>OW026428.1:10000000-20000000 GCA_932274075.1 Diarsia rubi
TTTAACGCAATTCAAAATCAAAACATTTATTTCAAGTAGGCCACTTACAGGCACTTTTGAATAGTCGAACAAAATAATACTAAATCTTAATAAACTTAGCCACACAACGCATAATAACTGTGCCCGTCGGGGCTGCGGGATGTTGTAAGAGATAACGCGGCCTTGACACATAGGGCTAAGAAGGAACATGGGTGGTTTTTAGTCAGTAGAAGTCTGACACTCCCTTTCGCTGTGCCCAAGAGCGGGAGGGGTTATTTGATGATTTCCCAAAAAAACCCAAAAATAGGCATAACAACTGTGAGTGTACTGTAGTTGCCGATTCCAAAGCGTTGATCTCATGAAAAGAAGGGCAAGAAACTCCATGGGCACTCTTTTAAATCATAAAAATTTGGTTACATCATTCATTGTGAGAACGATGTAGCCAGATGTGCACGATAAGGTGTCCACAGTAAAGTCAAAAACGACGATTAAAAAATAAAATAATAATTCAAACAAGCCGTGGCAGCTCATTCAGCAATTCATGTTACGATTCTATTATGAGTTGCTAATGTGGTCATTTTAGACCCACTTGTCCCAGGTCAAGTTATTGAGTTAGCAATATTAGATACGGATCGATTTGTACCCGATTACATGTGATTCATGAGACTGGGTTAGCCCACAAAAAAATCAACCAAGAGGTATAGCGATGACCTTCGCTGGGTGTTTGGTAACAACTGAACGGGACCTCTCATTCGGGAAGTTTTCAATTAAAAGTCCTTTGTCCAGCAGTGGATTCTTGTTAACTGATGATGATGATGGCATCGGACTCAAACATAGTTACATCTATTCCTAACCCTCCGGAGATGCAGGCGTGATTGATATTCTCGTTGTATATAACTTTTTTCCAGGGAGCTATTATTTTGTAGAACTGATCTTTATTATAATGATAATATTATAATATTTTAGAATCACGTCCGAATCGGTATGTAAGACATATTTAGTACATTACTGCCGCGGTCTATAATGACTACTTTGCTGGTCGCGCTGATGATGGCCGACAGCGCAGCGTAGCGCAGCTCCAGGCCGACACAGCGCGGTCAGCGTGCAGCACTTGATGGACGAGCTGAGATAAAGGCCGAGACCGTAGGCCGAGGCCTTTACAGCGAGGACAGCAAGGGCTGCAATGATGGCCAAGCTGAAAGGCCTAGAGCGTAGCTAGGCTAGCTCGAGGCAATCATAGCGTGACCAGCGAAGCAGTCATTGTGGGCCAAGGTTTGTATAGTGCTTTACTCAAAAATGCAAGTACCTAATCTAAATAAAACCAGCAAGTAATTTAAATAAAAAATATATTAATTAACTAGACTTATAATTAAAATGACAATTATGAAAAGTACAGTTACTAAAATTCAACACCGACTTTCCCGGTTTGATATTACTGATAGTTTGCGATAATTCTAATGCGGTGTTTGACTGCTGGATTATTTCTTCATTTATTACTTCATTTAAATCTTTTTTTTTTTACCTTTAGACGTACAAACAGCTGTGTTTTAAATAAAATCTTTTTGGAATTGATTTTTTAAAACGTTGAAACGTCAAAATAGCGGCCGGCAAAACATTGCCGGCCTGTTAGAGCGGCCAGCAAAACTTTGCCGGCCGCTCCTTGAAACAGACCGGCAAGGTCGACTTTGCTCAAACAAGTTTGTCAAAATAATGACAACATTACATGCATTTTTGAGTAAAAAATATTATTTCTCCTAAGGTATTATCTTTTTCCAAGTAAGCAGAAATTAGTTCTGAACGTTAAAGTTAATGTAACTGCAAAGGCGCTATTGACAGCTTGGATTGTTAAGAACCACAATCACGTAAAAAAGTTGATAGAATTACAATGTTTACTGCTTCTATTAATTCTAATATCAAAATTGCTAAACTAGCCTAAGAATTTTTTTTTCGATTTCCGGAAATTTAATCACTGTTGCAATGATTGAGGAAGACAGTAATTATTGTCTGTATTCGTTAGAGTATATAAAATGCAACTCAATAGGTAGTCAGGGTACACTTTAAATCGAGGCAAGAATCTTCGAAAATACTTAATGATTGACGAAGATATGGTACCTACATAACTGGCGACACATACACGTAGACGTAGACGTGACGTAGGTATACCTACTTTACACATCTAAGTACCAATTCAGAACATACAGACGTGAGCGACTCCAGCAATTACGACATATTTGCTACCTATTATTGAGGAGATCCACTGTGTATTTCCAAACATAGATAGATCAGCGGGTCTAAAATGGCCGCTTTATCAGAATCTGCGTAGAATCTTAGTATGAATCACGATGAAATTTCAAATTCTTAAAATGGACTTAATGTCTATAACAATAAAGTCCATTTTAAGAATTTTAATTTTTTAACATGATTCCTTTTACGATTCTGCCAAAGCAGCCATTTTAGACACCCAGATCTTCAAGCATCTTCATAATCACCACGGAAAAATATTCTGAAAAACAAAAAAAAGTATCATTAAAATCAGTTCCCAATTCGCGAAGAAATCGCTGATATAAAAAAAAAAAACATTAAGGCGAATTGATGACAACTTCCTCTTGCAAGCCGGTTTAAAACGTTTATACTCGTTTTATTATCTTGTTCTAAGCAACGGCATCTTGTAAACCATAGTTGTAACTATCAAACTAAGCTTTTTACCCAGTAGTAGAGTAGGTATCAGGTTTTCATTTCCACTAAATGACTTTTCGTACCCCTCAATAAGTGCAAGTGAATTAAGCTAGATGGCGCTACGGCTACCTCATTCGTATCGCCCTGCCATCTATTCGAGGGTGGCAGGAGTGTTCAAGGCAATGTGAAAGCTTTTCGAACAGTAACTTGCTGCGATGGTAACTCTACTACTTCACTACGAATGTCAGTAGATTATTGTAAAATCCGGTAGAGGTAGTTCTTATAAGCTAAGTAGACACACATACAAATCTTTTTAACCGATTTCCAAAAAGGAGAAGGTTCTCAATTCGTCTGTATGTTTTTTTTGTATATATGTTTTCGGATATCGCCGCCATTAATGAACCGATTTTCAAAATCCTTTTTGTATTCGAAATAATATACTTCTGAGGTGGTCCCATTGTCACCAAGAAAGGATCTGATGATGTAAATCCTGAGAAATCGAGGGCAACCCTCAAATTTTGTAGGCACACGTTTAGTTTTTCATATATTTTCTGAAGCTGTTCAAGTATTTGCGTCTAATAATCATAATCTCATGTGGCTGCGCTGATGATGGAAAGTACAACTCCTCAACGGTTTGGAGTTGACAGAATATTCCTTAAAAGTTATACGTACCTAGGGATCGATAGTTGTATTCATTCAGCTTATGAGGATCACCTGATGATAGACGGTAAATCTCATTAACCTGCTTAAAAAAAAAGACGTACCAATTAGTAATAGTTTTTAGGAAATGGGAATAGTTTTTATGTTTAATCACCGATTACTCAAGATGCTTGAACCGATTAAGAAAATTTATTTTTTGCAGGAAAGGAGATGTCCCAAGGGTAATACCATGATAAGGTAATCAAGATCTTATGATGGCATCCCAGAAAAATCGACAGCTGATTTTTCTTTTGAGGTTTTTTTTCACTTTTTTGTTATTTTTTTTTCACTTTTTGTGTTTTTGAAGTCGGTTTTTATGATTTGTTGTAAATACTACCTAGGTCAAAAACCTGAAAATGTTTTGAAATATGACTTCTTTTATCAGCAGTCGATGATGCCGTGCGTACAAATTATTATGTAACAAGTTTAATAAAGTAGACTTCAGTTAGATACCGTTTCAGAGTACCTACAAATATTTTGAGGAGCTCAAGAATAAATAAAAATAGCCGCTCGGGTCTATTTTAAGATGAATGAGTGGCCACCCATACATTTCGAGTTTCCTTCGTGCCTTGGAAAGGACGTTAAGCCGTTTGACCCGGCTGTGATTTGAAGACCATTTACAGTCGTTACAGATACTCAGTGGGCCGAAATTCTGACAATCAGTCTTACAGACAGACTTACTCGTCAGACTTTATATTACCTAATATTAATTGGGTTGTGGAGGTCACATAAGCAATCGCTTCATGTTAAATACTGTTATTCAATTGCATCCAAATCAACTGGAACTGTACTGCTGGAACTGTGATGAACTGTTATCCTTATAAAAAAATAAAACCAACCACAGGTGATAAATAATAATACAAAATAGACATCATTTATGTTGTATCACAATAATCTGTTTAGGAAAAGGTAATTGAGAAACAAGTGTGAAAATTCCCAAGGCTTTTACATGTAAATCAATAAAGCAATTAGTAACTACTCTTGATTCAAATGTTCGGTTGTTTTTGTCGGTAAACTAGTTTCGCCCGCGGCTTTGGCTAAGGGAAAAGTTTTGTAATAATAAGATTGTCAAGAGTTATTGTTTTAAATTAAAGGTTACAGGTATTTTTCTGAACTAGGGACATTTTGAGTACTTTATATCCAAAAAAAAAATGAAGGAGGTTCTCAGTTTAACACTTATGTATCCTTTTTATTATTTATTTATTTATTTAAACTTTATGCACAATAGTGATACATAGGCGGACTTAATGCCACAAGGCATTCTCTACCAGTCAACCTTAGGGTCAAACAAGACAACATTGTGGTAGGCTACAAACTAACTAGAAAAAAAAAAAAAAACAGTATCAATTAAAATATATATATAGGTACTTATATTAATACTAATACACATATAAAAATAACATAAACTAATAAATATTGCAAGAAATACCAAAATAAAACATAACTGGTAATTACCATGACTAACTTGTAAAATAGCTTAATTGCTTGCTTGGTTTAATTGCTTTTTATGCTTATGTATCAATCACCACGCATAACTATTTACAGAGACGTACGATTTGAATGAATATTTTTTATTAAAATGGTATCCTAAACCCTTTTTTGGGGGTTGGGTAAACATCAAATAACCGCTCCCACTCTGGGCAGAGCGAAAGGGAGTGTCCGACTTCTACTGAATAAAAACCACCCATGTTCCTTCTTAGCCCTATGTGTCGAGGCCGCAGTATCTCTTTCGAACAACCTGAAGCCCCGACGGGAGGGTATTACCTTATTACCCTTACACTATTCTTTAGCCTTGTTCTCGATCGTGGTGTTGAATATTCAAAATGATTGGAGCATTGAGATTGTGAGGTTTTTTGGTATTCCTAACATGTCAATCTAATTTTGCTTTTCAGTAATTCAAAGCAAGGAACACCTACTCAGGCAGAGATTCATAGATACCTCTGCCCTAGAGTGTTTTGGTTTAGCTCCACAAACGATGGGAAACTAACTTGATATCTGTCCTGCCTGTCCTATTGCTTGGACACAGAAGCTGGTAAACGCTACTAAAAGTGCCAAACTCGTCGCCAAATAGGCAGATATAATTTAAGTTGTCATTGACAGGCTAAGTAGAAGAATAGCGATTCTAACATAATCATCTGTTAAAGCTTGTAATATTTCTCTGTAGCAGAATTTTCCCGTGTTCATACTCTCACGCGAACAGATGAAATATATCGGCTCCCTAAAGAGTCATTCCGTTGATAGATTTTACACGGAACACATTGGAAGTCCAGTCACGCTTTAGGATTGGTTCAAACGTACGTGAAAACAGGATATGGACCTGTATTTACTGTTATAAATGGTTTTGGTAAAGCGGTACTCAAAGATTGGTACTGATACAGTGGTTACCAGTATTGGTTCAAACGTCTTTCACTGGACTTTTTTGGACCTCCATGAGGCAGTGAAGTTATTTTGCGATTTTATATTCAAACTAGCTTACCTTTATGACTATAATTACCTACTATATGAACACGAATCCCCTTATACAAAAAAGCCCCTTATACTTGGTTTGAATTTTATATTCTTGTCTCATTACCCCTCACTGTGGCCAAGACACCTTTAGCCATCTCCGATCAGTCTCGTGAGTCTGCGTGACTGGCAGTGAGTGTACCCTTCCTGAACATGGTATTCCTGTACTATCCGTCTGTTACCTTAAGTCGCATGGTGCAGACATCCTGTACTTATCTATATATTTATTTATCACACACTAAGTATATGGTAGGCTAGGGCTGCAGGGCTTAAAGTAATAGGGACTTGTAGTTCTTTGTAGGTTCCTTTAATTTATCATATATTTTCATGTACCGTCACACCCTTGACGGTATTGCGGACTTACGTGACACTTGTTAAGGGTGCCTCTACATCTCTTATCTTATCTCTTGGCTTATCTAGATCACTCACAATTCTTAACTAACATTCGGACCCAGTACACAAGAGTACTGCACATCAATTTGGCAATACGGGCAGCTTACTAAAACTTAAAAGGCCTTTAAATTTTCTCTACATGCATCCTCTTGAAACAATGATGTTCTCGTTCGTAACAGCTGTAATAATTGAATAAATCTAGAGCAAGATACGGCATCGATAATAGGAGCCCAGATGAATAGAACTCCCATGTGGTGTTCGGTCATAGTCATTGTATCAATTCGGGTGCAGTACTGTTGTACGTATCTCGTATTGTTCGTCGATTCATCGTTGTATCGTTGTGTTGTTGAGATCTGGTGCTTTTGTCTATTTTTGAATGGATCGAGTAGACAATTTACTGGATATAACTATCTTTTCTTTTAGATTCATGTAGGTAGTCTCTCTGATCTGTAATTTTATTTTGAAAAATAATTGCTTCTTCATCACCATCAGCCAGAAAACGTTCAGTGTTGAACAAAGGCTTTGCCTTTGTACTTCATACTTATCTAATCTTTAAAAACTTAGGTTTTAACTGAACGAGTTTTCATGTTAACAACTAAAATCAAGAATTATAGTTAACTTTTATGGCATTATTACGTCATTGTGAATTAAAGTATCATGCACAATTGCACATGCACAATTAAGCAATATCTCTATTATATTTTATAATCACTGCCACGTACCACGACAAATACTCTAAGTCTGACACCGAAATGGGTTAGCGATTTTATTTTAAAATTGGGTCATTGTAACGAACACAAAGTTGTCTCTGAATCACAATCGGTTCGAGGCCGGTAGCTGGAACCAATCAAAGATAATTACAATTTAAATCACGAACGAACTTTTAACACAGAAGCGGATCTCTGTGAGAGCAAGCAATTAATCAAAGCCTTCCAACTTTTGTAGTTAGAGCAGCCAACGGACTGTTAAAGAACTTAAAAAAAGTATCTATTTGTCGTGCCTGTTCGATTGTGGCAACTCCACTCAATCGGTGTTTAACCAATCGTAAACATTGGTTCGTGTTCAACAACTCGGTCTTTGAATAAAAAATATTCTAAATTGGAATAAAATCCGGATAGGTAGGTACTGAAAATTGTTGACTAAGTTTTTTGTTCAAAATATAAGAGCTATTCACAGTTTTTGCCCTGATTTCAGTTTGTATAAAAACTTTTTAGGTAAATCAGAAATCGTTCGACCCAATGATCTGAAGGAACGATGTAAGTGAATTTTGTTGTCCAATCACTTAATTGACTCCCTAAGTAATAACTTACGACGCCCACGGGACGGACTATACTTAGCCTGTTCATACTCGGGAAACAGACTAACGCCCGAAGCAAATGTCAATTAAAATTAATGGAGCATTATATTAAGGGTGACCAGACTATCTTTACAGTTAATGGTCACTTACAAACTTAGATAACCCATATCTAAGTTTAATGTTTCATTTATGTCGCATGTTCCAATTTCAAATTACAATTAGTGGTTTAGTAGACCAGCACACGTGTGAAGTAACCAATGACCCTTGACAGGTTATTGGTGATGGCAGAAAGTTTTTGACCGCTGGATGATGTGTGTTCCCCTCGCTTCCGCGGACTGGGACAGGTCTATAGTTTCATACGGAGTCACCAAAAAAATCTAATTAGTCCGTCTGTTACATTTTCGAAAAATATTTGATACGTGTTTTTTGTTTTATCAAATTAATAAAAATAGACAAAAATATAACGTGTCAAAGATCACGAGTAGGGGCTTTTGACGTCACTTTGTGGGAAAAAAGTACTAACCTTGTGACGTCACACGACATGACGCGACTTTTCGAAGCACGGTATCGTCTTCATCTTTTGTTTAAGTGAAAAAAAAAATACGTGTCTATTAGTTTTTGAAAATCTATCTGACGGAATAATTTCCATTTTGTGTGAATGTGAGGGTGTATGAGTGTGAATATGTACATGTGAATAAAAATGAATAAGAATTTATGGATTGGTATACATTCTTTAATTTTATCACGCCTAATTTATATAATAATATTCAGATCAAAGTAATTTGAAATAGAGTAAAAAAGGTCACTTAAGGTTATTGACCTGGTAAGCCTACTACGATACATTGGAGATAACATCTTCGCAAAAACGGACCATTAATGCACAAAAAGCATTGATCAAGTTCTGTCAACAAAAATTAACCATATAGCTTTCTTTTAACTTTTAACGTAACGTCTGAATTTTGAGTCATCAATCTGTATTTAAGTCCACTCATATTCTTACAGTAGTATAAAATAATCCATCGTCTTTGTTTGTAATTCAATTAAATTTAATAATATATCTCAGTTTGTAATTGAAATTGATTTCTGCATAATATTCAAAATCAAAATATCTTATTTCACGTAGAGCTACATGGGCACTTGTAAAGCTTCAACAAAAAGAAGCACTGTTATTATAGGGTTTGTCGTTTTCTATAGAGAAGAAGCGGCAAAAAACTCCGTGGTATTATTATTAAACCATTCTTGCAGCTATTTTTTCAAAACAGAAAAAAGAACAAAATCCAAATTTAAGTTGCTAAGCGCACGTCACAATACATCGCGACATGCAATATACACAGTGTGGAATATCGATACACAGACGGTTACCACAGTCTTATTCAGGTGCACACGGTGAACAATCGATCTGTACAAAACCAGTTCATGCGGATCAGTCATTGTAAGGCATAGCTAAACAAAGCGTCGTCTTAATGTACGGGAAATGTAAAGTATAGCTTGATTTGTCGACAGACAGACACACGAGTGATCCTATAAGGGTTCCAATTTTTCCTTTTGAGTTACGGAACTCTAAAAAACAGCTGTTACCTACAAAAAAGCAATAACTACACGGTGAAAGTATTTGAAAGGGCTGATTTTTTGGTGTCGTAACCGTTGCGTGTGCGTCGATGTTTTTTTTATTCTGTATACGAGTATGTACAGTCAGTACCCAGTATTACCTGACCCCTCGTTCAAAGAAGAAGAGGCGTGATACTTCCTGGCCGCGCCACAGGCGAATTTTTAACCGGGGTTAATGCGGATAAATTTTCTTTATATTGTTCATTTGTTCTTAAAAAAGTACTATAAATAAATAAGGTGAGAGAAGAGGGATCATGTAATGCTGGATCAGGTAATGGTACAGGTGACTCTTGGACGTGATACTTGATGTCGCGTCGCAAGTCGCATCTTCTCAGGTCTTGAAAGGGGCGTTAAGATTCATCTATGAAGGCGATAAATTTACGACGCCCGCACCGGGCACCGACACAAATTGCCGGCTTTTCTTCAACACCAAGTAAGATAAAAATGGGAGCAAAAAGCCTCGATTGCACTGCCGTAATTCCGTCTAGATTTTCTTTTAGAGCCTCGCCATCTCCGTATTAGATATTTAACAAACCCTAGTACTTACGGTCTACCGTTTATAGATCTCTTAAATTTTCTTGATTCTCTTTTTATCGTGTTTTTATTTTTACATAGAAAAAGTGTCCTCGGAAAGTTATTACATATTAGACATTAAAAAGGAAGAAGATGTTTTCTTTTTGCAAGTAAACAAAATCACAAAAAAGTGTTAAATAAACTTCAGAAGAAAAATCAGCTTCTGAAGTCGGTGACATTTGTTTGATTTCTTTTTTTTCCCACCGACTTCAGGAAGAAAATTTTATTTATTTTTCCAATTTTACTTTTAATAGTTATCCTACACAAAAAAAAATGCAATAAGTAGGAAACAATTTTATTGCATGTCTTAATCATTGTAAATATTTTTTGCAAGTTTCAAGAATGTTCAATAAAGGTAGTCCTATTTCAATTTCACAATTGTTGTGCTAAGGTGTGAAGGAGCTCGTGGCTTAATAAAAACAGTTACCCATTTAGATTGATGTAAAGGTCACAAGCGAGTTTGAAGGTTGTGTTTTGACTCACAGGTCGGGTAGAGTTATTACGTTCTCCATCAAGAGTTGCGCACTAGCATTCATTAAGTTTGGAATAGGGTATTTCACCAAAAAAAAATGAATTAGTCCGTCAGATAGATTTCCAAAAAATATTGGATATGTATTTTTTCTTTTTTCACGTGACGTGTGACGTCATATTCTAAGACATTAGTATGACAATTCTTAGCGGTTAGTGACGTCACAATCCCCCACTCTGATCTTTGACGCGTTTTATCTTCGTCAATTTTTAATGATTTGATATAACGGACGGACTAATTAGAATCATATTTTAGTCAGTAAACATCACTATTGTGCCCGGTTAATGGCAATAGCTCCGCACCCTATTTCATGGGACTTAAATATAAATTGTGAATTGTGGGAGTTCTATAGGTAAAGAAAGAACGAAAAGAAAGAAAATTTATTTATTTACACACATTTATTTATTTAGGTACACATCTGCTCACCCATCGGGATTACAGGTGTTATGTTATGTCATGTAAAACTCAAAATGCAAATTATGTTCAGTCCAGTTTTACTAAGAGAACTGTAAAATGACTTTCATCTTTATTTTTTTTTGGGGTGGGGAAATCATCAAGTAACCCCTCCCGCTCTTGGGCAGAGCGAAAGGAAGTGTCAGACTTCTACTGACTAAAAACCACCCATGTTCCTTCTTAGCCCTATATGTCAAGTCCGCGGTAACAACATCCCGCAGCCCAAATGACTTTCATCTGAGTTTTCTTTTATGACAGAGGTTGTAGTCAAAACATTCGTTCAAAGATAAAGGGTTGGTCTATTTTTAGCAGGAAACCCGCTGTATTGACGCGTCGGTAAAATATTCATTCAAAACGGTAAAAGCTTGAATCCTCTTACAAGATTTTCTCGTTTTGTCCTAAACAAATGTTTGAAAAAAGACGCGGGAAAGTCAGCAAAGAGATTCTGGCTTTTATATGTATACATTTTTATTGAGTTGATTATTTGTTGAATTATTATTGACTAGCTACTCAATTTCTTATATCCGTATGTGTGGAAATAAACAATTGGCACTGATCTGGTCAATACAAAGAACTACAGTTTATGTTCCTAAAAGACTTACGCTTTTCTATAAGATCTCTTTTTTTTGGCGGATTCATCAAGTAACCTTCCGCTCTTGGGCAGAGCGAAAGGGAGTGTCAGACTTCTACAGACTAAAAACCAACCATGTTCCTTCTTAGCCCTATGTGTCGAGGCCGCGGTAACTTGTGAACAACCCGCAGCCCCGACGGGTCTTTAAGATCCCTACTGTACTACTTTCAATCAAAAAATTCTAAAAATGCATGTTGTTGTTTGTTGGAATGGATGTTGACGTCCTGTGTTCGATTTCCAGGCCGGGTAAAGTGTTTTTGGGTTTTCCCATCAGAAATTATTCACTAGCAGCCACGGAATCTGGATTTGTATCAGATTGTTGACAAAAGCGAGTCTATTGTACCTTTTATTTACTGGGACTTACATATATCTGGTGATCCGTGGGACGTGGGTGGACCATTACGAACACCCCTGCTTAATCCGTCAGAAATGTTATATTTTTTTATTAAACTTTCTCAAACGTATCACCTACGTAAATAGAAAAACTTATCTTAATTTCACACACAAGTGATACCAATATCGCCCGCCCACATTGCAATTTGGGAATCTATTTCTATAATATACCTACTTTCAACTATTGTATCCACAAAGTTTGTCACAAAAAGGTTCTAATGACTGTTTAGTTTCCAGAGATATATTTAATGTCACAAATCACTTTAAACATTACTTGTAACAGCTTTAACCCATTTCCACTAGGTTGACTATCTACGCAATATTTCTAAATTTACTATTCAAAAAAGTAAACTAACAAGTTGCATACAATTTGCCTAGTTCAAAGATATTTCCGAGTGACAAACGAGAGTGAAAATTAACGCCAGAGCAGATGTTTAAAAACTTAAAAGCTATTTTTCAAAGGGAACTCGGAATGCGAAACAAAGAAAGGTCAAGAGTCCGCTTCATACGTTTCAAATAAAACACCAGGAATTTATAAAGAAGATACAAAACGTACACGAAAAGTGTTATTTTACGTTAATATGATAAATTTATTTAGAGAAATAGATGAATAATCACCTTAGTAGTTCCCGTTCCCGTAGGAATACAGGGATAAAAAGTAGCCAATGTCACCCGGGAATAGTATGGCTTCCCAACGGTGAAAGAATTTTTCAAATCGGTCCAGTAGTTTCGCAGCCTATTCGTTACAAACAAACAAACAAACAAATCTTTCCTTTTTATAATATTGTTATTAACTATTATTAGTGTAGAAGACCAAATACTGTAACCTCATTGGTAACGACAGTTTTGAATCGTTTGGGGTCGCAACGGTCGGGTCATATGGACCGAATGCGCGTCTCCTTTTTAAGGTAATCTCTTTTCGACACTTCGCGCGACCAGAGGGCTGGCTCTTTGGTCAAAGGATTAGCCATGTTCCCGGTTGACAGCGATGCGGAGTACTTATATGTCTAAGTGTATTATATTTTGGTCTTTTACGTTAATATTTTATTATGATTTTTAATCACCGATTCAAGACAAGACATGACATCATGACACAAGACCATGTCTGTATTTCCCGAAGGGTTAGGTAGGCAGAGGTGTACCTAATGGTGTGTGTCCACCATCGTTTCTCCAGTTTTGTTTAATTTCCATGTAATCCCCTATTTTTAAACATTGAGCTTATTGCCATCAACCGGACACAAATTCAGACTCAGCATTATGGAACGCTCAGTGTCTTAAAACCACTTGGTATCTAATTAGTCCGTTAGATAGATTTCCAAAAAATCTTGGACACGTATTTTTTCTTTTTTCACGTAAGCAAACAACGAAGACGAATAGTGCTTTAAAAACTCGTGTGACGTCATATTCCAAGACATTAGTATGTCATTTTTTTTGCGGTAAGTGACGTCACGAACCCCCACTCAAATCTTTGACGCGTTTTATCTTCGTCAATTTTTATTGATTTGATAAAACAAAAAATACGTATTCAATATTTTTCGATAATCTAACGGACGGAATAATTAGAATCATATTTTTTTTTGTCAGTAAACATCCCTATTCATAATGGTATGAATTTACCAACCGAGAAATTATAAAATAAATAACTAAAAATAAAAAGCCTTTTATTCTACCATAAATAAAAACATATTATAAACTTGATTCAAAGAACATATAAACTTGATTCGACGTGGATGCAACAAATCGTATTAAAAATAATCAACTACTTTACTACCACATATTATTCAAATTAACAATTCATTATATCTATGTATATATTTTTTTCTTTACCTTAGCAACATTACATAAAGCATCATATTATCAACATTCCATTATCCACATACATTATCAACACATACATTCATAACATTATATTATCTACATTATAAAGAATTTGTTAAATTATAACATAAATACAATTTTATCATTCAATAGCATTGCATACTTGACCAAATAAAATACCGAGAAATTACTAATTGAAAATTCCAATAACACTTAGGTCAACCTGGAAATCGAACCTAGGATCTCATACTCAGCAGTCACGCTTGCAATCGCGAGACCAACGAGTCATTAGGAGCAGGCCACACATAAATGGTGTCCATTCAAATTTTATACGAAGTGCATAGAAATAAAGCGCAATTTAGGATACACGGAATGTCGTGGCTCGGGCGTGAATATGACGTGCCATTTCGACGCCCGCGTATCCTAAATTGCGCTTTATTTCTATTCACTTGGTATAAAATTTTAATGGATTATGAAGCCGCCCGCGCCATGTCCGCGCCGGACGCCATTTATGTGTGGCCTGCGCCTTAGAGTACATTTTGTGGTTGCATATGAAGCACGTTTTCGAGATTCGCTGCCTTGAATTTATGTCAAGGCGTTTTGAACACTTCATTTTAATACCTTAGAGATTACTAGGGTTTAGCAGGTAAATTTCCGGTTGGCAGGAGGAAATGTGTTAAGGATCGGTAAAATACGTAACCTTAGCGGAAAGGGGTAGTACGTAAACTTTGCTTAAAAAATAAATACATTATTATTTATATCCTTCGATCGGTTTATACATATCGATACTGGAAATGAGAAATAACGTAAGGGACATTTTGTCGAAAATGAGTTATATACGCAAGTACAAGCTGTGCTGCGTGTCGGTTCGATCCCTGCACGGAACAAATATTTGTATGGCCTACAGATAACTGTTTCGGGTCTGGGTGTTTTGTTTGTGTATGTGAGTTTAAATGTTTGTAAACGCACCCACGATATAGGACTAAATTTCTAGAGTGGGGCAACGTTTTTAAAAAAACCTATTAGTATTTTGATATTATATTTCTGTTGTGTATATTGTGATTTAGTATTAAACGAGTTACTAAGTCTTATCATTAGAGCTGAAGACGGAATATTTATCCTGTTTACTAATTTTAACGTAATGGTACAGTCAGCATCAGAAGTAGATTAAAATTACTCAAACTTTCAAAGCAGGTTTTTTAATAAAAACTTGTTCGACATTACTCGTTCCTATAAAGTTATTAAAGAGGTAGGAATATTTTAAAGAACAATCTTCTGAAACATTAAATAATAACTGGATTACTGTAACTACCATTTTTGTTATTTCAATTGTAATTTTAAACATATTTAAATGAACTGTTTTCTTTTTATTTATCAATTTTAATTATATAAATTTTATTTCATATTAATATCTTCTGCCTGTAGGGTCCTGAAATACAAGTCACGGCTTAGTTTAGGCACCAGTCTCCCACAAATACACATTGTAACTTTTATTATTCCATTTTTTTCAATTAATAAATTTTTAGTTTTAAGTTGTGTTTGTGGAAGGAAATAAACATTTTTATTATTATTTATTTATTTACATCAAAGTATTAAAATTCCGAAACGTTAAGCTATTTCTGATGCTGACTGTACAATATCTTTGACACTGACGGATAAATCTGTTCCCATGCCGATTCAATTGACTCCACACTAGGCTAAAGTTCCCTTCTCTTATAACTATCGTCTAAATTAAGCACGTTCGTGGCGACGTTTATTTCCTCTCCTCTCTACTTATCCCGTCTAGTACTAGGCTCCACTTTCAAACTAAGTCCTCCCTCCGTAATGTAATTAATAAAGTTCAATCTTCACGGTTCAAGTTTCAATTCCAATGAATGTTACGCCTGTCAACAAATTGAATTTCACCCCAGAAAATATATTAGTAGCAGTTGTCCTTATTTGAAAGTTTAGAAAACTTAGGGAGTAAATTAGGAGTTGGAAATTTTTGTGACGTTCGTTTTTCAAATGTAAAATATTATTCTCCAGTGGTTGCAAGCGCGGGTGCTGGCTGAGCATGAAGTTTTTAGTTCTATTGGTCTGTCAATCCGTTATTAGATTATATCAGCAATTTCTCAGTAACAGCCACGAAACCTAGATTTGTTCCCGGTTGACGGCAAAAAAATATAACTGGTTAAATGTGGGGGAAATATTAGGTGCACCTCTTTGCCTATCCTTTCAGGGATTGACAGGGGTGACGTTTTCGTAATCCCTGGTTACTGTATTTTTTTATATCTGTGATGCTTTGTTTGTGTATTGTTTTTTTTTCCTGTATGCTCGATATGTTTCTGCTACAAATATTTTTTTATTCTTTCTTAAATGTATGAAAAATCATTTAGACTGGTTCTGGGTAAAAGTAACAATACCTACTTAACATAATTAGTCCCGTATTGTTAAAAAATATGTTTAAAACGTTTCTGTTTACGAATCTTTAAACACCTACGTAAAATCTATTTTCTCAGCAAAAGATAATCTATAAATATTCCGTTGCTTTCATTGAACGTTACAAAATTGTGTTCATCTGGGTTTTTACCAATTAAGCATTGTAAAGATTTAATACCGTTACGAAAGTGTGTGGGTATTTCCTGAAATAAGTTAAAAGATGTGATTGAGACTCCCACACTTCTTCATTATTAGTTTTCAGGTTTTATTTTGGTCAAGAAAAGGAGAACTTCGTTCCAAGATGTTACTGTTTTGTAACAGCTAGTTTATTTCTGCTTTTGATCACACAAATCTCTACTTTTAACCGACTTCCAAAAAGGAGCATGTTTTCTATTCGTGTGTATGTATATTTTTTTAATGTTTTTCATCCGATATCTCTGTGCAATTGTGGACCAATTTTCAACATTCTTTTTGTGTTCGAAAGGGTAAACTTTCGAGATTGTTCCATTGTCACCTAGTCAGCAGTCAACATGAAGTGATAACCTAATACCCTGAAAGAATACAATTATCGCTCCTTAAATACGTATAATTTTGAAAGAATTTTCTTTCAACTTCTAACCGTTGAGAAGTTGTACCTTCCAACATCATCAATGAATCCACATGATATTATGATGATCAGACGCAAATACTTAAACAGCTTTAAAAATGTATGGAAGACGTCATAAGTGCCTATAAAATATGAGGGTTACCCTCGATTTCCCTGGGATCCCATCATCACATCCTGACTTGGTAACAATGGGACAGCCTCGTGTCAACCTAATACCGTGAAAGTTTGAGTATGATTATAACAATTAATTTTTTTTCGAGCTTAGAATTTGACATTTAAATTCCGTCATAAAAATTATTATTAAAATTGATATAGCCTATGTCACCCGGGCTATTCTTACAAATCTATTGACACCTTATTTATTAAAATACGTTCAGTAGTCTAGGCGCTACGGTGAAACATACAAACATACATACATAGACTGCCAAAATCATTACCCTTCCTTTTGGCTTTGCCGTAGTCGGGTAAAAACTAAAACCCGACTACAAACCGCGGCCTTCAAAGTAGAAAACAAAAAAATAATTTGTGTATTTCTATTTAAATAGAGGTAAAATTATTATAGAGGTCAGTCGTGGTCGCATGTCACCTTGCTAACGGCAACAGCAGCTGACTTCTGTATCAATGAAAACGCCATGAAGGAGCATCAGATATCAGTGGCATGCGACTACGGCGGTCCTCTATAATAATTTTACTTATTTTATATTTAAATAGAAATATACAAATCCAATATATATGAATATCAGACAAGAATTATTTTCTTGTTTTCTACTTTTAAGACCGCGGTTTGTAGTCGGGTTTTAGTTTTTAAACTTATACTTTTTTGTGTTTTGTTGAAGTCGGTTTTATTTTTTGTTAAAAAAAAATCACTTTTAAGTGGTTCATACGTGCTTACCCCTTTACAGCGTACCGGAATGATGTTATGTTATGAACTGGTTTAAACAATAGACTAACAATAGAATTTGGGATTTCAGCAATCCCAGTTCATTTGCTATCATTTATTGAGGAGTTCCGTTACCTATCTCCGAAGTTCTTCATGAGATCTTCACCAAATAGAAATGGGATCACTCCGAAAAGGTACTCCACCAAAAACTTCAATTGGGCCTTAAATAATTGAAGAGTTCCCTCTATTTCTACAGGATCCTATAGTCAGATCCTGACTTTATGATCATGGGACCACCGGGGAAGAATACCCTTTACCCTTTTACCAAAACAAAAAAATCGAAATCGGTCCAGCCATCTTCGAGTAATCGGGGAACATACATAAAAAAAGACTTTCCTTTTGGAAGTCGGTTAAAAACAAAGGAAAGTCTTTCGCAAGTTTTGTACGGTAATTAAGTTATTTCCATTTTAATACACCGTTAGCCATTAAACTAATAGCAATACTCTCAAAGCAAAGATTTGAATTTTACACCAAACTTTACAAATCTCTTTAAAAGTTTACCAAGTAATAATTGCGAGTCGTTCGTTTTACTTAACTAAGTAATAATTCGGACACTTAGAAATTATATCTTTTGCTGCACTTGTTAAAATATTCAAAACCGTATAATCTGAATGCTGTCACTGCATACATTTTAATATATTTTACGCCTTGACACACATACATGTACATTATTCAAACAGTTTTTGATGAGCATTCTGTGTTATTTCAGTCATGATCTGTGTGATTTCATTTTCATACGCAAATACGCGTGCTACATATTTTTTTCGACCGGTTTCATGAATGGATTCCAATTTGCGGGGTTGCTTATCGATGTTAAAATGGGTCGTCATACTGGCACCATGTCATGTCGGGCCTAGATTTTAAACCTGTATACATACTGTTTAGTAGCAGGAGCGATATACTGTTTTGAGGGCTACTCTATGAGGCTGCTGGATGTTGTAAGAGATACCACGGCCTTGACATATAGGGCTAAGAAGGAACATGGGTGGTTTTTAGTCAGTAGAAGTCTGACACTCCCTTTCGCTCTGCCCGAGAGCGGGAGGGGTTATTTGATGATTTCCCACCATTCACAATTTACCACCCAAAAGAAAAAACAAAAAAATAGGCTTCTCTATGAGGTTTAATTTATGTGCGTATTGTGTAATCACCAGTTGCATAAGTAAAGGAAAACATCGTAAAGAAACCAGCATGCTTGGAGATATTTCTCAACAGCATCAGCATGTGAAGCCAAGTCAGAGTTCCATGGTTGGCATAAAACTGACACCAGGTTATACTAATCACACGACAAAGTAAGATGCTTTAAAATAAAAGTCCCCGAGTTATATATTCGCGGTCCAATTTTCAAGTAACTTTTAAGTACTCGTACTATAGATATCACTGCTTTAAAAAAAATGCTAATTGAACACGAGAAATAATTACCCGGAATCGGTTAACAGTAATACTAACTAACAACAGTTATTTTGAACTAAATATTCATTTGTTGAGTTCAGATAGAACGCATCGAAGGAACGCAATCGGAATAATCTGGTTACACCAAACGCCGCCGTTGACGCTTCTTTAATTTAAATAGCACATTTCTGCTAAATCTTTCTATGATTTGATTGGCAATAGTTTTAAAGCAATATACCTACATAAATCGCATCAGAAATGAAGACACATCCACAAGAAAACCAAGGTTACCAACGTAGCCCGAAGAATTGCCAAACTTAAGTGGCAGTGGGCAGGGCACATTGCTCGCAGAACGGATGGCCGATGGGGCCGGAAAGTTCTGGAGTGGCGACCACGAACTGGAAGATGTTGCGTTGGAAGGCCTCCCACTAGGTGGACCGATGACCCGCTGGATGCGACTTTTGGCTGAAATGATGATGATGATGATGATGAATATACATAACCAAAAAAATTATGGCGACCAATATTCGTCACACAATTGAATTTTATGAACAATAGTTTTAGGCATCAAATAAATTGTGAAGAGATTTTAATTGGCGTTTTTTGTTCAAAAGGCTATATTGCTAAATATTACGGTACCTATTCGTATTTCAAACGAATAAATGTTTTAGGATTGGTGTTCAAATCAAATGTCAATGTGTTTTTGTGTTTTTTGCATTATTATAACTGTAAATGTTTTTTTTGTGGGACAATTCTCGTGTAACTGTATTTTAAGGGAGAAAAAAAGGCCTTTTTTTTGCTGCTCGGCTGCTCAAAGGAAATTCAAATTGGAAACATTTTGACCAAGTCTTTGCTCGTCGAATCAATGAAACACAAAGGGTAGTGAAAATGATTATTGATTGTGGAATTATACGCTAATTAAAAAGAGCAGATTTCTGCGACTCAAGTAAAACAATTATGTTTGTTTTCCATTGTTGTTCAGCCCTAAAAACATCCTCATATAAAAGGCAATGTCTGGACCAGACGTGTGAACTAACCGATGTAATTGACAACAATGGTAGTACTCACTTTGACCGAGCCACAGGAACTAGCGAGCTTGGAACATGCGGGTAACTCGAGCATACTCAAAGGAAATCCTGCCGAAATGCGACGAGCATCGTATGACTTTCCACGGGATATTGGACTTTTACCCGAGGTTGGAAATCGGTTGAAAATACGTTTGACGATTTTGGCAAGAATGTGAGTTTATGGGGTACAGGTGTGTGAAATCAACTGTGATAATTGGTTACGCATTTCAGTTTCTATAATGTCAATGTAATATACTGCGTTTTTATTGTAGTGTTTGCGTGTCACGGTTTTATATACAGAACAGAAAGGTTTTATACAACTACTAGGTGTTGCCAGCGGCTTCGCCCGCTACAACTCGAAAATTATTCCACGGGAAGATAAAATCGGGAGTAAAACTATCTTATGTGCTAATAATAATAATAATAATCATCCTAATCGAGGTTATAAACTATCTGTGTCTTGCGTGAAAGAGTAACAAACATACACACTCACAAACTTTCGGCTTTATAATATTAGTGTGATGTAAGTTTATGGTTTTTTAGATGGTGGAAAATCATCATATGACTCTTCCTGCTCTGGGCCGAGCGGAACGGAGTGTCAGACTTCTACTGACTAACTGCCTATCCACCCATGTTCCTCCTTAGCCCTTTGTGTCCGGGGTCGCAGTATCTCTAGTTTATGGTTTTAGACTGAGAAGATACCAACTATGCAACTTCCTTCTTCCACTAAGTGCACCGATGACCAGCAGGGCTATTGCGCATCTTTTAAATGCCAGTGGCTATCATATTGTCCATGGATTAACTGTCAAATTGGTTATGATTTAGTACAAAATGGAACCATTTGACAGTTAATAGATGGACACTTTAAGTTAACCACTGTCATTTAAAGATACGCAATAGCCCTGCTGGTAAAGTTTGCGGGGATCCACTAGATGCGAGACACATGTGACCTGTCAACGTGGCAATACTTATAGGAGACCGTCCACTGCTGGAAATATCCAGCAGACTTTGTCGAAAGACTCAGCCGTGAAATGTAACTTCTTCCTAGTTCAAATTAGAAGATTAGGATTAATTGAAGATTTAATTAAGATTTTTTTTTTTAGTTTGAGGGAGTAGCTTTCTAACAATGCTGAACGCGATCGAGCTGAAGATTTTTTTATAAAAATAGGGTAGTTGACAAAAAAAAATGTAATTAATCCGTCAGATAGATTTCCAAAAAAATATATGACATAATTTTTTTCTTTTTCACGTAAACAAACTATGAAGACGATACAGTGCTTTGAAAACTCATTTGACGTATTAGTACGAAATTTTTTACCGGCGAGTGACGTCACAAGCCCCGACTCAAATCTTTGACGCGTTTTATCTTCTTCGATTTAATAAAACAAAAAATACGTATCCAACATTGTTCGATAATTTTATTTTAGTCAGGAAACATTCCTCTTACGCATTTTCTAATCGTTGAAATCCGTCTATAATCTAAACGAAGAGTAGTATCTGTCCGTACCAAGAGCAAGTTACGTTGTTACGATGTATTCGTGTACCTGTACTGTAACCACATTGCATTCAGTGTCGACACGACACGTTCCGTTCGTCTGAACATGTCCTAAGATTCATCAATTACCTAATGTCTCACCTACATAATCCTTGATAATGCAGTCTAAGTGCCAATTTACGAGGTAGTGTTTCAATGTATATACTGGCGAACGAGTTCACTAAGTAAGTGTACTTACCTAGTCTTCAGAATACCTATACTTATTTTAGTTTTTTTTTTATACTGCTCTTTTCTTATTTGTTTTTTGGGTTTTTTTGAGCAACTACTGTAACTATCACATTAACGGCTTAAAAATATCGCGACTAGATTTTGTGATTGCTATTAAAAGAAAACAAATAAAGTGGTCTCCTAAATCAGCAAATTGAAAATGCAAATTTATTTGATGTCTCGTTTTAGTCAATTTAACTCATTTTAAAATTATTGTAATAAAATTAACTAGCTGAAATAAAAGCGCTAATTCACATATTTTGGAACTTAGGTCAGCTCCTGAAAACTCAGCTTTTAAATAATTATTTTGCTTAGTTGATAATTATCCATTATCGAATATTTAAACTGCTCTAATGGTACTTAATCCCTTGATGAAATTGGGTAAACTTAGTTAAATGGGATTTTAATGGATAAACTTTCAATAGATATGCCTACTGCGTAGGCTGTTAATTCCGTTTATGTTTTCTACGCCTATTTGCAGACGCTTGCTTTGACTGCCGATTCGGAAAGTAATTTGTCATAATCCGCTTCGGATATCTTCGTAACTTTGATCAAAGTAAAGGTTTTTTACAACACCACTTTACTCGCAATTTTCCTGTATAGTAAAACAGTACCAGCTCCGACTTTCGGTATCTCGGTTCACTCGTACATAGCGATGGCGAAATAGATAGTAATGTTAAGCATAGAATTTGCACTGGATGGATGAAATGGCGGCAGGTCACGGGAACAATATGCGACTCCCGCATTCCCCTTAAACTCAAGGGGAAGATTTATAAAACCATGGTTAGACCTGCTGTCGTGAATGGATCAGAATGTTGGGCCACAAAAGGGATAAATGAAAGGCAATTGCATGTGGCTGAGATGAGAATGCTAAGGGGAATGTGTGCTGTGACGCAAATGGATAAAATAAGGAATGAGTACATAAGAGGAAGTCTGAAAGTGGCGCCGGTGTTTGATCGATTGGCGTGATACGAAGGAATGAAGAAAGTGTTGTGAGGAAAATGTTGAGTATGAATGTAGATGGGTATAAGAGTAGAGGAAGACCAAAGAAACGATGGATGGACTGTGTGAAGGATGATATGGCTAGGAAGGAGGTGACTACTGACATGACGAGAAATAGAGAAGTATGTAGGAAAAAGACATGTTGCGCCGACGCCAAATAAATTGGGATAAGAGCAGGAGAATGATGAGTAAAACAGTACCACCTAAGCCCTTAGCACACGCCGTTTTTCAAAAAAACACGCGCTCCTGAAACGTGCGTCGTTTGCACGTTTAAAATACGACGTGTGCAAGAGGCCTTACTATCACATCAGCCAGATTGCCCATAAATTTTTAAATAAATTATATTGATGCCATGTTTTTACAACTATGAAAAAAATATTATATCTACAAAAAGGTTGCATTGATCTGGATTTTTTTCATAAATAACTCCAATAAGCTGAAACAATATGGGTGTCTATAAAAAGAGCTTTATCGTCCATTACAGCTTCATACTCGTAAAACAGTATTCATACTTTCAGTGGATTGCTATCAGCTTATATATTAAACTTACTGTTTCTACATTATCAGAGAATCGTTAGATTTTATAGAGCATTACGTGAATCCACGTCGGGTTATTTCTTTCCATTCTAATATATTGCACCGTTTCTAAGACAGTTATAAAAGGTATTACTATCCTCCTTTTATAGTATTTATTTACAACCTTTTGGATTTGCAGCCTGTGTTTATTTTATATTATTTTTACTTCGCACGTCTGAAATTGATATCAAATAGGGATTTGACTGTCAAAATGATAAATGGATTCTGACGCATCATACTATTTTTGCACGGATTGTGACGTTGGTGAATTTTAACGTTTTATGTTTTTTATTCAACCACACTCGTAATCAACAGAAAACCGACCCCAACATATCTGAGAAAAGGCTAGTGAAATGTTAATGTTTATATTTAACTAGCTGACCTCAGCATGCCTACCTACTACCTACATTTTTTTATTTTTGTTTCAGTCATAAGAACATTCTCCTGACAAAAACAAACACATCAAAAATAAATAGTGAAGTCGGTCCAGCCGTTCACGCGTGATGGTGGACCAAGGGATATATGGATTCATTTTTATATTTATAGATTTAAGATGCTAAACATTTTTGACTGTTTGTTTTGTTGTTTTCTACCAGTACTACGTTTTGTCACCAGCCCTTGAAAATATTTTAGGCAACTATGTGTTTTGTTCTTTGTATCAAATTGAAAACGCGTTTACCCTTTTCGGAATTCCTTCAAAATTTTCACGCGGTTCACTACTTTTTAAAAACACATAGTTTTACGTTTTGTTTCACAGCAGGTTTATTTTGAATACCATCCGATTCAACGTAGCGTCCAATTTTCGGATATAGGACTTAAGCAGTGTGCCGCGAAAAATTTGAAACTTCCAACGCCTATTGCAAAGGAAATTGGAAAAGCTAAGCCAAACATCCGGTGGTACAGGATATTGCTTTTCGGAAATGAAAAATAGCTAATATGGAGACAGGTTATTTTTTCATGGTTTAACTGAGGTTATGCTGACTTGAATTGGCATGTGACAGTAAGTTCGATTTGTTTGACGTAGGACCGATTCGTCGATAAAGAAATGACAACAAGCAATGTACCTTCAAATATTTTTTCCTAGTCCCGATGCTGATTCTGAATGTAATTTTTCTCTTTTTTCTAACGTAAAAACATGTCTTTGACCCATTGACTCATCGTTTTGAAACCCTTACCATTCACCCTAAACCCACGTCTCTATCTACCAGTTCATTTATTTAAAACTCTGAAAACACCAGACAGAATACTGGGTATATTTATAAGGGATTTATAAGGCCCGTGATTCAACTAAAACTATTACATATGATTTATAAACCAGGACTACATACTGACCTCATCATCGGAAACACAGACGATTAATCATAAACAGATTTAATAAATTAACCCTCGAGCTTGAATATTCTTTTCATTCATGTGATTTTTAACCCTGTGCGTACCTGCCTACCTTAGTTAACCTCATTAACCAACCCTCTTAAACTCAATTCTGTTGTAAGATAATTAAATTACATTTTCAACTTTTATTCTGATCCAATGAAAATCATTAAATCTAATAGCCATTGACATAATTGCTGAGCTCAAGTTCCGTTTAATTTTCAAGCTTTTTCATTAATAATATCGTTGTTTTATTACTAAAATCTTTCTTTACTCGTCAAAGCAATTTCTTGCCTATTCAACCGAGAGAACAGCAATTTTCATGTTTTGTTTCATATTTTCCCACTCGAGTAAATAATTAAATATAATGAAATTCGTCTTATATTTTTTTTAGAACCAAAAATTCGAGGACATGTGACATCTGCCAATCCGCACCCGGCCCGCGTGGTAGATTATAGCTCATTCCCTCTCAAAGAGAGGAGGCCTGTGTCCCAGCAGTCAAATAATTATTAGGCTGTTGATGATGATGATGATGATCATTTTAGAAAATTTGGATCCACATATCCCATGACTGCTATTCTTTAATTAAATAAATCAAACCATTTATTTTTAAATTTAATTAAAGTATATAAAACCAATCATTTAATTTTTATTGAATTGATAGATTAAAAATCGAAGTAAAACTGATAAACACTTAGTTAACTGTTCCACGAATGAATAATTTGAATAGACGTCGCATCGCGACGTGACTTTAGATGCCAAACTCATTAGTTCACGTTAGATATTATCTGTGCCCTATCGGCCGAGCAATTTATAGGGGTCATCCGAGGGAAATAGGTCACTTTGGTACTTCTAGAGAGGCTATCGTTGGGCTATGGGTATGGGTAGGTAGGTACCTGAACTAATTTACGTAAAGTCATAATGAGGCTGAGATACGATATCTACTCCTTGTGCGATCAGTTCCACGTCGCTTGAAAAATTTGCGAAGCGGTCAAAGATCTGCCTGGTAAAAGAAATTTCTAATCTAAAAATGTCCTGTTTTGAGTATTTCGTGTGAAAAAAAAAATCCCTATCGTCTGTGTGACAGCCATTCATGATTCATGTGAAGAAAGTCTTCTTGCCTCTGTGATGATCATTTTGACGAATGAAAAATGGAATTAATACTGTCTACAAGAACTAAAGACTACTAAAATAAAACGGCCATCTATCATTTTGGACGCTTGACAGCATAGTTTCATTAACATTTGGTTAAAAATACACGAAATATTAAATTTTTCAGGTGCGCCACATGCAAAAAACTCCCACAGATTTTTTATGAACTCTGGATAATTATGACCGAAATATAGTACGAACTTTAGCTCTCTATAAAAATAAGGATGAAAGTAGGGACACAGTTCTCAGGATCCAATAATACAAACAAATCAATAAAGAGATTACCCCCGATTATGACACACCAAAGCGAGAATAGCAGCCATTTGCATATTCCAAGCTAAGCGCCGCCGCACGCCCGATCCTAAATGACTGACCGGATTTCCTCATGTCCTTGTCCACTTTATAGGCACGCCCGTGAATAAAAACGGAAAACTCGCCGTGGTTTCCAAACAAATAATCGTTAGCTCGGGCACAGGTCGCTTAATGCTGGTATAGGCCTATAAAATGTATGATTGATACAAAATAATGTTAGAAATCCATTTACGAATGTAATATCTGTTCATTTAAAAGCTGGATTTTACAAAATATTCCCGCAATTGAAAATGTAATCGACCAGAACTGTTAAGGTACACATTTTAGTAAAAGTTTATCGCCTGATAAACTTAAAATTACGATTTGCTTTCAGACACATCGTTGAAATGTCGTTTAGAAAAACGTACACAGTAGCTTCACGTGTAAAACCAATTTCATGTGTGAAGTTTTGCTCGATAAATCTGGTAAATTATTGCCACAGGCTGAGCTGGAACTACTTGCAAAAAGGTTTACATACTACATCAGTTTAAAAATCAGTGCAAGGGTTGTTCTTCACAACGTCGGGGACCTTTGTCACGTTTTGTGATTTGTTAGACCCAATTTTCCTCTAAAGGCGCCCTAGAAAAAAGGCATTTGTTTTCAAAGGATTTTGTATGTCTACAGCGGATTTCAACGGGATTGATGTTCACTTTTCGCAAGCTTATGTCCATTACAAATGCAAAAGTTTCCCAACTTTAGTTAATATTATTTTGTTATTCACACACTTGACAGAACGGCTGAACGGTTAAAGATCAAATTACGTACAACGAAGTACGATCCCGTGGGCAATTCGCAAACTCCACGCGTGCGAAGTCACTGGCATATAATAGTCACATATTTTTGATTTATCTATGATCGTCTCGCCGATCGAATGTCACACTGTCTCTCACAGGTGCTTTAGCTAATTATGCAAATTCCGTGGTAATGCAAAACTTCATCGCCGAAACATGATAAAAGGGAACGAAATATTATATAAGACCTAAAAGGGATCTAAAAACCCTTCTAAGCGGTAAAGGTGCGATCTGAAAGGACTTAGTCAATACCCAACTCTGTGATAGTCTCGTTTAAGGATTAATTCGTGACAGATACATAATATATCGGCTTTATTAATATTTTAGTTTAACCCAGCTTTAATACCTTAATCTGGTATTAGTTTGGACCTAAAATACATAGATCAATACGTGTTTACAATTCTAAGTAAATAAATGAGTAAAAGTTGTTTCTAAGGCGTGTTTGCATCTGATTGTTTGTATCTCAAATATTTAAAAAACAATTGAGATTGATCTAATTGACCCTGTGCACCAACAGTATCGGACATACCACGATGATTCATTATAATATATGTTTTATTATATTTGTTGCAAATAATTTTGTAACACGGACTAGCTGCATGCCAAAGTGAACATTAAAAATATTTTACAAGACTAATAACATTAATCGCCGCGATCTTTCTCAAATATTCCAAGAGCCGGGAGTTGCCAGACATAAATTATTTTCTAAAGGACCACATTTTGAATGCCAGCATGCCTGCTAGGTTGGTTAGACGGCCAATTCACTGATAACAGGTGAGAAAGGTAAATAAAAATAGGAATAACTTTACTTAATTATAATGGTTGATTTTCATACATTCCATTATAATAAAAAGTGAAGTGAAATGGCCGTCTAACCAACTTAGCAGGTATGCTCGCATTCAATACACGCAAAACACTACTCGAAGCCCCACATTTTGTCCTATAAAAAATAAATTATGTCTAGCGGCTCTGGGCTCTTGGAATATTTTTTCACCCGACATGACGTTTGATAAAGATGGCGGCGAAAGGGAACTTTTTAAAATATAATCTATTCTGCAGCTAGTCCGCTATAAAAATAAGATCTAAAAGGAGTTTCCTAATGAAAATGGAATACAATGGAATTTCTATACATCACATAATTATCCAATGCTCTTGAGCCCAGGGCGCACGATGTATGGAAGCAGAACAATGTCCTTTGCTGTTTATTTAGAAGTTTAATAAAGCAATGGATTTAAGAAAAAAATACTAATGCTGTAAAAAAGAACCCGTCCTAAGTAAATTACAGTCGATTCACAAAAACAAAGAATCTCAATCATCATTGAGTAATGAGAATCCCATACCAATTAAATTTAATCTAACCGTAATTTTTCCGCAAATGAAAAGTTTACGGCCTTTTGAGACCGGAAACCCAAAAACATTTCAAATGGCTCCCAATATCAGTAAGCCCGTATACAGTTGTGTCCCTTTTTGTGCCTAACGTTGTATTGATGAAAATTCGATTCAAAAATGATTAAAACTTGTTTTATACAGTCTTTTTATCTCGATCCCGCACTCCCTTAACTGCCGAACATTCGAATACGAAATTCCCAGAAAAACCGTGACACTGGCAATGTCAATTAAAGTAGGTAACGGGACAAGGAAAATCTCTCTCTTATCTCTCTCTCTCTCTCTCTCTCTCTTATTTAAAGTAGAGATACTCGCGCGTTGGTTGATAATTTTCACGATGTATCCTCAGACCAAGAAAAAACGATAGAATGTATCTTATAGCGTCGAGAAGTGGATTGTGTTTGAAATTTACTATCTTTCAAAAAAAATTGAGAATAGAGACATCCACAAATTTGTGCCGTCTAAGAGTTACCAGTTACCTTTAAATATACCATATTATTGGTATCTTTAATTATTAAAATACTATGGCTGACTAACCCTTCATTTAATGCTAAGTCGTGGGATCAATTTAAGCCAGACTCTAATGAAAAGATCACATACTGGACGACAGTTTAGCGTATTCACATTTTAAATTGAAATAATTTAATACAAGTTTCCTTCTTCGGTGATCGGACGAGAACCGGTGTATTCAACGTAGTATGGACGTTGGCAGTTACCAATTACCTTTAAATATACCATATTATTGGTATCTTCAAATATTAAAATGCTATGGCTGACTAACGCTTCATTTAATGCTAAGTCGTGAGATCAATTTAAGCCAGACTAATGAAAAGATCACACTGGACGACAGCTTAGCGGATTCACATTTTAAATTGAAATAATATTTGTATTAAAATATTTCAAATACTTACGTATTTATTTTGCTTGAATAGGTACAAAACAATTTTTCAATTTGCTGAGGACATATTCGTTTGTTGAATAAAAACGACCTTTACAATAATTTACAAAAGAAATATTGACAAATATATTTAAAAAAAAAATTAAACAATTTGAACACCCTCATTACCCGGGCCAATGTAGGGGTAATGACAGTTTTTTATTTTACCGTTTAACGATCTTAGAGAACTTCCTAAGTGAAGGTAATATACTTTTACGACTGTTTACTTTCTCGTATTGAAAATCAAGATTTAGGCATCAGATACTTAAAGATTGAAAACGATTTATTCAGAACCGTAACATGTTAAGTAGAGGTAGAATTGTATTGCCAGACGTCTTTGAATGCTCGTTGACACGCGACGATTTGAATATTCAAGCATCTAAGGCATCCTTTGGGCGAGAGACACCTTTTAGCAATGTGTTCATTCTTGAGCAACTGCATTTCGAACTAAAATATAACCGTGCATTCATTCAATGCCAATAGGAATGTTTACTGACTAAAAAAATGTGATTCTAATTAATCCTAGTATAAATTATCGAATAAAATTGGATACGTACCTATTTTTTGTTTTATCAAATCAATAAAAATTGGCGAAGGTAAAACGCGTCAAAGATTTGAGTGGGGGTTTGTGACGTCACTGACCAGTAAAAAAATGCCATACTTACGTCTTAGAATATGTCGTCACACAAAGCACTGTATAGTCTTCATAGTTTGTTATCGTGAAAAAAGAAAAAATACGTGTCCAATATTTCTAATTATATATTTTTTTTGTGAACTACTCTATTCTAAACTGTTGTGACTTTGACGTCGTAGTACTAGTCTACTACTAACTGCCTCGTTGGTCTAGTGGTCGCAAGCGCGACTGCTGTGCATGAGGTCCTGGGTTCGATTCCCGGGTCGGACAAAAAGTGCTATTGGGTTTTTCATTAGAAATTTCCCAGTAGTAGCCCGGAGTTTGGAAGTTGGCGGTATTATACCCCCGTGCCTCGGAAAGCACGTTAAGCCGTTGGTCCTGCGCCTGATCTCTCTCCGGTCGTGTCGGATTGCCGTTCCATCGGAATATGAGAGAAAAAGGAACAGAGAGTGCACTTGTGCCTGCGCACACACTTGCGCACTATAATATCTCCCGCGCCGATGGCTAATCTCCACTTAGTTTGGCCGCCGTGACCGAAAACGGTCAGGAGGACTATTATTATTACTAGTCTACTGGTCGTGACTGTTGAGCACGGGGTACTGGTTTCGAAACCCGGCTCGAGCGAAAAGTGCTATTGCCACATGATAACAGAAACTCAGTAGTAGCTCGGAGTGTGGAACTCGGCGGTATGATACCCCCTTCGGGGTTCCCCGTGGGCCGGTCTGCATTGCCATGCCATCGAGTCCACACACTTGTGCACGGTAATATGTCCCGCGCCAATAGCTAATCCCCCTAAAATTGGTCACCGTGACCGAAAACAGAGAGGAGGACTATATACGAGTATATTACCTACCTAAATGAATTAGAAATAATAAAATAATTAATGTATTTTTATTAAAGTGTGCTTATTAGACCTTTGCATTTTCCGCATAGACCTCTACTAAGCTATACATAAAATTGTTAACAATGATACTGCCTAAAATATCTTTGTAATTAGAGTGTTTTTCAAATCTGTAAAATCCGTTTCATTGCTAAAAAAGTGCTGCAAGTGCGTTCTCGTCAAATAAGTGCATCTCAGTAGGTAAGTGGCAATGCTTTTAACGGCAGAATGCTCACATTTGTTTGTAGTTTGCAAAAGAATGCAGCAAACAAAGAGAAGAGCTAGTCCCCAGAAAAGATGGGTATGCAAATGCTTTGATGACACCGTATTTTGAACTCTAAACTTTATCAAAACTACCACAAACATAATATTATCAGAGCTAACTTCAGTCTGGAGTTATGAGATTTATGTATTTAACCAGATTACAAAAAGGGCTTTCTCAGAAAGGTCTGAGCTAGAAAAATTTGGAGCATGAAAGACGCAAAAATGGAACCTGACCCAATCTGAGTTGAGTGATCGGGTGACTCTCGTTGTGAGCAAGGTCGCATGTGTCACAAACATTTTTTTCTGAATGCTTGAATTTGCTTATTAATATTTAAATTGTACTCGATTAAAACATATTTTACGAGCATTGTTTTCCTCGTCTTGTGTGTACATAATGTTTCAACGTATCTATATCGAATTATATAATTATATTATATAACGACATCTATCGGGAGATGCCACTCATTGAACGCAATCATCAGTTAAATAATCTTCTTCGGAAAGGTCCTAAATGTATTTCCAGAGATTTATGCGTCGTATGTTCTTATTTTATTTTGTGTTTCCGCCTTGTTTGTATTTAGACTTGAATGAATTGAATTAGTTGAAATGATGTGTTTCTTTTAAGTTTATAACATAGTAAATAGAAGAAAAATATTTTAAAATCGTCAAATAATTAACAGAGAATTTTGATTAAGAATTGAATAGAAACCTAGAATTTTTAATTGAACAAAAAGAAACGAGAGACCTAGACAATTCTGTATTTCCAATCTAAAATAATATTTTTCCACAGAAAAGTTTTGATTTTATTAGTATCAGCCGTCAAGCACGCACCTACAAATGTCTCTAGGGGCATTGCTTTTGACAGGCAATTAACATCGCATCTATTGAGATCGCAGACCAACTCTAGCGTTAGAAGGAAAGTTGAGAATAGTGGTAATAAATAAAACGTATTTAGTGTTCAAAGGACAGGAATGCATTTTTACAGCATTTGATTACTGAGTGGTAATTAACTTTGAGGAACCTTTTATGACCTATTAATTTTTTTTTTTGAGAAAGAAATGATGATAATGTTACCACATCGACAATTTATTATAAGATTATTATCATAAATCTGTCCGATTAGATAGGTACTAATCGGACGTATTTGGTAGTATATTTATTCATTTTTGTAAATTTTTTGACGTTCCTGACAAGCTATAGATATTCCAAAGAGCTACACATTAATACTTGAACATGCAGAAGTTTTAAATTATTATTACTACACCTCCGCTTTACAAGCAGATCAGCAGCACTTTTTATGATTCGCGACTTAAGACTATATATTTTTGTACATAGATGAAAAATTTAACAACCTGTTTATTTTTCAGGGAATTGAAATTCCCTGAAAAAAAATCAAAACAGCACATTCACGGAAGTAAAGACAAGACCTTCACAAAAACCTCTTTCAATTTTCCACAGATAACAATATTCTCGAAGCGCACTGTTCGTAAAAATTCAATTGCCATGCCTTGTAATTTTGAACTTTGTACGCTACACAAATGTTTGGCTTTGACAACCAATTATCGTCTTGACATCACACGCCTATTGTGAAACCTGAATGGCGCCCACTAATCTGATGTAACCGTAACTCACAAAGCGTTGTCTGTTGACGGAACTTGCTGAATTTTTTCACGTGACACGGACGCAAACTAACAATTTCACGCTTTGTTTGTTCTCGGAATTAAAAGCACGTGGTAACAGAACGCGTCGGGTTTTTGTTCGTTGTTGTAAGCTGAGGCACTTTTAGTTCGTATTTTGTTAAAACAAGTAAGTAAAGAATAGATTTTAGGATTACTTCCTGAAACATTTTTGTAAAATGGGCGATGAAATTTTTTACAATTTACTATTTACAGAACTATAGTACCTATTATTAAAATATGTACGTAAGTATTAAAAGGGAAAATTTTGGCCATGCTTATATAGTAAGTACCTATACACCTTATGTACATTTAGTACTGTTACGACAGTGGTAAAGAATAGACAGGAACTGATTCATTATTTTATTCGGACAGAGTCTCGACTTACAGGTTTCACAATCGAGCGCGACAAGACCTCGAAACTGAGCTTACAGGGCATTATATAGACTGATATCCCCACCGGAGGCATCCGGTAGTTATGGCGGTGTCTTCGCTTGACTGTGATTGGCTCGCGAGTCGTTGCCCGTCATTGGCTGGCTAGAGTGGCATGGCTATGGTATGCTAGAGTGGCATGGCTATGGTATGCTAGAGTGGCAAGGCTATGGTTTGCTAGAGTGGCATGGTTATGGTTAGCTGTCATTGGCTGGCTAGGGTGGCACGCTGCGAGCAGGCTGTTGTAACATTCGGCCGTCCTGGAACAATTGCTCCCGCAATGGAAACAAGAAAACAGTGATTACAAGTCAGCTCAGAAAAACCAAGTTAAAATGGGGCAATAGACCTCTCAGGAGATTTATGAAATCTTCGGTTTTCAATTGTTCTTTCACACTACTGGTGCTATCAGACAAAAGCACTGCTACGATATGTGACAGCGGATACTAAACCTGTAAACCCGTTGTATCATATAATATGACCTTTCATACTTCTTAGTTTACGTCAATCATTACCTAACTCCTCAATATCACATAATATGGCCAGAAAACAAATCCTCTAACAAACAAGAGTTAACCTGGCTCGCCCCCTATAGCATGGAACTTTAAGCTGAAGGAAAAGGAATAAATGCATAAGAAAATTTGTAATAGGTACCCACTTGTACTAATTATTATGGACAAAGATGTAGGAAATGCTTAGTGCCAACAATTTTTAACGACATACCTTACGATTTAGAAAATAGCTGTACCACGAAAATGTCTTTTAAAAATAAATTAGGGAAGTTTGTTTTTAACACCTATGTAAAAACCTCATTACAAGAGATGTGTAGATTCCATTTATGATTATTTATTGTTGTATAAGTATATATTTATGCCATACTACCTTATGTTTGCGGCTTCACCGCTATTAATTGAAGTGTTTTAACGCAACTTAAATGTTATAGCATTACGTTATAGTCAACTTTTGTGTTCAATAAATGTGTTTAGTTGTAGGTAAAAGTGTCGTTGTTATTGATGGAAACGTACTAACAAGTTGTTACATTTAAATTAAATATAACTGTTTTACAGTATGGCAGAAGTAATATACCTTGTAATACGGATGTAACCATAAATAAGCACTTTTTAATTCATTTCAATTTACTAGCGAAATGTGTGTGTACTCATGAGTATACCTCTGCCTAACCCATTGGGTATTACATGCGTGATGTTAAAAGCATTACCTTGTTGCCGTCAGTAGTCATCGCCTGGCGCCAAAGTACATAATCATAGTTTTTTTTTTGTAAATCACACTATTAACATATTTCCTTTCCTTTTTTTTTTTTTTCTTTTGCCATAACACTAAGTTTACTAACCCTAGTCGTTAAGTTATTTTGTTGTTACTAACACTATGGACACTTGTCTGAATTAAAGAGTTTGAATTTGAATTATCATTTTTCACCTTGTATCTAAGTTACGTCCCATTTCTGAGATAACCCTACCGCACCTAGATTGCCCTGGTTGCCTGGAGCAACCCGATCTGGGATAAATCGTAAGGCTTATAGGTACCCGGTTGTAATATTAACAGTATTATAAGAACTCCATATTATCTGCGACATTAAAAACATGAAACATTTTTCATGTAAGAAAATATAAATAAACTGTTTTGCCAAACTATCGTTTGAAGAAACGGAAGAAACAATTTAAGTTAATTACATCATACCATTAAGACGCACGCATACATACATGTACATACTCACACACATAATTCTTAGCGTGTCGATGGCAAAACTTCATTACTTATACACACCAATACACAAGAATACGTTTTTCTATTTTTCCAATATATTAATTTTATGTGTTTAAAGCTTTTAAGTACTAATGTTAAGTTAATGCAACTCTGGCCCCCAAGATACCCACCCACAGGCGCAGCCTCGTTTCAGGACATCAGTTTTATCACCATTTTAAAATTAAAATTTAGCTTGCTACTGTCATGTATTATCAGAGCTAAGTTAGATTTAGAATTGGATGTCGTTAACCCTCTTTCCTACATTATCCCCTTTACAGTACGCACAATGTAAACATGACGTCACATAATAATATTTACTTATAAATCGGGTTATTTTTGGAAATCAGAAATTTTGTTGATATTTATAAAATTCAGAACTTCGTTTTACTCCTTGTTATTGTCATGATGCATTTTGTAATATCTTCCATCGCGCGAAGTTTGACACAACTCACACAACTAATCTGGTACCGTAAAGGTTTGTTTACGTTATAGCCTACCATCAACGATTACACAATTACTCACTATAGGTATCTGTACATCCACTTCGCAGTAAAACAATACTACTTTTCGGCTTTTCATCTTGTCATTGCACAGTACTGAACAAATCGTTCACGTCTAAATGGTACACAATAAACGGCATCTATCGAACGATCTACTTACCTAAGATAGGCATAGACTTTGACTTTGGCTTTTCGTTTTAGCTTGCTTGGGCTTTGGCTCATCGGTCACCATAGTGAAAAGTAATATCGGGCAATACATGGCATAAGACCATGATTAGTCATTGTATAGCTTACTGCAGTACAGTCCGAATTACATGGACATTTTTACATAACACGTCATAATACGAAATCTTAGCAACAATTTTATCACTGCAAGGGATTCAAGCCCAAAATCATGATAAACACTCTATCTGACTTGTAACGCGACTAAACTAAAAGACAGGGCGCAAACTACCGTCAATCTACTTTATAAAAGATACGTGCAATACCTGCAATACGTGTGAATTTCTGTTGGAAAACTAGGATCGTACCTACATAATCACTAATACCGACCTATAACATTTTTTTTTTTTTATAACACGATTTATGTGACTTGCCTCATACCCACATCGTACTTTTTTTTTTTTAATTTTGATAAACGGGCGAGCTATTATTGCTAAGTTATGAATGGACTTTCTTTAGTAACTAGATAGAACTAGATAGAATAAACTGACGCACTTCGTTTACATTACTCGGGATGAGAAATTAAGACGATCAACTTAAATTCACCTGGTTGAATGCCATCGCGTCATGATGTTTTATACCCTAATTAAGAAATATGTAAAAATTAGCAGTTCCTCATATTTAATTTTAAGTTCCTCGTTTTCAATCTGTCAAGAACTTTATCCAATAAGTCTAAAACTGTTTGAATATCGGCTGGCGGTAGCAAGAGGTCGCCCAGGAATGCTATCTATATCTCTGATAATAGTTTAATAAAATTATTGTAGCTATTTATAAGTATGTGATCTACATGATTTACTTTGGAATTGTTATTGTTGGATAATCTAATGCGCACTTGAACTAAATATGTACATTTTAAGTTCTCAACTCTTTAGTAAACAACTAGTACCTACTCGTAAAACATATTTTTTTCGTACCGGGATAATATTATACAGATTAACTGACTATGATTAGATTTACTTATCGGGCTTACCAAATTATTTTGTCTACGATTCGCATAATTATCAACTCATGGGGCACTCCATGGTAAAACACATTTGGCTTATATATTTGGCTAATGGCATTTGGCTAATTTGGCAAATATTGGCATGTTTACTGACCTTGTTATTTATGCATGGTTCCTGGCAGCTCTCAGCGTGAAGTAGGTCGGTTCCTTCCTTCCATGTCCTTGGTTGCTGTTGACAACCTTTAGGTAGTCTTAATTTACCGTAGAACCGTTGCTGGCAGAGAGATGGATACTTCTTGTAACTCAAAGTGTCTCACAGGTGGTTACTGGCCGCAGTCTTCTTTTTCAAGGTCAAATTATGGGATGAGCGATGCGATACTGAGGGTAGTCGCTTCGTGTTCCATCCAGATTGTCACCCGCTTTTTCAATTTGTGCCTTGTGATACTGGGATGGGAGACAATATTTTCCTTGCAGGCGGTGTGCATCGACGTACGTTCTTCGTTTGAATTTTTGACCTCGTCCTCCACAGTAGGTGACCGTTGACTTTTAAGTAGCAGAGAGTCGTTTTATCGTAGGTTTTTTTTTTTTATTCGATCCCACTTCTGACTGTTACGACAGTGGTAAAGAATAGACAGGAACTGATTCATTATTTTATTCGGACAGAGTCTCGACTTACAGGTTTCACAATCGAGCGCGACAAGACCTCGAAACTGAGCTTACAGGGCATTATATAGACTGATATCCCCACCGGAGGCATCCGGTAGTTATGGCGGTGTCTTCGCTTGACTGTGATTGGCTCGCGAGTCGTTGCCCGTCATTGGCTGGCTAGAGTGGCATGGCTATGGTATGCTAGAGTGGCATGGCTATGGTATGCTAGAGTGGCAAGGCTATGGTTTGCTAGAGTGGCATGGTTATGGTTAGCTGTCATTGGCTGGCTAGGGTGGCACGCTGCGAGCAGGCTGTTGTAACAGTACAGTATAAGCAATTTCTTTGGTATGACTTTGCACTTTCATGTTAGAAAACGTTTGGGAAACGTAATAAGAGAATACGGTAAGCTCGAAATTTCACACCAGACGAAAGTTACGAACAGGAAACAATAAAAGGAGCGACGCATCCAGTTAAATTTAAATAAAACACCATTGCTCGCAATAGTTCCAGTTCCATATATTATGATAGCAAATTTAGGTTGGCACACTGGAGTCTAACAAAATTTTGCACTTTAAAGCTTAATATTTCTCAAACAAATCCCTTAATCGAAAAACTGTTTGAGCAAACTCGCAATGTGTTTTAAAGACCTATCCAACGAGACCCCACACAATGGACTGTGGGAGAAAAAAAATCATCCCAACTTTTATATGTACTGGAGATACCTTAAAAAAATACTTTCAATATTTTACTTAAGCACTTTGTCGGCGTATTTCCTTTGTATATTCTTGAAATATAGTGCTGATGGACGAGCGGACGGACAGACAGACAGACAGACGGACATGGCGAAAGTATAAGGGCTCCATATTGACTACGAAGCAATAAAATTCAAAGTTTAAAATAAATTTGAATGAGGAGAATTGGGCATGCCTAATTTTTTTTTTCAAGCGCTGTCTTAAAACCATTTCGAGGGTTAGCTTAGGTGAATTCATGCCTGTTACCAGATTTGAAAAATACATACTATTTCAAAAGTTATAGGTGTTTTAACGAATGACTTTCATTTGACCTTTCAGACCCTCCAACAATATAACATTAGGCATAATAGAACATTCCTTTGTCATTCTATCATTCTTGAAAAAAAAAACATTCGGTTGCGAGGCTGTCAATGTCAACATTTTGTAAGTTATGTTTAGCCAGCTTTGTTGAAGTTTGTTTTTGTGAAATATTGTGAATTGTTGTAATGGCTTCTTTAAATTATACTAAGGCGGATTCCCGTAACATACCTACGGTCAATAATGCTATGATTGTTGAGTATATGATGTTGTCCACTCAACACAATATAGCGGAAATACGAGGAGCAAAGGCTCTAATGTAAGTATTCTATATCATTGTTTTGATTTATATAAGATTGGTTTATCTCTTGTCATCAATGAACTTATTATATACTAGCGACCCGCCCCGGCTTCGCACAGGTGTTTTTCTCTTCTATATTATGCATTTGTATTATACTTAAAAACCTTCCTCTTGAATCACTGTATCAATCTCAACTGTCAAGGATATGTCACTGGATTTAGATTGACATTGTATTCTTTTTTAATTTGTCTGTGGCACAACACCGCACTACATACAGCCTCATAGTGATATTGAGAGCACCTCGAATTTAAAAAATCCTAAAAAAATGTACAACCCCTAAAAAAATAAAATAAGCAAATTAGTTCCTTGAAATGGTCTATATTTTGTAAAAAAAATATAAAAAAAATCAAGTCATGGCCAATTGTGATAATGATATTTAAGTATCAGACCGAGTGCAATATTCACGGTCAGTTCACAATCTATCCGCACTGAATATAAGAGACTTAGGTAAAATTGTGTGCATTTCGACAAATTGTAAGGACATTTTAAAATAAAGATATAGTCAACGTTTATTTTTAACAAAATGCCCGAATTGGATCTTGGCTCTGTAATGTGGCTAATTTTCATACGCTTTCATATCAAAGATACAGGTTATGATTCCCGGAATCTCAAAGACACTCATCCCAATTTGGCAAATTATAGTCCGTTGGCATAGCAGAATTCATGTAATTCTTTTATTTACTGTTATATTTTGTAGATACTTTATACATCATTACAACAAGGTTATTGAAAAAATCAACAGAAAATTATTACAGTCACGTTTTATGAATAGAAACAATTAAGTTCTAAACTACTATCTATATGTAAAAACATTCAAAAATATAAAAAATAGTAGTCTACTGGCATCGGGAGCAGGATTCGAGCTACCGGTGGTCGGGACTCTTAAGATAGGAACCTCTTAACAATACGCGCCTCAAATAGTCTCGTATGTGTATTCTAGAAACAACACAATAGGGGATCGGACTGAGTCAAAAAATATGATTCTAATTAGTCCGTCAGTTAGATTATCGAAAAATATAAGGATAAGTACTTGTTTTTTGTTTTAACAAATTATTAAAAATTGACGAAGATAGAACGCGTCAAAGATCATGAGTGGGAGGGGGGGGGGGGGTTGTGACGTCATTTGTAGACAAAAAATGTACTGTCATGCGACGTTTTCGAGGAGTTCACGAGTTTTTGAAGCACTGTATGTCTTCATTGTTTGTTAAAAAAAGAAAATATATGTGTTTAATATTTTTTGGAAATCTATCTGACGGACTAATTAGATTTTTTTTTTGTCCGATCCCCTATTGGGAAATTGCTGGTGATGATGATTGTTTCAAGATCGAATTGTTCAGATTATAGTTAGACTAACAGATAACTACCGACATGACCTCCAACAACTCGTTTTGGGCCCCGTATAATATGGCCCGTATACTCACGGTACTTGCCTTTTTGATGAAAAAAATAATTCCATGGAGTTTCCTGGCCCCTTTTTTTCATAGAGATCTACGCTTTGGAATGGGTTACTACTGTACTTTCACAGGTTATTATGCCTTGTTTTTTTTGTTGTCTTTAAAAGTGCCTGTAAGCAATGGTCTAATTGAAATAAATGGTATAAGTTTAATTTTGGCTATTGCCAAGGAGAGTACTATACAGTCGTCAGCGTTAGTACCAGCCTTAGTAATTTTCAGATGTTGGCGTAAGTTTTTTTGTAGTCGAAACGTGTGGCGGTGTGGTTTGTTCCATGAAACTATGAATAAAAGATCCTTTACACCCACTAGTCGAAAAACTTTTCTTTTTTCTTCGTGTGTTGACATACGTTTTGTTTTCATTTAATATTCTTACCAATTTTTATTTGGTCATCGTCCTCTTTGTCTTTTAAATACTAAGTATATTTTTAAGAGAGAGACCGAACTTATAGACGTGAAATTGGATTGAGCTGATCTGAACGAGCTTTAGCCTATACGAAATAAATTATTTAAAAAAATAATAGGGTCGTAAATTTCCAGAGGGGAGGGCAAAGCTAGAAGAAGTGGTTTAATTAGGAGCTAATGATCCTATGCTGTAATTAATAAATATTCACCACGTTTCAATTTGGACAATTCGCTTTTATAATCGACTCAAGCTAATTCCAAGTTTATAAGTTTAGTTCAGGCTTTATTGACCACAATATATCTAACACAAACGCTTTCTTTAAACATCAAAAGCCACGAAACCTTCCTCAATCTAGTAAATGTCGTAGATTTTTCGAAGAACAGCCTAGCAAGTTGTTTGCGTGATACCAACTAATTATTCTTCACATGAACAGAGGCCACAACAAACTTGTTCGATTCCCTCAGAGGGCCACATAATGGCTAATTGAATTACCCCAAAACTATCTCCCTCTCGACAGTGGGGTATTATGTGTAACTTTGTTAGAATATGTAGTGTACCACTTATAAAGTTTTGCGTTAATATTTTTCTTCTTCGAGTTTGTAAAATATTTGGGCGTACTTAGCTTTACTCTGCTATTTATTTTGTGCACTACGAAATTCTCGCTCATTACTTTTCATAATATGAGATGTTGGGTATATTTATTAATTACGCACTGTTTGCTAAAAGTCTGCTATATCATTTGAATTTTCTGATAAAACTTGCATACTTTTAAAATATTTTGATGTTAAATGATTTTGTATAATGTCAAACTTCAAAACTTTAAACAAAACTTTGTTTAACAACCAAGCTCCTAATTTAGAATAACTTTTAACGCTTTAAAATTTACATCAAAATAATAAGTGTAGGCCGTAAAACTTTTGATTGCAGTCTGACGTTGTCATATACTGTGTCTTTTCTCATACCAAACATTTTACACTCAAGCTATTAAAACAATAAAATGCTCGTGAACATTTACCCGTTTTAATCTTTCATTAATTAAAATTTCTATCATCTTTAAGGCTTGTTAAATATTCTAAATGTTGAGATAATTGCGTGAGCCTTATCCAAAATATTTAAGATTACAGATAATCTACGTACTAATGGTAGATAAGTCTTGTAATGAATACTAGTTGGATTATGTTCTTGCGTTTTAAAATAATAATTTTGTTTTACATATACTTAAATGAAACATACTCGTATGTAAATGTTTGAAATTATAGTCATTTAATACGAACGAATGAAATTAAGGCTATGCAATACATCGTACTGTTATTAATTCAGTCTGTATTTCCATTAAATAATAGAAATTTAAATTTACACCATATTATTTTCACTGAACATCATTTGATTTGAATGATAATTGATTAAAGTTATTTATTGTGCACTTAATCACAACTGTGATAGATATTATTACAAAAAAAACAATACGCTTACTTATTATTAATATGTTTTTAAGAACAAGCAAGCTAAGAAGCACTCAAAGACCTCTCACAAATAACACTTGAAGTAGGTAATACATCAAAAGCAATAATGCTCAATCAACAAGCGCTGAAGGAATTCAGACTGAAACACCCCAACAGGATCGAATGTTGGGCAGACAAATGAGGAACGGCTTGATCGAGTGCCACTACACTGGTGTCCCGTAACACGACATAAAAGGATACTTGACGACCATTTGTCGCTGTATACTTTTGTGCGGCGAAATTGAGCAACTCTTGTTTGAGTGTGTGTTCAAGTTTGCCTGTCGACTGGGTTTTGTGGTTTAAATAAGACCATTTATGAGTCTGTATCTTGTTTGAAGGAACATAAATAGTATTACTAAATGAGCCTTTATGTGGTGTGGTTTTTCTTCTGTGTCCACTTAATAAATGATTTATTTATCAAACTTTTTGATTCCAAAAAAGGATACTAGCTTTTTTTTACTTATTGCGTGTCGAAAGAAGGTGCGGAGCTTGTGACTTAAAAATACTGTTACTCAGCTGCAATTGGTTATATTTGAAGCCGACCCCAACATATTTAAGAATAGGCAAAGCAGATGATTGTCTTATAAAAAGTAAGTAATCTTAAAATACTTTAACCAAGTTCCAGTCTATATTGTGGTCAGCTTCAAAGTTATACCAATGAATATAATTATTGTTTTATCATTAATATGTTAACAGAAATTAATTTTCATTTGCACAATAAACCGTTTGGTGATCATTTCGTGTCGCGGTATTTAACTTCCATTATCATCGGAAAACTCTTACAAAACTTAGAAATTTTCGAAAACATCAGAAGGGTAAACATGTTTCGCGTAAATAAGTACTGTTCTTTTATTCATGAATACAGATAAAAAACATTGGTTGAGCAAATTTGATCCTAGTTCCATAATACATCTCGCGGTCGGCAAATACGAACGGTCAATTCTTTTCGACGGGTGTAATGATAGCCAGATAAATAACAGCCATACCTACTTCTATTTAGGTCGTGTTTCTGTTTTCTTTTCAATAAACTTGTATGAACTTAGTAGTCGACCTAGGATAGGTTAAAAGATACTCGTAACAATTTGTTTTGATAGTAACTTCCATGTCGCAACAGAAGATCGGTTCTCATATTGCACATAATTACTACACTGACTGCGATACTCAGAGATATTTATTGATTACTTAAGCCGTCACTTAGTAATGACTAGTATTTCTTTTTGTATAACAGAACTGTCAAAACCTTTACTAAGTAATGACGTAAGTAATCAATACAGCTATCTGAGTGCGGCAGTGACAGTGTTGAATACACCTGAAACAGTTTAAAGAGGCACGTCAAAAACCTGACGAAGATTTATGTCTTAACACATTATCCAATTAATTGATTTACTCATTTATATAAATCCGTTCAGTAGTTTAGGCGCTATTGTGGAACATACAAACATGCAAACATACATACGTAGACTGTCAAAATTATAACCCTTCCTTTTGGCTCCGCTGTAGTTGGTTAAAAACAGGCAATGATCACTACATCAGCTCACAAAACTAGCCATAAGCCAACACTCCCATAATTCCCCGCATCAAAGTCAAGCACTCCAATCAGGTACCTAATATCCGAACACGCATAATCGACTGCCCGTAGAGCTGTTCCCTTTCAAATCCTATCCGAATATATCAGTAACTTCGATTCCAAGGGAAGGTCTAAACAAGCAAGCCCGGCCGTGTTTGTCCGCAAACACAACAATGGCCAAACAACGGGTGTATGTACCTACTTACATACATGGGTACGTGGGTACTTACATAACAAATTAGGTACATGGGTACACGAATGAATACGGTACTAAGTAAATGTCATACGATCTCGATCATTATTTTATCGATCGTAAAGTTGTGACACTTAAAAGTTTGATAGAAAACAGTTTTGGCTAATATCTCAAGAAAATATTAAAGATAAAGTAAAACGAACCATTAAGGATAGGAGTCTTGGAATCGGTTAGTTGCAGAAGCGTTCATAATTTGATATGTGTCACTTGCTGCCACAAAATAACAATGTTCTGGAGAACTAGTACTGATGGATTTAGTCAAATTAAGACAATTGTGTAACTTTTCATCATCTAGCCTAGGCAGACTTGAATTATACTGTGAATGTTAACAGTAATAACCTGGTTATTACCCGACTACGGCTAAGCCAAAAGGAAGGGAAATGATTTTGGCAGTCTATGTATGTATGAATGTATGTATGTTTGTATGTTCCACCGTAGCGCCTAGACTACTAAACGTATTTTAATAAATGAGGTGTCAATAGATTCGTAAAAATAGCCCGGGTGACATAGGCTATATAAATTTTAACATTTCTTTTTATGACGGAATTTAAATGTCAAATTGAAAGCTCGAAAAAATTAAATTGAGATAACATGTTTGGTATCAAAAGAGAGGTCTTGGCGAGCATATTTACAAATATGTATATTATATTATAAAAATAATATAAAAAGCCTTTTTATTTTTCTCATCTCGGATACAATTTACACTTATCTAAAGCTAGAACATATTGAATTAATGTTAGTTATGTTAGTCTTTACCTTATCCTAGTCAGTAGTGTTAGTTTTTGCAAAAAGTTGGAGATGTAGTCCCATTACAGGTAAAGGCCTCCTCCATCTGTTTCCACTTTTCGCGGTTCTTGGCAAGCTTTAGCCAGTTTGAGCCAGCAGTCTGCGCTATGTCATCAGCCCACCTTTTCAAGGGTCGACCGACCTTTCTTTTGCCCGATGGTCCTGTCCAGGTTATGGTTTGGATAGTCCATCTTCCATCTCCTAGACGTGCAACATGACCTGCCCAACGCCATTTAAGTGCTAATGTTTTTGTTAGGGCATCTGTAAGTTTTGTCTGCTTCCTGATGTTTGAGCTTTTAACTTTATGCATTTTCCTAAACCCTAACAAGCTTCTTTCCATCGCCCTCTGTGTGGTGACTATTTTTCGTCTGGATCTCATGGTGTGGCCCCAAGTTTGGCATCCATATAATATTATCCTGGTTCTTCTAACCAACCTAACAGACAGATGTGTGCTGGGGAGTTTGTTCCGCCACTTCTTCTTTCCAGCAAAAACACTAGGAAGTGTCGAAGGGGGGGGGCGTTTTGGGGGACTGTCTCTTGTAAATAAGTAAAGTAAAGTAAATTTTGACGTTCGAAAAGTGCTGATTATCAGCCTAGTTTGAATAAATGAGTTTTGATTTTGATTTTGATTTTGAATAAACACGGTAGAATACATAAGTTGTAGCTGGTATCTCTCTGTGGAGGACAGGGATCTTACGTTATATGTGCCTATTATCATTGTGTTGTTATTTTTTCTTCTTCTTTGATTTACTTCAGATGGAGGGTAGTGGTCGTTTTCCCCACGGGGACCAGCCGGATTGGGGAATTGGGTTTTCGGTATTTTCTTATTTAATTTTGTTGTTGCTGTTTTACTCCCGATTTCCGGTAGATATGTTTAAGTTGTTTGTTGTTTCTATGTTTTTTTTTTCTAAATTATTCGCATTAGTTTCGATGTGTGTTTCTATCTGATAGCGAGTATGCTCTCTCCCGCATGTATTGAAAGGCATCGGTTTGGGGCGCGCCAGTTGTATTTTGGTTGCCAGGGCTTGGGGTTTCTGATCTCTTCCTTTTCTCGTTTTCTATTTTGTCTGTGTTTTTACTTTTGTTTTCCTTTTTCTTATCTAATACTGCTTTTGGTAAGTCATGAGTGATGTAGGCGGTAGATTTGAGCTTCTTTTTGTTTTTCAAGATATTTATTTTCTTCTGCAGTGTTGTTGTTGCGAGTAGGATTGGTCTAACCTTTTTAACATCTTCTCCCCTCTTTCCCAGTCTCTGAAGTCTGTCGATTTCGCCTACTCCAATTTCCACTTCGATTTCTTTCATCGTAGTTAATACTAGTGCAGTAAGTTCTTCAATACCTTCATCTTTAGATTCTGGGAGCCCATGTATCAGTATGTTGTTTCTCTTTCTGTTAGACTCGAGGTTTAGTATTTTACTATTCAATAATTCCACTTCCTTTTTAAGCTTTTCATTCTCCTCTATTATTGGTTTAATTTTCTCATCCACTTTCAATAATACGGTTGTTGTGATATTGTCTGTTATTGTGGTTGTTTGTAAATTTAGTTGTTCTGTCATTTTTATGAGGAGTAGTGACATCTCTGGTGACATCTCGGCAGACATTTTTACGGTGAAACAAAACGCAATTCTCTTTGACAATCTAAGACGTTTCTAAGTATAGTAGGTTTTCGTGAGTTGGTAGCACTGTGACCGCTGGCTGTTAGTGTTATTGTCTTTGGCACTTAACCTCAAACGCGGTTAATTTTCAGACGATTTTTGATATTATCACTTTGTATGCGTATTTCCTGGCTGTTTTTGTTATATTTTTCGAAGCACACGCGTTTTAGAACTATTTAAAGTGCCACTTTTCCACTGAATGTTTATTATTTCTCACTTTCTTGATATTTTTACGAGAGCGTTTAACTTAGCGACTGACTTGAGCGTATATTATATTATAATATGTATATTATACGTTTAGAATGCGGTCAAAAAGTTCTCGCGGTCTAGTCTGCTATTTAGTCGTACTATTTAAATAACACTAAAACGAAATTTAAATAAAAAAATAAGTTTAAAAACTAAAACACGACTCCAAAGTTCTTCAGTCATGGTCGCATGCCACCTTGCTTAACGGCAACGGCAGCTGACTTCTGTATCAATGATAACGCCATGAAGGAGCATCAGATATCAATGGCATGCGACTACACCGGTCCTCTATAAAAATTTAACTTATATTTAAATAGAAATATACAAATTATGAATATTAGTCAAGAATTATTTTATTGTTTTCTACTTTTAAGACCGCGGGTAAGGTTTGTTTCGGGTTTTAGTTTTTAAACTTATTTTTTTATTTTAGATGTAGGTTTTATAAAACTTTATAAAGGAAATGCAGAGATTAGAGCAGTTACCTACTTAAGTTCAATTAAAATGCAATTAAGCTTCTTCGTATGCGATGTTCAACTAGAATAACATGCGTGTGAAAAATAAGAACCATTTTGTGGAATCTATCCACAGCTTAAGCCAAATAGTTTCTACAAAATGTCACGAATAGATGAGTAATATTAAGGCGAATCTTAAAAACGGTCATCTATTCATGACTCTTAATTTTTGATGCTCAAAGATCAGAAAGTAAACAAGTCACACAATTGAGTTTTAATAACCTCTTAAGAGAAGGGTACTTTATTAAATAAGGGTCCGCTTAGCGTCTTTGTGTAAGACTTTTTAATATTGCTATATTGTTACATAATCTGAAGTAAACTCAACCTTTTGGAACAAGGCAATCTCTACTGAAAGTTCCATTTCAAGAGAATGAGATTAACAGAATAGAATTTAATAAAATTCTCTACTCAAGTATACATTATTCAAAAACTCTTAATAAAAAATTAAGTATGTTAATAAGCACTGATGAAGATAAAACAACCAGACAAAAAACAACGGTGAATCACAGCTGCGAAAATTAATGAGTAATTGTACAACAGCGACCCACATAAACACAGTTCAAGTGGCTTGCAATTATTTTATGCTTAGGATACTGTTGGTGCTGCCCCTTACTCTCCCGCAGTCCGATCCCGGTCTGGTCCGCAAAATATTGACTCTGTGGACCTGGAAATCACACCTTTTTTTGGGGGTGAGGGGGGGGTGGTAAATTGTCAAATAACCTCTCCTGCTCTTGGGCAGAGCGAAAGGGAGTGTCAGATTTCTACTGACTAAAAACCACTCATGTTCCTTCTTAGAACTTTATATCTAGGCCGCATGTTTGGTATATTTTTTAATCTCTAATCTATAGTAAGTCAAAATCAAAATCAAAATCTTTATATTTATTTCACATAGGCCTACATGGGTGTGACGTTGGTAGGCGTCAACATTAAATACTAAGTATAGATTTAAATAAAACTAAAGAGTAAAGGGAAAAAAATAGCTATATTGCCTAATTTAATAATTTTATTGTTTCATAGTTTAAAAGTAGTTTAACGTAGTGTGAATGATAAAATAGTTTAAATATTCATTATTATAGGTTAGTTTAATAAGTAAAATAATAAAATTTAATAAGTTATTTTTTTTTTTATGTAAATAAAAGTTAGGTATTAAAATCACGCACAGTGTTACATGGGCACTTATAAAACGTCGGTAAAAAAGGGCACGGTTCGGTGCATTTGTCGATTCCTAAGGAGAAGAACCGGCAAGAAACTCCAAAGGTTACTCTTTTAATCTTTTAAAATCGTTTGGGTTAACAATAAGGTATAATACACACATGAAGACCATGCAGATTAATGTCTGAGATGGTCTTTTGAAGAAAGCACCACACAGATTTGAGTGGACCCGTCCAGTCAGTGCAAGCATTTGTCAGTTATCGTGGAGCTCGACTTATAACTTAAGGAGCTCAACGTCACGACGAACAATACCAAAGAAAGGACATTTGGGTGGGTCACTTAAAGTACTCAAACTGCCAGACAATCGTTAAAATTTAAGAAAGACCCACATGGTCCTCACATTCACAAAATCAAATTTTAAAATATTTATCATATTAAATAATCATTTTACATTATTAAATGTCAAAAAAAAACAACACACACAAAAAAATAAAAATATATATATAAGATAAAATATTTAACAAGTAAATATTGGTCAAAAAAAAAATCATACTTGAAAAAGTAAACAATGTCAGTGTATTAAAAAATAATTTTAAAAATGTCGATTTGTAAAAAAAAAAAATGAATATGTATAAAGTCAATTCAAATGTGAGCAGTTCAATCCCAAGCTTTTTTGTCCTCTATATAATCTTAAACAGTATAAAATCCTTTCTGGCAAAGTTTACGTTTTATAAAGGATTTGAATTTATTAAGGCTTAAATTTTGAATGTGGCTTGGTAGCTTATTATAAAAGCGAATACATTGGCATCTAAATGATCCACCTATGTTCTTGAGCCTTGTTGTGGGTATAATATATTTATGTCTATTTCTTGTATTTATATTGTGAATATCACTATATTTCTTAAACAACTTTATATTTTTGTGAGCATACAAAAGATTTTTATAAATATTCTGAGAGGGATCAGTCATTACATTAATTTCCTTAAATTTTTCTCTGAGAGAGTGTCTCGGACTCAATTTATAAATAGATCTAACCGCCCGTTTTTGCAAAACAAAAATATCTGAGTATCAGCGGCATTCCCCCACAATAGAAAGCCGTACGACATTACGCTATGAAAATAACTAAAGTACACTAAACGGGCTGTGTCTACATCGGTTAAATTACAAATTTTTCTAACTGCGTATGCTGCTGAGCTCAGCTTTTTCGACAATTTATCTATATGAGGCCCCCACTGAAGCTTAGCGTCTAAAGTTAAGCCCAAGAACACCGTGCTATCTTCAGGATTCAACTCTTCGCTCTTTACCAACACACGAGTTTTCACCTGCCTAACGTGAGGTAGTGTAGACCTAATGCATTTGGTTTTTTTTCAATTAAGAAGCAAATTATTAAAAACGCGTTAAACCAATGCACCACTTTCGAAATCGCGCTATTTACATCGTCAACAACTACCTGTTGTCGTTTCAGTTTAAATAAAAGCGAAGTGTCATCCGCAAATAACACGATATCGTGGTTATCCTTTATGAGGTGAGGCAAATCATTAATATTAATAAGAAACAAAAAAGGGACAAGAATCGAGCCCTGTGGGACTCCTATTATTGCAATAGATTCGGGTGATCTTTTCCCGTTGACGTCAACGCTTTGGATCCTATTACTGAGGTACGAGATAAGAAGATCCAAAGCGCCGATTCGTATTCCGTAGTGGCGGAGTTTTCTGATTAAGGTTTCATGAAGGACGCAATCAAATGCCTTGGATAAATCGCAAAAAATGCCCAAAGCATCGCATTTATCTTCCCAGGCATTATAAATATGTCCTAAAAGTTCGACACCGGCATCGGTAGTTGAGCGGCCCTTCGTAAAACCAAACTGTTTATTGTGTAATAATTTATGTTTATTAAAAATCTTTGCAATTGGTCTAAAATTAATTTCTCAAAAACTTTACTGAAAATAGGTAGCACTGAAATAGGTCTATAATTTGTGGGAGAGTAGAGTAGGGGGGAGTCGATCGTCATTGGATAAATGAAGAAGCGGCTTTCTTTGAGGTTTTTTTTCTGACCAAGCTTACCTATTGGATATCAAAATAATACATTCAGATGCATAGAACTACAAGAACAAAAATGGCTGGACACATTTAGGGAGAGAGCCTGTGTGGGCTGGAAGCGCAACATAACACTGGAACTTAATAAAGCCTCGTATCCACTAGGCAACATTTGACGCGCGACATGTTGCTCAACATGTTTCGGAACTTGTTGAATGTTGACGCGGAACATTTGTTTAACAACGTTGTCTGTCCACACATTCTCAGTCGTCGACAACATGTCGCCAGAGGAACTTGTGTTGATTTCAGCGGCAGTGGTTATAATATTATACGGACATTGTTGTGCGTCACGTCTCCACTCGACAACAATTGATGCTCAACTAACGATGCACTAAAACAAACAACAAGCCGCGCGTCATGTTGCGCGGCAGCTGGCAACGTCGCGCGCTGTTGTGCAGCGTTGCCGTACATGTTGAGATTCACGTGTCGCGCGCCAAATGTTGCCTAGTGGATACGAGGCTTAATAGTACATTGTTACCCAAGGGGTGGAAGTTACGTATTTAGTCCCGAGACGGGGTTTGGCGCCCGTAACGTGGTGAGGGCGCTAATAGTTCGAGGGACTAAATAAGTAATTTATCCGAGGTTAACACTGTGCTTTTCATTACGAATACGAGGAAAATAACAACATAATTATTAAGAAAAAAATAGTGTTGATCAAAAGCTGTCACTTTTTCGCTTATTTTGTTTTTTGTCCTCTGGTCGTCCAGCTATACAGCCAGTATTTTTCATGTTCATCATTAAAAAAATACAAATATTTTGTCGAAATCTATGTTATTTTAGAGAAATACACACATCAAAAGTGTCTAGGGATCAACATATATTTTTGCAATAACTTTTCTCCTGATTGATATTAATTAAAATTTTCTTTAAGGATTCATCAAATAAAGTGTTTTCGTTTGTCACAGTAACGATAAACCAAGTCACCTTTGCATTAATAAAGAAATTTTCCTAATAAAGGGATTTTTGACATTTGAACCACTAACATTAAAGTTCGAAAAAAAGACTGAAATAACAGTTTTCTTTAAAATTTTATTGGGTAACTTAAACAATTAATAATCCGTGTTTCTACCGCGAACACTAACAACACAAGAACATCGGTTTGGCATACTCAAAATGAGTTCATCCAAATCACGCTGTGGAATGGCCGCCCATGTTCGTTGCAACAACAAAAAAAGGTCTTCTTGCGACTGGATACCCTCCATATTCGGCAGAGCTCTTCTCTGTAGCATATCCCATGCATGCTCGGGTTCAAGTCTGGCGACTGAGCAGGCCAGGGCAGGACATTGATGTTAGCTGCGGCGAGAGTCTGTCTTACAACTCTTGCGGTGTGCGGTCGTGCATTATCATGCATTAACTGAAATAAGGGACCGATTTGCACTTGTAGAGGAGCGATGACGTCTGATACAATCGTCTCAGCATAAATTTGAGCGTTGAGGTTGCCTCTGATCCAAATCAACTCAGTTCTTCCGCCGATCCAAATACCCGCCCATACCATGATGGTTCCACCACTATAAGGATGGACTTCCTGGCAGGATTTTAATCGCTGTTGGCGTCCAGGGGTTCTCCAGTGTCGTATACGTCTTGTATCCGGTCTCATACCAAAACGAGACTCATCAGAAAAGCACACGAAACGCCATTGTTCTTCTGCCCAATTTCTGTGTTCAAGAGCCCATTGATATCGAATCCTACGATTGTGCATTGCTATAGGTGGTACCCGTAGCGGTCTTCGGGAATGAAGGTTCACTTCACGCAAGCGGTTTCTGACTGTTTGGTCGCTAATTAAGTTCCCTGAAGAGTGATGAAGCCTCACGGCTAACATCATGGCGGTTATTGTTGGAGCTCTTCGAGTTAAGATTTGAATGTATCGGTCTTGTCTCCGTGTGGTGCAGCGATACCGTCCTCCATGGCGCTCAGCCACGGTACCAGTGCTTCGGTAACGTGTCCAAAGTCGACTGATAACACTCTGACTTGTATTCAGAGCTAAAGCCACAGTACGTTGCCGGGAACCAGCTTCTATCATTCCCACGGCTCTGAGCATTTCTTCCCTGCTTAAATGACGTCGCCGCTCCATAATAACGTTGGTTTTAATCAGTAGTAGGGAAACAGTAGCACTAATAATGTCTTCAATGCGTTGTATGTTTTTATAGGGAAAATATTGACAGCTGATTTTCATCTTTTACTCGAATTTGATTCACAGTTCCTGATTCAAATTATGAAATGCACCAAAAAGGATCCATATAAATTTATAAAATCATAAATTTATTACAAAGCCACATCTCAATCTCAAGAAATCCGCATAAAAATGCTTGATCCCTAGACACTTTTGATGTGTGTAGTTGAAACTAAATTATATTAAAGTCATAATATAATTGTTTTCTAAAGTTGTTATTTTAATTTTAAATCGCGCTGTAATTGACTGGCTGTATAAAAAGTTGGAACATGGTTCAATAAAAATCTGAAAATAGACCATGTTTTTTTTTATAATTTGACAGCTGTCAGTTAAAAGGGATTCTGCCTAGGGCTAAAAAGTATTACTTTCAACTCGCTCCGCAGATATGTTATGACCTACTTTCAGAGTATGAGTAATGAAAAAATATTTTTCTAGGTAATTTAATCAATAAAATTTAATACAACACATTGAGACCATTCTAAGAATTCAAGTAACTTTATTGAACGGGGTCAGTTAAATCTGATATTTAACTGCAAATGTCAAACTAAACTGTTTCTTGTTACTGTTGGAATTACATGATTAGGCTGTTGATTGATAGCTCATGTTGCAATCGCATATTTTCCGAAAACTAAAGTGATTGAAGGGTTTGATGCCGTCTTCAGTGGAAGTAGCTTTAAATTATAGATAGGAGACAATCGCCTTTTCTGTTTCACGGTTGGCATAAATAGGCTGGGCCTTTTTTTTGGGGGGGGTTGGGAAATCATCAAATAACCCCTTCCGCTCTTGGGCAGAGCGAAACGGAGTGTCAAACTTCTACTGACTAAAAACCACCCATGTTCCTTCTTAGCCCTTTTTTTCGAGGCCGCGGTATCTCTTACAACACTTACTTATCCCACAGCCCCGACGGGCGTCGACCCTTGCGGGCCCATTCCATATTGCTGACATCTCTTTGAGGCGCGCGTGGAACACGAACGCGCCGTCGGCACGGCTTGTCATCGTCATAATACGGACGGACGGCGAGCTAGCCCATTACTCACCGTCCACAGGCCCACGTCTTCGGTGGCCGGAAGCCGTCACGTGGCCCCCGACGCCCGGAGCGTCTCCCGCCGCGGCTGGGACGAGAAGTTCTCTCCCTCTCACGTTCCGCCACCTCCTTCGCTAGCATCACTGCTTCGCAGAAGGAGGCATCCCATTAATCCTCGCCCCGGACCATGGCTTGCAATAGGGCCGGACCTTCTCCATTCCTTTCTAATTTACCCTATGCTTTCTCTTTTCTGGCCGATCAGTCAGGAACAAGTGCAAATCTTCACGCCAGCATTTCTTGGGCTTGTCCACCGCCTCATGGCACTTTTAATTTGGTTCATCTGTTTTGATATATTAACTTTGGGTCACAGTTCATAAGCTCAGCTAAAATAGGATGATGCCCGATTATAGCTTGATCTACACTGTATACAGTGTTGGCATACATTCCATGAAACTGCCCTATTATGAACACAGTATTATTGCGGTCGTTGAATAGCAAATATTGGTATTGACACTGATCTTATTGGTACGCAAATATACAGTGCTGTCTCTCACACTGATAAACGTAATTGGAAGTGACGGAATAAACTATACAGCTTACATACGTACCTACTACATAGAGAAGCTATTTTTACTGGCAATAACACTATAAACCATATTTAAAATGACGACTGAAAAACATTCTCAATTTTGCCATGACTACAGGGGGGAAATCGGCCATCAAATCTTTTATTGTAACAAACAAAATCAATTCTCAAATTTCTTGACCGCGATTGGCGGATCTTCAAAAAAGGTGCTCACGCCTTATAAGTACATTTCATCCTACACCAGCCATCCTCGTCAAACCCATAGTTTTAGTAGTAGTGTAGTTCTGCTTTAATCGATGTTATATGTCACTGTAATCAATCTTTTTTTGATATTTGTAATGTCATTCTACATTTAAAATTAGGCGTTTTTTATAAAAAAAACTGCAACTGTCAATATATTTTAATGGGGCGGATTGTAGGCGTGTCAACTCCAACACAAGTTTCCGCGACTAAAAATGCCGCTGTACATGTCATAGCATGTGACATCGATTAAAATACCTACTGCTGTTTTGTCCTTAACACAAAAGATCACTTGTTCTCAGCTGTAAGAACGTTACAGGTTGATTACGCTCGACGCCTGTCGGGGCCGCGGGTAGTCCAACGGTTATCGCGGCCTCGACATAGAGGGCGAAGAAGGAACATGGGTGGTTTTTAGTCAGTAGAAGTCTGACACTCCCTTTCGCTCTGCCCAAGAGCGGGAGGGGTTATTCGATGATTTTACACCCACCAAAAAAAAAAAAAAAAAGGTTGATTACGCTTTTTAGTTAAGCGGGCACTATTTTTAAGATTTGATCATCTGACTTTAACTCACACTAAAACTGAGATCACTAAGGACGCGATTTTACGACAACCAGAGAACTGTAATTGACCGCTAAAGCTGATGCGAGTGAGCCAGTGAGAAGCAAAACGGAATAGCGTGTTAGCTCCTTTCGAATGAGCTGTAAAACTTGGCTAATGGAATCATACTGTCAGAGCCGTCGTAAACGAAATGCTTTTCTGGTTTTATCTGGAATCCACTGAATGATTTCATTTCGATCCATTATAAATGTGAATATGATGTCTCGTCCTGTCTAGACAAGAGTGCACCACCACCTATAAAGTATATCAATTATGTAATTATTCATTTCTGTTCTTGATATTAATTATTCTTATCAAAAAATTAAAAATGGTATCAAAAATGAATTATACGAACTATACAGAACAGTCTCCCAGAATAATCAGCCACGCAGCACCTGTCTGTTATTAGAGAAACTTGAATGCCATTGATATGACTCGAAATTATTTTGCTTTGTCTCTCAGACCTCATGAAGGAAACACCAAACCATGTGACGTACTATGCACGTGTACCTTCCTGGCGTTAATCGAAGAGATACTAATTACCAGCGCAGATTGGAGGATCATCTATCTTGTCTGTGTAAATACCATATATCATCGAGTCCTATTTCTTTTAACCTTAAGAACACCGTGAGTATAGCTTTAATCAATGGGTGTCTTTGTTCTACTATTTTTATCTTAGCTCATGCAAAGAAGAATTTAATTTATTTCTCAAAATATATAGTAATTTAGTCAAAGTATTGTATTTTAGTCAATGCAATGCTTTGTTTAAAGAGAAATAAATTAAATTATTTATTAAGTCAGAGGACACCCAGTCTTGCCGGGGGATATTGTATTATCCAATAGTAATTGGGTTGTACAGGTTAGATAGGCAGTCGCTGCCTGCAAAATATTAGTATTCAGTTGCATGTGGTAAGACTGAAAACCGACCTCAACACAGTTAGGAAGAGCTAGATGATGAAATTAATTGTATATTAAAATTAAACTACTTCCCATTTTACAAATTCAAGAAATAATATAAAATATCAAACGACATGCACTAAATTTCCCAGGATAAAAGAAATCTGTCCTTCTAGAGTTCTCTATTCATTGATGTAAAATATGTCTCGGTACGCGACAATCGATTCTCGACGTGTTCCCGGTGAGGCATGAAATAAGTGAGAAACGTATAATGACTACCTTTCTCACGATACATACAAAGAGGTTTTTTCGATGGATCGATTTAGAAAGATTTATACTTTTTCAGGAACCTAGCTCTAGTCTTGAATGGCAGATTTATAGTATGTTTCTTTTCTTTTCTTTCTTAGCCAGATGAAAATGTAGTATGAAAATTTTTCAGGCTGGCTATAAGAGTAGAGGAGGATCAAAGGAACAATGGCGAGACTGTGTAAAGGATCATAAAAAGGAGGTAACTCCTGAAATTGCGAGAAATAGGGACACATGAAAGCAGAAGATATGTTGCACTTACCCGAAATCAAGCAATAGAAGGGTAAGAGTAATGATTTTAATGCCTAATAGCGTTGATAATGCCAAAACTTACAATTTGTTTTTTCCGTAATTTTCGAATGTTGCAGTGAAATATTCACGAGTACGAATCTTTCTCTTCTGCTTTAAAAAAATTAAAAAAAAAACAAATTTTATTGAAATTCGGTACTTTGGCAGTCGGTAGGTTCGATAAATTCAGAGACCATGGTCCTACGATGCACCGATTTCGAGTTATAAACGTTCAAATCTTTTGTAAAAAATAAAATTAAATTAAAATATCTCGAAAACGGAGCGTCCTAGGCAAAAAATGACCAAAACTTCAACCTGTATAACCCCCGTGATATTTAGGTGACATTCACATGAAACAAAAAAAAAATACGAATAAAAAAAACATTTAATCAATTTAAGTCGGACCGAAGCCGATGTAGTCGTGTAGATTTAAGACATGAAAGGATTATGCGCCGTGTAGATTTAAGACATGAAAGATTCCCGTTTCTTCGAATCTTTTCGTTTTGAAAAAAATGGGAAATTTATACTGGACGATATTCTTGAAACTTTCGATAGTTACATCGAAAAATACAAGGGCATTGAAAAGGGACGGGAATCTTTCCGGCCTTTTTTCAACGCTAGCCTTAGCTTGTGAGCTCGAAAAATCACCTACAATTATTTTCCTACCTTTCCCACTAGAAAAGGTTGTGTAGGATAGGGTATGGGTAGGAAAGGTTTTAAATTGATAATAATGAAGAAAAATTTATCTGGGAATAGCGATGTTTACTGACTTAACAAAATATGATTATAATTAGTCCGTCTGTTAGATTATCGAAAATATTGGGTACGTACTTTTTGATATCAAATCAATAAAAAATTACGTTGTGTGACGTCACTGACCGCTAAATAATGTCATGCTAATGTCTCAGAAAATGACGTCACACAAGTTTCCAAAGCACTATATCTTCTCCATTGTTTGTTTACGTGAAAAAAGATTAAAAAATGTGTCCAATATTTTTAGGAAATCTATCTGACGGACTAATTAGATTTTTTTTGTTAACTACACTATTGAGTAAAATATGTTTTTGAGCAATTTTATTCAGGATTGCTGTTGTTTACACATATACATCAGTTGTTAAATTCAAACGCCGATTCTTTGCAGGCTGCTCGACGCCTAATTATATATTTATTTATTTACGATTACGATTCTACTTAATAAATGTATGTAAGTATAAAACACTAGGAAGTGTCGAAGGGGGGGCGTTTTGGGGGACTGTCTCTTGTAAATAAGTAAAGTAAAGTAAATTTTGACGTTCGAAAAGTGCTGATTATCAGCCTAGTTTGAATAAATGAGTTTTGATTTTGATTTTGATTTTGAGTACCTTACCCTACACATAATCTCCATCATTTACAGATCACGAGTTGCATCTATGTTTTGATTTCATTCATAACCTTGACAATGCCAAAAGAATACGAAGTCACGCGATCGAAACCGCGGGCACAGCTAGTCTCCAATATTTGTCCAACTCGAACAAACCAAACTCTTGAACATCACAGTTCAACCTACGCTCTTAATCAATCAACCGAAACTCCAATTAGAACAAACCAATTATACAAACAAAGCAGTAACAATACGCCACGCCAATAATAATAAGGGTGTACATCCATTTACGCATCTGGTGACCGGCACGGCCGTCACAAAGTACCAACTTAAGTACATCTGTGCACGTGAGTTGGCAGCCCTTAACGAAATTACAAGGGATGTGGAGCCAACATTTGCTCAATGATAACGAAAATAAGCCAGGGTAATCGTAAAGGTAAGGCTCCGCACTTGGCGTTCTGTTTCATTTTGTTTTTTTTGATATTGAAAATTGTCGCAAAGAAAATGTTTTAATACTAAGCCCGTATTACCGGACGAGTGGTTAGGCAAAGGTGTCTCATACTCTCTCTCTTTCATAATAATCTTCATTTTGTCAGTTAGGTTTAAGTCCCATTTAAGTGAGGTAAGTATATTGCCATCAAGCAGGCATAAAGCCGGACTCCGAGCTGCTATTAAGAAATTAAAAAAAAAACCATTACCACGTCTTATAGTACGGTCAATTTAGACATCCAAGGTTACATTAATTCCCAGCCGGATGAAAATTGGTAGAATTTTTCAAAACACCATCATAAATGAAATGTTAAAAGTCCCTATCGATCCAACTCCTGGAAAAAATATATTCGAGGCCAAGGGTTACAAAAACGGGCTTTTCGCGATTTTCAGCAAAACGGGAAGTTTTATGGTCAAATTAGCTGAGACAAAATTATAGATCTATAAAAATGCTTTAACTTTTTTTTCTAAGGGCCACCGTTTTGAGATATAACAATAGGGGATCGGACAAAAAAAAACTAATTAGTCCGTCAGATAGATCTCCAAAAAATATTGGAGACATATTTTTTCTTTTTTCACATAAACAAAAATTGAAGTCAAAACAGTGCTTCGAAAAGTCGTTAACTCTTCGAAAACGTTATATGATAGTACATTTTTCAACTACAAATGACGTCACAACCACATCTTATCTTCGTCAATTTTGATTAATTTGATAAAACAAAAAACACATAATCCAATATTTTTCGATAATCTAACTGACGGACTAATTAGAATCATTGTTTTTTGACTCAGTCCGATCCCCTATTCAAAAAGCTGAAAGAGTGGTAATCGAAGCACGCAGTTCATATACGTGGTGAACGTATTCATAATATGATCAGCCAGGTGGGAATTAATTTAACTTACATACTCCTTTTATTAGCCACGTTCATAAATCTGCAGGGCTATTACGTATCTTTTAAATGCCAGTGGCTATCATATTTTCCATGGATTAACTGTCAAATTGGTTTTGGTTTAGTACAAAATTGAACCATTTAACAGTTAATTGATGGACACTATATGTATGATAGCCACTGTCATCTAGGAGATACGCAATAGACCTGCTGGTCATACAAGCGCGTCGGTGTGAATACTAAGCTACCTGAAAAAGAAATCACCAAAAAGGTCAGTGTACATAAGTCCTTGTAGATAGTTCTCTCCTAGCTTTCTCTTCATATGTATAGGTACCTTTTTTTGGGGAGTGGGAAATCATCAAATAACTCCTCCCGCTCTGGGTCAAGCGGTAGGGAGTGTCAGACTCATATTGACTATAAACCACCCATGTTCCTTCATAGCCCTTGTGCCGCGGTATCTCTTTCAAACAACCCGCAGCCCCGATGGATTCATGTGTATACCTACGGTGAAATCTGATATCGCCAAATTGCTGAGGTAGTGATGATGTCGTCTTCCCAAATTCACGCCTGTGATCCCCGAAGACTTAGGTAGAGGTGTACCTTCCCATTAGTACACTGTAGTTCATTTTTTTTAAATAACGTGAACCACACTAAGAATTCTTCCTGTATCGTGGGTGCGTTCACAGACATTAATTTAAACTCACATATACAAATACCCGAATTCTGAAAATCTGTAGGCCATACAAATATTTGTTCGTTTTGTTTGTTTGTCAGTTATAATATATTTAAGTAAAATGTAATAGAGGGCAAGCCTGTTGCCATCAACTGGGCACAATTTCAGCCACCGGGGCTGTTACTGAAAAAAATATATTGAAAAACCCAAAAACACTTTGCCCAACGTAGGAATCGACCGCAGCATCTTAAGCACAGCAGTAGCGCTTACGACCATAAGTCCAACGAAGCTTCTTCCGAAACTAACTTCGAAATTGATAGTAGTGTTATATGGAGACTTTTATACCTGCATTCACTGCGCATTACGACCTGTTATGTTATAAAACAGACCGTTAACGTAAAACGACGCATAAAATTCCCAGTTCGGTAGCTATTGGACGACTTACCTTATATGACTTCGAATAGAAACTTGGATACCTCGGTGCTGTTATATTTCGAAATGTTGGAAGTTGACAATATAGTAACAGAAGTAGGTACTGAACATCCAAAATTTATCTGTCTGGGATTATTTGGAACTATTATTGTTGCAGGGTTTTGCTACGTAGTATAAGTTGGAATTTGTCACTGACAGACATTACTAAAAAGAGAAACGGCGGCCCTGGGCACAAAGTGCTAAGAAGGAATATGGTTAGTTTTTAGTCAGTAGAAGTCGGACACTACCTTCTGCTCCAACTAAGAGCGGGAGGGGTCATAAATTTGATAATTTCTCATCCTCCAAAAAAAGCCTGTGACGTCGTTGTTAAAATTGTAGAATATATTATATATTAGTACAAAAAGGTTGAAGTTTTAATAATTTAACACATAACATAACATCACACCTAAAATTCCCGAAGGGTAAGGCAGAGGTGTACCTAATACATAGTACACCCACATTTGCCAGTTATATTTTAGTACTAAAAGATTGTTGTTTTATAATTTAATAGAGAGCTCTTCAATGCAGGTAACCTATACAAGTTAGAAAAGTAGCCAAGTTTTGCAATTGCCACAGCCGAATTTTTTTTACGGATTATTTTTGTTTAGAAACTCTACTCGTTTATAAACCATCCCCTATTTTGTTCCATACATAGTATACGTCATTATTTTATTACGACTTGTCCGGGCGGTTATGTGGGTCTTGCACCCTCTAAAAACACCGGCGTGAACCTACTGTCACCTTGTTGGATGGACCACGAGAACTGCTGCGCATGACGTTCGCGACCCATGCAGCGCGGCCCGCCTCCGGGCTCCAAGTTCCTTTGGCGATGTACGGGCTCACCTGCGACATCGCCACCACTCATGAGGGTCGTGCTAAGCGACGACGATAGACTCTCGCCCGCTGGCACCTCCTAGGGCAGCAACAAGTCGTGGCATGACATAGCGCCGAATCCACCGCCCTGACCACCTGCGACAGATCGCGTCAGCGAGGGAGTCTTCCTTCCTAACGCGATTCGCCGCCTCCTTCTGTGAGATGACAGTTATCTTCGTAGAAAGACGCTACTGCCTCCCATGCCTCCCTACTGTCGACCATGGCCTTGGCCACAGCCGGCAAAGAGAAGTCTGCCCCAATTGCTGCTACGAGAGCACGGCGCGGTGTTCTCGCTGCAGCCGCGCTGGTGACACACGGGAGTCGCCACCCATCTAGCCACTTTAAATAAATAAATAAATATCCTTGGACATTTCACACAACGCCATCTAGTCCCAAGCTAAGCAACCTAATGCTTGTGTTATGGTAACGAGATGGCTGATAAACTACTTATATACATTTTTTTTTTGTAAATACATACATATTATAGATAGAAAAACACCCAGACTCGGAACAAATACTTGTAGGTCGTACAAATATTTGTTCCGTGCGGGAATCGAACCCGCGACATGCTGCGCAGCAGTCAATCGCTCAACCACTGCGCCAACCGTGTCGTCAAGTAGCGTTCCGTCACTTTGTGCAGGTATTTGCAAAAGCAGCCATGACAACACTTGCACTCAACGTCCCATATCGCCTCCGTAACCAGTTCTCCAGGATCGGTTGGATAGCCCCCACAGTTAAGTGACCTAAGCGTGTCCAGCCTCACCCACCATTCTCACAGGAATATTAGCATGGGCGTCCTTGCGCCACCTTGTGACCACTTCAGGTTCAGCAGTAGCTGACTGAGGGCAGTCGCCGTGCCGATCAGTTTCGGCGCAAGCTGAACAAATTGCCCACCGAAGTTCCACCTCCGGTCTAAAACCAGGTATTTCATGCTTGCCCGCACCGGTATCGTCTTCTCGTGGGCCACCTTGAGACCTAATGCCTAATGATTCGTCCTACGACATGGGACTTCAACATAACTGGCGAAATAAGGGTGCATGATTAGGTACACGTCTACCTAACTCTTCGGGTATTACAGACGTGATGTTATGTCATTAACAATATCATAATGACTAATTAATGGAACAAGAATAAAATGGGACTTGCTTTGTACCCTGTGCACGGGCCTTCTTAGAATTACAGTACATTTGTACAATACTCATCTGCAGAACCCTTGAGGAATTCGAGGACGAGCGTCCTTGCCCTTGCTAACTAAGAAACAGTACCCGTAAGTATGATAGTAGTTAAGACGAGTTATTATTTCATTTTGCGCAAACAATATTTATTTTTCCGTAAAACAGATACTTTATGCTCACGTAACGTTATAATAAGACTAGTACCATAAGTATAATCTATTACCCTCGCGGGAGAAGCTGGCCTAAAGCAATATAAATTACCTTTCAAATACTTGCCTGCTGGAATTTTGGTACAATAAAGCCATGTTTTGTTTTGGAGGAAGAGCAATCAGTCACTATAAAGTTTATTTTGCCAGAAAAAAGAGTCTCTTCGCGTAATTTTCCGGTAGGAATTATTTATTTTGTTCTTGTGTAGTATCCTACGACTTGTCAGGCCTATGTTGTCCCCCCATACCTAAGTACTAACGCTGTACTATGTCAATGTAAACCATGTGACCCACTGAGTGGCAACCTACTTGTCGCAGTCACAACGTGCAACATTTTCTTTTCTTTTGTAATCCCTGCTTGTTGTATTTTTTTTTATATCTGTTAAGCGTTGTTCGTGTATTGTTTTTTTTTCCTGTATGCTTGGTATGTTTCCGCGACAAATAAATATATTTTCTTTCTTTCTTTCTTTCAATTTTGTGAAACCAAACCATTCTAGAACAGTAGCCATGCAGATTTTTGTAGGTTCTTGTCCATAGGAAATGACCAACTCAAGCCTGTGCAGCTATTCTCGATATTTTATGGCTACCCACGTGGGCCTATGCGAAATAAAATATTTAGATTTGGTCACTACTCATATTCCTTTTGAAAACGAAATCACATAACGAGTAGCAGTAACATGATGGAGATTGTAAAGCTATAGTTTACCGTTCACCTTACAATTCAAAATGCAAAAACTAATACAACTTTTACGAAAACCTCCCCGTACTCAGAATCTGGCTAAAAAGTTTATTCAGGTAGACTCTTTGTTTAAGAATCGAACCCATGAGGAATCCACGCTCAGCACCCGGGATCGCTGAACCAAAAAAGGTACCACAATAAAAGTAAAAAAGTATATTTTTTTATTCATTTCATTTTCCTCCTTAAAAACCCCAAATACGTCCCTTGAGCGCAATATTTTAAGTTAAATAGTCGTCCTACAATTTAGAAGTCTAATAAAAAACTCGAACCGTTTTGAGAATGACCTTTAACCTCAAAACCTTTTCAAATCGACAGTGGTTTGAAGGAAGATAAACAGTATAATAATATGGTGACCTTTCTCAATTTGTCCTAGGCTAGATGGTATAGCTTTTTTATTTATACTAATATCATAGAGGTTAAATTTGTTTGTAGATTTGTATGTAGGGGGTAATCTCCGAAACTAATAGTCCAATTCCAAAAATTCTTTCATTGGCAGAAAACTACATTATTAATAGGTGTTCGAACTAATATTATATTGATATCATGCATTTTAGCTCTGCTAATTTTTTGTGAACAAAGTCGCGGGTGTAACACAATATGTAGCTAAGTTTAATGAGACGCTCAACTGAATGCTGTGTTCCACTTTACTAACGTTTCAAATACTTGGTTATGAAAATTGAATTCAATATTCAATGACATTTGTGAATTCAATTTCGGTGTTGACTTTAGACTTTAGAGCGTTGAAACGAATTTCAGTTGGAGATTATTTCAGCTTATACTAATGGAATGTTGGTCTCGTTTTAACATATTACAGGCGTGTTTTTGTTGAACAAAAAATTACGTTTGAAATATTTTTACAACTTGTTTTAGGCACGATTTAATTTTGTTGGTACATTTAATTTTCAAAACAAACAATTGTATTACACAGCCCACCATTTAATCAACTTGTATTATTCTGATTCAATATTTAACCATAATAACTTTACGTAAGCGTTTGTTCCTAAATTATGTTCTGTTTCTATAAATAGTGACTCATCTGTCAAGTTTAACTTAGCTTATAATTATAATTATCATCCATGCTAACGACTTCAAACAAATCCGATTCTAAGTGGAAAGTACTCTGAATGGATACCAGCACAGAAGCTGACGTGGTGTTCAGCCCGTTTCAAATTCCAAGGCACTGGCTTGAAAGCTCTTTCCCCTCTACCAGGCACGCCGCACCCCCAGCCAGTCGGTGACGACGACCGTCTTCAGGCACCCAGTGTGTGACGAAAGAAATGGGGGAGGCCTTTGCCCAGCAGTGGGACAAAATAGGCTAACGAAAAAAAAAAAAAAAACATATTATTACGTTCATTGTGTCATGGTGGTAACGACCGCTTTCACATTATGACGTAAACTAATACTAACGGGTTGGCCGTAACTACGGCTGTTCTTAATAAATGTGAATGTGTGTGTGTGTGTGATGTGTGTGTGTGTGTGATGTGTGTGTGTGTGTGCTTAATATTATAGCCTCACTTGAAAGCGGCCAAAGAGAATAAAGTGCTGCTAACTGATACACCACAAAATTATACAGAAGAAAAACCACTTACGAATAAATATTATCTACTTTACTTACGTATACAGAAATTCATTCTTATAGCACTGACTTTTCCTTAGCGAATTTCCTTCAAGCGTAGCGATTTTAGGAGCTCAGTCTATCCATCTCAGTCCAAAAAATTCCCCAATAAATGGGAGGGTCAGCGAATTTGTTGGCGGCTAGACCAATAAAGCTTTGGAACTAAGTCTATTGTTAGGGTCGGAGCGAGCAGCATTTGATACTTGATCAACAGTTCGGGCAAAGTGGGTCCGGCACCCTTATAATCTATTTCCTGCATAATCCTGCGGCTTTTGTAAAAATTGGATGTTAAATCTCTGATACATTTTACAAAGGGATCTTTGGTTGGATCAAGTTGTTTACAATGAAATTGATACGTAACCTTTTCACATTTTATTGTCACAGATCGTTTACTTTAATTTCATTTTTATCCCGTTATCTTTATGTTGGTAGTCTTTCTAAGATCACTATTTGTTGATGTGCTCGATCAACCAGTGTTCAAAATAATACGTAAATATCGAAGATAGGTTTAACAAAATTTAGAACTTCTTCTCCATAGACATCTACGCTTTGGAATGACTTTACAATACTTTCGCAGTTTTATGCCTTGTGACTGAGACTGTAGGTACATGTCGTTGTATTAATATAATTAATATACATATAAGTCGACATTAGGGTAGTTGACAAGAAATCTAATTAGTCCGTCAGATAGATTTCCAAAAAATATTGGACACATATTTTGCCTTTTTTTCACATAAACACTTCGAAAACTCGTGTGACGTTACATCGCACTGCGTTTTTTACCATGCAGTGACGTGGTCTTTTGACGTCACTGACTGACTGTCTCAGACACTGTGACATGATCTTTGACGCGTTTTATCTTAATCAATTTTTATTAATTTGATAAATAAAAAAAAAAAGTTTCCAGTATTTTTAGATAATCTAACTAACGGACTAAACAGAATCATATTTTGTTTAGTCAGGAAACATCCCAATTCAAAAATGCCTGTAACTGGCCTACTTAAATAAATGTTTTGATTTCGATTTGACACCACTTTATCCTAACAGAATCCTAAAAAAAATTAGATCTGTCTGTATTTTTATTAATTTCAAGAGCATTTTAGATGCGAGATCCCACGCAAGTTGTAGAAGTTAATTGGAAGTCTCGGATAACTTATTGGTCCTTCCAGTTTCCAGCTAGAGAGCTGTCTATGTTTACTGAGTATTGTTATCTCTAGGCCTACAGAGCTAGGAGACGGTTTGGTGGCGTTGTTATAGGCCCGTCGTCTCGGGTTCCTTACTGCCTAGCATGGGGTCGTCAGTTCTAATTCCGGGTAGAAATAAATGTTGTTAGGTATTTTCTCAAAAAAAAAACAGTTGCAGTCCAGAATTTGAAAATTGGTAGTGTCATCTTATCTCCATTGAGATTGGCTGCCGATACTGAAAACAGGCACGAGGGCTCTAATTATTATTAGTGGTGGTATTGACATTTTTCATAGGAGTCTGGTCTGGAGTCTACGTAACTAAATTCGACAGCTCAAATTTTATGAGTACTGCCATCCTTAGACGCTTCTGCGCTTCGCTTCTGTGCTCTGTACCCAGGCCTTATGTAATTGGTGTCACGGTATACAGTGGAACTCGATGTCTAGCACAATATTGGTCAGAAAACCTTTTGGTATAGGATACTTTATTCGTAAGAGATGTTTGAAATGAGCTTGAAGGGCCCTTAAGTATATTTTCAGTACCCAAAAGGTTTCATTCATTAATTCTATGTACCACATCAATCAACCTACCTTCTTAGTCTCCATTACCTGCCGATCAATGAGAAATAGCTAAAGTATCTAGGTCGAACTCTTGCGAAGATCTTATTAGGCTAAAAATAACTAACCTACTTAAGCTACTATTATAGTGTATTTTGCCTGTATTAATTTAGATTGGGGGTCAACAGGATTGACCAATATCATCATACTCATCTTTTGTGAAAGGGAGCTGTCTAATAAGAATCACACTGCCTAGTTTGCGTAGGTGAATGTCACATATCTGAAAATATTCATGGTCATGTCAAATTTTGCACCATGTTCTCCTTCTCCGTTTTTAGAGCAGTGTCGATGAAATAATTTACACTAAGGAAAGTTAGTTGCTTGCTTTGTTTCAGACCTTGCAACCCAAAACGCGTAAACTACGGCTGACATAAATGCCCCCACAGCGCTGACTTTTTTTTTTTAATAGCCTGTATTGTCCCACTGCTGGGCAAAGGCCTCCCCCAAATCCTTCCAAGTGCTCTTTTCTTGAGCCACCTCAAACCAACCCTCGTGGTGCGCGTCCAGATCGTCTCGCCACCTCTTTCTGGGCCGGCCTCGGCGGCGCCGTCCATCTTCCGGCAGCCATCGTGTTGAGACTTTTGCCCAGCGGTCATCGTGCATGCGGCAGACGTGACCCGCCCAATCCCATTTTAGCACTAGCAGCCTTCTTGCCAACGTCCACTATGCCCGTTTTGGAGCGCAGCGTGGTGTTTCGAATTCTATCTTGTCTTTTGACACCCAAAATGCTACGCTCCATTGCCCTTTGGCTTACTCCAAGGCGGAACTTCTGAGTCTCGGTGAGAGACCACAGAGTACAGCGCTGACTACTGCCATAATTAAGAAGAAACCAATAAGATACTAACTCCTTAATTTTAGATTCAATTTAGTGGTTGAGAATATAGCAGACGTGTTTTGAAAACTTATTTCCGTTTACTGATTTTCAATTTGTTCTCAAACTTCTTTTGAGCGATTGAATCAGAAACTGCTATATAAGAAAAGAATGTTTGTTTACAAGTCGCAACAAAAGAAATTCGTTTGCAATATTATCTTCGATATAATATTTTATATAAGCTGGTGTTTTGGCTTCATGCTTTGTTTTGTTAACGGAAAACACGCGTATAATGTTAAAGATTGGATCATGTTCACGTTAGATACGTAGAAAATTGTTTTCGTATCCCGCTAGATGAAATTCAAAAACCATCGTACAGTACAGCTACAAATAAACATAACTTCTTGTGATAAAACATGGCTGCCATGAAAATTCCGAAATAGATTTTGTCTAGTGTTCATATTTTTCCCGAAAAAAAAGGGCCAAATCCTTCGATAAAGACGAAACCGTCAGAAAAAAGACTATATAGAAAGGTCTCAACTCAATTATTAGTCTACCAAAGAGGACAAAAGCATTATTTGAGGCGTGGACAGTAATAAATTATAGTGATAATACGTGAGATAAATTAGAATTTTCTCTACCGTTTCATAGGCTTAGGAACCCCTCAAGTCAGCCTTTCGCCGGTCAGTTGGTCAACCTTTTGTTATAAACGTGAACCATTAATCAGGTGACGTCTCTTCAAGTGAAGTATTTTTTGGGTCAACTGACAGAATAAACCTTTTCGAACCTATTCAGAGATCCTAAAGAAACTATGGCTTTGAAATGTAATTTGGTGAATTTGGTTCGGGATGAGGTGCAATGAGGAATATAAAATGTCGGGATTAATATTTTTAACTGAGTTTCAAAAGGAGGAGGTTCTTTTTTTTTGTATGTTCCCCGATTACTCGAAGATGTATGGACCGATTTCGATTTTTTGTCTTGTTTGAAAGGGTATACTTTCCAGGTGGTCCCATGATCATCAAGGCAGGATTTGATGATGGGATCCTGGAGAAATAGAGAGAACTCTTCGAATTTTATAGGCACAATTGAAGTGATTTGAGTATTTAATATAAGAGTACCTTCTCAGAGTGATCCCATTTCACTTTGGTGAAGATCTCATGAAGAACTTTGGAGATAGGCAACGGAACTCCTTAATAAATTATAGCAAAGGAACTGGGATTTCTGAAATGTCAAGTCTGTCTATTGTTTACACCAGTTCATAACATAACATCACACCGGTACGCTTTGAAGGGGTGAACCACTGAAAAGTAAAAAATAAAAACTTTTTAACAAAAAATAAAACCTACTTACACAAAAATAAAACCACCCGTTTTTTTATGTAATGGCATCTCGCAGTTCAGTCTATGAGACTAGCTTCTGCTTAACCGGACAAATCCCTGTGGATGCCTTGAGTTTAAGGCCTCCAGCCAGACGGGAATATAATAAATACATTTTTACATACATTGATTCACAAAAGTCATTTATGTAGTTATAGAAGCAACATAGATAACTTTTGTGAACCAATGCAGAAGTCTCCAAATCTCTCATGAGAATAAAAACGTATATAAAATTACGTTAAAAATATGTTTTCGTTCACATTTCCCCGTGCTCATATAAATATCAAGCCGTATCGAAGCATATTTTAAAGCTGTGCTCCAAATAGGAGTTCTATATTGAAAGCTTCTGCAGTGATAAGTTGCCAACCATCCGCCTCGAATAACTTAATAATAAATAACCAACACTTGACGCTTCCGATTTAAAATTTTAAATAAACAGCTGAGATTTCATTCAGCACAATATGCGGCAATAAGAATGTAGAAAAGAAGATACTAATTGAGCTGCAGAATTTGCTTGATACTAACGTCACAATAAAAACTGATAGTTTGTAGTTTTGACTTAATGACGTTTTCGTTTGAACCAATCTCATTTGGTCTGTTTCACTCCTGGGCAAAGGCCTCTCTCATCTCTTAATCATAATCTCAAATTCACTGAATAACAAGGAAGCATAAGATTTTGTGCACTTAGGTAAAACTAAAGATTGTGGCCTCGGAAAGCACGTTAAGCCGTTGATCCCGGCTGTCTTGTGAAGAACTTTGATAAACGTAACGGGTAGTCAGTAACCTGAAAGTCTGACAACCAGTCTTACCAAGGTAAGACTATTATATTAGAGGTATTATATTACTCAGAACAAACTAGGTTGTGCAGGTCAGATAGGCAGTCACTCTATATAACATACTGGTATTCAGCTGCATACACTGGAAGCCGACCCCACCATAGTCGGGGTAAGGCTTGGTTGAGCTAGGATGACATCTCTCAGAAGGAGGCGGTGGAGCGCGTTAGGGAGGAAGACTCCCTCGCTGACGCGATCTTTCGCAGGGGGACCGACCGGCGGAGGAGGCGCCATGGCGACCTGATGCCGCCCTAGGAGGTGCCAGCGGGCGATAGATCGGGGAGTCTATCGTCGTCGCATAGCAAAGCCCTCATGAGTGGCGATGTCTCAAGTGAACCCGGACATCTCCAAAGGAGTTTGGAGCCCGCAGGCGGGCTGCGCTGGATGGGTCGCGAATGTCATGCGTAGCAGTTCTCGTGGCCCATCCAACAAGGCGACAGTAGGATCACGGCGGTGTTTTTTAGTGGGTGCAAGTCCCCCATAAACGCGCCGTTTCCACGGACGGTGCGATATGCGTTAGGCATTTGTCACAACCAAACATAAAAAAAAATTGCTATGTGGTAAATGTAAGAATTACATACGTACTAAACAAGGAGTCTAGGTTTGCATTAAAGTTCGTCATTTCTACATACACAGCCTGCACCTACTATTTATTAAGTTTCTTTTCATATTGTTAGTTGCGGAATAAAAAAAGGATGATAAATCATTTTTTTCCTCACACACTATTCAATGCAAAACTGTTTTAATAATCATTACCATCCATCATTTTTATAAATTTCTTAATAAAGGAACTAGTTAATATTCATGGCATTTTATAAAATACCGTTGAAACTGGTGAAGCATGTTGATTTTAGTAATAAATTAAGTGTTTAATTCTTGGAAAGCGGCAACCCATCCATCTTAGGGGAAGTACAGGGTATTGTGCACATCGCCAAACACCGACCGACACGACAGACGCTCCATCAAACTACTCTCAGCTGCTATTAAAATAAAATATTACGTTAAATAAAATCGGATCGGTCGGCTTCCAGTCTCACCGGATGCAGCTGAATACCAGTATTTTACATGGAGCGACTGCCTATCTGACCTCCACAACCCAGTTAATACTGGGTAATACGACACCCTTTGGTGAGACTGGTTGTCAGACTTTCAGGTCACTCACTGACTATCTGTAACGGCTGCCTAAGATCTATAAATATATGACATCCGGGACAATGATGCTAGCTCACCGTCCGTCCGTCCGTCTAATGACGATGACAGCCCGTGTCGACGGGGCGTTCGATTTCTACGTGCGCCTCAAAGAGATGTCAGCACACGCGGCCCCGACGTCGTCGGCGGCGTCGGCCCTTGCGGCTCGCAAGGGCCGACGCCCGTCGGGGCCGCGTGTTATTTGAAAGGGATACCGCGGACTCGACACGAAGAGCTAAGAAGGAACATGGGTGGTTTTTAGTAAGTAGAAGAAGTCTGACACTCGCTACCGCTCTCCCCAGAGCTGTAGCGAGTAGAAGTCATTTGATGATTTTTAACCCTCCGAAAAAAAAAGGGCAAGACAATCGTTGTACTATGTTGGGGTCGGCTCTCAGTCTAACCGGATGCAGCTGAATATCTGTATTTTTCAATGATGATCCAAAGGCATTAAATAATTTTCGCAAGAAATTATTTAGTCAAATTTTGTGATAAAGACAGAATATCATAATACATAGACGTAATGAAGCTCTCTTCTTTACCTCACATAATATATGATCTGTCAACTCATATTGGCAATGATGCCATATAAAGTAACAATCCACTATTATATAAAAGCTATGTCCATAACAATATATACTCACATCTCAATTCTCCATTATACCGTATATACCTTAAGCCTTTGCCCGTTATATAAATTGTGGCGACAATTCAAACATAAAATCAGCGGTGACTCCCAGACCACACTCAACTCTGGAACGATTCCAACTTTTCCTAGGATAAACGTCGATGGCCGGTGCTGGCAAAAAATCTATCATATATCTCTGATTTACCGACATTCACTTGTTATAAATTTTCAGGAAGCTCTTTTTTGCTGAACAGTGCTGATGTTGGATTTTTTCGGCGTTTGTTAGTTGTTTGATTTAATTCGTATTATTGAAGTCTTTTTGTGAGTATTTTTATTATCAAAAAGGCTTTTCTATGCTACATTCAGAAAATACAGTCCCAATGTCATAACTATGAAACATTTTGTTTATTATTTGGCACATTAAATATAATAATAATTAAAGACAACTATTTATATCAGGACTTGTGAATTTAATTTCAAACGGATCAGTTTGTTCATTTTTAACAAGATACAGTTTCATTAATCATTATTAATTAATTTAATAAATCCGACCATTGTTCACTCTAATTATAATCAAAGCTGATTAATTTATCAAAACCTACACAAAATCGAAAATTAATTCAAAACACAGCTGCTACAAATAAACTGTCATAAATATTTATGAAAGGCGTCGCAGATAACATTTCCAAAATTGTTACTATGTAAACAAAGTGACAATAATTAGGTACTGAGAATAATCGTATTAACACATATTAATCATATACATATACGCGCCTACGTTGTGGCATTAGCATATATCTTATAGTTGCGTGTATAATCATGCAAAGTGCTCTTATGTATAATTATTAAATCCTGCGGAACATCGTTACATAAATGGCATTGCTCAAAAGCTATGGTGCGTTAAATTACATTTACGTGACGATCAGATCGCGCGGCTGCGATCACTTTAGGCGTAGTAGTAGCTAGCAGTTAGAACGTGAGGAGTGTAGTTACAAGTAATCATCTTCATTTTTTTTTTGGTGTATGAGGGTATCATCAAATAACCATCAATTTGATACCCTGCTTGATGGAAAAGTTTTTTTAAAATTTGTAATCCGTGATATTATGGCCTCCAAAATCCGCAATTTTAATGTAGTCAGTGACACTCGCGCCATCAAGACAAATCTAACGAAGTATATTTTATTCAAATCCCTTCATCCGTTTAGGAGTTATGAGGTAACAAAGAAACAGACTTACATACATACATACACGCCAAACACATAACCCTCCTTTTGGGCTTCGCCGCGGTCGGGTAAAAACCACCCAAGTTCCTTCTTAGCACTTTGTGTCCAGGCCGCAGTATCTTTTGCATCATCTTCCTGTTATTAGACACGTTTTTTTTTGGCGGATGGAAAATCTTCAAATAATCTCCGCTCCCGCTCTTGGGCAGAACGGAAGGGAGTGTAAGACTTCTACTGACTAAAAACCACCCATGTTCCTTCATGCCCTATTTGTAGCCCTATATGTCGAGGCCGCGGTAACTTGTGAACAACCCGCAGCCCCGACGGGACTCATTATACACCTCATTTCTTATCACATCCTGGCCACATTAAATCACATATGGTTGGCGCAGTTCCTGATCGATAAGACTGCTGCGCTGCCTGTCGCGGGCTCGATCCCCACACGAAACAAATATTTGTATGGCCTACAAATAGTTGCTTTGGGTCAGGGTGTCTGTGTATGTGAGTTTAAATGTTTCCACACACGATACATGAGAAATTTCTAGTGTGGAGACACCTTTTTAAAAAAAAAGGGAAAAGAAAGAAAGATTCTTTAAAAGAAAGAAAGTTTCTTTGGTCTTCCTCTACTTTTAGACCATCCACATCCATCATCAAACTTTTCTCATGAGATTTTCCTCATTCCTTCACATCACATGACCATATCACGACAACTGATTACCCACACAATTTTTCAGTCACCGGCACCACTTTCAGACTTCCTGTGGTAGCATCATTTCAGGCAAAAGACATCCATTGCTGGACATAGGCCTCCCCCAGGTGCCACCACGCATCCAACGAGTCCCCGCATCCTCCACCAGGTTAAGTGGTAGCAAATAATGAGAAATAATTATTTCAAATACTGTTAGTTGAAATCATAATGTTATTGCTTTACAATGCAATTAATAGTCCCAATAGTAATATTACGTTTACAATACATGGGAATTGAGAATAATACGCGATTATTAAAATTACAAACGTAAAGTAGGGGAAACTAATGGTTTTTCAAATTAAATTCTAAATTTATATCATATTTTTTATTTTTGTCTGAGAAATAATTTGTTTGACAGTTAAATTTCCTGGCTTTAAATCAATAGGCTGGGGTATGCCTGTCAAATTCTCCGCCTTATCGTCCTCTCTATTACTGATGGAACTTCAATATTAGGACATGAGACTCATGCCCGTCGGGGTTGCGGGATGTTGTACGAGATACCGCGGCCTCGATATAAAGGGGTAAGAAGTAACATGGGTGGTTTTTAGCCAGTAGAAGTCTGACACTCCCTTTCGCTCTGCCCAAGAGCGGGAGGGGTTATTTGATGATTTCATACACCCCAAAAAAAAAGACTCATGAGGTCACCTTTAAGCATTATTCTTCAATATTTTTCAAGCTATCAACAGACACCTACGCTATGCGTCTGTCTGTTTAGGCCTAACTATTCCTGATATCTATTCGTTATATATATAATTATATATATATTTATATATATATATGTATATATATGTATGTATCATATCTATTCTCATTTCCAAAACCGAATTCATGTGATTGACAAACACTTGTCTTTAAAGCATTATTACTTGTAATAGGTATAATATACTTAGATACAACGACAAGTAATTGAAATTGTTCAAAATCTTAAACACTCGAACAGAATTAATTTTTACGTAATTGCAAATTTATTAAATAAATATTTTTACTTTACAAATTATCTCTACAAAGTCGCGATCACGCGTTCTGATTTTTCAACAAGCTTGTTTTAGATTTCGCATTATTTCAATTATGTGTTATGTGAATGCGCTGTTAACTATGTACCATACAAACAAACAATTGAAAACAACAATAGATCATAGAAGATGTATGGACTTGAAAATCTGCAGTATAACCATTTGGGTGTGACGTGCTCTAGACAAATTGGTACACAATTTGTTGGTCGCTTTATTGTACATAGTTCTGAACTATGGTAGGCCAAAGGCCGATGTTTATGCCTTTAAGGTATTTGACGCTTCACAAAATTGATGAGCTCAACACTATTTATTTACGAGGTGTTTTATGAGGTCATATTTCATGTAAATATGTGGTCGGGGGGTTAAATGTAATTAAAAAATATTATGGCACGAGTAAACCTTCATTGGTTTATAACGACAACTAAATCTTTTAATAAATGTTTTGTTTTCGCATAATAATTGAGAAAGCTGTCTCTCAGAAGGTATATTTCTGTTCATACCTGTCGATTAAGTGCATTTTTACTTTATAGCACACAACTTTATTAAATTTGAATGTAATTTTAATAAATAAATAATAAACTTTATTAAACCTGCACTCATAGTGAAAACATTTTACAAAATATCGATTTAAAACGATCAGTACCATTGTTGTAAACGTGTTTCTTGGGTGTACAATTATGTATATTCTCTTCTATTTTAGTATATAATCTCTAACATATTAATCCCATTATGAATATTAGTGAGTATTTAAGGTACATTAACCGAACATCGTACCTATGTATCTATCTAAATATATTTGTGTAAAGCCAACAGCTTCATTAGTAAGACGCAACCACATCTAGTCATCGACTTAATACATCTTTGTTGAGCTACGTCAGACCAAGTTAAATTAGTACGAAAACGTGTTCTGCTTTTATTAGTTGCCCGTAGAGAATTGTGCGCGTTTACACTCATTGTGAAACGTTAATACTGTTTATTTCTACATATTGTTTTAATGAAATTGCGGGTCTCATCGACAGAATTTGTTTTATCTGTACACACATGTGGCTTCGCTTTTCAATCCGGGAATAAATGAATATTTTAATTTTATTTATGGATTATTTATAGATTTTAAATTGTTGATAGGATTATGTGGATTCAGGTGAACACAATTTAACTGTTTTTGTTACAGACACATGGAAAACGTTGTCTATAGCTAGAACTCAGAGACTCGGAGTTTGTGAACGTACATTTTTATAATTTCCTTTGCGAATATTTTTCCATCTATTTGTGTATTTATATATTATGTATATTAAAAAACAGGAGCTCGTGGCTACATAACAACAGCCTTCTAAGTGAAATCGCGGTTGCCAAGGTAGTTGGAGGATGGGTGACCTTCATTGAATACCGACTTTCATTCGTGGCTCGGAAATCTTGAAAAGTCGTTTGGTCCCACGTATAACTTGTCGTTCTTTGACAGTCGTTACAGGTAGCCAGTGACCCGAAAGTCTGAAAATCCAGTCTGTTTCGATATAAAAAAGGAACACTTTTATTTCAGTCATTCTACCATCTCTTGACGCCCGACTCAAAATGTCGCACTGTATATCAATCCACCAATCAACTAACAAAATAAAAAGAAATAAAACAATTGCCGTTGTAACAGAAATAAAATTGAACACGCGAATGGAAAGCAAAGCGTTCTGCATTTAAAATGGGCAATCATCTGGCTGCCTAGGTAGTAAAAAAAAACCAATATGTCAAAAGATTCGATTATATCTGTCAGCAAAACGGTTTGAAATGACGTTAAACAGTATGTGTGTCACTTGGTAAGACTGGATGTCAGACTGACTTTTTTTATATGGGACAAGCCCACCACACTATTCCCATACCACTGTAACTCCTGTAAGCCAGAATCAACAGTGGCGACCACAAGAAAAGCGCCGAGACAATGAAGCCCGACGAAGTCCCAGAGAAACGATTTAAATGTCTTGGATCCCGCAACGAAATTAATCAGAAAAGAATAGCGGAGGAGTAGGAAAAACATAATTTTCACTTCCCTCCATATCAGCAGGAGACAGAACAGAACAAGGCCAATAGGCACACAGGGACGTATACAACTGGGATAAGCCCAGTTGCCTAGCACCGGATATTATTTTCATTAATATTACTGCGTCCTAAGTTGTGAGTTGTTATATTTGATTCCAATAATAGGTATGAAAAAAATGCTTGAACGCACGGAAATTTATTCTAGTTTCTACAAGGTCCGTGTAATAAATAACTCCGGATGTAACCTGTGCACTATTTAACATAATATTACGTTCATTCTGCCAAATACTACACTCCCATAAAATGTGATGTGCAGATTGTTCATATTCGCAGTCAGATGTAGAACATTGACAAAAAGGCGAGGCAACAAGCGTGAAGGAAAATAATTTACTCTTAAAGTTACCATGACCTGTGAGAAATTGGGCAACACAGTGATCCACCTCCAGCCATGTCCTGGCCCTCCGCTCACGAACGGATGGAAAGAACTGGTGGAGGTGTCGGCCTTTGATGGAGTTATCCCATCTACATTGCCATTCAGACAAAAGTTCCTCCCAGACGTCAGTCTGTGGTTTAAGTAATCTAGCTACTTTAGCACGGTCACGTTGCATTAAAAAGTCTGCCTCCGCGGTCTTTCGTGCGCAGTAGTACATTGAAGCACGGCGCTGCACTTCAAGATCGACTGGAAGTACCCCTGCCAGTACCGGTAAGGCTTCAGTCCTAACCGTCCTATACGCTTTACACAAGAAAATCAAGGCCAACCGCTGGCTTTGAAGTAATTTACGTCGTGCCGCTCCTATGGTGGCCCTATCGGCCCAAACTGGTGCCCCATAGCACATACACCCCAAGTAAGTAGCCCGATATAGTCTTTAGAGTTAAAAATGACAAACCCCACGTAGATTTGGATATTCTCGTTAAGACATAAAAAATCCTTTTAGCTTTTTCACCTGACTGTCAGACTGACTACTACTCACTGTTATTAAATAACAGTCCTAACTATTGTTATTTTGATTACGTAAAATTGAAATTATTTATTAAATTTAATATACTTAACCATTACTTTCAGTAATCAAACTTATCTGCAATTAATCCAAAATGAAAAGGCTGGAACCGGATAACATTTGACATTGACAGTGTTTTCATAAATTAAACAATACAATATTAATCTCCGTTAAATTATCAAATTACTACGTGATGAATGTGATGACGGAAATATTAACAGCTTTGCCAATTTAATATTAAACAAGTTGATGATGTTGACATCGGAATTTTTAAGGTTTGCGTGAATCGGCTTGACTAGCCTGTACGCTTGTTTGCTAAAGCGTCGAAAAAAATGCTTGTGCCTGTTTTACCCCAAGATTTTATTTTTTCTAGAAAACTCTTATGTAACTTATAGTGATCTCGTTACTGAAGCCAAAAACGTATGAAGCCTTTGAAAGATTTTGTATTTTAAATAAGTAATTTTTAACTTATTATAAAACTAAATTATAAATTAGATTTATCAAAAAAAATAACCTTACTGCGGTACTCAGAGATATTTAATAATTACTTAAGCCGACACTTAGTAAAGATTTGACATACTTTTGTATGACGAAACCGTCAGAACCTTTACTAAGTGACGGCATAAGTAATCATTAAATTACGATTTGTGTCATTCGCTGAATCGCGGTGTTAAGATTCTCCACCGATACTAATAATGTTTCGAGAATTACATTTTTTAGAACTTGCTTTGAACAGATTTGTTTTATTAAATTACTAGCTGAACCCGCATGCCTTGCAATGCCCTTTTTCCTACCTACTACCTGCCTACTACCTACCTACTACTTACCTACCTACCTACTAAATACATACCTACCTACCTACCTACTACCTACCTACTACCTACCTACTACCTACCTACTACCTACCTACTACCTACCTACTACCTACCTACTACCTACCTACTACCTACCTACTACCTACCTACTACCTACCTACTACCTACCTACTACCTACCTACTACCTACCTACTACCTACCTACTACCTACCTACTACCTACCTACTACCTACCTACTACCTACCTACTACCTACCTACTACCTACCTACTACCTACCTACTACCTACCTACTACCTACCTACTACCTACCTACTACCTACCTACTACCTACCTACTACCTACCTACTACCTACCTACTACCTACCTACTACCTACCTACTACCTACCTACTACCTACCTACTACCTACCTACTACCTACCTACTACCTACCTACTACCTACCTACTACCTACCTACTACCTACCTACTACCTACCTACTACCTACCTACTACCTACCTACTACCTACCTACTACCTACCTACTACCTACCTACTACCTACCTACTACCTACCTACTACCTACCTACTACCTACCTACTACCTACCTACTACCTACCTACTACCTACCTACTACCTACCTACTACCTACCTACTACCTACCTACTACCTACCTACTACCTACCTACTACCTACCTACTACCTACCTACTACCTACCTACTACCTACCTACTACCTACCTACTACCTACCTACTACCTACCTACTACCTACCTACTACCTACCTACTACCTACCTACTACCTACCTACTACCTACCTACTACCTACCTACTACCTACCTACTACCTACCTACTACCTACCTACTACCTACCTACTACCTACCTACTACCTACCTACTACCTACCTACTACCTACCTACTACCTACCTACTACCTACCTACTACCTACCTACTACCTACCTACTACCTACCTACTACCTACCTACTACCTACCTACTACCTACCTACTACCTACCTACTACCTACCTACTACCTACCTACTACCTACCTACTACCTACCTACTACCTACCTACTACCTACCTACTACCTACCTACTACCTACCTACTACCTACCTACTACCTACCTACTACCTACCTACTACCTACCTACTACCTACCTACTACCTACCTACTACCTACCTACTACCTACCTACTACCTACCTACTACCTACCTACTACCTACCTACTACCTACCTACTACCTACCTACTACCTACCTACTACCTACCTACTACCTACCTACTACCTACCTACTACCTACCTACTACCTACCTACTACCTACCTACTACCTACCTACTACCTACCTAAATACTACCTACCTACCTATCTACCTACCTACAACCTAACTATCTACTTACCCAAAAAAAAAAGATCAAAAACTATCCTATGTCCTTCTCCTGGCTCTAAACTACCTCCCTGCCAATTTTCAGCTAAATCGGTTCAGCCGTTCTTGAGTTATAAGTGAAGTAACTAACACGACTTTCTTTTATATATATAGATAAGCCCTCGGGCAGTTGACAAGTGAATGCCGAACACTCTCTGAGTGCGGCAGTTACAGGTCTAACCCAATGAGTAGTTACTTTTACATATCACTATCGCTACATATTTTAAAACAAAGTACTACGCCACGTCTATCCGCGATAAACTCAAAAGTTACTGCACTGATTTTCATGTTGTTTTCACCAATGGATAAAGTGATTCTCGAGGAAGGTTAGAAGGGTTTACTACGCATAGGTAATCTTTGGAAATTCAACCCCTAAGAGAGTTGAATAGGGGATGAAACTTTGTTGGAATATTTTTCGACATCCACGCGGGCAAAGCGGCGAGCAAAAGCTAGTGAAAATATAAGATGGAAAGCTTAATTTCAGTCAAATTTTATGCTTGCTTTTGTATGTTGGATACGTTAGATAAGAACTAGAATTAATCACTATCGTCAGACAAACGCCTATAAAATCGTAATGAGACGTGACACACATCACCCCTACGTGTTTAAGATGCTTAGGTATTCTCATCTCATCCATTAAGGTGTAGTAATAAACGAAACTTAATAATAACTCCACGGTTCTTGATAATTACATTGAAGTTGCGAATATAGGCGAACCATTTTACCTAGATGAGTTTGAAAGATAAATTCAACAGGTTCTTGGTGATGTTATTTGGTGATATTTTTTGATGTTATTGGGAGTTTGGTACTTCGAATATGCAGGCTGGAAGAAAAGTCTTTGTTGAATAAAGCCGTGCGGAAAATAGACATCGGAGTATGACTATCAAGAGGAGAACTGACCATTCTATTTTTCTTACCTCGTTGCCTTGACTGCTTTAATTGTTGGTCTAGCGGTTGCAAGTGCGATTGCTGTGCATGAGCTTCCTGGGTCCGGCAAAGTGTTTTTTTTGTGTGTTTGTTTCTTGTGTGCATAGAACTCTCCGCAGCAACTTGAAACGCCTGATATATCAGTTATGCCAAAAACAAAACTTTGGAAGAAATGTTAAAAATGTAGGTATAGTTTTAGAAAAGAAAATCATTGTAAGTTTTCCTAAGTAACAGAACATGTCAGTAACAAGACCTCGATTAAACAAGGCTTTTTTTTTTTTTTTTCACGAAGTAAAATCGTTCGCCGTACAGCTTTTCGATGTAATGAAATATCGCCGCAGTAGCAAAGGCCTCGTTTACAAACCGTCGCAGTATAGTTATATCGATGAAAGGTTTTCGAAGAAACTCGATGATACGTTTGTCGCACTGAAGTAGGTACCCCGCTAGAGCTGGAAAACCTTTTGAATCAAGTAATTATAAGAAAGTCATACTCGTCGGTACATACGATAAAACTACTTTATTTCTGGAATCTGTCTTTTCGTTGTACTTACTCATTTATAAACTTTTTATTAGCACGTAAAAACTTCTGATTAGTTTGGATGAGGTTTTATTTTTATGTTTAAGGGATTTAAGTCCGTAAACCGACAGGTAATACGGTCGTAATTTTGTTTTATTTCAACAGAACCAGAGAACCTACCAATGGCATCATTATAGTACACTCGCTTTTCGCCCGATTTATTTTAGCGTAAAATATGGTTTGTTCCTCAACCACCAATTTTTGCAACAGGTTACACTTATATTTTATGCCAATCAATCATTCTTTTGATTTTTATTGTTCAGGTAATTGTATTAAATTACATCACGCCTGTAATCCCCGTAGGGTTAAGTAGTAGTGAAGGTACCCATTAGTACATGCACTATTTATGTTTAAATTCCGAACTATTTGCGAATGGAGCTAGCCTATTGCCATAAAACGAGCACAAATCTAGACTCCATGACTGCTCCAGAGATATCCCTAATGGAAAACCTCAATAACATAATGAATGCTTGACCTAGGAATCGAACTTGCTCATGCACTGTAGTCGTGTTCTTGACCACTAAAGTAACGGGCATTTTATTTTATTTTTTACAAATATTATCTAAGGCAACTTATTTATATTCCCTGACATATAGGTGTCAGTGGAAATTAGAGAAGTTTCAAAAGTTATGGAAGGAGCAGGGTTTTGCGTGTCTAACAAGCATATAGCGAGATACTGGGAAATAGGATAAGGAGAGTCACGTGAAGTTGAGAAATGCGACCCATATGAGAGGCAATGAGGAAGTACCCTAATTAATATAAATAAGAGGCTTATTTAGTTAGTTAGACGTAGGTGTAGGGTCTATATGCTTGCGGGTACCATGGTGTGACTACTTTTTTTTTTTTTTTTTTTTGGTGGGTGTAAAATCATCGAATAACCCCTCCCGCTCTTGGGCAGAGCGAAAGGGAGTGTCAGACTTCTACTGACTAAAAACCACCCATGTTCCTTCTTCGCCCTCTATGTCGAGGCCGCGATAACCAGAGGACTACCCGCGGCCCCGACAGGATGGTGTGACTACTTACTTTCGAATAGGGGATCGGACTGACTCAAAAAAAATATAATTTTGTTTAGTCCGTCAGTAAGATTATCTAAAAATATTGGATACATGTTTTTTGTTACATCAAATTAATTAAAATTGGCCAAGTTAGAACGCGTCAAAGATCACGAGTGATGTGAACGATGGATGAACTTTGTTAAGATAATGATAATGGTAAGAAAGGAGGTTTCTTATGAGATGAACAGAGAGGTATGGAAGTGGAAGACATGATGCGCCGATCCAAAATGAATTGGGATAAAGGCCAGGGTGTCTAAAATGGCCGCTTTGGCAGAATCGTAATATTTATCTTGTTAAAAATTTAAAATTCTTAAAATGAACTTTTAAGAATTTTGAGGCCATTTTAGACCCGCAGATAATGATGACGATGAACGAAAAGAAATAAATAAAATATATGTATTGGTCTCACACAGGACAACAACGAAGGAACGAACGTGGAACGTCGTTCGTTGAACATGGATGAATAACGCCTAATTTATCTATTAAAATAAACTAAGACATCTGTACTCGCTCATTTGAGCATTTATTAACATGCATTGCTAGGTACCGAATCCATAAAGGTTTGCGCAAGAATCTCTAAATTAAACTAAGGATGTAAACAGAAATAGGACCTTACGTAAGTTGATTGACATTAATTGGACTAAAAGGACCGCCGCCAATCTAATAAGGAATCTACATCAGTTCTGGAAAAGTCTATATCTAAAATCGCAAATAACGATTACGACACTTAGATACTTTGTGGAAGTGATTTCTAGAACAGTCGAATTAATGAGTGTCGTCGTACTGTAACTGTCATTATCTCAACTGAATGTTCAGGACTCGGAAAATGCCGAGGGATTAAGGATTTTCTCGGATTAACTGAGACGTAGACAGCTTCTCGGTCTTAATAGAATCAATGGAAAAGTCTAGAGTTTAGCTTTCTATCGATCCAAAGGGATTAAGTTTATCTGAATAATTTTCGCTTAGCGCTAAAATCCCTTCGATTTTTTTTTATTTCCTTTTAGAAACGCATCGTGAAGGTTTAATCATACGGTACTGATAAATGGCAAGCGTAGGTTCAGCTACGATATCTCCAGTAATTTTTCATACTGTTTATTGAAATATCTGGCCAGTGTGTGGTACCCGCAGCTCGTCCCATTGTCAGGGAGTATGCGTACACGTGGCACGCCGCCCGGAGGGAAGTCAGAAATAGAACACGGAGCGGGGAACAGAAACTTAAATGAGCAAGCAACATGAGGATATCTATGGACTTTTCGGTTACTATGACGGCTGTATCTTTTGATTGCGCTAGCTTAGAAGTTAGATTTTTTTGACAGTTTTAAGAGACAGTAGACCTGGGTATTTGATAATATCAAATTATTAGATAATTTCAGCTTGATATCTTCACGCGTTCCTGAGAAAAAGAGTTTCGACAGACAGGCAGACGGACGGACATCAAAGTGATCCTATAAGGGTTCTGTTTTCATTTATCGAGTTACGGAACCCTAAAAACAAAGGAAAATCATCTTAAATGTCTGCAGAATCTATCAGCAAAGTACTGAAGAACTTAAATCTCACAACAAAACATCTTTAATAGTTAGTTCCACAACAGACAATACAACACTGTCCTACATTAAGCCCGCTTTTGTCACAAGATTGAATTAGTCCAACATTCTGAAACAATGAGACCTTACCTTAACCACATTATCGCAATTTGCATACAAGTTAATGACCAGTAATGAAATAACTACAGCACACATCGACCAGTAAATTGTGAGTAAATTGAATCTCATTGTGTTGCTATTAAGCAAAGTTTGTCAGTTTGTCGTTCATCTATTTTCCGTTTTGATCGGTTTCATTTAAATTGACGACCAAAATAATGAAAGGGACAATTGACGTAACTTTGCATTGTTACGCGTTAATTTAAATTTTTAATTATGTAAATTTACAATTTGACTTCCTCAATGGTCTAGTGGTTGATAGCGCGACTGCTATGTATGAGTAACTTTTTGATTTCCTGATCGGGCAAACTGTTATTGGGTTTTTCTCAGAAGTAGCCATGGAGTCTAGTATTGTGCCTGGTTGATGGGAATAAGGCTCGCCTCCTATTGTATGGGAATTGAATATATCTGGCAGAATGTCAGTATTTGAATGGGTGCGTAGGTGCTGACCCTTCGATACTTACAGGCGTGATACTTTCTTTTGATTATTGTCCTACAGTTGGAGAAAAGCCTGCCCCTTAGTCTTCCGCTCTTCCTTCTGTGGGGTTTTCTACGTCCAATTCGCCACAAACGCTTCTAGGTCGTCAGGCCAGTGTTTTCGAGGCCTCCCTCGGCGTGATATTATGTCAACAATTTTCGACGCCAAGCCTTATGCTTAGCTATATTCGTTTCTTTCTTTTATTATTATCAACTAGCTGACCCACGCAACTTTGTCTGCGTTACATAAATATAGCTTATAACCTTTCTTGTCAAATCGACTATCAAACATAAATTAAGTTTAATCGTTACAAACAAAAATCTTATTTTTCCTCTATAAAATATTAGTTAAGATTTTCTTACATTATAAATATTAAAGTGAGAATAACTATAGGTATCTCTTACTGTTAAATATACAGTAACACATTGTACTTGTAAACATTATGGTGGCGTAAATATTATATTTTGAATTTCCCAGAGGTCAGCCGGAATCCCCATTGCGATACAACGCGCGTCCTCCGGCCGCTACGAAACGAATCACTGCCGCGCGCGTAATTTTTATCGAACGGGTATTTCGATATCTTCTAAGATATTTGTTAAAACTGTGTAGAGTAAAGGGCACAAATATTTTATATTAAATTTTCGTACTTACAAAGTGTCTAAATAAGTGGGTTTATTTAGACCTAGATTAATACATGGGTAAAATATCACAATTTTTTACCTAACATTATAATAGTCAAAAAAGGTTATTTACCTTAGTAAAGGTTAGTTACCTTTTTATATCGATAGACATAATCTGGCCAGGACTTTTTTTAGAACTTTTGAAGAGAAACACTTCCTTCATACAAGATATTTGCATAACTTAAACCGTTTTCGCAGCGCATGCGACGGAAGCTCTCAAGGGGAATATCTTTTCTCGTTTTTGATCCGCTCTTTTTGGTCGTAGCGTGATGTTATATAGCTTATAACCTTCCTCAAAAAATGGACCATCCAACAGAAACATACTTTTACAATTAAAATCAGTACTTTCTGATTTATGCGCGTTCAAACAAACAAACAATCATTTCAGCTTAATAATTTACTAGCTGACCCACTCAACTTCGTCTGCGTCTCAATAATATTATTATATAGCTTACAACCATCCTCGATAGATCGACTATCCAACATAGTAATATTTTTTCAATTAGCTTTCTAATGTTGAAAGAATTTTTAAAGTTGTCAGAGTAATTTTTAAATTAAAACGGAACAAACAAAAAATCTTATCTTTCCTCTCTATAGTATTAGTTTAGATTACCTTAGATTATATTATCAATGTGAAAATTACGATAGGTAACTATCTCTTACTGTTAAATATACAATCATCATCATCATCTTATCAGCCTATATTGTTCCCACTACAGGAACTCAGACCTCCTCTCTAGGAGTGGGATGGGCTATAATCCACCACGCGGGCCCAGTGCGGATTGGTAGATGTCACATATTTTCGAGTTTTTGGTTCTAAGTTTTCCTCACGATGATTTCCTTCACCGTTTTGGGAGCAGTAGTGATGAAATAAATTACTCAAAATGCGCCTGCCTGGGTTCGAACCCACGACAAACTGTTCGTAAGTCGGGGCCGCAACACTGGGCTACAACTGCTCACAAACCAATATACAATAACACCTTTTAAATATTATTGTGCAATAAATATTTTGTATTTGAATTTCCCGGAGGCCAGAATTTTCACGTATCTACATTGGGACGCGAGGGCCGGCGGGTCGCGTAATTATTTTGTCGCGTGAACATTTGTCGATATCTTCTAAGATATTTGCCATAGATTAATATCATATGGGTTAAATAAGCTTCGAAAAAAAAAAAACTGTTACTGTTAGTCAATCTTAAAAGATAAAAATATGCTTGCGCCGTGTTTTAGGATGTTTAAAGAGGAACAATTCCTTTAAATATGATATTCGCATAACATTATACCATTTTCTCAGCGCACGCAAAGGCTAAGCTCTCAATAAGGAATATCATTTCCCATTTTTGCAACATTTCTCATTTATGCCTTGCTCCTATTGGTTGTAGCGTAATGTTATATATTCTAAAGCCTTCCTCGATACACAGACTATCCAACACAAGATTTTTTCAATTCCAACCAGTAGTTCCTGAGTTCATCGCGTTCAAACAAACAAACAAAGAAACTCTTCAGCTTTATAATATTAGTATAGATTAGTATAGATATTACTGTAAAGTACCTACCTGTAACAAACTAAAAGAGCATTTTGAATTGAAAGCAAATTGTAAAAAATAAATCGGGATCGGAAATACTGGAAAATACAGTGATGGCTGTATCTTCAATCAGTGCAAAAAAAAACATTTAATAAAATAAAACCGTATAATCTTTTTATTATACGATACGATATTTCCAGAATAAACACGTAAATTGCGATAAAAATTCTGTATGCTTTAAATACATATCAATCCACAATGAATTCTTAATGCAGGTCCAATTACCAGATGTATTTCAGTAGCTAGATTTAAAAATATTTCAATTTCAAACCAAAAATATGTGCTTTTCAACAAAATATTTTTATTCCCAATTTTTTTTTAAAACGATTCTCCACTTTAGGAATTTGTAATGTATCGTAGGTGCGTTCACAAACATTTTTAAACTCACATACACAAAAACCTCGACCCGAAACAACTATCTGTAGGTTAAACTAATATTTGATAGTTACGGGGATCGAACCCGAGACACGCAGCGCAGCAGTCAATTGCTTGAGCCACTGCGCCAACCGTGTCGTCAAAATTAAAACAGTGATGTTCAAACTAAATGAAAACTGCATAAATCAGAAAAGTGTAATACTCCACAGTAACAATTGAACAACATGCCGAATGGTTTGGGAAACAGTTGAAAACTGCAATAAATCCGTTCCAAAATTAGTTTCGAACGACAGAAGACTCATCCGTGGAATATTAATCGCTTTCCGATTACCAATAGTTTCAAGTTTGTAAAGTTTACTTGTTGAGTTATAGCACTTGAAAACTCATAAAATTGTAAGAACCATAAGGCTAACAAGGATTGCTACAGGATAAGTTGAGAGTTAAGTGCCTTGGAAATGTTCACAGCTTTCTTTTTAATTTATATTTTTATGGTAAGATATTTTAGGAATGATTTATATGTTTTGGGGTTCCATCTTCAACACTAATAACAATGTTGATGGATAGAGAGACAGAGGTAAACCATGGAAATGATGCATGGATTTGTGGGAAACTTAAATAAAAACTCGCCAAGTGCATGTCAGACCACGCACAATATAGGGTTTCGTAGTTGCCCATCAAAATATGTAAACTTACTTTAACTACCCTGCCTAGTAGCCTACCTGCCTCCAAACGTTAAACAAACTTACATGTGCAGTTCTGAGACCTGCGCTCCCATACATTATGTAAAGGAAAATATTTCATACAAGTACATGGTGGTCGACTATAACTCGTAAACTTGTAAAGCCTACTTAGCTGTAAAAGTTTTCCTTATATTTTCGTTATAATATATGCTACTACCATGAATTTTTTAACATGCCCATACACAACCCGTATGGTTTATGTTGGCACACTTCAGTTTAACAAAATAATTGCACTTTAATGCTTAATATTTCGCAAACAAATCCCTTAATCGATAAACTGTTTAAGCATACTCGCAATGTTTTTTAAAGACCTATTCAACGACATCCCACACTATGGACTTTGCGAAAACAAAAACATCCCCACTTTAATACCCTAAAAAAATATTTTACTCTAACACTTTGTTGGCGCAGCTCATTTATATGTATATTCATGCCAAATTACGGCTTTCTAGTACTAAAAGTCTCTGAGATATAGTGCGGACGGACGGACGGACAGACAGATGGAACGAAGCGAAACTATAAGGGTTCCATATTGACTACGGAACCCTAAAAAGGAGTAAATGATAGCGTGACAATTGACAAAAAATTATGGAGAAAAAATGTGTTGCACCGACCCCAAGTTACATGGGACAGAACAGAACAATGATGTTGATGACAAATGATTTAATTATAACACTATCATACTCTTTTTCATTACATGGGACTTATACATAGCTAGCAAAATGTGAGTGCACTGTTGTCGCACATTTACCTAACCTTTTAGCGAAATAGGTACAGTCATTTTATATGACAAGCCAACCTGCAGGGATATTGCGTATCTTTTAAATGACTGATGAATGTCCATCAATTAACAGTCAAATGGTTCCATTTTGTACTAAACCATAACCAATATGACAGTTAATCCATGGACAATATGATAGCCACTGACATTTAAAAGATACGCAATATCCCTGCTGATCTACCGTTTCATAATTGTTACCTTGTTACCATCATGTTCTGTTCGTACGTTCTACATAAAGTACACGCCACAAGTAGGTACTGTTCTTCTCCACTATCCTTAAGTAACTTTTCGTAACTTCCATTCTTAGAACTTTCCTACATCTACTCGACCGCAAAAGCTTGAAAGTAACAGCTAAGTAAGCTAATATCCTACTTTCTTAGCTATGGAAAAAAGGTTGTATACGGAAATGGAATACTAATTAGAACTTATTACGTCAGTTTTTCCTCAACACGTTGTCTCTGACTTTATTGTTTGACCAACACCTTTTTCAACGACGTTTTTGCTTCCTTATTTATTTATGTTAATAGGGACAAAGTGTTTCCTTGGTGATTGTCAAATTGTTACCTTTACACTTTATTAAAAGTTAATTCTTGAAGTCTTGCGAAAAGCAACGTTATTATTATCAAATAATAACATTGCTTTTCGCAAGATTAATAATCTTGCGAAAAGCAAAACGATTCAAAACAAACTCAAGCAATGTAGTGTTTTAGTTTAAATCACAGATCAGTCAGTATTAACTTCGATCTTTAGCACGCAGAAGTTATAATTTACTTACCACTGAAACTAGGAACAAATACCATACCTAACTAACAGCCGATAGTTTTCCGTGCCTGCATTTCTAAGAGTAGGTAGACACTATCTCTTTGCCTGGAAGCACTACATTAAACCGTTATCCCCAATTAATTCTCAAGAGAGGAAACATGCGAGGTTAACTGGCTGCAACAGTCAATCTGGCATACAGGAGGACAGTCTAATTGGCTAACGTCGACTACGTTAGCCATCGGATTGCCTTACACAAACATCTGAGTCAGACTAAATAATGCGTTCATTCACCCACAAGCTACCTGCGCGTGATTCGAATTCTCTGATAAGCTTACAAACAGTCATTAAGATAAACTCCTGTAAAATAGTGCTTATTAAAATAGATAACACGTACACTTTAAATCTCCAAATGTAATAACCATTATTTATGTTCAAAGACTTAAAATTGGAGAGTGAAATTAGGTCTTATATTATTTCTGTATTCCCTAGACACAGTAATCATAATAAAGTAAAATATTAGAGCTTTACATCAGAATAGCATACTAATGGTTATTCTGCCCACTTAGGCATTGTTGGGAGGAATATTCACACCATTAGACCTAACAATCAGAGCTAAAAGCGCGATTTATTGTGAAATCTCTTTGTGCTAGTCAAAGTATAAACATAAATCTGAAAATGTTATACGAGAGAATAAACATGTAAGCTTACACTACAAAACTATGAGCCGTTCCTGCCAATTTATTAACATTCAGCCGTTTATGAATGACTGAGATGATAAAATAAATAGATAATATATAAAAGAGAATATTTAATCTGGAGGCATCTAAATGAGTTTCTAACATAACTTAACATAAATAAATGAAAGATAAGAAAGTGTAACGAAAAAAACTTATACTGGCACTTACGGAATCTTCCGTGATTTTCTAAGGAATAAGTTTACTCTGCGGTTTTTAATAATAATGGTATTATCATTTATAACAAAAACTCAGTGTTTTATTATACGTCATCATTGTTTTGTCCCTATCCCAATTAATTTGGAGTCGGCGCTGGACGTCTAAAAACGTAAAATGGACCTTTAATGTAACCATTTGACAAATTTTAACGCAATTCATATTATTTTCCTATTACGATCTATTTTCCTTAATGGTCACAGACGCAGTTACTATTCGAAAGGTCCATTTTACGTTTTTTAACGCAATTCATGTTATGATCTGCTAAAGTGGCCATTTTGGACGCCCCCGCTTTCATCCATACTTCTCTTTTACTCGCCATCTCATCAGACACCTCATTTCTTGCCATATCAGCCTTTACACAGTCCAACCATCGTTTCTTTGATCTTCGCCTAATCTGATACTTATCCAGCGTTTTCTCATAGTTACTATGACAAAAAGGTTTCACGGTGTAAGATGTTTTATTTATTTAAGCATAGCTTTATTGCTGCTCAAAAACAAATCTAGATCCGGTTCCTGAGTAATAAGAGCGTTTAACAGTTCAGTTATGTTACAAATACATAATTTTGGTCAAAAGTTAAATGAAATGCTACATCAGCTGTTTACAAATTAAACTATGAACAGGACACACATTTATTCATATACATCTTACACGTGTCGTGGTCATAAGGGGAAACTACAGTTTACACTTGCAACAGCCATACAAACTTCGCTCGAAGATATATAAATTATGTAGTCTTATCGTGAATTTGAATGTTTAGTTAAGCAAATGTCTACCTGAAAAGATAATTATTAGCATTTTCTTCATTTGTTTAGATATAAGGCGTTATTACGCTTAAGTGATTTTTGGGTTGTTTTAAAAAGTTGTTTTATTATTAATTTATTTAAACTTCATGTAAAATAGTCGTCTATAGGCGAACTTAATCCCACAACCTTTGGGTAATGGGATAACATTGTGATAGGGTACAAAGTAATGTTTAAAAAATAAATTCTTGTTTTCGATAATTTAAATACTTGTACAAATAAAATAAAATAATAAATATTTTATCAGATACCAAAATAAAGAAACAAGAAACTACTTTATATTAAATTAATCGTACCTACGTAATTTTGAAGAAGGTCCTTAATACGAAACCTTTCTCGTCAAAAGCTAGAAACAAAATCTGATCCTAGTCAGACCAACTTTCCCGAATCCAATAATAAAAGATTTCTTAGAAGTATGTCGTGAGATATTTTCGAAATATATTTCCCAACGCACGAATGCGCCTCCCGGTTTTAAGAACCGTACGACGAATCTCAATATATCGGTTCTGACAAACGCAACTCCGTATTTTCCGTTGACCCATATCTTTCTCAAACAGACAAATCAATATTGCCAGTACCTATAAGAATTAGATACCTCAGAATAAAATTTAATAAGACAGCGGAAAAATGTGCTTCCATGTGATAAGCATTTCATTTTATGCTGTCAGTTTGAAGTCTTTGCTTTCGCGTCGCTGTATAATGTGCTAGCACTTTGCACACGACTCGGTCCGCAAAAATTGTGATAACTTGTCCGATATTTCACAATTTTTATGCATGATACAAATATAATTTGGCTGTGGACTCTTGTTGATGTCGGACTGCATATTCCGATCAATCGGACTACGTGAACTTTTTTTCCAGTTGGTTCGATTTTAGAATCTTGCCAGTCGAACTACTAAATCTTAGGACCGCGTGTTCCGATTTTGGAGTCAAATCGGTTGCGGAAGGGTAAAATGTCAGTGGCGTTTATCCAGCCCTTAACCATTCGAAAATTAATATGAGTTATAATTTAAATGTCACAGTCACTGTTTAATTGAAAGTTTAACGACGAAAAGTAATTGATTTTCACATGGATCCAGACAAATTTATTAATCACAATTTCCTTTTTACAAGGTTTGTATCTAGAAGTAAACTGCGTTATTATGATAAGTCAGCAAATACCATTTCCTAAAGTTGTGTTAGCTAAAATAAATATTATCAGTTTCTGTGGTGGAACAAGACTTCACGATATATCCGTAGTTTGCGCGGTTCGAGCCAAACGTGACAGGTGGTTCTAACGGAAAGCTCGTATTCACTATATTTTGGCTCGTTTTAAGGCTTCTATGTGTGTCGGTGCACAATGAATGACGATGTGCCATCTATGTTAACATTTAAATTAAAATGTGGGCTCTTCCCTATTGGATAGAACTTAATTATAACTGGCGAATCATGTGGCATCATCTCTGCCTGAGCATTATGTAGTTGAACATGAGTTTCAAAATATTTCTCTAAGTTCAACACGATCTTTCTTACGAACTTTCCGAAGTTACTTAACCCGCAATTTGAAATTTATGTCTCAGAGCATATAAAACAGTTCTTCATTTTCCGAAAAATGGTTTGTGTAAATTCAATAAGACTGTACATTGTATAAGACAATATAAAAATAAGTGACAGCACGAAATATTACACCGTATTATCAAGTCCATATAAACAAAATAAGACATCGCCCTTTTCTAAGAAATTGGATTCTGAACGCAGCATTTCAACCTCCCATAAAGAGTCGTTCAGTATTGTCTCAAAGGGTATTGATGATAATTCCTGTTTATATCCAATAGAGGAAAGGGAACAGCGATATCGGGCTGATATACGCTATTCTCGCTTTTAAACGAGTTTCACATCGGTACCAAGAAAACTCGCATTTTCTTAACGAGTTCACGAGCGATAAGAAGTCTTGAAAGACTTCGGTGTGACCGGGCCTAAAGATTTGGGAACCTCGATTATTATAATCTTTTCTTCTTACTTCAAATACTCGTTGAAGGAAATTGCGCGGCTTTTTCCTTTAGACCTGAAATGGATATAATTACGAGTAAGCTAAAGCTTTCGAGATACCAACCAACGATCTTCGATATTCTTAATTGACCGAAACATATTTTTGATTACAATAATATAAAGAGTTTTAATGCGTCCGGAGAGATGGACAACGATCGTAACTCACTGGACGTCTGTCTCAAAATATCACCGTGTGACGATCAGATTTTTTTTTCCGGGACGAAAATTGCCAAGCCTCTTCTATCTTTTTCTGAAACCTTTGCACAGCTGCCGTGGGATACACACATTGGCAAAAAAAAAAATATTATTATGCCAATCATATTGTACTAGTTTGCCAAAGAGATTAATTACAGACTACAGTTTCATACAATCTCCAAATGACTATTATAATAATGGGCAATTGGAAAATGGGAAATTATTGACACAAATTGTCAAGTTTGAATACTCATAATAACTTGACAATTTATTCACAACTGTTCAGCAATAACGTCGAGTTAGCAAACATGGTTCCTCACAAGATTTTCTGGTAAGTACTTGAACAATGTACGTAACGACTCCATTATGATCATCGATAAACACTGGCTTCGGCCTTTTTACCAATCCCAGTACACCCACATTCAATTCTAAAGTTGAAGAGTGGAGTATAAAGGGTGTAAAAAAACTTTTAACGGAGGCGAAAGGCACTGATCCTCCCCGTCACTGCGATATTTTTTTTGTTTTAGACCATACCTGGGAAAATTTTGGAATATTGACAAAATCTCAGTAACTAGTAGGCGAGTTACATAGATTTTGGGGGTCAAAGTTTCAAAATTATCTCAACAATTATTTTTTTTTACGTGGCCCCACACTAGGAATTTCTCCTGTATCGTGGGTGCGTTCACAAACATTTAAACTCACATACACAAATACCCAGATCCGGAACAACTATCTGTAGGTCATATAAATATTTGTTCCATGCGGGAATCGAACCCGCGACACGCAGCGCAGCAGTCCATTGCTTGAGCTTTTTTATTATATTAAATACAAGTTTTTCAGGTTATAACTTTACTTACATTACTGACCCGTTTACTATTCAAAGCACAATATTTTAAGTTTTACCGTAAAATGTGATTTTGTACCCCAAAAAAGAAATCATTTCCCAGGAATATTTTTTGCGCTTTTTTGGCTTCGTGATAGGTCCGTCTACACATTGTATCTACTGAAAGTAGAAGTTAAAGATGGTCAAAAGTGAAACGTATTGAAAAAATTGGCCAAGTGTAAGTCGGACTTGCACATGAAGGGTTCCGTACCATCGTAGTAGGGAAGGCAGCAACAGAAAAACTATTTTGTGATAAGTTTGCTTTTCATAGTATTTGTATGAATGTCAAAGTTATATTTTTCACGCTCTTAGTTTAATAGTTAGAGGGGGGGACACATTTTACCACTTTGGAAGTGTAACTTTCAAACTGTTAATTTTGAGAAAAAATGATATTAGCAACCACAAGGTCATTTATTAAGACCTGTCAATAGACGCCCCACACGTATAGATTTGATGATAAAGGTTTTTTTCAGTTTTAGTTCCATGTTTCCATTCCCCTTAATCATTATTTTTTGTTTTTGTATGAAAATCGTAAAGCAGATCACAGAATACATCTACGTAAAAAGTTTCAACTGTGTAGTCTTAATAGTTTCTGAATAAAGTGGCGGTGACATACGGACGGACAGACGGACAGACAGCCATGACGAATCTATAAGGGTTGCGCCACTCGGCTACGGAACCCATAAAACACGGTGCGGTGCTGATTTTAGGCACGAGCAAAAACATCCATACTCAGCTAAGTATACTTCATGAAAGAAACAATATTTCATTATCTATCTTTACATACTTAGATACCGAAAATTTCGAAACGCCTAGTTATCGCTTCCCGTGACCCAAAGGCTGACTTTACTCTTTGCCAGAGGCCAAATGTTGCCATACACGACCACCGGTCTCTAGGGCACTTTACCAGCTGACAGCGTTATGGAGGAGATTTTTAATATTTAGTTAATTTATTTGATAGTTCTTAATTAAAATAGTACACGGTAACATTACTCTACTTAATAGCTCGACAGTTTCTTCTAACTTTTCCAAAAAATATACCTTTAAAAATCCATCTCAAAATGATTTTGTTGACGCATCAGACTTATGAAAGATCCGTATTTGGGATTTTCCAGCACAATGCGCTTTACAATAAGGAAACTTCTTGACAATAATGTCCGTCTACCCTGTCGCTTCCAATAAAAAAAATACAGTTCTTGTAAGATTTTTAAGTTGATAAAATTGAGAAAACATTTTTACCTAAGAGACAAATACAGAACAAAAATTAACACAAATGTGGTAGAACTAGGAAATAGCATAATTCTTAAAAAGTCAACCTTTGAGATTTGACGTCAAAAGGTACATTATTTTCGGTATCGGTCTATTAAGTTTTTTTTGTATATAAATAAATAAAAATAAAATAAAATAAGCCTTTATTGCTGTTAACATATTTGAGAAAACATTACATAAAATAAAATTATAACAATAGAGGTGAGAAAACTAGTAATTAACTTAAACTAAAACATATTCTCGACAATCGGCTTATCTCCCCTCTTAACAGCTTGTCTTTCGACAAAGGCCTCCTCTAAGGATTTCCACTTGTTCCTGTCCTTTGCTGTACGTGTCCATTCTGGCCCAGCTACTTGTTTCAGATCATCTTCCCATCTCTTTGGCTGCCTTCCTCTACTTCTTCTGCTTTCTCTAGGGTACCATTCCGTTATTAATCTGGTCCATTTCTCTTTCTTTTCTCTCAACATATGTCCAACGCCATTTCAATTTTCTGCATACTGATTGCACTTTTCTAAATTTAGTCTTCCCTTTGATCTTTTTTAATTGTATTTTATCCCTTCTTCTTACCCCCAATGCGCTTCTCTCTATCCCATTCTGACATAAATAACAAGTATATAAATAACAAGAGTTTAATAATATTAAAGAACAATTTTAATACCTGTAGACCTTCAAACTCATTTGAAAGATTTAAAACTTAAAAGAACTTAAGCTAAATCATTTCAATTTTTAGAACAAAAGTCCCTTTTCCAATTCTAGTAAAAGCTGTCAAACCGTCCGAGTTTCCAGTTTCGCAATTTATTTTGCGTTTGTAGAACCAATATTTTACCTTGTTTCCAAGTGTCACGTGGGTTGGACAGTGACAAAGTTGTCTTGTAGCGCCTAAAAAACCTATTGCGGACAACGACGTCTCATCGACGGTCTGATACAGGTAGGTACGTAGGTAATTTTATTTTCGTAAAGCTGCGAGTACACGGGCAACTTTAGTTGCTAAACCATGGAGTTCTAGATAATCTTTGTCAAGTGATTGTGAGTCATGAGAACTCAAATCATACGCCATAATTGAATATATTCGATGAGACAACGATCTTCTCTCCTACAAGTCAGTAGACGTTATACTAATTAAGTAATTTTACTAGGCATCGATTGTATATCGAATAGGTCCCGCTGATTATACTTCAGTTACATAAATCTTTATGTAAATAGGCAATTATTAGTAATAAAATATCTGGCGAAATATGGGTGTATTTATAAGGTGCATCTCTGTCTAAACTTTCGGAGATAACAAACCTCGATGACTTTTTCTTCTCCTCGTTTCGAAGTTACTTCCTGGATATTCATAAAACTGTATTTGATCCTAGTACGTAGCCACTTTTATAATGGTGACAGTGACGTTATTTAGATTGTTTCTCCACCATTAACAACTTTTGTCGGGTCAGATTTTTTAAAAGTTGCCCGTGTAGACACAGCTTCAGAAACTTCGCATTAATGTCAGGCCAAGCAATTTATCTTGGGGTAATTCGCGTAAAACGCTTATTGGCTGTCGTGGCCTACACGGAGATAAAATGATTTATATCCTTCCGCTAATTATTTTATACGACGCTGAACATCTTTTCTGGGTTGCTGTTTGATAGTTATTAGGCATTATCAGGATAAATAAATACGGTATTCGGGTAGACCTGTTCCTTCTTAAATTAGCTTATCTCTCTGATGATGTAGAGAATGCAGTAAAAATAGAGTTTTACCTACTAAATAAAGTAAAATACTTTAACACGTACGTTTCTCTTTCTCTTCTTTTACCCTAAATAACTTGCCTGTTTTATGCGTGGAAATTCATTCATGGGTAAGTTTGTTCAACACTTTATATTTTATTCAACTTTATATTTCTATTTTCTACCTCTAAAATTCTTTCCTAAAAATGTTCTTCTAGTTTAATACAAAGTAGTTTTTCCTCATACTAACCTAACAGAAATACAGCTCCCATTCTTCAGCTGCTACAAACTTAGCGAACGCTAAACGCGACGTTACAAAACCAACCCTTACCTACATTTCGCTAAGCGGTATGTAAACGGTAATTCAATGAGAGTACAAACACTGGCAGCGAATGACGCATGCACTAATGGTCGTGTCGGCGTTTTCTCCCAGCAAATATGCACTCGCAAGCCGCAATGCAGTTTATGTCACTTCGCACTGTTTTAGTGCTGGTAGCTTGCGAGTTTACCATCTTTGTACCAGACATAATAATCATGATCATCATGATGATGATGATGATGATTCACACGTCAAAATGCTTTAGAAATGCGATGCCTTACTAATTAAAAGGTATGGTGTAAACAGCGAGTCCATTCTCTGCTTAAATATGTCTCCGATTCTTAGGTTGAACCACCAAGCGTAGAGACCACGTCATGGTAAGTTTAAAAACCACGTGTGCTACGATATGGCTACAGCGCTGCGGTGGCACCTACGGCGTAGTATGCTACGTCGCGAAGACATAGCATACTTTGCCGTAGCTTTAATCGTAGCACGAGTCAGCGCCTAAGCCTAAGAGACAATAATCTACTGTTTACATTGTCTTCTTCGATTAACTACATAAATCTTAGAAATCACTGTCGTAATGGCGTTTTTAAGCCTGACACTGCTTTATTACAATTTTTACTTCGTTTTTTCGGGGTGTCGACGGACTCCATTTTACCCCACTAGTTTAATAATTATAGCCTCATACACAGTTTTTTTTTTGCTTTGATTAAATTCTGGAAGGTGCAAAGGAAGTAGGGAAAATTTGTAATATCAAGGGTAACCAAAAAAAAATATTTGAGTTCGATCTATGCTTCATTTTGGCCCAAACGTAGGCTGCACAATTAGCGGAAGCTATTACCTGATTGGTCATCCTCATTCAAAAGACGTCAACTGCTGAATATCGGCCTCTGCCAGGCGTCACCACATTGATTGGTCCCATGCGTCTTGCATTCAGAGGGTCCCTGCAACCTTCACCAGGTCATCAGTCCACCTAGTGGGAGGCCTTCGAACGCAACGTCTGTCTTCCGGTTTGCTGTCGCCACTCTTGAACTTTACGGCCCCGTCGGCCATCCATTCGGCAAGTAATGTGCCATGCCCATGCCCACTGCCACTGTTTGACAATTTTTCAGGCTACGTCGAAAACCTTGGTTCTCTTACGGATGTCTTCATTTATGATGCTAATTAATTGGTATCACCTATTGAACACTAGTTTTTGTTTTATCAACTTCAGTCTTCATCTTTTGTTTAAGTGAAAAAAGAAAAAATACGTGTCCGTTAGTTTTTAAAAATCTATCTGACGGACTAATTAGATTTTTTTGGTGAAATACCATAAACAAGATAACTTATAAAAGACTCTAAGTTTTTGTTGTTAAGAAACTGCCGTAGTTTGCAGTAGTGAAATATTTTACCTCGACTATTGAAGTACAGAACATTATCTTCCCAGAGAAATGAGCGCGAATTAATTTAAAATATAATCTTCATTTGTGTTGATTCTCATAAAATGAGGATTGTGGAATTGCTAAGTATTTCTTAATTACCCACTCAATCACTCACATTTTTACACTGTTCTTAACAGTAATTTATTACAAGTAAAATGTAACGTGTTGGTAATTTATTATTTCCTGAAGGTAAACATTTTACAAAATACCTATATTTGATTTTTTTTAAACTTTGTTCTACACTATGAATTTCTCCTGTATTGTAGGTGCAAGAAATAGAAAAGAAAAAAAAAGAAGTATGGAAGAGAAAGACATGTTGCGCCGACCCCATATAAATTAGGATAAGGGCAGGAGAATGATGATGACCCAATACCGAAACTTCTATTTCTTATGTAAAATTTTCGTATGTGTTGAAGTAGAATTGAGAGTGGTTTAGATGTACAATTAAACCCGGTAGGTAGCGCTGCTGTCCGGGCAGGACGACGACTACCAGGTCCGCTAGTATATGTATATAATATTTGTTACGTGCAGGGATCCCGCGTCACGCAGCGCAGCAGTCAATCGGTCAGCCACTACGCCAATCGTGGCGTCAACTTCTTTGACACATACGGTTATATTTCGAATAAATTCAGATGTTGATGATAATTCTTTGGAAATGTTAAGTTATTTTTCATCAGTCTATGAATTATTGTTTGACTTTTTTTTAATATATTCAATGTCAATGGCACATTCTTCGAGTATTTAAGGAACATTGAATGGAACTTCCGAAATTGTGTTTTAACTTCCGTATATTATCAGTATTAACAATCTCACAACCGACAAACTTTTTTATTACAACAAGACTCTAAATCAGTGGTTTTAAAGTCTTGTGTATTCATAAAGTTTCTCAATAATCACACAACATACACATGACTTTTATGTGTTTTGTCGACGGTTTCCCTTTGTATACCAATCTTAACAATTCAGTTCACTATCAAAACGAAGTATTGAAAGCTAAAAATTCTCAATATCGACATTTTCATGCGTTGAATTGTTCCGCGCTTAGAGTCTTAGGGCTGTCAACTGAATGATTTTTATTGAAAATATTTGACGAACGATTTTTTTTTATCAATCGTAAAGCAGTTCACAGAATACATCTACCTACCAAGTTTCAACTGTGTAGTCAAAATAGTTTCCGAATAAAGTGACTGTGACATACGGACGGACAGACAGACATGGCGATAATATAAGGGTTCCGTTTTTGCCATTCGGCTACGGAACCCTAATAACGTGTATTTGATGTCAAAAGCTACAAAACTGATGTGAACATTGTTAAAAGACTTGATTATTAAAAACTAGAATATAAATATTTTTAGGTGTATTAAAATCGTTTACTTCTTAAACTGCAGTACTTTCACAGTTTCTCACGTGTCGTGACGAGCACTGTAGCAATATTTATACACATTGTGGCATTGTTGTCTTTGTTTCGACTATTCAAAAGTGCTTGTAACTGGCGTACTTGAAATAAACCCCAACTTGATTTTGAATTGCTACTTCGCCTATTCCACTTGTCCAATTTTCTTGATATTGGTCAAACCAACTCTTTACCAATGTACAAAATAAACACAAACAATCTAAGTATTGACACAGTTCATCAAACAGGTCTTTGAGGAATATCAATTCTGAATAATATTTACATTTCTACGGAAAAAAAGGAAAAACAACATTCGATTCACTCGTTTATTTGTCATAAAGACAGTTGGTTATGTTAAAGATAGCAAGACGGGTGTTTGACATGTCAGCGATACACAAAAAATGTGGTTTTTATCGGTATGACGTAACTGCAAATATTGATCATATTTATGTGTTAGTATAGTTTATTATAGTATGTGTAGTATAGTAATAGTTTTCCTTTTTTTCGTTCAGCTTTCTCTCGTATCAGGGACTGTATCCATTTTTGGAATTCTGTTTGAAGTGGAACTTTAAAAAATCATGATTTGGTTACTAATTTTGACGTCTTACTGCCGTATTCAGAGACATTTAATAATTACTTAAGCCGTAAAGGTTTGACATATTTTTGTATGAGAAAACTGTCAAAACTATTACTAATTGATGGCCTAAGGAATCATTAAAGCTTTCTGAGTGCGGCAGTTAGGTACGTTTAACCAGCACACACTAAAAACTCAAGTCCCACAAAAAACAAAAAAAAAAGTCTTTTACATGGACCAATTGCCTATCTGACCTCCACAACCCAGTTAATACTGGGTAATACCACTCGAATGATCTTGCATTGCCCTTTGGTAAGACTGGTTATCAGATTATCAGGTCACTGACTACCTGCAACGACTGCCAAAGATCTATATATTATTATGGCAGCCGGGACCAACAGCTTAACGTGCTTTCTGAGGTACGGAAGAAACTCAGTATGTAATGGGTGATCCTAAAGATCGACCCAAGTGGTAATTATTATTAAGCCACGAGCTCCTCCATAATATTATATTATACAACTCATTATCACCACAGAGCTAAAGTTTCGTAGTAGGTATCTCTTAAACTCAAACTCAAAGCATTTATTTCAATTAAACCATTACTGGCACTTTTGAATGTCAAAAGAACAATTCATAAAAAAACAAAACTACGAAAAACTACGAGTGCAATACGTCATTCCGAAAGCCACCACGCCGAACCACACGCCGCAGAATGCCCGCAACGACGAACACTGCAAGCAAAAAAAGCACGCAGCGACGGACACCGCAACAACGAAGACACAACGAAGGAGTTCGGATTTCCTTAACTGCCCCACTTAAAATAACCAGACTGTAGACTGCCATCGTCACATTAAGGAGAAGATCAGCAAAGATGTTACAGATAAAACACTAACATTTTTTAAACTAGCTCTTGCCAGCGGCTTCACCCGCTACAAGTCGAAAATTATTCCAGGGGAAGATAAAATCGGGATAAAAACTATCCTTTGTGTTAATCCAGGTTATAAACTATCTGTGTACATAATTTTATCCAAATTCGTTCAGTAGTTTTTACGTGAAGAAGCAACAAACATACACACTCACAAACTTTCGCCTTGATAATATTAGTGCAGCCAATAAACAGCAGCTCAATCAGAAACAGGTAATAAATACAATGCACAGATTATTCGAGTGGTAACCCTGAAAAGCCGCAGACAGGTATTGCGAGCTGAGCAATTAACTTTTCAGATGGATCTTTCCCGGCATGGAAAGGAATAATAACCGGGAATGCTAGCCGCTGTGTTATTGGTCGGGATTTTTGCACTTAAAACTGATAGCGAAGTGAAAGCTGATATTATTTTTGAAATATGTTCATCTACCAATTTGATTGGTTGGTTATAGTGTCTCAAATAATGAACAATATCGTCTACCTTGCCTTTTTCCGATCGGCTTCCAGTATTGTTATTGAGTGAGTACCTAGCTTACCTCCACAGCCCAGTTAGTACTCAGTAATACGATACCCATATTTTTTTTTGGGGGTGGGAAATCATTAAATAACCCCACCCGCTTGGGCAGAGCAAAAGGGAGTGTCAGACTGCTACTGACTAAAATCTACCCATATTCCTTCTTAACAAGCAGTTTCTTGTTCATAAGTAGGTACATGAATTTATTAAAACAAGAAGACACGTAAACTAATGTAGGCAGATAAAATTCCCAATGCATTCACATTATTGAAAACATTAAACTTCACTGTACCATCCGAACTCGTGATAATTGTTAGAGTAACATCAAATTATTGAAATGTGGTTGTTCATTAATTAACGTAATACTACAAAACACAATACACAAGTATTTTATAGAAGGTCAACTTCATTCAACGTTGAAAAACACACTATGCGTCTACGTTACAGCAAGTGAAAGCGCACTGGCCACTTACATCATTTGACGATTATGATATCTTGGTCACTTCTTCTTCACGAAAATCATAGAACGAGCGCATGCTTCACTTGTTTCCTGTATGTGAATACTAAGGTGAGTAAGTACGATTCGAATGAAATGTTATGATAAAAAAAAACAAAAATCAAAATTACTGGGACAGTGACTTATCACTCTCGCCGAGATACTGCGAGGCAGGGCGAATTCGAGACTGTATAATGTAGTCGTGATAAGACTACCACCAAAGTACACCGAGGCTGACTCCAACCGAGATACTGCGAGACGGGGCCAATTCGAGACTGTATAATTTAGTCGTGGTAAGACTACCACAAAAGTACACCGAGGCTGACTCCGACCGAGATACTGCGAGACGGGGCCAATTCGAGACTGTATAATGTAGTCGTGGTAAGACTACCACCAAAGTACACCGAGGCTGACTCCGGCCGAGATACTGCGAGGCGGGGCGAATTCGACACTGTATAATGTAGTCGTGGTAAGAATACCACCAAAGTACGCCAAGGCTGATTCCGACCGACCTCGAGGAGCCTCGGTGTACTTTCGCTTGCTCTTCGTCCAGTGTCGATTTTTGGAGAAAAACATAGAGAGGGCTGTCAGTTGAGCGTGTACACTGCACGTCCAGCTGGATGGATGGATGGCTGATTGGATGTTCCTTCATTTGCCAGTCGCAACGGAAAGATTACTGTTTGCACGCGTCTATTCACCTTCTGGACGGAGTCGCCCTTCTGTAACTATATATTTTGTGACCACCATAACACGCCACATACGATTCAAATTATACCTTTACATACAGCCTACTCGATCTATTATTTGAAAAAATAAAGGGACCTGATTTTCAAAATACAACCAAATTTATAGGTGTTAATTGTTAGGTATGTGTACAGTATATATATTTGGGTATATTTTTACGTATATACTTGTTACTATTTACTACCTTTTGTTAAGAACAAGAGAAATAAGTTATTAACATAATTTTAGCAATACTGTATTGTAGACTTTTTTTTTTGGCGGGTGTAAAATCATCAAATAACCCCCCCACCCCCTGGTGGTCAAAGCGAAAGGGAGTGTCAGACTTCTAATGACTAAAAACCACCCATGATCCTTCTTAGCCCTTTATGTCGAGGCCGCGGTATCTCTTGCGAACAACCCTCAGCAACGACGGGTGCATTATAGCGTTAAATCGTATTAGTACTTATAACTAAAATTTTACTTATAATTAGATTTCTAACGTTGAAGCCTCTCTCTATTTCTAGTTTTTTTTTTTTATATCACAGTAATGCAAATAAATTATTCGTTACTTTTTTTCGTTTAATATAACATCACGCCTTTTATTCCCGAAGGGATAACAAGAGGTGTAACTATAATAGGTATACGTACACCCTCATTTTACCCTATTTTAAGTCCCATGCCTCATTGGAAATTTCTGATGGAAAAACCTAATAACACTATGCCCGACCGGAAATCAAACCCAGGACCTTATTTTCGCGGAACGCGAGAGGGAGAGAACCTCTCACCCCAGCCACCGCGGGAGGCGCTCCGGGCGTCAGGGGTCACGTAAAGGCTTCCAGCCACCGTAGACGCGGGCCTGTGGACGGTGAGTGGTGGGCTAGCTCGCCGTTCGTCCGTCTTACGACGACGACAGGCCGTTTCGACGGCGCGTTCGTGTTCCACGCGCGCCTCAAAGAGATGTCAGCAAGGGCCGACGCCCGTCGGGGCTGCGGGTTGTTCACAAGTTACCGCTGCCGCAACATATAGGGCTCAGAAGGTACATGGATAGTTTTTAGTCAGTAGAAGTCTGACAGTCCCTTTCGCTCTGCCCAAGAGCGGAAAGGGTTATTTGATGATTTTCCAACCGCCAAAAAAAAAGGACCTTATGTTCAAGCGCACAGCGTAGCAGTCGCGCGCAGCGTAGCAGTCATAGAAAATGATATTTTTTTATATCTCACTGCTTGTTATTAGCTACAATCTATGTTCTCAATACCATTAATTAGGTTAATGTCTCACAAATGTTTGCGCAATCGTACTAATCATGTAATTTGTCGGTCTATATTTGCAATTACCCACCATTGTCATACACAGGACACGTAACATCTTAGCACGTTGTGCTATATACTTGTATCTATGTAGGTATATTACATGTCTTGCTTGCGGTTTCAAAACGGGATTCCAACCATACCGTAACGCTAAAGGAAGGTGTACCGCAGACTAATTCGGACACGCCATTTTGAATTGTTTTCATGCTTTCTTGTTAGGGATTATAGGCCTAAATTGCCTGTTAATGCGTTAAAAGTCGAGTAACAGACAGCTGTATTATTTGGTTACCTTTTTGTCTGAGATATTTAGTGCTCTTGTTATGAATAATACATATTAATCTTTGGTGAAAATTATTGAATACGTGTTTTTCTTTTAGTATCACTCAATACAAAAATATTGAGATATCACATCACAAAGTTTTAACGTTTCACGGAGAGCGGATAATTCTTTCGAAAAAATGATTTAATATGAAAATTTTATGTATCGGTTTTATTTTTCAAAAATTGTGTTAGTGAATGATACCTAATGCCTAGAAAAAATTTGGACGGTGACTAGGAAACCATCTTATATATAATGATTATTAATATACATATAAGATTAATAATTGTAATTTAAAAAAAATCACTTGTATTTTCATTACCATTTAATAAATAATTCTATTTCTATTGAGTATAAAATAAATGTCCACAGTTCTTTTATACTCAATAGAAATAAAATGTTTCCGAACAAAAAAGTCGTGCATTCTGCTGTTTATATAAAAGTACAGTTAGAACGTAAAGTGCATTGTTGTGTACACTGTTTCTAACATGGCCATGTACAATCGACAACAGAATTTTAATGTGGGTTAAAACATTTTAGTTGGGATCACAAGGAGCGATGATGTTCCAGACTAAATTATGTATAGAAGTCGTAGTTTCAAGTCAGCGATTGCCATTTATTTTTGGCCCTACTAAACAAAAATCGGTTTGTAAGTATTTTGTTCTCGGATGTATTGTTTCCGTACTAAGTAAATTCTTCGTTGTTTCTCTTTTATATGGTACATTACAATTTTCCTTTTTCTCTACTTTATTTTAGTAACAATGTGTTGTTAGTTAATGCTTAATTACTAAGCAGTCGGTCCATGTGAAATACTGGTATTCGGTTGTACGTGTTTGAACTGAAAACCGAACCCAACATTATTAAGAAAAAGCTGGACAAATGATGAATGAGCAAAAACTCTCTGACTGTTGGTCAATTATTAATCTATCAGTTAACTTGATTTGGACTAGGGATGTGTCATTGACGGTTTTCTGGTTAACGTAATTTAACTGTTAATCAACAATGGTCAACAGGTTGGAAAAACTGTTAAATTATTAACAGGTTTTAAAATTTCAATCGTTAGCATTTAGCGTCAATGTAAGTCAGTCAATGAAATCAAGAATATTAGGACTGTTAAATGATTAGCTGGTGTTTTAAACTTGACGTTGATGTTGTCAACGGTTTCAAACTTTCGACCAATAACAATTTTGTTGCAACTAATTTATTGAAGATTGATTTGATAACGATTAAGAGGAGTAATTGGAGAGACATTGCACTGAATCGTGACCGTTGGAAGGAATGGAGGGAGGCCTTTGCTCAGCAGTGGGACAACACAGGCTAGCTATAATAATAATAATAATATAATAATAATAATTATTATTTTTGCCCCCAACAAATTGCGACTAAAACTAATACTAAAACGAACTGATTCTTTTAGTAGCGCCATCAGGATGGAATTTGGTGTGGACAAATGTGCAGTCATGCATGTAAAGAGAGGGGAGATTATGGAATCCGAGGGAATTCAACTTTCGGATTCCATACACCTCAGATCCCTTTCCTCAACCGAAAGCTATAAATATTTGGGTATGTCGGAAGCTTTAGGCATTAACGTAGCTGACATGAAGCAATCGCTGAAGGAGCGCTTCTTCCGACGCCTGAAAAAGGTTTAAGTAGCCTTCTTTCAGGTGGGAACAAGGTACGTGCCTTCAACGGTTGGGTCATGCCGGTTTTAATGTACTCTTTCGGCATACTCAAATGGACTCAGACCGAACTTGACGCCTTGGATAGGAGAGTTCGTTCGTTGTTGACCGCAAATCGGATGCATCACCCACGATCATCGGTGATGAGACTGTACATCCCGCGGAAGTGCGGGGGTCGAGGCTTTTTAAACGCGAAGACCTTCCACAACCGCGAGGTGTGCAGTCTCAGAGAATATTTTTTGAAAACTGATGTGGGTATGCACCGAGATGTGGTCGCAGTGGACAAGGGACTCACCCCGCTATCTATGGCTAACGAGAACTGGCGCAAACCTGTGGTACTTACTGCTGATGACCGCAAGGAATTATGGCAAAGCAAGGAGCTTCACGGGCGCTTCTACCGGGCTCTTCATGGGCCCGATGTAGATTTTCTAGCGTCCGTGTCCTGGCTACGTTTCGGCAACCTCTTTGGGGAAACTGAAGGTTTTGTCTGTGCGATTATGGACGAAGTTATGTTGACGAACAACTACCGGAAATATATTATGAAGGATGGGACGGTTGACGTATGTTGGGCATGCCATCGTCCGGGTGAGTCCATCAGACATATTATTTCTGGTTGTTCTCGTCTGGCTAACGGCGAGTACTTGCACAGGCACAATCAAGTAGCCAGGATTATTCACCAGCAACTTGCCTTGAAATATAAACTTGTGGAATCGGAAGTACCGTACTACAAGTATGTGCGACCCAGTTCTCGAAAAAGACCATGTAACGTTGTACTGGGATCAGTCTATCATCACTGACAGGACTATTATTGCCAATAAGCCTGATATAGTGGTGATAGACCGATCAGCGCGCCGCGCAATGATAATCGATGTTACCATTCCGCATGACGAGAACCTCGTGAAAGCTGAAAAAGATAAACAAATAAAATATCTGGATTTAGCACACGAGGTTGTCGATATGTGGCATGTGAACTCGGCTATCATTGTGCCGATAGTCGTAACGGCCAATGGCCTTATAGCCAAGAGTCTGGACGACCACCTGTCCAAACTCTCGCTTGGCGGTTGGATCAAGAACCTGATTCAGAAGGCAGTACTCCTCGATACGGCTCGCATTGTGAGGAGGTTCTTGTCTCTGGGGCCCTAACCACCGGTAGCTTGGACCCTGCTCCCGTCACCGGTGGACGACTATTTTTTATATTTTTAAATGTTTTTTTATAAGTTTTGTATGAAATATTTAAAAATGTAAATTATATGGATGAAAGTGAATAAAGGAGATAATAATAATAAAGAGAGGTGAAAGTCATTTTCATCCCCAAACCAGGCAAACCAGACTACACACAACCCAAGGCGTATAGGCCAATAAGCCTAACATCCTTCCTACTGAAAACCCTCGAGAGACTCTGTGATCGACACATTCGGGACGGACCTCTCCGGGAGCGGCCACTTCACAAACAACAACACGCGTATTCGACAGGCAAATCAACAGAATCTGCGCTGCATAGTGTGATCTCCAAGATCGAATGTGCTGTGGACCACAAATGCTCGTCACTAGCTGTCTTCATTGACATAGAAGGCGCTTTTGACAAAACCATCTTCCACAGCATCAACGCAGCCCTCGAGAAACACGGTGTGGACTCGACCCTGCGAGGATGGATCACAAATATGCTCAGACTGAGAGCCGTCCAAGTTACGGTAAACGACACCACCAGAGCAATAGTGGCGAAGGGCTGCCCCCAAGGCGGTGTTCTCTCGCCACTACTATGGAACCTCGTAGTAGACAGCCTCATCAAACGCCTCAATAGCAGAGGCTACTACACGGTAGGCTATGCTGATGATCTGACCATAATAATAAACGGCACACACGAAAACACGCTATGCAACCTTATGCACCAAGCCCTAAGAATAGTAGAAGACTGGTGCAAGGAGTACAAACTAGCAGTGAACCCTACCAAAACGGAACTCGTTCTCTTCACAAAGAAAAGGAAGCTAGCAACGTTACATTTGCCAAGCTTCTTTGGGACAACCCTAAGCCTATCGACTGAAACCTGAACTTGGCAAAACACACTGATTACATCATCACGAAAGCCAGTATAGCCCTATGGCAATGTAACAGACTTCTCGGGAGAAATTGGGGCATAAGTCCCAAAATCACCTACTGGCTATACACCACAGTTATCCGACCAATCATTACATACGGCTCTTTGGTTTGGTGGCCCAGGACCAACCTAAGTACAACCCAAAAGCACCTCGAGAAACTACAAAGATTTGCCTGCGTAGCAATTCCTTCCCCCACTGCCGCCTTACAGGTGATGCTGGGCCTACCTCCCCTACACCTCGTCGTAAGAGAGGAGGCGGCCATAGCGACCTTCAGACTCCAAGTATCCGGCACCCTAAAAAATGATTCTAGAATCAAACACACACGCATCAAAGAAGGTGCAATCAAAGAACAACCGATGATGGCATCACCCATCGACAGAACCCTAAAGACATACTGCTTCCAAAAACACTACGACATAGAGCTCATAGAGGAGTGGTGTGACTACTCAGGTACAAGAGAGCTAAGGATCTACACTGATGGATCAAAAACCGAAGATGGGACAGGCGTCGGGGTGTTCTCCGACGACCTAAACATTAAGATATCCAAACCACTTGGAACGCTCAACTCAGTTTATCAAGCAGAGTGTGTAGGTATTATCCAAGCGGCACACGCTATAGAGGCCAGGGAGGTTACGGATACCTACTAATATTCGAATACTCTCAGACAGTGCCTCAGTCCTTCAATCCCTAAAGAGCAATCAGATCACGTCGAGACTGATACTAGAATGCCACAAGGCCCTAGAACGAATCACGGTACTAAATCACAACAAGGTAACACTACAATGGATTAGAGGCCATAGTGGATCGCTTAGAAACGATGCGGCTGACGAACTTGCCAGAAGAGGATCCAGCACAAAACCCTACGGACCCGAACCCATTGTGCCCATCCCTTTTAAGCAGCTAAGAAACTGGTTGAAGGACCACACTCGTATACAAGCGGAGGAATGGTGGGCCTTGACACCAGGATGTGGGCAATCCAAGGATGCTATGCCATCCCTGGATACAAAGCTGACCAGGCGCCTTCTGCGCCTGGACAGAGACAGCCTACGTCTGGTGGCGGGAACCATCACGGGACACTGTTCACTAAATAAACACTTCCACAACCTAGGTATCACTGACAGCCCCCTGTGCAGAGCATGCATGGAGGCAGAGGAAACGGTGGCGCATGTGCTCCTTGAGTGTACAGGCGTTACCAAGATTCGTGAGGAGACCCTTGGAACACCAAGATCCCTTGCGGATGCCCTGAGAAGACCGGGAAGTCTGATCTGCTTCTGGAGGGAGGTGGGCTGGTTGGAGTAATCGGCCACCATGGCTCACGCACAATGGTCCACTTCAAGGACTAAGTGCGGAAACCTGAACCCCATAAAGAAGAAGAAGAAGAAGAATAATAATAAAGTTCTGGGTGTTCTCGTCTGGCTAATGGAGAATATTTGCATAGACACAACCTCGTTGCCAGGATTATCCACCAGCAACTTGCTTTGAAATACAACCTTGTGGAAACAGAAGTGCCATACTATAAGTATGCGCCCGACCCAGTTCTCGTTAATGGTAATATTTCGTTGTATTATGATCGACCTATCGTCACTGACAGGACTATTGTTGCCAATAAGCCTGACATTGTGGTGATATATCGATCGGAGCGTCACGCAATGATTGTTGATATAACAGTCCCGCATGACGAGAACCTCGTGAAAGCAGAGAAAGATAAGCAATTCAAGTATCTGGATCTGGCTCGCGAGGTTATTGACATGTGGCACGTGAATACAGCAGTCATTGTGCCGATAGTCGTGTCTGCCAATGGCTTAATAGCCAAGAGCCTCGACGAACATCTAAGGTGGCTCTAAAATCAAAATCAAAATCAAAACTCATTTATTCAAACTAGGCTGATAATCAGCACTTTTCGAACGTTAAAATTTACTTTACTTTACTTATTTACAAGAGACAGTCCCCCAAAACGCCCCCCCTTCGACACTTCCTAGTGTTTTTGCTGGAAAGAAGAAGTGGCGGAACAAACTCCCCAGCACACATCTGTCTGTTAGGTTGGTTAGAAGAACCAGACTCGATACAATAGTAAGGCAAGTATAAAAAAGTATATAATAATAATAAAAAAAGACATAACATATCAGTAAACTCCCCTAAAACTACCATAAAATCTGTTGAGGTTGCCCAGCGTGCCATTTTGAAGGTTAGCACTTTCAAACCAAGATTGTTCCCAACCTCACAACTCTACGAATTCTGTGGAGTCCTTTCAGTGCGACAACTTTTTATTCTTAATATTATCTTGTTGCAACATAAGAATATAGTTTACAACCCTCTTACCCAAAATAAGCGCACAAAACACTTAGTTTGCCCACAACCCAAATCCTCAAGAACCAAATTTAGCAATAGATTTACCTTATTTATTGGCCCCTATATCTACAATAAAATAAATAAAAATCTGAACATTTACCCGATGACGAAAAAATCTTGTAAAGCTGCGGTAAGTGAATACTTACAGAAACTCACGTATGAGGAGACTGAACATCTACTTCAGATACTTGAATAGATAATTCTAAACACAACTAAAAGTCATGGTTCCGCAATCTAACACACCCTCTCACACACATTCATGCATCTTACACATCACACACAAAAAGAGGACTGGACACAAATAATGTTTCCTTTTAAATATTGTAATCTATTTTATTTTATTTTTCTCTACTTTCTATTTTTTAAAGTTGAATAAGTTACATTTGTGCATGGAACAATGCGATATAAAATTTAATATAATCTATTTGGTAACTCAGGGGGTATCGGCGTTGAGGGCTGAAATACAGGCTTTGCCTAGTTCGGCCACAAATGCAAATACTTTTGTGTACTTTTAGTTTAGATTATGCACTGTTACTGTAAAAAAAAAATTGTACATATTTATTGTCAATAAATATATTATTATTATTATTATTATTATTATTAAACTAATCTTGGAGAAAGAACATAAATAAATAACAAACATTGTCTTGTGTTCAACTCAGCGACCAACTGTTCTTATCATTTAAGTAGCCGTTAATGGAATAGTATGCTTTTAAACAAAGATTAGATTTTACTTTGGCTTTAAACGCATTAAATGGCAAGTCTAGAAAAGAAGATGGCAGTTTGTTATAAAATGTTATACCAAGCCCGACGAATGAATTATGAACTTTGTGAAGCCGGTGAAAAGGAGCGCGTAGTTTATGCTTATTTCTAGTGTTAAAGTTGTGAATATCACTGTTTTTAGTGTACAGGTGGATATTTTGTTTAATATATAAAATGTTGGCAAAGATGAACTGAGAAGCAACAGTTAGGATACCAATCTCCTTAAAAAAATCTCTAAGAGAAACTCGGGCACCCAGCTGATAAATTTCACGAACCGCTCGCTTCTGCAGAACAAATATATTTTGAATATCAGCAGCTTTGCCCCACAGCAGAATACCGTATGACATAACGCTGTGAAAATAACTGAAGTAGACTAACCGTGCTGTATCAACGTCAGTGAATTGTCTTACTTTTCTGACGGCGTTTGCGGCTGAACTTAGCCTTCCCGCTAGGCTTGATATATGTAAATCCCATTGTAATTTTGGATCTACTGTTATGCCCAGAAATACAGCAGAGTCAGCAGTTTCCAGCTCCTGATTGGCGAGGATAATATTGGGACCTAGATTTCTAACATTGGGTAAAGCGAACTTAACTATTTTAGTTTTCTTGGCATTAAGAACAAGGTTGTTTATTGTGAACCAATCCGTGACCATTGATAGCGTGCTGTTTACTTCGTCAAAATCGTGTCTATTCCTATCTACTTTAAAGATAAGAGAGGTATCATCTGCAAATAGTACAACGTCACAAAAACCCTTTAAATAGTATGGTAGATCATTAATATAAACCAAGAATAAAAACGGACCCAGTATTGAACCTTGAGGTACACCTAGCCGAACCGGTAGCCCGGAAGATTTCGCGCCATTTACGTCTACACATTTGAATCTATTTTGCAAATACGAATCTATCACATTTAGGGCCTCATTTTGAACACCGTAATAACGCAGTTTCCGTAAAAGCGTGTCGTGATGTACGCAATCAAAAGCATTAGAGAGATCGCAGAAAACACCGATTGCATTTTGCGCGTTCTCCCATGCGTCAAATATGTGTTTCAACAAAGCAACACCATCCGCAGTCGAACGACCCTTTGTAAAGCCATATTGATCATTATGAAGGAGATTATTTAAATTAAAATGTAATAACAACTGTTTGAGAATTAATTTATCAAAAATTTTGCTAAAAGCAGGTAAAATAGAAATTGGTCTAAAGTTACCTATATCGTTTTTACTGCCTGATTTAAATAGAGGGATGACTACTGCTCTTCATAAGGTCAGGGAAAGTCCCCAAATCGACGCATTTATTGAAAGTAACGGCAAGACAGGGGGCTACAATGTCGATTATGTTACTTAAAAGTTTAATAGAAATGCCCCAGAAATCACCTGTGTTTTTAGACTTAAGTGAATTAAAAACGTTAACTACATCACGAGGCGTTACATGTTCGAAACTAAATACTTTACCACATTTAGACACGCTGCTATGCAAAAGATCTTCGGCTTTAGACGGCGACGAACTCAGGGAACGAGTCGTCGCTATAGGTATGCTGGCAAAATACTCATTAAAAGCCTCGGCTACGTCGGCTGCTTCACTAACTAATTTGTTACCCACCATGATCTCGAGGTGATTATCTTGTTTAACAGATTTACCCGTTTCATTGTTAATGATTTTCCAAGTGGCTTTAACTTTATTATTAGAATTTTTAATAGTCTCGCTTAAGAATTTTGATTTTGCAATAAAACAAATCTTTTTAAATAATTTGGAATAATTTTTAACATACTCTAGAAAAGTTGTATCAAACCTGTATTGTTTAAGACCATACAACTCGTACAACTTTACTCTCGCTTGGTAGCTGGATCAAGGGCTTGATTCAGAAGGCAGTACTTCTGGACACGGCGCGCATTGTCAGGAGGTTCCTCTCTCAAGAGCCCTGACCACCGGTAGTTCGGACTGTGTTCCCAATGCTAGTGGACCACTATTTTTTATATTTTTAAATGTTTTTTATTTACCTTTTTGTAATTAATATTTAAAAATGTATTTAATAAGTTATAAAATGAATAAAGGAATAATAATAAAAGATTATTTATTTAATTTCTATGTGATATTTAATGAGAATTGTCAGTGTCCTTCGGACGTATTCGTTCCTCATCGAAATTCAGAGTTCAGAAATTAATAAAATAATATTTAACAATGCTTAGCGTGCGTTGACGCAAATCAACAGCTAACATTTTCAACCTGTTTTTACATTGATGAATTTATTTATTCATTTTTTTTTTCATTTTTTTATTCATTTATTTTTTTTTTCATTGTGTATGTTGTTGTTTGTTATATTATTATTATTATTATTATTATTATTAATGTAAAAACTCGTTGATGAAAAAAAAGTCGTTAAAAAGAAAGTTAGTTCATTCAACGCCCACCTCTAATCTGGACGCGCATCACAAAGGTTGGTTCGAAGTGGCGCAGGAGAAAAGTACTAAGGATATGGGAGAGGCCTTTGATCAGCCGTGGAGCATACAAAACTACTAAAAGACTGATTTATTTTAGTGATGTCGCAACATATTCGATAGGATATCTAAGGATCTCTTTGCTTAGGCAGTGACCTAAATTTTTATTTCTAAAACGGTTCCCATTTTCCAAGTATCCCTACTCAGGGAGCTTATTATTTACTAACTGAAATCTGTTATTGACTGTCTAGAAATGGGAATGAAATAAATCATGGCGACCTTTTAGTATTATTTGACTGGAACGATCCAGATAAATAACGACGTTCTTTATAGCAGATTGTTTTTCATGCTATTATCTGATTATTTATTTCATAGGGGAACCATTGCGTAAGTCAAAAGGAATCCAATGTCATCGACGTCAGGGTAATGCATAAAGTACAAAGAATAAATCTGTTTCTTCACGGAATGGCAGCGAGAGTCTGTTCTTGGTATTAGATTCTTACTTTCACTGGTCTAAAATTTTTGAGAATTCACAATAACAGAGACAACAGTACTTGGAATACCGACAAATAGAATGATGTTCCAAAGAAGTTTGATAAAAACTCTTTCCATGAAGGCCTATTTATTTATCGTGCCTTCATCGAAACAGTTTTACTTGTACTTTTATAACAACACGTCACATCGATGGATTATTAGAAATAGTAACAGTCTAGACTACTAACACAACAAAATTGTTTACTAAACCAACTCAACCTAAAGTGTCAACCTAAAGACGCTAACCTACACAAAACAGTACAAACAAAAACGCCCAGACATACGTTTTAACAATAAAAGGGACACAAACAAATACACGTTCGAAATCAAGCAAGTCTCTCCATTACATCGATCCGCATACAAAGTCCGAACAACTAATGAACACAGAACACCTCTCCACTCTCTATCCCCTCTTGTTTAACAAACTACTCTGATACTTGTCAGCCAGAGGAAACCAACGACAAGAAATGTTCCAGTTAACAACTACTGGCAGAGTAACAGGCCTGACTATTATTGCCAGTTCCAGATTTTCTCGCCTGTCGTATTACGTTATTTCGTTATTGGCCAATTATTTTGCTGAGACCTCTATTATTAATAAACGGATTACGTAGAAAATTTATGAAGCGAGAACCTAGTGAAGTGAGTTACTGATCAATCTTGTCAAGTTTGAAGGATTGTCGTGTAATCACATTTAAGGTTCTTTTATTGAGAAAGTGAATTGGTGGACGGCAAAATCTTAGCAAAATAGATGTACAAAACACTTGAAAGTATCTTATAAATCAGTTAACACAGTTTGTGCAAACCGTCTTAATTCAAAAGACAATGAAGCTCCTGATGGTCACGACACGCCTAAACAAGACTGCAATTCGTTAACTTAACTTTCATTAATCAAAGTGAGAACTTGAGTTATAAAACTTGGAGTAAAGAGACAAGTCGGTGTCCGTTTAATTACGCAAAACCCGCCGAATCTGAGCGAGAACATCAAATCACGGACAACCACACCCTTTTTTTTGGGTGGTGGGAAGTCATTAAATATTTTATTTCGCTCTTGAGAGACTTCAAAGAAAGTGTCAGACTTATAACCACCCATGTTCCTTTTTAGCCCTTTATATCGAGGCCACGGTATCTCTTACAACATCCCGCAGCCCCGACAGGCTCCACAACCACAGCCTCAAGGGACAACTTCATGCATACCTCCGTGCCACACACATATAAAAATATACGATACGATGCCATACCAAAACACACCCACACACATGCACGTACCCGGTACAGGCGAAGCCAGAAGTATGCGAATAAAAAATGAAACAAGACGTATAGGTAAATACGGTGTATTTTTTCAGCAATTTGGGTAAGTGGTTACCCCAGATACATCGTCGTAAACTTAGTGGATTGTTATGTCGAGCTCGATTGATGAATAAACTGTATTTAGAAACCATCAATGTTTATAGCAGGCTTGATGGAACATTGCCTACTGTCACTCAATTTGAGGGCAATTTGTGTATAATAAAAATAGTAGTGCTATAATAAAAGACTTCGAAATAACGATATTTTTTATTATCCGCCTGACCCATCGAAGAACTAGGAATCATAAAACAATAATTCTATATTTATTTCAATTGTTACGTCTTCTAACAACTAAGCATCTACGCATCCACAATCGTAGAAAACCTTTTAAGAACGACTGTACTTTAATTCACGCGACACAGTTTATTCTTGATGAGTCATTCTGTTCCTGACATTAGCGTAATGGGTTCAAGTAGTATAGGTGTCATGAGATGACATAAAAAACCCTGAAACGTGACGCGTTAGTAGGAAGAGGATACTTGGCAGGTAATTATAGTTTCAGGAAGGTAAAATTAGTTCTGGCAGACGTTCGAAGTCTTAACTGAAAGTAAGAGTGATAAAGTCGAATTTAGCTTTCTAATTACGAGCCGGACGTTTTTTTCAGTACCTACGTAATCCGTCGGATTCTTGAAGGTTTTCGTAAAATTCTGTCTTTATAAAGCCCCAAAATACAAAGAGATAAACGCTTTTTAAACAATAGTAGGTAGGTACTATTGTTTATACCAAAGGAAGTGGGTTTGCGTGTAATGTACTCCGAAAAATGGCACGGATTTGTTTTACGACTGAGATTCATTCGAGCGATAGACGTTTTTCATGTCGCCCGGATAAAAAAAAACTCCGAGGTACAAGTTAGCAAAACTGAAAGTAATGGATGTGATAGGGAATTGACGGGAATGTTGAAAATAAAAACAGGAATGATTTTTATTGAAAATTTTGGTGCGTGTTTTGTACGTCAGAATATATAAAATGTCAGGGATCATCAATGTCTCGCCTTTTCCGTTTATGTTGGGGAGGGCTTCCAATCTAGCCAAATGAATATCATTTTCAATAGAGCGGCTGCCTATCTGACCTCCACAACCCAGTTAGTATTTGGTTATACGATAGCCCTTGTAAAGACTGATTGTCAGACCAACAAGGCTTCCTACAAAGATTGACAAAGATCTACAACTAACAGCCGGGACCAACGGCTCAAAGTGCTTTTCGAGGCACGGAGGAAACTCGGTATCACATCCATCGACATCCATCTATAAACCAACCTAGGCAAGCACTGCTTAACCACGAGCTTACGACTAAAATGTCAGAGATGAAACGTCTAAATATAGCGTGCTATTTACATACGTTTACATGTATGTATGAATAACCTACACTCCACATAAACCACGAATTTCACTTGAAAGGATAGTCATCGTTATTTTATGTGTTTTTGTTTTAATACGTAATCTGTCAGTATAATAGTGGACCGTACGTATTTCTGTAAGTTACTAAGAAGCTATTTCTGTTACTACTATAAAAGGTTTAATGGTAAGGTTTCGGCTGGGCATTGTTTGAGTACTTGGAATAGAAAATTATAGAATATAAATTATTTGTTGTTGTTCAAATAAGTCAGAAACAATGGTGGTATTTTTATTTCAAAATATCTCTAAAACATATCCCTATGGTATTAAAATGAACGATGGAACTTAAGTTCTAGTCCATCGCTTCATCAATAGTAATTGTGTCACGTGTCAACGAATATAACTACGAGTATATTTACAAATATGTGCTGTGACAACGTTCTATGAAAATTTCTTAAATAATAATTATTAAATATACTATTTTAAGTATCATCATCATCATCATCATTTCAGCCAAAAGACGTCCACTGCTGAACATAGGCCTTCACCAGGTCATCGGTCAACCTAGTGGGAGGCCTTCCAATGCAATGTCTTCCGGTTCGCGGTCGCCACTCCAGAACTTTTCGGCCATCCGTTCTGCGTGCAATGATTTTAATTAACGAAACAGTATTATTATAAGACTTCAATAATTATTTGATCAATCAAATATCAAAATGCATAATTATTATGACTATCGAAATAATGATCCAATTAAAACTACATAGTTGAATAATCTAAATATCATGTAATCTATTTTGCTATGTTTAAATGATAAACTTGCTATTACCAGTTCTAAAGCATTGCACAGCATAATCGCATGCGAATACAATACCAAATGCAATTTTATAGCATTAGTAAAAAATAAATTGTCCTATCAATTATTGGATGCGTATTTTTTGTTTTATCAAATCAATAAAAATTTACGAAAATAAAACGCGTCAAAGATTTGAGTGGGTGCTTGAGACGTCACTGACCGCTAAAAGATGACATACTAGTGTCTAAGAATATGACGTCACACGAGTTTTCAAAGCACTGTATCGTCTTCATTGTTAGTTAACGTGAAAAAAAAAAATTGTGTCCAATATTTTTTGGAAATCTATTTGAATGTAAACGTATGCTAATTAGATTGTTTTTGTTAACTTAGGGTTGTTAACAAAATTTGTCTTTGTATTTTTTTTATTTGTCATTACTATGTATTCATTACTGACATTGGTATGCTAAAACAGTGAGCACATAATAATGTACCTGGTGAAAATAATCCGATTACAATAGTTTCTGCTAATGGACGTTGCAGCCCAGGGTCAGGATTTGTATTGTTGACAGCAATAGGCCCACATCCTATATTTATTTGTACAGCAATTTAAACACAACTGTAATTTTAGGTAAAAGAGACAGGTAAACCTCTATCTAATGCCTCTAACTAAAATCCGCTAAGATTGGCACATATTATAGTGCACAAGTGTGTGCGCAGACACAGATGCAATCTCTGTTCATTTACTCTTATGGTCCGATGAGATGGCAATCCGACAGGAGCGGAGAGAGATCGGGCGCAGGAGCAACGACTTGCTTGTGCTTTCCGTGGCACAGGTACCCCTGTGCAATTTTAATCAAATTCTGTCATTCAAATCAAATCAAATCAAAATCAAAATATTTTTATTTCACATAGGCCTACATGGGCACTCATAAAACGTCGGTAAAAAGGGGCACGGTTTGGTGCATTGGTCGATTCCTAAGGAGAAGAACCGGGAAGAAACTCCAAAGGTTACTCTTTTCATCTTTTAAAATCGTTTGGGTTAACAATAAGGTATAATACACACATGAAGACCATGCGGATTAATGTCTGAGATGGTCTTTTGAAGAAAGCACCACACAGATTTGAGTGGACCCGTCCAGTCAGTGCAAGCATTTTTCAGTTATCGTGGAGCTCGACTTATAACTCAAGGAGCTCCACCAACATCTAAACTCCGGGTTACAACTGGTTAGTTTCCAATTTTGTTTTAATGTAGTAACATTACAACAACACACGAAAATAAAATCATAATCCCATCTTATCAATATCCAATACCAGTGTAATTCTTTCCGACTTTAGAATAAAAGTCGACAAAACCGCTAAAAGCAAAACGTGTCAACTACTTTTAATATTGAAACCGAAGCGGGGTCGTTAGCGCATGCGATATCGAATGAAAAATAATACGTTGCAAGCATTGTAGGATACCCGGACGCGGGTGCTTAAAGGTACGGTCACACTTGCTGCGATAATACAGATAGGTTATGCCACACCTTACCTGCATGGCATGTGCAAGTGCTCCCTCCTTTCCTCGAATGAGCCAAAAGAACAGGGCTGTTCAGGTCGCTACGCACTACATAAAATTTAAGTCATCGATTAGAGGAGATGAAAAATAAAAATATTTTATTTCTTCTCTTTTTTTGATAATTTTTGTTTTGACCTTTGACCCACAATTACGTTTCTAATGGTGTGTCACCTAGTGTTTGTTTCGTTCATACTCTTTATGATTCCTCGAATCGGTTACCGATCATACAGCTTAAACCTGAAGTTAACTTAAAATAATTTCACGAATACCTACTTAATCATTATATTGATGTACATTGCTTTGAACTCCCTGCTGGTTAAAAGAGTCGTTTAATACACATACAACACATTTTAAAAAAATACAACAAGCAGAGATATAAAAAAGAAAGTTGCATGTCATGACTGCAACAAGCAGGTTACTTAGCATATTGCTGTGCTATGGAGACCCACAGCACAGCGCTGGTTTTCAGTGGTGAACGCAAGTCTGTCCTCTATAATTTATCAAATTATCTACTTACTAGACAATTTTTCTTGTTTTATTCTTTTCTGCGTGTTTATTCGTAGTCAGGTTTTAGTTTTTAAACTTATTTTTTTTTACCAAAATATTGGTCAAATAAATATATTTCGTCGGGGGTTCGATCCCCGCACGGAACAATTATTTGACAGCGATTTAAAGTCCATTAATTTTGAACTGACTTCATATTTATAAATAACTTGTCCATTCCTTAATGAACTCAGCAACCATTTTAATCAGAGTACGGTAGCTTTCAGAAAACAATGACATACAAATCAAACATACCACAACCTTGACCTACGTACTTATCGTCAAATCAACGGAAAACTACTGATATTCAGCTATCGCTTCTATTACGTACCAATAGTGGATATAATTGCGTTTTGATTGGCATAAGATCGATCCACGTTGAATGATTCTCAGCATTGTACGTAATCGCGTACAATTTTGTTTGAGTGCTCGATAATAATGAATGATGGCTGTAATAACCTTAGAAAACCCACTATCACTGGGTCAAAGATGAATATAATTATTATTTAGTGACTCGTCACTAGAACTCTTTCCATAATAGAGTTGTTTACCCCTGATTAAAGAAGCGGAGGATGCACGGGATCGATTTCATTTTATCTGTATTTCGGTATTTGCTTTTTAACCGTCTTCAAAAAACAGGAGGTTCTCAATTCGTCGGCGATCTTTTTTGAAAGTACATTCTGCAATGTACAATGACGTTGTAGTGTCAAATTATGAGGAAACGTCTTTACATTGATACTGCGAACTTTCACTGCTTGATATATTATCTCAGACATTGATGTGTGGAAAGCTTTAAATAAATACGGCATAACCAATATTCGTATTATAGCACTAGTTATTCCCCACTTGCTTCTGTTATTCTAAAATCTCACTGTTTTCAGAGCAAGAACTGTCGTTAAACTACGATTTTAAGTTAAAGCCAAGAATTTAATTAGAGAAACAATCCACAGATATGTCTCGTTATTGTTGGAAGATTAAGCTGTGCTAGCTGAGGTCGGCCCGTGGATAGGTGACCATCCATTACGCATAATGATCCGTTAGCATGCTACTCCATTGATACCTACGGAAATCCATACAAATACCTGTTATATTTGCAAAAATAGCTGTTTTGCCAAATTCGACGATGTCTTAAACAGAGGTAGACCATGACCTGCGTTAGGTTATGTATTATTCTAGAACGTTACGTTCCCGTAGGAACTTCTGGCCGAGGAGGTCTTAGTAAATCATTTGATTGGACACTGGTCAAATATAATACTTAATCAGGAATCTTGATTACTTGATTAGCGCTATTGAGTAGAACCCTTTAATCTTCTATGTAAGAACGACCTTCCATTACTTACTACTCATGCATGTCATTGGTTTAGATGAGTTGTACTAATTGAATCATCTCTTAAGATGTTTGTATTAATTACCCACCTGACCGTAATATAATTAAGGTACTTCCAGGAATCTGCACACATGTTCAAATTACTCAGTTGGCATTGATTAGTAAACTTAATGCTTATATTATAATTATAATGTGTCCGATGTTCTAACTACGAGACTCTAAATATTTTTCTAAATAAAAAGAATACCAAGCTAGACCTTACAGTGTGTTGGGTTTTACGATACATATTAAAGGAGGGCATTCAGTATTCGATCCTAAATATGAAAAAACCTTTATTTCCCCTTTACTTCTCCAAATCTCACTTTATTTTACACCTAAAAGTCATTGACCCGCGCAATTTTTTTGTGATAAGCGCAAGGGTTGCGCCACTTTTCTGAAATATTTGGAACGGTTCTGTTTGTTATTAAATCAGTGACTTTTTTACCCGACTACGGCGAACCAAAAGGAAGGGTAATGATTTTGGCAGTCTATGTATGTACCTATGTATAATTATATATACAGGGTGTCCAGTCAATAGCACGACATACTGCAGGGGGTGATAGCTTGGGTCACTACCTATCAATACAACACAATAAATGTTCAGCAAAATCTTACGGATTTACAGTTTTACAAAATTTTCCGAAATATCGAAAAATCTCTACCTTGAAACAGATTTTTAAGCATCTCGTAATGAAAAAATCCTTTTCTAGTACTTTTTTTTTACATCAAATTATTTGTGAATAGTTACTTTACTCATTGATAAGTCTTTTTTCTATCAAAGACAATAATGTTTTTAAGAAATACTATTTTTGTTTAAATTTGCACAGAACTATTTTCTTATCACTTAAGTTTAACCTACAGTGGTGAAAAAAAAAATGTATGTGGCAGTTTTGTACAACAAACTTAAAAAATAGCTTGTTAATGGTGATTTTGGAAAGATACAATACTAGTGCATTTTCATTTTAAAAAATACGAAAAATAAGCTATTTTAGTTCAAAAGAGCATTTTATTTTAAATGCAAGTAATGTGACTTTGAATTCGAATCGTTGTAAGGTCGTACTACGGTTCGAATTACATAATAATTATTCTACAGCCGACCGGCCGGCCGAATCTTGAAGGATAAGGTGATAGTAAAAAAACAGAGGAGTTAACTTTAATAAACATTTATTTAAATAAATTACAACAAATGCTCAAATTGCTTCCCTTGTGCCCTAACACACGCTCGGCATCTTCTTAAAAATGAGCTTTTGAGTCTTCTCAGGCTTATTTCCGATATTTTTCTTGCTGCAATGTTAATCCTTGCTCTCAATTCATTGTCATTTTGGATCGGTTTTTCATAGACTTTGTCCTTCATGGTACCCCAATAAAAAAAATCCAGGGGGTTTAGGTCCGGAGACCTAGGTGGCCATAATATCGGTCCCAGTCGCCCAATCCACCTGCCTGGAAAAGCTTCATCTAAATAGGCTCTTACTTCCCGGCCATAATGAGCAGGGCACCCATCATTTTGAAGCCACATCACCTCTCTTAGCTCACTCGTAACATTTTCAAGGAGCGTGGTAGGGTTTCTCGTAAAAACTCCAAGTGATTATTGGCATTTAATGTAGGTGGAAGCTCGACGGGACCCACAATCTGGACATTAAAAATCCCACACCATAAATTTATTTTGAATTGGTACTGGGACCTGTCTTCTCTTGACACATACGGATTTTCTAATTGCCAACTATGTAAATTATGCAAATTCAAGTAATTCGCGTAAATGAGCAGCTATTACTTATTCTCATAGTGGTTTTTGTCAAAATTACGTTAATTACATTTTCAACAAAATCAGCTTCTCTGGAAATAAAATAGCATTTTTTTATAGAAAATGCACTAGTATTGTATCTTTCCTAAATTACCATTAAACAGGCTGTCTTTTATGTTTGTTGTACAAAACTGCCACATACATTTTTTTTTTCACCACTGTAGGTTAAAGTTATGCGAAAAGAAAATTGTTCTGTGAAAATTTTAACAAAAAAACTATTCGTCAAAACATTCTTGTTTTTGATCAAATAATTCGGTGTAAAAAAGTTCTAGAAAAGGATTTTTTCATTACGAGATGCTTAAAAATCTGTTTCAAGGTAGAGATTTTTCGATATTTCGGAAAATTTTGTAAAACTGTAAATCCGTAAGATTTTGCTGAACATTTATTGTGTTGTATTGATAGGTAGTGACCCAAGCTATCACCCCCTGCAGTATGTCGTGCTATTTACTGGACACCCTGTATATACATATAATTATACATACATACATAGACTGCCAAAATCATTACCCTTCCTTTTGGTTCGCCGTAGTCGGGTAAAAAAGTCACTGATTTAATAACAAACAGAACCATTCCAAATATTTCAGAAAAGTGGCGCAACCCTTGCGCTTATCACAAAAAAATTGCGCGGGTCAATGACTTTTAGGTGTAAAATAAAGTGAGATTTGGAGAGCGTGCGAGGCCATGGCACAATTACGTCACAAATAAAGGTTTTTTCATATTTAGGATCGAATACTGAATGCCCTCCTTTAATATGTATCGTAAAACCCAACACACTGTAAGGTCTAGTTTGGTAGGGCACGCCACGATAGTGGCGGTAAGTCCCCTCTTTGAGGAGTGGCTTGAGAGGCGCCACGGCGCCCTCACCTTCCGTCTGACGCAGGTCCTCACCGGACACGGTTGTTTCGGGAGGTTCCTGCACCGAATCAGGCGGGAGGAAACGCCCTCGCAATGGTGGCAACCATTGCGAGGATCGGCCGGAGGACACGGTGGAGCACACAGTGGAGGTGTGCCCCGCTTGGGCGGAGCCCCGCCGTGTTCTCGTAGCGGCGATCGGCGGCGGCGACCTCTCGCGCCCGGCCCTGGTGCAAGCCATGGTCCGGGGCGAGGAGGAATGGGACGCCGTCGCCTCCTTCTGCGAAGCAGTGATGCTGGCGAAGGAGGTGGCGGAACGCGAGAGGGAGAGAACCTCTCGTCCCAGCCGCCGCGGGAGGCGCTCCGGGCGTCGGGGGTCCCGCGATGACCTCCGGCCACCGTAGACGCGGGCCTGTGGACGGTGAGTGATGGGCTAACTCGCCGTCCGTCCGTCTCACGACGAAAACAGGCCGTGTCGACGGCGCGTTCGTGTTCCACGCGCGCCTCAAAGAGATGTCAGCAACATGGGAGGGGCCCGAAAGGGCCGACGCCTGTCGGGGCCGCGGGTAGTCCAACGGTTATCGCGGCCTCGACAAAGAGGGGGAAGAAGGAACATGGGTGGTTTTTAGTCAGTAGAAGTCTGACACTCCCTTTCGCTCTGCCCAAGAGCGGGAGGGGTTATTCGATGATTTTACACCCACCAAAAAAAAAAAAAAAAAAAAGGTCTAGCTTGGTATTCTTTTTATTTAGAAAAATAGACTAAAAATCTGTTTCATGGTAGAGATTTTTCGGAAAATTTTGTAAAACTGTAAATCCGTAAGATTTTGCTGAACATTTATATTGTGTTGTATTGATAGGTAGTGACCCTAGCTATCACCCCCTGCAGTATGTCGTGCTATATACTGGACACCCTGTATATGGATGTTTGTATGAATGTTTGTTTGTATGTTCCGTCGTAGAGCCTAGACTAGTGAACGTATTTTAATGTATGAGGTGTCAATAGATTCGTAAGAATAGCCCGCACATGGGCTATATAAATTTTAACAATTCTTTTTATGACGGAATTTAAATGTCAAATTCTAAGCTCGAAAAAAAAAAATTGAGATAATCATAACATGTTTGGTATCAAATGAAAGGTCTTGGCAAGTACATTACAAATATGTATATTATATTATAGTTCAAGTCAACATATACGTTTAGATTGCGGTCAAACAGTTCTCGCGGTCTAGTCTGTGTTATTTACTCGTATTATGTAAATAACAAACCAACATTAAGTAGAATATTAGATTATAAACATATTTTTACGTATATATTGAAAAAAATACACAAAAAGTTTAAAAACTAAAACCCGACTACGAATAAAAACGCATACTAATAAAATGGCGGTCTAAAAAGTATTAAACAAGAAAAATCAGTAAGTAAATTAATTCTTAATAGGTATTTTTTTTTTTTTTTTGTAAATAAAGTTAATTTTCTGAAACTGATAATGACTGCCAGGTATACCGATCCGGAACCTATTATACTAATATTAGTGGCTACTAAAGGGAGTTAATATGTTATGTTCTTTACGTTACTGTCTTTTAAAATTCAAAATTGAACGTTCTAAATGTCATGTTTATAGTCGAGGATTCCTATTTCAACACCACATTAAACTACCGGATAGTTGTTCACGTGTAAAACGTGGGGGCTCATCTACCTTTTTGCGGTCGCTTGTATATTTTCCCTATGTAAATAATCTGTGGAGTTTAGTATCAAATATATCACAGATAACTTCGGTTTCGCTGTCTATGTTTCACACCAAATCAACAAGATTGATCGGACTTGGAGCGAATGAACGAATTCGGGATTAAGTGGAGATATTTTGCTGTAGGCGTACAAAGTTGAACTAAACTGTGAATATTTATGGAAAGTTTTCAGTTTTTTTTTTTATTACTATTAAATTTTTCAATAGGAGTTTTTGAATTAATTCATTATGAATGGGTTCCATTAAAAGTTTTAAGACGTGTATTATTCGTAGCTCGTAAAAATACTTAATTTTCAATATAAAATGAAATTATAGTACAAATTATACGATATTTTGCCGTATTGAAAAATTTCAACGTTTACAATGAAATTATGATATGGAAATGATATCAGAGTAGTATTTCTAAAAAAATATTATGACGTCATATATTCCAGTGCCTACAAAGTTACTTAAAAGTACTTACACCACATAACACACAGCGACACTGTAACAGTCAAACCGGGGCCTTAAATGTAGAAAACAAGAAAAATAGTCTAGTAAGTAGATAATTTGTAGGTTTATTTCAATTTAACATATTTTAAGTTAAATTATTATAGAGGTCAGTCGTAGTCGCATGCAATATTGCAATATTGTAAGTCAGTATCGTCAGAGAAATACCAGATTTAACGATACAGATACTTTTAATCAAACGCGACTACAGAATCCGCACAGATCAAAATACTAAAAAATAACGTCAGCCCATAAAATATTCTCGAATGTTTTACGCAAAAGCAAAACCAGTCAAATAGAGCGAAAACTCGGTAAATAAAAAAAGCCGAAAGTCTAGATGCCGCCGAGTCGAGGAGGCTTAGTACCGTGAAGATCGGTATAAGAAGCCAATAATCTCTATTCAGGAAATAAATGATCTCTTCGAGTGGAGAAGACTGGATACTAAGCTTAGATAAGCCTAAGCAAAAAGACTTATAGCGCGTCACCGCAGACTCCATCTCGTCAAGAATATATAATATGTCATGTTTAATGTAGTACTTACTTCGTAGTTATTATTTCTTTGTGATAAAGTATAAGCAATAACCAAACAATAAAGAAAGAAGTAGAAAAACTGACAAGTCTGATACATCGAACTACAGCCCCCGCCAAGTCAAACATTAAAGCGGCACGGCCGTATCCTTTTTCAAAACAGTTCAGGCCATTTTCATATCCTTTTTTTTTTGCCTGGTGGTAAATAATGAATAACCCCTTCTGCTCTTGGGCAGAGCAAAAACAGTGTCAGACTTCTACTAACAACCACCCATGTTTCTTCTTAGCCCTTTATTTCGAACAACATCCCGCAGCCACCTATAACCCCCTTTCGTTGTGGATGAAACAAAAAGCCTGAATTTTCAGTAACCAGTAAAAACCCAAAATTAATTGTCACCCACAGACTGCCAGACAGACTAACTGACAGACAAACAGACAGACTGACAGACAGACTGACAGACAAACTGACAGACAGACTGACTGACAGACTGACTGACACACAGACAGACTGACACACAGACTGACTGACAGACAGACTGACTGACTGACAGACTGACTGACTGACAGACTGACTGACAGACTGACTGACAGACTGACTGACAGACTGAATGACAGACAGACAGACTGACTGACAGACTGACTGACAGACTGACTGACAGACTGACTGACAGACTGACTGACAGACTGACAGACTGACAGACTGACTGACAGACTGACTGACAGACTGACTGACAGACTGATAGACTGACTGACAGGCTGACAGACTGATAGACTGACAGACTGACAGACTGACAGACTGACTGACAGGCTGACTGACAGACTGACTGACAGACTGACTGACAGACTGACTGACAGACTGACTGACAGACTGACAGACTGACAGACTGACTGACAGGCTGACTGATAGACTGACTGACAGACTGACTGACAGACTGATAGACTGACTGACAGGCTGACAGACTGATAGACTGACAGACTGACAGACTGACTGACAGGCTGACTGACAGACTGACTGACAGGCTGACTGACAGACCGACTGACAGACTGACTGACAGACTGACTGACAGACTGACAGACTGACTGACAGGCTGACTGATAGACTGACTGACTGACAGACTGACTGACAGACTGACTGACAGACTGACTGACAGACAGACTAACAGACTGACTGACTGAGTTCCGCACCGTGTTAACTTTTTATTTATTTTTATTTTATCATTTTTTGATAGGTATAGCGGCAAAAGAAATACACATTTTGTGACAATTTCGACTGCCTACCTGCTACAAATTATGAGATACAGCAACGGAGGATTAGTATTAAGGTCCACTAGGGCACCCTAAACAGTGTAACTTTCACTTGTATTCAAGTACGTCAACCAAATTCTATTGCAGCTCTACGTTTTTGGTAAAGACAGATTTATGATGATGAAGGCAAATTTAAACGAAAACGTATTTATTAACGTACCACATCTCAAACAGGGATACGAAAACGTAACAGAGAAGGAAATACAAAATAAATGCTTTTTCATTTAGCGTCCCTTTTGTGTGTGGGTTAAAAGCAAGCCACGATATATGGGAACATTAGGGAAAACAATGCCCCATTGTATTCTACATGTTGTTGTATATCAAAACTTTGAATAAAACAGATTGACTGCTATTTTATCATTGGTCTTTGTTTTTGCTGCCTATCGACAAAGGACAATGCATAAAGCCTATTTTGTGTTATCACACACGTTTATTGTTTTGGTTTGTAAGGAAGCAAACCTAAGTCCTTGTTTACGAAAAAAAGTACTCGAAAAAGAAACTTACTGTCCTAATCTCAGCGAGCATTATCTTTTGTCATGGCGAAAGTTGTTACCCTAGTGAGAATTGCAAATTGGATTAGTTTTACGATGTTAATTAAAGAAAAGACAAAGTTTTATTAAGTTGCTTCTCTTCCAGCATACGGAATTAGTTGGTCGTTGTCGAAATTATTAACAAAAATAAACAGTATCGCGTTGAGGCTATAAAGGATTTCTGTACATTTTGTGTTCGGATACTCTGAATTGTTAGTCAATTAACTTTGTTTATATTAGAATTTGGATTTGTTTCAATTTCCGATCTGAAAGCGTAGAACGGTAGCTCACTTTAACTGTCGTGAATTAATTTATATTTGAGAGCAGCGGTGGCCCCGTCGTGGCGGCCCCGTCGTGGCGGCCCCGGCTTCACATAAAAAATTGTGAGTTCGAACATAGGCAGGCGCATTACTGTGTGTAATTTCATCACCGCTGCTCTCAAAACGGTGAAGGAAAACATCGTGGGAAACCGGGATATCTTAGAACCAAAAAATTCGAAGACATGTGACATCTACCAACCCGCACTGGGCCCGAGTGGTGGATTATAGCCCATCCCTCTTCTAGAGAGAAGGCTTGAGTCCCTGCAGTAGGAACACTTTAGGCTGATGATGATGATGAATTTATATTGATTTGATTGACTCCTGTGCATGAAGTCTCGGGTTGGGCATAGTGTAATTCGGTTTTCCATTCTGCGATTTCTCAGCAGTAGCTACGGAGCCTGGATTTGTGCCGTCTTAATGGCAATTGGCTCACACCTTATCAAATGTAATTTCAACATAACTGGCCACCTCTGCCAAACCAATATTGGAGAGAGCGTTACAAGCATAGGCTGCGGGATGTTGTAAGAGATACCGCGGCCTTGACTTAAAGGGCTAAGAAGGAACATGGGTGGTTTTTAGTCAGTAGAAGTCTGACACTCCCTGTCGCTCTGCCCAAGAGCGGGAGGGGTTATTTGATGATTACCCAACCCCAAAAAAAAAAGGTTTACAAGAATGATGTTATGTTATGTAATTTAAATTGATTTTTGTTAAGCAAGATGATGAGACAGGCAAGTGGGCTGCGGAATGTTGTAAGAGATACCGCGGCCTTGACAGAAAGGGCTAAGAAGGAACATGGGTGGTTTTTAGTCAGTAAAAGTCTGACACTCCCTGTTGCTCTGCCCAAGAGCTGGAGGGGTTATTTGACCAACACCCAAAAAAAAGTGTTACAAGCATGATGTTATGTTATGTAATTCAAATTGATTTTTGTTAAGCAATATGAGACAGGCAAGCATTAATATCCTTTATAAAGGTGGACTCATTTAATACACCGCATTTGCTTTTAAATTGGACACGCGTGCACTTCATTAAACAGGTCAATTTGGGTAACCGAAACGTAAAATTTTCGCGTCATTCAACCCAAAAGTGTCGTAATTTTATTTCGGCTGTAACTCGGACGCTTTTATCAACGGGATAAGTAGTGGCCCCAGTTTTCAGTACAAACTGGGGCCGCAACACAACACCACTCTCTTTTTATGACTTTCACAGGATTAATGTGCCCACAAGCTAGCTTGCATGTTTCCGGGTTTTAGTTCACCACCAAACACAATAAATAAAAAACTTTATTTTGTTAATAAAATAAGTTTTAATGGAATTACGTTTTACATGTCGTGATGGCCTCGCGTGGATAAGTCCTTGCCGCCCATACACGAGGTTGTGGGTTTTAATCCGGGCAAGTACTTAATCATCTAATATTTTTTCTGAATTTAATCTTATCACAGTGAGAGCAGCGGTGGCGCAGTGGTGGTGGCCCCGACTTGACAGACTGACAGACTGACTGACAGGCTGACTGACAGACTGACTGACAGACTGACTGACAGACTGACTGACAGACTGACTGACAGACTGACAGACTGACTGACAGGCTGACTGATAGACTGACTGACTGACAGACTGACTGACAGACTGACTGACAGACTGACTGACAGACTGACTGACAGACAGACTGAAAGACTGACTGACAGACTGACTGACAGACAGACAGACTGACATACTGACAGACTGATAGACTGACAGACTGACTGACAGACTGACTGACAGACTGACTGACAGACTGACTGACAGACTGACTGACAGACTGACTGACAGACTGACTGACTGACTGGCTGACAGACTGACTGACTGACAGACTGACTGACAGACTGACTAACAGACTGACTGACAGACTGACTGACTATGAGTCAGGCCCGCGCTTGATCAGTTCCGCACCGTGTTAACTTTTTATTTATTTTTATTTTATCATTTTTTGATAGGTATAGCGGCAAAAGAAATACACATTTTGTGACAATTTCGACTGCCTACCTGCTACAAATTATGAGATACAGCAACGGAGGCTTAGTATTAAGGTCCACTAGGGAACCCTAAACAGTGTAACTTTCACTTGTATTCAAGTACGTCAACCAAATTCTATTGCAGCTCTACGTTTTTGGTAAAGACAGATTTATGATGATGAAGGCAAATTTAAACGAAAACGTATTTATTAACGTACCACATCTCAAACAGGGATACGAAAACGTAACAGAGAAGGAAATACAAAATAAATGCTTTTTCATTTAGCGTCCCTTTTGTGTGTGGGTTAAAAGCAAGCCACGATATATGGGAACATTAGGGAAAACAATGCCCCATTGTATTCTACATGTTGTTGTATATCAAAACTTTGAATAAAACAGATTGACTGCTATTTTATCATTGGTCTTTGTTTTTGCTGCCTATCGACAAAGGACAATGCATAAAGCCTATTTTGTGTTATCACACACGTTTATTGTTTTGGTTTGTAAGGAAGCAAACCTAAGTCCTTGTTTACGAAAAAAAGTACTCGAAAAAGAAACTTACTGTCCTAATCTCAGCGAGCATTATCTTTTGTCATGGCGAAAGTTGTTACCCTAGTGAGAATTGCAAATTGGATTAGTTTTACGATGTTAATTAAAGAAAAGACAAAGTTTTATTAAGTTGCTTCTCTTCCAGCATACGGAATTAGTTGGTCGTTGTCGAAATTATTAACAAAAATAAACAGTATCGCGTTGAGGCTATAAAGGATTTCTGTACATTTTGTGTTCGGATACTCTGAATTGTTAGTCAATTAACTTTGTTTATATTAGAATTTGGATTTGTTTCAATTTCCGATCTGAAAGCGTAGAACGGTAGCTCACTTTAACTGTCGTGAATTAATTTATATTTGAGAGCAGCGGTGGCCCCGTCGTGGCGGCCCCGTCGTGGCGGCCCCGGCTTCACAAAAAAAATTGTGAGTTCGAACATAGGCAGGCGTATTACTGTGTGTAATTTCATCACCGCTGCTCTCAAAACGGTGAAGGAAAACATCGTGGGAAACCGGGATATCTTAGAACCAAAAAATTCGAAGACATGTGACATCTACCAACCCGCACTGGGCCCGAGTGGTGGATTATAGCCCATCCCTCTTCTAGAGAGAAGGCTTGAGTCCCTGCAGTAGGAACACTTTAGGCTGATGATGATGATGAATTTATATTGATTTGATTGACTCCTGTGCATGAAGTCTCGGGTTGGGCATAGTGTAATTCGGTTTTCCATTCTGCGATTTCTCAGCAGTAGCTACGGAGCCTGGATTTGTGCCGTCTTAATGGCAATTGGCTCACACCTTATCAAATGTAATTTCAACATAACTGGCCACCTCTGCCAAACCAATATTGGAGAGAGCGTTACAAGCATAGGCTGCGGGATGTTGTAAGAGATACCGCGGCCTTGACTTAAAGGGCTTAGAAGGAACATGGGTGGTTTTTAGTCAGTAGAAGTCTGACACTCCCTGTCGCTCTGCCCAAGAGTGGGAGGGGTTATTTGATGATTACCCAACCCCAAAAAAAAAAGGTTTACAAGAATGATGTTATGTTATGTAATTTAAATTGATTTTTGTTAAGCAAGATGATGAGACAGGCAAGTGGGCTGCGGAATGTTGTAAGAGATACCGCGGCCTTGACAGAAAGGGCTAAGAAGGAACATGGGTGGTTTTTAGTCAGTAAAAGTCTGACACTCCCTGTTGCTCTGCCCAAGAGCTGGAGGGGTTATTTGACCAACACCCAAAAAAAAGTGTTACAAGCATGATGTTATGTTATGTAATTCAAATTGATTTTTGTTAAGCAATATGAGACAGGCAAGCATTAATATCCTTTATAAAGGTGGACTCATTTAATACACCGCATTTGCTTTTAAATTGGACACGCGTGCACTTCATTAAACAGGTCAATTTGGGTAACCGAAACGTAAAATTTTCGCGTCATTCAACCCAAAAGTGTCGTAATTTTATTTCGGCTGTAACTCGGACGCTTTTATCAACGGGATAAGTAGTGGCCCCAGTTTTTAGTACAAACTGGGGCCGCAACACAACACCACTCTCTTTTTATGACTTTCACAGGATTAATGTGCCCACAAGCTAGCTTGCATGTTTCCGGGTTTTAGTTCACCACCAAACACAATAAATAAAAAACTTTATTTTGTTAATAAAATAAGTTTTAATGGAATTACGTTTTACATGTCGTGATGGCCTCGCGTGGATAAGTCCTTGCCGCCCATACACGAGGTTGTGGGTTTTAATCCGGGCAAGTACTTAATCATCTAATATTTTTTCTGAATTTAATCTTATCACAGTGAGAGCAGCGGTGGCGCAGTGGTGGTGGCCCCGACTTACGAACAGTAAGTCGTGGGTTCGAACCCAGGCAGTTACATTACGATGTGTAATTTATTTCATCACCGCTGCTCTCAAAACGGTGTAGGAAAACATCGTGAGGAAACCTGCATATCTTAGAAGCGAAAAATTCGAAGACATGTGACATCTATCAATCCGCACTGGGCGCGCGTGGAAAATATCATTTCAAAGAGAGGAGACCTGTGTGCCAGCAGTGGGAACATTAATAGGCTGTTGATAATGATCACTCGCATTGGTGAAAAAAAAATATAGCGAGGAAACCTAGACTCCTAAAACATGCATTAAAAAACATAAACTAAAATTTGCCAATGTGATATCTGTATTTGAAGAAGTAAGACTGCCCCGTTGGTCTTGTGTTCACAAAATTCGACTGCTATGCAAGAAGTCCCGGCTTCAAGTCCCAAGTCGTGCAAAGCGCTATTAGGGTTTCCATCAGTAATTTCTCAGTAAGAACCACGAAGTCTAGATTAATGCCCCGTTGATGGCAATAGGCTATATTTCTTGGGACTTAGATCATCATCAACAGCCTATTAATGTTCCCACTGGGATACAGGTCTCTGCTCTGTGCCTGCCTGGGTTCGAACCCATGACGTACCATTCGTAAATCGGGGCCGTCACCACTGGGCCACCGCTGCTCACTTAGAGGGGACTTCGATATAACTGGCGTAATGCAGTGTAAATGTAATGTTAATGCGTGTGTCGTTGTAATGTCTGTGTGTATGCGTGTGTGTGTGTGTGTATGAATGATAATGGATAAAGCTCTGCCCATGCCTTCGGGGATAATAGGTGTAATGTTAATAAAGAGTATTTTGCCCTGCACAGAAAAAGTGTTTTTACTTAATCTTGAATATCTCACTGTTTAACAGAGGCTTTCCCCTTAACTCTCAAAGTACTCTTCTGGGATGGTATCAAGCTAATATTATTATATTTATCCTATCTAATTTCAAAACCAATATTGTCATTCAATGGACTCTATGTCTATATTTACATACAGTCTGAAAGTTATAATTTAATTTTGGTTGCAGTCGGGTCAACGAAGTTCATCGGTCCCTGAATTCTGTCCAATTGGCTAGCTATCGAATACTATCGATTGTAACTTGGCATTATAGACGAAACCATTATCGTTTAGTTTTAATGGTTGTATCATAACAACCTTTTCTTTTACCCATTAATGGTCGATTTGTCTATGTTAATGTGTACGTCGATCGAAGCCAAGTATGATACTTTTTTGTTTTGTTTGTTGTTATGACAACCGGAAATGTACACAGATTGTTGAAGTACGCTCTTTATTTGTTTAATGGAGACCTATGTTAAATACTGGCCTTGATCCAAGAATATAGTTCATTACCTATGCGTGGCTTTAGGGACAACGTGGACATCGATGACGAAAGAGAAAAACTTAATTCATTTTAACATTATTCTAACACGCCTTTTTTTGATCCAAGAATATAGTTCATTACCGATGCGTGCCTTTAGGGACAACGTGGACATCGATGACGAAAGAGGAAAACATAATTAATTTTAACATTATATTAAAGTGTTTAACCTGTTTTTTGCTGGTAAAAAATCATCAAATAACCCCTCCGGCTCTTGGACAGAGCGAAAGGCAGTGTCAGACTTCTACTGACTAAAAACCACCCATGTTCCTTCTTAGCCCTATATGTCGAGGCCGCGGTAACTTGTGAACAACCCGCAGCCATATTAACGTGTGTTCCCCGCAGGGTTAGGCAGATATTTACTTAATTGTACACACACATTTTGCCAGTTATGTTATGTCTCATGTGCAAAAAGAAACTTTCATAAGGCCGACTATGAAGCTATAAACAAGCATTTGAAGGATAAGGACTGGGAAGAGTGTCTGGGATGTTGCAGTAGTGCTGACGAAATGGTGGAAGTTTTTTACAGCGTTATTGGATCAGCTATCAATACTTTTGTACCGATCATCCGAAAGCAAAGTAGTACTGTTCCAATATGGTTTGATAAGAAACTTCTTAATTTGTTAAAAGAAAAAAACAAACTTCGTGTTAGGTATAAAAAGTACAAAAATCCCCTTGACAAAATATCACTCAGATTAATCTCTAAACGATGTGATAATCACGCTAAAGAGTGTTACAATAGTTACATTGAGAGTACAGAAGAATCTATTACCAGATGTCCTAAATTTTTTTGGTCATATGTCAAGAATAAGCGTGGTGGAGAAAGTTCATACCCAGCATCAATGACTAATGGTCCGACAACTTCTTCGAATGGAGAAGGAATATGTGAGCTATTTGCTTCAAATTATAGCAGCATGTATAAAGAAGAAACAACATCACCTTCAGGTCAAAACTATGTAGCCCCCGAATATCTGGAAGCAATAGCCACACAGTCAGACAGTATAGCTTCTGTGGACATCAAGTATGAAAATGTTGAGAAAAAACTAAAAAGTCTTGATGTTACTAAGGGGGCAGGACCAGATGATATACCGCCACTGTTTATTGCCAGATGTGCACCTAGCCTGGCTGTTCCTTTGGCGAAGATATATAACGCCTCAATCCGATCTGGTCAATTCCCTAAAGAGTGGAAACAGGCGAAAGTAGTACCGGTCTACAAGAGTGGCGACCCTTGTGACGTAAAGAACTATAGACCAATATCCATCCTTTCGATTTTCGGTAAAATATTGGAGTCATTAATTTGTCCACATATTCAACGCTATTTTTCCAAGTTCTTAAGCGACCATCAGCACGGCTTCGTAAAGAACAGATCCACAAGTACAAATCTGGTGTCCTTTGTTGAAGCCTCATGCGAAGCCATGGATAAAGGTATACAGGTTGACGCTGTTTATACGGATTTTAGCAAAGCATTTGATAAGGTTTCGCATAAACTGCTAGTTAGCTACATACGGCGTCACCGGTAGTCTTCTAAAGTGGTTTGGTTCTTATCTGGCTGGTCGGGAATTTTATGTGGTTGTCAATGGGTTCCGGTCAGGCAGGTATGCAATTGCCTCGGGTGTCCCTCAAGGTTCTCATCTGGGCCCAGTATTATTCATCATTTATATAAATGACGTGACATCGTGCTTTCACAATACTAGCATATTCCTTTTTGCAGACGACTTGAAAATTTCAAGAGCCATTAGGTCTCAACAGGACGTAAATCTGATGCAAGAAGATATCGACCGATTATCTGCATGGTGTAATCATAATAAAATTTCGTTGAATAGTTCGAAATGTAGCCACATAAAATTCACCCGGAAAGTAATTCCAGTGAATTCGACGTACCAAATAAACGGAGTGAACTTATGCGAGGTGGATGTAGTGCGAGACCTGGGAGTTATCTTGGACTCTAAACTCACATTTATACCACATATTGAGAACATAATCAGTCGATCCCAACGTATGCTTGGATTTGTCATTCGTAATGGAAAGGTATTTCAACGCCCACATACTAAATTGGTTCTCTACAATAGCCTTATAAGAAGCATCCTGGAATACTGCAGTGTGATATGGAGGCCTCACTACGCAACCCACTCGCTGCGGATAGAACGTGTCCAAAAAAGGTTTATTCGATACCTAGGGTACTCAAAGGGAAGGCAATTCAAATACCTCTCATACCTTGATAAACTAGGCTGCTACAAAATGAGCACCCTGGAAGCTCGAAGGGAGCTCTTGGATTTGAGATTCGCCTATAAACTTCTCAATAACACCATTGACTGCCCACAATTGGTATGTAAGTTCAATTTCAGAGTACCCCGTAGACCACCTCGCAAACCTATAACACCCTTAGCTCCACCTCTTCGCCGTACAGTGTTTGGTGCTAATTCGCCTATACCCCGCATGTGTAAACTAATAAACGAACGCAGCGACCTGGTTGACGTCCACGTAGACTCAATATCGACGTTGGTCAGACGTAATTAGTATAAGTATTTAATCTCTGTCTCTTTAATTAAACTTTATTAATAAGTGCTTAAAATATTTAAAAAGAAAATTTAATAAAAAATAGTATTTTATATCACTATCTAGAATTTAAGTAGGTTAAGTCTTTAAAATTAAAATAATTACAAGGAGCACTTTGCATGTGGTGTTTGCCTGTAATTGGTTGTGCAGTTAGATTTAAGACACAATTACTTGTATGTTCCAATCTGTGTAATGTCTGTAACAACTGTTGGTGAACCTTAATTAAATAAATAAATAAAATGTTATAGGATGCGAGCCTATTGCCATCAAAAGGCTCACATTCAGACTCCGTGGCTTCAACTGAGAAATTTCTGATGGAAAAACTCAATAACAATAGGGTATTTCACCAAAAAATCTAATTAGTCCGTCAGATAGATTTCCATATAATATTGGACACGTATTTTTTCACGTAAACACACAATGAAGATGATACAGTGCTTTGAAAACTCGTGTGACGTCATTTTCTGAGACATTAGTATGACATTCTTTAGCGGTCAGTGACGTCACAATCCCCGCCACTTAAATCTTTGACGCGTTTTATCTTCGTAATTTTTATTGATTTGATAAAACAAAAAATACGTATTCAATATTTTTCGATAATCTAACAGATTAATTATCATCATATTTTTTTTTGTCAGTAAACATCTCTATTTGCTCGGCCTGGTAATCGAACCTCAGACCTCATGCTCAGCAATCGCACATAGTCGCAATTGCAACCATTAGACCAACGAGGCGTATAGTATATTATGCTATATTCCTACTTATCATTATATATATCACATACCATTTATCATCCTTTTTATAGTTTATCCTTATTTATACTCGGCGAAACGTTCTAAACGATTCGTTTCCATTTAAATTGCTGAAATTAAATATTAGTTTTCATATTTTCATTGTTGTGACATGTATGTCAAATGTGCCAAACTGTCAGTAGGTACTTTTCTTTTTGTCATAGTTTCTTTCTAGTTTAGTCTAAGAAGGTCATTTTTTGGTTTATATAACTTCATTATTTTTTATCATTGTTAAACTGAATAATTGTATTTTATTAATTAATAAAAATAACTTTATTTTAAATTATAATTTTAAAATTCTAAAAGCACACTCGGAGGTTCTATTACGTCTTGGTGGAATACTCCTGGCTGGTTATATGACTGGCATGTGACATGTCATATTTCAATTCGAAATTGTCAAAGAATTTTAGAAGAGAAGAAAATGTGGATTTTTGGTATAAAAATGGGCAGCTGATGCTGACCCAAAAACTTTTACACTGGATACCACGCCGAGATTATGTCCGGTTGATTTTACGTTTTATTTTACGATCGACTCTACGCTGAGAATCAACGCTACTCGTTTCTGTCGAGATTCAGTCCTGTTACTACGTATGGATTCTGCATACATAATCTACGAAGTTCTTCTGTCCAGACCAACTCAAAGTGGATCACCATAATTCATTACCAAAAGTGGATCACCATCTAAGAAGCGGATCTCTCTTCTCTCAATTAAAAGTGACTAACTAAATTTCCGAAAACCTCTGCCGTCTGAGTGTGTGTTAGGTAGGAAGGTGTTTTATATATTCTTTTGTATTTTTTATCTTAAAAATTAATATTTATTGTACAATCTACCTTAACTCTTTTATTTTTCATTAGGGATCGGTAGATTCGTTACAGGCGGTCAGTTTAAAATTTTAACATCCATAATAATTATAGTATTTCACCAAAAATCGAATTAATCCGTCTGTTAGATAATAGAAAAATATTGGATACGAGTTTTTGTTTAATCAAGTAAACACAAATATATGAAAATAAAACGTGTCAAAGATCATGATTGGGGGCTTGGGACGTCACTTTGTGGGTAAAAAATTACTAACCTTGTAACGTCACACGACTTGACACGACTTTTTAAAGCACTGTATCGTCTTCATTTTTTGTTTACGTAAAAAAAAGAAAAAACACGTGTCCATTATTTTTTGGAAGTCTATCTGAAGGACTTATTAGATTTTTTTGGTGAAATACCCTATTTTATGTATGTGGATTGAATTTCAACTCCAATTCTATTTGTATAAATGGAAATTCAAAACTCACAATCGGAACTTACACAACCACACCAGTACCATTAAAAACGATAGTACACAAACAGCCATTTTATTTCGGCCGCAAATAAACGTAAAAATAAAATTAAGTCTACCAAAATATTGTTCGTACGCCCGGATATAAGTAATAAAAGATTCCGATGGTTGCCATAAAAAATACTGGCTTTTTCAGGGGTAAGTTGGCAAGGATGGCATCGCAGCGAGGCTTGTCAATATCCATAGGCACCGCGTTTACCGACAGGTGCTCCGCACGTCCAATCACCGTCCTTATTACTGTTGTAAATAAAAAAATAAGTTCTTAAATTAAATCGAGGTTTCCTTTTTTATTCTTCTTTTTTCCTTTGTAAAGGGCTGGCTTTGTAATGTTTTGAATTGCTAAAAAATGTGTCTTTTAGAAAAGGTTGTTATCATTCATAATGTTTTGCGTTTTCGTTTTTTGGGACATCTTCTGGTGGTTTTGCTGAAAGATACGAGGTTTGTGTTTTAAAAAACATTGTACTAAAATTAAAACTAACTAGCAGCACGTCCCGGCTTCGTACTTAGACATTGAATTTACAATAAATGTAGTCTATGCTACTCAAGGATAATTTAGCATTCTAAAGGAGATAGAAGTTTTGAAATTCAGTAGTTTTTGAGTGTATTTTTACGTATGTTACAAACATAAACATTTTTCCTCTTTATAATATTTGTTTAGATTATTATAATATATTATAGTATATAGATATTGTATCTATAGGTACTAAAGCCGTAGTTACATTTTTATAAAGTTCGTCTAAAGTCAACTATTGAGTAGAACTTGGCAGGAACATAGTTTTACGAGTAGCTTATCAACTTTTAACCAACATATGAGCCCGGTTTCAGGCGTTGGCACTCTAGTCAAATACTTTTATGTTTGAGGCACAAACGTAAACGGTATTTATGTAGATATCGTTCATGGAATATTGCCATAGTAGCCTAATAAACATATATCACATTTTTTGCCACAAAGCTCTATTAATTTTGCAATTACTTATTAAATATTTTTATAGTATACGAATATTGCGTGGGAATTTGTATATTATTGAAGAAATCCGTCCGGTAAAATCCTTAAAAAAAAGGAAGAATATTCAGATTGAATATTGTTGAATATTTTTATTTTTATCAAAGTCGGTTCACGATTATTGGCAAAAATATCGCTTAAAATACGTACACAATAATATATAAACCGACTAAAAGATAACCCCTTTTCGGATGTCGGTTAAAAAGGAAAAGATAAGGACAGGGTGAACCTTTAACACATATTTTGGCAGAAGCCCATTTTTAAGCTTGTCAACATACCAAATCCTGATAGAAGAACCCGATAACACTTTGGTTATCCTGGATCGTAATCTATCTCTAATCAATTTCAATTTCCTCATATTCAAGAGATGTCAGCAAAATGGAAGGAGCCCGCAAGGGCCGATGCCTGTCGGGGCTGCGGGTTGTTCGCAAGAGATACCGCGGCCTCGACATAAAGGGCTAAGAAGGAAAATGGGTAGTTTTTAGTCAGTAGAAGTCTGACACTCCCTTTCACTCTGCCCAAGAGCGGGAGGGGTTATTTCATGATTTCCCACCCCACAAAAAAAAAGACCTCATATTCATCCAAAGCGCTTCCGACGACATACTTACACTTTGACATAAATCTACGTCGTATTAGTTCATCCAACCCAGAATTTTCCAAGATATAAATTCATTATAAGAAAATTTTCAAGGAAACTTTGTCTCAAAAGAGATAGCGACTCGGTAACGAGATGACGCATGCAAAGTGTTAGTTTAAATCATGAGTACCTCTAACTTTTACAAAATACTGCTAATTTTGTACGCTGAGTTGTACTGAGCTGAATACCGCACTAGGCACTGAGTACTTTATTGTTCCTGGTTTCATAAGTCATGGAGTAGGTATGTATTTTATTTTGCGAAGTAGAGGTAAGCTAGGATAGAGACACAGTTCTACTGAAAAATATTCAGGGCTAGTCAGATTTTCTAGCTATTTTATTTGATAACGTTTGTCCTCCTAGTCGGTTGTCTTACCAGTTTTTCACATTCTTCCAGAGTATTCATTCATTACTTCGGCCCCATTTTTTTGATGTTGGGAAACCATTAAATGACTTCTCCCGCTCTGAAAGCGGTAAGGAGTGTTAGGTGTCAGACTCCTACCGAGTAAAAACCACCAGCTTACAACTTAGGAACCAGTAATATTAATGACAATAATATCCGTGGTGCTGGGCAACTGGGCTTATCCCAGCGTCCCTGTGTGCCTATTGGCCTTGTTCAGTTCTGTCTCCTGCTGATATGTAGGGAAGTGGAAATTATGTTTTACCTACTCCTCCGCTATTCTTTTCTGATTAATTTCGTTGCGGGATCCAAGACAGTTAAATCGTTTGTCTAGAACTTTGGCAAGCTTCATTGTCTCGCCGTATTTCTTGCGGTCGCTACTGCTGATTCTGGCTTTCAGGAGTTAAAGTGGTTTGGGAATAATATGGTGGGCCTTTCTTGACTTAAAACCACCCATATTACTTCTTAGCCCTTTTTGTCTAGGCCGCGGTATCACTTTTGAACAGCCCCCGGCCATTCGGACGACCTGCAGCCATTACTTGGGCCTTAAACATAACTTGCGAAATATGGGTGTGTAAGGGAAAGGTGAATCCCGTCGGGGCTGCGGGATGTTATAAGAGATACCGCGGCCTCGATATAAGGGGCTAAGAAGGAACATGGGTGGTTTTTAGTCAGTAGAAGTCTGACACTCCCTTTCGCTCTGCCCAAGAGCGGGAGGGGTTATTTGATGATTTACCACCACAAAAAAAGGGTAAGGCGAATGTGTAGTACCTAATGGTACATCCACATTACGGAAGGTATGTTTAAGTCCCATGTAGTTAGGGGCAAGCTTATTGCCATCAGTCGGGCACAAATCCACACTCCGTGGCTGCTACTGAGAAATTCTAGAAAAACCCAATAATAATTTTCCCGATCTGGGAATCGAAGCAAGGACAACTACAATAATATTTTACTTTCAAAATAATATTTTACGTCTTGTGAATAAAATTTTAAAACTAGTATTATGGTATATTCTTTCGGCATCCCGTTTTGCATAACCTTGTTTGTGTAGAAATATGACCAAACCAAATATTTGTTGGAAACAATTATTTTAAATTCCATTGTAGGGAATCGAACAAGCTCAGTTTTCAAAAGAAAAATATATTTTTTTATTTTAAACTTTCACTAACATTTCGTAAATATGAATAACAGTAACTAAACTTTTTGTTCATGTTGTGGAACGTAATACACCTAGTTGTAACATACAGAAAAACAGTAATGCTTAATGTACCCAATTTTTGTTTGTCGAAAATATTAATTAGACACTGAAAACGGAATATTAATAGGTTTACATCCGCTCCAGTGACTTCGTTCATCGATCCGTGATCGTAGTACTTGCAACAGCGTCGAAATATCACTGTATCATTGGTAAAGATATTTTTTTTTAAATCAGTTTAAAAATTTAATGTTAGAAATCTTCACCCAGTCAAAGTCATTAGGGCACAACAAGATCACAAGATCTTAAGTCGTCTGGGACACTCTGTTTGAATTTAAACAAAAGAAAAATAAGAACTTGCAAAAAATCTAATTGACAACTCTTTATAGTCTTTTTCTACCAACTTCAAAGTCTTGCCTTTAGCACTTAATCTCTAGAGAACCAAAAAAAACATTAATATAAAATAGGTGTCCCTCGTTTCAAAAACCCGTTTTTATTTCTAAAATACCGACGCAAACGGCCACAAACAAAATAAAACGAGAACGGTATTGTTGTCCCAACTTGAAATATGAGTTCGAGTTCAGAATAAAACTTCGAAAACTGTACAGTTGCTCACAGATTTTTCTTCGTAATCTGTCAATCTTAGACGACAACTTATACATATTTGCGTAGCCCTCCGACATTTGACGATGTAGAGATCTATAACGGGTATTGAAACACGGTAATGTAAGAAGATTATAATATGTAAGGGTTTTTCGCTGGTGTCTCTTGTGTAAAATACTTTTGTGTGGATGATGAAACTCTAATGTACCTACTTACATTAACAATACAATGGCTAATGGAACTGTTACATGAAAGATCGATTTCTTTCATTTCTTTATCGGATTAGTACGGAAAAAATTAATCGCAAGCGCACCAGTGATAACATAAAGCGACCTAGGTACTTATCAGTCTACCCACACCACAGCATGTGTCTACAGTGTCGTGATGTTTTGAGTTCATAGCTAGGATGACATTCAGTATTTGATCGCAGTTAAAATGTTCCGGAACTGTACCTGATTTATGGTGTTCAATGGTGATTTCAAGTAATAGTTAGTTTAATAAGAAAAGTTTATCACACCCAGTAGTGTGTCCTCATGGCACGAAACCCATCTTCTGCCTTTATTATGCTCGACTATAATGGAATAAATCCTGACAATCTGAGAAACTTATTTTGGTCTTTAGTTCTAATAATTCAACAAATAAACGCCTATCTCAGGGGCACACGGTCGTAATATGTACTGTAAGTTATATTTATTGTACTACATACTGTATCTAAACACGCGATGCACAGATCCTGTGTATCTGCGACCGAACACGCGTAGTCACACGTTTGATAGTGACTTGACATCTGAGTATACAAAACCTTCCCGTCGGGGCTGCGGGATGTTGTAAGAGATACCGCGGCCTCGACATAAAGGGCTAAGAAGGGACATGGGTGGTTTTTAGTCAGTAGAAGTCTGACACTCTCTTACGCTCTGCCCAAGAGCGGGAGGGGTTATTTGATGATGTCCCACACCCAATAAAAAAACTGTGGGCCCGAATATCGCAAGAATGGAGCCCTAACACAGCTAGACGGGGTCACGGTCCCAACGAAAACCAAGAAAAAGATGGCGGGACGCCTTGGATGGCTTTCTCACCAACTGGCAAGAAGAAGCAGACCATCGTAAGAAATGGAAGGAATGGGAGGAAACCTTTGTTCAGGAGTGGGACAATACGGGCTAATAAAAATTAAATAATAATACAAACTATTAATGTGACACCCAAGATGTCGAATATAAGCTTACTAAAATATTTATACTTTCTAAACAAATTGACTAAAGAAAATCTGTTGCTGATTGGATTATATAGAGAAAACTTTACCCTTATCCGTTCATAAATAAGAAAGTACTTATGTAACGGACAGTTATCGCCCTATCTCCTTTATACGACACATTCTTCCTTATGTGAGAATTTATAGTCTCAAAAAAGTGTTGTGAATGATCAGGTAGTGTAATATGAGGACAGTAATTTTAATAACCTTCCTATTGGGCTTCGCCGCAGTCGGGTAAAAAGTAGACAATATTAGTTTTAGTACAGGTGTAAACCAAGTAGATTTTTCTTTTCCTAGCCTGCTCTGTGTCACTCTTGGACAAATTATAATTTAATTATAATTCATTCAATTCAGATTATAATCTGTATGACACACAACATGAATTTTGACTGGCCTGTTGGTCTAGTGGTTAGTGACCCTAACTGCTATGCCGGAGGTCGTGGGTTCGATTCCCACCCAGGACAAATGTTTGTGTGATGAGCACGATCATTTGTTCTGTGTCTGGGTGTAATTTATCTATAATATGTATGTATTTAGAAATATATAGGTATGTTTATCAGTTGTCTAGTACCCATAACACAAGCTCTGCTTAGCTTGGGACTAGATGGCGTTGTGTGATAGTTGTGGAATATTATTATTATTATTATAATATTCAAATCAAAAGAAAAACCAAAACAAAATCAAAATGAAGTCAAAAATAAATCATAATAAAATCAAACAATTATCAAAACAAAAGTCGAAAGTAAAATTAAATCATAATAAAATCGAAAGAATATCGAGATAAAATCAGACAATTATCAAAGTTGAGTCATTTTACGACAGAAACATTCTGTCAGTGAGCGCCCAGAACAACGTCTCTCTCTGTTCTGACGGAGCCTGTTTACTTCGTCCCGCCCATGGCCTGCCTCGAACCCGCCTCACTGTGTCAGGACACCAGTTTCCAATTGTTACCCGACTGCTGCGAAGCCCAAAAGGAGGATTAATCATAATAATATGTTATTAAGTTGTTCCTGTTTATATATCTATGACAGATTATCCGGGAATGTAGGTAACTAAAGAAAACGTTTTGGTTACCACGCGCACAACCAATAATAGACAGTAACTATATCAGGCAACAGAGTTTGCATTACTGTGCTAAGGCCTATCAATCAATTAAGTGATCACCAATTACACGATTTAATTGCTAGTCCGTATAAACGTTGGCCGAATCAAAGCATTCAATTACAATTGAATGAGTAACTAGTTTACTATGGCGGGTCCTTCCAAGATATCGATGTGACAGTTTACAGTGGACATGTCATCATCACGGTGTTTCTGGTGTATAGGTACATAGTTACTACGAGTATTAGTTACCCACTTGCTACCCTGAGATGCAGCAATGGAAACGCTGTCGGGTGATTTTAAAAAAACAGAGGGAGGTGGGGTGTGTGGTGTGTATGTGGACATTCGGTTGGAAACGAGTAGCTACCTTTTATTTTTTTTAAACAATTAGAATTTATATGTGAAAATAGTAATATAATTATTTTTGTATACACAAAATATTTGGCAAGCTGAATTGATTGGAAAATGTTTTATGTTTCCTAGATGATCGAAAGTGCCTCAAAAAGAACTGAAAAAGATATCTATCGGCTTTTTGTGTCGATTTTCATTGCTTCATATTTTTTGCTCTAACCCCTTTTTTTGGGGTGTGGGAAATCGTCAAATGACTCCTTCCGTAGAGCTCTGGGCAGAGGGGATGTTTGTTCTTAGCCCTTGTGCCGAGGCCGCGGTATATCTTTCGAACAACCTGCAGCCCCGGCAGACCCGCAGCCCCGACAGTTAGTCTAACCCCTCAGCCCGCAAATAAATCAGAACAATAACGTGCGATAAGGAACTCAGATCCATAAATATTTATTTGTCGGAAGTAAATTGACAAAAAAAATAAAAAGTTAACAGTTTGCACGGCGTTAATGTGACAACAAGGTGCTCTACAGCAAGCACAAGTGATATTATGCTTATACTACTATAATGTAGTGATGGTACTGTCCAATTTCCAGTGTACCTTTTCTTTTTTTTTTTTGGGGGGTTGTGATATCATCAGATAACCCCTCCCGCTCTTGGGCACAGCGAATGGAAATGTTAGACTTCTACTGACTAAAAACCACCCATGTTCCTTCTTAGCCCTATATGTCTAGGCCGCGGTATCTCTTACAACATTCCGCAGCCCCGACGGGCGTCGGCTCTTGCGGGCCCCTTCCATGTTGCTGACATCTCTTTGAGGCGCGCGTGGAACACAAACGCGCCGTCGACACGGCCTGTCGTCGTCATAAGACGGACGGACGGCGAGCTAGCCCATCACTAACCGTCCACAGGCCCTTAGTCCAGGTCCACGGGTCCTTTTTTTTTTTTTTTTTGGTGGGTGTAAAATCATCGAATAACCCCTCCCGCTCTTGGGCAGAGTGAAAGGGAGTGTCAGACTTCTACTGATTAAAAACCACCCATGTTCCTTCTTCGCCCTCTATGTCGAGGCCGCGATAACCGGTGGACTACCCGCGACCCAAGGTCCACGGGTCCTTAGTTACAAATTCGCACGTTTACTAACGTAGCAGTTTGATGAACGTGTTCCTCTTAAATATAAATAAATACTCCTCCTCCCACTCGCCCCGTATTTCGTATTACTTAAACATTACTAATTAAATGTGGTTATACTAATAAGTACCTCTGCCTAATCCTTCAGGGGTTACTGGCGTGATGTCATCTACACTAATATTATAAAGAGGAAAGATTTGTTTGTTTGTTTGTTTGTAACGAGTAAGCTCCGAAACTACTTCACCGATTTGAAATTCTTTCACCGCTGGGAAGTTACACTATCCCCGGGTGACATGGGCCTGTATTCTCACGGGAACGGGAACTACGCGGGTGAAACCGTGTGACGTCCGTTAGTGTTATAAATAAATAAAAACCGTGGAAACAATTTACCATGAATTTGGGATTTATTCACAAAAATTTCGCGTTTCCTTTTCAGGATAAGCAATGGTGGCCAACGCAAACCGCAAAGCGATAACAATAGAGGTGTCCCCAGAAAAGTTAAGCGGTCTTCAAGTCGCCAAGTGAAAATGAAAAATGGGAAGCTTAGGCAAAGAATCCACGGAAGGAATGAGAATTGTAGCGTTGGCAAATGGAGGTGTGGAAGCTCACTACACTTCTTTCTCTTAAGTGTATTCTTAGTGGATTATCTTTTTTGTAACCACTTTTGTATCGTTTCTTCGTATCCTATCTTTTGTTTCAACAAATTAAATCTGAATCCGAGTTTCGAGCACGAACGTAATATATGTGAATTAAAACGATGTTTAAACTGAAAATGATAGTAGTTTTGTATCACTTAGGTGTAGCATAGCGTGTTCAAAGTAAGCTAGTAAAAGTAAATCGAGTATTTTCAATTTAAAAGTTTGAATTAACGAAACATATTTTACACTGCGCGTTCTTGTTTTAGACTCTAGGGGGGGCCTCGGGAGTATTTTCGTTATTGATCTGAATTATATATTTAAACTACCACTAAAGTTTTTAAATCAAACAACAATGTCTATTATTTCTCCATTATCCATTCTGAAAATAAATCGTCTAAAGAAACATACAACATGTAGTAGTAATACGTAACTGTAGGTACTCCATCCCGAAAGAACCCAGCTGTCGGGTACGAAGCTTGTGAACTAAACTTTTACAACAACATTTCAATCGAAATTTACCGAGTCGCAGTGTAACGTGGTGTTAAGTTTCAAAGGGTCGCCGCCCGTCAGATATCGATTGGATTTAGTGACAAAGAACGAGGGATGTGGTAATTTTGCTAATTTGAAATATGCTAGCTTAGAAGCCTGGAGGGGAGACCTTATTGGTGAAGTTCTTCAAATAAGACAGGTGCGTAGTACTCGCAAACAGCGTGCGTGTATGACCAGATGCATGAACGTGGGACAAGTTAAAATGGTTTTAAAGATCGTTGCAGGTGGCGTGTTGTGTTTCTGCTTATCCTCATCAGAAAAAGACGTGACTTTTTGTATTTATCATTGTTCAATTTTATCTATAGGCCTCAGTAACCTGAAATAAAATGTTTGATTGATCGATGAAATAAAATTACGTTATTTTATTTTATTTTTGTACCATTTTAAGTGTTAACAGCATCCATAATAACTGATTAATATTTTTTTCATTCAAATCACAATGATTACTTATATGTATTTCTGAAAAACTAAAAATGTTGACTGCATTTTTGAAGAATATATCGTCTCTGGGTGAATTTTAGCAATTATACTGACATCAGTGCATCAAAGAGCGTTCAAAAGCGTGTCAATAGTCGTGTCGAGTCCGTGTCTATAGTCAGTAGGATAGGGCAATGAATTAGGCTTTTAAAGGCTTGCCACAAAGACAATGACTAACCTAGCCTTTTCTTTGGAGTCTGGGAAATCATCAAAATAATGTGCTACTTTTTATCCCTATAGTTGTACAAGAACAAGAAGCCGCGTGACGTCCGCTAGTACCACATAAAACACATACAAATCGTTTTACTCTAGCAAAACCATCAACGGCAATTGGAGAAAGAATCACAGCAGTTTCCCGGAGAATACCAGTTTAACAACAATAAAAAGGCTATAAACGTTTGTCTGTGTTACGCTACAACTGACCATAAGTAGCAATTCACGCAAATAGTATCCGTATACTGTAAAACAACGGGATACCATACGTCTTGGGGGAAAAAGGCCGCGAATTTATTTGTAGGTAGTGACAGAGGACCGAATAAATAGGGATGGTGAGTGATGGATAGGGCGAGGGCAGTTGTTTATGTTGGGGCAATTATTTTTAATATAATAAATATACTGTGTCTAAAATGCATACTGATATAGAAACCATTTTAGCTTGTCAAAATATTGTATAAAAGTGGTTTCAGGCTGCGGGTTGTTTGAAAGAGCCTCAATCTCTCTCTCTCTCTATTTAATATTTGAGATCACGGATAAACTAAAGTTATACATATACAGTACAGATAACATGGTACAACATGGTTACAGTTGAACTCGTATGTATGGTAAATATTCCGTTTTCAGTGTTATTACAATAAAATTCTTGACTAAACAAAATATGATTGTATTTAATCCATCGGTTAGATTAGCGAAAAATATTTGAATGTGTTTTTTGTTTTATCAAATCGAATAGGAAAAAACGCGTGAAAGATCATGAGTGGGAGCTTTTGACGTCACTACGTTTTATTTTATTGCAGTGCGATGTGACGTCACATGAGTTTTCGAAGCAACGTATCGTTTTAATTTTTTGTTTATGTGAAAAAGGAAAAACTACGTGTCTAGTATTTTTTTGCCATCTATATGATGGACTTATTAGATTTTTTTGTCAACTACTCTATTACTTGGTCATTGCAATTTGAACTGTCGCTATGAAGAAGACGGAAAAGTGTTTACAATTTAAATGTTATCAATGAAAATTTTGTGGAAGACAGAAATAATTTTGATTCGTAAAATTGTCCACAAATTTCACTCACCCTTTTCCAGCAGATGTAAACTCTCAAAAAGTGAAGTTTCGAAGGCAAACATCAGGAAAACATTGTAAATAGGTCCTGCGACCCATTGGGTTATGGAAAATTAATTTTACATGCTCAACTTAATCAAAATGGCCGATGTTTGAAGTAATACTGAAGTACCCTTAGTGCCTTATTTGCTTAGCGTTCTCTCCAGACAATTGTTTTAATTAGAGGTCGTCTGGTATTTTTAGCGAACTTATGTTTTATAATTTAATTATACTTGTTTTATTTTTGCCAATTAGGGAAGAGGGAGTTTTCAGAAGAAACCTTTGCCTAGTGAGAATAACATTTTAATTATGGAAAATAAACTTTTTCAAAAACATAAAAAAACAAAAACTTAAAAGTGAAAAAAACAAAATCACAATAAAGTGAAGTCGGAGACATTTGTTTGTTTATTTTCGTTTTTTTTTGCCACCGACTTCAGAAGCTGATTTATTTTTCACATTTTTATGATTTTGTTTTTTTTTTTCACTTTTTATGTTTTTGAAGTCGGTTTTTTTTTCAGCAAAAAAGTTTTTTATTTTAGTTGTAATAGGTATCCTATACAAATATTTACTATGCATTTAACATTCAACCAAGTAAACCAAAACCCTTGACCTTCAAGATTCCCTTATTATTGCTTTCGACTCCTAATCGTTGAGGAATAGTACCTTCCATAATCAGCTCACTTAGATAACCTAAAAGAATACAACCATATATACGTCCCCATAATATTTTATTAAAGAATTATCCTCTAACTCCTAACCGTTAAGTAGCTGGCCTTCCATCATCAGCTCATCAACACAAAGTGATAACTGCTAGATGTGAGTACTTGAAAAGTTTTAGAAAAAGCACGAAACACGTATTACGTGCCTATAAAATTTGAGGGTTGGTATCTCTGGGATGCCATCATCATCAGGTTAACATAATAGCCTGAAAGAATACAACTATCGGTTCATAAGTACGTATAATATTGAAAAAAAATCTTTCAACTCCTAACCGTTGAGGAGTTGTTCCTTTCATCATCAGCGCATCCACAAGAGATTTTGATTATCACACGCAAATACATGAACAGCTTTAGAAAATACATGGAAAACGTAACAAATGAATATATATTTTTTTTAATCTTTTGAGACAAAATGGTGTCTCCAATAAAAACTCTTTTTCCCAGCTAGAGTAGAGAGCCATATCTCATTTGTAATGCAGACAATTTTACCAATTTCAATGTATGAAATAGAACACTAAAACCATATTTATCTGACAATATCATTGACAACTTACACCACTATACGGTAAAATTTAAAACCTCGATATAGATACTCGTATGTTTATAGTCGTTTCAACTTCAGCTGCCATTGAGCGTCAGTCATTTTAGTCGCCAGAACAGTCATACTACTGCCAGCTAAATTGCTTTTGTGATCATTATTTTTCCTTTAGATGTGTGCAGCGAGCCAGTAATTTTGCGTGTGTGTGTTGTTACTATCTCTTTATTGAAACACTAGTCATATGCCCTTGTTTTGAACTAAACATAGACTTTTCTTTATTTCATATTAGCACTTCGCATGCAAATTCGTCCGCGTGTAAATTATAAGTAGTACAGTATACTAAAACCTCAAACACTCTATCCATTGGTGAAAACAGCATGAAAATCGGTGAAGTGGTTTTAGAATTTGTCGGGCACAGACAGACAGACGTGACAGAGAATTTTGTTTTATAATATGAAGTGATAATATAACATCACACTGTAATCTGCGGAGGGTGAGGTAGAGGTCTTAGGTCACATTAACATTGAGCTCGTTAAGTTTATATCAAAAGCAAACTTATTGCCATCAAATGAAAACGAAACCAGACTTATGGCTGCCACTGAAAAAATCCTGATGTTAAAACCCAATAACTCTTTGTCCGACAGAATGGAACTCAACACCGCAGTCACGCTTGCAACTTCTGGACCAAAAAGCCTTTAAATTTAATACATTCTCAATAGCAGTGTCGGAGTTAAGATTAAAGACCAGTTGATGGCAATAGGATCACCCCCTATTACATGGGGCTTAATCATAACTGGCGAAATATAGGTGTACTATTAGGTAAGCTTTTGCCGACCCTGTGGGAATTACAAGCTTGTTGTTATATGTTACACAGAACAAATCGAAAATAAAACTCTAAAAATAATAGTAAAACCCGCATAAAAATACGTTGCAAATCCGTTGCGTTCAGAAAAACAACGCGGTGCCACAAACAGACATGAAAATAAATACGCATAGATTTCGTGGTATAATTAGTTTGTGGCTGATGCCGAATAAAATAGTATGAATAATGCGAACGGCAAGTAAGGAAAGAAAAAAATTAAAATGTTTAATTTCCTGTTCCCCTTCATTCACTTGGATCATGAATTTTTATGCTTCAGGGCGTTTTAATAATTGTATCAAAAGGATTTGTAAAAAAAAGGATGCAAATAATTTAGGTTGAGGATACTTTTAAGTTCAAACATAATTTGACAGCGGAATATTTACGATTGATCCATTTTATGAAAACAAAAAGATTGTTTGGTACTTAGATAAAACTTGTGATTGGAAATTTCTGGAATACGTAGTAGTTTGATTCCCAGATTTTACGACCGCTCCTGGACATAACTTTAAAATAGTATCGAAGATTGTAACTGAATATATAAAATTTTCTGACAACGAAAATATCGTCTCAAAATAAAGATTTAGTACAGCCACGATCACACAAATGTTAACAGTTAGAAAGATTTGAGAGTGATTTTCTCGCGGGACACTTATTGCAACTTCGATGAAAGATTTAAGTATATAATAATAGGGATGTTTACTGACTTAAAAAAAATGTGATTCTTATTAGTCCGTCTGTTAGTTTATCGAAAAATATTGGATACGTATTTTATGTTTTATCAAATCAATGAAAATTGACGAAGATAAAACGCGTCAGAGATTTGAGTGGGGGTGGATCATGTCGCTGACCGCTAAAAAATGTCATACTAATGTCTTAGAGTATGACGTCACAGTTTAGAGTTTTCAAAGCATTGTATTGTCTTAATTGTATGTTTACGTGAAAAAGAAAAAATAAGTGACCAATATTTTTTGGTAATCTATATAACGGACTAATTAGATTTTTTTTGTTAACTACCCTATTTCATGTTCTCGGCAATAGTACTTTTATAACTACATAAAATAACAATGAAGAGGAGAAAATCACTTTTAAAAAACGTTATGTTAATTCTCGTGACTGCCCATTATTTTATATTTGACTTCATGTCATCAAAACTGTGAGCAGCGGTGGTCCAGTGGTGGCGGCCCCGACTTACGAACCCGAACCCCGGTGTTATTTATTTCATCACCACTGCTCTCAAAAACGGTGAAGGAAAACATCGTGAGGAAACCATGTCCTAGAACTAAAAAATTCAAAGACTTGTCATCTTCCAATCCGCACTGGGTCCGCGTGGTAGATTACAGCCCATTCCCTCTTGAAGAATGGAGGCCTGTGTCCCATTAGTGGGACCATTAATAGGCTGATGATGAAGACAGAAACATTACTTCGCAAACAAAATTTAAATGGATTAAGGGACAAATAAAGAAAGATTAACGAAAATCAAGCTGAAATAATGTTTCTTGCTCGCAATTCAACACAGCTTAATACCACAAATTCTTAGTGAAACAAAATTCCGGGACCCAAATTGTGACTATTCCCGCAAAAATTCCTAGACGTGTTTTTCTCACTTCAAACCCGGCTTACCTTGTTACAAAGATAAGCGGAAGACATAGGAATGTCTTTTTTTACAAAAGCTTTTTTCTTTTTTGAGGAAAATTATCTTTAGTTAATTACATAAGAGGTAGATGTGACGAGCGAGTGAAGGGAACGGTGCGTGACCTGAGAAAATGTTTCGCAGTTTACTCGGCACTTACATTATGCTAAGTACGCTCATTTTTAGGTTAGTGGTGGTGAGCTCTTAACATCACCTACAGGATTTAGAGCAGTTTATTACTTGACTCATAGGCGTATAGTATAGGTTATGAACCATTACCAAAACTTTTTGAGGTACTCAGTTAGACTTGGTACTAAACGAGTTTGATCCGCATAGAATGCAAAACCATGAAATCTTAAAATATTTAAGGGTTAGTTTACCTAATCTATCTCTTTGGAAAGATTGTTCGTCGTGTTTTTCTAATTGAAAACACGACTGCTGACTATGAGGTCCTGGGTTTGATTCCCGGTGCATGCAAGTGTCATTGGGGTTTTCCACTGCGAAAATCTCAGTAGCAGCTACGTAGTCTGGATTTACGCCCGGTTGATGGCAATAGGTTCGCCCCCACTTGCTCTGCCTTACCCGCGGATATTCCAGGCGTGAAGTTATCTTATGTTTTTACCCAGTTACTAGGTTAAATGTGGGGGTCAGACACAATAGGTCCATGTAAAATACTACACTATGCTAGGCAGACGATGATTAAAAAGCTACCTTTCTGTACGAATAAAATATGAGTAGAATTTTCCTTTCTCTCCTTGTTTTCGTTGTTCGCAGAAATATTTCAAATTTCGGCATACTAATCTTTCTTACTTCGGGTTAAAATGATCCACGAATTAGCCGGAGTATTTTCGGCTGTTGCTAAAAGGGTAGCAAGGTCAAGTCTAACTAAATAGCTGACGTCTTAAATGAACGACAAATAAATTAGCCTACAGGGAATTGTAGCCTTTTTTGCTAAATACTACGCTGTAGGTACTTGCCGGTACTTTATAACATTCTAAAACAAAACTAAAAAAATACAACTAAAAATGAGATTTAAAAAAGGAAGTGGCCTAAAATAAAGTTGCCATCTCTTTTCCCGTCATGGATATAGACAAAGATAACATCTACAAAATTAAAAGGTTTCTTGTTTTAAAAACATCTTCACGAAAAATTCTTGATGGCCAGCTACAAAAACAAAATGGAACATTTTAATTTCTGCAAGAAATTACGCTTGTCCATGAAAGTTCCGTATTCAAATGACGTGCCGACTGTCGCTCCCACGTCGTGTATTCAATCATGGTCGACGTCTACTGCCTGTTACATACAAGATAGATGTGACAAACTACATTATACAACCGCAATGTATAATAACGTAACACAACGCTTGTGAACTCGGAAGGATTAAGCCAAGGTAATATCGCATATTCCCAGTTTACCTTAGAAGATTATAGAGTTATAGTTGCCTGCCTAACTTGCTTACCTAAGTATATCAAAGTGTCTACATTAAAACACAGACATATCTAAACTATGACTGAATTTAAAACTTTAAATTAACAAAGTTATTAATAATATTAACAGAATTTCCACGTAGAACAACAAAAACCTAATAATAGCAAGCTTAAAATAATCGCGAGTTCCGTGAACAAAAAGACCGAGTTCCACAACTTAAGACGTTCCAACACTCATTATACAAACCCAAAGGATTTCACGAGAAGTCTTCTACTGCTACCAATTATTACAAGTTCAAGTTGTACGCAGTGTATGGCATCCGCGGCCCAAAGTGACGTATACGTCAGTGCGCTCCCGTCCGCTCCTTATTCAGTACCACGCAGCCTCTTGCCGAGGTAACATCGTTCCGCGGTAGATACATACGCCTATTATAATTCGCCTCGTTCGACCGAACATTGTCGTGTGGAGTGCAGTGAATAAACGTGGTAGTTAGTGCTCTTCAAATGTTATGGTCGCCTGGTACCGAATTGGACTTATGTTTTTAAATGAAAAATGTAAGTACTGTTTTGTTGTTAATTTTTCCAAAGATACTCTATGAAAGTCTGCTAATTTAAAAACGAAATTAATTACTGTTAATGATTACTAATGAATAAAAAACAATAGTTAGGTATACAACGGAAATTCGACGCGTACTTTTAACTTTTTTTACCGACGTTATGTATTTATTAAATTCATTCAAATACTAAACCTCGACACTTGTATCAATAAAAAGAGTTATTTTGTCAAATAAAGTCATCCGTCCACCCAGTTTCAATTTTAAAATTGGAACTTAAAGCCTTAATATGAATAGATAATCTCTTTCTTTCTGAACATTTTTCTGAAGGAAATAAACTCTCTCGGAAGAACCAATCATTTACGTTGGAAAGCTTTTCAATCTTGTGAAGGTATTTCGGCATCGCTCATTTCACGCAGTCTTTAATACGAATCAATCATACACTTAATAAAAATTTAAGACGTTGCCATACGGCAAAAAATTAAATATTTTGGTGACATGAAGTTTTCTTTTATTAGTATTAATTTCATTATCACTTAAAAAATATAGTGTTATCATGTGCTTCAAATTTTATTTATTCGCTAAAATAAAATCCGAAGGACGTCAAATAATAACAGTAGAAAAAAAAGGATTCCAGCTGGTAGGTAATACCTCACATAACCATCAAAGTCATATGAACCGAGGATATCAAAGTGAAATAGCTTTCGCTTACTGAGAAAATCATTTTGCCTCTTTTCATGGCAAAATCTCTGAGAGCAAAGAGCTCCTAAAGCGAATAAGCTAGTCTTTAAGAAATCGAAGCAGAAATGCGATTCAAAAACTTGTTCAAGTATTGTAATGAAGATGAACCTTATTGAGTACTGTAATAAGCAGGACCTATCTACTATAAACAGTGAAGAAAGTATTCTATTTTCAGTTTTTCCATGAAAACGGGCGTGCTTTGTCAGCTATCCGAGTTGAATTGCTATTTTTGCTCGATTGCGGCGAAGCCCAAAAGGAGGGTTATGTGTTTTCTATTGTAAAACGATAATAAATGTAGATGTGTCCCTAAATATACCATTAGCTTAACGCCACAAGAATTTTGCAGCACACATAATTATCAGCCTATAATGTTCCCACTGTAGGGACTCAGGCCTCCTTTCTATATAGGAGAGGGATGGCCTATATCCACCACGCGGGTCCAGTGCGGGTTGTTAGATGGCACATGTCTTAAATTTTTTTGGTTCTAAGCATGTTACCACTCCATGTTTTTCTTCACCGTTTTGAGAGCAGTGGTGTTGAAATAAATTGCACAAAGTTAATGCATCTGCCTGGGTTCGAAGCCTAAAAAATAACTGTTCGTAAGTCGGGGCCGCGACCACTGGGCCACCGTTGCTTTTAAGTACATATAAACAGCAAGGGATTCCATTTACACTTTAGGTTTATGAAGTTAGAGATTCAGACTACGGACGGTTACGCGTCAAAGTGACACGGTTCGTTTCAGCGTACATCTATATTTTATTCACGCTGGAGTCCTACTATTTGATCTAGCTAGTAAACCTGATTTTTTAGAATTTCCTATATCATATAAACAATCCTTTGCCATCAGAAAACACAACGACTTTGAAAGGACATTGTCACAACCGGGGCAACCTAGAACACAATATATTCAAACAATAATAGTATAATTACTTACACAAGTAGGAATTAACCATCATTAATCATTCTGGCATTGTCTCATCAGGACAATAAATAATTCATATTATAATGGTAAGTTTTCGAAGAGGTATTTGCTCTGTGTTAGGACAGTTATAATCACGTGCTCAGGACTTTGTTTTTCTTTAAAATAACTGGGTGATATGCCACTGTCTTCCTGTCGTTATCACAATAGGGATGTTTACTGACTTAAAAAGTGTGATTCTAATTAGTCCGTCTGTTAGATCATCGAAAAATATTGATTCGGTATTTTTTGTTTTATCAAATCAATAAAAAATGCCGAAGATAAAATGCGTCAAACATTTGAGTGGGGGTTGGTGACGTCACTGACCGCTAAAAAATGTCATACTAATGTCTTAGAGTATGACGTCGCCCGAGCATTCAAAGCACTGTATCGCATTCATTGTTTGTTTACGTGAAAAAAGAAAAAAAACGTGTCCATTTTTTTTTTGGTAATCCATTCGACGGACTAATTAGAATCACAATTTTATAAGTGAATAAAAATAATTAGATAAATTTGTTAACTACCCTATTTATTTGGGGTCCAGGCAGTATGCCTTCTTCCCCCATCCTTCTCTATTATTTGTCATCCGAGTCGTCATCGTCACCTCGTTTCAAGTCATATCATCCTTCACACAGTCCATCCATCATTTATTTGGTCGTCCTCAACTCTTATGGCCATCTACATTCATACTCAACATTTTCCTCATTCTTTCGCATCACATGTCCATAACACAACAACCGATTAACACAAAATTTTTCAGTCACGGCGTCTTTTAAATGTATATGTCACAGACAAAACTGTTAATCAGTCAAAATTACTTTTGACCGGTCAAAACTATTATAAGAAATTTTTAGGTGGTTTTTGTTTTATTTTTCTACTGATTTATCATAACCTGAAACTTATTAGGCTGTTTGGTTTTTTTTTTTAACTCTATCATAACCTTTGTGCGATAGTAAACACTTATTTTAATAGAGTAAACGCGTTTTAACGTAATAAGAGTTTTGACTGAAACCAGTCAAAAGTAGTTTTGACCGATTAACATATATATCGCATGTATATCAAATATATGTAATCAGAAAAGCATTAATTTTAAAATTCGAAATCCATAAAAGATATCCTGTTTGTTTTTCGAGCACGCTTGAATTCAGCTATCGATCCTCTGAAAAAAAAGAAGCCAGGGTATTTAGTTACTGAGCCGGAATCAAAGCGCTGATGCTTCCTTTACCCTTATAATCCTTGGGTAGAAACTTATTACGATACTCATTGTCAGAGTTTTCTCTTCAATACGAGGATTAAGGGCAGTTTTAGTAATCTGAGATTTCGTATTGCTTAGGTAGCTGTTAGGATGTTTCTATGGCTATTAGAGTTATTTATGTGACTTTTTCAAGTAGGTAGAAAAATCGTAATTCTTTGAAAATAAGAAAGCACTGAATAAGATCACAAAAAATACTTTTAGTTTTTCTTCGGATGCTGAACTCGTTCCTTACAAAATAAACCAAATCATATTCAAACCGAATACGCACGCTAGGTAAACTTGTGCGCAAAGTCCTTCATAAAAATACGAAAATTCTTTTACACAGTGTTGTTAGCGAGGCTTTACTGTCAAGATCCGCTTTCAGTATGCCGTGAAACAAGTCTTCAGTGGATTTAAACTTTGTTACAAAAATTGTTAACGCCCTTCTAGCCTTTTTTGTCACCTGAAATGTATGTTTATTTTATAAAGCGACATTTACAAAACAAGTGCTACAAAGAAAAATATTTGAGGTTTCTGTATTTTACAACAGTCGTCGGTCTAAAATAGACGGGAACCCTTTTTTGTTTCTTTTGTGTACTTTTTTGTTTTTGTGGTTTAAAATGTTGTCCCACATACGTCACCGTCGTATGACGTCGTGTGACGTTTTTATTTTCATTTTTAACGTAAACGTAAATTGGTTTGTTCTATTTAGCTTATAGTTTTTCATGCATAAAATACTCGGACTTGTGTGATTCATATCATGTATGCTACTAATAATATTATTAGTATTGTTAAGTAGGTACTTACATTGTACATGAATATAAAACAGGTAGATACTTGTACTTGTAACGCAAACCCTCCAACCTCTAACTTTCCTTCTTCCGAACTTATGTATCACGTACTTTACCACAGAATAAAACACTAGCTAGCAAACTTGACTTTCACCGAACTCCCACAAAATAGTACCGAAATCCTATATTCTCGACCTAGTTTTGTAACAGCTCCCTTTTATTGAATACCTACTTTCCCCCACTACAACTTATAACTTATGCGGTAGCTCCAATATCTACTTCGTGCTTCATACCTAACTATGTTGGGAACGCCTCGTTGGTCTAGTGTCGCAAGTGTGACTATAGAGCAAGGGATCTTAGGTTTCATTATCAGACTGGGTAAATTGTTATTTAGTTTTTCGTTTATAATTTTTTCAGTGGCATCATGAAGTCTGATTTTGAGCCTAGTTGACGGCAATAGGCCCGCCACTTATTACATGAAACTTACTTATCGGGGAAATATGTGGGTGTGCTATTTGGTGCACCTCTGCCAAACCCTTTCGAGATTACAGGCGTGATATATAGGCACTTTTTGAACCTATTGCTTAGGGTAATCTGTTATTCTCTTGGTTTTAATCGAGCTGCCAGTGTACCAAGCTTAAAATGATTATAAGGGCCACTTATGTATGAAATATGTCAGATTTACGAGGCCTCTAATAACTTCGTTCTAGTTTTCAATCGTAGTATTCTTAGTAGTGTATCGATTTATAAGGCATCGTGTTATATTCGAGCTGAAAATCGCTTACTGTAGTGGCAGTTTTACATTCATATTGGATAAAATATTACACTGATATTTGAGTACTATGATTTTTATGTGACTTTTTTATTTTTCTTTATCGAATGGTTGATTAAAACCACTGTATTGTAAACAAAATAAAGTATCGATTCGTACTTATAGTGGCCAGATAAAATAGTTACCAATGAACTATCCCTTAATGATTATTATCCACTGATTTCACTGTTAACAATATTCATGATGGATTATTAATTAACATATTTAGTCCCACATAGTTTTAACACAAATCTGGGATTCCCCGAACAAGGCAGTTGAAGTATTTACCGAAGAACCAAGTAAAGTAAAGGTTGTGTTAAATAATACAATGTATCTTACCTCACTATACCACAGGGTGTTCACCTGCAAGGCTGAATTCCATCTTCACATAGCCAATATTCCATTTCTAAGTACAAAACTGTTTGCCTTATCATTCATTAAAGAACTGCTCACAAGGGGAATTCGTTGAAACTAGAACGCTAGAATTATTTTCATGAAAAGGTGAATAGGCATCTTTGAGATAAGCGCTAGTATTAGGGGCACGTCTTGGCTTACTATCAGCTGAATACAATGTCTTCGATGGGTTTTATGGAGGACTGTTGTCTTATACCAACAATTCACTGATTTGAGATAGCGAGAATGCTATGTATAGCGTGAGGTTATAGCTATTTATTTCGATAAATTGCCAATTTGGCCTCCGGCTGCCGTTGACAATTTCCTTAAGGAAAAACTGAACGTAAAACTTTAGTTGTCAAAGTCGAACGAAGTCATAGCGCTTTGGTGATACTATTAGGGCCACTTAGTCTAGGCTCTACTAAATACGACACATTGCTGTGGGTAGTTCAACCGAAATTTTAATCAATCTAAGTCTAGACGTTTTTGTAAAGCTAGGTTCTAAATGCGGGTGAAGTTTCAACCTAGTAATCAAACGCCGCTTTGTGTATCAAGCAGTGTTGATGAATGGTGTCGAATATAAAAACAATAAGTGCGATAAAAGGGTTATGATTGACATCAAAACTGTTAATGGATATTAAAGCAAGTTGCTAACCTAGAAATCATAACACATTTTCGGTATCGGTTTCACGACTAAAAAACTGAAGACGCTGACATTTTCCCTGAAGTATGTACCTGAGAACAGAATTTTGCCAGACCATTCCGTGATTTATTTAACTTTTTACAACAGATTGTGCAGCTTTCTAGCACTTTACAGTGCTTGTTCAGAAAACCTCGAGTGCTGTAAAATAGCATCCATGTCTGTAGTAGTTTTATATCGCAAAAGAGGTATCGTTTCGGTTGGTGAACGTTCACTGGGAAATATAGGGTAGGTACTTAATAAGTAGTTGGTGGAAACGGTTGTGGGCAATTGTCATAATTACTGACCTACCACGTTTACTTAAACGGTTGTTGTATTCAGTGTTGTTATTAGCAACAAGATTCCGGTTTCTACTTTCTACTTACAACGATAAGTCGTGTTAATATTTCAATTTTAACCTACTATACCTTTAAAATTATAATTTTATTGTATTGATACTAGTTTCTATTAAACAGTTGTCAATGTTTTTTTAAGAAATGACTTTTCTTGTCGGCTGTAGCCGACGGTGGCGTATATGTCAGAAGTTTTTTGAAATACTCGTAGCTACCAGCTACCGGAATCGCCGTCGCCGGAAAGGGTCGCCGTTACCGAAATCGGTAAGGAACGCTATATATATATTTGTAGGCTATACCCGACCGTAGCGATCAAATGGTTAAATATAAATGGTACTTCTGGATGACAAAAAATCCATTAATTGGAAACTGATTTGATTTATTGCTGTTATTTCTCACAACCATCATCTTTCTGACCTTGTCCTACATTGTTTGAGGTCGGCTCAACGTTTTTTTCTTCTATTCTTCTCTGTCGACCGTCACGCTATCATTTCCTTCTTTCTTATCATTCCTCACATAATCCTCGTTACCTTGGTCTTCTTCGTTTTTTCTCACACTGTTCTGCAATTATTCAAACACTATTCACTCTTAAAATTAAGATATTCTCAAAAGTTTTTCTATCACCACGTTTCAGACTGACATTTCATACCGATTTGATGGCATATTTACAGAAAAGATAGTTAGGAAAAGCATTCATTTTAAAGTTTACTAGTTAGTCATATTTTATTTAGAATAACAGGTAGATAGAAGAGTTGTCTGTTTTTAGGTTAATAGTATTTGTTGGGAGTTCCAGATTCTGTATTTAGTTCGAAGCTAAATAACTGTGGTGTAAATTACATGAACACCGGTTGTGGGATGTCCCAAGACAAAGCAACTTGAAAATTTGGTTATGAACAATTTAGAAGGAAATGGTTAAATAAACGGGGAGCTATAGAGAGAGTTACATAAACAGTTCATACGAAGTCCTCACAAAGTAATTTCTCACTGAACCAAATAAAGACAAAAATACTTTAAAGGGTAAAATGAAGTGCATTTTGCAGCACAAACATATTTAACTCAACGTGAACCAGCTCTCTAGAGTTTTAATGTGTTCTAATCATATTATTTCAAACGCACCAACCGCATAAATGTAATAACAAATAAACTCGAGCCAGTATTTTCTATACATTTTTTGCCAAGTCAGATAACCGAGACTTGCTTATTACGTAGCTTAAAGTAGATGTGCTTTTTGTGAACTAGTTTCTGACCCACTTCAGCTTCCGTGGCGTAAATCGAAAATGAAATTTTACTAACATAGTTTCATAACACCCCTGTTATGAAATTATGTTACAAACACCTATTTGATAGGCTGACGTTTATTGAGAACCTTTTTGCCCAAATACTGAACAAAAGCCAGTTGTTTTACATACGTCACATTATTTGATATGGAGATTGTGAAACGATATCCGCTGAGTAAGGAGTGCTTTATGTTTGGTCGGGTCGGCACATTTGATTTGTCAGTTTTTTTTATACATTAAAGCCGCCCCGAATGTAGAGTGATGGCTCCGTGATACCGAACCCGACTTACGACTTACTGTCGTGTGTTCTACTTAAACAAGCGTATTATTTTGTGTAATTTATTTAATCCTTCTCTCAAAACCGTAAAGGAAAAGGTTGTGACAAAACCGGCGTAGAAACAAAAAATTCGAAGAGATATTACATCTACAAACCTGCACCTTAGGGCCCGCGGGATAGATTTTTATTCCCTCTCATGAGGAGGCCTGCGTCATAGCCACGAGAACGTTATCTGCTGAGCATGTTATTGCTGATCCGACTGACCAAACATTAAAATTTTCATTAAATATTTGCCATTGGAGTTTTTCATTCGACTCGTGCATTCCAATATTAACCACACAGGTGTACTACTGCGTGCAGTGATTATAATATTATAGTAGTTATCCGCTGCACAATTCGGTTAAAAATTGGTCTTCCATCAGTAAACACACCTACCGAAAAAGGCTCGACAAATAAAACATATATCAAAATTAAACTTCACCGCTGGAATGTGCAAAACAGGGAAATGGCATACGTGTGGACCCACTTCCTGACAAAGACTATTAGCTAGTTATTTATTTAATATTTAATCGATAGCGCACATAATATTGAATGATGGATAATAATAACAATAATAATTTGTTTTATTTTCTTCCACAAATAAAACAAAGACAATCAGTACTTAAAAACTAACATATTTATACAGAAAAAAGTATTTTATTTGTGAAGACTGGTGCCTCAACTAAGCCGAAGTCTGTATTTCAGGACACCAGGTTCCCACTGAGATATTTATTTGAGAATACAACGAAAGTAGTGCCAAAGATTGCATTATATTAGAATATGGATCAGATCTTTTCTTTTTTTTTTAAAGCTACATAGACTGGCGTACAGTAATTATTTATGGTAGAGTACAAGACTAAACGAGTGTGTATAAATGTGATAGTATATGAGTTGTGTTGTATGAGTGTGTGTTAATGAAAGAGTGTGTGGTGTACTGTGTGTGCTGTGTGGTGATTGTGTGTTGTGTGATGTATGTTTTTGAAATTCTACAAAAAACGTGATATTCAATTTAAATTTATTTATATTTACTTTTTTATTTCCAGGAGTTCCTCAGTCCCTTTATAGTCGAATCCCGACAGCCATGATGATACTTTGTCTTACATTGCTTAGAGTTCTCATTAAATATATTTTTATGTTTATTAATTTGGTTATATAATCTAGGTGCAATAAAGAATGAGCGTTATTGTTGCTTTATTTTTAATCTATTAATATTTTTATTTTTTTTATTTATGTTGACATCATGTGACCTCATAAGTTTTCCTCTTTAATTTTAGATGGTTACGTATAGATAGATTATCTGTGGCCATTTTAGGAACATGATAAATGATGAATGTGTAAACAATGAAACTAATAATTATTTTCATTTGTATTACCAGGAAACTACGAATATATCTGATATGGAATTGTAGTAATAAACATTAAATATGTAGACCACTACCAGTGGCAGTGTTCCAAAATTACATACCGTTTTGAGAGGATAGTCATTATTTTCAGAAAACAAATAAACTGATACGATTCATGGATAGCGGGAATTACAACAATAGCTGTGCTTACCAATATTTTATTAAAACTACTTATTATTATTCAATGAATAAACAGACTGTCTGGTACACTGTAAAGTTACTGTTATAGCGAATCTGTTTTAAAAGACTACCTACTGAGTTGAAAATTGATTTTTAGGGTTCCGTAGTCACCCTATAAAAAGCATTGCGAGTTTGCTCAAACAGTTATTCGATTAAAGAATTTGTTCGTGATATATTAAGCTTAAAAGTGCATTTTTTTGGTAGACTCAAGTGTGCCAACCTAAACCACCTAAGTTAAGTTAAGTTTTGGCGTGTTCATGGTAGTCGCATATATAACGAAAATAAAAGGAAAACTATGACACCTGAGTAGGCTTTAAAAGTTTACGAGTAATAGTCGACCAACTTATAAAATGTACTTGTATGAAATATTTACTTATACATAATGTTTGGGAGCGCAGGTCTCAAAACTGCAAATGTAAGTTTGTTTTATTTTTACAATAAAAATCATCGTTCTGGGACAGGTATGCAGGGTGGTTAATCAGTTTAGTAAGTTCGCATGTTATCATGCGCAACTACGGAACCTAACATTTTGCGTGGGCCGACGTGCACTTGGGCGGTTTTTCTATTTGATTATCATAAGTTAGAATTGTCATTGTTGTTTCATTTTAAGACACACAAACCTACCTCGGTGTGTAAACCTACCCACTTTTTTTAGGCTACTGTACTGTACTGTAGTCAGCCAAAAACGAAACTCTTATAGAACAACTTTGTGATCCATCTGTCCATCTGTCAAGACCCTTTTTCTTAGGAATTCCTAGAGATATCATGTTGAAATTGATATCAAATACTTAAGACTGCTACTTCTTAGAGTAGTGAAAACATCAAACTTGTGAGTCATCTCGATCAAAAGATATGACCGTTTCGCATATTTTGCAAAGGAATCAAAACCTATGGGGTAATTCCCGTTGACGAAAGAAGCAATGTTTTACGGTACAGTCATGTAAAAGAAAAATCTGAATAGCGTAAATATTTCAATAACAATATATCTACATATTTATACGGAACCCTCGGTAAGCGAGTCAAATTCGTACTTAGGCTGGTTATTTATTGCATAAATGGCGCATTGCTTTCGTAATGTATTTACTACTGTATTACAAAGTTAAAAAGTAAAAGGTAAACGGTGAAAAAAGAAAGTAAAAGGTGTACACATAAACAATATTTAAAAAATTATAGTTAGTATATTCACGGTAAAAATTTGTGTTCTGATATTTCCTTCAGTTTCTATGAATAAAATTTATTATTTTAAACAACAAGAGATCCATACAGCTGATAAACAAAAGTTCAAAGTTATATTTATTTTAGAATCTACATAAATTCTCGTACAAAAGTATTTTTGTAACAGACGAGAAAAAAGTGTCCATAGGTATGTCCAAATCTAAAATACCCCACATTTCCCTCTTGGGGATCATTAGTTCCAAGCCAGTACATTCGGACCCCACTGAAAATTTATTAGGAAAAACAAATTAGGATTAAAACCCGGTGCTTTAATCCTAATTTGTTTTTCCTGATAAATAACGTATAAATAGAAAAGTTCGTAGCGTTTTTGCTTCGAAAACCATTGCACACGTTTCAGTGTTTTTGTTTTGGATTTTCTTGATTTATTTTGTGATTGTATGTCATATAAGGAAAGTAGTTAAGAGTTAAGGGATATGCATGGAACTACATCTTAATTAACAAAAAGGTGAGAATTTAAATTTTTATTTCGGACAAGCAACATTCCTAGAACGTTAGTAAAACTTGTGAATTATGTTAGTTACGACTTATTATTTATTTAATTACAAGCTTGTTGCTCAACAACAAAATGCAAGCTAGAATAATGATTTTTAAACGCTAAAGATCAATATTATGCTCATAAGGAGTACTTTTACTCGATTTAAAATTGATCTACTCATGATGACCATTGAATCCAGGATTTCATAGTCCTAAGTTCAATTTATAAATCTGGCCAAGAGTTATGGTGTTATTCTATCAAAACCTCGGTAGCAGCCGCTTGTACCCGTCTGTTAGCAATAGGCTATTAGGAATTAATCTAAGTGGAAAAAAAATGTGGGTGTACTATATGGTACACCTCTACCTAACGCTAATAGGAATAAAGGCGTGAAGTTTTGTATGTCTGTCTATATCTAACAATCAGCCTAGTAGATGTTCAAATTATGTATCCCAAGCACCTCTACCAATAGCCATAAAAAGTAACTTCATTACTCCGCCGTCGTAAAACTTGAAGCACATAATTCTTGCTTACACACTGTTAACGTCCCACATTACAAGCTGATACTGAATCCTTTAGATCAAATGTCGACGACGGCTTCGAAGAAAGGCCTATAAAAATGATAAATTATTCCTAATATAACGTCTGAGGGAGTGCTTATGTCACGCCGTCTAGGAGATAAAAGTCTAAGGCGCGATGCATACAAGCGGGAAGCTGTGGACAGCGGACAGTTTGTGCTATGTCCTATGCACATGTTTGTCCATTGCCAGCGACCGCGAAGAGGAGTCGATACTTTAATTGCATCACACGGATATTGTGTCGTTTAAGAACTTAAAATGAACATGTCTTGGTACATTTCTATGTTGTTTAAGTTAAACTAACAAATGGAAAACTAGCTAAAATAATTTCTTACATAATCAATAACGCTGAAAACAGGACATCTACCATGTTTGTTTTGAGATTTCGAAACCAAGGTGCTGTTGCAAGCACCATGATCATGGTTATATTCAAGTTATTAAGGTTGTCTGTTTATGAGCAGGCAAATCGGTCTAACATCTTTCTTGTTCGTTATTCAACCTGTCGGTCGACAGCAGTTAAAATGTAATAAAAACCACGACCAACCTGTATTTTTTTGACCGTTCTAGTGTCTTCTCTTAGATTAAAGCAAAATGGTTCATTGATGAGACGGTTTGTCGTGTTAACTCTACCTATAGAGGTAATATTTGTTTGTACTTTTGCACGTAGGTAGGAGGTAATCTTCGAAACTAATGAACAATTCTAAAAGCTACCTTGTTTGCGGGTGCTATACGCTATAAATTATATTTATATCATGCATATATTTTATTTTATAAGCCGTGCCATCACAAATTTTGCGGACGTAGTCGCGGGCTAAGTAGCAAAGAATAAAATAAATCAACATTCGAAGCACGAACAAAATTTGAAGTTAAACTAATTACTTAATAATTCTTGGAAGTGCGACTTCATACAACGGCTATTTTGCTGAAATGATACTTTGACACAAAATAATGATAATATGAGTTGATTTTCGATAACTTGTCGATAAATAATTATGTTACGGCGATATAAATTGAATCGATAAAGCTCTGCGAACAATATTGGAAACAAAAATGGATGAGCCAAATTTCTGTTGAAACAAGGATTGTAAAAAGAAACAATACCCTTTTAAAATTTGCAGTTCCATTCCATGCCTTATAAAAATATTCAGTCAGCTTTTCAAAGATAAAAAGAAAGTTTGTGGTCATTTTTCAGGAAACCTCACTTTTTTGTTAAACACAACGTTCCTAAGAGCAGGAAGACATTATGTGAGGCCCATAAAAATGAAATATCATTATTCATCTGAGGATACGGTAGTGCCTGCTAAGCTGAGGTTTAACGAGAATGACGAATACTGACTTTCTTAAAGTGTTAAAATATTTATATAGTACGAACTTAAATGTTTGTCTGCCTCTCATTGATCGTGGTCGCTGAGCCCTCAGTTCGATTACCATGTTAGGCAAAGTATTATCCCGTCGGGGCTGCAGGTTGCTGTAAGAGATACCGCGGCCTCGACTTAAAGGGCTGAGAAGGAACATGGGTGGTTTTTAGACATTAGAATTCTGACCCTCCCTTTCGCTCTGCCCAAGTGCGGGAGGGGTTATTTCAGACACCCTCTCCCCCCAAAGTATTATATTATTAGGTTTTTCCATTAAGAATCTCACAGTAGCAGTCACCTAGTCTGGATTTGTGCCCGGTTAATGGTTGATGGCAATACACTTTCGCCCTATTACGCTGGGACTTAATCATCCCTAGCGAAATGTGCGTGTATTAGGTACAGGTGCTGATTAACCCTTCGGAAACTAAAGGTGAGATTGTATATCATAACATCACGCCTATAATTTAAGTATAGATATTAATATTTAAGTTCAAAGTCGAAATGATTGGTTCCATAAGGGATCAGTAAAAAGGTAATAAGTTATAATATGTTTGCTTTAGTCGGTACCCAGACGTATTAATCGGAGAAATAGTACAAATAAAATATAGTATTGTCGTTATATTTATGTGAGTAATATTTTTTTTGTACAATATTCCAACTGTTTTATTCTCATAATTATGATGAATCTAACAACTGGATTTCGTTGTTCTTAGTTTCGTAGTATACACCACTTCTTAAAGTAAATACTTAGGTACTGTACATTCTGGTACATTCATAGCGTTTTGTGAGGAAAATTGTCATGTGTACTTTGTAGTGAGGTCCATTAGTCACTACTAAGTCGTTGCGTTTAAACGTCGACATTATAAATGATAAAACAGGTAGTAAAAGATCGCCAAGGGACACGTGATGGCTTCTGGCCACCGTAAACGCGGGCCTGTGGACGGTGAGAAATGGACTAGCTCGCCGTCCGTCCGTCTTATGACGACGACAGGCCGTGTCGACGGCGCGTTCTTGTTCCACGCGCGCCTCTAAGAGATGTCAGCAACATGGGAGGGGCAATGGCTGACGCCCATCGGCGCTGCGGGTTATTCGAAAGAGATAAGTACCGCGGCCTCGACACAAAGGGCTTAAAAGGAGCATGGGTGGTTTTTAGTCAGTAGAAGTCTGACACTCCCTTTGCTCTGCCATGAGCGGGAGGGGTTATTTGATGATTTTCAACCCTCCAAAAACAAAAAGAAAGGTAGTAAAAGATAGGGTCATGTATAAATATATGAAATAACATAATTGGAATCAAATATAACAGCTCACAACTTAGGACCCAGTAATATGAAATGAAGGACAACAATATCCGTGGTGCTAGGCAACTGGGCTTATCCCAGTTGTATACGTCCCTGTGTGCCTATTGGCCTTGTTCTTTTCTGTCTCCTGCTGATATGGAGGGAAGTGGAAATTTATATTTTTCCCACTCCTCCGCTATTCTTTTCTGATTAATTTCGTTGCGGGATCCAAGACAGTCAAATCATTTCTCTGAGACTTCGTCGAGCTTCATTGTCTCGGCACTTTTCTTGTGGTCGCCACTGTTGATTCTGGCTTACAGAAGTTACAGTGGTTTGGGAATAGTGAGGCGGGCTTGTCCCATATTATATACATAACGCCTGTAACCCCAGAATGTATTCAAATATGTACCTAATGGTACAACCATATTTCACCAGTTATGTATAAGACCCCTGTAATAGGGAGTGAGCTAAATCCAGACCCCATGACTGCCACTAAGAAATGTCCTAAGGAAAAAACGCTATAACATTTTGCCTGAACTAGGAATCGAAATCAGGTACTCATGTTCAGCAGTCGCGTGTGCAACCCAACCGACTGTACGCCTAGACTAATGACGCAGTCCAAAATAACTATATTATTATAATACGCGCGGGCCTGGCAAATGTCGTCCTGCCCGGACAGGAGCGCCACCTACCGGGTCCAATTATAAATCAAGCCATTCTCGAATCCACTTGAACATATACAAAAGTTTTCATTCAAATCGGTCCAGTCGTTTAGGAGGAGTTCAGTGACATTCACACGTTCAGAAGAATTATAATTATAAAGAAAATGGAAAAACAGATCTTCACATTTCTTTAGTTATTCGTTGACAACATATCATTTATTTGACAAAGCCAGTGATCGATAGTAGATATTTTCTTTTAACTCAAAGTGATTTTCTAGAGACGTTATAACTCTTTCATCTCAGTTCAATTGATCATTCAAGGTTTCTCCAATTTGCATAACTTTCTCAGTAAAGATACTGAAATATAATAATAAATGTCATGAAGTTTCATCGAAGTATCGCTGAGCAATTTCTCGTAGGTAGTTCTATAAAAGCTAACAGTTTTTTGTGTGCGTAGTTTATTTCTGAATTAATACTTAAGATTCAAGGCCTCCACTAAACTATTTCTTAAAAGAACTTTCTTAAACTAGGTATGTGTAATTTTTACTTTTACTACAAGTCAGATAAAAATATAAACAATATTTAATCTTTATTAGATTTTTTTTTAAATGAATCGTTGCGCCGCGCGCCGCTCTAGGAACATTCTGTCTAAATACTACACGGGAAAAAAGGACAGTATCGCACCGTCGGACTTGTAAGTCATATAATATAAGTCTCGAGTTACAACCCAAGACACGCTCTTCAGATTTTCGGAGTGATGTGTTAATTATCACTTGCTTTTTTTTTTATTTACACATACTGTCTTATCACAAGTTTATATTAATGTCGTACTCAAACTTCGGTGAAACAAAACATCTTGAAAAAACCAGTATGCCTGAGTGATATTTCTTGAAGGTATTTAAAGTCAAATCAAAGGCTTATTATGGGCGGTATTAATTAAAACTCTGACGCCAATAATGGATTGGACTGGGTCAAAAAAAATATGATTCTAATTAATTCGTCAGTGTACGGAGATTAAACGTCTCAAAGATCATGAGTGGGGGTTGTGACGTCATTTGTAGTTAAAAATTGTACTGACATGTGACGTTTTCGAGGAGTTCACGAGTTTTTGAACCACTGTATCGTCTTAATTTTTTGTTTATGTGAAAATAAAAAAAAAATCTGTTCAGTTTTTTTTCCGATCCCCTATTTCGGCACCAATCACACGATGAAGAAGTGGACGAAAATAAACAATTTATTAATTTCTATTACTAATCTCATAACCCTCAAGCTTTCCTTATAATACCTACCTAACAATGGACAGACTGCCTACCACTGCGGTTCATTCATTGAAACTCAAGTATTACGTCCCAAATTCTTCATCCTTTATTCAGCCATAGATTTTATTCAATACAGACAGATTTCGTTTGAAAATACATTGAATACCCACAAGAATTTGCAAGTATCTCGATTGAATAATATCGGTATAGGTATTTATCGGTTTTTCGAAGACAACAATAGGGAAACAGGACAAAGACTTAGCATTCCCGAAATACTTTCTTACTGTGGTCACTCATCTTTTTTATTCGAAATTTCAGGTTTTAATTAGCGTGTTCGATGACCTCTTCATCGAACCCTAATAATGAAATTAATACTCGTATCATAAAAATATAATTTAAAACGGACATGTTTCATTCTTAACGACAGGTGAATAAATAATTATCAGTATTTCCGATTCCCCTTAATATAATTTCCTGTTAAAGAAACTTTTCCCATTTGAATCACTTATGTCTGTTTGGCCATTCTTCGCATTTAAATCTCAATCTATTAAATTAAATGGCGACAAAAACGGGGATTCAATTTGAATACGTATATTTTTATTTCTACAATTCGTCTAAAAGCGGCGCAAAGGCTATTTTTAAACGTAACAAAAGAAAAAGTTATATTTAATAATGCTAATTAAAATAACCAGCTTTACAAAATTAGTCACTTTTAGAGAGATGAGTGGAATAACATTACTGTTTTTTGTTTCAAATACTAAAAGGTACCCTTTTTTTAACTTACTACATTTACTCGTAAATGCTCTAATTATTCAGATGTCCATGATATTTTATTGCTACATTAAATTCATTAACGTGTAAGTTAAATGCGAAGCTTTAAATAATATTGAATGAATTTTGGAATTAGGTTTGGTTGACATCAATTAATGTATTCGTATATAATAATAATTATAATGTATACATTATACTGCAGGTACATTCGCAAATACATTTTGTAAAAAAGTTGCAAACCAAACTAGTACTTATGGCACGGTTTCGCCCGCATCGAGGTCGAAAAGATTCCCGTTAGAATTACCTACTAATAATTATGCTACGTCGTATTATAGGTTATGGTCTACATTCGAGCTAAATTTTCATTTAAATTCTTTCAACCGTCAGGCACCTTCCTCACCGGATTGGCGCGTTTTTGTATCTGCACCGATTCTTTATATATTATTCTATTCAGATTCTTTGCCGAAGCTGTACATTTTTTACCGAATGCATGTAATTAAATGAGATCTTCTCCACAGAGTGGTTTTGGTACAGATTGTTTACAGAGCGTATCTATGTAGCGGATGGTACATGCGTACCGAGTACTACTAAACCCGCAATAGACGACATATTATTGACATGATGGCACTATTACCTACTAATATGACAAAAACCGTAGCAAACCGAGACAGTCAAGGAGTGGTTTGCGATAAAGAATTGTAGCAATTTGGTAGAGAAATGGAAACGCGTGAAGTTAAGTACTTTTTATATAGGTGTAGTATTGGTCTGGATAATATGAATACTGATAATATTTTAGTATGGATTAGTTTATTCTGATACAAGTCAAAAAGTAATAATGAGGTTTAGTTAAACCAGGGCTATGGTAAACAGTTTCTGGCTTGTTAACCAAATACTTGTGCCAAGGTGTCACTTAGTAAGATCTACACTACACGTCATTCGAATTACACGGTACTGCCAGAAAATGGCGGGAGTAAATAGGGTAAACTGGCGCCAGTATACTATGGATTAAGAATTTGACACTTTAAATTGTTTTGGTGTTTAAACTTGACACTATTTTCGGCTTGGCCAAGTATAATGGCATTTTCGAAGCCGTATGCAAAGTGACCCGTTGGTAATTTTATTTTTCTTTTCAAGATTGCATGACTTACTTAATGTCAAAACCATTGGGTCTACTATTTATACTAATTGTTCAACTAATAACGAATTTAATTTAAAATCAATCTTGTTTATAAAACACTAACTTATTAATCTCAAATTTAAACCACGACCTTTGTGTCCTTTACTTCGCGCTACAAAACTTTACATCGGTTCAGCGATAAATTCATTCAAAAAGTTTCGTAGATTTCACAACTTTGTCCTGTCATTTGTTATTAGAAAGATAATTTGATTCATTCATCAATCTCCTTCAGACATCAGGGTTCCACTACTCTCCTCTCGAAGACGTTTAAAGAATAATGATCTTGTAGTTATTTTTAGAAACCTAAATATTTAACCTATAGGTAAACCAATATAATTATTTAAGTACTATATTTTCGTTATTGATAATAATAATTCATTTATTTTCAGGTAACTAAGGCAACATAAATACAAACCGTGAACTAAATATACATTGGTACCAATAACATTTAATTTTGTGTAACTTAAAACACACGTACCTACTACACATATACTAGTAATTTACATTAACTGGATAACCAGTTAAAAACTGTTGAAATGACTTTTAAAGTTTCTAATATTTTTTTAAATAAACGCAATCTACCAAACAAACTAATATCTACCATAAACCGTGACATTTGAGGAGTAAATAAACAATAGAGCCCATACATCAGCGCTGCAGAATGGATGTTGGAAGCTGGCGATCATAATAATTATACTCTGCTGTGAACATTTAAACACTAAACCACTTAAAACATCCACAATAACACTGTAACTGTGATGCAAGATGCATGCTCTAAAATAGACCACATCAACACGGATCGACTTTATGTAACTCACCAGGGTGTGAAAGAATTATCACATAACCCATACTGTATCATCAAACTTAGTGACACTGCGAAAAGCTCAGTGTTGATTTAAAATATTTCTGCTGATGGATGCATTGATATTAAATATCTCCATGACCTATGCTCTCTACACGGGACCTTTTTTTTGTTCTGCGTGAAAAGTTCTTCAATTTGGCCGTTTCTATGAGCCTAACTAAGCCATAATCAACACATAAAAGGTCAAAGGCACGTACTTTTACGCTTTGTTTAGAAATTTTCACACACAATATAATATATGTTGTAATAGTTTCCTGATCTTTGTCTTTTGGTTTTACCTAGACGTTATACTTAATGTACTTCTCCTACTAAGCTGTACTCAAAAATCTAAACAGCAAAAAATAATAGATTTTGTATAAATTTTTACGAAAAACGAGTCTGAAACGAAAATAGCTTCAACAATTTACTTTTACAGGATCTAAGGCATTTAGTAGCTACCTGAAACAGGTGTTTTCAACGTTGTTTTAAGGTTTATTTAACCAATCAAAATGTTGTTTAAGTTAACTACAATTTTAGACCCTAATTACAATAAATTTGGTACTCAATGAAAGTATTATTCCTTATTCTGTATTTGGCCTCCAATATTTGTTTTACTCAAATTGTTTTCTGCATCAATTAAAAAACTAACGCTTAGAATAAAATTACATGGTTTAAATTATATATAACATTCTCAAGTAACACTAAGGCCCCTAGCACACGACATACTTTCTACAGAGCCGACGCGACGACGCGCGTATAAGCGCTTGAAACGAGATTTGCACGCAACATTGTAACCTAAACACACGGGCGATCGTGAAACGCACGTCGTCGGCGCGTATACGCGCAGATATAACGATTTCAATCCGACCTTCTGTACGCGTTTCAAACGAGTTTTTAACGTGCTTCACACGCAGGTGTTTGTCGTGTTTTACGCACGCTTAAATCTATAAATACCCAAAAATAGGCATCTATACGGCGTTGTCGACCCGCGTTCCTGAAACGCGCGTCGTCGTCGCGTTTATATTACCCCGTGTGCTAGGGGCCTAAACTACTGTTTTATCAGCTTCTAAGTATCTTTTTATTCCAGTGATATTTAAGCTATCTAGATCAATATTGATTCGTAAGTGCTTTTACGCAAATCAATAGTCAGAACACGTCTCAACGTCTGACAACAAGGGTAGACATGCAAATAGCCAATATCGATCACGACAAGTCATATACATGGAGTCGATTAAATAAATTGTGATTATTTGATGGCTTTCGTTTTTATGTTTTTGCAGCAGTTTTGATTAATTTACAGTAAAGTTAAACTACTTCTAAGTTTTCATTACTTTGCCATTATAACCTTTTTTCTACTTCTAAGTATTAATAAAAACACGATTCCAGAACAATTGTTAGTTAGAAAAGTACCTGAAAGTTGAGGTAACTTTGAGGTACTTACCTTATATATAAGTTTTTTCTAAAATAAGTATTACATGTTTGCGTTGTAGAGATGTAACCTTTAAGAAGTTAATGGCATGTTATGCCAAAAGTTATAAGGACCAATTTTTTATTAGAGAAGTTAGAAAAACATACGGAGGAAGGTTTTCAAGTAACTCCGTTTATTTTCACAAAATGTATGAATATAAACACGTGATATTATTTTATTGGTGCAAATTAACCTAAAGGCTAGACGGTGATGAATATTAACATTCTAAAGCATACTACCCAAATTACTCTTTCAATCATATTTAAAAAGCTATTTATAAAACGTTTATATACAGGGTGTAAATTAACCATTCACACATACGTCAACCAAGCATTCTGTACATCAAACTAAGTACCCCTACGCAAATTTTTTTGCTGGGAAATGACTTTTTTTTTTGGGGTCAAAAATCACATTTTACGGTAAAACTCAATGTAGCACTCTTAAAACATTGTGCGAGTGGATGCTTTGAATAGAAAACGGGTCATGGGGGTAATTTAGGTAAAGTTATAACCTGAAAAACTAGTATTTACAAAAACAGATGTGCAAAATTTGGAACTTTGACCCCCAATATCTCCGTAACTAGGGGGTCCCCAGGTATGGTCTAGAACCAACAAATGATCGCAGTGGTAAGGAAAACAAATGCCCTTCGTTTGCGTTAAGGGTACTATTACATCCTTTATGTAATAACGATTGACATTCAGGGAGCAGTACCCAAATAACAACATTAAACATAGGTATTTGGAGTTGCTTATTTCTATTTATATTCGCATTAGGTAGGTGTAAATGTGTAGGTGTTACACAATATTATTATTTTATTGCCCACACGTGTTATCAATTTAACAAATACCTACCAATTATACGGAGTTTCCATTATATTTTCTTTAGGAAATTTGGCCTTGGTTCTTGAATTCAAACTTAAGTCTAGACAGGTTTAGTCGGTGTAATAATAATCCTACTGAAATAATGTATAAGTAGCAAACTTAATGTAGGTATTATTGATGTGGCGCATCTTTGTCAAAAAACTGGCCAAATGCAAATCAGACTTGCACATGAAGGGTTCCGTACCCATTGTAGTAGATGTTGAGAAATTTTCCATGTTATATTAGCACCATACACTTATAGATTTTCCTGTAATCTATACATGCTGCGTCGACCCCAAATGAATTGGGTTATGGGCAAGAGAATTATGATATCTAATTTCTATTTATATCTGATTTCTGTATTTTTTTCAAAATTTCAGACTCAGTAGTTTCAGAAATAAGGGGGGGGCAAGCCTGTCGGGGCTGCGGGTTGATCGAAAGTGATACCGCGGCCTCGGCACGAGGGTTCAGAGGGAACATGGGTGGTATTTAGTGAGTATAAGTCTGACACTCTCTACCATTCTGCGCAGAGCTTTTGATGATTTCAAACCCCCAAAAAATAAAGGTGGGGGGAATGGTCTTACAGACGGACAGACAGACCACGCGAGTGATCCTATAAGGGTTCCGTTTTTTGTGGGGGCATATGTTGCGAAAGAATTTGGAAAATGTTTGCTAGAAAAGTATTAAAATGAAAAGTAATTGGGTAAAAGAACAAAAGAAACGAGGGATGAGCTGTGTAAAGGATGATATGCCAAGAAATGAGATGTCGAGTAATAGACAAGTATAGAAGTCATGCTGCACCGACGGCAATTAGGTAAATTGGAATAAGGGCAGGAGAATGGTCCCGTCGAGGCTGCGGATTGTTTGAAAGAGATCCCGCTACCTCGACACAAAGGGGGGAGTAATTTGATGATTCCACGCCACCAAAAAAAAACGGGCTGGAGAATGATGATGATTTGAATATTTTTTAAATATTTATAATATTTTTTAATATTCCAAAAGACGTCCACTGCCGGATATAGGCCTCCCCCAGGTGTCGCCACATTGACCGGTCCTGTGCGTCTCGCATTCAGCGGATTACCGCAACCTTCACCAGGTCATCGGTCGACCTAGTGGGAGGCCTTCCAGCGCAACATCTTCCGGTTTGCGGTCGCCACTACAGAACTTTTCGGCCCCATCGGCCATCTGTTCTGCGAGCATTGTGCACTGCCCACTGCCACTTTAGTCTGGCGATTCTTCGGGCTACATCGGTAACCTTGATTCTCATAGATTTTCTCATTTCTGATTTGATCACGCAAGGAAACTCCGAGCGAATTCTGATGAGGCCCATCGTGAGCGACCACGTTTCGGTCCTGTATGTAATCACTTGCTTACCACACTGGTCGTAGTTTAGTTAATAAAACATTATTTTGTGGTTTGTAGAAAATTGGAAACCAATAAAAATTAACGTTTTCTTAAATCAAGAGTTCGGTAGTTTCCAAATTACAGTAATAAGAGTATGTTTGCTGTTACCAACTCCACGAGAATATTCTATATTGACCGTCAAAGTCAAATAAAATCAAAATTACATATTCAGAGAGAGGCCATTTTGTGCCCCTGACCCCCATCATACCCTTGTTCCCGTATGTCTTCTGACATTCACGTCAATATGCAAGTGACTACAGAAATAATACTATGCGGTCACAATCATTTATTATGAAAATTAAACAGAGTTTGGAATAGTTAAGCAATCGAAATTATTAAGTCAGTAGGGTGTCAGTCGTTACAGGTGTCAGTGGCCCGAATGTCTGACAACCAGTTTTACCAAAGGGTATCGTATTACCCATTGCAGTATACAATCGGGATAAAAACTATCCTATGTGTTAATCCAGGGTGTCAGCCAACTCCGTATCAAATTTTATTAAAATCGCTTTGGCCGTTTAGACGTGTAGAAGTAACAAACATACACACTCACACACTCACTAACTTTTGACACAAATTAAACAGAGTTTGGAAAAGTTAAGCAATCGAAATTATTAAGTCAGTAGGGTGTCAGTCGTCACAGGTGTCAATGGCCCGAATGTCTGACAACCAGTTTTACCAAAGGGTATCGTATTACCCATTGCAGTACTAAATGGGTTGTGAGAGATAGGCAGTCGCTCCATGTAAAATACTGTAATTCAGCTACATCCAGTTAGACTGAAGCCTGGACGCCTTGGGGTCTAAAATGGCCACTTTAGCAGATCATAATATGAATTGCGTTTATAAGCGGAAATTGAACTCTTCATAAAAGTAACTGCGTCTGTGAGCATTTTACGAATTTTTCATTTCATTTTATTTTCCTATTATGATCTATTTTCCTAAATTGTAACAAATGCAGTTACTATTATGAAAAGTCCATATTACGCTTTTTAACGCAATTCATATAATGATCTGCTAAGGTGGCCATTTTAGACCCCCTTAACATAATTGGGAAAAAGGCTAGGCAGATGATGGGGATTATTTGCCATTGCGGTTGAACTGGCTCAGCATTACACAAACAGGCACAGGTCTGCGGCGGTCTCAGGAGTGGGTGAAACCAGAATATGAATCGCGTATAATTACAACGCATCATTTTACATCAAAACCTCTTACCTACTCGTAATAGAGTCATCATCATCAGCCTGTAATGTTCCCACTGCTGGGATAGGTCTCCTCTCTATGAGAGGGAATGGGCTATGATCCACCACGCAGGCCCAGTGCGGATTGGTAGATGTCACATGTCTTCGAATTTTTGGTTCTAGGACATGTCGGTTTCATCACGATGTTTTCCTTCACCGTTTTGAGAGCAGTGGCGATGAAATAAATTACACACAAATGTAATCCACCTAACTGGGTTCGAACCAACGACTTAATGCTCGTAAGGCGGGGCCGCCACCACTGAGCTACCGCTGCTCTCTCAGTCAACAAAAAAAATCTAATTCAAATCAAATCAAAAGTCATTTATTCAAATTAGGCTGATAATCAGCACTTTCAAACGTCAAAATTTACTTTACTCTACTTATTTACAAGAGACAGTCCCCCAAAACGCCCACCCTTCGGCACTTCCTAGTGTCTAGCTGGAAAGAAAAAGTGACGGAACAAACTCCCCAACAACACATTCTGTCTGTTATGTTGGTTAGAAGAACCAGACTCGATACAATAGTAAGGTGTAAGTTCAATTTAGATTTACTACAGACACAAATCAATAACAAAAAATTACATAATTATAAACTATGTAAAATTAAAAAAGTACATAACATATCAGTTAACAAATTTTTGTAATGTAGGTAAGGTACAAATGTTGATATCAGTGCTGTAACTATTCGTACCAAAGGGCGTCTGGATGATTAAAAACCGCTAGATTCGAAATTAGACCGTCGTATAGATTACCAAAAAATATTGGACATGTATTTTTTTCTTTTTCACGTAACCGATACCGTGCTTTGAAAACTCAAGTGACGTCATACTCTAAGACATTAGTATTACATTTTTTTTACCGGTCGGTGACGTTACCAATCACCAGGAGAATATTCTATAAAAATAAATGAAAAAAAATCAAATCTTCGACTTCTATTCTATTTTCTCATTCTCTTGTCCTTAATTATTCTAATTGATTTGTTCGGCCCAGCATGTCTTTTTCTACAAATCTCTATTACAAGTTATCGCATCGGACTCCTCGTTTTTTTGCCATAATTATTACTTACTAGCTGTCGCCAGCGGATTCGCCCGCTACAACTCGAAAATTATCCGACGGGAAGATACAATCGGGATAAAAACTATCCTTTGTGTTAATCCAGGGTGTCAGGTAACTCCATACCAAATTTTATTAAAATCGCTGTAGCCGTTTAGACGTGAAGAAGTAACAAACATACACACTCACAAACTTTCGCCTTTATAATACGTATTAGTGTAACTAGCTTGTGCCAGCGGCTTCGCCCACGTGGAGTTTGATAATTGTCCCACGGGATCATACTATCGAAATAAAAAGTATCCTATGTGCTAATCCAGGTTATAAATTATCTGTGTTCTAAATTTCATCCACATCCTTTCAGTAGTTTTTGCGGGAAAGAGTAACAAACATCCATACATCCATAATCACAAACTTTCGCATTTATTTAGTAGAATGTAAAGTGTTAGATAAAGGAACTATCTACTAATTAGTTTTTTTTGGTGAAATACCCAATTATCACGTTTTCCACAGTCCATCAATCGTTTCATTGATTTTTCTGTACTAAAATCTTGTTTAAAAACTTTGCTCACGCAATTTTCCTCATTTTCATTTATTTTTCTATTTTCATAAAATACAATTCAAAATAATTGTTTTATTGGTTTAGTAAGCCTGTAAAACAACATTCGCAATATCAAAATAATATACATTCATTTTTGTAAATGTTGTCATAGAAATTTTACTATATTTTCATAACGTGTTACTCGCATCAGCGACTGATATGAAATAACATAAAACCTTTTAACCTACATACTCTCCTAAGTCTTTTCGTCAGCGATTCTTGGTACTCTATTACGATTTTCCTGAATAAATAATGGTATTAAAGTTACCTTCCCGGCTTCAAGGACCGGAAAGGTTAATGTATCATACTTTACCGCATCATAATGCGTAGTTGCTAGGATAAGTCGCCGTTTTAGTGGGCATACGGGCCTTTCGTCTCGCTTATGTACCAAATTAGCTACTTAAGGTGCCTGTTTTTAAACTTTAATTTATCTAAAGCGCACAAATAATATAATGAGGATTTATAATGAGGATTTTGTGGCTAAGTGATTACAGCCACACAGGTAAACTGAAAGTTAAACTACGCTTAAAGAGGTCAGTTCGTGGATGGGTAAATATTCATTACATAATATCGATCGATTCTGTATTTGAAAGTCACCATCACCATCAGCCTATAATGTTCCCACTGCAGGGACTCAGGCCTCTAACTCGCCGTCCGTCCGTCTCACGACGAAAACAGGCCGTGTCGACGGCGCGTTCGTGTTCCACGCGCGCCTCAAAGAGATGTCAGCAACATGGGAGGGGCCCGAAAGGGCCGACGCCTGTCGGGGCCGCGGGTAGTCCTCTGGTTATCGCGGCCTCGACATAGAGGGCGAAGAAAGAACATGGGTGGTTTTTAGTCAGTAGAAGTCTGACACTCCCTTTCGCTCTGCCCAAGAGCGGGAGGGGTTATTCGATGATTTTACACCCACCAAAAAAAAAAAAAAAAAAAAAAGGGACTCAGGCCTCCTCTCTTAAAGAGGGATGGGCTATAACCCACCACGCAGGCCCAGTGCGGGTTGGTTTTCGAAAGTATTTGTAGATATTCCACAATCCTTAGGAGTACTTAGAACTCGAAACTCTGACAGTTGGTCTTACTAAGTAACTAGTAATTACCATTACTGGAATCCGGTTAGACTGAAAGCCAACCCTAGCACAGTTAGGAAGAGCCTTTACAGATGATGTTATTATTCTTGAATTTATTTAATGTTACTTACCAACTCATTAATATGTTAAACATACAGTTCAAAAATATAATCCATTAACAGACTAATTATTAAATATTTGTTTCCGAAAATGAGAAATGGATTTTTTTACCGCGGAAATAAATCACACTAATATTATCAACGCGAAAGTTTGTGAGTGTGTGAGTGTGTATGTTTGTTACTTCTTCACGTAAAAACTACTGAACGTATTTGGATAAAATTTAATATACAGTTAGTTTATAACCTGGATTAACACATAGGATAGTTTTTATACCGATTTTATCTTCCCGTGGGATAATTTTAGAGTTGTAGCGGGTGAAGCCACTGACAACAGCTAGCTAAAAATAATATTGTTGTAATACACTATAATGACGGTTATCTGATCTATTTCTGATACAGATTTATTGCATAAATGTTGAAACAACGTAAACATTTACTTCCGCACCTAAAAGCACTCTCTAATATACCTTTTGCCGACACGGTAAGTTCTAAAAGCCAACTTGAAAGGGATGTTAACGACACTCCCTAAAACCATTTTCAGTGTTTTATGATCAAAGATTCAACGGAACCCGCTATTTGATCTACAGTTTCTTCCATCCCCTTTTCGTATTTGTTCACACCTTTGTCACCGAAACTTCTCTATTTGCATTTAAGCTTAGAATAAATAGAAAAAATCTAGCAAAGATGTGAAACAAACAGACCTATTTTTCCTGTAGTAAATCTTATAATTTCCGAAAATCTCTGCGCTTCGTCTACGTCTCACATTTTGTTGGAGAAAAAGAAAATGTACATATCTTATGAACTAGGTACTAGCATATCACGTTCGTTACATTATTCCTTGGAAATTTCTGCAAATAGAACTTTTACAGCACCAAAAAGTTTTTCCTGAAATATTTTAGTACCTAGTTTCCGAGTGTGAGTCCAATAATATACTTTTATTGCTTTTAATGTAACATCAAAAAATATTTACGAGTTAAGTGAAGAATTGTCTGGGTGTTTAAAAATCTTTAATGAAAAATTTACAAAAGACGAAGAAGAACTAAGTACAATGAAATTAATATTTAGCTACGTAATCGAGTTTCAATAAATCATATTTTTTTTCGCGGTTTAGATCCTTTTTTATCCAATTAGATTTATAAAACTAAAGTAAATTTTCAATTGCGTACATAGAAAAGATAATCGATTCAAAATAATTTAATAACTCCAAAAAAAATTACTGCTAATTGAAACACACACAGTTACGCTCGCTTGAATTGCACAAACACTTTAGTCTTCGAAATTTTGTGCTTCGTTGACTGATTGAAACTGTATCAATTAAGATAAGGAGAAACGTAGTAAAAAAATGCATTATTAATTCTTGGTCAAAACTAGAACTTCTCGAACCTCATAATTCAATTTTTTTGTAAGACATTAACAATTTTTTCTTTTCTTTCCAATTAAAGAGGAATAACTCTAGAAAAACTCAATTCATAATATTAACTCAATTCACGATACTATATTTCTTTCTAAAAATTACGAAAAAGTATTGTCAAACACAAACAGTACCTAACGATCCAGTTTCACCAATAATAGAAAAACATTTTAGACTTTTCATAATATACAAAAAAACTGAAACTCAAACAAATAAATACGGTTGATTCGAGTTCTACTTCTATCTATTCCGAATATCAAATGAGATCTAATAACAACTAACTTTTTTAAACTGACATCAAGAAACAGAATCCGAAATAAGCTATAAAAAATTGCCTCGTTCTTTCAAAGTACTTCTATAACTCGATGAAAGTCTTGATGTGAGGGGCTATCTTAAGTTTGACTTCGGAATTTTGTGCCGACTTCGTTGACTGATTGCTTTGCCGAATTCTGTGAGAATTGTAAATGAGTTTACATCTTTATATCTGGGTTGTGTGAGCTGTGTCATGCATACGTTCTAACTTTATTCTTTGTTATTTACCAGGTCAAGTGGTGTATTTGTGTTTGGAATTTGGCTTTTATTACTGGATTGCTTACGATAAATTGTTGGGTAGAATCGTAATCTTACTATTTAAATCCTTTATCCTGATTGATTACCAATGTATAGCTTAAGTGCAGCTCACTCTAATCACTGAACAGATCGAGTATGCAGATAGATAATTATAACGTAAACATCATCCTAGAATTTAAAATATTTTTTATCCATCGTGATGAAGTGTTGACAGTGTCTCTCTTTATTTATCATGTCTTATTCCAGACTTCTTTCAAATCTTATACCAGTTTCTCAGAAAGTATCTTTCTATATATAACAACAAAAGGTGACATTTGAAAAACTTTTGTTAAGAAAATAAGTTACCCATCCAATACTTTGATCAATCTGTGATCTATTATGTTTATACGTATATCCTAGACAGCTAAGTTGTATAAAAGTTTTAATAGCATAGATACTTATACTTATACTTATATCCCTTTACTAAATCGTTCTACTGCCACCGAATAAAAGGTAGTTGGGATTAAGAAAATCAGTCCAGACTAATCGATCAGACACTCGATAAGTACTTTTCAGTTTATTATATGTTTCAGCGAATACTCTATGTTTGTTTTATAACTCTTCTCATACTGTTCTATAAATATCCCATCTTCTACTGACATCGTTCCTGATCAAAACAATCCATGTAAAAAGTTATTCGGAACACGTTCTCGTTCAGGTCACAACTAGCCACCAAACTCCATTACCTACCCCTTATATCGACGCAAGCGCTCGAGACCTCGCTATACCTAAACTATCTAAACACAAACCGCTAGTTGTGGTTTCCTCTCCTCTGGCTAACAGAGTGCCTACTTAATATCTCATACACCTCGTGATATAAAATGAAAATTGCCCTACTACAATTTTATAAGCCGACTACAGCCGACAACCGCAACCCTGAAACTTTAGCCAACGGAAGCATTTCTTATTCACAAACACGCACGAACCAATTACGTTCATTTAAATTATTAAGCAACATATCTAAGGCAATCTAAGTTTGTTAACTATTTTGTGACATGCGGTTAGTTATGGACATCCTAAATAATCATGTTTTGGAGACCGTAGCTAATACAAAATTTAAAATGCCGAAGTCCAAGTAAAAGTTATTTATTCAAAGCTAGCAAAAATGATATCACACTTGATTTTTATGGAAAATATATGACAAGGCCAGTTTTAGCAATGGCTGCTAAGGCATTTCTATGCTCAGTTTATAATTTTGAGTTTTGGCTAATAAAACTTCCAGAATTTATTTTAATATTTCTGCGGAACACTCTTCAAAATCAGTTAAACATTAACCATCCCTAATACAACGAAAACCGTCTGAAAACCATTTCAATCCGACTTCTGCAGCCTCAATAAGCAATAGCGCAAAATCTATCCAATAAATTGTGGCGAACTCAATAACATTAGCACATTTTTATAAGTTAGGTATTAAAATTCTGTGAGTGTCTTCAAAAAGTCCATTTAGATTAAATAGGAAACTTGGAATAGGAGAACTAACACCTAAGGAGATAGTACCCATTTGTATGTTCTGTTCGTGTTAGAAATGTTGCTGTTTTAAAGGAAACGTATTGGATTTATTTAAATTTAAATAAATTACCTTAGTCATTATCTTCCTAGCCCTTTCGCAAATATGTTGGGGTCGACTTGCAGTCTAATCATAAGCAGCTGAATACCAGTACTTTAAGATTTTTTTACCTCCATAACCCTGTTAGTACTGAGTAATAGTATACCCCTTGGTAAGACTGGAGGTCAGACTTTCGGCCTGCTAGCTACCTAATATGACTGTCAAAGAGGTACCCACGGACTACCTGAACGCGCCCCAAAAGCGATGGCTGTAAGGCTAACAGCCATGGCTTTTGGGGCGCGTTCAGGTAGTAGGTGGCCCGTTTCCTCAAAGCCCGCGCCCACACCGGGGCCCCGTAAAGGGCCATGGACCGCACGATCCCCGCATAGAGCCTCCGGCAGAAGGCGTTTGGCCCCCTGGGGGGGGGGGGGCAAAAGCCACCTTAAGGCAGCAGCACGGCTGAACCTAAAGGTTGATCCGAGAGGCTGATAATATTATCCAGGAGCCCTAAAATGTAATTACAAATTTAATAATCCAGCAAAAATATTGTGCTTTTTCATTCAAAAATACGATCTAGCACAACTTAATTAACCTACTGCTACATAAATATTTCAGTAACATAAAAAGATAAAACAATATTGTTGATTGAGTGAAAGGACATTGTCATCAAAATAGGAAAAATAAAATATGAATAATATTTAATGGAAAAAGAAAATATGGATTATTGTGTGAGGAATGATATGAATGAGAAAGTAGTAACTATCACCGTGACGTCTAACATTTAAGAATGGAAGAAATAAAAATATAAGTTAAAAACTTAAACCCGACTACAAACCGCGGTCTTAAAAGTAGTAAATAATTATTGTCTGATATTCATAATATTGAATTTGTATATTTCTATTTAAACAAAAGAAAACTTATTATAGAGGACCGCCGTAGTCGCATGCCACTGATACCTGATGCTCCTTCATGGCGTTTTCATTTTTTTATTAATTGATACATAAGTCAGCTGCTGTTGCCGTTAGCAAGGTGGCATGCGACTACGACTGACCTCTATAATAATGTTACTTATATTTAAATAGAAAATTACGTCACACGAGTTTTCAAAGCACTGTATCGTCTTCATTGTTTGTTTTCGTGAAAAAAGAAAAAATACGAGTCCAATACTTTTTTGGAAATCTATCTGACGGGCTAAGAAGTTTTTTTTTTGTTAACTACTCTATTGTTTTTGCAGGTAAACGGCGAGCGTAATGCGTCCACGCCTGTGATGTCTCTAATATGCAGTGGGACGGCCTCTACTTCGTGTTTCTAGCGTTATGCTGCCTCCATACTGCATCTGGTAAGTCCATTATACAAGCATACATTACCCTAATGATATACTGTCTGTCTAGTTAGCACTTTGCTTATCACTTAACAAAATTCTTAAACTGTAACTTAAAAATGTACTTAAATAAAAACACACACTTATACTTGCCTACGCAGTTCGTTTAAAGTAGCATGTCGTGTATACAAGCCTTGGACCAGCACAATCACAAAATAGACTACAGCTTTAATAATATAGGTTCAGATAAATCTTCGCACCTAGCATCATAAAATCAATAATTAGATGAAATTAAAAGCGAAACAAGCATTAAAATTCTAGAACACATGCTAGCATGCAATTGCACAAATGCAGCTCTTCAACACTAACAATAAAAATACAGAATAACCCTCTTTCAATGTTATCTCATATCAAATTATAATTAAAAATTTAAACAAAAGCCAATCGCGGAACCGAATGAGTTTCGCGAGTGGCTATTACGTAACCGACCTCGTGTTACTACGAGTGCATCCATACTTTATTTATATGATGGTCAGCATAACCAATATCTGGTTTCAGTATCGACTTTTGAATATTTGAAACATTTTGGCCAGAATTTTATGGGTTCACAGTGTAGTTTCGTGGTGAGTTTTGAGAGAGAACTGAAAAACCACTTGCAGTGTTTTTTATGTCCAATGTACCGTTTATTGTTCTGTGATTATTTCATATGGAATCACACTGCCAAATCAATAAAGCTTTAATATGTTAGTATATCAAACTTCAAAGTAATTATAGTTTCATTAAAACTTAGTGGCTGTAAAACATAAAAGTTGTATTTGGATACAATTATATTTTTTGCCAAACACATTATATATCAAACTAAATAAAGAAACCTCTATGAAATAAATGGTTAATTTTAAGAAAAAAAATCGGCGTACCTATAAATATTTCTACTTTGCTATTGCAATCAATCTTTTCATAAACAAACATGTTTTTTGTACACTTGGAAATCTGACGAGTCTAATAAACTTTACGAAACTTCGTAATTAAACACACAGGTATTCAAAAGTTTGAACAGTTAAAGTATTAATTTGCTGTACGAAATTTATTTTTAAGTATAAACAATAAATAAGTTATTAGTTCAAAAGCGTTTTAACTTTGAATAGTTTTTAGTTAAGCTCCATTCAAGCGAAGTATTAATAATTTGAACATAATTTAGAATAACGAAACATTAAAAAGGACTTATTTAGCCCCACATACGGAACAATTTTGTATGTATGTACCAATTAAGTTGTTAGTAAAAGAAGTTGGAAATAAATTCAACAAACCCCTTAAAGGGGTTTATAACATACTATTTTGGAATATTTTAACATTTTTATGTCTTTTCAAATATATTATAACGATGAAGGAACACTGAAAAAAGAAATATTAAAAAATGCTAAACATATACCTCCTTTGTTAAATGTTAAATCTAGCATTATTCCGGTCTAGATACAGAAGGTATTATTAAAACGAGAGCCTAAAGCATTTTCTCAGAAAAATATTAAATAAAATGTCCACAATTCATCTTAAGAGATGGATGAAAACTCTTTAGAGTGTACCATTTTTATTCAAAACCGTTTTGGATATTCATCGCCTGTACGAAGTTTTCCTTGCTTAAAGGAAGTTAAACAAATCAGAAAGTCGTGACTAGAAATATAAAATAGCATTTCATATTTCGAATACTTATTCAACGAAAAACCTGCGAGCAAATAAAACGAATAGAATATTCATTTATTATTGTCGTATGTGTAATTTAAAAACAATACATTCGCATACTGATGAAAAAAAAAATGTATACGTTACGCGGTATCAGAACGCCATTTTCCGCTTATTTCCCGTAATATTTTATCTTTAAAGAAAGTCTTAAGAGTTACGAAACTTATAGCATAACCCTGAAAATATAGACACAATAAATTAGTGAAATAATAAAAGAAGAAACTATTTTCTAAAAGCAAGACATTGATCTGTGCAGAACCGTTACGCTTTCCTGAAGATTATCGAACAAATGTCGTTCGGAGACGCCGAAGCGATGAGAAGGACAGTCTCGCCTTATCCAGAGAGATATTCAAAAACATCACCAAGCAACTACGCGAAAATATCAAGCGTGAAGGAGCGACTGACAAGAATAATCATTTGTTACCGAGTAAGTATCGATTTTCGCGTCCGCAGTAAGGGCCCATACACATGAATCATAGCCACACCACACCACACAAAAATCAGTGAAACATTTTAAAGCTGCCTTACAGTAACCACAGGCCTAGCATTTACCTGAAACTGGTACCTAAGGTGAGGGCTGCGTGAGGGGTGTTGACGTCAGTCAGCTTAGCTGTAAGCCTGTTCAAAAATGTGTTTTTGGAAATCAGTTACTCGCGTGATGATTGCATTGTGGGTGATATGTGGCCCGCATCACCCACATACGGTTTCCTTAAAAATGTGAATCAATGTAAATGTAAATTTTCATATTTTGCATTCGATCTTGTAGTTTTTGTTAAAATGAGGTGTGGTGTGGTTGTGGCTCGTGTGAAAGCGTCCTTAGTCTTGGACGCTCGTGATCCCGTTTTTTTTATAAAGAAATATGAATCTGCTTACTTGATTCTAGACGTTTTAAAGCGTAACAGTATCAGATTTTAAACATTTCTTCTTTTACGACTCTGATGACAACGATCTTATTGGAAAGAAATTCAAATAGTACTACCTCCTTATTAAAGGCAGATTACGTAAATTACATTTTGCGCTCACCTTATTTTGCGTCATTCAATTTAAATTGAAAAATATTGTTGTTTTTAATTATAACTCCTAAGGAGCTGCATATTAGGAAGAATTACGTCAATAAAACTGAACGCGATTAGAACTTTAAACCGCTGTTAAGCGCGGTCAGTGTAAATATTCCGTAGCGATGATGACACTCACAGCTCTTAAATGCAGTTACTGTTGAAGCATACTGATCGCGATCAATTTCTATTAAATCTGTAAAATTTAAACTTTGTGGTTCTACAAGTTTAGAGAAAACCAACTTGTATTCAACCAATGATCAGTGGTCCACATTAACAGTAATTCGAAAGATTTGAAAGTCATGCAGAGAAGGCTTTTCCCAGTAGTGGGATGACTTAGGCTAACAGTCACAATTTTATCTCACGTAGATCTTATATCTGTGATTGGAAATCAGTATAATGAATTCCTAGGACCATGTTTTTACCGATGAAACTTTAAATCTTAATTAAAATCAACCATGATTCTTGTCAAAGCAATTTACATATCTTTAGCTTTAATTTACCTCCAGTAGTGCAATAAAACAATTTATTCCTGAAAGTTAAAACAGATAACACTTTACTGTCAACTCTCTGAAAAAGGTCGTTTCGTTTAAGCATGATATTTTTTAGGACTAACAAAATTTTACCTACATTGTGCACGGGCTTGTACTGATAAACTAAATAAAAACTAAACTAGCGTAGTTTTAATAAACTAATATTTATTATCGTCACTTGTGTACCTGTTTGTTTAGTTATTTGACTTGATTTCATCATTAATAAAATCTTAAAAACACATCTTTGCACCGTTTTCGCTCATTCAGGCACATTTACAACACATTAGTAATTGTAAGCAATATTTTACAGCAGCATTTATTTGTTTTATCTTTTTAAATACAGACGCCAGTACAAAAAGTTACCCGAAACTGTCAAACTTTCGTAATCAACCTTGAACCTAAAGGTTAAGCCATAAATTGAAAGTCTATTAAAGATATTTGGCAGATTATAGTAGCTTGATATGCTGGCGTCAGGAAAATTGGGAACTTGATTGGTCTGCAAATTGGGATACATCAACTGGTTGTACTATCATTTCAGTCTCAGATCAAAGATTGATTAGAATGAAGGTAAAAAAATTATTAGATAGCTATTTGAATTTAGAAACATTTAAAGGTGATACACAATCTACTCATCAATCAAGTTTCTCATCTTTTCCTATAGACAGATGTTAATTATTGAAAGTTAATTAACTTTATCCTACAGACAAGGTAGAAGAGCCTCGTCCATATGTGCCGTTTCAAAGTTATGCTCATGATCATCATCATGAGCACCACTGGGGCCCGTACTTTGAGGAGGAGAAGTATACTCAAGTGACAGCCCATGTCGGGGCAGAGGCCTTGCTTAACTGTAGAGTCGTCATGCTCAAGGATAAAACGGTAACTTTCCATTTTACTATCATTAATATTTATTATGGGACAAGCCCGCCACACTATTCCCAAACCACTGTGACTCCTGAAAGCCAGAATCAGTGGCGACCATCAGAAAAATGCCGAGACAATGAAGCTAGGCGAAGTCCCAGAGAAACATTTTAACTGTCTTGGATCCTGCAACGCAATAAATAACAAAAGAAAAGCGGAGGAGTAGAAAAAAAAGATATATAAAAAATATATATTTAGTACACTAAGGATAGACCATCTGGAGGAGCAGATTCTGCAGAACGAATAGTAGTGAAACCGCATTTTGATTTCATTGTTCTGGTTGTGATTTCAATGGGCCAACCATAATGAGCTGTAGAACCGGTGGCCGTGAGCGTAAGTGGTATAATTACCTTAAAAACAGCTTAATACATTTATTTTTGTTGTGTTTTTCAGTAATAAGTTCGTATTTACAGTCGTTCTGACAAGTTCAAACAGTACAAAAGTGCTTTTTTGTTACTTTTAATCACTGTTCCCTACAAATTGCAATTAACCAGCGTTTCCTTGAATATGTCTGTACCATTTTCGTGGTATAAAACTCGGTATATTTTTTTTTTTGCAAAATAAATACCCGATGTACCTTTATTAAAAAAAATAATCGGAACCTTAATGTAAAATGTGTGTAAACTTCTATCTTAAAAAATAATCGTATTTGTTTTTGCGTTTCCTAGAAACAGTCTGTATACATTTTATCTACTAAGATCATTTAATACTCTTTAAGCATTAGCGTAGCTGTAGTTCCCAGAATTACGCAATAATAAATAAATATCCATTGGTCCATCATTAATATAAAAAAACGTCCAAGAATTTCTTTTGTGTGAACTTCCTCATTGCCCAAAAATGTTATGAGCTCTTTTAATTCAAATCTTTCTCCCTTTTACGAGTATTTCGTTACGAACCGAAAAAGAATTTGTAATTATAATAGTTAAAATTTCCAGATTAGTTTCTTTAAAAGAAATGAAAGTCAATGGCGGAGTATCTGTAATGGATGAGGCATGATAAGATTGTAAAAGTGAAAAAGAATGGTGTATTTGGACACTTGAGAGTTTAATACTCGTAATGTGCAGAACATGGCATTTAGGTACAGGCATTTTAAGCATACCTAAGCATTGTCTTGATATTTTTATTTGTGGAATCACTATGATCATCATCATTTCAGCTCAAAAACTGTTCTATAAAAATGTTCTGTATTAGTTAAGAGTTAAGAAGTAAAAAAAAAACTAGTAAGAGTATTATATATAAATGAGTAAAAAGTTAAATATCAAAGATAACTAGCTAAGTAAAGTAAATTATTTAAAATAGTTAAGTAACTTAAAAATAATGTACAGTAATTAGTAGGAAATTAAAGGCTTTTTTATTTTATTTATAATGTAACCGAGTTCTAGATTTATGAATGAACCAAATTAAAGATGTATGAATGTGAGCAGGCGAAAGGGTCTTAGTAGATAGTGCTCTATAGTATCTACCTGCTCCCATAGGACAGAGGCGTGAGTTTAATGTATATATGCTTAACCATATTCTTATGTTTTCCTTTTATGCAGGTGATGTGGTTGAGAAACACCACGGAGTCAGCACAACTCCTCACCGTCGGTCCAGCGTTATACGCCGGCGACAATAGGATAGGAGTAAAATTCCAATACCCAAACAACTGGAGACTTAGTATGAACCCAGTGAAGTTAGCCGACGCTGGTCACTACATGTGCCAAATATCCACACATCCCCCAAGAACGATATTCACAAACCTCACCGTTTTACGTAAGTATAAAAATCAATATAAATTCTTCGCTCAGAATTCCTTTTTCATCTTTTATTGAAACGTTTAATTAAGCCGTGCTATTGTGTGTATTATTTGTGAGATTGGAAAGCTTCTCTATTCTATTTCTCACGTCGTTTTCACTTTTCGCCCTGTATTTTGCCTCGCCATTTCATTTCGTCTTAATCGCTTTTGATATTACCGTTTAAGGTAACTTATTTTTTCCCCGAAAATATCCTTAATCTCCATTTGCATGTACCAGCACTTAATGACGTCGTTTCGTAGTATTTATGTGATTTAGACAAATTAAAGTATTTACTCCGATTTATCAGCATCACCTCGATGTGCCTATTCTTTTTTTGCTTATGTTTTGTCAACGACAGCGGAAAGGTAAGGTCTTAAAAAAGTAGTAAAGTTTTTATTAGCCCCTTTAAGTCCTGTTTGTACTTTTCCTGGGAAAATAACTGAAACATAATTATGTTTTGCGTCTCCGTGAGGGAAATAATATAAATTTTCCGGGACCGTGATGAACCTAGAAAATTATAAAAGGGAGAAAATATTAAATAATTTAATTTATTTAGGCCGTTAACCGAAATTTCAGTCTCTTATATAAAAATCGTGTTGTTACCTAAATTAAAGAATGTTTTGTTTTCAGCTCCCATAATATCCATAAATGGTGACGATACACATGATGTGAAAGACAGATTTTATAAAGCGGGTAGTGCGATAAAATTATCCTGTATCATATCAGATCAATACGTGTCATCTATATCCACAAAGGCGCCTGTGACGACGCCTCTACCTACTACTACTCCCTTACCCACAACCACAACTACAGAATTAACAACAAAAATGAGTACAATATTCAATAGAATAGATATAATGATGAATAAAAGTTGGAGTGTCGAGACGACGACAATCACTTCGACTGTTAGTATAAGTACCACTAAGAAAGCACCAGAGAAGACCACGACTGAACTGACTACTCTCAAACCCACGACACCTCCAGTAGAAAATAATATTTATGGAATTGTTTGGAAGAAACAAGGAAAGGAGTTTACAGAAAATGTCTCATGGCGGAATATGAGGTAAGAGTCCATTTTGAAGCAAAAATAAAAACTTTAATACTAATGGCTTGTTACTTCTAAAACCATCTGGTATTTTACCAAACGTAATGGTTTACTTTATTTTGTCTTAGTTTTAAAAATTTGCTTCATTGAAGTCTGCATAACAGGCCCTAGACTTGAAATTTCGAAGGAAATAGCAATTTTCAGTAAAAACGGCAATCATATTCACGACATCTACAGATCCGTTTTATAAGAATTCATAGTAACCGTTCATGCATGATCTAATATGCGACTGGGTTGTTCTCGAAATTATAGCATAATTTTGTTTTCATTCATTTTGTTATTGTTGTCGACATAATCAAGATAATATTATACTAATGTCCGTTTTCTTTTTTAGCGCTACAATCAGTGTATCATCAGCGTCACAAAATGACAGTGGGACGTACTCCTGTCACCTGCAGAACCATTCACAAGTGACCATCAATGTCCACGTTCTGATTGGTAAGTGAATTCAATGTACTCGTAATTTTGTATTAATTTTGCTCCACTCTAATATTTCTTGTATTGTGAGAGCATGAATACATACAAGATAATTATCTAAGATTTTGTACTAATTAATTATTATTCAAATTATTCTAAGAAAACATAATCATAAATCTAAAAGTCACCTTTAAGTTTTTAATAAACAGTGTATCGGTTCAGAAAATATGAAATTTTAATTATGGTACTTAGCTATTGTGAAGACGTTCAAGTACAGTTCATTTGAAAGTCGGTTATGCATTGCTCCAGTAGCAAAAGTCATTATTTAGTCGCTTAAGGTGACGCAGATATTAAACTATTTGACACCGAACAAAGATGCCGTGAAGAGATAATTATAAATTAACAATTTATAGTCTCAGTAAAACTTTGTCGTTGATAGTTTCGTACAATATAATAGAATAACTGAGACATATTGAAAACTTTGTAGAAACTGAAAACTTTCATAATTTCGTTTTCTTTATCAGGCGAGAATCAAGCTGCAGTACAACATAACACGGGGAACAAAGGAACTCTTTTCTGGCAACCACAAGTCTTGGCTTTAGTTTCCCTCGCTATTCTTCTATTGTTTTACCCTTGATGATTTGAAAACTTCTAAATTAAGATGTTTAAATATTTTACGCGAGTGAAAAACTAAGTTTTTGTTGAAGCTGAAATAATTGAACGTCAGAGTGATTTAAGGCGTTAAATGTGATGTTTGCTGATATTTGAGCAGATTATTTCATTTTGAATGGAAATATTTTTATAGATATTTCAGCGGAGGGCAATTTTACTTGCAAATGTAATTGCAATCTCGTCGGATTTTGCTTGTAGATTTCAGTTTGCAAAGCATCGTCAGACCGAGCTTACACGAAAAAGGAACGCAATAAATAAATTCTCGAGGCTTCGAACTACCCTCATGTTTATTAACAGTTACTCTCGAAATAACCAGACATGTGAAATTCTATTAAAATATCTCTATTCTGTCGTACAACTTTCGTGTACGACACATTCGACCATGATTTAGATTTAAGTAAAACACAAAGCATGTAATACTAGCCTAGAAAATGAAAATTCTTCTAAATCTGTTGTAATATAAACTCGAATAGACCGTGGATATCCATCTAGGATGAAAGTAATATTTTTTTTCAAGATGTAAGAAAATCCGCCATTTTGTGAAAAAATCCGTTGATTTACAAGAGACATGACGTAATTCACGACAATGCATAAAATGCTCGTAAAATGGTTTTAGTACTTTTTTTACTATGCAATGAGTGATATTACATAAAGTGCTATCTGCGAACATGTAATATTTAAAATTCTGTACATATAATTTTTTATTGTTGGAATGTTTGAATGTTCAGATTTATGATTAGTTGACCTATGTTTTCTAATTTTATCAAAATCCGAAATGTTTACACAAAGTGTATTTAGTTTTAAGACAAAATTATTACCTAAAGTAAGGTTAATACGGTGTAGATTGTACATAAATGAAATTCCATGATGGTAAATGATTTAATTCAACCATAACTGATTCAGTTCCATGTAATATCTGTAGCATAAATATAAAATTATCGTGTATTTTAATACAAAATGTACAGTTAATGCTACTGAACTCTTATACTAAGGAATAGAAACCTTTCTCGTTTGTAATATAAACTTAGATATAACGTGAGGCGAAGCCAAAATAGTAAACTTAATCTGTAAGATATTTTATATGTTGTTGCACATTTTTGTTAATAATACACAAATCTCTCATCTGTAAACAAAAAGAAAGACTATGTTAAATGACTGTAAACTATAAAATAAACTTAACATTATACTAAAGTCTTTAAAGCATTTTTATTGACGTTTTATCCTACGCAGTTAAAAATAAAATGTCAATAGGTTTCTCGATATAGCAAAGGTGACGTTGGTGTATAAAGTTTAATTTCAGACTTCTTTCGTAACTATGATTATCTAACTATCTTTCTATCTAAAGGTATAAAAATTAATTGATGTTCGCTAGTATAGCTAAAACACAGAAACGCCTTCACCGATTTTAATGTATTTTATGTGGTTCTACAAAAGCCAGGAATGCTTAAAAAAAGGCTCAGTTGTTTTACATACATAAGTAGGTAGGTGAAGACTACAGGGAAGTACAAAGCAGAAACCATGCATTGCAACAAATGCGGTACAGCTATCTTAACTAAAAAAAATGGTTCAAACCGAAGAAATAAGTAACAATTTATACTAACGAACTTGGTACGTATTTGGTATTCTTTTAGCATTAGACCTTCGTAGCTTCGGGGCTCTTTTGGGTATGTATGGAGTGGAACAATACTGGGTTACCAATTTACTCTATGTAGATAAACTCACCAAGCTGTTCTCGCGTAAACGAAACACTGGGAACCTTCCCATAAGTTTGCGTAGCTTTCAACCAAATTGAACCATCCCATATAAACCTAATACATTGCTTAGTTCGCTTCCTCTGGGTCCTATCTACAACATCGGTGTTTTCATTTCAAGCAATAGGTATGTATTGTTCTGCCAAAAAAATTGTCCATCCCGGCCTTCGGGTCGACATTTTATCAGCAAAAACACTCACTGAATGAACCCTTTGAAAAGGCGCACCTCAACCTGAAGAAATGCAATGTACTGAGATTTGTATTATACGCAGAGCTGTGAAGCGACGGTATTATCTTCACCTTCGAGCGGAAAATGGGAAAGAGGGTCGGTGATGTAGAAAATCAATGTTTTCTGACTCCAAAGTGTAATAAAGATTGGGACCTTTGATGTTTCTATTAACAATGAACTGCTTGATGCGCTGTTGTCCCTTTTCAATCGCCATCGTATGGTAATTGAAAGTTTCGAAGGTGGCGAGGCTAACCTTAATAGGGATGTTTACCGACTTAAAAAAATATGATTCTAATTAGTCCGTCTTATAGATTATCGTAGAATATTGGATACGTTTCTTTTTATCAAATCAATAAAAATTGACGAAGATAAAACGCGTCAAAGATATAAGTGGGGGTTGCGACGTCACTCACCTGTTAAGAGTGTCATACAAATGTCTTCGAAAATGACGTCACACGAGTTTTCAAGCACTGTATCGTTTTCATTGTTTGTTTACGTGAAAAAAGAAAAAATAGGAGTCCAATATTTTTTGTAAATCTATCCGACGGACTAATTATATATTTTTTTGTTAACTAATAATAATAATAATAATAATATTCCACAACTATCACACAACGCCATCTAGTCCCAAGCTAAGCAGAGCTTGTGTTATGGGTACTAGACAACTGATAAACATACATATATATTTCTAAATGCATACATTTTATAGATAAATTACACCCAGACACAGAACAAATGATCGTGCTCATCACACAAACATTTGTCCTGGGTGGGAATCGAACCCACGACCTCCGGCATAGCAGTTAGGGTCACTAACCACTAGACCAACAGGCCAGTCAAAACCCACCCCGTTGGGTTAACTACCCTATTCACGTCATACACAGTCAGAAGGAAGAGCAAACCGTACTAATTGTGTTTGGTTTTGTGATGTTGATGCATTTCGAGTACGACGACTAAATTGTGAGTAGTTTACTGACTAGCTCGTCGATCATAAAGTCCTGGGTTTGTAAAGTGGTGCGTGTTGATAAGTTACTTTAATTATGGCATAAATATCTATCCAAATCAAAATTCAAGGTTTACGTTCATCCCGTCGGGGCTGCGGGCCCGTCGGGGCTGCGGGTTGTTGTAAGAGATACCGCGGCCTCGACAGAAAGAAGAGAAGTAACATGGGTGCTTTTTAGTCAGTAGAAGTCTGACACTCCCTTTCGCTCGGCCCAAGAGCGGGAGGGCTTATATGATGATTCTCCCCCCCCCAAAGGGTTTACTTTCATCACACAGCAATTTACACAGTTTTTATAAATTCACAAACAAAAAGATTATTTTTACAGCTCAAAATAAGCCCTTATTATGACAGCATTGTCTTCTGAAACATCAAAGGGAACCCTTCCTTCAATCCTGTTTTACGATACTCGGGGAGATAGGAAACCCGCACGTTGTAATTTAAGACATAGTACCAACAGATTTATTATTTTATCAAAATTAATTTACGAAGTACATGATTAAATGATGACTGGCTTTTTGGTCAGTCCAATTACCTGGTGAAGGTTGTGGGGATCCATTCGATGCCAGACGCATGGCACTGGTTAATGTGGCGATAGTAAGGCGAGTTCTATGTCCAAGTGGACAACTTTAGGCTGAGATTATGATGACGCTGATGTTAGTCTGTGGTCGCAAGTGTGACTGCGAGTCGTATAGTCGAATAAACTAATAAGTAAACAGGCAGATTTTTTTATAATTACACTACTCACACACTAGTACACTGAAAACTACAATTTACAGAACTAAAACTATATTAAATTATATACAAATATCAAAAAGAGAAGAATTACAGGGCGTCAAAAAATTCGTACACATCGCTGTCAACAGAAAAAGTGCCCAGAAAGCTGGCAGCATTCCCACGTTCGATGTCAATGCTGATTCTTTGGCCAAAGAATAGGCCAGCCCTCTGGTCACATGAAGCGTCGACCAACCGCTTGGCAATTTCCTTAAATATTAGGTGAGCACTCGGACCCCAAGGCCCCAGTGTTTCAGCCCAAACGGCTCAAACACATAACTGCCAATTAGGTTGTTGTATTTGCGCCGTTTGAGGTTTTCAGCACCTGAAGCAGCCACCCCAGCACAACTCACCGTGCTAGGAAGATGGGATGGCGCAAGGGTATCGAGGCAAAAATATTGATTGCAATTTTGTTTTATGTATGACCTTAAAAGCAAATGGAAGTTAGCTGGCTGTATACTAAAATTATTAACTTGTTCGACTGTACATTAGCATTATTAGAAATTTCTGTCCGTATTTTCTCAGTAAGAGCCAAGATGTCTGAATTGATGTCCGATTTACGGCTATAGGCTTGCTTAATATTATATGGAACTTCAAACGTGAGTGGCGAAAAATGGGTGTACTGTTGCGTATAAACTATGCCTAACACTTTAAGGATTACCAACGTGGCGTAACGTGTTACTGATTAAATTATGTTTTTTTTACGAAACGTCATTTTCTATTGTTCTTACCACAACAAAGATTGTAAAAAGACAGTTAGTTTTAGACCCTTCGGAACACAAAACAATGCCGCCAGCTTTTGGATGAAAGTCAAAGCAAATTTTTTATTCAGTAATTAGGTCGTTACACTCACTTTCAAGAGGCCTTTTTTAATCTACCCGCATTTCAGCTGTGACGACTTCTGTGTAAAAACTGAATGAAAAGTGGGTTTGAGTATTTTTTTTTTGTTTTAATTTCATAAAGTTTAGAACATCGCTATCTCTGTCGTGTTATTAAAAAATAAATCGTTCAACGAAGTATTATGATAGAGACTGCTGCATAATTAAATAATTCATCGAATTAGAAAAAGAAAGATTGAAATTAAACGCCAAGAAAGTGGCAAATACTGCTTATAGATTTACTTGAAGACTACTTGATATATGAAGTATCTCTTGACTGAACCCAGTGAGGCCAAGTGGATGACACCATGCTAATAAACTTAACAAGTTTTTGGTAGGCTGTCGCGTTGGTTAGTGGTAGCAAGCGTGACTGGTGAGCATGGTTTCTTTGATTTGATTCCCGGGTCGAGCAAGATGTTATTGGAATTTTTCACTAAGAATTTCTCAGTAACTGCCATGGAGTCTAGATTTGCCCCAATCGACGACAATAGGCACTATTCCTTTTATATTGTACTTAAAAACATAACTTTTGATATGCGGGTGTATTATTCTGCACACCCCCGCCTAACCTAACCGGGGATAATAGGGGTGATGTTATGTAGACATTTTTTTTGAAACGACATTGTTTAAGAGGTTGACTCTAAAGCTTCATTCATTTTATCGTGTGTTCCTGCATTAACAACAGACAGTGAAGTGTAATAATAATTAATTTACATGTAGGCATTATGTAGAAACGCAATTACGAGAACAGACGTAATCTGATTAACCAGGATCCTTTAACAACATTATCAAGTTACCATTAAGAAATATAAACTTACATAGTAACATTTACATGCGGAAGGGGTTTAATGTGGGATTTTGTTAGCACTTTTAGCAGTGTAAATCAGAAAGATTAAACAAAAATGAATTAGAGAATAAAAAATAAAAAACTAAAGTGACTTTGCTGACACTTAAATTGTAACAGTCATCTTTTTTTTTTTATAACCTGTTCGTGTCCCACTGTACCTTCCATGTGCTTTAATCTCGTGCTCCCTTGAACCAGCTGGTTATCGGAAGATGGACGGGCGCCGCCGCCGAGGCCGGTCAAAAGTAACAACTTTAAAAATCGGGATAGTAGTCCGGTCAATTTAGACATCCGAGTTTATATTAATTCCCACCCAGCTGAAGATTCGTAGGATTGTTCAAAACACCATTATAAATTATAATGTAAAAAGTCCTCATCGATCCGACACCTGGAAAAATATTACTCGGGGTCAAAACTCACAAAATCGGGATTTTTGTGATTTTCAGCAAAACGGTAAGTTTTATCATAAAATTTGCCGAGAGAAAATTGTAGATCAGATAATAAATAGTCTATAAAAATGTCTAAACACTTTAATTTCTACACCGTTTTTGAGATATAACAATCTTTTTGAATCGATACAATTATCTCAAAAACGGTGGCTCTTAGAACTTAGAACATTGAAGCCAATTATGATTACGTTACTTAGTCAGAGACGTTTAAGATAAGTAATCAATAAACAACTCTGAGTATGGCAGTTAGAGTATAATTTATCCATTTTTAGGGTTCCGTACCTCAAAAGGTAAAAACGGAACCCTTATAGGATCACTTTGTTGTCCGTCTGTCTGTCTGTCTGTCTGTCTGTCTGTCAAGACCTTTTTTCTCAGGAACGCGTGGAGGTATCAAGCTGAAATTCATATCAAATACTCAAGTCTATGGTCTCTTGGAGCTGTGAAAAAATCAAACTTCTAAGTCAACGCGATCAAAAGATACTCCCGTTTATGCCGCAAATTTTCGACACTCGCAAGGGAATCAAAACCTACAAGGTACTTCCCGTGAACTCAGAATCTTGAAATTTGGTACGAAGCAACGTCTTATAACACAGATAAAGGAAAAATTGCGAAAAGCATAAATTTTTAGTTACATCATATAATAAAAATATTTTTAATAATTTAAAAAAAAAAAAAAAGCGACTCCCCTACTACGATGGTACGGAACCCTTCATGTGCGAGTAGGACTCGCACTTGGCCGGTTTTTTATACGTTAATTCATATCACCTACTTTCGTTAACAAAACTAAAGTTCATCTATCAATAACATCATCAAAATCAAAATCAAAACTCATTTATTCAAACTAGGCTGATAATCAGCACTTTTCGAACGTCAAAATTTACTTTACTTTACCTTTTAACAGTCCCCCAAAACGCCCCCCCTTCGACACTTCCTAGTGTTTTTGCTGGAAAGAAGAAGTGGCGTAACAAACTCCCCAGCACACATCTGTCTGTTAGGTTGGTTAGAAGTACCAGACTCGATACAATAGTAAGGCAAGTATAAAAAGTATATAATAATAATAAAAAAAAGACATAACATATCAGTAAACTAATCCTGGAGAAAGAACATAAATAACATCGGTATGTAAATCCCCTTTTGCCGAGATCTTTGGCGAAACGAGGCTGGCTGATTGAGAACACTAATGCCGCGTTGACAACGGGAAGTAACGAAGAGGATATATCGACGATAGTTCGATCGACTTTACAAAGACATTTTTTGGTAAATCTGAACAATGGTTTACCATCCTCATGCTTTATTGCTCAGTTTTTTGAATTTGTAAAGTAATAATTAAGGTTATCATCTTTTTCGTTTTATAAATTTATATATCCTGATTTGGTGTTCTGTTACTTGCCATTACAGTCGACGCACTTTAGATTGTCAGAAATCCATAGAAAAATTTACTGTAGTTGGTAACATACATAATTATGTAAATGGAAATTCACTTATTTACCGCAATCTTGAACTATTCTAAACCCTAAGTTCACCTATAAAATTACTTCCAATCATAACAAAATAATTTACATCATAGAGAATTGATTTTTAAAGCCTATTTAAACTATCAAACTCTGAATTGTTACCGAATATCGTAAATATTGTCACGATGACACTCCACCCTGGGGAGAATCTTTCAAACGTTACTTAGCAAGGTAGGCACACAACGTCACACTAAAATATTATTCTTTGAACAGCCCTTCATTTTGTAAGATATCGGAAACCTTTTTCCATTCACTTCTACTCGCTATGTTTAAGAAATAGTAGTTGGTGTCTATAAGTAAGTAGTAAGTCATTTAAATGATAGATTAAATAACATGATTTTGACTCGAAAGGTATTCAGCTGCTTTTGCTTAGACTGAGTCTTGTTTTCAATGTGGAAATCCGCAATAGGGATGGCCTCCACTCAGGGGAGAGGGTAGGGGAAGCAGGATTTAGTGCTACTTCTGCTGCCCCTCTCTGTGATGGGGTGCGTTGGATAAAACTGAAAGTCTGGCCGAACATATTTGAGAAAAGGGTAAGCGGATCATGATTATGACTAAAAAGTAGATGACTGTGGACTTAAAGAGTTATTATAAAGAAGTATGAAAGAATACATGCTGGCTCAAATGGATAGAATAGGATCTTCTCTTAGCGTGTCGATGGCAATCTAAATAGGGTAGATAACCAAAAAAAAACGAATTAGTCCGTCAATTAAATTTCCCAATAATATTTGACACGTATTTTTTCTTTTTTGACGTAAATACACAATGAAGACGATAACAGTGCTTTGAAAACTTGTGTGACGTCATTTTCTAAGACATTAGTATAACATTTTTTACCGGTGAGTGACGTCACAACCCCCTACTCAAATCGTGTTTTATCTTCGTCAATATTTATTGATTTGATAAATCAAAAAATACGTAGGTATCCAATATTTTTCGATAATCTAACAGACGGACTAATTAGAATCATATTTTTAAATCAGTAAACATCAGAATTGGGCTACTAGTTTGGCGCTTTCGGTAGCGTTCCAATTCCTTGGTGGCCGCTGTACGAGAATGGAACCACAGTCCCCTAAATATAAAGTGGCATATACAACGCACCGATTACCTAGCTCAATGCATTTTGTAATTCCAATGTGTTTTTATTGTGAGTAGTGTATTTAAGTGAATGTAGATTTATATCTGGATATAAAAGATTTCGTTTCAGTCATGAATTTTATTTTTAAATTCGACAAAGAGATACTAAAATATTCTTTTGAAAAGTCTGGATTTAAACCAAAATACGAGAATTATTTCACCTTCGTTACATGAATTAACGATTGATTGGGGTAATGAAGGTATACTGTTTCTCTGCCCAACAATTCGAGCGATACAGGGGTGATGTTTTGTGATGAGTCCTTATGTTCTCTCCAAGATTTCAGGAAATTGTATCAAATTTTCTGTACAGTAATTACAAAACAAACCCTACTGAACCGTAGTAATTGGTTACCAAAAACTAACAATATTCGTAGAACTTGATACACGATTTATAAATAGGCTCAGGCTCAATATCACATTGAATTAGCTTTCACAAAATCACGATGAGTAAAACATTTTAGGTCTTTTTGCGATGATAGCCGATCCCAACATAGTTGGGAAAAGACTTGGCAGAAGTTGATGACCTGGAAATCATCAAATAACCCCTCCCGCTCTTGGACAGAGCGGTAGGGAGTGTCAGACTTCTATTGGCTAAAAACCACACATGTTCCTTCTGAGCTTTTGGTGTCGAGGCCGTGGTATCTCTTTCGAACAACCCAGATGTTGATGACCTTAGGTACACTCTTTATGTCCGTCGAGGCTGCGGCTTGTTTCCCACCCCCCAAAATTTAAACCTACCTCAAATCATTCCCATTCAACGAAAATAGATCGTATACCTATTATGTTCAAACCCAGTAAACCACAATATTTTACTGAAGAGCTGCCATGGGTCTGATTATATGTAATTGTACTCTGGAGTCACAGCCTCCGAGTGGGATGTTATTTGTTATCGTACATTAAAAGGGATTCCAAACGAACAATGTTACAGCTTAGGTACTTGTGATTTATAGGAAGCGTTATACATACAACGTACTACGTAGTATGGCCTTCGCGTTCTATATTACATTTGAAATAGTATTAGTGCTAGTTTTAAGGGGCTAGAATTTTAGACAATGGTATTAATTAAGTATTTGATATTTAATTTGTTTTTTTTTCGAGAGATTATCCGTGTTCATGATGCTTGCAACAGCGGCGGAAAATCAGAAAATTTAAAACAAACAGTAAACATGGTATTGAATGCTATTCGGAACCAAAAATATTTTGCCAAATAGGTAGTTTTCCTTAGTCCTGACAAAACTGAAGTTCGTCTTTTATCTTCTTGTTTTGACTTTCTATTGCCAATATTCGATTTCCTAAAAGCAAATAGCTATAAAAAGAACATCCGCTTCACTAAAAACATCCTATTATGGGAATACTTTTAAAGGTTTTTTCGGTTCAGTTTTTCACAAAAGACAAGTTAATAAAAATTAAAACTGTGTCCGAACATTATCATCTTCTTTCGATATTAGAAAGCTCGTTTTGAAGTTTCCTGTCCGCTACAGTTTCTTTTAACGTTGAAAAGTTTTTTCCTTACCTACCGGATCGCTAACTAATCAACCTGCTTTAACGGAACTCTTTCAAACGTCCTTTTGATGTGCAAAACTCGATAATCTAATATTACTTCTTCGTGGGTGCGTTAAACTTGGCGGACATTTTTAATGTTTTAGAAAAAAAGGTTATTTTGCCTCGTAGGTACTTCTTTTTTAAGGCTACATAGAAACTTATATATAAAATTATGTTTTTTTCTAAATCTCTCAAGGAAAAGGGCTAGTTAATGTAACGTCAAAGAGTTAGTTCCAAAATCTAAATACACACATCAAAAGTGTCTAGGGATCAACATATATTTTTGCAATAACTTTTCTCCTGATTGATATTAATTAAAATTTTCTTTAAGGATTCATCAAATAAAGTGTTTTCGTTTGTCACAGTAACGATAAACCAAGTCACCTTTGCATTAATAAAGAAATTTGCAATTTTCCTAATAAAGGGATTTTTGACATTTGAACCACTAACATTAAAGTTCGAAAAAAAGACTGAAATAACAGTTTTCTTTAAAATTTTATTGGGTAACTTAAACAATTAATAATCCGTGTTTCTACCGCGAACACTAACAACACAAGAACATCGGTTTGGCATACTCAAAATGAGTTCATCCAAATCACGCTGTGGAATGGCCGCCCATGTTCGTTGCAACAACAAAAAAAGGTCTTCTTGCGACTGGATACCCTCCATATTCGGCAGAGCTCTTCTCTGTAGCATATCCCATGCATGCTCAATCGGGTTCAAGTCTGGCGACTGAGCAGGCCAGGGCAGGACATTGATGTTAGCTGCGGCGAGAGTCTGTCTTACAACTCTTGCGGTGTGCGGTCGTGCATTATCATGCATTAACTGAAATAAGGGACCGATTTGCACTTGTAGAGGAACGATGACGTCTGATACAATCGTCTCAGCATAAATTTGAGCGTTGAGGTTGCCTCTGATCCAAATCAACTCAGTTCTTCCGCCGATCCAAATACCCGCCCATACCATGATGGTTCCACCACTATAAGGATGGACTTCCTGGCAGGATTTTAATCGCTGTTGGCGTCCAGGGGTTCTCCAGTGTCGTATACGTCTTGTATCCGGTCTCATACCAAAACGAGACTCATCAGAAAAGCACACGAAACGCCATTGTTCTTCTGCCCAATTTCTGTGTTCAAGAGCCCATTGATATCGAATCCTACGATTGTGCATTGCTATAGGTGGTACCCGTAGCGGTCTTCGGGAATGAAGGTTCACTTCATGCAAGCGGTTTCTGACTGTTTGGTCGCTAATTAAGTTCCCTGAAGAGTGATGAAGCCTCACGGCTAACATCATGGCGGTTATTGTTGGAGCTCTTCGAGTTAAGATTTGAATGTTTCGGTCTTGTCTCCGTGTGGTGCAGCGATACCGTCCTCCATGGCGCTCAGCCACGGTACCAGTGCTTCGGTAACGTGTCCAAAGTCGACTGATAACACTCTGACTTGTATTCAGAGCTAAAGCCACAGTACGTTGCCGGGAACCAGCTTCTATCATTCCCACGGCTCTGAGCATTTCTTCCCTGCTTAAATGACGTCGCCGCTCCATAATAACGTTGGTTTTAATCAGTAGTAGGGAAACAGTAGCACTAATAATGTCTTCAATGCGTTGTATGTTTTTATAGGGAAAATATTGACAGCTGATTTTCATCTTTTACTCGAATTTGATTCACAGTTCCTGATTCAAATTATGAAATGCACCAAAAAGGATCCATATAAATTTATAAAATCATAAATTTATTACAAAGCCACATCTCAATCTAAAGAAATCCGCATAAAAATGCTTGATCCCTAGACACTTTTGATGTGTGTAGTTCAAAAAACTAGTCCTAAGATCTGAAAAGTTTACAAGTGAAAGTTTCATAAACTAGTTTTATTTCTAGTTCGTCGAAGAGAGTCGAGGCGGGTCATACCTACCACAAAAGAAGCCAACCTATTTCCATACATGGCGAGACCCAAAACATACCAAACATTTACCACGTATGACATAAAATGATACCTACATATTTAGGGATGTCCACACACATGCCCTGTAGCATTGTAAGGTTCATTTTATCCGTAATCCAAGGGTCAAAGCACCCGTTATAAATGATCCTACCAAAGTAATGCTCATACCACACTGCCCTTTACATTATTGTTACGCTAATCTCAAAATATGTAAAGAATAAAGCGTTCATGGTACGGTTATAATTGTTATTTGTGTCGCCGAAAAGCTTTAACACGAGTAATTTATTTGACTGACCAAATAGGACAATGATAGCGATAAAAACCCGTGTTTTAGCTTTAATCTGTTTTTATGGGATAGAAATAATGGCGACAAAAATTGTTTTAATTTTATTATGCCGGTTTAAAAGCTCAAGAGGTTTTCTTGGCTACTGCATAGAGTCGTGTGGTTACATTAAAATATACTACATAATACTGCTAAGCCAGTGAGTTGCTTAAAGTTGTAACGATGCAACCAAACTATGATGCTAATGGTACGCTGAAGTGCTACGCAGTAATGCTACGAAAGGGTGCTACACAGAGTTGCTACACAGAAATGCTATAATGTTTGATTCGAAGCAAATTCTGTGTTACGCAATTTTATTATTCTACGTTATTACACTATGCGGCTATACCAATATTGATGGTAGTACAATAATACGTAAATCAATATACATTCTATTATGAAATTATTGTAATTTCAATTTCTGTTAATAAAATATTCTTTATACATATGTACAAAATAAAACATGTCCCACAAACTCAGTACAAAAATAGAATAATCCATTTCTCTAATATATTTTGTTAAATAAACCGAAAACGTAAGGTCGTTATCGTGGAGCCCTACTATGTACGTGCTATGAAACAAAATGTGGATAGTTTCCGCTTCAATTTAGTTTGCACGGCTTTTATAGGGGATGTTTTAGACCTCCCTTCTAGCATATCCACCGTAAATATGGGGAATGGAGTTGTCAAGGGACCTTCATATTATTTTGTTTAGAATTCACGCGGAAATCTTCGGTGAAGGAAGAGAGAACTTTAATCTTAAACTTACCTACTTGATCTTTAGTGTTAAGGAAATAATAAAATATTTTATTTATGAAAATTAAATAATTCTTTTATTTATGAAAGTTATTCATACTTATGTATAACTGTAAGGCAAGGGCCTTTCTTATGCACAGAGAGCATTAATCACTACGCTTGCACAATATTTTATGAAAGGAAACTTTTTCATTCGATGTTTTTATTTACCGCTTTATACCGTTGATATTCATATGAGTAACATTTACGTCGTGCTCTATGTAATAATTCCATAGTAGCTACAGAAAACTATTACACGGAAGAAACTGAAACTGACGTCGGGTCTAACTTGAATAGTGAACTCTACTACCTTGATAATAAACAATCATGGACTAAATATTTTTACGTCCATTGAGAAACGTAATAATAATATGGCCATAGATAATGGCCTTGTCATCTCATCATTTCCGTTTGATTTGATATTTATATTCCAAGCCACCGACATAAATACATACAAACGTATAACAATACAATGAAATTCCGAACAAAAAAAAGCCGAGATTTTTTCCTGTTCGATTAATTCAGTCGAGCATTCGATCTGTTTCTATAACATGGCCACATATGTTGTCATTGATCACGGGCCCCTAAAATTATTCATTACGTTTTCATTGACAAGATTCTGGGTACATTTAAGCTGGTGTATTACTGCAGGGATTTAGTTAAATTATGAATATTTATCAAGTGATGTCATTCGTCTCATGATTATTCATTAGCTATTGTAAGCGTTAACCTAACTATGCATGCAATAGTGTAACATATATTATCTTGATACAGATATATCATGATAGCCTAGTGGTGTAACCGTCGGACTGCTATGTCATAAGTCTCAAGTTCGAACCCAAGACGCCTTTGAGTTTTTTAATTCACGTGTGTACGTATTGTATAATGTATTGTATCAAGGGTGTACCATGTTAAGGATGATATTATGGCTAGAAAAGTTGTGACTGCTGAAGGAACGAAAAAAAAAACACGTTTATGATCATCTGTTCCAATTCCTATTATTTTTCTACATTCAAGACTGAGGGCGACATCTCGTTGGCAAGAACAAACCTATCGATCTACGTCACACGCCTTTTACTCTCGCAATTAGTTAATATTGATCCCGGTGACCCCTCTCCTTGACTCTTGTACACGACATATTTTTATTACATTCAATTTTGCTTTAGCACTATACGCGTCTTTTATTTTACCAAACAATTCTTCGATTTGTTCATTGCATCTCATCAATCAGCTTGCTTGCTTGAAAAGCCTTCACCGCTGCTGCACCATCATCAATGATGCGGTGGACTTCCAGTCTAACCAAATGCAACCGAATATCAGTATTTTATTGCAGATTTGACCTCCACAATCTACCAAACATTAATAACATTGGGAACATTAATAGGCTGTTGATGAATCTACCAAAACTAGATTTGGTGTTATGATACCACAAGATAGAACGACAGACTTTCGGATGTTTATTAAAAAAAACAACAGATGTTTTTAGTTTGTTTCATAAAAACAAAACAATTCGTAAAACAAACGTGAATAATACTTCTCTCAATTGAACACTAGAATAGACATCTAGACAATTGCTGCTAATACGTACACAATACAAACAGTCTCACTATTCGCTCGAGACGGGGTTGCCAAATGTAATCTATTTTTTTCCCTTAGAATGGTATTAGTTGGTACACTCGGTATCTCCCTAAAGGGCTCAACAATCTACATAAAATTGTTTATGGGCCACTGTTACTCATTTTTATGATCATGTGTAACTTTTTATGGCTACCTATCTACACTTATTCTCATTTATTTTTATTCACAAACCTCGAGATTTGTACTAAATGGAAAAGCTTAGTGGAATGACGGATGCGTTTTATGGAATTCTGTTTCCTGATTCCTCTGAAATGTCAAGCTTGTTCATTATAACGTACATATATATAATTTTACATCCTTTTTCCATAGGAGTAGGCAGATGCATTAGAACGCAGGTGGCTATGAACTTTAATTAATAGTTTGAAAGTAAACTTGACTAAAACTAAGTAAACTTTGAAAGTAACTCTGTCTGTCTGTCTGTCGCGCTTTCACGCAAAAACTACTGGACCGATTTAAATGAAATTTCGTACACAATTACTCTAGAGCCTGAGAAAGGCCATATGCTACTTTTTAATGCAAAAAAGGTGTATAATGGATTGTTTAAGGGTGAAATGATTACTTTTGGTCGCCATATCCGACATCGGTCGCGATAACCGACATCGGTTACGATAACCGAGATCCACGCGGACGAGGCCGCGAGCATTAGCTAGTTAAAGTATTAAGTGGAAATATAGATATCTAGAAGCTTCGAGTTAAGCAAGTTTGACGTTTGTGATTGTTTTCCATTTCATCCTAATAACTTTTGGCATCATATTATTATTATTTTGAATAGTTAGTAGTTACATTCACATCAGTATTTTTGGTTGACTATAAGAAAACAAAGTTATGTTAAAACAGAATAATTTCAGTTCAAATAATGTTATTACACTAAACCACAGACGAATGAGCAATCCTTTTAAAAATCCCTTCCCAATCTATCAAAATCCCGTACAAAGTTTCAGTTCCACCAACATCGTCCTACATCGTTGTTTATGCAGACAACTTAATCCATCTCCGGTTTTCAGAAGCGGGTGAAAATTTTAACACGAACATACGAAATATTGGATCGTTTACAACGAAATTCAGTCTTCAGACGTAGGTACCTCAGATAAGGTGTGTAATAAAAGCTGGATCCCAGTGCCTGACGTGAGTTATGGCGGTCGGTAGTTCTTTCTGTAGCGGGATCTCAAGTCTTGAAATGTGAAGTGAAGTTAAAAGGGTCAGTAAAAAGTAATGGGTGGAACTCTCATCGCGGAACATACGGGCTTGTAACGGATAGCTAGTTTTTTGTATGGAGATTTTGAGGATGTAGGTAATGTTTTACTGGGGCATAATATTTTGTTGAGATTGGAAATGATTTTGTTTTGAAAATAAGACTTTCTGACGGAGGTTTTAGAGTCCGAAACCTATTTATTTGGTTTCATAACGAATGTTTCTGAAAATTTTGGATAATAATTTGGGTTTTTATTTTAATTTCTAATTATTAAATTTTGGATGTTTGTGACTACTTTGTTTTGAATTAAAACGACCATTTACTTTATTTTGTCCTTCTATACAATTATAATATCTTCATAAATCATGAGTGATAAATCAACTGTTTTCCTCGCCCTTTCCATTATAAGACAATGGGAATATTTTCCGTATTTACTTGGTTGCGGTCGAAGGAATAAGGATAATAATTTGAGGGGTTGTCTCGGCTTCCAATTGGCATAGAAAGAACTCTTATAAGTATCTCTTTTGTAAGAGGTTATGGAGAAATTGGTGGAATTAGGGCAAGGTAGGCACTTGAAAGGTATCGAGTAAGAAAGATTATAATAAAATTGGTACATTAAGAGCTTCATAACGAATTCATTGGTGTATTAGTATTAGCTGGGCCGTGGAGGTCAGACAGGCAGGCACTCCATGTAAACTGGTATTCAGCTGCATTCGGTCAGACTGGAAGCCGACCCCAACATAATTGGAAAAAGGCCAAGAAAATAATTATTCCAATCGGACCATTTTTGGTTCATTCGTTCGCAGTAAAAAATATTGTGTCAAAACACAATATTTTTTACTGCAACATGACGTTTTATTGTTATTTTAAGTATTTTGTTTGTTCTTTTTTATCTTTTAATCTGTGTTTTGTCTGTACAACAATTTGTATGTTTCCACTATGCTGTAGGTACATGTTTTTCCTCAAATAAACAAAATACGTCTTTTCAAGAGAATTTCATAATATATTTATTTTTGTATTAAATAACATCGAAAAAGTAACAGACTTGTAGATTTTATTAAAAATATTTAATTATAATTACAAAGAATAAAGATCTAATTAAATGTCATCGTCACGTAGGTAACACGTTTAGCCTCTTTGACAAAACTAGACTATTAAATTACTACCAAGAAAGTACTAAACGTGAGAATTATAAATTAAGTTCCACGAATAAAATTACAGTATTTTTAATCTCATCACGAAGACGATTTTTACAAATGGACGAATAGTAGGCATCCATTTAGACTTCAGACATTTAACAATACCACCGACAAAAAGATAATAATCAAAGTTAAAAGGGATGACAAAGTAATTAAATTTTGTCGATTCCACCCAAATAAATTCGGAAAGACGACGCGGCGTGAATATTGAGATCGATTGTCAACGGTATTATATTTTAAAGATCTTTGTCTTCTTTTGTAAGGGGAAATAATGGTAATGTCGAGGGCATTATTTATTTACAGGTGACAATTTATTATTAATTGTTGCGTTGTTATTGCTCGGAGGACAATTATTACGCCCGGAGTAAAAAAAAATGTTTGTATAAAAAGTATTAATTTCAACTTTTAGTGAAATCTAAAACTGGACTAAACTTAAGTCAGACTTCACCTACATTTCGCCCAATCCTACTAATATTATAAACGTGAAAGTTTGTAAGTATGTATGTATGTTTGTTACTCACGCAAAAACTACTGAACGGATTTGAATAAAATTAGGTGAACAGATAGTTTATAACCAACATCTGAATTAACACATGGCTAGTTTTTATCCCAATTTTATCTTCCCTCTGGTTTAACTTTCGAGCTGTAGCGGGCAAAGCCGCTTGCAACAGCTAGTTAGACATATTGATAGCTACAGTTTGTTTATAATTTGACGTAATCGCCATTTTATCATTTTAGAATGGCATTATAGAAATTTTTAACATTGGTGACAGTGACTAAATTATGATATCTTTAGCTTCGATTAGAGCGAAATGCAACTACGGGTTTGACATGAATGACTATAGGTACTCTATACTCATACCTACGGCGGAAGTACCGCTAAGCTATTTGAAGATCCGCCAATTAGCTCAGAAATCCTAGGATTAATTTGGTGGGTGTCATGACAACGACAGTTAACCACTATACAATCTATGAAGTAAAAATTAAGCTCGGGTCAAATAGAAGCCGTATGGGTTACGGAAGGAAGTCAGTCCGATTGAGTCAGCTTACTTGTATGGACGTGTCCAAACTGACGCGCACAACCGCGTGGCTTCGTAGTCATTTCAAAAATAGACCCACGAGAGATTCAGCTCAGTGTGGCGACAGTAACAGATTTTTACCTACCTCAGATTTAGGCCAAAAATAAAAATAACATCTAGAAATTCGTACCAGGTATATTCGAAGATCGTCACAATTTTTTCGACATTAATAACATGTTCAAATATTAATGTAAGCGTAAATATCCCACATCAAACATGACAGCGCAAATATTTACTATGTGTAAATAAACTCGAAAATTTCTAAATATATTCAGGAGGGAAATTTCCTACTTTATCACGTCTCAAAAGAACTTTCTTTCATCTCGCGCCCAAAACTTTACTTCATTTGACATTCATGGAGCATGAGGATCTAAATAGTTTCAGTGAAATATGTGAGACGGTATCAGAGGGTTTTGTTAACAAATGTTGGTGGAAACCAGTTATTGTAATAATATCGTGCAAAAGAAATCATAGATTTTATTGGAAAGGTAAAAACTTGATAGGACATACATTAAACGGACATATTTTATTATTGTGACAGAAAACTGCTCTGTTTCACTCTGTTTGGGTACATTTTGGTTTGGTTACCCTTGTTATGAGATCAGTTTCTCGATTTCCATTGTCTTGTTTTATGAGGCTTAGAATCTGGAATAGTTACAATTTTATTCGTTTAATCAAGTTTTGTTTAATTCAGTAAGACTCGATTAATAATAGCTGGCGTCGATCTTCAGGTTAAGCTCTTCTCACCTAGATTGGTTCGTGGATAAGTGACCATCCATTTCGTATCGAATTTTCTCCATGCCTCGCAAAGCACATTAAGCCGTTGGTCCCAGCTGCCATTTGTAGATCTCTGACAGTCGTAACAGGTAGCCAGGGTCTCGCAAGTCCCCGTCGGGGCTACGGGACCTGTCGGGGCTGCGGGACCCGTCGGTCCAGCAAGTCTGACAACCATCTCACCGAGGAGTCTCAAATTTCCCAGTGCCAACTGGGTTGTGGTGGATAAATAAGCAGTCGTTCTATGTAAAGAACTGGTATTCAGCTGCATCCGGTTTGACAGAAAGCCGACCTCAACTTATTTAGGAATAGGCTAAGCAGATGATGGATGATAGTGTAAAAATGATTACAACAATGCAACGTAATCAGAAATTGCGTACACACCAAAGATACACATATTAGACCATTAACTCGCTCACAAAAGCACCCATAGACACTATCACACACTACTACTCACTATCACACACGACACACTATCATTACCACACACCAAACACATTATTATACTCCCATACTTGGATACATAGTTAATTTATTGGCATGCTTTTGTTCTTGTAACCTGTTTTATTATTTGTTTTGAATAAGGTCTAAAATCTATAGTCTAATAATCTAATTACTACCAGCGTTGGAATTGTAATATATATGTATATTTTTTTTTCTTTCGTTAACCTACTTTCTCCATTTTATTTTGTCCATGGAAGTGAACTGATTTCCAAGATACAGGTTCTTTACCTAGTTTGGAAGTCAGGCGTCCATATAGTTTTCTGCAGCCTTTCTTGTATAGAATCCCGATGATGAAATTTGTATGAGGCTCTATTTTAATTGAGACCAATAAACGATTCGATCATTTTTTTTTGGCGGTGGGAAATCATCAAATAACCCCTTCCGCTCCTGGGCAGAGCAAAAGGGAGGGTCAGACTTTTACTGACTAAAAACCACCCATGTTCCTTCGAAGCCCTTTATGTCGAGGCCACAATATCTATTACAATATACCGCAGAGATTGACAAAAACCCTTAAAATCGGATCAATTTCCAATGTTTTGTTTAGAGAGCAATTTTTGTTTGTTTAAGTTTTGATTTAAACAACGAAGAAAATGAATACTGTTTACTTCACAATTTGTTGATTTATAGTTAAGTTATTCTACGCCCTTTCAGCTTTTGACTTTAACAACTGAACAGATTTTAATGTGAATATTTGAAAAGGTCAAGATCGGGACGTGAGAGCAACGTTTAAGTGCTATTTATTTTTATAGGTACAAAGGCTTATTATGTTTAAACTGAACTAATGAAAGCATTGAGTGAAAGAGCTAGTATAATTATTACGAGTTTTTTTTTTTTTTTTTTTTGTTAAACTAAGCTCGTTATTTATTTCTTTATATAACAGTTAATGTCGCTCCGTGGTTGGTCCGATACCCTATTGTTGTGTAGGTAGATTTATTAACTGCCTCGTTGGCAGGATGGTCGGAATACCATCAACAACTACTGCACATGAGGACCTAGGTTTCAATTCCCGTGTTGGGATTTTTTTATTGGATATTTCCTTCGATATTATTTCAGTAGAAACCACGGCGTCTGGATTTGTCCCCGGTTGTTGCCAATAAGCGTGCCCCCTTTTATATGGAACTCAAATACAACAGGTGAAATGTGGGTCCGGAAATCAAAACCAGGACCTTATGCTCCCCGGCCCTGGTGGAAGCCATAGTCCGGGGCGACAGGGAATGGGACGTTTTCGCCTCCTTCTGCGAAGCACTGATGCTAGCGAAGGAGGTGGCGGAACGTCAGAGGGAGAGAACCTCTCGTCTCAGTCGCCGCGGGAGACTCTCCGGGTGTTGGGAGCCACGTGATGGCTTCCGGCCATAGGACCATAGGCGTGGGTCTGTGGACGGTGAATAATGGGCTAGCTCACCGTCAGTCGGTTTTATGACGACTACAGGCCGTATCGACGGCGCGTTTGTGTTCAAAGAGATGTCAGCAACATTGAAGGGGCTCATAAGGGCCGACGCCCGTCAGGGCAGCGGGATGTTCGAAAGACCGCGGCCTCGACACAAAGGGCAAAGTTTTTAGTTAGTGGAAGTCTGACACTCCGTACCGCAGTGCCCAGAGCGGGAGGAGTCATTTAATGATTTCACAAAAAAAAAGGACCTCATGCTCTGCAGTCACTATTCCAACCACTATATAGACCTACGAGGCATTCAACAACAGTCTAATAAACTATATCGGACCCTAAAAGATTTCCCAAACGAAAACCAAGTTACAAGCAGTTTGAAAGCTCTGACGACATCGCAACATCAGATATTTATTATTACTTTTCATTTATTGTTGCTATTTTGACAATTTCCGCGCCCCGAATGTCATTTTGATTGCCCTGTCAATCTTCCATGTAGGTCACAGCAGCCATTTCATGACATTTGCTACATTTCACACGGGCTGAAAGACCGTTACGTGTTCTGATTTTATTTGCGGAATCGTTTATCCGTTAATGCTTATACTAGAAAGTATTAAGTGTGAATTTTATTGGTAGAATTAAAACTGAATAAATTCTACATTTTGAACCTATCAACAATAGAAACAAAATGTATTGCCTCGTTGGGCTAGCGGTCGCAAGCGCGACAGGTGAGCTTGAGGTCTTTAGGGGGGGGGGGGGGGGCTTTATGTCGAGGCCGCGGTATCTCTTATAACACTTGCAGCCCCGACTGGCGTCGGCCCTTCCATGGCCTTCCGTGTTGCTGACATCTCTTTGAGGCGGACACGAACGTGCCGTCGACAGGGTCTGTTGTCGTCATAAGACGCACGGACGGCGACCTAGCCCATTACTCACCATCCACAGGCCCGCGTCTACAGTGGCCGGAAGCCGTCCCCCGATATAAGTATAAGTATAAGTACAACGGGCTAGTGTCCGCAACTCCACGCTCAATGCGCGTATTTTGCGTGCGGGTGGGAATATCACTCGATCCACCCCAGCTCCCCGAGACAAGCCAGCAACCCCTTGGTGTTACTGGCAATCTCGTGGAGAGTACCTGGGTCACCGTCCCCCGATACCCGGAGTGTCTCCCGCGGCGGCTGGGACGTGAGGTCCTCTCCCTCCCATGTTCCACCACCTCCTTCGCTAGCATCACTGCTTCGCAGAAGGAGGCGACGGCGTCCCATTCCTTCCCGCCTCAGACCATTACTTGCACCAGGGCCGGAGAGCTTAGGGTTCTTGGTCCGTTATAAAATGAAGCCTAGGCCTAGGTTTGATCTACCTCGACGTCCGTCCCTAGCTCGCCGTCTGTCCGTCTTATGACGACGATAGGCCGTGTCGACGGCGCTTTCGTGTTCCACGCGCGCCTCAAAGAGATGTCAGGAACATTGAAGGGGGGCCCCTTCAATGCGCGTATTTTGCGTGCGGGTGGGAATATCACTCGATCCACCCCAGCTCCCCGAGACAAGCCAGCAACCCCTTGGTGTTACTGGCAATCTCGTGGAGAGTACCTGGGTCACCGTCCCCCGATACCCGGAGTGTCTCCCGCGGCGGCTGGGACGTGAGGTTCTCTCCCTCCCATGTTCCACCACCTCCTTCGCTAGCATCACTGCTTCGCAGAAGGAGGCGACGGCGTCCCATTCCTTCCCGCCTCAGACCATGGCTTGCACCAGGGCCGGAGAGCTTAGGGTTCTTGGTCCGTTATAAAATGTAGCCTAGGCCTAGGTTTGATCTACCTCGACGTCCGTCCCTAGCTCGCCGTCTGTCCGTCTTATGACGACGATAGGCCGTGTCGACGGCGCTTTCGTGTTCCACGCGCGCCTCAAAGAGATGTCAGGAACATTGAAGGGGCCCGTAAGGGCCGACGCCCGTTGGGTGCGGGTTGTTCGAAAGACATACCGCGGCCTCGACACAAAAGACAAAGGGCTAAGATGGGTCATGGGTGGTTTTTAGTCAGTGGAAGTCTGACACTCCGTACCGCAGTGCCCAGAGCGGGAGGAAAAAAAACGGCCTAGCTTTAATTCCTAGGTCGACCAGTGTTATACCCTATCCCTTTTGGGATTACAGGTGTTTGGATATTTTATTTACTATACTCACCAGTAATAACAACACTTACCAAATCTACACCCTAACTATAAAGTTGTCTAAACGCTTTAAACAAATTCGGTTCACAAACCCAGCTTGATTTATACGGAATCGTGAACTAGATATAAAGTGCTCATAATATTATAAAAAACAAAACATTTTTACCGCATGATTGTGGTGGTACAATCATGCGGTAAAAATGTTTTGTTTGGTGAACAAGCTTTGAGCAGGTAAAAAGTAGAAAATTTTACATCGCAGAATATTCTTTGGCATAAGCGACACGATATTAAACATAATCTCGACTACGGAGACACAGCCTAGGCTTCTTTTTATGTATGACTAGCGGACGTCACACGGTTTCACCCGCGTATTGCCTATGGGATAAAAAGTAGCCTATGTTACTTAAGGTAAATGTAGCTTTATAATGGTGAAAGATTTTTTTAAATCGGCGCAGTAGTTTTAGAGTTTATTTATTACAAACATATACACAAAAATAAAAATTTTTCCTCTTTATAATATTAGTGTAGATGTAGATAGACGTCACGTGATAGTCTTCCAATTTTTGTTCAACATCTTTCCCACCTTTCCAAGCTATGTCGAGGCTTTCTTTGTTTTTTATCTAACTGGATGCAGTTGAATCAACTGCATCCGACTAATACTGGTAATAAAATATAGTAGGTAGGCTTGGATGTGAGACTTTCTGACCACTCAGATTTACAAGCAACAGCTTGGCTTTTCGAAGCACGGATTAAACTTGGTATGTAATGTCCCCATGTATCCACGGACCAGTTTATTCCAGCGGGGGTTACCTTAAGATCAACCCGAGCGGCTGTTGGTATGTAATCATTTAATATTGCCTCCACCAATTTGATAGCCCTCGTGAAAAATATAATATGAGTTATACAGGGTAACACACCTGTCTATGATCGAACTCATGATCTTAAATTCATAAATCCAACCACCACTGGTTTTTGCTACCATTCACAGAAAAACAAATATTATTTTACTATTAATAACACATCCTGTAAATCACTTCACTGGTTAAAATCACGAAATCAATTCAATTTTCTTTTTAATAAAACCAATCAATCAATGATTTATTTATTGCTTTTCGTATTTCTCATTTCAAATTACAGTTTTACTTTTCTCGATATTGAGGGTAGTAAAATTTTCTGAGCAATTTTTTTTTCATCAGCTTTTTAATTGAAAACTGTTTGTAGCGTATGGAGCAGATTTATTGCCAGGTTTGTTTATTTTTAACCGACTTCTAAAAAAAGAAGGAGGTTCTCAATTCGGATCTTTATAAATTTGTTTTGTTTATGTTTGTTTGGGCATAGCTCCGTCGCTTGCTAACCGATGTGAAAAAATCTTTTTTAGTTGGAAAGGATTGTTGTCCCAAATAGTCCCATATTTCTTTTATGGAAATCGGACAAGCGGTTTTTGAAAAATCAACAAAACTAAAAAACAAACTACATGACGAAAAGATCGAACGATCTTTTCGTCTCCGTCGTTTACGAACCGATTTGGGAAATTCTTCTTTTATTCGAAAGCCTATGCTTTCCTATTGGTCTCATAGTCACCAGGTCGGGATCAGATGATGGAATCTTGGTGAAATCGGGAGAACTCAGAAAAATGTACAGCGATTTTGGTATTTTCTCTCTAACAAGCTGATCTGATGGTAGAATGGTTCTTATGTAACCGACATCAATACGACCTCGCAAACTTCGAGGATTACAGACGTGATGTTTTGTTAAAAAGTTTTTTAATAATTCTTATTTATTCCGTGTCATGCGCGTACGATACTTTTTTTTGTAGGGGTTGGTAAATTATCAAATAACCCCTCCCGCTCTTGGGTAGAGCGAAAGGGAGTGTCAGACTCCTACTGACTAAAAACCACCCATGTTCCTTCTTAGCTCTTTACGTCGAGGCTGCGGTATTTTTTATTTATTTATTAAAACTTTATACACCATTAAACAAACTGTACAAAGGCGGACTTAATGCCTTGGGAATTTTCTGCCAGTCTACCGGTATCTCTTACAACATCCCGCAGCCGTACATACGATACGATACTTGCCATTGGAATTAGAGAGTCACAATGGCCCAGCACCGAGTTATCTGGCATGCATTGGAGGAGACATCAGTATATAGAAGCAGGATGAACAAGAAATGACATGCCATTAGCTACAACCCTTTCTATTTTGTCCGGTGTCTATTTTGAAATAGACTGCAGTGATTAAAATGTATTATCTCTTACAAATAATCTTGCAAACAAACTCTTTTCAGCTTTATGTTAAAGCTTCTTCATTAAACAGCTGCGCACTGCGATTGCAAATAATTCTCAAGACTACTTCTATTAGCTTTCATATTTTCACTGGCACTCTACTTAGTATTCAGTTCAAAGCAAAGCCTTGAAGAATCTTAGCCGTCATAACGCCACGTTCACACGAAGTCTTAGGCAGCCGTTGTTTTATGAAACATTTTGAACTTGAAACTCGCAGTTGACGGCTGTCCAACTGACTTTAAGTTTTGTGTGATAGCACTTACACTTGGCCAGAAGCCATAATATTATCAAGTGACATGGGTTTTGTGACAGCAATGAGCAAAGGTTGAAAATCTGTCAATGGCATTTTATATTTCCACTAGCGGACCTGGCAGACGTCCTGCCCGGACAGCAGCGCCACCTTCCGAGTTCAATTGTAAATCTAAACAATTCTCGAATCTACTTGAACACATACAACAAATTTCATCAAAATCGGTCCAGCCGTGTAGGAGGAGTTCAGGGACATTCACACGTACATAAGAATATAACTTGACCTCCATGGATAGATAAGCAGTAAGCTATGGACACGCCATCTACAATGTAAATGTAATCGGCTCAACTTACTGCAAAGAAAACAAATGAAGGAAATGGCTGAATTAGACGGGAAGAAAATAAGTGTCAAGCGCCCATATCACCAAGTTCCCGAACGGAGCGTTCGATAATAACATAACTCGGGAACTAGAATCTGACAGTTACACTAATACAATCGTCCACCACAGCAACCTAAACCAATATGTCAGCGGTTGTTTATTGACACTTGATTGATGCAGTAAGCAATGTTCAACGTGTAGGCACTTGATCTGTTTGCAATTACAGGATTGAGTGAACCATATTGGTTGATCTAGTACACTAGAAATTATTACAAGGAATTCGGGTCAGTTACGGTCTCTGAGACCGTTTCACGCTCGAAAACTAAACCCGTTAAAAACATAATAAATAAAAAATAGGTGTATACAATATAATATATAATATTCCACAACTATCACACAACGCCATCTAGTCCCAAGCTAAGCAGAGCTTGTGTTATGGGTACTAGACAACTGATAAACATACTTATATATTTCTAAATACATACATATTATAGATAAATTACACCCAGACACAGAACAAATGATCGTGCTCATCACACAAACATTTGTCCTGGGTGGGAATCGAACCCACGACCTCCGGCATAGCAGTTAGGGTCACTAACCACTAGACCAACAGGCCAGTCAAATCCAGTATGATTGCAGTGTTTTTGTACAAAAACTAATTTTTGGTCAATTACTACTACTTAAACTAGTTACGCTCTCTAAGTTAGAGCACTTACGTTATGTCCGCGCGAATAATACAACATGCTATAAAATATGATTCCATAGAGCGATTTCAGACGTGTTATACAAGATGATTTTTTAAGTCACCGTCCAAATTCTGCTTTTTTCTTTTAGTATACAAAAATATTGAGATATCACATCACAAACTTTAACGTTTCACGGAGAGCAGATAATTCTTTTGTGAAAATGATTTAGTATGAAAATTTAACATATCGATTTTTTTTTATAAAATGGTGTCAGTGAATGATACCTAATGCCTAGAAAAAAATTGGGCGGTGACTACAAAATCACCTTGTTTTATAGCAACAATTAGTAATAAGGTCCCGTTTTTTTTTTATGGAAAAAAAGTCGTATTAGGTAGTCAGTGGCCTAAAAGTCCGACAGCCAGACTTATATAACTGGAAGCTGACTGAAATCTTTTATTGGGAATAAAAGATTCATTCAAAACAATTTTTTAGAACATTATCACTTCAAAACAACTCCTAAAACAAAACTTTCCCCAACTCATAAATATGTTTTACTAAGTCGAACAATAAAATTGGAAAAGTAGTTCACAATAGAATTAGAGTTTTCTACAAGGCCCGTACAGCGACCGGGTAACTTAGTGGCAAATAATAATTCATAAACTCTCATTACGTAAGTTCATGTTTCCATCTACCAAATTACGTTTTAATGTAAGAGCTGGGCCACAAATCCTGCTGGAATATTGAAGTTAATCTGGGTTAAATAAGTTTTAAAAGCCGTTTAATCCATACAGCAGTTTGCTGCGGCCAACTAAGAAGTTAACTCTTTGCTTCAGTGCTTATTAAATTCATTATATGCTGGAAGAAAAAGTGCAATTAGTTACAAGAGAAGCTTGGTTAATGTTGTACCCCAACTAGTTCAGAACGCTTTTTATCCAATATCTTGGGTTTTGTTCACTGAACCACTTCAAGTCTGTTAATAACTTCTTCATAGAAGTACGAGCGATGAGCGGTTTTTGAAAGGAAAATTACTGGTTCATTTTCTTGGTGTTTTGAAATGATTTATTTATATAATTTTCTGTTTGTTATACTCGTAAACGGGGAATATGTCAGACCTAAGACAGCCTCAGCGGGAATACTGAGCATGAGGTTCCGGGTCAGTGTTTTCATCTGAGTTTTTCCATCAGTAATTTCCCACTAACAGCCACGGAGTCTAGATGGTGACCGATGAACTTACACATAACTGGTAAAATATGGGTGTACTATCATGTACACCTTTCCATATCCCTTTAGGGATTATAGGCGTCATGTAATGGCTGCGGGATATTGTAAGAGATACCGCGGCCTCGACATAAAGGGCTAAGAAGGAACAAGGGTGGTTTTTAGTCAGTAGAAAACACTCCCTTTCGCTCTCCCAAGAGCGGCTGATGATTTCCCACACCCCCAAAAAAACAAAAAAAAAAGCCGTCGTGTTATGAGGAACACCTGTCATTGTTTCCTATCTTTGACGTCATAGTTTCAAGTCGAAACAGGTCAGTGTGTGTCCAGTTAACCAAAAGTATTGACACAATGCTGTATTGAGCCATACATTATACAATACAACACTTACGAATAGTGGAGACAACCGGACTGTGGCTGACGCGGTGGCCGCCTCAACTATGCAAATTAATTGCTTTGCCACGTACACTATGCCAAGGACCACAAACCTCATTTCTAGATTATAAAGTAAGGACAAATTTTATAAAGCCCCGGTAACCAGTGTTTTGAATATTTAAGTCAGTTTATAGGTGTTTTATTTGTAATATGCAAATGAGTTGAAATTTGTCTTTTCAGGTTCGGTTGCCAAGCCGGTTTATGCAAGAACATAGATAGTAGATAGCGTGCTGTTCTCGACATGAAATGTTTGAAATAGAAAAAGTAAAATCTATACTTTTTTTTCTATCGTTTAGTCTTTTTCAAATTGACATTTAAAATTTAATCCCGAGTGGATTAGTATTTCTACGAGTATGTCTGATAACAAGAACAACTGGTTAGTCAATAAATATCAAATTAAAGCAACCCTTTAATCTAAAAATACAATAGGGGATCGGACAAAAAAAACTAATTAGTCCGTCAGATAGATTTTCAAATAATATTGAACACATATTGTTTATTTGTTCAAATAAACAAAAAATAAAGACGATACAGTGTTTCGAAAACTCGTGAACTCCTCGAAAACGTCACATGTCAGCACATTTTTTACCTACAAATGACGTCACAACCCCCCCCCCACTCATGATCTTTAACGCGTATTTTCTTCGACAATTTTAATTAATTTGATAAAAAAACACGTATGCAATATTTTTCGGTAATTTAACTGACGGACTAATTAGAATCATATTTTTTGACTCAGTCCGATCCCCTATTCGGATTTACCTACTAACCGACTTTAGTGAAACTAACGCACTAAAAGCCGAAATGTACCAACTTTCCAAAATGTAAACGGGCAAATTTTTTGTTCGTGTGAAGATCGTAAATTTTCAACTCGACGCTCCTACCTTCCAGTCTTCCGCACCCAGCGAGCGAAAGCCGTGTTTATTAATTATTCTACATGCATTTAAAGCAAACATCCAAACTTTGCAACCGGGAAAGCGTATTATAAAATTTGAGAAATTGGCTGTAGTTTGATGCAGGCAATACCTACGTCTGATCATTTAAATTTATGTTGTCAAATGTTAGAGCAAATAAACATTTATTGAGAACGGCTACAAGATACGGAAGATACAGTTGAAGAAAAAACAAACCCGAATAGTATTAAGTTCTAAGCAAATTAGGCAATTTGCTTAGAAGCACTAATGGCATACTGAGAACATTGGTTTTAAACGAATGTAGTTTTTAAGTGGTTTTTGTTAGTAACACTATAGTTTTTTATTGAAATAAACTCTGCAAAATCATTACCTACTTAGCTAAACCAATCTTAATTACCCATGAGCTCTAATCACATACCATTCTGTTAATAATACCATTTCATAAGTTCACCATCTTGTTACGCAAAAATTTGGGACAGGTCCTCACATAAATTGGCACCCTCTCCGATAAATCTCAGCTATGGCGAATTCATCTCAGAAAAGAAGTTAGGAGGACGGATGGGCGAAGATCTGACGTGTTTATAGGGGTTCCTGGTAGTTTATCTTCCTTTGAAGACTAAGAAAACACATATCCTACGCATATGTCCATCTAAGATGCTATCAAAACGAAATCATATCTTGCGTTTGGTAAAAAAAAAAATACAAGAAGGAACTTTTATTATTATCATCATCATCTAGCTAGCCTTTTTCTATTTTATACTTGGACCAGACTGGGGATTTCCAGTCTAAAAATGTCTAGTTGGATATCACCAATTTACATGGAACGATACTGCCTAGCTGACTTAAGGAGGATCCGATTTTCAATGGATCTGAACTTCGATATATTTCGGGTAAGACCAGACTTTTCGGCCACTGACTACCTGTAACGACTGTCAAAGGTTGAATTGAGAGCTGAGACCAACAGCTTACCGTGGATTTCGAAGCACGAACGCATATTTGTATTTAAGCAAACATAAGGGATGTTACAATTGGGGATCGGACAAAAAAAAACACTAATTAGTCCGTCAGATAGATTTCCAAAAAATATTGAAAGCATATTTTTTCTTTTTCCACATAAACAAAAAATGAAAACCTGGTGCTTCGAAAACTCGTAAACCTCGAAAACGTCACATGTCAGTACATTTTTTTACCTACAAATGACGCTACAACCCCCCACTCATGATCTTTGAGGCGTTTTATCTCCGTCAATTTGTATTAGTTTGATAAAACAAAAAACACGTATCCAATATTTTTCGATAATCTAACGGACGGACTAATAAGAATCATATTTTTTTGACCCAGTCTGATCCCCTATTTCTATGTCAATTTATTTAGAATCAAGAATGAGAATAAGAGTACCCTTATTTTATGGAATATAATGTACTATTCGGTATGAACGCATCAATTAAGAGTGAAAACACAGTAATGATTAAAAATAACACGTAACACGTCCTGGTACAGACAATATTGTTTCGTTTAGAAATTAAAATATTTCGCCCCTACATAAATATTTACAGAAAGCCTAAACGACATTGTGTAGCGAGGAAATATATGAAAATTACCTTCATACCCAGAAATAGACTGCAGAAATCTAAAAATTTCGGATAACAAAATGCAGTCCTGTAGCGCAGGAGAAACAAGAAACTCATATCGTTATGTATAACGTTGTTGTTTGCGCGTTCTGCAAGTTGGCTCACTGTGCTTGCTAATTAAAACCACGTAAAATCATATTCCGTATTCGGTGTAGTATAATATGGTATAGTGCAAATATAGACGATATTAATAGAACTGAATGTGAGCAGGAAATAAAATGAAAGTTCATTTTATTGTACTGCATAAAAGTATTGTTTGTTTTCAATACGCTTTTGTGTTTAAATTATAGTGAGTGTTGGTTCGATAAACTTAATTATATGTTTTGTACTAGTAGTATGCTGTGAATTTGCCTGTATTAAATACTTTATTATCTGTATTAATTTATTACCAACCTATCGATTGAATAAGTTACGTTACAGGCTTCATTGTATATTAACCCGAATGTACTTGCTTCTCGTTAAGTCAATAAATGGTTAAGTACTTTTAGATAAATGGTTTTTGTGACCAATCTTTTTCATGAAAATATAATTTTCAGGGATAACCGAAGGGTAAAAACAGTGTTTCATAAATGATGTAATTCTGTTGCCACAATAAAAACTAATAATAAAAAACTGGCCAAGCAAGTCGGACTTGCACATGAAGGGTTCCGTATCATTTCGTCGGGACTGCGGGTTGTTGTAAGAAACACCGCGGCCTCGACATAAAGGGCTAAGAAGGAACATGGGTGGTTTTTAACCCTTCGGCTACGGAACCCTAAAATGATGGGGGTCTTCAATTTCGTAAGATGGTACGGAACCCTTCCTGCGTGAGTCCAACTCGCAATTGGTCAATTTTTTTACGAGAAACACATAAAGCTACGATATAGTATAATCTATATGTGTATTATTATTTATTTATCATCCTTATCAAAGCTATTTAAGGTTCATACTTTTGCCTATTACTTTAACTGCTATAATAAAACATGAATTCATTGCATATAATGCGTCAACCCCAAATAGGAAGAGTATCTACTGTGGTTATCAAATAATATGATTTTATGTTATGTTGTTTACCGCATGATGATTTACATATCAACATATATCTTGGCGAAGTTCCTGAATATCTGCAGATAAACACGAGGAATCATGATAAAATATGGCGTCCGTTTAGATATTTATGCAAATTGTCGTTTGCAGGAAAAACGAAACACTACCGAGGTCTCAAGATACAAACAAAACCGGCCAAGTGCATGTCAGACCACGCACAATGTACGGTTCCGTAGTTGTTCATCAAAATATGTAAACTTACAATAACCTGATTAACAACCCTGCCTACCTGCCTCCGAACGAAGATTTTTATTGTAAAAATAAAACAAACTTAACATTTATTTTGCCGTTTTGAGACCTGCGCCCCATACATTATGAGGTAAATATTTCATACAAGTGCATTTTATAAGTTGGTCGACTATTACTCGTAAATTTGTAAAGTCTACTTAACTGTGATAGTTTTCCATTTATTTTTGTTATAAATGCTACTACCATATTTTTTTTCACATGCCATACACAACCCGTATAGGTGGTTTAGGTTGGTACACTTGAGTCTAACAAAAATTGTACTTTAAAGCTTAATATTTCACAATCGGATCCCTTATCGATAAACTATTTGAGCAAACTCGCAATGTTTTTTAAATACCTATCCAACGACATCCCACACAATGGACTTTGCGAGAAAAAAAAATCATCCCCACTTTAATGTGTACTTGAGATACCCTAAAAAAAATTGTTTAATATTTTACTCTAGCACTTTGTCGGCGTAGCTCATTTATATATTTATGCCATATTATATTACAGTTTTCTAGTACTAAGAGTATTTGAGATATAGTGCGGACGTACGGACACGGACAGACAGACAGACGGACATGGCGAAACTATAAGGGTTTCATATTGACTACGGAACCCTAAAAACGAAAATAGTACAGAGATCAAAGTTCGTAGTAACGCGACAGAAGTGCGGGTTATCGAATTTTCCGACCGATTCTCGTCTGCCATTGCCAAGAAATTCGAATTTAAAACTCAAGCCATATTAATGCAAAATACTTTTGCTGCGCCATCTGGTAGTGCGCGGGGTAATTTACAAAGATTGTAAAGTTGAGGAAGTCTGTTCGATTGACTTTGGGGCAGCAGCTTGAGATTATTTTTCGCAATTTTAACGTCATTGCCTTGTGATTTCACTACCGTAATCTCCTGTCACAGTGGAAAGAAAAAGAAAGTAATGTTTTTATTATCCGCGCTAGTATTAACTGTGGCAGTTACTTACAGTCAAAGAAAATAAAAACTAGCTCACTCGAACATTTTTTCTCTGCTACCAAGTAAGTAAGCATGAGTAACGAATAGACTGTGACAAATACTGGTGTCCTCCAGGGAAATTAGCACCGTATGGGAACGGCTTTACGGAATCCTAAGCTGCAACGTTACCTAGAACAAAGAATCTAGTTGCAGTTCTGGAAAATTAATGAGAAAAAGGATTCTACTGTTTCCTTTCAGAGTTTTTGTCTTTTAACGGATATAAATGTGCTTATTGTTGCAAAGAAATGTTTTTCTATTTGCCTTTTGCTAGTTCGTTTCCTACTACGAATGAATAGGCTCGTGGATAAAACATCTTTTTTTTTGGGGGTGGAAAATCAGACTTCCACTGACAAAAAACCACCCATGTTCCTTCTTAGCCCTATATGTCAAGGCCGCGGTATCTCTTACAACATCCCGCAGCGGGTTGATGAAACATCTTAGTAAGGTATGTAGATTTCTTTGCATTCCGTAGAGTCAAACACTTCTTCTTCTACTTCTCCACTCTATGACTCAGGTTTTGTCTAAGCAGTACGTAGCAACCTGGACAGCTCAGTAGTTTGCTTCATTCAAGTCCTGCAGGGCTATTGCGTATATTTTTAAATGTCAGTTATAGTGTCCATCAATTAACTGCCAAATGGTTCCATTTTGTACTAAACTATAACCAATTTGACAGTTAATCGATGGACACTATGATAGCCACTGACATTTAAAAAGATACGCAATTCCTGCTGGACGGTGTAATTAGTTGTGAACGACGAGCAAGAGATGATGTCTGGCATATCCTGAGTTGGGGTTCCACACTGGTATCGAAAATGGGTCGTTTATACCCCATCTAACCAAATTTAATTGCCGCTTATATTGTACTATATCTAATATCTATAATCTTAAAAATCTTTAAGATAGAATTGCATCAAAATGTGAAAATCAATAAATCAATTCCGCCATATAAATTCATGAAATGGATTCATAAAAATAACACATGAAAGATTATGGCAATGACAAAGAACAAACGGTAGAAAAACATTATTTTTTTAACTGTTCTTTTTCTCAGTGGCTTGTGATTAAAATCCAGATCACGTCTCTGTGCTACCGTTGGAGACGTGTTATTCCAAGTTATTAACTCGAATGAACGTCGACGTTTTAATTTAAGTTCTGGCTAGCTAGGGAATTTATAGATAATATACATAGATTTAGACTGCAAATGAGTCTTCGGAAAGTTAATTCAGAATCATGAAACTGCATGAGCAGTGGGTAATAGGACGTTGCTAGAAAGCTTAATTAGAACTCTTTGACACTACTAATGAGCTATCTTAGGGGCGCACGTATCAGCTGTTTCTCTCTTTGCAAGATCTTTATTGAATAGCTCTCACTGAACATTGGGGTCGACCCTAAATTATTTTCAATTTAATAATGTTGACAGATTTATTTTAAAGAGAAATTAATAACCGTAAAAGAAAATTAATTCCAATGTTTTGAACAATAACAAAATGTCCCCAAGGCAGATCACAGGTTTCGCAGTAAGAAATTGTGCGGCCCCTGGCCGTACAATTACTTACTTTGTTTAAAAAAAATGGAATTTATTCCACTTACGCTTTCCTTTGTTTTCCGCTGATTATTTTCTTCAAGCCTCCGCGTCGAAGATAACGAGCTCTCTTTCAAGGTGCCTCATTTCCCAGTAGGTTTGTTATTTTTAATTTTAGCCCGCCCACTTTATTCCAAGCGGCGCTTAAGGAGTTACCACCTCAGATTAAATTTTGTGTTTGTTTGTTTTAAGGTACAGTTTAATTATATTCTAGGACCGGCGTTAAAATTTGACGTCACAATTAATTGTTTAGTACGATAATAATTACGACGTCGTAAAAACACCTGCGGTACTTCAGTTAAACCGTCAGTTTGGCCAACATTTTATTGGACTATAAAGTACCTACATTACTGTCCTAAATAATGATAATTTCAATTATGAACAAGTTTTAGACACTGAAATTTTACTGAAAAGAAAATGAATAAATAAGACGGGTATTAATGATGGTTAGCATTAAAAGCTTTTACAAATTGTGTTGAGCATAAAAGACGCTGAAACTGAAAAAGTAAATTATTCACTAAGAATGGCAAAAAGAAGGTAACGACGTGATCTACTTATCAAAGTCACAGTTTTGAAGAGAACTGAGATTGATATTCCACGCAAGCATGCGTGGGATTAAGAATACGTGACTTCCTACGTTTCCTGGTTCGCCCATTGACACGAAAAACGACTAAGAATATCGTATTAAAAATACTAGTAGGTTAAACTTTTATTTTTACATGATGAAAAGTAGGGATTCTGTGTTTGAATATAGATGTTTTAAGAAGGTACAGTATTAAAGATTACGAGTCCTCCGATCTGGACGCAACCTTTTTTTTTTTTGGCGGGTGGGAAACCATCAAGTAACCCCCTTAGGCAGAGCGGAAGGGAGTATCAGACTTTTACTGACTAAAAGCCACCTATGTTCTTTCGTAGCCCTTGTGACGGTACCGCGGTATCTCTTTCGAACAACCCGCAGCCCCAACGGGGACTGTAGAGAGCTCAAGCGTAAAACTGTAAACTAATAGACAGTAACAGTTTTAATAATATTAATAATTGCATTTATTTCGGGCCGCTCCCATAGTGTTTATTTATTTATTTATTTAGGGAAAAACAAACAGTAGCACAATAAAAATTAAACATAAATATCTTAAATATAACATTTTTAAACAATAACAAACAACATGTACATGTACATGTTAGTAACAATGAACTTAATACTAGTGTTAGTAGACATAATACACAAATTAAACAGTATGGAGTTTCATTCAATGACGCCGCATTGGAGACTCCCATCTATCTGCAAATAAACTCAAGATAGTGTTGGTACTGCCGTGAAGACGAGCAAGTAGGGAAGCGCTTCTATTACGTATGATGCCGCAAAACCATCAATATGCCTTTCCGCAAACATCCCTGGCTCACTACATCGCCATGGCAGCCCCAACAATATCCTGAGCGCGTTATTATACTGGACACGTAGATCACTGTATGCACGCAAACTATAACTAGTCCACAGGCTGCACGTGTAAAATGACGAACAAAAAGATATAAACCGTTTTAGCCCGTTTGGGATCAAAACGATTGGGTCATGGGACTCGAAAGCGCATCGACTTTTAAGGAAATCTCTCGCCGAGTGTCAAGAACTACAACTACGTGTTGATAATGTTTTTAGGTAACAGAACTTGGAATTAGTCAGATGATAATTATTATGGCAACATTAATGTAAAACAGTGTAAAACAGATACAAACTAATAATTATAACAAAAACAAGAACATCATTATTTAACTCAGTATCTACTTGTACAGTACAAAACATACACCATAATAACTCCATTATTAACCCCACGTTGTGCAGTGAATTACGACTATTTATTGTCATAAGTAATTTATTTTGACATAAAATTATTCCTATTTTTCACTCACAGTGAACTCGAGCGGCTTTATGACAATTAATTTGTCTCTGTCAAGTATTGTCGAGCTCATCGTTACTAAAAACGACCCTAGTTTCAGATTTCTTGCTTCAAAATACTGTTTCTGTTTCCTACGGTATTTTGGTTTAGGTGATTATTCATTAATCATCACGCGAATTGAATGGAAAGGATAATCAAAAAAGTGTTTTTTTTTGTAAATTTTATGTAGGACAAACAGAATCACAAACAGAATCACTTACTGCGGTACTCATAGACGTTTAATTTTATTACCTTAGCCGTCACTTAGTAAAAATTTGCCATACTTATGTATGGCAAAACTTTCAAAGCCTTTACTAAGTGATGGCCTTATTAATCATGAAAGCTCTCTGAGTGCGGCAGTTAGTGTAGTATTACTGCTGTAAGAACTGAAAGTGTTTTGCAATTTCCAGGCTTATTGTTCGTAGTTGCTGACTAAGAGTTCCTGGGTTCGAACCTCGGGGCGAGCAAAGTGTTATTGGAATTTTCAGTAGCACCCACCGAGTCTAGATGCGTGTTCAATAAGGTAGTAAATATCTAATTAGTCCGTCAGATAAATTTCCAAAAAATATTGGAGACATATTTTTTCTTTTTATTCCGTAAAAAAACAATGAAAACGATACACTGCTTTGAAAACTCTTGTGACGTCATATTATAAGACCGTCATATCACAACCCCCCACTTAAACGTCTTTGACGTGTTTAATTATCGTCAGTTTTTATTTCTTTGATAAAACAAAAAAATACGTATACAATATTTTTCGATAATCTTTGACGCGTTTTATTTTCGTCAATTTTTATTTATTTTATAAAACAAAAAATACGTATCCGATTATCTAACAGACGGACTAATTAGGATCATGTTTTTTGTGGTCAGTAAACATCACTATTGATGGCAAAAAGCCTTTGCTTTTTTAAGCATTGGCTGGGTTCCTATTACATGTAACTTAAAATATAGGTAACTGGCAAAAAGTTGGTTTTCCTACCTACCTCTACGGTCCCTCGGTACGGTCCTCTACGGTACCTCTTCTATTTTTATGTTTTCATGATTTTTCATAAACAAGAAGAGAAAAACGAAACTTAGTTCGCTCACGTCTTAACTTTCCGCTACCCTAAACAATAACAATACATCTCCTCTCCTTTTCACTAAAGCTAAGCGTAGACGAGAAGTGTACATTATTTTAAAAAAGTGTAAAGTTTACAACACACCTCTCTTCTTGTTGTGATTCCGCTTCGGTGAAGTCCAAGCCCTAACACGCTGAAGAAACAAGCGTGTTGCAACTGCAACTTACAGTGAAGAAAACAAATGTTTTGTTTAGAACATGCCACGAGGTAGCGTGACACTTCTTGTGGAGTGACACTCACTCGAAGGAATCAAGCGACGACGTGTCACCGTGTAGTTTTTGACGCAAGTGCCGCCGCGTACGCTTAATACAAAACATAACTTAAACATAAATATAACATCACGCATGTAATCCTCGAAGGGAAAATATCTCTGAAGAAAAACCCAATAACACTTTGGCCGGCTCGGGAATCGTCCCAGGATCTCATGCTCCACAGTCGCGCTCGCGACCATTCGACCATTGAGGCAGTCGATGTACTCCAAGTACATTGTTGAATATTCATTCGTTTGACATCAATATAATATTGTATCTTCCAAATACTACCACATTATTATCATCGTCCACCATTATATCAAGATAGTTACAAATAAGATAAACAATGATTTATAACGACCACAAACTGTTATTAGCATCGCAACCCGGATATTAATTTATAAACAATAGTCCACAATCTATGTCGTACAATAGCCTACGACCCGAAAACCGAATCTGGGGCGAATCTTGAAGCAAGGAATTTCACTATAATACCACTGGAATGTTAATGGGCTGACACATTCGGAGCAAAACTATCATCAGAAAGAAACAATGGGATGTCGTTACTCGACAATTCTTGGAGTTTTGGTATACGAAATTGGACCTTGTTTTTCATAAAAAGTGGGTGATGTAGTTGATTTTACTCTAATTTAATTAATAATATAATAATAATAATAATAATATTCCACAACTATCGCACAACGCCATCTAGTCCCAAGCTAAGCAGAGCTTGTGTTATGGGTACTAGACAACTGATAAACATACTTATATATTTCTAAATACATACAAATTATAGATAAATTACACCCAGACACAGAACAAATGATCGTGCTCATCACACAAACATTTGTCCTGGGTGGGAATCGAACCCACGACCTCCAGCATAGCAGTTAGGGTCACTAACCACTAGACCAACAGGCCAATCAAAATAGAATTAGATGTAACTGAAACATCTAGAATGTCTTAGTGAAAGTTATTTTTTAAGTTCTGTCAGCTCATTTAGTGCAATCAGAGACCCTTTTTTATTGTTTGGGCTGGAAAATCATCAAATTACCCCTCCCACTCTAGGCAGAGCGAAAGGAAGTGTCAGACTTCTACTTACTAAAAGCCCTTGTGCCGAGGCCGCGAGAGATATACTCTTTCGAACAACCCGCAGCCAGACGGGTGTCGGCCCCTGCGGGGTCCTTCCATGTTGCTGACATCTCTTTGAGGCGCGCGTGGATACGAACGCGCCGTCGACGCGAGCTATCGTCGTCATATAAGACGGACGGACGGCGACCTGGCCCCTTACTCACCGTCTACAGGCCCGCGTCTACGGTGGTCGGAATTCGTCACGTGGCCCTCGACGCACGCAGCTTCTCCCGCGGCTGCTATCAGAGACCCTAGAACAAGCTCGTGGAGTGAACGTTTTAAATTTATAAATGCTCGTTTCACTCACTATTTTATTACACAACTAGCTGTTGCCAGCGGTATCACTCGCTACAACTCGAAAATTCTCCCACGGGAAGATAAAATCGGGATGAAACTATCCTATGCGTTAATTCAGGTTAAAATTTTATCCACATGCGTTCAGTAGTTTTTACGTGAAAGAGTAACAAACACACACACACTTTCGCCTTTATAATATTAGTGTGACCATCATCATAATCAGCCTTATATTGTTCCCACTGCAGGGACTCAGGCGACCTCTCTAGGAGAGGGATGGGCTTATAATCCACCACGCGGGCCCAGTGCGGATTGGTATATGTCACATAATATTTTCGAATTAGTGGTTCTAAGATATGCCGCTTTCCTCACGATGTTTTCCTTTACCGTTTTAAGAGCAGTGGTGATAAAATAAATTACACAAAGTAATGCGCCTGTCTGGGTTCAAACCCACGACCAACTGTTTGTAAGTCGGGGCCGCAACCACTGGGCCACCAGTGCAGAAGTGTGATACTATTTATATAATTATAGGATTTTTAGGGTTCCGTACCTAAAAGGAAAAAACGGAACCCTTATAGGATCACTCGTGTGTCTGTCTGTCTGTCTGTCCGTCTGTCACAGCCAATTTGCTCCGAATCTAATGGACCGATTAAGTTGGAATTTGGTATACATATGGATTTTTGTGACCCAAACATGTACGGCTAAAGTAAATAAATGAATTTTGAATATGGGGGTCGCTTTTACGGGGCAAATAAGAAAATTAAAAAAAAAGTTTTGCAAACTGTACCATGTGACACATCAAATGAAAGGGCTTACTATGAGGGTCTCAAATATATTTTTTTTAATAATTTTAAAATAAATAGTTTTAAAGTTATTTAAGAAAATAGACGAAAATTGACCGTTCCCCCCCCCCCCCTTATCTCCGAAACTACTGAGCCTAGAATTTTGAAAAAAATACAGAAAATAGTTCTATACCTGTAGATTACAGGAAAACCTATAAGAAGTCCATGGTCTAAAAATTACATGGTGAATTTATATATATAAAATTCAAAGTCCTGACTGACTCAATGACTGATATGACTGAACGCACAGCCCTAACCGCTGGACCTAGAGACTTGAAATTTTGCACATACAGTATGATTCTTTATAATGTGCACATATCGAAATGGGGGAATCTATGCTTAATTTTATCGACGGAAAAATTATTAAAAAAAATCTAAATATTTTTTATTATTTTATATGGAATTTTTAAAAATTTTGTCTGCTACTGTGACCCCAGTGTAAACAAAACGGTGTAACTTTTAAACAAAATTATCTATCGCGATGAAACTCCATAATGATTGGAAGCAATTAGGCGTCCTCGTAAAATGAAAATTGTGGAAAAAAACTACCCTCAATTGAAAATAAACACGTTTTTTGATCAAAAAAACTTTTTTTTTTCATAACTTTTTACATAAAATTGTTTCATCGCGATAGATTTATTTAGTTTAAAAGTTACACCGTTTTGTTTACATTGGGGTCACAACAGCGGACAACATTTTTGAAAATTCCATAAAAAATATTAAAAAATATTTAGATTTTTTTAAATATTTTTTCCATCGATAAAATTAAGCATAGATTCCCTCATTTCGATATGTGCACATTATAAAGAATCACACTGTATATACCTTATATAGTGTAAATACCCACTATTCAAGAGTATACTACAAGACAAAATTCAACAATAGACAATATATTCAGCAATTTCCCTCTACAATCCGGTACCATACATACTTTTTTTAATTACCACAAACAAATTTGGGTCAGATTTAAAAAAACATGGTAGATATATTATATTCATCGTACGGAACCCACTTCACGCGAGTTCAACTCGCACTTGACCGGTTTTTTTTTATTTTGTTCGTGCGGCGCCTTTTAGAGCCTTTTTTCATACACTTTCAGAGTCGGCTTATAACACTTTGAGTGAACGCTACCATACTGGTTATTAAAATTAATATTTCAGTATAAGTATCATCATGACAAAAAAATTGCTAAAAAAATTGTTTTAAATACGGAGTTTGCTTTAAGTTGGCTTTCAGAACGAAATTGAAAATACTTTATGTCATTAAAATGTCATTTACACGTGTATGGTTTCATTTAGTAGGTTTCTGAGGATATGACGGGTAATAGAGATGTATGGAATAAGAACATGCTGCGATAGCCCCAAATGAATTCGGATGTTTCAGATGTTTGTGTATGTGAAATGTTTCAGTGCAATCGCTTCCTACAGTCACATTCCTGATCTTGTTTCATGTTATTTGGAAAAAGAGCAGGATTTTCGGTAAAATTACATCTAAATATACTCAATCCCAATCAATCAATATCATTGTTCAATACCTATCAAAATAAATACTAAAAATTTCAGGTCGCGTCTAAACCAAGGCAATAATCATACGAACACCTAACTGTGTCTCTCATTTTGTTCGATGAACCCAAAAACACGATTGCGTCTAAGGCACCTTTCAGTTTTCCAACCAAATGACCGATTAAAACCTTACGCAAAATCAAACGAATCGCAACTTTACAAACTTAAAACGTATCAACGAATGCAGAACTGCGGGTCTAAAATGGCCGCTTTATTAGAATCCACGCAGAATCTTAGTATGAATCACGTTAAAATTCTCAAATTCTTAAAATGGACTTAATGATTTTAACTATAAAGCCCATTTTAAGAATTTTAAATTTTTAACATGATTCATATTACGATTCTGCGGTTCATATTACGGTAGCGGCCATTTTAGACACCCTGAAATAGACTAGCAAAATGACAATAGAATTCAACTGAATCGGAATCAAAACGTCAACCATTCTGAATGAAACCACAGGAAATAATCTTCTGTTGGTAAACAATGAATAGATTTTCTGAAGCCGAATTGATATGCAATCCGGAATGTGAATTCATTTGTATGAAGATATTATGTTAGTTCGTATTATAGGGGGGTAGCTTTTATTACTATCCGATCTAACTACCTTATTTTTATATTTTATTAGAATATCTCATGTGAATTATTGTAGAGGCTGCAGAAGATTGTAATTATTTCTTTGCATTGTATAGATTCAATATCTTAATATTATATAATTGCATGGCACATGTGTGAGTACTATGTACTATAAAGCCACTTTTTACATTTAGATATATTATTTTTAATGACGATGCCCTGGTGGCTGAGAGAATGTCATGCTCACTCAAATGTCTCGCTGATGGTGGCGCGTGTGTCGGATCATTTAGTTCCCTTCAAAATGGTTGAGTTGAATGGTGCTGATCCATGCGTCATGTTCGTGAACGGGCGCTGTCAGTGGAGACTGGTCATCTCTTAGTTGCCATGGTTTATAAATATATACATATTTTTTTGATTTGTTTATTATACTTTTTTACTCCTGACGCTCTTAACTTTCACGTCTTGCTACATAGTTCTCACATAATATACCATCTCAACATGAATGATGTAATGTACCAAGATTTTGTAACAATATTTTGATTTAAAAGAGTGTCCATGGAGTTTCTTGCCCGTTCTTCTCCATAGAGATCTACGCTAGGGAACTGGCAACTACAGTACTTTCACAAGTTATTATGCCTTGTGACTGTGACTGTAGCTTAGGAGTGCAATACGTTGTTTCGGGGGTTGCTGCGTCGGGTTGCGCGGCGCCGTATGTTACCGGCGGCGAGTGCTGTGGGTGCGGGGGCGCGCGGCGGCGCGTGCCGTGGTGGCTGGTGCGCGGGGCTCCGGGTCGCGGGGCGGCGGTTGCGCGTTGCGGTGTGCATTCGTTGTTCCGTGATTCGAGGTCTCGTGCATTCGTTGTTGCGGTGTGCGTCGCTGCGTGCTTTTTTGCTTGCAGTGTTCGTCGTTGCGGGCATTCGGCGGCGTGTGGTTCGGCGTGGTGGCTTTCGGAATGACGTATTGCACTCGTAGTTTTTCGTAGTTTTGTTTTATGAATTGTTCTTATGACATTCAAAAGTGCCAGTAATGGTTTAATTGAAATAAATGCTTTGAGTTTGAGTTTGAGTTTGAGTTTAGTGTTTGCCTCTGGGATATAAATCATTATTTGAATAATGAATTGTTTGGTTGAAATTGATTTAATTGCGGGTTCCATTTGAACCAAGGTTTGAACTTTTGTTATTAGGCGAATGTATACATTTGAATTCTGACATAAATCTTTGATTTTGATGGATATACCAATTTACATTTCATGATAACATTTTATCGTATAACACCTACACGCAGCACGTGTTAGCAACAAATTATGTAATGATGTACATTTTGAAATATTTATCTCTTTACATATTTTAAAATTTTCCAGAAAGGTTAGATATTCCCCTCTTCATCAAGTTTATAATTTATTACCAGTTCAAGTTATCAATAAAAAAAACTAAATAATATTATAATTCAATTAATAAATTCAGCCTATTAAGGCACTAACCACACTGTGGAGAAGAAGAAGCAAACAACCCACAGCTGTCAGCAGCTTTCTTTCAAGCTAAGCCACCGTAGCCAGTCTGCCCAACCACCATATAAAGGTCATTGGTCCATCTAGTATCTAGGGGGTGATCATACTTATAATGATCATACCATAACAATTGTTTAGTCGCTTCCATTATGATGACCGCAAATAATACAGATCTGTGCGTATTTTATCATGCGGACAAACCGCAATATTGTGACTACAAGCGGTGTCGTACGTTTGTGGACCACAGAGTGATGTGCAGACAGATAGCATGCGTAGTTTGACGGCCTGTTAAAATTAAACGTCCGTTTAATGATGTGAATTGATGGCTAGCTTTCAACCTAACGTTTAATGTTAATGGTTTTGTAGTTACGTAGTTGTGAAACTGGAGCTAGACTTGTCTTTCAACTAAGTGCTCATTTTATTTAATGAATGTTAAGATCTAAATGGAAAAACAAAAGGTTTTTTATTTGTTTAGAAAATGTTATATTCTAAGTATATACAACAGCTTTTAGCTTCACCTAACTACGTACTGAAATGTACGGTCATGTCACAGAAGGATAAAGCTTATGATTGCTTTTTAATTATATCTAACACTCTCCAAATTACATATATAGGTATTTTTTTCGACATTCCAAATGAACCTTGGGTTCGATTCTGACACTTTTAGGTTACACGTGTTTACGATTATCCAAGGAAAGAATGTGAAACGAACCCTTTGTTACAAAATTCGTCAACAGTGTGACCAAGGCAAAACCGATTTAAGAATTACAATTTATTTAATTGTAGGAATGTCCATCGTGGTGTAAGGTTAGCTAAAAGGTTTGATTTGGTAAAGGTGTATAATATCGAGTAATATTTTTTTTTTCTAAACAACTATAATTTGCAATGAGGTCTGTTCAATACATGTTTATATTTATTTATAGGAGAAGCTTTCTTATCAGTTATCCTCTGATCGATGATTTAGTGAGAGTACTCGAAGATGATTCGATTGACTATTGTTAAAAACAGTGTATGGTTGATACAATTCATAATTATAAAGTAACTACATGACATGCAATTCATAGAAAAAATACTCTAAGAACCACAAAACAACGCAAATCTGATGGACGCTCGCAGTACGTCATTTTTAGGTGGAGACTGCGGCTTATATTTTAGACTTAAATATTTACTTATATGATATCTTTTTCGCATTTTACGGTACCCGTGGGGATAGCCAAGGGTTGTATGAAAACTTTTTCAGAATTTCGTTACACTTTCCTCATTTCAAAAATTCATTCGCTGTATAAAAATTCCATACCAGATTGTGGGTCACAAAAGTAGTATACAATGTATCAAAAATAATATACGTAAAAGCGTTCGGTGAGCCGAGAGAGGCGGCTGAAAATAATTATAATAAATTGTTCTCATTACCAAGTTGAGAGGAACAGGCTCAGTGCCCCGAAACATGTACAAAATCATACATCATAATACGTGGAGGTAAGAAAGGAACTTTCACTTGCAGCTGGTCATTAGTTTATTTATTACTCTTTAGGTTTTACATTATAACATTTTCACCCGAATACGGCGAAGCCAAAAGGAAGGGTAATGACTTTGGCAGTCTATGTATGTATATATGTATGTATCTTTGTAATAAATGAGGTGTCAATAGATTCGTAAGAATAGCCCGGGTGAAAAAAGCTATAATTATAAACTTTAACAATTCTTTTTATGACGGAATTATAATGTCAAAATCTAAGCTCGAAAATATAAATTGAAATAATCATAACATGTTTGGTATCAAATGAGACGTCTTATAAGTAAAATTATTATAGAGGTTAGTCGTAGTCGCATGCCATCTTGCTAACGGCAACAGCAGCTGACTTCTGTATCAATGAAAACGCCATGAAGGAGCATCAGGTATCAGAGGTATGCGACTATAGCGGTCCTCTATTATAATTTTACTTATTTCTAGTTAAATTGAAATATACAAATTCAATATATTAATATCAGACAAATATTATTTTCTTGTTTTCTACTTTTAAGACCGCGGTTTGTAGTCGGGATTTGATTTTTAAACAATTTTTTTTTTATTGTAACTTTTTTCAGATCGTCGGTGTTTCGTCAACCAATGCTGAGAAAATCAATCTATATTAATTTTATTTTAGTTTTCATGATCAGCTTAAAACATTTTCACTCTGAATTTAACATCATTATTGTCATATCTAGTCTTCCACATGTTTGCACGAATTTGAATATAAACTTACTGCGTAAAAGTTTTTATTTCGGAGCTTTTAGTTCTGTTTAGTTATTGTTTTAATCGTATTTACAATACATTACGATTATATTTGTGCACAAAGTAAACATATAATAAAGGCATTTTTTTCAATAAGTTTGCACGAGTTCAATTTCAGTGCAAAAATAAAAACCTAGGTTTTGCCTATGTATAAAGTTTCACATGTAAATCGAGTTACACATTCAAACAGAGAAATCTTCATGGAAATACGATCAAACCGGTTTTTTTCTTAATTGCATTATTGATTACATAGCCTATTATGGAAACTTTGCCGTACCTAAGTAGTAGAGGAAAGTCACCAAATATGAAATAGTATCTTAATATGGAATACCTTCATTTCTCTAAGACTATAAGTATGAAACGCAACACTCGACCATCTTCTGTTCCATTCGGTCTACTAACACGTACGTGGTGCATTAGACCGAATGGAACAGAAGATGGTCGAGTGTTGCGTTTCATACTTATAGTCTTAGAGAAATGAAGGTATTCCATATTAAGATACTATTTCATATTTGGTGACTTTCCTCTAGTAATAATATTTAAAGAAATAATTTTAATAATAAATTAAAATTACCACCTCCGCCGCCTAATACCGTGGCGTTGATCAAAATATACTAAACAAATACCCATTTGCTTCTTCGGAGTGTTCGACACTCGGCAAGAACTTGGTAGCCTTGTTGCGTAATGAACGAACTTAGCCACTGAAAGGGTTAAAACTGAGAAAGTCACGACTCCGTTATGAAGAAAATTGGTAATTCATTGCTTAGATTTACTTTACTTCGGTAAATGCGAGTATCGGAAAAACTTTGCCGTCGCTAATAAAAACATATGACAGTTCGAGTATTAGTAACGAGAGTTCGGTTTTTCTGTTTGAAGTTAAAATATTTCTTTTTCGTGGTAATGTTATGATAGAATTATGACTTCGTTATTGTAATTTATTGGTTTTACTTTTACATTAATATGGTTTTAAGAAAAAAGGTTTTCTGCGTCAAGAAGTTTTTTATTTTTAAGATGATACTTTTATGATTTTTTATAAGATAAGAAATCTGCTTATACCACCGCCGAAATGCTCAATATTTCTGTAACATAATAAGGCAATTATACCCAGGCCAAAGAACGGAGAGTAGTGTAAATTCCAATAAAAATCCCGACGCATTTTCTCAGCCTCGTAAAAGCTCAAGCCAAAAACTCCAAAACACATTGACATAAAAAATGTTCGGATGTACTGACAGGTTTCCAGATCACTGATTCTGCGACTCCATAATCATACATTTCGGTAAGAAAAATCCGGAACTGATACACTCCTAAAAATATTTTCTTTCATGCCCGAGTTATGTGCGAGATTTTTATGGTAAATTGTTTCGCAGAATCAATACACAAGACCGAAATAAATTCATTTTAGTTTGTTCTATCCGGTGGCCATTTTGGAAAAACTAAACAACAAAAACATAATTATTTATTTGTTAAGCCATTGCATCAGTACAGACCAAATCTTTGGGTGAAAAACTCAAAGTTTCACGGAATTCAACACAAATAACATAAATTCACGCCTGTAATTTTTGAGAGGTTAGGCAGAGGTGTGCCCATTAGTACACACACACATTTCAACAGATATTTTTAAGTTTAAGGCAAGCATATACACGGAATTAAATGTTTGTTCTTTTCTATAAAAATGCTAACAAAGTAAAACAATATTTCTACGCTAATAAACATTACGTTGTTACGGGCTCTAAGATACCATCTGTGGTCTACATCTTTAAGATATTACGAAGTGGGGTAAAAGATACAAAGGGTTTTATTTAGAGACCTTCAGTAGTTTAGGGTTGAGAAAAAAGGTACAGCCAAATGTATTGAGCATCTTTTGATATTCTGAGGCAAAAAAAAATGTTCTGCTTGGTTTGAGTTGCGTCAAACGAAGGCTAAGGAAAAGACCATGCCCAGTCGGGGCTGCGGGTCCTGTTGGGCCTGCGGGTTGTTGTAAAAGATACCGCGGCCTCGACATAAAGGGCTAAGAAGGAACATGGGTGGAGGTAAATATGGGTAATTTATCGTAGACGAGTGTCTACGATAAATTACCCATAAAGTGTGCCTATGAGTATGGGTAACTCTTCGTTCTATCATACCCCTAGGTTTAAACAAACTGCTGGGCACGACTATAAGTACGGACACCTCTATTTAAAACTCAAGTGTCCGTCATTCTTCTTCTTCTATCTATTTTTAAAACCGTTGTCCCACGGAATTTCTCCTGAACCGTGGGTGCGTTCACAGGCATTTAAGCTCACAAATACCCAGACCCGAAACAACTATCTGTAGGCCATAGAAATACTTGTTCCGAGCGGGGATCGAACCCGCGACACGTAGCGCAGCAGTCAACTGTTTAAGCCACTGCTTATAAAATGTCGACAAACATTCCAAGGTTCGGTTTAGTCGATTCTTACGGAAATGAAACAGGCAAAAAACTTCGTGTTAACTCTTTAAATTATTATGAAAATAATCTGGGGGCACGGCAGTGCCCCCGCCATGTCGAGCAATAAAGCGGCGCGGCTGTACGATCCTTTTATCGAACCAGTTCAGGCCATTTTCGACCTCCTATAACTTCGGTGTGGATAAAACTAGAAGCCTGAATTTTTCGAACCAATTAGACATTGTATAGTCACGGTATATTTAAAATTTTAACCTTTGATGTTTTAAATAAAAGATTGACTTTGCCACTGCATCACATTGGCCAATGCGATGGCGATTAGCTATTACAATGGCCTGTTTAACATTGGCGAATGCAATGCTATGGCCAAGTCAATCTTTTATTTAAAACATCAAAGGTTTTTAAGTAGGGATTAAATATATGAACTGACTTGGTATTACATGGATCTCACTGCTTTTACGGTAAAAGAACTGAGTTGCGCGGCTTGGCTTTTTTTACTAGTTTTGTTTTTGGTGGGATTTAATTTAGTGCTTAAATATTGGAGGACAGTGTAGCCCAGTTTATAAGTTGCTATTTAGTTCTAAAAAATAAAATAACAACAACCTTCTAGGAATCTACAAGACGTACAATGTTTACATAAATTTATAGTAACAGTCGGTAAAAATGTAAAAAACTATATCAACTAACCAATCAGAGATCGCACATGATAGAAAGGTATGGACAGAGAAAGGGCAGGCCTTTTCCCACATGGTGTCTCACTACTGAGAGTGAGACACCATGTACGATAGTGAAAAAAAAAACAAAGCGGCCCATAATATATGTCGTTAAAAATACTATTAAAACTACTCTAAAGAAACAGTGTTTATATGAATTCAGAATTAGAATGCAAACCCAAAACATGGTTAAGAAACCATGTAACAGAAAAGTTCGAAACAAAAAAGTATCAGCAACCAAACCATTTTAAGTATTACTTCCACTACAAAAGTTTTTGCTTCATGCCCCTGTGGCTACCGCTAAGTACGTGTCAGTTCATACTAAAAAAACTGAATAAGTAGTTGCCAAGTGAAAGCAAGGCTAGGTTTTCTTTTGGGACAGCACTTGGCACTCGTTTTAGAACTTAAGTTGGCAGATCATCATCTAGGATTTTGGCGAAATAAATTTGGTAAATAGAAGAACACAAAAGCAAAGCTTACTAGCTAATATAATAAGTAATTAATAGTAATAATACTAATAGTTTTAATTATTTTGAATTTGTTTTGTCAATTTATATGGTATTTTTGCCAAAAAACATAATTTTCTTTCCTTCTTTCTTTCTAACTGCTGCTGTTGCTGCCACGTGAAGAGATCATTACAGCCACTTGGATCAATCTTGAGGTTCTATCCTAGGTTGGTCTGTGGATGGGTTAGTTTCCTTCGTGCCTAAGAAAGCACGTTGAGCCGTTAGTCCCGGGTGTCACTTTTAGATCTTTGACAGTCGTAATAGGTAGTCAATTGCCCGAAAGTGTGGTAAGAGGTTTCATAATACCCAGTACCTACTAAGGGTTGCGAAGGTCAGGTAGACAGTCGCTCAATACGAAATTCTTGTATTCAGCCACATCTGTTCAGACTGGAAACCCACCCCAGCATAGTTGAAAAAATCTACTACTTGACGACTTTTCTATGAGCAGAACATTTAGAAGTTTTAATGTGATAAGTCTACTGCACTTTCATAGTTGGTAAGAACATTCTTAATTATAAGATTTGTCATTTTAATAAAAGGAGCTCTAAAAAGGTCATCTCATTTGCGTTATTAAATCTCCAGCTATTCTCGCTTGTAACTCTAGATGTTTGGCAAGTTAGTGCTAAGTTTAAGTACAGCGTTAAGAAAAAGGGTAAAATTGCATTACTGGTAAGTACACTACGGGTAGTACAGTTTTCTTAACTAGTCAGAACACAAATATTACTATGGCTAACTCCATCTATGAAAACTTTACGTCTTTGATTTTAAGATAGAGCTATTTCCGATATGAGCTTTTCTCCATTTGGCTAGTTGTGGTTTAATTAAAGTAATAAGTTAATATTGTGCCAACTTTAAAATATTTGCTAACAGAAATCAAATATTGAATCCGAACGAATTATCTAATGGTCTGATGCGGTATCTACGAAAAGGAGAATTTTGACGATATGCAGCTTAAAGGACACAGTGTGAATGTTCAGACATCAAACGAAATGTTACTGTATCACATGTAGACTTATTCCCGGTAAAACCATCACCAAGAATAAGCCTACAAAGAAAACACAAACGTATCGCTCCCTTTGTCATGTGTCAAAATTCAAGGCTTTTTCAAAAAATGGAGTGATAAAACAACATTTTCGTTTAATCCATTCAGAATTTTAGACACGATAAACCGTTGACCTTAGATTAACATAATGGATAATGTAAAAAGGGACTGTGAAATACGTTATCTACAAATGCATGGTAAAAAGGATGCAAAGGGATTTCCCCTTTTTGTGGACACGGGTTTAACTATTGTTGTGTAACAAAGGCTTCGATTTATGTTAAAGTATTTTATACTACACCTGCTTGGAAAGTACCTTGATACTTTATCAAATTTACGGTAGAAAGTACGTCATTGCATATCGAACAAATATGCGGGGAGAAAACGCATCTGAGCGGGAGAGAAAAGTGTATGAAAATCCATTTCTTACGTGGTTTTTTTTTTTTAATTTTGGGTAAGACTATGCGCCGGTAACCTAAATATCAAAAGCCAAAAAGTATTTACAGTGAGTTTTTATCTCCAAGTTCGCAAAATGGCACTGGCCACTAGCTGTGTGTTGGATGGGGTCGGGCTGGCAGTGCGACCCTGCGGCGTAAACAATTTGAAAAAAGAACATGTAAAAATTGCAGACGCCATTGGCGCCATTTTCAATTTGTGTGTTGTTTGAGGATTCAGTTTTCGTAGAAAGTAAAATAAAACTATCAAAATGATAAGTAGTGATAGTGATGATGAAGATTTTTCAACTCCGCCGCAGTTGAAGGAAACAGCAAAAATACTGATTGATAACCTTTTACCACAGAAATCAATTAAAAAATATAATAAAACATAACGATTTTTTGCAATGGAAAAGTGAAAAAAATGCGGCATCTTTTTCTGAAACAGTTTTGCTAGCTTATTTCAGTGAAAAAGCGCAAAAATACAAACCAAGTACGTTATGGTCTATGTACTCAATGTTGAAAAGTACTATATTGACAAGAAACGACATAAATATTCAAGAATACAAAAAACTTACAGCATTTCTGAAAAGAAAGTCGGAGGGATTCCGTAGTAAGAATTCAAAAGTGCTTACTACAAAGGATGTTTATTCCTTTTTGCAGAATGCTCCAGATGACAAATATTTGTTGATGAAGGTAAGTTTATGAACAAAATGCACTGGTTTATGATTTATTACGTACCTATTTATGAGTAGAAATCTAATAGGTTTTCATGTTTGATATTTTTGTTTACAGGTTATTTTGATTTTAGGAGTAAATGGGGCCTGTCGTTCGCAAGAACTTGTGGATATGACAACAGACGATATCGAAATCCTCGAAAATTGAATAATTGTCAATATTCCTAACACAAAAACCAAAATTCAGCGATCATTTGTTATATCAGGCTTATTTTATGAGATAATGAAGAAATATAACGAAATTCGCCCCAGTGACCCCAAAACCAATCGGGTTTTACTACAATATAAAAACAAAAAATGTACGAAACAAGTAATTGGGAAAAACAAAATAAGTACTGTGCCAAGAGAAATAGCTTCCTACCTTAATTTACTCAACCCACTAGAATACACTGGCCACTGCTTTCGTAGAACTTCAGCGACTATTCTTGCCGATACTGGTGCTGATTTAACCACAATAAAACGCCACGGTGGTTGGAAATCGTCCGCTGTTGCAGAAGGTTACATAGAGAATTCCGTAGGAAACAAAACACGAATAAATAACCAAATATCGGGATCGATTAATGTGCATCAAGACTCATCTCCTCAACCATCAACGAGCGCGGCGATGCCAAATGCTCCTCAGCAGCCAGTTGCCCCTTTGGCACCACAGCCTTCTACGAGCGCAGTGCCAACAGCACAGCCAGTTATTCCTCCTACATTGTCGCAAACATCTCAAACAATCATTAATGGAAAAAGTGTTACATTAAGCTTCACTAACTGCAACAATTTCAATATAAATTTCAATTAGTAAAGATTTAGTTTTTTATTTTCCTCGTAGGTGTAGTATAAAGCACTATGTATCACTCGAGAGAAAGCGCGATTCCCGATCTCGGGTGTTTTAAAGCCCTCCCCTACGGCTCGGGCTTCAAACGACACCCTCGACGGTAATCGGTCACTTTCTCCTCTCGGTGAACAATGTACTATTCCCTTCTTTACATTTAAAAATTCTCCATTTTATTTGCCTATTCATTCAACAATATTACTATCAGTTCTAGTTTTCGAATTGTTATTTTTATGTAAGTTGTAGGTACTGAATTACAGAAAGATAGTGAGTTACTAAAACCGCATGGTATTTTCTTCATCAGATTTGAATATTTTTATCCAAAATGCAGATAAATTTTCTCTGTGTTTGAAAAAAGTGAGAAAATGTTGTCAAAAATATATCCCTTTTTTTTGGGGTTGAGGAAATCTTCAAATAACTCCTCCCGCTCTTGGGCAGAGCGAAAGGGAGTGTCTGACTTCTACTTACTAAAAACGACCCATGTTCCTTCTTAGCCCTTTATGTCAAGGCCGCAGTATCTCTTACAACATTCCGCAGCCAGAAATATATCCGAGGTGTGTTTTGGTTTAGATAATAAGAAACAGCGAACCAACAAAAAAAAAAAGCATAAGATGGCAAATGCAGAGGCCTCGAAATAATTCACTAATTTTTAATATCTTCTAAACCTTTATATGCTTCAATCTACAATCAATACTGTATGGCTAAGGCCACGCAAAACTGTTCATTTAAAAAATAAAACGTGGACCCTACTAAACTTTGAAAAAGAAAAAACCGGTACCAATATTTCTAATACCACTTACAGGTTCATCAATATTTAGAACTCCATCGAAGATTTTGCATAAAAGTTAAAAAGATGCAGTAACAAATCATGGCATTCTCATTTTGTTGCAAAACGTAACCTTCATCCGAAAATAAACTAAAATAAATAGAACTACGGACACAATACTTAAGCTCATTCCTTTTCTATACGAGACGATGAAACTCAGTCATTACTATCATTAAGATTAAGTAAAAAGTAACAAAATAGCTTGTATAATTACACCTAAAAGTACTACAGCAAATGCTTGTAACGAAGTGTAGGTTTACTTCTCAAGTCACTCATCCTAAGTGTACAAAGTTTTAACATTTTTAGGTCGACAAGCAGATTTTTTGGAAGATCGTAAAAGATAAGCATGAAAAGAATCATCTTTTTATGTTGCTACTTCAGCGGGAAATTCTTTAATCTTTCTTTTCTTGAAAAAAAGTTAACATTTTTGGCTGGTTAAAAAAAAACAGGGTTATAAATATGGTTTTTTTTATTGAAAGAAAACTTATGAAAATTATTTATCTGTTCAGATGAAAATAATAACTATAAATATTATTATAATCATCAGTTTCTACAGTGGCTTTAATATTTTTGCTTAACTATTTAATCTGACTCACGCAACAAATTAGTAGTTTTTTTTTTTTATTGCAATACCAACAAATAGTTTATAGGCCAAATATTGATTTGTGACACACTAGAACAAAATTCATAACCACGGCTAGATTTATTAGAATTGTCAAATATGGAATTCAAATCAAACCTGGTCGTTACAAAAGTTGTACGTTATATTGTAAAGCACATTCAGCTGAAACCTGAATACCGTACGTTTTACGATTTGTTTGACACGAATGAATATTGACGTGAATTATTACCAACCATACATCTACGTCGGATAGATGGGCCCGTTTTTATGACGAACGGAATGCGATATTACGTCGAGTGGGGAAAACTGTGTTCCCTTTCATTGGGATTTATTGAATAACGTGATATCCAAAAGAATTATATTTTTCCTAACACTCACTTAGCTCTCGGAATTGGTATTATACGCCTGAAAGAGAAATCTTTATCTGTGTTACCCGCATCAATGTCGTGCCAAACATACCTGTCTGATACAGATTGTTTGTCCCTGAAAGGATTTTCTTCGTACTCTTGCGAATTTGACAGCGAACTTTGAAAGATTTTGGTTTACACAATTTTGTAAAAGTAAAAGATGTTAGGTAGGAATTTACGTATCTAAAAGCTAACAAAAGCGTGTTGAAACAAAATCGTATTTTCTGAGCTACGGCGTAGCGACACTGCTACGCGAGCTACACTGTCGCAACAAAAGACCGATGCGGGTTGGCGTCGTCAATTAAATACGAGTAATTCTGTAATCACACTAATATTATAAATGCGAAAGTTTGTGAGTGTGCGAGTGTGTGAGTGTGTATGTTTGTTACTTTTCTTCACGTAAAACCTACTGAACGGATTTGGATAAGATTTGGTACACAGATAGTTTATAACCTGGATTAAGACATAAGATAGTTTTTATCCCGATTTTATCTTCCCGTGGGATAATTTTCGAGTTGTAGCGGGTGAATCGGTGTTTTCTGCGATCTCTCTAAAGCTTTTGATTGCGTACATCACGACACGCTTTTACGGAAACTGCGTTATTACGGTGTTCAAAATGGGGCCCTAAATGTGATAGATTCGTATTTGCAAAATAGATTCTAATGTGTAGACGTAAATGGCGCGAAATCTTCCGGGCTACCGGTTCGGCTAGGTGTACCTCAAGGTTCAATACTGGGTCCGTTTTTATTCTTGGTTTATATTAATGATCTACCGTACTATTTAAAGGGTTTTTGTGACGTTGTACTATTTGCAGATGATACCTCTCTTATCTTTAAAGTAGATAGGAATAGACACGATTTTGACGACGTAAACAGCACGCTATCAATGGTCACGGATTGGTTCACAATAAACAACCTTGTTCTTAATGCCAAGAAAACTAAAATAGTTAAGTTCGCTTTACCCAATGTTAGAAATCTAGGTCCCAATATTTTCCTCGCCAATCAGGAGCTGGAAACTGCCGACTCTGCTGTATTTCTGGGCATAACAGTAGATGCAAAATTACAATGGGGTTTACATATATCAAGTCTAGCGGGAAGGCTAAGTTCAGCCGCATACGCCGTCAGAAAAGTAAGACAATTCACTGACGTTGATACAGCACGGTTAGTCTACTTCAGTTATTTTCACAGCGTTATGTCATACGGTATTCTGCTGTATGGCAAAGCTGCTGATATTCAAAATATATTTGTTCTGCAGAAGCGAGCGGTTCGTGCAATTTATCAGCTGGGTGCCCGAGTTTCTCTTAGAGATTTTTTTAAGGAGATTGGTATCCTCACTGTTGCTTCTCAGTTCATCTTTGCCAACATTTTATATATTAAACAAAATATCCACCTGTACACTAAAAACAGTGATATTCACAACTTTAACACTAGAAATAAGCATAAACTACGCGCTCCTTTTCACCGGCTTCACAAAGTTCATAATTATTCGTCGGGCTTGGTATAACATTTTATAACAAACTGCCATCTTCTTTTCTAGACTTGCCATTAAATGCGTTTAAAGACAAAGTAAAATCTAATCTTTGTTTAAAAGCGTACTATTCCATTAACGGCTACTTAAATGATAAGAACAGTTGGTCGCTGAGTTGAACACAAGACAATGTTTGTTATTTATTTATGTTCTTTCTCCAAGATTAGTTTACTGATATGTTATGTCTTTTTTTATTATTATTATATACTTTTTATACTTGCCTTACTATTGTATCGAGTCTGGTTCTTCTAACCAACCTAACAGACAGATGTGTGCTGGGGAGTTTGTTCCGCCACTTCTTCTTTCCAGCAAAAACACTAGGAAGTGTCGAAGGGGGGGCGTTTTGGGGGACTGTCTCTTGTAAATAAGTAAAGTAAAGTAAATTTTGACGTTCGAAAAGTGCTGATTATCAGCCTAGTTTGAATAAATGAGTTTTGATTTTGATTTTGATTTTGAAGCCGCTGGCAACAGCTAGTTGTTTAGCATTAGCTGGCTTGGAATTTGCTATAGCAGTTAAAGTCAAAAGTCAAAGTCAAAGTCAAAGTTTATATTTGTATGTTTTTTGGTTATACATGTGTGGTCTTACAGAAATGATACGTTTCTCAAAAAACAACCCATTAGGGCATATACAATTAAACAGATAAGAAATTTAAAGTCATAAGTTAACAATCGTTTCAATGTTTGGTGTACAGCCAATAATTAACAAAAAATAGATTAGGATTACAATTAATTAAATACACAAAAAAATAAAAACAGATTACAATTAGATAGTCAAGTTTTGAATTGTTAAGAATAAATACACACATAATTGTCAGTTTAGTTTATTACATTTTGTCAAGAAGGAATTCGTCAATGGTATAGTAGCATTTTTCAATTAAAAAATTATTTAGCTTACGTTTGAATTGTGTCAAATTTAAATCCTTAATGTCATTTGGAATTTTGTTGTTAAGTTTGAACAAGGATAAGATGTCCTACAGGACCATATAATTGGTTGTTAGTACGATACAAGCGTATCGTTAGTAGCAACAACCAATTATATCAAAACACAGTTGAAAGTCTCTTAAAACATTTCCAAGAAGAATGTAACATTGCCAACCCTATCGTAGTATAATTATTAATAACAAACATACTGATCACAACACTAAACAAAAACAATATCCCCGAAACAAAACCTTTTCACCTTCATTTCATCGTTCATAAACAAAACATAATCATTAAAATAAACGCTACCGTTAAACCGATTGCTCACAAAATATCACGCTGAACAAATAAAGCGGCTATAAACATAGATAATATTGCTTGCGTATACGGCGATAAACATCATAATATTATTTTTATTTACTTTCGCAGCGTGACTCCCTCTTATTGTAAACAGCCAAGACAAAACGAACGTTGCTCTTGCAACGTTCGACTTGGGCCCCAGAGTAAGCCCACTGGGACCTGCTAATGAAGTTGTGATCGTAATCAATGATGTTGTAATGTTTGACTTCGAAGGTTTTTGATATTCAAAACAAAACCATGATGACGCTTTCTAATTAAGGCGGACTGTCAAGATTTTAACTATCGAGATTTTACGGTGAAGTATGCATTATTTTTCCATAATCTGGCATTACTCTGATAATCATAATTGTGAAGTTTTTTGCCGGTTCTTCTTCATAGGAAACGACCAACTCAAACTGTGCAAATAAAATAATTATTTTGATTTAAAATTCTTTTGATCAATTCTTATTATTGGCTTTTCTTCTTATATTCATGAATTTTTAAAAAAATATTAGCTAACTTATTACTAATGTACAATTTAACACGGCATTATCAAGCGACCATTATGTATTTAGAAACTTTTGGCACAATAGAAAGGTAAAGGTAGGTGGTTATAAGGAATTATCTCGGTATGGTTGTCTTATTAACCGACCATTGAAAATAGCGGACTGAGCTCCCTAGTGGCTTCCATAATCCCTGCAATGAGGCCTCGAGACCAAAGCTTCATCCGAGTCTTGTCTCACTAACCACTATTAGAAAAGCGACGGGAGCCTAACCTCATAAATTATTCATTTAAGGATTCCCGTTCGTACCGTCTTGACTGATAGCGTCGTCGTATCGATAAAATCGTCTAAGTATAACGTTACACTGTATCAAGCTTTTATTTCTCGTGAGATGATGGTCCATTTGTCTGAATGTGTTTTATTGTCTGTCTATCTGTCTGATTGTCCAAGCGGGACGCCATGTTGCTATAGCCAGCTAGCAAATCTTGCCTGGAAAGCGGTTTCCTCGCTGTATGGTTGGTCTGTTTTCTTTGTAACCCAATTTATGCTAGTAATTACATAGCTTAGGGTAACAATTACAAACTAGCCGGGTCTTGATTATAGCATGACGTATAACGATTATCATAACAGCACTATCTGTGTAAGATACAACACAAATCCTTTTCAGATTTTCATTATTAAGCTCTTTGTCTTGACCAGTGAAACTTGTTTACTTACTAATTAGTTTGCTTAACAGATTGAAAAATAGTTCTGCCTCAACTTTACAGTTTTATAATTAAGAACTTGCAGTAAAGTTGTTAAAAGATCGTTAAGATTGTTTAATTTTACAGCCGAGGTATTGTGCTCCCATTTTATCATCCCGCATAATATATTGCAATTATATTCAGAGTCGACAAAGTTTCTGAGCTCATAACACCCGCTCTCCATAACATTATAACTCCAATTCACATCTTAGACAATTAACAAGTAAATTCGCAGTAATGCCAAAAGAGATCACTCGCTGAAAACATTTTACTGAAGAGTACTTAAAACTTTGGGCCCTTCCCGTTGTCGCTTGAAGCCATTCTCCCCTTGTTTCTCGTATTGCGGACGAGGCGTTAACCACCGCGGAGATTTATGAAAGTGGCTTGTCTTTTTAAGGCACTCGGGGGCAAAGGGAAGTTATTATCTATGTTCACCGTCGCCTTAATTTTGTTTCTCCTTTTTAGGGCGTTGCTTTTAATTTCGGGGGCTACGAAGTTTCCATGGAACTTTCATAAAAGTAAATACAGGCTATTAAGGACGGTCCGCGATGGAGCAACGTCTCGAAACGGACGCCTTCCGACTGAAGTGTTTCTAAAAGCAATTTCAAATGTTCATGTTTGGAATGGGGATGAGATTCGCCACTTTCAACTAGTTTACTGCCTTTCGCAGTGCACGACGGAAAAGATAAATCACTAAATATTACCCAAGTTTTAAGCAAGAATTTTGCGGTAATATTTACAAGAAAAAATATTTTCAAAAATGTAACTACATTGAGGTTATTTATAACATTGTATAATATTTATCACAAAAAGTAGAAAAACATTAATTTACATTGCAAAAAAATATTTTTACCACTTCTTTTTGAGGCCCCATAGGATATTTTATTACAAGTCTTCCCACCACGGAAGAAATCTCATAGACATCTTTTGTATTTTTCACGATAACACACCTAAGCACGCGCACCGATAAGATGAACCCATTGCCTTGAATAACCCCATAACAATGAATGTGCCTATAAAGGTTCATATACGTAATAGGTACCTACGATAATTTGTTTCACGATAAGGGTATGGGCAACAGAATTATTTTCATATGCACTAATAAAAACACACCTACAGGCAATCAGATCACGGTGTTGGCAAACATGATGATTATGGCATTATTACCCATGATCGTACGAGTATATATTAGAGACCTGTATCAATAGACGATACGCAAGCAATGTGATCTATGAGTATTTACACATCGATATCTGAAAATTCTTAGTGCTATTAAGGTTATTATCAATCCCGTCGGGACTATGGGTTGTTCGAAAGAGATTCCGCGGCCTCAACACAAAGGGCTAAGAAGGAACATGGGTGGTTTTTAGTCAGTCTGATGATGAGGAACATGACTACTATGTGGATGTCTAGAGTCGTATTATGACAAATACAATTTTTGTCAATTTTCTTTGAACTTCAACATCATTGATAATTCGTTACTCTGAAGTTGCTATTAAAATATTTTAGGCTACAATAAAATAAGATACCTAACCATCAATAGGGTATTGGACAAAAAAAAACTAATTAGTCCGTCAGATAGATTTCCAAAAAATATTAAACACATATTTTTCTTTTTTCACATAAACAAAAAATGAAGACGATACCAGTGCTTCGAAAACTTGTGAACTACTCAAAAAGTCACAAGTGAGTACATTTTTTACCTACAAATGACGTCAAAACCCCCCACTCATGATCTTTGAGGCGTTTTATCTGCGTCAATTTTTATTAATTTGATAAAACAAAAAACACGTATCCAATATTTTTTGATAATCTAACTGACGGACTAATTAGAATCATATTTTTTTTTGACTCAGGCCGATTCCTTATTATCTCTTAGACCACGTGAAACACTTGTATTCGGCTCCACACGGTTAGACTGGAAGCAGACTCTTTCATAATTAAGGAAAGGCTAAGCATACGATGGTCCTAACCATTTAACTTCATCTAAACATCACGACGGCTTTCTAAGATGATCCAAGCAACAAAAAAAAATGGCTTCGAAACTTTCGATCGACCAATCTACGTAAGTACAAGTAACACAAGTACCAACTGACTTGTACAGGGAGTTCGATGCTATCTGGAATTAATTTAAACTTCATTTCCCTTTGCATATCAATTAGTTCGATGTAGCGAGAGTTCGTAGGTGAATGGTGTTAAGGAGTGTAACGTGATTCAATTCCATTTAGGGTACAATTGATCGTTTAATATCAGTCACGTTCCTGTTTGTTTTATGTAAATAAATGTGTTTACAATCTTAATAGAGATGGATGAATTGTTTGAGGAATATTAAAGAAAAAATTAGTAAATCATAACGTGACGATTAACAGGAGAGAGTTGATGAAAAAAACGTGTTTCGCCGACCCTAACTAACTTGTGTTAATAGCAAAGACATGGTGAACAAAATCTCTTATTTGGACGTTCTTATAGCATAACATCAAGGCTGTAATCCCCCCGTCTGGGCTGCGGGATGTTGTAAGAGATACCGCGGCCTCGACATAAAGGGCTAAAAAGGAACATGGTTGGTTATTAGTCAGTAGAAGTCTGACACTCCCTTTCGCTCTGCCCAAGAGCTGGAGGGGTTATTTAATGATTTTACAGCTGCCAAAAAAAAAAGGCTGTAACCCCCAAAGGGTAGGCAGACGTGTACCCATTAGTAAACTACATTTCCTCAGTAACGGAACCAAATAAGTAGTACACTTACATTTTCTAGTGATGTTTAAGTCCCACGTAATAGACGGCGGGCGTACTGTCATCAGCCGAGCACACATCCAGAATCCGAATCTGTTACTGAAAAAATCCTGATTTAAAAACACAATAACATTTTGTAACTTCTCAGTTTAATTCAAAATCTCGATAAAGAATCGAATTCGATTTTTCGGATGGAAAATCATCAAAATGACCCCTCTTGCTCTTGTTCCATGTTCCTTCTTAGCCCTATATGTCGAGGCCGCGGTAACTTGTGAACAACCCGCAGCCCCGACGGGATGCATTATCATCCTTGTAATATGTTTTAAGCACTACACAGAATGACTTCTCAACTAAACTACATCTATTTACTTGCTCTCATAGGTTCCGATTTGGCGGGTATCCAAAACTATGCATTATTAATTTACATCTAGGATTTCGAAAGATTTACGATTGAAATATAACACGGCTGTAATATTCGATGAGTTCGACAAAGGTTTACCTATACGTAATATATGTGCACCTAGTAATAGACTAAAGCCGGCTTTTGATTAAGGGATGTAATATTATATAATATTACATTTTGAGCTATATATTACATCCCACGTTTAAGATGTAATATATATTATAGCACAGTGTGAACGGTCACGTACAAAATGTATAACGAGCGATACAATATTACATCTCAAGATGTAATATATATCCCATAGTCAAATGCTTAATTAATAAATAATTATTTATGGATAAAATATACATATTATCGAGCCGCAACCAGTTTATTAGCTTTTAAAAGACGACATAGATATTCGAGAAAAGCGACTATCAAAAGGTACAAGGCAGATGCGAGTGGCAACGCCAGAAGGGGACGTCCTAGAAAAACATACGCTGACCTTATTGGCGAGGTTCTACAGAAAGGACAGGTGCGTAGACCGTATGACATGATACGATATGATGCGTATATGACCAGATTTATGAACGTGGACAAAACACAAATAGTATGTAAGGATCCCGTCAAGGCTGCGGGATGTTGTAAGAGATACCGCGGCCTTGACATAAAGGTATAAAAAGGAACATGGGTGGTTTTTAGTCAGTAGAAGTCTGACACTCCCTTTCGCTCTGCCCAAGAGCGGGAGGGGTTATTTGATAATTTCCCACCCAGAAAAAAAAGGCAGATGCGAGTGGCAACGCCAGGACCGGACGTCCTAGAAAAACATACACTGACCTTATTGGCGTGGTTCTACAGAAAGGACGGGTGCGTAGTACCCGAAGTGCGTATAAGACTAGATGTACAAACGTGGACGAAACCCAATAGTATATAAAGATCGTACCATGTTGCGTACTGTGGTTTCTGCTTTCCCCATAGGAAAAAGTTGTAAGTTTATGTATGCATGTACACGACCTGACAAGATGACCTTCAAAAAGTTTTCATTTATAAACGTTTCACGTCAAATATTGCGTATCTTTGCTCCGTTTCGTAATTATGGTTACCTCTCCGAAATATAAGTCTGAAGACGATATACATCTACAAACATTTATCTTGCGCAAATATTTCTCCGGTACAGCGGCAAGACAAGCAGCGCTCCCATACATAAATACAAATTGTGCCTATCATTAATCCTTTAATATCTTAGCCCGTTTACTGGTTCAAGAGCGGCTTGGTACCTGGTGACTAATTTACAAATACACCCTTGTATACCGGGTATATAAGGGTGTGTATTGCTGATAAGATACACACTATCTGTTCCAGAACTTCGGTTTGAAAACTTACGGGTTATCAAACTTAGTGGGATTTGAAGTCGTGTTGGCATAATACAGGGGATTTATCAATCTTCTGCCGCGATAGGTGTCTCTCTAAAGGGCAGGTATCTAATATCAACATGGGTGGAAAAAATCAAAGTAATCGTTATCGTTATAAAAATATTTATTTTAATTAGCCTTCATAACAGCTCACAACTTAGGACCCAGTACTACCAGCTTAGCAGTATTAACAGCTCACAACTTAGGACCCAGTTATATTAATGACAATAATATCCGTGGTGCTAGGCAACTGGGCTTATCCCAGTTGTATGCGTCCCTGTGAGTCTATTGGCCTTGTTCTGTTCTGTCTCCTGCTGATATGGAGGGAAGTGGAAATTATGTTTTTCGTACTTCTCTGCTATTCTTTTCTGATTAATTTCGTTGCGGGATCCAAGACAGTTAAATCGTTTCTCTGGGACTTCGTCGGGCTTCATTGTCTCGGCGCTTTTCTTGTGGTCGCCACTGTTGATTCTGTCTTACAGGAGTTACAGTGGTTTGGGAATAGTGTGGCGGGCTTGTCCCTATAGCCTTCATGGTGATGAGGAGCTGGGAGCTTTGTAAGAACTGCCACTCGGTTCGATCTTTAAGTTAAGCTGCGCTTGCCTAGGTTGGTCTGTGGATTGGTGACCGCCCATTACATATCGAGTTTAATCCGTGCCTCGGAAAGCACGTTAAGCTGTTGGTTCCGGCTGCAATTTAAAGATCTTTGGCAGTCGTTACAGGTAGTCAGTGACCTGAAAGTCTGACATCCAGACTTACCAAAAGGGTATCGTATTACCTAGTATTAAGAGGATTGTGGATGTCGCTCCATGTGTAATACTGGTATTCAGCTGCCTCCTTTAGACTGGAAGCCGACCCCAACATAGCTGGGAAAAGGGTAGACAGATGATGATGAGCCGTCATGGTGATCCACTGTTGAGCAAATGCCCCTCTTTCAGCAACCATCCCTCTCTATTCTGTGCGATCTCTGACTATGTTAGACCCGTTGTAGCCAATTATGTAGTGTTTAAAAAAAAATACATAAATTTTTTGATCATGTTTAAACTACAGACAGAAGAAATAATTATCTCATACCTACTAGGTATGTTTCAGTTGTATTTTTGTTCTAATTAGATCAAAACACAAACACTCAAAACTTTTTTACTTTCGGCGCAATGTCTCGGACGGGCAAAGTAATAGTAATCATGATTATATCCAGTTATTGTCACTAGATTCATCATGAATCTGATGAATGGATCTTCTGAGATTTAACGTTTTTAAGCTTTACTCACCTTAACACCGTTATGATTTATAATAGGTTTATTGCAATTATTCTAAGAATCATAATGCCCTTGTACTATTCCATTTATTGTATTGTTGTAATCATATACTTACATTCATGAGAAAAACTCCCATTAGATCCATTACATTATTGCTGTAAAAAAAAAAAGAATCTAATGAGAAAACAAATTATCACTAGATCCATCCATTTATCATGAACATGGCCAGTGGATCTTCTGAGAAAAAATGTTCTCAGTAGATCCACTTATTTCGATGATGGATCTAATGAGAAAACAAATTCTCACTTGATCCATCCATTTATCATGGATCTGGCCAATGGATCTTCTGAGAAAAAATATTCTCAGTAGATCCACTTATTTCGATGATGGATCTAATGAGAATACAAATTCCCAGTAGATCCATTATGGATCTAACCAATGGATCTACTGAGAATGATCCAAAATTTACTTCTTATTTGACCATACAAATGCGGTTATACAATGCGTATCCAAAGGCAAACTTTCACAAAAACAAATTCGACAATCACTCCCACCAGACGTATATTAACATCAATCTTCCTAAGCCATCTTGTACTGAAGAATCGAATCTAGGACATTAAAGGTTCTAAGGGTGGATAAGGAAAAGGGTCTCGGTACCAGGACGTCGTCGCTTGAAAAATCGGTTACCATCAATCTACCTACCCTATGCGGGTGCGAACCCCGTCTACAAGTCAAGCATTTTTTTAAGATGTTCAGTCACACGGTACTCGGTTAGCGGAACCAGTTTTCTTTGACTATGGGAACAAAGTTGTTCATCACTCATTCGTATCGTTGAGCATTTGTTTTAGACGACACGTATGTGTCATGTTGGAGGTCGGGTTGTTTAACGGTTTCGCGTAGTTTTCGTAGTAACCCGTGATTCTAGCAATACGAAATTAAAGATATCTTTATGGTTGCTACCATCATCAGCCCATAATATTTCCACTGCAGGTAATGAGGCCTCCTCTCTTGGAAAGGGATGGGGTCTAATCCACCACGCGGGCGCAGTGCTGGTTGGTAACATGTCTTAATTTTTTTTGGTTGTAGGACATGCCGGTTTTCTCACGATGTTCCGCTTCACGACTTTGAGAGGAGCGGTGATCAAGTAAATTACACAAAGTCTTCGAACCCAGTACGCACAGTTAGTCGTCTTACTGTTCGTAAGTCGGGGCCACCGCTGCTCACATGGTTGTCTATGGTTGCTACAAAATAAAGGGCTCACTTTGGATAAAGACGGTATCTATTAATAAACCGCAAGTTTCAACAATGCCGACAGTCATTGATATTACGTACCTAAGAAAAAAATCCCTGAAAAATCTGAGTAGCTTAAGTCTAAACAATAACGTTGCCTAACATCCAAAGCATCAAAGCACTCTACAAAACTGTAACGAAGTCCCAACAAGAGCAGCAGACGTTTTGAATTCAAACAATATTGACAAAGACTCTTAAAACAAAGGGGATCTCGAGACCCCTTTCATACATTTGGCAAGATGCCAAAACAAGTAATGGACGTCAATATTTGCTTTTTGTAAAACTAAACGACGCTCTAAAAACTCTCACACTGGTTGTTTTAATTGTTCTTAAGTTACTAAATTAGTTTTAATGGGGCTAAAGTAATTAGAGGCTCATTACTTTGCCGCTTTCCGTAGCTAAAAATAAACAACCCATTTATTTCTTTTCGAATAGACAATGACTAAGGTGAAACGAAAAGGCGATGTCTTATTTTGTCCTAAACAGGGAAAAATTTGGTATGTATAGAGTACGATGACAAAGCACGCGTCCTAAATATATTTCGGAAATTTGAAAAATATCATTATCATCTTCCTGGGGAGCTCGTGGTTGAAAAAAAGGGGTAAAGGTTAAACCGTGCTTGCTTAGGTTTATGCCTGGATGGGTTACGACCCATTACTAACCGAGTTATCACCTTGCGTCGGCAAACACGTTAAGCTGTTGATCCCAGTTGTTATTTACCAAGGCATATTATATTTCCGGGAACTAACTGGGTTGTGGAGGTCAGTTGAGGTAGTCGCGGGCATCCGGTTAAACTAGATATTGACCCCAATAAAGTTGAGAAAACGGCTAGGCAGTGATGGTGATGACAATCAGTATTTTCTTGCCCCTGTTCCATACACACTCGTTTTTCCCTTCGATTCTGGGTGTCAAAGGTCATGGCATAATTTACTCCTTTCTCTTAAATATGGCTATGTCCTCCCACAATCCATTCATCTTTTCTTTGGCCTATCTCTTCCTCTCATCCATCAAAACATATAACAAGTAATATAATATACAAGTTAAAATTAAATTAGCTAGCGTTTCTCCGCATAAGTCACGACTAAACACAAAAATAAAACAAAAGATAAATTGATGCACTATATTATAAAACTTACAAAATTAATCAGTTCAGTACGAACTAACACGTACGTGTGTAACACGTACTACTTTGTTGAACAATCTACTCCAAATCTATAATATTGACTCGAGATCTGTCGAACGCATAATGCCTGCATTAACTAGATGACTTTCGGATGTCAAAGCGTTGAAGACGTGTGTATAACATATGTATATACGAACAGCTTACGTGAATGTGATTGTGTGACTTTGATGTGAACATCATTGTGTATACAATATGTATATATCTATGTTGTTTGACCATGGTCCAGTACCTACAATATAGTATCGACTGTGTAGTAATTTATCTGTTAATCAGAAAATTAGGTGGTAATTATAATCATGATAATGATTATGAGGTTATAAATATATTATTATATGTACGTATGAATATTCAAGAGTAAGAAATGCAGGAAGTTCATGAGAAAATACATATAAGTACAAAAATAATTACTATCTTTCATCGATCCGAGATTATTCGCGCTATTTTTTCGACTGCCTCGTTGGTTTTTGAGGCCCTGTTGATTGTTTTATTTGATTTTTCTATCACGTATTTTTCAGCAACAGTCAAGGAGTCTGAATTCTTGCCCGATCGATGACAACAGGATTACCCCCTTTTTTATGAGACTCTAACATAACTGATGAAATGTTGGTAATAATGGTTACACCACCTTCGGGAATGATATTATGTTTGGCGATTCAAGTAATTTTGCGTTCAGTAACGTCACCAACCCTTTTTTTTTTTTTTGGTGGGTGTAAAATCATCGAATAACCCCCTCCCGCTCTTGGGCAGAGCGAAAGGGAGTGTCAGACTTCTACTGACTAAAAACCACCCATGTTCCTTCTTCGCCCTCTATGTCGAGGCTGCGATAACCAGAGGACTACCCGCGGCCCCGACAGGCGTCGGCCCTTTCGGGCCCCTCCCATGTTGCTGACATCTCTTTGAGGCGCGCGTGGAACACGAACGCGCCGTCGACACGACCTGTTTTCGTCGTGAGACGGACGGACGGCGAGTTAGCCTATCACTCACCGTCCACAGGCCCGCGAACGTCACCAACCCTCACTTAAATATTTGACGCGTTTTATTTTCGTCATTTTTTATTGATTTGATAAAACAAAAAATACGTATCCAATATTTTTCGATAATCTAACAGAACTAATTAGATTTTTTTACACACACATTTTTTTAAGTCAGTAAACATCCGTATTATTAGTACTAAAACTCTTAACCACATTTCACACAAAAAAACTCAAAAGATTTAAAAACCGTATGATAAGTCGCTAACCCTCAACCCAAACACTCCACAAACGGAATTTCCTCAATAAAAACCTCGAGATAAAACCAGACAGAATTTTGATCACTACAATTTCCTTTCACAGCCAAACGTCCAGTTTTCAATAAAACCCAGCTGCGGATTAATATCAGCAGTTTCTCTTATTATCTGTTTTTTTTTCTGAAATTGCTCTAAGACCGGCGACAAGTATAATATTACGTAGGCCAGTCACGTATGGAAGACCAATAGCCTAGTGTAGTGTTTGAACAACCGTCGGTGTGCACTATCCTATTATATGTCTGACTTACTGCTGGGTTAACCCAGGGCGACAATTGCCTAGTCGTAGAAAATGTGGATTCAAATCTATTGACGTGTTCGAATTGGTTACTGTTATTTGAAGGGTTTGGTTTTGGTAGTTGTGTCTGTTGCCTTTATTTTGCAACTAAGTGAAATAAAAATTTTGGTACTAAAAAAGTGAGTGCTGCACCGTCTCCAAGTAAAATGAGACAAGGGTGTGAAGACGATGATGATTGTTTATAAAAATAAGTTGGTATAATTTACAAGTATATAATCATTTAATAAGGCTACAATTTAAATGCTCATCGAAACAACTAAATGTTAACTTCAAATAAAATAAACCTACCCTATACCGAGGTGCGTAAAGAACGTTTCAAGTTCCAAAATAATTAAACACTCATCAAAATAATACATTGTGTTGTATTGATATTCTTATTGCCTACCAAAATGGATAAATGTTCACCAAATCTTGGTCGCAAAAGCGAGCGAAGGGAGCTCGGGACTTGGGGCACTTTTTAAACCACCCAAAAGTAGGAGCCCCACGCAGCGAGGCTCAATCAACTGGGTCTACATAATTCATGTTACATCGATAATATAAAATATTTAGTCTGAAGTTAACTTTAAAGGCGTTTATAAGTCTTTAGGGCATAGAATAAAAAGGAAAATAGGTTCATTTCTACAATACTTTATGAAACACAATTTGGTGAGCTTTTATCCATTCTGGCAGGAATTTCGAGTGTTTTGGTAGTAATAGGTTCTTTTTATTATACAGATCAAACAATCCCAAAACCAATGTAACTACATAATAATTTTGTATTATAATAGTAATCGAAAAGGTGAAACATCATTTTAAAAGGTTACAAACATTTACTATTATCTGCAAATATTTTATCAGTCACAATTTTCTTTTTTAATATCAACAAAACCCTCAATATTTTAGGAACAAACACTTCAAGATAATCTGTAAGTAAAACAGATAAAACATCAAAAGGAAAACAAAAACCTAAGTGTGTGTACCTCTGCCTCGAGAATTATTCTCGTTCCTACCTACCTACTTTATCATTCTTTTGGTTTATACTTTAGCTTAATGTAACAAGTACCACTGAACTTCTTACAAAACTTTCTTTCGCATTGAGATTAACCTCATTTCTTTCAAAGAAACAATTTGCGAGTATTTTTGTGTGTCGAAATATTATATGCGCAGGTATTTCTTCAAGTGTGTCTGAATTGGAAAAGCTAGGTTAATTTCGTAATCTTTTTCGCGATTTACTTAAACTTGGTATGTGTTATCAAAGTGGTTCATTCATCCCTTTAATATGTAATATTATGAAGTTGAATAGCAGTTGATTTGTCAAGGATAATGTGGCCTGTATTCAGCAGTAGGTCAACAAAATCTGCCAAAAATAAAGTTCGTATCTAAAATTGTAGTTGTTTTATCATTTGATATATTTTTTTGATTCGCTAAAAACTACCCGGCTAAACTACTAACTAAAATATCCAGATTAAAACTATATTGCTTGGCTTACTAATGACAAAAAAAAAATTAATCTTAATATCAAATCTATAATTATGCCTTTTTTTATAAGCAGTTTTTTTTTTGTTGGAGATGAAAAACAAAGACAGTAGTCTCACAAAGTACCAGGAGGCCAGAAATATATAGGAGGTACAGAACCATTAGAGAACCTGATTTGACAATTAAAGTTCTTCGTCATGTATATATCAGTTAAGTCTCACAAAGTATCAGGAGGCCATAATCGTGAAGTAGTCGTATCTTCATTATACACTGCATGGTATTAGAAATGTATATAGATTATGTATTATAGATTTGAGTATGAGATTCCTATTAACAATATACAATACCTCTTTCATGTTTCCAATTTCCAATACCTGCAAATATTTTTGTGTACTCCTGGTAGTTTGTGGAACTTTACTAAAATTATTATCGATATGTTTTATTATACACCCCATTACTAGTAGCTACCGCACCGTAGGTTGCTAAGAAGCGAATAAAGTTAAATATTTTTTATTGTTCCCATTAGATCACCACGTCAAAATATTGATTGGTGCTCTAATAGGAATAGCTTTGGTGCTCTAAGCGTAGGTGCTCTAATGCGGCCGCCACACTATGCTCCTCGCGCTGCTCCTCGCGCTGTCGCTATTTGCCGCGATGTTGCCCGCTCTACCCACACTGCTCTACTCGCGAAATTAATCGTGCAATTAATCGCGACGCTCCTACAAAAACAAAAACCGACAACATAGGGAGCGATGGGCAAGACGAGGAACGTGACGTGCGGCATGACGAATAAAGTGGCCACACTATGTCTCTGCCTCCTTTCCTCGCTACTTCCCATGCCACTCGTCGAGTGTGTGGCGGCCGCATGAAAACCGGTGCTCAGATGGGAATACCTCAACCTAACTCACCAATATCTCAGTCTACTGCTAGGCATACATGCACATCCAGTTACAACAGCACTACATCCAGTCTGACCACCAGGCACCTTCCTTCCTTTAGGAACGTCGGTCTATGTGGCTGGGGGCTGCCGATACGTGGTATTCACTCCAAGACTCATTTACTCTATTAGTCGTCGGTCCTTCGACAGACATGGCCGTTTCAATTACCACTTTTGTTTGCTTACTCTCCAAGCAATGTCAATAACTTCACTCAGTAAAATATCTGGATACGATCTGACTAACTCAAAAAGACAACCAGTAAAATAATACTATCTATAAACTTAAATTAACTTATCTGGCAACCACACAATTCCCAGAATATTAAAATAATACCCGCTTACATAATAATGTTTGTATGCAGTCTACTCGGTCCCCATTCCTCACTTTTCAAAGCTTGCCGCAGAATTTAGTTCCATTGTGGAGTAGACTCCATTAAACTATTGTTCGTGTTGATACGCTCAACTTTTGTAGGTGTTAAGTCAATTCAATTTGTTTGTGTAATTAATGTGGGAACCCAACGCGGTATCAAGTATCAACTAACGTAAAGCCAGCTTCCGACACGATTGAGTTGTATGTAAGAACCGATAAATTATTCAAGTTTTAACATCGTTTCCGTTTATGAGTTCTGGTTCTGAGAGTACACGAAGCAAATTGAGCGGTTAAATGTTTTCTTTTTTTAGCAAAACAGGAAAAATAGAGATGTTTATAAATAAAGCTTTCATAAAATCAGCCAGTCGTCTTGTCGTTGTTGTTTAGATAATAATATCAAGTAATTACTGTCCCACACCATTTCATACTTTTTGAATGTTTCTAAGACCTGGTTTTCTCTGAATGTTTTCCCTTAAGATGACAGTGACATTCAAGACAAAATAAAGTTTTTTTTTTGTGAATTTATAAAGCCTTGGCACTCGCTCTATTTAGGACCCACCACTTCGCACATTAGGGGCCAAGCATTAACCAAGGAACCAACACGAAAAACTATTTACGAAATAATTCGAAGGACGAATAGTGAACTTCGATTAAAGAAACATAGGTAATTGTCATCAAATGAGCAAACTATTAGTATTCCGACATAAAAAAATCAGATTAAAATAAGAAGTATAAAAAGGTACTGCAGTCAGCTACTTGGTTACATCAAAATACAGGAAGTAACAGAATTATCCTTACTAATTTGGGATATAATTATTTTATGTGCCCTATACATCATTTAAACCAAACGACGTCCACTGTTGGATATAGGCCTCCCCAGAACGCCACTCCAGAACTTTTCGGCCCCATCGGCTTCCGTTTTGCAAGCAATTTGCCCTACCCATTGCCACTGTCGACGTATGACAGAAATATGTGACACTGTGTGAAACGGACGTATTTCTCAAAAGAATAATTTTAGGAAAAATAAACTAAGAATTTATTAGGAAAACGTCAAGTAAAAGACAATGACCAAAACTCGTACCAAGAATTCTCATGTTTCTTAGATCAAAATGTTATTGTAATTACTTTCCTAATTTTTTACGACGTTATGCGGCTGGGATTTGAGTTTTGAATGGGAAATTTAATTTCAAGTATAAGTATGAGCAGTGGTGGCCCAGTGGTGGCGGCCTCGACTTACGAACTGTGAGTCGTGGGTTCGAATCCAGTCAGGCGCATTACTTTGTGTAATTTATTTCAACACCACTGCTCTCAAAACGGTGGAGGAAAACATCGTGAGGAAACCGGCATGTCTTAGAACCAAAAAATTCGAAGACATGTGACATCTACCAATCCGCACTCGGCACGCGTGGTGGATTATAGCCCATCCCTCTCCTAGAGAGGAGGCCTGAATCCCTGCAGTGGGAACATTATAGGCTGATGATGATAAAAGTATGAATATTGTTTTACTCCATATACATGGCGTTCTTACAACCAGTTCAAAAGTCGTTCTGTTAGATCTGTCTACATTTTGACAGTTCGGCTGACTTCACATCGTAAAGGTTTTCCTACAATATCTGCTTGCCTGGTTTTGAAACGACGACGAAACTCGGATTTAGTTTACGAAAATAACTTTTGTAAGAGTTAATATGATAAGTGTAGATAATAAAAAACGAAGTTTGATGTTGATGCAGTTTGGTACGGGATTCCATGTATCCATGAACATGATCCTTTCTGATTCTTAGTCGAAATCACAGTTGAATAAAATCAATAATTTTCTATGCTGTTTTTCAGAATTTCAAAAGGTAAGGTTAAGTTCCATGAAAATGTTCACACAATATCTATTTCAAATAATTCAAACCGATAGTTGTATACCATTTTAACGTTCCATTCAACGCACCTCCTTAACGGCCATGTTTAGTGGCCTTAACCCGGTATTATTAGTGACAAAATAGTGTCCGGAGAACCATTAAAGTGCCTCGTTTCTATTACCGTGTGGCTCTATAGCCTCCCCGATATGTACTTAAACACAGAAATGTGTTTCGATTGTTATCTGAAGGTTATGGAGGGTAAGTGGGTTTTGTCTTGTTGACATTATTGTCTTGGCTATGTTTGTGTTCTGTGTGGTGTTGGTAAGGGGTAGGAACTAATACAAAGTTTCAATAATAACAAAATAAGTTTAATGAATACAACAAGCCTTTGTCTTGTATCTAACTACGCCTGTGACCTGCTTACCTACAAGGTTTTTGTTTTGTGCTAAGTCAAAAAATTGTAATCGTTACAAACATTAAAGTAATATTAAAACAGTTCAAAAATAATTGAAAATAAAGTGCAAACTTTTGACCATTAACCAAATTGCAAAACTTCTTCAAAACCAAATAAAAAATATCCCGCAGCTTCAAACAAATAGTATTTTATTTTGCAAAAGCAATTAGCCCCAAGACGACGCAAACTACTACGTACAACAATACTGAGAATAAAAACGGAACCATACTTGTTTCATCCATAAAAACGGGGGTGAAGAGTGTTGTAACTACTCTCGTCCGACAAAGAGGTTTCAGGTCAAGGGTACTTGAGCAAGTGCGGCCCAAATGCGGCGCGTGCAGTTTATAGGAAGGATGTACGTAAATTGATTATTGCAGCTTCCTTAGTGTTATTAGAAGAATATTAGTGGAGTTCTATTTGGAAGAAAAATAGATTTAGAAAGGAACTTGAAAAAAATATGATAAGAGTTCTGTTCTGCTACTTAGGTTTGTTTTTGTTTTTTTTGTTGTTGTACGTACCTTGCTTATTGCAGCCTTCTTAGTGGTACTAGAAGAATATAAGCGGAATTCTGTACGCCAAAAATTCGAAGACATTGGTTGTAACCAACGCGCACTGCCTAGTACGGGCTGATGAATGTCATACGTCTTTAGATTTATTGGTTCAAAGACCTATCGATTTTGTTATAAAATGTTTACCTTCAACGTGGGAAGACTATAGACTGCCGACGTGGAAACTGTATTTTTTTTCTGTCCTATTGCATTTACATTTTTTTAATGCATTGCAGTTTTTTTGTTATTTTGTATCTACGTCGTTTCTATATTTTGCACTAGCTTGAGCCAGCGGCTTCGCCCGCGTGGATTTCGATAATTGTCCCACGGAATCATACTACCGAGATAAGAAATACTTCTTATCCCGGGATACCCTATGTGTTAATCCAGGTTATAAACTGTTTGCGTTCTAAATTTCATCCACATCCGTTCAGTAGTTTTTGCGTGAAAGAGTGAAAAACATTCATACACTCTCACAAACTTTCGCATTTGTAATATTTTTCTTTTATATGTATTATGAAACATAAACCTCTCCTTATTGTAGTTATTTCCTATCATTGCAGTTCAGTAAAAATAATTCTGCCATTTTATAGTGAAAAGGAGTAACGTTTCAATTTTAGGGAACTTAACAATTCAGTTGGTCGTCCATGTGCGAAATGCCTCTGCATTTTTAACCAAAAGCTAGTGTTTTTCGCTATTGAAATTCATGTCACAGAGAATACCCATAGTCAGGTACCAGTTTTTAAAACCAACGCCTTTTTATTCTTGAATGAACTGAGAGTGATTACGATTTTACTTGAATTAATGGACATGGTACAGCCATATGAGTGTGTCTGCACTCAAATGGCTTTACCATGTCCATCAATTCATTGCTAACATATGAACTGTGAAAAAGTCAGTTTTTGTGCAGAATGTCAATGTCAAACTCACTATTTTGACAACTTTTCCACGAACGGTGGTCACCATAGAAATCGCATAACAACATAACATCTAGCCTAGAAACGCTGAAGGGTTAGACAGACGTGCTGGTTATGTTTACGTCCCATGTACATTGGGGTCGAGTCTATTGTTACCAATCAGGCAAAAATCAAGTGACCGTGGCTGCTTCTATGAAAAACTAATAACTGTTGAATTTTTCGTTGACATACTCGTAAATAAATTTATGGGTGCCGAGATGGGAATAAACCCGAGAATCGACATCAAGATCTTTTGCTCAGTAGTCGCGTTTGCGACCACTAGACCAACGAAGAAGCCCAATCAGTCAGAAATTTTATAAGTCAGGAAATACTCCCAAAATTCATAATCCTGATGATAGGGTTGACTTAAAAAGTGAAGATAACACATGGTTACCTATTTTACAGCAGATTATGGTAGTTGACCAAAAAAAATATATTATTCCGTCAGATACATTTCCAAAAAATAATGGACACATATTTTTTCTTTTTCCACATAAACAAAAAATGATGTATGAAGACGATACATTGCTTTGAAAATTCGTGTGACGTCGCATGCTAATGATACCTGATGCTCCTTCATGGCATTTTCATTGATACAGAAGTCAGCTGCTGTTGTCGTTAGCAAGGTGGCATGCGACTACGACTGACCTCTATAATATTTTTACTTATATTTAAATAGAAATCTTGTTTTCTACTTTTAAGACCGCGGTTTGTAGTCGGGTTTTAGTTTTTAGGCTTATATTTTTATTTTAGTGTTATTTGATAAATCCGTTATGATCCGTTCATGATGTAAAATGCTACTGATGTTGGTTTTGATATTTATATAGTACGAGTAAATAGCAGACTAGACCGCGAGAACTTTTCGACGGCATTCCTAACGTGTATGTTGACTAAAACTATAATATAATATACATATTTGTAATGTGCTCGCCAAGACCTCTCATTTGATACCAAACATGTTATGATTATCTCAATTAAATTTTTTCGTGCTTAGAATTGGACATTTAAATTCCGTCATAAAAAGAATTGTTAAAATTTATATAGCCTATGTCATCCGGGCTATTCTAACGAATCTATTGGCACCTCATTCATTAAAACACGTTCAGTAGTCTAGGCGCTACGGTGGAACATACAAACATACACAAACACACACAAACAAATGTAATGATTTTGGCAGTCTATGTATTTATGTTCCTTCCTTTTGGCTTCGCCGTAGTCGGGTAAAACGAGTTAAAGACCATTCGTAATGCTAGGATTCTTGAAATTGGAACAAGGCTACTTCGAAATCCGACGTCCGACAAAAGTCCAAGACGTCGCTGATCGAATTAATGGGACTCAAGTGAGTTGAGCTAGACACAAGATCAGACAGTGTGATGGCAGCTTAAGAGGACTTGTCAAGTGGGAACTAATGAACAGCAAACGTCACCGGTCCTGTTAGTAAGAAGGTGTATACTTACCTACTACGTTTCGACCACTTTACAATGTGTTTGTAACTAGCAGGGCCCACGATCTTCTTCGAGGTGATTGATTGATTATTATAAAGTTTCTATAATAATAATACAATTCAGTCATGATTCGAAAGACACGTGGTGTTACTATTTTCATAAGAACGTTATTTTTGTTATACTCGAGAACATTTTCTTCGGAATGATAGGTACGTTTCTGTACACCAGATAACCACCTGCAAAATTCTAGACCCTTTTTTTTAAAAGGTAACAAATACATTTTCGTGTTTTAAATATCAATTAGGATTGCGGTTAGGAAGTAAGGATAAGCCAAGGCAGTTGGTCAATGGAAAATTTCTAGGGTCGTACTTCTTGAATTTTTTTAGCGGTAAAAATTACGGACAGCTTTTAAAACTCTATTTAACTTCTTTTGGGGATGGTTTTAAAAAATCCTTTCTTAGAAATCTTTGCTCAGAAAGGAACCCAATAATTGTGATATGCAATATTTTATTATTTGGATCAACTGGATCTAAAGAATAAAATGCCAAGGCTGTGTATTGTGTGTCATCTTAAGTAGTAACTTAAAAAGAATAATAATATGTTCATAGAGATATCTTCTTGTTTGAGAATGAAGATTGTAATGATGTCATTTCCAAAATCTATCTGGTGATAATGTTTAAAAATTAAGTGTCTAATTCGGGGAAGATTAGGAATATTGAGGATTCTGCCATAAAAGAAGTTACGCATTGTTTATGCAGAATATTTATCAGAAAATTTACGGCATCCTCATCTTAATGCAAAAATATCCGCCGACGGCCCTCGGCGTGGAAAGCTAAGATTTCGATCTTATATTAAACATTAATTTTCTTCACAAATACTTTCTTCGGAAGCGGCCCTTTGTTCGGTATGTTTACCGCCAAGTTACGTGCCGAATTTGAAATTATCTCTAAGCATAAATCTTTTTTTGCAAATTCGCGGAATCTTGAAATACTATTTTTACCTTTTTGCTAAGTCAACCTAGCGAAACGGTAAAAATCCCCGCAACAGGGGGTTATAACAAGTGAACACCATTTTTTTCTACACCTTTAGATTAGTTAAATATTCAGTTCTACGTTGCAGTTTACGTTAAGCCGTTGGTCCCGGCTGTCATTTTAAAATCTTTAACGATATTGAGTTCTTACAGGTATAGTCAGTGGCTCATAAGTTTGACAACCAGTCTTACTCAAGGGTATGACCTATGGGCACGCCACGATAGTGGCGGTAAGTCCCCTCTTTGAGGAGTGGCTTGAGAGGCGCCACGGCGCCCTCACCTTCCGTCTGACGCAGGTCCTCACCGGACACGGTTGTTTCGGGAGGTACCTGCACCGAATCAGGCGGGAGGAAACGCCCGGATGCCACCATTGCGAGGATCGGCCGGAGGACACGGTGGAGCACACAGTGGAGGTGTGCCCCGCTTGGGCGGAGCCCCGCCGTGTTCTCGTAGCGGCGATCGGCGGCGGCGACCTCTCGCGCCCGGCCCTGGTGCAAGCCATGGTCCGGGGCGAGGAGGAATGGGACGCCGTCGCCTCCTTCTGCGAAGCAGTGATGCTGGCGAAGGAGGTGGCGGAACGCGAGAGGGAGAGAACCTCTCGGCCCAGCCGCCGCGGGAGGCGCTCCGGGCGTCGGGGGTCCCGCGATGACCTCCGGCCACCGTAGACGCGGGCCTGTGGACGGTGAGTGATGGGCTAACTCGCCGTCCGTCCGTCTCACGACGAAAACAGGCCGTGTCGACGGCGCGTTCGTGTTCCACGCGCGCCTCAAAGAGATGTCAGCAACATGGGAGGGGCCCGAAAGGGCCGACGCCTGTCGGGGCCGCGGGTAGTCCAACGGTTATCGCGGCCTCGACATAGAGGGCGAAGAAGGAACATGGGTGGTTTTTAGTCAGTAGAAGTCTGACACTCCCTTTCGCTCTGCCCAAGAGCGGGAGGGGTTATTCGATGATTTTACACCCAACAAAAAAAAAAAAAAAAAGGGTATGACTTATGCCATACCCTTACCCTTACCCTTATGTACCCTACCCGTACTTACCCTTATGTATGAGAGGCAGTCGCTCCATGTTAAATACTGATATTCATCTGCATCTAGTTGGAATGGTAGTCGACCCCAATTTAGTTGGGAAAAAGGTTTGGCAGATGATGATGATTGGAGTATAAGGCTGTACAGTAAATATTATAGTCTTATGGATCATAAGCTCAATTTTTTTTTAAAGAAACGACAAAGTAACCAAGGACTATTTATTTTGAAATAGCAAATCACAAAAGCAACCCAGGTATAAAAACTTTAAGACTGTGTAAGTAATACTACAGGTCACAATATACGTCTGTCCTACCCGAGTTAGAGAGCCTAAGTGAGCGCGCTCTGTGAGATGACAATGCGCCCCCGCAAGGGGGCGCGACTGGCGGGATGTGGACTGGGTCCGTGTGCCCGCGGTATCAAGTTGGTGTCTGTAACTAAAGACACCTCATTAGGGCGCCAGTTTAGGCTCGCTTGGCTGGAGGCGAGTGCGCGCACGCTGCTCGCCTATGTGTGGGTGCGTTATGTGTCGGTAGGAGCGCTACGGCGCCTCCCGGGGCGCCGCTTTCTTCTTGCCACCTTGGCGGTCCGAAACCGCGAGTTGAGACCTCCGATTACCCAGAGGGGGTTGACCCCCGTTCGAAGGCGCTCTCAGATCTAGCCGATTGCGGTCCGGACAAGGGGACGTATCCATGTGTGTGTGAGCGGCACTGTTGTGAGCGCGCTCTGTGCGTGCGCTGCGCTGGCTTAAATACATCGCACCCTCCACTCGCTGCGTCACCACGAACATGCGATATTTCTGCCCTTTCGGCTGGGGATTCTCTAATAATAGTTATATACGGAAAATAACTCTTAAGCCCCACTTTTAAGTACAAAAAAAATGTATACCGGTCTAACAGTTTCCTGCTAACATCGGTAGTAAAATAATTTGCAAACTAAATAGATCATTATTTCAAGTATTTTGTTAATATTTCCACCACTGCCATCGTGTTAAGAAGAATTTAGCCACACAATTCTTGCTCATAAATTCGGCTCCGCGGGGATTAAAAAGTTAAGCGGAGGCATTATTTTTCTCACGTAATTACTTTGTTAGCCGAAATAAGAAAAAAAACGCTTTTTAAGCTGGTTTACTTTCACGGTGGGTTGAACATTTATTATTGACAGATAAGTCTTTTCTAACTTCGAGTATTTTATTTGAAACGGTCGTTGGAGTAGCGAAATGGATTGCACCGATCACGGCTGATGGATTGGTCTAGTGTTTGATTTAGAGATCTAATTCCTATATTCGTTATTTTTTTAAATTCAATTTTTAATTCTGAAACATGTGATCGTGGACCGAAGCAAAAAGAATATGTTAGGATCGTAGCAGTGTTCTGTGCCCACGTAGGGAAAAAAATGATTTAATGCATGAATTCTGAATTAATGGATATGTACAAATTTTAAAAGAAAAAAATATTATTCATTTGGTTCATCAACAATTGAATACACTACATCAAAGATATGAGATGCTTCTATTAGAGTCACAGACAAAAATGACTTCTTACAGGGAAACACATATTTATCATAATACGAGTATGTATCACTGAATAGTGTTTAGACCCAAAACTATTATGAAAACATATTCTCCAATTTCATTAACAGCTTCCCACGACATACGATTTTCAATCCATTATTCAGAAGACAATAGAGCAGCATTGTATTTTCTCATTAAAACAATACAATTATGTATGTAAATCGCTGAATAACGAGCTAATTTAAGTGTCTTAACCACGTGCTTTGCATATTCATAAGGGATATGCTACAACCTCTGCAGTTTAGTGTTAATGAAGTTATGGCGTTATATTAGGATGTATGTTTTTAATTAAAGCGTTTGAGCACCACTAGGATCCACAGCTATAACACTAGACATATTAAAAACTTTATCCAGGTACCTACACAATTTTTATCATCATCTTAATTTAAAATGGGTCAACTGGGTATTTATACTCTCTTTTTATCTCCTTTTAACCCTTTATCCTTTCTCCTTACCCTTAAAAATGCCCTCTTAATATACCTCAGTTCATATCAATCTGTCCCAAGAGGCGCTAATCCGTAGGTTCGTCAATATTGAAACAAGCCAGTCAATGCATATTAGTAAATCGAAGCCAGTGTCACCAAAAGAACTCGTAGTTAGATAATAAACCACTAGGACCAATCTTCAGGCCCCGTTTGCTTAGGTTGGTAGATGGAAAGGTGACTACCTATTACACACTGAATTTGATCCGTGCCTCGGAAAACATACCATGCCGTTGGTCCCGGATGCCATTTGTGTATTTTTCACAATCGTTACACAGGTCTAAAAGCCTGACAACCAGTCTTCTCAAGGGGTATCATACAGTATGTTAACTAACAGAGGGCATTCCCGTTAACCCGCAATAGTATTTATAGCATCCATACATGCTAAAAAAAAATTACCAACCTGGAAACCCCTTGGTTACGGAGATATTGGGGGTCAAAGTTCCAAATTTTTCACAGCTGTTTTCGTAAATTCTAGTTTTTCAGGCTATAACGTTACTTAAATTACCTCCATGACCCATTAATTATTTAAAGCATCCACTAGCACAATGTTTTAAGAGTGGTACTTTGAGTTTTACCGTAAAATGTGATTTTTGACACCAAAAAAAAAAGTTGTTTCCCAGCAAAAAAATTTGAGTAGGGGTACTTAGTTTGATGTACAGAATGCTTGGTTGACGGGAACGCCCTCTGTTAGTTAACATACTGTATATTACCCATTACGTATTAGGTTGTGGATGAGAAGTAGATAGTCACTCTATGTAAAATACTAGATTCAGATGCATCTTGTTAGACTAGAAGCCGACACCTTATGGTTGGGAAAAGACCAAGCAGATGATGAGCCAGGGTCCCCGAGTAACGTGGAGGTCACTGTGCATATACTACTGTCATTTCTAAAATCACACTAATATTATAAAGGCGAAAGTTTGTGAGTGTGTGAGTTTGTATGTTTGTAACTTCTTCACGCAAAAACTACAGAATGGATTTGGATAAAGTTTGGTACACAGATAGTTTATAACCTGGATTAACACATAGGATAGTTATTATCCCGATTTAATCTTGTTGCCGCTGGCAACAGCTAGTTCAATATATAATATTAGGTCTTTACCTATGAAATTGCCGTTCTGCAGTACTGGCCATTTCAAATCAAAATAATTTTTGTTTGGCTAAGAATTCTAATTCCAAATTAATTTTATTTTAAAAACATGGTTTTTTTTTCCAAAAGTAGTCATTTGTTTATTGATTAGTGTTACATTTTCATCGCATTTCAATCTTTTTCGTCATCATGGATACGTTGAAAATTCGAGTAATTATGGAATATGAGTACCGTCGTCGCAGCAACGCGGCACAAGCGGCACGCAACATCAACGACGTTTACGGAGCTAACACTACAAACCAACGCACCACCTGTCATTGGTTTGCTCGCTTCCGTTCTGGAAATTTCGACCTGAAAAATGAACCTCGCGGTCGTCCGAAGACTTTGATCGACAATTACGAATTAAAGGCGATTGTGGAAGCTGATGATACACAATCTACGGCTGGATTAGCAGCAGCTTTCGACGTTAGCGTCAAAATAATATTGGTCCATTTGCGTCAAATTGGCAAGGTAAAAAAGCTTGACAAATGGGTGCCCCACGAACTCAATGATCGCCAGCGCGAAGTACGCGTCGAGACGTGCCTTGCACTGCTCAACAGACACACAAATGAAGGAATTTTGAACCGCATTGTTACCTGCGATGAAAAATGGACTCTGTTTGATAACCGCAAGCGATCAGCAAGTTGGTTGGATCCTGGTTCAGCACCTAAACAATGCCCTAAACGAAAACTTACCCCTAGAAAAGTGATGGTCACTGTTTGGTGGTCTAGCGCCGGTGTGATTCATCACAGCTTCTTACCAAACGGGGTGAGCATTACTGCAGATGTGTACTGTGAAGAACTGAACACAATGGTGGAGAATCTGGCACATCTCCAACCAGCATTGGTCAATCGCTCGTCTCCGCTGCTCCTGCACGACAACGCGCGACCTCATACTGCACAGCAGACGGTCTCCAAGTTGCAAGAACTGGGGTTGGAAGCAAACTGCCTCTGCGTTGGCAAAGATGCATTGATTGCATGGGTGATTACTTCGATTAATACAAATAAAAAATACATGAAAAAAAATCGTTTAAATTTTTTCATACAAAACGGCAATTTCATAGGTAAAGACCTATTATTTTGTTGAATCGAATAAAAAATTACCTAAAAAAAATTCAATGAGCGTCTGATCGAAAAACAAGAATAAAAAGTTTTCAAGCAAAATGATGCAGTAGGTAGGTACTAACCTTAATAATTATTTGAATACCAATGCCAATTTAATTTTTTGTTCTAGCACCGCAAACTATATTAAAATTGCTTGTTTCCCACATCATATTGGCTCAGTTTTACCATTCTTTACTCAAAATCTGTCGATGATTTTTAATGAGCTCTTCGCAAAAAAAAAATCTTTAGTTCTGTTTTCAAATACATCTTTATACGAATTCTCGAAATGATTCCGTGCTAGGACCTCTGTATTGTACCTCTCTTTTCCCCGATTTGCATTTGTTTTCGATTCCATTCACAATCAAAACAAAAGCACACGAACCGGCCACAACGCACTGGATGTGATCGTCATTCAAACGTAAAACAACAAAGCAGAGCTTCTCTCTTCCTCATTAACTTGTAAATTAGATGCCTTCAACTGTGTGACATGACGTCATCATGTATTTCAGTTATGCTGAGCACGCATTGTAATATGATGGGTTACCATTTGCATATTATGATCTTGTCCCTGCGCTGTTTTAATTAATATCATTAGTTGTAGTTAGTCGTATCGGGAGGTTGCATGGCTCTAATAACTAGGGCTAAAGAGGGATAAAATAATACTGGTATTATTAACCACAAACACAACCATTATTAAAAATTGGATTCAGAACTACATCACAACTCACAACCATTCAATCACACGAAAATCAACACACGAAAGTAACATTTTCTTTTAAGACGAACACTCATTCTGGAACATAACAAAAAAGCAAACTTTTGACTTAATTGTAATCGACATTCACGACAGTGAGAACAAAAGCTGCTAAGTATAATAAATGTAAAATCAAACTTGAAATTTTAAGTAGACTTAGAATTCGCGATAGCGAAACTCGGAATCAAATGACCTCGCCAATTGCCGCGGAACGAAGTTATGTAAAATTGGGAATTGCAGGAAACTGTACTAAGAAAATACAAAATACCGAAACTTTAAGTAACATTTAAGAATACATTGCGCCCTTATTATAAATTCATTTTGAAGTATTAACTGTGAAAGCTCTGGAAGACGCAATGTAACACAAAAGTAAAGTTAAGACTTTACATTTTGTAATTACATAGTAGAACGAAGCGTTGGACTGGTGTCGAGATCACAAATTTGTATTCCAGACTCACAATAAAGTTCATTTAAATATAAATGCGACAAGACCTTTACCCAGTAAATGCTGTTACTCCTATAAACTGAGTCGTAATTTTTTATGACGATCGTGGAAATAACTTTGGACATTTAACAAGCCTTAGGAGCCAAATATTATGACGATGCGGGTGTAGGTTACTACCGACCAAACCGACTTCTGCGACCATACTTAACTAAACACTTGACGTTTATAAAATTAAATCCAGCTAAAATTCTAACCTCAAACACTTATGTCACCCACACATAAAAATTGGTCTTAATACGCAACACTTTACTTCATTAAAACCAATGTGGGTGTAAAAATATTCTTAACAAAGTCGAAAGGCACTTTTTCTTCTTGACATTACGATATTTTTATTGTTCTATTCTATGCCTGAATCTTCTAATTACGGAGATATTAGCGACCGATTTTTAAATACTAGTTTTTAATGTTATGACTTTAGTTTTATGACCTCCATGACTCATTTACTTACACAATGTTTAGAATGTGTTCCACTGAGTTTTACAATTTAAAACCGTGATTTTTCAACCCAAAAATGTTCGTCGTTTTGATGCAAAGCCTGGTTGATGGCTGCATAAAGGGTCCGTTTGCACCCTGTTTTTATTACATGGCACGTAATAAAGTAGAAATCAATGAAAATCACACGAAGGTTTCCAACTCATAACCCGATGCAGACAAGAGCTTTATGTTATTCCAAGAAACCCTAACACAATACGGAATACATCATCATCATCAGCCTATAATGTTCCCACTGCAGGGACTCAGGCCTCCTCTCTCTCAGTGCGGATTGGTAGATGTCACATGTCTTCGAATTTTTTGGTTCTAAGACATGCCGGTTTCCTCACGATGTTTTCCTTCACCGTTTTGAGAGCAGTGGTGTTGTAATAAATTACACAAAGTAATGCGCCTGACTGGATTCGAACCCACGACTCACAGTTCGTAAGTCGAGGCCGCCATCACTGGGCCACCACTGCTCGCTCCACCACTGGGCCACCACTGCTCGCACGTTGCTCGCATACGGAATACACAGAACTATAAAACATGAAGCCACTGTAATAAATCCTGACGTGATTTGAAATTTCATACTGCGTCTTCGGTTACGTCAATTTTCATACAAAATTCATAGCTGCAGCTATTAACGTTTAAGCAACAAAATTGAGGCGTTTCTTTCTCAAGACGTTTATTTTAGTTTTCATGAATAATTTCCATTTCATACAATTTTCCAGCAGTAATAGTGAAGGAACGTAAATATTTATTAGACAGCGCTATACCGAACCTGTGATCTGGAATTTAAAATGAAACGTTTATTTTTTGGTGTTGTTCCATTTTAGATTGGAATCTTTATTTCTAATAGCGGATAATTAAGTCTAGTGGAAGGAAGTGAGTCTCATTTTCAAGACTTAATCGACGGGTCAATTAGCTTAGCTGACTAAAGCAAAGGTTTGAGAACTAGAACACACTTGTTATCAATGGAAATTAAAGTCTTCTTTTATTACTTCGGTTCAAGCACTAGTCAATTATTTACATAAACAGGGAATGAAGGAACTGGGTACGAAATGTGGACAAAATCGATCTGAAGTTAATTAGGTCCATCTATATTTGCGGTCGTGCGCCGAGCTTTGCATCAAAGGGCGTATTCTGAACGGAGGTTTTATTTTATTTGGTTTTTGCGACAATAAAATGCCAAGAATGTCGTGTTTTTTTTTCTTATAAAAAAAGAACTAGTTAGAATGAATTGCACTGCAGTGATGTGATTGAATGCTTTCGGAATTGAATTTTAGATCATCTTTCATCATTATCCTACCCTTATCCCAATTTATTCGCGGTCAGCGCAGTATGCTTTTTCTTCTTTTTATCCGACTGCAAGGAAAGGGTAATGTTTTTCGCGACTATCTTTGTTTATAATATTCTTTATTCAGTCATATCTTTCAAATTACTCGATGGATTTTTTACTCGTTATTTCACTAGAGACCTCCTTTCTAGCCATATTATCGTTCACACATTCAATCCATCGTTTCTTTGTTTTTACTCTACTCTAACTGCCATACACATTCATCATCAACCACAGCCCGACTCCAGCCTCTGCGAGTTATAGGGTTCTCTTTGCTTCTGCCATACTCCACATTGTTCTGCCAGCCTCATTCAGGATATTATCGCTATAGCAACAGTGCCGTCAGCCCATCTTGCCGTTCATTCATGAACGGCAAGATGGGCAAGAAATGTATGAAACTAAGGAACGTAAAGAAATATTCAAAAAACATTCATCAAATACCATGTTGACTGAAGAAATTCGAGAACACAAAGGGAGGCCTAACAAACGCTGACGTGGCGACTTACAAAGTCTCTACAAAGATTGACCCAGCCAAAGCAAATAAGTTTGAAAGAATATGGGAAACTTCCCTTGAGGGTTTCCACAATGTTGTAAATGCGTGGGAGGGTAGGTACCTACCTATTATAGGTTACGGACATTACTGGTAGACACATTTTGTATCAGTTATTTCTTTAAAGTTAGAAATGACTTTTCTTTAAACGTTTATCGGTATTTCATGCCCTATAGACGTTTTACAAATACTATAGTATTTAACCTCGTTCTCCTCTAATTTTAATGACACCGAAAACATTAGAACAGATTGGTCAAAGTCAAAGCGTTTATTCCACTAAATATATTTACAGGTAAAACTGTTAGGTATTTGAAGTAGTTAAGAAGTCTACAAAATCTAAAAGCTATTTGGTTAAGTTATTGAGCGAATAAAAAAATACATAAAAAAAGAAAAGCTATATTATAATTGACTGTGGTACTGACGTGTAAAACGAATACGGAAAATCCTGAATAAAACTATTTCCCTGATAATACGAAACCATATACATAATCTGAAAACAACATATACATAATCTGAAAACAACGTCAAAACCGTGTACTCAAAAAATACAAAAAATATTTTTCACTCAACAAAAATATTCATCGAAAATGGAATAAGTGTCCCAGCTCACGATTCGGACGTTTCCGTCGTGAATTAACCCGATTTCGCGCTCAGCTGACAAGGTAACTGGCTCAGATGCATATCAAGATGTAAGCGTTACGGGCCGACAGAGCTATAAAGGTAAATACCATTGTGAGGGCGGACGTACCCGGAGAAACGGGCCGTTAGCTTCATCAGATACAGCCTTAATGAATGCAGGAAACCTAATTTCCACGTGTGAATTTTTCTGTTGAATTCTGGTTTGGGTTTCCTTGCGTTTTTATAGGTGTATTTTTTGTTATATAGGTAGTTCGTATAAACGAAGAATGTAATGTTATTTTAGAGCTTACATTTTTATCTCTAACTAATATTCACATTATGTGCCTAGCCTTTTCACGTCGATCCACAACAAACAAACATCGGGGTTTGGGTGAGTATTGACCAATGTTTGTGAATCGTAACTTATCTATGTAGCCGCAGCTATAAGATCATATCGTGAAAAGACGGGTTGAAAGTAAGTTTTGTGAAACTTCGAACAAAACATTTTATACATCACGCGACTTGGACTACTCGACACAAGACATAACCGGACTCACGTGAGTCCAGTTGGTGAAACTCAAAATTAAGATCACTTATTATTTCGTCATCTGATTCTGGACTCAAAAATATTTTTACGCGTGTCCACATACCAAGTATAACCTAAATTAAATAGTTTTTATGTTTTCGCCAAATGGACACACCCAGTTTTTGGTACTCGGCGGTATGTTGTGGTTATTCACGCGACTTCGCGTACCTTACAGTTACATATTATGTGCGTACCATAAAATGGCGGCCGAAGCGTATTGGGTTTCTGGTATTTGTTTTGCCCATTAATGAAGGGAATAGGGATGTTTATTGACTTAAAAATGTGATTCTAATTAGTCCATCTGTTAGATTATCGAAAAATATTGGATACAATTTTTTTGTTTTATCAAATCAACAAAAATTGACGAAGATATAACGCGTCAAAGATTTGAGTGGGGGTTTGAAGCGTCACTGACCGGTAAAAATGCCATACTAATGTCTTAGAATATGACGTCACACGAGTTTTCAAAACAGTTTATCGTTTTCATTGTTTGTTAACGTGATAAAAGAAAAAAATACGTGTCCAATATTTTTTGAAAATCTATCTGACGGACTAATTAGATTTTTTTTTGTTAACTGCCCTATTACCTTTTTTGCCATCTTTGTTTTTTTGCATTTTGGCAAGGCAATGAACGTGTTAAAATTGACCCATGCAGTTGATATCATTGAGTTACCGGTATGAGTAATAATTATATTTAAAAAATGAAAAGTCGATGAAATCGTGAATAGTTTACGACTACAGACATTACTAACTTTGTACCTACCTTAAGTAAGTATCTACTATTTCAAGTCGCTATAAACTGAGTCAACTTAGACCCAAGGCCAATCAGAGCGAAAACATCGTGAGGAATCCGGCATGGCTTAGAACCAAAACTTCGAAGACATGTGACATCAACCAACCCGCACTGGGCACGCTTGGGGGATTATAGCCCATCCCTTTCCTAGAGAGAAGGCCTGAGTCCCTTCAGTGGGAATATTATAGGCTGATGATGATGATGAAATTGCAATAAGTAGAAGATACTATAGTTGTTAACAAACAAGAAGACAACTTTCGTTTTACCGTAAGTTCCATCAATGATCTCAAATTAAAATGGCGCGTGTAACTTGTTTTTGTTACGTTAAAATTTCTCATCACAGGGCTTGTTCGGACAGAACAGAAATATGCGCGCCAGGCGACACTGGAAATTCACAATGACATTCAAGCAATTATTTGGTTTTAAGAATGCTAAATCGGTTCTACATATTTTCAATGCAGCGAGTCAAAAAAATACGGCGGGGATTTATTCGGTCTGACTGAACGATGACAACGATGTGTAGCTCGTGGCCAAGAAGCTATAGTTTAACTGTTTGTAGCTATTATCATTTTCGAAGTTGAGTCGTCGTTTTTGTTGACATTAACTTTGCTAATCTCGAAACACGCCTAAGTTGCGGTAGCAAATTCTATTAAAGCCAGCTTGAAACTTATCTCATAATATCAAAGAGAAATGTTTCTAAGTTTATCGTCACAATATTTTGTTCTATGAGTTTTAACAACCACAAACCACGAGCTTATCTGACTGTTGTCCACCTTCCATTAAAAATTCTCAGAAAGTCAGGGAGTATAGATTTGTGCGCGTTTGGAGGTTATTTGATGATTCTCCCCCCCCCCCAAAAGAAGACCTCATGCTAGGCACTATTGTGACTACTAGACAGTGGGTCGAGTTCACCACATACATTTTAATAAAAACAACGAAAAGCAAGAAACAATAATTCAACCAGTACAATTTAATCCGGGACAGCAACTGCCTAACTCAAAAATAATTATTCGCACGAAAATCAAGGAAAAAACACCGTTTTTCACAGGCCCCGAAAAAGTGCTTCTAAGTTTTCTTCTATATCATAAATTCGACCAATTACGGGAGCGGCAAAAGGGGCTATTTGTCACAGAGTAAAAAAACGTGGTCGGCCTGCGACCCGTCAGTCCATCTGTCTGCCGTAGACCTAACTCAAAACGCTGCTGACTGACAGACCTTATATATATAACGTTGGGTATTGCACCGTGACGTAGGCAACGGACACGGCTTAAACAATATAATAAGTCTCTTCGTTCTTGACATATTTTCCGTCAGAACTCGTTGTTAGATTTTTTTAATAAGTTGCAATTTGACCTCTTTAAACAGTTGTTATTTGAAAACACGTCTTGAATTTATTGAAGTGTACGTAATTATTGTCATTGTGAGTTACTTCACATAAACGGACTTCAAAACTGAGTTTTGCAGATTTTTACACCTTTATGAATACCATACGTTTTATGGTAGTCAATATTACCTAGTAATAACTGGATTGTGGATGTCAGATAGGCAGTCACTCCATATAAAATACTGATATGTAATTCCATAGCAGCCTTCGCTTCACTAAACTGGAAACCAACCCCAACCATCCAAGTTCAAGAGTAGTTATTTACTATTAGACCTGTCACAAATATAACCCCGTCAATAAACTTTTTATTGACAGAAATATATTATATTAATACTTCTCTATCTTTAAACTATTCATTCAGTAAATTTTGAGTGTACATTATTTGTTCTATTTTCAAACCAATAAAGGTTTATTGAAAGCTGCAAATCGTGATATCAAATATTGGATCATCGAAAGTTCTCATAGAAGTGGAGTACAACGAAACTGTATCAATGAGTTTGGCAGGCGTGTTGCGGACTAAAGATTTCTGCAGTTTTATTATTTACTTACTTTTAAAGTATATTGGACTTTGCCATTTGAAATGACAAAAATGTAATCTTCAGTTAAGTTGTCTACTAAACTTAAGGTAATAACATAACATCACGCCCGTAATCCTTGAAGGGTTAGGCAAAGGTGTAACACACACATTTCACTAGTTATGTTAATTCCCATGTAAAAGGGGGCGAGCCTATTGCCATCAACTGGGCACAAGTCCAATCTCAATAACAGTTCGCCCAATCCGGGAATCGAACACATGCACAGCATTAGCGTTTCATGATTTAAATTTTCTATTTTCCAAATTTTTTGTCGTAAAGCTTATCTATTCGCACGTAACACTGTTGGCACAACCAACCCAATATTCCCGATGACAAACGAATACAATACACCGATAGCATTGACTTTATCGCCCGCATACATGTTAGTGATAAAAAATTCCTTCAGCTCATTCACACGACCATATCTCTGTGACCATCGCTGCCTTCCGAACTTTGCTTAATTCTATATTACCTTTTGGTCGACAATCGCATACTGAATCTGGATCTTATTTGCGATTCACATAACGACCGATGACGGCCGTAAATGGTGTACGCTCTATTGACCAGTTTGGATTACCATTGTGTGTACATGATCGCTCTAGTTGGCATTCGATTTGCCTGTGGCACCGATGATTTCGGGTTTAATGTCGAGTGATAATACTGCACTGCTGTCTTCAGAAATCGTTATTTATTTTCGTTTTTATGGTGTTGTTCGATACTTAATAAAGACCGATTAATATACAAACCAAAAATTATTTTGGTGAGTGAATTAATAAGAACAAGATTTGCATAATTATGCATTAACAAATAAGGATCGCTATTGGCTCTCGTGAATATCCACTACTATTGACTCCATAAATAAAACTTAAAATAATATAATTAAACTGAAACCTACAGTGTGTCACGTGTAAACATGCAAAACATTACAAATTATACGCTAGTGAGCCAGAGTATACATCTGAAACTCATTAATTAGCGTAATTACATTGAAATCAATGTAGGCGCCTGTACCAATTATAGCTGTAATAGCAGCTTGTTTGTAAGTAATTCCGTCTCCCGGTTAATAGACAACTTCGTACTAACATAAATATGTTTACAAATTAGAAACTCTAATTTTAGCTATGCTTATGTTTGATACCCTTTTTTTGGTGGATGGGAAATTATCAAATATGCCTCCCTGCTTTTGGGCAGAGCGAAAGGGAATGTCAGACTTCTACTGACTAAAAACCAAATATGTACTTTTTTAGCCCTTTATGTCGAGGCCGCGATATCTCTTGCGAACAACCCACAACCCGTCGATAATCGGGTGACAACCGGGTGTCGGCTCTTGCGGGCCCCTTCCATGTTGCAGACATATCTTTGACGCGCGCGTGGAACAGGAACGCACCGTCGACACGGCCTGTCGTCGTCATAATACGGACGGATTACGGATTACTCACCGTCCACAGGCCTGCGTCTACGGTGGCCGGAAGTCATCACGTGGCCCCCGGAGCGTCTCCCGCGGCGCGGCGGCTGGGACCAGAGGTTCTCTCCTTCTTACGTTGCGCCACCTCCTTCGCTTGCATCACTGCTTAGCAGAAAGAGGCGACGGCGTCCCATTCCCCCTCGCCCCGGACTCGTGCTAGAGCCAGTGCTATCAGGACCGGACGCGAGGTCGAGTCCACGGTATCTCTTACAACATCCCGCAGCCCCGACGGGCAACTTTGATACTCTTGAAGACCATTTATTATTTAAATAAATACGTCCCCTTTCGTGATTATTATTATTTTTACTCATGATGGGAAATACAGTTCTTTTTCTTTAATACCTCTTTACAAATACTGTTCCCTTTTTTATTTTACAAAAAATAACATTTTTTTTTAGTTTATGTATTTTAACAACTTATCTAAACTGAAATGTCTACTGTATCGAACGCATTAATAATTATATTTTTATCCCAAATATAAGACTCGTCGAAAAGAAAATTTTGGAAAAAATTCTCATATTTTGTCTGGCCTGTTGGTCTAGTGGTTAGTGACCCTAACTGCTATGCCGGAGGTCGTGGGTTCGATTCCCACCCAGGACAAATGTTTGTGTGATGAGCACGATCATTTGTTCTGTGTCTGGGTGTAATTTATCTATTATGTATGTATTTAGAAATATATAAGTATGTTTATCAGTTGTCTAGTACCCATAACACAAGCTCTGCTTAGCTTGGGACTAGATGGCGTTGTGTGATAGTTGTGGAATATTATTATTATTATTATTATATTTTTTGCTTTGGACACGTTTACCCAAACAAGAGATACGTATTTCATTATTATTATTACTTACTAGTCGCAGTTCCAATTTTCCTCTACCTACATAATTTGAATTGACATCGCGGGTAATATTACCTTTCTTTTGTAATAAAACTAAGTAACAATATTACATGTTCAATATACGAGAACACATCGGAAAAGGTTGGTAACCTGTATCAATATCAGGAAAATTAATGCTCGTAGCAATTAATGTGCCATGAAGATATGATACAGAATTACATTTATGAAACTCGATCTAGCTTGGTGAAAATCAACCGTTGTGATCAAAATATCAAATGTTTTGCCATGATATTAGCTTTTTATTTATTTTGGTATGACATTGACATTGAGGGACAAAATGACATATTATCACTAGATTTAATGGGAAAATCGAGCTACTACTCAAGGCCAAACTGCAACCTGCCGGGGCGGCGGATTGTTCCTGCTGGAGCTGCGGGGTGTTCGAAAGAGGCACCGCGGCCCCGTACACAAAGGTCTAAGAAGGAACATGGTTGGTTTTTTAGTCAGTAGAAGCCTGGTACACCCTTTCCATTTCTGATTTCCCACTCTTCAATCAAAATTGTTTCAGCCCAGTATTGAGCTAATAGTTAGCAGCCTTCAGGAGCGAGCATCAGTTCCTTTTTCTCAGTTCATGTCGTAAACAAACAACAGGACACACCGCCTCATCGTTTTTGAAAAAACTTCCTACTTACACTCCTTGACTCTGCGACATTTATGAATGTTCACCAAAACAGGTTTTCCCTGAAGCTCCCAACCTGGGTCTGAAGTAGAATAAAGCAGATAGAACAAATAGGTCAGGTGAGACTACACTACCCAGCCACAGTTTTTAGTCTTTTCGTAGACCGCTCGCCAGTAAGTGGGATGACTCACTTCAGAAAGCTGTTTCGGCTTTTCAGCCTTTACGATACAAGTTGTTGTGTGTCCTAAACCCATTTTGGCTTTTTCGGTAGAGCTTACCACTACCTTATTTAAACAAGTATTAAATGTGTCATGCCATACACACACACGTTATTTTTATAAACGTATGCATTTTAAAGATTCATGTTCAATGCATGCTGTCGTCACTGTGTTATTGTAGTCAATTAATTAAAATACCGAAATAATGGCCCCTTCAACAACGCTGACGGAGTTCGTATACACATTTTTAATTAATACATTGTATGCTTTTATTAACCTGACGCATGCCACATGACCCTACATTGACCGTTTGTTAAAAACTTTGTCATTATTAAGGCGTGTATTAATGAACTGACTTTTGTCTCGCGACTTAAATCATTTTGAAAACATACCGATTACCGAGTACTAAAATCGACTTTAGAACAAAAAATAGTTTCTGAAGTCGGTGACTTGTGTTTGTTTGATTTATTTTTTTGCCACCGCTTTCAGAAACAAATTTTTGTTCTAAAGATTTTTTTTCACATTTTTGTGTTTTATTTTTTGTCGAAGTCGGTTTTATTTTTTGTTAAAAAGTTTTATTTTTCACTTTTTAGTGATTCATATGTGCTTACCCCTTCACAACGTACCGGCATGATGTTATATTATGAACTAGTGTAAACAATAGACAGACATGGGATTTCAACAATCCCCATTCAAACTTGTGAAAGAGAAAATACCAAAACTGCTGTACATTTTTCTAAGTTCTCTCGATTTCGCCAAGATTCCTTCATCTGATCCCGACTTGGTGACTATGAGACCAATAGGAAAGCATAGGCTTTCGAATGAAAGAAGAATTTTCCAAATTGGTTCTTAAACGACGGAGACGAAAAGATCGTTAATGTAGACAATGTAGTTTTTTTTTGAGTTTTGTTGATTTTTCAAAAACCGCTTGTCCGATTTCCATAAAAAAAGTATGGGACTATTTGAGACAACACTTTCCAACAAAAAAAGAATTTTTCAAATCGGTTAGCAAACGACGGAGTTATGCCTGAACAAACTTAAAAAAAAATATAAACATCCGAATTGAGAACCTCCTTCTTTTTTTAGAAGTCGGTTAATGACCCTGTAACCGTATACCATATAAGTTAAAACCTGTTTCAATAGAATGGAAATTTAAAGTTTTAATATTATACAGGGTGATTGGAAGATGGGTGCAAAGCTTTAAGGCGAAGATAGTACAGACAATTTAGAACCATTTAAGCCATGGTTGTCTTAGACGAAGTCTTACCAAATATTTTTAACCAAATTTTTAAGTTTTTTTTCGGAAATTCTCAAAATTTAATGTAAACTGCATAATTATGGCCAAATTGAATGATAAATGAATTCATTTTTTATTTATTTAATTAAAGTAATGTGTAAGCAATCAAGCAAAACATGTTTTAGGCTTCTGTGTCATTAGACATTTTTTTTACAGACATTTAAAGATCAGAAAAAATAAAAAAATTGTACAATACGTCTTTTAAACCTTATTCAAAAAAAAAAACGGAGGGTGCTTTTTTTGTTCAAACCTTTTTGAAGACATGCTTGATAATCGCTCTTTCTTTTGAGGTATCATTTATGCGGATATCTTACAAATTATTGAAATTAGGGCCTACAAACCAATTTGAGGGAGATTTTTTTTTATTTTAGGCAGACTAATTAAAACAACATTTGAATTAAAATTATTTATTTTTCATGTTCAAAATGACGGCCGTGATTCCTAATACAAGCACGGCCCCGTCTTCTAACTTCTGTAGTCGTTATTTTCAACATCATCTCCTGCTTCATTGTCTCAAACGCTGAATTTATTCTTTGTATCAATTCTTCTCTAGTGTTAATTTCTTTGTTGTTATACACCAGTTCCTTGGCCCGGCCCCACACGAAAAAGTCCAACGGGGTCAGATCTGGGGAGCGAGCGGGCCAAGGGATGGGTCCATCCCTGCCGATCCAGCTATCAGGAAAGCAATTGTTGAGGTGTTCCCTTACATTTAAAGTCCAATGCGCTGGACAGCCGTCTTGCTGAAAGATGACTGTTCGGTCTCTTTCGAAGATCGGGACACCTGATTCCTCTACCAGCAGTGGTAAATCAATTTGCAGAAATTGCAAATAATTTTCGCCATTCAATGGATCAGGCAAAAAGTGGGGCCCAATCAATGTTCTGCCAATTATTCCAGCCCATACATTCACAGAGAATTTCATCTGAAATGACACCTGCTTCTTAAAATGTGGATTGTTGTCTACGTCGGCCCATTCATGGATGTTGTGAAAGTTTGTAATACCTTCCCTTGAAAATTTACTTTCATCCGTCCACAAGATTGATTTCAGAAACCACGCATCTTCGATGTCTCTGTTGAGGAGGAAACGGCAGAACTGAATTCTTCTTTGAGGATCTTGCTCTACTAGACCTTGCACACTCCTGCCATGGAACGGATACTTATCATTTTGGTGCATTGTATGCCACACCTTCCATTGAGAAATGTTTAAATTTCGAGCTACTGCTCTAGTACTGGTAGTAGGATCCGCTTGAAATGCTGCTAAAATGTCTTCGTCGACGGTAGTTTCGTGTCTGCCCGGGTTGACTCCAGGTTCCACGCGGTGAAACCCATCTTGGGCAAGACGACGAAACGTGTTGTAAAACACTCGGACATTCGGTATCCTGCGATTCGGATAGCGCTCTTGATACATCCGTCGCGCCAAAGATCCATTGCCGTCTGCTCTACCGTACATAAATACGATATCCGCATATTCTTGATTGGAAAAAGTAGCCATAGTCACTTAACAATTAAGAAAAACGGCGTAGGAGCGCACTAAACGTCAACTCAACACAATTAAGTCAAAAATCAACACGTGCAGGAGCGCGAGGCTACGACTGGACACGGTGAAACAAAAAAGTTCAAAACTAACGCAAACAACACGTGCAGGAACGCAAAGGGCTACAACTGAACACGGTAAATTGTGAATCAACACGACAACGTCCACTCACAAGGGCAGTAGTTTGACTAATAAGTAAAAGATGTAACGGCTTCATCACAGACCGACTGACCCTGACTAAAGAAAAACGACTTTGTTGCCTCAGTAACTAAGACCATTTTGCTGTAAAAACCAACTCTTTATCGCTTTTTGCTATTCATTGGGCGTTCTACCTGGAAATGCCGTCGCACCGCGCTCGGTGGCCATTGTTTAGAGAATCCCCTCAATGGGTTCCCCTCAATTGGTTCCTGCATGTGCCAAAAATTCTTAGAATTGAACAATGTTATCATTTCGAGCACATAAAGTATTCTTTTAAGCAAAAATTTTGTGTTTTGTTAGACTGCCTAAAATTTAAAATTTCTCCCTCGATTTGGTTTATAGGTCCTAATTTCAATAATTTGTAAGATATCCGCATAAATGATACCTCAAAAGAAAGAGCGATTATCAAGCATGTCTTCAAAAAGGTTTGAACAAAAAAAGCACCCTCCGTTTTTTTTTTAAATAAGGTTTAAAAGACGTATTGTACAAATTTTTTATTTTTTCTGAGCTTTAAATATCTGTAAAAAAAATGTGTAATGACACAGAAGCCTAAAACATGTTTTGCTTGGTTGCTTACACATTACTTTAATTAAATAAATAAAAAATGAATTCATTTATCATTCAATTTGGCCATAATTATGCAGTTTACATTAAATTTTGAGAATTTCCGAAAAAAAACTTAAAAATTTGTTTAAAAAAATTTGGTAAGACTTCGTCTAAGACAACCATGGCTTAAATGGTCCTAAATTGTCTATACTATCTTCACCTTAAAGCTTTGCACCCATCTTCCAATCACCCTGTATGTCTCACTATCGCATATTTGTAAACATTACAGCATTGCTGATGCCAATGCTTGAGGTATTTTCAAAGCTGAACATCACACCTGTGACGCCCGAAGAATAGTACAGAGGTGTACCAAATAGTACGTCCCATGTAATAGGGGTCGAGCCTATTGCTACAAGCTCCGTAGGTGTTGCTGACAAATTCCCGATGGAAAAACCCAATAGCAATTTAACAAACCTGGGAATTGAACTTGGGGCCTCGTGTTTAGCATTCTCAATTGCGACCGAACAAGGCAGCTTCTTAAATATTTTAAAAAAATATACAGATATGCAAAACAATTGTTTGGAGATGAATAAACGAAATACACTGATACATTGTTACCTTTGCGAATGATAAATCAAACAGTTTGGAATCACCGCGGAATGATACATATTAATCACTGAAAGTAACCAACGTGATACATAACTGTCACACCCACGGCAATACGATAAAAATGGTAGCTTTTTGTGCCAGATCGAAGGTCGTTCCAAATCGAAGTCTTAATAACTCTTATAGACAATCAGTTCAAGATTATCTAAAAGTGGATAATAGTAATTACGATTTATCGAAAGTTTATGTTGACTGTATTTATATTCAAAGAGATGACTTTAACCTTGCAAGTCAAACACAGCAAAATATTAACAAATTATCAACCACTAATTCGTTCAATTTAGCTGATGCTAGAAAAAAAACAGTTTCAGCCACCTCGTCCCATTCCGTTTGGCCGAAGCCGAAGACTCAGTTAGACATCATTGCTTTAGTAGAGATCCCAGGTACGTACGCGGGCATTTACTAAATTGTACGTAGGAAAAAACCCTCATACTGCAGTTACTTATTATACCATTAAACTGTCTTCCCTAGCATTTCTTTAAACCATTTTCCTCACGGAACCACGAAAGTGCCACTCTAAACTGAAGACTTTTAAAAAGGACGTAAGTAGTCCTTTACCTCACCTTTTATTTATTACTTTTCTGTTTTAATTTGTATCTTTAGGACCGCTGGCTTGGTAAGTGTCTACGGCGTGGACTTGGCTGCCATCTTTTGTGTCGCATTTAGTTCCTTTCTTAAAAGACAATTGAATATCATTAAGGTGAAGACGACAAGGTAGCCCGAGAAGTTCGATTTAACTTTCCGGTCAAGTCGTATCACACTAATATTATAAAGGCGAAAGTTTGTGAGTGTGTATGTTTGTTACTCCTTCAGGCAATAACTACTAAACGGATTTGTATAAAATTTAGTACACAGATAGTTTATAACCTGGATTAACACATAGGATAGTTTTTAAACCGATTTTATCTTTCCGTGAAATAATTTTCGAGTTGTAGCGGGCGAAGCCGCTGGCAACAGCTATTGTTACATAAAATGGGGTGCGCGGCAATAACAAATGTGTATTTACTGCGATATAATGATTATAAATCACCAATACAACCGTCTTTTTTTTTTTTTTTTTTTTTTTTTGTTTTGGTGGGTGTAAAATCATCGAATAACCCCTCCCGCTCTTGGGCAGAGTGAAAGGGAGTGTCAGACTTCTACTGACTAAAAACCACCCATGTTCCTTCTTCGCCCTCTATGTCGAGGCCGCGATAACCGTTGGACTACCCGCGGCCCAATCGTCTCTGTTCATAAAGGCCTCAAGAATACCGTTTTCATCAAATTGTCACTCAAAAGACCTTTATGAACTGAGGGGAAATAGAACATACGACTTGACACTGACCGGCAAATTGCAAAAAACGAAAGAATTTTCGAATTTCGCGGGCTACCTTGGCGCATGAACCTTAAGCCAGGTTTTTCAGCTCTATTGCGTTTTTTTAATGGTGTGATTGGTGCTCAGAGTTTTTATACCGCCGATGAGTCTATGACTGTGCTAAACATATTATTATCATCGAGCAATATCTTACAGTCACGCTGGTTTTTCTCACGATGTTTTTTTCATCATTGAAGCAAGTGATAGTTATACAATACGCACATGCATCCAAAACATTAGAAGTGCATGTTATGGTCTCGAACTTGAGGCCTTTAACTTAGCAGTCCAACGGTCACACCACTACTTATCCATTACGATCAAAAGTAGGTCATCAAAAGCCTATTAATGTTCCCACTGCTGAGACACAAGTTTCCACTTTTTGAGAATGAAAACCTCTGGAAATCTCTTTGGAATTGGCTATAATCTACCACGCGGGCCTACTGGAGATTGGTGAAGTCACAGTCTTCAAACGTTCTGTTCTCTGAGTGAGTTCACAAAAAATGCAATGTTTGTGATTAGTTACAAAATTTAATTTTAAATTATTATTGTGTACACTATCGCATTAGGGTATACCCTGTAAAGATAGTCGTAATATGGAGAATAAATAAATAAATAAAATAAAAATTCGTTATCGGAGTCTAGATTAATAAGTTCTTTCTCACTTAAACTAATGAAACCAATCTCAATTCAAGTGGTCATTAATATTCACGAATCTCAAGCTTTAACATTCCATTTTCTATCTACGCGATGTTGCATGAAATTAAGTGATTGCAGTGAAAAGATAATATTTTATTCTATTTTCGCAATAAAATATCTTCGTTTTGATGTATAGCATGTCTGTACAAATGCCTTTCACAGTTAATGATGCATCTACATTCAAGTTATTCATCAAAGTCCATGGGAAAGTTCATTCAGTGTGACAATGAATCATATTCTCGAGTACAAAAGGTACAAAAACGATGTTTACTTCCGTGCAAATCTGCGATTGATTGAAAAACGTTATTGTTGTATGAAGAAATATGTTCTTGAAATGACAAAAGGAAGAAGGCTAGTTTTCATTGTACAGAAGACGAGCTCTCAATGTACAGACGCCAAGGATATCAAGCTACTCGAAACTGCCAAATTTTCCTCAACTCTGAACCTTTAGCTTTAGCGATAACGTTGAAAATTTATAGAAGAAAGACTGAAGTTTTTAAAGCAATTAAAATTTGTATTGCCTACTAGTATCAGGTACCATACCTAGTGTTTCGTTGGTGCTCTATCGTCTATTGTATTTCTGCTAGGTGGGTAATCATTTACCTAGCCATTTTCCAACTACGAGGGCAGTCAGGACTAACGGCTTGACATTGTTTCCAAGGTTGGTCACACATCCACGGATAAGCAAGCGTTGCTTAATTAGAAGATCGATCCGAGTGACTGGTATTTATTATTCACGAGCGCCTTTTTGGTGGGTACATGATGTTAATGATGATAACGATACAGTAACAAGGTGCCAACTTTCCATAGTTCGTTTTCGAACTTCAAATCAGTCACTAACTAAGAAATCTAGAAAACACTATCCGTCCAATTAGTGCTCTTCACAAAATCACGTTCCCTGGAAAATCTCACTTCGGCAAAATTTTCTCCTCGCTGTATTTACGAACTACTTGAATTGGAAGCAATTAAACCGAAGGTTGGTAGGCACTGTCATTCCCCAGTCAGTCGAATGCAGTGAGAGGGTTCCCTAGTACCACCCATAAATAAACCGGTTTGACTGGCATCCGCCCCAATAATTAGCCGTAGTTATTTGAAGGCGGGAAGCAATGAAGGAGATGTATGGAGGTTTGAATGAGAAATCGAGGTAAATAGAGAGTCTATTAATGTGTTTGTGTAAGGTTAATGATTCTCGTCCTGAGTCGTACCCTCCGGGCTAGGTTGCTTCTACAGTTATAATGTAAACACGTTCAGTTTAATGATGACAGGTGTACAATTCTATATAACAAGGTAAACAGGATGTCAATTAACCCTTCACACATACGTCAACCAAGCATTCTGTACATCAAACTAAGTACCCCTACGCAAAAATTTTTGCTGGGAAACGACTTTTTTTTTGGGGTCAAAAATCACATTTTACGGTAAAACTCAATGTAGCACTATTAAAACATTGTGCTAGTTGATGTTTTGAATAGTAAACGGGTCATGAAGGTAATTTAAGTAAAGTGTAAAGTTATAACCTGAAAAACTAGTATTTACAAAAACAGCTGTGCAAAATTTGGAACTTTGACCCCTAAAATCTCCGTAATTAGGGGGTTCCCAGGTATGGTCTAGAACCAAAAAAAATATCGTAGTGGTCGGGAGAACAAGTGCCCTTCGTTTGCGTTAAGGGTACTTTTACACCCTTTATGTTTGCGTGGTTGTGCTATAGACCTATAAAAAAAACCATGTTTATAGTAATGGGTCATAACTTAATTATCATTTACCTAGTCTTTTAACCCTGCAAACTAATTGGTACTGGGTAAAACTATACCTCTTAGTAAGACTGGTTGTTAGACTTTCAAACCCCTGAGTAAGTAACAGTCGTAAAAGATCTAGAAATAACAGCCGGGAACAACAGTTCAACGTGCTTAATATGATTATTGAACATTCAAAAAAAGCTTTGTAGTAAGTCAGATAAAGTTGTTTTTAAAATACGCGCATATTTATATGCTCCAGACGTGGAGTTTCGGACACCAGTCCGTTATACTGTAATACTACGACGGTTGCGCTCGTTTACAGAACACTATGCTCACAAAGGCTCTTTAAATATTTCTTATGTCTAACATATGTGTTAGAAAAAAGAAATATTTAAACACAGTTGTTTGAGAAAAAACTCGTTGGAATGAAAATGTTAATTAATAAATCAGATTTCCGGACTTATATTCCAAATAGTACAACTTGGGTCGTTTGTAATTAAAGTCCGCTGCTATATTTTGAGACCGCTTTGTAAATAAATTCCAAGAAATATGTTAAACAACATTCAGTGTTGTCGACGTCCATCGCTTGTAATTGCAAAATGCGAACAACAGCAAAGGAAAGGCGTTAATTCGTTTATTTTGCATTTCACGTATCTGTTTCACTGAATAATTAAATAATAAAGAAAACCGTAGGAGTTTTTCGTTCGATAAAATAACTTTATTTTAAACCATATTATCATTGATAAATCCGACAACCAGTCTAACCATGGGGTATCGTAATACCCAGTACTTAAAAAGTCTACACAAATGATCACGATTAAACATATGTTTTTAAATCGAAAAGAAACGTTTATTTCATACGTTATTTATTTAATATTCTCACTGCATAATGTATGAATAAAAGTTGATGAAAACGTGTAAAATATGGGCCATATTCTCTACAGACCCAAAGTTTTCAATATCATCGGCACAAAGAAAAGAAGCGTTTCGTTAAAAAAAATCCGTTTTAATCCGAACCCTTCAGTGTCTATTGATCCTGACTTGAATATTCAGCGTACAGCCAGACCAATATTTTTTACACTCCAATTCGCATCCACCTTTCTTTTTCGTGACTAAACTTCTAAGTGCCCTTGAATATAACGTCTACGCAGAAACATGTTTTCCAACCACGGAGTGTAGAATTTCTTATCCTCTTTAGGTTAATGAAACTGCTCATAGAGTGGGATGGTTTGTTGGCACAACACTTCTAAAAGTGGTGTTTGTCAGAGTTCGTTCTAGGCCAGCTTTGAGATTATATTGCACGGTACCCTGTAGATAAGTACGTTCCGTACTAAATTACTCATCAATTTTCGTTAAATTTAAGAGGCGATTAAATGTCACAAACGTACAGCTGATCAGTCGTTCAACATAACTTGAAGCAACAAAGAAAAGTAAAGGGCCTAAGGTACCTAATTTTAGAATATTGGATACTTAGCCTTTTTTATTTTCGACTACGGGTTATTTCGAAGAATTTTACTTTTAGGCCATGAATGTCTAAAAATTAGACAATAATAATATTGACCTTTGAAAGTAGAACACTCTAAGCAGCTTAAAGAAGCACGGCAATAGTGTATTGATTTTAAACTTACAAAATGAGGTACTAACATGCAAGTTCTTCGTTGCATAGAGATAAGATAGAATATTCTGCAGATAGTCATATCCCAAAAGAGGACTCGATATTTTTAAAAGGTTTTTGCCTTATCGTGGAATATTCCCCTGCTGTTTTGGAGGAAATTTTCATGCTGGTAACGGTGTAGCCTCGTTTGTAAGATAACCCAATTCAATCTCTGTTCACAACTTGTTCACCTGGTTCACACTTGCAAAGCAAAAATTATTAAGTGGCTATCAGCTCAAAACTATGCAAGGACTGAAGCTCTCCTGACCCCCATTCTTTAAATCCCTCGCAGATTCTCTCGTTGGCATAAAACAAACATAAAACGTACACATTACATACATACACATTACATATTTGTAGTTGTGTAGTTTTTCCTAGTATTGTAATTTTCTTTTACACAAACAAACCTACATTCAAATACACTCAACACAAACCTTTTTATTGTAAGTTTGCATGTATTCACTAGTTAAGTAGGTAAGTTTAAAAATTGTTTACATTAAGTAACCAAAATATTCCTAATCTACCCACTAGTGCACTATAATGTGTCATTAACGCAGGTATAACTAGATCCCACGACACAGCTTAGGGTACCCTAGTATAGTATAGATATGGTGCAATTGTGTAGAGCTAGCTTGTGTCTAGCTCTACTCAATTGCACTATTTTCTACTCTTTTTTTATCTTACTATCTTACCAAAGGGCCCTTTATTTGTTGTGCTTAAGATGCTGACAGCTGCTATTGCTTGTAAAAAGTTATAAAATAAAGCCTTTTTTCAATAATTCATGTTGTATCTTACTCGCATGGTGCACTGCATAAATTGTGAATTATGTCTACTAACAATAGTATTTTAAGATCATTGTACTAACCCTATGGGCGTAGCCCGGAATAAAAGTAATTATTACTATGTTCTCTTTATTTACATTTTTAAATTTTCAAACAACTTAATATAAAACACATTTAATAAAATAAAATATCACTCTTTTTTTTGGCAGTCGTGTAAAAAAAGTAGCCCACCGGCATTGAGAACAGGGTCCGAGCTACCAGTGGTCAGGGCTCTTGAGAGAGGAACCTCATGACAATGTGCGCCATGTCCAAAAGTACTGCTTTCTGAATCAAGCCCTTGATCCAGCTACCAAACGAGAGCATCCTTAGATTTTCGTCGAGGCTTTTGGCTATTAAGCCATTATCAGACACGACTATCGGCACAATGACTGCTGTATTCACCTGCCACATGTCTACAAACTTTATTATTATTTATTATACAAAAAAAATCTAATTGGTCCGTCAGATATATTTCCAAAAAAAATGTCATTCATTTAAACAGAAAATGAAGATGATGCAGTGCTTCGAGTCACAACATGTTGGTACATTTTTTAACTACAAGTGACGTCACAAGCCCCCTTTTTTTTTTTTTGGTGGGTGTAAAATCATCGAATAACCCCTCCCGCTCTTGGGCAGAGCGAAAGGGAGTGTCAGACTTCTACTGACTTAAAACCACCCATGTTCCTTCTTCGCCCTCAATGTCGAGGCCGCGATAACCGGTGGACTATTCGCGGCCCCGACAGGTCACAAGCCCCCTCACTTGTGATCTTTGACGCCTTTTTTCTTCGTATTTTTTTTTTTATTTGATTTACTTAACAAAAAACACGTATCCAATATTTTTCAATAATCTAACTGACGGACTAAATTTAATCTAAATTTTTTGAGTCAGTCCGATCCCTTATTACAACTACTAATCAATCTCCAAATCCATTCAAGATTTCGAAAATGCCAAGACCACGCCGAGATCGAATTTCTGATCCGTCGAGATCTCGACTTAGCGATCTTGTCTTGAGATTTCATTCCCTGGAATGTGTTCATTAACAGATATTATTATGCTACTAGTGCATGACCCATGTTTATAAACCCTATCAATCAGAATTATTATGTCAGTTAAACTACACAAACAAACTACCTACCACAAAATAAATATTTTGAATAGTTTGTTTTAACTTTTATCTGATGTCACAACGGTGAAATATTACGTTGATTGATAACTTTTTTGAGTTTTCATATTTACAATAGACCCCACTTTTGTTTGCGAAAATATTTCACATAAAATATATATTGCGCGGAAGAACCCTACATAACATACAATCCCCTGAATCCTCGAAGGGGTAGACAGAGGGGTAATAACATTTCACACACATTTCTCCAGTATTTTTTTAAGTCCCATGTAACCGGGCACAGACATAAATTCTGTGACTGCTACAGATAATTTTTTAATGGGAAAACCCAATAACAGCCCGACCCAGGAGTCGAACCCACGCTCTTATGCTCAGCAGTCACTAGACCTACGAGGCTGACTAGAGAGACTTTATCGATCGAAATATTACGTAAATAAACTTTTACAATATCAGATAAATATGTTTTTATTCCAAACGCAAAATAAAAAGTAATTACAGTTATAATTTTCCTTCTTATGATTATTATTCTCACTTAATTGAAATGTTTTTATGTTCACTATGAAATATTTTTTTACGGCATCAATTCATTTTGCTTTGTTATTTTGGTCTCAAAGGAGCCTCGAAGAAAAGTCTCGGAAGAGCTCGTGACTAAATAATAGCAGAACCTCATGTCGATCTTCAAATTATGCCACACTTGCCAAGGATGCCAGGATGGGTGACCTTTTGCTTACCAAGTTTCTTCCGTGCACGGATAGCACGATAAGCTGGTCGGTGATCCCGGCGCAGTATGGCTCGGTATCGTATTACCCAGCTCTAACTGAATTGGAGGTCAGATAGATAGTCGCGTCATGTAAAATTCTGGTATTCAGCTGGATCCGGTTACACTGGAGAACCCCTATATAGTTGGGAAAATTCTACTCGAAAATAATTATTATTTAATCTATACGCGTAGGAGGAATTCGGGACCGCGGTCCCACTCCTGGAAGCCCCACGACCCGCCTGTACTGCCTCACAGCTAGGCAAAAACCTCCCTCAGTTTCTTTCAAAGATCCTCCTCAAAGCAGCCTTCGTAATACGAGACCAGATCGTCTCGCAACCTCTTTCTGAGAAAAAAAGACGCACCCTAAAATGTATTAACCATTTTCTTGTCGTCGGCAAATCCTTAGGAAACCTATTTTCACTTTAATCTCATATTATGAAAACACGGCATCCTCTATCCATTTGGGTAGCGAACAAAGCTCACCATATCTTTTGATAACCGTCGGTAATCTCGACCAAAACCGGCGCGAGTCAACGAATTCTCGAGATACGTGTAGATCTCATTTTAGAGGGTGATTCAATTTTAATAAGCCCCTCTAAGCGGCAACTTACATTATCAAGTCTCGTTGCGACGTTTTACGTCAGTGCTCATTGTGCCAGCGATTCTCTTCAAAAGAATACTTATTATGAGATAAAATGATGCGGAGGAAAATATTCCGGAGTTTTTTTCGTCCATTGTCCTTTTGTCAACGCACAAGTCTACTGCCTCTAAGATGCAGACTAGCTGTTTTGTCTATTCATATTGCTAAATTTTTAGCATTACTTTTTGTCTCCGACTGACTCTTCATTTGATAAATGCCTTTCATTGCGGAAAGTCGTTTCTCTTTTGTTTTTCTGACTCTCCTTTGTTTGATTAAAGTAGGCACTGATTATGAAGGACTTGGAATTTAATTAAGCCTAAAGTAATACGTTTAAAATTAAAGTGCCTCGTTTTTGAGTACTAAAATAAACATCGAATACAATCACCGCAATTAATTCAAAATGAAATAATACGACATTAAGTATTTAATTGTAATTGGTGAAACATTCCCACTCATTAAACAACGCCACCAAATCTTTACCCACATACCCCAAAATTACCATATTATGCATTTATTTTATACCTCATAAAATTGCTGTTAAATTGTGCTCCAGTAAATATATGCACACCTTTACACGTCTCATGGCTTTCCATCCGACATATGAATATATTTGAATAATTCAAATAGGCCCGTTTCAAACGCTTTTGTAGACTGCTTCCCTAACGAGCGACGGATAATAGAGACCGGTAGCGTTATTTTCTAAGGAATTAGATATTTCAGGTGACTAATATTTTCTTGCAAATAGGAGCTCAATTTTTCAAGGGCTGAAGGAGCTGACTTTTAAATTATAGTCTCCTGGTAACCTTTTGCATTATCAATCACTTTTTTGAAAAAATCTTGCTGAGTTTTGATCTAAAATGTGACTGAAATATGGTTTCAATAGCAGTATCTTACAACGACTAAGTATTCGGACTCATACTGTTTTTACAGGCATGTTGTTTTGTTTTCCGATTCAGGTCAGGAAAAATGGTATTCAGTTTTTCCAGCCGGAGTTTCTCAGTATCAGTCACGCAGTCTGGATTTGTGTCCGGTTGATGGCAAAAGGATCGCCCCCTATTATGTGAGACTTAATCATATCTAGTGAATTTTGGGTATCTTAGCTAATAGGGACATCTCTGCCTGACCTTTTGTAGATAGCAGGCGTTATTTTACAGTGTAGGATTTCAATATGAAATGAAATATAATTATTGTTATACATAGATATTATATTACACATAGTACAACACAGAACCAAGTCTACTCCAATCTTCTCATTTGAATTCCAGACAGAATGTTGGCAAAGTTTTCATAATCCGAGAATATAATTCACAATCTTTATTCGTATTGTGAATAACCCAAATAGAGCTCGCGAACCCATTTGGAGGGCGTAAATGAATCTTCCAATTGTCGCCATTTGCTGGAAACCGAGTATAATCTCATTCTGTGTCGACTCGTTAAGTGCAATTGCACTACGCCAAATTGCATCCTGAAGCTGCTAGGTTTTCTTTGAACAAAAGAATAGTCGTCGCTTTCTTTTTAGGGTTAAGTATTTGCGACGCTCGCACAATAGGGGTTCGCTATGTGTTGCTACAATTAGATTGCTATCGTTGTTAGTGGGATTGCGTTCCTGCTATGTAAGTACCTACACTACCTACCTAATGGACGCACTAAGCACTGAAGTTATATTGAAGTTGGTAGGTATGCTTGATAGTCTAGCTCTGGAACTGTCTATGTCTAACCTCATAATCCCATCTTTGAAGTTGGGTTTTATTAAAGTTACGTAGATTGTAATACTTAGGTAGGTACTTGTATTGGTACACCGCAAAGCGTGTAACATTAAGCGTATAACAATTTAAGGAAAGGAGCTTGTAGTTTGATATTAACTTCCGTTGGGGTCGATCCGTGCTTGTCTACGTTGTCGTACGTAGATGGGTGAACACCCATTAGATACAAAGTTTTCTCCGTGCCTCGAAAAGCACGTTAAGCTGTTGGTCTCGGCTGCCATATAAGATCTCTGGCAGTTGTTTCAAGTAGTCAGTCCACTAATGGTTTGTGGAGTTCAGATAACCAGTCGCTCCATTTAAAATACTGGTATTCAGCTGTATCCAGTTAGACAGAAAGCTAATCCCAACTAAGTTGGGACAATGCATATGACCATAAGGAGTAATAATTTATTTAATTTTTAAATTTTATTATAAGATCATCAACAAAGAAGCAGTATACAAGCTAGACAGTTCAAATAAAGTCCCATATTAATGTAGTCAAGCTAATGCTAGGTAAATACGAAGGTGTACACTGTAGCTTAGCACAGTAACGAGTTGTGTTCCTGCTGCTAAGTCAGGTAACTAACTACGGGGTCACTTATGCATAGTGTACATGTGTGTGTTAAACGAATTTAATTGTACGAGATGGTGTAGTCGCGTCATGAGTACCAGTAATACTTACAATGGCTGTAGTGTTGGTGTTTAGTGAATAGTTAAAATCTAAAAAGTCCTTACTTCTATTTTGTGTGGTCACTCCCATAAGTGCTCTTCTTATCAAAAAAATATCAACTTTGACGCAATTAATTTGACAGGTATGGAGTTTTAAGAACCAAGATGACGCAAATGTGACTTTTTTTTCTTATATTGCGAAGACGACGACGACGAAGTCGTTAGATTGTGTTAATTTTGTATTTATTTTAAATTGTTAGGACTATTTGCTGACATTTTTTTTATTTTATTTAATTATTATTTCTTATTGTACTTGACATATTTTGAATTGATTTTATATTTTTTTTATTGTGATCTGTTGACATGCCATAAATTATCATTAAGTATGTTATTGTAATTTTGTACGCCATATAGGTATTGGCAAAACATAGTACTCATATTTTAACAAAGACTATCTGTAATACCTATGTTTTACAAAATAAATGATTGATTGATTGCAAGCAGAGTGTGAAGTGATACTCATCAAGAGAATTATCTTGAAAATAACATTTTTGTTATAATACACTTGAAGTGATATTTATAATTCACAAACAGACAAATGCGAAAAAAAATGAGCTAGACAGAAAATTAATTATGCAAGAACAAACTACACCCATCAGGTTCAATTCACGACGATTCTATTTTCCGAAACTCTGAGAAACAAAAATTAAATCCATTTTCGATCGCGTGCCAACCGCACAAATGAGACTCGAAGTCAATCCGACGTCGCAAAGCCATTCTTAATTCAATAAACTTTAATTTTCAAACTTTTATATTAGAAAAAACAAAGAGGAATCGATTTTAAGGTCACGAAATTTTCTCACCGACTTTTTGCCTCGCGTTTTCGGTCTTACATAATTTTGTCGCCTCAAAAGTTATGGGATAAGGGCTCAAGGGAACACTAACGACCGGGTTTTGTGTAAGAGATGGAAATACTTGACAATACAAGTTTTTTTTTAACTACTTGTGCACGTGTAAGAATAGTATGAACAGAGAATGCACCTGTATTTATTGTCTTTGTTTACGTATTTCTCTGTGGAATATTCTATTCCAAGTTCCAAGCAAATATTGGCCTCGATTTTTTTTAAGAAGACTTACTAACTAGTAAGTCTTCTTAAAAAAAATCGAGGCCAATATTTGCTTGTAGCAAAATTGATATTGCCTTGGAATCGTTTATTTACTCGATCTTAGGGCAGACGAAGGATAACTTAATTAATGTTTGCCTAACATTAGATATTATCTTAATAAACTAGGCTATTAGAACTATACAGACATACCTAAATGTTATTCTAGTACCCATAAAATACTTCTATCTTCATTGTCTACTTCAGTGGGATTCAGGCGAAACACAATAGGTTATTACCTGCCAAGGGCCATTTACTCGTTTGCCAACCATTTAAGTACTAATGAACTAGTCTCAAGGGTTTGTTCACTGATATTGTTCCTAGTCTTGCCTACTCTGTAAGTACATATTATACCAGTGCCGAAAACCAACACCAGTTATATAAAGGCGAAGTAACGTAACGCAGAATTTAGCAGCTCTTAATAACTCTGGTAACCGCGGGCATAAGTATAAAGGTAAGTGGATGGCAATTGACCTACATTACCTTAAATGAAGTCATTAGCAAATCAGGTAAATCGCCTCCTATCCCTTAAATGTTAATTTTGTGAGCTTTTAGTCTTCATTACGGAGTATTAATCAAAATTATTAAGGGAACCAAATTAAACGGTTTCGGGACACAAAAATAGGGATTGGAAATCAATCTGACATTGCCATTGACGCGTAACGATGAACTTGAATCGATGTTTGATCCGTTTTATGAATTTTGTCTTTCGGGACCCCAAAAAATGAACAAATATTGTGGAAAATGCTTTAATTTTCACGATTGGAAAACTTACTGGTGATGACAAAATAATGACACCGGCCGTGTAGTATGAGTATGAGTGTCCTCCCTGCACTTGTATATGCGAATCTCACACAAAACCTAAATTATAGTCGTACCAATTTATTGATCACGATCCTCGCATAAATATAAAGATGTTGCAGTACTGATAGTAGAAATATTATATATTTCAACATAAGCAATATACATTTTACGATTATCGAACCCATCGTTTACGATAAAAATGGACGTTGAAATTGCAAACTATTTTAGATTGCAAAGCTTAATCCTAAGACAGGATTATATCTCTTAAAGTAAATATATGTTTTTACTTCAAAAAATGCTAAGTAAAAATTGCAGTAATCCGTTTTGCTTTGATTCTGTAAGTGATGATCTTATTTTTGTATTAACATACGTAAGCGATCTATTGGAGAAATTGGAATAGGCTCTAAAAAGTTTGAATTGGACATTTTTAAAGTTAGTATCGATGGTGCATAAATACACCTACAACATAATAATTATGGCTATTTTTGAAATTAATTTATTTTTATTTTGTTGTTTTGATTTACATAACAGCGGTTGGAACTGCCATTGATGCCACTATGTCTTAGAGAAAGATTCAAAATAGCCGATTGTACTCGAGGCAACACCGTAGGCTATAAGGATCACTTACACACTACCTACATGAAGCGTATATACGCACAGATAATATACAAAGTGGGCTTTACGACCTTATCGCCTTTCCAGGGCGTTGCACACATTAGAGTGTTCATTACAAAGTTTTATCAAGATAATGTAGTATCCATGTCCCTTTGTTAGAATCCAAATATTATCTTTGTTATAGTTCGAAAAGTATGTTATTATAGGTTAACAGCGTATATCAAAAATGTGACGAAAGAAAAGGAGCAAATTATTTCGTGATATCTGACAGGTATAATGGGAGAAACAAACGGGGTTCACTAACCCCAAATAGAACGGTACAGGGGCAGAAAGACATTTTTTGTATAAAACAACACAAAAAATGTGATACAGACCATCGATCTAAACAATTTTCTCCATGCACCATTCTTTCCTCTTCAAAACCTCTGGAGTTTTTTAATGAGACAATTCCGCTACACTATTCTCAAACCACTGTAACTCCTATAAGCCAGAATCAAAAGTGGCGACCACAAGAAAAGCGAAGAGGCAATAAAGCTCAACAAAGTCCCAGAGAAACGATTTAACTGTCTTGGATCCCGCAACGAAATTAATCAGCAAAGAATAGTAAGAAAAATATAATTTACTTTTCCCTCCTTTTCAGAACCTCGGTATGTTGCTTTCCATTCATCATCATCAGCCAATGTTCTCACTGCTGGGACGCAGGTTTCCTCTCTTTGTCCATTACCAAATTTTAATATCTCTTGACTCGAATGGGTCACTAATCCACGAATGACAGCTAAGAACGCTTGACGTGTTTTCGGAGGCATAGTGAAAACTTGATATGAAAAGGCCTTGTAGGTATAGTATAAAGTTGAGCTATGTACCTAACTGGTAAAGAACTATTCGATTTTATTTCTTGCTTTCAAAGCTGGGTTCGTTTCAGTTAAACTTATTGCAGCAAATCGCAAGTACCAACAGCTTAAGTTGAGAGGTTTACAGTATTAAAAAGAAAAGTGTAAAAATTCCACAAACGATATCGAAACGTTGTGAGAAAAGCTTTTGATGTTGCTCGTAAAATAGTTAAAGATTGTTGAGAATATTTTGTATTGTTAATAAAGTTTCTAATCTGATGTTAAGCGATTATGAATCTTATTCTATCGATATTTCGGGCACAAATCTAGACTCCGTGACTGCTACTGAGAAATCCCTGATGAAAAAACTGGCCAAGTGCAAGTCGGACTTGCACTTGGCCAGTTGGCCAGTTGAAGGGCTCCGTACCATCGTAGTAGGGAAGGCAGCAACAGAAAAACATATTTTGCGATAAGTTTGTTTTTCATAGTGTTTGTATGAATGACAAAGTTATATTTGCGGTTTTTTAAAAGTGCCATATCTCAAAAATTATTTACCAAATATTGTTAAAACTAATTTTTGATGAAAGTTTCTATTGCGATCTACAGCATACAGGTTTTAGATTTTTCACACTCTTAGTTTAATAGTTAGAAGGGGGGGGACACATTTTACCACTTTGTAAGTGTATTTCTGTCAAACTATTGGCTTTGAAAAAAATTATATTAGGAACCTCTATGTCATTTTTAAGACCTTTCTATAGACACCACGTATAGCTTTGATGAAATAAGTTTTTTTCAGTTTCAGTTCCATGTATGGGGAGACGCCCCTTAATCTTTATTTTTTAAATTTTGTATGAAAATCTTAAAGCGGTTTACAGAATACATCTACTAACCAAGTTTCAACTGTGTAGTATTAAAAGTTTCCGAATTCAGTGACTATGACATACGGACGGACAGACGGACGGCCGGACAGACAGACATAAGGAATCTATAAGGGTTCCGTTTTTTGCCATTCGGCTACGGAACCCTAAAAACCTAATAACACTTTGCACGCCCCGGGAACCAAACTCAAAACTTCATACTCAGCAGTCGCGGTTGAGACCTCTAGACCAACGAGGCAGTATTTAATTGTTTATTCATCTCTGTTTATTAAAAACTAAGCAGCATATTTCGTAAAATTACTTGTAATACATTTAGAAAGCATTGTTTTCATTTTCCCAGTAATTAAGGCAATTGCCCTCTGTAATAAATGTTACGAGTATCATCTAGTTCAAGAAGTACTCTTTGTAATGCGATTATCTTCTGATATCACATTAATAGAGAATTGCAAAGAGTTTAACAGTCTTGTTTTATGTTTCATATTTAATAAAGCTTACTTTAGAAACAGTATAGTTTTAACTTCAGTCCTTGACCAATCTATTTGAAGCCAATAAATTTTATACGTTGATGCTATACAGTATATTCACTCAGAAATATATGGTAGACAGATAAGGAAAAAATATAAAAATGCGATTTTAGGCTAAATACCAAAGTGGATTTAGTGGATGGTGGTGGTGGTGGTGGTGTTAAGTGGATTTTTTTAGTGGATTATGTGGATTTGGAGAGCAGCGGTAGCCCAAAATCCATCACCCGCGCTGCTCTCATAACGGTGAACCAAAACATTCGAAGACAAGTGACATCTACCAAGTCGCACTGGGCCTAGGTGGTGGATTATAGCCGATCCCTCTCCTAGAGAGGAGTGCTGAGTCCCTGCAGTGGGAACATTATAGGATGATGATAATGGTGATGACCAAATTGGAAATATCTACAAGGTATATATTTACTGTCTAATATAAGAGAAAACAAAATCAAAACTTCAAATAGACTGAAACCACTAAATAAAACACAATTTATTCCATTTAACTCCTCGGAAGAACGATCCATCAAAATTGAATTTCTTTGACCAAAACTATATTATATTCCCATCCATTTTTCTACTGAAACGTAATATCTTTGTCTCAGTACTTGAGCACTTCTTGATATTCTACACTACTTGCAAATTGTACTTTGAAGCGAATATAAACGACGACGCTATTGAAGTTAAAGATAGATATATTTGTGACGAGTGCACGACGAAACGTCGACAAGACTTAACTTCGACGGTACTTTTCGACGACAGGACTCTTCGCCGAAAGGGCTCATCAGCGACGCAACTTATCTCCCATAATCAGATACACTCAGTGGAATCCCACTAAAAACAAAACTTGTAAAAAAGCGAAGTCGCGCAATCTCAGTTCTTCTACCGTAAAAAGTAGTGAGAACCATGCAATACCGATTCAGTTAATTTATTTAAATAAATAAATTGACTTGGCCAACGCATCACATTGGCCAATGCGATGGCGATTAGCCATAAGAATGGCCTATACAACATCACACCACGCTTCATAACATCACGCTGTGATTTTATGCTGTGTTCTAGTCACTAGAACATAGCATAAAATACACTAGAATCTAGTGTAATTTATGTGATTTAAAATTTTGAAACATTAAAAAAAGCTCCTGCTTTACGCTTCAGGGAGTAATCCTTTTTTTTTTGTTTGAAATAGACTTACTCTTGACCTCAATCTTGCCCCAAGGGCAGAGATGAGGTCGACGATGGAACGAGCTTACCCAGGAGAAGCTTATTTACACGCGACTTAAATAGATTGGGGTTCTATGAACACGGAAGAACCGACGCAGGCAGGGAGTTCCACACCTTTGCTGTGCGCATAGTAAAAGATTTAGCCAAGCGCTTGGTCCGAATACGTGGGACATCGACAAGATATGGGTGATAACCTGCACTACGTCTAGTCTCCCTGTGGAAGAAGGGAAATAATGGAATCAGCCCGTGGAGCTCCTGCGCACAATCTCCGAAGTACAGTCTGAAGAAGACCGACAGACATGCAACCATGCAAGGCTATGGCGCTTTCAACCAGCTTATCGTCACCAATTAGCCTCCTGGCTCTGCGGTCTACAGAATCAAGTGTGGCAATGATTTGGGACTAACCCGCCTTACTATTCCCGAACCACTGTAACTCCTGTAAGCCAGAATCAACAGTGGCGACCACAAAAAAAGCGTCGAGACAATGAAGCTCGACGAAGTCCCAGAGAAATGATTTAACTGTCTTGGATCCCGCAACGAAATTAATCAGAAAAGAATAGCGGAGGAGTAGGAAAAACAAAAATTCAAGTGTGGCAAGTTGGTATTTGGCTGAGCCATCCCATAGGTGACAGCAATACTACATACATAACATTGGTACATGGGTGTATAATGTAGTAGTACACCCACATTTCGGCAATTAGGTTTTTTATAACGTGCAATAGAGGGCGAGCCTATTGCTACTAACCAGACATAAACCCTGACTCCGGGGCTGCTTCTGAGAGATCCCTGATAGGAAAGCCCAATAACACTTTAGCCGACCCAGTAATCGAATCAGGATCACATGTTCAATAGTCGAACCAATGCACCAACGAGATAGCCACGATAAAGCAATTAAATAAGTCTTTATTCCTGAAAAGTATGTTCCTTAATCCTGAACAGTGAGTCCGTATTCTCCGTAGCGAGAAATTGAATGTAATAATATATTTAAGAAAAGTATGTGAAAACTTTTGTCAGTTTGCTTGGATTCTCGAGAAACCAATCTATCTCGAACTAACTTACAATGGCGTAGAATTCTTCAATTTTGTGAATCCTTTTATTATTCCTGATCAGAAATTCTATAAGTTTTGTTACGGCTAATGAAATTTGACCAGACAAGAAAGAAAAGGTGTTTTAAATTTTAAAAAATACGTCGGATAATAAGAGAGAAAAATAAGTCTTGTGCGGTCTGGACTTATGAATTGTACGAGTATGTATGAACTTAGTGAGGCCCTAAGCAGTCGCTTAACATGCCATTTATTTGATCACCGAAACTCTTAAAACAGTTACGGAAAACATTGCGAAAACCAGAATTTGAAGACCCACACTTTTTGTAAGTGCTGGATTATCTAGCATGCACCTTATAGAGATAAGGCCTGTGTTCCAAAGCAGGCTGTTAGGTTAGGCTTAAAAGAAGAAGTACTGAACAGGTATTTTAAAATGGAGTACAGAATAAAAGGACGACACGTATGGTGCGATGAGTAAGTGCTGGGCTGATACGCTGCATATGACGGGTACCCACACGGAACGAAAATGTGAATGAACTACAGGTAGTTGTTCTAGGTCCAGCTGTTTGTGTATCATATGTGAGCTTAAATGTCATGATATTGAAGAAATTTCTGGTACGGGGTAAGTTAAAAATGAAACGAATTCCGATTCAAAACTAAATTTGCAGTAAAAATGATAACTTCAAAACACAAGAAACAGTTTGTATAGAGGACAAAGCAATAACATTAACAACAGGCGTAGCACACACGTTTTATGTAACGGAAGTGCGTGCAACGAACGCTAGGAGACAACAGCCCATATATATACGCAGCTTTACACGATATTTTTACAGTAAATGACTGCTCTGTTCTCGCTTGTATAGTGTCCATTAAGTTGCCCTCATACGAACAACCTCTTGAAAATTAGGCCCTACATATTATATAACAAAGTCCTCTGCCGTGTTTGTCTGTCTGTTCGCGATTAACTCAAAACTACTGCACCGATTTTCATGCTGTTTTCTCCAATTGATGAAGTGGTTCTCGAGGCTCTTAATAAATAATGACTCTATGGGATTAAATCAACTCAAGAGGATTGTGTTCATGATTTTTTTAATCATTAATGACTAAATCTCTATAAATACATACGCATTACATGCGCGAATCAACATTAAACATGACACTGACCTGTTAATTGCAAAAAAATAATAATTTCGCGGACTACCTTAGCGCATTCACCTTGAGAGCTTTTGATGTCTAGTGATTTACTAACACTTTTAACACTATTGGCAGACGTAATCACCCAAGGTTGGATAAATTGAGTTACTCATGTACACGCACCTTAACACAATATTTTTACGGTAAATGAATGCTCTGTTCTCGCTTCCATTGCTCAACATAAGTCCCCACAGTCACTTATCTCCTTTATAAGTCACTTGTCTTCTTTATATGTTTACACAACATTACCACGTAAGAAAATGGTACTTTTACGCACAAAACGACGCAGTTCCCTTGATTGTACCTTACTAGGTTCTTGACAGAACAGTTTATGGTGATGATGTGACTCTTTAGCTATGCGAACGCGTGTACTTGTTTAATTATGTTATGCAAGTACTACCAAGATCACTGAAAGGCTAACACTTGTCAAGCTACGTAGTATTTTTGTGGTTTAAGAATAAGGGTAAAAAGTGGTCTACCATCGGGTGAGCATGGCAGTACATTGGCATTGTTTCCGAATGCCTCATGATGTGGACGGCTGATTATTGTGAGCGGTACAGTTGCTGCCGATGCCGTGATGCAATGGGCAGACTCCATATCAAGGTTTTTCCAAAAAGTACAAAAGGAGTTGAGTTACTAATATGTAGGTTATTACAGGGTATTTTGTTTGTATTCAACATGGATCAATCTAATAGGATATAATGACATGTTTCTATCCTAACACAAAAAAAAATTAAAAGGTTTTAAGAAGCTAAGATTTCTAGGTTAATTTGGAGTTTTCATGTTTTTTATGTTGATTTAACAAAATATAAAGGAGAAGCTAGAGGTATACTTAACAGTACACCCACATTTTGCTAGCAATGTCTTAGTCCTACGGATTGGCCTGTTGTCATCAACCGGGCATGATGGAAAAATCCAATAACACTTTGCCCGAACCATACCCTAGGGGACCCTAGTTTTAAATCAATCCAAAAATAGATCAAAAGCCTTTCCAGTGCATAACTTCAGTAGAAATTAATATATTCATACATTCACGGCAGCGTTCGAGGTTGTTGATATTCCTTAAACTAATTTACCCTAACGACTGCCATAATGTAGGGAAAGATAGTAACTGTAATTATATTTGGGTGAGAATCAAGTGAAGACTATCCTTGATAACTCCTTTGGGTGACTGGGTGATGTACACTCGGCCCTGAAAGTTAATTAACTAAGGCATACGGAATTAATTCAGCCTGACTTGTTATGTAGACGTAGTACTTTTGTGTAGGCATGATAATTGGTCTAGGGTATAAAGGGTGCTTGTAGATTTTTTTTGAGTCACAAATGTTATTTCGTGGTTTGGAATAAACTCGTTACAAAAGAGTAGTTGACAAAAAAAACTAATTAGTCCGTCAGATACCTATATTTCCAAAAAATATTGGACACATTTTTTTCTTTTTTTACGCAAAGAAACTATGAAGATTCTTTGAAAACTCTTGTGACGTCATGTCGCATGACATTTTTCTACCATAAAGTGACGTCACAATCCCCCACTCTTGATCTTTGATGCGTTTTATCTTCGTATTTTTAAATGAATTTGACAAAACCTAAAACACATTCAGTATTTTTTGATGATCTAAGTAAAATATGATTTTATTTAGTCAGGAAAAATCCCCATTACAGCATCCACGGTTCTTATTCTTTGCTATCCTTTTTTATTTCAACTGCATTGTTGGCCTACTGGTCGCAAGAGTTACTGCTGAGCATGAGGAACTGGGTTCGAGTCCTAGGTCGTTCAAAATGTTATTGGGTTTTTAATTTGGATTTTTTTCTGTGGCAGCCTCCGTGGCTGCTATTGAAAACATCTGGATCTGAGCCCGTTTGATGGCAACAGAGCCGCCCCCTTAACATAACTGGGAATGTGTGTGAGGTAGAGGTGTACTTAATAGTACACCTTTCACCTTTCGGGGCGGCCGTAACGTTGTCCTTTGTTGTATTGTGACCAAATCTACCTACATCTACACTAATATTATAAAGAGGAAATATTTGTATTTTTGTGTGTGTGTGTGTATGTATGTTTAAAATGAATAAACTCAAAAGCGACTGCGCCGATTTCTAAAATTCTCTTACCATTGGAAAGCTACATTCACCCTGAGTAACATAGGCAACCCTGCATTCCCACGGAAACGGGAACTACGCGGGTGAAACCGCTACCGCTACCGCTGTGACTTCCGCTAGTATTTTATATTTTATCATTGAATACGACTTTCATTACCTTCACAAAAGTCATCATCATCATCTCAGTCAAAAGACGTCCACTGCTGGACATAGGCCTCCCCAGGTGTCGCCACATTGACCAGTCCCGTTCGTCTCGCATCCAGAGGGTCCCGGGACGCAACCTTCACTAGGTTTCATAAAGTATAAAACCTTATTTATTTATTGCTTAATATCTTTTTAAATACCTGTTGCCTTGAACTCATCTACTTCCAAAACACACATCATGTTTATTCGGACAGAAAGCTCCCAGAATGGCTGTTGTTTGTAAGTAACCAGCTGAACACACTGTTAAATGAATTAAATTATTACTTTGTAGGGCCGAGTGAAAAGTCATTAACAGTTAAGTGAATTAAACTACATAATAAAAGACGAGGAGATACCGGCTAAGTAATATTGTGTGCTCTTCATTAATTTTATTGTTGTTACCCAATGGTAGTGTTGAAACTAGTTAATTATGTAAAAGTTAAATACAGTACGCCTATATATTGAGCTTGTCTATTCGAATGCAGCTAAAAACAACCCATATTTCCAATAATTGGGAATATTGGACTAGTGTTAGCTATTTAAACATACCTATATATAAACTAGTTTTATGAAATTTACGGAGATTTAAAAAAAAATAGAGAATTGTTTTGTAGAAATGAGTTGTTTATTTGAATTAGTTGAAATGTACTGGAATGACAGTTGACTATTGCAGTCTAGTAAAGAGGTTTTAAATAGTCTAAGGTCTCATTTTAGCAGGACATTCTTTTCTGAACTTTGAAAGTGTAAGGAGCTCTAAAATACCTGTTTAAGTACAGTGAATTTTTAAAATAAACTCGTAAATGTTATGCTGTAGCACAGAAAGCTTTATTCTGTAAGCACAGAATAAATCGCTACAGTTTTTGATGTTCTAAACCCAGTAAATAAAATATGCTTAAATTTGTTCCATTATAAGCTTTTATTTCCTCTGGCTTGTCCTACACTAGTTATGAGTTTTTTGTTCTTGCTAGGCTGCCTTTGTGTCCCACTGCTGAGCAAAGGCCTCCCCTTTCTCCCTCCAAACCTTTCTATCACGTGCGATCTCTGGCCATGTTAGCCCTGCAAATATGATCAGACCGTCACGCCACCTTTGCCGTGGTCGACCTCGACGGCGCGGCGCTGTCCTGCCTCCTGCTATGAGAATAAAAAAAAGAAAATGTGTTGCTTCAACCCTAAGTTAAACAGTATAAGGGCAGGAAGATAATAGTGTAGGACAAGTCAGTGCAAAAGGAAAATAAATAGCTACAGCATAACATTTACAAGTTTATTATAAAATTTACTGTACTTACTCAGGTATTTTAGAGCTCTTTACAATTACAAAGCTCTGAAAAAAATGTCCTGCTAAAATGGCGCCTTGGACCTTTTAAAAACTCTTTACTAGACTGCAGTACTCAACTGTCATACCAATAATCATTGGCGCCATTTTGGCATTTTAACTAAATCAAATAACTTACTTATCTATACAAAACAATTCTGTAATTTTTATAAAATACTAATATACTATTAGTATTTAAATATCTTGAAACTAGTTATAAATGTATTTAAATAGCTAGCAATAGTAACTGCAAGAAGGTTGTGCCTAGGTTGATCCGTGGATGGGTGACAACCCATTACATACTTAGTTTTATAAGAGAGCACGCTAAGCCGTTGGTCCCGGCTCTCATTTAAAAATCGTTGGCACTCGTAACAGGTTGTCAGTGACTCGATAGTTTGATAGCCAGTCTTACCAAGGGATATCAGATAAGTGTCACTCCATGTAATATACTGATATTGATGATGAGTTACTGGGTAAGATGTTCTGTCTTAGTTACAAAATAAAATACACAGGCAATCGTCCCAAGGTCATAAGCCTATGAAAATATTCGACAAGAGGGTATTTCACCCTGGCCGCGGGTAGTCCTCTGGTTATCGCGGCCTCGACATAGAGGGCGAAGAAGGAACATGGGTGGTTTTTAGTCAGTAGAAGTCTGACACTCCCTTTCGCTCTGCCCAAGAGCGGGAGGGGTTATTCGATGATTTTACACCAACCAAAAAAAAAAAAAAAAAAAGGGTATTTCACCCAAAAAAAACTAATTAGTCCGTCAGATATATTTTCAAAAACGGACACCGTCGTATTTTTTTTTTCTTATAAACAAAGAATGAAAACGATACAGTGCTTCGAAAAGTCGCCTCAAGTCGTGTGACGCTACAAGGACGTTATACTTTTTTACCCACAAAGTGACGGCAAAGGCCCCCACTCATGATCTTTGACACGTTTTATTTTAGTAAATTTTTATTAGTTTGATAAAACAAAAAACACGTATCCAATATTTTTCGATAATCTAACAGACGGAATAATCTAACAGACGGACTAATTAGATTAGGTGATACCCTATTCAGGCTGTTTTTATATACCATAACACTTTATTTAACTCATTCCACCTACCTACTTCACATCACACTTATATCAACGCTTTAAAACCTATAAAAAGAGACTTAATTGCATCTCGGTGTGTCAACGGCCCATAACAGTAAATGTTATTGTCTCCCCTGCCTTGAGACAATGTGAAAATCGTCCAGATTACCGAAAGTCTCATTACGGGGGTAATATTACACAAGTGGTAGATTAAACCGTCTGGGCTATTTTTGGTTGAATCCTTGAGATTAAGACGAGGTTTCTATATGTGTATGATGAGCTGGTATGTTCTTAAGAATAGTGTTAAGTATTGGATATTGGTAGGGTGTGAAATTAGATAAAGAGTCGCCCCCGTGTTACATATGGGACTTAAAATAACAGGTGGTCCGAGGAGTACTAAGAGCACACCCATAACCCATAATAGGGGGCAAGCCTATTATCATCAACTGGGCACAAACCCAGACTCCGGGGCTGCTACTCAGATTTTCCTGATGGAAAAACCCAATATCACTTTACTCTACGCAGGAATAGGGTAGTTGACAAAAAAAAACAAATTAGCCCATCAGATAGATTTCCAAAAAATATTGGACGCGTATTTTTTTCTTTTTTCACGTAAACAATAAATATAGACGATACAGTGCTTCGAAAAGTCTCGCGACGTCACAGTTTGGTACATTTTTTACCAGAAAGTCCCCACTCACGATCTTTGACTCGTTTTATTGTCGTCAATTTTTACTCGTGTGGTTAAACAAAAAACACGTATCCAATACTTTTCGATAATTTAACAGACGGACTAAACAGAAAATTTTTTTTTTTAGTCAGTCAACTACCCTATTGAACTCAGGACCTCATGGTCCTCATGCACAGCGCTAGCGAAGCAGAACTTGGCAATTAAATGAATTTTGTTTAACACGTGTGTTTCTATTCCATTATGGCATTGATACGATAACACCGCTATTCCTATCTGCTATGCTTACAAGCAATACCATTTCTATGCATGACTTTTATCGATATCAGCTCATTTCGTACTAGTACCACTTTTCTCCTTTATCGTAAGTGCAAGACGGCAAATACCTTTGTGAAAAGTGAAGCATAGTATGATGTGACTTTAGAAATTATAAAAGCAGGCACCTATTTAATTAGCCCATTTATTTAGCCTGTAATAGGAGTTCGGACAAAAAAAACTAATTTGTCCGTCAGATAGATTTCCAAAAAATATTGGACACGTATTTTTTCTTTTTTCACATAAACAAAATATGAAGACCATACAGTGCTTCGAAAACTCGTGAACTCCTCGAAAACGTCACATGTTAGTACATTTTTTACCTACAAATGACGTCACGACACCGATATTTTTCGACAATTTAACTGACAGACTAATTAGAATCATATTTTTTTGACTCATTTCAATACCCTATTGTTCGACGAACGGGGAAAATTAAATGCGCAATGTTTGTATTCACGTTTTCGAAAACGGCTCTTAGGCTTTTGTTGAAAGGTGAATAAGGTGCTTAAACCTCAATTTTTTTCAAGTAGCGGTAGGTTATTTTATTTATTGTTATTAATTTCTCTAATATTTCACTTAGATAGTTTTTTTATATTTTATTTTGTTTTGTGCTCACACCACAAATAATTTTATTATTATTATTTTATTTTTTTGTTATTATAAATAATTTTATTATTTTATTTCTATACGTGAGATCTTGTAATTAATTGGATACCTGGTGACTACACCAGAAAGCCATTTACAAGTCCTCGCGTATAGACTGTTTTTATCTTTGTTTATATTTATTAGCTGTAAGTCTTCCGAGTAATAAATAAATAAATATTAGGGTTTTCCGGGGAAGCCAAATCGATCTAGCTGGAACTCATTATTTAATAAAAAAATAATTTTCTCTATTTTAACCCGAAAAGTCAGTCGACTTGGTACTACTTGAAGTTACCACAAAATATTTTCCTTCAAAATAATCCCCTCCCCGCAATTAACGACAACATCGAAAGATTCTATCAGATTTAATATTAAATGAATAATGACTTTCCAACCTTTTAATATGCGTAAGTAAGCACAAGTTCTAACGTTATTAGCAAACACACGAGGTGATATAACAGATTTATTATTGCCAGCGATCAGTCTTCGCAGTGGAGCTGACTGCCGTCACGACAAACTGATACCGCACACTGGCGTGATGGATGAATAGCTAAAACATTAATTTAAAACTTACACAGCCCTCGGTTTGAAAATTTGATAAAGGGAACTTTGTGTCAGTGTTGAGAACGAGGAAATTAAAAGGAGGATTTAAATGCGGCAAATTATTTCATTTTATTTGTTTGTTTTCGTACAAAAATAAATGTTTACTGAAAGTCTGATTACGGAAGAAAACATACTTACTGACAAGTTCGACATTTAAGAGGTACTTACACACATCAAAAGTGTCTAGGGATCAACATATATTTTTGCAATAACTTTTCTCCTGATTGATATTAATTAAAATTTTCTTTAAGGATTCATCAAATAAAGTGTTTTCGTTTGTCACAGTAACGATAAACCAAGTCACCTTTGCATTAATAAAGAATTTTGCCATTTTCCTAATAAAGGGATTTTTGACATTTGAACCACTAACATTAAAGTTCGAAAAAAAGACTGAAATAACAGTTTTCTTTAAAATTTTATTGGGTAACTTAAACAATTAATAATCCGTGTTTCTACCGCGAACACTAACAACACAAGAACATCGGTTTGGCATACTCAAAATGAGTTCATCCAAATCACGCTGTGGAATGGCCGCCCATGTTCGTTGCAACAACAAAAAAAGGTCTTCTTGCGACTGGATACCCTCCATATTCGGCAGAGCTCTTCTCTGTAGCATATCCCATGCATGCTCAATCGGGTTCAAGTCTGGCGACTGAGCAGGCCAGGGCAGGACATTGATGTTAGCTGCGGCGAGAGTCTGTCTTACAACTCTTGCGGTGTGCGGTCGTGCATTATCATGCATTAACTGAAATAAGGGACCGATTTGCACTTGTAGAGGAACGATGACGTCTGATACAATCGTCTCAGCATAAATTTGAGCGTTGAGGTTGCCTCTGATCCAAATCAACTCAGTTCTTCCGCCGATCCAAATACCCGCCCATACCATGATGGTTCCACCACTATAAGGATGGACTTCCTGGCAGGATTTTAATCGCTGTTGGCGTCCAGGGGTTCTCCAGTGTCGTATACGTCTTGTATCCGGTCTCATACCAAAACGAGACTCATCAGAAAAGCACACGAAACGCCATTGTTCTTCTGCCCAATTTCTGTGTTCAAGAGCCCATTGATATCGAATCCTACGATTGTGCATTGCTATAGGTGGTACCCGTAGCGGTCTTCGGGAATGAAGGTTCACTTCATGCAAGCGGTTTCTGACTGTTTGGTCGCTAATTAAGTTCCCTGAAGAGTGATGAAGCCTCACGGCTAACATCATGGCGGTTATTGTTGGAGCTCTTCGAGTTAAGATTTGAATGTATCGGTCTTGTCTCCGTGTGGTGCAGCGATACCGTCCTCCATGGCGCTCAGCCACGGTACCAGTGCTTCGGTAACGTGTCCAAAGTCGACTGATAACACTCTGACTTGTATTCAGAGCTAAAGCCACAGTACGTTGCCGGGAACCAGCTTCTATCATTCCCACGGCTCTGAGCATTTCTTCCCTGCTTAAATGACGTCGCCGCTCCATAATAACGTTGGTTTTAATCAGTAGTAGGGAAACAGTAGCACTAATAATGTCTTCAATGCGTTGTATGTTTTTATAGGGAAAATATTGACAGCTGATTTTCATCTTTTACTCGAATTTGATTCACAGTTCCTGATTCAAATTATGAAATGCACCAAAAAGGATCCATATAAATTTATAAAATCATAAATTTATTACAAAGCCACATCTCAATCTCAAGAAATCCGCATAAAAATGCTTGATCCCTAGACACTTTTGATGTGTGTAGTTACGGCCATACTAAAATTATAAAAACAAGAGTGTTTATCGTTAATATTTTTGGAAATAATATTATTTTAATATTATTCAGAATCTACTGTAACTCCTGAAAGCCACAAACAACAGTGGCGACGAAGTTTCGGAGAAACAATTTAACTGTTTTTAATCCTGCAACAAAATTATTCAGAAATTAATAGCGGAAGAGTAGAAAAACATAATTTCCACTCAATGTTTGTCTGTTCTCCATTAACTTTTTACACCTAAACTGAGCTAATCTTTATCGTTGGCAGAAATAGTTATCCCACCAAAAACATTCTGTAAAAAACTAGCCAAGCCTCGATGGAGCTGCTTGTTTATCTCTAAATGAAATCTAGACAAAGTCGTGCCAAGTCTAAGGTTCCTTACTGCAATTTCTTTATTATTATATTTAATGTCGTATGACTTGGCCGTTAAACATTCTTAATTTCTGCATTCTGGTCTTATTCAGAGGTTCTTAAATAGGGGCCTTAAAATGCGGCGAAATGGTTCCAGTAAAGGATGGTACGGCAGTGTTCGCTTCGCGCTCGACTTGGTGGCACTGCCGTGCCCCCCGATATAGCCTGGCATCGGGGAAATTACGTAGGAACCTTTTCATCTTGGATATTTCTATTAAAAATTGATGAAATTCTAGCTGTATCCGTCTGTAACGTTAGGTATAGACGGCTAGGTAGATGATGATAAAATAAAATGTTACTAAATATTTACCTTTGTTGCAACAGATTATCGAAGCACGACAGCTGTGGATGAGGTCCTGAGTTCAATTCCTGGGTCTCTACATGGGACTTACACATATCTGGCGAAACGTGGGTGTACTAGCTTCACCTTAGTCTAAGTCTTCGCTGATCACAAGCGTATATGTCACGCGTGTATGTTACGTTATCTACACAACTACAAGACGTGGGCACATTGTTATTGTAAAACCATTTAAATATGAACTACCACTTTGAACTATCAAAACAATCCAATGCAGTCCATTTCTAGAATATTCCCATTAAAACGGACGAGAAATCCCGAAGTTTGCGATATCTCGACGCGTCCAAACGGTCGTGATCCCTGTGTTAGCAACAAAGTCACTTGTATATAGTGGATCTCAATATTGTACGTGTTTTGAAGAGAAATGGGTAACTTAAACGGGATTAGGTTTAGTAAATGCATAAATAAAGTGACTAGCGTCTCCGGGACGGGGCGCAGTAGAACGATAATAATAATTATTTACGTTGACCATTGGATGTTTTTTAGAAATCGCTGAGTACTCGCAACCAACGTGCGTGTACAGATGTATGAACGCGATAGAAAAAAAAACGTAGTTATGTAGATGGAACGACTATCAATTTGATCTCCACAAACCAATTATTCCTGGGCATTATGGAAACGCTTGTTATGGCCGATTCTCAAACTTTCGCTTCACTGTAGCGACTGTCAAAGATCTTACAATAAACATTCAGAAAAATAAATTAATATTTTAATAGTTCGAAAAGTGCTGATTATCAGCCTAGTTTGAATAAATGAGTTTTGATTTTTTGATTTTGATTTTAATAACTCGGTGTTTTAGAACTGAATAGAGTGGGTAAATCTTATTGTACACCATAATTTAAACAAAACTAATTCACAATATTGCTCATTTTATGGTTACAATGTCGGTTATAACGCTGATGGTGATATCTTCTAGGCAACTTCCGGAAAGATAGTTAGCTGTTATATGAACGGTCGTACATCCAACGTACAGTTATTTATTATATAAGTACCTCAAACAATTAACCCAAAGAAAGTTCCTTGTTCCCTCAATATAATTAACAACACAATGCTTTTAATACAGAAGAGGTAAATTAATCACTGGTTTGTTCAAGAACAACTGTTGAGTACCTACAATTGTTCGCAACTTCAAGAAAAGAAACTCTTTGGAAAGATTCAGCCATTTCCGAGAATTGTTTTAATACCTTCTAATGTGGAACACAAAGTGGTTCCCTGTTTTGTGTACTGGATAGGAAATTGAGAAAGGAAACATTTATACAATGTTTTGTATTCCAATTTGGAGACTGTCTGAGCAAGTTTTTGTTCTTGTTCTTAATTTGATTGCTAACAGAAAACATTTCAGTGAGACTTTAAAAATGCTCAATACCTATCTAAAAGCATAATACATTGCGTACTTATTTCTGAAATTAAAAATAAACGTTTGCCATATTTCCTGATTAAGTCAATATTTATATTCGATATTCAATATCCAGGGTGAATTTTTCAAGTGGGCGTGGATTACCAAATCCGGAACTACGAATAAAAGCGAAAAATTGTCAAAGGAGTCTCGGAATTTTTTGATGAAAACTTAAAACCAATAATTGTTTTTTTTGCTATATATACGCAAGTATATACGCAAAGCTTCTCAGAATTTCATCAAAATTAGCGGCACTGTCGAATGGTGTAAAAAGAGACTGTGTGTTTTTATTGGATTTGACCAATTACGCCCACTGGAATAGGGGATCAGACAAAAAAACTAATTAGTCCGTCAGATAGATTCCAAAAAAATATTGGACGCGTATTTTTTCTTTTTTCACATAAACAAAACATGAAGACGATACAGTGCTTCGAAAACTCGTGAATTTCTCGAAAACGTCACATTTTAGTAATTTTTTTTCCTACAAATGACGTCTCAACCCCCACTCGTGATCTTTGACGCGTCCTATCTTCGTCAATTTTTATTAATTTGATAAAACAAAAAACACGTATCCAATATTTTTCGATAATCTAACTGTCGGACTAATTAGAATCATATTTTTTTGACCCTGTCCGATCCCCTATTATTTATAAACCTGTATAATCAATCAAAAACAAATTTCCTACAAACCTACGTAAACTAAATGTTCACACTATCTTATATGTTTCGACAAACCCCGCCGCCTCATTACCATAAATTAAAACATTCCGTGGTCGCCACAAATCATATTCACTGAAATTAAATTATATTCATCAGAACTACGCAAAATTAACCTACAATTAGAACTACATGTGACGTCATTTACAAAACCAAACATGTGTACATTCGTTAATCAGAATTTCATTTGAATATTCAAAGCACTCTGACTCGACTGCTTTTAGTGTCGAGTGGTCGCATGCGCAGCTGCCGAGCATGAGGTCTTTGGCTTCAATTCTCAGGTAGGGCAAAATGATATTCAGTTTTTCCATCAGGAATCACTCAGTACCAGCCACGGAGACTGAATTTGCTATCGATTGATGGCAATAGGCTTACTCCATACATTACCTAATCATATCTGGCGAAATGTGGGTGTACGTCACGAGCACTAATATGTATACACTTGGAAAAGTTTAAACGCGATTTTTTTCCTGAAAAATCTATTGCAACTTTGAGATATGACCTACTTTATAATAAAACTAGTTGCCAGCGGCTTCACCCGCTACAACTCGACAATTATCCCACGGAAAGATAAAATCGGGATAAAATATGTGTTAATCCAGGTTATAAACTCAGAAAGTCACGTTCTCACTGCGGTCTCTCTATAGATTCAAGCATTTTCTCCCATCCAGCACGAAACTCACTTTGGTTCAGTCCCTTGTGCTCCCCATTATTGACTATGCTGATGTTTGTTATTCTGATATTTCCCAAGAACTTCTAAATAAATTGGATCGACTTCTCAATAATTGTATTCGTTTTGTTTTTGGCCTTCGTAAATACGATCATATTTCTTCCTTCCGTTCTCAGCTTAAATGGCTGCCTATCCGACTCAGGAGGTCCCTCAGATCTCTCTGCATGCTCTTCTCGATTATGAACGATCCACGAGCTCCCGATTATTTAAAAAGTTATTTCAAAGTGTTGGGCAGTTGTCATAGTCGTAATCTTCGAGCTTCCAAAAATCTTATTCTCCAAATTCCTTCACACCGCACCTGTTTTTTGTCAAATTCTTACACTATCTCATCTATTAAACTCTGGAACGCGCTACCCCTGGGAATTAAAAAAGCTGAAAGCAAATTCACTTTTAAAAGGAAAGTACGTTCCCACTATTTAAATCAGATCAAATAGGTATTTTACAAGTTAGTCATGGTAATTACCAGATATGTTTTATTTTGGTATTTCTTGCAATATTTATTAGTTTATGTTATTTTTATATGTGTATTAGTATTAATATAAGTATATACAATGTGGATCTGGAACTACGACATTAAATTAAAACTAGCACTGTACTAGTCCATCGAAACATTTTAAAACACGAAGATTAGTAGTTAGTGGAAAATTTAAAAATTGCAATTTTCAAACAAAATAAATAGCAGAATCAACTGCATAAAAAGTAAACACGCTTTAACTACGAAAAGTCACTGACCTAGTGCGCGGGGTGCAGCGAGCGGCGGCGATGTTGGGCGTAGGTACTTTTTATCGGAGAACAACAAATCAGCGGCATAAACTCACTAAGTTGCGAGTTGTTAATTAATAAAAGATCACTGATTGAATAATTAATCACTTAAAACCTTATTTGAGGCATAATTAAACTAAAAAACTTACTAACTTAACCTAAATCACAAAACTAGCTACCTAATAAATGCCTAAATAACTAATATTACACTAACACCAATAAGTCACAGTAACCTATGCACTAATCCAAATATCATAAATCGTCTTTAATCACAATAACAACAAACTTTTCATAAAATCACGACAATGCGCGCGCGGCTCGTCTTGTGATAAAAAAAAGTAGGCGTGTGCTCTCCTCAAAGGGCGCCGCTATGCACTGACTGACATAGTTACCGAGTCAAGGACTTTTTGCCGAAAAAAATTCCGCTCACACACACACTCGCAATTTTCTATGCACCACTAATGCATTATTTGCGTAAGTAATATTACTTTTTCTTTATAATTGTAGTATTTTGTGGGAGTGTGCGGGGCGCGTCAGAGTGGGATCGTATGACACCTTTCTCTGTCTTTCAAGCGTATTGAGACGTTGAGAATAGAATCGTAGGTTTTTGCACAGGTTCCTGACCTTACAATGTTTACCTATTATTACGGACTCCGATCTACATCATGTTGAAAAATAAGAAAATGAAAAATAATTTCCTGTGGCTAAAGTAGTCATTGGATTTGATTGATTTTTTGTATACGGGTCAAGAGCATGCCTTTCTTTACGTGGTTTAGAGGAATGTCAATCGTCCTGCTCCACATTGTATATATTTTAATTGATACTGTATTTTTTTTTTTTTTTTTTTCTAGTTAGTTTGTAGCCTACCACAATGTTGTCTTGTTTGACCCTAAGGTTGACTGGTAGAGAATGCCTTGTGGCATTAAGTCCGCCTATGTATCACTATTGTGCATAAAGTTTAAATAAATAAATAAATAAATAAATAAACTATTTATGTACCAAATTTTATCTAAATCCGTTCAGTAGTTTTTGCGTGAAGAAGTAACAAACATACACACTCGTAATCAATACAGTGGCGAAAATTGCTTTTAAACTTCTCTAACTGTATACATATATTGGTGGTGCTGACTGTACTACGTATTAGTTACATACTCCACTGTCTAACCCCTTCGGAATTACAGTATCTTATAGTATTCAAAGCGATATAATTCATGGTTTTGAAGTGTTGGAGAGGTGACACTTTACTATTTTTTCTAATGCAATATGCGGCTCAAAAGACTTTATATGAACCACCGCTTGTAATTCGCTTTAGAGTACTTACAAATGCGAAGTCCACAATTTGCATACTAAATTGTAAACCAAATAGAGGCCGGGAACATCTGCCTTAAATAAAACCATCTCGGTTTCTCAGTGCGAAGTCGTTTGCATAGCTTGCCTGCTCTCCGAAGATAAAAATGCAACTATCTGCTCCCTTTCATCGTTTTCGTTTTGTAAGTCTGTTCGGTGCTTCTGCTTCTGTAAATTGATGCAACCATACGAGATAAGATTGTCGAGTTAATTGTAGTGGATGTGAACATGATCTTGACAATAGCAGTCCGTTGTGTAAGTTGGTTGTTTGTTTACAAAACATGGTGTAACAATGGTTGGACTGGATCGTATCTTGTACATATTATTATTGTGGCAACTAAGCGTTTGAAGTTCTAAGAAGGTCTAGAACACACGATTTTAATGTAGATGGTAATTTGGATTGAATATAAACTTTGAAAGGGTTACAGCCGGTACGATCCGACAAAGACCCAGAGTTATCGATATAGCTCACATGATAACTAAGCTAAAGTGGCATTGGGGCCTGCCATATTAACTGTAGAATGAGGATAGCGATGGAGATGACCGTTGAGAAAGACGTATTTTTGAGTGCAGATCGCGAATCCACATAAACAGTGTGTCCGGACATGGACTAGCGATATTCTAAATACTTAAATATAAGCTATTTTAAAGTACTATTACACTATAGGCTTGGGTCCAATACACTTCCCCGCTATGTGGCAGCCATTTTGTTTTTTTTGTTGAAATATGCTCTATGCGAGTACAAAAAAAATCATATATCTCAAAGTTTTAGTCATACTGAGATAAAAATAGGCTTATTCGGAAGGCAATAATATTGTCTACCGTCTGCATTACAAAGCAATGTGTTCACAATTCCATAACTTTTGAAAAAAAATGTGAAAGTCGAAAAAAAAAACAAAAAATTATGCAATTCAACCAATAATGGTTAATTACTACAAAAACAACCCCGAGAACTTTTTTATTTTTTATACTAGATCGACAGTTTTTGAGCTAAGCTACAATGCAACATAAAATTCACAACTGTATGTTTAATACTTTAAGAGTTATTGTTGTTTGAACATAGCGTATGCGCAAGCACAAAAGGCCTTTGTCGGAACCCTAAACAGGAAATCATTAAAAAAACATAACATTCATATTGAATTTTAATCTTCATTTAATATTGGAAAAAACATTTAATGAATGGAATTTTATGTTGTATTGTAGCTTAGCTCAAAAACTGTCGATCTAGTATAAAAAATAAAAAAGCTCTCGGGGTTGTTTTTGTAGTAATTAACCATTATTGGTTGAATTGCATAATTTTTTGTTTTTTTTTTCGACTTTCACATTTTTTTTCAAAAGTTATGGAATTGTGAACATATTGCTTTGTAGTGCAGACGGTAGACAATATTATTGCCTTTCGAATAAGCCTATTTTTATCTCAGTATGACTAAAACTTTGAGATATATGATTTTTTTTGTACTCGCATAGAGCATACTTCAACAAAAAAAACAAAATGGCTGCCACATAGCGGGGAAGTATATTGGACCTAAGCCTATAGTGTAATTGTACTTTAAAATAGCTTATATTTAAGTATTTAGAATATCGCTAGTCCATGTCCGGACACACTGTATAAGGCGGGATGTTCTAAAAGTCGGTAAAGCGACTATCTACGCAGTAGTTATGTGCTTCGGAAAGCACGTTCAGCTACTGCATCCGGGTAGACTGGAATTCGACTTGAACATAGTTGGAAAAGACTAGGCAGTAATAAATAAACAACATTTTATGAACTGATAACAGAAATACTTTGTTGATTTACCAAGAGGAACTGAAAATTTGAAAGTCGAAATAGTGTAAACGTTGTGACTTGTCACTTCGAAACTTCGGAAGAAACTACATTGAAAGGATCGAATTTTACTCAAGTTTAAAGTCATGAGTAACGAAATGTATACTCTACAAAATTCAAAACTGATTCAATCCTACTGTATTGATTAGTGTTTTACGTTTTCACGGAAAATATAAAATATTTTGGAAGCCATACTATTACGACATAGATTTATTTTAAAAAGAAATTTATTATAAAAAGAAACCGTTTTTCTTCAAGGTAATTGAATTATGCTAAGTATTTACATTTTATTGCTCGCGATTGTACGTGCATTGACGTCATTGTGGATCATAGATGTTTATTATGCAACTCTACTACCTCAATCTTGGAAGCGAACAGTCTTCTAATAAAATTCGACTCCAACACCATCCATAAAGCAGTATATCGTCCACCGGGATATAAAGACATTAACAAATTTTTAGACTCACTCAATTTGCTCCTGACAAATACCTCACACTTTAAGAATATAATTATCACTGGTGGCATAAATATAAACATCCACGACCAATGTCTTGACTCGGCCTCACCGAGTTACCTAAACTAAATAGCCTATTATCACGCATCTCCAAGCCTGCCTTGACCATGTTATTCTTAAATTCAATCTCCCAGCTATCACATACGTCGCTCACTCTGCGCTAACCGATCACAAAACTGTACTGTTTTAAACAAGGAGTCACCCGTATCAACCATGATCAACTTGAAGCAGAGTTAGAGCAACTGAATTTTGACCAAGTGTATTGCACGCAGAACTCCCACGAGGTAGCAGAGTGTATGATTAACCTAATTACACATGCAATTGAGTCAAGTTCCAAGACGGTCCAAGTACCTAACCGGGAAAACATCATAAAACCTTGGCTCACGCCTTCTACGATATGTCCGACATAGAAATAATCTGCATAAAATCAAAAGTCACCTAATAATGAAATTTTAAAAACGTCTTTCAATAGATACAGGAACTACTTACTGTAACAAGCTTTTGAAAAAGATCAAAAAATACTATGAAAGGAATGAAATAAGCGATGCCAATAGCGATGAAATATAGATATAAAACCTATGTTCAACAGATAAATGATTATGATTTTGATAGTATAAAAAAAAACCTAAAATCACACTGTCGCACAGATTCAATAACACAAAATTATAAAAATAGCAAAGCCACGGATAAATCTGGAAGTAGACACGTCAAACCTACAATTCAGTGTGTTGGAAGTGATTCGGGTCCGAATGGGGAAGGGCTTACCCAGATAAAGTTGGCTGGCGGGGATAATTTCATCACTATCGGAACCCGCCAAGTAAATCAAAAACTATCTTCGTAAGATATAAAAGGATTATCTATTCTCACTTTGATCTGAGATGTCTTATCTGAAATTGAAGATCTGGTTTATTACGCTCCACAGTAACTGAATTTTAAATGCACTTGATTCTTGTTTTAAATGGAGTTTATAATCCGGTTGCTGTAATCCTTCTTTTGGAATAGGGTAGTTAACAAAAAAAATCGTATTTGTCCGCCAGATAGATTTCCAAAGAATATTGGACACGTATTTTTTTCTTTTTTAACGTAAACAAACAATGAAGACGATATAATACTTTGGAAACTCGTGTGACGCCATATTCTTAGACCCCCACTCAAATCTTTGACTCAAATTTTTATTGATTTGATAAAATAAAAATACGTATCCAATATTTTTCGATAATCTAACAGACGGACTAATTAGAATCCAATATTTTTTAGTCAGTCAACACACATATTCAGAATTTTAATTTAAATGTCATAATGATTCCAGTCTAGCTATCTTTGTTTGTGTTTTTATTCGTGTTATGAGGCCTATAACTTGGCTTGACATGCCGTCGAGAAATATCTCTCAGGCATACTGATTTCCTCACGACGTTTCCTTCACCGAACTCAAAAAAATCAGAGATGAGTTGAGTTCGAACTCGGAACTTATGACTTGGTAGTCCAACGGGGACTTGGTTTAGACTGCTTAATCCAGTGAAAACGAGGTTTAAATTTTTTTTTTACAGATATGCATCTACCTCTGATTGTCTCTACAGTACTCAAACCTTGACTGGTAGAAAATTCTTATTGCAGTAGGTCCACATAGGTACTTCCAATGTTTGATACTCAGAGTTTAGTCGAAAATGAATAAATTGTAGTTAAAAGCTCTTGGTGTCCCACATCTCTTCCATATACCCATAAAAATACCGTAAAAAATATATAAACATTTTCCAGCACAAACTTTTCACATTTTACTAAGTTATGAATATTTATGACAGCAAATAATACCAGCACATACGTTAAAAACTTTATTTATCCCGTAAAGAGGAAGGCGTGAAAAATGCATACCATGCCTGTGCCTAAGTTTACTTTTTCCGCAGCTAAAATGTAAAAAGCCGAGTGTGTAGGAATACTAAGTTGACTCAGTTTTTGTCATAAAATATTTCTTAGTTGGCAATTTTGGGATTTCCATACTTAGTATCTTAGAGACTTTCTTTAGCAAGTACCTTACTGCCTAGATATTATGATATTATTATTATTATTACATTTTACGTAAGAATTTTTATTTGTATCATGGCATCAATTCAATGAACAAATTGAACGGAAATCATTCCAAAAACCCGAAACTTTCCACAACCATGTAGTATTTTTATTCATTCACGGTTCACAGCAAATTAATCTCGACAAAAATCAACAGTAGGAAAAAAGAAGAAAGATTAGTTTCCGACTTTATCGCGTGTTAAATCGACGATCCGTTGCACGGGCGCGGACAAATTAATCTCGCTTGCATAAGACTTTTTTCACATTTCAACAGAATTATGCCTTAATTATAACTTTTATCCGATAAATGGAACAGTGTAGAAATGAGGAAAGAAAGTGCTTTTATCTAAAACTTTCTGGCCCATAGAGACCGAGGATGTGACACATATTTCATGATAGTAATGCGGTTTCCATGGACTTTGAGAGGCAATCACCAAAAGCTTCTGATGTGCTTAATCTTCTTGTTATTTTGTGAAAAGGAAAGAAAAATAGCAAGAAAACAATGGTCGCATTTCTCCCTCCTAACAAGAAAGCCTTTACATTTTTTGTTATAAAATATAGTGTATACTTTTAAACAAACGTTTTTGTCACATTCTTATGAGCCTATTTAAACAAAGACCAAAAAATCCCGCCTCAGAACTTAAGAAAAAGTAAATTTTAAGTAAATTCATTGAAAAATAACCGCGAATAAATCCGGCGTCGGGTCATATTCTCGGCTTACCTTCACCAAAAAAGGTAATAAAGCCCCTGACCCTCTCATTTCAAATGTAAATCTATCCCGTCGGCTTGCAGACATTTAAACATTTATTTACTTGCCTATTGGACGAAGTGCGACCGACTTAGGTTCAATCTCAATTTTACAGACCACCGAATAAAAAGTTTAAGGTTCTTTAAAAGCCATAAAAGTGACATACTTTATTTTGTTCGGAGTTAAAATATATTTGTGAATACATTGGGGGTAAGTTTTATTAAATTATTACCCAGAAACTGAATAAATAATGACAAGCTTTAGCTACAAACAGGGTAACCTGCTCGCAATTGTTTTTTAAGTAGTGAATAGTATATTCCTAACCGTAACTATAAAGATGTAAGTACTGCGTTTTCTGGTTATTGCAAAGAGTACAATGTTCAACAAGTTTAGAGTGTCTAACTACAAGGTTTTCATTTTAACCTTTTCTTGCAGTTCATTTCATACAAAAGTAGAAAAAATAAAATAAAAAAAATATTAAGGTACAACAAAGGTAGGGGGTGGATTTAAGGTTGACTGGTAGAGACCGCCTTGTGTCATTAAGTCCGCCTATGTACCACTCTTGTACATGAAGTTTAAATAAATAAATAAATTGATGTTAAACGTTTTCTATTCAGGTTTATATTTAATAATATGACTGTCCCTCGGTAAAAATTATATTAAATGATAACCAAAATCCTCTCCGAAATAATATTTTAAAGCTTAGTGATAGAGGTAGGCCGACTAGAATTTTGGCTGACTATTCGACTGACAGCCTAGTCGGTTGCAAAAATGTCACATAATCTCACGTATCTTTAGATGCAATATATTCAATGGCATCTGCTATCGCCGCGGCGCGGCGTTTAATGTACAGCTCCTCATATAGCTAAGTTACTCACATAGAGTCCCTACGTCATACGACAGTGGTTCGCACCTGTTTTGTAGTAATTTTTTTTCTGTTATAAGCTAATTTATATTTTTCTTGATTGTAATTTAGTTTCTGAACACCAAAGGAAAATTTCCAATTCTATAAATTGTATGACATACTTAACTTTATTAAAAATTAAAATAAATACAAAAAATAGATGGCGGTTTTTGACGACTATTCGCCTTCTACAAATATGGCCGTATAACTTTCTTGAATTTTCGGCGACTAGAAGGTACATCTCTACTTAGTATTAATAATTTCTAGTTGTAAGTTATGTTTCAAACTACCATTAAAGGTCTTTACTTTGGCTTTATTAGCCAAAGTGATTTACTTTCTCGAACAAAATATTTTACCGAGTCCAAATTTTGTGAGTAATAACTACTAAAAGGATTTAATAATTAGGCAAATACGTAGTATTTATCGCTTGTTTTAATGTACTTGCTGAGTAAGTCGGTAGGTACGAGTATATGCTTAAGGGGAAAAGCAAATTGAAATAATGCGCAAAACAATTTGCAACTCCCATTACGAAAAAAACTTTGTCTATATTTTTATATTTAATTTGTTCCCGAGGTGATTTATGCATCAATTTTGTTCTAAAGCATGATTTACAAACATAAGTTTTGTGTTTAACTATTACAAAACTAAGAGGGTATTTCGTAAATCTTTATACATATATGTCACAATAAAAACTGTTAATCAGTCAAAACTACTTTTGACCGGTCAAAACTATTATAAGAAATTATTAGGTGGTTTTTGTTTTATTTCTCTATTGATTTATAATAACCTGAAGGTCATTAGGAAACGTATTAGGTTGTAAGGTTTTTTTAACCCTTTCATACTCTTGTATCCTTGTGCGATAGTTAACATTTATTTGAATAGAGTAAACGTGTTTTAACGTAATACTCGTAAGGGTTTCGACTGAAACTAGTCAAAAGTAGTTTTAACCGATTAAAAGTTTTGACTTAATCATATATATATTTTCTGTACGTGTGTTTGTCACTGACCTCCTCCTAAACGGCTGAACCAATTTTGATGAAATTTTCGTATGTATTCAAGTGGATTTAAGAATGGCTTAGATTTACAATTGGATCCGGTAGGTGGCGCTGCTGTACAGGCAGGACGACGTCTGCCAGGTCCGCTAGTCTATATTTATAAAAGCAAATGGTCATTCACTTACTCACTCATCACGAAATCTCGAAAACCGCTGAACATATAACGATAAAATTTAACAGGAAGGTACTTTATAGTTAGTAGACGTCCGCATAGAACGGATTTTGCGACAGGGCCGGATTAGGGAGGTTCAAGGACTCTCGCGGGTTTGTGTGAAAGTCCTTTATTTTTTGTGCTACAAACTTTAATTTTGACAGGAATGTACTTTATAGTTATTAGACGACAGCTAAGAACAGATTTTGCGACATGCCCGGAAAAAGGAGATCTGAAGGCTCTCACATGTCGGGCCTGCGGACGGTGAGTAATGGTCTAACTCACGGTCTGTCCGTCTTGTGACGACGACAGGCCGTGTTGATGGCGCTTTCGTATTCCATGCGCGGCTCAAAGGGATATCAGCAACATTGCAGGGGGCCGCCCGCAAGGACCCCACGTCTGCCGGGGCTGCGGGTTGTTCGAAGGGGATACTGTGGCCCCGGATACAAATTGCCAAGAAGGAACATGGGTGATTTAAGTAAGTAAAAGTCTGAGAATCCCTTCCGCTCTCAGATCTCCCACAAAAAAGGGCTCTCACATGTTTGTATGAAGGTACTGTTTTTATTTTGTACTACCGACCGGTTTAGTAATTCTAGAGTTTATGAGTAGAAGATACCAGCAAAGCAAAAAATTGGGAAGACCTGGACTAAGGGCTCCCGTAAGTTTATATGAAATCCTTGGCTTATTGTACCTGAAAATTGGTAGAGAGATAGAATATATAATTAAGACATGACGTGTGTGGTGGGAACAGATTTTACGAGAGGGCTGGTTTAATCGCTTCGATAGGCATTTGGCATTTGATTTGATATAGTACATCCAGAGGCAGTCCCGATTCCAGACCAAACTTCCACGCGAAAGAGGTCGCGGGCAACAGCTAGTTTATTATAAGTGGTGTAAGACAAAACATTTGTTTAGTTCAAAAGATTTTGTTCGTTTTGTTGATGATTATATTGGATTTCACTAGATATACCAAAAGACAAAAGTCACTCACTACTCGTGCGTACCCAAACTTGCATAATATATTATAACCACAGTCTCAATTACGGAGTTTAGTTTCAAGACTTGGTAGTACAATGTCAAAGTTCATGGAACCATGTATTTATTAACCTTTTTTTTGGCGGGTGGTAAATCATCAAATAACCCTTCCCGCCCTTGGGCAGAGCGAAATGGAGTGTCAGACTTCTACTGACTAAAAACCCCTCATGTTCCTTCTTAGCCCTTTCTGTCGAGACCGCGGTATCTCTTACAATAACCCGCAGCCCCGACGGGCGTCGGCCCTTGCGGGCCCCTTCCATGTCGCTGACGTCTCTCTGAGGTGCGCATGGAACACGAACGCGCCGTCGACACGGCCTGTCATGGCTTGCACCAGGGCTGGACGCGAGAGGTTTCCGCCGCAGATCACCGCTACGAGAACACGACGGAGCTTGGCCCAAGCGGGGCAGACCGCCACGGTGTGCCGCACCGTGTCCCCCGGCCGATCATCACAGTGGTGACGTCTGGGCGTTTGCTCGCTCCTTTTATAGGGTATGGTCCCTGTCTCTTCCTTCGCCTACTCGCTGCCCTCACAGTCAAAGTCAAGTCCCACCACGACGGCAATTTGGGGACACTCCGATGGGGGTATTTTCCACCCTGTGGCTTGGTTTACTGAATTAGTTCTATGAACGGAAAATTTGTCTGCACTTAATTATTGTTTTCACGAAGCAGAAACTCTTTGCGTTTTTTGTTATTAGTAAAAATAGACAAAATGATTCATAAAAATGTCGACTATAATAAATACAACTGCGGTTATTTGGTATTTGCTCAGTGCTAACGCTGTTATTATTAGGCTTCGTCCACAAATAGGCGCAATGGGACATATTCAAATGATAGCCTAACGGATTTAGTTGAAAATAGCTGTCCAGGGACTTAGGGTCAGTCGAAATTAGCTTTCGTCTGTCGTGCGTAACTAATGAAAGAGTTCATTCGCTTGAGTCACGCTCGATCGCTGTAATCTAATTTCGTCAATGCACAATATGTGCTTATTTTATTTAATATTAGACTAACTAGTAAAATAGTTCATTATAAAAACAATGTTTTACGTGACATGGAATCCTCCTTTTTAGATTACAAAATGCCGATGAATTCGTAAACATTTTCTTTAGTTCCCGTTCCAAAACAAAGTAAGGTAACCGCGTAGACAGAAACGCTTTCCTATTTATCTTTGTAAGGAACAAAAAGACGTCTTACGCAGCGATATAATCAAAGACGTTCATTACGCCTTGCTTCGAGGTTTGTCGTATAAGCCTGGTTACTTGGTCACGTTTGGGCCCGGTTGGTACAGCTGGTTTGTTTATAGAATAAAATCGTGTGCCTGGTCAATTACTGCTTCAGCTGTAAATGTAATTTGAACCCCTGCACACACGGACTTTTATATTGGTGGACCGAGCATGTTCCCTTAGGACACTCTAACTCGTTCCTGCAATGTTTTTTTTTTATAGTTGAGTAATATAGTGATTAAGATACATTAATAGGATAAGGAAACCAAGCATGGTTTCCTTATTTAGTAGTAAACAGTTGTTTAAGTTATGTGTACAGTTTGCATAAAATAACATAATATTTTGTTGGTTATTTTCAGAACATAATTCTACAACACAGTATTGAATGCCTTGTTAGAATTTTTTTTCGGCAGTCCCTTAAAAAATGCAAAATGCCAATTGGCCGCTGAACTAAGTTGAACTAATGCCTTAATTAAGTATTCGTAATGTAATGGTCTTTGCATTGTAATTAATTATGCACGAAATACTCAAGTGGCAATGTTGCTGAAACAGCATTTTTAATTGGATTTGTTCGCAACGTTGTACAATAGGAATGTAAACTTTAATGCTTTTAATAGATTGATTTAATTTTAGTTAGTTCATATTTTATGATGCTTAATTATTATGGACAGTTGTTTGTAACAAGTATATTTGGGGAGCTTGTCACTAATTAGAAACAGTAGCTCGGGTTAATAATCAGGTTCTGCAGCGCTTGCCTAGGTTGGTTCATGGATGGGTGGGACCCATCATATACCAATTTTCCTCCATGTTGTGAAAAGCATGTAAAGTCGTTGGTCGTGACTGTCTTTCCTGCTTCTACAGAGTTACAAGTGGACATTCAGTGTTTGACCGCGGCAGAGTTAAGACGTCCCGGCCAGTGTTATTATGTTTAATTGTAACTTTTAAGTTTCGGTAAAAAAACAGTGTAGCCAGTGTATTTTCCTTGTATGAAGCCCATCGTCTGCAATCATGATATCCGAATCTAACGAAATAAATCCTGACTATACGACATGTTTTTATTTGTTTTGACGGTAAAAAGAAAATAAAACAAGCAAAGAAAGAAACAAGCTTTACAACAAGACAAAACACTACTCAGGTTTCAGCAGACAACATAGAAATAACCGTCCGTTGACAAAGCAAGGAGAAGTTACGACAAATGATCGTTAACTTACACTAGTTTACTTGCACTTGCCAGTTCTTCAGGTAACTTTATACGATACATTGTTTTTATTTAAGAGGTTTCATTGGACTTCTTGCTCGAAGTCTGTCTGAGGATTCTCGAAGTCTGTCTGAGGATTGTGACGAAGTTTCATTACGTATGTTAGGAAATTGACTTCTGCGGGCTTGTTGCGTATCACGCTTCGATACAGTGGCAATTTTACTTATTTTAACAGTCCTGACTTTACCAATGCGTTGTTTCTGTTGCTAAGCAGACTTTTTCGAACATTTATGAAGCTTTAATTTTTTTTCGAATTGTTGCTGAAATTGACTTACGTCGTTAGGCTACTGGGATGTCCAGAGTTGTCATTGCGCCAAAGCTAAATCTACATCCCATCACGCCTGAAGTCCCCGAATGGTTAGGCAGAGGTGTACCTAATGCGCCAGTTATGTTTAAGTCTCATGCCGAAAGCGTATTGCCATTAACCGGGCACAAATCCAGACTTTGTAGCTGCATGTGAGTTTCTGGCGGAAAAGCCAAATAAAAAATATGCCCGACAATCGAATTCGGGCTTCATGCTCAGTAGCTCTTGCGACAACTAAACTAATACCAACAGTTGTTATTTTCAGTCTGTCTTAATTTCCCCCAACTGATATAAGGATTGTGTATCGGGAGTAGCAACGATGTAGGCTGATTAACTTATCTTTAATTTATTGCCACCAATAGAAAAAAGAGGTAGTACATAATCTAGTACTTTTTTAATAGGATAATGACTCATTAGTAGTACAGTAATAATTACCAGTACTACCTATAAATGCCCTATTAATCCCTCTCGACGTAAAAATTAGAATTTAATATGCTTTCGTTCACAAAAAAAAAGTGTTTCCATCCTTTCAATATTTAATGAACTCAGTATTAATTTATGCCTTGGCATGTAAGTAAGTAGTTACTTTACTGACAAGTTCGAGGACTGAAATTACTACTTTTGTGTATTTTACCATTAATTGAAGTCTGGGACTAAAAATTGTAGTTATAAAAATGGGTAGTGTGGGTATTTATAAAAGTTGATCGGTTGCTTCATCGTTTTTATTTTTATTTTAAAATAAATATACAAGTTCGTGATTAGACTTGTCGTACTTAAAGGAATCATCATCATCACTAAATTAGCCTTTAATGTTCCCACGGCAGGGACTCAGGCCTCCTCTCTAGGAGAGGGATGGGCTATAATCGACCACGGGAGCCCAGTGCGGATTGATCAGAATGGTGGCATGTAAAAAAGATTGATGAAAAACGATATTTATGAAGAATGTTGGGATGGATGTGTGGACTGACAGGAATAGATTAGTATATTAATAAAAGTGGCGTTACAAATAAATTCAAACAAAATTGTTGGTATAAAAGCCCGTGTGACTAAAAGAGCGACGGATACGAATGTTGATGAATGGGAAGTGAATGCTGTAGATGACGTCGTGACTTCTGACAGAGTAGAATGGAAGAAGAAAATTTATTGCGCTGGCCCCAAATATGTATAATGGCACACGGGCAGGAAGAAGATGTCGGTAGACCTATTAAATAGGTATGGAATAATGCAAACTTGGTTGAAGCAAGCCTAAATTATTAATTGTTGTTGGGTACACCAACCCACAAATATTCATAACGGAGTATATTCCTTTAGAGCACCGCTCCATATAATTTTCATTTAGGGAATTACCCTACAATTTTGGCAACCGCAATGTGATTTTACCGTAATTCGAGGAACCGAGACTTAAGCCAAAATACAATCGAATTGAATACTCGACGTCTGGAGAGCAGCGGTGGCCCAGTGGTGGAGGCCCGACTTACGAACGAGTAGGTCGTGGGTAGCCACCCAGGTAGGCTCATTAATTTGTGTAATTTATTTCATCACCGCTGCTCTCAAAACGGTGAAGGAAAACATCGTGAAGAAACCGGCATATCTTAGAACCATAAAATTCGAAGACATGTGACTTCTACCAATCCGCACTGGGCCCGCGTGGTATATTACAGCCCATTCTCTCTCAAAAAAGTGAGGAGGCCTGTGTCCCAGCAGTGGGAACATTAATAGGCTGTTAATGATGATGATGACTCGACGTCCGAGTCTTCTTATAAGAGAACATTCTTTTTCCATTTCTCAGACACAGAAAATATACTACCAAGCAGTGATAATTTAGTGGTGGGACCGTCAGACTGCTAAGTCATAGTTCTCGAGTTAGAACCAAAGACCTCTGATTTTTCGGATTTATGTGCGTTTTTTATAATTATCCGTTGCTTCGGTGAACGAACACAAGGTGAGGAAATCATCATGCTTGAGAGACATTTCTCGACGCCGTGTAAAGCCAAATCAGAAACGCTTGGGTAACTTAAAAACTGACACCACGTTAGACAATATTCACACGATAAACAAAAAAACCGGCCAAGTGCGAGTCAGACTCGCCCATGAAGGGTTCCGTAGCAGCAAGTAACATAATGCTAACATAATTTTTATAATTGAGTTGATTGAATGAACGGTAAATTGCGATTTACGATTTATGACGTATTAAAAAAAAAAAAACTTACTAGATCTCGTTCAAACCAATTTTGATTGGTAGTTTTTTGAGATCTACATTATATATTTTTTTTAGAATTGTCACTCTCTTACTTTAAAAGTTAGAGGGGGGGACACACATTTTACCACTTTGGATGTGTCTATCTTTGAAACGATTGACTTTAAGAAAAAATGATTTTAAAAACCTCAATGTCATTTTTGAATACCTATCCATAGATACCCCGCATGTGTAGGTTTGATGAAAAAAAGTTTTTTTAGTTTCAATTCCATGTATGGAGAGCTAATCATAATAATTTTAGATTTTTATATAAACCTGCCAAATTTCAATTGTGTAATCCTTATAGTCTCGGAATAAAATGGCTGTGACATACGGACGGACAGACGGACAGACGGACAGACAGACAGACAGACAGACAGACATGACGAATCTATAAGGGTTCCGTTTTTTGCCATTTGGCTACGGAACCCTAAAAAGACCAAACAGTTAGTCGACTTTATCATCGATGGCAAAAGTGTGATCGCTACAACAATAAAATAAATATCTTCCCGAAATAATATCATCTCGTCTCAGTCTTGTTTAAGTATTTATAAATAGGAGGATTTCAAGAGTTTTCAAGAAATCCAACAGATAGCCCTGTCTTCGCAAATTCACGTGGGACAGGCACGTGTAAAAGATATACCTGTATTATAGGTCAATCATCTATGTATAGATCTATCATTGTACTCGTTGCAAATTTTAAAAGCCATTTTCGATCGGAATAATAATTGCAACTTAGATATCTACCTACGTTCACTACAAACATTGAACATTATCAAAACCAATACAGTGAGAAAACGTCACATGTTGCTGAGCACTGTTAGTGCTCCTTACTGTACACATGTCATTGCTTTGTAAAGTCGAACGAAAAAAATGTTATTGTGGTTTTTCTAGTAAGAATTTCTTAGTAGCACCCCGGAGTCTGAACTTGTGCTACATGATGGCCATAACCTCACTCCCTATTACATGGAGACTAAACAAAACCGGCGAAATATATACAGGGTGTAAATTAACCCTTCACACATACGTCAACCAAGCATTCTGTACATCAAACTAAGTACCACTACGTAATTTTTTTTGATGGAAAGCGACTTTTTTTTGGGGTCAAAATTCACTGTAAAACTCAATGTAGCACTCTTAAAACATTGTGCTAGTGAATGCTTTGAATAGTAAACGGGTCATGGAGGTAACTTAAGTAAATTTATAACCTGAAAAACTAGTATTTACAGAAACAGCTGTGCAAAATTTGGAACTTTGACCACCAATATCTACGTAACTAGGGGGTTCCCAGGTATGGTTTAGAAACAAAAAATGATTGCAGTGGTGGGAAAAACAAGTGCCTTGGGTTCTTTTACACCATTTTTACCAAATGAAATACGAATGTGTATGTACTATAGGAAAATAAATGATATAAATCTTCTTCTCTTTGTAGCCCTTCGTAGATTACTGGCCTGATGTAATGTTACATCAAAACTGTTTAATCTTCTTAAATTACTCATTATTACTAAGTTACCAAGTTTCTTAATATCTCTGCAAAGGTAGCCTAAACAATAATGAAACCAAACGTTCATAAGGTGAAATGAGATTATTACTAAAGAAGAATCGGTAATGGCATTGATACCTATCTTGAATGAGCGTTACATTAATTAATGTATCATTGAACGTATAAAAGGAAAAGATTAATTGATTGTATTACAATTAATTATGGCGATGACTGCTGTGGTGTGACGACGGAGGAAGGCTTTTATCATTTATTCACGTGATTAAATATTAGTGTATGACCTTTTCACAAATCACTCAGTGCCCAAGATTATTTGTGGGTAAATTATACGTTGTTTTATGTAATGTATAATTTAACTCCATTCTCTAATTTATCTTTAGGTATTTCATGTCATTATAGGAAAGACTGCATGGAGTAGGTAGACTATCTAACTAATAGAAACATCAAGGATATTTTGGTAATTGTTAACAGTGTCTTTACCAAATATGTACCTATGTTCTTTATTTAAAACTAATTAGTCCGTCATATAGATTACCAAAAAAATATTGGACACTTATTTTTTCTTTTTTCACGTAAACAAACAATGAAGACGGTACAGTGCTTTGAAAACTCGTTTGACGTCATATTCTAAGACATTAGTATTACATTTTTAGCGGTCAGTGACGTCACCAACCCCCACTCAAATCTTTGACGTTTTTTATCTTCGTCATTTTTATTGATTTGATAAAAGAAAAAAATATGTAATTTTTTTTCGATAGTCTAACAGACGGGCTAATTAGAATCACATTTTTTTAAGTCAGTAAACATCTCTATTACCAGCGTAAAAAATTAAATTCTTCATAGAAAACCAACATTTCTTGGAACTAAATATGTTTATATACTAAGTGCAGAGTGCAGTTCTTAGTACCACCGTCAGTTTATCTTAGCCATGTTTTACTTAGAAGAAACTGTCGCCTGTCCTCGTCCTTTGGGAATGCTGAATTCTGTAGGAAGATGTTATCAGTCTGCACTTGCATGCGTTTCCTATCTAGCTTGTAAAATCTATTTGGCACTATTGCACTTGTCGTTTGAAGCAGCTTTCCCTTTTATAAACTTGTTATTTATTTGCAAGCAACTATTGGCCATACATAAATGTAATGCCTTCATCATCATCATCAGTCTATAATGTTCCCACTGCAGAGACTCAAGCCTCCTCCCTAGGAGAGGGATGGGCTATAATCCACCACGCGGAACCAGTGCGGGTTGGTATATGTCACATGTCTTCGAATGTTTTGATTCTAAGACATGCCGGTTTCCACACGATGTTTTTTTTTCATCGTTTTAAGAACAGCCGCGGTGATGAAATATAATTACACAAAGTAATTCGACTTACTGTTTCTTAAGATGGGTCAGCATGACAGGGCCACTAGGTCACCTTACAGACTAACATAAATACGATTAAATACAATTTGTGTTACTTAATATACCCTTTTTACTATATTAGAAACACTTCACTTGCGCAATATTTCAGTGTGTGTATATGACACTTGCCCATGGAATTGACGGGACACCACTTCCGGCGGTCAAAAGTTCTCTTCTAAGACGAGGTCCAAATAACACGTGGGATATCTTCAAATGACTCCTCCTCTAGCTCTGGGCGTAGCAGAAGGGAGTGTCAGACTTCTACTGACTAAAAGTTATCCATGCTCCTTCTAAGCCTTTTGCGTTCCGAGGCCGCGGTATCTCTTTCAAAGAACCTGCAACCAGAAGTGGTATTCGCACCATGAACACCAACGAACGAACTCTAATGTGGTAATATTTGCGATAGTCGCTGTGATGTATCACTCATTTGTTCGAAAAACTCAAGCACGCACTCTGGCTGTGAGACAAAATGTCACTCAGTGCAAATTTAATTTTTGGTTGGTAGTCTTATTCAGAAATCCCATAAGATGTCCTGCAGGTTCTAAAGTGTAACAGCGTATCAAAATGCTCTGCGTTGAAAGGCATTTCACAAGGTGATCCTGTAGTAGTCGTCTTTTGTTTGAAATCACACTAATATGTATTATAAAGACGAAAGTTTGTGTGTGAGTGTGTATGTTTGTTACTTCTTCACGAAAAAACTACTGAACGGATTTGAATAAAATTTGGTACACAGATAGTTTATAATCTGGATTAATACATAGAATAGATTTTATTCCGATTCTATCTTCTCGTGGGATAATTTTCGAATAGTAGCGGGTGAAGCCGCTGGCAACAGCTAGTAATAAAGATAAAGACAAAATCAATCAAACGTTTCTTTAAAATGTCTTAAAATAGGACTAAACAGAATCATATTTTTTCTTTTTTTATTTAGCCTATTTTGTCCCACTGCTGGGCAAAGGCCTCCCCCATTTCTTTCCAGCTCTCTCGGTGTTGTGCCTTCTCTGGCCAATCAGTCACGAATGAGTCCAAATCGTCACGCCATCGTTTTTTGGGTCTGCCTCGGTGACGACGACCGCCTTCAGGCACCCAGTGTGTGACGGTTTTGGCCCATCTGTCCTGACCTCTCCTGGAAATGTGACCCGCCCAGTCCCACTTTAACCTCGCAGACTTATCGCCAACATCGGCAATGTCTGTCTTGGAGCGTATTATGGTGTTACGAATATGGTGTCATATTTTTTAGTCAGAAAATATCCCTATTACCAGAACAACTTCAATAGTAATGGTTCTTTAATGAAAGAAGGCAGCAGAGTGATAAAATTCCCTCTTAAGAAAATTATTATGAGTCTACAATGGCTACTATGAAACTACCATAAAAGTAAAGTCAGCGACGATAGCCGTTTAATTTTACAATCCATTGCACTTTTTCTTCAGTCGTTATAATATCATAACTTTTAAAGCTGTTCTACTCTATTGGGAAAGTTAATTTAAAATCCGTATTGAAATTCACTGTAGGTATTCAAATCATTCGATTTTAACAACGCTGAAAGCTGCAATGGACAAATACTATCGTTTAAAACTAGGTAAATAAATAAATACTTCTTACACATTAACACAACACACAAAACATTATCATTCTCTTGCCCTTATCCCGTGCACACAATAGAAGTTTTCCAATAATTCCAGTAACTGGGTTGTATGGTCTAGCATGGAAGCAGTCCTTAGCATGGTTGAAAATGCCTAGACAAATATTATCATGTGTACAATTCTTTAAAACGGAAGCCAACATGTGTGCAAGTCCGACTTGCACATGTTGGGTTCCGTACGTTTGTAGTGGATATTGAGAGATTTTCCGTGTTAGCTTAGCACCGTAGACTTCTTATAAGTTTTCCTATAATCTCTAGTGTTGCTTTATCTCTAAAGTGTTGAACTAATTACTGTATTTTTTTCAAAATTTTAGGCTAATTAGTTTCGGAGATAAGGGGGGGGGGGGATGGTCGGACAGACAAGTAAACAGACAGACACACGAGTGATCCTAAAAGGGTTCCGTGTTTTCCTTTTGAGGTACGGAACCCTAAAAAGGATTGAAGACGTCACGTAACGGGGTTGCCACATTCATATGGATTAAGACCTTTTTATGTTAACAAAAGATAAAAGAAAACCTATGAGAGCTCATAATTAGGGAAAAGGATATGTTTTTTTTATATGTTTAACAGACTACAAAATTCTTGTAACATTTTCATATTTACGTACCTACTCTAGCTTGGACTTCTTCTTTAAAATAACCCATGCTGCTGACCAACTAAAACTCAATGTATTAATTTCATCCCTTTTAATTAAGACACAAACAGAGTTCAATATCCTTAGAACCCATAAAATAACTATCAATCATAATAAAACGTTCACGGGCCGATGGTTTGATTAGCGGGAGGACCCAGTGGCGCCTTTAATACACACGATTACACATTTAGCTATCTGTCACCTGATAGAATCGGATGTGTTAAATCATCGTCTTCTCTGACGGAAGTCAACGCGATGGGTCAGTGAACTTTGTTGTCGTAATCCGTTGTTTTTCTAGTCAACATAAATGATTTTATGTTTTTGTTTTATGTCGAAATGTTCTTGTAATCAGTTTTTCGTAATTTGTTAATATTCACATTCTTCTTTTTGAAAAGAAAAAAGATCGATTTCATTAGTACCTAACAATTTCAAAATATAATATTTAATTGCTTAGACACAGTTAAATATTTTAAGAAGCTTTTGTTTCGTATTTAAATTTTACGCAAAAATTAGGACATGTTCCTAATTTTTGCATGCCATTTTATAGCGAAACATGTAAGTTCACTATATAAAAGACCTTAATATTTTTACCCAAATTAAATTATACTATTCTAGTAGGTACTAGATTTTGACGCTCAAGATGTAAAACACGACATTGCCCAAAAGATGAAAATAAGTATTCCGAAAATGAAAGAATACCTGAAACATGTCAGTTGCTTGATTCTTCACTACCAAATGACCGACAACAATTACAAAATTCAGAGAACAACAAGAATAACAAACAAATAAAAAATAAATAAGTAGTTCAACCATAAATTTTAAACGCAACCTCCACGGACTGAACTACATATTTTAACTAAAAAACAAAACAAGCTTGTCCACGGTACAGCTAAAGTAATTCAACCCCAAAAATTGTGAATCCATCAGAGAATAGAGGACAAAATCAGATTCGCGTTTTCCCCACAATGCAAACTGTATGGTGGACAATCACAGAATAAAAACGTTGCTACACCGCTATTGATGCCGACAAGTTGAATGATAGGCGTTCGCTGGATGGAAAAAAGTTGAACGAAAACGTAGGTGTGCCTACGTTTTAGGCAACCAAACTTTTTCAACGGAGGTATAGTCGGGATGAGCTGTTTGTTTCAAATAAGGTGAAATGTTTTAAGGAAATAGAAACAGTTTGCGGAACATGGATTATACAAATAATTTCATTTTGGCACGAAGTTAACAAACATCGAATTAATTTTGAAGATAAAAGGTTGCTCTTGTCTGGCAAATGGCAAGTACTCTGAGGTACGGTACTACAAGTATGTTATTACCCGACCCAGTTCTCGAGAAAGATCATGTCACGTTGTACTGGGATCATAGAGGTTTAACTTTTACTGAACTTTTAAACAAGATGATTTTTTAGTAACCTGTTCAAACTCTCGCTTGGCGGTTGGATCAAGAACCTGATTCAGAAGGCAGTACTCCTCGATACGGCTCGCATTGTGAGGAGGTTCCTGTCTCTGAGCACGTTGTGTTTTACCGTAAAATGAGATTTTTGACCCAAAAAAAAAGTCGTTTCCCAGCAAAAATGTTTGCGTAGGGGTACTTAGTTTAATGTAGAGATTGCTTGGTTGACGTATGCGTGAAGGGTTAATATCACTCAATACAAAAATATTAAGATATCACATCACGGAGAGCGGATAATTCTTTCGAGAAATTGATATAATATGAAAATTTTACGTATCGATTTTATTTCGAAAATGGTGTTAGTGAATGATACCTACTTAATGCCTAGAAAAAATTTGGACGGTGACTAAAAAATCATCTTGTATTTTACGACGTCAAAATGATCTCAGTAAATTACTGTAAAAAATAGTGTATTGTACATTAGCTGGTAAGTGCTATTTATTTTACACTGTTACTTACGGGATATTTCCCATGTTTTTCAATAAATATTTTTTCTGAGCTCCCGATATTTCGACGGTGTTACAAGCGCCATGATATAATGTAAGTACCTAGTAGTGCGAAAGTTTCGTTATAAATCGTCAATGATTTAAATGACTGAGTGCTACGTGTATATAAACGAAAATAATTAGGCCAAAAGGTAAATAGAAAATGGTGGTGTTTTCTCAAGTTATTTTACTACAAATCATTAAAAATTTGTGAGTGACTGTACTTGCAATGGTTACCCTCACTCGTGGGCCCTATGCAAATTAACACGAGCTCGATACTTTTGAATATGTATGCCGTATTGTGCTCGGAGAGTACCTAACGTGTAGTACCGCGGTGGTGAAATGTTGGTCTATTTCCTATAGACTTTTTAAACCATTGACAAAAGTTTTTCCAAATTTAACGGTACCATAAGGAGTCGTACGATTTTATACGCAGAAGTACTGGTTCTATTAATTTAAAAAATACTCACCAAAAATAATCACATATCTATATCGTTATCGATAATTGGTTTTTGTTTGTATGCTCTTACCCTATAAACTACTGAACAAAAGACAATGACCGAAACTCGTACCAAGAATTCTCGAGTTTCAAGATCAAAATGTTATAGTAATTATTTTCATATTTTTTTACGACATTATGCGGCTGGGATTTGATTTATGAAGAAGGAATTTAATTTAAAGTATAAAAGTATGAATATTGTTTTACTCCCTATACATGGCGTTCATACAACCAGTTCAAAAGTCGTTCTGTTAGATCTGTCAGTTGATTTTGACAGTTTGACTGACTTCGCATCGTAGAGGTTCCCTACAATACCTACTTGCCTGTTTTTAAGGTTATTTTCGATTTTATAAAATGTCTCCGAAACTCGGATTTAGTTTACAAAAAGAACTTTTGTAGGAGTTAATATGATAAATGTAGACAATAAAAAACAAAGTTTGATGTTGACACAGTTTGGTACGGGATTCCGTATATCCATGAACAAGCTCTATTGAAGAAATTTTGCACTGTTGGCCGGGCACTTCTTACTTAAATAAAAATCATAAACGTATTATTAACGAAAATATTTCCCAGTTTTCCATTTCAAAATATCAGCTTCAAAAAACAATTAATGCACACATTTAAATTTCCAGTTGGGGCCTTTATTCAGTAATACATATAAATGAATAATACATGGCACGAATAACTGGCATTGAAAAGAAAATAATAATGTGTTGAATAAAAAGTTACCCATGTTCAATTTTCACACTTCAACGGTTTACGAATTTGCATTTGTAAATATTAAACGAAGCGGGTATGCACTCGAAAAGATTGCCAGTTCCGATCCCTTGTCGATCTTTGTCAGAGCTGTCGATTGAGGGTGGAACCTGAATAAAATAAAATTTTCATACGATTGTAGAACCCTTATGTAAAAGTTTCCCCTCAATCATGAGGATCCTTCCTTTGAATAGGGAATGACAACATGAGTTGCATGTTCTTTGGGCTTTTTTCCGGGCGTGTGGAAAAAAATCAAAGTAATGTTGATCTTTTCTCGGTTCTTATGATTGACTGCTTGTGAAGTGATAACGTTACCGATTGAGTGGCATTAATAATAGTGGAACAAAAAAAAAACAAATTTATAACTACATAATTTACTTTAAAATAAGTATATCCGAAGTCCTCAGTAGCAGTCATGGAGTCTGAATTTATGTCCGGATGATCAATGATATTATAAAGAAAGATACGCCATGTTCATGTTCATACTGAATGGCGTTCAGATGTCGTTACGTTGTTATTATAAGTACTAACTTAAAGGTATACAGTAATTTAAAACTACTACAGCCATAGATAATACGGAACATATTTAGATAGAAAGAGATAGCTAGTTTTCAAACTGCAACAAAAGGGATGTTTACCGACCTATAAAAATATGATTCTAGTCCGTCTGTTACATTATCGAAAAATATTGGATACTTACGTATTTTTTGTTTTATCAAATCAATAAAAAATAACGAAGATAAAACGCGTCAAAGATTTGAGTGGGGGATTGTGACTCACTCACCGGTAAAGAATGTCATACTAATGTCTTAGAAAATGACGTCACACGAGTTTTTAAAGCACTGTACTGTACACTGTACACTGTACGTTTTCTCTATCTAAGAGACTAATTAGATTTTTTTTGTTAACTACTCTGTTGCCTTAGTTTGCAACGCCGTAGTTTCCTCAACAATTTGTGCGTGCTAATGCGATACCTACCTCTTTTTATTATTTGTAATAAATATCATTGCGGTTGATGACAAGAGGCTCGTGCCACCCATTCCACTGGCAAAATGTGGGTTTACTATTAGATACACCTCTGCCTATCTCTTCAAAGCAAAAAAAAAATGTCTTTTATTTCAGGCAAAATACCCATAATAAGAGAATAATACAAATAAATTGTTGTTGTGTTTTTTATGTTAAATACCTGACGATAACTAACCGAAAACTGCTAACATAATTGCCACAGACCATCACAGACTTAGCAGTAGAATCTTCTAAAACGTGAATTTCACGATCGACCCCGTCAATCCTGCAAAGTTCTTGTAATGACAGGCTCGCTGTCATCCAGCTATACGGAACTTTGACTCTATTTCGTGTGGAGAATGTTCATTTGTGAGGTTAAAATGGGTCACACGGCGTGCAAGCAAAGTTTAAAGCTTCGGCTTGGCTTTTATTGTACTTCCCTAAGTTGGAGTTAACAATAGCTAGAACTACTAATTTAATTATGCTATGCACTGTTGTACCACTAAAAGTTTAATACGAGGCAAATATTTTGTTTTCCTGTGCAATGATGTCGTTTTATTCCTCTTTAAGATGTTGAGATTGTATTAATTTTTTTATGCAAATTCAATCGAAGTCGAATATCAATGTATTGACATAGACACAGTGTGAGGTTTTGTCCAAAGGGGAGCTCTTAGACATAGAGAGTTCAAGGAATAATCACGACATTGCAAAATACTGTTCTTTAAATATCTCAAAAATCAATCGCCAGCCAAACCTGGCCACTTACTGAGCTAAAACTATACAACACTCCTAAGAAAAAGAAGCCAACAAAACGTATGGTTTGTAATACATAATTATATTGAAATGGGAAATTCAGCACCGAATCATGAACCGAATCTTAGATATTTAATTCTACGCTACACTCCCAAATTAAAATGCCGAGCTGCCACACTGCATTGCATAGGTCGCTACCTAACATTTGATTTCGCCACTATCGTAACTTGCAACAGTTATATATACTTTACTTATAGATTACTTATAAGCACTTATTATACAATTGTTTAGAAATAACACTACTGCACCTAAATGTACATTTTTGTAATACCTACTTTTTTAGAAATAAATTATTCTTAAAATAAATTGCGATGTAATCTCAACTAATTAGCCCTAATGCAGCTGTCCCTCCCGGACTTCTAACTAGAAATTGGATTTTATCTGCCGGTCAAATTCTTCCAAGTTTTATTTTTTAATTAATCAGGAAAACTTCCTAAGGCATTCAACTGTCAGGGTGGGTCGTACGAGGCGGCGGCCGACAATTTGACACGCGGGGTTGCGATAGTCGTAGAGAGGATCCGGCAGCTGGGTCTCGAGGTGGCGCTTCACAAGTCGGAGGCCATGGGCTTCCATGGACGTGGGAATGCGCTGCCGTCGGGATCCCAGTTAATGGTGGGAGGGGTTCCTATCGGCGTCGAGTGTACTTTGAAGTACCTAGGACTCGTCCTCGACAGCCGGTGGAACTTCGTGGAGCATTTCCGACGTTTGGCTCCCAGACTGGAGCGGGCCGGGGCTGCCTTTAGGTGGCTCTTGCCCAATCTGGGGGGGCCAAACGCCTCCTGCCGGAGGCTCTACGCGGGGATCGTGCGGTCCATGGCCCTTTACGGGGCCCCGGTGTGGGCGCCTGCTTTGAGGAAGCGGGCCGCCCACTACCTGAACGTGCCCCAAAAGGTCATGGCCGTAAGGATGGTACGGGGGTACCGCACGATCTCCCGCGAAGCGGCGAACCTCCTTGCCGGATTGCCGCCGTGGGATCTGGAGGCGATAGTCCTCGCGCGCCTGCATCAATGGCGCGCGGAGGCGCTGCGCCGGGGGGTCACTCCGCTGCCGTGGCAAATTGCTGCGCGGCGGACAGACCTCCGGTGCGATCTCATGGCGACATGGAGACAGCGACTGTCGCAACCCCGTGCAGGGCACGCCACGATAGTGGCGGTAAGTCCCCTCTTTGAGGAGTGGCTTAAGAGGCGCCACGGCGCCCTTACCTTCCGTCTGACGCAGGTCCTCACCGGACACGGTTGTTTCGGGAGGTACCTGCACCGAATCAGGCGGGAGGAAACGCCCGGATGCCACCATTGTGAGGATCGGCCGGAGGACACTGTGGAGCACACAGTGGAGGTGTGCCCCGCTTGAGCGGAGCCCCGCCGCCGTGTTCTCGTAGCGGCGATCGGCGGCGGCGACCTCTCGCGCCCGGCCCTGGTGCAAGCCATGGTCCGGGGCGAGGAGAAATGGGACGCCGTCGCCTCCTTCTGCGAAGCAGTGATGCTGGCGAAGGAGGTGGCGGAACGCGAGAGGGAGAGAACCTCTCGAAAAAAAATTAAAGAAATTAAAATTAAAAAAAAAAAATTAATGAATTTTTTTTCTCCGGGCGTCGGGGGTCCCGCGATGACCTCCGGCCACCGTAGACGCGGGCCTGTGGACGGTGAGTGATGGGCTAACACGCCGTCCGTCCGTCTCACGACGAAAACAGGCCGTGTCGACGGCGCGTTCGTGTTCCACGCGCGCCTCAAAGAGATGTCAGCAACATGGGAGGGGCCCGAAAGGGCCGACGCCTGTCGGGGCCGCGGGTAGTCCACCGGTTATCGCGGCCTACACCCACCAAAAAAAAAAAAAAAGGCATTCAACTGTGTGACTGTGAAGTAGCACACTAGTAGCACACTTTTATAAAGTTACCTACGACTTTAAGAAACCGTTGAGAAAGATTTATTTTCCTGAAAATAGGTATTTAAAAAAATACACATAGATATCATCATCATTTCAGCCGAAAGCTACATCGGCCATCCGTTATGAATATTACAAAATAAAAAAATATTTCTAAAGCTACAAGTAACAACCATACTAAAGTTAATTCTCTTAATCTTTCAACGGTCAAAGTGGAAGTTACGCAAAAGCCGATTATATTATCAAAGACAACAATAAGAAAGGCAGTAAGTTATTAAATCCTTAGTTTAACAGTTAAAGGTTACGTTCGTTAACTCTACAAAGGGGGTCCGAGATCGCAGACAAAAGTTTTGCAACCAGAATTAGTTATAAAGTAGATAATATTCGAACCGTTCGCGCGTCGTCGTCCTACAAAGCTAGGAACTTCATAGAAAAGCTAGCAAAGGTTCATGGTTGCTTGGGGAAATATGAATGTTTCGGATAGCTTTTTTAGCAGGCGTCAGTACCATAACAACTCAAAATGAATCTCTATCCATTCCCGTAACTGGGCAATATTTCAAAAAAGAGATTGTGTTCACCGCACCCTTTCCTACATGTACATAGAAATGCAAGTAACTTGAATGATAAGAACAAAGATTGTTTCTGACATATACCAAAAAAAATATCACAGTGCATCCAACTTGCATGCTCTTATACAAATTACAGGCATCTGAATCCTTCGTTTGAAATTGATTCACCAATTGTAGTACTGTGGTTAAGAGGAGGAACAATTCCACCAAGTTATGTTATTACTTCGGCTATAAATAGAAACTATTGGCAACGGAAGGTCGGTTCATATCTTTATGTGTCCATTGCTTCCAGGAGGCAGCGTTTACGATAAATATTTCGTGTGTTCCGTTTCTTTTAGTATTCACTAATAATGTTATGGGCTGGTGAATTTCTTTTACAACTTTCGTATTTTACGCCTGGGGCAACAGACAGGTCAACGCAGCGTATGTCAAGGTGACAACAACTACCTTATTATATAACTGTCAAACTCGAAAAAAAATCAACATCTTTTGATGCAGAATAAGAAGCTAATCCTATTTTTAAAAAAATAAACACCATGTTACTATCAATCCAAAGTATTATTTATCTACCCTGGTTTAATTACGTTCTTTTAAACAAGAGTCTACCTAAAAATATCTAAAACTATTTTCCTGAAACCCAAACTTCGTGCCTACCTACTGTATTTCTAAAGTTAAAGATAACAAAATTTTAAGTGAAAAGTGTGATTCGGTGTTTCAGTTGTTTTTGCAAGATAGTCGAGGAGGCTGGAGTGATTTAATATTTTCTTTTTGATTAACTTGAAATGTTTTGAAAGTTTTTTAATAAAAATATTTTTTGTAGGTATTCGTAAGTGATCCGTTTTATGCCTGTGTTTTTAAAGTGTAAAAATGGAATCCATTTTATTTCTTTGGTAGAGCACATAAATTTCAACTTTTAGATTAGATAACTCATAAGTATTGATGGTTTTTAATGTTATTTTGGCAAAAGAACAATAAAAATTTTTTTTTTTAGTTCGCCCAATGTCCCGCTACTGAGCAAAGGTCTCCCCCATTCTTTTTCAATTAATCTGTATTAAAAAAGTACCTACGTACACCACAAACACATTACTACATCTTGTTTTGTTAATTAGCCTATTATGTCCCACTGCTGGGCAAAGGCCTCCCCCATTTCTTCCCAGCTCTCCCGGTGTTGTGCCTTCTCTTGCCAATCAGTCACGAACAAGTCCAAATCGTCACGCCAACGTTTTTTGGGTCTGCCTCGGTGAAGACGACCGTCTTCAGGCACCCAGTGTGTGACGATTTTGGCCCATCTGTCCTGAACTCTCTTGGAAATGTGACCCGCCCAGTCCCACTTTAACCTCGCAGACTTATCGCCAACATCGGCAATGCCTGTCTTGGAGCGTACTAAGGTGTTACGAATTCGATCGGTGATTTTGATATTCATTTTTTTTTTAATTTAATTTTTTAAATTTCAAATTACTATATCACATAAGTAAAATAAAAAAGTCTTATATTTCTTATTAAAGACTACAAAAACAAAACTTATTTCTTATTACACTTAAACTTAATTAAGTGTATAATACTAAAACTTATTTTTATTTTGAAGTATTATGTTTAAACTTATTCCTTATAATTATAGATACATATTTAACTATTTATGTAAAAACCCCTCGTTCTCGAAGGTGAAAGCCTCCTCTAGAGATTTTCAAGTATCCCTGTGTCTCCATCCACTGTTTGCCAGCCGCTTGAATAATATCGTCAGTCCACCGGGCAACCGGTTTACCTCTCTTTCTGGTGCCTGATGGACCCTTCCAGAATGTTATCCTGGCGGTCCATCTGATTTCTGTTAGTCTGGCTAAGTGACCAGCCCAACGCCACTTAAGCTTTTGCTTTGAATCAGATCGTATGTAGCTTTTGTCTTCTTTCGAATTATACTATGGGGTATTTTTACCCGACTGCGGCGAAGTTCAAAAGGAGGGTTATATGTTTGGCGTGTATGTATGCATGTATGTATGTATGTATGTATGTCCGTTTCTTTGTTCCCTCATAACTCTTAAATGGATGAAGGGATTTGAATGAAATTTAAGTCGTTAGATTCGTCTTGATGGCGCGAGTGTCACTGGCTACATTAAAATTAAAAAAAACAAAGATAATTGCTGGTTTGGGGGCAAAATCGTGGATTTGAAAAAAAAAAAACCATTACCATCGAGTAGGGTATCAAAATGAAGGTTATTAAAAGAAGATTACAAAAATATATGACACCTATATGTTTAAAATAAATTCAAAGTCACAAATTCTTAAACAAACACAAAAGTTAAATCATCTGCGAAGTATTTTACGCGACCAACGAAAGAACAAACACTAGAGAACTAATAAGTTAGAAATAAAAAAAGTAGTTAAAAAACTAAAAAACCCGACTGAAAAGACTGAAAAGCCAAAAACAAGCACATTTTAAACAAAACTTGGAAGCAGGTGGGGTTCATTTGAAAATTAAATTATGAAATGAAAATAGAATGGACCCCGCTTGCTTCCAAATTTTTTTTTAATTTAAAATGTGCTTGTTTGAATAGGGTAGTTAACAAAAAAATCTAATTAGTCCGTCAGATAGATTTCCAAAAAATATTGGACACGTATTTTTTCTTTTTTTACGTAAACAAGCAATGAAGACGATACAGTGTTTTGAAAAAGACTCGTGTGACGTAATTTTCTAAGACATTGGTATGACATTCTTTACCGGTGAATGACGTCACAACCCCCACTCAAATCTTTGACGCGTTTATCCTCGTCAATTTTTATTGATTTGATAAAACAAAAAATACGTATGCAATATTTTTCGATAGACGGACTAATTAGAATCATATTTTTTTAAGTCAGTAAACATCCCTATAGTCTTTTGATTCAAACATACTTCTTTCCATCCATCTTTGACATGTTTCTCACTATATCACATACGCGTATCAAAACCCCTTTTTCATAACCGTTACAACATTTGCTTTTAGATCAGAAACCAAATAAATTGCGATATCTATAAAGTCCCATAAAGTTCAAATAACTAAGACAGTGATCACCAATTCACCTGCCAAATGATTATGGCAATATTCCCAAAAGTGTTCGCTACACCGGTTTGCACGTAACCGGTGTTACGTAATGATCCGTGCCTTTACCTCGAATATTATTTACGTGGACCTAACGTTAGGCAGGATTACAGTTGCAAGATTTTCGATGGTTAGGTCTTGGGAAATTATTATCTACATTTCGTAACCAACCTACCAGCAGTTTCTATTAGATTTTTCGCAAGACTTATCCAACTTATAGGCACCAACCAGGAGCTCGTGGCTAAATAATATCAGCCAGTCAATATTTATGGTAAGCCATGGTTGCCTAGGTTGGTCTGTGAATCAGTGACCACCCATTGCATGCCGAGGTTCCTCCGTGCCACAGAAAGCACGTCATTTATTGTAGATCTTTGGGAGAGTGAGGTCCGAAAGTGGTTGAGTTGCGGAGGTCAGATAACCCCTCCCGCTCTTGGGCAGAGCGAAAGGGAGTGTCAGACTTCTACTGATTAAAAACCACCCATGTTCCTACTTGGCCCTTTATGTCAAGGCCGTGGTATCTCTTACAACATCCCGCAGCCCGAATATCCTGCAGCCCTGGACAGGACGCCCTCGAAAGACATACACTAAACTTTTTTCTGGTGGAAGTGTTTCAGGATAATTATGTACAGTACAGTAAATGACCAGATATGAAAATGAGGCAAAAGGAATTTGAAAGGAGCTAGTCTCCTAGTAGTCGGTGGAGTTCTGTGGTTTTTGCAAATCCCCATGCGAAAAACTTCTAGTATGTAATGAAAAAAAAATAAGTATGTAGGTAATGGATATCGTGTCGCCACCGAAATATTTTCATAGCATGAGAATTTGTTTGAGCTTTAAAAATGTGTAAAGAAGAAGTAATAAATCCATTTATTACTTCTTCTTTCATGGATATGAAGATCCGAGACCTGTTGGGACAGACGTAGCCCTGAGTGAAAAATGCGTACAGGGAAAGTCCAAGGTACGAGACTAGGTGGAGTGGCAATATTCGCAAGGTGGTTGGTACGTCATCCCCAACTGTCTTGGAGTCGTCGGCATACAGTCTAACCTGGTGCAGATCAGTTTTAGTTTACCACATGGAGCGACTGCTTATTTGATGATTTCCCAACCCCCCAAAAAAAGGGCGTCCTGTCCTATCGTTGCCACTCACATCTACCTTTTGTTAGTTGCTTTAACTCATCCTCTCCAAACCATAATAAGTAGAGATAGTCCTAAACTAAGTGTAACCGTGTGTTTCTATTGAAAATTCGATCTAGTTAGAATAATACTAATCAATATCAATACAACACTACGGTTAACTATGCTGTCGTGAATGAGAAACTAATTTCTACATTGAATTTGCCAATTTGCGGTTATTTCTAATCACATATTGTTACTAACCCAAGTTGTATGCAAAGATAATAAGCAGTGGTCACGTCACTACGTCGATCCTATTAATTAATGTGACACCAAATTCTCCTGAATTATCTATTGAACATTTATTTCACTTCTAGTTGTCATACTCATGAACTCATGACGGTTGGGCTGGTGTGTACTTAGCTCCTCCTCCTCCTTGCGTCGTTTTTCCTCAATGCTGAGTGTAGTGGCCTCTTTGGATCACTTTCTCCCGGACTGTCTTGCGCCAACTCACTCTGTCTTCAGCAGCATGTAAGGCATCGCAGACAGAATTCAGAGTCAGAGTGGAACTGGTTTGACCAGCACATTGGGCTTCTGCCTCTGGGTCTTCTCCTGCCCACCTTGCCCGTACGTAAAAATACCAAACCCAAACGACACTTGTTGTCCGCGTCATTGCTGTCCTTTTTTTTTTGTTTCGTTCCAGCTTTTCCACATGTTTTTTTCTGCATACATTTGTTTAAATACGTTCACCACTCCCGTACTAATCAATGCATTGTATTAAGTTCTACCGTAAAAAAAGATTTTTCACCCCCAAAAAAAAAACTTTCGCAGCAATAATTTTTGCAAAGAGTTACTTAGTTTGACGTACAAAATACTTATTTGGCAGCTTCGTGTAAAGTCCCTTTATATCTTGTTTACTTTTAAAACCATATCAAAATTTATTTGCTTTCTTTTGGTTATTTTATTGTTTGTGTTAATGTGTGTATAGCTAGGTAATTTAAAAAAAAAACACTGTTTAAAGAGAAAGAGAGATAGAGAGAGAGTGTTGAAGGAGCATGTATCTTATACATAGAGTGCAAGATGATTTTACCACAGCAATAAAATGTTTCAAGCGTAACCAACATCTAAGGGTGCCCCGTGCCAACATTACAGACGTGAGTAAAATAAGTATATGTTGCATATTTCTTATGTCACATACTGATAAAAATATGTGCATCAAAGCAAACAGGTAGAAGGTACTATGAAAGAATAATGTTTAACCATGTAACTTCGTACAACGCAAAGGCGTTCTACCCCTCGGGAATTCAGAAACCTAAAATATCATGTAAATTGAAATGAAATGTTGATTTTTTTGTTATTTTTGTCTTCTGGGTGTACTATTAGGTACTCTTCTGTCTAGCCTTCCATATTCACTTTGCCTCTGCCTTTGGGGATGACAGGTATGATGTTATTTTTTACTTATATCTTTGTATGTGGCGGAAGTTCACTACATGTGAATGTAGTGAACTTACTAGGCAGTTGACACATGAATTTTGGTCAGCAACGTAGTATTTGAAACTACGTCAGACAGAGATTGAACACAAAATAATATGCTTACTAAAAACAAAATTAATAGAATGCTTGCTAGACGCTTTTAGCTTTTTGTAATCACATCAATGATGTCCTGTTGTCACAAACAGTTTTATCATTTTACCCTTATGTTGGAAGTTTATTTGGTGACCGTCATGTTCAGGACGTTTGAATAATTTTTTTTTTATAACAATACAATACCAAGAAACAAAATTCATTTTGAATGTTGTGGAATTACAAAACTAGCTTGCCATTTGCTGAACAAAAGGTACCGCCTGCAGTCACCACTGATTTGCATAATCAGCCGCAACGACACCAATTTCCCTGCCACGAGAAAATTGGCTTCCGTTCTACCTCATATCGATATTTTTCATTGATTAAGTTTACTGCTCTCTCTATTACAAACATTAATTTGTATGCTAATGGCCCCGCTACGAGTTTCGTTCCAAAAAAATGTCGCGGGAAATTAATTTTATGCGTTTCCTGCAGTGTTGTATAGTTTTGAGTGAAATCTGGTTTGCTTTTGTTCAACTTAGTAGAGTTTTGTTTTCAACAACATTCGACTCAGAGTATCTAGACTTACATCGTCACTTACGGGATATCTTCCGTGATTATCCCTCATTACGAACTGAACAGCGCCTCTGCCGCTGCAATAAACGTGGCTACCTACTGGGTTCAAACCGTATTAGATGGAAGTAGATTCAACACGAAAAGAAGAAGATTACAAAAACGCGGCATTTTATCGAATGGCGAATGCGTGACAGTATAATTTTGGCGGCGCGAATAATACACACGCAGCAAATTAACAACGCGCAGAGCGCACGTGCAACGAAACGTCACGAGCGAGTCAGCGTCATCGACGCCTTACAAGTTTGATGGTGTTTTATTTGTGAGATACCTCTCCTGTTACAAGTTTTGTTATAAACCGTGAAAGGTTGAAATAGTGTCAGAGTAACGTAATCGTAATTGGGCTGCGGGTTGTTCACAAGTTACCGCGGCCTCGACATATAGGGCTAAGAAGGAACATGGGTTGTTTTTAGTCAGTAGAAGTCTGACACTCCCTTTCGCTCTGCCCAAGAGCGAAAGGGGTTATTTGATGATTTTACATCCGTCAAAAAAAAAGGTGTTCGATAGGAAATAGCGTCGACTGTGTCCGGGCCTTTCCATCTGGTATTAGCATCATTGCCTGTCATTGGCATTCCCCGCGGCTTAACGTGCAAAAATCTTATTACTCTACGTTACGTGGTCGAGCGTATTGTGTTTATCATTTACATTATTTTGTCGACAGCATTTCTAGGAATGAAGGAGCTCAGACTTTTTTAATCCTGACATAATCTACCTACATCTCGGGCAACGGTCACCTTTTCGAACCATAATTTTCATTGAAAATATTGAACGCAGGTCTATTGCGCAATTTATAAAAACACGAAAAAATTACTTTCGCTTCTGAATTGGTTACTTCTATTCGATTAATTAGGCTTTAGGCCACTCACTTCTGAAGTTAAAGTAATTTTTCTCTTTTTCGTGTTTTTTTGAAGTAATTTTTAGTTTTTGCAATTTTATTTTTCCATTTTTAGTTGCTTCACAATTGGCGAAAATATTGCTTCTCATCCTGCAAAACCTTTTCATGTTAAATACCAACGAACTATGTTATAATTAGGATCATTATTTCTTAGTATTATTCAAACATGACATGCCTTCAATTAATTGAATATTACGTCAGTTTAATGCTTATTATTTATAATAATACTATTGTTGATGAAAATTCTGAAGCCTGTCAAAAGCAGACCATTATTCGATTATAATTAAGGCCGGTAGATTATCCTGAGTATAATACTAATTAAATAGTTCGAAATACTTGCGTATTTAAATTTGCGCTAAGTGTCAAATAACACAAAGGCATAAATTGAAACATATTAATTCTCGAATGTTACTAACATGTTAATCAAGGATGATTTATTTGATGAGTGATAGTTTCAATTATGTACTAATTAGCGATAGTCAACATGAGTATCTGTATAATTGATATTGCGCTACAGTGATTGTCGTGTTAGGGAATATCTCAGGGGACAATTGTTTCTAGGTACGTTTCAGCATACCTTAGAATCAAAAAAATCGACAACATGTGACATCTACCACCTAGCACTGGGCACGCGTAGTGGATTATAGCCCATTCCTCTTCTAGAGAGGAGGCCTGAGTCCCTGCAGTGGGAACATTATAGGCTGATGATGATGATGACGTTTCCGCATGTAGTCCCACAACGTCAATTGTGAAAAAGTAGGAAAATATATTGAAATAGAAAAAGTACACAAAATATTGTCAGGGATTTATTACTATCTCATTTATTTATATCTTTTTTACTATCTATTGCTCATGGATTAACAAGCATGCTTGCCAAGCTCGGTTCGTGGATGTGTGACCATAATTAGGTACCGAGTTTCTTCCGTGGCCAGTTAAGCAATTGGTCTCGGCTATCATTGAAATATCTTTGACAGTACAAGGGTTATTCTATTACCCAGTAACTGATTTGTGGAGATCAGGAAGATGACGACTAATGGAACAAATGCTTTTTTACTCGTATAATGCAATTTTTACTCTTTTCACCCGACGACGGCGAAGCCAAAAGGAAGGGTAATGATTTTGGCAGTCTAAGTATATATTTTTCACTTGCTTAAGATAGTAAATATAAAACATCGACCACTACTTTGTACTAATTCATTAAAAACATCATTGTACAAGACAAATTACTTGTCACTAAGTCGACACTATCATACACAAGTCAACTTGTACTTTCGTGGTCGTCAATCATGGTTGTCACTTATCCTACGTGGAACAAGTGATCATGGTGTTATATAAGAGTCAGATGTCAAATACTACCTGTTACAGTTTTTTGCTTTAACTACGATGTAGAATTACATGTAGCATTCAGTACAAACCTCGGTGGTTTTAAAATGCTATTCTGGTTGAACAAATGTATTTTTGTTAATGGTAAATAAATGAAAATAAAAAAAGATACCGATCGATCAAGTTCCTTTGAAAGCACCCTAGATAAATGTATTAGTTTTATTGAGTAGTAAGTAACTAGTAAAAATTAAGAGCAAGATTTACGAGCCAAACTGAACTCGTTCAGCACATATAAACGGAGTTTTGAGCAAGCTGACTATGTTCTGTTTTGTTAGTAAAATCTATGTATTAAAAGTGGTGTTCCTTTACTCTCGGTTATCATAAATAAGAGAAATTCATTATCTTCAACTTTTATTGAATTGTATAACGGGCGGGTGTCCGCAACTCGTCAAAAGTATTTTGCATAAGGTTGCATATAAACTTCTTAAGGAACTGTAAACAAACAAGAAGCTTTTAATATCACAACAACATTTTCTACTTCTAAACATTATTCCGACATAATAAATGTCGCACAAGAATAAATTAAGTTTTACAATATCAAAGTCACTTTGCTGCATGCGAAATAAAATCGTGGAAGGGCGCCGGCTGCTTTAAGATTCCTTCAACATTTTATACGTCAAGTCAGACGAGAGGTCTTATTTACCTCTGGAATAAATGACTGTAAAATATTGCCTTGCCTAAAACACCAATGAGCATTACTAAGCTTGGCTTATTCGCTGGAAAAAAGGCAGAAAAAGGCCGCTGATTTCTCTGAAGCCTCAAGATTACCACTAAACGGTATCCGTTAAATTTTATTTCCAGAACAGGTTTAGGGTTTTGTCGGGAACATAGATATTTGAGAAGTATTCACGGGCACTCTACTCCGAATTTAACGTGTAGGTGAGTTCGAGTTCCGGCCGAGCGCACACCCGCGCAACATTAAGTTACGTGGTTCCGCACCATTAGCGAAGATTTCGCAGTTTCACCCTATCTCAATTCCGTGGACTATTAAAGGGGAAATTTCATTATAAGAATGGTTCTCTTGAATAAGCGATGAACATCGCGAGGTGCGTCTGAGACTTAACGGCTGCCTCTGATTAAAGATTACATAGGTATTCTCGGATGGTGTTAAATTTAATTTGCTCCCGCGAACATTATGCGACATAAGCCTTCTGGCGTTCGAGTTTATTACTGAACTTCGTCGCAACTTTTGACTGGAACACCTAATTCATAATCACCTTCGAGAATTTTGTATGTAGATTTTGAGAGACGCATACATTAGCTGTACAAGTGAATTATGTAGCAGGAGAGCATATAATAAGTCTGACTTTACCCACGTTAGCAATAATATTCGATTTGTTATGATTTACGTACCTATATGCATTCCTTGAAGACAGGCTAATAACATCGACGTGTGAAAAAAAAGGGTGGAGGTATTTTTCTTACGTTAAAGTATCCACCATGATTAGGTACCTATGTACACTTTCAAGTATTATGTCATAGTCAATCAGCTGGAAACTTAGTGATTGTGTCAGTCTACAGCTTAATTATTATAAATTATAATATTCTTGGGCCTTTCTCCTTGATGATTTCACGGGAAAATTCTTGTTAATCAGATTAGTGGCTTTATAAGCTAAGATTGATTGAAACTAGAAAATTAAAACAATTGTGTTTTGTAAACCTTCCGAGCCGTCGACGGCTAGGTTATCATAATGAATTAGTAACTAAATTAAACGAAAACAAGCGAAGGAAATTAAACTGTGTTTAGTCTTTTGTTGCTTTTAATTAAAACTTTTTAATTTACGTGATTGGTTATAGATTGTTTTTTGTTTGAGAGGCTTTGAGCGGCAGTCACGCTGAATATTGAACGACAAGTTGTAGGTACATTATGACCATTTTAAGTTTGTAATTCAAGGTGGCGCTGCTTGTCGAGAAAAATGCAGCGATACGTCAAAGTTGATACCTATGTTTATTTTCTTCTGTGTTGTCCGCCAGAAAAGTTGAAGTGTATGTTGGTACTTTATAGATATTTCGCTTCCGCCTACTTCATAAATTATCATTGGCACATTATAAAAAAAGGAAAATAAATAGATAATGAGGCAAATAAGAACAAGAATAGTAAATAGCGTAGGCGTTCCTCAAAGTATGCCAATCCACATTTATGATTTCTTTCCAATAATTTTTTGAATTCAAAGTCTAAATGCCTTTTATTTATTAAACTGAACATACAAATCTCTACATTGCACAACCGATCCTTAGAGCCAGTCTTTTTACAGGGATATTTTTCTTTGGCTTAACATAACTGTCAAAATTATAAATGATATTTATGTTCGTTACTATAAAGTTGCTTTCAAGTGGAAGAAAAATAAAGATCACTGTCATCAAAAACTCTAGGTACAGCTGTGAGCACTAAGATATACTGAGAAATCGGTCCAGAGACAGATTTCTCATAGGCCTTTCAGTATAATGTAGTCTGTCCAGATTGTTGTTGTTGTTATCTAAGGCCCATAGCACAACGCCGTCTCCTCCTTCTGCGATGCTGTTGGCTGTTTTGAGGGAATTGTTCTTTTGTAATATATATCTCATATCTTTTCAGATGCTTTGTTTTACTTATTTATCATTTAATCTGCAGTTTAAATATCACTTATCTGTACCCAAAGTAAGTCTCTGCCGTCGTATTATTATGAATATTGCCGACGTAGCCTATAAAGCTGCAAAACTAAAGTGGGCCTGGGTAGGCCCTATCAGCCGGATGCCAGCGCAGCTGTGGGCCCGAATATTTCTTTTGACCCCTGATACAGCTAGACCGAGGAGAAGATGGCGAGATGCTTTGAATGGCTTTCTAACCAACTAGCGAGAAGAAGCAAACCATGGTAAGAAGTGGAAGGATTGTGGGGAGGTCTCTGCTCAGGAGTGGGACAGTTGAAAATTTATTTAAAACTTACTTGTTTCTATTTATAAAACGCGACTGTGATCATTTTATATTGTTTTATTCAGGAACCCTGTTTTAGTAATGTATAAAGTATCTACAATATAACAGTGTATTTATCAACTCCGATCAAAACCTCCATACTTACGACCTATAAAAGAATTAATATAATATAATAATATAATAATAATATTCCACAACTATCACACAACGCCATCTAGTCCCAAGCTAAGCAGAGCTTGTGTTATGGGTACTAGACAACTGATAAACATACTTATATATTTCTAAATACATACATATTATAGATAAATTACACCCAGACACAGAACAAATGATCGTGCTCATCACACAAACATTTGTCCTGGGTGGGAATCGAACCCACGACCTCCGGCCTAGCAGTCAGGGTCACTAACCACTAGACCAACAGGCCAGTCAAAATTCTACGAATTCTGCTATGCTAAGGGATTGTAATTTGCCAAATTGGGATGACTGTTCTGCGATTCCGGGAATCCTGTATCTGTGATATGAAAGCGTATGAAGATTAGCCACATTACAGAGCTTCGGTCCATATTCTTGAAAAGAAAAACGTTATAGATTTCCGGGTAACGTTGGCTATATCTTTATTTTAAGATGTCCTTACAATTTGTCCAAATGCACACAGTTATATCTAAGTCCCTCCAGTGCGGATAGATTGTAAAATGGCCGTGAATATTGCACTCATGATTTAAACCGCAAGAAGACAGATACTTAAGTATCATCATCACAATTCTCCTTATTCAAATTTATTTTGGACTTTCCTCACCGCTTTTTGTTATATTTCAGTAAAGTGATAAAGTACCTAAGTATAGTAAAAAGATTTGTGCGGGAGCTACCTCTTCAATGGTGTGACCGACTCAAGCAAATTCTATTGCAAAAGTAACAGCTTGACGAATTATACTTTTTCTTTTATGACCTCATTAATATCTCCCTTTGCTCCATTTGACACATTTTATTTGTACATATTGAACGTAAAAAACTAATATTTACTTTGCATATTATAGAACTGGAACTATTGCGAGGAATAGTGTTTTATTTAAATTTAACCGTCGGATGCGTCGCTACTTTTATTGTTTCCTGTTCGTAACTGTCGTCTGGTGTGAAATTTTGAGCTTACCGTGTTCTATTATTACGTTTCCCAAATGTTTTATAACAAGAAAGTGCAAAGTCATACCAAAGAAATGGCTTATGCTGTACTAAATGTGGCACTCTTAAAACATTGTGCTAGTTGAGCAGCGGTGGCCCGGTGGTGGTCGGCCTCGACTTACGAACAGCAGGTCGTGGGTTCGAATCCAGGCAGGCGCATTACTTTGTGTAATTTATTTCATCACCGCAGCTCTCAAAACGGTGAAGGAAAACATCGTGAGGAAACCGGCATATTAGAATCAAAAAAGTTGAAGACATGTGACATCTACCAACCCGCACTGGACTCGCGTTGTGGACCCATCCCTGTCCTAGAGAGGAGGCCTAAGTCCATGCAGTGGGAACATTATAATGATGATGTGGATGCTTTAAATAGTAAGTGGGCCATGGATTTAATTTAGGTAAAGTAATAACCTGAGAAAATAGTATTCGAAAAAACAGCTGTGAAGAACTTGAATTTTGATACCCAATCTCTTCGTATGTGATGGGTGTGAGTGATTGGGTGATCGGGAGAACACGTGCCTTTCGGCTTCGTTAGGCGAAAGGCTTCGTTAGGGGTAGTTTTACACTCTATATAAAAGCTTATAATAAAGTATAATAATATAGTGTATAAGGAAGTAGGAGGTGGAGGAGGACCTGTGAAGTGTTGAATGTATTAAATACTGTAGAAAATATTTTCGTCTTCAGAACTATTATATTTTGATGCTACCCACCAGAGTATTATTTGGCACGTGTGCAAAATGCGTATCTAACACGGTTCTATTCTCAGATATAAGGGTCGATATTTACATGACGACGCAGAATCTTTGAGGGGTATTCAATTCATCATCTAAACACGCACAAAAAGCTTGCGTCGCCAGCAAAAACACTAACCATTTTAGGTGTATATGGGGGTCGGCTTGTATTTATGCTTTTGCGGTTGCACAACGACATGCTTTGCTTATGCTTTGCTTGGTAGTATAGATGCAGGTCTGCCTTACTGCCTCCCTCAGAGGCGGTAAGGTGGCGGGGTCTTGAGGGAGAGCGCTACGGTCGTGTAGATCCTCAAGGCAAGTCTGGTGAGTTCGCCTTCACGCGGTTGCCACCCCGTTCTTGGTCTAATTCCATAAGAAATAGACGTAACAAAAACCACCAGGCGCGTTCCACCCTACCTCACCGCCACCATCCGTGACTGAATGGTGGTGGGCTTGGTTGCCGCTCAAAGCGGCATCGAGCAGGTACAAACAGTCACCTGCGCTAGGACCTGCGCAGTTGAGCGCCGTAAGCGGGGATGAAGGAGTCCTGGGGGGTTGAGCCGAGCGGCGCTGGCGGTAATGTGTCCGCAAGGCAACACGCCCTCTTTGGTCCGGATTTCAAGCGAAACGGTGGCCCTGCCCAATAGCCGGGGGCAGGGAAATGGCCATAGTGTCCCGTCAGAGGGTCACGGTGAGGAGTGGGAGGTCCGCGGAGGTTGTCTTAGGATGGCCAAAGCGGTGGTGAAGGTCATGCTGACGGTGTAAGTGAGGGTTGATCAGTTCAGAAGGGATTAGTCAGTCCCCTATGCCAACCCGATCAAGCACCCGATGTCGCACTGTGAACCAGCCTCACGCTCCTATATCTCGATGGTAATCCTAACGTTCGAGCTAGCTTGTAGCGAGACGTTCCCTGGTGCGGGCTCCAAGGAGGGTGGGAAGCCAAAGAGACGAATTACATCACACTATACTATGGACAACAAACAATCTGACGCCACTAACACACACACAAACACACCATCCACTCACACACATACAAAAACTACGGACACAAACACTCACAATGCACACACACACACCGGAGCGAAGGCGAAAGCCAAAACTCCGAAGAAGGGTGCTCCTAGCACCTCTTCGGCCCCCGGGAGTTCGGCTGCAAACGCGGCGGGCTCCAGTGCGGGCACTGGTCCGGCTACGGCGAATACCGCGGCCAAGACCAACAAGTCCCACAATAAGGGTAGGACATCGGAGCTGCATGGGACCAGTACCGATCCTTCCCCCCTTCAGGGTGCTCAGCCCCCCGCGACGGTTAACGCCGGTGGTCGGGCTCTGCTGCCAAATCCTCCCCCGCCCATTGCTCCTCTAGTCGCCCCTCCCCCGCCGGCCGACACTGGTCGTTCGGTGGAGCTCTGCACCCCTGACGACGTGTTCGCACGTAACTGGCAGGTGCAGAAGGGCAGGAACAAAGGTAAGAAGAAGGGTAATGCTCCGGCATCACGTCGCCAATGTGCGGACCCCGCAGTGCAAGCTGCTCAGGCCCCCTTGGCTAGTGGTGCTAAGAGAAGGAATAGGACGAACAAAAAACAACGGCTAGCAGCTCAAGGGAAGGGTAAGTCCCGTCAACTAATGCTGGCGAATGCCGCAGGTCAGGCACAACCGACCGTAGCTAACGTCAACTTTTCCGCAGGCAAGCGGTTGCAGGCAGAGGACGGCAATAGCCAACCAGGACCTAGTCAACCACCAGCCGGCGCAGTGGAAGGACCAGCTAAGGCGGTTACGGAGCGACCTGTTCGGAATGATCAGGCCGCGGCTAAGCGAGCTCTCAACGAGACCTCGTCGCCTCGAGGGGAGCGCAAGCGGCCGCGGCTTGATAAGTCCAAGCGGGTCGCTAATCGGAGCTATGCCCAAGCTGCAGGATCTGACCTAGACGTCGCAGTCACATGCGGCCAGACAGGTCAGATCAACAAGGAGGTGGCGGACCAGATCCTCGAAGCTCTTCAGAGGAAGATGCTCGCCGAAGCTTGTTCTCCTAACGCGGAGGAATTGCCGGTGCCCGTCTTCAATGCGAGGCCAGCGTTTGCAGATGGGGCCCTCAGGCTGTGGTGTGATAGCGAGGTCACCCTAAACTGGCTGAGAACGCTCATCGCCGAGATGCCTCCTCCCACTGGTGCTTCACTCGTGATCAGGAGGCAGGCTGACATAAGGCGCCGCGTACGTTGCGGCATACTCATCCCGGACGACCAGGGTGTTTTTACGGACCCGCACAACATCGGGCGCCTCCTATGCCACCAGAATCGGTGGCTGGACATAAGGAGGTGGACTATGCTGCAAGCCAAGAAGCAGGAGAAGGCTTGCTTCATGGTAGTTGGGATCCCTGAAGACCAGATCCCAACATTAATGGACGCCGGACGACGACTCTCTTTCTGTGCCGGGAGGGTTTACGTCATGTTCCAGACGCCGAACGGCAAGTTTGTCCATGTCCCTCAGGGATATCCGGCTGCAGAAGCTACCACATCGGGGGTAACACGGGTGGAGGAGGCAGCTCCCTCCACGAGCACAACGGTGCTACCTACGGACGTGCCTGCGGGAGCAGCGCCAGTGGCCCCAACAGTTGCCGGTGTGGAGACCGTCCTTTCGTCGGGTGGGGAGCTCGATGACAATATATTGTCATCGGCTTCTGACCTGGAGGAGGGCGGCTTCGACCCCGACTTTCTGTTTGCTGGGCTGCGGCTCGAGGGAGACGAGGAAGGATCGACCAGTGATGGCGTCCCCTTCGCTAACCTGTAAAGTCCTGCAGGCAAACCTCCACCACAGTCAGACCGCAACGGCTCAGCTACGGAAGTGGCTGGAGGTTCAACACACGGCCATAGTCCTGATCCAGGAGCCGTGGATCAGGGCGGGACGAATACAAGGACTTTCCAATCTTGGGGGTAAGCTTCTATTTAGCTCAGAGCACGATAATCCAAGATCGTGCATCTATACGACGCGTAACATAAAAGCACAGCCACTTACGGAATTCTGTTGCAGGGATATCTCTGCAGCCAGGCTGCTATTACAGCGCGGGGACACGGAAGTAGAGGTGGCCTTCGTCTCGGCATATATGCCTGAGGCTGAGGAGCCACCCCCGCATGACCTCGCCCGCCTCGTAAGACACTGTGAGTGCACACGCTTGGAGGTGGTCATAGGGGCCGACGCAAACGCTCATCACCCTCTGTGGGGCATGAACACGCAGAACGAAAGAGGTAAGGCTTTAGTTGACTATATGTTTACGACAAACCTAACCCTACTAAATACAGGTTCCGAACCAACCTTCGTCACCAGACGCAGTCGAACGATTATTGATCTAACTCTGGCATCGGAAGGCGCAGCGGCCATCATAACCGGGTGGCAGGTCTCGAAAGAGGCCTCCTGCTCTGATCACAGGTGGATCCGCTTTGACATCCCAGTCTGTGTGACACCTGTACTGCCACGCCGCAACCCACGCAACACGGACCGAGCTGCCTACACTCGTATCCTTGAAACCAAGCTTGCGCCAACAAAGCACTGGTCGACCCTTGAGAACTCGAGCCAGATCGAAGAACAGGTAAGTTACCTGTCGAAATCACTGTTAGACAGTTATCATTCATCCTGCCCTGAAACCACTGCGCCCACAACACCAGGCAAGCAACCATGGTGGGGACCTGAGTTGGAACGCAAGCGCAGGAAGGTAAGGTCAGCCCTAAACAGAGCCATGAACACCTGTGCTGACGAGGATTGGGACGTCTACAGGGCGGCCAAATCCAGCTACAAAAAATGCATCCGGCAGAAAAAATCTACTGGCTGGAGGAAATTCTGCGGGAAAATAGAATCCTGCCAACAAGCAAACAGGGTAAGGAAAATACTAGCACAGCAGAACTCTGCTGGACCTGTAGTGCTCCGAAAACCTGACAACACGCTTACCACTACTCCAGAAGAGGCGATGCGCGTCCTCACTGAAACTCACTTCCCAGGTTGCGTCTTCACGCCCACAATTGACTGGACTGAGGTAAACCAAACTCCAACAGGAAACGACTGGAAATATGCTCACATGATGATCACGCTGGAGAAAATCCAGTGGGCGATCGGGTGCTTCCATCCTTTCAAGGCGTCCGGTCCGGACGGGGTGTTCCCTGCACTACTGCAATGGGGTGGACCCTCCATAGCTGAAAGACTGGTGCCCATATTACGGGCGTGCTTAGCCTTTCGGTACATCCCAAAAGGATGGAGGGAAGTGAAAGTCATATTTATCCCTAAGCCAGGTAAGAGTGACTATAGTAACGCCAAATCCTACCGGCCGATCAGCCTGACCTCCTTTCTCCTGAAAACCATGGAGAAGATATGCGAGAGAGAGCTGAGGGATGGCGTTCTAAAAGCAATACCTCTTCACGCAAATCAACACGCATACAGCGCGGGTAAGTCCACTGAATCCGCTCTGCATCTAGTGGTTGGCCGGATAGAGGAAGCGATCCATCAGAAGGGTATCTGCCTGGGTACTTTCATAGATATCGAAGGAGCCTTCGACAAAACAAACTTCTCCAGCATCAGCGCCGCTCTTTCCCGACACGGGGTGGAACAGGTACTGATAGACTGGATTACCAATATGCTTAGCAAACGAGTCGTCCGCCTTGGTGCAGAGCAGCAGTCAGCAGTGATAGCCAGGGGCTGTCCCCAAGGAGGAGTACTGTCGCCCCTCCTCTGGAATCTGGTGATTAATGACCTCATCGCGAAGCTCAATGCTAACCACTTTTACACTATTGGGTACGCAGACGATCTCGCCATCCTCATCTCGGGGAAGGTGACAGGGACAATCTGCAACCTCACTCAGCAGGCATTACGCATAGTTGAGCGATGGTGTGCTGAGTTCGACCTCTCAGTGAACCCCACAAAAACTGAACTTGTCATGTTTACCCAAAAACGAACGCTAGGCCCTCATCGCCTACCTAAGCTATTCGATACTGAGCTCCAGGTAACCAACGAGGTCAAATACCTGGGAGTTATCCTGGACAGTAAGTTAAATTGGAGCAGTCATCTTGACAACAAGCTTAACAGGGCCTGCATCACCTTTTGGCAATGCAGGAGGATGATAGGTAAGAAGTGGGGCCTATCCCCTAAAATTATACTTTGGCTTTACTGCGCGGTAATCCGACCCATGATCACCTACGGGGCAGTGGTCTGGTGGCCCCGAACCAAATTAATCACAGCGATAAGCAAGCTGCAACGTATGCAAAGGCTCGCCTGCATGGCGATCACAGGCTGCATGAGGACAACTCCGACCGCAGCTCTCGAAGCGATACTGGGGCTTCCGCCGCTCCACCTGTTCATTCAGCAGGAAGCAACGATGACGGCGTTGCGCCTCAATACGCTACAACTCTGGGGTAAGAAGTGCACGCAGCATACTGCGGCACTAGAGGGAATCCAAAGTGAGTTCCCCCTGGTGAAAGCTGTTAACGATCGAGTACCCAAACAGTACGTATTCGATAAGAAATACAAAATCCAACTCCATGAGGACCACCGCTGCGAGGGACTTAACCCTGCAGAATTAAGGATCTTCACGGACGGATCTAAAACAGGTACTGGTACTGGAGCCGGGGTCTTCTCGGAGGACCTCAACATCCACATAGCCGTACCTTTGGGGGCCCACAACACTGTCTTTCAGGCAGAATGCATGGGCATCTCCCTGGCGGCATCTGCCATCTTGGCTCGGGAGGTAAAGGAACACTCCATCCGCATACTCTCAGACAGCATGGCAGTGCTGCTGGCATTAAGGAGCCACACGGTGAATTCCGGGCTAATACACGAGTGCCACCAACGCCTGAACCAGGTTGGTAACCTCAATAATATAACCATTCAATGGATCAAAGGACATAGCGACTCCCGAGGCAACGATGCAGCGGACGAACTCGCTCGAAGGGGCTCGAGCATGGCGGCGGTGGGCCCAGAACCCATCGTGCCGCTACCTTTCGGCTATCTTCGCACGCTGGTAAGGAAACGTACCAAAGAACTTCACGCCAAGCTGTGGCTAGACCACGGCGAGTGTAGGCAGGCCAAGAAGGCGCTTCCCGCCATCGACGCTCGCCTCACCAAACAAGCGCTCCGGCTAACTAAACTGCAGCTACGCACAGTAACGGCTGCCATCACTGGACACGGTACTTTTAACAAGCACCTCTTTGTTATAGGAGTCACAGATAGTCCTCTGTGTCGAGCCTGCATGGAGGAAGAAGAAACAGCAGCCCACGTGCTCCTGCACTGTCCGGGGGTTGCCCCATACAGGGCCAAATACTTCGGTGACCCAGGTACTCTCCGCGAGATTGCCAGTAACACCAAGGGGTTGCTGGCTTTTCTCGGGGAGCTGGGGTGGATCGAGTGATATTCCCACCCGCACGTAAAATACGCGCATTGAGCGTGGAGTTGCGGACACCAGCCCGTTATACTTATACTTATACTTATACTTAGGTGTATATGGACCACCCGACAGAAGATTCTCTCGGGTGACTAAAATAAAAATACCTCATCAGTGACTCCATAACAATCTTAACAATCGGGCACGACCTTTATAGTGAAGAAACGAATAGAATGACGTAGAATTGGGGCACCTAGACAACGTTCATTCGAGCGCCAAAGAATAGTGATGAAGAAACGATTAAGTCCTCGCGCGCCTCACGAACACCATCTGCACATTAAACAATGCCTTTTAATTGTGTATATAATAAGGCGCTCAATTAGTTAAGAATAGATTATTTTTTACCGGGACACCAAAAGACTCGCAAACTCAACTGCCGGTTGCCGGATGAAGTTGTGAATTAGATTCCCGGGTCGGACAAAGTGCTATTGCGTATTTCCATCCGAACTTTCTTAATAGGAGCCACAGAGTCTAGATTTATGCCTGGTTGATGGCAATAGGGTAGGGTAGCAACTAGCGAAATGTGGGTGCTGCTTAACCCTTTAGGGATAACGGGCGTGAAGTCATGTAAACTATAATTACTCCTCCTCCTTGTAGACGTGTGATTTGATTTCACAGGCAAAACACGACAACAACTGATTTAATCAAATATCCAACACGTATATAAATTTAGATATTGACACACTGTTCGCTATCAATATTTTTCATGCTCTTTGTACGTAAAATATTGGAGATTAAAAAAAATAAAGCACCGTGTATTGCCAGCCCGCATTCGCTTTACGTCGCGCAAACATTGAACATTTTTATCAGAAGTGTGTTGCGCGATAAAAATGATCATTATTTTATTGTCATCGACAGACAGTTTTAGGCAAATGGAATGTAACATGTAACATCAGATTTCAATAACGGGTTGTTACTGTTTCTGTTTTATTTATACAGATATACAGTACGTGTTCTCGTAGCGCCGATCGGTGGCGGCGACCTCTCGCGACTGGCCCTGGTGCAAGCCATGGTCACCGTCGCCTCCTTCTACGAAGCAGTGATGCTGGCGAAGGAGGTGGCGGAACGCGAGAGGGAAAGATCCTCTCGTCCCAGCCGCCGCGGGAGGCGCTTCGGACGTCGGGGGCCACGTGATGACCTCCGGCCACCGTAGACGCGGGCCTGTGGACGGTGAGTGATGGGCTAACTCGCCGTCCGACCGTCTTACGACGAAAACGTTCGTGTTCTACGCGCGCCTCAAAGAGATGTCAGCAACATGGGAGGGGCCCGAAAGGGCTGACGCCCGTCGGGGCCGCGGGTTGTACACTAGTTATCGCGGCCTCGACATAGAGGGCTAAGAAGGAACATGGGTGGTTTTTAGTCAGTAGAAGTCTGACACTCCGTTTCGCTCTGCCCAAGAGCGGGAGGGGTTATTCGATGACTTTCGGTCCACCCGCCAAAAAAAAAAAGGGTTGGTGACGTCACTGATCTCTAAACTAAAAAATGGCTTACTAATGTCTTAGAGTATGACGTCACACAAGTTTTCAGAGCACTGAATCGTCTTCATTGTTTGTTTACGTGAAAAAATAAAAAAATACGTGTTCAATATTTTTTAGTAATCTATCTGACGGACGAATTAGATTTTTTTGTTAACTACCCTATAATCATCCTATAAACAGTCTAACCATATTTTTGTCTTCTAAACTTTCTTCATGACATTTTCCTCATTCCTCCCGCTCATTATCATACCAACTGATTATCACAGGTGTTTGCAAATACGTTCTGAAGGTCCAATCTGTAACCAACCAGTAAACCTGTTATATCAATTCTGGGAAGTAGCTCTCACTTCATTCCACGATAGTGAGCTTAGTCGACGTAAGACGACCTCTATAAATGTCTATAATTTTTTGGGGGGTTGGAAATCATCAAATAACCCCTCCCGCTCTTGGGCAGAGCGAAAGGGAGTGTCAGGCTTCTATGGACTGGCTGCGGGATGTTGTAAGAGATACCGCGGCCTTGACATAAAGGGCTAAGAAGGTACATGGTGGAGCCTTAACAGATAGCGCTAAATAGACATTTGGTCTGCGGAGCTTATTGTACTTCATCGATGTATTGTGTCTGGATGTACCAATCAGACAATTCAAAGATCTCTCCTTGTACGATGGGCGACATTTCTATTGCATTGAACTAAGACGCATCGCAGCAAACGCGATCAGACGATACATCACTATGTATCGATATTTGATTTCTGTCAAAGGAGGAGGACCATCTAATAGTTTAGTTACATCAGTTGCTGGTTACTAGTATGAGCTAGGCCACCGATGAAAATTGTGGAGGTAATTGCTACAAGTCACAAGTCCCATTCTAATTGGAGTCAGCCCAACATGTTTTCCTCTTCAATTCTCCCCTGTCATATGTTTCACAGTCCATAAAAATCTTTGGCCTGCCTCTCCCATCAACATTAATATCCATCACTTTATAAGTAACTAAATATAATTATCTGCTGTAAGTATGGCATAGAAATTCAACATAGGTGGATAATGGTTAGTTAGACGATGTTATTAAATGCTGACAATAGGTTCAACTGAATTCCTGATGATCTCATAATTTGCCACAAGTGTAAAAAAGCTATTCACCCAAAATGGATAAGTAACAGTGGTTTAATTCGCATACCCATTGGTCACAAACTCCTTCCCATGCCTGGTGATATTTTCAATATTGACCTACAAAATTGGACATTCACGTTTCGATCAATATGACGGTGAAGAGGTTACTTATTCGTAGAAAAGATTCAGCATTTTTCATACACATTGTAGTTGGCAGACAGATGTCGCGTTCCAAAACTTAGGAAATTGGATTGTGACCGGTGCGGTGGTTCGTACGGAAATAATCCGCTTTCAACGTATTATTTTTGTACTCCAGCGAACATTTTAGTTTTTTTTAGTGCTCCGAATTTTTATATCACTTTGTCGATGTTACGTCGACCATGGCAGCTGTCACAGCCGAAAACTATTGCGACACAATAAATATTTTTAACGAAATAATAATTATAATATGCTGTTCAACAACAGTATTTTGATTTTTTTGTTAAATAAAATAAATATTGAAATTGACATTCGACCTGATGTCAACCTTTTTGGCCAAGATCTCTTTATTTTAAAGCTACTTTAATTTTGTGAATGTTTTCACTACAAAAACTTCCAAGATTCAAGTAAAATAGCAACTTCATGGATTCTGCTAGTACAATTATAAAGAAAGTTACAATACTTTTCACACGCCATACAAAGTAAGTCAAGATTTTAACAACGTTAAGCAGCACACCCTAAGCTTTATCATTTCTTTCTTACGAAACCAACGTCGCAAGTAAAAGCATTTATACTTGAGTGGCTTTTTCATTTTACTTGCTTTCACGGCCAAATGGAATGTGCGCAACATTTCAAAATAGACGTTGAAAGTAAAAAGAGTAAAAATCAGCGTCCGCGATATAAATCATGTCATTTACACAGTTTAAAAGCTCGGCTTGACTAATGGCCTTTTACGAAAGGTTCAAATCGAAAGCCTTTGGCATCGTGTTGTCTCTTTCTACCCCGCAGTTGGTATAGCAACAAGTTTATGGTGTTATTTGAGTACAGGAAAGTTCGTTTGCTATGTTAGAGTTCAGCTTGCATACCTAAATGTCGTCGCTTAGTTAGAATTTCTACAGAGGTTGCAGTTGTTGGTTTTACTATGTAAATGTTATTACTTTAGACATTTCTAGATTTCCCTGTTGCCTCGAATATAGCTACATTTGGGACCGCGGTAATTTGCACTTCTTACTCCTACTACTTCTTACTCCGAACCTGGGTCGTGTTTTCTGTACTCGGGTGTCCAAAATGGAGTTTGCAAGTAATTGTAAAATTTACTTGCATCGAACACTTGCATTGTTCCTCGTGGATAACCATTAGCTCGCATTATTGTGGAAGTATTTTTGCTAACTAATTCACCAAAATTCGGACTTAGCAATTTCCAATGAGATAACACGGCTTGCTTAGGACACAGTATGGGTTTTCTGTAACTAATTTCACCAACTAATTAACTCTAGTAACTATACCAATAGCGATGGTGGCAATGCGTTCCCGTCAGTTGTAAGTTATACCATTTTACTATCTAGTTCTGGGAATTTCAACTCATAAAAATACAATTTCAGTTCACAAACCGTATAACATTCTACTGAATAGTTTTCCTAGAATTGTTCAATTATTAAATTACACTAAAGTAAAATTGCGACTACGGCGGTCCTCTATCGTAATTTTACTCATATTTAAATAGAAATATACAATTTCAGTATATGAATATCAGACAAGAATTATTTTCTTGTTTTCTACTTTTAAGACCGCGGTTTGTAGTCGGGTTTTAGTTTTTAAACTTATTTTTTTATTTGAGTCTTAGAATAGCGTTTTTCAGTAAATGTACGTCAATGCTCAAAACGAAGTTGTGCCAACCTTTTGACAAGGCAATTCATTAGGCACAACTTTTCACAGGTCCACATAGGGCCAATGTCTACCTGTCAGCCTGATAAAAGCCGTAGTCAGAAAATCCGAACTTTGTTGAAAATGTTATTGCGAATTTCGCTTTTAGTGGTACAATGTCTTGTTAGGTTTGGGCTCCCATTTACTTTAGACAAACGTAGTATTTTGTGCCGATGAGTAGTTCGTACAAAAATAACATAATTATACTTTTTAATGTTTAGTTACTACTCAATGCCTAGCTTGTCCTGATAATAACAATACCGCCACAGCAAGATACGGAGAAGTGTTCTCTGGCGAGAGCTGCTTAAGCCGCCGCCGACGATGAAGTCTGACATTGGAGGTTGGAAGAAGAAAATTTATGTGTGTGCCATCTTCAAGTAGAAGATGACAAGGATATAAGGAAGATGATGTTGCAGGCCTATGTGAAATAAAAAAAATATAATTTTATAAATCCTGCAATACTTTTCCCATTTGTTTTTCACACACATTTTAGTTTGAATGAATTTTTTTTGTTCCCTAAAAGCGACAAACAGAAATAGGCCAATAGTGTGACGTGACAGCGATTTACATGCTTTTGGAATCGTTTTATCATGTATTTATTTTCAAACTTTGGTGTATTCGAATAATTTTAATCTTTATATTTGTTTTTGGTGCCGATAAAATCTAATTTGTTATTGATTGCAATGCGGATAGAATAAATGTTATGAGAGCAATGTAAGCACAGAGCAGTCCTTCTATTCGATTGCGATGTAAAAAACCGGTTAGAAAATACATAGACTGCCAAAATCATTACCCTTCCTTTTGGCTTCACTGGAGTCGGGTAAAAAAAGGATGAAGACCAAAAAAATGCACCCTTTTTTGTAACAGCCAGATTTTATAAGATAAAACCCATACGGGTTTATCTTATACTTATGTGAAACGTGAGAAAAAGGCCCACCAAGGACTTAGAGTTATAACTCTGAAAAAAAAGGAAGTCTCAGGCACGTAGTGAAAATAAATATTCAATTATAAACGAAGCCAGTTTGAAGCCAAAAAAAGAGGGTAAATATTTACCTAACAACTTCCATCTCACACCAGCATGTAGTGAATTGAATGTGAGTGATGGGTGAAGGTAGCCTGCCTTATATTCATGAGCCTGAAAAACGGATTATGTAGTGAACCGCACTTTTAACATAATCTTTTAGTTGCCTTGCACAACAGCTAAGGTGAGCAACCTTTCCAAACAAAATATCACAGCTAAAAGGAAATACCCAACAATGTTAACATAATTTAAAAAGGTATGCAAATCCGCTAACAACATCGTACCTCAACTCATCCAAACAAACTCAAACAAATTATATTCAATACGAAAATAATAACAACTAATTATTGTATCAAATAACTTTGGGAACAGGTAGATAATCAATTTACAACTTGGAATAAAGTTTGTCACCTAAAGCGTAAAGTTTCGGATATTTAGTTAGTTTACGAAACATCATTTGCAAAATTGTAATATTTAGATGGTTTATCGGTTGAGTTGTTCAACGAGTTATCTAAAACGATTCCTCTAAGAAAATTGATGCGTTACCCTGTTTCTAAGGCTTTAAATTAGAACTTTCACCAGTTTGTGATTCGTAAAAGGTACTTGTGGCAGTGAGTTTGGGAATGAGTGCCGACTTATTAGACATCAACAGTTTAAATCGCTTCTGTGCTACCAAAACGACATTTAATTAAAAAAAAGTAGTTAAAAAACTAAAAACCCCGCCTGAAAAGCAAAAAACAAGCACATTTTCAATTAAACAAAACTTGGAAGCAGGCGGGGTCCATTCTATTTTCATTTCATAATTTAATATTCAAATGAACCTGCTTCCAAGTTTTGTTTAATTTAAAATGTGCTTGATTTTTGCTTTTCAGTCTTTTCAGTCGGGGTTTTTAGTTTTTAACTACTTTTTTTATTTCTAACTTTTTAGTTCTTTAGTGTTTGCTCTTTCCTTGGTCGCGTAAAATACTTCGCAGATGATTTAACTTTTATGTTTGTTTATAGAATTTGTGACTTTGAATTTATTTTAAACATTTAGTGTCATATATTTTTGTAATCTCCTTTTAATAACCTTCATTTTGATACCCTACTCGATGGTAATGGGTTTTTTTATTTTTTCAAAACCATGATTTGGCCCCCAAAACCAGCAATTATCTTTGTTTTTTTTTAATTTTAATGTAGCTTGTGACACTCGCGCCATCAAGACGAATCTAACGACGTATATTTCATTCAAATCCCTTCATCCGTTTAGGAGTTATGAGGGAACAAAGAAACGGACATACATACATACTTACATACATACATACACGCCAAACACATAACCCTCCTTTTGGGCTTCGCCGCAGTCGGGTAAAAAGTATTGTTCCCTACTATCAATCAAGTAATCGACTCTTGCATATATCTATGCAGTCGTTATCACCACATGGTATTTATCTTGTAAAATGGTTGTGAGAAATAAACGAAGAAAACATGCGGAGAAAAAAGTGGTTAACTATGAGGAAGGCCTATGCACAGCAGTTGAACTAAACCACTAAAAGAAATAGTACAACAGTATGTTAGGTTAAACGACGGACATATTGAGATAACCCATTCAGTATTCGATTCTCGTCACAAAAATGTAAAAAAAAATACCTTAATTTATGACGTAATAGGGGGGGATCGGATTGAGACAAAAAAAATATGATCCAAATTAGTCCGTCAGTTAGATCATCACACTAATATTATTAAGGCGAAAGTTTGTGAGTGTGATAATTTTTGAGTTGTAGCTGGCGAAGCCGCTGGCAACAGCTAGTTATCGATAAATATTAAATACGTGTTTTTTGTTTTATCAAATTAATAAAAAATTACGGAGCTATAACGCCTCAAAGATCTTGAGTGGGGGGTTGTGACGTCATTTGTAGGTAAAAAATGTACTGACATATGATATTTTTGAGTTCACGAGTTTTCGAAACACTGTATCGTCTTAATTTTTTTGTTTATGTGAAAAAAGAAAAAAATATGTGTTCAATACTTTTTGGAAAACTATCTGACGGACTATTTAGTTTTTTTATACCATACCTACTCTAAAAAGCTTATTTTATTCAAAACAGTGAATAAAAAAGCCTTTTATTCACTGTTTTGTTTTTATTCCCTATTTTGGTGTTTGAATTTGGAACACAAAAATATATCCGGTCTCTATTTCAATGCTTACACAAACTTCTTGCGCTAAGATTCAAAATTCAAAACTCTTTGGTGCAAATATATTCTCGAGATTTGATTGGTCGATATTTGCGACAAGGAGTTTGGCATTAGATTAATAAATATTGTTTCACAAGTTGACCACCCTAATGATAATAATAAGAAAATTACGCTTAATTTCAGTCATTGCTCTAATTTTAATGTCCATTTCAATTAATGTAACAATTCTTATTTCTTGATTAAATTTCTATTTTCGCTTAAATTATGTCTTTTCTCGTAGTCATGGTATAAAGTATAGTATGCAACTCCTGAATAAAGTACGAATTTATATCGAGGGCCATGAATCACTCGCGTCGTTCAGGATTCTAACAGTTGAATCCTTCATTAGAATCCTTCACTTGCTCGTGACTCATCTACGGCCCTCGCTTTAAATCCGTCCTTTATTCACTAGTTGCATAATATACTATTTTGTCCGATAACCTATTGTGCAATGGCTCCCGTACGCTCTTTGGATCTTACTTTATTAGACGTTTCTCTTTCACTATTGTCCTTCGCCAGTTTAATAATATGAATGGTTTATACCTAAAACCGCGCACCTTTTCTGTAGTAAGAGTATGGTTGCGAGTCTTTTCCGAAATATTTGGTATGGTTCTTTTTTTTTTTTTTGCTCACATTTTTATTAGTATCATTTGTACTTTTGCGGGTTTGTGCGCGTTTCAATACCTATGCCAAAAAACAAAAAGAGATGGATTTTTCAATAAAATTAAAAAACTAAAACCCGACTACGAATAAAATCGCTGACTTTAAAACTAATGAAACCGCGATTTTAAAAGTAGAAAACAAGAAAAAAATTCTAGTAAGTAGATAATTTGTATATTTAAATTTTACAGCTGTGGCATTCTCATTGATACAGAAGCCAGCTGCTAGTTACCATTCGCAAGGTGGCATGCGAATACGACTGACGTCTATATCTAATATTTTAACTTATAATACGTTAGCAGTGGAGTAGATGCACTGTACCAGTTTGCACAGTTCAGTCAGTGGCTGAGCGATTGGACTGCTGCGCTGCGTGTTGCGGGTTCACTCCCCCACGAAACAAATATCTGCATGGCCTATAGATAGTTGTTTCGTAAACGCCCCCACGATACAGGAGAAATTCTAAATGCGGAACAAAGTTTAAAAAAATAACTGTTGTTTGTGTCTGTCTGTTTCCCTTACTACACTAACGTCATGGTTCATAATTTACCATTTGATCCAAAAGGATCTTCACACAAATCCCTTTGCGCCAACCACTCAAGACAAGCTTGCTTATTCTCTGTCATCACACGGATTATGTCTTCATTACTATCTTCAAAGAAAATTCTCTGAAAAAGGGAAAAGAAAATAACTTGATTATTTTGACTGCCGTGTTGGTAAAATGGTCGTAAGCGCAACAGGTGATGGTGGTTCTGAGTTTGATTCTCAATTCAAGCCACATTTTACCGGGTTTTTCCAAAGATGTATGAAATCAAATAGTTTTAAAGGCACGGAATGCTTATTGACATCACAGTCCCGCATGACGAGAACCTCGTGAAGACAGAGAAAGATATACAATTCAACTAGGGTTAGATTTGAATCGCGAGGTTGTCGACATTGTGACGTGTTACAGTCATTGTGCCAAAAGTGTGTCGGCCAATGGCTTAAAACCCAATAGCCTCGACCAACATCTGAGGAGGCTCTCGCTTTATAGCTGGTTCAGGGACTTGAGTCAGGAAGCAGTACTTCTGTATACGTCGCGTATTGTTAGGAGGATCCTTGACCAGCTCGGACCCCGTACCCGGTAAGCCACAATTTAAAACAAAAATGTTTTTTTTTAATAATTGTTTTAATATTTCCATATAAAATATTCTAAGGAAATATTAAAACATGTTTTGAAATTAATAAAGAAGATAATGTAATAAAAACACATTCCTTAATCCATTTTGTTCGTTATTAATTGGTCCTCATTTGCTCAACAGGGCAAACGCTTATCTTACGAACAATAAAAGAAATGAAAGAAACATTAAGCGTTTCCTACTCATCAGTTATTATTCCCATGACATTCTAATCTACAGGTAGACAGAACTGCATTTCATATCAAACATTAATCACAGATCATTCATTGACACTCGTTCAAATAAACCTTGCATTCAGATTTCAAATCGATTCTCATTGCTCCACTGCGTATTCGTATTCAAAGGCAATCCGACCGGCCCGCTCCCATCACTACGAAAGAATGAAGTATTCCAGATTGCTTCAAAATGAACCGTGAGTAATAACGGTGCTGCGAGCCATGCCTCGTTATGAAGCAGTTCTTTTGCTAGCATTTAATGTGCTATTAGTGAATTCAAAGTTTTACCTCCATTCCGTTTCGAGCTGGACTGCAATTACAAGGGAAACTTTTGCGTATTCGATTACGTTACATGAAGTTTTTGGATTTTTGTAAGAAGTTGTTACTTGTTTGTGTGTGTTTTCAGTTTTGTGAAATTAAGGTTAGGATGATAAGAATAACAAATGAAACATGATCGATATTATTCAGGGGAATGATGATGATATGGTTTTGAGTCTCATTCCTCGTTACATTTTTGGAATCACCCGAAAATCGGTCATCATCGATGAAAATATAGGTACTTATTTAAATTTTTATTCTAGATCCAGTTAATATTGCTAAAACCATGATTAAACTTTACAGTGAAACAGTTTTTCATTGGTATGAAAAGCATCATCATCTGCCCAGACATTTCATAACTATTCTTACCAGATGCAGCTGAATTACAGTATTAAACATGGAGCGACTGCCTGTCTAACACCCACAACCTAGTTAGTACTGGGTAATACGATATGACTTTCCTGACTACGATTAGACTGTCATAAATCTACAAATGACAGCCGGAACCTACGGCTTAACGTGCTTTTCAACGCACGATGGAAACTCAGAATGTAATAAATGGTTTCCTGTCCACGCGAGCGCGATTTATCCTAAAAATCGAATCGTAGCGAATAACAGTCGATATTATTAAGCCACGAGTTCCAAAGACAGAAGAATATTCGAGCAAAACAATAACGATTCCAAACAGTTATTTAACACCAACTTACCTAATTCCCTAAATAGGCCCTCATTAAGCAGTTGACGAACACCCGTTATTTATTCACTAATCAGCCCAAAACAAATTCCAACTAAAATTACCTCGCGTTGACTAAAACGAATTAATAACCCTAATTCCATTGATGGCCATTTATTGGGTGGATGACGTCAATAAATTACGTGGTTGTTCCGTACATTCGGACTATTAAGTGCGCATTTGGTAAGCAAACAAGAATATAATTCGACGCTATTACTGTGCTGTGTGGGTGTTATTGCCGCAATTGAATTAGTTTGGTGCAGATAAGATTATTTCAATGTAGCACGGTTTGTCGTAATACAGTGAATTAACTGGTTCACTAATGTTTGACAAAAAAACGAATGCAAAAGGTTCACTATAAAAATAACATTAAAAAACTAATAATATGAAAAAAAATAGTTTTGCAATAATTTTACGTTATGACTATAAAAACAGAATAATGTTGTGTTTTCTACGGATATACCTGTAACGTGTTTGGGGATTGTCCCACTAGTTTTTGGCTAAAACAGAAACCTTATTCATAAGCTATTCACGTGGCGAGGTCGCAAGCTGATCTCGTTTGAAAAAGGCTGCAGCCAAAAGTTTTTTCCCGAACGCTGGAGGGATTTGGAAACATGTTTCATTCAAAGCAGTATCGATGCAGTCGCTAAAACGCGGAAGTACTTCGACCGAAACGCAGAGAGAAAGAGAGAGAGAGAGTAGAAAACGCTATTCAGCTATGCTTAAAGTTTAATGTGTGTTCCATGCGTTAGTTTTGTAGTTGGGCGGTAGTCGGCTAGTCTCGACTTGTCATTGGCCAGATTTGATACCAAAGAGAATTTTATTAGGCTGTAACGTCCGGTGAAGTTTCAAACTACCCGCACAGTTTTCATTACGAATACGTAGGACTTTGCAGTTTAGATTAAAATGTAGGAACATTTCATAAAGATGAAGCAGGAAAGTTCAATCCAGAACTTCTGCAAACAGGAACAGGTAAATACAAAGCTTTCAACTTGTTCCCAATAAACTTCAAATATTGTGTTTTGAAACGTCTTCAATGTTTTATTTGTTTTGTTCGGCTCTCATAAATAATGTATGTGATACCCGTTGGAAGGCGAGCTGGGGAAATTATTTAAATAAAGATTTGATGAATCGGGTTTACATTATCGTTTACACGCAATGGGTTTGTCTTGTCAGGAACTTTTGGACAAAAGGTGAATGAAAATGCTCAAAATAAATATAATAAACTACTCTACTGCTGGGCTGGCTCTTTCTTAGGTCAAAGAATTAGCATTCAACGTAATGCGTCAGTCTTCTGGGCACGTTTCTAGATGACAGTGATGCGAAGGACTATTTTGACGACTTAATGTCTTATTGTCGTCCATAGTGGTCATCGTTGCATAACGTAGGTACGAGTAGGTACTCATCGTCATCATCATTTCAGCCGAAAGACGGCCACTGCTAGACGTACCCCTCTCCCAAGTGCCATGCGTTTCATTTTTTATATAATGTACATGGTAACCTTATTAAATACTAATTTTAAAATTAGTATTCACTGCTACACAATATAACTCTCTACTGCTCTATTAAGCCAACTAAGAAACGCTCGCAACAACAATCAGCCCTAAATTCGAATCATTAATTTGTAGATAGAGGCCACTCCTACGCACAACTCTTACTTCGCAATGTCCTATTCCAAACAGCTCTAATTTATCTTAATTTAACTTTCGGAACCTCCATTTTATCCGCCATTAATTCTACATTGTTTTCTTACGAAAACAGCATCTTAGTCTTTCCGCGATTGTCCTAGATAACAATCTACAAAAGCATAAAGTTTGTTATCTAAAATCAAATTCGCTTTTGGAAAGAAAACTTACCTTTTAAACGAGCTCAATTTATAGTAGTTCGAGTAATAAATTGTCTTGCTCCAAAACACTTAAAGTTTAATAATGACCCAATTAACTTAAATTAAACACTGAAACCCAAAAACCCTTGTCTCAATCAATCAATTCTCTAAAGCCTTTGGAGATTAGTTTGATGTTCAATAGCTTATGTAAACAACGGGATAAATTAAACTTAATTCAAGTTCAACACTTAAACAGACTCGCTAACTAGTCGGTAATTGTAAGAGGCGTGTTATTTTTTTTTTTTTTTATGGGACAAGCCCGCCTCACTATTCCCAAACCACTGTAACTTCTGTAAGCCAGAATCAACAGTGGCGACCACAAGAAAAGCGCCGAGACAATGAAGCTCGACGAAGTCCCAGAGAAATGATTTGACTGTCTTTGGATCCCGCAACGAAATTAATCAGAAAAGAATAGCGGAGGAGTAGGAAAGAGGCGTGTTAGTGTAAAGTTTGTACTCACAATATAATAATTTATCATGTTATTTCCAAGTTAGGTAACAAGTGCGGCTGGATCTGAGATCAATTTCCGGGTCAAGCAATGTGTCATCTGTGGATTGTTCGAAAGAGATACAGCGGCCTCGACACAAAGGGCTAAGAAGAAACATGGGTGGTTTTTAGTCAGTAGAAGTCTGACGCTCTGTCCAGAGTGGGAGCAGTCATTTAATGATTTCCACCCATCTAAAAATTATTATTGCCATTATATTAAGTAATATTTCTTAAGAAACTTCTCAGTGTAGCAGTCACGAAGACTAACTAATAACTGGCGAAAAGTGAATGTACTATTTGGTATACCTCTGTATACCAATATACCTCTGTTCCAAATAGTACATTCACCTATGCCTTCCGGGCACAAGCGTGATGTTCTACTATGTTATTACAAAATAAAAAAATACCAGAAGAAAGTGTATTCACTTAATTACATATTTTCTTTTCAGGAGTTCGAAATTGGAATTTTTCGAGGCACGAGCATATTGAAAATTGATCGTTAACATTTTAAAACTTCAATATTCTAGCGGAGTAACCGAGCACATTGCTCTCTCGCATATTTTATGCAAGCTAGTGTTGTACCGACACACCACAGCAATTAATAATGTTCAACAAGTTAATTAGTTGTAGTTGAAAAAAACTCTTTTTTAACAAGTAAAAAGAGAGATCTAGTCAAATTAAAACTTGTTTCCTGCAAGTACAAAAGTTTAGACCCACTGCAACCCTACACACTACAGTTTATTCACGAAAGCTGGTATGAAAAGCAACTAAAAAATAAAAATAATAAAGGTTTAGTTTGAAGTTCAGAATTAAAGGAAATGATGATGTAACATGGGTATATATTGGTGGTAAGGACAAAAATATTCCGTACTCTTTTAGTAAAGAAGCTCAAAATGGAAAAGTTCCGCACAGAAACGAGAAACCTTTACATTGATAATTTTATTAAATGTCATGGCCCAAATAATTTGTTGTCGTTATAAAAGTTTCTTGGAATATGAGATTTTGTTAAGATGTCTTTAAGGAACTCCTCGACTGACTGACTGTTTGGTCTAGTGGTCAGAATCATGATTGCCTAGCATGCGGTTCTGGTTTCGAATCCCGGGTTAGGCAAAGTGTTATTGGGTATTTTCATTGGGAATTTTTCATTAGCCGCCACGGAGCGTGTATTTGTGCCCAGTTGATGGCAATAGGGTCGCCCTTTATTGCATGAGACTTAAATATAACTGGCAAAATCTAGATGTACTATTAGGTATAGCTCTGCCTAACCCTTCGGGGATTTCAGGCTTGATTTATTGATGTGATGTTTTATAATTACCTCTTCCGTGGAATGCAAATATGGCAAAGCATAAAGACTTACAACTGTCTCATATAAACAAACTATGCTTTGAAATAAAGCTCCAAAACCTTAAGCTCAAACAAAAGTTTGTTTAAGTTAGATGCAGTGTCTAGTTTATCTTCCACTAAGATTACGGCTGCACCACTACAGCGTCTGTAAACACCAAAATACATTCACCGTTTACAACAACACTAACTAAAATACACCAAAAACAAAAGACGTTGCGATTGTGCAGATACTACAGCATTTTATTCGACCAATCAGTGCAGTAATAACAATTACAGAAGAACAGAAACAGGGATATTCTGCACTATTTTGTCTACGGGGAGCACTTAGCGTTAGAATTTCACACCGATATTGGCGTGGCGAATTTATGTATAAACTAGCAGCCATTGAACTATAGTGGCTGGATATGCAAAGCTTCTATGAGTTGGTTTAAGTTTAGATTAGGAAAATTATAAGCTTTATTTGGTGAAACTGTTGTTAACTAACTCTGGGTACATCCCACGCAGCTTGTCTGTAGTCGTCTTCAATCTTTATGGCTCATTTTATAAAATTAAGGATCATGTTTAGAGTATATTAATTGGTTTTTCTTTCTTTCTTTACGTGATTTGTTTTTTTTATCTCGTGTTGATACTGTTACCTGAACCTTTTTTTTAAATAAGTATCTTCAAAACAATAATGATTATAATGCTCCCACTGCTGGGATACAAATCAGAGGAAATGGGCTTACAATCCACCTCCACGTGGACCCATGTGATCCTAGGTTGGAAGGACAGAAAACATCGTGAGGAAACCCTATTCCTTTATCGTTTTGAGATTAAATAATAACGAAAAAAACTATTATTCCTTATTTCAATATACCAATAAAAACCGCCGTAAACATTTGCATAACCTACGGCACAAAATATACCGTCACACTATCAACTCCGATAGCAAACAAAAGGCACTCAACTACAAAACCGCTTCTCAGCTTCGTCGCATTACACCGTCAACTAGTGACGTTTTGACGTTCGTCGACACAGATGTGAGTCACCTTTTCCGTGGCATACCATTTCCGAGGCATTTGCTCCCAACATTCAGTCCTTTGAGGCGAAACATTTTTCAGTATTTGAAGGCGACTCAAGGGGCGGAATATGCTTCGGAATGATATTTGAAACGTAATGTTGTGTCGCAACATGTTTAGATTGTTAAATAATAAGTCTAGACAAGTTAGGTATAAAATAAAAATGTGGTGAAAAGAACGTGTTTATTTATAACTGCTGCACGCGAAAACATTTTCTACGAACGCGAGGAAATTTAATGTGTTTTTTTTAGTTATAATAGATATACTCGTATCTCCTTGGCACGGTCCAATCAGCTGTTTAGTTGTGAATAACAAACAGACCTACTTTCGCATTTTTACTATTATTATCAGTATGGATGTTAAGCCTGTTACGCTCCTCTAGAGTGTTCCTTCCTTCCTCCTTTTTTGCTCAATGTTATCCTTTTGTTGGTTATCCCCTTAAAAATGAGTCTAGATCGTCCCGCCATGGCATATGAATCTCATAGGGATCAATGTTTCGTTTTTGGCTAAAATCGGGGTTTAAACAGTACGTGGGTTTCATTAAGAGCACCTAAAGCGCGCAAGTTTACTCTTACCAACAATTTCGAAAGTCATTTTCACACTCACACTTCCAAAAAGTAAAATCATTAGTCCTACTTCACCCATTTGAAAATAAATTATTGTTTGTGGATGTGGTTCTTTCACACAATCGAAATGTGAAACTTTTCGAACTTCACTTATCGATTTAATGCGTACCTGTTCGGTATCGAAAGCAAACTTTCCACCCCACCAATTAAACTTCAAACTTACTCCCGTGAATTTCGCTGTTTCTTCAGGATTATTTCGTAAATAAAAGAAAACAGTTTGAGAATAATCCCCAGGTTCTAATTAGTTTTTGAAACCCTATTTGATTGAATTCGAAAACTATTTCGTTTAGTTATTAGTTTATTTGAAATGCTCATTCCATTATTGTTCGTCTTTAAAGACCTATTGAGTATTTTCACTGTTTTCTATTTTCATATTTCAAAATACAAATTCTGTCTTCTAAACAAAAGATAGTTTAAGCTAGATCGTCCGTTGTATCTAACGAACGATTGATGAATGGCCCCAAGATGAATGAAGGCTAACCTCGTAAGGTTACAAGTAATTTCAGCTGGACACAGTATCACTCCGGTCCTTCTCAGTCCCTTGTCTGCTTGATAAATTGATGTCCGACCGCTGTGATGTATTAATATCAACCTAAACATGCTGTTAACTTTCCTTGTTTCATCTCATCGAGATAGGTGACGATTTTTCCTTATGGCTTGTGTAACCGTTGATGGTAAGATACGGTTGGGTTTATGGTGGGTAAATAGAGATCGCAGTCGAATAGAAATGTGTCTACGGAGTATGGATCTACATGAGGTAAGATTGCTCGGATATTTGTGTTGTTTTGTCCTTGTATTTTATCTCAACGTTTTCCGGAAACAAGGATAAGTTACAGATATAGATGCTGATATTTTTGCGTCATTTAAACATTTTTTTTTGTTTTTAATACTCAAAATGAAGAAGCTATGTAAGATATACATCGTTGTAATACGTAGTCGATATGTTCACTTATATAGTTCATAGTCATATTAAAGTAAATGTTTCTAGAAATTTAATAATGTGTCTGTATCTACCCAGAATACCGGTTTAGATCACCCACCTGTTTGCTAATTGTTTTTGGTGTGAATTGAGTTGGCGTCAGATTCAGTTGGAATTGAAACAGTTCTAATATTAAACACCACATTTTAAAGGTAGCAAGAAATGTGCTGGTAACCTGATACTCTTACAGTCTAATAAAATCTATTGGTACACTTTTTATGTACTTTTCCTCTACATTGGCGATGTTCGGGGTGGCGTTATTTTTGGTCCAAACTTGAAGCCTTTGTTGGATATTTTTCTTACTGTATTGACTTTATTGTTAAATCCTAGTTAACATATAGTCAAGGGGTTATATATCTATTAGTGTACAAGTATCTCATACGTACCGTACCGCTTAAAAATACCGACGAACAACTCTTGATATTCGACGATGTCCTCGATGATGACGTCACAGAAATTTCAATATGGCTATCAAGACATAGCTTCAATAGGTAGGTACAATTTCTTTGTAGTCAGTTTTTTAAAATATTCCTCAATTTTTCATCACTCGAGATTGAATCACTCAGGCCTCGACCTGAAATTAGAATTTTCATGAATAAAATGTTTTAGCTGTATCAGCATATCGTTCAATGCCCCTACATAACCCAGAACCATGTTCACAGGGCTAAAGAGCTTAACCGTGCTCCTACAACAACCCGCACATTAGACAATGGGTTAGGTTGAGGCCAGGCCATTGATTTTGCCCGAAAGGGATGTAGTGTTGCGTCACGTTTTGAGAATGACTTGCAATTAAGAGAAAGGAACGTCTTTTTTTATGAAAATGTTTTTATTTTTATTTTAGAATTGTATAATTCTACATAAAATATAGCTGATAGATGGAATGGATGAAGGTCTTTGCCTAGATAATTAGGTAAATTGGTTATCCTTACTATCCTTATTCCTTACTAATATTATAAAAATGCGAAAGTAACTCTGTCTGTCTGTCTGTTGCGCATTCACGTCGAAACTACTAAACCGATTTAATTTTAATTTGGTACACTGATAGTATAAAACCTGAGAAAGAACATAAATTTTTTAATACGAAAAAAGAGTTGTACCTAAGGGGTTGAAAGGGGAGGGATGGAAAGATTACTTTTGATGGCGATAACGGACATCGGTCGCGATAATCGACATCTACGCGGACGAAGCCGCTGGCATCAGCTTGTATCCTATTTATGTATATATCCAATGTGCCACACACCTACTAAATCATTAATAAGGAACTGATTATAAATGTCTCGTTGGTCCCATGGACATAATAGCGACATGACGTCTTGGGTTCGAATACAGGAATCGAACTCTGATAAATGAAAAATTCTACTGATATGTCAGGGAGATTTTCATTACGAATTAACTTACTAATAATTATTAGTTATTTATTTAATTTACTTACTTGTTACTTGCTTACCTTTGATTACATGGATCTTAACAAAAAAAAAGATAACTGGCAAAATGTGGGTGTACAATTAGATGCACCTCTACTTAACTCTTCTGCGATTACAGACGTGATATTATAATTGTAATTGTATTTTTATGCAATTTGTTGGCTAATTTTTGGCAGATGGAAAATCATCAAATAACCCCTCCCGCTCTTGGGAAGAGCGAAAGGGAGTGTCAGACTTGTACTGACTAAAAACCACCCATGTTCCTTAAGAAGGAACATGGGTGGTTTTTAGTAAGAGCCCTTCATGTCGAGGCCGCGGTATCTCTTACAACATCCCGCAGCCCCGACGGGCGTCGGCCCTTGCGAGCCCCTTCCTTTTTGAGGCGCGCGTGGAATACGAACGCGCCTTCGACATGGCCTGTCATCGTCATATGACGGACGGACGGCAAACTAGCCCATTACTCACCGTCCACAGACCCGCGTCTACGGTGGCCGGAAGCCGTCTCTTGGCCCCCGACGCCCAGAGCGACTCCCGCGGCGGCTGGGACGAGAGGCTCTGTCACGTTCCGCCACTTCCTTCGCTAGCATCACTGCTTCGCAGAAGGAGGCGAAGGCGTCCCATTCCATCTTGCCCTGGACCATGGCTTGCAAACTGAACTAGTCATGTTTACCCAAAAACGAACGCTAGGCCCTCATCGCCTACCTAAGCTATTCGATACTGAGCTCCAGGTAACCAACGAGGTCAAATACCTGGGAGTTATTCTGGACAGTAAGTTAAACTGGAGCAGTCATCTTGACAGCAAGCTAGACAGGGCCTGCATCACCTTTTGGCAATGCAGGAAGATGATAGGTAAGAAGTGGGGCCTATCCCCCAAAATTATACTTTGGCTTTACAGTGCGGTAATCCGACCTATGATCACCTACGGGGCAGTGGTCTGGTGGCCCCGCACAAAATTAATAACAGCCATTAACAAGCTTCAACGTATGCAAAGGCTCGCATGCATGGCGATCACAGACTGCATGAGGACAACTCCGACCGCAGCCCTCGAAGCCATACTGGGGCTTCCAATACGCTACAACTTTGGGGTAAGAAGTACACGCAACATACTGCGGCACTAGAGAGAATCCAATTGCGGATCTTCACGGATGGATCTAAAACAGGTACTGGCACCGGAGCCGGAGTCTTCTCGGAGGATCTCAATATCCACTTAGCCGTACCTTTGGGGGTCCACAACACTGTCTTTCAGGCAGAATGCATGGGAATCTCCCTGGCGGCATCAGCCATCTTGGCTAGGGAGGTAAAGGAGCAATCGATCCGCATACTCTCTGACAGCATGGCGGTGCTACTGGCATTAAGGAGCCACACGGTCAATTCCGGGCTAATATACGAGTGCCACCAACGCCTGAACCAGGTGGGTAACCTCAATAATATAACCATTCAATGGATTAAAGGACATAGCGACTCCCGAGGCAACGATGCAGCAGACGAGCTCGCTCGAAGGGGCTCAAGCATGGCGGCGGTGGGACCAGAACCCATCGTGCCGCTCCCTTTTGGTCATCTTCGCACGTTGGTAAGGACACGTACTAGAGAACTTCATGCCAAGCTGTGGCAAGACCACGGCGAGTGCAGGCAGGCCAAGGAGGCGCTTCCCGCCATCGACGTCCGCCTCACCAAACAAGCGCTCCGGCTGACTAAGCTGCAGCTACGCACAGTGACGGCCGCCATCACTGGACACGGTACTTTTAATAAGCACCTCTTTGTTATAGGTGTCACAGATAGTCCTCTGTGACACCTATAACAAAGAGGTGTCCACTTCCCTTCCAGCGATGGAACAGTGCGCAGCTAATTATTTCGCTCGCGATTAAAATTACGATTCTCGTGTTCCGCGCTCGATTCCTGGCTCGTGAATTGTCCCTGAGTTTGTGATTTTGTGTGGAGTGCTGGTATTGTATAGTTTTTTAACGATTTTGCGTCGGTTTTAATGGTAATAAGTTAGTTTCGTTGGCTATCGGTGAGTACAGTTACTTTTTTTTTTTTTTTTTGGGTGTGTGGGTAGGTACCTCGAATAAGTTTTATCATAGTTTAATTTTGTTTTTTTGTTTTACTATTTAATACGTTTGTGATTAAATCCCATAATCTACAACATGTTGTCAATTAATGAAGACCCTCCAGATAGGGGAAAAGACCCACCGCGCCGTAATAATAGTACAACCAGCAGGTCACCAACTACCTCCGCTAGTTCGAAACGGTTGTTCAGCGAAATGCCTCCTTCTTATATTTCGCCCGAGGATAGATCGAAACGGCTTCAAACATCTGATTCGATTGAAAAATCGTCGCCGATATTAAATGTCAGTCCGACCGCGAGCAATAACGACTTTAATTATTGTGATTTAGTCTCACAGGCGTCTGCATACTTAAGCAACATTAACGAACTTGTCAGTGATCTAGGTTCCCGTATTAATGTAGCAAATAAATCCGCTATCATGGACATGACTCAGCGCGTAACGACCATAATTTCGCTGTTGGCCATAAAGTCATCCTCCAACGAAACGAAATTAGCCAATACGGAACGCGAATTGGATAAATTTAAATTAAATCCAAATCCAATACAAGTGAGTGTAAAAAACGTTCGTATTCGGATTCATTAAAACTTCGCCTACCAAAGGTTGTGCCTGTTGTAGAATCACGTGCTCCATTACCGTGTGTTGTCGCGTATCCTATCCCGGAGCGGGAGGCGGAGTACTCATCGTCATCCGCTACTAAAAATGCGCTTATGAAGGTTATTAAACCTAGTGACGACGGGTTTCAAATTGTAGGCGTAAAAAAAACCGCGAAATCTGGTGTTGTACTACGTGTCGCTAATGATAACCAAATTAAAAAATTACAATCGGTCGATGCCATTAAGTCCGCGGGCTTGCGACTTGAAAAACCGAAAGGCCGACGGCCACGTATATTAATTAAAGACGTGCCACCCTCAATGGAAGACAATGCTTTTTTGCACGCGTTATATGTCAAAACATCAAAGACGAGCTGCCAGTAAATGAGGATGATTTTATTAAAACAACCAAAATTTATCGTAAGCGTTCTTTGGACAACGGTCGCAAGTGGATAGGCGTTGAAATCGAGCCCACCGTACGTAAACATTTAGTGTCCACTAAGGAAAAGTTATTTATTGATTGGGCGACTTGTCGGTTTATTGATGATATCGATATAGTTCGTTGTTTAAATTGTCAACAGTTCGGTCACGTTAAGAAGTACTGCAATAACAAGTCACCTACCTGTGCTAATTGTTCCGAAGCACATGGAACAAATGACTGCCCGCATAAGGACAAATTGAATTTTATACCAACTTGCGTGGCGTGTAAGCGTTTTAAAAACCATTTGACCATCGTTGCGGGTCACCCGAGTGTACAACCTACAAACTGAAGCTCGAACAGTTAATCCTCAATACAAACTACTAAAACAATGGATAGTTTAAACATAGGACAATTAAATCTCCACAACGACAGGGTAGCGACTTCTGAATTAGATAAATTAATAATCGATTACAGCTTAGATGTAGTACTCGTTCAAGAACAATATCAAAGCGCACACTTACGTCACAGAGTAGTTCAGCTGGATTCAAAGTCACGAGCCGGAATTTACGTGGCTCGTTCTTCTAACTTTACAGTAACGTCTTTGCGTAACCTCATGACGCCGCACTGTGCCGTTGCGGAAGTCTCATCGGCTTCCTATAAAGTTTACATTGTGAGCTGTTACTTTCAATATTCAGACCCAGTTGGTCCTCACATACACAACCTCCGTCATGTCTTGCGGTCACTCGCGGGCTGCAAAGTTATCGTTGGCGCGGATGTTAATGCGTCATCGTCTCTGTGGTATGGCAAGGTTCGGTCTACGGATTCCGACCGACGTTCCGCTGTCGAAGATTTCATTGCTGAAATGAACTTATCGATTCACAATACCCCTGATGCACCACCTACTTTTTGCAGCCAAATGGGCGAATCTTGTATTGACGTCACACTTTCTAGTGCAGACGTTCGTTTGGATAGGTGGCGTGTCCTACCAGACGCGTCATGTAGCGATCATCGGCTTATCGTGTACGAATTTGTTCCGATGTTTACTCAAGGTCCGTCACATGTCATTGGTAACTTTAGGTATAAATGTAAGGGCGCGAATTGGGAGTTCTTTAGTTTGCTTTTTGCATCTCACACCAAAGACTTCACTCGAAACGGGCTGTCAGCTGAAGAAAGTGCTGAAATTATGTCAGACACCTTCACTTACTGTGCTGACATTGCCATTGGTCGCGGATCTATGACCAATATACGTAGATGTGATTGGTGGTGTGACTACTTAATTGAACAACGTAAAAGTTATCGCCGAGCGCGTAGACATTTGAATAAGATTAAAAAACGGAAGGTGACCGGAGACCCACTTACCTCTGCTTTAAATGCGTTTAGAGTTGCCAAGTCCCGCTACAGAGCATCGGTAGAAAAATCTAAAGGTAATTTACTGCGGAAAATAGTAGAAAAATTAGATAAAGAAGGTCCGTGGTCTCCTTTGTATCACGAGTTCAGAGCAAATCGATCAGTGGACCTTGCGTTCGTAGAAAACAGTAAAGTAAACAACAAACACACCACCGGTATTGAGGAGACAACCGAAGTTCTATTAAATACTTTGATACCTGATGATTCACCTGATAATGACAATGACCACCACCAGCAGATCAGGGCGTGGGCGGCTGTGCCACCTGAATCACCAGCGTCAGACCTTCCATCCATTGACGAATTTATTAACGTTGTCAGGAAGCTTCCACTTAACAAATCGTCAGGTGAAGATAAAATATCGAATCGGATGATAATAGAAGCATGTAAAACAGCGGCCGACGCAATTTTAAGGGTTTACAACAGGTGTATTGCAGAAGGCGTTTTTCCTCGTGTATGGCGTCGCGGCTTCATACGAATAATTCCGAAAAGCGGCGACAAGCCACCGGACGACCCTAAGTCTTATCGCCCTATAACACTACTTCCATCTTTGGGGAAACTCCTGGAGCGCCTTATCGTTCCACGTTTACTACCAGACGGTCCAAAATTTCACAACAACCAATTCGGTTTTACCGTTGGAAAATCTACCGTAGACGCGGCTCTGTCTGTCAGGAAAATTGTCAATACATCTCAACACAAGTACGTAGTTGGGATCTTTCTTGATATTTCTGGGGCTTTTGATAACGCATGGTGGCCGATGCTACTCCTAAAACTGAAAATTCGTGGATGCCCTAAAAACATATACAATCTTGTTTACTCGTACTTCTTGAATGGTTCCGCGAAACTCAAGCTCGGACATCATTCTATGTCAAAGTCCCTCACCATGGGATGCCCTCAGGGTTCGGTTATGGGTCCGTACGTATGGAACGTAGGCTTCGATGACTTCCTCGCGATTCCGCTTCCATGTGGCTGTTCATTAACCGGTTACGCGGATGACGGCCTGCTGCTCATTCAGTCAAGTACTCGGGCTGGACTCGAAAATTTGGCTGACACTTGCCTAAAATTAATATCCCAGTGGGGCGCTCGTAACCGTTTGACCTTTGCACCACACAAAACGTATCAACTTCTTTTAAAAGGGAATCTGAAATCATGTCCTAGTATTAAATTTAATAACGTTCCCGTGAAAAGGAAGCAGTCCGTGTGTTACCTTGGGTTTGTCTTAGAGAGGAATTTTTCATTCATTGAACACATAAAAACCGTCGTTGAAAAAGCTAAAAAGAACTTTTATGCCTTAACGAGAATATCTAAATCTACGTGGGGTTTATCATTTTTAACTCTAAAGACGATCTATGGGGCTACTTACTTGGGGTGTATGTGCTATGGGGCACCAGTTTGGGCCGATAGGGCCACCATAGGAGCGGCACGACGTAAATTACTTCAAAGCCAGCGGTTGGCTTTGATTTTCTTGTGTAAAGCGTATAGGACGGTTAGTACTGAAGCCTTACCGGTACTGGCAGGGGTACTTCCAGTCGATCTTGAAGTGCAGCGCCGTGCTTCAATGTACTACTGCGCACGAGAGACCACGGACGCAGACTTTTTATTGCAACGTGACCGTGCTAAAGTAGCTAGATTACTTAAACCACAGACTGACGTGTGGGAGGAACTTTTGTCTGAATGGCAAAGTAGGTGGGATAATTCCATCAAAGGCCGACACCTCCACCAGTTCTTTCCATCCGTTCGTGAGCGGCTGGCCAGGACATGGCTGGAGGTGGATCACTGTGTTGCCCAATTTCTCACAGGTCATGGTAACTTTAAGAGTAAATTATTTTCCTTCAAGCTTGTTGCCTCGCCTTTCTGTCAATGTTCTACATCTGACTGCGAATATGAACAATCTGCACATCACATCTTATGGGAGTGTAGTCTTTGGGAGAATGAACGTAATATTATGTTAAATAGTGTACAGGTTACTTCCGGAGTTATTTATTACACGGACCTTGTACAAACTAGAACAAATTTCCGTGCGTTCAAGCATTTTTGTCATACCTATTATTGGAATCAAATATAACAGCTCACAACTTAGGACCCAGTAATATTAATGACAATAATATCCGTGGTGCTAGGCAACTGGGCTTATCCCAGTTGTATACGTCCCTGTGTGCCTATTGGCCTTGTTCAGTTCTGTCTCCTGCTGATATGGAGGGAAGTAAAAATTATGTTTTTCCTACTCCTCCGCTATTCTTTTCTGATTAATTTCGTTGCGGGATCCAAGACAGTTAAATCGTTTCCCTGGGACTTCGTCGGGCTTCATTGTCTCGGCGCTTTTCTTGTGGTCGCCACTGTTGATTCTGGCTTACAGGAGTTACAGTGGTTTGGGAATAGTGTGGCGGGCTTGTCCCAATAAAAAAAAAAAAGATAGTCCTCTGTGTCGAGCCTGCATGGAGGAAGAAGAAACAGCAGCCCACGTGCTCCTGCACTGTTCGGGGGTTGCCCCATACAGGACCAGGTACTTCGGTAACGCAGGTACTCTCCGCGAGATTGCCGGTAACACCAAAGGATTGCTGGCCTTTCTCGGGGAGCTGGGATGGATCGAATAAATTTCCCACCCGTACGCAAAATACTCGCTTTAGGCGTGGAGTTGCGGACACTAGCCCGTTGTATCTATCTATCTATCTATCTATCACTGCTTCGCAGAAGGAGGCGAAGGCGTCCCATTCCATCTTGCCCTGGACCATGGCTTGCACTAGGGCCGGACGCGAGAGGTCGCCGCCGCCAATCGCCGTTACGAACGGCACGGTTTGCCCCACCGTGTCCCTCGGCCGATCCTCACAGTGGTGACGTCCGGGCGTTCCCTCGACATTTTTATAGGGTATGGTCCCTGTCTCTCCCTCCGCCTACTCGCTGTCCTTACAGTCACGTCTGATGAGCAGACGTGAACCAGAGTGCAGCAAGTAAGGCTTCTTCCTCCGAAAGTCTAAGTCTTTCCTTTCAGTGAAATCAGTTTTTGTTTTTTAAAAGTTCAGATCCTCAAAAAAACTATATAACGGTATGTACGAGTACGTAAAACAATTCTCTTTTGTAATAAAATAATTTGATTTGTAATTAATTTCGTAGATTTCAAAAATGCCATGATTGAAAAGTAATAACAATGTTTTAAACTGACTTAAACAAAATATGCCCCCATTCCATTATGTTTTGCATTCGTACAAACATTTCCAGGAATTCATAATTAAAATAAAATAACTTGTTTTTGAAACTGAATTGCTTTCAGTCTCTTTGTGCCAAGTAGAAATTAAATTTTCACAGACAGCTAACTAAGACAAATGACGTCGGAATATAGGTTCGATGTAATTTTGCCTAAATGCCTACTCGTAAAATCCTTAATACTGTTAACCCTTGTTGGACAGTTGTAGAGAAATATACCAGAAATATACCCACTCAACTTATGTACCCGTGTAGCTATTTTCAAACTTTTTTACTTTTTTTATCTACACTAATATTAAAAAGATGAAAGATTTGTTTGTTTGTAACGAATAGGCTCCGAAACTACTGGACCGATTTGAACAATTCTTTCACCGTTGCAGTTGGGATGCTACACTATCCCCGGGTGACATAGGCTACTTTTTATCCCTGTTCTCCCACGGGAGCGGGAACTGACGGGAACGGGTGAAACCGTGAGACGACCGCTAGTTTTTTATAAACTCATAACAACACGCCTAGATTCCCAAAAAAAAGTAAGGCAGAGGTGTACCCATTTTACACCCACATTTCGTCAGTTATATTTAAGTTAATAAATAATGTATTAGGGGTGAGCTTATTTCCATCAACCGGGCACAATATCATATTCCCAGGTCGTAACTGAGAAATTTCTAATAGAAAATCTCAACAACACTTTGCCTGTCCTGGGAATCAATCTTTATTATTCACATTTAAAATTTTCACCCTACAGTTCAATCAAGAACATGACGCTGTACACCACACATAGTGATGTAAGTACGTTTTTTTCCTAACTTTCCATCATGTTTTAAGAATCCAAATAAGAATTCATATTCATAAACACTACATAAGCCAGGCAGACATAATAGGATTCATCAGCCAGTAACTTAACACACTGTTCCTGAAAACGACCCTAGGGGAATACCACTTTAATCGCTAGGCAAGCCACAACAGGATGTTACGGCGTCGCGCGGTCCTGCCTTATTTCCCTACTTCCGAGAACATGCCACACTATTAAGAGAGTGACCGAACTTGGCTGTACATCTCATACACATACACCCCAAAGCAATATTCTGATAAGTTTATATATGTGTGGTCACTTGATTCTGCGAGTATCGGCCGTTAGTGATTGATGAGTGCCTTTATCAAAGTTGCATCGCGTTATGATGACTTTTTGCATTCAGTCATCATCTTAGCCTAGTCTTGCCTTTGTCCCAAATTATAATGGGTTCGGGTTCCAATCTAGCTGAGCAGCCATCTGATATATCTGACTTTCACAACCCAGTAACTGGGGAATACGATATCTTTTGGTAGTAGTGAATATCGGACTCTCGGCCTTAAACAACTCATATGGACTGTTAGAGATCTATATAATAATATGGCACCCGGGAATAATGTCTTAACGTGCTTTCTGCGTCGACCCTTGCGACTTTGTGTGTTCAGTCACTATAGATAAATTACGATTGCTTCGGTAGTGCATCACGTTTCAGCAAGTAGTTACATTGAGTGTTAGGTTCAGTTGTGGTATCATGTTTCCAAAATGAGACTCAATCGCAAACCACCAAAGCTTCTTGTGCTAACGCCCTTGCATGCTTACTAACACTAAAAGACTGTTGAAATGAAAAATACTAAACTACATATAAGGTATTTCTTGTCTGCGAAGTTTAGGAGACTTGTGTCCAGACAGTTACGTAACAACTTAATCCATATTACATATAATATGTAAGTATGTACAGATATAGTTTATTACATAATATTTAAGTGGCGATAGATATGGGTCCAAGTACGGTATTATTGCCTCTACAAATATTTTACTTTCGTTTTAGTACACTATGATAGGCTCGCTATAAAACAAGAAGTATCGGTTGGTGAAAGCTTACAAAATATGAGCCTGCTAAACCTATAAAATACAGGCATAGTACGTTTGACCTATTTAGAAAAACCTAACTTCATGATAAAAGTTATAAAGGGGTTGGAAGATTTTTGTATGAAGCCTGACGGCCTAATTTGCACATTTTATTTAAAAAATAGCATCTACTCACGTAACTTATTTTCTTTCTTTTAAAATAACAAACAAAGTTGTAATTAGTGCTAGTATTGTTTGCGAAACAAATGTTTAAAAAATAAAATCTAATTTCAGTTGTATTCGCCTTTCCATTTCTGTATAATTAACTTTCTATTTAAATCTCCAAGTAAAAGGTTATAAATGTAAATCTTTTTAGCTTTTTGGCTTTAAAAATAAAGTAGACGCCAAAATAACTCATTACTGAAGTGGATATCATCTAAATGAAAAGTTTTCGGCCCCTTAAAACCTTAATTTCTTTGTAAGTGGCAATGGAAGGGCTCTTCAAACTTTTCAGATGAAAAAATGTTTATATAAAAAGTTACATAAAAGTGACGTTATGATGTCAGTAGATAGTTCATTTTGTAGAATTATATCTATTGTGTTTTGAGTTTATAAAACTGTAGTATTTAAATTGAAAACAATACACAGGCCTCTAAGAGCGATACTTGTATAAGTTCAGTGCGACCTGGATATTCAGTTTTGCTAAAAACTTTCGATTAAAAATATTTATGAATCACAATCATCCACAGCCCGATTTCACGTACTTCTGGGTTGGGGGGGGGGAAGAATTATCAAATGACTCCTCCTGCTCTTGGTGGAGCTGTAGGGAGTGTCATACTTCTACTACTACTAAAAACCACCCATGTTACTTCTTAGCCCTTTGTGTCGAGGCCGCGGTATCTCTTCCGAACAGCCCGCATCCCCGACGGGACCGCAGCTCCGATTGGGCTTTTTGCATTTGCCAAGGTCCTCGTTCCTGTGTCAGCCTCATCCAAGATACTGTCTGCCCATTTCACTTTTTATAAATTTGTTGTAAAACTAATACCAGCAGATGAAATATAAACAAATATGTGTTATTAAAACGTTTGTAATGACAGCAATCATTAAACAACGAAAAATTAACGAACGAACAAAAATGTAAGTTCATTTATTGTTGTACGTAGGTTATCTACTTATATTTACAGCCGTATTCATTACAATTTTATTGAATCTCTTTTTTATTCTTAACTAGCTGTTGCCAGCGGCTTCACCCGCTACAACTCGAAAATTATTCCACGGGAAGATCAAATCGAGATAAAAACTATCCTATGTGTTAATCCAGGTTATAAAATATCTGTGTACCAAATATCCAAATCCGTTCAGTAGTTTTTTTTTTAAAGTAACAAACATACACACTCACACACACACAGACTTTCGCCTTTATAATACGAGTGTTAGTGTGATGATCCATGTTTTTTTTTATTCTTGAATGTCATGTCGTTCACTTTATTTTAAATATTTATTATTGTAATTTTGAATAGCCTATCCTTTTCCTACCTAGGTTGGAGTCGGTTTCCAGTCTTACCAGAAGCAGCTGATTACCAGTATTTTACATGGAACGACTTCATCTTCACAACATGCATACTTTAGATAAAACTGGGTGTCAGACTTTTGGCGATCGGTACTCATGCCACTGTATTGCATTTTTATAATATTTTTTCAAAATACAGCAACACGAAATAGCTACTTAAATCACTAATAATTTTCTAAGTAACGGCCATGGAGTCTAGATTTGTGCCCCATGGGACTAATAACCCCACCTTTCACTTTAAGATTCTTGTTTGATTATAGATTCCACCGCGAGTTCCAACAAAATAAACTCTGAATTCAGTTCAACAAATGAAACCAGAGCCAGATTTAACCTTAAACAATAACATACTTCAATTTTCAAAAGCTCAAAATATGAACACAAATCCGAATAAAAAGACAAAAATAAGATTTTCATTTCAAAATAGATACAATATTCGAGAATAAAAATTCCTGCCTTACATTTTCCTGAGTAGTTTCGTGTCTATTCTCCACTCTGATTGCATCACGTCCAATGTTACCCCGGTCATATCCAGCTTCCCTTCGAAGTAATAGTGAATGGAAAGGTCTTCCGGTAAGAAAGGACGCGTGCAGCCAACGAAATGTGTTTATGAATTGCTTTATGCTGATTTGTAGGAGAGGAGAGGTGAGTCTGCTTATTTTGTAGAGAGTATGAGGTATTTAAAAATAAAAAATATACTGCGTGTAAATTAACCCTTCACACGTACGACAACCAAGCATTCTCTACATCAAATTAAGTACCCCTACGCAAAAATTTTTGCTGGGAAATGACTTTTTTTTTGGGGCCAAAAATCACATTTTACGGTAAAACTCAATGTAGCACTCTTAAAACATTGTGCTAGTGATGCTTTTAATAGTAAAAGGCTCATGGAGGTAATTTAAGTAAAGTTATAATCTGAAAAGCTAGTATTTACAAAAACAGCTGTGTAAAATTTGGAACTTTGACCCCCAATATCTCCGTAACTAGGGGGTTCCCAGGTATAGTCTAGAACCAAAAAATTATCGCAGTGGTAGGGAGAACAAGTGCCCTTCGTTTGCGTTAAGGGTACTTTTACACCCTTTATAATATAACGTAACATCACGCCTGTAGTCTCCGAAGGGTTAAGCAGAGGTGTACATATTAGTGCACTCACATTTCGCCAGTTATGTATTAGTTCTATGGGGCACAAATCCAGACTCCATGGCCGTTACTTAGAAATTCCTGATGAAAAAACAAAATTACTCTTTACCCGACCTGGAAACGGAAATAGAATCCACAACCCTCAGAATTGGTGTGAATGACTGTTCATTGACCCAATTACAAGTGTATAAAAATATATAATATTATATATTATTATTATATATTTTTATACATATTAAGTCTGATATTCCTTTCGCTCTGCCCAAGAGCGGGAGGGGTTATTTGATAATTTCCCACCTCCAAAAAAACAAATGCCTAAAGCTAAACAGATGAACAACAGAACAGTACCGAATACAGAATACAGTACTGTATTCTTTTATATTTTCAGATACTTTTTATTCTTTACCCAGATAAGCCCACCTGTCGTATGGCAAGGTACACATATTGTTAATGTTAGCTATAATTTAAACAGATACATCTTACCCTACCATTGATGCCAGCATTACTTTTAACTCAAAAAATTTACAACATAAATGGTTCATAATATAACGTTTTCAAAAGCATACTTATCTATCTTTGCACGTGCCAGTAGCGTGGTTATCTAATTAACGTTCCAATTAAGATTTTGTTTTATCAAGTTTGTTTTCCCTCTTCATACAATTTTTAAAAACTCCAGTAGGTATTCACAAACACGTTAAACGATTATGAAAGCAAGCGCGCCTTCATTTGTTACCGCGGAATGTCGTGCGAATTGCGCTGTTGAGAGTAAGTATGCGTAACTCAGTTGACGCAATAAATATTTTTGACGTTTAAAATGTCGCCGACATTACGTTGCGTACACGATCTTTTGTTTTGTGTGGCGACGCATAATGGGTTTTTATTGGGCTTCTGAAAGCAACGGTTCAGGAATTGTTTTGTTTCTGTATACTTCTTTGTTTTGTTTTCTAAGACCCTGACCTAAGTAGCTACTTAGGTCAAAACCACTCTGGTACATAAATGAAAAAATATTGGCATTGACGTCGAACACGTGTTTTAAAAAATATGCGCGTTTTACGGCTTCCAACAACATAAATGATTTGAATCTAAGCTCGCTACAGACGAGAATTTCAATCACACTGTGTACCAGACAAGAAATTCGGAGACAATACGACCCAGACCTGATTTCAAACTTGTGAGTATTCCAAGTGTTTATCAAAGACTATAGTGTCCCTCCGGGAATCCATCCTCCCGTTTACGGCTCAAATGCCTTTTGAACATGATTCTATCAAATATTTGCCTGTCAACCGTTATTCGTCCATGTTTATTAATAAAATCGAAATTTTCAATACCTACTTAATTCCTTAAGCAGATCAATCTAAAACTGCTCGTTATAACTTTTGCTGAAAGTTCTCCCTGGTTTTTTCTAACTTTTCAACAAATATAATGTTGAACAACTTGGTGGTACATATAAAGAGCTATAAGTGTGTTAAATAAAGTTGGATGAAAGGACGAATGGGCGGGTGGACATATTTATGATTTTTTTTTTCACAAAAAAAAACTTTGTAACTAAATTGAACGAGTTTTTACTTTGGCTTTACAATTCTGAATACAAGATAACATTCATTTCACCCTCTTGTAAGAACCAGTGAAGGAGAAGGGTTACTAAGTGTTTGTAATGGACTGGTAACCTGTTACTGCTGCATTTTGCTTAGAATTATATTGTATAGGTAGGCCATCAGCACTCGGATTACGAACACTCCAAACCTTTTGTACCCAAGATTATTGACAAAGTTCACTTCACAAAGGGCCGTCAAGAAATCTGCTGTCACCACAAAATTGCGGAAAGCATTCCACTGAACTAATAGAAACTTATGCGCATAGTAAAACTGGTAAATTCCTCGGATCAAGGAAATGCGTCGCTCCCAAATAATTATAGCAAACAAAGTAACCCTCGGGTTTATTCCTCAAATATTTTGATAGACTGCCCACTTCATTTGCCGTGTAATGTATTTCGCGAAATGGATACCCTCTAAAATATAACTGAGATGAAAATCTACATAATATTTTCTACACAGAAGTTTTGATGCAAATGAAATTCTATATCGCACTATAATTTACATTAAAACCGTGTAACTTTAGCGAAAGTGCTGTGGTATTAGTTCATAATTTATTAGTTCATTTATAAGTTATTATATATATCATAATTTATTAGTTCATAATTTATTATCATTACAAAAGTGGATAAATGAATACAATTTCTATAGTTTAAAAGAATTTATTGAAAATAGGTTTTGATGCATTGTAACATTTTGCTAAACTCTAAAAATTTGCATGCTATGTTCTATCTTAGCTAAACATGTTTGAACTATTTTATTTTTATTTACCACCATTGTATACCATGTTTTTATGCAAATAAATGATTTATGTTTATGTTTTATATGTTTTCGAACTAGGGGATAACTCTAAAATGCCATATTTCCCATTTACATGTAAACTAGCTTTAAAAGGAAGAAAGAAAAAAGAAAATGTTTTAATTGGTCTCACACAGGACAGCAAGATACGATAAAGAAAAAAACAATTACCCAGAAAACATAATTAACAGTAAACCGTTAAATACACCCTTCACTTTTTGTAGTAACCCGTAACGTACGTAAAATAGTGCCAATTAATACGGTAAAAATATTTATATTTAAAGATAATCCTATAACCTGTGTTCTCGTAACATGTTATATATGTGTAGCACAAAAATATAAACAAATAAAACCGGTATTTACGTTACTTAATTGTACCCAGTAATAATACGAATCAGTTTCAAGTAAGTACAATAATTCTAAAAGGTATTCTAAGGTAGGGAAGAAACAGATCCTTAAAAAACGGAAAAAGATACCACTAAAACAAAATAAGTTGAAGTTATTTCAGGAAATGTTTCACAGACATTTCGTTTTATGTTGCCAGTCGTAATTAAATATTGTGACGTTGACGCTCGTTTTCGAAATTCGAAATAACTTAAGACCGAATGTCAGATGTTTTATGTAGCAATACCTTGAAATGTCTATCTTGAAATGTTGCACAGATGGTTCTCATATTTTTCTATGGGTATGGTCATTAACGCTGTTCAACATTCGTTAAGTATCGAGAAGCGTTTGGAATAAAAATTACAATAACAAAAAAACAAAAAGTTCACAGAATGAGCTTTATCTTTTGTAGTAAAAGTTAGAAAATTATTCAGTTTGTTAATTGTTTTTCCTGAATCACTATACTGAACCGACAATAGTGTGATAAGACTATATGATAACAACTTCTCGTTATTTTTAGGATAGTAAGCACTTTGAGCGATCGCGTGACCTACTCTAAAGCATGCAACACTATGTTTTCCAGACATATAAACACCATTAATAACTGACTTCAAAAATGAAGGGGGTCGTGGGAAAACCGGCACATTCGTCTGTAAGTAATAGATAAGGTTACCTGTAAGCTTGAATAACCGCTGTGGTACCAATTCTTATGAATTATTGATGGTTAATGAAAACTTTTTTGAAGCAATGCCCGTTTTCACTAACACAGGTTATTACCTAAATTAATGTTTTCAGTGCAGTACAACTTAGGCGTTATTTACATAGATGCGTCTTAATGTAAGTAATAACGGGCAAAAACCGCAAAAGAAGTTAAGGCGCCTCCCCGACCAAAACGCCACGCAAACCGTTTTTGTGCAGTTTTTTGGAGCTATCTACTTGTTATTTAAAAGAAATATCAACTAATAAAAAACATATTAAATTTCTACACAATCTTGATTCCATAATTGCAGATTTATTTTTATTTTTTATTGAGTATATCTTTAATAAATCTCCTTCCAACACAACCCCCGAAATGAGAAATAGTGATTAATAACACGTATCTCCTCGTAACGTAAACATTATTCAATTTTGCTACTGACACTAATGGATAGACAATTTAATAATGAACATTTTGACACAAATAAAAATTCCAAAAGACCAAAATTTTATTTTATATAGATTTTATTCTAAAATATGGGCGTATTCACTACTGTACAGTACAGAGGGAACGAATGCTCAAGGTTAATTGGTCAGGGTACGGCCTTAAGAAAGATCTATCTAGATGGGTCATTGTACATTCGCCGACAAGTAAATTCGCCACGAAAAAAAGTATGTATTAACTCGCCACAGCTCTATTTCCATGAAGAAAAATCCGCTGTATCCTACTTAAAGTATGTATCTATAACACATACCTAACAAAACAGCCGGGAGAAATGAAATCGGAAAAGTAAAACAATAAGGCGAAAGGAGATAGGTATTAATAAAACTTGGCACCGGAGGCTATAATCGCGTAAAACACAGACTAATAAAAGGCAATCTGATTATCTCACAAAAGAATACCAATATAATCTCAGGAATAGCTCTTCACTTAGCTAACTTTAAGTATTCCGGGTATTCATAAAAGTTGTAGCTATAATCAAGTTACGTAAGCAGTTTATGGAATCCATGAAATACTCAAGATCAGACAAAATTCCTGATTCTAAGTACCTAAGCAATTTTTTACAACATCTTATCTTATTAAAAAGTTTCTGTGGTTCGCCAAAAATTTTCGACGGCCAGCTAGAAAGTTTTATCTTAATTTTTGAAATGCCTTCTTTTGCTTTTATGTAAAGGTGCCTTTAGTTAATGAAATGTTTAGCTAAAATATGGGGCATTACTGGCCACTTACAGGATACTTAAGTGATAATGATGAAAAAAGTTTTATTTTAAAGGTATGAACAAAATGGACAGTCACATAAAGTCAAATAAAGTATTCCGAACTTTTAATACTGATTTATAAGGTATCATCATAAATTATTTCATTAAAGTCCTTTTCTATTTTACAGCCCGATTTATCGCCAAGATTTTTCCAATCGTTTTCTAGCGATTTTTTTAGGAAAATTTGATCATTTCCTGCTCACGATAATGAAATTCGGGTGGTAATAGAAATCTTATTGATGCGAATGAGACGTCAGGAAACAAACTGAGCCGGACGGAGGAGATAAATATTTATTGATTATTTCTATTACAACGGAGGGGAAGACAAAAGAAAGGTATTTCCATGCAAAGGACTGTCTGTTCCGAATTAATAGCACGTTTTATAGTGTCGCAGACATTTGCATAGAGATCTTTGATGTAGATAGTTAAAATATTCGATTTGCATAGTAATGCTCCTTTCCACGACCTCTATTTGTATTTGCTTCCAAGTTATCACATTGTTAACTGATCCCATAAGCGTTGCGATAATGGCACCTATTTATTTGTACAATGGATGGCTTGCCTACGGATACGCTAGGGGGAACAAAATATCTGTTGTCCGAATTTTGTTGGCTCGTTGGTCTAGCAAGCGCAAGCGCTACTGCTGAGCGTGTGACACCATGCAGTGGTTCGTTTTACGGGTCGGGTAAACTGTTATTGGGTTTTTCGATCAGGAATTTTTCACAGCCACGGAGTATAGACTTGTGTCCGGTGTGCCTAACCCTTTGGGGAATACAAACACCTACAATCTTCTTAGAAATTTAGGAAGTTCTCAATTCATTACAACTTTACATAATAATTTCTATTCACTGTAATGATAAGTAGGTACCATCAAAGTTCCAAGTAATTCTCCTATTCGGACTCTGAACACTCCAAAGAGGGTCTATCTAATTAATTAACCCCCTTCACTTCATTGATAGCCGAACCACTGAAATAATCAAAACTTAGTTCGAAGTATATTATCCTAATACTAAAGTTAGAATTTAATTTGTACTTATAATATAGGAACATTGGTACACTTGGTACAAATTCCTTGATGTCTAATAAGTTTTGACAAAGATTAATACAAGTCTGAAGAAAAGGCTAACAATAAGCTACGGTTCTCTGAGTTTTAAGAATAATTCAATTTTGTACAAATTCTGCACGCTTATATTATCTAACATAAATCAATCTTGTTGAATCCCATCTGCGTTGAAACTTTTGAGCTTGAACAACGAACAAATTTCTCACAAAATGCAAGAAAATATCTATAGAAATTGAGGGATGCACTGACTGAAATAAGATCAAAACCTTCGCTTATCTACATAATATTCTAACAAAAAAGTAAAGAAAAGGTTGTGTAATATTGAAATATGCTTATCAGAATTGAATCAGCCATAATAATGAACATTTTCGCGTTTATCGCATCAAATCTAATTCAATCGCAGTAAGATGAGGGCCCAATTTACTCAATATCTGCCTGGCATATCTCGAGTATTCCTTACAATTTGACTTCCTCGAGTCGGCGGCATTGTACTCATACTCTTTAGAGCCGAGTGGATGATTCTTTTATTATCAAAATACCCTTGATTCAAATGGCCTCTTCTAGGGCTCTCGTCACAAAAACGAGGGCATTCGAAAAGCAAATAAAACGTGCTCCCTCTTCATGAATTGTGATTTACATAATGTTTTTTGCCTAGCAGCGCGATTTCTATAAAAAAGGTATGTTTGATATGATGTGTAACGTTGACGTTTGCCATCGTCTCGTGCGTGGATTTCTAAGCCTGCCAAAGTCATGTGTGTGTGAATATTATTAAAAACCAAAAGCTGAAATGATAATGCTACTATAATACATATAATAACCGAGTACGCTGAGTCCCCGGCAAACGAAATATTACGGAACATTTGATTTGGACTTCTGTTTGAGTTAATCTCCCGAGTTGATTGTAATGAAATTTCCTTCAGAGCAAACGTGTACCTAACTACGTTATGAAGCAAACGTGGCCTAGTTAGACACCCGTTTGTTCTTCAGCTTTATACATATTTCGAATCAGGACTTCAATGTACAGATTTATATGCATTTACATAATGATTTATATAATGTTTGAACAAAACATTATTAAGTTTCACAAACACTGCCAGTTACTAAGTTCGCGTGATTTTTCAAGACTTACGATTTCAAAAGCTTCTAAAATGATCCCCATAGAAAATGCATATTCAAATCCACTTAAGCGGGATCAACCTACCAAAGTAACACTTAAGGCTTTTGCTTTATTGTACGAGTAAGTAGAACAATTTATAAAAGAAAACATTGCTTAAAATATAAGACAAAAATCCCTCAAGGTAAATACCTCATTAATCTCTCACGTTGCGAGATATTGTTCGCTCATTGTTTCCGTACAAGCGAGGCTGGAGGCGGCTCCTGGCTCCCGTATTAGTGCAAACGACGGAACCCTAAGCCAGGACACAGTGAGCACAACGGAACCCCGCTTGTTCACTTGAACATTCATCACTGTCAACCAGCTAAACAGATAACTAACAAAGTGATGTATGGAGTGAATTCTCTGTGAAACAAGGCAGGTCCGAATTGACGTGTGCGCTGAAAAATAACATTTAAATTTTTCAAATTTTTCGACTGTTTGGCCGCACGTGGATCGGAAGTGGGCCTTCGATATTCCGATGAAACTGTCATAGTGAAAGTGGATTAGGTCTGTGTGAAAGTGAGGGTAATCGGCTTACTTTGACGTTGTTATGCGATTACTGCATACGTTGTTCGTCACAGAAACTAATAAACGGTATAACTTGGGTTAGGTGTTTATTATTCCGCTGATTTTATGCAATTAAGCTAAAAGTATCTTTCTCTGTTCTGTTTATTATTAACTTTCAATGTGTTACTCGTACAAATACGAGTCCTCGTCAGGTTTAATAACAAATTCATTTAGATAAATATATAAAAATACTACACTCATTAGATCATCGTCTAACTTTATTAGCTATCCATAAAAATCTAATAACACAAACATATTATATTAATAACAATCATTGCTATTCGTGTAATTACACAAACTTCGGATACAGACGGGTCAATGAACTCGTCTGAACTAAATATGGTGAGCTCGTTTTTCAGAAACTTTGAGGCTGTCTGTAAGTGACTGGAAAATAAGCCTTATTAATTATGATTTTATTAACAAGGCTATTGCTATTAATGTGGCTTTATGAGAAGGCGAAGACTAAATAAACAACGGATGGGCCGTGTGAAGGACGATATCGATAGAAAAGAGGTCGTTCCACGGAAAGAAAGAAGAAGTAATTTAGTTGTCCTGCAAATTAAAAATGATTTAAAATCACACATGAAAAAAATACAAACGAATGCACTCCCGTATGAGGCCAAAACAGGTGAGTTAGTGGATAAGTATAGAACAAGACGATATTACGAATTTAGATAGGGGCAGGAAAATGATAGCTCTTACTACCAAATCGCGTAAGGCGTAGGGCTCGTTTACGGAAACGCGGGGCGTCGCGAGGCGCGTGCAGTAGGCTCGGCGCGTGCTTTCTATTCATTTATTGAAACCAAGGTCCACCACAACGAACACTGCATTTTAAAGTAGTATTTTAAAGTTTTCATACATCGCCATGTGCTTGAATCAAAAACGCGCCGCGCGACGCCCCGCGTCTCCGTAAATGATGCTTTACAGTACGTTAACAAATCTTCAATTACAGGTAATTGAAGATTTGGCTAGGTTAAATAGCCAGGGCTATGTAACCTAGCCAAATCTACACTAATATTATAAAGAGGAAAGATTTGTTTGTCTGTTTGTAACGAATAGGCTCCGAAACTAAACTGAACCGATTTGAAAAATTCTTTCAGCGTTGGGAAGCTACACTATTCCCGGGTGACATAGGCTACTTTTTATCCCTGTATTGCCACAGGAACGGGAACTACGCGGGCGAAACCGTGTGACGTCCGCTAGTATAGAATAAAGTTGTATTGTCTCTAAAGAGGCTATCATTTTGACAAGATTCCATAGCCTAGCAGTCGTCACAAAGGTGTGGGTTCAACGGTCTCATCTTTTAAGCTAAGTAGGCGGCAATATTTAGGCATACTTAGATCCTTTCCAGGTTAATGGTCGAAACGTTTTGCTATTGTGTTTTGATATTAATGGATATCTTTTAGTGTTTAGTCCTGTTAAACCTTTCTGTAAATTGTTCTTTTACTTGTAGGTACATTTGGTCGTTCATTCGCCAAACCAATCATCTTGAGCAATATGGAAATGGTATTAAATGCTTATGTTTGAAGAGTGGTTTTATTTCTCTCAGGAAATTGATTGAAATAATTTGATTTGAAACTAGTTGTTAGAAACCAGAAAGAATATGTGCTTCGGTAATCTTCATATTTGAATTCCCACAAGCCTCTTATTTGAAAAAACACCCCAAGAAAAACTTTGCACCAAAAAAGTACGTTAATAAATCTATTTCGTTCTGGCTCTCCTTACTGAACGTAGTTAATTAGCCGGAACAAATCAATAGAAATAATAAAGGCTCAATAGTTCACATTTCCTATAATAACCCGAATGTTGAACTAATAATAGCATGTGTTTATTAGCTTCGTCTAGTAACTTCGACCCCTGTCACGGGGCATTTGCCGTGGCCGTAACAAGGGTGCACCCTAACCCCTAAGTTAGAGTATACCTACGTGTCTATGGGCAGGTTATAATAACATTTTGTATTTAGCTCACGGTTAGGTAGCATCATCTCTTTATGGGAAAGTGAGTCAGCGGCAGTCAAGTTGAATTTATGGGTGTTAGGTGCGTCATATGTTTTATAGTTACATGCAGGGTTTGCTTTGACATCTTAATCTGTTTTGCGTCTTATCTCCAAAACTACCCAACAGGCTTCATTTTCATGTTTCCTGTACTTGATTCCAATCTCTTGTGAGATTCATGTGATGATCATTGCAAATCATAACATGGTTAGACAGAGGTATCTATTAGTACATCCATATTTCGACAATTATATCCCATGTAACAGGGAGCGAGCTTATTGTCATCAGTCGGGCAAAAATCCAGACACCATGGTTGGTACTGAGAAATTCCTGATGGAAAAACCCAATAACACTTTACCCGACCTGGTATTGAACCCAGGACCTCATGCGCAGCAGTCGCTCTTGCGAACAGCTACACCAAGGAGACAGCTTTGCAAAAGTGCTTCTAAAATAACGAAACAAACAAAAAAGTATAGACACTCATTATTATGAGTAGCACCCGCTTGCTGAGTCAAATATCAAATATCTTTTGTTCACAGTTGGCATTAATATTTCCTGTTAGGCGTTTTACCTAAGCACGTCTTTGTTATTATAATTTATTTGATATTTTTCCCAACGATAAAGTAAGAATGAAACGCTGACATAAATATTCGTCAGTTTGAAAACTTCTATTAAAATTAAAATATCATTTGTACATCTGATAAGTGGGACAGTTCTATTGTCTTCTTTGAAATAATAAAGTGTGTTTGCGTGTTCAAACATTTAAATCGTGTAACTGAATAGAGATTCCCTCGTCGACTTTTCAATTTATTTGTGACAGCACTCTTGTGGAACATAAAGAATGGAATTATTTGGGGGGTAAGAGAGACAGAAGAGGGGGGGGGGTAATGTTGTGACGGAAATTATTCACGCTCGAGGCGTCGGCGATCGTGTTCGCCATCTGTTGCCGTTAGAAATTTGAATCAGGGGCATTTATTAGATAGCTTCCCCATTGTTCCTTTGATTCTCGTCAAATTGAAAGACTTGCGTCGATTTAGACGTACGCGCCTTAAATTGGCACCCACTTACCGAGCTGTTTGTGAGCCGGTTCGACGGAAATTAAAGTATTCCGCTCGATAAATTTTATGAGGTGATATCATCCATCAAAGTGTCTTATAAGATGTAGAAAAGATTTTCTTCTTGTGTTTAATATCTCAAATGGTATTTTCATCACGATAAAAATACAGAAAATATAAAATAAAATAATGGTCGGCGATGAAATTTGAGAAACTAATTGGTCTATTGGTTTTTTAATTGATACACCCACGCCGCACCACCTGGCCGAACTAACCAATAAGCCGGAACTTTCACCGAGAAACTAAATTGCTTCTACAAAATATTTTTGTGGCTACCATAGCAACCGTATAAACAAAAGTAGCTACAACTAGTCATTATCTGCCTAGCATTTGTCTATGTTGGCGTCGTCCAGTCCAAGCCGATGCAGCTGAATACCAGATTTTTTTTATCTGACTTTCACAACCTAATAAGTACGGGGTGTAATATCTCTGGGTAAAACTGTTTGTCAGAATTTCGGGCTACTGACTACCTGTAACGACAGCCAAAGATCTACAAATGAGATCCGCTACAACTAGTAGTCTAACCAAATTACAAATTTAATATCCGCCTAGTCGCACGACTTAAATTGAATAATTTCAGCATCCATCAAAAAAGTGACGCATATTACGTTGTTCCAGCTGTTCCTTACTTCCACTAAAGTATTCTCGAGTTGCGTTATTGTAACGGTTTTTCCTGGACCGTAATAAAACGTTTCACATGTCGGCCGCAGTGGCGGTGACCGCGTGCGGTCGGCGTGAAGCTAAATTGATGGGTCTCTCCATCGCCAATGTAATGGTGCTTCAAAACGAACGACCTCTAGCCAGTAAGTGAAATTCACGTTTGATTAACTTTTACTCAAGGGCAGTGTTTCAGAGAAAGTGCTCGTACTTGACTGTTACACTCGAAAGTGGATTATTCGCCATTTTGCTGCTTGAACCTTTTAAAACGGGTTTAAGGTTCTCCGCAACTTTATCTTCTATTTATTTTGTGTAGACTAGAACTTATAAGATAACATAATATTTCCGCAGTGACCCCCAAAGGATAATGCAGAAGTTTAACTTATAGTACACCCATATGGTGGAGGTCGTGGGTTCGATTCCCACCCAGGACAAATGTTTGTGTGATGAGCACGATCATTTGTTCTGTGTCTGGGTGTAATTTATCTATAATATGTATGTATTTAGAAATATATAAGTATGTTTATCAGTTGTCTAGTACCCATAACACAAGCTCTGCTTAGCTTGGGACTAGATGGCGTTGTGTGATAGTTGTGGAATATTATTATTATTATTATTACTATTATATTTCCCCAGTAGTGTTTAATGCCATTGAATAGGGGGCGAACTTTTTGTAACCGTCCGGGCACAAGTTCAGACTCCGTGGCTGTAACTGAGAAACTGAAGGAAACATTAGCACTTTGCGTGACTAGGGAATTGAACTCAGGACCTCATGCTCAGCAGTCGTTATTGCAACCACTAGACCAGCGAGGCACCTTTTAGTGGGCATAAAATAAAGAAGGTAATATAAAAGTGTTGTGTTGGCTTATGACCCCATCACTTCCCGTGGATATCGTTAGAGACGATTAAGAGATTATATCAAAATGATGAGCAGTATTTCCGTCTATATAGCGCGTACAGTTATTAAGACGGTGTTAATAGCTGCGATTACGGAAATATCTCACTTTCTACTAGATCATTAATTTGATTTAAGTATCGCCCTTATAAATGAGGTCTAAGTTAGTCCGTGAAATCTTCTTCAAATTCTAATTTAAGCGGTTAATTGAATCGATCTATCTAGTTAGATTAATGAAGATAAATGTTCCACTTTTTACAGATGTCCTGCTGAAACCTAAATAATTCTAGAAATGACAAAGTTTGTGTTTTGCCTTGTAACGTCTTCAAGCCTTTTTTTTTTTTTTTTTTTTTTTGGTGGGTGTAAAATCATCGAATAACCCCTCCCGCTCTTGGGCAGAGCGAAAGGGAGTGTCAGACTTCTACTGACTAAAAACCACCCATGTTCCTTCTTCGCCCTCTATGTCGAGGCCGCGATAACCAGAGGACTACCCGCGGCCCCGACAGAAACGTCTTCAAGCCTAAGCTATTGCACGAAGTTCGAATTGTTGGTTATATTATTTGCCTACAGTCAGATCATATTCCCCAATCCGGAGTATATGTTTACGTGACTCGTGAGATAACTTTGTACAGTCGCCAACTCATCAAGTTACCGCAATTTGTCAAATTTCTCCAAATGATTTTAAACCTTAAAGCGTTTATGGTTAAGTTCAAAATCGAATGAGGAAAATGTAAAAGTTTGTGGTAACTTGAAGAGCGACTGTACTTATAATGAAGCCGTAGGCAAAAGCGAGTTAAAACTGAAACTGCTACAGTAATTTTACTCCATAAACGTGTCCGAATAAAACGCTTTAACTGAATGCTCTATGACAAATTAAATATGGGTACAAGTTTAAAGCTGACTACACGCGAGATAGCTCGTAAACAGGAAAGCGAGCCACGATGAGCTTTTGAAATTTATGCACAAACATTTATCGTACGCTTTTCGCAAAAGGAAAACATCACGGCCTGTGTATTCCTAGGGAATAATTTTAAGGTGAGGATAAAATATTGCTGTGAAATCGATAAGAAAATGATGGGCTATTATATTGGTTCGGCGGAGATTAAGGAGTGCAGAAGCTTGTTAATCTTGATTTATTTTTGTCGTCCTTGAGCCTATAAAAATGTTTAAAAATCTACAGTTGTATGTTGGTCCAACGATTTTAATAGTACATTTTGATACAAGTGCGGAAAATTTGTTATTGCATGCGTACTACGATCGTAACACACATCTTTTGGCTGGTCCATGTTCATACATCTGGTCATACACGCACGCCGTGATTATGGGTAATACGGCCCTGTTATTTCTGAAAAACCTTACCAATAAGTTCCGTGTATGTCCTTCTCAAGCGTCCCCTCCCACAACCTGAACAAGCCCCAAAAGGTAAGCCCGTAAGGATAGTCTGGGGATTTCCGGCGAGGCGGCGAACCTCCTTGCCGGTTTGCTGCCATGGGATATGGAGGCGATAGTACTCTCGCGCCTGCATGAATGGCGCGTGGAGGCGCTACACCGGGTGGTAAATTGCCGCTCAGCAGACAGACGTCTGGTGCGATCTCATGGCGATATGGAGAGAGCAGCTGTGGAGGTGGTGGAACATGAGAGGGAGAGAACCTCTCGTCCGAGCCAGCGCGGGAGACGCTTCGGGCGTCGGGGGCCACGTGATGGCTTTCGGTCACCGTAGACGCTCTGCTCTGCTCAGAGCGGGAGGGCAATATCATCCCCCCCAACTTTGTCACTCACATCTGCCTGGTAAATGCCATAAGAAACTTATTAATTTTGTGAATCTAGATTCAACTCTCACGAGAACTATTTTCCTCGTTTAGGCGGTGACTCGCACATATTTTCGCCATTTAGTTTTGGCAAGGTTTCAATAACAAAACCTATTATTACACAGTTTCTTATTTTCTATATGTCTACTGGTATAGTTTATGTGCCTTGTACAGTCACGGCCGTATTCATGTGAACGACACAAGTCCGCAAGTGTTTCTCCGATTCCGCCAAACTGTCAACACGTGCACGTAATATCCGAAATACGATAGGTCAGAGGTCGTAGGCAATGTTGTGACGTAACCTTTGTGACGTCACTCAGATATGTGGCTGCCATTTGTTAATCAGTACGGTACTATGCAAAACTAGACGCTATTTTACGAGTAGGTAGCTCAAAAAACAAACAACGATAAAGTTTAATGAAATGTTTTGAAACTAGAGCGTTTATATTTTATGCACCGTGCAAACAAAATGATACTTATATTATGAATGCGTAAGTAGCTCTGTCTATCTATCTGTTAACATCTCATTCTTTGACGGTTCGGCGGATCCTAATAGAATTAGGCACACAGGAAGACTAACAGACACAGTTCATCTTTTTTATCCCGAAAGAACCTACGTTACCGTGTAATAAATTCCAAACTACGCGCGGGCGAACCCGTAGGCTAAAGCAACTACGTTTATAAAACAATTTTTATTTGGTGATACATCGGAAAACCAATATAAATTCAGTAAAACGATTCAGCGAATCGTATTCATGGGATATTAAGACTTGGTTGCAGTGAAATTCGTCCAATAAAAACAATTATTGCTTGTATAAACGCGAACGACACGGGCATAAACAAGGATTATTAGTACTTCTTGGAGACAAAGGAGGTTGTATAATAAGTACATTTACATCGGTTGGGTGACCGCATCCATTCTTTATTACCAATAACAATGGAAAAGTGAATTTATACAAGTTATTTTCAAGAAACCCTGAAGTTTATGAACTGTGAATTCTTTCAGTATTTTTTCGGGATCCTCTTACTAGTTTTGTTAGTTTCATGAAGATCGTATTGTTGGTTCAAGAAATATTAATAATTACGATATTAAAATTCAAGTGACTAAAGCACATTTGAACAAAATTAGGGTTTATTTAGAGGCATAGAAATAGAGGGATCATACGGTATACACAAATCGATTCAAAGTCACGAATAATTAAATTGAAGCTTGTCCTTTTTGCTGGGGCAATCGGTTAAAAAGCATCAGAGAAAACAAAAAAATATGTGTAAAACTGATATCTCTTAACATACAAATATAGTGTCGTGGTAAGATATGAGTCTCATCATTTCAGTCAGTCCATTTTTTTGGAGGGTCGCTAATCATCAAATGGTCCCGTTCTGGGCAGAGCGATAGGTAGCGTCAAACTTCTACTGACTAAAAACCACCTATGTTCCTTGTATGAGCCCGAACAACTGGGAGCATCTGTGGTTTTCATTTATTTGTTTTGTTGAGACCTTATTCCATATGACTCCAACGTACTAAGCGTATATAAGCGTGTGTTCATTTGCTATGTAAATAACGTACATGGTAAATTAGTCTCAAATAAAAAAAATCCTTTCAAACATTTTTAACTTAATAGTGAAGCCAAGTAAGAGCCTAATGGCTAGGGTAACTACAAAAAACAGTAGTTAAAAAACTTAAAAGCCAAAGCAAAAAACAAGCACATTTTAAATTAAACCAAACTTGGAAGCAGGCGGGGTCCATTTTATTTTCATTTCATAATTTAATATTCAAATAAACCCCGCCTGCTTCCAAGTTTAACTACTTTTTTTTATTTCCTACTTTTTAGTTATTTTATGTTTGTTGTTTCGCTCGTCGCGTAATATTTTTCTCAGATGATTTAACTTTTGTGTTTGTTTATAGGTTTTGCGACTTTGAATTTCTTTCAAACATTTAAGTGTAATATATTTTTGTAATCACCTTTTAAAACCCTTCATTTTGATATTCTACTCCGTGGTAATGGTTTTTTTTTTGTTTTTTGAAATCCGTGATATGGCCCCCAAAATCCGCAAATTTCTTTGTTTTTTAATTTCGATGTAGCCGGTGACACTCGTGCCATCAAGACTAATCTAACGACGTATATTTTATTCAAATCCCTTCATTCGCTTAGGAGTTATGAGGAAACAAAGAAAAAAACATACATACATACGCGCCAAACACATAACCCTCCTTTTGGGCTTCGCCGCAGTCGGGTAAAAAATGGTTAGCAGACTCCATAATTGAGCTGTCCGTTCATGTTCGTTTGAGCACGGAAAGTACATAGATACCATACCTTAATAAATTGTTCGGAAGACAGAACTATACGTAACTCCACCCAATAGAGGGTATTATATTGCTTGTTGTAAATATGAAGGACTTACCAACTAATTCTAAGTTAAAGGTATCTTAGAAGTCAGTATATGCTGCGGATTGGAATATCAATTTATTTCAAGTGAAATTAATATTCTACCTCACGTACCAGTTACTACTACCTCTTGTAACTCGAGAACCACTCATTCAGATCACCATACTTTTGTAAATCTTCGTACGTATTTTTCTTAAATAAATATTTATTTGATAAAGGTTTTATTTGTATAACTTTGGCACCGTTAAGCTTTCTGTCATATTTTTTGTAGAATTTCTGTAGCGTTTACAAATTAAAACCACCTCGCATCATTGACTGAAAACTCGACTGACAACACAATGAAAAATATTACGCCACTAATTGCCATTGTTTTACATGCAATTAATCAACATAACAATGTCTGGATACAATTTTAAATTTATTTTATTTGATAAAAACAAGTAGGTACATTGGAGAGGATCTAGTTAGAGAATTGAAGATAAATATGCACGATGTTTCCATGTTACATCATATTTTATCAACATCTAGCTCCGGAGCTGCTTATAATTTAATTTAATTTGTTTTGTTACGATTTACATAAGAAGGTCCGATGGGACTGGCATGTACACCTGTATAAAAGTCCCTAAAAATAAATAGAGAGAAAAAAAAAGTAGGTACATTGAAAAAAAAATCTTTATAACTAACATTTCGCTTCTGTATATTTTAAAATAAAGTGCTTCATTTTATATCAAAGTGAAGAAACGTGACTTGCATCAGGGTTAATATTTATTAATGTTTGTTTATGAATAGCATTTTATGTATTCACTGCAATTTTAATATCGCATAGCCGGTCTTGAAAATTATCCGAGCAGAATGAATTGTTATGAACAGCAAACTTGGGACGCAATTGCTACGACGCTACGAGCTTCGTAGCACTGCTACGTATGGCGTAGTACTGTTGCGCAGTATCACTACAGTATTTCGGAGCGTGACGTCCCAATTTATTATGTATCGTTTAAGTGAGGTATTTCGAGCCAAAAATTCTTGTATAAAGTGAATGTACAGTACCTCAAGATTGTGTATACATTTGTTGCAAAATATTCACCTCGGCAACGGAAACATAGTATTGACAAGGCGACGGGGAAATCCAGACGAACCCATTTCCGACCGTGGATGCCATGTTTACGAAGTGATCTTTTATTGATTTGGGTAGGGAGGTAAGTAATTGACCAGAATCAAGCTCAAATCTTTTATTTCAAATGAACTATTTACAGTTGTCTAGGACTCAATCAGTTGGAAAAGTAAAGTCAGTTGCCCTATCGCAATTATAGACGAACATTATTAGAGCATGTATAATTCCCCAGTATATTTTATCACAAAATCATTTATTTCAGGACACACAAAGTCATATCCCTTACCCCGTTTCAACTTACGAAACTCTAAAGCACACAAAAGATATTTTATAATTCCCCGGGCGTGGAGTCAGCAGAAGCAATGAATTCTCCGGTGTTCGCTCTGTTACAGATTTTAGAGGCGATACCGTCGACGACCGATAGGAACATGCCGTAATAAAAGCTTTGAACTTAACAACCTTTAGGTCAGGTATATTGAAAAATTTTCGATAAAAATAAAGTGCTAGATGCAATTTTCCCGGTAAATATTGGCTGATAAAAGTTGTTTTTGTCGTTAAATTGATTCTGCACTTAAAAGGTAGAAAAAATCTGATAGCAACATAGTATGGAGTTTGCTGTCGTTTAGTGGAGAGAGTGTTTCATAAATATTATTATGATTTTACCAGGATCCAATGTTTTTCCATCAATTCCTCGTTGTAGATATTGGCTTATTTAGCATTTAAATTTATAAATAGATAGAGAATATATTTCGTTACCGCCATCATATTTCGTTTACATTTCATTTGAATTGAAATATTTACAAATAATTTTATTTGTTAGTTTTTATGAATTTGACGACGAACCATGCTCTCTTTGATTCACGTAATAACAAATATAGCTTATTTCGTTTATTGGACTCCGTTTGATGTACTGTTATCAAAAAAATGGCGTGTTCAGTCATACTCGATATTTAGGAACAATTCAATCAAATGGATGGTGAAGAATATCCTGGAAGTAGCTGCCAGATAGATAAGATATCTTAATAGAATACATATAAGAGATAAATTGGTTTCTCATTTCAAATTGGTAAATAATATCACGACTTTGTAAGAAGTGCTACACATATTCGGCTCTGCTTGATTTAGTATAACCGGGAGGCAACATTAAATATACGACGTGTTTTTTTTATATTCGATCACTCTAGGGTGTATTCTATAAGAAAAATATTGCAAAAAGTAAAAATGAATAGCTACCAAAGATATATCAATTTCGAAGGTATCTAAGTGTCATTGCTAAATACGAGTAATACATTTTCATTGAAACGTACCAAAATGCGATATTGTCATATTTCTCGTAAGGATTTTACATTAACAATCATGACTTTGTCAAATTATTTACTGCGGAAAATGAATTCAAACAAAAAAAAAAAACATACGGAACTTGATTCTTTGATATGGTGTCATTCCATTCCATAATCCAAAAAAAACAAGTATAAATATATAATCTAAATCTCGAATTGTGCAAAGTCGGAACCAGACAAACGAAATACCAATGCGTTGATCAGTACAAAAAAAAATATATGGGACAAGCCCGCCTCACAATTCCCAAACCACTGTAACTCCTGTAAGCCAGACTCAACAGTGACCACAAGAAAATCACTGAGACAATGAAGCTCGACGAAGTCCCAGAGAAATGATTTAACTGTCTTGGACCCCGCACCGAAATTGATCAGAAAAGAATAGCGGAGGAGTAGGAAAAACAAAAATTTCCATTTTTTGGTCAGAACAAGTGCGTACTATTCCTTACAATCCCGTATCATTATTCTACACGATAACCCTGTATGTAACACAAAGTGACAACTTGACCAACCTTCCCACCCACTGTTTTATGTCAACCTAATCAATCAATTCAGCCGCCTAATATTATGTCTGGTTAAATGATTGGTTAATGGTATTTTGGTCAACCATTTACACAGCTAAAGTTAGATTTGACAGCGGATCTGAATTGATTAGGCTGTCAGATACCGGTGATTTAGTATTCCAAAATATTTACTAAATTATACAACTGTGGTATAAACTGTTGGTTATATTCCCAATTTGTTTATCCGACAATTTAAGTTATGCGTTTATAAATATTTGTTTAATATAACATCACGCCTGTAATTCTAAAGGTTTAGGTTAGGGTATACCTAATAGTAAATTTACATCCCATTTAATTAGGGGCGAGTTAATTAGACATTCTTGACGGAAAAACCCAATGCCGCCTGATCTCGTGCACTTTTTTTTTGCACTAGACCAATGACACAGTTAAATATTGAATGACTCGTATAAAATATACTTAGTATGAATAAATCGCTCTTCAATCATGGTGTTACATATTTTTTCTCCGCCAGAAAAAAAGTATTCCTTTCAACAACATTCGGTACCTACAATTTGTCATTATCTCACGGAAAAAACACGTCGATATTTCCATCATATCAGCCGGAAAAAACATAAACATAGATCTAAACAATCACTCTGTTATTGTGGGAAACATAAACATTTTGACAGAGACCAGATGTTTGTAATACATTATTGGTATTAGAACAACAGTTTGTGGTCAAACCACAGAATATTGGTCTGCGCGACACAACATTTTATCACTGATATTAACGGACCATCAACATTATTACAGACTTACCATGGATAATAAAACTCGCACAGTAAAATGTGTAAGGCTTTATAGCTTCGTTTCTAAATAAATATTTATACCAGACTGCGGACCTGGCAGACATCGTCCTGCCCGGACAGTAGCGCCACTTACAGGGTCCAATTGTGAATCTAAACCATTATCGAATCCACTTGAACACACAAAAAATGATCCGCCATTTATTAAATTCATTTGTTACAAAAAATGAGATAAATGAAGAACCGGTTGACCCATTTTGCAAACTTCACACAAACCATCTACTAAATAGTCCGAACAAAGCCTAAAAATTTGGTTTGGATAGGTGAGCCCATTCTTGAGTTATAAAATTACAACGAAAAGTGGCATTGATTTATACATATATAGATATACAAATAAGAAACAAGCACATTTCATAAAACGAAACTATCTGCTATCTTTGAGTTAACCTGTACCTGTAGAAGTAGTTGGTGAATAGCATGCCATAATCAGCCTACAATTTTTCAACTGCTGGGACACAAGCCTCATCTCACACGTGGGTCCAGTGAATGTTGGTCAATGTCTAATGTGTTCGTATCCTTTATTCTAAGACATATCGGTTATCAACGCGGTAATTAACCGCATTTCTTTACTTTTCCATTCTCCTAATAGCCACGTTAACGTCTATATAGAGTGAGATATAACTAGATACGTTATGGCATAACCCTACACACGCCGCATTGTACAGAACATTGAATATCTTGGGACCAAATCGGCAGTGCCCCTGTTAGATTTATTATCGACACGCGTGACTGAGTTCCGTTGCCGTTGCTCTCAGGGGCCTATTTTGCAACATGACCGAACATAATATTCGTGGTATCTAAGTACATGGGTTATAATATTTGATTAAAGAAAAATTGTTCGCGAGTTGGTTGAGGAAAATGTGGAGAGTACTGGCACGCAAATATTATTGTGCTATTTTTGAAAAAAAAAAAGCGATTTTGATTAGCTTAAACAATTAGATTTAACAAATAGCTACGTTTTTCCTCATGTTTACGTCTGTTCCACTTAAAGTTAAGCTTTTATATTTTCCTCAAGTAACAAATATTTTGCAAATTAGTAGGCGTTAATTCATTTCTGTTTTCATAATAATAATATTATTATTACAAGATTAGAGCTGATTTTTCCAGAAACAATTAGCCGATTTCAGCCAGTGACTGTATTCGATGGCTTTTTATGGTGAGTGAAGAAGTGGTAAGTGAAAGTTTTGGTGTTTATGTTTACTCAACAATACAGAAAAGCAAGGACAGCAAGAGAATGTAAGACCATGTAAATCAGCAGCTCTTCACCTAACTTATTTTCTTTGAAGCTTACTTCAAAAACTGAATCTTAACACAAACGTTACAACCTCATTCATGTCAAGCTACAACGTGGCCTACTTAGTTCTTCAGCCCAACTTTTACGTTACCACTATTGTGTGTGTGTGTGTCGAACAATGCACACAATCCCGATGTGTGCCCCACAATACAATGTTGTTGCATACATGCCTTTATTAACTATTTCATTTCAACTCCGTGAAGTATCTTCATTATGCTGTTTAGTGGTATATTGGATTTTATGTTGTTTTATGAGAGCTTGTTTGCAGCTTGACAAAGGCGGGTGTAGGACTAATAAAGTTGGAAATAATATGAAATGTGAGAATTAAGTTTTCAATGCGGAATTAAAGTTGATGTGATTATTTGTCGGTCTGTTTGTCAGTATGTTCTGGCAACGGATGGACCGATTTTGCTAACAGGGCTTTTATTGGCAGATAGGTTAAAAGACGTAGGGTGTCGTCTAAAAAATAAAACCCTTGAAATTGTAAACCAAATTAGATTTAAATGGAGAAGTAATATTTTCAAATTAGTTTCACGCGGACCAAGTTCACGGGTAACAGCTACTTTCTATAATAAATTAAAGTCAACACGGCTAACCAAAACTTCTTGCCAAGATTTTACCAGTTTATCATTGAATTTTTCCGTGATGTAGATTTTTTTTTAAAAGTGTCGTGTTACTAAAGGAATATGAAATAACGTAGTAACGAGAGGGGAGGGCTAGCGAAGGTAAGGGAGGGTGAGTGTGAGCGAAGGGAAGCGGTTAATTAATACGTAGTGCTAGTCAAGTGTCGTAGTAGGCATTATAATTATGTTACTGTCGCATAATTTATTTACAACATAACATCCAAGAGAGGAGGCCTGAGTCCCAGCAGTAGGAACATTATAGGCTGATGATGATAACATCCCCGAAGGGATAGGCAGAAGTGTACCTAATAGTACACCCATATTTCGCCAGTTATATTTTAAGTCCCATGTTATAGAGGGCCACCCTATTGCCATAAAACTTTGCCATCATCAAATTTCTGATGGAACAACTCGTTAACACTTTGCGCAACCCGAGATTCGAACCCAGGACCTCATGCTAAGTCGCGTTTGACCACTGGGCCAACGAGGCAAAATAAAAGAAACAAATGTCAATGACTTCAGAAGCTGATTTTTCTTGTGAAGTTTATTTTTCACTTTTGTGTTGTTGAAGTCGGTTCTTTTTTATTGAATTGAACTCCATAAAAAAAGTACAGCTTACACCAAGGTCTGTAACTTGGTCGTAGCGCTTTGATCTTTTAGAATACGCTCAGCAAAAGAGAAGAACTCTCTACCTTTTTTTTTGTGGAGTGGGAAATCATCAAATAACCCCTCCCGCTCTTGGGCAGAGCGAAAGGAAGTATCAGACTTATACTGACTAAAAACCACGCATGTTCCTTCTTAGCCCTTTATGTCGAGGCCGTGGTATCTCTTACAACATCCCACAGCCCCGACGGGGGAATTCTCTACCTGGGTCGGTATTTTCATGTTCATACGACCTCAATCTTTTTAAGACGTGAGTTAAGGTCTTTTTTTGGGTTACCTCGTTCCATCATCAACCTTATCTCGGTCCTCAGAGCAAGATTACAGTCAAGAGTTTGATATGAAAAACTGCACTTATGAAAAGCACTTGGATCAACTCAATCACATTTTAATTCATAACGTTATCTAGGATTATGAATCTTACCTTGTATTACAAAGGCTGAAAGCCGAAAAAACTTTCTGAGTGTGTAACTTCAGTCACTGGCGAGCGCTCTACTAGTGGTACAAAAGCTGATGCTGGAATCTGAACTTTAACCACATAACATTACAGGCGATTGCTCCCGGTGTGGGAGGGTCATTATTGTAATGTTTACGCTATGCGTCAGTAAAGTGACAGCGCCTGTAGGGTTGGATGTCGTAATGACACTAACGAGCACCAATGCACTGCGGTTGACATTCCAATATTCAAGTGTCGATATTAACAAACTAATGACCGTTAATGGGTTTGGTGCTGACAAGTATAAAAGTGTCATTTGCAACTTTGTACATAACATGTAAAATAACTTATGTAAAATGATAGTTAGCAACAGAAACAAGAAAGCTCTAAAAAAGTATTTCAGACTAAAATACCTGAAGTACTTTTGTCCGATATAATATAAAAACTCATTTTTAAAATTAAATTTTCGTACAACTCGAAAGGTTTTTACAATCACTTAAAACGTAAAACTCGTCTTATTAAATTTATTCCAGTGAAACTCAAAGGAATCCATTTAACGTACTAGTGCAGTTCAATAAACCAAATGAAAATTTAAATGTCCAATCTGTTATTATGTTTATGAATTCATTCGCTATCAAAAGTTCACGTTGCATTCATAAAAGGCTATTCGCATTTACGCAAACATTTTTCTTGAAACGTATAAATGTTTAAGAATACCGTTTGCAAGCAAAATATGTAGAATTGTGGTACTCGTTTATGTTTCTTTTTCGTATTAACATTGAATACAGAGAGATGCAAATAGGTTGAAAACGATGGGGAAAGAGAGACTGATAATCCAGAGTTTCAGAATAAATGTTAGCATTGGAATTGAGAAGCAAACACGATCGCATTGGCACTGGCAAGTATCGCCTCTCGCCTGTACGTTCACTTGAGTATTTACATTCTATATTCACACACATATTTTAAAGTTAATTTAATGCTGGGTGTGAACCAATATGAAGTATTCATGATATCTGTTCAGGACGTGTCGATTCGGTTTCTAATTCTTCTGTTGCGTTTGGGTTTTTGACTTTCTGTTCAATCTACTTTTCTTTTGTCCAAAAAAATGTTTTTTTCATCATCTTCCTGGCCTTGTTTCAGGTTACTTAAGGTCGACGCAACACGTTTTTTTCGCATTCTAATTTATAACCGTCACGCTATTATTTTTAGTTCTCACAATTTACAGATATATATATTTTTTATATGAAAAAAAGTAGTAAATGATAGCGTGACGGTTCCTGACACGATCCTTGGTCTTCCTCTCTCTCTCTCTCTCTCTCTCTATCAACTTCAACACTCTTTAAGTCATCACTGTTTAAGTCACATCCAATTTGCCCTTGACTTCCTCATCAGTCAGCACATCACACATGACTATACCAAGACAGTCGATTCCCTTTCAACTTTTCTGTAACTGGTGCAACTGTTAAACTTCCTCTAATATACTTTTTTCTTACCTAATAATTATTAAACATGTTTTTTTGTTTGTTCAATCTTGTAATTGTTAAAAAAATATTCTGATCTGATTTTTTCCTTTTGAGAAAACCAGCTTAGCTTTTCCCCGTTCGTAGAATGACTGCTATCGCTAAGCTAACAACGTTTCTTCACACATTATCTACGAACATTGTGGTCTAAGCGGTAATAGGATTTTTACTTCCCACCACAGACAGAGCACGTTGGGTGACACTTTAGTTAAGATTAGTTTATTTACAACCCCATTGCTGGCTCAAGATGGCCTTATGTAGAGCTTGAGGGCCCTGGCTCAATTTTGAATTTGGAAACTTTGTTCATCTATAATAAACCTTATCTATGTTCTGACAATATATCGCGAAAATCTGAACTGCCTCATCAGCAAGCATGACTGTTCAGGCGGTTCGGGGTTAGATTTGCGTAAAGTTTTATTGGGTTTTTCCATCAAGACTCTCACAATAGCAGTCACGGAGTACGGAGTTGTGCTCAACTGGGTATACCATGGCCGTAAACCTATTGCCATCAATTAAAAGCACTAGGCTCGTCTCTTATTTTATAGAACTTTAACATAACTGGGGAAATGTGGGTCATCATCAACAGCCTATTAATATTCCCACTGCTGGGACACAGGTCTCCTCTTCTCAATTTTTCGGTTCTATAACATGCCGGTTTCCTCACGATGTTTTCCTTCACCGTTTTGAGAGTAGTTGTGATGAAATAAATTAAACAAAGTAATGTGCCTGCCTGAGTTCGAACGCACGACTTGCTGTTCGTAAGTCGGGGCCGCCACCACTGGGCCATTGCTACTCTCAGGGGGTAAATGTGGGTATACTCATGGTAAACCTCAACTTACAAAATTGTATGTTATTGTAGCCAACTAAATGTCATCAGATACAGATCGATCAAACTGCGGACTGCTCTGGACATGGACACACAAGTTCAATAAGTATCTGTGTGGTAGTGGAGATGTCTACCTGGAACCTCTCTGTTTAGCTAGTCCTACAAAAAAAATAAACGGCCTTGTTTACGTACTTACGCAGCAATTGTTTGTTATTCTTTTTGATGAGAAACATCTTAAGTCTCCGAGCACGTTCAAGCAATCAGCGTTTAAAAAATGGGATCCGTACACTCTCTTTTCAGAGTTACGTTGAGCAAACATTTACCGAACGCTTGAGAAGTTCTCAAGGAAAATCTCGTTGAACACAATAATGAATGTTTAATTCAAATAATATTCCGAGAGTTGTTCTTTAACTTGTTATTCATGAATGAAATTACCTTTGTTTGCCTATTAGCAGTCGTAAAATTTAAATGGTTGAGAATAAATATAGATTTCTGTTTAACTGTAACCAACTGTGAACCATAAGAAACCATAATTTAGGAATTGATATTTATTAAATTTTATTTGGATATCGACAGATAGTCATATTTTATGAAGGTACATTTATGATTCTTAACATAAACGACCGGCTCGATGGTTTAATGGCTGCAAGCGTGTCTATTGAGCGCGAGATCCTAAGTTCGATTCAAGGGTCGAGCAAAGCGTAATTGGGTTTTCCATCAGTAGTAGCCTTGGAGTCTGTATTTCAGCCCAGTTGATGATAATAGGATCGCCTGTCATTACAAGGGACTTAAACGTAAGTGTGAAATGTGTGCGTATTAGGTAACTCCTCTCCCTAACCTAGTCGTGATGTTACATTTAGTAGTAGTCATTAACATGTTATGAAATAAACGATTTCACAAAAACTAATGTTAATTTCGCTAATTTACATGAAAACGTAGGCCGTGTGCGAATTTAATCGGGGAGTCAGATTGTGGTATCTAACTTTGGTTCGCAAGCGTGTAAAATACATAATTATCTTGACTGTTTACTTTGTGTAGTTTAAATTTTAGAAACATCATGTGATATTTAAATTTTTGTTTCGACAAATTTGTGTTAATTAATCACCATGTTTATAGCTCTATTTATGTATACCAGTCATTTAAAACATTTAATGATAAGCAGCTTTGATATCGAGTTATTTATAGAAGCGTGAACAGTTGATGTTGATGCCAGCATATCAAGTTACTACGATCATCTATCAAACTTTACTATAGGTTTTCAACTTTATCATTTACGCATTATCTTCGTAAATTTTTATTCATTTGATAAAACAAAAAACACGTATCCAATATTTTTCGATAATCCAACTGACAGACTAAACGGAATCCTATATTTTTTTTACTCAGGACACATCCCTATTGCATGTAAATTGCTTAAGTAAAATAATTAAATCATAAAAACCAATTTAGCATTTGCAAGTGTTCCTACATCAAATAAAGAAATGACCCTAAAGAACTCCCAACCGTGTGTTTAAAAAATCGGTACAAAAACAACACGCAGAAGGTTGCTTTTAGATTAAAAAGGAAACAAGAGAAATACAAAACCAACCTATTTAAAAATACATTGCGTACTCACATAAGTATTGGTACTTAGTTCGCTTTATATTTGCAGACTCCACTCATCGTTCGACTCCATATAAAAGAATAATGCGTAATCTTTTGAGTGGCTTTTACGATCACCTCCTTGAAGAAATTTCTTTCTCAAATAATATTGATACAGGTCACCGCTTTTTAGGTTAGTATGGGAAAGGGTAACCGTGTTATGTAGGTACGTGAGAAGTTAATTGTTTTTTTTTTTTGACAATGCGGGTTTACCTCACCCAATCCTGCAGATTTGGTGAGCTCAAGAGTCCCTGTGTGCCTTTTGGCCTTGTTCTGTTCTGTCTCCTGCTGATATACAGGGAAGTGGAAATTATGTTTCTCCTACTCCTCCGCTATTATTTTCTGATTAATTTCGTTGCGAAATCCAAGACAGTTAAATAATTTCCCTGGGACTTCGTCGAGCTTCATTGTCTCGGCGCTTTTCTTGTGGTCGCCACTGTTGATTCTGGCTTTCAGGAGTTGGTTTGGGAATAGTGTGGCGGGCTAGTCCCATTAAAAAAAAAGAGCTCAGGAGTCTATATTCGTGGCTAAATACTAAAACCAGCTCGGGACGATATTTAGGATAAGCTGTCCTTGCCTAGCTTCTGTAGGTCTGTGGATGGGTGACCACCCAATACATACCAAGTTTCCCCCGTGCCTCGGAGAGCATGTTAAACCGTTGGTGGCGGGTGTCATCTGCATATTGACAGTCATGTAGTCAGTAGCCCAAAATTTAAACACCCAGTCTTACCAAAGGGTGTCGTATTCATTATCAGCCAGTAATGTTCTCAATGCAGGGACTCAGGCCTCCTCTCTAAGAGTGGGATGGGCTATCCACCACACAATCCCAGTGCGGGTTTGTAAATGGCACATGTCTTCGAATCGTATTACCCAGCTCTATCTGGATTGAGAAGGAGAACCAGGTATTCATATGCGGATGCATCTGACGGTACGGTTGGTGCAGTGGCTAAGTGATTAGACTGTTGCGCTGAGTGTCGCTGGTTCGATTCCCGCACAGAACAAATATTCGTATGGCCTACCTATAGATATTTGTTTCGGGTCTGGGTGTATTTGTGTATGTGAAGTTGAGAAACACGATACAGGAAAAAATCCTAGTGTGCTGTAACGTTTTATAAAAACAAAAAATGTAAACCCCAAAGTAGTCAAGGAAAAGATTGGATTAAAGATTGGAACTGACTCCATTAGTAGCTACGTAACTCACGTAGCTACTAATGGAGTCAGTTCCAATCTAACCGAATACATTTCTTGGAGCGACTGCAACTCCTCATTCACTACCACCCCCAATTATAGTCTAATGTATGACTCTATCCCTCAGCTTGTTTATTTATGTATCACACAGACACACATATTGCTTATAGATTCAAGTTGTGTGCGACCCGGGTCGGTTGTAAGCTGTTTGCATTGGTCATTTGTCGACGCGGCTTATCGGGCATTATTTGCCTTGCTTGCCCGATTCAATTTCCTAGTTCGACCCGAATACGATCCTACGTCTACGGTATGGTTACAAGCTTCGTGAGACCGTACATGGGATTGTATTGTTGTGGAAGCAGTAATGGAAAATGTGGATGGAAAATATTTTGTGTTTGAAATAAATTGTGGAATCAATTAGGGATGATGAAAAATGGGAACCTACCTAATGTTTGAACGAACTGAATGATGACTGAACTGAATGATGACCTCTGGTTAGTTTTATCTAAGCAGAGATCACATCTACTGGTGACCTCAACTAAGCAGAGGTCATCACCATCATTGCTTAGTTGTAAATAAGCAGAGGTCACCATCTACCTAAGCCTTTTCTTAACCATGGTGGTCAGCTTTCAGTTTTACCAGATGCAGCTGAATACCAGAATTTTACATGGAGTGAATGCCTATCTGACCCACGACCCATTTATTACTTGGTAATACGATATCCCCCCGACCGAGGTATAGGTCATAGATTATTTATTCTAGACACAATCATTGTACAGAATGTAATGTTAAAGTTAAACATCAACCTTTAATCAAGAATTGGTAACTCAATTAGATCCGCACGTTATCTATAAATATCTACGCCGCCGTTCAAAACCTGCGTCATTAAATAAAAACGATAGGTACATACGCCTGTACATTAAGTTACTACAATCTACCAAAATTCTTTAGTCGATTTTCAACTTTATCGCTAGAACAGTAAGGTTCAAAGTTGATTGAGAAAAATTGACAGTTTCAGGTAGGTATATGTTGTATATATATATTTTATGTACATAAAATTAACCATTAAAAAATTAAATATACTACTGCTACAAAAAATCCAAATCATCCTGAAACTGTATTTAGCAGACAGCAAAATCCCTAACTGTATTTAAATTATCTTTTCATAAAAGATTTTAAGCCAACAAATTGAACATGACTAAAGGGCTTCTCAAAGTCAACCATGTTAGCAACGTTCCAAATAAATCTTGCTTGTGATAAAATTAATTTAGGCCTAAATGCGCACTTATAAAACATCGAGAAGAATTGCATGGTTCGGTCGTTTTCTATGGAGAAGGGCCGGTAAGAAACTCCATAGTACTCTTTTGGATTTATTTGGTTATGCAATACTTTCGGTAGGGGGGGGGGGGAACGTAGACCCGACACAAGTTAACAAACATCTAGGAATCTACAAATCCTAAAATATTTACACATTCCCTAAATAACAACTCGGTAAGGTAAGGTAAAAAAAGTGATTAAAATATTTTATTTTTATCACTTTTTTTTACACTGCTAGCCCACAAAAAATTTACTTGTAAGTGAAATTGGAAATAGGAACGAAGAAATTGCCTGACGAAAACACGCTGAAACAATCCAATTTATGAGCTAACTCACTGTCGTATAATAAGTGAGGATAATTGAAACCGGATCAAATCATCACATTAATATTATAAAGGCGAAAGTTTGTGATCGTGTATGTTTGTTACTTCTTCACGCAAAAAGTACTGAACGGATGTAGATCAAATTTGGTACACAGATAGTTTATAACTTGAATTAACACATAGGATTTTATCCCAATTTTATCTTCCCGTGGGATAATTTTCGAGTTGTAGCGGGTGAAGCCGCTGACAACAGCTAGTATGACATAACATCACGCCAGTAATCTCAAAGTACATAACAAGTACACCCGCATTTCGCCAGCTATGTTTACGTCCCACGTAATATGGTGTGAGCCTATTCCCGTCGGGGCTGCGGGTTGTTCACAAGTTACCGGGGCCTCGACATGTACGGCTAAGAAGGAACATGGGTGGTTTTTAGTCAGTAGAAGTCTGACACTCCCTTTCGCTCTGCCCAAGAGCGGGAGGGGTTATTTGATGATTTTCTACCCGCCAAAAAAAAAGCCTATTGCCAGCAACCGGGCACTAGTGCCAGACCATGGCTGCTACAGAGAAATTCCTAATTGACACACCCAATAACACTTTTCTAAACCGGGAATCGAAGCCAGAACCTCATACTCTGCAGCCTATCACTAGACCAAAGAGGCAGTTCACTGTCTACAGGATTAAACAATTAATTATATATTTATTCCGTTAGCACAATCAACATTGGAATAACAATACAAAGTTTTAAATTTTATTCGGAACCAATCAGGCGTTATAGTGCGGTCAGCACACAAAGAGACTAATTTATTCATTCCATTGTGGATACGCACAATTGGATCGATTTAGATTTTTTATTGAACTCATATCAGTGATTGGATTTTGATTGACTTTTGATGATGATCGAATCACATTTCGAATGGATACGAAACTACTATAGTGTTTTGCTGTGGTTTTGTCTTTATCATCATCATCATCACTCTCCGGCCCTTATCCCAATGTATTTGGGGTCACGCAACACGTCTTCTGCATCGGAGAGCAGCGGTGGCCCAGTGGTGGCGGCCCCGACTTACGAACAGTAGGTCGTGGGTTCGATCTTTGTACTTATATATCTCAATCTTTGTACTTATTGAAACTTCTTATCAACACGGTTTATGAGAATTTCAAGAAGATCAGACTACAGACACGTGCTCCATAAAATACAATGAAATAACGATAAGCAGTTTTTTTATGCCGATAGAAAACATTGTGTGATATAAAACAGATACGAGAGAGACAGAGACGAACAGTAGGTCGTGGGTTCGAACCCAGGCAGGCACATTACTTTGTGTAATTTATTTCATCACCGCTGCTCTCAAAACGGTGAAAGAAACCATCGTGAGGAAACCGGCATGGCCTAGAACCAAACATTCGAAGACATGTGACATCTACCAATCCGCACTGGGCCCGCGTGGTAGATTATAGCCCATTCCCTCTCAAAGAGAGAGGAGGCCTGTGTCCCAGCAGTGGGAACATTAATAGGCTGTTGATGATGAACATGTCTTCATTTTCCATACATCCCTATTTACTTCCCTTTTTAACTCAGAAATTATCCCACATATAGTACGACCGGTATGAGAAGATCCTTTATCCCATAATGAGTGACATTTTAGCAGTACAAATATTTTTTAGGCTGTCAGGGCTACAGGGTACAGTTCCGGGATGTCTTAGCTCCGCTGCGATCAGTGAATGTCCTCTTCGCTGCGAGTTTCAAAACATCAGGACTCTGTAGAAGCACGCTATGGGTGTGGGTAGACTTACTGCTACTTAATCACGCTGTAATCCCCGAAGGATTAAGCAGAGATTAAGGTGCCTAATAGTAGTCCCCACATTTTGCCAATTTCCAAGTCCCATGTAATAAGGTGCGAGCCTATTCCCATCAACCACATCATTCGACGACATGGTTGGCGCAAGCAATCGACTGCTGCGCTGCGTGTCACGGGTTCGATCTCCGCACGGAACAAATATTGGTATGACCTACAGATAGTTGTTCCGGGTCTGGGTATTTGTGAATGTGCGTTTAAATGTTTGTGAACACACCCACGATACAGGAGAAATTCCTAGTGTGAGGCAAAGTTTTTTTTTTTTTTAAATACGTCACGCACCAAACATCAGTAGCCGGTGATACTGAGAATTTTTTTATAGAAAAATCTAATAACACTTTGCCTGACCGATTTTGATTTGTAAATATAACCCAGGCCCTCATGCTCAATGGTATGTTATAAACATTGTCTCATTAAAGTGAAGCTCAACTTATCAAGCTGATTAATGCTACCATTTCATTCTATTAACTCTACACCACGTTAGAATGTGGTTAGTCAAACAATGGAGGCTTCGTCATAATTAAAACAGTGTACACGTTCCTACCTAAGTATTAGAACTCGAGTACCGATACAATGTGAATGGACTTGACTGAAACATTACTCTATTATAATAATATTATGTAAACCAAATTAATAATAAGATACACGTGTTTTATTGAAATTTAAATAAGAGACTGTGATTTTTGAATGTAACAGAACCCTGTAGAGAAATGGAAATTTTGGCCTGGTACAGGACCATATCGTTTGTTTTATGTTTACAATTAAGCCTGGTTTTTTCCGGGCTTTAGTATTTGTTAGGGTAAATATATTTTTTATCCCAATAACACGCTCCCAAGGGTAACTTCCGGTCTTGACGTGGGCGAAGCCGTGGGCAGGAACAAGTACTCCAATAAATAATATAAAAAAAAATTGTCAGTTTCAATAATCTAAATCAAATTGCCTGTGGGGCAATTCTGACATTATTTTGATTAAATTCTGGCACGTGTAAGACTTATTAAGCTGGGATGACGTAGGTAGACCCTAAGACCTAGGTAATAAAGTAGAGATGTGCACGATGTGTCGTTAAAAATACTAAAACATACATGCGACTACTTTCTTACTAATAGTTGGTATGTAGACATTCTATTGACCACAGATGACGAATAAAGTCTTCATTTACTATTCAAAACTTGTAATCAAATCGGCTTAAAACTGGCCTATTTTTTAGTTTCAAAACACTAACTTAAATAAAAACCTAGTCAAAAATAATTATCCTCAAACGTCTAAGAACCTTGGGCTAAAAGCCCAAATAACTTAACAATATTGTGATCGTAAATTTTTGTTTGCTAAACTTTTTAATAGGCAGAATTGTTTATTTATAACGGCGGCTATAGCGTTTATTTGAAGTTTTACTAAGATTAAATTAAGAACACTCAAGTTTTTATGAAGGACTCGCCGTTGCTCATCTCTGAGGCAATATTAATATTAAAGAATATTTAAGTTCCAAAATGCTTAAATGCTTCTATTATACCAAAATCTAATTTAAATGTTTGATTACCTTATGTTTTATTCAGAAAATTAGCAAACAATACAAACCACACATTAATTAATATGACTCGTCATTTCCTGTTTTTAGGTGTATTGTTATCATCAAACAATTTAATGGTCACTGATATTTTCGTGAAAATTTTGTCACAGTCATCCTCCGGGGACAATTGATTACATGCCCTAACATCCGTTCATCAATTGTAAAGAGATGAACGTCAAGCCGACTTTGCAAATGACAAATGTTTGCTAATGACTCGCCATCTGAAAACCGAATAATTTCCACGAATATTTTAGAGGCCAGCTATTATGGCCGACGAAAATAATTATTGTAGGTCTATCTTTGAGAGCGTCGTTAGTGAAAATCGAAATACATTTTTTAATTCTCCGAATCTTGACGTCTGTATTGAGCTCGATTGCTTGTTGAGAAAATGGGCGTATTCAATTGTCAACTCAAGTGCTGTTAACATTGCTTATTATTTTGTTTGGATTTCTATTGGATGTGAAAAGTTTTACTTAGAATTGTATTTTATATAAAGAACTATTCTCATCGAAATATTTATAAAACGACAGGATTGTTGTCCCACTTATTAAATCTTACTCTCTACTTATAAAACTAATGTAAGTTTGCTTTTTCTTCAATATTTTTTCAATATGATCATAATTATGATTCTTTTGCCCTAATCCTAAAATCCCAATGCATTTAGGGTCAAAGCAGTATGACTTTTTCTGATACTCAAGTATTACTCGATATCTCATCAGGGCATTTCATCATCATTAAAATTTCATCTCATCACCATTTTAAAAACATGTACCCTAAAAATAAAACATTCATAATACACTATAAGAACAGAAAACTCAAACTCAAACTCAAACTCAAAGCATTTATTTCAATTAAACCATTACTGGCACTTTTGAATGTCATAAGAACAATTCATAAAACAAAACTACGAAAAACTACGAGTGCAATACGTCATTCCGAAAGCCACCACGCCGAACCACACGCCGCCGAATGCCCGCAACGACGAACACTGCAAGCAAAAAAAGCACGCAGCGACGCACACCGCAACAACGAATGCACGAGACCTCGAATCACGGAACAACGAATGCACGCCGCAACGCGCAACCGCCGCCCCGCGACCCGGAGCCCCGCGCACCAGCCACCACGGCACGCGCCGCCGCGCGCCCCCGCACCCACAGCACTCGCCGCCGGTAACATCCGGCGCCGCGCAACACGACGCGGCAACCCCCGAAACAACGTATTGCACTCCTAAGCTACAGTCACAGTCACAAGGCATAATAACTTGTGAAAGTACTGTAGTTGCCAGTTCCCTAGCGTAGATCTCTATGGAGAAGAACGGGCAAGAAACTCCATGGACACTCTTTTAAATCAAAATATTGTTACAAAATCTTGGTACATTACATCATTCATGTTGAGATGGTATATTATGTGAGAACTATGTAGCAAGACGTGCAAGTTAAGAGCGTCCGGAGTAAAAAAGTATAATAAACAAATCAAAAAAAATATGTATATATTTATAAACCATGGCAACTAAGAGATGACCAGTCTCCACTGACAGCGCCCGTTCACGAACATGACGCATGGATCAGCACCATTCAACTCAACCATTTTGAAGGGAACTAAATGATCCGACACACGCGCCACCATCAGCGAGACATTTGAGTGAGCATGACATTCTCTCAGCCACCAGGGCATCGTCATTAAAAATAATATATCTAAATGTAAAAAGTGGCTTTAAAGTACATAGTACTCACACATGTGCCATGCAATTATATAATATTAAGATATTGAATCTATACAATGCAAAGAAATAATTACAATCTTCTGCAGCCTCTACAATAATATTCTCCTATAATCTCTTCTTAATTCTCCTCTATAATATTCTAATAAAATATAAAATAAGGTAGTTAGATCGGATAGTCGATTTATCGAGAAAGGTTGTAAGCTACATTTATGTGACGCAGACGAAGTTGCGTGGGTCAGCTAGTAAAAAAAAAAAAAAATGTACCATGGCAACTAAGAGATGACCAGTCTCTACTGACAGCGCCCGTTCACGAACATGACGAGAAATGTACCGTTACTCGAACGACACGACACACCGAATCCACAATCGAAGTCACGATAATCTTCAGTACAATGACACAAGTAGTTACGCACTTAACGGTCGCATTAAAAGGGTGCTTAACACTCAACGGATTGTGGCCCTGTGAATAATGGCGAAAGAATAGCTGAGGGTGCCACCGTTTTTAACGTCGGCTGAAAAGACTCGTAACTCCAGAGTCATTGAGAGCAGTAATGTGAGTTACGTGACGGCGTATCGGGCACGTTCCACGGATCGGTTCGCAGAGCTCTGGTTTTGGTTGGTGAGACTAGCAATTCGTACGGTGACGCATGCATTTTATTATACGCGTATGGAAAAATTGGATCCCGTGAAAGACCTTTCAGATGATTTACGACTTGATATGTTGTTTAACTAATATATTTTGAGGGAACGTTCAGGCGAATTTGTGGGACAAGGTAATTTTAGACTGAGGTTTTCGTTTTTACGATTTGGTCGGAAACGTTGAAGGTGATATGATAAAAGTTTTCCAGTCAGCCGTCGTGGAATTATGTAAGATTATGGAAATTATCAAAGAAACAAATGATTAAACTTTTAACGTGACGTAACATCACGCCTGCAATTTTCGAAGGGTTAAGAAGAGTTGTACAGTTCGAACAAATTATCTTGGCAGGTCCGAACTTCGTGCAGAACGCTGTGCAGTAACATTTATTAGGAACCAAATGGTGACATGAGGCGAAGTTCGGGGGGCGGTAGTCTAGGCTAGAGATGCACCTTACATAAACACAATCAATCCTTTATACGATCAAATATTGTAATCGATTAGTTTTAATTGGAATACGTTATTATTAGTGTTTAGAAGATATTTAAGTGTATACATTAAATAATAAAGTGAATTTAATCATTAATAATTGAGTTTTCGTCTTTATTAGAAAAAAAATGTATAGTAACATTATGTTTCCCCTGTTAAAAGACATGATTTACTTATATTTTAGAAATCTATTACAGACTTCTTGAATAACGAATGTTTACGAACATTTAAAACCTCAACATAAAATTGAATAGAAACATCTTTTTATTACTTAATTTCAATCGATTCGAAGAATAATCGATTAAACGACACCCATTGCACATGCACATGCACATCTCTTTTTGTTAAGGGCCCCTTATTCCGAAAGTTTAGGCATTTTACGCACCGAGACGGCTTGCGTCCGCGTTGCACAGGAGCCGTCGCGATATGAACTCCGGTGACCTATGGCGGCGGGCGAGCACGCCACAGTATAGATAAATAAATCAGTACTTCAAATATTATTAGCGTGCTGGTAATAATAGCTTTTTTGCAACAAAAACGTATAGCTTGATGTGATGTCCACTGCACTATTGACTGTAAACACTAATACAGGTATATATATGTAATATTAGGTATATCGTTATAAATGTATGACTTTTTTTTATTGCTTGGTAAAATCATCAAATGAGTCCTGCCGCTCTGGGTGGAGCGGAAGGGACTGTCAGAATTGTACTGACTAAAATCCACCCTGTTCCTTCGGTTGCCCTTTGCGTTCCAGGGCCACGGTATTCTGATAAGACAGTCTCGTGAATGAAAAGGTAGGCGATATCATCCTGTAGAACTTAAAGTATGGTTGTAGAAGATTTGGTGAGTAATATAATGAAAGACAAATATGATTAATTATAATATAATAAAATAAAAAAAAATAAAATATATAGGTACCAGCATAAAAATTAATATTCATAAAAATTAAAATTCATAAAAATTTAGTGGTCGTGTGCTAGGTCCAGGTTCATTTTCATCGACCGATATATTCCTCAATGCTGGGCGCGAGTCTCCTCTAAGAGGGTCAAAGCCACAGTCCTCATGGCACTCCCCTCCGAGTTGGGAACTAGGACCTGATAGCAAATCAGGATTGTTTTGCGTTAGAGATTCCTCATTTTCCTTATTTTCGGATGATTTGTTCTCTTCAAGTGTCAGATTTCTTATGCCCATACCACGCGTATGTCTGGGGTTCACGATTTCAGGAAGTAGGCATTTATGGTAAAACCGTATTAATTTGGACTCCATTTTCGATTTCCAAAATACGTCATCTTTTTCAATTATTTCGATGTGGACTGGCTCTTTTTCTCCGGCCCAAATTCCAAGTAGACAACAATTACTTATAATAATACACACGTTTATTTACGCGCGCGGCAACGATAATTTGTGGTCGCGAGCAAAAGTTGCATAGGTCCTCCCTCGATGACGTCCGGCAGGACAATGGCGCGGTGCGCGCGTGCCGTTTTCACGTATTTATTTTATTTAAAAAAAAATAAGTGCCATATTATAAATTTATCCAAAAATATCCCTGTCAAACCTGATTAGTAAATGAAATGTTAAATTTTCATAAAAGTTGCGTTCCCTCAAGTCTCATAAAACTTAAAATACTTTCAAAATCGACTTTACTTCAGATTTTTTTTTTATCGAGCAAAATGTTAAATAATGTGTTTTTAACCAAAAAAGTCACTAGATCAAAGATGTATCTGTACTATATATTTTTTTACGGATTTAAATATGATGATTTCTCTGAAAACAACTCGATCTAGAAACGTAAATTTCGAAAAAGGGGCCCTTAACTTCGTGACCTTCGTGCAAGTTCGGCAATATTCGGTACGAGGTATTATATCTCAGTCACACGACAGCATTTGTTTGGTGTTTGTGTTGCTATCTCTGTCTTGAGCACATTCGATTAAAAAAGTTTTCGTTGCGTTTTTGTTTGTTGTTTTTAATATTACTGTTATTTGTTATTATTGGTTAGAAAAGTTAGTGGGCACTTATTTCGTCAAATATGGCACCAAAGCATAGTAGTGTCTTAAATCGCCAGGCGAGAAAAAATATTTACGATTTAACTCAGTATATGAAAGGGGAAAAAGAAAATAGAGTTAAAAATGTAGATTACGTATCTAAAAGTATTTTGATATTTATTTCATTTGTATTTTCTCACTGTATTAGATATTTGCTGATCGTATATTTGTTTATCTGCAGTAACAGTTTTCTTCGCGAGTATACATGCGTAAAAGTTCGCAGAGCCTATGTTCAGACCTGTCAAGATAATTTGATCGTGCTGTACTCGTTAGTATCTACATTTATTAAGTCCCATGTAATAGGGGCGAGCTTATTTCCATCAACCGGGCACAAATTCTGTATCCGTAGCTACTTCTGTGAAAATTCTAGAATCCTCAATAACTTTGCCCGACCTCTGATTCGAACCTAGGACCTTTATGCAACATGGCAGTCAAACTTACTTATAGTTTTGTTAACACTCTTAAACAAACCGCACACTGAAACTTTAATAGCTTCAGACATTTCTCCATTCTTAGTTTTCATGCTCATATTTTCCGGAACTTTATGTCCTTGATCTGAAGATCTAATATAATTTAAACCGTTCCATGATATTTTTATAGAAAATATTTTCCGAGCTAGCTTTGTCATACGAACGTTGACCAATGAGGGCCAAGTTTAGTCAGACATTCAACTCACGTATGTTTGTAGGAGAATGCATGCATTCGTTCACATAACATTTATTCATAAAATAGATTCTTGTTAGATATCCATTTTACTCGAACTTTCTTGGAGTTCGCTTTGGTCTAAAGATAAAAATGATACGGTCTACTTTGCTACGATTTATTTGTTACTAAAAATATGAGAGATACTGCGATTTTACATCTTTTGAACAGATCATAAATCGGTGCATAAGAAGCAATTCTTGGTTGTGAAATTATGTTGATGTTTTATTTTAATAAAGCATATTTCAGACCTTAATAGATTAATCATAATAAATTGTCAGAAGTTAACTTCCCGTTTTTGTCTTCATTTTATCCCGTTAAGTTTAATTGTCGTGTAGGATTACAAGAAGGTAGATTCTCAATTATGTTCGTAACAATAAACAGTATGGTTCACCGACAGTCAGCTCCTAAAACTTTTCCTCTTTTCTTGTTAAGTATAACAAAACACAATTATAAATAAACTGCGTAGGCTCAGAAAGTTCCCTTAGTTCTAAAATACTGTGGAACCACAATAGCTTTTTCCATAACATTATCAACGCAGATTTTCGTTTGTTAAAGATGTTTTTTTCCGATATCAGGACACACTGCAAGTGATTCTGAACACGTCCAACTATAGAGCCATACAGCGTCGATGCTCTCTCGACAAGAAATTGCCCCTTTACGGCTCATGGCGAAGATTTTATGTCTTCCACTTACGTACATTGACTTCCGAGGTCCACAATTTCCTGTATTCTAAACGTGTATGAGAGAGTGCGATGTAAACGGGTTTTAAATCGAATAATATTGATCGATTAGCCTTGTAGTTTTATGCTAGATGTGCGTAAGATAAATATTATTGATACCGACAAGCTGAGCCGACAAGTCTCTGGTTTTTTAGTTTAAAAGAATAACACCATGCATAATTTTAATCGGTGAAGGAAAACGTCGCGAGGAATATCCTGGAACCATAGAAAGGAAAACATGTGATGTTTACGAGTACGTACATGCACGACACGGGCTGCGTCCCAGCAGTGACAATGCTACAGACTAATTTGTTTCATACATACATATACGGGCGGGTAGGCCTGGATATATAGGCGAATGCCTGTCATCATCAGCATTGACCATGGTTGAAACCTGTTGAAACAATCAGAGATTCGTCGGGTACGTGGTGCGCCTTACCATTAACGTTCCAATCCAAACGTCAAGTTCAATATGGCTACGCTGATCATGGCCACGACGCTGCGCTAGACTGCCTGCTGTCAAGTCTCGTTCCAAAAGTCTCTGCTCCAATGTAACCTTTATGGATGGCGCTTGCAATGCGCCGTCACATTAATTTAACAATTTTAAAATACCTTAAAAAACTATTTAATAATGACTGAAGTAGATATCATCAAAAACCAAATACTTTATTTCACAGTTCTAAGTGAGCACTTATAAAACCAACCAACGGCCGTTTTAGGCCTGGTGGGGTATAAATTACTTACGAATCACAATTGTGAAAACGCAACTGTGATTTGTATGTAACCAGTTGCGAATTGTTAGTCTTTATTCGCAACTAAATACCCCAACGATTATTACATCGAGAAAATATGCACGGTTCGGTTTTGTCATGGAAAAGAACAGGCAAAAAACTTCATGGTTACTCATCATGTCATTTTACTCCTAAGTATAGGAAGCAATAAATGTAAACAAGATGGTGAAGTGGATCAAGATTTTCAAACTACCCCTTACTTTACACTTTACGTAGTATCTACGAGCACGAACTAAGACTGTTTATACAGTCTCCCTTAATTCACAGTTATCCTATGCTCAAGACTTCCCGCTCTCAGCCACCTGTGACAGGGCTACCCAATGCGATATATTAAGACAAAGTGCATCGGATATGTTGTAAGCTTAGTTTAGCTGTAATGTTAGGACTAAGATGCATTTAAGGTGTGTTCATAACAGAGGATTTAGTTATAGCGCGTGGAAAGCCCTATTAAAACTTTTATATTACACGATTGTAATACGTCTATAATAATATGTATCTGACAGTTTTACCCGACTGCGGCGAAGCCCAAAAGGAGGGTTATGTGTTTGGCGTCTATGTATGTATGTTTGTCCTTTTCTTTGTTCCCTCAAAACTCCTAAATGGATGAAGGGATTTTAATAAAATATACGTCGTTAGATTCGTCTTGATGGCGAGAGTGTCACTGGCTACATTAAAATTAAAAAAAAAAAAAACAAAGAAATTTACGGATTTTTAGGGGCCATAGCGCAGATTAAAAAAAATCATTTCCATCGAGTAGGTTATTAAAATGAAGGGTTTAAAAAGGAGATTGCAAAAATATATGAAACTTATATGTTGAAAAGAAATCCAAAGTCACAAAACCTATAAACAAACACAAAAGTTAAATCATCTGCGAAGAATTTTACGCGACCAACGAAACAACAAACACAAAACAACTAAAAAGTTGGAAATAAAAAGAAGTAGCTAAAAAAGTAAAACAACCCGAGTGAAAAAACTGGAAGCAGGCGGGGCTCATTCTATTTTCATTTCATAATTTAATATTCTGATGAACCCCGCCTGCTTCGAAGTTTTGTTTAATTTAAAATATGCTTGTTTTTTGTTTTCAGTCCGGTTTTTTTAGTTTTTTAACTACTCTTTTTGATAAGGTAGTCGGTTGTGTTCAGTGTGAACTATGAATGTACAGATAAACGTAATGCAAAAATAAACCAATTCGCAGATTTATTTTTTGTTGAGAAATCGTTTTAGTTAACGTTATCTTTACGTACGCACAACAACCAATCAAGCTATGCAATTCTAAATTAAGCTGATCTCTCATTGTACGGGAAGCTCATTCAAAACGAAGTCAAGCTACGAGTATCTGTATAGCTTGATGTGCCTTGTGTACCGGGTTTATGTTGGGGCATTCTTACCCTAGTAATGATCAAATTGACTTGATTCATTTAGATGTTTTTTATTATCATTACCTTAATCAAATACAAATAAAACCCTACGACTGCCACTAAATAATAACAGTTTTATAATGATGTTGTCCACAATAACTCGGCGTATCGAAGTGGAAACATTGGAACAAACATTAGTTGGATCACATCCAAAACATTGTCTGGTATCGAAGCCAAAATGAGCGGATTGTAGCATTTCGCTAATAAATTACACTACTGACTCCATTTTTTATAGACCAATCTCATTCATTTGATCAAGATCATGTTCTTATTTAATCAGAGTTTATGAAGCTGTTGTAATAGAATCTTGTTTTCTTTGCAAGTTGTTTGAAGGCAGATCGACGTAATTATAAATCAAGAAAGTTCGGTAGGAAATTATCGTAGCTGGTTCTAGCATGATACTTAGTAAGTAAATACTGAGCAGTTAAAGATATTCTTCTCAGTAATGAAGGTTAAGTAATTTGATTCGCAATTTGCTTTGAAAATTACAACCAGTTACCTATTGTATACGGGCAAACGATTCCTTTTGAAATAAATGTAACGTGAAACATTTAGGAAGACCCATAAAGGCTACTAAACTTTGAGATGATTAAATTTCAAGTTCAGGTGCTAATGAGATTTGACCTCAGATGTTGTCTACATTTTACGAGCTTTTAACCTTAGTTCTTTGTAACGTTTAATTTGTTACCTTTACAGGATATTCCTGTACTGTTGGATAATGTGCTAGAGGGAACGCAAGGCGGTACTATCTCTGGTCGCAGTTTAAGACTTTTAGTCATGTTTTCTTGATGGCTTTTCTGATTACAGTAGGTGCGTTTTTCTATAGGTTTATTCTTCGTATTTTACTTCTGTTCTAATTAAATATCTAGCTCATTTAGATTATAAAAACTGAAGTAATAATCGGCTTCAATCACTGGCTGTACGTATTTCTTCTTACATATTTCCATCGTTAATTCTTGCAAAACCGTATGTATATGAACTTATTTTGAATCCAAATAAAATGAATTTCAGCATTCAGGCTATTCTGTTAATAAATTAAAACCAAAAAATCTCATTGGTGGCAACAGGGAAAGCGCCCAAGCGCGGCTTTTTTTTTGGCCAATGATTAGGCGTGCAACGTCTCTCCAATTCTCAAGGAAGACATCCAGTTCGTCCCGCCATCTCCTTCGTGATCTGTCGCAACCCCGTGTCACTGTTTCAGGGCCTCAATCCTTAGCTTATTGGAGAGACATTGCACAGAATCGTGACCGTTGAATCGAAGGAATGGAGGGAGGCCTTTGCTCAGCAGTGGAACAATATGGGCTACATAAAATAATATTATGATAATAATTAGGCCTGCCCTCTGGTCAAGGGAGGAGTCGACTAATAACAGCTATTCTTATATTCAAACAATCCTACCTAAGAATTTTTAACACACTCACAAACAAAGTACTCTTTTTAATTTAGGTTAGATGAGATTGTAAGACATGTAAAAGCAGCTATTGTGAGTTATTTGTTAGAGATAGGCATGTGCTATTTAATTTTTTTCATAGATATTGATGTGTTCTTTAAGTGTAGTACATTGTTTTATGCTAACATCAATAATTTCCACAGCGCATGTGATGCAAGACATTTTTTACACCTTTTCTTTGGGGGTGGAAAATTATCAAATAACCCCTCCCGCTCTTGGGCAGAGCGAAAGGGAGTGTCAGACTTCTACTGACTAAAAACCACTCATGTTCCTTCTTCGCCCTCTATGTCGAGGCCGTGGTAACTCTTACAACATCCCACAGCCCCGACGGCCGTCGGCCCTTGAGGGCCCCTTCCATGTTGCTGACATCTCTTTGAAGCGCGCGTGGAACACGAACGCGCCGTCGACACGGCCTGTCGTCGTCATAAGACGCACGGACGGCGAGCTAGCCTATTACTCACTCTCCACAGGCCCACGTCTACGGTGGCCGAAAGCCGTCACGTCACGCCGCTCCCGACGCCCGGAGCGTTTCCCGCGGCGGCTGGGACGTGAGGTTCTCTCCCTCTCACGGTCCGCCACCTCCTTCGCTAGCGTCACTGCTTCTTAGAACGAGGCAACAGCGTTTCTCCTCGCCCCGGACCATGGCTTGCACCAGGGCCGGACGCGAGATGTCGCCACCGCCGATCGCCGCTACGAGGACACGGCGAGGCTCCGCCAAAGCGGGACAGACCTCCATGGTGCCCTCCGGTCGATCCTCACAATGGTGACATCCGTCGTTTCCTCCCGCCTGATTCGGTGCAGGTACCTCCCGAAACAACCGTGTCCGGTGAGGACCTGCGTCAGACGGAAGGTGAGGGCGCCGTGGCACCTCTCTAGCCACTCCTCAAGGAGGGGACTTACCGCCGCTATCGTGGCGTGCCCTGCACGGTGTTGCGACAGTCACTCTCTCCAGCATTTTTTTACAACTCGGGTTACATTATTAAAGTTTTATTAGGGATCCCTAAATATTTCTGGAAACAATTATAGCCTATACTACTTGGTGTAGCTAGTTTAATGTAGCTATCTAACGGTGAAAGAATTTTTAAAATCAGTCAAGTCATTTTTAGTTAAATTGGAACAAACAACCAAACAAATAATGTTATTATAGTTTAGATAGTTAAAGTTGTTCACAAAAATATCAACTCTATCTTCAACAAAAAAGTGCAAGACCCATTTCAGCACAGCAGTAGGTACTCGTAGATAAAGAATTTTGCGGTAAATGAGCATGTATTAAATGCCCATGGCACTGCGCGACCTCTTCGTTAATAAAGATTACGAAGTTAATGCCCCAAGGAACGGGGCAAAGCCCCTTTTTGTTGCTCATACTTATACTTATATGGGTTTCATATAGGCTAGGAGTTAGACGAGGGAGATTAGAATAGTATAAATAACTAGTAGGGGTTGTTAGTGCAAAAATGTGCAGTGTGTTTTAAAATAAACGTATGCTGAGAGATTTCTTCAGAAATAAGCATGAGCCTATATATATTTTTTTGGTTCCTTCTTCTTGATTGTTTATGTTTAAGTTTTTTATTCAAGCCTTTTTAGTCGTGGCATCTCACACAAATTCTTATCGAGTTTTCATGTCCACTAAAATGTATTAGCAGACTATTTACATAGAAGAATAAAGATCTACCGTATTATAAAAGATAATTTATGAACCACTCAAGCAATATGAACGAAACGGATCATTAATAGTCACTGACTTCTCATAACTCAGTGTCTACTGATCAACTACTTACTACTAATCGTCTACTAGATTTTTTTTTAATTCGACCGAATTGAGAACCTCATAGAACAGAACAGCTCTTAGACGGACAGATATTAAATAAAAACATGTCACGTAACTTAAATACGAAATGACTTGTAACGTAACGTCTGCAATCCCCGAATGGTTTGACTTTTCTACACATATCATGTTTCATGTCACATCAACTCAGTCAACAAAAGTTTCAGAATGATGGAAAATACGGGAACAAAGAAATGCGTCGTTCTTCCACAATCCAGTATGTTTGCAGCGAAATGTTTGGTTACACAGCAGAACAGGAAAAAAAACCTTTTGAAATAAACATTTCATGATTGCTTTGTGAGAAAAAACTTGGGTAACGTCGCGCTATGCAATTCAGAGACGGACATAAACAGTGACGGTGGCTTGGTAGACTCAAAGCCATGTGATGACGTCACCAACATCAGCTTTGTTTCTTTGAGCCCCGCAAATGAATTCAACGTCTAAATCTCCATTGACGTGGCAAGTTTTTTTACGATTTATTTTAGAAGCGGAAATGAATGACATAAAAATGCTCTTTCATTCTGAAAGGGAATTGGGCAGACCAACCCGGAAGTGCTCTTAACAATGATAAATCTATTTGGGTTCATCAAAGGATGGTAAAAACTTTCGGGGGCTCTTTTTTCTCTAATGAAACAGTACCGTTTTTTGGAGATGCTTTTAAGCACAAATTCATTTTATTTATTAATTTAAACTTCGTGTACAATAGTGGTACATAGGCGAAGTTGAAGTTAATGCCACAAGACATGTTCTACTAGACATCCTTTGGGTTAAATAGGAGAACATTATGATATACCCTATGGGGCACAAGCTACATTTACGCATTTATGTATTTTGAAAACTCACGCCTTTTCCCCATGGGGCAGGCAGACATCACAGATAGCCACCTGTTATGATCCATAAATACTCATTTTGCCTCTTCCACATTAATACATCGAGGTACAAAGTGAATACCTAAATAATAACTTATTGTTTCCGAACATCTTTTTGGTTTCTAAAACTTATCCCTTTATTATATTTCCGCTAGTAATACAAAAACCTTGATGTTGGAAAGCTATTTAATTTCCGAAATTCCTGTCGTAGCCCAAGGGGGTCTTTTGTGGCCATCTTACTACTAATACCGATGTTAGCGAACACAATGTCAATTGGATGAAGTCCTGACGTCGACAGATAACCGCTTCGGGTTAAAAGGCAACTACTTAACTCGTGAAAAAAACCACATAAAAAGCTTAGAAGCATTCGACGCATCGTTTATTAAAATAACTGCAAACAAGATGGCGGCCATTTTCTTGTTTACATTTTAATGCATACTTAAAAGTGAAATATGCGGTCGTCGTGAGCTCTTTACGTTATTAATAACATCCTCACTCATTGTTCTTAATGAAAAATGACAAGTATGAATATTTTAATGTTATTTACTGTCCTTGGTTTGCCTCTTTGGCAGACTTTCTTGGTTCATACTTCTTGTTATGGTAATACAGTGATTGTAATTTCGTATGAGGGCGGGTTTTGAAGAAATATAAAATATAATTAATTATACGGTGTTACCCACAGGTAAATCGAATTACTAGAACAAAATTGTAATTCGATTTGCGTGTGGGTAAAACTGCATATTTTATTTTTATCTTTTTTCTGTAGTAATTAATTGTGCTTGCCTTTTACGGTGTAGTAAGAATATCTAACTTATTATTAAATGACACTAGAAAATTAAGCTTCTCATTAATTTGATTCAAGTTATTATTTTTCACTATCTAAGTTAAGCTTGACATAAAATGAACGAAATTTTGCAATTTTTTTTATTAAAATCATTTCGTTAACAAGTAAAGAGATTATTTTATCTTTTAGAACATTTTCACATAATTTCAGTGCTTTAAAAAATTAAGCGATTTCTGCGAAATATTAAGCCGATGAAAAGTGAACTAAGTTTTTTCATCGAAACAACGTGTCTGATTTCTGAGCATGCACAAACACCTGATACTTAAATACATTTTTCTGCTTACTCATTATTATGAGTAAGGGATCTAAAGGTAACCCTTTAGATAGCATACAGGGTGTAAATGGAAGCTTTGCGAAACCGTTAACCAAGCATGATGTATTAACATAATTTTGAATCTCGTAACTGCTTCTTGCAACCGCGTTTGCTGAGCATGAGGTGGGTAGGCTGAGCATGACTGACCTTTTCTTTTTTTGGCGGGTGGAAAATCATCAAATAACCCCTCCCGCTCTTGGGCAGAGCGAAAGGGAGTGTCAGACTTCTACTGACTAAAGACCACCCATGTTCCTTCTTAGCCCTATATGTCGAGGCCGCGGTATCTCTTATAACATCCCGCAGCCCCGACAGGCGTCGGCCCTTGGCCTCCTTCTATGTTGCTGACAACTTTTGAGGTGCGTGTGGAACACGAACGCGCCGTCGACACGGCCTGACGGACGACGAGCTTGCCTTTTACTCACCGTCCACAGGCCCGCGTCTTCGTTGGAAGCCGTTTTTTTTTTTTGGCGGGTGTAAAGTCATCGAATAACCCCTTCCGCTCTTGGGCGGAGCGAAAGGGAGTGTCAGACTTCTACTGACTAAAAACCACCCATGTTCTTTCTTCGCCCTCTATGTCGAGGCCGCGATAACCTGTGGACAACCCGCGGCCCCGACGGGCGTCGGCTCTTTCGGGCCCCTCCCATGTTGCTGACATCTCTTTGACACGGCCTGACGGACGACGAGTTAGCCTTTTACCCACCGCCCACAGGCCCGAGTCTTCGTTGGAAGACGTCACGTGGCTCCCGACGCCCGGAGCACGACTGTCCTGGGTTCGATTTCCAGGTCGGGCAAAGAGTTATTAGATTTTTCAATGCAAAAATTTTCAGCAATTGTCACGTAATAGGGATTTGTGCCCGGGTAATGGCAATAAACTCGCCCCCATAGGCCTTAAATATAAGGGTGTACTATTAAGTATAACTCTGCCTTACAAAATATCTGTTTATGAAAGTTAAACCCAAACCTCTTCTAACATTTGCATTTCAAGATATCCTGGAAGCCTCTGAACGTGCGTAAGTGCACCGACTTTATACGAATAAATGAATTTGAATGGACGATTTTCTCGAGACTTCTGCACCACGGTCTTGCATTAGGCACTAGCGGGAGAAAAATAAATGAAAACTATAGCAGAGGTGCCATTTCTAATCAACACGGTGACGGTAGCACTAGGTAGACCATTACCCAAACAATTGAGTTTCTTTGGCTGTAAAACCCTGCGAGAAAACTTTTCATTTCCTTCAACTTTCAACTACTTATCACAAATTGCATGTGACTAAAACATTGGTGACTAGATATTGTTGGTGGATGGAGAGGAAGAAAAATATCATGGAAACGATGGACAGATTATGGGACGAATGGAGGAAATTGAAGTAAATGATAACGTGACGGTTGGCAGAGAAGATTAGATGAACAAAACGTGTTGTGTCGAGCCAAGTAACACGATACAAGAGAGAAGTAGATCCCGTCAGGGCTGCGGGTTGTTCGAAAGAGATACCGTGGCCTCGGCACAAGGGCTAAGAAGGAAACTTGGGTGGTTTTTAGTCAGTAGAAGTCTAACACCCCTACCGCTCTGCCAAGAGCGGGAGGAGTCTTTGATGATTTCCTATCCCCAAAAAAAAGGGAGAAAAAGATATTCAACTTGTGTTCGCGTGAAGTTTGAGAACTATCCCATGAAAACCTAATACCGATACAAAGTGTAGCTTATGTTTTAAGGCCAAACTTCACGCCAAATAATCTCTTAGTAATATTTATATTATGAGCAATAAACGTCTGTTCAAGCACATAATAATACTAATTTTATTACTGCTTGCAAAGGGGTGACTTTGCAATAATTAGAGGTACTCTTTTCACAGCCTCTTTTTATTGCCTTTGTACTAACCGAATTTTGTAAAATTAAAGAGAATTGTGTACGAATAATGTCATGTTTGTTAAGGGTACGAGTAATTAATGTTTTTAATTAGAGATGTGCGTGGGCTTAGTTATTAAGTAAATAATAATATTTACATCATCTATGAGGTTAATTTTAAAGACACAATGTTTAAGTAAAATTTTCAGCCATTATGTTTTACCTATCATACGTTTTCAGGTAGATTTGATGGTAATTACAAATATATGTGTTTGTTAGAATGGAAAGCTAATATAGAATATTTGTGCCTTTTACTCTATATAGTTTAAACAAATATCTTAGAAGATATCGCAATATAAATATGTCCGCGCGACAAAATAATTACGCGGTCCGCCGCCGGCCGTCGCGTCCCAAAGTAGATACGAGGAAATTCTGGCCTCCGGGAAATTCAATTTCAAAATATTTATTGCACCATAATATTTACAAGGTGTTATTGTATATTGTTTTGTGAGCAGTGGTGGCCCAGTGGTGGCGGCCCCGACTTACGAACAGTTGGTCGTGGGTTCAAACCCAGGCAGGCGCATTACTTTGTGTAATTTACTTCATCACCACTGCTTTCAAAACGGTAAAGGAAAACATCGTGAGGAAACCGGCACCAAAAATTTTAATATATGTGACATCTACCAATCCGCACTGGGCCCGCGTGGTCGATTATAGCCCATCCCACTCCTAGAGAGGAGTTCTGAGTCGCTGCAGTGGGAACATTATAGACTGATGATGATGATGATGATTGTATATTTAACAATAAGAGATAGGTAGGTACCTATAGTAATTCTTACTTTAATAATATAATCTAAGGTAATCTAAACTAATATTATAGAGAGGAAAGATTAGATTTTTTGTTTGTTACGATTTCATTCAAAAATTACTCTGACGACTTTGAAAATTCTTTCAACATTAGAAAGCTTATTGAAAAAATATTAGGTACCATGTTAGATAGTCGATCTATCGAGGAAGGTTGTAAGCTAAATAATAATATTGAGTTGGTCAGCTAGTCTGATAATAATGTTTGTCGAGAATATCAGCCGTGCCGGGCGACCGCGGGCGGGAGCTGAGGCGCGGAGGGCGGACTTCAGCTGCGAGCGCGCACCGGCCGGCTTGGCACTGCGTCAACGTCCTCGCTACCGAGCGTTAGCTACCACGAAATCATTTCCTTGCCTACTCAAGTTTTAGTTAACCGTTTGTTGTTTCCTGTAAAATCTTTAACTTTAATATACAGTCCACACTATCGAAGTCACTACGTTTCAATCCTCCCAACACCTCGAGGAAATCCAACCATTTCTTTGCATGGTCCTTCGACGTGAAATGACCAGTTACTGGGAGTAACAGAAGATTTTCAAAAATTTGAAAACGGCCGTTGGAAACATCGAGATCAAGACTACTTCTCTCGCCCTTCGTGCGAGCCTGGTTCGAGTCTTCGGTCATCATCATCATCGCCCTTGTGAAGAGGCATATTCGTTGGAGCAAGCAGTTCTTCAGTGGTCATCATAGCTGGGGGTCATCGCAGCGTAGCAGCCCAAGCAGTGCCCGAGAACATCGCAATCCATCGCATCATTTGAAGCAAGAAAACGTTTGGTTTTGGACACGCAGTCAACGGATTTCGTGAGATCTTTCCATATTCTTCTTACTAACATTGTACATAATTCACATACTAACTTTCATTCCACTAGAGTATTAGATAGTGCTTTAGACCAGTGAATCATGCATAAGTAGTATCTATCCGTATTAGTGATTATCCCATCCCATTAGTTAATAATTAGTTTACTTATTAGAAACAATCATACACTCTTAGTCCGAGTTATTTCCTTTAATATTGTAGTTTAGTATTTCCCATCATAGTAGAACCCTACCCATTTAAACTTGGTAATTAGTGCACATTAATCTAGTTATAGCAATTAACTTAGTTCGTTAAGCATTTTTGGTTTTTTTTCTTTTCTCATCACAGTTTGACACTTTGACAGTTCAGTTTGAATTCAAATATTTTTTTCTTAACCGCCTACTGGTTTTGAGTAGCAACACATTCTCCAATCAGCTGTGTCTTAGTTTTAATACAGGCGCATCATTACTGTACTTTTCAGTGCTTTATAAGCTATTCTTTAATTAGTAATTTTTCTTTTTTATTTGTTTTCCTTCTAGCGCTTTCTGCTACCTTTTTATTTAGCCATGGCTGAGGAAATGACGATTAAAGAGCTTACAAAAAAGCGTGCCTCAGTCAAATCACAGCTTACTCAATTCACAACTTTTTTAAGTACCACTAAGTCTTGCGAACAGCTTAGTGAGGAACAGCTTGTCGAGTTAGAGATAAGAATTGAGAAAATAGTTGCCTTATATGCCACCTATGATCAATTTCAGAGCCAATTGGAGTACTTATCGGCCAAGCCCGACGAGCAATTTTCTGAACGTGAGCAATTCGAGGGCAACTACTACAAGCAACTTGCATCTGCTCGCGCGCTACTGTCAAAGCATCGCGCTCAACTGGCGTCTAAGGTAAGCTCTAATGAGCAACTTTCTGTGGCTACTAGACATAATAATGTTAGACTTCCTAAAATAAATTTACCTCACTTTAGCGGCGGCTATAAGGATTGGTTAGAGTTTAAGGATATTTATATTTCATTGATTCATGAGGAGAAAGGTATAGACAACATAAATAAATTTCACTACCTACGTTCGTCACTTAATGGCAGCGCAGCACTAGTCATTAAAAGTTTAGATTTCAGAGGGGATAACTACGACAATGCATGGCAATTGTTGTGTGAAAGGTACGACAATAAACAATTACTCATTAATAATCATATGCAAGCCCTATTCAATGTAGAACCACTTCAAAAGGAATGTAGCCAAGGTTTACGACAGATTATTGATGTAACCAGCAAAAACCTGCGGTCACTGGCAACACTAGGGTTGCACGTACAGCATTGGGGTGAAATGGTTGTTCATTTAATGGCATCTAAGTTGGATCCGGTTTCTAGCAGGCAGTGGGAGGAATATAGAAACTCTATGAACGAGTACCCATCTTTAGATATGTTCACCAGACTTATTTCTAACCGCTGCAATCTTCTAGAAACGCTTGAGGAGGCTAGGAGCTTAAAACCTAAGCCAGAATCATCGCACAGTAAGCCAAAAAGCTTTGCTATATCATCAAGTAAGGGAAAATTTAATATTTCATGCCCTCTTTGTAAACAAAGTCACTACATATTTAGTTGTGATCAATTTAAGGCACTCACGACCGCTGCACGCTTATCTAAAGTAAAAGACTTTAAGCTTTGTTTGAATTGTTTACGCCCAGGTCATTTGGAAGCTACTTGTCCACTTGGTCACTGCAAGTATTGTACAAAGAGGCATAACACAATGTTGCATTCGCATGATGATGATCCTGGCTCTAGTAAGGAGCACATAACTTTAGCTGGTACTAATCAGGATTTCTCATCTCGTCATGTATTGCTTTCCACAGCTTTGGTAAGAGTCACGGACCAATCCGGGATGCCTCATAGCGCCAGAGTCTTACTTGACAATGGGAGCACGGCAAACTTTGTTACCAAGGACCTTTGTGGTAAGCTACATTTACCTATTCGTAATGTAAGCTCACACGTGGCAGGCATAAACAGTCAAGTGTCTACCATTACGCAATCTTGTGCTTTACATATACAGTCGTGTGATTGGTCGCATCACATAGACATTGATTGTTTTGTCTTGCCCGACATAACCACTCGTATACCTCATACATACATAGACATAACTGACTTGCAACTACCAGAAGGTGTAAGTCTGGCTGATCCATCTTTCAATGTCCCGTCCTCCATCGACATACTTGTTGGAGCCGACATCTTTTGGAGTGTGATTGGTCGCAATCGTATTCAGTTAGGTAGACATATGCCGACGCTCTTCGAGACCAAGCTCGGATGGCTCTTATCAGGTGTCATAACTCAACCTAACAGCACTTACTCATCAGTGTGTATGTTCGCGCATGACAGGCACACCCCACACGTACAAGCACCATTGGATCTCTCCAGATTCTGGGAGCTTGATTCCATTCCACCTAAGTTTAATTTCACATCCGAGGAGCGAGCATGTGAACAAAACTTCATAAACACTACTAGGCGTAATGCTGATGGTCGTTTTGTAGTCACCATCCCCTTAAAGGAATCTGCTGAAGCATTAGGTAACTCCTTTGAGATGGCTAAACGTCGCTTTCTTTCTCTAGAGCGTAGACTTGATAGGGACCCAATTCTTAAGCATCGCTACGTAGAATTCTTGCAGGAGTATGAAGCATTAGGTCATATGAGCGAAGTTTCTCAACCTTCTTCATCTCATTCATATTATCTTCCACATCATGGCGTTTTCAGAGAGTCCAGCACAACGACTAAGCTTCGAGTTGTCTTCGACGCATCAGCCGTCACAACTTCTGGTAAGTCGTTTAATGACATTCAAGGCATAGGACCTACAGTACAGGATGACTTAATATCCATATTGCTGAGGTTTCGGCAGCATAAATACGTCATATCGTCAGACATCGAAAAGTTTTTTCGACAAATCGAAGTTGACGAATCGCAGAGACATCTACAGCAGATATTGTGGCGCTCTGACCCTTCATTACCTCTTAAAACATACACACTAAACACTGTTACTTACGGAACAGCATCAGCTCCGTTTATCACAACACGATGTTTGTCTCATCTGGCAAAGGAGGCAACACAGACACGTACACAACAGTCAATACAACACGACTTTTACGTCGACGACTACCTGTCTGGAGGTGACTCTATTGAAAGCACGATAGCACTTTGTAGGGATGTCACCAACATACTTAAGACTGCACAACTCAATCTTCGCAAGTGGCAGTCTAATAACACACAAATACTTCAGGCAGTCACTACACACACACTGGATTCAACCACTCATACCACATCATCCGCACATTCAGACATACCTAACACAGTTAGTTTGAGTATTGATGAACCAAGTAAAACCCTCGGTCTTAATTGGCGCTGTCATACTGACTGTCTTACATTCTCCATTCATATACCTAAACATACAGATACTGCAATCACAAAAAGACACATACTTTCCACAATAGCGCAAGTATTTGATCCTTTGGGTCTCGTCTGTCCGTGTATTATCGAAGTCAAGGTAATAATGCAGAGATTATGGGTAGACAAGTGTGCTTGGGACGATGAGGTCAATGCAGACATTAAAAAGTTATGGCTGAAGTTCATACAGACTTTACCACAGCTTAATCTCCTCAGCATACCACGGTGGGTGGTATGTGACAGCCCTACATCTGTGGAAGTACATATTTTTACAGATGCATCTGAAAAAGCATACGGAGCCTGCATATATATTCGTTCTGTAGCCAGTAGCGGCACCGTTCATACACATCTGCTCACGTCTAAAAGTAAGGTTGCACCAATTAAGTCTACCACAATCCCAAGACTAGAGCTTTGTGGTGCCCTGTTGGGAACCAGGTTGTGTGCAAAAGTCCTAGAATCATTAACACTTAAACCTGACAAGTGCATATTTTGGTGTGATTCTATGATTGTCTTAGGTTGGCTGTCTGCTTCACCAGGCACGCTTAAGCCGTTTGTTAGGAATCGAGTTTCGGAGATACGGGAAGGCTTTGGTGATTACACCTGGCGCTATGTGCCGTCCAAAGACAACCCTGCGGATCTTGTCTCTCGTGGTCTGAGCGCTGACCTCATAGGTCAATCTTCCATGTGGTGGTCAGGGCCTTCGTTCTTACTTTCAGATCCCGCTCTTTGGCCTTCAATGCCTAACACAGATGCAAACATAATATTACCTGAAATATTAAAATCACATTCCACTAACATTCATAATCAATCATTGCTTATTTCTAATCCTAATAATGTACAAAATAATTCATTTCAAGCTTTAATTAAAAATTCTTCTAACTATTCACATTTACAACGCCTATTAGCATACGTATTTAGATTCATTAATCGTGCTAAAAGAGTACATAATCATAGTCTTACTCTCACTAGTTCAGAGTTGTCCTACAGCACTGATTTTATAATTAAAACAGTTCAAAGGGAAATGTTCCCTGAAGAGTATGAGTTACTCTCATCAGGTAAACCATTACCAAATAAGAATCGCCTTAAGAAATTATCACCATTTATGGAGTCTGGTATTATACGAGTCGGAGGCAGATTAGATAATTCTTGCTACGACTATAATGTTAGGCACCCTATCATTATTTGCAGTAAACATAACTACAGTAAGCTTATTTTCAATACCTATCACCTACGTTTATTCCATGCTGGTCCACAGTTACTCTTAGCCACAATACGACATACGTATTGGCCTTTGGGTGGTAGAAATCTTGCCAAATTAACCACTCATAAATGTGTCAAGTGTCAGCGTTTCAACGGTAGAACTGTTCAACCCATCATGGGTAACTTACCGAAGGAACGAGTTCAATTAGAGTTTTCTTTCTTAGAGACGGGCACAGACTATGCCGGACCCATCCTTCTAGCTGACCGCAAGGGTAGAGGATGTAGATTAGTAAAATCATACATATGTGTTTTTGTTTGTCTAGCCACGAGGGCGGTTCATCTGGAGCTTGTCTCAGACTTAACAAAACATGCCTTTATTGCAGCACTGAATAGGTTTATTGCTCGTCGTGGTAAACCAAAGACCATTTACTCAGACAATGGTACAACCTTTATTGGCACCTGTAACGAAATAGCTGGCATACTAAAACAGGACTTTTCTTCAGAAATGGCGGATACAGGTATCAATTTTAATTTTATTCCGGCTTACACCCCGCACTTCGGTGGCTTATGGGAGTCTGCCGTAAAATCCACCAAACATCACCTTAGACGTATATTAGGCCTCGCACATCTCACTTACGAAGAGATGTCTACGTGTCTGATTCAGGTCGAGGCAATTCTGAACTCTCGTCCCCTCACTCCACTTTCCACTGATCCATCAGACCTATACCCATTAACTCCTGCCCATTTCCTTATTGGGAGATCTCTCACATCCCTGCCGCATCCACAAGTCGTCAACCAGAACATATCCAGCCTGAAACGTTTCCAGCGGATAGAGCACCTGAAGCAACAGTTCTGGAATAGATTCGCTAACGAATACATATTTTACCTTCAACAGAGAACCAAGTGGACGGAATCCAATGGGGTGCTTGAAGAAGGAGCCTTGGTGGTGCTCAAAGAGCAACAGTCACCACCTCTGATGTGGCCACTCGGTCGCATAGTGCGTCTCATAGCTGGAAGAGACGGAATAAGCCGAGTCGCAGATGTAAGGACGAAAAGGGGCATAGTCCGACGCGCTTACAACACCATCTGTCCTCTTCCAGTCTGACCATTGAAGACCAGTCTTCAACGCCGGGAGCATGTCGAGAATATCAGCCGTGCCGGGCGACCGCGGGCGGGAGCTGAGGCGCGGAGGGCGGACTCCAGCTGCGAGCGCGCACCGGCCGGCTTGGCACTGCGTCAACGTCCTCGCTACCGAGCGTTAGCTATCACAAAATCATTCCTTGCCCACTCAAGTTTTAGTTAACCGTTTGTTATTTCTTATAAAATCTTTAACTTTAATATACAGTCCACACTATCGAAGTCACTTTGTTTCAATCCTCCAAACACCTCGAGGATATCCAACCATTTCGTTGCATGTTAATAAATAACCCAATTATGAATTCAATAGTAGGTATTGAAAAGAGCTAAATATTTCCTAATATTTAGTGACTTTCGCTAAAATAAACAACGTATTTGATAATATTTAAATAAATGACCTAATTAATCAAAGTTATGTTATATAGCTTGCAAAATTAACATGCCTATCTACGCAGTATCTATGCCTAGCCTTTTGCCAGAGCTACCAGTCTCACCGGCTTCAGCTAATTACCAGTATTTGGCTGCGTGTCTGACCTCCTAGTTTGTGGAGGTCAGTGAGGTAACTTTTTTTTTATTTTGTTATTATGGGACAAGCCTGCCACACTAGTCCCAAACCACTGTAACCTGTTAGCCAGAATCAACAGTGGCGACCACAAGAAAAGCGCCGAGAGAATGAAGCTCGACGAAACCCCAGACAAACGATTTAACTGTCTTGGATCCCGCAATGAAATTAATCAGAAAAGAATAGCGAAGGAGTAGGAAAAACATAATTTTCACTTCCCTCCATATCAGCAGGAGACAGAACTGAACAAGGTCAATAGGCACACAGGGACGTTTACAACTCCACAAACTAGTCTGTGCTGGGTAATATGATACCTCTTTTTTTTGGGGAATCACCCGCTCGCGAAAGGGAGTGTCAGACTTTTACTGACCAAAAACCATGTTCCTCCTTAGCCCTTGTGCCAAGGCCGCGGTTTCTCTGTCATGTCTAGACGACACGGTTGGCGCAGTGGCTCAAGCAATGGACTGCTGCGCTGCGTGTCGATTCCCGCACGGAACAAATATATGTATGACCTACAGATAGTTGTTCCGGGTCTGGGTATTTGTGTATGTGAGTTTAAATGTTTGTGAACGCACCCACGATACAGGAGAAATTCCTAGTGTGGGGCAACGTATTAAAAAAAGAAAAAAAGAAAAGATATAATATAAGATCCCCTTGGTAAGACTTTCAGGCCACATGACACAGACTACGTGTAACAATAGGGATGTTCACTGACGGTAAAAAATGTGATTCTAATTTGTCCGTCTGTTAGATTATCGAAAAATATTGAATACGTATTTTTTGTTTTATCAAATCAATAAAAATTGACGAAGGTAAAACGCGTCAAAGATTCGAGTGGGGGTTTGTGACCTCACTAACCGGTAAAAAATGCATACTAATGTCTTAGAGTATGACGTCACGCGAGTTTTCAAAGCACTTTATCGTTGTCATTGTTTGTTTACGTGAAAAAAGAAAAAAGTACGTGTCCAATATTTTTTGGAAATCTATCTGACGGACTAATTAGATTTTTTTTGTTAACTACCCTATTTGTTGACGACCGATACAAATGACAGCCGGGAACAAAGGTTTGTAGTGCTTTCCGAGATTTGTTGGAAACCCTGATGTACTAAATGATCACCCACAGAGCAACCTAGTCAAGCTAGCCTTAACCTTGAAGATCAGCCTTTGCAGCTATTATTCCACAGGGATAAAGATTTTCTACTTTATCAGAAACAGAAAGCTGTAATTATCAAAAAAAAAAAAAAAATAATCAAGAAAATGACCTTTAGAAATAGAGTAAAATTCACACGTGTGGTCGCCACTGTTGATTCTGGCATACAGAAGTTACAGTGGTTTGGGAATAGTGAGGTGGGCTTGTCCCATTAAAAAAAAAATAGAGTAAAATATTAAAAAAAAAAAACCTTTATTTGTGTGAAATATGACATTGAAGTGTTAAAGGTAAATCTCATTGAGAATAAAGTTCAGTTAAAAGTAATGAAAAATTCTTCGGTGACAAAATCCAATTTATTAGTTTAAAAAACACGAACATGATTAATTTTACTTGTCAAAAGTCTTTCAAAAAGATGTTAATTCAGCAAATATGTACGGAGACGTATTTCGTGGAGTTTGGCGCTTGTTTAGGACGCCATCCATCAACGTCGCGCCAGAGATAACTGAAAGAAGTGATCGGTGAGACATTAGGGTACTGTGGTCCGTGCTGGGGTACCTATCTCGTAGTGTCGTACTGTCGCCATGAAGGTGCGGAACTAACCAGGATAACATGTAGCGGACACAAATAAATTGTCAAAACATAGATAAGATAATTTATTTATTTGCGCCATTAAGGATGTTTTGAAAAAACTAAAATTTGGCATCGCGATATCATTATTATAAAAGAGTTAAGCGTGTGTACAAGAGCCCTACACGTTTCGTCACTTTACCTTAGCTTTAAGCCCACTGTAAGATCTTCACACATAATGGAGTGCAATTAAATATAATATGTATATGAACCCAACTACGATGAAATCCTGTAATGCCTAACACATGACACGACGCGGAGAGCACTGTGAGGTATGAGAATCGCCTAAGCATTGAACGTGTTTAAAACACAGTCCTATCTCAGCTGTCATCGTCAAAAGCTTGAACGCATTAAATGATTTGTAGTGCGATCGACCCCTAATTTAAAATTGTACCTCACAAATTTTTATAAAATTAAACTCTTTAGTTTTGCAGGCTCTAAAACTAATCAGGTTTAAACCTAAATCTGCCGTTTGTAGGTACTTGTAGACGAATAGAATATGCGAGTTGAATGTCCCTACATTTCGTTGATTAAATATTTATGCACATCAATATTTTACCAAGAACATCAGACGTCTAGTCCTAAAAACTCCAATTTAACTTAATTGCCTTAGTTCAAAAACACAAATCGCACAAACTTTTTTGCTAACATTTGATATGCAAACCATTTTTGTCAGCACGAAAGGTTAAACCAAAAAATATGAAATCACATTCAGATAATAAATCGTCAACGTTGTTACACTAACATTTATATCGACAGCCGCGTTCAAAATCCATTGCATAAAAATGAAAAACGTCCGGAAGGGTTGCTGAATTAAATTTTATAAGGTGTGAAATTTTATAACACGCTCTACTCGCCTGTGAAACGTGATGAATTTGTCCTTTACCGCTAACGACGTAACTCTAGATTAACTTAGTTAAAGTTCACAAAGGAAATGGTCTAACCCTTTGGCCCTTAGTACAACCGCACTTACTGTATTAGTTAGTCCTATTGACGGGGGATTAGCCAGATTAAATTTCAATTTTGACCGTTTGACGACATTGATAATAATTGTCCTTTGAGCTTGGGATAAACACTTGGTTCAAGTTTCGAATGGAAACTGTATTTAACTGTAGAGATGTTATACTATATAAGCATAATTTATTTTGTTAGTTTTACTGTTTGTTGAAAGGCTAATAGGCTAAAATGAGACTGGGTGATTTCACTTCAACCATGCGTGTATACCGCTGAGCAAAAGTCTCCCCACGATGGTTACTGTCCCAAAAAGAGACATTTGCCCAGCAATCGGAGAGTACAGGCTATTAAAAGCAATGTTTTTGTTCGAAAATAACACACCATCATCATAAACTATTCCACATCACTGACTTTTACAAATAGGTAATAATGAGGTTGCTTCTTTCCAGTTATAAAAAAAAATAAAAGATTTATAACGAAATGCTGAAATTTTTATTCGCCAACTATAGTGGAAACCTTTTATCAAAAGGCAAGGTATCAAGATTGCTTGTCATCAGAAACCGGAGTTACTTCCCGATCGCCAGTCATAGTTTTTTGGTTGTTTCCTTGGCATTATTTACGAGTCTTTCATGACAAAAGTAGGCGTCCGCCAATTAGCTTTTTTTCAGGTTTCCGTTACGGAGAGTACAAAAGGCCTTTTGTTCATAGTGTTCTTTGCAAAAATTACGTTGAACAAAGATTCTTCGATACGATACTGTTTACCTATTTGTCTTTGCCATTGTTTGGTTCTGACAGACTATTTGTGTCCGGGTTAGGAGGAGTGTTTGTGCCCAATATCGGATGCTCGTTATCTTCCTAATTTTCCGAATCACACTAGAGATTAGAGCTATCTGATTGATATCGATGATAAAATCGGAAAAAGGACAGAATGGGAGTTTCAGCTTTCTATAGGTATTATACGCAAGTCACTTGCTACGATACATGAACAATTTGGTTTGTGAGCGTAACTCCGTGTAATTTATTCCGCTAACAGTGACTCGTTACAGCGTTTCAGTAAGTACATTGCATTAGTTTCATGCAATATTGTGGTTTGTGCCACACTCGACTCGACTAGTTCTAGTGAAATAAGAAAATCTGTTTAGCTTTGTGGAGTTAAAATTCATTTCATTTCGCTGTCGTGTTTAGATACCTACTGATCCAACATATTCATATTCTTGTCTTTTTAAAACGACACTATGGAGCACAATCGCTAGTGAAATTAGAGTTAAGTTTTGAGAACGTAATTATACGTTGATGTCACACGAACTCATTTGCATGCGATGCAACCGACTAGTCTAACCGAACGAGGCTCCAGCTATCGATAGCGGGATAAATATTGAACTTGCCAGTTGCCGGAACAAGTACACCCGGCCAGTGACGAACAACAGGACAGTAGAGTACCTGCTTGCATAATGATTGCGGCTATTATTTCCTTTAGAGAGGCCCATTTCACCTATTTCAGTACCTACTGCAAAGTATTTGTGCTACGTATTCGTGTTTACTTCGGTAAAGCTAATGACTAGGGGACATTTTTTTTTTAAATAAAACGTTGCCCCACTCGAGGAGTACCCAGACCCGAAACAACTATCTGCTGGCCATCCAAATATTTGTTCCGTGCGGGGATCGCACCCGCGACATGTAGCGCAGTAGTCAACTGCTTGAGTCACTGCGCCAACCGTGCCGCGTGCATGTGTCAGACATTGCTGCAACCAGTCTTATAATATTACAGACAAGACAACACTCACAATATTGTAATTGTTCAAGAAACATTGCTGCCCGGCGAGCACGGCCTACAGTGACATGGCATGAGTCACACATTTTATCACAGTTTGGGCGATAAAACCGTTTTGTCTTAAATGCTAGCACGGCGGCGTAAGATAATTTCTTGATATGTGATATAACTTCTTGACGTTTAGTTGGGACTCCTATGTCTTATTTGCTAATATGGGCGCACCCATTTTGTAACAAATGTCACATTTTGACAGATGAATATGCTCGTTTATATCACGTTCGTTCGGAGGTGGTGATAAAAGTAAATTAAAAATATAAGTATATTTTTCTGCTTACTACTGCATCAAATGGTAGTAAATTATTATAATTATGTTCTTGCCCGAAGGCAAGAGGTCCAAAGTAGGAAAATATTCCGAAGAAACATTCGGGACTCCTCTAATCCGTTCGAGTTGCCAGACAGGGAGTTCCAACGGATTTTCCGCCTGACAAATATATTTCAAAACAAATCACATCAAACTTTTAAAAGAAAAACAGAACTTTTAGTTAGTAGCAAGTTATCAAATAATAAATAAAAAAAGAAAATGAAAGACGTGCCGCGTACGTGTTATGTCAAAAATAAATTAGTACCCAAGAAAATTAAAAAGTTGTTTAACTGTATGAACTGTGCTCTTTTATACGTATTATTTTATTTGGTCGCCTATTCAGATGGTCATAGACATTTTTATTTTTTTAATATACTAGGTCACACTATGAAGTCAGCAACAAGAAAGACAAGTCGCGTCTTAAATTATATCACATGTGGTACCCGTGCTAGCATTTAAGACAAATTCTAAGACATGACATAATTTATAACGTCTTGTCACAAACGTCTTGGGTACGCCCGTGCTCGCCCCGCTGATTGTCGTCGGGGGTTATTCGGACTGTGACATAATTATGACATCTTTAGCATTGATTGAACTATGGGTTTGACAAGGGTGGCGGGTGGAAAATCATCAAATAACCCCCCCCCCCCCCGCTCTTGGCAAGAGCGAAAGGGAGTGTCAGACTTCTACTGACTAAAAACCACCCATGTTCCTTCTTAGCCCTATGTGTCGAGGCCGCGGTAACTTGTGAACAACCCGCAGCCCCGACGAGCGTCGGCCCTTTCGGGCCCCTCCCATGTTGCTGACATCTCTTTGAGGCGCGCGTGGAACACGAACGCGCAGTCGACACGGCCTTGCGTCGTCGTAAGACGGACGGACGGCGAGCTAGCCCATCACTCAGTGAGTGGCTGATTGTACCTTTTTGGTATATCAGCTAACTGCGGCCAAGAAATTCTAGGATCGATTTAGTGGGCGATTTTCACTTGTTGTCTTGATAACGAAGGTCGAACCAAGGATCAAAAATGGAGTCAATGTATGTTTTTCTTCTTCAAATTAACTTTGTATCCTTTAATCAATTTTGGCTAAAGTAAATCTCTTGGTCAGTACTGTCTTTGTACCTCCTATTAACAACAAACTACAGCAATTTCTCTTTTGACCGTTCCATGGTGCGATCATTACAGAACATGTTTAGCGGTGGACGGTTATCAGACTATGAAAAACTTGTTCCATTAAGAAAGTTTTGCATCTTAAGTAGATGGTAGCAACAATACGGTAAGTTCACGGGTTCAATACATTCTACAAAAATACTTTTATAGCCAAGTAAACTTTTACAGCCAGCGCGTTATTGAAAACTGTAAATCCGATTCTTTATGGCCGTGTTTTGCAATGAGGAAAATGAGTAAAAGAATACGCTGAAAGCTCTTAAGTGTTTTTCTTCGTAAATAAGTTTTAGCTTACCGGTATTTTGAATGAAAACTATTTTATTTTTCACTTTAATTTAATTACTGAGAATAAACTTTATTTTCCTGTTTTGTTGGATGTTATGCAAATGTTCAAAGGCTTTTTTACTTTTTTTATCGTCAACTTTTACAGAAAGATGCCTCAACTGCCTTGTTTTTCTAGTATTCGCAAGCGCCACATCTGTGCATGAAGTCTAGCGTTTGATTCCCAAGTCAGGCAAAATGTTATTGGGCTTTTTTTTCAGGTTGATAACAATAGGCTCGCCCCCTATTACATGGTTCTTAATCATTACTGGGAAATGTGGGTGTACTTATGGGTACCTTTGCCTATCCATTCGGGTATTATAGGCGTGATGTTTAGTTATGTGTTTAACAGTTTCATTCTGTTAACGAGAATAATTATCAACATAGGTAATATATAAAACTGACGTAAGCTACCTAAAAGTCTATGTCGATACTGTTGAAATGTCGTTGTCGAAATACGTTACGATTGGCACTTGTTTATCCCTTTTGGATACCGAACGGTCATGTCAATCTCTGACCTCAGGGATCAGCGGTGGAACTAGCACCGTTGCCACGCCTTCCTTAGGTAGTTCCCCTGGGAACTGAAGTTGTTTTCCTAACACATTTCACACAAGTCACTCAATGTATGCTTCGGGAACTTTGAAATAGATTTTGGTATTTTATAATTTTCTACTATTTTTGCGTCTTACATCTGCAACTGAACTGTAATTGTGTGTTAAGTGGTTACCTTACTGGGGCCAAAGTTGAAGAGAAAAGACATAAAATATCATAAATACGCAGAAAAAGAAGATAATTTGCTCTCGAAGCACGACTTGTACGTCAAAAATCGCATCATCAGAAACTACAAACGGACTTCCGTTTACTACATAAAATTTAGAATTTTCAATTTCTATTTATATTTCAATTTTGTAAAATATATTGTATTTTTTATTTGTGTTTACTAACATAGTTTATAAGTTCCAATTGTTACTAAACATAATGGATATATATTATTTAATGATTGTTTTGTGTGCCTACTAACATAGTTTATAAGTTCTAACTGTTGCTAACTGTGGAGTACCCCACACTATTGTTAAAATAAACTTAAATAATATGTAAATGTACTTATTAAACAATGCATGTGTAGCTCTAAGTTAGTGAGTAACGTAATGTACGGTCGGTTACTAAAGTGGATAAGCGACCGCACAAAGCAATAGCTTGACGTTTAGTTTGGACTTACGACCTTTTACTTTCACGACAGATATTGTCGTCACCAACTGGTTGTGGTTCATAATTTCAACATTTTAATAAAAGTCACGATGGCCTAGCGGTTTAGCGCGTTCGGATAGATCTATCATGAATCAGTAAGTCGTGCGTTCTAATCTCAAGCAGAAAGTTTTACACTTTTTGTAAGTATTTACTTTATTGGAGGTAATGAGACAGAAATATTATACTCTTTATCAAGATAAAGAACATAATATTTCTTTTATTTCTATTTGTAATAATATTTCTTTACGAACTTCTTACTTGTTCGCTTTGTTCACCCATTTCGTAAAGTTTGAAAGGTAGATCATAAAAAAATAAGTCAAGAATTATAATTTCTGTGAGGTAGACATGAGTTTTATGCATATGTTACTGGATGAACGTTGTCGATTGGGTTAAAGTTGTTGATAAGTAACGTGTGGTTTAATAGATAGCAGTATTGTTGTTGATATTTCTCAAAATGCAGGCACAGATTAATATTGAGGTGAGGGCGACTATTATTGCTCCGCATCAAAGTGATGTTATTAGATTACAATTATCAGAAAAAAACCGGAATAAATGTGAGTATTATATTTAAGAATTGTAACTTAAACTGTTAGTAGAAATAAAGATAATATCGTTTGGTGACATAATGAATTCATTAATTGTTTTTTAAATTCATCATGAGGCTTAAAAGATAAATAATTAGTGTTTATTATTGGATTCATAAATGCAGAGCGAATGAAGTCTTTAGTATTTTATTATAACCGCCTCATATCACTTTTGTTTTGTTTTAGAAAAATACTGTTAGTCTCTGAATCAAAGATACGAGAAAGAGGGTCGCCTTGCTAATCGACAGCGAAGTGGAAGGCCGTCGCTTATTAGTGAAACGCAACGACGGCGGGGACGACAAAATAATATAATTATGGTCAAATAAAATATGGTTTCACACCTACGGGACGCTTCGCGGAATTATTCGACACCTCATCTCAAACTGTTCTCCGTGCCCTCCAAGCTAAAGGCTTGCATCATAGAAGACCAGCTAAAAAGCCCTTCCTGACAAATAGATATTATCAAGAATGATTACGTTTCGCACGTGATTATTTAGATTTTTACTGGAATACTACCATATTTTCAGATGACAAGACTTTTAAATCAAGTCAAATAATATTATAATATTATGAGGTCTATGCGCAAACGTTTACATGACTGCATTGAAAATAATGGGGGTTCTACAAAATATAAAAATGCGGAATTGTTTTGTTTTTAATAATTAAACGTGTAATAACATATTTGATGATAATAACTTATCCGTAATTATTTACCAATCTTAAGTTGAGGTTTAGTTTCAATCTTCTTTTCTTCAAGAAAATGATCAATTAAGCTAAAACCTCAATACGACATTCATTGTGACGTTACAAAAAAAAAACAGGTTCATAAAGTCTAAATCATATTATTTGTCAAAAAACTCTATCTATAATATTAATAAGTGGGTATAATCAATTATATTTCTGTGATAAAATTATCTTTTCCTTGTTAAGAATTGACTTAGTGGGTATACAATCAAAATGTTATGATTTATGAACGATTACAAGAGAACTGTTTTTATTTAGGTAGGATTTGACGTCACAATTCTTATGATTGTTAATTAGTTAATTTTATAAATAATTATGACGAATAAAACATTGTCTTGTCATTAAACACGACTTTTGTTCTACCTTACCACCCAACAAACACCCGAAGTGATAACATAATCACAACCACATAAATAGTAAATAATAATACGTTGGGTTTATATCCTATAAATTTAACTTCTTATATAAAATAAGTATTCTTATGGGTTTACAATGACAAAAATGATTACAAAGAAACAAAAGCACTATCTTGTGGTGTGTGAGAAGATTTGAACTCGGACCTCATTGATCGTAGATCCACTGCTTAGCCCAAACAGCTATCAACACTTGTAAGTTAAACGCGAATTTTAGCAATTCATTAAATAATGCGTTTGCTGCGATTATAACGAAAGAGACGGAAATATATTTTGTTGTGCTATTTCGTGGAGTGCGACGCCCGACGCGACTACGCCGACGACATGATACGATAGCGGGCGATCTCTTTGGCTGTGGTGTGCTTACTGTATAGAGCAAGACCACTTACACATACAAACGCATGAACGCTCGCCCGTGCGCTCACAGAAATACAATCCTTAGCGTGCTCATGCACTTGTCTTGCCTTACTGTACCTTCATAATGTCTTAGTACCAGAATTACTCAAGATAAAATATTATATAGATACATATTTCAACAAACCAACAATTAAACATATTAATATGTTATTAGAGATCTAGCGAGCGCGTCACAGCGGCCGGTTCCTTATCGCACTAGGCGTTGGATAGTTGAGGGGCGCGCGGGCGCGGGGCGGAGACCCGAGGTGCGCGCGCGCGGCGACACGGCCGGCTTGGCAGTCCGGATACCTCTGTGACGCGGAGCGCTTGTTCCTCATGCTTATGCGCCTTTTTTTTTTTGGTGGGTGTAAAATCATCAAATAACCCCTCCCGCTCTTGGGCAGAGCGAAAGGGAGTGTCAGACTTCTACTGACTAAAAACCACCCATGTTCCTTCTTCGCCCTCTATGTCGAGGCCGCGATAACCGGTGGACTACCCGCGGTTATGCTTATGCGCCTTAGCTTTTGTTTACGTTCTGTGCGGTCGTAACAAAGCTTCTCGCTTCTCGGCTTAACTCATAGTAATCTTAAGACTCTTGACTCTTTCTCCTTCTATCTGTTTCTGTGCCTGTGCTTGTACAATATACATCAGTGCATACCCTAAACGTGTCTTCTCATTTGGAACACCCCACCGAGCAACATCGTAAGACTTTTACATTGGTGACCCCGAAAGGAACACAAGATGAGTTAAGGTAGAGCGAACTCAAATCAAGATGACGTGGCGGAACCTTCTGGAGATCACACCCATTACTCCGAGGTTTATCGAGTGGGTGTGCGGGTACCCCCATTTTATCCCGAAAAGCCAGCGCTCTGGTTTGCACAGCTGGAAAGCCAATTCGTGTTGGCCAATATAACCACCGACGCTACTAAATACCATCATACTATGAGCAACCTCGATCCGATTTACGCGTCCGAAGTTGAAGACATCATCACCGAGCCTGCGGCCCCGAACAAGTACGAAAGGTTAAAAGCAGAGCTAGTGAAGAGATTATCGGCGTCACGCGAGAAGAAAGTACACCAGCTTCTGAATCAAGAAGAGCTCGGCGATAGGAAGCCATCGCAATGTTTACGACACCTGCGTCACTTGGCAGGACCGAATGTTCCAGAAGACTTTCTGCGCACTATTTGGACCAGCCGTTTACCCAGAGGTACACAAACCATTATCGCCTCGCAGGCAAAGGCGTCTCTGGAAGAAGTAGCTGAATTAGCAGACCGAATACATGATGTCGTACCGCCTAACCCACAGGTGGCTTCGACGTCGCGGACAACAGCAGGTAGCAGGTAGCAACGTTGATCAGATGACCGGCCAGATAGCCGAGCTGACCAAGCAAGTTCAAGCACTCACTACCCAAATGGAAAGGCTATCACGATCAAGACAAAGATCGCGCAGTGACAACCGCGAGCGGTCAGCATCCAGGCGTTCCAATTCGAACTACAGGAACTTTCCTATTTGCTGGTATCACTTCAAGTTTGGTGACAGAGCTACCAAGTGCATGAAACCCTGTGATTACACGGGAAACGCGACCGGCAGTCAGTGATGGCGACCGACGACTGCCATAGCTCCGGTCGCTTATTTGTAACAGACCAGACAACGAAGACACAAAGAGCGTCGTATTAAGACAAGCTTCGAATTATACGCCGCTAACGGTAGATCAACAAACACATACGACTACATACATTTAAAATTAAATATAGGTTTGCGCCGTGACTTTACTTGGAAGTTTATTGTTGCAGACGTTACTAAGGCGATAATAGGCGTCGACATCCTGTCTAACATAATGGATCATTGACGTCTGAAATTAAATAAATTATTATTATTTTATTATATAAATATAACAAAACTAAACCTTATTCAAAAACCATAAAAATACACCAAAGCACCACACAAGCGAAAACAGCTTTATAATATACTTATTTAAAATTTTCAACTTCATATAAGCTCAAGTACCCATTGTAATGTAGTGTCGTTACCCGGCTCCGCCCGCTTTATAGCGTGTGTTTATGGCCGACACTCTACGTCGGCTACACCCGCCATAACTTTGTAGTGACGTCATAAACCAGTATGCATCCTCAGGAAGCCGATGTGCATGATTGTACTATTCCATAATGTCTTTAGAAAATTTATAGCTATAAAGTCTGCTATCTGAAATTGTTTGTGCGGTATGCGAGTGAATTTGTGGTGCTTTTATGGAGTGTTACTTAATTTTTAATAGCGTTAATAGACTATCATTCCCGGTTGTTCCACTGTTTGCTTACAAATATGGCGAAATAGACCAAAATTCAGGTGAGTATTGCTCGATGGACTCTGGTGTCATACCACTTCAGACTAATTATATAATTTTGTACGCACAACGAACAATCAAGTTATACTAAACCATTTTAAACGGATCTTTTATTGTTCGGTAACTATAACAAAGCAAGTCCATGATATACTGCACGTGTATAGTTTGATGTGTCACCATGCGTATTTGCGTTTGGCTTATGTAGATCTAGATAGTGTTCTTATTAATGTAATAAATGCGACTGTGACTGTTCGTGACTCTTTCACGCAAAAACAAGTGAACTGATTTAGATGTTGTTCGGCGAGCAGATAGTTTTAAACCTGCAATAACATTCTACAGTATGACCCCGTAAACTCTAGTATAGTATAACCACGTCAATTACATTTTATTTTACATCCTTATCAAAAAGCAGTGCTCATCGTTTCATCCTCAAATATCGTTTGAATACACAGATGATAAAATCACTCATCTAAAATTCCACCGCAAGCTCTTTCTCTACTGCCTTCTTCAGTGAAGGCTTTATGTATCAGAATGATATATTATACATGAGTTGATTTTTCAGTTTCTCTTCGCACATTTAAGTACACGAAAACGTTTTGAAATACTTCAGTTGGCGTTGTCGCAACTTTGAATAGTTTTTGGGGAGTAAAAGTTATGTAGTTATACATTTTTTGAGAGCTGACCCAGTGGTGGCGGCCCCGACTTTCAACTGTAAGTCATGGGTTCGAACCCAAGCAGGCGCATTACTTTGTGTAACTTATATCATCACCGCTGCTCTCAAAACGGTGAAGGAATACATCGTGAGGAAACCGGCATGCCTTAGAACCAAAAAATTCGATGACATGTGACATCTACCAACCCGCATTGGCCCCGCGTGGTGGATTATTATAACCCATCCTTCTCCAAGAGAGGAGGCCTGAGTCCCTGTAGTGGGAACATTATAGGCAGATGATGATGTATTTTTTTTGGTTAGTGAGTGTATTTAGTCTGGGAAAACATTGAGTTATCCTTATTTTTTTAGCATTACATCATTTGCACGACCTAGACCTACCAAAAATATAACGACGACGTAGGTTATAATGTCAGCCTCATCGTATACCTACCTACTTATAACAAGTAGATAAATAGGCTACGACATTCGACGAATATAAGTATTCGTCGAATGTCGAAACTATAAAAGATTTATTTTCGCAAATACGAAGACGACTGTAATTTTTATTTTACAGGAGTGTATATTTAGTTTAGTTAGCGGTTATATCAAATAAAAATAGGCATTATAATCTGACATTGAATAAGCGATAAACCACACATTTTTTTTTTTTTTTCATTTTGATAAACGTTTTCAATGTTATTTACTACGGGCCATAATCGGATGGCGATAACATGGTCAAATATCGCACAAGACACCCAGTAGTGGAAAATATGTCTAAGAATAAAAAAAATTGATGTCAAACAAAGTAGCCATTTCAATGAGGTCGTTAAAAGGCTCTTTTGTATGTAAAGAAATAGAATTTGATTAGATTGAAACGTCTGCAAAACACAACTTTGCAGTATGAAAAAAAAAACGATTTCACAAAAATCCTTCAATCAAGTTTCAAAGCCTTTACTAAAATTCTGCACTAGATGGTTCTGTAGTTTCAAAACGGTAGAACAACGGAGCGTAATTAAATTTTCACCGCTACTATGCTTTTGATAATGCCGCTGTTATATCCAATTTCAAAGGTAAACAATACTTGGCGAACAAGGAGTGAATCAACCTCATATGTTCGTGTATCTTCGCTCTACGGTTAATAGCAAAGGTCATGTCAACAACAGTGTTAATTTTAATCAAAAGTATCTGTTTAAGTTGTAATTTAGTCGATAGATTTCTGAAGTTTGGATAAGTTTCGCGATAAATCTCTAATATGCCTATTTGGACATTATGCATGTCTAAAATTGTTTTTCATTACTTGGTCCACTTACTTATTTCGTAATACTCTTTCGTACCTGTTGTACTTTGAGGCAAGAAGCTGCTGTCAAATATTTTCCCTCTGAAACTTTCCTTAGCCTGTGAGATATCTTCGTATGTAGAGTAAATTTATTATAGTAAACTAACTATGCACATTAATTAAAAACAATTAAGCAATTAAACAAGAAATTATAAAAGGGCACCAAAAAACTGCTCCTCAACGCTGTCAGCCAGTAATGTGTCCGGTGTGTGTGTGTGTTTGTGTGTGGGTGTGTGTGGGAGGGTACTGCCACGTTGTATGGCAATACTTAGCCTCTGGCCAAGGTAGAAGCCAGCCCTTGGAAAGAAGAGTCAACTAAACGTTTTGAGATTTTTTGAACAGGAAATCAGCACTCGAACCGTTTATTCGACCGATTACCACTTTATGGTGTTTCTTACAAGACCGTCCAGTCTTCATCATAGTGTGTCGATAATAATTTAAGTTGAGTTAACCCACTTTCAGTAGCATCCATCAGCTCCTGTGGTGTGCAAGCAACAGAACACGATATGAAGAGTGCCATTGTTTGTGGGGCAAAACCACATTCACTCTTCAGGGCAGAGCCATCAATGAATCTCCACCTGTACAGATTTTCTTTGCTTCGACCAACCTGTGTCTGAAGCCTATTTAAAGACTTCCAGGTCAGTCCTAGCAACTTTTGTCCACAGTAAAAAGCACGTTCACAAATTTTAAAACAGAAGAAAAGTCATAAATTATATATTATCATATGCGTTTATAAACCGTCTTTTATACGGTCCACAAAAACTATGTGTATTTAAAACCAAGTTAAAATCATTGCTCTTAGATAAGTGTTATTATAGCATTCAAGAATTCCTAGAAGATAAAATGTTAAAATAAAATAGAGTGTTTGAAATATACAATACTAGCTGTTGCCAGCGGCTTTACCCGCTACAACTCGAAAATTATCCCACGAGAAGATAAAAAATGATCCTATGTGTTAATCCAGATCATAAACTATCCGTGTACCGAATTTGATCCAAATCAGTTCAGTAGTTTTTACCCGACTGCGGCGAAGCCCAAAAGGAGGGTTATGTGTTTGGCGTGTATGTATGTATGTATGTAAGTATGTATGTATGTCCGTTTCTTTGTTCCCTCATAACTCCTAAACGGATGAAGGGATTTGAATAAAATATACGTCGTTAGATTCGTCTTGATGGCGCGAGTGTCACTGGCTTCATTAAAATTAAAAAAAAAACAAAGATAATTTGAATATTAAATTATGAAATGAAAAAAATTGAATGGACCTCGCCTGCTTCCAAGTTTTGTTTAATTTAAAATGTGCTTGTTTTTTGCTTTTCAGTCTTTTCAGTCGGGTTTTTTAGTTTATAACTACTTTTTTATTACGTGAAGAAGTAACAAACATACACACTCACACACTTACAAACTTTCGGCTTTATAATATTAGTGTGACGATGTGATTATATTTTACTATTTGGAAATTGTAGAAAAACTGGTCTTCCCTTCATTTTCTCGAGTTAAAGGAGAAAGAGCAAAATGGTCTATGAGCGGCCAACAACGAAATAGGTATTAAATGAAAGTACTATTACTAAGGACTAACTTTTACTATGAACGTAACATTGCAGCTCATTTAGAAAAAAAAATACATATAGGTAAAATACTTAGATAATAAGTGCAAGAAAATGTGCAAACCCATTTTATAAAATACTTATTAACATTAGTTTATGTCTTCAAAAGTATTTCAAAACGTTGTCAGCATACCGTTTACAAGACTCAGCTCAACAATGGGTTTACTACATGGACTACCTGAGTTCGAACGGCCCAATCAGCTTCGAGTGCAAACAAAAGAGCCGAGGTGTGGGGTGCGTGTGCGTCACTCGGCGCAGTCCTTCGCTTACCCTTGTGACGTTGTGTACTGTGCGCTCATCTACGGATTCTTTTTCAAACGTTTTGACCCTGGCTACCCTCTGGACTGTGTTTCTTCCTAACCTGATAACCTGGCTATTAACTCTGAACTTCTGTACGTTTGTGCTTGTGTACTTGGACTCTGGACTTGTGTACGCCAACGGAACATTATTGAAAAATGGCAGAAAATCGACCTATATGTGTTTTGTGCAATCGATCAGTGGTTAATAGAAGAAGGTTAGAAATAACCCATGCTCTTTTTGAGGAAAATGCTGCCAATGCTCAATATATTATTGAAGCTATAGCTCCACAGCAAGTAAGTATTTTTAGACTATTTTTTGGTTGTTTTTACCCGTATGTACGCACCCTATAGCGGTGATGGCCTCATAATATTGTGTCACGATGTGCATATGCGACACATCGTTGGGTGAAGTGTGGGCTCTTTATTGAAAGTCCACGTTACAGTTTTGATTGTATTTTTATGTACGTCCTTTTAGTGAATTATGTTATTTCCTTAAGCGTATGGTTCTTTTCTAACAATACTTAAGTTATAGTCAAAACAGATCTTCTCTCTCTTTTACACACATGGTGCATATGGAAACAGAGCCAACGTTATCTAGCTTCGAAATATAATAGAGGCCAACCACTCATTAACAATGCGTATGAGCATGACTCATTCGTCACGTTGAAAAAGAGCTCGGCATGTTCTACTATACAACACATGATTTAACTGAAACTGCTGTGAGTTTTAAATACTATGTTATAAACTATTTTCCTTTTCAGGTTGAATACAACGGCCGAGAATACGTTTGTCGACCCTGTTGGCAACGAGCTCAACGGGCTGTGCAGCCAAACAATAACCCTGCCCCGCACGAATGTGTTCTTCAAGTGGAAGAATATTCACGAGTGCCTAGCACCTCGGCAAACTGTATGTTTGACAGATGCCGTAGTGTTTCACGTCGTCGAATGCCTGAGAATGTAAGGATTACTCTTATGTTACATTCTAACTTATTCATACCAGACAGTGCCAGAATATGTGATGCACATTTAACATCAAATGATTGGGAAGAGCTCATTGATAGTCCAAATCTCAGACATGATTTTAACAGCTCTCATTTTGTGCAAATACTAGAGCTTTTTAAAAAAGCTGTTTTAAATAAAAATATTCTGGACTTTGAAGATATTGCAAATATGGATCCTAATGAGATTCATATTCGATTGGGCGTTAGCAGAGATCAATTCAATACAATCTTGGAACAAACGCCTTCTTTGTCTGAGTCAAACGCCAAAACAAAACTAGCCATTTATTTAATGAAGTTGCGAACTGGTGATAGCAACGAGAGATTAGCCACGCTCTTTAACATAAGTAGAAGGACTCTAGAAAGGCATTTAAAAACCGCGCGTGATGCTATATCTCTGGATTTTAAGCCACGACACCTGGGACTCGACCATTTAAATAGAAGAATGGTCGCTGACCGTAATCTTATTGTACCAAACGCGTTATTTGGAAATCCCGAGTCTTCTCCAGAAGAAAGGAAGGCAGTAACAATCATGGATGGAACATATATTTATATACAGAAGAGCTCCAACTTTTCGTTCCAGCGACAGACCTACAGTCTACACAAATACGAAAATCTATTAAAACCGTTCTTAATGGTGTGTTCCGATGGGCATATAATTGATGTTTGCGGGCCCTATGCTGCTACCGACTCAGATGCCAGTATTTTGGAAAGAATTATAAATGACGAAGAAGGCACATTTCACTGGTTTTACCGGGCTGGCGACATATTCATTTTAGATCGTGGGTTTAGAGACGTCTGTGGCGATTTGGAGCGATGCAACTACAGTGCCTATATGCCAGAAACCAAAGACCGCGGTGCAGACCAGCTTACTACTGAACAGGCCAATAGAACTAGGCTGGTAACTCTATGCCGCTGGGTAGTGGAAGTTATAAATGGCAGGTTCAAGCGAGATTTCAAATTGTTTAGGCAAGAATATTTTAATCGCGCCTTAAGTCACATGTTTGAGGACTTTCAAAACGCAGCGGCACTCATCAATGCGTTCCAAACACCAATACAAGATAGTATTCATGCATCATCGTTCGTAAATATAATTAATGAACGTTTTGAAATACCGAACCTCTTAGCGGACTATGTTATCCGTCATAACATAAATAGACAGAGGGCATCATTTGAAAGACTCAGCAGCGACCAACCTATTTTTGAAGACTTTCCGGTTTTTTCTGAAGAAGACCTAATTCTGTTTGCACTTGGCACATACCAAATCAAGTTGGCTCGCAGCTACTACGCTGAACACTTAATTGAAGGCTTATACAATATAGAAGTATACCGGGAGCGACAAATAAGTCAGCTCAGAGATTTTATTGAAGAAGAAGATATTTGGTTATTACGTGTGCGAATACAATCTAGACATGTAAGGTCCAGAATATATTATTCTTATATTGTAATTAACCGACAAAGACAAAATAGAGAAGCAATTGCTCATTATTATTGCAGTTGTTTGAGTGGAAGGCGCACAATCGGTTGTTGCGCACACGTTATGTGTGTAGTGTGGTATCTGGCATGGGCTAGACGAGACAAGACGAGGATATTTTATTACCGGCATCAGAACTCAGTGCTATTATTGTACATTAAATGTATGAATGTGGACGAGGCAAAAGGAGTATGTAAGGATCGTAGCAAGTGGCGTTCTGTGGATTCTGCCTACCCCCATGGGAAAAGGGCGTGAGTTTATGTATGTAAATGTATGTAAAATAAATGTATTGAAGTAAACAAGTCATTTTATTTTATTTCCTTATTTTTAAGACTAAATCTTAGTAATTAATACGCTAAATCACAGGCTTACATATCTAAAATAAAAATGTATTTAGTTCCATTAATAATGACACTACAGATATAAAACTTCTTGAACCCGTTATTGTAGGGTGATATTAAACCAAAAAAAAATAAAATGTTCCTGGCCGCTGATAGACCAAGTGCCGTACGATTTTGCCCATTCTCCTTTACATAAATGCAAGGAGTACCTGTTTTTTGTTTAAATATATTTTCACTCAGATTTAGCGTCAAGAGAGTTCTCGACGGCATGTTAACTCAAGTCAAAGGTATAATATCCCTTACACCAGGTTAGGCACTAACCACGAGGTAAAAAAAACAGTAACTACTTTAAACTAATTTAAAACCAAATTTATTGCACATTTAAAACTGTCGAAGAAAAACGAAATTACCTTGTTAAATATTTTAAAACATTATTCACGGTTTTTATAATAATAACTTCGTCTTGTACCAGGACGAATACATCTAAACATGTCTTGGATATTGTAAGCCGATCAGTTTTGGCTTACAATATCCAAGCCATGTTATAATGTAATTTGACGTAGAATTGCCCGTGTGAGAAACAGTTTTCTCTCAAGTCTATTCCCGCAAATTTTAGTGTCTGCCCTTGGGACTTGTTTATAGTCATTGCAAAGCAGACTTTGAGGGCAAACTGTAATCGTTTAAATTCGAACAGAAGATCATTCGGAATTAAAAGAATTCGTGGTACAAATACAGTTTTCTCTTTCGCACACCCAGTTAAAATGGTGGCTTCAACTAAGTATATTGCGATGTAACGCTTTGATTTTCAGTCTGGTCCCGTTGCACAGTTTAGGTGGTTTCAAATTTCGCAACAACATAACAGGAGTACCCACGCGCTGAATAAGCCTATGATATGAAGACCTGGTGGTTTCAATGAATTGAGAAATTCGACGGGATAATTGATAGCGTCATCTGTGTTGACCACCGTGTCTATCGAAGTATATACCATTTCTTCCCCGTCAAAAGACATCAGCAGTGTGTTATTGATAGCTTCAGCTTGGTCGTTTTTTGGGGTAAGTATGGCACGTTCACACAACCATTCCATAGACATATCGTGAATATGAGAATATCTGGATAAATTTTTGATATTAACTCCTGGACCGTAGTTACAACTGTGCACAATTTTTCCGGGATAGTTATCATTCCGTCAACAGTCGGGTAGACACCGTTGCCGATTTCAAGTAGGAGTTTTGCAAATCTACCAGCAGACTCTTTACCTCCCAAGTGTACCCTCATATTTTTGAGAGCTTGAGGACGTTAACCTGAGGCCATAAAATAGATCTCTTAAGACATGACCTAACTTCATCGGCTCTAGTTCCTTTTGGCACTACTGGTAGAGTTTGCCTGAAATCGCCAGCCAGCAATACCGTTACACCACCCATTAACTTTTTATTTCTCCTTATATCTTGAAGAGATCTGTTATCTGTACGCCTCAATGCCACCCTTATGAGCCATTGTAATTTCGTCCCACACTATCATTTTTGTATTCTTTAATACTTCAGCAAGATTACTTTGTTAACGTCATGTTTACTATATTTATTACAGGAGTAATCCTGCAAATATTCGAATTACATGAGGGCTAAAGTGTCTTAAAGTACAGTCATAATCTTGGTCAGATCTTGTGAGGATCATGTAGATTAGCGTCTGATATAGTCTTTTGAGAAAATAATCATACAGATTTGAACCTGTCCAGCCAATGTAAGCATTTGTCAGTAATCGTATAAAAACAAACAATCGTATCAATCGTAAGTAATCGTAATCGTAGTCGTCGTATCGTGTATCGTAGCAATTCAGTACCTAAGAAGCTCAAAGACTCGACGAACAATATCAAAGAAAGGACATTTGTGTAGGCCACTTAAAGTACTCAAACTGCCAGACTCTATTAGTATCGAATTTTAAAAAAATCCTTACTTACTTTGACACCCCCTAAATCCTCTTTGAGGGGTTGTTTTACCGCTGGGGTCGCGGGTTCTTCGAAAGAGATACCGTGGCCCTGGCACAGGCAACTGAAGGAACACGGGGGGGTTGTAGTCAGTGAAAGCCTGACACGCCCTCCTACTCCACCCAGAGCGGGAGAAGTCGTTTGATGATTTCCCATTCACAAAAAAGGTGGTTTTAAAAAACTAAAAGTGCCTATCATTATTATTTACTGAGGCAAATAGGATTAACCAAATGAATAACATTTTTTTTGTAAATTGTATTCCCTGTTTTCATCCCCACAGGGGTGGAATATAAAAAAAGGTTTGAGATATTTCCATAGCTTGACTCAAAGATTATTTACACGAGTTTCAAGTTTATTTACTCAAGGAATAAAATTTTTCATACAAACAATATCCCCCCTTTTTACCCCCTTAAAGGTCGAATTTCCAAAAACCCTATCTTTAAAAAAAAGGTTGAGATATTTCCATAGCTTGACTCAAAGATTATTTACACCAATTTTCGAGTTAATCAAGCCACGCAGTAAAATCCTACCCTTTGAAATTGACTACCCCTTTTCACCCCGTTAGAGGTAGATTTTCGAAAAACCCTGTTACGCATTATTCTTTATTTTTGGTTTTAAGTATAAATACTGAGTTTTGAGTTAATCGGATTGCGCGTTAAAATTTTTCCATACAAACTTTGAGACCCCCCAATTCCCCTTTAGTGGGTGGTTTAGAAAAACAAAAAATCACAAAAATCATAATTTACTTAGATAAATATTCGTGCCAAGTTTCAAGTTTATTCACTCAAGGAATAAGATTTTTCATACAAACAATATCCCCACTTTTTACCCCCTTAAAGGTCGATAAAGGGTGTAAAAGTACCCGTAACGCAAACGTAGAGCACTGGTTCTCCCCACCACTGCGATCATTTTTTTGTTCTAGACCATACCAGGGAACCCTAGGGGGTTCCCTGGTATACTGAGATACTGAGGGTCAAAGTTCCAAATTTTGCACAGCTGTTTTTGTAAATACTAGTTTTTCAGGTAATAACTTTACTTAAATGACCCTTTTACTATTTAAAGCCTACACTAGCACAATGTTTTAAGAGTGCTACATTGAGTTTTACCGAAAAATGAGATTTTTGACCCAAAAAAAAGTTTCGTTTCCCGGCAATAAATTTTGCGTAGGGGTACTTCGTTTGATGTACAGAATGCTTGGTTGACGTTTGTGTGAAGGGTTAAATTTACACCCTGTATTTATACAATGTACGTTAAATTTTAATTAACATTCTTATTTTTTTTGTTTTTTTGTTTGTCTAGAGCTAGATATAAGTTTAAGTTTGAATTAAAATAATGTTTACACTGAATAATTTTGAAAGTTCATAATTACGTTTTATAATACTTATTTATACTGCAATATTGTTAGTTTTAAGTTATCTTGCTGCGCCCTAACAGGGTCATGTACTCACTAGTTTTAAGCCTAGCGTGTAACTATGCTGTGTACATTGTGCAATAAATAAATAAATAAATACAGATCTATTCTTTCTTATCGTAGTAGCAAATAACGTCCGCTTCCCTAAATAATATTCGAAATGAGAAAGGCAGCAATCGCGAGTTAAGTCACGGCTGTCGCAGGTTCCCGTGTGTCACCGTATCTCGGCGTCTAGCAGTGACATCAATTTGATCAAATGCGGTTGCCAACGCGATGTGCAGACTGAGTCTCTGCTATTCAATTGTAGCGTGATTTATTTAATTTACTATACTGTGCACGTTGCTTATTCAATTTTCAGAAAAAAATTCTACTACCTACATATTACTTAAATTCTATTTCAACAAAGGTAGAGCTCGTTGCTAAATAAGAACAATCGGTCGGTTAGACCGTGAATTCATCCAAACTTATACGAGTAGACCTACTACTCTTCATGATGTGAGGGTGTCTGAACAGTATGCTTGCCTTATGGGGGCCTTCCGTATCGTTAACCCCTAGAGACGCATCTGCCGCACGTGTTTGACCATAACAAAAAATACTGGCAGTATTAGTTGAAAAACACCGTTTTTCAGGCAGTTTTTCCTTTTAAAAAAGTTCACATATATAACCTTTATTGTAATAAGATATAACTATGATCTTTCATAGTTATATCTTATTACAATAAAGGTTATTTATGTGAACTTTTTTATTTTATTATTAATTCATAACGCACGTCAGCCTTCTCCTTAGTGGTTTAAAAAAATGGCAGTCGGTTTAATGAAGAAAAAAGAAAGAGTTGAATAAATTGTTGAGCAAGGTCAAGTCTTGCTCAGAATTCTGTATGTCAGTTCCATCGCGTCGCGAGACCCGAGTTCATATTTATCATAATATGCGCTTGCAGATGCAAAGCAACGTGCACACTGAGGCTACTCTTTCAAATTATAAAAAGAAATATAACTTCCCGATTAAAATCGAATTTTGTCCATCAATACTTTTAATAGTTTTACATACTTTATTACCATAATAAGTGACACATTTGTACTCCACTATTAACATTTTGATATTCAAAATATTTCATTAATATAGGTATATTTTTATACAAGGATGCCACAATATTATTAAAAACTTTTGCTCTAACATAAAATGTATTTTTTAGCCTGAAAACTTCGTTCCTTTTACTAAGTTAACTAAAAGCCTCATCAAAAACTAAGATATCTTAAACTCAATTGATATCATAACCATGTTTGAAAAGTTGTGCTCTTTAATAATATTTTAAGAAAGATTATGAGTTTTCTTATAAGAAAGTTTAAAACCAGTTTTAGAACACTCCATCGTCGTCCTGGGAATAATCCATAATTATAGCTTGAGCCTTATTAATTTTTACCAAAAAATCACCGTAATTAACTAATTAGGTATGCCAATTTAACAAATTCAAAGTAAAATTTGAATATTTTATTTATTAAACTTAAAGTTTTTTTTTGTTAGAGTAATAACAGATGGCTTTCGTCGATTACGATAAGGCTTTCTTTCGACAGTGTCGAGCATTGGGACGTGTTTCACGCTCTCCATCGCTGCCATATCGACTTTCGCTACGTGGATGTGCTGCGGGAGCTATACACCTCGGTCACTCTGCAGGTTCGCATGCATACCGTGTCTAAACCCATACCCGTAAATCAAGCGGGGAGTGCGACAGGGGGAGACTATTTCACCGAAACTTTTCACAGCAGTCCTCGAAGGCATCGTGAAATTCTTAAATTGAGACTGTTGCGGTGTTAACATCAATGGTGCTTACCTGTCGTACTTAAGATTTGCTAAGACCATGTCCTCTTTGCTGAAAACTTCGGATATTTTTAAACAATGCTTCAATACCTGTACGATGCTTCTTTAAAAGTAGGTCTTACGATGAACATGGCCAAGACGAAGATAATGCCAAACAACCTTTGTAAATCCTTCTGTCAAAGTTGAAAATGAAGAGTTGGAGATGGTTGACCAGTATGTCTATCTCGGCCATATTCTTTCATTCGGCAAAGAGCATCAACAAAGGGAGATGAATACAGCTTGGGTGGGCCGCGTTCAGCAAATTGGACGACATTCTGAAATCAGCCAAAATTCCGCTATGTCTAAAGTCCCGCCTCTATAACGAGTGTATTCTGCCCACAATGACTTACGGTGCTAAAACATGGACGCTCACGCAGGAGGCTGTGTACAGACTAAAAGTTGCACAGAGAGCCATGGAGCGGTCCATGCTAGGCATAAAACTGGTAGACCGAGTTCCAAACGTCGATATCCGAAGACGTACAAAGGTTACCGATATATGAAAACGCGTTATGGAACTCAAATGGGGTTGGGCAGGACACCAGGCAAGGCGTAGCGATGGCAGGTGGAGTAAGGCCACCGAATGGCGTCCAGGAACGGGTTAAAGAAATGCGGCGAGATGGGCAGACGATATATTTGCCATCGAGGGAAAAACCTGGATGAGACTGGCACAAGAACGTGGCGATTGACACTAGAGAAGAGAGGCCTATACCCAGCAATGAGTGAATTCGGGCTGTGGATGATGAATAATAGAAGCATGAATTTACGTCATGGGATTTCTTGTAGTATTCGTCACCATCATCATTTCAGCCGAAAGTCGTCCCCTGCTGGACATAGGCCTCTAAGTCCAAGTATCCTCACAATGACCAAATACGTGCGTCTTGCATCCAGTGAATCCCCGCCACTTTCACCAGGTCCTCGCTCCATCTAGTGGGAGGTCTCCGAATACAACGTCTTCGGGTTCGTATTATTTCGGTATTATTCATAGCCCTAACTAAATTTACTAAAGAACCATTATAGTTTAACGCCCTCAAAAACATCTAAACACAAAATAAACCCGATACACAGCAACTTTATTTTAAAATATGCTCAAACATACACAGCTCCATATAATCGCGGTACAACTTTTACGAAGACGCTCTCGTTATGCACAATCCGTGTCACAGAACTATGTTGCGCGTCCCCAGTGTGTCCGCAACTTTACGCCCGTGGCGGTTTGAGCTCGCATTACTACTGCATTTACTTAACGTCGTCTCTCAAGAGATGTCGTCTGCTTCGTACGAGACCGCCATATTTTTGAGTAAATTATTTATGAGGAAGGGGAAAAAATCGCTGTCTAGCGGACTTGATCGCTGCAGGTTTATGGTTGTTTTATTTGCAGTAATATGACAAGAAAGGAGTTGTCTGTCACTGACCTCAAATGAATGTGTAAGAAAATAATGATGACAATGATGTTTGACTTAAAAAGTCTTGGGGATAAGGAGATACGTGATGGCTGACACGGGAGAATGAAAGACAAAACGTTTTGCGTCGACCCCAAATAAAATAATACAAAAGCAGAAAGACTATGATATCTCACAAAACAAAGGTTTCTTCTCGTTAAGACGATACTGGCGTTGGTTTTACTTTCCCAACAATAATATTGACCAAGTTATTGGAAACTTGGTGAGTTTATTTCCTGCAGGTGGAAAAATAATTGGCCTTATCGGATTCTTGTTCGTTCAAAAGCAAGTTATTTTCTAAGACTTTGCAGATAAATTATGTTACTGAGCAATGGAGCTACATTAAAGAATTCAGTTTTAGACTAAAAACAAACGAGAGGTTTTCATATAAATGAAATAATTGGCATGAAACTTACGCAGACAATAGTTTCTCTACGTTCATAGGTAACTTAATCTCCAAATTTGAAACCTTTGATCTCAGAACAATAACAGACGAAGTTGGGACGGCTTTGTACAAGTTGTGACAATACGAGATGCAAGTGTCGGGGTTCAGGGTGCAGCATCTTAGCGCCCGCGCCGGCGAGATTAAGAGATTACTCACGAAGTCACAACTTGTTACTTGCACAAACAAACATTTATCAAACGTACATAAAGCTTTCACTAAATTGAGATGAATTGTATTTTTCGGATTATTTGTTCTAAGCATTTGATTAATACATTTAGTTTTAGTATTGAGAACTAGAATTATTCTCGTGGATTAGGTATTGATTCTTCTCTCTTTTGCTTAAAATGGAAACAGCTGGATAAATAAAAGAATCTTTTTTGAATGTTAATGTCGCTTTCTTGTAGAAAAACACAAATGACAACAAAATATTTAGGTTAAAGAAAAAAAAATCCGAATAAAACAGAAGAAATTCAACAAAAAATATTTTCCATTACGGAAACTCGAACTAAAATTCTGAGTCCAATATTAAGCAGTTTTGAATTCTCAAGAAAACCCCAATCAGCTTTTATCCGGTACTGCGATCCGTGGTACTAACGACCAGATACAAAGCTTACGACCGAAAAGTCTAAAACGATACATACGTCGAATGCCTCGTTGGTTTGGTGGTCGTAAACGCGACTGCTGAGCATGAGGTCCTGGATTCAATACCCGGGTCGGGCAAAGTGTTATTGGGTTTTTCCATCAGGAATCTCTCCTTCTCTCAATCTCTCATTAGCAGCCACGGATTTGGTGACGGCAATAGGCTCGCTCTCTTTTAAACATAATCCATGAAAAGGTAGGGGTATTATTAGGTACACCTCTGCCAGGCGTTATATTATGCTTTATAGTACATACGAAAATTCATCACAAGCAAAATCATTAAACTATCCACCGTATTAAAATATCAATATATAGTTGCGAATTTCTGCATCCTACAAAGGACTCAAGACGCGAGTCACGGTTGCGTGGCATCTGTGCCACAAAGATCACGTAGCGAAGACGTGAATTTTATTCCACGCATCCGATACCGTTGGAGAATTGAAAAAGGCATTTCACCGCGTGCAAGTCGGTCGGTCGCATCGAATATCGCTTTAAATTTTTACCTGTCACCGTATTTTTTGCCGGAGTTCCGTGGAAATTAGAAAGAGTGTGTTTGTCACGTATGAAAAAAGGAATGGCTTTGAGAGCGTGACCGGAATTCAGTCCTGTAGACTGAATAGTGAAAGTTATGTTTCTTTTTTAGGGTTCAGTACCTCAATAGGAAAAAACGGAACCCTTATATGATCACTCGTGTGTCGGTCTATCTGTCTGTCCGACCATTTCACCGACATTTTTAATTTTATACTCGATAGTATTATCGAGTATAAAATTAAAAAAAAAAAATACAGAAATTAGTTTAACACTTATAGAATACAGGAAAACCTATAAGTAGTCATGGTACGGAACCCTTCGTGTGCAATTCCGACTTGCGCTTGGTCAGTTTTTTTACACAAATGTAATGCCTGCTACACACGTGTTAAGCCTTAAGGACTGGATTTTGTTTTCTGTCGTGGTTTTCAGTGGCAATGTTCTTGTGTGAGCAGCAACACAAGGCATTCTAGCTTCTGGCTTCCTATTAGTAGTAATTTTATGAGTAGTATTAGTAGTAATAGGAAGCCAGAAGCTAGAATGCCTTGTGGCATTAAGTCCACCTATGTACCACTCTTGTACATGAAGTATAAATAAATAATTATAATCTTTATTGAAAAAAGATGAAATACGTATTACACTATCACAATATTGTTACACGTACAGTAAGTAAATAAAAAACAAATCAAAATAAACCCTTTTGGCGGGTGGAAAATCATCAAATAACCTCCCGCTCTTGGGCAGAGCGAAAGGGAGTGTCAGACTTCTACCGACTAAAAACCACCCATGTTCCTTCTTAGCCCTATATGTATCAAAATGAACCCTAACGTCTAAACTAGGCCGGGCCTGTATCTTAGACATTAGTCGCTTCTAATGTTGTATAATCAGAGATCATTAGTATAGTGTGATTAAACATTAAAAGGCAAATTTATATTATAATTAAATAATGTATGTGCTCAGTAAACAATGTGGGTTGATACGATATTTACTGTTGAGTATTCTTAAGATCTACGTATGAACGTTTACTACTTATGTTTTCGAAGTACTCTGCACCCGACTTTTGTTACAGAAACAACAAAGACTGAGGCAATTTTAGGAAAATTGAGGAATTAATTTAACTTATTTAATATTAATTAAAGCAACATTACAGAGTATCTAAACCGATGCTATAAACACACAAAAAAAAAATACAATTAAAATTAAAAATTAAACTATAGCTATAACCACAATAGATATTGTACAGGAACAAAAAATAACAAATAATAAACAAAAAAGAGAAAAGTTGCCTTTAGTGCATCATCAAACAAAACAAGAGGAATAATTGATTCATTGTGTTGTTGACCTTTATGTTATAATAAATAAATAATAGATCATCATCTTCCTGCTTTGTATCATTCTACTTAAGACCCTCTGTCAGAGGTCAAGGCGCATTTACTATATCTACTCTTTCACATCATTCCTCAGAAAATGCGTCCAATTTTTCATTGGCTTTCCTCTCCCTCTCCATCCATCAACAATAATATCCATCACTTTTTATAGCCACATGCGTTTCATCCCTCCTCATTAAATGTCAGTTTTTCTATGACTAGCGCCACTTTCAAACGTCCTCAAACATACTCCTTAACTACTTTATCTATTCTTGTCACCCCGCAAATGCATCGCAACATTCTCATATCCGCTACATGCAATCGTTTACATTCATCTGTTGGTCCACAGCCCAGCATTACCACTAGTAATAGATAATTACGTTTAGGAGTAATTTTGTAAAGCTTTACTACTACTTTAATGTAACCTTAGTATAGTAATTACTATACTAAGGTTACATTAGATAAACCTAACGAAAATTGTCTTTGACATAAACACAAATAGTTAGTACGAACTACTTATTGCCATGCACAAGTTGCAGGAGTCAAATGGAAAAGCGGGTTGCCTAATAGCGCACACAGGAGTTAGACTAACGACTTGCGCACTGCTGCAAACTCCTAGTCATCATATTGTATTGGCATTGCTAATCAGCAGCATGTGTTCTACTGTTTAAAAGTTACGGCGCTTAATATAAATGTTTAGTTCAATAACAATAAGCATTTCGATATAATTATAATGGTGGTGGCCCAGTGGTGGCGGCCCCGGCTTACGAACATTAGGACATGGGCTCGGCCATGGGCTCACCCAGGCAGGCACATTATTTTCTGTCATTTATTTTATCACCACTGCTCTCAAAACGGTGAAGGAAAACATCGTGAGGAAACCGGCATGTATTAGAACCAACAAATTCGAAGACCTACATATGACATCTATTAATCCGCACTGGGCCCGCGTGGTAGATTATAGCCCATTCCCTCTCAAAAGAGAGGAAGCCTGTGTCCCAGCAGCGGGAACCTTAATAGGCTGTTGATGATGATGATGTTCCTTTTAAACAATGAATTGCTTAGTAAGGGAACTAACATTATTAGTGTGAAAAATTGTTGTAGCTCCAAAACTGTAGCAATGGCAACAATTATATCAATGGGGTTTTCTAAGTATTATACATGTCTCTTTCTAATAAGACAATTTAAAGATTGCAAATATTCAGTCAACAACGTTGCAACTGATTCTGGGAGGTCAATTATGTGGGGGGCAATTAAAACAGACTACTTATTTGATTTTGCTATTAGGAATTTGTCAGTAGCAGCTCTGTTTTAATTCAGTCTGGATTTGTACCCAGTTGATGGACTATGGGTCATCTCCTATCACATGGTGGTTAAACATACTCGTAACTAACGAAATGTAGGTGTACCATTAGCTACACCTCTGCCTAACCCTTCGAGATAACAACTCGATGCGATGTAAAAATAAAAACGACTGGAAAAATCTGGAAAACTCAGGTTCTTTTTTGAGACCTCGGATGTATATTGAAGTGGTTTCAAATTTACTAGGTAACATGACACGATTTAGCCGCCCACTTGCATATTGAAAGAAGCTGCTCTGAAGCGCCTCTCTAGCTACACCGACGTAAACAAATTCAAAGGATCCGTACACATTGCTGGAAAAGAACTTCGGTTTCCACAAAATGTTAGATGGAGAATATTTACATTGCTAAACTGGGGAAGTAATCCTCGTCTTATTTACATTTGTGTAGAAACCGTTTTGCTGGACTTAGAATAAATGTTCGAAAACATATTATTTCTTCTGAAGACTAGGTGGTAATTCCGAAATAAGTTGGAGTAAGAGTAAGATGCAGATTTAGATGCACTGACTGCCTATCTAACTTCCTTCACCAGTTACTGAGTGATACAACAATGAGGGCAAAGAGTTTTTTTTAAAGAAATGAGCTTATTTTGACCACATTCTTCTCCAGAGGACAGATGAGGTCGACAATGGAACAAGCTAACCCAGAAAAAGCCTATAACTCGCGCCTTTTATACATTGGGGTTATATAAACTCAAAAACACCAATGAAGACAGGGAGTTCCCGGCGCGTTGTGTTCCACGCGCTCCTCATAGAGTGGTCAGCACAATAGACGGGGCCCACTAGGGCCAATTCCCGCCAGGGTTTCGGTATTTGTTCGAAAGACTTACCGTGGCCCTTTTTTTTTGGGTCGTGGGAATCATCAAATAACCCCTCCCGCTCTTGGGCAGAGCGAAAGGGAGTGTCAGACTTCTACTGACTAAATATATACATATTTTTTTGATTTGTTTATTATACCTTTTTACTCCGGACGCTCTTAACTTGCACGTCTTGCTACATAGTTCTCACATAATATACCATCTCAACATGATTGATGTAATGTACCAAGATTTTGTAACAATATTTTGATTTAAAAGAGTGTCCATGGAGTTTCTTGCCCGTTCTTCTCCATAGAGATCTACGCTAGGGAACTGGCAACTACAGTACTTTCACAAGTTATTATGCCTTGTGACTGTGACTGTAGCTTAGGAGTGCAATACGTTGTTTCGGGGGTTGCTGCGTCGGGTTGCGCGGCGCCGGATGTTACCGGCGGCGAGTGCTGTGGGTGCGGGGGCGCGCGGCGGCGCGTGCCGTGGTGGCGGGTGCGCGGGGCTCCGGGTCGCGGGGCGGCGGTTGCGCGTTGCGGCGTGCATTCGTTGTTCCGTGATTCGAGGTGTCGTGCATTCGTTGTTGCGGTGTGCGTCGCTGCGTGCTTTTTTGCTTGCAGTGTTCGTCGTTGCAGGCATTCGGCGGCGTGTGGTTCGGCGTGGTGGCTTTCGGAATGACGTATTGCACTCGTAGTTTTTCGTAGTTTTGTTTTATGAATTGTTCTTATGACATTCAAAAGTGCCAGTAATGGTTTAATTGAAATAAATGCTTTGAGTTTGAGTTTAAAAACCACGCATGTTCCTTCTTAGCCCTATATGTCAAGGCCGCGGTATCTCTTACATCCCACAGAGACAACATCGCGCAGCCTTGGCCCTGGAACGCAAAGGGCATAAGAAGTAACACGTATGGGTTTTAGTCAGTAAGAGTCTGACATTCCCTTTTACTCTGCCCAGAGCGACAGGGGTCATTTGATAATAATAATAAAACCTTGTTTATTCCTTAATTCCATCTGATGATACACCATCGTAAAAAAAAGAGGCAGGTAGTTTCACTCCTTTGCGGTGAACATAATAAAAGAATTAGCGAAGCGCTTCGTGTGAGTGTGCGGAACATCGATAATATATGGGTGGTTACCTGCAAGTGATATTGTCTGAAGCATATATCTATGTAGACAAAAAAGTGATTAATAATTTTAGTAACAAAATAAACCAGTCATGTATCTACTAACTGAAGTGTAACTTCGGTTAATCCTAGAGGCGACCTCTTACATTACCCTAGGGATATTAAAGAGTGTTTTATTCATAGAAAATAGCATATTTTATAACGTTTTCCAGGGTCTCAGATATAATAAGTTATTAAACCCATATTCAATCCCTTAAGGCTATGTAAATACCGTAACAGACTTTCAGTAGTTCTGCCTACCACGGTGGGGGAAAAATATGGTATCATTGTATGCGTAGATATACAGAATGTAACAGAAAAACTATTACTACTCCAGGATGTGCTTCAGGCCATAAAACTGAACAACTTAATCTGTAGGACCTTTTCCGCAAAAAGAATAGTGGTTGTTTCTAAAAAACCATAACGAGTGTAAAAGGCTCTTGTTCTCTCCGTTATTGCTTTCATTTTTTTGGGGGCCAAAACATTTTTTTAAATAATTAATTTATTTTATTCAACTACAATTAACTTTGTTTTTAATTATTTTTTGTTTGAATGTGTATCAATGTGGAATACAAATTAATGTTATAGTTTTCAGTGCGTTACATTGAGTCCTACCGAATAACTTAATTTGTCACCCCAAACAGCCGTTTCCCAGCAATTTTTGCGTTTTAAGAGTTCCCGTCGGGGCTGCGGGTTGTTCGAAAGAGATACCGCGGCCTCAGCGCAAAGGGCTAAGAAGGAACATGGGTGGTTTTTATTCAGTAGAAGTCTGACACTCCGTACCGCTCTGCTCAGAGCAGAAGGATTCATTTGATGAATTCACACCCTCAAAAAAAAGAGTTTCTTACTTTGATGAACTACTTACAGAATACAAGGTTGACGGCTTAGTGAAAGGTTCGTTCACGAATACTACGTAACACCTCTGCTTAAATTAGCCTATTTTACACCAATGTGAGTTCATCCTAAACCAATCGAACCGAAGACCATTTCTCGCAGCTTGCAAAACTTACAATTGGTTCTCCGGAAGAGTGTCGTAAATAATAAATAGTTTACAATAGCTTCCTCTCTCTCGACGATTGTATATTTTGAAATTTTTTGAAAAGGTTTTTTATTGCAATACGGGAAGTATTGTAGCTATCTTTCCTTACATGATTTAAAACTTTATATTGGAAATATAATAAGCGTGAATATTTTCAATCCTGTAACTTTGTAAATAGAAGATTGATTGCTCCAGATTTCTTTTCCTAAATATTTATTTATATCAATGTCATATTACTGGTCTTGTACCTAATATGATATTAAGATATTACGATTAACGCACAAATTTCAATAGACAAAAGAGCCTGAGGAAGGGGGGGTTTTGGTTTAGAGATCACATTATTTGTAATTTATTGTTATCAGTGCAGCATTCAAATCGTTCCTACATTTTTTTGCGAAAGTTAAAATGGAACTAAAAGGAATTTGTTAAAATGTATACAAAGGTCCCGTTTAACTTCCTTAAAATTCTCATCAAATCTTACCAATCAAGACGGCATTAAGAAGTAATTTCAAAGGTCTTAAATAGGACAAAGTTAAAAAAATAAGAACGGAACATCTTCCCGTTCAGTTCTGTCGTGGAGTTACCACATCGACAAAACAAAAGCTAAAATCAGAATAGAATTGAATAAGTACAAAGGTGAGTAGGTACTACATATCCACCAACACAGCTTTTACAATTACGACAAAGGTATATCTGCAAACTCGTGAGGTACAGAACCGAATTAGAATCTCGTATTTGGTTGAGAGCGCCTTTCTCAAAGAAATTGAAAATTTTCCATTAAGAGAAATCAACAAACCTTTACAAACGAAGTCAATGAAAAAAGTCAAAGCGAGAGGACGTACCTACTCCAGCCGAGCATTGGCAAGTAGAGAAGCAATTATTGGAAAAACTAACTGATATAATTAATTGAACCATTTGAACGCTTTGTGATCGAACGGTTAGTGTGTTTAATCAATTTTTCATTTAGCTTTGTTCTATTAATTAAACTGCATTAGGTTCATTTCAAATTATAACTGCTACTTTAATATTGCACGACAAGTACGTCATTATTATAACAACTTGAATTCAACCGTGATTCCACTTCACTAACGTTTATAATCGAATTCAGAAATGGAATACAGTGGTTTGCTCACTGCTAGAAAACAGGCAGCCGAAGTCACTTTAAAACTACCGATCGCTTAGTTACATCATTTATTTCCTTTTACGCGGTTAACCTCGTAAATAAATATCCACTAGACTGGCGGGGATACCCGCTTGCTCCATCCTCTTCGTAAAAAATGTCTGTGAGAACATAATTCTATATAAAAAAAGGTATTCGAGCATGTTTCAGAACATTTTTATATAAGGAACGTGAGAGAGTGCGAGACTGGCACGAAGGGAGCTCGAAAGTAGCGCACACTAAATTAAGAGCACAAGCGGCAAAATTAAAATCTGCGGTTACATTCACGAGAGGTTCCGACGCTAATAAACTTATGTGAATAAGCTTTACAACGGGAAATAAGTATTTCTCTTACAAAAACGTAGTAAACGAATAAAATGAAGGAACGTTCTCTGAACAAATGCTTTCGTGTGTAAAGGAGTAATTTTATTCAGTTATAATATAACAGAACAAAATGGAATAAGAAGAAATCTTGTGCAAGCCACATTTTAGCCATTTTATGTTGCTATTTCAATTGCAAGTAGGAACGGAATACCTGGATGCATACCTGGAATGTTTCGTACAATGTGTTATATCATCTGCCTAGCCTTTTCCCAACTATATTGGGGTCGGCTTCCAGTCTAACCGGATGCAGCTGAGTACCAGTATTTTACATGGAACGACTGCCTATCTGACCTCCACAACCCAGTTAATACTAGGTAATGCGATACCCTTTGGTAAGACTGGATGTCAGACTTTCAGGTCACTGACTACCCGTAACGACTGCCAAAGATCTATATATGGCACCCGGGACCAACAGCTTAACGTGCTTTCCGAGGCACGGAGGAAACTCGGTATGTAATGGGCGGTCACCCATCTACAGATCGACCTAGGCAAGCGCAGCTTAACCTAAAGATCGACCCGAGTGGCAGTTCTTATTAAGCCACGAGCTCCTCCGTGTTATATGAACTGACAAAATAGGAGTACTTTTAGTTTGCAAGCAGTGCTTAGTGAAAGCAAAGTTGTATTATTGGAAATGATTGTGGTACACTGGAAAATTCCCCTTACACGGTTTACCAACCCTATTTATAAAAGTTAGTGAAAAAATGCAGAATTTCAGTTTGATTTCTTCGAAAATTAATCATTTATGTTTATGTATTCTCATATTATATTCACTGGCATATCTCTATGGCTTCTCTCTAACATAGCATTTCATTTATGGGAACGTTTTTTTTTTATCATATTTTATACTTTTACGATTCTTTATCTCGATATTAATACTCGAGTTAAAGCCTCAACATTGCACGGTTCCAACAGAATACCAGTAATTTACATGGAGCGACTGCCTGTCTGTCCTCCACAACCCAGTTATTACTGGGTATTGCCAAGAGCATTGATGGCCCTGTGGTTGTGGCCCGACTTACGAACATTAAGTCGAGGGTTCGATTCCAGGCGGGCGCATTACTTTGTGTAATGTATTTCATCACCGCTGCTCTCAAAATGGTAATGGAAAACATTGTGAAGAAACCGGCATGTCGTGGAACCAAAATATTCGGAGACATGTGACATCTACCAACCCACACTGGGCACGCGTGGTGGATTTTCCCATCCCTTTCCTAGACAGGTGGCCTGAGTCCCTGCAGGGGGAACATTACAAGCTGATGATGATGAGTGCTAATGAGTAAAGACCTTCAAATGATTATTAACTGCAGCAATATTTCAATCTATAAAGCCATACTGTACTGTTTATAACTTGGAGCGCTACCAAGGCATCCAGCGTATGTCCGAGCAAACTTTTAGTTAACCCTTAAAGTACAACTCGTAAAATAACAAAGACATAGTAGGTATGCTCGCATTAGTCGCTTTGTTTTTCAATTCTAGTTTAGAGAAAGAACACAGTCACGCCTGTATGTCCTCGAAGTGTTAAGCAGAGGTGTATCCAATAGAACACCTACATTTCATCAGTTATAATCATCATCGTCATCATCATTTCAGCCAAAAGACGTCCACGGCTGAACGTAGACCTCCCCCAGGTGTCACCACATTGACTCTCCAGAACTTTCCGGCGCCATCGGCCATCCGTTCTGCGAGCAATGCGCCCTGCCCACTGCCACTTAGTTTGGCTATTCTTCGGGCTATGTCGGTACTCTTACGGATGTCTTCATTTCTGATACGATCCCGCAAGGAGACTTCGAGCATAGCCCTCTCCATTGCCCTTTGGATAACTTTGAGCTTTCTGCTGAGGCCCATTGTGAGCGACCACGTTTCGGTCCCGTATGTAATCACTGGCAACACACACTGGTCATAGACTTTCGTCTTGAGACATTCTGGTAAGTTGGACGAGAAAATATGTTTATATTAGTCCAATGTACTAGGAGGCGATCATTTTGAAATATTTACCGGGTACTACTAATACTACAAAGGAATTCCTGATAAAAAAACCAATACCAATTTGCCCGACTTCTAGACAGACAACGGCTTTGGAAGGGTTTTCAAAAATAATGAATTATCTGCTTAGCCAAAGGACTAAAAACCTTATTACGATCAACAGAGCACAAATCCAGACTCCGGGGCTGAGAGATTGTTGATAGAAAAACCCAATAACATTGTGCCCGGACCGGAAACCCCGGAAATATTCGAATAGGTATTTATATGGCGTTCAAATAGTCATATCGATGCCCACCATACCGTGAAGGCATTACTGAAATTTGTATAATGAAAACGTGCTGAAAAATAAAAATTCATTCCGTTTTCCTTACACATTTCACTCACAAAATGGCGAATAACATCCTTCTCTCATTATGTCAGTACTACAATGTACAAGTTATTACCCGCATATGCGAACAGTCGCTGTTTCATATCCAGGGCACAAAACTTTTAAAGTAGGTAAGCTTAGTCCCAGAAAATGTTCTAGTAACATTATTATACAGCATTGATCTAAAAGTGTCATAAACTAAAAATAGATCTCCTTACCTGCGGTTGCTTCCGAGCGATTTAGTATGCATTTAACGCATAAATGCACCCTTTGTACTTCAATACGCCTACATACACGCAAGTGCTTTATATAGTTCGTTATTCTTTGAAACTCGGAGGTCGTTGTAGGATAGCTGCTCGTGGTCAATCTTCAGGTTAAGCCGCACCTGCCTAGGTCGGTCCATAGATTGGTGACAACACATTTCATACCGAGCTTTCCCCGTACCTCGGCAAACACGTTCCGTTGGTGAATTTTTGACGGTCGTCACAGGCAGTCAGAGGCCTGAAATTCTGACCAAGGGGTATAGTATTCCCGGCCACGACATAAAGGACCAAGAAGGAACATGGGTGGTTCTTAGTCAGTACAAGTCTGACACTTCCTTCCACTCCGACTAGTGCAGAAGGAGTCATTTAAAGATTTACCAACCTATAAAAAAATAAAGGTTTATCGTATTACTCAGTATTACTGGCCGGCTGGGTCTTTTTGACTGGCCTGTTGGTCTAGTGGTTAGTGACCCTGACTGCTAGGCCGGAGGTCGTGGGTTCGATTCCCACCCAGGACAAATGTTTGTGTGATGAGCACGATCATTTGTTCTGTGTCTGGGTGTAATTTTATCTATAATATGTATGTATTTAGAAATATATAAGTATGTTTATCAGTTGTCTAGTACCCATAACACAAGCTCTGCTTAGCTTGGGACTAGATGGCGTTGTGTGATAGTTGTGGAATATTATTATTATTATTATTATTATTATTAACTGGGTCATGGAGGTAGGATAGGCAGTCCCTCCATGCAAATTCTGGTATTCAGCTGCGCCCGGTTAGATTAGAAGCCGACTTTATGACACTTTATCGAACATTAATAACATTATACTGTCACAATTTACCTTTATTTTATAGTCACAAAGTTTTAGTCCTGCACAATTTTAATATATTGTCAATTCCTCTGCAAAACTTGATTATTTTACTTAAGGATTGCATTTACAAAGTAAGTGCCGTAAACTGTTTTACTTTTTAAGTGCAAAAGTCTTCGTAGAGTTACCTGCGAAAGGAAGATACTAAATTAATTTGCTGTAGAAGAATAGAGCTGAAAATTAAGTGTGACTTAAGACTAGACAAATAGTTAATGCGGCACATCAAAGTGGGTAAGTAGTGATGGAGTAATAAATAACGATTAATGAATTTTAGAATAGAACATCACGTCTGTACTGTAATCTCCGGCTGGTTAGACAGAGGTGTACCTAATAGCACTGGCACTGGCACTGGGCCCGCGTGGTAGATTATTGCCCATACCCTCTCAAAGAGACGGCACGGCTGGCGCAGTGGCTGAGAGATTGGACTGCCGCGCTGCGAGTCGCGGGTTCGATCCCCGCACGGAACAAATATTTTGTATGATCTGCAGATAGTTGTTTCGGGTCTGGGTGTGTTTGTGTATGGGAGTTTAAATGTTTGTAAACGCACCCACGATACAGGAGCATTCCTAGTGTGGGGCAAAGTTTAAAAAAAAAAAAAGAAAGAAACAACAGAGGAGGCCTGTGTTTCAGCAGTGGGAAAATTAATAGCTTGTTGACGATGATGATGATGTACACCCACATTTCTCCAGATTCCGTGGCTGCTATTGAGAAATATCTGTTGGAAAAACCTAATAACACATTTCCGGCCTGGGAATCGAACATCCACACTCAAGTAGCGGCGCAGTTAGAAGTGTTGTTATTTCGGCAATGCTGGATTCTACGTTATGTTTTGTTACCAGACTGATGAGAGATAGCCAATTTCTCGATTATACGATCAATGTGGCTATTGGTACTTCATTACAACCTTTGGGTTTTTAAACTTTGATAACTTACTTTGCGTAAATCTGTGACTATAAATGTTATGTACTTGTACCTTTAATTTTAAAGCTCTATTATAAGAGAGATATGCTAATACGGTTCGTTTCTCCAACTGGGTTAGTAAGGTTTCCTAAAACGGACGACATTTTTAGTCGCCCTCCAACAACGAAAGAATAAAGTTCTCAACGTAATCGACTGCATTAACTTCAGCTAGTTTTCAGTTTCAACAAGCACTATTTTCCCGGCAAAATATTGAACGGTTACCAATTCCCGTGACGCATAAATCCGATGTCGATTTCAACATTGTGGGAGCACCTTCAACAACACTCGCTTATCGACCGCCTTAAATCTTTCTCACTGAGTTGAGCACTCCACAATTTATCGTTTTCATTGGTTTGCGAAGCGGCCCCACCACGGAAACCAGTCCACACGCGTGAAATCGTTACCCCACACGAGAATAGGGTACTAATACTTTTTTATTTTTCCACAAAGAAAACACCTGTTTTTTCTTCTCCCCACTTTGCGGAGGAAGGAAGGATTTTGGTATTTCTTGCGCTTTTTTATTTTTTCCTTTTATGTGGATAGGCACTGTTTTGCTTCGGTGGAAATCGCATGGGATTTGGGTTCGGCTTTCCTTTTTGGTCGGTTGGTAGTCAGTAATATGTACCTGAGTACCTGTTACATCCGATGCTTTATATCTAACAAAAAACGAGGATCTATGCATTGTTACTTCACTAGAACTTAGTACGTTTCACAATTGAACTGAAGCTTTTCAGAACAAAATTACTGCTTTAAACGACAAATTCTCTCAAAAGCAAGAAAGAGCGGGATACCCGCGTATCACAAAATTAATTCGAAACGGAATCAGCAAAGGAATTTATTAATTTCTAACTCATTGTATTTGTAAGTTTTTCGAAATTAATTTGTTTGTAAAATAAAAACACAGGCTTAGTTCAAAACAAACACGATCTTAATAAATATTTAAAGACAAAGATAAAAAATCTGGCTTATTTAAATTTCTTTTGATTGGACTGATAGAAATACTTACACATCAAATAAACCTTAATTTTGTAAATAGTTTCTTCAATATTAAAACATTCTCGCTAAAATATAAGGTTTCCTTTATTTTTCTTAGACAGATTTTGCCAAATCGTGGTTAATATTATAATATTAACATTATTATAACATTCTATCATTAGCTATGTAGTACAAGTCCTGTTAAAGAGATTAACTATTTACCACATCCATGACGCTTACCAGGCGTGCATAAATAAACGTTAGTAGGTCTTCAGATTCATAATTATCTCAAACACTGTATCCATTATTTAAACTAACGGATAAACTTATACCTACCCCAAGGCACGGCGTAACGCTCGGTTTTCCGGCATCCGCATACCCGATACTGAATATTTTCATATAAACTAGTACTTTGGAGCCAAGGTGTAGAATATTTGCCGTCAAACTTGGTCAACACCGTCCATGTTTGCCGCAATACAAAGTCCAGCGAGAAGGAAACGAAGTGTTTCGAATACTTTGATGAAGTTACCGGTAGATTCTAGCCATGGACTATGGAATAGAGCAGAACACCTATGTGCACTTGATACTTGCAGTAAATAAAATTACTCCGAGTATATTATGATATTTTGTTGTTTAATTTAGATACTTCTGTTGTTTTTACTTTTCTGTCATTTTGTTGTGTTTGATTCTTTTTTCTTTGCTGTTTAACAAGCTGTTAATAATATAGTACATGTAGTGTTGTCGCACTTGCTATTTCCATACCGGAGGAGAATAGGAGGGGCGCGCCATGGTAGCTTATTTTTTGAAGAGCGCTGCGGAGGACACTTTTCCACGCACCATCGTCGAGACAACACCTCTCCGTGACCAAGATACTTCGTGTTCAAGGGTATATAGGTATCAGCCAGAAATAATGTTGGTAAAACATTATTTCCATACATTTAATTATTGTTGAAATTCTACTGTTTGATTCATCTGTAACTGTGTTTTTTATTTCAAATATAAACTGTGATTATTTATAATTTAAATACTATGTTGAGATAAAAGGGATTAAACTGATTTAACCTAGTTATAATTTAGGTGTGTTGTATCTACCTTATTATCAATAAACGCTTCTTATGATTTACTGACCGTTATTTTTCTAATATCAGAAGTGACAACTGTACCTACATCGCTCACAAACATGCCGCGCAGCCGCAAACGAAGATCAAGAAGGGAGCCATCGACAAATTCAAGTACGTCGACCTCCAGTTCGAGTAGCAGCAGCAGCAGCAGTGCTAATGAACGGAGGCGCAAGAAGCGACGCCGCCATAAGAATTCGCAAACCGTGAGTCAGAATGTTTTATTATCGTCAGTGATTCCCGAATTCGACCCACTTGTAGACAATGTAGATATGTGGATTAATGTTGTTGAGGCAAATTCTCGAGCGTTTGGATGGTCCGATAATGTGATTAAGTATCAGGCGCTTCAAAAATTACGTAATACCGCGAAAACTTGGCTAGACGCTTTGCAAAAAAATGAAACCAGGTGGACTACGTGGAAGTGGAAGCAATGGCGCGAAACAATGTCAGATACCTTTCAAGTAAGAAGTGATATGTTCAGATCTCTTAAAGAACTAATTGATACGAAACCCTCAGCAAATCAGTCTTTATACGATTTCTTTTTTAAACAAAAGTCGAAAATAGATCGCTTGCAATTAGGTTTTCGTGATCGAGATATAATATCCATAATAGTAGGTTCAATAGGTGATAAAAACATAAGTGTAGCTGCCGAAGCAGGCAATTTTAGATATTGTGACGATTTAGCCTCGTTTTTACACGGCAAAATCCAGTTACCTGCGGTTAATGAACTACCTTCTAGAAACGCATTGCCACCGAAACATTCTTCTCGACCACAACCCGGGTACCAAAATACTATAGGTAAATCTGACATCAAAGTTGAACCTTCTGCCAATAATAATAGTGTGCCAAACCATACTTGCTACCGATGTGGAGAAGTAGGTCACAGAAGAAATAATTGTACTGTCAAAGACGATGTGAGGTGTACTTTCTGCAAAAAGCTAGGGCATCTAGAGGCAGCCTGTCACGCCAAATCAAAGTCGAAGGTCGAGAAAAATGTTGAAGTGAAAATGATTTCTGATCCAAAAATGAAACAAAAGTTTTACAAACCGATTCTAATAAACAACCAGGAATGTAGTGCATTTTTTGATATGGGCAGCGACTGCTCCTTAATTACATCTGCGTTCGTAAACCAATTTAAGTTGCAACCTTTCCGGTTGAATAATCCTATTAATTTAGTGGGGTTTACAAATGATTTATCCGCTACAGTAACTAAGGCTGTCTCAGTTAAACTTAGAGTCGATTCTGTAGAATTAATTATTATATTATACGTCATTGATACTCTATCTAGCTGTGACATTTTGATAGGGAGAAATTTTACTGAAGATAAAAATATAATGTATGTTCGTGTCGGAGAAACTTTAACTTTTCAATCGGCTCGAGCATTGAATGTGTGCAGTATTAAGGTTACTTATAACGTAACACGTGAATACGAAGTAGCATTACATAATATATTACTAAAATACCCTCAATCCTTTGCCCAAGATTTATCGAATTTAGGAAAAACTTCGTGTGTCGAATTAGAGATACAACTAACATCTAATAAACCTATTTACCAACGACCGTATAGGATGTCTGAGTCGGAAAGAGCTTTCACGCGTGAATTGGTAGATGATCTATTAAAAAATGGAATTATTCAAAACAGTAGATCTGCATATGCTAGCCCAGCTCTTTTGGTTGACAAAGCATCTGGGGCTAAAAGGTTATGCGTAGATTATAGGCAGCTAAATAAAATCACTGTTAAGGAGAAATACCCAATGCCCATGATAGAGGACCTCATTGACAGATTGCAGGGATGTAAATTCTTTACTTCTTTGGACCTTAAAAGTGGCTATCATCATATAAGCATAAAATCTGAAGATGTGCACAAAACTGCGTTCATAACAAGTGATGGCCATTTTGAATTTTTGAGGATGCCTTTTGGTGTATGTAATGGGCCAGCTGTTTTCCAAAGACTAATGAATACAGTTTTGGGCAATCTACGTTTTGGAAGGGTAATATGTTACATGGATGACACCCTTATCGCGACGAAAACTATAGAAGAAAATATGGTTTGCTTAGAAGAAGTATTAGACATTTTTGTAAAAAATGGGTTAACCATCAATTTAGATAAATGCTCCTTTTTTAAAGATCAAATTACGTTTTTAGGCTATGATATTTCCGAAGAAGGCATCACTCCGAGTTCCCGCAAGCTAGATGCTATTTCAAAATACCCAATTCCGAAGTCAGTTCATCAACTAAGACAATTTTTAGGTTTAATTAATTACTTTAGAAAATTCATTAAGAATTGTGCGCTTCTCTGCAAACCATTGACTAGTCTATTAAAAAAGGATGCAATTTGGCAATGGGGGCCCCAACAAGATCAGGCTGTAGCACAGGTGAAAGATGCGTTGATTAAAAATGCGGTACTCTGCGTATTCGACCCCAAACTACCCATTAATTTGTATACGGACGCTAGTCGTGATGGTATAGGATGTATTCTGACACAGCTGACTAATAATGGTGAAAAACCGGTTTATTTTTATAGTCGTCAAACAAGTAATGATGAGAAGAAATACCATTCCTTCGAATTGGAGCTTCTAGCAATTGTTTCCGCTTTACAAAAATTTAGGCATTATTTATTGGGGACGAGTTTTATAATTACAACTGATTGCAATGCAGTACGATATGCCTTAAGTAAAAAGGAAATAATTCCACGAATAAGTAGATGGGTATTATATACACAGGATTTTACATTCGAAGTAGTTCACAGGGCCGGGTCACAGATGCAACACGTTGACGCGTTAAGTAGAAACCCTATTCCTAATATCAATACTGTAATTGATGTAGAAAGTATAAACACAATTACTGAAGGCGATTGGTTACTAGCGGTTCAATTGCAAGACCCCAGTATATGTAGTATTAAGGACATATTACAGTCAGGTGAGGCCGATACTAATAAAAGTGTATTTAACGAATACGAATTGTTAGGAAACAAAGTATATCGTAGAACTGAATATGGCAGGCGTTGGTTAGTACCAAAGAAATGTATTTGGTATGTAATTCGTGCCAACCATGATGATGTAGGTCATTTCGCGTTAGACAAAACTATTGAACGAATTAAGTCGAAATATTGGTTCCCTCGCTTAAAGAAAACCGTTTCGAAATATATTAAAAATTGCTTGAATTGCATATATCACAAGCATGTTCACGGTAAGAAACCAGGCAAGTTGTACCCAATTCCAAAATTTGCTAGACCATTCCACACACTTCACGTTGATCACCTTGGTCCATTTGTTAAAACTTTGCAGCAAAATAGTTACATCTTAGTGATAGTTGACTCATTTACCAAATTCGTTTTTATTTCGGCTGTAAAAAACACTAAAAGCAAAGTGGTCATTAATGAATTAAATAAAATATTTAAAGTATTCGGAAGTTCAAAACGCCTAATTTGTGATGCTGGTAGCGCTTTTACATCCAAATTGTTCACTAACTATTGCAAAGAAAATAACATTAGGCTTCATATAATTGCTACTGCTGTTCCGCGCTCAAATGGCCAAGTCGAGCGCTATAATCAGACAATTTTAGAAGCATTGCGTAGTTTGAGTGCTGATACTGATGATAATAAGTGGGACCAGCATATAACTAGCATACAGCAAGGTATTAACAGCACAATTAATAAAACCACGTCTGCTGTGCCGAGTGAGGTATTTTTTGGGTTTAGAATTCGAATGAATAATGACGCGATCGCTGACGATAATAACGAGCATTCTATTGACGTCACTGCGTTGAGGAATAAGGTCGATGCAAATATAAAGAGTAATGCTGAACGACAAAAGGCATCTTTCGACTCTAAAAGAAAAGAGGCTCCTATTTATAAGGTTGGAGATTTGGTGGTACTCAAAATTCCGAGTCACACAAATGATGGTCAAAGCACCAAACTCTTGCCTCTGTACAAGTGACGAACATCCTTTCAAGTGACGAACATCCTGGGGCACGATAGATATCAAGTGGCGGACCTGCGGGGGGCTGAAAGATCTTCCAAAAAGTACGATGGTATTGCCTGCGTGGAGAATATGAAGCCCTGGATCCGCGTTGCTGAAGTACCGGATGTTGTCGAAGATGCATAGGTAACTAAAAGTGGCAATAAGGTAAATTTTATAATAATAACATAGCCTGTTCTGTTGTCTTAATTGTTTATTCAGATTTATTCTTTTATTTTTTCTATTTTTACATACTTGTTGATACTGATATTTCGCCGAATAGCGGTTATGATTCATGTTGTCCAATGCATTCGCTTTAAACATTATGGATGTTTATAGGGTGTTCGGTCTCTGATCGGTAAGCAACAGGCATCCGTAGTGAACGCTGTTGCAGTATTAGTGGTGATACACGACTAGATTGATAATAGCGAACATTGATCTAGTTCAAGCCACAGACGGAGGGAGCATGTTAACCATCGATGGAATAGCATTGCTCTTGTCTGTCCGAACACCTTATCTACAGTCAGATGTTAAAGCAGGTCACATATGTACCGAGTTAAAATACGGCTACTAAGTATTTATTTTATGTTTTCAGCTTCTACATTGGACCAAAACGCTGTTCGAGGACGAACGCGTGAGCAGGACGGCCGGATGTTGTCGCACTTGCTATTTCCATACCGGAGGAGAATAGGAGGGGCGCGCCATGGTAGCTTATTTTTTTAAGAGCGCTGCGGAGGACACTTTTCCACGCACCATCGTCGAGACAACACCTCTCCGTGACCAAGATACTTCGTGTTCAAGGGTATATAGGTATCAGCCAGAAATAATGTTGGTAAAACATTATTTCCATACATTTAATTATTGTTGAAATTCTACTGTTTGATTCATCTGTAACTGTGTTTTTTATTTCAAATATAAACTGTGATTATTTATAATTTAAATACTATGTTGAGATAAAAGGGATTAAACTGATTTAACCTAGTTATAATTTAGGTGTGTTGTATCTACCTTATTATCAATAAACGCTTCTTATGATTTACTGACCGTTATTTTTCTAATAGTAGTGCTCTTCTTTAAGTGTTGGGCTGCTTAAACTTAAGTTTGAATTGTATTGAGCCAAATTAAATAAATAAATGATTCCTGTAAAAAAAAATCTTTACAAATATGGCTATGTGGTGGCCCATCGTTGTATCGATAAAACTTTTCAACTAAAGCCATCAGTTCATTTTCCACTTGTGAAAAATCAAAAAACGTGTAGAGGCATGAGATACAGGGTGAAGAGTTTCTTATCCTCAATCGAAAAGGGATTATCCTCCAACCAGTTCTATGTGTGGGTCAAGGCTCACGGTTGTCGGGCTTAGAATAAATCCTAATATCATTGCTTCCGCGTTGCAGTAATTGACGTTGTGACGTCAGGATAGTGCGTCGCTCTTTTGTGGTGTTTTAGATGGCGCCATAAAGTACCTTATTAAAAAGGACCAAACTATCATTGTTTAGGGTTCCGTACCTCAAAGGGAAAAAACAGAACCCTTATAGGATCACTCGTGTGTATGGCTGTCTGTCCGACCATTCCCTTCTTATCTCTGAAACTACAGAGCCTATAATTTTGAAAAAAATACAGAAATTAGGTCCACACTTTTAGATTACACAACTTATGAGAAGTCTATGGTGCAAAAATAGCATGGAAAGTCACTCAATATCTACTACAATAGTACGGAAGTCCTTGCCCTGAAGCTGCTACCCGCATAACAAGCACCTGCATTAAAAGACAAGAAAGTAGGTATAATAATATACCTACTTCTTTGTCTTTTAACAAAAAAATACTTATATTACTTGTCCCTTTTCCTTCTCTCATCCTTGGATCCCACCTCAGTCTTAGAAGATGGCAGACACTTGCCTTTTGCCTTGCGGTGTACTTTACTTGAGCACTAGCTACTTCACAGGCTCAGCACTCGAGGACTTTAGAAAAGCATTCTATACCTGTTACAAACGCTTTATGTACACTGCTGCATTTTCTTTTAAGTATATTTGTTTTATTTACCGTGGAGAGAAACATTAGATGGGACTGGTGAGCAGCAGGTGTATAATATGAACCAGCACCTCGAACTAACCCTTCATTGACAAATTGGCGTGAAATATACACATAACATCACACCTGTAATCCCCGAAGGGTTAGGTAGAGTTGTACCCTTTACTATACTCATATTTCGCTAGATAAATAGGCGTGAAATATGCATTTTGTTTTTTTTTTTATAACAAGAATACCGCAGGATTTGAAGTTTTGGAATTGTCGATTTAAAAAAATTGTTTGACGAGTAGATACTCCAATTAACCAAGTGTACTATACTGTAGTGCACTCCGCATTTGAAGTGCTCAAAATAATACACCTGTCGTTTTTAAGGCCAATTTATACTTTACTAGGTGTTGCCAGCGGCTTCGCCCGCTACCACTCGAAGGTTATCCTACGGGAAGATAAAAACGGGATAAAAACTATCCTATGCGTTAATCCAGGTTCTAAACCATCTGTGTACCAAGTTTTATCAAAAATCCGTTCAGTAGTTTTGCGTGAAAGGTGACAAACATCCATCCATCCATCCATACATACATACTTACAAACTTTCGCGTTTATAATATCATAGTAGGATTTTCAAGCCAATAAGTATGCTCAAAGCCTTGCGTTTTAAAACCACATGATTATAAACAGCCTGATATTATGATACAAGAGGTTCTGACTTCTAAAGAGCAAATTTTGAGTAATAACTTGTCAATAAAAAAAAATATTTTTATATTATTATTAATAAATAAATATATTGTTGAGAAGGTCAACAATTTAGCTAGCGTGATTATTAAGGTTAGGCTTCATTTAAAAAAATGATTTTCTGTCATCAAAAAATGAAAACAATCATTAAAACTAATTGTGATACTACATTCTACTTTAGAAACTGCAAGTTTCAATTCAAATAACGTCACCTTATTTTTCATCCTATTATTCAAAGTTACTAAGGGACCTGTAATCTAGAATTTTCAATTCAACTCAAGATGCTAATGAAAAAGCGCCCTTCATAAATTCACGCCGACAAAACTTTGACACTCCGACAAAAATTAAATTAACTTCTGCTTCGTGTAAAAAAGAGTTTTCTCGGAATATAATAATTTATGAAAATGGCGATATTATTATCTTGAAATGTTCACATTATTACGGTACTATAATAGGTATGCCAATAATTCGGCCTAGAATTCTCTATTGAAACTTCGTTAGTGATTCCCTTGAGCAAATTGATAGGTCTTCATGTAATACAGCTTTAACATAGTTACTACAGTTATCCATAACGAACCTATAGTTAGAACAAATGTTTCGTGAGAGACGGGGACGGCCAAAATAGTAATCTAACGTTCGAGCCATTTAACTAAAGGTCCATTTGTCTTCAGTACATATAGGATGACTGCCTAGTTCGTTTAGTGGTGTCAAACACTACTACCGAGCATGAGGTTTGTGTTGTGTTTGATTCTCAGGCTGGGAAGTGTTAGTGGATCATTGATTAGGAATTTGTTTGGTCTAGATCTGTCAGCAGCTGATACCGCTAGGTTCGCCCACTGATTCATGAGACTTAAACATGACATTTGGGAATTACATGCTTGATGTTATAAATGACAGAACGGTTGGTTGGCGCAGTAGCTGAGCGATTGGATTACGATTCGATCCCCGCACGGAACAAATATTTGTATGGCCTGCAGATAGTTGTTTCGGCTCTAGGTATTTGTGTATGTGAGTTTATGTATGTGAACGCACCCACGATACAGGAGAAATACCTAATGTGGGGCAACTTTTTAAGAAATAAAAAAAATACCAATCAAACTTGAACCTAATGCTTTCGTGATAAAGTTGAAAATCTATTCAAGTTTGACAGATTGTAGTACCTTGATGACCTGCAGGGCTATTGGGTATCTTTTAAATGTCAGTGGCTATCATATTGTCCATGGATTAACTGTCAAATTGGTTATGGTTTAGTACAAAATGGAACCATTTGACAGTTAATTGATGGACATTTTAGGATAGGTGCTGTCATTCAAAATATACGCAATAGCCCTGCTGGTCTCTGTACAAAACTTGGCAATGTGTTCAACCAATACCTGAAAATTATGTAGATACGGCTTTACTTGGTATGACGTCATAAGTAAGGTGAACATGATTAATGACCTACTACGACTGTAACCATTAATATCATATAAGGCATTGTTAATCATATTCAGTGTACTTTAGCGATTACTTATTTTGTAAAGAGTTCCTTCGTGAATTAGGGTAGTTACAAGAAAAACTAATTAGTCCATCAGATAGATTTCCAAAAAATATTGGACACGTATTTTTTCTTTTTTCACGTAAACAAACGATACAGTGCTTTGAAAACTCGTGTGACGTCATTTACTAAGACATTAGTATGACATTCTTTACCGGTGAGTGACGTCACAAGTAGTCACAACCCCCACTCAAATCTTTGACGCGTTGTATCTTCGTCAATTTTTATTGATTTAATTAAACAAAAAATCCGTATCCAATATTTTTCGATAATCTAACAGACGGACTAATCAGAATCATATTTTTTTTAAGTCAGTAAACATCCCTTTTTTGAGTAATGGCGGCTTAGTGGTAACGGACTGGACTTGCAATCTATACTAATATTATAAAGCTGAAGAGTTTGTTTGTTTGTTTGTTTGAACGCTAAGATCTCAGGATCTACGGGTTGGAATTAAAAACTTCTTTTTGTGTTGGATAGTCCATTTATCGAGGAAGGCTTAAGGCTATATAACATCACGCTACAACTAATAGAAGTGGAGCACAAATGAAAAATGTTGCAAAAACGGGAAACGATAATCCTTTTTGAGAACTGCGATGCATGTGCGGCGGCTGGGAAGCCGGCCGAGCACCGGGCAGGGGGCAAGGCCTGCGCTCCACCCGCCAAGGCCAAGGGGAAGGGGCCCTCCGCAACCGCCAACCCCACCGTCGTCAAAGCCGCAGCCGCCGCCGCCGCCGCCGCTGCTGCCAAAGACGCCACCGCAACTCCCGCTGCGGTGGTGCCACAGGAGGTCCCGGAGGGGGCTGAAATGGACTGTCATTAATGGCCCCATTAAGCCTCCTCCAGGCGAATATCAACCACTGCGCCTGCGCTCAAGATCTGTTGAAATCAGAACTCCCGCTGCGGTGGTGCCACAGGAGGTCCCGGAGGGGGCTGAAATGGACTGTTATTAATGGCCCCATTAAGCCTCCTCCAGGCGAATATCAACCACTGCGCCTGCGCTCAGGATCTGTTGCTCCAGAGTATGGCGCAGTGGTCGATAAACATCGCCGTGGTCGCTGAGCCCTACTTTGTCCCGCCCAGGCCAGACTGGGTGGAGGACCTTAGTGGTTCAGTGGCCATTATTGCGTCGGCCGCCGCCGGCACCCCGACCCTTGAGACGGTCAGAAAGGGTCAGGGGTGCGTAGCAGCACGGTTCGGGGAGATCGTGGTTGCGGGAGTCTACTTCTCTCCGAGCCGAACTCTCGCCGAGTTCCAAAACTCCCTCAGGGAGTTAAGTGTCGTCATCGGAGGCTATTCCCTTCCCGTACTAGTGCTCGGGGACTTCAACGCCAAGAGCTTGGCTTGGGGTTCCCGTTACACGGATGTGCGGGGTGGGATGGTCGAGTGCTGGGCTCTGGAAACAGGCCTGGACATCCTGAACCGGGGTTCTGTACCCACGTGCGTGCGGATGCGGGGCGAGTCGGTGGTGGACATCTCGTTCGCCAGCTCCGCTCTGTCACGGCATGTCGTCGACTGGCGCGTCATGGAGAGGGTGGAGACATATTCCGACCACCGGTATATCCGGTTTGAGGTCTCTGCCCAGTCCCCAAGTGCGCCGGTCCCACAAACCCCGAGTGGTCCGCGTTGGGCGCTGAGGCAGCTGGACAGGGAGCTCCTCCTGGAAGCCTCGATCGTGCGGGCCTGGGTGCAATCACCGGTCAGGCCCGCCGACGTAAACACCGAGGCGGGTTGGTTCCAGGAGGCCATGTCTGAGATATGTGACATGGCAATGCCCCGAGTCCGGCCAGGAAGCGCCCGGCGTCAGGTGTACTGGTGGTCGCAAGAGCTGTCGTACCTGCGTAAACAGTGTATGGCGGCGCGGCACCTGTACACCAGGCATCGCAGGCGCCGCATTCGGCCTCCGAATTTGGAAGCCATTGAGGCGGAGCTGTATGAGGGGTACAGGGCGGCGAAGGCCACCCTCCGCGAGGCTTGTAAGCGGGCCAAGAATGAGGCCCGCGAGGAGATGCTGGAGACTCTGAACAGAGATCCGTGGGGGCGCCCTTACAAGACGGTGCGGAATCAACTCCGCACCCGGGCCCCCCCGCTGACGCAGTCTCCGGCCTGAGCTCGTGGAGGACGTTCCCTTCGCGAGGGGAGCATCCTCCCCCGCTAATGGCTCCGTCATCCGCGATGCCGGAAGCGGACTATTCAGGAACCGATGACGACATTCCGGAGGTGACTGGGGTAGACCTGAGAGCGGCGGTACGTAGGCTGAGTGCCAAAAATACCGCCCCGGGACCCGATGGCTTGCCTGGCAAAGCCTGGGTCCTGGCCTCAGAGGCTCTTGGGCCCCGACTGGAGGGGTTCTTTAGCGCATGCATTGAGAGAGGCCAGTTCCCGCTTCGTTGGAAGACGGGGAAGCTGGTCCTCATCCAGAAGCCGGGGCGCCCGGCGGACTCGCCGTCCGCATACCGGCCCATTGTGCTGCTCGACGAGGTGGGCAAGCTCTTTGAAAGAGTAATTGCAAACCGCCTCGCCGAGCACCTGGAGGGAATGGGTCCGGATCTTGCGGAACACCAGTTTGGTTTCCGCAAGAGGCGCTCGACGGTGGACGCCATCATGCGCGTGAGAGCCCTCACGACGGGGGCTGCGGTCTCTCGGGGCGGTGTGGTCTTGGCGGTGTCTCTCGACATCGCCAACGCCTTTAACACTATGCCCTGGAGCTGCATTGGGGAGGCACTCCGGTATCACCGGGTGCCGACCTACCTTCGTCGTGTGGTCGGGGACTGTAGAATTAAGCGCCTGCTTGGTTTGGCACTATTTCTTGGGTTGGTTGATAGATTGATCGATTTGGTTGACTTTATGTCGGACTGGTAATGGTTTGGTTGTTGGTTTACGAACACTGGTTTAATAATACGCAATAATATGGTTCAAAGTTATATTGTACACTAGTTATACAGGGTGTTTGGAAGGGAGCTGTACATACGCCTAGGGTAGAAACTAGGGATAGTCTGCTACCTACCCCCGCCCATTATATTGACCTTGGCCTCAAGGTTTTTTTTTAATTTATTATTATTTTTTATTTGACTTTTTGACTAAAACTACCTGTAGCTCAAAATCTATCCATGGGACCGGTCGGCTAATGGTCTTGTTTTAATCGTTAGAGTCTTAGGGTCCTGCAAAAAATTATTTTACACCAGAAAATTGTGGAGAAGAAAAGTTATGGGGCCTGAAGTACCGTAGTAAGGTAAAGAAATAATTTTAAATTAAAAAAAAACCTTGAGGCCAAGGTCAATATAATGGGCGGGGGTAGGTAGCAGACTATCCCTAGTTTCTACCCTAGGCGTATGTACAGCTCCCTTCCAAACACCCTGTATAACTATTAAAATGGTAAAATGGTAATTAATGTTAGCTAAATTAGCACTAAGGTGGTTTGATTCGAGTAACGCGATTGGTATCTGAACACGCACTAACTGGCGATAGTTGCGATACATGCATTTATGGAAATGCATGAAGGCAAAAGTGCTGAGCTGTTCGGTTGCAATATTGTACCGAACATATTCCCGAGCACAAGATGAGATAAGATGATAAGAAGAGTGTAAAGTACTCATCAAATCATCTTAGTTATACATATAATACAAGAAATAAACAAGAAATGGTAAACAAAGTAAAGTAGGTAAATGGTAAAATGGTTAATAAAGGTAAAAGTACAAATTATGGTTATCTCTAAAACATAAATTCTTTAAACTAATGAGTCTTCCACTGTGAACACACTTTCTTTTCGCACTTTAGGCAACGTAGCCCTTTTCTTATTACCCGCACTACGCATAGCACTAGGCCATCGTCTGGCAAAATATGCACTTATGCCTATAGGTTCACTTTCACTTTGCTGACGGTCAGCAGTGCTCTGCTTTCGCGGTTGCACTTCACTATATATTCTGGTTGGCTCCGATGTAGTCGCCACAGACTCCTGTCTGTGGTGAGGCTGCGCCCGGCTGGCCGTAGAAGGCGAGCAGCAACTCGCTCTTTTCCAAATCCAGACTGCTGCAGCGCATAGTACAACTCCCAGCAGTATATAGACGATGGTATATTGGTGGATGTCATGAATGGAGACGTCATCTACTTCTGCTTTGGTGGTTTTCAGCGTTTTAATCTGTTCTCCAAGAATGAATAGAGATCTATTCAGACTCATGTCCTCTGGTAATGCTGTTTCTGTTGGTATTGTGATGTTCACAATATGGTTTATCTGGTCTAGCTCTGGCACGAGCAGATTTGGTGTAAGAAATAATTGGTTGGATTGCTGTTGTAAAGAATACAGTGTGATATCTTTACTTTTAATAAAGCATTTCTGATTCATGCTAATTACCCCTGCTCGGGTCAGCTGGCGTACGGTAACTTGATCGTCACATATGATTTTAATTGAATATGTGTCACAGCAAAAATATAAGTATTGTGACGTTGAGTGTAATTCAACCCATCTGTTTTTGCACGCTGTTCTTTCTGTTTTACACCTTTGGTTTATTGGGTTTGTTTCGCAAAAGTTTTTATCATTTTCCAAATTTTGGATTGGTTTGAAGATCTCACATATGAAAGATTCCCCGTGGTATGAGCATGTGTCAAGTTCATGTATGGTTGTTATGAAGTAAGCATCCTTTTTTAGGTTTGCGACGTATTCTGATATTGGTGTTATGGTAATCATACTATAGTTGATTTGTTGCGGGATTGGTATTATCTTAAATAGTTGATAACTTTCTCTTGATATAAGCGGGAATGTGATTTCGAAAATTATATATTTTTCGGTGACTCTCGCTTTTGTTGTCAGTAGCTTGTAGATGCGCTGAAGGTCTGTCTCTATGTTTTCGATTGGTAGTGCTAAATCTTGAGGCATTTGCCCATAGATAGTTTGTAGCTCTCGTTTGAGCTGCGCTGGTGTCAGTAGATGCAGACTGCTTTGGCCATGGTATATTTCCGATATTGTATCTATTAGAGTTTCCTGTACCTGTTTCAAATTTTGCATCATATTAATGGTAGCTATAGAGACTAAGGTGAAGTCTTGTTGTGTTGTCATCACATCAATTTCTTTTTGCAGCCTACTGTTAGCATTGTCTAAGGCAGTTAAATGTTTATTTATGGTTTTGTGTTGTTTCGCTATTATGGCTTCAGTTCTTTGTAGTATATTATGCTCTGCTTCGACGACAGAGGTCAAGTTTTTCCATAGCTGACCTTGGTGTTTTAGATTACGGTGAACAAGTTCAATGTCCTGTCTGTATTTTTCTGCGAAGCTTTCGTCTAATACTCCGAACAATGAGTTTGCAATTGATCCGACAGCGTTGATAAGACCGCGTCGTGTTCGTAAGCGCTCGCCGTAATGCTGGCTAAGCAACAGCTGGTTGTAGTATTGCAGTTCATTGTAATCGTGACGTATTTGTAAGAGTATCATGTGACAATGACTTGATTCAATAATTGTTTCGCATGTTCTTTCGAGATAGGTCGTAAAGTCCTTGATAGCCTTGTCCCCGTGCCAGTATGGAGACATGTCAAAATATGTGACTAATTTCCACTTACACAGTGTCAAAGTACAAAGTTTTGTTGGTATCGAATTGCGTGATATTATATGAAGCTGTTGTTGGTAGTATTATACCTAAGAATAATAACAATGATAGTGCAAGGTTAACTATCTTGGGATAAGTACTGTACATTCTGGTGTTTGGTAGCGGGTGATTAAATGGTTCCTTTTCAGATTCATTCCTTTGATGTAGTGGTTGTTGTTCTGGTATGGTTGGTTTCGTTTGGTCTATAGGTAGCACTGATAGTTTAACTACTGGGCGCTTCATGTAGCCGTTTTTAGTTTTTAGGGTGACTACTCTGACCAGTTCATCTTTTCCTGGATGGACTTCCATCACACGACCCATTGGCCATTTTCCTGCTGGTAAGTTGTCATCGTGTATCATTACTAAATCTCCTACGTTGACATTCTTCTGTTGTTTCATCCATTTGCTTCTGGTTGATAGTTGAGTTAAGTACTCTGTTTTCCATCTCTTCCATAAATCTTCGAATAGTTTTGACACTAGATGCCACCTGGTTCTGGCGTCGTCTGCTGTGTCAATTATGGTTAAACCTGGTCGTGCTGATAGGAAATGGGCTGGTGTGAGGAAATTCAGATCCTCCGGGTCTTCTGATAGTGCGCAAAGTGGTCGTGAATTAAGACAAGCTTCGAGTTTTGATAACAGTGTGATGTATTCCTCAAACGTAAGCTTTTGTTGGCCAATCACACGTTTGAGGTGGTGTTTGAGACTTCGCACGGCTCTTTCCCAAAGTCCTCCCGCATGAGGCCAGGAAGGTGCGTTGAAATGCCATTCAATTTGCAGCTCTGTTATCTCTCTAAAGAATGATTCAACGAAAACATTTTGAAAATGGTCGTATTCTTCTTGCAGCATTCTGTTGGCTCCCACAAAATTGGTTCCGTTGTAGCTATAAATATGACGTGGGGCTCCACGTCGTGCTGCCATTCTGGTCATTGCGGCTAAGAAGGCTGAACTGGTTAAATCTGAGACGAGTTCCAGATGCACAGCTTTCGTCACCATACATACGAAAATCGCTATGTAGCCCTTGGTAGTTTTTATCCCGCGTCCTTTGTTTGCTTTTACGTCCACAAAGCCTGTGTAGTCGACGCCACAATGGTAGAAGGCGGATTCAGGGTTCACTCTGGATGATGGTAAATCACCCATGAGCTGATGTTGTTGGATGGGCTCTTGTTTCTTGCATGTAATACAATGTCGTAGGACTTTCTTTGTAGCGGAATGTCCGCTGATTATTCAATAGTTTTGCCGAATGTTTGATAAAGTAAGACGCGCTCCACCGTGGTAGGTGAGCTCATGAGCGTATTGGATTATTAACGTGGTTAGTCGATGGTTGTGTGGTAATATGATTGGGTGCTTCATGTCTGAATTTATTTGTGCGTTTCTTAATCTACCCCCTACTCGCAGAATACCATCTTGGTCTATGATAGGATGTAATGGTAGTAGTTTACTTTTCGAATGCACGTTTCCATTCTTAAGTAAGTGACTGACGTCGCTGGCAAACTCCATATGTTGCACATTTTTAATAATCAGCAGTTTTGCGCGACGGAGTTCATGTAATGTGAGATAATGTTGACGGCCTGCCTTTGCAGTAGGTAATCGTAGTATCCATGCAAAAACTCGTACGATTTTCGCAAAGGAATTCAATTTGTTTAATAAATGGTTTATAATGTTTGGTATGGTTATGGTAGTTTTCTGGTAATTTTCCACGACTGCTGCGTTAGACTGTTTTATCTCTAAGCTGGTTTCATAGGTGGCATCTTGTATGTCATGGTTTTGGAATGGTTGAATCCATGATGGTCCTTGCCACCACAGATCGTGGTTTTTTAATTGTTTGGTTCTCAATCCACGGCTGGCGCAATCAGCTGGATTTTCAATGGTTTTGACATAGCTCCACTTTTCTTTTGGTATTAGTGTGGTGATAGCTTTCACGCGATTTGAGACAAATGGTTTCCATCTCGCTGGATCTCCTTGGATCCATCCTAATACTGCTGTTGAATCACACCAGCAATATATTTCCTGGTTATATGACTGCAAGCAAGTCTGTACCTTTTGCATCAGCTGCGATAATAGTTGGGCACCCATTAACTCCAACCTTGGTATTGATATGTCTTTGCTAACAGGCACTAATCTTGATTTTGCGGCGACTAGAGTTACCTCATTAGCATTATTTTGGTCACTGACTTTACAATATATAACAGCGGCATACGCCTTATTTGACGCATCACAAAAGCCGTGTAATTGCAAGCTATGGTTTTCCTTTGTTCCTAACCATCGTTTCACTTCTATGGTGTTGATGTCTTTTAGTTCTCCCCTTAAGGTTTGCCACTTGATCTTGATATCCTCTGTTTGACAGACAGGGCTGTCATCTACCCTGGTCAAGACGGACAGTGGAACCGGCGAGAGATGTCGTGCGGTGTTCCACAGGGATCGGTTCTGGGGCCGCCCTTGTGGAACATCGGTTACGACTGGGTGCTGCGCGCCGACCTCCCTAGCGGCGTCAGCGTAGTCTGCTACGCGGACGATACGCTGGTGCTAGCTCAGGGTGGGTCGGCCGACAATTTGACACGCGGGGTTGCGATAGTCGTAGAGAGGATCCGGCAGCTGGGTCTCGAGGTGGCGCTTCACAAGTCGGAGGCCATGGGCTTCCATGGACGTGGGAATGCGCTGCTGTCGGGATCCCAGTTAATGGTGGGAGGGGTCCCCATCGGCGTCGAGTGTACTTTGAAGTACCTAGGACTCGTCCTCGACAGCCGGTGGAACTTCGTGGAGCACTTCCGACGTTTAGCTCCCAGACTGGAGCGGGCCGGGGCTGCCTTTAGGTGGCTCTTGCCCAATCTGGGGGGGCCAAACGCCTCCTGCCGGAGGCTCTACGCGGGGATCGTGCGGTCCATGGCCCTTTACGGGGCGCCGGTGTGGGCGCCTGCTTTGAGGAAGCGGGCCGCCCACTACCTGAACGTGCCCCAAAAGGTCATGGCCGTAAGGACGGTACGGGGGTACCGCACGATCTCCCGCGAAGCGGCGAACCTCCTTGCCGGATTGCCGCCGTGGGATCTGGAGGCGATAGTCCTCGCGCGCCTGCATCAATGGCGCGCGGAGGCGCTGCGCCGGGGGGTCACTCCGCTGCCGCGGCAAATTGCTGCGCGGCGGACAGACCTCCGGTGCGATCTCATGGCGACATGGAGACAGCGACTGTCGCAACCCCGTGCAGGGCACGCCACGATAGTGGCGGTAAGTCCCCTCTTTGAGGAGTGGCTTGAGAGGCGCCACGGCGCCCTCACCTTCCGTCTGACGCAGGTCCTCACCAGACACGGTTGTTTCGGGAGGTACCTGCACCGAATCAGGCGGGAGGAAACGCCCGGATGCCACCATTGTGAGGATCAGCCGGAGGACACGGTGGAGCACACAGTGGAGGCGTGCCCCGCTTGGGCGGAGCCCCGCCGTGTTCTCGTAGCGGCGATCGGCGGCGGCGACCTCTCGCGCCCGGCCCTGGTGCAAGCCATGGTCCGGGGCGAGGAGGAATGGGACGCCGTCGCCTCCTTCTGCGAAGCAGTGATGCTAGCGAAGGAGGTGGCGGAACGCGAGAGGGAGAGAACCTCTCGTCCCAGCCGCCGCGGGAGGCGCTCCGGGCGTCGGGGGTCCCGCGATGACCTCCGGCCACCGTAGACGCGGGCCTGTGGACGGTAAGTGATGGGCTAACTCGCCGTCCGTCCGTCTCACGACGAAAACAGGCCGTGTCGACGGTGCGTTCGTGTTCCACGCGCGCCTCAAAGAGATGTCAGCAACATGGGAGGGGCCCGAAAGGGCCGACGCCTGTCGGGGCTGCGGGTAGTCCTCTGGTTATCGCGGCCTCGACATAGAGGGCGAAGAAGGAACATGGGTGGTTTTTAGTCAATAGAAGTCTGACACTCCCTTTCGCTCTGCCCAAGAGCGGGTTATTCGATGATTTTACACCCACCAAAAAAAAAAAAAAAAAAGGCATTGTTAATCATATTCAGTGTACTTTAGCGATTACTTATTTTGTAAAGAGTTCCTTCGTGAATTAGGGTAGTTACAATAAAAAACTAATTAGTCCATCAGATAGATTTCCAAAAAATATTGGACACGTATTTTTTCTTTTTTCACGTAAACAAACGATACAGTGCTTTGAAAACTCGTGTGACGTCATTTACTAAGACATTAGTATGACATTCTTTACCGGTGAGTGACGTCACAAGTAGTCACAACCCCCACTCAAATCTTTGACGCGTTGTATCTTCGTCAATTTTTATTGATTTAATTAAACAAAAAATCCGTATCCAATATTTTTCGATAATCTAACAGACGGACTAATCAGAATCATATTTTTTTTAAGTCAGTAAACATCCCTTTTTTGAGTAATGGCGGCTTAGTGGTAACGGACTGGACTGGCAATTGGTTATATATTCGAACCCATGAACTTTACTTCGAATGATTTATATCTTCACCACTACTATTGAAACGGTGAAGATAACCTCGAGAGAAAAGAAGGTGTGAGGTCTAGTAGTCGCAAGTGTGACTGCAAAGCAGAGGTCCTGAGTTGGACTCATTTCCGGGTCGGGCAAATTATCATTGAGATTTTCCATCAGGAATATTTCAGCAGCATTCATGGAGTCTGTATTTGTGCCCGGTTGCTGGTAATGGGTGAACCTGTTGCCTGTGGTCTTGAACATAACGAGCGAAATATGGTTGTACTACTAGGTACAGCTCTGCATACACGCAGTGATATTTTATACAAATGAAGTATTACTAATATAGATTTAAGGTTCATTTACTATGTCGGGGCCGTGGGTAGTCCAACGGTTATCGCGGCCTCGACATAGAGGGCGAAGAAGGAACATGGGTGGTTTTTAGTCAGTAGAAGTCTGACACTCCCTTTCGCTCTGCCCAAGAGCGGGAGGGGTTATTCGATGATTTTACACCCACCAAAAAAAAAAAAAAAAAAAAAATAGGTTCATTTATTAACACAAATTGTATTAGATCATATACCAGCTGAGGCCCACAGTGTTGCCCGTATTATATCATATACTAAAATCTTCCTCGAGAACCACTCTATTAATTGGTTAAAACAGCATGAACATCATTGCAGTAGACAGACAGACAGTTCGAAGTTACCTGGAAATAAATAAATGTTATGTCATTAAAACCCTAAATGTTAACAAACCCCGATCCCTCTCACGGAAATGAGACCTTTGAGTCTCCAGTAGTGGAAACATAATGCAATTGAACAAGAATTGATCACAGATTGGACTATCCTTTCGGGATTGCCATTTACTGATTATGTTCTTAAAACTGGCATTTTTTTAGCTACGCATATACTGCTGTGATCTACAACCAAATATCTCACACCCAGCAAATTCAACATAAAGAGACTATCTAAAACCTGCTTCCAACATAAAATACTACAGATAATCAGCTGCAGAACCTAACACTTATCTCTGGCTGTTCCATAATTGTAAATGTGTCAGAAAATGCATAGCCATTTCTGTCCCCACAGAAGTACACATTGGTGTTGGATTTAAATTGCGGCAATGCATAATTTGCCCGTCATGTCATGGACTGTCGCAATTAGAGCGCAACGGATGTCTAAAAGCGCTTTCACGTCCCATGTCTCTTTTCATATGTCCTTGATCAAAATGCAAATTATACTTTGTTGCAGTCTGTGAGCGAAATATATATTCTGCAAAAAGGTTCTTACAAAAACTTTTACACATCATTGGGTATGGTAGATCCTACCTGACTACACTGAGAAATTATACCTTGAAAGCCCAAACATAATACTGGCCAACTCACATGACGATTGTGAAGATTTGTGTCTGAGATGGTCCTGTTATACTACATTTTGTGTTCAACATAATACTTGCTTACTGTGTTTGAAGGTGATTCACTTTCACGAATCATTGAGATCGCCAAAATGTAAAGAGGCTTGTAATTCAATTGATCATCATTATCTGATTATGTTTTGACCAACCATGCTTAAGGCCAGGTTTCGGACTAGCAGAATAAAGCTGATTATCAATATATTGCAAGGAACAATAGGGGATCAGACTGAGTCAAAAAACAATGATTCTAATTAGTCCGTCAGTTAGATTATCGAAAAATATTGGATACGTGATTTTTGTTTTATCAAATTAATCAATATTGACAAAGATAAGATGTGGTTGTGACGTCATTTATAGGTAAAAAATGTACTATCATATGACGTTTTCGAAGAGTTCACGAGTTTTTGAAGCACTGTATATGTAGAAAAAATTCGTCTCCAATATTTTTTGGAAATCTATCTGACGGGCTAATTAGTTTTTTTTTTGTCCGATCCCCTATTGCCTCTCTGACCTTTACAACCCATATTGATTGGCCTGGCTTATAAACTCATTACTTTTATGAATTTTTAAGCATATTTCAAATTGCATATTGTCACCCACCCAGACAAACTTTTAGCACTATTGGAAACAGCCTCTATTTAACAGTATCCTGTAGCTGCAATATATTGCGGCCCTATTTTTTGATGACTTGTGCATTCAGAACCATCATCCAACAAAATCGAACAACGTCTATCCCAAAAAAGGTAGATACTATCTCTTGTCTATCTACGTTCCCAAACATAAGTATCAATTAGTGACTCGTATTCGGGGCATGTCTATATTGAGCAAAGGCTCTTTGTGTAGCGATCCCCAGGGTAGATTGAACGGCCGTAGCTCATAATGCACTCGGGTAAGCTGATAGGTTCCACCGTATTCTGTTTATCCTAAACGGCTTCAAAAAACAAGCTCCAATTTCCTAAATCCTCGACCTAACGTTATTAAGCCTTTGCCAAATCTGTTTTTCAAGAATAAAAGAAAATACGTACCCGATCTGTTTTAGATCGCTCAAGACTGGCACAGAATAATTCAAAGCTTCGAAATGTTTTCTTATTTGGAGTGATTATGGAAATTGAAACAAACGAAAGACTGGCTCGTTGGTCTAGTGTCCGCAATTGCGACCGCTGAGCATGAGTCCTGGGGTCGATTCCCGGGTCAGGCAAAGTGAAAAGTGATAATATGGCTGCGGGATGTTGTAAGAGATACCGCCGCCTTGACATTTAGGGCTAAGAAAGAACATGGATGGCTTTTAGTGAGTAGAAGTCTAACACTCCCTTTCGCTCTGCCAAAGAGTGGGAGAGGTTATTTGATGATTTCCCAACCGCAAAAAAAAAAAGAAACGGCAAAGTGATATTGGGTTCTTCTATCAGGAAATTCTCAGTAGAACGGAGACTGGAATTGTGCTCGGTTGATGGCTTTAGGCTCGCCCTCTATTGTATGGGACTTGACCATGACTGGTGAAATGTAGGTGTAGGTACTATTAGATAAACCTTTGTCCAATGTTTTGAGTATTACAGGCGTGATGTTATATAAACATTGCATTTGCAGCATTTGACGTAAAAATAAATCTTAATACTTTCTTACACAGAGTAATTTAAATCTAAAATAAAATTGCAGATTTAAATTAAAAAGGCCACTTTTTATCACAGTTATTTTCATAAAGTTTAAGCGTCCTTGCAAACTCTTGAATGCATTAATTTTACAAAGTATGCAATTTTGATTATTCCAACGAATAAAGTGAACGTTTAAATGAACATTTTGTCTGAAATATTTTCACATTCTATGTAACGAGAAGAGTAAAGACCAGAATGGCTAGTAGTTTAGTGCTATAACGTGTGGTGACTTTTTAAGACATGCAACTATGTGAATCTATGTGATCTCTGAGGGATCGAATCCGGAATGAGGTGATCCGGCAGAGAACTAAAGTTGTCGACATAGCTCACAGAATAAGCAAGTTGAAGTGGCAATGGGCCGGCCATATCTGTCGCAGAACCGATAACCGTTGGGGTAGACGTGTTCTTGAGTGGAGACCGCGAATTGGCAAACGTAAGGTGGGACGCCCTCCTGTCGAGGCCGCGGGTAGTCCTCTGGTTATCGCGGCCTCGACATAGAGGGCGAAGAAGGAACATGGGTGGTTTTTAGTCAGTAGAAGTCTGACACTCCCTTTCGCTCTGCCCAAGAGCGGGAGGGGTTATTCGATGATTTTACACCCACCAAAAAAAAAAAAAAAAAAAAAAAGGTGGGACGCCCTCAGGCTAGGTGGAGCGACGATCTTCGCAGGGTGGCTGGTAGCAGCTGGATGAGAGTTGCCGAGGATAGAGAAAAGTGGCGTGCAATTGGAGAGGCCTATGTCCAGCAGTGGACTGCTATAGGCTGATGATGATGAACTATGTGAATTAAAACTTTGCGGTTTTTTCTTACAAAGAAATAAACGTTCTATTCTAATTTTTGTTTAATCGCAATTAAAGCCGATGTCGACTATTCTACCAATGAGCAGTGAATATTATTACTTTAAACATGGACTCACCCGTGTCTATAAACAAGTCTCAGTGATCCCATGACTAAATTAGTTATTCTTCTTCTTCTCGAACCGATAACTTAAATTTTGTTATAGGAACCTAGACAGCTCTTTCGTTGACGTCATTCACCATCCAGGGTCCTGTCCAGTGTGGAGAATTAACACTTTAAGGCTCCACACTCGCGTTGTATCCGAGATGGGTAGATTATACCCCATCTTCCCAAATTGGATCGGCAGCGGCCAACTTGAGCACACAGTACCGGCCACTGCTGTAATTATTTAAGGTACGATGTTTATTTTCTAGTTTAGGTAGTAATTGCTTGAAAATAGAGCTACAAAAAATTTGAACTATTTGCTAAACTTTTTTTGAGGATTCTTGTCTCGTGCATAAAATAAAATAAAAAATTAATAAAAATGTTTGCTTGATGCAAACATTTCTATTAAAATTTTAAACTTTAGTAAATACTTTAACTTTGCTATAGAGACGGGCCATTAAAGTCTTTAAAACCCTTCATATTTGCACGTGATAGTTCAATAATATAATTTACAACTGCAAAATTAATGCACAGGCATCTAAATCAGAGTATCTTGCCTCATAATTGTAGTCTGCTATACTGCCTGGTTCTAAATTATTCGGGCTGATTGATGATATCAGGATAATGTTACTAATGCAGGACTAATACACCTATATATACCTATGTATTCCCGATTATCCCGCCGTAATTGCATGATGCGGAATAATGAGCCTTGATTCTCTTTCTACCGTATCTTTCCGAACGAGATATTTAGGGATCGGTCGCCAATCAGAACGTATTTTGCCCACAGACTAAATCATCATCTGACCTTTGTAATTCAATTACTAAAGGATACGAATTTTCCAAGAATACCCAATACTATTAATTACGTCATTATACGGTGGGCCTACAATAAAGAGTATTTATACATATTTCTATTAGACAGATTACTGAAGACTTATAACGGTTAAAGTTTCTTGTACATTCTTTTTCATACAGCTCTACGCTTTGGAATGGGTATCTACAGCACTTTCACAAGTTTCAAAAGTAACCGAGACTGTAGCTTCTGTTTTTTTTTGTCATTCACAAGTGCCAGTAATAGTCTTATTGAAATGATGTTTTGAGTTTGAAGTTATAAATACGTAAATATAAACCAACACTAGTAATTTTCATACATTCTCGGCTTATATATGTTACCAAAATCCAGCGTATTTACTCCGCGATTAAATCCCTAAGGAGAGATTTAACTACAAGTAGTTTATGCTACTAAATATAATTGCTGCGGTTGGTACTGGCAATTGCTCATAAAGTTGCCACTGTGTGGAGCAAAGCTTTGACTTGAATATGAAGTAATTATCACTGAAATAATTTCTTGGATTTGTTACCCACATTCACCGTGGTCGGTAATTGATGAGCTGGTGGGTGGATGTTTTTGGTCTATTCCAGTCTACGTTAGTAAAAATTTAAAAGCAGATCCTAAACTACTGAATAATTGACATACTTTGTTATTTTTTTCACAAAAGATTTTAAGGTATAGACACCAGCACATGAAGCTACAATAATTTGTTAATATACTTTAATAGATTTTCAACTTAATCGCTAAACTATTAGGTTCAAGGTTGATTTTTTTACAGTTTCGGGTAGCTTTGTGTGCTGGCCGTCTGTACCATAAGTAAAAACTTAAAAAAGACTTTTGAAAATGAGTCTCTTGGAGGAGTTGAATGGAGGACACAACTTCGTGGATGTTTACCTTATATTTGCTATCCAGCTTGTATAAAAATAACAATGAGATTAAAATGAGTACAGTCTTACCAGTAGGTCTATCTGTGCCTTTGTTTTATAAGAAAAAATCATTATTACGACGTAAAACTCTGAAGAAATATTTCACATTCAAGCTTTGTCGTCAAAATACCTCCATTTATTTCACTGTTCACAATAACCTAGGTTTCATAAACCACCCAGTAAAGAAGACAACAAAAAAAATTAATGACACCCACAAGACTACGCCAAGATATTTAAGACACAGCTTTATAAAATGAATGCCTCTCTTCTACCTCGAATTTGGGCCGGTGTCAAAAGCAGGTATTCATTTTTCAGCTAATTAAATTTCGTGGCTCAAACTCTCCTGAGCTTCGCGTTGTAGAACTAGTTCAAGGTCGTGCACTACGAAGATAATGTAGTACTCTAGGGATTTATTGTTCTACGCTTATGAGCCTGGCTGGTGCAAGTGATTCTAAAACAAACGTTTAACGTTTGATGAGCTTTTAAAAAGGACTTTATTTGAGGGCAAGTAACTGTGACGAAAATGTGTCTCATTTTGGTAATGGGATAAGGAGGATTTGGAACACAGTAGACCCCAGCAGCGCTGAAGTCTGTTAAGCTGTGTCTGGTGAGGTGAGGAAAGGAACCTGTAATAAAAATCTACCCATCTACAGACATCTTTCATGCATACGCTCTCGACATTAAGCGCATTTAAATTGCGAATTCCGTTTTGAGTGTTAACATATGTAATTGAGAACGAACCAAAATTTTAGCACAGAAGTGCATACTTACATTTGAAATTAAATGACCTAATACCAAGTCGCGTTCTAGTTCCACATATTAAGCTTTATTTTTACATAGGGCAGTTTATCAGTTAAGTGCTATTAATACTTAATTTAGTAGGCTCGCGAATCAACATCCCAAATTATTTATTGATTCCATCCCGCATAATTCCACTAACGAGAACTCTGTTTATACTTGCTAATCAGGTAATACATTTTAAATGTACGAGATATTGCACACATTGTTAGCTATCGAATAAAATTTTAATGAGCAATTTACGGTGATACAATAAAAACAGTAAATTGATGGGACGTAACAAGAGCGTGAAAGCGGCGCAATTTGTCAGCGTTTCTGTATATAAAGATAAGGCAAGGTATCCATAAAGCGGGGCGGATTATCGCGAGGATGTGGATATAAGTCCGTGTTTCATTAGTTACATTAGCGGGATCTGAGGGCTGCCCTCAGATAATATGATAACAATACATTACGTCAGGACAAGCGCGCTTAATATCTCCTGAGAATTCGTTCAAGCTCGACTGTACATAGTATTCCCTTATTCATTATTTTTGTTTCAGTGACGCAATCAATTTGCCCCGATTTAAAAGCAATTTATTTCGCTACCGCAGCTTCCACAAATAGTTCTCAACGAAAGACTTGCATAACCACCGCGGAGTTTTCAGATTCTAATCAACTTTGAGTAGCAAATCTCAAAGTTTGGAAAGATTTCGCTAAGCTTTCCGAGCCTAAGATGGTATTGAAATTAAATATTACGCAAATTTTCTTCCACCTAAGCATAGAAAGGCGGTGGCTGAACACAGAAATTGAATTAACCAAATCCCTTTGACGAAGTTCGTGTTTGCTGGCAACTCGGTTAAACTGTGAAATTATTAGCGGCCGCGAACGTCGGTGCTTTTTGCGGCAGCGCTTATAGTGCTGTTTATTTTATAAAGATTACATGAAGCCGCGTAAACTGTTTTAAAATGACATTTTGTTTGTTGTTTTCGTTAATACTGAGATAGGGGCGAGCAAGAAATACACAATTATTTTTGGCTTATGACTGTTAAGGCGATTGCCTGGGTTCGTCTGTGGATGGGTTACCACTAGACAGTCGTTACAGGTAGTCTGACAACTAGTTTTACCAAGGGGATCGTATTTTCCAGTACTGACCGGTTTGTGACGGGCAGAAAGGCAGTCGCTCCATGTAAATTCAGCTATCAGCATGTATTTCAGCTGCATCTGTTGAGACTGGAAGCGGACCCCAACAGAGTCAAGAAAAGGTTTTGCAGACGATGATAAATGTAAACACGCTGCCTTAACTTCACGATAAGAGTTCATATCAATGCATAAAACTGCACATTGAAACATTGATCCAGACCAGGTGGCTTCCCATGACCTCCTAAATCAGGATTGTTTTAACCTTACTCCAATATAGAAAAGAGATGGCACCAGACACCCTGTATAGCTTTGTCGATTTCTTATACCACGACTGGTATAAAATAACAACAATCCTGATTGAAGACGTGATAGTAACCCCACAGGTTTGATTTCCATAACACCGTTTATGTCGGCATCACGATATTTTGTCAGTCCTGAATATATTGTCGTTGTAATTCATTCACATACATTTCGTCTCAAATCGAACTTTCGAAGAGATAAGTTCCGGACAAGTCGAGATTATCGACTGAATAAATCAGGACGCGAGTCGCCCTGAAGATTTATTGCGTGTAGAGTGAGGAACACGCCTTATCTTGTGTTTAGACCGAAACAATTCTCTCCTTTGTCGAATACATGCGGAGTAGGTACCTGCAGTATGTTAATGAAGATTAATTGCTATACATATATATATAGCGGACCTGGCAGACGTTGTCCTGCCCGGACAGCAGCGGGTCCGATCCACCATTTATTGATTTTATATGTTACAAAAAATGTGATAAATGAAGAACTGCTGGACCGATTTTGTGCAAACTTCACATAAACCATCTACTAAATAGTCCAAACTAACCCTAAACCTAACTGGGAATCAATCCCCGGACCTCATGCACCGCAGACGAGCCTCCGACCACTAGACGTACGCGGCAGTCATATTTTAATTGCGTATCAGTCATTTTATTGCAGCTAGTATTCTTACAGACGGTGTTGCCAGCGGATGTCTTCATAAATCAAATTTCATGCTGCGTCTCGTTTGAAAGAGATACCGCGGCCTCGACACAAAGGGCTACGAAGGAACATGGGTAGTTTTTAGTCAGAAGAAGTCCGACGCCAGTCTGTCCAGAGCGGGAGGAGTCACTTGATAAATACGTTGAACTTGAAACGTTAAGGCATGAAAGTTTATGTTCTAAGTTGGCATTATTGCTTATTTCTTGCTTGATTTTAACCTTCGTGATTTATTGTAATCTAGACGTTATTTAAAGCTCGTTAGGTCATGTTTGGTTGAACTGACAGTATTCTATTTAGGTCGTTGTCTAGTAGAATTTCCTATTGCATTTATAACCACAAGTATTTGTGTTACATTACAATGAATTAGCCTGTAAGAGATTTATTTGCACAGCACAGAAGACATGATTAATTGTGACAATCTTTGTAAATATTTCGTTGGTATGCCTCAATAAATAAATAAATTAGCAATCATTGTTCTGTTCAATGAAATATTATCTATGTAAAAAAGGGATAATACCAAATATTTATAGGAAAGTAGCGGTAGGTTTGACTTCCCAGGAACGCATGCCGAACGGTATTACAACCAACTGCTGGTTCGTTGGCTGGTTGCTGCTGTGGTTGGTTGTTATTACCAGGAAATTTGTCCTGTTTTTATTAGTATTCCTAGATATAGGGCGATTCTATTCAACTATAATAGATATACTCGGTTAATTTCTGGGAATACTGATACGGAACTACCCAAAAAATATTAAATTCAATAAAACGAGACATCAGTCTGAATCAACAGAGTGTTAAAACCAGTTTTGAATTCATTCTACTGAATGAAAGAGATAGGTTTTAACACATTTATTTTTATTTATTTGTTGTTTTGGAAGACTAACGTTGTCTTCTTTAAATTCTGGTTAATATGTTTTGTTAGCTGTTATCTATGGAGGACTGATAGCAGCCAATGGCAAATCTTCGTTATAAGTCAATAACAGAATGTAAAAAAGGGAATGTGAACAATATTCTGGCCACAATATATGTAGCAAAAATAGAAAAACAGAAAAAAAATATTTATCACATACAATACAAAATAAAATAAAATCAACTTAAATCCCACCTACCTACCTACCTACTACAAAATTAAAGTTAAATTAATTGAAAGATATTAATTAATTTTCTCAGGGAGTTCTCCTGGGAACAAGAGAAGTGAGCTTATTTTATTTAAACGATAATACATGAAAAAATTAACCGTACGTTTGAGTTTTCACTCAGTCACAGTTAATACTCATTTTTAAACTAAAAGCTTTAGCTAGACAAAACACCGGAAGGCTATTTTAATAGTGTGTCCCTACATGGTCCCTACGCAAATTAATTGGTTTGAATAAAAGTAAACAATTTATAAAATAAACAACTTCAATTGTAACGCGATGTAAATGTAAACTTGATTCTATCTGAGACTTGAAGTAAAATATATTTTCGTAATAATTATTTTGTAAAACTGTAAACAAAAACTATAAATATTTAAAGGAAATTTAATCCTCCTTATAAATAAAGCAAACAAAACTAATTCTGCTTGCCAACTAAAATTCCAATCTTAAACATAATTTTGCGTCCCAAAACTTAATTCAATTTTAAGTTCATCAATTTACCTATCTAATGTTATTTTTTCATCAAACTTCTATATAAAGATATTTTGTACTTTGGTTATTAGTTCGAGTTTATTTACAAGTTCGTATGTTAATAAATTATAATCAAGCAACGTGGTTGAACTCAAAGTTTCACACTCACACCTACATTGTTTGGAGTTGAGAAAGAAACTTCGCTGTTTGGTCGTACTCTGTCTATACACAAGTCCCTAACTTCGACTGTAGCGTGTATGCGTAATGAACTTTTTAATCTAGCAATATGTTTGTCGAAGATGAACTCAAATACGAGTCTAAGTTTAACGAAGTTAGCATGCAGATTTAGTTGAACGTCGTTTTCATAGTTTCATGACAAGACAGTCTTCAGAAATCCGTGCCAATTGTGCACGGGCTTATGAAGTGAGAATAAATTGGTACACGAAAATTCAAAGGTGAAGATGTTGAGGCCTGTAATCCCAAAAGGGGTCCCCTAAGGAGTGGATCGTACCTTCAAAGCTGACAATATTTAGTCGGAAGTGACAGAAGGTGAGACTTTTATTTATAAGTCAACCTTAAATCAGACATTTTATAGACCATAAACGTCGACCAGTGTTCGTCTAGACATAAGATTATTGTCTTAACTTACTCCTAGGTTTACCTGTTATAATTCTGTAGGGATCCTTTATACCCTAAGATAGGGTTATCACCATAGATATTATTATTTATTTATTTAAGCAGGTACTTGCTACACTTACAGTTTGCACCAACGCATGCAGCAAGTCAACATCACACACACTAACTTAAAAATCGGATGCAATAATTAAGCATAGCTTTATTACTACTCATAAACAGATCTAGATCCGGTTCCTAAGCAATCAGGGCGTTTAGCAGATTCATCGCCTGGGTTGTGGGCGTATATCGAGCAGTTTGTCTACACACAGTGGGAGCAGCGAACAAGCCTCGTGAGGCACAGGCTCGCGACCGTCGCAGTCGGTCCGGAGCAAACAGTGAACAACGAGCTAAAGTAGTCCCGTCGTCAGTTTTATAATTAATTAGTAGATAGTAGTGCATCAACAGCGCACACTTACGTCTCACTTCTAATGTGTTGATCCCACAAAAAAAAAATATATCCTTATCCCAACATGCTCGCAGAGACAAAAACTCCAAGTTTCACATACCTTGTGCAACCAAACTAAAGCTTGTCGGAGACATTTTGTAAGGCTCAAACTAATAACTAGAACACTTCTTAGAATTTTCTTACAGGCAATTTGACATGCCACGCCTCGAAAAAAACTCGTAGGCAGCTACGGCCGCATGACTAAATGGGCACTGTTCACCAAATGACAACCTGACTTGATATACGAGTACCTGAGAACAGATACTCAAAGATGTCGTTGTTAGTAGGTACTACATCAATAAAACACCAAGATTGAAACGCCAGACGTCGCTGTACCCACCGCAGTCATCAATTTCCTTCCTTGACACTTGCTCTCTTACGAGTAGGGAAGATAACTTGATACACTGCATGTTCTGTTTACCGACGGATTACCGCAACACAAACGAATACCGGGTTCCTCGCGTTTCCTATTTCCTTGTGTCATTATTATTAAGGAGCCTTGAGCTGTCAAGCGAAAAATGGGTATAAGATTTCCGACGCACGACGAAGATACTCCTCAATTTGAGGTTCAGCTTTTGTTTAGCGATCTATTTAAGGTCTGGTGCGTAGTACCCGTTACTTAGTATGATTATGGTCAAGGCGAATAGAACGGAATGTAAGGATTATAGCATAATAGCGTTATACAGTGTGACAGGGAAACTTGATCTATTCCTTCACAGGGCAATTTAAATGAAGTCAAGGAGTCAAAACTGGGTGGTTTTCCGAGCTATGTCGGTTCTTCGATTTATTTAAATTTTCCTACTTATTACCGAAAACAATTTACTTAAATGCAACTGAAAGCTGAATTGTGATCGTTTAAACAAATGCATCCCCAAAAATTAAACTAATAATTAAACTAATCTCAGAAAAAAAAAATCTTTTGTACCAATCCTCATTCGACGTCAATTTTAAGTAAAAAAGTCAGTTTTGACACATTTGTCAACTGAAATTAATCTGTGTCTTAAAAACTCTAGTATTAAAGGAAAGGAAAAAAAATACTCTTCAAGGAATAGGTCGAGTATCCCTTTCATCCTGTATAATGCCTGTCTAAATCTATGAGAATAAGGCGTGTATTTACGTATGTTATGTAAAAAAGTTTAATTTGTGAGCTGAGTAAGTTTCATTCCAAATTGTGTGCTGAAACAGAAACAACGTTAAAACAACATTTCACGACACAAAAGATGAGTAACGGCGCGTCCAGACCCTATATTCGCACTCGCAAAAAAAACCAGTACATCGTCACAGTACCGCGAATGAGAACGTTTTGATATGGCCTCCACGTGCCATTTACCACGTCGCTGTGTTTCCGTGACGTATTTTTGTAACATATTAACCGATTCGAATTTTGTTACTATTCGGAATCGTCGTTCGTTGGAATCGAATCGGCACTTTATTAGATTTCGACGTGCGTTGTATGTCTACATTCATGGATACTGAATTCAGTGAATTCACGTTATCGACGCTATTTGAATGATAGAAAAAGGATGAAACTGAAAATTGAGTCACAATAGCAAGTGTAAGATTTCTGTACAATTAAAGGACAAATTAGTGTGGATGCTTTCATCGTATTTTGAACCTTAGTCTAGAGGTCGCAAGCGTGGCTGATAAACACTTACAATACCTGAGTATTGAGTTCGATTCCCGGGTCGGGTGAAGTGTTATAAAGTTTTTTCATCAGGAATTTCTCAGTTACAGTCACGGAGTCTGGATTTGTGCCCGATTCATGCCAATAGGCCCGCCCCCGGGACGTATTTGGTCACAGTTATATAACTGTGACTTTGACCATTTTGACTTTTATTAGAACTTAAAACTCAATGTGAGTTCTGAGTTCTTATATAATAAATAAATAAATAAATATCCTTGGACATTTCACACAACGCCATTTAGTCCCAAGCTAAGCAACCTAATGCTTGTGTTATGGTAACGAGATGGCTGATAAACTACTTATTTACATTTTTTTTTTTGTAAATACATACAAATTATAGATAGAAAAACACCCAGACTCGGAACAAATACTTGTAGGTCGTACAAATATTTGTTCCGTGCGGGAATCGAACCCGCGACATGCTGCGCAGCAGTCAATCGCTCAACCACTGCGCCAACCGTGTCGTCAAATAATAATAATAATAAAGCCATTTATTTCAAATCTCACTTAAGCTATAACATATTACAATGTTTGTTAGTAAGTTATGCTTAAATTTAAGAAAGTTTACTTATAAATAATGTTAGTATTATTTATGAAATTTGGACCCCTGTTTGGGTAAAGGCCTCCTCCTTCCTTTTCCATGACTCCCTGTCCTTGCCTGACTTTATCCAGTCCTTTCCTGCGACGTGTGTTATGTCATCAGTCCACCGTCTTATTGGTCGACCAACGTTCAAGTTCTTATATAAACACTATAGATCGACACTAATTAAAGCTAAAGTCGACAATATAAATTTACGACTCACGAGACCAATGAAGGATTTCATTGGCAATAATTTCATTTAAATTGTGGACAAGACAAACACCGTTTATACAACCAACTTGTAACCAGCCAACAATGTCTATGAATTAACAATCAACCGGGGTCGGGAAATTGGTACCGTTCGGACAAATTGCGTATATGCGTAAACCCTGAACCATTCACTTACCAAACTAGTTCGCACCAATGCCAATCGAAATCCCTTAGGTTCAATGCAGTACCAAATAGTTCAACTGTAGTATATTTCAAGACAATTGTATTAGTTTAGTGTACAATGCGGAATTTGAGGGTTTTGTTCATAATTTATAGCTTGACGTTAGTAGAATAATTGAATATTAATAGCTTAACAAGACAAAGACTGCCTCTTTGGTCTAATGGTCGTAGACGCGACTGCTGAGCGTGAGGTCCTGGATACGATTCCCGTTTCGGGCAAACTGTTTTCGTTTTTTTTTGCTATTAGAAATTTCTCAGTAGCAGCCTTGAAGTCAACATTTGTGCTCGGGTGATGGGAATAGGCTTGCCCTTTATTAAATGGGACTTAAAATAACTGGTAGAAATGTGGGTATCCCGTCGTGGCTGCGGTAATTAACAAATTCTATTTTTAACATATAATATGCATATTGGTCGAGTTCTCACACTTTTTGCGGAAAAAGTCGCGGGCGAAGTGCTACATACTTAGGGGTCGTTTACGGAGACACGGGGCGTCGCGCGACGCGTGCAGAAGGCTCATCGCGTGCTATTTTATTAATTTACTGAAAGGCGGGTCCACCGCAACGAACACTGCATTTTAAGCTAACGAGCGAAAAATCGCTTCTCGTAAAATTGTCGTTTGCAATCGTTACTGTTTTCATACATCGCCATCTAATTGAATTAAAAACGCACAACGCGCTGCGCGACGCCCCGCGTCTTCGTAAAAGAGGCCTTAGATTGCAAAGCGCAAGTGAAAATGTTTGCTGACACAGTTCTGGAGCTATACTACTTCAATACTTATTAGTCATGGGTAAGTCTAAATATAATTTCATCATTTGCAATATTTTTTTCATCCATGGGAGTCTAATTTAAGCACGGTGATAAAACGTGAACCTTCAATAAATGCAAATAATCAATCCACACCAGCCTCTTAATTACTCGTACTCCAAATTAATGTTTCCTGATTAATTATTCCGTAGTAAAATTTATCAAACCCGCTAGCCCAAAGGGTGCAATTTTTTATGAAGATTTCGCAAACTTTTTTCATTATATTTCTTGAAGTATTTGCAAAGTTCCATCCGTTTTTAACGCTGGGAAAAATCTCCTCACTTTTTCACTCCCTTAATGTTGACCGAAATTCTTATACGAATACCTATTGGTGCTACGTAAAATGTCGAATCCTCATTTCTTGGAGATTACGTCTTAAAATCGAGTTTTTAACTTCTTAGTTATCATGTTAATGAGGAGATAAAGCAAAAACATGGCTCACTTTGTCTTTGAATAATAACCCAATGCGTAGATATGATAACTACAAAAAAAGGAATTTCATATTTAGCATGATTTTGTCTACAGTATAATATTCGCATAGCTTTAGAAAATATGTCACAATTTATACCAATCCCGTTTATAGCTTATTTCCAAGATTGCCAAAATCCGTTTAGTAAATGTACCTAATAGTGGTTATACATTACTTACCAATAAAGTCTCATCTTAACACTACTACACATAAATCACAATACACGACTGACGAAAGCTTTCTGAAAATTACGTTACGCAACACTTCCAAACACAAACGAAAAATAAAAAAAAACATCGTATTTTTTCAACAATGGCAACAATGGCTGCAAGATCCGCTCACTCAATACAGATTGGTTGGTGAAAACGGTTGTGTTGTTGCGTGCTCCCATCCCATTAAGATAAGCCAACCAAAACGAGACGCGTGGCTTACGATTAATGACGGGAAACAAAATGCTGTCTGCAATCCTGTTATGTTTGAATGGACCAAACGTAAAAACCACAATGGGGTGCCCACAGATAATAATAATGGAATGAATGTACGGAAAACCACACAAATCATAAAGACCGCTGATTATGCATTTTCAGCCAACAACGGCGAAAATAAATATTTACACAGCTTATAATAACCAATCACTTACGTTGGGAAACATGAAGAATATTACAAATGTTCAAATTAAAGTAGGGTGGTGTGATATATATTCTAGAGAACAAAGACAACACAATTAATGTTGCCATAAACTTTACCGAACAATGTGTAAGTAAACATTATGTTCAATGTATGCGAACCACAAAATGCTGATATATTTAAAGTGACGAAGCTCAAACAGTAAAAGGTTCGTATAAAAACAGAACTATCTCTATATTTTACGTCCTTAATCCGAAGTACAACACCATTCAGTTCAAACTACCCATTTCGTGGGCCTAAGCAATTATGACAGTTACTCGACTATTATATTTCGCGATCTAGATTCTAAACAAACTAATAGGAGAGATAATCTGAACCTTTTCAATGACTGTGTAATTAAATATGTGTGACCACTAACGCAGCGAGTGCGGTTGATACAGATGGAATATATATTTGGAGATAGACACGTCATTGCACTGTAATTAAGGACATCGTTGTGTCCTACACACCACAAGCCACAGTCGTTATCTATATACATAACTAGTATCTCCCTGATGACTGTAGGTAAGATAGAGATACATAATATGTGTAATTGTGTAAATGCACACCGAGAGTATACAGTATAGTATTAGAAAGGCTGTGGCCATACTTAAGGCTGTAGCTGTCTTGACTTTCGTACGTTTTTTCACAGGTGACCACTAAAAACCAGCGCTGTGCTGTGCACCATGCTGAGCGGTAACCTGCTTGTCGCAATCACGTGCAACTTTTGTGTCATTTTTCCCTGCTTGTTGTATTTTTTTCTTTGTTTAATATTTGTAATTTGTTGTACACATACAACACATTACATTATATTATATCTTTTTTTAAATATCTCATTGTATGCTCGTCATGTTTCTGCGACAAATAAATAATTTTTCTTTCTTTTCTTTCTTTCTAGTACAGACTATCAATATGAACAACATCTTCTTCTTCTTCCATACGATCAAAAATAAGCTGCTAAGAATATTAAACAAAATACGGGATTGGATTTAAACTGGCCTGCCTAACTTCATTACACACTTTTTTACATAATTATGTTAGGTATAAAATACAAACACGTTTTGTAAGTATCACGTATTCGAGATATGAGCTTAGATAATTTTGTCTGTGGCTAATCAAATCAAAGTTGTGCTGGTGATACCATCAGTGTGTACTATATTGATAGGGAATAATCTTGGAAACGTGACACATTAGAACATTTTTGTCTCATACAAAACTTATTTGTATAGATGCCAGCTTATGGAACAATGTAATATGCTATGGTTTTTGGAGAGGCCTCTATTTTTAAAACTCGAACGTAATGGACATGTATGTATAGGACAAATGATTCTCATTTACTATTTATTCAGTCATAATGTTAGGCAACGGAGACAGTTGTTCAGTTTGATGGTCACCTTTCTGGTACATTCTGTAGACAAAGGTAAATATACCACCTACTTCAATCGACCTCAGATGTTTACTAAAGACGCTGTGCTCAATTTACTCACGGCAAAAGCAAGGTATAGAGAACGGAGTCTGAGATAGCACTTTAATGCCTCTGACACCTTCTATCATGCAAATATATTCGATTGTCTTAGTCACCGGTCGTTAGACACAGTCTTATGTTTCGGTTGACCTAGAGGAACACGGTAACTGGCTTTTTGGACGTTAGGTTATGTAAAACTAGTTGTTGCATTCGACCGCGTGAAATTGTTATAAAAATATTAATTGTCGGTTTGGATAAGATTTTGTTAATAATTTCAAGGGTTTTCATTTTTTTGCACGGAATCCCAATACTTTTTTCTAAAATAATAGTGGCCTAATTTAAAATCTGTCCAGCCGTTCGGAAGTTAGCTGGTACTAAAATACCGTTATTTTTTTAATTACATATTATTATGCATTCAGAGTATGAAAATACTAACAGACATTTCAATATTTCTTATATGTATAGAAATACTTATACAGGTTGGTGCCGATGATACGACAATAAATTGAACTACGTATACCCAGTGTATATACAAAAAACATTTGAATAATATCCAGTAGTTTTATTTTTTTATTTATTTTTTTTTTTTTTTATTTATGAGGAGTTTAGTCACAGGAAATTATTTTTTATTTTTAACATTTACTACATGATGTATCTGTTAATACGGAAGCACTGTCAGGTTAACGACCCCGCATCGGTGCGGTTGCCAACTCGCTACGTAAAAACTTTAGCCAAATTAGTTTTAACACTTAATTTATTGCAAATTATACCTTAAACCTGGACAATAAGAGCCATAACGCATGTTATTAGACTTAGATAAAAAGTAACGCATGCGGAAGTTGCTATGCACTCTCACTAATAGAACATTTAGTGTGTGCGAAAGAGATATCTAGTTTCGTTTGTTTATTACTTCACTTTCTTGTCCAAACTTGCAAAGAACTACGCTACGAAGTTAGGTCACGGTCACCGTTCAGTCTGTCGCAACAGTCCTGTGACGTTGCACGCGTCATCGCTTTCTAAGCGCACGAGTGCAAGCGGAGCCCAGGCGCCGCGACGCCACCTTGATGAAGGTACCTACCCGCCACCGGCCACTTGTGTCATCGTATGTCAGGGACCGGGACGTTGCAGTAGGTAGTTAACAACGGTTATTACAATAAGTGTGAAATTGGACGCATTATTTTAGTGACAGAACACGAACAATTAATAGGTATCCTAGTTAAATTAATTAGTTCAGTGAACTGTGTGAATTTTGGCGATAAGTTTTTATTGTGTTCGTGTATTTTACTTAGCTAAGTAGGTACCTACTTAGTAATTGATTGAACAATGAGTGATCCTGATTGTGATGAATAAATAACACGAGGGCGAAAGGTGCCTGATTATTCGGTTAATAATCTGTGAATCAGTGTTGCACCGACCCCGAATAAAATGGGATAAGGGCAAAAAGATGAGGAATCTGTGATTCAGTGATTTACCCATAAGAAGACCCACTGACCCAAAAGATCATGTCGCTACACGACGATACGCTACGTTGCCGCTCGCTACAACAGAGGTTAGTGAACCCATGTTTTTAAATGGCGTTCTATTTTGTTACAAGTTCTAAGCGATTTAGTTTGTTTGATTTTTTTTTTTTAATTTTTGTGTTAGGATTTTTTTAATCCTATGAACTAGTATGGTCCGTGTTTTCATTTATTGTCGTATCATCGTCTCCACGTTGTTTACCTCATAGAAGCAACCTTCAAACCAATACTGGACTCGTTGCAGTAAATGGTCACTATTTGCGTGTGTGCAGAGTTAACCTTTGAACGTTTTAAAAAGTATGGTGAAGGTAGGTTCTGGCTACCGTTCCCGACCTTAATACTAATAATAACATGGCTTAGGAGAATCGAAAATTGTAACAGTGTATTTAGGAACAGTCACATGTGGTACAGGAGTGAAGATTAGAATAAAATACGGCCACAAGGCCAAACAATACAAAACATACATACAAGAAGGTGATCATATCTAGACAGAGCTAGAATGTTATAAGATAACCTGTTGATGTTATAAAATTAAGAAAAACTGTTCATCATCTGCCTAGCCTTTTTCCAACTATGTTGGGTTGGCTTCCAGTGTAACGGAATGCAGGTGAAGACCTAGTCTGACCTCTACAATTCAGTTAGTACTGAGTGGTACAATACCCCTTGGTAAGACTCGATGTCAAACCTTTGAGTTTTGCCTAAAAAAAATGTTATTAGTTGTTATTTAAGTTCGATATGTTTTAAACCGCAATGCTAATCGTGAAGTGTGGCGAAAAAGTACAGTGAGTGATTCCGGGCTAATATGATGATGATGATGTTAATCATCCAACGTGAAGTCATTCCGATTTCGATAACACTTTCGCTCGACAAAATTAACATGGTGTGAAAGCACTAATGGTAACACAGACATCGAACACAGAACAACACAGATATACAATAACAATACGTGATAGATCTGTCTCTGTTTACGCTGGATTAGAGAATGTCGTCGATTTATTATCGTGTCTTATCCAGTCGTTCAATGAAACTGTAATAGATCTGTTGGTGCTAGTAAATCACTATGTATAAAAGGGAACGTTACACAGAACTGGAGCGATAGTGGAGCAAAACGTTCGAATTAACACGAAGTCGATTTTTACAAGCTGTTTCGGCTTTTACGGGCAGATGTTTTTCTTGAACTTCAACATTGATTTTCACAATTCACATCTCGGCAGTAATTTTTAAGAACCATGTAATAGGGGTGTGAAACTATAGCCATTAACGGAGCACTCCCGGCCTATTGTTAACTACTGAGAATGTTTTTTATAGAAAAACCCAATAACACTTTCTCGACCTGGATCAATGTAATCGAACCCAGCACCTTATGCTTAGCAGTAACGCTTGCGACCGCTAGAACATCGAGAAAAAAAAACAGGAAATATAAAAATATATAAAAATTTGAACTATGATTTATACTGACAATAAATTCCGCTTTTATTACGACCCACATTAAAGCCTATATTTCCCTAACAACAACCTGTTCTCTCCATAAATTCCGTATCTGGTCACACCCGCTTATTTCAAAGCCCTGTAGGGATTTGGCGTACAAACAAAATTTTAATCATTATTAAAACGGACGGCGGAATGTCTCCCCAGACGTGCGATAAAACGCTTTGATGGTACCAAGAATGTTTGCGACGATTACCTATTCCCAAAGCGATTTGACGTGAACTGGAAATATATAAGCTGCGAGAATATTTCCTTGTTATAAATATATTTGCTTATCTTTATTATTGTTGATTTAATTGAGTTTGTTATGATTAAGTGCTCACTAAATCCCTTTGCCCTATTTATCTTAAGTTAAACTGCGTGTATGGATACCAATAGAACTGAAATATTCAGATTACAGCGTAAATATACAACGATGGCGTATAGGAAAACCGCCTTATTTTAGGTCATTATTAGTATGATAATAACTAAATAAAATGCCAATATAACACCTCTAACAAGCTTGTGATAAATGATAATAGCATGTATAATAAACCAACAAAATGTAGTTTAACTTAATTAAATTGCATTTATAAAAATGAGATTACTCGGAGTCAGAGATTGTTTTTTTGGTTAAGATTCATACAGTGGTTTTGTTGAAGAAGGGAAACTCATATTTGAAGCTAAGAAGTTTGGTGTTGATTACCACTCCGAAATGGACTCCCACAATTTCAAAAAATTGATAACCACTATCTTAATTGTCTCTCAAAATATAGCTGTCTTTTATTTACAATATCTACAAACTACAATTTACAGAAGTAAAATTATGTTAAATTATATACAAATATCAAAAAGTGAAGAATTACAGGGCGTCAAAAAATTCGTCCACATTGCTGTCAACAGGAAAAGTGCCCAGAAGGCTGGCAGCATTCCCACGTTGGATGGCAATGCTGATTCTTTGGCCAAAGAATAGGCCAGCCCTCTGGTCAACCAACCGCTTGGCAATTTCCTTAAATATTAGGTAAGCATTCGGACCCCAAGGCTGTTTTGAGTGTTTCAACTTTTCTCTTTCTCTTTCAGTGTTTCAACCCCAAATATAGCTGTTAAATATTTTGTGAAACTTTTATTGTTTTCGTGTTTAAATAATGACATAAGCATGGACTCTGCTAAGATTTAGGCATTGTTACAAATAAGTACCAATGCTTGTAACAAATAAAAGATTTTAAAATCAATTTTGTTTAATTAGAACACAAGAAATACTTATTGTCATAAGGTTTCACGGGTTTCACGGGTAGTCACGAGGTTTTTTTTTTGTTTACAAAAATCGAAAGAGTATAGTAATTTACTTTTTTTTACATCGCTTGATATATTTAAACGAGCATGTAGAGTGGTGCGAGGCAGATCCTCCTATACAGTTGCTACCAAGCACATATCTGCTCTCTGTGAGCAACAGTGGAACAATGTGAGTTTGTAGATGTCACGTTTCTCAAGTTAAGGGCTCTAGGATACATTGGTTTCCTCACGATATGTTTTCCTTCTCCATTCTGACAACAATGCTGATGAAATAAGTTACTCAGTTTGGTGCTCCACCTGGGTTCGTAAGTTGAGGCCACTATTGCTGAGCCATTAAAGCATTGTGGAATCGTGGTGCACAGAATCATTAAAAAAATCTTGAATTGAAATCAACTACAGATAATTTCAGATAAAAAAAGGCTTTATAAATGTAACGACACACATAATGAACACAATTATTGTTGTGCACAAAAACATTAACGGTTTCTTTCCAATTAAAATGCAAATTCAGACAAATAATTCAGAAAGGGAACTGTTTGTACCCTCATTAACAAAAGCCCCCTCTTTATGTGGAAACCGTGGTGCAAATGCTGAATGTACGTAATTGGCTTTATATAACGGCTTGTTGAATTAATATCTAGGATAAAGATATAATTTATGACAAAGAAAAGGCCCATATTCAGTTAAATTGATAATTTATTTCTTTTGAATTGTCCAGCTGAGAACACTTCATTAACCGCACATTTTACATGTGAGGGAAAATGCGACTTTCGTTTATCAACAATTCATACTTTTATAGTCTTCAAGTGTATGAAGAATTATGTACCTTTTGTGCTGATACAAATAATCTTGGTAGATTGTGGGTGTGAATTTCAGTAAAATTACAAATGCGTAAGGTAACAGAATATCCCAATATAATTACCAGTTTCAGAATTATCTATTCGTAGAACCGCAGAATTAGAATATTGGCAATAGCAGGATTGAGAAATAGCATATACATATATTAGAAATATTATATATTCTATTTCGATTGGTTGAAGCGTTATTAAATAGTTTTGACAAGAGCAAACAGTCACTTTAGACCTTCTGAATGACTTCCTGCACGGCTATTGCGTATCTTTTAAATGACAGTGGCTAACCTATAGTGTCTATCAATTACTGTCAAATGGTTCCATTTTGTACTAAACCATAACCAATTTGACAGTTAATCCATAGACAATATGATAGCCACTGTCATTTAAAAGATACGCAATAGCCCTGCTGGTAGACTCTTCGCTGAAAACGAAATTAGAAATTGAATTCCTTATTCTCTGTCTTCTGAATAATCTGAATGGAGGTTTTATTTAACGGAATTCAGAGACCAAATCGAAATGAGGAAAGAGGAATCGTTTTACATGTTAGCTTAAATGACCAAAGAGTTCGTTTTCCTGGTCTTCAAAGTACTATTCATTCTGTTAGTACAGCAAACTGTACTTAAACTCTTTAAAGCTGTTAAACCAGAAGTTGTTTTAAAACTGAAATGCTTAAGAGTTAGCTTTACTTCATGTATATTTAAAATACAGACCTCCATTTTGTGAGAACATAAAATTATATAATTTACGAGAATTTTCTGTTGAAACTATCTGTAACGTGTCATTATGCTAAAGATACCCGACTTTAATTTATTAAAAATACTAAAAGGAAACTCAACGACTTTGGGTGATCATTTCGACCTTAAGCCATAAGATTTAAATGATCAAACTTCTGACCGTAACGTAACTTTTTCCAACATGGAAAACTCACTGTGCCTCCATAAAAATAAAGTTGAAATTAGTTAGACCATTTTCACGAGAGTCCAAAGCCGTATTGCCGCACGTATTCACAATGGCGTTAAATTTTGATTGCGCAAAACATTAAAAAACAAAGTTATTATATTTGGGGCGGAACAACTTTTATTTTACAAAGTTTACAATCTCATATAAAACACGGTGCACGGTGCGATTAAAATTAAAAGTAAAAGTATGAGCACGCCTGATTCAGTGTTGTAATAACGGGAGAGCTTCCCGATACTTTTTAATGGATATAGTGTGTTTTAAACTTTTTTTGCATGTAATTACATCGGTGCAACGTTCGGAACTTTCGATTGTGTAGGTATTCCCGTTGAAGCTGATCGGGCTGCGTGTGGGCTGGCTCTACCCGTGGGTATAGTTAAAGATTTAATGAGATGGGTTGGGTAGCAGCCAAAACAGGCCAGGTCTGATGATTGCGATCTTTATTGTGGGCTCGTGAATGGTTAGTGACTTCAACACGGTATTTTTTTTAAATAAGTAAACCCATAAATGCGTGATTTATTTACTGCTGCGTATGAGGTTTTAGAACAGCGGTGGCCCAGTGGTGGCGGCCCCGACTTACGAACAGTAGGTCGTGGGTTCGAATCCAGGCAGGCACATTACTTTGTGTAATTTATTTCATAACCGCTGCTCTCAAAACGGTGAAGGAAAACATCGTGAGGAAACCGGCATGTCTTAGAACCAAAAACTTCGAAGACATGTGACATCTATCAATCCGCACTTGGCCCGCGTGGTAGATTATAGCCCATTCCCTCTCAAAGAGAGGAGGCCTGTGTTGATGATGATGATGAGGTTCTGGGTTTGACTTCGAGGTTGGGCTAATTGGTATTGGGTTCTTATAACTGGATTTTCTAAGTAAAAAAGCCCCGAAGCTTATCTGTGCCCGGATGATGACAATAAGCTCGCCTCATGTTATGTTAAATCAATAAATGCATAATACATTTAAAATATTTATACAATGTTCGGGGGTCTTAAATGGCCGCTTTAGCAGAATCATAATAGGATAATAATATGATTTGCGTTCAAGTTGGCCCCGAAAACTGTTTACGAATCCACACTAAATTCAAAAGGTCAATCGTTAAAATTAGAATCCCATTTCGCCTACCAGTCTATCAATAATGCTACTAGCACGTTTGATTGATCAATACATCAGATGTTCTTACCCAAAGACAAATCGTTCCCTAACGCTCGCCAAAGCCCGTATTATTGTAAAACTGGGCATGAATTATAATACACCCAACTCGTACATTCACCAGCTCGAAATCCGTCCATTTTATCTTGCTCTTGAGGTTTTCCTGACAAATGAGATATCCGGGACGACCCTAACGAAAATATCCTTGGGTTTTCCACCACATAGCCGCGCCTTACATACATTTGGATTTATATGAACGTTATATCATGCAATCGTGCCAAAACGTCGTGTAATTTTCTCCTTATGGTCAAGATTTTTACATTATACTTCTCATATTTTGTGTCTAGGATCCAGATTTTCATTTCGACGCCCGCTCGGGGTAGTGAACCCATATCTCTCATGAAGTACTTAAATCCAGTCACAAGACATCAATAACCCGTTTACGGCCACTTGTGCGTTACCACATGAAAACTTATGTCTTAGTTATTGTATAATATAGTGCTGTCGGTATAGTAGAAAATATGATAGTAAATAGAAACTTCGCTCGACTTGATAGAAATGAGGCGATTGAACAGTAATCTGTTTTTATAACACACAATATTTTCTATCGGCATAAAAAACTGCTTATCGTTATCTCATTGTATTTTATGGAGCACGTGTCTGTAGTCTGATCTCCTTGAAACTCTCATAAACCGTGTTGACAAAAAGTTTCAATAAGTACAAAGAGGGTGCGAATTTTCCGAAGTTTCCTCAAAATATCTGTTGATCCTCAAAAAGTTAGAGACTAATGTTACGAAGTTGTGTAAAACATAAGTATAGAAATAGAAAGGAGTTTTAAGTATGTTTGACGAAAATTGCGTCGTGGTTTTTGTCTCAGAGTAGGATACACTTATTTCGATATCCACGTTTAACACACATACATAAAATAATTTTTTTCGCTGGTTTTCGTGCTGGAATTAAGTCTTTGTACTCATAATATGTAATACTAATCATCTTCCACGTTCAGAGCAATTGTAACGAATTTCTTGAGAACAAAGAATCATTACCAGAAGTACAGTCAGCATCAGAAATAGATTAACAATACACAAACTTACTAAGCAGGTTTTTTAATGAAAACTTGTTAGAAATTACTCGTTACTAACAAGTCATTGAAGAGTAACGAATATTTTAAAGAATAATCATCTGAACCATTAAAAATAATATCTGGAATCCTGTACATTAAATAATAATAGCTCCGAAATGTTAAGCTACTTCTGATGCTGACCGTACCTACAGATGGAGATTTACGCATAAGCTGTATTTTGCCTTTTTATGGCATGCAAATATAATTTCATATTGAAAAATATCGAACTTGAATCATAAATGTAAAAAAAAATATTTTAATAGTACATTGTTATCCAAGGGATGAACGTTACCTACTTATTTAGTCCCGAGACGGGACGGAATAGTTCGAGGGACTAAATAAGCAATTTACCCGAGGTAAACACTGTGCTTTTCATTACGAATACGAGAAAAATGAGAACATAAATTTTTAACTAAAGAAAAAATTAGTGTTGATCGGATGTGGTCGCTTTCCCGCTTATTTTGTTCCTCTGGTCGTCCATCTATACAGCCAGTATTTTTCATGTACGTCATTAAAAAATGGCAAAAATTTTGTTGAAATCTATGTTATTTTAAAGAAATAGATCAAACTAAATTATATTAAAGTCTTAATATAATTATATTCTTAAGTTAACTTTATGTTATTTGAATTTTAAATCGCGCTGTAATCGAGTGGCTGTATAAAAAATTGGAACATGGTTCGATAAAAATGTGATAATAGACCAACTTTTTTTTTATAATTTGACAGCTGTCAGTTGAAAGCGATTCTCCCTAGGGCTGAAAAGTAGAACTTTCTACCCGCTCCGCTGGCATGTTATGACCTACTTTCAGAGTATGAGTAATGAAAAATATTGTTCAACTGTATAGTTTCAATTCGCATAGAGTAATAGTAATAGTAATTCGTTAAAACTATTTTTTATGTTGCATAAATTCTTGTAGGCTGTAAAAACCCATTTTTAACCGACTTTCAAAAAGGAGGAGGTTCTCTATTCGTGTGTATGCGTATGTTTTTTTTTGTATGTACTGATTATGGAAGGTACATACTCCATAGTTAGGAGTTGAAAGCAACAATAAGGGAATCTTGAAGGTTATGGGTTAGGTTTCTTGGTTCAATGTTAAATGTTAAATGCATGCAAAAAAAACGATTTAAAAAACACGTAAATGTGAAAAAATCAAATCCTCAAAACGTAAAAAAAAAACAAAGAAATAAATAAACTTAGAAGAAAAATCAGCTTTTAAAGTCGGTAGCAAAAACACGAAATCAAACAAACCGATTTCAGAAGCTGAATTTTTCTTCTGAAGTTTATTTTTCTCTTTGTTTTTTTTCTGTTAGCCATTTGCGTTGTTTACAGATGGTTAGTCATTATAATTAAAAAATAATAACACAGAGTGAACTAATATCAGGTCGCTGTGAATTTAACCGAAAATATCTAATAACATGATTAGTTCCAAATTGATAGGTCTCCAATAAAACGATATTTATTACACTGGAGCAATAAACCGAGCTTGGCCGAAGGTTTGTTTCGCAGCGTTAGGTCAAAATGATCCGTAAAGGTCTCTACGCTCGACGTCCGATATTAGCAATTTCGCTGAACCGAACAGCGGAAATGAACTAGTTGTTGTCTTGAGTATTTTTTTATTCTACAAAACGTTTCGTTGGTCCAGTGGTCATAAGCGCGGCTTATGACCATGAGGTCCAAGGTTTTATTGCCGGGTCGGGTAGTTTTATTGGGTTTACATATTAAGAATAGCTCAATAGCAGCCACGGAGTCTTGATATAAGCACGGTTGATGGAAATGGGCTCGTCCCCTTCGTTCCGAGATTACATGCGTGATGTTATGTTATGTCTACATAATAATAGGGTATTTCACCAAAAAATCGAATTAGTCCGTCTGATAGATTTACAAAAACTAATGGACACATATTTTTTTTTTACTTAAACAAGAGATGAAGACGATACAGTGCTTCGAAAAGTCGAGTCAAGTCGTGTGACGTCACAAGGTAGTTAAGGAAAGTACTTTTTGACCCACAAAGTGACGTCAAAAGCCCCCACTCATGATCTTAGACACCTTTTTATTTTCATATTTTTTTATCACACGTGTATTCAATATTTTTCGATAATCTAACAGACGGACAAATTTTTTTTTTTGGTGAAATACCTAATTTTGGTGAATGATTTGGTGAGTAAGGATAAAAGTTTAACTGCGGTACTCAGAGATATTTAATGATTACGTAAGCCGTCACTTAGTAAGGATTTGACATACATTTGTATGACAATTAATGACAAAACTGTCAAAACCTTTACTAAGTGGTGGCCTAAGTAATCATTAAAGCTCTCTGAGTGCGGCAGTAATATAGCAAAAGATGTCGAGAAATATCTTTTTACTTTCCGTGTCAATGGTTTTCAGTTATTTTAGGTGGTAACTAGGACTAAGGATTTAGAAGGCTGAACAAACTTACAAAGATCGTGCCCACAGGCACTTTCTTAACTAATCCCGAACAGTAAACGAAACTGTTCACCTTATAAATTTTATTTAAGTTTCAGTTATTCATCTAACTGCCGCCCTCAGAGACCTTTAATGATTACTTAGGCCATCATTAGTAATGGTTTTGACAGTTTTGTCATACAAAACTATGTCTAACCTTTACTAAGTGACGGCTTAAGTGATCATTAAATATCTCTAAGTACCGCAGTTAGACTAATAAATGATATTTCATACTAAAACAAAGTCCGTGCATGAAATTATAACGGCTATCAAAAAGGCTTTGATTAGGTTGATGGAACTTGGCAATTTTACTCGGTAAAGTTGTTCGGCCGGTGTGCTAAACAAATGGTGATTACCTAAAGTTTAATTGAAAATCCGGGAATCTGTGATGATAAGGGTTTTTATTAGCCCCCAGGTAAAACATAAACTTTGTAGCTCGTAATTGGAAGGGGCAGTAAAATAAAATTTTATTCTTTGAGAAAACCATTTGAAAATTTCAACGATAGTACTATTAACCACTTCATGGTCGGCACTCAATATTTTCTCGAAGAAAGAAAGAAAACACAAAAGCTGCGCCAATAAATTAAATCAGTAAAAAGCCAGGAAGTTTTTTCAGGAGCACGTATTTCGTCTCTTTTCAGAGAAACAGATAAATAATTTCATGAAAGATAAACAAAAACGAGTGTAGAAAGACAAATTTTTGTATAAACGTAGCAACATTTGGTTGATATGTTGAAGTGAAACTGACTCTTGAAAACGTTTAGTTGTGTGACATAGGTACTTACGTACTTACTACACACGGTGACCAATCAAGTAATACAAAACCAGTTTATGCGGATATCTCATTGGACGGGAAATCTATACAACGCGAGACTGTTATACTGGAAAAATAAAGCTGAGTAGCAATGCGAAACGAAAGTTATATAATTTTCGCTTTCGGCCACAATACGCGCTACTGCAATGCACTTGATAACACTCGGCAACTACAAGGCACCAAGCGCACGGAGAGTTCGGGCTATAATTAGAAGATTCTATCCCAGGATCCCGGCCGTTCTTAAGTTCTGAAAATTTTGGGATTAAATTTAACATATCTCGTGTTTTCAGGATTAATACAAACAATTAATACGACACCTTCTCTGTTTTACTTCCGCACTCAGAGATATTTAATGATTACTTAAGCTGCCCGTCGGGGCTGCGGGTTGTTGTAAGAGATAAGTAGCGCGGCTTCGACATAAAAGGCTAAGAAGGAACATGGGTGGTTTTTAGTCCCTTTCGCTCTGCGCAAGAGCGGGAGGGGTCATTTCATGATTTCCCACACGCCAAAAAAAACTCACTTATTTGTCATACAATACAATCACGAAACTGTCTAAATTTAAATGATGGCTTATGTAATCATTAAACCTCTCTGAGTGCGGCAGTTAGAGTAGTGGTGAAGATATGTACCTATAATCAAGACTAAAATACCTGCACCTGGAAGGCAACCCCAGTATTTATAAATCTTCTTTCAACGAAATCTGAGCAGAAGGTTCAATCAAGACACAATTTCTCAAATAATATCCCCGTAATGGCAAAGTCAAACATCTAATTGACAGTCCCCCGTCCCATACACCGTATTTCATTTTCTATCTGATTTCCACAGGATGTGCACAGACTTTCTTGAGAGCAATTTCGCCTCGGATGTCAACACTTGAAACGATAAAATGTCTCTCGGTTGAAATTCAGGTGACTCCCAATTATTTACTTATCTTTTTACAAAGACTTCGTTACTTCGTTTGAGTTTTAAAACTTTTTATGACTTTTAATGACGTGCGCAAATAGATTTTTGAATAAAGTGGGATAGGTTTCATTTTGGAATGAACTAGTTTTAGACACAACATGTAGGCGTACCCACACATCATGTAAGTCGAAAGAAAATTATTTTATTTTATTTTTTTACTACACGTCGGTCTAGTGGTTGCAGCGCAACTGCTGTGCATGAGGTCCTCGGTTCAATTCCCAGGTCGGTCAAAGAGTTATTTTTAGTGCCTAGTTGATGGCAATCAGCTCGCCCCCTTTTACGAGAGACTTAAACATAACTGGTGAAATGTGAATGTGCTAATGGCTACACCTCTGCCTAACCCTCCGGGGATTATAGGCAAGATATATGTTATCATCATCATCATCATTTCAGCCGAAAGACGTCCACTGCTGGACATAGGCCTCCCCTAAGTGTCGCCACATTGACCGGTCCCGTGCGTCTCGCATCCAGCGGATCCCCGCAACCTTCACCAGGTCATCGGTCCACCTAGTGGGAGGCCTTCCAACGCAACGTCTTCCATATGTCTTCATATATGTTATACTATGTTTCAATTTATTTAAAGACTCAACAACAATAACTGTTCATATGCCGATCTGCCATAATGAGGATTTACCTTTTTTTGGGGTCGAAAGTCATCAAATAACCCCTCCCTTTTGGGCAGAGCGAAAGGGAGTGTCAGACTTCTACTGACTAAAAACCACCCATGTTCCTTTTTAGCTCTTTATGACGAGGCCGCGGTATCTCTTGCGAACAACCCGTAGCCCCAACGGGATGCGGATCTACCTGGGTTAGACATTCAGGTATTATTGGCGTGATGTGTGTTATGTTAATTTAAAGGGATTCCTTTGAAATGTGGTTTATCAATTTCAATTCACGTAATGTGACTATTAACTCGTCGTATGCCGAGTATAAAGCTATTGTGTCTCGCGTGGATCTACGTTCCGGCACACGAAAGGTTAAGTCCATCACAATGGCCATAACCTCTGAATAAACGGCGCCAAAGCACCAAAAACCACAAACCTACGGACAAAACAGTAGAATCACAAAGTCACAATAGACCATCGCTGCTAAAATTTACGGCATTTCGTGGCAACCGCGACATAGCGCAGTCAGCTCCTAATGGTACAAATGAAAGCGCGACATAGGATGCAAGAAGCTAAGTTTCAGTAGCATAAGTTGGAGCCTTTAGTTATGCAGCAAGCGTCGCCTCGGCGTGCCAGTCGAGTAACTTGTGTGGAACCTTCAGCCCAAGTTGCACGTGTCTCATTCCACAAAGAAACAACGGCACCTATTTTAATTTGATTTTACTTTGCTTTGCTCCAATAAGTTTTAAATGCCGTGTGTGTTACTTGCAAGTGTAAGTGCGTTCGTTTTATAGTGAACGATGATTGAGAAGAAATTCGTTTTGAGAATGACGTCTTTTTTTTTCGATGTTGATTTGCTGAAGTTTGTTTGCAGTGTGTAGGTACCCGCCATTCTGACTCGCCATGACGATGATCATTGTGCTGTAACTTTCGACTTAAATACTTTCGAAGACCGATGCTTCAGTTTCTAGTTACTGTTTCATTGTGATACAAGCAGGCAGTATTTCTATAAACAAATAATAATGTTAAAAGAAGGTAATAAAGAAAGAAAGAAAGAAAACATATTTGTTTAGCACATGCCACAGGTGCACACGACAAACAATCATACTATCACACTAATATATGAAGGCGAAAGTTTGTGAGTGTGTGAGTGTGTGTTTGTTACTTCTTCACGTAAAAACTACTGAACGGATTTGGGTAAAATTTGGTACACAGATAGTTTATAACCTGGATTAACACATGGGAGTTTTATCCCGATTTTATCGAGTTTTTGCGGGTGAAGCCGCTGGCTAGTAAAAAAATAAAAAGAAACTTAAATATTTACAGAAAAAAAATAGTATCTTCTTAATGTCCGATTCACTTTTGTTGCATAAATAGGTACACCTTTGTAAAATGAAAATCATACCCTATCTAATAATTCTATCCTCCTATTCATTATTATTTTTAGACATCCTGGGTTCGTGTCCTGTTGATGACAATAAGTTCGCGCCCTATAAAATGGGACTTATATATAACTGGTTAAATGTGGGTGTAGTACTCGTACCTACATGCTAAACAAGGTCCCTAATCAAATGAATTAATTTTACGCGCAAAAAACATTGCTGGGAATCGACAGTTTTTTGGTGATTTACTGTTTACGATAGGACTCAAGTTAACGCACTCAAAACATTGCCTGCTGATGAATGTCTTGCATAGTACACGGGTCATTCAGGTTTTCAAAATTATAGCATTAAAAACTAAAACGCCTTGAAGTCCTCAAAGGGTAAGGCAAAGCTGTATAGTTTTCACAAACAATTATGTAATAGAAGGCGAACGTCTTATAATCAACCGGACACAAATCCAGACTCCGTGGCAACAACTTTTTTTACAACTTCAACTCAATAACATTTTACCTGGCCAGGAAATCAAAAACAGGACCCATTGAACCAACGATGTTCTTTATGTCTTCAAGTTTTCGATTTTAAATGGTTATTTACTTTATTCTATTTGTGAAACTTACGGCTAATAGGTACAAATAATGTACTCAAACAATATGCATTTGAAGGCCATTTACAAGTTCCCACTTATAAATACACGAAACAAAGAAAAAATACCACAAATACCAAATCTATACAAATTATTTTTATTTATATATTTAAACTTCTAGCACAATAGTGATACATAGGCGGACTTAACGCCACAATGCATTCCATTTATTTGAATACGATTAGAGGAGAGCGTGCCATTTTGATAAATTAAATTAGTCAGTCATTATGAGCCATCCTGATTGAATTACATGAATGTATACGGCTACTGACATTGTGCTTAGGTAGAAAGTGTTCGTAATGGGTTTAAAAAATCCCTTAACCCTTTGCATGCGCGAAGTTATAATTATGTGAATAATGTAAATGACGTAAAAAAAGTTCAATGAACCATGAATTGGTTCCGTTAGTATTATGGTGGACGAGGCAGTGATGTGCGCGACCAACGTTTGCCACCGGACCCCTTCCGGATCACTGGCGATGCTAATATCGCTAATTGATTTTGGAGTTCGGCAGAGAGATCGGCGATGGATGGTTACTGCGTTAAGTCCTCTTAAAATGAAGTGAACTGTTTGATTAAGGGTTAAAGGTTTTTATGTTAATAATTTCCATTTCCGCTTTAAATAGACATCATACGCCTGAGAAAAGCCACCAAAGTAACAAATTGATGTATTATTATTCACTTTATGTAAGTGGCTATACGCGTAATATAAATACATGCCCACATATAACTTCAAGGTTTAATCTTTACTTCCTCATCAGAATCTTTACAAAATCCCACAAAATGTCTAATAATTTTTCTATACTTAATACTCCTTTAAAATCTAAAAATAATATGTGTACAACCCACGCATAATAGGAGAACCTACTTCAGTGCGGAAGCCGTATTATCGAATTTTGTTTCTTCGAAAACCTTTCATCGGAAACGCTATACTGCGACGCCTTGTTAAATCGACGCCTTGTTACTGCGATGTTTCGTTACATCGAAAAACTGTACTGCGAATGATTTAACGGCATAAATTATATCAAATTGCGAAGCCTTGTTTAATCAAGCTCTTGTTACTGCGATATTCTGATATCGATGACTTCAATCCGAAAGCCTTATTATCGAATGAGATTTTGACTAAGAAACTTTTGCATTTAGAATACTAATGTTCTATTAAATGTTCTATTCTATTCCGAGATAATCTTACATTAACTCGGCTGTACCTAATAGAACATTTCAAGAAAATTCTGAAACTAATTACAATAAATAGTACCTACCTATGTTGTACGGCTAGATATGTACCAGCCATACAACATACCTAGGTACACTTGAAAACAAAATCTTCGTACTTCCATAGGTTTAATTACAACTACTTCTAACTAACTCATAAAGTAAGGTTTAAATTAAATTAGCGCACAGTAGGAAAATTCCGTATAAGTTAGCACTTGAAATTAATTTGGTAGCAACAAGCACGAATGAAAGAAAATGCCATGCGTGAATAATTAAGATTAGTGCTGCTAACATTAGGCAATTAACATTGTATAGGAGATCGACAGTCTTTCTTGATCTTTCAATCGCTACAGACAGAGAGATTTTGTGAGGATATGAAGAACAGGGTGTGAAGTTCCTCATCCCCCATAGAAAATGGAGGATCCTCCGACCAGACGGATGTCGTGTCTGGTGTGCTCACTGCCCGACATTATGTAAGTTGGGAATTTCAATACATGGTAATGTCGCGGACAACTTCGATAGCGCGATAGGTACAGGATTAGCCAATTAGTTCGCACGTGTTGCGATAGATGTCGCGGTCGCCACAAAATAATTATAAATGAGTTTTGATAGTCAAATAGATGTGACATTCGCTAAATCTCCTAATTTTTATGACACACGTTTTTATGACAAATCATCGTCATCATTCTCCTAATCCCAAGATATTTGGGGTCGGCGAAGCATGTCTTATTCTTCCATAGTCAGTAGTCACCTCCTGTCTAGTCATCATATCTTTCACACAGTCCATCTCTCGTTTTTAGGGTTAGGCTGCGGGTTGTACACTAGTTACCGCGGCCTCGACATATAGGACTAAGAAGGAACATGGCTGGTTTTTAGTCAGTAGAAGTCTTACACTCCCTTTCGCTCTGCCCAAGAGCGGGAGATGATTTTCCGCCCATTTTTTTTTACCACAAAAAAAATGGGTTCCATACCTCAGTCGGCTAAATGGAATCTTTGAAGAATGTGAAAGCAAACACATGTACAAAAAAAACTGGAAACTGCAAACATCAAAATCAAAATATTTCTATTTCACATAGGCCTACATGAGCACTTATAAAAAATCGACGAAAAGGTGCACACATGCTGCAAATATGTAGTTCAATAATGAAATACCTGCAAGCCTCTAAGCCGGTTTTTTTAGTCTGCCTACACTCTTTTAACTAAAAGCATATCCAAATAAACCGTTTAAACGTTTACAAATTAAATACACCTGCAGCAACTACCGTCCTATAATTACGCCTCAGTATAAACGCTGTTAGGTTATGGTAATTCGTTTAAAACTTATTTACGTACTTACTGAACGCCACTTTACCGTGCGCCGCGGTACCGCGTTTGTCGCAGCACTTAATTTTCCAAGTAGTTAGCTTTAGTTATCTCCAAAGTACTGCATTACGTTTCCCGACTTTAAGTTCGAGACTTTTTTGCACGATATTTATTATATTTTGAGAAGATAAGTACAACGAAAATATTGCTGTCATCACGTTTGTCGGAATCTCCATAAACACAACGCGTGCTGTGCAATATAAGGCCACCTATAGCGTCTAAAGTTATTTTACCCTCCCGTCGACTTTGCCTTGACCTTACAAAATCAACCCTATCTCTTGCACAATAAAGCAGTTTATCGAAGGTCGTCATAATACTCGTAGACTTGTTTAACAGCTACTGAGTGTTCGGTGTGACACACGCAAATTGTAGTGGAAAGTGCTATAATCGTAAATTACGCGTAAATTGGCTTTATTAAACGAGTTTACTTGCTGCAATAATACGAAATACTACATGATATAGGAACCATTTATTTATGACCGTTATATTATGCTGTAATAAGCCTTTGTTCCGCTTTTCCTAACACTATACTGTTATTTTCCATGGATTTTTTTGAAGCGGATTGTATCGTTGATCTAGTGATCAAAGGCGGGTCGGCAAACTGTTACAGATACCGGTACGGTTCTTGGAACGCTCGGCGGAAGAGTGGGGTTCGCTATGCGCTTCGAACACTTATGACAAATAAAACGCACACCTGTTTATTATTTATTCGTCGTGAGGTACGTGCATCAAGAGTAAAGAACAAATCCCGAGTGACGCTCTTTCCCCGTCCCCGCGCCTCACTTTATATCACCAAAGGGACCCAATAACTCACTTTGCGCACGTAAAGGTCAACTATGTAATAACACACTATAGGCTGACATACATGGGACTTCAAAAAGACATAACTGTGTGTATTATTAGAAACACTAAATGAAATGAAGCTAAATCTTCAAGGTAAAAGATAGCAGAGTGAAATAAATCAAGGTTTCATTCATAAGAAAACGTGTCCCTATCTCCCATCAATCAATTAGCAAACTCGCTGATTTCATCGTTCAATCTTCGTATATTTTTAGGTAAACATATATTGAGTTAACACAGCAAAACAAACACATATTAAATACAAGGAATGTTATATTTTTATCTGCAACGTGATGATTACATTATTATATTTCTAATTATAACATTTTTTCTCCCTAGAATGAGGAAGTGGGCTAGATTTTGTGATAGAATCCATATAACCTTATTATCTAAACTCCAGAACCAAGTTAGTACCGGTTAATATGATACCCATTGGTAAAAATGGTTGTCTAACTTTCGGGCCGGTGACTACCTGTTACGACTGTTAGATATCTACGAATGATAACCCGGACTAACGGCTTAACGTGCTTTCTGAGGCACCGTGAAATCTATACTAATATTATAAAGCTGAAGAGTTTGTTTGTTTGTTTGTCTGTTTGAACGCTAAGATCTCAGGATCTACTGGTTGGAATTGAAAATTATTTTTGTGTTGAATAGTTCATTTATCGAGGAAGGCTTTAGGCTTCTATACTAATATTATAAAGCTGAAGAGTTTGTTTGTTTGTTTGTATGTTTGAACGCTAAGATCTCAGGATCTACTGGTTGGAATTGAAACATTATTTTTGTGTTGAATAGTTCATTTATCGAGAAAGGCTTTAGGCTATATAACATCACGTTACGACCAACAGGAGTGGAGCATAAATAAAGAATGTTGCAAAAACGGGAAACGATATTCCTTATTGCGAGTTTCCGTTGCCTGCGCTGCAAAAAGGTTTAAGTAATGCAAATATCATGTAGGAAAGAAATGTTCCTCTTTAAAATTTCTATAAAAAAGTCCGCAACAGCATATATCTATCTATTAAGATTGACTCACTGTAACCGTTTTTTACTATTGAAATGTTAGGTTAAAAATAATAATTTATTGCGAAGCTTATTTAACACATATGGTATTAATCTATATCTAAAAAAATATGTTTGTTAGAACGGAAATTTAATACAGAACATTTGTTTCTTTTACTCTATATAGTTAAAACAAATATCTTATAAAATATCGCAATGTTAAAAGGTCCGCGCGACAAAATAATTACGCGGTCCACTGGCTCTTGCGTCCGGATGTAGATACGTGGAGATTCTGGCCTCCGGGAAATTCAAATTCAAGTTATTTACTGCACCATAATATTTACAGGTGTTTTTGGATATTGTTTTGTGAGTAGTGGTGGCCCAGTGGTGGAGGTCCCGACTTACGAACAGTTGGTCGTGGGTTCGAACCGAGACTGATACTTTAGTTAGATTACTTTATGTAATTTATTTCATCACCACTGTTTTCAAAACGGTGAAGGAAAACATGCAAGGAGACCGGCATATCTTAGAACAAAAAATTCGAAGATATGTGACATCTACCAATCCGCACTGGGCCCGCGTAGTGGATTACAGCCCATCCCACTCCTAGAGAGGAGGCCTGAGTCCCTGCAGTGGGAACAATATATACTGATGATGATGATTATGATTGCATATTTAACAGTAAGAGATAGGTAGGTACTTATAATCATTCTCACTTTAATAATGTAATCTAAGGTTCTATCTCACAGAACAAATAAAAGAGGTATCCTCCTTTCGGTATTTCCTCTTTTATCTTTTCTGTGTTCTATCTAATATTATAGAGAGGAAAGATTAGATTTTTTGTTTGTGTGAATTTTTGGGTTAAATAACTCAAAAATTACTGAGACGACTTTGAAATTTCTTTCAGCATTAGAAAACTAGGTAATTGAAAAAATATTACTATGGATAGTCGATCTATCGAGGAAGGTTGTAAGTTATATATGTATTATTATGACGCAGGCGAAGTTGCGTGGGTCAGCTAGTATCGGTATATTATGGATAGGCACCAACTTAGACAAACGCAGGTTAACCTGAAGGTTGATCTGAGCGGAAATTTAAATAATAATTCAGACACACAAAGCAATAACCGTATGAAATACAGCCCACTATAAGTCTACATACATAACCACAGAGTATGTTACATCAAAAGGTCGTGAGAGCTATAAGTGTAGATTTCCCAAGAGCTCATAATACTGATAAAAGTACCTTTACAAGTACCTAAAAACTTGTCTCCCAAAGGACACAAGTTCTTCCCAAATAGATTACGATAGCCTTCACCAGCAGACAATAATATGGTGGTCATTGTTGAAAATATAGTTCTTTAGCCAGTGTAATGTTTGGTCTGACCTTTAGTCTGGTAAATATTAAAGAAGTTGCCTTTGGGAGTAAGCTAGCTCATGAATGAAAATAATATTAGGATATTATTAGGCTTTTGTGCTGGTTTGGAACTAATTACCTACGATTTTGTCAAAGCTTTGAATAGACCACGACTTTGGTCATGCCTAAATGTAAATAAAGAAATGATTCTGTAATACTGTCCAGTTGGTCTAGAGGTCGCAAGGTCGCAAGCGCGATCTGTTTAACATGGGGACCTAGGTTCGATCGGGTAATGTTTTATAGGGTTTTTCCATCAGGAATGTTTAAGTAGCAACCACAGAGTCGGAGGATTTGTATCCGGTTCATGGCAAAACGCTCGCCTCCGTAACATGGGACTTAAATATCTCAAAATGTGAGTGTAGTATTAAGTTCACCTCTGCCTAGCACTTTGGGAATTACAGGCGTCATGTTATGTTACATGATTCAGAAACAAGTGCACATTATTATAATCAGCATACAGCATTCACTTCTTTTGCCCTGCAGCAGTCACCTCCACAAATATGTTTAGGTATACTTTGCAGAATTCAAAAGAACTGCCCTTGTTGATAATTTAAGAGATGTTCTTGTAGCATTGATTTTAATGTTTGGTTAGTTACCATCATCTACCTAGTCTTTTCCCTATATTGACTTCCAATCTAACTAGACGCAGCTGAACATCAAAAACTGGACCGACGCGGCGACGCCTACACCAAAAATCAAACCACTCACCTGATCACTGAATACAAAAAACCACTCCACAGAATCAGATAATCACTAGCCATTAAAAAGTAATTCTACGGTAAACTCTGTTATCTCCAATCCTCCAATCAAACCAGACGTACCTCACTAAAACCCTGCAGTAACTTACCCAGTTATAATATTAACTTTGACCAAGTTCCGCCTCAAAGGACCAACGTTCAGTGTGATGCTTGTATTGCCAGCGACGCCTCGAGTACAATATTAGAAAGTTTACCAATTCCCTGATGTCTTCGACAGCTATCTTTCAAAGCAGCTCCACAAATTCGGGAGTTCGCGTTCCATTCCAAGCTCTAATTAACAGAAGAGCCCTTGAAATTACAATGACGTTTCCGATAAATATGTGAGTAACAGATAAGAAGGATTATCCAGTAACTTCATATTTTCTTCCCTACCTTGTGTAGGTAGGGAAGAAAATATGAGATGATGATGATGTCAGAAGATATTGCGTAAGACTTCTATCAAAGCATCTAATCACGTCTCAAAAATAAACCTTTGAAAGAATCCCATCCGAAATCTTGACAAGATTCGAAATAAACATTAAGACATACTCTCGTATCAACACGAACAACAACAAACTTAATAACGAAGACGAAAATTTTATTACAAACGCTCACAGACAAACTCCTCATGTACGTATATCCGAAATGATCGTGAGAGTGAGCCAACTAGGCCGGATACAGTCACGTGATCCGTCACCCTGTGACAGCTCCACAGAACAAGCAATAACATGTGTTACGTTACATATACCCGAATTTTATTACGATACAAAGTTACGTGGTTCATGAACATGAAATCCAATCTCATTTCTCATTCCACAAAAAGTGTAGTCTTATGCCTCGCTGTAAAGGGCCATATTCATATCCTCTGTACACAATACATGACCTGAATTCTAGAAAAAGGTTTGAGGGAGAAAACGATACAAATACGATAAACAAGAAAGAAAAAAATAACTTCCTACGGACCGCAGGGTATCTCATTTGTCTAGGAAAAAATCTTAGAGCTTCAGATAAGCCCAAAGTAAAATGGAGATGAAACGGAAGAATATCCGAGATGAAGCCGAGGACGCCATATAAGCTTTAAAATATAGCGGGATACGGGAAATATCCTTTCGCAGGGCAAGTTTGGGGCTCAAATGCAAAGAAACTTGGTCAACTAAGTTTCCGAGTGCGGTTTTTCATGCTTTTAAGACAAAACTTGGGACAGACACCGCAAAGATATTTTAAAGACACATATTTTAAAGTTAGCAAACAAAAATGAATGTGGTGAGGAAATTTTATAACAACACCTTCGTGAAAGTTTGAAAATGTAAATAAAATAAGATTTTTACGAGTGTTTCTGCTATAAAATAAGGCATCCAAATAACATAATTTACGCTTGGTAACTTTATTTTTACAACCAAATGTGTTCAGACTTGTTAGAGAGGCAAAAGAAAATTAAACGTAAAGAATTAAAGAAAAATCTTTAATTAGATTTTTCCATGAACTAATTTCTGAGGAATATTCATAAAAAGCGTTGTAATAAGAAAATTTATTAGAAACACGTTAAACTTAATGCTCGCGCCAAGAAAATGTTACAAAACGAAATTATGCTTTTTGTTAAACTCTAGATGTTTCATTAAAATATTTTCTTTGTACGTAAAGAAGTAAAAGAATATATCCGGTTTAAGTCTAGCAATTTACAAACTATTTACTCTTTATTAATGTTTCTTTTGACTATCAAAATTAACTTTAAAAGGATTTCTTTGAACCTTTTTAAGGGTACAGACCCGAAAGGTAACCAACGGTGTCCAACCGTCCATCCGTCTGTCTGTCAGCCAGTTGTATCTCAGGATCCGCAAAATTTGTGACAGAACATTAAAAGAGACTCCCTACTACGATGTTACGGAACCCTTCGTGAGCAAGTACGACTCGCATTTTCCCGGTTTTAATTGTAGCTCATCGTTCTATCTCTATAATTCTATTTGTTGCCTGTAACGTTTTCCTTGTTTGACACTTTCATTTATCAAATTAGATTTCAATTAAAACAAAACTTCAGAAGATTCAATTTACGGTACGTAATTAGCTGATGTCATTAATAATTTTGTCATTACTCACATAACAGGTGTCTGTGACGTGTTACGTTGCATGATATGATATACTGTGATCATAATATATTTAATGATATTTCATTTTAAATAAGTGATGTGTAGGTATAAAAATTTCGTAAATTACGTTTGTAAGCCATGATTTATAGAGTGCCAGCCAATTGACATTAACGGGGCACCTAACCAGACATAGCTCTGCTACTGAAAAAAATACTGACAAGAAACCAATAACAATCCACCTGACCTGGGAATCAAATCTAGGTTCTCATACTGAGTAGAAACTTACACATTCACACACGGCGTTGAAAAACAAACAACTTTTATCATAACCCGGAAAAAAATATCGGATGTTGATCACATTTTTTTTCGAACACGTACAATCGTACAAGCTTTTCCCAGCAAACGGCTTAGGTGTAAGTAATGCGGAAACCCACGTGCGTAATAAAAGCTAAGGTGCAACGTGTGTAATGCCCTGAGAACAATAGCTCCGATAGGTGGCGCTGTTGTCACGTCTGGCATGCACCGCAGCCGCGCCGTGGCGACATGATTGATACCCGATGATTCTCCGTTTTCTGGGTTACTTCCCTTTTACCAATCGGGTGTAAGTAGATACAGTGTTTCGTCAGTTCGATATTTTGTGTTGTAAATAAAACATCAGTTACATTAAACTGCCTGAAATCAACGAAGCGTTAAGCATAGGTGTACCCATCAGTAGGAACCTCTACCTGGGAAAACCCAATAACACTTTGCCCAACCCGAGAATCAAACCTATCGGACCTTATGTTCAGCAGTTACTAGACCAACAAGCAAGTTGCAGTAGATATTTTATGTCGTAAAGAAATTGTGTATGTTTAGTAAAACAGTAACACACTAAACTTTAATATAAGACCATAAAGATCACGTTAAAGAGGAAGAGTACGTACTAAAACGTGCTCTCCTCTTCCTTTCAAAATCTTTATAAACCCATCATCGCTTAACATATCCCATAGCGAACCATGCTCCTAAACACACAATCAAATACATTTGCCGCTTTTTGCTTCAGTCACCCCCAAGACAAAAGCAAATAACCTAGAGTAAAGGGCTCAGACTATTTACGACCGGCATATTGCGTTATAAAAAATGATAGCGGTTTTCTCTCGGAGAAGTCTCGTTTGCCGCTTATCGGCCAGACTGATAACGCCAGGCCCGTTAAGGGAAGCGAGTCGACAAGAAATACTTAGCCTTATCTGTTAATATTGACGAAGAAATATTTTATAATATTCAGACGGCTGTCAGCGAGCTCGATTAGCCTTTTGTTTATCTACACAGTTTGCTTTTTTTGTCCTATTTTTCCCTAGAGACTAAAACGTTTGTTACACTCGCGCCCAGACGAAACATATTACAATGGAAGATACGATGGCAATAGAAACAACGAGTCTGTTTCTTACCCAACTCGTTTTTTTGTGATTCAACGAAAGATATTCCTACTGAATACGTTTAATCTTATCTCCAAATGCAATTCAGAAACATTCACTGTAATGAAGTCTACTTGTTCCAAATCCCAAAACTCCTTACTTAAATATTTTATGGGCAACATTATTTTAATTAAGGCTCAGTGCAGAACCCAGCGCTTTATTTTAAATTGAATTTTGTTACAATTGTTCGTACCTATCGCTGGCCACTATATAATTACTCAAGGGAAGCTAAGAATTATGAGTCTCGAGATAACGATGTTGGAAATTTACACAATTAAACACCGTCTTGAGCGTTTCTATTATATTTACAGGAAACTTTTTATTTTTATCTCCACATAGCGTAGTTTCTTCCTTACTTTTTCTTTAGCTATCATAACAGCTGACCTCAATGGCCTCAATTAGTTTTCTTTTTTTGGGACAGGCCCGCCTCACTATTCCCATACCACTGCAACTCCTGTAAGCCAGAATCAACAGTGGCAACCATAAGAAAAGCGACTAGACAATGAAGCCCGCCGAAGTAACAGAGAAGCGATTTAACTGTCTTGGATCCCACAACGAAATTAATCAGAAAAGAATAGCGGAGGAGTAGGAATAAAAAAATTTCCACTTCCCTCCATATCAGCAGGAGACAGAACAGAACAAGGCCAATAGACACACAGGGACGTTATCCCAGTTGCCTAGCACCACGGATATTATTGTCATTAAAATTACCCCAATTAGTTCAGCAAATATATCAAAAGGTATTAAGATTGATTACTTGGTCATCTTACCTAAAATATTAAGCTCCATCGAATTCTGAGTACTTATTCAGGAATTTCGAATTCCGAAGCTCAGGAATCTTAAAGTACCGATTAAGTTGATAAGGGCTTAAACAAAATTGGCCGGAAAGAATTTGTAGCCGTTGAGTTATCCGAAGTGGGATAATCGGCGCACCATTGAGGCTTATCGTCGATGGCACTTGAACAATACAGATGAAATTCAAGCAAGCGCTAGTCGATAATGCTCCGCGTCTTGATCGCAAATCAGGCACTTACCTCCCACGAGCTCCACGGTTCTACCATAAAACATTATATCCCGAGCGACGACAAACTTCCAAATCATATTTTACGTTATACTTTTGTATTTACACAGCGAATTTCTCTCGCCTCTAAGCTAGAGCACGATACAGTAAGCCAGTGAAGCGCTGGGAACAGAAGATGGCAGACTTAAGACCACTTTATGCTTCCCACTGAGTGCACTACGGCATAAAGATATATTTTCACGCTGCCGGCTCAGCGCACGGGCCCTGTTTACTAATAGCTTGTATTAAAACATCGCATTAACATTTAATTATCTTAATTAGTTTATGTTTAAAACATTAATTAATCCGTTCTTGTGGTTTTTGTGCAGAATTAGGAAAGCTTTTAAAGACCTGAATGTTTTAGCGCTGCAACCACGAAACACAGTTGGGTTGGACTCTTGAAAGTTCAACGTAAGGTTGTATATTTATAATGTGTGGCTATATTATTCACACACCCTGACCCGACTGCCTCCTCATGAGGTACAGGGTTCGACTTCCAGATTGGGCGAAGTGTTATTGAGTTTTTCAACATTAAGAACATTACGTCAGGAATTTCTCATTAGCAGCCACGGCGTCTGGATTTTTGTCTGATTTATGGTAACCGGCCCCTGTAACATAGAGTTTAAAGGAAACTGGCGAAATTTGGGGAAAAGGTAAAAACAATTTGGAGTAAGGTAAACCTCTGCATATCCCTTCGAGGATTTCAGGCGTGATGTTGTGTTAATTACACAAGAACAAAGCGTCGTTTCTATAACGTTTTCGAGAAAAATAATACATTTTCTTAGTTATTTATTCTCTTCATCCTCTACGAGCCAATATCCTACGGAGCCATAAAACTATTATGTTTCGTAATGGTTAATTTCCTTGATACTCCAATATCAATTGACCGGAGAAAATAGTCTGGAGCATTATTATAGCGGGAATAGCAATACAATAGTTATGTTGAGAAATGAAGGTGAAAAAAATAACTAAAATATTATTTTCGAACTGAGGGATATTTTCTAGAGCTAATAAATAAAGTCTGTCTGGCTGTTTTTTAGTTGCTCTATAATGTCTAACAACATTTATTTCAAGTTAATCAACTTGAGTTACTCGAGTGTTTGACACACACTGGACCCTCATAAGACCACAAGCAGTGGGAACACTGAAGGCTGGTTATGCTTATCCTCGACTTACTTGATTGTTTTTTATTAGCGTATCGATGACAATTTAAATTGAGTCAGTTCAAGTCTTGGCGAAGAGTTTGGCACTTTCTGCAGCGTCCATTAGCTACTATTACGTGCAAGCAACAGGACAGGCAGTTATATCAAGTGCCTCATCGTTTGTCAGGCAACACCATATTTACAATCCAGGTCAGAGTTATCGGAACCGGTTTTCCTTACTTCGGCAAACCTGTCACCAGAGTTTATTCAAAGACTTCCAGATTAGCTATTGCAACACCCAATATTTTGGGTATTCAACTTCAAACAGAACCCGGGATCGAAGTTTATTTGCGACTTCTATTTAATTTCGGTTCATCCAGCAAGCTCTTTATTTTTTCTTCTTAATTTGTTTTCAAGCCTGTATACAGTTGTACTTATACTACGGGGCCAACTGGTTCCCTTTTAGTTGCTTCTTGCGGTATTATTGGTCTTTGATCACAATATTTCACCGGTCCGGTTCGGTCGCATTTTGTTCCGGTCGGCTTGCGACTTACACGCTCTGGCAAATTTATTAATTCCACAAAATCCTGCAAGTGATGTTTCGAGGTTCGGATTTCAGATAGCCGTCTCCGGTTCAAACTTTGACGTATTTTAGTCGGAGGCGTCAGGATTGTTTTTAAGTTATATTGCTTTACGTAATTGGATTTAGCAGGTGTGGCTTGTTCAAGCTTATGTATCCACTCACTCTTTACTTTAATAAAATATTTTTATGTGGCAAGCACCTGGGAATCGTATTACCCTGTTACTAACTTGTTGTGAAGATCACATAGGTAGATGTTGCATGTAAAACAGCTGCATCCGATTAGGCTGGAAGCTGATCCCAACATAATTTGGGAAAAAGGCTAGACAGTTGATGTGTGATGTAAAGATGATATAGCCAGAAAGGGGTTACCTATTTGCTAAGGTTACGTATGGAGGAAAAAGACATGTGGCGCCGACCCCAAATTAATTGGGATAAGGACAAGAGTTGATGTGGGGCCATCATCTTTCTTTATCTTCAGCAATAAAACATTGCATGAGAATATGTACCTTGATCATTAGTACCTAAAGCTTTAATGTAGATACAAATACTAATGGAAACTGTACTTTATTACTTACATTCCGGATTGAAATGAGATCGTGCCAGCTACCTGAACCGCCATATTCTCATCGCTTTATTATCTGCCGAACAGAAAGAGGTATGAAGTATATTTTCAAACCGTTACAATGCATGCATCCCCAGAAATTGCAATACTACAAAGGAAGCAATACATCGGGAACGATGCAATCGAACAAAAATGCAATTTTGATCCAAACTCACACAATGGGTACACTAGAACCTTGTTATCAATATCATTCGGTACAGGGAACAAAATGTCCCCTTATTGCTGTGTTTTTCAGGAACAAAACGAACGAAAGTCTTTGATATCCTTTTTTTGGGAAGGAAGTTGTGAAAAACCTTTTTTGTTCAAAGACTAATGAGCTAGCCACGACAGATCAAGGAGGATTCATTACATCTGCGCTGTCGTCGCGACGCCAACAAATTCAAGAGGAACAAAAATAAAACTTCTTGCAAAAGTAGGATTTTTATTCCAAAATTAAAGAACTACTATAATCATCTTATTCTTACCTTCCATTTGTTTATTACTCGTCATGTAAGCAGTCACCACCTTTAGCCTGGGGCCACCCTTAGGCCTTTATTAGTCCATTACTTAGTAAAGGTTTTGACAGTATTGTCATACAAAAGTCTGTCAAACCTTTATTAAGTGACGGCCTAAGTAATCATTAAATATCTCTGAGTACCGCAGTTAGTTTTCCTCTTTTCTTATACACTTCCTCACTACACTTTCCTCATTTCTCACAGAACTAATAATGAACAGTTATGATTACTTTAACAAATCTATTTAAACACATACATTCTTATTTATTGAGTAAAACACTTGCAAACACACAATTCTTTACATGACACATAGTATTATTAAAATTAACAAAACTTCCATCTCTTTGACGAGAAACTTTTCATCATAAAATTAATTTTATTTTCTAAGTCAAAGCGTTTACCACTTGTATTAATTATTACAGGGTTTCACACGTTCTTTGAAGCTTGATTATAATGAAGACTTTTATTACGTTGAATCTTTATGTTCAATTTAATATTCAATTTGTACTAAGACAAGACCCAAAATAGACAGAAGGCCAACAACATCCCATAGTTTCCATGGCAACAAGGACCATTAACAATGATGACGTCATCAGCATATCAGCCCGTGACTGTCAAATGTTTAAAGTGATACATCATGATTGCTACAATGAACGGCCATAGGGGAATAGTCCCTTAGAAACTAAGCTTATCAAGATCATAGGTGATGACAGGATGACAGCTAGTGATAAACGCATTGGATGTTACTACCATGAGCATAATAACACTGCATAAGCTGTGAATCACTTAGACACATATATGTCTTCGGTAACCATATGTCGGCTTCCTCAATGATAACCTGTATTCAAGTCTTTAACAGCATTGATTTGACTAGGTTTTTCACAATTATGTACACTAAGGGTCTTTTCTCAAAACAAACCCGTATTTTGACAAGAAAACCTCTTTTGAAGTTTGCTATATATTCATTATTTTCTCTAGTTTTTTGCCTAAATAATAAACAAAAACTGGGTAGGTATAGAACGTGACATGCAGCACATGCGACAATTCTTACGGAATCTTTTCTATAACTTCTCGAAGGATTTCTAAAATATCTGTAATCCACTCCATAATTTTGAAAACTTCGTCTGCTCGACAGCGAAAATAATGCTACAAATAATGAAGAATTGACAAAATTAGTAAATGGCATAACGATTGAGAGTATGCTACGCAATTACCCCGCTGACCTTTTAGATACAATTACATGCCTTCTTAATTTTTCGGTTTGCTCTGTATACATAAGCCCCCAATTCAATTAAAGCTTGTTTCATACAGCGCCTAAAGCATAACTGTTATTACATTGCCATATTATTATTGCTAACATAACTCCAGTAATTGTAGCTAGGCTTACAACTAAAACTAATTATGCTCAACTCGTTATTAAACAGTACAAGAAGGTCCAAAGGGTGTTGTGCCATGAATTATTTATTCTGTGAAAATGATCCTGACTAGTGAACAAGTAACCCACTGAAGAAATAATCTTCACTTGTAATATTCGCAAGGACATCATTATTTTGTGCTTCAGTTTTCAACGCTGTTTATTCCAGTTTCTGATTTGATTTCCATAAATTATATGCTTCGAAAATAAACTTGTTATGTTCTGTTTTTTTTTTGGTAAGAGAAATGTTACTAAGCGGCAACTAAAATTATTGCCACTAAAAAACATTACTAGCTTGTTTCCCAGATAGGTAAGCAACATTATAACTGATCGTTCTAGTCATTCAATTGTAGATAAAGTCGCACTTGAACTAAATAACTTACTTACCAGCTTCATTTAAGACTTCATACAAAATACGACTAGTATTGGTAAGAGACATTTTTTAATTGGTACCACATAAATCGTTTTCGAATACCACTTCAAATAAATGTCTTTTAGGCAGAATGATCTTGAAATCTTTAGAAATAAAACAAAATTTCTTAGGCACAATTAGATCTGTCAAAATAAGAAACCCAAACTTTCCGTGAATGAATTATCATAAACATAATATTTTCTCCTCAGAATCATCTGTTTACATTAATTTAAAACCCACACAGAAATATCTCACGATTCCATTTATGTCTCAAGTAATTAAACGTACAACGAGAACCCTCCATATTGGCGAGATAATATGATTAAATTTAATTAACATAATTAAGCATATTAGAAACAAATTAATAAAGAGAAATGTTGCTTTTATAAGTGTGTATTTGTGTGTGTATTTTATGAGACGTGTTCACTCAGTGTGACCTCGTGGGATTCATTATGAAAACAACGACTGAAATGTGTTTATGAATTAACATTTTAATTATGTGTCGTCGGTCTGAACTAAAGGTCCTATCATATTAGCGCTGCGTTGTGTGATATGACGGGGCACTGCGTTGCGAGACTAACTGTTGTTTGTATGAGTGTTCATACATCGTCTGCAATAGAAACGTAAACGTAGTAGTTACTTTGATGACGGGAGGAAAATGAAAATACCACAAATTATTACATGTCTTAAAAATTGTCGCAGTCAAGAAGCAAGCTACAAATTTTTAAAGCTATAAATTGCCAAGTACACGTACTTGCAGTGGCACTTGTAATGGCCTGTTTCTTGTTTCTTCGAGATATGAAGAAAAATAAACGGTGAAAAATAACAGTATGGTCGTACCTTTACAACAGAGAAGACACATCACAAGCCTTTGAACGACAAAAACCTTGTCTTGTTAACGCATAAAAATTAAAGCATAATTTTTAAACAAAACAAACAAGTTGTGTTCGGTAAACCTATCCCGCCTTTGTCTTACAGAAATATTTTACACTCAGTGTTTTATTGTAGTTCGTATTCTTTTTAGTTTATTTTTCGTAGATATTTCACAAGATTTACCAGATGTAGGAAACAGAAAACATTACAACAGCAAAAACTTTTATTTTTAAATTTAACTGAACATCGTGCATCGCGTCTAATCCCTGAAAGTTAGGGCAGATGTGTAGGTACCTCACGTGTACACCCTCATTTCGCCTGTTATATGTATTACTAGCTGTTGCCTGCGGCTTCGCCCGCTTCAACTCGAAAATTATCCCACGGGAAGATATAACAGGGATAAAAACTAACTTATCTTATGTGTTAATCCAGGTTATAAACTATCTTGTGTACCAAATTTTATCCAAAATCGTTTAGAAGTTTCTGCGTGAAAGAGGAACAAACATCCATCCAAACATACATAATAATAATAGGATGTATTTTGTGTTTGCGTGTGTGTGTTTAGTTTAATTTATGTGACGGCAATGTGTTAATATGATTATTTCTCGCAGGCCAGTATATGCTTAAATATACGTCCGCCAATAAGTATGTGTTATGTGTGTTTTTGTGTGTTATGTGTGTGTGTGTGTGTCCCGGGCACAAATCCATACCCCATAGCTGCTATTGAGAAATTCCTGATAGAAAAACCCAATAACACTTTTCCCGACCCAGGAATCGAACCCAGGACCATGCGCAGCAGTCGCAGTTGTTAGCTTTCTTGAAATTATTTAGGTAACTGTGCTAAATTCAAGTTACTGCAACATTTTCAATAGAAAATATGACCACTATTAACTTCAGCAAATGCTTGCAATAAAAATAAGATTTATTCGATCTTTCGTTTGCAATCGCCGTTCTCGTGACCCATAAACGCAAGAAGTTTAAATTATAATATAATATTAATTATGAAGTGCTCCAACCCTTATAGAAATGTCCAACGCAGGACGTCTCTTAAGTCATTAATTTTTCATAATTACCCATAATAAATTATATTGAGTGGGGAAGTCATTATTATTTATCAAGACTTTGCAATTCTGCTTCGCGGAGTAACGTCCTGTTTATTTTTCGTGAATACAAAAGACTTGCATTGAAAATGAGCAAATTCCTTCATCTAGGTTTGGCTAAGTCTTGCCGGGGCTTGTATGTGGATTGTTTGAAAAAGTGACCGCGGCCTCGTAACACAATGGGCTAAGAAGGCACATACGTGGGTTTTAGTCTGGAGAAGTCTAACACTCCCTCCCTCTTCCGCTCAGCCCAGAGCGAGAGGGGTCATTAAACTTTGATGATTTCCCACCCACCTAAAAAAATGGCGTGTCTAAGTCTAGACGAAAACAAATAACAATACTAGTACAGGCTAATAGGTCTTAAACACACATTAGATATATGTGTGCTCTCTGAAGTACCTATTTATATCTAGAAGGTAAAATAAGTAATTTCACAGAATCGTAATTTAAACCAAGTAAAACGTTGAAAGGACACCCGCTTGAAATAGAACGATTCCACGAACCCAAATTATAATAATTCAGTATGCGAATATGTGAGAATGACTTATACACTTAAACGAAACGCAAACTTTGGAGCAGTTCGCGGTTCTTATTTCATAAGAAATATTAGAAATAGCAATGACACACTAATGTATAAAGTACATACCAAAACGATAATTTCAGAAACAAAGGTGCAACAAAAACCAAAAACCCTCGTTGGAATAAACAAAGAAATAGCTTTAGCTTATTCACTGTCAAAATGGAATGCATATACAAAGTTTCGTGTCCGTGCTATTAACCGGAAACTGAAACGATTCGCCCACAGTCGATTGTCCCATGAGCCGTTGATCCAAAGTATTTTTAACCCCCTAACTTTCATCCAAAGAACGATTGACCCACAGAACTATATGTCACTAAAATGCTTAAACAAAGGTAAATGAAAGCCTGTAAAAATAACTTAAAAAATATGATAGTTTTAAAATATCAACAAAGTTACCAAATAACCCTACTTTTGGGCTTCGCTGCAGTCGGATAAATAATTAAATGATCATTTCTGATAGATTGATGAGGTGTCGGTACTATCAAAAAATAAAACCACAATATATGTAACAGAGAGTCTCTCTGTCGATTAGAGGAAACTTGTTTAAAATCCAGTTAAAAGGCTTTGACCAATACATAATAGCTGACTAACAAAACAAGTAAAGTAGCATAATAAATTATGTTCCCACTGCTGGGCCACAGGCCTCCTCTCTTTGTAGAGAATAGGCTATCGGCCTGCCTGCGTTCGAATCAAGTTAAATAAAAGCTTATAAAAATAGCACGCATCCCACAAAACTGTACTAATATTCCATCATAATCTCTCAAAAGGAAACATTTCTCAGAGTCATATAAAAATCTCTCTTAGTAATCATTTCCTACAAAAACTCCTAATGCATGGGTGCTTCAGTTTCATGTGTATTATAACAAAAAACGTGACTGCTACTAAACGTAACGGTTCAGCTTACGACCTTCGGGCCATCAAGACAATTGCTGTCTGGTCTGGCTGCTGACTCGAAATCCGACTTATATTTTTCGATGTTTTTGTATGAATGTATGTTTTTCACTCTATTACGCTTTAATAGTTCGATGGATTTTGATGAAATGTAGCACTCTGCTAGTCTATACTAAACTTATAAGTTATACACAGGTTTTTTAATCAAGTATTAACTTAGCCCCGTGACCTTCGTGCGCGTGAGATTATTATAAAAATACTATTTGAGGTTCTACAATAATTTAATTCAATCATCATTCGAAAGACCCGTGGCTCGATCTATTTTACCATAAGGGGCAAAAAGGGCTCGTTTACGGAGACGCGGGGCGTCGCGCGGCGCGTGCAGAAAGCTTTATTTTATTTATTTACTGAAACGTGGGTCCACCACAACGAACGCTGCATTTTAAACTAACGAGCGAAAAATCGCTTCTAGTAAAATCGTCGATTGAAATCGTAAACGTTTTCATACATCGCCATGTGCTTGAATTAAAAACGCACAACCCGCCGCGCGACGCCCCGCGTCTCCGTAAACGAGCCCTAAGACCGTTATTGTGGTTTTTCTCGGGAACAGTAAGTACCTTTATTTGAATGAAGGGTAGCCTAGCCTATGTCCGATTGTTGGTCTAGATTATTGGTTTAGGCGTGAAAAGGTTACAAATGGGTAACAAACAAACTTATATTAGCATTTACACATAATATTAGTTATGTTATGCAGTAAAAGTTTTCTATAATGGGAGAAGAACTACAGAGAACAGCAGCTAGTTCTTATTTATTTTTTAAACACTCTTCTCTTCGTTCTTTCAAACGTATTTCAATATTGTAAGTTTAATCTACACGTGTTTGTTTATTGATGATGTAACTAACTAAATAAGAGTATTTATTTCGATTTAACTTATAAGTTATTGCTCTTACAAACTCCTGAGCAACTGGCGTCGAGAAAGTTTTGATTCTCTCGGGATGAGAAGAACTTTATGTTCTTTTCCTGGTTTTAACTTAGGTTTACCTTTCTGCTTTGCTAAAATTGCCGTCTTAGTCGTGGAAACTTATGGCCGGTGTTACAACGGATAAGTTTCTGTTATCATGGTTTTATTTTATAAAAATAAGAGAAGTTCGTGGCTAAATAACAGCAGCTGCTTGAACCGCCTTAAGAAACAATCTCACTGTCGCAGGTAATAAAAATAATAGTAAAGTTTTATTTGAGAATTAAAGCATTTCATACATTGTTAGTAAACAATACCTAATAAATATGGCAGGTACATTATTTTTACATAATTATTAAACTTTTTAATTCTACTACAAACACTGAGAACAGAATGTTTACCATGATTACGTTTGTTTGTATTTTCGTGTTTTGTTTTTTGTGTTGTTTGTTATCGGAAGCTCGCAACAAAAATTAAACATGGTAAAAAAATATCCCGTACAGCAACATACGTAACTTTCATTATTATTATCAGCCATTAGTGTCCCATTGCAGGGCAAAGGGATCCCTTCCCTCTTTACACTTCCCATTGCTGGTGTTCGCCAATCCCTGAGAATAGAGTCGAGTTCATCCCGCCATCTCCTTTTGGGCCTGCCGCGTTGCCGTTTACTGCTGTTTGGGACCCATTGTGCGCCCATAGCTGCGTTGCCGTTAACTGCTGTTTGGGACCTAGTGTGAGCTCGAGCATGTGGCCAGCCATCGGCAATTAAAGTATTGGAACGCAGTATTGGGTATAACTTATTTATTATTAATTTATTCAGTACATTTTCACTATTTTACACCATATAATAAATCCTTCCCAAAATCGTATACAGAAGAAAAATAAACAAAACGATGGAAGGTAAAATAAAATTGTACATATTATTTTAAGCAAAACAGACTGAAGGTTTACCTTGAATCAAGACAACACGTGTAACTCTACTCATTTCTATGCAAGACGTACTTCGCACCTTCTAGAATATATAAGTACATACCGACTCGTGTTCTCATTTAGATATTTATATAGTCACATTATTTTCACAAATATACGCGTAGTTCTCGTAACCGTCGCGCGTCGTGTCTATATATGATCTGATGTATGAATGTGCTCGAGGCAAAAGGAGTATGTAAGGGTCGTGCAGATGGTGTTCGGTGGTTTCTGCCTACCCCCACGAAAAAAGGGTGTAAAAGGCAAGTTTATGTATGTGGGTATGTATGTTACACGCGCAGATATTACTTGAGGTGCAAACGTAACTTAAATACGTCTATTTCAATAATATATTAATCCTATAGCAATTTAGTACTGGACGTTTACATTCAAATTTGTGTAGTACTTTCTTCAAAAGACCATCTCAGACATTAATCTGCATGGTCTTCATGTGTCTATTACCAAGATGTCTGGACCTTATTGTTAAACTTATTGTTAAAAAAAGATAAAGAAGAAGTCACAAAAAATTGTAATCCCAAACGATTTTAAAAGATTAAAAGAGTAACCTTTGGAGTTTCTTGCCGGTTCTCTCCTTAGGAATCGACCAATGAACCGAATCGTGCCCCTTTTTGTTGACGTTTTATATGCCCATGTAGGCCTATGTGAAATAAAAATATTTTGATTTTGAGTATTTTTTGCCGCTAGCAGCAAGCAAGAGCACAATCAGTAACTTCCATAATTATAAATTAAGTCTCAATTATTAAAATATCATATTTTTATTTATTTATTTTATATTTATGTACACACAAGAGAGAACACAAGGAAACATCGTATCAAAACGTAGAGTACTTAATCTTTAATTTAATCTTTTAAAATGAGCTGCAATTTCTAAAGTTTTTTTTTAATCTACACCGCGCGCTCTTGCTAGAGCATCCTATCACAATTTGAATATTATGAAATGTTTCTTAACTCGTACCCAGTGCTGATTTCATAACGAAGCAAAGGTATCAACTCACGCAGAAATCGTATTTACCTATTATTTGCATGATAATCTTAGTGCTTATCTTGTAAAGGTCACCAGCTAAGTGGTTTGACGGTAGAATGAGCACAGATAATAAGGTCATTTCTTTGTTCGTATGAAAGAAAAGAGACACTTTGTCTACAAAGATATATCTTTCGCATATCCTTCCAACTCTCATATGTACGTAATAAGTCTAAGAATAATCTGTTACTTTAAAACTATTGTGTTTCCGCCTTATTTACGATTGACTTAGCCGCGTGAATCGTGCTGGAACGCGCCACTGGAGGTTTTTACACAGAAATACTGCTGCACAAAGATACTCCATTTCAATTATGTTATGTACTGAGTGGAAGAAAGCAGTCGAGGGACTAAAGTGAACAGATAATGTACAATTTACACATTTTATTTCAGATCTTAATGTTAAACGTTTACGATAAGAAGCTAAGAAATCCAATTTAGCTCAATTCAATTGTGATATATCTCTGTGTTGAGAGAGAACGATTTTATTTTAATGCGAGGTTAACGACGCGCCGCTCCAACCAATATACGTAAATCGCTTCTCCATTGTGGAAATTATGTAAAAAAAAAAAGATTTTATTGTAATCGTTCGCGTTGAAACAGCCGGATGATTATCGTACCTCGCGCTGTCAAATTATTTAATTTACACTTACTTGGGTAAGTGCCAAAAGTTTATGATTATCTACGATTTAAATGTCATTAGTGGAATATCTAGCCTGCTTAGGTTGGTTGACCGAAGTCAGTAGTAGTATGTCATTTAATAGTGGTCAGTGACGTCACCAACCCCCACTCAATTCTTTGACGCGTTTTATCTTCATAAATTTTTATTGATTTGATAAAACAAAAAATATGCATCCAATATTTTTCGATAATCTAACAGATGGACTAATTAGAATCACATTTTTTTAAGTCAGTAAACATCCCTATTTCTATCATGTTTCGGAAAGTACTTTAGGTCGTTGGTTCCGGCTGACGTTTGTAGAGCTTCCACAGTCGTTACAGGCTCGAAAGTGGATTGTAGAGGTCAGATAGGCAGTTGCTCTATATATTCGGTTAGACTGACAGCCGAACCCCAATATAATTGAAAAAAAACTAGGCTGATGATGTTTTTTTTTTTTAACTAGCCTGCTCTGTCCCACTCCAGGCCAAAGGCCTCCTTCCACTCTTTCCACTTCTCGCGAACCCGCGCGTGATCCTTCCAGTTTTGACGAAACCGATCTACAGGAATATCTAATATTATTTATTGTGGTAATCGAAAAGAGTTCATATATAACCTTTATGCTGACGAGTTCTAGCTCAACAGTCAACAGGACCAATACGACTGAACCGCAGCAAATCAAATTAAACCATCGCCAAACGAACAAATTATCTCGGTTAACTCAACCAGGCGCGAGTATCATTCACCCAAAACAGTAGCTTTAAATGTACCGAACTAATGTCACACCCTGATCAAAACGTTCATATATTTGTTCAGGTTATAATGAACTGTCTGAATCCGTTGTCGGTTGCTGCGAACGAGCGTCGCAAACATTTGTAACCCTCGAGGGGTCACTAATGGGTTCCTGACCTTTTGCGCGGCTTTTTCATAAAACAGCCAAAATGCTCGGTAGCACACGTAAAGCTGCAGATATAAACTTACGGTAAATGCCCGTAGTGTACCCGGGTAATAGTTTAAGTATCCAGAATTAGTACATAAAAGTAAAACGGTTGGTAAAACTTTTATACTATGAAGTATGTTCGTGTTTTAAACGTTCTTCTAGTACGTTTTTAAACATTATTTCAGCTGATATCAAATGGCATAATAATAAGGAAATTGACAAGATTTTTAATATGAATAAGAAAACAAATAAGATTTATAAATTCGGATGCAAGCACAGTACAGTAGCTGAAGAAACAATATTTACGAGTATTACCGCTAAGATTGTGTGCTACGATAAAAGTGCTACGGCTACGGTGGCTACGCCGTAGCAATTGTAGTGAAAGACGTAGGCGGCTTTGCGATTCAAACTTGCTACGTACACTCGTTGCGGACTCATATTTCCAACACTATTCCGCGTGACATAATTATGTACCTAATCTTTATAATATGATGTTAAGTTTCTGTTTTCCCGTATTACATCCATTTATTCAATTATCGATACACTTTTAAAGACAACCCATACTTCAATATTACTTATATTATAAATGCGAAAATATTGTCTGTCTATTACGTCTTAACGACAGAAGTGATATGGACAAACTTTAGACCATAACTTGGTTAAAGTCATCGGGTTATTCGAACCTCGGAAGTACGATCCTGTGGCATACAATTCCTTAAACTTAAACCAAACACTTCTACACTTTTCCATTTACCCATTTCATTTAAACTTCAACTGTCATTGAAATAGGTTTGCAAATCGCAAACATCGCCGACTCTTCTCGGTCAGTTCATCCCATCAGAATGCAATAGGCGCGCGGCGTGCGCTCAGTTTCGTGAAAAATTGACATTCTTCTTAGAACTAAGGCTCACTCGGTGAAGCTAGTAAAAGCAATTAGATTTATGCAGTTAGAAACTTTTACGTGAAGATCTATTTCATGTAGCTTTGTGACAAGACTTGACAACTGGAATGAATGAACGACATGAGCCCACTTATGGTTTTTGTGTTTTGATAAAGAAAAAAATCACACATTTTTACTATTCTGAATTATTGTTATAAATAATGGTTTCATTTTCGAGTAGCAGTGCCCCGCGACATCCGTTCGCTTGGAATGATCATAAAAATATTACTTCCCAATTTCAATAAGATTTTGTTAAAAATTAAAAAAAAATAACATTTTTTTTTAATGTAACGCTAACCCTTTTTTACCCAACTGCGCCAGAAAGGGTTGTCTTTTTAAAGTAAAAGTAGCCTAAGTTACTCTATAGTAGTTGTTTGTCCGTTCCTGTAAAATTGCCAGTCAATCAGCCGTTTCACAGATTAGCCGGAACAAACAGACAGATGGACAAATCAAAATAAGTTTCTAATTTCATATGCATTTATTAAAACGCTGATATTTTGAAATTACGAACAGGAACTTCATTTTAATTATTTGTATGGATTAACATTTAAATACAAAATGCTTCTAATCACTAAAACCAGGTAAAATACAACAGTGCAAGTTTTTATTTCAATTTCAAAATGAAACGTTTGTAAAAGTCCGCGCCGGCTCAGTGAGTAATTGAGTTGCTGCAATGACGGAGCACTTTTTGTACTGTTTGTTTGTAACCTTTAACATAAAATCAATAATCGAGGGCATAGGCCTACGTACTGTCATAGAGATGTATTGTTAAGCAGATCCCATAACGCGCTGTTAGATGCACCCATTCATATAAATGATGTTTATTTTGCAAATAAGTTTTGCAAACACTTCTGCACGTAATTTTAAAACTGGTTGGGGCGAAACAAACTCAGAGTCAATGTTTCTTTAAAGGTCCAGACATAATCCTGGTCATCATATATAAGAACTATGCAGTTTGGTGTTTGAGACGATCTTTTGAAGAAATAATAACACAGACTTGAATGGACCTGTCCAGTCAGTGCAAGCATTATTCAGTAATCGGGTATCACGACATTGAAATACGGATAATTTGAATTCACAGACATTTAGATAAACAATCAGTTTTCCCGTAGAAAATCCAATCATATCACATCAGTACCACTGTAGTTTTGTTTCTAGATTTTATGCCAGTTCACGAAGACCAATCACGATCTGACTCACCAAAAAGAAAACGGAAAATCATCCGATTGTATTTTGGTGCCAACCCTACGTCCTTCCTATGCAAGTTCGATAAATAATTTAATGGCAGTGCGCCCGTCCACAGGGCTGTCACAGACAGCGCCGCACTCATTTGTCAACGACGTGATATAACAGGTTGGTAGACAGACGGCCATTTGCATGCTCCTATCTACGAAGTTAGCTTCGTAACGTTGGTATCACATTTTGTAACTAACTTGGTAATGGGTGACGCTGCGGTGCTGTTCGTATAATACTGCTATTAATTTCATTGTCTGTTTAGTTCGCGAACTTGTGGTAAATGCAGTGCATGCACGTCTTATGACTTAGGGAGTTTTTAAATGGAATAACTTAAATGTTTGTGTTTGTACGGTATTACAGGAAGAGATTAAGTATTTAGAAACACGATATCAAAACCAATCTATTTATACCAATCTTACAAAGAGGTATTATGAAGGGGTGATCTGCAGAACTAATGATCCAATTCTAAATCTTTCTCTCTGAAGGGAGCAAACATTAACATAACATAATATCACGTCTGCAATCCACGGAGGGTTAGGCAGAGGTGTACCTAATAGTGCACCCACAAATGGCTAGTTATATTAAAGTATTATGTAACAGAGTCTATTATCTTGAATCGGACACAAATCCAGACTCCCTGGCTGCTATTGAAAATCTCGTTTTGGAAAATGCCAAAAACATTTTTCTCGAGTAGGGAATCGAACCCAAGACCTCATGCACAAGGGGGGGGGGTCTTGCACATGCACATCCCGTGTCGGGGCTGCGGGTTGTTCATAAGTTACTGCGGCCTCGAAATATAGGGCTAAGAAGGAACCTGGGTGGTTTTTAGTCAGTAGGAGTCTGACACTCCCTTTCGCCCTGCCCAAGAGCGGGAGGGGTTATTTGATGATTTTCCACCCGCCAAAAAAAAGACCTCATGCACAACAGTCGTACTTGTGACCACTAGCTCAACAAAGCAATCTAATGTTTATATTTTTAGTATTCAAGCCCGATAATTGCATAAAAAGCTTGAATGAGCTTTTTGGATAAAATGTATTCATTATATCACACTATAGAACTCAAAAGTCATACACGTGCGGAAACCAAACTCAGTGACCGAAAAGCACAATAAATACAACACAGTTCTCAAACGGTCAATCAAGAATTTTCTTTCACGTATTCAATCGTTCTCAATTGACCCAAAGCGCAATACGAAAACGAACCGAGTTAAAAATCAACAAAATGTAAAACATCGTGATTGATGGGTTTGTTTTACCTCATTCGTCCCCATTCGATTGCGACATGCGAATCTATTTCAGTAACTGGCGTGTATTTTAATCTGATTTTTTTAATGAAAATGGGAATTCAGCGGGATTATAGACTTTCCGAAATATGCGCCGGACCGAATATTGGTGTATCAAAGTCAATTCCGAACGGTTGGCGTTTCAAGATAGGCGTTTGAAGTGAGCCCGTATAATCTTTTTGGATGGACGGTTTGATGTGTTGGGATTTGTTGAAAAAAATACTTTTTGCAGGCTGTGAAGCATCAAAAATCGCATGGAGTGATAATGATGAATTTAATATGTGATCGTCGTCATCGGCCTCAGAAGTGGAATTTTACTGGAAACGACAAAGAAAAGGTTTAACGGTTCATGAGGGCGTAAATCATTTGTGTCAATAATTCGGCATGTATTATATGTGTAATAATTAATGATTACTACTCCCGTTTTATCTTGATAGACATTATTACTTTGGAAATAAAATGACAACTTACCGACTAAGGTAAAGTTTGAAATAGTTTACGAGCTAAAGTTACGAACACATCGATCAGGCTTTCATGGCGCAGCTCGTCCTACACATGCAATTATATATCAGTACAAAATTCATTACTCACTAGAAAAAGTTATGAGTTTTATTCGTGTTACAAATAGGCTAATATCCGATTACTAATTGAACAGCCAGTATTTTCAATTAAAATAATTTCGCCGAAATCATATTATATTTGTTTACTCGCTGTATCGTGGGTGCGTTCACAAATATTTAAACTCACATAAACAAATATTCTCTCTTTAATGTTTTACAGAGGAAATTTTAAAACGATTTATTACGAGCTACGTAGTTCCCGTAGTGATGGTGCTGTGAAATCATTCGCTTGTTTAATATAAAACGGATTTGTCACAGCTCTGTTTTCCGCTGTGTTATTTTCGTCAGGCACATCGCCTATTGAATTTACATTCGCCTGTGCGCCATGCCTGTCAGTTCATGCATATGTATGGCGTTATGCAAACTGCAACTTTGCCTTTCATTGAATAAAAATATTTGGAATGTGACTGACGACGTTTTGAGTTTACCGATTCTCTGTGATTGGAGTACTTAATAAACATTGATACACCAATTGAATTAATGTAGGTTTTCCCGAAACGTTTATATTTATTGTTTCGTTTTTTAAAAACAATGCAGAGCGTGCAAAACAAACAATAATAATTACTAAACAAACACTTATTCCAATTTACAAATGCGTTTCTTGGTTTCAGGTTAAAGTTTATATGCAGTAAAATGAAGATCAGGGCTGTAACTTAAACATTGATGCTAGCGAAGGAGATGGCGTAACGTGAGAGGGAGAGAACCTCTTGTCCCAGGCGCCGCGGCCGCGGGAGACGCCTGGGGCATCGGAGGCCATGTGATGACTTCCGGCCACCGCCACGCCAAGGGCCGACCCCTGTCGAGGCTCCGGGTTGTTCGAAAGAGATACCGCAGCCTCGGACACAAAAGGCTAAGAAGGAACATGAATGGTTTTTAGTCAGTAGAAGTCTGACACTATTTACTGCTACACCCAGAGCGGAGGGAGTCATTTGATGATTTCCCACAATAAAAAAAGGGCTGTAACTTTTTTAAATGTCACCATGTCATCATGCTAAGGGACTTGGAATTTCGTTGGCCTTATTTTTTCATTTTTTTCTTGCGTTTACTTTTTAAATATTTTTATAAGGCTGTTAATTTTACCAGTTTTTGTTTTGTCATGTGTGAGACAAATAACTACTTATTCTTTTTCAACATGAAAAAGCACAATTTGTTCAGAAACAGATTCGTTAAATCGCTACTATAAATCCTGACCATAACTCCAGTACACACACAATCCTAACAATTAATAACCAGAAACTTGGAACATGACAGGGAAGTTTTCAACAAATGTTACAAGTTGCCACACTGAAAATTCGCAACGTAGTAATATGTACATTTGTACGAACACACGAGCTCGAGACGACAAATATTTTCGTACAAGTTTGCCACTGCAGCTAGTTGGTTCTAATCTTAATTTACAGTTCGCCTCCAGTTTGCTTCGCTCCCAGTAACAAGTAGTAAGTTGATCGAGGCTCGAATCGCTCCGTTTACAGGTAACTCAACAACAACTTGATGGCATACACTCCAGCTTTATTAGCTTTGTATTGAAGCATTTGTTTCATTGTGTTCACGTGTTCGCTGGAAAAGGAATAGAGAATGCCTCTATTGTATGAATATTGTGTATTTGCGCGACAATGTAGAAGATGGCACGAAATAGTGTTTTGTTTGTCTTTGCATTTTGTGTTTTTTGTTTGTCAATAATCTTTTAATTCTTACATATACCATGGGGAAGGTCTTTGCCCAGCAGAAGAACAGCACAGGCTTGTAAAAAATGTGTACTTATGTGTAATATATTGATTGTTGAGCTAATCGTGGCAGCTGACCTGGTGAAGGCTGCGGGGATCCGCTGAATGCGAGACGCACGGGACCGGTCCGGTGGGGAGGCCTTTGTCCGGTAGTAGACATCTTTATTCTGAAATGATGATAATGAGCTAATCAAGGTAAGGCTAAAAGTAACAAAAAAAAATTCTAAGCAAAAGTTGTTGGTTATAAAGTCAATAATTCAAAATATCCTGTGAAAATTTATCTGTACTTTATTAATTTTGACTCGCAATGTTCCACCAAACCCTCGTTAATTAATGCAAATTCTCATGAAAACGTTCCCTTTATTAGCCATTATTAGTTCAAGTTTAGTTGGCAAACAATTTTATTAATATAGAGGCCGTTTTATAACGGTTTGTGTAAGGGCAGGCCACTCTTGTCCGGGTCCCTGCGTCGGCAATTATCACGTAGTATTTACTGTATATCTTTGTTTTATCTAGATATCGCTTAATCGGATGTTTAGCGAGATTGGGCGATGCGGATATGACTACTTGTGTGTTATGTGTATCGATACAGGTTGGCTTATTGTAGAAGTTAATGGCAATACTGTAGTGTAGGACATGTAACAAACCCTAAGTATAGCTAAATTCTTGCCCATTCTATTCTCAATAGAAGTCTACGATTTGGAATGGGTACCACAGTACTTTCACAAGTTATTATTCTTTGTGACTTTAGCTGTAGCTTCGCCTTATTTGTTGTTCTTACATTTCATAAACATCATTAAAAGTTCCTGTAAGGATCTAGTTGAAATAAAAATATTAAAGCATTTATTTTTGAGTATTACATCTATGTTATGCTTCCTGGGCTGGGGGTGATTAAAAAGCAACATTTTAATCATCTATCCATCCATGGTCACAGACCGATGACGATAGACGAAATTCGGAGAGTCGGCAAAACGCGAAGCAACAGTGGACACGTGGAAAATCACCGGTAGCCGATGCTAAACGTAACATGTCTACTAAGGTCCTGAGACAATTCACTTAGCGATAAGCAACGTCTATGGCTAGTGGGTACTGCTACTGAAATTGTCTGTAGGTACACTTGGTGACATTTGAAGCTGTAGGTTTCCAGCATAACATATTATACTTGCCTTGTGTAAACTTTCCGTGCAGTGAGAGATCCGGATAAACTGGTTTTATACAGCTTGATTGGTCGTGTAGAGCGCACTGTCCCTGAAGAATATATAGGTCTACTTTTAGAATTGTTTTTAGAATGACGAAGAAAACTACCAAAGCCTTTTTTCTTTGGCTTTTGATCTAAAAACTACCAAAGAGGCTTTGGTAGTTTTCTTTGTCATTCTAGTTTCTCGGTATTTAACTATATATTCTATTCAATGTCTACTATATGTCAAAGTAAATAAGTTTCCAAATGAAGTAATCAGATCGCCAAAATGATGTAACCAACTATAAACTATTCATGTTCTATTAAATCCACTTTTATTGACACTGTCAGGTCAAACACTAACTCGGTTAGAATTTTAGTGCGAGACGGTGTCTGAGTTAAATATTAACTATGCCACCGCTCGCCTGTGTAATGGTACTTCGTTGTGACAACTCAAACTAATTATTTTGAGTTGATCTGTGAGTTAGATGTATGAGAGTTTAGGTTTGCTTGCCAATGTTTCTATTTCAATGAATAAAATGATAACTGTATAGGTAGGTAGATTCCACAACAAGGTACCCAAAACTGTCAAATGTTCCCAATCAACCTTGAACCTAATGTTTTAGCTACGAGTACAACGTCGGAAATCTGTTAAAGTTTCACAGATTGTACTAGCTGGTAATTCATTTAGCCAAATCAATCAAGATGACCCACTGAGCAATAATTTTATTGACGGCTACTGAGGCCCATAGATAAAATACATACAACTAACTTATACAATAATAAACTAATAAATAGTCACACTTACACGTGACGATGCCAACGTCGTCTTTCACATTGTACACTTTGCGACTTTGCGGTTCGTAATAAACGTTAGTACTTTTTTTTTTTTTTTTAAAAAAAAGAACGTTGTCCCACACTAGGAATTTCTCCTGTATCGTGGGTGCGTTCACAAACATTTAAACTCACATACACAAATACCCAGACCCGGAACAACTGTCTGTAGGTCATACAAATATTTGTTCCGTGCGGTAACCGAACACGCAGCGCAGCAGTCCATTGCTTGAGCAACTGCGCCAACCGTGCCGTCTTTGGCTTTGATGTTACTCTAGTAATAAGAGGCCATCCTTAAATTATATCACACGAATTTCACGATTTTTTACATTGTCACAGTTTGTCATATTTGTGAGACTCCCGAGGTGGGCACATATTTTGTATGTTCATACAGATAATAAATGGAAATCAGAAATATATATATTTTTGATTTTTTGCTAATTGTTCAAACGTGTGAGTTTAATACTACTTAAATATTTTCGATTTTGAAACGTTTAGGACCCCGCCTCCTTTGACTTGTGACATCATTTATGGCCCCTAATGAACAAAAGCATTGCCACGGTATTCTTTTTAGGAGTTAATCCGATCTTAAAGGTCAACTGTGATTGTCATCATTGCTGTGGCATATATACACCGTCACCTCTTGAAAGCGGCTTAAATGAGCTAACAGCATTCAGTTTTACTCTCTTCCGATTCTAATAAACAACCCCTTCCGTTTAATCGAAACTGCAGCTAACAATCTGAGGCAGTAATTTACCCTGTATGTCCTGTCGTCACAGTGCGGACGGTAAGCCCAGCTCACTTCTGCGGTTAGTTAGTGCCTTCAAACGCTGTCGACGGGCCGGCGGCAAATCTACTGCAATACCGCAACAAACTGGTTTACCTACCTTCTGAGAAATTAATTGAATGGAGCAGCATCGCACTTTTAATTTTTTCATTTCTTTCAGGTGAAGAGCGTAAATAATAAGAGCAGCATTTTCCTTTGTGGTTATTTAGGAATGAACTCTGGTATGTTGTAAAGAAAAGGGGAATTAATAATGAGTTTGAAACTAGCATCAAAAGTGTATGATGTATTATAATTTATTTGCATTAATAATTCAATTATTAGTTTATACATAATTATACTCCAACAGTATAACCACAAACAAACGATTTCCACAGTTCCATTAAATACCGATATAGTTTATTGTCACTATTCAGGCATCATTTCCAACTCCGAGTAGCTACTGAAAAATCTCTGACAGACACCTAACGCGTTAACTTAATCGGACCCCAGGAACCCACGTACAGCTGAGCCTTTTACAACTAAACAAAAATCAACTGAATTGACAATTTGAGTAAAGCACAATCTTCAATGTAACCTGCCTGTGGTGCCCTAATCAACGTTGGGTCTTCGTTTAGCGTGTAATGTGATTATTCAATGCCAGATAATGAGACAGTACCGTTCCGGAAAGAGAGTCTGTGGCTTTAGAGAAGTGCAATGTTGTGAAGAGCTGGGTTCAACTGGATTAACTAAAGTCAAAAATTTGGATAAAGCAATATTTACGAACTAATTCAAGGAGCACTGGTGCACGGTTGGCCCAGTGGTGGCGAGCAGCGGTGATCCAGTGTTGGCGAGCACTGGTGACCCAGTGGTGGCGAGCAGTGGTGGCGGCCCCGATTTACGGTCGTGGATTCGAACCCAGACAGGCGCATTACTTTGTGTAATTTATTTCATCACCACTGCTCTCAAAACGTTGTAGGAAAACATCGTAAGGAAACCGGCATATCTTAAAACCAAAAATTCGCAGATATGTGACATCTACCAATCCGCACTGGGCCCGCGTGGTAGATTATAGCCCATCCCACTCCTAGAAAACAGGCCTGAGTCCCTGCAGTGGGAACAATATAGGCTGATGATGATGATGAAAGGAGGTGTCTGATGAGACGACAAGTAATATAGAAGTATGGAAAAAGAAGATTTTCTGCGACGACCCAAAATGAATTCAGATAAGGCTAAGAGAATGATAATAAATCCAAAAAAAAACCTAATTATTTCATTCACACTATCACTATAAATAACGTAATAATTATGATGTGACAAACAAAATAAGGGAGAGCAAGCAACAAAAATTAATTCATTAGTGTACAAGTTGCAGTAGACAGTTTAATTAATTCACAAAACGTATAATTTAAAAGTTTGCTGGACTGCTACCAAACCCGTGGAGTGTGACGAGGTCACCGCCATTAATTTTTCAGACGCTCTTTGTTTGTAAGACGCTGCATTCGCTACTAACTTGGAAATTTGTAGGTTAAACAATAAAAAATAGAATTGTTGAAACTTCTGTAGCCATTAACGCAGACTGAAAATTCAGTAAACAGTTTAGGGATGAGAGAGCTCTATTTGTTATCGCAGTAACTAATAAATATAAACCTTTTTGTTTGAGGCAATTAAGAGTTAGAGAAAACACAATTACGGCAACATCCCCACGTATAACAAGCAATTACACCTAACAAAACAAAAAACAATGAAGGCTTTGCGTAAAAATAACAACATGATTGCTTACAGAGGTGATAACACCGGCTCAACAAATATTGTTCAACCTAACAGCTCGCACAATCTAAATACCGTCCTATATTTTAATCCATTCATAATCCTAGAAACGTAACGGTTTGTACCTAAGCAAATATGTCACCGTCTAGTTCAGCCTCACCTAGTTAATAATTTCACAGTTGCTGAACAAACTTCAAGTACGTCAAAGGGATTCGGCTAATTTGATTTCTGTGTTCGACGGCCACAAGAGGGTTGCGACGGGCCTCAGTTTATCGGACACACAACACACATTTACGAAACAACTAACTTACCTCTCTTCATAAATTTGTAAGCAAATAATAGAACAGAAATCAATAGAATTAAACGTTTAAAAGTCATGTGATTTCTCTGTGACTAATATGGAACTGAAATCAAGTTTGACTATTATTGTTAATATTATAGCAATAAAAAGATAAATATTAAAAATGATATTAATTAATCAAGTAATTGGACTAGTTATTTTATACAACAGTCATTTGTTAATATCGTAATAACCTTTGGTTTATTGAACTGTATTTACACCCAGTGTTTCGCCGTACACTGAAAAATGTGGAAATGAATTAATGGATTTTCGGAACGGCAATTTTAACACCCTGTCTAACTGCGAACTTCGGAATAATTAATCAGTGAAACCCTTACACAACAAGTCAAATGCGATGTAGTAACTAGTTGTACATAGTACTTTGACAAGTCGAGATGTGCTAGCCAAACTAGAACTTGTTAGAATATTCAGTGCTCGCCAGCCTACCTGCCGGCTTGAATATTAAACCTACATTCCCTAATTATGTCGCCAAAGAGGCTTTATTTCAACTCCAAAGTGCTTTCATTTCAAACTCACATTGCCCGCGGTGCATTTTGAGCCTGGTAGGTGGTAATAGCTTCGCCCCTCATTCACATCATCAGCCATAAGACGTTCACTGTTGGACAAAGGCCTCCCACATAGAACGCCAAAACGAACCGCAACCTGCCGTTTGCATCAACCGGTTGCCCGCGATTCTCACGATGTCGTCGGTCCATCCTGGTGGGAGACCTACCAACGCTGCTTCTTCCGGTCGCCCATGTTACATGGAACTTAATATAACTGGCTAAATGTGGGTGTGCTAATGGACACACCTGCCTAACCGGAGAAAGGTTGCAGGCGTGATGTTATGTATGTCACATTGCCACCATAAAACTTCTCTATAAACTAGATTTTGAAATCATAGAATTACACACACTCATACTCATACGGATAGAAAACGTATTTAACTTATTAAATCGCATAGTAAAATTTCCACAATCGCCTGAGAGTAGGCGTGTGACAGATAGTGTCCACTCACCATATTGATAGGGATTCCTAGCAGTTAGGAAACCCTAAAAAGCCCGTATTCACTCAACTGGACAATTGAATCCGGCTCCGGCAATAGCCTAGCTTTATGGAGACAGAGTAATTACCACTGCCACGATTTATGACCACACACCAACATAATGTTCCGGAAATTCAAACAGGCTTACGACTCTAGGGTGGAGGATGAATATTCGCACCAATAATAGTGCAGTCAATCCACAAGGTTACCCACGTAAAGACAATTAATCTATGGCACTTGATTATTACAGGTAATTTCGTACCTCTGCGTTGAACAATCAACAAATTACCAGCAATGTTTAACATTACCCATTCCCGTACCAGAGGTTAGTTGGTTCCACAAACATTATTAATTTTTGTCCACCAATATTGTGGGGACCTATTTATTAATTTCGTTGTATGTAACGTGGACAAAGTGACCGCAATTTTCTTAATTGGGTAAATAGGTATTGCGGTATGTTATGAAAAAAAAAAAGCAATTTTTGTAGTCTCCTTTGGTTAGTTATTATGAAATCCTAAATCCACTATAATAGGGGCAAAAAAAGATGAGTAAAAATGAAAACTAGTGCTTAATTTGTTCTGACGTTCGTAATAAGTAGGTTCTGTAAGGTTATACATATTATTATACCTTCGAAGCAACCTCAAACCATGCAGGCTGGTTATACAAATAATCGTACTGGCCACAAACAATAACTCAACTATTTTAAATATAGAATTATATAACATTCATTGTTTTTTTATGTCCAGGCAGATTTGTGATAAGCAATGATGAAAGTTTTTTTTTTCAACCCATCATCAGTCAGCTCTGCATCAGTTGCTTAAATGTTAAGCTCTGCTGCTCTTCGTGAAAATCGAAACAAAGTAAACCTACCTACAGTGTACATACAGTAATGTATAGGGAATAGTTGTGGGCGTCGCGGCGTCTGCACTTACTCCGCTGAAAGGCTCACGATCCCATGAATAAACCATCGGTTGAATGTGGAACTCGTGTCAAGCGCGACCGTGTTGACGGACGGCCCATTGACCTGGCGTACCCTGGCGTATTACTGCAACTGTTAAATGACTACTACGACTGCTGTCATTTATAAACATGGATATCATCATTTAAGGTGACAATAAATGCCTGCGACCGCGAGACGCATCCCCGCAAGCACGCTCGTAATTTCGTAGGGTAACTATACGTTTCAAATAGTAAGGACTGTGGCTGTGTAGGACTGACAGCCCCATTTTTTATCACCATACATAATTATGTTCGGGAATAAGAATATTATTTACAAAAAAACTATTAATTGGACTAAAAAAATTAAACACTGTGGCTGTAGCTTGTACAATTATTTGCCAAAAAATCAGAACGATCACATGTATTTTAATTAGTATGGTTTTTACTCGTTTAAAGAATTTTTAGAGGTATTTACGCGATTTTTTCCTATCGAGTAAATTTAGTTGTATTATGTTTTCAACACATTATGTCACTAGCGTATATCCTGAAGAATATCATATATTTTTCCGATTATGTTTACTGCAGTGAATCATATAATTTATCGTATTATAAAACTCGCGTTTAGTTCCTGTTGTCCCTTTAACACTGAAAACACCGATCCTTCGGCGATGTTGATCACGGATAAACGTTGAAGTTTATGAGCAGGTAAATCATGATTATGTTGATGATGGTATTCGTGATCATGGTGCTCGCAACATATTCGAAATATCAGGAATTGAAAATCAATAGTAGGTAACCATAGTAAATATCCCGTTTTCAGTGTTAAAGATGAAAATAATATTAGAGGAAAGTCACCAAATATGAAATAGTATCTTAATATGGAATACCTTCATTTCTCTAAGACTATAAGTATGAAACGCAACACTCGACCATCTTCTGTTCCATTCGGTCTATTGCACCACGTACGTGTTAGTAGACCGAATGGAACAGAAGATGGTCGAGTGTTGCGTTTCATACTTATAGTCTTAGAGAAATGAAGGTATTCCATATTAAGATACTATTTCATATTTGGTGACTTTCCTCTAGTGATAGTTGTTAGTGTCAGTTTAAAAGCTTATAAACAGGGAAATGATAGCCAAGTCGAGCAATAAAGCGGCACGGCCGTACCCTCCTTTTCTCGAACCCGTTCAGGCCATTTTCGACCTCCTTTAACTTTGTGATCAAACTAAAAGCCTGATTTTTGGCATTCTATTTACACGGTATGTTTCAAATTTCATTCTATTTGAACCAGTAGTTTAAGAATTATAACTAATCATAGTTCCTTAGTTTTCTCATTCACTGACTGACTGACTGACCGATCATCAAAAGTCTAGCAGACATAGAAACTTTAAATTTAGAATACAATTAGTGTTTCGTGTATAAATCATAAAAATGTTTCGTAAATCATAAACGTTTTCTACATACACCAACTGAATAAATAACTTTGTAATCCCATATAAATGTATAGGATTACAAAGTTAAAGTTACATTTTCAGTAAATGAATTTTACGACATATTTAACACACTTCCTAATTTCTGATTGATCTGAAATTTGGCACGTATATTTGTAGCGCTTATCAATGCAATATTATGATGACATGGAACTGATCTGATGATGGAGCTGGAAGTTCGCCATAGGAACTCCATTTTAAAATGTCATAACCCATCGAGTTTGGACTCGTATGATTCGTCTTGTCGAGTGGTTTGTCTTAAGATGGTGTCCAGGGTCTGTTGATGGAGCTGGAAGGTGGCCAAAGGAATTCCGTTATAATACGATATAGGTAACCCTATCGAGTTTGGACTCGTTTGATTTGTCTTTTCGAGTAGTTTGTCTTTAGATAATGTTCAGGGTTCTGAATACTTCTGATGATGGAGCTGGAAGGTGGCCATAGGAACTCCGTTATAGAACGACATAACCCATCGAGTTTCGACTCGTTTGATTCGTCTTGACTAGTACTTTGTCTTTAGATGGTCTCCAAGGCCTGTTGATTCAGCTTGAAGGTGGCTATAGAAATTCCGTAATAAGACGACTTGACCATGTCGAGTTTTTACTCGTTTGATTCAGCTTGTCGAGTAGGTACTTTAGCAGTAGTTCAAATCGATGAGTAAGACTGCTCCAAGTACTAATAAACCTATGTATTGTTGATTCATTTAACGAAATAGATATAATGAGAGACGCTACAAAAAGAAATGAGATCTCACTAAAAACAAAACTTGTAAAAAAACGCCAAGTCGCGCAACTCAGTTCTTTTACCGTAAAAAGTAGTGAGATCCATGTAATACCAAGTCAGTTAATATATTCATTCCCTACTTAAAAAATTTTGATGTTTTAAATAAATAGATTGACTTGGCCATCGCATCGCATTCGATGTACTAAATATATATATATATAGGGTAGGGACTGAATATATTAACTGACTTGGTATTAAATAGATCTCACTAATTTTTACGGTAAAAGAACTGAGTGGCTTTTTTTACAAGTTTTGTTTTTTGTGGGATGAATTTTAACTCGAATCATTAGAAAAAGTTCTTTGATATTACGCGATTATAATAATTGGACAATTCGATCATATTTTCGTTGTGAAACTTTCAATAGTAAGTTTTTCCTTAAGCTTCCAGTACAGTTTCCCGACTGATGATATAACTTCAGGTTGAGTAGTCACAAAAAATCTTTTCATATTTCAAGTAAAAATACGAAGTACCCACACCTTCTGAACTTTGACGGGCTTCAATCACCTGCCAGTTGGATCGTACCCTAGATATTCCAGAAAATTCCACGAACTAATCAAGAACTTTCAATCAAAATACTGGCATAAAAAATAAAAGCCAATTTCCACCTCGTGGCCTGGCTATAAATATTTCACTTTAATTGGTAGGTAAATCGATGTTCCCAAAAATTTGATTAACTGCCGTACTCAGAGGTATTTAATGATTACTTAAGCCGTCACATAGTAAAGGTTTGACATATCTTTGTATGAGAAAACTGTCAAAACCATTACTAAGAGATGACCTAAGTAATCACTAAAGCTCTCTGAGTGCGGCAATAAGTGTTAATAAATGGATATTTTACAACAGCCTAGGCGTTCAACAAAATATAAATGAAATGTTGATTATCCAGTGAGGCGAGCAGTTTTAATAAATACCTTACAAATTAATTCCGCCGAGATCCGGAAGATCGCGTGCTAAAAGCTCGATGAAATCACAATCTCCAATTTACGTTAGTACGTTTGTCTGATATCGAGTGTACAATAAAAGCAGTTTCGACTCAAGTTAAATCTCTCTGCGAAACGGAAAAGCAATTAATTAAACTGGTTTGTATACAAAACATCTTCAACGCGGTGTTGCATTTTAGAAAGGACTGTTAAACAAATTTCGATTTGTTCTGAAGTTTGTAGCTCTAATTGTATCAATTTCTTGTACGGCTTAATTTCCTAGTCTTGTTGGTAATCCTCGAAGGGATATGTTAATTGGTGCTTTCGCTGGCCGAAAGTTGGCCAACAACCCCATAAGGCCGAAATGAGAATATAACACTTACCGTTCCCATGCCGAGCTGTGACTAGAAAGTTCTGTAGCTAAAAAAACAGCCATTTTTATTTATTTTCTTTAGCTTGGAATTAGGTTTATATTCCGTCTCTCTGGGAGTCTAATGCCCTATGCGTAATACTAAACATTATGATGGTTGGCTAATAATTAACAATAGTGTCTTTGCATGTTAATGTTGTACAGTCATGAGCTAAAATACAAACACGAATTTCTAGTGAAAACGCTTGATTATCCTACTTTATCATAATATGGGTTCCAAAATATTAGTTACGTTACATAACATAAAACTGAAATAAAATTAGTAGGTCAAAATTGCCTCTAAACGTTGCCAAGTCTATAAATATTGGTGCTGCTAACTGTTGTTCTAATATGGTTTCGCTAATTAAAATTTCAGTACCACCTTTTTACACAACTGATATTTTTTCTTTAATAAATACTGAAACATAATTATTTTTTTTTTTCCGGGAAGCCTATTTAATTTATAAACGTAGGCTAATTAACTAAAGACTGCTCTTTACGTAGCTGGAGTTAGTTTAAAGCTCATCACTGAAGAAGGCGAGGTTATTCAGCACCCTAAATTAAGGCATTCACAGCCCGAGTTAACGAACGATTAAGTAGTAATAAGACAAGCTACAGAAACCTCAGCAAGTAAGAAAGGAAGCTGGGGTGTGAACGGAAAATAAAGTATTACTTATTATACTGGTAAAGAAACTGCTCTTAAAAATACATGAAATTTATCTTATGTTTTAAGCTTTTTTCAATTTGTTTTGTCCTGTGTGAAAACAACAAATAATTTTTCTTTCTTTCTTTTATTTTCTTTGTAATAAATTTAAACAAGAATATAATTGAGCAACAGTACCGGGTTTCATCGAAAGTAACACGTTTGTAGCGAATAAAACTCGTAGTTACGTTCTGGGCTATGCTCGTACCCCACACGGGATAGGGATCCTTACTATGTAGTAGCTTAGTTTTTAAGTTTTGTGACCTGGCTGGAAGACTGACACCCAAGGCAACCACAGGATAGTGGTTAAGGAAATGACAACTGCCTAAGTTAAAAAGCGAGACGTCATAAAAAAAAAGCATCTTGAACACGTATTCACGCATACATGGCGTAATATATTTAAAAAAAAAACAAGTGTTAACCTCTCCGTAGAAACCGATAAATATCGTAGTCGTCCCGTAGCTTGTATTATTCATACTGTAAGCTAGTATATTTTACTTACGGAGTACTTTAGTCCTATTATAGCGAAGCACACATCTCTAGGTAATGAGTAAGTAGCTTATTCGCATGTCGCGCCCGACTCGCACAAACTCGCTTTAGTTTATACACCAGTTAGTTCAACTAATGTTGAGGTATTAGAATACTTTCATCATTCTTCTCTTGCACTTATTCAAATTCATTTAGTGTCGGCGCAGCATGTCTTCCTTTTCCATACTTCTTTGTTGCTTTTCATCTCATGAGACACCTCATTTCATGCCATACTAAATCTACCCTAATATTATAAAGAGAAAAGATTTGTATTTATGTGTGTATGTTTGTAATGAATTAACCCAAAAACTACTGCGCTGATTTCAAAAATACTTCACCATTAGAAAGCTAATTTCACCCTGAGTAACATAGGCTATTTTTTATCTCTGTTTTCCACGGGAATGGGAACTACGCGGGTGAAACCGCTTGACATCCGCTAGTATATAATATTTTGATAACTAATATTAAGTAAGTATATTATGCGTCAAGAATAAACAATGGGAATTAAAGATCGACCACTTACGATTCAGAATGTTACCGGCAGGTAGGACCGGCATTGAGCAAGCATTTTTATCAGCGATATAATCTTCTAACTTGTAATATTGCATGCATAACTTGTAATATTAATTATTGCTTGCATATTGTGCGTTTGGTGCATGTTTCAAATTTTGTCTCATTCAGTCTCAAACAATACCCCATGAAAGATGAGTGTACTTTAGCGAGTCTGAAGCCTGACTGAGCTAACTGGTCCCTATTCCTAGTAATATAATTGTGTCTGTCACCTCTTTTACTAAACAGATGCAGATTTTTTCTCATGTACATTATGTTTTCGTACGAATAGATGTACTGACAATGCACCGTCATGATGTTAATGTTCTTAAATAGTTCCCTCAGAGAATCGCGCCTACGGAGACCATACATTGCTCCGATGGTCCAATTGTGAATCTAAACCATTCTCGGATCCACTGGGACACGCATGAAAAGTTCCATCCAAATCAGTAAAGCCGTTTAGGAGGAGTTCAGTGACAAACACACGCACAGTAGAATTATATTTATAAAGATCTGGTATGACAAAGCGTACTGCCGAAGTCCCATTTTACAAGCTTTTCAGAATACTAAGCGCCTAAAATGGCAAGGATCGGCCACATAGCAAGTATGACAAATGGAAGAAGGCCACTGTGAATCAGGATGCTGTCAGATTCAAGCGGAAACAAAGCCGTATGGATAAACTAGAACGGGGGACTTTGAATACGAAATAAAATAGGGATAAAAATGGACACGGAAAAAAAGTATGACCAAACCATATGTCAATGAAAACTGTAATGTATGCATACACAACATCACGCCGGGTTAGGCAGAGGTGTACCCATTAGTGTACTCACATTTTGCCAGGTACGTTCCCATGTAATAGGAGGCGAGTAAATTGCCATCAACCGGGCACAAATTCAGACCCCGAAGCTGCTACTGAAAAGTTTCTAATAGGAATGTTTACTGACTTTAAAAAAATGTTAGATTATCGAAAAATATTGAATACGTATTTTTTTTTATCAAATCAATAAAATTTGACGAAGATAAACCGCGTCAAAGATTTGGGTGGGGAGTTGTGACGTCACTGACCGCTAAAGAATGTCATACTAATGTCTCAGAAAATGACGTCACACGAGTTTTCAAAGCACTGTATCGTCTTCATTGTTTGTTTACGTGAAAAAATAAAAAATACGTGTCCAATATTTTTTGGAAATCTACATATATGACGGACTAATTAGGTTTCTTTTGATAACTACCCTATTGCTAAACCCAATAACACTTTTGCCGACCCAGGAATTACACCCAGCAGTCACGATTGTGACCACCAGGCCACCGAAGCTGACACGAAAAAAAAGGTTTACAAAACCTTATTTCAATGACAAAGTGTAATGCATTCATACTATGTATGTGTGGCGTAGCTACGTGTAAATAAATTTGATGTGTATATAGTATTGTTGATTTATAAATATTTTATGTTATTTATTTCTTAAGATTTGATATTTATTGTTTTCATTTAATCTTTACATGCGGGCGGACAAGTAAACCGAATTTTGTTATGTATACTTTTTCTTGTCGACGCATGTCAAAGATGCTATATAGTTTTTAAGTTTTGAAGTGTCGTGGAATCCTTCTCTACGCTTAAAACAAAAAAAAACAATTTACCACATTTAATCCGTTTCTACATTCCTCACCGTTTCAATTTGCTTTTTGTTACTACTCCTATATATTTTGTGCACTTTACTTGAAATCTACTAAAAACTGTATACAGGGTGTTTGGAAGGGAGCTGTACATACGCCTAGGGTAGAAACTAGGGATAGTCTGCTACCTACCCCCGCCCATTATATTGACCTTGGCCTCAAGGTTTTTTTTTAATTTATTATTATTTTTTATTTGACTTTTTTATGATTTTTTGACTAAAACTACCTGTAGCTCAAAATCTATCCATGGGACCGGTCGGCTAATGGTCTTGTTTTAATCGTTAGAGTCTTAGGGTCCTGCAAAAAATTATTTTACACCAGAAAATTGTGGAGAAGAAAAGTTATGGGGCCTGAAGTACCGTAGTAAGGTAAAGAAATAATTTTAAGGGCAACTTTCTATGGGGTTTAAAAAAAAACTAACAGGGTTGGAGTTCTTCTGATTTTTTTAAAACATCCTCAGTCCATGCCCTTTCTAACGATATGCTAAAAGTGTAATTATCACTTTTAGTTTTAAAGTTATTAATTAATTTCCGCAACTAGGGCACTTCAAGCAAAAATTTCAACTAATGAAAATTAAATGTGTTCGATCGTAAAAGGATGGCAAATGAAACAAAAAATTTGGTAATGACTAATGTCATTAAATTACAAATTTTAATTAATTACTAATTTTAATTAATTACAAATTTTGTTCAAATTGATGACCATTGACCTGTAAACATGCTCGGCACCTCTTCCTCATCTCCACGGTCACCGTTCTAAGCAGCAGTTCCTCGCGCATTGTATCGAATGCGGCGTGGATCCTGTTAATTAGAACCTCCCTTGTTGGTACTTCTTCTGCGTACACCAACTCTTTCGCCCTTCCCCAGACGTAGAAGTCGAGTGGGGTAAGGTCAGGCGACCTTGGGGGCCAGGGAATTGGCCCACCCCGACCAATCCAAGAATTAGGAAAGCAGTTGTCCAGAAGCTCCCTCACTGCTAGGCTCCAATGAGCAGGACAGCCGTCGTGCTGGAAGACTATGGGCCGATTTTCGTCAAACACTTCTTCCGCTAAATCAGGCAAATCGTTTTCGAGGAAATCTAAGTAGTTTTGCCCGTTTAGGTTGTCTGGCAAAAAGTGCGGCCCTATCAACCGATTACCGATGACGCCTGCCCATACGTTCACGGAGAACCTTCGTTGAAAACCTCTGTGCCTCTTGACTCTCGGGTTTTGATCTCTGGGTGCCCAGTGATGGAGATTGTGGTAATTTACAATTCCTTCCTTGTCAAACTTGGACTCGTCAGTCCAGAGAATACTCCGTAAAAAATTAATATCTTCCACGTCCGTATGGAGCAAGTGGCGGCAAAACTCCACCCTTCTTGCATAGTCGTTATCCTCTAAGCCTAAAACAATAAAAATATCAACGTTAGCGGTTTCCTTATGAATTAGTAGCTATGTAACATTGATTGCTATCTCTGTCTTTCCATTTCTCTCTCTCTCACACACATGCTCATGTTAATTTAAAAATTGCCTATGAAATTCACATGCTAGTTCATTACATAAGAGCTAAAAACAAAAACTTTATGTAAAAAATTACCTTGAACAGGGGTGTAGTGGAAAGGATGACGTCCATTTTCGCGAAGAACCGACCAGACTTTCCACACGCTTAAACCAAGCGTCCGGGCTACGGTTCTTACGCTTCTGGTCGGATCTTCCTCAAATTCAGCCAATATGCGTTCTTCCGCAGCCAAATTTGGTTGAAATCTGTTCACGGCTGGTTCCCGGAAATTTAAATTTCCGGTTTCTCGCAGACGCCGATAAGTTGAGCCAAACGTTTGGTGGTTAGGCACTCGCCGGTTAGGATACCGTTCTTGATAAATCCTCCGTGCCTCGCGCCCATTGCAATCAGCCATTCCATACACCACCAGCATGTCGGTGTACTCTTCACTGGTAAATCCAGCCATTTTGCCAACAACAAGGTAACAAATAACAAAACTTAACAAAAACGAAGTAATAACAAACTCAACAAAATTAACGAAAACAGTGGAGCGTCGTAACGGCAAGTACGTAAGTTAGCTAAGATGGGTAAATCTCGACTGACTAACAAAGACCCCAACGAGTTACCTGCCCGGCCCCGTCGACCCAAGAGCGAAAGAGACATGACATGACATGTTTTGTCTCTTACATGTTGCTCTCGTGTAAGAGTGAGACAACAAATTTGCCAACTGTAGGCCAAACTGGTTTAAATTCTGGAAATTACATTTGTCTTACAAATGTCGACTCGTGGTGGTAAAAGTGCCCTAGTTGCGGAAATTAATTAATAACTTTAAAACTAAAAGTGATAAATACACTTTTAGCATATCGTTAGAAAGGGCATGGACTGAGGATGTTTTAAAAAAATCAGAAGAACTCCAACCCTGTTAGTTTTTTTTAAACCCCATAGAAAGTTGCCCTTAAAATTATTTCTTTACCTTACTATGGTACTTCAGGCCCCATAACTTTTCTTCTCCACAACTTTCTGGTGTAAAATAATTTTTTGTAGGACCCTAAGACTCTAACGATTAAAACAAGACCATTAGCCGACCGGTCCCATGGATAGATTTTGAGCTACAGGTAGTTTTAGTCAAAAAATCACAAAAAAGTCAAATAAAAAATAAAAATAAATTAAAAAAAAACCTTGAGGCCAAGGTCAATATAATGGGCGGGGGTAGGTAGCAGACTATCCCTAGTTTCTACCCTAGGCGTATGTACAGCTCCCTTCCAAACACCCTGTATAACATTAAACATTCATGAAATCCGTTTTACATGAAGATTTCATTTCAAGACTTGTACTAACATGTATTCATGTCAAGTATGAATAATCACACTTGGCATGAATTTAGTCAATTTATCATTGATGTCATTGGCCTTTATCGATGGGTTTCCGGGTCTTTACCAAATTGTGGTCCTATGACTCATCACGTCCTTTGGGAAATTACACATTTTGTTTTCTTTCATTTCGTTTATAAATATTGGGGAGTATACTCTATTTAAGTATAAAATACTTCCTAATCCTGCCATTGATCTAGGAATCACAAGCATGACTGCTGAGCTTGAGGTCCTATTTCGAGACGGGTTTTTATCTAGTAGAACAGACACGTTTTCAATTGCGTTAAAAGTGGTTAAGATATTTCGCCTGATATACACAGAAGCAATGCCTTTGGTGCTAACGTAAGTGGAGCGCCAATGTTCACACTACTGTTATTACTTGTTATACTTATTCACCGGAAGACAACGTTCCAAACCGGGACATTTTTGGTGGTACCGGGACGTATGGCAGCCCTATGCAAGACTAATAATTATGTTCTGCCAACCCCCAAAAGTTAGGAGAGATAAAGGAGGGACATAAAATTGTATTTAAATGAAACGAATAGAGAAACATAATACTTTCCAGAGTTACTTATAAAACAAATTCGTCACTGGCGGAACAAATAGTATAAAAGTTGATTGATACATTTTATTTGCCGAATATTGAGGTTCAACTTTTAAGTAGTAACGTTACTTGGTTAAAAGAACTGCTAAAAGATAGTAAAATTGGTTAAGCAATTCAAAAATTTTGTCATTTTAAACCAGCATCTGGAAAAAGTAAAACCTCACTGGAACCTTATTTGAACTATACATCGAATAATAAAAACGCTACAAAACTATTTCATTAAAAACTACTAGTTAAACTACACGTTTAAAAATCCACAGTGCAATAAAAAGTCGCCGTGTAGCAAAAAATCCAAACGGTCCAACTTATTCAATGACGGTGGCAGCGAAAATTCTCGCATTTTAGATGGCTTCATTTTTCAACAGTTTCCCAAAGTTCCTCGGTCAGTTTGTCGTTGGAGCTATCGAGATCAGTGGAACAGATAGACGTGCTAACATTGTTACTTGTAACCACCGTTCACGAACAACTTTGTCAAACTGTACTAGGTACTCAGACGTACCCGTTTAATATTTATTCAAGCAAATTTCGGAATACCGATAAGGTTTTGAATCTAAAGAGCAGTACGGAAATTAATGCGATGACTTCTTAATTATAATAAGAAAAGTAGAAAGAAATAATATTTATTGGTTGCAGGCAAATACATGACGTGTATACAAAATGACAATAAACAAATAACACATAACAAATATTCATCATTTATTATCATCATCTGGCTAGCCTTTTCAAAACCATGTTGGGCTCGGCTTCCATAGTATTTTACATGAAATTACTGCATATCTGACCTCCGCAGCCCTGCTACCTCTAGTACTTGATAATACGATACCCATAAGTAAGACTGGTGGCCAGATTTTCGGGCCACTACCTGTAACGGCTGTCGAAGATAGGAGTATACCAATGGCTGCCGGAACCAACGGCGATAACTTCTTATTGTGAGTTCGCGATTAATTTAAATCTCTTGTAGGGAATCAAACCTGGCCGCGGGTAGTCCAACGGTTATCGCGGCCTCGACATAGAGGGCGAAGAAGGAACATGGGTGGTTTTTAGTCAGTAGAAGTCTGACACTCCCTTTCGCTCTGCCCACCACCACCCCCAATAAACAAAAAAGGTCGGACAACGTGAACTTAGGAGTTTGAGGTTTGATTCCCTTTTATTTTTTTATTTTTTTTTGGTGGGTGTAAAATCATCAAATAACCCCTCCCGCTCTTGGGCAGAGCGAAAGGGAGTGTCAGACTTTTACTGACTAAAAACCACGGATGTTCCTTCTTAGCCCTATATGTCAAAGCCGCGGTATCTCTTACAACATCCCACAGCCACGTTTGTCTGACCTGAGGGCACAAATTACTTTTTTAAACTCTGATTTCATTTTTATCGTTGCCCCACAATATTAATTTATCCTTTACCGTGGGGGCGTTTATAGATATTTAAACTCACATATACAAACAACAAAACCCGCAACAATTACCTGTAGGCCATACAAATATTTGTTTCGTGCGAGGCTCGAACCCGCAACACGCAGCAGCAGTCAATCCTTCAGTCTCTGCGCCAACCATGTCGCTTGTTCCATGCTCTACTAAATTGTACCATGACTAGATACATAATGCTCTTTAATTACAATCACGTACAGAGACGTGCATAATTAAGCAATGATCAACCGAACTAGATCCAATTGGCTCACGCAATTGGTCATATTATATTACATAGCGGCTATAACGTTAATTTATTAGCATCGCTTCGTATGATACATTATTGATAAACGGGTCAAGATAACTAGATCTACTCAAGTGAATGACCGGATCTAATTGCCTTGTAACCACGCACATGTTTTTGGCGTAGTAAGAAGTAGACTAGGCCATGTACTAAACATGGATTAAATAATCCAGTAATATATGCGCTTCATGGTGAAATCTAAGACAGAGTTTTAACAACTATTAAAGTACTAGTCTATTTTATATATAATTGTATATTATGAAGATTTCTTTACAAATGTATAATATAGTGTGAGGTATAAGGGCTTATTTAAGGAGACGCGGGGCGTCGCGCGGCGCGTGCAGAAGGCTTGTCGCGTGCTATTGTATTAATTTACTGAGAGGCGCGTCTACCGCAACAAACGCTGTATTTTAAACTAACTAGCAAAAAATCGCTTCTCGTAAAATCTTCGTTTGAAATCGTTACCATTTTCATACATCGCCATGTGCTTGAATAGGGTATTTTACCAAAAAAAACTAATTTGTCCATCTGTTAGATTATCGAAAAATATTGGGTACGTGTTTTTTATTTCATCAAATTAATAAAAAATTATGAAAATTAAACGTGTCAAAGATCAAGAGTGGGGGCTTTTGACGACACACGTCACTTTGTGGGTAAAAAAGTACTAATCTTGTAATGTCACACGATTTGACTTGCTTTCATCTTTTGTTTACGTGAAAAAAGAAAAAAAACGTGTCCATTATTTTAACTCTGGTTACTCTAGCATGTATCAGTCAGAAACGATCACGATCAGATGGATTTTGAAAAACTGGACAAGTGTAATTGAATCAGTGCACCATAAACTTCTCATACGTTTTTAATCTATAAGTGTTGAACTAATATCTGTTTTTTTTTCAAAATTTTAGGCTCCCTAGTTTCGTAGATAAGGGGGGAGGGGAATGTCGGAGAGACGTGAAAAAAAAAAAAAACGTGTCCATTATTTTTTGGAAATCTATCTGACGGACTAATTAGATTTTTTTGGTGAAATACCCTATTAAAAACGCACAACGCGCCGCACGACGCCCCGCGTCTCCGTAAGTGAGGCCTTACGCGGCATTACTAAACGAATGTTGAAGTTTTGTCTTTTCTGGGGTTAAATAACATAACAGAGATGTATCTAAATCATTTCACCAGTTATAAAATCCAATAACAATCTGTCCAGCCCGGTAATTGAACCCAGGGCCTCACGCTCAGCAGTCGCGACTGTGACCACTAGACCAGCGAGGCAGCCGTTTCAGGGGAAATTGATACTAATTGGGAAGCACAAAGATTACAAAAGACTTTGCCTTTTCTCGTTTGACTGTATCTACATACCAGCGGACGTCACGCGTTTTCACCCGCGTAGTTCCCGTTCCCGTGGGGATGTAGGGATAAAAAGTAACCTATGTGAATCAAGGCGAAAGCAGCCTTCAAATGGTGAAAGAATTTTTGAAATCGGTGGAATAATTTTTGAGTTTATTCATTACAAACATACACACAAAAATACAAAATACAAATATTTCCTCTTCATAAAATTAGTGTAGATGTAGATAACTTGCAACTATTACGTGATTAAATTCGAATTACTATCTACTATCTTGTAGTTATCTGCCAATCAGCATTCTATACTAATTTATACACCGAAAATCCGATTCCCCGCAATATTACCAAATTAAACAAATATTATCAATTTCAAATAAATCAAAATTAATCAGAAATAGGTGAATATTTCACCACACTGGTAAAACTCATCAACGAAGCGAAATACTACACTGATTGAGATACCGAAATCTTGTCGTGAGCTACAGGTTTATTTGCTTTTAATATTGGTTCGTAGTAGGTACCTGAGATTTGATGTCTGTGTTTGCCTAGCTAGGTTTGCTGCTAGAAAATACTCATTTAATTGATAAATTCTTAATCTGTAGGTATTATCGTATTTGATTCGGGACCTTTATAACCAGGTATAAATCCTTAATACAACCCCAAGAGTTCATTTAATCCTATTTATTGAAAAAGTTTCAATGGGGTAAATGAACTTACAGAGCTGAATCAATGATTTATTTTAATCATCATAACTCAGTCAAGCCATATTTCTGACGATCGCGACTAATATTTTATCAGCATGAAACCTCACATAGACCTGCAAATTGCAAAAAACGTTTAAGAAAATTTGAATTTCGCGGGCGGGTGGGAATTACCCTAGGTTTCCTAGTCTAATAATTATAATTTTATTAAGAAGAACAAGATTAACACCAATTCTTCTTTATGCTAAGCTACATTTAAGTCACCTGCTAAATAGGGTACTTGACTGACTAAAAAAAATAGGATTCTGTTTACTCCGTCTGTTAGATTATCGAAAATTATTAGATACATGTTTTTTTTTTATCAAATTAATAAAAAAATACGTGAATAAAACGTGTCGAAGATCGTGAGTGGAGGCTGGTGATGTCACTTTCTAGTAAAAAAGTACCAAACTGTGACTTATCGAGGCACTGTATCGTCTTCATTTATTGTTTACGTAAGAAAAGAAAAAATACGTGTTCAATATTTTTTTGGAAAACTATCTGACTAATTAGATTTTTTTCATTACATTACGTAAAGCTTGAATTTGTGCAAAAAAAAAACAAGTTGTTAAAACTAAAACACCCGACTGAAAAAACTGAAAAGCAAAAAACAAAGGGGGGGCCCACAAAATCCGCAATTTTTCTTTGTTTTTTAATTTTTAATATAACACTCGGGCCATCAAGACAATTTATTCAAAAATTATTCAGATATTTTATTCAAATCCCTTTATCCGGTTAAAAGTTATGAGGGAACAAAGAAACAGACATACGTACCTACATACATACACGCCAAACACTGAACCCTACTTTTGGCCTTCGCCGCAGTCGAGTAAAAAACAACTGTTATGTAAGTTTCTCGAGCACGTGGCCTTATGAGAGATAGAGAGATCATTTTGAGTAGTTTACCAGTATCCATTATAAAAATAATTAATTATGTTATATAAGAATGACTCGTGCACATACCTAACAAAAACTCACAGACAGAAGAATATTAATTGAAATAAATCTGTTCTTTTACAAACAGCTGAAGAGGAAAATAACACTTGGTGTCACCGATAACACCTATAAATATCAATTATTTCTTCCGAACAGCTATTCATTTTGACAACCACTTCCTGGGAGTAGCATTTTTGGGAATACATTCATTAACCATGAATGTTTTGACTACGTTTTACTGACTCGGTATGAAGTAGGTGCAGTTAAAATGATGTAGTAACTCTGATTACTCCAGCATGCTTTCATTCAGAAACGATCACGATCAGACGGATTATTAAACATGCCAAGTGCAATTGTATCATTGCACCATAAACTTTTTATAGGTTTTTCTGTAATGTATAAGTGTTGAACTAATATCTGTTTTTTTTTTTAATTTTTGGCTCCCTAGTTTCGTAGATAAGGGGGGGGGGGGAAATGTCGGACAGACAGACATACGAGTGATCCTATAAGGATTCCGTTTTTTTCTTTTGAGGTACGGAACCCTAAAAATAATACAATCGCTTTTATTTGATAAATTTATCGACGCAAATACGAGTAACCATATAACATGTGTATTACCAATCATACAGATTTAAAGGTAAGAAAATGAAAGCTGTCACATTTCACGTAATAATCGTAAATGCTAATTGAAAAATAATTCATAATATGCCAGTTGATTCTTTGAAATGGTGTCATTGGACACAGTCTGTACTTGACCAAATAATACATTGCCATTTTAGCCAGTGTGTTAAGCAAAAACTCCGCAGTTTTGGCCCAACAAAAGGCGTCTTACAAAATCTGTGTCTTACAAAATGCTCAGCAAACATTTGTCTCTCAGCTGAGCTAAAATCAGAACAAACAAATTATAGCCGTAAAGGAAACTGCGGCTAAGACGAAGTGGGGCGTGCACTGGCCCAGAGTTATATTGCTCGCCGGCTCACTGCAATGATATGCCGGCCGCAAGCAACGCGGAATGCACAAACTATGCCCGGATGCTCACTGGAATTTCTTCGCCTCGGGGAAGATATTTTAAGTATAAAAATGTCTTTGCGACTTCCTACCTAGCAGATAATGTATGAAAAATAGCTTCATAAAACTGAGAATGAATTTTCATAAAGATCATAAAGTAGTTAGCTTCTGATAATTTATTTTTAATTAAGGTCATACGAGTGGTTTAATACTTGCCAATCCTTATCCTTAAACCACTAGTCTAACATTTCAAATAGAAGATTAGGGTAAAATCTCGTGTGGCTGTAATCACAATTTCGTCTTAAATCCACCAATGATGGATTCAGGAATTCATGTATATATATGTATACTCAGGCATGCCATAAAGTTAATCCTCACGTATTGCCTTAAAGCAGAACCTCCATCTGCTCCCTAAGTAATCAACGCGGTTAATTTATGACGTAAACAATCACAATTTCCCGTCGAGAACGTATCTCACCAGTTTTGCACCACAAAAGCAGTAAATTGCTTTAAACAACAACAGGGATTGTAACTGAACCTGGACCGCTGAATGCAGCGACTTCGTGATTCACGCAGTTTTGCTATCGATATTTACGGGCGAAGTTGTTTTGGCAATGGATAAGTTATATGTACGGGGTGTTTGCACTTTCAGGTAGATAAACTGAGAAGAGTGGATGATCGTGTTCGTAAATGGTGTGCCATTACTGTCTCTCGGAGGTACTCGTGCCTCGAAGAAGAATAACACGACTTGAACGTAACAGGGGTATTAGCAGTCTAACGTACATTGACAGTCCATTAGGTTTTTCTATTAAGTCCGTGGAAAATATTGTAGGTTGTTACTTTTATATAAGAAAAAATGTTTGTGGCAAGTACGTTACTTTACGATCTAAATAAAAATCGTGTTCTGAAATAGACGTTAGATAGTTAAGAATATTTTTAGGGAGACACATTGCTTTATTATATGTGCAACGTGGGAAGGTCATAGTTATTGAAGTTTGGACTCGCTCGAGTCTATAGCTCAGAAGTATTTAGAAAATATCAACGTGATCAGAACTCTCATAAAAAACACAACCTTTAAAATTATCTCAGCATTATTTAAATACTAGTGACCCCCCCGGCTTCGCACGGGTGCAAGAAAGATACAAAAACCTTCCTCTTAAATCAGTCTATCTATTAAAAAACCCGCATCAAAATCCGTTGAGTAGTTTTAAAGATTTAAGCATACATAGGGATAATATGGACAGAGAAAGCGACTTTGTTTTATACTATGTAGTGATAGTCAACAACGAAACAAAGTGAATAAAACTATGGCAATAAAAATACACAATTAATTGGCAAATTACTTTTACCTACATAAGTATTCATTCTTCAGTAGCCATGCATAAGGGTGAAAAGTGTCTACAAGGAAAACTGACCCTAATTGTAACATGGGTCTTCTTAACACAGATTCCCGAGTCAAGGAAGCTTAACATAAAGTCATTTAGGGATTGATTGGCTAAAATAAATCCTTTGCTTAATTTTAATAGGGAGAACCTGTAGAACATTGATGAGATTATTTTATATTTAACGTAAATAGGAGTTAAAAATTATTGTAGCCGCCTTTAAATTGCCAGTGCTGCTAGAAGCCACGGAGTCTAGATATGTATCAGATTGATGTCAAAAGGTTCGCCCTCTATTGCATGTGGCTTAAACACAACTGGCGCAATATGGGTATGCTAGGTATGGTAGGCAGACCTCTACCTAACCCTTCGAAGATTCATCATCATCAGCTATAAGACGTCCACTGCTGGACAAAGGTCTCCCTCATAAAACGCCATACAGAACGGCAGCCTGTCGTCTGCATCCGCCGGTTGCCCGCAACTCTCACGATGTCGACGGTCCACCTGGTGGCAGGCCTACCAATGCTGCAAAGAAAGACAAAAGATTGGTCTTAGATTATAGACGTGAAATTACATATAAAAACTTCTTTCAAATAACCTCATACAATTTACATGCTCAACTATTTCGGTGTTTCGAACCACTAAGAGCATAAAATAGAACAATTTTATCTCGTTACAAGTTTCAATGGTGACGCCCTAGGGAATGAGGTCCTCACAAACTTACAAACGACACACAACTTTATCCGCCGAGGGAGTGACCCGCTCCACTTTTAATACTACATTTACAAAATCCACTACACATCATGGTTTTGTACCTATGTACAGTCAAGGTCCATGATATGTGGCCGCGGGTAGTCCACCGGTTATCGCGGCCTCGACATAGAGGGCGAAGAAGGAACATGGGTGGTTTTTAGTCAGTAGAAGTCTGACACTCCCTTTCGCTCTGCCCAAGAGCGGGAGGGGTTATTCGATGATTTTACACCAACCAAAAAAAAAAAAAAAAAACAAAAGTCCATGATATGTATACACTTGGCTGAATACAAACTCGAATTTCTCGTGAAATTATGACTGCAAGTTTCAGATAATCAATAATCTAATACTAATAACTACTCGTAACTACAACTTTTTTCGTACTAATATTTTGGTATGACCTAGTGAAGGTTGTGGGAGGGTCCCCACAACTTTCACTAGCTGGATGCGAGACCCACGGGACTGGTCAATGTGGCGACACTTAGGGGAGACCTATGTCTAACAGTGGACGTATTTTGGCTTAAATGATAATGCTGATGATGAATATTTTGGAACCCATTTATTTCATTTATTATCATAAAATAGTAACTTATTAATTAACATGAAACTAAGATCAATACAGTAGGCGAGAATTGATTCTTAACGTTGCTAGGTGTATCCATATTAGTACTGCTGACTAAAAGTTAAGGGCAATATAAAAATATATTCTTTAGAAAAGTCAGGTTGCCGGTCAGATGAATAGTAGTCAGGACCAGATTTGTTACCGTTAAGGGTGCTGTTTTTCAGTACATTTTGTGACTAAACTGAACCAAATCAAATAAAACTTTTAACTAACAAAAAATAGATTGGTTCTTTATCTTTAAATGCAAGACAGGTTTTTCTTGAAAATAATAGTTTTTGATACTGTAAAAACTATCTACCGTTGCCATGTTTTCGATACCGTGTTGTGTTTAGGTACATTTTTGTTCTACTAATAACAAATTTTAAGGTTTCTAAAAATACTGTAAGTAGGCAAATATAGTCTATTCTAAATTAAATTAAATAAAATATTAAATAATTATTATTATTAAAATATGAAAGAATATTATTAATTGTTAACAAAACGGTCCCAGACTCGGCACATCAAGTTCAGTTCACTTTATTTTCGTTATATATGCTACTACCATGAATTTTTTCACACGCCCAAACACAACCCGTATGAGTGGTTTAGGTTGGCACACTTGAGTCTAACATAAATTTGCACTTTAAAGCTTAAGTTTTCACAAACGAATCCGTTCATCGAAAAACTGTTTGAGCAAACTCGCAATATTTTTTAAAGACCTATCCAACGACATCCCACAAAATGGACTTTGCGAGAAAAAAAAACATCCCCACATTAATGTGCACTGGAGATACCCTTTTTTTTTTTCTACTGACTAAAAACCACCCATGTTCCTTCTTCGCCCTCTATGTCGAGGCCGCGATAACCGTTGGACTACCCGCGGCCCCGACAGGCGTCGGCCCTTTCGGGCCCCTCCCATGTTGCTGACATCTCTTTGAGGCGCGCGTGGAACACGAACGCGCCGTCGACACGGCCTGTTTTCGTCGTGAGACGGACGGACGGCGAGTTAGCCCATCACTCACCGTCCACAGGCCCGCGTCTACGGTGGCCGGAGGTCATCGCGGGACTGGAGATACCCTTTTTTTCTATATTTTACTTTGGCACTTTGTTGGCGTTACTCATTTGTATATTCATGCCAAATTACAGCTTCCTAGTACAAAGAGATCTAGTGCGGACGGACATGGCGAAACTATAAGGGTTCCATATTGACTACGGATCCCTAAAATATGTTTCAAACATATATTTTTTAACGTTTTATACATAAAAAAACGATGTACTTTTATGATGTTTTAGTAATTACATGTTTTTTAACGACAGCTCATTAAAAGTTACTGCTTTGAACGTTATGTTAAAGATGTTTAATAAGTATTCCTCTACACCGTTCCATCATACAGTCGTTATAGAAACGTCATTATAAAACAATTGAAACAATCATCGCGCAAACATGATTGTGTACAGTTCGATGATTAACATATCATTTGTCGCAGCAGCGGTTGCATTGTACGATAACAAAAGACGGAATGACGTCATTAGGGATAATAAGACGGAAGTAGATGGCAGTAATGTCCTCGCTTCCTAGCCACAGTACAGTACCACTGCAGTTCATTAACAGAATTAATGTTCTGTGTATCCTTTGTATCAGTGTGCTTCGAGAATTAAATGGGGCCAACAACATTGGCCAGAACCGTGTATTACCTAAATATACATACATAAACCTAACACCACCCCTGTAATTCCCGAAGGGTTAGGCAAAGTTGTGCCTAATAGTACATCCACATTTCACCACTTATGTTTAATTGTTAACGTCCCATGGAATATGGGTGGAGCCCATTACAATCAACCGGACACAAATCTAGGTTCCGTGGTTGCCAAAGAGAAATGCCTGATGGAAAACCCTAATAACAATTTCGCTGACCCGGTAATCGAAACCGGAACCTCATGCTCAGCAGTCACGATTGTGACCACTGGACCAACGTGGTAGTTTTCTCATTGGGCTAGATAGAAACCATACAGCGACACCTGCTCCGATCTTTTCATAGTCTTTTCGCCTCATTCAAGTTCATACAAGCATTACCTAAATATAAATCACAAAGAACACAAATCACACAAACACACACAAATCACACACACACATCACAAACACACACACACACAAATCACACACAAACATCACACATAACCCACACATCACAATCGCGATTTTTACAAATTTCCTTAAAGAGTAGATACTCGTATTATGCTTTCAGTTAAATGGGGCAATTGTGGCCAGTTTTAATATTCCCGTACCAGCCATACGTTGTTCACCAAAAATTACTTTGATTACATTTTCATACAGTAGGTATGCATTTAACACCTACACTCGCGACACAATGCTCGTATTTAGCAACTGGTAACTAGAGTCATTCAAGCAAGACGGGCTTAATGTGTTTCATTTATTCAATTAAACTGAAATATTCCAAAATATGGAACGAATGACGAATGAAAACATTCGTTTTGGCGGCATCAGTCAAACTATACAAGTAGTAAGTCAATTCTTGATTAATGAAATACTCTACATATACTGAGCAGTTTTCAGTAAAACACGGTTCAATTATTCATGAATTTTGAAAATGCATAAAATATCACCCATTAGATTGATCGAACACCCTCACAAACGAATATCTAATGAAAATGGATGCGCAAATTAGTTTAAAAACTTTTGAAAACCTCGTCTACCCAACTAGGCATTCAACAAATTTTAGTTGGACATCTCTCGGAGGCGGAAAATGAGTAAAATTCAACAGCACTTAAAATTTTGGGTACCACCACAGTGCGGCTGTAAGTATCTACCCTATTAACTTTGCACTCACACTTTTTGTTTTAATGTTTACTACAGTTTACAAATTATAGTAACGACTTGCTGGAAACTGTGAATGTTTGCTGGGAAACATTTAACAGGCATTACAAGGAACATTTGTAGGTTTCAGGCACTTTCAGGCAACCTTTGTTTATTTCTATTTGGAATTATTAAATTCAAATCATAGCTTTGTTTGTGGGGACTTATCTGTTTGTGGCTTCTTTCTTAGAATTTACGTAAAGGATTTTGGAATTTAATTACGTTACAATAATGTAGGTTGTTGTTAGCTTATGTAATTGAAAAGTCAGTCGTATTACTTTAAGCTGTAACACGTAATCGTTACCTTATATTAATTACCATATTCTTACCCAATTACCTAGACTACCTCGTTGGTGCAGTGGTCGCAAGAGCGATCGCAGAGCCATAAGGCCCTTGGTTTGTCTCCCGGGATGGGTAAAGTGATGTTGGGTTTTTTCCAAGAGTAATTTCTCAGTAGCAGCCCCGAAACCTGTATTTCTGCCCGGTTGATGTCAATAGGCTCGCACCCTATGGGACTTACATATCACTAGTAAAATGTGGTCGTAGGTACTATGAGGTGTACCTCTGCCTAACCCTTATTACAGACGTGTGAGGTCATGTAAAAAGTACATTTTCTCTGACATCGCAAAAACGCAAACGAAAAATGTAAGAAATCCTTCCGGCTTCTTAACTAACAATGGTTATTTACGCTTCTCTAGTGCTGACTCCATAGAGCTTGGAGTCATTTAATAAACTGGTTTCATTATCCGACATAGCTGGCCACGAAAGCGCAGCGATTTGTTTGAAAACTTTTTGATTCGAACGAACAATGTACGTCCATTTAAAATCGATCGATTTATGTAGTTTTATAAATTGACTTGACTTAATGAATAACTTCCATGTTCCAACTGAAATGGAATAATAGCCGTTACCATTACTGTCGAACAAATTACAGACATTATTTACAAATGTAAATTAACTTTGTATGTCATCATAAATAGACACTACTTTGGCGGTATGAAATCAATGTAAGAGTATTGTTGTTACAATACAAGTTACAAACAAATCACATTACAAAGTAGAACATCACTAATATCAACTATCTAACTTATTGATACTGATACTGTTAGCCAGCAATGTCCCACTGCTAGGCAAAAGCCTCTCCTCATGACTTCAATCATCTAACTTAGGCCTACAAAATAAAACACCACAATAATTCATCAAACTTTTCTAGCAAAACCCTACAAACAAGCACACTCGACATATTATAATAATTATTATCTTATTTGGAACTACGAAATGACCTGCCTAATTTCTACATTTTTTTTTTTCAAATTCAAATTCGCATATTTTGTGAACACAGGGTTACATACAAAAAGTCCTTGCTGTGTCCCGCCAAAACGCATACAACATATTAAAGATTTTAAAACACACTATAAATTCAAAAATAAGTAGGTACCATCACAAGAATTATAAATCATGACAACATCAGGTGAAATTATTCATAAAATGTCAAAAAGAACACAAAATAAAATTATTTTTTATTCAAAGTTGCGGTCACGCATAAAACCTATATTAATCGAAAGCTGTTATCAATACAAAAAGTTTATTTTAACACACAATGTTCTAAAGTTTCACGTTTTCGAGATACCAGAGGTGATGGCATCTTCAGCATAACTTGGATTTGTTTAGCCACGTACTTAACCTGTATCAATTGACAGCTGGCATCAACTCGTTTTATATTGATGCCAGCTATCGATCAACGTAGCCTTAATGACAGGCCGCTATTTTTTAAATTAAATAAAAGGGTGTGTACCAGGCCAGCCAGGCTTCATATAAAAATCATTCAACCTTTCACAGTCAAACTCCGTTCACTATACCATGTCACTTTTGTAGAGATGTGTGAAAAAAAATCCCTTCGTTACTTTAAAAGTGGGAACATAGTCCACAATAGACCGTGTCCGTGACCGTGTATCTTGTTTAGAATATTTTGCAGGCACCTGACCGCTATGCATGACAGTAGTTGGAACTGACGTAGGTGGCTTGCCGGCTATCAGCTTTACAAAAGCCTTGTTATTACGGTACTACAAAATCAAATCTCTATTTTTGTTACGAACGAGAACATAAATCGTCAAAATCGTCGTAATCGTCATATGCATTATCCGATGGTACTATTTGCAGATGATAGCACATCAATTGTCTCATGTAACAAAAAAGAATCATATTTAAGTGACATTAACAATACAATTAGTAGCTTAATAAAGTGGCTTGACAATAATAATTTAGATATTAACATCCAAAAAACTAAAATCATGAATTTTTACCAACGAATATCTACGGGAGATATGAATATAAACTATAATGGTCAAATAGAGACAGTAAAGAGTACAACATTTTTAGGAATCACAATTGACAGCCAGCTAACCTGGAAGCCGCAAGCAGAAGATATATGTAAACGTCTTAGTACAGCTGCATTTATGTTGCATAATCTATCGAAAAAAGTAAATCTATCGACAATATTAGTAGCCTACCATGGTCTAGTGATTTCCATATTAAGATATGGTATAATATTTTGGGGTCACTGTAGTGAACGAGAAAGCATCTTCAAAGCTCAAAAGCGCTGTTTGAGAGCTATATTTGGTCTTAAAGTAACAGACAGTTGCGTTCCTATATTTAAGTCTCATAAATTATTAACTTTCCCATGCCTCTATATACTCGAATTAGCAATATTCGTAATAACAAATCGATGTCTATTTGCAACTTTAATAGAAACTAGAAAACGAACTACAGCTATGAGATCTCAATACCAGAATCTATTATGCACGGGTGTATTTAAAACTAGCTTATTGAAAAGAAATGTGATTTGTATGGCTCCTGTAATCTTTAATAAAATACCTGAACAAATGAAAAACTTACCGTTGCAAAAATTTAAAAAACATTTCACAGAATTACTTGTAAACAAATGTTATTATTCTGTTCAGGATTTCTTAAATGATAATTCTTTGTAATACCTATGCTTACTATTCTCTGCTATGTATTATATGTATTTGCATGCTATATTAAGGCAGAATGTACATGGGTTCGTATATATTATTTTCTAGCTTATTTTTTATGTACCTACATTCTAAGCAAATAAATATTCTATTCTATTCTATTCTACACATTAATTATAACCTGACCTTGTTTTGTATAATATGCTTGCCGTACAAAGAAAGATTAGCTTAATTTGGTTTGCATAGCTTGATAGGTCGTGGTGCGTACAGTTCAAAGTTGGTAGTAGATATTGCTTTTGCATCATGCTGAGTGTTAACCTACTTGTAGCGACCTATCATTACTTTAAGAACTGTATTCACTACTTATGTTACACAAATAAAATTGACTTTGACTTTGCAGTCAAGACGTGCAAGCTGCTGACTATTGTTTTTTTTTCTGTTCTGTCCTTTTGTATTTTTAAATATATTCGTTGTATGTTACTTTTTTTTTCATTTTGTATGCATGTCATGTATTTGTGACAAATAAATATTTTTCCTTTCTTATTTTTTCTTTCTTACATATATACAAATCTGGAATATGTGGAGATCCTAAATAGCGAGTGAAGTGGATTGGAAACAGTCAAAAGCAGTGACTAGAACAAGTTTACAGCACTATGAATATTGGAGGAAACGAAAGTTAAAGCTTTTTTTTTTGGCGGGTGAAAATTCATCAAATAAACCCTTATTTGATGAATTTCCTCCCGCCAAAAAAAAAGCTCTGCCCAAGAGCTTTTTTGCTTTTTACTTTACAGCGAAAGGGTTTTTTTCAGAGGAGCCCTGAGTCCCTGCAGTGAGAACATTATAGGCATTATTGATGAATACGATACCCTTTGGTAAGACTGGGTGTAAAACTTTTGGGATACTGACTACATCACTATCAATAATATACAAATGACAGCTGCAACCAACGTTTTAACGTCCTTTCGTCGAAACACGGAGGAAATTCGGTATAATGGGTCTTCACCCATCCACACACCAACCTAGGCAAGTGCGGCTTAACTTGATAATTGATCCGGCCGGTTTTTACTATCTAGCCATGGATACCTACACTAAACTTGATGTTATTATTGACGTCGGTCAATTATTCGGTTTATTCACCAACATTGCCGCATGATGGAATGTTTCATGAAGCTCTAACTTTGGGCTTCGGGTTGTTCACAAGTTACCGCGGCCTCGACATATAGGGCTAAGAAGGAACATTGGTGGTTTTTAGTCAGTAGAAGTCTGACACTCCCTTTTGCTCTGCCTAAGAGCGGGAGGGGTGATTTGACGATTTCCCACCCAACAAAAAAAAAAGAAAAAGGGTATCAAATTACCCAGTACTTACTGGGTTGTGGAGGTCAGATAGGCAGTCACTCCATATATTCAGCTGCAACTGGTTACACTGGAAGCCGACCTTAACAAAATTGGTAAAACGCTAGACAGATAATGTAGCCACACAGTCAGCTTGTCCTATTTTTTTCCGTGACGACATGGTGGTATATTTTAATTAAATCTGTAAATTAAAAGATCTTTAACTACTACTCTCACACATTGGAAGCGTCAAAGGTTGTTCCTGACAGGTCCCGTATAATATAGTCTTTCCAGGTAAATACGGTATATTTTAGCATAGGCGGACACACTTTCTTTCATCAAAATCGCCGCAGTATCAAGTACCAGTATAGTTTTAGGTTAAACAATTTTCGCAGAATAGTGTTTCGAAGTAACGTAGGGAACCCAACATCATATTACTTCTATTTAAGTTCTAACATAATTATAGTATACTTTTTACAGACTACATAGGTACACTGTAGTACGTTTCTGTGGGATAATTAATAATAAAGCCATTTATTCCCCAAAGTACAAAATATTACAGTTTTTTTTTTTTTTTCATTATCATTTCTTCCATACATTTCATGCATTATATAATCTCATGCAACAATAAAATTAAAAGAACTAAATTTAACAAAAATTAACATATTAGAGTTGCTTAAAAGTAATAAAATGTAATTAATAACAATTCAATAAATTTATAAATATATGTATGTATGTGTGTCAAATAGAAGTTAAAAATAATTTAATTAAAATAATAATAAAATGTGATTAACAGCAATTCAATAAATTATGATTATAGGTACATATGTCAATTAACAGTTAAATTCAATAATTTAATAAAAATACTTAATAATAAAATGAAAAGAGAATCTATTTCCATCAGTTTTGGGGTACCCAATGTTGGGCAAAGGCCTCCTCCATGCATTTCCATAATTTCCTATTCTTGGCGATCCTAGTCCAAGTGGATCCCGCGGCTCTAGTGATGTCGTCGCTCCAGCGGCGGCGCGGGCGACCACGGCGGCGTGCCTCGCCGCGCGGCCACCAGTGCAGTATACGCTCGCTCCAACGTCCGTCGTCTGCGCGCGCCGCGTGACCCGCCCATCCATCGTGGGATAATTAATTAATTTAAATAATTATTGTACCAAATACCACGCGGTTGAAGCCGCGGGCATAAGCTTCTTTACCAATATTAACGTTCACATCACGTTTCACCTACATTAGCTTCTACCATTATTCTTTTATCAATACGTAAAATCCATCGAGTTCTAGAAATTCATCAAAATGTGTGACACTCTATTAAAATACCGTCCAAGAAGTTGAGAACCTTACTCCATTGTAATAGTTTCTATAATATTCTTTGTAATAATATTCTATTTTGGACTGTGCACAAAAAATACTTACCTATCTGGAATGTCGTAATTTGAAAGTAAATTTGTTTTTTTATTAGTAACACGTACTTCGTTATTACATTAGGGGTTAAAAAATATGTAAAAAACTGCGTTATTGAAACTGAAATACATATTTCTAATGTAAAGTTTTTAAATAGCTCATTTTGAAAAGTTTGCATTTGCGAATTACTTTTTGATAAAATAAAGTTACATAATATGGATTCGCTTATAACATGTGGTAAAGCTTATTTCACAATAACTGTGTATGAAAAATAGATAGCCGTTTCGGAGGAGTATGGTAAATAACATTCTGACACGAGATTTTTATAAATATGCAGATGATATTGTTAGACTTTTGTCGTTTAGATAAACAAATCATTTAATTATTTCTCTTATTATCGTTTCATTATTATTTCGATATTTCTCCTTTTCACCAAATTCAATTACCTCCATGTTAACCCGTTTGTTAATTTAAAACCACATAGAAACTCCCACCATCTGTCAATTTATAAATAAACGAACCCAGAATGCCCTTTAAAGAAAATCTGCTTTAAGTACTTAAGGAATTACTACAGGAGGAATTTTTAATCTTCTCATTATGAGTTAGGGCCACTGAGATTAAGAGGGAGAATTATGAGATTAGATGGCAGAACACGGTAAATTATAACCAACGGTAACAAAGTAAAAGCACACAATAATTTTTGTTTATTTATTACACGGATTTGTGGTTGGTGTATTTTATTCTATCCCGCTGGTAAAGTTTTTGTGTGTAGTCCACAAACACAACGCGAAATGTTTGCCGTGCCGACGGAATCGTAAAAGTTTATTGGAAGAGAAGGATTTCTGGCGAACAGTCTGTCACTGCGTTCGTGTACGTGTGTATGTTACAGTTTATCATAAAAACGACATATACAACTATACGAATAAAATCGAAAGCGTTGTTAAATTTTACGCGAACTTTTCAAATCCTACATGTAATTTTTACATAATACCGTACTGAAAATTTGTGCGAGTCAAAAGAATCATCGAACTTTACCGACAATGTTTTTCAACACTTTTTTTACAGCTTTAATTTTTTTAATTTACTAATTCACAGTCAACATTTTGATATTCGTAAATCAACCTAAGACGGCAAAGCTTCACCGCTAAGAAGATAGCAAAAATAAAGTTAATGACTAAATCCAGGAAAGCTTGACATTCTTTAACAATACTCAACAAAAGCACAAAATCGTCAAACAACCACACACTCAAATCTATCTTCATGACCCACGTATAACTACCAGCGGGAGCATGTCTATTATATAGGCGCTCGCCTTTGTTATTCAGGGTCGGTGATAACACTTACTTGGGCGCATCAGCCTATGAGCCCACTCCTCCACGTATTCCGATCACGGCTCGCACATAAACTTTCATGGGTAACTTATTGCGTATTTGTGTCGAAAACCAATTACCTACACAGGATTTCGTATCCCAACTTTTGCGTAAAAAAATAGGCGACACCGTGAGTTTTAACTTGCCAAATTAATATCGGTTCGTGCGAACCCATTTTTTTTTCGGAAATCGTTTTCGGAGGTTCGGTTGTTCTTTTTTGTACTGAAAATTAAATTAATATAAAAATGGTGTTGCTGGAAAAAGACTAATTGAATAAAAAAATAATTATGCCGCCTAAATCAGCCTTTTCACAAAAATACTTTTACAAAAAATCGGGCTTGAATAAGACCTTTTCAGCCCTTTGGCAAGTGTGTGATACATATAAACTAAAGAGGTGTCCACTAGGAATACGGTCTAATGAGATGTATATATTTGCGAACACATTGTCCGGTCACCGTACCCTCAGACCGGGCTAACAGCGCAGTAAACTCAGCCTCCGTGTAAGGTGAGGTACGACCCTCGCGACACCAAAATTTCGGGACACCCTCTAAGTAGGTGCTTAAAATTCATGAACTGAGTTCTCTGTCTTCTTAGAAATATTTATGTTTAAGCAATAAAAGGTCAGATTATTGCTGTTTTAGGCATTACATTCCATTAGGGTTTTTCTATTTAAGAACAAAACCTATTTGATTGAAAAAATAATAAGTGTATGTCACGAGTGCCAGAAAGTTGACATTGAGTCAATATACGCTGAACACATCTATAGCTACCACATGTATTCTCTACCCGATAACAAAACTTTTCGCTTAGAAAATGCAAAAAAAGACAGGTAGAATATTCCGTATATAAATAGCATGACGATATCATGACATAAATGATGATTATCTGGGCCTTAACCTCTTAGACATACAGGATACCTTCTACCTTGCAATTATGGAGACTGACAAAAAAATATTACGTATATACAAAAACATCTTGCACAACAGTGAATCATGCAAATATCTTGGTACACACGGCGACACATGAAGATATACATTTCCAATATAAAATGGCGTCGCTTTTTCTGTACAAAGAGAGATCCGCATAAACTGGTTTTATATACTTCGATTGGTCACCCTGAAATGAAATTTATTTGGTCAGCCTGCGTATAGTAGGACGCACGTGATTGTAAATAAAACACAACACAACATAACCTGCAGGGCTATTGCGTATCTTTTAAATGTCAGTGGCTATCATATTGTCCATGGATAAACTGTCAAATTGGTTAAGGTTTAGTACAAAATGGAATCATTTGACAGTTAATTGATGGAGACCATATGATAGCCACTGTCATTTAAAAGATACGCAATAGCCCTGCTGGTCTCTTATTCTAAAACGCCACACAACGCTGGTATAGCTCAAGGTCATCGACACGCGACCAATTGCACTCATTTTTGCTCAAATCGTCAGCTTCATATTTCTTCTCACATTTTGTTACAACAACATTTTCATAAAGTACACTTCGGTAGAAGTAAATCCAAGAAGGGACGCAAAGTTATCAGTCCCAAGGGTGGCATATAAAAAATATTGTGTTGGCTTTCGATTTTACAGTGTAAAGTTGTTAACCCCTCGTTTCCGACCACCATAACCTTTGCTCTTTGCCAAGTTTACTGCTGGCATACAAAATAAGTATTTGATAATATTCTATGCTGACTGTCTCGTTTGTCTAATGGTCTCTTCTGCTGCGCATGGGCAAGCTTAGTGTTAATAAGTTTTTGCAACTTGTATTTTTAAGAAGCAGTCACAAATGTATTTTTGTCCGGTTGATGGCAATAGAATCACTCCCTTTCAAATGGAAATTAAAAATAATTGGTGAAATGTGGGTGTATAGTCTATTAGGTACACCTCTACCTTACCTTTCGGGAATTACAGGCGTGATGTTATGTTATTAATATACTCTGTACTATTCTTTTCCGTTTGAAAGCAACATCGACATAGAAATATATACCTAAATGTTGAAAAACTTTCTACATTAAAAGCACAAAGTTTAAGAGGTAAGTACCATTTACCACAGGTCCTAAATATATAAAGAGCCAAGCTTTTAATATAAGCCTAGATACATAATATGGCTAAGTGCGTGCCCACTATTAAATTACCTTTTACCTGACTAATTAAAAACCTATTTAGACCTTTATTTTGAATGGCGAATACGGCATTATATTTCGTTTAGTTGGTCTAAATGCTTTTGTAGAACTAAAAGTGGCTATTGAAAGGAAAAGCCTTTTTGATAAATTGGACTTGTGTATAATAGGGACGATCTTCCTAAATTGATGAAACGTTCAATGTAAGTAAGTATTTTATTTACAGATTTGAATTTCTAATCAATGCGTTTTTTTAAATAATATAAAATAAGTTTTCTTGGTTTTTACTTACATTATTTATAGCATTAGTAGCACTCTTAAAACATTGTGCTAGTGGTAGCTTTTAATAGTAAACGGGTCATAGAGGTAATTAAAGTAAAGTTATAGGAAAAAGTAGTAGGTATTAAAAAAAAACAGCTGTAAAAAATTTGGAGTTTTGACCCCCTATATCTCTGCAACTGGAGGGTTCCCCTGTTATGGTCTAGAACAAAACAATCATCGAAGTGACGGGGACGGCTTCGTTAAGGGTACTTCTACACCCTTTATAAAACAAAATTCTCCTCATAGATTGTTCTTTGTAATAAAATACACATAGCACGTACAAACGTAGCACAAGAAAGCTTTATATTATTACGAGTATGTACAATACAATAAAATGTATCTTGAATTCTTTTATAACGATGTGAAAATGCTCGCGTAATTTTCTAACAATAGAAATGCATGCAGCTTTGATGTCGAGAATTTTTCACTAGGTAAGTGTATGACGAGTGAATTGTTGGTATTAAAAAGCGTTTTACCACTCAGGCTGAACTTTATTGGAACTAAAACGACGACGAACGCTGTAACGTTCCCACCGATGTAAACAGAAACAGCTATACAACCAAGAGAGAAAGTGAGTCATAATTCCAACATGCGGGCGAAAATCATGCAAAACATACGTTTGTATCTCACTCTGGATCTTCCGATTGATGGCAATATGCTAGCCCCCTATTATATCATATGGACCCATAACATATTGACGAAATGTGGGCGTACTGTTAGGTATACTACTGCCTAACTCTTCGGGTATTACAGGCGTGATGTTATATTATATGTTATGGGTCATTCTTCCGTACTTGTCCTAAAAATGTCTTCACTATGATTCGTTTGATGATTCGAGTTCTCGATTGTTTGGTCTTCCCCTACACGTACAGACATCCACATTCAAATTCAAAAAGTTTCTTTAACAAAACTTAATTCACATTATGCCTTACAACATGCAAACCTATCATACAACTCATGTTCTACGTTCCGTCATTGCACCAGAATCGTCGTAATATTTCCTTGATCCCACGAGAATTGTAGGTCAGTTGCCCGGCCAGATCGAATGACATCCTTGCCATTACCACAGGACCAAAGTGAGAGGTTTCAATTGGCTCTCTTCCAATCCGTATTGGATTTCGTCCAAGTCACGTGGCCTCTTATTTGCGAAGTACCATTAGCTAATTTTAGCACTTATTTATCTTAAGAGATGGATCCTCATAATTCTTAGAATTGTATCCATGAAATGAAAGCTATATTGGAGGGTATTGTATTTCATCGTAAAAAAAATATTCTCTTTTCAATCATTGTGTATTTTGAGGCTCGATGCGTAGTTGCAAAGGTATTGGTTGAGCCAAATACCTCTGTTTAATTACAAACACTGTTTTAAGCTTTCGCGGTTTATAACTACACTATACTTTTTTTTTGGGGGGTGGGTAATCATCAAATAACCCCTCCCGCTCTTGGGCAGAGCGAAAGGGAGTGTCAGAGTTCTACTGACTAAAAACAACCCATTTTCCTTCTTAGCCCTATATGTCAAGGCTGCGGGATCTCTTACAACATTCCGCAGCCCCGACGGGCGTCGGCCTTTGCGGGCCCCTTCCTTGTTGCTGACATCTCTTTGAGGCGCGCGTGGAACACGAACGCCCCGTCGACACGGCCTGTCGTCGTCATAAGACGGACGGACGGCGAGCTAGCCCGTCACTCACAGTCCACAGGCCCGCGTCTACGGTGGCCGGAAGCCATCACGTGGTCCCACTACACCATACACTACTACACTATACTTTATGATACATTCCGTTCCATGACCTGGAGAAGACTGTAGAATAGACGGTGGATGGTAAATCAATTATCAGGTGTAATCACGGAAGATATCCCCTAAGTGATAGTATTAGTAAATCAAACATTGTTATTCAATGCAAAACTAAAACACTCGATAGGAATCGTTCAGGTTCGTCATTATTCGATATCGATTACATTTCCTACCACTATAAGCCGAGTATCTCACTCAATAACGAGAACGTGAACCAACAAAGTCATACTAAAGCAAGTACCAGTATTGCCAGAGAGGAAAACGTCCGATTTGAATTTTCCCACACAACTCTATAGCAAAGAGGCTGTATGGAAACCCGGAACCGTAATTCAGGGTTTTGGGAATAAATAAAAAGGCTTCGTCTTTCTCTTTGCCTACGTACCAACAAAGACTGGGGCTAATGTTCGACTTCCCGTAATTTTGGTATTTTTAAGAGTAACCCTCTATAAATTTGTTCTTCATTAATTCCTAAAACCATAACCTTATTCACAGACGCTATAATTATATCGTGTTCTCACTGCTAACATAACTTTCAAAGAAAACTAATTGAAATTTACGTAATTTAAACATCTTTTTACACCCGATTGTATCTTGCGGTTCAATGTGAATAACTTTGCAAGAGTTTTCGTTAGATTTAGAAAGATATAATACCCAAAAACTCAGTGAGCAATAAAACATTTTCATAAAAGAAGTTGCGGATATGAACCTGACCGCAAACGTTTCTCAGTTCCGGAAAATCAAAGAAATGAGTAAGCGTGTTTGGTACCAACTCATGCTGCTTAGTATAAAGCCACTGAAGCGTTTACTTCATACATTATGTGGTATTCTTTGATGATACGATGGAACCCTTTACTTATTTAGTTAAAGGTTTTTGGGTAATGAAACTCATGCATAAAAATAGAAAAAAAATACCAGATCTCGGCACAAATAAATGGTTAGCCTAATGTAAAAGACGGTTTTTCTATAGATACCGTCATATAGGTACATTCAGTAAATAACTGGTATTTTGAAATTTTAAACAGACATTCGATTTTTTTTTTTGTCAATGTTCTACATCTGACTGCGAATATGAACAATCTGCACATCACATTTTATGGGAGTGTAGTCTTTGGCAGAATGAACGTAATATAATGTTGGATAGTGTACAGGTTACATCCGGAGTTATTTACTATACGGACCTTGTAGAAACTAGAACAAATTTCCGTGCGTTCAAGCATTTTTGTCATACCTATTATTGGAATCAAATATAACAGCTCACAACTTAGGACCCAGTAATATTAATGACAACAATATCCGTGGTGCTAGGCAACTGGGCTTATCCCAGTTGTATGCGTCCCTGTGTGCCTATTGGCCTTGTTCTTTTCTGTCTCCTGCTGATATGAAGGGAAGTGGAAATTTCTGTTTTTTCCTACTCCTCCGCTATTCTTTTCTGATTAATTTCGTTGCGGGATCCAAGACAGTCAAATCATTTCTCTGGGACTTCGTCGAGCTTCATTGTCTCGGCGCTTTTCTTGTGGTCGCCACTGTTGATTCTGGCTTACAGAAGTTACAGTGGTTTGGGAATAGTGAGGCGGGCTTGTCCCAAATAAAAAAAAAAAGACATTCGATTGTATTTGATGCAAGTAAATACCAGTAAAGTTGCTCTCAAAACGGTGAAGGAAAACATCGTGAGGAAACCGGCATGTCTAAGAACCAAAAAATTCGAAGACATGTGACATCTACCAATCCGCACTGGGCACGCGTGGTGGATTATAGCCCATCCCTCTCCTAGAGAGGAGGCCTGAGTCCCTGCAGTGGGAACATTATAGGCTGATGATGAAATACCAGTAGGATGGAGCGACTACCTATCAGAATAGCTATTCACAAACAACCGAATTGAATATGTCGTATGTCCATTTTTTGTATAAATATAGATGTATAGATAGCACATATATTCCAAACTAGCTATCAGCTCTATAGAAAACCAATCAGTGTATTTCCTATGTGAAAGTATCCTCCTTGCGCTTGAAGCTTCGCAAAATAAGATGTCATTTTCATTCTCTTGGTATACCTACGTGAGATTCTGCTGATCCTTGATAACGTATTCAGTGCGCGGACTCGGTGTCATATAAAACTTATATATTTATACCAATACATTCATACGTTGAAGGAATTTGTTTTTTATGTATGAGCTGCGATCCCGGAGACGATTTGACGTAGTTTGACAAATATTCAAGATGATGTATTGTCTTCGCTTTGTGAATGTTGTTACGTATTTTGATGGATATTTGAGCGTTGTCGGAATGCCTGTCGAGGCCGCGGGTAGTCCAACGGTTATCGCGGCCTCGACATAGAGGGCGAAGAAGGAACATGGGTGGTTTTTAGTCAGTAGAAGTCTGACACTCCCTTTCGCTCTGCCCAAGAGCGGGAGGGGTTATTCGATGATTTTACACCACCAAAAAAAAAAAAAAAAGCGTTGTCGGAATAACTCATACCGCCGTAGTCTTGGAAATGATTTTTTCCACGTGTAAAGTATAAGTACCTACTAAGAAATACAAGAGCAGTTGTGTACTGGAAAATATGAAGGTCGAAAGTTAAGAAGGAACACGTGTCGATGTAGCTATAACATCTAAGTCAATAGCTTAGAACATAACATAACAACACGCCTGTAATCTCCGAAGGTTTAGGCAGCTATGCATGTAATAGAACACCCACATTCGCCACTTAAAAAATGAGACAAGCCCGCCACACTATTCCCAAACCACTGTAACTTCTAAAAGCCAGAATCAACAGTGGCGACCACAAGAAAAGCGCCGAGACAATGAAACGATTGAGAAACGATTAACCTGTCTTGGATCCCGCAACGAAATTAATCAGAAAAGAATAGCGGAGGAGTAGGAAAAACATTATTTCCACTTCCCTCCACATCAGCAGGAGACAGAACAGAACAAGGCCAATAGGCACACAGGGACGTATACAACTGGGATAAGCCCAGTTGCCTAGCACCACGGATGTTATTGTCATTAATATTACTGGGTCCTAAGTTGTGAGCTGTTATATTTGATTCCAATAATAGGTATGACAAAAATGCTTGAACGCACGGAAATTTTGTTCTAGTTTCTACAAGGTCCGTATAGTAAATAACTCCGGATGTGACCTGTAGACTATTTAACATAATATTCGTTTCATTCGCCACTTATATTTAAGTCCATTGTAATCGAGGGCAAACATATTGCCATCAATTATGTATAAATCCAGACTTCGTGGCTGTAAGTGACAAATTCCTGATAAAAAATATTAGTATAACTTTGCCAGCAACTTTGCAACTTTGCTAGGCAGACGAAAACTAAGAAAAAAGATCGTAATAAAGAAAGTCTTGCAAACGAGCCATAATTATACACATACAATTATCATAGGTTAGTATAACAGTAACTATGCACATCATTCTGTCTTCTATACAAAACACGATATTTGTGTAGAATCAAATTGAACAATTTCATACATTAAACAGTACACCATATATCATTTGTAACTCATGTATCTGGGGGTATTTAGGCAGTTACCAACGGTAACGGTCCAAAGCATTTCAAGACGATAATTAAGCGGTTTAAAATCGCAATTAAAACTCAACTCTGCGTTGCTTACTATTGAGTTGAAATTGCAGTAAATGGAAGTTATCTAAGTTTCAAATGTGGGATGCAGCAAGTCCTGTAAGTTATGATTAATTTATTGGTTCAATGAAGCGGACCACGCATGTATAATATAATGTAAATGGGTAAACAGCGCATTTACTCTCATATACATCATTCTAGGGACCGGTCATCTTGGCAAACATTCAACAATGTCCGGGTAGGTATGAACTTTATTAGATTTGAATAATTAAGCTATTTTGGAACGTTGCGGTTTAACAGAAGTACCTAGTGATAAAAATTGGAAAGAGTATGCTTAGATGGTTTAGTCCATGCAGAGAGGATGAGTGTGAGTCTGCAGACTCGAAACTTGCGATGGCGGAGCGATGGCGGTAGCAGCGGGGCGACGGCGATGAATACAAAAGCATTGCACAGTAAAGCGACGGGCACGAAACTGGCGACGGCGGAGCGGGGCGATCGAGCGATGCACAGGCGATGGTGAAGCGACGGCGACACGGAAGCGGCGAGAGCAAACTAGTTCAGTTTTGTCGCTTGCGCGGGTATACAGTGTTGTATTGAAATAATATTTAACGGTTTGTTACGTGCCCGCGCGAGACATCGCTGCCTTATCGCCCGGCGCAGGCGTCGCGTCGTCGCCCCGCTGCCGCCATCGCTCGGCCATCGCAAGTTTCGTGCCCGTAGACTTAGGCGACTAACAAAAGGTATTTACAAGGCAGGTGTGAGTGACAACACTATGAGAGGACGCTCTAGAAAGACGGAACTGACCATATTTATTGGTGATGTTCTTCAGAAAGGACAAGTGCGCAGTATTCGCAACCAGCGTACATGTACCTATGTCCTGCAAAGCTTTTGTGTATCTTTTTAAATGTCAGTGGCTGTCATAGTGTCCATCAATTAACTGTCAAATGGTTCCATTCTGTACTAAACCATAACGAATTTGACAGTTAATCGATGTACACTATGATAGCCACTGACATTTAAAAAAGGGTTTGATTCCCGTATTATTGGATTTCTCTATCAGGGGTTTGTCAATAGCAGCTACGGAATCTGGATTGTGCACGGATGATGGCAATAGAATAGCCTTCTATAACAAAGGACTTAAATTCAACTGGCGAAATGTCGATACACTATGAGGTACACCTTTGCCTAACCCTTTAAAGATTACAGACGTGATGTTATGTTTTCACAGTAAAATTCAGGCACCTAAATAACTCAGGTAAAGTAAACTACGACGAGACGAGTCAACACCATCACAAATTATAATTGGAAACGTGGCAAAGTTGACAATGCGCACGTACTAAACACCGACATTTGCACAGCACTGCAACCACAGATATGTTTACTCTTCCTAGATAACGCAAGAGCACCTACTTCGCGTGGCCTGCACAAGTATTTTATACTAAACTAGCTGACACACGCAACTTCATCTGCGAAACATAATATAGCTTATAATCTTCCTCAATAAATTGACTATCCAAAAACACAGAAAAAAAGTTCCTGATATTAGCGCGTTCAACCAAACAAACAAAACTCTTCAACTTTATAACATTAGTTTCGAATCTAAATGAGGTTACAGCTATCTCAGTTGTTTAAAACAACAACATTATACCATTATAACTCAAGAACTTAATCATAGACATTCTAAACAATAACTTTGTCTATTTTTGTACAGTAACTTGTTTGTATATTAATTAAACTAATGTTGCCAGCGGCTTAGCCTGCTACAACTCGAAAATTATCCCACGGGAAGATACAATCGGGATAAAAACTATCCTATGTGTTAATCCAGGGTGTGAGCTACCTCCATACCAAATTTTATTAAAATCACTCCAGCCGTTTAGACGTGAAGAAGTAACAAACATACACACTCACACACTCACAAACTTTCGCCTTTATAATATTAGTGTGATAGGGCCTATGACGTCATAGCTTGGATTTCATACGGCTCGTGATTCGTATACCTTATCTAGTTATATCAATATCTGTGACTGCAACTATTACACACCCGTGACAACTTCAAATTAGTTTCAGACTATGCTAGACAGATCCAAAGTTAGATGAAACCAACTCTAGTCCGTAATTGATGTAAAAATACTGTAAAAGTCGTGAGAATAAATGTCAGTGGAAATAAAAGCGTCCCGGTCGAATGGCTATAGTTAAGCTGACTTGATCGATCACGTGTTTAAGATCTTCTTTTTCTCCTATACGTTCGATCTTGTCGTTCTTTTAAATGTTGGGTGTTTTAGAGAATGATGTAATTATTGGACACAATATGTTTTAAACTCAATTCAGGTACTTTTATTAAAATGTCTTGCAATAGGGAAGTTTGCTGACTAAAAAAAATGTAATTCTAAAAAAGTACTAACCTTGTGACGTCACATGACTTGACGAGACTTTTCAAAGCACTGTATCGTCTTCATTGTTTGTTTACGTGAAGAAAGAAAAAATGCGTGTCCAATATTTTTTGTAAATCTATCTGACGGACTATTTTTTTTTGTGATCTACCCTATTCTTTTTGTCGAATAGGACTGGACTACTTTTTAGGATTTTTCTATAAACTGGCGTTTAATATTTCGGAATGCAAGTGGAAGCATGTAATTAGCAAATGTCTAAACTTATGTATGATATTTAAAATTATTATATTATTAGTCTGTAAGCTTTCTTTAAAAATAAATAATTAAAAGTAGCTGCATTTGCCTGTATTGCCAAGCAACTACCCATTACACCACGGCACTGAGTTTATAGTCCAGAAGCAGATATTTTCTCGATCGAAACTATCAATTCTTGTTGCAACACTTCCCCGGTGCTTCCTTTGGCCAATCTCGTAAAAAGGTGTCGACTTCAACACTGGACGCAGATATCCACTTACTTAGCTCCAAAGTCTTTTGTTAAAACCTTTTCCTAGTGCAATACGAAACTAAAGATACTAACAACATTACCAAGAGGCGTTCGGTTTTTTAAGTAATTTCTAGAAGTGGAGTTAGCTGGACCAAAAGCATTATTCAGACTGATTTACGTCTTCTACCTCAGCGGGGAATCTCTAGAGCGGGAGCTGGAACTTACTTCTATATTTCTAGTATGTTACAGAATTTATCTTGAAAAATAATCCCACCAAGGAGTATGTCTACCTAAATCACAGATTAAATTGAGTAAATTTTAACATCATCTGTGCGTCGACTAACTTAAACTTCTCGTTCATGAAACAACTACCGCGAAAGATGAACTCTTTGCGGAGTACAGACTATCAGAAACTAGTGCTTCATATACATATCTTCATAAATGTAATCTAGTTGATGTATCGCATGAGTCAATATTTCTCGGATACAACTCAAAAAAAGGAATTTCGTGTCGCAATAAACTAGAAAGCAGATTAAAAGCGACTCGAGGGAAAAACAGTAGAGCCATGTTGTTACGCATGAAGGCCCCGGGGAGAGCCGTCAGCTATACCCATAACGTTTTCTTATCAAGACAACACAGCAACCACGATGCCTGTTCCCGTCCGTTCGTCGACGCAAAACAACTTACTGATGTATACATTCCCTCTTTATGACTATGATCGAGTCAACATCGGGGATAAAAGCGTCAATGAAAAACAGCTAAGCAATTTCTCTGTATCATAATGTAATCCTTTAACAAAATAATGTAAGGGCAAGAACGATACAATGATCAGTATCGTAAAATGTGTTGCTATGATTTATTGGAAGATAATGTACCTGTTGGAGAAAAAATATGTATTCCATTTATATTTTTGGAGTTAACGAATTCAAGCGCAAAATGTGTTCTTGTTTGCAGTAAATCTTGAAGAATAATAACTCTTCACGATAAAAAGGACCGTAGTTTAGTGTGTTGACGCACACAAATCGAACTGAATAATAAAACGGAACATGAAATCTTGAATTACTTGTGCCATGAACGGCAAGAAAAAAATATTTTCTGCTTTCTTTACGCAGGGGCTCGGTTTTAAACACAGAACTCGGCTGCTTAACCTCACTTAATCCGCAAGCAAACCATCGGCGAGGGTCGATTTTACACGCGATAAACCTGCAAAAGGATTTTGTCCGGCGTCTGTTGCCCAGGCACTGGCAATATTCGCTGGTAAGACCATAAATCTGTCAGCGATCGGTCGTAATTGGTCGATTTCATGGACCGACTTTTAACATCTCTCCACTCTAAGAACTAGGGTCCCACGCCTTTGCGTCACTAAACAAACTAGCGAAATTATGTAAATTGAAACATTTCGACCTAGAAAAGCTAATAAGTTTAAATATTCCAAAGAACAATAAAAGACGTTTAAGTCGACTTAAGTTTAATGCGTAAATAAACTAAGTAGTTAGTTTAAATTAAGATTCCAACGGCTTAGAACTTATTTTATACAGCGATGTTACGCAGATATTTGTAGTTGTTAAGGACTTGAAGCAGTCTCAAAAAAAAAATGCGAGGCTCTAGAAATTGGCCGTGTAAACAACCATACTAACAGTGAATATACAAAAACGTGACTGAGAATAATTTATATTCTCCTACAACGAAATTAAAAAAGGTAAAACACTGTCTAGAGGCCGACATCACACTGATGATAATAATAACAGGGTTCGGTCAACATTAATAACGAAACGCTTCGATTGTCCGTCCGTCTGTTGTCTACAGCTTAATTCAGTATATACGGAACCTGTTCGACTGAAATTTGGAACACATGCGTTAAATTGCCTCTTTTCGCGGCAAAAATATGGAAACTTATAAATAATTTATATTAAATGGAATCCGCAACTTGCGATGCGTTCTTGTGTCCTTTCATATCGTTAAACACATCAGCTTTATAACGACTTTGATATTCTGTTTCAGACTTACGGTCAACTCATGTTGTCACGGGACTTCACGGGAGAAGTAAATCCACGGCATTTGTAAATATTACATTAGCAACGCTCCTGTTTGTGCTTAACGAGAACTTGTTTGTGGACCGTTAATAATGATAGTCATGAAACTCCGTTAGGACATTTCGGAGTACATGAACATGAAAAGTTTCTATTACAAGCCGGCAAAAACAGTAATTCTTCTTAATTAGTTGTCACAGAAAAAAAAAACAAACTTCTGTGGCCTTATTCGACAAAAATACAAGGCAATACTAATTGAATTAGTAATGAAACTAACCATACATTTCGTAGTTTCTCGTAACATCTTCTGGCTTTTGTCATCTGTGCATAACAACCTCGAACGGTCGGGCTCAACCGGTAGTAACAGCTCCACTATGTATTCAGCAACTCCTTAATCCCATCACGTTAACTAACTCACCAAGTTGACTGTAAAGCCATGTGGCAGCGCTAGACGTGCAATCTCAAGTACAACTCGAGATGTCTGAGTGTAACCCTAAAATACACGAGACTTACTAGAGTCTATAGAACTGAAGAAGCGAAATATTCAGTGCGCACTGATTCGTATTTTAATTCCAGAAGACGGACAGACTTTAATTCATACAATAATCAGAGTCCTTAATAAGGTACTCCTTTAATTGTTTTCCTCTCTCTAATATTTGACACTTAAAAAAAATAAAATAAAAACATGGTGTGAAAATCCACCCCTGTTAAATTTTGACGCAAGTAATTATGTTGTGTTCCTCTAACGGACAAAGGGTGTTTGGTAACTGATACGTAACATGGGTCCACACCCGCATTTGAGACATGTAATTAAATAACCCCCGCATTTTTTTATCAGACCTGCTACTTTTTTGATGAATATTTTAATGAAGAATGTTTTGATACAGCCAATATGTTTTATTCACACTCACGAGACTCGAACAGAGTTTATTTTTTATATGCTTTGTGAATATAAAATCAAGCATTTCCTGTAATGAAAGAACGTAAAGGCCATTTTTCAGGAGCAAGAGCATTCTTACCAAATCGTTTAGACAGTTCAATCTAAATTATAAGGACTAGAATCTATGAACAAAGTATGACGTGCTGATCTCAACCAAAAACTCGTACGCACAAACATAATTTCATATCGTCGGTAAGATTAGATAAATAGTGTGTAATTCACAGGATCACAGGCCTCCTATACATAATAATTATCTTTTCACATTCGAGCCACGAACGATATGCTGCGGTAAGCCTAAGAACTGCTGACTTGGTGTCAAAGTCCTCGTTATGAGGACCATTGGGTTCATAATTGAGGTATCTTCTGCCGTGAAATATTAATATTGTTTGCGTATACTTATGGTGTATAAAACAGTGTTAAGGTTTAATTGTCTTTGCACTAAGTTCTTCATTTGTTATCTAATAAGTTTGATGTGTAATACTTGAAAACAGTTTCAACTCATCACATCGTGACTTATTACAGTTAAAATAAATATTATTAAAACAAGATTGCGGTTCCCAATTAAGGTTAATGGATACAATTGAACACATTTGCTTTTTAATTTTTTCCATAATGACGGACAAGCATTTCAGCATTGTATTGCAAATTACATGAAACTCCATCTCATTTTATAATTATAATATTTCATCCAAAACCTTTTCAGACGATTAAAAATCAATTATGCTTAATTACTTTAGAAGCTACAGCAAGCTATTTATCTCGTAGCATCGAAAATTATATTATTAATCATTTAGCGTATTTAACGATTTGTAACTTGAATTATAACAATCAATTTATGCGGACAATGAATCATTAATTTAGTATAACGTTTAAACAATCGTAGGTATATGTATAATCTAGTAATACAATACAGATTTAAAATATGTTTATCTATGTATGTCAATTAGTGAATGAACGTCGTACCAGTTATTCGAGATTCCAATTAGGCACTCAAAGAGGATCGATGTTAATAATTTTAATAGAATATTATTATTGTAAGGTATCTTACTGCCTCTCATGGAGAGGGGCCCATGTCCTAGCAATGGAAACATAGTGCTATGCTTATGCCCTTAGTATCATCATAAACTATTGTGACATAACTTCTTGTTTTCGAAAACTTTTGCACTTTTACTTCTTTACGTGTCAGTAGGTTCTTAAGTTAAATACTAACTAATTGTAAATCTAAAGTTGAAACACACGGCCAGACAAAGCCAAAAACCGTAGGCAATGTTATTTGAACACATGTAATATAAACTGAACAAAGCTCGCAAGTTTAAACAATAGCTCTGCTATTAACAGTGCAAACAAAATAATATTTTGTCGCAGCACTCCGCCATTAAATAGACAGACTTATTCCAATTAGCTTGTAATCGCAGACGATACTGGGTGTGTACAGTTTGTTTAGCCGTTTAGGGAGCTTTCAATTTGCGCTATTGTTGAGAGGTTGAGAGCGCGTTAGTGCCGTCCGAGAAGTGATTGCCGTCACCGGGACTTTTTGCAGCGCTTCTATGAGCTAGTAATGGCGTTGCCGATCTGCTGGAAAGTTACAATGGAATACATACTGTAGCTTGTTACTGTTACTTGATTTATTATGGTGCCATTAATGTTCTACTCCATATAAATTTTAAACTATTCATTCATTCATTGACTGAAAGTAAGCGCCATTTTCGTTTGTTGTTTTTTTAGTGGTTAAATACTATGGTTGGTATGATTGGTATAATAAGTGGTTTGAATAATATGGTCCGCCAACTTTTGCAGGTTTTATGCGTGGCTGCTGTTTTATAATGAAAATGGCAGGAGTTATTCAGCCCAGCAAAAATATGGCAGGAGTTTTTTAGCCCTGAAAATATATTGCAATTCCTTCGAAAATGCTATAGGCATCGAATGCACGGCTTGTAGTTTTATAATTCAGGAGTGTTGTAATAGGGACGCATGCATTTGGTCCTAGTCACAGAACATAACATCACGCCTGTAATCCCCGAAATTTTAGGCAGAGGTATACCGTGTACCCAATAGTAAACCCATATTTCACCAGTTATGTTTAAGTACGGTTTTCGTTTGACTGTACTGTGGACAGTTATCGTGCACATCTTGCTACATCGTTCTCACATAATATACCCTCTCAAAATGAATGATGTAACCAAAGTTTTGTAACAATTTTATGTTTTAAAAGAGTGTCCATGGAGTTTCTTGCAATTCTTCTCATGAGACCAACGCTTTGGAATCGGCAACTACAGTACACTCAGTTATAATGCCTTGTTGAGTAGGACTGTAGCTTAGTTAATTAAAATTTTGTATTTTTTCGACTATTCAAATGAGCCTGTAACTCGTCTATTTGAAATAAATGTTTTTGATTTTGATTTTGTACTATTTAATAGGGGAAGAGCCTATTGCTATCAACCGGACACATATCCAGACTGTATAGCTGCCCGAAACGGGAATCGAACCCAAATCCTCATGCTCAGTAGTCGTGCTTGCGACCATAAGCACACCAAATCAGTCACCGAGATGATCCCAGTCAATTAAAATAAAATAAACAAAGATGTCGTAGTTTTTTACCCTTACAATGACGACACAAAATAAAGGCCTGAGCTAAAAGCCCATTCTAACATGTTTATTATTACACCATCACAGTTTACTTGGCTAACAATATAAACTGCGCGCAATTAACGACTAACTAATTTACTAGAGAAACGTGACTTGACCTAATAGGACGCTTCCGGCCACGGACTATTGCCCAGATGTTTCCACGGATATACAGACATTTAACTAATCTCTATTAATCCGGATAACTAAACTAGAATGTTTGTTAGAGGATTAAGAGATATCTTTGTCTTTGTCTGAGGAATTTTCAGTTCTAATTTGCAAATGATTTATGAGTATCAAGCCAAGACAGTAGCCAACTATGCCGCCAAAGACGTATTATATATAGACACGTCATGAACTAACATGGCGGCGCCGGCGCTTCAAAGCGGCGAAAATATTAGATAACTACTTTTACGCGGAAAGAAAGGGAAAGAAAATAATTATGACACCGTACAGCGGGATGCCTGTTGATGCCTGTTTTCTTTATGTTTTGCGCAGGTTTATACACACGATTTAAATTAAGAACAAACGTAGCGTCGTGCGAGAGGTTGGTGCGTAACTAAGCGCGATGTGGCCAATTGGCTCCATTTCATGTTGTCATTTTTGAGGGCGGACAACGTATCTATAGTTTTAATATATCATTGTATGCCGCCGACTAAGTTAACATTTTGCGGATTTTTTTTTCGAAACGATCACATAACTCGAACTCGTCTAAGTACTAGGATTGTCATCATAATACTACCCTACCCTTACTGATACTGTTAGCCTGTATCATCCTGCTGCAGGGCAAAGGCCTCTCCCAATGACTTTCAGTTATTATGCTATCCTTATTCCAATTTATTTATTACGTACTTTCTTTACAAGCTTTCCTAGCCATATCATCCATCACACAGTCGTTTCATGTTTAAGTACTAGGGTTATAAAAATACATACTTAACCCTCCTTTTGGGCTTCGCCACAGTCTGGTAAATATATAAATAAGAGGACCAAGACCAGGCATAGGTAGACAAGCACTTTGCAACAAAGCCGCACAAAAAACATGTCCAAATAAATAACCATGCGTAAATTACGCCAAATTAGACTCGAAACCATTAATTTTATTCGAGACGGCTGCCACATCCAGTCTCTGCAACGTCGTGTATGCCCAAAGGACTCCATGAGACTAATATTCGATACATAAAGGTAGGCACAGTACGCACAAGCGCACAAATTAAACTACCTAAACCCTGTTCAAGACCTTGTATACAAGTGATTTTGTTTTAATTACAGTGAATATAAACTTTATATAATTTTAAATTAAATAGATTTTTGAATGATCACAGTAGTGAAGTTGTAGTGCAAACTACACTTCAGGTGTTGAGGTCAATAGGGATGTTTACTGACTTTAAAAAATGTGATTCTAATTAGTCCGTCCGTTAGATTATCGATAAATATTGGATACGATTTTTTTGTTTTATCAAATCAATAAAAATTGACGAAGGTAAAACGCGTCAAAGATTTGAGTGGGGATTTGTGACGTCACTGACCGGTAAAAATGCCATACTAAGGTCTTAGAATATACCGTCACACGAGTTATCAAAGCACTGTATCGTCTTCATTGTATGTTTACGTAAAAAAGAAAAAATACGTGTCCAATATTTTTTGTAAATTTATCTGACGAACTAATTAGATTTTTTTTGTTAACTAGGTACCCTATTGTAAGGAAAGTTTTAAGTGTGCTGGAAGGACTGTTTGAATGATGATATCGCTAGAAAGGAGGTGACAGCTGAAATGACAATAGAGATGTAACATACAATTTGAGATAAGGGCAGGAGAACGGTGATGTTTGGAAACAAAATCGCAAGCTCAGTTTATTTATAGCAAAAGTACTTCTTGCTCGACTGTCGAACAAACTAATGGAGTATCTTTAGCCTAACACAACTACTCAGAAAAGTGTAGACCTTTAAGTAATTGATGGAGCATGACTGACGTAGTTAGGCAATCGCCCCCGTGGATAGCTAAGTGATGACAAGCGCGTATATTGGACAATCGACTTACAATAATTGGATGTAAACCTTTTGCAATAACGTTAACATCACGCCTGTAATCATCATAGGGATAAGCAAAGGTCTATCTACAGGTCCATATATCGCCACAAAGAGATAGAGAAAATTCTATTGAAATTATTAAATGGGTACAAGGTTTCTATTATGCAAATTATTTACAACTTAATTGTCCTGTTTGTAGGTAATTTAATTTGTTAAAATTAAATAGCCCATTTGATCAACTTGTTTTGCACGTATGAGTCCCTGTCAGTTAGTTAAATTTATTAATGTCGCATCAATTATAACACTGATTTTACTCAGAGCTATTCATCAATAATATTAAAATATAGTAAAAGTTATGTCAAATTCATAAATCTCTTAGAACCTGAAACAATACATAATTGATACTAAGGTACCTACTGACTAGAAAGCTTACAAAGAGAGATATTTCCAAACTTAACTTAAATAAAAGAAAAATGGGACTCCTTAAATAAGTGCTAGAGCTCTTTTCGTCCAGCAGCACCTAAATAAAATATCCATTACCATCTAAATCTAAAGGAAACTTGGAAGGAGGAAGCGATTCCTATAGTTCAAAGAGAAGTTAAAACAAACTAAAAAGTAAAAGAAACAAACTAAGTTAGTGTAAAATCTACAGAGAAGTCGTTGTAGCTTTCCATGTGAAACGAACCAGAATCTACTGAACAGTATTTGATAGGAAACAGGTTTTTTACGAAACTGATCCTTATGTTGTTTAAAGAAATGTGTAAACTAAGAATAAACTCCTCCGTGGTCGAGTGGTTTATGGTCATGGGTTCGATTTTCACAGATAGCATACTATGTAAAGTTGTTTCCAGTTCGGGACATTGCAGGCTTGAATCACCTGACTGTCTGATAAAAAGATGATTCTGTGCTTCGGAAGGCACGTATAAGCCGGTGATCCTGGCCGCCAATTGGCGGTCAAACCATGTCAGAGTCCCTTGAGGTGGTTTTGAAACTCTGACAATAGTGTGTGTGGTGGGGTTGTTAGATTTTACTGCCCCCACGATAAGTATAATTTGGTTATCATTTCATAAATATATATACAGGTTGGAACTGTCGCGAAATCGGTTACCACGCATTCAGCACATCATGCTGACCAAAAATCAGCTGTTCCATACATTTGACCGGGAATTGGCCTTTTTTTTTACCGATGAAAAATTTCTATGGTGGGGGGGGGGGGTTGCAGAATGCTCTGAGAATTACTTAATGGAAAAACCCAATAAAACTTTTCTACACCTGACAATCGTACTCACGACCTCAGCTTCAGCAGTATCGCTTACGAGCAATAGACTTAGGGGAAAGTCAAATAAAAGTAGAGAAAGACAACAAACAATTCTGCTAAACGGTATTGTTTTTCCGACTGCGTTAAAAGTGATTAATTACAGTGTTTGAACCCAGAATGCGAAAGTAAACGGAACAATATAATTCAATATTTGCCAAAACATTAAAATTCATACTTATACCTTCGCACTCCGAAACGGAACGCAAGGAATGCGACAAATCGCGCGATTTATCGTTCGTACCGTTTGAAAACACCATTTCATTAATTAAAACACCGTATTTCATAGAAGCGTAAATTAATTATTTATTCACGAGTATTTTCTGTAATAACTTGAGAATGTTAGGTTCTGTTTCATAATTATTTTAACAATGTTTTGCTGAATAATGTTAGAACATTTTCTAAGAAAAATTTGATTTCATCTTTGCAACATTTTCGTTACAGGAATAGGTATATCATGTGGCGAGAAGCTTCTGATTACGTCTATGTGAAAAATGCGTGAGTATAATATATGTATACAATGTATGTCACTCTGTATTTATCAGTCTCCATTTTCGTCATCGGTTATCAGATAAGGTCACTAATTAAATGCTGTCTAAATCTATGCAACGCAACCTGAAAGCTAATATTAACAGTAACAAGGCGAATTTGGTTTAGCTTGTGTATTGTGTATATAATTTCCTGATCACAAACCATGATTATAATAAAAAAGTAATATTTGGCTGACCTGGTCAATAGTACCTACGGAGAAAATGAATTGCAAGCGCGCCAGTGTTAATATCATGAGATCTACTTACCAGTTTACACGCACTTTAACGTGCTTCTTCTAAGACGTGATGTTTTTAGCTCTCAGCGAGGACGACATTCAATATCTGATCGCAGTGGAGTTGAGACGTTCCGGAACTGAACCCGATTTATTGTGCCTTGTTTTAGTTTAATAGAAACAATGTATCGCACCCAGTGTGATTTCGTTGCACGAAACCAATCTTCTGCCCACATGATATACGAGCCTATCGGAATAAATGATGGCAATACGAAACATTAGTCATTCATAGTCATTATCTTCCTACCAAATTGCGGATGAAACATCTCTGACGAAGCACACAGGGGATGGCTAACCAACCGTCAGAAGCAGTCACTCGATAACAGACGTGCATTTAGAGGTATACCTCAAAGGCAGGCAATGGAAGTCCCCTATGTTCCCAGCTTTTACAACGGTCCCTTGGCACAGCCTGCAATGGACACTGCCCGTTGCTTTTATCGTGTGTACGAATACTAGAGGATTGGGGGAGGCCTATGTCCAGCAGTGGGCGTATAATACTAGATATTTCAATAGTAAAGTTAACGTAAAAGCCATTGCAAGCCTTGCGGACACATTCAGCGATAAAGTAACCTTGCTTGAATTTGCAATTCTTTGTAGAAGGACCTATGCAAGGTGTTATACGGATCGTAAACTCGGAATTTTGAACATTAAATTAAGTCTACGCAAAAAATATTGCTGGAAAACAACTTATTTTGGGATGTGAAAAATTACGTTTTACGACTCAATACACATTGTGCTGAATTGCTGATAAACGCATTGAATAGTACAGAAGGACATGGAGGTATTTCAAATATAATTATGACACTTAAATCTTTAATTTAAATAAATAGAAACTATTGAAAATGTTTGATATGTTGCCCAATATCTTTGTTATGTTGCATTTCCCAGGTATATTCCAGATTTAAAAAAAAAATATTCTAACAACGAAGAGGAAAAGTGCCTTATTTAGTCTTCGTAAAGGGTATACTTGTACCCCGTCGGGGCTGCGGGATGTTGTAAGAGATACCGCGGTCTTGACATAAAGGGCTAAGAAGGAATATGGGTGGTTTTTAGTCAGTAGAAGTCTGACACCCCCTTTCGCTCTGCCCAAGAGCGGGGGGGTTATTTCATAATTACCCACCCCCAAAAGAAAAAAAAGGGTTCTTGTACACCCATAAAGATGCAAAAAATCTGTTGAAATTGAAAAACTAATAATGCTTATAGACCTTTCTCAGTTAATTAAGGTCTAGTTCTAATGGAAGCGTTCTAGATAAATAACCAGAAAACAGTACAATACTATGATGGTCACTTAAATTGCCAATTCATCGAACAGCAAGATCTATCTATCGATCTAAGCAATAAATCTACATGCCAAAATATTGACGAAAATTGTTTCAGTTTATCAACGCGCTGTGGCTATATGAACCTCATTACTTGTTTTATATTAAGTTCCACGAGCCATTATAATAATGGTTCTATTAAGATTACTGGAAAACCTAAAAGACTGGCCAACTGCGAGTCGGACTCGCACATGAAGGTTCCGTACCATCGTAGTCCCTAGGCTAGGCCAGTCATTCAACTAGCTTCTTTATTTTTTACATGAATACACATACAGTAAAACTTGCAACTGTCTACCTATTACGGGTCATGAGATACAGCTACTTACAGACCGACAGACGGAGAGCAGAGGCTTACTAATAGGCCCGTTGGTTACCCTTTGGGTACGGAACCCTTAGATCAAATGATTTATTAGGATAACGTTACTATAATGATTCGGAGTTTTTAGTTCAATCAATTCCCAACTGCCTACTTCTATTTACCTATTATGCCTTTTGCAAAGGTTTTTCGTTAGTAACATGTTTCATAACGCTAAGATTATCTGCATTCACAGTTCATTAAACACGCTATCATTAAGGTTAATAGAAACGTCTAGCCTAGGAAGTTATCGATGCTCTAAAGAATAAGTTACCTGTTATATAGGTATAGAATGAGTTATATAATGAAGTAACCCATTACATTTTTTCTTACATATCTAAGCATATAATGAAGCTTGTGTAAATTGCTACGAAGGGTTAGGCTATACCTACCTAATAACACACCCATGTTCCGCCTTGTCTCGGCTTCCGTGATTTGCAATCGAACCCAGGACTTCATGTTCAGACCACTCTCACTAAACAAACGTGTAATCTGCATATTTATATTTAACTATTTAATCTTCATGTACAAAAGTGGTACATAGGCGGACCTAATGCCACAAGGCATTCTCTACCAATCAACCTTTGGTTTTAATAATACAACATTGTGAAAGGGTACAAAGTAATATAAAAAATAACTCTTTTTAACATACTGCCTGAATAAACAAACAAAGCTTAAATCAGATGTGAATAATACATTATGCACCCCGTGTACAAACAAATCTTCACCTAGTCATCGACTAAGTTGACAACAAACATAATTCCGTTAAAATTCACAATTTATCCGCGTTTGCACAAACAAAGATTGCGCTGTTTTTGTCACATATTAATCTAAATCAAAGCCAACAGCCAAACATAATACGATTAGCGACCACTAAAACACAGCCAGCGAGCCATTCAGCCATGCTATTATATTACTCACAACATATCGACGTGCTGGGTCATCTAACATTCGTGCCAAACGCACTCGGCCAGTTGTCATCCACTGCCGCTGATGCTACATGCCGAGAGATTTATTCATTTGGACGCCCGTGACGTCAACAGCCATGCTGTAATCTATCAAACGTTTTAAACGAAACCGCATTTTCATTTTTATGTTTTGCAGGAAGGAATATTGTTGATATGGAATTGGTTTTCGGAGTTGTAAAAGGATACACAGCGATCTCTTTGATGTTTTTCCATTTGGTTTTTTTTGTTTTGTAAATGAAATATGGGTGTACTTAGGTACACCTCTGCCTAATCTTTCATATTATATTATGTTTCGGACATCACTGTTAATGTCAAGTTGAAGTTTATTTGACTACTGAAAACTGCATGGTAACAAAAACTGATGATAAAATAATTTGACTCCGAAGAAGTTTCTGTTTATAAGCCCAACTTCAACATAGGAAAATAAAATCCTTGCTAAAAGCAAAACAAAGACAGAACTTATTCCTTATTCGAATGCATTGGAACATGCAAGGCAGAAGCAAGATAGGACCGACTGAAATGGACCATTTGAATAGACGACACGCCTCTTACTCAGCATAGCGGCATCGGAAGCTTCGGGCGCAATCACCGACGTCCCATAATACTAGCTCGCCAATTCAGATACTAAGGTAATGTGTGCAATACACATACCTACGTCCATGTAGGTACAAGTCGTGGGTAGACCAACAACGAACATTGGAATATCAAAACTGTAGAACCGTATTTTAATAATCTGATCCCAGTTATTTGTGGAGATATGAAAGAGGAAACAAGTCACCGAGTTCTGTTTTTGAAAATAAATTCAAGTTTTCAAGTTAAATTGCATTAATATGTCGTAGTTTCTTTGAGAAAATATGGATCGAAATTTAAAAAGAAAGCAAACAAAATATATTAAGGAGAATAACATAAAACATTATTAGAGTAACAATGTTCTGTTTTTGTTTTTAAATATGGAAAATCAGCCAATGACTTCCCCTGCTCTGGGCGGAGCAGAACGGGGGGTGTCAGACTTTCACTGAACGTCTTCCTCCTAATAAGCTTTGCATTCCATTTCGAACAAATTCCGCAATCTTGTTCCGCAACAATGTTTACTATTTAATTTTAAACAACAAAAAGATACATAATCGAACTAAGTTGTTTATAACTCGATTCAACAAGAAAGGGTTGACTTTCTATTAGCCATAATTCATGGATTATTGTTCGTAATGGAAAGGAAATTGAATACAAAACTCGATTTTCATAAATAATTCCCAATAGACTTGGTTGGGTTGAAATCAATTGACTTGATTTGTCTAAGGAGAAGATTAATTTTTCATTGATTGAAAATACGTATTTATGTAGATTGGGCTATATCAATCTGTAGATTAGGTTTCAGATTGATTGAGAGTTCTCAATCAATTTGGTGTATGAAATGGAATTAAAAATACTTAACTGAGCAATGAATAACAATAGAGCTGCGCGTACACTGTACTTTGGCGGATTAGGTACCCTGTGTCTTGTATGTACGGGAAATTAAATTATGAAAACAATGAGAATAGTATAATAACTATACAAGGTACGTCACGCGAAAGAGTTATACACTGGTATTATAAGGAACAGCACTCTACAGACTAATGAGGTGCATTCAGCTCCTTATCTTGAATCATGTTCTATCTGCTTTTTTCCGGAAAATGTTCAGTTTTCTGTTTCGTTTTTTCTGTGAGTTATGATTTATGACTTACAATGTCAGCGTCCCTGCAATTTATCTGGCACAATATGCTCTAGATACCTGAAAGTGCTCACCACCGGTAAAGCTGCGCAATTAAACATAATAGGTGGAACAGGAACTGGATCACGTCCACGTTTTATTTAACATAAACAAAAATATTTTTAAAATCATCGTCTGAATTTTTGAAATCTTGGGTTTGGTATAACATTGCTTTAATAGAATAAGGAAGGAAGGTAGGCACAGAACATTCACTCCAAGTATAAACCTGTACCTCTCATAAAATGGCACCAAAAAAATTTCACGTGTCATTTGTTGTCCCTACAAAAGAAAGGATGCTCGGATCATGTACTCATCATACTGTTATGTACTCGTAATGGGCCATATCTTCTGCTCTTTATGATGCTCAATGGATTTTGTGTTTCCTGGTAAAAAGGGTGGAAATGGCAGTCGCAGACAGACAAAAGGATATTTTGATGCAAATCAGATAAATATAAAATAGCTAAGTATAGACAAGAAATAATTTTATCCCATCGACAAACTGCTGCGCAGTTTGGTGGGTTAAAAAAAATAACAGATTTAAATATTTTTTGGCGCATATAATTATTAGGCCACCGACTTCTTAAAGTAAAGTTATTTTCTAGGTTTTTTTCAGTTTTTTTTCTAAATTACCTCCTTTTTTAGAAGTCGGTTAAAAATAACGATAGAACAAACAAAAAACCGGTAAAGGAGTAAAAAGTATTTTAATATTTATTTATTACATCAAGTATTTTATTGATATGAGGTAAAGGACCCGAAAACATCATTATTTCATGTCAACTACAGTTACATAGAATCTTCTCGAGACAATTAAAATTAAGAACCATATTGTGCCTTAAGCGAACAATGTGATTAAACGTCAAGGTTTGATTGCACTGATATTGTAGTTTTTTCTTCCAAAATTGATATTTTCAACATTATTCTTTAAATTAGGAACCCTAACTAAAAACAAACAAACACGTACAAAAGGATTTCGAAACAATTTCTTCGATCAACTCCGACCCCACCCACAATGAGAGCCCGAAATGATTTCGCTGAAAACTGCTAAGACGTGCATCGCGGACTAAGTAAGGTTAGTTTCGGACTGGCGGCTTGGCGGGCTGGCGAGATGCCAATGTTTGTAAGAAGTTCAGACCCGCACCGTACAAAGGTACTATAAAGTTTCACAAAACTGTTCGGTGTACCGCCTTTGTGTCCGTAACACTGACCGCAATTTGGACTTGGAAAGCTGCTACACGTATACTTGGAATTGATAGTAGAACGTGCTAACTGTTTTAATTTTTATGTTTGGAAACTTACACTTTTGTTTTGAAGTAGATTCATTGTTTTTTTTTTCATGGTTTGTTTATTATTAGTAGAAAACGGAGTTCGTGGCATAGTAACAACAGCCGTTTGGGTTGATCTTCAGGTTAAAACGCGCATGCTTAAGTTGGTCCGTGGATGGGTGACCACCCATTACATACCGAGCTTTCTCCGTTCCTTGGAAAGCCCGTTAAGCCTGTGTTTCCGGCTGTAATTTCTAGATCTTTGCAGTCGTTACCTTTAGTCAGTAGCCCGGAAGTCTGATAATCAGACTATACGAGCCAACTAAGAATAGGATCGCGCTCGCTGCCAACTTCACACGATAGCAGTACCTACCTGATGGATAAGTACGGTCAGCACAAAAAGAAATGCGAATAAGAAATGTTATGTTTTTTTTTCATAGGTTTAATTATTATAATTATATTCAATTTTATAAAATATTGTTTCTTGAATTCCATAAATAAATAATTTTGGATAAATTAATAATATGTAGAAACAGTATTCATGGACGGACTGGACTTCATTGTAATTTTTTTGTTATCGTTGTTGACTTTGTTCATTTTATTATTTTATTATAAAATTGATTAGAAATACCAAAAAAGTCAACATTAAATAATTAAACAGAGTACAGTTTCTTCATTGATTTTTCTGCACACCGTACGCTTTGGTTATGAAGTTGGCGAGTATTGCTAAACAAAATGGCGTCTACACTTAGTTGGCTCGCATATTACAAATAACTATCTGGGTTTTTGAGGTAAGATAGGCAGTCGTTCCAAGTAAAATAATGGTATTCAGCTACATCCAGGAACAAGGCTGGCACAAGAAGTTTTTAGTCAGCACTCATCAAATCGGATCGTTCTTAAAATAAACGTGCTTTCTTAAAACGAATTCTCAACTTCATTGATGACCTCATTTCCTGAATACATCACAATCCACCGTCGTACATATTTTATTTATATAGGCCTACTTTTCAATCAAAGTGTATTGAGTGACACGACACTCTTGGATCCGCAAGTTTATAGCTCCTATGGGAACGATAAACAGTACATGGAAATCGACTAGGAAGAGGAAACACGTAAAACATATCGGATCTGGGGCTACGTGAACATATCGATACCTTTAGGCTCAAAGGTCATATCCACCAAAACACGATATTTCAGGAGAGCCAAAACTTAAAACGGTTCTCCTGTAGGGATAACTTTTTTGTCCATAAGAACTAGAAAAAAAACAGTGGCTATAATTTTGCTAAAGAAGTTTTCTTTTCATTTGCGATCCTATTGAAATATAGATGTTTATAACAAAAATTATAGCTATATCCACCATTTTTTTTTTTGCGAATACATATGTAAATCTTCCTATTATTTTAATGCAGAACGGATGTGGATGAACACAGATAGTTAATAACCTGGATTAACACACAGGATACTTCTTATCCCGGTAGTATGATCCCGTGGGACAATTATCGAAATCCACGCGGGCGAAAAACGAAGTGTGATTGCACTTAAATCTAATTTTGGTTAAAATGGTGGTTATGCACTTTGAGCCAAAAGGTATCGATATACGACGTGGAATCTTCGAGAAAATTCTTGAACTTATAAAGATCACGATCGATCTCTACCGCTTGAGCGATAAGAAAATGATGAATGGATGATCGAGGTAATATTGAACGTTATCCTACAAGACGTGAATTTCGAATAGTGTCGAGAAATGCGTAAAATTGTTTGTAGGAGAAATCGGTGTGGGAGGCAGCATATGACTCGGCGCCTACTCTCTGTGGACACCAAACAAGTGTAATCGAAGTGACTCAAACTTTTATTCCTAAACCCCGGGGACATAAAACTTTCTATTAAATGGATCAGCTTGTTGTGTCGAGGGCGACTTTTCTCAGAAAACCGTCCGTTTATTCACACGTATGTCTCCAAATATTTATTATTTACTTTTCATTTGACGTCAGATTTTATGTTGTGTTTAATTGCATCTATCAAGCGTTCCCTTGTTTAAGAAACGTTGTCATCGTCATAATATGTTGATACAGACACACATTAATTTGAAAGATTATATTGAGCTTTACGATGTACCTACAATTCTTTAAAACATATTATTTATTTAAGTTCCTTGTGAGCATGCGATGACAGCAGATCTGAGTGCCGGGATGAGACACGTTCTGTGGTTTCTGCCTACCCCTATAGGATAAAGGTGTGAATTTATGTATGTACGGGACCATGCGTGTAACAAATATAACTCAGTCCCTTGAACTCATATATGTAAACAGAGGTCAAGGAACATAAAGAACACATTTGACCTTAACATTGAACTAGACGAAAATCCGGGGGACATAGTACAATCAATGCCCTGCAATACACGACCCCTCTTACAAAAAAGAAAAGGGGAAGCACGAGGTCAGATAATGCTGGGCACCGACTGTTCGTAAGTACTTTCACGTTTATTTATTTGTTCACATGTTTTCATTAAAGAATGAATGACATCACATATACATTACACAGAACGGATAGAAGCAAATAATCAGGACGATGAACTGTGAAAACTTTCTCTAATGCCAAGGTCCCTATTATTAATATCTTTGGAAAACTATTTTTCTTGAGGAGTTTCTTTTACCGTGTTATCGATATCTTTCTGTGTTCATAACGTGAATATAATTATGGATTTGTAGATGAAGGTATAAAATTCCAGGATAATCGAATTATTTTTCTGTTATTGCTATAATTGTTTTTGTATTGTGGACCGATAACCTGGTTGCGGAGATTCGCTGAATGCGTGACGCACGGACCGGTCAAAGTGGCGACACTTCGGCGAGTCCTATGTCCAGTAGTGGACGTGTCAACTGAAATGATGATGATGATCAATCAGTAATAATTGTTTATTCATAATTTATTATTTTTACAATTAGAGAAAATCGTACAAAGTTTATTGGTTCATTCCGTAATCCAAAAACGGTCAGTAGGTACTATATTTTATTATATCATCAATGCTTTCCCTTGCTTTTCATCGCCTCTATTTCAACTTCATTCCCTCCGTAGCGAATTTTCATTTCCTCCCCTAATAAAATTAAATAAAAAATAATTACCTCCATTCATTAAAACATCTCAGATATTAAATTATGAGCTAAATATTATCACGAACGCACATACTCAGATTACGGCAGAAAACGTCTTAAAATTTTAATAGCTTCGTCATGAGAATAATGAAGGGAATGAATATTAATTCGAAGAGTCTTGAATGGCAATTCATCTTTGCATTGCAAAGAGATTCCGCCTACCATTAATGAAGGGTGCTCCCGAATTGTTATGTATATACGAGTATGTATTATGTGATATGAAGCGACACCGCTTCCGCCTAATATAACGTGATTGGTCGCGTATTTTTTCGTATATCGGAGCTTGTTGATTAATTTCGCTAAGGAAGTCCTTGAAATACTTTATTTCATTTGTGTTCAATGGGTGGAGGGTACCTTTTGTTTCAATCTGTTGTAGTTTATACAGAGAATTCAAAAGAACAAGAGGAGTAGTATTATTTTTTGGTTATTAGTAACACGCACCTAACATTGTGAACTTGTCATGAATCGAACTTGTGGAGCGACGGTTTTCATACGAACGAAACAAAGAATGGGCTTGCTTGACACAATCCGTCCAATAGTGAACAGGGTTTATCTCGGCTCCGTTCACAATAGGGTATTTCACCAAAAAAATCTAATTAGTCCGTCTGTTAGATTATCGAAAAATATTGGATACGTGTTTTTTGTTTTATGAAATTAATGAAAATTGACGAAAATAAAACGTGTCAAAGATCATGAGTGGGTGCTTTTGACGTCACTTTGTGTATCGTCTTCATCTTTTGTTTAAGTAAAAAAAGAAAAAATACGTGCACATTATTTTTTTTAAATCTCTCTGACGGGCTGATTAGATTTTTTTGGTGAAATACCCTAAACATCGTACTCAACTATTTGAGATTGTGTAAGCTAAATAATTGGCGTTATATTCGTATTCAATCGATAATAGTCAATAAAGAACCAACGTCTAATACTGCCGTCTATTCTAAACAAAGGAGACGAATATACCCTGTCTAAGTTTCGATATATTTCGATGAAATGTAACAATTTCATTAAACTAAACCTCTTACTCGTAGTGTAACCGCCAATTAGTTTCGATCTTACCATAGAGTTGTGTGTGCCTATTTATGGCACAAGAGGATATACAGAAAGCTTATTGTACGCGGGTAACAAAAACATGTTGATAAAGCTTTAGATTTTAAATAAAACTACAAAATATTAATAGTAGCCGCGGGAGGCGCTCCGGGCGTCGGGAGCCACGTGATGGCTTCCGGCCACCGTAGTCGCGAGCTTGTGTACGGTGAGTAATGGGATAGCTCGCCGTCCGTCCGTCGTATGACGACGACAGGCCGTGTCGACGGCGCGTTCGTGTTCCACGCGCGCCTCAAAGAGATGCCAGCAACATGGCAGGGGCCCGCAAGGGCCGACGCCCGTCGTGGATGCGGGATGTTGTAACAGATACCGCGGCCTCGATATAAAGGGCTAAGAAGGAACATGGGTGGTTTTTAGTCAGTAGAAGTCTGACAAGAGCGGGAGGGGTCCAATTGTAAATCTAAACCATTCTCGAATCCCCTTGAACACATACGAAAATTTTCATTAAATTCGGTCCAGCCGTTTAGGAGGAGTTCAGTGACAAACACACGTACAAAAGAAATCTATATAAATAAAAAGAGAAGTCCTGACTAACTGACTGACTCATCAACGCCCAGCCCAAAAAGCTATGGACCTAAAAAGCTGAAATTTTGCACAGAAGTTCCCTTTATAATGTAGACAAGTAATAAGGAAGAATTTTTTGAAATTCAACCCCTAAGGGAGTTAAATAGGGGAATTTTGTATGAAAAATCTTATTTGAAACTTGACACAAATACTTGGCTATGTAATAAAGTTGGTCATTAAGGGGTTGGGGATTATTTACTTAGCTTTTTTTTAAATTCTCACTGGATAGATAATAAAGAGGATTTTCTCATTTTTTACCTAGATTAACAAATGGGGTACTTTTAATCACGGTAGTACGTTGTCGTGGGACATTTTCCGACATCCACGCGGGCGAAGACGCGAGCAAAAGCTAGTATTTACATAAAGATGACTACGCGTGCGCGACTGCTGGTTATAAGGTCCAGGAGGCCTACTATGAACTATTATTGCGATTCAATTGACGACCTAAAATAAACTGCTTTGCTATTTCATACCACGACGTCATTATAGCTATCCAGTTTAGGTTGACGCCAAATCAAGTCGGCAATTGAATCGCAAACTGTTTTTGTTCGTTCATTTTTCGTACCATGAGGTGACATTTCAACCTAAATTGGATAGCTTATCTGTCAAAGTAAGCGATCCAAAAAAAGTTGCTACTTGCTTGGCGTAAAGTGAATCGTTTTGTTAATAACTTTAAAAAAATTGTGAAAATATACGTACTTAATTCAAGGTATTTCAGTTGAATATTTAGTGTACCATAAGTGTCAATGTAAAAAAATGATTTCTAGAGCTATTTTTATTGTAGATGTCTGACGAATTAGTCGTTTTTGAATTCATGGAAAATGATAATGAAATAAACACAACAAGGCGACAAAAAAGACGTATAACACGGGAACAATCGGACATTATTCGTAATACAAATTATTTTACCAAAGTAAAACGTTAAAAACACTTTTAAATACTAATAATAACACCCAATGTTCTTTCAAAAAAGTTCGAGATATTTAAACTTTCAAAACAAATCGCAACAACAACAAACGCCTCCTGTCAAATCAAACTGAGTGAAGGTGCGTTCTAAACTCGTCTTAATCAATTTATTTTTACGACAACACTAAGCAAACTTTTCATATATATAAATTACTATTATTTAATGAGTACTAAAAAGGGCTTAATGGTATATAATTTAACGCTAAAAAGCGCAATTTCGAAATGTATTTGTTATAATTTTTACACAAAAAAACCGCTAAAATCATATTAACTAGGTTTCGAAACGCAACGCATATGGTTCGAGTAAAAGAGACAGACTTATGCAACGACTGTAAAGCGTCATCTCTTTCTCACACCGCGGACCACAGATAAATTTCGTTCGTTCATTCCTCCATAAGCGATTCAAACGCCAGTTAGATTATGGCACTTCATGGTACGAATCTTAGCGATTCAGTTTAGGTTCCTAAATTGGATTGCATCGGAATTGAATGGCTAACTAAAAGTTGATGGTAGGCCTACTGGTTTCGATTTCCGCATCGAAGAAAGTGTTATTGAGTTTTTCCATCAGGAATTTCTCAGTAGCAACCACGGTATCTGGATTTGTACCCGGTTGATGGCAATAGGCTCGCCCCCTATTACATGGGTCTTAAACATAACAGGCAAAATGTGGGTACACTAATAGGTAGTCACGAGCAATAATATGTATGCACTTGACAAAGCTCAGACGCGAATTTCTCATCAAATAACGATTGTAACTAGGACATTCAACCTACTTCATAATGAAATGGGTTCCATAACACATTCAAATAATGTGTTGGTGAACAAATTTTTTACAGAAAAGTAATGTTGATTAACTGTTTGTGCGGTTCCTAGTTTATATTCATCGATCGTGTTACTTTGTTTGTTTATTGTTATCTTTTTGTTTTTCTTTTTTCTTTGTTTTCGAGTTTTATCTGTGGAAACCTGTAATTGGCCTTCAAATGTTTATTGATTAAGTACATTGTCTGTATTAGCTGTAAGTTTCCCAAAGAAAATAAAGTAAAAAAAAATAAAATAATATCATTTCCGTGACGTAACATGAAAATAAAATCAAAACAATAGGTGAAAATTGCCTCTGAATGTTGCTAAGTGTTTACATATTAGTACTGCCGACTGTACACCTCTACCTCCCTTCGGGGATTTCAGTCGTGATAAAATGTTATGTGTTGTGTTCATAGTAAGATTATGAGCACACACCCTATATACATTTTTACTAAGGCAAAATTAATGTATAGTGCGTACAAGTACAAACTTTAATAACATGTGCAAACAGCATAATTTTGATATGTTCGTAACGAGTGTGTCCTCGGCCAGAAAGTGCATGAGCTTCAGCTTTTTTAATTAAGATTTTGTTTGTTCAGGTTTTTATTATTGTAGGTACTGAATGTGACATATAAAATATGAATTTATGAATGTTTTCCTGTATTTGTTTAGCTGTATTGTGTTGTTCACACTCTTTCTTTAAAATTTGCATTTAAAAGTGAGAACTTTTAATTGGCTGTCAGTCTTACATACTAGTTTTTAATATTTTTAATAAATAAAATAATACTCTGCATTATCATATAACAAGCCTTTTTGGGCTGTTTGAGTCATCCTATAGCAACTAAATTTCAATATTCTACCCGAATCAACTATCGGTCTTCCACAACCCAATTAGTCCAATATACCAGGCTAAACTGATTTTATGAAGTTACACCAGTTTTCATTCTGACTTACAGCTCTCTGAGATTCTAGATGAATTATTGGCACTTGAGTCAGCTCAAGGAACCAACGAAATCGTTTACCTATATCTCTGTATCGTATTTGAATCGAGTTGAGGTAACGTGTATTTTGATTTTGATGCAGTGCCTCTACGTTGAGACGTCAGCTTGTGGAGATGGGCTGACGGTATTACGGAAATGTTCGAATACGGCAGCCAGGAGAGGAAGCGCTGTGCAGATAGTGAAGGTTGGTTGAAATGTTATAATGCCAACTAAACGTATGTTTGAGCATTTTTATGGCTGTCCAAATAAATCTGCACAAGAAGGTAAAAATAATCTCCGAAATGGTTGGCCTGATTTGCATGGGACTTTACTGGCAGATAGCTGATGTTACAAGAAGTAATTATAAGTATATTTTTTTCAAAGACTTACAGTTCTGTGCAAACCCTTGTAATTGACAAAATCCAGTTCAAAAAGGGTAATAATATTTTGATAATAATATTTCCAGACGGGCGAAAGATTAAATATTGTCAGGTCACTTTTAAGCAAGTTTTTAGTAACGCTTTGGTTATTTAATATATTTTACGGATAACGAAACGTTATCAAAACCAGAATAAAGTAACAAGACTTTAGTTTTTTTTTTTATAGACTTTCTTGAAGAAAAAGTTACGTACACTAATTGTCTACATTTCTAAACCACAATACAGGGTGGCGCCGACAATACGACAATAACCTACCTAAATGTCATTGCCAAACTAGTTTGTTTTCATTTATTTCCACACGTTAGTCGGTGTAAAATATACCTAAGGTTAGTAAACCAATATTTGTTTGTAAATTGTTTTTTATTTCGTATACAATATGATGCTATTTAGTTTTTCTGATATTTTTTCAAATTTCGGTTTTAGGTTTTCTTGATAGTTTAAAAATGATTTTATGAACTAAAACTACCAGTCGTTTCATTTATTGTCATATTGTCGGCACCAGCCTGTATAAACCGACTACAAAACACCAACCGACTTAAGTTTTTGCAAGTCTTTCGACAGCTGGGTGTAAGTTAATCAGTATAAAAAATTAGGAGCTGAAAACGGCTTTCATCCTTAACTAGACCATACAAGTGTGGATTCACGTACAAAAATCCAGGCTTTCGTTAGCTTCGGCCAGGTCATACATAATAAACGAGAGCCGGCTGGCCAGCAATAACGAATGGTCGGAATAAATCCTAATTCCGTGCATTACATCAGTACGGCTGTAACGGTTCATGGTAATATAGATTTATGAACTCAAACTAAATTATTTACAGTATGTCGTTGTTTTAACTGTGGTTTCATTAAACGTCTATTTTATGAGCTCAATAAAAGAGGAATTTACCTAATCATCACCTCAGCAGTCTATTCTATTTTTTTTTTTTTTATTTAAACTTCATGTACAAATGCCACAAGGCATTCTCTACCAGTCAACCTTTGGGTTAATAAAAAGGACAGCACTGTGGTAGAGTAGAAAAACAATAAAAAATAACGATAATCCATTTTGTAAACATAATGCATAAATTGGTGCATACTAATACATAAATATACAGATAGAATTAAATAAACTAATAGATATTTTAATACATACAAATACGAGAAACCTTATAATAATTACCTACTAAGACTAGTGACTAGATTTAGAACAATTCAGTCCGATTTTAAAAAGTATGTCCGGACTTTTCTTTTGAAAGCCATCTTGCTTTCTGCTTTTTTAATGTCTAATCAAATTCTGTCTGTTATGTGTGAGGCAATCAATGTTGTATTGAAGGGAATTGTATTACTCAGTATTAACTGGGTTGTGGAGGTCAGATAGATAGTTGCTCTATGTAAAATACTGGTATTCAGCTGCAAATAGATTCGTCCTAAATCAGTCCCAAAAACAATAAATGCCGTACAACAAAAGTTTCAGTTAGAAAATATTCTAAACTTCAAACAAAATATGATGTGTTTTCAACTTTAAAATTTAACGCGACGGAACATAAGTCAACTATTCAAAATCTGGGGCAATAATAATATTAAAGACTTTGATCTATAATATTTAACTATTATTTACTTAATCATTCTAGATAGTTTATTGTCCAGTAATTTACTTTAAGTATTAGTAGCTGCTAGTTCGAACTATACTTTCTCAGACAGATCTAAAGAGAAGATCCCTCCAAAAGTTAGACAGATCTTGAAGTGAGACAGGCTTTGACATAACTTTGGAGTTCCAAAGTCCCAATACAAAGATAACTTAATAGTTATTAAATTCGCAACTAAAACCATGTTGCCGATTGTAAGATTATTAAATTCCGTTAGTTAACAAGTTTTGCGACCTCAAAAGGTATAGTTCAGTTATTATTATATATAAAATTAATCTGCTTAAGTTTTGAGCAGATCATTCTACGTAATTTAGGAGAGTAAACATATCTGCCATTGTAGGATATAGACATAGCATAAGTATTTGAGTTAGTAAAATATTTAATCATCAAGGATGTTGACAGGGTAAATAAGTATGAAAGGCTATATTCGGAAAGTAAATCACCCAATAGGGATGTTTTCTGACAAGAAAAAAACATGATTCTAATTAGTCCGTCTGTTAGATTATCGAAAAATAATGGATAGGTACGTATTTCTTGTTTTATCAAATCAATAAAAAATTATGAATTACGAAATTTGAGTGGGGGTTGGTGAATAATGACTTAGAATATGACGTCACACGAATTTTCAAAGCACTGTATCGTTTTCATTGTTTGCTTACGTGAAAAAAGAAAAAATACACGTCAAATATTTTTTGGAAATGTATCTGACGGACCTTTTAGATTTTTTTGTTAACTAACTATTCTGGTAAAGAAAGCTTAAAATCATGTAAGTACTAGTAGTACCTAGTATTTGCGTAGGAGGGAACGATTTCTCGAAACCTTTAACAGTCTCTCTGTTTACAAATTCACTACATAACTGTAGTGTATGTATTCACAATATCAAAATATTTATCATATTAAATAATGATGCCGTGGCATCTGTCAGGGGAGGATGGGAGACGGAAATGCGTTGCGCCATCCCCAAGTAGAATTTTCGTTGTAATTTTATAACTCAAGAACGGACTCACCTATCCCAACCAATTGTTTAGGCTTTGTTCGGAATATTTAGTAGATGGTTTAGTTTAGAAGTTTGCACAAAATCGGTCGAGCAGTTCTTCATTTATCACATTATTTGTAACAAATGAATTCAATAAAATAAACTGTCATTTTCGTATGTGTTCAAGTGAATTCGGGAATGGTTTAGATTGACAATTGGACCCGGTAAGTGGCGCTGCGGGCAGGACGACGTCGGCCAGGTGCGCTAGTATTAATAAATAATATAAACAGACTGAACATAATAATAAAAAATAAAACTTACCAATCGAATCGAGAACCTCCTCCTTTTTGGGAAGTCGGTTAATAGCACCTACATACATTCGTAGGCCCTACGATGAAAAGACGTAGATGCAGAATCTACAGAGATCTGGTACGATCCTTACATTATTACATTTCCACCATCATTACGCCTTTCTATTTACTTCGACTAGTTTCACTACCAAACGAAGTTTTCCAGAATTACCTCTTGAGGAAAATATATTATTTAATTTCTCTTCGTAATGTCAATTTTTAAAGTTGCCAGCTTACCGTTGACCGGGCCACAGCACTGCACCATTCATATTCGTTAGCTCTCGCTGACTGCAAGTGACAGCGTCATTTATTGTTCTTTTTTTACGTCCGCCAGACGGTAGTGGAATGTTCTAAATATAACCAAATAAAACCCTACGTGAAACATATTAATGCAGCTCTCAATTGCCGGGGAAAAGTAATTGACAATGCCTTGTTTTTAGTACTTTTTGGAATCGTATAGGGAGAGTCTATGAAACCATGATTAACAGTATTATAACTGTCATAGTATGACGGGAACCTCGTGAAAGTCGAGAACGATAAGTAAATCAAGAATGTTGACTTGGCTCGCGATGTTGTTGACATGCATGTTCAATGTGAACTCAGCGATCATTGACGACACGGTTGGCGCAGTGGTTGAGCGATTGACTGCTGCGCAGCATGTCGCGGGTTCGATTCCCGCACGGAACAAATATTTGTACGACCTACAAGTATTTGTTCCGAGTCTGGGTGTTTTTCTATCTATAATAGAATATGGAAACATATTCTATTCTTCTAAAAACATAGTAACCTACTGTTTGTATCAAATTACTGAGATTACGACGAGAAATCAGGACCCTGGTTCCAAGTCCAACCCTATTCTCCCTTTTTAATGTCCAGGCACAAAACAAAATTCCGGATTTTATTAAGAACAATAATTTAACATTTGCACAAAAAATATAAGATTTATGAATCACTTCGGGTAGACATAATTCATAAACATCTGTCGGAGCAATAAAGCTTTAACGATGGCAAGACTTGCCGGCCCTACCGTCGTGCCATATATGAGACAACACTGCGTTATACTTATTAATATTAAACGAAACCTTCTGGCCAGTATTTCATAAAAACTTTGTTTATTTATCCGAGAAAAGTGCCAGCCAGCCTTCAGGCATAAACTAGGAAGCCTTGATTTTTTTCATTTACTTGCTAGCTTAGATTTGAAGAAGAATAATAATGTGTGTGAAGGTTATAAAACTGTGGACACAAAAGAAAACAATAAAGATAGAATCCCTTAGGCCTTAGAGCCGCAATGTCACCCTAAGGTTTTGCTTATCTAACATAGCATTGTTCTTTTATTTCCAGATACATAAAAACAAAAAGATGAAACTCATATTGTTCAAGACCGTCAGCCGTAACTTTAAGTGGTCTTTTTCATATATTATGCTAATGAGGATGGTAAAAGTCTTTTTCATTAACATCATAATATATTTTTTTAAATACTTGCATATTAAAATTGTTTTGTTACAAACAAAGTGCCTAAAGCTAGACGTAGTTGAGTCACGAGTTCGTGGTGTTAACATGTTTTGGCTTTTGAATTTATCTCTATTTATAATAGGCAAGCTGAAGAAAAGACAGGTGAACGTTGGTTCCATAATCATAATTATTATCACATGATAATAATAATTGATTTAATTAATTTTTTGATTATTGTTTTATATATTTTTTTAACTGTTGCTGTCGCCTAAAAAAATCCGAAAGTGTTAGGTCTGATATTTTAAACCCACCAAGAATTACTCATGGGACATTGAAGTCAGTCATTGATTAATTACTTCGGTGTGTAACCTCAAAGCTCTACTTTAATCGGAGTTTGTTTTAAAACTCCCGACACCAGAGTAACTAAAAAAAAAACTTTTTAATTTCCACAAAAGACTTTGACAGAACCATGAAGATGGTTCTGTACAAAGAATTTAACACTCGGAAAAGTTTGAATTTTAAAGAAGGTTGATGGTGTCCGTTTTTAGATTGAATGTGGCTATTTCGTTCAACGACCTTTAAAAAGTCTTTGTTGCTAGCATAGTGCTTTAAAAGTAACGATGTTAGGGTTGAGAGGCACGTGTGCTTTATGACTAAATATAAAAACACCTTCCCACTGTAACTGAACGAAACATTTACGATCTGAGCTCGCATTTGTATTGGACAAACTTTATATGAAACTCTGAGTAAGCAAGTCTTTATTTGAATCAATAAAGTGGATTTATTCTTCGTAGTGTTGAAGGAAACTTGTGTTTTGTACTTTCATTGTTGTTTCAAACAATATGCACAGCGATTTCGTTAACTTGGAACTTGATGCTCGAGGCGAACTTGCAGTGTGCACTTTTAATGGTCGACTCTCGATCTTACGGTTATTCAACCTATTTCCATGAAGTCTTTTGCTATTATTTTCTTTGACTGAGGAAAGTATTGAAGAAAAACATTTGCTCTACATTAGGGTAAGAAAGAATGTGGGAAGGCAACCAATTAGGTGGACAGACTTTCTCATTCACATCATCACAAGTGACCGAAAGAAACTGAATAAGAACAAACAGAAGTGGCAAGATTTGGAAGAGACCTACACTCAGCATTGCACAGTCTTCCTTTACTCTTTCCTTTAGTCTTTCTTTACTCTTTCCTACCTTTGGCAAGGAAAGAGTAAAGTAAAGTTAAAATTTATTTGCAAAAAAATGTAGATACATAAAATAAGCTGGAAAAACAATATGGATGAGCCTTGTACAATCTACCTAATATTAGTCATGCAGATTTTAAAATGTTAACTAAAATTAAAACGAACCATAAATTAAACTATAATTAAATTATGGTATTTAAATTAAACAAACAATTACATCATTCAAAAATCTAAATTATAGTTAAAAAAATATATATGTGTTAAAAAACTGAGATAAAAGAGATATATCTGCAAGAGCTAATATGGGAATTGGTATATCTGTCGTTTAAACACGTTGCCGAATTAAAAGTAAAACTTACGAACATGATTTCCGTAAATTTTTATTTTTATCTTTATTTATACGAGTAAATGGTACAAACAGTAATTAAGTACCTGTTAAAATGTAGGTGAAATACTAAACAAAGATGTAAATACAGCAACAGAACTAATTATTCGAAGCGCAGATCTGACGCTGATTGAGTTTAATGCACTGTTTAATAATTACTTGCCACGATGTGATGGCAGGCCTGGTCCTAAGGCCAAATCCTATAACGGTAAAGATGACGTCCTGTGTTGTCATCTTACCAAGGTTCTGTGTTGGCTCGCGTTGATCGTCTAGTCTGTCTGTTTTCGTGAGTGAATATACTAAAGTGAGAGTTTAGCTTCTTAATTAGCCTTTGGAATCAATACTGTGTTTAATCTAGGAAGGATTGAACTTCCTTACACCAGTGTTTAAAGAAACAATACTGTATCGTGAGAGTCATTTCGGGTTTTTAATCAACAATTAGATTTAGATTTACCACAAGTCAATCTTGAGTACACTCCACTGTGCGAACAATGTAGACTTATCAATCATTCTACTCGATAATGCGGAGCTTGTCTCTACGCGTCTATATTATTACTTAGTACAATACTTAATCAGTCTTCCTCTGATTAAAATAAAAGACTTACAAGTTAAACTCAATTTGACATGTTAGAATGATTGTGTAAGTTGATACATGTGTGTTTGTGCTTGTTTAGCCACCGCGTCTGACTGATATCGTTCTAGCATTGGGGAACCCTGCACCGCGACACGGTCTTTAATCATTGTTATGGGGGAGCAATCTGACTCCCTATTTATTCGCTGAGAAGCGTTAGTGATTCCCACATCCTGTGAAGGCAGGTACTTGCATTTTTTTTATTGCCAGATTCCCAGTTAGGGCAGGCATTCCCCCGGAACCATGGTTTTGATATGTGTTTATATTTGAGTTATATTTAGATTTGGCCAAATCTAGGTCGGGGTCAGATTGCAAGACATGGCGTGTAATGATATGCTAAGTTATCACCACCAGAGGCGTCGTTCAGTCGTGTCTCTCAAATCATCAGCCTATCGGCGTTAGGAAATATTAATGTATATTATATCACAACACTGCCGAAATGGTTTTCTCTCTCAAGAACAGTATTTCTCCTCTAAATAATTAAGTGATTATTGGCTTGCACCCACATAATTACATTATAGCTGCTTAGTTTCTCATTCTATGACTGAGTCGCTGATATTAATGACTTGAATCAAAGTGATGATTAAGTTACCGAAGCTTAGCGTCTCTATTCACTCAGTTGGGATTTTACTGATTTATACTAGGTTTACTTTAGTTCAGAAGGAACTTATAGTCTCAAACCCTGATTAAAATATCTGACTTAGATCTGGATTTCTATCTCAGATCTGGTCTATAGAAGTACAATTTATTGTATTTGGATAAATCCAATAACGTATAATCGTGTTATTCGAGCTTCAATATGCATGTGGAGAGCTCATTAATGGAGAACCAAACTGATTTAATACACTGATTTAAACAATGCTTTTGTTATGACTTGACCTTACTTTTATCAATCTCATGTTATAACATTCTCTACACATGTAATCTTGGGATATAAAAGAAAGAGGTGATTTTGATTTAAATTATTCATTTATTCTCTTTTTTTTTACGAAAGAAACTGTTTGTTTATTTAGACCTAGGTTCGCTAAGATGATGGCGAGCCTAGGTCGAGTGTCCCATTCCTAAACCTAGTCAGATAAGGGAAAACGGAACATCTCAAGCGAAAAACCCTTCTGACATACACAATTTAGATTTACACACATATGTACACAATATTTGACAATTATGTTTCAGTTTATATAAATCGTAAGACAAACTGAGAGAGGAGGTAAGCACACATAATAGTTACACAGGTTTATTCAAGGTAAGTACATAAGTCACAATATCCCATGATAATTTACAGTAGTGTATTCAACTTTCTAGCTTAAGCCATTTCGTGTAGTTCAAGGTCAGTGTGATGTATATCTCTTATACAATTCAACACGATTTGCCCACAGTTTCCACCTTTCCATCGCCTTCAAAACTCTACACAGGCTATCACTAGGAGATAAATTACCATTATCAAGAATAGTATCATAGCTACTTTGTCCAGGTTGGACCAAAGGTGCTCTCGTGTATTTTGTCTTAGTGAATATAAGATACCGAAGTTTGTAGCAGCCTCCATATTTTACTGGGCCGTTAAACAGATTTGGTGACTGAAGTTATAGTAAATTAGCTTGGGATCTTGCTTTAACACAAAATTTGAACTTGTAATACGTTACCAAACTTCAGCTCTCTCTCACCGTCTCTATTTCACTAATACTACTTAGTTACACTGTTTCTAAACTTTATTTTAAGATACCAACAATATTCAATCAAATTAACTCTAATTTTCACTTCGCAAACATCTCGCTCGCTGTCTCCACTTCCTCTCTGTCCTCGACGCCGTGTGTCCTCCGTCTCTGACCACGCATCCCCCTCCCAACATCCAGATAGCCCCACCTGGAATGCCATCAAACGCGAGTAAATCTGTCTTATTGGCTGTTTTTGTGCAGGACGCCTGCTCATTGGCCAAAAGCATGGCGTCGGGTCGATTCCCGCCAAATAACATTGCGTATGCGCCTCCCTGTATCGTCCATCCACACATCTGCTTAACAGATGTCCAGACTCCGGATAAGAGGTTACTTTAACGTACGATTTATTGCTTTTCGAGTATTATTTTAAACCAAATTCAATAGGTCTTTAGTTTCTAAGTGGCTTGGGTGCGTTTGCTTATCTTTTGTTTTTAAGTAATTTCTTTCCACGAATATTTCAATAGGCAGTTTTTGACAAGGGTTGAAATTTATGGATGGCTATTAAGTAAGTTATTTATTTCTTCTATATGAAAAAAAAATATAGTGGTTCTGCTAACGTCCATCTCACACTCCCCCAAATAGATTTATTTAATCACCTAGTACTCATATATCTCTCTATCGTTACACTAGGTCGTTGAAAAATCTATTTCCTTCTTTACATTCTCACGCTAACCTTATACCTATTTGTTTGTTTTTCAAGTACGATAATAAACTTATTCAACCCAGTCTCCTTTTGTTTGTTTAGTTTGAGTTTACTGTTTTTATGATGGTGGCTACGCATTTATTTGTCTTCTTTGTCCGTCCTATCCCATAGCAACTACTACTTTATTTATTGTTTCCGTAATAGTAAAACAGGTGTATTGCATTGTAATTCCCTTTGCTATGTCTTTATCGAAATCATTCGACAGTAGGGTCCTCTTTCCCCTAACCTTTCGAATTTGCAATCTGAATTCAGTTTTACGCAAGTCCTAATTCCCAAATGTTCTATCGTTAAAGTCCGTTCGCTTCCACAGCTCACTACTCCCTTTACTCGTTCTAGCCAGTCATATCCTAGTATTAATGATCTAGGTAACCGCCGCATAATCAAAACAGGTGCTTCGACTAAGGTACTACCTAATTTGAATTCTATTAAAAAAATCCGATTCGTACTTTCGCTACGTGATCCGAACGCTCCTTGTATTTGAATGGCTGGAATAGCAATCTCAGGTAAAGTTTCATTTCTCCTTAGAATCGACTCGTACAATTCTCTAGTTATTCCACTAATTTGGCTCCCTGTATCGATAAGTGCATTCATACTTCTGCCGTACAACCTCACGCATACCTCCGGTAATTTAGGTAAAGAGTAATCAATCTCTACGTCGATCGACTCGTCGAGCTCGTGAATCATTGTATACGTATATAATTTCCTCACCACGCAAAGCTCACACACAATACCTGTCTTGATGCACTCGATTACGTTGTCAAACTGATTTTCTAATAAAATTCCTATGCTTTTTATTACTGAGTGATAGTCATATTCGTCACCGTCTGTGTTAGGTTTTAGTAGTCGTCTAAGGCCTCCTTCGCCAACTCCTAAACTCTGTCCCGACTTCCATCCTCTGTTAGTTAAAATTTTATAAGCTATTCCTGTCTTGTCGCGTTCCGAGGTCCCTTCTTTTCCCGTGCTACACAATATTATTTTATCGGACCTAGGTTGTGTGGGAAATTCTAGTTTTTTGATTGTCTCTTCCCCACATTTTTCGACGCGTTAGATCCTTCGCCCTCTTTTACAAAAGCGATAGCCGGCCTAATGTTAGTTCCCTCTTGTTCAGTTCCAGATTTTTCAGGTCTGTTAACGTTCGTTCTATAACTTGATCGTCCCTGACGATACCCGCGTCCTCTCGACGAGTTTCCTCTATTTCTCCACTTATTAGTTGATATTGTCGCAACAATCGGATGCCCCGACGATGGCAAGTTGTTCCGTCTTTCTCTAAAATTCCTACCAACGTTACTTCTCGCAATTTCCTTCGGTTTCTCAACAATATTTTGTTCTATGCTCCTCAGAAAATTAATCCCGCTCATGATGTCTACTTCCTCAACTCTAGTAAACCATAGTCGTTGTATATCTATATTATAATGCCGCATAATAGAATTTACTATATCCCGCTCACTAAATGAAATAGTCAGTGACTGCATTGATTCTGCGTACTCAGCGAAATGCTCCGACATCGTCATTCCCGAATCACCCTTATATACTGAATTAATCAACCTATACCTTACAGATTCCTGGATTCGTTCAGTCCAGTAGATACGTCTGAAGTCAGCCTCGAAATCGGCGAATACAGTCCACCCTTTCGAATCCATATCCCTAATCCATAACCCTTCGAGCATGCCCCGTAATGCACCCTAACGCTATGTCAATCTCGCGGTCTGATCCATTTACTGCCCTTATATACTTCTTTAATCGCTTCAAAAATGCAATAGGATTAGTGAATGGCTTTCCATCAAAATTTGGTTTGCTAATTGATGGTTGAATTACATATAAATTCCGTGTTTCGGAAGATATTATAGGTCGTATTATAGGTAGGATGTAGGACTAATCAATTCTTGTCTATCAGCCGTATTACTTCCGTTATTAGTTACCCCATTCGTCTCGGATGAAGAACCACTCGTATTTCCATTATGTATTAAGCTAACATCCGAACTTAGTTGTTGTAATTTCTTATCGAACTCATTGATTTTATTTAGAATCAAATCTAATGTCGGATTTCCTACGCCTTCGACTTCGTTTTGTTCATTTGCCTCTGTTACGTCATTATTAACCCGATCTGATTCTACATGTCTTTTATTACGTCTTCCTCTACCTGTTGACATATTTTTTTTTTTTTTTTTTTTTTTTAACCCGATTCACTCTACTGTATTTCCCTTTCTACTAACCGTTTACACCCGTATTATGTTAATTTATTCGTACGTTTAAGCAACCTCCCCGTCAGACATCTGGTAAATTGTTAGGGATAAACACAAGATAAACAACACAATGTAAAGCAAATTAATATCTCTAGCCACGCAGTCTCCTTCCGAAGAATTTAATCTAAGAAATAAGCTAATCTAGGGAATAATTTTAGTAATTATATAATTTAAATTTTTCTAGGAAAATATTTATTGCCAGATTCCCAGTTAGGGCAGGCATTCCCCCGGAACCATGGTTTTGATATGTGTTTATATTTGAGTTATATTTAGATTTGGCCAAATCTAGGTCGGGGTCAGATTGCAAGACATGGCGTGTAATGATATGCTAAGTTATCACCACCAGAGGCGTCGTTCAGTCGTGTCTCTCAAATCATCAGCCTATCGGCGTTAGGAAATATTAATGTATATTATATCACAACACTGCCGAAATGGTTTTCTCTCTCAAGAACAGTATTTCTCCTCTAAATAATTAAGTGATTATTGGCTTGCACCCACATAATTACATTATAGCTGCTTAGTTTCTCATTCTATGACTGAGTCGCTGATATTAATGACTTGAATCAAAGTGATGATTAAGTTACCGAAGCTTAGCGTCTCTATTCACTCAGTTGGGATTTTACTGATTTATACTAGGTTTACTTTAGTTCAGAAGGAACTTATAGTCTCAAACCCTGATTAAAATATCTGACTTAGATCTGGATTTCTATCTCAGATCTGGTCTATAGAAGTACAATTTATTGTATTTGGATAAATCCAATAACGTATAATCGTGTTATTCGAGCTTCAATATGCATGTGGAGAGCTCATTAATGGAGAACCAAACTGATTTAATACACTGATTTAAACAATGCTTTTGTTATGACTTGACCTTACTTTTATCAATCTCATGTTATAACATTCTCTACACATGTAATCTTGGGATATAAAAGAAAGAGGTGATTTTGATTTAAATTATTCATTTATTCTCTTTTTTTTTACGAAAGAAACTGTTTGTTTATTTAGACCTAGGTTCGCTAAGATGATGGCGAGCCTAGGTCGAGTGTCCCATTCCTAAACCTAGTCAGATAAGGGAAAACGGAACATCTCAAGCGAAAAACCCTTCTGACATACACAATTTAGATTTACACACATATGTACACAATATTTGACAATTATGTTTCAGTTTATATAAATCGTAAGACAAACTGAGAGAGGAGGTAAGCACACATAATAGTTACACAGGTTTATTCAAGGTAAGTACATAAGTCACAATATCCCATGATAATTTACAGTAGTGTATTCAACTTTCTAGCTTAAGCCATTTCGTGTAGTTCAAGGTCAGTGTGATGTATATCTCTTATACAATTCAACACGATTTGCCCACAGTTTCCACCTTTCCATCGCCTTCAAAACTCTACACAGGCTATCACTAGGAGATAAATTACCATTATCAAGAATAGTATCATAGCTACTTTGTCCAGGTTGGACCAAAGGTGCTCTCGTGTATTTTGTCTTAGTGAATATAAGATACCGAAGTTTGTAGCAGCCTCCATATTTTACTGGGCCGTTAAACAGATTTGGTGACTGAAGTTATAGTAAATTAGCTTGGGATCTTGCTTTAACACAAAATTTGAACTTGTAATACGTTACCAAACTTCAGCTCTCTCTCACCGTCTCTATTTCACTAATACTACTTAGTTACACTGTTTCTAAACTTTATTTTAAGATACCAACAATATTCAATCAAATTAACTCTAATTTTCACTTCGCAAACATCTCGCTCGCTGTCTCCACTTCCTCTCTGTCCTCGACGCCGTGTGTCCTCCGTCTCTGACCACGCATCCCCCTCCCAACATCCAGATAGCCCCACCTGGAATGCCATCAAACGCGAGTAAATCTGTCTTATTGGCTGTTTTTGTGCAGGACGCCTGCTCATTGGCCAAAAGCATGGCGTCGGGTCGATTCCCGCCAAATAACATTGCGTATGCGCCTCCCTGTATCGTCCATCCACACATCTGCTTAACAGATGTCCAGACTCCGGATAAGAGGTTACTTTAACGTACGATTTATTGCTTTTCGAGTATTATTTTAAACCAAATTCAATAGGTCTTTAGTTTCTAAGTGGCTTGGGTGCGTTTGCTTATCTTTTGTTTTTAAGTAATTTCTTTCCACGAATATTTCAATAGGCAGTTTTTGACAAGGGTTGAAATTTATGGATGGCTATTAAGTAAGTTATTTATTTCTTCTATATGAAAAAAAAATATAGTGGTTCTGCTAACGTCCATCTCAACGAGTACGGGAAAATTGTGAATGGAACATATTCCATAATTATGCATTTATTAGGCAAATTCAGCGCTAGGTAGGTAATTCCATTTCGCCAACACATAATGCTCAATTATTATAACAACATGGCGAATATTAATATAATTTGTGGAGTACAAATGAAAACGAATGGAATTGGAATTACTGAGTACCTCTTTATTGGTATTGAATGGGCTGTTTTATTTAAGGGTTCCAGGTAAAATCCTTGTGTAAATTGAGAACTTATTATGAATGATTTTTGATAATAACTGTCCATGTTCCAGTTATTTTACACTAATATAACTATTTTGAAACGCAATAGGCTCTAAACAATGTTTCAGGATTCATGCAGCTGTATGCAGGACTGTTTGAAAAAGATACCGCGGCCCCGGAACACCGAGGGCTAAAAAGGACTAGGATGGGTTGTAGTCAGTAGAAGTCTGACAAACCCTTCCGCTCCGCACAGAGTGGGAGAGGTCATTATTTTGATGATATTCTATTCACCTTATGAAAGGCATTTATGCAGCTAAGTATGCATTTAATTTATCGTGTAAATATGATTTTTGACGATCAACCAACCAACATCCGGTTAGCTGGAATGATCAGAATAATTGATTGAGTCGACATAATTGTTTTGCCGCTGTATCAATTACTTAGCCGATTAATTTAAATTGTTTTGTTATACTGATTTCGATTTGTATTAATAAGGGGAACGTAAATACCTAATGATTGTTTTTGTTAGTTTTGCCCCCTTTAATACGAGTATTAATTATACAATGTAGGTAAAGACTTCTGCGACCTTTAATCCAGTCACGTACCTTCCTGTTCCATGAAATTAATATTCACAATCTAAATCTGACGTGACGTGACTGCCTCGTTGGTGTAGTGATCGCAAGCCCTACTGCTGAACATTAGGTACTGGGTTCGAATCCCTCGGAAAAAGTGTTATTGGGTTTTTCGATCAGGATTACTCAGTTACAGCCATGCTGTCTGGTTTTGTGCCCGGTTGATGGCAAAAGGCTCGCCCCCTCTTACATAAGACTTAAATATAACTGGCGTAATGTGGGTGTACTATTAGAGGCATCTCAGCCGAACTCTTTAGGGTTTACAGGCTTGATGTTATCTAAATCATAAGTTTTCTCCAAATATCAAAAACAAATAAAAGACTCTTTGCAAGTTTATTATCAAATCACCTCTGTTGTTACTGCTGTATTTACTATCTACTGATTTACGTTCCTAAAGGACTAAACAGATACAATGAGTTGGGACAAATAAAAGAATCACCACAATCTAAGTGTGGGGCCGATTGTGGTCAGGGCAAATAAAATAACATATTAACACGGCTGCGCTACCTGCCAGTTCGACTGTTCCACCTGCCAGTTCGACTTGTTCGACTGTACCAACTGCAATGGGTGCACCCATTGCAGTTGGTACAGTCGAACAAGCTAATAAGTATACAGGTGGAGAAACTTTATAATTCTAGAACACTGAAAATATTTATTGCAATTTTGTGATCAAACGCTGTGTCGTTTCGTAGTAAGTAGTAAGTCTCTAAATGTAATCAATAATCAATAATAAATAATGTATCAATAATCTTAAAAGTAAAAACAAGTTAGCTGACTGTATACTTATTAGCCTGTTCGACTGTACCTACACCCACATTTCGCCAGTTATGTTTTAAGTCCCACTACGTTCTTTTTTTCTATTAGTTTTCCACACAAAACGTAGTTTAAACGCAAACCAACATCATCTCTTGGCACGTCTTGAAGGTCCTTAGGGACATAAAAGCGATAGGAAACAATAACAAGCAAATATTATCAGCAGGGGTGCTTCATAACCGTGTTTATGTCTTTATCGACGGCTTGGGTTGCGGGGTTGCCATATAAATCGACGTCACTGGCTGCTCTCGGCTTGTCTATGGGATGTAATAAGCTTACGGGTGGGTTGGTTGGGTGTTTTCTGAGATTTTAATACATACTAAGTGGGTTGAAACACAACAAAATACTTACATGTAACCATACAAGGTGTAATCGGACCACTCACGAAGCCGTAGTAACTCTTCGCACAAATATCGCCTTTTTGTAAGTGGTGAAAAGCACTTTTTACGGTAGGACTCAATGTAACGCACTCAAGGCGAAGGCAAACATCGTGACCAAACCAGGGTACCTAAGAGATATTTCTCGACGATAAAATGTGTAAAGACAAATCAGAAGCTTATGGGCTGCATAAAAACTTTGACACCAGGCTAGGTAGTAGGAACTAATCAGACGATAAAAAAACAAAATGCTGATAAATAGAATAGAACAGGGGTCATGGTTTGGGCTGCGGGACGTTGTAAGAGATACCGCGGCCTTAACAAATAGGGCTAAGAAGGAACTTGAGTGGTTTTTAGTCAGTAGAAGTTTGACACTCGCTTTCGCTCTGCCCAAGAGCGGGAGGGGTTATTTGTTGATCAACCAACCTCCAAAAAAAAAGGGAGGGGTCATGGTTTTGACTAGACTTAATCCCAACAACTGTTTCTGGAAATCAGACTAGAAACAACTTTTACTTTTACCCGATACCTGTACACGACAAAGCAATATTAATAAACATTTTGGCCGTCCCCCACAGTCGCAATCTACAGCAGGTAGTGGTGTACAGCAAGGTTGCCTCACCGCAACCGATAGATAATTGGCTGATTGATCGTTTATGCATGAACACTGGCCAACGAGGACCACGTGATGCTGAATTAGAGATTGGGTTAAACTGCATGAGGGCAATATTAAAAAAAAAAGAGAAATTGAATGGAACGAGGGATTTCTAATGATCTACTTTTTACATTTTATTTGTAACTAGCTGTGGTTCGCGACTTTTGTGTGCAATTTGAACCGGATTTTGTTAAGAATTTTAGCGTGATACTTCCTGGGAAAACCAAACTCCAGAGGTAACAAACCTTTTTTTTTATATAAATTTGTCCATTTGCGGCCGGTCGCCAGACCATAAGCAAGTTAGTGGCGTAGCCATACACTATATGGCTAGGTAACAAAACTAAAGCTAGAAAAAAAAAAGGAAGTGGACAAAGAAAGTTCTTATAATGAGTCTGTGCTTCGAAAGAATCCTATACAGCAAGAAAATTGGCGTGCCAAAGCGGAAAATAAGAAATCGCTACAATTAAGAAATGCTGTGCAGCCAAATAAACGTTTCAAATTGATTTTCTACCCAACGCTGACGCTGACATAAATATCTAATTAGTCCGTCAGATATATTTCCAAAAAGTATTGGACACATATATTTTTTCTTTTTTCGCATAAACAAAAAATGAAGACGATACAGTGCTTCGAAAACTCGTTTGACGTCACATCGCACTGCATTTTTTACCACGTAGTGACGTCAAAAGCCCCCACTCATGATCTTTGACGAGTTTTATCTTATTCAATTTTCATTAATTTGATAAAACATAAAACACGTACCCAATATTTTTCAATAATCTAACTGACTGACTAAACGGAATCATATTTTGTTTAGTCAGGAAACATCCTTATTGTTATTGATTACTAGCTGACCCACGCAACTTCGTCTGCGTCACAGTAATTCAACGTTTCTTAGATCGACTATCCAACATAGTAATATTTTTTCAATTAGCTTTCTAATGTTTAAAGAATATTCAAAGTCGTCTGAGTAATTTTTAAGTTAAATCGTAACAACCAAAAAAAAAACAATCTTTCCTCTCTATAATATTAGATAGAACCTTAGATTACATTATCAAAGTGAGAATAAATAAGTAGGTACTTACCTATCTCTTACTGTTAAATACACAATCATCATCAGCCTATATTGTTCCCACTGTAGGGACTCAGGCCTCCTCTCTAGGAGTGGTATGAAACAAAATTACATAAAGTAATGCGCCTGCCTGGGTTCGAACCCACAACCAACTGTACGTAAGTCGGGGCCGCCACCACTGGGCCACCACTGCTGCCAAAACAATATACAATAACACCTTGTAAATATTATGTAGTAGTAGTAAGTATTTTGAATTTGAATTTCCCGGAGGCCAGAATCTCCACGTATCTACATCGGGACGCGAATGCCGGCGGACCGCGTAATTATTTTGACGCGCGGACATTTTAACATTGTAATATCTTCTAAGATATTTGTTTAAACTATATAGAGTAAAAGGAACAAATATTCTATATTAGATTTTCGTTCTAACAAATACATTTATTTAGATATAGATTAATACCATATGGGTTAAATAAGCTTCGCAAAAAATAATTATATTTAACCTAACATTTCAATAGTAAAAAATGTTTACAGTGACTCAATCTTAATAGATAGATATATGCTGTCGCGGACTTTTTTGTAGAACTTTTAAAGAGACACATTTCTTTTGTACATAATATTTGCATAACTTAAACCATTTTCGCAGCGCACGCAACGGAAGCTCTCAAAAAGGATTATCGTTTCCCGTTTTTGCAACATTTTTCATTTGTGCTCCACTCCTATTAGTTGTAGCGTGATGTTATATAACCTAAAGCCTTCCTCGATAAATGGACTATCCAACACAAAAAGATTTTTTCATTTCCAACCAGTAGATCCTGAGATCTTAGCTTTCAAACAAACAAACAAACAAACTCTTCAGCTTTATAATATTAGTATAGATGTATTATATAATCATAATTGCTATCTGCTAGTAGAAGTCTCGTCAAAATCGGTCCAGTCGTTTTGGAGATTAGCGGCAAATGATTTTTTTCCATAGTCTTTACTGTGTCCCACTGCTGAGCGAAAGACTTCGCGAACCTACGAGCCTGTTAGTTTTGTTCAATGTCTGGCCACGTTGGCTCCGCGAACATGATCAAATAAAAAAATTCAAATAAAATAAACCCGCCCTATACCGAGGTGCCTAAAGAACAACGTTTTAAGTTCCAAAATAATTAAACACTCATCAGCATAATTGTACATGTTGTTTTATATTCTGTTTGCCTACCAAAATGGATATTTTTTTTTTAAACCACCCAGAAGTAAGAGCCCCGCACAGCGGGGCTCCGTCGACTGGGCCTACAGAATTCATGTTACATCGATAATATAAAATATTTGGTCTGAAGTTAACTTTAAAGGCGTTTATAAATCTTTATGGCATAGAATAAACGGAAAATAGGTTCATTCCTACAATACTTTATGAAACACAATTTAGTGAGCATTTATCCATTCTGGCAGGAATTTCGAATTTTTTGGTAGTGGTAGGTTCTTTTCTGGTAAAAACAAGTCAAGCAAGCAAAGCAAGTTTAAACACAAGTCTTAGTTTAATAGCAGGCTCAAATTCTAATCGCGAACAGGAACACTCCCTACCCATACGTAGTCTTATTATTTACTTATTTCTCAATGTCAACATAACAGGCAGAATGGGGTGTTACTATATTAGGTGGAGTCACGAGTAATAATATGAATATTTACATGTCATAGACAAAACTGTTAAATCAGTCAAAACTGTCAACGGTCAAAAGGTTTATGATATCGATAAGTTAAATTACCTGAGGGTCATTAGGAACTTATTAGGTTTGTTAGGTTTTTTTACTTACCATTTGAATAACCTCATGCGATAGCTAACATTTTATTATAACAGAGAAAACCGCGTATTAACTTAATAAGGTTTTTGACTGACACCAGTTAAAAGTAGTTAAAAGTAACATATAAACTTGGCAAAGTCTAAACACGAATTTCTCTTGAATTAGCGATTGCAAATTTAAGATAACACTACCTACTACTCGTACCTCCTCTTTTATTTATATTACTCTGTTACGTACACGAAAATGAAATGAGTACAGTAGGCGAAAATTGCTTCTAAATATATTGACGCTGCTGACTGTACACCACTGCCTAACCGTTTGTGGAGAACAGGTGTGATCTTTTGTTATAAACTCAATGTCCACACTCGCGAATGGCATAGATAAAATAATAATAATATAGACTGGGTACCTATGGTTAACATCATATCAGAGAGTAGCAAAAGCTGGTACAGTGACTAGCTGCCCGCTAGGGTGCTGTGAAAACTGCAGTACTCCACAAAAAGCTAGCCATTATGATGGTATACGTCATTTAAAACGATGACAAAATTATCATGAAAATCTTCATAATCAAACTGAAAGATTCAAAATAAATTGGTCGTGCCTTCATAACGATTTCTTCTATAAAATAATATCGGCAAATAAACAATTATGGGGCATTTAGAGCGTAAATAAGGGCCCCAAGTGACGAAACGTTTTCCGATAATGGACCCATTAAAACACCCCACTACTGGAGCTGAGATATTTTTAAAATATTTAATGCATATTTTAATGAATGCCTGAATGTTTAGCCTCATAACAAAGAATCCTGACAAATCTTTGATAACGTGTTGGGATTTGTTGGCATAACTCCCTAGTTATGCCAACAAATCCCAACACATTATCAGATCAATAACTAGGATTTTTGGGGAAAATGACGGTCTTTTCATTCAGCAGTACCTACATATAACGTAACTGTGCTTTTTTACAACGTGATTTCAATAGGGAAAGATTTGTTGAAGAGCATTGCGGTGTGTGGAAAATACTGGGTCGTGCCAGTACTGGAAGCAAGTGTTCGTACCTGTGATACAAGCAAGCTATCGCCCCAGCGTTGGAAGCATGTACTCGTGCCACTGAGGTGAAGTGTTTTTAGGTAGCAAGACAACATAATCTACTCCAAATTATGTTGACTGAATTAAAAGAAGAACCCAGTTACAAAACATTTATAAGATTAGAGTCCTGAGCACAGAATTTCAGGGCCCTGCTTGCGCCAGTGCTTACGTTAGAGCTCGCGCTAGAGCTGTTAGCAAGCGCTTAGTCAGTCCTACAAACAAATGCATAGACCGTGTGAGTGGGCTTGTCCAGAAAATTCTTGTCATAACGTAAAAATTCTTGAGAAAAAAGTTTCAATTGGTTTTGAATTTTTTTTATCACAATGCGTTGCAATGATCACAATATCACAACTCACTGTACAGTCACAATAAATTTCAACTTGGGACAGTACAAAAAAAAAACAAGAGAAAGGCTTTCCTCATATTTGATGAATGAAAAAAAAAACAGCCGCTAACCCCACTTTTCCATTTCAGATAAGAACGGGAAATTAAGGCATTTCAGTACAAAGAAACACGGTGCACAAAAGAAAAATTCTTGTGAAAAAAAAATAAAAAACCTAAATAATAAGACAAAACAAACAAGTATAAAGTGTTAAAATCCGAACTCACGCAAAGAACAAAGATTTAGAAAAGCCAAGAAAGAAAATTTACCTTGAAACTTTTGTGAACGTTGGTCGGTAATAAGTAACACCACGGGAGGCTATAAATTCCGCTAAGAAACCGCGTTTATACTCGATACCCGCAACATTAATACAGATTTTCTAAGATTATTGTAACTTACTCTTTGGAGAATCGTAGGAAAGTTCTTCTGAAAAAGTGTTAAGAGAAATATATCGGTGTCTTGCGTAGCAGGGTCTATTATAATGGACAAGGTTATTTTTAACTTAGTATAACTATTAGTTATTACCACAGAATACCTTTAGTTATATATTCTGTTGTTAATATCTACTTTAGTTATTATTAGTAGTGAATCAACTGTGTAATAGATAGCAGGAACCTAGGTAAGTGACACACAACTCTAAGGGCCTGTGTCACCACCTGCGATTAAGTTCACGTTAACTTTATTGGCAGATAATTTCTAATTTCATATTGTGTCTTTTCGGATATTGTGAAATAGGTCCTTAATCTTACATTTATTTCCCATCTCAATAATAAAATAACCCTCCTTTTGGACTTCGCCACAGTCGAGTAAAAAGCAATTTAAAGAGCGCATTGTCAACTTCAAGTTTGACATCTACATGACACTAGTTCGATTAAGAAACACAAACAATCGTATACTGATTAACCTGAATATTTAAAAACACCGGATATATTTACATTTAGAAGAGCTACATTTCCTAATGGGAACGGTCGGAACACAATGAACGATTGAATGTTAATTAACTCCACATGATAATCCAGTTTAGTTCGGTGAAACTTTAGGGGTTCAGTCCGTAATTATTTTTGCTGTGAAAATTCACTTTTAGTTCAAACATGTGTTTTTCTCCGCGACCCGCGTGTTCTCTACCTGTACTCGCGTGTTCTCTACTAGCACTTTAATTAAAATTGAAATGGCAACGATCACCATTCCAACGTTTTTCTCCAGGGAAAACGTTCTAAAAATTATTAAACGTTATTATAATTAGCGAATTAGCTGGTCAATTCATGAGTTTTAGTTTCAGTAAATTTATAAATTGAGTTATCGTGTGGAACAATTCGTTTAAATATTTAATCAAAACTAAACCCGCCTAGTTGGTTTAGTGGTAACAAGCGTGACTGCTGAGCGTGAGGACCTGGGTTCGATTCCCGGGTCGTGTAAAGTGTTATTGAGTTTTTCCATCAGGAATTTCTCAGTAACGGAGTCTAGAACCGTGCACAGTTGACGGTAATAGGCTCGCCCCCTATGACATGGGACTTAATCATAACTGCCGAAATGTGGGTGTACTACTAGGTACACCTTTCCCTAATCCTCCGAGGATTACTTTGACTTCTTGTTATGTAATGTAACCAAACAACATTACAAAGCCATCCCTATATATTAAAAGTAAGAAAGAAAAAATATTTATTTGTTACAGAAACATAATAATAGTTCTCCTGACCGTTTTTCGGTCACGGCGGCCAATCTTAGTGGAGATTAGGCATCGGCGCAGAAGATATTATAGTGCACAAGTGTGTGCGCAGGCACAGGTGCACTCTCCGTTCCTTTTTCTCTGATAATCCGATGGGACGACAATCCGACACGACCGGAGAGAGATCACAGAAACATAACGAGCATACAAAGAGACATACAAGAAAAAAAACTAAAACGAAACTGAACTGAAACTGCCATAATCTTAACATACCTAATTTTTTATACCATACCTACTCTAAAAAGCTTATTTTATTCACGCATAACAGTGAATAAAATAGTAGATTGTATGACAAGGGAGCAAAATAATATTTTTACGGCGAGGGCGCTATTTTTCGATTCTAGAATAGAATCCTGAGCATAGCGAGGGATTCTAAAATAGAATCCTGAACGTAGCGAGGGATTCAAAGTACATCGCCTTAGGGAAAAATATTTTTGCTCTCGAGTCATATACTCTACTTTTCATCCCCTTCTATGAGAAAATAAATAAGAGACACTTTTAAGTAAATAATGAATACGTTTAATTAAAAAAAATACATGAATGTAAATGGTCACATAATCATTCAAGAAAGTTTCAACATTTTGTCCGGAAAATAGGTACTTTCGATTTCTTTGGTATGTGTCCTTCAGACAGTCACTTCAGATAAGCTACTTATTTTGAGTAGCTGTCAATTTTAATATCTTTATTGATATTTACTATAGATTTAAGCATGGAGTATACACTCCAAAGAGTAGAAGGCTGTTTTGTTTTGGATAATTCTTGAAAATAGGCCAAAAAAATATTTTCCGAAAATGTCTTCGCTCCTTATCTATTTTTCCATAGTATAAAATTGTCATTGGCCTTTACATATTTCTCCCGGGATTTCGTAGGTATTAAGTTTTGTATGACTTTATTGGCTTCTATTTTTATTGTTTCAGGCGTTAATGCACTATCACTTTCAGAATTAGACGTAGAACTCATTTTTTTTTGTAAAATACTTTAAAGTCCGTACCGATTACAAGACAAGAACAGGGCAGTAATTCGCGCGCTTTTTTTTTTAGTTACCGCGCCACCTCTCACCGTACACCCAACACTTACAGCCAGAAATCTAAACAATTTGCGTTCGATGTCAATGAACGATTCATGTTCCAAATTTAAATCTCATTACTGCCCGCTAAAAAGTCTTGAAGAGAAAAGAGCTACTTTGCTCCCGCTTAAAGAGGAACAAAACGACACTTTTCGAATAGAAGGGATGAAAAGGCCTTTTATTCACTGTTTTGTTTTTATTCACTATTTTGGTGTTTGAATTTGGAACACATAAATATTGTTTCACAAGTTGACCACTCTAATGATAATAATAAGAAAATTACGCTTAATTTCAGTAATTGCTCTAATTTTAATGTCCATTTCAATTAATGTAACAATTCTTATTACTTGATTAAATTATGTCTTTTCTCGTAGTCATGGTATAAATTATAAGTAGTATGCAACTCCTGAATAAAGTACGAATTTATATCGAGGGCCATGAATCACTCGCGTCGTTCAGGAACCTAACAGTTGAATCACGAGCGCAGCGAGTGATTCAATCATTAGAATCCTTCACTTGCTTGTGACTCATCTACGGCCCTCGCTTTAAATCCGACCTTTATTCACTAGTTGCATAATATACTATTTCATCCCCCCATCTCGGAAAGAGTATTTTTGCTCTTCGATATCTGAGTGCAAAAGCTGTTTTTATCCGCTAGGGGATAAAGTAAATTGAATTTAGAACATCGTGTGCACTAAGTTTGTGAATTCAAAACATCATTAAACTTTTACCTCCATGGTGCCGAACTTATCATACAAATTTTTTTTTATTTGTTCGAAACTCAGACTTGGAACCTTCTTGGTGTACTTTTTTTTTAATTTGCTTTGCGCGCATCACGCGAGAAGTATTTGAAACAGTACGATATGTTTAACACGTGGCGACTAGATAAAAGAGCCAAAACTTTATCAGAAACCGTCTTGCTGGCATACTTTATTCAATTATCCGAGACGAAGAAATAAAGCACTCTATGGAGTATATATTCAATGCTAAAAGCAACAATAAAGATGAAAAAAGACAAACATATCGACACCTATCCTCAATTAGTGGCAGTTTTAAAAAGAGCGTCATCTGGTCAAAAGTCGAAGGTTTTCACAGCATCTATCATAATATGGTAGTTAATACCTAAACTGAAATAAAAGTATCTTGTGATTGTCAATGTTTTTTTTGCATTTAGTCATTTCCTCGCTGAGGTGGGATGAAAAGTTACGTGTTGCACTCGAGTGCAAAGATTTTTCACCTCGTGCTCTTTTGATTCCCTCGCTAACGCTCAGGATTCTAATTTTTAAATCACTCGCTACGCTCGTGATTCAATTTTAGAATCTTTCGCTTGCTCGGTCATCAAAATTGAGCACGCGGTTAAAAAGCAACTTTGCACTCTTGTATAACAAATAACTATTACTGATTCCTAAATTAAATGATATAAATCAGTCGTGTGTGTGTAAATAGCTTAATGCAGTCTATTTACCTAATGTCCTGAATACATAATATACATTTCCTATTGCAACAGACTATCAGTAAAGTTTATATAAGTTACTTTATACATTATATTTAAAAACATTCAAACGTCGGCGGTATCCGACGGTCATAGTTAACAATAAAAAAAAGTATGGAAAACGAAAAAATTAAACGCGGTATAAGTTTAAGTGAAATAGTTCAGGATTTTGAGAAAAAACTAGGATTTAAAAATGACATAAAGTGGACTAGTGCAATATTTATAAGTCTGTATCATGTGCTGGCTGTATACTGGTGTTACCACTACGCTTTTCCTGTGAAATGGCAGACCCTTGTCTTTGGTAAGTAATGATGAGTCACCAATCCTAATGCGAACTTTTTGACCTTTAGCTATCCACTCACTTATTTTCAATTCACTTTCACGTTACCCAGCTTTACAAAAAAGCTACTTAGAAAACAGATCTCCCATTTTATCACACAAAAGCCTTTTTTAAATCTTGGTTATTGAAGCACTTAATTTTCATTTTCGTTGATTTTTTCCTTTTATATTACCATATTATTAGTTATATTCGTTCTAGGAATACCAATAAAATTCAATTTAAAAAGTGCTTTGTAGATAACAAACCGTATTAAAAGCACCTACACAATAACAACATTAGACAAGATTTTATTTCGTCTCAATACTCCTACACAAATCTTATGCTATGTGTAATAAAGCCAGGAACAACTTTTTTAACGAAGTCGTATCTTAAAACTTTAGAGAACTTCAAATATGCAATTTCATTGAACTTTCTAGCAATTTAATTAAACAACTAATTATGTTTGCAGCGTTGATTATGTACGTGGCATCTGGGTTCGGTATAACTGGGGGCGCACACCGTCTGTGGACCCACAAATCTTACAAAGCAACGTTGCCTCTCAAACTATTCCTGCTTTTATGTTTCTCCAGTGCGGGACAGGTAAACCAACCTTAATTAAAACATTTTCTTTGCCTTCAAAAAATATATTTTCAGTCTTATGAGTTGTAAAGAAGCACACGACAAAGGCTAAGCTACCTGAGATCTAGCCTGAACTCTGAGAATTGCATAATTAATTAATTGCGATAAAGCATTTTTATCATAACAAGCATTTTTTTGTATTCTCTTTTATTTTCATTTGCATACACTGTTTAATGTGAAGAGGAAGTGCGGTGTCACCTAACCCAAGAATCTCCTTGCTAAAAAGGTGACCTCCAAATCCGTGTTTGCAGTAACTCAATGTGATTGAAATAAACTTTTTTTCAAAACATCTTTATGACATCACGCTTGTAAAACCCGAAAGGTTAGGCAGAGGTGAATCTAAATAAGGACATTTATCACATTAAGTGATGGCAATGGCATTCATGGCAATTAAGTTAAAGTCACATGTACCAGTATTATAGTGTACTCTGTGGTCACATGTAATAGAGGACCAGCAGAGCTATTGCGTATCTTTTAAATATCAGTGGCTATCATATTGTCCATGGATTAACTGTCAAATTGGTTATGGTTTAGTACAAAATGGAACCATTTGACAGTTAATTGATGGACACCATATGTATATGTTAGCCACTGTCATTTAAAAGATAAGCAATAGCCGTGCAGAAAATAGACGAGAATAACTTGGTGAGTGTACCCGTTTGTATTATAAACTGAGATCGCGTTAGTTTGAAGAAGTCTGAACTAACCTTGTGCCGTGATTTTTAAAAGTCTATTAGAGCTCGTTTTAACTTTGCACATTTTGCATTTTATATTAAACCCTAGGGATTCTTCTGAAGTTTGCTTCAACCTTCACAGTATTTGAATACCTAAGAGTAGTGGATCCTCCCTTCCACATAATAGGGGATCGGACAAAAAAATACTAATTAGTCCGTCAGATAGATTTCCAAAAAATATTGGACACGTATTTTTTCTTTATTCACATAAAAAAAAATAAGATGATACAGTGCTTTGAAAACTCGAACTCCTCAAAAACGTCACATGTTAATACATTTCTTAGCTACAAATGACGTCACAACCCCCCCACTCATGATCTTTGACGCGTCGTATCTTCGTCAATTTTTATTTATTTGATAAAACAATAACACGTATCCAATATTTTACGATAATCTAACTGACGGACTAATTAGAATCATATCTTTTTGACTCAGTCCGATCCCCTATTACGTGGGTACAGTATTAGATCTTTTTCAATTAATTGTCGGTAATCTAGACTGCTGACCATGAGGTGTTGCGTTTGATTCTCAGGTCGGGCAAACAGGGATGTATACTAATAAAATATGATTCTATTTAGTCTGTGAGATTATCGAAAAATAATGAATACGTATTTTTTGTTTTATCAAATCAATAAAAATTGACGTAGATAAAACGCGTCAAAGTTTTGAAGTGAAGGGTTTGTGACGTCACTCACCGGTAAAAAATGTCATACTAATGTCTTAGAATATGACGTCACACGAGTTTACTTAGCACTGAATCGTCTTCTTTGCTTGTTTACGTGGAAAACGAAAAAATACGTGTTCAATAATTTTTGGAAATCTATCCGACTGCTAATAAGATTTTTTTCGTTAACTACCCTATTGTTTTTGGGTTTTTCCATTAATTATTTCTCAGTAGCAGCCACGTAGTCTGAATGTGTGCAATTTTGATGGCAATAGTCTCGCCCCTTATTAATATGGGACTTAAGCATAACTGGCGACATATGGGTGCACTTATGGGTACACCTCTGCCTGAGCGTTCGGGGATTACAGGCGTGATGTTATGTCAACTCATATTTGATCGCTTCTATCAAGTAAACTTTATTCATCATCAGCGCTGTCATCTAATATCAATCAAAATATTTGCAGAATTCTCTCCTCCACTGGGTGCGTGATCACCGAGTGCATCACAAATACAGTGACACAGATGCTGACCCTCACAACGCTAACCGAGGTCTGTTCTTTTCTCACATCGGCTGGCTGATGATGAAGAAGAACAATGAAGTTATTCTCCGTGGAAAGCAGATGGACATGAGCGATATTGAGAACGATCAAGTTATTCAGTTTTATGAAAGGTGAGCATTTAGTTTATGATTCCGTTATGCAAACATCTAAGAAAGAGAATATAACTATCCTATCCTACTAATATTATAAATGTGAAAGTTTGTGAGAATGGATGTGTGAAAGAAAGAAAGAAAGAAAGAAAAAATGTTTATGTTTGTTACTCTTTCACGCATAAACGGCTGGACCGATTTGGTTGAAATTTGGTACGTAGATAGGTTATACCCTGGATTAACATATAGGATATTTTTATCCCAATTTTATGATCCGTGGGATAATTTTCGAGTTGTAGCGGGTGAAGCCGCTGGCAACAGCTAGTAGTCTATAATTACAAATTGATATCATCAAAACGGGTCGTGGGACTTTCGGGGTTTACACCTTCAATATAATAATTAATTTAGAGTAGTATTTCGGGACCAAAAGAAAAACAAAGTTCAAGTACAGTTTACAATAAGCTGATATACTATTATGATCAACAATTACATGAATTATTTGTCAATATCGGTATCGGTGGCTTCAAGAAAAAAAAAACATATTTTGATGGCTTGACAGACGAGTGGACATGTTTTGGTCTATTTATTATATAAATAATAAATACTGTATTTTAATTAAACTTGGTTTATTAACAGAGAAAGACGTTTTTACATCTTAGAGTTCTGGTCGTTCCGACGCCATGTTGGCTCTCCTCTTCGTTGGCTAGTGATGTGCCATTACACTAGTGACGTAACATCCGTATAATATTTTTGGAATCTGTTTTTTTTTTTTAATTTTTAAACGAAAAGAAGTTATACTCGTAATTAAAAAATGATTAGTGTAGCAAAGCTCACAAACTACCAGGAGGTCAGAATCATGAAGGAGGTTTTGTATAGTGCCCCCCTTTTTTGTCGACGTTTTACAAGTGCCCAGGTAGGCCTATGTGAAATAAAATATTTTGACTTTGACTATATTGTTAACTAGCTGACCCACGCAACTTCGTCTGCGTCACAATAATATGTAACTTACAATCTTCCTCGATAGTGCGGATTGGTAGATTTATTTATTTATTTATTTGCGCCTGCCTGGGTTCGAACCCACGACCAACTGTTCGTAAGTCGGAGCCGCCACCACTGGGCCGCTAGTGCTCACAAAACAATAAACAATATCACCTTGTTAATATTATGGTGCCATAAATATTTTGAATTTGAATTTCCCCGGAGGCCAGAATCTCCACGTATACTCGTATCTACCGCGTAATTATTTTGTCGCGGGTACATTTTAACATTGCGATATCTTCTAAGGTTTTTGTTTAAACTATATAGAGTAAAAGGAACAAATATTAAATTTCCTTTCTAACAAACATATTTATTTAGATATAGATTAATACCATATGGGTTAAATAAGCTTCGCAAAAAATAATTCTATTTAACCTAACATTTCGATAGTAAAAAATGGTTACAGTGAGTCAATCTTAGTAGATAGATATATGCTGTCGCGGATTTTTTTGTAGAACTTTTAAAGAGGAACATTTCTTTAATACATAATATTTGCATTACTTAAACCATTTTCGTAGCGCACGCAACGGAAGCTCTCAATAAGGAATATCGTTACCCGTTTTTGCAACATTTTTCATTTGTGCTCCACTCCTATTGGTCATAGCGTGATGTTATATAACTTAAACCTACCCTTACACAGGCATATAAGCACTCCCACATACACACGCATGCGCACACACACACACACGCATGCGCACACACACACACATACACCCAAACACACACATACACACATACACCCACACACACTCATGTATTTATTTCATTTTCTGTTCTTTTAAATTGTATACTTTAATTTAACTTAAGTACTTTGTTCGCCTACTGCACGTACCAATATTTTTGTAACCGTAAAAAGACTTACTGTGAATGGATACTCTTTCCTAAGATACAGACAGATTTTCTGCCTAGTTTAGGAAAGGGAGTCCTATGACCCATTTTATATTGTTGTACTGGTTCTACTTATTTATAGCATTTAATTATGTAAGACACTTTTATATACCATGTACAAACTACTTATTGAATAAAATTATTATTATTATTATTATTAAAGCCTCCCTCGATAAATGGACTATCCAACACAAAAATATTTTTTCAAGTCCAACCAGTAGATCCTGAGATCTTACAAACAAACAAACAAACTCTTCAGCTTTATAATATTAGTATAGATAGGCCTCTTCTCTTCTGTCTCTTAATTTTTTTTTAAATGCAATGATGTCACTACCACTTAACCATTCTGGCCTCCTGGTAGTTTGTTAGACTTTATTATCCTTGTTTCTCATCTCATACAAAAAAAAAATATTGAATGGAGACTGTTGATTACACTATTGTACTTGATTTTCTTGACCCTTTCGACATCGAAATAATAATCCACCGCTGAATTTTTCACGTATGAGCGTCATAAATCACCAGAAAGTATGCTAAACTTATCGTCCGTTTCAGAAACTTCAATTCTCTCAAGCTGACCTTCTGCTACGTCCTGCCAACAATGCTCGGTGTCCTGCTCTGGAACGAAGACTGGAAGTGTGCCGTTGCGTGGCAATGCTTCATCAGGTTCCTTGGCATGTTCCACAGTGAACTCACTGTCAACAGCCTCGCACACGCATATGGATACAAGCCTTACAACAAGTAAGCATTTACATGGCGGATATGACAATACAACAATAAATGAAACCGGCGTGTCTTAGAACCAATAAATTCGAAGACATGTGACATATACCAACTCGCAATGGGCCTGCGTGGTGGATTATAGCCCATCCGTCTCCTAGAGAGAAGGTCTTGGTCAAGGAACATTATAGGCTGATGATGATGGTTAATAAACTAGTACCGACAAGTTAAACCCTTACAGTTTTTGATAGCTCATAAATATTCACATGAACTAGTTATGCCAGTGTTTTTATTTATTGTCGTATTGTCGTCTCCTCCTTGTATATCAATTTACCTACATGTTTGTTCATCAAACTAACAGCGTTGATTCTGTATAATTAAACTTGTGTAATGTTTTGTACGAAGGTAAACAACGTCTACTTCGAACCATAACATTGTTACTCAATTTCCTTTACAATTGTCAACTTCCGATATCTTTCAGGCTTTTGTTGACTGCTTAATTAAGGTTCTACGGTACTCCTTTTCGACAAAGTGTTGAGTGTTTCTGGTTCCTTAGAAGTTATTGTTTATTTTTTGCTAGCGTAAAATATATTTTTGAAGGAACTCGTGGTTAGACAATATTTGTCGCTCGGATCATCCTTCAGACTAAGCCGCGGTTGAATGGGTGCCTCGGAAATCACGTTAATACGTCTTTGACAGCCGTAACAAGTGGCAAGTGGCGCAAATGTCTAACATCCAGTCTTACCAAGTTGTATCATATATAAATTATACAATGCTAACTGTGTTGTGGAGATCAGTTAGGCAGTCGCACCATATTAAATACTTATCTTCAGCTGCGTCCGGTTAAACTGAAAGTCGACCCCAACATAGTTGAGAAAAAGGCTAGGCAGATGATAAGCTGTACATACTCTTGTTTTCATTACAGTAACATAATACCTGCAGAGAATCGCTTCGTGGCTACGTGCACGCTCGGCGAAGGCTGGCACAACTACCACCACGCATTTCCTTTCGACTACAAGGCGGCTGAACACTTCGATGTTCTGAACTTCGCCACCTTTTTCATAAGATTCTTCGAGAGGATAGGCTGGGCATACGACTTGCGGGAAGCCAGTGCAGATGTCATCAATTCTATGGCCAAGAGATTAGGAGATGGCACTCCCGTTCATTTCCCGTTACCGGAAAATACATTCAATGAAAGAGCAGCCGGTTGAGAAATTGTGATTAATGCTTGGAATCATGGCAGAGTATATTTTGTAGTGAAGTGTTGTTGTAGTGAAAAATTGTACAGTTAAGGATAATTATAAAAATATGATTAGTTTAAATACGAAGTCTGACTAAGTAAGAATGATGAATGATAAATAAAAAATAAATGCATTTAAACTACGTACGTACTACGCACTATTTAGTTTGTTTTTTTTAAACGACGCACATACGTTGATTTAAGGTGGAAGCTCACATCTGGCCCGCGAAATTCTAATTTTCTTACGTTTTTGGCAATTTGCAGGCCAGTGCTTGGTTGTATGTTTATGAAAATTTGATTTGCGACTGTAAGACGTATGAAGTTACCGAATTATAACCATCAAAATTATCAATACAACCCTCCAAGTTCATTTTCATGTCAAGATTGATTTTTGCATGTAAAAGTCATTCTTTAGTAATTTAGTCGTCGTTCTTTAGTAGTTAGTAATTTTGATGGTTATAATTCGGTAACTTCATACGTCTTACAGTCGCAAATCAAATTTTCATAAACATACAACCAAGCACTGGCCTGCAAATTGCCAAAAACGTAAGAAAATTAGAATTTCGCGGGCCAGATGTGAGCTTCCACCTTAACGCTTTTATGTGGTCAAAATATTAACAACTAGTCGTATCGTAAAAAACTCCAACATTCAATGAAAATAGAAGAATGGGCACCTGTCCTAAGTAACTGAAGTCAATATAATCGCATGCGTCAGCTATCCAGATATCAATTTCTGACTATACCATCATAGGCATCTACCGTTCACCCTTCAACCACTGCAGATATAATTGTTAATTCTTTGAATATAAATTTGTATATGGGTGGGCGTTGAGTGAAAGTTTTCTAAGACCTAGTGTGCCTGAACACAAACGTTACGCCACATTCTTCCTTACTTAACAAGACCTTTAGGGGTTCACCCGGATCCACCTCATTAGGTACTTCAAACCACCAAGTGCTTGATAGAAACCTGCAGGACTCATTTTGAAAATATTTTAGGACATGGGCAAATTGGCCAAGACATGAATGAATTCATAAAGGGTTCATCTCACTTCATGGAATCAAGACGCCGCTTATCTTTTTGTTCCTGCTTTTACATACAGTTTCAACATCAATAAAGTCTTAGCGGTATCATGGTTTCTTGATTTTTTGCGTGGTAGATAAGTCTTTCGTAACAAAACATGTATTCTTGTTGGGCAGTAAATACTAGCAGGATTAACAGCCCTGATATTTTATTAAAACAAACATTAAACAAATATTATTGTTTTTGTTGCTACTGGCTTTTGCCAGTAGCAACAAAAACAATAATATTTGTTTAAAGTATGTGACTAACTACACTATTGGCCTCAGAATGTAATTGCCACTTTAAATTACAACTCCTATTCATCAGGGACTTATTCTTATTACTTATTCTCCCTTGTGTATGTCGATACTTATCTCTTCAAAGAGACGAAAAACCTCAGGTTAGTTAAGAGCATCAAGAAGCTATACAAACACTTAGCTAGTCTTACTTACCATAATGGTTTGTTATTATTGTTTAATTTGTGTAAATAATATGCAGTGGTGGCCCAGTGGTGGCGGCCCCGACTTACGAACAGTTGGTCGTGGGTTCGGATCCAGGCAGGCGCATTACTTTGTGTAATTTATTTCATCACTACTGCTCTTAAAACGGTGAAGGAAAACATCGTGAGGAAATCGGCATATCTTAGAACCAAAAATTCGAAGATATGTGACATCTACCAATCCGCACTAGGCCCGCGTGGTTGGATTATAGCCCATCCCTCTCCTAGAGAGGAGGCCTGAGTCCCTGCAGTGGGAACAATATAGGCTGATGATGATGATGATGAAATAATATGCAGAAACATCAAAACAACAGCAATAGGGTATTTTACCAAAAACATCTAATTAGTCCGTCTGTTAGATTATCGAAAAATATTGGATACGTATTTTTTGTTTTATCAAATTAATAAAAATTTACGAAAACAAAACGTGTCAAATATCATGAGTGGGGGCTACTTTTTTACCTACAAAATGACATTAAAAGACGTCACTTTTTGGGTAAAAAAGTACTCGTCTTGTGACGTCACACGACTTGATGCGACTTTTCGAAGCACTGTCTTCATATTTTTTTAAGTGAAAAAAGAAAAAATACGTGGCCATTATTTTTGGAAAATCTATCTGACGTACTAATTTGATGTTTTTGGTAAATTAATAATATCTACCCTATTTAGGGTGTCATGTCATACTACTAGCTACTTGAAAAATATGTTGAGATTCGTAACATAAAGTGTAGTAGCAATGTTAAAACCCAAGAGCGAGCCACGTTTCAACAAAACATTGTCTAACGGTCACAACGGGATAAAAACTTTTATCATCCACCCGCAGTTACAACCGCCCACCGGAGTTCGTACCAACTTTTATTTAGTCCTTATACGACTGCGTAGGTGCACTTTCGTAACCCTTAGACTCCGACCATTTAACAAGGTGAACGATACATTACGAAATAAATCAGGTTTTATTTAACTGCGATTAGTGACTAAATATTTGTTTGGATTAAGATATTAGAAATTATTTTATGTCCTATGAAGATACTAGCGACCCGCCCCCGCTTCGCAAGGGTGGAATGTGCTGCGACATATATACCTTCCTCTTGAATCACTCTATCTATTTAAAAAAAACCCGCATCAAAATCCGTTGAGTAGTTTTAAAGATCTAAGCATACATAGGGACAGACAGCGGGAAGCGACTTAGTTTTATGCTACGAGTATGTGATGATGATGATTCACTAGTTAAATGATCAACATGACTATGAAACGTCTTGTGAGCTTCTATCTTGTTCCATATACTTATACTAATAAATTAACATCTCATTTCCTTTAACTAAAAGGGCACACCGCACAATCATGATATTGGCAATAAGGTACCAGATAGTTTCACGACAAAACGTGACGTTGTTAACTAAGGCTGGCACCAATATCACGTTACACTTGTCGGGGCTGCGGGCTGTTCCAAAGAGATAGGTATTGCGGCCTCGGACACAACGGCCTAAGAAGGAACATGTGTGGTTTTTAGTCAGTAGAAGTCTGAGACTCCCTACCACTCTGCTCAGAGCGGCAGGAGTCATTTGATGATCTCCCACTCTGCAAAAAAAAAAGACTTACAAAGAAACCCGAAATAAAATTCTTCCTGAGAACATGTACCATTTTAGTCAGTGTATGGGATTGACGTGCGGATGGTGGCTTAAGGATAGCTACTTGGTAGGAATGCGCCTAGGACGCGTGTGGCACCTCACACATGGTACTAGAAGTCGCAGTGGTCCACATCCAGATCCAGACCATTACAAAGCAGTGGAAGTCCCAGGACCAAACAGATGTCCCATGGCGAAGCTGACCAACATTGAGCGTGCTCTATTCTATCAGAACTCCTGAGTAAATATTATGTGATGGATATTGCTGCACATTTAAAATAACCCTCCTTTTGGGCTTCGCCGCAGTCGGGTAAAAAACAGGCCGATGCATGGTTTGTGGTAGTCCGGATACCTGATGACCAAATTCCGACTCCGATGAAGCTCGAACGCCGTCTCTTATTTGGTGTAGAAACGGTATACCTATGTAGGTACCTAAAGTTTCAGAATGTGAACGGAAAATTTTGTCGCTCAGGAATAACCAGCCACAGATACCATCGCTGTGACATGAGCACTCCGCACCTGGCTCCTTCACTAGCAAGTCACAAGATGTTAGATTCCTGGGCTGTAGGCGCTTAGCAAGGTACCTGTCAGTGTGTACGTAGCTTAAACGAGACAAAATCATAAATCCAACAATATAACTTTTTGACCAAAAGGTGCAACAGTGTACTTATTCTTTTTTATTCGGGATGCTAATTTGTTTCATAACTTCACTGGACTTCACATCACAGTGACATTAATGACTTTTGTTCCTGTCTTCGTGATATTTCACAGGATTGTTTTTTAAAATAAAGAATTTACCTTTTTATCCTTACAATGCCTGTAGTTGATATTACTAATCCCGCTGTTATCAAGTTCTTAATAGAAAACTATGAAAAGACCGCTTATCTGCGCATGCGATGGAATGAACTTAACAAGGACAAGTTGAAAGAAACCGCTACTTTGCATCGAAAAGAAAAGGGGTATTACGTAAATGATGTTTTTAAACATACCATGACGGCGGGGTTGCTTACTATAACACGAGACCATGAGTCTGGTGCGCGGAACAAAAGGAAAACACCTATTCGCGACGCAATTCGCATACCAGCTGTAGCTGATATGAAAAAAGGGTGTCCTATCGTTGATGTCGGTCTCGGTACTACGAAAGAAGATCCCAGACTTGGGCGGCCCGATACTGATTTATCTATTGATCCTGTAATGCGGCTTATGGATCCGAAACAGAGGAATATAATCTACAAAGGTATTCCAGAATTTGGCCGTAAGGCTTACATAGAAAGCCGAAATAAAATTCCTCCTGAGGATAAGTATTATTTCAGTCAGTCTATGGGATGGACGTGCGGGTGGCGGCTTAAGGATAGCTACTTTGGTAGGAATGCGCCTAAATTTGGACGCGTGTGGCATCTCACACATGGTACTAGAAGTCGCAGTGGACCTCATCCAGATCCAGGCCATTATAAATCAGTGGAAATCCCAGGACCAAACAGATGTCCGATATAACATACCTATATAGAAGTACCTACATTATTGTGCACGTTCCTTCATTTATTTAGTAGAGAAGACATTCGATTTTTTCAAATTACTTGTATGTTAAGTTTTTGTGAAATATCTATTGGCAAATTGATTTTTATTTGATACATTTGAATTAAATATAATTTAATAATAATATGTTTTGTATTGCGAGATCAGTCGGTAAGGGTTCGGAGTTGGTACTAGACACAACATTTTCCCGTCGGGGCTGCGGGTTGTTCGAAAGAGATACCGCGGCCTCGGTACAAGGGCTAAGAAGGAACATGGGTGGTTTTTAGTCAGTAGAAGTCTGACACTCCGTTTCGCTCTGCCCAAGAGCGGAAGAGGTTATTTGATGATTTCCCACAACACACCACCAAAAAAAAATTTTGATGTGAAGAGTTGTAGGTACAATTCGTCTTTCGTGTTGATGATACCTACGACTAGTGTAAATTTCCTGGGCCCGGTACATACCTATGTGGCTACGGTATGGCGTGCTCTAAAGATCAGGTGTAGTAACACTTCGGACACTCCAGCAAGTAAAACATGTGTACAGGAGCACCGCATTCATACTATGTGTCGGAAGGATCTTTAATTCCCAATTTTGCCATTTTTACAAATACAGATTCCTCAGTACAGACAAAACGGGTAATCCAATCGAACTTTATAGGTTCAATTAAGAAACTAGAACTAATAGCGTAAGTTGGTGAACTAGCCAAAACAGTGAACAGACACTAGTAATCCGTAACTGTCCGTAAGTACGAAAGACATAAATCAAGTTAAAACCTCTCATGTCGTCGCCCGTTTGCGCGTTGTATAAAAGTTGGTAACGATAGAAGTTCCGTGTTAAATCCGCTCCAAGTCGTAAGACATGGCTGATGAATACGGGGTTCATGCTAATATTCCACTGCGAGAGTTAAGGATAGTTCTGGCGTAGGTAGGTAACTATTTGAAATGGAGCATATTATAAATTTTATTTGGGGTAGTTTTTTTTAACTTTTTTATCACAACATACGAACTTCAAACGACGAGACGAGATGCAAAAATGACTAGTATTTGCATTGAAACAACGTATTTAATTCATACTTTTACTTCTTTCGTATCGCTGGTACCCGTGTTAAGGTGGAAGCTCACATCTGGCCCGCGAAATTCTAATTTTCTTACGTTTTTGGCAATTTGCAGGCCAGTGCTTGGTTGTATGTTTATGAAAATTTGATTTGCGACTGTAAGACGTATGAAGTTACCGAATTATAACCATCAAAATTACTAACTATTATAGAACGACGACTAAATTACTAAAGAATGACTTTTACATGCAAAAATCAATCTTGACATGAAAATGAACTTGGAGGGTTGTATTGATAATTTTGATGGTTATAATTCGGTAACTTCATACGTCTTACAGTCGCAAATCAAATTTTCATAAACATACAACCAAGCACTGGCCTGCAAATTGCCAAAAACGTAAGAAAATTAGAATTTCGCGGGCCAGATGTGAGCTTCCACCTTAAACAGAATAGGTTACCAACGTTAGGCCCCTCGCCTACAATAGTAACGCGCGTCAGCATCACTAAGTATAAAAAGTCTTCGGGGCCTTATTCACGTGGTTTCATTCCATCTATGTTTCATCGTAATACCGTGTATGAAATATGAAACTTCATTAAAAACAAGAAATCGAACTTTACACAATTTATTTCTCAAAACTTATATCTAAGAAACTATTTACATCTTCACACATTCAAACAAGAAACGTCACAGGAGTATAATGAGCTAAAAACTTGCCACAGGTTAATCCCGCGATTTGAGGAACCATCTTTTTATTTCACTCATTCGGAGATTTCAGGAGGTTTTTTGTGGATGGAGTTTTATAATATCTGTGTTTTTATACGTGCGTTTATATTGTGTTTTACAATATAAAATCAGACATTTGCGGTTCAAATTTGACCACTAAAAGTACAGTTAAAAATGACAATGTAAAGCGTTCGAGGTGCGCTACCCACATAACCCGGTCACACCTTTAACACTTTCGGTGTCAAGAACTCAGCTTACGGGTCAAACAAAAAATCGTTTGTGTCCTCCAACACGCCTCCGAGTCGTCGCTATACGTAGCGCCATTCAAATAAAAATGGATAATTTGAACTTGGGAGCGAAAGTGTTAAAGTTAATCTTTGTTGGTAAATGTATCAAATCCTGACTTCACCCACTTGACCTCGCAACTACAATCCTGAAGTTTTATCAACGTCAGTGTCACAATCCTATCATTCATTATGCTTCCTCTTGGCAGACGGTTTATTGAACACTTGCTTCATGCCGCCTCTAAAGTTAGCGATCCTGGCAGCCGCACCCTCGTTGCTCCATGCCGAGTCGAACTCCGTCGTGTCCTGGTCAACCAGATGCGTGTACTTCGTGCGGCCAGACCGACCGAATTTCTTTACTTGCATTACCTGAGGATAAACGGTACATGTTAGATTGTTACAAGGCAGATGCCAGTGGCACCTAATTGGTGAGGTCCTTCAGAAAAGACATGTACGTAGTACTCGCAACCTGCGTGCGTGTATGACCAGATTTATGAACGTGACCGCGGTAAAAGGAGTATGTAGGGATCGTTGCAGTTCTGTGGTTTCCCCTGTGGGAGTGAGTTTATTTATGTATGTATGACTGTATGAGAGCAGCGGTGGCCCAGTGGTGGCGGCCCCGACTTACGAACAGTAGGTCGTGGGTTCGAACCCAGGCAGGCACATTACTTTGTGTAATTTATTTCAGCACCGCTGCTCTCAAAACGGTGAAGGAAAACATCGTGAGGAAACTGGAAAATTCGAAGACATGTGACATCTACCAATCCGCACTGGGCCCGCGTGGTAGATTGCAGCCCATTCTCTCTCAAAGAGAGAAGGCCTGTGTCCCAGCAGTGGGAACATTAATAGGCTGTTGATGATGATGATGACTGTATGTATGTTGCATTTTTTGTTTCGGAACAATAAAAGGTCTTCAACAGTGCAGCAATAGTGCCTAGAACATTTCTACTGCTAAAAGACACGCCTCTCTGTGTAAAGGAATGGGCTATAATTCTCGAAGCGATGCAGTGGTATCGATAAATTGTTGTGACATCTTCATAAGCGTGTCTATAGCAACCGCGGATACTGAAGCAGTTATTACAAATAGTTAGGATAGCTTACAGCATTTACTAAGACAAAATAGACCAATATAATTACCTTAGGTAGAACAGTCTTATCAAAGTGATCGTCCAGAGTTGGACCAGAGAAGTCTTGTTTGAACACTTCTTCTTCTTTGTCCAAGTAGAAGGCACCTCTGTAAAATAAACGAATTGATCAATGACGGCACGGTTGACGTAGTGGCTCTAGCAATGGACTGCTGCGCTGCGTGTCGCGGGTTCGATCCCCACACGGAACAAATATTTGTACCTACAGATAGTTGTTCCGGGACTGGGTATTTGTGTATGTGAGTTTAAATGTTTGTGAACGCACCCACGATACAGGAGAAATTCCTAGTGTGGGGAAACGTTTAAAAAAAAATATCAATATTATTTTTAACCGACAAAAAACGGTAGTTCTTTGCATTTAACTCTCGTGAGACAGTAGCATTAATTGTGTTCATCACTTTGGGAATGGCATCCCACGGTTCGACTTATGAGGTTGTCGATTGCTTACCGAGTCTTTCCTGTTGGTGCCTTGCGTATAAGGTCCCCGCCCAGGGCTTACTTTGTTTTTCGGGCAAACCCTATATAAATACCTAAACTCGAACCGAGCTTTTAATCATGGGCTCATCGTGAGAAGAATGATTTAAACTCATTACAAACATAATTATAATAAATAGTATGAATAACTGCAGAATACATCAAGACTATTCATGACCGATGGGCCAGAGTCCTCACGCAATGCGTGCCTGAAGACGGGCGTTGTCGTCGATGAAGGCCTTAAAAGCGCAAGCGTGACTACTTAGTGGCTTTAGCGCAAGATTGGTCGGAGAAAACCGTAAGGGGAGAATAGAATCCTTTGAGGGAGGCCTTTGCCCAGCAGTGGGACAGTCAAGGCTAATAAAAAATTATAACTGACCTGTGATAGTATTTTTGCAGGAACTTGTACTTGCCCTTGACAGACTTGTTGGTGACGAGCTTGGGGTTGAGGCGCTGTTCCACGCGACGTTCCTCCTCCGTCATGTTACGCATACGCTCTATAGCTAACAACTCCTTCTCTACACTGGAAATAAAAGAAGACATGTTTGCTTTCAATTCAAAGATTAATTTGAGAAATGGCTGCTCGGGAGTTTGTTTCGTCACTGCTTCTCCCCAGCTAGGACCCCAGGTAGTGTAGTGTATGAGTGTGTGGTCGGGCAATTGTAGATAGACAAATACCATTCTTATGACGTAAGTGTAAGGGTATATTTTACCAACTTCCCATTAACACATAATGATGAATTCTGTTCCATTAATAAATTAATTCCTTAAATAGCGGCTATTCAGAGATCGTGAACTTAAAGCAAAAATGCATTTGTTCGCGAAGTTTGTCTTTTTTGCTTTTATGCAATTATTTAAGCTTCCAAAACCAAATGTTATATTTCAGGCTTACAGCTAATACTTATCATAGAGTATTCTAGTACTTACGCTTCTCTTTCCTCTTTGTCGCGTTTGATGCGCTTCATTTCACGTAGCTTCCACGCTTCGTATTCCAGTTCGTCGTTTTCATCGTCAGTACAAACGTCATTGATATTGCCTTCTTTTAGTTCGCCCTGAAATCATTGAAGGTGTTTTATTTACAACCAGTTTTCTTATCACGAAAAGTGTGTAAGAACTGTGTTTAATTTTGTTACTTTAAATACCATATTTGAAATATTTGAATGAAATACAAACCTGTGTATTCCTCTGTTCAGACCTGATGGTCTCTTCAACAAGTTTCAAAGCATCTCTTCTCCGCTCTTCTTTTTCTTTCCTTGCTTCTACTTCTTCCTTCTTTTGCAGCTTAACTTTGCGCTCTCTCTCTTGCACGGTCATCCTGTCTGATGCTCTTACAAATACGGGCTTCACACGGGGTCCTAGGAAGATTAAAGAGATTATGAAACATATGTACAGTACTTACCCCTGTTTAAGGAACACAAACACCAAGATCCCTTGCGGATGCCCTAAGGAGATCGGGAAGTCTGATCTGCTTTTGGAGGGAGGTGGGCTGGTTGGAGTAATCGGCCACCATGGCTCACGCACAATGGTCCACTCCAGGGACTAAGTGCAGAAACCTAAACCCCTTTTTTTTTTTTTTTTTTGGTGGGTGTAAAATCATCGAATAACCCCTCCCGCTCTTGGGCAGAGCGAAAGGGAGTGTCAGACTTCTACTGACTAAAAACCACCCATGTTCCTTCTTCACCCTCTATGTCGAGGCCGCGATAACCGTTGGACTACCCGCGGCCAACCTAAACCCCTTAGATTACCTGTTACCCTGTTTATTTAAAAGTAGCTTTTGCTTTTTTTTTTAATTGGGACAAGCCCGTCTCACTATTCCCAAACCTCTGTAACTCCTGTAAGCCAGACTCAACAGTGGCGACCATAAGAAAAGCGCCGAGACAATGAAGCTCGACGAAGTCCCAGAGAAATTATTTAACTGCCTTGGCTCCCGCAACTAAATGAATCAGAAAAGAATAGCGGAGGAGTAGGAAAAACAAGCAACTAGCTTTTGCTTGCGGATTCTTCTTTACCTGTGTCTTCTTCACTGTCTGTATACTCAGTATCTGATGAGCCACTGTCTTCTTTATCACCATCCATCATTTCTTCATCATCATCTCTACCAAGAACTTCTTTCTCTGCTTCCCTGAAAAACAATTTAATAATATAAGCATTTTTCAATCAATGACTATAATAAATGTATTGGTATTGAGCAGGAAACTGAATTTGCTGAATATGAACAATACTCCCTTTTTTATAGGTAAGCCTAGACTAACAGCAAAACTTAGCTTTAATTCTAAAATCATGGTGATCATGTTACTAAAATGAACTGCTAACATGTATATAAAATCATAGAAGTTCATTTTAGTATGATCATCATCAACATTTAGTTAACATCAAGTTTTAATAGCATAGCTGCATTGTTTTACATATCTTGACAGCATGTTGTAATGAGTGACAAACCAAATCCAACCATTGCAATGTTGAAAATAAGCACAAAAAAAATGTATACCAACAAACTGTTCTACAGTTTGTTTTATTAACATCTATTTTACCTGGCGGCAAGTTTAGCCTTGAGAGCCTGTCGGCGCCTCTCAATCTCTTCCTCATCAAGCTCATCTTCACTCTCAGAACTGTCCCTTGGTTCTTCAACAGGCTCTTCCACTTCCATTTCTGGTTCCGCATCAATAATCTCTGGCTTATGTTCAGCACGCCTGGGAGGGGACTGTGCCGCTTGTCGTAAACGACGTAACCGTGGGTCGTCAACCTCGTAAAAATAAATTATGTTTATTGGTAAAATTGATAGAAGTAATTGGTTTTTAATGAGAAAATTTTGATTACAATTCATTCATATCTCTGATTACACTTACTTCTTTCTCTTCATCGCTTTGATGTTCTTCTTTCTTACTGATGATTTGTGGTAAGGTTTGCTGCCTACGGTCGGGTTTCTGTTGCTCTATAAAGTCCTCAGTATCGGATTCCTCTGTAGATGATGCACCTTGAGCGTAGTCTGGCTTTTTACCCGATATGTACCTCTGAACCTTCACCTTTTGCATAGAAATCTCACCTGTAAAAAAAAACATTTGGATATGCATACAAAGAGTATTGACACGAGAAGGGGGCTATACGGTACTGTTTCAATTTGGTATATTCCTGACAAATTAAGTTTACCTGAACGATAATAGACAGGACTCACCTTTTTCATTTCGAATGGGAACAGCACCTGCTGTACTCTGTATCCCAACGGGTTGGGCTGGAAGCACATTCATTTTGAAGTCTTTAGCGCACAAAATAGAATTTGATTCGTATGTAATGATATGATTACAAAATCTACCATGCAGTTAGTTATAGATTTATTTAACTGAAGTAAACAAAATATTTTGGTTAAATATAAATGAAACGAAACGAAGACACGAATCTAACAATTTTGAGTTTACATGACACTATTATTGACAGCTTCTTCGTCAGCTTCACAGTTCACAGGCACAGATAGGATAATATGCTATAATAAAACCACAGACTACAGAGGGCAGTGACTTTAAGGTATAAAAAATAGATCTTGAGTTAGTTCAGAGTAGTAGTAGACATGGATAGTATATTCATGACTTGACATTTTAGTAGAATAAACTGGCCCAATATTGGACATCTATTTGCCAGCTATTAAATAATAAAAACTATGTAGAAATGTTCTTTGGCTAAGAATAATTGAAAAGAAATTGCTGACTGACTAGTAGAGTTGTGTTCTGTGTAGTTTTCCAAAAACTACACAGAACGCAACTGTTACTGCTCTAGTTTCACTAAAAAGTAACTTACCTAACTACTCCGTGGAACTATCGAATAAATGAACCCGAAGGATCTGTGAACCACTCCTGAAAAATAATAATTTGAAATTCTGTGAATTTGAATTTTTTATATTTTTCATTCACAATTGACTGTCTTTTTCCTTATGTCAACAAATCGACAAATTCGTATCATCAGCTACGTAACGTACGCCACAAGTTCTAAAATGGCAACTTCTGCTAGGAGATATCAAACAGAATAAAACGCCATGCAAAAAAGTACTCTGGGGAAAGTATAACAATTTTAAACAATTACTTTACTCAGTATAATGGCAGCTTCGTCGGAAGTCCCAAGCTTAGATTTACTAATATTGAAGACCTTATCTGGTGATGAATTGAAAGAATACAACAGAATTTACTACGGAAGATCTGATCATCATGAACTAAGTATAAAGAAATCCCAAGAATATGCAAAAGATAACGACTTTGATATTGCAGCCTACAATTTCCCTGCTATGAAAGAACAAACGAGGAGTCCACAAATAGTGCGAGTCGGAATTATCCAGCATACTATTGCTACATCTACTGATAAACCTATAGGTGAACAGAGACAAGCAATTTTTGATAAACTAAGCAAAATCATAGAATCAGCTGGACAGGAAGGTGTTAATGTTCTTTGTCTTCAAGAAGCATGGTGCATGCCTTTTGCTTTTTGCACCAGAGAGAAACAACCTTGGTGTGAATTTGCAGAAATTGCTGAAAATGGACCTAGTACTCAGTTCTTAAAGGAGTTTGCCATCAAATATAGAATGGTTATAGTATCACCTATTTTAGAAAGAGATGAAGTTCATGGGGATACGATTTGGAACACCGCTGTGGTCATCAATGAGGCAGGCGAGGTCCTGGGCAAACATCGCAAGAACCACATCCCACGAGTTGGAGATTTCAATGAGTCAACATATTACTTTGAGGGGAATACAGGCCATCCTGTTTTTGATACAAAGTATGGGAAGATAGCCATTAACATTTGTTATGGTCGTCATCACCCATTGAACTGGCTAATGTTTGGAATTAATGGAGCAGAAATTGTGTTCAACCCTTCAGCTACTGTAGCAGGGCTCAGTGAGCATTTGTGGGCTGTTGAAGCAAGAAATGCTGCTATAGCAAATAGCTATTTCACTTTTGCTATAAATAGAGTGGGAACTGAATCATTCCCTAATGAATTCTCATCAGGAGATGGAAAACCAGCCCACAAAGACTTTGGCCACTTCTATGGCTCAAGCTATGCAACTGCTCCAGATGGTGCTAGAACCCCATCTTTGTCTAGAGTCAAAGATGGCTTACTGATATCACAGATTGATCTGAATTTATGTCGCCAAATAAAAGATAAATGGGGCTTCAGAATGACTCAGCGCCTTGATTTATATGCTGAAAGTCTCGAGAAGGCTATCAAGCATGATTTTAAACCTCAAGTTATTCAATAAAAGCTTATTCAATAATAGCTTTTTCTATGGATAATTTGCCTGTTGCTAGACTAGCATTTATAATGCATTTTGTGCAATTTTAGAATTTGACAATAGTTATAAAAATCTTTTATTTCGTAGATCGAGATATTATTTACTTTACTATGATATTACCACTATTTTTGATGTTATTGTTAAAAACTTATGTGTGTTATTGCCATAAAGCTGTTCTCAAATTATTTTGTTATCTAAATCAACTAACTAGGCAAAAAAATGAGAGTTTATGTATGTATGTAGATATAGTAACTAGTCATAAGGTTAACTGGAAAGAATATTATTATGTACTAGAAACTTCTATTTTTATACATATACATACTTGTTTTGATAATTATACAACTTTATGTTAAAAATGTGTTTTATTTAAGATAAGAAATAAAACAACAATTTATAAAACCATTGTGTATCAATGAGAATAATACAGAAGTGAGCTATACATAAATATAGGGGTTAGAATGGGGTACATTCAGGCAACACCTCATGCAACCAATCACAAATGCTTGAGCACATCACTAGTGTTTTATGTGAATCCTGAAGAAGCAACTGAATTCACAGACGAGTTTTTTATTGAAAACTTAGTTCATTCCATTTCAGTAATTTATACCAATACCTTTAGGTACAATTTTTGTGAAATGTTCAAGGTATAATTTACCTCTGTAATTTATATTCTATCTACTTGTAATTGCACAACAATAACAAAAATCAGCATCAGATTACCACTGATAAGGTTCAAAAATATTACAACACAAATAAGGACTATTACTGTATGTACCCCAGATCCATGACTGTATAATTAGTTTATCACTAAGCACTAATACTCTATGCAGTCTTTGCACGGATGGCAGCACGCTTCCCGGTCACAGCCTGGAATCCAGACTTGATGCTGGCCACAGAGCAACGGGATCCACATGTTTCACACTGGAGGAAGAATAATCGAGTATCTTTCTGGAGGATGGTGTCAGGGGAGCGGCATGTATGACATGTTACATATTCCTTTATATATCGACGAAGTACATTCTCTATCTGTTTCTGTTGGAAACGGCCTTTTATAATGAGTTGACTGTTACCATCCACAGACCCACTCGTACCCAACTCAGCCAATAAAAAGTCTAGTAAATGTTTAGGCTGCCGATGGAGAGTTTTACAGATCTCTGTGAAGTTGGCAAAGGATGTTTTCTTAGTACCAATTCTGACAACTTGAGGAGGTCTCATAATGAATTTCTGTTTTTTACCAGAGACCATGCTAGGGTTCTTCTCACGCATGATATCGAACACTCGCTCGAGCAGCTCGTCGTACGTGTAATCTCGGTCTGTGCCACTCCACAAGTCACCACTCACATCTTCTACATTTTCTTGATCTTCTCCCTTACTATCATCTTCAAGGACAAGCTCTTCAATGTTTTTCTTCTTCTTCTTCTTTTTAGTTTTCGAGAAGTCAATGTCTAGATCCAGGTCGTCAATAACTTCGTCCTCCTGTTGTTCCGGCTCTTCGGCCGGGGGTGTTTCCGGTAACGTGCTTTCGAGTTCTTCCATATTGAACACTCCCTTCTTCTTTTTCTTTTTTTTCTTTCCAAAATTGTCCAAATCGAGGTTATCATCCTCAGGCAAGTCGACGTCACCCGTCCCAGCGGGCGCCTCCACGCTCGTGCTCTCACCTTGCTCGCCTGCCAAAGCGGCGTCTATGTCGAAACCGGTCTTCTTTTTCTTCTTCTTCTTTAAAGAAGGATCAAATACCATATCGTCGTCCATGATTGCGTATCAAATAAGTCGTTAAATAACTTTAAATAATTATGTGAATGGTTAGAATTCAAGATAATTTGGCAGGTGGCTATCAGGCTGTAGCTAATGTCAAAACGTTGCATCAGCTTTCGACTATTTCGTCTAGAAACGTAACGTTTTTTTTTTATGGCTTTTAAGGCATCTCTCGGTTTGTGCATTGTGCCAATGTCGTTATATTTTTTTAGTGTAGGAGACAAAGGTAAGAAAACTGGGATTTATCAAAATTATTTATTATTATAAAACGGAATTTGGGATATAAGTTCAGATGCAATAAATTGGCGAAAAAATGTATTACAATTTAATATTATTCTCTTTGAGCTTAGTACTTGTTCACTTCCACACTCATACTTTCGACCCTCACGACTACTCACGAGTCACGAGGGTCCGGCGGCGGTGTGGTTAGAGTACATAGAGTAAGTTGGTTAGACTTCGGCCACACGAAGCCGCGCGGACTTAATAGGGGCGCCGCTTAAAAAGATCAGTTCCTTGACATTTAAATTAGTTGTACAACCCAGCATCTAGGACTTTCATTAGTTCATCCATCACAATGTAATTATATAGTCATATCTTTACATATATATTTCTTCTGTACGGATGTGTTTGTCACTGAACCCAGTATTATAGGAACTCCTCCTAAACGGATGGACCGATTTTGATGAAATTTTTTGCATATGTTTAAGTGGATTCGATCATTCGAGAGTGGTTTAGATTTACAATTGGACCTGGTAAGTAGCGCTGCTGTACGGGTAGGACGACGTCTGCCAGGTACGCTAGTAAAATATATTTAAAAAACACACATTCATCTCATTTCTGAAACATCCACTGTTGGGTGTAGAATGTATAGATCCCCATTCCTCCCCCTCATTCATGTATTAAAAGAATTAAAAGGCGTTAAAATTGACCACATTCTAACAATTATGAAATTAGAAAAGTGTCCAAAGCTGCCAACATTCATTGACAGCGATAATAACAAAAATAATTTCTATCACTTTCACACAAACATAGCATTAATTATTTGACATTTCAGGACTCAGGATGTTGTAAAGGGTTACCGAACGAAACATTGAATATAACCTCAAAATATTAATTTTCAAAGTGATTCTTCCACAGCTGAATCCAAAATGTATCTAAACAAAGTTCAAAGAACGATTCCAAAATTAAAAAAGTTAATAACAAGACCGCAGTCTCAAGCAGCATTATTAGATCAAAATGAATATACCGAAAAACCTGAATATCCACCAATTTTGGATATGTCTCTGCAGGGCAGAAAATTTCGTGAAAGACAGGCACTCTATCAGAGAATTAAGGAAGTAAACACCGTAGAAGAGAAACAAATAGCTTTAAACATGCCACGTTATTATGGCTGGGAATGTGTTATGTTAAACGAAGATAAAATCCCATACAATGCTATGCCCCTAGTACAGTATTACACAAGAAGCCATTTCATTCCTGTTGATAAGCTCCCTGAATACTACAATGAGACAAGTGGGTCAGCAGATTCTGTTGTTCAAGAAATTAAGGCTCTTATTGAACAAGCCATTCTTATAGAGAATGATGGTGTGGAGTAAGTACCAAAACTGCTGAACAGCATTAACTTTCGTTGTGTTACTTGGTTTAGTGTTATGACATCTAAATCATGCCAATTAGATATAAACATTTTGGTTGTTCTTGAAATCATTTTGTCACATTTCTGTATTACATGGATGCTTGTTTTCAGATGATCGAATTTCAATTTCAAATGATCATAACTAGTCATCACACTAATATTATAAAGGCGAAAGTTTGTGAGTGTGTCTGTTTGTTACTTCTTCACGCAAAAACTACTGAATGGATTTACATAAAATTTGGTACACAGATAGTTTATAACTTGGATTAACACATAGGATAGTTTTTATCCCGATTTTATGTTCCCGTGGGATTATTTTCGAGTTGTAGTGGGTGAAGCCGCTGGCAACAGCTAGTCTCTGATAATTTTGCATTTTATTACAGCCGAACTTTTACTTCCACTTTGGATAAACCAGAAATTTCACAAAAAGAAGATGCTTTTGCTAAATGTATAGTAAAACAAATAAACAGAATTATTACAAACAACTTGACAGACAAAGTGGAACATGTATTGACTTCCCAAGTAAGTATACACTGCCTCTGATATTTATCATCATTGTTAACAGCCCTTATTTAATTATGAATAAAATTTATTAGACTTATCCATGTCGATTGTTTGGTCCAATTGATGGAGAAAAACAGCCATCCTTCATATAGAGCAGCGGGCCTGAAATGGCCTCTTTAGCAGAATCATAATAATTATGAAGTACATATTAGTATTATGAAGTTCCAATCCAGTGGCGGCGGCCCTGACTGATGAACAGTGAGTTGTGGTTGTGGGTTCGAAACCCAGTCAGATGCATTACTCTGTGTAATTTGTTTCATCACCACTGCTCTTCAAAACGGTAAAGGAAAACATTGTGAGGAATCTTGCATGTCTTAGAACCAAAAAATTCGAAGACATGTGACATCTACCAACCCGAAGTAGGCCCCAAGGTGGATTATAGCCCAACCCTCTCCTAGAGAGGACACCTAAGTCCCTGCAGTGTGAACATTATAGGCTGATGATGATGATGACCAATCAATTTTAAACTTGTCATAAAATGACTTCATAATACTAATACTGTGCCCATTTTAAGAATGGGTTGCAGCTCATTACAAGTGACATTACAGAAGAAGAAGATAGAAGTTTGATTATTAATATTATTTCAGATTGATTATGAGCCCCGTCATGAAGCATTCTGGTTTGTTGGTGGTGTTGATCCTTCACGAAAGCTTATAAATTGGAGGAAACAGTATGGGGGCCTGAGAGACCGCACTTATGAGTCTGTTGAGAAACCAGTCCAGTATTTAGGTAAATATTACAAAGCCAATGGATAAAAAAAAGTTGCATGTAGCAGAGATGAGAATATTGAGGTGGATGTGTGGAATGACAAGAATGGATAAGGTAAGGAATGTGTAAAGAAGTTTAGAAGAATCAATTGTCTTATTGTAAACATGTGTGATGAGGAAGGGAGTAATTGTATGTGTTACTCGTAAATGAGTGATGAATATCTATAGATATAAAAGAAAGTCATGTTAGTACACCATTTATAACTCAAGAACGGCTGAACCGATTTGTCTGAAAATTGGTGGGGAAACCTCCCCACCAGCTTAGAACCAGGAGACAGACATAGGATATTTAATTTATATTAAAAATATTTCAGTTTTTTTTTTCATGTAGGTTGGTAGGTAGGTAGGTAGTAGGTGTAGTAGGTAGGTAGTAGGTAGGTAGGTAGGTAGGTAGTAGGTAGGTAGTAGGCAGGTAGTAGGTAGGAAAAAGGGCATTGCAAGGCATGCCGGGTTCAGCTAGTATTGAAATAAAAATAAATGATGATTACATAATATAATGAGTTTATTAAGTACAAACTATTGAGCCCTTATGTATATATTTTCACAGTCACCTAGTCTGTTTTAAAAGTTGTCTGGAGTAAAGTAAAAAGTTGTTGGTGTCAATACTAATTTATAAGTACTTTGAACATTGTAGATTAAGTAACTTCACTTAATAGGGTAGTTAACAAAAAAAAAAATTAGTCCGTCAGATAGATTTCCAAAAAATATTGGACACGTATTTTTTATTTTTTCATGTAAACAAACAATGAAGACGATACAGTGCTTTGAAAACTCGTGTGACGTCATATTCATAGACATTAGTATGGCATTTTTTTACCGGTCAGTGACGTCACAAACCCCCACTCAAATCATTGACGCGTTTTATCTTCGCCAATTTTTATTCATTTGATAAAACAAAAAATACGTATCCAATATTTTTCGATAATCTAGCAGACGGACTAATTAGAATCACATATTTTCTAGTCAGTAAACATCCCTATTTACATGCCTGTGCTCATAGCAGTAGTGTGGTAGACAAACACAGTTAAACTGTGTCATAGTGAGATGGCTGGATGAGGCACAAGCCTATTTACCTGACTTGCAAAATAATTATCTTTATGATTGTCGGATAATTAATAAGAATAATAAAAGTTATTTTCTCCCACAATGTACAATTACAATAATAATACAGGTGTGACAAATATTGAAGGCATAAAGTTTTGTGGGAGTCAGGAATCAAAACTGGCATACCCTGTGCTATGGACTCCAGGACTCCTGTCATGTCCCTCACCATTTCGCCAAAATCATATCAACCTACACATTATATCATATTTGGAGTGAATGAGGAGTGTTTATCTACTATTCTTATATTGCTTATTGTATTTGTTTGTCTTCAGGAACTCCAATGTTAACAATAAGAAATCGCCAACCTCTGAAGCCAATTGTGCCATACAGTGAAGCTGAGAATCCAGCATTTAAAGTGCCAAAGTTCATAGATGTACCAACAGCCATTGGATATTTCGAAAACTTTAGACATGGTACCAACGTTCCAGGTAACTACTCACAATTACAGAATATAGGCATATTTTAATGTCTTTGGTATTCTATACCAACTGTTTTATTATTTAATTAAAAGCACTTTCGGATTAACTTCTAAATGTTGCAGGTTTCTGGCCTGGTGATTTTGATGAATTCGGTTTGCTGTCGTATCACGGCCGTGGTCATATCCTTGCAAGAAAAGAATCTTTTGGCCCTGATGATAATCTTGAAGCATTACATTGTCAAGCTATGAAGGCAAGTTTCGGATGGCTACTAGCTCAAGCAAATTACCAAGGATTTACAACCTACAATGACATAACTTATCCTTTGGCAACACAAACTGTCATTACAAATGGACAACTTTGGTCATTTTATGCTTACCAATTAAATACAATCGAGATGCATACGGACATGGTTGACAACCCGAAAAACAACATTTGCTTTGGTACAAAGCCTTTGAAATTGTATGAAAACCTAGAAAATGGAAAAGTTCAAGGACTTAATGAAGATGTATTAAAGATGCTTATTCAGTTCTATTTGAATGCCCCCGAAGATAGAGACCATGAATTGAAACCATATTTAGGCCAGGAAGAACAAGTTGTAGCTGATATTGAAGATGATAACAGACGCTGCTGGCTGGAGGATAGATACAAACACATAGTGTCCAATAGACCAAGGCACGATCTAATCCCTGAAACATACTTGTGGGAAAAAATTTATAAGATAAAATTCAATACTAGATTCTTTGAAGCAAAGAGAAGGCCATTTGAACTTGGTGTCAGCCCCTTCAAAAGAAGATTGGATGAACATCTGCCCCGTTATATTCCTAAAGTTTTGCGGCCATATCCTAGGAGCAAAAAGACTTTCGAAACAACTTATTACCCTAAGGTTTAATTATTAACTGGATTTAAATAGCTGTAGTGTTTCTGTAATTTATAAAGATAAATAAATAATAACACTAGTGGCTGTGTGTTTTATGTAATAACCTCTTATTCTCTTGTTCGCTCTCTCGCGCATTGCAAGATGTATTTTTTTTTATACCAGACCATACCCGGAAACCAAGTGAAAAAATTTCCTACGTTTTTTTTATGAATACAAGTTTTAAATGTTACTAGTTAACTCTGTAATATTATGTAATTGAATAAACCCCCAATAAATGCAATGTTTTGTTTTTAAAAAGGTATTTTCACACAAAAAATAGGTCGTTTGACTTATTTTAAACCGATTTTAAAAAAGGAGGTTTTTTTGTTTTTTAGCTCGTAAAAAGAATCTACGTCATTTATGAACCGATTCGAAAAAATCCTTTTTTATCCGAAATAAATTGGACCGAGTTGTGCCAAAAGGTTCCAACCCACATATTTATCGAATTTGAGTTATCTATACTAACCAATCTACAATGAGCCTTATTTTCATCCAACAAAGACTCATTTTATGTTATATATTTTTTTAAATTAATACAAATCGGTTTTGCCAAAATGATTCCGGTCTTGAATCGTTGTTGCAAAACTGTTTTTTATTAATTTACCAGAAACACTTTGTTCCAAATGACATGAATCATTACGGCAATGTATTTTTCTAAAGTCTCATAGATGTGGAGTGGTATATTTTCAGTATATCTTTTACTAGGGAGCAGATAATAAAATGAGTCTTTGATACATGAAAATAAAGCTCATTTTAGATTGGGAATCTAGGTTCCCTATGGCCACATGGGAAAGAGATAGCTCAGGCAAAGCTGGATAACATCAAGTCTATGATGCATTTAATCCTAGATGACTGTAAAAAATTCTACAAAAAGTTAAATGGGAACAAAAAGGTAACTGATGATGTTGACGGATTTGGGACCCTTGATTTTGACATTGAAGAGGATTAGTTCTGTTTAGATATGACAGTTAACGTTCTTCTTCTTCTTCTTCTTTATGGGGTTCAGGTTTCCGCACTTAGTCCTTGAAGTGGACCATTGTGCGTGAGCCATGGTAGCCGATTACTCCAACCAGCCCACCTCCCTCCAGAAGCAGATCAGACTTCCCGGTCTCCTCAGGGCTTCCGCAAGGGATCTTGGTGTACCAAGGGTCTCCTCACGAATCTTGGTAACGCCTGTACACTCAAGGAGCACATGCGCCACCGTTTCCTCTGCCTCCATGCATGCTCTGCACAGGGGGCTGTCAGTGATACCTAGGTTGTGGAAGTGTTTATTTAGTGAACAGTGTCCAGTGATGGTCCCCGCCACCAGACGCAGGCTGTCTCTGTCCAGGCGCAGAAGGCGCCTGGTCAGCTTTGTATCCAGGGATGGCATAGCATCCTTGGATTGCCTACATCCTGGTGTCAAGGTCCACCGTTCCTCCGCTTGTATGCGAGTGTGGTCTTTTAACCAGCTTCTTAGCTGCTTGAGAGGGATGGGCACAATGGGTTCGGGTCCGTACGGTTTTGTGCTGGATCCTCTTCTGGCAAGTTCGTCAGCCGCATCGTTTCCAAGTGATCCACTGTGACCTCTTATCCATTGTAGTGTTACCGTGTTGTGATTTAGTACCGTGATACGTTCTAGTGCCTTGTGGCATTCTAGTATCAGTCTCGACGTGATCTGATTGCTCTTTAGGGATTGAAGGACTGAGGCACTGTCGGAGAGTATTCGAATATTAGTATCCGTAACCTCCCTGGCCTCTATAGCGTGTGCCGCTTGGATAATACCTACACACTCTGCTTGATAAACTGAGTTGAGCGTTCCAAGTGGTTTGGACATCTTAATGTTTAGGTCGTCGGAGAACACCCCGACGCCTGTCCCATCTTCGGTTTTTGATCCATCAGTGTAAATCCTTAGCTCTCTTGTACCTGAGTAGTCACACCACTCCTCTATGAGCTCAATGTTGTAGTGTTTTTGGAAGCAGTAGGTCTTCAGGGTTCTGTCGATGGGTGATGCCATCAACGGTTGTTCTTTGATTGCACCTTCTTTGATGCGTGTGTGTTTGATTCTAGAATCATTTCTTAGGGTGCCGGATGCTTCAAGTCTGAAGGTCGCTATGGCCGCTTCCTCTCTTACGACGAGGTGTAGGGGAGGTAGGCCCAGCATCACCTGTAAGGCGGCCGTGGGGGAAGTTCTCATGCTGCCGGTGATTGCTACGCAGGCAAATCTTTGTAGTTTCTCGAGGTCTTTTTGGGTTGTACTTAGGTTGGTCCTGGGCCACCAAACCAAAGACCCGTATGTAATGATTGGTCGGATAACTGTGGTGTATAGCCAGTAGGTAATTTTGGGACTTATGCCCCAATTTCTCCCGAGGAGTCTGTTGCATTGCCATAGGGCTATACTGGCTTTCGTGATGATGTAATCAGTGTGTTTTGCCCAGTTCAGCTGTTTGTCCAAAAATATACCCAGGTATTTGGTTTCAGTCGATAGGCTTAGGGTTGTCCCAAAGAAGCTTGGCAAATGTAACGTTGCTAGCTTCCTTTTCTTTGTGAAGAGAACGAGTTCCGTTTTGGTAGGGTTCACTGCTAGTTTGTACTCCTTGCACCAGTCTTCTACTATTCTTAGGGCTTGGTGCATAAGGTTGCATAGCGTGTTTTCGTGTGTGCCGTTTATTATTATGGTCAGATCATCAGCATAGCCTACCGTGTAGTAGCCTCTGCTATTGAGGCGTTTGATGAGGCTGTCTACTACGAGGTTCCATAATAGCGGCGAGAGGACACCGCCTTGGGGGCAGCCCTTCGCCACTATTGCTCTGGTGGTGCCGTTTACCGTAACTTGGACGGCTCTCAGTCTGAGCATGTTTGTGATCCATCCTCGCAGGGTCGAGTCCACACCGTGTTTCTCGAGGGCTGCGTTGATGCTGTGGAAGATGGTTTTGTCAAAAGCGCCTTCTATGTCAATGAAGACAGCTAGTGAAGAGCATTTGTGGTCCACTGCACATTCGATCTTGGAGATCACACTATGCAGCGCAGATTCTGTTGATTTGCCTGTCGAATACGCGTGTTGTTGTTTGTGAAGTGGCCGCTCCCGGAGAGGTCCGTCCCGAATGTGTCGATCACAGAGTCTCTCGAGGGTTTTCAGTAGAAAAGATGTTAGGCTTATTGGCCTATACGCCTTGGGTTGTGTGTAGTCTGGTTTGCCTGGTTTGGGGATGAAAATGACTTTCACCTCTCGCCATGCAAGCGGTATATATTTCTGTGCTATACAGGCTTGGTAGATGATGGTCAGCCATGGCGTTAAAACGTCTGCTCCCCATTGTAGCAGGGCGGGGAAAATTTTGTCTAAGCCTGCGGATTTATATGGTTTAAAAGTCTTTATTGCCCATTCTATTCTCTCAACAGTTACTATGGTGCGGGCTCTGGCCCAGTCTTGGTCATTTGGTGTGTGCGTTGGTTCACTTGCCCAGGTTCTGTCCTCGGAGAGATTGCAGTCTGGGAAGTGCGTTTCCAAAAGGACTTTACTAGTTTCGTGGTCCGACTTGGTGTATGTGTTGTCTGGGGTTTTCAGCGACCCGAGGGTGCGATCTTGATCGGTAGATAGGATCTTTCTCACACGCGCGGCTTCGCTGTTCGATTCAATTTCTTCACAGAATTTCCGCCAGGCTGCTCTGCTGGCATTCCTGACTTGTTTTTTGAAGGAGTATTGTGTCATCTTGTATGCGTCCCAGTCTTCTGGTAGTCTGGAATTTTTGGCTCTGTTAAATTGTTTTCGCATGGTTTGCCTAAGCTTACTGAGTTCCGCATTCCACCAGGAGTTACCTTTGCTCTTGGTGTTTGGGTCCTTTAGTTTGCAGCAGGCGTGGTAGGCTTCAATTATAGATTCCGAGAGTTTTATTACGGTGTCTTCGAGTTGTTTGGGGTCTATTAGAATTTGGGGCGTTTGGTGCTGTGTTAATAGGGAGGCCAACAGCCGTTTGTAACCGGGTACATTGGTACGGCGTGGGTTGCGTCTAGGTTCGGGTTTTTTTATGTTAGCTATTAGTGAAAAGCGAATCCTTCTATGATCGGAGCAGGAAGGCTCGTTGGATACGTGCCAGTCAGAGATAAGTTTCGCCGCACTTTCCGAGGCCAGTGTTATATCGATGATCGTTTGTCCGCGCGATGTGACCCAAGTGGGTTCTGAGCCGCGGTTCGCGATGTTAAGGTTAGTTGAGAACAAATATGTGCATAGTACCTCACCTCTAGTGTTGGCTTTGTTGCAACCACAAAGCGGGTGATGGGCGTTTGAATCCGTGCAGATGACCAGGCCCAGGTTGGTGTCTTCGCAGTACCTTACCAGGTCGGCCATCCCTTTTGGTGGGCAGTCTTCATCCTCGCCAGGCATGTATACCGAGGCCAGGACGATATCAGGTGCGTCGCCGTCGATTTTAAGCCTGACGGCTGTTACGTCTCTGCAACATAATTGCGTAAGTGTGGTGGTGGGTACATCTTTGGGTATGAAGGCACAGGTTCGTGGTTTATCTGTGCCTTGTGTGTCGAGGATCAGCTTACCTCCAGAGTTGCCAAGGCCACATATTCTGTTATTGCGGATCCACGGCTCTTGGATGAGTGCTATGGTTCGGGGTTCCATCTCCAGTGTCCTGCGCAGGCAGGCGGTAGCTGCCTGGCTATGCTGGAGGTTGGTCTGGATAATTTGTAGGGGACGGGATGGGGCGGCAGTGGGGTGGAATTAGGGGGAGATTGATCCATCGGACAATACACCCCCCTCTTCCAGCCCATGCTGGTCTTCGCTGGGTGCTGATGGCGAGGATGAGAGCAGCTGCTCCGTCCACCTTGATGGTGAGGCTGGCATCCTCACACTGTCAGCATCAGCCATCGCCGTTCTGGCCATCTCCTCCTCCAGTTGCGCCATCGTCGGGTCGGCTTCAGTCGGGGTCGGTCTCGTCTGTTCAGTCTGTGTGTCGGAGGGAGGGGTGTTGGGGAAGAAACGCACGTATATCGACCCAAGTAGATACGATATCCGTCGCTCCCTCCCCAAGACCTTTACGACCTCGTCCTGTGGGATACCCAGGGTCAGGTATGTCCCATGGTTATCGCCACCGACCGATGTCGCCCTGTACAGGGACCACCTACCGATGTCATACCAGGGGTTCTGGCAGGTCAGAACCGTCTGGAGCAGCGCTATGTCCCCATTGTACCGAGGTACGAAGAGCGCCGCTCTAGTCCGGGTCGGTACGTCGGTCTGTCTCATGACTTTCAGTGTCGCGTCAGTGTCCGTCAGTCTTATTCTGGGTACATTCTGGGTCAGCCAAGTCAGGGCGTTGTCGTCCTCGCACCAAATATGTACCGTGCCATCCGCTACCCTTGGGTAACCGCGGAAGGCCGGGACTTTGGTGGGGTCGGTTCGACACGTCTCCACGATGAGGTTCTCAAGGCTGGTCTTGATGTGCTCACCTTCATCAGTCGTCATGTCTCGGGTTGGAGGCGAGAGGCAGATCGCTACGGCGAGTCGCGCAGGAATATCCTTTGTGGCCCGCGCGTAGGTTCTCTGCCCCCCTTGAGCGGCCTGGGTTCTACTGCGCTTGGCGTCCCCCTGGAGCGCACTAGGTGAGGCCGTGTCGTCCGGGCGCTCTCTCTTCGCCGCTCCCTGTCCACTTGGACCGGGTTGCGGTTCTGAGGAGCCTGGCACAGAGCTTTGTGCCAGGGACACCCGGCGTAGGAACCCAGACCGTTTGCCCCGCTTCCTTTTTGTGCGGTGTTGGTCTACGGTCTCGTCGCGGTTCCGGTCGCTTCCTCCGGATGGTCCTGGTGCGGACAGTGACCTCTCGCGCAGGGTTTCCCCTTCGCGTGCTGTTCCCTGCCCGCACGTTTCCGCGTCCGACTGCTTCTCGCGCTGGGTTTCCCCTTCGCAAGTCTGTAGCCGGTCGCGTACTCCCTTACAACTCACCGTTTGTGCTACGCGCTGGCTGTTGCCATCGCGGATCTTGCTCAAACGGTTGTTGAGTTCTCTCTCTCTGTTCCGGATCTTTCCGCGCTTCGTTCTGAGCATACGTACTTCGTCCACAGAGATGAAACCAGAACCATCAGATTCCGCTTCCTTTCCCGTCCCGAGAGAGTTCATGTCTCTCAGCCTTACCTCGATCTTCTCGCGCTGGAGTGCCAGCGCGCGGAGTTCGCTGCTAAGACTGGAGATTCGAGCTTTATTGTCGTCGTTGTCAGGGTTATTTGTCACACTGTTCCTAACGATGCACTGTTGCCAGGCACTCGTGGAAGGTGTGACAGTCAGGGAAGTTGGCGCAGGATTTGCAGCCGTCTTAGTGTCAGTAGGCGCAGAAATTGCAGCCGTAGACGTGTCGGAAGGCGCGTGAGCCGCAGCCGATGCTGTTGGCGCCGAAGCAGCCAGCCGCGCAGAAGGCGCGGCACTAATAGGCAGATTGGTGCCCCCCCCCCAGATTACGGTGGAGGCAGACCGACGAGTCGGTGTGGGATTCCCCGGCATTGCCGGGACCCACCTGGGGAATATTTTTTTTTACCTTTCTGCGACATATTGGGTTTGTGGGCTTTTTTGGAGTTGAGGTTACCCGTCCTCATGGACCGAAAGGAAAAATGGGAATAAGGAGGGAGGGACTGGGCGTGGGATCATGGGAGTGGGGTGTGGGGTTACCCTAGGCCTGGTATTTTGACCTTCGGGTAAAATGCTAAAAGGCGCCTGGGGGTTTTTGTTGCGTCTATTTCTTATGGAATTAGACCGAGAACAGGGTGGCAACCACGTGAAGGTGAATCCCCCAGACTTGCCTTGAGGATCTACACGACTGTAGCGCTCCCCCTCAAGACCTCGCCACCCTACCGCCTCTGAGGGAGGCAGTAAGGTAGGCCTGCATCTATACTACCAAGCAAAGCATAAGCAAGGCATGTCGTTGTGCAACCGCAAAAGCATAAATACAGACCCCCCCCCGACAGTTAACGTTTCGTTTTGTTTTTTTATCTCCGAAATATATAAAATCGGGATTAAAACTGTCCTATTTGTTAATCCAGGTAATAAACTATCTGTGTACCAATTTTAATCCAAATCCGTGCAGTAGTTTTTGCGTGAAGAAGTAACAAACATACACACTCATAAACTTTTGCCTTTATAAATTATTAGTGTGATACCTAGTCACTCTTTACATGAAAAACATTATGGAAGTGATTTGGATCATTATTCCAAAATTAATTTTGACACAGTTGTCGCGGAATATATTGTTGTATTTACATTCGCGTGTATTTACATGCCGCGGTAAAAACCAGTATTTGTGTTTAGCTAAAGTTTAGTAAAAAGCCGTGTTTATCAAGGAGAGTTGATACATCTGTGTACCAATTTTAATCCAAATCCGTGCAGTAGTTTTTGCGTGAAGAAGTAACAAACATACACACTCATAAACTTTTGCCTTTATAAATTATTAGTGTGATACCTAGTCACTCTTTACATGAAAAACATTATGGAAGTGATTTGGATCATTATTCCAAAATTAATTTTGACACAGTTGTCGCGGAATATATTGTTGTATTTACATTCGCGTGTATTTACATGCCGCGGTAAAAACCAGTATTTGTGTTTAGCTAAAGTTTAGTAAAAAGCCGTGTTTATCAAGGAGAGTTGATACGAACTCTCAGAGCTCGTATCGTATCGGGTTTTTTTTTTTTTTTTTTTTTTTTTGTTTTTGGCGTTGCACTATTCGTGCTTATTGCCACTGACAATATTTAGTGGTTATAACAAAAACGTAAGAATCAATTACTCGCGAAATAATAATATTTTACAACGGGAAATTTGGAAATGAAAATGGAAAGGAGGGTAGTTGTGTTGATAAAAATAATAAATGATAACAAGTTAACAGTAAAGATATATAATACAACAAAAATCTGAAAACATTTGACGCCACGAGTGGTCCAACAAAAAGGCCAACTCGGTGCGAAAACTAAAAAACTAAATGTTAAATTAATTACTTAAAATATAATTTATAAATTAATGTTTAAATAGTGATATCATTATTTACAAGGAAAAGAGCTGGGTGAATATCACAGCAGCAAATTTTACGTGTCCACGTTGAGAATCAAGGTGTAAAATGATAGGATGTTTCTGATTTTTTTTTATAGTGAACTACGTAACCTGGTTCAATTAGGGCCACTTTTTTTTTTTAATAAGTGCATACAAATCATCAGGGGAAAAAAAAATACCCCTAAAATTCAAGTTTGGTGGGTTGTCCCAGTTCCATTTTTTAAGATAATTGCATTCACCAAAGAAACAATTTAAGGTACAATAAAAAATAAACAATTTCATTAGTATATTCATAAGACACATTATCCAAAAACAATTAAGCTATGTTAGAAAATCTAATTTAAAAGCACAGGACACCTGATCAAAGTTTGTCCCAGCAAAAATAAAAAATTTGGTGGCACTTTTTCAACTACCTATAACATGATGTTACGTGCGCGTGCGATTAATCGCGGTTTATTATTTTGCATCTCTCAGTCGTGCGCGTACTTGCGCGTAACATGTGTGTGATTAGTGCTGTGATTTCCCGCCAAAAACGTAAGTATCATCTTGGGTGGCACAAGGGGACAAGAATTGTTCAATTATTGGTGGATCGATTTGATATTGATTTTTAAGTGTTTTAATAGTAAGCTGCATGTTATAGCTAGTGATTTGGGTTACACATAAATCAGTGTTATAAATTTAATTGTAACTTAAAACCCCTATTTTTAAAGATTTTTTTTATGCCTGGTCTCAATTTTGGTGGCTCAATTTTGGTGGCTTTGGTGGCGTTTTTATGCCACCAAAATTGAAAACGCGCCACCAAACTTTAAGTATGTAGTGTATATTGTTGGTACCTATACAGTGTGTTTGGCTATAGGTTCCCAATACTTTCAGAGCATATTAAATACTCAGTTCTATCGACAAATACACGTTTATAAATGTTCCTAACCCCGCGAATGGCAACCATCTTGTTTTTTTAATCGCTTGATCCAAGGTATGTTTAATGAAATGCTAATATCTTTGAATCTAAGAGACCTGCAGATAAGCAAATGATCTTATTGTAACAGTAAACGCCGAGGCAATTAAATTATTAAATAAACTTTTCTGAAAAATACGTAAAACGAGCCTAAAAAAAATAAGTACAACAGAACAGTAAATAGTACTTATTATTATAAGGGTGCCACTAATGATCAAGTCTTCTTATCCATATTTTTTTTTTTTTTGCTTTTTAGAATGCCAAAACAGACCAACGATGAAAGGCTGCTTAAAAAGAGAATGGCAGAAAGAAGAAGAAAAGCAAGAATAAAGAGCAATCCCGAACAGGCTGAAATACTACGAAGAAAAGAAAGGGAGAGATATCACCGAAAAAAGCGAGAAGGTAAACTTGTTTCACAGCAACAAAAGTCACAACGCGAGCGTCGAGCTTTACAGAGAAAAAATAAAATATATCAACGTGAATATTATCAAAAACAAAAAACAACAAAAATGCTCGCAAGAGAAGCAGAATCAAATTTTAATGCGTTACCCCAACATGTACTTTGTGACAGCAATTCTCAACTGGATATCTTACCTAATTGTAGAGTTGTTGATGTGCACGAGCCTCTTGCAAGCAGCACGACGAGATTTTCACGATTTGATAATGAGAGCATGCATCAACATACTTCGGATACTAGAAATCTACGTTCTCGAACCTGTCGTGATTGCAGTAGTCCAGACACTCGCGCCAGAAGTTACAATCAAACGACTTCGCAAGGTCAATATTCCAACAGCTTACTGTAGTGTCCATAGATAATAATTAGTCAAGCACTATGATTGTTGATAGGTACACCCCTTTTTAGAATGTAGAGTTATAGTCTGTGGGCAGAACAATAAAGAACATGGCGACGACAAATAGGTTGTTTTAATGAGTCGGATATAATCCTATAAATCCTGGAGCATCACACATAAGATTCCTGGCCGAACCACGAACACAACAATTTGGCGACGAGGATGGAGGTCAGTGGTAAAAGTTTCATCGGAAACTTACCCGTTTTCGATAATGACGCTCAAAGTTTCGCAAGCTGGATAGAGATATTTGAAGAATATTGTACGTTAAATAGCGTCCCATTAGAAAGTGTCAACAACGTCAGGAAGTCACTGTTTCTATGTCATATTGGAGTCAAGCATTATAACGTGTTACACAGTCTAAGCTTACCAAATAAGCCAAGTTCAAAAACAATCTCAGAATTAGCAACCATTTTGTCGGAAAAATATGATTCGCCAGGTCTAGAGTCTACAAACAGGTACTTATTCTACCGGAGGATGCAGTCAGAAGCAGAAAGTGGCTCGGAATATATTGCGGCCCTGCAGGAAATTGCAGCCAAATGCAATTTTGGCGGCCATGCGGAGAACGCATGCCGGGACCAACTCATTGTTGGAATCCGTAGCGAAAGTATAAGAAAAAAACTGCTGTCGATCTCAGAGCTAACTTACGAAAAAGCGAAAACTATATTCCTACAAGAAGAGTCTGTGGTGATGCAAATGAAAAATATGTCGGGTACACCAAATATTAATAAAGTCAGGAATCGTCATGATAATCCAGGTCGTCGTTACCCAAATAGTCAGAGTCAAAATCGTCAAGGTCCGCCGTGTCAGAGTCAAAATCGTCAAGGTCCATCGTGTCAGAGTCAAAATCGTCAAGGTCCACAGAGTCAAAACCGTCAGCATCCAGCATACCACAATCAGTCAAGTCAACAAGGTGAAAATGCCAGGCACCAGTCATGCTACCGATGTGGGAGGAACCACAATCCATCAACGTGTCCAGCTCGTTCATGGAAGTGCTATGTATGTCAGCGCTTTGGTCATACGTCAAGGTTGTGCAGAAATCGCAATCAGGGTAACACAAACCAAGTATCTGAAGTCGAGTCTGTTACAAGTCCTGTAAGTAATAGTGTAGACAGTGTAGTTAACTTGTTAACAGATTCTTTTAACATAAATAATATACAGTCAAGTCAGTCAATGTGTAAACTTCAGTACTACAGACAAACATGTACTTGCATATCTTGTGATATTCCTTGTGATCCTAATTGTGGATTTTGTACAAATATTAAGTTGGTAAACATTAATAGTGTCTCACCTAAGCCACATATTATTAAAGTCAATGTCGAAGGATCACCATTAGAAATGGAAATTGATACAGGTGCAGCTATTTCATTGATTCCTTATCAATGTTATTTAGATGTGTTTAAAAGTCATACCTTGAAGTCATGTAATATAAAATTAAATACTGTGTCAGGTCCTCTTGAAGTAGCTGGTATAATAAAAGTTAAAGTGTCCTTTAGTAAGTCAGTAGTTCCCAAGTTGTTACCACTTGTTGTAACAGCAGATAAAAAGTCTTTTATACCTTTGCTTGGGCGTGATTGGTTAGATATTTTAAACCCAGAGTGGAGAAATAATATTTTGTCAAGTAGTGTTAACAATAAGAATTATGTAAAGTCAATTCATTCAGAAGTCAAGTCAAATAATGAGTCTAGTGTTGTACAACAGTTCATGAAAACTTATCCAAATGTGTTCAGCAAAAATGTTGATTCACACATAAAAGGTTTTGAAGCAAAATTAGTTTTGAAAGAAGATAGTACCCCAGTATTTTTAAAACCTTACCCATTACCTTATAATATTGTCCAAGTCGTCAGTGATACTTTGGATAGGTTGGAAAAAGATGGAAAGATTTATAAAGTCAATTATTCAGAGTGGGCATCACCTTTGGTACCAGTGAGAAAAGCCAATGGAGATTACAGAATTTGTGTTGATTTTAAGCGTTCAGTAAATTATAATATTAAAGTTGATTCTTACCCGCTTCCCAAGCCGGAAGATGTGTTTGCTACAATGTCAGGTGGTGAAGTATTTGTTGTTTTAGATTTATCAGATGCATATACACAGTTATTAGTAGATGAGCAGAGTCAAGAATTGTTAACAGTCAATACACACAAAGGGTTATATAGATATAAACGTTTAATTTATGGTATAGCATCAGCTCCAGCAATTTTCCAAAAAGTTATGGATCAATTATTGTCTGGTATACCGAATACTGTGTGTTACATCGATGATATTTTAATAAAAGGGAAGAATTATGCAGATTGTTATAATACAGTTGTCAAAGTTTTAGATAAGTTAAATAAACATAATGTCAGAATTAATTATGGAAAGTGTAAATGGTTTGCAAAGTCTGTAGAGTACTTAGGTCACATAATTTCAAAGGAAGGTAGAAAGCCTAGTCCATCCTTAGTAGAAGCTATTGTCAATGCAAAGTGTCCACAAAATATTAAAGAGTTGAGATCATATTTAGGTATGTTAAATTTCTATCATAATTTCATAGGGAATTTAAGTACATTAGTTAAACCTTTGCGTCGTTTAACAGAAAATAATGTTAAATGGGATTGGACACCCGAATGTCAGTCTGCTTTCACCTTAAGTAAACAAATGTTAATCAGTAGTGATATTTTAGTCCATTATAACCCGTCGTTACCTTTAGTTGTATATTCAGATGCAAGTCCAGTAGGTCTAGGCGCAGTGTTGTGTCATGTTATTAATATTAATGGTAAATCTTTAGAGAAGCCAATAGCTTACACATCATGTTCATTAACTAAAGTCCAGTGTAACTATTCGCAGTTAGATAGAGAAGCCCTAGGTATTGTATATGCAGTCACTAAATTTCACAAATATTTATGGGGTCGTCATTTCACCCTTATTACAGATAATGCTCCAATCAAATATATTTTGCACCCTGGTAAAGGAATACCAACGTTAGCAGCTCAACGCTTGCAACATTGGGCATTAATTCTTGAGAGTTATGATTATAACTTAGAACATAGAAAAAGTGAGTTTTTACAGCCAGCAGATGCTTTGTCTAGACTGCCAATTAATAAAATTGTGTTAGATGTCAATAGTAATGCATTTTCAAGTGACTTACCTATTAATATGTTTGATATTGCAAAACAAACTTTGGAAGATCCTGTGTTAGTTAAAGTTGTCAAGTTAACTAAAGAGGGATGGCCTCATTATTGTAAAGATCCTGCAATTAGTCCTTATTTCAAGATAAGAAACTTCATTTCAATTAATGAAGATTGTCTAATGTTTGGTTCAAGATTAATTGTACCACAAAAATGTCAACAATATGTATTGAATCTTTTACATGAAAGTCATCCAGGTATTGTACGTTCTAAAATGTTAGCTAGATCATTGTTCTGGTGGCCATCAATGTCTGTAGATATAGAAACAAAATGTCAGTCTTGTGAACCTTGTTCTGTTGTTAATTTTAAGCCTAGTAATGATAAATTGTCATGGCCCAGAACTTCTATGCCATTTGAAAGAGTTCATATTGATTTCTTTGAATTTAAGAAACAACATTTCTTAATATATTGTGATAGTTATTCTAAGTGGTTAGATATTAAACACATGTCAAAGTCTTGTAATGCAGAGAATGTGATAGAAGAGTTATGTGGTATATTTTCATTTGTTGGATTACCAATTGAAATTGTGTCGGATAATGGTCCACCATTTGATTCAAATGCTTTTATAAATTTTTGTACTAAGTTCAATATTAAAGTCACAAAAAGTCCTCCTTACCATCCAGAAAGTAATGGTTTTGCTGAAAGAAATGTTCAAATAGCTAAGAAAGCACTAAGTAAACTTGTTTTAGATAAAAATGGTTCTGAATCCTTATGTCTTAAGATTAATAAATTTCTTCTAAATTATAGGAACACTCAGACTACAACTACAGAGAAATGTCCTAATTCATTGTTATTTTTGTATCAGCAAAGAACCTTAATGTCCATGTTAAATCCTAATTTTAATCCTAAGTCTGTTAAGAAATATCCTAGTTCTCATGTATTTAGTGAGAATGATAATATTTTAATTCGCATAGGGAGGAATGGTGTTATTAATAAGGGTATAGTTTTAAAATGTCTTAGCCCAGTTATGTTTCTTGTATCTGTAGATGGTGTTGTTAAGAAAGTCCATTTAAACCAAATGTCCCATGCACCCCTACCATCCAGTACTCCAGTTGCTACTCCTTTAGTGCCAAGTTCAGTATATCCTGGTCCGGTAGTAATTCCTCAAACCAGTTTTAGTCAGCCCATTCCAATGTATCCTGGTCCTGTAGTTAATCCTGGTCTAGTCCAATCAAGTCCCTTACGTCCTAGTCCTGTCCAGTCCAGTCCAGTACGTCCCAGTCCTGTCCAGCCCAGTCCAGTTCAGTCTAATCCAGTGTCAGCTCCTCACCTCAGGAGATCTAAGAGAATTATCCACCCACCAACTAAACTAAATCTGTGAGGGAGGATGTAGTGTCCATAGATAATAATTAGTCAAGCACTATGATTGTTGATAGGTACACCCCTTTTTAGAATGTAGAGTTATAGTCTGTGGGCAGAACAATAAAGAACATGGCGACGACAAATAGGTTGTTTTAATGAGTCGGATATAATCCTATAAATCCTGGAGCATCACACATAAGATTCCTGGCCGAACCACGAACACAACACTTACAACCGTCCACAAGTCGTGCTAATACACAACCAAGTAACTCACGAAATTTTCGCACAAGTAGTCCTGTTGAACTTACGGCGCTGTCTCCCCCTACATCTCCATGCGTCAGTAGCATTGATATTTCTGTTCCTATGGTATGCCCTAATAGTCCAACATCAGATACATCAATTACTTCAGTGGACTTTAAACGTGAGTTTAAGAATAAATTTCGACGATATCAAAAAAGCAAATCCAAAGAGATAGAGTTGTTGCAGCGAAGAATTTCAGAACTTAGAAGAGATAACATTACCTACAGGAAACAAGTATTAAGATTGGGAAATGTTAAAAAAATACTAAAGTCTAAAGAACCAAATGAGATAGTTGCCTTATCGAAGCTAAACACAATGAATACATGTACAAATAATCGGAATGAAAAAATACGCAGTGATTTAATTAAATTTTATGAAGATGATGAAAACAGCCGTCTTTGTCCAGGTAAAAAAGACACCATAACGAGACGTAAACTAAAAAAACAAAAACGATTACTGTCGAGCTCTTTAAAAGTTTTACATAAGAAATATTTATCTTCAGGTCTTACACCAATTAGCTACCCTTCGTTTTGTAGAATGAAACCATTTTGGATCGTTAAACCCAACATAGGCAACAGAAACACGTGCATGTGCCAAATACACGCAAATATGGAACTTATAACCACGGCACTAAAAATGTACAAAGTGATAAGTGAAAATACAACCACCGATCTATTGCAAAGTTTGTGTTGTGACAAAAATAACGTCAAGTGTCTTTTGAGAAAGTGCTCAAAATGTCAAAATAAAAAAATACTTTATAGAGAATTTGACAATTCAAATTCAATTGTATACTGGAAATGGGGTAAATCCACGAGAGCTTACGTACAAAACAATGTAGAGAAATCGGCAAATGTTACGGAAAAGATCAGAATGGTGGAGAAACCTCTACAAGTCATTAAAATTTTCGAAAACTATCTGGAACGATTTTTGAGACATTGTGGTAACATCAGAAATCAAGCAGATGCAGTAAATAAAATAAAACGTAACCTCGATTATTCAGAATGCTTAGTTCACATCGATTATAGTGAAAACTATTCGACGAAGTATGGATCTGAAACTCAGTCGGTCCATTTTGGTGCAAGTAGACAGCAGTTGACGCTGCACACCGGAGTGATATATTACCGCTGCTCACAAGACCAAACACTCAAGTCACAGGCATTCTGCACAATCAGTTCTTCTTTACGGCACGACGCCTCTGCAGTGTGGGCTCATATGGTTCCGATACTGTCTGAAATTGACAAAATACTTCCTGAGGTATCCACCTTACACATTGTTTCAGATTCACCTTCAGCACAATACCGAAATAAAAAAATATTCTACATAATGTCCCAGTTCTGTTCCTATTGTCCAAATCTGACCTGTGTGGTATGGCATTACTGCGAATGTGGTCATGGTAAGGGTGCACCTGACGGAGTTGGCGGTGTTTTAAAGAGAACTGCAGACCAGTTAGTAGCGTACGGAAATAACATTACAGACATTGATAGTCTCATTCAAAGCCTGAAAGCTAATACAAAGTCAGTAAAAATTGAACGAGTGGAAGACTACGAAATTACCGAGAAGGACTGGCTTTTACCTAGTCAGTTAAGACCTTTTCCTGGAACTATGAAGGTTCACGAAGTTATTTGGACCAAATTTTTCAAACACCGACTGGCGCTCCGTTCTCTGTCTTGCGCCGAGCCTCAGTGCTTGTACAATTCCACCGAATGCCTTCATGGTAAGCATTTAGGATTTTACTACTTACCAAGCAATGAATACACGGAGCACACTGTAAACATTCAGTCTTCAGTAGAAGACGTCCATATTATATCTCAGCAGACTATTTTGCATGGCAAACGTCCCGTGACAGTTCATCGATTCAAAGGATCTGAAAAAATGGAATTTGGTAATTTGCAAAGACCAAGTACATCTTCATTATTAACTAGTACATCTCGTTCTCAGCAACAACGTTCTAAGTTCTCAAATACAACATTTTTATCGAAATATACGAACCAGATTGGAACCGATTTGGATGAAGCAGCTGTTCCTTCGCAATCTTTTTTTGAAAATATTAATAGTGATGTGTTTTCCAAGTTAGAAAAATCTGGCGATTCTGCCAGAACTGCTGAATCAGCTTTAGATGTTGATAATTCATCAGACTCAGAATTCAACATATTTTAGAGTTTATTCATCATCGTTATTTTTTTTTTTAATTTGAATTTTATTTGCAAGAACAGTTATTAAAATTCAGCTTGGTTATTTGGTAATTTAGTACTATAGATCTTTAAAGGGTTATGTGGCAAGTCAAAAATATAATAACATTGTTTTTAGGAAACTTATTAAAATTCGAAAGAAAAAAGTATTATTTCTGTTTTTATGTTAGTTTGCATGAGAAGATAACACAATTAAGTTTGTTATTCCATGTAACTATTCTGTGTAACTGTTGCGTCAAGTTCCTATTAGATGTAAGTGTATATTTTTTTGTACTGTGCTCATTGTTTTCTTGTTTTTAAGTATTTTTTAGTAAAGATGAGAGAAAATTTATATTTGAAAAATACAAATTCCTTTCGTAGATTTAAAGACTGATTGTAGAAACTGTGATTATTACTATTTTATGTTACTGTTGCAGTCAAATTCCTATTAGATTTAAGAAGTACTGTTTATTTTGTTTTCTTGTTTTTTTTTTAAGTTTTTTTGTCAAAAATGAGAGAAGATTTATTTTTGAAAAATACAGATTCCTTTTGTAGTTTTAAAGACTGATTTTAAAAATTCTGATTAAATAACGATTCTGTGTAGGTAACTATTGCAGTCAAATTCCTATTATAAGAAGTACTAAGCATGTTGTTTTCTTGTTTTTAAGTATTTTTTAGTTATTCAAGTTTTTTTTTGGGGTTAATTATGTTTAATTTCTTTGTTTTGTTTATGAAACTTGTAGGTTTACAATAAAAAGTTAATTATTTGTGGTTTGTGTCAGAAACGCATAATGACAGATCAGATAAATAATAAATAAATATTTTTGAACAATAGAGAGTTTTATTAACCGATGATAGTTATTGACATTGAGCTTTATTCGTGAGATTGAGGTTTATGACAAAGTCATTCAATTTTGGTGCCACTGATTTTCAATTTTGGTGGGCACTTTAAATTTAGGTGGGCGATTTTCAATTTTGGTGGCCACACTAGACTTTGAACTTAAATATCTCAAAAAGTTATCGAGATATTCGGAGACCTCTTGAAGATTCTTCTACCTTGAACCTTCTATTTTTATACCAAGTCCTTATTTTTCACGAAAACTGAAGAAAAAATTGTGCCACCAAAATTGACAAAAAATGAACCGTGTTGATATTGACCCAGCTATAGTTTTATAAATATCTACATTAAAATTAAATAAAATACATGATATAGAAGTAGGAAACGGGACTCGGAGGGAAACAAGGCTTTGGAAAAGTGTAGAGTGGTCATAAAGGGGGCAGGAAAAAATAAGATGGTTCAGATCTCCCACTTCAGCGCCACAGACACACGCAGGGTTCTGCACAATGCCAAGCCTGGCAAGATGAGCAGGAGTACACACGTGACCCAATCGCATACGTATGAATATTGTTGTTATCTTTTTGCTTAACTTGTACTTGCTAAACCAAGGCTTAACAAAAATGGTTGGCTGAATATTACGATAAAATTTCCCTTTCACTGATTGCCCGGACCAAAGCTGACCCCAGGATTCCTGTAGATAAACTCTGGACAGAGCAGCCAGATCTTGGGAGTTATTTTTGTACGGAAAAACGTCTCCACACAACACGGCATCATTAGCTAGCTGGTCAGCTCTCTCATTACCTAAAATGCCACAATGCGACGGTATCCACGCAAAATGCACTGAGTACCCCTTCATAAAACACCTATTAAGGAGTTCACGTGTTTCAAATATTATATTAGAATTATGAGAATAAAAAGGGAATCTGGCCAAAGATTGTAAGGCACTCCTTGCATCAGTCAAAATGAGTGAATTTTGTAAGTCCATCATAAGTATATATTCGACCGCTTTGAATAAGCCGTAACATTCTCCCGTAAACACCGATGATTCGGGCGGGAGCTTTATTTTTTGCACGATATTAAATTGGGAGTGGTATACACCTACTCCCACACATGAGTCTCTTCCATGTTTCGAAGCATCTGTAAACAAGAGCTGAAAGCCCTTCCAGTCTCTATCCATAATAAAGTTGAAGTTATGGTTGTGACATACGTCATCTCGGTAAATATTGAGGTTATAGTGTATAGTTGGAGATCTAGCTAACGAGTTGTACTTACAGTGAAATACAAGGTGTTGATTTGTATCCTAGTCAAATTCAAGGACGTAATTATGCTAATGATTCTCGACCCAAATCAACAATAAAATGGGTAGGTATTTTTTTATTTATTTTTCTTATTTGCGGAAATCCGTAAGTGTAAACCAGCCGTATTTAAACGCGGCCTGTCTGTTACTAGCCCTATAACCGCGCTTTTACACACAAACAAAAGCAAACAATACATACACAACGCATACGCAACGTTCATTCAATAAATTAGTAGGTAATCAATTCTACCCCAATCACGGTGCGCGCACGCTCCTAGCCGCGCCCCCGCGGCTCTGGAACTAACAGTGTGTTTGATGTCGTCGAAGCGTGCGGGTGCTTTGCGAATTTCGCTTCTCGGTACATCGTTGAGACGTAGGTACAAAGTGCAAGATGACGGACAACTATTCAAATGTCGAGTTGGTGGAGATGGTCCGTCTGTATGCCATCAGTGGAGACAGCCTACGACGAGCCATCCAGATGTTCACCGAAATGTTTCCCGATCGGGAACCCCCATCACAGAGCGTCATGCTGGCTGCTACGCAAAGACTGCGGGATCATCGGCAGTTTGACGTTCCCCGGCATGCTCAAGCTCGCGGCAGCGTAGGCCTGCCTGTCGCCTTGCAAGAAGATATCCTGGAGTACTTCCAGCGAGACCCACGGGCAAGCACGCGGGAGGCTGGTCAACACTTTGGAGTGCACCACACCACAGTGTGGCGCCTACTGAAGCGTGAACTGCAACACCCGTTCCACTACCGCAAGGCACAAGACATTCACCCAGGTGATAATGCCGTGCGGATTACATTTTGTCGCTGGTTGCTGGAACACCAAGACGCCAACATCCTGTGGACGGACGAGTGTTTATTTACTCGAGTTGGCGTCTACAATGTTCATAACGAACATTGGTGGGCTCACCGCTACCATAACCCGCACGTAACCAAACAGCATGCGTTCCAAGTGCGGTTTGGACTGAATGTGTGGGCTGGCATAATAGGGGAACATGTGCTTGGACCCTACTTCATTGATGGGTACCTCAACAGTGCCAAATACCTGGAGCTGTTGCGTCACGTTGTCGAGGATATGTTGGGTTTACACGAAGGAAGTGACAAGTGTAACAGAATTACGTGCAAGGATCATTAGTGCTTTCGACACTTTAAAAACGAATGTGTTAGTGTTACGTAAGGTGAAGGAAAACCAGCTACGTCGTGCTCGATTGTGCGAGGAGTGTGATGGTGGCCACTTTGAACAATACCTCCGGGTAACTTAAGTAGGTAATTTATTTATTTGTACATTTTGTAAATACGTTGTTAGCTTAATCAATTTTATTAGTGTAAATAAGTTGATTTCAAATTTTTAACAACGCCAATAATACCTAAGAGTCGAAAGTATCACGTAGGTACATACACTTAATTAGCACGTCTTTCCATTTCCATCAAACGTAGAAAACATTTTTAGACTTAGTGGATCGGTACACCAACTAAGGTAGGTATTATTGCCGGTCCTAAGCCCGTTATGTAGGAAAGAAAATTTCAAATCAACCAATTTAATCCACAAATAAAAACAAAATCACTACGAAAACTTTAGGTTGAAGGATAAAGCAAAACTAACATTTTATTAATCATCTGATATCAGGTCAGTGAACTTTTCTTTGGCGCACTAGTATTACTGTCATTAGTAAGATTAATCCGTATTCCAATGATGCTCAAAAATGAGTTAGTTATTAAGCGAAATTTATGACAATAATGTAGGTGGTTTTCGAAATAAAATTAGGTAAAATGATTGCTACCGGGCATGGCTCGGTCGCGCTCGAGCGCACGCGGCTTGCATTTCGTAGGTAAGACGTCGACACTCACGCACACTCACACAGCTCAGCTGCATTGTAGCTGTGTGCGTAGTCGGGTGATTCTGTTTTATTTGTATTGAATTAAGGGTTTAATTCTGAAATACTGTTAAATTTCAACAACAAAAAAAAAGCAGCGCTTATTAGTTATTAGCCGCTACCGTACCTCAATTGATTATTTATGTCTTTTATGACAACCTCCTGAAATTTGACGAGGATGCAAATCAACACCTTGTATAGGAAGAAATTGAGAGTGATGACAGGGAGTGTTCGCAACGGAGCTGGAACGCTCCAATGCTAGCGGTCGTCGATGCATCGCGTACGGAACGCGACGGGCAGCCTGCGCCGGCGGCGGCCATCTTAATCTCTCTCGCCCCTTCCGCTTACGACTAGACACCAACGCGTATGTTGCGCAGTATTTTTTATTATCTTAAATTCTTAATTCTGTATTTCTGTAACATCATGTCAAGAGTAAACGATAAAACCTATTCCTCGCTTTATTGAAGAGTTGATCACCCCAACATTTGGTGACCCCGACGTGATCATTAAACTATGAAGAACTAGATGCGACCGCGTGGTGCCGAGAAACGAGCTGAGCCCTAAGACGACCCACTAACCGAGATGACTGCCAATCTATGATGACTGTGTGTGCGTGCTGATGAGTGATGACCCCATCTATCCCTGTTCCTGTGTAGTGAGTGATGTGGTCTGTTCACAGGGAAGTACGCCCAATTTTAGTCATGCTAAACCAGTCCGACATTCATAGTCAGCCGATTTCTGTGCACCAGACTTATGTAATTTATACCTACTATCTCGAGTCACTGATAAGGAGGTACTCATTAATGACAAGCCTACTTACCTGCCTTACTAGCAACTACCTTTTCTTTCTTTCGCTTACGGGACCACCCTGGCATTTTTCAGACGCTGTGCTGCCTGCTTCTTGGGTCCCGTTGGAATGCGCTGCTATACTTGCTTATCACTGCTGATACTTGCATCCTGCACTGTGTAACCTGCCTGGCTTGTGTGTGAGTCGCTGACTGCACGAGCTGTTGTCGTAGCCATTGCGCGACATATACGGTTTGGCTTTATTTTCTAATATTTGAATGCGGTATTCAATACCAGCATAGCTGATTTCTTGACGGTCTGTTCAGTTCTATAAGTGTTTACCATGTCAACTGAATTGAAATCTCTTATTCAACAACGTGGTACGATAAAGGCTAGAGTAACTATATTTTCTAAATACTTAAGTACTGTAAAACTCATAGAAGCTGCCAACATTCCTAAACAAATGCTTCTTGAAACTGAATTAAAACTATCTAGATTCAAAGAGTTGTTGGTACAGTTTGACAATTTAAAAACTAAAATTGAGGGTTTGGACCCTGATCAGTTAGAAGAAAATGACATGATTGAAAGTGAATTTTGCTCTAACATAGCTACAGCTCAACTGTTAATTGAAAGTTATGCCCCTAATGACGCAATACCTGAAAATAAGAACTGTGATTCAATATCTACCTGTCAAAATATTAACCAAGATAGCCGTAGCTATAACATTAAGCTTCCTACAATTCAGCTGCCTTCATTTAATGGAAACTATTTAAATTGGATGGAATTTCGAGATACGTTTGATTCTTTAATCAACAACAATGATACTATTCCAGAAATTAACAAGTTTCATTACCTCCGCTCTTCATTGAAGGAAGGAGCATCTGATATAATCAAGTCAATTGAGTTTACTGCTGCCAATTATAAATTAGCTTGGAAGTTACTTACTGAACGCTTTGATAACAATAGGATACTTACTAGTAATCATTTAAAGGCTATCTTGAACTTTGACACAATATCTAAAGAAAATTACAAGTCACTTCGTACTATGATAGATTACTATTCTAAAAATGTTCGAGCCCTATCTTCTTTGAGTGATCGCGAATCCCTCTGGGATATTTTACTTGTATATATTATGGTGTCCAAACTAGATGGCGCCACAAGTCGCATATGGGAGGAACACAGGAGTACTATTGCTGATTCGCCAACAATTGAAGAGTTCTATAAATTCTTGAGAGATCGTGCTGACGTTTTAGAGACCTTGCAGTACAGCAATAATGATGTTGCTACTAAAACTGAAAAACGTACTTACTCTAAAGATAATAAACAAACTAAATCATTTGTCTCTTCTTCAAACACTAATGAAAAGGGCTGTGTTGTATGTTCACAAGATCATTTATTATACAGGGTGTTTGGAAGGGAGCTGTACATACGCCTAGGGTAGAAACTAGGGATAGTCTGCTACCTACCCCCGCCCATTATATTGACCTTGGCCTCAAGGTTTTTTTTTAATTTAAAATTATTTCTTTACCTTACTACGGTACTTCAGGCCCCATAACTTTTCTTCTCCACAATTTTCTGGTGTAAAATAATTTTTTGCAGGACCCTAAGACTCTAACGATTAAAACAAGACCATTAGCCGACCGGTCCCATGGATAGATTTTGAGCTACAGGTAGTTTTAGTCAAAAAGTCAAATAAAAAATAATAATAAATTAAAAAAAAACCTTGAGGCCAAGGTCAATATAATGGGCGGGGGTAGGTAGCAGACTATCCCTAGTTTCTACCCTAGGCGTATGTACAGCTCCCTTCCAAACACCCTGTATAAGTGTGATAAATTTAAAGACATGTCGTTGGATGCTCGATTTATGGAAGTTAATAAGCATAAGCTCTGTCACAACTGTTTGCGTCCTGGTCATTACTCTGCTCACTGCAAACATAATTATTGTAAAATCTGCAACAAAAGACACAATTTACTACTACATAAATCACAGTCCAATAAAGATAAGACAAACTCACCTGTTGATACTTCTTCGGCGACATCAGTTCCTCAAGAAGCAAGTTCTTCTCAGACATCTACTATTGCCATGTTTAATCCTGTATCACTCTCTGTGGCAATGCCTAGGCAGATCCTTTTATGCACTGCTCAAGTGGAATTAATTGATAACCGATCTTCTGAAAAACACATTGTGAGAGCATTACTAGATAATGGAAGCCAGTCTTCATTTATAACTGAAAGAATGCAAAGAAAAATGAATTTACCCTGTTCTAATACTAATATATCAATTGCTGTTATAAATAATAAGTTGACTAATACTACTAAAAGGTGTAACATAAAACTTAAGTCGCGGATTAACCTATTCCATGCGAATGTTTCATGTCTTTTAGTGCCTGATATTACTGGCATGTTGCCCTGCTCAAGGGTTAACACTTCTGAATGGAATCTTCCTAATTCTATAGAACTAGCAGATCCTACCTACTATATGCCCTCTGAAATTGACTTACTGCTAGGAGCTGACATTTATTGGGAAATTGTAGATTCTAAGCAAATTAAGTTAGGGAAAAATAAACCTACACTAATAAAATCTAAACTGGGTTGGCTCATGTCAGGCCCTACCGGTGTGAGCCCAACTACTACTACTACTAATTCGAACTTTTCTCAGGAAATTAAGGACTCTCTGGCTAGATTTTGGGAAGTTGAGGATATTCCTGCTCTGCCAAATGAGAAGATTAAGTTTTCCAATGAGGAACAATATTGTGAAAACCATTTTATTGAAAACACTCTCCGACTGAGTGATGGGAGATTTTGTGTAAAACTCCCATTGCGTGAAGTTCCCAGTAAGGCTTTAGGGGACTCTTATCTTATTGCTAAAAGGCGCTTCTTTAACTTAGAAAAGAAACTAAATAAATCTAATATTAAAAAGGAATATACTGATTTTATTAACGAATATCAAAGACTAGGGCATCTATCTGAAGTAAGCCGTCCTAGCTTTGGATATTATATTCCTCACCATGCTGTAATTCGCGATAGCAGTGAAACCACTCGCTTAAGAGTAGTCTTTGATGCCTCTTGTAAAACTTCTACTAATAAGTCATTAAATGATATCCAATTTGTTGGACCAGTAGTTCAGGACGATTTAATGGCAATTCTGCTCAGGTTCCGTCATTATACCTATGTGGTGACAGGTGACATTGAAAAAATGTATAGGCAGGTTATGGTGAATGAATCACAGCGTCATTTACAGCTTATTCTTTGGAGGGAAGACGAAGGTCAACCACTCAAAACCTTGCAACTCAATACTGTCACTTATGGGACAGCTTCAGCTCCCTATTTGAGTACTAGGTGTCTTGTCCAACTCGCAGGGGACTGTAGTGATGAAGCTGTTGCCAATACTATAAGACATGACTTCTATGTTGATGACCTTAATACTGGTTCAGACTCAAAATCTCTGTTAAAGGCTAAAATTTCGGGAGTGATTGCCAAACTTGCTGAAGGCTGTTTCCCGTTGCGTAAATTCAGGACAAATTCTCCCGATATTCTTGATAGCATACTTACAACTGACCTATCTCAAGACTTTAGTAAACAATCTTCTGTCCTAGGATTAAAATGGTCACCTATCTCTGATACTTTACACTACTCAGTTGAAAATAAATCTATTCCTAAGGTTACGAAACGCTCTACATTGTCGAACTCGTGTCGAATATTTGATCCCTTAGGTCTCTTATCTGCCTGCACTATTTTTCATAAAATCTTACTTCAAAGGCTCTGGTTACTTAAAATAGATTGGGATGATGAAATTCCAAAAGAAATTCATAATTCATGGATAGAATTCTATAATGAAACTCGACATTTTGCTGACATTCAGATACCTAGATACATTTTCTGTAATTCTCCTATTCATATAGAGGCTCACTGCTTTACTGATGCCTCGCAAAATGCCTATGCTGCATGTGTTTATCTTAAATCGACTAATAGTTTAGGTGAAGTTAGCTGTAACTTATTGTGTGCTAAAGCTAAGGTTTCTCCTTTGAAATCGGAAACAATTCCCCATCTGGAGTTGCTAGGCGCTTTACTTGGTGCAAAACTACACTCTAAAGTATGCCACTCCTTACCAATTAGGATTGCACATTCAGTATTTTGGACAGACTCAACCATAGTCCTAGGGTGGTTACACACTCCACCTAAGACTCTTAAAACTTATGTAAGCAATCGGATTGAACAAATTCGAGAATTAACTGACATAACTACATGGCGTCATGTACCTTCTGAACATAATCCCGCTGACATGGCGTCCAGGGGCATTCAACCACGTCTTCTTCATGACAATACTCTTTGGTGGCATGGTCCTTTCTTTCTGACCAAGTCTGAACATGAATGGCCCCAATCGAAATCTACTCCTGTTTTACCTGAAATAAAAATAAGTTTAAATGTTAAAACTATGTCTGATGACATCATACCCTTTGAAAAATATTCGAAACTATACAAACTACAAAGAATATTTGCTTACATATTGAGATTTATGAATAACATTAAAAATTCGAATACTAAATTAAATGGTGAACTTACTTGTTTTGAGCTAAATAACTCACTAGTACTCCTAGCTAAAGCGTCACAGAGAGAATGCTTTTCAAAAGAAATTCACTCACTGGAAACTTTGGACAAACTAAATTCTAAGTCACGGGTTCTCAAACTCAAACTCAAACTCAAAGCATTTATTTCATTTAAACCATTACTGGCACTTTTGAATGTCATAAGAACAATTCATAAAACAAAACTACGAAAAACTACGAGTGCAATACGTCATTCCGAAAGCCACCACGCCGAACCACACGCCGCCGAATGCCCGCAACGACGAACACTGCAAGCAAAAAAAGCACGCAGCGACGCACACCGCAACAACGAATGCACGAGACCTCGAATCACGGAACAACGAATGCACGCCGCAACCGCCGCCCCGCGACCCGGAGCCCCGCGCACCAGCCAACACGGCACGCGCCGCCGCGCGCCCCCGCACCCACAGCACTCGCCGCCGGTAACATCCGGCGCCGCGCAACCCGACGCAGCAACCCCCGAAACAACGTATTGCACTCCTAAGCTACAGTCACAGTCACAAGGCATAATAACTTGTGAAAGTACTGTAGTTGCCAGTTCCCTAGCGTAGATCTCTATGGAGAAGAACGGGCAAGAAACTCCATGGACACTCTTTTAAATCAAAATATTGTTACAAAATCTTGGTACATTACATCATTCATGTTGAGATGGTATATTATGTGAGAACTATGTAGCAAGACGTGCAAGTTAAGAGCGTCCGGAGTAAAAAAGTATAATAAACAAATCAAAAAAAATATGTATATATTTATAAACCATGGCAACTAAGAGATGACCAGTCTCCACTGACAGCGCCCGTTCACGAACATGACGCATGGATCAGCACCATTCAACTCAACCATTTTGAAGGGAACTAAATGATCCGACACACGCGCCACCATCAGCGAGACATTTGAGTGAGCATGACATTCTCTCAGCCACCAGGGCATCGTCATTAAAAATAATATATCTAAATGTAAAAAGTGGCTTTATAGTACATAGTACTCACACATGTGCCATGCAATTATATAATATTAAGATATTGAATCTATACAATGCAAAGAAATAATTACAATCTTCTGCAGCCTCTACAATAATATTCTCCTATAATCTCTTCTTAATTCTCCTCTACAATATTCTAATAAAATATAAAATAAGGTAGTTAGATCGGATAGTCGATTTATCGAGAAAGGTTGTAAGCTACATTTATGTGACGCAGACGAAGTTGCGTGGGTCATCTAGTAAAAAAAAAAAAAAAATGTACCATGGCAACTAAGAGATGACCAGTCTCTACTGACAGCGCCCGTTCACGAACATGACGCACGGATCAGCACCATTCAGCTCAACCATTTTGAAGGGAGCTAAATGATCCGACACACACGCCACCATCAGCGAGACATTTGAGTGAGCATGACATTCTCTCAGCCACTAGGGCAAAGTCACAAAAAAAAAAATAACTAAATGTAAAAAGTGGCTTTATAGTACATAGTACTCACACATGTGCTATGCAATTATATAATATTAAGATATCGAATCTAAATAACGCAAAGATATTTTTACAATCTTCTCTAGCTTCTACAATTACTTCACATGATAATAGATTTATTTGCCCCTATGGTTGTGGAGCAGGACCAGCATTGAGCCAAGCATTTTTATCATCAATGTAATCCCCCAACTTATAGTATGCTTGCCTACATAGTGTGCGTTTTATACAAGATTTAAATTTCGTCTCATTCAGTTGAAGAATGTGAGGGGGTATTTTATTGTAACATTTTAAACAGTACCCCATGAAAGATGTGTCTACTTTAGCTAGCCTGAAACCTGGCTGAACTAGTTGGTCCCTATTTCTCGTCTTATAGTGGTGTCTATCACCTCTTTTGCTAAATAAATGCAGATTTTTCCTAACGTACATGATGTTTTCATAGATGTATTGACAAGGTACTGTCATGATGTTAATTCCCTTAAACAGCTCTCTCAGAGAATCGCGTCTTCTTAGACCATATATGGCTCTAATGGCTCTTTTCTGCAGAATAAATATAGACTCGATGTCTGCAGCCCGTCCCCATAGTAAAATACCGTATGACATAACACTATGAAAATAGCTAAAATAGACTAGTCTCGCGGTATCTACGTCAGTAAATTGACGGATTTTCCTAACAGCATATGCTGCTGAACTCAGCCGTCCTGCAAGAGATGTTAAATGCGGACCCCACTGTAGCCTTGAGTCAACCGTTATCCCCAAGAAAACAGTTTCATCTACAAACTCTAGTTTTTCTTGATTCAATACTATGTCGCAATCAGTACTTTTGACGTTTGGTAAAGCAAATCTTATGCACTTCGTTTTTTCCCATTTAATACTAAATTATTAACGTCGAACCAATTATGAACCTGCAGTAGGGCGTTATTTACGTCATCGAGATTTGTGGCACGTCTGTTCTATCTTTAAACCCTTTTCTGGATCGATACGGTGTCTTGCGTGTCGGTGGAAGGATCGACAATGCATCTCACTGTCCCTATGAAAAAAGACATCCTATACTGCTAGACCCCAAACACACTTTCTCAAAACTTTTATTTGAGCAAGAACATCTTCGTCTCCTACACTGTGGCCCTCAGCAACTGTTAAATACTATTCGTGAGCAATTTTGGCCCACAGGTGGGAAAGTATTAGCTGCGACTACTGTCAGAAAGTGTGTTCGTTGTCAGAGATTCAGAGCTAAGCCTTTAGAACCCATAATGGGTAATCTACCGGAATCTCGTGTAACTCCTGCTCCACCATTTGCGACTTGTGGCACTGATTTTGCAGGACCCTTTTTAATTTTAAATAGAAAGGGTCGCGGTGCCAAAACCTCCAAGTGCTATTTATGCATATTTGTATGTTTCAGCACGAAGGCTGTACACTTGGAGGTTGTGAGCGACCTGAGTAGCGATGCCTTCATTTTATGCTTGCGTAGATTCATTTCACGAAGAGGTAAACCTCACACTATATACTGTGACAATGGAAAAAACTTTGTAGGAGCTTGTAACGAACTGAACAGACTGCTCAAGGAAAATGAACGTTCAGTTAGCGACTTCACAAGCAGGGAGGGTATAACTTTTAATTTCTCTCCCGTGTATGCACCGCATTTCGGCGGTATCTGGGAAGCAGGAGTCAAGACAGCTAAACATCATTTAAAACGCATAGCGGGTAACTCTAGTTTAACTTTTGAAGAATTATATACTCTATTTGCACAGATTGAGGCCATTATGAATTCACGGCCTATTACGTCTATGTCTGCTGATCCTTCTGATCTGTCAGCACTTACACCGGGACACTTCCTTGTGGGCCGACCATTGACCTCACTACCTTCACCTGTTATCCTAAAAGCAAGCATCAACCGATACCAGCCGATTGAGCGCTTGAGACACCACTTCTGGTCCCGATGGACAAGGGACTACTTATCCACTCTACAGCATCGCGTCAAGTGGCAGCGTGCACAACACCATGTTCGTGTTGGCGACCTGGTACTCGTCCTAGACGATCAGCTGCCACCTTTGAAGTGGCTCATGGGCCGCATCATCAAGCTATACCCGGGAGCTGACGGCGTATGCAGAGTGGTTGACTTGAAGACTGAGAACGGCGTCATTCATAGGCCCGTCTCAAAGTTATCACTACTAGATTCCCAAGAGCTCCTTGGGGAACATATCCCCAAGGGGGGGGAGGATGTTCGCAACGGAGCTGGAACGCTCCAATGCTAGCGGTCGTCGATGCATCGCGTACGGAACGCGACGGGCAGCCTGCGCCGGCGGCGGCCATCTTAATCTCTCTCGCCCCTTCCGCTTACGACTAGACACCAACGCGCATGTTGCGCAGTATTTTTTATTATCTTAAATTCTTAATTCTGTATTTCTGTAACATCATGTCAAGAGTAAACGATAAAACCTATTCCTCGCTTTATTGAAGAGTTGATCACCCCAACAGGGAGCTTCGATTAAATTGTATTTTCTAAAACTTTTAATTAAACATGGAGTGGCTTTGTGCCTCCAGTAAGTAGATGAAATTACTTCTTCAGAGAGAATGGCAAGTTTATTTCGCAAAGGATGATAAGTAAATTGCAAACACCGAGCCATAAATCTATCAGCTAAAAATTGACGTCGTAAATGAAGTGGGGGTTCTCCACATTCCACCTGAAGACAATTAATAGGACTGCTTTTCATTGCACCTGAAACCACTCTAAGTGCCTTGGACTGAACACTGTCCAGTTTCTTAAAACCCGCAACATTACCAGGTTCCAGCAAAAAAGTTCCATAGTCCAATACGCTTCTAATCAATGTGTTGTACAGTAGTTTTAATGAAAAAGGATGTGCTCCCCACCAAACACCAGCAAGGCATCTAATTATGTTGATATTTCGTTCACATTTAGCAGCTATATAATCACAATGCGGTAAACCAGTAAGATGTGTATCCAAAATAGAACAATTTTACCTAAAAAATAAAATTGATATTAAGCATGCTTACCTTTCTCTAAGCCATAAATTGAGACAGGCGTATCCGATTCCGGTTCGGTGGCGCGAAGTATGCCCCGCAGCGTCATATCCGACCCAATCCGGCAGGTAGTGGGGGCGAGCCCGCGCAGCCACCACGATATTCAAGAACCTCATTGCGGCTCAATTTAAAGCGATTGATAAATCGTATTAATGTAGTGTACATTTATCAGCAGACAGAAATATAAACTGGCTTAGAGAAAGGTAAGCATGCTTAATATCAATTTTATTTTTTAGGTAAAATAATGTTCTATTAAGCTTGACTGTACCTTTCTCTAAGCCATAAATTGAGAAGTGTTTGTTATCGACTGCTGGATTGGGATAAAAAAAATTAGAACGCCAATGTGACCATAACTAAATAATATATTAATGATAAACATTGGAAAATAATTCAGATTATACTGTTTAAACAATTACATTATTTGATAAAACATTTTGCATTTTTTATTTGCCAAGACTATAATTATAACACCACAACACAATGGGTACCTATGTTAATCAACTTATCGTTTGAAACATATTATTGAACCGACTGGCTTGACTTGATTGGTTTATGGACCTGCAATCATAGATTTCTCTCTTGTAATATTTGTGAAAAGTCAAAGCAGAGCGCCAGTTTCCTCGCTCCAATATATGGTCGATGGGTATATTTTCTAACCAACTAGCTGATGCTACTGCAGATCGCACACTACCTGGACTAGTATTTATTCCAGCTTGTTTTAATAAAGCCTTAATCCAGCCTCCTATTATGTTGCGGGAAGCCGGCTTAGGTTCACCACGTGTGGTAATAAATAAACTCTCTATGTTACCTCTGCGACTACTTGAGTATTCTAATAATTTGTTTATCCAATAAATTGGGTCAATGTTTGAGTTTGACTCGCATCTAAGTAACCGCCAACCAGATTGCTTATAATTTAAATTATCAGTTTTGGATCCAAAAACCGGCCAAAACAATATAGAATCAGTATTCCTTACAAAGTTTTCTTTATTTATATTTAACAAAGTAAGGTCATGGACTCTTCTTCCCGAACATAGTAAAAGAAGAATTGCAGTCCTTTTAGAGGGAGCCAGCAATGCTCAACATCAACAATGCACGGCACGAGAATGCGCGACATAGGAATGTACGTCATTGGAATTCAAAACACGTACATTCCGATGTCGCGCATTCTCGGCCTGAACCAAGATTGTCCGGCTTGATATTGTACAGCACGACAATGCACATACCAGCAATGCGCGACACTGGATTGCACAACACGGGTGTGTACGCCCTTGGAAAAGGAACCATCACAATGTCTCCAAATACTCGGCTGTACCTTGCTTGCCCGATCCAAGAATGTACGGCACGATAAATGGCGACATCGCGTGATTGGCCGATTGGCTGGCCAATCAGGTGACTCGGAATTTTGGGACTTGGATACTAGGTAGTGCTGTTCCGAAAGACGATTGTAAAAACGATGTCGAAGGGATCCATAGGTTAGGTTAGAACTGTGACCAACTACGCGCGAGCCGAGCGAGCGGTACCTCGAAATTGGTCGCGAAATTCTTCTAAGTTATGTTTGTTTTGGTTTCATTTGTCATGCTGTACATTAACAAGCCGGACAATCTTGGTCCAGGCCGAGAATGCGCGACATTGGAATGTACGTCATTGCAATTCAAAACATATCAAAGTCCCAAAATTCCGAGTCACCTGATTGGCCAACCAATTGGCCAATCACGCGATGTCGCCATTTAAAGTGCCGTACATTCTTGGGTCGGACAAGCAAGGTACAGCCGAGTATTTGGAGACATTGCGATGGTTCCTTTCACAAGGGCGTACACACCCGTGTTGTGCAATCCAGTGTCGCGAATTGCTGGTATGTGCATTACAGTGACGTGCATTATAGGGACTCCTTTTAGAAATTTCAAACAATGACATTTTAGATGGAGTGTTGTCAACTAAATATGTAATTAAACTATTTATGTCCCAAATAGGACCTTTTGTCTTAAAAGGTTGTTTTAATGCAATACCCTTTAATGTTTGTTTTATTACAATATGAGAGCTTAATGCAAAGCCGATAGATGGGCGACAAAAAGTACAAACAACAGACTTGTGTACTGCAATAGTATTATAAGCAAACTTAAATTTAAGATGTAAATCAGTTAGAAATCGAGCCACATTTTCAGGAGATGGATCTATAGTGTTGACATTATTATCACGTGACCATTTACACCACCGCAACCATGCTGGCTTATATGTTTTTAATGTAGATTGCCTCCAGCTACCTTCCAAAATTTCTATCTGATCTTTTCGCCAAGAACCTAATAGTGATGACCACCCTGTATTAGCCACACTTTTAAATTCAATAGATGAACTTGTGGTGGGGGCCGGTTGGTTGTTGTGTCTATTAGGACTTGATCCAAATCTATCACCTGGTAGGGAGGGCGTAAGGAGCGAGTCACAAGATCTGCTCGCCAAACGCACGGTGGTGGGAATATCCATGCCAACCTGTAGTGCCAAGGGCGACTGAAGGCATTGTGGAAAACAGCCGCCTGATCCAAGCCCAGACTCACATACCTGGGTACTACATGTGCTGCTCGTGATGCCAAAAGATCTATTTCGGGAACACCGAAGTGCTGAAAAATTTTCCAGGTCGCCCGAGGAAGTAAATGCCATTCTGTTGGAGAAGATTTCCTTGAAAGCCGATCCGCTAAGTAGTTGTACCGGCCGGGAAGGTGATACACCGACATCTGTATACGATAACGATCTAACTCGTGTAAAACCTTGTACGTCAGCTTTAGGAGTGGCTGAGATTGTGTGCCGCCTTCGTTGCGCAAGTAAGAAACTACCGTTCGGTTGTCGCTCTGAATTAATAGACTCGTATCGTTCATCAGAGGACCTCTTACCTGAATTACTCGCAAAATTACCAACATCTCTAGGATATTGCAATGTAACTCTGTTTCCTTTGTTGACCAACTGCCGCATAGGGTCTCGTTGTTGAGCTGCGCGCCCCAACCTGTTTTGGCAGAGTCCGTCGTAAGGAAATAAGTCGGCGGTGCACCGTGCAATTGAGAAGCTATGTTGTGGTTTTGTATCCACCAATGAAGGTTCGGAATTACCGTGACAGGAATTTCTGTTCGACCCTTTACATTTTTTAATAGAGAATTGCTGAAGGTCAACATTGCACGGGAATTCAAGCGCCCTCTCGGGATTACAAAGCTGGCGAAGTTCCAAAGGCCCAATATACTCTGGACCTCTTTTAGACTTACCTTGGTAGCTTTTGCCATCTTCATTGTTTTTGAATGTACTAAGCGAACCTTTGCAGGTGGTAGCAATTTGGCATTTTGCCAAGGGTCCCATATTATCCCTAAGTACTCTATTGACTGCTGAGGAATCAATACTGACTTTTGAAAATTTATTACAAAGCCAAGGGTCTGCAATAGTCTTATTGTTAAGCTCGTTTGACGTTTGAGAGTTTCTCGATTTTGATTTACCAAGAGAAAATCGTCGAGATATACCAGCAATCGCACACCTTGGTCTCTTAGGATCTGCGCGATCCAATTTGTAAGACTGGCAAAAACCTTCGGAGCAGTTGCCAATCCGAACGGGAGGCAAGTCATTTGCCAAAGCTGGTCCCGTACTATCAGTCGGAGGAAACGTCTGTGTCTTGGTGCTATTGGCAGGTGAAAGTATGCGTTTTTTAGGTCTATTTTCACTAGCCAATCCTGTGGTTGGAGGAAGTCGGGGACTTTGTACATGTTTACTAATCGAAATTTGTCTATTCTGACATAATTGTTTAATAATTTCAAATTAAAAACCGGGCGAAACGATGGAACAGTCTCCTTTTTTGATACAAGAAAAATTCTTGATACAAAGCTCGGAGTTAACGGAGCTGTTTCTAATACTTTTTGATCTACTAGCTTTTTTAATTGGACTGAGATTTCTTTTGAATTTTTCGTGTGAAATCTTTTGGGAATCCTTGATGGATAAATTAACGGTGGTTTCCTTAAAAACGGTATCCGATAGCCTGATATTATCTTTAGTATGTACGTCGGTGCCCCCAACTTCCTCCAGACACTTACCCGGTGTTTGATTCTGCCGGCACGAAAACGTTGACGATAGTCAATCGTTCCTTTTATTATGTTGTCCCAGGGTACCACGTTTTTTACGATAACGGGACGTATCGCCGGTTGGACGAAAAAACTCCTCTGCCCTTCTCTTTCGTCCTTGCGCAGGATTAGAGATACTATTATTAGAGGGCCGATAGTTTGCACTGTTGCGCACAGGCACTATATACTTCCTATTTCCTTGAATAACTCTTCTTTCAGCAGGGGGGTTGTAAGAAACACCCTGCGCGGGTAGTTTAGTGGGTACAGCTTGAAAAACTTTCAATACGCCCCCTTGCTTACTAATAAAATCTGATAATTTGGAATCATCAAATAAATGTTGGGACGACGGGGGTATTTTCCTTAAAGATTCCTTAAAACAACGATCCTTTACCGAATATAGAATACAGTCATGACGTTGTTGTATAATATCTGCTCGTTTCCCGCATATAATTTGCAATAAATCCGATTGTATTTTTTGGTATTCCCCGTCAGCAAAAATTTCATTAATTTTCGATGTAATCTCCTCAGTAGTCGTTGGATTTTTTAATTCCGACACCCATGAAATGAATTGGCATAACCCTTTTTGTAATGCTTCGTTTTGTAAAATCACGGCATGTGACATAGCCGCAAGGGAATTTTCAACTACCGCCAAAGAACGATTACGCTCAAAATTTTTTAGAACATCGTTACTTTCGAGCTCTACAAAACCTGGGGTGGAATTATAAAGCTTTTGTGCCTCTGAATAACGTACTTGGGTCCAATCAGGAGAGTTGAAATGTTGCAATCTATTAAGCAATTCGAGATGCGTATTTTCCGTCCGTAATGTTTGTGACTTGAGGGTAGTTTGCATTTTAAAATCAATCCCTTTTTCAACGTTTAATTCCTTCTCCAGTTCAGTAGGGCTCGGAATATATAGAATCGAATCATTGTCGGACATGCACGACTGAGTATTATTCTTAGCAATAAGATCATGTAGCGAGGATACTTTTTCATTAAGTTTATGAAAAGCGTCCTCTAGTTTACTTAGCTTCGTACGGCGGCGGTGCTCCTTTCTCCTACGTTGTCTCCTTTTACGCGGCGTCGAAGAATAACTGCTACAGCTCGAACCACTATATTTTTGCGACCGAGCACGTGGGGCATTGTCCATACTACTATTAGAAATTACAAAATTGTCCATTTTTGTACCAGAAAGGTATTTTTCTTTAACACTGATGACCGTTTTAACCGTTTGAAAAATATATTTGAAAAGTAGGACAGCCTTTTTTAAAAGTAACGAGTTTACTTTTAAACGTGACTACACCGTTCGGAAGTCCGAACGCCAATGAGGTTCTTGAATATCGTGGTGGCTGCGCGGGCTCGCCCCCACTACCTGCCGGATTGGGTCGGATATGACGCTGCGGGGCATACTTCGCGCCACCGAACCGGAATCGGATACGCCTGTCTCAATTTATGGCTTAGAGAAAGGTACAGTCAAGCTTAATAAGGCCTAAAAATTTAACTTGGTCTTTAACAGGCATAGGGATATTATTATACGTTACTGTAACAATAGGAGGCTTACGCATTCTAGTAAACAAGACAATGTTGCTTTTATCAATTGACAGGTGCAAACCATTAGTTTCAAGCCAAGTCTTTAGCAAACATAAAGAAGAGGTTAAGGAAGTACAAATATTTGCAACAGAATGACCAGAAAAATAAAGAAGTAAATCATCTGCATATTGAAGGACTTGTACTGACTCATTTAGAGAGGATTCCAAATCATAAGTGTAAATATTGTAGAGAATTGGACTAAGTACAGAACCTTGAGGGAGCCCTTTCCATACTAAACGGGTAAATGTATACCCGTCAACATGAAGATTTAAAGATCTCTCTGAAAGCATGTTAATTATGAACTTAGACAGCAATGTTGGAACTTTTAATGCATTAAGCTTTTGTTCTAGGATTGATACCAGGACATTATCGTAAGCTGAGCTAATATCCAGGAAAGCAGCAATTACAGAGTTATTAGAAGAGAAGGCTAACCGAATATCAGTTGTGAACACTCCAAGGCTGTCCATTGTACTTTTACCCTTCCTAAAACCAAACTGTGACGTAGCTAGCAAATTTTTGCCTTCCAAATACCACTCCAAACGATTCTTAATGAGATGTTCAACAATTTTAGCAAGAACTGTAGAAAGTGCAATTGGCCGTTTTGAAGTTAATAGTCGCATGTGGAGCGAAATAAAACGATTTGGTTTATTGCGTGTTTTATTTAATTGTTCAATACAGAAAAAAATGTCGTCCTTTTTTTACCGGCTTAATAACGAGAGTGTTGCTACAACCATAAACTATATTAATTAAAATTATAAATGTTGCCAGTTACAAATATTTAACACACCCCCTCAACATTCTAATTTTAATTTCTAGATAAATGCACCCCCTTAATAACATAAATATAGTAACTCAACTTATGACAATATTGCACACTGGCTCGACGCTTTGCATGAATTATGCTAATGGCTCATCAGAATCTTTAAGGCTAGTTGATATAAAACAAGTGGAGAAGTTCACCCCGATGTATGAAGCATGTTCATTTAACCTAGAAGTAAAGAGTGCTTATGCGTGTAAGGGGGCACCATTGTGTTGGAGTGAGGTCAACTGTAATTCAAGATCTAGATATTCTATAGTAGGGCCAAAAGCATATACAGTGCCTATCGATCAGGTGGGTTGTGTTATTATCCCAAATTTATCAGAGACCACATGCATGCATGAACAAATATGTATATGGTATTACTGGGATCAAATCATCAACAGAAAGAAATGTGATACTGTCTTTAGATTAGAGAATAGGTCTCTATTAGCTCACTTTGAATATACTGACTTCAAAGGAAATATCATACCCTTCATACTGTCTGATTCTAATCCTTTAACAAGTTCCCCTATAATTTCACACCTGATAAGCATCCAAGCAGCCATGACTCCTGAGCATAGACATGTCCGCAAACATGGTAGCCTCTACATGTACTCAGATGCTGCAGACATTAATGTTGGTCAGCCAGGCATATTAGGAGATTTTCAAAAATCAATTCTGAGCAATTCCACATATTGTGTGCGTTTCGACCGCGCGGCCACGACGTTTTTTTTTAAAAAAAACTGTACCAAGTTTATGTAAAAGTTTGTAAAAGTTGATTCCCAAAACCATAAATTTGTCAAAGTTATGGTTACAAAGTTATAAGGGTTTGAACGTGGCCGCGCCATCGAAACGCGGAGAACCGCGCGGCCACGGAGATCTTTAAAACTAAGCGTTGCAGAGACCTGCAATTTAGGTAAATAACAGATTCCATATGTAAAAAATTTGTAAAAATATAGAAAAAAACCCTAGGTTTATATTTTAGGAGCTGTAACACTAAAACCCCATGGCCGCGCCATTGAAACGGTGAAAACCACGTTATCGCCGATATCTCGCTGAAAAAGCATCGTAGTGGTCTGGAGTTTATTGTGATTTATAGATTTGAATTTGTCAAATCATGTAAAAATACAAAAAAAAACCCTAGGGTTATATTTTAGGTGCTATAAGACTAAAACGCCATGGCCGCGCCATTGAAACGGTGAAAAATACGTTATCGCCGATATCTCGCTGAAAAAGCGTCGTAGAGGTCTGAATTTTCTTGTAAAACATAGATTTGAATTTGTCAAATCATGTAAAAATACAAAAAAAAACCATAGGTTAATATTTTAAGTGCTATAAGACTAAAACGCCATGGCCGCGCCATTGAAACGGTGAAAAATACGTTATCGCCGATATCTCGCTGAAAAAGCATCGTAGAGGTCTGAAGTTTCTTGTAAAACCTAGATTTAAATTTGTCAAAACTTTTGGAAATACCCAAAAAGAACCTAGGTTTATATTTTAGGAGCTGTAAGACTAAAACCCCATGGCCGCGCCATTGAAACGGTAAAAAACCACGTTGTCGCCGATATCTCGCTGAAAAAGCATCGCAGAGGGCTGAAGTTGTTTGTAAAACAATGATTAGAATTTGTCAAAAATTAGAAAAATACACAATAAATTTCTAGGTTTATATTTTAGGAGCAGTAAGGCTAAAACCCCATGGCCGAAACGGTGAAAATCACGTTATCGCCGATATCTCGCTGAAAAAGCATCGTAGAGGTCTGAAGTTTCTTGTAAAACCAAGATTTGAATTTATCAAATTTTTTAAAAATACACAAAATAATCCTAGCTTTGTATATCAGGAGCTGTAGTACGATATCGTTTAGAACCTTTGTTGTTTCGATAGGGTGACCATGACTTTGTGTTTACAGAAAACTTTCCACCTATTGCATTTCCCTAAAAATTCCAAAACTAGGTTTACTAAAAAATGAAAAAGTATTACGACAGTAACTAGTATGTATTACTTACCTTGGTTATGAAGCATTAATTTGAAATCCAATCGTAAGGCGTAACAAAGTCCAAATTGTAAGAGCAGAACTTAGTTTTCCAAAGATAAAAAAAAATGTCCGAAACAGTGCTCAAATCAAAGTCCGTAGGAATGCCAAAATATAAAAACACCAAACAAACACCAACGAGTAGTCCCTACGAATTAACTGAAAGTAAAACGACGACTGCAACAAAAGGCTTTTGGCGGAGACTGCGCGACTACAGGATATCTCTTTTAGAGTGCACTTTGTTACGCCTTACGATTGGATTTCAAATTAATGCTTCATAACCAAGGTAAGTAATACATACTAGTTACTATCGTAATACTTTTTCATTTTTTAGTAAACCTATCTGAATCCTAGTTTTGGAATTTTTAGGGAAATGCAATAGGTGGAAAGTTTTCTGTAAACACAAAGTCATGGTCACCCTATCGAAACAACAAAGGTTCTAAACGATATCGTACTACAGCTCCTGATATACAAAGCTAGGATTATTTTGTGTATTTTTAAAAAATTTGATAAATTCAAATCTTGGTTTTACAAGAAACTTCAGACCTCTACGATGCTTTTTCAGCGAGATATCGGCGATAACGTGATTTTCACCGTTTCGGCCATGGGGTTTTAGCCTTACTGCTCCTAAAATATAAACCTAGAAATTTATTGTGTATTTTTCCAATTTTTGACAAATTCTAATCATTGTTTTACAAACAACTTCAGCCCTCTGCGATGCTTTTTCAGCGAGATATCGGCGATAACGTGGTTTTTTACCGTTTCAATGGCGCGGCCATGGGGTTTTAGTCTTACAGCTCCTAAAATATAAACCTAGGTCCTTTTTGGGTATTTCCAAAAGTTTTGACAAATTTAAATCTAGGTTTTACAAGAAACTTCAGACCTCGACGATGCTTTTTCAGCGAGATATCGGCGATAACGTATTTTTCACCGTTTCAATGGCGCGGCCATGGCGTTTTAGTCTTATAGCACCTAAAATATTAACCTATGGTTTTTTTTTGTATTTTGACATGATTTGACAAATTCAAATCTATGTTTTACAAGAAAATTCAGACCTCTACGACGCTTTTTCAGCGAGATATCGGTGATAACGTATTTTTCACCGTTTCAATGGCGCGGCCATGGCGTTTTAGTCTTAAAGCACCTAAAATATAAACCTAGGTTTTTTTTTTTGTATTTTTACATGATTTGACAAATTCAAATCTATGAATCACAATAAACTCCAGACCACTACGATGCTTTTTCAGCGAGATATCGGCGATAACGTGGTTTTCACCGTTTCAATGGCGCGGCCATGGGGTTTTAGTGTTACAGCTCCTAAAATATAAACCTAGGATTTTTTTCTATATTTTTACAAATTTTTTACATCTGGAATCTGTTATTTACCTAAATTGCAGGTCTCTGCAACGCTTAGTTTTAAAGATCTCCGTGGCCGCGCGGTTCTCCGCGTTTCGATGGCGCGGCCACGTTCAAACCTTTATAACTTTGTAACCATAACTTTGACAAATTTATGGTTTTGGGAATCAACTTTTACAAACTTTTACATAAACTTGGTACAGTTTTTTTTTAAAAAAAACGTCGTGGCCGCGCGGTCGAAACGCACACCACATATTATCCAGTATGGGCAATCAAATGCTCTCCTGACGGATCAAGAATGGACTGTGTCTCCCCTGAACCAGGTTATGATAGAACACTTGCCATGGATTCTAAGAACATAGTTGATGTGAAGACTGTAGGGAAGAGATCTATATCTATACTGAATGATGTCCGTGGAACAATATCCATGATGATTAGAACTGATCCCGATCCCACTCAGACTATAATTGCAGCCTCATGCTCTGTTGAAATTTCATCAGTATATGGGTGTACGTCCTGTGGTGAAAAGCCATTCATAGTGGTTAAAGCTAAAGACATACTAACCACAGGCATACTTAGATTTACAAGTAACTGTTCATTTTACTTGCATGAGATATCATGTGGATCACAACCTCAACGCGTGTCACTGACTCTGGCAGAGCCACCATCAGGGATTTTCATTTTGAAAACACAAAAAAATTGTCGCTAATTAGTCGAAATTTGTCGCCAAATATCAGAATTTGTCGGTCACTGGTTCAAAAGATATAAGGGTTTATAGGTGGCCGATCTGGAGAGAGTCTCCCCAGCAGGGCCACATTTATATCTCAAAAACTAGGGCACCTAGCAAATATCTCTTTTCTCCCATAATTTGTCGCCAATTAGTCGGAATCAGTCGCCAAATATCAGAGTTTGTCGGTCACTGGTTCAAAAGATACAAGGGTTTATAGGTGGCCGATCTGGAGAGAGTCTCCCCAGCAGGGCCACATTTATATCTCAAAAACTAGGACACCTAGCGAAGATGTGTTTTCTCCCATATTTTGTCGCCAATTAGTCGCAATTTGTCGCCAAGTCACAGATTTAATCGGATCTTAGTTTAGGAGATATAATGAGTTCAATTAGTAAGGTATAGTCCAAGAGCTAGGTCGAAGAGTTCACGAAAAATACCAAGAAAAAAATATTTCTATTAATATGTGTAATATACTTCTAGTTTTATCGGTCTAAAGTCTTTAGAAATGTCCGAGAGAGATAAATTCTCAATTTAATTCATGTTTTTATGTTTTAAATTACTAGGTTAGAGTGGCTTAAACTTCTTTGAAAACATTAAACCTTGCTCTTGGTCTATTTGGTGAAAGATGTACAGTCGCATGCAACTGTTTTACCACTTTACAATGTTAAGCTCTAATTAACTTTAGAATAATAAATAAATGTCGTACCTTTAGTAAAATGTTTAAAATACTTAAACGTTGAAAAAGTATTGTCAATTGTAATCAAATTTTATTATATAAAAATGAATTTCCATAAAGTTCGTTTGATGTGTGTTGTGTTGGTGTGTATTTTGAGGTGATTGCGAGTGTTGTGTTGTGGGTATGGACGGGTTGAGTTTTTATTTTATCTTAATTGAGGTTAGAATAATAAAACTTCTGTTGTCGAAATATAAAATGATTTATTACCTTAAAATTATTGTACTTTCAGAAAATGTTACAAATAGGTATTTGTAACATTTATAAGTAGGTACTTATTCAATATTATTAACAGATACAGTTTGTGACTTTGGATGTTAGGGGTAATCTCCGGTAAAACTGATCCGATTTTGAAATTTTTTTCACTTTTAGTCTAGGCTAATAACATTATGACCGATAATATTATGACGTTATGACCAATAGGAGCGGAGCCTCAATGAAAAATGTTGCAAAAACGGGGAAAATTATTTCTTTGGCTCTATATCTCTGTGACGCAGACGAAGTTGCGCGGGTCAGCTAGTTAGGTACCTATATATGGATTATATCTCTCAATAAAAATTTCAATGGGTGTTTCTTCATTGGACGACTCTGCTTGAACTAACTGAGTACCTACGTTATATGTGGGTGAACGATTAGGTACACCTCTGCCTAACCCTTCGGGAATTACAGGCGTGATGTTATGTTATGTACCTATGTTTATTTTACTACATAGGTACAAATCTATTGAATTTTAGTTATAATATACTAAATGGTTCGGCCTGAATGAAAATATCCTCGCGAGGATAAACAACATGTAACTGGAATAATGCACACCCTGCCTGATACACCCCAATTAGAAAATTTAGTTACAATCATAATTTATGCACTGAAACACCTAAGTATTGTTTTTATTTAAATTAGCTATCCTAATTGTAGCTAAATAATATATGGACATCGACGGCTTACTTTAGCAGGTAGCGCCTCGGTATTGGTATCTAAGGACGCACACACAAACACGCTAGTGACGTGAAAAATCAAGGTAACTTACATATTAATCTGCACTCATACGGTGTCCTCATTTCAAAACACTCTCAAATTGTCCACTAACTTGTTCAATGCACTTAAACACCCGTATTCGTAATTGTTCTTTTAATTTTTCACACAAACAAACCTTCTCGCTGTACTTCCGGTGGATGACTAAAGAAAAAATCCTTTAGAGCAAGTTTGTTTGTTTACCTATTTTTTTTTAAGTAGCTACTTTGAGCGGCGGGCGCGAACGCCGACGCGCCGCACCCGTGACGTACAGCAGGTGACACCCTCGTTATATCTCGCTCGTTTCTCCGTTTTTGTATTTTCGGAATACCTAGAGATAACAACACTCGAGTTCGTAACTATTCATAATAAGTTCCACTTTAATTAAACTGGCTGACTTCAACTTACGTGACGGGCAACTCGTTCGAAGCAGCTCATCTGTACACGCGCATCTATCTCTTTCTTACTTACCGTAAATGAAACGGAGCGCAGCGATCTATCTGCCAGCGACTAAGTGGTAAGTGCACATTGTGTTAGATAAATAATTACATAATTATATGTATTGTAGATTTGTTTATAGGTAATGAATACAGCTTTCCTATGGTGGGTTGAAATTATAGAATAAGTTTACATTTATTTAATTCGAAACAAACATTCCTCCATAAGACGTCATAGATACTGTCTAGAAACTACATAAAGTATTTTGTACTCGCTTGTACCACTGTATGGGGAAATTGAATTCTTTAATATCTTTTTAATTACACACCGACTAAATCTGTAACTTTGCGACAAATTGCGACTAATTGGCGACAAAATATGGGAGAAAACACATCTTCGCTAGGTGTCCTAGTTTTTGAGATATAAATGTGGCCCTGCTGGGGAGACTCTCTCCAGATCGGCCACCTATAAACTCTTGTATCTTTTGAACCAGTGACCGACAAACTCTGATATTTGGCGACTGATTCCGACTAATTGGCGACAAATTATGGGAGAAAAGAGATATTTGCTAGGTGCCCTAGTTTTTGAGATATAAATGTGGCCCTGCTGGGGAGACTCTCTCCAGATCGGCCACCTATAAACCCTTATATCTTTTGAACCAGTGACCGACAAATTCTGATATTTGGCGACAAATTTCGACTAATTAGCGACAATTTTTTTGTGTTTTCAAAATGAAAATCCCTGATGGTGGCTCTGCCAGAGTCAGTGACACCCTCAACGCATTGAACTAATGGAGAATCCGGAATCATGTGACATGACATTTTCTGGGACAAACCAAACACTTCATTTTGATATACCCTATGAGTTTAGAGGTGAAATTTATAAAATGGGGGTTATTTCATTTAGATCAGAAGGGACTTTTCAGGAAAAGCTAATGTTAGGCTTGCAGAGCCCAGACTTTCTGAGCAGTCTGAAAATCAGCCTAGGTGTTGGAGTATTTACGACTGTAGTGGTGACAATTCTTAAGTCCACCAGTCGTTATGCTGCTTATAGGGTGGGCAAAGCTGAAGTTGATACACAACCCACCTGATCGATAGGCACTGTATATGCTTTTGGCCCTACTATAGAATATCTAGATCTTGAATTACAGTTGACCTCACTCCAACACAATGGTGCCCCCTTACACGCATAAGCACTCTTTATTTCTAGATAAATGCACCCCCTTAATAACATAAATATAGTAACTCAACTTATGACAATATCTTATCCCTAAATTTAGTAAAGAGTACCTTTCCCAATGGCTTGGTGAACAAATCAGCTACATTTTCATTACTATTAACAAACTTTAATAGAACTGAATTTGTTGACATATTTTCCTCAATGTACTGATACTTTATATCTATGTGCTTTAATCTTTTATTACTATCATTGTTCTTCGCTATATTAATCACACTTTGATTGTCTTCAAGTATTTCCAAAATTATGTTGTCATATCCAAAATCTTTGAGTAATTTTTTTAAGAAAGAACCCTCCATAATACTCATACTAAGAGCTACATATTCAGCTTCACAAGATGACAGTGATACACAAGATTGCTTCTTGCTGCACCAAGAGACTGGAGAATTAAAAACATAAAATATTTGACCAGATGTTGACTTCCGGTCTGCAACATCACCGGCCCAGTCTGCATCACTGTAACCTTGCAATTTACATACAGTTTTACTTTCCTTATCATATTTGTATGTTAAAGACAAATCAATAGTACCCTGTATGTATCTTAGTATCCTCTTTAAACATTTAAACAAAGCTACACTAGCACAATGCACATATCTGCTAAGAAATCCTACTGCAACACATAAATCTGGTCTAGTACAGGTAGCATACAAAAGACTGCCTAATAAACTTCTACAGACTTTTTCTATTTCAACACTTTCTCTTTTATCTCTTTGTAACAATTCAAAACTAAAGTTTTGGTCTATTGGAGTGCATACAGTTTTACAATTTGACATTTGATATAAATCCAACAACTTTAACAAATATCTTTTCTGATTAATTTCAGTTACACAGTTTCCAAGATCCTGTTTAATATATATTCCCAAATAATTACTGGCTAGACCCAAATCTTTCATTTTAAAGTTATTATTTATTGAATTCTTAAATTCACTTACTTGGTTTTTATTGCTACCAAATATCAACAGGTCATCTACAAATAATAACACATAAATGTAGTCATTTTCAATATGTTTGAAATATAAACATGGGTCATTCTTTGATCTTAGATAATTCTCATTTGACATAAAAATATTAAATTTTTCATTCCAATATTTAGGAGATTTTTTTAGACCATAGATTGACTTATTTAATTTACATGCCTTATTATTTGGTAATCTCATAAAGACTGTCTCATTAATGTCTCCATAAAGAAATGCTCCAGTTACATCCATTTGGTACACTGGTTGTCTTTTCTGGGCTGCTACAGCCAACATAACTTTGAAGGTAGTTAACTTGGCAACAGGTGAGTATATCTGGTCATCACAGTTCTTCTGCTCGAATCCTCGGGCGACTAAGCGAGCCTTATACAGAGCTTTCCCATCAGCCTCCTTTACTTTAAATACCCACTTGCTACTTACTATGTTTTGTCCATCAGGGACTTCTGTCACCTCCTCCCATGTATTATTTTCCTCCAGTGTCTTCAACTCCTTATTTATGGCTTCCTCCCATTTACTTTTATCAGGTCTTTTCATAGCTTCTTGGTACGTAATAGGTTCATCACAACAGTAACTCAGGAACATGTTTTCCTTTCCTACATAGTCTTTAAACCAACTTGGCTTTTTCTTCGCCCTTCTTAGCTTTACAGTCTTTTTTATAATGCCCCACTTTACCGCAGTTAAAGCACTTTCTTGTTTTAATGTCAGTTTTGAACGCTGTGGTACTACTGGTTTCACTGTCTTGGTACATTTTGTTTCTTTGCTCTTCTATGATGAGCCTGGCTGTCAACTCCGACAGCGTTCGCTTTTCTATTTGCACAGAGTCCCATGCAGACACAAAGTGTCTAAACTTTTCACCCAGCGAACTTATGATTTTTGTAACTATCATGTTTTCAGCAATTTCACCTTTTGCTTGCCTTATTTGTGCCACGATTGCTTCTATCTTTGCTATGAATGTTGATACATCCTCCGAACCATTATATTTTTCTTCGAAGAAACGCTGCTGCAATATGTGGAGTGACACATCAGATTTTTGTTCATAGATTGTATTTAAATTGTCCCATATTTCTTTGGCTGTTTCACAATTCTGCACATGCAGCATAGCTGTGTTACCCAATCTGCTTACGATGACTCCTTGAGCCTTTGCATCTAGCCTCTTCCATGTGGCTAACTTTGTGTCGTCTTTTTCTAGGCATGTTGATGATCCATCCACCAAGTCATAGACATTAACCGCCTTTAGTATGACTTTTACTTGAAATTTCCATGTATGCCAGTTACCGGCATTAACTAACAACAAGTGTTAGTTAGACGCCCCAAATATATCGCCCTCGCCGTCCATTTTTTTTTGCACCGACGCCCACTGCTTGACCGCAGAATCACACCGCTGTTTTACCACAGCTGCCACGCGATAATTCCTTTATTTCGCTCCAGGTGACTGGGCCCATAACCTTTTGAAGTTAATAGTCGCATGTGGAGCGAAATAAAACGATTTGGTTTATTGCGTGTTTTATTTAATTGTTCAATACAGAAAAAAATGTCGTCCTTTTTTTACCGGCTTATTTTTTTTTTTTTAATAATATTTATTCATGACCATAGATACAAGTCTTTCAGTCGAAAACATAAATGGGGCTTAGCTTAAATTAATATTACTACAATACACGTTACACTTACATTTTCATACCTAATGCACATTTTTCACTTTTACGTTACAACTATATTTTTAAACCTTGTTTTTATATAAATATTTTTCATTAACTTGTGTTAATTCTTATTAAATTACCAACTTGCCGCCCTTTCGGGTTAGGTGGGTACATCTCAGTGATATTATCGTTTATAAACTTAAATAAATTACTATTAATAAACCTAAACATTTAAGATTTCAAAATAAGTTAAATTTTTTCTACAGTATTACAAATATATTTATACAAAACAATAAAATACTTCTTATTTGCTAATAATTCCTGAACGCAGCGGGGAACACTTTCATTTTCAATGTCACTGTCATTTATTTCACTCAATTCACTGACCAAAATCAAACGTTGAATATTAAAACTTGAACACTTGAAGATAACATGATCCAAATCAGCATCCTCTGCTCCACAATGATGACATCGGCTATTGTTAATTATGTGCATCCTATTCAAGTGAGCTGGTGTTAGGCAATGTCCCAATCTCATGCGTGTTATAACAGTTATAAATCTTCTTGTGATGTATTTGAAGTTAAGGTACCAAGGTTTAGTCGATAATTCATTTTGTATTCCAGCATACCATCTGCCTTTCGTTTCCTGTGTTATGTCCCAATACTCCTTCCAAAACCGTCTATTGAGTTCATTATAAAGGCTATAATAATCAGTAAATGGGACTTTGAGCAACTCAGATCGATCCTCGTCATGGTCTGAACAGGCCACTGCATCAGCCACCTCATTTCCACGAATGCCACTGTGTGAAGGTACCCATACAAATTCTACTTTTATATACTTATCATATAGTTTGAGTATAATAAGTCTAATATTAAAAATAATATAATTTAGCTTAAAAGTAATATTTACATTATTTAGAGCAGACAAAACACTTCTAGAGTCTGAAACTATCAAAATATTCTGTACATTATTTACAAGACTATTTACATGCTGCAGTGCACAATAAATTGCATAGCATTCTGCAGTGAAAATGCTACATATCTTGTTTAATTTAATGCATTTGGCGAAGTCTAGCTGTGGATCATAAAAAGCTGCATTTACAATATGGTCTGTTTTAGACCCATCTGTGTATAAAACATAATGTTCTGGTCTATTGTCTTTAAACTGTATAAAATCAAATTCATTGTGCACCGTGTTTAAATGTATTGCAAAGCTGTTTAAAATACCATTATAAGGAATTTTGTATATAGGCCAAATATTGTTTATTACAATATCTTTTGAATTCTTATTAACATGTTCAAATATTGTTGGTATTTCAGGTAGAGTTCCATCAACCAAAGAAGAAGCAGAGATAGTATTGGAAGCCATTGACTGTGAGATCTCGGAATATATAGTTAATTTCTTTAGTAAAATATTATCGTTTGATGACATGACTTTTAATAAAAATCTCTCAGCCAACAACAACCTTCGTAATATTAAGGGGGGTATACATGTCTCAACTTCTAGTGAATTAATAGGTGTGGTGCGCATAGCACCACAAATAAGTCTTAGTCCCATATTTTGAATTACATCTAATTTTCGTAACAAGGTGCTACTGGCATTCATATAAGCTAAACTGCTGTAATCAAAATGGCTTCTCACTATACTTTTGTACAGCATACTCATAACTTTAGGGTCAGATCCCCAAAAGCTTCCTGCTAAATGTCTCAATAGATTAATACCTTTCAATGCTTTGCTACATATGTGTTTAACATGTTCATCAAACTTTAATTTATCATCAATAATGACACCTAAGAATTTATGTTGTTTAACAACAGGAATTTCTACACCATTGTATGAAATTTTAACATTTCTATGAATATTTACATTTTTACTGATAATTAAAACTGAACTTTTTTCTGGATTAATTTCTAATTTAAGCTTACTATGATAGTAACTATATAATTGAGACAAAGCCTCATTAATTTTAGCCATTGCTATATCTATGTTTTGATTTATGCTGTACACAAGTAAGTCATCTGCAAATTGTAGAATATTTACACCAGGTACAACTACATATCTTAATATTTCAGAAGTATATATGTTATAAAGTAAAGGAGACGAAGTTGCTCCTTGCATTGTGCCTTTGTTGACAGTTCTAGGTCCATGCAATTTATTATTATATTTAACAAATACAGTTCTATTGTTTAAAAATGAATAAAGCCATTTTAGCACATGACCAGGTATACCAATATCGTGAGAAACTTGAATAAGTTCTTCTATGTTTACATTATCAAAAGCACCTTTTACATCTAAAAACACGCAGATTGCATTAGAGTGACTTAATTTGACCTGTCTCACATCACACAATAAGGATACAAAGCTTTCAGAACAACTTTTACCCTTTCTAAAGCCAAACTGTATTGATGGTATCAAACTTTGTGATTCAACAAAATAATCTAATCTTAACTTAATCATATTTTCAAAAATTTTACCCAAACAAGATGATAAAGAAATAGGTCTATATGAAGAGGCTCTATTTACAGGTTTATTTGGTTTCAAAATTGGAATGACGCACTGTGTTTTCCAAGACTCAGGTATAACTAATCCACCCCATAATTTATTAAAAATATTAAGTAATGTTGTTTGTGCATTTAAATGTAATTTTTTAATTAACATGTAAGGTATGTCATCCAATCCCGGTGTAGTATCTTTCCTACTCTTTACAGATGTTAACAACTCTTCTATAATAAAATTGTTTTTGAGAAATACATTTACATCATTTTCTGTAGCATGTTCAAACAGATACTCAAGCCTATTGACATCTATTTCAGTAGAGTCTTCCATATTATCTAAAAAGCTTGGAATCCACTCATCATTTATGTTTTTGTTTCGATTTGTTCCAATTTTCTTAAATTTTTTAATGTATCCCCAGATCCTAGAAACTGGTGTTAACCTATTAAAACTACTACATAAATTCTGCCAAGAAGTAGAACTTTCTTCCTTTAGTATTCTTTTCTTTTTTGCATCTAGTTTTTTATACCTTATCCAGTTTTCTATGGTAGCTTGAGAAAAATAATCCTTTAATGCCTCTTTAGATTTTGCGACAGCATCACTACATTTTGTATTCCACCATGGTACTGGTTTTTTTATAGCAGTGTTTGCACCTAATGTTCGTTTTGGTATTGTTTTATTTCTTAAATCATTTAATGTCTCTATAAATTGATTATATAAGTTGATAGGGGAATCATCTATTGAGTTCAAGTAGATAAAACAAGTTTCTGATAGGCTATAATATTCATCCCAATCTGCCTTACTATAAATATATTTCTCTTGATTTATAGGAGGTGACGAGTCATACATTGATGGTTGAATGTTGATCTCAAGTAAAGTCGGAAGATGATAGCTACCCATGGGATCGTCATGAACATACCAGTTACATAAATGAGCTATTGAAGAACTAACAAGGGCAAGATCTATCGCTGAAGCTTGTCTATTAGGATAAGGAACAGTTGTTGGTGATCCATCATTTAAAATACATAAGTCTAATTCATCAATTATATTAAATAAACATCTACCTCTATTATTGTCACTATGGCATCCAAAGGCTATGTTATGAGCATTAAAATCACCCATAACTATACAAGGTTTGGGTATGTCATTGATTAAGTAATTTAACTTTGCTGAGTCAAACCTGATACTTGGAGGACAGTACACACAAAGTATTGCCATCGCTCCAAATTGTGTTTCTATAGTTATACATAAGTTTTGAATAGATTCTGAGAAGTGTGTATTAACTACTTTGTATTTTAAACGATGACTCACCAAAATGGCAACTCCATTGTGAGTATTTATGGAATTTTTGTAGATTATATTATATGAAGGAAAGTGTGGAATTATAGAATTAGCTTTGAACCAAGTCTCATTAAGAAGACAGACATCTATATTTTTTTCAATTAATAAATTTTGTAGTAGGCTCTTTTTACTCTGTAAACTCTGTATGTTATACTGTAAAATGTTTAGATAATTATCCATGTTTAAATTAAATTTGATAAAAATATTTCTTTTATTTTCTTATGTGTGAGTGGCCCATCAGAATCACGCTTGTTTCCTAATGCAACCAACGATTTAACAATTGCGTTAATTATAATATCATTATTTGCTACTTGTTTCATGTCTAAAGAGTCATTGCTGTTAATTTTATCAGCAACTTTAGGTAAAACCGGGAAAGATTTCTCATTAAAGGTAGGGGGTGTGTTCACTACAGTGGCATACGATTTTTGCATAAATTTGGCCTTTTTCTCTTCCATCTTTTGTTTTTTAATGGGACAATCTCTGGAAATGGCAAGATGATTGCCTGAGCAGTTTATACATGTAATTTCTTCGACGTCACACTCTTTATAAGAGTGACGACCAGCACAAGAAGAGCAGTGTTGCTCACCTCTGCAAGCCTTAGCTGAATGGTTAAATTTAAGGCACTTAAAACACTGCAGTAATGGAGGTATATACACTCTCACCTCGTATCTAAAAAGTTTAATGTAGGCGTATTGCGGTAGAGATGTTGAAGCAAAGGTGACCGCAACTGTATTAAGAGGCACCAGTTTTCCATCTACCTTGCGCATAAATCTTTTTATTGAAATTACTTCAGAGTCACATACAATATTTTTATAAATTTCTTCATTGGAAAGTTCTTTAGGTACAAACCTCAGTACTCCAATTCTTTCGGTCAAATATGATGGTATAAACGCTTTCAGTTTATTTTCCCTCAGAAAGTCTTCCATCTTAAGGAAATTGTTAGCTGCAGTCGCCTTTTTAAAAGTTATGCCGATTTTGTGTGCATTTATTCGGTGTACTCCTAAGACTCCAATAACATTGTCGGTTAAAAGGTTTGTGAGTGTGATAGGATTTTTATTCCCTACCTTCTCCTGCTCTGTTGACTCGACGTAAACTACATATTCATTATTGGTATTTTCTATGAATTGTCTTGTATAATTTTGTTTCGTGTAAATATTATACTTATTGTTCGACTCTGCTGTATTGTTGAACTTTCTTTTTTTCGTGTTCCTCAAGTCTGGCGGCTCTTCGCCGCCACTGGTGACACTCATGGTTGTCGGAGATGTTAAAACTTTTTATTTATGTGATATTTCTGTATAATTATTAATTTATTAAACTTTTTGTGAAATCAAGATTACCGCCTCGTTTGACTTCCCGCCAAAAAGTCTTTACCGGCTTAATAACGAGAGTGTTGCTACAACCATAAACTATATTAATTAAAATTATAAATGTTGCCAGTTACAAATATTTAACAGGCCGATAAGAAGAAACATTACAAGAAGGTTTGCTTGGTTTCAGAATAGGAATAATTGTTTGAGATTTCCAACTTGCTGGAATGTTGCCAGATATCAAAGCTGTATTGATGAGATTTAAATATACAGGGTGATTGGAAGATGGGTGCAAAGCTTTAAGGTGAAGATAGTATAGACAATTTAGGACCATTTAAGCCATGGTTGTCTTAGACGAAGTCTTACCAAATTTTTTTAAACAAATTTTTAAGTTTTTTTTCGGAAATTCTCAAAATTTAATGTAAACTGCATAATTATGGCCAAATTGAATGATAAATGAATTCATTTTTTATTTATTTAATTAAAGTAATGTGTAAGCAACCAAGCAAAACATGTTTTAGGCTTCTGTGTCATTAGACATTTTTTTTACAGATATTTAAAGCTCAGAAAAAATAAAAAATTTGTACAATACGTCTTTTAAACCTTATTTAAAAAAAAAACGGAGGGTGCTTTTTTTGTTCAAACCTTTTTGAAGACATGCTTGATAATCGCTCTTTCTTTTGAGGTATCATTTATGCGGATATCTTACAAATTATTGAAATTAGGACCTATAAACCAAATCGAGGGAGAAATTTTAAATTTTAGGCAGTCTAACAAAACACAAAATTTTTGCTTAAAAGAATACTTTATGTGCTCGAAATGATAACATTGTTCAATTCTAAGAATTTTTGGCACATGCAGGAACCAATTGAGGGGAACCCATTGAGGGGATTCTCTAAACAATGGCCACCGAGCGCGGTGCGACGGCATTTCCAGGTAGAACGCCCAATGAATAGCAAAAAGCGATAAAGAGTTGGTTTTTACAGCAAAATGGTCTTAGTTACTGAGGCAACAAAGTCGTTTTTCTTTAGTCAGGGTCAGTCGGTCTGTGATGAAGCCGTTACATCTTTTACTTATTAGTCAAACTACTGCCCTTGTGAGTGGACGTTGTCGTGTTGATTCACAATTTACCGTGTTCAGTTGTAGCCCTTTGCGTTCCTGCACGTGTTGTTTGCGTTAGTTTTGAATTTTTTTGTTTCACCGTGTCCAGTCGTAGCCTCGCGCTCCTGCACGTGTTGATTTTTGACTTAATTGTGTTGAGTTGACGTTTAGTGCGCTCCTACGCCGTTTTTCTTAATTGTTAAGTGACTATGGCTACTTTTTCCAATCAAGAATATGCGGATATCGTATTTATGTACGGTAGAGCAGACGGCAATGGATCTTTGGCGCGACGGATGTATCAAGAGCGCTATCCGAATCGCAGGATACCGAATGTCCGAGTGTTTTACAACACGTTTCGTCGTCTTGCCCAAGATGGGTTTCACCGCGTGGAACCTGGAGTCAACCCGGGCAGACACGAAACTGCCGTCGACGAAGACATTTTAGCAGCATTTCAAGCGGAACCTACTACCAGTACTAGAGCAGTAGCTCGAAATTTAAACATTTCTCAATGGAAGGTGTGGCATACAATGCACCAAAATGATAAGTATCCGTTCCATGGCAGGAGTGTGCAAGGTCTAGTAGAGCAAGATCCTCAAAGAAGAATTCAGTTCTGCCGTTTCCTCCTCAACAGAGACATCGAAGATGCGTGGTTTCTGAAATCAATCTTGTGGACGGATGAAAGTAAATTTTCAAGGGAAGGTATTACAAACTTTCACAACATCCATGAATGGGCCGACGTAGACAACAATCCACATTTTAAGAAGCAGGTGTCATTTCAGATGAAATTCTCTGTGAATGTATGGGCTGGAATAATTGGCAGAACATTGATTGGGCCCCACTTTTTGCCTGATCCATTGAATGGCGAAAATTATTTGCAATTTCTGCAAATTGATTTACCACTGCTGGTAGAGGAATCAGGTGTCCCGATCTTCGAAAGAGACCGAACAGTCATCTTTCAGCAAGACGGCTGTCCAGCGCATTGGACTTTAAATGTAAGGGAACACCTCAACAATTGCTTTCCTGATAGCTGGATCGGCAGGGATGGACCCATCCCTTGGCCCGCTCGCTCCCCAGATCTGACCCCGTTGGACTTTTTCGTGTGGGGCCGGGCCAAGGAACTGGTGTATAACAACAAAGAAATTAACACTAGAGAAGAATTGATACAAAGAATAAATTCAGCGTTTGAGACAATGAAGCAGGAGATGATGTTGAAAATAACGACTACAGAAGTTAGAAGACGGGGCCGTGCTTGTATTAGGAATCACGGCCGTCATTTTGAACATGAAAAATAAATAATTTTAATTCAAATGTTGTTTTAATTAGTCTGCCTAAAATAAAAAAAATTCTCCCTCAAATTGGTTTGTAGGCCCTAATTTCAATAATTTGTAAGATATCCGCATAAATGATACCTCAAAAGAAAGAGCGATTATCAAGCATGTCTTCAAAAAGGTTTGAACAAAAAAAGCACCCTCCGTTTTTTTTTTGAATAAGGTTTAAAAGACGTATTGTACAATTTTTTTATTTTTTCTGATCTTTAAATGTCTGTAAAAAAAATGTCTAATGACACAGAAGCCTAAAACATGTTTTGCTTGATTGCTTACACATTACTTTAATTAAATAAATAAAAAATGAATTCATTTATCATTCAATTTGGCCATAATTATGCAGTTTACATTAAATTTTGAGAATTTCCGAAAAAAAACTTAAAAATTTGGTTAAAAATATTTGGTAAGACTTCGTCTAAGACAACCATGGCTTAAATGGTTCTAAATTGTCTGTACTATCTTCGCCTTAAAGCTTTGCACCCATCTTCCAATCACCCTGTATTATAAGTACAGAGTCAGACAGATTAGCTATAAATGAATATGGTATACCATCTTCACCTGGAGCTGAATCCTTAACATGTGAAAGGACTCCCTTAAGCTCACTTAGTGTGAACAGGGAATTCAACTCAGAATTAGGAATAGGAACATAGGGAGAGTGAATTAAAGATCTCTGTTCTGGGACTGAAGGAGGGGCTAAATGATTCATAAACTCATTGGCTAATTCTAATGGCAGTTTTGAGGCTGTTGTTGTTATTACGGACTATCTGAACAGAGTGGTTGTTTGCACTGTGAAGTAAATTATATGAAGGAGGTGCTCTGGGCAGAATAGGCGGCATGCGGTGAGATTAAAACAAGATAATGTTTCGGTAACTATTCCTGTATTTCTTGATTATCAAGCAGTTCACGAATAGCTAGTCATCAATAACATATTTGGTCTTAAAACTTAATAGGCACATACAAAATAGGAAAATGATATATGATCAGAGAAATAACGTGTTCTCACCTCGATGACTTTTTGACAAGAGAGAAGTTGAAAGATATACAAAGACTATAGAGGATGATGCTCTATGCCAACAGATAATTAAAGCGTAGAACACACATGTTTCATCACTTCCCCTTACGCTTTACATTATTATTTTTAAAGAGTCAACAAAAAAAAAACACACACACAGACATGCTACACAACACATAAATTCATGTCCTTAATAAAATCTATATGTTTCTTAGAGCTAAGCGGTTTGGTAAGCACATCTGCTATCATCTTTTCAGTCTGTAAATAATTTACATTTACAATATTATTATTTATTAGGTCTTTTACATAATGATATCTGAGATCTATGTGCTTTGTTCGTTTATGACAGTACTCTTTACATTCCAACAACTTAATTGCACTTTGACTGTCATTATAAACAATTGACTCTACATTTAAACAGAATATCTCTGACAACAGACTCTTAATAAAACATATGTCTTTACAAACATCAGAAATTAAAATATATTCAGCCTCCGTAGTAGATAAAGCAACACAGCGTTGCTTCCGTGACTCCCAATTTATTGTATTATTACCTAGCTTCACGACGTACCCAGTATAAGACTTACGATCAGTTATATCATTAGCCCAGTCTGCATCAGTATAAGCAGCTAAACTCAATTTATTACTTCTTACAAATAGTAAGCTATAATTAATTGTCCCCGCCAAATAACGTAAAACACGTTTAGCAGCTTGCCAATGACTATTATCGTGACAGTTATTAAATTGGCTTAACTGGCTACATACATACGCAATATCAGGCCTAGTGCATACAGCTAAATACATTAATGAGCCTAACAATTGCCTGAAATTATCATTGCTCTCGCTTACATTTTCAGCTTTCAGTAATTTACAATTCAATGGCATAGGTGTAGATACAGTCTTACAATTACCCATACCAAACCGCAATAATAATTTCTTAATATAATCAGTCTGGTCCAGTTTTAAAATACCTTTCGTCCTATCTCTTGTTACATTAATACCAAGGCAGCTTTTTAATGGGCCAAGGTTCTTTACATTGAATTCCTTTTCTAACAGGTTTACTAAGTCTTTTTGAATGACACTCTTCTTAGTATAAAATATATAGAAATCGTCAACATATAGAGCAATTATGGTTAAATCATTCTTCTCTTTCTTTACATAAACACATGGTTCACATTGACTTTGTACATAACCATTATTATTTAACAAATCATGAACTTTACTGTTCCACATTTTACTAGCTTGTTTCAAGCCATAAATACTCTTCTTTAATAAACACACCTTGGAGTTATCTCTATTATCAAAACCAATAGGTTGTTCCATAAATATTGTTTCGTTTAAGTTACCATTCAAGAAAGCACAAGCTACATCAATGTGATCTATACTGAGATTTAAATCATTTGCCAATGAAAACAAAATTCGCATAGTAGAGTGCCTAACCACTGGGGAAAAAGTCTCATTATAATCGACCCCATGTTTCTGTGTAAACCCCCTGGCAACCAATTGCGCTTTATACTTTGTAAAGTTTCCAGAAGCATCGTGTTTACGCTTAAATACCCATTTGGACTTAATAACATTTTTCCCTATAGGGCGACTCACGATCTTCCATACTTCATTTGCAATTAACGAGTCATACTCATTCTGCATCGCTGCACGCCACTCGGTGGCTTCCGAACAAGAGATAGCCTCTTCATAACTAGATGGTTCCTCAATATTACCGACATACATTGAAATGTCATAATCACAATACCTCAATGGCGGAATTGAACGAGTACTTCGTACAGGGCAGGTATTACCCTCAGCCCGGGGTACCTCTGTACTTGTCTCTCCTTCCCCTCGAACAGACGCGTCCGGCGATGACGAAGTCATAGACTCGTGGCTCGCCGACGATGAGTCTGCACAGCGGGACTCATCCTCACTGCCTGTGCAGTAATGCTCCTCATCTGTGGTATCTGAAATTTGAGAACCATCATTAAATTCCAACGAATTGGTTGTGTCACTAGTCATATCCTTATTACTACATTCATTTAAATTTATTTGACTAGAATTTATTTCAATAGAATTATTTAAATTATTATTATTCATAACCAATTCATTGCTCTTGTCAAAACAATTATTCTGTAAAATAATTTCATTGTAATTAATGTCATCATTATCATTTTCATTTACGTTCCTATTATAAAATCTATCTTCTAAAAATGCAACATTCCTTGACAACACGATTTTTCTAGGATTCATTGGATCTGATAGTCTATACCCTTTACAGGTCTCATTATACCCCACAAAAATATACTTTTTACTCTTAGCATCAAGCTTACCACGCTTATGCTTAGGCTCCAAAGAATAAGCGATGCAACCAAAAACCCTTAAGTGGCTCAGATCAACCCTAGATCCCGACCACAGGTGCTCAGGAATCTGTCCAGACAAAGCCGTCGTTGGGGACCGATTTTTCAAATAAATTGCAGTATTTACTGCCTCTCCCCAATAAGGCTTACTAAGACCTGCTTCCTGCAGCATGCATCGCGCTTTTTCAATGAGTGTCCGATTAAGACGCTCTGAAACACCATTCTGCTGGGCCGAGTAAGGAACTGTAGTCTGATGTACAATACCTTCTTTACTTAAGAATCCAGAAAACCTATGATTGACATACTCGCCTCCATTGTCCGAACGTAAGCATTTAATCTTCAATCCAGTTTGCCTCTCAACCATAGCCTTAAAAATAATAAACTTAGACATTACCTCAGATTTATACTTCATTAGGTATCCAAACGTTTTTCTTGTGTGATCATCTGTAAAAGTAACCAAATACTTTGCACCCCCCCAGCTGTAGTCACGCATTGGTCCGCAGACGTCTGAATGTATCAACTCCAATGGTCGCTCGGCACGCTTGCCCTCTCCTTTGGGAAACGGCTGTGTTGACAGCTTCCCCTCAAGGCAGGGAATGCAGTCCTTCAAACTGTCCTGGTTATCCTGAAACATTACTCCAGACACATGACCTTTCAGAGTACTCATCATTCTCAGACCTAAATGTCCCAACCTGCGATGCCATAGCTCAGTAGACACAGCTACTGCGGTACTCTCTGTCTTTTGCACACTACTCAAAAGTTTGGAAGAATACACCCTATTGTGCAAAGACTTTACAATATTACAATTTAGTTTATAAATTCCATTCTCACACCTCACAAGAGCTATACGGTTGCCAGAGACTTTACCATCATAAATGCTGCACCCACTACCATCAAATACAACAGTAAGCCCACTTTCTATGAATTTACTTACTGACATTAAATTAGTGGCTATCTGTGGCACATACAAAACATTTTTAAGTTGCCTTACCTCATTTCCAAAGTTAACCAACAAATCTCCTACACCACTACATCTTAAATGTTCATTATTTGCTACAGCAACTGTAGTGTGTTTTTGATTACAATTAAAGTCTTTATAATTCACCATATTGTCTTTACAATTTGTCATATGAGATGTACAACCGGAGTCGATGAACCATGCACTACTTTGATGAACAAACAAAGCTGAAGCGAAGCTTGTAGACTCATTCTTCTTGTCATTCTTCATCTTGTAGCACTTGGCCTTGACATGTCCAGGCTTATTGCAGTAATGACAGACAATAGTCTTCTTCTTAGATGAGTTCTTAGAAATTAAAGCTTTGTTATTGTTCGATGCACCATCACTTCTACGCAGCTCTTCTTGTAAAAGTCGAGTTCGTACAATCTCGCTGGTGAGATTATTGGTTAAACATACTGTTTCAAGATTAGAAACCAAGTATTCAAATTCCTGAGGCAGACCACTCAACAAAATCTCTGCAACTTCAGCATCATCTGTCTTACGGCCAATATCCGAGAGCTGCTGCACAAGGGTCATGACACCCTGTATGTATTCAGACATATTTGAAAACTGAGTATATTCAATTCTATGCAGCTGTCTCAAAAGTAGCACACGCCGTAATAAGCCCTTATTTTCAAAAATATCAGCTAAATTTTTCCATGCACTTTTAGCTGTAGTAGCATTCCTGATATATTGATAAAGTGCCGGCTTGATGCTCAAAGCTATACGCGCCAAAGCACGCTGATCCTTCATCAGATCAGTCTCTGTGCCTTCGATTGCATTCCACAAGCCATCCATGGTAAGCAGCATTCTGATAGCAAATTTCCAATTCAAATAGTTAGATACTCCTTCCAACTTTTCTATAGAAGATGACAAGCTATAGTTACCTTGCAAAGCAGCATTTCCATTGCTTGCTTCTTGACGACTAGGCGAGTCCATTTCGAAGCACACCGCCTATGCAAAATCACCACCGCGCCACAGCCAAGTAGTAATACAAAAATGAGGTTATGTTTTGACTTCTGCACACGTGCACTCGTAATCACCTTTTCTGCATATAAGTTTTCTGGGCCCATAACCTGTTATTACGGACTATCTGAACAGAGTGGTTGTTTGCACTGTGAAGTAAATTATATGAAGGAGGTGCTCTGGGCAGAATAGGCGGCATGCGGTGAGATTAAAACAAGATAATGTTTCGGTAACTATTCCTGTATTTCTTGATTATCAAGCAGTTCACGAATAGCTAGTCATCAATAACATATTTGGTCTTAAAACTTAATAGGCACATACAAAATAGGAAAATGATATATGATCAGAGAAATAACGTGTTCTCACCTCGATGACTTTTTGACAAGAGAGAAGTTGAAAGATATACAAAGACTATAGAGGATGATGCTCTATGCCAACAGATAATTAAAGCGTAGAACACACATGTTTCATCAGTTGTGTCACTGAATGCTGACCTGAATCGCCTAATATTTTGCCATACTAGAGATGCGTTAACTTCTGGCGAGATCGATGTACAGAATCTTTGCCAACCTTCAAATTTCTTTTTCCTAAGGAGCTTACGAGTTGTACGAGCAGCTTCTAGGTATATTTCAAAATTGTGATGAGTCATAGTAAGAGTATATTTTTTTTCTGCTTGTTTTCTTTTTTTTATGGCCTGTGTGCACTCAGTATCCCACCAAGGTGGTGAAGGAATTTTGCCTATAGCACCATTCTTAAAAGGGAAAGTATTATCTGCCACCTCTATTAAATTTTTTGTTATTTGATTGGATAATAACTGAGGATCATGTAGTAAATTAGATATAGCAAGAATTCTTTCTTCTACACATTTTTTATATGTATCCCAATCTGCATTTTCAAGTCTATACTTTAATCGTGGTGTTTGATTGTAAGAAGCTGGTTTTTTAAGTGGAAAATAAATTAATAATGGGTAATGATCACTACCATAAGAAGAAGGTAAAGGAGACCAGGATATTTTCGATGCTAACTCAGGTGTGCAAATTGAGAGGTCAGGGGCACTTAATCCCTCATCTGGATTTGTTTGGCGTGTTGGAAGACATGTATTTAAAATACACAAATTATTCGAGTCTAGAATTTCTAATAAGTTTTCCCCATAGTAATTGGAACTAGAACTACCCCAGGACTGATGTTGTGAGTTAAAGTCACCCATTACCAAAAACGGTTTAGGTAAAACTGAAAAAAGATTACTTATTTCAGAAAGAATATTTACAGTGGGACGAGAATAATATATACATACTAAACAGATTTTATTTACAATTACAGCGACAGCAGATATCTCGTCACTGAGATTTGGAAGAGGAATAGATTGAAAAGACAAGTTATTTTTAATAAGTATGGCAACACCGCCATACCCATCGCTTCTATCTGTTCTTAGACATGCATAGCCAGGAATTCTAAAAGAGAACCCTGGTTTAAGCCATGTCTCACAGAGAGCGACTGCAAAGGGATCATATTTGTTCAATATGTAGGACAGATCAGATTTTTTATTCACAATGCTGCGACTGTTCCACTGGATAATCTTGAGAAGATTTGGATCCATTATGATTAAGGTTAAATAAGTTAGACAGCGTATCAATTACAGTGGCAACGTTGGACGGTTCAATATTATTATTTTTAGATAAAGTATTAATTAGCATACCAAATTATTAAATTTAAAATTTGATTCTCATTATTATTTGTTTTATTTTGGAAGGCAACACCATTCCCTGACACAGAATTTTCATTATTAATTAATGTTTGATGAGCTGCCCGGTTATACCCCTTAGCTGTTATTGGGGGATCCCGAGGCTTAAGGAATACCGTTTTTCTTTGTGAAGAGACAATTGGTGAGTTACGTGATTGGGGAGAAGGTTGTGAGGAAAACGAATTTTTAGTGGTTTGTGATGGGGCAGATGTTACCACATCTGCATACAATTTAGAGATTGGTGGATGTAGTTGTGATGCTTCAGCATACGACACGCAGCTATGGGCCATATAATGTTTGATAGATTTTTGCCTTTCAAATTCTGGGCATTTTTTATTGATGGCATAATGAATGCCACCGCAATGACAACATTTACCGTTACTCTCGTCTTCAATACTGCAAGTGTCAGCAGAATGCTTCTCCCCACACTTGAAGCACTGAGAGTTCGACCTACATTGTACCTTTGTATGGCCAAAACGACAACAATTAAAACATTGAATTGTTGGGAATGTATACAATTCCACTGGCATGGAATTGTAGCAACAAAACACACGTTTTGGTAGGATTTGTCCGTCAAAGGTCAGCACGACTGTTTGTGATGGCTTCCACACAGGGGTCGGTTCGTGTACTTTATAATTTAGACGCCTCGCTTTTATTACTTTCCCACATCCAGCAGGGACAGATATATTTTCAATTATTTCTTCCGGAGACCATTCGGTAGGTACGCCTTTAATAATTCCAATACGACACACATTAATTGATGGAACAAATGCCTTCAATTTCTCCTTGGCCAAACTTGGGTCATTAATAAAAGAGTTTGCATCTAGGTAACGAGAGAAGCTGAGCGACATTCTGTTTCGACCTATGCGCTTTAAGGAACCGTTAATGATATTATTGTATCTGCGGTTTTTGAGGAAGTGCCCTAAAGTTATTGGGTGTAATGATTGAGCCGCGTTTGGTGTATCGAAAACTTTTGTGATGTGTACGACATATGGCGACAGGTCTGTGGCTTCGTACAAAGCCCTAGCAACCTGTGGCGCCTTCTGCGGAAGATCTGACTTGAGGTGGTTTTCCGTCTGGGGACCATCCACAGAACGTGGAGTGGCCTCTTGGTTAATTAAAATCGTGACCGAGTCATTTTCACAATGGCAATGTTTATGCGTGTTTAGATCTGTTGAATGACCATTTCGCCTTCTTTTGTTGCAATTTTTGCAGATTTTCCTTGGAGCTCTAGCCCGTTTCCGTTCCGACCTAGTGAGGGACGAGTCGGTATCCATACTGGATTCGCATATTGTTACGTTATGCCCGACCGAAGGGACTGTGCCCCCCGGATCAGGCGGTTCATTGTCCATTGTGACAATGAATGAAAAAAAACAAAATACAAAAAACTTACCCTAAATGAAGCACAATATATACCTATAAATAATGAATTTAACTAATCTAATGAATATCTACATATATCTATATATTTACACCACTTACCTATCTCCAATCTCAAGAGTTTTAAAATATTTTTAAGAAAACGAAAGAAAAATCACGCCCGCCAAATTCGATGATTCCCGCGCTTTTTCACGCAGATAGTTGTACTGGAATGTTTGATTTTTGAACGAGGAACGTGTGATCTCGTATCGGGTTTGGAGCCGTTGGTATCTCTGGATTGAAAGCCGAGTATCTTACGATTTACTATTGTCTATGCTATTCACTGAACCGAACTGTCCATAATGAGAATACTTAGATACGGTACTGATGAATAGTGTTTACTTAGAAAACTTAACTTTGTGTTTACCTAACTTGTATGTTGTAGACAGTTGTATATATTATAATGAAACTTCTTGAGATCTCAATTAGTGCTATCAAGTAGAAATTAGGTAGCGATAATACTGTTGGATCCCATGGCAGGAACCTTCAGCCGTTGAATCCCTTGGAAGGATAATTAGGTAGCGATAATACTGTTGGATCCCATGGCAGGAATCTTCAGCCGTTTAATCCCTTTGAAGGGTATTAGGTAGCGATAATACTGTTGGATCCCATGGCAGGAACCTTCAGCCGTTGAATCCCTTGGAAGGATATTAGGTAGCGATAATACTGTTGGATCCCATGGCAGGAACCTTCAGCCGTTGAATCCCTTAGAAGGATATTAGGTAGCGATAATACTGTTGGATCCCAGGGCAGGAACCTTCAGCCGTTGAATCCCTTGGAAGGATATTAGGTAGCGATAATACTGTTGGATCCCATGGCAGGAACCTTCAGCCGTTGAATCTCTTGGAAGGATATTAGGTAGCGATAATACTGTTGGATCCCATGGCAGGAACCTTCAGCCGTTGAATCCCTTGGAAGGAAATTAGGTAGCATTAATACTGTTGGATCCCATGGCAGGAACCTTCAGCCGTTGAATCCCTTGTAAGTGAGTTTCCAAGGGCGAAAACCATACCGGTTTCCAGCTGTTGAGCAATGTAATAACAGATCTAATATTTGACATTTGGTTTCAGTAAATACCATCAATATTATATTATGTCCATAATATCGGAGTGTCAGTATCATCGATGATATCTATCTACAGATGGTGGAAGTGGCCCTCTATGTTCAAGTCCTGTTGCTCTGCGTTCCTTGCTTCGTCTCCATGAATAATAAAACAAGCGAAGCAGATAAAGTAAACCCAGGTACAAGTTGGAAATAATATTTTTTTTCTTATTCGCTACGTCTGCCTAAGGTTACTCCCTCGGAAGAGATCAACCTGATACTCAGGTATCATATGATTCCTTTGAATAATAGAATCCTAACATATAAAGGCATACAGTACGATCAAATTATCTTGACAGGTCTGAACATTAGGGGAGTAAGGGAAGAACGGTAATAACATCTGAACCGGCCCAATTGACATCCTCACCTGCACGCGTCTGGTGGTTCGTTATGAATAGCCGATGACGGCTTTTTGGCTTAGGCTGGAGAGCCGTGGTGCCCCCTGCTAGACAACCAACGAGGCTCTGACGACCGAGCATTGGCGGTATAACCAAAACACCCAGTAGGTAACTACTGGATGAGGCTACCACAAGCCTGGTGGATTAAATGTCCCCCAAAATAGTGGCAGTTGCACCTTGGGTAAGTGTTACGAGGTTTTTTCCCAAACGTAAAACAATGATGAGTACGAATACGAATGATTTTTTGCCATGCGCCCCGGCTAGCGACCGGCGCTTGCAGGTGTCCGGGCCTGCAAGTGAGAAATATGTAACCGATGACTCCACGGAAGTGGCTGCCCAGGCTTCCGTGTCAGTGAATACTACTGGTGATAAACCTAAGGCGAAGCTAGTCCAGCAAGCCTTCCATAAGAGCATGTTTCTAAATAGATCACGAAGTTCTTCCTTAGGAGACATATCTCAGCATCCTACACGTGATCTGCCAACGAACGCTCCTTCTGCAGACACTACTACCGCTTCAAATATTTCAATGGTCATTTCTGACAATCTTGCACAACCAGTGTCAGGCTCACAATCCGAAAACGCAGCACGCCACCCACCGCCATGGCAACGATAGGTACCCATGTCGAAAAAACGCAAAACGTGCGAGCAGTCTCCACCTCCTTCCATATTAATCAGAAATGAAAACAGGTTTGAATGCCTACCGATCGACTTGACGGAAGACGAAAGTAGTCAGGCTAAACCAGCTAACAAACCTCCCCCAATAATACTCTATGGGATAGATGACCACAATGAACTGACCAAACTAATTGAATCAGTTATTTGCCCAACAGAATTCAAGTACAGGATAGTAAACAAGAACCTGCTTCGTGTCATGGTAAATACAACGGCCAGTTACAAAAGGACAATAGATATGTTTCGTCAAAAAGGGTTGATTGGACACACATTCACGCCGAAAAGTACCAAATCCTATAGAATTGTCATTAGGGGTCTGCATCACACCACACCACATGACACTATCATTGAAGAAATCGAAAAGTCTGGAAATAAAGTGAGAGGTGAAATTATCAATGCCCGTTATGGTCCAGATAAAACGCCCACCTCTACTTTCTTTGTGAACTTGGAACCTAGCAGCAATAACAAACGAGTTAAAGATATTCAATATATCTACCACCATCGTGTCAAAATTGAAGATCCGCGAAAGAGCAACTCAATAGTACAATGCCAGCGCTGCCAGCAGTACGGTCACACCAAAAACAACTGCATGAGACCTTACAGATGTGTGAAATGTGGGGAAAGTCATAAGACCTCAGACTGCCCTAAAAAAGACAGAAATAGTCCTGCGAAATGTGCCCTCTGCTCCTGTGACCATCCTGCAAACTATAAAGGTTGTCAGGTGTATAAAGAAATACTTGTCAGAAAACAGTATCCTAAAAAGCCAGCACCCAAGACATGTAAAAACCGAACCACCTCCTCACAACCAACAGACGTCAGTTCCGAACCAAATATCCAACCCAGACCCAACAAAGGACTTAGACCGGAAACAACATACTCAGACGTAACAGCTGGACGGAGTAGATACCTTCTGGACCAAAACAGTGAAAATACAAGTAACAATCAACAAAGCACCTTCCTTGAACAGCTTCTAATAAAACAAAATGAAAAAATTGACCAACTCCTTCAACAAATAGGCTCCTTACTGGGAGCACTAACAACTGTAGTTTCCAAGCTGGTACCATAAATGATTCCTCTAAGAATCGCAACTTGGAACATTAATGGCCTTGCTCCGAATATACAGGAACTAGAGACGTTAATTATAGCAAACAAACTGGACGCAGTTCTAATTTCGGAATCACACGCAACCGTAAGAAGCTCCTTTCGTATGAAAGGATACAATATATATAGCACTCCGCACCCCGACGGCCGAGCGCACGCTGGTGCAGCCGTTGTTATAAGAGGAAGTCTCAAGCATTCACCATTGGCTCCATTTTCGGCAGCGCATCTCCAGGCCACCTCTGTCTTGCTTGAGGATCGGGCTGGTCCTATCACCCTTTCTGCCATATACTGCCCACCTAGACACCGAATCACTGCTGACATGTTTAGCACTTATTTCAAGATTCTAGGCCCAAGATTCGTGGCAGGTGGCGATTGGAATGCCAAACACACCTATTGGGGCTCCCGCTGTACCAGTACCAGGGGCCGGGAACTAAAAAAATGTGTTGACATCAATCACCTCAAACCGATTTCGACAGGTGAACCTACTTATTGGCCCAGCGATCCACGAAAATTGCCAGATCTTCTAGACTTTTTTATTACTAAGGGCATGAGCTTCTTACATGCTAATGTTGAATCTAGTCTGGATGGATCCTCGGACCACACACCATCCATTTTAAACCTTAGTATTAGTGCACTGTCTCGAGGCAAGACTGAGACCTTGACAAATCGAAGAACGGATTGGGAGGGATTCCGAAGCTTTCTAGAGGACAATATGAACGTAGCAGTACCTCTAAAAACTTCCGAGGACATAGATCACGCCTGTAAAGACTTGACTAACCTCATCCAAGTAGCGGCGTGGACTAACACTCCGTCACAAGACAGACTAATTGATATTCCTTCAAACCCTTTAGATATAAAACAAAAGATTCTGGACAAACGTAGATTACGGAGGATCTGGCACCTATCGCGTCGTCCCTTGGACAAAAGCACGCTGAATAAAGCAGCGAAAGAACTAAAGGCTGCCATTAAAAAGTCAGTCAATGATATGGTTCAAACCAAACTCCAACTGCTGTCTCCGAGTTGCACTGATGAGTATTCTCTCTGGAAGGCTACACAAGGCCTCAACAAACCTCAACAATCCTTTCCTCCAATTAGAACACAAAACTCCTGGGCCAGGACTGATGAGGAAAAGGCAGAAGTTTTTGCGAAGCACCTATCTGATGTCTTTAAACCTAATCAGAGCGCAGATGATGATTCAGATCTAAATGACATTCTCGCACAAGACTATCAAATGAGCCTACCAATTAAGCCTACCTCACCAAAAGAAATTGCGAAGGAAATAAAACTAATGGAAGCAGGAAAAGCGCCAGGATTTGATTTGATTACCCCCGCAATCTTAAAGAATCTACCGCGAAAATGCATAACCTTCTTAGCCAGTCTTTTCAACGCTATCTTCAGGGTCTCTCACTTCCCGGCAGTTTGGACAGTGTCTCAAGTGGTCATGGTCCACAAACCGGGTAAACCTGAACACGAAGCCTGTTTCTATAGACCCATTAGTCTTACGCCTGCTCTCTCTAAGTTGTGGGAAAGAATTTTTCTAACCAGAGTGCAATCGGCCATGGATAACTCAGCTATCTTACCATCTCACCAGTTTGGGTTCCGTAAGTCTCACTCCACCATTGAGCAAGTCCACAGAGTATACCATACTGTGAGACAATGCTTCGAGCGAAAAGGAATACTGCTCGGCGGCTTTCCTTGATGTGCAGCAAGCCTTTGATCGCGTCTGGCACAAAGGACTGCTGGTAAAAGTCAAAGAAAGACTACCACATTCGATGTATCCCCTTATCGAATCTTATCTTTGTGGAAGATCCTTCCAAGTTAAACAAGGAGAAGCACGATCAAGTTTCTACGGCGTTCAGGCTGGAGTACCCCAAGGTTCAGTTCTTGGTCCAGTGCTGTATAACATCTTCACTTCGGCTTTACCTGTATGTGACAGCATCACTATTACAACCTACGCTGATGATATAGCATATCTATCGGTCGAAGACAATCCAGAAATTGCCAGCAGCAACTTTCAACGTCAGCTAGACTACACGCAAAAATGGCTTAAAAGGTGGCGAATATGTGTTAGCCCAGCCAAATCTCATCACATAAGTTTTGCCCTGAGGAATGGAAACTGCCCCTCCGTTAAACTAGGGAATGATGTTCTTCCACACTGCGACTGTGTGAAGTACCTTGGCTTTCATCTTGACAGGCGTCTCACTTGGAAGCACCACATCAAGCAAAAAAGAGAACAGCTCAATCACAAGTTTCGCTCTATGTACTGGCTGATGGGGAGAAACTCTGTCCTGTCTGTGGACAACAAACTCTTGCTATACAACTCAGTTCTTAAACCAATCTTGACGTATGGAATCCAGATGGGGAGTTGCAAGTAAAAGCAACATACTCTGCCTACAGAGGGCGCAAAATAGCATTTTAAGGGCAATTAGTAATGCTCCTTGGTTCACAAAAAATGATGAGGTGCACGACCATCTCAAAATCACAACAGTTGCATCAGAAATTGACAAGCATAAGAAACTGCACAAAGAACGTCTATCTCGTCATCCAAACCCACTCATTGCTGAGTTGCTGAATGCGTCATCTGTGGTCGGAAGGTTGAAAAGAGACCACATACTCTGATTGGGAGGTGCAGCGCTGGTTGCTCCACCATAATGCCATACACTCTCGTAACTAACTTGCTTATGGTCTGGCGACCGATCGCAAATGGAAAAAGGAAAAAAAAAAAAAAAAAAAAAAAAGGTCTGAACATAGGCTCTGCGAACTTTTACGCATGTATACTCGCGAAGAAAACTGTTATTGCCAGATAAACAAATATACGATCAGAAAATATCACACAGTATCATATTATATACAGTGAGAAAATACAAATGAAATAAAAATCAAAACGCTTTTAGATACGTAATCTACATTTTTAACTCCATTATCTTTTTCCCCTTTCATATACTGAGTTAAATCGTAAATATTTTTTCTCGCCTGGCGATTTATATTTTACGAAATAGGTGCCCATTAACTTTTCTAACCAATAATAACAAATAACAGTAATATTAAAAACAGCAAACAAAAACACAACGAAAACTTTTCTAATCGACTGTGCTCAAGAAAGAGATAGCAACACAAACACTAAACAAATGCTGTCGTGTGACTGAGATATAATACCTCGTACCGAATATTGCCGAACTTGCACGAAGGTCACGAAGTTAACAAAAAGAGATGTGCATGTGCATGTGCAATGGGTGTCGTTTAATCGATTATTCTTCGAATCGATTGAAATTAAGTAATAAAAAGATCTTTCTATTCAATTTTATATTGAGGTTTTAAATGTTCGTAAACATTCGTTATTCAAGAAGTCTGTAATAGATTTCTAAAATTTAAGTAAATCATGTATTTTGTCAGAGGAAACAATGTTACTATACATTTTTTTGTAATAAAGACGAAAACTCAATTATTAATTATTAAATTTACTTTATTAGTTAATGTTTTTACTTAAATATCTTCTTAACACTAATAAGAACGTATTGTAAATAAAACTAATCGATTACGATATTTGATCGTGTAAAGGATTGATTGTGTTTATGTAAGGTGCATCTCTAGCCTAGACCACCGCCCCCCGAACCTCGCCTCATGTCACCATTTGGTTCCTAATAAATGTTACTGCGCAGCGTTCTGCACGAAGTTCGAACCTGCCAAGATAATTTGTTCGAACTGTACGTCGCGACAACAGTGACATACAAATTAATTTTTTGCTGAAATGATCCAGACGATATTTCTCTCAATATCTTAAAAAGTAGCAGCAGCGTATATTGTAAAACATACTATTAGAAACAATATTCAATATACCAAATAATAAAACCTTCATATGTAATAAAATCGAAATGTTTAAATGGAAAAACTTAGTCTGAATGTTTAAACTGAAAATTTTGGCACAACTCGGTTCAAAATTGATCGGAAAATATTTAATATTTTCCGATCAATTTCAAAAGAACTTCATCAAGATAATAGTAGATAATTTGGCTTTTTTTTGTTTATGTATGAATTTATAACTAAAAAAGCTGGTGTGCAAAATCACTTTCTCGCAGCAATGTTTTGCTGTGGTAGCTTATTCCTCTATGTATCGAAGGTTGGGGACCGGGGACCCGGGGTTGACACCATTTTTCGTATTCTTTGGAATTTAAAATCGCGTCCCAGATAGGGCCACGGTGTGGCCACGGCTTCATGAGGCTGAACCGCGCGGTCGTGTCTCATGAGTGTGGAAGTGACTTAACAGGAACGTTTCACTACTTGCGTACCCCAAAAAGCCACGCTACTCGTAGTGGGGATGCGGCTTTAAATTACATTAGCCAAAAGACTAGAATACTCAATACGGTACTCAAAGAAGCGCCAGGCTAGCTCATTTGCCGGTAAGACTCAAGCTGTATGTTGAACAAATAAGATTTGCGGGTAAGAAACGCAAAAAAAATGAATTAGAGTGAGGCCTCACGGTGCGGTAACGGTGCGTATCGTGCGGCTTCACTCTTACGCGTTCCAGCCAGGAGCCAAAGAGAAACAAATGAGTCACTGACACTGACAAGCGATCAATAACACAGATAACGAAAAAGCGCGGGAAACTTCCAACTTGGTGGACGCGTCCTTTTTGATCTTTTCTTAAAAAATATTTTTAATTATATTATAGTATCAGTAATCGTAGTTTTAGTGTCGTAGTTTCTTTATATTTTAGCTTAATTTAGTTGTGTAGGTATATTCTTCGGTGGGGGTAAGTTTTTTGACTGTTATTGATAGTGACAATGAATGATCCGCCTGATCCGGGGGGCTTTGTCCCCCCGGTAGGCAGCTATATAACAATTTCTAATGAATCGGGTATGGATACCGATGGGTCGTCTACGACCAAATCTTTAAAAAGAACTCGCGTGCATGTCTGTAAGCACTGTAATAAACGTCGTCGTACCCGCAAAGGCCACGGATCCGAATCTTCGGGTTGTGGTTGTGTAGTAGACTCCACCATAAGCGCGGAACAAATATCTTCCATAGTTACTACCTCTACCATAAACGCACCCACCAACTTAGTACCGATTACTCCAGCGCCTTCAGTTCCCGCTCAAATTGGGCGTAAAGTTTACGAAAAGTCGGACATCGCGCCATTTATAATTCACGTATCAAAAAGTTCTATTTCGGAAAATGATGGAACCACACTGCATCCCATCACATTTGGGAAGTTTTTAAAAATGAATGCCTTCCCTAACATTATTAACGGCAGTGTCAAAAAAATAGGGAGAAATAGAATTAGCATTTCCTTTTCCAATTTCTTGGACGCAAATTCGTTTATTAATAGTAGTAGTCTTGCGAAATATGATTATAAAGCTTACATACCCACTTATAATGTAACCAGAATGGGCTTAGTGCGTGGAGTTCCTGCGGAATGGTCTCCGGAGGAAATTATTGAGAATATTTCTGTACCAATTGGTTGCGGGCCCATTTTAAAGGTGAGGCGCCTTAATTTTAAAACTGTCGTGGATGGCAGTACCATATGGAAACCTTCCCAATCGATTGTGGTTACTTTCGATGGGCAGATTTTACCAAAAAGAATTTTTATGTGTTATAATGCATTACCTGTAGAATTGTATATTTTCCCCACAGTACAGTGCTTCAACTGCTGTCGTTTTGGGCACACAAAACTCCAGTGTAGGTCGAAGCCTAAATGTTATAAATGTGGTCAAGGACATACTGGGGATAGTTGTGAAACTGTTCCAGAAAATGCATCTTGCTGTCTTTGTTCGGGGTACCATTTTGCAACAAATAAGTCTTGCCCAGAATTTTCTAGGCAAAAATTAATTAAAACATATATGGCACAAAGCGCTGTATCATATGCTGAAGCAGCAAAAATACATCCTCCAATTTCAAAATCTTACGCAGACACACTCATGGCTCCACCATCCAAAAACTTGCCTGATACTCCATCAACGTCTTTACCTAATAAAACGTCACCAAGTTATAAAAAGACTGTCTTTTTCAAACCACGTTCCCCTCCTAAATCTGTACCAGGATATAATAAAGAAGCTCACAATGCTATTATTAAAGATTTTAATATTCCTCAACCATCAGATGGTTGTGCTTTTTCCAATAATAACAATATTACAGATAAAGATGTAAATTTTTCTATAAATGATTTTCTTTCTGCATTACACAGTCTTCTCTCTCAGTTCAACATTTCACCGTCCAACGTTGCCTCTTCTTTTAATGTACCTCAATTTATTCATAATGGACCACACATCCAAAATAATCCAGTGGAACTGCCGCAGTCTAATAAACAAAAAGAGTGATATTATATATTTGTTAAATAAATTTGAACCTATTGTCTTTGCTTTAGCAGAGACATGGCTCAAAGCTCATCATATTTTAAAAATCAATGGTTATTTAACCATTAGAGAGGATAGATCTGATGGGTATGGTGGAGTAGCTATACTTATCAAGAATTCTATCCCTTTTTCCATCATTACATTACCACCTCATAATGAGGAAATTTCAGTTGTAGCTATAAAAGTGTATAATACTTGTTTTGTCTCTATGTACATTCCTCACCCTTCTTCTTCTGTACTTCAAGAGATGAATAATCTCCTTTCTTCTCTACCAAAACCATTCATAATACTGGGGGACTTTAATTGCCATCACCAATCATGGGGTTGTTCAATTTCGAATAGTTATGGGGATGAATTACTCGATATAATAGATGTTCATAACTTATGCATCTTGAATTCAGGAGCACCCACTCGACGTTCCGATCCTAACCAAAACCAAAGCGCAATTGACCTTACTATCTGTTCTCCTAACCTTGCATCTTTCCTGACTTGGCACACTCTGTCGTCTACCTTTGGTAGTGACCATTTTCCAATAGTCATCTCTTATCCTCTTTGTAAACCAAATGCACTAATTAGGAGATCAAATCTAAAACATAAATTACCCACTAGTAATAGTAGTGACTGGGACAAATTTAAGGACATTGTTGACAAAAAGCTTTGTTCTTTGCCAGTTATTTCTGATGGTGATGAAAACAGTTGTGCTGAAGCTTTAGCACGCTTATTAATTGCAGCGGCGGATGAGGTTTTTCCTGTAAAAAAGAATAATATTAGTTCAATTCCGTCGCCTCCCTGGTGGGATTCAGAGTGCACAGAAATGATTAAGAAACGTAAAGAGGCTGAATACAATTATAACGTTGAAATGTCAGATATTAACTATGAAATTCTTACTAGCATAATATTAGAAACCCGCAAACTATTTAAAAAGAAATATTTGAATCTTGGCGTAACTTTTGTTTAACTATTTCACCGAATACTCACCCTACGATTGTCTGGCGCAACATTCGTAGATTTAGATCCATCTATAATAACCATTCTCCTATTCCTGATTCGTTGGCCAGCGACTTTTTGGATAAATTAGCTCCTCCATGGGTACCCGAGGCTAACCTAGCTTTCATACCCAATACCCAAAATATTCATTCGTCGCTAGATCGTCCCTTCACTCTCACTGAATTGAAGGTTGTTATTAGAAAAACGCAGGATTCAGCCCCAGGCATTGATGGCATACCATATTCCTTCTTTTCTCATTTAAATGACGACGTTCTCAGTTACTATCTAAAGCTCATTAATTCTATTATGATTACAGGAAACGTTCCTGTAGAATGGAAACGTCAAATGGTGTTGCCATTCCTTAAACCAAATAAAACTCCTTCTGATGTTTCTTCATACCGTCCCATTGTTTTGTCGTCAATTCTGATAAAATTAGCAGAACACTTAATTAAAAATCGCCTAGAATGGTTTGTTGAAAGTAAAGGTCTCCTGGCAGAATCACAATATGGCTTTAGAAAAGGTAGAAGTACCAGTGACTGTTTAAGCATTTTAACATCGGATATTCGGATTTCATTTTCTAATAATCAATCCACAGTCGCGGTTTTCCTTGACATTAATTCAGCTTATGATAATGTTGTATTATCAGTTTTACAAAATAAATTAAAAGCCTTACAAGTTCCAATGAACTTGTTGAATTTCATCATTAATATCCTGACTGAACGCTCTGTTAACATGATAATAGGGGATCGTGAGGTATCGCATACTGTATGGAGAGGTCTCCCACAAGGTTCTGTGCTCAGCCCCCTTTTATACAATATTTACACTTTTGATTTAGACTCGTCCTTGCCTAATCCTGTGAAAGTTCTTCAATATGCCGATGATTTATTATTATATGCTACAAGTCAGTCTATTGAGCAAGCTAGTTGTTCTATTAATTCTGCTCTAGGTGCTTTGGATTCATGGTTACATGTAAACGGTTTGGAGTTATCAACATCTAAAAGCGCGGCTGTTTTCTTCACCCGGAAGAGAAACATTCCCAGAGTTAATCTTTACTACAAAGATACACCTATTCCAGTCAAAGACAATTTCCGATATTTGGGTGTAATTTTAGACTCTAAATTAAGCAGTGTTCCCCATTGCGATTTTATTGTTAGTAAATGCGAAAATCATTTAAACATGCTTAGATGTTTGTCAGGTGTGTGGTGGGGTGCACATCCTTTTTCTTTAAAATTAATATACAATGCTATAATTAGAAGCACATTAGATTATGGGTTATTTATTCTTGAACCGGGCAGTGTTACGGCTTTTAAAAAATTGGACCGTGTCCAGTCTAAAGCATTACGAATTATTGCGGGTGCTATGAAGTCGAGTCCCATAAATGCCTTACAGGTTGAATGCGGGGAAGCTCCTTTATATCTTAGAAGACAGTTCCTTTCTGATAATTATTTGTTCAGAATTATTCAGTTCTCAACTCATCCTCTCATTTCTAAACTGAACACTTTAGTGTCGCTGATTGATTCTTCAGATTACTGGTCCCATAAACCTGCTCCTTGTTTGGTTATAAGCTATAAAAAATACCTTTCTCTATCTTCTCCAATTCACCGTTCAAACAAACTTCCCATATTTAGCAATAGTTATGATAGTTTACATTTCAATCCCATAATAAAATTTCACTGTACTAGTAAATCTGACCCCGTTTGTCATCTAAGTTTCAACAATTTTCTATCCGAACACTCGGAATATCACCACATTTTTACGGATGCTTCCAAGCGTTCTCCGACGGGTTGTGTCGGAATTGGCACGTACCACTCGCAATACAACATTGTTCAAAAAATTAAACTTCCTCCGGAGACTTCCGTGTTCACAGGAGAATGTTTTGGTATTTTAAAAGCTATTGAATATAGTCGGATTTTTAAGCTTAAGAACGTTATAATTTTTTCAGATTGTCAAAGTGCTCTTCTAGCCATCAACAAATCTCCACTGATACATAAATCCCAGTCTCCGATAATTTCTTTGATAAGAGAATTTGCGTACAGAACTTTAACTGAAGGCAATGCCTTGCAATTCGCGTGGGTTCCAGCCCATGCTGGAATCGAGGGTAATGAAGTGGCGAATTCTCTCGCTGGTGAAGCGGTGCAGTGTGGGGACATTGTTCCATACATAAATTTCAACTGTGATATTGTGAACTTACCTAAAACTTTTCTCTTGGACACCTGGAAGCAGGCCTGGGAAATCAGTAGTAGACAAAAGGGTCGGTATTTTTCTTTTATCCACCCCGATGTTTCGGAAAAACCGTGGTTTGGCAGGGCTAAGTTTGGCAAGATGGAGACCTCCGTTCTCATACGAATGAGAATTGGTCACGTCTGCTCTCCTGCTCATCTTGCCAAACTTAAAATTATAAGTGATCCCAGTTGTTCCTGTGGCACAGATGTGGGCGACTTGAACCACATTCTTTTCTCCTGTCCCCTGTATGACCGTTCATCCTTTTTCAGTGATCTATTATCTCTCCGTATTCCTTTTCCTACTTCAGTTCTTTCTTTATTATGTACAAATAGTTTACCTGTATATAAATGTATAGCTTCATTCATCTCCATTAATAATATTAAATTGTAATATATTTTTGAATCTCATCATACATTTTCAATAGTTAGTAATATTACCGATCCTATATCCCAAATTCCGTTTTAAATAATAAATAATTTTAATAAATTCCAGTTTCCCTACCTTTGTCTCCTACAATAAATTAAATAACCTGACATTGGCTAAATGCACAAACCGTGCAAAGCCAGGAAAAAAAAAAAAAAAAAAAAAAAAACACAGATAACTGACACTGACATTGACAGTTTATTCAGACTGTTCGGGATTACGGAATACAAAACGTGTTTACGTTCGTAGTTTAATACCATGAGAAACTTAAACCTTTGGGAAGTCTCCGTAGGAGATCTTAAACTGCCTTCAGAAGACAAACTTATAGTTTGTAATGGCCATGATGAAATTAGTTCTACCAACGAACTATATGTTTGTACACATAACCTTCGTGTGATCAATTTTGATGCGAATAATGAAACAAAGTGGACTAAGGATCTTTCGGTTATTGCGTCTCCTGATAATGGACCTATAAACATTACATTCCTCTCACTTACCAACACTCTGTGCGTCGGACTCGCCAATGGCGAACTTATAACCATCTGCAACAATGGGAGTACTTTAGACGTGGCTGGTGTTTGTGATAATGGATTACTGGTAAGTCCTAACACTCTGGGAAAATATTTAAACTCTTTTAAAGGAACTATTTATTTTATAAGAATCAGAGTAGTGGTAGTCTGACACACCTTTTTCCGAGCAATAGCCTTACCAACATTTTTTTAACTATTCACTATTTTTTTACGAAAATGAACTAGAAATACCAGCATTTTACATTGAGTGACTGCCTATCTGACCTCCACAAACCAGATAGTACTGGGTAAAATTATACGCCTTGACTGGTTGTCAGAATTTTGGGTCACTAGTAACCTGTAACAACTGTAAACTGTGTAAATGTAATATGTAAAATATAAATAAAATTGTTTATTTGGTCTCAAATGGTTACAAATAACAATGTTTGTTCTAACCAAACATTTTTACGGTCTCCTACAACCCCACCCCTAACACAAATCATTGACCAACAGTGAAGTATGGCAAGGCAAGGGTGCTATTATTGGGCTCTTCATTGGTTCGATCTACATTTTCTACTTAAAAATGAACTTACACTTATATCAATAGTACAAGACACAAATACACAACTAATATTAACTTTCCAGGCAATGGAATGGAGTCCCGATCAAGAACTATTGGTACTGGTTACTAAAGACATGAACATGATTCTGATGAACATGTTTGATCCAGTCCATGAAATTAATTTATTTAATGAGGAGTTTGGAGAGAAACAGTTCATAACTGTAGGTTGGGGGAAAAAGGAAACTCAATTCCATGGATCTGCGGGCAAACAGGCTGCTAAGGTCAAAACTGAAGTCATTGCTGGTAATTTAAATAACTGTATTTTAACAAAAGTGGTGTGACAAAAAGTTTGTAAACAATTTAACATTATGAAAATATATTTTTTCAGACCCTAAAATCAGTGACAATGCAGTCAAAATATCATGGAGAGGAGATGGCAACCTGTATGCTGTTGGATTCATAATGGATGGAATCAGAAGATTTAAGGTTTTTGACAAAGAGGGACACTTGCAATATACAAGTGAAAAACAACAAGGCTTAGAATCCAATTTGTCTTGGAGACCCAGTGGAAATCTTATTACTACAACTCAAAAGCTAGATGACAAATATCTTGTTTCGTTCTTCGAGAAGAATGGCTTAAAACATGGAGAATTTAACATTCCTGTAAATACTAATACAGTAGTAGAGGATATCACTTGGAGCTCAGACTCAGAAATATTAACTTTACAATGCAGGGACACAGAAAAGAATATACAAACTTTATTACTTTATACAATCGGAAATTATCACTGGTATCTGAAACAAACTATACCATTTAATAATGATCAGGACATAAGCAAGATAATGTGGGACAATGATTTTGACATTGCCAACAACAAAAAACTGCATGTGTTCTTGCACAATGGACAACATTTTTCTTATACTTGGATTTGGAATGTGGATCACAGTAGAGGGTTTGGACCTGGTGATGATGCAGTGGTTGCAGTTATAGATGGGAACAAGCTTCTCTTGACAGGCTTTAGACAAACAGTAATGCCACCGCCAATGTCTGCCTTTGAAGTCATACTTGATGCCAATATTAACTCTGTCCATTTTGCACCACAAAAACAAAAAGAGGAAGACTACAATATCAATAGTTTCTTTGTGTATACTGCAGACAATAACTTGGTTTTCTATAAACAAACAGATAAGTTACCTCTACAGTATGAAGTGTTTAAAACTGTTCAAGCTAATAAATATAATTTTCCATTTCAATGTTACAATTGGTTTTGGGTTAGTGCTGATACAGTCATAGGGAATGTTACTCATAATAATGACACTAGCAATTTAGTTGAGTATTCAATTACATTGGAGAAATTGGAAAACAAAAGTGAAACTACTTTACCTGCACCTGTAAAAAGGATTCAATCCCATCCTACTGAGCCAACTTCTTTATATTTGCAACTCCAGGATGGTGATATTGTAAAAGGCAAACTTGGAGAAGATCTCGAGATTCCAGATGAGTCCTTTGGAGTGTCATGTCCAAAATTTGATGTGTTGCAAGTTGATAATGAAATATATTTTATTGGACTATCACATAAAGGCCATCTCTATATCAATCAACAAATGATAATGAACAATGTGAGTTCATTCTTTGTTCATACTCATTTTCTTTTGTTAACAACATTGCAACATGAGATGCTGTGCACAGAATTATCCCAGCCAGGCCTTGAAGCTATTATGGAGTATCAGAAAAACAATTCAAATCATGTTTATAAAAGGAAAATCGAAAGAGGAGCTAAATTGGTAATTGCAGTGCCAAATGATACTAGAACTGTGTTTCAAATGCCTAGAGGAAATCTAGAGACCATCCAGCCGAGGCCTTTGTCATTAAAGATTATTGGAGAGTATCTTGACCGTCTTCAATATCACGAGGCATTTGATCTCATGAGAAAACAGAGAATCAATTTGAATCTTATTTATGACCATGATCCAGAAAAGTTTGTAAATAACATTGGAATATTTTTAGAATCTGTACAAAACATTTCATGGTTGAATCTCTTCTTAACAGATTTAGAAAATTCTGATGTGACGAAAACTATGTACTCTAGTAGTTATGCTGGGAAACCAGATAAGCCCAAAAAAGAAGTAAATTCCAAAGTTGACTGTATATGTTATCTTGTTAGGGATCACTTGGAAAAAAGATTAGATAGGGACACTAAAATTCTGCCTTTACTGACAACTTTTGTGAAGAAGAATACAATGAAAGACTTAGAAAGTGCTTTATTGATAATCAAAGAACTGAAGGTTCAAGAATCTACTGGGTCCAAGTTAGCAGTTGGATCAGATGAAGCATTAAAGTACTTACTCTACATGGTAGATGTGAGTCAGCTGTTTGATGTGGCTCTTGGCATGTATGATTTTGACTTAGTTTTGTTAGTAGCATACAAGTCACAGAAGGATCCAAAAGAATATGTACCTATGCTTGATGAACTGAATGAAATGGAAGAGAATTACAAGAGATTTACTATCAATAAACACCTGAAAAGATTTGAGAGGGCTGTAGAAAGTCTTGTGGCATGTGGTGCAAGCAGATATAATGAGTTAAAAACATTTGTAAAATACCATAGTCTGTACCGCGAAGCTTTGGCTCTGTTTTCACCAATCGATGCTATTTTCAACGAGATATCAGATGACTTTGGACTATACTTAAAATTAAAGAAACAATATGTAGAAGCCGGAATAGTGTATGAAAGAGCGAATAGTAAAGATAAAGCTATTGAATGCTACAAAGAAGCTCTAGAATGGGAATTAGCAATAAGTTTGGCAAATTCATGGCCTAAAGAACAATTTAAGGAGTTGTGTGGGTATGTATTCGTACAAAAATCGAGGCTGATTATATTTCTATCATGGTTTTTAAGGCTTCACATTTTATTATACACATATATTTTCACATTGTATACTAAGGGTTTTCGTTTATTTATCAGGGATCTGGTGGAAGGTCTAAAACAAGAGAAGCGCCACACGGAAGCGTTAACTATTTTAGATCAGTTTTATGGTATCAGTGATTTAACAATTAATTATGCCATCGAATGTGGACTGTATAAAACAGCATTAAGACTTTGCTCTCAATACAAAAAAATGTATCTCAAAGGTTTGTACTGATACTTATGCTATAATATCTAAACATGTTGAGCTTGGCTGTAATTCTAATTTGTTCTTCTTTGTAGATAAAATGATTCTACCAGTTTTATTACAAGATTACAACAATTTGAAAGAAACAATTGAGATGAATTGGGCGACATTCATAAGGCACCGTGATCGTCTACAAGTTGTAAGAGAAAACAAAACCAAACATCCGGTGGATACATTCGACTTTTATACTAATAAGGATAGCGATTTATATTCTGATGCAGGAAGTACACTTGCCTCGTCATCTAGAGGTTCAAGGTAAGCATTTTTTTGCAAAACACTTAAACTTAATATACCTGTGAAATAAGGTACTATCCATATCAACTAATTTGAATGAATCGAAAACAAAACAGGACCTAAAACTAAACCCTGCACAACATCCAGTAGGTATTTGCTGAGAATATAAATATCACCGTTTGTTTGAGTGAAGCAGTGTATTATGCGTACCTACATCTAATATTATAAAGTGAATTGAGGAAGTTGCAATTATATTCCATAATTATTATTGAATTTTATAAAATGGCTATTTCAGTCAAAAGGCTTACTTAGTCTCATGTAGCATTACCTTGCTAAAAGCTAAAAGATTTTATGTATGCATGTGTTACCTACACTAATATTATAAAGAGGAAAGATTTTTGTGTGTATGTATGTTTGTAATGAATAAACTCAAAAAACTACGCCGATTTCTAAAATTCTCTCACGATTGGAAAGCTGCATTCACCCTGAGTAACATTTGCTACTTTTTATCCCTGTATTCCCACGGGAACGGGAACTACGCGGGTGAAACCGCGTAGTTTTTTTATAACATGCTTGAACACATTCATCAAATCGTATATATGTACTTCAATTTTATTTCAGTCGATCTTTCCGTTCGAGTAAGAACAGACGAAAACATGAGCGCAAAGTCGCGTCACTCAAAGAAGGTTCCCAGTATGAAGATGTTGCCCTAGTAATGGCTCTTTACACCTTGGTGACAGCTACATGCGACTTGAGGTTGCAAGTAAAAGAAATGCTCATTTCTTTGTGTTACTTCAGTAAGGACAAAGAAGCTTATATTTTACAGGTAAATAGATTTATATCGGCATTTACAATCACCCTTACCATGTTATACCCCGTTTATATCCATTGTTTTAATCTTTGATTGCTTATCGGTACCTATATAGGTCGCACTGCGGAGCTTGTTATTGTAAATAACGAAATTATATTGGTGGTTTACAACTTACAACACGTTCTGTCTGCGCTTCAGTTGAGTGGAATCAGGTCCTTAGATAATCCTCTCCCCTACTCTTTGGGACTACAGGCGTGGTGTTATTTTCAATAGGGTAGTAGACAAAGATTTCCAAAAAAATATTAGAGACATATTTTTTCTTTTTTCACGTAAACAAACATAGGTTATTTATTATACGGACCTTGTAGAAACTAGAAAAAAATTCCGTGTGTTCAAGCATTTTTGACATATTCTTATCTATTACTGGAATCAAATATAACAGCTCACAATTTAGGACCCAGTAATATTAATGAATGGGCTTATCCCAGTTGTATACGTCCCTGTGTGCCTATTGGCCTTGATCTGTTCTGTCTCCTGCTGATATGGAGGGAAGTGGAAATTATGTTTTTCCTGTGTGTGGCGGGCTTGTCCCAAAAAAAACAAACAATGAAGACTATACAGTGCTATGAAAACTCGTGGCACGTCATATTGTAAGACATTAGTTTGATATTTTTTACCGGCGAGTGACGTCACAAGCCCTCGAACTCTATCTCGAATCTTTGACGCATTTCATCTTCGGCAATTTTTATTGATTTGATAAAACAAAAAAAACATCCAATATTTTTCGATAATCTAACAAAATAATGGACTAATTAGAATCATATTTTTTTAGTCAGGAAACATCTCGTGCAGTGAGCTCTTGATGGAAACTGAGCATTTAGCTTGATACTCAGCCGTTTCATCACCGCTCACCATCACACTTTCTTACTTCTACTAGGGTAGGACGCGCTTGTCATTGATTATATCGTCGATTTAAATAGAAAATTCTCGTTTCAGGGAACCTTGGAGAAAGTGTTCAAAGACATGAAGGACAGTGTCAAGGATATCTGGACTAATGATCTTGTTTTAGAGGCGACTAATGCGTCCATAGCTGCCCAGAATGTACCAGAAGGACAAAGTATAGTACCACAAGGCATTGCCACACTTGGTGAGTTTTTTTCAAAATTGCCATTTTAATTAATTAAAGGCATATCATATAGTCCAGCCATTTAGTAGTTTTGAAAATTGGTGAGTTTATAGATTTCGACGTGCTCTTTTCAAATTTTTACTTTGCTCACGCCGCAATTTTGGAAAAATAGCGCTCAAAAACAGTTTTTTGAGAATAACTCATAAAACTTTAAATAACTATAAGCTAACTAATCTAGGAGTGATCTTATAAGGGTTCCTTCCTTTTGAGGTACGAAACCTTAAGCCGCTTACTCTATCTCAAGGTGGTGTAGAAACGCGTAATTCAACGCAAACACAGTCATGTTAAATTAGACTTTGCGGCGCTCGTACGCCGAAACTATTGATTTTACTAAACACAAAAACAGCTGGAAAGTTTTCCGGGAGTTTTGAAAATGGGCAATTTTATAGATTAGTCATTACTACTAATAATCAGTTTATATTTTTAAGATTATAATGTACCCTCATTGACCATGCTTATTCTTTCTTATCTTTCAGAACCCCATGTAAGGATAGCCCCTGTCATTCCACACATCAACTGGAGGCTTGCAGGTCTTAATTCATAATATGGATGTAAAATAATAAAACAAATATTTAAAAAAATAAATATTATTTTCTTATTGTATCATTAAGATTAACAGTTCAAAATCATCTGTTAAAACATTTAGGCGAACAGAAATAGCATTGGAATGTAACAGTGCTTTTCCTATTGCTATTGAACACAACAACTCTGAAATAGTCTTTTAATTGAAACTCCTTATTCATGTAAAATGTGTTGTTAACTACTGGGGCACCGCAGATACACATGTTGGCATTATCTAAGAACTCCACTAATGTATAAGGTATAATATTAGAAGCATAATATAACTTCTGTTTTAGAACAATTTTGGATGCCAGATCCACTAAACTGCCAATATAAAATTCCCAAGGACTATGTTTACTAGGCCCTGGTGCTGTTTCTGTGACATCAAGTTTATTTTCAGAAAGGTCTATGTATTCCAAGCGACATTGCAGTAAACTGCATGGCAGTGATGCGAGTTCATTCTGGGTCATTGTTAGATACCTGTAAACAAAGTTTTCATATTAGAATGTAACAACACTTGTATCTTACCACAATTTAATACCATGGCCAGTATTATTCATCAAACCAACAATAGACTTAGGATGAGGTAACAGATGGCATTAAAACTAACTAACACAAACTTAAAATAATGAAACCTACAACAATCTATAAAAAGGCATCAAAATACTCCTTAATGCTGTCCGTTTGTAAAGTGCACTTGAGACTGACAGTGTTGGGCACGCCACGATAGTGGCGGTAAGCCCTTTTTGAGGAGTGGCTAGAGAGGCGCCAAGGCGCCCTCACCTTCCGTCTGACGCAGGTTCTCACCGGACACGGTTATTTCGGGAGATACCTGCACCAAATCAGGCGGGAGGAAAGGCTCGGATACCACCATTGTGAGGTTCGGCCGGAGGACACGGTGGAGGCGTGCCCCGCTTGGGCGGAGCCCCGCCGTGTTCTCGTAGCGGCGATCTCTCGCGTCCGGCCCTGGTGCAAGCCATGGTCCGGGGCGAGGAGGAATGGGACGCCGTCGCCTCCTTCTGCGAAGCAGTGATGTCAGCGAAGGAGGTGGCGGAACGCGAGAGGGAGGAAACCTCTCGTCCGAGTCGCCGCGGGAGGCGGTCCGGGCGTCGGGGGCCACGTGATGGCTTCCGGCCATCGTAGACGCGGGCCTGTGGACGGTGAGTGATGAGCTTGCTCACCTTCCGTCCGTCTTATGAACACGACAGGCCGTGTCGACGGCACGTTCGTGTTCCACGTGCGCCTCATATAGATGTCAGCAACATGGGAGGAGCCCGCAAGGGCGGACGCCCGTCGGGGCTGCGGGTTGTTCACAAGTTACCGCGGCCTCGACATATAGGGCTAAGAAGGAACATGGGTGGTTTTTAGTCAGTACTTCAGTAGAAGTATGACACTCCCTTTCGCTCTGCCCAAGAGCGGGAAGGGTTATTTGATGATTTTCAACCAGCCAAAAAAAATTAAAATTACTGGCAGCGTTGCCACGTTGTATGGCAATACTTAGCCTACAGGCTAGGTTACAAGCCCACCCTTGGGTAAACTACACACATCAAAAGTGTCTAGGGATCAACATATATTTTTGCAATAACTTTTCTCCTGATTGATATTAATTTAAATTTTCTTTAAGGATTCATCAAATAAAGTGTTTTCGTTTGTCACAGTAACGATAAACCAAGTCACCTTTGCATTAATAAAGAAATTTGCCATTTTCCTAATAAAGGGATTTTTGACATTTGAACCACTAACATTAAAGTTCGAAAAAAAGACTGAAATAACAGTTTTCTTTAAAATTTTATTGGGTAACATAAACAATTAATAATCCGTGTTTCTACCGCGAACACTAACAACACAAGAACATCGGTTTGGCATACTCAAAATGAGTTCATCCAAATCACGCTGTGGAATGGCCGCCCATGTTCGTTGCAACAACAAAAAACCGGCCAAGTGCGAGTCCTACTCGCACATGAAGGGTTCCGTACCATCGTAGTAGGGGAGTCGCTTTTTATTTTTTTTTTGTTATAGCAGCAACAGAGAGACACATTCAGTGAAAATTTCAACTTAAAAATATTTTTATTATATGATGTAACTAAAAATTTATGCTTTTCGCAATTTTTCCTTTATCTGTGTTATAAGACGTTGCTTCGTACCAAATTTCAAGATTCTGAGTTCACGGGAAGTACCCTGTAGGTTTTGATTCCCTTGCGAGTGTCGAAAATTTGCGGCATAAACGGGAGTATCTTTTGATCGCGTTGACTTAGAAGTTTGATTTTTTCACAGCTCCAAGAGACCATAGACTTGAGTATTTGATATGATTTTCAGCTTGATACCTCCACGCGTTCCTGAGAAAAAAGGTCTTGACAGACAGACAGACAGACAGACAGACAGACGGACAACAAAGTGATCCTATAAGGGTTCCGTTTTTACCTTTTGAGGTACGGAACCCTAAAAAAGGTCTTCTTGCGACTGGATACCCTCCATATTCGGCAGAGCTCTTCTCTGTAGCATATCCCATGCATGCTCAATCGGGTTCAAGTCTGGCGACTGAGCAGGCCAGGGCAGGACATTGATGTTAGCTGCGGCGAGAGTCTGTCTTACAACTCTTGCGGTGTGCGTTCGTGCATTATCATGCATTAACTGAAATAAGGGACCGATTTGCACTTGTAGAGGAACGATGACGTCTGATACAATCGTCTCAGCATAAATTTGAGCGTTGAGGTTGCCTCTGATCCAAATCAACTCTGTTCTTCCGCCGATCCAAATACCCGCCCATACCATGATGGTTCCACCACTATAAGGATGGACTTCCTGGCAGGATTTTAATCGCTGTTGGCGTCCAGGGGTTCTCCAGTGTCGTATACGTCTTGTATCCGGTCTCTCTCATACCAAAACGAGACTCATCAGAAAAGCACACGAAACGCCATTGTTCTTCTGCCCAATTTCTGTGTTCAAGAGCCCATTGAAATCAAATCCTACGATTGTGCATTGCTATAGGTGGTACCCGTAGCGGTCTTCGGGAATGAAGGTTCACTTCATGCAAGCGGTTTCTGACTGTTTGGTCGCTAATTAAGTTCCCTGAAGAGTGATGAAGCCTCACGGCTAACATCATGGCGGTTATTGTTGGAGCTCTTCGAGTTAAGATTTGAATGTATCGGTCTTGTCTCCGTGTGGTGCAGCGATACCGTCCTCCATGGCACTCAGCCACGGTACCAGTGCTTCGGTAACGTGTCCAAAGTCGACTGATAACACTCTGACTTGTATTCAGAGCTAAAGCCACAGTACGTTGCCGGGAACCAGCTTCTATCATTCCCACGGCTCTGAGCATTTCTTCCCTGCTTAAATGACGTCGCCGCTCCATAATAACGTTGGTTTTAATCAGTAGTAGGGAAACAGTAGCACTAATAATGTCTTCAATGTATTGTATGTTTTTATAGGGAAAATATTGACAGCTGATTTTCATCTTTTACTCGAATTTGATTCACAGTTCCTGATTCAAATTATGAAATGCACCAAAAAGGATCCATATAAATTTATAAAATCATAAATTTATTACAAAGCCACATCTCAATCTCAAGAAATCCGCATAAAAATGCTTGATCCCTAGACACTTTTGATGTGTGTAAATTAACCAACATTATAACCCACACCATTGTCCACTGCATTATTTGAATACTACTAAGGGTTCTCCAGATAATGATTTGATCATAGTAGTACACAAATAAGATGACAAAACATACCTGAGACTGTTCATACGCCCAAGTGTAGTTGGTAGTTTGTCTAGCATGTTATTATCTAACTTCAGAGTAACTAATTTTTGTAATTTCCATATTGACTTGGGTAGATATCCTAACTTATTTCCACTTATATCCAACAACTTCAGCATGTTAGTGATCTGCAAATAAAAGGATTATTTGTTTATATCAGTACTAAATTTTGGTATACCGAGATCTGCAACTTGACATGTTCCAGCATGGCAAAAGTTAAGCTTTGTAGAATTGTAGCATTTAAAATGCCATACAGGAATTATCCAGACATCACATAAAAACCTACCTCACCCAGTCAAAGTTATCTGTGAGATTAGGCTACAACAGCCTGACCACAATCATCATAAAGTAGAATCTCAGACAAACTGTCTGACTGATACTTAGTAATTGCTCCACACTAGGAATTTCTCCTGTATTGTGGGTGCATTTACAAATATTTAATCTGGAATATACAAACAACCAAACCCATTACAACTGTTTGTACTGTGTGGGAATCTTAACCGCGACACGCAACCCAGTAGTCAAATGCTCAACCACTGCGCAAATGGTGACATCAAATAGAATACAGGATGAGGAGCCTTCACCCTGCTCATCATGCATCTATCAAGCTAGAAAACAACTTCTACTGTAAAGTATTCATTTTTTTTTTTTTTTTGTCTCGTTTGAGTCCTTGAACGTGCAATAACTTGGGCACGACAGGCAAGAGAGGTGTGGCAAGTATTTTAATAATAAGCTATAATAGTTTTGAAGGATTCAAATATACCTGGGGCCCCATCAACCATCTCCAGTCTACCTCTCCTTTCACACCAAGTTGATTATTTGAAAGATACAATTCACATAAATTCGGCATTCTTCCTGTAACAAAACTATATTTATTAACCTTTTGAATGCAAAAGGTGAAAGCAACAGAACAGTTACCATTGCTTATATTCGCAACAAAAAAAAACAAGTATTTTACCAAATTCTGGAGGTATCTTTTCCATAGCATTGTTGCTGAGATCAAGTACAACAAGCTGCTTTAATAACAATATGTCTCTTCTAAAGTTACAAAGGCTCAGTCCATTTATGTAAAGAGATTCTAATGTTCTAGGGAGACCTTTGATAGGAAATTCGCTACGATCACGTATTACAAGTTTCGTAGGAGCATTATCCTTATGTGTTACACTCAAGCTTGTCAAAGGCGCAAGCTGTATGTTCTTCGTATCACCGGTAACACATGATTTTAACAGTCTCATAAAACATTTCAGCTGTATGGTTTCACTTTTTATACACAGATCGTGTGGTGGTTCTTCAAAACGTATGGTTGCTTTGCCTTCGTTTAAACACTTCACGAACACTTGCTTTATACACTTTATGCGGTATTTTTTACCACTTTTGTTTACAGATGAGAAATGAATAATGAAATATTCTGTTTCACCTTTCGGCTCTTTTCCTAGTGCTAAAGTAGATTTTAAATATTTTGCACTTGCTCTAACATTTAGGACACTGTGTAGTCTATTGATAACTTCTACTTGGCATTGTAATTTCATGATTAAATAACTTGAAAATGACCTATTCAGGAAGACAACAAAGTCAACAGAACCGCCAAAAAATTTCTTTCCTATCAGTGTCAGCTGTCAGCACTTCAGCTCAGCAGGTGTCAATTTCAAGTCAAAATGTCAAGCAACTAAAAGTCAGCAAAAAAGGTTTCATCATTTCTAAAGGTGCATCCCCACTAGGAGCCGCGCAGCTTATTGGGCCGCGCGGATGAGCCTCGTGAGTATGGACATGAATGAGGCCTGAGTCGCGCGATTCAACAGGCACGTTTGACGAGTCCTAAGAAGCCGCGCGGCTCAATAAAACACACAATTAAAAGTTCTGTTATTCTCACTTCTATTTTTCATACCACAATATAAGATAAAGAAAGAATGCTTGTTTATTCTCACTCTACTATTGTAGTTTATAGATTTTTTGTGTTATGGCAATAACAACTTTCAGCTGTCTAATCCGTTGAATATCGTAACGCCGCTTCTCTGGGGTTTATTTTATTAAAGAAAGAACAAACTAGTTGATATCCCATTCATTTCTATTAAGTGAGTGTAAAAAGCAAAATATTTTATATAAATTATATATTTACGTGTAATTATGTTGAAGATTTTTACTACAGATTTATGGGTGTTACAATTTATAATCGTATGCTATTTAAATAAAAATCAATAATTTAATATTTCAAAATTGTATGAAAACCACTACCTCCATATTAATTTTAACTATTTACAAACAGATCTGTTATCATAAAAATGGCTGCTTTGGTCGTACAATCCCGCTTTGCCGGTCTAAAGATCGAAGATGACGACTACCCTCCTAACAGCGATGACCAGAAGGTGAAGAAGCCTACTAAAATAAACACTGCCCCCACCAAGAAGACCGAGGCACCTAAAAAATCGAAAACTGTCATTTCTAAACCTCAGGTAACATTTATAAGAAATAATCATCATAATCTATCTATCCCAAACCCTGTTCCCAGCTATCATCTTCAGACTAACTAGTTGATTCTTATTAGAACTATGTGGTTGACGAAAATATTCTGACTAAAGCCAACTTTTGACTATGGGAAAATATTTTGACTTGAGATATAATATTTTATCGCTCGTCATACATTTTGTATACAACCGTTCACACTGTGCTTATATATTACATCTCAAACGCGGGATGTAATATATAGCTCGGCTTTACTATTAGTCCCTGGTGCTTATAACAAATAGCATTAGACCTTAAGGTACACCATGTACAAGTGAATATTTTAAGTTAATAGGCAATGTGTACCTACCCAGTTCTTTTACAAAATAGAAAGTCCTGTCTATATATGCGACTTGAATTGTTTGAGCCAAGTCGCTAGAGATTGACTTCTCATATTGTAACTTTCATCGACTACCAACTATTTTTGTGCATCAGAACCGTGATAAACTATTGAGTTGTTTCAATTTCTTTCCTTAGAATTGTCATCACTCTATCTTGACTTTGCTATAGTCTTTTAAAAGGATTGCCATATTACTAGACATTTTCTGTCATCTTTGCATTAGTTATATTATAATTTGGTTCATCGTGGCTTCAGGCTCAGCCCCCAGCAATGGGTTCATTATTCACTGACATTGTAGTAAACAGAAACAGTGCTTCTCACTGTGTACCTAGTATAGTACAGTAATACCCCGCTTTACGTGAGGGATATGCTCCAGAAAAAATCGTGTTAACTGAAATTCGCGTATATCGAGGTTTGTGATTAAACATAGTCAAAATTTAATTCAATAACCCTCCTTTTGGGCGTCAGTCAGGTAAAAATATGGATTATTTTAATCAATCACTTTAATTCTAAGAACACTTTATGCAGTACATACCTACATACGATGAATAATTTTTTATGGAAAAATACATCAATGTATTTCAAATAAATTTTAAAACACAACTGGCAGCTGAGCTTAACACGATGAAACAAACAATACGAATGAGGGAATCCTCATAGAACAATGTCGTAGAACGGGGAATCCCCAATTCTTCCATCAGAATGTTCAGAGGAAGCGAGGATTCCTGTAATGCGAGAAGTAGAAGTTTATTCATTAATATTGGTTATTGTAATTCATAATCAATCTTAGTGCAACACAGAGAGGAAATGACCTATTACATTCAGTAATATTAATTCAATTATTTATTTTTCTTCTGAACAGACACTCTTAAAATAAGATCTATTTCATAATACTCTTGAATCCAAAATATTATGTAAATAGCACATAAAACTACAATCTATACAGTAGGTGGTCACATAAAAGTTGAGAAGTGTTTATATATTGTTACCTGAACAGTACTCATTGAACGACATAGCATATAAACCTGATTGTTTAAAGTTTCATAACTTACCTACTGATAATATTGTGTGAATACAATACCTTATATTGTATAACTTTTTATCAACGATTGTAATATTCGAACATGCATGCAACAGAACCAACAAACAGGGTGAAGAGTGAGATCCTGGGTTAAATTTCCACGTCAGACAAAGTGTTATTGAGTGTTCTCATAAGGAATTTATCATTGGGAGCCCAAATCTATGATTTGTGCCCAATAGAAATCCCTCGGGAGGATTGAATGTCAGCTATTAAGTTTCTGACTACTTAAAACAACTATCAAAGATCTACAAATTATATTTGTAGGCTGTAATGTGTAAACTTATTATGTATTGATGGTGAATTATTCACTGACCAACCTAGCCTAGGTCGGCTTAACCTTGAAGGTCGACCAGTGCAAGTGTTATCATTTAACCACAATGTGATAAGAAAATCTAATAACGCTTTGTCTGACCTGGAAATTGAACTCTGAGTCTGAATCAGTCTCACTTGTAAAAACCACTAGTGGTTAGTCGATTTTAATTACTGATTGTCTTGTTGGAATATTTTCATTAGCCCGTACCCAAGAAGAAGAAGTCCAAACAACAACCCGTCTCAGCCGACCAGTGGGAACTGTGGAAGCAAAAGGATGAAGAAATGGTTGATGGTAACTTTGAGACTGAACTCCAGCAAGTCAGTATTCATTCCATTTGTTTGTTTTTTTTGTCTAGGAATTTTGCCTCACACTAGGAGTTTCTCCTGTGCTGTGGGTGCATTTACAAACATATAAACTCTCATATGCAATCAGCTAGAGTTTGTTTTCCTGATCTTTCCAACTACTGTCATATGCCCCGACCATTTATTCCACTTCTCTCGATGTTGTGCCTCTTCTCGGTAATTAATGAGGTAGCCATTCAAGGCGTCCTGCCATAGAATAATGATTTAAAGAATTATTCCATTATACCTACCTTTTTATGCCACAAGATATTATTGACTACTTTTGGTTGATACTGGTGGAAGAAAATGTTTTTACGAAACATCCTGACTGTTGATTCACATAAGCCAACAAATATAAAGTGATCAGTAACCAGACCTTTATCCAGGCCCATAGGCAGCTGTGGTATTTACGACCACTAGACCTATGTGGTCCTTTCGAACTATATACCGATCTATGCTTGCTATAAAAATGATATGAAACATGTTTCCAGGCTATTCTACTATCAAAGCTTGATTTTGAAGAAAAGAAGGATGTTTACAAACAATCCAAGAAGGACGCCGATATTGAGAAGAAGATAATAGAACAGACTGCCAAAGCGGGCTCTAAGAAACAGAAGAAGAAAAACGTCATGAGTCTGGACCAGTTCAATGACATGATGAATATGGGTGAAGATAGTAATATGAAATGTAAGTTTATTCAACTGGCGTCAACTGTACCACCAGGTTCCCTAGAATTATTATTTAAATCTAGGAAAGACGAAGTTTCTCTATCAAAAATAAATTAATCAAATTGTCCGTTTGTCATTTTCAGTTAACATTATTTTTTGTAACTACATATACATACATATTTGACGGCATGGTTGGCGCAGTGGCTCATATATAGAACAAATTTTTATTTTCTTAAATTTTTGTTTGTTTGGCCCGGTTAATCTCCGAAACTGATTCAGATTGAACGTGTTTTGGTAGATAACTGTTGTTTATGTTCATATTTTTGCGTTATAAAGGTTACATAAAAGGCTTACAGCTAAGAATATGAAGGAACTTAGGTTACTTTTATTTTAGAAAACAGCTTAGCTCTCATTTGCGGGCGAAATAAGTAGTGAGGTGTAACATTTTTAAGTATACTAACAAAATTATGCATCACTGTTAACTGACTTAAATAAATTTATTAACCCAAACACTAGTTTCCTCTCAAAGATTTTTTGTAATAAATGATTCTGGGCTTATTAAGTAAAAACTCAGTAAATGCCTCACTCAACTCGTTTATTTATTTTGGAGTGGAAGTTACAGTATTAGCAAGTTCAAATTACCACAACTTTTCAATTATAATTCCCCATGTTCTAAAAGCCTTTGACAAAGCTAGTAAGTTTCACTATTTTACCACGTCAAAATAATGTAGGATAAGAAACTTATCGCAGTTTTGTTTTTTTACTAATTTACAATAACTACTTAATTTATTTTCAGTCAACCACATTGACGAGAAGTGTGAGCAGGAAGATCCTAAATCACCTGACAAAGACACAGAGTTCTTCGAAAGAGTGAAATCGGAGACGAAAAACGAACTTTTAAAGGATAAAATCTACGATAGAGTAAAGAATCGTCAACCACCTTCTGATGAGATTATTAATAGAGTACAATATGCTGACGCTCTTGAGAAAAAGGACAGAGAAATAGCGACATTAAAAGAACAGGTCGTTACCCTGAAACATGAGCTACTTACAGTCAAGTCCCGAAATAAGAAGTTGTGTAATATTCTCGGACAGGGAGAGAGTAAGTTGAAGGAATCATTTAATATTTATGTATTATTGTAGCATTTTTATCGCGGCGCAACATGGCTAATAGGGATGTTTCCTAACTATAAAAAATGATTCTGTTTAGTCCGACTGTTAGATTATAATCTATTAATCTGATAACTATCGAAAAATATTGTACGTGTTTTTTATTTTTATCAAATGAATACAAATTGACGAAAATGAGTCAAAGATCATGTGGGTCTGTCATGTATCGGGGGCTGTAACGTCACTTTCTGGTAAAAATGTACCAAACTGTGACGTCACACGGCTTTTCGAAGCGCTCTGAATCGTAAATTTTTTGTTTACATGAAAAAAGGAAAAAACATTTGTGTGCAATATTTTTTTGTAAATCTTACTTACGAACTAAGAGTAATTAGATTGTTTTTGTTAACTACCCTATTTGCCCACTACATAGCAAAATTTACCCGTGATGACAGTGAGTCTCGAATCGCTTTGGGAACAAAATGAAAATTTGAAAACTGTTTCAATGGCATGTCTGCACCCCATCATTACCCACCCTTATATCACATTCCGAAGGAATTTCTCAACCCTTTGTGAAAGTTTCAAACAATGTATGGAATGAAACTTTGACTATTGTAAATTACGCAATGAACGTTGAATTGGCAAAAATATCAGCATTGGGGTTGCGAGAGTCTTACGCAAGAACTCGGAAATTTTTTGGAGGGGCAAAGACATTAATTTCTGCCCCTCCTCTTATAATAATGATATGCTTATGATGTAAAATTGTTAATTTTCCCTCTTTTGGCTCGTTGGCGATGAGGCCCTGGGTTTGATTGTGCTATTGAATTTTAGCTGCCCTGCCACGTAGTCTGAATTTATGCCTGGGTGATGGCAATTGGCACGCACCCTTTTGATATAACTGGCGAAAAGTGTGTGTACTATTAAGTACAATTTTCCCTTTCGGGGATACTAGCGTGATGTTATGTATTGTGTACATAGTTTATTTTTCATCTGGTTAATTAAGCATTTGTGTAATTACAGTGAAAGACAAAGCCGAAGTGCTGATAGAGGTGGAGCGGTTGCGGTCGGTGCAGACGGAACTGACGGCGGAGATAGCTTCACTACACACGGACCTGGAGAAGGAACGCTCCAAGAACACAGACCCTAGAGCCAATAAAGACAAGGTGAGCAATTGACACTGTTTTATAACTGTTCTTTTATAAACTGTTCACCTGTCCCGCTGTCCGCTCTCTCGCTGGTATGCATATGTAACAAACGCGGGTCTCTCAGCGAGTGTTCTATGTACCTAGCGAGCGTCTCTAATGCCAGGACAGCAAGCAAGTTCTCTACTAAACTGTCCCGTTATACAGCCCTGGCTTGGAACATGCTAGAAATGAAGCTAGATTTGTCTACACAAAACCAGAAGTACTAGCTTACTGACACTAGCTTGCTGTCCTGGCTTGAAAAACTGGCCTCGTGTATTCCGGGCATAAGCGAGTACTATCTTTGATAGCTCTTGTCACTGCGACAAACTAAAATTCGCTGGCGGTGTGAACATTCAGTTATCAACTATGGATAATGTAAATAAAAGGCGGAAGAGACATCGACGCGCAAACGAATATGTATTCGAAATTGTATTTATTAACGTACGCCAGTACGTTAATAAATACAATTGTTATTGTTATTGTTAATTGTTATTGTTAATTGTGCCAGCGTCAGCGCCCGCGTGAAGTTCGATAATTATCCCACGGGATCATACTACCGGGATAAAAAGTATCCTTTGTGATAATCCTGGTTATAAACTATCTGTGTTCTAAATTTCATCCGATCAGTAGTTTTTGCGCGAAAGAGTAACAAACATCCATCCATACATCTTCACAGACTTTCGCATTTATCATATTAGTAGGATTCGCCATTTGACTATTTAAATATCAGCGTGTATTGTAATACTGGCATAGGAGTATCGGTCAGAAAACAAAACATAAATTCGACTATTCTACTTTAATATTACTTATAATATTCTAGACGTGGTCCAGTGTTAGTACTACGGCCACGGAGACTAGATTTGTGCCCGGTTCACGGCAATAGGGTCGCTCCCTATCACTTACATGTAGGGCTGCCATCTCAAAACGGTTGATCGCGGCGTCGCGGGTGGCCAAAGACTTTAATTTTTTTAAATCCAGACTACAAATGAAACCCGGCCCGGACGCTCCCCGGACGCCCGGACGGATGGCAACGCAAATGAACGGAAATGTGGGTGTAATATTACCCACACACCTGCCTTACTCTTCGAGGCCTTCGGCTTCATTGTGTCGGCGCCTTTCTGGTAGTCGCCACTGTTGATTCTGACTTTCAGGTGTGACGGGCTTGTCCTAATTTAAACATTCGGGGATTACAGACGTGATGCTATGTTATATATTAAAGTTGATGTATCAAATCTAATATTTTTCCAATGTAATAATATTATGTAAATATGGTTGTCTAAAACTTTTTGTCCTCTTACAGAAAAATACCACAAAAAAGAAAAACATACGTTTTGATGTTTCATCAGAAGCTTTACTGGTTAAAGATTCAAGTTCCGGAACTGGATAATTAAAGATTTGTACGTATTTTTAATAAAAACTAATTAATGTTATAAAAACCGAAATAAACGGAAAATAATCTGTGAGATTTTTATTCTTTTTAATGTAAGATTAGGTTTAAGCTGTGTCCGTTAAAATATCATATCCCAAAAATTAAATTACAGGACACTTATATTTTCGAAAACAAGTGACACTGCTGATTAAAAGTTAATTATAGTATTAAATTAAGATTTTTTGCACTTTAGATGTATACTTGTAGGTAAGATGATACTCAAATTATGAATCTCAATTATTTTAAGAGTGGTCAAATTAAGTGAACAAAAATATTTTTATGGGGCGAAAAGAATTGCATGTTTCAGTATTTTTAAATGAGATTTATGTAAGCCCTGTTGATTGAATTTAAAATTCCATTTCTAATACCTCGATGAAACATTTCAAAATTTGATAAGGGATGCCAAGAAATGCATGCTCTTCTATCTGAATTATTTTAATTTTGTTTTAGTTTTATTCCTGATATACATATAATTTATCTTTTAGGATTATTTTGTTCATGTATGTATCATCTTCAGATTGCTATCAGAATAATTTGATGTTGTATGTAATTTAGAGCCAGACTTAGTTGTAGATGTAGTTAGAGACTGGCCATACATTGCTAATTGTCTTTTGTATATGCAGAATGAAGCACAAAATAATTTCGTATTACTAATTTACTGTATTAATTAAGCCTCACATTCGGTTAGTATCTATGTCGAGCATTTCAGTTCCCCTTTGTTTTAGCATTTTATTTTATTGAATCTCAGTTCAGTAATCTTGTTCTGTATGCAATTCGCTTGATATTTTTTATATTGCTTAAATTTGATTATGTGATTACATTATGATTGTAAGACTTTTTATTTGGTGCATAAACTGTGTTATTTTCGCCAATACTTTTCACTGTGATTTATATTCTTAGAAAATGGGTTTACTTAGGCGTTTATAAGTTTGTATGGACAAAAATAAAAACATTATTTAAAACAATGCACGATTTTATTGCCATATCTATTACATACACAATTATAATTGGTACAATATATAATACGTCACTACAATCACTAGAGAAATGTAACCAACCAGTTCATCAGGTTGGTTACATTTATTACCAAGAGAAGTAATCTGTGCACAAATAAGGGTTAGTTTAGTTTCTAAAGCAGTTTATTTTAAAATTAAAATTGTGTATCAATTGATCGACGCGTCTCTGATGTATCTTAGAACCGAAACATCAGAAAACTGGAAACTCATTTACATTGATATTAATATCCTTTTAATAGATAGGGTGATAAATAAAAGTATTACTAACGTTTAAAATTATGCATAGTCACACATAAAGGAGGACACAAACAATGCTTTCTTATACAATATTCATAAATATTATCGGCTCATTTGTTCCAGAATTAGGCACAATTGTATAATAGTCCATATTTTCATACACACAAATTATTTATCGAAAGGAGACATGTTTACAAGTTAACCTTACGGACATATCTAACATATATAAGGGTACTTAGTGTATAGTGTAAGGAGTTCTACATTCTAATCCTACTCTATGTTATTCGAATTACATATGGATTTAAACACAATACAACTGTGTATAGCCTGGTGTACAAATGCCTAAGTTGTTGACTAGCTGTTTTATTTATTGTCTATAGGTATGCAATACAAGCGATTAAACAGATTTCAGCTCTAATATAATGGATACCCAGTGCGACAATATGTGTTCCTTTAAACCACTTAAATATTACACACAATTCATTTGTACAAAAATATGAATCGTTTATGAATACATAATAATAACAACCTAAGTAAATACCTACTTATATCATACAAGTGTCATATTGGCAGTAACGGTGATTATGGCAACGTGAATTTGATTTCTAAAATATTTTTGGTCCAAAAAATTTATATTATACTTAAACTCGTTCACATTACTTTAATTTGCATTATTTTATAGAAATACATACACCACTTTAATACTGATGTTACAGAATATAAAATATTATTTATTAGTAGTTAAGACTATGTTATAACTAGTTACCTATAATATGGCAGTAAGTGGTAATTGCAGAGCATTGTTGTCCGTACTCGCGAGATTCGCGTCACCACGTAGGGATCCTATTCGAGTACTTACACGTAACTGATTTATATGTCTATTCGATGGGTTATTTATTTCATATTGCAAAGAATACGTAACAAGTACAAAACACTGACGCTCACACTCACTCCGCGATTCAAGTGCTGCTCTATAGAGTCCCACACTAACTTTTATCACTTCACATATCACTTCAGCCATTGCCTATTCAAATGCGTTTGTCTCGATTCCATATTTCTGCGTTCCTTTCTGAACCCTATTTCGCTCAGTGGTGTGCAGATGCGTATGTCTGCTGTACCTGGTTGCAGGTATGAGCCGTCACCCGAAGGTTGGCCAGACTTGTCTCAAGTGCGTGAACACTTCTGTTTGAAAGTCGCCGTGTGATATGATTTTGTATCATAAAACCGCGTAGATCGATGACCGTATGGATTCATTTCCATGGCGTTTCATATAGTCCCGTTAACATGCTGGTACGTCTGCACATTTGATGGTGCTCACTGGCTTCCTAAGTACGTCGCATTCGGAGTCTTCTATCACTTTGTTCGATATCTTGTCTACGCAGTAAATGCTGCGTTGCTTCGTGGCTTCCTCGCCCTGTAACAACATTTATTTTGTTCATCCATGTTAAATACTGCACGCGTAGGAATTTGGAATGGTACAAATTACTAAGAAAAGAATATTAAGATTTGGGGGAGGCCTATGTCCCGCAGTGAACGTTTTTCGGCTAAAATGATGACTAAAGGTAAGTAACAAAACCGAACTAGCGACAAAAGTTATTTCATTCCCTTATTTATTCTGAAATACCTCTAAGTCATCGACGTAAGATTTAATTTTCTTTAGTTCCCTAACTCATGTTAGGTGGTACTCACCGGCATGTGGCAGGGCTTGGAGCAGGGGTTCCATGCGCCGACCCACCAGTGCGTGCGCAGCGTGTGCGGCGGGCAGGCAGGCTGCTTGCACTGCTGCATCAGCGCCTCGTGCCGCGGCGGCTCGATGTGGTAGCACTGCGGCAGATCTACCGGTTCTGTGGAGTGAAACAGGCACATTAGAGCAGATTGAGATGAGGTTTTTTTTCAGGTTAAATTTCTCGTAGCATGTTTGGGTGGCTGGCTTGAAGTCCTCCTCATATTATGCATGGGGTATTTCACCAAAAAAATCTAATTAGTCCGCCAGATAGATTTTCACAAAAAATAATAGACACATTTTTTATTTTTTCACGTAAACAAAAGATGAAGACGATATAGTGCTTCGAAAAGTCGTGTCATGTCGTGTGACGTCACAAGGTCACCTATACTTTTTCGTAAATTTGTAAGTCATCATCAACTACTGTTGCGACCTTTTTATATATTTATGTTTTTTTATTCTTTATTACTTGTCAAAATATTAAAAAACCAGTTGTGTCAGCGATTTCTAATTTTATTGTAGAATAAAAATACAGTCCACAATTTTCCTACATTTTGCCTTTTCTAAACTTGCTTATTTTGGGGTCAGCATCCGGTCTAACTGGATACTGCTGAATACTCATGGAGCTACAATTTAACATGGAGCGACTGCCTGCTGTCTGAGCTCCACAATCCAGTTACCAACAATAACCATATACTCAGTCGCTATCATCAGACATTCAGAGGTATTGTTATACCTGGGTATAACGATACCTCTGATGATACTGGGTGTCTGATAATTATCAGACTTCCAACTTAAGTCTTGAACTTACGATTATTATGTTCATCGACGCATTCGTAGTTCCTGCGCATGTAGCCGAGGCCGCAGGAGACGGAACAGGCCGACCACTCGGAGAGGCGATACTTGTAGAGACGCCTCACGCGCTGCTTGTCCACAGTGTACTGGTACGTCACGCCTGGGTTGCGGTGACGGCCGCGGTAGATCATTTGCTGGAAACAAAAAATAAATATAAAGCTGGAAAGTAAGGGCTAATAAAGTTAAGCTCATTAGTCAACAATAGATATAAAGGGTGTAAAAGTACCCTTAACGCAAACGAAGGGCACTTGTTCTCCCCAACACTGCGATAATTTTTTTATTCTAGACTATACCTGGGAACCCTCTAGTTACGGAGATATTGGGGGTCCAAGTTTCAAATTTTGAACAGCTGTTTTTGTAAATACTAGTTTTTCAGGTTATAACTTTACTTAAATTACCTCCATGACCCTTTACTATTTAAAGCATACACTAGCACAATGTTGTATGTGCTACATTGAGCATTACTGTAAAATGAGATTATTGGCTCCAAAAAAAAAAGTAGTTTCCTAGCAAAAGTTTTTGCGTAGGATTACTTAGTTTGATGTACATAATGCTTGGTTGACGTATGTGTGAAGGGTTAATTTACACTCTGTATATTGGGCAAAGCCAGTTCTTTCGACCTGATCCTATTTTCCCACAATTTTATACATTTAGTCAAAAAAGTATTGGGAATGGATGATTTGTTTAGGATTCCAAATTATTTTTTTTATGTTGTTGTTAGATTGGCACAACTGTTTTCCATTTTGGCGCGGAGCTTGAGTTGCATCTGTTATTTATATTAAATACTAAAAAACTAAAAACAGTACTTATTTTTAGTTACATTCATATCTAGTGTGTATAGCGAATTTCATTATGGACAAAAACATCGAACAAAGAGTTTGTCTTCAATTTTGCATCGCCAATGGAATTTCGTGTTCGGAGTCACTGAAAATGTTACAGAAGGCTTACGGTGAAGCGACAAAAACACGTGCTTTTGAGTGGTACAAAGCGTTCAAAAGCGGTCGAGATGTAATGGAAGATTTGCCTCGCGCTGGTAGGCCATCAACGTCTGCAACTGAAGTTAGCATCGCAAAAGTGAAGGAAATAGTGACTGAAAATCTTCATTCAACTTTGACAGAGATAGCCCCCGAACTTTCTGTATCTCACGACGAGTCGATCCGTACTATTTTAACTAATCATTTGGGTATGAAACATGTTTCCGCTCTGCTAGTTCCAAAATAACTGAATTTTCTCCGGAAATTCAATCGCATGAGAGTCGCTGAGGACATGCTAGAACGAGTCAATTCCGAACAGACATTCATGAAACGCATTGTTACTGCTGACGAGACGTGGGTTTACCGAGTTTGACATGCAAGTCAACAGGCTTCGGAGTGGCGCCTTCCAGCTTCCAGAGCAGCCGAAACCGAAAAAGCCACGCCAAAGTCGATCAAAAGTCTCAAGTCATGTTGACTGTTTTCTTTGATTTTCGCGGTGTTGTGCACTCAGAATTTATGCCGGAAGGTCAAACAGTAAATAAAGAATATTATTTAAGCGTTATGCGGCATTTAAGAGAGCAAATTCGACGAAAAAGACCTGATTTGTGGAAAGAAAATTCTTGGATTTAGCACCACGATAATGCGTCTTCGCACAAGGCCATCATTGTGAACTGAAAGACCTTAGATCTATTCCATTATTCCGGAAAAAAATTTACGCCTGGTTAGTTAATAAATGTTTCTACACGACCCAGGAATACCTTAGTTATAAGAATAGAAAATTAGTGTAGCGCCTTACTATGTTCCTATCAGTGCAATAATAACTAGTTAAGTTAGTAGGTATGTAGTCCAAAATGTAAATGTGTACCTACCTCTGTATTTGTTAGACGTACCCAATTTACTTTCTAATAAACTTTTATATTAAGTTTAAAGTTTTGCATACCAAAAATGGTTAATATGAGGATCTTTACTATTATGTAATGCACTATGTACCATCTATTTACCCATATTATGCGAATAAATTATTTGATTTGATTTTAATTTTTGACCAAATAATCAACAAATACCATCGAGTAACCACCATATTCACCAGATATGGCGCTAGCCGACTTCTTTCTTTTTCCTAAATTCAAATTACCGGACACAGCGTTTAAAAATGTTTTGATGATTGGATTATTCGTTGGAGTAAGTGTATCGTTTCTGAAGGAGAATATAGGTACTTTGAAAGTGATAAAATAAATTTGATCTTTTCCCGTTGCTTTCTTGAATCTTGACAGAGCAGTATTCCTCAGTCGTTAAAAAACATCTTTGCCCAAAATTCAAATTGCCCAAATTAAAATACGGGGATGGATCTGTATGGCGCCCAAAAAAAACACGTCTGAATGATTTAGTCTAGAGGACATAAATGACTTTTCTCTTATATGCTAAAGAGTTCCAAGCAGTCGCAAGTTCACTCTGATGCAGTACACGTACGATATAATACAAATTTAATGTAAGTTCTTCCAGCTCGTTAAATGCGTTTGAAGTGTTTCACTTCCCCGTCTGGGCTGCGGGTTGTTCGCAAGAGATACCGCGGCCTCGACACAAAGGGATATGGGTGATTTTTAGTCAGTAGAAGTCTGACACTCCCTACCGCTCTGCCCAGAGCGGGAGGAGTAATTTGAAGATTTCTCACCCAAAAAAAATGTGTTTCACTTACATAAACTTTGATGTCTTCTGCGAGCGGTCCCACAATTTTGACTTTCTCCCAATCACGGTCTCTTTCGTAAATAGCTGGAGTTCCCGCTACAAAATATTCCGTCAAAATAGCGTTTCTGTAATAAAATTGGTTATAGGTTAAGGAAAATGGCGGTTAAGTAACCTCAAAATTAAACGATTTTTCGTAATAATTTTTTCTTTGCTTACCGTGTTCCATTCAGATATATTTTATTTGACTTGGCACTTTTAATAGTGATGTAATTGCCTGGGTTAACTTTCTCTTGTATTCTCACATTCCTCGACCCAGCTGGTATGACTGCGACCTGTTGATGTAGATTTGATTAGGATTCGTCTGACTGGTTCATGGTTATGGACTATCTGATCGAATAACCTGTTTAGAAGTAGGATAAGCTACGGCCAGTCCGAAGATGGAAAGATGTAGGACTGATTGTATAAGTGGAAAGAGGTGCTTTGAAATAGCATCTACGACTGGCAAGAGATGCTTAAATCTATTTTGGTACGGTGCAAATTAAGCAGTCAGCTTCGATAAACTGCCATAGCTGACTGCAGGCTAATATTTTTAAACGGCAATAAGTAAAGGTATAGTTCTTGCTGATACGACAGAAGAAGAATACTTAAGGTAAAAGCATAAGGCCGCGGGTAGTCCAACGGTTATCGCGGCCTCGACATAGAGGGCGAAGAAGGAACATGGGTGGTTTTTAGTCAGTAGAAGTCTGACACTCCCTTTCGCTCTGCCCAAGAGCGGGAGGGGTTATTCGATGATTTTACACCCACCAAAAAAAAAAAAAAAAAGGTAAAAGCATAACAAAGACTTCATTAAAAAAAAAGGTTTCCACACTCAATTTCTCTTGTATCACGGGTGGGTTTACAAATATTTTAACTAACATACATAAATATTCACATCGGAACAACAAAAATAGTTGTTCCGTGTGGGACATAATCTTAGTAATCTTACCTCGCTAAAGCCAGATTGCTTGGTGCTTGCCTTGCTGTAGATGCCCTGCACTGTCTTACAAGCCAATCCGTTGCCGCCACAGACACCGCACTTGTCTTCCTTTGTTTCCGAACCAACTATCCAGTCACATCCTACCTTGTAGCAAACGCCTGTGAAAAATTACCTTATTTTTACAAGGCCCTTTAGACATAAGTGCCGATAGATAGGTTAAAGGCCTATTTCATTGGACGGTTTACCTATAGGTAAAGGCAGACCATTGTTATTTTATTTCGGAAACTTGGTTTGGTTTAGGTTTATATCGTCACCGTTGGGCACGTTCTAACGATAAAGGAAGTTAATCGGTGCCCTAATTGCTGTTTTGTGACGCTTTGGTAGCTTTATACTTGCTAGATTGACTAAAGAAAATTTATGGACCTAAGGATCGTAGAAATCAGGATTTTCTGAATATTAATGGTGGTGGTTTAGGTGGCTTTTTTGGAGTTATAAAGTCTTATCTATGTCCTGCCTTTGAACTATAACTTGTCTACATTGTCAAGTGAATTTGGCCGAAATGGTCTGAATTTCTTTTGACCTCAAACCGTACCAGTCTAGCCCTAGTATCTATCTAATCCTATTATCATTTAATGATATGATATTACGCGTTGTTACGATATTCTTACCAGCTATACACATGTCCCTTGCCCCCTCGCTTTGTCTGCAAGGAGTGCCGTCAGCGACAAAGCCGCCTATCAGCATTTCGTCATCGCTCCCGTCGCCCGGCAAGCATTGTAACTCGCAAGGTTTGTCTGTAACAATACACACACGTTTTATATCTACTGCTGGAGCCTGTTAACAATTTACTACTTAAGCCCGTATTAATGTTGAAGATGGTAACAAAATTATTGTAGTAGAATTAAGACCTTAAAAGGGAGTTTCCTTATGGCATCCTGAAATCTAGATTTATGATGCCATTACATAGGGTCCACTCAGTAGGTACGCCAGCGTAATACCTACATAGAACAGAAATAATTAACATTATGGAATATGGGTAGGAATACACCATAGATAAGTAGGTACACCTCTTTTAGGTAGTACAATCGTATAAGCTAATAAGTATACAGGCAGAGATCTTTATATTTCTAGAACACTGAAAATATTGATAGCAATTTTGTTTTTTACAGTGTTTCGCATTAAGCGACTGATGTCAAATGCTGTATCGTTTGAAATCAGTCTCTAAATGTATCTATATAATCTTAAAAGTATATACAAGTTAGCTGGCTGTATACTTATTAGCTTATTAGACTACCTATTTTGTAAACCAACCTTGATCGAAGTATGGTATCCACTCAGATATAGTTACGGTGTGAGAGGTTTCGTTCCCATACGTCTTGTTGTTATGTTTGGAGCACTGCACTTCCCGGAACGATGGCTCGTTGATAGGGCACGGGTGAGTGTTGCAAATCTTGTATCTAGAAAACGTTAGGTACATCGATTTATCAAACAACAAGAATTAGGTAGTGCAGATAGGTACAGATAGATTGTGATATACAATTGGTAAAATCTTTTACAAAAAATGAGAAATAACGGTGTGTTTCATACTACTAATTATTCAAACACACTCGCAACCAAAATTCAGAACATCCAGACTTCGCGCTTAGCAACACAAAGGCTCCAAAATGAAGTCGTTTAGAAACGGTAAAACCGAAAACCGAGTCAATAGTTGAATGCTTACCGGCTTCTATCACCAATACAGTAGTTCCCATTGTTGTGGGGTTCTGGGTTATTGCACTCGCGCGACTGCGTGGAGACACCGGCCCCGCATGTTCGAGAACACTCACTCCATTCTGACCACGGGCCCCATTCGCCGTTCTGTGGTTTCGGGGATGGTGTGCGAAGGACGCAGGTCTGGTTCTGACACCACTATGGAAGAAACGTTTTGATTGTTTAATTAATAGGAAAGATGGCCTCATTTGAACTCTGGTGTGTCCACTAGAATAAACTCGTCTGGTTCTATAACGAGGAGCATAGTACGTATATATTTTGGTGCCTGCAGCAAACAGTCGAGGTGCGGGCACAGCATTTTGCATAAAATTTTACTGTCATGTCAGCATATTGTATGTCACTTTACTCGGGGAGCCTGTGGTTCAGCTACACCCAGAAGGCCTACAATGCTCTGCGGATCCAGTACAACAACGCGTTTAGGGTGCTGTTGCGTCTGCCTCGGTTCTGTAGCGCGTCATCTATGTTCGCTGAGGCACGTTCCGACTGCTTCAATGCGGTACGGCGTAAGAAAGTGGCCTCGCTGCTGAACAGAATCCGTGGTAGCCCTAACGCATTCTGAGAGCTATAGTCGGGAGGCATGACAGCCCGTTGGTGAGGTCATTACTCACCTGTACACTGTCTTTGTTTTTAGTGAAGTACTAACATAGGTTAAGAATATTGTTACTAACCCAATGGATCTTAGTTGTCTAAATAAATAAATGATTATTATTATTATTATATTATTTCCGCAAATTAACACCTGATTCCATAACTTACTTCCAACCTCTCTCATTAATGGGCAGAAGTTCCAACTAAATCGTCGTTCGATCCATATCATGATAATTCCAATGTTAAATCCCATGAAGCAAAAGCAAAAACACATGTTAGAATGGGCGTCAGTACGAGTTCAAAAAGCTCAATGAGTTTCCTGCGTGTCTCACCATATCGGGTCCACAAGTGGTTCCGGGCGCGGCAGGGCGCAGCATGGACTTGCACACGTTGTTCACTTGGCACCACAGATGTTGACACAACTCGGTAGGCTTAGTACACACTACTGCTTCAGCGCCGAACTGCAAGTGACATTGATACGCAGCGTCGAATGTTACACCTGAACAAGAAAATAAAGTTTTATTTATCATTCGTATTCTAGCTTCAGGAATACCTAAATTTTGAAGACGATGGTTTTGAAACTTACCAGCAGGATCTTTAGGATAGACGTACAGCGGCTCTTGAGACGGACGATCGCTGAGGCATTCGCCCAAACCCGCACTAAAAGAGAGTTTATAAAATTAATTGATAAGTTAACTTAGACAATTTTATAAAACGCCTAGGTCCCTACTATAATACTATAAGCGATGTAATAATCCATTTAGCAGAAACCAAACTGTACACAACAAACAAACTAAAGTTCCGTTTGATTAAATGTGGAGATGCCTAAAGTCGTTCAAAGTTATTCAGTGTTAAATTCATTGCAACTGGATTAGGAAATAGTCGACCATAAAATTGTAGCACAATACGTTTTCTACGTAGCCGAGCAAATAACTGCTGTAGCAGAACAGTTGTCGCGCCTACTGGATCCATTTCAGCACATTTCGCACTATTACGAGCACACTAAACTGCGAATGGCGAATACGCATCTATAAACACGCACGGTTTCACAATAGCTCGGTCCTTGGCCAGGCGTAGACGTGCAATAAACATGTCACATTTAGATCTATCAATTTCCTAACAGCCTCCGTTTTATTTCTATTCATCATGTTTCTTTAAATCTAATTCGTTACAGAATATAGAACCACCATAATTCGATGCTTTATGATGATTAGCCCGCTTGATGATGACAAATATGTGATTTGAGCGCGTGTTGGGATTGATATAAAATGCAGATTCCGTTGCGACATTTAATAATTAATTTTTCGAGATCGTTATAACGACATCCGGTATTAGGTTTCGATTCAAAATCTTTATTTATATGTGCGTAGGATTTCTGCTTTCAATTTTATAGGGACTATAAAACATTTTATGTAGTTGGCTAGTAATGACAGTATTATGTATAGACGAGTCCACTTTCATGTGCAAATGATGTTGGAATTAAATGAAGCTGTTGCATTAACGGAGTGGGGACAATAACGATAAAATTATCAATGAAACCGCTACGGAAAAGGCTTGACCATTCAGTAATTTAGGTAGGTAGGCGTACGTACAATGTGTAGTGTATATAATATGCGCATGTACATGATCGGCCGCAATTTGAATGTTGCTGAGTAAAGAACCTTAATAAACGAAAAATTTAAAGGCTTTTCAGAATTATCGTCGGTAGATAATATTGAATGAGTCAACGATTTTAAGCATAAACGAATAATAAGAATTTGAAAAAGGTATAAATAAACAAATTTCATCAATAAGTACCTATGCCCCCCATTGGGCATGCATGAGTAACCTGTTCCTCTGGTTGTACTCAAGAGTAGTTATTTCTCATTAATAAGGGATACACTACAAAGACTAGGATCTTAGATCTTATATAAATTATGTTTTAGGTTACTTACTCCAAAAAGTTGGTGACGTCACGTTTGCTGCACCTGGACCAAGCCACTTGCACCGAGTCCGACGCGAACATCGGCGTCATGATGTGCATTGTCGATCCTTCATGACTTCGGCAGCCTATCTTCTCAGTGTCATGGTACAGCCCAAAGCTGAGGGCAAAAGAAAAACATTAATAATTTTCTATTCTTAACATGTTTATAGTAAGCTACGAGACCGAGGGACCAGACCGAGAGTCATCACACAGTGGAGAAAACAAGAAAGGGAAGATTGGGATGCTGACGGGGAGACTTCTACCCAGCGGCGGGTCAATGAAGGTTGACAAAAATAAGTAATCTGCTCTTAGCTGGAAATTTTCATCATGGCATCAAAACTAGATCATACTTTCAACCTTTTGCCGTCATAAAACACTACAGAGTCTGGTTTCCCCCGCGGGGCTTCGGGTTGTTGTAAGAGATACCGCGGCCTCGACATAAAGGGAACTAAGAAGGAACATGGGTGGTTTTTAGTCAGTAGAAGTCTGACTGCTCCTCTTTCGCTCTGTCCAAGAGCGGAAGGGTTATTAGATGATTTCTCAGCCCACAAAAAAAAGAGTGGTTGAACTAATACCAATCCTTTTTCACCCACTCAACATTAAAGTCACACACATTTATTAATTTCTTAGTCTCTTCACTATATAAGCTGTCTTTACTTTTAACTAGGTATCAATCCGGAAAGACTCACAATTTTCAGCCCGTTCAGTTTCATGGTAGGAGGTGAAATGTATACGGTACAGCGATAAAGTTTTCTAGAATGTGGTCATTACAAGTCTTCAAGAAGTACCCAGTTGGTATCTTATGTAGTTTTGCATACCCTGTTAGTTGTAAAAGTGTGAGCGGTATCTGCAGTCCATTTGCATTCTACGAGGAAGTGTATTTTAAATGAATACTCAAAACAACAGTACCTACCTATATTTGATGATATAAATGTGTGTGACAAGGGTCGACAATATCGTCAAAGTCGCGGAAAACACTTGGATAAGGGACGTACAGAATCAGGAAGTGTGGTAAAAAAACAGGGGCCGATATTATGATGATATTGAATGTCCAATAAAGATAGGTATGTTTTTTATTTACAAGAAAAGTTACATGATTAGCGTAAGACCGGTGGTTTATTGATATTTTGACATTCGAAGAGCAGACATTATTAGTTTAATTTAAATAAAATATGACGTTACTAAAATGTTGTGACCGAAGCTGTAAATAATTGAAAAAATATGTAAATAATATAGAACCTTATAGAAATTAATGAATCGAGACATTGCATCACAATTAATTTACGAAACAGCTGCTATTAAATTGCATAGAGCCATTAATTTTTCCTAATAATTTTATAGTTTTTATCGATAAAGCCTAGATAGATGGATGGATGCCTGATGGATGGATCTAAGTATGCATTATAAATATACCTATATCATGAGGCGTTATTAATGCAACGATAATGACGTTTATCGGCCGTGTAGCTACACGGTTATCTTAATGGCTCTATTAGCATCGGCCGTAATCGTTATCTAATTGCATGAACGGTGGCGCTCCTGTAAAGGTGCGTTCACAACAGCTGATCGTAAAGTCATTATTCTGACACATGAGTATAGATCTTGCATAATGCGCACAGTTACCTACATGTTTCACGTGTGAAAGATTCAAAAAAACTTCGCGATTAATTTTTTCACGGTAGTTGTAGTAATATAAAGCAAATGGCAAGAGGGCTATTAACAAAATTCCCGTCAGAAAGCTTTCTATCTATCTCTTTGATAGGCTATAAGTTTATCTGTACTCAGGTTTTGGTATCTACATAAAGAGTTTCCCGGTAAAATGTTTTCCCTTACAAGATCTATTTGGATAGAGTTCCTTGTACGTTTCTTTAGTTTTAACTCAAATAATCTAGTATTTTTTACAAAGTTTTATTTTATTAAAGCATGCGAGTTTTACTCTCGTAAAAGCGGAAACCGTTAATTGTTAATGCTGTCAGCAGGTTCAGCCAAGTTCTCAGGTTACAGTTTCAAGTCAAAAGTTATCTGACCATAAATAATGTTGTAAGTATAATTATTATGACGTATTTTCATCAATTATGAGTAGATAGGTAAATAAATTATAGCAATTATTAATCTGTTAGGTCTATCTAGTTTATTCTTGGAATCTTGATCATAAACAAAGTTGAGTACGTTTCCAATGTTGTCAATGAATGACTACATATAAATATTCAGATAATTTTATACAAAGTACATAAGCTAATTCGCACTGGATTGATTTGACGAAGTTCGACAAACCAATCCAGTCCACTTCGTCAAATCAATCCAGTGTGAATTTGGAACCTTGTTGCTATAGTTATACGGCAGAAAATAAACGAATCTTGGTATCTACCCACTATTATTTTCCGGTACAATAAACTTAAACGTAACGAAAGATTATTTCATTGTTGACATTTCAATGTAGTTTTCGGATCACTCTATTTGTAGCCCAGACGCGGTTTGACCAGACATATACAACAGTGGGTCAGTCAATGGCAACTAGATCCCATCAATATTATCTATGTTATGTTGTCGTATCGCCACCTGTGGGCCTGTGACGATACACAGGGCGTTATACGTTTAGTTTATCACAAATGTCTAAGAAAAAATATTGGCAGAAGTCCAGAAACAAATCAATAGAAACTCGGTGTGTGGAAACCGTCGTCGGTTCTCGCGACTTGTTATATGCAGTTGCCAAAAGTCTGATTACGGGACCTTGGGCTTGTAATCAATATTTAAATTGCAAATAAATCTGTACATATTAAATAAATCGAAACGGATCTATCGTGTGTAAAAATATCAATTTAATTGCTTCTCTCAGCCAGACGAATTGAAACTCCGGAAGTGTCGGCACGCGAGGTTACAACAAACTTGTTAATTCGGTATTTTGGTAGGAGGAAAAATATCGTCGCAATTAATTTTATCAAGATGCGCCGCGACGGGTTCAATTTAAAGAAATGTTCGGGCTAATGCTTATCTAAATTTATTTTTGTTAATGTAAAACGACATTGCGTACAGCAATAAAATCCGAGTGTACCCATCGTGTTTGTTGCATACGACATGAACGCAAAATGTCAAGAGTCACGCCTCGCGACCCGTATACACGTCTGTCGCCTGCAAATTATTTAATTTATTTAACCCCTTATTCTTTATCCAAGATAGCGTCATGAAAAAATAATGAACTTGTGTGGGCCGATAGTGCGGCGGCGTCAATGCACCGGGTGCATTGTACGCAGCGAATGATGCATTCATGTCTACAAGAAGGTCAATGGCTGACTCGCACTGTTTGCACACTACATAACCTGTGTTTGTATAATGATTGTGGGCGTTGTCTAATGCAAGCGACAACGCCTTATTTGTACTAAATAATACAAACACTTCAACGGACTCTAAATAATTCTCGGATGCAATGCAACTGTTTCATAATTTTCTATCTTGAAAGCAACGTCCTTGCGGTAATCTCGGCACAGAAACATGACTCAGTGCCGATAACCGAAGCACTCGGCAACCGTTGCCAAACAAAACTAGCATTTATTTCCAAAATAATACTAACAATATTACGCATACTTGTTTTAAAATAAATTTAAAATATACATATGAGTGTGTGGTGGCCCGGGAATCAGATACGTTCGTTTTGATAGATTGTTTACTTAAGAAAAGTTGAACGTTTGATGTGGACTATTGAAACGGTGATTCGCGGTATACCTACCTGAATAGGGCTATATAAAGTTCAGTTGGCGCGCAAACGTGTTAAACAGTCTGCGGTTCAAACTACTGTTACCAAGGACAGACTAAGTTAATGAAATCAAAAGTAGCAGGGTGACATGAATGAGAAGACAAGTTGAAGGAGCAAGCTGACTGTACCACCTCAAATAAACTTTGACCGGCTGTTCACTCACGAGCCAATAATCATTGAAGCGATGTTTGTATAACCTATTTATCTAGGACCAATATGTGCAACAGTGCAAACTAATCACCTCGTTTGTGGTGTACACTGCGGCAAATATTCACTATCTCCACACACACATCTATGCAAAAATAGTAATGGGTTATTTAAAATGTTTTGAGCACAAAGCTTGAGTGATGCCTCGATAAATCACAATAAAAAGTTCTTTGCGACGTAAACCTACAAAAGATATGAGAATTTATTAGTGCCTATTAGTATTTTATGATTCCTGTGTACTGTGCGTCGATTCAGTAGGGACTGCTTCAGATATGATAATGCTACGCTGTTAACATAAATCTTACTTATGGTTTAAATCATTCTAACATATCTAATCCGACATTAAATTCTTTATGGCATATAAAACGTTCAAGAGATCTATGGCGAATTTATGGAGGACGGTAGACATCTATTTTGGGTGTGTGGCTATGCAAACATAGTGGTAACTACTCTAGCCGTACATTACATGTTATGTAATCCGTGTGTTTAAATTGTGATTAATATTTCTAGTTCAATAGCACGATTGTGGATGAGTCATCTAATCGAATTTTCAGGAAATTAATCACATTGTAATCTATAAATAAGCCGTGTCTTTAATCCAAGGGCATAATCAATGCTAAACGACGATAAACAGCCTTCGGACAGCTTTTGAAACGCTTTAAAAATATTCCTAAAGTTCTCTGGGTGCTATTTCATCTACGACCAACATTTTTCGCGTAACCTTTTAGTCGTAATTTCATGGTTACAAAAGCAAACAATTAGATCAAATCAAATGTCATTTATTCATATTAGGCTGACCAACACAACAACACTTTGACACTTCCTAGTGTTTTTGCTGGGAAGAAGTGGCGGATCAAACGCCCCGCAACATGTCTGTCTGTTGTTAGGTTAGAAGAACAAGTTTCTAAATAATAGTGTGTAAGATAATATTTACAAAGACTCAAGAAGAAAGCATGAAGCACGTGTTCTAAATATAAAAAGTGGGACTATCTTTGTTGTGGTGAAAAAAAAAATTAGTTAAAAAACTAAAAAACCCGACTGAAAAATCTGAAAGGAAAAAACGGCGGCGTCCATTCTATTTTCATTTCATAATTTAATATTCAAATGCACCCCGCCTGCTTTCATGTTTTGTTTAATTTAAAATGTGCTTGTTTTTTTGCTTTCAGATTTTTCAGTCGAGTTTCTTAACTACTTTTTTTTATTTCCAACTTTTTAGTTATTTTGTGTTTGTTCTTTCGTTGGTCGCGTAAAACTCTTCACAGATAATTTAACTTTTGTGTTTGTTTATATGATTTATGACTTTGAATTTATTTTTAACATATAAGTATTATATATTTTTGTAATGTCCTTTGAAAACCCTTGATTTTGATACCCTACTCGATGTTATTGGAAAATATGTTTTTTAATCCGCTATATTGCCCCCAAAATCCGCAAATTTCTTTTTTTTTTAATTTTAATGTAGCCAGTGACACTCGCGCCATCGACGAATCTAAGGACGTATATTTTATTCAAATCCCCCTCTTTTTAGGCTTCGCCGCAGTCGGGTAAAAAGAAAACTTTGTTTTTTTTTTTGACCAAATGACATTTATTAATAAAATAGCTGTCATTTACCAAACATTATCTAGTTAGTTTATAATACTGGCCACTTGCCTAAGACTTGCGATTCTAAGAAATATGCAGAAAAAATATTGTGTGCAGTCTCAAATTAGCGTGGATTTATCGAGTCGTTTTATGTAAAATATGAGTGCGTTCAAGTACTTGCGAACTGTCATTTACTCTTTATCATTATTTGTTATAATTATTTTTCAAAAGATTTATAAGCTTAGGTAATAACGTAGCATGTTATTCCCAGGCAATTCAGATAAAAGACGCTTACGTCTTGGTTTTTTATCTTTACGTATTTTTATGCTTGGATGCTCTAAATTACTATTTATTTGATAAAATTTCCTGAATGGAGTCTATCTTGGTTCCTTTTAAAGATTGATGGGGTTTCACGTGTCTATCTTGGTTCCTTTTAATTCCTTTTACATTGCGTAAAATTAGTTGGAAAAACATATAATCGTTAAGTAAATATAATTAACACGCAATTGCGTTTATCCTTTATCTATGTCTAATTACACAGTTGTTAGCATTTTATGTAATTAGGTCTTGTCTGTTATTCCTAATGAAATAAGAATGCTCGCACATTTTATCCATTAAGATAGAAAATAAATGTTGTTGCGGTCATTCGTAAATTGTTGTGGTAGAACTCATAGACTACCTACAAACAGGATGTTTTTGTTGTGTTATGGGTTATACAGCGATTCTAGAGACTCCAGTCCATATGTAGGTACCCACACCTGGGACATGGGCCACCTCATAGCAAATGGGCCTTGTAATGCACCACGTGGCCCAGTATGGGTAGAAGTTACATGGTATATTATTTTTTCATTTCTCCTTTTGCAGGTCTGCTGGAAGAAATTTCTTTAGAAATAAGCAGTACCTTTGTGCTCACATATTCTATTATAATATTTTCCTGTGCTATCTACTGTGTGTACATAAATAGTAAAATAAATATATTTGATGCTTTGGTTCTAAGACATGCCGTTTTACTCACAATGTTTTTCTTTATAGTTTTGAGAGCAGTGGTGATGAAAAATAAATAACGCACCTGTCCGGACTTATTGTACCCCACCCAACTCGAGTCGCTGCTTTTCTTTTGCTAGTGCAGGCCAGAATTTCTTAAAACAAAGTGTAAATAAGAATAATTAAAAGAAAAAAGCTGCACTCACTTGTGTCCCAACTCGTGTGTGATGGTGTGCGCCAGCATGATGCCGTTGTCCTCGTTGACAGAACAGCTGCGGTCCGGCTTGCACATCCCGGCCACGTGCGCGACTCCCAGCGTGCTGCAACAATCATCCGGTTTACTATACTAGCCTCTTTACTGGATTTTCTACTTTCAGAGGTCAACATAACGTTGAGAATCTAACTACATGGTCAGTGTCTCTTACATCATTTCTATTTTGAAGGTGCATATGAGTAACGACGTAAGCGATGTAAGGTTTGCTTTTTGATTAGCAATGTTTTGGATACGTGCCGAAAGTTGATAATTTAATGGTACGCAATGTTCCTTACGGCATTCCTTAGACCGTCTATATGTAAGTGTCAATTTATAATGTTACTTGTATTAATTAGCTGCTTGAATGATGTAATTATAGGCAAGGTATTTATTTATTGTCTAGCGTAATAACCACTAAAAACCATGTGTGGTATAAAATACAACATAACATGTGTATCCGTTAGTCCGCTTATAGCTTGAGAACGGCTATTTGTTTGGGCGTAAGTGATTTTTGTTTTAATGTAAACACAATATATTATATGTATGTCTGTGTATATGTGATCATTTTGATTTGGTCAAAGCATAACGGATATAAATAAATACTGCTTGGTATGAACGTAAATTTATGTTAAGTACACATCATTTTAATTCGAGTTGAAATTGGAAGGCGATCTATAAATACTGTCAAGTAAATATATATGAATAAATAGGCACTTTTTTTACTGCTTTTTTATTTTAGTGTTTGTTCACCGACAACATACAGGTGAGGGTAGCCTCTGTTAGCATAGCTTTGTCTAACGGCAGCTGATGATGATTTCTCTAATTTAAACAAAAGATATACAGGGTGTCCAAGAACCTGGCGTCCAACTGGATTCCCACGATGCCCCAAGTTCTAACAGTACTCAGAAAAATATTTTAAAAAATCCACCCCATGTACTTACAGAATTATACTGATTTCAAAAAAAAAGGGGAAATGAGCACCCTGTGACATACTTTTGAATGCTGTGACTGCTAATGCTGATAATTTCGATATTTCTTGGAGGTTTTGTAATCTAGGGTATTGCTGTGTCTAAATAGAATGTAAAAATAATGTACTTATTGTACCATTTTAAAATAAAATATTATTTTAACTAAAGGTGATATGGAAAACTATTGAATTTCGCAACTTTGACCGACTGTAGTGTAAAAAAAATGTACCAAAATAGTATGGCAAGTGACGTCAAATTTTGACGCGTTTATTCCTCTTTTTAAAAAGGTATAATACTTACACATTAATTTGAAAAAAAAAAATTTTGATAATATTTTTACTCAACAACCCAATTTTTACGATGTCTTACAGAATTCTTAGAAAGAAAAATTTACGACGAATTGAATCTAACCTCTAAAGAATTACTATTGTATGCTCATAAAAATAACAACAGGCCTCTCAAAAAACAGGTTAGACCGTAAGGGACGGTATGTGCATGCATCTCACCATAGTGATTCGTTATTACAACAGGAGGGAGCAAGACAGAAACTATCTTTGCGATTTGCTGGTTCTTCTTTATGGTACCCCATTATTCAGGTAAGAGTGAGGGAGAAAAAGGTTAGAGGTGCGAGTGAGATAGATAGTGACGCTATCTGGGATCGTGCTATTTAGGATAACAGTACGGTCAGTACGCGTCACTGCCTCCTGCCGTTACTACGCACCTCTCTCTTATTGTTACCATTGATCACGTACTACGATTTAAAGCTTTGTTTATTGGACTCGATTACTCTTTGTGCTCTGGACTTTGAAACGAACTCTTTACGACGACCTTTGCCTGTGTTTGGACAGTTTGTGTTTTGTGTGTGCTACCATGGCGACCTACACTCCGCAAGAATACGCAAATATGCACTACATTTATGGAGAATGTAGAGGTAATGGACGAGCTGCAGCGAGACTTTACAGAGAAAGGTATCCGAGGGCTACGCGATATCCCGACCATCGAGTTTTCATTAATGTGCACAGATCACTATGTGACGGGCGGTTCCCCAATCAAGTAGCTGGTGAAGGACGACCCGTAAATGACTTCATACGCGATGAAGTTTTAGAGGCGGTGTCGGCAAATCCAAGCATCTCTGTGCGAGGAATAGAAGCTGATACGGGGATACCGAAGAGCACAGCACACAGTATTCTCCAAAAAGAAGAATATCATCCGTACCACGTACAGCGAGTGCAAAGTCTTTTACCTCGAGACTATCCGAGCCGAGTCGCGTTTTGTGAAACAATCCTGCAAAAACATCGAGAAGACGAAAACTTTATCGACAAAATTTTGTGGTCAGATGAATCAACATTTAAGAAGGATGGCTACATGAACCTACACAACTTGCACGAGTGGCATGTGGAAAATCCGCACTTGATGCGAGAAGATAGATCCCAGTACCGGTTCAAAGTGAACATGTGGACCGGTATTCTCTGTGGGAATATTATTGGTCCATTTGAGATGCCCGAGAATTTGACTGGCGAATCATATTTAAATTTTCTTCAAAATGATTTGCCAAACTTACTAGAAGAGACCCCACCAGATATGTGGTTCCAACACGACGGCTGTCCAGCACATTTTCGCGTATCCGTTAGAGAGTTTTTGGACGAGCAATACCCGAACAGGTGGATTGGGCGATCAGGAACAATCCCGTGGCCAGCCCGCTCACCTGACTTAAATCCGCTGGATTTTTTTTTCTGGGGAACTATGAAGGAGCTCGTTTATGCGAAGCCCATTAATGACATCGCTGACCTTCGTGAGAAGATAACACAAGCAGTGCAGGTGATACGTCAAAAAAGTTACTCGCGAAACATAAAGCGGTCCTTTTTAAGGAGAGTGAGAGCTTGTATTGCCGCGGGTGGTCAACATTTTGAACATTTATTGTAATAAAATATCTTTAAACTAACATTCTTTGCTTTTATTCTACTGGGAACCCATCTACCTGTGTGTATTTCCTTCTTGCTCACTCTTGGAACCGAAGTAAATAATAGTAGTAACATAACAGTTTCTAAGATAAGAAAGGGTCCGACAGTTACCGTTAGTAGGTAGGCACTTCGTAAAAATTGGGTTGTTGAGTAAAAATATTATCAAAAATTTTTTTTTTCAAATTAATGTGTAAGTATTATACCTTTTTAAAAAGAGGAATAAACGCGTCAAAATTTGACGTCACTTGCCATACTATTTTGGTACATTTTTTTTACACTACAGTCGGTCAAAGTTGCGAAATTCAATAGTTTTCCATATCACCTTTAGTTAAAATAATATTTTATTTTAAAATGGTACAATAAGTACATTATTTTTACATTCTATTTAGACACAGCAATACCCTAGATTACAAAACCTCCAAGAAATATCGAAATTATCAGCATTAGCAGTCACAGCATTCAAAAGTATGTCACAGGGTGCTCATTTCCCATTTTTTTTTGAAATCAGTATAATTCTGTAAGTACATGGGGTGGATTTTTTAAAATATTTTTCTGAGTACTGTTAGAACTTGGGGCATCGTGGGAATCCAGTTGGACGCCAGGTTCTTGGACACCCTGTAGATAGAGGCCAATAAGCATAAACATTTAAAAAAAACCTGCGTTAATTAATTGGGCGTTCCTCATTAATCAATATTGTTTTAGCAATTTAGATATCGTATTAAAACGTAGTGGATATGATAGGTAATGAAAGTTCTGTTAAATCAATAACTTGTTTTAATACAACAAAAGATAATACTGTTTGCATGTATTGTGTAGGTCCTTTGGGGCACCCAATAAATGAATAATCTTAGAGAGTGACCACACACCACACCACGCTCCATGTGGTCAGCTTAAGCACATCAGAAAGTTGATGTTTAAATGAAGTAAGCGTTGTCTCTTTTATTCGATAGGGAAATAGGGAAGTAAGATTTTATCACAAAATCCATTTAGTGTCTTTTTGGAAGTCAGCTCCGAAAAAGACTTGATTAATTTCGGAAGTCTGTGGCTTGTTTGTTTCATTGACAAAACATAGACGAAGAATAAAATCGAAGTATCGCTCATAAAATTCGTAAACTACCAAAGCAAACCGTACGAGCTTTTTCTGCCACATAAAAAATAATCTCGCAAATCAGTCAACCAATGACAATACATTTCTAAAACCTACAGCGGAACATAAAACCTCCTGTTTTACCCAACTGCAGTGAAACCCAAAAGGAAGGTTATTGAAGTCAGTTACATGACGAACGCACTCTCCATTTATGCCTTGAAAATTGAAAAGCTATAGCTTATTGGACGGGATTACAAATACATTACATTGTTTTACGTAAAGTCTATTAACATAGTGGATCGCATGGGTTTTCCGTAGGTTTGTTGAAACATCAGAAAATAACCTTGACACAGATAATATAATAACGCCGGGGATCACTAGTACGCATGATTCCTGGTGCAAGTACGGAAAGGAAACACCGGAATGGTTCTAGTTGGAGTCTGACCGAGCGAAGATTTTTCAGCGAAAAAAAGAACATTATCTTTTTTTTGGCATTACAAAACACTCCATGCGGAATCGATAACTGTCAAGTGTCAGTTGTCCAATGTTTTTATTCCCTTTAATTCCATAAAATATATCTAAAATCACTATTATCATAATGTAGAAGTAATAAATATGTATTATTTTCTCTGACATATTCTTGTATCTCTTTGTCCGTCCCTAATAATATTTAATATTATAACTGTCTATTTACAGTTAAATATTCATAACCATAGTTCAAACAACATTGTTTGTCTCAGTTGTCAGTTCATTATGAAGGTGTTTAACTGTATGTACTTAAATAATTGTCACGTAAACTTATCACACGGGAAACTAGGAAATAATTATTGCTTTACATATGAGTTAGCGACTAACGAAGAATGCGAGACGAGACTTATAATCGCTTGCTAATTATACAGGTACATAGAAGGTTTGGCTTTATTAAACCTAGCTAGACGGCGCAAGCGCAAGTCTATAGAATTTATAGAACTCGCGAAGTCGTGACAAGTTATACCTACTATTGATTTGATCCATCGCAAAAAAAGTAAAAGTTGTCATTCTCAATTTTCTTCCGGTTACGTTAATAACAAAAATCGATTTCAGACTTGCATTCGAAATTCGGAAAGTTCAAGAAAAGTCACCGTTGCGCAACAATAACATTTATGAATAGTGACGAAAGTGAGATTCAATTTACGTTACAATAGTTAGAAAGGGACCGTTTGTCGTATCTACGTAGTCTATTTATTCTTTGAAGTCGGCGTACGGGAATAGTTGGCTAAGAATACGCGTGCGTCGCTGACTCACTTACACGGAAGCCGATGAAAAGCTCTATAAATTCCGTGTAATAAATTCAATATACTCATACACTATGTAAACGTTTTTTAACATTAATATGTTTATTTATAACGGCATATCCACTTTACGAGACTCGATTAATCAAAATATTTTACACATCGATATTTATTATCGACATGACACGACACTAAAGTTATTGTGATTTTTGCGAAGATTTATACTGTTTGATTTATAAGTGGATAAAATTGATATGACAACTGTTCCCAATTTGATGTTTTCACCACAATAATTTAATAAATATTTATATTTAAATTATAAATAACGCGTTGATGTCTTTTGTATCGGAGAGAAAAAGGCTTGGGACCACCAATGTACAAAACAAAACTACCAATAAAATTCTAATTTCCAATTAAAATTCTTATGTTTATAAATACTAGAGAAATCATAAACAGGAATGAGTTGTCCAATTACAGCGTCGATTGTAAAGTTGAGCTATCCTAATTAACGTTTCAGTGCGTGCTATAAAAGTTCAATTTGGGATTTGGGTCAAGCAGTGCTGTTTGTATGGTGGTCGCTGGGAAACAACTGGCCACTATTTACGCACAATTTGGATCATTAACCAAGGTCTGTGCTACACGTAGGTTAAGTGTGGGGGACATTTTTACGCGCTGAAATTCACGCTCTCTGAAAGGGTTTTAAAAAGGGTTCAGATCGTGGGATGTTATTCTAAAAGTATTTAGTAGTCTAGTTGTAAAAGTTGCTCAATTGATTATTGTAGTAGAGGGGCAAACGCTGTGACGTTATTGTAATCGTAAGTGGGGATTGTCGAACGGGCACTTCGCATCGAGACACCGACTGAGTCATTTCTACAAAACGAAACTGTCGGTTTGCCTAATAAAATTATTATTGTCACTTGGTATTGTTTATTAAGTGTTACTTTTAGATTATTAGTTATACTAATTTAAAGTGAGGTTAATTTAATTAATTTAATAATTTACACGTGTTATAATAGGGTAGTTAACAAAAAAATCAAATTAGTCCGTCAGATAGATTTCCAAAAATTTTTGGACATATTGTATTTTTTTCTTTTTTCACGTAAACAAACAATGATGACGATACAGTGCTTTGAAAACTTACGTGACGTCATATTCTAAGTCATTAGTATGGAATTTTTTAGCGTTGAGGGACGTCACAAACCCCACTCAAATCTTTGACGCGTTTTATCTTCGTCAACTTTTATTGATTTAATAAAACAAAAACTACGTATCCAATATTTTTCGATAATCTTACAGACGGACTAATTAGAATCATATTTTTTTTTAGTCAGTAAACATCCATATTCAACAACACCTACAAAATGAACCCACTACCACCAAACCAAGATGGTGCTGGTGATCGCTCCGCCATCGCCGGCGTCGTCATATACTTTATTACACAGACCATATTTTTGTGGACTAGTGGTCCTTATTGTTACTGGACTGAAACAACTAGGAATCATTGGGACGGACCCTTGCCCATCAGTGGAATGGCGTGGGCTAACAGTATCATAATTTATAATCCGTATTATTAATAGTTGAAAATATTTTTATGTTCTAAATGTTTGTGAAAATATGAAAACTATGTGAGAGCGAAAATGAAAAGGATTTTCAGGGTAGAACAGTTAATTCCAAAGTTATTTTTTCCTAAAAATAAAGCTTGTTTCTGCAGTTCCAGTTATAAGGCTAGCGAGAAATTAATTTATAAGGGAACGATTATAGCTAACTAACAGCTTTACAACGATAAAATCACCGAACGTTTTATTGTTGTAATACAATTCGCAATAACATGTAATCACCTTTTAATGACTTTAAAGCTTCGATGGATACTATCCTTTTACGTGAGCACTCATAAATCAAGCCGCCTTCGTTAATTGTTCACTTGTTTTCAAGCAGGTGTGAAATTAATGAGAAATTAAATGGTCGTTGATTTCAGTGAAAAGGCGCCACGACTGTGTAGGTATACATATACTATGTGTATGGTATGTAGTATGGTTGTATTATAAGCTTATGCCCAGCACCAAAGTACGAAAAGATTTCTATTTTTTTAAAATAAGAATTTAATGGTCCTCACATTTTTCAGTAAGTGTAAAATCCAATTCTCCGTGAGTGCTACTGAAAAATCAAATATAGCCTGTGACATTTAGTGAGGGAACTTTCAACATCCGATTAGTAGTTTTGAAGATTACCCCCAGATCCAAACTACTACAAGCTTTACCTCTTTATAATATTAATACAGTATTAATCGAATGTTCCTTTTCAAAATATAACGGCTATTCAGTTTCATTCATAGGTTATGATTATATTTAAGTGTCCGCAATTTTCCTACAACACGGCCTTATTCCTTTTTAAGTCACACAAGTTTACGTGTAGCATGTAGGTGCTAAATATCTGTTTCAATGTATGCGTAACATTGGCACCGCGCCTTTCTGTCTAGCTGTTTGGTGAAGATTCGGTGAAAGTCCGCCAGAGGGAGCTACTAATATGCAAAAGTTACAGATTCAGACATTATTTTCAGGCTGGGTGATGACCGGGTGTGCGCTTCCGATGCATGCTGGTGGTCAGGATACCCTGGTGAAGCCGTGGTTGCTGGCTGGTGGTATGTCTCGCTACTCGAAGGCTTGGGGAAGTGATGATGACGTATTAAGTAGTGCACGAAGGCTGCGCTGACGTTCGTGTTCGGGGTGAGTTTGGGGGGTATGAAGAAAGGGGGGAAAGTTCCTCATCCTCCATAGAAAAGGGAAGATCCTCCGACCAGACGGGTGTAGTGTCTGGTGGGCTAACTGCCCGACATGTTCATTCGGGATTTTCTAAATACGCTAATGTCGCTGATAACTTCGATGCAGAATTTGCCAATTAGTTCACATGTTTTGAGATAGATGTCGCTGTCGCCACAAAGTACATTACTCTTAAATAGTAGTTTGTTGTAAAGAAATAAAGCACTGTAAGTTTTAAACTGATATGGTGACTAACACTATTACTAATACTGAAAACGGTATACTTACCATGTTTAAATAAAGCAGGTTTTCTCTCACTACGTATTTAATTTTAAAAAAATGTGTGAGAAAGAGGGCAATACTTGTATTTTTAAAGTGTACTCGTACATTATGGATTGCAATAAACAATTTGTAATGGATTGAATTGTATCAGGAAAGTGCTTATAAGTAATTTACCGAAAATGGTATAGCTACTCCAGCCAAAGCTGTCACCCACATTTTAACTAGCCAAGGCATCGAACCCAGGTCCTCATTTCCCAAACATTAATGTGTGGCCCACAAGAGAATGAGCCATCGTAAGTAAAAAATGCTAATTGAACCCGAACATGAGATCTCCGGTGAGTTCGCTTCAGGCGGCGTGATCAAACAGGCGGAGAAAGTCGCATTGTGCATTCATTCAGTTTTCGGTCACAATACCATTTTTGGTCAATAATTGCATCGAATGCGGTCATAAACTCATTATAACATCACGCATGTTTACCTGCCTGGGTTAGGCAGAGGTGTACCTAATAGTACCACCCACATCGCCAGTTTTGTTCAAGCCATGTAATATACGAGGTAAGCCTTTTTTTTAATGGGACAAGCCTTCCACACTATTCCCAAACCACTGTAACTCCTGTAAGCCAGAATCAACAGTGGCTACCACAAAATGCGTTCAAGAAATATGTAGTTACTTCTTATTTATCAGACGGATATATGTTAACTCCGACACGTGTATAACAAACTAAGTTAAGCATTTTTGTGACATTTTAAGGATATTAAATCCCCCCGTCCGGGCTGCGGGTGGTTCGCAAGAGATACCGCGGCCTCGACATAAAGGGCTAAGAAGGAACATGGGTGGTTTTTATTCAGTAGAAGTCTGACACTCCCTTCCGCTCTGCCCAAGACCGGGAGGGGTTATTTGATGATTTTCCACACTAAAAAATAAGGATTTTAAATCCATCCAATCCATCTTTAACAATTTGTAGCGTTATCGATCAGAATGTGTCATAAAAAGGCAATTTCAATAAATATTATACGGCAATCAATAGGTAGTCTAATCTAAAGTATGCACATTATAAGATTAATGATCGGGTTTTCGTGTAGCGGAAGAGATAACCGCATGCGCAGGTCTGGGAGTCACCCGAGACGGCGTGGCGTCAACACGACAAAACTACGAATTAAAATTAACCGACATCATTATTTTTAACGAGCGCCCCTTTGTCCCACAGCCGCTACTCGGAAACTTCGATTATGCATGAGATTAATACCTGTACAGACTAGATGATAAGCTGGAGGAAGCTTTTATGCGTAATGAGAGCGCCCGGTGTGAGTGCGGTTACGCTGAACTATCATGGTGGAGACCTACAGGCGGGATTAGAAGCCAAAAATAGAGCGATTGGTAAGAAGAAATGAGACTTTTGCCCTGCAGTTGGATGAAATTGGCTAAAATCCAAGCTTTCTTCTTTCTTTTTAGTAGAAGTTAGGGACTCTATTACTAAGACTTCGCTGTCCGTCCCTCTGTCCGCCCGTCTGTCTGTCACCAGGCTGTAACTCAAGAAACAATTTTGCGATAGATAGACGTTGAAATTTTCACTAATTATGTATCTGTTGCCGCTATAACAACAAATACCAAAAACAAAATAAAAATAAAATGTATTTTCTTGTCTTGGTATGGAACCCAAACCATGTGCGAGTTCGACTCACACTTGATTTAATTTCACTTCACAAACCAAACGACCTTCAGTTATACTATAATGAAATATTATAGAGGGGTAACATTTGTTTGTAACTTTGTATGTAGGGGTTAATCTCCGGAACTCGTGATCTAATTATAAAAATATTTGACAGATAGAAAGATACATTATTCGTGGGTGCTATAGGCTATAAAATATATTAATATCATGCATATTGGCCGAGCTATCAGAATTTTTGCGAACATAGTCGCGGGCAATGTGCTTGTCCGACTCTTATTATAAATGCGAAAGTTTGTGAGTATGGATGTTTGATACTCTTTCACGCAAAAACTACTAAACCGTCGAGATGAAATGAAGAACACAGATAGTTTATAACCTGGATACTTATAACACATAAAATACTTTTGATCCCATACTACAAATTAAAATGTTAAGTATTTTTATGAATATTCACTTGCTAATGCGTAAGCATGGCATGACTGGTTCTCAAACTAAAAAAACAAAAAACACGAGGGCAGTACAATTCTTAATTAATGGGTTAAAAAAATTAAAACAACAACAATAAAGTTTAAATGTTAGTGTACTTTGGTTTTTAAAAAAATAAAAAAGGAATTAAATAAGAGACAAAATGAATAAATTTTAAAGTTTAAATTAAAAGCACTTCGTCGTTGTCGGCTCAGAAAAAGTGTTTAAAATATTCATAGATGTTAACATATTGATGGTTGCAATTTTTATGCGCTCGTGCATTATGCATGGCGGCGGTCCCAGTCACCGTGCAGGCCCCCTGGGCTTGCATCGACACCGTTACGACGATTGTATTTTGATTGCCGCCTTCCAAGAACATTCGACTACTCGTTTGTACCGTTTACCGAACGCAGTAAGCTTCCTCATTGCATTCATTACGCACTGGTTTTTGGGCTCGCGTGCTCTGGATACGAATCAATGTTGTTAACAAGTCGGCCGCTGTCGGCATGTCGCCTCGCTTTAACGCCGTGTAATGGACAACATCGTTTATTAAAGCACATATGACTGAGGTGGCTGACGGGTTAAAGCGTGAGAAAAGAAAATTCAAATTGAAAACTTGAAGTTTTGAGATGGTTTTTCCAACTCTTTTACGGGAAAAACCTCAGTATTTAAGAATAAAATCCATGGTAAACTAATTACAGAGATAACAATAGTAAATACAATTTCCTTCAGCATCCGCTTTCCTTGTCGTCGTTATGTAAATCACTGTTTCACTCTATGATGGAGAGGTTTTTTCTAAATTGAACAATAATAAATCGTGCTTTCCGTTTCTAAGAAGCAATGAGGTGATTTTCTGGTTCATAAACTTTTTGCTTAGACTGACTGACGAGGCGCGAAAATCTATTGACTTACTCATCATTTATTTATGCAAGATTTGAATGACTTCTGCTTTTCAAAGAAATCTATTTGAATATGTTAAGATTAATGTGGACAAACATCCGATTTTAATACTTGTTGAGGGAAGTTACGTAAGACAGGTCTGCTTTTCTTCAGCCATAGTATCCAGGCCTGGGATAAGCGCATTATGTCTCGTTGTTACTAAAATATGGATTGTTAACGTCTTACTTTCCAATCGAAGTGCCTCCTTGAATATTTATTTTTGGTATCGGTTATAAAAAACGCAATTTATTTGTTAAAAAAATAATAAATCGTTTATATTTCAGAACCCGAATGTATGTAAAATGTATGATTCATACAAATAAAACATTTCAAACTAATTGATTGGACGTTATTAGTTTTCAATTCATCTCTGCGGTTGAAATCAACGCCATATACAAGCGTCTGTAACACGAGTTCTTGTGCAACATACAAAACTTCGCATGACCAAAAAATTGTACTTGTAATTATATAACGCTATATGGTTATAGGCTTTTGTTAAAATAATGAATGCCCAATTTGTAGCCACCCAGCATCCTTGGCCTTAATGTCGGCGTTTTTGATGTGACCGCTCGGGCCGGCACATCGCCGTTAGCGATTCGCAAATATACGCAAAAAACCGATAATGATGTAAACAGCAATTTGTCGAGAGGTCCAGCATTTTGGCAACGTTTTTTATCAATCATTGTACGTAACTGTGAACTTGATGAATTGCTTTTGCATTCTTTTAACGCGTTTATTCGCAGCTGTATTTATTTAAACCATGTTAAAGCTTTTTGTGGCTTCTTAGCTTTATTAATGTCGTTAATATGTTTGCACATCTAACTTAAGTGCAGTTAGCTAAATCACTTAAGTACACTACACTTAAGAGGCCAATACCACTTCTCACATCTCTATTTGAACTGCAATCGTTCAATGTCAAATACAACACTATCAAATCTTTCTAGAAAACCCGGTTTGCGTAAAATATAAAATAATCATTGCATCGAGTGATGTAAAAAATGTATCTTAATCTTTTTATCTTGTTTAAAAATAGAAACATTGCATGATGAAAGTAGGTGTTGATAAGGAACGAATATTTGTGTGTTATGACAAGTGTGTTTGGTCAGACACGGCGGTGCCGATCTGATTGAGTGCTGAGCGTGGAGTGTTCTGCGGACTATATCGACAAAGTAAACGTTCAAACTAAATAGCGAACAGACTAAACACGGCCGGTTATGCAACATGTGCGTATACAGGCCAGCGGCCTCTTACCGACAAGAACCAAATGCAACACAATATGATTTATTCTAATTACAAATTAATTTTATATTTATCCACCCGGAAAATAGGTAGAGTTATTTGCGCGTATGTCAAAATATATAAACAAAACCTTCAAATGTAAGCCAGTCGTGTTTGGCTCTCGTCCGTTTGCATACATGATTTAATAACATGTTTATAATTCAAATTGCGAGATTCGCACTTTCATTGAGATTGATGCATCGTGTGTTTTTGAATCGGCAGAAAAAAAACGCATGATCTAGAAATAAGCTAGTCTAGAATGTGCCGGCTATTTATCACTGTAAGCCAAAACACTGGCTGTAGAAAAGCGTTAATGTAAACGCGAACATTTCCGTTTTATTTAAATAAAGTTTTTTTAGATGTGGGCATGATCCTCGTAATTCTTTTTTTAATTAAATAGGTATCATTTGTGACGTAAGCCAGTGGAAATGCCTAAGAAACTGTTAGACACCTATTCCAGGTGTCGGTGTTCAAATTTGAAAGTGTTCTATTTTTGCGTCGGTTACTCATCGCGATTCTGTTTACTTTGCTAACAGACGGCTGCTCCTGCCATTGACCTTGTCTCGGCGTTCAGTAAAAAAGAAATGCTAATATGCTGTTGCCCCCTGAGATCTGAGTGTACAAAGTAAGTGACGTTTGCGCACTGTGACTGGTAGACCCAGATGTTCGTTTTTTTCGTCTAATGCTAATAGTACTTTTATTTTTAAATATACAAAGTAGTAATAAAATGATGGATGAAAGTTCGTACCTACAAGGAGCGTCATGTTGGCTGCAGATGTCTTGCCTGGTCACGAGGATGGCAACATCGTGATGATGGGGGTTGTTGTCATCTTCTGGGTTCAATAAGTGTTGCCAGCGGCAGAAAGACGCCAGGGTTATGTCAGCGTTCGATGATACCTCTAGATCAGGGGCTGCCTCTATTTGTTCCACAAGAATGATCTTTACGATCACCACTTTTATGTAGTTACCGATTGAAGGGTCCATGTAGAGTGAGGATACCTGTTTGTAAAGACAATATGTATGTAAATCATCATCATCCAGAAGATCATAACAATAACTTCCTAAGGTATACAAAAGCGATGATATTTTAGAGGTTTATTCGATTATTTTCGTGAAATCTGTTACATTTTACAAAAAGCACCCTACATTGGCCTAAAATACGGAAGTTTACTTTTAAAAACCAAATAAAAAGATTTATTAACACGTACCATATTCATAATAGTAAGCAGGTAAGTTTCCAAACTGGCGTCGTGGAAATCGGTCATAGATTTGTCAGCGACCAATAAAACTTCTACGTGGCGCGGCTTGCTTACGGACCGCACTCTACGTCTTGCGCCATATTGTGTGCGCAGCGCGTGCGCCGGGTTGCGGTGATGCCCGTAACGAGGGTAGCTCTGCACCTATAATATTTACAGATTAGCTATTTGGGTAAACAAAGATAAATATAGCACTCGGCAATGTGCAAGAAGAGGTTTGTGTACAGTAAAATACTGCAGTAAAATAAATTGATGAAACAAATTGTGAGTGCCTTGTCTGAATCTGGGGATCGGAAGCAGAACTTATTTATTTCGGACTTATCAACTTAAGTACTAAGTTTCTTCCATATGGGAGGTAAAATTTCTATCGAATACACGATTTCGATTTACGTAAATACGCATTATTAATGTTATAAGAAAATCAAACATCCGAATTATTTGTAAGTTATGCCTACCTTGTTACTATGATTGTTATGATGTCGTGCATTTTCTTCTTCTATAATCATGTTTTGTTTTTTCCACAAGTACGTCGGCTGCTTCGTTGCGCAGTTCTTCGATCTTCGTCTTCGTCGCCTGTTCCTAATTCTTCGCATTCTTTGCTCATCAGTTAACTTATTCCTGTTCCTCCTTCTCGCTTCCAATGAGGTCAGACTTGCAGATCTACTACCCTCAATCGAGTTACTTCTAGAGCTTGACTGCTGTAGCCTTCTTTCTTCCATGCGGAGGATGTTTTCATGTCGTCTGTATTCTGCAGGGTTCTTCCTCATCATTTCCATTCTTCTCCGCCTATTTTCCAAGTATTCTCTTCTACGCTTGTCCGTTGCTTCTTTGTTTTCGCGATATCGTCTTGCGTTCATTCGTGTTCGTTTGTTATTATATTGTTGTTGTGTATTCCTCTCATTATTACCTCGCCTGATTTGAGTGTTGCTTCGTGTCCTGCTTTCTACTTCTCTCTTAGCTCTGTGCCACGCTTCAACTTTATCAACGGCATTTCTTTTGAATATAACGTGCGGTCTTGGTTCTGAACTATCTTTTGGGATTTGTTTGGACGGCTCAATCCAATATTCTCCGTGTTCCGTTCTCAAGAGACCCGCCTGTAGATAAAAAAGAGTAATAAATAACACAAGATAAATTAAAACACAACCGCACTGTACGTGCAAAAGTGGGTACCTATTAAATAAATCACCTTGATTAAGGTAACAAACGTCTGTAGTCTCTTGTCGGTAACCTCGGTGTTCTTATGACTGCTTATCTAACTTGCGTCATGGCGATGGCGTGATGATATAATAAAGCAATATGATGATACTCTCAAAAATATCAAAGAACTGGGAACTTATCTGCGAAGGTTACATTGAAAAGTATAGTTCGGAGATTAACGTTGCATACTTAATGTCGGATATTGCCGAGTCAATTTATTAGAAGATAATTTATTTAAATAGTTGAAAAAACTATAGAGGTTACCGATCAGCATAATATACCTACATCTAAATAACATTGAATGGCCTACGGTCCATTGAGAGCTTCAAACCGGTCGGGCGAGTAGTGGGTCAACAAATCTGGCATGTTTGCTAGTAAAGCTAGATAAATTGATTGATAACGAACCAGAGGCGGCTTGGCGCGAAATTTAATGGAAACGGTTCCATCTGAACAGATATCTTGATCAACTTAGTGGTTTGCATGATTGTACAATGATTTATTCTTGATAGATAATCAGCTAAACGAATGTCCTTTTAATAGATGAGCTGTTGTTTAAGAAAAATAAACCATGCGATACTTCAAGTCGTAATAATCAATTATAAAGTCTGATTAATTGTTTGCTTTGATTTTAAGGTCAAAACATATATGCTTAAGAACTTATTTGGATGTAAACGTTCAAAATTATTTGGTAGTCAAATACAACAAGACGCGCAATTATAAGTACATGTTCTTAATTAATATTGCACAGGTGTTGCTGGCCACTTTAGTAAATCACTTCTACGTTGATTTACCCACATCAAATACTTTGGACGAGCCCTTGAATTTACATGAAAACTTAACTAAAACAAGAATTTTATTGACTTTGCCAATGTTTACTAAATTATTTAAGAATAAATTGTAAAACTGGGAAGTGTTTCTCATTTTCTCAAGTTAGAACGCAATATTTCTGATTTATCATCTGCATCACTATGGCTAAGAAACTTTCACATAAAGTAGAATTATTCTGTGTCGTTGCAGCAATAAATGTATTACTAAACTGAATAGTTTCTAACATAAAATTATCTATTTTACACCGTTAGCATAAGCACATGATCGTGTATTCAGTCACGTCATAGACTTCTTGCGAAATCGCACATCTGAGACACCTATGTATAAGAGATCATATAGTTATGTATTGCTATGTGGAGTGGTCTGCCTAGCCTGTGTGTCGCCGGCCTTGCCGGCAGAAGGCCGTCCGTGAAAGTCTTACTGCGCAATTTAACTCATTAAATTGATTGATGTAAAGTTTTATTTAATAGCACTTAGCTGGTGTGACTTTGATAGTGAGCAGTCTTAATTTTGTTGCTGCAATATTATAATATTGTGGTTCGAGTTTAAGATTCTTGGGAACGCTGGATGTTTTAATCCACTATGAGTCACTGAAACCGTTATACGCGTCTCTGAGTGGAAAGCTGTTTTCCGCCTCATAAAACTAGACCTGAACGAATTATTGGAAAATCAAAAGATATTCAAACAAGTCGGTTGATAGATGCTATCTTGTAAAACTTTATACTAACGTTGCGTTGCATAACTACTATTAAATAGCTTTTACATAATTCGTAAAGGTCGTTAAGCGACTCGCGCATTTTGAAGCTTATAAAATCGAACATGCAGGTTTACATAAAAATCTCATTTTGTTGATGTCAATAATCGAAATCGAGAGCAGCGGTGGCCCAGCGAGAGCAGCGGTGGCCCAGTGGTGGCGGCCCCGACTTACGAACAGTAGGTCGTGGGTTCGAACCCAGGCAGGCACATTATTTGTGTAATTTTTTCATCACCGCTGCTTTCAAAACGGTGAAGGAAAACATTGTGAGGAAACCGGCATGGCTTAGAACCAAAACATTCGAAGACAGGTGACATCTACCGACCCGCACTGGGCTCGCGTGGTAGATTATAGCTCATTCCCTCTCAAAGAGAGAGGAGGCCTGTGTCCCAGCAGTGTTAATCGAAATCATACTTGTTCATTGGTATAACGGCTGGGATGGGACTCTCGTTTGGCCTCTAGCGGTATCACTTTCAATTTTATTATGTTGGCGATACGGTTGTGGGTAGAAAGTGAACATGGTCATGAAGTGACGCGGATGTGAGCACTAGAGGTATCCAGCTGCGCCGATCAAGTGGCCGCGAGCTCCTTCAGATGTGCCGGCAGTCATTGATGTTCGTGCGTTTTTAGACACACATTTCCTGTGTTTGTTTGTCTAAGTAGACCGAAACATTGGTTAAACTTTCCGTTGAATAAATACATTAGCTATTAAAAATGTATATGCAAACACGTGTATATGCAAAGTATTGGATGTGGATTGCAAATACGAGGTTTTTAATTTATGCACCGCTATCAGGGCAGTTTTTGTATTCAATGTTAAGCGTGTATCAGTGAAGTGTTAACATTAGCAAATGTCATGTGACGACACACAAACTCAATCAAACACTTCAGATACCATTAAATTCTTGTATCATGCATGCACCTATCAAAAAAAGTATTCATTTAAAAAGTTTATTCTAGGAAGGTTTGATCCTTTGATACCCAACTCGGTTTAATCAGGCAACAAACTATTATTTTTAACAAAAAAGTAAAAAAAATCTCTATGGAATTTGAATCCCGTGTTCTTCGTTCAAAAAACATAGAGGATGTTTATTTTTAGAGTCCGCCTTTTTCAATTAAATTAACTTTAATTTTGTTGATAGTCTAAAATAAAAAATCTCGGAATTAAGCACAGTTGGCATTATCAAAATGATGGTCTGAGATGTGATTAATGAGATGTTGAATTCTTCGCAGATTGTAGGGTCATAGGGTTGCGCTTACTTCTTTTTGCACATTAAATTCTAACTAAAAACATATTTCAGAATCGTAATTATGACAACACTCACGGTTTATTCATTTAACTTTTGCTCTTGCAAATAAATGGGTATGCTGCGAACAGTTTCATATTTTACGAGAAGCGAACATTAATTTATGTTCCAGGCACTTCTAACCGGTATTTTAACAAACACAAAGGATAGCTTGTAAATGAACGAGTTTAATATATCATGTGTTTGACACCCCTTTAACTTGAACATTCAACCACCTGTCAAAGTTCATTCATTCTACCAATCTTAAATATTGATATTGTTTTGTAAACCTACATAGTGCGGACATAGATATGTGGTTACTATCGTATCAGACTAATCCCTAGTACCAGGCATCTATCATCGATAGTGCTCGTCGGAAATGAAACTCTATAAATATCACGATAGATCTTTGATTTGTGTTTTGAGTGGTTATCTTGCGTACTAGATCGGTTATAGGCCTTGACCAAGGATTTATTTGAGCTACAAATCTTTAAACAGACGTTAGAGGAGATGAACAAATCAAAACATTTGTGTTATAAACTAATAGTTTGCATAGAAATCGAACGTCAAACACTTGATATTTATAGAGAAGATCGAACATTTATAGACTTGTTCTGCCTAACTTCTGAAAGTCATTAAGTTGGTGTTTTGCATAGATATCCATCTGCTCAAAGATAAACAAAAAAAAAAATCAAGTGTATGTTTGTAATTTCAAAACATGTAACAGCTTTTTATGAATGCGTGTGAAAGTATATAGGTATGCTTTTAACATCGCTTCGCTTTTATAAAAAAAAATGTTTGTATGCCTCTCTGTTTCTTACGGCTAATCCCCAAAACGGCTGGACCAACTTTGTACATACCTGATGTTGTAGAGAGTAACTTAGGCTACTTTTAGTTTAGAAAAAGTATTAGTGTTACGTAAAGAAAAAGAAAATTAATAACAAACTGTTAGCAAAATCAGATTCAAATAAGGAAGTACTTAATATTATTATAATAATTTCACATGGAAGAAGGTCGCGGGCAACAGCTAGGTAATTGATATAAGATAAGCATCGTTTTTAATAATATAGCAAAAAAACTGCAATAAATATGATAAAACTAATACTAGTCATACCTAAACGGTTTTATTGTGTGTCTATAAAATAAATTTAAAAAAAATCTTATTTGTTGTGTTTGCAAAGAATTCGAAACGTCACGCGCTTGATATTTAAAGAGAAGATCTAGTATTATGGACGTGTTTTGGCTAATTAATAAGCATTCTTAAAGTCATTCAGTAGGTGTTTTGCATAAATGTACATTAATTAATATAAGCTAAGCATATTTTTAATAATATAGCAAAAAATGGCAATAAAATAATAAAACCTATAACTAGGTAATACTTATACTATTTTATTGTCTGTCTATTGAATTAATAGCAAAGTTCATAACAAGCTACGAGTATTTTTAATACATACAACAGTCTCAATATATCAAATATCAAAGCTTTAGATAAGGTTGTAGGGAACAGCTGATTTTTTTTTCACAATTCGTGGTTGGCCCCATAGTAAAAGTTATTCATAATTTAGTGTATGAACAGATAGACCTAATCATCAAATAATTTAATATACATATATCAAAGCAAAGAAAGAAAGAAAGAATATCAAAGCTTTTCAGTAAAGCGGGCGGCGGCACAACGCCCGGTCGGTAACTTTATAAGAAGCTAAACAACCCAGTTGATTGTCGTGCGTCTAAATTAGGTCCTAAAAAGATTTCAAGTGACTGATCTCCATGATGTCATAACCCAAATCACTGCCACACCCTCGTCTGAAATCAGCCTCCGATTACAATCTGGATAATAACCTAAAAGATTGTTCGTATTATAAAATACTTAAAATGCCTTCACATATAATATCTGTTGGCAGTTTGACTAAGCTAGCAACTACAGGGAGACTGCGTTTTTTTTAAACCGTGTATTTGTGAACCACAGATATAGATAGACCTAGATAACGCAAACATCGCTCCACACTGGGAATTTCTCGTGTATCGTGCGTGCGTTTACAAACATTTAAACTCACATACACAAACACCCAGACCCGGAACAACTATCCGTTGGTCATATAAATACTTGTTCCGTTTTGGGATCGAACCCGGGACACGCAGCGCAGCAGTCTATATAATCACTCAGCCACTGCGCCAACCGTGCCCTCGAAAAAGTACTATTTTGTTACTGTACAAACAAATTATTACACAGATTTTTTTTTGTTCCTTAAATATCTAGAAATAAGTTTTTGAGTTGTAATAACGGTGTAACGTTGCTCTTTTAAACAAAATAGCTTGCTGTGACAGTAGCCTCGTTAAGTATAAAGTACTTAAGCTGGGCACGCGAAGTAGGTGCTCTTGCGTTATCTAGATATATTTATATCTGTGGTTGGAAACTTGGAACTAAAATAAAAACTGTTTGGTAACTATTTGGAAATAATGAAGCACATCCGTTGTGAGGCTATTAAGTTGTAAAACAAGAAAAATCCACTCTATTAGATACTTATTATGAAGACGTAATTGTTAAGTTATTGCTGGCCGTTGTAAAAAATAAGCGCAGACTATTCATATTATAATTACGCGTATGGTTATATCAGATAAAGTAAGGTAACTGGCAGATAATCATAATGGAAGTGTAACTACATGAATTTCGTTCGATGATTTAGATAGTAACTTATTCATATACATACAGTATTTCAGTAATCGTCAGGGGCAAAATTAATATTTGTGTAGGCAGAAATATTTTTTGTCTAACATCAATCATACATTTTAGATTTATTACAAATCTATCTACAAACATATATTGCTCCAAGTTTTACGTGATATTATCTTAATTCGATCGTGTACACTTGGAACTATAATTTCATGTTTCTTATCGACTCGATCGTTTACAAAAAGGTTTGTTTCGAAGAAGAATAAATTTATATTACCCGCCCACGTGCGTAGCAAGCAATTAGTTTTTATTATTACGTGGCACGTGAACTATAAAGAATGGCTTAAATTATACATTAAGCCGACATGTCGATTTAATTTGATTTAATTGTAATATTGGTTAATAGTCGGAATCTCGGAATAAACCTACAAAAAAATGTGACAGCAGACTTTTTATTTTATTTTTGTCCTACTTGCTGAAATATGTATAAAACACATAACAAACGTCTTCTTTCAGATATCTAAAGTATTGCATTTGTCAAAATCGCTGTACGCTCTACGAGTCTACGACAATAACGCAACGAAAAAAAAAATTGTACTTAATCGGAAAATGAACACGACAATTTTTGTAGTGGCGTAATTGCCGGCAGTATAACATGACAAGAAACTCTTATCACTTAAATTCCGACCGATCAATCATTAAAATATCCACCTACATGTGTCTACAATCATACTAATTAGTTACTAATTACAATGTCAAAACACATAAATAAATGAAACCGCGCCAAAACCGACGCCCACATTTCATTCGGTAGTTCAATTTTCACTAACTCGTCTAATTTATGCTATTTTTTTTTGCAACAGAGTCAAGGCTGGGTTGTGTGTGGGTCATTCATAAAGAATTTTAGCTATGAATAAAATAAACAAATTTTAATATTTTAAGCGGTAAACTATTTTTATGTTCAGCTATATATATACATATATCCTAATAGTCGATCAGTAATAAATCGTTAAAGGAGGTATCATCAGCGCTTTAATGTTTATGCATATAGCTGGCCATTTGTCAACCGTTTAGTTCGAGATGACGTGTGAGGTGCGCACGCACCTGCCCGCCAGACCAGCGTTGCCCCGCGGCATCAAAAGCTTTACAAGTCATCTGTCGATGACCTACTAGCTAATAATACTAGCACTAGGTGTCATCAACCGACTATTTTTAATGTACGAAGTATATTTTCAATTATTTCAAACGATAGAGATCTGCACCTGGATTTTCTTTGTCATCGTTCTCATTTTATTTTAAAACGCGCTAAATAAGTAAACATGCAGCTAAACTAGGTTGGATTATTAGAGATTTACGATTTATGGGGATTTCAAATTGTAAACTCATAATTACAATTTCAAGGCTTCCCTGAATTTTGTTTGGAGTTGCCGATGGCCCGATCGCCAAAAATAGTAAAACTCCGCCGTTACCTCTTTTTTTTTGTCGGGTAGAAAATCATCATATAACCCCTTCCGCTCTTGGGCAGAGCGAAAGGGAGTGTCAGACTTCTATTAACTAAAAACCACCCATGTTCCTTCTGAGCCCTATACTATATGTCGAGGCCGCGGTAACTTGTGAACAACCCGCAGCCCCGACGGGTTACCTCTCAGAGCATGATTCGTTTAATTATAAAGTACGTTATAAATTCAAAGGTTTTCAATGCTAGATGAAATTACCTAAATTAACATAAGTGTGGTGACATAACATATGAAAACATAAACGGGTCAATCAATACAGCATGTTTTATGGCTAATTTATGCCAAATACATGTCAATAAACACATCGTCGAAAAGTAATTAACTAAACACTAGTTTTCGAAACCCGAAGCTGGCTGGCCGCCACTAAATCATAGTTTCACTTTCCATCAAGTTCATCGTCAAATATGAAAGTAAATGTACGACATAGCTTTATTGTAAACTTGAGGAAAGCTTACATACGTTATGATTGAAGCTTTCAAAGACTTTTCATGAACTATCTAAGTCGAGAAAGCGTTTAGAAAATAACTTGATGAAAATGTAAAATGAAAGGTTATTCAATGCGTCATGAACTCATGAAAATCTTGACCTCCAGTAAAACGAATTGATGCAGGTTATTAACTTATGTCAATTTAATTTAATAAAACCGAAATCTAGAACTATTTTAATGACCTGAATGGGTTTTTTGTCATCATTTAAATTGCCTAATTTTAATAAAAATGCTAGAATATGTATATCTAGCTCCGGTAAGCCCCACTGGCTAAAGTATCATTAATGTCAATTAAAAATCGTTCTAGGAAAAAGACTACAGCAAGGAAAAGTATTTAAAACCAAATTTTTATTTTACGGCGAACTAATGGATTTTATTAAAGAAGATCTATTTACATAAATTAATTATAGAAATATAAATATGTAAATGTTGAGACTGTATACCTACAACTTCATTCATCTGTCTACTAACTCATTAGTCTCGGGGACACAAAAACTCGCCCAAAAAAATCTAGAAGAAACCGTACGTACAGTTCAAAGTCACTAGCTATTGTAGCTATTCCATTTTCGGACTGATCATTTTACTAACAGACTAACTCCACGCGTGGAGCTTCGTAATTGTCCCCCGGGATTATACCACCGTGATAAAAGATATCCTATGTGTTAATCAAAGTCTTTTTCTCGAATGGATGACTGAGATTTTGTCTAGTGGTGGTGGTGGTTTTTGTTTGGTTTTGTTTTTGTTTTTTTTTTTGAGATTTGGTCCGACCTACAAGTCGGTAAAAACTATATGTGTGCCACATTGAATCCCTGTTGGTAATAATGTTTGCTTGAAAGAGGAACAAATATCAATCCAGCCGTTCTCACAAGTTAGTAGTAAGACAATATTAAAAATTACCACACTATTATGAGACTAAAATTTTGCAAAATTTCATTGAATTACAAGGGTCAAACATCAATTTACGTTAGGATTGCAGACACAGTTTTTCGGAACAAAAGAAAAACCAAAAAATACTTAACGGTGAATGAACTCTGACATCTGGCGACTCATTTGTTCACATTAATTTGTTATCATTTTAGATATTTTCTAATGTTAGGTAGGTAACGTACCTAACCAAGGCAAATACCTACTATACAGTATCAATAAAATTGGCGCCATGTCTATCAGGCCCCTTTTTCACAACGCTTCGATTCGGTTTCGATTTCGACAAGTCGTATGTCTGTCTTTTTTGGCATTATGAAAGTGAGCGGGATAGACATACGATATGTTCGATTCCGTTTCGATTCGATTGCTTGTGAATGCAAGACAGCTTTTGGATCTATTACTCGTTATCATCATGGATATATCATCCTTCACACATTGTATCCATAGTTTCTTTGGTGTTCCTCTACTCTTATAGCCATCCACATTCATAGCCATAATTGGCCTTACTAATTTTTTCCATAATTAAGTAAAATCCAAATCAAAATAATGTAAGAATGATATACGAGTATTACTCAATTTAAATTTATGTTAACTTACTTATTGAAATTAATAAAACAAATGAAAAAAATCACAGTAACACTTTGTTAAAACCCAGTTTAGAATCAATGGCAAAAAAGAAGTGTTACATTGCAAGCCGAGATCAAAGGTTCGAATCTTGCACAAAGTAAAAAGAGCATGACGACGACGGTCCACACATGCCAGGGTAGGGTAGGGTCTACGTTATATGTATAGGTCGTAGGTACCAACATAATTTAATTTGTTTGGCTGATTGATTTGGTGAATTCCTGGTACCTACTGATCGGTTTTGTGTCGAATATATTTTATTGCTCAGCTTCACGCTGCTGAGGCTCAGACTTTGTGATTTATCTTACATTCCGTTTATTTATATCTAACGATAAAATTAACGATTTAACCGTAGACACAAAAAAAAGTTTGGACATTTGACTAGTTGACGAATCATTGGATTACCTTTGGTTTTGTTTTATTGTGTCTAAATCAATGCTAAGCATCTAGACAACCCTTTTTTCAATGTCGAATTTACAACTAACTTGCCGGGTGTTTTCGTTTCCAGCGAAATGCTGTCGTATTTTATTTTGGGACACTGATAAGGGCCAATACTTTTTGCATGCTTAGGCACCAATCTAAAGCCCTAAACCCTCTAAAAGGTACAGGACATCGTCAGGCAATTTAAGATAAAATCGCAAAATAATCTTGACAAAACAAAATGTAAAGTGATCGTAATGCACTCCGGTAGTGATTTTTGCTTTGAAGCGCAGAAGACCCACATCAGCATAACCTTTTAATAATTGACTACTGAATAAAGGATGATTGATGAGTTTGATGACACTAAGAAACACAATCTGATCCAAAGAAGTAAATCATAATGCCTCAATACATTCCATCACCAGTTCGCCTAACAATAATTGGGTAGACACCCACCAGGTGTGATGGCTAACATTTTCTGTAGTAAACTCGACCGTTGTCCCCGCCAAAATTATCAGCAAGAATAGGAGACTTCAAAGATTCGACGAATCACAGAAGAGACTAGAGAAGCGATGTGGATTTTAACTAATGTGATTGGTCGAATATGTCTTCTCTTGGTGGAAAGTGCAGCCAGTATACTCACAAGTCCATCACAAGCCGACATCGCAATACTGGACGTGGGTTGTCCCCTGACGGAACCGGTGTAGTGGCACGAAGTCCAGTTGGTGTGCGGATGTTCCCGAGTTCGACTGCCCACACTGTGGCGCTCGATCACCATCGCCGGCGTGATAAACGTTACTGATGGCCTGGAACAAATAGGTTTTATTAACTAGTGTCATGTCAGCCGATGGCTATAAATTCAAACTGCGGTTTAGTCGCATATCGTCCAAGGAATCTGTCCACTATGGCGACGGCCGCGACGACCATAAAAAGTAGATTTCGCACTGGCACACGGTCAAGATTTATCGGACAGTATGGACCGGCCTTAGATACCGGGCAGAATGCAGCAATTGTGGAATGTAACGATATATTAAGTGCAGAAAAAGGAAAGGATATACGGCTGCTCACTGTATTTGTAACTAACCGACCTTTATGTCCTATTTTATTGAATGTACGTAAGTGACAATAATTTATGAGTCAGTAATTGGCGTTAAATTTTTTTATTGATGGTTGTGTGCGGTCAACAACCTGCAGATTACGTAACGGTTGATAATAGTTGCTGAATTAACGTAAGTTTCAATGAAACACAGTAACACACTAGCGCGTATCGTCCACTTGGCGCCGCTAAGCTAACACGAGACAAGTGCTGTTGTCTTTAGTTGTTGTGTGCATTATCAGCCTTTGGGCGCGGGCTGTCGATCAGAAGCAAACAGTTCGAGTGGCGAGTACAGCACCGAGCACACAGATAAGGCTCATTACGGCAATTAGTAGAGGTAAACACAGTCGGCCCAGATACGTGTTGACACAAATGTCTGTGTGGGTCTGTCTGCGCACACCTCGCTACTAGATATACTAGCTTGTCATCATTGACGATTGATTGTTTCAAACGGTAAAGGAGTGCGTGCATTATGGCGTAACATTGTTGTAAAGTTAACGGATTGACTACAATGCGCAATTTGCATGTCAACATCATTTAGTCTGAAAGCTTCCAAATATTTGGGCTCTATATCATTTTATAGCTATTCAATTTGTTTTGTGTTAGAGAGGTAGCAACCAGCTAATTAATTCACGTCCTCAATTAAAGATAAAGTATGTACCTTCACAAGTGTTATCGTGCGATGCTACTTGTTTGCATACAAATTAATCAACCTTATAAGTGTTAACGTGTGTTCCAATAGAGCCTTACATGTTCCTTCAATATCTATAGTAAATCGCTATTTTGCTTAAATAGGTTAATCATTCAGCAAAACGAAATAATAGTGTAATTAAATTAATTTAATAACTATTTTTTTTATCTTAGGTCTAGAAAAAATGGCGTTAAATGCGTAATTTACGTAACATTTAAAAGCTGGTTTATGGTGATTATACCAGTTTGTAAAGCATCGTGTATCCTTATATGTGGCAACACAGGCGCCGCCGAAGCGAGACCTTACGAGATAAACGCGCTATAGATGCCTAATAGCTGCGATTAACATGCAAATATCTCTGAAATACTATCATCACTGCCTAAAGTTGCTAGTACTGTGTAGTTTCCGTCTAAAGAATAGACTACCAAACTTTTTCGTGGATCTTATGAGATGCCAATAAAGAAAAGTTCTTTTATCAAAATAATCTAGTATGCGATTTTCTTGTTCGAATGTGAAGTTTGCTGATAATATCAGCCATCTACCTATCCATATTCTATCGACTTTCACCTATTGATACCTACACAAGAAATTAAGTATCTATCGTTACTTTGTGTAACTACCCACGCCATACACGATCAAAGCAAAACTTTTACGAGCGTTCGCAAAAGAAAATCTGTAGATACGAGTAGATGACTTTCTCAGAAAAGTACTAAAGACAATTTTTTTTATCTACGAGTATTTATAAATTAACACAACAAACATCGTCCTTTGAAACGCAGCAATAGCGTAATTTCGAGATGTTTAACATTCACAAGTGTCAAAAGGTCATACGTAAAATGTCAACGCGAAAGCATTACAAAACTAAATAAAGGTAAACGTAGGTGTTAGCTTTTGTAATACCTTAAGCATTTCCTGAGAAATGTTTCGACGCTCCTCTAATAAAAGAGTAAAACTAAAAACGTATTGTTTTGACTCTGCCGTTGCTTTTGCATCGTATCGGGTATCGCACGGTGATATATACAGCGTGTGTAGATATAAATCTCTCAGGGCCCTGTGGTTTCGGCGCCCTGCCGTGCGAAACCTTTATTTTATTACTGTCTCTTACGAGTTCCTTGCACTTGAACTTGCAGTACGTTGTACCAATATGTGAAACTATAATAGTACAGTCAGTACCCAACGCTATCTGACCCCTCGTATAAAGAAGAAGAGGGCAAGTGTTGTGGGGAGAGGGGTCAGGTAATCCCGTCGGGGCTGCGGGTTGTTCGAAAGAAATACCCCGGCCTCGACACAAAGGGCTAAGAAGGAACATGGGTGGTTTTTAGTCGGTAGAAGTCTGACATTCCCTGACCAGAGCGGGATGGGGTTATTAGATGATTTCCCACCCCCCAAAAAAAAGGGGTCCGGTAATGCTACGTAATGACTGTGACCTATCGGCCTACGACTTACTTTGTTACTTCATTTCACCTCTAGAAATAGAAACCTCCTACGCAGATATAGGCGGCACATGCGAAGTTGTGTCTTATGTATATTCAATAAGGTAAAATTACCATTCAAACGAATGAAGGCAGGATTAAAATCATATCAATAACATATAAATTAATTATACGCGAAACTATTTAATCTCAATGAACACATTCAAACATCAAATAAATCATAAAGCTACTGCTAATAAGGAACGCTATAAAAGTTTTGATCTCGTCACAATTACACAAATACCTACAAATTGTTATGCAAATCATTTGAACCTAACGACTTGGCACGGAGAACCTGTCTGATCTCGCGCCATGTCGATGTTACCAATGCGAAAATTTATTATCGATGCCCCCAATTTACCAACACCGGTGAAATTTACAACAATCATTAGACCGCTTTGGAGCGATCACTTGTCCAATTTTACACGATAAAAATATTAACCGCGATCGGCAGGCGATAACCGGCGCAATTTTCGAAATAACCTTCACAACTGGTACAAGTTTCTACTAAGCCATAAAATGTTCCAATAAGGCATTTATTTGTACGTGGTCGAATTACTCGGGCATTTTTCCTCTTGTACCCTTAACTGTGTTCTCTGAGTCGACAACAACGGCTAACTAAATTATCTACGATAATCACTAGTTAAGTGCTTGGTAAATAGTTTTCTGTGTTCGCAATCTTAATTCGCAACCATAAAATGTTATAATTCGATAAACCTAATGGACTGCATATAAATTAGAAATTACGACAACTATTACTATTTTAGTAGGGTGAAAGGACCAAAGCCTATTTCGTTTATATTGCACGTTAATGGTTATTACAAAATACTAGGATTTTACGAGAATATAAACCTGACAAAAGATAATATTATATAATGAAGAATACATAATATATATTGGTGGTCGCGCGACTGCTGAGGATGAGGTCGTGGGTTCGATTCTCGGGGGTTTTTCTGTCTGGAATTTCTCAGTGTCGGTTTGCTGGCAATGGGCTCGCCCCTATAACATGGGACTTAAACAAATCTGTCAAAATATGGGTGTACTATTAAGTACACCTCATCCTAATCCCTCGGGGATTTTATGTTGTGCTGAAACTATATTTATTTTGGACACTTGACTATTTGATCATATTCATTTTTTAGTTACAATTTTTATCTATTATGGCACTGAGCACTTTTGTTTTTGAGGTTTCAAATAGCATTTTACTAATTGTTTCATTTATTTCAATTTAAGTCAAGATAAATGCAAGACGAAAGACTATCCTATGTGATACCACCTGGACAAAAAATATCTGCATACTGCTAAATCATTTAAGATCTGTTCCACGTAGACCTATAATATCACAATCATGTTAACAGTAAGCATAGAACATTATGCATACAAAAATAGTTCAGGCGTTTGATCGCTGTATACATAAACAATGTTTAACCTTGGCCTTACTCGTATAATTATCCAGTTCAAAAGTAACAGAGTCATGTCATACGTTAACGGTAATGTTTACAGTTCTCAGTAAGGCGTCTTTAACTGTTTCAGAAAAAAATATGTAACTGATTAAATAAAACTCTACCTTCTTGGTCGCTTTTGAAATAGTGATAGCGAATTTTGAATTTTATCAGTTTTGGAAACAGCTTACCGTAGCGGTATCTTCGGCAGCCACCGTATGTTCATTTACCATAATTGACAGATTGCATTAAACAGTAGTTTTTTATTTATTTGGGTATTACTATATTCGGTGCACGGTCCCGCTATAGGGTCACGTTGTGCAATCCTTGCAATATTCATCGTTCATTGTATTACAATAATTGCCACATAAATATGTATGAATTGAACTTCGAAGACCATACAGCAACTTTCAAACTGTCGAGTTTTTGTCCCCAGCACATTAAAAATGCATGAGCCCAGCGTCCCAGTTGCTGAATAAGAAGAAATTCGACGAGGTCACACGGCCCGCACCCCAGTCTGTCAAGTTTGGTGACAACTGCCTGCATTAAGGTGATCATGTGTATTTTTTTATTATCAATGGAACGGTACCGAAAAGAGACCGCCTTAGGTATTTATTGGCGGTTTTTTTATTATTTATTTAAAAAGTGTGAGCTTATTTAAAAAGGTAGGCTGCAATCAAGTCGTGGTGCGTAGGTACAAAAAGTGCACGGACAGCTTCTAGCTAGTGTTGCGTTCACACGAGTGCGAGTGATAGCGACGCTTCCGCGAAACTATTGCGCGGCGAAAACGCGACCCGATGCGTCTGCGCTGCTTTGATTATCCGCTGACCGCTGCATACACAACAACATTACTTTATTATTTCTCATTTTTTATGGCCGTCAGTTGCCAGCTGCTTCTATGTAAAGAACAAGCGTCTCTTTGTAATTAGATTTGCCTCATTACCTCGGTGCAGCCATAAATCAATACGTCAGGCTACTTTTGAAACCGCAACTTTAATAGCTATAAGAGCATAATAATTATCTACTCCTTATCGGTAACTATAAATTAATTGGACCCAAAACTCGACATATGTGCAATTTTCTCGACATGGCCAAAAGGAAAAGGGGCTGTCAGTCTTCTTTTAGGTGTTATGGCAATTTTAACAATATGCATCGTTTGGGTTGATGTCGCAAACGTGAAGATGTCGGTGGTTGTGATGTAATAGTTTAGCAATAAATGATAATAATCTTGGTCTCGGTGCAAGTGAGCAAGGGTTTATCTATTTCGAAAGAAATAATGAGTAGTTCATGTATCTGATCCCGTGTGCATAGCCTACGTTTGGGATTGCGTTAGTCGATGGCCGATGGCGACATTACTGCTGAGTGTATTGCGTAAGCTCGACCACCTCAATTAATCAAACTAATATATTGTAGGCATAATGTCGATGCTGATTCCGTTTGAATATAATGAATGCAAAAAACTAAATGATATTTGAATGTCTCTCAATGATGTCTGGTCTGGATAAGGGATAATTCCATTTCCTACTTGAGTTTTTTTGGTACGGTTAGATTGATTCGATAAGATATGATATAAGATATAACTTTTTACACCATCTTTATAAGTAGGTATTACTAAATAAGCACGTCTATAAACATTTACACATTTAACAATTATCGTAAACTATTCCCCGAGAAGTAAGTACATAATCGAAGTCCATGTTCACGAACAAATTTAATTTTATTAACTATCTTGTGTTTCATAAATTATTAACACTATTCGGCACAGGAATGCTGTTATGCCTTCCAGATTTGGAATTAATAATTTCTGAGTTAAGATAAAACAAGCTTTAAGCTCGATTAGGAAAACTAAGCATTATTTTGCGGCTGGTAACACTAACAGTAGTTATTGATTTATTACGGCAGCATTATCTTAAGGAGTAATCAACTGAGATCAAATCTTGGTCTTTTACATCTTTACTACCATAAAAGTCTGTTTAGTGGAAAATATAATTCTATAAATTTAGTAGTCATGCCACCTGCTTGATTGTCTCTCAATTTATCATTGTCTCTAATGGCTGTATTATTTACAACCAGTTAGCAAAAACAGTCTAGAAAAGAACGATCGTAGCACAAAGAACATAGAATGTATGTTTATTTCTGCGAGCGAAAGGCCGGAATATTGTTGGTGCGTTTCATTATACGTTGTGTGATTTATAGTCTGTCCGACGAAGCCAATAAATTGAACTATTACAACTAATTAAATTAAGATAAGAAAATGTCTTGTGATTTATTTTGTGACAGAAAGACCTACATTTGCTAGATTCTATTCTAACCACAATCTGTTCGCCGTTTTTGTGTTTCCGACTAATTTCACACTGCATTCTAGTTTTATGATAAAATATTGTTTCTCAGTAAAGTATAAACATTAGTCAGTGTTTCGGATACAAGTTTAGCTGCAAAAAAGTACGCAAATAGTCTTCGAAATTTATGAGCTCGAGTAAGTAGTGCGTGCGGTGGGTTAGGCGCGGGGCCAAGTACATGTCCGAAATTAATATCTTGTATCCAATACCTATGATCAACATCGGCCCTGCAGACCTAATTTCGTACTCCATTATTGGTCCTTTAGTACGGAGATTGGATTTAAAGACTCCGAAGATTGGAGGAGTCGAGATAATTTTAGGCTCTTCAATTTTAGATTCTATATAAAAGATTCCATGCAAAAAAGAACGTCCTATGTTGTTGTAATTGGGTCAAAAAGATAGCAAAGTCAAAAACGTCAAAACAGTAACAAGATTACCAGCAGCAATAGAAAAAAGAAATGTGTGCCAAAAACCTTGTGATTCACCAATCCAGATGCTCGATTGTAGACATTTAGGAACTGATATAATTATTTATAGCACCAATCTAAAACAAATAATCTTAGATCTCAAGACTGAACAGAAACAACAAAATCCGTTACGACAGTCAAATAAAAGATACGGCAAATAAATATAAAAACAACTTATTATAACTGTAGATTGTTAATGCGATTAAATAAATAAATACTAAAATAAACAAAGAGCCATTTGTTTAACTACTAGTGATTCTGTTGCCGGTAGCGACAGCAGTATTAATGCGTCAGACGCACAACGGGCAGATTTACTAAGATTTATGTGCATAGTCCTCGGAAACGGGCTCAGTCCGTCTCAAGGTTAATACTTATTAAAATCACATCATTTCGGACAGAAGATATTGTTATGAATTTTTACGGAACTGCAAAAGATTTTTGCAATTTGCTAATAGTTTACCTTTACTTAATAGATTTAAAAGCTTCGAATCAGTTAATCTTATTAGATCTAAAAGACCTAAATGAATCTGTCCTTGTCTGTGTATCCTGTCGACCGGTTAGCTGGATATGTCCTAATTAACAGAGAATTTCGCAATAACGCTTCCAGATCGGTCCTGTAGATTGTGGTGGCTGCAGACACTTTGAGCACGTTCCTTAAAATATATTGAAACATATTCTTTGACTTTAACTTATAGTTATCTTACTAAAATGAGCCACATAACTAAAGTTTACATTTATAGTAAACAGACTAGTCTCCACACATCAAAATTCATACATACAATAAAGATTTGCTTCCTAATATGCACGATATCGGCTAACAGATAGCCATAATTCAACTTGATTGATTATTTCAACTTTACAGCCATTGAGATAAGTGGGAGTACAAAAACAAGAATACAATCAGGTGATAGAATTAAACCTACCTGTACATGAAAGCATAATGAAATAAGTTAAAGATAAGAGAGATAATATGTCATTAGTGGTAGTTTTGCTCTGAGTTAAACGAGACGTCGTTGTGGCCCAGAACGATAGCGAAGCCAAGTTCAAATATTTAAGAAGGTCGATCCGAGATAGGCAAAAACAAACTATGTCAGTCCAGTCGGCAACAGAGAGCGGCGCAGGCGCACGCTTACTCTCTTATCTATTGTGATACTTCTGATGCCCAAATTTCACATGGCCCACCCGGGTTATCGCTGCGAGATACGACAATCCGAATCATGTTCTCGTATAACCTCACTATGTTTAATAAAAACGGTTGGATGGGTTTTTGCAACATGTAAATATGCACAGTCAATCTACAACAATTAAATAGATTTTCCTCTTGTTGAAAAAGATTTATTCTTATGGAACGGCTAATCAGTATACACGATGCACTTTTTTGTCATGAAAAAATCAAAAATTACCTTGACTTTTTTGTTAAATCCATTTACTTAAAGCCAGATCCGTATCAGAATACTTCTTCTATTGGTTTTCTGATTTCAATCAAGCATAATAAAAAGATTAACCTCATAGGGCACACCAAATTAAAATTTATTAAATTTCTATTGTTTGGTTTTTCTACTTTAAACTTTAAGGCAAATACTAAAATAATGTTCGTTCAGAGAAGTGAATCCGCGGGTTCAGTACGATCAATGTACTCTGTGATATCGCCTGCCTAATGCCCGTGAACTTCAGCTGTATCTGTGTGTGCTCCAGATACTGTCACTGACCTAATCTTATCTATTTAAGTAATAGAAGTAACTGCAGAAGTTTGAAAATAAGTTGATTTTCCCCATCTGTTTGGTCCGCTTTGAGTTTAACGACATATACAAACAGTATGTTTTCCTTAAAACTGTACATTTTGTTATTTTTGCATAAATATGGAAAGATTTAACATTGCATGTTAGTTTAGTGTTTTATTACTGACAGCATGTTAATCTTTTTTGGTTTATCACTGTTTTTCTTTGTTCTTAAGGAAATAATACAAAGATTATTACGAACTTAGATATTAACTTCCAATTTGAAAATAAATCATGGCGTTTTACTCGTATTGATTTTGATGTATTATTCAACTGTTCATTTTGTCTGTGTGTAGTAAGCCTACATACTATAATGTTACTGTATGTTTTCAGGGTAGAAACATTTATCTTAGCCTGTCATTCATCCCAGTTTTATGGTCTCAATGGCCACCTAAGACGTATACATTACGCGTATTCTGTTACACTCTACATACAATTGGTCTAGAATCGATTAACCGAGACATATCATACGTCTGCAGTGATATACTAAGAATGGTGAAGTTTTCGGTAACTCTGATGAAAGATTCTTACCTCAGGTCCAGCCTGAGTTCCTTGCCATCAACGGTAAGGTTGTAATGCACGACGTGCGGCTGATGCTGCTCCGTATGGTGAAGGTCCCTCCTTGCGCGCGCGTGCCCGTGCGTATGTGCGTGGTCAACGGCGTGCGAGACCAGCTCGCCGTGCCTCGTCACCTTCACTGGATGCACTATTTGCACTTTCGACGAGTCCAGGTGTCGATGAGAGTAGATACCTGTAGGACAAAATAAGCATCTATGAATCCAAATATGAAAGGACCATGGGTAATTTTCTGGGAAATTAAGACTCTATTTCTGTTCTCCAGCGACTTAGATACTTGTTATTCTAAATTGAAGTGTAGTCCTAGTTATAAGCTAATATTTAATTAATATTAGATATTATATACTTCAGTGTTGTGGGACTTACACCTCATTCTAAAGATGGAATTCCTGTCGAGTATTTTTAGATAAACAACATTTGGCCCTTCGAACCGGATAGCTTAATTAAAACCGGTTGACTGATTGAAACGTTCTTAGAAGAAAAAATAGGATAATAATGTACTCCCATATGTACTTCCAATGCGTACTAAGCTATTACAGCATTGTTTGTGTTTGTAATCTTACGCAGCGGGATGAAAATAGCTGTTGGAGTAACGGTTGGCGTTAACGATGAAAGGGTTATACGCACTATTACGCACGTAAATAAAAAGTGTATATTGTGATAACTATCGAAGTAACTAAGAACGTATAGGTTTTTCCACTAATTATACACAAAGGTATATCAGCAACAGTTAAATTAAGACTTTCGCAGACGGACTGAAGGAATTCTTGAAAGAAGAAGTCTTAATTTGTCCTTTTGTCTATTGTAACGAGGGAGCTGAAGAAAAGATTGCATATCTATCAAATAACAATTTTACCCTTCAAGTCAAAATTCTATGAAATGCATCATACATTCTGAAAAGTAACGGCGGTAACCTAGATTTCAGTCATAATATTGACGGCGTTGCTGTTTCGGCTCGCCAGGATATAATGACGTTGCTTTCCCGAAACAACGGAACTTCAACAAACAATATCGTCAGACAATAACCTGCCGGTTTTGCTGACGGTAGTAAATAAATAAAAGTCGTACGTGCCCTGTTGCAAGCAAAAAATCGTACCATACTAGTAATAGGACACCTTTTTTCGATCATCAAATCTAATTTTAGAGGCTATAAAATTATTTCCTAATTGTTATTAACAGGATACGTTTTGACATTTAACCTTTTTTTTTTTCTTGAGGTACTGTCATTAAATTCCGATTAAGTTATTTTAATTGTTTTAATCATACATTAAATAAAAATCTAGTTTTTTTTAAATATATTATTATAAAAAACAAATAGAGCGTGAACAACTCTTCATGTCGAATGAGCAGATTACTGTATTTATGAAGTAATGTGGTTCCCTGCCCTGTGCTCGACTTTGCTTGGCCCTAAACATGGCGCCAACTCCGGGCGCCGCTGCACTCGTACTTTTATATCTCAAAGCGATTAACGCCCTAATTATACACCAACAACATTCGTCTAATAAATTACGATGACATTTCATGCATTAAATATTTGTTTTTTTTTTAATTGACGTATCTGAAGGGTAACTTCGAATTACGATAAGTTGAAAGTTATGGAAATGAGTTTGGAAAATGGTAATTCTCATTTTACTGTCCTCGATGTTAGGGTACGCCAAAGAAATGTAATGGGATACCGTATAGAGTAATAACTTTTACAGTAACACCACATTCCATAGCCATTATAATAATATGATTCACAGTCATGAAGGAAGAATGTGTCCTACAATAATCCATGGTGTTACGAGTCCGTAACATAACCCCGTGGCGAGCTAGCCTGACACGTTCCTAGACAACGAAGTTCTCGGTAATATGTTCAATTTTTCATAGATAATCATAATTACTAGCTTATCACTCATCATATGAACGATTTCATATGAAATCTGTGTGCTTGGTCAGCGACGGAGCGGCGCTAGACACTTGACACTCGCTGACCGCTAAGGCCACACAGGTTCTACTTGCTACTCGTGTTTTTCTCACTCCATATTAGTCTTCCGAGGCTCATAAATAAACGAATTTAATTCAAGTAAAAACTACAATTATGGTTCAAGCCTCAGCTGGTTTAAGTGCTCCCCTAGACGATAAATGGATTAAAAGAGCGATAATTTTCTAAGAACTTGCTTTGAAAATTGTTGCTCAGACTATGTTTAATTGCGCGAGTTTTTTGCGAAAACCAGAATTTTATTAATACATCCGAATTTAAAATAATACAGCATGTAAGAATTTGCCGTTATTATAATGTTCCTCTGGAAATTAAAAGTAGCAATTCTGAATTATCAAACCGATCTGTAATTAATGAATCGTAATCAAAGCCCAATCTTTTTATTATGGTCATCATAGTATCCAGTGTACATTATTAAAGTTATAATAGGCCGAGTTTCTATAAAGTAGCCGTAAGCTACATGTTCGAGTAGGTAGGCTACATGTACCTATGATATGAATCTAAAACCAATAATGTTAGTGTTGTAATGAGAGGCGTGGGCCGAGTATTTCACCGTCGCTGTTGTTATGCATGGCTGCAATTACTGGTTATTACAGTGCGTAGGTACCGCCCCCTGCCGGGCGACAACAGAGCACATCACTGCGTTATGAATGGGTGAACTTAATAGCCTCAGCTTTTATAGCTCTTCTTTTTATTTCTTGAATCGTAATGAATTTACAGAAAAAATATGACCTGACATGACATTTCGTTTAGCGAAATAATGTGTAATCATAGTTGCAGTGTGGAATACATTTAAAATTCATTACCTAGTTTTCTATGTATGTTGAGAATGAGTTGCAATAGATCGATTACGTAAATTATTTTTATGCCCATATACTCTACATCATTCAATTACCGTAGGCAGGTAGGTAACCTAGATAGGCAAACCTATTATCTCTGTAGGGCGCCACATACGCGGCCCCAGCAACTAATTTGTTCACCTTGTAAAGAATTTGTATCGACCTGTCCTTATCTATACGCGAGTACCCCCCGTGAACATAATAAGTATATAATCTAACAGAATTAATTATTATTCATCAAGTTCGAATACCGGATAGGAACCAGTCTGGTGATAGGTAATCTTCGCTCAGAATTGTTTCCATATTGGTTTGGTCGTCATTATATTTCGGGTCTGCGGTCAAGGCAACCCATAATTGACATTAGTTTTTATCATTAATTTTTATAATAGCGAATCAAATGCGTAAAACTGTGCCCATTTCGAAGTCGCCGAGCAACAAAACTAATTTGTGTGAGGCGATAAAAGTGTGTTACATCACGCTAAATTGTACATAATCAGAGTGTTCAAACAAAGGTATTATGTGTGATGTGACAAGAACAAACGTCTTAATAATAGTTTCCTGTAACAAACTAAGATGCGTTACTATTTGTTGTGTGACTAAACTTGTTTAAAATTATAGTAAAAACTGAACCTATGGAAAACAGGGCCTGAAAGATTTGGTGCCAAAACAGAGTTCAAAATAAGAATTGCAAGAAATTGTAAGGCAAGCTCTGTTCGCAAAAAAAAAACATTAATATATTCTACGCCAATTTTTTTTAAACTTCTGTTTTTCTGCGATTAATGCGTGATCAGGCGCACGATCACTTTGCGAGCGTATCCTCGGGCGACAAGTGACAGCTTTACGTCATGGCCCGCGTCACCAAGATCAACAGATTCGCGCCTTTTCTGCACTAACTGATAAGATTGCCAGAGCAAATATTGAGATTATTAGATAAGCGAATCAGGATCGTTATACTTTGCACTTTCCAGCGATAAAATTGGGCAATAATTAAGTACTTTTACGATATGATAATCAAACATTAGCAAGGTAATTTATAGGTTGAATTAAAAAAATGCCGCTCGCAATTAAATGTCAATTTTAGGTGGGCATATTGGTACATGCACAAATTTAGACTGAAAGTTCGACGACCGTGTCGTTCACTAACACCTTTGTTTTATAAACCCCGCCACTGATTGCAGCTTTACGGTTATTGGTTTGATTACGTTTATGCTTCATTTTGAAGCTTTCAGTTCAACTCACTCTACGTTATCCGCGATCTATTTTTGAAGTGTTCTTAAGTCTGCAAATAGAACGTTTTACTGCATTGGTGCTTTGGTTAATTCATGTTCCGTCGCCCACCTTATTGGTTTTGAGATGTGCTTAATTTTATCAACGAAGTTCACCGTTTATTAATTCTCTTCAGGTGTATTGTCCATTTGTATTACAACGTCATGCGAACAGTCCTGTAGCCAGCATGTCTAAACGGACAAATGCATACGCAGAAATTACATCACTATTTTGTACCGCTCAACAGAAAAATCGGCCAGACATCGTATGATTTTACCAATCGCATCGTAAGCATTTTGTTACTTATATGTTTTTAGAATATATAATAGCTGATTATGAGTTAATTAAAAATTTGTATAATGGTTTTTTTATGTAAACGAAAAGTAGCGGATAAAATGGGCAGTTTTAATCTTGACCCTAACAAGCTGTGGTTTATAAATAAACATATCTACCACGTAGGGGTGTACGGCGAAATGTCAATGGATACAGTAACACAATACTGTGTTATATTATAGTTTAGGGTTTTATTTTACAGTCTTTCATAAGCAGATTTAATGCGGTAGGTAACGACTTAAAAATGGATACTTAATTTTGAGATTCAAGTATTTTATAACAAGTTCGAAATGACTATACGAGTATAACTACTGGTGTGGTCTTAAGTCAGTAGATGAAATTTGTAATTAAAATAATTACATGTTCGTGGTTACAGGTCTTGTGTAACGTAGTCTGTTGTGTAGTACCACATGGTACATAATTTTACAATAGTAATTTATTGCGAACCTGTTTATTATTGCTCGCAAACAAATATTGTAAAACTATGTTATGTAAATTACCTTACGTTTATTTTTATTATGGTTCTAGCCCTACATACTCTTTATTTTTAAAAGATTTAAATCTGCATAAACCCTACAGCACGTACAATTAGGGTGATCGCACGAGAAACATTAATCAAAGAAAGACCAAAGGGCAATAAGGATTAACCCTAAAAAGCTCTCAGTTCGCGGCTGTCACGCGTGCTCCGAATCCAATTATCAGTATTTCAAACGTAGTGACATTTACAAAACAAGCCGCGAGATTAGCGTGACGATCTCCGAGGATATGATACTTTATCTGATGGTTATGGTAGACCCATGTCACGACGTATGTCACACGTCACTTTTAATTGTAAATCCGATAGGATCGGATTATACGAAGATTTGAATTTTGACCTCTAACGCCTTGACATGTTTTATATTGCCTTTGATTTACATATTGTGAATGGGCATTATAGTTGTTAAATAAATGGGCCTTTAATCGTAAAATTATGTTTTATTACATTCTTGATTTGTGAAACAAATTCTACGATCGATTTTTTTATCTACTCCATTTAGGTGTGTTCAAAATCATAGAGTATTTTAAGAACTTAATTTACAAATAAAACTTTTGATGTTGTTTATTTAAGAGATAGCATTTAATTTTATTAAGATGGTAGAGCACCCAAGCAAAACAAGAAGCAGTGCCAAGACAAAATATTTAAGAGGCGTTAGTTATAATAGTCTCATTTAAAAATCGCAATTACTGTATAAATAAGACAAATGGCTGGAACCTCGCCTACGATACTATTAACCCATTTTGCTCCGTTGAATGTATAAAAATTAACAAGAGAACGCAGCTGATGCATAAATAGTTTTTTTTTTATCTTCATGTAGAAATGTAACAAGCTGCGAAAAATCGAATGGACAGTTTGTTTTGGAACGCTTCCTGTAAGTAAGGAGGTATTTCTAACCTCGAGTGTGTATAAAACAGACCAGGCAATTAAGCAAACTAATTTAAGGTTAAAATGTATACAAAAACGACGTAATAGAGGGAATTGATGAAAAATTGTTTACTGCAGGTTTGTCCCCAACAAGGTAAAATATTTAAGGAATCTAATTAAACTCTACTTGTGTATTGTAAAAACCCCCAGCCAAAATGTTATCCCTAACGATAAACAAATTTAATAAACTTATTCCTATAATTTTCGTATGATTCAGAAACTTGTATAAATTCTTTTACAATTTAAATAAAATAAATCACTTGACTTTACAATAGGTGCTAGATATCTAGATAATCACTTGAAATGACCTGAATGCCTAGTTTATTCGTTCTTGTCTAAGCCATTTTTTATTGATGAATTAGCTATATTCATAGATAAACAGCTAGTTTCATAGATACATGTTCAGTGCTGATACAAGATCTAGAGAAATATTGAAAGTGTGTCATTGTTTCAACGTGGTTCGTTATTAATATGTATTATTAAAAGGGAAATAAAAGTGAGAGTAATAAGTTAATTTGTAGCTGTTAGTTTTCAAGCTGACAGGGTCACTGACAACCACAATCAACAATCTAGCAATATGTAGTTCTCAATAAAAAGGAAAATATCGTTTCAACAAAATGAGTCCTGTAAAATGATCTTTTCTGTTTTTTTTTCTAATGAAAATAATAAATAAATCTAGTGATTTTATAACCTAGTAGACGGTAGAAACCCTTTGTTTTCACACATTTTAGGGTTGGTTAGGTGACAACACTGACAAACGATACAAAACTTTTTGGACAACATGAAGGACGCCATAAAAAAGAAAAAGAGTACTCACCAGTATGTAATAGGTTTCGTATGCTATCCTGGACATCGTTATCTAAGTCTGCAGCCACAGGGTCCTTCCCCAGGTTTATCGTGACATGCTTGGCGGCACACCAGGCCACCAGCATTTGAAACAATAATAGTTTAAACAACGAACACCGCACATCCAGCTTTCTCAGCACCCGACACTCAGTTACACGCATTTTGAGTCCACGTATAAAAATATTAGTCTTAGAATTTCACTGTTTTTTGTCACCACACTATTACCGACAAAACGATTGTTCTAATTTTCGTCGTAACATTTACGAAGCTTTATGCTTGTAGTTGGATATTGATAATGTGCTCATCGTCCGTCTTCTGAGCTGTTTTGTCATCATACACTACCTGGAACAAAAAATATACATAAATAGATCACGATTCCAACACATTATTTTTTGCCCACCTACTTTAAATTCGTCAATGGATTTTTTATACACGATATTTATAGAATTTCTGTTTAATGAATGAGACATTATATTAAAAGTCACGGAAAAACTTAAATGTCACAATTTTGAAGAAGCTATATTTTATAAAAATAATTATGAACACGAACATTAAAAGTTGATATTTCAATATTTACACAACCCTATTTTAGTATATTATTAGGAGATATATACCAGTAAAGCTACAAATACTGGCACTTACCATAACTGTGTTAAAGTTATTAAAAATAATTATGAAGTATTAAAATTAAATAGATAGCTACGTTAAAATAATTAGAAGCGCGAGACTCTACGTGTAGCGTCGTACGATGTACGCGACCGCTGTCTATAGATTGCTATCTCTATCTGAGAGCCGGCTCGTAGGTTATATAATTATTTATAATTACGTATTATCTCTCGTACACACAATTTGGGAATACGTCCCAGAGATATAGTAATCTTTTTATGAAATCCATTCACTAAAACAACACAGTTTATGCCAGGAGACGACTCTCTCACAATATACCATACATATACCTACCAGATAAACGACTAAAATATGTGAATCTGAACACGTAAAACTGCTAATGGAGTGACAATGGGACATATTAACATAATAAAATGTTACAAGAAACAGACGCGTGAGATTGAGACATAGTATAATTTTTATTAATGCTAAAAAAACTGGCCCCATTAAGCGGTGGCCAGCAAATAGCTGACTACTTCTCTTTATATGGCAGAGCTTTCTTCGTCGGCATCGCGACAAAACACGAATGATTGACAGGCTGTAGAGTTATTTACAATTTTAAACCATAAATAAGCGGTCTTCCCGACAAACATGCACATACATTACTGTCGTAAGTCGTTATAATTTGGACATGAAAGTTAAAAACTTGTAAAGTAATTCCAACAGTGAAATGTTTTAGTCGCTAAAAGAGCGAAGTGAAACAATAGCCGGGACAAGACGTGCCTTTCTATGAAGGAATGTATTTTAGGAATAAGAATCAAAGGGCGTAGGGCCCAGCGTCCCACGTGCCGCGATAACGCAGGCGCCGCGGCACCTCGATGCTCTTTTGTTTTTGTTTGCCTCCTTCATACGGCAGGCGGGAACCGGCGCCATGACGGATTGTTAAAAATGTTTACCGAGACGCTTTACGCCTCCATAATTAACGTTATACGATGGAAACAAAGAGTTAAAACTTACCCTACTTTATCTTACGACTAAACGCAGTTTCTCTCATGACGGTTATGGCATTTTAAACAATGATCCTGCCACACAATGAATGGAACTGCTACATATAAAGACAAAAGAGTAAACGGTAGCAATTGCGCACGTGACAATCGTTTACAGTAACGAGACTAAAAAGCCCGTGGCAACAATAATTTGCAAATAAAGTGGAAAATCTTACGAAAACGTTCCAATTATTATCATCAATACGGAATTAATACGATTCTTTTTACTAACGCAAAAGAGCGTGCAACCACGTTTTTGCCATATTTTATTAGCCTGTAAACACATCCATACGCCGCCGTGGTCCGTGTACCAATATGGACCACCTGTTTCAAACATTAGGTTACAAGTACATTGTTATAATAGCATCATGCTTCATTACCAGCTGTGTCAACTTTTAGAGCTATTCTTTCGTTAATGAAATCGGCTTGGTAACCACAAGAACTTGTAAATAGTTGTAAAGGTTGCCTTTCATAGGTTAAGGAAATTCATGATATTTGAAACCGTAAAGTAAGACTGCCGGGAATTTTTCTACGAAATATGTAACGTTCTCTGAATATTATAGCGTATTTATTACCTAGTTTATGTTTAACGTAATTTTACAATTTTGTATGTACATCACATGTCTTAATAAAATCGAATGCTAACGTTTAGTGCATAACGTGCAGGCTTTATAGCGAAAATGTAACTCTCTTTGAAGTCTGTTTTACGTGCATTTTACAGCGTACCTATGTACCTATCAATAAATTACATCAATTTTAACCTAATATAACATGTAGACTAATGACACCGCACGCAGCATAAACATCTTAATCTTTACAACTCTCTGATTTCGCGGTATCACGTAGTATCATTGTTATCAGCAAAGATAATAATATCTCTGTGTGTACAACACCTAATCTTAGTGCTGACCCGATTCGTGCCTAGGCTAATAATGACGTATGACCTGGACTCAATCTCTTCCACTGTCTTACTCAAACACCTGATAATAAGTCTTAGCAGACGTCTCTATTGAGGCCATGTAGTCATTTGGACAGTTATATAATTCGTATCTTTGTGTACTTATGATTAACATTATCTGTGTAAGATGAAACAAGTGTCGAGACACAAGAGGCCCCAGTTGTAAGCAACTAAACTGATCATAATATAACATCACGCCTGTAACCCCCACAGGGTTAGGTAGAGGGGTACACTCATATTACGCCAGTCATGTTTAAGTCCCATGTATTTATTTATTATTACATTTAGTTCAACAAAAGCCATTAACACTAAATTAATAAATCCTTTTACTCGATCTTCTCGCAGAACCACAAGCATTCTAACATTATCGTTTTCAATTCATCAGCAAACAAATCCAATCCAGGGTTCGTCATGGGCATCGTTAGCAAACGCTGTGTAGGAGAGGTGGATGTAATAGAGGCGGGCCTATTGCCTTCAACCGGGCACGAATCCTTACACCGTAGAACATTACTTCTGTGGTACAAATACCTGATAACAATTTACTGGATCTGGGATTCGAACCCAGGACCTCATGGTCAGCAGTCGTGCGACCACAAGACCAACGAAGTAGTCATGAACTGAAAGCAAAAAGCTGAGCTGAGCGGAGCTGAGCTTAAAGCTCCAATCATTCACAAAGCAGCCGCCGGATAGGATTCGATCACGTAGAATTACTGCTCGTAACTCCAACTATGCAACGAATAAGTCAATTTAAATTACAACTTGTAATAGCATGCTTAATATAAATAATGTGATGGTCTCGGGTAACAAAAAGTGGTGTGGACGGACTGACGGACAGACGGACAGGTCGGTGTCGCCAACACCCGCCATCGAAGGACAGAGATAGGTTTCGGAGGAACGCGTACTCTTGTTCTTTTACATCTCACAATGAAAACAAGTCCCTTTTTAAAATACTTTCAATAATAAAAATCAGCGTCACTTCCTGTACAACTACTCTGTCTGCGTCAAGATTAAAGATATGAATCATTAAATTAAAATATTAATTACTTGTAGGAGCGTAGCTTAAGGCTTATTATGCGCCTACTTTGAGAAAATTAATTTAAATGTTGCGCCTACTGTTTTATATTACTAATAATATTGATATTGTTTATTCATATTATTTATAAGCGATAAATAGAAAACTGAACTCGGATGCTGCAGAGTTTTCCCCGTTTAAAAATGATTTTCCTTCGCAGAAATGATTAATGATAAACATAACGTGAGTTGAAGTTTTAAGTCCCTTATCATAAATGTGCTATTTTTAAAACTAAGTATAATAATGGTTAATTATACGTTTTTCGTCTGTAGTAAGATAAGAACTCACGTCTTCATTTAGTAAAGTTCTCCACGATTTAGATTCTAAAGTAATATTGTAAATGATTATTTATTAGCTTATAAATTACATTTAAAATATGCCTATAAGCGATTATACATCGGATGTTGTAAAACGTTTGCATTTAAAGACTAGATAAACTGTATTTATAATTTGTTGATTAAAAGACACGTGGAGTTTGATAATATAATGCGTAATTTAATTATGGAGTAATCTGTGGTATTTATTACCAATATCGGAAAAAAGAAACTCTATGGAGTGTCTAAATGCGTGATGTGAAGGAAGCTTAACAATGCGCGAGTACTGGCGCTGCGCTGCGCTGGGGGCATCCGTCATCGTCTCGCGCGCACTCGCGCTTTGTCTGGAGCCATTGTGAGGACCGGTAGCGCCGGTTATGCTCGGCTCGAATTATTGCCCTTTATGAACCGACTGCCCTGCCGAGATCGTTCGAAAATATCTACAGGTATGTGGAATGGGAATAACTTGGTTACGTGTTAAAGAAACCTCTTTTAAAATCAAGATGACGGTAGATTTCCCACCCAATGGTATAGAACAAATTAACAATTAATCTTAAAATACAAGCTGACATTTGCCTAATTGATTACAAAATTTTAATTGTAATACCAACAGCAGTTAATGAATTTGACATTGAATGATGAAAAGCTTATATTTTTGAACACTGTTAAGATATACATAACAAGCTTAATTGATACAGAGGTCAAATGTAAACAGAATTGATAGTTCAATCAATCCATTAGGCACAGCAGCAGCCTACGATGTCTGTCAACCTAGAGTTTGATTGATTCGTTCTTTAGTAGGTATGATATTAGTGTGGGAACCCCTAACACGAATATAGAAGTCTGTTATTGATAGATTGATATGTTGATCAATATGAATACGTACATTAGTGGCTATCAATGATAGCTAATAGAACACACAACGGTTTTACCAAATTAGTTATTCATCCCTAGAAAAACCCGAACAAAGAAGAGGCGGTACAATCAAATACAAATATAATTGTAGAACAAAAAGACCCGGAAATTCTTCAAGGGAATCTGTAGAATGTGGTACAGACGGGCGATGCCACTATTTTTTTCTGTCGCCTATTGTCTCCGAGGCACGGCGTCTCTCTGACAGGTATCATTAGTAAAGACGGCCAACAAATGGCGACTGTCGGATCCAGATTTCATGACCACTCGTTCTTTTTAACGATCCGTAACCACTTGAGAGCAAGTGCTTTAAAACAGATCTACATAGACGTAGGTACACGATGGAGGCCTATGGGTAATAAAGACGACGTTTGATTGATTCCCTGTAAAATATTATCGACCTAGTTTTTCCGTAGTTCCCACTTAGTTCATCGGCCCTATGTAAGCCTGGGATTTTAATGGAAATCACTTATTTATGATCTGCTTTCAAAATAGCCTTGAATCATCGAGGGAATCTACGATTTATTCACGAGATTATTTGAAAGTCTGCCAAACATTTGAGATACTTCTTTTTCATTACTCATGCTCTGAAAGTAGGTCATAACATGCCTGCGGAGCGGGTTGAAAGTACTACTTTTCAGCCCTAGGGAGAATCGCTTTCAACTGACAGCTGTAAAAAAAACTATGTCAATTTTCAAATTTTTATTGAACTACATAATTATGTTGCAACTTTTTATACAGCCACTAAATTACAGTGCGATTTAAAAATAAAATAACTTAAGAATATAATTATACTGTACTCGAAAGTTATCCCACGAGAAGAGAAAATCGGGATAAAATCCTATCCTATGTGTTAATCCAGATTATAAACTGTCTGTGTACCAAATTTTATCCAAATCCATTTAGAAGTGTTTGCGTGAAGAAGTAACAAACATACACACTCACAAACTTTCAGCTTTATAATATTAGTGTGATTATGACTTTTGTATAATTTAGTTTTAACTATTTCTCTAAAATAACATAGATTTCGGCAAAATCTTGGCCATTTTTTTTAATGATGAACATAAAAATACTGGCTGTTTGCTCTGGAAGACAAGAGAAAAAAAAAAGCGGGACAGCGACAATCCGATCAACACAAGTTCTTAATTTACTTTCCTCGTATTCGTAATGAAAAGCACAGTGTTTAAAAATTATGTAAATTTCTTATTTAGTCCGTCGAACTATAAACCCAGTCTCGGGACTAAATAAGTAACTTTCGCCCCTCGGATAGCAATGTACTATTAAGAGATAAGGTTCTGCATAAGTATTTTATATTGTAACAGAGCAACAGTATGTAGACTATTTACAAACTAAAAATTGATCAAAAATAATAATAAAATATGTAAAACTATCAAAAGGGAAAAGAATTACAGAGCGTCAAAAAAACGTCTCAGTAGGAAAAGTGCCCAGAAGACTGGCCACGATAATCGCAAAGCTGCCAGCACTCTAATTTTAAAGAATCTTAATTATTTCATTTCTTAGACGTTAATTATACCTAAGGTTGGTGATATTATGTGCCTTTCCTACGTATACTTATATTTATTATCTTATCTTAAAAGTAAATCTGCTACGTACACCCTACGTCACAGAAGAGTATTGAACTTCGGCTCAGCTCGGTAAACTGGCCTATCCCGGCAAATCCTGGTTAACAGATTAATCTTGTCTCATACGTACGTAATGTTGACTTTTGAGCTAAACATTATCAAGCTCATGCATATTAACTTCATTTAATATCAAAGTTCATTAATTTTGGCTTAATGCATAATCTTGACTGATGTTCACGTCTGCAGATTTTGTGACTTTAATTCTTATTAGTTGTATCGTTCGAGTGTTACTCAGCACTAACTTCTGATTATATAATCACTATGTTGTGTGCCAATTTATCAAACAGATACGTGGCAACGTTAGCCCAAATGTCACACCATCAATAGCAACCTCTTTTGTGAAACACTTGAATGTGTTAATGGAATAAACAAGCAGTCGTGGGAGACCGATGCCTTCTCATAAAAAAATTGACCATGCTAAGACGACAAAAAGTATTCGTCAACTATTTACCTGTCATTCTTGTCACTTTGTTTTTGTTATCCATAGTCCAGGTCAAGAAATCAGCCGGAGTGGCCATCCATCAAAGTAAAGGTCCATTCAAACTGGATGCTGTCCACATTAACTTGGCAATTGCATTTTCTGAATGGCTATCTGTATTGGTAATCGATAATAAATACAAGAAAGGAGAAAATGAACTAAAGAAGTCAGCAACAAGTAGGTTCTTCATTGTAAATGTAAACTGCATAACAGTTTTTCTGAATAGAAAATCCAGTATTGAGACCTTGATTTGTGGTTAAACTAGATTCTATGTATGAAGTGTTATGGTCCTGAGTCACCATAAAGCAAAAGGGGAGGTTCGTCACAATCGTCACTAGGTGAATACTGACACTATCATTGTCTGCGAGTCGCAATGAATTATTCATAAAAAGCATTGTTTGTAAAGTAAAGTAAGCCTGAGGTATGGGAATTTAAATAAAAATAGATCACGGATTGTCTGTTTATTTTTAGATCGATACGATTTGTTTTTTTTACTTGACTTTTTTGCTTTGTCAGCATGATGTTGAAAGGCGCCATGACATGGAATTTTCTCGAATTTAATACTGTAACCTTATTTACTCAATTATTAAGTTGTTGCTTGTAACTAGACAGCCGTAAATGATTGACAGAGATTACAACAAACCAGTAAGTTTAAGCTTTAAAAGAATTAAAAAAATCTCAATAAATTTTCCCTTTATCGGTACGTGGAATCTAAAGTAGTTTACTTAGGAAATATACAAAGTTACAGCGTTTCAACAGTCGCGCTTCTCTCATATTTGCAGACTGTACCTGCAGTCATTTTCGCTGGCAAAGTTGAATGACACGTAAATGCCTAAATACATAATATTATGTTTACTCATATTTACATGATCTAGACGTATGAATGAAACCCGAGTCGTGCGGGCGTTTGATGACATTGCCCCTCATCGTTTACATGGACAACCGTCAGTTTCGTAGAACACCGATTTAAGATCGCAAGCGCATGTTCATGTAACACATTTCAAATGCGTAGGCCGAGATCTATCGGAATACCTATCGTGTAATGTCCTATTGTATTCACCTTTACCGATAGAAATCTACATTATTCGGGTTACAAATTGCATATGATAAGATTTTTTTATTCTTCGAAGATAATTTTCTCGAAGGCACATCACTGGTTTGCATTCAAATGTGCACTTGCACTGAAATTTGTGTCAGGAATCTAAAGGCTTTAGTGTTATTGGGGAGTTTCTTCCGCCACTTCTTTCCAGCAAAAACACTAGGAAGTGTCGAAGGGGGGGCGTTTTTGGGGGACTGTCTCTTGTAAATAAGTAAAGTAAAGTAAATTTTGACGTTCGAGAAGTGCTGATTATCAGCCTAGTTTGAATAAATGAGTTTTGATTTTGATTTCGACAAGGGTGCGGTACCTACCTACATATCGTATAAATAATAATGGAACAGAAAATAGAATTTCAAAGTTGAATGCCTTAATTAATTTTATAAAGCGACTATTTGGAATATTGAGCAATAAGCAATATATCAGAGTATTGCCGAGATCAATAGTCTGCCACACAAACCCTAATTTATGTGACAGTTGATCGCTGCAAATTAATAATTTCGTTATTTATGTTCAAATTCCTTTTCTAAGCGAATAAACGTGCGATGTAATTTATGTGTAGTGCAAACATTGTGTTTGAATTTGCGCTTGGTTTTAAGAGATCAGAAAATCCGGCCAAAGCTGTTATTAGGGGAAAATAACATTCTGCGAAGCCTCAAAATGTGTAAAGTTCTCATCATCATCTGTTAAGCCATTTTCCAACTATTTCGGCTACCAGTCTGACCGGATACCACTATTTTACATGGAGCTACTGTTTATCTGACCTCCACAACCTTAACTGGGTTATTGTTTTGGTACTGGGACATATAATATCCCTTGGTAAGACTGAATGTCATACTTGCGGGCCACTCACTACCTGTTATGACTGTCGAAGATCTACAAATTACAGACAGGACAAATGGCTTAACACAGGCAAATCATGTTCGGCCTATTGTCTGGCAACTCTACCCCGCGTGAGGTGCACCACGTGCTTGAGGGTCCGTGATTCTATCTACGGACATACTTGTAAACTCGGTATTTACATACCTATTTCTATATATACCAGTTTTATTTAAATGAAAGAATGTTAATAGGCCGCGGCATAAATATGTCGGTCGCACCGTTCACGGACGAGCATTGTGTGAGAATTCGTACTACAACGACATGTTTTACATAAACTAGTGTTTAATATGTGTATAACATTGTGAATACAGCACTTGTGAATCACACTGATATTATAAAGGCGAAAGTTTGTGAGTGTGTGTGTATGTTTGTTACTTCTTCCAGCAAAAACTACTGAACGGATTTGGATAAAATTTGGTACACAGATAGTTTTTATCCTGATTTTACCTCCCCAGGGGATATTTTCGAGTTGTAGCGGGCAAAGCCGCTGGCAACAGCTAGTAAGCGAATAAAGAGCTCGTGGCTAGATAATATCCACCACTCGGATCAATCTTCAGGTTAAGCCGCGCTTGTCTACGTAGGTCTATGGATGGACGACCACCCATCACATACAGAGTTTTCTCCGTGTTTCGGAAAGCACGTTATGCCCATGGACTTCAGGCTGTCATTTGTATTTCTTAGACAGTCGTTACAGCCTAGGTAAACAGTGACCCGAATGTCTAACAACCAGGCTTGCCGGCAGGCATCATATTAACCAATACTAACTGGATTGTGGAGAAAATACTGGTATTCAGCTGCTTTCGTTTAGACTGGAAGCCGACCCCAACATAGTTGGGAAACGCTAGGTAGTTTTTTTATTTTTTTATCTGTGTCAAGCCCACCACACTAATCCCAAACCACTGTAACTCCTGTTTGCCAGAATCAACAGTGGCGACCACAAGAAAAGCGCCGAGACGATGAAGCTCGACGAAGTCCCAGAGAAACGATTTAACTGTCTTGGATTCCGTAACGAAATTAATCAGAAAAGAATAGCGGAGGAGTAGGAACAACATCATTTCCACTTCCCTCCATATCAGCAGGAGACAGAACAGAACAACGCCAATAGGCACACAGGGACGTATACACCCGGGATTAGCCCAGTTGCCTAGCACTACGGATATTATTGTCATTAATATTACTGAGTCCTAATTAAGTTTACGCTAGGTAGATAATGATTGTGAATAAAGCGCTTTTAACTTAGCCTTATTACACGGTGTTAATATTTCTTTTACGTGAAAGATTTTCTAAGTGTTTATTAACTAACCGTATAGTCAATATATCGACAATAGACGTCGCGTCGTCAGTTTGAAAGGCTTTATGTAATATTTCATAAATAGGTGTTAAATATGAAGGGCAGTCACGTATCGTTGTAATAGGTGCTTAATTTTTCCTTTAATAAAGTCGTAAATGATTATGACATTACTGTCGGACGGCGGGCACGCGATAAAGTGCTAATTAGATTGTCAGCCGCATAAGATTTGCATGTGGCAGAGATCGTTGCCTTGCAACTCGTCTTGTCACACGCCTGCCTGCCGACAGAAAGGTCGACCACTAGTGGTGTCCAACCGTGACTTTAGTTACTTTTGTCGATAATACAATGACTGAACAGGAATAGATCACGAATTGTCATGATCTTTTTTTAAAATAAATTTGACCGGTTCATTGTGTACCAATTTCTTATTTTTGTATTTCCTAAAACGTTTAAAAATCATACTGAATACGTGAATATAAAGGATTCACGATCACTATTGTACCTACTCGGCATGGAACCATTTTATAACTTTGACTGTTGCTGAAAAGTTATCCTGCGTGCAGTTCCATTGAATGAACTTACAACATTATGTTCTGACCATAAAATATTCCGTAAGTACAAGATATTATACTATTTTATTACGATGTTAAGTAATGCTAATGACTGACCTTCTGATAATTACAATATTGTTATTAAATTATTGTTAAACTGGTTATCTGTAAATACCAACGGTTTTGTCATAAGATTTTCGTATTGGTTTTTCCCAAGCCATAGGTACCTACATATTTATCACAATCTTACACAAACGACGTATTTAAACCACAAAGGTTTAAATTATACAGATTAAAGGGAAAGTTAATGTTTATTTATATTGCAAGCAAACAATAAAACTGCTCAATTCAAAACTGCCAACAATAAATACCTATCTTGCATAATTTATGGTCAAAAGCTTAGAGTTATCTATTCATCGACATCGACAAAGTCCCACGGTGGCGCTAGTGAATGTACGGAAACTGAAATATCGTTTCAACACCGGACAACACTAGTTTGTATATCCCATTCACAGTCGTCGTAAATGTAATACATAGTAGAACAGGTGAACATTCATGATTTATACCGCTGTCCGACGTGAAGGCGGAAAATAAATGGATTATGTGTAAAATTGATTACGACATTAGCAACAAAATTGTAGTATTCATAAGTTATAGCGTTGTTTCGTGTAGGCTTTGTTAGAGCTATTGTATTTCATATTGTTCTACATGATTTGCCTGTTTTAAGAATACTAGATCATAATGTGTATGGGCATGATGTTGTGGGTAAACGATATTTACAGCAGTACCTATTGTTCTTTTGTGATAAACCTGGACTGGTAAATAGGTTGATGACGACGGCCCACCTTTCAAAGAGATGCAATACCGGATACAGCGACTAATCTACTTCTGTACAGACAGCAGCACCATTAACATTATGTATTTTTTTAGTTTTCATGTTACGAAACGAAACGTTTTTTGATACCCATATTATCATAAAGTATAAGTAAGTTGCAATCGTTATTTCAAGAAGCATTCGCGTTTGCACTTTTCTAAGTTAAAACAAGTTATTGCTCGTTACTGTACTAAAAGGCAAAGTCTAAAAAACAATTGTTGCTTTACCAACAAAAAGAAATCGATACGAGAATCTCAATAATTTCCAAGTAAACCAATTCATTCAATTTAAATGCAAATGTATAGTAAGTAAGTGCCGATACATTGTCTGGTGTAAATCCCGCCATACTTTAGTGGCATCGCGTGGTTCGCCCACTCATAGACAAGTATGTACATATTTATTTATTTTACCTTTTATATTAAACCAAAGAGCAACAAAGTAAGACCTTTTTCGTTTTACGAGACTATTAAAATACGGCTGAATGAAGGTTGAGTGGGAAGTTGGGAAGGTACGGTAAATGAGAGGATCAGGTACCTATGTTATAGTCGGCCTAGTACCTTTTCATTCAACTATGTCATCCATTTGTTTCCCTGTAACTATTTACCTTATCAATAACGTAATTCCTAACTGAAATTATGAGTATTATTTTTCGGTAACTAATTAATTGAGGATAACTAATCATGTTATTTTTTCTTGTGTATAAGAGTTAAAAAATGGTTTTCAGAATATTATCATCCTCATCTTATAATGTTCCCACTGCAGGGACTCAGGCCTCCTCTCTAGAAGAGGGATGGGCTATGACCCACCACGCGGGCCCAGTGCGTGTGATGTCACGTTATGACTTCTTTTTTTTTTTTGGTTCTAAGACATGCCGGTTTCTTCACGATGTTAAAGCAACTAAATGAATGCTGTAATAATATAAATTTATTTTAGAAACACCATTTCGAAATAGCCCATATCGGACTCTAGCCACCTTTTAATATGGTATCAGGTTAATTGCACGTCTTAAAATCGTTTTTGAAGCCATCAAATGTTAAATCACCGACAGACTCCCACATTTCTACGTTAGTTCCTCAAATGCTCGTTTAATAGACACATTAAATGGAATCTTCATCTTTTAAAGGTAACTTCGAACCTAAAGTTGCATATTATGCTTAAAAGTAGTTGCTGTAGTAACTTTTTAATGCTCAGAGGTTATTTGATGCTAGACTCAACGCAGGGACAAGTATTTTTAACCCTAGATACCCTTTTAGAAATTCCGTAGTCTGATAGCTGGTTAGACATAACTCTAGAACCTGACTGACACGACGTATTAAAATAAACAAAAACAAATGCCGATTAAACCCGACAAAAATGATTGAAAGCCAAAACAAAAACAAAAGACGCCATGTTTATTTTACATTGTTTTGTTTTATTTTCAGAATAAGGTGCATCCATTAACATAGAACGAGATCTAGTAACGCGTAGGCCGTGAAAAGGATACATAAATCTGTCCCTGATTGTCGGGAGAAAATCGTGAAACCAACGAACTGAACTTGGGTTTGTGGCACCGTTTGAAAGACCGTGGGCGGGCGAAATTATTTATATCTTTTCACTGCAAGTTGCTAATATCTTGTTAGAAAATTATATGCTGAAGCCAGAAGTACTAGTTTTGCTGGTGTATCCCTTAATGCACCAAATACTTTATTATTACAAAAGTATAGAAGAGTATTTCTTTTAAATGACATCCCTGACTTAAAGTTTGATTTACGTACACATTTGTGATTCATTTAGGGGTAGGGTTAAGTTAGTAGTTAATTAGTTTAAGGAAGAAGGAAAATACTACACTTTATATACAATTAGTTAGGTACTATGATTTAACACTTATCATCAACAATATTGCTAATTACAATATTAAACAGATTGTGATTGGGTTTTTCTATCCCCAAGTGACCTGATAACCTCGCTTGTGTCAAAAGAGATGACATATGGCGTAAACGAAAACGAAAACGTTTTATTTTTACTACTCATATGCGAATTTTCCAAGAATGGATTTACGGCTGTTAGTACTATCCCGTGAGACAATTATAATATATAATTGTTCCGCGGAACTGTCCCAGAAAAAGCCGCGGCCATAAGGTATTCTCCGAAATAATGTTGGCTTAGCAACGGCTTTACGTGCATACTCCACTCCATCCATAGCTCACACGTTTTTGTTCGCAGCCAATATAAAGTAGTGCCAATTAATATCGTCGGAGATTTCGTCGTGGTTTGTATGCACATTCCAGAACTGTACTGTTTTTATACATCAAAAGTATTTTATTTATAGAAATTCAACGGTCATATAATATGTTGGTATTATTTCAACTCGACAGTTAATAAAACATATCAGCTAATAAAACTTTCTGCCAAGTATTGGGATACTTATAGTTACAGATTTCTCAACCTGTTGCCATCCAAAACAACTCGATATCTAGATATTTAATACCCACGTTTTATATAATGGCCTGATGTCTGACCCTGCCTTTGATATTCGATTCACCGTAGATTTGATTAGAAGCTATTATGTCATTTTTCTCAGAACTGTTTCGGTGGTCACGTTAAACGTCCACACCTACCGACGAAGCCAGTAAATTGTTTACGACCCCTGCACATCAGTGTAAACACGCTGGTCAATAAACTTGATGATAACGTTTACGATTCACAAACGCATTAGCCACTGCGGAATTTGTAATAAAGATCTGTTTCTCTGAAACTCCTTTCCAAAAGACGTGGTTGGAGTTTAAAGAAGTCAGGAAATGGGTTTAACCACAGAGCACGGGGACGCGTCGTCGTCGCTGGATGACATGTATATCGCCATTTCTCATACAAAGCAAGCGTGTCACTAAGTTCTCATTTCACGGACAACAGGATGCGTTTCCACTACACATGTGCGAGGATATGCTTAAAACAAACCAATCGCAGAGCTAGCTTAGCTCAAAATGTGGAGATAAGGTATATTTTTGGTTTTCACACACATCCTTCACTACGCATCGTCATCATATGTGGAAACGTAGTTGTATGACAAAGGTATAAAAACTGACTTTTCTGAAGCTGGTCGAAGCTGAGCGACCAACGCAATTTCGACTTTCCGATTTTTTTTAGTTAGTAGCGCTATCTGTAGAGCGTATCGGCGTCGATTCCAAGATCTCTGGAACCTTAAGTGGAACTCAACAAGCTGATTTAATGATGACCAAGTAAACATAATATAACCTTTTCGCCTTTGACTTACCTAGAGCACCCAGACTCTAACCATCAAGCATCAAGCTTGCTAAACGTACCTTTGTAACTCCACGAGATGTGATTCAAGAAAATGTTTTCATTAACTATGAATGTACCTACGTCTAAGTTGTGAATGAAACATAACCCCGGTTGGTTTCATGATAACCTCTAGGTTGCTGATTTCAAATGTAATTATGACATGTAGTGTCTAGAACTTAATAGCGGATAAATAATTTAAACCTTGAGTGCGGTCAACAAGTAGAAACTAGAAGAGGTTATAAAATACAAAGGAACTCATGATTTGAGTTTCCAATAAGAATACTTTATTTAAGAAAAAGTTATACAAAAGGTTATTTTTAATGAGGCACAGTAGTTTTGTTTCTCATAAAAAGGCGAATAAGAGCCGATATTCCATATTGAAACCATTAGACATTGTACAGGCGCGTATCAATAATACCATGTAAAAAAACCATGACCAACTTTATAGGGCGTTTATTCAAAACGCGCACGCATGAATTTCATGATTTAATCAACACAGTATATAATTATCACTGTCATTCTACATTGCACATTACTACTACATTTTTGTTTCGATATTCGCACTTCAGTTGAGCATCTTACTAGAATTTCTACGGGCCTAAAAGTCACGTATGGGTGACAACGACAAGACAGCTTGCATTATTTAAACAGAAGCTCTTAAAAATAAACAACAAAACCGCATACAGGAGGATGTATTTTTAGAAATCTCTTGTTGATTCAGTCATCAAGTGCGGTGTATGGTTTCAAGTCAACTGGCTAAGTGGAACGTTTGTACACAGACGTACGCTTCGGTAAATCAGTAGCTGAGCGGTGTTCGCACCATAGACGGGTCAGGTAATGTTGGGTACTGACTGTACTCTGTTTATTCTGCTGATTAGGCGTATCTACTTCAACTTGAATCGTAAGTGAAAAGGGTACAGAAAAGTTTAATTATTGAGTCTTATGTTTCCTTCCGCGAACCGTTAGTTACATGTTCGAAAAATAATGGAGTTTTCCTCAACAGTTGTATGATCTGTGGAGTTTTCCTTTAAATTTTCTCGTGTAATCGTTTTTCAAGAACCTTCTTTTCCGCCTTTTTGTTGTCCTCGTTTTAGATGAAAAGAATAGGGAAGTATCAAGAAACATTTCAGAACAAATCATTTTAGTCCGGTAATATTTATTATTTGGCAAACTTGACGTCTCTAGATCAAAAGGCCCCGAACGCGGGAAGTTAACATTTCCGCTTGAACCAGGAATTGAACTCAAAACCTAAATCTGAAATCTGGAAAACTGATAGGATAGCCCCGTTCGATATCGTAGTATTAAACATTTTATCACTCTTCCGCTTTTAGTTTTCAATAAAACTTTAATAGTTTTTGTCTTCCACGCTATATTTCTACGAACTGTGCCAAATTATCTAATATTTACTATTTGCAGAGTATAATGAACACGTACTTTTCATATAACTTTCTGTTAGGTAAGTGATAAGATAATGTAATCGTATCTGTGATAAGGGGAGTAGGTTGAATAAATGAATATATTCAAGAGAAAAGTAAAAAAAGTTAATGTGAAAACTGGACGTAAATCTTGAAACTAGAACAGTAGTGCATGGTTAAGTAAATATGTAACGTTAATGCGATAACATTATCAATCTTTTTAAAAAGTTTTAGGACTTTTTGTATATGAAAAATAACAGTACAAATCACAACATCCATATTGTAAAGATTATAATGGGTGTAAAAGTATCCTTAACGAAGCCAGAAGTCACTTATTCTACCCGTTTTTTCTTTCAACCCAAAAAAAAAATCGTTTCTCATCCATATTTTTTTACGTAGATTTACTTTGTTAGTTTGATGTTGATGTACATCTTGCTTGGTTGACAGCGTCGTGAAGAGACCTTTTACACCTTGTAAATGCGAGACTAACCATGTACCATCTGTATGTCTATCTTGAAGAATTGTATTAAGGCAAAATTGCAGAAGTGACTTCGTTTTCGATTCTTAAGACCATGACCTGGGTTGGGTCACATTTGTTATAGTAGGTACTTAATTTGATTATTTATATTTAGTACGATTATTTTCGACAGTCACTCAAGCCAAGCATAAACCATTTGATAAACTAAACACGATCAGTAGCAAGTCTGTCATCTCATGTCTATCACACTTCGATATCATTGTACAAGTAGCGACAAGTACTCAAAGTTTAACCATAACATGCAGATCAGTAACAAAACCTGTGATGTCGCGATAATATGCTTATCTCTAGTTCCATGGCGATAATGACCTCGCAAGGCCATCCGTCGGCTGATTATTATCTATTATTTATTTTACTTACACGATTATCAAAACCCACCGTGTTTTACATGAAGCGGTTATAATTTTTAATGAGTGGATAGTTAAGAACAGATTATATAAACTGTAAAATGATTCCACAGTGATATGAAATGACTTGTTTGATGGTGTCAAGTTTGCTTTGTTACTGTGTCTTTGAACTTTTGTCTAGGATCTGATTGACATAATCAGCTGCGTCATTGGTAGAGTGGTCGCAAGCGCAACAACTGAGCCGCTGTCCTGCGTTCGGTTCTCGGATCGGGAGAACAGTAATTCGGTTTTATCATCAATTCAGAACTGTCTTAGTAGCAGCCACGGAGTCTGGATTTGGGGCCCGTTGATAGTAGGTAATAGGGGCGCCCCCTAATACATGGGTCTTAAACATAACTAGTGAAATGTGTTAGCTTAATATTGTATATAACATAATACTCGTAACTTTTTAAGAATGCAAAATCCCTTTTACACCTAAAGAAAAATGGGGCCACAAACAAAATTTTAAACTACCCATTGTCCTTTGTTAGAGTTTAACTGTAAAATCCTCAAACCACCAAAAATACTTTTTATTTTCTTTCTCAATCTTTCACAATCGTTAACTTCGTTTCTTCGAATAACTTAAAACAAACCATTTAACTTTGTAAATAATATAAACAACGATCTTTAGGGTCACATTTTTCTCGTATCACCAGTTATTATAATATCGCGAAATACAAAACATTAGCTCTCCAATAGTCATAAAAAATACTTCTATATCGATAATAATGTAAAACTAATTATTACAAAGTTATAATAATTAGGTAGGTATTAATTAGTACGTATTGAAGAACTATGGATAAACTTTACTCTTTATGAATAAACTAGCTGTGCTTTGCGGGTTCACCCGATGTTTTTGACATTTTCCTTTTTGCTTACCACATGCGAGTCATAGTGTGATGTGAAATACCTTTTTAAATTTAATAGCCTATATACTTTCTGAAGAATTAGGTAATTAATTAAATGCAAAAATATATTTTCAAATCCGTTTGGTATTTCCAGAGATCAGCGCGGTCAAAAAACGGGTCCAATCTTTCAAGTTCAAATTTAATTATACTAAACATATCATTGAAATATATAAACTAAAATAACTAAACTAACAAGTAATTATAAAAGGGCATCGAAAAACTTCTCCCCAACGCTGTCAACTGGTAATGTGCACAAAAGACTGATTCACATTATCATTGAGAAATTTTGTTGGTTTCGGAAATTATAACCGTTTACGAACAAAACGTCACATAATTTTTATATTTCAAGATATAATTGTTTAACATTAAAATTAGAAGGAAAATGAGTTACGATCACGTTGGCGCCGCCTTTATCTCCCGTCTCATGTCATATCGTGTAATAATTAGAAGTTTTATTATAATAATGATAAAACGGTAGCAGAACCGGATACTGACGGATCTATTTTAAGCCTACGGAGTAAAATGGGTAACTGTCGCGTCGTAGGCGCGGGTCTGTCGCCTACGCTTGTCTATTTTCTATTAACCTTAATTAATATAAAGGTCCTTAAACTTTTGTGAAAGATAATGAATTTTGGTACTAATGAAGTTCTTATGAGTGCTAAGAAAAATGAACCAAGATTTTACCTTTGTGAACCGAGAAGTTGAAAAACGTTGTTCCACACTAGGAATTTCTCCTGTATCGTGGGTGCGTTTACAAACATTTAAACTTCACATACACAAATACACCCAGACCCGAAACAAATATCTGTAGGCCATACAAATATTTGTTCCGTGCGGGAATCGAACCCGTGACACTCAGCGCAACAATCCAATAGCTCAGATACGATCGACCGATCCGCCCGCAGAGATTTTTTCTGTCCTGTGTGAAACCAATAAATACTTTTCTTTCTTTCTTTTTTTTCTCAGCCACTGCGCCAACCGTGCCGTCAATTTTAGATTGAGAGTAGGCTCAACAATATTTTTTATTGTTAGGAAAATTAATGTGAAGCTCTGTTTGAGTCGTCAAACATTTTCCTGCCCTTGTCCCATTTGGGGTCGACGCAACACTTTTTCTTCTTCCTCCTCGTAACGTATGACAGGGGTGTGAGTAATGGGCTAGCTCGCCGTCCGTCCGTCTTACGACGACGACAGGCCGTGCCGAACGGCGCGTTCGTGTTTTACGCCCGCCTCAAAGAGATAACAGCACATGGGCGTCGGCCCTCAAGGGCCGACGCCCGTCGGGGCTGCGGGTTGTTGTGTTGGGCACAAGTTATCGCGGCCTCGACATATAGGGCTAAGAAGGAACATGGGTGGTTTTTAGTCAGTAGAAGTCTGAAACTCCTTTTCGCTCTGCCCAAGAGCGGGAGGGGTTATTTGATGATTTTCCACTCGTCAAAAAAAAAAAGGGGTGTCATACGTTACGGCATCATTTACTCCTTTCTCCTTCATATTGTTCATCACATAATTCATCCACATTTTCTTTGGCCTCCCTCTCTCTCTCCATCTCTCAACATTATGTTTGTTCGCATGCTGCAATCATGAGTATTGTAACTCAGTTATTCTTTTGATATATGTCTTACTTTTTTTCCTCAAGTGTAGTGATTTGTAGTGGCTCGAGCGGTGTCGTAGCGATTTCGTAGCGCTTACTTTTGTAGCTTTTCTGTCTTTTCTGATGAATTAGATGTTACGAGCAGTCTAAAGACGAAAATCTGACATCCGGTCCTTACCAAGGAGTATCGTATTACGCATTTGCTCGTTGTGAAGGTCAGATAGACAGTCGCTTCATATAAAATACTGGTACTCAGCTGCATCCGGTTAGACTGGAAGCCAAACCCAAAATAGTTTGGAAAAAAGGCTAGGCAGATGATGGAATCGTGAATTAGTGCTTCATCTTTGAATGCAACTAAAAGGGACGCTTCATTATCAAGTTTACCGTCAAACGTTAGATAGCGATAACAACAAAATTACATCATTTGTTCTTTATCTTAGGCTATTGTCACCCAGCAACTGTCTACATAGTGAGAGCATTTCCACATTTAGTGCAATCTCACATCCTGGTAGTAAAGTGCAATGCTATTGATCTTAGATACTAAAGATAAGCCATTGACGTAAGTAGTGTCAGACATATCGACTACCATTTTGAAAATTTCACGTAAATATGATTGATATTATACCAACTTTAAGGAAACTACTTGAAAATATGACTATCACGATGATCGTTGCTTGAGGTTTCGAAAAGTAGGTTAAATCTGTATTTTCCGTTGGCTGATAATTAAATAATTATAAGGATTGTTATCTGACATCAGTGTTATTCATAGTTTTATTTACCTTAGCGTCACCACAGTATAAATATCATATATTACCGTGGCGTCACGCAAGCTGATGTTTATAGAGCCCTTGTTATCAACAGTTTTTAGAATCTTATAGCCTTAAGATTCTAAAAAAAACGGGCTTCCTATTTCGTCTTTATAAAGCCGTAGCAACAGCTGATGAAAATATTGGTCTGTACCGTTAACATTTGTGGTGTTGCATACGTCCAGTAGTAAAATTTTAACGACATAACCCGCGTGCCGAGGCTCCCGGCCAAAATAAAAATCGAACGACTCGGTACACCTACTTACTATGTGCGAACATAGATCGCTGAATGGATGCGGCTAAAAATATTTTTTTTGAATTTTCATTTCATAAAGAAAAACTGAATCTACATAATGTGTTAGATGTTTTAGTTAGTCTTACTCTTGTCGATGTGTTTGCAATAATATAAAGAGTCTGCGTCTTGATGTAAATAAATATTAGTATCGACATATTGTAATCTTTACTAAGACCATTCAGTTTAAAGTTTTTAGAATTTAGTGTTTACATTTTTGCAGACAATAAAACATAAGTCTAACGTTATTCATAATGCCTTCTCCTAAACAAGCAATACATAGCAGTTTGACGCATGAATCCGCAATCTATTTTCGACTCGCATCAGTTCGACCGCGTGCAAGTTCAGGGAAACTTCTCGGGGAAATGTTTTATTGAACTATGAAAATTAGGCCAATGTGCCAGCCTACCCATAGACAACTTTACAAGGAAAATGTTCTCCCACGACACATGCGCTATTTATGTCTACAACCAATATAGGACGACCGAAATCCATTAGAGGTTTAATGGTTCAAAATTATTAAAGGAATTGAGGCCAGTTATACGGGTCCCAACAGATTTAGTCTAGAACTGGTTCAGAGTTTCGGATATAATCACGTACGACCCAAATCTAGAGTAACATAGTTGCACCGTGGGTACCAAACACATATGGCATGAATCGCATGTTTTTGAGAATTTTAAAGCTTTATACTTTATTTTTATTTTAAACTCTTAATTCGTACCGCACCGTACCGGGTGAGATTAATCTTCTAAGATTATTTATTTCTTTGTTATCTTTGGATATCTTTGAAATCCTGGTCCTATTTTACGAAGACTAAGTACCGAATAAATTAAAAAATGGATCAAAATTTGTGTGAAATTATATGCCAATAATCGTAGGTAGTGAAACAGGCCCTTACTCTTAAAATACTACCTGACAGTCGTTTGATAATGGAGTGTGGCATCAATGAAATCTCGATGTTGACTTAAACTACTAGATAAGTATTCATTTATTGTCACTTTTTTTTCTTACTAGATAAGTATACATTTTTTGTCCATAATATTTTTTTAATTTTTATTTATCCTGCCACTTAGCAATCTGTTTCCATGAAACAATAATCTAATATGCTGTCGGATTTTCATCGGTAGATATATTTTAAGCTGAGTTGTGCATCCATTGATGCCATTCTCATGTTCGGTCTGCGAATCTCGTTGCTAGGTCTCGTATACTATTTCTTTTAAGGCGAGAGTATCTTAGACTGCCCTCTCCCTGCAGTTCAGCAGCTAACTGTTTAATGTGATGGTCTAGTCTGGCTTGTTAATTCTTGCTGCATGTCTCAATTTCTTCCTTCACTGTTTGTAGATTCAAATCTAGGTTCACATATTTGTTGCTTATGTACGGTGAAATATTGAACATGGTAAATTGTCACTAATGACGTTGCCACTTTGTCACCTACGAGATGATTAACGGGTACTACCAAATGATTTCCTTATCATAACAAACACCAGCATATGTATGACTGTACAACTGATTCATAACTCTCTTCCTCCTCCCTCCTAAGCTTATCAATGAGTACTTTCTGTCACCCGCCCTGCGCCTGAGCATATCTATGATCCAATAGATCAACATGTGTGGCACGTGAACGTATTTATACGTACTTCCTGACGATAGCGAGTTCGTAGTCTTACCTACATGTTTGTTTTACATAGTGAGCTTAAAACAACTGTCATATACACCGAACTGTAACTGTAATATCACACCTGTAGTCAACGTAGGGCTAGGAAGAGACGTACCTTATAGTACACTCACATTTACCCGGGTATGTTTAAGAACATGTAATAGGAAGCCATTATATTGCCATAAAAAAAATCCTGACGGAAAAACCCAATATCAATTTACCCGATCCGGAAATCAAACCCATGGACCTCATGCCCAGCAGTCGCACGTGTGACCACTAGACCAATGAGCTAATGTTAGTCATAGTGATCTGATCACGTGTGAGTACTTATTACGTGTCTAGGCTAGACCTAGAAGTTCCTGCTTTTGTGACGATAATAAATGAGGGTGACGATGGATGTCATCCGTTGCGGTGACGTTCTGGTTTCGGATTTCTAATGACTAATAAAATATGTATAAAAAAAAATGTGGTACCTACAGGCAAATGAATTCTGTTATAGTTTAGTACCGAAATTGGGTTTGGGGAAAACCGCTATGATTTGCTAATGTAGGAATTCCTTATTAGGTACCTAAGTGAATTATTCTCATAAAATCAAAATTTTTTCCTCGAATTTTGAATATTACAGATTTGCTTTTTTACTCGATTTGCAGGAAAAATCAACAAAAAAATAAAAACTTTGTGTTTGTCTTTTTGTTATTTTCCTATGTTGTGTACTGTGTGTACATAAATAGTAAAATAAATAAATAAACTTTACACGTAGTAGGTAAGTATATAAGCAGGTTTAAGTTGTCCAAATGAGAGACCTAAGTGCGTCAAGTGGATCCTACACACTGTCACTTTATTGTCCGGAATTAAATTAAGGATTTTTCGAAGACTGCTTCGTTTGTCGAGTGTTCGCTAACGTGACTGCGATAAGATTCCCAAGTCCTGCAAAGTGGTATCAGTTTTTTTCCACCAAGAATTTCGCAGTGGCCGCCACGTACATATGTGGACGGGTGATAGCGCTATTACATGGTACTTAAAAATGGCCCAACCCTTGACGGATCACAGGCGTGGTTATGTCATGTGTAATTCTCGTATTTCCCGACAAACGAAATCTAAAAGACTACTTACTCTTCGGTTGCATAGCTTAGTACTGGACCGTATGCCGTTGAACTATTAACTAATTACACTCCTGCCGTGAGACAACTCGTGGGCACGACCCGAGTCGACCCGAAGTGCCCCGAGCTGCCCCGATTCGGAGCGCAGTCGCACCCGCAACAAATCTTCTGCGTAGCGCACTTAAATTTTAGAACCAAAAACGGTGACGTAACAATGCCTTGTAGAGTTGTACCTTAACAATAAGATGGTGCGAGGCACGAAGGTCAGAGCCAAGTTCACGGCTTCGTTCAACGACCGCTGTTATCATTACCATTCAATGCGAAGCCCCGGCTCATTACTGGCGCGTTCGATTTCTAACTGAAGTGATTAACATTTTTTAGCAATTTAATAAAAATATATTCATGTGTTTCGCGAATTGCTTGTCATCACCGGGTAGAATAATAACAAATGTGCCAAAAAATCGTTGTTTGCCGATCGAGTCGAAGTATCTGCTGACATGCGTGTTTGATTCTTTAATTGCGCAAAACTGCAAACTATTAGCAGTGTGTATACAATGTGCTTCACCTAGTTTCCTATTAAATATAAATAGTACAAATAGTCGTGTGAGTGAGTGACGTTGATGTATCTGACATTCTCCGGAGAAGAAAGGAGGTGTCTGATGACCTGATCAGTATTGGGAATATGGAAGAAGACAGGCTGCATCGATCCCAAATGAATTGGGTAAAGGGAATAATGATGACGTATCTAAAATCATTTACCACACATTATTATAAGGACTATTTATTTCTTTACTATTCACTGCCATTTAATAATTAAGTAGGATATCACAGAACAAACGTGCGGAACCATAAAATAAAAACATAATGTTCCAGCCATAATTGAAGTCTTGCATCGGTATTCCGCTCATAGCTTGTAAATCGTAAGTTGTGTGTGAATTCCACGGTCAGTTCAACGTTAAACTTTTAATTTACAAAACCCCGAAACACACTTTACGATCTCATCTGCATATTTTAAGTCACACGGGCTATTGCGAAAATGCATTCTTAAATGGGTAGAAGTTTTGTTTTTGAACGTGTCGTATGAGGAAAATTTTGCGTAAAATATGTTAGATAATAATGCTAGATTACGGTAAAGGTATTTTACTTAATGGATTATGTGTATTTGTCGACTTCAATAATGGTTATTTAGATTACTTTTCACGCACGAGGAAATACCTACACTTAGAACAGTCGTCAGCTCCAATACAATTTTGCTTTAGGTTTCCGAACTCTTTACAATTTGGCTAAGGTCCTTTGTCTTTCTGCCAATGGTCTACCTAGACACCCCTAGTACTAAACATTGACATATTTATTAGGCAACTATTTCATCATCATCATTTCAGCCGAAATACGTCCACTGCTGGACATAAACTAATAACTGATACTTCATAAGTCATTAAAATGTACAAACCTTTATTTTATGACTTCACCCGCTCTAGGCGGAGCCGTGCAAGGCCGTGTCAGACTTCTACTGACTAAAATCCACCCGTGTTCCTTTTTAGCTCTTTGTGTCCGGGCCGCGGTATCTCTTTCAAACAACCCGCAGCCCCGACGGAAATGACACCACATAGACCTGGAGTTCGTTTTGTGACGAGGGAAGGGAACTATTAAAATCGGAAGAGTAAAAATAACCAAAATGAAAACTAAAGAAATGAGACATTGGGCAATATTTAAAAAGAGTGTTCCGATGTGTCGTGGCCTTCATCGAGCCACAGAGGCCGCGGTTCCGTGAGTTCACGGCGAGGGCTACTTTTATTGCTTCAGTCCATTTAACCCATTTCATTGACGTAATCCAGCCGCGCTTTTATCGCTAGCTGCGTCTGCGCCGTTGCTGGGTGGCTGCACAAGACTGTACCATTACTAACTAAACATGACATAACATAACATCACGCCTGGAATCCCCAAAGGGTTTGGCAGAGGTGTACCTAATAGTATATTCACATTTTGTCAGTTTTGTTTGAGTCCCATGATATAGATAGCGAGTCCATTACCATCAGCCAAATCTAGGAGGCTCTCTGGCAGCTACTGCAAAATTTCTGATTGAAAAACCCAATGGTACTTTGCCCGACCCGGGAATAAAAACTAGGACGTCATGCTAAGAAGTCGCGTTTGCAACCATTAAACCAACGGGGATTCAGGCGGTTACCAAATCCAATTCTAATTCCGAATAAATGATTACTTATATCGCAGCACGATTGATCTCAATCAACGCCATAAGCATTTTCATAAAATAAAAGCATATGCCTTGTGTTTCTAATGTAAACTCATTTTTACCAAAATAAATACATTGTGCATATTGATATGCCATTGCATTTGTAGCTGATTGATATTTATGATGGATTTATGCTTCATTCATCAGTTATTTAGTTTCTTTTAAAAGTCTATGACCTACAGAAGAGGACGCCTATGTAAAAGCAAGTTGATTTGTGGTGGCTCACTTTTAGAATCCATCACAACCACTTTAAATTTTATTTGATTTGAAGAAAGCAACATCTGCTAGTAGACATGTTTGCACAAATTCTAAAATATTATAAACAATGCATTAAGCTAAATGATTCCTTTTTAGTTTTTATGCTTGAAACTTTTTACATGCAAAAATAACTCGTGCTGAAACCTTAGCAAAAAAAAAACAAAAACGTCAATATAGGCTCACTAGCTGCGGTCACGTTTCTCGAACAAGTCACAAACACCAAGCAAAAAGTACACAATCTATACATCTTAATGAAATAATGAGTTTTATCTATCTTAGTACTTAGGCTTCGTCACCACAGCATTGACCGCGCGACCCTCAGATCGATGTCGTTCTCACGAGCCTAACGCGAAAATTAGCAACGACGATTTAATTGATACAAACTGCGGCGAGGTGGCCACGACCTGACAGCATTAACTGGCTCGATGAGTGTCGGGCCAATAGGACCATAAGACAGATTCACAGACTAATCATACAAAAATATTTGGCCAACAGACGCCACACACGCTGAGCCCCAAAAACTTCAGCCAATTGATTAAGACATAAAATTTGAATTTACGATTCTACATAGTTCCGAATATAACATAATCGATATCGAAAGAAATGTAAATACATTTTATTACAGATGACGTCTTTAAAGTGCGTACAGAAATAAGAAACAGTTTTTTTTTCTATTTTTTCAGTATCGCACAGTGCATTCACGTCATATTTGCAAATGCCAAGCAATTAGCAAGTCGGCTCCACAAGGTCTCTTTCAGTAATGGTGGAAAACAATACCGCTAACCAATGACAGAGGCGAAAATTAGCACATGTGAAATACTGTTCATTCACCTGACTTAGTTGTTTTATTGTTATCTGTCTGCTTCAATATAAACGCTCGTAAAAATCACTCAACCTTAGCAATTTGATAAATTCTGTGACTGAAGCTTGTCTGCGCACGATACGAAAATAAGACACGCTTTGTTCCTTATAAAAATATTGTAACTAAAGTAAAGAGCAAAGCTAAAAGGAAAGTATTATTAAATTAAAATATAAAATACCACTTGTAGGTATTTATAAAACCAGACAACCGACTACGTGTACGACCAGACAAAACAACAAAAATCAGTAAAATTGTAAAACTACTGTGGAACAACGATTTCATTCATACTTGGATATTATTACGCGAAGTCACTGAGTCTGTGTCAAATGTCAGGGGTCATGCACCTGTGCGATAAAACAAAATCGATCACATCAAATATTCTGAATTTATTATCATTATCTGTGTTCATATGACAGCTGACGTAGAGCTATCTAATGGATCTTAAAATGTGCTTTAATTTAAATTAGTTTATTGGTCTTGTCGCGTTTATTGATAGTGATACGGATGACAAAACAATCAGTTGGATTACAAGCAATTAATTCTACACCTAGTAACAGACGTGAACATTCAAACACGCCTCCTCTCAACACTTTTAGAATATCCAATTAATTATATCAAGGCAATATTAACTTTTATTTTATTTTAATGTAAATTTTTCAAGTCGTTATCTCGACTGATGTATGCATAATTAGGTTGAAAATTAAGAAAAACGATGGAAGCTACGTAAAATAATGAATAAGAATACGCGTACAATAGGGACATGGTAGGTTGTATGAGATAACGAAAGTTTATTCAGCTGATATGAAATTATGTCTCTTCGTGTATTTTGATTGTACACATCGAGTACTTAGGCAAATAGAAAGCACTTATGGTCAATTAAATGGCCGTCCTGTTCTGATTATCTAACGCCTCTGCTCAATAGATAATGCCTTCGAACAAATATTAAACGCGTTACACAATATTTGCAGACCCGTTGGCACAGTAACTGTGTTGCTGCGTCGGGGGTTACAGTTCGAATTCATGCATTATTGAAAATTAAAATGTGTCATGAGGTTATACTTGTACTTACCGAAACATTTATACAGGCATATTTTTAAGATATTACTCTTGAATTGTTTTTTAATTTAAATGGCAAAACCCCCACGTAGACGGATAAATTAATAAATTATTACTATCATGATTATCACATATCAGATTATCTTAACATAAACTACTATCTGTCTATACAGATAAAAGTAATCTATCATTAAACGAACATGAGAATATAATGACATGCCAGAATAAAATAAGGGTGAATACTCACTTGGATTAATGATACAATCTCCGTTCCATTGAGTATAGACAGTCCGTAGACGGAGGATCCTTGCCGGTAAAAAGTGAAATTTCTCGCGACGTCGTCGCCCGCTAATTATTTATTCACTTGATGTGAAAAACGTGGATCAGCAACACCGTATTCTGTTCGCGCCAACTATATTTAAGCACGTGTTTTATTATTTAAAATTCGAGTCCTCTATTAGAGACGATTTTTATAAAATAATCCTCTTTATTTTTATTCAATAAATCGGTATTTTCGTTCGCATCTGTGATAGAGTTGTGAGTTAAGTGCGTTCGGAAAATGAGTCGGGTGCGTCGAGGAGTCGAGCGGCTCGGAGAGCGGAGCGCGCGTCGCGGCGACTTGCGGGCCACTGACTGCGCGCGGGCGCCCGTTTACTGTCGATCTCTTCAACTCTTCCAATTTTAAATATCGGACGGCTGCGTCTGCGCGCTTTTCCGACTACTTTCGGCAGCCTACAGCGAAGTGCGTCTACACTCGCCTGCCGCCGACAATAACGCCTTCATCCTTATGCAGTGTGACGCTAGCCTTACTCCTAGGGTCCACTTAGCATACAAATGCATTCAGTAATAATAAGAAAAGATGAAAGAATACTAATACCAAAGTAGTAGTAGTTAGTGGTAGTAGGAAGTAGAAACCTATCTGATATTTGAAAATTCAGCACACAATTCAGTTTTGCAGACTCTACCACCGGCTGATTTCTGGTCGAAACTAATTTAATAAAATAACTATAAATCAATGACACGAAGAGTAAGAATATTTCCGTAGATCAATCGATTAGTACTTATAAAAGAAAAATAATAAGAAACAAAAATAGAAGAATTTAGTATTGACAAGAGTAACTACCAAAAAAAATCGAGTACGACTTGAGAAGTGTCACTTTAGGTCATGACTTTGATACGTATTTTGCGAAAGGTCACCTCAGTCCTAATTACAGTCGCGTCTATTTTAGCTCGAGAATAATCTTACCTAAGTACTTTTTCAGAAAAAACAATGACGTTACATCCGAAATAAAATCATTGTACTACCAATTAACTCTCTCCACCTGATAATTGAAATTGTAAGTAATGTATGCAAACAATGTCAACAGAAAAGTGATTTGTACATTTGTTGTGAAATACAAAACACAATTGCATCCTAAATCAATTAATTACGGCAATCTAATATCTGTACTTTATGACATAGAACTCGTTACCAAAAACTAATGTGCGTAAATTTTCATAAACCCATTAACAATTAAGTACTGAAGGCATCTCGACCTACATGTGTCTGCTTACCATGAAAATGTATAAGACTATTAGTTGGAAGGTCGAACAGCAGACGATGATGTCACCAATCACCATCGCGACTGATTTATCGGCACCACTTGTCAGGATTAGGGCCTCTGCGTACGCGCCGCTACCGTTCACCAGACTCCCGGACACCCCGCCCGCACGGCCCTTCATCAAACGTAAACATGGCTGAACTAGTGTAACATATTTCAATTTTACTACGCGAAGATAAAATTTAATGTGGTGTTGCAATAAATAAAAACTGTTGGCACCATATAAACAAATGTTTGAAGTTAAATTTTCATGTACATGAGCAAAGATTTCGCGTTCGTTTCGCAAACATAGAGACATTTTGCAGACATAGGGATTGAAGTGTTGAAATGTTACAGGAACAAAATGTTACCGGTGTCTGGCTTGTCGTAACTGTAAGGTATTTCTTGTCAATGAACTAACATCTACTTTATATTTTTCTCGTGAGTTAGGAAGCCACTTAGTCGTGATTAATACGCACCTTGGGTCTGTAACGAGTACATATAAAAGTAGGTGTTAGTCATTTACCCGTGGCAGTCATTAACATAGTTTTAATACTAAGCTTGAGAACTTAGTTGACATGACATATTTATTAGAATAGTGTTAAACTCGAGGGAATGGAATTTCAGCATTAAATAGAAAGCAATACCTAATAAAATGTAAGTACTATAGATTAGTACAAAGGACAACATTATTATCTGACGACTCATAGACAATTCATCTAAGAACAATGCAGTTTAACCCAATTCCTTCAATCAAGTTTCACAAATGAATCAGGAACTTGCCCGAGTCTAACAACGTTTTAGTATTCTCATTTCAATTAATAACATTTGTAGACTAGAATTTAATTTGAATACTGATTTTATAAATTACCACCTGGCTTGTTGATTAAATCGAACTATATACCTACAACGATATTTGTAACGTTAGTTTCCCATATGAAAAATTAACATTTGGGAAATGTCAATAGACAATTCAAACGGACCAAACAATAAGGTTCCCCAAAAATAACATCACCATCATTCTTCTGCCCTTAACCTAGTTTATTGTCTACCCTGTCGACGCAACATGTCTTCCTCTTCAATACTTCTCTATTTCTCGTCATGTTAGCAGACACCTCCTTTCTAGCCATATCATCCTTCACACAGTCCATCCATCGTTTCTAGTCTTACAGTCATCTAGATCCATACCCAAAAATAACATCAGTATAAATTACCCACTATATTTATAATACAGCACTGGGAGGTGTGTGGTCCCGTTCAGCCATCAACCAGTTGTCAGATAATATCAATTGTCACCTCTGATGTACAATACCATTGATTAGTTGTCAGTGATCGTATCAACACGCTCGCTCGTGGCACACCACGTACTCCTAATACCTTCTAATCCCTCCTTATGTGTTAATAATGTATGCTAAAACATAATTAATAGACTTAACATTGCATAATTTAATATACTTACGGCCTAGTTAAATCCAGACTTTGATTATATTAGAGAACTTGAATCGAACAGTCTTATAATTTGTAGTAGGTAGCAGTCGTCGTAAGAAGTATATTTAATTAGGATACTTTGCAAATTCTATGATGTTTGCGGTATCTGAAAGCGGCGCGGGCGCAGTCGTTTGCGGCGACGATTGTCTGTCATAACATCACACTCATTTAGCAACCACGATCCACTTCAAACAAGATATCTTAAACAAACCCAGTGGCCGTTACTAACTCCAGAAATAACGGGGGCCTTGCTAACATTATTGTTCATATTTAAAATATACGCCATTTGTAAGTTAAATAACCAAAATTAATGTTTTCATTGGCCTTTTCAGACTATTAGCTACAATGGCCATTTGAACAGATTAAGTTGTCACACTGATACACAAATTATCAAATCAAAGAGAAACGAAAGAAAAACAGTGAATATATCATCGGACAGTTGGCACACTATTAATTTATAGTTACTTCTAATATCTTCGTCTTTGTAACAGACTTCTTACAGATAGTATCGTATTGCGATCTGGCAAATAAAAACCCAGATTTTTCCTTTAGACATAGATTTCATTTCACTTCTAAGTGCTTTGCATCCCGTATATTCAGTTCCAGACAAAAAATAAATACACAACATTTGAACTACACCACTAAAAACCTCTTCTAAAAAAAAACTAGATCCATATAACATCACCACCTAAATTCTCCTACGTTACTTCCGCGGTATAAGTCTATTAAAACAATGAACATGATATCCGTTACTATTAAAAATGATATGTTCTGGCACGATATGTCTCATGTCAGCGTAAAGTGCTTGAAATATGCCCCTCGGTTATTGCACCGCTAATTTCGCTCTAACGTTTCATCCTAGTATCTAAGCCGTCTGGCTGTTATTAGTCGCTCTACTCGTAATAAAAGCAGATCGTACACTGCTAACATGTTCCAAAATAGTTATAATTCTGAACATGTTTACGATACACTTTGCAAATTCATTCACCTCTGTTGTTTTGTAAACAAACGGGTAGGCGCAACTTTTGTTACCGCCTACATGGTTCGTTTTTAGTTCGAAAACGGACCCTCCTGAAATAAATTAAGAAGCTAGTGGAAATTCTAAAAATTCAGGCTCTCGAGACAAACCAGAAAATGTCTAGCAGCGCGTAAATGTTTTATAAGTACTGTAAATAAGATCAATGGGCAGTTCATTCACGTTAGAACATCTACCACACATTAATCCCGGGATGCGGTTTACTTACATCCGGTAGTTCGCAATATGTTACTCCAAATCTAGGACACGTTATGATGTGTTCTATTTAATATTCATATTTTAGCTATAAGATGTACCAATCATTTACTTTTGCAAGTAGATATTTGTTTCCTGAAGACACCTTCATCACGATTCAACCTTTCATTATTTTTATTTTTCCTAATGTGTCATAATATAATTTTTGTCACAGACTGTCCACTATTCTATTCGCTAATCTTTGCCCGGCGCAATGCCAAATTGTATGATTTACAGATTTGGATCGCAGCAGGCGCCACTTTCATAAACCGAGAACGCTAACGTTTTTCAAAGTGTGTCAAATGCTATTATTATGACGGCCGCGAGTGTGGACAATTGGTTATTTGTGATTGTTTTAATATAAAAGCGATACAAGAGACACTATGGCGCAAGTTTTAGCCAATACAGAGACCTGAGTAAACATTGCATTCGGGTGAAAACGTACAAATTAGTTTTCTTCCTTCAAATATTTAGCTAACTTGTCTAACTCGTCTCGTCTTGAAATATAGGCCAAGCAGTATATATTGGAACATCTGCAGCAGTTGGCGCCAGAATACCTAGAGACTCTTCGGTTAAAATAGCGTCAAAACGAATGAAAAGTGATTTAAAAAAACACATAAATTTACATTTTCCCGAAGCTCTTGCTTTACTTCAACTAATTGTCTAGTTGAAGCATTTCGTTTATTTTTACAAGTTTTGCAGCGAAATTGTGCGTGCAGAAGGAATAATGAACTAGTTTGTAAATCTGACTATCCTCAAACAGATCACGTAAAACTTAAGAAATTACTTCTTTTTCTGTACGTTAGTGCGACTTAAGGCAATATCCTAGATTATTTCCTTGGCAAATGGGGCACTCACGTGGTACCAATGACTCAGACCTCGCAATGACGACTTTGCACAACACAGGCAGCTACAGAAGTACCAGCTTCCCAATTCATGCAGCCGAGTGGAGAAGAGCATAATGTCATACTATTATTTTCAACTCAATGCTTTAAACCTTTCCTCATCTTCTTTAGAGTCGCAACACTGTATCTGGCCTGCTAAACGTTCTCTCTTGGAATTGCAATAGATTACTTACAAATCGCAAATGCCGTAAAAATATCATAATTGCCTTCCTAGCTACGCATTTCACTCACAAGTAATCAGAGTAATTTGAATGACTGACAGCTTTATCGAGTAGCTTACTGATTGAGTTTTTTAACGTCTTTTACAAATTAATATGCCAAAATAATAATATGTACAAGTACCTATCCAACATGGTTAGATAGCATCCAAAAAAATCATCACGATCAAAAATATAATCATCTGCATGGCAGCCAACGGGAACTGTGCCCAGAAGGCTGGCAGGTCACGTTGGATGGCAACACTATATTATAATAATTGAAAAAAAATGTACGGAATAAACTTTTCCATTTCATTCGCACACTCAACATACTTGAGCTTCTGATTCTGTTTAATTTATATTCGCAGTGCATCTAGTTGTTAGCGAAGCAGACGGCGCCTATCAATTTCACCAATCAGTCAGATTGATGGCGCGCGATCTATCAACGATCCCATGTCGACAGACGAGAAATGGAGCACTAATCAAAATAAAAAATAAACCAATCAGACTTAATCGGTGCTAGTTTTTGGATGAAGGATGTTTCGAATACTAGATAAGTAGATATTCCTGTGTTAGATGTAAAATAGATATTGGTATTCCGCTGCATCCGGTAAGGCTGGAAGCCGACCCTTACATAATAGGAAGTAGGCTAGGCATATGGTAATGATAAATCCCGTTTTAGATTTCATACAATTTAAATTTTGGAACATAACAATTATTTTCTTGCTAATGCAGAGAGGGTTCGTGGCAGTCATGCAGGCTTAGTAATACTAATAACAGTCACACGGGTCGATTAAAGGTTAAACTATCACTTACCGGGGACGATCCACTGATGGGTCCACCCATGTATCGTTTCGAATCCTCCTGATAAAGAGGATTTTCCTACTCCTCCGATATTCTTTACTTATTAAATTAGTTGCGGGATCCAAGACAGCTAAATTGTTTCTCTTGGACTTCGTCAAGCTTCATTGTGTCTGCACTTTTCTGGTGGTCGCCACTGTTGATTAGGGATTTCAGGAGTTGCATTGGTTTGGGAATTGTGTGGAGGACTTCTTCTAAAACAAAAAAGACAATCACTAAATTTACAATACTGGTAAAGAACGAAAAAACTAAATGTTGTAGAAATTGAAAGAAACTGGAAGCCGACCTCAACATAAGGAAAAGGGTAAATTATTAGTACAACGGATAACACTGTATAACATACTATGTATACAGTACGCTATATAATTATCTATCTAGGTCATACAGATACAGTACTCCACCAAAATATTTTTTATTGAAATGAAGATGCCAACACTGTACATTAGTGTCCATGTACCAATCAATTACGCAAAAAATGCAAATAAATAATTTCTAGATTTTAATTAGAGCGGAAAATGTCAAGAAAATGGATCAGTCCAGTCAGTTTTGAGATTTTGTATGACGCAGATATTCCATCAAAAACGTTAAGATACAGAATTTTTAGAATTTATTACTGATCTAGGTTTGCTAGCATTCTAATAAAAGATTCTGCAAAGTTTGATCTAACATAATTACAGTCTTTGAAAGTTGAACTACTTTATCTATGAAGTATTTTGATAAAAATATTTCAATTACACTAATGACATGAAGAAATTGAATATTCGTTGTTACATATTCCAAATGTGAATATTTTATTGAAGCTTGACTTCTAGTTTCTTGTCAATATTAATATTTTAGGTATTTGGTTATTGTAATTCTCACAAATATGAGAATGAGAATTGATAAGTGTTTATGTAAATAGCTTGGAGCTTGACTCAGACTTAAGTTCATTTAATTTATACGAATGAAAGATCTTAATACTGTTAGATCACTATTAAAATTAAGGATGGACGAGCGATCATTTCGGTATAAATTACGACTTGACAAAAGCTCAAATCAAATCATCTCAAAAGTGCGAATTGTAATTAATAAGCATAAGGATAAAAGACATACAACTAAACTTGGTCCTAACCTAAACATGGAGGTCCTATGGAAATTTTTGAAGTGATACCTAAAAATTGCTACAAAGTAAGCATGATAATTTGAATGGTTTTTCCGAAAAAATTGCTTGTGATTGATTCTTTGACATTCTTCATCTGAATGACAATGAAAATGAACCGACCGTATGGGCGGATGAAATTAACTGGTCCACCTTCCCACCTATTACGCTGGCTGGCCACCATGCGTATCCTATTTCCTGGTCTATGCGGCTAAATCCAAGGCGGGTAATGCCATAAGGTATGGCTAGATCCAAGGCGGGTAATTCCGTGTTATGGGGCTATATTCTAGGCGGGTGATGCCATGAAGTATGGCTAGATCCAATGCGGGTGATACCATTTTAAGAGACTATATCCAAGGCGGGTGATGCCATGAAGTATGGCTAGATCCAAGGCGGGTGATGCCGTGTTGTAAGGCTACACCCTAGGTGGTTGATACCGTTATTTTGTATGTAAAATATTTTTGCGCAGAGAGCGCGCTGAATCAGACCGTATGGCCGTATGGGCGCTTAACCATATTGTTGATAATAAATTAGTTTATAATTTGATTTTAGTTTGACTCGTGTGGATTCATTGAATTAATAATTGTATTTGAAGGTAGTAAGTTTTTGTATTTGACATGTTTAAATTTACTGAACTAATGTTCGTATTTCCGTCTATTTTAAAAGTAATTTTAATTTCCGTTGGCTTCAATAATAAGGATTTATGTTGTCACACCTGTTTGATACCTATTTGTAAAATATTGTTATATCTTTTTATTTGAATAGTAGGAATTATTTTGATATGACCGCTAGAGTAATGATTATTAAGTATTTGTTTTGACCTCTCCCGCCTTGCGAAGCGAAATATTGTTATGTTGAAGCCCGCCATTTCTGTGTATAAAAGACATTGTATTTCGAAAGAAAGGTTATTCTTGATTCACCGATCGTAAAATAAACACCCTAATCTGAAGTAAGTTCTTTTCGTTAAACTTGTGCTAATACTTCCTACTGTTATCTAATTACTGTGTAATTATGTGAGTGTGTAATATATTGGTGTTAGTCAATATATTGTGAGACTGACAACCACGGCGATGACGCGCCGATATATTCTATCGCTGGGTGTTGCCAGCGGCTTCACCCGCTACAACTCGAAAATTCCCCCACGGGAAGATAAAATCGGAATAAAAGATATCCTATGTGATAATCCAGGTTATAAACTATCTGTGCACCAAATTTTATCTAAATCCGTTCTGTAGTTTTTGCGTGAAAGAATACCAAAGATCCATCCATCCATCCATACCTACATTCTCACAAACTTTCGCAGTAGGATATTAGTAGGATTATTTTGTAAAAATGCAGTTAAGTGCTCCTGTTAAAATTCCAAATAGGTTTATTTATTTTTAAATACCAACTGCAATTCCGCCATTTGCTCGTTCAACACCTACTAATCGCGAATATTTTATTAATATCACTTAATACGCATATGGTATTCCCAACCTACAACATAATCATAAAACTATTTTACCGTCAATTTATGACTAGACATCCTTATACAGGTATCATAGGGACTACGTACTTAGAATGATAGGTACACAATGAGAAAAATTGCAATATCTGAAACCATACATTTGAGCGTCGATAAAAATAATCATTTTAGTGCAATGTCTGAGTGACTACAGAAAAAAGAATATAGTGAGGAAACCTGAACTTGGCTTTAATTTTTGAAAAATCGTCATCAGCCATGTCGAAAGTAGGTAGGTAAATTATCAAGAGCACACCATTTTTCTGTTTCAACGAAATTTTCCAAAAATACCTTCAGTAAACCCAGATGCAAGCTGACTTGAATCTTGGGTAAGTGAATTGGCCACTTTCCACAATTCAGTCAAGGAAAGGATCAAAGCTGAAAAAACGTTATCTCAAGGCCCGAAAGTTTTTCGTTTTGCAACAATAGTCACCCAATTACGGACTGGCCAGTGGCCAGTTGCCTTGAACATCAAAGTATGTCTCTGAAATTAATGTTATGAAAGCTAAATGCTCTTTCCATTTTCGTCTGAATAAACAATCATACTTATCTTACAATTAATCTCTCAATATGTTTTCAAACCTTTGTTATGAATTTATGATGAATCAACCTGTCAAGACTTGGAATATACTTCTGTGCCTAATTGAATTAACCAAATCGAAACAAAGGCGTCTGTTTTGTCAGTTTTCGGTAAAAATCCCGTGAAACGGGACGGATACGAAGCCAGTACGGAGCAAGGAGTCGCTGGACAGGGTCACTGTAAGATATTGTACAGTCACCAGCAAAAATGTATGCACAATTCAGAACTAAAATCGTGTGAAACGAGTAATGACGCCACCTAACGAAAACTAGCTCATAGGAAAATACACATTAAGGTATCCATGCAATTTTGCAGGTGAGTATACAAAGGCCCTAGTATGACATTGACCGCATGGTATCATCATCATCATTTTCTTGCTTGTTCCATTCTCTCTGGGGTCGACACAACTCGTTTTCTTCTTCCATTATCCGTCGTTCCATTTTTCGTCACAGCTACTCCTTTCTCCTTCAACGTGTAAACGTAACTTAAACACGTCGATTTTTTAATCGAAAATACAATTGTCGTATAGCATCTTGCATTCACTATTTTGGGGTGTGCTTCCAGTCTAACCGGTACAATAGGGGATCGGACAAAAAAAAACTAATTAGTCCGTCAGATAAATTTCCAAAAAATAATGAACTCGTATTTTTTCTTTTATAACATGAACAAAAAAATGAAGACGATACAGTGCTTAAAAACTCGTGAACTCCTCGAAAACGTCACATGTCAGTATATTTTTTGCCTACAAATCTTTCAGGAGTTTTATCTCCGTCAATTTTTATTAATTTGATAAAACAAACACGTATCCAATATTTTTCGATAATCTAACTAACTGACTAAATATAATCATTTTATTAACCCAGGCTTAACCCCTATTATATTAATTCCAGTATTTTACATGGAGTGAAAGGGAGACCGAAAAGCCGTCTGTCCGTAGTTCTTAGTTCCGAATTTTTAGTTAAATATGCATAGGTGCCTACTGGTAAAGTGATTTATGAATAGAGCTTTTTTACGGTGTACTTTAAATCTAAGAGCTCTTTTTGTCTGCCAAAAATAAAGTGTCGATTCATAAAAATATGTTTATTGCAAATCTAGGACGTATTTAAACTCTCGACCCTCTGTCTAGGCGCCACTAGAATAATAAATATAATTTAAGTACAAGACACTTAATATATTTATAACTCCCGCTCGTATTTTCAGAGTGAATTGCTTGTCAACGTCAGAATTACATTTAATTTCCTTTCTTATGTAAAATAATGTCGTCGAAGAATTTATACACAAAACAGATGCTTTGGACTTTGACATATAATATTTTCACACTGCTCGTATTAACTAAAATGTTCATAATAAGAGGTATGCTGATAGTTATAGTTTATTATATTATCGAATCTAAATACCTACCAGAGATTTGGCGTATAATGCAACCCAGTTATATGAGTAGTAAATATAGGGTAGAGTACATAGCGTGTAGAAATAAACACAGACGCTTGCTCCTTACCTAGTTTTATGAGATAGGTACAATAATAAAACAAGTGATTGCTTTCTTAGTACCTAAGCCTCCCGAAGTCGACCCATCAATGTCATGGTGGAGTCCCCGCGACCCATTTCCACTAAAACTCAGCCATCGGCCGTTCACCTAATGATCTCATCGCCCCAGAATAAAAATTCACTCGTTTAGACCAATTGACTTTGTTTATGGAACGCTTTCTCAGGCGAAACTAGATGCTCCAGTTTTGTTTAGGTAACGTTCACGTCTGAAATCCTTCCGCGTATGTTTTACTTTGTGCGGTTGTAAACTATAGCTCGAGGAGCAGTTGAGGCAACGCGTGCGCTGAATAAATGCCACTCAAATATAATATATCTATACTTATTGTTAGGTAAAGTTTGAAAGTTTTGGGTGTAGGAGTAATCTTTGGAACTACCGACACTATCGTCGGATGTCATAGATATTTTCATTAACATGCCATGGTATTTAGGTTCCTTGCTATTTATTTCGAATTCTCGATATTAGACCAAATATTATTATTGGGTTAGAGTTCATGTCAGTTTAAAAACTTATGCCATAGCCCTTATTTAAAAAGATCCCGTGGGATAATTTGTGACCATAACCCGTCAAGTCCTTTCGAGCATAAGAATTAAAACTTATTCAAGTTATGCACCGTGTCCATGGTATGGCGTATGGTATAAGGTTCAGTTAAAAGTTTCTAACATTCTACCATAATTATTATCTGGTGTACAAAAATATCGTGCTAGTGTGACCGTTTTGAAATGATAATATGTTAATCAATATCATATTATTTTAAGTAATAATAACTCGTTAGTCGACATTGATTTGGTAGTTTTTTAAACTGGATTAAGTGACTTTTTACCTGATGATGCATACAATTTACGGGAATTTACTGTACTATTTTGATCTCGGAAAATGTATTACTCATTTATGTGGAAACATTTTGTTCTGACGCAAAAATGCTACCACCAGACTTTCCGAAATGGTTATTAATTGTTAATCTAGTTACAGGAAAAGCATTTAATTTACATATTTTAGGCTGACGTCAAGAATAAAGGTGAGCTAATATCCAAATCCAGTCAAAACTGGAAAGGTATTCCTTCTACGCCCTGTAGTCTACGGTCTAACACGAGGTCTCTCTATCGGCACCTTTCATCATACTAAAGCCGCTTAATATGGCATGCAGCGTGGGCCAGAATTCAACGCATCGCCAAAACTTCTCAACACCCTATTGTCTCCCAGTAATAACAATGAATGAATGAATTTTGATACGACTGATTTTCTCGTATGAAATATACATTCTTAGGTATAATCGATGACAGTGATAAATTTATTTGCGGAATTTAGTGATGACACAATCAGAGTTTGAGAGCTAACTTTATATTCATTTAACGCTGATCTGAATATATGAATATAAGTTTCCGCTGGCTCGTGGCTGAACAATAACAGCTGCACTGCCGCACGATCGATTTTCAAGGTTATGCAGCGGTTGCCATGTTTGTTCACTGGCCCATCTGCAGGGCTATTGCGTATCTTTTGAATGACAGTGGCTAACCTATAGTGCCTATCAATTACTGTCAAATGGTTCCATTTTGTACTAAACCATAACCAATTTGACGGTTAATCCATGGACAATATGATAGTCACTGTCATTTAAAAGATACGCAATAGCCCTGCTGTTCTTTGTAGATCTTTGACAGTTATATCAAGTAGTCAGAGACTCGAAAGTCTAACAACCAGTCTTGCCAAGAAGGGGAATCCTATTACCCCGTACTAATTGAGTTGTGAAGGTTATATAGGCAGTCGCTCCATGTAAAATACTGGTATTCAGCTGCATCCGAATAGAGTGGAAGCCAACCCAAACATAGTTGGAAACGTCAAGGCAAGGCAGATAAGTAATCGTTTTTCGCTGCTGGACCGCTATCTGTGAACACATTTTCATCAGTGCTTTTACACAAAATCGTTGGAAGTACTCTTAAACCAGAATCGTTAGGGTACTTTCAACCATTGTAAGGCATTGAGCTGATGATGATATGAGTCTGGCCACAGTCTGGCTGTATAGATTCTAAAAGTTAATCAAAACCACGTACTAATGAGCACAATGCAACATTAAGCGCCCCGCAGTCTGCTACTAGAGTTTAGCAATTATTACCTAAGTTCGTAGACACGCTCAAACGCCTAATGTACACAGAGTAGCCTGTCAAAACAGAAACACCTCAGGCTTTTAGCAGATTGTAAAATTATACACATGAGTAGGCGCATGAACTGATGTACTTCCAGACGATTTTAACATCCACGCACAGTCTGTTATTTCAACATGCTAATTAGAGGTATTAATTAGGATAATATGTTCTAATTAGTTTCTGGCAGTGATATCATGAGGTTCACACTTCATTTTAAAGGAGAACTAGTATACTTTCGAGTTTATTGGCGGTACGTCATAATTGCAATTACGAACTGCGTACAAAGATTTATATAGGAAAAAACCAACTAAGTCATACATTGACCCAGGTGTCACTATCACAGATTCTATTTTTCTTCATAGAGAGATCTGTTCATTATTCCCATACTCATATTAGTTCTTTATATGTGAATTCATTGTTTCTATGCGGAAATCAAACGCTCCCTCCATCAAAAAGGAACGCTCTATCGGAACCCATTTAGGTCATCAAAAATCGAATAGGTACACACGAGTATTAATAAATTCGTGAGTCACTACTATACTTCCGCCTAAAAACTCTCATGGCATTGGAGGACGAAAAGCTGTCTGATTTTATGAAGCTGAACAAAAATATAATGTACCTTTATTTACAAATCATAACGTGATGTCACTAAGCTCACGCTGTATGGGAACCTGTTAACTGAAGACGATTAATCTGTCTGTAGGCCCTCATTGACTCAATATACTCGTAGTTGCAAAAGTAAATACATACGTACATTGTTGTTACACGCTGAATTTACTTACAGGAGAATATTAGCGATGAAAATTAACCTTCGCCTTGTACTACAAGCCCCGAAACTATGTAAGCATACACACTCCCAGTAAACGTGTTTATGGAAACTTTGTTGTGAATTTTCATGTTTACGTTTGAAGCACGCACCGCACGCACAGGCGAGGGTTAGTCACTTGTGTCTTTTTAGATAAACTTGTGCGTTTACGTTCGGTTGTCAAAGCAAACAATCTGTTGTAAATAAATTACACGTTGTTTTGAGCTTTCTTTAGGTTTTGATGATAAGTTAAACCAAATTACATGGTTTTACAGAACTCTCCAGCATTTAGTTTTTAGTTTTTAGTAGGTAGTAACTACCGATTTGTTCTCCTAAATAGAAAACGATACTGCTGAACAAGAAATTCTCGGTTTGATTCGCAGGTCAATCAAAGTGTTAGGTAAAAGGTTCACCCACGGAACCAGTTCAGTCACAGACTGTATTTACCCCCTTAGTACGCGAAACTTAAACACCTCTGGCAAAAGGTATACTCCTACACCTGTGCTTGATACCGCGAGAATTACTGAATTGTTATGATGTTATCTAATAGTGATGAAGGCAAACTAAGCCAAGGCAGTTATAACTATTGGCAACCATAATAAGTATTAGAGTCATTACCTTACTCAAGGTAAAGATTGATCTGCGCAGAGAAAGCTCTGTGGCATTTGTGAAAGCGTTAAATATTACTCTCGAAACCTCATGAAAATCCCACAGTGCAATTATTCAGACGAATCGATCAAAGATATGTGGCACGAAATTGAGTGCTAATTTCACCATAGCAAATTCATCAACACTACCGTGAAATTCAAGAGTTGTCTTTCAGATCACAGTACAAAATTCATACGTTGATAGTATGTCTTAAGCGAAAGCTAGTAGAAAAAACCCACACACACACATACACACACACAAACTCTATTCAAAAATTGAATGTAATGACACCTATGCTTGCAGCTGTATCCAGTAAGCCAGGATGGGGCTATCCCACCTATCACACAATACACTCGGGATGCTGTGGGTGTGTGTCGTATTATACCTTGACAAAAAAATATTTTTTAAGTTTGTCCATAATTGTTTAGTAACTTCTTAAAACTACGTTATTACTTAATATATCAATCAAATAAATTTTATAATAACTACATAATTCAATATCTAGGACAAAAACAACTGGGTTTAAAGGTCTTAAAACTACGTTAGTATTAAATCTCATAGCAAGAATCAGTAGTGTCACTACGTCACATGAAGCTGCTTAAATATCCCTAGCACTGCGGAATCTGGCGTCTCAGATATAATTTTTTAGTATTCATTCATGCGGAAGACGCTCCGGGCGTCGGATCGGGGGATACGTGATGGTTTCCGGCCACAGTAGGCGCGGGCCTGTGGACGGTGAGTAATGGGCTAGCTCGCCGTCCGTCCGTCTTATGACGACGACAAGCCGTGTCGCCGGCGAGTTCGTGTTCCACGCGCGCCTCATAGAGATGTCAGCTAAATGGAAGGGGCAAGGGCCGACGCCCGTTGGGGCTGCGGGTTGTTCGAAAGAGATACCGCGGCCTCGGCCCAAACGGCTGAAAAAGAACATTGGTGGTTTTTCACTGTTTAGTGGTTCACATGTGCTGTTATGAGATTTCAGCAATCCCAGTTCATTCGCCATCATTTATTGAGGAGTTCCGTTGCCTATATCCGAAGTTCTTCATCAAATCTTCACCAAATTGAAATGGGATCACTCCGAAAAGGTACTCTTCTAAAAAGTACTCAAATCGCTTCAAGTCTGCCTGTAAAATTTGAAGAGTTCTCTCTGTTTCTCCAAGATCCCATCATCAGATCCTGACTTGTGACGTGATCATGGGACCACCTAGGAAGTATACCCTTTCAAACAAAACAAAAAATAACGCGATTGATTCAGCAATCTTCGAGTAATCGAGGAACATACATAAAAATAATTAAAAAAAGATCCGACGAATTGAAAACGTCTTCCTCTTTGAAGTCGGTTAATGATGTTCATACAAGAAAAAAATAACAGAAGCAGCTAGTTTTATTGGGAAAAGCCCTCCTCACTATTCCAAAACCGCTACAACTACTGAAAGCAACCGTGGCACCCACCAGAACATCGCCGATAATATGAAGCCCGACGAAGTCACAGAAATAATTTTTGCTATCTTGCATGCCGCAACGAAATTATTCAGAAAAGAATAACAAACGAATAGGGAAAACGAACTTTTAACGACAAATCTCTCGCAATTTCTTTTCTAGAGTAGGAAGAGAAGTAGGTATAAGGGGCATGCTGTTCCCGTCGACGCTGCGGGTTGTTCACAAGTTACCGCGGCCTCGACATATAGGGCTCAGAAGGAACATGGGTGGTTTTTAGTCAGTAGAAGTCTGACACTCCCTTTCGCTCTGCCCAAGACCGAGAGGGGTTATTTGATGATTTTCCACCCGCCAAAAAAAAACAAAAATAAAAGGGGCAAGCATGCTGTTGAAGAACTTCATTTGAAGAACGCAATAAGTTCATCAACTTCTTTCGATCCATAAACAATGCCGTTGTTTTCGAAACAAGTTCCATTTAATCTTTTTTTCTTGATAACTTGTGCAGGAAACTTGATGTATTCATAAACAGCATCCAGAAACGCAACATGACTCACTAATGTTAGGAAATGGACGACACAAACATTCACAGAGCTTTACATGATGTACACAAGATTTATAAAGTTTTCCTAACACTTTGTAGGAAAATTAAACAAAGAAAAACGGCGTGCTGTGTGCTAGCTCGTACCAGTGGGTACGAGTCACCTTTGATTCCGGTAAGTCACCTTTGATTCCTACAAAATGTTTTTTGTAACAAATTCTGGTATGTCTAAATGATGTGAAGCAGTATCCTCTTGTCTGCTAATAAAAAATAAACTACGATCGTCTATACTTCAAACTATTTCAGTCATTATGCCAATAACCCTATAGCCTTTCGAGGATAACTCCACTATGCCTTACTAATTTGACCCATTTGCGGGGAAAAGTAGAATGTTTAGGATTATTTTGTCCACTGTTTCGGTAGTCGCTTTATTTTAACTAGGGCTGGTGGAGAATCTTTAATGATGGCGATGAATTACCACTGAAACCGACTGTTTCATTACTCAGTACCACACTGTAATAGTGCATTATTTCCACAAAAATCGTGAGTATCAAAGCGGACATCAAAATTATAAATTGTGTCCCAGATTAATGACTACTTGTAGAAGCAAGGTGAATAGTTCCCATTCGGGATTTGGAAAATCCAAGTTCAAGAGTTCTATAACGACTAACACATTATTGTATTTGTATGGAAGGTCAAGTTCGGAGAACACATGGAAAATATTTTGCTAGAACTGAAACTAAAACAAGATGCACTGTTTTACTTTTCTTGGAAATCAATTGAACGTTTCGTTCATGATGTACTTACAGCGATAATCCAAATGCTTCATGAGCTTTAGTACTTTTGATGTCCAGTGAACTTTGTTTGTGTTGTTGTACTTAGCTTGTTTTTATTTGCAGTTGGGTATTTGGCATGAGTAGAAGAAATCTCTGAAGAGGAAATCAAACTGATATATTTTTGTGCATTAGTTTTCCTCATATCTCTGTAAAAGCTAAGAAAATTCTATGGCTTGGCTATCCTTCCTTTTGTAAAGTAAATACGTCAATTTTTGAATCGAAAATACAAATGCTATGTACAGCATTTTAGTTAACTTGTTTAGAACAAGCACAATCTATATTTCCATATGCTTAGATTATCAAAATTAAGAAAATATTTTATGTGAAACAAGTTTTGATAGTTTTAAAATTTATTTAGTTACATTATTTAAACCGTTAAATCTTAGCTAGGCCCTTAACTCATGAAAGTGTATTGTAGGCCACTGTCTAAGATCACTCCTTAATTCAATCTCAATACCTGGCCCTTTGCCTTGCTTATCTAGTCCGTTCAATTTGCCTTCTAAACTGGCTGTATTTACTAGATGGTTCTGAATCGGCCCCAATCAAGAACCTACAGCTATATCCTTAGCTCATAATTGACTAACAAATTACAACGAATGAATACTCGAAAACTATTTAAATAAACAAGTATGGGTTGTTGACCATTCAGTTCTTAATTTAAACCGACAAATGACCAACTGTTAACGCTTGAGTAATTACAGGATAGCGACTTTTCTTGATCGGTTCAGTTACAAGCAATTTGCTGTTAAAACCGTCTTAATTTCAAGTAATCACTACGTTTTGACAGTTTATGTTAGCGAGACCGTTTGCAAATGATTATGTTGCTGAGTTAGGTGTGAGAGTCGAGGTGTCCGTTGTGCAACAAACCTGCGCCCGCGACGTCAGTCGTTGCATGCATAATGCCGTCCACAAATTACCAATTACCACCTGTTACGTAAGACAGGCTTGCATACAACTTACACTGAATCCTTTCTGTTGACTGTTTGCTTGATTTTAACGCTAAATACGGATTTGTATTTGTAAATGCAACTGAATGGTCGACAGCGTCGCGCAGATATGTGTTCTGTATTGAATAGTTTCATGAACGTACTTACTTGGCTATCTATCTGTAGACATCTCGTAAAGGTATTCAGTCCACATTTACTCAATAGTCGAGACAAGCTCAGAATAAATGAGCCTTTCTTTTTTCACACCAATTTTCCGGACTGTTGCGTCTACTATCTCCTACGATCATGTCTGTCCTTCTCTGTGCGAGCACAGGAATGCTGACTTAAACACCTTGTAAAATATCCTGTATCTGCATGATAAATTAACCTTGTTTTCTTTAACCCTGATCTCCTGTCAAGTAGAATAACGTAATAATTTAAGAGGTTTTACACACAATTTTAAATCCTAGGTGTGCTATTTATTTCTATCTTCCCTTCAAGTACTTCCTTTAAGTAAGATAATCATATACATGCCTGTAACGCTTGAATGGGCGATAGTATCTAACTATCGGCATTAATAATAATATTTATTTTGCGTCAGAGAACATCAGATGAGATCGATTTCGATTACATACAAAGCTACATGATCTGGTCGTTGTTTTAACAATTTATGTTAGCGTTCATAACCTACGGTTATAAATTCCGAAAATAATTGACAATCAAAATTTTTAGTTTCCTCAATATTTAGTATGACATTCGCATAATATTCCCCGGTAGGTAGGTACGGTTGGCCGGCTTTCCGCAGAATGATTTGCGCAGGGTCGTCTCCGGAATATTAAGCAAATTGAAATTTATCGCTTCGGAACCACCTAATGCGTGACTCAACTTCCTTGAACAGCAAAAGCGCGTAGGAGACGTTCCGACACCCACAGTAAACTATCCATTCGATGTTTTCAGATACAGTTTTCGATAAACGATATTGATATGTCAATCATCTATTGTGCCCCAAATTAATTCATCCGATTGACATTTGAAACAATTGAACTGATATATTAACCTTTTAATAAAATGCTCCTTTCTCTTTATTTTTCCAGATTTTGCGGATAAAGACGTACAGAAGATCTCTCTCGCTCTGATCCTTTTGTATTTGTGAACGTTTACCGATGCGGCACAGCGTATCATTAACAATTACGTTGTACGTTAATGTGTTTGTTTCTGAACGAGAAAGCTTATTGTGTAAGCTCATATGAGTATTAATGCATGTGCATTGATTTCAGAGGTTCTTCAGTCCGCGCAGCATTGTATGGCTCGGCTCATTGTGTCCATGCTAATGCGATACAATTCAATGCACTCTGATGCAACCGTGTCATTCAGTAACAATTGCATAAGGCAAACATTCACGTGAACATTTCACAAGTTCTTTCACGGATGAAAGATAAGCTGCGATAACATGGCTTGTGGAATTTAAGTCAGCAGGTATTCGGATTTAGGGCCGCGCTTGTGTGGTCCAAAGGCACGTGTATGTTTGGCAATCATTTAAATTCAATACACGACAGGCTTCGATGTAATGGGAAGGGCCAAAATCTACGACATGGTTCACGCGGCCCATTAATTAGAATACAAATACAAAGAAGGACGTGCAAAAATCAATTTATGAAGTTGAATTGAAAATCAAACAGAACTTCTAGAATATAGACAATGAAATCTAAATTGATATCCGTCAGCTGATCTTGAATGATGCTCATCTGAGATCGAGCCGTGGAACCTCTGGAACATAATTTGGAAGTAATGGCGCGTGTAATGGTAGTATCATTGGGTGTGGGCTGAGAAGCTCGATCAACGACTCGACAAAGCAAGACATACTCCATTGAGCAAAGCTAGGGAAATTAATGACTCTTTGTTTTCATAAAAACGAAGACACGATGTATGGAAAACGGTTTATTATTGGTGGTTTACGTATTAATCAGTCTCGTGAGAAACAATACATCTAATCTAAGTATTCATACAAAATAGCTTAGCACGAGACAGTAATTTTATTCCTGTTCTCTTTCCAAATTGTGTCTAATTCTCAATATTTATCATTATCAATCATTCTATTCAAATCCAGGTTTCTAAAGGCAACCGGCCATGACTCCAAAAGCTATTCATTCACCTGGATTAAGATCACAAATTCTGCTTTTCAAGTAAAAAAATACTTAAGACAATCCAAGAACATGATAACTTTGATCTACATCTATGATAAAGAAGGGAAATTTATTTGAAAGTTTGTGTATAGGAGTAATTTTCAATCTTAATTTTCGTACAAAACGGGAGCAAAGCCGCGAGCAAAAGCTAGTTCTGAAAATAGCAATATAATAGAATAATAATAAATAAGTTTTAATATAATAGTGTTATCTTCTTTATATCGCTGTCACTTGCTGGTTTGTCGTTATTCACTCAAAAGAACCTCGCGCTCCTTCTAATGGAGACTTAGGTCAATGATCTGTATGAGTAGAAGCATCTATCTACTCCTGCCCATCCTGTTTTAGATAAATTATCCTTATGTAAAATGGCATAACTATTTAGCTTTCATCAACAATGGGGTCTGTAGGTGACACTATCGCGATAAAACAACTGAAAGGCTCATTGTGTCAACGGCGCTTGCAATCGATACAGTATCTACTAGGTGAAGAGGCTTCCATTATATCCTGTTCACAATTAATGTTTGATCCTTAAACTGGAGCGGTGATTGTGTTAATAGCTTTCTTCCTTCAGTGGCTCGGAAGTCTGACAAGCAGTCTACCAAAGGGTATTGTATTACCCAGTACTAACTGGGTTGTGGAGGTCAGATAGGCAGTCGCTCCATGGACAATACTTGGATTTAGCTGCATCCGGTTAGACTGAAAGCTAACTCGAACGTAGTCGGAGGAAAAAGCTAGGCTTTGTGACCAAAGAAACTTTGTATGTACTGTGTTGAAGAGGATACGGCTAGAAAGGCGGTTATGAGGATACGGCTACTAGAGGAGTATTAAAGAACAAGACATTCTGCTCCGACCTCAAATAGCAGGGGTTGATGATACAGCTTCATAAGTCTTTTTGTAGTTACATTAAATTAGCGAGATTATGGTAGAATGATCGTGAAAATAAAAATCGTAGTCTAGCAACGCATTTAAAAAATCAGCAAACTTCTACTATTCAACCTAATAGCTAAAAGCCGAAATAAATCAAGTGACAAATTAGATAGGTATGTCTATAAAGTAAATATAAAATATACAGTTATCAGTTAGGAACTAAATCAATATAGGTCAATGACATTTAATTGGCCTGTAACAAGTATTCCATTACAATGTAATTGAAAGATAATTGGCTCTGTCGACGCCGTAATCTGGCCGAATAATTTAGATTTTTGCGAGTTTAATTATTTGGTTACACAGGACAGCAATAGTTTCTAGGTCTATCTAGAGCTCAAGTGAGAACTGTTTTGAATATCTTTATGGGAAATCCCCTCACAGGTGTTGCACGAAGGGAGTTGCGTAAAGGTCTTCTGAGCTAAGAGGAACCGATGGCTCCTTCAGTGAGCGGATTGTGACCACTGGTCATTTTAGTGGGTCAAGAAAAATCCCACACTCACACTCTTATCATCAAAGGCCAATCGCTTTCAAAAGGTTTCCCCACGAAAAAAACAAGGTCTAACTAAAGCTAGCTTTAATACAGAAAGTGATGATACTGCTAGGTAAACAAAGAATACCACAAAAGGACACAAACGCTCACTGTATCATGAGAACGTATATAATAAGACAACAGTGCACATCCAGGTAGCTTTAAAGAATGCCGAAAGAGAATGTGTCGCGACCCATTCAATGTTTCTATAATTAGCTAGAGAGATGCGTGAACGACCGGCGAAGGTGCAGACGGTGAAGGTCAACCGGCGGACATCCAGTGACGAATCAATTTAAAGGCCACCATAACCAATGAACAGTTCCTGCCCAGGGACGAACCACTGGTATGTCACACGTATAGCGGAATGAACCAAAACCGAATACGAATAAAGTGGATAGTTGTAATTCACTTAATAGAAAAACACTGCTTTTTAAACTTTTGACGAAGTTACGTTCCCTCTTGCCGTGACGTAGGTAGGTACTTCCTACAAATGTGCGCGGCATATTAATCGCATGCACCAGCTTTAAGCAACTGATCAGCAATTAATATGTACCAATAAATATTTAAAACAGGTGCTTATCTAATTGAAATTACATTGTTGCATTATGACATGCTTCGAAAGGCAATGCACGTCCGGTATACTTCAAATTAGTTCTCTAGATTGGCGTCACGCAATTATCTATTTTTATTTTTGTACTTGAGATATAAAAAAGACTTTATGGTACCCAAACTGCCTCCAGAGACGTCATAAGTATAAATTTGGGTCCACACGTCATCTTGTAATGGATTCCAAAACATAATTATATTATTATCCACTAAGGACTGTCAAGGCCTCGTTAAACCAAAATGGTATAGAATTGTGCGAGTTCTTATACGGTTAACCAAGAAAATAAATAAGTGTAGCTTGAGAAAAATGTCGACCAAATGGTCGCAATTAATTTACCATTATACGAGTAAGTACCTCGACTAATTTGACATTTAAAATTATGCTGCGGTAATGTTCAAAGTGTGTGCGAATCGAATTGAAGTATATTTCAAATAGAAACTAGTGCCCGACCGATGTTTTCAGTTTAGCCCGATTCGGCTAAAAATCTAGTTTCGGCACAGTTTCGGTTTCGGCCAGTTATAAAATATCACAATGACGGGAAGAAGAGAGAAGTGCATTCGATTACGATAAGGGTATTTTACATCAATTGAGTGTAAAACTAATATTTTAAAGTGCCCTAAGAAGTAAGAATTGAATACAGGGTGTAAAATAAGCGCAACCTATATTCATATTTCCAAGGAAAATAGTTTGATAAAATTATTTGAACTTCCCACATCGTATCGTTTGACACAATTAGTATAAGTAGTAAATAATTAATAATACGTATTGTCGTTTTCCTCATGATTCAAATTGAGTGATTTTGATTCCGACGGTTAAGTTTCGGTTTCAGCCGAAACTGGGACCTGCGGGTCTAAAATGGCCGCTTTATCAGAATCCACGCAGAATCTTAGTAAGAGTCACGTTAAAATTTCAAATTCTTAAAATGGACTTTAGGTCTATAACTATAAAGTCCATTTAAAGAATTTTTAACATGATTAATATTACGATTCTGCTAAAGCGGCCATTTTAGACCCAGGGCCGAAGGTTCTGTTTTGGTTTCGGCTAAAAGTTCTCATAGTTAACAGAAACACATCATGGGTAGACAACTAAACGCATTCCTGTAGGATTTTTTCCCGCTTGCTCGTCGAATGAAATCGCGATAAAAATTTAAACAATGGTCATAGTTCTCATAGCCCGTGGGTTTAAAAAATGTCAGTTATCTGATGAAATATAGATGGCGATTGCTTACAAAACTCTTGGCGCCTTTGTTTTGTATTGGGCGGATCGTATTTAAGATATTTTAGTCCCGCAAATGAGCCGGTAAATCAAATGGGTTAATACGAATTCCATAGTTTGTAGTTAACAGTAACTATTGATGTTTATCTTTGATATTTAAAGGATTAAAATTCCTGCATACAGCTACGCTATTAACAAAATAAAAATCGCGTCAATATTTTAGTCCACCCACTTTAAAAATGATGATTAAGTCTCGTTACAGCTTTGTTGGAGGCCTCGTTGCTGAACCGCTGATCATTTTGAAATATACTTAATTTGGTTGAAAAGAGACGAAAAATGATAAAAGGTGAAATAATCTACACAGATCTTATCACTTATGCAACATTTAGTTATTTTCAATATGACCTCACAAGCTGAAGTTTCTACACAATAACATCTACATTTTCACATTGTTTCGTAGTAGGTAGGTAAGCTATACAAAACCAGATAATGCATATATCTCATTGTACAACAAATTTAAAAGTATAAATATCGCAAGGCCATGTTATATTGAACTTGATATGTCGCTGTGAGCACATTTTTACCCTATCTACTTACACTATATTTGCTGAAGCTCAATGGAAACGACAATGACTTGAGTTTTCTAGTGGCGCCTAGAAGCATGCGCCAATTCATCCAATAAAGTTATTAAATTACCGAACGATTGAATGCTGAAAGAGATTTGTTAAATAAGAAACACGTGTCGTATTTTCATCGCCACCAGTTGAGTTCGTAGACTTTTGGCCTTCTAATAGCCTGACAATGAATGGTCGTGAGAGAATATACTACTAATTTAAAAGTCCACTACTACGTGGTTGTGTACCTTTGGTCTAATACTCCACTCCCCCTCAAACATAGGAGGCCTGATTTTCCAGTGGGAACAGGTCATTTGCTTAACCTTTCGTATGCCGATTATTTAGACACAATTAAAAAGCCATTATGTCTCGCGTGGATCGAAGTTATTTAAGTTAAGTTTTGTAAAATCTATTTATTTTTAGGGAACCCTTCCAGAGGTTGCCGTTCTTTGAAGATAAGATCGAAATGTATAATTTTTACCTTACTAAAGTCACCCCGGTGGTCAAATCACCGGTGGTAACTACCTTCCTTCTACACTTTCATCTGCTTTAGGCCTCTTTTCACAGGCACTATGATAGTGCCTATACCTATTGGTGTAATCACTTTAAGTGGCTACGCTACATGTTTGCTATTGGGTGCTCCATGTGGGGCTCCACATCGCTGTCAGCATGGTGAAGCAGCCTTTCCTGCAGTAAGAGCGCAGGTCTGATTGCGCGGCACGCCAGCATTAATGATCTTATCCGTCGTGCTCTGGCCACCGCCGCGCCGCCGCCGGTGTGCCAGCTATTTTGGAACCCAATGTGCTGGCACGCGTCGATGGAAAGAGACCAGATGGTATGACCATACTGCCATGGAAGTTGCGTAGGCCTTTGGTGTGGGATGCAACTTGTGTCGACACCCTTGCACCATCCCATCTTCCTAGCATTGTGAGCTGTGCTGGGGCGGCTGCTGCAGGAGCTGAAAACTAACTGAAAAATAACTTAATTGGTAATTATTTGTTTGAGCTGTTTGGGGTTGAAACACTGGGACATGGGGTCCGAGTGCCCACTTAATGTTTCAAGCGGTTTGCCGACTTTTCACGTGACCAGTGGGCTGGCCTATTTTTTGGGCAAAGAATCAGCATTGCCATCCAACGCAACGTGCGAATGCTGCCAGCCTTCTGGGCACTTTTCCTGTTGACAATAGTGTAGACGAATTTTTTGAAGCCCTGTAATTCTTCCCTTTTTAGGGTTCCGTAGCCGAATGGCAAACAACGTACCCCTTATAAATTCGTCATGTCTGTCTGTCCGTCTGCCCGTCCGTAGGTATGTCACAGGCACTTTATTCGGAAACGATTAAGACTGCACAGTTGAAACTTGGTAGGTAGATGTATTCTGTGAACCACTTTACGAATTTCATACAAAAATAAAAAAATAGTAGATTAAGGGGGGCATGGAACTTAACTAAAAAAAAATCATCAGACCTATACGTGTGGGGTGTTTATAGAGAGGTCTTTAAAAATGAAATTGAGGTTCCTAAAAGTATTTTTTCTCAAATGCAATCGTTTAGAAGTTTCGATAGGCGCTTTCAAAGTGGTAAAATGTGTGTCTGTCACTCTCGTAGTTTAGAAGTTAGACGCCCTACAACTTCTAAACAATGTGAGTGAAAAATCCAAAAAAAAAAATACTAGATACCGCAACGTTTCCAACCAAAATTGTTTTGAACGATATAGAGTAAATAGTTTTTGAGATAAAGCACATTTAAAAAATAAATATAACTTTATTATTCAAACAAACACTATGAAAAACAAACTTATCACAAAATATGTTTTTCTGTTGCCGCTTTGACAAGAAAGAATACAAATTAAAGGGGGCTTCCCTACTACGATGATACGGAACCTTTCATGTGCAAGTCCGACTTGCACGTGGCCAGTTTCTGATACTTGTATATATTTTAATATAATTTTAGTTCTGTAAATTGTAGTTTGTAAATATTGTAAATAAAAAAAGAAAGCGGTAGTTAATAACAAATAAAGATAAACAGCTTCTACGTAGAGTCATAGTCTTTTACATACATTGAGTATAAAAATAAGATTTTAAAACAGGGTTTAAAATAAGCGCAATGTATGTAGAGTCATAGCCCTCAACAGGCCTTCAACTTATTGCGTGACTACCTATAAAACGAAGAAATGTGTGTCTAAAAAACTTCCTGTGGGTATACACTCCTACTTTAATAATTCTCAATTTGATCACAAGATCAAATCGATGACTTCACGTCGAAACGACGCCGTAAAAATATTTTTCTGTATCCGATTAATCAAAGTGGCTAGTTACTGCGAAACCACACAGAGGAGCTGCATCAAAGAGATGCCACTTTATTATTGTCATAACATTTTAGATTTCAGATTATACTCGTTACTAAGTAAAATTAACCACACTGAGGTATTTAGGTTGCATTTAAGAATGTTGAGTTAGTTGTTGCAATTCAAAGTTGCGAATGAGCCGTGAACCAAATTGTCTGGAAACATAAAACAACCATATCGTAAATTGTTCTTAATTTAGTCTAGGTAAATACGACTGCACTGTCTACAGTCTAGACCGAGTTCTACGCTACTCGTTAACGTCTAATAGTTTGCGTAATACTATAATATATTGCCGAGTTGCAGTAAAGTTTTCCAAAGTTAAAAAATACTTAATGGAAAGTCAAACCACTAGGGGTCTAAAATGGCCACTTTAGCAAATCATAATATGAATTGCGTTAAAAATCGTAAAATGGACTTTTTATCATAGTAACTGCGTCTGTGAACATTTTACGAATTGAAACGCAATTCATATTATTTTCCTACTATGATCTATTTTCCTAAATGTTCACAGACGCATTACTATTATGATAGGTCTATTTTACGCTTTTTAACGGAATTCTTATTATGATCTGCTAAACTGGCCATTTTAGACCACCAGGTCATCATCCTTATCGGCTATTGTGGAATGCTAAGCTATTATTTATATTATGAACAACAAGTAACAGTTCTAAAATTAAGTTACTTTCCTGTGTCAAAGTTATGTCATGCGCTGTTATTGAGTAATAGTGCAGATAAATCAGGTGTATTCCCGTTCGTCCCACCGACTACATCCTTCAATTTTTTTTGTTGGTGATGAAAAACTCTGACAGTGAAGTCTCACAAAATACCAGGAGGCCAGAAATATTTAGGTAATAAATGATAAATTTGATTATGAGATTCCTTAACCAACATGTGGTACTTTGTGAGACTTTACTATCATTGTTTCTCATCACCAACAAAATAAAACTGCATGGTATTAGAAAGGCATATAGATATGACTATAACATTGCTATTTCAAATAATACAATACCTATATATATATTTCTGGCCTCCTGGTAGTGCGTAACACTTAGCTAAAGTAAACTACGAATTTACGCACAAAATTATTTAGTGGGACGAATGGCACTAATCTGAGACCATTTCCCATTCGTCCCTCTAAAATCATGAATGGGACGATCGGGAACAAATTTAATATTATTTTTGTAAATTCCCGTTCGTCACACGACGGGGACGAAGTCGGTGGGACGAACGGGAATACTCGTACACCGTAGTAATCAGGCATACAAGGAAGTTATATTCAAAAAGCTTTTATTATCAGAAATACTACCCAACAATGTATTTACCAAGTGAGCCCTTGGGGTAAATCTTCCTATATGACGATAAAAAATATGAACCAATGTAGAAGAAATGCTACGATAATACAAATACTGTAGGAACTGATTACAGATAATTATGATATAATAATTAATTAATTAGTGCGTTTGCACACATTCGCGCCGCAAAACTGATTAAACAAATAGGTAGGGCACACTTAATATGTCCATAAAGTTTGAGAGACGAACTAGAGTCAGCAAACCGCGTCATGAATCCCGATGAGGCGCGGCGCCACCTTTGCATATTAGTATGAACCAGGCATAGCTAATTATTTGAAACGTGCCGTGTAGTTCTGTCTTCAACGCACTTACTTATTCCGCGCAATCTTTAGTGTCAATATATTCCCCGAAGATATCGCTACTTCGGGGAAGAAAGGGCGTAAAAGCCACTTTTGGCCAAAATGAGTTAATAATGCAACTTTGTTTAGTTTTCGACGCTCTATCGATCTGTATATTTAAAATTTCAATATTCCCAAAAAAATGGCTTTTACCCCCATGATTTTTTTCTCACCAAAACCATTTTTATTAAAAAAAATTGACGTATATGACATTATTTAATTATTTCAAATTAATAAGGGCGTATCACCATAGTATGAAAGAATATTTGGTCGTAAATACAATATTTATTACGTAATGACTTTTAATAAAAAGAAAGTAAAAGATTAAAAAAATAAAGAAGAATACGATTACAAGCAATAAAATTAAAAAAGTAAGAAAACGAAACAAAAAACAGAAAAGGAAATAGAAAAAAAAGAAGATTACTAATTATTGTCAATTTGATTTGATTTATGAATGAATAAAACTGATTTGCATCTTAACTAAATTTATTTATTTAATACACCAATACCTACCTAGTAGAATAAATTACAAACATACCATTATTTTATACTATTTTATCAATTTTAGTTAATTTATTTCTTAATTAATTAATATTAGATGATAGTAATTATTTATCACAGTTAACTTAAAATTTAAATTAATGAAAATAATCAAAGTTCAATTCAATTAAATCTTTTCTTTTGTTTCACTATTCATGAATCGTGTGCATTTAACTTAACAGGTAGGTAACCTAATTCGTTATAATAAATTTTGTAATATAGAACTATGATAAATCAGATAATAATAATTATTATGCTATTATTTTGAGCTTCTATGCACCTTAATTTCAATATTCACCACATTAAATCTTACAAAATTATAATAATTGTAGGTTTACTCACGATAATTGTTATAAGTGGTGCAGTCATTACGACCTTTTCACTGTCTAAAGATGGTTTATACGACACGATGTATGTTAGCATTATAGATATTTGTGGATTTACGTCCTATAGTACGTATTTATAGACGGTGTAAAAGCCATTTTTATTAAAATTTTGGGTCGTAAATCCATCCTATCTTCTAAACCATAAGGTCTACTTAAAATTAAGCTTCTTGATATTAAAGAGCACTTAAATGCAAGTAAATATCATCAATTCATTCGAATTTAACTCTATTGCAAAAAAAGTTATTTTCCAAAATTTAAAAAAAAAAACGTTTTTTCGCTCCCCTGTAAAGTTGCTATTTTGGCTTTTACGCCCTTTCTTCCCCGAAGTAGCGATATAACCGAATCAATTTACGAAACAGTTACTTATTAGAAATTTGAGTTACGAAGAATTTTGACACAGACACAATCTCAACATTTTAATCATTCTGATGCTATGGGACGAATACGAAACCGTAAATCAAACACCTCAGAACGCAGATCATTTCGATACGTTGAATATTAAACAGAAAAACTTAGGTATGCACATTTCACATGCACTCTTTTTATTTTGCCTCAAACAAAAATAAATTCTACTAAATGTCTACTCCACTCCTCTGGAAAACATCAGTTTGCATGTTTACTTAAAGTGGTTCACTTTTTACTCGTAGGCAAGTAGTTAGCTAACATGAGCACTAACAATGTTTCAGTGTTCTTAAGTGAACATATCTGTCAACATGTGAAAGCGAAACTTTCCGCCATCTATCATGATCTATTCTCAAACTGACTACTGCTATATTTTACGGGACAAATTCATCCTCCAGCCGTTTGGATTTACAACTGTGGAGTCAGAACACAGGCTGTGTCGCCATCGCGTCATTATGTTTTATACCTTTCATGTTACGGTACTGGAACGGTTTCACTACAGATTTGCATATGAATGTCATTGGACAGATGCAGGAAGTCAAATGTAGCCATTAATCAGGAGCTATTCATTACAATCATTCAATAAAAATGTGCCGACTTATACGACATCGTTTATTGCTCATGTTACACAATTTTACGACGATAGTAATAGACATTAATGGTTCAACGTGATATGTAGGAGAAGGAGACCCTTAGCCGTCGTCGTCACGAAAGCATAGCCATATCCATAATATCCACCAATTAGGGACTGTATTCAAAGGTTCTTAATGCCAGCGGAACTTATAAATTGAACGCGCCGTATTGCTGGCTGGGTATCACAGAAATCTTTTGACGTTAGAACTGCAGGGTCAATATATGTGAGTAACCGTTTCAAATGTTATTACATTAAGATTTAGAGTGGTTGTGAAGTCTCGGTGACATCATGAGTGGCGCCGCTGCGCACCAATTGTCGGCAATTGTCTCGTGCTAGTCCTACAGTACGTCGCGCGTACAATTTGCTAAACGACCTAATGAAATCATTGCACAGTAATAATTATATTTACTCCCATTGTATAAGGGCGTTGTAAAATCTTAATTGACATAACCGGTCTCCTTCAGTTTTACGTATAAATACGACTGAAGGTCGTCGCTCTCATCAATCAAGACGTTTGCATCAATTAGCTTTTGAGAGTTAACTGCGAGACTGCAGCGTAATCTGATATGCTGCCATACTGTTGAACATTACCCACTTGCAAGCCCTTAATTGGATGTGTGTACATGACATTTTGAGCGGCTATTGAAGTTTTGTTTTTATTCTAACCGAGATAAAGAACTTTATGGGTCTCGATTTGATTATTACGGGTGGTCGTGGACGAAAATTTCTCGGATGGATAATCGTCGTCACGCGAACTAACGAAAGGTGTAATAAAGCATAAAATGAGAGATTGTAAGGCGGAAGGGATCCAGACGACCTTCAGTCGAAATGGGTCGAATGTAATGTGAAGAATTAATTTTGCATGCCCATAATTTGTTTAAGAGAGTAAATAACACATGACAATTATGGTGTTGTAAAATTAACATTTGAGTACGACATGATAGTTAGTAAGCTAAGTATTTAATCAGTATACGATTAATGGGAACAATTAATAGATCTATACCTAACCTACTAGATATAATTTAATATGCAAAATAATAAAAACATCCTGTAAATTTTTAAAGCTTTAGAAAACCCTCTGTCTCCAAAACAATAATTACGCACGCTACTTAAAGAAATTTGCATAACGAAGCCCAGCTTCCATAATGGGTGTGGTGCAAGCAGTTTTATAAGCATCTTAATTTCATTAACACCAAGAAACTGATACAGAAACACTCAGACACATTATTTTGAGATTTAGAATGCATCAGCGTCCAATAAAAACATCATTACGGTCCTTTCCTTTTCAGCCGTTTGTTTGAATGCCTAACGTTTAATATAAGTTTTATGTGAGCGCAGGCGCCTCTTTTGTGACTCAGCTCCTCTGTTGTGGAGATATCGTGAGTGTCTAACCAAGGAGGTTGGCAGGGGTGCTATGACGACAATAATGACGACGCATGTATCTGTGGGCTTCTTTCAGTTAGTGAACAATTTATTTTCTTGAATTGCCAAACATAAGTTGTAGTGGGTAAGACACATTGCTCGCAGAACGGCGTGTCTAAAATGGCCGCTTTAGCAGAATCGTAATATTAATCATGTTAAAAATTTAAAATTCTTTAAATGGATTTTATAGTTATAGACATAAAGTTCATTTTATGAATTTGAAATTTTCACGTGTTTCATACTAAGATTCTGCGTGGATTCTGATAAAGCGGCCATTTTAGACCCGCGGATGTCCGATGGAGCCGAAGAGTTCTAGAGTGGTGACCGCGAACCGGAAGACGTTGCGTTGGAAGGCTTCCCACCAGGTAGACCGATGACTTGGTGAAGTGTGCGGGACCCCTAGATGCGAGAAGCACGGGACCGGATTTGGGGGAGCCGCCTGTATAGATGCATCTGCCAAACCTTTCGGGGATTACTTACAGGCTTGACTTTGTTATGTTACTTATTTATTAAGTATGTACATACCTAAGAGCTTTCAGTAGAACTCCATTAACTTTACTCACCGCTGGAAGCTGACGTTGAGAGTCTAAAAGAACAGCAGGAAATACCGATAGCCGACATTCAGCATTGGCCTGGACCTTAATCCTTCAAAGTGTGAAATTTACCTATAACCGACATTAACGACAAACAATCAACAATAGATTAATTTAATTTATTTAATTCAACTTGTATCAATCAGGATTGATACAAGTCTCGCAAAACATTCCCATACAATTGTAACATTAAGAAAAGAAAAATAAGTACCTAGTACATTACGAGTAGGTACCAGACGCAGCCATCATGTCTCGTGAAATGTACATTTGTGTAAGTAAAACTAAAACTCTTTGATGATAATCTAGACTTGGACCGTCGCCAATGAAACGGTCTTCTAAATTAGACGAAAATGCACTCTATTTGCTTTAATAAAATTATCGCTATTTATATGTTCTGCAGTTGTTACTTCGTAATGCCGAGACTGTGTGGTAGCGTTGAGTGCTTGCGAATATAAAACTTTAATGCCCAAAGATATAGGGTTTTATTTTTATACGTATCATACTTTTAAAATCATCAGCACGTCTGTTGTTCCCCGAACGATTCTATTAGGCATAGGTGGCCTATAGGAGACCCATTTTTCACAAGTTATGTTTAAGTCCCATGAAACCGGGCACAAATGATGCTGACGAGAATTACCAGGAAAACCCATTGACTGAATCGGACCCAGGAACTTTTGCTCAGCAGTGCCATTTGCAACCACTCAACCAAAGTCTATTGGACCTGGGAATTCTCACAGAATGTGTATTTCTGTTGACGCTATAACAACTCAATATAAATTAAAAATTAAAGGAGCCCGCTTTATTATTTTATTTATTTGTTATCCCTACTACGATAGTGTGATGGCCAGTTTTTGTGTGCCTTACCTGGTGTCTGGTTATTAAACGATTAAGGAAAATAGGAAAATATAATAAATGGGTGTTAATGACGACTACAATTAAAAAAGTACATAATCGACATGGGCCGCGAGAACTGCTACGCATGACTATCGCGACCCATTAAGCGCAGCCCACCTACCCGGCTGCAAACGCTGCTGCTTACCAGCCCTACACACTGTGCCTACACCCAACACTATCTCGACTTGTTAATCTATTTAGTTAGTATTGAGGAAAAATAAAATATTCTAAATGAAACAAAATTACATTTTATTTTATCAACACTTTTGTCAATGGTTATTAATTCGACTACTTGCAAAAGCACCCAAGCATCTTAGTCTTAGCACTCTTAGCTCAGCACGTTAACTTGGCACATGCCTGCTACACTCCCACAATCACATCTACCTTATCAACCTAGCTAAAAAAAATATACGGAAGCAAACAAGATCTTTTTATAAAAAGATTGAATAAGATAGATAGAAGAGTTGAAAAGAGTTCAAGAATTTAAATATCTCGGGCATATCGTGACCTCTGACCTGAGGGATGATGCGGACATCGATAGGGAGCGGAGGGCGTTGTCTGCGAGGGCCAATATGATCGCCCGCAGGTTTGCTCGTTGCTCGAGGGCCGTCAAGATAACTCCGAGTCTGTGGGGGTCATATACCCAGAAGCAGTACAACGCTCTCCGTATTCAGTATAATAATGCGTTCAGAGTGCTGTTGGGGCTGCCCCGGCACTGCAGCGCGTCGGGGATGTTCGCCGACGCCCGTGTCGACTGTTTCTACACGACGATGCGAAAGCGGTGCACATCTCTGGGGCACAGGCTCCGGATCACCTCCAACACCATCCTGAGTGTGTTTGCGAACAGGTTTGATTGTTGTTACATTAACCATTGTTTTATGATTAATGTAATGACAAACAAGCAAATGTTTCAGGGGCGGGTGCAGTAATTTATTAGGATTATTTTGGTTTTTATTTTGTTAGTATTATTTTGATTCTGATTATGATTTTGATTTGACATTTTAACTTTGTTTGCGAGTCTAATTTTAATTTTAATATTGATTGTGATTTTAATTTTAATTTTGACATTGATTTTAATTTTGTTATTATTATTATATTATTATTTTTCCCTTCATTTGTGATTTATTATCATCCTTGCAAAGGATGATAATAAATCACAAACATGTTTTTAAATCTACGGAAATAACGTACGATATCTTAAAAGTGCTTGATTTCCTCGGTAATGTATGAAATAATATGTGGCGAATATTTGTTTTTTTATTAGACTTCCTCTCTTAGGTGACCTGAATATTAGCTTAAATAATAATAGGTAGTGATCCATTGATGACAGGATATTCCAATTAACAGCTTATTTATCGGTTAACATGGCATCCCTAAAACTTTGACACAATTTTATCATAGCAAAAATTACCACCTCTGAGTTTTACGTTCATTTACGACGCGTAGGCACTCATCAACATTGTGGCCGCAAGTTTCGCGAGAAATGCAATTAAAAAGTTTGGCGTGTAGTCAAAGTGATCCGCATCATTCTGGTGTCAATATACGATCTAATTTTTCTAAATTCAAAGTTGACCGGCTTTTTGAGTTCATTCGAAAATAGCCGAGATGTCGAGAGTTAGCGGACCTATGCTCTAGTAGCCGAGATCGCTACGCCGCCGGAAGATATCACCATTTTATTACATCGTTAATACACACAAACAGTAATGTTAATACTCAGAAGTAAATAAAACATTTGGAATAGATACAAATAAATAAAACACACACAAACGTACAATTTTCGCACTAGTTCAAGTATCTAAGATCTAAATAAAAAGATCTACTTATAAAGTCTTGTCTTGAAATGAGGCCTGGGTCTCATTTCTTACTAGGTACTTTATAATGTACCTATCTAATCAATTTTACAGACACAAAGAAGCCGCAATGATGAGAAAGCCAAAAACGTCAGCAAATTAAAGGTTAATTTCATGGTAATCATAAAACCACTATCAGTAATCCAATTATAAAAGTATCAATAACATAACGGTGCAAATTGAAAAGAGAGAATCCTAATGAACTAACCAATCAAAAATTAAATTGCAATCCGTAATTACCTTGTAGATAGGTTATTATCAGTAGGTATAAATTGGGGGTTCTGGATCACTTGCTCTCGCGTCGCTCGAGCGCGTGATCCAGAACTCCCCAATTTATACCTACTATCATGATGGGAGTTCTAGATCATTGTACTATTAACTAATCGATGTCTTTTTTATCCACGGCGGTTTTTTAACTGATGAGCGAATGTTGCTACCGGTTCGTTGTAATTGCCTCAACAGTTCACGGCAGTTCGCTCGAACGGATGACCCGCATTGGAAGTTTCTGCATCATTGCAAAGCCGTATAAATTCACACAGTCCAGATAAATAAGGTATGTGCTTGCCTTGTCCTTATTATACGATGATTGATATTTGTTATTAGCTTTGGCATATCTTAATGAGCATTGGGCAAGACCTCCTCGAATTCCATTTTCTAACATTTGGTACATTTCTACATCAGATATTAAATCAAGCTCTACTTTAGTATACATTAGCATAGCATCCCAACTTAACGATGGTGATGAAACATAATAGCATGGGTCTAAATTATAATAAAGTAAACTCATTTCTCGAAACTTTTCGAAAATATCGCATAATAACAGCACATCACTTATGTTTCAAAATTATCAGCACACAGTAGAACAAATATTCATAAATCTAATCGATTGCTCTGCTCCGAATTCGAAAATATTCAAATTATTGCTACAGCGTTTAAAAATAGAATCATAAGTTACAAAGTGAATCCACCTAAATCTAGTGAAGTAACAATAACTCCAGAAACGTTTTTAAATCAAATTTCCAAATCTGTATGTGATATTATCAATCTTATGATTCAAAAACATAAAGCAATTAAAGTCAATTTTGAATTATTTGTGTCATATGTTTTGCCAAAAAATAATGAAAGCTCTATGAAATCTTTCAATACCAAATATATGATAGCAGTTCCGAATACAAATATTTATAACATGTATTTTAAATGCTCTGAAAACTTAATATCTAAATGTTTAGAGTTTGAACTTGCCGAATCTGGCTGGACTATTGTTTGTATAAACCATTTGGAAATAAACATAAATAAGTACAATCCTTTAAGAGCTGGAACATACTTAGAATTGCCTAAGGTTATAAAAAACACAAAGTCATGTTTGAATATACGCAACAATGACAATCATTGTTTTTTGTGGTGTATTATTGCCCATATGTTCCCAAAAAGACTAAATGCTAATAGAATGCAATCGTACCCACACTATACGTTGCTTTTAAACATAAATGATATGTCTTTTCCACCAAGTTTCGATGATATTAAAATCTTTGAGAAAAATAATCCTTCTATAAGTGTGAATGTGTATGGTCTTGAAGCTAATAATCATGTAACGGGTCCTCTATATTTGACACGCAAACGAAAGCTTACACATGTCAATTTGTTGTACATAACGAAAGACGATAGAGCCCATTTTTGTTTAATAAAAAACTTTAGTCGCCTTGTGCATAGACAATTAACCAAACATAAATCTAAAGTATTTTTGTGTGATGAGTGTTTTTTGTATTATGACAATGAAGATAAATTATTAAATCACAATTGTAGTAGAATAAAAACAGTTTTGCCTGATGAACATAGCAAATTAAAATTTTCAAACTTTGAAAAAACCCAAAGAATTCCAATTGTTATATATGGAGATTTTGAAAGTTTGCTTTGCAATTACTCAGACAAAAATAAATCACTTTTTACTGAATCTGTACAGTCACATCAAGCATCGTCGTATGCTTATTATATTTGTTGCAAATCTAAACCTGAATTAAATGGTTTTGTTAGTTATAGAGGTCCAAACTGCGCACAAAAATTTGTTAAAACCATTACAAATGACATAAAAAGGCTGTATAAAATTTTACAAAATAAAGTACCAATGCTACCTCTTACTTCTGATGAGTTAAAATCATTCAAAAAAGTTCAATTCTGCCCCATATGTAAAACCAAGTTTGCACAAAATGATATAAAAGTTAAAGATCATGATCATTTTACAGGTAAATATAGAGGTCCTGCCCACAATGCTTGTAATTTAAATTTGAAACAATGCCAGTTCATACCTATAGTTTTTCACAATCTATCTGGATATGATTCTCATTTATTTATAAAAGAGCTGTCGGATATAATTGGCAAAATAACTTTAATTCCGAAATCGAAAGAAAAGTACATATCGTTCACTAAAATCATGCCTATTGATAATAAAAATATAGTTCAGATGAAATTTATTGATTCGTTTAACTTTTTAAGTACTAGTTTAGATAAATTGGTAATAATGTTACACTCGGATGATTTTCAACACATGCGCTTGTTTTTTAATCAGGATCGTTTATTTAATTTAGCGTGTAGAAAAGGCGTATATTGTTATGATTATGTAGACAAATGGGAAAAATATGATGAAACCCAACTGCCAGAACAGTCAAAATTTTTCAATAAACTAACGGGAGAAAATATTTCAGCTGAAAATTATCAGCACGCTTTAAAAGTATGGCAAACTTTTAAAATAAAAAATTTAGGAGAGTATACAGACCTTTATTTAAAATGTGATGTGCTGTTATTATGCGATATTTTCGAAAAGTTTCGAGAAATGAGTTTACTTTATTATAATTTAGACCCATGCTATTATGTTTCATCACCATCGTTAAGTTGGGATGCTATGCTAATGTATACTAAAGTAGAGCTTGATTTAATATCTGATGTAGAAATGTACCAAATGTTAGAAAATGGAATTCGAGGAGGTCTTGCCCAATGCTCATTAAGATATGCCAAAGCTAATAACAAATATCAATCATCGTATAATAAGGACAAGGCAAGCACATACCTTATTTATCTGGACTGTGTGAATTTATACGGCTTTGCAATGATGCAGAAACTTCCAATGCGTAACTTCCGATTTCTTAATGATAATGAAATAAATAACTTCAATATAAATGATGTTGACAAAAACGATGATATAGGATACATTTTAGAGGTAGATTTATATTACCCACCTAACATTCATAATGCTCATTCGGATCTGCCATTTGCTGCCGAAAAATATTCTCCTATGCAAAACAAATGTAAAAAATTAATTGCAAATTTACACAGCAAACATCGTTTTGTTATCCATTATATACATTTACAAGAGTGCTTAAAAAATGGTTTAATATTGTTAAAAATATATAGAATATTATCATTCTATCAAGATAAGTTTTTAGAACCATACATATTTTTATTAAATACTTCTCTTAGGCAAAAAGCTAAATCGGATTTTGAAAAAGATTTTTTTAAGAAACAAAACAATTCTATTTTTGGAAAAACAATTGAAAACAAGCGGAAACAAGTTGATGTAAGGCTCGTAAAATTATGGAAAGATAAGTTAAATACAACCAACAAATTGTATGGCGCTGAAAGGTATATTAGTGCACCGCATTTTAAAGACTTGTCAATTATATCCGAAAATTTAGTAGCTATTCAATTAAATAAGACAAAAGTTATATTAGATCGTCCTATTTATATCGGATTTTCTATTCTTGAAATTTCTAAAACACATTTATATCATTTTCATTATTCTGTAATTAAGCAAATGTATGGAAATAATGTAATTTTATGTTATACTGATACTGACAGTTTACTTTATTTTGTAAAAACTGATGATTTTTATGAGGATATGAAAAACAATATTCGTTATTTTGACACAAGCAATTTTGAGGATAACAATATATATGGGTTACCTAAAACCAACATGAAAATGCCCGGCTATTTCAAAGACGAATTGGGTGGAGAGATTATTTCAGAATTTGTAGGTTTACGAGCTAAGTTGTATTGTGTACGCACTGAAAAAAAAACTATAAAGAAAGCAAAGGGAGTAACAAAGCCGATAACGAAAAAATTGGATATTGAAAAATATAAAAGGGCATTAATGTTTAATGATAGCCTGCGAGATGATATGTATGTTATAAGATCTAAAAATCATCAAGTATTTACACAAAAATTAAATAAGCTCATCCTTAATAGTGATGACGATAAAAGGCAGAGAATTGAACGTAATTTCCACACTTTACCTTGGGGACATTATAGTTCAATACTTTAGTACTTGTAGGGTTATTCTATTTGTTCTACTGAGCTGAAACTATGTTGTAAGTTACAAAAGCTAATAACAATTGAATTAAATGTGTAATAAGTGTATAATCGAATAAAAAAATATGTAATAAATGAATGTAACTACATAAAATTAATAAATATACAATCAATATTTATTTGTTTTTTTTTTTCTTCCTTTCCGAAAGATTACTTTTATATCTAAGACTAAGCTTGTCATAACTAGCTTATGCCTTTTTTATTTTATATAAACTGGGAATAGAAATCAAACTACAAATAGTTCATATTAAGGATTTATTAATAATAGTTATATTATAATGCTCTTTCAATAATTAGGCTGATAGGAGTTTCTCATTAAGTTTCTAATTGTCAAGACTTACAAAGAATTAGGTACACTTAATTTTTTAACTATCTTACCAACTAAATGTTCAGTCTCTTGCATGATATCATCATAGTCACTTTTTACTAAATATTGCACATTTACACTTGCACTATCGGGATCACTGCAGTTTATTTCACTGTTATCATCCAAATCATGTATTATAATTTTGACTATGTGACGAATGCGTCCTGTATCTCTCTTCATGATATAAGATGTATTTTGCAGAGACTTTGACTTGTTTTTTTTTCTTTAAAGTTTGTTCCTTTTGTTTATTTATCCGACTCTCCTCACAGGCCTTTGCTGCTACTTCAGAGTACCAAGTCTCCCTATCTTGAGCATAATAAAATGGATTGGTAACTGGGTCTGAGTCGTCTATCAAATTCTGAAAGAATACCAAGAATATTATAACTAAACAGCATTAACTATGGATTTAATGTTTGATTTAAGATAATCCTAAAAATTACATACCCTTAAATGTTGCGGGTCGACGGGGCTGTAGGATGGCGAGTGTGACATGATTCTGCATAACAAAAAAAGATGCAATACTTAATTATTACTATTACTTTAAATAATTAATTTAACAAATTAAAAAAAAAAACTTACCTTGAAAATATAAAATCGTAAACAAAATGACCTGCTAATGCAAAGAACGCCTGCGAAGTGATCGCTTATTTTATGATAGGTGCATACATAAGTTATTTGGCACGCGATGTGTAAACAAGATGAGACTAGAACCGTTCCTGTAGTGACAAGTCTAAAGATAGTGCAAAATGAACTATATATGTATATGTTAGGTAATAATTAAATTAATTGACAAGATGAAGTTGATCAAACAACCCATATCACTAAACGTTAAGAATATACATTTTGGCGAGTCTCCTCAAGAGATTAGACATAGTGCTTTGTTGCCAAATACGATTCGTTGTATTATTTGCGGTCCCTCTAATTGCGGTAAAACAAACGTTGTGATCAGTTTGTTATTGCATGAAAATGGGCTCAAATTTCAAAACCTTTACCTTTACTCGAAGACTAATTTTCAGCCAAAATATTGTTTTTTACGAGAAGTAATAAGAAGAGTACCTCAGATAAAATTCAATGAGTTCAATGACGATAAAGATGTCATATCTCCGAGTGAAGCTTTACCAAATTCTGTGTTTATATTTGATGATGTCGTGTGTGAAAATCAAATAAACATCCGGAATTATTTCTGTATGGGTAGACATAAGCAAATTGATTGCTTTTACTTATCGCAAACCTACTCAAAAATTCCGAAACAGTTGTTACGCGATAATGCCAACTTTCTTATAATATTTAAACAAGATGATGTGAACTTAAAGCATATCTATGAAGAACATGTAAATTCTGATCTACTATGGCATCAGTTTAAAAACATTTGTAAATCTGTTTGGAGTAACCCTTTTAACTTTCTTCTTATTAACAAAGAGTCACCATTAAACAATGGAAGGTATAGACAGAATTTTGATATTTTTTTAAACTTTGAATGAAGGTTCATACTTAAATATGAATTACATGCATGAATGCCGTTAGTATTATTTCTTTCTTAGCTGAATACAGTTGTTATTTTTATTGAAAGATGGAGACAAATATTAAAATGGAATTAGTGAAGTCTGTCGACTCCATAAAGAACAAAATAAAACAAATGAAAAATCAGGAACATACAATGAACTTGTCACTTGATAAAATGCTAAAACCTGTCACAGATCCTCTAAAAACTCTAGTTGATTCCAATAGATCTAAAGAAAAAATGAATCAAATTGAAAATACAACTCTAAATAACTCTGAAGGAATCGAATCCGATGAAAATAATACTAGTTCATCTACAAAGATCGATGACTATTACGATGCAAATCTAAATTCGGCCCAATTCATTGAAGAAAATGATAAAAAGGAATCTATAGATCATTTAGAAATGTCGTTAGAGGGTGATGATATCTTTGGTATTTATGATGGTGTTAGTATACCATTTGGAATTAGAAGTGAAAACAAAACATTAATGATGGGTAACTCAGCGGTATCATTTTCTAAAATTGATAGTTTGAATAACGATACTATAATTTTGATCAAAATTGGCGACAAAGCTTACAATTTAACAACTGGTCTAAAAGAACTTTTACTTCGAAGAAAACCTGATTTAAAGGTAATATCGAGCGAAGATAAAATTGTCTATAAAGATATGTTACATTATACAAATGCGCATAAAAGAGATTTTAATCCTAAAGGTCAAATAAGAGGTGACAAAGGTATAAAATATTGTAAAATAATTAAACCCCTATTTTCTGAATCGTCAAACGATGATAAACTTTCTCACACTAAACTTGGTGGTAACTTGCCAACGCTAAAAAAATACAAAAACAACACCGACTTGGTATATTGGGATGATCCTAACGAATTAGTCGAGAGATTGAAATTATTAGTAGCTTCAAGAGATGCTGGCAATACGAACCATGATAATGAAATTTTATCAATAATTGAAGAATTAAAAGAAGCCGGCATAATTCAAGAATAAATAGTCGTAACAATATGCTTTACATTCAGTATTATACATGAATTCAAGACAAATGTACTAAATTCTGAACATGAGCAAAGCCGATGTGGTAAACGAAATTCATAAAAATGTAAGGGTAAACTTTCCTCGAAGACATGTTATTTTGAAAGATATAGACGACCTGTGGCAAGCAGATTTAATTGATATGCAATCAATTTCAAAAGAAAATAAAAATTGTAGATTTATTCTTGCTGTTATTGATACATTTTCAAAGTACGCTTGGGCCTTTCCTCTGAAAACTAAAACCAAAGATGATGTGTGTAACTGTTTCAAAATTTTCCTAGTTAAAGGACGTGTTCCTAAAAATCTGCAAACAGATAATGGGACAGAATTTTATGATAATAAATTCCAAAAGCTTATGAAGTCAAATCAAATTAATCACTATTCAACATTCTCAACAAAAAAAGCTTCGATAGTTGAACGATTTATCAGAACATTGAAATCTAAACTTTATAAGGAATTTAGTTTAAAAGGCAACTATAATTGGGTAGATAATACCCTTAATGACGTTATTTACAAATACAATCACACTTACCATCGGACAATTGATGAAATCCCCGCTAACGTGGATAACAGTAATAAACAACGAATATTAGAAAGATACTTAAGGTTGGTAAAAAATGATAGTATAAGAAGCAAGTTTAAAGTAGATGATTATGTACGTATCAGTAAGTACAAAGGAACATTTGAAAAAGGATATACCCCTAACTGGTCAACGGAAATATTTAAAATTAGAAAAATACAAAATACAACTCCTATCACCTACTTAATTGAAGATACAATCAGAGGTCAGCCTATTTTAGGGGCATTTTATGCGCAAGAGCTTCAAAAGACAAAACATCATAATGTTTATCTAGTCGAGAAAGTTCTTAAAAGAAAAGGAAACAGGGTTTTAGTAAAATGGCTGGGTTTGTCTTCTGCTGAAAACAGTTGGATTGATAAATCGAATATAGTATTATAAATAAAAAAAAATTAACTCAGAAGTTAGTCATTTGATTGATGAAGTGTGTAAGTATTTATTATAGCGCTCGATTCAGTTTTATTAGTCTTATGATGTGTATTGGAGAGAGTAGTCTTCTCAATTGGCTTATAAACAATTTACCATTTGAATTACACTTACCCGGATACAATTATTGCGGCCCTGGTACAAAATTAATTAAAAGGCTTGCAAATAGAGATAAAGGTATTAATAAATTAGACGAATATTGCAAAGAACACGATATTGCCTATCACAAATCATCAAACTTAAAGGATCGTCACAAAGCTGATTTAATTTTGTTAAAAAGGGCAAAAGAGCGAGCAGTTGCCTCGGATGCGAGTGTATGCGAAAAAATCATGGCACGTTTAGTAAGCAAGGCAATGTCTGCCAAAATTAAAACTGGCTGTGGCATAAAAATATGCAACAAAAAGCGCTCTCGGAAAGTTACATCGGGAAAAGGGTTAAAAAATAAATTTAAAAATATTGTTAGTAAAACGAAAAGACGCTTTAAAAAATTAAAGCCAAAATGCAAAAAAGTGGCGATAGAATTAGCTATGGCGGCCGCCAGAGAATTAGCTGACGATTCATCCATTAAACTTCCTCGGGTTATTCCTATACCGAAAAGTGGTGGTGTATTACCTTTGATTCCTATTTTTGCTGGATTATCGGCGGTGGGAGCATTAGCAGGCGGTGCAGCTGGTATTGCCAAAACTATAAATGAATTCAAGATAGCTAAAAAGCAATTGACTGAATCGAAGAGACACAATGAAAAAATGGAAGCTCTTTGCATTGGAAAAGGTTTACACCTTAAACCGCATAAACATGGGCTTGGAATCTTTATATCAAAAGAAAAAAACTAAGATATCGGCTACCCAAACGAGCCTTAACTAACTTTGACATTTTGAAGTATGGAAATAATATTCCTTATTTTCGAGGTGTATTTATGAGAGATGAGCTCCCTAAAAAACCTTTTAAAAAAGAGTGTGGAGTTGTTAATTTAGATAGTTCTAAAAATCCAGGTTCTCATTGGGTAGCCTATGCAAAAAAACAATGATTATATTGAATATTTTGATAGTTATGGAAATCTTAAACCACCAAAGGAGTTTATAAAATACATCGGTGCTAAAGTACACTATAATTTTGATAATATACAGCGCGATCACCCTTACAATTGCGGACACCTATGTTTACATTTTTTAAATAATTTTTGGTGTAGTCCAGGAATAAAATGATCAGGATCTCCTAAAAGTGTTCAGTCTACTAGCATGTCTATAACGGTAACCATCTCTGGAAATAAATCAGAATTGGATACATTTTTTCAACCACCTCTGTATTTATCTGGTCAATATGAGTGTGGTTTGTTATACTTTTCAGTATTAAATTCAATACCAAATGTGCGTATTAATCACGACATTATTCCGGTGATCAGAATCGAATGCGATCTTATACACGGCTCATACTCTAACGGGTTACCAACTCATATAATTCATGAATTTGTATCTAATGCTGCTACAGGTCAGCAAATCATAGAAATACCGCAAAACCTTATTTACTTTCCAGTGAACAAAAATACTATTACATCGATATCTATTAAGATAGTTGATCAATTTGGGTTCTGTATTAACTTTAGAGAAGAACACAAAAATATTGAACTACGCCTTCATATAAGAAAAATAAAATGATATTATATTATAAAAACCCTGTAGTTAACAAAAAGCGTCCTATTTCTTATACAACCACTAAGGTGCAAAGACGTAAGAAAAAAGTTATAAATTTAACTAAAGCAAATAAAGATTTTCTTAAAGCACTAGGTTTAAAAGTATGAATATGCTACAGATTACTGAATTACCACACTTCGATACTTCGATTGAAAGTTATGAAGTCCATTCGTACAATCCCTACAACAACAGCTTTCGAGAAAACGATGAAATCAGAATTCCCATACACCAGCAAGACGTTTATGTGTTGCCATCAGCCAGCTCAATTTACGTCGAAGGGCAAGCAAGGTTCTTCGGTAAAGATGGAAATCCTATTAAGAAAACTATTACGTTCAGTAACAACCCTGTTATGTTTTTGTTTCAAGATATCAGATACGAAATAAATGGTATAGAAATAGATCGAATTAAAAATTCTGGAATAACATCAACAATAAAGTCATACGTTTCAATGAATGATGGAGAAAATAAAGTCGCTGCCTTGTGGGGTTGGAACATGGTTGGATTTAAAAGCGATGGTTATTTTAGTGCTATTGTTCCTCTTAATAAGATTTTAGGATTTGCTGAGGATTACAATAAAATTGTAATAAATTGTAAACATGAACTTATTCTGAATAGAAGTAACTCTAACTTAAACAGTTTTATATTAACTGACGATGTTGCACATTTTCAAATAGATATGCAAAAAGTGCAATGGCGGGTGCCGCATATAAAAGTATCAGATCGGGAACGACTGACACTACTTAAACATTTAGAAAGAGATAAATCTATTCAGATAGCCTTTAGAAATTGGGATTTATACGAGTATCCTTTGCTCCCTAAAACTACAAAACATTGCTGGTCTGTTAAGACTGCCTCACAATTAGAGAAACCTCGGTATGTAATATTTTGCTTGCAAACCAGTAGAAAAAATAGTAAAACGAAAGACAGTTCTCTTTTCGATCACTGTGGGGTTACTAACGTAACTTTGTTTTTGAATTCACAATATTATCCTTACGAGCCTCTATGCTTAAATTTTTCCGAGAACAAATACAGTATATTATATGAAATGTATGTGAAATTTCGTCAGTCATATTACAACTGTCCTGCAGACCCCTTGCTTGACTTAACCGGTTTCAAGGAGAAGGCTCCTCTCTTTATTATAGACTGTTCAAGGCAAAACGATAGTTTAAAAAAAGGTCCCGTCGATGTGCGCTTGGAGATTGAATGTTCAGCACCAATACCAGACAACACAACTGGTTATTGTTTAATTATTAACGATCGACTTGTGGAATACAAACCTTTGAGTAACATAGTGCGCAGGTTATCATGACTGCCATTGTAGATGTTCAAGGGTTCAAAACAGAATCAAATTTATTTATCATTAAAGAAATTTCTATATTATGTAATAATAAAATTCAGGTGTTTTTAATTAAGCCCCCATTTCCATTTCGCGGTTTGACGGAGGCAGAAAAACGTCAAGTTACTTGGATTGAATGCAATAGGAAGATATACTGGGATGAAGGATTTGTGTCTTACGTAAATTATCAGAATTTGATTGAAAATATTTTAAAAGATAAATGTGTTTACACCAAAGGTATAGAAAAAGTATTATGGTTAAAAGATATTTCAAATAATAATAATGTAAATAATTTAGAAGATAAATATTGTCCTAGTTTGATAAGCTTGTACAAAAAATATGAAGATTGTCATGATTTGTATAGTTGTATTTATCATGATTCAGTATGTGCTTTAAAAAATGTTTTATGTTTAAATAGATGGTGTATAGATAATAAAATTTTGATATAAATAATTCCTTGTTTAATTTTTCTTATCCCTCCCAAACCCATAAATGTTAATCTATATAAGTTGATAGCAACAACTTTACAACCCCATTATGCTTTTATAATTATCTACAGTAAGAAGTAGAAAATAAGTAAACAGAACATGTCGCAAAATAAATACAATCCGCGCTATGACATGTATAACACGTATAAAATGCGCGAATTATCATTTAATCATTATTGGGCAACGGTTGATTCGAGGAGAAGATTAGTGATGGAAATGGCTGACGCAGGATTTTTTTATTGTGGAAATGGTGTAAATGATAAAGCAGCTTGTTTCTCATGTGGAGGTGTTATAGAAGATTGGGAGATTTACGATGATCCTTGGTTGCAGCATGTTCAAAACTTTCCTGATTGCTTTTATTTAAATGCTGTGAAAGGAAAATACTATGTCGAAAATACAACGTACCGGTAGCAACATTCGCTCATCAGTTAAAAAACCGCCGTGGATAAAAAGACATCGATTAGTTAATGATAGTACAATGATCCAGAACTCCCATCATGATAGTAGGTATAAATTGGGGAGTTCTGGATCACGCGCTCGAGCGACGCGAGAGCAAGTGATCCAGAACCCCCAATTTATACCTACTATTGTCTCTTGTTGGGTACTTAAATAGGTAGGTACAGTCAACAGCAGAAGTAGCTTAACATTTCGTATTTTATATTATTGTATGTACAGAACTCCAGCTATATTTTTTTTGTTTTTAGAAGATTCTTCAATAAAATATTCGTAACTCGTCAATAACTTGTTAGTAAAGTGTTATTTCTACAAAGTTTTTTGTTTAAAACCTGCTTTGAAACTTTAAATAGTTTTCATCTACTTCTGCTGATGACTGTACCTACTACGTACATTTTCACGCGGTTTCTCTTGCGTTATGGTCGGGAAATATCCCAATCAGGAATAAATATACATATTGTAGCTCCCAATACTGAAAGAATTTATCGATACGATTTTTTTATTGGGTGGTGGGAAATCATCAAATGACTCCACCCGCTCTGGGCGTGTCAGACTTGTACTGACTAAAAATCAGTCATGTTCCTTCTTAGCTTTTTGTGTCGACGTCCACTGCTGGACAAAGGGCTCCCCCAGGTGTCGCCACATTGGCCGGTCCTGTGCGTCTCGCATCCAACGTGTCCCCGCAACCTTCACTAGGTTGTCAGTATATATTATTATATTATGTACCTATTACATACAGTTTTCTTTTTTCTGTAATTCATCAGAATGTCGTAAAAAATGTGGTGAGGTCTGCAAACCAATAAAAACTTTAATGAACCCCATTTTAAACGCACAACAACGAGTACGCGTGCGCGTGCGTTTCAACAACTTACAAAAAAAAACTGTATGTAATAGGTACATAATATTATACAGGGTGTTTGGAAGGGAGCTGTACATACGCCTAGGGTAGAAACTAGGGATAGTCTGCTACCTACCCCCGCCCATTATATTGACCTTGGCCTCAAGGTTTTTTTTTAATTTAAAATTATATCTTTACCTTACTACGGTACTTCAGGCCCCATAACTTTTCTTCTCCACAATTTTCTGGTGTAAAATAATTTTTTGCAGGACCCTAAGACTCTAACGATTAAAACAAGACCATTAGCCGACCGGTCCCATGGATAGATTTTGAGCTACAGGTAGTTTTAGTCAAAAAGTCAAATAAAAAATAATAATAAATTAAAAAAAAACCTTGAGGCCAAGGTCAATATAATGGGCGGGGGTAGGTAGCAGACTATCCCTAGTTTCTACCCTAGGCGTATGTACAGCTCCCTTCCAAACACCCTGTATACTGATAACCTGGTGAAGGTTGCGGGGACCCGTTGGAGATTTTATACTTGTCATAGTATTATTCGCATTATGTTTCTTATGTAATGCAGGCCTCGTCTTTCTCATATGTATCGAAAATAGATTAACAGAACAGAGACAGCCAGACTCTCTATGTAGGTAGGTACATATTGTGTTCAAGTGCCTGTTCGGCTTATTTCGGTTCGCCTCTTAGAAATCTTGCCGTCAAACGTTTGTTCTTGTAAGTTTAGGTACCATAATGTTGCAGCCCGAAAGTTTTCAATGAGAATAAAATAAAAGGTAAGGGCTGCATTAAACCGGGGCTGCGGGTTGTTCGAAAGAGATACCGCGGCCCCCGACACAAAGGGCTACGAAGGAACATGGGTCGTTTTTAGTCAGTAGAAGTCTGACATTCCCTTCCACGTCGCCTATACGGGAGGAGGCATTTGATGATTTCCAAACCTGCAAAAAAAAATGGCTGCTATTTTAAACTCATGGGTGCGATAAGGCCCGAAGCTGAGAGGCACGTGTTCTTCCCGTCAGTGTGATGTGATATTTTTTTTGTTAGAGATCATACTAGTGAACCTTTTACCTAGGTACGTAGATATTGAAGATAAAATCCCAAAATCCTTTTCCACACATTTTTTTTACATTTTCCAATTAATATTTTAACTTTCCTTTTATAGCTACCTCCATGGCGTCCCTAATATTTTTTTATTCAATGCATCCATCAGCACAATATTATAATTGTGTGCGTTACTGAACTGTACCGTAAAATGTGACTTTTCACACCGTAAGAACAAATTGCATCCACTTAGCTGACCCCAATTTAGTTTAGTTAGAAAGGTCTGGGCAGAATATGATGACGAATGATCTTATAGAGTGTAGCTAAGTTAGATTGAGTGGAGAGAATTGGCTAACCTTCAGTAGTTCATTCTCGCTTTTCGCAACTGCAAAGACTAAACCAATTCCCTATAGCAGTGACCTTACAAGATCACAGAAATAGGCCTGCAATTGTAAAAAAATCAGTCTCAGTCTTAAAAAACAGACTCTCTTGCCAGGTATCTGTAGATACTGGGTACAATGTTGATGTCTCTGTTTCTAGGAAAGAAAAATCCAGGTTGTATTGCTCAAAAGCTATAAACTAGAGACTTTTTTTTGTTTTGTGAAGTGCTGACAAATGCTTTGAGCATACCGAGATATAATAGACGAGATGTTATGTGGGACATGCACCCACTAAAAAACACCTCCGTGAACCTACTGTCCCCTTGTGGGATGGGCCACACAGAACTTCACGACTCATCCAGTGCAGCCCGCCTCGGGCTCCAAGCTTATTTGGCGATATCCGGGCTCACCTGCGACTTCGCCACCATTGCACTCATGAGGACCGTGCGATGCGACGACGATAAGCCTCCTGCCCTCTTGCGACGAGAGAGTTTTCATCCCTGACGTCCCTGACGCGATCCGCTGCCTCTCATGCCTCCCTACTGTCGACCATGCCTTGGCCACAGCCGGCATAGAGAGGTCTGCCCCAATTGCTGCTACGTAAAATAAAATTAAATATCCATGGTTGAAAGTTTTTAGGTTAGAAGAATTAGAAGTGTAATTGTTTTCCAAGGGGCTTAAATTACATAATTTAGTCTCGAGACGGGGTTTGGTGCCCGTAACGTAGTGAGGGCGCTAATAGTTCGAGGGACTAAATAAGAAATTTACCCAAGGTAAACACTGTGCTTTTCATTACGAATACGAGGAAAATAAGAACATTAGTAATTATAGAAAAAATGAGTGTTGATCGAATGTTGTCGCTTTCCCGCTTATTTTGTTTTTTTCCTCCGGTCACCAGTACCGCCAGCCAGTAAGTACAGCCAGTATTTTTCATGTTTATCATTAAAAAAAATGGCAAAGACTTGTCGAAATCTATGTCATTTTAGAGAAATAGTTAAAAGTAAATTAGATTATAGTCAAAATATAATTTTATTCCTATGAACTTAAAGTTATTTTAATTTTAATTCGCGCTGTAATTGAGTGGCTGTATAAAAAGTTGGAACACGGTTCAATAAAAATGTGAAAATAGAGACCAAGTTTTTTTTAATAATTTGAGACCTGTCAGTTATTCTCCCCAGGGCTGAAAAGTAGTAGTAGTTTAGTTAGTAGTAGTTTCAACCCGCTTCACAGGCATGATATGACCTACTTTCAGAGTATGAGTAGTGAAAAAATATAATATCGTTTGGCAGGAGAAGGGAGAGGGGCCTGCCCCTGTGCCTTGTGCCTTGGTACCACTCCCATAATTATGAAGGCGACGCATCATTCTTGAAGAATAGTACATTGTTACCTTAGTGTGAAAGCATAGATATAATATTTCTATGGGTAATAGTAGATTATTAACCAAGGGGATAAAGCAGTTGCTGGCGAAGGAGGTGGCGGAACGCGAGAGGGAGAGAACCTCTCGTCCCAGCCGCCGCGGGAGGCGCTCCGGGCGTCGGGGGTCCCGCGATGACCTCCGGCCACCGTAGACGCGGGCCTGTGGATGGTGAGTGATGGGCTAACTCGCCATCCGTCCGTCTCACGACGAAAACAGGCCGTGTCGACGGCGCGTTCGTGTTCCACGCGCGCCTCAAAGAGATGTCAGCAACATGGGAGGGGCCCGAAAGGGCCGTCGCCTGTCGGGGCCGCGGGTAGTCCAACGGTTATCGCAGCCTCGACATAGAGGGCGAAGAAGGAACATAAGTGGTTTTTAGTCAGTAGAAGTCTGACACTCCCTTTCGCTCTGCCCAAGAGCGGGAGGGGTTATTCGATGATTTTACACCCACCAAAAAAAAAAAAAAAAAAAAAAAAAAAGGGGATAAAGCAGTGTCTTCTGTCGCGGGTGACGATTTAAATCGCGAGCGTAACGAAGAACACGAGGTTTACTTCCGAGCGTAGCGAGGGTGTTAAAAACTTAAATCACGAGCGAACCGAAGGATTAAAGACGAGTCCTGAGTGAGCGAGGGATTTAAGTTCACCCAAGATTAAGACAGCTTTATCACCGAGGAAAATACTCTACTTTTCGTACAATTTGCGAAAAAATTAACACAATAATAATATGAGAAAAGATAAGCATTTATTAAAAAAATGACAATTAAAAGTAAACTAAACTTAACGTTTATGTATTTGAAGAAAACAAAAACGCGGCAAATTCCTAGACTAATATTTTTTGTCGGAAAAGCAAAGGCATCAAGCTCATACGGCCTCGTCGGTTTTCGTTATTTTAATTAATAATCATAACTGCATATAATAAATGCGTATTCCTTTTTCAAAAAGATGTATAATGCTTTATATACAAACTCAATGGTGTAAACACAGATGTAGTTCAGTATAAATTTCGGTAAGTATTCCAAAATCACATTCTCCCCGTAGAGGATGAATAAAATTCAGTACAATTTTCTTTTCCGTGTTTTTAGCTGATTAAAAATGACTATTATTATGTTCGCTTTGTGGCATAGAATGTCACTTTTTTGAGGAAGTGGTACGAAAAAGTAACTTAGTTAGTGCCAAGACGGGGTTTGGCGCCTGAGCGTAGCGAGGGAATAAAATAAGTCTTTAACCCGAAGTAAACACTGTGCTTTTCATTACGAATACAAGGGAAGTTTAAGTTGATGGCATTAGGCTTGCCCCCAATTACATCGGTTGGTGGTATTAGACTTGCTTCCAATTACATTGGTTGATGGCAAAAGGCTTGCTCCTATTTACATCAGTTGATGGCATTAGGCTTGCTCCTAATTAAGTCAGTTGATGGCAATAGGCTTCCTCCTAGTTACATCGGTTGATGGCAATAGGCTCGCACCTAATTAAGCCTCTTGATGGCAATGGGCTTGCCCCAATCACATAGGTTGATGGCATTAGGCTTGCCCCCGACTATATTAGTTGATGGCAATAGGCTTGCTCCTATTTACATCAGTTGATGGCAATAGGCTTGCTCCTATTTACATCAGTTGATGGCAATAGGCTTGCTCCTAATTAAATCAGTTGATGACAGTAGGCTTGCTCCTAATTAAATCTGCTGATGGCAATAGGCTTGCCCACAATTACATCAGTTGATGGCAATAGGCTTGCTCCTATTTAAATCAGCTGATGGCATTAGGTTTGCCCCCAATTACATCAGTTGATGGCAAAAGGCTTGCTCCTAATTAAATCAGCTGATGGCATTAGGCTTGCCCCCAATTACATCAGTTGATGGCAATAAGCTTGCTCCTAATTAAGTCAGTTGATGACAGCAGGCTTACTCCTAATTAAGTCAGTTGATGGCAATAGGCTTCCTCCTAATTACATCAGTTGATGGCAGTTGGCTTGCTCCTAATTACAACAGTTGATGGCATTAGGCTTGCTCCTAATTAAGTCAGTTGATGGCAATAGGCTTCCTCTTAATTACATAGGTTGATGGCAACAGGCTCGCACCTAATTAAGCCGCTTGATGGCAATAGGCTTGCCCCCAATCACATCGGTTGATGGCATAAGGCTTGCCCTCAATTACATCAGTTGATAGCAATAGGCTTGTTCCTAATTAAATCAGCTGATGGCAATAGGCATGCCCCAAATTACATCGGTTGACGCTAATAGGCTTGCTCTCTTGCTCCTAATTACATTGATTAATGGTAATAGGCTTGCTCCTCATTACATCGGTTGATGGTAATAGGCTTGCTCCCAATATACATCGATTGATGGCAACAGACTTGTTCCCAATTACACAATTTTTTTAAATTATTTGACAGCTGTCAGTTGAAAGCAATTCTCCCTAGGGCTGAAAAGTAGTACTTTCAACCCGCTCCGCAGGCATATTATTGACCTACTTTCAGAGTATGAGTAGTGAAAAACATTATTGTAACCTAACCTCAAAATATGGCGAAGACGAAGGAGGTCCGGTCGATGGAGCCTACTCTTGAGTGAGGGCTTCTACTATTGAGTGGTTTTTAAAGAAGTAAGTACTGCAAAGTTATTCACAACCATTCGATTGTCAGTCGTATCCACAGACGTATAAAGAGTAGGTCGTATCCAATCGATCCATTGTACTATCGAAAATCGCTATTCACAAAACCGAAGCCGAGTACCTAATGCATTCGATTGTGATTCGAGATGAAAATATCAATCCTGCCGTCCCTGCCAACAGCTATTTGCTATTGGAAGCCATTTTCTACTATACCAGCAAGAGTCCTTACATATCCATTTAAAATAAAAATCATTACATTTATTTTTTTGACATTTTTAAATTGTTTTTAATTGTATATTTTGTTTTTCGAGGGTTACTCAGTACAATCTACAGTAAAACTTATAGAATACTCATTAAGGCCACATATTTTTTTTCATTACGTGTGTTCATTTCGATCGAATCTGTGAATAGCATTTAACAATATCGTTCGATCCAAAAATCTGATACTCGAAAAAGTGTCACGATCGAATCGACTTCGATTCGATTGTTTGTGAATAGCTATGCTGAGCTTGATTTGCTCGCTGTTGCATGTAAGTTTTCCTAGGACCGTACAAATTTGAAAAATGCTTTCTATTAAACACTTTATTTTTTATTAAATTCAATAGTAGTATTGTGTTTTAGAGCTAGAGCTATCAGTGTTATAGAGACATTATTGGAGTTTACACATTCTAGTTTAGTTTTTTTTTTTGTTTTGTTTTATTAGAATGTAAGTTTCATTTAGAGTATAATTTAAAAAAATATATATATATAATATAATTTAGGGTTAGGTATATGTGCATACAAAACTAACTAAAACTAAGATCCTAAATTAAAATGTTCATATTTAAGTTATAGTTGTTTAGTTAGTTGTTTTTGTTAGTTATCTTGTTGTTACTAACACTATGGACAATTGTCTGAATTAAAGTTTTGAATTGGAATTTGAATTTAGTATCAAGTTATTTTTACCATGTGCCTACCGTATCCTACCAATAAATGTATTTGTCTTTTTCATCAAAAACCTATATATCCCATTGCAGTTTACTTTTTTGTGTTGTAACAGTGTAAAGCGAGGAGCTGGGTGCTAGAAAGTTAAAACATAATAATAGCTGTCCCAAAACTAAGTACAAACATTTTGGACATCCTAATAGAAAGAGATGAGATCCACTTTCGAGGTAATTTCGCTCGGAACGTTTTTAAGTGGCACGTGCACAGTCCAAATAATATTTAAAATCCTTGATTATTACAGATATTACAACAGCAACATGTCAACACAAATGCGGCAGTAACTCTCTATTAGGCAGGATCGATAACGTCATCTATGTCGACTATTGACTTTTTCTTCTCATTGCCAAAGAACCATGCAGCATACTGTATAGTATCTTGCTTCACTGGCTCGGGCTCATCGGGCTTTTGTGTTGAAAATGGGCCAACGTCCGTCATAGTGTAGTGAACTAAAGAGACATTTTTTTACAGTTCTTATTTCTGTGTTCGTATACTCTTGCTAAGATTATAAGAATAAAAGGTTATTTTATGAAACGACGCGCGACGTCTACAAAAACTATTAATTCTACAACGTGATTAAAATCCACGTATCCAGAACGTATTTTTCTAAGAATGTTTAAAAACATATCCATTTGTCTATTGTTAATGTTTTCTTCCATTCCGATTGGTTATATTTTAACATCTGTTATAATGCGAGTAGCTGATTGGTGTTATCGTACAACATACATGATTGAACCAATAATCATTAAGTTTGTAAACGGAAACAAACCATGTGCTAACATGGCGATTTTTCATCATTCTTCGCATGTCGTTTGATAATTATTGCGTGGCTGTTATGGGAATTTGCTATAATCGTGCAATATTTTATCTTTTTGACACATTTTCTTTGTTTTGTTAATTATAATTATACTGGGGAAAAATGAGTGTAGACGCCTACGGACCGAGCTCGCAAACACTCACGTTTTTGGACACTGAGGAAGCGGATCTTATTGGGGCTGATACTCAGGGCTCCGAATTCGAATTCACTGACTTCACCCTTCCTTCTCAGAGCCAAACACAGGCTTCACAACATGATCACGGCTTGTCATCTTCAAATCAGGTTAGTGAAAACATAGTTCATTATTTTTGTTTTTCCTCTAACCTTATTTTGTTGAATACGTAACTACGTAAGTTGTTTCGATTAGTGTTTTACTTGGTATTGTTTGTATTACAGGTAAACGGTTTGGGTCGCTCTGACTTATCGTCGAAAGTTTCCAATGTGACTAATGCCATAGCGGAATTGCAATTTGAGGAAGAAGATGAGGCTTTATACAGCAAGGAGTTGCCTGACCACGCGTGCAAGTACTGTGGCATTCATGACCCGGCCACTGTTGTCATGTGTAACATTTGCAACAAGTGGTGAGTCACTTTCCCACCTAGTGTCTTGTTACACTTGAACATTTATCTTTGATTAGTGTCACGTCAAACAAAACATTCTATCTATGCTACGCGTCTTAACACACCTGTAATATTTATGGCCACAAACAATAATATGTTAACATACTTCAACTTGGTCAAATAACATCTAAAATTCTATATTAGCTTCATTGTAATAAACAAAAGTTGGTTTTACCCTCATAAGAAGGTCATAAGCAACTAATTTATTCATAGAAAAACTGCCAACCGTTATTTAACCTTCCCGGCCTTTGAAATGACTTGAACTTTCAGGAATGCAAATAAAATTTTCAAGTTTAATTAGGATCACAATGTCTGTAATTTGCATTACACCAATACAATAGAAAACTAAAAAATTGAAATGTAAGGTGAAGAACTGAACATTGATATAAACATGAATAATTTGTGGCAAATCCAACAAGAATTAGTGTTGCAGTTTAATTATATAATTCTGATTCAATCACCTGACCTTGTTTTGAAGTGAATGTTCAAACTGATATAGAATGGTTTCAAACTAACATAAGACAAAATACAACTAAAGATGACTAACATAAAATATATCATTCAAAAAACATTACCCTTTTCTTGCAGTTGGGTAATAATACTTTTCATAATTATATAATATCACTTATATAGGTTCTGTAATGGGCGCGGAAACACTTCGGGCTCACATATCATCAACCACTTGGTGCGTGCCAAGCACAAGGAAGCCGCCTTGCATAGAGACGGACCACTCGGGGAGACATTACTGGAATGCTACTCATGCGGTGCCAGGAATGTGTTTGTTCTTGGCTTTATACCAGCTAAGGCTGACTCTGTTGTCGTTCTGCTTTGCCGGTAAGATATCACTAATTTATATAAATGTGTGTAACATATAACAGGTTTAAGCATTTTTCATGTTCTTGCATAATATTATGTAATGTTCTGTTTTGTTAAAATTGGAATTTATCAAATATTGGCAAATTGACAACAATATTTATATGCATCATAGAAAAATGCACATCAGTTTTTCTAAAGAAATAGAATTTATGATGATGCCATATTTATAAAATAATGATTATGGTTTCAGTCAACCCTGTGCAGCTCAAAGCTCCTTGAAGGATATGAACTGGGATCAAGAGCAGTGGAAACCCTTGATATGTAAGTTTTACTTACCACACAGGCATAAAATAAAAATAAAAAGCATCTTTAACAAGAGCTCGACCAGTTAAAAATCTTAATTTGTTACAATCCCTAAACTACATTTTGTTGTGCTGGTTTTCTCATAGTTGCTTACTTAAAACCAATCAAATTAAAACTTGATTTAATATGTTTGTAATCAAGTAAATAATTAATTATAAGTAAGTTTTGTAATTGAAATGTTTTTACATTTTGCAGCTGATCGTGCATTCCTATCTTGGTTGGTGAAAGTGCCTTCTGAGGCTGAGCAGATGAGAGCTCGCCAGGTAAGCTCATCACTCATAATAAATAATATGTTGGATTCCCAGAAGGGATAAGCAGAGATACTTATGATTAGCAGTATTGGCACTCCTTTAATACATCATCCACGAATTCTGTTGAACTGAACTGAGGGATTGAACTCTACTTACTAAATCTTATCTTCAGCAATCACACTATATATAGCAATGAGGTGTACAGGAGGGATCATGTTGCCATCAACGGTGTTTGGGTCATCCAAACTTGCAAGTTTTTCCTTCTGCATTCCTATGACCTCAATAACCAAAATAGTTTGATATATTACAGGAAATCTAGTCATACAAGATATTCGTTTTTCCTTATTTATTATTTTATTTCTTAGGTATTATATAAGTATTTTATTGTTTCTAGGTAACTCCCCAGCAAATTGGACGCCTAGAAGAGCTGTGGCGCGATAATGTGGATGCTACCTTTCAGGACCTAGAGAAGCCTGGTGTGGATGAGGAACCTCATCAAGTGCTCTTGAGGTGTGTCAGACTATGGTTTAACTTCAATCTTAAACCCATTATGTGACTACAAAAACCTAATTTTTCTTTGCCATGAAATCTACAAGTTATTATTCATCATGGTTCGATGAAATAATAACAATGTTTGTTACTTACTATATTATTTTTAAAGATCTAAGGAAATAAAAAGTTGAATCACTTATGTAATCTATCATTCTATTTTCAGATATGAGGATGGCTACCAATACCAGAACATCTTTGGTCCTCTCGTGAAGCTGGAAGCGGACTACGACAAGAGGCTGAAGGAGTCACAGACTCAAGAAGGCATTGAGGTTCGCTGGGATGTAGGGCTTAACAAGAAGACCATCGCATACTTCACTCTCGCTAAAACGGATAGCGATATGAAACTGATGCATGGAGATGAGTTGAGATTGAGGTAATTGAAGAATTGACTAGATGGATATTAGAATGGATTATTGCATAGCAAGATATTGTTATGCAAAAATTCGTTTCAATATTGTAAATGCGAAAGTAACCGCCTATCTTTCGAAATCTGAAGAGTTTTAAGGGGATAGGTAGAAAAGACACTAACCTAATTTCTAGAAGATTATAATTATATTTTTATTGCTAAAGAAATAATAGTGAATTTTCTAAAATCCTTTCTAAAAGTCATCTTTGTTTAATGCAACATTTCCTACTTCAAAAAACCCAGAGGTTTAGGGAGTGAGTTGTTTCTCACATTTTTTATAACGAAACTTCCAATACAGATACGTAGGTGAGCTGCACAAGGCGTGGTCGGGCGTGGGTCACGTGATCAAGGTGCCTGACAACTACGGCGATGATGTCGGACTCGAGCTCAAGAGCGGCGCTGGCGCTCCGCTCGACTGCACCTCCAACTTTGTTGTTGATTTCATCTGGAAGAGTACTTCCTTTGACAGGTTGGTTTATTAAACATGCATGTACTCTCTGATTTTTGTGGATTCGAACACAGTCCTATGCATTACTTTGTAGTAGAAAAAAATGTGCGGAAGTGGGTATGCCCTACCAAAAAAATCGAAGACATTTTGAAGAAGGCTAATCCGACTCAGCCAGCGGGGTGGATTATAGGCCTCTGTGACACAGAGTAAACAGATAAATCGTGCGATGGGACATGCAAAATCGAGTTATAGTACTCAGAAAGAAATATTTTATTCCTAAAAATATGAGGACCCAACTCTGTATATTAATTAGTTTTTCCTATTCGTTCTAGGATGCAACTAGCCCTGCGCAAGTTCGCAGTCGACGACTCCTCGGTGTCCGGTTACATTTACCGTCGCCTGCTGGGGCACGAAGTTGAAGAGGTCTTGTTCCGCGTTCATCTGCCGAAACACTTCAGCGCTCCCAACTTGCCTGACCTCAATCGTTCTCAGGTACATATCGCATTATGTCAGTGTGGGTCAAATTTTTATCGACTTTCGTCAAAATAATAGGGATTATTTTTCATGATTTGGGTTTTTTACAGGTCTATGCAGTGAAGCACGCCTTACAACGTCCGCTGTCCCTGATTCAGGGACCGCCTGGAACAGGCAAAACTGTGACATCAGCTACTATCGTGTACCAACTGGTGAGGCAGAATAGCGGCCCCGTACTCGTCTGCGCTCCGTCCAACACTGCCGTCGACCAACTAACGGAAAAGATTCATAGAACCGGCCTTAAGGTCGTCAGACTGTGCGCCAAGTCGCGCGAAGCTATGGAGTCATCGGTGTCGTTCCTGGCACTGCACGAGCAAGCCAGGGCCCTGGGCTCAGCCGACAGCGAGCTGCGCAAGCTGACGCGGCTGAAGGAGGAGGCGGGCGAGCTGTCGGCCGCGGACGAGCGCCGCTACCGCGCACTGCGCCGCGCCGCCGAGCGCCGCCTGCTGGACGCGGCCGACGTGCTGTGCAGCACGTGCGTGGGGGCCGGAGACCCGCGCGTGGCCCGCATGCGCTTCCAGTCCATCCTCATCGACGAGGGCATGCAGTCCACCGAGCCCGAGTGCATGGTGCCCGTGGTGCTGGGCGCGCGCCAGCTCATCCTCGTGGGCGACCACTGCCAGCTGGGCCCCGTCGTCATGTGCAAGAAGGCGGCCAAAGCCGGCCTCAGCCAGAGTCTTTTCGAACGTTTGGTCGTCCTCGGCATCCGTCCGTTCCGTCTGGAAGTCCAATACAGGATGCATCCTGAATTGTCGCGTTTCCCTTCTGATTTCTTCTATGAGGGCTCTCTGCAAAACGGAGTGAGCGCTGAAGAACGTCGTTTGCATAAAATTGACTTCCCGTGGCCGAGACCCGATCGCCCGATGTTCTTCTATGTAACGCAAGGACAAGAGGAAATTGCTGGGTCTGGAACATCTTATTTGAATAGAACCGAAGCTGCTAATGTAGAAAAACTTACAACACGGTTTTTAAAAGCGGGCGTGCGTCCCGAACAAATCGGTATCATCACTCCTTACGAGGGCCAACGGTCTTACCTCGTGCAGCACATGCAGTATCAAGGTAGCTTGCACGCTAAACTGTACCAAGAGATAGAAGTGGCCAGTGTAGACGCGTTCCAAGGCAGAGAAAAGGACATCATCATCATGTCCTGCGTTCGTTCCAATGAGCACCAGGGAATCGGATTCTTGAGCGATCCTCGACGTCTGAACGTAGCTCTGACACGTGCTAAGTATGGTCTTATAGTGGTCGGCAACCCCAAGGTATTGAGTAAACAGCCACTGTGGAATCACTTGCTAGCGTTCTACAAGGAGCGCCGCGTCCTCACAGAGGGTCCACTTTCTAATCTCAAGGAATCGGCTATCCAATTTGCGAAACCAAAGAAGTTGGTGAACGCACAAAATCCGGGGTCTCATTTTATGTCGACGTCGATGTTCGACGCACGCGAGGCGATGGTGCCAGGCTCAGTGTACGACCGCGCGCGGCCGCTGCGTGACCCGCTGGCCTACGTAGGCCCGCGCGCCGGCCTGCACGCGCCCGTGCCGCCCGCAGCCTTCGCGCCGCGTCCGGCTGCGCGGGCCGCCGGCCGACGTCGCCCGCCGCGCCTGAGCCAGGAGCCGCTGTCGCAGCCGCCGCCGCTGTCACTGTCGCAAGGCGCCTCCCAGCCCGACTTCAGCCAGGAGTCGGCGGCGCCCGACTGCCCGTCGCAGCCCGACGGACTGCTGTCGCAGGACTCCACGTACCAGGGCGGTTTCCGAGCGCGCTGCAGCCAGTACTGAGTGCCGGGCGTCCGCCCGCCGACGCACCCGCCGGGGTGGGGACCACGGTACTGACGACAGACGCCGAAGCGCACCGCACGCCTGACGACGACGACCTCGGCTCGGGTGTAGAGACGGACGGAGGGTTCCTCGCGGTGCGGCACGACCGCGGGGTGGGACCGGTCGCGCCGGCGGCGGAATCCGACCGCGACTTTGTTAGTCTTCGCCCATCGACCGCATTGAAGAGTGAAAACTCAAACTTAGAAATTGTGTCACGCGCGGAGCATACTTGAGCGACAAGTTTCGTCGCCTAAGGTAAAATGTAACCGTTCCATTACAGGGATAGTATTTTTATAGGATGTTGAAATCAAACCAATGTTACTACAAACGTTAATTAAAATAATGCAAAGTCAATGCAAGCTCAATGAGCAAAATTGGTCGTAAATGTTAAATGTAATTTCATTAGACACATGCACCAAATCGACATTGCTATAAAATTGTTGCTATCCTAAATTACTACACGCGTTACTATGTAACAATTAGAAACGAGTAGACAAAAACGTCTAAATGGAGAATCATGGTGGCTCGGATCGAAATTTTGAAGGCTTGGAGGGCGCCAATTTGTGAGGGAAGAAGGATAGATAATTATGTATAATTTTGTAAAATAAAAAACTATGAAATAACACCTCATAAAATTCCTACAGTGGAGTGCTTTTGCCGTACTATTTTTATAACAAACAAAAATCAGTAAAATACTGTCTAGATATAATCATTCATCCAATTTTAATTGACTGTGTAATGACAAAACTTGTTTTCTCGTTTCTAGGTGTATTAGCAAATCGCGACGTACCAAAAATTTTGGTACGTGAACGAATACCACCTCGGTTCGCATCGTAGAAATTTAAACTCATTTATAATTTAACAAATAAAAAAATCTTAAGAGAGTTAGTCAGAAAATATTAGGGGGCCTCTTTCAAATTCTAGTAAATGGTTTGTTTTCGTCATAGGGAAATTTAAAGTTCACATTTAACTTCATTATCATTGACGATATCAAACAGTGTCAGATCTACATGATAAACAAAAAATATCAAAAACTGTTGCTTTTCCTTCTCATCCAATTTTTCAATCTTTTCATGGCATATCGTCATTCCAATACAAGAAATCAAATATTTTTATGGAATTATTTATATCACATGACGATCTGAAAATTCTTCAAAAATAATGTAATTTACTTTAAATTTGACGGCTGTTACGTGTATGTACAAATTGTAAAATTAGCTGTATATTGTTATGCTTTCCTTTCAAAATGCAATGAAACACTATCGAAATTCTTTAGTTTTCTATTATATAAAATCACGCTCTAAACATTCCTCAATATACTTTTGAAACTTCTTATTTATACATATTTCTAACTATGCAATGGGATGCCAATTAAATTTTAATGTGGTCTTCAAGACAGGTAGAGTTGGGTACTAAGTCAATATTGTGAAAAGGTTTCTGTGACTAATAGAGTCAATAATAAAATATGTATGTATTTCCTGTTAATAAGTTAATAGTGAACTATCTTAGATGGTCGTACACTTTTGTTTGTGAAGGAAAATCAATAAAGAATGTCATAAGTTTAATGCAGTTTTATTTGTAAAAAAAAAACGAATATAAAATACAATATCCAAAATCATTACAAACGTCGATAATCTACGTTTTATTATTGCAATACAAATTGAGAACTTAAAAAATTTAAATATAGCATTTTATATATTATTTATGTTGCTTATAATTTATATCAATAAACTTTGAAATTAAACGAAAAACAATACTTCTAAAATGTGTCCTTCAACAATATTGCGTTATATTGATAGTGACACCAGTGGTTAGGTATGCAAAATATCGTCCAGTAATATTGGCACGGTCCTTAAAGCTCTCATAGGTTGGTTCATGAACAAAACTACCATTTACATAACATCACTACATAGAAGATCTAGACATTTATCACAATGAAGCTGCCATTATAAATGGTCATCTGTATTAGACAAACATTCTAGTTTCTCATATTTACCCAATAAGGTAATTCTTTTAACACTTATACTGAGTCATAACAAAAGATGTTTAATTTGTGCAAAGACATTTTTTATCTTACTTTGTTAACATTCCAATTTAAAAATTCCACAAGACTACAAATACATCATACTTTTTCTAACAATCAAAGCAAATCTAGCAGTGGAGCCTAGAATCTTGTCACGTTAAATGCATGTGTAGTGTACAGTCTGCAATCGTAAATTTACTGAACTGATCGACTCTGAAACAAGTGTTTTTGCTATCATGTCCAACTAATAGTCTGTTCGATAACAATCATCAATATTACTTGTGAGATTCTAAGGCATGTGCCTATTGAACTGAGATATTTATTGAGCTGTGCACATTTATATCTTAGGAAACGGCACATACAAACATTACTTTAGTATATAATCAAATAGCATGTATATTATATCAATGTTAGTAAACTTTAAAAACTGCGACGATGCCAAAAAGGCGGTAGGCCTTATCTATATAAAGTATAACCATTTCTAAAAATGTGGCCTAAATGCTAATATGTTTACAAAATGCTAAGCTCTGCTGGTTAAGACATTTTCAGATTACTGAGGTAATGGAGGAGGTAGGACGGCAGCATAAGTAGGATAGAATGGAGCAAAGTTGTTCGGACCTCGGATCATCATGTGGTTAGACTCGCCTCTATCTTGAATCGTGCGCGCTGAGTAATTTCCTTCTTTATAAACTGGAGTAGCTGGAAATTTAAAGTATACGGTCAAATTCTGGTCGAAGTCAAAGAAGATTGGGATTAGTCAGTCTGGTAAAGCTACAATGACCATTTCATTGATTATTCCATTTTCTCCCACAGCTAGACAAAGGCCTCTCCCATAATATACTCATGTGAACATTAATCGCCACTGAAAACTAATCACACGCCAAGAGCGAAAATAAATAGAGTATTAATGTTAGAAACTAATAAAATCTGTTCTTTGGCGTTCAGGAGAAAGACGAAACAATAATTTCTATTACAATAGAGTAAATAACAGGTGGTAACTAGTTTATCATGATTAAATTATCATCACAAAATAAAATAATATCACGCGTGCGTGTATTCCACGAAGGCATGAGTGTGTTTGATGGCAATAGGCTCGCCTCTGCCTTACGTAAAAGGGCTCGTTTACAGAGACGCGAGGCGTAGCGCGGCGCGTGCAGAAGGCTCGTCGCGTGATATTTTATTAATTTACTGAGAGGCGGGACCACCGCAACGAACGCTGCTTGTTAAACTGTGTGCGTTTCGACCGCGCGGCCACGACGTTTTTTTTTTTTAAAAAACTGTACCAAGTTCATGTAAAAGTTTGTAAAAGTTGATTCCCAAAACCATAAATTTGTCAAAGTTATGGTTACAAAGTTATAAGGGTTTGAACGTGGCCGCGCCATCGAAACGCGGAGAACCGCGCGGCCACGGAGATCTTTAAAACTAAGCGTTGCAGAGACCTGCAATTTAGGTAAATAACAGATACCAGATGTAAAAAATTTGTAAAAATATAGAAAAAAATCCTAGGTTTATATTTTAGGAGCTGTAACACTAAAACCCCATGGCCGCGCCATTGAAACGGTGAAAACCACGTTATCGCCGATATCTCGCTGAAAAAGCATCGTAGTGGTCTGGAGTTTCTTGTGATTCATAGATTTGAATTTGTCAAATCATGTAAAAATACAAAAAAAAACCCTAGGTTTATATTTTAGGTGCTATAAGACTAAAACGCCATGGCCGCGCCATTGAAACGGTGAAAAATACGTTATCGCCGATATCTCGCTGAAAAAGCGTCGTAGAGGTCTGAATTTTCTTGTAAAACATAGATTTGAATTTGTCAAATCATGTAAAAATACAAAAAAAAACCATAGGTTAATATTTTAGGTGCTATAAGACTAAAACGCCATGGCCGCGCCATTGAAACGGTGAAAAATACGTTATCGCCGATATCTCGCTGAAAAAGCATCGTAGAGGTCTGAAGTTTCTTGTAAAACCTAGATTTAAATTTGTCAAAACTTTTGGAAATACCCAAAAAGGACCTAGGTTTATATTTTAGGAGCTGTAAGACTAAAACCCCATGGCCGCGCCATTGAAACGGTAAAAAACCACGTTATCGCCGATATCTCGCTGAAAAAGCATCGCAGAGGGCTGAAGTTGTTTGTAAAACAATGATTAGAATTTGTCAAAAATTGGAAAAATACACAATAAATTTCTAGGTTTATATTTTAGGAGCAGTAAGGCTAAAACCCCATGGCCGAAACGGTGAAAATCACGTTATCGCCGATATCTCGCTGAAAAAGCATCGTAGAGGTCTGAAGTTTCTTGTAAAACCAAGATTTGAATTTATCAATTTTTTTTAAAATACACAAAATAATCCTAGCTTTGTATATCAGGAGCTGTAGTACGATATCGTTTAGAACCTTTGTTGTTTCGATAGGGGTGACCATGACTTTGTGTTTACAGAAAACTTTCCACCTATTGCATTTCCCTAGAAATTCCAAAACTAGGTTTACTAAAAAATGAAAAAGTATTACGACAGTAACTAGTATGTATTACTTACCTTGGTTATGAAGCATTAATTTGAAATCCAATCGTAAGGCGTAACAAAGTCCAAATTGTAAGAGCAGAACTTAGTTTTCCAAAGATAAAAAAAAAATGTCCGAAACAGTGCTCAAATCAAAGTCCGTAGGAATGCCAAAATATAAAAACACCAAAAAAACACCAACGAGTAGTCCCTACGAATTAACTGAAAGTAAAACGACGACTGCAACAGAAGGCTTTTGGCGGACACTGCGCGACTACAGGATATCTCTTTTAGAGTGCACTTTGTTACGCCTTACGATTGGATTTCAAATTAATGCTTCATAACCAAGGTAAGTAATACATACTAGTTACTGTCGTAATACTTTTTCATTTTTTAGTAAACCTAGTTTTGGAATTTTTAGGGAAATGCAATAGGTGGAAAGTTTTCTGTAAACACAAAGTCATGGTCACCCTATCGAAACAACAAAGGTTCTAAACGATATCGTACTACAGCTCCTGATATACAAAGCTAGGATTATTTTGTGTATTTTTAAAAATTTGATAAATTCAAATCTTCGTTTTACAAGAAACTTCAGACCTCTACGATGCTTTTTCAGCGAGATATCGGCGATAACGTGATTTTCACCGTTTCGGGCATGGGGTTTTAGTCTTACAGCTCCTAAAATATAAACCTAGGTCCTTTTTGGGTATTTCCAAAAGTTTTGACAAATTTAAATCTAGGTTTTACAAGAAACTTCAGACCTCTACGATGCTTTTTCAGCGAGATATCGGCGATAACGTGGTTTTTTACCGTTTCAATGGCGCGGCCATGAGGTTTTAGTCTTACAGCTCCTAAAATATAAACCTAGGTCCTTTTTGGGTATTTCCAAAAGTTTTGACAAATTTAAATCTAGGTTTTACAAGAAACTTCAGACCTCTACGATGCTTTTTCAGCGAGATATCGGCGATAACGTATTTTTCACCGTTTCAATGGCGCGGCCATGGCGTTTTAGTCTTATAGCACCTAAAATATTAACCTATGGTTTTTTTTGTATTTTTACATGATTTGACAAATTCAAATCTATGTTTTACAAGAAAATTCAGACCTCTACGACGCTTTTTCAGCGAGATATCGGCGATAACGTATTTTTCACCGTTTCAATGGCGCGGCCATGGCGTTTTAGTCTTATAGCACCTAAAATATAAACCTAGGGTTTTTTTTTGTATTTTTACATGATTTGACAAATTCAAATCTATGTTTTACAAGAAAATTCAGACCTCTACGACGCTTTTTCAGCGAGATATCGGCGATAACGTATTTTTCACCCTTTCAATGGCGCGGCCATGGCTTTTTAGTCTTATAGCACCTAAAATATAAACCTAGGGTTTTTTTTGTATTTTTACATGATTTGACAAATTCAAATCTATGAATCACAAGAAACTCCAGACCACTACGATGCTTTTTCAGCGAGATATCGGCGATAACGTGGTTTTCACCGTTTCAATGGCGCGGCCATGGGGTTTTAGTATTACAGCTCCTAAAATATAATCCTAGGATTTTTTTCTATATTTTTACAATTTTTTTACATCTGGAATCTGTTATTTACCTAAATTGCAGGTCTCTGCAACGCTTAGTTTTAAAGATCTCCGTGGCCGCGCGGTTCTCCGCGTTTCGATGGCGCGGCCACGTTCAAACCCTTATAACTTTGTAACCATAACTTTGACAAATTTATGGTTTTGGGAATCAACTTTTACAAACTTTTACATAAACTTGGTACAGTTTTTTTTTAAAAAAAACGTCGTGGCCGCGCGGTCGAAACGCACACGTTAAACTAACGAGCGAAAAATCGCTTCTCGTAAAATCGTTAACATTTTCATACATCGCCATGTGCTTGAAATAAAAACGCACAACGCGCCACGCCCCGCGTCTCCGTAAACAAAAATGAGGAGGTTACACCTACAGATATACTTCTACTTACTTAAAGTCGGGTACAGTGTTTGGTATGGCTGCACGGGCGCCGCCCCTGGCATTACCCATCCTCCTGGAGCTGCGTCTCCGCCTGGAGCTGAAGGCCCCTGAAAAATAAATTTAAATCGCTTTAGTCTACATGAACACAAGCTTCATTTTAAAGAATCCATACCAATGGCTCAATTCCAATATTCTTTTATAAAAGCATACACGAGCAATTTAAATTCAGCTCAATCAAACTAACGCTTCTTAGAACAAGTCGACGCAACTTCCAGTAATTTGTATCAATGCTAACCTTTCCTCAGACCCAGTTTGTAGATCGGAACAACACGTATTTTTCATCCATACTCGACATCAACATCGTTCCCCACACAATCCATCCATCTATTTTTCTCCATTGCCTCATAAGCAAACCACTTATTCATGATTTATTGTTCAAGAAATTATCTACTCACCATAGGTTGTCCCGGACTAACAGGTAGTACAGCCGGCTGGCTTGGAGAGTACGGTCCCGAATCCCCGTTGCCTACGTTCTCCAGTATCGGTGCAGATGGCGTCGCTTGTCCGATCATACCGACCAACGGTACCGTGCCGATGGCGATGTATTTCTTGCCGCTCATGTTCATATGCATGCCTGATACTACACATTCCACCTGTGGGATAAACAATAAAAATATACGTTTTCTGGTACAAAAGTCATAGAACCGGCAATAAGTCTGCGTAAGTCTTACACAGCATTCTACGTGCCATATTTCGTTCCAGAAACCAGGCGTAAATGACACGTTATTCACAATAATTATTCTTGTGCTTAGCACAAAAACGCAGAAATGTGTCTAATTTAGATTAGACACATTTCTGCGTTTTTTCCCAGAAAAATAAAGTTATAATTGTATAAGATCGTGTGACTTTTTGGCATCGCAAGTAAGTTCTCTGAGCTGAAATGCGCTTGAAACGATATTGCGAAAAATAAATACTAACGAATAACTGGTTTGAGGAAGTTTCCTAGTGTCGTAATATATAATACTAAGCCGTCACTTAGTAAAGGTTTGACATATTTTTTTATGACAAAACTGACAAAACCCTTACTAAGTGATGGCCTAAGTAATCTCTGAGTGCGGCAGTTAGACTAATTGGTCAAGTAGTCTGTATTATGTAGGTACGCTGCATTCAAAAACGTCACATGATATAAGGACCCTCAAAACGGCGGTGAAGGAAAACGGCATACCAACTTGAACTGGGCGGAGGCCTGTGTTCCAGCATTGAAACCATTAGTCGTTGATCATGTTGTGATGCCAATAGAACCAGATATTCAAATATTTTTATTCCAGGTTTTTAAGAAAAAAAAAGGACTAATTATTTCTATTCCAAATATTCATTGCCATATCTAATTTTATTCGTATGTTCCGTGAGAATTTTTGTTTGGATTCAAGTATGACATCATCATGAGATCACTCACAAAAACACTGCAAGATAAGCCTGGCTATAAAACACAACGAAGTTACCTTGGAAACTACTGCACAAATTATACCCACGAACCATACAATTAATTGGGTTGAAATTATTAAAATGCAGTTAGCATATGTCTAGAATTCTTAATTACATTAGAAATATTCACTTTCCATAGCATACAAATTAAATATTGTTTGATGGTCTACGACCTTTCATTGTTATAATAAATTGAACCTTGTTCAAATGCAACTAAAGTTAATTTCACGTAAAGTTGCAATACAACAGTACTTTTGATTTCATATAGTGGTATGGTACTTTCGCTCTACAATCACAATGCATGTGTGAATGAAATAAGAATTTAGTCATTCATACCATTGAACTTCATGGAAACTGCCAACTGTGGGTTCGATTACTTGAGCTGAGCCCATCAGAAGAGGGATACATTGAATTAGCTAGTGAAACGCGACAAACGTGGTAGGTATTATTTCTGTTGGGGTCCATATCTACAGGTAACTTATAATATTAGTGTTTTAGTAAAAAATGTACAGACGTCTTGGATAAAATACATGTACACACGGCGAACAAACAAGCTAGACAAGACTAGTTTATGCGGATCTCTCATTGTACAGAAAATCTGTACAAAGCAGGGCCATGTTATGCTGAAAATGGGTAGCTTGATGTGTCACCGTGTAAACTTAAACTCGAAGTAACTACAACACCAGTGTTCATTGACATCAAAACAAAATCATGCTTTTGTTGTCCCCATCCTGTCTGTCGAGTTTTGCTAGGTAATTAAACTAATAGCAACGAATAGAATAGTAATTAGTATTGTATATTAACAGGAAGTCACAGTTTTCCTACATTACGCGGTTACCGCGACCTTGAACGATATTGCATAATTGCGCCTCCCGCCATCATAACAGTAACTCAATGTTTCTTACCTTGAAGTCGTAATCCAAATCGATAATGTTACAGTTCACGAGATCGGATGGCGGTATCGGGGGCACTTCCATGGACAGTTCCCAGCTTTTGGTGCTCCCTGCGGGGGCAGGACCTTCTTGTATAGTTAAAACTATGTCTTTTATTTTCTTAGTTTGAGTTGATGGTGTTGTGGCCCTGTATGTCACCACCTAAAATAATTTAAATGATATTTCATTTTGGATACTATAACCACAGACTTTTTTATACTGTGCTATAACTGTGTGTTTTCCGTGGTGAAGAGATCAGGTAACACGTAAGATAACTTCACGCCTGTAATCGCAAAAGGGTTAGGCAGAGGTGTACCGATTAGCAGACCCACATTTCGCCAGTTATGTTTAAGGGCCAAGTAATAGGGGGCTAGCCTATTGCCATATTAACCGGGAACAGAAAACATTTTAAAACATCTACCTCTCCTGCTGATACCTGCTGAGCAAAAACCTTCCCTATAGCCTTTTACTCTTTTCTCTGTGCGGTCTTCTACAGCAAATCTATCACAAAACATTCTCTTTTCTCTTCATGTAAATTGTCTCATCAGCAGATTTGCGGAAACTTTGCCTCTTCTTAATAATACAGTGCTCTTATAACTTGCCGCTAATTTAACAGTAAAGCTATCTGTTTCGGATTTTATAGGGAGGTATTATTTGATGATGAGATGTACTTCTGTGAACTTTAGGCAAACACTCTACTTATACCTGACATGTTTTGATGTGAATGTTTCGCCAGTACGCACGACGACCAATCAGGCTATACAAAAGCAGTTCAAGTGGATCTCTCATTTCGAAGGAAATCTATACAAAGGCGAGGCCATGTTATACTGGCAATGTATAGCTTGATTTATAGGTAGCCGTAACATTAGATAAAGGTTAGGTCATCTTATGAAATGCATTAGTGGCATTCCTGCAGTTGAATTCCACTAATGCTTTGGTTCCTTATTTTTATTGGCAAATGTTTTTAATTTTTTTTTAAGTTCATAAGTTCAATCTGACCTACTAATGACATTAATGAACATAATTTCAACGATGTATACTTAGTTCGTCTGAGTAATTTAAAATTGTTCAAATTGTCATTTTTTAACAATAACACATTGATCCAAATTGTCAGTTAATAAGCCACCAAGGACTATCTGTAGTAACATGCAATCAAGTTTCATTACCACTAGAGTTTGGGCACGACTCATGAGAACTCAAATAAGAGGAATAAAAAAACATCACGGCTGTCGTTTTTATTGTTTGATTCATGAAAACCTGAGTAGTCAGTAGCTATTCAACTTATACTCAACAACAAAACTAGGTAGGTAATTAATCTTTTGAATTCATTTAAAAAACTTTCATGTAAAAAGATGTCTTATTTTGAGGTGTATTACCTGTTAGGTATGGCTTAAAACTGTTATGATAAGATATTATATTTATTATTTATTTAATTGGCCTACTCTTAACTTGAATCATGTTACAGACAGAGCTGGGGTGCTCGTTCAGTCGCGAGTTAAAACTCGCGACTTGAAGAAATAGGATATGATAAATTATCAACAGCCAAACACGTCACCTGACATGCATTACCCTCGTGAGGACAATTTGCGTCACAGCAACTGGGGGTCTTGCAACCATCTCAAATATGTCAACTCTTCCATTCAATAGTCACAGTCGTCTTCTTCTACGCCATGTATTGCTAAAAGTTCTCTTACCTTCCTCAAGAAGATCTTCACAAGATGCAACTGCACATTGGATTTATTTTCAATTTCCACTCGTATTGGTATCTTTTGACCAGGAACATAGCCTGACACAGGTGCTTGAACGTCAACGGACAGTGGAGGTGACGCGCAGCAGAAGCAACAGAACGTCTTCTCTAGTTGAATGTGAATTGGTTCCTGGATTATAAAACTTCGTATTAATCAAAATGTCTTTACCAAATCATTTTTGTAAACAGTAAACACCTATTTAGCGCCCGAAATAGATTGCAGAATGCGGCACCCATTATATGTTTTGCAGTCTTTAATTTATTTTAAGTAATGTATTATTCTTATGTACTTTCAATAAATTTTAAAATAAATAGACCATAAAAATAGGAAAATAACACAGAAAACATTGATTGCACCTTAGGGATGCCATCTCAAAAATTTGGCAATCAGGACAAGACGCGTGAAAACCCTGGATTTTAGAGCCCAAAACCCGGACATGTCATCACTTAATCAGTCAAAATTAGTCAAAATAGTCATCTCATATAATATCTGTGAATCCAAATCAGTTATAACTATTATTGAAATACAAAGAAGGTACCTATATGTATTTCAATAGAACCTTACCTTGTATGAAGGGTTGAGATTCAAATCAAATGCATTGATCACTGTGAAAGCCATCTTAGTTTCTTGGTCGAATTTCCACGGCCTATCCAAGGTAACCTTGACGGTGTACCTGACATATCCGTATTGACCCTCAAATGATGATGGCAGAACGGGCGGCAAGGTGCAAGTGAAGTTGTAAACATGTTTACCAGATGGGATTTCTATTTCATTTCCTAAAAAAAAAAAATCAATGTAAATAAATAGACGCAAAGGACCGGTCAATGTGGCGACACTTGACGTCTTTTGGCTGAAATGATGACGAGTGATAATGATTATATTAGTTTTGTTTAAAAATTGTATAGTCAAATTAAACTAGTCTTGAAAACTCGACGGTACGGTTGGCGCAGTGACTCCAGCAATAAACGGCTGCGCTGCGAGCCGCGGGTTCGATTCCCGCACGGAACAAATATTGGTATGACCTACAGATAGTTGTTCCGGGTCTGGGTATTTGTGTATGTGAGTTTAAATGTTTGATAAACGCACCCACGATCCAGAAGAAATTCTTAGTGTGGGGCAACATTATAAAAAAATACTTCATTTATGTTAGAGGTCAGTGATATAATGTCACTGAAAGTTCATTGATAATTAAGATATTATGAAGTAATACTAATGATGATTGACACAGTTATTAATAAACAGGTAATAAGGCAGATAATGACCGTCTTTGGCAGATACTGTTTTAAGTAATACTTTAGCTACGGCGACTAATTTAAGCATATCTATAATAAAATTATAAATGTTGTATTTAGCGTACAGACTACTTTTTAACCCAATAGGATGGCCACTTTCAAATACATTAAACAGATGAAACTAGTAAATAAAATAAATATTATTCTTTGTACCAATTCAATATGGCCAATCCAATAATAAATCAATTTTTATTAGGTTAAACAAACAGAAAAACCGTTAAACTTCTAACTTTTATTGTGTGGGTAGGGCAATGCATTATTCATTCTGATGATTAAGGCATGTGTTTACTAAGAATTGCAGGAAAACAATATCAACAAATACCTGTGTAATATAATACACTAGCAGATCACCCACAACAATGCCAGTAAAAATTGTCATAGCTCAGCTAGTATAGCTAGCTAGCTAGTTATATTTATATCATGCATTATAAACATAACTAGCCCATAGGCCACAAGTAATGTAAATCTGTGAAAAATCAGTGAGAATAATTTTTGATTCATTAGTTCCAAACATACAAACAACTTTTACCACTATATAATATTACTAGCTGACCCACGCAACTTCGTATGCGTCACAATAATATATAATTTACAACCTTCCTCGATAGATCGACTATCCAACATTGTAATATTTTTTCAATTAGCTTTCTAATGTTGAAAGAATTTTCCAAGGCGTCTGAGTTTTGAGTTAAATCGTAACAAACAAAAAAGCTAATCTTTCCTCTCTATAATATTTGATAGAACCTTAGATTACAATATTAAATTGAGAATTACTATAGGTACCTACCTATCACTTACTGTTAAATATACAATCATCATCATCATCATCAGCCTATATTGTTCCCACTGAACGGACTCAGGCCTCCTCTCTAGGAGCGGGATGGGCTATAATCCACCACGCGGGCCCAGCAGTGCGGATTGGTAGATGTCACAATCTTCAAATTTTTGGTTCTAAGATATACCGGTTTCCTTACGATGTTTACCTTCACCGTTTTGAGAGCAGTGGTGATGAAATAAATTACACAAAGTAATGCGCCTGTCTGGGTTCGAAGTTTCGAACCCACGACCAACTGTTCGTAAGTCGGAGCCGCCACCACTGGGCCACTACGCCGTAATTATTTTGTCGCGCGTACATTTTACCATTGCGATATCTTCTAAGATATTTGGTTAAACTATATAGAGTAAAAGGAACAAATATTCTGTAATAAATTTCCTTTCTAACAAACATATTTGTTTAGATATAGATTTATACCATATGGGTTAAATAAGCTTCGCAAAAAATAATTCTACATATTTAACCTAACATTTCGATAGTAAAAATGGTTACAGTGAGTCAATCTTAGTAGATAGATATATGCTGTCGCGGACTTATTTGTAGAACTTTTAAAAAGGAACATTTCTTTCATACATAATATTTTAAGGGGTCGGCTTGTATTTATGCTTTTGCGGTTACACAACGACACGCTTTGCTTATGCTTTGCTTGGTAGTATAGATGCAGGTCTGCCTTACTGCCTTCCTCAGAGGCGGTAAGGTGGCGGGGTCTTGAGGGAGAGCGCTACGGTCGTGTAGATCCTCAAGGCAAGTCTGGTGAGTTCGCCTTCACGCGGTTGCCACCCCGTTCTTGGTCTAATTCCATAAGAAATACTACCTCACCGCCACCATCCGTGACTGAATGGTGGTGGGCTTGGTTGCCGCTCAAAGCGGCATCGAGCAGGTACAAACAGTCACCTGCGCTAGGACCTGCGCAGTTGAGCGCCGTAAGCGGGGATGAAGGAGTCCTGGGGGGTTGAGCCGAGCGGCGCTGGCGGTAATGTGTCCGCAAGGCAACACGCCCTCTTTGGTCCGGATTTCAAGCGAAACGGTGGCCCTGCCCAATAGCCGGGGGCAGGGAAATGGCCATAGTGTCCCGTCAGAGGGTCACGGTGAGGAGTGGGAGGTCCGCGGAGGTTGTCTTAGGATGGCCAAAGCGGTGGTGAAGGTCATGCTGACGGTGTAAGTGAGGGTTGATCAGTTCAGAAGGGATTAGTCAGTCCCCTATGCCAACCCGATCAAGCACCCGATGTCGCACTGTGAACCAGCCTCACGCTCCTATATCTCGATGGTAGTCCTAACGTTCGAGCTAGCTTGTAGCGAGACGTTCCCTGGTGCGGGCTCTAAGGAGGGTGGGAAGCCAAAGAGACGAATTACATCACACTATACTATGGACAACAAACAATCTGACGCCACTAACACACACACAAACACACCATCCACTCACACACATACAAAAACTACGGACACAAACACTCACAATGCACACACACACACCGGAGCGAAGGCGAAAGCCAAAACTCCGAAGAAGGGTGCTCCTAGCACCTCTTCGGCCCCCGGAAGTTCGGCTGCCAACGCGGCGGGCTCCAGTGCGGGCACTGGTCCGGCTACGGCGAATACCGCGGCCAAGACCAACAAGTCCCACAATAAGGGTAGGACATCGGAGCTGCATGGGACCAGTACCGATCCTTCCCCCCTTCAGGGTGCTCAGCCCCCCGCGACTTTTTCTGCTGCCAAATCCTCCCCCGCCCATTGCTCCTCTAGTCGCCCCTCCCCCGCCGGCCGACACTGGTCGTTCGGTGGAGCTCTGCACCCCTGACGACGTGTTCGCACGTAACTGGCAGGTGCAGAAGGGCAGGAACAAAGGTAAGAAGAAGGGTAACGCTCCGGCATCACGTCGCCAATGTGCGGACCCCGCAGTGCAAGCTGCTCAGGCCCCCTTGGCTAGTGGTGCTAAGAGAAGGAATAGGCCGAACAAAAAACAACGGCTAGCAGCTCAAGGGAAGGGTAAGTCCCGTCAACTAATGCTGGCGAATGCCGCAGGTCAGGCACAACCGACCGTAGCTAACGTCAACTTTTCCGCAGGCAAGCGGTTGCAGGCAGAGGACGGCAATAGCCAACCAGGACCTAGTCAACCACCAGCCGGCGCAGTGGAAGGACCAGCTAAGGCGGTTACGGAGCGACCTGTTCGGAATGATCAGGCCGCGGCTAAGCGAGCTCTCAACGAGACCTCGTCGCCTCGAGGGGAGCGCAAGCGGCCGCGGCTTGATAAGTCCAAGCGGGTCGCTAGTCGGAGCTATGCCCAAGCTGCAGGATCTGACCTAGACGTCGCAGTCACATGCGGCCAGACAGGTCAGATCAACAAGGAGGTGGCGGACCAGATCCTCGAAGCTCTTCAGAGGAAGATGCTCGCCGAAGCTTGTTATCCTGACGCGGAGGAATTGCCGGTGCCCGTCTTCAATGCGATGCCAGCGTTTGCAGATGGGGCCCTCAGGCTGTGGTGTGATAGCGAGGTCACCCTAAACTGGCTGAGAACGCTCATCGCCGAGATGCCTCCTCCCACTGGTGCTTCACTCGTGATCAGGAGGCAGGCTGACATAAGGCGAGCCAAGAAGCAGGAGAAGGCTTGCTTCATGGTAGTTGGGATCCCTGAAGACCAGATCCCAACATTAATGGACGCCGGACGACGACTCTCTTTCTGTGCCGGGAGGGTTTACGTCATGTTCCAGACGCCGAACGGCAAGTTTGTCCATGTCCCTCAGGGATATCCGGCTGCAGAAGCTACCACATCGGGGGTAACACGGGTGGAGGAGGCAGCTCCCTCCACGAGCACAACGGTGCTACCTACGGACGTGCCTGCGGGAGCAGCGCCAGTGGCCCCAACAGTCGCCGGTGTGGAGACCGTCCTTTCGTCGGGTGGGGAGCTCGTATATTGTCATCGGCTTCTGACCTGGAGGAGGGCGGCTTCGACCCCGACTTTCTGTTTGCTGGGCTGCGGCTCGAGGGAGACGAGGAAGGATCGACCAGTGATGGCGTCCCCTTCGCTGACCTGTAAAGTCCTGCAGGCAAACCTCCACCACAGTCAGACCGCAACGGCTCAGCTACGGAAGTGGCTGGAGGTTCAACACACGGCCATAGTCCTGATCCAGGAGCCGTGGATCAGGGCGGGACGAATACAAGGACTTTCCAATCTTGGGGGTAAGCTTCTATTTAGCTCAGAGCACGATAATCCAAGATCGTGCATCTATACGACGCGTAACATAAAAGCACAGCCACTTACGGAATGCTGTTGCAGGGATATCTCTGCAGCCAGGCTGCTATTACAGCGCGGGGACACGGAAGTAGAGGTGGCCTTCGTCTCGGCACATATGCCTGAGGCTGAGGAGCCACCCCCGCATGACCTCGCCCGCCTCGTAAGACACTGTGAGTGCACACGCTTGGAGGTGGTCATAGGGGCCGACGAAAACGCTCATCACCCTCTGTGGGGCATGAACACGCAGAACGAAAGAGGTAAGGCTTTAGTTGACTATATGTTTACGACAAACCTAACCCTACTAAATACAGGTTCCGAACCAACCTTCGTCACCAGACGCAGTCGAACGATTATTGATCTAACTCTGGCATCGGAAGGCGCAGCGGCCATCATAACCGGGTAGCAGGTCTCGAAAGAGGCCTCCTGCTCTGATCACAGGTGGATCCGCTTTGACATCCCAGTCTGTGTGACACCTGTACTGCCAGGCCGCAACCCACGCAACACGGACCGAGCTGCCTACACTCGTATCCTTGAAACCAAGCTTGCGCCAACAAAGCACTGGTCGACCCTTGAGAACTCGAGCCAGATCGAAGAACAGGTAAGTTACCTGTCGAAATCACTGTTAGACAGTTATCATTCGTCCTGCCCTGAAACCACTGCGCCCACAACACCAGGCAAGCAACCATGGTGGGGACCTGAGTTGGAACGCAAGCGCAGGAAGGTAAGGTCAGCCCTAAACAGAGCCATGAACACCTGTGCTGACGAGGATTGGGACGTCTACAGGGCGGCCAAATCCAGCTACAAAAAATGCATCCGGCAGAAAAGATCTACTGGCTGGAGGAAATTCTGCGGGAAAATAGAATCCTGCCAACAAGCAAACAGGGTAAGGAAAATACTAGCACAGCAGAATTCTGCTGGACCTGTAGTGCTCCGAAAACCTGACAACACGCTTACCACTACTCCAGAAGAGGCGATGCGCGTCCTCACTGAAACTCACTTCCCAGGTTGCGTCTTCACGCCCACAATTGACTGGACTGAGGTAAACCAAACTCCAACAGGAAACGACTGGAAATATGCTCATATGATGATCACGCCGGGGTGGACCCTCCATAGCTGAAAGACTGGTGCCCATATTACGGGCGTGCTTGGCCTTTCGGTACATCCCAAAAGGATGGAGAGAAGTGAAAGTCATATTTATCCCTAAGCCAGGTAAGAGTGACTATAGTAACCCCAAATCCTACCGGCCGATCAGCCTGACCTCCTTTCTCCTGAAAACCATGGAGAAGATATGCGAGAGAGAGCTGAGGGATGGCGTTCTAAAAGCAATACCTCTTCACGCAAATCAACACGCATACAGCGCGGGTAAGTCCACTGAATCCGCTCTGCATCTAGTGGTTGGCCGGATAGAGGAAGCGATCCATCAGAAGGGTATCTGCCTGGGTACTTTCATAGATATCGAAGGAGCCTTCGACAAAACAAACTTCTCCAGCATCAGCGCCGCTCTTTCCCGACACGGGGTGGAACAGGTACTGATAGACTGGATTACCAATATGCTTAGCAAACGAGTCGTCCGCCTTGGTGCAGAGCAGCAGTCAGCAGTGATAGCCAGGGGCTGTCCCCAAGGAGGAGTACTGTCGCCCCTCCTCTGGAATCTGGTGATTAATGACCTCATTGCGAAGCTCAATGCTAACCACTTTTACACTATTGGGTACGCAGACGATCTCGCCATCCTCATCTCGGGGAAGGTGACAGGGACAATCTGCAACCTCACTCAGCAGGCGTTACGCATAGTTGAGCGATGGTGTGCTGAGTTCGACCTCTCAGTGAACCCCACAAAAACTGAACTTGTCATGTTTACCCAAAAACGAACGCTAGGCCCTCATCGCCTACCTAAGCTATTTGATACTGAGCTCCAGGTAACCAACGAGGTCAAATACCTGGGAGTTATCCTGGACAGTAAGTTAAATTGGAGCAGTCATCTTGACAACAAGCTTAACAGGGCCTGCATCACCTTTTGGCAATGCAGGAGGATGATAGGTAAGAAGTGGGGCCTATCCCCTAAAATTATACTTTGGCTTTACTGCGCGGTAATCCGACCCATGATCACCTACGGGGCAGTGGTCTGGTGGCCCCGAACCAAATTAATCACAGCGATAAGCAAGCTGCAACGTATGCAAAGGCTCGCCTGCATGGTGATCACAGGCTGCATGAGGACAACTCCGACCGCAGCTCTCGAAGCGATACTGGGGCTTCCGCCGCTCCACCTGTTCATTCAGCAGGAAGCAACGATGACGGCGTTGCGCCTCAATACGCTACAACTCTGGGGTAAGAAGTGCACGCAGCATACTGCGGCACTAGAGGGAATCCAAAGTGAGTTCCCCCTGGTGAAAGCTGTTAACGATCGAGTACCCAAACAGTACGTATTCGATAAGAAATACAAAATCCAACTCCATGAGGACCACCGCTGCGAGGGACTTAACCCTGCAGAATTAAGGATCTTCACGGACGGATCTAAAACAGGTACTGGTACTGGAGCCGGGGTCTTCTCGGAAGACCTCAACATCCACATAGCCGTACCTTTGGGGGCCCACAACACTGTCTTTCAGGCAGAATGCATGGGCATCTCCCTGGCGGCATCTGCCGTCTTGGCTCGGGAGGTAAAGGATCACTCCATCCGCATACTCTCAGACAGCATGGCAGTGCTGCTGGCATTAAGGAGCCACACGGTGAATTCCGGGCTAATACACGAGTGCCACCAACGCCTGAACCAGGTTGGTAACCTCAATAATATAACCATTTAATGGATCAAAGGACATAGCGACTCCCGAGGCAACGATGCAGCGGACGAACTCGCTCGAAGGGGCTCGAGCATGGCGGCGGTGGGCCCAGAACCCATCGTGCCGCTACCTTTCGGCTATCTTCGCACGCTGGTAAGGAAACGTACCAAAGAACTTCACGCCAAGCTGTGGCTAGACCACGGCGAGTGTAGGCAGGCCAAGAAGGCGCTTCCCGCCATCGACGCTCGCCTCACCAAACAAGCGCTCCGGCTAACTAAACTGCAGCTACGCACAGTAACGGCTGCCATCACTGGACACGGTACTTTTAACAAGCACCTCTTTGTTATAGGAGTCACAGATAGTCCTCTGTGTCGAGCCTGCATGGAGGAAGAAGAAACAGCAGCCCACGTGCTCCTGCACTGTCCGGGGGTTGCCCCATACAGGGCCAAATACTTCGGTGACCCAGGTACTCTCCGCGAGATTGCCAGTAACACCAAGGGGTTGCTGGCTTTTCTCGGGGAGCTGGGGTGGATCGAGTGATATTCCCACCCGCACGTAAAATACGCGCATTGAGCGTGGAGTTGCGGACACCAGCCCGTTATACTTATACTTATACAAAATATTTGCATAACTTAAACCATTTTCGCAGCGCACGCAACGGAAGCTCTCAATAAGGAATATCGTTTCCCGTTTTTGCAACATTTTTCATTTATGCTCCACTCCTATTGATCGTAGCGTGATGTTATATAGCCTAAAGCCTTTCTCGATAAATGGACTATCTAACACAAAAAGATTTTTTCAATTCCAACCAGTAGATCCTGAGATCTTAGCGTTCAAACAAACAAACAAACAAACTCTTCAGCTTTATAATATTAGTATAGATATATGTGTTAATGACATTCAACTGTCTGACACCAATCTGCATTACTTTATAATTACATTTTACATGCACCTGTACTTATCATATTTTGACGGTTCTATGTTATTTAAGGCAAAGTCATTTCGGAATCTTATTATCTCATTAAAACTATGTAAATAAACTATAAATGCATGCCTGTTATCACAACTTATTAAAAGAACATAACTCATCTTCATGAAGGTGAATGGACATTTCTAGTCACCTAAGTTAAGTGTAAACATGACCTAATGGTTCTTGTGATCTGAATCTAGAACTGGACAGTTTTCTTAATGTGTAGGTAATTTTTAATAAATAGCTATTAAATTAATAAGCTGTAGTTTTGATGTCATTAAAAATTTTACATATTTTTAAAGGATTAATGACGGCACGATTGGCGTAGTGGCTCAAGCAATTGACTGCTGTGCTGCGTGTTACAGGTTCAATCCCCGCTTGGAACAAACGTTTGTAATACCTATGGATAGTTGTTTTGAATCTGGGCATTTGTGCATGTGAGTTTCAATGTTTGTGAACTCACCCACGATACACGAGAAATCCCTAGTGTGGGGAAATGTTTTAAAAAGAAAAGAAAAATACATGGTTTCCTTGAAACTAGTCATAGCATTAGTGTACTGTAGGTACTATTCATGCAATATTTTAATTGATATTCACCTGAATTGCTACCCAGCAAATAATATGAGACTTGGAAGTATTCCTCATGGCCTGTGTGTCTGGTGTCCATAGATTCAGTCTTCCCTTCGGAATTTTCTTCATTTTTACTTTCAGTCCACTCTGTATGTGCTTCTCCTTTAATCTTAACATGGATACCTAAGAAATAATATGTATTTATATATAAATCCTATCTGGTTTACGAATGATTCGATTACTGAATAAAATTCTGTTCCAATTTAGTGTTTTCAGGCTCATACTAGTGGATGAGTCAGAGACCATAATAAAAGCTAATCGTATGTAACAACATACCTCGAACTTTTTTAGGACTGTCGAACACATATTCTATTCTTCCATTGATGGTTTGCCCGGCGTAGTATGTATTCCATTGGTTGTCTAAATAAATGTTAGCCTCCTTTAAACCCATTTTATGAGCAAAATACGATAAATATTGCAATTACACCAGCACTCTAGCTTGTGTGACACAGCCACAGACGGCAGAAGGAAGGAGGAGCGTAGACCGACTCGATTGCGATTCTGCCTGTCTGTCAGTGTCAGTGTCCAGTGTGTCAGTGCCAGTCAAAGACTTTACATAAATAACTAGACCGTGCACGTGCCACTCAAAAGCGTTCCGAGCGAGATTACCTCGAAAGTGGATCTCATCTCTTTCTACTAGGGTGTCCAAAAATTTTGAACTTAGTTTTGGGACAGTTATTATTATGTTTTAACTTTCTAGCACCCAGCTCCTCGCTTTGCATTGGTAACACTAAAAAATAAACTGCAATGGTATCCCATCAGTCTTTTTTATCATAAACCTTTCGGATAAAAAAGTCAAATAAAATTGGTAGGATACGGTAGGCACATGGTACAAATAACTTGATACTAAAATATGAACATTTTCAAGCTCAAACTCAAAGCATTTATTTCAATTAAACCATTATATTATGCACTTTTGAATGTCAGAAGAACAATTCATAAAAACAAAACTACGAGTGCAATACGTCATTCCGAAAGCCACCACGCCGAATCACACGCCGCCGAATGCCAGCAACAACGAGCACCGCGAGCATGAAAGCACGCAGCGACGCACACCGCTACAACGAATGCACGAGACCCCGAATCACGGAACAACGAATGCACGCCGCAACGCGCAACCGCCGCCCCGCAACCCGGAGCCCCGCGCACCCGCCGCCACGGCACACGCCGCCGCACGCCCCCGCACCCACAGCACTCGCCGCCAAAACATCCGGCGCCGCGCAACTCGACGCAGTAACCCCCGGAACGGCGCATTGCACTCTCAAGCTACAGTCACAGACACAAGGCATAATAACTTGTGAAAGTACTGTAGTTACCCATTCCCAAGCGTAGATCTCTATGGAGAAGAAAGGGCAAGAAACTCCATGGACACTCTTTTCAATCAGAATATTATTACAAAATCTTGGTACATTACATCATTCATGTTGAGATGGTAAATTACATATGTGATAATTTTAATTTAGTATCTAAATTATTTTTGTATGCACAATAATGCACATATACCCAACCTTAAATTACACATACTAATAAAACTTACATTCTAATAAAACAAAACAACTAAAACAAAACTAAAATGTGCAAACTTCCTGTCTCTATAACACAGCTCTATAATCTAAAACACAACAATATCATTAAACTTAATGGGCGTATACTTTACAATAATTTCATGATTCCCGTTTATAGATCTAGAACATAGTCACCCTAGTCATTGATTCAAAGTTAAAAGAACTAACCTGAAAAGAGAAATTCCACATCCAGGAAACCCCTAACTATTACACCTCTTCACGAAACACGATTCTACCATATGTTAAGATAAAATACAATAAAAAGCACTTGAGGAAGCAAAAATACGAGTTCATCACGAAAATGTTTCTGCCATGTTTTTTTTTAATATGGCTATACAGTTTTTATGAAATTTGGCCATAATAAATTTTATTTCGCATGAATTTATTATTGTAATATTTCATTTTAAAATATTAAATACCGCTACATTTATGTGCTAGTTTAGCTGTTTATGTGATTTCCGATTACTATAATTTTTTCTTATTTTTCGCACTGGCAATTGCAAGACAAGGACAGAATACCCCTTGATTTTTGTCTCGCACTGAAGCTGAAGTATTTGTCCCCCTTCGATAAGACGTCTGGAAAGTAAAGTAATACAAACTCTATTCCTTTGAGATAGGGTTTATTTTTAAACGGAATTTTCTTATCAAGATATCCTTCGTTGTACCCGCCTGGTACCAGTGCCTGTCTCACTACGAATGACATTGACAGCCATCGCAGGAGGCATGGCAGTAGAAAGTGTCAAAGCACCCACGTCTTAATAATTCTACTGCTATTTGCAGGTCTTCTAAACTTATTCTTCCGATGATATTGACAACTCTCAGTTCTTTACCAGTACCAGCAGTCAGAATCAGTCCGCCTTCGTCCGTATCGGTAATGAAGGTAACAAGCAAGCCGCTGCGGGAGTACTTTGCCATTATACCAACCTTTGTTTTTGTGATTTTTATACACATAAGTCAAGAGTCCTCAAGACCAACTCAAGACTATGGAGTGATGCTCTACTAGAGGTTCTAGTGCACTACCTTCTGTTGTTGTTGGCTTGTTACTTACGGTACTTAGTTATTGACTTGTTGATTGCAGAATGAGCATGAATGAGCTCTAATGACTCAATGATGTGTACAGATTGTATCACTGGCAAGTAGATATTAATGAACTAAAGGTGTCCCATCTACCAGCAATTAAGGTCAAGAAAGCCTGCTTCATGAATCATCCAATTTTTTTTTGTAAATAATTTAATTAATTCATGAATAATATATGAGCCGTCTGCTTCATCTACGTTTAATGAAATAAATAGACTTATTTTAGTGGGTCATGGTAGACCTATAAACCACTGACAAATATTTTTAAAATGGCTGATATTTCTGTAATAATACCGGTACACAATGGAGAAAAATGGATAGATAGTTGCATGAACTCAATAGCAACCCAATCAATTTTAACCACTAGTAAGAAGGTGGAAATTTCTATTTACAATGATGGGAGTTCTGACAAGACTCAAGAACTATTACAGAAATGGGAAGAATACTTTCAATCTCAAGGAGTTGGTTATGTAATAACAGGTGGTAAAACATCAAAAGGTGTGGGTGCTGCTAAAAATGGTGCTGTTAAAATAAGTACTGGAAATTTCTTATGCTTCCAAGATATTGATGATGTGATGCACCCTCACAGAATATACTTACAGTGGAAAGCAGCAAAGTTAAATCATAATGCTCTTATTGGTAGTAAAATAACTAGAACACCTGTAAATTCAACTCCACGTTATGTTCATTGGGCTAACAGCCTCACAGATGAACAGTTAAAGAAACAAATATATACTTCCAATGGGCCCACTTTACTTATGCCAACATGGTTCTGCCATAGATCTGTATATGAACGTGTTGGAGGTTTTGTGGAAACCGGGCATGGAACACCTGAAGATCTGATATTTTTTTATGAACATTTGGATGCTGGTGGAGATTTACATAGGGTGGACAATGAACTGGTTGTGTATGCTTACCATGAAGGTGCAGTTACTTTTTCTGTTAAACGAGAACAGATCTGGAAAATACAGCTTGACAGATTACAAAAGTGCATATTACCCCATTGGGATTATTTCACAGTTTGGAATGCTGGAAAAGCAGGCCGCAGATTGCTTCGCTCATTAAGTCCAGATAACTTAAATAAAGTTGGGGCATTCTGTGATGTAGATAAAAATAAAATAGGCCGTTTTGTTGAGCTGTATTGTCCAATTAAAAGAAAAGTTATTATCAAGCAACCTGTAATACATTTCACAGATGCAAAGCCACCTTTATTGATTTGTATTAAATTAGATCTTACTAATGGTGAATTTGAAAAAAATCTCAAGTCATTGAATCTCATTGAAGGAATTGATTATGTTATATTTAATTGATATTGTAAGGTGCCTTGACGAAATGTTATAGCTATATTAAAACTGCATTACTATTGACTAGAGTATTTCATTGGTTTGCGAACAATGGCAGTGCTAAATTCAATTTGTACATTATACACCATACAACACAAATTTAAAATAAAACTTATCATAATGTGTTTGATGAGTCTCCATTAGAAGTTGGTGGACGTCCGATGTTGTATAATCGTTGTGACGTGATGTATTATGTCCTCTATTCTATACTAATTGCTCCTTTTCTTGAACAAAATCAATGTTCTGCTACCCAGCCTGTTGTCTTGATGGACCAACATTTCTGTCACTAGTGTTTAAAAGTTGTGTCAGGCTGTGCTCTTACATGTGCTTAATCTGCTATGCTATGTATACATCTATGAAGTTCATAGACAGACTTCTGAAGAGATACATCTTTGTATCTGAGTAGAATCTTTAAGTGAATGCTTCCTTCCATTATTCTTGCTTATTGAGGTGCCTACTTCTTATTTTCAATAATGATAAATTGCTCAAGGGACTTCTCCCAATCCGACAGAATGTTGTCAACACTACAATCTTGGAATTAACATGATAATGCTTTTAAAGTTCAGAATCCAGAAGTTCATTTTGCATTTGATCAATAAAACTATCTATGGGAGAAAGTGCCCTGCTTTCGCGTTTCTCTGTCTCACGTTTTAAGCTCAGAGCTCTAGGTTTATCTTCAATCATCTCTCTGCCTTGTTGAAAGGCTCCACACCATTTGTAGATCATGGTCTTGCCAGGACACTGCGCACCATAGACTCCTCTCATCTCGGTTAAAATGGCTTGGGGCTTCTTCCCTTGTTTTGTGAGAAATTTGATGACAGCACGAAACTCTATCTGCTGCATATCCAATCTATTCATGGCTGAATTCATTTTTAGGGATGTGTGTTTACCTCCAAAAAATACTTGTAGAGCACTATGTATCGCAGTGTCGTGCACACTACAACAAGATAATGAAATTAATCAAAATTTCCTAAGGTATCTGTTTTTTTTTGTTTTATTGGTATATTAAAAAATAAATGGCAAGCGGTTTTCAAACCACTACTCTATTTAGATGTTGGAAAAACTCTTTGATAACGTTAACCCTGTTATTAAATACACAATAATAAAAGTAATAAGTAATATTTTATTGAAAGAAGAACAATCAAAATCAGACTTAAAAAAATATACAATCAATAAGGTAATAAAATATTAGGTTTTAAAGGGTTTTAGTATAAATGTGTTGTATCAAAGCGCAGGCGTGCAACACACAACAACTCAAAAACTGCCTGCTAAAGGTACACCATACATCAATAACAATAATATTCTGCATCATACCTGGTACCTCGTCAGTTGCCTCACTCCCTCCAATTGGGACTGTTATTACTGCTAATAAACAGCCCTGTTTATTCAATCATGCCATATTCGTTTTCTTTTAATTCCGAGCGAATGTTGATCTTCGCTTAAATATGCGAATTTATTTTTATATTTTAGATTTGGGGCGAGGAACCGAGGAACTGATCTCAAGCAAATGTCACTTGTCACTGTCAGAGTGTCAGTCAGCATCCTCGCGTCATAATACATATATTTTTTCGCGTAAATATTGTTGATAATAATTAGTTCAGATTCTAAGTATTGAATTTTAGTTCTTAATAGTATTGAACATAGTAAAAAAAACAAAATTTACGAAAATGGTGTTGGTTTTTGACTGCATTTGAGATTTCAATGTGATTACTTTTTTCTCATTCACAGTATTATTTAATTTTATGAATTAGATGAGGCCTTAAATATGTTCATTAAAATAGTGGTAATGTCTGAAACTAATGACGGGATCAATAATCCCAGCAAATTTCATAAGACAATAAATTCGTGATAAAGATTATGTATAACCTCCTCCTTTTTGAAGTCGGTTGAAAACGGAGTCCATGTGGGACGTACTCTGAACTACTCGTTCTCGTTCACGTCCACCACAGGGTTCTAGTAAGAACGTTTCACTGTGAGCCGTAGTGGGGACGCGGCTTAAGAATGTTCATCGATGTGGGAGTACTTTTACAGTACCATCTGTTACAAATTGAGAATAACCGAGTGGTTACGATTATTAATTAATCAAATAAATAGTTTTGGACTTCATCATTGATTTCTGGAGCATGGTTTTTTGAACAGGCATTCTGCCACTGAGAACCAAAACCAAAGAGAAGTTGAGTATGACTTTTTTAAAAGTTTTTGGTACTTTTTGGGCACATGAAGTAACAAGAAGATTTTTATGTCCTGTCATGTCATCCTGTGGCCTGAACTGGCATATTTATGGGTCCGTCCTGCCTGTCCATGTCACCCTGTGCCTGTGTGATGTCAATGTCAATCTGCGTCCTGCGATGTCATATTGTCATTGTTGGAAATATTGGAATCTGTATCCCGGGAAAATATTTCAATTTACTAATTAATGTAAGATAAATAACATTGCAGAATACTTCACAAGTTTAAACTATATATTTATTATTTTAAGTTATCTCCCAAGACTAAATTAGAGCCATGGAGGAAACTAAGAAAAGTACCCCGACTACGAGCGTTGAAGATCTTAAAATTAAGGGTAATGAATGTGTTCGAGAAGGGAAATTTATTGAAGCTGTTTTACATTACACACAAGCTATTAAAATCGATCCTAATAACTACCTCTTATACAGCAACAGATCGTTTGCATTTCTTAAGTTGGATCAGCATTACCTCTCGTTACAAGACGCTAATGAAACAGTTAGACTGCAACCGCAATGGGCCAAGGTAAGTTGTCATAATTATCCGCGATCAAGTGCCTCATTTTTTATTGGACTGTTCTAAAATTGCCTGTACCACACTCAGAGGGTATTTTTTTAAATTCTCATAATTAGTCGCGATCAAGTGCCTTATTTTTTATTGAACTGTTCTAAAATTGCCTGTACCACACTCAGAGGGTATTTTTTTATTCTAGGGATACTTTCGACGTGCCGAGGTCGAAGCGGCCAGTGAACTCTATGATGAAGCTATAATATCATACACTAGGGCACTCCAATTAGACCCTCACAATGTTAAATTAATGGAGTCAATTAAAAGTATTACAGATATGCAGAAAAAGAAAATAAAAGGTAAATAAGATAATCCTACCAGTTTGTTGTATTAGGCTGCTTTCTGTAACTGTTTCTGTGTTTCAGAGTTTTAATCCTGCACATGGGCCTCTGACTGGGCTTTACATGCTAATGAAAAATACTGCTCAGTCATGATGTTTTCCTTTACCAAAGCAAGTGATAATAATGCAATAAGCACATGAATCTGGGACATCAAAGGTCTCAAGTCACATAGTCTTGATACTTGAAACTTGAGACCTTTGACTTGCAAGTTCGTCATCACACCACTAGGCAGGCATCTATGCAAAATTTTATACAGAAAAATGCTTATTTTATGGATACTCTAAAAGTTATAGTTAAGTTTTACTGTAAGGAGCTTGTGGCTTAATATTAACTGCCACTTGGGTTGATTTTTAGGTTACCCCGTGCTTTTCCTAGGTTAGTCTGTGGATGGGTGTCCGCCCGTTACATACCGAGTTTCCTCCGTGCCTCGGGAAGCCGTTGGTCCCGGCCGCCATACATTGATCTTTGACAGTCATTACTGGAAGTCGGACAACTAGTCTTTCCGAAGCGTATCGTATTACCCAGTATTAACTGGGTTGTGGAGGTCAGATAGGCAGTCACTCCATGTAAAATACTGGTATTCAGCTGCATTTGGTTAGGCTGACAGCCACCCCCAATGTGTTGTTGTAAAAGGCTAGGCAGATGATGGCTGTAAAAGTTCTAAGTGATCATTTGTTATTTCCAGACAGTCAGAATATAATATGGATATGCACTTGTGTGGGGCTTATCCTTGGAATTGGAGTTGTGGTATTGGACTACAGTTTGACCTCAAACCCTACACTATCGGTTAGTATGATTCCAAAATCAAAATCATTTATTTAATTTCCTTACAGAATCTTAGCAAACCTCCTTTAAAACCTAATTTGACTAGCTATTTAGTTTGCTTTTAATTAAAAGTACATAATATTTCTTATTTTTCAGCATCCATTCAGCATGTTAGCATTTTCTCTAGCCCTAGCAGGGATGGGGTGGGCAATAGGAAAGAGTGTAACACTGATGAGTTCTTGGAGTGCTGGCAAATCTCTACAGCCCCCTGATGACTTAGGTAATTCATTCTGCTATTTTGATTTATCTACTTTCATCCCTGTAATGATTGATTGCAAGTCACTTGAAAGTCCCCCATGTATGAGAGGTAAGCCTATAGCAATCACACAAACACAAATTCAGTCTCTAAGAAATTTATGATTTCAAACAACAGTACCTGAACTAGTACTAGCAGCATTTTTGATACCTAGCAGTATTGCAGATTATGTTTTTTTATGGCTACAAAGAAACTCGTACCAAGAATTCTCGAGTTTCAAGATCAAAATGTTATAGTCATTATTTTCATAATTTTTTACGACATTATGCGGCTGGGATTTGATTTTCGAAAAAGGAATTTAATTTAAAGTATAAAAGTATGAATATTGTTTTACTCCCTATACCTGGCGTTCACACAACCATGGTGTCTAAAATGGCCGCTTTAGCAGAATCGTAATATGAATCATGTTAATAATTTAAAATCCTTAAAGGTACGAAATTCCATTTATCTATGAACAAGATCTTTTGTTATCTGCTGCAGGATATTGTAAGTTTTTGCTATAGAACAATCATTATTTTGTTGAAGTTCAGAATGTTCCAATAGCCAACAAATTTTTCAATTTAGAAACCAACATTTACCTACAAATTCATTATAAAAAAATGCCTTCTCATAAGATAATGAATTAATGATACATCATCATTACACAGCAAAAAGGTATCAGTAAGTTCAACTGATTTTAATCATGTTTAAGTCAACAAACAAGATAACTACCTAGTTTTTTAGAAGCACGTCATTAGTAAGTTTGCATTAAAACTCTCTTGCTGGAAATGGATATTTTTAAGGATGAGAAAATTATGTCATCACAGCTCAGCTTAGCAGCAGAAATCATTCAACATATTATTATGGTTTGAAAGGGAGGTGTTTTTAACTGCATGGTCACAATGGGGACCAATTGAGCATGTTACTATATGGTGTTGTATTCTGACACGCATGCAACTTGGAAAAGCATGTGGTTTAAGTTATTGTTTCCCCTAGTTGATCCAGCCTAACTTTTTAATTGTTAACTGTGTTGATTGCAGGTGTAAATGACAATTCAAGTGAAAAAGATACAACAATACCAGAGAAGAAAGCCAAGTACAGTAGGGCTCAAGCTAGACAGAGATATAAGCAAGGAAAACTTTAGTTATAAGAATCTTCCTCATATTTGATGATTCAATTTTTATAAGATTTATTAGATTTTAAGCTTGTATCAGTGGCTTGATGGGTGGAGGTGTTGTGTTGTTAAAGGTTCCGCTAGTCCAATAATTATAGATCGTCCTTGTTTCAAAGACTTGACAAAAAGACATTTTAAAACTACAAATTATTCGTCAATAAATTGTTATAATAACAATTAAGGTTTGTAATAAAATATTTACCATTTCCTGAAAATTTAATCCACATTTAGTATTTTTATATAGTTATGTTAGTTTTGTACTTACAAAATATTTTGAATTTATGTTAAATACTGAATTATTTAAACGAATCTGTTTACAATCAGTATCCCTATATTCTGGATGTTTTTAAAGAAAATATAAGATGAAAATACATAATATTTTGTTTCAATCAAATATACATTTTTATCAGGTCAATTAAAACATAAAATAAAGGGGAAATACTTTATTGATCCTAGTGTAAAATGTATTTCGAAAATTCCAGAATACAATATATCCTTTGAATAAAATTCTTGGTCGAATACCTTATACTTAAAATAAATTTAACATGTACTGGGGATAAAAAAAATCTGTACAACAATAGGGTACCTACATTTACAATAAATGACTGCTGTGGCAAAATTTACAGAGCATGCCTGACCTATGACATACTCCCCAAAGTCTTATCTGAAGTATGCGGCTACTTTATATGGTGGTTTGATCATTTACATTATTCCAATATGTGCCAGTACCATGGCTGTTACGATATTAAAATATGTCATTCAGGATAAAAATTTAAACTCCACCAAAAATATCTGATAACCATGGATATAACTCTTCATAAATTACATTTACACAGTACCAAGGCAAAATTAAGTGACAGTGAATTAGGTACCATTCTTGGAATTGCACCTGTGTAATAACATAAGGTAACAAACAACGTATTACACATACTACTAATATTTATTGTATTGTAGAGTTGCACTTTGGTGTTTAAAATTACCGTTTTTTCTACAAAAGATATGTCAATCACTATCCGAGATTGCCTTCTTTCTTCGTTTAGCCTGCTTAGGTTTAACTATCTCTTCCTCCTGGAAAAGAAAACAATTATAATTATATCCATGAAATATCCGTATATTTATAATACTTCTAGCGGACCTGGCAGACGTCGTCCTGCCCGGACAGCAGCGCCACCTACCGGGTCCAATTGTGTTTTCAAACCATCCAAGAACCCATTGAATTATTCTCAGAAAGTTTCTTTCAAATCAGCCCAGCCGTTTAGGAGGAGTTCAGTGACAAACACAATTGTATAAGTATAAGATATATAGTATAGATAGATATAAGTCCGGTAAAAATCTATTTTGGAATAAAATTATCGCAAATTGCATGTAACCTTGTTCACAACTCTTTTGAGGGACTATATTTAAATTATTTTCGGCCAGTAAAGTAGTTTCTTTTTCAGAGCCATTAAATAAAAACAATTGAACGCGTTTTCGCAAAGATGGAGAAAACTAAATTAAACATTATTTTTGCGCAAAAAATCTATTACGGAAACGAAACAAAGGCTTGATAAATATTATGGGGACGATTAAAATGATTCATAAATGGTTTACGGATTTTCGGTGTGGTCGTACAAGCACAAGTGATGCTGAACGCCCAGGACGCCCAGTTGAGGTCACTACTCCAGAGATGATCGCTAAAATCCATGACATAGTGTTGAACGACCGAAGAGTAAAAGTGAGCGAGATAGTCGAGATAGTAGGCATCTCAGACGAACGTGTGCGCAAACTCTTACACCAACATTTAGATATAACAAAGCTCTCCGCGCGATGGGTGCCGCGTTTACTGACTATTGATCAAAAACGCATGCGGTAGACGAAACGTGGATCCACCACCATACACCAGAATCAACGAACAATCGAAACAATGGATTGCTAGGGGCGAACCAGTTCCGAATAAGGCCAAAGCAGTTTTATCGGCCAATACGGTGATGGCTACCTAGAGAAGGGTAAAACGATCAGAAAGAAGAAAACCCTCTTCCACCAAGACAACGCACGAGTGCACACCTGCGCGATTGCCATGGCCAAATTACATGAGTTGCTATCTCACCCACCATGTTCGCCAGATTTGTCCGTTGCGACTATTATCTGTTTCCGAATTTAAAAAAATGGCTCGGTTGAAAAAGATATAGCTCCAACGATAAGATCATGCTCGAAACCAATGCCTATTTCGAAGGGTTGCCTAAGTCGTACTTAACGGAAGGGATCGAAGTTTGAGAAACGCTGGATGAAGTGCGTTGAGTTAGATGGAAATTACGTTGAAAAATATATCATAATTTTTAAATAAAGTTGTCTCCTTGTTTTTTTTTTACCAGACTTATCACTACGCCCTCGTATAAAAAAAAAGATTATTAAGCAAGCATGTATAGAGTGATATTCCAACAGCTGGCCATAAAAAAGCGGATCATAATACACCAAGAACAGGGACCATAGATGGGTGCCGACACCGAATAAATTAGTGGTGGTGTCCGAAGTCTAGCTGATTCATTCGATGCGAAACATGTATTATGAATACATTTTTATAATTTAAATTTCACTGTACTATTTTATTTTTGTGCCTCACCTTGATCGATCTCTCTGCTCGTAGCATTGAAGTACAATAATTTATGTTTAATAACATAAATTCATTCAACCTAGTTTGCAAGTGCACACTGAATAATACGTTTTTAATTAACATTATAATACTTAAAAGTACTAGTCTTTTCTTATGGGACCATATCCATTAACCACGTGAGGTTCGAAAAGAGGAGGGGGAAGGGGTTAGAAAAAAATCACAATGGAGGGGGGAAAAAATCACGTGTACCTATTTTAATTTAGGGATAATCCAGAAAATACGAAACGATGTACTTATTAATCATACTGTCGTCTTAAGATTTAAGAGTTGAAAGTTTTTTTATAACCTTTTTACGCCATATCGGCTGAAATGATTTCGATTAAATTTGTCTACCAGGTAGATCATAGTTTGATTTATGACTTGATACTGTATATCTTAATACGTTCCCATAGGATAACTACCGTGTGGGCAAAGCCAGGTTCAAAATCTAGTCAATAATATTATAAAATAAACATGTCTTACCTCACTATCTTCATTAGATGAATGCAGATTCTGGCTAAGTGGTAATGAATTCGAAACTAATTTCCGGGCTCGTCTTGATATAGGCAACTCATCCTCCCACGCCAATGCGAGTAAATCACTATATTGTCTCTGTAATGATAAAGAAATAATAACGTTATATACAGGCTGTACACTACGCAAAATTTTTTTCTGGGAAACGACTTTTTTTTGGGGTCAAAAATCACATTTTATGGTAAAACTCAATGTAGCACTCTTAAAACATTGTGGTAGTAGATGCTTTGAATAGTAAACGGGTCATGGAGGTAATTTAAGTCAAGTTATAACCTGAAAAACCAGTATTTACAAAAACAGCTGTGCAAAATTTGGAACTTGACCCCCAATAACTCCGTAACTAGGGGGTTCCCAGGTATGGTCTAGAACCAAAAAAATATCGCAGTGGTGGGGACAACAAATGCCCTTCGTTTGTGTTAAGGGTACTTTTACACCCTTTTTACAGGGTGTAAATTAACCCTTCACACATACTTTAACCAAGCATTCTGTACATCAAACTAAGTAACCCTACGCAAAATTTTTTGCTGGGAAACGACTTTTTTTGGGGTCGGGTCAAAAATCACATTTTACGGTAAAACTCAATGTAGCACTCTTAAAACGTTGAGCTAGTGGATGCTTTGAATAGTAAACGGGTCATGGAAGTAATTTAAGTAAAGTTGTAAACTGGAAAACTAGTATTTACAAAAACAGCTGTGAAAAATTTAACTTTGACCCCCAATATCTCCGTAACTAGGGGGTTCCCAGGTATGATCTAGAACAAAAAAAAAAATCGCAGTGGTGGGAAGAACAAGAAAAGTGTCCTTTGTTTGCGTTAAGGGTACTTTTACACCCTTTATATACACATTTTTTAAATATAATTTTAGATTAGTAAACGGCAGCAGCCATTATATTATATTTTCTTAGGAAATTAGTTTAGCGCCTTACTATGTTCCTATCAGTGAAATATTAGAGCAGCCAGTATGTAGGTCATTGTAGGTAGTTCAAAATGTAAATGTATTGGTATCCAATTCATTTTTTTTATAAACTTTTATTTTAAGTTCTAAATACCAGAAATGGTTCATATACGCCAGTCTACGATCCTTACGTACCTACCTACTTCATTAGGTTTTGTAATAATTATCTATGTTTAGTAAATGTATACAAAGAAACTTTATATCGGTAAAATGGGGTAAATTATTACGATACTGAAAAGGATTTTCACGTTTTCATCTGCCTAGCCTTTTCCCAACCATGTTGATGTCTTACCGGATGCAACTGAATACCAGTATTTTACATGGAGTGACTGCCTATCTGACCTCCACAACCCAGTTAGTACTGGGTAATACGATACCACTTGTTAAGACTACGTGCTTTCCGAAGCACGGCGAATAATGTAATTAGTGGACACCCATCCACAGAGCACCTTAGGCAAGCAAGCCGCGCTTGCCTAAGGTGCTCTGAACCTGAAGATCGAACCGAGCGGCTGTTATTTTATAGCCACAAGCTCATCAAAAATAATATAGTGTAATTAAATATTATCGATACCCAAAAAAGGACTTTATTGTTATTATACTGAAATAAATAATATTCTTATTTATATATTTTTTGTAGCAAATTATTTTTTGTAATCAACGTTGAAATACCGCTCCAACTTGTGTGCCCATTCACCCCGTTTTACGCTGCGGTTTTTTTTTTTTTAAATTCCTAAAGAACCCAGGAGCAATTAACAATTCTGATGTTGTGGCTTTGGTCTGAGAACTCAAATTAACGTCGGTACGTAGGTACAGTCACGAGCACCGAAATATAAACATTTAGCAAAATTAAAAAGCGATTTTCCCCGTTATTGATCAACGTTTTACGTTTTCACGAACAGTATCGTGGAAGCAATACTAATACGTAATTGGTGATATCTCAAAGTAGAAACCGTTATAATTTTGCTAAGTGTATTAATTAGTATCTAGACATACTACTAAGATAACCCAGATGTTCAAACGAGTTTGTCGGAACGAATCGTGTTAAGCAAATGTATCATAAATTAATTATCCTACAGACCGATTTATCCTGCTCTAATAAAATATTGATTCCAGTTTTCCTTGTAACTGGTACTAAAATAATTTTATCCCCACATAACTACTACAACTAATAGTGTAGGTAATCCAAATTCATTAATGAGAATATGTGCCGTGTGCGCTGGCCATTCGAGTCCATGCCATACCTAACGGCCGAACGGGTTTTTAGATTAATTAATACATTTCTAGCTCTTCTAAACGGTAGGTATTTCAAAAATACATCAAAAATATCATCTAATTTTTAATTTGGGAAGGAATTGTTTGTAAATATGATGCGACCGTTTCGACTGTCCTGAAAGGGAACTTTGCGATTCCCGGGTGTCAAGTGTCGGATTAGTAGACGAGATGTGGCCAGATACCCTGCAGAGCCACCAGTCACATGGTCTACCCGTGGAGCGATACAAATGTTGGGCTGGCGCAAGGTGCCTTGAAAGGCCCAGGGCTGTCTGCTCTAGATGCTGTGGTGAAATCAAATGATACAATTTTGTGACTTGTAATAATAGCACAGAGTGTGCACTTTAGCTCGTTTATTTCACTGATGGCTATCTTTGTTCAAAACCTATGCTATCTTAATAACACAAAATAATAGAACATAACTTCTTTTTAAAATTATATTGCTATTTTTTTTTTGCACACGGGTCCACGGGACCATGACCCGGATTAGGGTACTGTTCCTGTATGATTACCGATTACCACGCTGCGGAAGTCACAGACAAAAGCTAAGCTAAAAAGATCTTTTCAAACAAATAAGCTAGAACTTACCCTTAAACTATCACTACTATTCGACTGTGCTTGCTGTAGAGCTTTTTGCATACACTCCATATTAAAAATTGACATGTCGTTTTGTTCCACGCAGCTCAATCTCATTTGCTCCAAATGGCCGAGGACCTGTTTAACATATTATGATTAGAGTGCGATAATATTTTACCTAGGTTCTTGCTCTGGACCTGGGATTTCGCGCTGTGGTAATGATCGCCTTTACCACACCGTAATACGGTCCACTGTAGATCATATGGAAACTGTTGATACTTAGAATGTGTATGTTATTGCACAAGGCATTATCTTAATACTAATGTTTAGGTGAATCTTAAAAATATATAAAGCACAGTGTTTTTAGCTGCTCGTCATCCCATGCTTCGTCAAGTGTAATTATAGGCCTGTAGCAAACCTCCGCCGTGAAATTGAAGCGGCGAAAAAGCGGGGTGTTCCGATTCATATGGTAATATTACGATAAAAGTTGCAGATAATCGGAATCTCTTTTTCTGGTACAGGCAAAGGAATGCTACAAGTTTCAAAGAAAACTAATGTGAATGGGTCTCTGGTGATCAAGAAGTTTCAGCTTGCTCTTGTGCATGTTCAATAAGCAATTAAGGATATTGGTTTCTATTGAGGCTCATAGGCTAGCAACCAAATATTATCTTCAAAACTCACATGAGCCTGCGACATGTGGTTTTCTGCTTTGCAGTTCTAGTCATCCCGTTAGTGGAGTAAGTAAAGTATTAACATAAACATGAATTATGAGGTAACTTAGGATGAAGAAATCTTTTTTAAAGTAAAGATGAGTTATAAAATGTTGTATATTTACCAGTTCAGCAGAAGGTGGAGCGTTAGGCGGAATGCTATGTTTTCCTGGACGTTTTCTTTTGTTGGGACTGGTACCTGGATATCTTGTGCTTAAAAGAACTGAAAGTAAATCGCCAACTTTGTCCTCATAATCTTGGCACCAATACATTAAAGTTGACACAACAAAAGTGTCTTCATCATCTACAGCTCGGCAGAATAACTGTCGTACTACATCGGCAGTCGGTTTTTCCTGTTTTAACATCAAAAGAACTGATGTCAAGGCCTCAGCATGTTCTTTGTGCATTAGTTTGGGTATGATAGGTAAAACATCCTCAACTGATATATCATGTGCTGTAAGAAGTTGCCAAAGGCAGTATTGTTCGAACGTCTCCCAGCCTAGGCTCGTCGACAGCATTAACGTAATGTCATCTGATTTGAACATCATCAAACTGCCCTGTAGGGTCAAGCAGACAAGTCGCTGTAGCTGACACGCGTCCAATGTTGACACAATACTATGTAACAATCTTATGTGGTTCTGCGCCTGATCTTTAAATTCTCTGTACACGTCAGGGATCAACCACACTAACACATTAGCATCATATTCTTGACATTTTTCGAAGTCGTCCGCTAAACTTTCAGCCAGTTTGATCTCTAAATAACTACAATATTCTTTATATACATCTGTTTTAAATTTAACGTTTCTCCGTTTCGCTACGTCGCGTTCACCGCGTCTTTCGCGCTCATAACAAACCTTTAGATAAAACAGCAAACAGAAACCCACAGTGCGAAGAGTGTTTTGAGCTTGAATTTCTTTAAACGTTTCTAGTACTAGTTTGCGTTTGGGTTCATCATTGCTGGTAAGGAAAGTAAACATGGAGAAGATTGGCGAGTTAAGAGCCACTTCGATCTCGGCTGGGGTTGGCGTGCGGCTTATTTTTAGAGGTGGAACTTCTTGCACAGCTGCTGTAAATAGGTCAGCTAGTGCCACAGCTGTAGGCATCGGCGCGCTGCACGCGTTGATCAGAGCAGTGGCTGCAGCAGCTGTGCGGTCATCCAGTAATGTTTCTGCAAGAGGTTGTAACATCAGAGGCATTGCAGCTGATAATTCAGGTCGTTCCCGCGCACGAACTTCCGACAGAGGCAAATCGTCATCATCTGTGTCCTCTGCAATATTCAGAGTATTTTCCTCTTCATCATCAGAAAAAGCCGGTTCGTCAGGACCTCCTCTTGGTAAGTCTTCATTCCCTTCTTCACGAATTCCTGATACACCTTCACCATTTCCATTGGTGCAAAACTCTTTGAATGTTTCTCTTACAGTCGTTCTTAGTTCACGGTCTAGCTTTGGAGAGTCAAATAAGGGATGTAAATTTGGAAGCACTCTTTTCTCTATGATCTGTTGAAGAGAATTAAAAATGCCTTGCCTGACCTTCTCAGCAAATGATGGATAAAAGTTAGGAATGATTCGACATAGAAAATCAAGTAATGTAGCAGTTACAGCAGGATGTGACCTCATTGAATGGTGCATTACAAGAATGGCTGGCTCAATGTTCATTATGTTATCCTTTTCAGAGTCATAAAACAACCAGTCATAAAAAAGTGCCAGTTTTGCATTTGATGCAGCTACGTTTGAAGTACAAGTAGTAAGTAGCCATCCAATGACTGCCCACCGTGGAATGATATCAGAACACAGGAGTTCATTAGTAGGGTGTATGACACCGACAATAAAGCGAATCATATCACTTCTAAGTGACTGGGACTCAGGGGTGGCCAGGTATTGTCTTTGAAACCATTCTTGATATTTCTTATGATGGCCAAACCTAACTTGTGATGTCAGAAATACTAGCTTCCTCTCCATGTCTGGAGTTAGCCTTGACTGCAAATATCTTCGAGATGTTCTTGTTTGTAGGAGTTGTAGCACATTAGTAAACGTGGGACATAATGATTTGGGATTCAACAATATATCTTGCCACAGCTGATGAAACTCAGGTATGCGCGCAACATTTTGTAGCAGTCTTATCAAGTCACGTCCCAGACTTAACACATCTGTGAAGCGTTCTCTTATGAGAGTGATAACAAAATTGACTTCTTTCTGTCTCAGGCTCATCAGCTGTGGTATATTATGATCTTCTATCAATCTCATGTATGTGTACACCACCATGCATATAAGTACAGGAAATTTGTCTAACCATGCCCGATTCTCAATATAAATATCTAAAAGAGATTCTACCAGTATTATGTTCTTGGGAGTAATATCTCCTCCAGATGCATAACGCATTAGATTCCAACAGACACTGTCTACACCGGTCACTGCATTCCTTATCATTTCCTTTATCAACCATAGCAGCTGGTTGCGAGTAGTATCATGGAACTTCAAGTACCTCTCTAGGATCAAGGTGGACAGGTTATTGAGCACGCACGTCAGTCCATCTCGAGTGACCAGCGTCAGATCTCTGTAGCACTTGGTTGCATTGTGAGGTTCTGTGAGGATGGACATCAGCATTCCGAGAGATACGTCTTCATGATTCTTACATACGGCATTATTGAGTGCGTCGTGAGCTTCCTTCTCGCTGCAGTCAACCACAAGTGATTGAAAGTAGATGTAAGCTCTCTCGTACCTCTGAAAACGATAAAATCTAATAAGATCACTGAAAGCGTTAACTAAAATTGAATTTCGCGCCACGCACACTGCAGCGCCACCACTACTAGTGCTAGAAAATACGATTGTACATGGCCGACTATATAGATACTCTTTGTTGAGAAACTGCGAAATTTTACACAGTACCTCTTCAACATCGTCCTTGTTTTCTATGGCGGTGCACACAAATAGTCTAGGTGTAGTAGATTTACTCTGCTCCATAATTTGTAGATTATTAAAACTACTTATTTTAATAAAAATTTAGCGCAGGTTGCCTCCTGCATGGCTATCGTAAGCGAAAAATATTTATGAAGCAATACAATCACAAACATGAATGTGTGCGTGTAAATGTCACCGACCGTGAGGAGCAAACAAAAGTTAAAAAATGCCGACAGATAGCGCTTTAGCAGTTATTGCGATGCCGCATGAAAAAATGTGAATTTTATGGTATAAATACTACACATTCGACTCCTTGCTTCAAGAAAACGGGCAACATTGATTGAAAATGAAGACGGATCTAAATTCTGATTGGATGCACAATTTTTGTTACCCTGTTACCCTTTTCTCTGATTGGCTGCATTTGTCGTTTTGTACAAAGTTGCCATTACTTGCGCCATGATTTCTACTACGTTAAAAAGCAGATAGCATACTAAACTTTTTAGTCTTGTTACCCAAATCGTGACAAACACTAAACAGTATACTGCCCATACGTTATGTTTGCGCCACGTGCTCGCCAAATCTCGACAATCATCACGAATTCGAATAGAGACGACGTATAGCCCGGCTTGCCACAAGCAAGACTTGTAATACGGTTCTGATTGAGAGTCGGTTTTTTGTGTATAGGACATCGAAGGAAGCATGGTGAGTGCTTGCGATGTATCTACATAGGTATTTGTGCTTTGTATTCTTCGGGCTAAAAATAATAATAAAATACAAGGACTGACTAAAATACAGTGGAAAAAGGAATGCGTACTGTCAATTATGCGGGTTAAAAATATATGTCTAAGAGGACACGTCTTTGAATTATTAGCCATCCGTCAATAAATTTGCCATTAAGGTGGAAGCTCACATCTGGCCCGCGAAATTCTAATTTTCTTACGTTTTTGGCAATTTGCAGGCCAGTGCTTGGTTGTATGTTTATGAAAATTTGATTTGCGACTGTAAGACGTATGAAGTTACCGAATTATAACCATCAAAATTACTAACTACTAAAGAACGACGACTAAATTACTAAAGAATGACTTTTACATGCAAAAATCAATCTTGACATGAAAATGAACTTGGAGGGTTGTATTGATAATTTTGATGGTTATAATTCGGTAACTTCATACGTCTTACAGACGCAAATCAAATTTTCATAAACATACAACCAAGCACTGGCCTGCAAATTGCCAAAAACGTAAGAAAATTAGAATTTCGCGGGCCAGATGTGAGCTTCCACCTTAACCCACTCGTGGTTCCACTTATCTGTCATCAAATAGTCGATTATTCCATCCTTGGCAACACTCTGAAATCGGCCGTGCGTGGTGTGGTGATTCTTTTTGCTATTGCGCAGGCTTTACCGCCATTTTGTAAGCAAGTTCAATGAAAGTGGTTTTTCGTCATCAATAATTTGGTGTATAAAATATCTTAATCAATAATATTGTGTCGCTTGTGATTTTATTAGATAATATTTGTGAAGTATTGGTAAGTTACATGAAGTGACAAGTTTAAAAATATTAAATCGATTCTGGTACTCTCGATCTGTAACGAGGTACCGGCGTTTATTAAAGTACGTTTGTTCTAATTGCATTATATATAATTAACTTAAAGTACCCTTATCAGGAGTGACCTGCAATGGATAATCAGCGAGAGAAAGAGCGTGACCGGTCAAGGCGCGGCGACAGGCCGTCCAGATTTTCTGACGCAACCAGAGACCGGTCAAACGACCGCGAGCGGCCTGAAGGGAAAAGATTGTTTGTTTCTAACATCCCCTATGAGTTCCGCTGGACGGAGCTGAAAGATTTATTCAAAGAAAAAGTAAGTTATCTTTATCAATTTGATAATAATATGGTTGATTGTACACAACATTTTCTGATTTTGTTGTTAACTGCGTAGGTTGGAGATGTGGCTTACGTTGAGCTATTCAATGATGAGAACGGCAAACCCAGAGGATGTGGTGTTGTCGAGTTTTCAAACTCGGAGGCAATGAAGAAAGCTCTGTTTGTTATGCACCGATATGAGTTGAATGGACGAAAACTGGTTTTGAAGGAGGAAACAGGTACCTATGCTTTTTTGTCTTATATTAATTATGTTGGTAGTAATTGACTTGGCTCATGGTTTATTTCACTGAAGTTTCAGGTAATGATAGGAACCGGATAAATTCGTCTAGATCAGGAGGTGGTGGCGGTGGCGGCGGTGGCGGCGGCGGCGGTGGCGGTGGTGGTGGCGGCCGAAACAATCGTGATGATAAGGAGTAAGTACTTTGACAGAATTATGTAAATTTTTGATTATGTACCTGTTTTATTGCCTAAATTTCATGGCACCATACATTATGAGATTGATTTACCGCTATCCCTTGCTTGAGCCAGCCTGCAATGCTAAGCCAGTAAAGCCAAACATCCCTAAATAATAATACCATTCAGATCCAGCCTGTGCCGTTGCTGTTCCCGCCCCAGTATTGCCCTAAGCTGAGACTTGTACCCCACATAGGGTGCTCTAAGCACAAAAAAAAACAAGTGCTTCACATACATAGGCACTTGAATATTTCATTTGAGAACTAATGGTACTGAAATGCTAACTTGCCAACTAGAATTGCAACCTTAACACTCATATTCCAAGGCTTCTTTGGAGTAAATTGCTTCACTTAGCTAGACAGAAGTCAATGGTTAAAAATGCCCACAAAATCATATTCTTAGCCTCAGTTCATAATTTCATATAAAGTTTTGGGGGATTATGTCTATTTATAACGAACTATTGCAGTCTGTTTGTCTAAAGGAGCATGTTTTATACATAGGTCTGTGTTTTTCCTATATTCAAATTTTGCCATGTCAGCTTTAAAGGTTAGAATTAAATCAGTGATGACAGACAACATACATTTATGGACCATCTTTTCAAACATAATGTTGTTGTTGCTTTACACATGACATACTACTTGTTATTTTACTTTTATTTGCCTTGTTATTTTTTTTTTGTTTTTAACAATAGGTGTTGTTCTATTTCTTAGTAATTTCAGTTGGGGTATCAACAAACCAAGAGAACCAGAGAATTACAATACTTATGGTCTCAGCCTCCAGTTCCTCGACTCCATCAATGTACAACCACCATTAGTGAAAAAAGTGTTTGTTGCCAATGTAAGTTAGCTTCAGCTCATGATTATTCTAGCTGTGGATTTGGTTTTTCAAGAAACAGTAGTTAATTTCTCATCAAACATTAACCGAATTGCTTAAAATATTGTGGTTCATTTTCAGCTTGATTACAAAGCAGACAGAACTAAAATAAAGGAGGTGTTCAAAATGGCTGGCAAAGTGCGCAACATTGATCTGGCCATAGACAAAGATGGCAATAGCAGAGGATTTGCTGTCATTGAGTATGATCATCCCGTTGAAGCCGTACAGGTTAGCTGTTTAACAAAATTACTGAGTGATTAGGGTACTTTAACTGGAGTAAATGAATCAAATATGTATAATCCGATTTTTCAATTCACAGGCTATTTCAATGTTTGATAAACAAACTCTGTATGAAAGAAGAATGACAGTCCGCATGGACAGGGGTGTGACAGACAAAGGTGAAGTCAGGCTTCCAGAGGGTCTGAAGGGTATTGGTCTTGGTCTGGGACCCAATGGGGAGCCCCTAAGAGATGTTTCAAGGAATCTACCACCTCAGACACCAGCTACAACTAACTTGAGTCTTGCACAAACTGGATCAGCTTTAGGCGCTGGAGTTCTGGGAGCAGTACCATCTGCTGGCGTGACCCTGAATGGACTTGGTGCAGGATTATCTGCAAACCAACTGAATACTAACTCTGCTTTGGGTCAAAATCTGGGACTTCAGGTAAGCTTAAGGCACTCATTATCATATTATCAGTTGTTAATATGCAGATTAAAATTAATTTTTGTATTTATTTTCCCTAAATAAATAAAATAATAAGAAGAGTTAGTAAATAATCAAAATCTTGGTTAGCCCTGCAGCTAACAAGGGTATCGGATTTGAATAGGAAAGATCTAAGTCATTTTTCTGTTTCAGGCCCTGAGTCTGACAGGATTAGGAGCTCTTCAAAATCAGTTGCTCCAACAAGGTTTAACTGCTAGTGACTTGGCAACAGTACTGAGTGCTCAAGCCAATGTGAACTCAAATAATTTGGGACTTGGTAATCAAGATATGAGCTCAGGCCTAAATCTAGGTAATTCTGGACTGAGTAACAGCGTGATGGGGAATAATTCACTCAGCTCTGGACCTCTCTCAGGTTGGTATTCTAGAAGAAATTGCTGTATAATGTACTGCTTGATAGGTCATGGAGTCACTTGTCACAAAAATCTTAGACTTCAGCTGGTTATAATCAATCTAATAAAAAAAAAAGAGAATCACTGTTATGATGATCCAGTAGATCACAGCTGATTTAGCTCGAATTTTGTAATAATGGTCATTTACTTTTCTGTGTCTTAGGTGCTGGCAGACAAATGGGTGGTGTGACAGTGTCTTCCCAATACGGACGGGATCCTGGCGTGCAGCAGTCAAATAACCGGGACAAATCATCTGACATGGTTATCATCACTAATGTAAGTATACTATCTCTCGATATTTTCGTAGTGTTGCTTGATTCTATTACCTACTATTTTACATGTGTTTGTAATAGGATTGTTCAAAATGATTTTCTTCTACTGTGTTGAGTAACGTTGTACGTTTTCACGAACCGCATTTTGGGATCCATAGTTTTACGAAATAGGTCATATCTCAAAGTAGAAACATTTTTCCAAGTGTATATATATTCGTGCTCGTGGTTTATAGTTTTAAAAACTAAGTTGTCTTTCTGATAGCTGCCGCCAACCGTGACCTGGCAGTTGATTCGCGAGAAGTTCAGCGAGTGTGGCGACGTCAAGTTTGCCGAAATGACCGCGCCAGACACAGCCGTGGTTCGCTTCCATAAGGAATGGGATGCCGAGAGGGCAATAAGTATCCTTTATACAATGAGACTATACAACTTTCATTGCAGCATCAAAGGGATTTGAAATATTTGACCTGCTTAACTTAAAACAAACAATTGTTTGTACTGTGCCAGCTATCGAATAATTCAAATTTAATGCATAGCCACTATTTTAAAAATAAATTGGTACAAGTTAAGCAGGTCAAATATTTCAAATCCCTTTAATGCTTCAAAGACCTTTGAGACAAAATCTATGCTTTAAAAGATTATACCTCAAGTCTGTTTTCGAGAGAAAAGCCACCAAAGTTACAACCTGCGCTGATGGTGACATCAGCTCAACTTGGATAGCTTATTTAAATCTATTAATGGGTATAATATATAAAATGGGCCTTCTCTTGACCTCACTCTTATATTTTAGAAATGATTTACTTTAGAAGATTTTATCTCCATTAAACATTGTTTTCTGCCAAACTTGATCGCTAACTGTGCACAAAGACCCAGTCTGGAGCCCCAGAAAAGTTAACCTAGTATACTATAAAAATAATTCAAAAACTGTACATTTCCTTAATAAAAAATCAGAAATGTTCGATCGTACCCGCATCGACGGCAGGACTATAGATGTTCGCTTTTTCTAGCATACGGAAGAAGAAGAGTGAGTGTTTTTACTGATCAAACAGATTATGTTCATTCTATTTTCCTTGCGTTGGTTTTTATTCCAGAGAAAACTGAAACCTTGCTTCTAGGAATACTTTTGCAATTTCCTTTCCTTTACTGTCGTAAATGTTAGACTCGTGCCTTCGGGAAAGTAGTCAATGAGTAGATTTTTCTAACACTGCCCAGATTTTCCGCGCCCTCATCGTCTTTTACTTCTTTTCCCATTTTTGGGTGCATAAGATCTTAGTATATTTTATCCTTCGCCTTTTACAACTTTATGTACCGTATTGACTGTTGTCAGATGAAAACTACTTCTTAGTTTTGTGTGCATTTGATGATGACACTTATCGGTTGTCGGGTTCCATCAATAGCAATAAGCATGTTTTTTCCTGCTAATGTCGTTCGTCCGGCTTGCACATTTTGTCCTACTTAGGAGATGGATATGTGGTTACCTGCTCCCCGTCTTTGTGTTGATATTCTAAAAATAAAATACGAAGAAACTGCTGAAAAATCTACTCATCATTAAAATTGGCGTCTATAAGTTGCAATTGAATGGAGATAAATGTCTCGGAAAGACATCTAAATATTTAAATTTTTGTGTTTTCAGGGAAGTTTTGAAGTTGGTCTGATTTGGGGTTTGTATACACTCAGCTGCCTGGATAAAGGAATGATTTCCCATCTTCGTCTTGAATTGTGTTTGGTGATGTGTCTCAAAACTTTGTCTCTTTTGACGTTGAATTATCATAAAACTTGTATTTTTAGGTTAAGTTAATGTAAGCGTCTGAATGTTTTATGTAGCCCTAATGATTAAAGCTTAATAAATTTCATTTGAGGAAGAACTATTGTTATGTTGTGCTCCATATTTTTCGACTGATCCATGAATAATTTTATGGATTTAAAACGTTGTGACGTTGAAAGTTGAATTTCCTTGTTAATATTTACACAATTTACGTCTCATGCTATTTCGAGGTGTCAGGTAAATAGTGTCATTGTGCAACTGGTGATGTCGCTAAGTGTATATATCTAAACAAACGTAAACGTTGTTGAGGCCACTGTCTGTTTCTAGAATAGTAAAGCAATTTGGTGCATATTGCAAGTCACAACTTGGCAATAGGGTCCTGCCAAGCACGGCGTGCTAGTAATGAAATAAGAGAATTCATGAAATAAGTAAGATCGAGGATAATCGACTTAATTTCTTAAACTACAAGGTATTTAATTAGTTAAAAGTCTTGAAAAATCTTGTAGCATCGACACACAACGGAGCCTGTATTTTTGAATTGCTTTTGATTTTCCAATTCCATTGCCAGTTGAAACTTACATACATTTGTTGTTGAGAACGCATAAAGATTTTTTATTAGGTTTATATTTTCGACTGCATGCTACTGGTTATAACTCGGTATGTGATTACATTGACCAAGTCCCGGTAATAAACTAACTTATTGTACCACAGTTTTACTGTGTGCTATTTAAGAACTAGAATTCGGTCGATATCTGCTGCTTATGCCACGCAATGCTCGTTAGTTGGTTATGTTTAATATCGACAGTAATATTTCATCATTATGCCAAGAATAGTTGAATGAGCTATGACTTCTACTGGTTGCAATAATTGTAATTTACTCACTATTTTATCTCTCTCAACCAGAGATAAATCGTAGATATGAAGCTATCCATGTGTTTACTTCGCAAGTAGCTAAAGGTTGCACATTGAGCTGTCTCATTCACCACGAAAAGTTTTCGAAGATTGCAAAAGTTGGGTCTGTGATGCGTCGCAGTTACTATGAAATACGTCTTCAGACTTCTTCGACTCGAATGGTAAGTTTTCTGTCATCGAAATTGGAATTTTGCTATTTGTTTCGGGTGTGCATGGGGTTTTATAGAACTGTCATACTTAGAAAAAAATCCATACTCACTTGAATCACTCTGTTTAGAGATATTTGGATCGGAGCCGGTTTCCAAATTTTTAACAAGAAAACCCTTTTACGTGTCATGGCGTATCCAGCGTTTCATGGAGTGAGATTCGATCACTCAGTACTATGTTTGTTTTCAGTTAACTTGGCAAGAAGATTGTTTTGGTCGGTCCGTGTACTGTCCGCTGCCCAATGAGTTTGTATCCTACATTAGCGGACGTAATGGACGCATTCATGATTTGTAACTTTGTTTTTGATGTAGGTACTTGCGTCATGTCTATTCGATGGTCTCGTGATTCATGCCATATTGGATAATTAGTTGAACTTTGGATTTTTTCGTAAATCCTGTTTTTTTTGCTGCACGTGTAACATTTTAACCGTTTTGTTTTAATAAAAGTCTATTGCAGGTGACACAACGACCTAACTTGTGACGAGTCAGTCAATGTTCATAAAATGGATAAATTATAAAGCAGAAAGCGATTTCGGCACCCATTAATAAGCTGACAGCAATATAAGGTAGAAACTTTTTGTATGGAACTTTTTTACGTGTTTATGTGACATGGGTTCTCCAAGAAATAAGATATTTTTGGATAACTCATTTCTAAGTGTGAAACGGCGATGTCTTTTTGGCCAGCTGTAAATTATTTTGTTTCCAATAGTCGTGTACTGGCGTGTGATATTGTGTTTATGACTTACAGATGGCGCATGTACTGTCAGGTCTTTCAAGATGTAAAAGGCTGTGGACGATGACAACACATGAAAACACTTCAGGCGACTAGGTATTAAACAGTTTTACGGGCTAAATCTGGCCTTCGGGTGAATTCTTCTCGTCTCCACCCCATTGTTTCGCTCACCAAATACTTTTTTGTTACAGAATCGTCTTTTAGGGTTGCGTATTTTTTGGAAAAGTGAAAGACTTATTGTAAAGAGGAATGTAATAAATCGTATTTAATTCACATTTGTTTTTTACTGTAAGACAACCGCGGTAATTTTGACCTTTTGTACCTCCGCCAGACACCCTTTGCAATTTGCATTATCTCGTAGATAGGGATCCTTAGCGCTGTTAACATTAACTCCATTATTGAAATGACTGATGTGCCGATACATAGGTTGACGACACCTCCACTTCTCACTGTAATGAAAACTTTTGGTCAGATGCTTTACTACTTCGGTACTGCTAGTTGAAAATATAGTCTACGTCTCGTCATCTGCCTTTATCGGGTGCAGCAGGATACCAGTATTTTACATGGAGCGTCTGCCTATCTGACCTCAACGGCCCAGTTAGAACTGGGTACCCCTGGGTAAGACTGGTTGTCAGTCTTTCGGTCCACTAACTACCTGTAACGACAGTCAAAGATCTACAAATGAAAGCCTATTTAAGTACTCGGTCTACTTAATTACGTTTTTCCCCCGCACACTTTCTTGCCTTACAAAACCAAAATACTCAATACTCACAGAAAAGGTCATAAAAGCTAAATATGATTTCCCTCTTTACTCGTACTTTGGGAAACGCGGATACGCTGATTCTTACTCGGTTCATAGACACTTGCGGCAAGAACGTCTCACGGTCGTTCTTGAACACATCCTGTTCACAGTTTCCCAAACAACCGCAATCACGGAATGATCTTGGCAAGTCGTCCATATTGTCGAACTTTCCCATAGTTTCATTGTCAATGGACAGCTTCATAATTTGCCTTTTGTATTCAAGAACGCACTCAAGTTCTGCCAAGTTGCATATTCTTTCGTGATCTGAAATCGCAAAAGAAGATCCGTTATTGCTAGTTAAAAAAATGCCTGAGGCTGTCTTGATTCCCAGAATTACATGACACGTAGCATCATCTGTCTGGCCCCCCTAATATGTTGGGGTCGGCTTCCAGTTTTAGCGGAGGTGGGTAGCTGATATGTATCAGTATTAGATGACAAGCATACCGAGAGAAAAAATTACAACAGTAACTAACGTAACTATACTTCGGATCCGTTCACACAGACCGCCTCGGAGAGCATCGGGCGGCGGTATTTCACATTCTAAACGCGTTAGGTTTGCTCTCCATAATAAAAGAAGTGACACGTCAAAATAACCCTTGTTACAAATATTCAATACTCAAGTTTTGAACGTGATAAAAAATCTGCTCTCTCCGAGCCGGTCTGTGTGAACGGACTCTTAGGGGCTACAGGTAAATAATTAAACTTCCCACAATAAGGTTTTCTAGATTGTACGAAAAACGTTAGTCACATTCAAAAGTAGTCAGACCCTGGAGAACTGTCTGTAGGTCACACAAATATTTGTTCGATGCGGAAATCGAACTCGTGAGACACAGTGCAGCAGTTCAACGTTTAGCCACTGCACTAAGCGTGCCTTCATTTAACATCACATAGTAAGTACATGGACATATGGTGTTAATATAGAAAATGTCTAGGTGTGAGGTCCTGTCGTGTGTTCGATTCCCGCACGGACTTATTATTATGTATTTGTATGGTCGTCTGGATAAAAAAATACGAAAGTTATGTACAGAACTCACCTAAAGTCTTGTAAAAATGTGGTACACATTGGCACAGTTTGAATATCATCCTGATTCTGCAGTCTAATAAACAGCGGTTGTACGAGTAAATCGGGTATCTTTTACTAGTTGTTTCGTTGGGGAATCTGCAATTACCTAATAAGATAATTACATAGCCTTACATAGGTTACAAAATTACGTCTTTTTACCAAAAAGGACTGAATTTTACCGTAATTTACCGCTTACAACTTATGCGCTATCTCATTAGTTATTAAAAACTTTAAATTCATAGAAACAGTAAGGTTGGTACAAATAAGTAGGTAAGTAACTTTATCGAAGTACACTAGTCGGCACTACACACGTCTACTCTTACAATCACGACGCCACCCTTACCTGCACTTCCGAAGATGCAAAGGAATGTACTTGAGATCCTCTGAAGCCCGAGTGCTCGTAATTTGCACTCCAAAAGACAAGAACCCTTCAGTTTCGAAAGTTAACGCGGGTGTGCCGCTCAGAATGACTTCGTCTGGGCTCAGAGTATAAACCTGCAAATTTTAAAATGTGCACTGCTTCAGTAGGTACAAAGTTTATACAGTAAACTTTCTTTATGGTGAATGCAACAAGGTAGCCCGCGAAATTTGAATTTTCAAACGATTTTTGTCGTCTTAATGTCTCAGTCCATAAAGGTTCCTGGAGTGATTTGCAAGGAACCTTTATGAACTGAGAGGGTTGTATTGCTGATTTTTGTCATTCTTACTCAGTAAAGTCACATTTGTGACGGTCGCAAATGCTATTTTATTTACCATACAACAAATAGGGTAGTTAACAAAAAAATCTAATTAGTCCGTCAGATAAATTTCCAAAAAATATTGGACACGGTTTTTTAATTTTTTCACGTAAACAAACAATGAATACGATACAGTGCTTTGAAAACTCGTGTGACATCATTTTCTGAGACATTAGTATGACATTCTTTAGCGGTCAGTGACGTCACAACCCCGCACTCAAATCTTTGACGCCTTTTATCTTAGTCAATTTTTATTGATTCGATAAAACAAAAAATACGTATCCAATATTTTTCGATAATCTAACAGACGGACTAATTAGAATCATATTTTTTTAAGTCAGTAAACATCCCTATTGCAAAAAAACGTAAGAAATTTCGAATTTCGCGGGCTACCTTGTCGCATCAACCATAAGCAGGCATATGTTTTTCTCTTTAAGTTTAATATGAACTCAGTTCTTCTAAATTCGGAAGGGTAAACAAATACGCCCGTCAGGGCTGCGGGTTGTTCGAAAGAGATACCGCGGCCTCGACACAAAGGGCTAAGAAAGAAAAGTGGTTTATAGTCAGTACTCAGACCAAATAAAAAGTAAAGACGGAACTCTGGCGAACAGCAAAGTGAGGCCGGTCAAACTACGCCTCGCCCGCGCCGTGTACATACACGCCGTCTTTACTTTTTATTTGGTCTGAGAGTCAGTAGAAGTCGCTCTGCCCAGAGCGGATGGAGTCATTGTATGATTAAAAAAAAAAAGGGTAAACCAATATCCGACGATTATTCTTATGTTTATGGCTATTAAGACCTATAGCTAAGTATGTTAGCTAACGATAAAGAACCGAGTGCGTTCGATATATTAGATAAGATGTAAATGATGTAATTATTTCTAATGGGCCTACCCTTGAGCGTGTGGTAGGCGCATAACTCGTCCGCGTCATCGGCATAAGAAATGGTCCCAGACTACGTATCTCATGACGATCAGTTCAGTGGTTTAAAAAATTGACTAACGGCCGTACTCAGAGATATATGATTACCTAAGCCGTCACTTATTTGATTTGACATAAAAGCCCTCAATAAAGTGTTCAAATCTTTAGGTACTAATGTGATGGCCAGGGAACTTAACTAAAGTCTGAGTGTGGCAGAGTCTATCTCATTCATAATGTTTATAAATGAAATAATATAATAATAATATTTTTATGAATTGTTCTTCTGAAATTCAAAAGTGCCTGTAATGGCTTAATTGAAATAAATGCTTTGAGTTTGAGTTTTTTGAGTTTGAAATTGAACCCGTTATCCAAAGTATGTTAAGTATCTGCTTAATGCACCTGCTACACAAAATTTACAATTTTATTGTCAGATCAACATTCTACAGACCACACAGATGTCACTTACCTTAAAGACTTTGGCGTAGTTAATTAATTGCACAAAAAAGTCAATATCGTGTACAGAGAGCTCAATATTGTTTTTGGCGTATGCCCCAGTACTGTCACTCCATTTACTGCAATACAAAACGAGAATGTTACCTACCTAATGGAACACTACGGTTCGTGTGGTGCTTCGTCATGCAAATGTAAGTGCATTGCCTATGAATGAAAAAGCTGTTAAAACATGAATGTAAAATTGAATTTGGTTAAGGTTGGTTAGATTTGTTGAATTCATATTGATTGGTGTCATTATTAGCTTAGTTAGTTTTTAATGATATTTGGGAGAAAATACAATTAAATAAAAAACCTAGTTGCTGTGACAATGTTGCATAAAGGGTGTAAAAGTACAATAAAATACTCCGCAACCCGAAGGCACTTGTTCTCCCGATCACTGCGATATTTTTTTTGTTCCAGACCATACCTGGGAACCCCTTAGTTACGGAGACATTGGGGATCAAAATTCCAAATTTTTCACAGCTGTTTTTTGTAAATACTAGTTTTTTCAGGTTATAACTTTACTTAAATTACCTCACACTAATATTATAAAGGCTGTGAGTTTGTGAGTGTGTATGTTTGTTACTTCTTCACGCAAAAACTACTGAACGGATTTAGATAAAATTTGGTACACATATACATAGTTTATAACCTGGATTAACATATAGGAGTTTTTATCCCTATTTTATCTTCCCGTGGGATAATTTTCGAGCTGTAGCGGGTGAAGCCGCTGGCAACAGCTACTATTATAAAGGCGAAAGTTTGTGAGATGTTTGTTACTTCTTCATGTCTAAACGGCTGGGGCGATTTCAATAAAATTTAGTATGGAGTTAACTGACAACCGGGATTAACACAGATTTATTTATTTATTTAGGTCTACCAACAATTGTTTACACTTGATACATCGACATTATTCATTTTTAAAATTAGGCTACAGCGTAACAATTACTTAAAGAAAAAACACCACATGCACAAAACAATAAATTAGATAACTAAGCTAACTGATATATGAATTGGTGAATAGGTATATCAAAATTCTAAATAAAGATCGATATAAATAGATATAAATTAATTAATTAAATAAAATTGAATTGAAGCATTGGTAGATTATTAAATATTTGGTAAATTACTGAACATAAAAGAACATAAAAGAAAACCAGTAATAGTTTTTATCCCGATTTTATCTTTCCGTGGGATAATTTTCGTGATGTAGCATGTGAAGCCGCTGGTAACAGCTAGTGTTTTATAGTTCTAATCAGCATGCTTCATCAAATGTGCAATGAGATGATGTTTTCCAAGCTCCTTACGTAGGATCGTCGAGCATCGCAACGTTAGAGTTTACAATATGGCATATTCCCATCTCAGTCATGCTAGTGTCGATTGTTATGGGCCAATTCAAATTATTCGACAATGTTTGGTTGTTAAATCTCATGAACAAATCTGCTGCGATTGTTGCGTAGTCTTCGGGTTTTATAAGCTAGAAGAAATAAAAAATACAATTTGATGAAGTTTTTGTTAACTAAGAATGCTGAGAATGAGGTCCTGGGTTCGATTTGCAGTTAGGGCAGTGTTATTGGGTTTTTCCATCAATAATTTAAAAGCAACAGTTTAACCCGGCTAATGGCAACAGGCTCGCCCCTATTACATGGGATTTAAAACATAACTAGCGAAATCTGGGAGTACTATTAGGCTACACCTCTGCCTAGCCCTTCGGAGATTACAGGTGCGATATTTGGATATTAATCGAGCTTCATCGTCATTTTTAATATTGTTGAGCAATCAGTTTAGTAGTAAAATAGCAAGTGTACCTAAGTAAGTATGTTTACCTTTAATATTTCAGGTGGAGGTAGATCCAGGACATTCAATGCTTCCAGAGATACTGAAATAATCGCTGAGTAGTATGACTCTAAGTTATATCCAGTTCTGTTGAGAGTTTCACTGAAAAGGAAAAGGTTTTGACACGCAAACAGTAACTATTTGTAGTCGATACTAATATAACACAGAGGTATAGATTGAAAGTCTTGATGAAAAGGTAGATACTCTCGAAAGCTTCTTGTCTGATTTAAAATAGCTACACTACTTACTGGCGAGTACTATAGGATTATGTAAAGACAAGTACCTACATTTAAATGTTATTTAAACGTACGTGCGTTTTCGGGTATCTCTACTTGTATCTCATACTGTCACGTGAAGGAGTGATTTGGCGGAGCGAGAAGTCCGTTCGTAAGTGACAGAAACGTAAGAAATTGCGGGGGTCTAAAATGGCCACTTTGGCAGATCATAATACGAATTGCGTTAAAAAGCGTAAAATGGACCTTTCATAAATTATGAACTATTATGAATCATAATAGTTACTGCGTCGGAAAAGCCATTTTAGACCCCCTGTTGATCTGTCCGTGTAAATTGTGATTTCACGATGGATACGAAGCTGGTAGTTAAATAAACGTACCTACTTGACATAATACGTAAACATTTCATCGTCGATTTTGGTGACGGGACACAACACAACCGTTGGGTAGGACACGTTCCAGTTCAAGTAGTCTTTCTCTACGCTGTTCACAATAGGTTGCTCCTAAAAATAAAAATATGTAACAATAAAATCATCTTTATAACAACGCTGTCAAAAGCACACACATTCTGACACATCAAGTTCTTAAAAGTTCAGTTTTATAATGCGTCGTCGTTACTGATAATACTTAATCGTGAGACAGTTTGTCTATTATATTTACTACTCTATGACCCGTATTACCACTCGAGTGTTGTATGAATTATTAACTTTTCTCATAATTACTATCAACTACCTACCTCGATGGTCCAGTGTATGCAAGAGCTACTGCTATGTATGAGCTTCAGGGTTGGATTCCCAGTTCCGGCAAAGTGTTATTGGGTTTTTCGATTACAGAAATTTCTCAGTGCAGCCACGGAGTCTAGATTTGTGCACTGTTGATGGTAATAGACTCACTCCCTATTGCATAGGACTTAAACATTATTGGCAACATTTAGGCGTACTACCATTAGTACGCTTATCCTTTCGGGGAGTACAGTACAGGCACGATGTTAATCGTCTGTTATATAGGTACCTGGATCATATCTACTTACCACAAGTCTTGTATACTGAGCAGTCAAAAGGACGAAAATTATGGCGCAGGATATGCCAAAGCATGCCGCCCAAAATACTCTGAAACACAGAGAAAGAACCGCTGAAAATCCTCGTCTAAACTAAATACTTGTTAAGCTAGCCTGTTCTAACAAGATTAAATTCTAACAAGTTGGAGAGATAAACATACTTTTTAGACCAAGGCCGCGAAGAGTCTTAATACAGTACACGTTCATGGATACTAAATAGTAATAGTTGACCTCGCATTGTATTACCTTAAACTCGTAAAGCAGGCCAGCTGAAGATCAATGTGTTACATGTTGTTGACCTTGGATATTATGAATGTATTCATCTTCTGTACCTATACAGGGTGTAAATCAACCCATCACACAGCCGTCAAGCAAGCATTCTGTACATTAAACTAAGTGCCCCACCCAAATTTTTTTGCTGGGAATCGACTTTTTTTTGGGGTCATAAATTACATTTTATGGTAAAACTCAATGCACTGCTCTTAAAACATTGTACTAGTAAATGCTTTGAATACTAAACGGACCATGGAGGTAATTTAAGTAAAAATATCTTAAAAAACTAGTATTTACAAAAACAGCTGTGAACATTTTGAAACTTTGACCACCAATATCTCCGTAACTAGGGTGTTCTCAGGTATGGTCTAGAACAAAAAAAATATCGCAGTGGTGGGGAGAAAAAGCGCCCTACGTTAGCGTTAAGGGTACTTTTACACCCTTTATTTAAAAGGCAAAGCTAACTGACAGAGGATCAATGCACGCACAGGCAAAACCATTAGGGCTAGAAGCTTAAAATGTCGCATACGTATTCCTCATATGAGGTAGGCATCCACTAAGGATTTTTCAAAATTAAACCCCCCATAGGGTAAAATAGGAGATGAAAATTTTCGACATCGACGCGGGCGAAGCCGCGGGCATCAGCTAGTTCAATATAATATCAATAATCACAATATTTCATTCATACACACTAAGAAATTGGAAATTCTACTCCAAGAATTAACAATTAAACAAGGTGTGATGGGACATCCCTGATGGTCCCTTCACGAAGCCGTTAAGCAATCAATCTGTACATCAAACTTTTTTTACGCAAAAACTATTGCTGGGAAACGTCTCTATTTTGGGGTGAATATCACGTTTTACAGTAGGGCTAGGAATGTAACGAACTCAAAACATCGTACTAGCGGGTGCGCTGAATACGGGCATCGATGCATCGTGGAGATATTTAAAGTAAAGTACAACATTAAAAACTTGTGAAAAAGATGATCTTAATGACGCGAAGAAACTTCCGATTTTACTCCTATAATTCTCAAAAACTTAAGGTTGTGACGACACGATTGAAAATAATCAAGCTACTATTTACTTGCTAGTATATACCTCTCAAACCAATGTATTTTAGTATTAGCGATGTAAGGCAGACCATGAGTGGTAGAAGTTCTTAACTCGCTTTGTAAATACTTAATCAGTTTCTGAGTCTTCAGCCTTCGCGCGTAATTATCACGTTTCTTCTTAAACACAGGCTTTTCTTTCACTGTTATTCTTAACATAGCTAGGTAAAGTTAATTTGATTATTTCTAAGAAAAACGAACTGTAATGCTTCTACTCGAATGAATAAACTACTAGGTAAATATTTCGCTGGTGCTGAGAACCGAATGCTGACACCAAAAGTAACAACTAACAAAGTTTTTCTAGTCTGCCGGTTCTTATATAAAATTTTGAGTATGTATTACGATTTTAGGGACAGAAAATTATAATGTGATTATAACGATGGCTTTGTTATTCTCTATCGTTTTTCGAAATCCGTGGAGTAGTTGTATTACATATCAAATTATTCCAAGATCTAAATTGAGCTGCTACGACAGTGCTACGGCGTAGCATGCTACGATGCTACGGCGTAGCTGATGTTGTGACGACGCAAACTCTTATGGTTGTGTAAAATTACCCGCAGAAGGTTTGCGTGGTTTACAGCCCATACCGGGGTTGTAGAGAGGGGGCCTGCGTTCCAGCAATGGAATTATTATGGGCTGATTATGTGTAAAACTATACTTATTTTTGGTTGCGAACTTAATTTCGTACTAGCTATATTATAACAAAAAAATAGTAATTATAACTTAGTATTACTGTCCTGTTTAAATCGGATAATAGTTTTATTTATTTTGCACGGAACCCTTCTCCTTAAGTAGTCATAAATACTCTTTATACCATCAGCTATCTGCCAATTAGCCGGAACAAACATATAGACAGAAAAAAAATGTGGTTTTGTTGTAAGTACCGATTCAGTAAAGAGCTGTTATTTTGTTGATATTACAAACAGATTCTTCAATTTTATTTATTTCTATAGATAGATATAGAAAAAGATGTATGAAGCATATTACTAAAAATTTAATCCAGAAAAAAAAACATAGTACATTAAGTATTTCAATCTGAACATAAGTACTCACATTATTGTTTTTTTATTATATTGTAGCATACTTAGTAACTTGTTGTGTGAGTACAAATTGTATTCTTTGTAAAGCAAAGAATAGGCTATTGTAGTAATCTTATAAAATAACTTAACAATAGTCCCTCATGCCCTTATATTTTGTAATATAATAGGCAATTGAGATACTAATCCTAATAATAAGTGACCCTTTATTGTGTTGTATTGAAATTAAGGTAAATTGTATGAAATGCTCGAGTAGAAGGACGAAGTGAAATATATAATAATAAATAAAATTGTAGTGTCTGTTTGTCATTTCGAAACAACATCTTTTGACTGAATGCATATGAAAAGTAATACGGAATTAAAATTTTTGTCCATTTGTCTGTCTGTTTGTTCCCACTTCTGAAACTATCTAACACTATCTGAAACGGCTGGACTAAGTTTGACGGGGTTTTTACTAGCAGAAAAGTGATGAGAAAAAAAAATTAAGCTCTTGAAATTCATTACAAAATCCGATTCAAGTGGGAAGCAATACTTTTATAATAAGTTCACGCGGACGTAGATCGCGGGGCACAGTGCACATCTAGTAATAGGTATATAAAACAAATATAAATAATCCACTTCATTTTTAAAGAGCTTTTGAATAAAACTAAAAAACCCGACTGAAAAAACTGAAAAGTAAAAAACAAGCACATTTTAAATTAAAAAACAAAACTTGGAAGCAGGCGGGGTCCATTCTATTTTCATTTCATAATTTAATATTCAAATGAACCCCGCCTGCTCGGGTTTTTTAGTTTTTAAACTACTTTTTTTATTTCCAACTTTTTAGTTCTTTTGTGTCTGTTCTTTCGTTGGTCGCGTAAAAATCTTCGCAGATGATTTAACTTTTGTGTTTGTTTATATGACATGTGACTTTGAATTTATTATACACATATATTTTTGTAATCTCCTTTTAAAACCCTTCATTTTGATACCCTACTCGATGGTAATGGATTTTTTTTATTTTTTTAAAACACGCTAAGTATGGCCCCCAAAATCCGCAAATTTCTTTTCTTTTTTAATTTTAATGTAACCAGTGACACTCGCGCCATCAAGAACGACGAACGTCGAATCTAACGACGTATATTTTATTCAAATCCTTTCATTCGTTTAGGAGTTATGAGGGAACAAAGAAACGGACATACATACATACATACACGCCAAACACACAACCCTCCTTTTGGACTTCGCCGCAGTCGGGTAATAAAATATTGACTTGGCCATCGCATCGCATTCGCCAATGTTAAACAGGCCATTGTAATTGCTAATCGCCATCGCATTGGCCAATGTGATGCAGTGGCCAAGTCAATCTTGGCAGGGGCACTGCCGTGCCCCCAGATTAACTTCTTTAGTCATTAAAATTCATAGCTTAAGTGTAATTATGACTGTGTAATGTGGCCGAACTTTATTAAATAAATAAAAAACAAAGATAGTCGCGAAAAATATTACCCTTTCCTTGAAGTAGGGTAAAAATAAGTAAAACAAAATATCCAATACAACGATCGAAATAAGCGACGAGACCATAATGGACTTAGAAATTATCTTAATTAAACCTTAAGCTTTCAATTTGTCGAATTGGCCTTAATAAAAGGTCTAATGGCTGAATCTCGTTAAAATGAGGTTGAATTAATTTTGCCGAAAACGTATTTCACGTAGTAGTCTTATTTGAACAATTGAACGATTTGCGTTAGTGTTTCTATCAACTGTTTATTCTGTTTCAAATTGGTAATTTAAATTGGAAGTGGGGTCTATGATGCAAGAAAGTAGGGTATAAATAATAATTAAGCCATTGCTGTTGACACCTTTCAGTCTCATCATCATCTGCATAGCTTTTTCGAACTATGTTGGGGTTGGCTTTCATTCTAACCTTTTTAACACCTTTTTTGTTTGGGGTTGGGAAATTATCAAATAACCCCTCCCGATGTTGGGCAGAGCGAAAGGGAGTGTCAGACTTCTACTGACTAAAAACCACCCATGTTCCTTCTTAGCCCTATATGTCTAGGCCGCGGTATCTCTTACAACATCCCGCAGCCGCGACGGGCGTTGCCCTTCCATGTTGCTGACATCTCTTTGGCCTCAAAGCGCGTGGAACACGAATGCGCCGTTGACATGGCCTGTCGTCGTCATAAGACGGACGGACGGCGGCGAGCTAGCCTATCACTCACCGTTCACAGGCACGCGTCTACGGTGGCCGGAAGCCGTATGCAGCTTAATACCTGTATTTTACATGGAGTGACTGCCTATCTGACCTCCACAAACCAGATAGTACTGCGTAATACGATAGACCTTAGTCAGACTGTTTGTCAGACTTTCGGGCCGCTGACTACCTGTAACGGCGGCGTGAAAACTCAGTTTAAGACTTGGCAATTCAGATTTTTTTTATTCGAATGCAGTTTAATGTTTACTAAGAACATAAACAATTCAAACCTTAAAACAAGTGAGTGATTTAATATGGGAGCAATCTATTTGTTAGCCATAAAACCCACGAGAGTCGTTGCAAAGCAAACGCTAACTTTATCAGAATGCCCGTGTTGTAGTCAAGAATGCCCTAATCGGCCATTTGCTAGCGTTAAGCCCCTATTTATTATCGTAACTAGTGGAGCACTATCGCTTTCGGACCGAGTCGGAGATCATTCCGTGTTTCTTACATGGCCATTTGTCTGTACCCTCTTACTAATTCAACAAAACGTGAGCGCCGCCAAGATAACAACTTCGTTTCGAAGATTGTCGATACAATGGTTCGCTATCGAACGATAAAATGGCGCCGTTCCTACGTCCTGCGTACACAATAACTTATTATTCGCCTAGACGTATGGTTGTTCCTTAAGAATTACCTACTACGTGGTTACATTAGAAATTCTTGGAAGAAGGGTACTCTATTATGTAAGTAAAGCTCTTCCATTAATTTCGCAAAAATATTTGCAAAATTGCTAGTAACCTGGATTTTTACGAGGTAAATACATAATAACAAGCGACAGTTTGAATATTGTCAAGAAACATTATTTCTTTTGTGGTAAAATGGTGAGTCTATGTGGTTACGGCGCGAGGTGTCCGACCGATCGCGAGGGATCATTACTCTTTGTCAAAGTTGGCCGGTCCCTCACCGCGAGCCCGCGCTCAATCTCCGGCCTTCGCCGAGCTCACGTAGATCGCTGCATCGCGAAACCTATTTAAACTTAAATAAGAATTGCCAACCACTGTGCACTGTTAGTAGTCTTCGATCTCCATGTTATTCTGCAGACGTTTTAAGAGATCGCTGATTACTTTTCAACTAAATAAATAATAATAAATTGAACTTTAAGAGTTATGCTACGCGAGATAAAGAATCTCGTTCTTATTTAATGAGAAAGCTGTGTGGATGATTTATGACTGTTGTTTGATTGTGTAAGTACCTACTTCAATAAGTTCTAAGGCCTCGTTTTTAATTATTTTTGTTTGGTCGAAAGGCACATTGAATGACATAGAGGAAAGGTCAGATTTTAGGTCACAATATATCTTTATAAAAAATCATTGATGATCCGCTCCTATTGGTCATGATAGACAGATGATGAAGATGCAGGCATCTCGTTAAATTTCAGGAGATTATCATAGAATACATAAATAATAATCAATTTAAATTACGGTACCTGGTCAATAAACTAATATAATAATAAACTGTTTTTTTAGTTGTTCAAATTTAACAGTATTACGGAATAACGTCGCGCCTCGGCTCGGCGAGTTTGTTTTATGAGAAAAAGAAACGTTTGATGATTTGATTTGGGTCGAGAATCATTAGTATAGGTACTTCTTGAATATATCGAGGATGCAATACGACAACCTGATAAATGGGCTATCCTTCACGAAAATAAACAAACAACTCTTCAGCTTTATAATATGAATATAGATAAAATATACTAAAGAGAGAACATGCTTATTGCAACAGTGTCCAGCCACTGCGAGCCCGTGTAAGTTTCCAAAAGAGTCGGATTGTGCATTCTAGGACATGTTATATCCCGCGGGATACACGTCACACTGGTAACGTATCATAAAGAGCTGGTAACATAACTTGTTTTCGAAACAAGTTTTATTTATTTATAAAGAACTGTTTTGCTGGAGTAGACAAAGTTTTTACCCAGTTTTGCGGCCGAGCGAAGGTTCGACGAGCAGAGGTAATTTTATCAAAATAGTATAGCTATTTCGGTTATTGTTACTCCTATACCTGTACTTTGGAAAGTAGAGATTTTTTGAGTCCATAAAAAAGATACGTTTTATTTGAAATTTTTGAAAAGTTGAGTATTATCATGCAAGATTACCAGGCCTGCGGTTAAAAGTTTTGATAACACAAGGTATTGTTGAAGAAATTACTTTTTTCAAGACCCTAAAGTCTCTGATTACTTCAAATAGACACTTTACGATTATTTTTACGTTCACTTATTCAGTTCTTGTAAAGAAATCGTCTCGCGTCCTTTCGAACAAGTTGGATTCCGAAAAGGCTTAAGCACCGTAGACCACATACATACGCTGCGGCAGGTTATACAGAAGACCGAAGAGTATAATCTGCTTCTCTGTTTAGCGTTTGTGGACTACAGAGAAAGCCTTCGATTCGATCGAGACTTAGACTGTACTGCAGTCTCTCCAAAGGTGCCAAATCGACTACCGGTACATTGAGTGTTGAAGTGTTTATACAAAGACGCCACAATATCAGTTCGACTTCAGGACCAGACTTAGAAACCTATCCTTCTGCAGCGAGGTGTAAGTCAGGGACACGTCATATCTCCGCAGCTGTTCACCGCTGTACTGCAGTATGTTTTCAAGGCTCTGGACTGGAGAGGACTAGGCATCAATATCAGTGGCGAGTACATTACTCACCATCGGTTTGCCGACGATATAGTGGTTATGGCTGAGACCATGGAAGACTCAGTACAATGCTTGATGACCTCAGTAGAACTTCCGAAAGAGTGGGTCTTAAAATGAACATGGTCAAAACCAACATCATGTTGAATGCCCATGTAAGACCCACTCCTATCAAGATCGGATACTCTATACTCAAAGTTGTAGACGATTATGTCTACCTGGGACAAACGGTCCAGTTAGGTAGGTCCAACTTTGAGAAAGAGGTCAGTCGTTGAATGCAACTCGGCTAGGCAAGAATTGCCAGACTTTAGTGGCAATGGGCAGGTCACATTGCTCGCAGAATAGATGGCCGATGGGGCTGAAAAGTTCTGGAGCAGCGACCGTGAACCGGAATACGTTGTGTTGGAAGGCCTCCCACTAGGTGGACCAATGACCTGCTGAAGGTTGCGGGGACCCGCTGGATGCGAGACGCACGGGACCGGTCAATGTGAAATTATGATGATGAAATGTTGACTGTCAGTGAACTCGGGAGTACAAAAACCATCTAATACAAAGGCTTGACGGAATGAACCCTCAGCCTATATAAATCCGTATTCAAGATCTTGAAGGAAGATAAAAAGCAATACGCAAGCAGTATTCAATAAAAATCGAACACCTTATAGGTAGGTACTTTCTCCACCCACGCTGCACTTCCAAAAGGACTTCGCAAATAAATTTGCAATTTATTGATTAATACCTATTTAGAATTACGTTCACCCCTGACCCTTAACATTATCATACTGTGGTACTTTATAAATTGAATAAATTAATTCGAAACAGATGTTAACTAACTGATTTGCATTCTGGCGCTACATTGAGTGTTAAAACCTCTAAAGGGATTCGTTTTATGTAATTGGAACCCAGATTACTAGGGATTTGTGCGTCATCAGTATTGCGTGTGAAAGCTATCGTTTAAACAGAGAATTGCTTGTTTCATGTGTAGTTTATGAAGATAAAACTTATCTGTTTGGGTCATGCTTTCAGTTTACTTGCTCTGAGTTAATCAAATAGTGTATCTGTTCTTGATTGACAGAGAAAGGAGATTTAATTACTGGTTTATGGTTGATTGATTGCTTTTGAGACGTTTAGACGATCGCCTAAACGACCGACCTTTATCGTATCTATTAACCTGTCAACATATTAATGTCGACAGGTCAACTTATTTTTTGTTAAGTTGTCAGTAATTTAACCTATTATAATCAATCTGCCCACAAGCAACTCGATCATACCTACGAGTATAGAATGCAGGAATAATAAAAAAAAAATTGCTAGCTAAACCTTGATGTAAAGCCAAAACTAAAAGATTTTCTGAGAGCAGTGCATCACGTTACAAAAACATTACGAATGAAAACGGCATGTACTACGTGACACCTACATATAAGTAGTGCGCATCACAATTGGCATCACATCACCTTGTCAGTTCGTCGTCACCCGGCCATCAATCCAACGAAAGCACGTAAGTGGATCAGCTCAGCACCTCCGAAGCGACACTGTGGCGTTACGAAGCTTATAAGGTGTGCGTTGGAACATCATCTTTTATTGTCAAAGTTACCTATTCTTAAAATCTCTTTCGATATATGAAACACTAGCTTTTCTTTTAGCTTCGCTCGCGTTTGGCCAGAAACGATCCCACGGGAAATATAGCCACTTCAGGAAATTAAAACTTCCTATTAGTGAAAGAATTTTCAAAATCGGTTCTGTAGATCCAAACGTTACCCCTCCAGATGACAAACTATAAAATTGTATTCATAAAACACTACAAACTAAACATGTTTCAAACAAAATCCATTCGCCCCTAAACGTATTGTTTTAGTTTCAACATCACAAATCCCTAACGCAAATAAAATAAGCTCAAACATTTTAGTGACATACACGCACACTTCCTTTGAATAGAGCCGTATACAATCTGCTCTCAAATAAAAAGTACACGTCAAAAGCCGCAATCAGTTTATAGATCCGAATGATTCCAAACAAAATATATATACAACACATATTTACATTTCGGTGCTCACCTTCCTAAATATTGAAACGAGTTGTCAGAAATACTCGGCCCGGAAATTGAATGTGAGTGCCTCAAATATTTTCCCAACACATAACTGTTTGTATTTATAACATATAAGTTTACTCTTTCGACAAAATAATATTGTATAGCGCTTAGTGCGATAATTATTAGGTATATTTTCGTGATCATTTTGACGTTACAAAGCATTCAACATCATGTGCCTACAATGTTCCCACTGCTGGGACATGTCTGGGTTCGAACTCACGACTTACTGTTCAGTCTCTTCATCATTCAAGCATTCATGGCCCGAAGTTAATATACAAATCATTAAGCATAGCACTAACCACACTATAAAGTAACACAACCCAGTTAATACTGGGTAATACGATGCCCTTTTGATAAGACTGGTTGTCAGACTTTCAGGTTATTGACTATCTGTGACGACTGCCAAAGACCAAAGGCTTAACAAGCTTTCCGAGGCACGGAGGAAAGTCGGTATGTAACGGATGGTGGGTGACCATCCACAGGTCAACCTAGGCAAGCACGGCTTAACTTAAGATCGAGCCGAGTGGACTACTCCATTCACCATTTAGCACACAGTTGCTCACAATTACTTACTTATTACAATCAGAAATTAACGTGAAAATATTATAAGAAAATTGGCTTGTCGTTGTTGGGTACATAGAGAAACATCCTGCAGAATACACTGAACTAGTTGGCACAGTGGAATGTGAAGGACATTTTAAAACACACTCTAGTGTAAGTCTGAGTGTGTGTCTAGTGTGTAGTGTGTGTGTGTGTGTGTGTAGTAATTAGAAAAAAATGAAGTGCATCTTACAATGCCGGCAGCAAATTAGAGAGAGAGATGGTGCAGAAAGTGACAGACAATATGAAATAATTGACGTTTACTTACAATAAACTATGGGCACCACAGAGGTTACTTTTTTATTATCTTCAACAGGGATGTGATCTCAATCTGTGCAACTTGGCCACAAATACGCAACCTCTATATTCGAAGCCGTGTTATGCTTATTTCGTTTGTAGGTAAATTATATTCAAAAGTTCAATAAAACTGAATAGTAAGGCTTCAACTACTGTTTGGCGGTAAATCAACATCAATTAAAACAGCAAGGGTGTTTCGAGAACCCATCGTAGGTAGTATAATTACAGGCAGCTAACAAAGGGCACGTTTATTGAATGTCGAAACTGGAGAGTGGGCACGGGTTTATGCCTTACAACGTAAATGGAGATACGGTAGTGTATCTTATCTTCTTATTCCTACTATTATTATAAATAGTTGCGCAAGTTACAGAACATTTTAAAGCGAATTGAATGTCGTGGTATGGAAATGTTATGAGGAGGGCCGAATCGCATGTGACTAAAAAGGTGATGGATATAAATGTTGATGGATGGAGTGGGAGAGCAAGGCCAAAGAGAAGATGGATAGGTTGCGTGAAAGCGAAAGTAGTAAATGCCACCGTGACGGAAGCAGGCGGGGTTCATTTGAATATACAATTATTATTATTTGAATATTACATTATAAAATGAAAATAGAATGGACCCCGCCTGCTTCCAAGTTTTGTTTAATTTAAAATGTGCTTGTTTTTTGCTTTTCTGTTTTTTCACTCGGGTTTTTATTTTTTTTTTATTTCCAACTTTTTAGCTATCTTGTGTTTGTTCTTTCGTTGTTCGCGTAAAATTCTTCGCAGATGATTTAACTTTTTTGTCTTTTCTTTAAAACTTAGAAGTGTCATTTTGATACCCTACTCGATGGTAATGGAAAAATTAATATTTTTTGAAATCCGCGAATTTAATTTTAATGTAGCCAGTGACACTCGCGCCATCAAGACGAATCTAACGACGTATATTTTATTCAAATCCCTTCATCCGTTTAGGAGTTATGAGTGAACAAAGAAAAGGACATACATACATACATACACGCCAAACACATAACCCTCCTTTTGGGCTTCGCCGCAGTGGGGTGAAGAGTAATGAAAATGAATTGAAACCGAGATAAACTAACTAGAAAATTACCTACCTAAATAAAACAATAACGTATACTAAGATGTTATAGCGAACAACTTATTAACTACTGATGTACCCTACCTACCAAACTATGAGTCGTGAATCGTAATAGTTTTGGTGACAGAAATGTAATGATGATAACAAAAAACAATAAGAATCCAAATTAAATATTTTCAAATTTACCTTCGTACTAAAGTCAGTTAACTATTCTCTCTTAGTGAGCTAAAATCAGTTGTACCTAAAGTATGAAAACTTAAATTCATAACAAAGAATTCTATTAGTAGACGCGGAGAATCTTAAGTAGGAAATTTCGTAGGAAATAAAAAAAAGTAGTTAAAAAACTAAAAAACTCGACTGAAAAAACTGAAAAGCAAACAACAAGCACATTTAAATTAAACAAAACTTGGAAGCAGGCGGGGTCCATTTGAACATTAAATTATGAAATGAAATGAAAATAGAATGGACCCTGCTTGATCCAAGTTTCAGTTTTTTCAGTCGGGTATTATAGTTTTTTAACTACTTTTTTTTTATTTCCTACTGTTTACTGTTTAGTTGCGTATTGGCTGTTGGATGGAGCGATGCGCGCAGGCAGCGAAATCGGTTTTATTGTTTTCACTTTGACGAGCCGCAGCGCGCATTATCGTAGCTATTTGGCTTTGGCGTATTTTTGTGGTGATATATATTATTATTTTAGGTGTAATGTGAAGTGTAAAAGTAAAAGTACTAAAGTTTTGAACCCTATTTTCTAAATGTTCCCATAAGTTACGAAAAAAAAAATGCACGGCCATAAAGTGGCTAACAGTATGTATCATCTGTGGTAGGTTTCGTTTGTGTCCGCTAATTTTCGAAAAGCGGGGCAAAAAGTTCCCAATGTCAAAATGTTTTTACTCGGTGACTTGGCGATGAATAAAAGTATTTTTTTTACCAAAAATATTTGTTCTTCATGCTTTTTAATTGTTTTTTTTTGTTTGTATATCGTTTATACTTGAAATAAAAACTTAAATCATTAAGTAAGAAAATTAGCGAGAATGATTGTTAAACGACTTTAAATCGTTATATATCCCAAACTAATATGTAAAATGAAAATGATAAAAGAAACCTAAAGATGATTTTAAAATATCTATTCAACGACACCCCACGTGACATAGTTCATCGACTCTTTTTTTATTTTATTTTGATAATATGGTTTCTGGTTGTCGCTGTGGTGAATTTTGATTACTGTCACGTCTTTAGTGAGACTCGCAAGGTTAAGGCGAATCGATTGACGTAAAAATGATCAAAATCGGCCTACGCATTTCGTCTCTAGAACGCCGGAAAGGAAAAGGAACATGGAAAGGAACATGTGTTGCGCCGACCCCAAACAGAATGGGTCAAAGGGCAGGAAAGGCGACCGTGAACCGGAAGACGTTACGTTGGAAGGTCTCCCACTAGGTAGACCGTTGACCTGGTGAATGATGCGGGGATCCGCTGAATGCGAGACGCACGGGACCGGTCAATGTGGCGACACTTGAGGGTGGTCTATGTTCATCAGTGGACGTGATTCGGCTGAAATTATGATGATGATGATGTCATAAATAAGGAGGATCTAGTGGCTAGATAATAACAGCCGCTCGGATCAATCTTCAGGTTTAGCCACGCTTGCTTAGGTTGGTCTGTGGATGAGTGACCACCCATTATTCATTTTTATATATTTTTTGTTGTAATATCTTTTTATTCCCTTTTTTACATCTAATATATATTTTATAAATAATAGTGATAGAGTTGCTGAAGTCGGGACTTTTTTATTGGAAATTTCCTCCTCTTTCAGGATCCTTTCAAAATTTCATAAAAATCATTATTTTAGAATTTATGAACAAAAAACTAAATACCTGCGTTTTCTTCTTCTTATTTTGTTAATAACAATCGCATTTTTTTATGTGCTAATAAACCCTTAAACATTTTTCTAGTCATTCTTAATCGAATGAGCTATTGGACATTTTTTTTAGAAGCTTTACTTCTATTTTAGTGGCTAGGACTGTAGAATGTATTGACGACACGGTTGGCGCAGTGGCTCAGGCAATTGACTCCTGCGCTGCGTGTCGCGGGTTCGATCCCCGCACCGAACAAATATTTGTATGGCCTACAGATAGTTGTTTCGGGTCTGGGTATTTGTGTATGTGAGTTTAAATGTTTGTGAACGCACCCACGATATAGGAGAAAATCTTAGTGTGGGGCAACGATTTAAAAAAAAAAAACAAAACAAAAAATAACAAAATAATGTTGGATATTATGCAGTGGTTGAAATGTTACTACTAAATAAATGTTATTTTATCGTAGTATTGGTTATGTTTGCTCATATAACTGAATGCATGTGTGTTTTAGAATTTGTTCGCAACCAGTACTTACTGGTACTATAAGTTCATCGTAGTATAAATAATAGGCATATTTGTTTAATTTATAGTTACATTAATATTGGTATTATGGAATATTATTTCGACAGGAAATGTATCTATTCGTTTCTATTATGTTTGCCAATTCACCTGGATATTTTTTGTTGAATAGATCTAAATAAAATACATTTTCAAGCCGTTTGAGATTGAAACTCTGGGGTAGAGTGATCATAGCCTGTTCAAGGAACTTACAAAACGCTTAGTTGATGCTTCTCGTGAACGAAAGGCTGGCTTTCACCTTGGCTATAGGTTAAGTGCTGCCATACAATGTGGCAATGCTGACAGTCTCTAGGGCACATTACTGCTTGACAGCGTTGAGGTGCAGTTTTTTGATGCCCTTTGTATAGTCTCTTGTTGGTTTATTTTATGGTTTTTAATTAATTTATAAAGTTACTTTACTCTTTTAAAATAAAGTGTTTAAAATAAATTCAGACAGTTTAGCCAAGAATTAGGGATCACAAACGAACTCGGACGTTTTTTATTTGGCGCTCAGCGCGCACTTGAAGCTGTGAAATATTCAGGCCGGGTGCATATTCAGTGCACATTTGCTGGGAATGTGCAATAACTGGCGGAATAAATCTGCGCGGTTCTTGCTTTCGGCACCGGATTGGCGTCGACTATCCGATACCAAGCCCATTTCGCATTTCCAGCTTCGACTTTGCGAAATTATTCCCACATTTGTTTATAGGGAACCAATTTACGAGCAAGTACAAATGAATAATAAAAGTATGATTTATATCGAGAGCCATAAAAGTGAAGGTTACGTTGCTTTCATGTCTTCTACAGGTTCACAACCATAAAAATTAAATTCACTACCCGCTCTTGTGGTTTTATGTGTCTACAATAGGCAGTTACTATATTTATATCGTAGCCCATGTTAGGATTGTAGATAGGGATGAAAGCATGATGGACGAAATGGGTACCCAAATAAATATCGTAATCGTAAGTGGCGATCTTTACGGTATCGTAAGGAATAAATTTACCTATCTTCTGGTACTCGTATTACCCTATTAAGTAAGGGTAGAAGAGCTTCCGAATTCCAAAAGTTATGATCCAACACATATTCATATCTACCTTATTCGATTAATCCTGGCCGTATTTATATTGGTCAAATGTTAAGTTACGATCAAATGTTATAAACTGAGTCTTATTTGGACAAAACCATGTTTAAGATTCATTTCCTAACTAAGTAAATATAATATATAAAATAATAAAACGCTATATTTCCTTTATAAACTCTTTACTTTATGGCATTATCTCGATAAGAAGCGTAAGCTAAATGCATGATCTATTAATAAATAAAATGTACCTTGAAATCTGCTGCTACGCTTTCCGTAGCGACTACAAATGTTCGCAACGGATATATTTTTCTACAAAACTATTATTTGGGAAAAGTATTTTTCTTGATCACACAAATCCGACTTTCATTGTTTTCAGTCCGCGTTCTTACGCGATCGTGTTTTGTATGACAGGGGATTTGGCCAAAGCTTCGACCGTATATCACCCGAAGCCGAATGTGTGGCCGAAACATAAGCCGAAGCGCTCGTACACCACTATTGAGTTATTGTCTGACTGCCTCGTGGCGGGCGACAGACACAACATTTGCGTTATAATAAAAAATGTTTAAACTTTTTTATATGTTTCGATTATGGGTGTTCAATAGGGATGTTTCCTGACAAAAAATAAGATGATTCTAATTAGTCCGTCTATTAGATTATCGAAAAATATTGAATACGTATTTTTTGTTTGTGACGTCACTCACTGGTAAAAAATGTCATACTAATGTCTTAGAACAGACGTCACACGAATTTTCAAAGCTGTATTGTTTTTTTACGTTAAAAAATATACCCATTACAGAACGGGTTACTTCGAGGTACGGAAGTAACCGGTTATGTAATGGTTAGCATGGTCAGTGAGTAGCTCGAAAGTCTAACAAACAGTCTTATCAAGAGGTATCATTAAGACGCAGTACTAACTGGGCGCAGTCACAATACATCAGCTGGATCCGGTTTAACTGGAAGCCAACCCCAACATAGTTGGGAAAAGGCTAGTCAGATGATTTAAAAATAAACGTTACATTACATTAAATTAACCGTAGGTAAGTAATGGTTACAATGTCTGGTAAAATCATTAAATAAAGAAAAACTTACTGTAAGATTAGAACCGTAATAAAAAATTAAGATCAAAAACTAAAACCCGACTACGAATAAAAACGCAGACTAATAAAACTGCGGTTTTAAAAGTAGAAAACAAGAAAAATCGTCTTGTAAGAAGATAATTTGATAATGATTATAGAGGACAGCCGTAGTCGCATGCCACTGATACCTGATGCTCCTTCATGGCGTTCTCATTGATACAGAAGTCAGCTGCTAGTTGCCATTAGCAAGGTTGTAACTATTGACACCTCATTTATTAAAATACGTTCTGTAGTCTGGGCGCTACGGTGGAACATACAAACGTACATACACACATATATAGACTGCCAAAATCATTACCCTTCCTTTTGGCTTCGCCGTAGTCGGGTAAAAAGGGTCGTATGCAACAAATGTTCACTGGGGAAAAGCTATTTTAAAGTTAAATTAGTTGAAAGTTTGCACATTTCGATTGCAAGCTGCCTTTTTGACACACATATCGCGCCGCAAAAAGTCTAACGGATTGAATATTTTATGTGTGTTTGTGCCTAAATGTAAAGTTACAAGTTACATTTTGCCTACTTTATTTGTTTTTCGTTAAAAGGTATTGGTCAGTGAGTAGGTAATAGATGAAAAAAGAAATATTTTTTATAGACTGCCTCATAGGTCTAGTGGTATCAAGCGCGACTGCTGAGCAGGAGGTCCGGGGTTGTAGCAATGTGTGTGTAGTTTTATTTCGGTCGCGGTGACCTCTCTGTGCTCGCTGAGCTGTTGCTACGGCTGCCATTCGTAGCTTTTTGACCGTCGAAATGGGTAGTCAGTTAGCCAAAGCACTGGTAACCAGTCTTGCTATGTGGTATCGTATCACCCAGTTACTGGGCTGGTGAGGTCAGATAGGCAGTCGCTCCCTGTAAAATATTGGTTGCTACATTCAGATGCATCTGGTTAGGCTGGACACCGACCTCAACTGTCGTTGGAAAAGATCTAAATGATAAACTGTTTAACATGTATAATGGTGAGCAGGTTTTTACAAACACATAATAAGTCCGTATGATTGTGACAAGGATTGCCAAAGCGCAGACGTTTCTTGAGATATCGGTAACTATGTTTGGCATGTCTTACAAAGAAGTTTAACATCTTGAACTCGATCACCCTGAATTGTGTATTTACTGGAGATTATATTGTATTATTAACCACGTTTAAACATAACGTAAAACTTCTCTTCAGTCAAAAATAATAAAATTCCAAACAAACCCTAGACATACGCTTTCTAATCGTAAAAAAAAACAACCAGCTTATTAATAACAACATCAGTTACATTCGTTCAGTCAATTTATCTTTCATTGGAATAGCTTTGATACATCTCGTAAGAATCGAGGTCTCGTTTCACTTCACCATCATTAAATAACTAAAGCATTTTTGGGTACGTCGGTACCCTGAATATATTCACTCTATTCACAGTGCTGAAATAAAATAATTGAGGATAATACACTAAAAAGAAAGGGTTATTATTTGCAAGAAATTCGCTTCGTAATTTTTCCCGAATTCATCGTTTTTATTGCTTACCCAAAAAATGTGATTTGTAAAATAATCGCGTTCTTGCGCCTTCATTAAATCCTATGCCCGCAATTAAGAACAGGGCACTCTCGAACTGTAAACTGAATATACTTAAAATGATGCTGTAACACCCAACATTATTGCCCCGCTTCCCCCCTCATTTGCATAAATAAATGTTATTTTGAACGAAGTAAAATGTTTGTTTCTATTACTTTCGCAAGACGGAAGAGATGTTATCCTTGAAATGTTATGATATAAGAAAAAAACAATAATAAGTATTTCGGAATGTCTTAATATCAATTTACAATCAGTTATAGGATATCTCTTAAAAGAATCCACGAAGAACTCATACATAATCGTTGAGATTTTCCTCAAACACATTAATTATATTTAAAAAACATTAGGTAGGTAGAGAAATACTTTTCATGTTTGGGCAAAAGAACATTTATATCCAGATTAGCCATAAGCTGCGTTTATAATATCGTTAGTGGAACAACAAACGGGTGTAATGTGAAAACCGCGGATTTGCTCGCATACCGAATTGTACTGTAGATGAAAATGTTCCTCACATTTTCGTTTCGCCTTTATACTGAAGTCGCTAATTGCGCGCACCAGGTGTTATTTTTTTTTTTATCATTCAACAAGTGCTTGTTTTTAGAAACACCAACAAGGATTATTCCTGTTTAATTACATATTACGTGCTTTATTCCGCCCATCCGCTTGACCGACGGTTTTTCTGCAATGTTAGAGGCAATGTGTTTGCAAGCTGTCAGAATTATGATCGGTAGTAGCTCTTTATTTGCATTTCTTAATTTTCGCCGTATATCATGGTTACATTTGACTAATTATTTATATTTGATGTTATAAATAATTTGAAATACATAGTATCATACTCAGATTATTAACTTCATACTGTATAAATTATGTATTATGTCTACTAATACAGGTAAATAAGATCATTGTTACTAACACTATGGGCGACAATAATTGCTGTAATAATAAAAATATTAACTACAAGGCACTTGAAAAGATTTACGAGAGCATTTTCTTGTTAAGGGTAAATTAAGTGTAGTATCCTTTGAGCTTAATTTTCTATCTTAGTTATTTCAGGTACCTGCTTATGTTCTATGTAAAGTTGATTTTAATCAACCTTTATAAACATGAACAGTTTAATAAAGAAATAACGTTTCTTATTTACAAAACTTAATAAAAAAAAAAAAAATCACCTAAATTAAGACTCAAAATGTAGGAGTCTTAGCACACAAAATAAAAACAGAAAAATCCTAGTTACATTGTGATAACGATAATAGTATGTTAAAATAAACTAGTTACTCACGGCGCGTACTGACGGCACCGGCACGGCACGGCAGAGAGATCTTTCATAAGCCCACGCGCAATTGCGAATATCGCACCGCAAAAAGTCTAACGGATTGAATATTTTATGTGTGTTTGTGCCTAAATGTAAAGTTACAAGTTACATTTTGCCTACTTTATTTGTTTTTCGTTAAAAGGTATTGGTCAGTGAGTAGGTAATAGATGAAAAGAGAATATTTTTTATAGACTGCCTCGTAGGTCTAGTGGTATCAAGCGCGACTGCTGAGCAGGAGGTCCGGGGTTGTAGCAATGTGTGTTTAAAAAACGTTGCCCCCCACTAGATATTTCTACTGTATCGTGCCTTTACAAAGTTTTAATTCACGTACACAGACCGAACCAAAAGGTAGGCCGAACTCAATCAATAGTAATAATTATAGAGTTGTGTAAGTACCTTTTTGTGTACGTACACAAAAAGTTACTCTACTCGACGAAGAAACAGACGGAGTCAACTCAGAAGTCACAGTCTCATTTAAAGTTAAGACGTAACCTTGGTCATCGCAAATGGGGACAATGCAGATAAATGCCTAAGATAGTCTTTGAAGAAATAACCACACAGTTTTAAGTGGAACTCTCCAGTCAGTGCAAGCATTTGTCAGCTATTGTATCTCTTCTCGTAACTCAAAGAGCTCAACGACACGCCAGACAATGCAAAGATAGATTCTGGTTATTCCAAATATTATTTGTTTCGCCGTCGATTTGTAAATTACAATAAAATAGATATCTTACCATCTGTTTTTCTGAACAACATTTTGTATTGGTTTATTTTGATACGTACTAGCTACGAAAGCAATAAAAACTTCAATACCATCACTATTTTTATATTAATACTCAAGTAAGTTCCACTTAAAGTTTTCCGCAAGTGTAGGCAATGCATGTGACGTAATATTGTAGTGCGCGTCTTTATTACTCCCAGAACACCGACAACCCAACTATTTAACTTTGTAAAATCTAAAGTAGGGTTGTTCATTCAGTGGAACTTGAACAATAACAAGCATATTTGTTTAAGTTGGAATTAAGTGAGAAAAAGTTCAAGTACTAGATTATAATACAGGGGATAAACTTTTGAGTCTGTCGGCGGTGCTATTTATTAGAGCGTTATAAGTTTTTAAACTGACATGGTAACTAACATTATTATCATTAATACTGAAAACGGGATATTTACCTATCATACTTTTTTGTGTGTTTAAGTTATACTATACCAATTAGTTGGACTATAACCATTTTAAATCATATAGGGATATCATCATCTTAGGTCGAAGATGTAGAATTAAGATCTTTGGACAAAGCGAATGGTGACAATGCATTTTGGATGAACTAAACGACTCGGACATATTTATTCAGACATTGAGTTGGGCCAGTAACAACACAAACAGACTTTGACCTTTTTTGTTTAGTTAAGTTCTCTTCAATTATAGGTCTCAGGACAATTTAGGGGAAAGAATATCATATACACTGAAAAAATACTTTTGTTGAATATACTAAATTCTCAGTATTTTTTGCAAAAGCCAAGTGTTAATATAGGTCCTACACACATTTTTGTTGATTTTACTAAACCCAAATAGTTAAACATTTACAAAACTGGTATGGTATTAATAACTCATTAGAATTGTAATAACGTTATTTTTACTAGGTACGTATCCGAATCGGTTAGACTTACAAACAAGTTTCGTAAAATCGATCGATTATACGAAACGAGTCATGTAATATTCACCGTCATTATTTAATATAATTTAAGGATATTTTTGTATTTTTTATCAAACCTGTCTCGTATATTTTACCCTCTAATTAATTAAACATACGATACAAAATTGCAAAAATTTACTCATTCTATATCGTAGACTTAACGAGATAACTTAGTATTTTATTGCTAAATCGGCTTCGTATATTTTACCCTTCAGCTTTTGTAAACTTTAAGATACTAGTCTTGTAATATTCAAAAATTCTCTTTCGTATAATTTACGTGTCATATTTAGTATTATTCAGTAAAGTTGTTTAGTATATTTTACAACATTATTTACCTAAAATGTACGACACTAGTCTTGCAATATTTACTCATTCTGTTTCGTAAACTTAACGAGTTAACTTTAGTGTTTTTTTGCTAAATCGGCTTGGTATATTTTACCCTTCAGCTTTTGTAGACTATGCGATACTTGTCATGTAATATTCACTCATTCCGTTTCGTATAATTTAAGGGTTTTTTTAATATTTTTGAATAAACCTGTTTTGTATACTTTACTGGTCATGTTATGTATTTTTACTAAATAAGTATCGTTTATATTATCATTATTGTATAGTACGTTCTACGAAACTGGCTTTGCTAGGTTTACTCATTTACTTTCGTATATTGTGCAACTTTACTTCGGTTGAATCTACAAACAAATTTTAACAATATTGCTTTCGCAATATTTTCCTACACACAAAATTGTCATGATACTTACTTTCATGTTTTAGTTGTTTTTAAATTTCTTAGAATAACGTCATGTGAAACAAAATCGTTTCGTAGGAAGGTTACTCTAAAAGATTTAGAGACAACTTAAACCTGTAAGTAAATCAATCATGAAAACAAATACATGAAGCTTTTATAGAAGTAGTAAAATATTATGTAAAATACAATATCAAAGAAATCCAGAAAAGTGCAATATTACTGGGTAAACACAAAAACAAAATACCGAGTAGAACGTTCCAAAGTAAAGTCGTAAACGAAAGTAGATGCTAGGTCAAAATAAATATAGCAAATATATAACACAGGACCCTTAAAAGTACACAAAAATAAAAAAAAATTGGTGAAATTATCATAATTTTACAAAATAATGAATGATTAAATATTACAATTCCAAGATTTGGTCAGAAAGGGGACTAAAATAATAACAGAATGTAAAAAAATAAGAACATTTTATTTAAAAAACAGGAACAATCGACATAGTTACTTATCTAAGTTATGTTATGTAAGTACCAACTTAATTTTACAATTCACATTTTAATAAAAAAATATAAATTACTTAAAATTCGAAAACACTGTTTATTAAGTTAGAGGATGCATTATTCCTAAGTTAATCTTAAACTATGATATATTTATAAATGTAAACAATACAAAAACAGTTTATTTAAACAAACAACAGGAACAATTATTGAAACTTATCTAAGTTATATAATGTAAGTAGCTACCTACCAACTTAGTTCTACAGTTCACATTAAGTATAATAAATAAATTACAAAACAATAAATTTCTTAATTCGAAAACGCTGTCTATAGTCTAGTGCAATTAGAGAAAAAATACTCAAAACGTAGAACAAAATTTGATTTTCATGGGACTTTTTTTAGTGAGTTCCTAGAGTGGAGAGAATTAAAAAAAAAAATTTCGCCGCTCGTGACTTTTTTTAATTCTATAATTTCCTTTTCGACGGCAGGGAAATAACACGTAGATAGCTCAATAAATTTAAAGATAAACAGAAAGCACGCCCTGAAACGAATGTTTACTTCTGTGTGACGTCACCAATATTTAACAAGTAGGTATCTTTAAATATTTTTCTAGTTATTATACCTCATTAGATAGCTAATAAAATGAGGATTTAGACATTAATTTGCACATTGAGTTTCATTGCAGTATTTGGAAAAAAATGCTTTCATTAACAGAGACAATTTTTTGACATTTCTTATTGAATTTTAAGTTACTACAGTTATGAAAGTGGTCTTCGTTAATATTTTCTTGTCCAGTTATCTGTGAAAAAGCATCAGTTACCAATTATTTTTACCAAAAGGAATCTTAAAATTCTACATTTTTAGAAATAATTGCAGAAAAAAGGAAATTTAAAAAAAAAAATACTTGAAATATGCATTACGTCAACAACAATATACAAAGAAACGGACCAAATCAGCGTTTAATGGATGCACGCAGGTCACAATATTACGCAACAATATGTATTCGTTATTCGTAAACGAAAACAAAAAAAAATCCAAAGAAAATAAAAAAAAAGTCGCGGGCGGGAATTTTTTTTTAACTTTCTTCTCCACTCCTAGAACTCAATAAAAAAAGTCCCATGAAAGTTTGACCACTATCAACTTCGCTCCATCTTTATGTCTAATTGCACTCGACTATTATTAGGACATAGGATGCATTCTTTCCAAGTCAAGAAATATTCAAAATTGGTATTAAATCCCGACCAATAGAGGATCCCAAACGATCATTACACAAACATACATTGGTACATGAATGAGCATTAACTTTTAAATTATTACACAAAATATTGCGAGAACATATTTGTCCATTACCCTTTACACTATGACAAAAGAAATTGCAAGAACATTTTTGAGCATTCTCTTTTAAATTATCAAAATAGGCATTACCCTTTATTTTAACACATTTAGTTTTGGAAGACACATATTACTAGAATTAGGAAATAAAGATTGTGGAGTAATATTATTATTAGCCCTTCGTATGGGACACGAAACACGGTTATCACTTTCACACGCACTATTATTGTTATTGTTTTGAATAGAGTAAATAGAGTCAGACTCGCGAGATTGAAACAAAAACTTTGACCACTAGAATGTTTATTATTCTCACCTGGACCAGGACTCTGCAACGCCTGTACCTAACTTACGGCAATGCTCCTTGGAGTGGCCGAACTTCCTGCAGTAAGCGCAGGTAGGCCGTAGCCTCCTTGTGGAGTCCTACTTGGGTGGAAAAGGCGCGAGGGACGCCGCTGGAACAAGCGCGAGCGGAACGGGCGGGACCTGCACCGCGGCGCGGGCAGCTGGCGCACCGTAGATATGCGTACGTGCGAGGCCGCTAACGTGCGCGCGTGCCCGGCTGTTGTCACGACCGTTATCACTCGAGGCGGTTTGTGTAGCCGGCGTTGATGTTGGCGGCGGTTGTGTTCGTCGCTCACTCGCCGCGACAGTTTTCTCGCCGAAGAATCTTCTACTATTCGTGCCAGGCGGAGTAAACCATAGAAGTTATTGCACTCTTCTCGTCGTAAACTTTTCCTAATTGTACTATGTAGGAGACCGTAGGTCTACTTGAACTGACTCTGTTATGTCACCCTTAGGCAAGCGTGCGAAAAGGGCGCGAACGCGAATAAGTCGGTGTTTTCATTCAATGTCCTGCAGCGTGGCAAATATATCCGATGAGGCGGTCGGCTATAATCACTTATCAAGTTATCCTCGGCTTCTCGCCATGAAGACACGGAGTATTTTATGCCTTGGAAGGAAGGTCTTAGATTGGAAGTAAAATTTATTCACACATTGACACGATCACAATTATTATTTACAAGAGTTCGGAATGTTATTTGTGAACGACAGGTCTAGATGCGTGGCGTCGCGCATACACTTGCGCGGGAAACTAGAGTTTATGCGCACGCGGTACAATACAAGTGCTTTGCGCATAGGCAGCAGCGGACTGGCGAGCGCCGCGCACCGCTCGCAACGGCCACGTGGGAAAGAGATAGAGCGATACAAGTTATCCGGTGTATCGCTTGGGCACGCGACTGCGGGACGCTCTAATTGGTCGCGTCGTTGGGTTTTGGGTTGCTAGTGCTACAACTTTTAATAAAATGTTCCTGTTTAGTTTTTCTACATCTGTCATTTAAATCGTTACCCCTATAGTCAAATAATTGTATTCGGTCATGAAGTGTATTTAAATTAAACAATTTTATAGTTTCAGTGTAATGCAAAATAATATGAGCAAGGTCATAGTGAAAAACACCTTCGAAAATGTAATGCATAATATCGACACATAAGTTATCCAGTACGTGGTAAAACCGATGTTATTAAATACACATGCTCTTTTAATCCTGTCATTGTTACATTATTAAGTCACGAATCACGGGCATAATTTTATTGATTTCTCAGCTTGATTTGCTTGATCTTGTTTGCATCGTTTTCTCAGTAATATTTTATTACCTTTACGATATGTAAAGGTACAATAAAAACTGCTAGAATATGATTTGGCAAAACCTAGAACAGTGTTAAAATTGTGACCAATGACCATTGCAAGTATAAATATATTCTGAATGTTCCTTCTGGTGTTTCTATTTCAATAACACTTTCTTCTAAATATTTTAACTCTGTAATAAGTTTGTGAAATACTTCGTAGTTCTAAGTACATTTTTTTAAGACATGAAGATGTGAATGTGAAAGTGTATAAAACGAATGTTTTGCTATACAATTTATTTAAATTATTCATTATCATCAGGCATATTAAATTTATACATACTGGGTGGAAGGTTCACTGACGCGAAAACGAAAACGGTTACCATGTATTCAGTACATAATTCTGAAGTAAACGTTATATTACACTTACGGGATATCTTCCGTGATCATTATTTGTTTTGAGCTGTAGATATTTCGACGTTGTTGCTAACGCCATGATCGCGGGCTGACTGGAGAATGCGGGAATATAACTAAAAACATATTGATGTTCGAAAAAGCGATACAAAATATCGAAAAAGGATTAAATTATACGTAAAATAGGATTTGAATCTGGTCACCCCGGGAGAGAGTTTACTGCCTACACGCATCGCGTTCCGTCCCTTCCCCTTACACCCCGCGTCCGACAAAACAAGCGTTGGTAAAACTGACAATAGTACGGTTTGATTTTACGAAATAAGTTTTGTAAAAGTACTTTGAACGTATTATGTATTTCATTTATTTATTTTGCGTTCCATATGGTTAGAGGGCGGACCCTGTAAGGGCACAGCAACGTAGGAGAGATCAATGATAGACCATTCTGACACTATTGAATAGCAGACTCGAGGCCCAGGTTATTTGACTTAATAGTTTTTTTGTCGTTGGGGAACCTTGCCCTAAAAGGTAGGTACAGTAGGTTGTTAGATTTTTTTTTGTTTTGATGCCTACCCATACCCTACTGGTAAGACTACTACTACCCTTGCTCACGAGGTCTACAGCTCACAGAGCCACTTAAATAGTTAAATAGCGTCGCAATCGCAAAAACTTATCGCAAAAAAAATTATGAAGTGGGTCAACTCAACCCGAACCGTTAGAGAGAGACAAAATACCTTTGCTGACTTCTCAAAAATCAGAAGAGCTACAATTCTTAGATCATTTTTAAAAGTAGGTAGGTACCTAGGTACCTACTCACAATTATGGTTTAGGCCCCGTAAGCCATGTAAATTTGTTTTTCGGGGACTTGGCTGCATAATAGGTAGTGTATTTTTTCACTTCATCATCATCATTTTAGCCGAAAGACGTCCACTTCTGCACATAGGCCTCTCCTAAGTGTCGCCACATTGACTGGTCCCGTGCGTCTCGCATCCAGCGGATCCCCGCAATCTTCACCAGATCATCGGTCCATCTAGTGGGAGGCCTTCCAACGCAACGAAATTTTTTTGAGTTATGTAGGTACATGAAAACTTAATTAGGTTCTATTTTACTAAACATTCGTGAAACATTACTTAGTTAATGGTACAAACCGCATCAAAATCCATTGCGTGATTTAGGAGTTAGTTGATTTATAAAAATCGTCAATGTTCAGATGTTCAGAGCTCTCAACCAGTGAACGAAAACATCACGAGGAAATGTTACCTACCTACCTATTCTAACTGCGACGATGTGCCCGCAACCTGTGACGTATGGAATACCAACTACTGCAAAATGTATGTCGTTGGACGTACTTCTGACAACCACTACAGCCTCAAATAATCTTGAGTTGGTACTTGGCCTTGGTACTAAGAGACCTGTTTGGATTAGGATGGCTACTTTTTATCCCGAAGAACGAGCCCAAAACGTTAAAACGCCTAAAATGCTGATGTTAGCAGACAAAACTAACACGTATGCGCAGCCGCGGGAAGCCGCTAGGTCTGCAATAATTATACATAGATTAACATCCAAATCATGTAGGTATATTAAATTGCCTTTGGCAAAATCAACATACTAGATCGTTAATTGTACATAGCACTTTAATAGCGAAGCATGTGCCATCTAATGTTACTTTTAGGAACCGTCTTACAAAACTAGAAAGTGTTTTTTACGGAAGTAAAATGTCAATTTGTTTTATTAATTCGACATCAAGTTATAGTTCATTATACTAAATCGTGGATGTTGAATTGCGTATAGCAAAATCAACACCCAAGATCGTTAATTTTACATAGAACTTTAGTAGCGAAGCATGCGCCATCTAATGTTACTTTTAGGAAGCTTCTTATAAAACGAGACTGTGTTTTTAACGAAAGTAAAATGTCAAATTGCTTAACAATTCAACATCAAATTATAGTTGAATATACTAAATCGTGGATGTTGAATTGCGTATAGTAAAATAAACATCCAAGATCATTAATTTTACATGGAACTATATTAGCGAAGCATACTTTTCTTGACAATGCTCCTGGCAACCATTTTACAAAACATAATTTTGTGTATTTAACACATAAATCTCTTAATTTTACTAAACAATAGATAGGTTAATGTTAACCTTTGATAGTTTAGTGAAATGAACAACGAGTATTTGTGAAATCAACGAGGAATTAGGTTGATTTTACTAGTTGAAGCCTCAAACTACTCTTCTTTCGTAAATTTAACAATTCCATTTTTTCAGTGTATAGGTTCTAAGAAGAGTTTTCAGTTGTGTTGAGTTCAAAACCAGAAGGTGCCATAAGGGTAATCGAGACCCCGTCGGGGCTGCGGGATTTTCACAAAAGGAACATGGGTGGTTTTTAGTCAGTAGAAGTCTGACACTCCCTTTTGTTCTGCCCAACAGCGGGAGTGGTCATTTGATGATTATCCACCCGCCGAAAAAAGGGTAATCGAGACGTGACGTCTGCGACAATCATTTCGTCTTATAGAACTCTATTTTTGGTATTGGTATCATTTTCATTGTCAAAGATTACCCTGGTCAGCTAAAAATGTAAAAGGCATGGTAGTCTGTTTGGATATTTAGCAACAACACATTAAATTTTTATGAATCCATAATCATGTTTAAGTCCCATGTAATACTTTGGTACCTGTACCTACGTACTTAAACTATTCTCAAACATTGTAACTCAAAACCAGAACCAACAGTGGCGACCACCAGAAAAGCACCGAGACAATGAATCTCGAGTAAAGTCTCAGAAAAAGATCCGGTCCGGTCTGGAATTCCGCAACAAAATGTATCAGAAAAGGATAGCAGAGGAGTATGAAAAACATACTTTCTAATCTTTAACCGATGTTAAATACCTACACAGATCATACGAGTATCATATCAGTACGAAACAAAACGTTCTATCCTTGAGAAGGTCTCTAAGGTCTTTTATACAGCAGTACTCGAAATCTTTTTGAGAAGAAAAAGATCAGAAACTTACTTATTTTGATTGAAAAATCTATTCTAGACTCAGGTCGGAATCTGTAGCGTTGAGAGTAATGTAGTTTTTGAATGTTAAATGTAGTTTCTCTCGTATTGTTTAAATATTAATGAGGGTGTCCAGATAGGGTCTAATATGGCACCCAATCGGCTGAGCCAATGTGGATGGTTTCTAAAATAGCGGGACCTTGTGCCTAACGCTAATGTCCCGTCTTCGACCTCAGGCGCTGCAAAATGTGTCGAACGACTCGCGTGTTGCTCGTTTGTGTCTCTCGCGGTACTACGATAGCGGCATGATGACTTCTGGCAATAACATGCACGAGTCATCATACCAAGGCAATTTCATTGTTTTGTTATTTTTGCACAGACGTTGTCGCAACACGAGCTTACCTACAAAAACACAACATAATAATATACAAGTAAATAACAAACATTCTTAAAAGAATATTTACGGGTAAAGCTGAGAGAAAATATATGCATCACACACACATCTGTGATGTGTTAGTTCTCTTTTTGACATTTTTCATAACAACGCTAGAAAGATGCAGAAAATATAAAAACTTTTTACTCTCCGAGAAAAAATAAAACACAAATAAAAGTATCAGATACCTATTCAAACTAGAAATATAGCCGATATGTCGAAGGGTAAAGACAAAAGCTTCGTAAATAGACACATAAAAATAACTCTAATCTTAATAACGTCGAATACCCCTATAATTTTCTGAATTGAACTTTTCTCTCACCTCCAAATAATATAGGGTTCGTCGAAAAACACTTCTGATACGTGACCCAACACGGTATCCTTCGGGAACCCCACATTGATATATCGTAGTATCGGATGGAGCTCTCAGGAGCCTATCCCACCTAACTATTCTTGTGGAGTCTGTAAATCTTCGCAGTACGAAGAATTATCGCTCATTAAACGTATTTCGAAGGTTTAAAAGTTGTGTTAGGATAGGTTGTTTGGCTCCTTTCATGGATTTTTGGTAGCCATATTGTTGTTATAAACTTAGTTTTTTCCTTCGGAGGAACTGTAGACACCAGCCAGTTATACAATAAACTTTATTTGTTTTTGTAATCATATTTAGACTTTAAGTACTGAAGTATAAACAACGCTTGGCTGGCGCCTTGCTTGGTTGGTGGATGGGTGATCTCTCTATGCTCGCTGAGCTGTTGCTATGGCTGCCATTCGTAGCTTTTTGACCGTCGAAATGGGTAGTCAGTTAGCCAAAGCACTGGTAACCAGTCTTGCCATGTGGTATCGTATTACCCAGTAACTGGCCTGGTGAGGTCAGATAGGCAGTCGCTCCCTGTAAAATATTGGTTGCTACATTCAGATGCATCAGTTAGGCTAGACACCGACCTCAACTGTCGTTGGAGAAGATCTAAATGATAAACTGTTTAACATGTATAATGGTGAGCCGGTTTTTACAAACACATAATAAGTCCGTATGATTGTGACAAGGATTGCCAAAGCGCAGACGTTTCTTGAGATATCGGTAACTATGTTTGGCATGTCTTACAAAGAAGTTTAACATCTTGAACTCGATCACCCGGAATTGTGTATTTACTGGAGATTGGATTGTATTATTAACAACGTTTAAACATAACGTAAAACTTCTCTTCAGTCAAAAATAATAAAATTCCAAACAAACCCTAGACCTACGCTTTCTTATCGTAAAAAAAAAACAACGAGCTTATAACAACATCAGTTACATTCGTTCAGTCAATTTATCTTTCATTGGAATAGCTTTGATACATCTCGTAAGAATCGAGGAATCGAGGGAATAACTAAAGCATTTTTGGGTACGTCGGTACCCTGAATATATTCACTCTATTCACAGTGCTGAAATAAAATAATTGAGGATAATACACTAAAAAGAAAGGGTTATTATTTGCAAGAAATTCGCTTCGTAATTTTTCCCGAATTCATCGTTTTTATTGCTTACCCAAAAAAATGTGATTTGTAAAATAATCGCGTTCTTGTGCCTTCATTAAATCCTATGCCCGCAATTAAGAACAGGGCACTCTCGAACTGTAAACTGAATATACTTAAAATGATGCTGTAACACCCAACATCATTGCTCCCCTTCCCCCTTCATTAGCATAAATAAATGTTATTTTGAACGAAGTAAAATGTTTGTTTCTATTACTTTCGCAAGACGAAAGAGATGTTTTATAAGTATTTCGGAATGTCTTAATATCAATTTACAATCAGTTATAGGATATCTCTTAAGAGAATCCACGAAGAACTCATACATAATCGTTGAGATTTTCCTCAAACACATTAATTATATATAAAAAACATTAGGTAGGTAGAGAAATTCTTTTAGAAATTCTTTATCATTTATACTGAAGTCGCTAATTGCGCGCACCAGGTGTTAATTTTTTTTTATGATTCAACAAGTGCTTGTTTTTAGAAACACCAACAAGGATTATTCCTGTTTAATTACATATTCCGTGCTTTATTCCGCCCATCCGCTTGACCGTGGCAATGTGTTTGCAAGCTGTCAGAATTATGATCGGTAGTAGCTCTTTATTTGCATTTCTTTATTTTTGTCGTATTTCATGGTTACATTTGACTAATTATTTATATTTGATGTTATAAATAATTTGAAATAGTATCATACTCAGATTATTAACTTAATACTGTATAAATTATGTATGATGTCTACTAATACAAGTAAATAAGATCATTGTTATTAATACTATGGGCGACAATAATTGCTATAATAATAAAAATATTAACTACAAGACACTTGAAAAGATTTACGAGAGCATTTTCTTGTAAAGGTAAAATTAAGTGTAGTATCCTTTAAGCTTAATTTTCTATCTTATTTATTTCAGGTACGTGCTTATTTTCTATGTAAAGTTGTTTTGAATCAACCTTTATAAACATGAACAGTATAAGAAAGAAATAATGTTTCTTATTTACATAACTTAATAAAAAAATAATCTTTTCACCTAAATTAAGACTCTAAATGTAGGTGTCTTAGCACACAAAATAAAAACAGAAAAATGGTAGTTACCCAGTTAGCCCACGCGCAATTTGGAAGCGCACGCTGACAGCACTTTGCTATCTTTAAGTATGGCGCGACGTCCTTAGGCATGCTTGTGGTTAACGATCATGCTAAGCGAATGCCTCCTGACAAGGACCGTCTTTAACCAATGGGAGGCCCTGGACATTTGAGAAGAATGGGGCCCTTTTAGGATGCAAGAGAGAGAGCGAAGCGAGCTCGTTTTTTGCACCATGCCAAAATTTTATTTTTCACACTTCATACAAAAATAATGGGTGTTTTTTAATCAGCGGAGAACTTTAATTTGAAATATCACTGAAATGATAACTAAAAGTATTTAAATATCCGTTAAATTGCCTTCATTTTACGGATGACTTGTGTGTGTTGTTAAAATGCGAACATCATCATTCTCCTGCCCTTATCCCAGGAGAATGATGTTGTTAAAATATTATAAATGTATAAATATGGTTTCAGCCGTGTGGCCACCACAGCTAGTGCGCCGTGAATTGGAGGTCCAGGTTGATTTCCGGCAATAATGCATTACATTTTGGCTTCCAAGATCTGTATTGTTTCTCACTCGTGAAAGGTTTAAAACCGATAATTATCAGAACGTTACAGTCAACGGACATGAAACACATGGACACGGAGAAATGATTAACATTACACCACACTAACATTTCGTGCCTCAATTGCCGAGCATGTTGCAGACGTGTGCCTTCAAAGGACCAAGGCTGTGAGACATAGAGAAAATGGGAAGAATGCCCATGTCCACGATTTTTCGCTTTAGTACCAAAGGAAATATATCCTGCCAGGGATATTATTATGTTAAGTTCCTTTTGATGCCCTCTAACTTTGGCAGTTATAGAAACATGGGGTCACTTGTATTGCGGGGCCCAGGGCACGTTGCCGAGGCATTCTAAGAGCTGTGGACAATTTTTTTTATACCTACGGCCATTGTTATTGAAACAACATTATCATCATAACTTTATACTATATTCTTATTCATCACCTAAAAGCCACTTGAAATGCCATACCGTCAGTGTGCTCCTCACCACACCTAGACTGTCCCTGAGCGAAATGATCATGATTAGCCGGTTGACGGGCACCGCGCGATGACGAAAATATACTGGAATTCTATTGACCACCGTGGTTTACTGCGATGAGCATACAATCTGTTAGGCTAGTTGTGGTTTTAATGTTGTTAAATACATATGTTGGCAGTTTTAGTACGGGCTGTTAGTTCGCTAGATTGAATTAAGATGGTAAAAACTAGTAGAAGCAAGTTCACCTAAGATCAACATACAAACATAAACTCGTTAAAAGTTAAGGTCCTTAATACTCCATTTACCTCGTCCACGTTCAAACATCACATCACTTGTCCTTTCTGAAAAACCTCACCAGTAAAATCAATGTATGTCCATCTTGGGCGTCCAATTCGGCGATGCTGCTCATCACATCGGCCTTGTAAATACCTTTCGTTCGTGACCTTTCAGTCATCCTCTCAAAAATTTCATAAAAAATATTACAATAACGTAATAAAAATCAATAATGTGCGCACAACGTTTCACATAGATCGTTCCGCCTGCCACATTCTTCCAGACTGCTTTATAAAGCAAATACTAAGTTTTGTAACACTGAAATATTAAATTCGAGGCCAGACAACTGCCCAGATTACCTATAATTCACCCTCTTAAACCCGTCTCTTGTTTTAACTTACGAAATCTCATGATTTTGGTAAATTGTACTCATTTCTTAAGCTTGTTCCAAGAAGGTTGAACTGGTAAAGTCGGCACGTTTTAGTCAAACAATATGAGTACCTAATACTTCAAGCTTCATCAGAGAATACAGTGTCGTAACACGCTGTATATATTTCAGTGGTACACTACATTTTGCTTACAATGTCTCAACTTTTCACCCTAGTTGGAAAACAAAACTAACGGTATTGTGCGTAATGACAGCCTTGAATCTTAGGAATAATATTTTATATCTCTTGTGTAATAGAGCCCAAACGAACGTTATTCATTTCTAGAGATTTCGTTTATTAGATTTCTTCTTATTTATTATATTCTTGTAGAACTTTCTGGCACATTAACTTTGTATCAGGTATGACATAAATCAGTGAACCGAAATTCAATTATAATACGATAAACCATTAATAACATAGCTTTATATGTGAGCTGTATATTAAGATAGGTTTTTAGTGTTAAACTAATCCAGCAGTCATTTGAACTCATTGTTTAAAAAAAAAGCTGTAAGATATTTCATAAAAGTAGAACTGAATGAAATATGCTGGGAAACGGCCCCAGCAGCCACTTACCACTGTAATACCTCGTTAGCCTTGGCAATGAGGTCACCTCGAAAGTTTTAAGGCCTTAGCGTTGAGAAAAACCTGACGCAGTTTAATAGCGGTACTCGTTTCAAATGGCTTCGTTAGATGGACATAAATACATCTATTTTACAAAAACTTAAGCAGTTTTATAAAAACAGCAAACTATAACATATTTATGAAGAATTCCCCAAATAAGCACGTACAGAACAAGGTCTAAAGTTAATATTTCAGTCACAGGCAAAATTCATTACCCACATTTACATAGAATCACGTTTGATAATCCTGGCTCGCAGATGGCTCTGACTCTTCATCCCAGCTAATGTGTCAGCGAGCTAAATTCGAATTAGCGATAGTTAATCGACTTTAGAGATGCGAACTGCCTAATACGGGTAAGCTTTTGGCTAAAACTGTTATTAATAGCGATCGATCTGTGCATCCCAAATGTCGCATCACTAGTGGCGGAACCGGCTTTTTATTGAGGCTACGGTAGAAAATGTAAATTGGGGAAAGGTTTTTGTTGTTGCTTTGCCGTGAATTTGATGGGAATATAGTGGTTCTGGCTAAAGTTAGATGGAAATGCAGTCGTTAACGATACGTGCCTATAGTAGTAAAATTGTAAAGATAAGTTAAGTGTTTAGATAAGAAAAGACAGTTTTTTTCTTGTTCTTCGGCTATTCTATTTGATTAATTTCGTTGCGAGATCGAAGACAGTCGAATCGTAATTCCGGGACTGTTATGGTGTTGGCTCTTGATTCCGATTTGCAGAGGTAGGAGTGCGACAGGTTTGTTTGTGTAGGTCCAAAAAATCCTATGAGTTATTTATAACTATATACAATTTAGCTACATCAACGAGAACAGGAAACATATGCATCATATTGATCTATAAAGAGATAAGTGCTGAAATAAAATTTGTAAAAAAATCCAACAAAGAAAAATAAGTACATGAAAATATTGTCACGTCATCTTCCAGACTAATTCAGCAAGATTTTTTGGTCACAGTTATTAAAAAGAAGGGCCATACTTTGAGTTGAGTCGGCAACTTGAGGTCCTTTGATACTAGGCCGTGGAGTGTTTAAGTGAGTGCTCAAGAGAGGGCGCGATAGCAGATCACTCGCCGTTGTGGTGTTTCTCAAAGGCGTTACAGTACAAGAGGTTGGCCTCTGAAATTCCCGTTTGAACTTCAAACTCTAAGCTTTCAAATCTTGCTTGCCTGTTTCAATCAAAGACACGCTCCAGTGTACTCAAATTTTAGTAATGATTCGCTTTTCATTTCGTTGGTGTTGGTCGCTGTAACACTTTCCATTGTGGCACTGGAATTAACTTTGTGTTGGAAGACTGAGTTTTTTCTTAGATGTGCATTAGTTGTTGTTTCTATAGAGTAGTTTAATGTTTCTATTGGCATTATTATTTATTAATTAGGTACCATTAACCATAACTAATTTATTTTTGCTTTTTGTATCTTCCTGTCGTTTATTTGTTTGTCTTCTTTTTCTTAAAATATTGTGTCTTAAAACAAAAATAATGAAATGAATTAATGAATTATTCTACTTATGAATCGAAAAAGTTTTATACAAATTTTCATGCAGGGAAACACTGTACAGTCTAGACACAATATTATACCACGTTTCCACAGATTACTTAGGTTAAAGATAACTTTCTCTTTAACCTAATTTATCTGTAAAACGTCGTGGATTGTACATTAACATACTTCTATGTATAATATATTTTAATACCCGTATTTTAATAGACTGTTACTCAACATACTAACATTTATTTTTGTGTTCACTCTTATTTAAGCCAACTCTCAAACACATTAGCTAATGCTACATACTTATTACTTATACAAAGTGGACCAAAGAGATTACTTGTTTCAACAAAGAATTTATAGCGTAAAACTTTTAAAATGAATGTTATCTTACCGTAAATAAACCTTATCTTAACATACATACGTTATATGTGCGGGATTTACTTAGCTTTAATTCTCCGACCAACTTCATATCATAGTTTGGAGTTATTTCGAACAACAACCCTTGAAATAAGTACCAACTGAAGTATAGCTAGAAAGTTTATATTATGTTTTATACCTGCAGGCACTCTACTTTTAGTTCAGAAAAATTGCTTAAAACAGTACAAATCTTGTCCAGAATATAAGAAAAGATTTTTCGCAAGCTGTAATCCAGCTTTGTTCACAACAAAGAGAATTTTCTAGATATCAAGTTAATGTTATTTTTCTATTTTATTGATTTGGTAGTCTTAGTTTATGGTTAAAGAAAAAAAATACGCCGATGGAGGTGTGTTAAGTACATACATTACGCCTATTATCCCTGAAGGGTTAGTTATTGCAGAGGTGTGCCTAATAGACCCACATTCTCATTCACTAGAGAAGCGAGCGACGTAGTAGAATATTCATTTTAATAAAAAAATAAGGATTCTAACACTACAGATACGTAAAATCACTATCATGTCACTACATCATCACTACATATTATAAAACAAAGTCCCTCGCCGCGTCTGTCTGTCTGTCTGTTCGCGATAAACTCAAAAACTACTGCACCGAGTTTTATGCTGTTTTCACGAATGAATAGAGTGATTCTCGAGGAAGGTTTTAGTATATAATTTGTGTAAAAAATCGACATACACGCTGGCGAAGACGCGGGCATCAGTTAGTATTTTGTATTTAAAAACTTTTTGGGAGCACGCACCTAGGATAAAGTAAAAAAAACCTGATTGTGTCTTTTGAACTTTGCTAACTTACTAATTCCAAAGTCAAACTTCACTATAATATTCTTAGTTTTAGCCGGGACTAAATTAATTCCTGTACATAGCAAACTTTGTTCTCAATAGGAACCTTTGCGAGGAAAAGCGAACTTGTGGAAATTTTCAAGTGTTTTCGATGTCATTGAACGCGTTCAACGGGTTGCAGACAATCCCTTGGCCCGGATTACAGCGGGTTGTAAACCAATACGCCCTTGCGAGAACGGCAAAGCATGTAAACTGCCTGCAAAGGCAATGTCTACGGCTGTCAGCCGATCCGCTGGAGAAAAGCTCTATTGTGTTTGGCACTTCTTTTGTGTACCTACTTGTTGTTTACCTCGATGTCTGGTTTACCAACCGAGTGTGAATAATTTATATATTACGTTTTATTTTTCGTGTAACATTTACGACGTTCTGTCGATTTTTGAAGGGTGATGTTTTTTTTTCGTAAATCTATCGCTATCATAGACAAAGTGAGTTTCTGTAAGAGGTAAATATAGTGTAAATGTCAAGAATGTACTGGATGACATAAGGTATCGAAAAGTTTGCATTAATCTTCTTGAAAGTCGTTAAATGTGATTAGGTACTACGATATCAAAAACAACATAGGCTCTTATAAAACGTCGAGAAAAGAGCACGCTTCGGGTTGGTCGTTTCCTATGGAGATGAACCAACAAGAAACTCCATGGCACATCCAAATACACTCCATCAAATAGTTTTAAAAGACTAATTTTAAAATTATTTATTTTTACAATGTTATTCTTTATACAAGTATCTATCTAGTTCCAATCGAATTGTTTTTTTTTAAACATGATAGTTTAGTTTCGAGAAGCAAACAGATAAATAAATCAAAACATAGTATCAAAGGAAAATAAGTGGAAACGGAAAAAAATACTTGAATATTTTATAGCGGAAAATCATGGATAATAATATTTCCGCACGAATACCTTCTATTACTGGGCCATTAGTATTAGATTTTATTATTTAGAGAATTAACACTATTATTGTTGGTTTAGTAGATCAAAATAATAATAAAAAAATATATGCTAATATATTTTTTATTATTATTTTGACCAGCTTGACATTTTCTAATTTATATTTTTAGTTTTACAATGTTGGTTATTTTTTTTGATATTCTTATTTTATTTTATTTGATATGCCACTATAACTGTAAACCAATTACTTGCATACCCATGTTTGCAAATCAATAAATGATTTGATTTGATCATTACTAAACTAGGAAGCAACTTTCCTTGAGGGGTTTTACAATTGAAATGAAATAATATTTCTGAGACTGCATCATTTGGCTAGCGATCACAAGCATGACTGCTATACGGTTACGGTACGGTGCTATATGGTTGATTCTCAGGTCGGGCAAACTGTTATTGGGATTGTCCATCAGGAATATCTCTCATCTCTGAAATTGCGCCCATGATGGCAATAGGCTCGCCCCCTGTTACATGGGACTTAAACATACCTAGCGAAAAGTGGATATAGGTATTAATAGGGTATTTCGCCAAAAAATTCAAATTAGTCCGTCAGATAGATTTTCAAAAAATAATAATTAGAATAGAATAGAATAGAATAGAATATTATTTTATTGTAAAAACATGAGTATACATCAAATAATATGTGTAAGGTCTTAAAATAACATATAGATCTGCATGTTTTGCCATTTATGGCGTACAAAATAACATTTTTTTGGTTTAGAATAAACCATAAAAAAATAATAAAAAAACTTGAGTCTACACAGCAAACTTAATCATTAAATAAAAAATATTCCTAATTCAAAAATAAACTGTGAAAATGTCGTAATTATAGGAATCCATTTAATTAATTGCGGTCATTTAGAAATTCTGATATGGTATAATAGCACTTGACTATGAGATATTTTTTTAAGTTTATTTTAAACAGAGCAGTCGGCATTTGTCTAATACACACATCAAAAGTGTCTAGGGATCAACATATATTTTTGCAATAACTTTTCTCCTGATTGATATTAATTAAAATTTTCTTTAAGGATTCATCAAATAAAGTGTTTTCGTTTGTCACAGTAACGATAAACCAAGTCACCTTTGCATTAATAAAGAAATTTGCCATTTTCCTAATAAAGGGATTTTTGACATTTGAACCACTAACATTAAAGTTCGAAAAAAAGACTGAAATAACAGTTTTCTTTAAAATTTTATTGGGTAACTTAAACAATTAATAATCCGTGTTTCTACCGCGAACACTAACAACACAAGAACATCGGTTTGGCATACTCAAAATGAGTTCATCCAAATCACGCTGTGGAATGGCCGCCCATGTTCGTTGCAACAACAAAAAAAGGTCTTCTTGCGACTGGATACCCTCCATATTCGGCAGAGCTCTTCTCTGTAGCATATCCCATGCATGCTCAATCGGGTTCAAGTCTGGCGACTGAGCAGGCCAGGGCAGGACATTGATGTTAGCGGCGGCGAGAGTCTGTCTTACAACTCTTGCGGTGTGCGGTCGTGCATTAGCATGCATTAACTGAAATAAGGGACCGATTTGCACTTGTAGAGGAACGATGACGTCTGATACAATCGTCTCAGCATAAATTTGAGCGTTGAGGTTGCCTCTGATCCAAATCAACTCAGTTCTTCCGCCGATCCAAATACCCGCCCATACCATGATGGTTCCACCACTATAAGGATGGACTTCCTGGCAGGATTTTAATCGCTGTTGGCGTCCAGGGGTTCTCCAGTGTCGTATACGTCTTGTATCCGGTCTCATACCAAAACGAGACTCATCAGAAAAGCACACGAAACGCCATTGTTCTTCTGCCCAATTTCTGTGTTCAAGAGCCCATTGATATCGAATCCTACGATTGTGCATTGCTATAGGTGGTACCCGTAGCGGTCTTCGGGAATGAAGGTTCACTTCATGCAAGCGGTTTCTGACTGTTTGGTCGCTAATTAAGTTCCCTGAAGAGTGATGAAGCCTCACGGCTAACATCATGGCGGTTATTGTTGGAGCTCTTCGAGTTAAGATTTGAATGTATCGGTCTTGTCTCCGTGTGGTGCAGCGATACCGTCCTCCATGGCGCTCAGCCACGGTACCAGTGCTTCGGTAACGTGTCCAAAGTCGACTGATAACACTCTGACTTGTATTCAGAGCTAAAGCCACAGTACGTTGCCGGGAACCAGCTTCTATCATTCCCACGGCTCTGAGCATTTCTTCCCTGCTTAAATGACGTCGCCGCTCCATAATAACGTTGGTTTTAATCAGTAGTAGGGAAACAGTAGCACTAATAATGTCTTCAATGCGTTGTATGTTTTTATAGGGAAAATATTGACAGCTGATTTTCATCTTTTACTCGAATTTGATTCACAGTTCCTGATTCAAATTATGAAATGCACCAAAAAGGATCCATATAAATTTATAAAATCATAAATTTATTACAAAGCCACATCTCAATCTCAAGAAATCCGCATAAAAATGCTTGATCCCTAGACACTTTTGATGTGTGTAGGTTTTGGGATTTCATTATAAATTATTGGTGCCAAACAAAAAATACTTTTACGCATCAATTGATACGTGTTTTTCTTTTTTCCCGTATACAGTTGTGTCAAGTCGTGTGACGTCACAAGGTTAGTAATTTTTTACCCACAAAGTGACGTCAAAAGCCTCCCCTCATGATCTTTGACACCTTTAGTTTTCGTCAATTTTTATTAATTTGGTAAAACAAAAAACAGGTATCCAGTATTTTTCGATAATCTAACAGACGGACTAATTAGATTTTTTTGGTGAAATACCCTATTGGTACACCTCTACCTAACCCTTTTGATTACAGGCATGGTTTTATGTTCTAAATGAAATAATTATTTATTTCGAACAACAAGGTTTATGTGGAGTAGTAATTTTGGCGATTAATAAACATTAATTAATTCAATAATTTCAAGTGTGTCATTACTTTTTTATGTCAAATTAGATTTTGAAACAGTCCTTTTAAATGATTTTCCTCAAAGTGTACAAAGGTATCAATTCCTCTAAACCAGAAACGGTTCAGAAACAAATCCAATAAAAATGATGAATTGGATCAGCAAGGTATTAACGTTATTATTATTAATTGCCAGAAGAAATTAGCAAGGTGTGAGAGTAGAGATAAGACCTTTCGGTTTTATTTAAGTACGTTAGTAATTAAGATACAGCGCTCGATACTGGCGCCCCCTATAGATCCATTATGGTACTCTAACGGCCTATAATTGCCCGTAGGAGCATTATGAGAGCTTTGCGGGAAAATATATCGTTATTTCAAAATATTGCTGTTCTTTTGTAAGTGCTTTAGTGAGATAAAGGTAATAGCTCGAATACAGTGAAAGAAAATAAAGTTTATTTTTTATTATTTATTACTTTATGTCTGACCAAAGCAATGTTAAAAACGGTTTTATCCTGCAATGTACTGCGTACATTGGATTATCTTATGAATAAAAAAGCAAAATATTGTGTGGCACGATATACATTTAGATAATTTGTAGGGTTCCGTACTTCGAAAGGAAAAAACGCAACCCTTATACACTTTGTTGTCCATCCGTCTGCCTGTCTGTCAAGACCCTTTTTCTCAGGAAATTTATATTAAATACTCAAGTCTACTTTCCCTCAAAGCTGTGAAAAAATCAAACTTCTAAGCAGACGTAATCAAATCACACAGCCTTTTATGCCGCCAATTTCCGCAAATTGTTCTCACAGTGTTCACAATAAGTTACATTTGTGCATGGAACAATGCGATATAAAATTTAATATAATCTATTTGGTAACTCAGGGGGTATCGGTGTTGAGGGCTGAAATACAGTCTTTGCCTAGTTCGGCCACAAATGCAAATACTTTTGTGTACTTTTAGTTTAGATTAAGCACTGTTACTGTAAAAAAATTGTACATATTTATTGTCAATAAATATATTATTATATTACTCGCCAGCAAATCAAAACCAACGGGGTACTTACCCGAGAACTCAGAATCTTGAAATTTGTTGCGAAGCATCGTCTTATAGCACAGATAAAGGTAAAATTGCTGAAAATATAAATAATTTTAAACTTATTTTAAATTTTCAATAATTTCAAACAAGTGTTTGTACGGAACCCTCGGTGCGCGAGTCGGACTCGCACTTGGCTGGTTTTTTTCGTAATGTGGTCCTTTTTTTTTTTTTTTGGTGGGTGTAAAATCATCGAATAACCCCTCCCGCTCTTGGGCAGAGAGACGGGGAGTGTCAGACTTCTACTGACTAAAAACCACCCATGTTCCTTCTTCGCCCTCTATGTCGAGGCCGCGATAACCAGTGGACTACCCGCGGCCCCGACAGGCGTCGGCCCTTTCGGGTCCCTCCCATGTTGTTGACATCTCTTTGAGGCACGCGTGGAACACGAACGCGCCGTCGACACGGCCTGTTTTCGTCGTGAGACGGACGGACGGCGAGTTAGCCCATCACTCACCGTCCACAGGCCCGCATCTAGGTGGCCGGAGGTCATCGCGGGACCCCCGACGCCCGGAGCGCCTCCCGCGGCGGCTGGGAAGAGAGGTTTTCTCCCTCTCGCGTTCCGCCACCTCCTTCGCTAGCATCACTGCTTTGCAGAAGGAGGCGACGGCGTCCCATTCCTCCTCGCCCCGGACCATGGCTTGCACCAGGGCCGGGCGCGAGAGGTCGCCGCCGCCGATCGCCGCTACGAGAACACGGCGGGGCTCCGCCCAAGCGGGGCACACCTCCACTGTGTGCTCCACCGTGTCCTCCGGCCGATCCTCACAATGGTGGCATCCGGGCTCGTAATGTGGTCCTCAAATGAAAGTAAAATGTTTCATCATCACTGACAGGACTATTGTAGCCAATAAGCCTGATATAGTGGTGGTGGATCGATTAAAGCGATGCGCAATATTTTTTTTACTGAGCTTTGCCATATGATAAGAACCTTGTGAAAGCTGAAAAAGATACATGTGAGATGTGAACTCAGCAATAATTGTGCCATTAGCCGTTTCAGCCAATGGCTTAATTGCCAAGAGCCTCGAGTTATACCTAATGAGAATTATTAAGATGAGAAATTAATTATTTATAGTATTTTAGGTACTAGGTAGGTATTTCAATCAAATCACAAAGAGCTTACTGCAATCCTCTTTACATTCGCCCAAAATACTCCACTTATTTTTTAAATGATAAAGGTTATAAGTATTTCTCCCCCGCCAGTAGATTTTGGAATAAATCACCTAAATTTGTATATACCTATTGGCGAAGTTTTTGTTAGATTATCAAATATGTGGCATGGGTACAAATATTCTTCTCTTCTTTTTAAACCTTTGGTCATACATAAGGTTTCTTCCAAATCTCGCCACTATGTGTTTCGTCTCTCAGTTTACAAGTTATATATTTATTAAGCATTATCTTAGTATGACATTATATTTGACGACACGGTTGGCGCAGTGGCTGAGCGATTGGACTGCTGCGCTGTGTGTCGCGGGTTCGATCCCCGCACGGAATAAATATTTGTATGGCCTACAGATAGTTGTTCCGGGTTTGTGAACGCCCCTACGATACAGGAGAAATTCTCTCGCAAAGTCCACTGTGTGGGATGTCGTTGGATAGGTATTTTAAAAGCATTACGAGTTTGCTTAAACAGTTTTTCGATTAATGGATTAGTTTGTGAAATATTAAGCTTACAAGTGCAATTTTTTGTCACACTCAAGTGTGCCAACCTAAACCACCTATACGGGTTTTCATGGTAGTAGCATATGTGTATAACGAAAATAAAAGGAAAACTATCACAGCTAAGTAGGCTTTACAAGTTTACGAGTAATAGTCGATAAGCTAATAAAAAGTACTTATAATTATAATTAAAAAAAAAACAAAAAACAGCAATCAATAATAATTGAATATTTTCCTATACAAAATATTTCATACAAGTATGCATAAAATGTATACACTCCCAAGTGCAGGTCTCAAAACTGCAAATGTAAGTTTGTTTTATTTTTACATATAAAACAAACTATTAGTTTAGTAAGTTAAACTACATATTTTGATGGGCAAAAAGCCAGCCAAGTGTAATGTAAGGTTCCGTACCTTACATTGCACTTGGCTGGCTTTTTAAATTATGAAAACTAGTAAACGGGCTATTTATCATGTCTACTACTTGTTTGGAGTTCCCGATATTTTGAGGGAAGTGTTTGTTTAGACTTCACCACGTCTAAGCGTAACAACGAAGTTGAATAGATGTCCATGTTCCGCAAGAAAACTAAAGGCTTATGAAGCAATTTGAATGAGCAATTGAGGTTTTCTTTTATTTTTTTGAACAGCAGGATGCTTACAAATACGACGGGCGGGAAAAGGGAGGAGACAAAAAGAAAAAGAGGCTTATATCCTCCATGGTGGCTGGATTTGGGTTTAGGATGACAATATTATGCTTCAGATAGATAAATCTGTACTTACTTTGTTTTACACTAACACCAGCGTTTTATTTATTCAATTCAGGCTTTGAAAATAAAGTGCCGTTTTACGGGTGGTAATTGAATGAATTTCGATATGGTTCCAAGCCACAAGTCAATCAGTTCATTCATTCAATTTTGTGGTAGATAGTAAGTATTTTATTCAATAATTATATTCTGCCTGATTGAGAAGCCTAATCTTATCGATTTAATTAATTAAAACAAAATGACTTTTGACTGTTCTTGATCGGACGATGATCTGAGTTTGCTAACGGTTTGCGAGTTTTCACCTTTATGACCTTAGTTATAAGGTTGAAAGTGGTCTACAGTCAGTGAACGATACACTGCGTCGATATACACATCGCAATATCCAAGGCCCAATAACAGTTGGGGTTGGACTGCATTCTGATATCTGAATAACTTTACCAGTCTTCTGACCGACACTTGCAATTGTCAACTAGCAATTGTCTTTTCATCATAGCAATAAAAGTACCAAAAAAATGTCAATAAGTAATTAATTATTGTAATAATCAATTGATAACATATGCATTCTGGTTGGTCCGAACATTAAGTTCAGGTGAAACAGTTTACCAATCAGCGCTTCCTTCAGTGCATAACGTTCATATCAGCCAATCAGAGTCTATATGAATACCTATAATAGTTGTTTTGTGATGTTCTTGCAAAAATAGTTAGAATTTTCGCAAATAAATATATTTTTCAATTATTCTGCAAAATAAATAATAATGGTGATCGTTCCTCGTTCTATTTTTCATGCGTCGGAAGGGATAACGATTGAAAGATAAATATAATTAGGTACCCTTACAAGTTCAATATCTATTCTGGCAAATCTCATAATAAAAAGGATTGATCCCTACTTGTAAAATAACCATGAGCTGACGAAAAAACTGGGCAAGTGCGAGACAGTATTGCTGGCCCGGGTTCTGTATTTTTGTACATTTATCCATTAAAGGAAAGTACAACGAGAATATAACATAATACATATCATGCCTGTAATTCTTGAAGGGTTAGGCATAGGTATACCTAATAGCACAACCATGAGATAATTTAATGAGATCTTTCAAAACATCGACTTTTTTTCTGCTCAAAAATTAAGAAGTTTACCAACAAAATAATTTTAGAATATTATAGTTAGTTTAGTTAGTATATTTGCGCATTCTCTCTCTTTTTCCTGTTGTTTACATGCCTATTTATTATCTTTACGTTCTCATTTAACTACTTCTCAGTTTTAAAAGCGTAAATTAGCGCACTGTTAGATGTAAGTTTTAATAATTATGTTGTTGAAAGTGACATCTATAAAAACCTTGTGTATGTATAACTGTTTATTTTCCCGAATAAATAAAATATAATAACATGAAAAACCACAATTCGCTAGATATATTTCTTTCAATTCCCTTTGATAGGGAGCAAGTCTATTGCCATCAACCGGGCACAAATCCATGCTCTGTAGCTGCTACTGAGAAATTCTTGATGAAAAAACCGAATAACAGTTTGCCTAACCCGGGAATCGAACCCAGGACACTTCATGCTTAGCAGTCGCGCTAGCTGAGAAGGTCAATGGAAGAAAAATATTGCTCGTAACTAAGTTTGAAATATATTTTATTAGTTTTGACTTTTCTTCTAAAGTGATATTTGTCAAGAATAAGTATTTTATTTTCTTCTACTTACAGGTACGGTACCCTAAAAATGAATCTCGTTAAATAAACTTACCCTTCGAGATATTTTGTCAGTGTCATAGAATAAAAGGAAACTGTCCATTTCGGTACTGTTTACATTTTGTAATAGAATTCTAGTGGTCTCATAACTGAGTTCGTTGTATTAAAATGAAAATAACTTTGTTCTACAATAAACTCAAATTAAACATTTCTGGAAAATTTACTTTAGTTGAGATAATTTGGTAGTTATTTACAATGTGTATGTTTAGCTTGTGAGCTGAAACGTCGAATGATCAAAGGCAAAATTATATTTTAATTTCGTGGTTTGTTTGTCCTGTCTTTTTTTGGAGTTTGTTTACTAGCTTACGCTTCCGGCTTTGCTCGTCTTTTCCAAACTTTATTTCTATATAAGCTTAGATTGAAATGTGAACATTTTGGCCTTTGCCTTGGTATATTAGCACATTTTGGGTAATTTCGATCGATTTTTCAAATAGTATCCTGTATTTGCAAAAAAACCAGCGAAGTGCAAGTCGGCTCACGCACAATGTAGGGTTCCGTAGATCCCCATCAAAATATGTGAACTTACTATACTGTTTAACCACCCTGCCTACCTGCCTTCGAACGATGATACTTATTGTAAAAATACAACAAACTTACATTTGCAGTTTTGAGACCAGCGGTCCATTATGTATAGGAAAATATTTCATACAAGTACATTTTATAAGTTGGTCGATTATTACTCGTAAACTTGTAAAGCCAAGCTGTGATAGTTCTCCTTTTATTTTCGCTATACAACTAAGTATTTAGGCTACTACCATGATTTTTTCCACATGCCCAAACACAACCCTTATAAGTAGTTTAGGTTGCCACACTTAACTAAAGTTTAATTCCTATTTCACAAACGAATCCCATAAACGAAAAAAAACCAAATAATTAAAAAAAATAAAAAACACGCCTGCTATGTCAAAACTAAACTAAAAAATTAAAAACAAGTCGAACGATTTTAGTGATGACTGAGAACTGTCCCTCGACTGCAAGAAAAGTATTAGTTTACAGTTTTCCATTTTCGAATAAATTTACGGACATTGTTCTCAGTCATCACTGAAATCGTTCAACTTGTTTTTATTTTTGTTGATAAAGGACTGTTTTAACTGGTTTCAAGAATAAAACTGCGTACTCTTATTACAATTGACATAAATCCTCCACTTTCGGAACTAAACGCCTAAGACGGAGGTTGGGAAGATGCGAATGATACCTTCTCGCCAACGTCTTTAGTCAGTAGCTCGATAGTCTGATAACCAGTCTTACCATGGGCTATCTTATTAGCCGGTACTAACTGGTTTGTCTAGTATGCAGGTCAAAGAGGCAGTCGTTCGATGTAAAATACCGGTTTCAGTCGCATCTACTTAGACTTTAAGCGGACTCCGACATAATTGGCATAACGTGGATCTTAAACGCGAATTGCCGAACCTTATACATACAGGGATATAAAGTGCTGGACAAAGCTCAAAAGTAGGAAAATTTCAACATTTGAGCTTCGTAAAGCTCAAATTTTCCATTTTTTGGAAATGTTTATCGACGAGTTACTTTAGTAACTTTAGTAATCACAGTCAAGAGAGATTTGAGTAATTCTGGTTCAGGTCCCCAGAAACGAGACTGAATGGATGCGCAGCGAGCGCGAAATTTTTTTTCGATTGTTATTGTAGATTGAACGAAACTAAGCCAGAATGATTCCGTGCATAACAAAGATTATATTTGTCATATAGTTTGTTAATAATTATAGGTTACTGAATTTTTTGTACGTAATTAAGTGTTTTTTTCAATCGGCGAAATCGGAACCCTTATTTGATCACTTTGTTTTCCGTCTGTCTGTCCGCATGTCTATCCGTCTGTCAAGACCCTGTTTCTCAGGAACATTTAAAATGATCTGAATAAATGAATTGCATAATTAATACTTACCTACAAACATTTTTCATTTATCTATTTTTAAACAATTTACGCTGAATTTAATATATACATGCAATTTACATACAATTATAAGATCTATGATTTTTTTGTAAAAATGGTCGCTTTTTAATTAAATTTATAGTATTACGTACGACGTTATGGAACAATAGATTTCTTTTATAATCAACGTAATGCTTTAAATTCATTTGTGTTAGCAAGGAGTATCAAGTTGAATCTCGCAGTCAGATTTTTCCATACTAAAATCTACCCTGATCTTCTTTTTCAACCCTTTAAGGGGTACTTTTGAAAAACCTATGTTCGCAAATATGATTATTTATTATGCTTACCATGTTTCAAGTAAATTTATTTACGCATATTGATTTTTCATACAAACTTAAAAACCATTTAGCTGCTGTCGTAGATGGATTTGGGAGTTGTAATCTAGCCAGTTTTATTTCTTTTATTACAAAGAATCTATTGATATGTAGCTTATTCGTATCGAGTCTTGGGTTTAAAATGTCACTATCTTATTTGTTGAGTAGTATTATTAGTAGCTAATAGATATTGAATACTACTGTGGTATATTTTTGTAATCTACTTAACAAGTTCTAGACGATGATTATATTTTCCATCGAAATTTCAATAAAAATAAATTAAAAGTTCTTTTTATTTCTAAACTATGGCCACCCTATTATGTTTTTTTATCTTTTTGTCTAGCCTATATCACCCGGGATAACGCAAGGAGTTTAACGATACCACATCAGTCGTGTAAAAACTCGCAGAATGTTTTAAAGACCTATCCAACGACATCCCATACAATGGAATTCGCGAGAAAAAAAACATCCCCACTTTAATGTGTTCTGGTGATACCCTAAAAAAATATATTTTTAATATTTTACTTCAGCACTTTGTCGGCGTAACTCATTTGTATATTCATGCGAAATTACAGCTTTCTAGTGCTAAGAGTCTTCGAGATATAGTGCGGACGGACGGACAGACGGACATGGCGAAACTACGAGTTTATGGGTTTCATATTGACTACGAAACCCTAAAAAACGAATAATTATTTTATTCCATTTCATCAAATAGATGGCTCAAATGGCCCGTGAATACGCTTACTTAGCTGTTGCTGACGATTGTGAAGCTAAAGTCTAACTTTTCCAGAACCATAGGACAAAGCAACGTTGGCATTCAACCAGTTTTTCATGAAACTCGATTGCATAGGTCCCAGTCCTCGAATATTGGAGTCAACATTCAAGTAAACTAAACAGCTTGGTATTATTGAGAAGCTGTTTGTACCGCAGAACGTAACCTACCCTGGCTTTACAAGCTCATGAATATTCGCTTACATGTATTGTGTTCATTTGCATGATAGCAGTGGATGCACGCGCTTGCTTGTCGCACTCCCAGCTCACACATTTACACTGCACTAAATGTTGACTTTTGGAAATATTACCGTTTGTTTTGGCTACATAATGTTTGGGAGAGATTCTTGGTTTTGATTCTGTTTTTCGCTTACGTTAGTCCTCGGTTGATTTGATTAGGTAAGTATGAGTGGTATTATGACAAGAGAAATGCTGGTTGCCCGATGGCGAGATGGGCGTGCGACATTGGTGCCATCGAGGGAATATCCTGATCTATGAGGCTGGCACAAGAGCGTGGAGCTTGGCAGAAGCAAAGGCTTATACCCAGCAGTGAGCAAAGTCTGCCTTTGGACAATGATGATGGAGATGCATCTGGCGGAGATTACCACATTTGTATATGAGTTGGTTCGATGTCGTGCCGCCGTCGATTGTCGCGCAAACAGACACCACTGCGATCAATGTATTAGACGAACCAGAACCGATTGATTGCGGTTTACAGTTTTAGATATTCGTTCAATTTTCTAAAGAAGTAAGTGTCATGTGAAAGCAACAACGCGATGGCAACAGACCAAACTGTATATTTACATCATTACTACGGCTAGGTACAGTACGGTCCATAACTATGCGGACTAGCGATCATTACTTAAAATCTGGACACTAGAGAATCTTAACATCTATGAAACGTTATAAGTAAATTATGTTCCTACTTTGAAATAGGTGATGTAATGTCCCCCTGCTTTCAACATCAGAAAACAGCTTAATGTATAAAATACCCAAAAGAAATCTGTACGCATAGAGTAGAATAGAAACTTACAACACAGATGTTTATCAGAATTCGCTTTTAATGTTGTTTTTTCCCAGGCGACAAGAGTCATTAAATTCATTAGTCACGCACACAGTTTTACTACCTATAGACTCCATAACCTTCGTTAGAGTTTTACTTTCGACTTTATTTTATTTGGTGATTGACCTTTTTTGTTTTTTTATGACTTTTTCATCACGATATAATACATTTACCTACGTTTCTTTTGATTGGGAATACTTAAAAAAGATACAGACAATTAAAAGTTTTGTTTTAAATTATAGTTTGCAAGATTGCTCCCAGCAATGCACAATATCTATCCCAGTCTCCCCGCCCCGACCTCATAACGATATGGTTAACTTCTACTGTTTCTAAGCGTGTCGATGGATGGACAAATTGTATCGGCCCATAACTGAGCTACTAGTTTGGCGTTTAACTTAAGGATAACTTCAATATAAAGCCGTTAAGTGCAAAAAGTAGATTCCGAGAAAATGGATAATAATGCGAATCGTTGTTTCTTAAAATCTGATAACTTATTTGTAGTTGAGCAAAAGACCAAAAAAAAAATGTTAACGTATATTTAGCGAAAAAGTGTTGGGTTAAACGCTTTCAAGAGCTGGTATCGTCATAAATTGTAATATTAAACGGCCAGAAAAGTTTTTATACCTCTGGAACTATTCCTATTCTAGAAATGTTTTTTAGACAGAAAGATAGAGAATTTTGAACTCCGTCAAGCTGTATTAAAAAGAAAAAAAAACCATTTGTCGGTTAACGGCTTTCTAGTGATAGGGTGGCAGAGGGTGTGTGGTGTCCTTTCGACTGCTATGGACGAATTCCGATTTCCAATATAGAAGGAAGGCAAAATGGTAATTTGTTTAGGGACATTTCCATAATCATATAATATCATAACATCTGAAATCCGGTTAGGCAGAGGTACTTAATGGTACACCCACAATTCGTCAGTTATGTTTAATTCTCGTGTAATAAGGGACGGGCCTATTGCCACCAATCGAGCACAAATTCAGACGCCATGGGAGACGCCAAGAGATACCGCGGGCTCGGCACAAAGGGCTAAGAAGGAACATGGGTGTTTTTTAGTCAGTAGAAGTTTGACACTTCTACCGCTCTGCCCAGAGCGGGAGGAGTCGTTTGATGACTTCAAATACTCCAAAAAAAAAAAGAAGATGCTACTCAGGAATACCTGATGGGAAAACAGCTCTTTGCTCGACGTGACAATCGAACTAATTACGACCAGACAAACAACGAAGGAGTAACTTCCATAGTCGATACAAATAAATAAAAACAGTTTTATAAAACAAGCTCTCAATCAAACCTTTTCGCCATACTTTTAGTTAATAATGTGGTCTGAATATACATAAATACTCACATCTATACTTAGTTACGTGTAGATAGACAAAGTGCGTACAGGGTAAAGCCCTTAGCGAATAATTATTGGTTCATTAATCGTACCCCTGCGAGTTTAAGAGGCTTTACGATCTGTTATTCACGATAATATACGCACATATGCGTAGCTATCTATAGTTACCCTACCGTCACGGTCTATCGCTGATAGATTTCATTGGTAGGTAAATAAACCTTTGTCTGAATTATATTTTCTTCTTGATATAAAGTATCTACCTTGATTTGATTGGAGGGTTACATTTTCTGGGCACGCCACTATAGTTTCGGTAAGTTCCTTATTTGAGGACTGGCTTAAGAGGCGCCACGGCGCCCTCACCGTCTGACGCAGGTCCTCACCGGACACGGTTGTTTCGGGAGGTGCCTGCACCGAATCAGGCGGGAGGAAACACCCGTATGTCGCCATTGTGAGGATCGGCCGGAGGACACGGTGGAGCACACCGCGCCCGACGGGGCTGCGGGATGTTGTAAGAGATACCGCCGGAACATGGGAGGTTTTTAGTCAGAAGAAGTTTGACATTCCCTTTCGCTCTGCCCAAGAGCTGAAGAGGTTATTTGAAGATTACCCACCCCAAAAAAAAAAAACGGTTAAATGTTCTGAGTTTTATCATATTCACAAGTAATTTAAGTAGTTTTTAGTTTGATTTAAAAACTGACATTTCCAATGGTTCTTAGAAATATAAGTTTTTAAATATTCACCTAGTACTCTTTTTTTATTGTTACTTAAAAGTGCCAAACTTGTCACCAAATTTTGGGCTGATGAACGTTAAGATGAAGAAGTAAGGGCCAGTGCTGAACAAAATCCTGTATCAGCTTTTCTTAGGTCAGTAAATACCTTATAATACTTTGATACAGCCTCTTAACCTTGACTTATCGACTCATCAAATGTGACTCAATGTGAATCATTTACTTTATCCTGTACTCTATCCATATATACCCTCCTTATTACAGGCTAGTAGCGACTTACGTAAATATATCTCTCACGAATGAGGTTATCCTTCCTGTAGTTCCACTGTTGTTTTAGGTTCAGGATAAGAAATACAACCACTTCATTTAAGCTTATTTTGGGTTCATACGTTCGCGTTGTTAAATAAATATTCGTTTTAAAGAACAAAGGACGTCCTACTGGCTAAAATAATAAAAGTTTTTTTGGCCTGTTGGTTTTTCTGTGATTGAATACAAAGTGAACAAGTATTTTTTTGGGGTTACCTCAATGATTTTCTCGTATTTGTAATGAAAAGGCTTATCGTATTTTCAATTCCGCTTAAGTCAAAGATACCTTGAGCTCCACTGAACTGACTGTAGCGAGCTTGATTCCCCATAATCACCGCCCGACCAATGAACGATTTATGACAGTTAAATCCATTGTACTTGCTTGCTGGAAAATCATGATAAACTATCGCTGAGAATCACGTCGTTTTCACTGAATAAAGGTAAAAGGCGAACGGACGTATTTACTAAGCCCTTTGTTAAAATGAATCTTGGCTTGGAGCCGAGAATATTTTTTGTGGAAAAACAACATTTCGTTACATCTTATTCATTTAGATTTAATTTAATAAAAGAAAATAAAATAACGTTTCCACGAGACGATGTAAAACAATATTTAAAGTGTGTGGTTTAAAAAAAGCAAAGTACAGTGCAATTTCACAAAGAGCTACAAAGTTCAACGGTCCTCTGCAAGCCCGGCAGATCTGCCACCCTCGGGCGTCTTATAATATTCTCCATGAAATTTGTACAGCGAAACTGCAACACTGACGGAACCCTTCGAGCCATTTCGGTACACATTTCCAAAACTCTACTCTCGGAAGTAGACAATGCTGGCCGTGAAAAGATTTTAGGAGGCCAGGAAATTGGTGCTTGGTTTGGTTTGTTTATTTGTTTACATAGATTTATACTGAGTCAACAGGGGTGGATACACTTTAATAACTCGCCTAACCCATCTTTAAATATCGACGCATGTTTTAACGGATCTCTCTCTCTATAGAGAATCGATTATTTTTTCCCTCAAGCTCACTAAACTGCTTAAAAAATGACGTGGGAGTGTAACAAAGGATGTAAACCGCGTCAACTTTTTACCCCTCCCGTACTGCTAAGGCACTTAAAACGCTGTAGACGCACAAAGTTTATAAAAGCCGAGTTCATAAGGCGGCTTTATTAGACAATTTCCAGGTGTGGAACAGCTGACGTCCCAAATATTAATTTCTGATGGATCTCGCCCGAATCCCGTCTGATCCCGAATTTTAATGACCATTTGTCACGCCCCAACGGTTTTCATCGGTTGTTACATTCGTATTCAGTTCATAATTGATGCTAGAGATTAGTACGAGTGTGATTCTAACTATACGAATAACTCGTTTAAACTAACCGTTCTCATTACTCATTCAGATACCTCGGCGATTACTTTGTTCAACTGTAGCAATTCTGTCCCTCGATGATAAGCTGTGAAGTACGTACTTTGCCAACTTCGGGGATGAATCGTCCTCGTAATTTCGTTATGAGTTATGAGTAGTGTTTGTCATTGTCAGTCGATACTTTATAGATCACTTACTGAAACGATGTCAGTGTTTGATAAACGGTTACCGAGCTACAGGCCGGAAAAGTACTTGTTATGAGATGTTCGACCTGAATTCGATACGTCTATCGAACTGCTCGATTTAGGTAAATAAACTTTTAAACGAGGTCTGTATATCTTACTAACGACTCGGTGGTGTTTATCTGTGAATCAGTTTCTGTGTATCTAAGGGCTTTGCGACCCAAATAAAAGGGTCGACACAAAGGTGTCCCGCTAAGCAGATTGGGGGTTACGTGACGAGACAGTCAAGTGGTGTAGGGTGCGCTAATCATCACCTCCGGGTACCCTCACAAGCTGTTTGGTTTTCGACTTTACGATCATTGCTTACACTATTATTGTCGGGTTGATTATACCCGTGGTAATGCAGAATACTAAGCTTTGTTGTTGTGAGATTACTAAAATGTAACAATCCATCAACTGAGCCTATTGCTGTCGACTTCTATTTGGCATTAGGTGCGTACGTATGTTTTCATTAAAGAAACCATTGTGTAAGTAAGACAGAATTTTCCATATTGTTGTGATTTATTTGTTGTTGCTGGTCAAGTAAATATGCTGAAAATGAGAGTACTATGAAAAACAAAGCAATTACTAAGGATTAGACGCAAACCACATGTTTCGAAATCACACACTGGTAATTAAAATAAATAAAAAAATAAACATCAGACAACTTTTAAGCCAGTGTATAATTCACTAAACGTCCAACATTTTGTAACGTTATTCAATAACTTGTAAAGCAAATTTAGAATAGGTAAGCCTATGTAGACAGCGAAGATATTAAAATTTGGTTTTCCAACACAAACAATCTGACACGGGACCCTCGTCATCTGCGGTCTCATGTGCACACCCCGACACCCAGTTAAATGTAGCTCCAACTTAAATGTTATTCTCTTACTAATTTTACCAACAACGAACCCAATATCCACATAACCTCTACTACACACAATACTATTCCTACAACACACTGATAGCTGACAAGTCTGCTAACCAAATAATTTAAACTATCTAAATACATTAAATTAGAAAACGAATTTGATTCACCATCGGATTAGAAGACTTAACCAGACTATGTAGTTAGTACAACAAAAGTAACCGTCTTAGATGAATAAAAAGCTTTTTCTACAAATTCGCAGAGATTTACATTTCAATTACAAGAGAAACCTCTCGAAACAGCACTTAGTCACGCCTTTTTAAGTGAATTTTGTAACCAAGGAGCACACTTGTGGAAAATCGTAGTACATAATGTTAAAATATTATGTTAAAACTGTTCATAAGTTGCGCGTGATACGGCGGTAAGCGAGAGTACGTAGGGAAACTGGAAAGTCACTCAACTTTCGTTTACGTTGCTAAAGAGAGCAAGGGTCTCCTTATAAAACAGTTTCATGAATATTTATACAGATTTAAGGATAGTGTAGTGCCGTTGTGTAAATAATTGCGGTCGAGTGGGGTCTTGAATTTAAATTGCTTTCGATTGCTCTTTGTTCAAAGATTGTGGAGTGTTGTGAAATAACAATCACTTTCAAGAGATACGAAAGCCATCATGGGTACTCTTAACTTCTCTTATTACGGTTCAAAGGTGAGAGGTTTCCTTTGAGATTGATATTAACTTATTATTAATCTTGGTTAGCTCGAGGCTACCCTTATAATCCACGGATTGTGCAAATATTTTTATTATTCATTCCCGTCCAAACATACCGAGTCTTAATATAACACCTTACTCGGTTACTGGGGTCTTAAAAACAGACGTAACGCTGAAATTTGTTTCATAATTTTGATGAAAAGTAAAGTAAGTTACACGTGGATCCTTCTCGCAATTTATTGGTCTAGCTACCTTCTAAAAACTAGAGCCAACAGTAAACAACAAATATTTTCCTTCGAGTTTTGCCGATAAGGTGATTTTATGTGTGTGTACGGTCAGAAGGTTTGGCAAAGTAAAAAGCGTGTTCTCAGTTGAAGGTTTACTGAACGACTAACACAAAGATTACAATATACAGTGCAGTGGTTGAGGGCTTAGAGTTAACTTACGAGCTACGTCAAACATGACCTAAGACTAAAGATGTATAGGTAATTTGCCTACGCGCTACAATCCTCCCCCCTTAGATTTAACGATAAAATTTTAATTTGTAACAACCCAAAAGAATACTATATACAGTGCAGTGGTTGAGGGCTTAGAGTTAACTTACGAGCTACGTCATACATGACCTAAGACTAAAGATGTATAGGTAATTTGCCTACGCGCTACAATCTTTGCCGATAAGGTGATTTTATGTGTGTGTACGGTCAGAAGGTTTGGCAAAGTAAAAAGCGTGTTCTCAGTTGAAGGTTTACTGAACGACTAACACAAAGATTACAATATACAGTGCAGTGGTTGAGGGCTTAGAGTTAACTTACGAGCTACGTCATACATGACCTAAGACTAAAGATGTATAGGTAATTTGCGTACGCGCTACAGAGTATTTTCTTCTGTCAAATATAATTACTTACAAACCTTGTAGAAACAGGGAAACAAAGTTTGAGGCATCTAAGTATAAACGAGTTTAACCGACGCTTTTACGTGAACTCGCGACAAATATAATTAAGTAACTGGGAAATTAATAATTCCATATTTTGAAGAGACCGATTAATTAATCTACAAGAAGTTATGGTTACGACATAGACTGAAGTTCGAGAATTTCTGGTTTCATGTCAATTTGAAATGAAGTTGGAATCAATTAAGTACTTAGTGGTTTGACTTTCTTAGTCTTCCAGTACAGCTCTGTTTGCTTTTGTTGAATAAATTGATAATCTGGTATTCGATTTTTATCGTGTTTATATTTTGGAACAACTTTCTACTTAGCAAGCTATATCGATTTTTCATGCAGCGTATAAGTCTATCAATCTATATCAATTTTGTAAACACGGCCTCCCATCCGACTTTACAAAATTAACAATTGCAATTCCAAAGAAAAGAACGAAACATCCATGTAAGTAATTTCTACAAATTCACTTGAAAATCAACCAACACACTAACACTAACAGCGAAAACGAATGAAAACACAATTAACGACGAAAACATTAAATTAACTGTCTTAAGATGACTATTTTGACAAGTGGAGGCATTGTAAAGCCGACCTGAACAGTATCGTGGTTCGTGGGGCTGCGTCACAGGATTAGGGGGGGCGGTTCGCGTGCAGGACATCCTGCTTATCTTGTTACTCGGCTGTCTCTGTCACGACATGTCCCAGCGAAGGCTAGCTAAATGCCGAGCTTTGTTTGCCATTGTTCTGTTGACAAAATAGACGTTACTTGGCTGTTTTGGGCATTTTGGCGGACGGAAAAATGGCGCGTAGGGGGAATGAGGTTTGACGTATGGAGGTTTTGAAATGGGTTTATAGATAGTTGGGTTATTGAGATTTATTGCTTTTGGTGATTTAGGATTTATTTTTACTACGACAGATTTGATTGAAAATTAAAATTAAAATTTGTGGGATGTTATGATGATGGCGTCCTAGTTGGCAACGGTTTTACGATCAAACGATGCGTTCCCGTTGCACGACGAGATTAAACACACTAGATTCTTCGGTGTGTTCTAATGCGGCCGTCACACACTCGACGAGTGGCATAGGAAGTAGCGAGGAAAGGAGGTAGAGACATAGTGTGGCCACTTTACTCGTCATGCCTCACGTCATGCTCCTCGTCCTGCCCATCGCTCCCTATGTTGTCGGTTTTTGTTTTTGTAGGAGCGTCGCGATTAATTGCGCGAGTAGAGCAGTGTGGGCAGAGCAGGCAACATCGACGCAAATAGCGGCAGCGCGAGGAGCATAGCGATGACCAGTGCGAGGAGCATGGTGTGGCGGCCGCATAATAGAGCTTGCGAGTGATCGTGCGGCCAAAGTGAAATTCTTAAAACGATCGTACGATCGTGCGTTCGTCCAATCAAAGCTAAAAATCTCTTCTGATAGGTCGCGCGTCATCGCGCGAGCAGAACGGGGGGGCGGGGGACGACACAGGGTGAGTCGAACTGAGAGAGAACGCATCGTTTGGTCGTACGGTCGATCGTTGCCAATTAGGACACCATTTGGACCATCGTACGATCATTTTCATCGCACGATGACGGACGCATCGTTTGATCGTACGACCGTTGCCAATTTCCACGCCGCATCAGGCTAGCCGTAATTCGTGGTTGCCTAAATATGTTTAGTAACGTATTAAATAATGTTTTTTTAGGACTTCTGTATAAAACACAACACTGTTAACTTTCGCCGCGAATTCTTTACATTTGGATTACAAATCCAAGTATGCAAAGAAGTTGCAAACTTTACGAACTTAAAATTTCATTACAAACTTTTTCTTCGTTATTTTTATCGTATTTCCCAATTTTCTAAAGTCTCAATTATTCTCGAAAATTGAAGTCTATCTATTTATATTCATTAGAGAAGTTTAGAGTAAAGGTCCATTAAGGGATTGTTAGCGTCTCATCGCTAGACTTTCCAATTTGATTAGCAATCACTTTAAACTATAAAAGAAGAAAAGAAAAAAATCGAGTGCAGTTCTGAATAGGTTTAGTTTAATGTGCGAAGGAACTTGGACAACGAAGTCCGAGTAGTTCTAAAGTGTAACAAAAAGCTTGAACTCAGAAAAACTATAAGAGTAAGGAGTGTGCGATTTTTCGCGAAAATTGTAGCGAGTGTCAAGTTTGTTTGGATTTAGGGATGTGCCTACTTACTTACGTTTACGTTGAGCACGTCTTGATGTCTACGACGTTGATATCTTTTTATTGCGTAAAAATCTAGTCCTTGAGAAACTCAGGTAATAATAACATTACTCGCAACGGGTATACGACTAGATCAGATGAACGTGAAAGAGGCAAAAGGATTTCGGCAAAAAGGGTATATAAATTTATGCGAGTAATGCTATTTTTTAACAAACCCGGTTTGAGATTACCTTTGAGCCTTAGTATGAGAAATAAAAAAAAAACGCCTATAGGCCCTTCCAAAGCGCCACAACATCAGAATCAGTCCACATTAATAACGAAACCTTTACAATACAGAGTCGGCTCTAGGTTCTGGCCATTTTAGAGATCCCGAACCAACAACTAATCCTGAGCCGGTACCACGGACACGAGAGAGGGTTCCGTTATATCCGATAGAACGCACCAATGCATCTTATGTGCTACGCCTTAGACATGTTCCGGGAATAACAAACTCGCTTTCTCTAATACCGTTGCAGAGTGCAGCAGTATTTGACTTCCTCCCTCTGTTGGTAGCATAACATTACGCTATTACTCCCCGGAGGGATAGTGAGGTTTATACTATCGTCTTGGAAAAATAAAAATATAGTAAAGAATGTATTCTGTATCGTGGGTGCGTTCACAAACATTCAAACTTACATACACAAATACCAAGACCCGAAACAACTATCTGTAGGCCATACACATATTTGTTCCGTGCGGGGATCAAACCCGCGACACCGACGCAGCAGTCCAATTGCTCAGCCATTGCACCAACCAAGCCGTCTGATTTCTTTCACATTGTCCGGTCTGGGGGTGCACCCCGTGCACAGCAAACCACCGAAAACAATGTTCCATTATGGTTAGTAACAATTGAAAACTTATAAACTATGTTAGTAGGCACAAACAACATAAAAACAAGATTACAAAATAAAATTAAATCTGAAAATTAACATTAAATTAAATTATCTTTTCTATAAAATTGGAAATAAGAATTAAAATAATATTGTAATATTAGTCTGTAGGTGAATCATACAGCAGTGGTTCACGTACAGACAGTCGAAACGTTCTGAAATCTCTTTTAGGACTTTGACTGACTGTGCGTGTGTGTGTGTGTACAGACATAATGTGTGTCCCTCAATGTGTGGATAACGTGTAATTTGCAATAATGAGCAATCCAATCAAGCGGTCTTGCCACTCAAAGCAGTGTTCAGTCATAGAGCTGTGAACTTGGCTGAACCGTGATGGGTAATATTAGCACAATGTAATCGAGGTGCTGCTAATCTCTTCATCAGTTGTTTACTGAAAGAGATTTTCTACTTAACCATCGTTAACGCTAGTTGAATCTAACTGTTTCTCATTTATTCATGTACCTGGAGTCTTTATTGCAGCAATTGCAACCTGTTGCATTGGTTCGTCGACAAGCGATGAGTCATTGATTTAATACAATTATTCTCTAGCCGGAGATTTAGGCAAAGATCGTTACTCACTAACGGAGGAAAACACCATCGAGGTAGTCCGTGCTGAAGGTGATATGATCTTGTTTGCAGAGAGGTTTGGAAGGAGAAAACGGAGGCCTTTGCCCAGTACGGAACACATGGCAAGCTAAGCTTTTTTCTATTATGGCATGTCATCAAGACATGTGAAATCTACCAACCCACACTGGTCTGCATGTTGGATTAAAGCCCACACACTCTCATAGAGTGGAGGCCGGTGTTCCAGCAGTGGGAACATTTTTTTCGGATTATGCTTATACTTTTTAGTGTTCTATCAGAATACATTTGTACATAAATAAACTCCACCTTTGTTTAGGCAGTTTTAGGCAGGCAGGTAGGCAGACACACAGAGCGCCACCTTCTACGATCCTCCCTACATATTCCTTTTAAAAACGATGACTTTGACAGCATAACGAAGCCAGGATAAAGTTATCGGCTGCAAAGGCAAAGCTTCCTAGCTGGAACTTATTAACTGGTTTCCGTCTTAACTCGGGAAGGCTCCTCGATTAATCTGCGATGCAATCAAATCGCTTCCATGTTTTACTTCTTCCGTATTAAAATTAAACTATATGTTATACTGCTTTGGAAGAAGATTCATATATTTAGGTGTTAAACGAAATATATAATAGGGAAGTTGACAAACAATATCTAATTAGTCCGTCAGATATTTACAAAAAATATTAGACACTTATTTTATCTTTTTTCACGTAAACCAAAATTGAAGACGATACAGTGCTTCGCAAACTCATGAAACGTCACATCGCACTACATTTTTAACCACGTAGTAATGTCAAAAGCCCCTATTCCTGATCTTTGACGCGTTTTATCTTCGTAAATTTTCATTGATTTGTTAAAACAAAAAACACGTATCCTATATTTTTCGATAATCTGACTGACGGACTAAACAGAATCATATTTTACTCAGGAAACATCCCTATTCAAGAGGATATGTAAACATAGGATAATTAATAGTACACTATGTGCCTAATTTCAGTAAAATTAGAGCCATTTTATGAGCAAGTGTGTTCAAAATAACTGAATAAGTTTACTGTTTTTCAATCAATCATTTGTCTGTCATCATCATAATGCCCCTGCCCATATCCCAATTTACTTGAGGTCGGTGCAGCATGTCTTCTTTCATTCTGTTCTATTACTCATCATCTTAGCAGGCACCTTCTTCTAGCCATGTCATCCATCACACAGCTCATGAATCATTTGACCATGTCATAGTTTAATTATGTTTCACATACTCAAGTGCAAGTGCACGTGGCGTTTTTTTTACTCCCTACTAAGGGAGTAAAACAATTTCATAATTCTATACTTTAAATTAAATTCCCCATTCAGAAATCAAATCCCTGACGCATAATGGCGTAAAAAAGTATGAAAATATATACTAAAAAAATATTTTGTTTTTTTGGTACGGCTTTTGATCATTGTCTTTTATCTCTTCATCTTCAGCATCTGCTTGGCCATTCCCAATTAATCTCAATGGAATTCACGTCCTAGGTAGGTAACATTTTAACATCAACAGCGTTAGTTATGTATAGTTGAGCATTTATTTATTTAACTAGTAATAACGAAACTTATTAAATATTCATAAGAGTTAAAACTGATGTTCAGTTCCATTTCCTGTGTTCATGACAACATGTTTCAATTAATTATTCCAGAATTAACTACCTATTGAAAATTATGACAAAATTAATACTACTACATGTTCAATAGTAGTAGTAGGTAGTTGTAGATCATCATCATCAGGCTAAAATGTTCCCACTGCTGGGACACAGGCCTTCTCTTTATAAAACAGAATTCGCTATGACCCGCATTGGGACCGCGTGGTGAACACGACGTCTTTTTTAAAAAACTAGATGGGGATAGGGTATCGTGCCTGCGTACTCTGAGAAGTAACAATCGAAAACTCAGAGGTAATTCTGTTTTCTTAATCCTTTTTAATTATTAATCCTTTGTTTCAATGTAAAAATACACTCTCTGTACGCATCACACCCTTGAAGTTAAAAATACGACTATTACAATAAATGTTGGAAATACTGTAACGAACGACGTCGTCGCGATTACGATACATAACGTAAAAAGAAATAAAAGAAATCAAAACTAGATTCACACGTTCATGAAATAATTTCTTTTCCACCACCTTTTCTAAAATGGGTTTCGAATAAACTTTTCCTGAAAGGTACACTATATTTAGAAATACTCGTACATTTCGATTCGTTGTATGACCTCTTATATACCCTTATCATTCATCAATCAATTCCATTCACCAATCATGAATTACGAATGACTGATGAACGATGCGGCAAAACGAATTAATAACAAAACCTATTGTCTTTCTATCTATACGTAGATACCTAGATTTATATCTGAGTAAACACAGTATTGGAATAGCAATTCAACTATCTTGTAGGTCGTGCCGCAGCGGATGCTATCGAGCACGGGAAATGGCATGCCATGTAGCCGAATACGTCGGTATCGGCTGCAAGCGACATTCTCTACTAGGACTAATAATCCTCGTGTTTGTGTCTAAAGACTCTAAAATAAATAAACTGAGTAAACGAACTTTGGAAACAGCTAAATGCTTCTTAAAAGTGCCTACTAACTAAGTACACTTTAACAACTGTTTGTAACTTGACAATGAAGTAAAAAAACACGGAAACATAACTTAATATCCTTTTGTGTTACATTGCATTAAAACTTCGTGAGTGAAGTTTTACATGCGCCCATCGAAGCGCGTTCACACCATCAACCAGCCTTGCGAAACTTAAAACAGTTGACTAGTTCCTTTACAGCGCGATTTCCTTGTAATATCATCATCATCTTCCTGCTCTTATCCCATTCTAGCGTCACGAGGTCGACGTAACCAATCGCTTGCTTTTGATTAAAAAAAAACCGTCACCAAGCTTTGCTCGTGTAATTTGACTTATATTATACACTCGGCGCGACCGCCCTCATTATAACTCGATTTACAATCGATCCAAGTTGCGTAGCGTAATTTTGCGTACTGTTTTGTATAGACAACAAGATAAGAAAAAAAGTAACGTTTATTATTTTGACGAAAGTTGTGTGTATAATATTTTCACCGAGACTTAAGTCAAGGTCGAGCATATTTTCCGGTTTCAGTGGAATAACGTGAAATTGTGAGAAAAATTGCGAGATAGTCATAATTTTTATAAACTAGAATAGTTATTTGTAATATTGAACAAGAAACAATAACGATTGTGGTAGACAATCTTCTTATAAGCACAATGGCACTGATCACAAAAAAACACAAAATATCTCTTTCAATTTCATTTAATTGCATCATCCTACTACGACTAAACGACGACGAGACGACGAGTCTACGACTTTGGGCTTGCCAAATAAAGGGTTAATCGTTGTAAAAAAATTCGCGGTATTATGTTGCAAACTTGCGTAGAAATGTTTGATGATCTATCGGACTTTGATTTAAAGGCGTTTCGAAAGTACTCAACTGTCTTTAGAATAGAGTTTAGAGTCATTTAATAAACAATTTTGGTAGATGTAGAGCCACCTACCAAGAGCAAAACTCGAGCTTTTATTTTGCTAGCTCTAGTTACCAAAAGCCAGTGAGCGGGTAACACGTATTCTTTTCCATTCCTCCCAGTTAGACGTCACGATGGCATTTATTCCTTTCTCTATCATATCATTCCTCACACAATCCATCCATCTTTTCTTTGGCGTCTCCATCCATCAATATTTAAATCCATTTTTATATTATTTTTAAGTCAAATGCGTTTCATCCCTCCTCATTACATGACTGACCATACCAAGATAGACGACTTCCTCTCAATTTTTCTGTAATAGTCGCTACTTTCAAACTTCCTCCAATATATTCATTTCTTACATATTAGTTTTACATTAATACTAAATGAACAGGTATGAACCTGAAAATACACCTACAGGGTGTTTTGCCCTTACCGACCTCACATTAATTAAGCAGTTTCGGTCTATCAGAAAATTAATTCTAGGAAAGTCTAAAGTTTCTGACAGTTTTGGGATGGTCAGAATTAGATTGATACGTGGAATAGCGGACGAACATAAAGCGCAATCGTTTGTAGTTTTGACCAAATTTCTAGTAAGCCATCATATACAAATCTATATTTTCTCGAAAGATTAGGTAGAGGAATGCTTACAGTACAGGGACATTTTACCTATGTTATGTTTAAGTCCCATGCAATAGTAAGGTGGTCTATTGCTTTCCAGACTCGCAAAAATTCTCATTGTGGCTGTAAGAAATATAAATGATGGGCGCCACTGAAGATACGAAATCCGTCGCCAAATTTTGGGCTGAATCGATTTAGTAAACTACCGATACACCACGCCTGTAATCCGACGGGTTAGACAGAAGTCACCTAATACACTCGCATTTCTTCAGTTATAAGTCTATTTTACGGGGGGCGTACATATTGCCATCAATCGGGCAATATGAAATTTTAGATGGAAAAACCTAATAACTCTTTGCTCGACCTGTGAATCGAACCGAGGACCTTGTGCTCAGCTTTCGTCAAATCATGACTAAAAATCTTTATTTTCAGTAACAATAATATAATTATCCAAACTACCACTCTTGTTAGCCTTCAACTTTTAATAAAATATTTATAGGTATGGAAGTCTTTAAAAGAAATGAAGACGAAAAGAATGAGGAAACTTTGATCTCGATCAAATAAAACGACTCTTTGAAATTGCAATCAAAATCTTCAGTATAGACGTGCTCGGGTTGTGAAACGTTTGACAATGGCTGAAGGTAAAGTTCGTCCTATTTACTTTAAAATATTAACGCATTAGTTTAGAGTAGTCATAACTACTCTAAACTAATGCGTTAATATTTATATCATATAGCAAAATAAAGCACCGTGCTTAATACACATAACATAAAGCAAATGCTATCATGGCTCTCACAAGTTGCTATTTGCTTATTGCTTTTACATCGCACTCATGCATGCTGCACCGCGCTTGCTTTAAGTCAAGTGACATAAAGCAAGCGCGGTGAGTGGGATCATGATATGCCTACGCGTTTAAAAATCACGTGCTTTAATAAAGCATATATAAACGCTTAACCCTTTGTTTTTGGTAGTATGAACACTGGCTGGCTGGAGTCGTGAACAAACCTACTTAAGAAAATTAATCAAATTGATCTAGAAGCGAAAAGAATTCTCTTCTTCGTACGCACTTCGTCACACCAAGCTAAACACTGCCAGTATAACATGGCTTCACGTTGTATAGATGTTCAATACAATGAGAGATCCGCATAAACTGTTTTTTAATAGCTTTTTGGGTTGCCGTGATAATCCTATTTACAAGGGTCAACGGTCAACCCCATAGTAACATATTATTAGCTAAGTCAAAGAAAAAGTGATGAAAAGGTCAAAATAAATGTTAATGTCAAGAAGAAGTACATATAATATGTACCCGTATGTTATAATATCTTCCTGGAGATATTAATAATGTCTAAGTTCTGTGATATTTGAAAGGAATGATGTAATTGTAATTAGACTTCTTGCAAGATCAATTATTAAGAAAGCTTATCCTACAATAATCTTTTACAGGTTTGATCATATTTCTAATGAACAGGTCGTATTTAGTTTTATTGCCAACTTCGCTCATATTTCATTTGAATAAATAATAGGTAATATGATGTAAGTTATTTTTATATGTAGGCTATTCGTTTTTTTTTATGTCGGCAAAGCTAACTTATTTTCTAGTAAGTTTCCAACTCGCACTTGGCCAGTTTTTCTACTTAGCAATGCTCTATGCGACTAGTTACCTGCTTATAACATTACAATTAAAAATTAAAGGTCGTAAAAGTAACCCTTCTTAATTACAGCGTCAACTAGTCGATGGAGGCTAACAAGGGACTTTATGATGCACATATTTTTAACACACTATATTTACTTTACTAAGGCATTTTGAAGCAAGGCATGGATTTACTGTAATAATAACCCTTGTTAATACTTAGCATAATAAGTATTAACCACGGTTATTATTGTACACCACTTAGGTTGATTCTCGGCACGCCTCATTCAGTTGCAAGCCACGAAAGTACTACCACTTACCCATTAACAAAGTTTTACGCAGTACTACAATTTATGATTTATGGGGAATCTGCAAATAAAACCGACTATATACACCTTTTTTTTTTTTTTTTTTTTGGTGGGTGTAAAATCATCGAATAACCCCTCCCGCTCTTGGGCAGAGCGAAAGGGAGTGTCAGACTTCTACTGACTAAAAACCACCCATGTTCCTTCTTCGCCCTCTATGTCGAGGCCGCGATAACCGTTGGACTACCCGCGGCCCCGACGACTATATACACCTAACTTTACCTTTTACAGACTGTACTTCGGTGATTATGCCCAGGAACTCCACGTGCTTATTCCACCGTTTAAATTCTTCCATCGGGAGATCAGACATACCGCTGGACCTTGTCATATTCGCACGAAGCGCTTTTTTACGACAGTGGAATTCTCTACCAGCGTCGGTGTTTCCATGTTCATATGACCCCAATCTATTTAAATATGTTGCAGTTAATAGGCTTCTTTTGTGCTAGCTCATTCCATTGTTGACCTTATCTCTGACCTCAGGACAAGATTGAGGTTAAGCGCCAAGCAATTTTAATTGGTATCTTAACACAGCAACTTTACTTTCAATTACACAGTTTCGCATTACAAAGAGATACGCGACTCAACGTGCTTGCATATTTCATTCATGTACAGGCTCACAGACACGGCTCCGCGTTTTGCTGTCAGCGGAACATTATTCATACTTAATGAAAAAATGTCACCGACAGGAACACAGCACTGAGGAAACATGCATGGATTTGTTATAGCGTGCGAACATTATTCCTATAATCTAGAACTGGAGGAAATAGATGCGCAAATCATTTGTGAAATTGTTGGAGGGGAATAGTGGAGGAGCTCTCTTGATTCGACATTATTTTAAGTGTTTATGCCTGTTGTGCCCTACTACTCGTAATAAGAATGTTTACTGACTTCAAAAAATGTGATTCTAATTGGTCCGTCTGTTAGATTATCGAAAAATATTGGATACGTATTATTTGTTTTATCAAATCAATAAAAATTGACGAAGATAAAACGCGTCAAAGATTTGAGTGGGGGTTGGTGACGTCACTGACCGCTAAAAAATATCGTACTAATGTCATATAGTATGACGTCACACGAGTTTTTTTTTAAAAACTGTATCGTCTTCATTGTTTGTTTATGTGAAAAAGAAAAAAATACGTGTCCAATATTTTTTGGTTATCCATATGACGGATTATTTAGATTTTTTTTGTTAACTACCCTATTGCACCCTCCAGGGCTTGAATGAGGCTAAAGAAGGAGCTGTCTAGGTTGCTAATCTATCTATGTGGGGAATTTAATTGTTACTTTTTAATGTAAGCCACATAGGTAGATTATACTACATACACTAGCATTTACAATGCGAGGAATCACTTTCAACTTTTTTTTTACCAAAAACATCTCTACCGTTTTTTGCCAAAAGCAACAACCTACTCTGATAGCACAAACAGACAAAGAATTAGTATTCCAAACTACTTAAAAGTGGCCAAACAAAAATACCCATAAAAAGAATTCATTAAGAATAAAAATTCTGCACACCAGCCTCAAAAACAAGGCAATAAAATAAAACTTATTAACAGAAAGAAAAGCTGAAAATTTGTTCCGTTCAAAAAGCAAGTCGGTGTAAAGCGTTCGACGATGACTACTCGGTAAGTTAAGCTCCTTTAAAACGGCTAAGGCGATGCAACCGAACGTGCTTGTTGCTCTGCGGGTTGCCTTAGGGCACTTCCACACAATACCCGCTATTTTTATCTTGTTTGCTCCTTAGCGTGTGCAATAAAGAGGGTAAGAATGTGTGATAGAACGCGTTATAATGAGGAAAGCGATTCTTGTATGCTGTGCACGTATTGCTATAGAAATAGCTGGGACTTGAAATTAAATATAAGGGTGCCGAGGTTTTTGAAAGCGCAGTTTGCTAAAGGGCAAGGAAAATACAAGAAAAAATATCATTCAAAAGGCATTCGCATAAGTCACACTACGAAATAAATAACTTTACTTACCAAGTTAGACGGTGTAAGTATATGTTTTATTTTCTGCAATGTATTAGCAATGCAAAGCGAAAGAAATTGAACATAATCTAGTTATGAGATTCTACGAAATCTCCTTTCTAAGAAATACCTAGATTTTCTGGAAAAATCGGCGAGTTTCCTCGTCATTTTCATAGAACGTATATTCAATGATTAACCACCCGTATTTCGATTCACGCAATCGGAACAAGGAACAAACTCCGCATTTCCCGCGCATTTAGTACAGATGTAGCATTTCACGAACGCTTCAACAGTAATGATTAATGATTGAATTACAATCAGGACCCCACTTTCAGTGACACGCATGACCTGCCCTAATTCGGAATTCAATCTTCGACAGAGGGCACCACTAGTCGGCAAACAGCTGGTGCGACTAACAAACGAATGAGAGACATCGCGAGCTCGTTACGAGAATCGATTAAATTCGAATTTCGATTAATCGATCACAATATGTGCAGTAAAGTGCAATACAAACTGAGCTGGAGCCTGGACACGTTAACTTGTACTACAATGATAGTCAAATCTTAGTAAGTTAAATTTATATTTTGGAGTCATGACGTGTGTAATCGATATATTCGATGTGTAACGTAAAAGAAGTTATATTATTAAACCAGCTGACCCACGCAAACTTCGTCTGCGTCACAATTATAGCTTACAAAAACCTTCTTCGCTAAATCGATCCAACATAGAAATATTTTTTCAATTCGCGCGTTCAACCAAACAAACAAACTATTCTGCATTAAAATTAATTTTATTTAGTCCACATGTATTTTGAAAATATAATACAGCTTATGTTACTCACTAAAGGTGTAGCTTTCTAACGTTGATAAAAATGTCAAAGTCGGCAGAGTCATATTTCAAAAAATGAAGTCTTTCCTCTCTTTAATATTAGTTTAGAATATTTTTTTTTTTGGCGGGTGTAAAATCATCAAATAAACCCTTCCACTCTTGGGCGAAAGGGAGTGTCAGACTTATACTGACTAAAAACCACCCAAGTTCCTTCTTAGCCTTATATGTCGAGACCGCGGTATCTCTTACAACATCCCGCAGCCCCGAGGGGCGTCGGCCCTTGGGCCCCTTCCATGTTGCTGACAACTTTTTAAGGCGCGCGTGGAACACGAACGCGCCGTCGACACGGCCTCAAAACCCCGCACGGACAACATCCCGCAGCCCCGACAGGCAGATTACCTTAGATTATATTTTTAAAGTAAGAATTACTATAGGTATCTCTTACTGTTAAATTTACAATAACACCTTGTAAACATTATGGTGCAATAAATATTTTGAATTTGAATTTCCCGGAGGCCAGAATCTCCACGTATCTACATTGGGACAGTGACACTAGGGCCGGCCGGAATTATTATGTCCCGCGAATATATTTATATTGCGATATCTTCTTAGATATTTGTTTAAACTATATGGAGTTGAAGGCACAAATATACTATATTAAATTTCCGTTTTTAATAAACACATTTAATAAGAATTTTAACATTCAATTCATTTAATAGGTTATCAATAAGTACTCCATTTTATTTGCTTATTTTGACTGTATGATTAGGGTACATTTTTGGCAACATGCCATATTAATTCAACATTAAAACCTCCCTCAAAGAGTTGTTTCGGTTCACCCCTGTGTTTCTATTCACCCCATTTTACGGTAAGATAAGAAGGTTATTCAAGAATCCATGTAAAATGAGAAATAAGTTTTATTTGTTTAAATTAATATTAGTTTTATAGAAGGTTGTTTCAGAAAAATAAATGTCAAATGATTGATTGACTTAAGTGACTAATGAAATGATACAAATAATATGTTAACAGTTAGGCTGAAAGGGTTATTTCGATCACTCCGACACTGCAATTGAGAAAAAGATGAGGTACTCGTATTAACAGAGTGATTTTATTTTGTAGTTTTGAAAATAAACTAAAAGCCCATTTAAGTAATCCATGAAATTTGGATGAAACAATAAGACATGCCTACACGTGTAAGCTTATGGTTTATTCCAAAATCAAAGTGCTTTTAGGTATTTCTACAATGTCAATCAAAAGTACCACCCACTAAATGTTTCGGAACTTTAGCAGAATAACCGCAAAATTTGGTCTTCTTAGTACCAAAAAGATCAAAACAACTTAACGTTAATTGACGAGAAGAGTCGGTCAATGCGGGTGTCAAGATATTATCAGTTCCGATAACACTGAGAATTTAAATTAAATTATTTATCGTTATAGCAGGTGTCATCTTCTTTATAAAATTAACCGCAGAGGTGCTAAATACCTCTAACAAGATTGGAAACTGTGAAAAAGTTTATAATTCTGTTAAATTTTTTACCAACTTTATTATTGAATTAGATGCTCAATAACCGAATTTCGAGAACTTATTCCTTTTGAATACTAAATGCCAGAAATGTACCCATTGAACTTTACGATTCCAAAACTCCATGCAGGAAACTCGGTAGTTATATCGAATCTACTCAAATGCAATCGAATAAGACGGTTGTACCCCGGAATGAATCCCCGGGGACATCAGTAGCGGCTGTGAAACGTATACTCCGTGCGGATCTTTGCATTCCGCTTGTATTTATTCTCAGCCGACGTTTCTACTAACTTTGGGCTCCTGACACGAATGTTTTGGTAAAGAGTGTGAACTCTGTTCTGTTGGCTCTAAATATTTGCACGACATGTTTTTGAAGTTGGAATAAAAGTTTTGATACTTGGCTTGAACTATTTATTTGTTGTATTTTATATTGTCGGCGGTGTCGTTTTATGACGTCTGACGGGTCTTAAGTAGGCGTATGAAAGCATCATCAAAAGCCTATTAATGTCCCCACTGCTGGTACACAGGCCTCCTCTCTTTAAGAGGGAATGGGCTATAATCTACCACGCGGGCCCAGTGCGGGTTGGTAGATGTCACTTTTTTTGAATTTTTTGGTTCTAAGACATGCCGGTTTCCTCACGATGTTTTCCTTTTGCTTTGAGAGCAGCGGTGATGAGATATATTACACAAAGTAATGTGCCTGCCTGGGTTCGAACCCACGACCTAGTGTTCGTAAGTCGGGGCCGCCACCACTGGGCCACCGCTGCTCTCCTATGTATGTATTGTAAAAAAAACTTTTTATTTTTTATTTTTTTTTTTTTTTTTTAATGGGACAAGCCCGCCGCACTATTCCCAAACCACTGTAACTCCTGTAAGCCAGAATCAACAGTGGCGACCACAAGAAAAGCGCCGAGACAATGAAGCCCGACGAAGTCCCAGAGAAATGATTTAACTGTCTTGGATCCCGCAACGAAATTAATCAGAAAAGAATAGCGGAGGAGTAGGAAAAACATAATTTTCACTTCCCTCCATATCAGCAGGAGACAGAACTGAACAAGGCCAATAGGCACACAGGGACGTATACAACTGGGATAAGCCCAGTTGCCTACCACCACGGATATTATTGTCATTAATATTACTGGGTCCTAAGTTGTGAGCTGTTATATTTGATTCCAATAATAGGTATGACAAAAATGCTTGAACGCACGGAAATTTGTTCTAGTTTCTACAAGGTCCGTGTAATAAATAACTCCGGAAGTAACCTGTACACTATTTAACATAATATTACGTTCATTCTCCCAAAGACTACACTCCCATAAGATGTGATGTGCAGATTGTTCATATTCGCAGTCAGATGTAGAACATTGACAGAAAGGCGAGGCAACAAGCTTGAAGGAAAATAATTTACTCTTAAAGTTACCATGACCTGTGAGAAATTGGGCAACACAGTGATCCACCTCCAGCCATGTCCTGGCCAGCCGCTCACGAACGGATGGAAAGAACTGGTGGAGGTGTCGGCCTTTGATGGAATTATGCCACCTACATTGCCATTCAGACAAAAGTTCCTCCCAGACGTCAGTCTGTGGTTTAAGTAATCTAGCTACTTTAGCACGGTCACGATGCAATAAAAAGTCTGCGTCCGCGGTCTCTCGTGCGCAGTAGTACATTGAAGCACGGCGCTGCACTTCAAGATCGACTGGAAGTACCCCTGCCAGTACCGGTAAGGCTTCAGTACTAACCGTCCTATACGCTTTACACAAGAAAATCAAAGCCAACCGCTGGCTTTGAAGTAATTTACGTCGTGCCGCTCCTATGGTGGCCCTGTCGGCCCAAACTGGTGCCCCATAGCACATACACCCCAAGTAAGTAGCCCCATAGATCGTCTTTAGAGTTAAAAATGATAAACCCCACGTAGATTTAGATATTCTCGTTAAGGCATAAAAGTTCTTTTTAGCTTTTTCACCGACGGTTTTTATGTGTTCAATGAATGAAAAATTCCTCTCTAAGACAAACCCAAGGTAACACACGGACTGCTTCCTTTTCACGGGAACGTTATTAAATTTAATACTAGGACATGATTTAAGATTACCTTTTAAAAGAAGTTGAAACGTTTTGTGTGGTGCAAAGGTCAAACGGTTACGAGCGCCCCACTGGGATATTAATTTTAGGCAAGTGTCAGCCAAATTTTCGAGTCCAGCCCGAGTACTTGACTGAACGAGCAGCAGGCCGTCATCCGCGTAACCGGTTAATGAACAGCCACATGGAAGCGGAATCGCGAGGAAGTCATCGAAGCCTACGTTCCATACATACGGACCCATAACCGAACCCTGAGGGCATCCCATGGTGAGGGACTTTGACATAGAATGATGTCCGAGCTTGAGTTTCGCGGAACCATTCAAGAAGTACGAATAAACAAGATTGTATATGTTTTTAGGGCAACCACGAGTTTTCAGTTTTAGGAGTAGCATCGGCCACCATGCGTTATCAAAAGCCCCAGAAATATCAAGAAAGATCCCAACTACGTACTTGTGTTGAGATGTATTGACAATTTTCCTGACAGACAGAGCCGCGTCTACGGTAGATTTTCCAACGGTAAAACCGAATTGGTTGTTGTGAAATTTTGGACCGTCTGGTAGTAAACGTGGAACGATAAGGCGCTCCAGGAGTTTCCCCAAGGATGGTAGTAGTGTTATAGGGCGATAAGACTTAGGGTCGTCCGGTGGCTTGTCGCCGCTTTTCGGAATTATTCGTATGAAGCCGCGACGCCATACACGAGGAAAAACGCCTTCTGCAATACAACTGTTGTAAACCCTTAAAATTGCGTCGGCCGCTGTTTTACATGCTTCTATTATCATCCGATTCGATATTTTATCTTCACCTGACGATTTGTTAAGTGGAAGCTTCCTGACAACGTTAATAAATTCGTCAATGGATGGAAGGTCTGACGCTGGTGATTCAGGTGGCACAGCCGCCCACGCCCTGATCTGCTGGTGGTAGGCATTGTCATTATCAGGTGAATCATCAGGTATCAAAGTATTTAATAGAACTTCGGTTGTCTCCTCAATACCGGTAGTGTGTTTGTTGTTTACTTTAATGTTTTCTACGAACGCAAGATCCACTGATCGATTTGCTTTGAACTCGTGATACAAAGGAGACCACGGACCTTCTTTATCCAATTTTTCTACTATTTTCCGCAGTAAATTACTTTTAGATTTTTCTACCGATGCTCTGTAGCGGGACTTGGCAACTCTAAACGCATTTAAAGCAGAGGTAAGTGGGTCTCCGGTGACCGTCTGTTTTTTAAGCTTATTCAAATGTCTACGCGCTCGGCGATAACTTTTACGTTGTTCAATTAAATAGTCACACCACCAATCACATCTCCGTATGTTGGTCATAGATCCGCGACCAATGGCAATGTCAGCACAGTAAGTGAAGGTGTCTGACATAATTTCAGCACTTTCTTCAGCTGACAGACCGTCTCGAGTGAAGTCTTTGGTGTGAGATGCAAAAAGCAAACTAAAGAACTCCCAATTCGCGCCCTTACATTTATACCTAAAGTTACCAATGACATGTGACGGACCTTGAGTAAACATCGGAACAAATTCGTACACGATAAGCCGATGATCGCTACATGACGCGTCTGGTAGGACACGCCACCTATCCAAACGAACGTCTGCACTAGAAAGTGTGACGTCAATACAAGATTCGCCCATTTGGCTGCAAAAAGTAGGTGGTGCATCAGGGGTATTGTGAATCGATAAGTTCATTTCAGCAATGAAATCTTCGACAGCGGAACGTCGGTCGGAATCCGTAGACCGAACCTTGCCATACCACAGAGACGATGACGCGTTAACATCCGCGCCAACGATAACTTTGCAGCCCGCGAGTGACCGCAAGACATGACGGAGGTTGTGTATGTGAGGACCAACTGGGTCTGAATATTGAAAGTAACAGCTCACAATGTAAACTTTATAGGAAGCCGACGAGACTTCCGCAACGGCACAGTGCGGCGTCATGAGGTTACGCAAAGACGTTACTGTAAAGTTAGGAGAACGAGCCACGTAAATTCCGGCTCGTGACTTTGAATCCAGCTGAACTACTTTGTGACGTAAGTGTGCGCTTTGATATTGTTCTTGAACGAGTACTACATCTAAGCTGTAATCGATTATTAATTTATCTAATTCAGAAGTCGCTACCCTGTCGTTGTGGAGATTTAATTGTCCTATGTTTAAACTATCCATTATTTTAGTAATTTGTGTTGAGGATTAACTGTTCGAGCTTCAGTTTGTAGGTTTGACACTCGGGTGACCCGCAACGATGGTCAAATGGTTTTTTAAAACGCTTACACGCCACGCAAGTTGGTATAAAATTTAATTTGTCTTTATGCGGGCAGTCATTTGTTCCATGTGCTTCGGAACAATTAGCACAGGTAGGTGACTTGTTATCGCAGTACTTCTTAACGTGACCGAACTGTTGACAATTTAAACAACGAACTATATCGATATCATCAATAAACCGACAAGTCGCCCAATCAATAAATAACTTTTCCTTAGTGGACACTAAATGTTTACGTACGGTGGGCTCGATTTCAACGCCTATCCACTTGCGACCGTTGTCCAAAGAACGCTTACGATAAATTTTGGTTGTTTTAATAAAATCATCCTCATTTACTGGCAGCTCGTCTTTAATGTTTTGACAGTATAACGCGTGCAAAAAAGCATTGTCTTCCATTGAGGGTGGCACGTCTTTAACTAATATACGTGGCCGTCGGCCTTTCGGTTTTTCAAGTCGCAAGCCCGCGGACTTAATGGCATCGACCGATTGTAATTTTTTAATTTGGTTATCATTAGCGACACGTAGTACAACACCAGATTTCGCGGTTTTTTTAACGCCTACAATTTGAAACCCGTCATCACTGGGCTTGATCGCCTTCATGAGTGCTTGTTTAGTAGCGGATGACGATGAGTACTCCGCCTCCCGCTCCGGGATAGGATACGCGACAACACACGGTAACGGAGCACGTGATTCTACAGCAGGTACAACCTTTGGTAGGCGAAGTTTTAATGAATCCGAATACGAACGTTTTTTACACTCACTTGTATTGATATTTGGATTTGGATTTAATTTAAATTTATCCAATTCGCGTTCCGTTTTGGCTAGTTTTGTTTCGTTGGAGGATGACTTTATGGCCAACAGCGAAATTATGGTCGTTACGCGCTGAGTCATGTCCATGATAGCGGATTTATTTGCTACATTAATGCGGGAACCTAGATCACTGACAAGTTCGTTAATGTTGCTTAAGTATGCAGACGCCTGTGAGACTAAATCACAATAATTAAAGTCGTTATTGCTCGCGGTCGGACTGACATTTAATATCGGCGACGATTTTTCAATCGAATCAGATGTTTGAAGCCGTTTCGATCTATCCTCGGGCGAAATATAAGAAGGAGACATTTCGCTAAACAACCGTTTCGAACTAGCGGAGGTAGTTGGTGACCTGGTTGTACTATTATTACGGCGCGGTGGGTCTTTTCCCCTATCTGGAGGGTCTTCATTAATTGACAACATGTTGTAGATTATGGGACTTAAAACACAAACGTATTAAATAGTAAAACAAAAAAACAAAATTAAACTATGATGAAACTTATTCGAGGTACCTACCCACACACCCAAAAAAATTAAAAATAAAGTAACTGTACTCACCGATAGCCAACGAAATTAACTTATTACCATTAAAACCGACGCAAAATCGTTAAAAAACTATACAATACCAGCACTCCACACAAAATCACAAACTCAGGGACAATTCACGAGCCAGGAATCGAGCGCGGAACACGAGAATCGTAATTTTAATCGCGAGCGAAATAATTAGCTGCGCACTGTTCCATCGCTGGAAGGGAAGTGTTGTAAAAAAAACTTGTGTTCAGTATGAGATATTAATTGGTTTAATTTACATTGCAACCGTAATTATTAAACAGTATGAAATGGCTAGTTGATTTACTTTACGATTAATGTCCCTGGCATCTCAAATAATTAAACAAAGATAATGTTGCAATATCTTGACAGTCGTGATCATATCTCATCATTAATTAATAGGTACCTATATTTACTACTTAAATAGATATAATGAATAAAAAAAAACGCGATTACATCCAACGTTCCAAGTCTACATCAGATATTGTGATTCATTGTCTAGACTGTTGACCGTCTCCAAAACTTGAATTATTCATAAGTTGTAAGAATAAAGTTTACAAATGCAAACATTTGAATAATGAAACACTTGGGTTTAAAGCTATAACTTGTTATTATACAGTTCTTCGTAAACCTGCAACATTTAATTACAAAAATTAATTATCGGAAGGTCAATATTTTGGTGGTTTAACGTGAAATGCTGGATTAATATTGTCTACTTATGCAGTACGCTATAAATTATACAAAGTAATGCGCCTGACTGGGTTCCAACCATAGGTTTCAACCCACGACTGTTTGTAAGTCGAGGCCGCCAGCACTGGGCCACCGCTGCAGTCACTTACTGCCGTACTCAGAAAGCTTTAATGATTACTTAGGCCATCACTTAGTAAAGGTTTTGACATTTTTGTCATACAAAAGTATGTCAAATCTCTACTAACTGACGCGCTCAGAGAGCTTTAATGATTACTTAGGACATAACTTAGTAAAGATTTTGACAGTTTTGTCATACAAAAGGATGTCAAACATTTATTAAGTGACGGCTCCTGTCGGGGCCGCGGGTAGTCCAACGGTTATCGCGGCCTCGACATAGAGGGCGAAGAAGGAACATGGGTGGTTTTTAGTCAGTAGAAGTCTGACACTCCCTTTCGCTCTGCCCAAGAGCGGGAGGGTTATTCGATGATTTACACCCACCAAAAAAAAAAAAAAAAAAGTGACGGCTTAAGTAATCTTTAAAAAATCTCTGAGTACCGCAGTAAGCGACGGAGTAAGTAATCATTAAATATCTCTGAGTACCGCAGTTACTGCCGCACTCAGAGATATTTAATGATTACTTAGTAGTTAGATTTTTAGTAAAGGTTTTGACAGTTTTGTCATACAAAAGTATGTCAAATCTTTATTAAGTGACGGCTTAAATAATCATTAAATATCTCAGAGTACCGCAGTTAGTCTTATCATATATATTAGTCACTTTACATAATTATATGATTAGTTAAACGTGGGTTTTTTTATGAGAGTGAAATACTCAAAAGTATGAACATCTTTAACTGTTAGACAAACTTTGAAATATTACAAATAAAAATATTGCTGCTGTCTACAATTTTCGAGTTACGCTACAAAAAGTGTAAGCGGAGCAGCTAATATATTTTTGCGATTTCACTTTTCGGTTCCTTAGGAAAGCTGTTCATTTTCATTTAGTATTTCAGTATTTGTACAGTATTTTAACATTGGTATCTATCTAGCTACAGTATAAGCGAAGTTCTATACTCGAGTAAGCCATTGCACACCGGCATCAAAACCTATCTCCTGCGATAGTTATTTCCGCAATATTCTGTCATCGTTTCGTAATAATACTTTGTAAGTGCTTAACCGAGGCAATTTAATCCCTCAGCCAAATAAAAACATACTAAAACTCTTGTCACGGAGTCGCGTGATAGTAAGTAGTGGGCGTGCCCAATAAAATGGCAGAACATAAGCAATTCAAGAAAGTCAACACGAGACGCCGAATCTCTGCGTAGTTAATGGACGAGTTAACCTAATAGCTAAAAGCACTCAATGCTTACAAAGTCGCGCCGGCCGCTTTATGGGCCCACTAACTGTTAATTTCCTACATTTCGTTAAAGAAAATTCCTCTCCAAGGAAAATATTACCCTTACCCTGTATAAGCATTGTTTCGTTTACGCTATATTTCCATTTTCATTGTTCGATAGTTGCTTTGTAAGGGTGCCGCGTATTTAATAAGAGGTTTCTGAGCTTTTATTGTTGCTTGTAGGAGGCGTTGCTAACGTTTATTGGAGTAGTCTGCGCTACCTTTTACGCGAGAAATATTAAGCGCAAAAGATACAGTTAAGTGGTCTGCTCCACCTTTGAAAATAAATCCGATATATATTTAATAAAAAAGGAGGAAAAGTGTAGAGGTAAGCGTGTTACTTTGCTTGGAAAAAATCTATTATTTGCAATTTCTCAACACGTCATTACCCTTGTTAAGAATTTAGCTATCCGATTTTTAGTTAAATGTTTTTGTTGACTGCCTCATTGTCGAGTGATCGCAAGCGCGACTGTTGAACGTGAGATCCTGGGTTCGAATCCCCGGTCAGGAAAATTGTCATTTGGTTTTTCCAATCTCTCAGTCCCGGAGTCTGGATTTGTGCCCGGTTGATGGCCATAGGCTCGCCCCCTATTACATGGGACTTAGAACATAATTCGACATAGCTAGCGATATGTAAATGTACTAATAGGTACACCTCTGCATAACCCCTCGCAGATTACAGGCGTGTTGTTATGTTATATTTTTATTAACACCGATTTTAAATTGTATTTTTTAGGGTTAACAACAAGCCATCTGTTCGGTATATTAGGTAACCTTGGTCCCTATTCGAGAGGCGGAAAATCGAGGCTGGAGCAACACCAGCCGTGGTGTTGTGTCGGAAAATCTCCCCAATCCGCTTCGGGCGTGACACTCACTACCGAGAGCACCTCTGTCGATGTTAAGCCTTTCTGGATTTAGAGCATATTCGGCTTCAGAAATTGCTTTTGATGCGTTTTTATTTATCACAAAAGGAAAACAACCCACTGGAACCTTTTTTACCAGAAGCCGCGTCCATTTTATGATCAAAATATCATCCATGTTTGCAAAAGCTTTTGAGACAGTCATACAACTTTACCTATAGCGCCTGAAATATCTTGTGTGATTAATGTTAGTATAAGGTCACAAAATCTTGCCTCAAAAATTGAGCATTATTGCAAAATAGTAAATATAAATAGTAACAGCTTGTTCAGATAATAACTAAAACAATTGATATCATTTGGCGATGCTCGTACTGTTATTTTGATTGCAATATTTTTTTTTATAAACGGCTGTTTAAATAAATACTTTTATTTATTTCGACAGAAATACCTAACAGTCTTCACGCAGTTTTTAAGCTTTGCCTGACTAATACCCAGCAACAGAAACAAGAGCTCTCCTAATTTTTTTTTTTTAATTGGGTTATAAATGATGGAATTAGACGCACACACATGCTAAAAAACATACAGACGAATTGAGAACCTCCTCTTATTTGGAAGTCTGAAAGTAGAAACAACACCAAAGTAAATGCTTCATCTTGTATAACGCAATAGGGTTACATCTCGCCTGCCATCTAAGGTCCAATAAAAGGCTTGATCTCAACGTAATGAACATGCTAGTATCGCCAAACCCGATATTAGATTACAGAGGACTTTCGTAGTACACTCTCGCAAAATTCTTGGCATCATCTTGTAATAGATATCGTTATTATTTAATTAAATGGTAACAAGACAATTATTATGGACGGAGCGCGGTGTCTCATACCAAATTGTGATACAACATTAATTTACGAAGAGATTATTAGAAACTAGCTTGTGCCAGCAGCTTCGCCTGCGTGGATTTCGATAATTTTCCCACGGGATCATACTACCGGGATAAGAAGCATCCTATGTGTTAATCCAGGTTACAATCTATTTGTGCTCTAAATTTCATCCACATCCGTTCAGTAGTTTTTGCGTGAAAGAGTAACAAATATCCATCTACACATCCTCACAAACTTTCGCATTTTAGTAGGATTAATTGAACATTATTTTGTTCAAGGTTGCCGTTTGTCATTGTTTTAGTTAGGCTTGTTGTGTCAGGGTTAAATGATTTTGTAAATTCTATAATTATTTGGTCACCGATAAATAAATTGGTACGATAATTCTTTGTATTCTTATTATGACGATGTGGAGATAGATTATTCTCACATTTTTTTCACCAAAATTAGCAATATCACCTAAATAAGAAAACGAAGTTTCACAAACAACATGCCGCTATTCCTAATATGTTTTAGTCTTCACAGTTCATTTCACAACATGTAACTTTACAAATAATAAGATTAATATTCACTATTTCTTGGACAGGCTCGGTCGGAAGGAGACTATATCGGTTCCACTCCGTTCCAAAGGTTGCGCGGCGGTTCAAACTGCTTTAAACTGAACATATTTGTTCGACAGTTGCTTACAAGCTCCATGTTGCAATATTCACAATATGTAAGAGCCGTACGTCTCAAACTTGAGAGCCGGTACACGCGTTTGACTGTTTACGATCTAATATTACAAGTAATAATAGTGCTTATTAAGTTTTATAGCTGAACTGTGCGTGGGTTGCATTAAAAGTTTAATTTTGTTGCTTTACTTTTAAACGACGACACGGTTGGCGCAGCGGCTGAGCGATTGGACAGCTGCGTTTCGTGTCGCGGGTTCGATCCCCGCACGGAATAAATATTTATATGGCCTACATATAGTTGTTTCGGGTCTGGGTGTCTGTGAATGTGAGTTTACATGTTTGTAAACGCACCCACGATATAGGAGAAATTCCTAGTGTGGGGGGGCAACGTTTATAAAAAAAAAAAAAAAATATAAATAAATAACAGCACAAACACTGTATCAGAACGCTAGCAAAACAAATATTTGTTTTTATTTTTACTTATCTCATAATCAAAAAGCTCAAATCTTTAATTTTACAAATTCAGGGTTTTTGTCAAAAGCGACCAAATATCAGCCACGTTGGTCTAGTGGTAATTAGGTCCTGGGTTGGATACCCGGGTCGGGCAAAGTATTATTGGATTTTTTTATTAGGAATTTCTCAGTGGCAGCCTAGGAGTCCGATTTTGGTGCGCAGTTGTTAACAATAGGCTCGCCCGCTATCACATGGGACTTTAACATATCTGGTGAAATGTGGGTGTACTATTAGGTAAATCTCTGGCTTAATCTTCGGGGATGACCGGCGTGATGCTATGTTAAGTTATATATTTTTTTTTGTATATTACAAAGAATTCACAGCTCACAACTTAGGGCCCAGTAATATTCATGACAATAATATCCGTAGTGCTATGGAGGGAAGTGGAAATTATGTTTTTCCTACTCCTCCGCTATTCTTTTCTGATTAATTTCGTTTAAGGAATTCGTCGAGCTTCATTGTCTCGGCGCTTTTCTTGTGGTCGCCACTATTGATTCTGGCTTTCAGGAGTTACAGTGGTTTGGGAATAGTGTTTGGCTTGTCGGGCTTGTCCCTAATTATATATATATTTTTTTACAATAAGTCAATTAACTAACAACCATTGTACGTTTCAACATTATTGTCAATAGAACCACCCATGCATAGACAAAGATATCAATACTGATTACTTCGGTATTGCTGGAACATATTAACCTATGACTGACACATTCAAACAACGGGGGCTTATAGCTGTGAGTATGTGTTGTGTGTGTGTCTGGATCTAAGTTATTAATATTGTGCCGGTAATTTAGACCTCATGTTTGGGAAATTGGTAATGCAATTGGTAATGAATGGGAATTGTGAAATTTCTAGGTTTGCAAGACTTGTCTCTTATTCATACGAGGTGTAAACGGGCCAACATAAAATTAAATTTGTACATCGAATTAAGTAAGTCTACGCTGCAGAGGATACATGGAGGTGGAAGAAATGTCACGGCACGTACTCCTAGAGTGCAGGAGCGTGGCAGATCACCGGGCACAAACTCTACGATCCCCATTAACTCTCCCGGAAGCCTGCAGCAGTCTGGGAAGGCTGCTACAATTCTGGGACGACCATTGTTGGTTGGAGTAGGTACTATTTAAACATCACGCACAATGGCCCAATCAAGAGGCTAAGTGCGAATAAAAGCCCAGTTAAACTAAACTAAACTAAGTAACTCTACGAAAATTGTGAAAAAATGCAAAAAAATATTTATGGGGAACGACGATTTTTTTTGGGGAGAAAAGTCACGTTACAACGTTAAAAACCTGTATTTCTAAAATAAAATGTGTAAAACTATAGAACTTTGAAACCCCAATATCTTCGTAAGTAGTTGGTATGGTCTAGAACAAAAAAAAATTGCTTTGACGGCGAGTATAATTGCCTTCCGCCTTCATTAATTGCCTTCCACCTTTTATATTTGCAAATCTTAATGAGACAAATTTAGTCAAAAGATCACAGTTAATTTACCAAGAAACTCTAGAAGTTATTCAATTTATCATCATCTATAAGACGTCTACTGCTGGACAAAAGCCTCCCCCATAGAATGCCATACGGAACGGCAGCCCGTCGTTTGCATCCACCGTTTACCCGCGACTCTCACGATGTCGTCGGTCCACCAGGTGGGAGGCGTACCAAAGCTGCGTCTTCCGGTTCGTAGTCCCCAATCGAGAACCTTCCTTCCCCATCGGTTGTCGGTTCTTCGAGCAATGTGGCCTACCCATTGCCACTTCAACTTGCATATTCTGAGAGCTATGTCGGTGACCCTGGTTCTTCTGCGGATTTCCTCATTTCGGATCTTATCGCACAAAGAAACTCCGAGCACAGCTAAAAACTCAGAAATGACTCATGGCTCGTTGCGTGACTCTGAGTTTCTCTAAGAGGCCAGCAGCTAAGGACCATGTCTCTGAGCCTTAAGTCACACATACTGGTTATAGACCCTCGTCTTAAGACACTGCGGAATTTTAGACGAAAAGATGTCGCGTAGTTTTCCCAACGCTGCCGATCCGACTTGGATTCTTCAGGCGACCTCTTTGTCGAAGTTAGATCTACCTAGTTTAACAGTTTGTTCAAGATATACATAACTATCGACAACTTCGAGAGTATCGCTCCCGACAATTACCGGTATGGGTGGAATACGGACATTCGACGTAATTTTCGTCTTGTCCATGTTCATTTTAAGACCCACCTGTTGAGGAACGTTACTGAGCATTGTGTGAATATCCTTCAGCGATTCTGCCGTGATGACTAAATCATCGGCAAACCGAAGGTGAGTGATATATTCGCCATTGATGTTGATGCCAAATCCGTCCCAGTCCAAGAGCTTGAAATAATCCTCCAATGCGGTCGTGAACAGTTTTGGAGAAATAACGTCTCCCTGTCTCACGCCTCTCAGCAATTGGATTTGCTTTGTGCTCTCGTCCTGTAATTGGATCGTCATAGTGGCGTGAAACAAACAAAAAAAACAAACACTTCAGCATTTCAATATACCTATAGTTATTCAATTAAACGCATAAAAATATGTGTCACTTTTTAACACCATCACCGAACTTCGTAGGTGCGACAGGAAGAATTGTAAAGTGAGTCTAAGATTAAGCTTTATAGTAGACTAGTGGTTGGCCTTGGGCTGTGGTGCTCGCAAATTAGCTCATGAGAACGTCCGGGTTAAAAGCATCGTATGTTCTATACATTACATTACATTTACATTTTTTTTTCATTACATTTTATAATATCAGAATGCAAATATAGTGAATTTTGAAATATACCATAGTTAAAACGAGTAGCAACACAGAATTTTTATCCTTATCCTCAAACATTTTGTATAATCCGTTTCTCCGCTCATTTCGAAACAGTCACGTCTTGATTTTATCATAACTATTACTTTTTATTGAATTACTAAGGATTAGGAGCATGCTGTTAGATTTGCAGAAATAGGTACTAATCAAGGTAATACAATATTGTAGGTACAAGGTAATATACTGAACAAAAATGTACAGTCGAACAAGCTAGTAATAACATAGGCAGAAATCTTTATAATTCCAGTACACTAAAAATATTGATGGTAATTTTGTCATACAAACATCAGTCTCTAAATGTATCTATATAATCTTAAAAGTAAACGCAAGTTAGCTGGCTGTATACTTATTAGCTTGTTAAACTGTACCTATAGCAAGTGCATGTGTTTAGTCTAGGATGTTAGCATAAATGTCTTTATTTTTTTTTGTGTTTTGGACGACCTCCATGGTCGAGTGGTCGCAAGTGCGACTGCTGAAGGTGAGAGTTTTGATTCGGTTCCCGGAAATATTAGATAAGATATTTAGTTTTCACATCAGGCAGATGTTGCGGAGTCAAGATTTGTGTACGGTTGATAGCAGACACGCCCTATTTCATGGGACTTAGGACTAGGGATACCTGTGCCTTACCCTTCGGGTATTTACAGATGTGATGTTAGGTTGTTATTTGTCTGTGTCTGCCTTTTGATGAAAAACTTTTACCCGCAACGATCTGTCCCAACTTGTCCAATACTAGGATTCTGGCTGTTTTCACAAGCTTCACACATTAAAATTAGGAGAATGAACTAAGCAGGCTTCTGCCTAATATGTTACAAGACAAAAGCATCGTTAAACAAGGAGTAGTTGAGGACGCTTGGACTGTTGGTAGCAATTTTAAGTGACAATATATTCTCACAGTAAACAAGCCATAACGATTTTATATCGCACCGAGGAGCGAGCGTATACATGCTCTAAAAGCTATCCGTGCTGAGGCGTAAGTGGCGAACTTTAATAGTCCTTCGTGTACAATCACTTTCGGACTCCAAAAAGCGTAAAAAGCATTCTCAGTTCCGCCACCACACGTACATTAACTCTCATTGTATGTGAAATTTAAAATGTGGAGTTCGTGATTATATATTACCAGCTGTTGTTGGTTGGTCTATGAATGAGTGATCACCCTTTACATATCGAGTTGTCTCGAGTTTTTGCATCGGAAAAATCATTAAGCCAGATCTAACAGGTTCCGGCTGTCATTTCTAAGTATTTGACAGTCGTAACAGGAAGTCAGAAGCCCGAAAGTCTGACAACCAGTGTCACCAAGTGTTATATTATGCAATAACTGGGTTGTGGAGGTCAGTTAGGCACTCACTTCATGTAATAAACTGGTATTCTGCTGCAACCAATTACACTGGAAGCCGACCTCAACATAGTTGGGCAAAGTCTAAGCAGATGATGATGTTGTAGAAACTAGGACAAATTTCCGTGCGTTCAAGCATTTTTGTCATACCTATTATTAGAATCAAATATAACAGCTCACAACTTAGGACCCAGTAATATTAATGACAACAATATCCGTGGTGCTAGGCAACTGGGCTTATCCCGGTTGTAACGTCCCTGTGTGCCTATTGGCCTTGTTCTTTTCTGCCTCTTGCTGATATGGAGGGAAGTGGAAATTTCTGTTTTTCCTACTCCTCCGCTATTCTTTTCTGATTAATTTCGTTGCGGGATCCAAGACAGTCAAATCATTTCTCTGGGACTTCGTCGAGCTTCATTGTCTCGGCGCTTTTCTTGTGATCGCCACTGTTGATTCTGGCTTATAGAAGTTACAGTGGTGTGGGAATAGTGAGGCGGGCTTGTCCCATTAAAAAAAAAAAAAGATGATGATGTACGTGACTCTGACTCCTGACATACAGGTTCACCTAGTTTAGGAGTCAGAGGCTTCACAAGTTTCTGTAACATAATTATGTCAATAAAGATTATTATTATTATTATATATTATTATTTAAACATTTTAGAGGGCCCCGAAAATTTACTGACTACGCCTCTATGCTGTTCTCTTTACTATCATTTAAAAAAAGTGTAATAATGTAAGTGTTAACTATGAGATTAATACTTAATTAGCCATAAACTTCATGAAAATACTCTTCACGGATTATGGCTTCAAATTTATTAAGTCAAGAAACAAAACACCGGGAGTGGAGCGCGGTTCAGGGCGTTCAGCAAATTGGTTAATAAATTAAAAGCGGCAGTCTCAGCGCCGTCGTCGACAGATGGCGCCTGAAATACGACAGGTATTTAGCGTGTTGCAACACCGTCCGCCGCGATCCACGTTTTAATTTTATGCTTTACGAGCAATTTTTATATCAATTTTCCCTCGTCGTACTCTACATAATTCAGGCGGCTCTTTTGACTGCGAATTTCTCGAGGTCGATACGGCAATTTGCGCTGAATGTCGGGACAAAGTTGCTTGTATAAAGAAAACAAAATTGCTATAACGATAAGCTTGATGGATAGTAAAAATAGGAAACCATTGCAAAGAGAACCTGTAGGAATACAATACGTGCCTTGCATGAGTTCCCCGGAGATTATATTCGCAGTTCACTGTATGTGGCCGCTTACAACAATAACCCCAAGTAAGCTCTTTTGGCTTCTTACCTAGCGTAAACGTGGACAAAATAGAAAAATTCAATTAAATATTATGTGTTACGCATAAAAATACCACCAAGAAATATAAGCGTTTAATTACATTTCTTCCAAAAATAATTAATTCGTGTACAATATTTACAGTCTTGGGTTCCCTAAGGGTTCAAAGCGGCACTCGCAAACAACGAAAATCTTTTTGAATGTTTAACCCTTTAAAAATTAACTGGCACAAAAGCTGTCCAAAGTAACTTAAGTCAATGTCTAAACTTCAACCGTGGGATGTAAAGGACGCTCTAATAACCCATTTTGTTTTGAACTGAAGTCATTTTAGTTGAACGTAATAGCACCATATTTTTGACTTGCTATTTCGTAACCTTTCAGTTCACACAGATTTCTTTAGCGTTCACAAGCATTTTTGTAAGAGAATTGGAAAAAAATGGTCATTAAATGGCAAGTACTAAGCCAAACTATGTTAATTTTTTATGGGGCCAAATGGCAACTATTCCGCATCAAACTAAAAAAGAATCACGTAAATCGGCGTAATCGGTGTACATACATGGAAAAAAACACAAATACCAATCGAATTGAGAACCTCCTCCTTTTTGGGAAGTCGGTTAGCAACAAAGGCAGGAAGATGGTGATGACAAACACTGGCCTAAACATAAGACTTTTTGTATTTCGTCTTTTATTATAATAGTCTTTAGTTTTTTACTTATAACTTATACTGTGTTTATTTATATCCTTTTCGATAGCTTTAGGTAAAAGATAACTTATTTATCACAACATTTCAAGTTTCCCTAGTCAAATTCGCGGAACCTTTTTGAGCGCCCACATTTTAATAAAAAGTTAGTAACAAATTAGGCTCCGTATGAAAAGAAAATATCACGAGGGGTTTTTCGATAACCTTAAAAGATTTAACCTTAACATACCACAGCGACAAACTTTGAAAGTACGCGCGTAGTACGTACTGGACTATAGGAATACTAGGAGAGTGACAGTTTGATGTATTTCCGGTCCATAGAGCCAGTAGAACTTAACAACTTAAAAGAGAACTCAGTGGACGGCAACCTCGTCATCTACCGATTGTTTTTTTTAAAGAGTTACATAGAAACCATTTGTGAGTGCTACGATTAACGGTAGGTAACAGTTGCTTTTGAAATAATAACATAACTAGCTTGTGCCAGCGGCTTCGCCCGCGTGGAGTTCGATAATTGTCCCACGGGATCATACTACCGGGATAAAAAGTATCCTATATGTTAATCCAGGTCATTAACTATCTGTGTTCTAAATTTCATCCACATCCGTTCTGTAGGTTTTGCGTGAAAGAGAAACATCCATCTATCCATACATTCATACATCCTCACAAACTTTCGTATTTATAATATTAATAGGATACTTACAAACTCTTACCTCAGCATCAGCCTAACATCTGACTAATATTTATATAACATACGTGGTGATTTAAACATTACTATTTTTCAAAAAAACACTATTTATATTTCTGTTAATGATCACAACACAGCCAACATTTCAGCCACACCCAACTTAAAAAGCCTAACCAGTAAATCCAGCAAGCCGTAACGACTTACAGTAGGCTACACCAAAATTACCCGTTCTCGGAAAGCCGTGAATAAGGCTGGCGGAAGCCGACTGACGCAGATAGTGTCATTACGCAAAAAATGACGTCGGCCTGGTGAGTTGTCGCGCCAGCTCAACGCCACGACAAAACACGTAGTACACGTCCGGGGGGCGGCTGTAGGCGTTTGTATATCTTGATATTGTCTGTTTTTCTGTGTACAGGATCCATGATACATGGCCGAAAGTTGAAAATGAAATGTTTATTTATTAACTAAAAGGGGTGATATAATTAAATGTACAATAGCGACTCCATCTAGCCGTGGCATAACATTAATCGAAAATTTATAGGTTTATTCTGGTTTGATGATAAATGTTTTCGTGGTGTAAAAGAAAACATTGATTTACGTACTACGGCCGTGGTGGGTCACATATATTTGCATGTGTACCTTGTTTCAACTTGATTGGACCCGTACATACGGACAAATAAGCTGTAACCAACGGACCGATAGACATAGGGATACAGTTTTCTTGTTTTAGTAGATATGTATCAAATCATTGTAAAATGAATTTTGGTTATTGACAAACTCAGAATTAGTTCTCCTATAAGTAAATATTTCTCTACACACACTCATCCCTACCCACTCAACTGTTCACGCATACCTGTCAAGAACGTCGCAACAATTCAGCAAAGTCGTATCTCCCGGCGCGCGTGTTCAAGTGCACGATCTCCATAGCTCAAACCTCCATTCACCCAATCAAGAAAAACAGCACACGTATCCTATATCCGCTGGGAAAACCTCGTGTTACCAAAGTATATGCATCGAGGAATCACCGGCGGGAGTTAACAAGAGTACGCAAAGTGTTTTGTCACGTTCCTGACCGACAGGACAGAGGCGTGACGTCACGTGCCTCTGTGATTTATGAAAGGAAAATCGTCGGCCGGACGTACGACAGCCCTACGAAAAATGTTGCACCCGATAGCCTTTACAGGGACGTGCGACCGCCAGTGAACGGAACTCATTTTATTCTGTTACCAGAGATTGGATCATGAACGTTTATCGTATCAGGGGTCGTACTGAACCCGAACTGAAAATGTACAGTTACGAAAACCTACTTATTTATTTAAAGACAACCAACAAAGCATATACCAAAATATATGTATTATTTTTACATTTTGTAAATGTAGACAATTAAAGGACAATGTAGACAATTAAAGGCGGCCACGGCATGCATTAACATAGGAGTAGGAAATGTACTTAAACTTACTTATAATAGGTCAGTTAGTCCTTACTTCGTTACTAATATAGTTATGCGAAAGTAACTCTGTCTCTCCGTCTGTCGCACTTTCATGCCAAAACGCCCGAACCGATTTGAATGAAATTTGGTACCTACACTGATAGTCTAGAGCCTGACAAAGGACATAGGCTACTTACTAACGCGAAAAAGGATTGTAAGAGGGCGAAGAAGGAACATGGGTGGTTTTTAGTCAGTAGAAGTCTGACACTCCCTTTCGCTCTGCCCAAGAACGGGAGGGGTTATTCGATGATTTTACACCCACCAAAAAAAAAAAAAAAAAAAAAAGGGTTGAATGAAGGGATTACTTTTGATAGCGATAACCGACATTCACACGGACGAAGCCGCGGGCATCAGCTAGTTGGTACATAAATACAGTTACCAAAAAAAAAACCTAATTAGGCCGTCAGTTAGATTTCCATAAAATATTGGACACATATTTTTTCTTTTTCCACGTAAACAAACAATGAAGACAATACAGTGCTTTGAAAACTAGTGTGACGTCATATTCTAAGACATTAGTAAGACATTTCTTACCGGTGCGGTACGACACAACTCAAATCTTTTACGCGTTTTGTTAGGCCTACAGGCGTTAGGTTCCATTCATTTGATTTGGTAAACAATAAACAACTAAATGAATATTACGCAAACTAAAACATTCTACTACTTGAAAGTAGGCATTTTAAAAACTGTCATTATGAAATCAGTCCAAACGTACAGTTGGTAACTGTGAGGTTGGGAAATAAAACAAAATTATATGATAAGTTGGCAAATGATTGTTCGGCGAAATAAAATTCTGCGAAATGTTAGTTGGCAAGTGAAAATCTGGCAAACAATTTTCGGCGAAAAGGCACAGAACCGCGTAGATATGACTACTAGTGTATTCCAGTACTCTGAATTTGCGCAATCACTTGTGCACTGCAATATTTCCTGAATCAATGTCTAGATTGGCCTTTACGACCGATAAAGACTAGGAGCACTATTGTACCAATATTACATGGAAAAAAAATCACGATTTTAGTTAGCTACACAGATTTCAGGTACAGTTAAAGCCAATACTGACTGACAATGGCAATAGGGGATCGGACTGAGTCAAAAAAATATGATTCCAATTAGTCTGTCAGTTAGATTATCGAAAAATATTGGATACGTGTTTTTCGTTTTATCAAATTAATAAAAATTTACGGAGATAAAACGCCTCAAATTTCATGTATGGGGGTTGTGACGTCATTTGTAGGTAAAAAATGTACTTACATGTGACGTTTTCAGGAAGTTCACGAGTTTTCGAAGCACTGTATCGTATTCATTTTTTGTTTATGTGAAAAAAGGAAAAATATGTTAATATCTAATTCCAATATATTTTTGGAATCTATCTGGCGGTTAGTTAGTTTTTTTTTGTCCGATCCCCTATTACATAATATAACATCACGTCTACAATCTCCGCAGGGTTAGGCAGTGGTATACCTAATGGTACACCCACATTTCACCAGTTATGTTTAAGTCCCATGTAAGGGGGGGGGGGTCTATTGCCACCAACTGGTACTGAGAAGTTCGCCATGAAAAAACCCAAAAACGATTTGCGCGATCCACAAAGGAACCCAAGATCTCATACTCGCGATTGCGTCTACAACACCAACGAAGCAGTCAATGATAATTTTAGCCCAGAATATCAGCAAATGTATGGCATGGTTATTTATAGGCAATCTATATACGTTTCCAAATCAACCGAGAGCCATTATTTGATTGTTTCACTGTGTTTGTACTTAGTCGGAATACGTAGTGGAGCTTAACGTTACCCGTGTGGTTCCCCGATCATTGAGATACAGTGTTTATGCATATTACAAATAATGTTTGCTGCCGAAAGATGGAATAATTTACCTAAGTACCTTCATTATATTATGTATTAATTATTTAAATCTGTATTGTGTTAATAGTAGTAGGCTTGAGGCATACTACTCAGTATCTAATTGAAGTGTATTGAATTACAATTTAATTGAATCTCAAGAGAGCTTCAATTAAACAGTTCACGTTACGGGATTAGTGTTAAAAGTAAGTATGACATTATGGGGTATGATACTTCGAAATTCGACGGTGTTAACTTAAAGAGATTAAAATGTTGTTCAGTCGCAAGCACCGCGGTATGTTTACACGAAGCAACTTTTAAAAGTGGTATTCTCCTACGGTGTCGATTAACGGTTTATGTTATTTGAAAACCATCATTTGTCGAAATAAGACTTCTCAAAGTACAAACCTTTATTTTCCAAGAATATAACTTATGAATTCTGCGAAGTGTTTGTTGTGCTCGTGACTGTACTAGACCTGTCAGGATCCGTTCCCACAGACCGACTCACTCGATTCACTCTAAGTGCGTTAGGTTTGCTCACCAGCTCACCATAATAAAATAAGAGACATGTAAAATATATATAATATCCTTATTACAATGATTCAAAACTCTGTTTTGAACGTGATAAAAAAACTGCTCTCCTCTCCGAGCCGGTCGGTCTGTGTGGACGTACCTTAATAGAGGTGCTTGACCGCTAACAATACCGACACGACTAACCTAACTCTACCATAACTACGCTGTCACCATTTACAACCTGAACAACCAATCTCAGGTTCAATGACTCTATTTTGTAGTTTCTTGAAACAGACAAAAGATTATCACTCTATAAAGTAAGCCTAGAAAGAAACTGTGGCATCGTTAACCCATAACGGGTTAGAACTACAAAGAGTGTACCGTATTAGCCAGGCTTACCGCTTAATCTAGACCCAACCAAGACACTCCCGCACAGGAAAAACAATTTACCCAGTTAATGACAAAGGAACTCAGGGAAAATAGGGTTTTCCTTGTGACCGACGGCATTTCTAGCGATTTCCTACGTCAGACGCTTCTCGCTGTGAGAAGAAACGATTTCCCCCAAGGATGTTAGTTATGAGTTAATTAAGACTTAGAAAGAGTGCGCCGTACGTGTCTTTTCATTTTAAAGGAGAATTTAGTTTGTCAACATCTGAGAGTATTTTTACAACAAAATGCATTCTCTTTCGTTACGAAAAATAATGCATGACTTTCGGTTGCTGAATAACTTCACGTTGAAACATGTTGAATTATTTTAATCCAATTCCATTCTTACGAAGATTCTTTGTTTCAAATGAAAATTGGATAAAAATGAGGTCTTTCCCACAATGTGATTGTTCCATTCACACAAGCCCGTGATTAACATTCAGCTCGGCGCAGTGGCGACGCTCTTTAATGGTTTCAATTGTGCAGAAAATTTTATTGCATTCAATGAATCTACGGAGGTATTTTGCCACGGGCGCGGCCCTTTTAAACCTCACCTTTATCGATTCAAGCTCCGAATATTATTCTTGCATTCAAAGAAGGCCGTGACATTTCGATGGCCATTATTTTCTCCTTGGTTTTTCAACATTCAGCCATTGTTTGGCTGTGTAGAAGTTTCTGTAACCTCTAACATTTTGAAATTGGTTTGTTCTTATGATTATATTTGTAACTAATATTGAACTAACCCATGACCTAGCTACAGTAATAACTGAAACTAAATTAGATTACCTCGAACTATCATACGGCATTGACCTACGTATAATGTGGAGCGGAAGGTTGTTTGAATCAGTTTTGTAAATCATGATATAGGTACTTATCCTTTAAACCAGAGTTTCAACGTCATTTCTGTAACAAGTCCCTAACTATGTTGTATTATATCCAAACGAGTAAGCTAGACTTTACACGAAGACTTTGAACTCAGGTTAATACCGTGCCAGTGGACTGCTCATCCTGCTAAGAGGCAGATAGCTAAGAGGAGAAAGAATCGTCTGCGAAGTTTTCTGCTCTCGACACAAGTTCAATGGCATGGCAAGCAATTTTGAAGTAATTTATTACAAGATAAACCGTAAAATAAACTCATAATACTAGTGGGGACGGCCTCAAATGATGTAAACGCTTAAAACTATAAAAAAAGTATGTCAGGTAAAAAATTGCAAATTCTAGCCTCATTTTTAGTTCAACCTAGGACCAGCTGTTTCCACTGAGTGGGAGAGATTAGAGGTATTATTTTAAGCAAGCTGGCGCTCGTGGCTTGTCGTCGAGTCCGTACTCTCGAGTTCAATTCTTAAAATATTTAGTTTAGGTAAAAATGTTTAGGAATCTCGGTTAAGAAGTGGTGACTGGGTTAGCTTAAAAAATGTTTTTAAAGAAAAAAGACTTTATCAAATATTTTGATACGGTCTCCTGATAAAATTACCATAATAAAATGCCCAAACCAACTTGAAATAAAAAAAAAAAAACAGATTAAATTCTAGAGCGACTAGATGTTCAACAGAATACAAAAGTGTCGTAGCGGTCCCCGTGTCGACAATGGCGCCTCTGGCCGAACACTGACCATTACACTATTGTTCTATAAAGTTTAGTTTTGTCGCCCCCCAAACTAGCAGGACAGTTCTCAACAACGCAGACGGTCTGTTAAAAGCCTAACTTGTGATGTGCACCGCGTTTTATTCTGCTTTTACTTCAGACTCGTCGATTTCTAGAGGGGATCGCTTTTTAGCGAGCTGAATGTAAACGAGCGCATTCAGAGGTACGTATGCTTCTTTTTTATGTCAAAAGAATTACGTTACTGAAGCTTTTTTCTTTTTAATTTTCTTTAGTTTCTCATTTTTTTGAAGTTCATAAATATTCCGATACAATTTTAATAATAGCTCAATGCTATACCTCACTAAAAGTGGAATTACAGGTATGCGTGTTTATTTAAATAAGTTAAATAATAAGCGTCAATATTAAATAATTTTTGCAACTTCCAACAAAACAGTATCTTATTGAATAGGGTAGTTAACAAAAAAAATCTAATTAGTCCGTCAGAAAGATTACCAAAAAATATTGGAAACGTATGTTTTCATTTTTCACGTACCTATACAAACAATGAAGACTATACAGTGCTTTGAAAACACGTGTGACGTCATTATCTAAGACATTAGTATGACATACTTTACCGGTGAGTGACGTCACAACCCACCACTCAAATCTTTGACGCGTTGTATCTTCGTAATTTTTTATTGATTTGATAAAACAAAAAATACTTTTCCAATATTTTTCGATAATCTAAAAGACGGACTAATTAGATTTTTTTTTTAAGTCAGTAAACATCCCTATTGCCGTTGGAGACTGAATATGAGATCTGTAAAATGGGGCCGTTGCCGGTAATATTTATTTCAACACAAAGGAAAAATCCTTCTCGATTTCATGTTTAGCAGTTATGGCACAGAAGAGTCTGTTATTCAGTTGACTGAATACTTCCAATTAATAGCCGACTTGACTGACTATTTAGAACGAGTTCTTTTCTCATGATAAAATATAAACCTAAATCGTAAAACACGAAACATAAAGGTCAAAATGCGATAGCAAAACCGAGATGTTACTAACTGAAAATATTTTCATCTTTATCTCGTCCTTATTCCTTTCTCCGCCACAATATTGTAAAAGTGTATTCAGCACTGCCGCAAAAATTCCTAAACTTGGCGAAGGTTATAAAAGAATGTAACTTAATAACATTCTTGGGTGAGCCACGTACGGAGGCTCGACTGAAAGACTGTTCACGGTTCAATGTCAGCACGTTCCTTAGATCCCTTCTCCTCTGTATTAAGTATAAAGACGTGAATACAGGGCCGGTCCAGTTATTTCTATCCTAGATCGAAGGATCTAGGGCCAGACTTGTTACAATTCGGTTAGTCCATTTACTTGAGAGAAATCAAATTCTCTTACGCTAACAGATCTAAAATTCTCGGATCGAAAACAATTTTACTCTCGCCGCTACAGAAAAGTTACGTTTTTTGTCCTTTGCGAATTTTGTAATTGGGTTGCCTAGGTAGAGGTTATGTTAAAAATGTTGAAATAATCTTCTTGCTTACAAATATCATACTGTCACGCTTTCCTAGGTTGGTCTGTGGATGGGTGACCACCCATTACATGCCGAGTTTCCTCCGTGCCTTGGAAAGTACGTTTAGCTGTTGGTCCCGTCGATCTCTGGCAGTCGTTACATGTTATACTGATAACCAGTCTCACCAAAGGGTATCGTATTACCCAGTATTAACTGCGCTGCATAAAATACTGGTATTCAGCTGTATCCGGTTAGACTGGAAGCCGACCCCAACATAGTTGGGAAAAGGCTATGCAGATGATAATGCTCACAAATATCATACATTCATAAGTTATGAAAGTGTGCAGCGGCACAATAAAAGGCTGGTATTACTTACATGTCACATAAATACTTCAGGAACCGAGCTCCACGCCGGACAAAACAATTCTTCATACGAACTGACCGGCAAAGAGAGTCCCGCAACGAATTACAAAATGCAACTGGCTCAGAATTCTTGCGGAGCCATTGCCCGGAAGCATCTCACTAGTATTAAAGGCCTGTTAATGAGGCTAGGAGCGGCTCTTGAATTTTTTCTCATTTCCTTAACATCAAAAGTTCCCCTTTGCGAAACGCTAACGAGAATTTCCATGTTAATTGCCCCGCGTTTCCGGAATATATAATTGCATATATTGTTTCTCTTGTTTCAACGACGGGAAGTGGGAAGAGATTTTGCGATTATTTGTGTGCTCTAATTAGAGTTGAGATAAGAAAACTCTTGCGGAAAACAATTGGAAGAACTTAATTGAGCGTAAGGTTGGCTCGGAAGTGACAACGACTTTGTGTGTTTGTCCCTTTAGTGAATTATCGGATTTGCACCTATTCTAAAAAGCATTTGATTTACCTTATTTATTTTTTAAGTAAAATCACCCGGAAAATATTGGATTAAATTAACAATTAAAAATAGATACAACTGAATAAGAATAATTTATTTTTATAATATATAACATAATATTATTTTTTAATATTATTTTTTTAATTATAATATTCTGTTGGGAAAGAAACAGTAATTGTATCTATATGATTGACATTATGACATGACGTATGGTCTGTTTGAAGTTGTCATTCGTTGGCTGAACAACTGAACACTCACTTTTGTTTTTTGTGAGGTTTTAATAAAATAAAACCTTTTATTTAATTTAATTTTATACAAACTTGTCCTAAAAATAAAAAAACACAAAAAATGCAGAATCGTCCAATTTGGTGCAGTAGTTCAGAAGTTATGCACGTACGTACATTTCGGCAATCCATTTTGGTATATAAAAGGATCACCGAAATCGCTTCTATCTATAGATAGAAGATAATTAGCTGTGTTCACAGGTTCACTCGTGTAAATAAACTCAAATCTGTTAGTTCCATTTTCTTTTAGTAGAACTTGACAAGTTTTAAAATATTAGAGAAGATGAGATTAACTAGAGCAGTTTTTTTTTATTTTTGTTATTGTGTTAACTTTAGGCTATTTTTATTATAACTGACTTTCAAAAGTAGGAGTTTTTTTTTTCTTTTTAGTTTGTGTATTCAACGATATGTTCACAAATTGTGAACATATCATGAGATCGTCCTCTTTTTCTTAAAATAAAACATAAAATATTGTTTTGTAACCAGAACTAGAGGTGTTTGTAAAATTTCAGGCCAGTCGGTTGTGGAAACTGATTGAAATTCAAGATTTGACCAACACATTCTCAGAAGGTAAGTTAAATTAATATAAAAGCTTATAAAAATTAAATAGCTACTCAGAATAAATAAAATAGTTGCAGTTGTTAGAATATTCTTTCAAAAGTCTTCCCAACCAGCCAGTATCATAAACATCGTTTTACAAAGGAAAATACTTAAGTAGACCGCCATCAGGCATATTTACTACAACCTTCTCAAACGGTTTTTTATGTACCACAGCCATTCAGTATTTTTTTACTACTTCATTGAAGTTTTGTTGCATTGAACTTGTTCAATATCTTGTATACACGTTTTATCGTGGTAAAACAAACATAAGTTGATTGAACTGTATCGTTCCAGTTTATTAATGTTCCATTTTGGACATGGCATTTGATGATCTTTACTGCAATAGTGAGCAGTGTTGAAGTGCCTGAGTTATGGGCTATACACATTTGAACTTTCTGCTATCAATACGCTAAGAGAAAGTCAGCAACATTTCAGTCAATCCGTATAAAATATTTTATTTATTTATACTTAGCTAGAAAAAGACTAAACTGGTTATGCCACGTTATTTAATAAAAACATTCCAACATCGTTGTACCTCAAATTCTTGAAGAACACAAAGTTTAACGCTTAAAAAGGGCGAAAGGTAATTATAAAAATACTTTAGTAAAAGCCAGACTCGACGGATAAAGTCATACCGATAAGACGAAAACTTTAAATCGTTTGTCAAGAAGACATTTCAAATTGTGGCGAAAGTACCAACGCTTAATACTCTCGAGATTTCCAAATGAAAAGATAAGCTAGTGACCTCTGCTGCATCTATCGTTAGTAATTATTTGTTATTAGGTACTAGATTGCGATTCGCTTGACGCTTGAGGGTGGACATCGCCAACGAGGTCGGCCATGCTGGTGTGGCAATCGGATTATATTCGTGGGGCGACCCTAGCCAGAAATTGAATTGAGCTTGAAAGAGGAAACCTTTGCCCAGCAATGGGCTTTGAAAAAAAACATTTTGTTTTCATGCTTTCATGTTTTTGGTTTGGTTGCATGGCATGTTTGCTTTTCCTGCAAGTGCATATTTTTGTATGCCTGGATCTTCTTCGTGGAATTAAAACTACATATTTTGCAAAACAGACATTGTGTTAACTCTGTTTACTATTTGTTTATAGTCTCCGATATTTCGACGAAATTGTAATTACTATGATCACAGATAAACTGTTGTGTTGTTTCCCGGATATACCGTTTTCACTGCAATTTTTTAAAAATATAAAACCACCGCTCAATTCACAAAATTAATTTTTGACTAGTTTTTCAAGTATCATCAACTGCTATTGCTATATGCCCAGTTACACGAATTATTGATTAAGGTTCGATCAAAACCGGTACGAACAAACTTAGGTCGTGTCTCCGGAAACGCATATCGCCTAATAGTATTGAAGTATCTGTACGAGTAAGTTTTCAGTGCACACACCCGGTTTTTAACTTGTTCGGACCATTTTGTACGTATCTTTGATGAAGTCCCAAAAGCTAAAAATGTTTAAAATCAAATATTCAACATCTGCCTTGCCTTTTCGCAATACTGTGGTGGTCGGCTTCTATCTAATGTCCACAACTCAGAACTGGGTACTACGATATCCTTTAGGTGAGCGACAGCCTTTACACCAACAATGGTTCAACAACCACGACAGGTTGCCGACTTGTGGAAATAAGATTACATGGACGAATGATTCGGCTTTGTATTGTAGCACTTCCCTGTTTAGTTTCTGTTCGATGTTAGTTTCAAGAGCTGTGTTCTATTATTCACCAAGTTGAGGATAATACAAAGAGGTTTATTAATAGCATGGATTTGTAAATAAATCTACATTGACATAGATTTGGTGAAACTTATACTTTAACAATAATTGTGATTTTACACCTGTATTTATCTATCATACTTGCATTATGATAGATAAAGACAGGTGACAAATTTTACGGAGTATTTACAAACATAGATTAGATTAGATGCATCGGGATAGTGCCGCAACTCCACCCCTAGAGCGCGTATTTTGCGTACGGGTTAGAATCTTATTCGATCCATCCCAGCTCCCCGAGAAAAGCCAGCAACCCCTTGGCGTTACCGGCAATCTCGCGGAGAGTACCTGCGTTACCGAAGTACTTGGCCCTGTATGGGGCAACCACCGCACATGACAAACATAACATAACCATCCTATACTGTTCCCTCTCCTGGGACACAGGCCTCCTCTCTATGAGAGGGAGTGGGTCTGGTGTGAGTTTTTAGATGTCACATGTTGTCGATTTTTTGGTCTTTGGACACTGTTTCTTCGAGACTGTTCTTTTGTACATAGGTTAACCTTGTTTGCTCCAATGTTGAGCAATGCTTGCCCAATTTCCCGTCGGGATTGCGGGGCCGAAGTTTACCTGAGCTTAGGTACATAAAAAGCTCCTGTCCGTGCTGCGGGTTGCTCGAAAGGAATACCGCGGCCTCGGATATAAAGGGCTAAGATGGAACATGGGTGGTTTTTAGTCAGTAGAAGTCTGACACTCCCTATCGCTCCGCCCAAAACGGGAGGATATCAAGTCATTTGATGATGTCCCACACCATAAGTAAAAAAAAGGTACATTATAAGCTAGTTACTTAAAGGTACTAAAGTACCTATTCAATCAAACTGAAGCAAAGACAAGATCTTGAAGGAACACGATAAAAATCACAACTTCAGAAAACTTTTGTACGGATAGTAATTGTTGAGGAGAAAAATGCAGTATACTAAATATGTATAATAAATAATACAGCCCAAAGAATATTGTACTTTCATATATTTTTTATACGTCACTCAAACAAAACACCAATGTCATCGAACTATACCAAATATTCAAAACCCAAAACATAGACACATAATAAAACCTTAATACGCCCCTTTAATTTAGACTTTATAAAAATTCTAAAATACTAAACCTAAGACAAAATACCTAACATAAACAAACATAGCAAATGCTTTGCCTTAGGCAGTGCCTTGGTTAATATATCTGCGGCCATCTTATCAGTCGACAGATATCTCAGCGTAATATATTTATTAGTGTTTAAGACATCCCTTATAAAATGTAATTTGATGTCAATATGTTTACACCGACTGTGATGCACTGGATCATTGGCAAGTGCTAATGCCCCTTGATTATCCACATGTAACACCACTCGCGAATAATGCACCAAACCAATCTCAGTCAGTAAGCTGTTCAAGTATACTGCCTCTTTCATACTCTCACATAAACTTACATATTCTGCTTCACAGGATGACGTCGCTACACATTTCTGTTTCTGAGACTTCCAGGAAATGCACGCTCCCCCTAGAACAAATGCATAACCTGTATATGAACGTCTGTCCATCACACAATTGCCCCAGTCGGCATCACAATAGCCCATTATTGGTTTACCCGTTTTCTTGAACACCATTTTGTAAGTAATAGTCCGCTTTAGGTATCTAAGCACCCTTTTTGCCGACTTCCAATGCGTAGCACAATCTGCAAATTGAGCTAGCTTTATAACGCTGTTTGTGATGTCGGGTCTTGTTCCAATGGATAAATACATAAGACTGCCTATTAATTCACGATAAGGCAATTTTTCACTATTGCCTTCACCTTTTGCGAGTTTAAGTCCAACCTCCATAGGCGTGCTAATATTTTCTTTAGCATTTTCCATATTAAACTTTTGTAACAAATCTGAAATAAATTTTTGTTGGGAAAGTTCTATGACATTGTCTCTTTTGACAATGTCAATTCCCAACATATATTTGACAGATCCAAAATCTTTTAACTCGAACTCTTCAGCCAGTTCCTTTTTAAAGTTTTCAATGTAACCTATTTTCTGTGAAGCGACCAAAATGTCATCGGCATATATAACCACAAAAAGTTTTACATTGTCACCGAACTCTTTGAAGTAAAAACAGTGTTCATTTTTCGACACCTTAAAATTCATCTGCTTCAACTTTTCGTCCAGTTTGAGGTTCCATTGCCTGCCAGCTTGTTTCAAGCCATACAATGATTTCTTTAGAAGACACGTATCGCCCCCTGATTTTAGATCAGTCAACATTTTATGCGCTCGATTTGTAATGTTTTCGTTATTTTCAGAATCAACAATCCTCTCTAAACTCTCTTTTAATAACTCGGGCACCTGCATATAAATCTCTTCATTCAGATGACCATTTAAATAAGCTGTGTTTATATCTAATTGATGTATTTCCATATCTAATTCAACAGCAAGAGCAATCAGCGTCCTGACTGTTTCAAGTCTTGCGACAGGGGAAAAAGTCTCGTGATAATCAACTCCATAACATTGACTGTAACCTTTTGCAACGAGTCTGGCCTTTTTCTTTTCACTCTTATCTGTATTAATTTTTGTCGTTAACACATATCTACAGCCCACTACAGCTCGGTCTTTTGGTTTCTTAACCAGAATCCAGGTATCATTTATCAAAAGACTTTTTATTTCAGATAATATAGCCTGTTCCCAGCTATACTTTTCAGCACCACTCAATGCTTCTTTCAAGCTTACTTGACCAGAAAAATCTTCACAATCTACGTAATTTTCCCCATCAGTTTCATTTTCCTGTTCAGCCTCAGGTTCCTGTTCAACTTCAACCATACGATAAATCTTACGTGGTCTACCGACATTTCCTCTCTCTATCTTTGGTCTTCCAGGAGCTCGCTTAAAAATCCGTGTTTGTTCTCTTTCATCCGTCGATTCATTTCGTAGTGTCGTATTAGCTGGTTGAGGGATTTCATGTTCCTCCACAGGTCCTATAATATCATTGTCGTTACTTGATTCCACCGTAGATATTACTCTTGGTAATATAATTAGCTCTTCACAATCTACACCAGATTGATTCTCTGAATCTTGTTTATTTTCAACTGAACGTAATTCGATTTCGACTGTTTTCGGTTTTACCTTCACTTCTTCAACTTTTTCTTCTAAGAAAAAATCCAAGCTATTTTTAACATTTACATTACAATCATCATCATGAAACCTAACATCTCTCGCTACTATGAGTTTTTTGCTCTCGGGTATCCATATTCTGTAACCTTTTACATCTCTCGGGTATCCTACAAAGACTCCTGATACACTTCTTGCTGCAAACTTGTCCTTTCCTTGTTCTTTGTCTAGCACGTGCACCTTGGCTCCAAACTTTTGCATATAATTGAGCTTCACAGGTGCGTCAAAGAACTTTTCAAAAGGAATCCCGCCGTCTAAACTACTAGATGGACATCGGTTTCGAACATGACTTGCCGTTACTACAGCATCTGCCCAAAAACCTTGTGACAAACCAGACGATAGCAGCATGCATCTAGCCATCTCTACAAGTGTCCTGTTCATCCTTTCTGCCACACCATTTTGCTGCGGTGTACGAGGAACAGTCAACCTTCTTTGTATACCTTCTTTTCTTAAAAACTCATCAAAATCCCGGTTACAATATTCACCACCATTGTCAGATTGTAAATATTTAATCTTCTTATCTATCAAATTTTCAACAAAGTTTTTATAAATTTTAAAAACAGTTAAAACACTACTTTTAATTTTTAGTAAATAAACTTCACACCATCTTGTACAATCATCTATAAATGTTACAAAATATTTTGCACCTCCTACTGCCTCAGTTTTCATCGGTCCAACAACGTCCGAATAAATGATTCGCAGTTTCTCATTACAAGGCCCACTAGATTTTAAAAATGGCATACTTGTCATTTTTCCTTTCGCACAAATATCACAATTGTACAATTCTTTCATTTTCGTATCTGTCATTTTTACTTTCACGCCAGAACGATTCAAAAGTTTCGTAAGATCCTTCACATTCAGATGTCCTAATCTTTCATGCCAACCTCGAACATCTATACTTTCCCTTTCAGACACTATCGAAGCTAAAGCATTAACTTCCCTTACGTAATATAAATTACCCTTACGTTCCGACTTCAAAACAACATTACCAACATGATCAGTAACAGTGCATGAATCTTTACTAAAAGTAACATTGAAACCTTTATCGGCAATTTTAGCCACAGATAACAAATTACTCCGTAAATTAGGAACATATAACGTGTCTGAAAGTGCTATGATCCTGGTTGACCGGTTATTACATGTGGACAATCTTACCGTACCCTTACCTGCAATAACTGCACTTGAGTTAGTTGCCAAATTCAATATCCCTTTTTGCGTTTTTAATGTTTCAAACCTGCTCGCATCATTACACAAGTGTGATGTGCTACCACTGTCAATGATCCAGTTAACGTTACTCGTCGCCTTATCTGCAATACAATTAAAAGACATAAAACTAGTATCACCAACAGCTACTGCCACGTCATCTCTCACACATCGTGAAACATTTTCCGATTCTTTCTTCTTCACTGTGCAACTCGATGCTTTATGACCAAGTTGGTGGCATTTAAAACATTTGAATTTAAAGGTTTTCTTTCCAGTATCTATAACTTTTTTATTAGTCTTCTTGATTGTAATCGAAGCTTCCTCTATAGTACCCTGGTGCCTTGATATATTTTCTTCAAAAATTTTTACTTTTAACGCTTCTGGCTCTGGTAACTCATCCCTGGACTCTATAGCACAACGAAAATTTTCATACTCCGGTGGTAAACTATACAATAACATTATGGATAACAGATCTTTATGTATTTGTACACCCATGTCATTTAATTTATCCACAGCATCAAAAAATTCTTCTATATGTTTCCGGACATCGCTACCTTCAGTCATCCTATGTAAAGTTAAGCGTTTCAAGTAGGTGGCCTTCTTGGCAGGTCCTTTTGAGGCGTAAATTGAGTCCAATTTTAGCCATAGCTCGCGTGACGTAGAACACCCTCTTACGTGTCTAATTTCACTTGGACTTATCGCTAAAATCAAATCTGCTCTGGCTTTCACGTCACCTGCCTCCCAATTCTTCGCTAGATTAGGTTCCGCCGGCTTCGGCTTACTGCCGTCAACGTATTCCCAGGCATTATTCTTAACAAGGAGTGCCTCAGCCTGTACTTTCCAGCTATCGTAGTTGTTCTTACTAAGTGATTCAATACGCACATTCGCCGTCGACATCATGTATATATATTGTGAATTCACTCACCTTTCACAACCACAAAAAAAATATAATCGTACCGCTGATTATTTCTTATAACTTTTTCCTCTTGGTTAGGTACTCTGGATCTACCTGGAGTTGTCTGGGCCCATAACCATTGTTGAGGAGAAAAATGCAGTATATAATAAATAATACAGCCCAAAGAATATTGTACTTTCATATATTTTTTATACGTCACTCAAACAAAACACCAATGTCATCGAACTATACCAAATATTCAAAACCCAAAACATAGACACATAATAAAACCTTAATAGTAATGATGAATGAATAATGTCCTTACAGAGAAAAAAAATGTTGAAGTTTCAAGAAAAGGGAATAGTAAAATAACCCTGTTTATTTTTTTGCTAATAATGTTTTTCATTAATCATTCCATTCTCTATTTGTATATTTGTTTACAGGGGGTCTAAAATGGCCACTTTAGCAGATCATAATATGAATTGAGTTAAAAAGTGTAAAATGGACCTGTCCTAATAGTAACCAGCCTCTGTGACCATTTTGTCAATTATGGTTATAATTGACAAAATGGTCACAGAGGCTGGATTCATAATATTTTCCTATTAAGATCTATTTTCTTAAATCGCAGTTACTACAACACAAAGTCCATTTTACGTATTTAACGCAATTCATATTATGATTTGCTAAAGTGGCCATTTTAGACGCCCAGGCTTGTGTACCCGTAGAGCAAATTCATTACATTCACCCTGCTCCGTAAAAAAAAAATCACGTTTCTGTCTCTTTGGCAATGACGTTACACGTTCACACAAGCACACGTTCTAATGAGTTGCAGGGTTACTTCTGGAGACACTAACGTCAAATAATGTCGATAATAAGGTGAAACTTATCATCGACACTATTTGTCTTGCTTCATCCTAGGCCGCGTCATCGCCTCTACAGTATTCAAAGCCTCATCATGATCTGCCTAGCCTTTTCTCAACTATGTTGGGGTCGTCTTCCAGTCTAACCGATTTTTTCATTTATTCATTTACATAACAATTCACATTGTGTTTGAAATGATGCAGCTGAATAACAGTATTTTACATGGAGTGACTGCCGATCTGACCTCCACAACCCAGTTAATATTGGGCGATACCCTTTGGTAAGATTGGTTGGCAGATTTTCAGATTTCTGACTACCTGTAACGACTGCCAAAGATCTATACATATATAGAAACCGGTATCAACAGTTTAACGTGCTTTCCGAGGCACGGAGGCCACTCGGTATGCAATGGGTGGTCACCCATCCACAGACCAACCGAGGCAAACGCGGCTTTACCCTGAAGATTGACCCGAGTAGCAGTTATTATCATTAGTATTCAAAGCCTATTTAGTATTTAAAAAAAAATGGCAATCACATTCATACATGAACATCGTGTGTATCATTTTAAAATGTGTACTGCTTCAATTTAAGTACAAAAACTGGCCAAGTGTAAGTCGGACTTGCACATGAAGGGTTCCGTACCATCATAATAGAGAAACCCTCTTTAATTTGTATTATATCTTGTTAAGGCGGCAACAGAAAAACTTATTTGGTGATAAGTTGGTTTTTCATAGTGTTTTTATGAATGACAAAGTTAAATTTGCGGTTTTTTAAATGTGCTATATCTCAAAAACTGTTAACTATATATCGTTCAAACCAATTTTGGTTGAAAGTTTTATTGCGATCTACTGCATATATACTTTTTCTAGATATTTCACTCTCTTAGTTTAAAAGTTAGAGATATTATGACGATAATCTCTAAGGGTTCCGTATTTTTGCCATTCGTTCTTCCGCTCTGTACTTGTACAAACATTTGCTGTCCCCGACAGGGTCCAAAATTGTGCCTAGAATTAATTTCCTTAACACCTATTAATGTACATTATGGATTGCAATAAACAATTTTGAATTTGAATTTTTGAACATTAAAAGGGCACATCTACGGACATAAATTCGAATAAAGTTAAAAACTAGTAGACCGATTTGAAAAATTATTGCATTTCTCCGTTGGGAAGCCACACTATCCTCGTGTGACAAAGGCTTTTTATTGCTGTGTTCCCACGGAAACGGAAACTATGCGGGTGAAACCGCGTGACGTCCTCTAGTCTGTTGTTCAATAACTACCTTTTTGGAGGCTTTAGGGCACAACATCAAGCAAAGTTAAATTATACATCAATCTCATTATATATTTCGCTGAACGTTAAAGCAAGAACCTACATATCGAACTGTTCATACTACTCCTAGCTACTTCAATTTCACACCTGTCTGGCATTAATCAAAATGTATTACATATCCGACTATAACATTAGATAGATAACCCATTAACATATATATGGTATTTACATACAGAATTTACATTAAGTAGTTTACACATTACATTCCTTAGTATAAACTGTTCGGATTCGTACCTACTCATCGATCAAACTAAAAGCATTTATTTCAATTAGACCATTACAAGCACATATGAATGACAAAAAAAAAAAACAAAAAGTGAAAATGTAGTCACCGTCACAAGGCATAATAATTTGTAATAAAAGTACTTTCATCGACTATGGAGAAGAAAAGGCAAGAAACTCCCAAAACCCTCAGAACTTTTATAGTATAAAAGTATTTTTACAAAATATTAGTTACATCATTCTATGTTGAGATTATAAGTATATTTGAGAACAATGTAGAAAGAACTATTGTTTTTATAATTCAAAACAAAAGCTCAAACTTCATCATCACTTTATTTCAAACTCTTTACGGGTTTAACAACCCAATCGTTACCTGTTGATAAAACTTATTTAAAGTTGGCACAGTTGAGTGATCCAGCAGAAATCTGCCCGAACCCACCAACAGGAAGACAAATTGGTAAGAAACCTCTAGATGTAAAGTCTCACTGAAAGTTTGTTAATTAATTACTTTCCCCTCGCCCACCTTTAACTAATAAACGTTGTTTTGGATTTGCGATGTGATGAATGACTTAAGTATAAATTAAACCAATTAGAGAATTTCCGAAACCTCTTGAAGTTGTCAAAGTGTTCGAATTAATTAATAAATCTTGAAATCTGATTAAGGAACGTTTGCTGCTTAAGGCACGACGTTGATAAACAAACCTTTTATTAATTCGTTACGTTCTACGCGGCGCTACTTATCTTGTTGACGCAATTTCGCGTTCTAATTAACAATAAATAATCATTTCAGCGGCACTTTCAATTTTGTACGGAGCACATATTTATTAAAAACGTAATCACAGTTTTTAATATGCCATTATTTTGGGTTAGGCAAGAATGAGCAAAACTAACGAGATTTAACTGAGTTCATTATGTTAATGAAATATTTCTAACGTTCATTTCTAAGGTTCAAGGGTCACTGACCCAAGTTTTAAGTACTGTCAAAAGCTCCGTGTTCTCTGTAAAGGAAAAGTTGCCAAAATCTGCTGTAGTGATGGCGAAGCGGCTTTTGTGCTTACAGTGCCTACGTTTCCCGCATCATGAGAAATATCTGGAATCTATAAATTCTGTAAATAAAGACTGGCTCTTAGTTCGAGTCCAGAGATACAACTACAACTGCTCACAGGTTGCAATAGTACATAACACTAATGTTGTTTATCGACAAGTCCTATGAGTATTTATTTTTAACCTATTTTGTATTCTTTATTCATTATTTTCTTTATCTGCATCAGTCACAACTTATGACTTAATTCAGCAGAATCACCATAGACAGTCATTTATTCATAGCAGGCTGAAAATCAGCACTTTTTGTAGGTCAATTTTACAAAAGATAGTCTCCCTCTGTTACTGCACTTTCTGTTGATATGAAAATGTAAAGGAGAAACGGGTAAATGAATGTTATTTTAAAAGGTGTAATCGTAGGTATTTTTGGTGCTGTATAGCGTTCACACAGACGACGTCGTCGAGGGCAGCAGCTAGTTAGTACATAACATAACATCACGTCTGTAATTCGCGAAGGGTAAGACAGAGTTAACAGTACACCCATATTTGGCCAGTTATGTTAATGTTCCATGTACTTAGGAGGTCCGCCTATTGCTATCAATTGGGCACAAATGTAGACTGCTACTTAGAAATTCCTAATAGACAAACCCCATTTCACTTCGCCCGACTCGGAAATCAAACTCTGGACCTCACGCTCAGCAGTCGTGCTTGCAACCACTAGACCAAAGAAGCTGTTGCAGTAAAAAAAAAAAAATATCCTTGGACATTTCACACAACGCCATCTAGTCCCAAGCTAAGCAACCTAATGCTTGTGTTATGGTAACGAGATGGCTGATAAACTACTTATATACATTTTTTTTTGTAAATACACATTATAGATAGAAAAACACCCAGACTCGGAACAAATACTTGTAGGTCGTACAAATATTTGTTCCGTGCGGGAATCGAACCCGCGACATGCTGCGCAGCAGTCAATCGCTCAACCACTGCGCCAACCGTGTCGTCAGTAGTAATGTTTTCAAAAATACAATAAATACACATTATTTACGTTCACCTAAAAATACAAGGAATAACCTTATCATCCAACAAAGTAATCCTGAAACAATCTACACAACGCATAATTTAAAACGTCACGAACACAAATGCGAGCACACAAGTAAATCCGTCACCGGGGCCCACCTCATCATCACGCGAACAAAACGCGAATCTAAGCAACGACGCCCACCGTACGAATAATCGTCAGAACGTGTATTTAAATAAGCACGCGTTACGCGCTCAGAGTAAACACATTTTTCCTAATAAACGTTATTCCGGCTACGGCTTACGGGGCAATGTTTTGTAAAGCCACCGCTGGCTAAATGGCCCATTGCGGGCCGAATGCGGATTTGTGCTGTATTAGCCTAATAGCATTCTACTTCTTCAATTCTCATTTATTGCCCGTTCTCAGCAATTAATTCGGTTTTCATTACGCTGTCAGCTTATATTAAAAGAACGGGGTCGTTCAAAGATCTAGAATACTCGAAATATCTTAATTTTGTGTGTAAATAAATTTCATTCTTACATACTACGGTTCAGAATGCATAATTGCGGGAAAACTATAACAAGATTTTATTTTGTTTCTTATGTTTTTAATAGGTAAAAGTTGTGCCAGTTATAGAAAAGTTGGAAGGGGATCGACTGTCTTGGTTTGGACATGTTATGAGAAGGGATGAATCGCAATTACCTCCATGACCCGTTTACTATTCAAAGCATCCACTAGCACAATGTTTTAAGAGTTCCACATTAAGTTTTTACTGTAAAATGTGATTTTTTATTCCAAAAAAAGAATCGTTTCCCAGCAAAAAATTTTGCGTAGGGGTACTTAGTTTGATGTACAGGATGCTTGGTTGACGTATGTGTGAAGGGTTAATTTTATTTACAACCTGTATATGAAAGACGAAGTAAATGGTAGCGTGCCGGTTGACAGAAGACAATGGAAAATTAAAAGACGTGTTGCCAAGTAATATATCTTAAATTCTAATATTGCAACTTTCGCAATTATTAGTACCACATTTATCCATTATATAACCATTATCGATATTTACACGTTTTTATTTCAGTTTTTCACGAGCAATAATTCATATTATACACTTGCTAAAATTCAGACGAAATTCATTTTCTCGTGAAACACTAACAGTTGAAACTTGAGATATAAACCTACTTATGATAATATGGGTTTCAAAAATGAAAATAAATTGTATCTAAATTGTATGTAAATCTGTTTTCAACATTGCTATATGAGTGGAAAGTAGCGGTGGCCTAATTGTTTACGACCGTAATGTAAGTCGTCGGTTCGAACCCAGACATATTATTTTAGGTAATTTAATTCATCACCACAAAGACAATATGCAACATCTACCAACTCGCACTGGGCCCGCGTGGTGGATTATAGCCCATCCCTCTCCTGGAGAAGACGCCTGAGTCCCTGCAGTGGAAGCATTATAGGCTGATCATGTCAAATGATGATGTCAATGATTGCTAAGTGTATTCATATTGATATTGCTGACTGTATCTAATAAACAGTACGCTTATGAGGCCTCAATGTAGCCATCAAAGGATGGTCCCGAAACAGGAGTAAACATAGTATGCTTACGTAAAGTGTATCCTCCTTGAGCATGGTTGCTGTTTTGTTCAACGCAATATTACCACAAAATTGTTACAGAAGGTCTGCTCCTTGGGGCCGCGGGTGGTTCGAAACAGATACCGCGGCCTCGACACAAAGGGCTAAGAAGGACAATGGGTTGTTTTTTGTCAGTAGAACACTGACACTCCCTACCTCTCTGTCCAGAGCGGGAGGAGTCATTTGATGATTTTGCACACTATAAAAAAAAAACCGACCCAGTGCGAGTCGGACTCGCGCACCGAGGGTTCCGTACAAACGAAGTTTAAAATTATAAAACATATTTTTAGTATAAATGATGTATTAAATGTTCCTTTTCGCAACTTTTCCTTTATCTTTCGTACCAAATTTCAAGATTCACACTTCACGGGAAGTACCCTGTACATTTTGATTCCTTTGCGAGTGTCGAAATTTCCGGCATAAACGGCTGTATCTTTTGATTGCATTCGCTTAGAAGTTTGTTTTTTTCTGAGCTTTAAGGGGCAGTGGACTTGATTATTTGATTTATATTTCAGCTTGATACCTCCACGCGTTCCTGCGAAAAATCGTCTTGACAGACAGACAGACAGACAGACAACAAAGGGATCCTATAAGGGTTTCTTTTTTTCCATTCGAGGTACGTAACCCTAAAAAAGGTCTGCTGCCAGGTATGCAACCAGCCATAACAGGCATACACCCATATAAACGCGTACGTACAGTGATCTAAAAAATGTAATAGTTCTTTTTGTGTTTGATAGTCCATTTATCGAGGAAGGTTAAAAGTTATATAATATCACGCTGCAGCCAATAAGAGCGGAGCATTATTGAAAAATGTTGCAAAACGGGAAAAATATTCCTTTTTTGAGACATCACTTAATGAGCTTGATCGTTGAGGTTTGTAGTTCCTATCTGTATTGATGGCAATGGGCTTGCTTTCCTTTTTTGTTTGATATACCTACTTAATAAAATAAGTTTAAAAAAAAAATGCATTCCTTAAAATGTACCTAATCTAACCAAAACAAAATTTGCAGTAAACCTGCGAAAAATCGAAATGTGTGCTGGGATACATAGTAGAAGTGAAAGTTCAACAGACAAAAACGAAAAACGAATCACAACAAAATTTTTACTTGAAGTTTTACGGGCAGGTTTTCAAATTTTACAAATATGTACATTAACAATCGTCCCGTAAAACTTAAAAAAAAATCCAGTCTTAAAGAAGTTACACTTCAAAATGACAGTCGCGTGCGACACTATGCGCAAAAAACGTGCGTATTTTCGTGAACTGCATGAAGTTGACCTATTGTACATATTCTGTGAGATGATTCCCAACTCGTTTAAATACATTTTGTGAGCAAACGTTACGGAAATAATGGGGAAAGGAAGCGTGGGGAATAAATGATTTATCGTAATGACGGTACAATTGCTTACATGTTGGTGTTTTGTAATATGAAAGAAATTTTAAACGAGTGTTTTATTTTAATACTCAATACTCAATACTCAATACTCAATTCTTTATTGCATTCCATATGTATAAAATAGGTGGTAGGTACATAATAAAAAAGAAGATCAATATGGACCCTGTCGGGCACAGCAAAGATAAAGAGAGAGGAAGACAGCTAAATAGGAGTTCAAATTATCATTAATTATTTAATGTGACTAATCAGGAGTACTAATGTATAGATAGAATATATAATATAAGGTTTGCGTATATAGGTATAGTAAAGTAAGATGTATTGTGTAGGTATTAATAATTATTAATTCAAGTTATTTTCTTATATTTAATTTATTGTTTTTATATTTGATATTCGATACTGAATTGTTTTAATAAGTATTATATTATTAAATTATTAATGTTACTATTTATTTTATTTATTATTTTAGTATTATTGTTTATTATTTTATTAAATTAGTGTTGTTGTTTATTATATTGTTTAATTTATTCATCATCTAAAAACTCCTTTACTGAGTAGTAAGACTTTGATTCCAAAAATTGTTTTAGTTTATTAATGAATACATTTATTTTAGTTATTTCTCTAATTTTGTTTGGTAATTTATTATAGATTTTTATGGACATAATTAAAGGGCTGGTTGAGTGCATTTTGAGTCGGGATTGGGGTTTGTTTATTTTGTTTTTGTTGCGTCGAAAAGTGTATCTTGTTTGTGTTTCTTCACAAGTAGTGTAAAAGTCGGGGTGTTTTTTGACAAATTTACATAATTCTAAGATGTATAGATAATACGTGTGCTAACTCATAGAGAGTTGTTTGGATTTGCTCTCTTTAGTTTAGATTTGTTTTTTTAGTACTGCAGTGAGTTTTTTTGTTATGTGGTGTGGCAAAAACGACAATATGGAACAAAGTTTTTTTTTGCTTTTAACAATATTGCAGCAAACCTTTAATGATGTGGTAAATTGTTTATTTTTGTTGCTATTTTACACGTACGTGTTCAGGACATATTAATTGAAATCAGTTCTTCGTACGTGTTTTCGTTTGCGTATTCATATAAAAAAAAACATACTACTCTCCTAATACGACAAATAAAGAAACCTTGATATAATATTCAGAAAAAGTCTTATTTTTATTCAATATCTTTGTTATACAACAAACAACAGACAATGTCTACGAATATAAACATCTACAACACCCCACGTGTTTGGGGATAATTAGAGAAGGAACCTTGAGCGACACACACACACTGAAAAATACTCCACTCCGACTCAACAAACTAAAAAAAAAGCTTAACGTAGGAGAAGCATTTCCTGCATTTTTCCTTTATCTCTCGTAGCTCCAATCTGATATAAAGGAGGGATACAAGTCACTAATTACAAGATGACCGGCTCGCACTTGACCGTTTTTTTTGTGCGAAGCGAGGCGACAAGACGACTAACAAGCGACTGCATCATTAGGCTCTGGTCCTTAATGAGCGCAGTCTGACCTGAGCACGACGGTTTATGACATGTGTGACGTATATGCTCTTGCTAGTAGTAATTTGTCATTATGTTATGTTGAACACTTGAAGTCTAAAAAAAAAGAGGATGAGATGTCAAGTTGCTTGAAACAATATTTTGTACAAAGGTGCTCGAGTTCGAACAGAGCTCTACGGCGTAGACCTTCGTAGCGCGTAGACGCTCCGCACTTGCTACGTCGTAGCATCTGCTACGCAAACTATGTATTCGTCTTTTCCAGATTAAATGCAGGCAGTATTACTTTACAATCGTTATCATTTAAAGTCGTGGCTAATACCCAGCAGTGGTTACAATTTAGATGAACCGTAGGTTAACAAGACCTAACTTTCTCGCCCTTCAGGTTACTATTTGTAAGCCTGACATGTACATAATATCAATAAGTGTGTGAATAATTTGATGTAGGAAAGATTCATTTTTTATGCACAAGACCAGTTAAGTGTTCCCCGAAATTAAACGAGATTTTTATCCATTAAACCTCTTAAGATGAGTTTCTCAGTACGTACATTCAGCTTAAGAAACCTCACAAAATTAAATATTTCTAAGAAAAAGAACATGCGAAGAGAATAAGTAATATGAGTTGACCTCGACGGTTCAAGATCCCTGACAAACGATTTTCTATGTGACTGAGGTTAAAGCCGCCTTTCAAGTATTTTTTATGTCAACTAGTGAAGGCTATTCGGTAATTAGCACCTCATCACTTAATGTCGGAGCTTTTAGACTTGGATATTAAACGCCTTGACATTTTTTTGGTGTAGGATAAATTACAAGATAATTATTACTGTGGACTGGATTAGACGATGCAACGTTAGTAATTAATTGTTAGTGAAAAGTTCCTTTTTATTATTTTCGGACTATATCACACTAATATTATAAAGGCGAAAGTTTGTGGGTGTGTGAGTGTGGATGTTTGTTACTTTTTCACGTCTAAACGGCTGGAGCGATTTCAATAATATTCGATATGGAGTTAGCTGAAAACCTGGATTAACACATAGGATAGTTTTTATCCCGATTTTATCTTCCCGTGGGATAATTTTCGTGTTGTAGTGGGTGAAGCCGCTGGCAACAGCTAGTATTTACATAACTGCTTCGGAGTCTAAAAGAAAGGTTTTGTATTTGACCTGCATGCTTGTATGTGTGTACTAAACCGATGAATCGATTTAGATAAATGATGCATCGTTCTTGGTCGCGCTAGTATCAGTGGTTACATTAGTAGCTTTTAATTGTTTTTATTTTAATAACTAGTATTGTCAGTTAAAATTGTCATCGTGATCAGTGGAAAGATGGCCACTGCTGCTTATATGCTTCCAAAACCATTGTTACTGTTGAAAAGCAGTGCAGAAACGGGAGCTGCAGTGGACTGTTCCATGACACATGTTTTCGTGGCCAGTACTTTTTTACACAAGATATGCGGTACACACATACCCTCAACGAAGCCGTCAACCAAGCATTATATACATCAAACTTAGTTCTCCCGTGCAATTTTTTTTTGTTGAAAACGACTTTTTGTTTTGGGGTCCGACATCAGATTTTACGGTAAAACTCAATGTAGTCTTAAAACATTGTGCTAATGAATGCTTTGAATAGTAGTGGGTACCTTTTAGTAAACGGGTCATGAGGGTAATTTTAGTAAAGTAATTTCATAACTAGTTTAAACTAGTTCTTCAGGAAATTAATACCACTACTACTCGTTACGTTGCTTTCAGAAGGTACCCAGGTATGAACAAGTGCCTTTCGGCTTCGCTATGGGTACTTTAACGCATTTTATGTAAAGCCGTAACTTTGCTAATTTCAAATCGGTGACGGACTTGTATAAATCTGATTATTCACATAGCCAGTGCATACATAGTACAGTGACCTCCAATAGTTATGCGAAAGGATATTATTATTTTTCGGTTTCAAAATCGTACTTAATTAACCAGTACTGGGACCGCATTATGTACTATATTGTTGAGTGTGAAATACGAATGCTGTGACTTTTTTAATGTTTTGTGCACCGTGCTGAGATAGGGAGATTTTGGCCTCATACAGGACCAATTTCATTTGTCTTATTTTTGTTGCATATTTTTTATATCATTTAGTTTTCTTGTAAATTTAACCATTTTTTGATGTCCCGTGCGAGACAAATAAACACATTTTCTTTCATGCTATTATGGCCCTTCTACTATGTATTTTAAAGGTGGAAATGTTATATGCTGATTATATTAAAGACGTTTTTCATGGCTTAGTACGCCAATAAAAGATATAACAGTCTAGAAGCTTAACACGTTATTTGGATCTCTCCTAATCTAGGCCCAAAAACATTACCTTCGTCCATCGGATGTGTCCCAAATAGACACAGCGACCATTTTGGTCCCTCTGTAATTATTATCGGAATACCTAACCTACTTAGCTAATTACATAACATTATGCTTATATTCCCCTAAGGGATAGGCAGAGGTGTTTGGCCATTGTAAATTTGTCACAACTGGCCACATGGGACTAGTTCCATGTGTTATTGCGTATATCTTTGGAGGTTCTGTGAATTCAAGTCTAACTGATTGACAGATGGAGAGGGGGGGGGTAATCTTCGGAGTTAAAGCTAATTTGTAGGTGCTATAGGCAATAAATTATATTTATTTTAGCCGAGCTATCACTATCTGTGATTATATAATTTAAATAATGTTCTTATTTATTGATGAGTTTAATTTTTATTGTTTTGTATAAGTATTTTTTATCAATTCGTTATTGTTTGATTATTATATTATAACCACAAATAGTGCATGTGGTGTTAGCCTATAATTAATTGTTGCGCTTATAAATGTACCTATATCCAATGTTTTGTGAAAAATGTATGGTGTAAACAATTGTTGGTTAACCTAATAAATAAATAAATCTGAGTTCTAGGTAAAAAGCTCAATAGTACTTTGCCCGACTTGAAAATTGAACCGAAGTCCAACAGTCGCCCTTGTCACCACTAAAATCAATGAAGCAGTCTTATTCGCTTAATTAATTACATTAACAAATGAGCCCAAAAACACTAACGTCTTTACAAAAAATATTTTCAGTATTCCGTAATATTCGGAGCTGTGAGGGATTACAGCTTCATGTAAAGTCAGTTATTAATTAACATCATTTGGGGCACATTATGAAAGTTTGACACGAGGCAGGAACGGATGCTCGTATTAAAAAACTTTTTCTCTGCTTAAAACATGCAACAACGTTGAATAATTCATGATTTGGCTCGTGTGTGAACTCCCAAACTGGAACAATAAAAATATACTTGACAGTGCTCAGGCGTTGTGACCGTTTTAATGTAGTATTTATAAATCGTTTTTCTAGCTTAGCTTTTGATTCGGTTTTTTGTTATGTAGTAATTTGAATTATTTATTTTTTCGTTTGCCGAACTGCGGGTCTAAAATGGCCGCTTTATCCGAATCCACGCAGAATCATAGTATGAATCACGTTAAAACTTCAAATTTTTAAAATAGACTTTATGTCTATAACTATGAAGTCCATTTTAAGAATTTAACATGATTAATATTACGATTCTGCTAAAGCGGCCAGGTTAGACCCGCCGTTGTTTTTTTAAATAAATAATGCCTATACTTCAGTTTGACATCCAGTCTTACCTTGTTACCTTTTATCTTGGTTCTAAAAGAGATGTCAGATAGGCAGACACTGTACTGCTATTCAGCGCCGGTGAGACTGGAAGTCGACGATAATAAAATATATTAGTTTAATTATTTAATAAATTTCTTATTTTAATATAAAACAAAAGTGAGAAGAAACACAAATTACTGAAACAATAAAAAAACCCATATAATGTCGATAACTTTTAATCTGTTGCTAGTTACGTAAATACTGTTTTTACTGAAACATGTGTTAAGGAAATAAACGAACTAACTGCCCTCGATGGCAGCTCAATTCTCACGAAGCATGTTTCTCCGCCTACTACATCTATCAGAGACTCGACTCGCTTGTAATAATAGATGTAAAGATCAGCTCTCTACAAGGATATTAACTCGTCCGGCAAACTTACTGAGAGTCATAAGAGAAGCATTCTTTGAATCGGCCAAAGAAATCGAGGTAAATGACAATTTTCGTCTACTAAAACTTATTTCATAAAAGTAAAATATCATATAAGAGGTAACAGGGGCTGTGATTCTTCATACAAATGTGTTCCTCTTTTTTTATTTCTTTTGGGCAATATTTCTTTTTTTTATATAAGCGAGACCTGCTGTAAACAAATCACCCCGTTATTTTCTATGTCAGCAAATAATAAGTAAAGGAAGATTGACAAAATATGACATATTTTTACAACCGTGATTAGATAAATTCCAAAAGTTTTGAACATAAAATATATTAATAAGAACCTAGGCATAATCTTTCGTAAAAATGTAAGTGCAAAAATAATTGAATCTGCTCAGTTTTAGAGGAGACCAAAAAGAAACACGTAACTTTGAACTCGTCAAATTTTTAATGATATTTATCTGAGCTGTCTTCGCACTCAGGGGCTGGCTTGACGCAGCGAGACGGCAATAGTTTCGACAAATAACACAAATGCCTACTTTTTCAATTACTCGTAGGCCCTATTCCCTCTTATTCGGGTACATGAATCGTTTGGATTTGAAACTTACGCTGCCACCTTGTTTTATACAAATTCTGCAAACAATTTCACTTCTTTGATGACCTTATCACGAAATCATTCAAGCGGCAAAATATCCTTGCTGACTATAGCAGGTGATCGTTAGGATCAAACGCGTCAGTTAATTTCCTAACCAAACAGCGAAAAACGAAACACACAAATCACAAACCTCAAATCTCCTCACTATTAATAGAATACAGAACCTAATAACTCCATTGTGAAACCTAACAGTTTAAAAGTTAGTACCTAAAATTAATCTCAACTTTATTTCCATTTAAATGTTTTATTGTTTCAGTAGAATACTGCGATGTTTGTAGTGTGTATATTTGAATGGGTCATCCGAGTGTAGGGTCGCAAGTAAAGTGTGTAGTTACCCGGGTAATTGGGACATCACTATGCTTCATGTTATTAAGTGCCCAAGGCGCTTGTCAACCTTTGTGGGCCCCGTGACAACACGCTAATTCGACTATAAGTATATAACGTACTTTGTACAATAGCTTTCTGAAGTAAGTTAGCTTTGACGTGAACATTTCCTACCAATTATTATTGTTATAAGTCGTAAACGTGCGCGGTATTAACTTTTTCTATAATAATATGTATTTTCTTGTACTTCTAGTATGATTTTATGTTTGTATCAAAGGAACGTAAACATAAATCTAAGAGAAACGTAAATATTAGTATGTTATGGTATCACGTTATTTTACATACGGAAACTTAAAACAGTAAAGCTTTATAATTAGAAAATTTAACCAACATTTCTTCGTATAATATCGCGACATAACTGGAAAGACAATGTCTCAAAATGCTTCATAAAAACTCGGAAGAATTCTTCATTATAAAGACTACTTAGTTGTAACGAAAAATCCAATATTGTATACACGCCAGTACCCAGTTAAGAGCACGTTTTATCTTTCAGAAGACTCGACCCCCCGCTGAAACTACCACTTGGTGGGGGGGGTCGAGTCGAAAAATTTATGAAGTAGACCATTTTTTCCCCAAAATCATGTTATAATGAAAGACAAATGTCCATAATCTTGATAAACTATGTGCTCGGGCAACAGCTAAATTGAATTACAAATTTCGGCCGGAGGTAGGTGAGATATTATGCAAATTGCCGAGTCTTGCCGGCTACAAACATGACATTACGGAACGTTGACGCAATGTTTACTGTGCCAAGGAACTTACGGCTATAAGAATCAGCATTTCGGCCCAGTTTCGTGTTATCTACACGAACATTGAAGTCAAAGGTAACTGCTCTATTAAATAATTGTAGAGAACTATGACACGCACCGCTTTCCACTGATTACCGCATTGAATGATTAGGTTAAACGGCAACTAAAATCGTGCACATTGCTATTGTTAAACGATGATACGTTATGTCAGAGAAGAAAATTGATGTTTTCATACTTACCTAACATGACATAACATCACGCCTGTGATCCCTGAAATTTTAGGCAGATGTGTACCTAATAGGTACACCCACATTTCGCTATGTATAAGTCCCATGTTATATGGGGCGAGCCTATTGCCATCAACCTGGCACAAACCCAGAGTCCGTCGGTGCGACTGAGAAATACCCAATGGAAAAACCCAATAACACTTTTCGCACTTACATTGACCAATTAATTTGTTAATCCGAAGTAAAAATTAATGAGAACGATAGGTACGCCACACCGCAAGCCGCGGTCCACCAAACACCGTACACGTAGCGTGTTCTTCATTATTTAATAAGACATGAAATATAAATTAATTGTACACAATTATTAACCAACGCTACACACTGTAGCTCACAGTAAATCATTTTAATGAAACGAGTAAAATTTTGTTCTTACTCGTAATATTTTGCGAAAATTCTTCTAATAAATATTAGGATCAGCGACGAAATATTACGTCCATAATCACTCGGCGCTAGTATAATATCTTTAGGTTGAATAACTAATGATAGGTGCATTTATCTTAGCGGGCCGTGGCCGGGTCACCGGGAAATGATGGGCGTTCTTCAAATCGCCACAGATTAAGTAGGCCCCAGAGGAGACGGGAAATTCCTTAAATAAATTCTGATGATTTCTTTTGTGAGAGTAGATTGATTAGGTATGCCGTCCGTACGGAAAAATAATTAATTAGGAAAATGTTATTTCGTCCGACCAATTAGTTATGAGGTAATCATGTTTTTAGATCGAGACAGTAGTAAATGTACGTATGTTTACTTATATCAAACCAAAGTAACGGTGAATGGACTGTGTAAAAGATGATATGGTAAGAAAGGAGGTGTCTCATGACTCATGAGGCGATAAGAAACAGAAGTATGGAAGAAAAAGACCCCAAATGAATTGGGATAAGGGCAAGAGAATGATAAGAAGAGAATGTTTAGTTTTCATTCGGAAGATTCAATAAATTAACTCAAATATCATTATTGTGTAACAACCACCAATGAATGTGGCTTGAGGTGTGGTGGCTTATGGCGCGCGGAGGCGCTCTACCGGAGGGTCACTCCGATGCCGCCGCAAATTGCAGCGCAGCGGACAGACCTTCGGTGCGATCTCATGGTGACATGGAGAGAGCGACTGTCGCAACCCCGTGCAGGGCACGCCCCGATAGCGGCGGTAAGTCCCCTTTTTGAGGTGTGGCTTGAGAGGCGCCACGGTGCCCTTTTTTTTTTTGGCGGGTGGAAAATCATCAAGTAACCCCTCCCGCTCTTGGGCAGAGCGTAAGGGAGTTCAGACTTCTACTGACTAAAAACCACCCATGTTCCTTCTTAGCCCTCTATGTCGATTATCCACCCGCCAAAAATAAAAAAGGGCACCGTGGCGCCTCTCAAGCCACACCTCAAAGAGGGGACTTACCGCCGCTATCGGGGCGTGCCCTGCACGGGGTTGCGACAGTCACTCTCTCCATGTCGCCATGAGATCGCACCGAAGGTCTGTCCGCTGCGCTGCTGTCGGAGATTCGATGTTTTCCCTCCCCAAAAAAAAAAGGTGTGATGCTGAATTGCTGATATTTGTAAACTAACGCACCGCAAATAAACACATTCGGTTCGGTTAAAATGGGAATTTCTGTGAGTTTCCCACCGCATGCAGTTTTGCGTATAATTTAACACTTAATTACAGAAATACGATCCATTCATTTACTGTCATTATTCGATTTAATATACATACTTGATCAAGTGCAAACATTAAAATGCAACTTGGATAAGTGATAAGACTTATAGGGCTCTGAATTTTAGACTAAATGTGCTTTTTTATTAGTTTATGTGAATTAAGGGGTCATAAACTATCTGGAGACGTCATTCTACATACGCGTCTCAGTAGAATGTATTCTTAAATCTTCTGAATGATTTTTAATGTGTAATTAAATAAATATATTTTCTTTCTTTCTTACTTTCTAATAATTTAAACTGACGTCTGAGAATGAATGTTACCTAAGACTTAGTTGGTTAAATCCACGTTCGAGTATTACATGTGGTATCCATTCATTGGATTACTTGACATCCCGCAAATCTACTGTAAATAACGCCAACTTATTTCATCACTAAAGTTATAACTTTTTTAATAACTCATTAAATAAACTAAGTACCAGCATTTATAATTTGTGTCCGAAATACGTGTACAAAAAATGCATGTTAAAATGTGATTGACGTCAGTAATGGTAAGTCATAAAAAATATAAAAACAATTCCTTTTAAAACCTGCCGTAAGAACTAAAATAACCTTTTAAAGAGAATTGACCTCACAACATAACAATATAAAAAAGCTTTAAAAAGTTGACGACCCAATTCAAGTCAAATAAAAACATTTGGAGTACAGTAAACCGCAAAGCCGATTAAGACCCCTAAATTCAGTATATGAAGTCCAACTATAATAATGGTTAGAATTATGGGCAATATTGAAGGCGATTAATTTGACACCAGTCTGCCTCTCGACCGTTTTGACCAATAAATTGAGGTTAAACCCCATTGATCTACCGAATCCCCGGCCATTCACTACGCTTTAGATCCACCCTGTCCGTATGTCTTAGAAGCGTTCAGACCTTGGATGGAAATTTGTAAATCATGAATATATGCGTTACGGTAACCGGTACGCCTTGGACCAATCCAAGCTATGGACAAACAGTATACAATTCGTGCTGTTGCTATTCGTTACTAGTTATTTATGATTTATGCACAAAGACAGGTACCTAAAGGTCACACTAATTCCGTACAGGCCGTGGTAATCAGACGTGTGATCAGTAGTCGCAAGCGAATTGTATCTTTTGTTTGCCATATTACGAAGGCATAGGAGACCGCTTCATTAGCACAGCGTAAAAAATAAAATAAGTATTACAAATTGTAAACACTAGAGTTATTTTTCGAATCCAGACTACCCGGCTACCATTTAAATATAGTCAGCCCATCTACCTCTCTAAACTTTTAGATACCAAGAATGATCATTGTACAAATCTGGCTAGCCAATTGAGTCTTCAGCTAATTTTTGCTTAACAAGCCATCTAGGAAACGTGAATTCTGTCGTTTTCGATTCGTCAGGGAATTATATTCAGATTTTATTTTTAAAGACACTACATCATTAATACAACCGAAAACGTAATCGTAACGTTCTAATAAATTCAGTACGTTCTGCCCTCCTCTGCTCAATAAATGTGGAGTTCATACATCTCCCATACTATCAGATATGAATGTCGAAACGTCGCTCTTATCGCCCACGGAGTAATGCACGATATTTGTCTTGCTACTCGTCCCTGTGGCATTCTTCTCTCTATATTAACTTCATTAGAAAATATATTAAGTTGGATGTTATTTAGTTGGTTTATGTTCCTTAAAATAAAAGAAAACGCTTTTAGAAAGAGACATTTCGTGGTCTGAAAAGGCAACTTAGATATCATGTTCAAAAGTTTGGTAAATAGTGTCCTCTTATGAGTTTATGGTACTGCTTCATCATCTGTCTAGCCTTTTCCCAACTATGTAAGGGTCAGCATCCAGTCTAACTGGATGCAGCTGAATACCTGTATTTCACATAATACCTTCTTAACCTAATTAGACGGTTTGTTAGACTTTCGCAAATGATAGCTAGGACCAGCGGCTCAATGTGCTTTCCGAGGCACGGAGGAATCTCGGTATGTAATGGGTGGTCACCCATCCACGGACCAACCTAGTAAAGTGCGGCTTAACCTAAGGCAATCCTTAGGTTAAGCCGCACTCGAGCCGCTGCTGTTATTATTTAGCCATGAGCTCCTCCCTCCTCTCGACGCCATGAGCAGAAGCTCATGCTTTGTTTATAGTACCTACTGCTTATGACGTGATAATTATAGCCAAAAGTTGTGGCTATGCGCATTTAGGACCTCCAATTAGTGGTCTATATGAGGTTTCATTTTCAGATACTTAGTATTGAAGCAAAATGTTGTTTTAATACCTGTAAATAGGCTTGACTTATGTCAAGCCTGTTGTTTAAATAGGTAACGACATGTTTGCTCCAAATGTCTGACTTCGTGTTAAATTGCTTTCCGTCTGCTACACAACGAGTTATCCAACTTTTTACATTATCAACATAGATTACTTTGTATCGTAACTGTAAAAATACTAAAGTCGAACGAGGTTGCTTTATTGGCACTGAAAACCACAGTTTCAATAGTTTTCCATGTTTATTGAACAATAGGTCGTAACATGTATAGGTACTATTCGAACTGCTGTTATCTTTTTTAGGTCTTCATTAACAGAGACACAGAAACCGAAGTGAACTAATCTCAACAGTAAAATTAATTAATGTTTCGTTAAATACCTAAATTAGGTAATAAAATGACTGTATTAATAACATTCCATTTTATAGATACTATAACACTTAATCAAACTTTAAAGTAAGATACATAACGCTTATATTACACCGCTAATTGCCACAAAAGACCACACAGACATAAAGCATTAAATATCGTGCATAATTACGCGTATTTACAGCATTAAAACGACCATTACGGGTCCCTGTGTCACCTTCAAATATGTTCTCAAGATCGATATAATGTATTAATGTGAACAGCAGTTAGGGTGTGGTGACACAGATAGAATTACGAGAGGCTACAAGACTGCATCAAGCCCCTTTATCTTGAAGAAGTAGCCACGACAAGACTTCGCCGCGGATCGTGTTAAAATATTTCATTCTGGTCGTCTAGTTTATGTCATCGGAATTTAAGAGCAACAATTCATTTTAGTAAACCAACTAGGAGACAACTGAAAAGCTCGTGGTTAAATAGTTACAGCCGCTCAGATCGATCGATTAAGATAAGCGCTTGCCTAGGTTGGTCCGTGTATGGTGTATGGTGACCACCCGTTACATACCAAGTTTTCTACGTCCTCGAAAAACATGTTAAGCCCTTTGGTCCCGGCTGTCATTTGTAGATGTTTGACAGCCATTACAGATAGTCAGAAGCCCGAAAGTCAAACAACTAGTCTTACCAAGCGGTATCGTATTACCCAGTACTAATTGGGTTGTGGTGGCAGTTGCTCCATGCAAAATACTGGTATTCAACTGGATCCGGTTAGACGGTGTAGACTGGAAGCCATCCTTAATAAACGCAAACTAACTACAAAAAAATGGAAACTGCGTGTAAGTTATATAGTACCTCGTAAAGCAACAAACCCAAAAAAATACCCAAGAAATAACTCTAACAACATACGAACATGTCAATATTGAAGATCCCTTATCTCGCTCAAGCGTACCTATCGATCATATCAGAAAAATACAATCAGTTCCATATGATACGTTTCGTTTCGTGAAAATTTGTATTCAATGTGCACTCAGCCTTATACTGTTTAAAAGATGGACGTCCATGTAGACATGTTCTCATTGTACTTTCAAAGTCAAAGTCATATTTGTGGTTGTTTAGATAGTGCACGCGATATCGTGCTGACAAACGCTATGTCTCGTTGATGGATCGGTACATGCTATACATAATATAATGTATGATATTGACATTGTACTGAAATCGGAATATTAATGTCAAGATAAAGTAATATTCAATACGGTTCTGTTTGAGTAATTTCTCGAAGTAGTGGTTTGAGTAATATTTATGCACATTTTAGAGTTGCGGGACATATTGTGAAGTTATAAAATATTATTATTTAAAGCGAACATACTAATTGTTGACTGATCACCGAGAGAAAGCAAAATACCGGGAAAATTGGAAAATAATAAGAATGGACTCTACCCAGCAGTGGGAAAGAATAGGCCAATTCAAAATAAGCTTAAAAACTAAAACCCGACTACAAACCGTGGTCTTAAAAGTAGAAAACAAGAAAATTATTCTTGTCTGATATTCATAAATTGAATTTGTATATTTCTATTGAAATATAGGTAAAATCATTATAGAGGAGCCGTAGTCGCATGCCACTGATGCCTGATGCTCCTTCATGGTATTTTCATTGATACAGGGGGCCAATTCTCGATTTTCGCCATTTATCTCGAGTTCGAGATCGTAAGTCTATCTCTATGTCTATTAAAAATATCTCTATCTCTACCAAAAAATGTCGAATCGAGCAGAATTCCGTATTCTCAGTCAAAATAGCAATAAATGTCACGAAAATGTCGAGTCGAGTGAAGATAATGTTACCATTATGAAGAATCGCACGTTCTGTTTTAGGTAGCTATGAGTTAATGAATGATTTTGTTTTAAAACGCTGACTAAACCTACTTATTTAAGTATAAAACGAAACGTTTAGTGTGTTTCAAGATTTTCGTATGCTCTTCGTGAAATAAAGAAAACAAATTGACAGTTGACTGTCTGTCAGTGTCAGAATTTGCGCCTTTTTGCGGTTCCTTCAAAACTTTTGTTATGTTTACATGTACTGTGTTTACATCATTATTGGGTGCTGTTATACATTTTAAAAGTTTTATTTTAACATGGAGGGGAAAAATCAAACAAGGCAAGGGCACAAATCAAAGAGTATAAATCGAATTTCCAGTAAGTATGAGATCCCAAGCCGTATTTTATTTAAAAATTATTGAAAAGAAAACACAGTGTACAATCCAAAACTCAACGAATTCACTCAGAAATGACGTATCTCTACATTCGACATGACATCTCTACTGCTCAGAAGCACTCGACATGAACTCTAACGTTAGCTTTCGACAAATGTCGAAATCGACATCCCCAGAATAGCAACTTTTAAAATTTGTCGAAAAAATGACGTCATTAGAAATTTTTGTCGAGTTCGACACCATCTCTAAAATCGAGAATTGGCCCCCTGAAGTCAGCTGCTGTTGTCATTAGCAAGGTGGCATGCGACTACGACTGACCTCTATAATAATTTTACTTATATTTAAATAGAAATATACAAATTCAATTTATGAATATCAGACGAGAATATTTTTCTTGTTTTCTTATACTTTTAAGACCACGGTTTGTAGTCGGGTTTTAGTTTTTAAGCTTATATTTTTATTTGAATTTTATTTTAGTGTTTTTAATAAATCCGTTATAATATACTTATTACTTTCATGATGTAAAATTCTACTGAATGTTGGTTTTGCTATTTAAATAGTACCTACGAGTAAATAGCAGACTAGATCGCGAAAACTTTTTGACCGCATTCTAAACGTGTATGTTGAATAAAACTATAATATAATATACATATTTGTAATGCGGTCATACAGACCTCTCATTTGATACCAAACATGTTATGATTATCTCAATTTAATTTTTATCGAGCTTAGAATTTGACATTTAAATTCCGTCATGAAAAGAATTGTTAAAATTAGCCTATGTCACCCGGGCTATTCTTACGAATCTATTGACCTCATTCATTAAAATACGTTCAGTAGTCCAGGCGCTACGGTGGAACATACAAACATACAAACATACATACATAGACTGCCAAAATCATTACCCTTCCTTTTGGCTTCGCCGTAGTCGGGTAAAAGTTCACAAGGCACAGATCATTTAATAACCGTCTTCAATACTCCATCAGTACTTCCAAACGTGTACCTATCTTATGAAAACTACCTCCACTACTGTAGGTATTAATGCACAATTTTAACATTGCAATGAAAACTAATCAACAGGGGATCGGACTGGGTCAAAAAAATATGATTCTAATTAGTCCGTCAGTTAGATTATCGAAAAATATTGGATACGTGTTTTTTGTTTTATCAAATTAATAAAAAATGACGAAGATAAAACGCGTCAAAGATCATGAGTGGGGGGTTGTGACGTAATTTTTAGTGAAAATGTACTACCATGTGACGTTTTCGAGGAATTCACGAGTTTTCGAAGCACTGTATGGTCTTCATTTTTTGTTTATGTGAAAAAAGAAAAAATACGTGTCCAATATTTTTTGAAAATCTATCTGACGGACTAATTTTTTTTTTGTCCGATCCCCTATTCAGGAAGGAAATGAAAGGAAATGTAATTCATAGAAGATAACCTAAGTTTGCCAGGTTTGAAGTCATTAGATACCGCAGCATTTGACTCTTAAGTTCAAAGGTGGTTTGGTGCAAAACGGAAACTAGATCCGGTCATAGTGAACCAATGGACAAACTAATTCTGCGGTCACAGTAACCGTTAGAATTACACTGACGTGCAAGAAAACTGAGCAAACAAAGTTAACGAGCAAACCACTGGGTAAGTTAACTTTGTTTGCGGGTATTACTTCATCTGTTCATTGCATTTGATTATTTATGGTGAATGCTACTCCCGTCAGTTTTATTTGTGAGTTAGGTTAGGTCCAGTGCATTTACTAAGAAATCCAAGTCTCTGTAACCAGAGTATTAATTTGCCTTTTGATCCTCGTAATTTCGCTGCAATTATTCATGCATAAGTGGCTATTACGTTCAGCATCAAATAACATTTAGAGATGACTAGATAACTGAGTAACTGAATACTGATGGTTAGACTGATAGTTAAGCCGTTTGCACCTTAAATGGTGTTGTTGAGCTAAGGTTAATGCTTGCGGGCTGTTGCGCTTAAAGTGTTGAGCTATTATGGTGGTTGGGACTGGGTTAAATACAAAGCTCTGTCTCAGTCTGTTATAGATAAATATGTATTTATCTATACGTATGTATATATTTACTAGGATAACAGCGCAAGACGCACGGGACCGGTGAATTGAGGGAGGCCTATGTAAAGCAGTGGACGTCTTTCGGCTGAAATGATGATAATGATAACAGTTTCTTGCCAGTTGTTGGGAATTGATATTTTACTAGCTTTTTCCCGCGACTTCGCCCACGTGGATGTCGATTATCGCGATCAAAAGATACTACATGCCCCCCTTTACAAACCTTTTAACCCTTTTTTCGCATTAAAAAGTAGTCTATGTTCTTTCTCACACTCTGGACTACCTGTGTATCAAAATCCATTTATATCCACGATTAACATTAAGGGACCTTCTGTGGGCTTCAACCAATGGGCTACACCAGGTATTTACAAAAGTCGAGCCCGATTGTACGAGTTGTGTGGTCTTAAACAATACAGGTTTGATACAACTTTTTTAGAGTATGTTAAAAATTATTCCAAATTATTTAAAAAGATTTGTATTATTGCAAAATCAAAATTCTTAAGCGAGACTATTAAAAATTCTAATAATAAAGTTAAAGCCACTTGGAAAATCATTAACAATGAAACGGGTAAATCTGTTAAACAAGATAATCACCTCGAGATCATGGTGGGTAACAAATTAGTTAGTGAAGCAGCCGACGTAGCCGAGGCTTTTAATGAGTATTTTGCCAGCATACCTATAGCGACGACTCGTTCCCTGAGTTCGTCGCCGTCTAAAGCCGAAGATCTTTTGCATAGCAGCGTGTCTAAATGTGGTAAAGTATTTAGTTTCGAACATGTAACGCCTCGTGATGTAGTTAACGTTTTTAATTCACTTAAGTCTAAAAACACAGGTGATTACTGGGGCATTTCTATTAAACTTTTAAGTAACATAATCGACATTGTAGCCCCCTGTCTTGCCGTTACTTTCAATAAATGCGTCGATTTGGGGACTTTCCCTGACCTTATGAAGAGCAGTAAAGTCATCCCTCTATTTAAATCAGGCAGTAAAAACGATATCGGTAACTTTAGACCAATTTCTATTTTACCTGCTTTTAGCAAAATTTTTGAAAAATTAATTCTCAAACAGTTGTTATTACATTTTAATTTAAATAATATCCTTCATAATGATCAATATGGCTTTACAAAGGGTCGTTTGACTGCGGATGCAGGTGTTGCTTTGTTGAAACACATATTTGACGCATGGGAGAACGCGCAAAATGCAATCGGTGTTTTCTGCGATCTCTCTAAAGCTTTTGATTGCGTACATCACGACACGCTTTTACGGAAACTGCGTTATTACGGTGTTCAAAATGAGGCCCTAAATGTGATAGATTCGTATTTGCAAAATAGATTCCAATGTGTAGACGTAAATGGCGCGAAATCTTCCGGGCTACCGGTTCGGCTAGGTGTACCTCAAGGTTCAATACTGGGTCCGTTTTTATTCTAGGTTTATATTAATGATCTACCATACTATTTAAAGGGTTTTTGTGACGTTGTACTATTTGCAGATGATACTTCTCTTATCTTTAAAGTAGATAGGAATAGACACGATTTTGACGACGTAAACAGCACGCTATCAATGGTCACGGATTGGTTCACAATAAACAACCTTGTTCTTAATGCCAAGAAAACTAAAATAGTTAAGTTCGCTTTACCCAATGTTAGAAATCTAGGTCCCAATATTATCCTCGCCAATCAGGAGCTGGAAACTGCCGACTCTGCTGTATTTCTGGGCATAACAGTAGATCCAAAATTACAATGGGGTTTACATATATCAAGCCTAGCGGGAAGGCTAAGTTCAGCCGCATACGCCGTCAGAAAAGTAAGACAATTCACTGACGTTGATACAGCACGGTTAGTCTACTTCAGTTATTTTCACAGCGTTATGTCATACGGTATTCTGCTGTGGGGCAAAGCTGCTGATATTCAAAATATATTTGTTCTGCAGAAGCGAGCGGTTCGTGCAATTTATCGGCTGGGTGCCCGAGTTTCTCTTAGAGATTTTTTTAAGGAGATTGGTATCCTCACTGTTGCTTCTCAGTTCATCTTTGCCAACATTTTATATATTAAACAAAATATCCACCTGTACACTAAAAACAGTGATATTCACAACTTTAACACTAAATATAAGCATAAACTACGCGCTCCTTTTCACCGGCTTCACAAAGTTCATAATTCATTCGTCGGGTTTGGTATAACATTTTAAAACAAACTGCCATCTTCTTTTCTAGACTTGCCATTTAATGCGTTTAAAGCCAAAGTAAAATCTAATCTTTGTTTAAAAGCGTACTATTCCATTAACGACTACTTAAATGATAAGAACAGTTGGTCGCTGAGTTGAACACAAGACAATGTTTGTTATTTATTTATGTTTTTTCTCCAAGATTAGTTTACTGATATGTTATGTTTTTTTTTTTAATTATTATTATATACTTTTTTATACTTGCCTTACTATTGTATCGAGTCTGGTTCTTCTAACCAACCTAACAGACAGATGTGTGCTGGGGAGTTTGTTCCGCCACTTCTTCTTTCCAGCAAAAACACTAGGAAGTGTCGAAGAGGGGGCGTTTTGGGGGACTGTCTCTTGTAAATAAGTAAAGTAAAGTAAATTTTGACGTTCGAAAAGTGCTGACTATCAGCCTAGTTTAAATAAATGAGTTTTGATTTTGATTTTGATTTAATTCGGTTCAGTGGTTTTGGCGTGCAAGCGCGACAGATAAACAGAGTTACCTACTTATAATATTAGTAAGGCTAAAGATAATATACTAACTACCGTACTCAGAGGTATTTCATTACAACTTAAGCCGCCATTTAGTAAAGATTTGAAATACAAAACCTATAGCACGTGATGGCGTAAGTAATCACGGCATGGTTGGCGCAGTGGCTGAGCGATTGGACTGCTGCGCTGAGTGTCGCGGGTTCGATTCCCGCACGGAACAAATATTTGTATGGCCTACAGATATTTGTTTCGAGTCTGGGCGTATTTGTGTATGTGAAGTTTAAATTCCTAGTGTGATTCAACATTCTTAAAAAAAAAAACAAAAAAAATCTTATTTTAATTTTCTAAGCTTACATTTTATTTTCGCAATTCCAAGTTATAAGCTGAACAAATAAAATTTTAAATCCGTCTGGGGTCCACAATGGGGTAAACAACATAGAAGTAAGTATATAAATATGTAAAGGCGAACTGGAAAGCGTTATGTAAATATAATGAAAAAGCCATACATTCTTCAGCTCATCGGTATAGGTACGCTGTTAACATTGAAGGTAAGCATATAAAGAGTCAATATCGGCAGCCCACGAATAAATTGTACATAATGAAAATATATTACATGGCCTGGCCCTCGTAAACGGGCGATGGACTTGAATGTTATTCAAATAAACATTACCCTGATCGAACGTCGTCACGGAGTTTCAGAAATCGTAAATTTTATATCTGTGCTCATGCGAACATTTGCATATATGTATGGGGAAGGTAGGTAGGTAGGTACGACCCCGGTTTGGTGTACAGAGAATCAATGAGTTATATAAAAATCAATGGCGCGACGTACGAGTATTATAACGGCGTTTAGAGTGATTTATACATAAAAATATATTTTTATTCTTCGCGCGGTTTTTGTTTTGTAAGTTTTTTTCAGAAAGGAGACAATATTTTTTGTTCCGGGAATAGTCCAGCCACATAATTTTAGTCGAGTAATGAAACATATATTGATTTCTTCCTTATAATCTCTAGATTCCTTTGGTAATATTAGCAAAGCGTTGTCGAATAATATAAAATATTGAGAAATAATAATATGCGAACGAGACGTCTAATGAAAATCGAAATAAACAGAAAGAATGTTAAATGTAGTTAACTGTCATCCACCAAAAAAGCGGGTTTACAACGCTCCGTGTTACGATGGTTTAATCAATCTTCTCGATTGTAGCGAAAATATTTAAATTGCATTAAAATAGTTCAAAACTATTAATTTTTGTACAGTTAAAGCGGATATATTAATATATATAATAAACCATTGGGCATCATACTACGAGTAGGTGACGTACTTTTTTTTTGTAAACGTAAAATACCAACCACAACCAAAACAGTAGTTGACCCATTACAGGCATGATTTGACTCGCAAAACATTATCAAAATATCAATTGTTATGATTTCAAGATTCAGGTTCCATTTAAATGTAATATTTTGTTTATTTTCTGTAATAAATTTGTTACTTTCTTTGGTGTAATCATGTGAATGTCAGACGCTCCAAATCAGTAAACCCAAAAAAAAATGTCTCCTTTGGTGGTGTTCTTTGAGCACACAGAAAGCGCTAACGCCTTGCATTGTTTGATCCCTCTTGTAAACAAGAAGAGATAATATATATGGTAATGTTTACAAACTACAATTTACAGAAATCAACTTATAATAAAATATATACAAGTATCAAAAAGAGAAGATATACGGGGCGTCAAAAAATTCGTCCACATCGCTGTCAACAGAATAGTGCCCAGAAGGCTGGCAATGCTGATTCTTTGGCCAAAAAATATTCCAGCCCGCTAGTCACGTGAAGAGTCGACCAACCGCTTGGCAATTCTATTGGCCCAAGTGTTTCAACCCCAAACGGCTCAAACACATAACTACCAATTAATTTGGCAATGAAGAATACTAATTTATATCGCTAACACGAAGAGATCGTGGCTAAATAAAATAGCCGCTCGGCACAATCTTTAGAGTAAGCCGACCCTGCCTAGGTTGGCCCGTATATGGTATGCTATACCGCACGTTAAGCCATTGTTCGTCCCGGCTGTAATTTGTAAATCGTTGACAGTCGTTATGGGCCCACAAGTCTGAAAACCAGTCTTACCGAGAGATAGTGTAGTGTAGATATACATAGTTACTACTGGGTTAGCCGCTCTTTGAAAAATATATAAAGGGTGTTTGGTTATCAAGTCTCAAGGTTTATATTTTAGAGGTCAATCACCGATATGGATAATTATGCAAACGCTTGGTATACTTACTTACTTTCTTCGGAATAAATTAATAAATGGAAACTCGACCGGTTACAGATACTTCAACGATAGCTAGGGTATTCAGATTGGTTGTCTTATGTTTTTCGTTGCTGGACTGGTATTTGTATAACTCATCGGCTAGAAATAACTTCTTACTCCCAAATAACTGATGCTTTATATTACATTTTTTAATTTAGGATCAGGGAATTAAAATTCTACTCATTTATGTTTAAATTAATTTTAAAGGACCAATTAGTTTTACAAAAATATCTGTTATTTTCTTTTGCACATTGAAATAAAAATGATAAGGTTCATTTTGCCATAGCATCGAAGTACCCTAGTAACCTGGGACATCTGCAAGCATCACGGCTTGTAATCCTTGTGGAGAGAGGGTCGCAGAGGTGCACTTAACCAATATTACAGCCAGAACTCGATCAATTTTAAAACAAAGCATTTTTCGATCATTGACGTAAATGGAGTGGAAATTCCAGGGTGCATATTCGGTCCCATTTTTTGTTGGACCACTAACAGCTCAGATTCCTAAACAATTTCTCCTTTTTTACAGACTTTGTTCGTTGTAGGTTTCCTGTGCATTTTCCTTCAGACATCATATTCGCAAAAACAGTTAACTTTTGTTTTGCGAGAGACCTACAGCGCCGAAACATTTTTAAAATTCACTTGAGAGAAACAGTTTTTATAGCTGATTGCTGTCGGTGTTATACCAATTATTTTCCTAAATTTACATCATAAATTTAAAAAAAGAAATCTCATCATCATTCTCTCAACATGTTGGGGTCGGCTTCCAACCTTACCGGATGCAGCTAAATATCAGTACTTTATGGAGCGCGAAGCGACTGTTTATCTGACCTCCATAACCCAGGTAGTCCTGGTAAGACTAGTTGGCAAATTTTCAGGCTACTGACTGCCTGAAACGAAAAACGTAAACTATCTTTTAATATAAAAAATCGTTAATTCGTTCTAAATCTTAGGTGTAAAAAATGTTTTATACAGATTATGCATCATGATTAGGTTGTTCATAACTTGATGGTTGCCTACAGACGAGCACTAAAGCAAATTTGGTCGCGGGCCGCGGGAATGAACGAATGATTGATCGTGAGTAGGGAGCCTGCGGTAATCCATCAGATGGTCGGCCCAGTCCGCCCGATTAACGCTATAACCGCATCACATTTTAATAATTTATCGAAATAAAAAAATAAAAGTGAAATAAAATGGTCATGTTAACGCCTAGCATGTGTGCACACAAACGTCTCACGCACACACGCAAACGACGTAGACTCAACAGTCGCGCGCGACCCCGCCGCGCGCGCCACTCGCCCATAGACAGCGTCAGAGTCACTACACGCTCATTTATTTTATATTGTAAACGTTATTAAACGTATGGAAAAGTCGTACATCTCACTTCTTTCTTCCACCCCGACCAAAATCCACAAAAAGCAAAGTACCAGCAGTTCACAGGTATTATTTGAAAAAAAAAAACAGTAAAACGTAACAATGGATCTATTTGAAAATTTTACTACCTACATATTTTTCTTCCACCATATTGTTACCATAATGATTTGTAGAAATTACAGATCATCAGTCTCCTGCCCTTATCCTACTTTATTTGGGGTCGGCACAGCATGTGTTATTCTTCCATTCTTCTCATAAATCACCCAAGTAATCCAAATAAGGTGGTTCTAAGCTTGGCAACTCCTAAAATGAACACCGTACACTTCATCTGGACTAACAGACTGCATCGGATTCAATTTTACTTTTGTCAAATGACGTGTTTGCCAATCGATTACTTAAAAAAAAATGAAACATTTTCAAACCACAGTTTGATGGATTGCGCTACCATAGTTCGCACTCCCGATTTTGTGTACTTTTATTGCTTAGAAACTTTCGACCTAGATACGTAGTTATTAGAGTCAACTTTTCTTTGTAAATTATCGTTCAATAATAATAATCTACACTTTAATGTAACGTAGGTAAAGAAAATAGTTCTAAGCGAAAATTAAAATAGTTGGGAGTGACTTCATTTATAACTAGAAAGTTCAGATAACGATAGACGCAACTCTTATAAAGTAGAAACGTCTCGGTACTTAAGAAATTGCTCCATTATTTAAAAAAAGATTCAATTTATTCGAAGCCGTTTACATTTACGAGCCACCTGATTTTGATATTCAAAGTGATAAAGGTCGCGAGTTACGTATTTACATAGATAGTCATTACGTAGACTTATTCGTTTATTCTTATCGCAGCCATTATTACGACTCTCTCAGACAAACGCAAATAGGTCAAGCTCAATAACTTATTGAGTTTTTCATTCCAACTCTTCTTGAATGTACGTATATTTCTTGTAATATACATGGAATACAAGGATGAATGATAATGAAGTGATCAGTCAGTGGGTGCGTGGTTAGCTGACGTTCTGATGACTGCTATTATGGGAATTTGGCGAACTCGTGGCCTCACCCCTTTATGAGACGTGACCAGACGCCCAAGCGACGCGTGAGCCGCATAACTAGTCCCAAGACGTTTACACTTACGCAGAGAAATGAGAGGTTCATTCCGTTTTTAAAACTACGTCTATATCTAACACGTAGTAAGGCTCGGTTAGGGAGAGTTTGCACCAGTTCAGTAGTGAGCCAACAACGCTATGCTAAAATAGTTAGTAAGGCCGACATCACAAAGTGGTGTTGAGGCAAGGTGCCCGATTAGTTAGTCAACATCCGAGGCAAAACGAAAACTTGTTTCGCGTTTGCAGGGAATTCGAGGGTTAATAAACAGCGTTTCCGTGACACCAAATATTTATTCACGTGTACATTTAAATAGACGTAAAACGTGATTGATCGGCAGTTAGAGAGGGTTGGTTTTAGCAGAATGGCTTACGAGTAAATGGCTGGATCGGGTAGTACGCTCGGGCTGTAGTTGATACATCCCGTTCGATGGATGACCGATCACACGGCACATCGGAATCCCTCCGTTCATGCTCAGTGCGTAAAGCTTGGTATCCGGACTGATGTCAGTCAGCGTTTGTAGAAGGAATATATCGTAGGCATTTGGAAAATGATTCAAGGAAAAATACAATGCTAGGATAGGTTGAACTTTAATGTTTCTGAGAATATTTGTACCTCGCAAAGACCAGTCGATAATTAGAATCGAGAACCTTAGAAAATATCGTTCAATTAGTATTCTTAATAACCAATCAGATTAATTTGTGATTACAAAGGGAATGTGAATGTTCAATGTTCGTTTCTTTATAATATAGAACGTTTTAACAATCCATGGACGCACATTATTATGGAAAGGTGCTGCTAAACCGTAAACCATTTTATTTATTTATATAAAAAAAAAACAAATACAATTATTTGAGTTTTGTGTGTGCATTTTAAAAAAACATAAAGACAATTAAAAATCTCCAATGAATTAAGAACCTCCTCCTTTTTGAAAGAGAGCGCAAAGACACCGATTAATAAAAAAAAAAGCAAATCCAGCCAGTAGATAATTATAATATGATGAACATATCCACTACACATAACGAGAACTACATTGTATCTCACCGCGTTATGTTCGAGCTTGTTATTCAGGAAACATCAGTGCTTCGCCACATAATTAGAAATTCGTTGACCTGTAAATTTCCGTTTTCCGTTGTGGATTATTCTGTTTACGATATGAGCAGCTGTGCCTACATTTGTAATAATTTCGTCATTAATTTCTATCGCTCGGGTGACCAAAGTTGAAATTGATTACAGTATGGCAAACAGGGTTTGTTAAACATATTTTAAATATTCAGATGTTATTATGGTATCTTGAATTTTACATTGGCAATTACTGCAAATTAGCTTTTGGTTATTTCAATGTGGACAAATTAAAAAAGGATTATAAATGGTCATAATTACCAACAATCCTTTCCTTCTTTTGCTGTTTATTATAAATATGTACATGTGAAAGTTTGTCAAGATGTATGGATGTCCGGATGTTTGTTACTCTATCGCGCAAAAGCCACTAACCTGATTTGAATGAGCTTGGCACACAGATAGTTTTTAATAATAATAATAAAAAAAATTAAGTCCGACAACATTGATCCATGATTTGGTTAGTCCATAATGTGGATTAACACAATATAGACTTTTAAAGCTTAGTGGCTTGCATATGCTAACCAGACCTATTTAGGAGTTTCCACAAGATCATGCTAATTTTGGTAAAAAAATCCCTTATTTTATGGTAGTCTTGCGGTATAAGTAAATCCAATATAAAATTAAGATGCTTACTAATGTGACAAAACAGAACGAGCGTATTTATACCAAAGCAACTATACTATATAATCATATCTGTTAAATGCTTGCACTGAGAATCACCTAGTCTGATCATTTTGTCGCATTTTCCTGCAAACTACACACATCAAAAGTGTCTAGGGATCAAGCATTTTTATGCGGATTTCTTGAGATTGAGATGTGGCTTTGTAATAAATTTATGATTTTATAAATTTATATGGATCCTTTTTGGTGCATTTCATAATTTGAATCAGGAACTGTGAATCAAATTCGAGTAAAATATGAAAATCAGCTGTTAATATTTTCCCTATAAAAACATACAACCCATTGAAGACATTATTAGTGCTACTGTTTCCCTACTACTGATTAAAACCAACGTTATTATGGAGCGGCGACGTCATTTAAGCAGGGAAGAAATGCTCAGAGCCGTGGGAATGATAGAAGCTGGTTCCCGGCAACGTACTGTGGCTTTAGCTCTGAATACAAGTCAGAGTGTTATCAGTCGACTTTGGACACGTTACCGAAGCACTGGTACCGTGGCTGAGCGCCATGGAGGACGGTATCGCTGCACCACACGGAGACAAGACCGATACATTCAAATCTTAACTCGAAGAGCTCCAACAATAACCGCCATGATGTTAGCCGTGAGGCTTCATCACTCTTCAGGGAACTTAATTAGCGACCAAACAGTCAGAAACCGCTTGCATGAAGTGAACCTTCATTCCCGAAGACCGCTACGGGTACCACCTATAGCAATGCACAATCGTAGGATTCGATATCAATGGGCTCTTGAACACAGAAATTGGGCAGAAGAACAATGGCGTTTCGTGTGCTTTTCTGATGAGTCTCGTTTTGGTATGAGACCGGATACAAGACGTATACGACACTGGAGAACCCCTGGACGCCAACAGCGATTAAAATCCTGCCAGGAAGTCCATCCTTATAGTGGTGGAACCATCATGGTATGGGCGGGTATTTGGATCGGCGGAAGAACTGAGTTGATTTGGATCAGAGGCAACCTCAACGCTCAAATTTATGCTGAGACGATTGTATCAGACGTCATCGTTCCTCTACAAGTGCAAATCGGTCCCTTATTTCAGTTAATGCATGATAATGCACGACCGCACACCGCAAGAGTTGTAAGACAGACTCTCGCCGCAGCTAACATCAATGTCCTGCCCTGGCCTGCTCAGTCGCCAGACTTGAACCCGATTGAGCATGCATGGGATATGCTACAGAGAAGAGCTCTGCCGAATATGGAGGGTATCCAGTCGCAAGAAGACCTTTTTTTGTTGTTGCAACGAACATGGGCGGCCATTCCACAGCGTGATTTGGATGAACTCATTTTGAGTATGCCAAACCGATGTTCTTGTGTTGTTAGTGTTCGCGGTAGAAACACGGATTATTAATGTTTAAGTTACCCAATAAAATTTTAAAGAAAACTGTTATTTCAGTCTTTTTTTCGAACTTTAATGTTAGTGGTTCAAATGTCAAAAATCCCTTTATTAGGAAAATGGCAAATTTCTTTATTAATGCAAAGGTGACTTGGTTTATCGTTACTGTGACAAACGAAAACACTTTATTTGATGAATCCTTAAAGAAAATTTTAATTAATATCAATCAGGAGAAAAGTTATTGCAAAAATATATGTTGATCCCTAGACACTTTTGATGTGTGTATGTATTATGCTCTCAACTTTGACACATATAAAGCCCATAATTATTATAACTCATTAAAACATCTATAAAAGTTTTATCTTTAGGAACTAACCTTACACCCACCACACCTTGGGTTTTAAACCTTTTTAAAGGGGTTTTTAATCGGCTTGTCTCTAAAGAAGGTATAAACCTTCTTTAGAGACAAGCCTATTCCAATGGTACTAAATTAATGAGCCTTCAAAACAGAGAAACCGTTTTTCCTATAACAATACATTATGTAATGTAGCTTAGGATACGTCAACATGTTATCGGATTAACAGCTGCCAATCCGGCTTTTCTTGTTGAGATAATACAGAAGTGGTAATGCCGGTTAAAACCACATCGAACGATAATTCTATGAATTACCGGTTTCAGTAACACTGTTAAGTGCGCCATAGTACCTTATCTACTGTTCACGATCATTTTACCTGTGACAGCAACAAAACAGCGACCATATTGACAGGAAAAAAAATTCACTATCTTATTCATCTCGAGTTGATACGTGGCAACCTGGATAGCTGTGTCGTTTGCTTTATTCAAGCCCTGGAGCTTGCACTAAGTTGACGACGACGGGCAAGAGAGGAGGTGTGGCTTATCCTGTGTTGGGCTTTCACTATTATTTTAACAGATTTGTCAAACATGACGGCAATCTAACAACAACTAACTGGCAGGTAATAAAGGTCACTATGGCTTTCATAGCGATGCAAGGGTGTAAGTCAAACACTCGTATTAGGACCATAACAACAATTGCCTCCGTTCTATTATATCGATCACTTTTCCCCTGTTGACTTTTACGAGTCGTAAAAGCTCACATGCTTGGCTTGACCCACTGTTTTCAACATAATATCACGCCTGCATTTCCCTGAAGGGTTAGGCAGATATCATGTACCAATAAGCCACTTACATTTTGTAAGTTATGTTTAAGTTAAGCTCTCAAAACGGTGAAGGAAAACATCGTGAGGTAACCGGCATGTCTTAGAATCAAAACATTCGAAGACATGTGACATCTATCAACCCGCACCGGGCCCGCGTGGTGGATTATAGCCCATCCCTCTCCTAGAGAGGATGCCCGAGTCCCTGCAGTGAAAACTTTATAGGCTGATGATGATGATGATTTTTAAGTTTCATAAAATAGGGAGTTTGCCTATTGCTGTCAACCGTTATGCTATTAAGTTATTCCTGATGGGAAAACCTAATTACATTTTGTACGATCTTCGATTGATACGAGAATTCAAACCTCAAACTCAGCATAAGTTAAAAAAAATACCATTCGAAGACAATTTCTAACCGATTTCAGCAACAGCGTTTGCATTCGATGAGTTTCAGGGGTGACTGTTTGTCGAGAGAAGACTCGTCAACACCACCAGGTCATCATCAACAGCCTATTAATGTTCCCACTGCTGGGACACAGACCTCCTCTCTGTATACGTCCCTGTGTGCCTATGGGCCTTGTTCTTTTCTGTCTCCTGCTAATATGGAGGGAAGTGTAAATTTCTGTTTTTCCTACTCCTCCGCTATTCTTTTCTGATTAATTTCGTTGCGGGATCCAAGACAGTCAAATTTTTATTTTATTTATTTATTTATTTTTGTGGTCGCCACTGTTGATTCTGGCTTACAGGAGTTACAGTGGTTTGGGAATAGTGAGGCGGGCTTGTCCCATTAAAAAAAAGCCATGCCGGTTTCCTCACGATGTTTTCCTTCACCGTTTTGAGAGCAGCGGTGATGAAATAAATTACACAAAGTAATGGCGAAGCCACGACTTACTGTTCGTAAGTCGGGGCCGCCACCACTGGGCCACCGCTGCTCTCACCACCAGGTCATCAACCTATAATAATAATATGTTCATACTTATTGATTACTTGACTTCCTCGCATGAGGAAATCGAAGGTCATGTAAACTATTATTAGGCTTTTCCATCTGGAATTTCTCAGTAGCAGCCATGGAGTCTGGATTTGTGCCCAGTTGATGGCAATAGGCTGCCCCCTATTACATGATTGGTAAATTGGTTGAAAACGAATGATTTACGGGAAATTAACCGTTCAGTAGGTACATTAGAATTGAGTGCAGTTACGAATATTAGTCATTATTAATATCAGGTATTGGTGAGTTATTATGTGAATGGTCTATTGATAGTTTCGTAATTGAGTTAATGCTCGTAATTTATATTGATTTTGGGGGGCATGAGGAACAGGGTGTAAAGTTCCTTATCCCCCATAGAAAAGGGAGGATCCTCCTACCAGAGGGGCGTTGAGTCTGTCGGGCTAACTGCCCGACATACGAAAGTCGAAATTTTTCTCTATACGCTAATGTCGCGGATAACTTTGATAGCGCGATTTAGCAATTGCCATCTTTTCGCATTTGTTGCGATGGATGTCGCAGTCGCTATAGATTTACGAACATTTTAAATTTTAGTTGACATTAGACTTGTATTAATTTCATTTGTATCATGTCATTTTCATATTGGATTTTAATGTTAAATTTAGTTTTAATGTTATAATTTAGTATAAATTGCGAATGTGTCCGTATGTGTCCTTGTGTTGTGACTGCATGTGTCCTTTATGAATTATCTGGTTTCTTCAATAACTTTTACGTACTTTACACACAAGAAAACCTAATTAGTCATATAGATTTCCAAAGAATATTAGACTCATGTTTTTTCTTTTTGCACGTAAACTAAAATGAAGACGACGATACAGTGCTTCGAAAACTCGTGTGACGTTAAATTGCACTACATTTTCTACCACAAAGTGACGTCAAAAGCCCGCACTCATGATCTTAGACGCGTTTTATCTTCGTCAATTTTCATTAATTTGATAAAACAAAAAACCCGGCTGAAAAAACTGAAAAGCGAAAAAACAAGCACATTTTAAATTTAACAAAGCTTCCCGCTTGCGACCACTAAAATAACCAGCCAATTAAACATTTAAGAAATAATAGCTGTTTCCAGCGGCTTCACCTGCTACAACTCGAAAATTATCCCACGGGAAGATAAATTCGGGATAAAAATGTGTTAATCTAGGTTATAGACTGTCTGTGTACCAAATTTTATCCAAATCTATTCTGTAGTTTTTGCGTGAAAGAGTAACAAACATACGCACTCTCACACTCCAAATTTTCATCTTTATAATATTAGTGTGATAAATAAAAAGAAAATGAGTAACGAAAATGATAACGTCTTGGCCACAAGCTATTCTTGAGACAGCGACTATGAAATGAAAAAGGAAAAAGATTGTACTAAGCAACATTTTTAGAACAATCCACGTGTAACTTGTACTTGTTTATACCTACATACTGGTTATGACAATATCTTGAATGACAGTCAATTAATTTAACTCCACTACCTTTTCCTTTACCTTTTAAGAAATGTGTTCATTGTGTGACCTTTCCAGCTTTCCAAGTACAATTAAAGGTCATGGTGGTCACAAGAACAAATAATAAATAAAACATGCAATTAGTGTGACATTTGTAAGAATCATAATAATTGGTTTGTCGTCTCAAAATAGAAGCCTTACCTAACTATTTTATAAATAAGTAAAAGGCAGTTAGGAGAATTTATTAATGAGCCGTAATGAATCCTATTAGGAGACAAGATACACATACGCCTACACGTGACGTCCTTTGTAACAGTAATTATTGTTTCTAGATCGTTAAATAAACTTATTAGTAAAGGGATCATAAAACATATTAAGCTCGAGAAATAAATAATGAGAAGATTCCCCAAAAAGTCGTGACTGAATTCGCATAAACACCAATTGTACGGAACACTTAATAAATTCATAAAACTTTGCTCACGCACAACCATTATTCCTGATTATAACATTATGGAAAATCTGATGGTCTAAACGGTCTAAATGAAGTCGTTTAACTAACAAACGTGGGGTAAGGTGGAGCGTAATAACGTAACTACAAACAATTACAGAGCTTTCACTCTCCGACGTCTAAACCCGTAATACATTACAATTTGTACAACTCTGCTCATACAGAACACTCCCGCCAAAGTTAAACCACACAACTTCGTACTAATGAATGAAGACTTTGCAAACTAATTTGCCACCACGCCGCAATGACAGCGCTCCTTAAAACTATTAATATTGTCGTACGTACTTACCTCAGCAGCGTTCGTGTGAGCTCAGACCGTGGCGACATGCTTGCATGCATTTTAATTATACTTACATCATTTTGTAAGAGAAACTTGTCTGTAGAAACCTCATTAGAAAATATCATGATAATGAAGCTGATATGTAACTGTCTCATTTCCAAAAAGAAAACATGTGTATGTTTTCTTCACAGAGAAAGAGCTTCTAGACAGCCGCATGGGTCGATTGATGGTTAATTTATGCTTGCCGATGTCGGCCAATGGATGGGTGGTCACACACTTCATATCGGGACCTCTCTGTGTCTCAGAAAGGTCGTTAAACAAAACATAACAAAACATATGTTTATTTTCAGGCTACTTTGGCCCATAGTTATCTATACCTTACAGACTAACATACATAAAATATAATACAGCTGGTGTTAGTAACTAGAAACTTTAAAACTATATAAGTAACACTATACTTAAAGTGTTGATCTTATGTAGTCAGACGCACGAACGTCTAACAACCAATCATATCAAAGGATATCGTGTCTATGAGTCAGTCAGAATCTACCAGTCGATAATTAGCAACACCAATGAAGTCTCATTTCCAATCGATCTGTATTAACTACTAAATGATCATAGAAATATACAGACTTCTACAACAAACTACAACATATTATAAACTAATAAACAAGTCGTATAATCGTCAGTCGAACATGCACAGTACACAAGTATAAATTAATAAAGGCCTGAGGGTACGTCCCCTACGAATTATATCGGGCTGATCTCAAAGGGTAACTCGATTCGATGTAGATAGAGTCTGTCACGGAGCCTGGGTCACATAACTTCACACTAATGAATGACAACTTCACGGTTGTCGCCCCGCGATGGAGCTCTTTGCGACTAATGAAATTGCGCTTCCACGGATACTGGGATGCGGAGTGTATTACGCTATGACAGTTTTGGAGGAACGAAACGTAACGTTTACACGGTCAAAATGTGCTTATTTTATGGGGTTGTTTTTTGGCCGTGAACTATGACCCTATTTCTTTTGATAAGTTTACATTTAGTGATAATAATGTGTTATTAAAGCTGCACAGTAACATTATATCTTTGCTGTTTTTTCGATTGCATCCAGCTCTTTCCATCCAGGATTAGTACAGGATAATAAAGTATTGTGCAAGGTTAGCTCGACGGTAAGACTGCCTCGTTGGTCGAGTGGTGGCAAACGCGACTGCTCAGTATGAAGTCCTGGGTTCCAATCCGGGTTGAGCACACTGTTATTATGGGTTTCTATCAGGAATTTCTCAGGAGCCTGGAGTCATTACCGGTGATGGCAATAGGCTCACCCCCTATTACACAGTACTTAAAACATTACTGATTTAGACTTGATTTGTAGTTCAAGTTATACAGAAATGTATTTAAGCCCTAATCATGCTAAGAAGTTTCGCAGAAAAAATCGTTTGAAAAAAACTGTATTCGTCATCAGTCAAGCAAATATTCAGCCACAAATATAGTCACAAAAAGTCACTTCAATCATATTAGCAATCAATCGGGAAAAATCTCATTCACATATTTTAATCCTCGGCAAAGAGTGAATGGGTCGTATTTTAAATGAAATGAAAAATAAGTATTAGAGAGAAATTTGCATGCAGCACATCGAAGGTAAATTATCGGGGTGTTTGGCAAACAGCCAGCCGGCATTTACCAACGGTATTAAGGACACCGAATGTTCTGTTACCGATGAGGAGGCGCGTGATCCTAATCTGAATTTTGTGAAACGATAATATAATCGAAAGGTCAGCACTGATAGCGGTTAAAGTTCGTTGATTGGGAATTGGAGATAAGGTTTTTGGAAAGGTGACAAAAGTCGTGTCGATAGCATTATTCTCGACTCGTCGGATCACCGATTTGTTCTTACTTTTTCGAAGAGTATTTTTTTATGACAATGGAAAAGAGATCATTGATTCACAAAGTGTTAAGTAACTTAATGATATCCAACTTATCTGAAAGAATTATAAGCCAAGCTATTGGACCAGGCCGACGTCGCCGCGGTCGTCCTGCCCGGAAAAGCAGCGCCACAATAAATAGTATGATTAAAATCGTCCCAGCGTTTAGGAGAAGTACAAACACACTCCGGCTGGAGCAGCGCTGACCGGATCCAATTGTGTATTCAAACTAGGAAAGAACAAATATATAAAGTTTAATCTTAATTGGTTTAGCCGTTCTGAAGGACTTAGGTGAAAAAGACATGTACAAAAGAATCATTTTATAATATATAAAAAAACAACTCCTCCAAAACAGTTTGACAGACTTATATGACATAGGTACTAGCTGTTGCCCCTGGTTTCGTCACGTGGGTGTCGGCTATCGCGACAAAAAAGTAATCTTTTCATCCCCCCATTCACCCTTTTTTCGCATGGAAAGTGAGTATATGTCCTTTCTCAGGCTCTAGAATAACTGTGTACCAAATTTTATTGAAATCGGTTCAGTAGTTTTAACGTGAAAACGCGACAGACAGGCAGACGGATTTTCTTTCGCATTTATAACAATAAGTAAGGCAATATTTAAATATTTAAATTTAATTTAATACTAATATTAGGCTAAGTTATTTTTTATTATCACTAACCAAATATGGATTGAATTCTAAAATAAATTATTTGAATTGAATTGAATTGAATATAGATTGATATATTTGGTTGGTTTGAAAATAGGTCATAGGCAATTTTTATATAGGTAGAAAAAAATTGCAGTGCAACGCATGAACAGCTAGTATACATTTATTAAGATTTTCGTCCAACCCATAAAAACAACATGCTTTCAAGTAAACAACTTCACCACGGTGTTAATGACCTCCTCCTGTAATTCATACCGCTAAGTGCTTACGAAGCAAACATCTCAAGACAATCCCAACAAGGCGTCCACTTTGCACGTCCTTACGTTTAAGGAGCGTAAAATTTATCTAGTTGAAATAATCGCGGCCAAACAGCCACGTCGGGCCACGTCGGGCCACGTCGAGCCATTATGTCTGGCGCCTAGCCAGACACGGAGCAAGTGAACCACTACCGACTATTAGTTATTGCGTTTATTTATTTAAAATACTATTGCGCGGTACGGTAGTAACAAAAACGGAAAAAAAGGTTAGTGAAATATCGTTTGTGGAAACTTGTGTTGTCACAGGTTATTTTTTTCGGGATTTAAAACGAAATATATCGATACGAGTATTTCTACGGTTAAATATACGATTCCTATACCGAGTAAGTAGATCAATGATTACTAAACAAATAGATAGGCGACCGAAGTCAGACGTAATAACCGATTTAATCTATGTATTTCATTCCTTTGGTAACCTTTATAGTAACAAGAAATCAAAGTGAGGACCCCGTGACTTAGTTAATAGTTAGAGCCAATCGGTTTGATCTTCAGGATAAGCTGCGTTTCCTAGGTTGGTCCATGTATGGGTGACCACCCATTACATAACGAGTTTTCTCCGTGTATCGGAAAGCACGTTGATTCGGCTGTCATTTGAAGATCTTGGACAGTCGATACAGGTCGTCAGTAACAACCAGTCTTACCAAGGGGTATCATATTACCTAATCATCACCAACAGCCTATATAATGTTCCCAATGCAGGGACTCAGGCCTCCTCTCTAGAAGAGCGATTGGCTATAATCCACCACGCGGGCCCAGTGCGGGTTGGTATAGATGTCACATGTTTTCGAATTTTTGGGTTCTAAGAGACTCCTCACGATGTTTTCCTTCACCGTTTGAGAGCAGTGGTGATGAAATATTACACAAAGTAATGCGCCTGATGGGGTTTGAACCCACGACTCACTGCTCGTAAGTCGGGGCCGCCACCACTTTGCCACCACTGCTTATTACCTAATACTGATTGGATTTGGATTTTTTGAAGGTCAGATTTGCTGTCACTCCATGTAAAATAGTAGTATTCAGCTGCATCTGGTTATATTGGAAGTCGACCCCTGGAGAAAGGCTAGGCGTAAAATAATCAATAAAAAATTAAAGTACTCCAGAAAAAAACTCTCACTCACTTTGAACCGAGCAGCTATTTGAGGGCAATACCCTTAATATCTTGTAAAACTTGTTCCGCGTAATTTAAATGCAACGAGAAGACAATGCGTCTGCTAAGTTTTGCTCAAACAAAAGCTGTTCGAGGAATATTGGTTGAATTGTGCAGAAAAACGTTTAAATTGTGTCTCGCCCACTTTATCTTTGTATACAATAAAGATTTGCAAGTCTTGGAATTCATTTGGTTCTTCGTTATAACCTTAAGAATTAAGAAATTCGTGAATGTTACTTATGTTTTTGTTATTTATATTAAAAAAAGATGTTATTCCAATAAAATGGTAGAGATTGTCTCCACCGATCCTGGGATCCGATCAAAGTAATATTGGGGTGTTCTATTAGTAAATTGTCAGTAGCAGTCACGGAGTCTGGATCTGTCCCCGGATGACTTTAACATACGAGTAACATGTGAAATTTGGGTGTACTCCTCAACCTCACCCTTCGGAGATTACAGGCATGATTTGTAATGATGGTGATAATCCAATCCAAATAGGCGGCACGGTTGGTACAGTGGCTGAGCGATTGGACTGCTGCGCTGCGTGTCGCGGGTTTGATCCCCGCACGGAACAAATATTTGTATGGCCTTAAGATAGTTGTTGTGGGAATTTGTGTTTGTGAGTTTAAATGTCTGTGAACGCACCCACGATACAGGAGAAATTCCTAGTGTGGGGAAAGTTTAAAAAAAATAAAACTAAAAATGTAAAAAAAGCCATATCGAATACGAATATTCCTTTATTCTTTTTTTCGACATTATAATCCTTTGATCATCGGGCCTGTAGCACAAATCCCAAGAGAATATACTTAATTGAACTTGGAATCTAATCCAATTAGATCGAATGCACTTATAGGCACTAATTGCATTTAATTTTGATTACGTTTATACGCATCGCGTGTTACATTTGCTCACCAAAGAGACGTATTTGGGAAATATATGGTTTGATGTACGCCCATTATTATTATTATTTAGAGTGTTCTGTTTGAATCAAATATATCTATAAATAGTGCTTAATTTCTTTAATGTATTAATATTTTGAAATACGTTGATGCGTTTAATTTTTACATCAATCACACAAGTAATGACCAGAAGTTTAAAATTTGTGCTGCGTACCTACAGGTCTTTTTAAATTGAACATAGACATCTATACAAAACACATGAGGGGAATATTTTCGAAGTTAAATAGTATTCATACCCGGTTACTGGCACAAGAATTGCTCCCTTATTACGTGGGAGTTAAATATAAAATGCTTTCCATCAACTATGCACAAATCCAGACTTCCTGAGAAATTCCTGATGAGAAACCCCACTGAAAATTGAAACCAGGACCGTTTATTCAGCAGTATCAGTCAAAACTGGCCCCATTCGAACAACAAAACAGTCACCAAGTCTTACATAAACGTAAAATACTAATCCCACAACGTTTTTAGTACAAACAACAGCACAAAGTTACAACTTAATTCGGTTCTACATTCAAGTACGTAGGTATACAAGTCATAGTGATGAAGCGGTCCCAATATTCCGAGCAGTTACCCAATATTCCCCGCGTTGGATCGGAGCCAGTTAGCGTTACTTATTCCTACAAATTCCGGATTAACTACGACTTGCCCGCCACCTGCCGTTAATTTACTCTCTTACTAATACAATATTATGCTTCAATGTTGCTGAAGGTAAATAATAGCTGAAGGTGTTGCTGTAAAATGTAGGTAAAAGAATAGGTAGGTCAGGAGCTGAAGCAACTAAACATCACAAAATCGTTGCCAAATTTTAGGCTGCGTCAATTTGAATTTGTCATTGACACGCTAAAAAGAAAACTACGATATTCTGTTCGTTTACAAAAACCTAAAATATTTTTTTTTATTTTTTTACTTCTTTGCTGGTTGGATATGAATGTTGAGGGGTATGAGTCTTTACTCATACCCCTCAACATTCAAAGATCAAAGAAATGGTGGATCGACTGTGTAAGGTTGAGGCCAAACGAGCCTAATTTTGTGAGTCGTAAGTCGCAGAATTTCGGTCGCAGAAATTGTGTTGAGACAACTCATTTTGCGTCGCCGTGTGAATCAAATAGGACTTTTGTATGAAAGAATTTCTGACAGACTCACGACTCACAAAACTACGTTCGTTTGGGTTCACTCTTAAGAATAATATTGCAAGAAAGAAAGGAGCTGTCTGATGAGATGACGTGAAATAGAAGAGTGTGCAAGAAGAAGGTATGCTGCACCGACCCCAAATTAATTGCGATTGGAACAAGAAAATGACGATGCTGGTCATATAACCTGCATTACCATTAAAAGCAAAATTGTATAGGTTTGTCTATTAGAAATTATTGAGACGCAACTAGTCTGGGGTAGTAACAGTAACCAATGTACTTACACCTAAAAATAAGCTCACTCAGAAATACAAGACTTAAAAATCACTGGCTAATTTTAAATGTGATTTTCTGCTACTGTGCTGAAAACGTCCATACGTTTTATGTCTTCAAAAACATTGTGTTTATTACGATTATCTTAAAGAAAATCCGTTATTTCACGAGAAAATCTCATTTTTTATTTTGTTCGTGACTGTACCACATGACCTATAGCTTCTGGGAATACAGAAGCAAAAGTTTGCTCTATTGTTTTTGCATAAATCATTCAGGTGAATCCGTGAAAAATTACATCCCTTTTTTGTTTTTCGTGTCGTGCGATAAAGCTTTATTTCAATAGTCCAAAATACCTCACTCTTTTTCAGTTTACCTCAGCTGTGTGTTTAGGATGACAACACTGTATTTTTAATGTAGAGATTTTCAGTACGGCCTTTGGTACGGCCTTCAACAGCAAAAATTCGTCAAGTAACAATAAGAACGGACGAATATAAAAATTGCTGTCAACGAAAGAAAGTTATATAAAAAGGGGAAAATGCCCATCACATTACGTAATTGTTTTGAGGGTGTTTACTGATTCCATAACCAGTTACATAAGAATCTTGGTAGATATCTTACGTAAGTAAAAAGTATTGGGTGAAGTTGATTGCTCCAGTTTTCTTCAAACTATTTTCTCTGTTTACGCAGTAACGCAGTCATATCAATTCGTACCACGCCTAAAACTCTATCATACCCTAAAGTTATTGCCCAATTTCATGAACTGAGGATATTCGGGTACTTTAATCTTGAGTAAAAATAGGTTCGAAGAAAAACCATTTTTGGGAATAACAGTCCATTCTATAGGTTGGAGAACTAAATAGCGTTAGCTAGACGCAATAAATTCAGTCGGTGTAGATTTTTGCCACTATCATTTCATAACATTACATTGTCTCAATCGTTTCTCTCTTAAGCCCATAAATTATGATTTATACGTAACAAAAAGGTTTTTGTTGAGGTCAAGAAAATAATATAATATTGTGTTACGGAGATAATTAGTTCAGCCGCTAACAAGTCTAATTAAGCGCCGACGCATTTATTCAGACGAAGGACTTCTTAGCACACGGTGAAAGACGCAATTTAAATTACATTTAAAGTTTTTGTGAAAGCATAATCTGATTCTTTTTGCGTATTTCCTAATTCTAAAACCAGGACTTTAATTTACATATGTCAACAGACTATCTTGGTACATAAATTAAACAAAACTTTGAAGCAGGCGAGGTCCATTCTAATTTCACTTCATAATTTAATATTCAAATGAACCCCGCCTGCTTCCAAGTTTTGTTTAATTTAAAATGTGCTTGTTTTTTGCTTTTCAGTTTTTTCAGTCGGGTTTTTTTAGATTTTTACTACTACTTTTTATTTCCAACTTTTTCTTTTTTTTGTGTTTGGTCTTTCGTTGGTCGCGTAAAATTCTTCGCAGATAATTTAACTTTTATGTTTGATTACTTATAGGATTTGTGACTTTGAATTTCTTTTAAACATAGAAGTGTATGTATAATATATTTTTGTAATCTCCTTTTAAAACCCTTTATTTTGATGCCCTACTCGATGGTAACGGATTTTTTTTTATCAAATCCGCGATATTGCCCCCAAAATCCATATTTTTTCTTAGTTTTTTAATTTTAAAGTAGCCAGTGACACTTGCGCTATCAAGACAAATCTAACGACGTATATTTTATTCAAATCCGTTCATCCGTTTAGGAGTTATGAGGGAACAAAGAGACAGACATAAATACATACCTACATATACGCCAAACACATAACCCTCCTTTTGGGCTTTGCCGCAGTCGGGTAATTAGGCTCGGAATTCAGACTTATTCTTACTCGGAAGTCTGAATGATTAAGTCAGTTCCCAAATGTCCCACTTCTCAACTTCTAAGTATTGTAGGTGCCTAGGTGGGTAGACATTACATTATTGGTACATATTACAAGTAACCTAATAGTACATAATATAACATTTCAGAACATCACAGACTTCATTAATTGTTACGGTCACACTTCGCCGTGACCGTAACAATGCATAAAGTCAACCGAAGTCAGTTTTCATAATTTTCTTTTCCAAATCAGATTTGAAACTATTATAACTTATGCAAAATACTTACAAATTAATTCATTAATATGTATAGTGCAAAAGTTTTAACGAATTTACAATAGTCTTAAAAACTTAAAATTTAAGTAAAAGATTTCCATTTTATTGGACTTGTTCAAACTTGTTAAAAATCTGAAAAGATTATGTATGTAAGTTTTTCTAAAAAAATACAAATTAAGAAGCACAATCCGCACTTAAGTACTTCCATACGAATCTCCATAAAGATCAAACGATTTTTTGAGTATAAGAAAATAGTGGTTGCGAGTGGCCTAATAGCGAATAGTGAAAACAGGTCATTCGCAACTGATCGCAGATGTAAGAAACAGCAAAAATACTGTGAGACCAAGTAATAACAGCAAAAAATATAGACACGCGTAAACTTGTAATTGATAATTACTTAGTTAAGAATCACTTCTATATTATTAACACATTGTTGTAAGCCGTATAAGTAACTTTTTCATCATCACTATCATTCATAGCCCGAATACACCCACAGCTGGCTAGAGGTCTGTTTTTTTGTGCTAATGTCCACGTCCCTGTGCCAGCTTCGTACAGGTATTTCCCCGGATATAACCCATGTCGTCTGCCCGTTCATCCTTTTACTTCTCTAAACAATATCGTCATAGGGTCGTTAACTTACTAAACACTCGAGGTCGGGCCACAGCCATCCAGACAAACCGTCTACAGCACCTACTTAATAATCACATGTACAAACTAGTTACTACCTACTTTCGCACATCGTCATTCGTTCCTAATGTCAGTCGACATTGGCGTATAACTATGGTGTGTCCAGATGCTACTTGCAGAGAAACAGCTTGGCTTAATGCCAGCACAAAGCCTTGCGAGCTGGACAATGGACATACGCTGCAAAATTACTACCCAATATTTTTATTCGTTTATTGCGCTGAACATTGCTGTTGTACTGCTTATGTTGCTGTGTTGTTCTGGTCTTGGCTAGCAGACACGAAAGGTTCATATAACACGCAATTCCTTTTAGATTATCATTCTAACCACAGCAGTCACTAATGTCGCTGTGTATAAGAACACAACCGTTTAGTTTGAACGAACCACATTTTTTTTTTTTTTGTAGTCTGTATTGTCCCACTGCTTGGCAAAGGCCTCCCCCAAATCCTTCAAAGTGCTCTTTTCTTGAGCCACCTCGAACCAACCCTCATGGTGCGCGTCCAGATCGTCTCGCGACCTCATTCTGGGCCGGCCTCGGCGGCGCCGTCCGTCTTCCGGCAACCATCGTGTTGAGGCTTTTGCCCAGCGATCATTGTGTATGCGGCTGACGTGACCCGCCCAATCCCATTTTAGCCTAGCAGCCACTATGCCCGTTTTGGAGTGCGGCGTGGTGTTTCGAATTCTATCTTGTCTTTTGACACCCAAAATGCTACGTTCCATTGCCCTTTGGCATACTCCAAGGCGGAAGTTTTGAGTCTCGGTGAGAGACCATGTCTGAGCACCGTACCAATATTTTACAAAAAATGTCACCCTTGGCCACCGCTAGCTAGAATAATTTTCAAAAAAAAAAACAACATAATATCATCACGCATCTCAACAGGTTAGGCAGATGTAAAATTCAGAGTTAGTCTTATTAGTTCACACACATTTCGCTAGTTACTGCGGTGGCTGCCACCAAAAAATTGTTGATGGAAAACCCAATATCACTTTGCCCGACCTGTGAATCGTACCCAGGACCTCTTGCATAACAGTCGCGTTTACGACCACTAAACCAACGAGTCTGTCTGAATCGTTTTGGCAGTCAGAATAATTTTGACAATATTATTTTCTAAGGTAGAAAGAACGCAGATTTGTGCATAACACAATTTTCACTTAACTTTAATCGTACAATTGTGAATAAAAAAATAAGTCTAAAAACTGAAACCCGACTACAAACCGCGGTCTTAAAAGTAGAAAACAAGAATTCTTGTCTGATATTCATATATTGTACTTGTATATTTCTATTTAAATATAAGTAAAGGAGGTCAGTCGTAGTCGCATGGCTGTTGCCGTTAGCAGGGTGGCCCCTGCTAACGGCAACAGCAGCTGACTTCTGTATCAATGAAAACGCCATGAAGGAGCATCAGGTATCAGTGGCATGCGACTACGGCGGTCCTCTGACGAAGAATTATTAAAATTTATATAGCCTGTGTCACCCGCGTTATTCTTACGAATCTATTGACACTTCATTTATTAAAATACCTTCAGTAGTCTAGGCGCTACGGTGGAACATACAAACATACATACATACATACCTACATGCATACATACATAGACTGCCAAAATTATTACCCTTCCTTTTGGCTTCGCCGTAGTCGGGTAATAGATTTAGTTCCATACTATAGTAGGTACCTAGTAATAGGTATCCGAAGTTATATATACACACATCAAAAGTGTCTAGGGATCAACATATATTTTTGCAATAACTTTTCTCCTGATTGACATTAATTAAAATTTTATTTAAGGATTCATCAAATAAAGTGTTTTCGTTTGTCACAGTAACGATAAACCAAGTCACCTTTGCATTAATAAAGAAATTTGCCATTTTCCTAATAAAGGGATTTTTGACATTTGAACCACTAACATTAAAGTTCTAAAAAAAGACATATTATATTATATTATTAATTAATAATCCGTGTTTCTACCGCGAACACTAACAACACAAGAACATCGGTTTGGCATACTCAAAATGAGTTCATCCAAATCACGCTGTGGAATGGCCGCCCATGTTCGTTGCAACAACAAAAAAAGGTCTTCTTGCGACTGGATACCCTCCATATTCGGCAGAGCTCTTCTCTGTAGCATATCCCATGCATGCTCAATCGGGTTCAAGTCTGGCGACTGAGCAGGCCAGGGCAGGACATTGATGTTAGCTGCGGCGAGTCTGTCTTACAACTCTTGCGGTGTGCGGTCGTGCATTATCATGCATAACCTGAAATAAGGGACCGATTTGCACTTGTAGAGGAACGATGACGTCTGATACAATCGTCTCAGCATAAATTTGAGCGTTGAGGTTGCCTCTGATCCAAATCAACTCAGTTCTTCCGCCGATCCAAATACCCGCCCATACCATGATGGTTCCACCACTATAAGGATGGACTTCCTGGCAGGATTTTAATCGCTGTTGGCGTCCAGGGGTTCTCCAGTGTCGTATACGTCTTGTATCCGGTCTCATACCAAAACGAGACTCATCAGAAAAGCACACGAAACGCCATTGTTCTTCTGCCCAATTTCTGTGTTCAAGAGCCCATTGATATCGAATCCTACGATTGTGCATTGCTATAGGTGGTACCCGTAGCGGTCTTCGGGAATGAAGGTTCACTTCATGCAAGCGGTTTCTGACTGTTTGGTCGCTAATTAAGTTCCCTGAAGAGTGATGAAGCCTCACGGCTAACATCATGGCGGTTATTGTTGGAGCTCTTCGAGTTAAGATTTGAATGTATCGGTCTTGTCTCCGTGTGGTGCAGCGATACCGTCCTCCATGGCGCTCAGCCACGGTACCAGTGCTTCGGTAACGTGTCCAAAGTCGACTGATAACACTCTGACTTGTATTCAGAGCTAAAGCCACAGTACGTTGCCGGGAACCAGCTTCTATCATTCCCACGGCTCTGAGCATTTCTTCCCTGCTTAAATGACGTCGCCGCTCCATAATAACGTTGGTTTTAATCAGTAGTAGGGAAACAGTAGCACTAATAATGTCTTCAATGCGTTGTATGTTTTTATAGGGAAAATATTGACAGCTGATTTTCATCTTTTACTCGAATTTGATTCACAGTTCCTGATTCAAATTATGAAATGCACCAAAAAGGATCCATATAAATTTATAAAATCATAAATTTATTACAAAGCCACATCTCAATCTCAAGAAATCCGCATAAAAATGCTTGATCCCTAGACACTTTTGATGTGTGTAGCTCCTAATTGTCATTATCAACGCATAACTTCCATTTCGAAAGCAAAATTACACAATGTTGCTTAATATAATTAACGAATAGTTAATTCCATTCTCTTGCGGACAAAATAATATTGGTTGCAGATTCAGCGCTAATAATTGAACTGGCTATTGTAACGTTCGAGGCAAACTAAAACACTAGACAGGCAGAATTCAGGGCAAACGCAATAGGTAGATAACCAAACTAATCTACTGCAATAGTGCAATATTCGCGTCTGTCCGACTTTTCCTACTGCGTACAATCGACAAAACGAGTAAGCTACTTGTGATCCTTTTTTTTTGTTCTGGACTCCTTACATCTGGGAACCCTCCAGTTACGGAAATATTGAGGATCAAGGTTCCAAATTCTTCACAGCTGTTTTATTTTTTCAATACTAGTTTTTTGGGTTATAACTTTACTTAAATTACCTTCATGATCCATTTACTATTCATAGGATCCACTTGCACATTGTTTTAATTCAATTCAAATCATTAAACGTCTCTGAGTGCGGTAGTTAGTTTGGTGTACATAATGCTTGGTTGACGGCTTCGTGAATGTTTAGTTCACACCCTGTATACTCAGTTCTATCGAATAAACATGCTTATACTATGCAATTGTTAAATAACTGGCGGTGCTAAAAACTGCGAGTAATAATCATGCTAATTTGACGGCACGGTTGGTACAGTGGCTGAGCGATTGGACTGCTGCGCTGCGTGTCGCGGGTTTGAACCCCGCACGGAACAAATATTTGTATGGCCTACAGATAGTTGTTTCGGGTCTGGGTATTTGTGTATGTGAGTTTAAATGTTTGTGAACGCACCCACGGTATAGGAGAAATTCCTAGTGTGGGGCAAGGTTTTAAAATAAAATGTATCACGAAGGTAGTTCAACTATTTCGGTTACATCGTTGGCAGAATCCAAGTTCGACATGGTGGAGGGACGAAATAATAGTCTTAACACTAATTACAACCGCCTATTTATTTACTTCCGATAACAAATTAACAAAATCTTAAACGATCAAGCCGATGGAAATGGATTAAAGTACGGAAACGCGGTAAGTTCGATACAGCCGGGTAGAACTACCGTTCGCGCTCGTGTACAACTTAAAAATTATTGTGCTTCGGTGTTCATTCTGCGACATGTATTTGTATGTAGATCGACGTAAGAGACCACACAACACACTCAAAACATTGTCTAAAACTAGGAACAAGTTGGCTGCCCGTACACCTATCTCTTTGTCCAACTGTACCTAGGTACCTATATTCAATTAGACTTCCACCCATTTGTTGGGACACATTCGAACCGACTACGGACTGAACACACTTTGTCCAGCCAACGTAACAAAAGTTTTGTTGTGCAATGTACCTATCTAACTGAGCCACAAAAGGTGCCACCAAAAAACCGGTCAGATCTTTCGGAACTTGGAGGCCTTCTGTTGTTTGTGAAGAGGAAATTAATATTTTTCAATAGCTAAACTTCCGAAATGAATGATATTTTAAAAGCTTTTTTACATAGCAGAAAATTTAAGAGCAGGGTACATAAAACAATTTTTATACGCTACATCAAAAACGTACCTACCATTTCATTAATTTTATTGAATTTTAAGTGGTTTTAAGTAATTCTTGATAAGTTTTTAATAAATAAAACTGGAAAATATTTAGTAGTCGCGTGCCACGCAATGGATGTGTGGAATACAATTTAGAACCAATTAACACAATTTACCTGAAAACTAATTGCTACGACGTTCGAGAGGCTGAAGAGGGGACATAAAACTCGCAGATATAAAACTTAAGAAACAATAACAATATGAAAAGCGATAAAAACCCTGCGAAAATTAATAATTTGCGTGTAGCTTAACATAACCGTATCCAGTGGAGGTTGGATGGCCGCCAACTCGTTATGAAGCGAATTATCCACACGATCGGCTGCGACCAAGGACACGCTGAGCACACCCATCCCGCACACATGCCGCTTTCATTTCAATCCCACTAAATATCATGGACATCTCAGAAACGCGAGTTAATTATCGCAATTAATGGGAGTCTGCATATCCAATATCATCATTATTACGACGGCTTTGATATTTGATATTATGGCTCAATTAGCTGTATTCTCTGTTGGGTTTAAGTGGACTAATCTACCTTTGTTACCTAGGAATAATAGGTTACATGTCTCAAATGCGCAAAAGGGACTAACGTATCATATTAGAACACAAAAGGACGACATCAAAATGATAGATAGCGTACCTTTATATCCCTTACCACAACCCAACAAATCCTTAAACATTTCAAAATATTATAACCACTGTTACATCTATCAAAGTAACGTCCGTCAAAGCTCCCTGATCCATTCGGGACCCATAGTTTGTTTTAAATTAATGGCATCCATATCTCACGATCCCTAGAAATTGTCCTTACTATTTGTCACAAAGATTATCTACTTTTTCTGTTCCCGACCCTGTGATATATATTATATTCATCTTCCTTGTCTTCATTCCAAATATGACGTCCTACATAAAGTAAGTGCTATAAAAGTGTCGGTACATCACCACAGGTATGAAAAGATGAAAACAAAATTGATAAATTGGTGAAATACTTCAAAGTGTTTGCACACAGTCATTTATTTCCACAGCGGGAAGTTCCGATATTTTAAAACGTATCGACGCTGCTGCCAAAGTAAAATGAGTTTTATGGTAGAGAGATTAAGGTGACTTGAGAATGATTTCACTTAATGGGAGCACAGCGGGAGTTCACGTGATGTCACGAAAAAATGTATTCCCGAATTATAGAGAGGTTAACGAGCTGTAGGTGTTCGTCGTTAAAGCTGCCATAAACTGTGCTAATGTGACGTGACGTCACACCTCCGGGGACTTAAATACCCGGAAAAAAGTGAAAATCATTTTTTACGCATTAGAAGTTTAAAACACCGAGATCATCGCTAAGAAGGTATATTCCAGAAACTCAACGTTCTCAATGTAAATAATGTTCCACGAAGCTCAGCATTCTGCGCGGCACTAATTTGATTAAAGAGCATTAATCAATTAGTAGGCGATGAATGTGACTGCAAGTAAATAAATTAATGTCTGCTAATGGATCGAAATCATTATTTTCCACAGAAAATATGTGTTTCATTTATTGAGTACTAAAAGTAATTAGGAAAATCAAAGACAATTTATTGGTAAAGGTGCGTATTCAAACGGTTGCTTTTAACCTACCTGGTAATTGTTTTTGACTTGTAAAATGTATCACATGCAGCAAAATGTATACATAGACTCACGCCTTTTTCTCAAGGGGGTAGACAGAAACAACAGAACGCCACCTGCTGCGATACTTTTTACTCCTTTTGCTTCATACATGTTTATACATCTGGATAAACACGCACGGTGGTTTCGAGTACTGCACACTGTTATTTCTGAAGAACTTTACCAATAAGGTCAGTGTTATGTGTCTTTCTAGGGCATCCTCTTCCGGTAATGTCACTCACATCTGGGGACTCTCTCTAAAACCATCAACAAAGATACTCTTTTCAATTTTATCACTACATCAAAGATGCAACAAAGGACTAAATAAACTGTTTAGAAAATCTAAATCCAACAGCGCCGTGAATCACCTCAAGTATTTCGCTAAGCGGCGACATGCATTCTTGAACGCTCACGAAACATAAAGTCCCGGCGTCAAGGCTTCAACCTAATTAATTTTAAGCGCAGCACTTCCCAACTTGAAAATTATCTCCAAAATAAAATTTTAAAGTAACTATATAAACACAAAACTGACTTGGATGGAACTAAAATTGTGGGTGGCGCGTACAAACAGCTCCAGGGCCGTCAGTATTAATCCCGCGGGAAACGCAACTTTTTAATAGGTTTAAGACCAAAAATCCTGGGATAAAATGTACGAAACAAGCTTTAGATTCACCTGAGTAATTAGTTAGGCGGGTAATGAGTTTATTTTTAATGGTTAGGCAAGTTGTAAATTTTATTTGTCGCCTCCAGCGAAATGAGATTTGAACAGATATTTGTTACTCGCGGTCTCGTGTGTTAATGAGTACTTGTTTCTGTTTGGGACATTATAATAGAGTTTTGGAAGTTTAAGTATTTTGTTCATGTATGAGTGTAGGTTTGAGATTAATCATATGATAAATTAAATTGTTGGTATGGTAACACATCATCATCATCATGGTAACACATCATCATCGTTTGCCTCACTTTTTCCCAAATTTTATAACGTCACCTTACTTACGGTGACATCGGATTCTGGTGAATACCAGTATTTTACATTGAGCTATCTGACCTCTACAAGTCAGTTACTGGGCTAAACGGTAACCTTTGGTAGGACTGGTTGGTATTGGTGATTTCTGACTACGAATTCAGTGGCCCGAAAATCTGACTAGCAACACACGACATCTGACTTTACAGGTGTAAAGCATGCTAAAGATCTACAAATGGCAACTGAGACCAATAGTTTATCGTCCTTTCCGAGGCGCGCAGGTAACTCGGTGTATGATAGGCGGTCACCCATCCACAGACTGACCTTGGCAAGTGCAGCTTAAATAACCTTGATGATCAACCCTTGTGGCTATTTTTATTTAAAAACGAGCTCCTTGTATTGTTACACATTCATCAATCAAATATCCACAAGACAAACGTCACCCAACACATCTGCAATTTGCAAACCACTCTCACATCTAGCAAACAGCTGCCCCGTTCTAACACTTGTGCTATTTACGAAGCTATACGGATGGGTAACTTCACGGGTATTTACGAATGTGCTGCCGACCGGACTGGCTCCCAATAGTCGCGATATTGGAGGGCAGCGGACGACGCACGATGTGTAGAACCATCCTATCGTTATGACCGGAACATTCCGCAAACAAAAATGCATACTCGACGCGAATTGTTCAATGCTTTTTTATTTTACGTTATATTGTTTGCTTTGATGTGGTTTTGTTTCTCAGTCAAATTACAGAAGTCGCTGGTGGGTTGCAGGTAATCTTATTGTGTCTTTTGAAGTTTTTTGTAACTGACTCGGAAAAAAGGAGAAATCGAGAAATGATCTTTATGCAATACATGTGTAGAACGTAATAAACATTACTTTATTACCAGAGTTATTAACACCATACCTTCATTATATAATATACACTTTCAAAACTTGTGTCTTTTTTAACACTGGTGCAGATTTTCTAGCAAAAGTATGTATTTTGACAATCATCGTATGTCTTCCAAAAAATAACCTCGCTCTGTTTTTACCCGACTGCGGCGAAGCCCAAAAGGAGGGTTATTACTAACGTATTTACAAAATTGGAGACAAAGCCACTCTAAGCAGTTAAAATATGAACTTTTGGAAAAAAATCAAAACCCGATTACTTACTCAGGTTAACATTGGGTTACCTATCCCCGTGGGTAGATAGCTGGATGGAGAGACACGCCCAATGCAGCCGTAGAAATCTTAGAAAATTAATTAAATAGAAGTTTTTCCTCTGAGAGCAGGTAACTCTGTAGCACAACATTCGTTCTAGTTCTAGAACAAAAACATTGTCGACGCGCACATTTTATCTGGTTAATTTAAAGCAATGCGTATTTGTTGTACTTAAAAGGCAACAATGCTTGGTACTTGCCAGTACACGTATTAATGAAACCAATACGTATGGCCTGTTTGCGCAGGTAAATTTTTGGTTCATTATAATAATATACCCAAAAATATTTAATAGTAAACGTTGACAGAGGGCAAAATAAATTATCTCCGTTTTAATGATCATGTCTTCGTTTTTTAATGGTAGGTAATATTATCCTGGTAATGATATTTTCTGGATAAAGTTGCAACTTTTTTTTATGTTAAAGTAATATTCATCAACATCATCAGCTGAGTCTTTTTACAACTACATATATTGGGGTTGGCTTCCAGTCTAACCTGATGCAACTGAATATATGAAGCGACTGCATAGGTAGGTAATACTGCTACTTGCTGTCAGACATTCTTGCAACTGACTAGGTACCTGTTACAAATGTCAAAGTTAAACTGTCGTAAAAAAAATAGCCTGGACCAACGGTTTAACGTCCTTTCCGAGGCATAGAGGAAACTCAGTGTGTAAGGGGTGGTCAGCCATCCTATCATCTACAAACCTACCTAGGCCAGCGCGGCTTAACCTGTAGATCGATTCGAGTGGCTGTTGTTATTATCTAGCCACGAGCTTCAAAATCAAACACAGTATAAACTGAGCACATTGTTACAGGCTTTGTTGTTGTGGCTTTTTTTGGGGTACTTGTTATATTTACACCAAATGAATTAAAAGATGAAGGAACAGAAAATGATTTTTTGAGAGATAGAAATATAGCACTGATAAACAGCATAAAATCACACAACTACAATAAAACATTATATGATAGAAACAGAAAATATTAGTTTAAAGTAGGAGATATCCAGAATAAATACAGGACATTAAAATTTGAATGCTGTGGAAATGCGTTCTTTGCGAAGCATCTGTGGTGTAACTCGAAATGATAAATTGAGGAATGAGGTTATACGAGAACGCAGAAATGCAGTTTAAAAGAAGATGTAGTGACACAATTTTAAGAGAGCATGTTAAGGTGGTTAGATCATGTGGAGGGTATGAATGAAAGTCGATTAACAAAAGGTATGGTATTTACAAAGCAAATGTTAGTGGTAACGCCGGGAGGGGACGCCCTAGAAAGATATACACTGATCTTATTGGTACCGTTCTTCAGAAAGGACAGGTGCGTAGTAATTGTAACCGGCGTGCGTGTATGACCAGATTTATGAATGTGGACGAGGCAAAAGGAGTATGTACGGATCGTAGCAAGTGTTGTTCTGTGGTTTCTGCCTACCCCCATGGGAAAAGAGCGTAAGTTTATGTATGTATGTATACTGGACATAGAAAACCAGAATCAAATCTCTTCTACATCACCAAACTAGTCTCAACTTCTGCATTTAGGAACAACAGTATAAAAGACATTTGATGTTCGGTTACAATTTTCTCCCCGAAGGGGGGGGAGTGTCCCTTCAGGGCTGCGGGATGTTGTAAGAGATACCGCGGCCTCGACATAAAGGGCTAAAAAGGAACATGGGTGGTTTTTAGTCAGTAGAAGTCTGACATTCCCTTTCACTCTGCCCAAGAGCGGGAGGGGTTATTTGATGATTTCCCACCCCTCCCAAAAACGGGGGGGTGGGTAAAGAACCCGCTAATCATTTGCGCTCGTTCAAGCACGAATGATTAGCAGAGTTAAAGATTGGATAGATTGTATGAAGGTATGATTGAATGACGGACTGAATGACACTAATGACAGTATTGCGCATGTCATTGTGATTTGAAGAGATAACTGAAAACTTTATTGTTTACTTTTTAATACCGAAGACAGGATTATAAACGACGAGACGATATCCCGATAAATGAATAGCTTTGAATGTGTTTCTTTAATTACATAAAGGAATAGTAATATTTTTTTGCTAAAGCAGTTGTATTTATAAGTACTTAGTTCATAACCTCTTTGTAAAAGAAATTAAAAAAAATAAATTGCTTACATCAACGCAGTTGAGTTATTCGATTCTTGATTATGATAAGTTATAGGTATGTATATGAATACTATATTATTTACAAACGTTGCTTTTAGTGAAGCAACGACTAAAGTCTGCTGCACCACTAGTTTTGACGCTTTCATAAAATTACGGCGTAATTTGAAGCGACCTTGAATTATTTTCGCACTTGTGTTTTGATTCCCTAAACCGAGTACGAGTACCACACAAAACTCAGCTTTTCATTTTCGGTAACACTAATAAAAACATGTCCTTAGTTCTCAAGTTGCAAGCCGCGATTCATCATTCCAAAGATTTGGTAAAGACGATCGATCAATTAGCAGTGTTCAAAACGCAACCCTGAAAAAAGAACAACCATCTATCATTCTTTGTCTCTGGTTACTTTTATCTATACTTGTTGCTATATAGAACAAGCAAGCTTCGGTGCCGTTTGCCAACAGTCAACTCAAAGCCCATGGGGTCTGACGGTCAGACCAAAGTATACTTTGAATGTGACGCAATAACAGTCCGTAATGATATTCATTGGGTAGTTCCGATCTCTCAAATTGTTGGCAAGTACTTTTGAACAATTTCTGGCGACCATTCAGTGATCAGCTAAGCAGAGTTCTGAACTGTAAATGTATTCATTATTTGTTATTTGTACACAATTCATTGATTTTGAATTATCTATTGCAATATGTAGATTTTGTCTAGATAAATCACTATCAGCAATATGGAAAAGCGTAACAATCACAAAATAAATACGAATTACATAAATATTAATAAAAGTCAGCGCAAAACATCCAGCCAATAATAAAATGCATTCAGTTTTTAATCATAACATACATTTTTTGCCGTATTTATGATATAAAACTTGAAATAAAAATACAGTTACGAAAAAATGGGCATATATTTTTCAAGGAATTTCCGTTCAGATTTTCGCCCGTGTTCGACGGTCGCCCCAATTTCAACCGCTGTAACCATACAGGCATACAGCGTAAAAGTGCGTAAAGGTAGCAATAAACAGAACATTTCGACTTGGTCGTTAATCACAGTAACAAACGCGATGTCTGTCAACGTAATCACATCTTTTTCGGAGTACGCACTCAAATAGGAATCGGTCTTAATAATTTATAACGCTGCTTAACCGCCACAGAGTTTTGATTGTATTAAATAACGAAATAAGAATGAATTATGAATAACTTTATCAACTTTTTGGAGAGATCTTATTCGGATTCGGACTCAATGGACTGTTTTCGAATGGTTTTATAAAAACTTGTTAAGTATTGGTTAGCATTTTCAGTATGATAATCTCATAGCTGAGTAGGTACGGCGTGTTGTCAGACACCTTTTGGGAGGACTTTCAGTTTTCAAAAGCTAAAAGTGTGTATCTTTCATTGACTTTTTTGCCACCATTTTTCGCCAAAAATATAACCAAATTGAAAACCTCCTCAATTAGTTGAAGTCCGTAAAAAATATTCTCTTAAGTATGCCTTGTCCGTGACACAAATATCTTTACATGGTATAAAACAAGGTCGCTCCCGCTGTTTGTACGGTTAGATCTTTTAAACTAGGCAATGTATTATTGATTGTGACGCAGTTTTCAGCAATAGATAGATTGATTTAAGAGAAAGGTCTAAATGCAGTATAATTATCAGCATCATGGCCGCCGTCGTTAGAGTCTTACAACATAGTGGCAACACCAATATATATACACACGCACACAATGACACAGCAAATAGGCAGCAGCAGCAAAATTTAGGATACCTTACTCTAGTTTTAGTTGTTTATTCCATGATAGGCGAATCAAGAACTCCATTGCTTTCGAAACACAACGTCTTTTATACACAGAAATGGCGGGCTTAACATAACAATATTATTATATACACTTTGCAAGGCGGGAAAGATCTAAATAAATACTTAATAATCATTATTCTAGCGATAATATCAAAATAATTCCTACTATTAAAACAAACAAATAACGTATTGTAAAAATATCAAACGGGTGTAATATAAATGAAGCAAACGGAAATTACTATTATTTTAAAATAGACGTAAATGCGAATATAAGTTCAGTAAATCAAAACATGTTAAATACGAGAACTAACTACCTTCAAATACATCTATTAGTTCAAAATTCAATGTGATCTCATAAGGGTTAGGCAAAGGTGTACCTAGTACAACACCCATATTTTACCAGTTATGTTAAGTCCCATATAGTTGCGGGTTTATTGCCATAAACCGAGCACAAAGCCAGACTCAAATAAATAAAGAATATCTTTAAAAAATGTCCAAATCAATTTTTTTCTGAATAGTCAGAGAGCTTAAGTCGGTACACGTGCACTAGTTGTGCACGTGGACTGAAAACTTTATTGACACATACAAACGTTTAATATCAAACGAGTCCCTTCGAACAAAAACACTAAGTTGTGATCTATTCAAACGGTAACCAACTCAATGGTATTGTTCGCTCAAAGCATATTGATTTAGGTAGAAAGTGGTACTCAATAACCGCTCTATCTAAAACCGAGGTCCCAATGAGCCGAAGTTAGCTATCTATTGCAAAAGTTTAGCGTAAAATTACATCTTTACCGGCGATATTAAATTTCTGTTGTCTCATGTGATTTACGATGTCTTCGTTCACTTATTAACGGGTCCGTCTATAAAATATTGATTTTTGGCAATTTTGCATCATTTTCTATAAAATTCTTGAAGAATGGCTAGACTTTCATTAAACAGTGTTCAAAGTAACGAAAAACGACTGAATTTGACGATTGAATGTTTTTTTTACATCTATCATTTCAGCCAAAAGACGTCCACTGCTGGACATACTTTATTTGCATCTATACAAATAAATAAAATTGATTTGTCTGTTCGTAATGTCAAATGCAAGTGAAATTTTCAGTGGCTTAAGTTAGAACTAAAGCTACTGTTATTTTAGAAAAAATATTTAGGATTCACGCAAAAAACTTAAAACCCTCGAAATTGGTAACAAAATTCGATTTAATAAAAAAAGTTATTAAAAAACTAAAAAACCCCTCTGAAAAAACTTAAAAGCAAAAAACAAGCACATTTTAAATAAAACAAAACTTGGAAGCAGGCGGGGTCCATTCTATTTTCATTTCATAATTTAACATTCAAATGAACCCCGTCTACTTCCAAGTTTTTTAACTACTTTTTTATTTCCAACTTTTTAGTTCTTTTGTGTTTGTTCTTTCGTTGGTCGCGTAAAATTCTTCGCAGATGATTTAACTTTTGTGTTTGTTTATAGAATTTGTGACTGTAATTTTTTTAAAACATTTCTGTATAATATAATTATTTTTGTCACCTCTTTTTAAAACCCTTCATTTTGATACCCTACTCGATGGTAACGTTGTTTTTTTTCAAATTTGCGTTTCGGCCCCCAAAATCCGCAATTTTTCTTTGTTTTATTTTTATTTTAATGTGGCCAGTGAAACTCGCGCCATCAAGACAAATCTAACGATGTATATTTTATTCTAATCCCTTCATCCGTTCGGGAGTTATGAGAGAACAAAAAAACAGACGTACATAGAAACTTCTTTTGGGCTTCGCGGCAGTCGGGTAAAAGGGAAGTAAAATTTATTATAATAATTTCACGCGAATGAAGCTTACGGGCAATAACAATACAGTTATTAAATAAATTGAGTACCTGCAAAGGCCCTCTCTTAGAGAGGAGGACCGAGTTCCTGCAGTAGGATCATTATAGCCTGATGATGATGATGAGTACCTACAAAGAGACGAGTCCCGTACGGTATACATAATTACCCTTAAACGATAAATATAATTGTCCACAGAAAACATGACACACAGTTGAACGGTGTACCGTTCAAATAAAACAGCTCATTAACTCCTAAAACTATTCATTCAAAAATAATTTATATACCGAATACAAAGTAGGAATTATAAATATTAAAATGTAATTTATAATCTGTTTAAAACTGGATGCGGCGACTTCGACAGGTGGCTGAAACTTTGTTAATAAACTCATATTGCGCGTCACTCAAGCCCTGCATTTGATTTATTTGCATTTGATAAAGCCTTATTTAATTTGATTACTTTAAAGAACAAGTTTTTTAATTTCAAGTTTATCTATATTTTTTTTGGATATACAGATGACAGGCATATAAAGATGACAGAGAGAGGCAAACAGAGACTTGAAGAGCATTGCTTTAAGAGCTTTTCTTCTTCTTCCAGTGCTCGCATCTTGTTCCGGTCCATCAGGTTAGTTCGAAATTAATCTTGCAGACTACTTACCATGTTTAATTTTCCCATCAATTTGTTGTGACAAATCTCGGTTCGTGATATAAAAATAATTTCACGCCTTTCGGGCAGAGGAGTACCTAATAATAGTACACCGAAATTTCGCAATTTATATTAATTCCCATGTTACCGAAGGCGAGCCTATTTCCATCAATCGGGCACAAATACAATCTCCTTGACTGCTACTGACTTAACACCTCACGCTCAGAACCATAAGCCCAAGAAGGCAGTCAAGGTATATCAAGAGTAAAAGTAGGCATCAAAATAATTATTATAAAATAACATAAACATAAGCAACACATGAAATACTTTTATACTGACTACCCGTAGATTTGTTACATGTTTCAGTTTAAGTAAAATGGTCATTGACTTGTACAATTCTGACTAGCAGTCAAATATTTTCACTTCACGCCAGTTCCATGTGAAAATGATTTATGTTTACGACAAAAACATAAATGACCCTTTATTAATTTAATGACAATAATATCGTGACATATATTTAGGCTAGCCTATAATTTATTTGTAATTTCAAAACATTTGTCACATACCCTGGTATGTTAACATTGAAATTACTTCAGGTCACAATTATTCGGATATTACCAATAAATTAACATTTCATTGAGGTCCTAATAAGCACGTATAGAGTAGAGTTCACTGTTCACCAAAACTAATGGAATTTAAACTAATTTAAATACATTAGGCATGCGACCTTTTCGTACAGCAACCCAAGTTATACGTCGACTGTCGTTAGAAATGCCTAAAGGTCCGTGAGTGAGGATTTATCGAAACTTTCTACGGCACATAAAGGACCCTTTGAGAAGGGAATACTAATTTTCAGGCTCCGTAACGCCCTCTAACGTGTTAAATAGTCAGTTTAAGTGCTGTGACTATTTGTTTCAATTGCCTGAAGAACTAAATGGTGTTAACAACCGCTTGTTTCGGACTTATTTGACTTTCTTCACGGCTTGATTAAATACCGGCAATTCAGGTGAAAATATTCGGTATGATCAGGGTAGACCGTGGCAATGGTGGTACCCCTATGACGATCTGATATCGTTTGCATTCTCGTTTGAACATGGGTAGATACTACAGAGGATACATAGGTTTAGAAGAAGAAAGGGAACGTCTTTGCTCAGCAGTGTGGCACACAAATAGGCTAACAAAAAACAGGTTAAATTACAACACTCAACGTATTAAAACATGTTTTTTCGGTTGAAAATAAAATTCTACGCAATTCTACGGTTCTGCATAATTATCTCCTGCTTAAAATAACAGTACTCGCCTCTTCGGTAAAACACCGCGAATACCGAGTACGTCATTCTCGCTACCTGCAATGGAAAACGTGAAAATTTAATGGCTGTTTCGGGGAACACCTCGTAATTTCTCGTCATTTCAACTTCCAATCTCGAGAGCTCGTAAAAAATCATTTGCATAACATGTTTATTGTTTTGTTCTGTAAAATATTTCTTGCTAAATGCACATCATTTGCCGACCTTGTTAATTCATTCAATAGGGATGTTTACTGACTTAAAAATATGATTCTAATTAGTCTGTCTATTAGATTATCGAAAAATATTGGATACGTATTTTTTGTTTCATCAAGTCAATAAAAATTGACGAGGATAAAACGCGTCAAAGATGTGAGTGGGGTTGTGACGTCACTGACCGCTAAAGAATGTCATACTAATGTCTCAGAAAAAGACGTCACACGAGTTTTTAAAGCACTGTATCGACTTTATTGATGTTTACGTGAAAATAGAAAAAGTACATGTCCAATATTTTTTGGAAATCTATCTGACGGACTAATTAAATTTTTTGTTAAGTAACCTATTTAAGGTGAAAGCGTCAGGATAGCTTTAGGGCTTTTTCGAGGTCAAAGTCATTCCTCGAATTATATGAACTTGGAGGGTTGTATTGATGATTTTGATGATTATAATTCTGTAACTACATACGTCTTACACTCGCGTCCAACATTTCAATCAACATACAACCTAGCACTGGCCTGCAAATTGCAAAAAACGTAAGAAAATTTGAATTTCGCGGCTATCCTGACGCTTTCACCTTAATCAAATATATTTAGGTTTAACATTATTTTTGGAAAGGCTAATTATAGGGACTTTTGACTAGTTTTACCTGGAGTTTTGCCAACGTGAAGGTCGAACATTTAGCTACGGGGCTAATACTGTCATCACAAATCCTGAATCCCAAATTAATCCCGCTTAGAGGATGGCTTTTGCGCCTGTGTGCAGTCAATGAGGATTTTATCTAGCTCACGGAAATGCCAGCCTCAGTTGTAGAACACAGCTCTTGACAACAAGGGTGCCTGGACAATAGAAATATAAATCTAATAGGTCACAGTTTTATCCGTCTTCTCGAACCGATGACTCAGACTTGGTCCAACCAGTACATAGCAATCTGGCACAGATACTCCTGACAGCTCTCTCGTTTGCTTCATTAAGTCCTGGAGGGAATAATTAGTTGTACGCGATTAACAGTAAAAGAGCAGCCGTGGCCCAGTGGTGGCCGTCCCGACTTACGAACAGTAGGTCGTGGGTTCAAACCCAGGCAGGCACATTACCTTGTGTAATTAATTTCATCACCTTTGCTCTCAAAACGGTGAAGGAAAACATCGTGAGGAAACCGACAAGTCTTAGAACCAAAAAATTCGAAGACATGTGATATCTACCAATCTGCACTGCGCCCGCGTGGTAGATTTTAGCCCATTCCCTCTCAAAGAGAGGAGGGCTGTGTCCCAGCAGTGGGAACATTAATAGGCTGTTGATGATGATGATTAACAGGAGAGGAGGTGTAGCATATCCAGAGTTTGATTTACTTAGCTTTTAAGCTGACCTGAGGATACCTCGCAGTTCCGTCGGGGCTGCGGGTTGTTATTAGAGATACCGTGGTCTCGACATAAAGGGCTAAGAAGGAACATGGGTGGTTTTTAGTCAAAAGATACCTCGTAGTAAACCCATATATTGCCAGTTATATTTAAGTTCAAATTATCATAATCATATCAATAATACAAATTACTTAAAAAGCTATTACCCCTTATTTTTACTCTGACATTATTAAATTGTATAATCCGTTCGCTCCATTTATTTTTGAAAGAAGGTAGACTCAGTACGTGATGAGGCAAGATGAACAGATCTATGTGACTCACGTGTTGCCCTTAGAGACGCCACAAGGTACGGCACACGAGTCATTTTGAGTAAAAAATCTGTTAGTTATTTTTAAAATATACATTTTAAATATTTTATTTAACTTGCTTAATTTTTTATCTTTTGTCGAGAATATCAGCCGTGCCGGGCGACCGCGGGCGGGAGCTGAGGCGCGGAGGGCGGACTCCAGCTGCGAGCGCGCACCGGCCGGCTTGGCACTGCGTCAACGTCCTCGCTACCGAGCGTTAGCTATCACAAAATCATTCCTTGCCCACTCAAGTTTTAGTTAACCGTTTGTTATTTCTTATAAAATCTTTTACTTTAATATACAGTCCACACTATCGAAGTCACTTTGTTTCAATCCTCCAAACACCTCGAGGATATCCAACCATTTCTTTTGCATCTTTATTTTGGACATAATTTTTTTCCAGTAGTTTTAGTTGAGCAATTGAATGCATAATTTAAAAAACCTCCCGTCCATATTATTACCCTGGCAGTAAAGAAACATGTATAAATCTATAAGAGAAGAAAGAATCAAGACGCGACAAGGTGAGATGAACTGATGTGGCTGTATGTCGCTCACGAGTTGCCCCAAGAGACTTTACAGGCTACCATGCAGACAAAATCCTTACCGTACTTATTGTAACTTTGCGTGACTTCAGCCTGTGTGTTTTGAACCGGCTAACGTCACAAGACTGCACGATGCATTGTAATTTTTGTAAAATATATGTTCTATACGATTTTAAAATGGTCTCGTTTTGTCGTCAGTGTATCCAACGTAAGACCTATTGCATTTTTATTTCGAGACTGTCTTTGTTACAAAAAAACCGACTTCCCAAAACACAGTACATACATAAATTCACGCACTTGCACTACGGAGGTAGACAGAATCAACGCCTCCTCCCGCGATCCTTTTTTTTGGGTGGTGGGAAATCATCAAATAACTCCTCCTGCTCTTCGGGAGAGCGGAAGGGAGTGCCAGACTTCTACTGACTAAAAACTACCCCTGTTCCTTCTTAGCCCTTGTACCAAAGTCGCGGTACCTCTTTCGGTGAATAACCCGCAGCCCCGACGGGCGTAGGCCCTTGCAGGCCACCTACTATGATCCCTTTTTTTTTTTGGGGGTGGGAAATCCCCTCCTGCTCTTGGGCAGAGCGAAAGGGAGTGTCAGACTTCTACTGACTCAAAACCACCCATGTTCCTTCTTAGCCCTATATGTCGAGGCCGTGGTGACTAGTGTACAACCCGCAGCCCTGACGAGACCTACTACGATCCTTACATACTCTTTTTGCCTCGTCCACATTCATACATCTGGTCTGGGAATAAATTCTTAAATAACTTTACTTTCGGAAGTCGGTGACTTTGCTTGTTTCATTGATTTTTTTTTCATGGACTTCCGAAAGTATAGTTATTTTAGACTGTGTTTAAACTTTTTAGTTAATAAATTAACAAATTCTTGTCATGAATCAATTTTATATTGCAACTAAAAATCAAGTCAGCAAGTGCATGAAAAAAAAATACGGAACCGATTTTGATGATTTATTTTAAATCGGTTAAAAATAAGTCTCTTGCACTAAAACGAATGAATCAAAGTCCTAGATGGAAACGTACATAATTTAATATAAGAGCTTCATTTTCAAGAAATTACTGCAGATTAAGATCGTTATTCGTTACCACAAACGTTTCTGCGCTGAAAGCTATTTCTAATTCATATAATATTCAGGGCATGTATTCGTACCCATTTCGTATCGAGTCAATAGTCTGGCTAAAATCGACAGGATAAAGCTCTCGTGTTGGAATAAACCTTTGTATAGTTACAATAAACCTTTCTGATATAGTGGGTAAAGTGGTACCCAATATAAGACCCTGCGGGACGCCTAAATACAGAAGATTTATATTGATATCGTTATCCTTCGAGCTTATTTTAAAGTGTGTTTTGAAAGGTTCAGAAATAAATAAATAATTATTTACCTGATAAGTTACCTGTCCAGCATTCCACAAATTAAGCACTAGAAGTAAGAAGAGTGAACCTACGAAAGTATACGTCATGAAGGCATTTGCCAGATCCAGATGTGGAGACAGCTGTTACAAAAAAAAAAATCAGTTGGTGCTTTTAAATATTAATTTATTGTTAAAAGTTGTTTCTCGAGTTCGTAAATATACGGGTTTCAAAAGAAATACATAATCATAACATGACACTTGTAATCCACAAGGGGTTCGGCAGAGGTGTCTAGTCTAGTGTCAAGTCTAGGTCTCAGGTATTAGCTTGTGAGCTTTTTTACGTCAACCGGGCACAAATCTAGACTCCGTGGCTGCTACCAGAAAATTCCTGATGGAAAAACCCTATAACATTGCCCGATCCGAGCATCAATGCCAGGACTTGCGACCACTAGACCAACGAAATACTCAAAACACTATTATTTAAAAACTCAGAGTTGCAAGACAAATGCCATTTGAATATCCTTTTCGTTAAACTGAATTGACGAGTATGAGACCAAGGACTAACAAGCAACAGCTTACAATATGAAAAAGTAACATTTCTGTTTAAGATATGAAAGAGACACCAAAAAAGTTTTACGTACCGCTAAACGCAGCAATAGTAACACGTGTGACGGCGGAACTTTTGCACACTTGGAGTGAAATTATTATTCCGAAAACACGTCGTCTAAACACACATCGTTTCTCGTCGGCTAAACTAAACAATGAATTTATATGAAGTCTTTACTTCTACAAAAAAAAATATTGTCTAAATTGTCAATTTGCACGAAAAAAACATACAATTTCCTGTATATTGCTGATGGTTTCAGAAATGGCCAATGGTCGTTTTATTTTTGTTATACACACATCAAAAGTGTCTAGGGATCAACATATATTTTTGCAATAACTTTTCTCCTGATTGATATTAATTAAAATTTTCTTTAAGGATTCATCAAATAAAGTGTTTTCGTTTGTCACAGTAACGATATACCAAGTCACCTTTGCATTAATAAAGAAATTTGCCATTTTCCTAATAAAGGGATTTTTGACATTTGAACCACTAACATTAAAGTTCGAAAAAAAGACTGAAATAACAGTTTTCTTTAAAATTTTATTGGGTAACTTAAACAATTAATAATCCGTGTTTCTACCGCGAACACTAACAACACAAGAACATCGGTTTGGCATACTCAAAATGAGTTCATCCAAATCACGCTGTGGAATGGCCGCCCATGTTCGTTGCAACAACAAAAAAAGGTCTTCTTGCGACTGGGTACCCTCCATATTCGGCAGAGCTCTTCTCTGTAGCATATCCCATGCATGCTCAATCGTGTTCAAGTCTGGCGACTGAGCAGGCCAGGGCAGGACATTGATGTTAGCTGCGGCGAGAGTCTGTCTTACAACTCTTGCGGTGTGCGGTCGTGCATTATCATGCATTAACTGAAATAAGGGACCGATTTGCACTTGTAGAGGAACGATGACGTCTGATACAATCGTCTCAGCATAAATTTGAGCGTTGAGGTTGCCTCTGATCCAAATCAACTCAGTTCTTCCGCCGATCCAAATACCCGCCCATACCATGATGGTTCCACCACTATAAGGATGGACTTCCTGGCAGGATTTTAATCGCTGTTGGCGTCCAGGGGTTCTCCAGTGTCGTATACGTCTTGTATCCGGTCTCATACCAAAACGAGACTCATCAGAAAAGCACTCGAAACGCCATTGTTCTTCTGCCCAATTTCTGTGTTCAAGAGCCCATTGATATCGAATCCTACGATTGTGCATTGCTATAGGTGGTACCCGTAGCGGTCTTCGGGAATGAAGGTTCACTTCATGCAAGCGGTTTCTGACTGTTTGGTCGCTAATTAAGTTCCCTGAAGAGTGATGAAGCCTCACGGCTAACATCATGGCGGTTATTGTTGGAGCTCTTCGAGTTAAGATTTGAATGTATCGGTCTTGTCTCCGTGTGGTGCAGCGATACCGTCCTCCATGGCGCTCAGCCACGGTACCAGTGCTTCGGTAACGTGTCCAAAGTCGACTGATAACACTCTGACTTGTATTCAGAGCTAAAGCCACAGTACGTTGCCGGGAACCAGCTTCTATCATTCACACGGCTCTGAGCATTTCTTCCCTGCTTAAATGACGTCGCCGCTCCATAATAACGTTGGTTTTAATCAGTAGTAGGGAAACAGTAGCACTAATAATGTCTTCAATGCGTTGTATGTTTTTATAGGGAAAATATTGACAGCTGATTTTCATCTTTTACTCGAATTTGATTCACAGTTCCTGATTCAAATTATGAAATGCACCAAAAAGGATCCATATAAATTAATAAAATCATAAATTTATTACAAAGCCACATCTCAATCTCAAGAAATCCGCATAAAAATGCTTGATCCCTAGACACTTTTGATGTGTGTAACAGTTTCATTGCTCCCGTTTACAGAGCCAGGTGTGCTGTTTATTTAGAATTAAATGAACGCGATTTTTCCGAAAGCAATTTATCCAATTTAGCTTTTCCGGTTTTTTATATCACTATTCCCCTCCATTGGAATATTAATACTTAATTTTGTAAAATATTTTGCATTTTCGACCCATTTCGTTTTATGCCAGCTTCTACGCATGTTTATTGTAACGACAAAATATACTAAACTCTTTTGCAAAAAAAACGGATACTTTAGATTTTTTTCTCTACTTCAATGAAGAGAAATAGGTTTTATTAATTTGACGATGTATTGGCATGTTATTTGAAGCATCCTGGCATGATTCTTTACGTTCCAAATTTAAAATTTGAAAGTAATAAAAGAAAAATAATGATTATTGTGGATTATTCTAAAATTGATAAATTATTTTATTCTTAAATTATTCTATTCTTTACTAATGGCGCGAATTGCTGAAACGATTTTTAACTGATTACGATATTTTAAAACTTTTTGGATATTTTCTGCAAATTAAACAATTTAATTTAAATAAAATACCACTTTTTGATATGAGTGATAAAGCGATAAGGGCCGGTAAAATTATAGCCCTACTTGAAGAAGGTTGTTCGCAAACTTACGTGTCTCAGCGGCTAAATGTGAGTCGTTCAACTGTCCAGAGGAAAAGAAACAAGAAACCGGTTCGGTCAAAAGAAGCCCCGGTTCGGGAAGAAAACGATGCACAGGACCAAGAGATGACCGCGTTTTGGTGAGTCAGGCGTTGCGGAATCGTAAGGCGTCAAGTGTGGACCTGAAGAAGAGCCTTGAAGAAGTAAGAGGAGTAGAAGTTAGCTTGTGGACGGTCAGGAGGAGGCTTTTGGCTGCCAATATCAGGAGTTACCACCCAGCTCGGGGCCCTAAATTACTCCGAGAGCACCGTGTTGCTCGATTTCAGTTTGCTCAGAACTGTGCTTCATGGACTCTGGAGGACTGGAATAAAGTATTGTTTTCTGATGAAGCTAGAATCTCTTTGTGTGAAGAGGACCGACGCTGGCGAGTGCTGCGAAGACCACGGGAACGCTATGCGGAAGTGTGTTTCGAAGAAATCACTCCTTATGGCGGAGGCTCCGTTATGTTTTGGGCAGAAATTAATTGTACAGAGCGTACGGAGTTAGTTTTCATAGAAAATGGAACATTAAATGCACACCGGTACAAAATGGAAGTCCTAATTCCATATGCACACAACACCCACATTGACTGCACTTGGTGAAGATTCCATTTTTATGGACGACAATGCTCGCCCGCACCGTTCTGGCAACGTGGAAGCGTACATGCAAGAAGTTGGGATCCGTCGTTTAGATTGGCCAGCTCGAAGTCCTGACTTCAATCCAATTCAGCATGTCTGGGATGTTCTAAAGAGATGGGTAATTTCAGTGCAACCTGCTCCACAAAACATCAGGGAGCTAAAAAGAGTCATAGCAGAAGAGTGGGAACGTATTCCTCAAAACGTGAATAAAACATCGTGGAAAGCATGCCCAGAAGGATTCAAGCTGTGATTTTGGCAAGAGGAGGTCACACTCGTTATTAGGTTTTTACATTTGTAACTTTATTTAATTAAAAAAATTAAAAAAAATCTTGTCTTTATTGCCGACCACTTCTTATTGTTTGGGCGTGTACATCGGTTTTAAAGAATCCATCGTTTTTTTTCTTTTAATTGCCCGAATTCACTTCACGCGCATTAATTTACACGATTATAAGTATTAACTCAAATCGACCTTTTTTTTTTGGCGGTGGGAAAATCATCGAATAACCCCTCCCGCTCTTGGGGAGAGCGAAAGGGAGTGTCAGACTCCTACTGGCTAAAAACCACCCATGTTCCTTCTTCGCCCTCTATGTCGAGGCCGCGATAACTAGTGTACAACCCGCTTCCCCGACGGGCGTCGGCCCTTTCGGGCCCCTCCCTTGTTGCGCGTGGAACACGAACGCGCCGTCGACACGGCCTGTTTTCGTCGTAAGACGGACGTACGGCGAGTTAGCCCATCACTCAAATCGACCTTAGAACGTAAATAAGAACAGAGTAATAAACTTGTAAGTCATGGTGATCAAATGCGTGATTGGCAAACAGTCGGCCGACATCATTGACAACATCATGTACAACCACGTTATGTAGAAGAATATCCGGAAAATCAAAGCCACGACTGAATTGTCATCGTAAACCGGTAAATATGTGACCACAGTATAAAAAGGGGCCCCTGAAAAGGGAAATATAAAATAAAGAATTTATGATTATCGTTGATCTCGCTACCCGGATGTTACCATGAACGTGACTTTAAGCCGGCTTCATACTAATAATAAGGCTGATGAAGGGCAGAGACTAGTAAATACGCATAACTTAACAAAACGTAGTATGAATGGTAAAATATTGGTAGTAGAAAAAAATGCATATGAAATTTTGTTTACAAGTCACTAAAAGAATCAGACAGGTAGATTGATAGATAAAGAAAATAAAAATATGTATAGGGTCTGAAACGAACCTTTCACGATCGACCTCCTCGCGCTCTCATCCCATACGCAGCAAGAGACAGGTACTCTGAAATGACGTACAACCATAAACTTCACCCCAACAGTAGCCATCTCATAATTTAATTTCTTTATTGAGGTTTTATGATATAAGTGCAGGAACATCTTAGTGAGAACAATGTTGTGAATGGTAGCAAACATCACCGATGAGCTCTGTTCCACTCCAGGGAAAATCTCGAACGATGACGCAACGTTTTCAAGGAATCTTATCTTATCTATAAATATAAAAATCAATGCCACTTTTCGTTGTAATTTTATAACTCAAGAACGGGCTCACCTATGCAGACCAAATGTTTAGGCTTTGTTCGGACTATTTAGTACATGGCTTATGTGAAGTTTGTACAAAATCGGTCGAGCGGTTCGTTATTTATCACATTTTTTGTAACAAATGAATGCAATAAATGGCGGATAATTTTGTAAATGGGGATTTTGCTGTCAAATTGAAACTTTTTTCAGTGTTGTTTCATTTCTGTCATTAAATTTTGTTCAAGTAGCTTCGAAAATGGTATAGATTTTTAGGTGGGGCTGCTGTCCGCACAGGACGAGGTCTGCCAGGCCCACTAGTTGTAGTATAAATAGAGAAGCTAATTATTTTATACACTTGATAGGGTGGATATTCTCGTACCAACAGTTCCGATAGCCTGCGTAGTGCACGTACCTACAAACTTTTCGAAGTAAGCTTTTAGTATTTAAAGGCATTTTCCTTTCAAACTACAGAACTTTCTAAATGAGTTGTATGTGGGAGATAATCTTCTACACCTGTTCACTGTATGAAGTTTAAAAGCTTTGTGACAAAAGTATGTAATGTGCGGGTAACATTTTAATTGAACGTTCATTAAAACTAATTTGAACTTATTTTACGTAAAACAAAAAAGAACATTTTACTAACGTAATAATTTAATGGTAAAAATCAACCGTAAAAAAAAATCGTGAAAAAATTAGTTACATTTTATTAGTACGGCACTTTCAAAAGGTAAAAATAATGAAAATATTCATCGTTATTATTGAATCTTCTTAGTAATTGTAAGTCGAAATTGAGAAAGTTCACCAACGTTACAACATTGAAATTTGTTTATGATTAATTAATTACAAAGCAATTTCTGTGAATTTTATTATATTGGTATACTAGCTGTTTCCACCCGCTACAACTTGAAAATTATCCCACGGGAAGATACAATCGGGATAAAAACTATTCTATGTGTTAATCCAGGTTATAAACTATCTGTGTACCAAATTGTATCTAAATCCGTTCAGTAGTTTTTGCGTGAAGAAGAAACAAACATACACTCACAAACTTTCGCCTTTATAATATTAGAGTGAAAGTGTGATTTTATTGCTCAACATTGCAGTAATAAACATGACTTTATGCTTAAAAGTTAAAAGGTTGTAATCATATTAATTATTTAGACTCTACTTGTATGTTTCGAATTATATAGGTATTATAAACCCTTAACGAAGCCGAAAAGCACTTTATTCTCCCCGTCACTGCGATATATTTTTTTTCTAGACCATACCTGGGAACCTCCTAGTTACGGAGATATTGGGGGTCAAAGTTCCAAATTTTGCACAGCTGTTTTTGTAAATACTAGTTTTTCAGGTTATAACTTTACATCAATTACCTCCATGACCCTTTTTATATTAAAAGCATCCACTAGCACAATGTTTTAAGAGTGCTACATTGAGTTTTACCGTAAAATGAGATTTAATACCCTAAAAAAAAGTCGTTTCGGTACTTAGTTTGATGTACACAATGCTTGGTTCACGTATGTGTGAAGGGTTGATTTACACCCTGTATGTTACATATCGTGAAGATAAATCTGGTAAACATTATTTATATAAACCGTTCCAAAATAAATATGATGTTTGTGTAATTCATACCGATATCAATACCAGATATACGATCGTGTATATCGTCGCTACCTATATCGCTTAGATCAAAAAACTCAATATCAACTGTCTTGTTAACACGAGCAAAGCAAAAAATATATCATTTACCTACGATAACACTTTTATAAAATGTAGGTTACATAAATAAATGTGTATTTTTCTACAGAAGGTCTATGTTATATTCATTGTTTTCTTACACTCAATTGGATCTATTTTAAGTTGACTTTAATTTCACGACTTGTTTTTCTGTGAAGCCGCTCTGGGAATCCAAGATTATATAATAAAAATTCTATATTATCCCGTTCATTCCAGCCTTTCAACTAATATCATAATATTATGTACATGAAAGTGTTTTTTTTTTTTAATAAACCTTGCCCCACTAGGAATTTCTCCTGTATCGTGGATGCGTTAACAAACATTTTAAACTCACATACATAAATACTCAGACCCGGAACAACTATCCGTAGGTCATACAAATATTTGTTCCGTGCGGGAATCGAACCCGCGACACGCAGCGCAGCATAGATGTGCTGAATTCTATAACACTCTCTTTAGCCGTTAAGGCGCGAAGGCAACTCAGACAGGTGAAGTAAACGGCACGGTTGGCGCAGTGGCTCAAGCAATGGACTGCATAGACTGAATACTTTTTTATCCCGATTGCAAAGTCGGGGGAATTTTCAATTTAAAAACAAACTAACTAAAATCAAAAGCTATAGATAATATCCTGTTCTCGATACATCGACTTAATTTTTAAGTATCTTCTTAAATATTTTTTTGAAGAAAAATTATAAATGTAAATTTTATGTGTAAACAAAGTAAAAAAAAATAATAACAGTATGATTTGTTACTTAAAAAAAGTCCTTTAAATATTTGTTTTCTTAATATCAACCTGACAGTTGAAGCTCAAAATCTTGTCCGTTGGACTCATCCATCTCTCCAAAGTGAACAGATATTTCCGTTCAGAGCGAGACGTTTCATTACATTGCAAACAACACGAGTGTTACTGGTGTTTACACCGTGCCGTGGCTACGAATTGATTGATCTGCTATAACAAGACATATGTATATTTAGTTTTTTTTTTTTTTTAAATATTTCGAACTTTTATTGTTTTTGTGTTTGTAAAAAGAAGAAAATAAAATAAAAATATATGTAAAAAAAGTAAAAAAGAATAATAATAGTATAATTCGTTACTTAAAAAAAAATAGTTAAAAACTAAAAAACCCGACTGAAAAACTGAAAAGCAAAAAACAAGCACATTTGAAATTAAACAAAACTTGGAAGCAGGCGGGGTCCATTCTATTTTCATTTCAAAACTTAATATTCAAATGAACCCCACCTGCTTCCAAGTTTTGTTTGAGTTTGTTTAAGTTACTTTTTTTATTTCCAACTGTTTAGTTCTTTTGTGTTTGTTCTTTCGTTGGTTGCGTTAAATTCTTCGCAGATGATTTAACTTTTGTGTTTGTTTATAGGATTTGTGACTTTGCATTTATTTTAAACATAATTATAAGTGTTATATACTTTTGTAATCTCCTTTTAAAACCCTTCATTTTGATACCCTACTCGATGGTAAAGGAAAAAAAATGTTTTTTGAAATCCGCGTCATGGCCCCCCATATCAGCAAATTTATTTGTTTTTTTTTTAATTTTTGTAGCCAGTGACACTCGCGCCATCAAGACGAATCTAACGACGTATATTTTATCCAAATCCCTTCATCCGCTTAGGAGTTATGAGGGAACAAAGAAACGGACATACATGCATACATACACGCCAAACACATAACCCTCCTTTTGGGCTTCGCCGCAGTCGGGTAAACATCCATCAAAAGCTGCGATACTTTTCCAGGGAAACCTGCTTGTAACAAAATAACATGACATCACGCCTGGAATCTCCGAAGGGTTAGGCAAAGGTGTGCCTAATAGTACACCCACATTTCGCTAGTTATGTTTTAGTCCCATGTAATTGGGAGCTAGCCTATTGCCATCAACGGCTGATTATGAGATTTTCGTGATGATATAACCCAATAACACTTTGCCCGACCCAATAATTCGATAATATCTGCCTTAATAAGTCTGCAAGAAATTCTTTAAGCCATAGTTCAAGGAATGTGTATTCAAGGAGGTACTTATGAATGTTAAAAAAAGAAAGCTACCCTATTTACGTGGAATTCGAAGCTCCCTTCAAGAACAACCGAAAGAGGTAACCAATTTAAGTCTGTTACGATACTTTCCTTTCTCACATAAAATAATTAAAATGCAATTAAAGAGACAGCGGTGGCCCAGGGGTGGCGACCCCGACTTACGAGCAGTAAGTCGTGAGTTCAAACCCAGATAGGTGCATAACTTTGTGTAATTTATTTCATCAGCATTGCTCTCAAAAACGGTGAAGGAAAACATCGTGAGAAAACCGGCATGACCTAGGACCAAAAATTGGAAGACATGTGACATCTACCAACCCGCACTGGGCCCGCGTGGTGAATTCCCTCTCACAAAGAGGAGGCCTGTGTCCCAGCAGTGGGAACATTGATCGGCTGAGGATGATAATGAGTTGGGCAGTGAGGAGTGGTGATCCACTTTCTCAAATTGCATTTGCTTTCCCTATACTTTAATTCCCATATTTGCTATAAAATTGCAATTATCTGCAGGCTTATTACAAGCCTATAGGAGTTCATCGACTAAACGTTTAATTTTCTCACAGTGTGAAACTGCGCACCGAGACGCTTTCCTTCTGTAAAATAAATTCACCTACTTAAATAAAGCAACTAACGACCCTCGCAAGCGAGGGTACATTAACACCTGCAATAAAGCGTAGGGTCTTTTAATTGACCCGTTACGTAACCTCTAAGTATCCTTACCATAGTAAGCTCACACGGAAAAACACTTAGTATTCGCCACTATATTAAGGCACCTGATCACGTACGAGGAAATCTGCCTGACCAATAATACACCTTTACCCTTTACTTAATTTGTATTCAGGACAAGCAGGCGAACCCGGCAAGGATTACAAAACTGTGTTCGGTTGGAGACTGTAAACAGCTTTGGCACCTTTATTGGTGTTAGGACCAGTTTCCAAGTGGCGCTATATTGAAAACTATGTTTCTAACGAGATTAGCTTTCATGGTGTTCATCTTTAGGCGGGCGTGCAATTGCGCATTTTAAAACACAAGAAGTTTTTTTTTGATGAGTGGAGTTTTACCCAGCCGCCTTTACACCCTGTAAAGGCGGCTAGGTAAAACTCTCGATGAGACACTTCTAGGCAGGGTAAGTGCGAAAGTGTCCTCGCTTGCTTTTCGTTCATTGTCAGAGTTTTGCGAGAAGTCTCAGGAGAGAGTGTCCAGTACTCGCATCAAGCTTAGAAATTATAGGTACATGTTTCTCTACGCATCTAATCTAAATCTGGCGACTGCGTCAGAAGCTACACCTACATTTAGACAAATTTTGACGGGCGAGCCTATTTCCATCAACTGGGCACAAATCCATACTCAATATCAACGTGTTATACGAACTTTCATGTTACGCGGCTTCACCCGCATGAAAATATTGATTTTTCATATAAACGTTTATCCCTTATACAACTCCCTTAGAGATGGAATTTAGAAGATTCTTCGTCCGAATTCCTTGTCTACATTATAAAGGGAACCCGTGCAAAATGTCAGCATTCTAGGTCCAAAGGTTTGAACTGGATATTGATGAGTCAGTCAGTCAGTCAGGACTTCTCTTTTTATTTATATAGATTTACGGCCGGGTTTAGAAACTCATTATAGTCTAGAAACTCTGTCCTTTCTTTCAACATTGTAGTCGAACTTTAATGACACCCACAGGAAAAAAGCAATGTTCTGCTTTAGACTTGTTTTTCATATTTCTCCGAGAAAGAACCATAATAATCGCAGTTATTTTATTTTTATTTGAGGCAGCGCGGCAGCGCTTCCTTGTTTCAAGTCAAATATTGTTTTAATTTTACGCAGTTTTGCAAGATCTCATTGTTTTAATTGATTGATTCTTATTTATCACATGCTAGTTCTAAAATAAAATTCTATATTAAACCTTACTATGTTAAACCTTGTAACACCAGCTACCTGACAATAAAAGTTCCATCAATTTCGGTTCAGCCATTTTGGAGATTAGCTAAATCAAACAGACGGTCAGACAAAAAAATACTACAAGCTGCACGATTCGCGGCATCACGAGGCATAAATGTTAGCGGCCAACAACTAACAAACCTCCGCTATGCTGATGACATTGTACGAGTACTATTCTCCACATCAGCTCCAGAACTCGAAGCAATGCTCCAAGAACTGAGCACAACAAGTGTTAAAGTTGGACTTTCAATGAATAAACACAAGAACCAGATCATGAACAACAGCAATAACGTTGGGTCGCGGTAGACAAGCATTGGTTGCAATATGTCAACGAGTATACCTATCTAGGCCAGATAGTGTCGTTCCAAAACACGCAAGACAAAGCAGTCGAAAAACGAGTAAAAAATGCCCGGAAGACAGTCTGAGCCCTGAAGGAAAATATGAAGGGAAACCTTCCACTAACATTAAGAAGAAAACTCGTTGGCATGTGCCTCCTGCAGGGCTATTGCGTATCTTTTAAATTACAGTGGCTATCAGATCGTAGCCATCAAACTCAAGATTCAAGAAGTCCAAAATCAAGATTTACCAGCGATCGATGGATGGTAGCTATAGGTGTTATGCGAACAGATTGCAATAAAAACAACACCCTTTTTTTTCGGGGGGATGGGAAATTATCAAATAACGAGCGGAAGGGAGTGTGAGACTCCTACTGAATAAATACCACCCATGTTCCTTCTTAGCCCTTTGTGTCGAGGCCGCGGTCTCTTTCCAACAATCCGCAGCCCCAACGGGAGAAACAACACACTGCGATCCATAACTCAAATAGCTGATGTTGGAGAATAAACAGCCAGGCGGCAGTGGAAGTGGGCAGGCCACGATTGCACCCGGAGAGATGGGCAATGATCGTCACACATTGGACACCTAAAGGAAAACAGCGCCGTCGAGGTCGACCGCGGCGAAGGTGGTGTGACGAACTGATCATGTTCGGGGCTAACATGGCCAGAGATCGCACATGATGGGAAGGTATGTAATTAAATAGGGGAGGCCTTTGCTTTGCAGTGGGACACAACGTAGGCTAGCAAATAAAAGCATATTATAATATATGAAGACAAACAGACACTTCAATTTTATTTATTTGTATAGACATAGATGTTCAACTAACTCGCTATTGGAGTCGAAATAGTCTCACCCAAAAAATATGACCAGCTGCAACATCACATTGATACTCGCGGATATAGGTAGGACAAACAACACACAAAGCGCTTCAAAAAACCGCTTTCTAACCCATGCAACGAAATTCTATTGCGGCTATTGGAATTCCTCTATATTTTATCTATTACAGCGGCTATCGGGCGTGGTTAAGCCGACTACAGGCCATGTGGACCGGCACTATTTGCTTCTATGCGGATCAAACAGGGCGTGCGGAAAATAAACCTATTTGGATATTTATACGCACACGCGTTTTCAATGGATTTAACTGGACGTGCAGCCAGCCTAATTGATTAAAACAAACAATTACCTAATCGAATTGAACTTTGATATTGAAACACGTTGTTTGTCTTTGTTACTTTGACCTCATATTTAATACAGGTATTTATTGTTTGACTAATTATATGGTTATTCTGGTGGTGATAAATAACTATTACTTATGCAACAATCGGAATGAAGTGGGACCTACAAAGAAATCAAAGCTAATAATTTCAACTTTTGTCAGTTCTGACATCAAGCAATTACTAAAGTAGGTACGGAAGTCGGTATGTATTGTTTCACTAATTATAAGGTAGTTTTTGTGACGATTCTAACATGTATATCTATTTAATAGTCAAATAAAATACTATAGACACGAAGTCTTGTTGAAAATTTCAGCTCTAACCTTCTTTCACCGTGCGGATGATAAAATAACTTAACTTTATCCGATAGGTAAATCAAAACGTTCAATGAAAATGATGATGATGATGATGTTTATACTGAAATACAACTAAACAGAGAGAACAGGTCACAGTACATATAGAATAAAGCATTAACAAAATTTGCTTCGCCAACATCTTGTTTCATAAGATTTCTGCGTTTTATACGGCCATGATTTTGGATACAATTTACTGAGCATTTCTATAGATAGAGCCTTACTGTTTACACGGTACAAGGGCTATGATGCTTTATGCGCCTACCACACACACGCTCATGCTTCACCACGGACTTACTTGCGCAAACTGGCTTGAACACGGAACACCGTGCGTGTGGTTGGGAAAACTGTATCACGCGCAAACCCCACGAAATTTTACCTGCCCGGCCTGCGCGTACTTGTCTGTGCGTGTGGTTGGGCGTTCAGTGTTCACACCGCAGTTGAGGCTAGTCGTCGGCCGATGAGGTATGTTTTGTCGTAGTGGTCGTCCGTCATTAAAAATGGCAGACCTACGTACTTATGATCGCGTCTTTTTAACTGATTTTAAGTCCACATAAATCTCTGCCTGCAATTTGGAGAATTAAATCGAAGGATTAAATACATAAATAGTTCTTCACTGGGAATCGTTGTTTAAAATAAGACCTGCGCGTATTTAACTGAGAGGGTGGTAGCGCCGTCCGTGTTCGGTTTTTTCGTGCGAGAAGCTCGCGCAGGCCGGGACTGTAGTGAAGCATGAGCGTGAGGTAGGCCCATTAGGCCCTTGTCACGTGTAGTTTCTCAAAAGAATTATACTACATCGTCAACGCATCTTGGTTGGTCTAGTGGTTGCGAGTGCAACTGCTGAACATGAGGTCCTAAAGGTTTGATGCCCTGGTCCAGCAAAGTGTAATTGGGTTTTCCTATCGGTTACTATACGTTCATACGTGTAGTAACCGATAGCCTTGGTAACATTTTCAGTCCCAATAATGACACCGGGGCTGAAAATTTTGAAATACAGAAGAACATAATAGATTTATAAAGTTTGATCAGTTAAAATTAGATATCAGTTGAGTTCCTCCTGATAAAGACATGTGAGACAGGTCTTATAGTTCGATCTACGTCGTGACAGCTAGGGATCTGAATAGCTAGGTATTTAGAGGGTTTCCTCCAACACATCCTAGTCGGCCGCCTATCCATTGTAAAGTTATAAATCACCGCGTACAACTACGGGATACAGGTCTAATTCCACCGGTGTCGGCACTGAGCACTAAACCTATTGGTCACGCGATGGATTGCGAAATGTACCACAAAAGATAACATTTATCACTACAGAAAGGACCACACTATGTACAGTCACCAGCACCAAATATGTAAACACGTAGCAACATTTAGAGGCAATTTTCACCGGTGTGTTAATTTATTTTCATGTTACGTCACGAAAATAATATTTTGGAACCCAGGTTATCATAAAGTAGGTCAAATTTCATAGGTGCAATCGTTATTTAATGAGAAATTCGCGTTTGTACTTTGCAAAGTGTACGTTGTTTTATTTGTTGCGTTTCTCTGTTTAAACAATATTTACACTTACCAAGTCAACATCATCTCCATCAGTCTATAATGATCCCACAACAGGGACTCAGGCCTCCGCTTTAGGAGAGGGATGGGTTATAATCCACCACGCGGGCCCAATGCGGGTTGGTAGATGTCACAATGTCTTCAATTTTTTTGGTCCTAAGACATGCTGGTTTTCTTACCTTGCGAACAGTGGTGATTAAATAAATTACACAAAGTAAGGTGTCTGACTGGGCTAGAACCCAGGGCTTACTGTTCGTAAGTCGGGGCCGCCACCATCGGGCCACCGCTGCTCTCTCTACTTACCAAGTAATTGAATACAAGTAATAAAATGTTAAATGAACAAGTAAACCGCAGACGTTTAAAATGAGATTCCAAGATTTACTAGCCACTTAAAATAAAAGGATTTTTTAAAAACAATTTATTTAAATAACACTCGAAACACATAAATTAACATTATTGCCAGCACAAATACTTAAGGACTAAAGCCATTTGTTTAGCATATTAGACTTCCAATGTAATCCCTAAGTTAAGTGGTTATGTATTTTGTGAAATATTTCGAAGGACTTGTAACGTTAAGTGTATGCCTTTTTTTATTGGAGTGGTCGCTAATCATCAAATAACCCCTCCCGCTCTTGGGCAGAGCGAAAGAGAGTGTCAGACTTCTACTGACTATAAACTACCCATGTTCCTTCTTAGCCCTTTATGTCGAGACTGCGGTATCTCTTACAACAACCCGCAGCCCCGTTAAGTGTATGCCTTTTTTTTGAGGTTGGTGGGAAATCATCTTGGGCAGAGCGAAAGGGAGTGTCAGACTTCTACGGACTAAAAACCAGCCGATGTAGAGGCCATCTCTTACAACAACCCCCAGCCCCGACGGTCGTCGTCTGCCGTTGCGGGGTCGTCGTCTGCCGTTGCTGTCATCTCTTTGAGGCGCGCGTGGAACACAAACGCGCCGCCGTCGACACGGCCTGTCGTTGTCATAAGACGGACGGACGGCGAGTTAGGTTAAGTATTAATATATTAATTCCCTGCCGGAGTCTGTATTTCCTGATAAGTATAACCTAGGGATCTTTAAGTCAAGAGTGAATAGGTTACTTCTAGGTCAGCGTGCTACATCTTCGACCACATCGTCACTTAACATCAGGTGAGATAGTGGTCAAACGCGAGCCTATCTGCAATAAAAAAAAAAAAAAAGTATATGCCTTAGATTAACTTTTACTAATTAAAACTGAATAAACGTTTGATAAATTATAAATTATCTTAAATTAAGTAAATTCTCGTAGTAGTCAGGTACCAAACACGGACCCCGAAAATTTGACAGATGAAACATTAATTAACTAAACATTAACTAATTAATTACATCAACCGTACTTAACTGTGTTATCACAAACATGAAAACACTTGCATTATCATGATCAGAAAATTATTGATTCACAAGTTTACCAAAAGTTTTGTCTGGGCCTTCTCTATGGCGTGACGTTCGTGCTTATTGAAAGCACGAATATTACTGGAGCACTTTTTCTGGTGTATCTATACGTAGGTGTACAAAACATTTTGCTGTGGGGTAACGAAGTCGAAGAAGCACAGATTGCAGGGGTAAGCAACTCGAAATTGCTTGAATGGCTAATCTCTCACAGTAACCCTTTGCTGCATATTAAGTAGAGGTTGGCATTGACGGTTGCGCTCCAAGGATTAAATAAACCTATTATTTATTTAACAAAGTTATTTTGCGGCTTTAATTATTAAAAGCCAGGTACCCATGGTATATTAAAGTCTCAAGTTTGATAAATAATTGGAGCCATAGGAATTTGATTTCGGGTTGGAGAATAATTGTGAGTAATTTAAGCACTTAATTTAGGTATTATGAGATTGTTTACCTGGCAAAATAACGTGAACACTAACAATATACGTAACAAAATTAATTGCGTTCAAGCATTTTTGTCATGTTGCCTTTTATTGGAATCAAATACACACATCAAAAGTGTCTAGGGATCAAGCATTTTTATGCGGATTTCTTGAGATTGAGATGTGGCTTTGTAATAAATTTATGATTTTATAAATTTATATGGATCCTTTTTGGTGCATTTCATAATTTGAATCAGGAACTGTGAATCAAATTCGAGTAAAAGATGAAAATCAGCTGTCAATATTTTCCCTATAAAAACATACAACGCATTGAAGACATTATTAGTGCTACTGTTTCCCTACTACTGATTAAAACCAACGTTATCATGGAGCGGCGACGTCATTTAAGCAGGGAAGAAATGCTCAGAGCCGTGGGAATGATAGAAGCTGGTTCCCGGCAACGTACTGTGGCTTTAGCTCTGAATACAAGTCAGAGTGTTATCAGTCGACTTTGGACACGTTACCGAAGCACTGGTACCGTGGCTGAGCGCCATGGAGGACGGTATCGCTGCACCACACGGAGACAAGACCGATACATTCAAATCTTAACTCGAAGAGCTCCAACAATAACCGCCATGATGTTAGCCGTGAGGCTTCATCACTCTTCAGGGAACTTAATTAGCGACCAAACAGTCAGAAACCGCTTGCATGAAGTGAACCTTCATTCCCGAAGACCGCTACGGGTACCACCTATAGCAATGCACAATCGTAGGATTCGATATCAATGGGCTCTTGAACACAGAAATTGGGCAGAAGAACAATGGCGTTTCGTGTGCTTTTCTGATGAGTCTCGTTTTGGTATGAGACCGGATACAAGACGTATACGACACTGGAGAACCCCTGGACGCCAACAGCGATTAAAATCCTGCCAGGAAGTCCATCCTTATAGTGGTGGAACCATCATGGTATGGGCGGGTATTTGGATCGGCGGAAGAACTGAGTTGATTTGGATCAGAGGCAACCTCAACGCTCAAATTTATGCTGAGACGATTGTATCAGACGTCATCGTTCCTCTACAAGTGCAAATCGGTCCCTTATTTCAGTTAATGCATGATAATGCACGACCGCACACCGCAAGAGTTGTAAGACAGACTCTCGCCGCAGCTAACATCAATGTCCTGCCCTGGCCTGCTCAGTCGCCAGACTTGAACCCGATTGAGCATGCATGGGATATGCTACAGAGAAGAGCTCTGCCGAATATGGAGGGTATCCAGTCGCAAGAAGACCTTTTTTTGTTGTTGCAACGAACATGGGCGGCCATTCCACAGCGTGATTTGGATGAACTCATTTTGAGTATGCCAAACCGATGTTCTTGTGTTGTTAGTGTTCGCGGTAGAAACACGGATTATTAATTGTTTAAGTTACCCAATAAAATTTTAAAGAAAACTGTTATTTCAGTATTTTTTTCGAACTTTAATGTTAGTGGTTCAAATGTCAAAAATCCCTTTATTAGGAAAATGGCAAATTTCTTTATTAATGCAAAGGTGACTTGGTTTATCGTTACTGTGACAAACGAAAACACTTTATTTGATGAATCCTTAAAGAAAATTTTAATTAATATCAATCAGGAGAAAAGTTATTGCAAAAATATATGTTGATCCCTAGACACTTTTGATGTGTGTATAACAGCTCACAACTTAGGACCCAGTAATATTAATGACAACAATATCCGTGGTGCTAGGCATCTGGGCTTATCCCAGTTGTATACGTCCCTGTGTGCCTATTGGCCTTGTTCTGTTCTGTCTCCTGCTGATATGGAGGGAAGTGGAAAATTTTGTTTTTCCTACTCCTCCGCTATTCTTCAGATTAATTTCGTTGCGGGATCCAAGACAGTAAAATAATTTCTCTGGGACTTCGTCGAGCTTCATGGTCTCGGCGCTTTTCTTGTGGTCGCCACTGTTGATTTTGGCTTACAGGAGTTATAGTTACAGGGAATAGTGAGGCAGGCTTGTGGCTTGAACAAAATTAATAGGCTTGGTATAATTAACAATTATTATTACCAATAAACAATTATTAGTTCTTAAGTCGTTAGTCCCAGCTGTAATTTGCAGATCTCTGTCAACCAGTTTTCCAAGGGGTATCATATTACTCAATACTAACTGGGAGACCTGAAAGGCAGGTCACTCCATGCAAAATACTGGTATTCAGCTCGTTTCACATGGTTATGGAATCAATAATTTTACTTAATTACCGGAAAGCTTCCCACAATTTTGATGCTTAGCCTCACCTCATAAAGACGACTAAATACAGGTGTTCAGAACATAAACGATAAAAGCTTAAATACCAGGAGCTTGAGATGAAATTTACAGTCTGTTGACACTTAAAAGATACACACACACCCTGACTAACTTTCGTCAATTTTATGAAACGTTATATAAGGTGTAAAGAGGGCTTTTAATAAAGGCCTGTTCCTCGAACTACAAAGGCTTCATCGCTTTGTTCCTTTGCCGGCAGCGGTGGCATCTATACCTTATAAAGAGCCTTTTGACAATGCCACAACATTTTCGTTTAAAAGAAATTTGAACCGTACTTTGCAGTTTTATTGCGATGCTGATGACGAAAAATTGATATCAATAGTCTTTGACGCAATAATTAGGTATTTTATTGAAATGGGGCTTTTGTATCGGCACGATTAAATTTGGTGTAGGTAAATTACATAACATCACGCCTGTAAACCTCGGAGGGTTAGGCATAGGCTAGCTCACCGTCCGTCCGTCTTATGACGGCACCAGGCCGAATTGACGGCGCGTTCGTGTTCCACGCGCGCCCCTAAGAGATGTAATCAACATGGAAGTGGGCCGCAAGGGCCAACGCACGTAGACGCTGCGGGTTGTTCGCTAGAGATACCGCGGCCTTGACATAAAAGGCTAAGAAGAAACATAGGTGGTTTTTAGTCAGCAGAAGTCTGACACCTCCTTTCACTGATATCCCACCCCCGAAAAAACAGGGTTAGGCATAAGCGTACCTAATAGTACACCCTCCTTTCGCCAGTCATGTTTAAGTCCCATATAATAGGGGACTCTGTGACTGCAACAAAAAAAAAACGGATTGAAAAACCCAATAACACTTTGCCTCACCAAGGAATCGAACCCAGGACCTCGTGCTCACCAGTCACGCTTGCGACCACAAGATCAACGAGTTGCAATTTGAGAATGTTAATGATCCTTAGTTCATTACCAAACCGCTTGCATTTGCTAAGTTTTCTCAGTACAATGAGGTTCAAATTAATTGAATGAGGGTACAAGTACTAAGTAAATATAATATTTCGTGGTTTCATTTTCGATATAAATAAACAGGTAGTCCTTTGACCTACAAGGCAACACTCGCACGCTTTTAATAGTTATTTATAATAATAATAGGAATCGATTTCTTTTTAAATAATATAATCGATTAAAGTATCGACTCGTCTACCGTACACTATGCTTTATTGTGACAGCTCATTCTTTTTCCGTGCGAGGCAACGAGTGCACGCGCTCCTACCTTATACTGCTTTCTGTGTTCTAATTTTAAAAAACCGGTGTTCTGTTTACTTTCACGATGCCTAAAAGGTCCTATGAAGAACGAATTGATTATTATATGAAGAAGATGGAGAAATTACGGGATAAATATCGTCACAAACGGCGTCGAGAAGATTCATTCTCATATTCGGACGACGATAACCCACAAGGTTAGTAACTGCTTTTCTCTGCTACCGTACAAGTACTGGTTGAAATAACAGTCTTGATGTCGGTAATTTGCCATAGATTCACATTCGAACGCGGCAAATATTCAACCCGCCATAGATTCCATAAGCGAACGAGGCGAAATTGGTAATAGATTCAAATTTAGAACTGTTACTTTTCGACGTATCTCCTACATACATTATGTATAGTTGAGTTACGTTTATTTATTTTTTCGTAGACGAAACGGCGGCGGTGTGGGATTTATCACAACCACCCATAGAGACTGAGGCGCATCCTAGTCTCGGGCCTGAAGACATGGTCGTAATATCCGACCCCGATGGGCCTGGGCCTGAAATTTTGCTGGAGTCTGTGTCGACTCATCAGGATGATTTGAAGTCATTACCATCAGCACCGCCACCGCCAGCGGCACTTCCTGAACTTCCATTGGATCCAGAGATTCTGTCCGCTCTTGGCGAGGCTACCGATGAAGGACCTGTATGGGGACAGGAAATTCATAACAACCTAACCCAATTATGGATACCACTACTCAAAAAGGGAATGGTTAAAGAAATGAGAGACAAAATATTAAAACAGTATCTCATACCCAGTAATTGTACGTTACTTCAAGCGCCGAAACTAAACATCGAGATCTCAGCCGCTGTTCCAGAAATGGTAAGGTTACGAGACAAAAAAGTTGAGACATCTCAACAACAATTGGGTGCAGGTATTGCAGCCATTAGTAAGGCGATGACGTCATTAATAACTAGCGACAACAAGATCGAAGCGATCAAAACACTTAGTGATGGCTGTCGCATCTTGTGCGATTTACATAACTCCGAAACCCAGGCTCGGATAAAAATGGTTACACCCGGGCTAGCGAAGCCTTTTCTTAATGTTATACAGGAAAGTGAGCGAGATGAGACGTTGTTCGGTTCCACCTTAACCGAAAAAATAAAGGCGTCTAAAACTATTGAAAAACAGGGTCTACAGATAAAGAAGACCGGGTCACTGCCAATGAAACCTAACACCAATGCCCAGTCCCAAAACACAATGTCTGCGCGTCATCCGTACCAGGGAAACTGGGCTGGACCTTCTCGCTATCCAGTGAACAGGGGGGGGCGAGGAGGTCAGAGGCGATTCCCCACGTCAGCACGTCGGTCAGCAACGGCGACGGCGACATCAACGTCGCTAACCAAGGCGAACCACAACCGCTCACGTGCCCCTGCACGCCAGTAATACAGGTACACGCAGGTAGGGTACAACATTACTATAATTGTTGGACCCACATTACTAATAATATTAGTATTCTTAATTGGATCAGGAAGGGCATATCTATTCCGTTTGTATGTGAGCCGTTTCAAACTAGCATCCCTCGAAAAACGTGGTCATTGAGCGAACAGCGTGCTATGTCAGTAGCTGTTGAAAATTTAAATGAACTAGGTGCTATTTCACAGGTTGAGCCCAGTTTCGAACAGTTCATTTCTAGTACCTTTTTAGCTCCAAAACCTAACGGTGGTAAAAGATTTATTCTAAATTTAAAATCCTTAAATCGATTCATACCTAAAACACATTTTAAAATGGAAGATAGTAGAACTGCCTGTAAGTTAGTACAACCAAACTGGTACATGGCGACCGTAGATATGAAAGAAGCATACTTACTTATTCCTGTTGCTAAGCAATTCCGTAAATACCTTAGATTCCATTATACCGCGCAAAACTCAAACGAAACATTAACTTACGAGTTTAACGCTTTACCCTATGGGCTTGCCATCGCTCCTAGGTGTTTTACAAAGATTGTCAGAGAGGTTGTTAGTTTTTTACGTAATCGCGGGTTCCTATCTGTATCATATTTGGACGATCTGCTCTGTTTAGGGAGCAGTTACGAAGAATGTCTTCGTAATGTAAAAGAAACGGTAACATTACTAGAATGTTTGGGATTCGTAATAAATTACGAGAAAAGCAATTTAGAACCTCAAACTACATGCAAATTTTTAGGATTTATTTATGACACCATTGATATGACCTTATCGTTACCTCTAGACAAACGCAACAAGATAGCCTGTTTAGTACAAAAATATTCCAATCTACCCACAGTTTCAATTAGAAATTTCTCTCAATTGATAGGAATACTCGTAGCAGCGTGCCCGGCGGTGTGCTACGGTTGGTTGTACACAAAGATTTTAGAAAGAATGAAATATTTATTCCTACAACAACACGGTACATTTGACGCAAAAGTTAAACTTCCTCATAACATCTTAAGTGATTTGAACTGGTGGTCTCAAAATATTTACAAAGTAAATAATCCACTAAAGCCCCAAAGCTATGCGTTGGAAATTTACACTGACGCGTCACGCACAGGCTGGGGTGCATTCAGTAATGGGTTACGAGTCAATGGTGCTTGGAAAGAAAATGAAATAAGTTTTCATATAAATTATTTGGAACTGTTAGCGGTATTTTTTGCTCTTAAATGTTTTGCTCGGAACCAAACTGACTGTGCTATCCTACTACGTGTAGACAATACTACAGCTATAAGTTATGTAAACCGCATGGGCGGTATTCAGTTCCCACACTTAAATGCGCTTTCTCGTGATATTTGGCAATGGTGCGAGATGCGAAATCTGTGGTTGTTCGCTTCGTATATAAATACAAAAGACAACATCGAGGCTGACGAAGAGTCACGCAAAGTAAATCCCGACGTCGAATGGGAGTTATCACATTATGCGTTCAAGTATGTTGTTAATCGTTTAGGTCAACCAGAGATTGACTTATTCGCTTCTCGTATCAATGCCAAGTGTTACAAATATGTGTCATGGAAGCAGGACCCAGATGCGATAGCCGTTGACGCATTTACAATAAGATGGTCATCAAAATTATTTTATGCTTTCCCCCCATTTTCTCTGTTATTAAATTGCATACAAAAAATCATACAGGATAAAGCCACTGGTATCTTGGTTTTCCCAATGTGGCCTGCACAGGCTTGGTATCCTATGTTAATGGATCTGTTAGTTGGAGAAATTGTTGTCTTAGAACCGCACCCAAATCTATTATTGTCGCATTTCAGACAACAACACCCGCTCCACCAGACGCTTTCCCTGGGAGCAGCGCTGCTCTCGGGCTCGCGTTCTCCCGCCGCGGTACGCCGCCAACAGCCCTGCGCTTGATGCTTGCCTCACTATCAGCAAGTACACTAAAGCAGTATAGCGTTTGTTATAAGTTGTGGTGGCAGTACTGTAAAGATCACAACCAGAACGTGTTCGAGAGTTCTATCCCTCACATAGTAACTTTTTTAACCGAACAGTATGATAAAGGCGCGTCTTACGGCACGATTAACAGCCACCGTTCAGCATTATCCTTGCTCATAGGTAACAACTTAGCTTCAGATGAGTGCGTTAAACGCCTCTTAAAAGGGATATTCAAACTGAGACCATCTTTGCCCAAATACTCATCAACATGGGATCCTCAAATAGTGCTGAACCATATTTCGGAATGGGTCCCACATTCGCAACTTACTTTAGATAAATTAACTAAAAAACTTGTTGCTTTACTGAGTCTGTGCACTGCACACAGAGTGCAGACTTTTTCTTTAATTAAAATTAGTAATATTAAAATTAATTCAAACGGTATCGAGATTGTTATAACGGATATTATTAAGACCTCTGGGGTAGGACGGGACCAGCCAGTTTTGTATTTGCCATATTTTTTAGAAAGTCCTTCCATTTGTCCAGCCACAACGCTAGTCGACTACATGTCTGTAACGAAAGCCTTAAGGCCTGCAGACACAGATCACCTCTTAATTACTGTGAAGCGTCCCTATAGGAACGCGACAGCACAGACTATAAGCAGGTGGATCAAGCAGACGTTGTATGCGAGTGGCATTGACGTGTCAGTCTACGGAGCACACAGTGCTCGACATGCTGCCACGTCAACGGCGCGCGCGGCTGGGCTAAGTCTTGATCTTATTCGAAAAACTGCCGGCTGGACTGCGTCCTCCCAAACCTTTGCTAAGTTTTATAATCGTCCTGTTGTAGAGAAGTCTAATTTTGCAGAATCTGTTTGTTTACATAACTCCATGATTAGTGATTAAGAATACCTATCAAACCAAGAAGCAAGTGATTGTAATGTTTTCCTTTGTTGAATAATTCAATATAAGAAATTTATGGTTTTGTTATCTCGTGGTTTAATTACTATACACTTTATCCAAATGGCATAAAACAAATGTAAAAATATCACAGTCTCTGAACATCTACCTGTTTATTTATATCGAAAATGAAACCACGAAATATTATATAAGATCAAACGAACTTCTCAAGTGAAGTTCGATCGATATAATATGAGTGGTTTCATTTGAAGATATAAATACCCAACCCACCCAAAACCCAGTTCATTTTTACTTAAACACGAGAGGACTCGAACTCAAGTCGCAACTCTAAAAGAATGAGCTGTCACAATAAAGCATAGTGTACGGTAGACGAGTCGATACTTTAATCGATTATATTATTTAAAAAGAAATCGATTCCTATTATTATTATAAATAACTATTAAAAGCGTGCGAGTGTTGCCTTGTAGGTCAAAGGACTACCTGTTTATTTATATCTTCAAATGAAACCACTCATATTATATCGATCGAACTTCACTTGAGAAGTTCGTTTGATCTTATATAATTGTTCATAAAGTGGGTTCACCACATTATTTCAAAGATCTTCTGTCTTGTGAGGTAATAAGTTCAAACCTTATAACTAATTCGTAACATATCTCTGCAACAGAACTACAAAAAAAACATAATTAAATGCAAAGAATTCACCAATCAGTCTACGTAACAAAAAAGGAACATAATCCGACTAACATCCTAAAAAAAAACAAACAAAAAGAATCAAGATTACGAACGAAAAATATTCGATCCGGGATGGCAAACAACCAAAATTAATTAACAAAATTGAAAAATTCCATTTCATTCTTTCGGTCGTGACCATTCAAGAATGAGGCCTTTTCTTACGTTATCTGTTTTCCGTTTAGACTTTCTTTTCGTGGCTCGTCTCTGTTTGAGCAATGCCGTTCAATTTGGCGTACTGCCGCGTTATTGCGACGGCACGTCTTAGGTGTCTTCCTTAGACATTCTTGTTATTTTAGAATACGTTTATTTTCTATGCCTTTTATTTTAAGGTAAGATTGGATAAGACTGCCGTTTTGGTCTATTCGTCACAACGTGATTTTCGTTTTACTCTCAGGGATTGCTCAGTAACAGCCACGGAATCTGGATTTGTGCCCAATTAATTGCCGGATATACGCTACTGACATTTCACCCTCCCGCAACCGATTTGTTGGGCGCCAGAGGGGTAGTAGCTACGCGATTTGCGAGTAGCTATTACGTAAAAAAAATCTATACATATAAAGAATCAAGAAAGTTATTGACAAAAATAAGCCGAAGGTCTCCTCGGCATGACTTTATATAATACATTGATGGCAATTAAAAGATCTTATGATTGAAAGTTAAGGAGAGAAATGTTAGTAAGTTACAAAAATAGAGTATATATTAAAAAAAACCAGTGATGGTAGCGGAAAAAAATGGTTCTAATGTATCCTAAAAAGACCAATATCTATGCCTTGGCTCGCCCCCTATAAATAACTGGTGACATAAGTGTGTACTATTAGGTACACCTCTTTTTTTTTTGTTTCGTTGTGGAGAATCCTCATGGATGTCCCTCACCTTACAGGACATAAGTGTACTGTTTTCTGTTACACAAGTTTATGCATAACTGAACAGTTTGATTGTATTATAGTCAAACCGGCCATAAATAACGCGCCTATGACTTCAGCTGTTTCGCCCGAATACAATCGCGTTGCAATGACTTGATGGTGGAACGTTTTTTGCCACAGTAGCTGCTGCCATACGCATATTGCTGAAACAATTACTCGTAGCCAGACGGTAAGAGTCTATTTTTATCATCATTACAGCCGGATGACGAACTTTTTTAAAATCATCAAATGACTCCTCCCGCTCTGGGCGGAGCGGTAGGGAGTGTCAGACTTCTACTAACAAAAAACCACCCATGTTTTCTTAGCCTTTTGTGTCCGTGGCCGTGGTATCTCTTTCGAACAACCTGCAGCCCCGACAGGCGTCGACCGTTGCGGGCCTCTGCAATGTTGCTGACATCTCTTTGAGAAGTCTCTCTCATGTCGACGCGTCGACACGGCCTGTCATCGTCATGAGACGGACGGACCTACGAGTAAGATGGATCAACATTCCATAAGCATTGCAATAAGAAACCATTCGGCGTTTCCCGTATCTAGTGAATTTCACCAGGCCCACCGCCGTATCTCTGATTACTAAAATTAATGTTACTTGATACTTTATAGCTTAACATTCATACATCCATCTTTACTTTTACATACGTCTTTTTCCCACAAGGGGTAGGAAACCACAGAACGCCACCTGCCTTGTCCACGTTTATATCTCAACATCTTCCTTCTGAAATGCCCTACACCAACTAATGACTATCTTCCTAAACCTTTTTTTTTGGGCGGGTGGGATACCATCAAAAAACCCCTCCCGCTCTTGGGCAGAGCGAAAGGGAGTGTCAGACTTCTACTGACTAAAACCCACCCATGTTCCTTCTTAGCCCTTTATGTCGAGGCCGCGGTATCTCTTACAACATCCCGCAGCACCGACGGGATCTTCCTACCCTTGTTCTCCAAGTAACTTGGAGTTGCCATAAAAAACGAGAGGGTTATCTAATGTAAAAAGTTTGTTATCTTTCCACATGAGACCTAATGGCGTGATTAGGTAACTTGTTGGTCCGTCTACTTTCCCATTAGCCTCGGGTCAAATTCCAGTGAAACCGGGATAAAGGTTAGTAAATTTCTCCGTAATTCTCTTTGATATTTGGGGTTTGCGGATAATAAATGAGTTTAGTTCATTTTGTTGGAAAACTGTAAAGTAAGACAGTGGACTTGTATCATTAGAGGTTTGTTTAAACCGAGCGGACTCCGGACTGCGGACACCTGTAGTCCCCGAAAGGTTAGCAGAGGTTGCTGGGGCTGCGAGTTGTTCGAAAGAGATACCGCAGCCCCGGACACATAGGGCTAAGAAGGAACAGGGTTGGTTTGTAGTCAGTAGAAGTCTGACAGTCCCTTTCGCTCCGCCCAGAGCGGGAGGAGTGATTTGAAGATCTTTTATTTTTTGGAGGGTGGCAACATCCCTACAAAAATATTAAAAAAACTTCGTTTAAAACCGTATTGCGTCTTTCTAATGATTGTTTAGACTCTAGAATATTCAAACAATTTAACACATAAAAATTGTTGAAATTCGACATTTACTTAAGTAATACAAGTACAATGTATTCGAAACAAGTGTAGCTAAGTGAGCAGTTAATAAAATTCCAAAGGGTAAAGGTCTTCAGTGGCCTTCAGTAAAGTGGCCATTTTACGTGCTTCCCGACGCTTATCTGAAAACGGTTTTCAGTAACACACAACAGTGTTATTGCTACGGTTTTGTTTGTTTGTTTGTTGTAATTAGGGGACACTCGCGGAACGGGGGCAACGGGTGTCGGGATGATGTTATTCCATGTTAACACCATAACGATACTGTCTATCGGGACTTTATTGGAATGCTCCTTTTGTTTTTCCTGATATCTTTCATGATACGTACAATTGATTTCAGATCTTAATCATTGCTATATTGTTATGTCTTTTCAGAAAAAAGATGTCAACATAGACTATGTAACAAAATGAAGCGAAGGTTTTATCACAATATTTTGATTTAAAATAGTGTTGATGGATATAGTTAAATTGAATTGGAGTTTCTTCTCAATCTTCTCCATAGAAAAAAAGAAATAAAAAAAAATGTTGCTAGCTCAAATTATTCATATTTGATACAGCCACCAAATATCTTTCATAAAAAATTAGATCAAACTAACGAAGGAACGGAATACGATGTGATATAAAATGTATGTCGAGTGACATTTTTAATTTAACAGAAGTGCAGTGCAGTCAGACCGGAACCATTTGCGGGCGACGTCAGGCCCCGGTGCCCGCGGGAACAATACTAGCGCCCTCTATTGTGCCACATAAACCACATTTTATTAGAGACCTCTAAACCTCTTATATCAGTTTTTCATTTTGCCGGCGGCCAATCGTAGTGCAATTGCAATCACTTTATCAATGGAATTGAACACAATACATGGCGGTGCTTTTACTAGGTATTAGATTTCGTACATTTTAATTTGACTGGCTTGTTGGTGTAGTGGTTGCAAACGCGACTGCTGGGCATAAGGTCCTGAGTTCTGGGTTCTGGGTCCTGTGTGGGTTCCCAAGTCAGGCTAAGTGTCTTTTTTCTTCAGGAATTCCGTCGTGCCATACGTACATGGGATTTAAAAACATAACTGGGTACAATCCTATCCCACTAATATTAGAAACGCGTAAGTTTTGGGTTCGTTGACGGCGACGCGTCGCACGGCGCGTGCAGAAGGCTCGTTGCGTGTTTTTTTATTCATTTACTGAGAGGCGGGTCTACCGCAACGAACGCTGCAATTTAAACTAACGAGCGAAAAACCGCTTTTCGTAAATTCGTCGTTTGATATCGCCAACGTTTTCATACATCGCCATATGCTTGAATTAAAATCGCACAACGCGCCGCGCGCCGCCCCGCGTCTCCGTAAATGAGGCCTAAGTATGGATGGACGGATGGATGGATGTTTGTTAGTTTATCACGCAAATCTACTGAACGAATTTGAATAAAATTTGGTTAACAGATAGTTTATAACCTGGATTAACACATAGGATAGTTTAAGGGATATTTTTTGAGTTGTAGCGGGTGAAGCCGCTGGCAACAGCTAGTGTGGGTATATTATTAGGTACACCTGCCTAAACCTCAGTAGATTACAGGCTTGATTTTATGTAATGTGTTTTTATTTGTGTATTTGTTTTACATCATCATCTTTACATCCCATACCAACATAGATACATGCGCATAGCAACAATTAATTAATATTAAGTACTTTTCGATAACTAGGTCTTTGAACACGCTATATGAAGTACACACATTAAATTACCTGTAATGACACAATTCCTCGGAATTCCTAAAAACGCCTCAATAATTCTGTAAACACACCAGAGCGAAACTTCTTCTTTGTAGAAACTAGCCTCTCTAATTATTTAACTTGAACAAATACCATGGATATTAATAGTACTTTCCAGCGATGTAATTAATAGAGTAAAGGACTCCTTCCTGGTACTTCCCTGCTCAGTCTATTTGAAGAATAAATTAATCAATATTAAATGAAATAATTGAAAATGTTTTCTACTGTAACCTCGTTCTCTCGCTGATTGAAAGTTAATTAGTATTAGTTATTAACACGTCTGCTTTTCCTACTACTGACCAACGAGTTGAACAAATTGCGTCAACATTACTGGCAAATTTCTGCTCATTATGGTCGTAGATACTCCATTGTTTTATTTAGCCCCGACGCCCAGTAATAATGTGAAATTGTGGACGCTTAATGCAATAAGTCTCGACCCTTAATTACTTATTTAATTAATTGAAATCCATGTTATTATGATGGTAGTGATAAGCTGATTATTTTGTTGATATTTGGTTTCAGCTACTCCATTATTAAAATTCCAGTTTGGTTTATTTATGACTTGTAGTTGGGGTAAATAGAGCATTTTGCGGTTGGAAAGTAGGTGAAAAATCTATAAAACTCTGCGGGTGAAGTTTCATGAAAGTTTTCTAGAGAGAAAACTGGGAAAAGTACTTTCAGAGTGGTGCTGTGTTTTTCTTTATACTCATACATTTGCAAACTATACAGTCGTTAGGCAAGAAAGAAAGAAATGATACTTTTATTTGGCATAAATGCCTTAAATAAAACAAAAATGATATGATCGAAAAGAAAAAAATACATAAAACTAAACAAAAAGGCCGTTACTGGTCGCCCGGCAGATGTGAAACATCTATGTTGTGTAAAAATGACTTGACTATAGTCAAGTTAAACTAATTGCTTGAATTTCAGTTATTACTTACGCAACTATTGTTATGTAATAGACATAAAATGATGTAAGAACCCTCAAAGAAAGCAAAACTGAGAACTCTAACTTTTGACTAACTTTAAACAATTACTGAACAACCTAATATAAATAGTGTATTCAATAATTACTTTAAATCAAGTAATAAGTTTGACTTGTTTGTAAATACGGGTGTTACTGGCCACTTTATTCGTGATTGTTCCTATTTTAAACAAAGTATGGCCAAGTTCCACCGATCTAATAAAATAAATAGTACAAAAAGTCCTTCTAAACATCCATTATTCAATGTCACCTGATCTAGTTCCGCCAAGGACCTCTTGCAGCATTGCAACTAAGGTAACATGCAAGATGGCTCACTTACAACTACATAAGTACCTACGTGCCAAGAATTCCTTGAATTGCTGAATGGAATATGTGCGAAGGTAAGCTTATCTTAAGAGTTAGGTATTTGCGACACTATGATGTGTAATATGGTCGAATCTGGTCTTTTGTGTTTGACGTTTAAACTCTTGATCTGAAAATGGTAAAGTTTTATCATGACATGTGAGATCCATGATCAGTTATACAGAATGAAACTCCAACCATCACGCTAATCTCACACACCTTTTTTTAATTTGGGGTTGGGAAACCATCAAATAACCCCTCCCGCTCTTGGGCAGAGCGAAAGGGAGTGTCAGACTTCTACTGACTCAAAACCACCCATGTTCCTTCTTAGCCCTATATGTCGAGGCCGCGGTGACAGTCTGCAACCCGCAGCCAATCTCACACACCTACTTTCACTTTCGGGATATCGTACTTCGTCCGAAAATAATATAATATAGCCTTTTATGTTTGGTACAACATTACATTCCTACTGGTCAAGTAGCTTTTTTAAAATCGGCCAGGTAGTTTTTTAGTTAAAAAACCGTAGCAAACAAACAAACAAAAAATCTAATATTTCCTCTTTATAATATTACTTTAGATTATGAGCTCCCGATATTTCGACGCTGTTGTGGCTTCATGATCGCAAGATCACAAAGTGACATTTCATAATATTAACTTTGTCTGTGACCTTTAAGAATTTCAACGCGACTCACATTATAATCCTAAATATTGTTCTGATAAATTCAACCAATTTAACTTATCCGTATCATTTTAATGTTGACATTAAAATCTGTTGCTTAGTTGAGATCCCAAAAGACCACTGTAGACGGACATTCATTTAGATATCACTATCAATATTTTTATATATATAAAAATCAATGCCACTTTTCGTTGTAATTTTATAACTCAAGGATGGGCTCACCTATCCAAACCTAATGTTTAGGCTTTGTTCGGACTATTTAGTAGATGGTTTATATGAAGTTTGCACAAAATCGGTTGAGCGGTTCTTCATTTATCACATTTTTTGTATCAAATGAATTCAATAAATGGCGGATCATTTTGTTAATGGGGATTTTCTCGTCGTACTGCCTGGCCAGCAGCGCCACCCCCGGGTCGCGCTGCTGTTCAGGCAGACGACGTCTGCCAGGTTCGCTAGTATATTATAATACGAAGTCCTCCGCCGCGTCTGTCTGTCTGTTCGCAATAAACTCAAAAACTACGACTCCGATTTTCATGCTGTTTTTACCAATGGATAGAGTGGTTCTCGATGAAGGTTTTAATAATATAATTTGACAGACATCCACGCGGGCAAAGCCGCGACATCAGCTAGTTTCTCGTAATAGAAACAAGGACACACGCAGGGTCTGTGTTTTAGGTAGGGTCTGTATATTCCATAATAGTTTCCTAGTTCAATTACAAACAGTGGATGTCATCCTATATCATAACATCACTTTTAAAATCTCCGACGGGTTAGGTAGGCCTAATACGAGTAATAGTATCACGTTTTTTTTGGTGGTAGGAAATCATCAAATCCCCTCTCGCTCTTGGGCAGAGCGAAAGGGAGTGTCAGACTTCTACTGACTAAAAACCATCCATGTTCCTTCTTAGCTCTTGTGCCGCGGCCGCGGTATCTCTTGCGAACAACCCGCAGTCCCGACGGGAGTAATATAAGTACACCTAGATTTCACAATTGCACAAATTGGCTGCGACAGAGAAATTTCTGATGGAAAAATCCAGTAACACTGAGTGACCCAGGAACCAAACTAAAAACTTAATGCTCAGTAGGCGCGTGATACCAATGCTAACTAAAACGAGGCATTGAATGCATGTTGAGTAATGGAGGTAGAATTACTCAATCACGTTTATTTCATGGTGTCTTAAATGTTCGCTTTAGCAGAATCGTAATATTAATCATGTTAAATATTTAAAATTCTTAAAATGGACTTTATAGTTATAGACATAAAGTCCATTTTAAGCAATTGAAATTTTTAACGTAATTCATACTAAGATTCTGCGTGGATTCTGATAAAGCGGCCATTTTAGACCCGCAGGTATCTGAATCATCTCAAAAATAGTCGAAGACATGATTTTCAGAATTTATTTCATACTTGGTTAAGAGTTTGTGTAACGCATTACAAATTCTGATATAAGTATTAATCTTTGGCGAAAATCATTGAATACGTGTTTTTTTCTTTTATTATCACACAATACAAAAATATTGAGATATCACATCACAAAGTTTTAACTTTCCATGGAGAACGGATAATTCTATCGAGAAGATGATTTAATATGAAAATTTTCCGTATCGATTTTTTTTCCTAATGCCTACAAAATAATTGGACGGTGACTAAAAATCATCTTGTATGTTCTGATTTTGTTAAATGTTGTGTTCAATCTCAGTCATTTTAAAAATTGAAGTGTCTATCGATTTTCGTTCGTACCATCATTATAGGTTATTCAAAATTACTGTGGCGTTTACATGTATTACACCAGATACACATATACGCACTTGATTATCAGTTACGCGTCGACGCCCCATTCCTCGTTTTTCTTCGCTTGCTTCCCTTGCGTAACATATGGCTGATCAAAATCTTTACTTCAGACAAGCACAAAGAATATACGGCAATACATTACTCGTTATAGCTACTTCGTAAATTTTCTTTGGGATTTCTTTACAAAGGGTATGTATTTTTTATTTATGTACTTAATATGTTAATGACCTTGTTGATGTGGTTGCTTCGGGTGGAGATATTTCCGATTGTGGTTGTCACTGGAGAAATATTTGGTTCTATTTGAGATTTCGCCATTATTGGAGTTCTGCTTCATCATATGGCTAGCCATTTTCCAAGTATTTTGGGGTTGACATAGCTACCATGAGGTCCTAGGTTCTATTACGAGACCGGGAAAAGTGCGATTTGGTTTTTCCATCAGGAATTTCTTAGTAGCAGGCAGGAGTTTGTATTTGTGCCCAGTTGATGCTAATAGGCTCGCCCCATATAACATGGGCTTAAACATAACTGGCGAAGTATGGGTGTAAAGCAAGCCAGCAGCAAGCAGTTATTAGTTTTGAATGTTATTAAACTTGCTGTTGAGAGTTACATAACAAAAACAAAAGTAGAAACTTGTCAGGCTGAATTTCAACTAACCAAGAGCAGTTTGGTACTTACTGCCATCTGAAGCGTCACGTCATTTCCTATTTCCAACTGCTGTCAATCATCCCCTAAAACGTCAGACGTCGTTGCATAACCTATTACCTACAATTACCTACCGTGACTTCTGGTAACAGTAGATAAGTATGCAACTGTTGTTATAAATGAGCCATCATTTATTCTCTTACAAAAAATAAAGACTTTGGATAGTACCTACTTAAAAATATACAGTGATTCAAACAATGTACCACATTTTATTAAGGAAATTTTAAAGGCAAGGTATTGTTTTGTTGAATTCACTCTTAATTTATGTTTGGTTGAAAGTTATAAATCCTTACAGTGCCTAAGTCAAGTCTTTGAGACTTATTGCGGTACTCAGATATATTTAATGATTAATTATGCCGTCACTTAGTAAAGGTTTGACATACTTTTATATGACAAAACTGTCAAAACGTTTACTAAGTGATGGCCTAAGTAATCATTAAAGCTCTCTGAGTGCAGCAGTTAATGTGCTATACAAATTACCAATTCACAAAAGTTGCACAAACAACAAAGAAAACACCATTACTTTCCCAAAAAAGAACGCATAGGCTCTAAAACAAATATTTCACAGTGAAACTTTCGTCTTAAAAGCAATGTCTGCGTTAATACTCAGTAATTTGAGCGTTACGAGTTTACGGCTTAATTTGAAGTCGTAATCAGTTTAGCGCGACGCCTCGCCCGGTTGGAGATTACCCAGCGAAAACAAATGACTGACGCATAAATCTTCCCATCCTGAATTACATTGGTACTAACATAACGTTTTTATCTTTACTGTCTCCCTTTATTGTCATAGTTTGGATGCTCCTTCACACCTTTGTTGTTGCTGCTAATATTCTTACAAGCATGTAATTTAGGCCCGGACCTTTTTAGAGTATGGTGGATCAGATTCTTGTTTGATGTTGTGAAGGAACCGTCTACTACAGAGTACAGATTTCTTTGGTCTGACATTGACTGATTTTGGCTTTCAGGTTCATAAAAGTTCGCCGGCGGCGACCTCTAGCGTCCGGCCGTGGTGCAAGCCATGGAACGGAGCTAGAGGGAGTGGGATGCCGTCACCTCTTTCTGCGAAGCAGTGATGCTAGCGAAGGAGGTGGCGGAACGTGAGAGGAGAGAGGAGAGAACCTGTCGTCCCAGCCGCCGCGGTAGACGCTACGGGCGTCGGGGGCCACGTGATGACCTCCGGCCGCCATAGGCACGGGCCTGTGGGCGGTAAGTAATGGGCCAGCTCGCCGTCCGTCCGTCTTATGAAGACCACCGGCCGTGTTCGTGTTCCACGCGCGCCTAAAAGAGATGTCAGCAACGTGGAAGGGGCGCCGCCCGTCGGGACTGCAGGTTGTCCAAAAGAGATACCGCAGCCTCGGCACAAGGGCTAAGATGGAACATGGGTGGTTTTTAGTCAGTAGAAGTCTGAAACTCCCTACCGCTCTGTCTAGAGCTGGAGGAGTCATTTGAAGATTTCATACACCCCCACAAAAAAAAAAAAAAACAGTCAGGAAAGTCAAAGTATAGTAATACCGACCATGTTTTAATTTTGATTACCGGAGACTTTGGAAGTCTCTTAGTATGAATAATGAATTAACAGATGTAATTACGTTAAGAAAGGCGCTTTAAATTACACGGGTTTTAGCCGTTTCGGTGATTCATTTATTGTGAATAAAGGAAGAAATAATAAAAAAATGAATGGTGACTAAAAGCCAAGCAAGAAGTCGCAATTTCAGTCGCCATATTTTATTAGTTTGATGGCAAAAAAGTTAAAATATGCATCCAATCCTTTGATGTCAGGGTATGCGGCACAAGATGGAAACTGTTTGTGCCAAAATACGCACTTGAGATCCAAGTCATCCATGAGCTTCCATCTGTGGAGATTGTATTTGCTCTGGCCGACTTATGTTCAAAGCCTATTTAGACATTTCCATATTGACACACAGCAAGGCGTGATCGAGTATGATAAGCTAATCTATCGTGTCATGTCAATTCATGTGATTGGCTGTTATCATGTTGGTTAACCAATCATAACAGCGGATAAGATACTTAACGTTGACAGACAGCAGATTTACGTACACGAGAGTCTCTCGGGCGTACAGAAGCCGCAGGTAACAAAATAATTTCTTCCCGGTAAAAATATAAAAAAAAAACGGCCAAGTGCATATCGGACCACGCACAATGAAGGATTTCATTGCCCATCAAAATATCTGAATTTACTGAACTAATTAACCACCCTGCCTACCTGCCTTCGAAGTCCAAATGATGATGTTTATTGTAAAAATAACACAAACTTACATTTGTAGTTTTGAGACCTGGCGCTCCCTACATTATGTATAGGAAAATATTTCATACAAGTACATTTTATATGTTGGTCGAGTATAACTCGTAAACTTGTAAAGCCTACTCAGCTTTGATAGTTTTCCTATTATTTTCGTTATATATGCTACCATTAATTTTTTCACACGCCCAATAACGCCACCCAACCCGAAATGTGAAATATTAAGTTTTAAAGTGAACATTTTTGATAGGTTCAAGTGTGGCAACACTTGAGTAAAACTAAATATTTCACATACGAATCCCTTAATCGAAAAAGTGTTTATGCAAACTTTCAATATTTTTAAAGACCTATCCAACGACATCCCACACAATGGACATTGCGAGAAAACAAAAACATCCCCACTTTTATGTGTAATGGAGATATAATAAAAAAAAAAAATTACCATACCACTTTGTAAAAAAACTCAAAAACTAAACTAAACTCATTTGTAATTCATGCCAAATTACAGATTTCTGGTACTAAGAGTCTATAGTGCGGACGGACAGACAGACAGACAGTCGGACATGGCGAAACTATAAGGGTTCCATATTGACTATGGAACTCTAAAAATAAATATCACTGAATGGGTCGGAACGTTTTCATTTTTCAGTTTCACCTATAACGTTGCAAAAACATAACCGAAAGCGGAATTGAATTTTTTGTATTTTATTTTGTTGCACCAGTGTCGCTTCCGGCTTGTTTTCTGCAAAAAAAATATTAAAAAGAAAAACAAAGCTTTTATAGGCTACTTCTTTGCTTGTCTTAACTGGTTTGTTGGACAGTCTAGTAAAGTTAACTGGTAGGTGCTTTGTGGCTGTGTTTAGTATGGATGGCAAAGTCAAACTTTAGATTGAAGACCTAGACCCCGCATTTCAGAGTTACTGAAACGTTTTGTTAGTTTATTTCTTTCTCGAAGAATTAGGCTATTCACCCTTATAGTCCATCTAGAACTCTGTTCAAACTTTAAGGCGGCTCGGTAGTCAATTGATACCTACAATTATGTCTGTGCAGCTTTACGTTAGATGTTCTGAGCCGCCATGAAGTTTGAATAGAACTTTACCTACATTCCCCCTGTAATAAGCTTATTGTGAACCACCGAGCAAAAATACAAGTATTTTTTTCTCCTACGTGCCTACTTTTGAAATGCTTTACATAATTTATCTGGCTATCACTTGATAAGTTCTATGTAATTGTGTAAAACTTTATAAGTAAATACTTAAAATTCACAAGTAAAAGACGATTAGATAATAGTATAGCCAGAAAAAAATATAGAAAATAATAGATTGAGATACTTAAGGCGACACATATTTTATTCGGAGGATGGGAAATCATCAAATGACTCCTCCTACTCTGGGCAGAGCAGTAGGGAGTGTCAGACTTCTACTGACAAGAACCACCCATATTCCTTCTTAGCCTTTTGTATTCGAGGCCGCGATATCTCTTTTGAACCACCCGCAGCCCCCGAACTATACGAGTACATTTCTAGAATAACATGTTCTCCCTTAATATAGATTTCCCGTACAATGAGAGATCGGCATTTACTGGTTTTGTATAGGTTGAATAGTCGCCATGCGTGGCTGCGTGCCTCGATAAAAAACTTTACTTTTTCGCGAGTTTATGTCTAAACATATTTATTTTTGCAATTATACTAAATCGATTCTGTTAAATAATTTATTTTTGATACGAAATATTTTTCAAATATAAAATTCAACAGTTTTGGTTTACTTCATTATTAAGCCGAACTGAATTTGCATGAGACAGATACTGAATTTTAAATTTTCAATCAATCTGCTTCGTGACAGCATTGTTTTCGTTTTTCACTGAAATATCTGAAATTAAGATTCTTGAACTAGCAAAAAATATAACCCACTGAAATTCTTTGATCATTAGAATAATTAAAGGAACGCTTGAATAATTCTTGGAGAGCACTATACTTTAAAAAAATATAAATAGCGTCCTATTTATATTAAAAAAATATTACTTATAACTGTTAGGAGTGAAGATCTATTACAGGGTTTAGCGCTATCTCTCTTCCACACTGCAATAAGAAAAAAAATACTGCTTTAAGAGGTTTTTTTATGGTAAGTTACCAGATCTTCCAATGAAAATATGTATGTATGTGTTAATGAATAAATAAATAAATAAATATTGATCCACCGATGTGTTCCATGCTTGGTTCGTGAATACTGTAAATCATTATATATGTTGTGAAATATACAAAAGTATGTCATGCATTTGGACAACTGCAATGTCAGGCAATGTGTTTATCGTATTGGAACATGCAACACTTTTTTATTCAAATACAATCATTAAAATAACTATCACGGTATTTCTAGCGTATCTGTCTGAAATCAATAGAAATAAGCAAAATTGAAGAGTCTGTTTGTAATATCAAAATGAACGTTTATATACGGCACTTAAAATAAAAAATCTTTGGTCTTTCAATCTCTTTTTTTTTTCGGCTCATCTCCAATCCGGTTTAACATCGGTTCATGCAACATCAGTATGTTACCAGTCAGACAGAAAGACAATCGCCCCATATAATGCTGCTTCCAGTTGGACTCGAAACCACCTCGAAAAAGTTAGGCAAATAATAATGATAGTGATTTAAAAGTCCCAAGGAGATGAGAGTACTGTCATTACATCGACGGCCTGAAATTCTCGAACTTCGAGTAGCAATTGAATCATTTCTAATGGAAAACCCAATAACCTTAAAAATATATTTCTTTAAACAATACCTATGTTTCCAACTGATTGAGATTTAATTTGAATAGTTTTCCTTGTAACTATTTAATTTAAACATATCTGTGTAAAATACACTTCGAACGTTACCAGCTGAATAAATTACTGGCGAAAAGTAATTCCCTTTCACTATTATGCTAATTATAGTGGCATCGGGCGTATAATATTATATATAGTTATAAAAAAAGTAAAAAAAATAGAACCAGACCATGATAGAAATTGTACTGAAAATCATTTGAAAGACTGCAACATTCGAGCGAACGGACCGACACGAGACAGGCCTAAGTTCCATTTTTGGCATATAGCTACGGAACTCATAAAAGACACAGAAGAGCGTGCAATCACTTGAAACATTGCCTTCATTCATTCCATGATTCAACTAAACTTGGAAGTCATAAAAAAGCAACAGAAACGAAATAATAAAATATTATTTTGTGACCCACGAAAGAAGAACAAAGTAATAAATTATTCAGAATTATCTGAATGACACAAAATACGTTAGGATTATTGATCCAAATATAAATTGTTACGGGCGCTGAGTGTTTTCCCTTGTAATGATCTTTGACCTTATTCCAAAGTCGCCGATTTGTCGGAATTATGCGTCAATTATCACCGTTCCTCCTTTGTGTTACATTCTTTGAAGTAAAAAGTATTATCCAATTATTATAATAAGAATTGTTGTCATCGTTCCGTCAGTTTATCGACGATTGTCGACGTCATTATAATTTAATAAGATGATATTGATCTCATTTAAGTGGTAGGTAGGTACCGAGTGCCGTAGTCTACATTTGGCCATGCATTAGTAAGGGGAATCTGCTACATGCAGAATGTTGAGTGAGATTTATAGATGCGACACATGGGACAACTTTCATGTAGTGGTTTGAGCTATCTGTCACGTGTACCTATGACACCACGAGAGTAGGTGCTGTCCTCTCAAATTTTACGTTAAGGCAGCCTTATCGCGATGAGAATAAAGGTCACTGTGCGGATGCAATGCCAGGAAAAACATCAGTGAAAAAAAGGAGTAGAATAGCTCGTGGCTTAATACTAACTATCTTTAGGTTAAGCCGTGCTGGCCTAAGTTGGTCCGTGGATGGTAGACCACCTATTACATGCTGAATTTCCTCCGTGTCCCGGCTGCCATATTTAGATCTCTCTTCAAGACAACCAGTCTTACAAAAGGGTATCGTATTACCCATTACTCACTGGATTGTAGAGGCTGCAGTCGCTCCATGTTAAATAATTAAAAAATATTTCAGCTTTATTCGTTTGAACTGGAAGTCGACTCCTACATTATTAGGAAAAGGCTAGGGCTTTTTTAAAGCAATACATTTTTCAAAGGTTATTTCTAAAGATAGTTTATTATAAAATTATTATAAAAAATGTATTTTCTTTCAGTTCGTAGTTTTAAATAGCTTCATTCTACGGTGCGCCATTTGTTCATGACAAGACGGTAAAAAGAAATGTCAAAGGCGTAAGAACTCTTTGCTCCTAGAACGAAGACTTGCGTTCTTTGTTTTAACGGTGTCCCTAATTACGGACAGCTTTTAGGTTTCGGGGAAGTAAAGAGGTGCTACTGCGGACAATAGTGATTGACCACTTTTTCCTTATGTCCTGAGTTATTAGGTTGAAAATTGATCAACCGCCACTGTTCGGGTACACAACAAGCTTATTATTTGACTAGCTGGAGTACCTACTTAAGACGTTACTAATAAGCAATAAAGTAGAATAATAACTGTCCTGAATTATTCAGGAATAAACTACACACGTTAGATAATTCGAAAAAAAAAGAGAAAATGCAATTGAGAACTGTATTACGTTACTCCGAAGTTCGGGTTTAAGTTACATTTATCAAATTCAAGTCTATCGTACTTCTTTTCTCTGTTTATTATTTCCTGTCCGGACTGCTTCGTTGGTCTAGTGGCTGCAAGCGCAACTGCTGAGCATGAGGTCCAGGGTTCGATTCCCGGGTCAGGTAAAGTGTTATCCCGTCGGGGCTGCGGGTTAGCCCTTGCGGCCTTTGTACCGCGGCCTCGACACAAAGGGCTACGAAGGAACAGGGATGGTTTTTAGTCAATAGAAGTCTGACACTCCCTGGCGGGCGGGAGGTGTCATTTGATGATTTCCCACCCTTAAAAAAAAAGATTCAGCAAAAGGAGCAGCGGTAGCCCAGTGGTAGCGGCTCCTACTTACAAACAGTAGGTCGTGGTAATTTATTTCTGAATTACAGCTGCTCTCAAAACGTCGAAAGAAAACATCGTGAGGAAATGTCTTAGAACCAAAAAATTTGAAGACATGTGACATCTACCAATCCGCACAGGGCCCGCGTGGTAGATTAAAGCCCATTCCCTCTTAAAGAGAGGAGGCCCGTGTCCCAGCAATGGGAACATTTATAGGCTGTTGATGATGATGATGATAAAAAAAAGGTTTATTGGGTTTCTCGATCTCGAATTTTCTCAGTAAAAGCCACAGATTCTGGATTTCAGCCATGTTGATTGTAATAGACTTGCCCTCTGTTTTATGGGACTTAAACTAAACTCGCGATATGTGGGATTAAGTAATTGGGTGCACCTCCGCCTAACCCTACGGGGATAACAGGCGTGATGTTATAGTGATTGTTATGTTATTTCATGTGAAAATGTTTTGTGTACGTACATAAACAAATAGTACTTGAAGTTTTCAAGTCATAAAATTCAAAACCTCTTTTATTTCGAATTAAACGTAAACTGCTAAAGAATTTAATTATCAAAAAGGTAAGGTAATTTAGCATTACTTTATTAAGTTTTATATTTTTTCGTAACAAAGTTTATTCCGCCCCTTTTCCCTAACGTTATAATCGTGATAAATATTTAGTGCTATAATAAGCCTCATAATTAGTTATTAAAGTCAATATAAGGCCTTGGCCGTGGAATAGCTTCAAGGAAAATAAGTATTTTCTGGCCTTTGCCTTCTAGTCATGAAATATTTTTGTTGCTTCACGCCATCTTTAAAACAAAAACGCTATTCAAGCATCATTACCATCCAAACGAATTCCCCAATATTCATAAAATGGTACCAGAAAAACAAGATTCGCTGACACATCTTAGATTAAAGCTGACTGACCACTGATGACTGTCAAAGTTTCAGGTACTAACGGTCAATAAGACTAGGTATTTGAAACCCTAAAGACATACTTTACAACATTCTAACAAGACTTTAGAGAATGATTTAGTATGTTATGGCCATGTATTTACACAAAGGCCCAAACAAAAAGTGTTTTTTTAGGGTTTCGAAACTATCAAATTGTTCCAATCAACTTTGACGCTAATGCTCTAGCGATAAAGTTGAAAATCTGTTAAAGTTTGATAGATTGTATCAGATTGATGTTCTGGCGTCTGTACGTTAAATTGCGTTTGTCATTGCAGCGAGCGGGTTGTACGAAAGAGATACCGCGGCCTCGACAAAAAGGGCTAAGAAGGAACATGGGTGGTTTTTAGACAGTAGAAGTCTTACATTCCCTACCGCTATGCCCAGAGCGGGAGAAGTCAATTGATGAATTCACAAAAAAAAACAGTGAGAAGTGACATCTGCATGTGCCATTAAAATAAACTGCAAACAAGTACGTTTTTTTTTTTTTTTTTTTATTTTATCAAATAGGAACAACAAACAGCTACATTATAAAATATTACACTATGATAAAAAATAAATTGAATAATAATGTAGCCCACAGCGCCTGCACGCACCAGCCGTCTATGAACAGTTCTGGGGACTGCATAACACAGTACATTGTTCAGGTCGATACAGTCAAATTTGCCATTTACTATGTTGAACAGGGTCATTGCTTCTAATTGTTTGCGTCTGGAGCTGAGTGTCAGGAGTTTATACCTATTGAGCAACTGGTCATACGGCAGATACGCTCTGTGACATCTATAATGCATTGCACGAAGGAACCTGCGTTGTACATTCTCTAACATATCAATATATTTTTTATAATAAGGGTTCCAGATGGGTACAGCGTATTCAAGCTGTGACCGGACAAGAGTTTTATATAGGCAGAGGTAAGAAGAGGTCCGCTTAAAGTCATGAGTTGATCTCATTATAAATCCATACATCTTGTATGCTTTATTAATTATTTGTTCGACATGTAAATCCAAGCAGAGTTTAGCATCAAGCAATATGCCAAGATCACGTACAGAATTTGCTTTATTTAATGCAACGCCACACAAACAGTATACAAATCCAATAATGTTTCTATTTTTAGTAAAATTTATATAGTTGCACTTGGGAATGCTTAGAAAAAGTTTACTTGAGTAACAATACTCCGTCAGTCTGTCTAAGTCCTCTTGAAGGAGATAGCAATCCTGGATATTTCGAACCGGTCTGTATACCTTAAGGTCATCTGCATATAACAAAAATTTTGAGTTGCGAAAACAGTTACCAATGTTATTTATAAAGATAATGAATAACAGAGGACCGAGAATAGAGCCTTGAGGGACACCAGAGGTAACCTGAACAGCATCAGAGTGGTAACCGTTTATTACAACCCGTTGACAGCGATTAGTGATGTAAGATATAAACCATCGCAACAAGTTACCTCGAATGCCATTGAAGGCTATTCGGCTCAGCAGTAATTCATGATCCACCTTGTCGAAAGCTTTCTGAAAGTCCGTGTACACCGCATCAACTTGTATACGATTATCCATCTCGTCAAACAGATCACTAGAAAAAGCCAATAAGTTGGTTGTCGATGATCGCTTTTTAACGAACCCGTGCTGTTGTTGTATGATAGCGTGATGAAGAATGGGGTATATTTCGTTATGAACTAGCCTTTCGAAGAGCTTCGACAAGGTAGACAGAATAGAAATTGGTCGGTATTGCTCAACACTACGCTTAGATCCGGCCTTGTGTACAGGTGTAATATTAGCATGTTTCCATACCGTGGGCATGACACCTTCAGTGATGCATTTATTATAGATTATAGCTAAGGGTCTACATATAACAGTCGCAGTATTTTTGAGAAAATACGGTGACAGGCCATCTGAACCTGGGCCTTTAGTAGGATCCAGTGATTTAAGTTCTGTCATTATTGATTCCTCTTTAAAGTAAAGGTCAGAAATGACTATATCATTAGACATTGTTTCAGAAAGTGGTTCCCATCGAGAAAGGCCAGGTGAAGCAGGCTCATATACAGAAGCAAAGAAATCGGAAAACATATTGCAAATCGATTGAGGATCGTTGGATACTATGTTGTTGTACTGTACTTTTGCCGGTATACCGGGTTTATCTTTGCGATTGGAAACATAGACCCAAAAATCTTTAATATTTTTATGAATGCTGTCCTCAATCGACTGAATGTATTTAGAGAAACTTTTATTACAATTTTCTTTAAATAAGGCTCTGTACTGAGAGAAAATTTCGTAGTCTGCAATGTTCCCGTATTTTTTCCATTTGACCCACGACTTCTGTTTTTTTCTAAATGTTCTAACTAATGATTTTGTGAACCAGACTGGAAAGCCAACCGTTCTAGATGCGGATAGTGGTGTGTGTTGTTTAATAATTTCATCAATCCTGTTGTAGAACAAGCTAAGTGCCTCTTCGGACCCTAGGGGGGTAAGAAGTTCAGTCCAAGAAGTATTCTCAATTTTACGGTTGATGTGTTCATAGTCAGATTTATAAAAGTTATATTTTTGCAATGGTCTCTTTTTCATAGGAAGAGCATCTATATTTAAAATTATATCACAGACAAAAGGTGGGTGATACGTGTCTATTGGAAGTAGAGGCAATAATGCACTTGATACCCGACATGGGTGATTTGATATAAGTAGGTCAAGAATTTTACCATTGGTGTTCGCCACGACATTATATTGCAAAGCATCAAGTAAAGCCATTAAATTATTTAACTGGGTACAAGTCGTGGACGAGCCGATTCCAAGCCCACCGCCGCCGACTAGAGATACCATAGGACTCGATATGTTCCAAGTTATTTCTGGGAGATTGTAGTCGCCTATTATGTAAAAACAATCAACGGAAGGGTCACCCAGCACCTGTTGTAAGGTTTCAAAATGTTGTTCATATAAAAGGGGAGCCGTTTTTGGAGGTATATAAGCGGCACTAATGATATGCTTCTTGGAACGTCGTGTACTAGGTACTTCTATAAGAACGTGTTCAACAAGCTTGCGAAATAGTGAGTTGGTCGGAGTCATAGGAACATCACATTCCGAGGACTTGAGTGTTCGCAACAAGGCAACCAAAACTCCGCCGCCATCCATTTTTTTAGTGCTAATACGATCACGATCACACCTGTACACAATGTAGCGCTGATCGATAAACTCATTATTGCTAATCTCAGGAATCAACCACGTCTCTGTGAGTACGATGATGTCGTGGTTACCATTCAGAACATTCATGTATAGTGTGTGTAATTTTGTACGGATACCTCTGCAGTTTTGGTAATATATGGATAAATGTTTGTTACTCATCACGACACATGAAGTGTTCTAAATAATAATTGCCACCAATGTACGTGTAAGTAGGTAACAGGTACCCGCTCGTGCAATGCTCAACAGCAAGATCAGAAGTTAAATAGAAGTAAAAATAATATTTCTCAGTTACGTATTTGATACCAATCACACAACAAGAATGAACCCCGACGATACAGCAACATAAATGGTTTGTTAAACAGATCTCTAAATAAAACTTACAACAATAGCTTGCAACAATATTAATGCGTTGTGTTACAAAAATCAAGAATTGCAGCAGTAAAAGATTATTAGAAAAAATAACAGGTTTGTCATAGTGACCCTTTAAAAAGTATAACATGTGTAGAGAACAATAAATAATAAAATCGTTAGATTCGTCCCAGCATGAAAAGCAGGTTATTACCACAAAAAGGCAGAACAACTTAGACAAACACGTGCAGTTAGATACAAAAAATTCATACACATATTCAGTTGTTAAATTATAAACAAACAACAATAAAAAGACTAAAACATTGAAAAAATACCAATTAAAGTGCGTTCGACGAGGGGGGGGCACCATCAATGTTGTTGTTTGACGGGTTGTTTTTAATTTTGCGAATATCGTCTTCTTTATGTATCGCAAATGCAGTATCACCGTCCCTTTCGCGTACGAGAATAGTGGCGTTCCGAATCCAGACATACTTAAAGTTAAGCTGTGTGGCCACTTCCTTAACTTTGCGAAATAAATGTTTCTTCTTGAGTGTCAAATGCTCGTTCATGTAAATAGTCGACGGTGAACCTGTAAAACCCAGTTGGTCTGTTTTAAAGGTTTTCACTTTGCGGAAAGCAGCAAGTAAATTATCCCGCATGATTCTTGACGACAGCTTAACAATTACGTTCTTTGGCCTATTTGTTTGCTGGTGAGCATGAGGAACTCTGTGAATTGATATGATATCTCTTTGTGTGACAGGAAGATTAACAGCAATACCAATTGACTCCATTACGTGAATCAGGTTTTCACCACGAGTCTCGGGTACGTTAAGGATCTCCACAGTTTTGCAGCATAATATTTTCTTTAATTTCCCCAGAACCATGAAAATTATATTAACCAACACACTAACCGAAAAGGCATTAAAGCTAGATATACTTCGCACAAACTGCATAATATATGTGTGCACTAACGACCAGCCAGGCGCATTTAAGTTTTAAGTTCTTTAGCAATCAAGAAACGCTTGTTGGTTCCGTAGAACAAACAAGAGCTTGGAACGTCACTGTTAAATTAGGGGACTTTGCATACGTATTGTAAATAACATAACGCCTGTTAAATCCGAAAGGGTAGGTGTCTAAAAGTGCACCCACAGTTAGTCAGTTAAGTTGAAGTATGATAAGGTACGAGCCTATTACCAACAAACGGATACTACAGGACAAATACGACACGTTTGGCGCAGTGGGTGTCGCGGGTTCGATCCCCGTACGGAACAAATATTTGTATGACCTACAGATAGTTGTTCTGGGTCTGGGTGTTTGTGTATGTGAGTTTAAATGTTTGTAAACGCATCCGCGATACAGGACAGTGTGGGGAAAAGTTTTATTAAAAAAAAAAATGTTGTTTCCAAACAAACAATTCTGATGGAAAGACCAAACTATCAATAATTGGAACCTCGAAATCAAACTGAGGACCTCATCCAAAACTGTTGCACTTGTGATCAATAGACCAACGGGGCATTCAAGTCGACAGAGGTTCGCTTTAATTATAATAATTTGTTAGCCGAAAATGTGAAGTACATGCTGCTACTGACACTTATTTATTTATTACACGGAATTCTGTTTTGTGTTTTTGTTTTTAGATTTTAAGGTCATTTGGTTTCAGTTAGCTACTAGCTTTTTCCCACGGCTGCGCTCGCCTTATGGTCGTATATTATTCCATGGAAACCTTTTAAATATAATATCCTATGATATTCGGTAAAAATTTAGCTACTCATTACATAAAAAAAATTAGAATTTTGTCTAGGTAGTTAAAGTTTCTTCAATAAAAATTAATATCGAACTAAGCGGGGTCGTCACATCACGTATACACTGCTAAAATTAAACTATACATTTCCAGTGCAATATTACCTCGTTTTGTAAAGAGTTCCTGTATAATGAGAGAACCGCATAAACTGGAATTGTATAGTTCGATTGGTCGTCGTTCGTACGATCAGTTCATAACATTCAGTCCAATCTGCAACCTTGCAGTCATGGTTGCACGCAAATTTACCAATAGGACATGAACAAACGTTCCGCAAACACGTAACCGAACACAAACAAACACAATGGTTGTATCCACAATCAATGTCAAATCAAAGCCTTAGAAACTGAACTAACTGAGTCTGTGAACTGGAGGCGCAGTGCAGTATGCAAACGATCTGAACAAGGTGATCGTCTCAGCGGAAATCCTTGTAACTAAGCACTAGTGTTGTAGTTGCAAGGATTTCTGGGATGGTTGTGTTGTATTTTCCTTGTCAGTTTTTTTTTTGTTTTTGTCTTAATGTTAAATTTTTGGTGATGCTGAGGGTATCTTATTGCCTAAGATGTTTTTTTAAATTATATTTTCAACAAAAGTTACATGGTTGGGTAATACTGCAGAACAATTTGTCGGCAGTGAGTGTATGTGCATGGTTTACTTTCGTCTGTCAGTTTGAATAAAGCAAGCAAACAAGTCGATTTGTAGAAACAGTTGATTCTTATTATTATTAATAAAAAGTGACGTTAATTTTGAAATAACGAACGATAACCAGCCATGTTTAAATCCGGAACTGTGAGTGCTACTATTTTTGGACGATAACACATTTCTCCTTAGGGGCAACAGTGTCAGTTACACAGAAGTTTAATTATAAACAGAAACTTTCCCTTAACCTAGACCAGTTCCAAACAACTGTTCAACAAAGCGTCTAATCTCCTTCTCAACTTTAAATTAAGCAAGTCGCGAGTTAGCCTAAATTCGTAATGCGGTACCGTCTGGCCGAGTCCCGAAACACCTAAACGCAATCTGGAATTCATACGTGCATTCACCTACTGTGCCATGAAACTTTTACCCCAACTACATCGTACCTGTTATACAAATGTCTTGCAAATGTACACAAGCTCGTGGTAGACACCGCGATCCTTAACTGAAGTGCAGCAGGTGCCTCCGTGGCCATGAATATTAACACACATGAATATTCCGACAATGTTTGCGCATTTCTTGCATGATGACGTCTCGCTTGCAAGAAAACCTTCAGGCAACTGTTAATACATACTGGCTTTAATAACTTAAAATGAACGAGCGCAGAATATTGAGCTCGTATGATGGTGAACGTTTATGTGTACGACGTACGTGTTAGCGAATCGACGTCGGTTTAACGGATTACAGGTGAATTAAACAAAGAAATAAAACACCGTGGTTTAGCATATTGAGTAGTTTTCGTCCTGAAAAATAAAGAACTTTTTACGTGAACAAATCCGTTGGCACAGTTTTCGAAGTTTTGGTTTTTAGAACGACACATAAAGTTCAGAATAATTTAACTAACCGGAAGTTAGTAGTTTAAAAAGAAATAGGTTAATGCAAACCTGTGAAGTTAAGAAGTTATTGTAGTTTAAACTTGAGTTTCTAAGAAGGAGGCACAATTTTAAAATATATCATGTTGAAAAAACTCTGTACGTTGCCAAGATTTCACTAAGTTCGGTAATATAAAGATGTATAGATTTAACGGCACGGTTGGCGCAGTGGCTCAAGCAATGGACTGCTGCGCTGCGTTTCGCGGGTTCGATTCCCGCAGGGAACAAATATTTGTATGACCTACAGATAGTTGTTCCGGGTCTGGGTATTTGTGTATGTGAGTTTAAATGTTTGTGAACGCACCCACGATACAGGAGAAATTCCTAGTGAGGGGCAACGTTTTTTAAAACAAACAAACAAACTAAGAAATTTGAAACATTCACACTGAGAAACATAAGCTACTTTTTATCTCGGTTTTCCCACGGGATCGGGAACTACGCGGGTGAAACCGTGTGATGGCCGCTAGTGTTGTATGAATGTAGATGCCTATATTTTTGATTTTGATTTTGAAGACTAAGAAACGCTGAGGATTATATGGCTAGGAAGGAGAGGACTGCTGAAATTACGAGTATTGTAGATATGGAAGAAGTAGATATGCTGTGCAGACGTCAAGTACATCGGGATATGGGCAGGAAACTGATTATGGTAATCTGATGTTTTTCTTCTTAACGTGTGGGCAGCAAGGTCTAACGAGTCCACCCCCTTGTGTCAGAGTTTCTAAGCTACCTCAAGGGCCTCTGATGTAAGGCTGCGGGATGTTGTAAGAGATACTGCGGCCTCGACATAAAGGGCTGGACGACATAAAGGAAGGAACATGGGTGGTTTTTAGTCAGTAGAAGTCTGACACTCCCTTTCGCTCTGCCCAAGAGCGGTATGGGTTATTTGATGATTTCCCACCAATGAAAAAAAATGGCTTCTGCTCGTATGTTATGTATCTCTCTGGTCAAGACCACTCCAAAAAACCCCACCTAGTTCCCAACATCCGTAAGAAATGTTATATTTCACCCTTCGCTACTCAAAATTGATTGGCCACGAAGTATATCCAAGTTCACTCGGTGAAAAAATATGTATGGTTTTCATAGAAAACTACAATAAATAGGTAAGCCTTCAAAGCGTAAAACCGGATATTTCATATGTTGCCAGAGCAATAAATCCCTCTTTATGGGCTGTTAAACGCTTGTTATTCCACAAACATAAGTATGGTTCTTATATAAAGCATAAATATAAGGTAAGTAAGAGTATTCTGTCGGCTCTGAGGAGCTTCTGTGTCTTTATGATCATTAGATTTATGTGAAGAACAACTCTGATGGTTTGGAAGTCACGCGTTGGCTGTTCCATTCCATATTTTTTACGCATTCATTTAAGTATGAATGCAGGTTTGCACCGAACGTGGCAATGCTGCCAGCCTTCTGAGCATATCCACATATCCTGTGAATCACTATTCTATTTTCCATTTGTACAATTTAGGTGCACTTCTGTATAAACCATTGGGGATTACAGGCGTAATGATTTGTTATTTGTAAATAATAAGAGAAAATAAAACATTTATATCGTGATACACGCAAACCGAGAGGTCTCGTCGTATACTGAGTATTTGAGCAATCCCCGGTGCGTGATCAAAAACGCATAATTCTTAAAATGCCGATATGGTGGGTAGCGTCCCACGTATTTAAAAATACAGGCATGTACTGATTGTCCCTTGGTGTTTTTGTTTTAGCTAAACACAGATTATGGAACAATACCAATAAAAGGACATTTGGGTTTATAACTATAAGAATAATGCTTCTACTTGCAGTGCTTCAACCAGATCATGTGGGTAATTTTAAGTAAAGTTAGAAACTAGTTATGTGATGAATGAGGAATCAATTTATTTAAAATTTCTCTTTTTGGACCAGCCTGTATTTAAGATTTTTAAGGCTAAGGATTCAAATCGGGAGATTATATTAACCTCACTTCTTTCAAATTGGCCATGACTTGATTTTTTTTTTATTTTTTTTATTTATTTTTTACAAAATATAGACCATTTCAAGGAACTAATTTGCTTATTTTATTTTTTTAGGGGTTGTACATTTTTTTAGGATTTTTTAAATTCGAGGTGCTCTCAATATCACTATGAGGCTGTATGTAGTGCGGTGTTGTGCCACAGACAAATTAAAAAAGAATACAATGTCAATCCAAATCCAGTGACATATCCTTGACAGTTGAGATTGATACAGTGATTCAAGAGGAAGGTTTTTAAGTATAATACATGCTATAGTAGAGAAAAACACCTGTGCGAAGCCGGGGCGGGTCGCTAGTATATAATAAGTTCATTGATTACAAGAGATAAACCAATCTTATATAAATCAAAACAATTATATAGAATACTTACATTAGAGCCTTTGCTCCTCGTATTTCCGCTATATTGTGTTGAGTGGACAACATCATATCCTCAACAATCATAGCATTATTGACCGTAGGTATGTTACGGGAATCCGCCTTAGTATAATTTAAAGAAGCCATTACAACAATTCCCAACATTTCACAAAAACAAACTTCAACAAAGCTGGCTAAACATAACTTACAAAATGTTGACATTGACAGCCTCGCAACCGAATGTTTTTTTTTTTCAAGAATGATAGAATGACAAAGGAATGTTCTATTATGCTTTGTTGGAGGGTCTGAAAGGTCAAATGAAAGTCATTCGTTAAAGCACCTATAACTTTTGAAATAGTATGTATTTTTCAAATCTGGTAACAGGCATGAATTCACCTAAGCTAACCCTCGAAATGGTTTTAAGACAGCACTTGAAAAAAAAAATTAGGCATGCCCAATTGAGCAATCATTTTTACATGTAATTTCTTGTACTTAGTAGATTTCTTCAATCAACTGAAATGCCCACTGCAAAAGAAACCTACGAAAACTTTTAAACTTAATCCTTGAAGTTACTCAGGTACAAATGTAGGTGGAAATAAAAACAGGATCGTGAACTTTTAAAATTAGTTTTATCAGTAATCCTACTAATATTGAATGAGAATGTGTGAATGGATGAAGGATGGATGTTCGTTACTCTTTCACGCAAACACTACCGAACAGATGTGGATGAAATTTAGAACACAGATAGTTTATAACCTGGATTAACACATAGGATACGTCTTATCCCGGTAGTATAATGCCGTGGGACAATTATCGAATTCAACACGGGCGAAGCCGCTGGCACAAGCTAGTCTATTATATTTTGCGGCTTTTGTTATTATACTCGTAGTACCTAAATATTAGATGTTATTTATTGAATGTCTGAAATACGGTCTGCAAGTTTTGTGAAACTTGCCGACCGTATGACACTGCACTTTTTTATTATTTCATCAAATTATATTTATTACGATGCTTTGAAAACTTTTGAACTTTTTGTAGATCGAATACAGGAATTGGCGTTATAAACTTATAATGCTTAAATGGACAATAAAATAGTCGTCACAAAAATAAAAAAAAACATAATCTGCTTAGCTTTTCCCAACTGTTTTGGCTCGGCTAACCCCAACTGGGTCGGCTTCCAGTCTAGCCAAACGTACCTGAATACCAGTATTATATATGGAGCGATTACCTATAGAGTATTTCTGACCACCAAGTAAGTACAGGCAAATACTCTTCGGTTAAAATCAATCATAAAGTTATACTTGATAAAAGTCAGACATGTAGCTCCCCATTTTTCCTAGACGGAAGATCTCCTTGACGATTTAAAAGAAAACAAAAGGATTTGTTACCTACAATTCAAACCAAACCATTGTTCTCAGTTCTGATACATAGAGGTCGTCTATTTTTAGGCCGCATAGTTGTGTCGAGTCTTATCCGTTTATCAGTCTTTGTTCTTAGGATCTACAGAGGCTGCTCGGACGTCCGTCGTCCGACGTTCCTAAGCCTTTGTTCAGTTAGGCTCAGCCCCGGTCTAGGTTAAGGCTGTGGAGATATTAGGAGAGAAGATCTATTGGAATGCTAATTTCTTAGCCTGGTAGGAATTCATGTGATAACGGGAAAACGGATTTGGTTTAATGTTTGTGTTTCTATTTTAATTTAAGTTCCTGGAATTGTTGAATGAATGGGTTAAATCTGTGACATAGTTTGATCCGAATTGGGAATAGATTAGACGTTTTTTATGATATTTATTTACAATATCAACAAACTATAATTCACAGAACTAAAATTATATTAAAATATCAAATATTAGACGTAGGATAAATAATGGAAAATTAAATTAGCATAATACGAGTGGTATGAAGCATTCAACAGTCTGGAAAAGCGGCTTGAATTCGTTTAACATAACTTAATTTATCCTTATTACAAAGAGAATTTTTATCCCTGTACTCCTATTCTAGGCTATCATTTGAAAATGACGGACGAAAATAGATTGATTCTTGAATAGCTTAACTTTTTAACTCCAAGATAAGATCTCATAATATCGTAAGTTATTTCCTCTCGAGGTAACCTTTCCAATATGGTAAACCTTTGTAAGGAATACCTACCGCAGGAAATTGTGTTTCATGATTTCGCCAATGAATAGATACGATTGTTAAGGAGCTCCCTTTATCCCAGTTATTGTATCTTCTCTTACAAATTCCTCGATCGAGCACTGTGCATTCAAAGAGAGAATATCCAGTAATACTACAGAAAATTGAACTCGGCTAAGAGAAGGAACACCTACTAAATATTAATAAATAATGGAAAATATTTTCGCGCTAGATATGAGTGCCTTTCGCGATAGATATGACATAAAAGGTATCAATGTCTTCCGATTTCATGTTTATTGAATTGTAAAACGACGTCTGAATAATACAGTATATTTGTTTTCTCTCTTCACAAATGTTCACATACAATAAATAAAAATGTAAAGTAACATTTTAACAAAATGTAAAATAATGACTGCCTTGTTGTCTAGTGGTTGCAAATGTAACTGGTCCGCATGAAGTCCTGGGTTAGATTCCCAGGCTGGGTAAATTATTATTGAATTTTTATCAGGAATTTCTCAACAGCAGCCACGGAGTCTGGATTTGTGCCCTGTTTGGCTATAGGGTGAACCTTTGAGAAAAAGTTAAAGCTATTGCCAAAAAACGCAACTATACAAGTATTTCACCAAAAAAATCGAATTAGTCCGTCTGTTAGATTATTGAAATATATTGAATACGTGTTTTTTGTTTTATCGAATTAATAAAAATTGACGAAAATAAAACTTCTCAAAGTTCATGAGTAGGGGCTTCACTTTGTGGGTTAAAAAGTACTAACCTTGTGACGTCACACGACTTTTTGAAGCACTGTATCGTCTTCATCTTGAGTTTACGTGAAGAAAGAAAGACCACGTCTTGTATCCATTATTTTTTGAAAATCTATCAGACGGACTTATTAGACTTATTAAAGTTAATGCTAAATAACTTCTCTACTTATCTCAAGGATCCAAAGAAAAATATTAAGATAATAATCCTTCTACGTTAAATCAATTCAAACAAAGATCATCAGTAAATAAAGAAACTCTGGGGTTCCTTGTAGGTACGTGATTTCGGTTTGCCTCATCTAAAACATGATGTTTTTTCTCAATTTGGCAGGAAGTTCCAGCGCACTCGTGCCTCACAAATGCATAGCTTAAAATGTCCAAATACATAATGTTAAAATATGTGAGTACGTCGGCCACATAGAGGAACTATTAAAATGACGCCATTGGCTTAAAGCCAAATCGATTTGTAACTGCGCACAAAAAGCAATAAAAATCGGACGTGCATACATGATAACGCCGGAAAAATAGCTGCATTCGTCATAGTATACCGCTTCCGTGATAGCATTGAAATATATTGTTGTCAAATGCCTGTATGTAAGAAATAAACTCAGCTGTATTCGTAGGAATGGACTTATATTTCTGAATTTCCAGTTTGGATAATGCCTGCCTGGTCTGGCTATAAGCGCGACTACTGAGCATGATGGGTCAATTCCTGAGTGTTTTTGCGTTTTTCCATTGAGATTTTTTAGAAGCAGCCACGAAGTCTGGAGAGAAAAGAATCTAATAAGTCTGTCAGATAGATTTCCAAAAAACGTTGGACGCGTATTTTTTTTTCACGTTAACATTGAAGACGATTCAGTGCTTTGAAAACTGATGTGACGTCATATTCTAAGACATAAGTATGAATTTTTATACCGGTGAGTGACGTCTCACTCAAATCTTTGACGCGTTTTATCTTCGTCAATTTTTATTGATTTGATAAAACTAAAAATACGTAGGTATCTATACAATATTTTTCGAAAATCTAACTGACGGACTAATTAGAATCATGTTTTTTTAGCAGTAAACATCCCTGTCGGCTCGCCCTCTATTACATAGGACTGAAATGTGATATGTGAGTGTACACTAAGAGTGTACACTAACTACTTAAGTACACCTCTGCCTTACCCTTCGGTGAAAAGAGCCGTGATGTTGTTATGTGAATTTCTAGAACGTTTAAAAAATAACGTTGAATCTGTACAATCAAGGCCACAAGGACAATTAATACAGGTCCTAAGTAACTAATGTCCCTTGCCAGCAGGTTCATCAATATACCAGGTCTGGACCTAACACCTCGTAATGTGAAGTAATTCGAAGGGCACCTTTCTCCATTATACTACCTCATTTCCATGAAAATGAATTTGCTAATTTATACGTTCAATGTGCGTGCCCGTACATAAACTAGGTAACTAAGCGATAATGAATTAATTTCTTAGGAAGAGTATGTTTTAAACCGACTTCCAAAAAGGAGGAGGTTCTCTATTTCGTATGCATGTACTTTTGTATATATGTTCACCGATTACTCCAAGACGCCTGAACCGATTTGGAAAATGATTGTTTTGTTTTAAAGGGTATACTTCCCAGTAAAGGGGAGGACTTTACCCTATATTAGAAGGACACAGGCTCAAGTCATAATTTCTCGTTTCAAACTTTTTTATTAAAAAAAAAACCTGAATGGCTCTAAAAATCTTTGCTGGTAGCTAAATATAGGTTCAACCATTTTGTAATTGATAGTGTTCGCTTATATCTTTGTAATTAGGGTGGTTTTTGTAGTGCAAATATCCCCAGTGTTCGACTTTACATCGTATCAACTCAACGCAAAAATATATCTCAATACCAATTTGCTCAACTACCGTGCCGAATCAATTCAATAAATCTTTTATATTGGAACTAGAAATATAGTATTAAAAGAATATTTGCACGCCGCAAATAAGATTATGTCGGCCGAAGGAATTGTGGGGGCAGGTAGCGGGCAGCGGCCACGGAATACTTTCGGTGGCCTTGCCCTATGATGAATAGGCTAAGACGTGGTGTGGGTGCCGACTAACCAAGAATATAAAGTGAAGTCTGGCCGCTACCTAGCTAATAAGGTAAACGGCTATTTTCCACAAAAAGGCCGCACTTCATAATATGAACGCCGTTTTTTTTGCAACGTTGTTTGTGGTTTCGTTAAGGAGGTGCTGTTTCGTTCTGTTATACCAAATTGTTATTGATTTGTTTTGTTATAATATACATCATCATCATCATTATCTGATGATCTGATGATAATGATGATGATGATGTAGAGAGGAGGCCCGGAGCCGAAGGACTCCGGGCCTCCTCTCTAGAACAGGGATTGGCTATAACCCACCACGTGGGAACAGTACGTGTTGGAAGATGTCACAAGTCTTCGATTTTTTTGGTTCTAAGACACGTTTCCTCACGATGTTTCCCTCTACCATTTTGAGAGCAGCGGCGATGAAATAAATTACACGAAGTAACGCGCCTGGCTGGGTTCAAACCATGACCATGACTTACTGTTCGTAAGTCAGGGCCGCTACCACTGGGCCACCGCTGCTCCGCTGTTATACATTCTGAGTTTTTATTATTATTCCTCTATTTATTGTGTAGTTAGTGCTTGATCTGGTCAGACTTTTTATGCTGTCCATGGACTTGGCTTTACATACTGATACTGTTTACCTGCATCATCTCACTGCTGGGGGAAAGCCCTCTTCTCTTCTTCCAAATGTATCGATCCAAGGTCGCTAGTCCTGTCCAGATCGTCCCGACATCTTTTCGTACCGTCTAAAAATATCTCTCAGGCATGCGGAGTTGACTGCGGGTTGTTCACAAGTTACCGCGGCCTCGACCTATAGGGCTACTTCTACTGACTAAAAACCACCCATGTTCCTTACATGGGTGGTTTTTAGTCTGTAGAAGTCTGACACGCCCTTTCGCTCCAAGTCCAAGAGTGGGAGGCGTTATTTGATGATTATCCACCCGTAAAAAAAAGGCATGCGGACTTGTCGGAGCTGCGGGTTGTTCGAAAAAGTTCGAAAAAGCACAAAAGTCTAAAAATGAACATGGGTGGTTTTTAGTCAGTAGAAGTCTGACACTCACACACTCTGACACACCTACTGCTCTGCCCAGCGTGGGATTGAACTGAACTATCAGGAATTGAACTATCATGTATTCAAGGGACGAAAATATGTAATCATAAATGCAGTTGGTACGTCGTTTTCGCTGTTTCAGAGTTGGCTCTTTAGAAAAAGTTGTTCACATTTATAAAAAAAAATTAAAAAACATTTGTTGAGGACCAAACATTTTTAACATGTATGCACCCACCAAACTGCGCTGCGCTGTTTGTTATCAGTAGGTAATATTAGCCCGTTGAATGTTAATGAGTTTAAAGACATATTTCTAGGTGACTGTTAAATTGTTTGAAACAAAATATATCTATAATCTTTCCATTATATAAATGTGCCCATTATATCAAGCAGAATTTATTTCTTAGTTTTATCAATTTATGTACGACAATAATTTACACTAAACTATCATACTAACAAACAGACGGATGCTGCGGCAAATAAAGTTATAGAGTACATTCTGAGGACTGTAGTTAAGAATACGTGCATTTATTGCAAAAATTTAAATCGAAGGTCGAAAATTAATCAATATACTTATTTCATTTCTTGGATATTTATGTTCTACCTGGTTTTCAGTCAGTTTCAGAATGAAAATGTGTTTTTTTTAGTACTTAATTAAAACTAGGTAAGCAGTATAACATCACGTCTGTAATACCCGAGGTGCCAAGCAGTCAAAACCAAAGTTTCGATTGAGCCCCAGAGAGTTCAAATTTCCACCTACGCGTATTGACTCGACTTCGGCGAAGACGCACTACTTCAAAATGTGAGGAAGTAAGCCCAAATAAATTATCTTACTTCAAAAGGAAAGTATCCTTAAGTAAATGTTGGCAAAACAGGGCAATGTGCATGAAAGATACATGAAGCATTAAGGAAAATGCCGACTAGGAAAATGTCCGGAGCAAAGTACAGCGTCACTTGAAGTTTACGACGTTTTAGCTCCATGCAAATATTCGTAGATGCATATTAAAGCGCAGCTATTTCATTATAACATTTTTATTTAAAACTATTTCATTACTTGGCTACTTTTGATAAAGCGTGGGGAGCAACTTGAATCATGCTACTTAGAAAATTAAGTTTATATATGTTTAGACAGCTTTATGGAAAGGTAACGAGATTGCGATGTAACCGGCATTACTTATGGCTTCCAAAACGTTTTAAGATAGTAATTACTGTTATCTATAGGCAACCTCCGAAGATAAGAGCTCGCGAAAAACAAAACACAGTCGAGCGCGGAAATCAGCTATACCACAAGTTAAATAAGAAGGCGGCAACATGAACATGCCTCAAACCGCTTTAAATAAAACAACACGCGAACGGCAATCAGTGGCTGAGATCGCAGCAAACATTAGAGGGTAAAACAACCGCTTCCCATTGTAAATGCGGCGAAGACAAAGGGTGGTTAGTTAACATTTTAATCTGGCGTTCAGGGAACACTGTAATGGCCTTGCCGCAAGTGATATATCGCGCTCGGCAGGATGCAAGCGGGCATTCTATTGCCCACTAGATGATCTATGGGCAGGTGCATGCCGAGCTATTTTGTATCTTTATTTTAAAATAGAGTTGGAATAGTCCGAAATAGGTTACTGTCAGTAAATGAAGTGTGTGATGGGGCTGTACCGCAATAGGGTAATTTATTCACCAAAAAAAAAAAATGTCCGTTTGTTAGATTATCGAAAAATACATATTGGAAACGTGTTTTTTGTTTTATCAAATTAATAAAAATTGACGAAAATAAAACGTGTCAAAGTTCATGAGTGGGGGCTTTTGACGTCACTTTGTGGGTTAAAAAGTACTAACCTTGTGAGGTCAAACGATTTCACGACTTTTCGAAGCACTGTATCGTCTTAATCTTTTATCTACGTTAAAACAGAAAAAAATACGTGACCATTATTTTTTGGAAATCTATCTGACGGGATAATTAGATTTTTTTCCTGAATCACCCTATTGTACAAATTTGACGAATGGACATAACATAATAACGGAACACGCCTGTAATCCCCGAAGCATTTGGCAGAATTATTTCTAGTACACCCACTTTTCGCCAGTTATGTTTTAGTCCCATGTAATAGACCCTATTGCCATCAACTGGGCACAAATTCAGACCCCGAGACTGACACTGAGAAATCTCTGACGGAAAAACCCAATAATCTTCCGCTATTTATAAAAGTCGGTAGTTATGAATAGACGCCGTCTGTAAATAACTTGATAAAGTTACGTGATCAACATAAAACGTGATAGCCACAGGACAAAATAAACACCTACCTATTGAACAATCAAAGTCAAACTAACACCTAACTATAACAATATGAACTGAAATAATTCAGTCTCGTAGTCGACCTGAATTAGCTGGTACAAAACTAGCAAGGTCATTACGTAAGCAGAAGTACGAACTATAGAAACAAAAACATTGATTATAATTCAACAAGTTATAGGAGAATGAAAGTTGGAATAATCCGACGTAATACAAACTAGGGATCGTGCAGGTGGCGGGCTCGGTAATGGCTTCAGTGACTTGATGAATAGGCCTGAACGTGCGCCGACTGCAAAATGCCTCATTCTATTGCCGTCGCCTCTAAAATATTGCCAAAATTGCACCGTTCAACATCAACTAATTCAATGTATAGATTGATTTACTCACCCACTCCCCCTGTAAGACCCTTTACTTTTACAAATGCCTTGAATTTCGCTTCAGATTAAAGAATTTATTTGACTATTACTGCACGGATATTGTCAAGATGATATCGGATAGGGTTGTAAATCATGAATATTTTTCATTTTTTATCGCTTCGGCTAACAACCTCGTTGACTTGTTATAATAAGTTAATTTTAGTCCTAGCACGGTTTATAAATAATTTATTACCTACGCAAATAGAGCCTGGCCGTCCCAAGGATCTCTTTAAATATTTTAAACTTTCTTTTATTCGGGCCTACAATACGCTGATTTTTGTCATACATTATTTATGACTTTTTCACCTTTTATTTGAGCAAAAATATTGTAGCAATAAAAAGTACTCAACATTTGGGACTTGAGTCGATATTTTTGCGTGAGATAGCTATCACTGAGGTGAAATGTTATAGAGCTTAAAAAACTACAAAACGTCTTTGGCAAATTCTCACGAAGTCAAGATTTATTGAGAGGGCTTTGATTTATGGTTCAATCCACACATGGGCCCAAAAGGTTCAAAGACAAAAAAGTAAAGTTTATTTTCGCCCAAAAAACAAAAAGATACCCATCATTGAGATCCGAGGGAGGTTTTTCCATCCACTCTCAACATTTTGCTTTGTTGCTTTGTTTACCTCATTCTTATGCGCATAGCTAATTTATGAAAGTCATTGAATTAAGGGCTTATTTTATAAACCGGAGATAAGCAACCATTAAATGAATCTATAGGATCATTAAACTAACTGAAGCTAGCGCAAATGACAACACAAAGTATATCACTGCTTGCAATTTCTCTAAATAACTCCCGTCTGGTCTGTTACTCTTAGATTTGATCAAACTTCAGAAAGCAACTTTACAAAGCCATAAATCAAAATATCACTTTTATCAAAGAAGCTAGTGTAACGTTATGAATCAATGTCATTTTCCATAACTGGATCCGGCCTTCGTAAAGAATGATTTCAGTTCAAAACTACTTCTTTCATCTTTAGTTAAACCTATTTCCGAACCGCAAGTTTACTCGAAGTTCCGTTGAGTCTCGACGTGAATCCGATCAAATCAATTCGAGATGGGAAAAATAGACAAGCTGCGCCGGGCTCTCAACTTTACCTATTTTTACCTTCGTAAAAGTTTCTCCAGTTGGGAAATTAATTGATATAGCTCTGCTATCTTGTTATATATTATTTTCTTCTCGCCGTTGAGTCTGCACTTAAAAAGGTAATTTTGAGGAGACTTTCGCGCTGGCAACTGCAACGTTATTGTGTAGACATTATCATTAGCGTTATTACAAGACCGTAGACAGGCAAAAACTAGAAAAATAAGTATGCTATTTCTGGTTCTGTTCCCGACTTTTTGAAATACTTTCTATTTGTTTTTCACTTCCCACAATGGCTGATTACTTTGATAGCTAGTTGGTATTTTTCTGTACTAAAAAGACGTCACAGTTTTGTGAGTCTATTGAAATTTCCCAGACAGTAAGATAGTAATACCGAATATTATCAGTTTGGGTACTCATAAAATCGGAAACACCGAGATTGGACTCTAGTTCCAATATAAAATAAAGGGTAAATTCGTTTCTATACGACGGGGAAGGAGCATTATTAAAACCCATTTCACGTAGAGAGCTCTCCCGTATTACAAAATGCGTGTCATCGGTCACCCACATTAGGGCCGTTCGACGTCCGTGATAGATACGTCGGTGTATCCAACGGGATAATAAAAAACCGCAGCGAGGAAACGGATCCACATTTTCTAGCTGTGGGAACCTTGTGGGAACCTCTGTGGGAAGGAAAGAAACCATAAAACAATATAAATGGGACGTGAGCACCGCTTCTCGACTAACTTTAGTCTGTCTGCGTTGTAAATTTGCGAAAGTCGTATGTCCTAACAAATTTTTGCCGACCTAGCCTTTTAATGGAAGGTCCTTGGTTTAAACTGTTAGTAGCTTAGAGCCATGGATAGAATATAATGGATACGTTCACTTGGATTACAGAAAACATAAATGACTGCCTCGTAGCTCAAGAGGCCGCAAGCACGACTGATGTGCATTAGGTCCTGGGTTTGATTCTCAGATCTGTGTGTTATTGGGTTTTCCATCAGGAATTTCGCACTGGCAGCCATGGAGTCTGAATAAGTACCTATTTGATGGCAATAGAGAGCAGTGAGACACAGCTAACCCTTCTTAGATTAAACGCGTGATGTGATGTTGATGTTATGTTACTTATATGGAATCATACGAGCAAGTTTACAGTAGCTGTACATTATGTTAAATCAAGGTAGTAAACAATGTTTTGCCAACGGTCAAGTACCAAATGCATTCAATGTTGAGATTATCGTTAAATCCAACAGCCAGGTATGCATCAAAAGAGGGTGAACTAGAACAAAACGCCAACAAATTCAGCGTCACCATCAAAGTAATTTATGTAAAGTTCTATACGTAGCAGTGTGTCGGGTACTGAGTGAACGCCCCCCCCCTCCCTTCGGCTCTCATTATTCAGTAGGCCTCTACTTTACTGCTGACTCCGACTTCTAATTATTTCAGCATTCTTAGCGCTCTGTTCCTTTTGACAAATCTTTTAGAGGAGATTTGCTCCTGCGTAGCACCTCTGAAATGACGGTAATAAAATAACTGAGCGCAAGTTAACCCGAGTTATACTCAACGGTAATATTTTCAGGTCGCATTCTGTTACCTACTTTATTGTATAAAATGTCAAAGTACAAACATGCTGAACACTCAGCCTTTATTCGCTTATAAAAAGTTAGTCAAAGGTTGATTATTAACGTTAAATGCAAAAATCTTCTCTTGCTCTGTCGGAGATATGAAAGTTAGTTTTTTATACCACGAACGTCGAGTAGAACTATTTTGCGGAGACTCAATTGAGTTGAGTATATATTTATCTTTTTATGAAAATAAGCCCTTAACATTTGCATAGAATCGTTTCTACGTCTACCTGAAAGTAATAATGAAAATCTAAACATTACTTTCATCTGTCGAGAATTATATAGTAGATAGAGAATTATTATAGTATCGTAGCTACCAATAATGTTTAAGCAATTCAAAATCAGAAACACATTTTCTTGAAGTTTATATATAATATACATATACATTTTTTTTTCTTAAATCCGTATGGACACAAAAATTTTTTTTGGAGGGGTTGAAAGAGAGTGTCAGACTTCTACTGACTAAAAACCACCCATGTTCCTTCTTAGCTCTTCGTGTCGAGGCCGCGGTATCTCTTTCGAACAACCCGCACTCTTAGTCTAATTTTAACCTTGCCCACTAAGAATACAATAGAAAAGAATACATTTATTTTCGGGTAACAAATACCCATAGACAAATACGAGTACCTTAACCTATTAATACATACTAATAACATTCATGATATGAAGAAAATAAGAAAATATATGACTATAATGAGAGGAAATACAAATACATCATGAGGAAATCGGCGTGTCTTAGAACCAAAAAATTCGAAGACATGTGACATCTACCAACCAGCACTGCGCCCGCGTGTTGGATTATAGCCTATCCCTCTCTTTGAGAGGAGGCCTGAGTCCCTGCAGTGGGAACATTATAGGCTGATGATGATAATGAATGTAATAACAAGCCTTTACTCAAAAATGCATGTAATGTTGTCATTATTTTGACAACCTTGTTTGAGCAAAGTCGACCTTGCCGTTCTGTTTCAAGGAGCGGCCGGCAAAGTTTTGCTGGCCGCTCTAACAGGCCGGCAATGTTTTGCCGACCGCTATTTTGACGTTTCAACGTTTTAAAAAATCAATTCCAAAAAGATTTTATTTAAAACACAGCTGTTTGTACGTCTAAAGGTCAAAAAAAAAAAAAAAGATTTAAATGAAGTAATAAATGAAGAAATAATCCAGCAGTCAAACACCGCATTAGAATTATCGCAAACTATCAGTAATATCAAACCGGGAAAGTCGGTGTTGAATTTTAGTAACTGTACTTTTCATAATTGTCATTTTAATTAAAATTCTAGTTAATTAATATATTTTTTATTTAAATTACTTGCTGGTTTTATTTAGATTAGGTACTTGCATTTTTGAGTAAAGCACTATACAAACCTTGGCCCACAATGACTGCTTCGCTGGTCACGCTATGATTGCCTCGAGCTAGCCTAGCTACGCTCTAGGCCTTTCAGACCGCGCTGTGTCGGCCTGGAGCTGCGCTACGCTGCGCTGTCGGCCATCATCAGCGCGACCAGCAAAGTAGTCATTATAGACCGCGGCAGTAATGTACTATTATAACTTCGTGAACAATGTCTTAGAACCAAAAATTCGAAGACATGTGACATCTACCAATCCGCACTGGGCCCGCGTGGTGGATTATAGCCCATTCCTTCTCAATGAGAAGGAGGCCTGTGTCCCAGCAGTGGGAAAATTAATAGGCCATTGACGTTGATGATAACTTCGTCAGGGTCGGCTTCTAGTCTAACCATGCAGCTGAATATCAATCAGTACTGGGTTATACAATACCCGTTCGTAAGCCTGGTTGTCAGACTTTAGGGCTAATTTCAAATAAAAACTTTTTTTACAGGAAAACTAAAATGAAATTCAGGCAAATCCATTTAAAGCCAAAGCCACATCTTCCAAATTAAGTCATGCGACTTATATTTATACAAAATTATTCAGAGAAAAAATATAATGCAAATTCACTGAAGTTAATCAAAAGCGGAACGTGTGTAAAGTGAGCCGTCTTCATAATAATCGTTTGTCACGAGAATGGCAATAAAGCCCCGTAAGTCACCCCCACGCCTCCCACTACACCCCTCACCCCTCATCCCTGACAGTCTTCACACCCTTTGCTTTTCACCGGATTTGTAAACCGATTGTTCCCGAAGTACTTACACAAATATTATAATATGGGGCTTCTGAACTAATACACTCGGAAAATTTGCCTTTTGTCTCAAATCAAAAGGTAAACTAAACAGAAGACATCGTTAAGCTATTATCGTCAAACAAGGTATATACTTATTCTTATAGTTATATACAAGTACGCTAGGTAGGATACAAAAACAGATAATATTGTCTAAAAATGATTGTGATCAAAATATTTAGGTATATCTTTAATTTATAAATGAAATGTTACTGGCGCTTTTATCAAGTCGAAATACAGGCTCCGCCTAGTTCGGCTACAGATGGCTGTACCACTTATACTGTTTTAAACTAGCCTGTTGAAATATTTTGTAAGTTATATCTAAGTTTCATGAAATAAACATTATTATTATTATTATAATATGAAGCGTAAAGAGAGATACATACATTTGTATTACATGTCTACTAGTAAAGGTGGCAACGAACTGAAACATTTATTATACTGAATATGAAATATTTTACAGTTAGTACGCAACAAATTCCTAGCAGGAACTACAAAGCTTATGGATAATTATTGCCAGTCAGTCCACATGTACCGACACATAAGATAAAAGTTATGCCATTTCTGAATGAATGCGTAAACTACATACAATGCTGATTAAACAGCCTCAAGATATTACTTGGTTGTACATGATATAGGGGTATCATCAAAGTAGAAATACATATACAAATTATATGCCTATATCTATTGTACTCTTCCCACGACAAGAATTAATTTACCGTTTCTAAGAATCACGACAAGCTTCATCTTATTTTTATAATTTAGTCTCGTATCTAATTTAGAGGGAAACTTGAATTGATCTGTTTCACTAAATACTCAGATTAACTTAATTAGATTAACAAAAAACTTCAGCAAGAATTCAACGACTTTCAATCTCGAAACAATCTTCACAGATTTCTTAATATTAAGATAGACAAGTTTTCAAACTAAACCTATTAGACGGTGATTGCTTTTATTGATTAAAACGAATCCATTAAATCTTTTTGAGTATATTGGCAATTCGGTTAATGTTTGTACTCAATGAATGGGCGACTTCTAATCAGCATCAAAGATCAACACATCTGCAATCTCCTTAACTGATAATGAGGTCAGTGTGTAGAGTGAACTATAATTGAAAAACCTTGTATGCGTTAAGTGTGTTATAGTAATTATATTTTAACACAGGTCTTATTTGCTGGTTTCAAACCCAACATGTAAAACTCAAAACATTAATTAACTTTTTTTAATATTTTTGCACATTAAATCTTATATGCGGTAAGCTTTGCGATTCCAGTCTCTGTTTAAAAATGTTAATAAAAACTGTCCGATTTTACTAAAATCGATTTCAATTATCGAAATACTGACCAGCCGCCAATCTCAATGATAGAGCTGAATTGGATGTCAATAACACGTACGGTGGCCAAAAAACGTCCAACATAGTCTACAAAGGACTTGATCGACTGATAGTAACACGACACATCACCGTGTGTGCCGAATCGTAGTTCTTGTTAAACTTTCGATAGATTTTACATTAACTTCGGGCTCGTTTTAATTTCACGGATGAGAGCACTGATTTATTCGAATGTCCCGAAAAGCTAAACTTTGCCAACTTTTGATCAGTGATCATGGCGTGTGATTTATCCCAGCACCAGAGATATATTCACCGGCGTTTCAAGCTCGCCCACCAAACTCAGCAAAAAATGACACTATTATGACTTATGCGAAAATTGTTCAACGAAATTCTGCAGTCACAGCAAATGCTGGTATTTTATGAAAAATCTTTTTGAAACAAAACTGCGAAAGAGAAAGTAATGAACATTTTCAACACATATTTATTTACAAACTAGTAGAGGTCGTAGGATCTAAGTAAATAGCAATAAGTAGATTTAAGTACCTACAAAGCCGTCCAATAAAAGTAGGTTACCTATCAAACAAAAAACAAGAAGAAAAACATTGTCTTAGTGTCGACGAGGTCCGGGACAGGGCGCACTGTCCGCTACGGACGCCACGGTCAGGCCCATGATTAATTATCCGAGAGATTTATGACATGGGAAACCGATTATTCGTGTCGATAACAATACACAGAACCCTTCGAATGTATAGCTATCGATAGTGAAGAATAGTTTCTCTTAGACCAGATAACATTGTTATAGATTTTCATAGACTCCATTCAGGGATCGCAGTCCTACAAATCACTTTTATTTCACGTAAAAGTTATAGAAAATTATAGGTGAAACGTTTCAACAATGTATCAATATAACATCGAGCTATCAGTTGTAAATTACGGTTACTAGATTAGAAATTGAACTCAATTCTATTGGGACTTGGTATATTTTTTTCAAATCAACCAAGCCTGTCGATCATAATCATCACCGCATCGTGTAACTCACTCATGAATATTGACAAACACAAAACGAATTCCATTAAATTTGAACTTTAAATCATCTTGATAACAATCGATTTTATGAAATTCCTTGGGGAGGAGATAAATGAAATTTGTTACAAAAGTTCTATTGGATAGCTTTTGGTTACGATATTAAATTTATGACATCAAGTGGCATTCAGAGAATGGGCGTTTAACTTAGATTTTCAATCGTGGAATTCAATAACGCTTGAATTTCTAAGCACCCACCTACCAGGAACCTAACAGGAATTTGGAACAGCAAGTGCAGTCTCTATTGTTTGGATCAACGTTTAGAATAATAGTTTTTTTAATCGGACTTGATCTTCTTCTTTTTACTAGATTTTTGATTGTCTGTCATATATGTTTGTCATAGAGATATTAAAGTTTTTACCTCTATTTGAAAGTCCAAAGTGATTCACCAACTATTGCTATTTTTTTCTTGAAAAAACAAGTGGTTTAACTCTATTATTATTTCATAGTCACAACCGTAAAATTAGCCCCAACGAAGTAACTTTCCAATATAAAGTTACAAGAAAATTAAAGTTAAACCTTAATAGTAGTTCTTGACTTTGTTTAAACGGGTTTAACCGAAAATAACTTGAAAATTGAATATAAATATCCTGGTATAAATGAATAAATTATTTCTTAATACAGATAATGGAAATAGGTAAGCTTATTAGAGTTGTCAATATCATCCAATGGGATTAACAAAAACCGATCAGTGGCCTCGAGTCGGAGGTGCGGTTCCTCAGAAATATAGCGACGGTAATCCGTGGGTGGAGCTCCTGTTTTATGAGCACAGATTTTCGACATGTCTCCTTTTATGCTCCGTAAAACTTTTATCCTTCCTTTATGTACTTACGGATTCTGGCCTTTGTAACTCGTACGTATAATATACGTTTTTATATCGAACAAAAGATATTCATAAGATCGCCCAACTTTCAGGCAGTTTGGTGATCGTTTTCAATAACACCAAATTCTGGTGAGCAGCTGTAATTCTTTTTTATGGTTATGCATCTGTTTGCTCGGATTTTTCTCATAGAATAACATAATGTGGAGAACATAAATTTAACACCTTGTTGTTTTATAGTTCTAGAGTTGAAGCCAAGTTTAGCATCGGTTACGAAACTATAAAAAATAACTGGTGTAATGTTACAATATGTTACAAAAAACTACTCTATTTTAGACTCTATTACCCAGATATAAGCCCAGCCAAGTGCGAGAGCTTTCCCTCTCATCCCGTGACCAACAAACTAAGATCCTTTCTCTATTAAAATGCTCTGTACCAAGTGGTAGAAAATCAACAGCGGCAACGAGGAATCCGACCGCGCGCTCCTGTGGTAACGGGGTATAAATATCTATTTATATAGGTTCTTTATGCAATCTATGCGCTTTCTGGAATAGGGTAGATATTATATGACACGTAAGAATTGCATAAACTAGTTACACTAGGGTTTGGAGTGGCTTACAATAATGAAAGGATATGAATGAATGAAAATAGCGAAACGTAAACTATTCACACACACACACACACACACACTCACACACACACACACACACACACACACACACAGCACACAGCGCATACTCAGCAACACTAATATGTATACACTTAGCAACGTTTAGAACCAATTTTCGCTTACTGCATTGATTAAATATATTTTATGTTACGTAACGAAACTAATATTTTGGAACCCATATTATCACAAAGTAGGTCATATCTCAAGTTGCACTCGTAAATTTACGAGAAATTCGCGTTTGAACTTTGCCGAGTGTATACATACTATTGCTCGTGACTGCACACCTCTGTCTAAACCTTCGGCGATTACAGGCGTGATGTTATATACGAACAACAATTAAACTAATGCGATCAGTTTCAACAGGGATGATTACTGACTTAAAAAAATATGATTCTAATTAGTCCGTCTGTTAGATTATCGAAAAATATTGGATACGTATTTTTTATTTTATCAAATGAATAAAAATTGACGGAGATAAAACGCGTCAAAGATTTGAGTGGGGGGTTGTGACGTCACTCACCGGTAAAGTATGTCATACTAATGTCTTAGAAAACGCCGTCACACGAGTTTTCAAAGCGCTGTATCGTCTTCATTGTTTGTTTACGTGAAAAAAGAAAAAATACGTGTCCAATATTTTTTGGAAATCTATCTGACGGAATACCTATACTATGGAACACCATGGCAGGGACAAATGATAGAAAAAAGCAAGTTGCACTAACATCTAGTCACACGAGATAAGGAGAAGAATATGATGAGAAGTGTGAACGTCTTAACAGCTCTAAAGGTTATTACAGAGCAACAGTTGCCACGACTTTATAGTACATAACATCAGACCCTCAATTCCCGAAGGGTTAGGTAGAGAAGTTTAAGTCCCATGTTATAGGGGCGAGCCTATGACGGCACGGTTGGCGCAGTGGCTAAGCGATTTGACAGCTGCGCTGCGTTTCGCGGGTTCGATCCCCACACGGAACCTATATTTGTATGGCCTACAGATAGTTTTTTTGGGTCTGGAGGTGTTTGTGTATGTAAGTTTAAATGTTTGTAAACGCACCCACGATATAGGAGAAACGTTAAAAAAAAACCAAATCCAAATCCTATAGCCATCAATTGGGCACAAATCCTAAATCCGTGGCTGCTACTGAAAAACTCCTGATGGAATAACCCAATAACATTTTGCCCGATCTGGGAATCAAATCCAGGACCTCATGCAGAGCAATCGTGTTTACGACCACAAGACAAACGAGCCAGTCTAATGTGTATGATTAGACATCAACCACCATTGTGTCCTAAAACCGGACTCCACCAAATACAATTTACCCTAACTAACTCTTTCGAGGAAAGTATTGCACTGCATTACCGCAACCGCAAACCAGAAGCAACGTAAACCGGACCTGTAAACACGTCTCGATACAACATGGCCGCTTCATTAGGTAACCAACGCGAAGGCAACGCTGCATGGACAAATTTGAATAGCCGGTGTATTGTGGCCGAATTATCATCAACATTGTAAACGTGACTATAGAATTACTGTCGTTTGTGGCCACGGTTACCACTGGCCCATCCGATCGGGTTTGTAATTATCATCTTAATGGCTTGTTTAGCTTTTGGTACGCTTAAGACGTCAGCGAGCTAAAGGTGGGTTGAGAGACAACGAGGCTTCAAGAATTGGATAACATAACATACCACCACGACGGCGACGCCTGTAATACTCGAAGGGTTATGTGTAGTTCACCTGGATTGGTTAAAAGGTACAAATCGTACAACGATTTTGACGTTTCGAGTATAAATATACCTACATTAGGTTATACACTTAAAAAAGAAAAAAACAATAAACAGAATCAACAGTGGCGACCGCAAGAAAAGCGCCGAGACAATGAAGCTCGACGAAATCTCAGAGAAACGATTTAATTGTCTTGGATCCCGCAACGAAAATATTCAGAAATGAAAAGCGGAGGAGTGGGAAAAATATAATTTCCACTTCCTTCCATATCAGCAGGAGACAGAACAGAACAGGGCCAATATGCATACAGGTACGTATACAACTGGGGCAGCACCACTGATATTATTGTCATTAATATTATTGGGTCCTAAGTTGTGAGCTGTTTGTTATATTTAATTTGCATGACGTACTTACAAAATGACAAAAAGAACGATAAATATTGCGATAACATGCATTATATAATTACGCATCGTCTTCTGCCCTCATCATCACCAATTTATTTGGGGACTTGAAGTCCAACCGTAGAACGCATGACAAATATTTATTTCTAACTAGCGGACGTCACGCGGTTTCACCCGCGTAGTTCCCGTTCCCGAGGGAATTCAGAGATAAAAAGTAGCCTATGTCATCAGGGGATAGTGTAGTTTCCCAACGGTGAAAGAGTTTTTTAAATCGGTCCAGTAGTTTCAGAGCCTATTCGTTACAAACATAACAAACAAATCTTTCCTCTTTATAATATTAGTGTAGAAATACAACACGAACTAACAACAACAACAAAAAGCTTGCACGTCGTGGCTGCAACAAGCAGATTGCCACTCAGCATGATGCAGAGTAATAGGTTTTTTCATCCCTCCAAAGTTTTCCACATTTACCAGTACTATTTTCTTGAATTTCTCCGGATCATTTTTCAATTCAACTTGCATTTTTTCAATACAACTTGCAGTTAAAATAAAAAAAACTAACAACGTTTATTGTGAAGCAAGCTATTTCATTACGTACAAACAAATTGATTTGGACTGGAAACTGTTGACTCTCAACCGTTTTACTGACGGCTTGTGTAAATTACAAAAGGCAGTATTATAAACGAACTGTATACGAATGTGAACCGAAGATCGATTTCATTTTGCAATCCGAGTGTAATTTCCGATGATTATTTTTAATGTTTAATGTTAAGAATTGTGTAATGTAATTTTGTAAAAAGATTACGGAAAATATTGAAAGAATGGGAGTCGATTATCGCGGTATGCATGTGATGAGGAGGGATGATTCGCGTGTTGATAAAAAACTGATAAATATGAATATTGATGAACGGAGAGAGGAAGATCAAAAATAAGATGCAGGATGGAAGGAAAAAGGAGGTGTGACAATGGGGTGTTAACAAAAAAAAAACATATTAGTCCGTCAGATAGATTTCCAAAAAATATGGGACACGTATTTTTTATTTTTTAACGTAAACAAACAATAAAGACGATACAGTGCTTTGAAAACTCGTGTGACGTCATATTCTAAGACATTAGTATGGCATTTCTTACCGGCCAGTGACGTCACAAACCCAAATCTTTGACTCGTTTTATCTTCGCCAATTTTTTATTGATTTGATAAAACAAAAAATACGTATCCAATATTTTTCGATAATCTAACAGACGGACTAATTAGAATCACATTTTGTTTAGTCAGTAAACATCCCTATTGACAGGGTAGAATGAAAGAAGTAAACGTGTTGCGCCGACCCCAAATAAAATGAGTGAAGGGCAGAAATATGATATTGTGTAAATATACTATGTAGATATATACATATCTACATAAACTTTTTGAATTTTTCGAATTACCATAAACACTGAAAATGGGATATTTACCATGTTTACTATTCGTTTTGAGTTCCAAATATTTCGGCAAGTGACAAGACCACGGAGTAAGTAGGCCCACACCATATACCCGCACCTAACTAATTTTTAAACCTAGAACCTTTCTAGGTACATGTCTGTTTTTATTTATTTATCTATCTGTTTTGTTTTATTATTTACATAATTAACACTTCAAGCACAAAGTACAGAGGTTGTCCCAACGCCAAATGCAGGTAAGTATAGGCAGGTGAGTATATAGGTTAGGTAGGTGGAGTTTTTTAACAGTACCCATTTATTAAATAAACTGCAGAGTTATAAACAAAATCAATAAAGTGTGTTCATACTGACCCGCACTGCACCACATCTGTTTATGACCCGCGGCCTCTCCAAAGCAATCGGTTTACGAAAGTAACGCGACCAGCCGCTCGTATTCGCCGAGCTAAATGAATGCGAGGCGTGTTAGTGCGACTGTTGATTTGGTTAGGAAGCAGCATGAAGTATATCCACTCGCTTGCTTTTGCTAAATAGAGCTATCAAAATCAAAACTCGAAATTGGCTCTTGGTTATAGTTACCAAAATTGATTTTTTATTAAACGACTCTAAACTCTAAAGCCAGTAAATTCTTTTCAAAACGCCTTTAAATGAAAGTCTTATAAATTATCGAACTTGCGATGACATATCGCAAGTTTGCAACATAATACCGCGATTTTTTTTACAATTATTAATTGAAATTTGAAGACGACAATTTGTGTTTTGCTTTTATTTTTTATAAGAAGATTTTCCACCACAACCGTTATTGTTTCTTCTTCAATATTACAATTAATAACTATTCTTTCTAGTTTATAAAAAATATGAAAAACGTACCTTACACGCAATTTTTCTCACAATTACACGTTATTCGACTGAAACCGGAAAAATATGCTCGACCTTGACTTCAGTCTCGTAGAAAATATTATACACACAACTTTTGCCAGAATAATAAACGTCACGTCAACAAAATTACGCTACGCAACTTGGATCGATTGTAAATCAAGTTATAATCAGAGCAGTCGCTCGGAGTGTATAATGTCAATCAAACACAAGCAAAGCTCGACGGTTTTTTGCCATCGAAAGCAAACGAGCGAATAAAGGGTGTAAGGGACAGCCCCCCGTAGACTGATGGGGTGAAATCAGTATATCATAATAAGATGACCAAAACAAGATATTATTTCGGGAATGTTATGGGAATCCAACAAAGATTTATTTTATTTCCCCATACGCAATGTATTGTTACCGTGGCAAAACTCACGTAGGCACCGAACGGCAAGCAAGACGAAAAGTTCGATGAACTCTGTAGCTAGGCAGAAACTGATTTCACGCGGCGTTCGTTAAATTTTGACGTTCATTCCGTACGCATAATACGCGCTTTGAACGTGAAACTGCGGACATCAGCCCGTTATACAATACAATCAACATCCATTCTTGGTTTTTTTACATTTTTTTAACTATCGTATTATTATTTACATAAATGCGTGTTTTGTTTTTCCTTGTTAATTAGTGTAAACAATTGTTGATAAACCTATTAAATAAATAAATAAATAAATAAATGGAGTGGAGTACTCCAAGGCTCAAAATTAAAATTTGAACCAGTTCTCCTAAATGGTCTCATGAACTTTATCACAAAAGTTCAAAAATACCAACCGCAGAAAGCCTTTTTGAGTTCATCTCCTACAAATAGGGTATTCCAAGCAGCTTTAACAATCGGAATACTGACGCCTGATCGATTGATTGAATTTTAAGCAGGTAACCACATTCCGATCTAATGCAAACAGTAGGCGTAGAAATTTGAATGTAGCTATTTTGAAGAGGTCAAAATAAACCAATGCAAAGCTAAACTTCTTGGCTTCATACACAATATATATATTTTTTCTTTATCTGTCTAGCCTTTTCCCGACTATATGGGGCCGGCTTTCAGTCCATCCGGATGCAGCTGAATACCAGTATTTTACATAAAGCTGCTAATGGCGAGCAGCGGTGGCCACTGGACCAACTTAAGAACGAACTTTACTTAACCTTAACTTAGGTCATGGATTCGAACCCAGACAGGCGCATTACTTTGTGTAATTCATTTCATCACCACTGCTCTCAAAACGGTAGAGAAAAAACATCGTGAAGAAACCGCCATGTCTTAGAACCAAAAAAATCAAAGACATGTGACTTGGTGTGTTAAAAGTTGATAGTTTTATATTGTAGTTTTAGAAGTAACTAAGTATTTTTGTAGTTATCTGTAGAAGCTTTTTATTAGCAATTTAGAAATATATTGTTGTTTTAGTTATAGTTATTAGAAAAAAGCTTTCCTAAAATATATAAATAAATACAGAAATTACCAATCCGTACAGGCCCGCGTGGTGGATCATCCTATCCCTATCCTGGAAAGGAGGCCTGAATTTGAACAGTGGGAACATTATATTCTGATGATGATGATGATGACTGCCTACCTGACCTCCACAACCCAGTCTCACCCTTAACAATTTACGTGAAAGGCAGTGAGCAATAATAATATGCCACCAACGTGCACTGGGCCCGCATGTTACATAACACACACATGTCACATAATTATGTCTTCGGCTTGTGTTAGTTTCCTCAAGAACCTATTTGTAACCTAACCTAATACTTGCTTACCTCTTTTTTTACTATATATCATATTTATACAATACTGAAGTCTAGTAAGCGGAACTTCAAGATTTTAATTTTAAGTCCTTGGGGTAGCTTGATATGCAAATGTCTGTACCATTTCTTACGCAAATAATTATTTTTTATTCTACGATATTTTACTTCACCGTTTTGTTAGCAGTGCTAATGTAAAATAACATGTTGTAGCGTCTAGTACCTGTGTTCTATGACAAAACTTTAGGCAGGTAGGAGATATAATAAATGGGCCATTACAGGTTAGGCTGCGTTTTACGCGCTATAACCTTAAAAGTTTTCTGGAAGGCTAACAAAAAGATCTGGAAAAGAAATGTTTATTTTAAATATATATTTTTTTGACATCGGCCTTTCGCACCTTACCGAAAGTCCTGTTTATTGTAATTAATTAAGAAAATGTCAGTAGGATTGATACTACATAATTATATTATACACAGAATAAATAAACTCTATTCACAAACTCGACTAGCTCAGTCAATAACCTCGGAAAATTCTCGCCGCTATTTTTGTATCTCATTTCGGACTGTCCATGTCAGATACATATACGTTCATCTCACTTGACATAAGTAATTCTGGAACCCTTTTAATTACCGACCTCCCGATTTAATGTGATCCTAAATTGTATTATAAAATGTCACTTAAAAAGTTTAAATGTTAAAAGGATTCCAGCTATTTGATACGATTTATCGTATAGAAAAAGGGTTGTACTTAATTTATTTTAGGTATAATACACCTGAACCACCTACGTTACTTACTGCCGCACTCAGAGAGCTTTAATGAATACTTAGGCCATCACTTAGTAAAGGTTTTGACAGTTTTGTCATACAAAAGTATGTCAAATTTTTACTAAGTGACGGCTTAAGTAATCATTAAATGTCTCTGAGTACCGCAGTTATACATTGCTACTAAGTCTTAGTTTTGACTAATTTGTTACTAACAAAATTATAGATATTACCTACCTTACCTACCTGAAATAAAACACATTTTTTTCCTTTTTTTTTTTTGTATGGTTGTTAGGAATGTCATCGCCTGCCTAGTCTTGTCCTATCCTGTTGGAGTCGGCTTTAATTATTACTGGATGCAGCTGAATACCAGTATTTTACATGGAGCGACTGCGTATCTGACCTTCACGATCCAGGTAGTACTGGATAATACGATATCGCTCGGTAAGATTGCTTGTGATGAGAAGGGCTGTAAAGCGCCCCTAAACGTGAAACTAGACCAACCACATCTTATTTCTTACTTTAACATTACACTACAATGCTAGTAAATAACCTGTAGTATTTTAAAATCACTTTTCATGATTCTAGACTTGATAAATTAACTGCCGCACTCAGAGAGTTTTAATGTTTACTTAGGCCATCACTTAGTAATGGTTTTGACAGTTTTGTCATGGAAAAATATGTCAAACCTTTACTAAGTGACGGCTTAATTAATCATTAAATATCTCTGAATATGCAGTAAGAGTATTACTGATTAAAGATAAAAGTGGCCAATTTTGTGTGGTAATAGAAGTGATTTTAAAGTAAACGAAATAAGATATGGGTGGCGTTATTTCGGTGCTGTTAGCGCTTTCATAAATGTAGATGATAGATATTTCATCCCAGAAGAACGCCAAACATCCTTAATATAACACCTAGAAGTTAGTCACAACTATTTGTATCCGCACCTCACGACAAATATAACATTCTCTACGGAAATATTCCCAACTATGTCACCATTAACATCTCCACAGGTGAGGAAAGGCGTGTACATGCACTGAATATATTTAAAGCATTGCCACAGTTAATGGCATGTCATTAGGTGTAAGTGCCGTACCGTGTATCCACACTACTTTGAATGAATGGTCAAATGCGACAGACGCCACTAAAACGGGAATTTTCCGATTCTTATTTTCAGTCGCATTTGTTGCTACTTAGATTTTTTGGGGATTGGAGGAAATGGAGTTGATAATAAAGATGACGAACCTTGCTATAATATAACTGGATAATTTATAACATCGCGCCGGTAATCCCCGAAGGCTAACGCAGAGGTGTACCTAATATCACATCAAGTTTCTTTTTATGTGACTTTGATTTGATTTTAGTGACATTGTATTTCTGATTTTTGACACTGTATTTTTTGATATTGTTTTTATCATTTTTTTATTTTCACTTTTGTTTTTATTTTGAAATGGTTGTTAAATTAATTTCTATGTTGATATATGTTAAGGTTTTGTAACTTGTCATTTTTTAATATGAGGGAACCTGAAATAAATGTTTTTTTTTTGTTCCATTATAATATAGAGCGAGCCTATTGCCATCAACCAGGCTCAAAATCAGACTCCGTGGCTGATATTCAGAAATTCTGGATGAAAAAACCCAAATACACTTTGCCCCAGCCGGGGTTCCGTTCGAGGGACCGTCACTATATATATTTGAATAATATATGTGGCGTAAAGCAGAACAGAAAATAAGAAATCAATTGTTTTTTGCCTGTTCTAGACCGCAGGCCTTTCCGTTATATTACCATCTTCCGACCGTACCCTAATAACAACAAACAACAAAAATCTAGTTTGCCTAAGGGTCGCTGAGGTCGTGTGAAGGTCAGACGGAATTCATTCTGGACGCAAACTCGGATTGGAGTGGAGAAAATTGAATAAATAGGAATGGGAAAGAATAAAAGCTAACTTCAAGAAAGTAGCTTCGTTGCAATGGGACAGAAGAAAGATAAACTTAAAAATAAAACTCAAACATATACTAACATGCCTGGCTCGTTCGTCTAGTGGTTGTAAGCGCGGCTGCTAAGCCTGATGTCTTTGGTGCGATTCCCGGGACGGACAAATTTTTATTGGGTTTTTCCGTCTTAAATTTCTCAGTAGCAGAAAGTCTAGATTTGTGGGTTGTTGATGGCATTAGGCTGGTCGTCTATTACATGGGACTTGAAGAAAACTGGCGTAATGTTGGTGTAGGTACTATTTGATACACCTCTGCATAACAGGCATGGTGTTATGTTATGGCAAGGTTCGTCGTCTACATATCAACTCGATTGTCACCAATCCCCATTTATCATTAATATGTTAAAAAAGTTACTTAATACAGTCGAACAAGCTTATAAGCTTTTAAAGCCAGTTAACTTACATTTTACTTTTAAGATTATACAGATACATTTAGAGACTGATGCCAAACGATACAGTGTTTGAAATCAGTCGCTTAGTGCGAAACGATTTATAAAACAAAATTGCAATCAATATTTTCCGTGTAATAGAATAATAAAAAACCCTCCCTGTATACTTATTAGCTTGTCGACTGTACTTATCTACAATTTTGACAGCTAAAAATATAATAGCGCAAAAGTAGCATATCTTAATGAAATGCATAGCGTGCCGCATAGTATCTTTAACAAAACTTACCGTGAAAAGAAACTATGAAAACGAAACGTTCTGCGGTGATACACGCAAACGTGAAACATAGATTACAACAACCATTTCAAGTTAATCGCTAAAACGCTGTTAGTTCGTTAAACTGCTAATCGGTCCACAAAATTAGGTAACATAATAAATGTGTCTGGTAATTGCACGCGTTAGCCGGAACGCCTCGAACTGGTCGCAGAATCAGTACCGTTGTAGAATATATTAGAATGTAGAACCTCTGTAATTACTAAACTAAATGAGGTTTTGGAAACTTTGTTCCCTATTATTATGGATCCAAATATGTTGGCCTAAAATAACAATTATAACTGCAACACAGCATAATTTGTTATCTATAACATTTTAGATGATTAAAATAAAAAATCTTGAGTTCGATAACCGCGTCGGGTAAATTGTTGGGTTAATTGTTTCAGTAATTTCTCTTGAGTTTTGGTTTGGAAAAAATTCGGCAATGTTGCAGGAGTTTTTAAATTCACTTTGGGTTTTCATAACATTACACCTGTAATCCCAGAAAGGTAAGGCTGAGGTGTAACTTATAGTAGGTATACCCACATTTCGCGTGTTATGTTTAAGTCCTGATAATCGGGGAGTAAACTTATTGCCATCAATCGGGCAAAAATAGGGTATTTCAACCAAAAAAAAATTAATTAGTCCGTCTGTTAGATTATCGAAGAATATTGGATACGTGTTTTTTGTTTTATCAAATTAATATAAAATTACAAAAATAAAACGTGTCATAGATCATGAGTGGGGGCTTTTGACGTCACTTTGTGGAAAAAAGTACCAATCTTGTGTATTCACATGTCTTGACACAACTTTTCGAAGCATTGTATCGTCTTCATCTTTTATTTACGTGAAAAAAGAAAAAATACTTGTCCATTATTTTTTGGAAATCTATCTGACGGACTAATTAATTTTTTTTGGTGAAATACCTTATTCTGACTCCGTGGTTGCTACCGAGAAACTCCTGATAGAAAAACCCATCGAATCGGGCTAACCGGGCGTTTCCTTTAAACCTCATTCTTCAGAAAACGAAACACAGTGATATTTCCCTTTTAGATGTCCAAATCAGGAAATATTATATCATAACAGTCACTCTTAAGGAAATGCTCATCATTTGTATCGTACTAAAAATAACAGCAGGCGTGTCAATATGATTCGATGCCAATATTTTACGAATATCGTCAAAGGAATAGCGAGATATTGTAGCAGATGATGGTGCGACGAAGTGCTTTCGACTATTATGTGAAGCGTTGCTGCTTTAGGCAGGCAGTGGAGTGTGTGCGAACCATTATTAAGGCTTGCGCGTAAGGTCATTGCTCTCTTGACAAAGATATTTGCTTCACTTAGCTTTTCTCGCCTGAGGCTGGATTTAGTTTTGGTAAAGGAGCTTGGTACGCCCACCACCGATTGAGCTTAGTAAGGAAAGGTGCTGGTTTAAATAAGATGTTAGCGGCGCAGAAGTCAGAACCATGTTACTGCGAAACTTGGGAGAAACTGAGGTTTTACATAACATAACATCACGTCTGTAATGAGGAGTATATATATAATAACTGCCACTCAGGTCGATCTTTAGGTTAAGCCGCACTTGTCTAGGTTAGTCCGTGGATGGGTGACTATTACATACCGAGTTTCCTCCGTACCTCGGAAAGCACCTTAAGCTGTTAGTCCTGGCTGCCATATATAGATCTTTGGCAGTCGTTACAGGTAGTCAGTGCCCTGAGAGTCTGACAACCAGTCTCACCAAAGGACATCGTATTACCTAGTATTAACTGGGTTGTGTCCATGTAATATATTGGTACTCAGCTGCATTCGGTTATACTGGAAGCTGACCCCAACATAGTTGGGAAAATGCCTAGGCAGATGAAAATCACGTCTGTAATCCTGGAAGGGTATTGGCAAGGACGGAAGGGTCGAGGGTTAGGACAGGGTGTCTAAAATGGCTGCTTTAGCAGAATCGTAATAATAATCATGTTAAAAATTTAAAATTCTAAACATTGGAATTTGAAATTTTTAACGTGATTCATACTAAGATTCTGCGTGGATTCTGATAACGCGGTCATTTTAGACCCGCAGAGGCGTACTTGTACTTAATAGTGGGTACACCCACATTTCAACAGTTAAGTTTAAGTCACATACACACATCAAAAGTGTCTAGGGATCAAGCATTTTTATGCGGATTTCTTGAGATTGAGATGTGGCTTTGTAATAAATTTATGATTTTATAAATTTATATGGATCCTTTTTGGTGCATTTCATAATTTGAATCAGGAACTGTGAATCAAATTCGAGTAAAAGATGAAAATCAGCGGTCAATATTTTCCCTATAAAAACATACAACGCATTGAAGACATTATTAGTGCTACTGTTTCCCTACTACTGATTAAAACCAACGTTATTATGGAGCGGCGACGTCATTTGTATTAAAGAGGGTTATGTATGTATTCATACACTTAAACTTATCAAGTCTGTAATAACCTGATGCTCATTTCTCCACGCGACCGATATTAATCGACAAATTGAATTGCTATAACAGAATAACGTCCAGCAAAAATATTGAATCACCGCTGCAACTGCTGAATCGCAAATTGTTTATGGTAATGTTCGAGGCTACGATACGTGAAATATTTAGGTTTTATTAGCGGCCGCCGGCGACGCCGAATGTTCGGTAATGACGCAGAATGACGTTATTACGCGTCTGATCGTAACGCGAACACGAAAAGCGAATGCAGTGACGAAAAATATCGCCGTTGTAAACTTCATATATCTCAGTACATGAATGAGATCAATAATGTTATGCTAATCGATGTGTTCGATATGTTTTGCTCTTAGCATCATGTTTTTAAAGTAGCTGTTGCCCGCGACTTTTGTTCGCGTGACAATATGGTAACAAAAATATTGGTTTCCTATTTGATTCTTTGGAATTTGTTAATTATTTTGTGTTGGTTTTTAATTTTTTTGTAGAACTCTAATGCTTTTTCTTTTATTTTCAAGAAGTACCTTATAATGTCAGCTACCTGCCAGTAAAAGCATCGTCCCGTTCAAAGATTAGAAAGGAACTACTCGGTAGTAATGGAAGAAACAATTTTAGCTCCGCGATAATTACGGCACCCAAAATCCACAACTTTTCTGTGTTTTTTAATTTTGAGCCAGTGACAGTCGCGCCATCAAGACAAATCTAACGACGTATTATATTTTACCCAAAACCGTTCAGGAGCTAAGAGAGAACAAAAAACGGACATATTTTATACAGGTACATAACCCTCCTTCTGGGCTTCGCCACAATTGGGTAAAAACAGGCAGATAAAAATAAAAATGAACCCAAAACATGTTCTTTTCAGAAGTACCGAATATACTTTCACATGTCTTTTTTTTTTTTTTTTTTGGTTGGCGTAAAATCATCGAATAACCCCTCCCGCTCTTGGGCAGAGCGAAAGGGAGTGTCAGACTTCTACTGACTAAAAACCACCCATGTTCCTTCTTCGCCCTCTATGTCGAGGCCGCGATTACCGGTGGACTACCCGCGGCCCCGATAGGCACGGCCCTTTCGGGCCCCTCCCATGTTGCTGACATCTCTTAGAGGCGCGCGTGGAACACGAACGCGCCGTCGACACGGCCTGTTTTCGTCGTGAGACGGACGGACGGCGAGTTAGCCCATCACTCACCGTCCACAGGCCCGCATCTACGGTGGCCGGAGGTCATCGCGGGACCCCCGACGCCCGGAGCGCCTCCCGCGGCGGCTGGGACGAGAGGTTCTCTCCCTCTCGCGTTCCGCTACCTCCTTCGCTAGCATCACTGCTTCGCAGAAGGAGGCGACGGCGTCCCATTCCTCCTCGCCCCGGACCATGGCTTGCACCAGGGCCGGGCGCGAGAGGTCGCCGCCGCCGATCGCCGCTACGAGAACACGGCGGGGCTCCGCCCAAGCGGGGCACACCTCCACTGTGTGCTCCACCGTGTCCTCCGGCCGATCCTCACAATGGTGGCATCCGGGCGTTTCCTCCCGCCTGATTCGGTGCAGGTACCTCCCGAAACAACCGTGTCTGGTGAGGACCTGCGTCAGACGGAAGGTGAGGGCGCCGTGGCGCCTCACAAGCCACTTCTCAAAGAGGGGACTTACCGCCACTATCGTGGCTTGTCCTGATACTTTCACATGTCTTGAGTAAAAAGCTAGTTGTTTGTAATTTTACAATGAAAGTTTCAATTTTATTTGTAGATTCCTGCAGAATAGGGATGCATCATTAGCTTGATTGTTCTCACATAAGGTGTTTTTTGGCAAAAAGTTTTACAAGCTATTTGTCAGGGACTGCTTTTGAGTTCATGCTCATTAGCAAGCGTACTGTTTCCGTTCATAATGCAACATGTTTCAGAATACGGCGGTGTTTTTATTCGACTCTGCCACAGTGTAACTATAACTACACAGTGGGACATTGCTCTTTGATGTCGAGTGACACAGCCGCGACAAAGGTATTTACATTGTCGCACACAGATGTACATACAAACCAAGGGTTATCACAAGATAGAAAATTATGAAATAAATATAGTTAATATTAAGTAATCATTTATTATAAGTACCAACACATTACCATGTGTTACACTGATAAACTGTCCTCAACGTTTGCATACGCTCCCGACTCCCCGCGAGTTCCCCTCCATTGCTCTACCCAAGTACAATCGTTGACCTACTGAATGATTTTTACACTGTTTCTGTTATGACATGTGATCTTTGTTATTTCCAGCTAAGTTTCAACCAATTTGAAAGGAGCATATTTGTACGTAGCGTAGATAATTGTGAACAGTACATAAAATACATCGTTCCTACTATAAGCACAAATTAAGTTGTGTGGGTATACTTAAACTCAACATACACCACCTACTACACTGTACACACACGCTCACTAACACTTCACTCACATATTAAACAAAAAAGTTTTATATTGTAGGTATAATAAATTTAAAATTAAGTTAGTTTTAAGCCAGTCAAAAGCCTTTCTATTAACACCAACCACTTTTTTGTTTTGTTGGCATAATGTTTATATATCGAGGGAAACGGCACTAGAAACCGAAATACAGGCATTGCCTAGTTCGGTTGCAGTGGCTACATCCATTTATTAGAAATGACTCCTGCAAAACTATTTTTTGTACAATTTCACTAAGTTTTTTGAGAAAATAAATTATTATTATTATTATTATTATTATTATTATTTGTAGCAGGTAGAGCAATGTTAAAAGGTTAAATAACACAGATTCACTTCCTACTCGCTTCAAAGTTAACAACAAATATAAAGAAACTTAAAGCAACATATCAGTTCATACCTACATACTCCTACATCTATCTACGGATTACCCGGGTCAAAATGCCAAACATAGGAAAATCGTGGCTCCACCTTAAATAAGTCTTCACTCTGTAGTTCGTAGGTAATGGTGCGTAAATACAAACACTTCTCAGCCGGAAATTGAACCCAACACCCAGATGTATAACTAGCTAGTGCTTTGAGTTACACTATATCTATGCGTACCTACTACGTACCCACTTATATCTCTGTATTGAGTGGTTGGGAATGTGTGATACACGTACAGTAACTAAAGTTAGATTTACGAAAGAAATATTCTGGTCTTTTTTTGTGCGTCACAACGATTAACATAGGAGTATTTCGGTAACACCATTTTGTATAATTACAAGACATTTTGTTATGAATAACAACTCAAATGCTTTTAGACTGAAATGGTCAATAAACGTATCATTAACACTGAAAGCGGGATATCTACCATGTTAACTTACTGTTTGTTCTAGTTCCCGATATTTCATCTGATCACGGATAAATTACACTGATACTTAAACAGTAAACATGCCAAATATCCCGTTTTCAGTGTTAATTTCAAACTAAATAAATAGAACTGAACAAAAGTTAAAATGTATACAGACAATAGGGGATCGGACTGAGTCAAAAAAATATGATTCTAATTAGTCCGTCAGTTAGATTAGCGAAAAATTTTGGATACGTGTTTTTTGTTTTATCAAAATAATAAAAAATACGAAGTTATGACGCGTTAAAGATCATGAGTGGGGGGTTGTGACGTCATTTGTAGCTAAAATCATGAAAATATGATAATCTACTATCATGTGACGTTTTCGTTATCGTCTTCATTTTTTGTATATGTGAGAAAAGAAAAAATACGTGTCCAATATTTTTTGGAAATCTATCTGACGGACTAATTAGTTTTTTTTTGTCCAATCCCCTATTATCATGCACCACCATAAAACACCCATTTGTAATTCCTCAGGCACACTCCTACACACAAAAACACACACACACACGCTGTACTCTTAGCAATGTATTGTATAGTTATTAAATTGTAAATCCGCAATTGGCTGTAAGTTAAGTTTATATTCTTAAGATAAAATTTCAAAGAGCTGTGGATTTTGTGAAAAATAAATATATTAATAGTATTTTAGATTAAAAAATAGAAAGTTCCCAGTTAGGTCCAAAATAAAGTAATGATTGCAATGACGGAGTAATCAAGTGCCTTTATTTTTACACTATGCGTTTGTTTTGCAGGATGGGAATTATGACTCCTCTCGCTCGAGGTGGAACGGAAAGGAATATCAGACTTCTACTGACTTAAAACCACCCACGTTACTTCTTGGCCCGTTGTGTCCGGGGCTGCGGTATCCCTTGCTAGCCACGCGTTAGAACCTACACTCACATTTCGGCAGCCTCGTGTAAAAGGGCAGAAATTCAGATTGCTGAGAAATATCTAATAAAATTGTGTTAAGTAGGTATACAAGAAAACATAATGCTTAATTTATTTAAACACTAATATTGGTGTACCTACTGTTTCTCTATTGTGAGTAACTAGCTCATTAATCTCTGAAAAGAATACGTTCGTAAACTACCTGCAAAGTAACGTGCAATTCTGGAACACAATAGCACACAACTCGCTAAGAAAAGCTGTAAAGTTGTAAACAAGCACTAAGTTAGTAATACTTGCTTGACTGATTTTACAAACTCGTGTTATATTAGCAGGAGTATTGGAAAATGTTATCTTACACCAACAATGCTAGGTACATAATTTAAAAATCTTATCTGTGTTATTTATGGATTGAACCTAAAGCTAACTCGATTATTTTTATGACTCGATTAAATTGTAACGTGAAGCGCACGTTTGATTATCTCCGTCAGCGAGATTCGCCCTGAGACTGCATGGCTTCATACCTCGCCTCAGTGATCGTTTCAGCGTTTCTCAATCGTATCTGTATCACAGCCACAAATGTTCACATTTATGTGGTGAGGATAGAAATATTTGTTGAAAATCTATCTAAAATGTTAGGAGACTTTTCAGTGGATTTTTCCGTGTTTTCATTCAGTTTTAACTACTTTTTCATTTTAAAGTACAAATACTAACTTAACTAGCTATTAATGCAGTGATACGAACATAGTGAGGTGTTACAATAATGTTCTATTTGTTAACGCTAAGGTTTTCCTGGCTCGTGTAGAAAAATTTGTTGACGTCGTACATTTTTTCTGTTAGGTTTGTTCACTGGGTACTTTGATAAAATTGAATTGACATAATTATGGGAACAGTTTCTTTTATATAAATAAATTTGGCAGTGGAAAGCAATTGGGGTAACCGGTATTAAAATTACAATAGTCATCAAAGGATTTGTATAGGTGTGTTTTGATGAAAATACTTGACCCAGTAGATTCTTGTATTTTTATCAAAACACATTAGTAGTGGATCATATTAGTCACATTAGTTAGTAGATCTTACTTCGCATTGCTGGCCAGAATAAATGTGTTCTAGACACCTTTGCAACGTAAGATCCACTTCACACCCGCGCGAACTATCGGTGTCGTGTTTATAACCATCTTATGGTTCATTCTACCGAAACAAGAACCCCCTCCTCCTTTAAAGTAGGTAAAGTGTATCGTATCAGCGCAAGACGTAATTGGCAGGCGCTTCGCGTCTTTCTATATTTATCACCATCAGTAAGCCATTATGTGGAAGGTGATACGTCAATAGCAACGTACCTATTGCTTGCCTTTCTCCGGCGAAGTTTAACGCAATAAAATTCCTTTTGTGTCACAGAGATTCAAGGGGCTAAAGTATTTTAAAAATACATGACAGTAAAATAGATTTTTTCAGCTAGATTGAGTAATTATTTCACCCTCGATGCAAAAAGAGGATAATTATGTTTGACCGCTAAGTGGGTGAACCGATTTGGATGCTGTTTTTATTTGAAAGCAGGTTTTTTATAATTTAGAACTGAATACTTCATCAACTAATTCAGGGCAGTACGAAATTTTGGGAAAAAATGGCACTGTGATTTTACGAAAAAGGCTCATAAATAATGTTCAATAAGTAGTTTTTCCAAACCATTGGGATATTTTTGCATGATAATTTTAAATCCAAAAGTCACGTTTTTAAATTTATTCTGGTCAACAAATCATCACACTATACAAATATTTATTAACTGGTTTCAGTGATTAATCGATTTCAACAATCCTACCAAACTATCAACATATTATTATGGGATGTAGTCTGGGCAATTGTTGAACCGATATCGTTACGGGCGATGGCTTAATAAGCTTACAGATTCGATAAACACGCCAAGACGCTCTCGTTGACGGCTGGGCTATGATCTGATAGAGAGAAGAGATCCTCGACGCGGCTGCGACATATACAGATATTTCTATACGTCGTAATTATCATCTGTCTAGCCTTTACCGAACTAAGTGAATAAATAAATAAATAAATAAATAAGTTGAGGGTCTAACCATGGTGTTTAAAATGGCCGCTTTAGCAAAATCGTAATATTAATCATGTTAAAAATGTAATATTCTTAAAATGGACCGTATAGTTATATAAGTACATTTTAGAATTTGGAATTTTAACGTGATTCATACAAGATTCTGCGGGGATTCTGATAAAGCGGCCATTTTAGAGCCGCAGATGCATCTGAGTAGCAGTATTTTACATGGAGCAACTGCCTCTTTGACTTCCACAAACCAGTTGGTACTGGGTAATACGATATCCCTTGGTAAGACTGGCTATCAGACCTTCAGGCCGCTGACTGCCAAAGTACTGCAAATGACAGCCAGAAACAATGGCTTAACGTGCTTTCCGAGACACGGAGGAAGGTCGGTATGTAATCCCGTCGGGGCTGCGGGTTGTACACAAGTTCTGTTACCGCGGCCTCGACACATAGGGCTAAGAAGGAACATGGGTGGTTTTTAGTCAGTAGAAGTCTGACACTCCCTTTCGCTCTGCCCAAGGGCGGAAGGGGTTATTTGATGATTTTCCACGCGCCAAAAAAAAAAAGGTCGGTATGTAATAGGGATGTTTCCTGACTAAACAAAATATGATTCTGTTTAGTCTGTCAGTTAGATTATCGAAAAATATTGGATAGGTACGTGTTTTTTGTTTTAATAAATTAATCAAAATGTAATAAGATAAAACGCGTCAAAGATCATGAGTGGGGGCTTTTGACGTCACTACGTGGTAAAAATTCCAGTACGATGTGACTTCACATGAGTTTTTGAAGCACTGTGTCGTCTTAATTTTTTGTTTATGTAAAAAAAAAATATACATCCAATATTTTTTGGAAATCTATCTCACGGTTATTAGATTTTTTGTCAACTACCCTATTCGTGGTCACTCAGACCAACCCATAATAACGTCATAATGTAAAGATCGATCTGAGTGACTATTAAGTATTAGTCAGCTACGAGCTGCTCTTTCTATAACTTTGTAATACCTACTAGAGACTATTTTTAAGAGTCTAGAAATACTTACTCATAAATAAAACCAGCATTCCGCTATAATTCAATAAAATGGTATTGTTGTTGTGTTCAGTGTTTGTTACTGAAATATATACAAATGGATGAACCACCCCTGACATACTACATTCGCCTCGTCCACATTCACACATTCGGTCATACATACACACAGAATGCGAGTACTACGCATCTGACCTTTCTGAAATAATTATAAACCTAACTAATAAGGTCAGTGTAGATAAACCTGTCATTCCCGGTGTTGCTACTCACGTCTGTTTTAGCAATATCTTTTGTTAGTCAACTGTTACTAATCTCGGATTTAAAACATATACTTCTTTTAATTCTAATGAAGTTCTCGCACAACGACCAATCATCATAAAGCTATACAAAACTAGTTTATGCGAATCTCTATGTGTCGCTGTGTGTACGAGTTAAACGCGGGCAACGGCTGGTTAAATTAAAGTTAATCCAAGTTAAAACGGCCTTCAAAGTGCCTAATAAATTATATTGCCCGTAAAACTACTACTGCATGTGGACCACTTTATGTTACTATACAAATTAAGCCGATAGTAAATGAGGAACCGAACTCATTACAGAGACATTAAAGCAAACTTTCGATTGAGGATAGGGAAGACAAGACAAAGTAAAGATTAAGCCGGAAGTAGGATCCTGCTAGCAGTCAGGATTAATTACCCCAGGCAGAATGAAAAAGTAGGGAAAGTTTACACAAACTTGATGAAAAAGTAATTAATGAATATCTGCTATACTTTGTAAAAATAAGGAGTTTTTCTTAAGAGCACTAGTACGCAAAACTTTGGAATTTTCATAGTAGTGGAATTCTGAAATTCTAAATACTTGTCATTTCAAATCATTTTCAATCACAATAAATACATCAAAAGCTCACTGAAGCACTTCTCGTTACTCTCGCTCGCATAAAAGTAAAGAAAAAAAAAACACAAACAAAAATCTAATACCCCGCTCCAAATTCAGGCTAAAACAACTATTTATAAGACGGGACTTACACAATAACCGCATCAAAACCACAAAAGGGACGCGAGTTAAGCTTAAAAACGAAACATTTTGCACGGAGCGGATAAAGATCTCGCCTCGTAAAAACTAAGTAAATACACCGAAGCTCTTGAGTTGAGTGTACAGTGCATAAATTGCCCCCTATCTGACCATCGCCTGACCCTTAATGGCCACAAGGTGGGACATGATCGTTATCGCGAAAATGGGAATTCTGGTCGCAAGCTACTTTGTCGATACAAAGAAATTTTGTCGCTCGTTTGCTCCCAACTAATGTTACCAAACTCGGCAACTTGTTCCTGATAAAACGAATAAGAGTGATTTATTGTGTTGACATTACAAGATTTTTATGGTTTTGTTATGAGGTGTGTCTGATTGGAATATTTTGTTGTTTCCTTCGCAATATCCTTGTGATATTATAATGTATGACTGGATATATCGAGCAAATCTCTCTGGTAGACAATTCCGGAGATAACTTTGTTGTTTATTACTGTGATGTGATTAGTTTCTTTTATCTTTATCACTTGTATGAATTGGTTTTATTGAGTTGTCCTTGCAGTTCTTACCTAAGCTGCAGGGTTTTATTTGGGACAGTATTTTTATATTTCTTACTAGCATTTGCTAGCGGTTTTGGTCTAGTTATGAACGGAAATTGACCTACATGAACGTTTAAATGTAGCTTAAGACACTCTAGGATACTAATACAAAAACAGAAAAAAAGGATGCATCCGATTTTGTCACTTATTTAAGGACACTATATTAAATAGGTAAGTAGTTCAAAATGACTTGGAACATAAATACACTCGTCTAAGGAAATACAAACCAATTTCCTAGGAGTCTTAAATCTACTCTTTCGTAGGATATATCAGTATCCAAACTGCAATAAAAACTACGATTTTCCAACTTTATATCGCTATCGAGTAAAAGCCGTAGAAACTGTTGGTAAGTTGCTTAAAGACTATTGAAATAGAGCGAACAGTCGACGAGGTATCGTATCGTTTCACAGAGAGATACACAAGTGCTTTTCCAACCGATTTCATTGCGTACTTACCGACTGAAAGTGTCCATAATGCAAATGTTAACATACTTTCAGTATCAAGTTGACTTCATGCGCAAATTGACTGACTAAGAAGCTAACACTGTCCCTACATAACATCATGCCTGTAATCCTCGAAAGGGTGGAGGGGGGGGGGCGAAGAGGTCCTCCTTAGGACACCACCATTCCACCAGTTATGTTTAAGTTCCTTATATTTGGGAGCGAGCCTAATATCACCGCTTTGTACTGAGAAATTCCTGATAAAAATTAATAACATTTTGCCCGGGAATCGAATCCCATGGACTTCACACTCAGCGGCAGCGTTTGCGACTGCCCTACCAAATAACAGTACTACTTTTTCTTAGCGTGTCGATAGCAAATTTTCAATGAGTAAATTTGACCCAAAATTCAGATATGCGAACTCCGTTCACTGATACAGTCAGAAGATCGTCAAGTGTGAAGGTGTTAGGACATGCAGCGCAAGATGGCAGGTGAGCTATTGTCTGTGGAGATACGGCGCATTAACACTTGAGATTAGAGCCGTCCATGAACCGCCATCTGAAGACCACACAAGCAACGACTACAGCAGTAGTAACAATGACTCAAAAGCTGAAACTATAGTAATTCAATAAGGATAATACCACTTCACATAGGCACAAAGGAACGTACGTAAATATTTATCCCACTCAAGTCTTCTCTAGAAATGTGTTGTTGGGTGTTATGATTAGTCATGTAAATAAAACAACTGGCTTCGGCGAGCACTATTAAATAACTAAAACATATAATTATTTATTTGGCTATTATAATATTTGCTGTGCATGCGACATGTAAAGTGCCGATGCACCACAGAAATAGTACAGCAATTTTAGCTTTGCAATTAGGTAATCTAGGTCCCAGTGGAAATTCCGTGAAAACCTATTGAAGCAAACGTCGCCTCGTGCCTTTAGGATGGTAGGCCACCGCCAAAGTGATTGTTTAAATAGCAAAACTTCGAGTAGTAGATATGAGAGGCGGTGAGGCTCCAATAAATCAAAATTATTGGCAAAGTTTTGGGCTAGCTAGGCACCTGAAATATTAATTCCCTCCATATTTCATTACACTTGAAACATTTCTCGTCAATTAAGGATAGTTTTAGCAGGCTTCCGCCTCGCACAAAACATCGCTGTCGTGAAATATGCAAGTTTACAGTTTAATTTAATTAATTTTCGTATAGTTAGACGTGTGTGAGTATTATACTTTAGAAATCGATTTACGTGCCATGTTGTTTAGTCGCTGTGGCTTTCCAAATGCGCAATGAATGTTTTGACAGAAGTCATTGTGTTACAAAATATTTTCCATCTAAAAACTCGGTTGTTTTTCAGCAATATATCAACACAATCTTTTCACAACTCCGAACATCTTCTCAATTGTAATGAGAGTGGTCAATAAAACAGAAACTCGACGAAGTCTCGGCTCAGGGCCGGCGACACGCTACAAGTAAGCGTTGTAAATTTAGCGAAAAATATTTCTTTCGTGAAGAAAAACAAAGGCGACTTTATCCCCGGGTTGAAATTTATGAGATGCGCCGCGGATTAAAAATGTTTGCCGTGCCCTCCGCCGCGGGCTTGGCTTCATTAGAGCATGTTTCTGGGATATTCTGATTAATATTTACCTTCCACTTCTTGCGGATTGTAGTTCATTAACCTTTTGTCTTGTAATCGAGGCGCGCTGCAACCAAATTAGGTAGCGCGAACATTTTTGAATATTTACAGACTTGCCTATTTAATGAGAAATCGCTAATGAGGCAAGGGAGCGGCTAAATTAGGTCAAAGGCAACGTGTTGCTATCGTATCACGTAGGAACGATAGTTCAGCCACACTATCACGACTGGGATGACATTTCGACCGACCGTAATTGTTATGACAGACAATACCAGGCCTAAATACCTACAAAGAATATTCTTAGATCACAATCAAATAAATCCAAACGATTTTTGACAATAATTCCAACATAAATATGCATTAACGACCGTTCTAGCTTGTAGTTGATAGCTTTACATTGGGTCATTAGCGGGGTGCCATGGCGATAACATTTAGGTCAGGAAAACCGTCCTTAACTGCATAGAAATAAGGCACTGTCAATGTCAAATCGTGACTAAAGACGAGCGGTTGACTATGCCCATCGCGGCATCGGGGTCAAATGGCTCAACCTCGTATAATTAATACTGTCCCGTGTCTTGCAGACATTATTCAAGTAAGGATCGGTCCGACCTTATCGAGTTTTGCCCTTGGATTTGGGTATCTAGTTTGGTTCGCAGTAAAAAATCTGTTGAATAGAGGGCAGTTATTTATAGAATTGTAATGTTATAAACAATGACTTGATGGCGCATATGATTACCAAATCACATTTATTTGGAAAGGCATGTAAAGTTAGCGATTATCTACTTTGGCATTTTTCGTAGACTCATATATAAATGCTGCAAAAGTATATAATAAACTACCGGACGCTTTTAAAGATTTACCATTGACTACGAGTATGTTTAAGAACAGGGTAACGCAGTGGTTAAAAGATAAATGTGACCCTTAAAGAATAGGTACATGTTAGATCGCGGAGAGGGAAACATAAATCAATAATATGATGTTCAAATTAATAGTTTAATCTTAACAATTATTTGTTTAATCTTAATCTGACATTTTATTAAATTTTATATCTGACATATAACTTTAACATCAATTAATTAATTAATTTATTCCTTTCCATGCTTGATCTTATATTTTGTTGTTGCGGATTATTGTAAAGAAATGTTTTTGGTTTATAATGTTAATAAATATTTGCACACCTTAAGTAATGGTAGAATGTAATGGAGCCATTATAGTTTTAAGATCAAACCCTGTTTAAACCTACATTCATGCAAATAAATGAATTTGATTTGATTTGATTTGTAGTATTTTAATAATTCGGGAGAGCGAACATTCTCCAAACCACTCCGGCAGTAGCTCGGGAATTCCGAAAAACACTCGTTTTCCAAATATTTTTTTTACGAATTTCAAGAATTTGTTCATATGGATGTATGATACTGATTGTGCGTGTTGCAAATAAACTAACTAAAATGCTATGGGATTTTTGTACTTTCCATTAAAAAATATACCTATGTATTTTTTATACCTAGTACGCTCCGTTCAGAACCAAAACTGATGCGACTTGCGTTTAGCGACACATGCGTCTATCACTTCATTCCATAGCGTTAACACTGGTCATGGTCACTCATCATCATCATCATCCTAGCCTATAATGTTCCCACTGCAGGGACGCAGGCCTCCTCTCTAGGAGAGGGATGGCTATAATCTATTACGCGGGCCCATTGCGGGTTGGTAGATGTCACATGCCTTCGAATTTGTTGGTTCTAAGATATGCCGATTTCCTCACGATGTTTTCTTTTACCGTTTTGAGGGCAGTGGTGATGAAATAAATAACACAAAGTAATGTGCCTGACGGGGTTCGAGCCCACGACTCACTGCTCGTAAGTCGGGGCCGCCATCACTGGGCCACCACTGCTCTATGGCCACTCATGACATGCTTTTAGTAGTCTTCCTTTTTCTTTAATTTGTTTTCGCCGCAGTATCTGTCAAGGCGGGCATCGTCTGCACGTATGGCTCATGGTCAAGCCAATGATTTCAGCTTTACTATAATAGACGAATGGTCTTGGTCTTCCACGGAAACAGAGTTACGTAGAGATAAGCCTCTGCAGGAGTTAACAGGACAAATACTTAGATCTGTCTAGTTTCCAAAGTTTACACTGAAGTGATCTAGACCGCGTCTTGCGCTTAGTTGAAACATTGTAAGTTCGGGTCAATTAGGACAGTACACGATAGTTTGAATTATCTAGGTGCGCATGGAATTGTATGCGATGTAGCATAACTGAATGTCACGATATAATACGCGTATTCATAATACTATAATAATAATAATATTCCACAACTATCACACAACGCCATCTAGTCCCAAGCTAAGCAGAGCTTGTGTTATGGGTACTAGACAACTGATAAACATACTTATATATTTCTAAATACATACATATTATAGATAAATTACACCCAGACACAGAACAAATGATCGTGCTCATCACACAAACATTTGTCCTGGGTGGGAATCGAACCCACAACCTCCGGCATAGCAGTTAGGGTCACTAACCACTAGACCAACAGGCCAGTCGAAATACTACAGTCAAATTTGTCCTATTATGTATAAGCCCTATGTAATAAGGGCCGAGCCCATAGCACAATTATGAACCGGGGACAAATCCAGGCCCTGTGTCTGCTATTGCCAAATTCCTGATAGAAAAACTCCACAACATTTTGGCGACTCGGGAATCGAAACTAGGAACACATACTCAGCAGTCGCAATTGCGATCACTAAGACCAGTTTATTAAGTCGTCAGATATTGGTATTTAAAAAAAAAATTGTTAAGTTTATCGTAAGGTGGAATAAAAGAAAGCATATCTTGCTTTTACTTGTAGTATTTTTGATTAATGTCATCGCGCGTTCCAAGGAACTTGATAAATTTCCTTCAACTACTTTTTATTTCCAAGAAATATCTTCGGGACTGGCTGAGCTGTTTTGTTTTAATGTTTTTCTAGTTTATCTTGACTGAAGATTCTATGGATAGCATTGTTTATAGGAGTTAGAGAGCGATTGCACAAAAAAACTTCGAAAATCTGCCCATCACTTCACAAGCCGGGTGTGAGTACTACACGTACCTGACCTTTCTGAACAACAACACCAACAAGGTCCATTATGCCCTTCCGAGGTTTCCACATACAACTGCGGTATACCTACATCATCAATATGTCTGTCAGATGTAGCTGACTACCAGTATTTTAAATTAAAGCGACACTAAATGCCAGTGACCTTGAGCGAGAGGGCGGAGCTTGCGTCACTCCCCGCGACTGCGAAACTCATCCCCGCAATGCATGTTCGTAATTTCGTAAGGTACGTTTACGTTTCAAATAGTAAGCACTGTCCAGCCCAATTTTTTATCACCATACATAATTATGTTCGGGAATAAGAATGTGCGATTTACAAAACAACTATTGATTGGACTAAATAAATAAAACACTATGACCTATGTTGCTTGTAGAATTATTTGCTAAAAAATCAGAACGATCACAAGTATTTTAGTATGGATTTTACTCGTTAAAAGAAATGTTTAGAGGTATCTTCGCGATTTTTTTCTATCAAGTAAAATTAGTTGTATTGTGTTTTGAACACACTATGTCACTAGCGTATATCCTAAAGAATATCATATATTTTTCTGATTTTGTTAACAGCAGTGAATCATATACTTGAACGCATTATAAAACTCGCGTTTAGCTCCTGTTGTCCCCTTAAACGACTGCCTGTCTGGTCTGACCTACACAATATAGTCAGTAAAACCTATTGTCAAAACTGGTTCTCAGACTTTTGGGCACTGTGTACCTGTTACACGATCAAATCATCTAAGCTTTTCAATCGTCATTTAACTATAGGTTAGCTTTAATTACAACAGAGCTCGTACTTAGATAAGTTACAATATTCTTACTGTAACGAACTGCAATAGCCTGACGTCAAAAACTAATCGTGTCCTGTCAACAAAGTAAACTGAATAACTTAATAATATCAGCAGTAACACGCTACTATTCATAATGAACACGATAGTTCCAACACTTCACTGATAAAAATACTAGCCAGACTTCTTGTGTATTTAGGGTACTGTACTGTGCTGTTTGTACTGTCTGACTGCTTGTTTTTCCTCATCGAATCTGGTAACAATTCCTTAAAATGCACATTTGAACTCGGAACTTATGGCTTGGCAGTCTGACGCGACGGTCACGCCACTAGACTAGGAGTGCTATTCAACCACACTAAAGCAAAACAATCTGTAATCTCCTAAGGGTTACGTGGAGCTGTATCTACTGTGTGCACTCATATTTCCCCAGTAAACACACAAAACATTGCGCCATTTATTGAATTCATTTCATTTATTTTCCGGACAGCAGGGCCACCGGGCCGGTAGGTAGCCCTGCTGTCCGGGCAGTACGACGTCTGTCAGATCCGCTAGTAAACTATATAGTTCTTTACCTGACCTGAATCCGAGACTTCTTGCTCAAAAGTAACGCTTTTGAAACCATTTTGACATGTTTATTTTGTACAAAGTATTCAATTAAATTGTCATTGCCTTGCTACAAGCGCACGGACCTTGACTCTCAGGACACAGAGTAGACGGACAAATCTGTCTGTTCGTGCCAATTTGAGAAATTGTTTAAGGAACAGAATAACAAAGACTTATTGAATATAAATTCTAGGCAACGAGAATGTTACTGTGAATCATAGAATCGGACTTAAGCATGCAATTTATGAAGTTCGAGTGGTTCCACAAGTGTTCTACAGTTTCGTTAATTTTGCTACGGAACCTTAATAAGGCAGACTTACTCACACTTGGGCACGGTCGGACACGCCATCCGCCAGACATCTACGATCCGAGCCACCATCGATCAGGCTCTATCTGATATTCAAACTACATCATTCAACATAAATTACCACTTTGTTACTTTATTATTGAACAATAAACCTCCTTTTGTAGAATCGAAATTTTGTTTTATTCTAGCCGCTTGATAGTCGTGTTCGATTGCCTGTACAATGAGCTAATTATAATGATATTGTGTGGAAAAAATACAATGATTCGCTATTGTTTTAAAAAGAGAAAATTGGAATTCATTCTGAAAGTAAATGTGAATTATATCCTCTTTAATCTTGACGTGCCTTTTTGCGACCACGACACTGAGCTGCTTTTGCCAATAGACTCCTAATGGATGGATGGATTACAATTTTTTCGACATATCTTAGATAGTTTTTATCCGTGGCACATACTAGACAACTGGGTTTATCCTAGCTATAAACATCCTTTTGTGGATATTAACCTTGTTGTGTGGAATTGAAAATTAAGTTTTTTTTTACTTTATTCTTTTCTAATTCATTTCGTTGCGGGATCCAGGACACTCAAATCGTTGCTCTGGGACAACGTCGAGCTTCATTGTCTCGGCGTTTTTCTGATGGTTGCCACTGTTTATTTTGGCTTTTAGGAGACGGCATTGGCCTTGGGAATAGTGTTGCGGGCTTCTCTCTCTATTCAAAACGCCATTTATTACGAGTAATCGGAAGCTCGAAAGACAAGTATCGAGACCGACCTAGTTCAGTTGTTTGTGTAAAATACTGATATTCTGACGTCACTAGTCTGGCTATAGGCTAGCGTTTCGAGCGTATTTATGAAGCTATGATAAATTAGTGGAAGTTTATTCAAAGTACGCAGAGTTTAAGCATCTTTATACTAATTTGGCTTATTCATAGAACTCGTGATACCTGTTACTTCAATTGAGTGTTTATTTAGTGATAGGTACACTTAGCTTAGTACGAATTTAGCAATTAGCTGGATTTATTTGTTCAGTTTTGCCGATTTAATGGAATATTCATTTTTTCCAACAAAAGCAAATTAGCTGAGATTCTATGAAACCATTATTATATATGAGAGTTATGTACTGTAGTGTTAAGCACATTGCTGATCTTTTTGACTTCGATAACATTATCTTAAAAAAAATAATATGTGTTAGTCTCAATTCCAAAACTTTACATGACCGAGCGCTCTCTTAACCTCGGTCGTGTGACGTCTAATACACGACCGTTGCAGGTGCTTAAATTAGGTATGTACATGTATACAGGTACCAAATATTTTGAGTGACGATTTTTTCCCACCGCTCCGTGTTACATGGCCAGCCCACTCCCACTTTAACTTTATACTGCGGCTAAAACTATGTAACAAGCAACAAAAACCAAAGAGTACCTCAATAAGTGGGTTAAACCTGATACCTATCCTGTTTTAAAAACCTACAAGTACCTATTCAGACCAACAAAACTGGCCAAGTGCAAGTTGGACTTGCACATGAAGGGTTCCGCATCATCGTAGTAGGGACACCCCTTTAATTTGTTTTATTTCTTGGCAAAGCAGCAACAGAAAAACATATTTTGTGATAAGTTTGTTTTCGATAGTGTTTGTATGAATGACAAAGTTATAGTTGCGGGTTTTAAATGTGCTATATGTCAAAAACAAATTACTATAATATATTGTTCAAACCAATCTTGGTTGAAAGTTTTTATTGCAATCAACAGCATATATTTCTTTTAGATTTTTCACTCTCGTACTTTTTGTTTACCACTTTGGAAGTGTATATCTTACAAACGATTGACTTTGAGAAAAAATGGTTTTAGGAACCTCAACGTAATTTTTAAAGACCTGTCTAACAACACCCCACACGTATAGGTTTGATGATAAAAGGTTTTTTAGTTTCAGTTCCATGTATGGGGAAGCGACCCCCCTTAATCTTTTATTTTTAAATTTTTGTATGAAAATCGTAAAGGGGTTCACAGAATACATCTACGTACTAAGTTTCAACTGTGTAGTCTTAATAGTTTCCGAATAATGCAGCTGTGACATACGGACGGACAGACAGACATGACGAATCGAAGTCGTGCGGCACGTGCAGAAGGCTCGTCGCGTGCTATTTTATTTATTTACTGAGAGGCGGGTCCACCGTAACAAACGCTGCACTTTAAACTAATGAGCGAAAAATCGCTTCTCGTAAAATCGTCGTATGAAATCGTTGCCGTTTTCATACATCGACATTTGTGGTTGAAATAAAAACGCACAACGCTGCGCACGACGCCCCGCGTCTCCGTGAATGAGGCCTAAGGGTTCCCTTTTTTGCCATTTGGCTACGGAACCCTAAAAAACGACTACCCCAGCTAAAAAATCACGTAATAATATATCACTCGACTGGGCCTTTTAAACGTTTAAGTGGAGGAACTACACCACTCGTCGGGTAAACGCATCGCAGCAGTATTGTGTACAGGTGCGGCGGGGTAGGGTAGGGTAGGGAAGTAGGGTGCAGTGCGGTACGCGAGTAAGGAAGCGCCGAACCCCGGCTGACAAGTGCAATTGCCCTACGCGAGATACTAGATAGCACAGGCACGCCCCGCTGTTAACACTTCCTAAGCACGCCACAGAACACTGACCTCTTTCATAAACAAGCTACTATTATTATGAGTTAATTTTAGGTTGATGGCAGATGACGGATGCCGCTGTAGTTTTTGTGGAGCATTTTATTAGCGTCCACTCTTTTACCGATGCAACGCGGGCTGTAAGTGCCGCAACTAGCCTAATTGGTTGTAATGCTTGTGGTGATGCGATACTTTGTAAATAATTCATTTTGTTTTGGTCCAGAAAATACATCGTATAAAGTAGCTGATTATTACGTGAGGCAGTGTATTGAAAGAAAGTGTTAGGTAGATCATAAAAGTAATCAGTGGGGAATAAGACTCAGTGCCTTTTAACAAAGTAAAATACTTATAACCACATTTCATTTTCGCTAGCTAGTGACCGGAACCGGAGTTCCAGGAATATGTACCTATGAGTTGAAAAAAATAAGTACACACAATTACTTAGAATAAAAAGTACCTATATCACCTAGATCGATATAAGAAAAAAATAGAAGAATCATATAAACGACTCAGCCTATTATTCATCTGAATACATCTTCACAATTTTGATATTCTTACTTATATGTGCTTTGACTTATACTTATGTACTCTCTGTTATGATCTAAGTACGTGTATGTTGTGTGTATATTTACGCCTAGGAATGCCTTCAACTTGATATTAAAAACACAACTTCCACAAAAATACGACTTGCTCAAGCAATGCAAAACCAACTTTAAAATGTTAGCCACGATAAAGATATTATTTTTTATCTATGCAAGACACAAAATTCGCAGCCCTGGCGGGATATTTATTACCTTTGCCAGCGTCCAGTGTTCCGGATACCATCAGTACAGTACTAGGCAGCGGAAAGGCGCACTTTGAACCGAGTAAAATAGCGAGTGTTTAAAAAAAACATGTGAGAATTAGACAAAACATCGCGTGATATACCCTGGGTACTCTTTTAACATACGTTTATTTTTCAAATGGAATTTTATGAAAGAAGATAATAATATTCACTTGGGATCTTTCTGATCTAATTTTGACCTGATTTATCCATTTCCCGATTATGATTGGCACGGCTGACATTTTAAGTGTGAAACAATTTCGATGATGTTTACTTGTTTATTGGAATCGTATTCTTCGCGGAAACAAGAATGGAACTTGAAAATTTGCGTAGATACTTATTTATTTAGATTTTTTTTCTCAGTAAAATCAAAAGAATTTTCTTAAAAATCTGTTAGTAAAATCTGGAGTTTTCATACTTCTCTGTACCAAGTTACTAAGGTTCTTGCAACTAAGGTAGTAAATAGCTTTCTTGGTTTTTTACGGTTGGCGGTCACCGTTCAACACAACCTTTGTTAATTTCAGAGCTACGCGATGCGCGGGGCGATGGAAACTTGGCTTCTACAGACTTTGTAGAGAAACTCCAAGCTTTTGGAGATCCCTGAACGGTGAGGTCTTTTGGCGATGCTGCTGTACCACATAGTTTATTGTTCGTTCATAAAATGAGCATAAAGGAATCAAGTTGTAGGTTTAATGTGACCACGTTGACTTATTTGAAATGATATAATATAATTTCTATATTGTTTTACTAAATGTGGCCGCGGTTGACGTGGCTGCCCAAATGATTAAACATTCCTAATAATAATAATATTAAATAATATTACATTTACTATTGATTCCAAGAAAAAGTTATCATGCCAAATTACTAAGTTAAATTACCAAGGTATATTAATATATGCAACGCACTGAAAAAAATCCCATCTCATTATTGATTCTTTCAATTGAAACATGACGGTCCACGAATCCAAATCCAATTTGTTTCAATTAATTTGCATTCAGCCGAGTAACAATTGGTGTATTGAAATTACAATACCTTTTGATTTGCCAGCGAATATGTGATCGTTTCGACAATACATATCGTGATTTTATTTTGAGTTTTCGCTTGTTTGCATGGATATTGTACAAAGCGTGTGAAAATCCTTGAGCATGAATATTCACACTGCTAATCTATAATATACAAGTTGATTTTTAAGTCACCGTTCAAATTCCGGCATAATTATGAATCTTTGGCGAAAATCATTGAAAGCGTGTTTTTTCTTTTAGTTTCACTCAATACAAAAATATTTAGATATCACATCACAAAGTTTTAACTTTTCACGGGTAATGAATAATTCTTGCGAGAAAATGATGTTGTTTGAAAGTTTTACGTATCGATTTTTTTTTCAATAATTGGGTTAGTGAATGATACCTATTGCCTAAAAAACAATTGGCCGGTGACTAAAAAATCATCTTGTATATAAAACACTCACTCACTCATCACGAAATCTCGACAACCACTGGTTGTATAAAGGTGAGTTTTGGCACCGAGGTAGTTTATAGTTAGTAGACGTCCGCTGTGGACGGATTTTACAGCAGGTCAAATTGGTAGAGAGATAGAATATAGTTAAGACATAATAATCATGTATGTGTGGGAACAGATTTTACGACAAGGCCAGTTTAAGGGAATATAATCGCTTCAATTAGCATTTGGCATTCGAGTTTACACAATACATTTTAGACATTTCTACGCGAACGACGTCGCGGGCAACACCTAGAAAAACAACCTTCTAAATTCAAAAGTGACTCCGACCATCTTCCTGTTACGTTTTCACGTCTTAACGACTGAGTGGATGACATTTGTTACATAGACCATGACCTGTGTCACACAGGATAAGATACTTTTATACCGATATTTAGATTATTTTCGACCTCCACGAGAGTGAAACCGCGGGCAAAAGTTAATAATTATAAAGATGTAAAGTTGTGACAAACGTTCTTGCAGACAATATTATAGTAGTTAACCCAGGGTTTCTTAACGGTTTGTTTAAAATCATCCTATTTTAATAATCCAAGTGAAAAGGGCAGATACCACCAGCCCACAATCTAATCCGTTTTCATACGCAACGTAACAGGCATACCGTTCGAGCCATATGTCATGTGCGAACCAGATTTAATTAGGGATATGGGGCTAAACAGGCGAAAATTCATCGTTCTCGTCAAAATGTCCATTTGGACAAAACGTGCCCACATTTACACCGAAAACACTGAATAAAAGGGACCGAGTATCAGTACTTACATCTAATGCTACCAAATCCCAGTTTTAATTTTCTCGCCCCGGAATAAAAGTTCCCCGACGGTTTAATGCTACTGCCTAGTTCAAAAGTGTGGCCGCTTGAATTTTCGCAAAACGTAAAGTACACTTTTAAGAAATTGAAATGAATTTAAAATGAAATGAAAACGTTAGAATTGGTGGGAATTAGACTGAAATACTGTACTTAAATAGCTTTTGTATTAATCTACAGATGCTTAGTGAGAAAATATGCTATTGTAATGTATTGCATTCGTTAAAAGTAGCTTTTTGTTTTTGTTAGTTTTTGTAATTACCTCAAACCTTCTCAAAGGGCCGACAGTGACAGCGTCAAACTGTTTGGTTTGTCTAAAATACTTTTTAACAGAAGTTTCATAAATTTTTCTCTGCCGACATCGGCATTGATACAATATCACTTTTTCTAAGTCCTCTCAAACCTCAGCCGAACACTTCCTTAATACTGGTTGTTACATTGGGCACTTGTCCTCCTCGTCATTGAGATATTTTTATTGTTCTAGACCATAACTCGGACTTTTATTTACGGAAGTATTGGCGGCCAAAGTTCCCACTTTTTTATGTTACAAGTTTCTAGTTTTTAATGCTATAATTTTTACTATAGTACGTCCTTGACCAGCATACAACGCTTTGTAATGCAATGCATCCATCAGCACATTTTTTTGAGTGAGATACATTGACTCCTAATGTAAAACGCGATTGTTCACCACAAAAAAAAAGTCGTTTCACAGAAGTAATTTTTCCGTGGAGTTACTTAGCTTAAGGCAGAATGTTTGGTTGACGGTATCGTGAAGGGCCGTTTATTAATTGTATACGTAAAGTAATTGAAGCTTGAGAACTTTAGGTAGGTACTTGATTTGACATAATATCTTTTTTTTTTTTTTTTGGTGGGTGTAAAATCATCGAATAACCCCTCCCGCTCTTGGGCAGAGCGAAAGGGAGTGTCAGACTTCTACTGACTAAAAACCACCCATGTTCCTTCTTCGCCCTCTATGTCGAGGCCGCGATAACCGTTGGACTACCCGCGGCCCCGACAGGCGTCGGCCCTTTCGGACCCCTCCCATGTTGCTGACATCTCTTTGAGGCGCGCGTGGAACACGAACGCGCCGTCGACACGGCCTGTTTTCGTCGTGAGACGGACGGACGGCGAGTTAGCCCATCACTCACCGTCCACAGGCCCGCGTCTACGGTGGCCGGAGGTCATCACGGGACCCCCGACGCCCGGAGCGCCTCCCGCGGCGGCTGGGACGAGAGGTTCTCTCGCTCTCGCGTTCCGCCACCTCCTTCGCCAGCATCACTGCTTCGCAGAAGGAGGCGACGGCGTCCCATTCCTCCTCGCCCCGGAACATCAAAATATCTAGAGGAGACATTGTAATCTAATGTACAAAAATAAGCGTTCTTGAATATTTATCTATAACAATTGGACTGCAGAATGGCATGACAAAAAACGTTTACGAAGTACTTAGTTCCCGTCATTTGAATAAGACATTATGTAAATGAACACTTTTCAAAGCTTTTAGAGAACTATTTGGCGTGAAGGCCGTTTAATAAAAATTCAGTTCTCGCACCTGATAATTAGCAAGCCACCTTCGGCATTTCATTTTAGTGTAGTAAAATTTCATTTTGCACTAGACGAATTTTCCTACCGGGTCTTGACGATGAAATGAATCTTATGCACTACAGAGATGCGGACACAAAGATATGGTCGTGGCCGCCTAGTATGCGAGGTCCCTAGTAGCGTTCAATGTTTTGGTTTTTGTACAGTACGTGGGCATAAGTACGTAGGTTACCGGTTATTTTTAATGTCATTTCGCACGTCAACCTATGAGGCTGGATTCTCGCTTAACCCGATTATCCTGTGGGCCTTGAGTGTAAAGCCTCCAGTCAGGGACTTACTTTACTAAGTGACGGCGCGGTAAGGTGGGCGGGCTAGGCTTAGGGCATCACTGGGGAGGGCTGCCAAGGGACAGGCTCGATCTGTATTTATGTGATATTATTCGAGGATACTCGGGGATCGATTAAAAACGTTTTCGACAAAAAATATTTAGCTTTATCACTGAGAGATTAGGGTAGTTGACAGACTAAAAAATACGATTCTCTTTAGTCCGCCATTTAGATTATCGAAAAATATTGCATACGTGTCAAAGATCATGAGTGAGGGGTCGTGACGTTCCCATCGGGGTCGCGGGATGTTGTAAGAGATACCGTGGCATCGACATAAAGGGCTAAGAATGAACATGGGTGGTTTTTAGTCAGTAGAAGTCTGACACTCCCTTTCGCTCTGCCCAAGACCGGAAGGGGTTATTTGATGATTTTCCACCCGCAAAAAAGAAAAAGGGATCGTGATGTCAATTTCTGGTAAAAACTGTACCAAACTGTGACGTCACACGACTTTTCGAAGCACTGAATTGTCGTCATTGTTGTATTAAAAAAGAAAAAAAACGTGTCAAAAAAGTCTATCTTTTTTTTTGTTTGTAGAGTTACCTAAAAAGAATCATTTAGAATTCTTCTTCTTTACGTGTCGATGAACTCAAATTGTTGTAGAAGTTTTTATAGTTACTGAAATAAAAATGTATTTATATATTATTATTTATTATTAAATTATGTTAGACCAGTATGTAGCCATCTGGGCTCCCAGTAAATCTTGAAAGGTGCAAGTGGTTGTCAGGATGGGCAGGCTATTGTGTAGTGCACACCCTGTAGTGGGGTGCTAGTCTGGAATTTTTTTTGGGATGGATCGAGAATGACCAAGTTGACTAGATTATATCTATCATTTACTTGATAGTTTAAATTAATACACTGTCATTGGAAACGTGATTGAACGTGCTTTTTAATTTGGAACTAGCTTATTTGGTTGGTTAAACGAAATAATAAAATGACTGACATTATAACTGAAGAGGCGAACATTATTCTGTTTTCAAAAGGTCGTCAACTCCTATGTAGCACCATGAATGAACCCAATTTTGTTCTGACGGTAAACTAATTGAGTCATTGTAGAAAATTATAGATTTTCTTGTTTTTTTTTTCGTATTGTTTTCTTTTATATCAGACGTACAGAAGTCCAGAGTTTCCTCAGGATGTTTCTTTTCAACGTTAGTCCGTAGTGTCTTTAATGCAGAAACTACTTTTAGTACTTTGAAAGCCCTTAAATGACTATGATAAAGTCGCATTAGTATTTTCTGAATTATTGAACTTACAACTTGGGGCGTAAGAAGCGGATTACATATGAAACAGGCAGGGATTAAGTTTAACAGAACTTTTAATGATATTTTTTTTTCTTTCCCTATTTTAAATCGTCCTTTTTCTGAATTAAGAATGAAGAGATACGACTTATAACACGAAAACTTAACCAGGAAATCATTATGTCCTGATGAAGGTACAATTCAATTGAAATGGGAGACAAAATAGAAAATTTTTGATACTACTCAAAGTTTAGTACATACTGATCTGAGGACAATTCCTGTGACTGCGGCTTGTTCGATACAGATACCGCGACCCAGTAAACAAAGGACTAAAAAGAAAAATGGGTGGTTTTTAGTCAGTAGAAGTCTGAAACTCGCTTCCGCTCCGTCCAGATCGGGAGGAGTCGTCTGATGATTTTAAACTCTCCAAAAACAAACAAAAAGCTAGTTTCTTTATTAACAAAAAATATCTCAATCTATTTAAAGTAGCTCTAATTTACATACTTTTCCACAAGTGTACAGCGTTGCGTTGGCCTTCTGGTACAACATATGTTTTTAAGCACCATCACCGTTACCTTAAATTACCCAACTATTTAACCGTATACCATTTGCTGAGAAGCTTACGTAGCGCTTTCATGAAAGCTCTCAGACATGCACGCCATTTCCGGTTCCCCTTGACGTTAAATATAGAATTAAACTTAAGTGGCAAATCTAACGCCGTCTGAGCTTCAGCTTCCTATACATCCGTTCTGAAATTAATTATTTATTTCAGTATATTTTTAAAGTAAAGACGTTTCCACACAATCGTTGGTATCGTTTCTTGAGTACCAGCCTTTTTTTTTTGGCGGGTTGAAAATTATCAAATAATCCCTCCCGCTCTTGGGCAGAGCAAAAGGGAGTGTCAGACTTCTACTGACTAAAAACCACCCATGTTCCTTCTTAGCCCTCTATGTCGAGGCTGCGATAACTAGTGTACAACCCGCGGCCTTGAGTACCAGCCTTGCCTTGCCTTTATAAGGTTTTGTCATCCTTTCGTGCTTCGTGCTGAGTTACTTGCATTCGAGAGAAAGAAGTCTTGCCTCCAAAAAATGACATTCAAGACCTGAAAGAACCGTACGTCCTAATATAATTGTTATAGACTCATATACAACCTTACAGGAAAGATCGATTGATCGATTAAGGCACGAGCGTATAACTGTAATTATTGCAAAATAAAAAGCTGTCTGTAGGTCCCACAAAAAGTAACAACAATTTTACTTTAAACGCCATATTACCCTAAACAACATTTGCAACAAGAAGCGACCCGAAATACTTTTTACAACTTACTCGAAGTAAAGTGAACAGCATCGAATTGCAATAAGCGTTTGGTGATTCGAAATCAATGTGCTATTTATTTAAATTGCACATTCTTCCATTTAACATTTCGCTTAATGATGGTCATGGAAAGAAATCGGAAACCTCCTCAGTAATGGTTTGGGTGCTGATAAATTGTACTGGGTGGTACAGTTACGAACACCACTGTGTATGCACAAAGCAACTTTTACTCGTAAAAGTGATTTTCTTTTACTGTGTTGATTAACGTTTTACATTTTCATGAACGTAGCATTTTGGAAGCCATAGTTTTATCAAATAGGTTTTATCTCAAAGTACAAACTATTATTTCACAAGACAATAGCTTGACTGCCTCGTTGATCTGTTGGTCGCAAAGGTGACTGCTGAGCCTAAGGTCTTGGGTCCGATTCCCGGGTTGGGTAAAGTCTTTTGGGTTTTTCCACGAATCATTTCTTAGTAACAGGCACACAGTCTGAATTTGTACCCGGTTGATGATAATAGGCTCACCCCTATTACTTGGGACTTAAAACATAACTGGCAAAATATGTGTGTACTATTAGATTCACCTTTGCCTAACCCTTCGGAGATTACAGGCGTGATGTTATGTTAATTAGTTTTTATTTTTGTTAAGTGTGTACATATTTTTGCTCGTGACTGTACAGTGATCGCTCGTAAAAGTTTTACGACGCACCAAATTGCTACCTATTACATCGTGTTTCATTCTCAGGCGATTCAATAAACTATACGGTATGACTACGAGATTAGCTGCAAAAGCGCAATTAAACTTTTAATATTAAAATTTTCTGCGAAGGGCGCGGTATTGATAGCGAAACTGAGGCAAATTTTGAAAAAAATATAAAGCACTCTTCCTTAACTCCTTAGGTTACGGGTTGAGCTACACGATCACTGAAAAATGCTTAGACTGACTGGACCGATCTACTCAAATCAATTTGGTTCTTTCTTCAAAAGACCACCTTAGACCATCTGCATTAGGCCGCGGGTTGTACACTAGTTATCGCGGCCTCGACATAGAGGGCTAAGAAGGAACATGGGTGGTTTTTAGTCAGTGGAAGTCTGACACTCCCTTTCGCTCTGCCAAAGAGCGGGAGGGGTTATTTGTTGATTTTCCACACGACGAAAAAAAAAAAAGAAACACTAATCTGCATGGTCCTTACATGACTTGATCAATTTCTGAACTTTAAAAGAGACGAATGATTCTTCTCAGAGTAGTACGAAATACAGGCCCTATCTAGTTTTAAAATATAAGATGTAAAACTGTTTAATAAAACCAATAACAGAAATAAATATGTTTTATCGAATTTCACCAGAATTTGTTGAGGTAAAACTTTGTTATTTATTTATCAAAAAATTATATCGTCAGAATTCGTCCGATACAAACAAGAGATACCTTACTACGAAATAACAAACTTTCAATTTACTTAAACTGAAGACTAAAAGTCGGTATATACTATTTCTATATACCTCGAGAGTAAGTAATTTTCCTCGAATTCTCTCGAAACCAATTTCCGAATGATTCGACTTTCGACACTTTTACGTTTCTGCTGCTTGTCGGTTAAGCGTGAAGTTTTATACCTCGAAACCTCTTCAAAAGTGAAGTTATACTTTCTTCAAAATTAAACTATTTAGCTTCTTTTTTAATATCACGTAAAACCGTGATTGAGTCATTTTAAGATTTATATTCTTTTGCTGAGGTTATGACACATCATCATTCTTACCATAGTCTTTAAACTTATTTTTATCCGTTCGTAAAAATATCGTTAATCTTCGAATTCTTAAATTAGATTCTAATATTACAAACAAATACTATAAAACTGCTATTGATACACTTTTTGAATACCAAAAGCGAATAATTTTAAAAGATCAAGCTTATTTCAGAACTACACTAAATTACTACGAGTCGTTGTTTCTGAAAAGTGTAGGTCCACGAGTACCCGCGAGAAAAGCCTTAGCACCCAGCAGTGGGAATTTTTTAGATTGCTTAAGAAACTAAAAACATATCCCTATTATATCTCATTTCCTTGTTGTTTGAACCATCCTTAATCCTGGTATCTGCAGTCAAGTTAAACTAACGATTGCAGCACTTATGCAAACATTTATATGCAATAGATAAAAATTAGAACGAAGTAAGAACCGTCAAAGAAAGTAATCCTAAAAATTCTATCTTTTGTCAATTTCAACTTAACGCAATGGCCAAGAACAACACATTAAAACTCGTATCATAAATACATTTTTTTCTACTCTGATTTATTTATATTTTAAATACGAGTGTATATTTATAAACGCATGCATATTTCAAGTGTATTGTTTCTAAAACAAAAGACAGCCACTTTTACGGAATAGTTTAAAGCTTATTTTGTAGCGGAGCGGCGCAATGTGTTGTTCCTCTAGGCGGGGCTAAAGAGAACATTCGAGCAATTTGTTTGTTTGCGTCGGGAAACTAAGAGATTGTCTTAAAACATCCCTAGATTTCTTGTTTTACATCTCATTTGCTCACAAACCGGCCAATGTTTGTTCTCCAAGATGGGTTTAATGAAACTATGAAAATTAATGGAGCCATTTGAATTGTATATTGGTGGTGACGTTTTTGTCTGAATGTTTCGCTGATTTAAAGATATTGGCAGAAATTTAATTTCTTTCAGGTACTCGTAATATACAGTTTTGTAGGACTCTGTTTTTGTGAAAGTTAAACGGAGATCGAATTTTTGCGTACATGAAAAGTTACATTATTATTTGTCTAATCGTGCCCTATGTAAGGAAAGATCAGCATTCATGAAGGTACATGAATTAACAAAGAATCTTTATTCAATAAAAGTAATAACAAATCGACAAGAAGTTCTTGTTGTCTAAGCTAGATAAACACTTACAAGAGACGACTAATAGCTTAGAACCTCAGACCAAGAAAAAAAGATAGACGGCGCGCCGCGAACATCAACAGTGAAGCCACAAAAACCACGCGACTACAAGTAAAAATGTGTATGTTTCCTTGTAGTAGCGTGGTTTTTGTGCCTTCACTTTTGGTGTTCGCGGCGCGCCGTCTATCTTTTTTTCTTGGTTTGAGCTTAGAACGAAAAAAATTTACTCAAACGATTTATTATATTTTAATTAGATCACAGTGAAAGAAACAGACTGCTTTCAATCACTGTATATAATTTATTTTCTGGTTAACAATTATTATAATGTAACTCGAGACAACCTTCGACGTCTGTATTCGCCCAAGTAATGACCGTTGCAAACAATATTTTTTTTACAACTGTCATGACGGTGTTGCCACCTTAAAATGAACGAATGATTTACTAAATTATTAAGTATTCGATTATTGTCTATGATGTTATGGTATTAATGAATCGATAATTAGCTATGCTAACATTCGGCTAATCCTGACGTCAAACGCGGCCTCGCGTTTCACAGTTTTAAAAATCAGAGGAAGAAAATACATTATTACATTTATAACATAATAATATAATAATAATAATAATATTCCACAACTATCACACAACGCCATCTAGTCCCATCCCATCCCATCCAACAGACATTGCGTTTTTTTTTTTAATATCTATATCTGATTTATGACTCACTCTTATAACTAACATCGCAAATCGGCACTCTCACCAGTAGCGACTCACTCTTAAAACTAACATCGCATATCGGCACTCTCACCAATAGCGACTCACTCTTATAACTAACATCGCATATCGGCACTCTCACCAATAGCGACTCACTCTTATCACTAACATCGCATATCGGCACTCTCACCAATAGCGACTCACTCTTATCACTAACATCGCATATCGGCACTCTCACCAATAGCGACTCACTCTTATCACTAACATCGCATATCGGCACTCTCACCAATAGCGACTCACTCTTTTAAAATAATATCTCATAAAAAATACATTCTCATAATTATTCATCTCTTAGATAATTCACTTTTATTCAATCATAAATCTTTGTAATAGATACATAATATTTTCCAACTTCATTTTACTCATGAACAACTTTAAATAGTAAATAACAAAATCAATTGACTTCACTTCATTTTCTCATACAATCACTATTATTCTCTCTCTAGTTAATTTTACATAAACTCAATATTTAATTTTCACATTATTAATTTTCTCCAATACAAATATCATAATATTAAAGCTTTTATGATAACCATTAATCATTATATATTTTACAACCATAATTTCATCATCATTATCATACAATTCTTGCATTCACTGACATTAAAAAGGACAATCATAAATAGTACCATATCAAATACATTAATATCTACTCTGAATCACTCGATATCGCATCGTGGTTAAAAACAAGCCAAGGGTGTAATTTGTCGACAGCGAAAACCGATCTATAGGGTTTGCGACCTTCTTTTCTAGTAATAGGAGTGTCCTCTATTTCGTAACGATCATTACCGATAACTTTAGAAATCCTAAACGGCCCTACACATTTAGGTAATAATTTACGACTCTGTCCAGGTTCAGTGCGGATATCTTTTTCGACACGAACTAAATCGCCTATTTTGTACTGAGTAGGTTTTTTATGTGATCTGTCAAAACGCTCTTTTTGCTCCTGTTGATTATTTTGGATTCGCGATTCTGCATCCGATCTAATTTCGTCACGATCTACCGGCGTATGGGATTCTGAGACAAGCGTATTCATGAAACCGTCCGAAACACCTGTAGTCTGAATTCCAAACAGAATTTCTGAGGGGGTACGACCAGTCGACTTATTTATCGTGTTATTTAAGGACCACTGTATTTGCGGTAACCGCAAATCCCACTCGTTTTCTGGTCTATTATGGTTTGCGGTCGTTATAGCATCAACTATAGTCCGGTTGTATCTCTCCACTTGACCATTGGCCCTAGGAGAGGCTACCGCATTTAAAATATGTTTGATTCCCCTTTCATTTACAAAATCGGAGAATACCTTGCTGGTAAAACTAGTACCTCGGTCGGATATCAGCCTACGGGGTACTCCAAAAAGAGAGAAATATTCCGTAAATACCTGAATACTAGTACTACTTTTAACATTCTTGACTGGTTTTATATATATGAATTTTGTGAAAGCGTCAATGATTACTAAGACGTGACAATTTTTCTTTTTACTGACTGGAAATGGCCCACAGTGATCAGTATGCAGCGTATCAAAAGGTTTATTAATTTTTGGTATAGGATGTAACTCCCCTTCTTTGGCACCAGCCGGTATTTTATTGTGAGCACAGCTGAGGCAGGAATTGCAATATTTTTTAATAAATCTTCGCATCTTTTTAAACCAATAAACTTGATTAACTCTACTATAAGTTTTATCAAAACTGAAGTGACCGACATCGTCGTGATTCATACGAACTATTTGCCACCTAACAGATTTTGGAACTACCCACTTCAAATTAACATCATTATTTTTGTCACTTGTGATTCTGTACAAACGACCATTTTTTATTGTATAGTTCTTATGAATCTCGACAATGTCTTTCGTATTTGTGTCACTTAGAATATTCATTATTCGCTGTATTTCTGAATCCTGCTCCTGCACCGTACGCAACCAGGCATCATCATCTATTGCCATAACATCAAAAACTCTAATATCATCCTGGCATTCAGAAATACCAGGATTGCGAGACAGTGCATCAACGTGACTCATTCTAGCACCATCACGATGCTCCACAATAAAATCATATTCCTGCATCAATATGTACCAACGTGCTACTCTAGGTATGAGATCTTTTTTTATCATTGTACTCCTTATGGCGGCACAGTCAGTAACAACTTTAAATGTTTTGCCTAAGACATAAACCCTAAATCTGTTTAAGGCACAAACCACTGCTAAAGTCTCCAATTCGTATGAGTGGAGTTTGCTTTCGTCGGAAGTCGTTTGGCGACTGTAATACAATATAGGATGTAACACATCAAGATTAACACGTTGCATTAAAATTGCTCCAATGCCAACTTTACTAGCGTCAGTATGAATTTCTAGCTCAGCCTGAGGATCGTATAATGCTAAAACAGGGTCTTGTAGTTAATTTTGATTTTAATTCATTAAATGCATTTAATTGAGGTTGGTCAAAACTCCAAGAGGTGTTTTTCTTTGTGAGAATTGTTAAAGGTTTTGCGATTATTGAATAATTTTGTATAAATCTTCTAAAGTAGCTTGTAAGTCCAACGAACTGTCTAACCTCATGTACATTTTTAGGAATGGCAAAATCCATTACAGCTTTAATTTTTGCGTCACCAGGACGGATACCATCAGAACTAATCTCGTAGCCCAGATAATTTATACGAGTTTGAAAGAAATCACATTTTTCTAGATTAAGTGTTAGATGAGAAGATCTTAACAATTGTAATACCCTCTCCAGCTTATCTAAACCCTCTTCAATTGACTGTGATGCCACCAATAAGTCATCCATGTACGCCAGTGCCAAATTTTGTTTACCCCTAAGCATAGAATTAATCGTACGTTGAAAAACACTAGGTGCATTTGAAAGCCCAAATGGCATTCTTTCAAACTCATACAATCCATCGGGTGTCACGAATGCCGTAAGTCGCTTACTATTTTCATCCATTGGTACCTGATAGTACCCTGAAAATAGGTCTAGACTTATGAAGTACTTACTACCTCCTAATCTATCTAATTGATCCTCAATGCGTGGTAACGGATATTTATCTTTAAGTGTTTTTCGATTAAGAGATCTATTATCAATACATAGCCGTTTATCACCATTTTTCTTATTTACTAGTATCACGGGACTTGAATAATCCGAAGTACTCTCACGAATTATACCATTCGTCAACAACTCTTCTATAATTTTACTTAAATGCTCACGTTCACTTTGTGATATTCTATATGGATTATACACGACCGGTCTGTTATCCGTCAATGTAATGTCCATTTTTGTTAAGTTAGTTTTACCCAATTCTGCCAAGTTCATTGCAAAACAGTCCCTATACTTTTGTAATAGTTTAAATAATTTTTGTTTTTGTTTCTCTGTCACATCTGTGCAAATTTTTACGTGTGTTAATGGTAATGGCTCATAGTTCGTAGTTTCCGTCAGTATGCCTATATATTCACTACTCACTTCCTGATATATTTGACCCCGTACTAATAACATACCTTTAAGAATTTTTAGATCATTGCATGATAAGTTTGTTAATAACAAATATCCCCTACCCACTCGAAATTCATAGAGACCAGAACGAATAACATATTCATTATTATATAAAATTCGAAGACCACACTGCACAAACAAGCCACCTATGTAATTACCGTCAGCAATAACACCGATTGGCATCGTCGTCTTAGGTTTTATGATATCATCATTATTAGCGTAAACTTTAACCTTTAAATTATTTTCCTCACAAAAATCTGGTACTTGCATAAAAGTCAGCTCATCGGCTGTTTTCAATAGTATAACATTTGGTTTTTCCGTAAAAGACTGCCCTACTAAAATTGGTGTCATTAAATAATGATCTTCTACGATTAGAATTTCAGTTTCAGCTTTTACGAAACCAATCTCTAACATAACCATTGATTTTCCTATTGGCCTGACTAAAGAATTACCAAACCCCTGTAACATTGGTAAATCACTGGTATCCCAATTGGCTAATATGAGTTTTGCATTCGATTCTCGTATAAGAGTACATTTACTGCCTAGGTCAATGTATCCCTGCAAAAAAATATCATTTACTTTAACATTTTTATAATATTTTTCATTATTGAACTCACTATTATTAATACACATGACAGTCTTACTTTGTTCTGTAACATTATTACTTTTACTGGTTTCATCACTATTATTGGCGTTCTTTTTACGACAGTCCTTTGTATCATGTCCTAATTTAAAGCAGAAGTTACACTTTTTGATAGGTTTACTACATTTTAAACTTATGTGACCTAATTCATTGCAATTAAAGCAACGGACTGTATCTGAAGTATTATTTTTTGTTTGTTCGTTTGTTGTCTTATTAGGCTGTTTAAGAGATGCCGTGCTCCGGTTTCGGAAGGTAGAAGTTGGTGCATTATTTTCATGTTGAGACACAGTACGCAAATAGTTTAGGATCTGTTCCGGTTCCTTGAACATACAAGTACCTGCTCCCATTCGTACAAATTTATCATCAATGCCGTGTATAAGACAACCGACTGCTTTAGTTCCCGTTATCTCACATTTATTTATTAATGCTATTTTGTCGTAATAATAATGTTCTAACGACTGTCCAAATCTACATCGAAATTTTAACATTGTAGTTAATAAATCTCCGTAATTTTCGTTGGAAGGAAAAGCTAATTTTAATTTTTGGGTCCACTCATGCCAACTATACAAAACTGAGGGTAGACCCTGGTACCACTTTTTCGCTAAACCAGTCAATTTAGGAAGTGCATAATGACATATCTGACGATCATTCCAGGAATAAATCTGCGCACATTCACTAACCTTGTTTATCCAGTTTTCTATTGTCTGACTATTATCACTTGGGTCGAATTCGGGTACAACACTAAAAGAAACAGGAAAATTGTTTTGACCCCAGAAATTAGGAACTGGGGGGGTCGTAAAATGACTAATAGGTTCATTGACCGTGGGGATGTGCACTGTAGAACTACTACTATTCGCTGGAACAGGTTTGGATTGATTATTTAACGCACTAGAAATGTCTGATACGATTAAATGATTCGGAATTGGCAATGGAGGAGTTTTAGTCAATTCACGGTTGACACTTCTCAGAGAAGGCCCTTGCTCATGACGTTTAGAACGCGCTTGTCTCTTACTATGTCTTTTATGGCTATGGCTATGTTTACGAACATGTCGCCTTTTTTTATGTCGAGATCTACGATGATGGTAGTCACTGTCGCTAGAGGTTGTATTTACAGACGTACTGTCTTCACTAGTATCACGTCGCCTCCGTTTCGAATTGCCCATTATCAATACACACCAAATATAAGTACCTAATTCAAAGTAAATAATTTAGATTAACCAATAAAATAAAGAAAAGATAATAATTATTCAAATTCAAACAATGAGGGTATTAGATTCAACTAATATCAGTTATCTCCAGTTGACAAGCTAATAAATTTTAACACTTGCACCGACATTAATTAATATGTTATATTAAAAAAAATAATCTTGACCACAAAATCGTCTTCACTTTGATATCAATTTTGTTTTATTTGCACAGTTCCACCATAAATCTTGATAAAATTATGAAATTTCGTATGTTCCGATGATAAACAGACTTCTCCTTTCACTATACCCACGAATCGGTTCGTATGGGATAAACGCAGTCTTTCCCAATACGTTTTGTATCGTTATAACAGTTTTATTTAGGCAAATAAAATCATGTGGCAGCAAAATAACACATTAATTTCTGACCTTTCATATTCCTCGAGTCCAGGAAACCGCACACTCAGGCACGTGGATAAACTTTATCCCACTTCTGAATTGAAAGAAACAGACTGCTTTCAATCACTGTATATAATTTATTTTCTGGTTAACAATTATTATAATGTAACTCGAGACAACCTTCGACGTCTGTATTCGCCCAAGTAATGACCGTTGCAAACAATATTTTTTTTACAACTGTCATGACGGTGTTGCCACCTTAAAATGAACGAATGATTTACTAAATTATTAAGTATTCGATTATTGTCTATGATGTTATGGTATTAATGAATCGATAATTAGCTATGCTAACAACAGGCACTTTTGAATGCCAAAAAACAAATAAAGCAAAGCTACAGTCACAAGGATGTAGTTACTTGTTACAGTACTGTACCTGATATTACATCTAATTGTTCTAGTTACAATGCTCAAATAACAGGGTGATCTGACATCTAAGCATACTTACACAAAATAGTAAATTTTCTGTTTATAATTCCATATTAACAGTTTTTTTACTGTTGTAAACATAAATGTTGTAAATAATATTTTGATTTTGACCGTCTGTCTGTCTGTTCCGGCTTATCTCCAAAACAGTTAGAGCGATTTTGAAGGGGCTTTTACTGGCAAAAGCTGATGTTATAAGAAGTAACTAAGGCTATTTGGAGTTTAGTAAAAATATTAGGGTAACAAAAAAATTAAACCTATATAATTGAAATTTCATGAAATAATTTAATTTTCCTATAACAATAAAAACAACACAATGGAACACGAAACACGTGTATGAGATTATTGTGGGCATTACTTTGTTTAAAAGACGGTACATTTAATTTTGCTTTATGTGATTTTTGTTCGGATTATTAGTTGACTAGCTGTTGTCCGCGACTTTTGTCTGCGTGAAAATAGTAGTATTGGTTAACAATTTTATTAGGTTTAATTTGTTTTGTTACCATATACATCCGTATTTAAAATATAAATAAGTCAGATTTGAAAAAAAATATTAAGGTACGATTTTTATTGTCTTGTTTTTGGCCATTGCGTTAAGTTGAAATTGACAAAAGATAGAATTTATAGGATTACTTTCTTTGACGGATTTTATTTCGTTCTAATTCTTGCAAACATTTCATCATCTGCGTAGCCTTTTCCCAACTATATTGGGGTCGGCTTCCAGTCTAACCGGATGCAGCTGTATACCAGTATTTTACATGGAGCGACTGCCTATCTGACCTCCACGACCCAGTTAATACTAGGTAATACGATACCCTTTGGTAAGACTGGATGTCAGACTTTCAGGTCACTGACTACCCGTAACGACTGCCAAAGATCTATATATGGCACCCGAGACCAACAGCTTAACGTGCTTTTCGAGGCACGGAGGAAACTCGGTATGTAATGGGCGGTCACCCATCCACAGATCGACCTAGGCAAGCGCAGCTTAACCTAAAGATCGACCCGAGTGGCAGTTCTTATTAAGCCACGAGCTCCTCCAAACTTCTTATTCCAGATTCTTGCAAACATTAACATTAACAATTATGCAAACATTTTAATGCAATGCGTGCGAGGCAGTGGCAACGGTATCCTGCAGATGATTGTGTCTCGTGCGGATTGCTCTATCCAGAACAAATGGATGCAAATCATGATGAGTGTTGACTAACATAGTACCTACATAAGATTTTACTAACACAATAGTTGTAATAATGTAAATTGTTGTATTTGGTTTATTTTATGTTAATTTATGGTTTGATAATTGTAATTTATATGGATTATTTTTTTATCTGAAATAAATTGATTAATAATAATAATTACTTATTATTTGCCTTTTTGTAATGAATATTACGACTACGGTAGCGGTCGAGGTAACGGCGTGGCAAGGGGTGCTAAGAATCCCCGGAAGAGATCCGGCTACCGCAACCGACGACTTGACCTGGCAACTTACAACACGCGCACACTCCGGACTGACGAGAAAATAACGGAGCTCGAAGAGGAATTGAGCGGTTTGCGATGGAGTATTGTGGGATTATCTGAAGTCCGAAGAGAGGGGGAGGACACGATAATCCTGAAATCCGGCAATTTGCTCTATTTCCGAGAGGGTGACCGGCAGTCCCAGGGTGGTGTTGGGTTTATCATCCACAAGTCCCTTGTGAACAACGTTGTGAAAATCGAGAGTGTGTCGACCAGGGTGGAGGACCTTATACTCAGAATATCCTCAAGATATTCGCTGAAGGTCATACAGGTTTACGCCCCAACCTCGACACACTCCGACGATGAGGTGGAGACCATGTATGAGGATATCTCGAAAGCCATGCATGGTTTTAAAACTCAATTCACCGTTGTCATGGGGGACTTCAACGCGAAACTGGGCAAACGGGACGAGGATGAGCTGCTAGTAGGGCAATTTGGGTTTGGACGTCGGAATCGCCGGGGTCACCAACTGGCTAGTTTTATGGAGAAGGAGGGCCTCTATATGATGAACTCCTTTTTCAAAAAACGTGAGCACAGGAAGTGGACCTGGCAGAGCCCTGATGGTGCGACTAAAAATGAGATTGACTTCATCATGTCAACCAGGAAGCAAATGTTCAATGATGTCTCTGTGATCAACTCGGTAAAAACCGGGAGCGATCACCGCATGGTAAGAGGCACATTGAACATCAATATTACGCTTGAAAGGTCTCGACTGATGAAGTCTACGCTCCGTCCAGCACAGATGCAGATCCAAAACCCCGAGAGCTTTCAGCTTGAACTCCAGAACCGTTTCGAGTGCCTAGGAAGCTCAGTGGACGAATACAACGATGGGTTCGTGGAAACTGTCCATATGACTGGGTCTAAGTTCTTCAAGACACGTCGTGTGAATAAGAACAAGAGGCTCTCTGATCAAACTCTTAGTCTCATGAAGGAGCGGCGTGAAATGATCCTGCAGTCTTCAGACGAGGCGTGTAAATACCGGCAGCTCAATAGGCAAATCTCTAAATCCTTGAAGAGCGACCTTCGCCGCTTTAAAGACGCAATAGAGCGGAATAAAGGCTCCAAGGTATTTGCAAGAGATCTGGCTATTGGGCAAAGCCAGCTCACGAAACTGAAGACCGACGACGGCAGGATCGTATCCACCAAGCCGGAGCTTCTGAGGGAGATCGAGAGTTTCTATGGACAGCTGTACACGTCAACTAGCAAACCCGTTGAAGATCTAGCTAAAGACCCAAGAGCTAAACTGACCCGACACTATACCGAAGACATCCCGGATGTCAGCCTGTACGAGATTAGGATGGCTCTGAAACTGCTAAAAAACAACAAGGCACCGGGTGATGACGGAATTACGGCCGAACTCCTGAAGGCAGGTGGCAAACCGGTCCTTAAGGCCCTTCAGAAGCTGTTTGGTTCCGTCATACTCGAGGGAAAAACGCCGCAGGCATGGTGCAGAGGTGTGGTGGTACTCTTCTTCAAGAAGGGCGACAATGCCCGACTGAAGAATTATAGGCCCATCTCACTTCTGAGTCATGTCCACAAGTTGCTTTCAAGAGTCATTACGAATCGTCTCGCGCGCAGGTTTGACGACTTTCAACCTCCCGAACAAGCCGGATTCCGAAAAGGCTTTAGCACCGTAGACCACATACATACGCTGCGGCAGGTTATACAGAAGACCGAGGAGTATAATCTGCCTCTCTGTTTAGCGTTTGTGGACTACGAGAAAGCCTTCGATTCGATCGAGACCTGGGCTGTACTACAGTCTCTCCAAAGGTGCCAAATCGACTACCGCTACATCGAGGTGTTGAAGTGTTTGTACAAAAACGCCACCATGTCAGTCCGACTTCAGGATCAGACTTCGGAACCTATCCTTCTGCAGCGAGGTGTGAGACAGGGAGACGTCATATCTCCGAAACTGTTCACCGCTGTACTGGAGGATGTTTTCAAGGTTCTGGACTGGAGAGGACTAGGCATCAACATCAATGGCGAGTACATCACTCACCTTCGGTTTGCCGATGATATAGTGGTCATGGCTGAGACCATGGAGGACCTCAGTAAGATGCTCGATGACCTCAGTAGAGCTTCCGAAAGAGTGGGTCTTAAAATGAACATGGACAAAACAAAGGTCATGTTGAATGCCCATGTAACACCCACTCCTATCAAGATCGGAGACTCAACACTCGAAGTTGTAGACGATTATGTCTACCTGGGACAAACGGTCCAGTTAGGTAGGTCCAACTTTGAGAAAGAGGTCAATCGTCGAATCCGACTCGGCTGGGCAGCGTTTGGGAAGCTGAGTAGTATCTTCTCGTCCAACTTACCACAGTGTCTCAAGACGAAAGTCTATGACCAGTGTGTGTTGCCAGTGATTACATACGGGACCGAAACGTGGTCGCTCACAATGGGCCTCATCAGAAAGCTCAAAGTCACCCAAAGGGCAATGGAGAGAGCCATGCTCGGAGTTACTTTGCGTGATAGAATCAAAAATGAGGACATCCGCATGAGAACCAAGGTTACCGACATAGCCCGAAGAATTGCCAAACTTAAGTGGCAGTGGGCAGGGCACATTGCTCGCAGAACGGATGGCCGATGGGGTCGAAAAGTTCTGGAGTGGCGACCGCGAACTGGAAGACGTTGCGTTGAAAGGCCTCCCACTAGGTGGACCGATGACCTGGTGAAGGTTGCGGGGATCCGCTGGATGCGAGACGCACGGGACCGGTCAATGTGGCGACACTTAGGGGAGGCCTATGTCCAGCAGTGGACGTCTTTCGGCTGAAATGATGATGATGAATGATGAATGAATATTTAAAAATGTATTTAATCTACACTAATATTATAAAGAGGAAAGATTTGTTTGTTTGTTTGTAATGAATAGGCTCCAAAATTACTTGACCGATTTGAAAAATTCTTTCACCGTTGGGAAGCTACACTATCCCCGGGTGACATAGGCTACTTTTTATCCCTGTATTCCCACGGGAACGGGAACTACGCGGGTGAAAAGGCGTGGCGTCCGCTAGTATGTTATAAAATGAATAAAGGATATAATTACTTAAACTGAAGTCGTTAGTTTAACATGATTTATCTGTAGATACCAGGATAAAGGATGGTTCAAACAACAAGGAAGTACCAATGTACCGACTTTTAAAGAAAGTAATGCCCACAATAATCTCATACACGTGTTTCGTTGTGTTGTTTTTATTGTTGTAGGAATATTTAATTTTTACACTAGGAACTCCTTACCGAGTAAAGAGAACCACGTGTAAAAATTAAATTTTCATTCCACAGATTAACGAAAAAAATGACTTTTTTGTACAAGGTCGACCACGTGTATTTACAATATCAAGGCCTCTGTCCCATTCAATCTACTGTCGGCATATTGAAAGACAACATAAGCCGACTCTTTTTAATAAGCTTAGCTGAGCTTGTTATTATTATAACGAGGACCTCGTGACTGAATAATAACACTCACTTGGTTCGACCTTTAGGTTAAACCACGTTTGCCTAGGTCCGTGGATGGGTGACATATCGAGATTTCTTCGTACGTTGAAAAGCAGGTTAAGCCGGTTAAAAATTCTTTCACTGTTAGGAAGCTACACTATCCCCGGGTGACATAGGCTACTTTTTATCCCTGTATTCCTACGAGAACGAGAACTACACGTCCGCTAGTAATAAATAAAAAGTGAATTATGCAATGAAACCAAAATAAACATTCACTCGAGGCACGCATCTGGGTGTCTAAAATGGCCGCTTTAGCAAAATCGTAATATTAATCATGTTAAAAATTTAAAATTCTTAAAATGGACTTTGTACTTATAGACATAAAGTATATTTTAGAATTTGAATTTTTTTAACGTGATTCATACTAAGATTCTGCGTGGATTCTGATAAAGCGGCCATTTTAGACCCGCTGTTATCAATAAAACTGAAACAAGTGAGAACTATTTTTATCTATCCTAAATGAGCCGAAGGAAAACACAGTAAATATGTTGATAAAACAAAACACAGTAGAACAATACCCAGATAAGTTTGTATCGAGTCCAACACTAATTAGTGTTGCCGAACAATTCGGAAAAGTTTGTTAATAAAACTGCTCTCAACTATTAATTGCTGCCATTCGAGTGCTGCTGACGGGTTAGCTCGATCAGTTTCGGTTATAATGAGCTCCAACAACATTGTAACCTACTGTAATTACCAATTTCTTCACTGTTTATGGCATTGATTTTGTTTTCTGTATGCAGTAAGGTGCGGGAAAGTCGAAACCAACCTTTTGACCTAGATTGGGTTAAGCTTTTTGTGTTTTATTAGGCACATTTAAGTAAGAACCGATTCAAATTAACAATAAGGAAAGCACTTGAGATACCAACCTAGTCTGCCGACTGTGGTGGCAGCAAATTAAATTTCTGAATAAATTGGGTTTTATGAAATGATTTTAAGAAATTTTAGTTTATCTATCAACATTGAACGAGACAACAATGTTTCGTTTCTTTTGTGAGGAAATAAACCGATGATGATAATGTTAAGGTGGAATAGTGAGGTGTGACAAGAATGTATGAAGTAAGGATTGTATGTTTTAAAAGGAAGTTTGAAAGTTGCGTAAGTTACTGAAAATTAAAAACCAACTTTTAACAGACAGATGTGTTGTTGGGAAGTTTGTTCCGCCACTTCTTCTTTCCAGCCAAAACATTATGAAGTGTCGAAGGGGGGCATGACATTTCTTACCGGTGAGAGACGTCACAACCCCCCACTCAAATCTTTGACACGTTTTATCTTTGTCAATTTTTATTGATTTGATAAAACAAAAATACGTATTCAATATTTTTCGATAATCTGATAGACGGACTAATTAGAATCATTTTTTGTTTGTCAGTAAACATCCCTATTACAGAAATGTACTGACGGTGGAAGGCAAAGGACAGGGTGGCGCGGCTTGGTTGAGGCTGATGCCAAGCATTGATCTGCTACAATTGTTGTTTGACCAGCTTGTTTAACCGACAGTAAATATTTTTATCTTTAAAGAAGAAAAAGATAAAACACCGAATTTTCTGCTATAATCCCCAACTGTCCCGTTTACGCCACTGTACGAATGATGAGAAACCATACAGTTTCTGAGAGGCACAAACTTCCAGTTATCGGTGCTAAGAGGATCGAGATATTCTTAGAAAAATCGAAATGTTATACGTAACTCTTATCCCAACACGAAGATTAATATTTCTATTATTTAGCGGAATAGTAGCAAATGTCTATAGTAAAAAACCATTACTGTAAGCTAAAAGTCTATGCTAACGTAAGCTAAAATGTAGTTTTTATAAACTATCACAACAAACAAAACCTAAAATCGGAATGGTCTGGAAAATTCACACTCAATCTAGATATTCACTAATAACGTTAAGCCCACAAAAATACCTCAGAGTAAATTTGTTTGTTGAACCAAACTGTCGCGCAAGTTAAAATGCGACGTTTACTTGGTGAGATTCCGCCGCTGAGTAACGGGGATATCACGTAAATGAGTTAGAAAGAGTTATTCGACTTGGGGTAGGTAATTTCCTACGTTCGACGTATATGGTGCGTGAAGCTTCACACGGGGAACTCACTTCGCGTCACAAATCGACCTTTATTTTCTCTTTTCCTTTCAAAATATAAATGACGTGAGTGGTTCACTGAATATTTTTTTATTTACACGGTGATTGTGTTAAGAATACACAGCTACGAGATTGCTACTCGACTACTACGCTGCTACGGCGTAGCAGCTCTCAGTGCTACGCCAGCTACAGTAATTGTAGTAGATAATATTTATTTGGCTTGCATAAGGTTTTTTGAAACACAATATAATCTGAAATATTTTTGTTTGTTATAAGTACCATGAAGGCTGGTTTGAGGTGGCACGAGAATAAATAAAGTGGAAGGAATTGGGGGGGGGGGCTTTTGTCCAGTAGAAGGACAAAAAAAATTGTCATAAGAAATTTCATTGACTAAGTAGCAAGTAACACCGTGTGGATTTTAGCAATCCTGAACTGCCCTGCTGCTAAGCAATGCAGGGGTTCTGCGAAAATTCTTGTCAATCTTTAAGCAACACGTCCCAAGTCAAGTTAAACGTTACATTAAACTATATTTTCCTACCCATCAACTCCGTCCTATATTACTCTAACTAACTTTAGTATTTAACGATGCTGACGAGCAGCTGACACACCAATATTTTGTCGTTTACTGTCAGATCAACGTAAAAGCGTGCATGAACTCGCTCGCACAACTTTTGCTCGCAAAACACACACGCGTTGTTTCCGAACTATGCATTACTGTTTTAAATAAAATATTTGTGCAACAACGGATTTTTCATTTCAAATGTTTGTAAAATTAATGCCTTTTTTCACTGACTCCTTGGTAGAGTGTTTGCAATCTCGACATTTGATCGAAGCTGAGGTTTTATTCCCGGGTAGTTCAAATTGTTATTGTATTTTTCCATCCAGCTTCTCAGTAATATTGAGCACTGTTGATGGCAAACTGAGGGTGTAGTATAAGGTATACATCTGCCCCTCGGGGCTTACTGGCGTGATGTTGTAATGTAAAACAGAACATTTTAACCGCGTTCAGAAGCTGCCATAGGGTGGTTGACTGACTAAAAGAAATATGATTCTGTTTAGTTTACCAGTTAGATTATCGAAAAATATTGGATACGTGTTTTTTGTTTTATAAAATTATTAAAAAATTACGAAAAAAAGAGGTGTCAAAGATCATGAGCTTTTGACGTCACTTTCTGTTAAAAATGTACCAAAATCGAAGCTCTGTTAGCGTCTTAATATTTTGTTTACGTGAAAAAAGAAAAAATATGCGTACAATATTTTTTGAAAATCTATATGAGGAACTAATTAGTTTTTTTTGGTGAACTACCCAATTGTCATTTTTCCGTTAAAATTTATGACACTGACAGCTCTAATGATAACGTCCAGTTTTAATATTAAAACCAGTCTTTACGTTTAGAACCAAATGCGTCTAAATATATTGTATCTATCTAACTTAGTAGTTCTAAAGGTGCAACATGAAACCCAAAGCTCAGCAGAAATGGTCACTCCTGGCAGTAAAACGATAAGAAGTTTTATAGGGGTTGTAAGTCTTTTCCGACCACACCCAATAACTCGAAGCATGACCCATGACTCGAACTTTTCCAAATCAGCACCGTTACATCCCTACCTACATTTATTTTACATAGGGTGAAATAATACAAAAGGGCAATACAGACACCAAAAGAGCCAATTTGACAGGCTAATTGTTTAGCTTTCTACTATATGCATACCATTGATTTTTCATTCTTTGCTATGTAACTTCTAAAACTATGGACATATTGATAAGGACGATGTTAAGATCTTCTTATTCCAAATTTGTCTTTGGAGGGCTGCAGGTTGTTTGAAAGAGATACCGCGACCACGAACACAACGAGCTACGAATAATCATAAGTAGTTTTTAGTCAGTAGAAGTCTGACACTTCCTTCCTCTATGCCTAAAGTGGTACGAGTAATTTGATGATTTTCCTAACGCCAAAAAAAAAGAGTGTGTTTGGAGTTTCACGAATGTTGTTCCACCTACTGCCCTGCTCTTAATGCCTGCCTTAAGTTACTGATAATGCTGGTTGAAAGCAGATTTCTGACCGAAGCTCACCTCGCCGCCTTAGGCACCACCACCACTTTAACCACGACTACTGTGAGAAAGTGAGAAACCTCTCATTTAAATACATGCACTCATAAAAGAATCTTTACAGATTCTCTACAGAAATGAAAACGAAACGAAAACGCGCCTAAGGCAAATCAAAACCCCGTCGGGGCTGCGGGTTGTTCGCAAGAGATACCGCGGCCTCGACATAGAGTGGGTGGATTTTAGTCAGTAGAAGTCTGATACTCCCTTTCGCTCTGCCCAAGAGCGGGAGGGGTTATTTGATGATTTCCCAACCCCCAAAAAAAAAAGACAAATCAAGACGTCATCGACGCGACGATAAAAAGAAATGCACACTCCGGGTAGAACCTTATTTTTTCCCGGAACCTGTCGTACTTGACTGCCGCAAGAAAATAATTAGTGCGGTAAATGGGTCTGGGCGTAAGCTCTTCCCAGAATCCTATCGGGTCTGATGGTTATTCGTAAGAGATACCGTGGCCTCGTGCACAAAGGGCTAAGAAGGAACATGGGTGGTTTTTAGTAAGTAGGAGTCTGACACTCCCTACTGGTCTGCCCAGAGCGAGTGGGGATCATCAAATGACTCCTATTTGATGAACCCCGCCCTCCAAAAAAAAAAAAAGAAAGCTTATCCAAGAATTCTGAGTAAATTGCCAATGTAAATAGAAAATGAAAAAGACAAAAAAGCGCGTCAAGTGAAATACATTTAGAAAGTGTACTTTACCGTCACAATTAAATATACATCGATGGTTCACGTATTCATATCTCAAAAAGTATCTTTATTTTAATGTAATAAAGTTAGATGCCGATTTAAATAAAAGGTTTAAAATAAAATAGAGGATTGATAGTATCCTTTGTATACTGTATAGTACTATACTGTTCTACTAATACAATAGTCAACGTTTCATAGATAGTTACCGTATCTGCTTGTATACCGATCTCTTTGTTAGACTGTACACCACAAGTAGAAACACTCACAATCCCAGTTCCAGATACCTTCCTGCTTTACAATGTCGTAAAACAATGTGACGCTTCCGGGTCAACTTATTGTTTTCGCTTAGTCCAAAATGTTTGTGCTCATTGCGAATATTTCTAACTACACAGTCCCACAGCTGTGTCCAAAGTGATGGCTTTACTAAATAATTTATCTCCTGAATTATGTATTTTTGCTTATTTTAGCCGGTATTGAAATGGATGGTAGCAGCTGAGATTAGGAGCTCTCCTTATTAGAGATTATATGGACAAAAAATATTTATTAAGTTCCTTATAAAAACTACTTCTGCCTACGAGTTCGTCTGGGTGAACTTCAGAATAAGAAGTATCCTAAATCTTATTTAAATTTATAAAAAATCTGTGTTTTGGGTGACCACTGAAAATCAGTGCTGTGCTGTGGGCCAACCCTGCGGCAAATAAGTATTTTATCATTTCTTTCTTTCATCCACCTCTGTTCAGCCGATGTTGTGTGATTGAGCAGCAAAAACTTTTACAGTCTTTTACAGTTTTTTAATGTTTTTTAGTGTTTTTTTTAAATGATTGATGACTGATTTATAAGACACTTTTTTAGGGTTTGGTAAATCATCAAATAACACCTCCCGCTCTTCGGCAGAGCGAAAAGAAGTGTCAGACTTCTGACTTAGAACCACCCATGTTCCTTCTTAGCCCTTTTTGTCGAGGCCGCGGTATCTCTTACAAAAACCGCAGCCCATTTATAAGACACTAATTATATAATAAATAATACACGTTTCATAATTTAATTTGTAGATAACAGAAGGTCCTATAATGAATAGTTAATATTTGTTTTTATACCGTTTATTAGCTTAAAATATAAATTAATTAATTAATTAGTTGCCTAAAATTCTGGCTAGGACCGTTTAAACAATGTTGAACCGTCGCGTCGCTGACGGAACTCTGTTACATAACATTGTTTCTAAAACCAATTATCAAAAAAAAGTTTTACATATTTAATTAAGTATTTCAGGGAAATTTCAAGTGGATGGCTGACTCTTCTTGTGACCAAAGGGCGAAGAGGGGGGCGATGTGGACGATTTTTTGACGCTCTGTAATGCTTTTCCCTGTTTGATACTTGTATACTTATATATAATGTAAATAAAATATAAAACCGTTTTTCTAATTACATTATATTGTTAAACCATTTTAATTATTAAAATGGTACATTTACCCTACTAAGGTCGATTCACAAACTTCAGCTCTTGTCAAAAGAAAAGACAAAGAGAAAACACAGATCACGTAGGTACTGGACGTTAAACGCGAAACTCTTGTGAAAATCGACGTACACCCTTTTCTTTACCCGTTTGCTTCTCATTTTAATTCAATTTACTGGATGAAGGAGAAAAAGTAATCTTCAGGGTTGGGTCGGGACGCTACAGAGAGATTGGAAGTCATCGACGCAGTATTGGGACGAACTCATATACTTTTATGGGAGCGAAAGTTTTTTTATTCGCGGCAGAAGAAAAAAGATTCGCGTGCCGCGCACCCTCTAACATGTGATCCGCATACTTGAATAACTATGAATACCGAGATGAGGAATGAAAACATTAGTAGTCCGTTCGATTCCATCACGGATCAAACCCATCGGGATATCTTAGGTTTTATTGCGTAAATATTGTGATACTCTATGAGGAAGTATGGTAAAGAGGTATATATTTTATATATCGTATCGCATTGCTCGACGCCCTATATGCGAATATGTAGATAAATAATAAATAAATGCTTCACCGTCGTATTTCGAAATTGTCGTGTGTGAGAGGGCGTTTAGGTAGGCTATCATATTTTATGAAAATTACATGATCTTGTCGCGTTGCCACTCCAATTACCATTTCAATTAATTGTCGTAAACACAAGCACCTTTACTATGCTCTGAGGAACAACCAGAAAATATATAGGTAGGCCCAGGGCGTAGAGCACAACATCAAAGTTTTTTATTTTTGAAAATACGTTTTCTGTATGCAGCATTCCATTTAAGTAAATACTTCGGCTAAAATCAAAAAACCAACAATGGTTGTCGAAATACTCGAACGAACGACGCGGACTGCGACGATCAACTGTTCACTTCCTGCTTAGCTACCGAGTTCATTGGACTCGTCGTCGCGGTTGCCGATCGCTACGTACGTTTTGCCACGATACATTACGTATTAGGAAAGAAACGAATACAATTTATTTGAATCAAATATCGTTCTCAAATAATTTCTTGTACCAGTCATCTTAGGAGGATATTCTGAATTCACCCCTTCAGTCTGCGAAGGACAAAAGATATTTTTTCGAAGAAATGAAATCAATATCTAACTGTGAAGTACATGTTCTTAAGTATCGATTTCAAATTTGGCTTTACCGTATACAGTTTGATCTGGCATCACAACACAAAGGCAATAAAAAGTACCTTCTACGAGTAACAGATATCAAAAGAAAATATATAGTAATGGTACCATACGCTCAAACAAAATACATATACAAAATAATGTATTCAATTCATATTACTTCCTGAAAAAGTTTGATATCAATCAAATGTTTACCTGAGCAAATAGATCAAAATATAAATGCCTGTTCAAATGGAAGTATTCGGCAAATATTCTGATATCAATATCGTTATCTCGACTGGGTTAGCATTCAGCAGGATATCATTCATCAAAACTGAATTCCTCTTCATGCATTTCCCGTGACTTTTACCGTTCAATACCGAATTTGAATGCCAAATCTGTAACTTTGGTACGCGGGCGACTAAATAATAGGAAGACAAATTACTTAGCATCACGCCTGTAATCTTGGAATGGTTAGAGGTGTACCCATTAGTAAACCTACATTTTGCCAGTTATGTTGAAAGGGGATTAGCCTTTTGCCATCAACCGGGCACAAATTCAGACTCCGTGGCTGCTACTGAGATATTACTAATGGAAAAACCCAATAACACTGCCGGATCCGAGAATCGAACTCAAGACCTCATGCACAGCAGTCGCGCTTGCGATCACTACACCACGCAGAATATTTATTCACAAAAACGTTATTCGTTGCTGTCAGGTTACTCCATGCGTTTTCTTATATTTCCGTTTCTGAGGAAAATTTATTTGGCCTTAGAAAGTCCGAGTTATAGTAAACCGGACCCCGAATAACGAATATGCGACACGCGGCACGTAATATATCACAGAGGCAAAACTTTAATCTAACCCCTTCCAAGTTTCTGTACGTAAACGAAACATACCTACGTTTGGTTCGGACTTGTATGTATTATAACCTCGAAATATTAACACAAGGTACAAGTTATACGTGAGGAATAAAAGTCAAATATTCCTTCTGGTTTATTGTTCACATATGTGTCGTTGTTACATAAATGCGATGAGTATTACGCGTAAGTCTAAGCATAGGTAAGTCTTGCAGCATTTTATTTATTCATGAACTTATTCCTAACACGCAATGCGTAACATTGAAATGTTCTGTATTTGCATATGTATGAGATACAGAAATCTTAACTATAACAGATTTATCGGGATTTGCCATCTTGTTTTTATGCGTGCGTGACTTAGTAAGTTGTGCACGTTACGACAGAACATCGGTGGTGTACATAAAGATGGTTGTACAGTGTAGTATAGAATTGATTTATTTTTCCGTAGTCATTACTTCTGCTATTAAATGTTGTTCCTTTTTACCCGACTGCAAGAAAAGGGTTATTTCTACATTTATTATCGTTAGATATGTTTCTGTGAACATGAAAAACCTTAAGGACTTATCATCATCAGCCTATAATGTTCCCACTGCAGGGATTCAGGCTTCCTCTCTAGGAGAGGGAGAGGCTATGGTCCACCATGCGGGCCCAGTGCGGATTGGTAGATGTCACATGTCTTCGAATTTTTTGCTTCTAAGACAAGTTTCCTCACGATGTTTTGAGAGCAGTCGTGATGAAATAAATTATACAAAGTAATGCGCTTGACTCGGGGGTCGGGGCCGCTACTACTGAGCCACCACTGCTCCCTAAGGACTTATAGAGAGATTTCTTTTTTCTATTATTATTTCTTTTTTATTATTTATTTCAGCGGTTTTATCATAATCTACTGTTTACATCATTTAGAATTTACTTTGTGAATTAAAAATACTATCTCACATAAACTAGTGCTTCTTTGTTACGTGTCGATGAGACTCAAATTCTGTTAGACCAGTATGTAGCCTGCAGAGCTAACATTTGCTTCGAATAAATCTTGAAACCTTGTGCAGGGTGGACGGAACTAAAGGTGGTGCATATCCTGCCGAGGGATTAATTTCTGAAAGTATTTCCTTCTCACATAGTTACGAGCCCATGGGCATATATTATTCAATTTTTATTTAACTTTCCCTTAAACCAACTGCAGAAAAACATATAATGCCATTTTCTTTGTACGTTACTATCCCATAATACGTCTTAAGAGACTCGTTAAAGTAACAGAGCGTTTTATTTCTTTGAACTAGCTCTTCAAGAAATACAATAAAATACGAGTGAATTGCGTAAAATGAGCCAAAGAGTTGTCGATACAAGCTAATATATACTTTATGGATTCTTTTTATAGAGTTATAAGTTTCTTTCATTCCTTTTATCAGTAAGCATCGCTGGTATAGTTGTGACTTGTTATTTATAAAGCATATGTGTATGTAATACAAGCAATAATTTATTAAATTCATTTCACTAGTAGCTAGTCAATAAATCTATTTATTTTGTGCATAAAACAGCGCGAATACGGAGTACGTCGAACGCACCACCTGAAACGATAAGCAATTAATTAATAAAATAATTATCCATTGATCAGAAATAATTAAATTAAATACACGTAGGTTTTGTGCATTTCATTGAACATCAGTACTTTGGGAACTTAAAGGCTTAATGCGTTTATCGATTAATCGAGTCTTTTGTATACATTCGGTATGTTCGAAATGAAAACTGTAATCCTGTAGTCGAATGCGGATAAAGACCTCCAGTTTAAGTATAATTGCCCGTCTGCAAAGTTATCTGCTATTTAATTACATCCCATACTAGCTGTTCTATGCGACAACGCATAACATTTTTAAATTCCAAATTGTACAATGCCGTGGGATTGAACTTAGAAATGTTCATGAACATTAAAATAACATATCCACCACTTTAACTTTGCTAAAACGCTGTTGTGAAAGTTTGCAAATTATTTATGACTTTTAATCACTATTTAACCAATGTTATCACAATATTGATACTCCCTCTCCTAGAGAGGAGGCCTGAGTCCCTGCAGAGGGAACATTATAGGTTGATGACGATGATGATGATATGATGATCCCATTACTATAAATTTTGTGATAACACAATATAGCATTCCCCAAATTCCTCGAAGATTTATAAAACAATGGGTACACGTGCTAGCTTGTTTTAATCGATCATCAATGTGTGAATGAATGGCATATTTTGCAAAACTTATTAATGGCGGCCCTAATTTACCTAATATTACGGTCGACGGGCAATATCATTTAAGAGGTACTTAAGTAAATCACTTAACATCAAAAGAAGGTTGAAACACGACATTTACGAACTTTTAATTACAACTTTGATGTTATTACAAGTTACACAAACAATTTGCTGTCATACTTCCTGAGATAGAAAGTTTTGTTTGATTACCTAAAAAATATAACTCATTTATTTATGTGCGGTCTGGTTTTCGTGATATTTTTGGTTACGTTGGTATTCAAAAATATTGTATTCGAACTTTTTCTTTTTTTTATTCAAACTTAAATTAAACTTTATTCAAGTGGATCGAGAGGGCGCTAACAGCACCAAAACTAGCGCCACCCACATCTTATTTCTTTTTCTTTGAAAATACATCAAATTTGAAAAATCCAAAACACTAGACTTGATAAATTAAGAGAACAGGGTAATTAACAAAAAATAAATAAATTAGTCCGTCAGATAAATTTTCAAAAAATATTGGACACGTTTTTTTTCTTTTTTCACGTCAACAAACAATGAAGACGATACAGTGCTATGAAAACTCGTGTGACGTCATATTCTAAGACATTAGTATGGCATTTTTTTGCGATCAGTGGCGTCACAAACCGCCACTCAAATCTTTATCTTTTATCTTCGTCAATTTACATTGATTTGGTAAAACAAAAAATACGTATAAAATATTTTTCAATAATCTAACAGACGGACTAATTAGAATCAGTTTTATTACTGCCAAAAGTGGCCACTTTTATATTTAATCAGTAGTGGGTGGCGATAATTTCGGTGTTGTTAGCGCCTTAAAACAAAAAGTTAGGGGTGTTTTCTTAGCCTTTGACTGCAAAATTAAACTGTATAAAGTAGGTGTATTTTTGACACACATTTCATAAGCTCATATCCAGACCGAAGCTCACTGTTAGATCCCACCTTTAGGTAATTTAGAAATAGTTACTGTTAGCCTGTGTCGTCCCTCTGCTAGGAAAAGACCTCTAAATCTGTCGGTCCATGATCAATATAAAGAAATAGTGCTTCAATAAATTATGCTTTGACTAGTCATCCTTTAGTAAAACAAATATCTTCTGCGTACACTCGGTCCATCAGGCACAATTTCAATAAAATACCAATATAATCAAGAAAGACTAACCAATATGAAGGTCCCATAGGTAAGTTCCAGCATCTTGAAAGCCTTCATCACCAGAGGGCGCTGAGCCTGCATGATGGCCAGCAGCACTAACTGCCTGATATTCCGACGGGGGTTGGACTTGGGGCGCGGAGGGCAAGACTGCCAGCCGCAGTAAAATATGGCGTCCGATACTTCTGATGCCTGTGAAATCAAAACGTTTGGTATGGAATAAGAATACTATTATAATGATTAATGGAAAATTATATGGCTTAAAAGGAAGTGACTTCTTCTGAAGTAATTAGAGAAGAGCAGGAGAATGGTTCATCATTCTCCCCCCGCCCCACCTATTCTAATTTATTTGCGGTCACGTTACGTCATCTGAACGCTCACCTATTTTTTCTAGCCGTAACAAGAAATATAATTGCAAAATTAACCAATGGGTCACGGATTTAACGCTCGGATAAACCATGGCTTATGTTAAGAAAATAGATACTTCTTAATTCGGTAGTAGGTTCCCAAGAGATCATTTCTGACCTATACGCAATCGAAGCCTTGGACAAATAATACTAATGAATCCGCCTGAATGATTTTGAAAAATGCTGCAGAAAATCTATATCAAGATGGTGTTTTTAGTTTAACCAGAATGTTTCAAATATTCTCTATTTTAATATTCTTGCACGATTATTGTAATGGAGCGTTTAGTCTGAGGTATACTAATATATCAAAAACTATTCAAATTAACCCAGATTATATTATAAAAAGGGTTGAAAAACGAAAACCACTCTAATCTAATCTGGCCGCAAACTACGATAAGCAAACTTCTAATTCCAATCGATTTATTCTCGATTAAATCAATTATTATCAGACCGTAAAACAAACTTCCACAAAGAGTTTACATATTAAACTTTTAGCTAAAATCATACTTAAATATTTTTAGTAACTTCTGCCTACGGACTGCCTTGATGGTCAAATGAGTAAGCGCAAATGCTCAGCATGAGGTCCTAGTTTTCATCCCTTTTGATATGCAAAGTGTTATTTGGCTTTGACATCAGGAAACTTCCTATTATTAAGAAATTTTCCAACGGGAATGTCTTACTGTTGACACAATTGCATTTTTTTGGAATCGAATCAGTAGTACCGATTACCAAACATACAAACCTACAAAACTTCACCTCATAATAATATCAATCTAAGTCCATTAGAATGTACCGCACTTAGGTTTAGAAAACATTGTAACTTCATTCTTTATTTGGTAAATATAAATAACAGGGGCGTAGGTACACAAGCTGTGATTTATGTTGATGGCACGTATTTGACCTTATGTCGTAACTTATTTTTATATCCGACTCCACAATTTCTGTGGATGTTAGCGGATGTCACATTTGGCCGTAATGTCCGTGACATATTTTTGTTTCCAAAATTGTATTGTGTCATTCGGATACATTTAGGGGTGAATTAACTGGTAGGAGCACTTTGGAGAGTAAGCCAATGATTGTTTAGGCAATGTCTCTTTTAATCAGTCCATGAGTTTTCTACTGCTTGGACACTGGTCTGTGAGAAGATGAGCAATAGACTTGGCACCTATAACATGGGAATTTAAAATAGCTTGCGAAATGTAGGTTTATTATTATTTACACCTCTGTCCTACCCTTCAGGGTTAACAGGTGTGATGTTATAATATATTTTGCCCGAACAACAACAACAATTCAAGTTTACGCGACCTTTACCAGGAATACAGAAACCATGAACGAATTACCGAAACATAGTGACGCAGAACACAATGACATAGCAAGTCGATACACAAACTGGAACCCCTCAGGAACAAGGTCATATGACACTGTTTACTCCTCCGTTCTTTCAATAGGGAAATAGTATCAACGTATTCGTGTCAAACACATCTCACAAAATATGATAAAGCCATACCTGATACGTTATTTCCCCGGCGTTGCATAGAAATAGGCCCAACAGAAAGAATAGAGCCATAACAAAGAATATCAACTTCATGCTTGCGATGATCGTTAAGTCGTCTGAAAGCTGGAAAATTATTAAAAGGTTGCGTAACTATTGGCAGAAAAGGAAAAATAATTGAAGCAATCCGTCTCAATCTAAAACGTGGCAATTATGGAATCACAAACTTCAGGCCTGAAAAGCGAATGCTTGTTTCACTTTTGTTACGTAAAAAAATACTATGCCGTTATATTTTATTTTTATGTTTACGGGTCAAAAGTGAAGAAAACCTTACGTTTTATATTTTTTTAAAGAAACGCCACATTGATAAGAAAAATCCCAATGTCTCTCAAACTAAATAAAACGACTGTTCTCAACAAATGGTATCAAACAAATAGAGTATCAGAAACAATGATGAATGCGTAATCAAGACAAATAATGCGTAGTTTTGCAAGATTCCCGAGCAGTCAAATATACTGGGGTACAACAATGCGATTACTTACGGCAATTTGAAGGAGCAGAGAGACGGCCGACCCCGAGCTTTGACAAACTTGTAGCGCCATCACAGTCCCAAACGCTTTGTCGATGTCGCCCGATAACCTGATGAGATAAAAAGAATTATGCTCCGTTTGACATTGGATCGACCTTTATAAATGTCGGCCTCGTGGCACTAGTTTCTATGAAATTAAAACGTTTTTTACAAAGAAGCTTCAATTTAAATTAATTTTCTCTTTCTTTATCTTAATTACTAGATACTTTTGACATTGTAGCAAGCACCCTTGTCATTTTGGTATCACAACTCATCAATTACTTTGTCTTGACAAATTCGATGGCGTAGTTTCTCAGAACTCTTAAACGAACATTTAAGTCAGTTTTATTTGAGGACACCCGTGCTCCACAGATTTAGTTGTCTTTTAGTATCAGGTTCGCTTGAATACATGTTTTGTAAAATGGTGTGACCGTTAGACACCCAAGTCATAAGCCTCAAGTTCGAACCCAAGACTCGGACTTCTGATTTTTATTTCATGTGCGTATTCTATAATCATCACTTATTTTGGTGAAGGAAAACATCGTGAAGAAAGCAGCATGCCTGAGATATTTCTCGACGATATATAAAGCCAACCCAGACGCCCGTGGGCGCTATAAAGCTAGAACACGAGGTTACGTAAACCACTAGAAAAATTATTATTAACATGTTCTTATAATTCAAACCTGATCAGAATATTATGCATTTTTATTCCTTCCACAAGTCCATTAGCCAACTTTTCGGTCGCCATATCATATTCTCCCCTGTTATTTAATGCAAAGAATTCTTCTCTTAAGTTCTCTAAGTATTGTTTCAGGGTCATGAATTTATACTTGTACATGATCAAATATATCATGGTAAAGGCGTCGACTGATAATATCATAGTGATCATCATTATGTAAAGGACTAATGTAGTAAATACTCGAACTAATGTCGCTGGTATCGAATCGTCTTCAAACGTTGGATAGTACGTCACTACGGTTACGAAATGAGATCCTGAAACGTAAATTAATATTTAGTGACATAATATCAACCAAATTTTTGAAACTTTATAATTAAATTACGTTCATTTATTTATTTTTTAGTAAATTAAAGCTGTTGTAATGTAAACTCAGTTAAAACAAAAACGTCTAATGAAAGCGACGAGTACAACGTGTATATCTGGCTTTTCAAAGACAGTTTTTACGTAACGCGTTTTATATTGCGTTGAAAGGAAATTAACTTACCAGTAAACCTCTTCCTTAATCCTTCAAATACAAAGAAAAAACACGACCCATAAACGATCGAAACGTAAGCGACAACATTTATTTTCATGATCTTATATTTCTTCGCCATCAACGCGCTTTCTTCGTAACTCTCGCAAACTGTCACCATTTTACGATTCAGGTCTTTTATCAACGATTTGTTGGTTATAACCGAGAATATTTTGATCATAACTATTGTGTGACTGACGGCGAAGCTCACCGAGTCACGTTTTTCGTCCTCGGGATAGTCGCCCATCATGGCGGCCATTGTTTCGAATATCGTCATGAAAACGTATATGAATAACAGCAGGGCGGTGTATGCTCTATAAAGCAAGGTTCGGTCGTCACCTATTTCGTTTTCTTCGTACCAGAAATTTCCGGAGCCGGTTAAGAAAATTCTTTTGCAATATGTTTTCAAGATGTAATGGTTTTTCATTTTGTTATTTTTTTTGTACACGGTTTTGAGCCGTTCGCTCTAATGGGAGGGAAGTCTGTGAAATACAACTTTCGTGATAAATAGTGATGAATAAGGTTGGTGTTTCAGTAAAATAAATATTTAAACTAGCTACGAGTAGTTTAGGTAACTTTAATGTGGGCAATATCATAATTATAACAAACAAGTGTGTTTTTGAGAATTGCTTATTCATGTGTGTTTATTTTATGTGTTTTATTCTATGAATCATCGAAAAGCCAATACTGTTACGTAAAACATTTAAAAAACGTTAATTGAATATCACGTTAAATTAAATTTTGTCCATTTCAAATTGCATGAAATAGGTAAGTAAATCATTTACATCACATACCGTTAATTCCACACCAGTCCCAATCAATTTTAAATAAATAATCGTATTACCGAAATGGTGATAAATTTTACATTGGTTTTGATTATTAAAATATTACGTACACGCCGCCACAACATGCCACGAACGAGTTTAATCAAACAATGGCTAGAAAAATAAAAGATAATCGTCGGTAGCCGTAAGTGTGAAAAGGAAAAGTTTGTAATAAGATAATTTACTCTTTATTAGAATCACAAAGATGTAAGAAAAGAAACAAATCGTCTACGTCTATGTCAATATAAGCCTCTGTACATTTGTGTGCTTAAGAATAAAATTAATAAATATAACATATTCCGCACTATAAATCTCATTACTTTTAGAGAATTTACTTTTACAAAATTCTCAGAAAGAACAAACAAACAAACAAACACAAAACAAACAAATTTTTGGTTTACATAATATTGACATAATTTCTGTGTTCAAACCTGCACAGGTTTGAACATATGCTGACTATACATAAAGTCGATTCTGAGATTAAAACTGTATTATGGGGGTCATTTATTGCATTATAATGATAATTCAACAATCAATCACAACATATACAACAATCTGACCAATCTTCAACATTTTGGTCTACCTTTTTTTCTTTTCTTACTCATTTTCAGTTCTCTTGGCTGGTCGGAGGATCTCGGCTACTATGCAGACGAAAAGTTGCTGTAAGAAAATGCCTGATGACTTGGTTGCATGCCCAAAAGTCATCATTTTTTCTCATTGAAAGTCGCTAATTCCTTAAAGTGGTTCTAAACAGAAAAGCACTTTAAGGAATTAGCGACTTTGTGCTTTGTGAGATTGTTAAAAGAAATAAAAAACTAAGTTTAAAAACTAAAACCCGACTACGAATAATAAAACCGCAGTCGTAAAAGTATTAAACAAGAAAAATCGCCTTTTAAGTAGATATTTTGATAATTCTTATAGAGTACAGCCGTAGTGGCATGCCGCTGATACCTGATGCTCCTTCATGGCATTCTCATTGATACAGAAGTCAGCTGCTAGTTGTCATTAGTAAGCTGGCATGCGACTACGACTATCCTCTATAATAATTATCAAATTATCTACTTACAAGACGATTTTTTAACATTTAAATTCCGTCATAAAAATAAGTCACCCGGGCTATTCTTACAAATCTATTGACACCTCATTTATTAAAATACGTTTAGTAGTATAGGCGCTACGGTGGAACATACATACATAGACTGCCCGGAACAACTATCTGTAGGTCAATCAAATATTTGTTCCGTGCGGGGATCGAACCCGCGACACGCAGCGCAGCAGTCCATAGCATGAGCCACTGCGCCAACCGTGCCTTCACGTGGTTTGAAACTACTTGGTATAATAAACAGTTCAACATACATTACACTGTTTATAAAATGTACGTGCTTTAATAACTCGTGGTCATCTACTAGCTTATAAGTAAGTATACCGCTTCTACGTGAGAATGCTTCGTTAATCCTTTGTACTAGCTGAGTAAGTGTTAGTGATTACTTAAGAACTTTTTCTAATAGTTCATAATAACACCAAGTTTTAAAACTCCGAGGGGCCATAATAAATGCTTTATTAGATGGCGCGCGGAAAAACATACTAGTTTAACAAATAGCGCTATTGTAAAGTTAAATTAGTTTCACCTTAACAATGGAAAAAGTTTAATATTACTAATGTTTTACGAAGAAAGCGAGATTCATTGTTAGAATTTTTGAAGGTTAAATTGAACATTAATATTGAATATTTGCAATCAATAGTTTATCCTTCTTCTTCGGCCAAAATTCCTAATTTTGCGCTCAAAACCATTTAATTTGGTAGAACCAAAATTTCCTTTTGTTAACAGCGGCAATGGCCTTGCTGTTCATTTAATTACAAAGTACGACTGTATCACATACTTATAAATTGTTTTGAGTATTCCAGGCAGTCATAAACATTTCACGATTGCTCATTACAGACAATATATTATTATCATCTTAAGTGTCTACCAGCTTAAAGGTCAAAATAATTTTCTTATATCCTCATGTTTTGTAAACTCAGTGTAAATCAAAGGTACATAATAAAGACAATCAGAAAGTCTCAAGTTGAGATAGCATTTGCCAAAATTTGTCTTATTTCGCAGATTCCGTAGCCCGCTGGCTTGGAGCCAGGCTCGCAGGGACTTACGAAGATAACTATGTTCCCTCTTACACTGTACTTCATCTTAAACGGCCTCTCATGGCTTCATGTTCAACACATCTGTCAAAAGTAACGTGATTATTTCTTTTAAACAATAGAGATATCATGAGGTTGTGATTTTGTATCATGATTTGATTTTACTTGGTGAAAATCTGAACTTAATGAAAGGCCACTGATAGGTAATCAGATGGACGCCACTGTAAGTGCCAACCTCAACTAAAATAAATTAATTGTCATCGACACGTTAGGAAGTAGTTCTTCTTCTTCAACCTTTGGCTTCCCTCCAATGCTGAGTGTGGTGTCTTCCAAATTTCTCCACTTTTGGCCGTTTTTTCTGCTGATGGAAGCTACTGAAAGTACATTTATTTTCTGTAAAGGTACAATTCCGACGTCAACCGGGACCCGCAACGCCAAAAACTTTGACTTTGTATTTCGCATGTTTTAACTTGTATTATCTTCAAATCTGTGTACTTTATTTGTTCGACCACGATTTCTCTGTAAATAAAACGTTTACCAATGGTAAAAGCTCCTATAGAAAATAATAAAAAGAAATACACAAAGCTAAGCGTAAATACTATTGCTTTACGATTATCTTGTCAATCTGCGTCTCTTTAGATCTGTCTCGATTTACCTGTAAACAAAATGTTATACGAATCATAAACGCTCCCATTTACAACAAGGAAATTTTCGGGGAAAAAATATGCGAACCAACATAGCCAGTAACATTGTACGAAACGCAGTGCAGAGCAAACTGCACAGGCCACTTCCAGGCTTCGGTGCTGTATCAGTTATTTATTGCCTACTACTTTATTGCCTCACTGCGGATTTGGGAAATGGACACCCTCTGTGGCGGCGGTTTCTATCCAATTGGCCTTATATTTGGTTTGCAAAATACATTTGTAATATTCAATTACATGTTTGGGTCGTTTGATATATGAATCCTCTTAGTTGATCGTATTTCCGGGTTATGAAATAAATGTGTTCGATCAGGTGTTGTCAGCCTGTTGCTTTCCCACTGTTGAAGCGTCTGTTCACTGAATAAAGCACCAGGACCAGGACCAGATACGATTTGGTGGTGGTCACATGTCTTCGATTTATTGCTTCTCCTCCTCACGATGTTTTCCTTCACCATCATGCATCCAGACTCCGTACCTACTACTGAGAAATACCTGATTGGAATACCTAAATAACACTGCCTTTAGGGGGGGTCCCGCTCTTGGGCAGATCGAAAGGGAGTGTCAGACTTTTACTGACTAAAAACCACCGTTGCGGCCTCTAGACTCAGTACATCAAGTCTTCGAGGCATTTGAAACACTTATGATTATAATCAGAAAATTACGAAAATCGTGTACCGATACAAATGTGCCCCAGTACGGGCTACACAGTGTGTGGGTAGTTCCTTTAAATTCTAAACAAACAAATTAAAACTCGATTTCCTCCCACTCGTACAAAACAATTTTAATTACGAAACAAGCAACAATTTATCAATACCATCTTCAATACAAAGCGAACGATGCTGTTTATTTTATACTAGCATTTACTCTCAGGTTTGCTTGCGTTATGATCAGAAATTATTCTACTGAAATGCGGGGAGGACGTCCTAGAAATACATACACTGTCATTATTGTTACGGTTCTTGAGAAAGGACCGGTGCGTAGTACTCGTAATCTGTGTGCGTGTACTCGTATGACTAGATGTATGATTGTGGACGAGGCAAAAGGAGTATGTAAGGATCGTAGCAGGTAGTGTTCTGTTGGATTCTGCCTACCCCCATGGGATAAGAAAATGAAAGTGAGTTTATGTATGTATTCCATTGGAACGTTTTTAATAAAGCCTATAAACTCAAAGATAAATAATGTAACCTTCCATTAGTGAAATAATTTTCGGAATCGGATCAGTCATTTAAAAAAATTCCCGCTACGTCCAAAGTAACAAACACACAAACTTTACGTATATAGAATACTAGTACAGACATTCCACATATAGCATAAGACATTGTAGAAAAATCTAGAGTTCAACTCTTGGTTTTCACAAGTGTGAAAACGAACACTTCTGAAGAATTTGTGATGAAGTAAGTAATTAATCTTGCTTTGTTGCCGACGTTGAAGAGTGCTGCTTACTAAGTGCACAAATGCTTCTTCACTGCTGCAAACTTTGCAATTTGGAAACACGTCATATTTTATTTGTTGGGATACTGTTTCTGTATTTAATGTGTTTCGTATAGATTAGCTAATAATAGGTTTTTAGAATTGGTTCGAATGATATTGGCTGAAGATCAATGACCTCTTCTCATACTACGCAAGCGGATGCTTTCTCATGAATTTCCAATTTATGCTAGGCTTGATAATAACAGTCGCTTGGATCAATCTTCAGGTTAAGCTGTACTTGCCTGGGTTAGTCTGTAGATGGCGACAACCAATGCGTCAGAAAGCACGTTACAGCGTTGGTCCCAGTTGTGTTTTTGTAGATCTTTGACAATTGTTATAATTAATCAGTGGCTCGAATGTCGGAGAACCAGTTTAACAGAGGGGTACCGTATTACACAGTATTAAATGGGTTGTGATGTTGATAATGGTTCTAATAATATATTTATATAAATATATATATATATATGAGTGGTATTGATTTAAGAGCAACGATCTTTTCTCATGTAGGAAAGGGTCGACGACCCTTTCTCATGAATTTCCAATTTCAGGCTATGTAGTGTTTCACGTTTTGTGTTTCTAAAATCTTCACGTCTTTTTTTATGGGACAAGCCCGCCACACTATTCCCAAACCACTAACTCCTGTACGCCAGAATCAACAGTGGCGACCACAAGAAAAGCGCCGAGACAATGAAGCCCGACGAAGTCCCAGAGAAACGATTTAACTGTCTTGGATCCCGCAATGAAATTAATCAGAAAAGAATAGCGGAGGAGTAAGAAAAACATAATTTTCACTTCCCTCTATATCAGCAGGAGACAAAACTGAACAAGGCCAATAGGCACACAGGGACGTATACAACTGGGATAAGCCCAGTTACATAGCACCACGGATATTATTGTCATTAATATTACTGGGTCCTAAGTTTAGAGCTGTTTATATTTGATTCCAATAATAGGTATGACAAAAATGCTTGAACGCACGGAAATTTGTTCTAGTTTCTACAAGGTCCGTGTAATAAATAACTCCGGAAGTAACCTGTACACTATTTAACATAACATTACGTTCATTCTCCCAACGACAACGCTCCCATAAGATGTGATGTGCAGATTGTTCATATTCGCAGTCAGATGTAGAACATTGACAGAAAGGCGAGGCAACAAGCTTGAAGGAAAATAATTTACTCTTAAAGTTACCATGACCTGTGAGAAATTGGGCAACACAGTGATCCACCTCCAGCCATGTCCTGGCCAGCCGCTCACGAACGGATGGAAAGAACTGGTGGAGGTGTCGGCCTTTGATGGAATTATCCCACCTACATTGCCATTCAGACAAAAGTTCCTCCCAGACGTCAGTCTGTGGTTTAAGTAATCTAGCTACTTTAGCACGGTCACGTTGCAATAAAAAGTCTACGCCCGCGGTCTCTCGTGCGCAGTAGTACATTGAAGCACGGCGCTGCACTTCAAGATCGACTGGAAGTACCCCTTCCAGTACCGGTAAGGCTTCAGTACTAACCGTCCTATACGCTTTACACAAGAAAATCAAGGCCAACCGCTGGCTTTGAAGTAATTTATGTCGTGCCGCTCCTATGGTGGCCCTATCGGCTCAAACTGGTGCCCCATAGCACATACACCCAATCACGATCTTCACGTCTTGTCGACATTTTTGTGTTTGAACATCACGCTTATTTTTATCTGCACTTGTTTTATCCTTCTAATTTCTTAATATTACGGTGGCGTCGTCTTAAACAAAATAAAGTGTTTTAGCAGATTTAATCAGGTTTTATATACATGTTTATGAAATGAGATTCCAAGAATAATACAAGAATAGTTTCACTTAGCTTTAATAAGAAACAAAAATCCAATCAACTTACAAAATAACGTAGAAAACTAATATTATATTAACAAACTAAATTAAGTCTTAGTTTAATATACTTAGTACATAGTTTTAGGCATTCATTTAATTAAGTGCTTCATCAGTATTGTTATTTTAAATATAGTGTATTGGCCTTTTGTGTTCATTGAATACATTTATTCAATTTTAATAATTACATATTATTTGGGTAGGTATTCGGATAGAATATCATTTTCGGTACATAAGCGATAAATATGTCAGACATTTTAAAGTGGAACAAGTGAACCACGTTTGAAAGATTCCTCTTCCTCCTCAAATTGCAACGTTACTTTTGGAATTGAGAAAAGCTGCAACACGTCTAAAGATTTAAGATTAATATAAATAGTATAAGTTGTATGTAGATGCATTAATTGAACTACCCACAGAGAGAATGAAAATTTAAAACTAGAGGTTGTTTTTGTGAGTGTATGATGAAACTGTCGCCGGACGCTGTCCATCCCCTACCGCCTATTAGTCATCTCTCAACAGCTCCTCGCGGCGAGGTCAAGTCCTAGGGGTGCCATTTGTGACCCGGAACTACACGAGCTTTATCCTCATAAAACATATTTTAATTCACATCGTAATACAAACAAAAAGTTTTTAAATCAAAGCAAACATTTTATGTTGTATGTTTAAAAAAAAATATCAGAGATAAAACGAATTTACCAAAAAAAACCTGTGTTGTCCAAAGGCAGTCTCTTTGTGGGGCCAGGGGAAATTAAATATTTTTTGGATCTTTTGAACATATCTAAACTGATAAATGGTAACATACATGTGGTACTGTCACGAGCAATAATATGTAAACACTTGTCAAAGTTCAAGCGCGAATATTTCGTGAAATAATTATTGCAACTTTGCGATATGGCCTGTTTTGTAATAATATGAGTTCCAGAATATTAGTTTCGCTACGTAGCATGAAAATGAAACCAATACAGTAGCTAAAAATTGCTTCTAAACGTTGTTAAGTGTTTACATGTATATTGGTGTTTCTGACTGTACATATTATTATGCAGGTAGGTACATATATGCTTCGTACAGTGCATAACACATGGTACATAAATCAGATTACAGCCGAATCCTCGCGCGCAATGGTATCACATAATCCCGTTTGGTTAGCAGCTGCCAAATTTGCAAGCAAACTATTCTGATCAACGTCACCACAATCTGCCACACTGATGTATGAGACGACCTATATTGATCGCGCAAATGAGCGTATGAACTGTTCGATTGAGGCTACCTTTCGATTTGGATCGGCCGCTGTATCTATCTCTGAAAGGGTGGAATAGATGACCCCTATGTAACATAGGTTCATAGGAGTAAGTAGATTTAGAACACGATATACTGTTCATCAAAGTCGAAGCCAATGACCGATCGCTAATTTAATTTATTTCAATGTCAGATTACAGAGATCCATAATGATTAGTAACAATTGGAACTTAGAAACTATGTTAGTAAGGTTACAAAAATTCAATCACTAAAACAAATACTTACTTAAGCTAAGAGGGCTTTCTGGAAATATCTACTTTCATGATTAATTTCGCTCTACGAACTAGAAGAAAATGCTTTTTGGAAATATAAATTTTAATATAAACTCATAATTGAATGCTATAATTTGTAAAGGTTAAGTTAATAGCTGATTGGAAGTGTTGGAAGGTTCTTTGGTCTCAAATCGAAAGTCGACTGAAATTTTGACTTTCATTATTATTTAAGATTCTCATAAAATTTTCACCGTTATAGAAGTTTTTAATCCTGTGACATTTTTTTAAAGGGCAATAGTAAAATGTACTGAAAAGTTAAACAGCTGTTTACGTAGCGCTTTTAAAATTATGAGCTAAGTTTTTTGTAAATTAGGATGCATGCGTCAGAACACAGTAACAGACTCCCGGATCTCACAGGTAGTTAATATTTAATGAAGAGAAAAGTCGCAGATTTCACAGTATACACAGAAGTGACCATTTATTGTCAAAACTTTGGCTCCCGCACTAAATTGAACCCGGCAACGTAAAAGTTTCGGGTGAAGTTATCAAACTCCAAATTTTACAATTAACGAAGCGTGTTCGCGGAGTAAACTTCCATATTTTAGCATAGGTGAGCGCCAGTTTCTAATATGCCGCAAAATATATAGAGCCACTGTTTCCAACAGACTTAGTGATGGCTACAAAGTCAGCGAAGTTCGGTATGATGTAGCATATTATTATTAACCCCTATTGTCAGCTTATTAAGTACATTTCATTTTAATAACGGCACGGTTAAATGGGTCAGTAGTACGGTGGGATCAGCAATGAACTAATTTATTGAGGCGAGTTCTGACTTTGCGTAGTTTTGTTGACTTCCCGAGAAAAAACTGCAGCTTTTTTTCTAAACTGAATAAGCAAGCAATTACGTGTTTTCCTTTTTAAGGCTTCCATCCCGAAGGCAGTTGTTCTTTGAGTTCCATCTCGGCTGTCGCTTCATTAGCAGCCCCACTTCTAGTGGTAAACTTGCAATGGGACCCGCGGGTGCGATCAACTATACTTATACTTGTGTTAATACCTACCTGCGCTCAGACCTGTGTCAAGCTTCGTTGGAGACGAATTTCACTAAAATTAACTGGTTGAAGAGCTTTCTAACACTCGTTACCGATTCTCAACGGAATCGAAACGACTGTTAGCATATTTTTATAAACAAAATGAATAACCTTTCATCTTCAAAGGTATCGTGATAAGTAGGGTCGTTCGTAAAACGTTTGCTAAAAATGCCTATCGTTTTCTTATTAATGAAAAGGAAACCATTATTCTTCGCCCAGAAAAAGGTATTATTAACTTATTAAAATATTCAAGTATTCGAAATGCTATTGAAGCGTAAATCTCGCAGTCGATCGTAAAAACTGTTCCCCAGAGTAACGAAAGTAACTCTGTTTCATTGGATCCGAGCAGTACCATTGTCCTCATACGCACTCGGAGAAAAAGACCAATTTCTGAGATTTCCAAAGGGCTTAGCTTCATTTCCTTTTATATCTCCCCAGATACTAAATTCGTTCAGCCAATAATAAAAAATCGTCGGGGACACTTGGAATGGACTTGACGTAAAATTTACCCTCAATCCTGAGGACAGATTGGACATTATAACGCACTTTCGTCCTTCGTGTAGGACACTGAGCTTGCTTGATTGCTAAAGGCTTTACTACAACTACTATGGGTTACTTAGTAGTTGTCGTAGTAGACACAAATACGCCAAGTAATTGCTTAAATTCAGCTTAATACTTAGATTACAAGTTCGTTGAATTGTTAATAAGTTTATGAAAGGAATATTCTAGTATGTTTGAGGTGTTTTTAGGAGATATAAAAATATAATATGAATGAATTTAATAACAGTGTTGTTGAGCAAATGAAAGAACAACATAGAATGTTGGAGCAGCTCATTAAACTGTGCATGTTAGAATCAATTAAGAGAAAAGGAATATGAGGTTGGCATTTTGTCATTATCTATTTATTATTTTAATATGTTTTACGTAATAACTGAACGTGCGTTATACTAATAACACTATTGTTTTCTAGCAAAACAATGCTTATTTTAAATGTATAATAGTATTAAACGTAGACAAGATCTTTAAAACAAAATATACAAGTCTGCGCTATTTCTGACGCTCTCACGTTTCCAAAACTTCATTTGATTTATTTGATGATTCTGTGGCCTATATAGAGGGGAAAGTACGAACGCAGCATTATGTGGGTACTAGTGTTGACCCATGTTTCAACTCGTTTATCATTGGGGATAAAGGAAACTGTATTTTATATCAAAAGACATGCTGACGAACTACGAAAATGCAAAATGTTACATGATACCAATAGTTAAAATGTTTCAGATCGGTGGTGTTTTAATTTGCAGAGTTGCGGATATCTGGCGAGGTTGTCTGACCACAAATACCTCGGCATTTTTTAAATGTCAGGTGTCCGTGGCATGATTCCTGATTAAATGTTAAAATATTTCTTTTTTACTTCCACATTAATGTATGTTCACAATGGGCGAACACATGTGAACACTATCTGCAATAACGAAAGTAAGAACCACCTAAAGTCCTACTTTTTGAACCCAAGGAATTCTGCGAAGGGAATTACCAGAAAAACGTAATCCGTAAAAAAACTATTTACGCGAATGCATACAAAATGAGTTTGGGAAATACTACAATACAAACTAGAGCTAGAATTTAAATATACATTATGCTTCAACAGGTCCATTGATCGTAGTCTTATTTGTATACCGTTAAACTAAGCTTATGTATCTACATAAATATGTATATCTAAAACTGTCATACCCACATCAAAGTATACAACTTAAGTTAGTAAGACAAAACGTCAGGTAACGGTCCACTGCGCAACGAACAAACATTTTTATTGTGCTAACGACTGGTGACATCGTAAAAAAACTAAAGCTCCAATAAAGTAAAGAAAATCCAATAATAATAAACAGGGTAGCTCTCCAAACACGTTAGAGAAGTCGGCAAAGTAGGGTGTGCATGTATTCGAAACAGAATGGAACTTATTGAAGCAATAAGGATTGCGTCTTGTGAATCGTGACAGCGGTGTCCGGGACAGACGCGGTCGGAACTTCCCGGGTAAAGTTGAAGTCAGCTTCCACATATTTCACGGCCACATTACAAAACTTTTATAGAGCTTTGGAGTTTCGACTTATAAAAGATTTAAATGTCTATCTCTTGGGCGCAATAAGTAGCTACAGCTTTTGGATTTCCATTATTTCAATGTTTTATGATTATAACGATTTATCGGAAAGTTTCTGGAGAAATCTTAATGCCTACGACAAGTACATTAAGCTTAGGGTAATGTAGACTACTACCTCGATACATTTTAAACTATGATTGTTACAGTGACAAAACATCGTTAAAGATATTATATTAAAAATAACACGAACAGTATTATTAAGTTCGTTCTTAAATACCCGTTTAGGTAAAGATCAAACAAGGTCAGACACAACACGCTTATTATAAATAAATATTCAGTTTGGTGACATTATTCATTTTTAATAGGTTTGAAGTATTCGAAGATCTGCCTGTACTTAATTAGGTCTTGACGCCCCTGCTCGGGTCATTGCACCATGAAGATAGGGTGCCCTAGGCCCATGAATATGACTGCCTACGAGTACGTCTGCCGAAACACCTTCTCCACTTAACAAGATACTTGTGTATGTAGATTCTATTTTAATATCTAGCTTCTTTCTTCGATGTCTAATACTGACAAAAAAATGGCAATTTATATATTTAAACAAAGGTTCCGTCGGTAAGTTTGTATTAAGTCCTTAATAAATAGTATCCTCATACTTAAGACCTGTCTGAAACCTCGGAAGTCACTGAAAATGAATAGCATACTAGCACATAATTCTTTTATTCCGATTTTCGTACTCCAACTTACAAACGAACAAGTTATTTCACTTAATTTATTCAACATATACAATGTAACCCAACTTTTAAAACAGTAAGTGTACAGAGTTATTAAATAACGTCTTAAAGCAGACGGAGTCCAAAATGATCGTTGAGACGAAGTTTATATAGCACAAGGCAGACGTTGAGGCTTTTAGCAGTGAAAGTTTTAACTGCACAGCGTTTACTCAAAATGCAAATTACAGGCTCCATATATGCGAGGTGGAGTTAGACAGGCCGCAGGATGTGATACACGGGACCCCAATATTAAACCACACGATAGCGCTATAAATTTTCAACCTGCCGTGTCTACGTTGTAATTTTCACGTACGTTGATGTTTACACGTTTTTAAGTGTTCAGCTGTTTTTGTTTTGTTCGACTTATCATACTCTAGCCGTTTGTTAGTTGAGTTTAGTCGTAAATATTTAGTTTCAACTCGTGTTGTATGGTCGTCTTTCTCGGATGACCTCGTTAATTGAGCTCCAGTTAGCACTAAAATGGAATAATACTCGTATTCCAAAGTATTTGTAATTTTATTATTGTTGATTCGATTATTTCATAGAACTAATCCATACAATACATTAAATTTACTTTTCACGTGAACAGAGGGCTGGCTTATTTTTGGCCAAAGAATCAGCATTTCTGCGATCATCTTATTGACTGCGATGTGGACGATTTTTTGAACGCCCTGTAATTCTTTTCCCTTTTTTATTATTATTATAAATCGAGAAATTGTAGTTTGTGAATAATCAAACTGGTACATATAATTAAATTCAATTAAATTTATTGGTGTGGAAGAAAACATTAAACAATTTGGCGTAGGATTTTATAAACAACAGAACAGTAACCATGCATATATAATCCCTTCTTACAAGTACAGAGGACTCCCGAGCTCAAATAAAAAACTGGCCAAGTGCAAATCGGACTTACACATGAAGGGTTCCGTACCGTTGTAGTAGATATTATGTTATTTTAGCACCATAGGTTGTACAGTCAGCAGCAGAAGTAGATGAACACTATTTTAAAGTTTCAAAGCAGATTTTAAACAAAAAACTTTGTAGAAATAACACGTTACTAACAAGTTATTGACGATTTAGGAATATTTTATTGAAAAATAAAAAATATAGCTAGAGTTCTGTACATACAATAATATACAATACGAAATGTTAAGCTGCTTCTGCTGTTGACTGTACCACCACTTATAGGTTTTCCTGTGATCTATTATGTGTTGAACTAATTTCTGTATTTTTTTAAAAATTGTGGGCTCTGTAGTTTCGGGGAAAAGGGTCGAGGGAGGTCGGACAGACAGACAGACACAAATACCATTTAAAGCATAAAACTATTCACCTAATTAAGCTTCAAATAGACCATCACGACCATTACTAACCAGTGCTATTTATAACAACTGTAAATTATTTTTAGGACTCCCAAGTTACGTGCGCGAGACTTTGCAGCGACAAGTTGTGGTATTGTTAAACTTTAATGCACTTTGACACTTCACACAAAGGATTTAGGTACTTTAGTTCACAGTCCTCTTAGTAGCAATTGCTCATTTTATTTGTATGGACTGTGTGCAACAAGACGGGGGTAGGTGGAGGGGGGGAGTTAGGGGTGCCCATAGTATTTGTGATGGATTACAACAGCATTGACCTGCGTCATTTCAGCATTGACATGTGAATGTATTCAGTTGATGTAAGACAATGAGATCATGAGTTTTTCGCCCATCAACAGACTAACAAAGGCTAGTGTGGCTCAACATAAAGATTGACCCGAAAAGCTGATATTATGTCCGGGGCTGCCGGTTATTCGATAGAGATACTGTGGCCAGAGACACAAAGGGCTAAGAAGGAATATGGGTGGTGCTTAGTCAGTAGTAGTCTGACACTCTCTTCCGCTTCGCCCAGAACGGGAGATTTCCCAACATCCAAAAAAAGGGTGATAAAATGCAGCCACGAGCTCCTCTAGAGATAGACTTTTTAATCCACGAAAAAGCCGTAGGATAAAACCTTGCATTTCTGTCCTAAAAAGTAAACAAGATCACAAAATAAATTGGAATACTTTTCCTTCCCTAGAATAGTCTTATTACGCCTAACAAGGGTAAAGTTGCCAACTATAAGTTTTGTCAGAGATGAGAAGGCACAGAATTTCTACAGTTTGTCAACAGAGCTAGCAATTCTAGGTACTGTGTCCCTTGAGAACACGAAGTTAGATGTCACTTGTAAAGTGCCTTTTTGGAGCACATTAATTTATTAAAGCTTTAAGTGGCCTTCACAAATTCTTAAGAAATTTGTTTAGTTATGTAAGTATATTTGGCATATTAATAGTCCAAGTCTACAAAAGTTCTTTATTGAATTTGAGTAAACACATTCAGTCGGTCAGTTCGAGTAGTGAAACCATTTATGTGAAATATCTCCTGTCTCAAAGTTTCATCTGTCCAGAAACATCTGTACTCAGACGGATTCTCTATTGCTGCTCTTTTCTTTAATAAGGTGATTTTAGTTTTTTAGAACCACAGATATACAGGGTGTAAATTAACCAATCACACTTAAGTTAACCAAGCATTCTGTACATCAAACTAAGTACCCCAACGCAAAAAATTTTGCTGGGACCCACTTTTTTTTTGAAAATTTACGGTAAAACTCAATGTGGCACTCTTAAAACATTGTGCTAGAGGATGCTTTGAATAGTAAAAGGGGCATGGAGGTAATTTAAGTAAAGTTATAACCTGAAAAACTAGTTTTTACAAAAACAGCTGTGCAAAATTTGGAACTTTGACCCCCAATATCTCCGTAACTAGGGGGTTCCCAAATATGGTCTAGAACAAAAAAAATATCGCAGTGGTGGGGAAAACAAGTGCCCTTTTTTTTTTTTTTTTTTTTTTTTTTTTTTTTTTGGTGGGTGTAAAATCATCGAATAACCCCTCCCGCTCTTGGGCAGAGCGAAAGGGAGTGTCAGACTTCTACTGACTAAAAACCACCCATGTTCCTTCTTCGCCCTCTATGTCGAGGCCGCGATAACCGTTGGACTACCCGCGGCCCCGACAGGCGTCGGCCCTTTCGGGCCCCTCCCATGTTGCTGACATCTCTTTGAGGCGCGCGTGGAACACGAACGCGCCGTCGACACGGCCTGTTTTCGTCGTGAGACGGACGGACGGCGAGTTAAAAACAAGTGCCCTTCGTTTGCGTTAAGGGTACTTTTACACCCTTTATATAGACCTAAATAACGAATAAGAGCAAATACTTCGCGTGCCTCTTCTCGTGCCTAGCTTACGTACAAAAATCGTAAGTGGCCACTTTAGCACTCAGTCTGCATCGGTGTATAGCGCTAGTCGGACGTCGGCGCTGGTGCAAAAGGCCGGGGTTGGGGCGAAAGGGGCGCCGTACGCGGCGGCGTCTTTGAATCGATTTGATTTTCTGTTTTTTCATCACTAAATAGTGCTTGTGACGTTATAAAAGGTAGTCAAAAAATTACACGCTTGGTTTTCATACAGATCGTGATAAACTGCGGTTGGTTTAAAATCCTCGGAACTTTCAGACTCTTAAGGTGAATGAGTTCGTCACTCCTAGATAGTTACTTATTTATATTTATAACACATTTGCTCGTAAAGGGTCTCTTATTTCACCAATTTCAATATCGTAATGTATCTCATTACGTACTTATGCGGTAATGTAATGTAAATCGCACGGTTTAGGAAGATGCTCTGTCAAAACGAACGGTACCTACTTTTTTAAATCTTAGCAAAGAGTTTTTATTTCAGAAAAGTGGTCAACATTTTATGAACAAAATTAACTTTGGGAGATAAAATATAATAAATAAACATTTAATTCTTTAATTTTATTAATTTCGACAATAAATTACAACCATTAATATCTGTAGCAAAAACAAAAATATTAATTTACTTTATTAATAATACTGGCTGTTTTGTGCCTATGCCTGAAAAAAAATCGCATCGCTTATTTGTTAAGAAATAATAATCAATTTTACTAATTGCTCAAATTTTCATAACTAAAGATTTATTCGTTTAAGAAAGTCCGAGTTTTATTTATTTCCTCGCAAATATGACAACAGGAAATAAAAAAAACGTCGTATGACATACTTGCGCTTTGATAATTACAGCCTCTGCTTTCTTTTAGCCCTCGCCTACGGCTCGGGCAAGCAATATCGCCTCGGCTGTAATTTTCAACTTACCGCACTTATATCATAATGTACTATTATGTGGGTAATTAGTTGCTTGGTTGGTGGGTATGTAATGTAGGCATACCTTTTTTTTTTTTTTTTTTGGTGGGTGTAAAATCATCGAATAACCCCTCCCGCTCTTGGGCAGAGTGAAAGGGAGTGTCAGACTTCTACTGACTAAAAACCACCCATGTTCCTTCTTCGCCCTCTATGTCGAGGTCGCGATAACCAGAGGACTACCCGCAGCCCCGACAGGCATGTAGGCATACCTGCTATCTACTTTTATTTGTGGTCCCGAAAAGCCAAGGCCAAGCAGTAGATAGCAGGTATGCCTAATACCTGCTATCTACTGCTTGGCCGGCTTATTATTCTCCTGTTCTTTTTTGCATACTTTTCTATTGTTCATCATATCTGTCTTTTATATTATTATTTTATTATTATTTGACTAAAATAATAACAAAAACACAACGACTATTGTTCGTTTATTGAATGTTAGGTTCCTTACTGAGATAAATACTTCTCTCACAAAGTTTTCCTCATTTCTTACCTACGTCATATATTGATCCGACAAAAATAGAGACATTTATAAATAGGTTCAACAAAATAGCATCATCTGCTTAGGCTTTTCCTAACTATATTGGGGTCGGATTACAGTCTAACCTGAATGATAACCTGATGTAGCTGAATACCTGTGTTTTATATGAACCGACTGCCTCTCTGACATCCACAACACAGTTAGTACTAGTACGGGTCGTGACGATTTTGGGACCGGGACCGCGGTTCAGGATTCCCCCTACAATAATAATAATTACGTTTTAGTAGTATTTCGGGACCACAAATAAAATGAACAAACTTATGCTTTTTAAAAGTACGGTCAACCAGAAAAAAATTAAATTATGAAAATAAAACTAATTTTATAAGACTATAAAATATTTCTTTTGTTACAAAAATAGCAGCCTGAAATCTCACAATAAATTGTTCATTATTATTAGAATATAAACAACAGTCTTAACATTAAGAATATCGTATAAATAATGTTATAATCAACAGTCTCCATGCAGTATTTTTTTTTTGTACGAGATGCGAAACAAGGATAGTAAAGTCTTACAAACTACCAGGAGGCCAGAACGGTGAAGTAGTAGTGTCATCATTGCATGTTATTAGAAATGTATGTATATACATTTGATTTTGAAATTCCTATTAACAATATACAATACCTCCTTCATTTTTCTGGCCTCCGGGTAGTTTGTGAGACTATACTACACTAATCCTTTTTAAGTTATAACTTCTTTTCGTTTGAAAATTAGGGCTTGCTTTCTATAAAAGAGAGAGAGACAGACAGAGAAACATGCGACGCCGCACAGCTTACAATAGCTTACTATAGCAAAAAGTGTCGTGACAACTTTTCGTAAGAATTTTTTCCGTCTAGCCCCCTTTCACAACGCGCGATAAGGAACTTCGTTCCAAAAAAAATACCTATGCAATATTTTTCGATAATCTAAAAGACGGACTACTTCGAATCATATTTTTTTAAGTCAGTAAACATCCCTATTGTTGATCTTATGAATCAACAACTATACGAATTTAAAGCCTCGAAAGCCCCACGACCCTATAATACAAAACCTTTTTGTAAGCGACACCTGATTTGTAATACCTACAAATGCTTTGCAAATAACAACAAAGAAAGCCGAAGTTAAAGTACAGTTAACAAAAACTGATATAATATTATTTTATATCACTTTTTTGGAAACTGTACTTTAACTTCGTTTTTTTGTTACTTACTACTTTATTATACTAATTTGGAGTAGTATTTACTATATATTATACTACTCCAAATTAATTATCATATTAAGGATGGAATCCGGGACCGCGGTCCCGGTCCCGAAAGCCGCATGACCCTATAATACAATACCTTTTTGTAAGATGGCGACACCTAATTTGTAATACCTATATGCTTTGCAAATAAAAACATTTTATTCTATTATAAGACTGGCTGTCAGATTTTCGGGTCACTAACTACCTGTAACGACCTGCAATAATCTAGATCTGACAGTTGGTACCAACGGCTTAACGTGCTATCTGAAGCATGGATGAAACTCGGTATGTAATGGTCACGGACCCACCTAGGCGAGCGCGGCCTTACCTAAATATCCACCTGAGTGACTATTATTAATTCCGCACGAGATCCTTCAATAGATAAAACAACATAACAATCCAAAATATAATTACCTAGAGCTTTTCGATTTCAATAAAATGTACTTTTATTAATAACGTTAAAGTGATAAGATATCTATCGCTTGATTTTATTTTAATATTGAGAGTGAATAAACAAAATGTCTATTATGTAAGTGCTATTGATATTACGTTTTCAATAAAATGTTAACATCGCAAATTTCATCCTAATGCAAATCGCGCTTTATTCAGACATAATGTAGATAAATATTTATCTGAAAACTAGCTATACAACGAACCATGCGTCGATGCATTCATAAATGTATAAATTATGATGTGAAATGTTGATAGTAATAGTTAAATTATTCAAATTTCTAACATACACAAAGTTTTGTTGACACTGTCGGCCCATGTTTGGACAGGAAACTGGCTATTTCTGACGCCAGTTTATCATTTAAACTAATTTAAACTTCGTATCACCTTGAGCGATCTGAAGGTAGGACGATTGTTTAGGTACGATGCTATTATTACTGAACTTTTGTAAAGGGGTGTTGCAGTATTTCGTCTGTATACTGGCGAAATATTGGTGTTTCTGCTACATCATGGCCTTTTAATAGAACCATATTATAACATAACATCACGCGTCTCCCCAAAGGGAGACAAGTAAACACACCACTTTTATCACACCTTATTTCGCCAGTTAAGTTTGAGTATAACTATGTAAAAGAGCACTATTAACTGGGCAAAATTCGTTGAGATTTATTGTCTCGGCGCTTTTCTGATGTTGCACTAGTTTAAGATTAGTGCAGCGAGATAGTCCGAAAACAAATATATAAAAAAACCCTAATAACACTTTAGTTTGGGGAATCAATTAAGCACAACTCAAAAACAACCTCAGCTATATTCAAAGGATAGACGCGTCTATGAAACTACTATATTTCGTGTCTATTCTCTTTGCCTGTACATACGAATATGTTCGTTTCACATCCAGCCGGGTCCGGTGACACCGCAAACGCACCACAGCGTCTTAATTTTGCTGACACTGAGCTACTACCCGGGTCACCTCGAAGTGAGCTAGGTCTTACACTGATATAATACCTAAGTGCAGCTTGGACACTATAAATATCTAAACTCTAGGGTCGATGCTAACATAAAATAGTTTGAAACTGAAAATTGGTCGAGCATATATATTTGGGAGTGGGTGTATAAAATTCACTGACTCGTTGATCTAGTAGACGCAGGGTTTCTTTTGTATAAGGATTTTTTATGTAGGAGTCACGGTCATGACTGTGCCCAGTTGGCGGCAATAGATTTGCCCATATACCATCAGACTTAAACATTACTGGCAAAATCTGGCTATACTATTTGGGGATAATGCTATGTTATGTATAAAGTACTGTGTTTTGATAAGGGTTTTTGATTTTCCAAAAATAAATGACTCTAAAGCGTTTTTCAGAGTAGGCCTACTCCACTATTGTTCGAAAAAAAACCGGCCAAGTGCATGTCGGACCACGCACAATGTAGGGTTCCGTAGTTGCCCATCAAAATATTAAGTGAACTTACTAAAATGATTAAACACCCTGCCTACCTACCTCCGAAAGATGATTTTTTATTGTAAAAATAAAACAAACTTAGATTTGCAGTTTTGAGATCTTGCGCTCCCATACACTATGTACAGGAAAATATTTCATACAAGTACATTTTATAAGTTGGCCGACTACCAGTAAAACTGTAAAGCTTACTTAACTGTGATAGTTTTCCTTTTATTTTCGTTATATATGCTACTACCACGAATTTTTCTCACGCACAAACACAACCCGTATATATAATATAACCCGGTTTAGGTTGGCACACATGAGTCTAACAAAAATTGGCACTTTAAAGCTTAATATTTCACAAACGAATCCCCTAATCGAAAAACGTGATGATTTTCCAAGACATATCCAACAACGCCAGGGGCGTGCGCCCTATATAGGCTCTTAGGCTTAGCCTACCTTACCAACTGAGCATTTCTTATAACTAATTAACGATGCAATAAAATAACACTATGTACAAATTAATCATAAAAAAGTTCAAACTCCTGTTAAAATACTTATAGCAATTTTTCGCGTCCCACTAAAACTCATTGACAAGGATTACGATTAGTACGAATCTTATAGACAAACACTCGACTTGTCTAAAACCCATTCATAATTGTATGCACACAGCGTCACATCGGTACGTATGGCCGTGTCTATGAACCGCACACATACATAGATTTTCGCAATTTTAACGCAGCAGCTCCTACGACTGTAGCTGAGTGGGCTGTGATTGGCTGCAACAACACAACCAATCTATAACCCGCGAAGTTCAAAATTTGCATTTTTTTGCATTTTGTAGGCCAGTGCTAGGTTGTATGTTGAATAAAATATATATAAATTATTGTAGTAAACATTAAATTAAATTAAAAATTAAATTAAATATGACTACATACGTCTTAAAACCGGGAATCATATTTTAATGAACATACAACCTAGCACTGGCCTGTAAATTGCAAAAACGTAAGGAAATTTTAATTTCGCGCTTCGCGAACTTCGGGCTTCCGTGCATAGAGCGCAGCACCTGTTTAGTTCGATGTTCGCAATATTGTCAACTTGTCACCTCATTCATTGGATTTCGTATAATCCTGCAAAAAATGTTGACCGCTGTTGTGAACAAACTCGATATGAAAATGATGCAATTTTATTTGCTAGTATTTTTCTATCGACAATAATAACCTAGAAATTATTTTTTACGTAAGAGGAAGACATTACTGTTTCATTGTTGTGACAAGCAATATATAATGCGATTTTGTTTTGAAACCGAAAACGTACAGTTAACGTTATTAACAGTAGTGTAAATATTAATTTTGTTGTGTATTACTTGTTTATTCACGTAACAAATAACAATGGTATTTACTTGTGAAGTTTGTGCTGATAATGTGTGTTTATTACATGTTAAAGGTAATAAGTGTTCTCAATTATCGGTCAGTGGGTCGTCTTAGGGGCGGATCGTATAATGATAAGATTCAAGTTGTATCTAAAGGTAGACATGTACCCGAATTACGAAAATTTATCCAAAATCTTGCAAGTTACGTGTTCTGTAACTATCACCCACTCACTTGGATGAGATATTTGAGGTGGCCGAATCTTTCTTCTGTTTGCATCGTCATTAGAAAATCGTGAGTTAAACCTTGAATAATGTGGTGAGTTTTTGAATGGTATTTAAAAGTTTTGTTTTTACAGGCTTACTTTTTTTTTTTTTTTTTGCTTTCATTTATTCGTAGCCTACCCATCGTGGGGGACCACTGCACGCCACTGAACAACGCCCCCATACAATGGACTTTGGGAAAAAACCAATCATCCCCACTTTTCAAAATTTTACTTTAGCACTTTGTTGGCGAAACTCATTTGTATATTCATGCCAAATTACAGCTTTCTAGTACTAAGCGTCTTTGAGATATAGTTTGGACGGACATACAGACAGACAGACGGCTATGGCGTAACTATAAGGGTTCCATATTGACTACTGAACCGTAAAAACAGGTCTGAGAATAGAAGACGAAAATATGTGCCATTCGACTCCCCCATATTTTTATCCGAGGCTGTCAATTCTGTTTCAGACATAACGTATTATTGTTCTAAAAAAATGACATAGTTTATCGCAAAATAATCACGTAGGAACAATAACGCCCCGCACGACCGCCCGCCTCGCAATCCCAAACAGAACTATAGAGCTACACAAATAGTATCAATTATACTTTTTAACTGTCACATGAACTACCCTACTATCTATGATAGAAAATATCGGCGATAGTATAATATTGTCTCGTAGGTAGCCAATAAAATAGTTATGGCGCTTAGGAGGCAGCGTGGGTTGCTATTTTCATTAGAGCATTAAGTCAACTTGGGGTGGAGGCATTAATCTGTTTACGAGATATCGAGTTATGTAATCCTATCTTATGTTGCAGTTATTGGGTCCGAAGATTTACGGCTTTACACGAAGAGTATTTGGGAACATTATATATGTAGGTTCATCGAATTCATCATCCATAGCCCGACATCCCAAGCTTCAGACCCCAGGCCTCTCTTTGCTCGGGGCTGCGGGATGCTCGGGGCTGTGGGATGTTCGGGGCTGCGGGATGTTGTAAGAGATACCGCGGCCTTGGCATATAGGGCTAAGAAGGAACATGGGTGGTTTTTAGTCAGTAGAAATCTGACACTCCCTTTTGCTCTGCCCAAGAGCGGGTGGGGTTATTTGATGATTTCCCACCCCCCAAAAACAAAAAAAAGCCTCTCTTTGCTTTTGCCATGTCCCACGTACTTGTGCCGTCTTCATCTAGGATATGCTCACGATGGCAACAATGTCGTCTGCCTATCACGCCGCCGCCGGACGACCAATACTTCTCTTTGCAGTAATTGGACGCCACTAAGTCACGGCTTTATCTTTTATTTTTTTGAGGGTGGGAAATCATCAAACGACTCCTCCCGCTCTGGGCAGAGCGGTGGGGAGTGTCGTGACTAAAAACCACCCATGTTCCTTCTAAGCCCTTGTACCGGGGCGGCGGTATCTCTTTCGAATAACCCGCAGCCCCGACGGGACCTGCAATCACAACGCCTTGCTGGATCACATTGAACTCTAAATTAATACAGTTCACATTTTTCTATGAAACAGGTTTTCTACGGAAATTCTGAGCAAGGAACTCATAAACTACTGTCAAATAAATAATTATTACTTATGCTATTTTCCATATGGTAATTAAAATAGCTTATGACATAACGTGCGTACACGTTAAACCAAATAAGAGTGAACATATAAATTCTTGCGACAATAAATCACCTGGATATTTACTCACCTGTAGAATGCTCAGAAGAAAAGATTTCAGACTTTTCTACCGAAGACATGTACATAATTCTTGCATTATGAGACAGAACAAAAGTTACACAGTACAATTTGATTATGACTGACGGAAAAACTTGCTAAACTCATAAAACAGGTTTTTCCGTTTAAGAATACGTAATATTTGAGTCTAATAAATATTATTGGAACAAAGTTCGTAATTATAACGGACATAAGACGAATTTTACCAATAAAACTGAACGCTATCAGCAAATCTATATATTATTAGCTTTTAAAAACAAGTTAACACACATTTTTTATATGATTACTAGCTGTGCCCTGCATGCGTTGCATTGGACCTTCTTTGGGTGGGGTCATGATGTGAAAAGTACTTTACGACTTATTCTCATACGTACTGAATATTTTCACAAAATTTCATAAAAATCGGTCAAGCCGTTTTGAGGAGTATTGCAACTAACACCGTGACACGAGAATTTAATATATATAGAAGAAGAAGATAGATAGATAGATTTGATAATATTCAAATTATTATTAAAATAGAGCCAACAATACGGCTATATTTTGTTAAGCATAATAATAGTTTCAATATTTTTTTACCATTGCCATAGTTACGAAAAAGATCATTTGATTCATCGATAGCAGTGAATAAAAATCTTTTAATGAGTGAAAAAAAACAGTCGTATTTGAAACAAGCACGATGTAGATAAACTAGTATAAAAATAAATTAAACGTGCTGACAAGTATATTACACTGAATTACAATAACTGTTCTAATTTTACTATGTTTTTTTGTAATCTGTAGGTATGGTAGCACATTAGTCTGTACTTGAGAAGGTACATAATATTTGGTATTCAAAAATACAGATTTACTAACTTAGTGAGGGCACACAAAACCTTCACAAAAATAATTACAAGAAATAAGCTGCCAAACGTTGATTATATTTACCAAAAATAAATGATTTTGCTTCTATTTAAAGATACGAGTATCACTATTGTCAACATGGCGCGGTTGTTAATATTTGTGGAATCAAAGACGTTTCCCCGGTAAATAAATACCTTAAGACCAGGCACTCTAAAATAATTTCCACGCAAGCTCCGCCCCATGCACCCCGCCACTCCGCGCGATGTGCTAGACGCTAGCAGTCTCAATTCTTATTTCGTTTATAACTAAAGTAGTAATTGATCTGGAGAAAAACTATCTTGTGGCTGGATAGTAAACTATATTTTCTTACAGTGAACATTTATTTTAGACATAAAGGCGGAGCAATCTTGAGGAAAAATGTAATAATCGTTAAAAAAGACATGATTTTCGAATAAAAAATGAATCGAGCGAATATGCTACAATTGCGTAACTGTCTTGTACATGGAAATAAAAAGATCCAATAAATCATATACTAAAGTTCCATTTTGATTGTATGTACGACTGTTTCAGAATATTAATGCAAATTAACATTCAATTTAGGGAGCCTCCTCTTAATATCATGAATTTACGCTAAGAAATGATTCAAAGATGTTATTTACTTAAGCCGTTGTAAATAAGTGAAGTTATTTTTGTTTAAATTGCGTGTAAGTTCGTTTTTTGTTCCCAGTTATCAAGTAGGATACCGAATTTCTACAGCTAGCGCGATTTACATATTGGTTCATCGACTATTAAGTTCGTGGTAATATCCACCGATGCGGATAGATGTAGATCTTACTGATCTAGGCGTTTCATCGAGTATTCTACTAGAAATTTTCTCTCAAGATAATTATATATTTATTTTAAAATACCAAACTTTGACATCTGTTATTTTAGAGTCGTTCAATATCACAAGCAATGTATGGATCTTTCTGAATTCCAGTCTCATGAAAAAAACTGTAATTTATTATATTCTACCATTTGATACATTTTCTTTATAATAGAAAAGCAAAATGTATTTCATGAATTGGTATATTCAAGATTTAAGAAAACACTCCGTTATTATTAAACGTTCAATATCTTCAAATGAAAAAAAGTAAGTGCATTCAATTTTTTTTTCATTTTATGTTTTTAATAACACGTAAAATGCAGCCCGTATCAAATAGAGTAGGACTGTGGGATCAGCCTCGTGAACACTGAAGAAGATCCCGCGATACAGCGGGAAACAATAAAACCATCTGCACACTATCCCAAAAAGGTTTACCTTCTAGTAATGCGGAGAGGAGCGTTTGCAGGGGTCTTCCACAATGGTTTGAAAGAGCAGTGAGTGCGCATGTTCGCCGCGGCACATCGCAAACCGGCCTTAGAGCCTCCAGTTCGCCGACGGAACCCGGGCATGCCGCGTCGAACCCCGCGGCCTCGCGCTCTCGCCCGCAATGTAAACACTACAAACTAGTTCTTTATATAAATAGTGCAACGTACTTGTGACTGGTGTGAAAAGTTTTAAAAAGTTCACGGAAAAATTTACGGTATTTTCTGGTGTATTTTTCTGGGTAATTATTTTAGTACATTATAATTTAAAACTTTTTTAAATACTAAATAACTATGTATTGTTTTAAAATATTAAAAAATATATTTATATAAAATTATTTGCTGTCGTCATCATTATGCTAGAAAAGTTGACAAAGTCGCACGAAATAAGTATAAAAATTAGTTTTAATGCGTATTGCGACCATTAACCGCAACTCTTAACACGCAACGTTGCCGTCGCTTTTATAGCATGTGACTTATTTTAACCCTTTTCTACAATGTAACATTTAGCATTTTTAGAATTTGTTCTATTAAGGATTTAATAAGTAATGTTAGGTATAGGCATACCGTGTTAGAAGGTATTTATATTAAACCAGTCTGAGTTTATTCGGAGATCAATTTATTTCCTTTTTCAGAAGTTACGAAAGAGTTTTATTACAATTTGTGAGGACGGAGATGAAGAAACGTCTTGTAGATCGGATCAGATAACAATGAGTGGCTCAAATCAAACCTAACGTAAATGTATGCGTAACTCTTTTAATTAGAAAGTTAATAATAAATAATTAAAAAGACAGGTCAAAGTAATATACTAAACTATATCAACCTATGACTTAGATAATGTAATAATGAAATGCGTAAGCAGAAAAAACACCATGTACATTTGTCAAAATTCAGAAACAATAAAGCAAGCTACATCAAACAATTCGGAGAGAGCATTTCCTTATTACTTGTCGTTATCTTAATTTCCATCGTATTCATCTTTCTTTTTTCCGAGTTTTGTGCGCTTGTCAATTCTTGTTAAGTTGCCGTCGGTCGCATGGTCGCAAAATTATTCAGAAGAATTACACTCAGGAAAATGATTTTGACTCTCCATTGTATTCGTTAATTTGATAAAAAATATGAATAACATAAGTCGAAAATTTCATTAGTAACAAAACTGCATAAATTCAATCAATTTTCGTAAACGTTTCGTCTCCAAAATGTCCTGTCTCAATAAATTGATTGTCCGGATCAATACGTTCAATCAAATGATGGTCGGACCTGATTGGAATACAAATTAAAGTACTTATGTTCGCCCGTGTAATCGGCTTAGAAACAGATTACTCCCTTTCTTAGGTGCCTTTTTTTTTTTTTTTTTTGGTGGGTGTAAAATCATCGAATAACCCCTCCCGCTCTTGGGCAGAGCGAAAGGGAGTGTCAGACTTCTACTGACTAAAAACCACCCATGTTCCTTCTTCGCCCTCTATGTCGAGGCCGCGATAACCGTTGGACTACCCGCGGCCCCGACAGGCGTCGGCCCTTTCGGGCCCCTCCCATGTTGCTGACATCTCTTTGAGGCGCGCGTGGAACACGAACGCGCCGTCGACACGGCCTGTTTTCGTCGTGAGACGGACGGACGGCGAGTTAGCCCATCACTCACCGTCCACAGGCCCGCGTCTACGGTGGCCGGAGGTCATCGCGGGACCCCCGACGCCCGGAGCGCCTCCCGCGGCGGCTGGGACGAGAGGTTCTCTCCCTCTCGCGTTCCGCCACCTCCTTCGCCAGCATCACTGCTTCGCAGAAGGAGGCGACGGCGTCCCATTCCTCCTCGCCCCGGACCATGGCTTGCACCAGGGCCGGGCGCGAGAGGTCGCCGCCGATCGCCGCTACGAGAACACGGCGGGGCTCCGCCCAAGCGGGGCACACCTCCACTGTGTGCTCCACCGTGTCCTCCGGCCGATCCTCGCAATGGTGGCATCCGGGCGTTTCCTCCCGCCTGATTCGGTGCAGGTACCTCCCGAAACATCCGTGTCCGGTGAGGACCTGCGTCAGACGGAAGGTGAGGGCGCCGTGGCGCCTCTCAAGCCACTCCTCAAAGAATTTCTTAGGTGCCTCAAGAGGCGAATAATGAGACGAATTGGCAAGAGCACCCACTTGTATTGTATGAATTAGTACTACAATCAGCAATTCGGGTGCCAAGCGTTGAGATTATAGCATTATGCCTAAAAGCATTAAAACACTCTCTGTTAGACTCATTCACATTACCGTTTCCAATTTCTTTCTTATTCTGCAACTCATTCGAGTCAGCATAATTTGATAAACAACAATCTCTTTATTCAATCTCGTCTCGGCACGTTGCCGTCTATGTCTCAAGCCTCAAATCTTCTGACATTAAAAGGTAATTGGGCACAACGCGGGCACAAAAATCTTCGTTCCAAATCCCGCTACATATCTGGCAAGGCTCTGGCAACTTAATACGTGACCCTTCAACGTCACACAAAACAATTTGGGAGCATCCGAATTTGGACGCGAAGGCTGCATCTCTCCATATGTCGGAGTCAGCTTCGGCTGCTGCGGCTTTGAAATATTACGTGAAATATTGTAAGCATGTTGTGTTTGAATAACGCTTCATGTTCTGGATTTGTTTGAAGGAACATTAGATTTGTAATATTATTATATCACGCTCGTATTCGCAGAAGTCGTAAGCTGAATTAAGTTAATTAAGTTTCTAACTACACCCACATTTACGGAATAATGTTGTTTATGATGAAGTTTTGATTGCCAACTTAATAATAATCTTACTGCTTATTTAACTTGATTCTGAAATAGTTTGTTATGCTAAAAGTATTATTACTGGTCTTCTCACAGAAAAGGAAAACATATTACGAAGCTGGCATGTCCTAGAACCGAAATTCCGAAGACCAACATGTCACATGACACACACTGGACACGCGTTGTGGCTTAAGAGGCCACTCCTCTTGGGCTGCGAGTTCTTCACAAGCACGGCTTCGACATATAGGGCTAAGGAACATGGGTGGTGTTTCGTCAGTAGAAGTCTGACACTCCCTTTCACTGAGCCCAAAAACGGGAGGGGTTATTTGATGATTTTTTCTCCCTTCACGAAAAGTTGAGGCTTATGTTAAGGCGGTTGGAACATTATCATCTTTTTACTTTCGGTGCTAGGTAACTGGGTTTATCCCAGTTGTAAAAGCCCCTTTGTGACCATTGGCCTTGTTTTGTTCTGTCTCCTTCTTGATATGAAGGGAAGTGAAAATTATGTTTGTCTCACTCCTCCGCTATTCTTTTCTGATTAATTTCTTTGCGGGCAGATCATTTAAATTGTTTCTACGGGACTTCGTTATGTTAGACAATGAAGCCATTATCTCGGCGCTTTTCTGGTGGTTACCACTGTTGAGTCTGGCTTCCAGGAGTTGCGGTGGTTTGAGTACTCGTATAATGTGATAAGCCATGACATTACATTGCTAGCAAGAGTGGAATAAAATAGATATTGACTTTATTAAATACAATTTGTACCAATATTATCACGGAAACTTTATCTGCCGTTACGTTAATATCTAGGTCAACTTATTATCTCAAGTCGAAGGACAAAGGTCTTAAAACATCTTAAAAACAACAAACTATGTGTTTGTGGACATAACACGGATACGATCTTAGAGTAGTGTTGCGCAAGTCACTATTATCAGACGGATTGCTTTGTTTGATAAGTTGAGGTTGAGCTTTTCGATTGATACTATCTATATTCATTGTTTACCCACAGTTGGAACACAAGACTCCTCACTGAGGGAAGTAGATTTTTGTAATCCACCTCGTCGGCCCGTAAAGGTCGGTGGATGCTATACGCCTTAAATATGATGGGTTCTAAGACATGCCAGATGGATTATCTCGATAATCGATTCGATTGATGCCTAAATTACTAAATAGAAAGAACTATAGTTGGCTAAAAAATACAGTTTGAATTACTGAATATGTTAAAAACTTCCAGCGAATAACAGTGTCCACTCTTGATATGCCCCATTCTAACACTTTAAAACGGACTTTTATTTATTTTCAGAAACACATTCATAAAATTTCATTACTTAAGATAGCTACTGTGTTTTTCTGTAAAACGACCATTTTCCCGAAGAGTTTTCAAAGAATACGTGGACCATTTTACTGTTGAAAATAGTCTGGAACAAAGATTGCATAAGTTGTCTTTTGTGCCGAATTTCACAGTGGAACGGAAAGCGTCTGAGTGAACAGATTTTAAAAAAATAATGAGGAGAAGGGCTTATTATGCCTGTGATGGGTTTACAACCTGTCTCTACTTAAGTATCTACTGTAGCGATTTTAAGCCTCCACTTTAATGTTGGGACAAGAGGAAGGCCTTTGCATAAAAAGTGCTCTACCTACTTTCCGTCGTGCTCTGAATGCTCAAGGATTTTTTAAGCAATTTGCAAACGCCGGGCAATTTGACCGCGTGAATTATAATATGCTTAACTGTAGATCAACTTTAGTTTTTTTTTTGTTGATGGTTTCTTCAATTATATTTACACTAGCTATTGCCAGCGGCTTCGCCCGCTACAACTTGAAAATTATCCCACGGGAAGATAAAATTGGAATTAAAACTATCCTATGTGTTAATCCAGGTTATAAACTAACTGTGTACCAAATTTTATGCAAATTCGTTCAGTAGTTTTAGCGTGAAAGAGTAACAAACATCCATTCATCCATCCATACATACATACTTACAAACTTTCTCGTTTATAATAAAGTATAAAGAAAGAAGTAAGAAGTAGTAAGTATAAGTATAGTTTATAGTAGTATAACGTATCAAAACGTTGAAGGAAAACATCGTGAGAAAACCGGCATGTCTTTGAACCAATAAATTCGAAGACATGTGACATCTACCAACCCGCACTGGGCCCGCGTGGTAGATTATAGCCCATCCCTCTCTTAGAGAGTAGGCCTGAGTCCCTGCAGTAGAAACATTATAGGCTGATGACGAACGTATTATCATATCACGCCTGTAGTCCCCGAATGGTTGGACAGAGGTGTACCTAACAGTCATCATAATCTTCCTAGCCTTTCCCAATTACGTTGGGCTTTTAGTCTAAACGGATGCAGCGAAATATTAGTATTATACATCGAGCGACTGCCTTTCTGACCTCCTAAACCCAGTTGGTACACAGTAATATGAGTATGTCAGACTTTCGGTTCTCTGTCTACCTGTGACGACTGTCAACGGTCTCCAAATGACAGCTGTGACTAACGACTTAAGGTGCTTACTGAGGTATGTAATTGGTGGTCAACTGGTCACCCATCCTTGGACCAAACAAAATAACATCATAAAATGACAAGTCCGGTAATCGCTTTTAAAAAGTTTGAGTATAGTCGTATTATTAGTGCTAGTACCGTACTTATGAAAATACAGATTTCCCAGTGCCAAGAGAATATTATGTTCATTAATTTATGATAATAATTCGATTACGAGGCATCTAAAACGGTTAGACGCAGTCTGCATAATGCGACGGGCTATTCATGCAGCAGAAATAACCGCATAAGGCAGGTTCTATGAGAATAGTCCTTTGTACTCCCCCCGTATACCGCAGAATATAGTGTTCGGCAGAACTTAATATGGGAAGCCGCAGAGCGTATATCGAGCTTGACCATAATAATATCATCCAATTATATGTAATTATTTTAACCTGAGCTTCCGTACTTTAAACTCATTTAAATATTTAGTAAATATAATAAAATATTACCTTGGTTCTGGGTTTCACTCATGTGATGTTTGGAAAACATTGCACGGGAAAATATTTTCGTAATTAAAAATATTTTTGCCCTAATCAAGGTCTGCTCTATCCTTGTGTTAAAGGAAAATGGAAATTGTTCTATGAAATCTGGCAATTCTTTGACAGAATACAGATAAAACAAATAAATAGTCCTGCGATACTTGTTGAGATATTTTAAATTTTTGTTGAACTGACATCCATTTTGATCAAGACTCTTTCATCCAAATTCGTGCAGCCGTGAAAATGTCAATTAATCGATACAATCAGAGTTACTTTCACATAATTATAATAATTATTGGGGTTCATGAAATGTTAAACTCATCAAATGTTCCGTAAAATCTACCATTTCGATATCCGCAACATTTAACATCAAGTTGAAGTGGTGGTGCAAAATCTTAGCACCATATTCTTACGAAGTAAAGCAAAAAGCAAAAAGTTGCTAAAAAAAGATAAAGCTCGCTTAATTACATATTTTCAAAATTGATCGCTAACTAATTTTAATATTCACATCGATTAAACTAAACAGTTGATGAAACTAGACAGTTGAAAAAAGAGACTTAAAATTAGGACTTAATTATTATATTAATATACTTAGGATTATAATAATTAAGCTTTATTTGCTGAAGTTGAAGGTTTTCGAGACAATTTTATCATTCATCCTTATACAGTTAAATATTTAATTGAACTTTCACAATTACCACGAAATATAGAGAGTATTAATAATAATTAAGTATAAACTAAATTTTGCCAAACTAATTTTTTTTACTAAATGTTTCCCCCGAAATGAAGTAGTTTTTAAATTATTTAGATTTTTCTTACCTTAACCCTACGATGACTTCCTGCTAGGAATACGTCGAGTTCCCAGTAACCCTGTATATTTGTATATCCTTGTTTCACGCAGCCTCCAAAAGGTCGACCCCTAGCTCCGTTTGCTATGGATCAACATTTTGCAAGATAGTATATGGAAAATCCAGGAAAATCTGAATCCTAAAAGTGGTGGACAAAACCTGAGAATAGTAAGCGTGAATTTCTCATTTTTAGAAATAACTCTCTAATTTAAGAAAGTATTTTTAGCCTAGCCACCACTTTGGTACCGATAAACTCGACATCTTAACCTGAATTTTAATTAGATTTCAGTTAATATTTATTTTTGAACATAACTCATTACAACCCTGAACATAACGAAGTGTTCTCAAAAGATTAACTTGCGTCTACGTACTTTGCAAGTACTTCTGACTAACAAAGTCTAGAAAATACCCTTAAATATAAGAACATAAAGTCTAAACAGACACACTAACTGTAAATACACGTCTCATAATACACCATCTCAATATAAATGACGTTATCAAAGTTTTCTAACAATATTCCAATTTAAAAGAGTGACCATGGAGTTTCTTGCCTGTACTTCTCCGTATAAATGGCCAACATGAAATAACTGCTTTGACTTTTATTTGTATTCCTCTAACTAGTTATATTTTGGTCCAATGGAATAGAAGGCGAGCCGGGCACAAATCTTCGTAACTTCTACAGAGAAGTTACTGATTCAAAAACCCAATAACACTTTACCCAACCTGGGAATCAAATAAATAAATGGCCAAGATATTATACCGTGCTTTTGAACATTTTACTCTCAATGCTAAGCTAAGCTAAGCTTTGAAAATCCAACAGCAAACTTTCAATTAGGCATTAATTTAAGTGTCCTTCTCTTTTTGTAAAAACATGCACCAGTATCACGAAAAAACTAGGATACTATCCTTCTATGGTCGTAACAGTTAGGCCAATGTTTTATAGCCTCCGATAATAGTTTCTGTACAATTCATTGAGTTAATTTAACTGCCTTCTTTACCTACCCGCCAGATGGGACATTGAAATAACTGAGATAGTCCCTGGAGAATGGGGCTACAGCTATATACATGCAAGTGCTATTCGTAAAAATAAGGATAGAAAAATTTCTTATTACCTCCGGGTTGTTCGATAGAGATACCGCGGCCTCGACACAAAGGGCTAAGAAGGAACATAGGTGGTTTTTAGTTACTTTTTGTCTCTTTAAAAATAAATTGTGTTTTATTTCTGGCAAAATACCCTTTTTTTGGGGGGGTTGGGAAATAATCAAATAACCCCTACCGTTCTTGGGCATAGCGAAATGGAGTGTCAGACTTCTACTGACTAAAACCACCCATATTCCTTCTTAGCCCTTTATGTCAAGGCAGCGATATCTCTTACAACATCCCGCAGCCCCGTCGGGAGGCAAATACCCTTAAACAACAATGATAATAAATCAAGACAAGTAAAAAGTAAAAAACTTTTTTTTGTAAAAAAAATACCAAAATCAAAAAAGCTGATATTTCTTATGAAGTTTATTTTTCACTTTTTTGTGTTATTAATATCGGTTTTTTTCCATTTTCAGTTATAATAGGTATCTTATACAAATATTTACTATGCATTTAACATTCAACCAAGAAACCAAATCCTCAACCTTCAAAATTCCCTTATTATTGCTTTCAACTCCTAACTATTAACGAAAAAGTACCTTCCATAATCAGCTCACCTAGATAATCTGAAAGAATACAACCATATCCTGTCCCCATAATATTTTATTAAAGAATTATCCTCCAACTCCTAACCGTTAAGGAGTTGTACTTCCATCATCAGCTCATCAATATGAAGTGGTAATGCTAGATGCGAATACTTGAAAAGCTTTAGCATAAGAACAAACACGTAATACGTGCCAATAAAATTTGAGGGTTGCTCTAGATTTCTCTGGCATGCCATCATCATGAGGTAAACAGCCTGAAAGAATACACCTATCGGTCCATAAGTAAGTATAATTAAAAAAAAATCTTTTAATTCCTAACCGTTGATTAGTTGGACCTTCCATTATCAGTGCATCCACATGACATTATTAGTATCAGACGTAAATGCATAGCTTTAGAAAATGTATGGAAAACGTCACAAGTGCCTATAAAATTTGAGAGTTGCCCTCGATTTTTCTGGGATCTCATCATCAGATCCTGACTTGGTGACAATGGTATCGCCTCGGGAGTATATTCTTTCGAATACAAATATAATTTTGATAATCGGTTCATTAATGACGGAGATATCCGATAACAAACATTTAAAAAAAAACAAGGAAGTCGGTTAAAAATAATTACAAAATCTATAAATTATGAATAATAACATTATCCATATTATTCATAATTTATAGATTTTGTGAATTTTGTGAATGTGAGCAGTGGTGGCCCAGTGGTTGCGGTCCCGACTTACGAACAGTTGGTCGTGGGTTCGAACCCGGGCAGGCGCATTACTTTGTGTAATTTATTTCATCACCACTGCTCTCAAAACGGTGAAGGAAAACATCGTGAGGAAACCGGCATATCTTAGAACCAAAAATTCGAAGATATGTGACATCTACCAACCCGCACTGGGCCCGCGTGGTGGATTATTAGCCCGTCCCTCTCCTAGAGAGGAGGCCTGAGTCCCTGCAGTGGGAACAATATAGGCTGATGATGTGATGTGAACATTATCCATTAAAAAATATATCTACAATTCAATCAAAAATTAAAAGATCGAGGTATGTATGTTTTGTATCCAATGATTGAATGACGAGACCAGAGCTTTTCGGACTGAATTACTCGTAATGTGTGTGTAGTCATAGTAATTATTTTAAGGTTTCTAGTTTTTCTTAACTATGTGTATGTATTATATTATATATTAATTTATTTAATTTTATCTTTATATGTTATATATGTATTATAATGTAATTACCTTTTTTATGTATATTAATTTCTGTTAACAAAATAGTATTCTCCAGATTTATTTATTTTTGTACTCTACCACAATGCTGTTCTATTTGACACTAAGGTTAACGGGTAGAGACTGCCTTGTGGCATCAATGTAACACTTTTGCACATGAAGTTTAAATAAATAATGGTAATATCAATAACTTTAGTAACACCGTTAAAGTTGCAAGTGCGAGTGTGTGTAAGTGTTTGAGTGTGCTGTGTAGTAGGTCCTGGACACGAAATTCATATTGTTCCCAGGTAAAGTGTTATTGGGCATATTACAGGGTAAACATAAAATTATTTTTTATTTTATTTTATTTATTTTATTTATTTTATTTATTTTATTTATTTTATTTATTTTATTTATTTTATTTATTTTATTGATTTTATTTATTTATTTTATTTATTTTATTTATTTTATTTATTTTATTTATTTTATTATTTGGGACATAAAACAGTTACATGCTATAGAAAATACAAAAATTCTAAAAAACTAAAGCTAACAAACATGTAACCCACACCAATATCCACGTCTTAACAAAAGAATTAACAGACTGTGGTCGAGCCATCTGCAACGGCCGTATTAAATATTGTATTTAATTCAGATAAACTTTTTACAAATTATTTCAATTTTAAATAATTGATTCCATTCAATTTAATTCAGTTCCATTAAATTGAGTTCATTATGCTTATTTCAAATAATTCAATTCAGTTCAATATAATTTAATTCAGTTCTATATAATTCAATTTAGTTTAGCGAAATAATAATAATAATAATAATGGTGAAATACATATATGTAAACATTTATAATTATGTAAATAATGGGTATACTAATGATTGTGTACACCTCTGACAGACCCTTCGGCGCTTATAGGCTTGTTATGTAATGTTCGGTTTCTCTTTTAGAAAAACTCGTTTTGTTTAAATGTATAACCAAAATCAGCATTCGTATACATAAATGACGTCAAACAATTTTCGTCGAATCCGTAACAAAACAGCTTTCAATAATCACCAGTTAGACACATTTGTTTTTATTAAAGTTTAATGAATTCCCCGAACATAGTGGTCTATAATACCGACTACGAGTATTCAACCATGAATGTATCATATTACCTAATTGAATCGATCTATTTAAAATATACGTTCACAAACAAATCGTCGATGTCGAGGTTAATTTGACTGTCGGAAATAAAATTAATACAGTTAATTTTAGTCTTGAATCAGAGTTATTATTTGTTTAATCAAAACATTTATTTTCGAGGATTACGTCTTTTAAATAGGACTGAATGTTGGCTGTATGTTGTTATGTTTAATACTGCTGCATATTGCTACTACTGTATATTCCGTAACACTCAAATCCCAATGCCATTCCATTCGCTCTAACAATTGCGATTTTGACGTTGGACCAGAATATATATAGGTATTATATACTAGCTGACCCACGCAACTTCGTCTGCGTCACAATAATATATAGCTTACAACCTCCCTCGATTGATCGACTATCCAACTTAGTAATATGTTTTCAATTAGTTTTCTAATGTGGAAAGAATTGTCAAAGTCGTCATAGTAATTTTTGAGTTGAATCGTAACAAACAAAAAATCTAATCTTTCCTCTCTATAATATTAGTTTAGATTACCTTAGAATATATTATTAAAGTGAGAATTACTATACAGGGTGTAAATGAACCCTTCACGCAAACTTCAACCAAGTATTCTGTACATCAAACTAAGTACCCCTACGCAAAAATTTTTGCTGGGAAACGACTTTTTTTTTTGGGGTCATAAATCACAATTTACGGTAAAACTCAATGTAGCACTCTTAAAACATTGTGCGAGTGGATGCTTTGAATAGTAAACGGGTCATGGAGGTAATTTAAGTAAAGTTATAACCTGAAAAACTAGTATTTACAAAAACAGCTGTGAAAAATTAGGAACTTTGACCCCCGATATCTTCGTACAGTAGTGCGGTTTGGTAGATGTCACATATCTTCGAATTTTTGGTTCTAAGATATGTTTCCTCAAGATGTTTTCCTTCACCGTTTTAAGAGCAGTGGCACGTGATAAAATAAATTACACAAAGTAATGCGCCTGCCTGGGTTCGAACCCACAACCAACTGTTCGTAAGTCGGGACCGCCACCACTGGGCCACCACTGCTCACAAAACAATATACAATAACACCTTGTAAATATTATGGTGCAATAAATATTTTTAATTTGAATTTCCCGGAGGCCAGAATCTCTACGTATCTAAATTGGGACGCGAGGGCCGGCGCAGCGGACCGCGTAATTATTTTGTCGCGCGGACATTTTTACATTCCGATATCTTCTAAGATATTTGTTTAAACTATATAGAGTAAAAAGCACAAATATTCTATATTAAATTTCCGTTATTTAGATATAGATACATTAATACCTTATGGGTTAAATAAGCTTCGCAAAAAATAACTCTATTGAACCTAACATTTCAATGGTAAAAAATGTTTACAGTGAGTTAATCTTAATAGATAGATATATGCTGTCCCGGACTTTTTTATAGAACTTTAAAAGAGGAACATTTCTTTCATACATTATTTTTTTACATCACTTAAATCATTTTCGATTTCAATAAGGAATATCGTTTCCCGTTTGTGCGACATTTTTTATTTATGCTCTACTCCTTTTGGTCCTAGCGTGATGTTATATAACCTAAAGCCTTCCTCGATAAATGGACTATCCAACACAAAAATATTTTTTCAATTCCATTCAGAAGATCCTGAGATCTTAGCGTTCAAACAAACAAACAAACTCTTCAGCTTAATAATATTAGTATAGATTAGTATGGATAATAATACTAGCGGACCTAGCAGACGTCGTCCTGCCCACCCAGACAGCAGCGCCACCTACCGGGACCAATTATTGTGAATCTAAACCTTTCTCGAATCCGTTTGAACACATACGAAAATTTTCATCAAAATCGGTTGAGCCGTTTAGGAGGAGTTCAGTGACAAACACACGTACAATAGAAATATATATATAAAGATAGAGGAAGAACCTCTTTTCATTAATTTTACAGGGAAGAATCGTGAATTCAACACTAAGATTCTTGTTTAGGAATTTTGCTTAGATGTTTATATCAATCACACTAATATTATCACACTTATATTATAAAGGAGAAAGTTTGTGAGTGTGTGTGTGTATGTTTGTTACTTCTTCACGCAAAAACCACTGCATGGATTTGGATAAAATTTGGTACACAGATAGTTTATAACCTGGATTAACAAATAGGATAGTTTTTATCTCGATTTTATATTCCCGTGGGTTGTAGCGGGTGAAGCCGCTGGCAACAGCTAGTATTATATCAAACACATAGCGCCTGTTGCCTGTATGTTATGGGGGGGCACTTAGATGTGTACCAACAGTGCACCCACATTCAGTATTTTAAATTCCATTTTATAGGGGATAAAATAAAAATAAAAAATTTCGAACAACAAGGGCCTTAATATGAGTACACGTACATGACATGTAAACTAAATGCAAAGCAAATATTTGTATAGGATATTACCAACCGAAAAGAAAAAAAAATGAAGGTGATGGCAGAAAAACTAAATTAAACAAACAAAAGTCACCGACCTCAGAAGCTGAAAAGTTATTTAAGGCTTCTACACACGTTTGAACTGTACCATGTACCATCCAATCGTCGATTTATCGTAAAGTATGTAGCAGACATTACACTATTTTAGCATTTTTGAAGTTGGTTCGATTTTTTTAAGTTTAATGTTTACCAAAGCGTTGATCAAAACCTTTAAAATTGTATAGTGCGTGGTGTTAACGTACCGTAAATACGTTGCTTTTAAAATCAATAAAAATGCATGTTTCACGGACAGTATTTTCATAATTTTAAGATTTTATTCATATCCATGTATGCCAGTAATTGTGCTGGTTGCAAATAATTTAAGTGAAGTGCAAGTGTATTGGATTCTTGTATTTTTTGTTTTTTGGAAAGAGATACCGCAGCCTCGGCACAAAGGGGCTACGAAGGAACATGGGTGGTTTTTAGTCAGTAGAACTCTGACACTTCCGCTCTGCCGGGTGGGAGAAGCCATTTAATGATTTCCAACCTTCCAATAAAAAATACTTGAACTAACTAACACACATCACTCACTGTTATACCAGAAGGGTTAGGGAAGTCGGGGCCGCGGGTAGTCCTCTGGTTATCGCGGCCTCGACATAGAGGGCGAAGAAGGAACATGGGTGGTTTTTAGTCAGTAGAAGTCTGACACTCCCTTTCGCTCTGCCCAAGAGCGGGAGGGGTTATTCGATGATTTTACACCCACCAAAAAAAAAAAAAAAAAAAAAAAAAAGGGTTAGGGAAAGATGTCTCCTTTAGTAAAATAATAAATAAAATGTTTATGGTGTCTCAAAAGTTACATGCTATAAGAGTTGAGACAGCCCCAGTAAGTAATTAAAAAAACTTGTCTTCGACTCGCTACTTCCCTTTTAGTAAACCTACTTTATGTAAATAGGGAGCGAGCGTACGTGAAAAAAAAAAATGTACTTTATTAAATTCCATTCAAACTACTTTCAGGTCTGACGACTTCTATTTCTTACTAACGTCTAATGGTTGCTAACCAAAACACATAAACCTCACAAGGAAGCCATTGATCGGCCAGCGCCTTGGTACATTAGTTCGTCAAAGTACCTAAATTATTACCATCATGTACACGTATAGTAACTATCTTACGCCCATGTACAGTCACGAATACCAATATGACTGTGTACACAAATAATCTTTTGAGTAATTTTCTATTACTGTGCTGATTAACGTTTTACGTTTTCACGAACATAACATTTTGGAAGCCACAGTTTTACGAAACAGGTCTTATCTCAAAATAAAAACCATTATTTCACAAGAAAACAGCCTTTTGTTTTTTTGAAAACATTGCCCCACACTAGGAATTTCTCCTGTATCGTGGGTGCGCTCACAATCATTTTAACTCACATACACAAATACCCAGACCTGAAACAACTATCGGTAGGTCATACAAATATTTTTTCAGTGTGTGGATCGAACCCGCGACATGCAGCGCAGCAGTCCATTGCTTTAGTTATAAAGGGTGTAAAAGACCATACCTGGGAACCCACTAGTTTCGGAAATATTGTGGGTCAAGGTTCAAAATGTTTACATCTGTTTTCGTAAATACTAGTTTTTCAAATTATAACTTTACTTAAATTGCCTTCATGACCCGTTTACTATATAAAGCATCCACTAGTACAATGTTTTAAGAGTGCTACATTCAGTTTTATCGTAAAATGTGAATTTTGACCCCAAAAAAAAGTCGTTTCCCAGCAAACATTTTTGCGTGGGTTAGTTTGATGTACAAAATGCTTTGTTGACGGCTGTATGTGATGGGTTGATTTACACCCTGTATGTGTAAATATATTTTCGCTCGTAATTATAACTAGTCGTCTTTTCTACCTTCAAAATTCAATCACTCTCATTAATTTGCCATCATGAAAGGAACCTGATATTCTGCGAACATTGATTAAGTTCTATTAATTACATTAAACAGGTTGATTACATGTGAGGTTCATACTTATGGGATAGATAGGTATGTTAACGAGAAGTTTGTGGCTAAATAATAACAGCAGCACGGGTTCATATTCAGGGTTAGACAGCACTTGCGTATATTGGTCTATGGATGGGTGACCATCGATTACATACAGTGTTTTATCTATGCCTCGAAAAGCACGTTAAACCATTCTTCGACGCTGTCATTATTAAATCTTTGCTAATGGTTACGGGTTATCAGTGTAACATAAGATTTTTTTTTTAAACTTTGCCCTACACTATGAATTTCTCTTGTATCGTGGGTGCGTTCACAAACATTTAAACTCACATACTAAAATACTGAGACCCGGAACAACTATCTGTAGGTCATACAAATATTTTTTTCAGTCCAGGGATCGGACTTATCCATTGCTTGAGCCACTGCGCTAACCGTGCCGTCGTACTACGTCTCGTTTTACTTAGAAGTAACTGAGGTGTAAGAGTCAAATAGGCAGTCGTTCCATGTAAAATACTGGTATTCAGCTGCATCCAGTTGAACTGGAAAACCTAATATAGTTGGGAAAAGGTAAGGCAGATAACTGCGCAGATATATTTTTATAGGACCTACAATAAAATTCTTTGAACAATCATCAGTTTAATAAGTTGGCACTGCTGGGACACGGGACGTCACTCTGTCAAAAGAGTTGACATGACATCTGACAGGTATGACATGACTTTGTTTTTAGTTACGAATATTTATGTAACAATGGAGTGGCCTGCGGAAGTAGACGTTTAAAAAACATTTAAACTTTAAGCCCCCTACTTCCAGGCCTGTAGCCCTGTAGGCCACTAAAAGGTTTTAGGTAAATATTAAAGATGGGACGTTTTTTGGGTATCTATGGCTCTATTTTACCATAAAAACGTCACTTCTTTAATATTCTTCATTTTTTTAATGAACTTCGATATTCTTTTTGCATTTTAACAGTCAGCTTGAATAATTATCATCGTCATCCTCACCTAAACACTTAGTCCACTGTTGGTCAAAGATTTTTTCAATTGAAAGACACTTAGTTCAATTCTCTTATCCTACTATCAGCCACTGGAGGACATTGTTATTCCACATCGTCTGAGAGTCTCCCCAACTTTTTTTGGGGAGGACGGGGGCGAATCATCAAATAGTGTCAGACTTCTATTGACTAAAAACGACCCATGTTCCTTCTCTTCCCTTTATGTCGAACTTTCGAACAACCCGCAGCCCTGACATGGAGTCTCCACCTTACACTACTAATACGCTAGAATAAAACTGATCTATTTTATTTACACTGTGGACCCTTCTGGTCTAAAAGAGATCCTTTTATTATGTACCTTCCGACTGAAACATACAAACGTATAAGCTTTTAAAGTAAGTAGTTTCTAAATTACGTCGTCCTGAGAGACTATGTGAATAAAAACTGCAAATAGAACGGGACCAGAGTGAAATTGTTTAAACTCTGGGCTATACCAGCTAGCTATTTAAAACCAGTTTTCAGTCCCAGTGAGATTTGTAAATGAATAAAAAGAGGGCAGCGAGATGTAACTAATGTACGAACGTATTATGTATGCCCGGGTCCCTCAAAGCTGCCCGATTGATAATTTGTAGAAGGCGAAATTTTAAAGCAGGTGGTTTGTATCCACATTTAAAAGACAGCAAAACCAACATTTACCTTTACAACTCGCTGTGAAAAGCCCTAAATGTGTTCATAATCATTAAAGTAGATATAACATAGCATTACGTTTGTAATCACCGAATGATTTAGGCCGAGGTTTACCTAGCACACTCACATTTCGTCAGCTGTGTCCAAATCCCATATTTCAAGTTCATTGATATCAACTGGACACACATTCAGATTCCGTGCCTGCCTGAAATTTGTGTATGGAAATCCTAGTAACACTTAGACCCATGACATGAAGCTTGCGACGACTAGACCGACGAGGTAGTCAAAGTAAAGTACGTATCTTCAACAGAAACTCATAAACACGAAATTATTTGATTTTCCCTCGTAAAAAATAGGTAGTTAGATTGTAGAATTTGCCCTCAAGCCAGTTCTCTGTAGACTTTATTTCTATTCGAGTCTTATTTGCAGAGCTAAAACATTTCCTCTCCGACAAAAAGATAGACTAATACGCTCGTAAGAATATGTGAATTTAATTTTCTACAGCTGGGTTCTAATCCAATTCTTAACAAGAGAGGAACCCATCGCAATTAGGCTTTAGGGATTATTCTGTTAACTTGTTTTCGCTGGCGCTGCATTTGATGCGTTTTATAATTAGACGTATATTCAAGCCTTATGGAAGTTAATGTGGATGAGATCCTTTCGGTTCAACAAAATCCTATGAAAAATTCTAAAATGTTACACTTTATTTATTGAAAAAAGGTTCCCCCCCACACTAGGAAGTACTCCTGTATCGTGAGTGCGTTCACAAACATTCATACACAAACACCCAGACCCGGAAAAACTATCTGGGAGTCTAAAATGGTCACTATAACACGCATTTACGAATGTTAGCGCAATTCATATTGTGATCTACTGAAGTGGCCTTTTTAGACCCCCTGTAGGCCATACAAATATTTGTTCTGTGCGGGGATCGAACCAGCGACTCACAGTGCAGCAGTCTAATTGCTTAGCCACTGCGCCAATCGTGCCGTCATACTACTATACTCCTATACCCCTAAACTTTCATAGTATATGGTTGGACCGCTAAATGGATAAAGGAATTTAAAGACAAGGGTCGTGGTTTCTGGTGACTCAGAAAAAAAACCGACCAAGTGCGAGTTGGACTCGCGCACCTAGATTTTCGTGCAAACTCCATAACCCAAGCCAGTATTTTGTATGTTAGTAAAGAACATATTTACTGTTTTCATAATTTTACCTTCACAAATGTACTGTAAGACAGTGCTTCTTTACAAACATGATACTAGATCAACGAAAATATCTAGAAGATCCTACAGGTTTTGGATTCTTTGTGAAATCGCAAAAAATAATTGCGACAAAAACGGTCATATTTTTTTATCGCATTGCCTTACAAGTTAGATTTTTTCAAAGCTGCAAGAGATCATAGACCCCAGTATTTAATATAAAACTACTAGCTTTTGCCCACGGCTTGACCCGTGTGAAAATGATGATTTTCCATACAAACTTATTTCCCCAATTTCACCTCCTTGGGGTTTGAAGTTAGAAAAATCCTTCCTTGGGATTTAAAGTTAGAAAAATCCTTCCTTGGGGTTTAAAGTTAGAAAAATCCTTCCTTGCGGTTTAAAGTTAGAAAAATCCTTCCTTGGGGTTTAAAGTTAGAAAAATTCTTCCTTGGGGTTTGAAGTTAGAAAAATCCTTCTTATGCCTACGACATAAAAGGAATAAGTGTGTGACATTTTTAGTTTCTACCTCTAAGGGTTTGGCCTGTACGTTGATCCTCAGTCGGTCAGCTTTGCTTTTTATATTATATGTTTAGATAGATAGAAGATATACTCGTACAATCAATTCGGTCTTGAGAAAAAGGGTTATGAGAGACAACCAGTCCGAAGCAGGGGCGGGTGTTATTAAGGTATAAATTGAAATCCACAGTTAATTCAACCATGTAGGTAACATAACATACACAGTAACAACGTCCTTTATATACAGCCAGTAATTACCACTACACTATCTATTCCATTGCACACGAAAGCTACTGGAACCAAAGGAATACAATTACTCCTTACTGACAGCCGGCTTGTTTTGAAACCTCCTTTGACTTGAAAATCGAATGGTCCGGACGTCTGCGCTCAAGGGAATAATTGAAGCGGACATTCGAACGGGATGGGTAGGTACTTTCATCGCCGCCAGGTAGAAATACCTGGGAACCGCTTTTAGTTCTACTTGGTACACGTTGTTAAACATTTCACTATAGATATATTATATGGAACGGATGTCCCAATTTTAATATTTCTGGCGCTCCGGGCGTCGGGGGTCTCGCGATGACCTCCGGCCACCGTAGACGCGGGCCTGTGGACGGTGAGTGATGGGCTAACTCGCCGTCCGTCCGTCTTACGATGAAAACAGGCCGTGTCGACGGCGCGTTCGTGTTCCACGCACGCCTCAAAGAGATGTCAGCAACATGGGAGGGGCCCGAAAGGGCCTACGCGTTGTGGCTTAAGAGGCCACTCCTCTTGGACCGCGGGTTGTACAATAGTTATCGCGGCCTCGACATAGAGGGCGAAGAAGGAACATGGGTGGTTTTTAGTCAGTAGAAGTCTGACACTCCCTTTCGCTCTGCCCAAGAGCGGAAGGGGTTATTCGATGATTTTACACCCGCCAAAAAAAAAAAGGTGTTGAGAGCCTGTTGAGAAGAAGAGGACTTGGGTTCATGTACACGTGAACTATGACTTACCAGACCGACAGTGTCCATACTGTTCCACCATTAGGCCACAGATTACTAAACTTTACAGTATTGAACTTTGAGCTTCAAAGACAAGATTTCATCCAAGTACAGGTAACATTGTCAAAGATTTAACTACTGCAAGGCTATTGTGTATCTTTTAAATGTCAGTGGATATCATAGTGTCCATCAATAACCAATTTGACAGTTAATCGATTGATATTAGGATTTAATCTATGATAGCCACTGGCATTTAAAAAAGATACGCAATTGCCCTGCTGATCACACGCAACATCGTTTTTGAAAAGGAGTTCTATAAAACGCTGTCCGGTTACTTTTTTGGCTTTACTTGTATTATTTATTACTAAACAAATGCCTACATGTTGCGTGTATAACAGTATTGATTCAGGGCAAATATCACGTATCTAGCTCTTTCTGTGTGTTATTTATGTAACAATCTTGGCAAACACGACACAAATAAGGCCAATTTACGAAAAACATGTGTATCTACTTAAGTAATGTTATGTTACCGTTTTATTTTGTTGGTAAGACATAGTTTACTTTTTGAACCTCGTTTTGCCTTTGAATTTTGCATGCAGTATAAAATAAATTCTGCGGCAAAGCAATTGCTTTTGCGAGCACAGCTCTGCCCTGTAAACATGTATTTTGGCAGCATGCTATACAAATGACCATACATCAAAATCCTACGTATAATGTGTGCTTACTGAATCTATGTTCATTTATACACGGTCTCGATATAATTGTTTTAGGATGCTGCATACGAGGAACAAGCTTTGTTTATACATGAGGTCTTTTTTAAATGGGACAAGCCCGCCACACTATTCCCAAATCACTGTAACTTCTGTAAGCCAGAATCAACAGTGGCGACCACAAGAAAAGCGTTGAGACAATGAAGCTCGACGAAGTCCCAGAGAAACGATCTAACTGTCTTGGATCCCGCAACGAAATTAATCAGAAAAGAATAGCGGAGGAGTAGGAAAAAACATAATTTCCACTTCCCTCCAAATCAGCAGGAGACAGAACAGAACAAGGCCAATAGGCACGCAGGGATGTATACGACTGGGACAAGCCCAGTTGCCTGGCACCACGGATATTATTTGTCATTAATATGACTGGGTCTTAAATTGTTGTTAAATTTGATTACAATAATAGATATGAAAAAAATGCTTGAACGCACGGACACACGAGGTCTGACGAACAGGAGGTTGGACAGCATTGTACCTAATAGCACACCCACATTTCGCCAATTTAGTTTTAGTCCCGTGTAATAGAAAGCGAGCTTATTACCATCAATCGAGACTAGCAGCTACTAAGAAATTCCCGATGGAAAAAACCGAATTGCACTTAGCCCGACCCTGGAATTTATCCCAGGACCTCATACAGAGCAGTCCCGCTTGAGACTACTAGACTAACGTGCTTTTATGTAGATACTAGTGACCCGCCCCGGCTTTGCACGGGTGCAAAAAATATACTAAAACCTTCCTCTTGAATCACTCTATCTATTAAAAAAAACCGCATCAAAATCCGTTGCGTAGTTTTAAAGATTTAAGCATACATAGGGATATAGGGACAGAGAAAGCGACTTTGTTTTATACTATGTAATAATGATGATGATGATGTAATGATACATTTTAATATTTCAATTTTTCAATTAGCTAGTTTTACTATTCATCACCAACCTATATTGTTCCCACTGCAGGGATTCAGGCCTCCTCTTTAGGAGTGGGATGGCTTTGCTGGGAAACGACTTTAAGTTTTGGGTCAAAAATTAGATTTTACGGTAAAACTCAATGAAGCACTCTTAAAACATTGTGCTAGTGGATGTTTTGAATATTAAACGGGTCATGGAAGTAATTAAAGTAAAGTTATAACCTGAAAAACTCGAATTTACAAAAACAGCTGTGAAAAATTTGGAACTTTTACCTCCCAATATCTCCGTACCTAGGGGGTTCCCAGGGATGGTCTTTGGAACAAAAAAATTAACACAGTGGTGGTGAGAACAAGCATGCAACATGCTTTTCGATTGCGATAAAGGTACTTGTACACCCTTTACATAAAAGGCAAAGCTGATTGACTGAGGATCAACGTACAGGCCAAACCCTTAGAGGGCTAGAAACTTGCTGTGAGTTGTTCGTAAGAGATACCGCAGCATCGACACAAAGGGCTAAGAAGGAATGGGTGGTTTTTGGTAAGCCTGACACTCCCTATAGCTCTGCCCAGAGCGGGAGGAGTCGTTTGATGATTTTTCACCGTCCAATAAAAAGAAGGTTAGAAATTTAAAACTTCTCACACGTATTCGTCTTATGACGTAGGCATTCACGAAGAAAGGCTTTTAAAAAAACAACTCCCAAGGGGGTAAAACAGGGGATGAAAGTTTGTTTGGAAAATCGTAATTTTTTTATATTTTCCAAATCCACGCAGACGAAGCCGCGGGCAAAAGCTAGTTTAAATATAACTTTATACAGGAACAATTTCTGATTAATTTTGTTTTGTTGTTGATTAATTAATTTTGTTTTGTCTAGAGCTAAACAAATCTTTCCTTTTCAATTATAAATAAGAAAAAAATATTTTTTTATCAATTAGGTACCTAATGGGGACTATATTTCTTGGCACCAAAATTTATATTTGTCATCAAGTTGTCATCATCTGGCTAGCCTTTTCCGAACTATGGTGGGGTTGACTTCCAGTCTAACAGAATGCAGCTGAATACAGTACTTTATCAGTATTGTATCACCTAATAAATAGATCTATCGCCACGAAATATTTTTGTTCTCAGATAAACAAAAAGTGTTCCCAGGTATGAATTATCAAATTGAATGTTAATATAATATGTAAAATAAGAGATGGATTACCAATACACTTGTAGTGCATTAGATGAATCTAAACTTCGTTCTTTTATTAATAGTTTTATTACTTAAATAATAGCTTTGTGCTCAGAATGATAGATCTATCACCAAATAAATCGATTATCGATCCCTGACTGCGACTCCTTTTTATTTGTTACTATCTGTTGCCAACGGCTTCACCCGCTACAACTCGACAATTATCCCACGGGGAGATAAAATTGGGATAATAACTATCCAGGATAAAATTTTATTAAAATTTATATTTTTTTTTTATTTAATATAAAATAAATGTATCCAATTTTATCCAAATCCGTTCAGTAGTTTTTACGTGAAGAAGTAACAAACATACACACTCACACACTCACAAACTTTCGCCTTTATAATATTAAGTGTGATTTTGTCACAAATACTATAGTTACATTTTGAGCCTGGAGGGGTATGGTTCCAATAATTCGATTAAGTAAACAATAAACAACTAAATAATATGCAAACTAAAACATTCTGCTACTTTAAAGTTGGCATTTGAAAAACAGTCATTATGAAAAGCAGACCTAACGTACAGTTGGTAACTGGGAGGTTGGGAAATAAAACAAAATTAAATAATAATAATAATAATAATAATATTCCACAACTATCACTTATATGATAAGTTGGCAAAATTATTATTCATCCAAAACATAGCATGTTTTTCAAGACATGTTTTTGGTACTGGACCCTATATCTCCACGATGTGATTTATTGTGGGATTGAGTTTATATTGTTTTCAGATCGTTGGGACTCCCCTCTGCTGCGCCATTGGGTAAAGATCCATACCATCTGACTTTCATATTTTTTTCCTTTTTCTGATTACTAACCCTAGTCATTAAGTTATTTTGTTGATACTAACACTATGGACTCACGTCTGAAATAAAGAATTTGAATTTGAATGAATTTGAATTTGAATTGTTTGTTGACAAAATGTACTATTTTGCAGGCAAACCCTATTATTGAAGAAGCGTAAACCTAATTAAATTGGCGATAGCTTATATGACACACTTAGATAATTGTTAACCCATTGCAACTTTCGCCTTCTTCTTCTTCAGACCAAAACAAGACATGTCTTAACTTCGTATCTTCAACACAGAGCCTGTTACACAATTATTTTGTAAGAAGTTTAGGCTTTAAAGTGGATTTCTAACTAGTCGTAAACCTTTCGAGGAACAACTCTAGTTAAAGCTACCACATCTCGGGACTGACCCAAGTCTTGTAACATACTAGATAGACGTAAAAGGACAATTTCATACAACCAGCGGAAACAGCTTTCCCAAATCGATTTTGTTTAGTTGGCGAACCGAGAAGAATACCAAAGGGGATGTAACCGGGGCCGCGGGTAGTCCACCGGTTATCGCGGCCTCGACATAGAGGGCGAAGAAGGAACATGGGTGGTTTTTAGTCAGTAGAAGTCTGACACTCCCTTTCGCTCTGCCCAAGAGCGGGAGGGGTTATTCGATGATTTTACAACCGACAAAAAAAAAAAAGGGGGATGTAGCCAATCTAATCTGCATGGTTCTAGTATCACCTGACCTGACTTTATAACTACACTAGTGGACGTCATGCGGTTTCACCCGCGTAGTTCTCGTTCCCGTGGGAATACAGGGATAAAAAGCAGCATATGTCACCCGGGGATAGTGTAGCTTCCCAACGGTGAAATAATTTTTCATATTGGTCTAGTAATTTTTCAAGTTAACACACACACAAAAATACAAATCTTTTCTCTTTATAATATTAGTGTAGGGTAGATAGTAGAAACTTTGTAGATTTTTTCTTATAAGTGAAAACTGTGTTTTTCTTATTATACCTTTATGCTATTTTTTTCTGATTAATTTCTTTGCAAGACCCAGTTAAATTGATTTTCTGGGACTCGTCAAGTTTCATTGTTTCGACGCTTTTCTGTTGGTCGCCGCTGCTGATTCTGGCTTTCAGGAGCTACAGTGGTTTTGAAACAATGTAGCGGGACTGTCCCAAAAAAAATAATTTGTAGGTGAAGAAGAATGGGCAGCACTATTCTCATATAGAATCAAACATATTTTTTAAAAGAGTAAAAATGTTTTTGTAAGGTTATTTACAGAAATGAATATCATTTATCTCAAACAGTTCCCAATCGAAGTGCTCGTGGTCACGTGTGTATATAGTTCCCTCATTATCTAAATCTAACCTTCTGAATTCATCTATTCGGTTCCCACGTCCCGTGCAGGTCTTACTCAGCACTTAACTAACTGCGTCACTAACCGAGAGAACTAATTGTTTGCACTAAAAGACCACGGTTTATTCAGCAGGATGTTTTCAGTAGCAGAAGAAATTGAATTATTGCGTAGTAGCTGGCTATAGACTCGTCTCCTCATACATGAGCACGCTACATACCGCTAGTACCTTAACACCTCTAATCTAATCAAAATCAAATCAAAACTCATTTATTCAAACTAGGCTGATAATCAGCACTTTTCGAACGTCAAAATTTACTTTGCTTTAATTCTTTACAAGAGATAGTCACCCAGTCACCGTTCGACACTTCGTTTTAGCTGGAAAGAAGAAGTGACGGAACAACCTCCCAAACAACACATCTGTCTGTTAGGTTGCCTCCTGTTTGTCTAGGTTGTCTGCCTGACCCTACAAGAATTATAAGCGCGAAATTATGTCTTAGTTTTTAGGACGATTTTCAATCACCGTTAATCCAGAACATCCGTTATTTAAAAACGCTAGCTATTGAATCTCATTAAAAAAATGATAGTCACTGGGTCTACACAATATTGGTGCTGCAGTCGCGTTGCTTTTAGTGTTATCTGCCTAACGCCCGGTATAATCCATTTATGTTACAAATCCAGCCACAAAGAGTCGTGGGAAAATATACAATGACACCGAGAGATACTTTCTAACAAAGGGTAGTTTGTATGTGAAGTGTTTATTTATGTATATGTGTGTGTGTTTAATAAATTGAACACGCCGAAATAACAGTATATGAAATATAAAACGAAACGTCTGCCATAATACCTACTGAGTTTTAGATTCCCTTCGATGTATTGTCATGTAATATTAAACTACCTCAATGAATATAAAATTTTGAGTAACAATGTGACATTTTCTTGTTTAAAAAAACACAATAATACAGCTAACTAGTCTTCTAACGAGAGCATCTGAAGAAATCGAACATACTTATTTGGCACATGCAACAAAAAATATAAAATTTTGAGTAACAATGTGACATTTTCTTGTTTAAAAACCACAATAATACAGCTAACTAGTCTTATAACGAGAGCATCTGAAGAAATCGAACATACTTATTTGGCACATGCAACAAAAAATATAAAATTTTGAGTAACAATGTGACATTTTCTTGTTTAAAAAAACACAATAATACAGCTAACTAGTCTTCTAACGAGAGCATCTGAAGAAATGGAACATACTTATTTGGCACATGCAACAAAAAATATAAAATTTTGAGTAACAATGTGACATTTTCTTATTTAAAAACCACAATAATACAGCTAACTAGTCTTATAACGAGAGCATCTGAAGAAATCGAACATACTTATTTGGCACATGCAACAAAAAATATAAAATTTTGAGTAACAATGTGACATTTTCTTGTTTAAAAAAACACAATAATACAGCTAACTAGTCTTCTAACGAGAGCATCTGAAGAAATCGAACATACTTATTTGGCACATGCAACAAAAAATATAAAATTTTGAGTAACAATGTGACATTTTCTTGTTTAAAAAAACACAATAATACAGCTAACTAGTCTTCTAACGAGAGCATCTGAAGAAATGGAACATACTTATTTGGCACATGCATCAAAAAATATAAAATTTTGAGTAACAATGTGACATTTTCTTGTTTAAAAACCACAATAATACAGCTAACTAGACTTATAACGAGAGCATCTGAAGAAATCGAACATACTTATTTGACACATGCAACAAAAAATAATAAAAAAAGATAATATTGTAGTTTTCACGCCTGTGCCAAATAGGCCCACTTCAGTAAACTGTCGAACAGGTACCGTGAAATAGTGATGTGACGGGTTTAACACAGTTTTATACTTTGTGATAATAAATGTGTGTATGAATAGAATCATTGTGTACAATAATAACAACTGAAACAGCATATTAGATCACATAATAATATGTGATTTGGCTTACTTTTCGATTTCTAATTATATTCAAAAGCTTTATCCCATTTATACCATCACTTTCACGTAACAGACGTCATAATCAAGGAACATTCACCTAAAAATACCTTTCAAAGTTGTGAACAAATATAATTCTACCTTGTCTCAAAATAAAATACTTTTGCCGTAGAAATAAAGCTCACTTTATGGATTATTTAAGTTTTACTGTTTAAATTTTACGATACTACGTTCAAGTTTACGGCGCGTGGTCACCAAGGGGATCAAAGCACAATAATTCGCTGAGTAAGTTCTATTTTAGTTACTTGATGGAAATTTTGACAATTATTTAAATGGTAAAATGGAAATTTTCTTGCGGTTTTAGTAACAGTTGATGGTGTCTAGAAAAGTACACACAACTCAACCACCAACACCTCGGCTGATTCAACAATTTTTTTTTTAAACAGTAGCAGAAAATCCTGTTACTTTTTCAGAAACTACTATTAAAGTAACTTCTGTAGGTACATACAAATTAACTATCTTACTCCGTGGCTACTACTGGGATATGCCGATGGAAAAACCCAATAACACTTTGCCCGACCTGCAAATCAAATCCAGGAGCTCAAGGGAGTGTTTGCTAGTACACTTGATCTGAGTGTAAATATTTATTTATTTAAACTTCATGCACAAACGTGGCACATAGGCGGACTTAATGCCCAAGGCCCAAACAAGGCATTCTCTACCAGTCAACCTTGGTTAAATAGGACAGCATTGTGGTAGAGTACAAAAATAAATAAATTAAGAGAAACCTATTTAAAATTAAACAATAATATATAACAATAACAATATTATTAACAACAACAAACAATACAAAAACAATAACAATATTAACAACAAAAAACGCAACGCATTAATAACAATATTATTATTATTTTTTATTAATTATTTTTAGTTAATTAGTCGGTATGTAGTATATATATAAGAATAACCTAAAAAAAAATAAAAACAAATGGAATAATGAAAAATGAATAATGGAATATAATGGGATAAGAGAATACATAAACAGACGCACTTAGAGAGCTTTAATGATTACTTAGGCCATCACTTAGTAAAGGATTTGACAGTTTTGTCATACAAAAGTATATCAAATCTTTTCTAAGTGACGGCTTAAGTAATCATTAATATCTCTGAGTACCGCAGTAAGCTTCTATATATATATATACTACATACCGACTTTCATTCGTGAACAAATGACAGCTGGGACCAACGTGCCGACTCTCAAAAGATCTTTGACAATTTTTACCCGAAAGACCCGAGTCGGTGGCCTGAAAGTCGGACAATCAGTCTTACCAAGGGATATTGTATTACCCAGTACTAACAGGGTTATGACGGTTAGATAAACAGGCAGTCAATGTAAAATATTGTTATTCGGCTGCATCTGATTAAACAAGAAGGCGATCCTAACATAATATGCTAGAAAAAGGCTAGGCAGATGATGAGCTGACGAAGAACGACGAAGATAATAATGAAGGAAGTCTCATTGTTTTATCATGTCTCTAGTTTGAAATGAAACCTAGTACATAAATTACATACATTTTGTCATACAAAAGTATATCAAATCTTTACTAAGTGACGGCTTAAGTAATCATTAAATATCTCTGAGTACCGCAGTAAGCTTCTTATAAGTACCCCACTAGTTTTAAGCAAGTGCGTAGGTTACTAAGTTTAGTTTACCTATAATTTCAGTTAAGGTAGAAGATGTAGTTAGTCGAAAGTTACCATCTTCCGGGGTCTTGTAACAGCGGTTATACCGCTGTTACGAATGCATTTGGGCCGCCTGTAGCCAAATGGTAACCGCAATCCCGCCGTCGCACCATCCCGCCTAGACGTGAATCTATCTAGTGGGGAACCACCTAGACTCAACATGTCAGTCCTGATTCACTCTGAATGCACTTCCAAATATTTTTGTTAGTTTTTGTCTCGATAAGTAAACTTTTATTCTTTAACAATTCGGATATTGTGGAAATGATAAATTTTCTGTTTGTAGGTACTTTGTGTAACCTCCGAAATATAAAATAAAATTACGTAAATATAATAAACTAAGAAAACCGACCAAGTGCATGTCGGACCACGCACAATGCAGGATTCCGTAGTTGCCCATCAAAATATGTGAACTTACTAAACTGATTAACCCTTCCTACCTGCCTCCGAACGACATTTTATAAGTTGGTCGACTATTACTCGTAAACTTGTAAAGCCTACTCAGCTGTTACAGTTTTCCTTTTAATTTCGTTAGGTAAATATACTAATACCGTGAACGTGTATTTTTTCACACGCCCATACCTACACAATCCGTTGGGTGGTTTAGATAGCCACACTTGAGTCTAACAAAATTTTCACTTACAGCTTAATATTTCACAAACGAATTCTTTAATCGAAAAAATGTTTTAGCAAACTCACAATCTTTTTGAAAAACCTATCCAACGACACTCCACACTACGGGCTTCGCAAGAAAAAAAAATCATCCCTACTTTTATGTGTATATTATATATAAAAAAGGAGGAGATATAAAAAATATTTTTCCAGATTTTATTTTACCACTTTGTCCAGCAAAACTTATTTGTATATTCATGCCAAATTCATTTGAGCAATAGTGCGGACGGACGGACGGACGGACGGACAGACAGACAGACAGACAGACAGACAGACAGACAGACAGACAGGCGGACATGGCGAAACTATAAGGGTTCCTTGTTGACTACGGAACCATGAAACTAAAGAATCGGAATTAATCTGAGAGGAGAGTTCGAAGAATCGAGAAGTTTTAAAATCTGCATACACAATATTTTTAGCTAGCTGTACCTAGAATAAAGCAGTATTTTTAATTTTAAGTTAAATTTCAAATAAAATGTATCAGGTTCTTCATAATTTCACATTCATTGACATTTTCATTTTACTCTTTGACAAAAGCAAACAGTAGATAAATCGTTGACCATACCTTTTGTGGAAACAATACTGATTTTTTTTTTTAAACCAAAACAAAGTCAAATAAAAGACATATTGGAAAATAATAAAGTCACATTAATTTAAAAGTGTGTGCGTATATTGTAGCCTAGCGAATAAATTGATCACCGTTTTTCAAATTAAATTACTCTTCGTTCAGTTGCACTGTTCTTTAGCACAATATTAATAAATAGAGTATTATTTATCGCTGTATCTTTCAACGTGGTCATTATTTTTTTCAGATCCCACTCCACTTTTAATTTAAGTTACATCATCAATATTTTTTAATATTGAGTCAGTTTAGACTCAATATTAAAATAAATTAATTGCAACTTAAATTAAAAGTTAAAAGGACTGCCACGTTGGTCTAGTGCTCACAAGAGCGACTACTGAGTATTAGGTCCTAGTTTCGATGCCCGAGTTAGGCACAGTGTTATTGGGTTCTCATCAGAAATTTCTCAGTAATGGCCACAGAGTCTGTGTTTGTACCCAGATGATGGCAATAGGACTTAAAATAAACTGGTGAAATAAGGGTGTGCTTGTCCCCGAAAATTTATGCAGAGGTATATCTAACTTCTCAGCGTAACGCTTCCGGGTTAAGGAGCGTGATGTTATTTTAAAATCAAAGTAAGTTATTCAAACTATTTACACGCACTATTGACAATGTCAAAGACTCGGTTAGTTGCGTCATTTGATTGGCCAATACAATGCAGCAACATCTGAACCTACCCGCGTCTTGCAAATATTTAATCAAAGCCTAGTATTTGTGAACACGTCTCACCTTTGTATTGGCACCCTTACGGAATCAGAGCAAGTGTTTATTTATTTACAACGAAACGGTGTCGGAATTCGTACCTCTATGTAATGTAAATCTTATTCGGATGGCAGAACATTGCGTATAAGAAAAGACAGTGAATCTCTTATTGGGTGCCTTTAAATTGAGCAGAATGCTTTTAGTTACTCGCTACGTCACACTTGGTAATCCAAATAAGGAGACAAGAAACGCAATCCTCTTATGTCTGAAGGTTATTTTTACAGGTTTCTACGGAAAATTATGTAAGGTTGAGATATAAAAAATTAATTACCTTTTTCTTTCTTAACATAACATTTATAATGGATTTAAAAAATGTTTCAATGACTTAGGCCATCACTTAGTAAAGGTTTTGACAGTTTTGTAATACAAAAGTTTGTCAAGTCTCTGGTGCAAAATTAACCCCAGATTGTTGCAAATTATTACTCAATATTATTTTAGGTAACCTACAAAATTAAATCAAAATATCGACTCTACACTTATTATTTTAAGAGTTTTAGCTATTTGAACATAACCTACTCCCAGTATATAGACTCCACAATGTTGTAGGTACGAGTTTTCTTAAAACAGTAGATAAGAATACAAAAATACGAGTGTAAGTGAGAGTAACTATTCCAAATAAGGAGACAGTAAACGCAATCATCTTATAAATCTTTTTCTTTCTTTCATTTATCTTGTTTAACATTTTTGACTCTAATGCAAACCCCGGAATACCGCACGCACATGTTTAATTAAAACTGTTTGAGTCAATTCTCGACTCTACACTAATATTGAAAGAGATTTGAACCAAAGAACGAAACCATCATTCGTTCGTTCATAATTTTTGAACATAATCATCATAAGTCTAAAAGTCATTTTTGTCTTTCACAGGTACGTCTGGAAAATTGCAGGTCATTGAGTACTAGGAAAGCATAGGCGTTACTCAAAAACTGTTTTGGACAGAACATGTACAGACAATGACAAGTTTGAACGAGTGCAGTGATTGTGTCAGTGACAGTGTTTAGTGGACGTGATGTGAACAGACAGTTGGCACAATGTGGGCGGCCAGGCTCAGCTGTATTTTCATATTGTTCGGTGAGTTAAACACTTTTTAATTGCTTGTACTATCAAATTACTTCAAAGGCTGTCCGTAGACCTATTCTAAGTCGAAACAGTTTTGTGTTTTGTTGAAATAAAACGGTGTTTTAGTAAACACTGTTTTTATTTTTGGATTGTTTTGTAGCTTCGTGTGCACTGTAAGATTCCAATATAGATCTTAACTGACTTAAAAAAAATATGATTCTAATTAGTCCGTCGTCGTCGTATCGAAAAATATTGGATACGTATTTTTTGTTTAACCAAATCAATAAAAATTGACGAAGATAAAACGCATCAAAAATTTGATTGGGGGTTTGTGACGTCACTAAATGCTAAAAATGTCATACTAATGTCTTAGAATATGACGTCACACGAATTTTCAAAGCACTGTATCGTCTTCATTGTTTGCTTAAGAGAAAAAATAAAAAATACGTGTCCAATATTTTTTCTAAATCTGACGGACTAATTCGATTTTCTGAGTTAACTACCCTATTTACAAGTTGGTACTCTTCTTTAAACAAATGGCGTTTATGTTGTTGCTTGAAGTAATTATTGCAAAGAAATCATATATAAAGGTAAAGGTACAGTCAGCAGCACCAATATGTCTTCATTTTTCACCAACATGTTGATTTAATTTTCATGTCGCAAAACGAAACTAATATTCTGGAACCAATCAATATTAACATAAAGAAGGTCTAACATCTCAAATTTGCAATTATTATTTCATGAGTAAAGCGCGTTAGTACTTTGAATTTTTAAATAATTGCTCGTGACTCTACATCTCACACTTCTGTTTTTTTCTTATTCAAATTTGAACCTTATTGTTCATTTCCTATTTCGATAAAACTTTGCAGTGTGCATTGCTTAATGACCACAAAGGTTAAGGTACACCTACTTTGTATAATTTCATACTTAGCCGTACTACCTTACCTTTGTGCTCTTCCATTTTAATTTTCAGTAATGTATTGTTTATTGTGTGCGCATACATAAATAAGAAAAAGTCGTCAAAAGATGTGTACTGACCTAGACAAGTCTGTCTGTCTAACTGCTGCACTCACAGAGCTTTAATGATTACTTAGACCATCACTTAGTAAAGATTTTGACAGTTTTGTCATACAAAAACATGTCAAATCTTTACTTAGTGACGGCTTAAGTAATCATTAAATATCTCTGAGTACCGCAGTAAAACGGCTACTTCATAGCAGATCATAATATGAATTGGGTTAAAATTCGTAAAATGGTTACGGAAGCAGTTACTATTATGAGTACCTACCTACCTACCTATTTATTATGATCTGTTAGAGTGGCCATTTTAGATGATTTATTTTAAAGACCTGGGGTCATTCATTTAACATATAAATCATAGTTGGTTCGTTTACATATCGGCAAACACGCCTTGAACAAGCGTAACCTTTAGTTGCGTGATACGCCATAGGTACGGTCATAGCTACCTACAAGGTAATTGCTTGGGCAGTAATATAAAAATGTGGGCTTTCACATTCCACGCAAGTTTGTATCTACGTTATTTTATACGAAGTAACAACTGTATGTTTTCCCCAGCTCTTCTTAGAAAACTAAGTTTTCCTATTTGTATTGTTATCATCGGCTACAATCCCTCCTTCTAATTAAATCCTTTGGAAAATAATCAGTGGCCTTTTCTTTGTGTTGCTTTTAATTACCGTTTGTCCTAATTTAAATTTTCTTTCTCTTTTCCTTAAGGCCAAGTACCTTTAATTTTCTTTTAAAGGGGCCATGTTAACATAGCTATTTCACTAATTACATTCTTTCTAACATTAACTTTTCTGTCAATATTTTGTTTTTAAAAGGCCTTTGTTACAACCATAAATACTTGTTAGGCAATGTAAGTGACTGGTCGGTGATCGCAATTCAGAAAGTAAAAACAAAATATTTGTCGCTGGAACATGACATTGTGACGTGAATATGTTGCAGAATGACTTGCTTCTTGAAATTAGAAGGAAACAATAGGGCAATTCTCAGGTTAAAAATGATGTAAATAATAACTGCAAAGAGATTAGCAAACATTTATTTCAGCTTATTTTTATGCGCTACCCAGCTGCGAATGTATACTGTTAAATACAAAGGCCTTATATAATTCAGTTATAAAAACACATTGTTTGCCTTCAGATGAACAATAAAGGGAACAGTCATGACCTAATCGCAATTTTGTTTCAAATTCAAACAAACGAAACCCTTTTATCTCAGTTACAACAGAAATTTCTTTTTCAATAGGTCGACTACATAATGAAATATTTGCGGAATGCCCCGGTTAATGTTCAAAAAGTGGAGGAATAAAAAATAACGAGACGTGACGGGAAACAAAGCACGATTTTATCGCTGGAAGGGATCGTACTAATGGAGGCTGGACGAAAACGGGTTTGGATCAAATCGTTACGTTTTTGGTAAATTCGGTACAGCGTACATGTGTTTCCTCAAAGTTCTGAAGAAACACATTGATGAGGCGTAACGATAAGATGCCTTTCTGAACTGGGGAACGTTACTTTCTATGCTTACGGTATCGTAAAAATAACAAGGCTGTTGTAGGTATAACATGAAATATCCATATAAGCATGTGTATGTTTGGGCTATCGTTAACACAGATGATATATAACCTTTTTACATTTACAAGGCCCATTACATCCAAAACATTTACATTCAAAAAGTAACTTTATTATTCCCAATCACAATTATCCACTAATTATACAGTGTGTTTGGTTAGTAGCTACCGATAATATAAGGACATATAATGTACTCATTTACCGACAAATAATGTGTATTTGTCGGTAGAAATCATAAATACTCTAACCCAATACGATCCCAAGGCAAACGGCATACCCGTCGGGGCTGCAGGTTGTTCGAAAGAGGTAACGCGGCTTCGGCACAAGGGCTAAGAAGGAAGGTGGGTGGTGTTTAGTCAGTAGAAGTCTGACACTCCCTTCCGTTATTTGAGTCAGCCTATTAAATTAAATCAATATAATTATTGACTCTACTCTAATTATTTTAAGAATTATGTCACTTGAACGTAACCTTGTCCCAGCGTGCAGCGCATAGACTCCACAATATCGCAGGGCCACCTGCTCAAACAAAGAACGGGGTGTTCTTTGTTTGAGCAGGTGGCTAAGGAATCAAATTTACGACTGGGAATGCTACGGCTCGAAGGAAAGTTATTGAGTCAAGTGGCTAGTAATCGATAGTTAGGGGTATATAATGTGCCCTTAAAGTATCCGTAACCGTTAACCAAACACACTTTATAATAATACACACAATTATTCAATCAAAACAAAATCTAAAACAAATGTTAATAAAACAATAGTATTCGATAGCTGTTAAAGGTAATCTTTTCTCTATATCACACGAACATACTCTGAAAAGGTTTTCTAAATACAATGTTTTATAATAATATAGAAAATAATGAATGAATTTAAACAGGTGTGCCGATAATAATAAGAGTGTCGTGACGCATAAAAAGCTTCGCCCGCATAATTTATTGGCCAAAGTATCGCATAAAATTAATATTATAGGCTTGATGTATATTATGTTAAAATAACCTTGACTTGTAATGTAAGACGTTATTCACTTACGTCAAACCTGGGTCCAACATAGGTTTAGATAAGACCTAGTGTTAAAGCCCTTTTAGTAGGTAGAACATTAAACACGTAAGCCCTTTTTTGAATGAGATACATTTATTATTTACAGAGTACTTAGTAACGTTACAAGCACCAATATGTATACACGCAGCTACTTTTAAGTGATTTTCGCCCACTTTATTACCCGACTACAGCGAAGCCAAAAGGAAGGGTAATGATTTTTTTTATTTAAGTTTTACGTTTCCGCGAACATAGAAACCGTTCTTTCACATAAAATCACTTTTGATATTTGCTAAGTGTACATATTAGTGTTCGTGACTGTACAATATCGACCTAACCAAGCCTGAACTCGAAATGTTTTTATTCAATTAGGCAATGACAGGCAGTTTTCAGCCGTCTGGAGCTGTGACAAGAATCTGTAAATACGTTTTTACAGGCTGACTAGAAAAAAAATAAAATTGCTGTTGTTCTTTTGATAAAACCGAATCTATGGGATTCGGGTATTCTTTGAGAACATATTTTTATAGGTTGGTAGGCACCAACCTATAATTTATGTAATACTAGCTGTTGCCAGCGGCTTCACCCGCTATAACTCGAAAAATATCCCACGGGAAGATAAAATCGGGATAAATACTTTCCTATGTGTTAATCAAGGTTATAAACTATCTGTGTACCAAATATTATCCAAATCCGTTCAGTAGTTTTTACGTGAAGAAGTAACAAACATACACACTCACACACTCACAAACTTTCGCCTTTGTAATATTAGTGTGATGTCTAACGTCCTCCTCCGTCCGTAACCTGTAATATGTACTCTATGTAATGTTTGAGTGGTGTAATTACGGTAAAAAATATAGCCTCGTGACAAAAAAAACAAAACGGATGGCTTGACGGATGGCGTTGGTTAACATAGAAATGGGGGGTACCCTTTCCACCTGAAGGGTACTTTTCCACCAGAGATGTGCTATGCCACGTTGCTATAGATGCGTTTGATATCTACCAATCATATTAATTGGTGCACATAGCTTAGCACTGGTGGAAACGGATTCAACTAAGATATGTTTTTTATTTGGAAGGAAGCGGGCTGTGGATGTGTGCTAATGGATGCGTGCTATGGATGCCTGCTATGGATCGTCGCGAGTGGTAGGTATAGCTATGTGCAGAGCAGAGTATCTACAGCGCAGCAACTATGCGGAGGCGCATCTTCATAGCACATCTGACTCGACCCGCTACATAACTTAGTATCAGTGGAAACGGTCACATAGTTTCACAGCTTAGTTATTACATCCTCGCAGCATAGCTGCATAGCACATCTCTGGTGGAAAAGCAGCCTTACGGTTGAGAACCCTAACAAGTTATTCTTGGTGATTCACTGAATGTCTTTTTTTGCGAAACATGCTGCTGCAGTAGATCCATGATTCTTCTTCCAATACGATTCCAAATTTGCAAAACCTTTCGACTTCAATTTTTATCAAACTAAATACTTTATTTTTCCATATGTACAGTTGCTCTAACGCAAAAAGTTTTTCTCAAATAAATCTAACAATACTCTCCCAAATTTGTTTGTGTTACAATGTAAATATTATACTTGGGCATTTTGTGTCAAAAATATGAAACTTATGCATTTTCTGCGTATTGATCAACGGCCTTGTGGGTCTAGAGTAGAGGATTCGATCCCGGTAATTTTTTGTGATCCCGGGATTGCAGGAGTATCTATAGTTAATCCTGGGAACCCGGGATAGTCCCGGGATTGTATTGGTAATGGAAAATGGTAACAATAAAACAGTACCTTCCTAAAAAATAGCGAAATCAATTTTTATTTGATCTTTTCTTTTAGTTTTGTGAGGACATAGAATATTTAAGTTTTAAATCTTTAAAAAGGCGGGTAAACAAAATTATACTTTCTTCCTATAAAATAAACAAACTAGGCACTTTTGTAAATAATTTATGAAACTAACAATAAACTTCAAAAAATCAACCTCTTTAGACTTATTTAGATCAACCATAAAAAAGACTATGAGAGATCAATGTTTATAAGTACCTACATATATTTTTAAATTAAATTGAGCAGATATTTTAGACCACGAAAATAAAATCAAAGGAATAACAACACATCTAACGACTCATCTGCAAGCATACTTTTCAATTTGTTGCACAAATATGAAGATGTGTCAATCCCGAAAATCCCCGGGATTCATTAAATTTGATCCCGAAAATTTCGGGACTACAATATCACCGGGATCCCGGGATCAATAAATCGAATTCTCTAGTCTAGTGGTTCCATGCCCAACTACTGTGCATAAGGTCCTGGGTTCGATTCCCGGGTGAGATACCGCGGCATCAACATAATGGGCTAAGAAGGAACATAGGTAGTTTTTAGTCAGTAGAAGTCTGACACTGGGGGAGGGGTTATTTGATGATTTCCTACCCCCCCCCCTTGCAAAAAGGATATTATTCTTGATTTCATATCAATATTTCAAGTATCATCGGTATGTGATGTGTCCTACGAAAGTGTAACCGTAAAAATTACATTAATTTAGACCAATTTGATAAAAAGTGTAACTTAGATAAAGCTACCTATATTATTTTACGGACCGGTTAATAGGGTGAAAGGTGAAAAGGTTAAACGGTCAGACACATAACCCATATGTTTGATTAACCATTAAACTAGTCAGCCTTTATAATATATTAGATAGGTTAATCATTTAAATATTGCTGATTATCCTGAATGAAAGAGAGATAGCACCGCATGGGCTTACTCTGTCACTTGGTTGAATACTTATATTTACACAAATTAAGTCCGTGCGTAAACCGGTATCATAGACTGGATAATCTTTGCTTTTGAGGTTTTACATCTGAACCTAAAAATAACCACATTAAAATCCTTATACGGGTAGCGATTTCGGTCTCTGCATCATAATATATATGTCTATATGTTAACAGAAGACGAAGCCGTAAGTAAGTTCGATAAATACAAACACGTCTCAAACTTCGGCAAGGAAATCAATATTCCTTCTTAGGAAATATGATTTCAGCGAGCTAAAAGTACCCATCTTATACTTTTGCATATTTTCAAACTCTTTCCTGGAAAAGATAAACTATTAATAATTTTAAAAACTTGTAAACTCGTTGAACTGTAGCTAAGATCAAAAGTGGAACACGGATTGAACTTTGCTGTCGAATGTACCCCAAGTGGGGTAACTTTGCGACAAACTTCCAGTTAGTTTATCAGATGTTTAGCCCTCTGTCCTAATTAAAAGCTTACCAACTCGGGTAGCTTCCATTTTATCAAATGACCAATTAAAAATTCTCAAGGAACTAAATTGAGTCTGTTTTGTGTTTCCATTTTTACGCTCATTGGGAATGAAATTGCATATTTCAGATTCTACGGACAGCCCGAATTTATAAAATGATTCATAATTTAATGTTGAATGCTATTTGAATTCACAAAATTATACAGTTTAGCTTATGAAAATTCGGCTGTAGAATAATTTATATTATAGCGTAAAATAAGTTTAGTGGTTTAAACAGGATACAATTTATTTGTTACATTTTTCTTATTTTGCCATTTTTTGTCTTTGCTGACTTTTTTACAGGCCATCACACAGCCGTCAACCAAGCATTCTGTACATCTAACTAAGCACCATTGCAAAATTATCAAAATAAAAACCATTAAATATGTTAGTCGTATCCCTAAGCACTATCCCACTTCAGATGTCAGTTTGTCAGGATTTATTCCGTTACACTCAGACATTTATATGTTGTATAGACATACTTATCTAAGCACTGGATACCTATTCAGCGTTCCGTGGCGAGGTGCCTGCGGTGCGTAAATTGTAGTCACACCACCTACAAGTTATTTGCGTCATTCTAGGAAAATAGGTTACCTATTTTCTCCAGTTCATTTGAACAACTGGCGTGAAAGCTTATACATGCACCGTATAGAATGATTTTGTTGCCTTGTTTGTGATACGGACGGACGGAATGTTTTGAGTATGAATGTAATGACTTTTAGAGTAAAGTAAGACTGAACAGATTCTGTGAACTATGACAGGTCAAGAAAGAAGTTTAAATAGTTAGGGTGATAAATGATGAAGATAGGTATGCAAAATGGTGACTGTACTGCAGTTACTCCAATTTCCTGTAAGAACGTACAGGATGAAGAAACTGAAAAAGAAATCAATTATTTAACTCTATGAAACCAACACATACCTACTAGTTTCCTAGTAGCTGAAAAGCAACCTATTAGTAGTACCTTATAAAATCAGATAAACTTTATCCAACCTAATATTCCTTGAGGTAGCGGCACAGAGTGGGAATATTGCACTCGCTGCAGATTCTAAACTCAGAGTTCTGCGTTGACATTTTCGTTCTCAAGTCTTCACCGCATTTTGCATATGCCTTTTAATGCACATGACTTAACTTATCTCTTTAAGTACTATCGTGCATAGAGCTTCGTTCTTCCGGATTTCATATGCATTTTTGTGCTGTAATGGGGCTATTATAGTTGAACGTAGGGATGCTCCTACTTTAGATCCATGCTTATATTAGGAATGCTCAAACACCTGACTGTCTGTTGACATTAAAATTTAAAGGATTAATACGACGAATTTGGCACACAGGTTGATCATATTATTCTGGGATACGACATAAAAAATATGTACCCCACGGTACCTCACGTAACGTATTACCGAAATACGTCACGTAAGGTCCCGTTTTGGTAATTTCAGATTACCACGTGGACCAAGACTGTCAACAAAAGCTTTCAAAAACTGGTAAAACTTCACCGACTTAATGGCTCTCCAAAGAAGATAAAACTATTTTACGATACAAACGATGTTTTTACCTTAAGTTTTACCTATACAGGGTGTAAACTAACCCTTCACACATACGTAAACCAAACATTCTGTACATCAAAAATATTTTTGCTGGGAAAGGATTTTTTTTTGGGTTAAAAATCACATTTTACGGTAAAACTCAATGTAGCATTCTTAAAAAATATGCTAGTGGAGGGTTTGAATAGTAAACGGGTCATGGAGGTAATTTAAGTAAAGTTATAACCTGAGAAACTAGTATTTACAAAAAAAGCTGTGAAAAAGAACTAGGTTCCCAGGTATGGTCTAGAACAAAAAAATGTTCGCAGTGATGGGGAGAACAAGTGCCCTTCGTTTGCGTTACGGGTATTTTTACACCCTTTATTTCAGACACAAACTTGTCACTGAAACATGCATTACCAATGAATAGAACTCATCGAAGATAAATACAATAACTGCTATGTTTATCGCAGGTGTAACAGCCGGCGGCGGCGGCTGGGAGCCCCTGGGGACTCCGTACTTCGACAACAGCACGAAGAGAGAAGCCACCGCCGCCGTGGGCCAGCCTGCCTACCTACACTGCCGAGTACGGAACTTGGCTGATAGAGCGGTAAGATACACTTGTGGTATATAATTCGCGATGAGTTAGTAGATGTGAAAGTCGCAGATAGAGAATGTTCAATTTTAAGAGTTTTAGTATGACTGTTTATAAAGGTACTTATTCATATTTGACTTTCAGTGTCTGGTGCCAAGATGGGAAACACAAATCAAATCAAAATAAACTCTTTTGCAAAAAAACGGGCACTTTAGATTTTTTTCTCTACTTCAATGAAGAAGAACAAGAAATAGGTTTTATTTATTTGACGATGTATTGGCATGGTATTTGAAGCATCCTGGCATGATTCTTTACGTTCCAAATTTAAAATTTGAAATTAATAAAAGAAAAATAATGATTATTGAGGATTATTCTAAAATTGCTTTACTAATGGTGCGAAATGCTGAAACGATTTTTAACCGATTACGATATTTTAATACTTTTTGAATATTTTCTGCAAATTAAAAAATGTAATCTTTCTTTTTACATTAATTACCACTTTTTGATATGACTGATAAAGCGATAAGGCCGGTAAAATTATAGCCCTACTTGAAGAAGGTTGTTCGCAAACTTACGTGTCTCAGCGGCTAAATGTGAGTCGTTCAACTGTCCAGAGGACTTGGCAACGGTATCAAGAAACCGGTTCGGTCAAAAGAAGACCCGGTTTGGGAAGAAAACGATGCACAGAACCAAGAGATGACCGCTTTTTGGTGAGTCAGGCGTTGCGGAATCGTAAGGCGTCAAGTGTGGACCTGAAGTAGAGCCTTGAAGAAGTAAGAGTAGAAGTTAGCTTGTGGACGGTCAGGAGGAGGCTTTTGGCTGCCAATATCAGGAGTTACCGCCCAGCTCGGGGCACTAAATTACTCCGTACCGCGTAAGGCACCGTGTTGCTCGACTTCAGTTTGCTCGGAACTGTGCTTCATGGACTCTGGACGACTGGAATAAAGTATTGTTTTCTGATGAAGCTACAATCTCTTTGTGTGGAGAGGACCGACACCGGCGAGTGCTGCGAAGACCACGGGAACGCTATGCGGAAGTGTGTTTCGAAGAAATCACTCCTTATGGCGGAGGCTCCGTTATGTTTTGGGCAGCAATTAATTCGACGGAGCGTACGGAGTTAGTTTTCATAGAAAAAGGAACATTAAATGCACACCGGTACATAATGGAAGTCCTAATTCCATATGCACAACCCACATTGACTGCACTTGGGGAAGATTCCATTTTTATGGACGACAATGCTCGCCCACACCGTTCTGGCGACATGCAAGAAGTTGAGATCCGTCGTTTACATTGGCCAGCTCGAAGTCCTGACCTCAATCCAATTGAGCATGTCTGGGATGTTCTAAAGAGACGGGTAAGATCAGTGCAACCTGCTCCACAAAACATCAGGGAGCTAAAAAGAGTCATTGCAGAAGAGTGGGAACGTATTCCTCAAAACGTTATTATTAATAAAACATCGTAAAAAGCATACCCAGAAGGATTCAAGCTGTGATTTTGGCAAGAAGAGGTCACACTCGTTATTAGGTTTTTACATTTGTAACTTTATTTAATTAAAAAAAGTAAAAAAAATCTTGTCTTTATTGCCGACCACTTCTTATTTATTGTTTGGGCGTGTACATCGGTTTAAAAGAATCCATCGTTTTTTTTTTCTTTTAATTACCCGAATTCACTTCACGCGCATTAATTTACACGATTATAAGTATACAGACTACGTCAAAGAAATAAATTTCATTTAATTAACTCAAATCGACCTTAGAACGTAAATTTCCTTAGGTGCCCGTTTTTTTTTTTGCAAAAAAGTGTATTTTTATTTCACATACCTAGGCCTAGGCACATGGGCACTTATAAAACGTCGACAAAAAGGTGCAAACAAATATTTTATTGCAGTTTACTTTAACGCCATCACTTAAATTTCTTCAATCAGAACACACCCGCTATGTTGCAAGTTACTTGTAGGTACTTGTTTTGCCATTTTCTGGGAACAGAAAGTGGTGATATATCGATCTCGAGTTTCATTACGCCGGATAAAAAAATGAGAGAAATTCACCACTTTTTTTCGTTAAACATCAATATATTAAAGTAACATAGTATAAAAATATATTTTAATGCATAAAAGCATTGTTCGTATTTTACTAAGCGATGTTAAAAAACATCCAAATAATTCATATTAGGTTATAGTTACGGTAACAAAAGTCATGTAGAAAATGTACATACAATAATCTTGAGTTGTACGACCTGTCTAGGCAAAAATAACTCCGATCTGAATGAATAAAAATATCCCCAAAAGTTGTTGGTATATAAAAATAACAGCGTGCAAAAATCTCGCACATAGTCTACGTAACATATACTCGTACATACCAAAAGAATCACTTAGTCTGGAAACGAAACATTTACGAAATCACCTCTGTGTTAAAGTTCGGCTCCGAAGTCGTTGAGAGCGGGATCCCCGAGATATCTTAAAGGACAAAACCCTACAATGTACAAGATATTCCGATTGAAAAAGTTATCAGTACCGCGTATATAATATAAGTGAATTAGAAAATGTTTTGTACGAGTATCGAGAATTGGTGGGTGTAAACTTGATTTCATTAAACGAAGTGCTTTGTGAATACAAATCCATAAAGGCGTTGAAACTGATGCGTGCTAACGATAAGCAAATGTGACACTTTTATGGTCCTTTATGGAGTGCTATGGTATCAAAGTTGAAATCGGATTAGGCGAATATAGTTTTGTGGGCGAAAATAAAATTGCACTGTGGTTTTGCGTCGGAATTTACCGAATACCTACTCGACTTAGTTTGGATCATCAACATTCCTTTTCTCAAATATTTTGGGTTCGCTACTAGTCTTATAAGAAGGGGTGGAATACAATGCCGTCGGACCTTCGCAACCCAATTAGTGAAGGATGTGTACTGATATCTTTACAAAGTATGTGGCCTTATCATGGAGATGGACCACATCTGTACCCACTACATAGTTTGCCAACTTATCGCGAACTATAAAACTGAGCACCCATCTTGAATGCAGGAAAATTTCATCGAGCTATCCACAGACATCTATACTTCTACCGTTTCTTTTCCCTGAAGGCTGCGGAACGGCAAATTTTAGCATAAAATTGTATATTCAAACCAAAAGGCTGCATAAACAGCTCGATAGACATTAAAACTAAGAGAGAAGGATTTTACCTACAAGTAGTTACCGCAAACGGTACTCCCCCGAGATGAAATAGATAGTATCCATCTTGCTTTCCCTACTTCACAAGACGTTCACATATTCCACTATGCATTTATTTAGATTTTCACTCGCATTCATTTTATCGGTACGGAGGCATCTCCGCTAGTTTCCGCTTACGCTTCTATGATGTATGTATATGTTTGACTTTGAAATTGGCTTTTTAAGTTGTACGGAAACTCTAGTGCACGTAGCGGTAAATACACTTACGTTATGTAGGCTACTTATTACTTCCTTTTTCGCCATACTTTAAATGTGTGCAGTGTAATAATGGAGTCTGATTGATGCCTTCTCATATGTTTATTCCCTTTAGGGCGAATTTCATCGATAAAACTAAAGACAATAAGCATCTCGCTAGTTCTCGAGTAATATGGTACCTAGTTGTCAGTGTCACTTATAGTCATCATCATCATCATCATCAGCCTATAATGTCCCCACTGCAGGGACTCAGGTCTCCTCTCTAGGAGAGGGATGGGCGGATTGGTCGATATCACATGTCTTCGAATTTTTTGGTTCTAAGACATGCCGGTTTCCTCACGATGTTTTCTTTCACCGTTTCGGTAGCTTACATTATACTTTTTAGTAATGGAAATATATTGCTAATGATAGGTTTAGTGCGTGGTTTAAAATTAATCCACAATCTTTAATCAAATCAGTTTTTTGCCCATAGGACCTAAAGAAGATAAACCTTACAGATTTATCTTCTTTCACACTGTCCATTCATCCTTTTTTTTTGGGCTTGTTGATCAAATTTAATTTCTCTTTTGAAATTCAACGATTTCACAGTTTTACCTTAAATCCCAGACCAAATTAAAGTACCTGCAGATACCTGCACCACAGTGCAGCAGTTTGGTCTGACCATGTCACTAACTGCACCATTTTGCAAAACAAACCAATTTCCTTACAAGTTTTCAGCGCAAACTTGATAGTCACGTATGTGCTTATGTTTCCTTTCAATTCTGAAACTTACGGAAGTCGCGCGACTCAATATGGGGCAAGTAGGTAGGTAATGCTTGAAGTCTCGTATTTCGTTATCGCATTTGAATTTAAGATGGCGTACGGGAAAGGCTTGCTCGCGGCACGAACTGTACTCCTGATGCCAATTAAATGGACAATTAGTTTAATTAAACGGTACAGTTTCTTATACTAAACGGTCGGAATATTTAGACTGACTCATGGGTCTTTTAGTCGCAAGCGCTACTTTTGAGAACAAGGTAAGATAAAGTATGTTGTTTTTTTTTAAGAATTTCTAAGGAATACTTACGGAGAATTTATGCCCTGGTTAATATTAATAGGCTCCCCCCTATTGCATGGGACATAAACATAACTGGAGAAATGCAGGTGTACACCTTAATGACAAAGACATCTATTCGTAGGATATGGTAGGCACACAGTTGTTACAGCAGAATGGTATTGGTCACGACATATTCGCCGCTAGATGCGGCATACGAATATTTACATTGGTAACACTTGAATTATATTAACATTTATATTTAGAATCTTAATTAATTAATATCAAAATAAATCTTCTTCCAAAATCTTCGGGGATTACAGGCGTGGTTTTACCAGTGCCATTGAATAGCTCATTTTAATAACTTGTTCATTTTTTTTTAGTATATAGTTTCAATCTTTGACAAACAACTTTATGCATCCTCGAGCTGTTGACCTCACCCTCGCATTTTGTGTTGCGGGCACATAAATATTATAATAACAACGTCATATTTTTTGTACTGCAGTTAAGCATGCCTGTTACCCAGACTTTGTTTAACCACGTATTATGCAACAGAAGGGCAACTGTAACAATAGCACGAAACTTTAAAATATTCCGCAACCAAACGTAACGTACACGAATGGCGAAATATGCTCATAAAATATTTTTATTTTCTGTCCGTGACTATGTCAGTGGACAATTTATTTTACCGAGGTGTGTATTTATAAGTCATAATATTGAGGGCGTTGTTGACCTTTGGACAGCGGAAAGGTCAAACATTGATTCATAGACGTCTACAACCGTAATATTGCGGTTGTTAGAGTAACTGTATATCTGTCTGTCAGTCTACCTTTCGACGACTAAACGCATTAACGTATTTTCACAAAAGAACCTATAATTTCAGAGGCGTTCATGAATAAAAGTATGTACACTAACGCAATTACAGGGCTTTACTTTGTAATAAATTTGAGCTTTTGTTTTGTTAATGCGCACAATCTTAATGGAGAAAAGATGAAATAAATATTTTATTTAAACGGGAGATATTCTGCGGAACATGGCATTCCTATATGTTTGCTAGTTTATATTTTCATGGGATAATAATTTTATTTCAAATAAGTATTGGGAGACCCTGATACATTAATTGTGCTTTAGGGCTACGTTCGTTCTGTTTCATGCCATCGCTACATCATAACTATCACTACATATTATACAACAAATTCCTACACCGCGTCTGTTTGTCTGTCTGTTCGAGATAAACTCAAGAACTACTGTACCGATTTTCGTGCTGTTTTCACCAATCGATTGAGTGGTTCTCGATGAAGATGGAAAAATAATTTGCCAGGCGGTCGAAGCCGCAGGCACCCTGTGTAAGATATTTTGTAGAAGAAAAATCCTGTCTTTTGAAAGAAATTCTCCTACAAACGTAGCACTCTTTTTTTGGGTAGTTTGTACTCTTTGGTTTGGACCAGTAGCATACTCCCGTGTGGGTAAATTATCGATCACACCGCGCAAGCCGTGGGTTTAACTTATTTGTAAGTACAAGTAAAACAAAAACGTGTTTGATTGATGTCTCATAAAATATTTTTAAAACCGATATACAGAAACTGATTACTATCGATGCTACTAACACATAACATCAGCACTAATTTCGTTACCATAATAATAGGCGTAGCATCAATAATAATTAATTCATTATAATGACAGAAGTTACTTATTCACAATCAATCAGCACAATACTGGCGCTTCTACGTTCAGCCCACTGTTTAGGCAGAGTACCTATTCTGTGGTCATGCGGTCAAGCTTACAAATAGAACACGAAATCGCTTTTAGGTAGGCATGCAAAGGACACAATATGAGAGTGTCCCTTTTACAACGTACTCTTACGAACGTAGCTTGAACAATATCGCAGACGCTGCTTTGAAGTTCTCCAATATTTTGCAAAATCTCTCTTCTGCGTACTTGTTAAAAAGTTAAAACAAGGTTATGGTGAAAAAAAAAACACTTTTATATAAAAGTAAATTATTTTGCTCAGTAAAAAGCGTTTTTATATAAAAACAACTTTCTGAAAACAAACTCTGTATCTAACACGGTGTCCAGTCGAATCTATGATCCGTTGTTTTACCTAAATAACTCATTTGGTCTATGTTTGACATCCAATTTTATTGTCTAGCCTTTTAGACATTGACGGCCTAAAAGTAGTCCTCCACATACATATTACGCTGCAAATTTAAAGTGTCTTCGCCAGTTATAAAACCTTATACATAATACAGTGCTTTCACAAAAGTTAATTTTAAATTAAGTCTCGTATTTGACAGTGAGGCTTTATTTTCACTCCAATTTAAGCTGCACGTTGAGCCATTTCTATTTGACATTACCAAAAGTCTTAACACCCATAATAACTCAATGTAATATGTCCATCATGAAATATTACATTCAGAACTTTTTCTAAATCTGGGATTACTCTAACTCCCAGATGTGTCAGCTAGTATTGCCACATTCGATATAAAGAAATCGGGGCAGCAAAAAATGCGGGTTCTGAAATCGGGACAAAGTGTTAATCAAGAAGGGAAGCATCTGGTAACACTTATCTTCTTTGCCCCTAACAATTTGTAAGAAAGTTCGTGCACTTATTAACAAGCTCGTCCAATGTCACGGGTTTTTGTTTTTGTGGCATCATCTGGTTAAGTTAATATTCACACTTGGTTATGGAGACACATAGGGAAGAAAAATCTTGCCTGAACCCAATGTCTGCATTTGTGCTCGGTTGATGGTAATAGGGTCGCCTCAACGCCCGACTTAAATATAACTGACGAAATGTAAAAATGTGATTACTTACTAGGTACACCTCTGCTTAGCCTTTCCATGTGCATGATTTAATATATAAAATCCTATTTATAAGTGGTTACGATATCAAACAAATAAAAGTACTATTTAGTTGGAAAATTAGCTGGAATTACGAAAGAAATCTCTGCTGTAACAATTTACACACTACGTGAAACACAGCAATTTATTAATTTTACGAGTATTACTAGGCCCTCAAAATAACTGCCGACAGTCAATTAAAATCGAAGACTAACAAATAATTACGACTCTAAACTAATTAGCTCTCATTTTTTGTACAAATTATTTGTTAAGGGTAATGCTAGACTAAGAAGTAAACCGAAAAAGCCGAAGTACGGTGAAAATTAGTTCTAACCGGCTATTTATATCCTTTTTATTGGTAGCACATACCAGCCAAATGAGTAAGGTGCTTAGTCTGTTTACCCCGACGGAGCGACCCTAGTGAGCTTAGCGATCAGTAACGCGGCAGCGGCCGGCGAGCGTTTCATCCAAATTGGTTGCATCAAATTTTATATTATCATAGTGATTGTATCCAAAAAACATGGATTCTACTTAGAAGAACGGTTAACTTCTTCAATCCATACCCGTTATATATATACAGTAACTTATATATGCTATCTGATACCTATTAATTGAAACCCCTCCGTGATTGCGAGCGCTGCATATTCTTCAAATAAAAAAGTTAAATAAACTGCAAAATAAATCGGGAAGCTTGTCTGAATTCAATGCTCAGCGTCTTGGTCTTAGTGCTTTTCCGAAATGACCGTGCTTTCATTAGCCTTTTCTTCCAAATCTAAAAAGTCTAAACGAAATATTTTATTGTGATTTCGAGGAATTTTCCTCGAAAATATGTCATCGCATGTTTATTCTTAGCCCTTTGTGCTGAGGCCACGGTATCTCTTTCAAGCAACCCGCAGCCTTGACTTGGTGGTAAATCATCCTAGGTCCCGCTCTTGGGCAGAGCGAAAGGGAGTGTTAGACTTCTACTGAGTAAAAACCACCCATGTTCCTTCTTGGCCCTTTATGTCAAGGCCGCGGTATCTCTTACAACAACCCGCAGTCACGGGCGTCGGCCCTTGGAGCAACATGGAAGGGCCCCCCTTCCATGTTTGCTGCTTACATGTTACTTAAACATAACTGGCGATATGTGAGTGTACTATTAAGCACTAAGCTAAGTTAGCACTTAGCTTAGTGCTTAATAGTACACTCACATATCGCCAGTTATGTTTGTAAAGGCTTAGGCAGTAGTAGTAGCCTACTACTGCCTAAGCCTTTCAAAATTACAGGCGTGTTGGTTATGTCTGTTAAACTCTTGTAAAATAAAATGTTACTGTTTACGTATGTTGCGTATTTATTTTATTTACCTCATGATAAATAAGCGTCGAAAATTACATTTTAAAAACAGTAAATCTAGAAAAAATCATTTCAATCTTCAATCCAGCTAAAATCAATATTGGCTCTCGATTGCACAATGTTACTGTTATCGCAAAAAAACCGACGCAAAAACTTACCAACGAAAATCAGTATACAGTTGTTTTACTCACTGTATATTTGCAATTACGTTGACAAATGTACACCAAACAGAGGATTAATCCATCATGAACACAAATGATATGTCCTCCGCGTACCTTTTGAAATATTATCTCCTTAGTCCAATAAATATAAAGCGTCACATATTTATGTAAATCCTAATATACGTCAACGTGAAAGATAAATCGCTTGCCTTTCGAGGACAGGAATATTTACCATGTCCGAAAATGTCTACTGCCTACAGTATAAATCATATTTAGAAACAATATTAATTTCAATTAACGGAAATATTAATTGTACACGTGCCGCTTCGGCGCTGCTATTGAAAATGGTTCACGATTTTTTTTTTATCATCTACAGTATGTTAACTAACAGAGGGCGTTCCCGTCAACCAAGCATTCTGTACATCAAACTAAGTACCCCTAATCAAAATTTTTTGCTACTTTTTTTTTTGGTGTCAAAAATCACATTTTACGGTAAAACTCAAAGTACCACTCTTAAAACATTGTGTTAGTGGATGCTTTAAATAATTAATGGGTCATGGAGGTAATGTAAGTAACGTTATAGCCTGAAAAACTAGAATTTACGAAAACAGCTGTGAAAAATTTGGAACTTTGACCCCCAATATCTCCGTAACCAAGGGGTTTCCAGGTTGGTAATTTTTTTTTAGCATGTTTGGATGCTATACTATTGCGGGTTAACGGGAACGCCCTCTGTAAGTTAACATACTGTATATAATTTCGTAAAAAGGTAAAGTATGTTTGTAAATAGGGGGTGATGTTCGAAACTACTGATCCGATTTGGAATTTACTTCACATTATTCTAGAGTGTTCATCGTCATCTTCCTGCCCTTATCCTATGTTATTTGGGGTCGGCACAACACGTTTTTTTTCATTCTTTCATTCTTCTGAGTCGTCACGCTATCATTTATTCCTTTTACCTTCATATCATTCCTCGCACACCCATCTATATTTTCCTTGGTCTAGACTAGTCTAGAGTATTATAGGCAATTTTTATGTCGAGCATGACGCGAGCAAAAACTCGGGCAAAAGCTAGTTTTTTATAATAGACGAGGTATGAAATACCTCTGCAGCTTTAGTCTCATAGTCTACATTGTCAAGGCCTTCCTATTGTTGCGATCTCACAATCTAGAGCTCGTCTGCTGAATATATTCTCCAATTTGACGCTAGTTTTTTCGTTAAGGCATGGAATGAATGTTACTTACAAAATAATTAAACATCTATTTATAGAAAGGTAGGTAAAAGCCAAGCGAGAGGGATTTTACGCCAGTATTAGTGAAAAATAGGCACGATTTTTAAACTAGTACCGTTAAATCTAACTTTATGAAGTAGTAACAGAAATGAATGTAAGACATGGTAACTATAAAAAAGGGAACTAAGATAGATAAATTTTGTACGAAATTATAAATTGTGGGCAAAGTGAGTTTAAGTTTTCAAGGCGGATCTCAACTCGTGGGGGCGGCCGAGCTAATTCCTCTCCACAATCTTCTAAACAACCAGCAAGTGTTTGAATAGTTTCATAATAACTCGTCTGGCTCTAATTACTCGTACTTAATCAGGCTCGGATAACCTTCTCTATATCTATCCGTTAATTTGTTAATTTCATGAATTGAAAATCTTGCGTAATTATTTTCAGTAGATATTAATAACATACCCCTGACCTTTTAATGTAATTAATTAATTTGATGATTTTGACAATAATTTTTTTCATCGTGAATCCATTAACCAGTCTGTCCCTGTTCAACAAAAACAGCATTTGGGTCAAACGCGGTTCCAGCCGCTGCAATTCACGTCCAAAACTTACCTCGAATGGATTCAATATTTAATCCTCTTTTCAAAAAAATATGTGAAAGACATTAAAGGTTTGGCTTTCTAGTGGGAACGCGTGGAACTATTCGGAGGAGTGGGCAATCTTCTGTGTGGTTTCCGATGTGAGCCGCGCGTGAATGGTGCCCAAATTGCCAGCGAAGGGCTGACTCATTCGAGCCACAGATTGCGCTGATTCACTTCACTTTACTCCACTCACATTTTATCTAGTGATCCATTTAGAAGATATAGTTCAGTGTAAAAGAGTTTTCTTTTTTCATCATGTGTGCTTACCCATGAAAAATGAAAAATTGCCGTGTAAATTGAATCGATGCTGTATCATTTGAAATTGAACTAAAAACTGTTTGTTGTTAATCTAATAAAATACGAGTCACCAACGTATGGCATGGCATATACATGGCACTCAGTTAAAAATTACGTAAATTGGTCGATAGATAAATTGCATGAACAACAAAAACAAATAAAGTCGCAATCAATTTGTCTAAACCCTCGCATGCGAGGTCCACTTACACACAGTTGACAGTTAACACTATTTTGTAATTAGCACAGCTCACTAACGCCAACGGCTGTAAACCAAAACAATGGAATAGAGCTGGTTATAGAAGCTTTTCGCTGGGAATTTCAAAGTTATCGGGTTATTTGAACGAAAATCAAAAGTTTGCATATTTTATGCTGGAATTTTCAGTTCTGCTGGCTGGCTGCACTTAGCCTGCATTATATTCTTTTCTAGACACAGTGTCTATATTTCTAAACCTACTTTCCACTCGCAGGTCTGCTGGAAGACATTTCTTATGAAATAAGCAGTACCTTTGTGCTCTTCTATATTTATGTTTTATCCTTTTTTTATAATTTGTGTGTACATAAATAAACAAAAAAATAATCTGTTTTAGAGCACAATACAATTTTTGGGAACAATCAAACTTACGTTATACAGGTATAAACTTCTATCAAGAAGATTTATAAAATTGAAGTAAAAATAAAACAAGGAGTTAAAACTGTTACACAAATTATTAAACTTGTGTAAAATTTTGTCCAAGCACAATTGTATAAATCCTAAACCAATTTTAAGATGTCACTTGCTGAAAGTTAAATCCAATTTAATCAATTACAATCTACATAACACAGCCAGGGGAGTGACAATAACATTCCATTTTATTCGAACGAGTTCAATCCTACTTGATCTAGGCTTGACCCATAAAAACTTCGTCGCCACGAGAAAGAATGGTTAGGGGGTTTTCAGTTATATCCAGTTAGTTCTGTCTCCGCCACGCTTTAAACCGTGCCACGAAGAAAGTTTTAAAACCTCGCAGCGAATAGTCTCGAATACAAATTCCCAATGAAACTCTCTCGATGCAGCCACATAAAAATCGGAACAACTCGAACCAGCCAAAGATTACTTTGTAATACGAGAGCACCAATAAATTACAACGGCTTTTATTTTTCTTTTTAATTGTTCTTAACGAATTTATCAAATTTACGCTTACGTGGCGGAAATTTATGGTGATCCAGGTCTTAGGCTACGAATTTTATAGAGCCAGAATTTGGGAGAGCTTATTGAGAATTAAGTCCTCTCGGTTTACCTAAAATTATTGCTGTAAAAGTTTACTTCCCGCAATTTCACATTTGTAGCAAACTTTTATCTTTGAATAAAATGGGAATGGTTAAATTTTATTTGAGTTCTTGTAGGTTATACTTAAGTTACTTGAATTGGTGTAGCTAATAGGTACTCATATAGGTACTCATTTATTTGGGTTCATGCGGACTTAAACAAGTCTAAGCGGTCACATTTGAATATGAACACTTTTGAGCATATGGGCGATCCAAGAAATATTTAAATTTCCTAGCAGACCATCGCTTTACTTAAAACGATAAAAAAATCTGCTATACGTACTCTATACAAACCTGTAAAGAACTCTAAAGAATCGTAAATAAAATACATAAATATTTGCGGCATTCGTGTAGCATTAATTAACACCCGATCAAGTAGGTACACCGCACGAGGCATCCCTCAGAGACAAAGACAAACAAGATCACACGTCAATTAATACATATTTTACTGCCAAAACGTCGCAGCGTCGCATTGCGTATCAGCGAGCGCGTTATGTCAGACTGTCACTGGTTTATTGAAGATTAATAAGCTGCAGATGCCTTCAGGCGCAAAATAGCAGCGTGAATGACAATTTGTACACATAACTGTTTGTTTTATGAAGACTTATAATGATATACGAACATGGGTGAAGCAAAAGGAGCATGTATGGTTTGTTGTTAGTTGCTTTCTGTAGTTTTTGCTTACCCCCATGGGAAAATGCTTGAGCTTATGTCTATAACGCACAATCATAACATTACGCCTGTAATCCCCGAAGCTGTAGACAGACGTATATTAGTACACTCACATTTCGCCAGTTATGTTTAAGCCTTATGTAAGGGGGCGAGCCTATTGCCATCAATCGGACACAAATCTAAACTCCGTGAATGCTACTCAGAAATTCCTAATGAAAAAACAATCAATATCACTATGCCCCGACCCGGCTATCGAACTCAGGACCTCATGCTCAAAAGTCGCGGTTGCGAGGTTTATGTTTAACATGTATCGTCTAAAAACTTATCGCTTGGTTGCGTAATGATTTAATGACTGTCAAATCGAAATAGAGACTTTCTGCGGTACTCAGAGATATTAATAATTAGTTAAGCTGTCACTTAGTAAAGATTTGACATACTTTTGTATGACATGACAAAACTGTCAAAAGCTTTACTAAGTGATGGCCTAAGAAAAAGCTCAAAAGCTCAAAGCTCTCTGCTCTCTATCTTACATACTGCCTCACTCAGAGAGCTTTAAGGATTAATTAAGCCATCACTTACTGCCGTACTCAGAGATACTTAATGATTACTTAAGCCGTCACTTAGTAAAAGTTTGATATTTTTGTATGACAAAACTGTCAAAACCATTACTAAGTGATGGCCTAAGTAATCATTAAAGTTCTCTGAGTGCGGCAGTTAGTAAAGGTTTTGACAGTTTTGTTATCCAAAAGTATGTCAAATCTTATGACGACTAAGTGACGGCCTAAGTAATCGTTAAATATCTCCGAGTACCGCAAATAAACTTCTAACAAGTGCTTTGTCTTTGAAATATAAGTATTTTCGTGAAGTGTCAAACAAATGACTATAAAAAGAGCAGAGAGCATAAAGGTTTCATACAAATTGACGTGGTGCTTCGCCTCATTGGACCACATAAACTCACTCAGCCGAGAATACTAACAAGGTACTGACATAAATGAGACAGCACTCCTTGCCCTATACAGGTAAAACAAATATGATTTCTAATTAAAACTTCGAACAATTTTGTTTTTAATTTATGAGCCAATCAGTCTGTATGAAAATCAAAATTAATTAAAAGAGCCTTACATCTCAGAAGTTTTATACACTCATTGGATCGTTATTAAGTATTAATTCTAACTTGAGACGTTAAAGGTATGTCACGTAGTTATGTAGGTTAGGTGGGAGACACTCACAGGCATTTCAATAAGTACTAAATTACAGATTGGAAATTCTCCAATAAATTCGATTGAGAAATTCTTGGATAGGTTAATAATTTTACGCTAGAACAGTTTATTATTGAAACCATTTTGTTTTTTGTGAGGTTGCTCTATTGAATAGGGATGTTTACTGACTTTAAAAAATAAGATTCTAATTAGTCCGTCTGTTAGATTATCGAAAAATATTGGATACGTATTTTTTGTTTTATCAAATCAATAAAAAATGACGAAAATAAAACGTGTTAAAGATTTGAGTGAGGGTTTGTGACGTCATTGACCGCTAAAAAATGTCATACACGTCTTAGAGTATGACGTCATATGAGTTTTCAAAGCACTGTATCGTCTTCATTGTTTACGTAAAAAAAGAAAAAATACGTGTCCAATATTTCTTGGTAGTCTATATGACGGACTAATTAGATTTTTACACAAATACCCGGACAACTATCTGTAGGTCATACAAATTTGTTCCGTGCGGGAATCGAACCCGCGACACGCAGCGCAGCAGTCTATTGCTTGAGACACTGCGCCAACCGTGTCGTCAAACATGCTGGTTTTCACACGATTTTTCCTTCACCGAAGCAAGAAAGCTTTATACAATACGCACATGAATCCATCCCCGGTAGGGACCCACGTTAATCGCGTCCATCTATGATGTTCTTTAGGTTTAACTCAACAACTACTTAAGTCACTCCAGCAAGTGGGACATGACCTTATCGCTGTCGATAAGGTCATGTCACACTATGAAACAATTATACACAATGCGTGTGAGATCCGTTGACCACTCTCGCATTCGTTGTTACATAGGGTTCGAAATCAATCGAGAGTTTTCCGTATAGGTCACTACAGATCAGGCTTCATATTATTCATCATCTGCTTAGCCTAGCCTTTTTGGGTATTCCAGTATTTTACATGGAGCGGGTGTCAGACTTTCTGGCAGTCTTTTCTGTATCGACTGCCAGAGATCTACATTATGGCAGCCGGTACCGACGGCTTAACGTGCTTTCCCAGGCACGGCCGGGCAATGAGGTGCGGTGTGGTTTTTTCTTAGACGTGTTTCTTATAATAGTTCAATTTTTTCCCAAGGTATCGTGGATCCGCAAACGCGACCTGCACATACTGACAGTGGGCGTGCACACGTACAGCAGCGACGCGCGCTTTGCAGCGCTGCACGCCGACGGCTCTGATGAATGGACGCTGCGGGTGGCGCCCGCGCAGCCGCGCGACTCTGGCGCCTACGAATGCCAAGTGTCCACTGAGCCTAAGATCAGTTTGTCGTTTCGACTTACTGTTGTTGGTGAGTATTTTCATAAATAATAAATCAGCTTGTTTCTGTTAGTCACATTATAAATACATTAAGAGAAGGACGCAAGCAGCTTAATTAATGATATTTGACGCCAGAACTGGAGTTGTACTACCACCTCTTCACGTGGTTATGTAATGTGTACGAAAACTGATCAGTACCAGGCACGTTGTCCGGACCAATGGCCGTTTGATAGCAATAGGCTTGCCTCCTCATCATCATCATCATCAGCTTATAATGTTCCCACTGCAGGGACTCAGGCCTCCTCTGTAAGAGAGGGATGCGCTATAATCCACCACGCGGGCCCAGTGCAGGGTGGTAGATGTCACATTTCTTTGATTTATTTATTCTAAGACATGCCGATTGTTATTTTCCCTCACCGCTCGCCACCTACAAGAAACTTAAACAAAACTGGCGACCTGTGACTGTACTAATAGGCACTCCTCTGTCTCACCCTTCGGAGATTACAGGCGTCATTTTATGTTATACACCGCTAAGCTAATGCTATTTAATGTTAATAACAGAAAAACATTAAGTAGTAACATGCCTGTTCTTCTCCTTGCAGGTTCAAACCTAGTCCGACGCATTACTTAGTGTTTTATCACCACTGCTCATAAAACGGTGAAAGAAAACATCGTGAGGAAATCGGCATGTCTTAAAACCAAAAACATCAAAGACATGTGACATCTTCCAACCCGCACTAGGTTCGCGTGGTTGATTATATATATCCCATCCCTTCTACTAGAGAGGAGGCCTGAGTCCCTGCAGTGGGAACAGTATAGGCTGATGATAATTATGCTTGTATTATTCATGTAAAGCCTAATTTTACTCCTGCGTCTGATCTCTCTCCAGTTGTGTCGCATTGCCATTTCGTCGGACTATGTGAGCGAAGAATAAACTGCATCTGTGACAGCGCTCACAAGTATAAGCACGTCCACTACAATATCTTCCGTGTCGATGGTTAGTCTCCGACGTAATTGGCCTCTATGGAATTCTGGTTTGGAGGACAATTACACAGGTTGATAATGGTTACAATACATGGAATAACGAGCAAGTTATGTGATGAATGATGATTAATGGGACAAAATAACAATTTAAAAAAATGCTCCTTTATTTCTTGAAAGATAAGGTTGTTTTACGTAACAGTTTAGGATGATTTAAAATTACCGACATTAATTTATTTCTTGGTTTCTCCTATACAGGGTGTTTGGAAGGGAGCTGTACATACGCCTAGGGTAGAAACTAGGGATAGTCTGCTACCTACCCCCGCCCATTATATTGACCTTGGCCTCAAGGTTTTTTTTAAATTTAAAATTATTTCTTTACCTTACTACGGTACTTCAGGCCCCATAACTTTTCTTCTCCACAATTTTCTGGTGTAAAATAATTTTTTGCAGGACCCTAAGACTCTAACGATTAAAACAAGACCATTAGCCGACCGGTCCCATGGATAGATTTTGAGCTACAGGTAGTTTTAGTCAAAAAGTCAAATAAAAAATAATAATAAATTAAAAAAAAACCTTGAGGCCAAGGTCAATATAATGGGCGGGGGTAGGTAGCAGACTATCCCTAGTTTCTACCCTAGGCGTATGTACAGCTCCCTTCCAAACACCCTGTATATTCTTTGATTTATAGTTATGTTACTGCCTCGTTGGTCTAGTGACAGCTGAACCTAAGGTCCTGGGTTCGATTGCCGGGTCGATCTAAGTGGTATTGGGATTTTCCATCAGGAATTTCGCAATGGATGCCATGGAGTATGGTGTTATGCCCGGTTGATGGCACTAAGCTCACTCCCAATTACATGGGAAATTGTATATTATATCTGACGAAATATGAGAGTACGTGTTAGATACACTTCTGCCTAATCCGTCGGGGATTACAAGGCGTGATGTTATGTCATGTTATTCTTTGTTTCACTCCCAATAAGGTATTTTCTAGATCAATGGGTAAAGGTCAGCCTACCTATTTAAATTTTCAGATATTCACTGACCTTTTTACTTTTGATCAGAAGGTATTTTATTTTGTATTTTATTTGGCAAAGCAACTACATATACTGATTAGACCAGCTATTCGTCAGCTCAGAAAATCGATTCAGCAGCGGTGCCAAGATATTAGAGTGAGTGACAAAAATAAAGCAAGACGCAACGAACAATAAAATTGTCTAAATTCGTTCCTGCATGCAAGTATTACTAATTCGTTACCAAATAATAATGAACTTTTAAGCTACTCATTCGAGGTTCTTACCAAATGAAAATGTAGTTTTGGCAATATTAATTTATTAATGGATGGTTCTCAGGGGGCTTTCAGGGTCCAGGATGGTATCTCAAGAACTTATGTAAAAACCTACAAATAAATCATTCATTCATTCTTCCATTTCTCACTAACGAGCTAACGGGCAGTTTGGACTAGCAAAAATAAAACAAAAAAGCAAACATACCTAAGACGAAAGGACAGCTTACTCTTAACTGACTATTAGCAGGCATGATGTTGTGCGTATCTGAAGTGTTAAAACATTCGCGAAATATTGATTTTCAGTGGTTTTGCCAGCTTACTTGCATTTAATTATAAGATTAGCAGTTACATTTAGAGACTGATGTCGAACGATACAGTGTTTGACATCAGGCGCAATATTTTCAGTGTTTTATAAAGATATAGAATTATAAAGATTTCTGCCTGTATACTTATTAGCTCTTCCGACAAAATAGGTAGACCTATTTCTGAAATTTAAACTGTAACTAATTAACCCTACCTAACTGTAGCATAAAATTAACACTGAACTGTCATCAAAAAGCACATCAAAAGTTTATTATGCAAGTGGACTAATTGGCAAAAGCCACAAATGAACAGTTTCATTGAAAACTGTAAACACAACGGAACATATTTTAAATACCGATGTAATTTATAAATAACCAGCAGCATTTGTTCATTAAAATTAAGTAATGAGCATTATTATTTATTGTGAAATAACAGTTTAAATACACATGTTAACACGGGCTGGGGATATTTCTCATTTGTAGTATAACTTTAAAAGTACTGGGCATTTGAAAAAGATTTGGTTCCTGGCACATTTATTTTCTATATTATCAATTAAAATTTCAATAAAAAAAAATGGTACAGAGGTCGAAATGCCTATAGAATTTACTGTACACCGGTGTATGAATGAGCAGTTAAAAAGAAAACAAATTATATTTATCTATTTCTGTACCTACCAAACAACGTCGACATAATTATAAAAGGTGTAGGTAAAAGTACCCTTAACGAATCCAAAAGTCAGTCTTCTTCTCCCCGTCACTGCGATATTTTTTTTGTTCTAGACCATATCCGGGAACCTCCTAGATATTCGGAGATATGGGGGGTTAAAATTCCAAATACTAGTTTTTCAAGTTATAACTTTACTTAGATTACTTCCATTACACGTTTACTACACAATGTTTTAAGTGTGCTACATTGAGTGTTACCCTTAAATGTGCTGCTCATTTCTTTGTAGTTTGTTTTAATATGCCCAGACTGTATTTTTAAGTGTGTATTCGACAACAATACGGTTAAATTCAGAAACATTAAGTTCATGTTTAATTGTCTGTCCGGTATTTTTACAGATGTTCTGTTATAATCAATCGGTTTACAGTAGGAACTAACATTCAACATAATTACACGTTTCTTTCAATAATTAACTTCAAATTTCACATATTAATTCCGATTACTAATTATAGTCCACTCACCAGAGGGAAAGCTTTGTCCCAGTTCACGGCAGTGGGAACGTTAACAGGTTAATTGATTGATTTTCTTTAACATAGTAACAACGAAAACGTTGCGGTTTAAAAGATGTGGAAAAAATTTATTATGGCAGCTACACACGTCAATACAGCTACAACGTCGTACAATCGTAACGATTATCGTAAAGTGTGTAGCAGGCTTAAGAGTATGCTTAGATGGTTTGGTTATGTGGAGAAAGCTATCTATAAAGCAGATGTGTGGACTGTACTGCACTGCCCTTCTTCAGAAAGGTCAGTTGCATAACACCCGGAACCTGAATTTGTGTATGACAAGATGTATGAACATGGACAAGGCAACAGGAGTGTGTAACGAACGTAACAAGGAGCGTTATGTGACTTCTGCCTATTCCCATGTAAAAATGTCGTGAGTTTAAGTATGTAATTGTGTCTTCGTGTTGCCGGGCAAACCTTTTTGTCGCAAAGTTTAGTGGTGTATTTGATTCGTATTTATGTACCTATGTATGTATGTAGTAACAATATTAGCTAGTTTTTAATGAGGGATTAAAACTTATTTTCAACAATGTTCTTCGATTTTCGACTAAAATTTCTTTAATATGTGTATCTAAGTTCTAAAAAGTAATAATGTCTCGTTTTCAACAGTGTCAAAGGCGGAGATACTGTCGGGACCAGAGCTGTTCGTCAGGGCAGGATCCGACATCAATCTTACTTGTGTGGCGAAGTACGCCCCTGACCCCCCAAGGTAACTAATGCGAAAAAGCACTCCTACCAACCCTAGACTTAAAAAAAAATTAGATAAATTGCTACGAAATTCTTTCTTTATTTAATAGAGGACTTTCTAAACAGTATTACCTTTATTTAGCCGGCTCCTTTATTTTGTCTACAGCAGTGTTTTATTTGTTAAAAGATAATAACAATGTTTTATCTAGACGCCTTTTATTCTTTTTGTGGTTTAATTAAACAAGAAAATAATTCTGTTCCTAAAGCTTTAAGTTCTTTTAAGCTTAAGGCTGTAACGCAAGCTGTCTTTTATTAAAAAAATTAAGGCAAGAGTAGATTTTCGGATGAATAAATTCGTTTTAAAAGAACGAAAGCCAAACCGTTTTGACTGAAAAAGGAAAAACTTTTTATATAGCTTGTGAAGGAAATGGAAAAGGTGCCGTATTCTTGCTCGGAACGGGCAGTAACACATGAAAGTGTGGGTTGCCAACATAAAAAACGAGGAAGTAAGAAATAACTCTCGAGCGGGACTTTTGTGTCAGCGTACGTGACAAATGTGTAATGAGACCATCTTGTTCAGTTAGATCATATTTGCCCGCACTCGGCGACCTAAAAAAGTATCATTATTTGGGCAATGTGCCGACGTTATATTTTCGAGCTTGCAACGTAATTTACTACAGTTTTATTAGCAATTTTTTTGTTACCTCACCAAATAACGGAAAATGACATTCGGGAGTAAACAATGTAAATAAAAAAACAGCATTTTAAATTGAGTACAATATTTTTAACAACAGCCAAATACTCCACGTAAACGAGAGCACAAAATACGATCCGTGTTTAAAAACGTTAACGTAAATGAATTACGTGCGTATGAAAAACAAATACTCCTTTATAATACAGGCGACGAAAAATTCGATCTTTGTTATTGATGTTTGCGGCTGTGTAACTCTGAGTATATCCGACACAAATCGTTTCGGTGTGAATAGGCGACCCCGCCTTCCACCTTACGATCTTATAATGGAAGTGTGTTATCGTGTAGGCACCTTTTCACACCGCACCGTGCCTATACATTTAGTGTTCGTATCCATAAACATGATAAGCTTATTCTCAGATAAAAGGGTCGGCTGAGGTCCCTAAGTGAGGTATTCTTTGGCCATCAACATTTAATGGTGGCCTATGTCTGAGATCTATCGAGGGACCTCCAATTTGAATATTGAAATGATGATACGCTTCACGTGAACAGATATCCTTTTACATTCGGACGTTTCGTGAAATATTTATCGTAACTCAATTTACTCAATACAGAAGTTTCTGGAATATTTTCGTTGCGTTAATAGCGAAGCAGCCCAATATTTTATTTAAAACATGTTTGTTGCGGAGTGACTGCGGTCTTATATTCGCGACTACTATGTAGCCCGTGGCCTTTTGTTTGTCGAGTTCCACATGAGTCGTGATTATTATAAGTATTGCTTTCATGCAGTTGATTTTTCAAACTGAATAGCAGTTGGCCGCATAAAGTGGGATGCATAAATAAAGTAATTTCAGGAAGTCGTTGTATAGTCTTGTATAAAGTTACTCTATAAAGCGGCTGGCTTATTTTTCGCCAAATAATCAACATTGCTATCCAACGGGTCAACGTGATTTACCTGTTAACAGCGATGTGGACATATTTTTGGTCGCCCTGTTATTCTTACCTTTTTATTTAAAACTTGTGGATATTTTATTATAATTATAGATCTGTCAATTGTACTTTATAAATATTGTAAATATTTCTTTATAAATTAACACCATTAATAGCTTATTTCAGACCCAGAATCATTTATGCTAAATAAATATTCGACCGCGTCAACTAAAGTTTAACATGCTCAATACATGTCAAATACAGTAAACTTAATAGTTCAAACACGTGACCCAAATTCACTGCTTATTAAACTGAAATTACAGAGTTCCGTACAAAACACATCCTTGAGTGTAATGAATAGCCGTTTGACGTGAAATTACATGTAATTAGAGTAGAATGAGTCCGCCTAAGGTGTTGGATTTGTATACACAATCAACACGAAACTTTGTCTTTTGTTTGAAGTATTATCTAAAATTAACTTTTACTGGCGATAAAGTAAATGTTAGTAGACTTTTGGTCTTACGAAGCGATAACGTTAAAACTAGAAAGTAATCGCCTTCTCGTGCCTGTAGGCAAAGATACAAAAGCTGCTATCTAGGTATATGCCTGACTAGCTACGACACACGGTCTCGCTTTAATTAATATTTAATCATTCTTCGTGAAATATACATTTTGTGTTACCCTTTGATTACAGGGTAAAAATGATGTTCAAGTGTCTGTTTGTAATTTCAAAATAACAGCTTTTTACTGAATATACGTACGATACTTATAACAATAACTTTCTTTACTGGCTAGACCAATTTTGATTTAGGTAACTTAAACTACTTTTATTTTAGGAAAAGGATTAGGATTTCGTGAAACAAAATAAAACCCTTGAATTTTTTTACGAACCAAGATCGTTAGTATATTTCGAGCTATTCTTCTATCAAAAAATACGTTTTGAAATCAATTTAGTATTTCCTAAAAAACAGCTTTCTTGTTAATAATGTTTGCAGGGACTGAAAATAAATATAATTCAATATGCTGAAAGTGTATCTTACACACGAGTCTAGCTAAAAGGCGTGTAGCAATATGTTTTCGAATTACGAGGGGTCCTCAAACTCTGCCTTGATATAGTCCGTGTTATGAATATAAAAGCTAATCTCATTGTGTGGCGTCGCCAACGCACGAGCAAGTGTTAGAAGGCGGTGACCACTTACCCAATATGAGACGAGATTGTGTGAGATTGAATTAAATTTGGCAACAAATAGAAATATTTTATGAAAGATTTTGATGGGATTGAAAATCTTTTTCATGTTTGTTTGTGAGATGAAAATAAAGTCTTTAGTTTATTTATTTATTCTTAAAGTCTGATCTAGAAGTTTCTCAATCTCTTCGACTTGCCTTTGACGAGATGGTCTGTAGCTTTATTTTTTCTTTGAATCTATTATTTATTTTAAGTAAAAGCGTCCATTATTTGATCTATCAAAAAGAAAATAGACTATTTTGTGTTAAATGCTTGTCTTCAAAGTTGTGACAATACATTAAACATAGACTATCTACACTAATATTATAAAGAGGAAAGATTTGTTTGTTTGTAACGAATAGGCTCCGAATCTACTGGACCGATTTGAAAAATTTTTTCACCATTGGGAAGCTACACACTATCCCCGGGTGACATAGGCTACTTTTTATCCCTGTATTCCCACGGGTACGGGAACTACGCGGGTGAAACCGCGTGACGTCCGCTAGTATTCGATAAAAATGTATAATTCCTAAAACTTTTCGACTGCCTTGTTAGTCTAGACTATATAACACTGATTTTCGTTATACAATATACAATTTTCCCTTGACACTGTCCAAGAAAAATAACAACGTAACTTCAGTACCGTTTACGAGTACCTTTTACGCTCTGTTTTATATAAGGTCACACCCGTATTTTTTTTATTACAACAATTACTATTGTACTTGACACAAACCACCTTCTTTGTCCTCTAGCTTCATCTACTGGTATCGAGGCGAGCAAGTCGTGAACTATGCTCAGAGAGGCGGAATTAGCGTGGAGACAGAACAGCGTACACGGACAAGCCGGCTTCTAATAGCGCGGGCCGCTCCACACGATTCTGGGAACTATACGTGTGCACCGAGCAGTTCTGGTAAGGAAACTAATGCTTTATGTAATTTTCTGTACCTTTTAGGAGTGCTACGCTTTTCGTAGCCTACAGCTACGCCGTAGCATACTGCTACGAGAGGTTCCCAATAAACCAATAAGCGTTCCTCTACCATAGCGTTAGACTGTTATGCAATCAAGATTCGATTTTGTATATACAGAACTGATTGTTACTAATAGTATCGTTGTAGATTGCGCACTATAATGTTCAGTTTTCCACTCACATATAATGCTCGAATTTCAACTGTTACATTACAGGCAAATAACGGGGGGCGAAAAGGTCGTCTTTGGTTTATTGGAAATCCAGATTATTCATAGAAACAAATAAGTTCTACGATCTCGTAGCAGTGTGCTACGGCGTAGCTGTAGGCTATGAAAATAAAAGCGTAGCAATTTACTTCTGTGATAGAATTAATTGTTAAACTTCTGATTTTAATCGGAACCTGCCACATTTTTAATTCTTAAAAGCTCTTGAAGCTGAAATTTTATTAAAACCCACCTAGTATTTAGGAAAAGCTACTACCATTCCCCAAAATGGTACCGTTATTTAATTTTCCATGTTCCAACATACCACATTTTAATAAAATAGGCATAGACAAATGGCCTCATTAAGCCTCTTGAGACAAAAACCAAGATTCTTCACTTCGTGCTCGACGAGAAAGTGACATTACGATCCCCAACATAATTTCATATTAGATTACATCGTTCCTTCAATATATTAAAACCAAAATACACACATCAAAAGTGTCTAGGGATCAACATATATTTTTGCAATAACTTTTCTCCTGATTGATATTAATTAAAATTTTCTTTAAGGATTCATCAAATAAAGTGTTTTCGTTTGTCACAGTAACGATAAACCAAGTCACCTTTGCATTAATAAAGAAATTTGCCATTTTCCTAATAAAGGGATTTTTGACATTTGAACCACTAACATTAAAGTTCGAAAAAAAGACTGAAATAACAGTTTTCTTTAAAATTTTATTGGGTAACTTAAACAATTAATAATCCGTGTTTCTACCGCGAACACTAACAACACAAGAACATCGGTTTGGCATACTCAAAATGAGTTCATCCAAATCACGCTGTGGAATGGCCGCCCATGTTCGTTGCAACAACAAAAAAAGGTCTTCTTGCGACTGGATACCCTCCATATTCGGCAGAGCTCTTCTCTGTAGCATATCCCATGCATGCTCAATCGGGTTCAAGTCTGGCGACTGAGCAGGCCAGGGCAGGACATTGATGTTAGCTGCGGCGAGAGTCTGTCTTACAACTCTTGCGGTGTGCGGTCGTGCATTATCATGCATTAACTGAAATAAGGGACCGATTTGCACTTGTAGAGGAACGATGACGTCTGATACAATCGTCTCAGCATAAATTTGAGCGTTGAGGTTGCCTCTGATCCAAATCAACTCAGTTCTTCCGCCGATCCAAATACCCGCCCATACCATGATGGTTCCACCACTATAAGGATGGACTTCCTGGCAGGATTTTAATCGCTGTTGGCGTCCAGGGGTTCTCCAGTGTCGTATACGTCTTGTATCCGGTCTCATACCAAAACGAGACTCATCAGAAAAGCACACGAAACGCCATTGTTCTTCTGCCCAATTTCTGTGTTCAAGAGCCCATTGATATCGAATCCTACGATTGTGCATTGCTATAGGTGGTACCCGTAGCGGTCTTCGGGAATGAAGGTTCACTTCATGCAAGCGGTTTCTGACTGTTTGGTCGCTAATTAAGTTCCCTGAAGAGTGATGAAGCCTCACGGCTAACATCATGGCGGTTATTGTTGGAGCTCTTCGAGTTAAGATTTGAATGTATCGGTCTTGTCTCCGTGTGGTGCAGCGATACCGTCCTCCATGGCGCTCAGCCACGGTACCAGTGCTTCGGTAACGTGTCCAAAGTCGACTGATAACACTCTGACTTGTATTCAGAGCTAAAGCCACAGTACGATGCCGGGAACCAGCTTCTATCATTCCCACGGCTCTGAGCATTTCTTCCCTGCTTAAATGACGTCGCCGCTCCATAATAACGTTGGTTTTAATTAATCAGTAGTAGGGAAACAGTAGCACTAATAATGTCTTCAATGCGTTGTATGTTTTTATAGGGAAAATATTGACAGCTGATTTTCATCTTTTACTCGAATTTGATTCACAGTTCCTGATTCAAATTATGAAATGCACCAAAAAGGATCCATATAAATTTATAAAATCATAAATTTATTACAAAGCCACATCTCAATCTCAAGAAATCCGCATAAAAATGCTTGATCCCTAGACACTTTTGATGTGTGTATTTCTAGAATAATACTTTACTCTAAACACAAGAAAATATAATTATTTCTTTAATTACAAGAAACACAAGCATGGTACTGTTTGAGCTGTGAAATAGGGCGGACGCATAAATTTTATAACCGATTAAAGTCGGAAAACGGGTCAATATTTCATTGTTACGACTATCGATTTTGCCCTCATTATCGGAGGGATCAACTATTTGCTAGGGTGTGTTTATTATTTAGTTTATTTGTAATTGAATATTCGGTGGTTATATAAGGTGAACGGGCCCTTCAGGAAGCCAATCGCTCCAGGTAACCCGGAACACCAAGCATTTTGTACATCAAACTATACGTACGTAGAGTCTCAACTTTTTTTTAGATTAGATGAACTAGCGACAGTAGCTGGCAGTCGAAACCTCAAATGTCTAATTCCATACGAATGTTGGTTAAAGGAATATTTGAAAGATTTCTGCTGTACAATCGTCAATATTTATTTATTTATTTAGAACCCCATCAACATAATACTTCAACAAGGAGGCAAAACCATACCTTACTTATTCAATGTACTTTTAAATCTCTCTTTCCATTGCAAATGAAACCTCATTCGTACAATACCGACTCACAGATTGCCGTATTCAGTACCTTCAAATTAAAATTATTCATTACAAGGATTTGCTGCAAATTTCTGTGTAATTATTCCAGTCTGGATTCTTACAAAGTAAAGGAACATTATTGCTATGTTCCACAATTACCTACACGACTGTTAAAACGTTGCCAACTTTTTAATTGACATCGTTTAATGGCTCTGAAAGAAAACTCAATGTTTTTGATGTTCTTTGAAAGTAAAAACTAATTGAGCATTTCAAAAATGTTTGTGTGTGGAAAATTGCAGTATTTATTTGTGATTACAATGCAGTACGCCATTAACATAATGAAGTGTTCATATTTCTAGGTTAATGCATTGCTAGCGCCATTGTGACTTTAAAATGTGGGGTAGTAGTGTGCTTGGACGTTTCATTTATCTAACTTCAACTTTCGAAGCGGCATGCATATTTTCTGTTTGATATCGTCGTAGGTATGTCATGATGTTGTCGTCATTATTGGACGGGTGACGTTATTTAAGTGAAGTCATGCGATTGTACAAAATGGTTCTTGCAAGGCATTTAATCGTAAATCCTTTGTTTCTAAATCAAAGTTTCTAAAATACTTTCTAAATTGTTTCTTTGTTTCAAAACATTTAATCGAAAAGTGTCATCAACCTTTTTGAAATTACTCCAAAGTTTACGCCCAATTTAATTGAGCTTATACATATTTTAAAGAGCCAGATAGACCAACCCTTTACATCATTTGTAAGCAATCAAGAGGCGGCCGCAGTTAATCGATAACTGTACGTGATACTAGATAGGGTGATTTATGAGAAAACTTTATTGTACAGAATGAACATACAGAACAGTGGTTCAGTGGCAACGGCCCCGACTTACAAGATGAAGATCTTAGGTTTGAATTCAGGCAGGCGTATTAAGTTATGTAATTTATTTATGTGTAAAAAATGGTGAGAACACATGCGGTCTAGAACATGCAAGTTTCCAGCCGTTTGGCCGGAAATGTTTGGTTCTAACCAAAAATTTCAAAGACATTTTCTTTCCCTCGTCCTTACGGGTTAAGGTGTCGTGCGAAGTGTGTCATGTGTCCCAGTAGTGGAAACATTATAAGCTGATAATGATTATGCTTTGTTGTACAGAATCGGCGTCGGTAATCGTCCACGTGCTGAGCGGCGAGCGACCAGCGGCGATGCAGAGCTCGGGCTCCACGCCACCGCGCCTTAACCGCGCCATCCTGGCCACGCTGACCGCGCTCACCACGCTGCGCCAGCCCCGCCCAGCTCTCATCGTCGCCCTCCCCGTCGCCGCGCACTACTTCAGCATCCCAACACTACTCATCACTCTACTCTTCGCCAACGCGCTCCTCAAACTCCTATCAAAATTCACGACAGCTCACAATGAACCGACGTCCTCAAGATGACCTAACAGTGCTAACGCGACTTCCCAAACGTTTTAAACAAAGGAAGTATTTTATATGATTGAGTGAACAAGCGAATTTGTGGCGGACCTTCAGATTATGTTATCTGAGTTGAACGTATTTAAAATACAACGATAAAATATAGACAGTAACGTTTCCTGTGAGGTAATTTTAAGGCGATAAGTCAATAGCATTTATGGTGAATTTTAAAAATAATTTTATTGTTTAAAAATCTCTAAATTTCTATTTTACCTACAACAGACCAGAGGGTTTAGTAATTTCGATAAATAACAACCAGAGAGATTTATGTCACACGCATGAGATAATCCTTCTGATGATTTATCTGAAGCTGAATCTCCATTGTTCTCACGGCTAACTACGTTCGTCGCCTTAATCTGACGCCGAGATTACAAGCAAATCGATTTCGTAAGTCCAACACAGGAATATTCTCGTACCGAGATTCAATCGAAGCGGGAAGCTTATCAATGCGTAACGTACACATCTAAGCCGCTGGTTGCTCTCTTTGCCACGATATTTGCGTTCGATCAACTCAAACAAACAGCGTCTGTACTAATACATACCTGCCTCCTTATTGTATAGCCAAAAACATATACAATACTTATCAAATTTCGTGTTCAAAAGTTTCACTAAATAAAACATATTATAATGAAGAAAAAATTGTTTAACCAAAAATCATAACTCAAATATGAAATTAAGAACTTAGAAGACTTTTAATTCAGTTTGTACAATGTTTCTTCAAAAAACCAATTAGTTGTTAACTCTCTTATTATTTTTTATTTCATCGCAGTAATGTTTTTTTTACTTTTATCTTTGAGTTAAGGAATAGAGTTATCGTTAGTAAAGTTACAACGTAATCTTCTCATGAAACAATTGGATGTTGACGAGAAATTAGAATTCTCTTGTTGCAATTTGTAGAAGAAATCTTAATATCTCCAGACTAGAGGTTTTCCAAGAGAATAACTCAATCCTCAAACGATTTCATCTCCAGCGCACTCAAACATAAAATAGGAGTAAATCAAGTTGAGTTCTCAGCCACCACAAACCCCTTCGGTTTCTACCAAAGTTCTTTGAATTTATGGAAGTCGTCAATCTTCGAGTGGTTTTGCAATGAGGCTTTCGACGTCTCTTGACATTAAGTAGCTCTAAAATGAGCTATTCAAACCTCGAAAACCTTCCCGAGGCTGTTACCAAGAAATTTGTTTACCCACTATCCCACAATAGAGACATAGGTACCCAGCAAAAATCCCGGCCGAAATTCCTTTGACTTTAAACAACAAAACTGCGAATACCTTTCTGTAAATTCGTCTGACTTTTTTACATTTCACAGTCTTACTACGAAATAAAATTACACAATCAAAGTTTAGAATTAGGGTTGCTTTACTGGCCAAAATAAAAGGCATCGTCCCAAAAGTTGTCTCAAGCGACAGCAAGGAACAAATTACGTACCTTAGGCATCATTTATTTCGAGTTCATTTCATGTAGCGAATCTGCCAGATTGGTACTAAACATTGCTCTCAGTCAGTTTTTATTTTTATTCTGTTCGCGTCCTTTCCTTACTTATGTTAGCATTACAAAAACAATTTTATGACTTTTCAAGAAGGGTAAACTCGAAGTCGTTTTTGCTACTATGTCAATATTAAATCTCTGTTACTTTGTAGATATTTACATCTGTTTAAAACTTAAAATAAAATGCTTGTCAAAGGCAAGTCTAAATTGTATAAAAATGTTAATTTTCTCTAGATGATTTATAGACATTGGCTATTGTACCTTTGTATTTAAAGATTTATTAAATGAAATCATGTTAAGCATTAAGGTCTAAATCGTATGTTGTACATAATAGCTGAACAATTGTAAATATTTGAATGTAAATAAAATAAATTAAATGTTATGTTTGTAATGTCTTGACAGCCAAAAATACATTGTATGTATTCTGATTACTTTGGCAACGGTTTCAAACGTCGCCATCTTTAACAAGTAGATAACAAAAGGGTTGTGTAATAAACTATCAAATTGTAGATGTATTTAAATATGTTACCTAACGATTTATAAGAATACAGAACATAGTAATAAAACCAATGAGGAATATTATTCGTATCATTATATCTTGATTTGATTAATTTTAATTTAAAAAATGCCTGCAATATTATTCGATATCAAAATCAATTTGAATTCACCTTGATACTCGTAGCAAGATTATTTTGATTCATAAAATTAAATCTCTTGAAGTGGCTAGATGAAGCAGATCCAGCTGAAATCACGAGCGAAAGAAAAATAATCTCTAAAAAGAATTCATTCAAGCGAGTTGAGGACAAAATTTTCATTGTATTAAGTAATGCGGCCGTAGAAGTGGGGCAGAGAGATGAAGACAAAATTGAGGAAAGGGGATAAAGGACCGAGACTGAGCGTATCTAAATGAAAGGAAACAGTGGAAACCGGGATATTTGGGTCCTATCGGGCGGAGATACGACTGTGTTCGACGCGGGGTCTTAGTCTACTTGATGTATGAGCAAGGGTTACTCCACCCCACGCTCTGTTATAATACCCTCGCTGATATTATCGAGTATATTTCGCTCCTAAGATTCCATATCTGAGAAGGGAAAACAATATTTTACGATTCCTCTCGACAGAAATATTTACTTAGATCCTTGCGGAAAGTAAATGTGAATGAATGGTCTTTTCAGTTTTATAGCTCTCGTTCATTTTCTACCTTAGAATTTATTTAACAGTTGTGAAAGTTAATGTGTTTCAAGAATGTATACTGTTTTAATTTACATTTCTACTTTTTCAGCTTTGTTGGTTCAGTGATCGTAAGTGCGAGTGCAAAGCATGATGTCCTGGGTTAGATTCCTGGTTCAGACAAAGTGTGTGTGTGATAGGACTTTAACATAACTGGCGAAACGTGGATGTACTGTTAGGTCTACCTAACCATTAGGGGATTACATCGTTACCGACTCGTAGTCACACCAGTATGACAATCAGGATTTTTTTTCTCTATTGTCCCACCACTGATTTTTCTACACCATGTATACGATATTGCTAGTGCAGTACCTTTATATTCTACTAAACTCGATTTGCTGATCGGCGGCGTTTACCGACTGTTTTTCTACTTTTTAACCCGCTTCCAAAAAGGAGGAGGTTCTCTATTTATGTGTATCATAGCATATCTCCGTCAATTGATGGCTGATTTTCAAAATTCTTTTTTTTTTGAACGGCTGTACTACCGATGTGGTCCCATTGCTGCATTGTCACCACATCAGGATCTGATGATGGGAGCCCTGAGAAATCGAGGACAAACTTCAAATTTTATAGGCAATGATTACGTTTTCCATATAGATACGTTCTAAAGCTGTTTAAGTATTTGCGTCTGATGATTATAATCTCATGAGGATGCGCTGATAATGGAAGGTACTACTCCTCAACGGTTAGGAGTTGAAATATAAATATATAATTCCTTCAAAGGCTTTATGGTTGATCTGATGATTGAATATAAATCTCAAAAAAAAACGAACTTAATTCCTGAGAAATTTTCTACCAGTCAAACTTAGGGTGATACATAAACGACCTTTTCATATTTTGGGTTAGGGTTTTCAGTTCTTAGTTCAAATAATAAAACTAATACAAATGGAATTATATATTATTTATCTGGGGGCACGGCAGTGCCCCCGCCAAGTCGAGCAATAAAGCGGCACGGCCGTACCATTCTTTTCTCGAACCAGTTCAGGCCATTTTCGACCTCCTATAACTTCGTTGTGGATAAAACTAGAAGCCTGAAAAAAAAGCCAAGCCGCGCAACTCACTTTTACAGTAAAAAGTATTGAGATCTATGTAATACCAAGTCAGTAAATATATTTAATCCGTACTTAAAAACCTTTGATGTTTTAAATAAAAGACTGACTTGGCCTCTGCATCACATTGGCCAATGCGATGGCGATTAGCTATTACAATGGCCTGTTAAACATTGACGAATGCGATGCGATGGCAAAGTCAGTCTTTCTCCTAAACAGATTTTCCTTGCTTCAGCCTACCTGTACCCGGAGTCTATTTAGACTATTTAGAGACTTCCAGGTCAGCCATGGCAACTCGTGTCCAGGCGGAAGATTTTCGGCAAGTGACACAATTGGGTTCGGTAGGGAAAGGCTATCTCGCCACAGCTTAAGTCTTTCCTTAGAGCGTTCGCCAGTGAGCGGGGGTACACACTTCAAGAAGCTGTTGCGGGTATTCAGCCTTTGCGGCACTAAGATTTATATTATAAGTACAAGCGGCACGTCCCGGCAACCGTTCTCGAATACACGGTGTGTGTGGTCAAAAACATCAAAATCGGTCCAGCCGTTTCGTTAGTTATAAACACACGCTCAGAAGACTTAAGTAAGTAGTGCACGCTTTAGCCTATATTCAGCTGTGAATGCCCAGTGGTTCCTATGGTAATGCGTTTTTTTTTAATTTATTTTTTATTGTAATCTCCTTTTAAAACCCTTCCTTCTCATAAAACAGGGGTTATGAGAGAACAAAGAAATGGACATACATACATACAGGTCAAACACATAACGCTCCTTTTGGGCTTCGCCACAGTCGGGTTAAGACGTTATTTGAAAGTTTTTAAGTTAATAGAAAATTGTAGTTTTTAAGGGTTTTTTTAATTTCACTAGTAATGTAACTTAAACAACTTACACTAGTTAGGTATAAATGGTGTGGCAAAAGCAGTGGTGTGACAAAAGAGAGTAAAATTCCTGTTAGTGGTGTGACAATCTGGTGTGACTACGAGTCGGCAATGGATTACATGCATCATGTTATGTTATGTTCTATTTTCTCATACAAAAATAACATTGTTTTATGACTGTTGTCGAAATCTATCTCTCTGTTTCTTGGTCTAAAAGATTTTGTGTTTCGAGGAATTTCCTCGGTACTTATTTGACTACCTAAGAAATAAATATACCTACCCGACATTTGTAAATAACGGTCAATGAAGCGAACCAAATAGGGATCTTATTTGTTTAACAAACTCGACGACAAAGGTAAACATGGTAACTAAAAGCTTTTGAAGTAAAGACGGAGTTACTAAGGTTATATTCACAATTAAATGTACATATATTTATTTATGCTATATTTACACAAATATCAGTAATATTCTTTAGAATTACTATTGAAGAAGACAATGTATATTTTATCAAGAAAATAAATTCTGTTGTGAACAAAATAATTTAGTGGAAGGAGCAAGAAATTTTATTAATTATATATTGCAATAGGGGTAGCACCGCTGGTAGGGGACACCCTAGAGGACACACTGACCTTATTGGTAAGGTTCTTCAGAAAGGTCAGGTTCAGTGTACTCACAACCGGCGGCGGCGTGCGCGTAGGACCAGATATACAAGCTTATTTTTTATTCACCGTCCAAATTTTTACTAGGCGTTAGGTATCATTTACTAACACAATTTTTGAAAAAAAAAAATATTTACGTAAAATTTTCACATTAAATCATTTTTTCGAAAGAATTATACGCTCTCCGTGAAACTTTAAAACTTTGTGATGTGATTTCTCAATATTTTTGTATTGAGTGATACTAAAGGAAAAAAGTACATTGAGTACTTAACTCAATGATTTTCGCCAAATATATCAGAATTTGGACGGTGACTAAAAAATCATCTTGTATGAATTATATGACCGTGGACGAAGCAAGAGGAGTATGTAAGGATCGTAGTAGCTAGGTGGCGTTCTGTGTTCTGTTCATCCCCATGGGAAAAATGTATGTAGGTATCATACGGTTGCACAAACCATAACTCACAACTAAGGGATATTTTTTAATTCTTCTACATCATCCTTGAGTGTCAATGTATATTACCCATTTTCGCTGCAATCATTTTCATCATTCATCATTTTTCTGCCAGTTATTTCTGATCTGTGCGTCCCTCATACATCCGTTTCCCGCATTTCTGACAATATCGTCGACCCGACGCGCTTTTGAACGGCCCTGGTTTCTCTGGTCACTTATAAATTCACTAGTTCCGTTGCAATAATTCCACTAAAAAAATAATAATGTCATTTTAATATAAATTACAAGAGGTTGTAAGGGGGCACACCTACCATATCAGTTTATCATCAGCCATAAGACGTCCACTGCTGGACAAAGGCCTCTCCCATAGAACGCCATACAGAACGCCAGCCTGCCGTTAGCACCCACCGGTTACCCGCGACTCTCACGATGTCGTCGGTCCACCTGATGGGAGGCCTACCAATGCTGCGTCTACCGGTTCGTGGTCGCCACTCGAGAACCTTCCTTCCCCATCGGTTGTCGGTTCTTCGAGCGATGTGGCCTATCCATTGCCACTTCAACTTGCATATTCTGAGAGCTATGTCGGTGACCCTGGTTCTTCGGCGGATTTCTTCATTTCGGATCTTAACGCACAAAGAAACTCCGAGCATAGCTCTCTCATCAGTGCCCCAAGTCAATCACACCTGCTCGTTGTGAATTCTACTGATCAACAAACGAGGCTCTGACGACCGATAAATGGTGGTACAACCATTTCTAAACAAACGTTCGCGGCTTAATAGCGCAGACTAGCGACGGGCAGCAGCGTCACAAGTTTCGATCTGCGAACCCGCATGCCCAGCGTGGCGATTATGGGCAAACCCTTATAATGGCAAACCACATTCAACAACGGCCCCCAGTACCCGGCCGCCTTGCTATTCCTGATCTTGGCGGCAGCCACGGTAACGGTAAGGTGCTAAGAATCCCAGGGTTACGAATGACCGCCAAATCCGCCTGAAAGAAAGAAAGAAAGAAAAAATATTAATTGGTTTCACACAGGACAGAACAAATTGACAAAAAAATAAAAATTAAAAGCTGTGTTTTAAGCTTTTAATTTTTATTTTTTAAAAATTAGGACATACTGAGTTTAACTTAAAATTAGTCCCGTATGAAGCCAAAAGGCCACTATCTCAGCATGGTGCTGCAACATTGACAAATGTCACAGCGCTGGTATTCTGATAGGGCCCAAGGTGAAGTCACGGCAAAACAAAACTTAAAATAGTAAACACAATAGTAAAGTTAAGTTTTAATATTGCCTAATACTAAGCAGAGTGCGAAGATAAATATTAACAATGTATATGACGGCAGCCATATTGTTTAGCTGCGAGAGACGGCGACTAGTGGAACGTGCACCGGACGCATCATAGATAAATCATTTCGCTTAAAATATTTAAATTCAAATCTGGTAAAATGTTTTTAGGTTGGTACCCCCGGCGATCGCCTTTATAAGCGACTGAGCTGTAGAGTCGGCACGCATTTCCAACGGATACGTCCTGGTGCACGGACCACTGTCTCTCGACAGTCAGTACAGTCCTACTTGACCGCCCTTACTGCCGTTATAAGTTTTATATTATTTCTGTGTTTAAAATAAGTTATAAGTGTTAGTGATAACTACTGATAAATCAAAGTGATTGTGTGATTTAAGTGATTGTGAAATAAATTTGTGTATTGCCATATTTGAGTTTTACTTCTGATGTCTGGGCCAAACCCGACATCAGAAGTGGGATCGGATTGTCCGCCCACCTCTGGCACTTCATCATCGCAAAATATGCAGGAAAATGCTCCGCTACCCTCACACACTCTAGAAGCAATACTTTCAAAATTAACTGAAGCTTTACTACCCCGGTCCAATGCACCACCGCATCCTTTCACAGCGTTGGTACCATTTGATCCTGACGACCCTAATTCAGACATAGAGGGTTGGTGTCGGCTGTCGGACACCATAATTAAGGGCAAAAATCTAAAAGGTCTCGATTTAATCATGACGCTGACCCATTGTCTTCGAGGCCGTGCAGCCACATTACTGACCAAGATACCTCCCAGTCAATATCAATGGGAAGATATACAGGAGACTTTAAAAGCTCAGTTCTCTCGCCCTATGCTTGTTCAGGATCATTTTGACAGTATCCTCAAATTTCAAATTGTTTCCAATGAGACCCCGGCTCAGGCATGTCTACGTCTTTGGCATTTGATAGAAAATATCCCGGACGCAAGTTTACCCGAGAAGGTTGTGACGGGGTTTGCCATCTCCGTATTATCCCAGTGTGACGTTCAAATACGTCGTGAATTAAACTCTACTGTGGTAAATGACAAATCCCAGCTATTTCAAGTACTACGAGGCATATCCTTGAAAAGAAAGTCTGAATTGCCCGAGTCAAACGATTCTGATATCAAACGCCCTCGTTCTACGTTTCCCTTTCGTGGCAATTGTAACATATGTGACAAGACTGGGCATCGTGCGGCTGATTGCCGTGAAAGAAACAAGCAACCCAATCGTTATACAGTAACGGATAAACGCGTCAACCAGAAGTCACAAGTTACGTGCTACGTCTGCGGGGAGCCAGGTCACGTCGTCTCCACCTGCCCAAAGAGGGTTGACAATACGAAGAAAGAACAAGCAACTATCGGAAGCAAAGAAGTCAACGTGTGCTCGAAGATTGTTCGAGGTATTATGGACTGTAGTGGTATGACATTTTCCTTTATTTTTGATTCCGGTTCTGAGTGTAGTTTAATTAGAAAAAGTTCTTCACACCTTGTTACTGGACAAAGATCGCATGACCTTATCAACATGATTGGTATTGGAAAGAGTATAATTAGTAGCACAGAGCAAATCGTTTGTGATATAAAAATTCAGTGCATCGAAATTAACGTCACTCTTCACGTAGTTCCGGATGATTGCTTGCGCGACGCTATTTTATTAGGTAGAGATATACTTGAGCGTGATATTCTTGTTGAAATTTCCGAGACCGGTTTAACATTCAAGCAGGGTAGAGAATTGAATATGTGTGCCAAAACCAAACCTATTTTTGACATTGATTCAATTAATACTGACCTGACGGGACTTGATAGAGTAAAACTTTTTAACATATTAACGCAATATGCAGATCATTTTATTGAAAATTTTCCTACAACCAGAATTAAGACGGGACAGTTGAAAATTGATTTAATTGATCCTCATAAAATAGTACATAGGAGACCTTATAGGTTATCCCCTCAGGAATCTAAGATAGTTGATGAAAAAATTCAGCAATTATTGACGGCAAATATTATTAGAGAAAGTTCATCTCCATTTGCAAGCCCTATCATTCTTGTAGAGAAAAAAGACGGTAGTACGCGCATGTGTGTTGACTATCGGGAATTGAATAGCAATACTCAACCGAATCATTATCCTTTACCTCTGATTAGTGAACAAATTGATAAACTTAATGGTGCTCACTATTTTAGTAGTATTGATATGGCCTCTGGGTTTCACCAACTACCTGTACATGAAAGTTCTATAGAAAAAACAGCATTTGTAACCCCAAAAGGGCAGTTTGAATATTTAGCTATGCCGTTTGGGTTACGCAACGCCCCTTCCATTTTTCAAAAAGCTATTAATACTGCTTTGAAGCCTATGAATGATGAAAAGATTTTAGTTTTCATGGACGATGTACTTTCAATATCAAAAGATATTAATGAGGGGCTTAACCGTTTAGATAAATTACTTAAAATATTGTCCGAATCGGGGTTCTCGTTTAATTTAAAGAAGTGTTCATTTCTGAAAGTCCCAACTGAGTACCTTGGGTATATAGTTTCAGCCGGAGAAATTAGACCAAATCCAAAAAAAATACAGGCCTTAATTAATGTCCCTACTCCGAAAACTGTCACTCAAGTTAGGCAGCTCATAGGGCTAGCTACGTATTTTAGACAATTTATTCCTGATTTTTCTCAGATAATACGGCCTCTATATCCCTTAACAAAAGGAAAGGGTAATGTTAAATGGACCCCAGAGCATAACTAAATACACCAAAAAATTATCCACATTTTAACATCCGAATCAGTTTTAAAAGTTTTTGACCCTTCTTTGCCCATCGAACTCCATACCGATGCAAGTAGCGAGGGATATGGTGCAATTCTTATCCAAAAATATAATGATACCCCTCATGTAGTAGCGTATTTCAGCAGAAAGACCATAGATGCAGAAACACGTTACCACTCTTATGAGTTAGAGACCCTTGCGGTAGTAAAAGCAATCGAACATTTTCGTCATTATTTGCATGGACGAAAATTCACGGTATTCACCGATTGTAATTCCCTTAAAGCTTCTCACTCCAAACGTGATTTGACTCCAAGGGTTCACCGTTGGTGGGCTATATTGCAGGCTTACGATTTTGATATCGTGTACAAAGAAGGTCGAAAGATGGCTCATGCAGATTTCTTATCACGCAATTTGTCTAACACAAATTATTCTGAACCCCGTAAAGTAAATTTTCTTGAATTAGATATAGGTTGGTTAATTGTAGAACAAGAACGCGATTCGGAACTATCTGAAATCATATCGAAATTCCGTAATAATCAAATACCTGAAGAGATATCGCGTACTTATGATTTAAGACAAGGGATATTATATAGGAAGATAGAACGTAGAGGAGTTTCTAGTTGGCTACCCATTGTGCCTCGTTCTTTGGTTTGGTCCCTCATTAGCCATGTGCATAATGAAATAAAACACTTAGGTTTTGAGAAGACTTTAGACAAACTTTACGAATTATATTGGTTTCCTGATATGGCTAAATTTGTAAAGAAGTTTATTAATTGCTGTGTGGTATGTAAAACTTCCAAAGGCCCTTCAGGTGCACAGCAAATGCAGTTGCATTCGATTCCTAAACATCCAGTTCCTGGCACACAATTCATTTAGATCTAACAGGAAAACTTTCAGGCAAAAGTGACAGAAAAGAATATTGCTCAGTTTTAATAGATGCCTTTACGAAGTTTGTACTGCTTGAATATACTCCGGCCTTAAGCTCTTCATACGCGGTTAGAGCAATTAAAAATGCGGTAAACTTATTTGGTGCTCCAAAGCGCATTATCGCCGATAGAGGACGTTGTTACGACTGCAGTGAGTTCAAAAACTTTTGTAATGATAATAAAATTGATCTTCATTTAATAGCAACCGGTTCTAGTAGAGCAAACGGGCAGGTTGAGAGGGTCATGCGCACTTTAAAGAATATCCTTACTGTTATAGAATGTAATTCTAATAATGCCTGGAGGGATGAACTAGGAGAGATTCAACTTGCTCTTAATAGTACACGTTCCAGGACCACAGGTTTTACGCCTATGGAACTGATGTTTGGCATTCAAGGTTCTTCACTTAATCTGGCTAAAATAACTCCTAATTCTTCTGAACCCACTGTAATTAATGTTGAAACGGCTCGTTCATCTGCGTCAGAAAACATTCAAAGAGTAGCTGACGCTGATACTATAAGGTTTAATAAAGGGAAAGCCCGCATTAAACCTTTTTCAGTTGGTGAATTTGTTTTCGTAAAATGCGAAGCAAGACATCAAACTAAATTAGATAAGAAATTTAAGGGACCTTATAAAATAGTCACTGTATTAGATAATGACCGTTATGAACTTAAACATATTAACGGTTCTAACAGAATTTATAAATTTGCTCATGAAAATTTAAGAGAAGTACCTAAAGGTCAAGAAGGTTATTTAGAAATTTACGAAAATTATAGTGATGAAAATGATGATGATAATGATGAACGGACCGTGACGGCAGGTGATGAGTTGAGTATGTCTGTTGTTCCTGTAAATAATATGACCTCGGATTCAGAGGAAACACTTACTGTAAGTTCTCGTACATTGACTGTAGATGATTCAGAGGAAACACTTTCTGTAAGCTCTCGCACTTTAAGCGCAAATAACTCTGAAGACACTTTATCTGTTAGCTCTCGAACATTAAGTGTAGATAATTCCGAAGCTTTAATAGAATCTTTGGAATGATTAATTAGTATGATCTCTTCTACTGTTGTGGAAGATGATTTTCGATGCGCTGCAGGAATCTCACCTGCTTTTGTGGGTGACGATTTAGACCAGCATGTAATAGATAATGTGTCGCGCTGCAGGAATCTCACCTGCTTTAGTGGGTGACGATTTAGACCAGCATGTTTGAACTGTAGGGGTTTTCTATTGTAAAGAAATACCTAGACCAGTGATATTTGCTATATAACAATAATGACGATGTGAATTAATAGAAGTCCTTTGTTTTAGATAAGTGAATACACTCGAGGACGAGTGATTTATCAGAATGGCCGTGACGGCAGCCATATTGTTTAGCTGCGAGAGACGGCGACTAGATGGCGCTAGTGGAACGTGCACCGGACGCATCATAGATAAATCATTTCGCTTAAAATATTTAAATTCAAATCCGGTAAAATGTTTTTAGGTTGGTACCCCCGGCGATCGCCTTTATAAGCGACTGAGCTGTAGAGTCGGCACGCATTTCCAACGGATACGTCCTGGTGCACGGACCACTGTCTCTCGACAGTCAGTACAGTCCTACTTGACCGCCCTTACTGCCGTTATAAGTTTTATATTATTTCTGTGTTTAAAATAAGTTATAAGTGTTAGTGATAACTACTGATAAATAAAAGTGATTGTGTGATTTAAGTGATTGTGAAATAAATTTGTGTATTGCCATATCTGAGTTTTACTTCTGATGTCTGGGCCAAACCCGACATATATTAATTACGACAAAAATATTTTCACATCCAACTAACTTGAATGTTGTGCCAAGAGCGTAAATGGCAACACTGACAAACGAAACTTGACCTTGGCGACGTACAATGGACGCACGTTACGGCTCGGCGTACACATAGTGCAGCTCGAAGAAGAACTCGACAAGTTAAGGTGGCATATTCTTGGGTTGAGTGAAATTCATAGAGGGGGAGGACACATTAACGCTAGAATCGGGACACCTTATGTACTTTTGAGAGGGTGACCAACTATCCCAGGGCGGAGTCGGGGTACTGGTACATAAGTCCCTTTGTGACAACGTTGGGGAAATCTCCAGTGTCTCGAATAGGGGGGCGTAACTCATAACAACGAAGCGAGAGGTATAGCCTCAAGGTTGTTCAGGCCTACGCACCAACCTCGGCCCACTCGGATGACGTGCTGGATGAAATGTTTGAGGACATCTCCAAGGCCTTGCATTCCACTACTGAGGCCAACTACAACGTTCTCATTGGGGATTTTATCGCATTATAGTGGGAGGACAGAATTGCAGTGAATCGGTAGTACGATCCTACGGGTTTGGCAGCAGAAATCATAGCGGGCAAATGCTTGTAAACATCCTTAAAAAGGAGGGCCTTTTCATGATGAATTCTTTCTTCAAGAAACAGCCACAAAGGAAGTGGACACGGCGAAGCCCCGACAAACAGGTTCAATACCAGTAGTGATCACAGACTTGTTCGTAGCACTCTGAGTATCAACTACAAGCTGGAGTGAACCCGTTTGATGAAGTCTAGGCTCCGTCCAAATATGCTCCAAACTATGATAGGATCTGAAGTGTTCCAGTCAGCCCTGGAAAACCGATACACAGCCGTGGAAACTGCAAATGATGTTGACCAGGTGCTCGACCAAATGGTGAATATTCTCAGGGAGGAAGGGATGAGGAAGTCGAAACTTTCGGAGGATACTCTGGAGCTTATGACAGAACGACATGAAAACCCACCGATCACTTCGGCAGAACTACCTGACGGGCACTCAACAAAAAAATTAGGAAATTGGTACGACGCTTCCTTCGATGCTCCAGCACACGCTCTATAAAAAAGCGATTGAGCAAAATCGGGATAGAAAGTGTTCGTCCAATCACTTGGAAAGAGCCACCTGTCGAAGTTGACCATATCTTGTGGGGATTTCGTCGTTTTGAAGCCGGAAATTCTTTCGGAAGTTGAAAACTTCTACGGCCAGCTATACGCATCGCATACATCTCGACCTGATCCCGAAAATGAGGATCCCAGAGCACCTTAACCCGCCATTTTACAGAAGATCTGCCAGAAGCCAACCAAGATGAAATCGAGGTGGCTCTTAGACAGCTTAATATTGGAAATGCCCCTGGTGAGGATAGGATAACGACTGAACTTCTGAAAGCGGGAGGGAGTCCTCTGTTAAAAGAGCTTCGGGAGATTTTCAACTCAGTCCTGTTTTCTGGGAGAACTCCAGAAGCTCTATCGAGACCTGGTCTGTTCTCGAGTCATTGCAGCGATGCCAAGTAGACTGGCGATACATCCAAGTGCTGAGGAGCCCATACTAAGACGCCACAATGAGCGTCCAAACTCGAATCAGAACCAGCAGACAAATCATATCCCATTGCGTAGGGTGGTGGGGCAATTTCGTTGCACGACTTGCAACAGATGCTGGATGGCTTAGTAGATTCTTCAGTGCGCATTGGTCCCAGGGTGAACTTGGACAAAACTCAGGTTATTTTCAACGAACACGTCACCCCAGGACCTATTGTTGTCAATGGCGGTCCTTTCGAGGTTGTTCGAGAATATATTTACCTAGGGCAAACTTTACAGTTTGGCAAAACTAACTTTGAGAGTTACTAACTAACTAAGAGAGCCGCTAATAGAATACCCAGCAGGGCTGGGCAGCTTTTGGGAAGCTTCGTCGGGTCTTCTTGTCACGCATTCTGCAGAGCCTATAAAGACTAAGGTAACTAGCGCATCCTGCCTGTTATGACATATGGGGCTGAAATGTGGTATATGCAGCAGTGGATTGCAATAGGCTGATGATGATGATGATGAAATTAATAATGTTAACTTATCCAACCAAAAATGATTAGATTCTGTAGTAGGTGGATTTTAACAAAACAAAACCAAATGTCTAGCATTGTAAAATAAAATGTTAAATATAACCAAACAACTTTCCACCTCTGAAATAAATCCCTGTTTTTGCGCCACCAATAACAAGAATCACAACAAAACGTGGGAAGCTTATTGTTTATATTTTCAAAATGAAGTTTCCAAAATAAAGTTTATAGATTGTTTTTATTAAAGGTCTCCTAGATTAATGAATAATAGGAATACTGCGAAGAATATCTAGTTTCTCGAACTTTTAATTTTAGTTACACGGGGATTAGCTTACCTTGCTACTAACATAGTTTTATTTTTATTAAAGGTGATATACGGCAATACCATTTGGTCTTCCTCTACTCTTATACCCATTCACGTTTAAGTAAGAGTATAGGAAGGCCAAATAAATTATGTAGAATAGAGTAAAATAGTGTAGTCAACAAGTTCAAAAACGTGTTGATTCTTGATCAAACTCATAAAAATATGAGTGATAGCTCATTTAATGCAGAATTATGCCTCATATTTTTAGAAGCTTTGTGAAGAATTCACACGTTTTTGAACTTGCTGCTTAGAATAAAGGATGGAAAGGAAGTATCTGGAGAAATGGCGATTAATTATTAGAGAAGTAAGGAAAAAGAAGAAAAGCGATGTCAAATTAATTGGGAAATGTGCAAGAGTATGACGGTGGTTATACCATTTGCACGTAGAAAGCAACAGAATAATATCAACCCTGCTGCTCGTGATGTAGTTTAACAATCATACACAACTTTCTTGCAGGTTCAGGAGCCTGTTTGCTTGTGTAAATCGCTAACAGACCTTGTGACATCTACGCGTTACAATTTTATTAATGACATGGGGCTTTAGCCCCCAGAAAATATGTCCGTAGGAATGTGAACTAATGGCAAATAAACCTTTAAAAAATACCTACGCATCAATTGTATATTACGTAAGCGTGAAACACATTAGCCTTGTTTGTACTTTTATTACAGTATATAATCATAATAATTCACAAGGTTTCATTACCTGTTACGTGGGGACTATAAGGCCTATATTAATGTGCGTACCTGTTTATTACTCAGCTCTCCTGAGTTTACAACGAAAGTTGCAAGTTGTATGTATACTGCCATAATGAAGGCTTGATGGGTAGATCGGTTCGTGAGAAACATCGATATTTAGCCACAACTAATACTAGACAACAGCCGAGCCCAAGGTAATTGGATTACAGCCAGATAGTTGGATAGATGTGTCTGGTTGATCATTAAGCGAGAAACACTGTATTTTGATGTACGTTAAATTGTTGAGATCGTATTTATTTGTAGTAAAATATAAACGCACAATAAATAAGTTAAACAGTCATAATCGAGTAGTTGACAAAAAAACTAATAAGTCCGTCAGAAAGATTTTCAATAAATATTGGACACCACTTTATTTTTTTTTTCCATTTGAACAAAAAATGAAGATAATACAGTGCTTCGAAAACTCGTGTGACGTCACATCGCACTGCATTTTTTACCACGTGGTGACGTCAAAAGCCCCCACTCATGATCTTTGACGCGTTTTGTCTTTGTCATTTTTTATTAATTTGATATAACAAAAAACACGTATCCAATATTTTTCGATAATCTGACTGACGGGCTAAACAGAATCAATTTTGCTTAGGTGAAGGAGAACATTGTGTGGAAACAGGCATACCTGAGAGATATTCCTCGACGCCATGAAGGCAGAGCAAAGTCAGGATCCCATGGCATAATACCTCAGACACAGACGGTAAAGAAATAAATTACAAAAAATAGTAATGAAACTCGGCGTGGAAATAAAGAGGGGATAAAATCATAGTACATCAAAAACTGTATACGCATCGTTAGAACCTATCTTGAGTTATAACTAGGTATGTTACATGAGACATCTAATCACAGCTACGGAACCAGGTAAACCTCCGCTAAAAAGACCTTTATCAAAATGTAATCCCTACTCGATCATTGCATTAATATAGGCCAAGAGTACAAAATAGACATTATATCGAATATATTTCGGTTGATACGACAGTACACGGCGGTATTACGTGTTCATTCAATCATGCGTGTGGACCCGCTTTATTGAAAGGGTTGTTTTATTTTATTTTCCAAAGAGACTTCCGAATTTTTCTTTTAAAACCTTTTCTGCCTTTCAGGAATAAATATATAAGGATGGACCTTTAGATGGAAGTGAATCCCTATTCACCACGGAAGACGGAATGTGTACTGGACTCCATTAAATATATGAGGTTTTTTTAACTTAACTGAATCAGGTTGGACCTAGAGTCTCACACAAACAGTCAACAACGAACACGAACAGTCTCTAAACGAATAAATATTAATTTGATCTGTTTTAATATCGAATTAGTATCGAATGTTACAAGTAATAAGAAGAATACGATATGAAATGGTATAACTTAGAAATAGGTAGGATAAAGACTTAAACCCTAAAATATAGTACAAAAAATCAATGAAACGTAGGCTTAAACCAGAAACCTTTTTTATTCCAAAATGAAATCTACTTTCGCGAGATTCCCAGTCAAATCAAATTCCCTGGATTCCCCCGTGGTATCATTTGAAATTCTATTTAATATACATAATCCCATCGGCCTTAATGCAGGCACATTCGGTCAAGGCCACCGGCAGCATCGTCAGACGTTCAGACGACGTGGAACTGAATTATTAAGCACTCTCTGTAACAAACACTCTATTACAGCCCGTCTTGAGAGCCTTAAAGGGAACAGTCAGAATTAATCAATAACAACAAAGACTATAATTGCTGTGTACAATTAATAATTCTCTCTGTGTGGCGGTATAATACATTTATGCATTAAAAAGACCGAACCACAGTCTTTTATGAATACAAACAAAGTGATTGATCACGAACAACAAGCCAACTGATTGTATTAATGCAACTCTGCTTTATCATAACAATTTATTGCGACTATATAATGAAAACAAATTCCATGCATCATTTTAAACTTCACTTTTATATCAACATTAAATAATGTTTTACACGTTAAATTACGTAGCGAACAATACAAGTCAAAACATAAAGTTCACAGAATCAACAATACGAGTTCGGATGCTTGTTATCTTTGTTCTATTGAAATATTAACTCGAACCGTTTAATTCAATTGTTCTGAGACGGTACAATATCTACAAACAAATGAACTCGCCTATTCGTTTGTTTATAGATAACAAGCCCTCGGGCGTCGCGTCGTAGTTATAAGTTTACTTTCGCTTTTTATTATGTCACTCTATTTTTATGGGCCGTGAGTAATCGGAATTGGATGTAAAGGGACATGGACCCCGCATACATCCCATACATTTTAACGTTGGCACAAACACCATTTCTTTTCACCAAAACCATACCCGGAAAAGGAAAATGTATATTACGGTCGATTTTACATGAATATAAAAGTAAAGCATCACCTTGGCAACGCGTTTATTACAAAGTACATTTCCCTCCAATAGTCTTATTCAAGTTTTTGAAGGAAGCACTTATCATTCACGAAAGGCACTTTCTTTGAATAAGGACGCGACCTAAACTCGAACAAAACTTTATTAATTTACTACTTTACTATTTTCTTCAACAAAGTATTCTGGTAGCAAGACGTTATAAAGGATAATATTGATTATTTCTTAGTAACGTTATCTTGGGCTTAATTCAAGGGTATCCTTGGAAACAAGCACGCGTAGACATTACGTATTTAATTAATAACGGATATGTCTCATATTGTTTGATATTAAGCCTCCTTCCTCCCGAACTCAGCCCACCTGCCGACAGATCCACAGAACAAATTGTGTTGAAGGGGAAGAGTGGGACTATATTACTTTTTTGTTTTCTGAGAAAGCTTTTATCAATGTGATCCAAGTGATTACTCAACTGGGTTTTGATTTATGCAGAGTATATTATTGTACCTACAAAACTTACTTTTCGGGTAATAGCAGCTTTAAAGAAGACAGACAGATTATAAAGCACCCTATACTATTATGGTGAAGGCGACATGGTAAACCGCGAAATTCGAATTTTCTTACGTAATTTTTCAATTTTCCAGTCAGTGTCAAGTCGCATGTTAAATAAAATGGGATTTTCGGCATTAACAAATGTTTTTTTACTGAGTAATAATGATTAAAATCACCAATACAACCGTCTTTGTTCATAATCCTAACTGAAATTGTTTTATAGTTGAAGTAGTAGGCATTATACGGTGATACGGGTTTGAAAACGAAAGCTTCTTTAGTCTGTTTATATTTTAAGCCCGCTCAATATTAGTTTAGAACCTATTGTTTATTGCATCATCATCATCATCATCTGTCTAGCCTTTTTGCAACCCTGTTGGGTTCAGCTTCCAGTTTTACCGAATACAGGTGAATGCCAATATTTTACATAAAATGACTGCCTAATCGTATTTGACCCCTACAAGTCACTTACGTAACGCACGTTACGTTGAGTAAGGCCTCATTTACGGAGACGCGGGGCGTCGCCCGGGTCATTGTGCGTTTTAATTTTAAGCACATGGCGATGGCGCTGCGCGTGCAGAACGCTCGTCGCGTGCTTTTTTATTGATTTACTGAGAGGCAACGTTTACGCAACGAACGCTGCATTTTAAACTAACGAGCGAAAAATCGCTTCTCGTTATAACCGTCGTTTGAAATCGTCGTTTTCATACATCGCCATGTGCTTGAATTAAAAACGCATAACGCGCCGTGCGACGCCCCGCGTCTCCGTAAATGAGGCCTATTATAACGATACCCTTTGGTAAGACTGGATGTCAAATTTTCGGGTCACTGGACTACTTGTCCAGGGACACGAAAACGATTGTCAAACATACAAATCATGCTTTTCGAGACATCAATCTTGTGATACCTTTTGTTTTTATTGCCTCATACTCTTAAAAATATGTGGTATTAAATAAAGAGGTCCTTTCTAATGTTCCCGTAGTAAAATAATTATTTTCCATGTTCTTTTTAAAACATTAAATTCGTAATGCTCGTACAAGGAAACCGATGTTGGTCCCAGGGTTTCAAGAGGTTTTAGATCTAATCCGATAAAGTAGTCAGCGTAGGTTCTTAACCAACAGAATTCTTTGAATTCAAATTTTCTACTGGTGCTTCAAATTGTATTCAATGAAAGAAACTCAAATGGGTAGCTAAAAGTTTCTATTTATAGTATTTTCATCAAACTGCTGGTGAAATGTGGGTGTATTTAATTCACGTCTGAATAACTCTTTAAAGATCATATTATTACTCACATCACTATGCGTGATGTTATTAAAAATATGTTTCGGTTTATCACCTCCCACGATATGACGCCTCTGCATAAGTAATTTCTTGAAATTTATAACGGCAAATAAGATGATGAATCGTCTCACTATTACCGTGTGGGAATCTTGTCAGAAGATACTGCTACAAAGAGTTGATAAATAATTTGTAGATTTATAGAAGTGTTTTGATTACATAAGAGAGCGTATCATTTACATTATAATATACTAACACCAAATACATAACAATAATGATTAAAAATTAAGACTGAGAGTATCTACCAGTATTAGTAGAGATATACGACGACGTCAGTAAGACACCTAGGCGTCATAGTACTCCTCTGCATTGTGATGCGTTAAATTGATTGAATTAGCATTGCCACGTGGAATGGCAAAGCTAATTCTTTGACCAGCTCTCTGGTCTACTGCTATTAAAATTGACACACTGCGTCAATGTTCCGTGTTATAACATTATTTTTGAGGTTCTTCAGAAAAATCAGGTGCATAGTACTCCCAACAGGCGTGCGTGTATTATTTTTTTTTAAAACGTTGCCGCACACTAGAAATCTCTCCTGTATTGTGGGTGAGTTTACAAACATTTAAACTCGCATATACAATCCAAACACCCAGACCCGTAACAACTATATGTAAGTCACACAAATATTTGTTCCGTGCGGGGATCGAACCCGCGACACGCAACACAGCAGTCCAATCACTCAGCCACTGCGCCAACCGTGCCGTCTACCCATGACTAGGTTGGATGACCGGGTTTATACGAAGACAATGCTGCAGGAGTATGTGAGGCTGCGAGTTATTCGAAACAGATACCGCGGCCTCGGACACAAAGGGCTAAGAAGGAGCATATTATGGATGGTTTTAGTCAGTAAAAGTCTGACACTCCCTACCGCTCCACCCAGAGCAGGAGGAGTCATTTGATGATTTGCCACCCTCAAAAAGAAAATGGTCGTGGCAGGCAGTGCTCTTTAATATGTAGGTATGTATTACCATTTCATATGACCTTTAAATAAATAATAATTGTGATTTGGATATACCTACGGAACATTTAAGTTTGCTAAATTAACTCTCCCGACTTTTCCCACGAGCTGATAATTTTCGAATGTTTTAGGTTTTGTAACGAGGTTAAATGTGTGGGTAGGAACTTAATAGATACTAAAGATAAAGTAATAATTGCTTCTGGAGCCCACATAAATTCGTTTGGTGAAATTTAACAAAATCAAAAAACGGTACATAACAAAATACTTTATAAGTAAAAAATTCATTATTTATATAAAAGAAAGAAAAGAAAGGAAGAAAAGAAAACAAATTTATTTGGCACATGCTACAAGTGCACACACAAAGTAAATAATAATAATAATAAAGAAACCTAAGAAGTAAACACGAAAAAGAGTGTGTATCTCACGGCTGCGCCAAATAGGACCAGTTCAGCAAAGTGCCGAGCAACTAGTGCCCGACGCTGGTTTTCAACGGCCTTGAGATGGTGATGTGACGGAAGTAAAACAGTTTTGTACTTTATATGGTTAAATTGTACTCTTCTGTAAACTTAATAAAGATTGTGATTTGTTATAATCTAAAGAAATCGATGTTTTTTGTTCCCTCAAAGTAATTATGTTACTGTTCTACATATAGTAGATATATTACCATATTAATAAAAATATAAACAACCATAAACTCGCCGACCTCCTTTCATAAGGTTCAATTTCATATCAATTCCAACTAAATACACCAGCAACATACTAAAACCTCCTTAAACACCACTAAGACATGTCAGTACAACAGCTTTATACAAGGTGACCGTTATTTAGGTTAAACGTAGTGATTTAGATAGGGGCGGAGTGTTTCATCACCGGTAGACACTGAGCGACGTGGCCGGGCTGGTTCGTGACCGATGGCTTCCCGGCTACGTTCAACGGGTAAACAGAACCTGTGTGACTACAGTTTTATTTGCTGGATAAGTACTGGTGTTGGAAATAAATGTAGTAAGAGGGCTGAAAACGAGTAAGAAGAATTGGATGTAAGATAACCAAAAGCTGCCAAAAGTTACTCAAGTACACCAAACTGATGCCAAATACAAACTATCAGCCAATAAAAAGATCTAAGCAAAAACAAGTAGAATACAAAAAACATAATTTGTATCAACCTGATGTATATCGTATACTAGCTTTTGCCTGCGGCTTCGCCCGCGTGGATGTCGGTACTTGACAAATTATATACTAAAACCTTTCTCTAGAACCATTCTATCCATTGGTGAATACAACATGAAAATCGCTTCAGTAGTTTTCGAATACATCACGAACAGACATCAGACAGACGCGGCGGAGGACTTTCTTTAAAATATGTTAGTGATAAATGCTAGCGTGACGATCTCGACTCATTCTCAACGGATTGGACGGAGAAGGCAAAATATAAAAAAAAAATTGGAAGGCCATGGTCCGAGGCTTTGGCCCAGCAGTGGGACAGTGGAGGCTGATCTCTCTCCGCTCGTGTCGGATTGCCGTACCATCGGTTTATGAGAGTAAAGGAACAGAGACTGCACCTGTGCTTGCGCACACACTTGTGCACTATAATATCTCCCGCGCCGATGGCTAATCTCCGCATAAATTAACCACTATGACAAAAAAAAAACGGTCAGGAAGACTACACTCCAAAGAATTAAAATGAAACCGTACTCAAAAAGCCGACACATATAAACAAGTTAGATGATGCGCTACAAAGTAGAACCTTTTTCTAAGCCACGAAGTAGCATATTTACTGGCACTCGGCAGTAAGTAAGTTTTTTACAGTAGGCAATTAGGTACCTACCTACTGTAAAAAAACTTACACGGTTTCCTAATTTTGAAGTACTTTTTGTGACTCACGGAGGACGAAAGCAAAAAGGTAAATTAGCCATGTTAAATTACATTACGGAAGCCTTTAGAGTAAAATTTGAGATTTTATTTATATTTAAAATAACATATACATAACATCACGTCTGTTTTCTCCGAAGGGTTAGCCAGCAGTACAGGTACCTAATAGTACAACAACATTATCCAGTTATGTTTAAGTCCTACCTAATAGGAGCGAGCCTATTGCTATCAAACGTGCATCAATCATGACTCAGTGCCGTCTACTGAGAAATACGTGATGGAAAAACCCAATAACAATTTGCCCGACCCGGGAAACGAACACAGGACCACATGCACAGCAGTCGCGATTGCGACCACTTGACGGTAGTCAATAATAATAATGTTTTAAAATATGTTTTTTTTTACATAATAGCAGTTCATGCGACACTAAATGCCAGCGACCAAAAGTTACACTTATGTAACTTTTGGTCGCTGGCATTTAGTGTACACCAGCCACCACCACCATTTAGTGTACACCAAACTGATGCCAAATATCCAAACTATCAGCCAATTAAAAGATCTAAGCAAAAAACAAGCAAAATCCAAAAACATATTTTTTATGGAGTGGGTGGAGCTTGCGTCACTCCCCGTGACCGCGAAACGCATCACCGCAATGCATTCTCGTCATTTCGTAGTGTAACTATACGTTTCAAATAGTAACGACTGTCCAGACCGATTTTTTATCAGCATACCAAAATATTTATATTCGAGAATAAGAATATGCGATTTACAAAAATCTGTTGATTGGACTAAAAAAATAAAACACCTTAGTAATTATGTTGCTTCTAGAATTATTTTCAAAAAAAACTCAGAACGATCGCATGTATTTTAGTATGGTTTTTATTAGTTAAAAAAATTTTTAGAAGTATTTTCGCGATTTCTTCTATCGAGTTTAATTAGTTGTAATATGTATTCAACACACTATGGCACTAGTGGATATCCCGAAGAATATTTTAAATATTTCTCTAATTTTGTTTATTGTATTGAATCATACACTTTAACGGATTATAAAACTCACGTTTAGCTCCTGTTGTCTCCTTAATCCTTTGAATGAAATCATTAAACTACACAAACACTCACTAAGGTCAAAATATTATCATTAAATGGGCCAATAAGATTGGGATCGGAAGAACAAAAAAAAACCAAGAGAATAAAAGGTTAAAAAGTTTATTTGTTTAACACGCATGATGTTTATTTTATAAGCTTGCCCGCATATAATTTTCGTTAGCCCGAGTAGCCGCAGGTATTTTTTTATCCCGGTAAAGTTGCAAACTTCCCTGGGGATAATAAGATATTCGGTCGTGCGCAACTTCGTATCAATCACGTAAATTCGGCCAGTATGAACAAACTTTATAAAGTAAAATATACATAGCGCAATTTGGGAACTTACTCGTACCTTCCTACTTTTGACTAAAATACGAAATGAGGTAACGTTAATTCTGTTATTTTTATCAGAGTCTTAAAGTAATTTTCTGAACCTATTTCTGTGGTTTTGTTAAACGCGGAGTGATGTGTATCGAATCGTAAAGCTAATTACACACAAGAAACATAATGTCTGAAAGGGCGACAGTCTTCAGTAGAAATGAAATCTGTGAGAAACAAGTACACACCCATCTATAATACTTTCTGATTAAAATATGTAGGAGGACTTATGTATCAAAGTACGCCTGACTAAATCTAATTAAATGTTTAGGCAAGACGAGTTTTATTTTTGTACATTCGTAAAGTTAGCATAAAAAACGTCGTAAGAAATAAGGCAAATAAGTAAGCTACAAACTTTTAAGTAAGGTAGGAAAAGTTATAAAAAATCTAGAAGCAAAAGAAACGCAATAAATATCTATGTACTACAATAACCTACAAGCGCCTAAACCGCAAATAAAAATAACATAACTAAAACTTGAAATTGGTACATATTTCAGTGACTAAAATGGTAAATTTATGTGGCTATCGGCGTAAAATTCGTGCCTTGTACACTTTTCTAGCTTCGAATGGCATTTTCGTTTATATGTCATGTTCGGCGTCCTCCGGCGTCGGCGGCGTCCTCTGCCGTCCTCCCGCGGGTAACAAAACTTACGGTCACGTATAGGGAATGTATTTTTACTATTCGCTTTGTGACCTCCCCAGCATTCGAGCCTTTCTCGCTAAATTGGAAAAATCTTTTGGGTTTGTATTCACAGAAAAGTTTTCTGTAAACACTTATGCCTCGCGACTGTCGTGCTCGTATAAGTGAAACCTTTTTATTTATTCACTATTGTGCTGCTAAATGGTTATACTATTTCGAACAAATAAAATAAATATTCCTAATAGGTTATTTTACCGCCTAATCAGTTACACGTGAACACGTGGACACGTGGACATTCTTAACTTTTCTCGTAGAATAAGTAAGTAACATTTCTTCGAAGTTTCAGACGGTTTATATAAAATATTCATAGAAAAACACACGACGTAACTTAATTATATGAATGTTAAATCAACGCTAACATCATCATCATCAGCCTACAGTCAATCCACTGCTGGATACTTTTTCAGTCGCACGCCACTCAAGTCAGAATCAATATTATAATTAACATAATTTATCGCTTGTTTCATTGTTTAAAATACAAAAACTTAGAAGGCCTTAAACACTATGACTGGTATCTTTAGTCTAAGACTTAACTTGTCGGACCTAACATCTAAATTCCGACCCTTTAGACCGACAGCCACACTTTGTTTACAATTTGACAATAGACGCCCTTTCTTCCATTTAATAAGTACATTAATTACAGCAAGGATTACAGTGACATATGACATCTTTAGCATTGATTTTAAAGCAGAATACAACTATGGGATTGACAAGGATGGCTGGTGTAGGAGGTAATGTATACGGAAGAAGTACCTTTTTCGAAGAACCGCTAGATGTGACCAAGAAATTTTAGAATTGACTTGGACGGCGATGTGTACATAATGTCATGACAACGACAGTCGACCCAAGTTCAAAAATGGACTTGAGTCGGCACTATAAGTAAATATGGGTGTATGACGCTTCTTACCTACTTTGGTGGCTTTTAGTCATATGACTAAAAGCCACCAAAAATACTTAAAAGCACACCGTATATAATAACGTACAAAGCTACTTTAATTATCAAAAATATATAATTTTTTACAAGAACAAATACAATTTACTTTATAATCTTTTTTTCTTCAAAACAATTATGAGTAAAAACGCCTATTTAAACCAGTAAACCCGAATTAATAGCTCTCTTATTTCTTCTAACAAGATCTTAAAGAAAATAACTAAGACATTTTTCACATAAAATATAAAACATCTTTTGAAAGAGCTAGAGTTTATATTTTCCACATAAGTACAAAGAGTATGTTATTACTTTTAATTCTTGAAATATTCCATCTTTTCACGTGGGATTTCGAGATGATATTTCACAGACGTTTAGAATAAAGTATTTTGAGGAATGTCCTCTTGAGATACAAAAATATGTCAGGGGTATAATATCAGCAGACTGTGTCACGTATTACCAACTCAGTGTTTGAAAATATCGTGTGTGGAATACAGAGGTGAGTGGAAACACAGAACGAGGTCGGGAAGCAAATGGTGACGACAGTGCGTGAAGGAATATCTTTAGAACAGAGCATTCACCCCATTTCAATATAAGACGACGACGACGATACCAATATGTATATCATATTTATTATTGATGGGTATTTGTGTATGTGAGTTTAAATGTTTGTGAACGCTCCCACGATTCAGGAGAAATTCCTAGTATCGGGCAACGTTTTATTAAAAAAATATATACTTTTAGGCTGAAATTTTATCGTGTTAACTTCGCAACTAGTGTAGAAAAAACCGTCCCATGCATATGTATTCTTGTTTGTCACCACTAGAGTCAGATCGGTCGATAAACCTCATCTAACATCAATTATAATAGATGGAACTTCAAATCTACACTAATATTATAAAGAGGAAAGACTTGTTTGTTTGTTTGTAACGAATAGGCTCCGAAACTACTGGACCGATTTGAAAAATTCTTTCACCGTTACAGCACACTATTCTATATTATTACACAAGCTATACTATTCCCGGGTGACATAGGCTACTTTTTATTCCTGTATTCCCACGGGAACGGGAACTGCGCGGGTGAAACCGTGTGGCCCGTTTCCATGAATACAGGGATAAAAAGTAGCCTATGTTACTCAGGGTGAATGTAGTTTTCTGAAGGTGAATTTTTGAAATCTGCGAAATAGTTTTTGAGTTTATTCATTACAAACACACACACACACACACACACACAAACACACAAAATACAAATCTTTCCGCTTTATAATATTAGTGTAGATTAAAAAAATATATATTAAAAAACAAAAAAATACTGCCGCGTTGGTCTAGTGGTCGCAATCGCGACTGCTGAGTATGAGGGCCCTGGGCTCGATTCCCAGGTAGGTCGAAGTGTTATTGGGTTTTTCCATCAGGAATTCCTCAGCTACATAATCTGGATTTGTGTCCGGTTGATGGCAATAGTCTCGCCCCATATTAAATGGCATTTAAACATAAATAGCGAATCTTTTTTTATTTTTTTAAACTTTGCCCCACACTATGAATTTATCCTGTATTGTGGGTGCGTTCACGAACATTTAAACTCACATACACAAATACTCAGACCCGGAACAACTATCTGTAGGCCATACAAATATTTGTTCCGTGCGGGGATCAAACCCGCGACACGCAGCGCAGCAGTCCAATCACTTAGCCACTGCGCCAACCGTGCCGTCATAAGGGATAAGATCGTTTGTAAACTGTATAGTAAACCACAATGTAGGTACTACAAAAGTAGTACCTACATTGTCAGAGTTGTCTACATCCCTACAGTCAGAGGTGTACCTAATAGTATACCCACAATTCTTTTAATTTATGAAGGCACGGTTGGCGCAGTGGCTAAGTGATTGGACTGCTGCGCTGCGTGTCGCGGGTTTGATCCCCTCACGGAACAAATATTTGTATGGCCTAGACCTTAAAAATTGAAATTGATTCTGCCTAACCCTTCGTAAATTACAGGCGTAATATTATGCTATTTTTTTATCATTGCAAATTTACTATATAAAATCACCCCACTCAATCGACTTTGATTTTTTGCCTTTGTAGAAAGAAAGAAAGAAAGAAAGAAAGTCATCAAATAGAACTAAAAAAACTCAGAAATATGAAACGACGAAGTACCAACTTTTTTACCGTTCCGCCACGTTTGTTGGCTTTCCACTAGAGTCTCCTTTATAATTGTATGCACTATGAATATCCAGATAGCTAGCAACTAAAATTGCACTGCAAGGAAAATTGAACCATAAACCAGAGAAATAAACAAACTCATACAGATCTAACAAGAAACTTTCATAGTTACATAAGTCTCCACCTTTCAATGTGGATGACATCACATAGTCCACAGAAAGAATTTATCTATAAAAGTTATTATTATAGCCATAAATCTTAATCATAGACGTGTGATAAATCGATGGAGGGGCGTGCAATAGAGTAGTTTGTTTATCGTCCCGTCTCTATAGACGGGTAGGGAAAACGTGCCGTGAATATATGATGAGATTTTTCTTCTTCGGAAAATGGGTTCTTGTCGTACACCCACAGATTGCCTCGGAGTATATTTTAATCTCGATTTATTTCACTTAACGCCTTTATCGAGAGATTCGTTGCATTCCTTTGACAAATGGTTCGGAAAACAACAAGCAATTTAACAACGCGCCCCGTGATTTTAATACAGCGGCCATTTAACGGCCTTTCTACCGCTTGTTCTTTATTTAAAAGTTCGTATTATTTATATATTGCAAAGTTTAAAAAATTAAATTGAAGTCAGTAAATCTGAAATCGTGTTAAACTTTGTCTTAAAGCAAATAATAGTTATTATTACATCACTTGGGTATATAGTAGGCGCTTATACCAAACGATGATTACCCTTAGATACAAGTTTAGGACAACAAACGACATACAACAACAAACCTTAGGACGTGTCCTTCAAGCGGGATTATGAAAATATCACGGGGATAACAGCAAGCAAGAGGCGGTCACTGAAATTTGCTCCTCAATAAGGGCGGAATGACAAACGAGCGTCCCGGTGACTCTGCGGAAACTAACGAAATAGATGTTCGCAGCGGTCTCCTGGGATGCCGCCTTAGACGTCCCATTTTATTTTATAAATCTTACCGTACTTCACGTATTACGCAGCCAATGAAGACGTGTGTTCGCCCTATGTCCTCATTTGCTGCTTGGATTTGCGAATGAAATTGAGTAACGTTAGTGATGGCAAATCCCTGACATTGTATTTCAGAAAATGTATTTTATTTGTGTGAATCATGGGTTTTTTTAACACAATGATATTTGATCAGATTTATTCGTTTGTTTTTGAATGAGCTTTTGCTCAGGAATTACGAAGGTATGAATTTCTTTTTTTAGATAGACTTCTTTCTAGACAGATTTACTTTTAAAAGTCTTTCCTTTTTAACAAACGTCTAGCGCCAAAGGAACCACATCTTCTTGTCTTTATGAATTTCTCCCACAAAGGTTACAACGTAGATAAACTGAGTAACTTATACTTGTTATATTTAGCGAAGAATGCTATATTAAATATTCCGAGATAACGGCGTATAAAAATTAGAATTTATAATTTCGCTCGCGAGAATAAAACAGTGTAATCTTGAGTCAAGGGAAATGTTATCGAAACCAAGTCAAACACAATTCGAGTAGTGTAAGCTATAGTCCTATTTACATGGCGCTCAGTTCCGTTCGCAAGCGTTTCGGGTTCGTAACATTTTTATTCAGCGGCGTCGCCCACATAAATTAGGCTGAGCTGACCGACCAGCGCTCGTTTTGCCTTTTCTGGTGTAAGGGAAAACTGAACCATGTTTCATTTAGCTGTTTTTATTCCTGTACCTATCGCCAAAAACCTACCGTCTGCCACAACGTTTTTGTTCGTCAATTTTATTTTTAATTAAACGACATAGAAAAAGCCGGAGTGATCAAAGACTAACACGATGCCTCGGGCTGATATTTCAATTGTTTATGTTAAAAACATGCCTGTTTTTTTCGATGTTGTCCGTAACAATAAAGCGAGATGAAACAGACTTTTGTCTTGTTTTGCCACATTATAATGAGGCGTCATTTGAAGACTTTATCTGTTTTTTGCTTTAATGTGACTTCAAAAGTTTTAAACACATGTAATTTAGGTAGTTGGAATTGTAGTGAAAATGCTTTTACCTTTGAACTATAAAATAAAATGAGAGGAACAATGGAATATAATTAACGATTTTATATTTTCTACCCTAACTACAGAAACCGACTACCTTAATTAACAGCGTTGTTTCAAAATATAATATAATTACTTTGTATTTTGTATGTTACGAGCGACGGCTGGCCTTATTTTAGCCGGGCAGCTCTATTTGGTTCCGTAGACTTGGCTAAAGGGACATCAGACGGACCAACAACGCAATGCATACAAAACAACTGTTTACTCGGGTTTTTGGTTTAATGGTAACGTTCGCTTTAGTGGTGTGAAGCTTACCCTAGATAATTGTAATTAAGTATGAAGTAAATAAGAGATATTCAAATCTGATTCACAAACAAAATACCAAGACGAACCACTTACGCAAATAAAAAAGGAAGGTACGTAAAATTACGTATATTTAAATAAATAATAAAATATAGCGCTATGCTTTAACACCACCTTAAACTAACATGCTTCAGCTGTTATTTTATTTAAGCAGGAATTTGACATTTCATAGTATTTTAAGTAAAGTGCTATGTCTTGCCCGAAAGCGTACTATGAAGTATACGCTTGCCATTGTTGAGTTTACTACAGGATTTTGCGACGTGTGCTGCTTGCATCATTTGGTTTACTGCAGCATGTTCTTCAAAGATCTCTAGACACAAAAAATATAGCACTGGTCCATAGACTGCCTAATCGATCAAAATGAAATGAAATAAAAAATGTTTATTTGGAAGAAAATACATAAAAGTTACACGGAAAGTTCATGCATCCTAAAAAAGTCACTATATTCTGCCTGCAAGCAAGCGTGCAAATTATTTACTATTATGTCAGTATTATCAAATTATTCGTGCAATTAATATCATATTTAATTATTATCAAATTATCAAGCAAATAAAATATTTTTTTAATTATTATCAATTTATCACGCAATTAATATCATTATTTATTTTTTATAATATCAATTATTCAATCGTAATTCATCAATAATATTAATTTATAATTTTAATAAATTCCTTAATGCTATTGAAACAACAGTTTTGTAGCCACTTAGTCATTTTTTTTAAATAAAATACCCTGCAACAATTTTAATTCATGTCATCAGTGGCCTCCTGAAACCAATATTTGTCATTATCATCATTCTCCGACCTTTTCAAAAAAAATTGTGGTCGGCGCAGCATGTCTCATTTCAACAGCCTTTTATACCACGACAACCGATTACTACACAACTTTTCGGTCACCGGGCGCTACTTACAGATTTCCTGATTTTATCCATTCCCGGTTACACCACTCATCCTCCCTACCATATAAAAACCAATAATCGTATTTAAAAGAATTAAAAGCCTTTTACCAAACCAAATAGTAACACTAAAATACTACGAAAAAGATTATCGAAATCGATAAAGTGGTGTAATAATGGGCGGAACCTACAGCAGTTTCCAGGAATCGAATTAAAAAGGAGCGGTGGCAGATCTACAATCAGTTCGTACGTAAGCCCATTGTAAGCACTATTCCTATTAGCATTAAACGGTCGTTTGCAGCGAGGAATGAGCGCCACACAAACGTATTCTACTTTTTAGTAACGCTGCCCCTCGTAAATTGTACTAGACGTCCGGCCCGCGAGTAATTCAGTTTACTTTCCACCTACCCACTTGTTACCATGTTTACGTATCTTACTGACAATTATTAGGGTTATGTATTGAGAAAATTCTGTGTCAAGCACCTAGCTAGGGTTCAAGAAAATTGCTTTGGGTTATCTCGTCTCTTTGCGAGGGCTATTGCTAATTCCAATGAGTTTCGAAAGCCTATTATAGCCTGTTTTATTTTTGTGAAAAGCTGTAATTACTTCGTGCACGAGTAGTAATCCTGTTGGGACTTTGTGAAAACGCTGATTTGTAGTTAATGTTTCCTGAGAGATTTTCTCAGTGACCTATTCCAGAAACAGTTCCTAAGGCAGTCTAGACATTTTTTAAACGAAAAATATGTAAGGCTTTCACGGTGAATAGTAATTACCGAGTGTTATCTATTCAGTATCAGTTAGCACTCGTAATTCGTTCCGAGCGTGTCCTTCGAATGGCTTTACGACTGCACTGTTTACAAGCCATAACGTTTATTGTTTAACAAACAAACTACCACTTACATAAGTAGATGCTACTATAATCAGGAAGAATAAACTTTTTATAATACACTATAAACTTAGGTACTACTGACGGTTTGCTACTTATCACCCTTATGACCCAAATAATAAGGTTGAAAAGTGGTCGACCGTCAGTGAACCCAATAGTATTACTTGCATAATGGAAACATAAGCGTGCACTTTTAATGGTTGATGTAATTATGTCGGAACGTGTTTCCGGAATTTCATTTTATGAACTCACACACAGGAAATAGTGACTGTCAAACGAATATAAAAATAAAATGTTTAATGCATAGGTTTAAACCGATCTGTTAAGGTGGTTGCGCCAGGGTTCCCGCAAAATTCATCACATTTATTCCGTTGAATAACTGTTTCATAAAAGAGTAATTCAATGGAATTAAATTAACTTAGAGGGTTGTATTATTGATTTTAATGCTTATAATTCTTTAAATATACATATACGTGCGTATTACGGTCGCGAATTATTAGCGTTAAATAAATTTAAATTATTAAAAATTATTTAAATTATTTATTAAATTATTAAAATTATTAGCCTACTTTATGGTAAGGTCTACAGAAAATTACTTTTAAACAATTAGACCAATAAGAAACAGTACTAAAAACTCCATGACTATCTAAATAATAAAAAATAAAACACAAAAAGTGAAAAATAACCTTTAGAATAAAAATCAGTTTCTGAAGTTGTTTCTTTGTTTAATTTTTTTTTGCCACCGAGTTCCGAATTCCGTTATTTTTCAGTTTTTTGTGTTTTAATTTTTGTTGAAGGTGGTTTAATTTTTTGTTATAAAGTTTTTATGTTTTACTTTTTAGTGGTTCACATGTGCTTACTCCTTCACAGCGTACCGACGCGGTGTTATGTTATGATCTGGTGTAAACAATAGACAAACATAAGTTTTCAGAAATCTAAGTCCATTTGCTATCATTTATTGAGGAGTTCCGTTGCCTGTTTCCTTACTTCTTCATCAGGTCTTTACCAAATTGAAATGATACCATTTCAATTCATGCATCATCATTCTTTAATTTTTTTTTCTTTTTTTTTTCTCCGAGAAAATACTCTTCGAAAAACTACTCAAATCGTTTCAAGTGTGCCTATAAAATTTTAAGAGTTCTCTCTATTTATCCAGAATCCCATCATCAGATCCTGACCTGATGATCATGGGACCACCTGGGAAGACCTTTTCAAACAAAACAAAAAAAAACTTAATCGGTCCACCCATCTTTGAGTAATCGTGGAACATGCATAAAAAAAAAGATCGCCGACGAATTGAGACCCTCATCCTTTTTGAAGTCAGCTTCGCACTTCCTCATTACTACGTTTCTTTTCCATAAGATACACTCACCCGAGTATCGTGCAAAAGCAATACTTCACCTTCGCAATTAAGGATACGGATATTAGTTTACCGTTCACTTTCTATCTATATTCAGGTAACGTTCAACCAGATATAATTAACCTCAGAACAGATAATTCCTTTAGAAAGTCGGCGCCATACACCGAGCGATAGCAGACCTTTTAAGTGGCGAGCTTTAATACTGTACACGCAGGAACTTTTAAAATAGATTTTCTCGTATTGCATTGATTGTTATCTTATGTCATTATAGAAATAGGAAGCATTTTTGAACTCATACTAATACGATATAGGGCTCGACGCCGCGGTATCCCTTTCGAATAACCCGCAACCCCGACGACAACTCTTTGAGGCACGTGTGGAGCACAAACGCACCGGTGACAAGGCCTGTGACGGACGGACGGCGAGTTAGCCCATTACTCACCGTCCACAGGCTCGCGCCTACGGTGGCCGGAAGCCATCATTTTCTGTACATCTTAATATTACAAATTTCCATGGGACCTAGACCAACACTGACTAACATCTCAAATACGAAAAAGTCCCATACAAATTTCCAAAATACCGATTAATAATGTAATGTACACCCAATGATTGGTTTCTAGCATTATAAAGGCTATGTTTCAAATTTGAATATGATGGAAATGTAGTTATAGTATCATAAGATGTATTTTTGTATTTAGTTAAAGTATCGTTATACAGTTTTGGAATAGGTTCATCGGAAACCTTTACTTGTGTTTTCAAGTTGTCTATTGATAGCGATATTTCATTTTGTACTTCATCTGGAACACAATTATCACAATGTGGCGTCGTGTTTACAACTTCTTCCTTTACCTAAAATTAAAGAAAATCTTCCATTAATTATTATTAACCGCGTTTCCGTAATAACTGTAGGATTGGACTGTAAATAGAAATTCAAGGATACATAGTATTACCTATAATACGTACTATATACTATTAATACCTACATTAACGGTCACCGATCCTTTGCAACTCATTTTCCTTTTATTTGCGCATCTCCAATATGCATTTCCACTTTTGTAAACACGAACTTTATAGTATTGACGACAATTCCATAGCATCACCGTTCCACCTTTTCTTTCCACATAAACACACGCAACCTCTTCATCCATTATCTTTTAAATATTATATTTGTAATTATTAGATAATTTTCTGTACGATTTTATTTCAATCAAAGTCTGTGTCAAAGTATAACAAACTATACTGACACAAATTGACACAATTATGACAAATGCATTATATTATAATTGATAACAACCAGACAGTACCGTACAGTTACCGTACAGCAAAGCTGCAGTTGAGGTTTTTAGAGTTGGCAAATTATTTTTTAAATGAATTGGAACACGGAGCTCTCAAAAGGTGCTGTGGTCCAACTATTTTTAAAGTTGGACAACTGCCCCTAGTAAAGACCCATGGTCCAACTAGTTGGACAGAGCAGTTGGACCACTGCCCCGCACTGGTTTTGGGGGACCGTCTCTTATAAATTTAGACATTCAAAAACGACTGATTAGCCGCCTAATTTGAATAAACTACTTTTTGATTTGATTATGTTCAAGATTTTGGAAGTTAAATATGACCCAAAGTACGAAACAATCTTCCTGTCGGGGCCGCGGGTAGTCCTCTGGTTATCGCGGCCTCGACATAGAGGGCGAAGAAGGAACATGGGTGGTTTTTAGTCAGTAGAAGTCTGACACTCCCTTTCGCTCTGCCCAAGAGCGGGAGGAGTTATTCGATGATTTTACAACCACCAAAAAAAAAAAAAAAAAATTACGAAACAATCTTAGTCAGTCGCGCTTCGAGTGCATTTAAATCAAAATCATTTATTTGCGTAAATAAGGTACAGAAGGTAGGTAAAATATATAAAATTGCTTTCTTATTCTGCCTTTAATTTCGGAGTGTAAATATAAAAGTTACACATTTCGAATTTAAATTAATTAATTATAGATCACAATCATGCAGTCATTAAGCAGATAATCCCATTAAAATTGTATACAATACTAATAGGTGTTGCCAGCGGCTTCGCCCGCTACAACTCGAAAATTATCCCACTGGAAGATACAATCAGGATAAAAACTACCCTGTGTGTTAATCCAGGTTATAAACTATCCGTTTACAATTTTTTTTCCAAATCCGTTCAGTAGTTTTTGCGTGAAAGAGTAAAAAACATCCATCCATAGTTACAAACTTTCGGGTTTATAATATTAGTAGGAAAAGGAATTTTGCACTAGCACTCTGTATTTCTATACCGTTCTGTAACTCTATTGTAACATTTTACATTGCGTGTTGAAAGAACTTCGTTTAAAATTGAATTTAAATAAAGGAGATGAGGGTACTAGTCTATTTTCTTATCAGTCGTTGTAGAACTATTGTCTTAGCATTTAATAACTGTCAAGCTTGCAAACTAACTGAGGTACGAACTCGTTCTTTGTTGAGTATTCTTGCTATCAAAGAAAAATCCAAGAATAGTTCGGTACATTTCATTGTTAGTTAATCAGTATAACCAGCTTACCTTGGGGTATCATACTATCCAATACTAATTGGGTTTCAGAGGTCAGATAGGCCTCCATTCATTCATTCCATATCATCATCATCATCATCATCATTTCAGCCAAAAGACGTCCACTGCTGGACATAGGCCTCCCCTAAGTGTCGCCACATTGTCCGGTCCCATGCGTCTCGCATCCAGCGGGTCCCCGCAACCTTCACCAGGCCCGCAACCTTCACCAGGTCCGCAACCTTCACCAGGTCCGCAACCTTAACCAGGTCCGCAACCTTCACCAGGTCCGCAACCTTCACCAGGTCCGCAACCTTCACCAGGTCCGCAACCTTCACCAGGTCCATTCCATGTAAAATACTGGTATTAAACTGCACCCGGTAAGACTGGAAATCGAGCCCAACAATGTAATAATCAACAAGTAACAAGTACAATCATAAGTAGTAATCAACAAAAAATCCTATGATAAATGGAGATAGCTATCTCAAGAATTTTATTTCAAGAAATTTTATTGAAGGTGTTAACTATCATTAGACAGTGATGCGTTCATCACTGTCTAATGTTGGATGGTTACTATGCTATGATATTCGGTTCATCATAAAAATAGGTGTAAAAACATTACCCTTTCCTTGAAGTCGGGTAAAAAGACCATTGACGAAGCCGAACGGCACCTCTTCTCCCCGTCATTGCGACCATTTTTTTGTTCCGGACCATACCTGGAAACCTACTAGTTACATAGATATGGAAAGTTACAGTTCCTTTTTTACTTTTTTTTTAATACCTCTTTTAAATGTTATAACTTTACAATAAACTAGCGGACGTCACGCGATTTCACCCACGTAGTTTCCCTTTTACATGGGAATACAGGGATAAAAAGTAGCCTATGTCACCCGGGGATAGTGTAGCTTCCCAACTGTGAAAGAATTTTTCAAATCGGTCCAGTAGTTTCGGCGCCTATTCGTTACAAGCAAACAAACAAATCTTTCTTCTTTATTATATTAGTGTAGATAAGTCTTCCCTTCAATGAATCCATTAGAACAATGTGTTAAGTGCGTTTATTTGTATGCTACCATGAAACGTGATTTTCACCTCAAAAAACGTCGTTTACTAGTAATATTTTTTACTTAATCGATGTACTCGTAGGCTTAGTTGAGGACACCTTTGTTCACATATTGTATTTAACCTGCGTTGTCTTAAAACTGCTAGGAAAAGTTCTCCGTATGAAGCTGGTACAGAAAATAAACCAATATTATTCTCAAAAACCTTTCCGAAATATAATTCAGTACTAAAACCATCTTAAAGAAGAAGAATTCTTCGTAGGTACTCATAACAATGGGTCACTTGCCAACTGATTGTATAATAGATATTCGTAGTTTTAAAACTTCTATGAACTTCTTACGAGAATGCAGAGAGGAGGGCCATTTGGAAGTTTCTTTGCGCTTTTGATGTTTATTGACTGGATTTCATATTTTAAATAATACTAAGACTAGTGTTTGAATAAATCTGGAGATCAGTAGCATGGTACACTATTTACTACGAAAACAGACCATATTCCTCTGACTTAAGGACTTAGAGTATTAAAAAATACGAAAAACTTTCAACTTTGTCCCCTAACATAAATCCGTAACTAGAGAGTTCCCGTGTATGGTGTAAAACAAAAAAAAATGCAATGATGGAAAAAACAAATGCCTTTCGGCGTCGTTGAGGGTATTTTTATACCCAGTATGTTAGACACTTAATTAAATATAATCCTTTTACATGCCTTTCGTTAGATGCGCTACGTAATGACTGTGATAGTCTATTCTTAGAAGTCGCTTAAACGGCAAGTATTTTACAGCAATCGATATGATAGTCTGACTAACAACCTACACTCTAGAAAAAAGGACGCTACGAGTCTAAGAGCATTTCTAATTTTATTGCTATATAATGAATAATGAGTAGAATAGACAGAATAGTGGACTCTAACTGACGAAAAATAAGCACATTTTATTAATGAAGTACCTAACTTCCTAATTCCACCTTAATTACGTTGCGTATATCAAAGAGGCTCCACCAAATACAATAACCTCATTTTCCTAATATGGTTTCCTGTGACAGAAACTCGACGAATACTAAAGTCCATTGATGAGATTTACTCTTCACGAAAAAAAATTCGTTCACGAATATTTAATTTAAAAGAACGCTAAAAGTATTTTCTTTACAATGAAAAACATAAAACAAAGACCTTCATATTTCTCGGTTTAAGTTCGAAAAATGTCTTTTCAGACAAGAGAAATGCCATCGATTAGCGCTTATCGTTTTCTTTTGTAATAAAAGGGGAAGAAAAATTGATTCGGGCGTCGTCAGTCAATTTGCTGATCGGAGATGAACGAACAATCGGATACGAAACGGTTTGATGGCGACGGCTAAAACAGATTATTGCCGAGAAAGCCGAAGATTGCTCGTAAAACTTTTAACGATCGTACTAAATTACAATTGGGGTGGAATAAGTTTTTCGACCTATTTAATTTATTGTGATGGTTGAAGGCGACGTCTGATCTCCAAAACATAGGTTTAGTTGCGGCAACAGTGGCAGTGGAATAAAATTCGCCGTTAATATCGGTCGACCGCAAAACTTTGCCGATGTAATGACCGACGTGAACTTTCTAGGAAGTCAGTAGAAAAAGCAACGAGTGAACATTTTGTATGCAAAATGAAGTTTCGACGACCAATAATGCATCATCATTAGCTTAGAAGATTTTACTATGTTTACTTTTTGTTTCGAGCTCAATCAAAAAGTGTTATGTGTGTGGTGTGTGAGTTTTAGTGGAAGCTCGAAACAAAATGCAAACATGACAATTATTCCGAATTCAATGTTTATATCTCCCTAGCCTTAGTAGCCTTTTCCCATCTATCTAGCTTACAGTCTAAGAGGACGCAGTTGAATACCAGTATTCACGTCCTATCTGACCTCCACAACTTAATTAGTACTGGGTGATACGGTACTCATTGTTGGGACTGGTTGTCAGACTTCGACATAAGTCGTCGTATCACTGCCAATAATCAATTATTCAGGGTTTTTATTTATTATTTTAACATTAACATTTTTATTAGTTTACATTAACATATTTATTAGTTTAACATTTCTAAATATCATTTAAAAGAAGTACTTGATAACTAACAACCCATTTAACTACTAGTGAACATCGCGTGAAAAACCCAACTGACTTTGTTTTAATTTGGAAAGTTTCAACTTTCTGAGACTTCTTTAACACCTTTAGTTAGTCATTGAGTAGGAGGATTAGTTTTTCCTGTATGGAAAAATTAAGAAATAGGAATACATGAGCGTCTCAAGCGAAACAGAACAGAGAAAAAACAAGACGGATACGCGAGCGAAGCGAGCTCGGAAATTATTGTATACTTTCCATAGATTAGGGGTTGGATGGGGGGAGGGCAATATATTGTCATCGGGAGAAAAGAGGATCTTGGCTTCAAGAAGAGAACTGCTTACTCTTATTACAATTGACATTTATCCTCCACTTTCGGAACGAAACGCCTAAGACCGAGGTTTGGAAGATGCGACTGATCCCTTCACGACAATGCCCTTGACAGTCGTTACACGCAGTCAGTACCTCGATAGTCTGTCAACCAGTCTTACAAAGGAGTATCTTATCACAAATGTTTGTGTGATGAGCACGATCATTTGTTCTGTGTCTGGGTGTAATTTATCTATAATATGTATGTATTTAGAAATATATAAGTATGTTTATCAGTTGTCTAGTACCCATAACACAAGCTCTGCTTAGCTTGGGACTAGATGGCGTTGTGTGATAGTTGTGGAATATTATTATTATTATCTCCTTTATTCATTTCATAACATATTAAATACATTTTTAAATATTAATTACAAAAAGGTATATAAAAAACATTTAAAAATATAAAATAATTATTATTATTATTATTACCCGGTACTAACTGGGTTGTCTAGTGTGCAGGCCAAAAATGCAATTGTTTAATGAAAACTACCTACTGGCTTCAGCTGCATATAGTTAGACTGGAAGCGGACTCCAAAAAAGTTGGGATAACGTGAATCTAAAACGGAAATTGCCAAACCTTCTAAATAAATGCTACTCGATTACACTTATTTAGGGGTATAAAGTGCTGGAGAACCGTGCCTGGATGAAGCTGAAAAGTAGGAAAATTTCAACATATTAGCTCAAAATGTTTATAGACGAGTTAATTAACTAAGCAATACAGAAAAGTAATTACAGTCACGAGAGATTTGGGTCATTCCTGTTCAGGCCCCCAGAAACGGGAATAAGTAGATGCGTGAGCGTAGCGAGCGCGAATTTTTTTTCGATTGGGGGAGGGCAGCGGACAGACCTCTGGTGTGATCTCATGGCGACATGGAGACAGCGACTGTCGCAACCCCGTGCAGGGCAAGTTACGATAGTGGCGGTGAGTCCCCTCTTTGAGGAGTGGCTACAAGGGCGCCACGGCGCCCTCACATTCCGTCTGACGCAGGTCCTCACCGGACACGGTTGTTTTCGGGAGGTACCTGCACCGAATCAGGCGGGAGGAAACGCTTGGATGCCACCATTGTGAGGATCGGCTAGAGGACACGATGGAGCACACCGTGGAGGTGTGCCCTGCTTGGGCGGAGCCCCGCCGAATCATGTAGCGGCGATCGGCGGCGGCGACCTCTCGCGTCCGGCCCTGGTGCAAGCCATGGTCCGGGGCGAGGAGGAATGGGACGCCGTCGCCTCCTTCTGCGAAGCAGTGATGCTAGCGAGGGAGGTGGCGGAACACGTGAGGGAGAGAACCTCTCATCCCAGCCACCGCAGGAGGCGCTCCGGGCGTCGGGGGCCATGTGATGGCTTTTGGCCACCGTAGACGCGGGCCTGTGTACGGTGAGTGATGGGCTAGCTCGCCGTCCGTCCGACTTATGACGACGACAGGCCGTGTCGACGGCGCGTTCGTGTTCCACGCGCGCCTCAAAGAGATGTCAGCAACATGGGAGGGGCCCGTAAGGGCCAACGCCCGTCGGGGCTGCGAGATATTGTAAGAGATACCGTGGCCTCGACATAAAGGGCCAAGAAGGATCATGGGTGGTTTTTAGTCAGTAGAAGTCTGACACTCCCTATCGCTCTGCCTAAGAGCGGAAAGGGTTATTTGATGATTTTCCACCCGCCAAAAAAAAAAGGAATGATATGAATGAGAAAGGAGTAAATGCCACCAAGAAAACGGGTTGCAACAACCCCAAATAGAATGGGATAAAAGCTGGAAGATGATGAAAAATAATCTATTGATATGTAACTTATTCATATCAAATCCCGGGTTTACAATGTCACCATAACATTTATTGAGAAGATACAATAGATATTGAATCTCCTTTTCCAAATATACAGGGTGGAATTATGTAATGCCTCCTGGAGGGAAAGTAGGTACTCTTAATACTGCAGATAGAAAATTTTACTCAAAGGAAACATTCCTTTATTTTTGAATAGAAAGCAAACTGCATTCAAAGATTTTCGAAAATTCTCTTCTCCCACACCCGGGAAACGAACCGGCTAAAGTCTGAAAAATTATACCCTGTACTTTTATTGCATCGATCGTTAGGGTCAATTATAAGGATGGATTTTTTGATTGTACAAAATGGCCTGCGAGATCGCAAGATCTCACCCCATTCGATTTTTTTTGTGGGGCTATGTAAAAAATCCAATTTACATGAAATCTTATGCGAATGACAACGAGTTGAGAGTTGAAGTTAGTATTGGAATTATGTAAACTAGTACGCAAATATCCGGACAGCACACGGGGAGAACAAACAAATTATTCTTTGCGACATAAGAATAGACTGAATTTGCCCCCTTCCCATCCAGAAAACATAAAGCAATAAAAGAAAATCAATACATTTGTAAATAAGTTAAAGCAATACTTAATTAAAAAAAGTTATTATACAATACACAAATATTTAACGGATAAATCCAATAACAATACATAATTATAGTACCTACATAACCAATATAAAAAATACAAAAATAGCGTTCCATACCAAGGACGTAAACAAATCAGCAATTTAAAAATATAACTAAATAAATAATAAAATAATACATAGATTGCATAAAAATATTAAAAGAATAAGTATATGAATAGAGATAAAAAAAAAAGAAAGAAAGATCCGGAACAGAGAAAGAGAACTCAACAACCGTTTGAGCAAGATCCGCGATGGCAATAGCCAGCGCGTAGCACAAACGGTCAGTTGTAAGGGAGTACGCGACCGGCTACAGACTCGCGAAGGGGAAACCCAGCGCGAGAAGCAGTCGGACGCGGAAACGTGCGGGCAGGGAACAGCACGCGAAGGGGAAACCCTGCGCGAGAGGTCACTGCCCGCACCAGGACCATCCGGAGGAAACGACCGGAACCGCGACGAGACCGTAGACCAACACCGCACAAAAAGGAAGCGGGGCAAACGGTCTGGGTTCCTACGCCGGGTGTCCCTGGCACAAAGCTCTGTGCCAGGCTCCTCAAAACCGCAACCCGGTCCAAGTGGACAGGGAGCGGCGAAGAGAGAGCGCCCGGACGACACGGTCTCACCTAGTGCGCTCCAGGGGGACGCCAAGCGTAGTAGAACCCAGGCCGCTCAAGGGGAGCAGAGAACCTACGCGCGGGCCACAAAGGATATTCCTGCGCGACTCGCCGTAGCGATCTGCCTCTCACCTCCAACCCGAGACATGACGACTGATGAAGGTGAGCACATCAAGACCAGCCTTGAGAACCTCATCGTGGAGACGTGTCGAACCGACCCCACCAAAGTCCCGGCCTTCCGCGGTTACCCAAGGGTAGCGGATGGCACGGTACATATTTGGTGCGAGGACGACAACGCCCTGACTTGGCTGACCCAGAATGTACCCAGAATAAGACTGACGGACACTGACGTGACACTGAAAGTCATGAGACAGACCGACGTACCGACCCGGACTAGAGCGGCGCTCTTCGTACCTCGGTACAATGGGGACATAGCGCTGCTCCAGACGGTTCTGACCTGCCAGAACCCCTGGTATGACATCGGTAGGTGGTCCCTGTACAGGGCGACATCGGTCGGTGGCGATAACCATGGGACATACCTGACCCTGGGTATCCCACAGGACGAGGTCGTAAAGGTCTTGGGGAGGGAGCGACGGATATCGTATCTACTTGGGTCGATATACGTGCGTTTCTTCCCCAACACCCCTCCCTCCGACACACAGACTGAACAGACGAGACCGACCCCGACTGAAGCCGACCCGACGATGGCGCAACTGGAGGAGGAGATGGCCAGAACGGCGATGGCTGACACTGACGGTGTGAGGATGCCAGCCTCACCATCAAGGTGGACGGAGCAGCTGCTCTCATCCTCGCCATCAGCACCCAGCGAAGACCAGCATGGGCTGGAAGAGGGGGGTGTATTGTCCGATGGATCAATCTCCCCCTAATTCCACCCCACTGCCGCCCCCATCCCGTCCCCTACATATCATCCAGACCAACCTCCAGCATAGCCAGGCAGCTACTGCCTGCCTGCGCAGGACACTGGAGATGGAACCCCGAACCATAGCACTCATCCAAGAGCCGTGGATCCGCAATAACAGAATATGTGGCCTTGGCAACTCTGGAGGTAAGCTGATCCTCGACACACAAGGCACAGATAAACCACGAACCTGTGCCTTCATACCCAAAGATGTACCCACCACCACACTTACGCAATTATGTTGCAGAGACGTAACAGCCGTCAGGCTTAAAACCGACGGCGACGCACCTGATATCGTCCTGGCCTCGGTATACATGCCTGGCGAGGATGAAGACTGCCCACCAAAAGGGATGGCCGACCTGGTAAGGTACTGCGAAGACACCAACCTGGGCCTGGTCATCTGCACGGATTCAAACGCCCATCACCCGCTTTGGGGTTGCAACAAAGCCAACACTAGAGGTGAGGTACTATGCACATATTTGTTCTCAACTAACCTTAACATCGCGAACCGTGGCTCAGAACCCACTTGGGTCACATCGCGCGGACAAACGATCATCGATCTAACACTGGCCTCGGAAAGTGCGGCGAAACTTATCTCTGACTGGCATGTATCCAACGAGCCTTCCTGCTCCGATCATAGAAGGATTCGCTTTTCACTAATAGCTAACATAAAAAAACCCGAACCTAGACGCAACCCACGCCGTACCAATGTACCCGGTTACAAACGGCTGTTGGCCTCCCTATTAACACAGCACCAAACGCCCCAAATTCTAATAGACCCCAAACAACTCGAAGACACCGTAATAAAACTCTCGGAATCTATAATTGAAGCCTACCACGCCTGCTGCAAACTAAAGGACCCAAACACCAAGAGCAAAGGTAACTCCTGGTGGAATGCGGAACTCAGTAAGCTTAGGCAAACCATGCGAAAACAATTTAACAGAGCCAAAAATTCCAGACTACCAGAAGACTGGGACGCATACAAGATGACACAATACTCCTTCAAAAAACAAGTCAGGAATGCCAGCAGAGCAGCCTGGCGGAAATTCTGTGAAGAAATTGAATCGAACAGCGAAGCCGCGCGTGTGAGAAAGATCCTATCTACCGATCAAGATCGCACCCTCGGGTCGCTGAAAACCCCAGACAACACATACACCAAGTCGGACCACGAAACTAGTAAAGTCCTTTTGGAAACGCACTTCCCAGACTGCAATCTCTCCGAGGACAGAACCTGGGCAAGTGAACCAACGCACACACCAAATGACCAAGACTGGGCCAGAGCCCGCACCATAGTAACTGTTGAAAGAATAGAATGGGCAATAAAGACTTTTAAACCATATAAATCCACAGGCTTAGACAAAATTTTCCCCGCCCTGCTACAATGGGGAGTAGACGTTTTAACGCCATGGCTGACCATCATCTACCAAGCCTGTATAGCACAGAAATATATACCGCTTGCATGGCGAGAGGTGAAAGTCATTTTCATCCCCAAACCAGGCAAACCAGACTACACACAACCCAAGGCGTATAGGCCAATAAGCCTAACATCTTTTCTACTGAAAACCCTCGAGAGACTCTGTGATCGACACATTCGGGACGGACCTCTCCGGGAGCGGCCACTTCACAAACAACAACACGCGTATTCGACAGGCAAATCAACAGAATCTGCGCTGCATAGTGTGATCTCCAAGATCGAATGTGCAGTGGACCACAAATGCTCTTCACTAGCTGTCTTCATTGACATAGAAGGCGCTTTTGACAAAACCATCTTCCACAGCATCAACGCAGCCCTCGAGAAACACGGTGTGGACTCGACCCTGCGAGGATGGATCACAAACATGCTCAGACTGAGAGCCGTCCAAGTTACGGTAAACGGCACCACCAGAGCAATAGTGGCGAAGGGCTGCCCCCAAGGCGGTGTCCTCTCGCCGCTATTATGGAACCTCGTAGTAGACAGCCTCATCAAACGCCTCAATAGCAGAGGCTACTACACGGTAGGCTATGCTGATGATCTGACCATAATAATAAACGGCACACACGAAAACACGCTATGCAACCTTATGCACCAAGCCCTAAGAATAGTAGAAGACTGGTGCAAGGAGTACAAACTAGCAGTGAACCCTACCAAAACGGAACTCGTTCTCTTCACAAAGAAAAGGAAGCTAGCAACGTTACATTTGCCAAGCTTCTTTGGGACTACCCTAAGCCTATCGACTGAAACCAAATACCTGGGTATATTTTTGGACAAACAGCTGAACTGGGCAAAACACACTGATTACATCATCACGAAAGCCAGTATAGCCCTATGGCAATGCAACAGACTCCTCGGGAGAAATTGGGGCATAAGTCCCAAAATCACCTACTGGCTATACACCACAGTTATCCGACCAATTATTACATACGGGTCTTTGGTTTGGTGGCCCAGGACCAACCTAAGTACAGCCCAAAAAGACCTCGAGAAACTACAAAGATTTGCCTGCGTAGCAATCACCGGCAGCATGAGAACTTCCCCCACTGCCGCCTTACAGGTGATGCTGGGCCTACCTCCCCTACACCTCGTCGTAAGAGAGGAAGCGGCCATAGCGACCTTCAGACTTGAAGTATCCGGCACCCTAAGAAATGATTCTAGAATCAAACACACACGCATCAAAGAAGGTGCAATCAAAGAACAACCGTTGATGGCATCACCCATCGACAGAACCCTGAAGACCTACTGCTTTCAAAAACACTACAACATAGAGCTCATAGAGGAGTGGTGTGACTACTCAGGTACAAGAGAGCTAAGGATTTACACCGATGGATCAAAAACCGAAAATGGGACAGGCGTCGGGGTGTTCTCCGACGACCTAAACATTAAGATATCCAAACCACTTGGAACGCTCAACTCAGTTTATCAAGCAGAGTGTGTAGGTATTATCCAAGCGGCACACGCTATAGAGGCCAGGGAGGTTACGGATACTAATATTCGAATACTCTCCGACAGTGCCTCAGTCCTTCAATCCCTAAAGAGCAATCAGATCACGTCGAGACTGATACTAGAATGCCACAAGGCACTAGAACGTATCACGGTACTAAATCACAACACGGTAACACTACAATGGATAAGAGGTCACAGTGGATCACTTGGAAACGATGCGGCTGACGAACTTGCCAGAAGAGGATCCAGCACAAAACCGTACGGACCCGAACCCATTGTGCCCATCCCTTTCAAGCAGCTAAGAAGCTGGTTAAAAGACCACACTCGCATACAAGCGGAGGAACGGTGGACCTTGACACCAGGATGTAGGCAATCCAAGGATGCTATGCCATCCCTGGATACAAAGCTGACCAAGCGCCTTCTGCGCCTGGACAGAGACAGCCTGCGTCTGGTGGCAGGGACCATCACTGGACACTGTTCACTAAATAAACACTTCCACAACCTAGGTATCACTGACAGCCCCCTGTGCAGAGCATGCATGGAGGCAGAGGAAACGGTGGCGCATGTGCTCCTTGAGTGTACAGGCGTTACCAAGATTCGTGAGGAGACCCTTGGTACACCAAGATCCCTTGCGGATGCCCTGAGGAGACCGGGAAGTCTGATCTGCTTCTGGAGGGACGTGGGCTGGTTGGAGTAATCGGCCACCATGGCTCACGCACAATGGTCCACTTCAAGGACTAAGTGCGGAAACCTGAACCCCATAAAGAAGAAGAAGATGAATAGAGATATATAGATTAACTAGCTGAACCTGCCTTGCAATGCCCTTTTTCCTACCTACTACCTGCCTACTACGTACCTACTACCTACCTACCTACCTACTACTACCTACCTACTACTACCTACCTACTACCTACCTGCCTACTACTACCTACCTACTACCTACCTACCTACTACCTACTCAGAGATATAAAATTTAAAGATTACTTAAGCCGTCACTTAGTAAAGGTTTGACATATTTTTGTATGACAAAACTGTCAAAACCATTACTAAGTGATGGCCTAAGTAATCATTAAGTATATCTGAATATGGCAGTTAATATATATCGATAACTATACATCTAACTTGAAGTTAATATTCACTACCGTAACTAACACTCAATTAGCACGGCTGCCACTAATTTGTAGCAACCATCCAGTTAGTAACATACAGCATTAAACACAATACCTACAACAGGGGCTTAGGCGTCATTTACGTGGGTTGTCGCGCGACGCGTTGTGCGTTTTTAATTCAAGCACATGGCGATGTATGAAAACGGTAACGATTTCAAAAGACGATTTTACGAGAAGCGATTTTTCGCCCGTTAATTTAAAATGCAGCGTTTGTTGCGCTGGACCCGCCTCTCAGTAAATGAATAAAATAGCACGCGACTAACCTTCTGCACACGTCTCCGTAAACCAACCCTTAGAGGGGAAGAAATATTCGCTAGAAACGATGTTTTATTTGAACAAAAGTAACAAAAAGGATTTTATCCTTAAGCTTCTAATCCAATTTCATATAACTGTAAAGAATAGAAGAGAACCAGCTGACAATGTACGTTGTCTACATATATCAAAATGTCTTTTCAATTTTTCTACTCGTATAACTTAAACCAAATGTAAGTTCACTTAAAACTTGGAAGCGCACGCATTCCGTCGGAGATCTCGTTACTCCCCATATGGATTTGTTCGGGAATTTTGTTATTTGTATCGTCTTAAGCGGAGTCATTGTGATGGGAAAAGTTATAAGTAGGCTGAGGATTGAAAAGTTGCGAAATAACTCTCTGGGAAGCAATAAGACACGAACGTTTTGCAGGCATTTGTTAAAACTTTTATGAGAATGCAAAGTTTATTCTTTAAAAAAGTTTTGTTGGTAACATATTATTGTGCGATACAACATCCGAAAATTCTGTCCCTTGGGAAGTTTAAATTCAGAATATTATGAGCAATCAAATTTACGAAAGACATTAAAATGTTTTAAAACCCTTTCGCCTTCTTTTAAATCTCCGAGAAGACAAGAGAAACAAATTATGTTGCGACGGCTTTCTTCGCCATTCTCTGAAAATTCGGTTACCTAACTAAACCTTTATTCTTTACTTTTTTCATTGAGCTTTCTCCGTAACGTTGTGTTTCGCAAAGTAGGTACTGTTTTATGCTTTGAAATATATTCGATACATTAGAATTGTAGTACAGAAAAAAAAACTAAATCTTTTTGTAAACACTAGCCATGTCTACAAAAAGATTAAGTTTATTTTCACCCAGGGAAACGAGTATCAGAAACAACTTATCGTACCAATAAAACAATATAATGATTATATTATATTATTGAAATGGAAACAAGTCCTTCAATAAACCTGTCTATATCCGATCAATATACATTTTAACAGTATAATATTCCACAATAATATTCCACAACTATCACACAACGCCATCTAGTCCCAAGCTAAGCAGAGCTTGTGTTATGGGTACTAGACAACTGATAAACATACTTATATATTTCTAAATACATACATATTATAGATAAATTACACCCAGACACAGAACAAATGATCGTGCTCATCACACAAACATTTGTCCTGGGTGGGAATCGAACCCACGACCTTCGGCATAGCAGTTAGGGTCACTAACCACTAGACCAACAGGCCAGTCAATCTAAAGTATCTAGTTCAAATACGTGACCATCCATACTGTTCGACTGTTCAAAAATTTCACGGTCGAGCCACCTTAACGCAAATTATCATATTTTTACTCAAACAACCCACGCTTTACTTAAGAACAGAATACCTAAAAATTTAAGTGAAAAACAACGCCATATTATTCAACATGTACCTAATTACAAAATTTTATTTGAACTAGCTGCTTTCTAAATATGAGAATTTCGTGCCCACGTACAAGCGCGCATTCGAAAACAGTTAATGTCTGTCCAACAGACGAATAAACGATGTCACAAAGTTAAATATTCGACTTGGATCATAAACTACGCTTATTTTCTATTTCAACTAAAACAGCAATTATTCCGCACGAGTATTTCATCCACCGATGAATAAAATATTCTGCGTCCGAAACATGCAATTATGGAATGAAAACGGTTACCGTTTTCACACATGACAATTATTTGAAACGGGTATTTGTATTATGTATTCTCCATTACCGCACTAGTGGGAACACAACACTGTTGAAAGGGACCTCAACACACACTATTAATCATGACGAACAATGGCCATGTTCAGTTTAAGCTCCCTTCGAGATATAATTACTTTCTTTGTAACGATTATTATGAGCATTTTCATTAAGCTCACCTGGAAACTTTCTTATTGTGTTTTCCAACAAAAACTGATATTACAGGAAATTATATTTTATTCAAGAGTTTATTACCACATTAACCTCGTAGTCGATCAAAGTTTCAGCAGTTAAAGCTTTGCTAAATTAGGTACCTTGTGCGCGCCCTTACCCTGGTATATTTTCAATTATTCCTACACGTTTCGCTTATGACAAAAACTGTTTTCCACTGTCTCGTTTGTCTACTCAGCCTCATGCTTAGCAGTCGCAATTGCGATCCTGGATTGAAATCCCAGGTCGAAATTGTTATGGGATTTTATCCATCAAGAATTTCTCAGATTTCTCAGTAACAGTCAAAGAGTCTGGATTTGTGCCTGATTGATGGCAATAAGCTAGCCCTATAACATAGGACTCAAACATAACTGGCATTTGGGTATACTATTAGGTACACCCCTGCCTACGTCTTTGGGGATTAAAGGCATGATGCTATGTTATGAAAAGTCGCGTCAAGTCGTGTGACGTCACAAGGTTAGTACTTTTTTACCCACAGAGTGACGTCAAAAGCCCCTAGTCATGATCTTTGACACGTTTTATTTTCGTATTTTTTTATTATTTTGATAAAATAAGAAACAGTTATCCAATATTTTTCGATAATCTAACAGACGGATTATTTAGATTTTTTTTGGTGTAATACCATAATCTGATAGCGTCATTAAATATGAATCTTACGAAGTCAAGCTAACGCAAAGCTAAACATTGAGTTGCGTAAATTGTTAAAGACCAAATCATTGTGTCAATAGGAACATTATGCGAATAAGCGTGGATTTCCCGAATCCCCACACATACATTTTTACAGGTTTTCGAAATAAAAATTCCAGACGTCAACATTATTCCACGAAATCACTACCTAATTAATTAAATACACCGACACACTGTTTGATTAACCCATTCGTATAACATTACTCTACTCTGATTTAATATAACTTCGAACTCTACCTGTAGATGGAAATTGCCAATGAACTGGTAACAAAATTAAACAAAGCGTTTTTCTCTCTTTGCTCCAATGGAAAATTAAAGATGAAAAGGGTGAACTAATTAATTTTTATTAACCTTTTCTCCTAGCTTCGTATATACGTTGTGTTAGCAAAGAGCTTAGAGCGGGAAAAACGCAGTTTTACGAGGAAATGCCGAGTAATAGAAGACACTTTTTCGTTGATTTCTCAAGAGGGATGTATCACTTTCAAAAACGTGATGCAATCCGATTTTGAACCATAAAAAATCCAGATCTGCAAAGAGCTTCCGGAAACCAAATAAAAACTTTGGTGACTAACAAGCGTTGAAGCTACAAAATCAAATTTTGGCATTGAGTCGGAGACTCAGCGTAAAAGGTATTACAAAAACCGGACAAATGCGAGTAAGACTCGCGCATGAAATATTACGTGCCATCGTAATAAAGGAGCCCCTTTTAATTTTTTATGTTGTAATAGTGGCAACAGAAATACACATTCTGTGAACATTTCAAATGTCTACCTATGGCTTAGTAATAGGGTCCCGTTGGTAATACTTTGGGTACAATACTCGTACGCTAAAAAATGTTTCACTTTGTTAACTAAATAAAACGAGTTCAGCAATAAGACAACCGGTGTATAATTATTATTAACTTCCTCATGGCGTCTCATGTAAATGTATTTAATTTAAGTACATTATGCGGCTTATCGCATAAAGACTTAGAGGTCCAAAGCTGCGGTCATTGTACCTCGTCTCGATTCGTAACTACGTCCAGTTTCCATTTTCATCGTTCCCTTCAAATCTGCGCTTCGGTGTTCAAATAAATATGTAGGAGTGTTGTTAACATTTAGAATTCAATTTGAAGACAGATTTGCTCTATTCCAACGATCGAAATTACTATAAAAATTGTCAGTACCGTGCACATCCGCTCAATTTTGATGATCAAATGCCAATTGAGCGTCGACACGAATAGGAATACACCATTTTTCATTCATGTTTATTGTGGCAGCAGAAACTCGAAGGTCATAAAAATCCAATCTTTATAACCAAATTTATAGCAGATAAAACTGTAAAATCTACTATAGAATTCAGAAGTTCAGGAAATATTGGTCGTTTTGCCAGATATCCAGCTGTTGGTAAACCTGTCAATAAGTTAACTAATTTGTATCGGTGCCGTACTTTGCCGTATTTTGTGATGGCCAGTGACACCACCTTATTTGATCTTTAATGACTTTCTTGAACGACGATCGATTCATAGATGTTCACATTTATCTAAAAGGTTTACCCACTTCTTTTCATTCAACCTTGATGGATTTTGCTTTGTAAGATTATTTTTCATTGTACGAAAAAAAAAAATACTCTTGTCAAAAAGCTATAAACGATATCTACTCGAAACTTAGTAAAATTAATGTTGAAGATCCAAAAAATTAAAGATAAAACTTACAGACGTGAAAATTAAAGATCTGCTACGCCGTAGCTTATCTCGTTACGATAGTTAGCAAACGTGTTGTTTGAAATAAAATAAATCCTTCATAAGTGCTAATATTTCATAAACTGTAGTTATGCATTGGATAAGTCATCTAGTTTTAGTTCATAACTTTAAAATAAATCTCATACAACAGCTAGAAATATCGTAGCACACTGATTTGTCATTACATCGTACATCAAAAACTTCGCCATCCGCACACAACAGCGCGTCGGATAGTGTTTACTCTTCAAACACTTTTAATTGTTACCTTCTGGAGTTTGCTAGGCCAACACGAGTTGAACCTCATCTAGTGGTGTTAAACTTTTAATTCGTTGGCTTACATGGAAGATAAAATGTAAGCTGCTGACAGTTTTGTGGGTAAACTAGACTAAAATGTTAGGGTTATATACCTATTTGCCTGTTTGTGAATACTATAATTACCTACTAAGATTAGTAATTTCTTAGCGACGATACAAAGACGGCTTAATCTGGGTGTTGTTGTTGTTAGCAACAACCGCAACATTACACTTGGATTATGTTGTCCAATAACTTATTTACATATCTCTCACAATTTCGTTTACTTTGATTTGTTTTATTTATTCTATATATATATAAATTCGAAGAGAAGTCCTGACTGACTGACTGACTCATCAACGCCCAGCCCAAACTCTTGGTCCTAGAAAGCTAAAATTTTGCACAGAGTTTCCCTATATAATGTAGACAAGGAATAAGGAAGGATTTTTCGAAATTCAACCCCTAAGGGAGTTAAATAGAGGATGAAAGTTTGCATAAAAAACCTTATTCCTTGAGTTAATATACTTTTAACTTGGCACAAGTAAATTATAAAGTTTATCACTTTCATTTTTGCTAAACTACCCGCTAAGAGGGGATTGAGGGGTTTCAAAGTTTGTATGGAAGATTTTTAACGCGTGGTTAGATTAAATCGAAACTCAGTATTTATGCTTGAGAACAAAAATAAAGAATAACGTGTATTAGGGTTTTTCGAAAATCGACCCCTATCGGATCAAAAAGGGATAGTAATTTTTACAGGAGAAGATTTTATCGCGGGACTTGATTAACTCGAAAATTTGTCTATGAGTCAAGTTATGGAAGTTATACTATAATAAGCAATGTGAGAAGACATTGTTAACCTAGATTAACAAATAGGGTACTTTTAATCACAGTACCTAGTACGTTCCCGTGGAATATTTTTCGACATACACGCAGGCGAAGCAAAAGGTAGTTAACCTATAAATTTTACCAACTTTTTCAAATGAACAATGTGGTCCGTTGTGGTTTTATTTAGGCAAATACCTGTATACAAAAATTAATAAATGTACAAGAGCAAAATAGTAGTAACAGTACAAAAATTATTAAAAAGTCAATGTGTAATGGTACTCATAATATTAACAATAATATACATATAGTAGATTATTTACCAAGGGGATAAAGCAGTGTCTCGCTTCTGTCGCGGGTGACGAATTAAATCGCGAGCGTAACGAAGGACTCGAGGTTTACTCCCGAGCTTAGCAAGGGTATTAAAAACTTAAATCACGAGCAAAGCGAGGGATTTAAGACGAGTCCTGAGTGTAGCGAGGGATTTAAGTTCACCCAAGACTAAGATAGCTTTATCACAGAGGAAAATAATCTACTTTTATTTATTTATTTATGTATTATTGTACACAAAAAAAGGAAAATATATAAAAATATAGAAGAGCACAAAGGTACTGCTTACTTTTCGCACCATTTGCGAAAAAAATAACAAAATAATAATATTATTTTTAATAAATGCTTATCTCGCAATTATTAAAAATAATGACAATTAAAAGTAAAATAAAATTAACGTTTATGTATTTGAAGAAAACAAAAACGCGGCAAATTCCTAGACTAATATTTTTTTGTCGGAAAAGCAAAGGCATCAAGCTCATACGGCCACTAGGCCGTATGAGCTTGAAGCCTTTGCTTTGGACGCCGGTTTTCGTAATTTTATTTAATAATCATAACTGCATAATAAATGCGTATTCCTTTTTTAAAAAGATGTATAATACTTTATATACAAACTCAATGGTGTAAACAAAGTATAAATCGGGTATTTCAGTATAAATTTCGGTAAGTATTCCAAATTTAAATCACAAGAGGATGAATGAAATTCAGTACAATTTTCTTTCCTTGTTTTTAACAGATTAAAAATGACTATTGTTATGTTCGCTTTTTGTGGCATACAATGTCATTTTTTTGAGCAAGTGGTACGAAAAACTACAACCACTTTTATTTTGAGGAGCGTTTTTATATTTGCACCAAGTTGTGCATACTCTACTAACACTTACAAGTAATCGTGTAGCCTTTGTTGGAGAATCATACAAAAATAACTTTAAACAAAGACTATATTTAAAGCACAGATCCCTACGATCCATGTTAACATTAGAAATAGTCCTAGAACACGTGTTATTCGAAAATAATGGTCAAAGTTTACGCTGGAGCTGAATTATTAAAATAAGCAGCCATTAGAAATCGGGCGTACCCGAAGCATTTAAATTGCACCGTATTTATGTAAACGGATGAATGAGTGTAAAACATGGCGTATGGAGCATTAAGCTCACTGTAAATTAACGTTTCAATTACGTAATAGGCTGTGCTTTTATCATGGTAATAAATACACGAAAGTTTGTAAGTATGTATGTATGTATGGATGGATGTTTGTTACTCTTTCACGCAGAAACTGAACTTAACGGATTTGGATAAATTTTGATGCGCAGATAGTTTATAACCTGAATTAACACATAGTATAGTTTTTATCCCGATTTTATCTTACCTTGGGATAATTTTCGAGCTGCAGCGGGCGAAGCCGCTGGCAACAGCTAGAATTTTATATGTTGATTACTTAATGTAGCAAATTATAATTACCATTCCTGAGCTTCTTATTTTTTTGTTTTTTTTTTGGGTGGGAAATCATCATATAACTCCTCCCGCTCTGGGCGGAGCGGTAGGCAGTGTCAGACTTTTACTGACAAAAACCACCCATGTTCCTTTTTAGCCATTTGTGTCCAAGTTCGCGGTACCTCTTTCGAACAACCCGCAGCCCAACAGAAAAAGTCTTCAGATACTGTATTTCACGGTGTACCCTTGTTTCGTAGACAGAAGTTTCAAAGAATTTAGTTTCTATTTGGTTCTTGTATTTTTGTTTCGAATGTTTTTGTTTCAAATACTACTTGGATGAAACATGTTTTACAAAAACACAAATTCAATGAATTTTATCATCACATTTTTTATTTCATAAACTTATCAAACAGTAACCTTATTTTTTAAATAATATTGTTTGTTCGGTATTCTTTTCCATGGTATTTTATTTCAACGACCAGCAGGGCTATTGCGCTCCTTTAAATGGCAGTGGCTATCATATTGTCTATGGATTAACTGTCAAATTGGTTATAGTATAAAACAAAATGGAACCATTTGACAGTTACTTGATGGACACTATAATATGATAGCCGCTGTCATTTAAAAGATACGCAATAGCCTTTCTACGAACGATTCAGGAGAAATTTTCAAATTAGTAGGTAGTGTGGGTCAAAGTTAAAAAAAAAACTATGAATATACAAATATGGACGGACGGTATAAGCTACTTATAAATAAATATGGGTAATTGGGTACATATTTCAACGTCAAACTATGATACTAGCATGATTTAGGGCAAATCAACTAAATTGGTTAGGTTAGGTTGGAACTGTGACCAGCTACGCGCGACCCAGTGAGCAAAGTGAGCGGTGCCGCGGCAGCGGCCAGCGAACGCTACATCAAAATTTGTCGCAGCATAATCACCTATTACGGCACTCTGACAGTTATAAACCGCTGTTATACTATTACAGATGTCTTTTTTTAATAAATTTGTTATAAAGGATTACATTTTAAAGTTATGACAGATGAGTGGAATGAAACGTAAAGATGAAAGTATAAAATAGTCTAGGAGTGAAAGAGAAAGCAAGTAAATGTTAAGAAAGGTAAAAGGGAGAGACTGGAATTGGAAAAAAAGAAAAAGAAGTCGAAGGACGTAAGCTACAAAGACGTGTTAAAGAAAAATTGAAGTTTATTACAAAAATCTGTGCTTTTATTTGGCCTATATCGAACTTATCCCACAATAATATGACTTGATATGTTTAAAAACTGTCACTCGATAAAATATTATTCGTTGTAACAGTTTCATATCAAACTAGCGGATCTGGCAGATGTCGCCCTGCCCGGACAGCAGCGCCTCCTACTGTGTCCAATTGTAAGTCTAAACCATTCTTGAATCCACTTGTACACATACGAAAATTTTCATCAAAATCGGTCAAGCCGTTTAGGAGGAGTTCAGAGACAAAGACACAGAAGAAATAAATATTTAAGAAAGCTAAACAGTATAAGAATAAAAAATATTTGATTTGCTAACCTATGATTTAAAATTTTAAATTGTAACTTTATTTAAAGCAAAAATCGATGATTCAAAATTCTTCAAAGCAAGTACTATTGACTATTCTATGAAATAATAATATGAGAAAAACATTGTGAAACGAAATTCTATGAAAATATTTGCTGTAAAACAACGCACAACCGTATTTTACACATACTTCTCTAGTTTCTGTGTGTACGCAAATTGTCTCATTTCCAAAATGTCTCTTTAAAATTGTTGCTTTTGGCGTTATTCGTACTCAAATTCATACTTAGTAGAGGTTATGTGGCTCGTGACTAAATAATAACAGTCACTAAGGTTAAACCGCGCTTGCCTAGTTCGACCCGTGGATGTATGACCACCGCGTTTCCGAAAGCATGTTAAGCCGTTGGTGCCGGGTGTCAAAGTCAGGTCAGGTAATCTTCAAGTAAATTATCCTAACGTTATGTCTATGGTATCGTCTATGGTTCACATATCTCATTTGACAGTTCCCTCCCCTCCCGCCTTCCGTACTTCTGTATCTAAGACGCCATGTTTGTTGGTCTGTCAAAACTTTTGAAGTTTATTACAGTTTCAAAGTTGATCGAGTTTAGTTCTGCGTTGATTTATTTCCGTAACTTATTCTCTCAATTTCTGAAGCTGTAATATTATCGTGCAACATGTACAACAAGTGCTGTGTTGTGACCTGTGCTAGTAGACGAAAGGACGTCAGTTTTCATATGTTTCCAAAAAGTGAGATAGGACTCAAAAAATGGTTACAGTGCATTAACTGCGAAAGATTGCGAAGCTTGAGCTTCCAAAAACTTCGCAAACAGTTCGTGTGTCGAAATCATTTCGAGAAGAGGTTTCTTTCAACAACGCGCGATAGAGTTCGTCTTTGCCCCGACGCCTATCCAACGTTGTTTACTGCTCGCGAGATATCCAGTGGTATTCCTCAACGCGATGCATTAATACCCGAACCCGACAACTCTGGTACGTACTTATTTGAATATACTGTCTTTTATATTTATTTTAATTTATGATTTGCACATGTTTTACTCTTTGCGCTACATGCAACCATGTACAGTTTATTAACACGTTGGCGGACAGTAACAACCACAGGCGTAGGCGCAAAGTACCTCCACACACACATTTAAGTTTCTACGCAAAATACCATGCATTGTGATACTACACCCGTGGGCAATGTATGAAACTAAGTAGTGTCTCAGTAGCCGCAACTACATACCATGACCCCTCCGTGCCTCAGATAGCATGGTAAGCCGTAGGTCCCGGCTGTCATTGGTGGATCTTTGACAGTTGAACGGGTGCTGTCAGTTGTGACTGGTCACCTCTTAGTTGCCACGGCTTGTTTGAATTATTATATTATTTTTAAATCGTCGTTTTGGCTTTACTGTCGACACTTATCGTGCACAACTTGCTACATCGTTCTCACATGATAATATACCAATCTCGATATGAATGATGTAACCAAAGTTTTGTAACAATAATATGATTTAAAAGAGTGTCCATGAAGTTTCTTGCCATTCTTCTCATGAGACCAACGCTTTGGAATCGGCAACTACAGTACACTGACAGTTATTATGCCTTGTGAGTGGGACTGTAGCTTAGTTTATTAGCTTATTAAAATTTAGTATTTGTTCGACTATTCAAAAGAGCCTGTGACTGGCCAACTTGAAATAAATGATTTTGATTTGATTTGATTTGATGTTGTTACGGGTCATCAGAAGCCCCAAAGTCTGACAACCAGTCTTACCAAGGGGTATTGTATTACCCAGTTACTGGGTTGTGAAGGTCAGATAGGCAGTCGCTGCATGTAAAATACTGGTATTCAGCTGCATCCGGTTAGACTGGAAGCCGACCCCAACATAGTTGGGAAAAAGGCTAGGTGGATGATGAAGTATTAAAAGATTGTTGCTACGTCTCTATGCATCCACTATCACGGAAAGAGTGTTAAAGGATGTTGCATTACATTATGAGCTTCACAGTATGAGTTTTTTATGTATTTTGCGCAAACTATTGTATTGTGATTATAATTAGTGTTTATTTGTTTATTAAATTATAATAGTAATTAATAAATTTAATAATAAGTGAAATGTTTTTCAGAGAGTGTCAAAACTGATCATGACTATTTAAAAAAAAGGACATGTGGATCACACCTACTGTAAACCAGAAGCTTTGGAGAAACACTCAAAAACTGACAACATTGTTGTTAATGGTAAGTTTCCATTCAATTCTAAAATTATGATAAAGTTACAAAAAAATATTTTGATAGTTTTTGACTAAAGTTTTACCTATTGTTAATTAGCATGAATTAATATGAGTACAAATTTACATTTCAGAAATGGAAGTGGATGCACCTCTATTACAGACTTTGCCTTCTACATCTGGATGTGGACATGAAGTCATCATGGAACCAATAGCAGGTAATAATACAAATTGTTTAAATATTAGTTATGGGAAGTAAGTACCCATTCATAACTATATTTGCTACAACCAATCATTTATATTTTATCAATTAAGTTGAGTTATTAAAAAAATCTGTAAACTTACAAAAATTAACATTTTCAATCTATATAAATAAAAAGAGAAGTCCTGACTGACTGACTGATTGACTAACTCATCAACGCCCAGCCCAAACCCTTCGACCTAGAAATATGTAATGCGTATAGACACGCGCTCTTGTGTGCGTTTGCGTGTGCGTTTAGCTCGGGAGCGCGCTACCTGCAGATAGCGCGCTCCCGAGCTAAACGCACACAAAGACAATGTGCATGTAACATTTACACATACAAGTATGGCTCGCCTGCTTTCGTGAGATAAAAGAACTGTAACCTCAGACACAGTTGCATTATTGTACTTGATAGATGTGTAATGGGTTTTTGAAAGATTTATTTTTAGATTATTTTATTGTATCTTGTTCAATTAAATTATTTATTTTTCAGAAGCTGTGCATTGTACTCCATTTACAAAGAGAAGGCGGCGTATCGTACATACGAAAAATAAGCTGTTGCCGCACTGTTCTAGGCTTTATAAGGAATACGCTAAGTCAAGAAGGCAGCTTAATTTCAGTTTACGAGCCAAAAAGGCGTTGAAATTTTCAAAAGAAAAATCTTTTGAAAAGCTCACTGACAAACTAAATCCAATAGCAAAAGCTTTTTTATGGATGCAGATTAAACAGTGCACTAAAAAAGCCAGGGGTCGGCGATTCTCGGATGAAGAAAAATTGATAGCAATGGCAATAATGAAACAGAGCCCAAGTGCTATAGATTTCTTCACAGGATATTTATTTTGCCATCCAAATACACACTCAACAAAATGATTTCTAAATTAAATATAGAATCAGGAATCAATCCTCAAATATTTGAAGCTGTGAAAAAAGAGGTAATATATTTTTTTTACTTCACTAAAATAACTTGCCTTTAGTCTAAATTTTTTATTTTATTATTTTGTTGGCAAAATTTTTTATGAATGAATGTAAATAATGTTTTATTATATTGCTTTCAGGTCAATACTTGGGATGATAAAAAAAAATATTGCTCCATACTTTTTGATGAAGTGGCTTTAGAAGCGGCCTTGTCTTATGACAAACATAAAGACATTATTAATGGATTTGTGGAACTTAATAAAAAAACCAATGATTTTGCTGACCATGCCCTTGTGTTTATGTTACGGGGAGTGGTTCACAAGTGGCAGCAACCTCTGGCCTTTTATTTTTGTAAAGGAGCAACTTCTGGGGTTGAATTAAAACAAATTTTAAAGGACATGGTTACTGCTGTTGGAGACACAGGACTGAAACCTTTGGCTTTGGTGTGCGACCAAGGTTCAGCCTTTCGAGCTGCCTTGAAGAGTCTCCAAGAAGACACAAGGCGACTGCAAATAATTGCCGGTGAAAATATTGGTGAGTAGGTCTTGTCTTCTTCTGGCCATCCTTTTTTGACGGGCCCCACCCTACAAATGTTTTGGTATTTATTGTAACAATATAATTTTAATTTTCAGATGATGTTATTGTAATTAATGGACAGAAGCTCAGTGTAATTCACGATCCACCACACCTCATTAAAGGGCTAAGAAATAATTTTATAACTAAAAATATATCCATTAATGGAGAAATATCAAAATGGAATGATATAGTGGATGTCTACAAAACCGACTGCAATCATGCACAGTCGAGACTCCTCCATAAGTTGACTGATGAACACGTCATTCCAGAGAAAATAAAAAAAATGAAGGTAATTCTTTAATTAAATCACTTTTGTTATGATATTCAAATTCTCAAACAGTATTTTACTAAGTATACTCGTAAATGAATGAGCTCTGTTACTTGTAAAATTGTAATTTATATTATTTTATTTCAGGTGAAAAATTGCACTACAGTGTTCAGCAAGACAGTAGCTGCTACATTGTCATATACTGCTCAGTTTTGTAAGTTGCTATGCTGATGATTGATGATTTTTTATGACCTTAGTATTGACTAAGTATTATTTAATTATTTTATTTGTTGTAGCTCATTATGCAGATGGAACACAAGTAAGTTCTACTCTAAAGAACACGGCAAAAGTTGTGTCATTCTTTGACGACCTGTTTGATTCGGTCAATGGAACAGGCTTTACTAAGACTTCCAAAGGGAAACCTTTAAGGCAGCCGGTAACAGAAAAGTCGCCGCACCACGAATTTTGGAGGGAAGCGATAGAAAAACTAAAACTAATTAAATACGTCGACAAACACGGTAAGGAAACATCTGTGCCATCGTTAAAAAATTGGATAACAACCTTGGAAAGTTACCAGAGAGTGTGGTAATACTTAAAAGAAAAAAATATTAAAATTATGCGCCCGCGATATTTAAATTCTGATCCCATAGAAAACTTTTTTGGCCAAATGCGGGCGTATAATTTTAGGAATACAAATCCTGATTGCCATGCTTTCAAAAGTACCTTTAAATCACTGTTGATCACGAGGTTTATAAAGTTTCACTCAGATAGCTACAATTGTGAAGAGGATTCAGGTAAACAGTTATTAAAATTAAAATCACTTTTTAATAAAGAACAAAGTAACTCAGAATCAGCAAGTTTTTCACTTGCGGATTCTGATTTAGTTAGTTCACCTGAGTCCTCTGAGCTATCGAACTGGGTTGAAAGTGAAAGCATTCAAAGCTCAGCAAGGCAAGAAAGGATACATGTCCACTCACGTGCATTTACAACTGGGTGGGTCATAAGAAAAATTTTACAAAAAATAAAGTGTCAGAATTGCGAAGAAAATTTAACTAGTAGGGAATCCAATTATGATAAAAATACTGTAAACAATTGGATTTCCTTTCGAGAGTTCAAGAGCATAAAAGAAAAGAAATTGACCTACCCTTCAGAACATGCTGTGAGATTTTTTGGAATCATAATAGAAGAAGCAAACAAATACTTAGAAAATCAACCTGAACGGAGTCCTATTATAAAAAGTATTAAAAATCATATTAAATCTAAGTATTTCTTTGACTTCTTAAATTGTGAATTGCATAGGGATGCTGTTTCTGAATGCATTCTCGCATTAACCTTAAGATTGGCAGTATTTAATTGGTGCAATGTTATTAATAAAATATTAAAAGGTACAGATGTCTTCAGACTGGCAAATAAACCTTCGTTACCTCAGATGCAATTAAAAGCTTTAAATAAATTTAAAACAAAATTAAAAAATAAAAAGAAATGAAAGTCTAAAAGAAGTTTTTTTTTCCCCTAACATTCCCTTTCTAACATAATCTTAGAACATATTGCAATATTTGCAATAGCATTGCAATTATTGCAATATGTTCATAAAATGAAACTAAAAAAATTACCAATTCCTAGCAAGAAAACCGTGTAGGCTGAATCCGTACCACGCCATTGCATAAAGTTTCGCGCCGGAATTAAAAAAAAAAAAGCTGTCAAACATGATATGTGAACCTTATGCGAGTCGATTTTTCTCTATGAGAGTGCCCTGTCTGAAGCTAATTGGTCTGTGGTCAAAGTGTAGATCTATGACAAGTAATCAGCAGCAGGGATATTGCGTATCTTTTAAATGTCAGTGGCTATCATATTGTCCATGGATTAACGGTCAAATTGGTTATGGTTTAGTGCATTTGACAGTTAATTGATGGACACTTTATGATAGCGACTGTTATTTAAAAGATACGCAATAGCCCTGCTGGTCGCCCTAAAGTCTGACAACCAGTAACTAGGTACCAGTATCTTTTGGTAACAAAGGGTATCGTATTACACAGCAATGACGTAGCGTGCCTATAACTGGATCTCTTCGGGAAAATTACATTCTATGTATTGTCTACTTTAGTCCTATACATCATAGGATTCAAAATACATATTACAAAAACGCCAACATTTTTCATTTTAACAAACAAAGTAACAGACAGCGCCAAATAAGCCGGTGCTTGGGTGTCAGGAATCGGAACTAAATTCGTATGAACGCCGCTCGCAGTATTGTTTATTAGGAAACTCGTTAAGCTGAATATTATCGAATTATGACAAGTTATTCAGGTATTTGCATCTGGCAGTCATCAGCTCATGTTGATAAGCTGATGATGGAAGGAATAAGTCCTTAACGGTTAAGAGTAGCAAAATAATTCTTAAATAAAATATTACGGGGGCGTATGTATAGGCAATCACTCAATGATATTCAGCTGCAACCGTTTAGACTCAATGAGTCACAGTGTGACTCAACGAGACCATACCCAATACAAGGTTTTGGGTAAAGGCTAGGCCGATGAGTTTAGATCACGTAGAATAAGAAACATTTACAAATACCAACATTAGCATTACAAAAAAAGGTTGCTAATTTAACAGACACAATCACAATAAGCTAAGTAGGAACGTTTATAAACGCAATACATACACACTTTTTTTACCGTAATTTGCTCATATAAATTACTCATGAATATCACTTAATCTCTTTATAAGCAAGCAAAGGTTGACAAGGGTCGCCTGCGATTTTTAAATGAAGTTTAAAAGCATTTCATATGTTTAAAATATACACTTTATGTTTACTACATCTGAAACGGTCCTTCCGACTCTTGTCATTTCTGAATTGTAAGCTTTTTGTTATATTTTTTCAACTGTTTTCTATTGTGATAGCTCAAAACAATTGTCTTAAATAGTACTTCATCAGTATATTATTATAACTTTTTTGGGAATTCTACAATTAAACAAATATCTTTATTGATGTAATTATCATATTTATAAATCAATGAAAAATAACCACCAAAATGTTGATTCTGTGGAGAAAAAACAGATTTATAGGAAAATTATAAATATATATAGTCCACAAATCACTACAATTGCAGGGTTGAATTGAATGAAGAACGTAAAATCGTTTTGATTTACAATCACATATATCTCCATGTCATCTTTAGACGAGTCATCATATATTCTGACAGTATTAGCCTAAAACGTTTCTACAAAAAACTGTGTGTGTTATTCAGAATCGTTTGTTCAGTGAATAATAATATCGGACCGACATGCAAACACCGTATGTTTGAACTCTACCATAGATACCTATAGACAAACTTACACAACGCCAGTATTACCATCCATATTGAAAATGTTATTGACTAAGCACATTTGGTAACTACACAAACAAGATACTATACAACATAGACTACGTTTTTGTGTTTTATATGCCTAGTATTAAGTTATAACGGTTTGTAACGGTGCGGTGTAACGTTGTTGTTTTAACTAAAATAGCTTTCAGCGATAGAAACCTCGTTAATTATAAAATACTCAAGCCAACGGACATGCAAAGTAGGTGCTCTTGCTTTATCTGGGTATATCTATATATTTCAACTATTAAAAGCATCCACTATCAGAATGTTTTAAGAGTGCTACAGTGCTACAAACCATTCGACGCGCGGTGGAAACTGGGTATTTAATGGTAAACGTGGACCTAGATAAACGTGGCTTAACCCGAGTAGCTGTTATAATTTAGCCACGAGCTTATCCACGACAACCTCCACAACGATATAATATATTAATTTATAATAACCTCTAAATCTGGACTCAAAACAATCTGGTCTTATTTGCATAAAATGCAGCACAAAAATAATCTAGATAGAAAGAGGATTTTAAGCAGCTTTCGAGCAAAGACGGTGAATCACGTAGGCCTTCCATTTATCATCCGCCAGGAGTTCCAACGTCTCCCGAAACGTCGCGATAAGAATATCTCCTCGGTTTCTTTGTGCGGGGCAAAGGAATTTGTGAAACAGCCCGATAGCCGCGGCCTATGTACCTTGCTAAAGTACGTAGGTATATACGCAGGCTATTAGGATTTTTTTTCCTTTGTCATTTAATTTACATAAAAGGGTAGTTGACTGACTAAAAAAAATATGATTCTGTTTAGTCCGTATGTCAGATTATCGAAAAATATTCAATACGTGTTTTTTTATTTGTCAAATTAATAAAAATTGTCAAAACTAAAACGTGTCAAAGATCGTGATTGGGGGCTGATGACGTCATTTTCTGGTAAAAAATGTAACAAACTACGACGTCGTCGCGCGATTTTTCGAAGCACTGTATCGTCTTCATTTATTGTTTACGTGAAAAAAGAAAAAATACGTGACCAACATTTTTACCTGCAATTAATTGTTTACTATATTAACGTTCATTTTTGTATAGTATAGGTGGTGTAGTGGTCAAGTGGCCTCAAGGGCTACAGCTGAGAATGAAATCCTGAATTCCCAGGTGGGGCAAATTGTTACTATGATGTTCACTAAATTGTAATTTCTCAATAGCAATCTAGCGTGTGAATTTATCCCCGATTGATGACCCTTTGCTCGCCCCCCTATAAAATCAAAAATCAAAATCTATAACAATATTTTTATTTCACATAGGCCTACATGGGCACTTATAAAACGTCGATAGAAAGGTGCACGGTTCGGCGCATTGGTCGATTCCTAAGGAGAAGAACCGGCAGGTAACTCCAAAGGTTACTCTTTTAATCTTTTAAAATCGTTTGGGTTAACAATAAGGTATAATACACACAGACCATGCAGAATAATGTCTGAGAAGGTCTTTTGAAGGACCCGTTCAGTCAGTGCAAGCATTTGTCAGTTATCGTGGGGCTCGACTTATTATAACTCAAGGAGCTCAATGTCACGACGAACAATACCAAAGAAAGGACATATTTCTTTATTTTTTTCTCTGAGAAAGTGTCTCGGACTCAATTAGTAAATTGATCTTACCGCCCGTTTTTGCAAAACAAAAATGGTCTGAATATCAGCGGCATTCCCCCACAATAGAATGCCGTACGACATTAAGCTATGAAAATAACTGAAGTACAATAAACGAGCTGTCTCTACATCGGCTAAATTACGATTTTTTCTAACTGCGTATGCTGCCGAGCTCAGCTTTTTCGACAGTTTACCTATATGAGGCCCCCACTGAAGCTTAGCGTCTAAAGTTAAGCCCAAGAACACCGTGCTATCTTCAGGATTCAACTTTTCGCCCTTTACCAACACACAAGTTTTCACCTACTAACGTGAGGTAGTGTAAACCTAACGCATTTAGTTTTTTTTTTCATTAAGAAGCAAGTTATTAGCGTTAAACCAATGCACCACTTTCGAAATCGCGCCATTTACATCGTCACCTGTTGTCGTTTAAAAGCGAAGTGTCATCCGCAATTAATACGATATCGTGGTTATCCTTTAAGAGGTGAGGCAAATAAATAATATACATAAAAGGGCCAAGAATCGAACCCTGTGGGACTCCTATTATTACAATAGGTCCGTATGATCTTTTCAAGTTGACGTCAACGCTTTGGATCCTATTACTCAGGTATGAGATAAGAAAATCGAGAGCGCTGTTTCGTATTCCGTTGTGGCGGAGTTTCCTGATTAAGGTTTCATGAAGGACGCAATCAAATGCCTTGGATAAATCGCAAAAAATGCCCAAAGCATGGCATTTATCTTCCCATGCATTATAAATATGTCCTAAAAGTTCGACACTGGCATCAGTAGTTGAGCGACTCTTCGTAAAACCGAACTGTTTGTTGTGTAATAATTTATGTTTATTAAAAAATCTTTGCAATTGGTCTAAAATTAATTTCTCAAAAACTTTACTGAAAGTAGGCAGCACTGAAATGTGTCTATAATTTGTGGGTCTGATGTACTACCCGCCTTAAATAAAGGAATAATTATACTATTTTTCATAAGGTCACGAAACTCCCCACAATCAATACAATTATTAAAAATAGAAGCTACGGTAGGTGCTACAATATCAATAATAGACTTGGCAACTTCTACAGAATTACCCCACAGATCCGCAGTCTTCTTAACATTTAACCCTAGATTACTACTCATGTTGCGACATACAAAGAAACTACTCATACGCCCGCGAGGCGACTCTTATTGAATAATGATTTTATTCAAAACCTATAAGTATAATTGATATGTTTTGACTGCATTATATAATTGAGTATATTAGTAAAAAGAGAAAAACACAATTTTAAATAATATTTAAATATACATATTTATTATAAAATCTTTAATTAAATAAATCTTAGGACCAAATTGTAGGAACTTGGGCAATTTAACAAACTTCTCGTTAAAATTTAAAAAAAAAAACCACTTATAGAACACACTTCTTTTAAAATAGTAAATTATGAAGTAATTAACTAAAAAACACTAACAAAGTAACAAAAAAATATTTTTAGATGAAATCGAACTTAATGTACGCCGTCTTTGGAGCGCCAAGCGTAGTAATATAAAAAACCTAGCACACTTACCGTGACGCAACCACAACCCTGCGACACGTGCTGATGATGACTGAGATGTCCTGGGACGTGAATACCATACGCGCGATGGATAAAAACAGAGAGCAATATATCGAAAACGCGGGCGCCTCTGCGACGTAGAGTAGTAATCTAGGGTTAAGGTGTGAAATGTTTTTAAGGTTAATAAATCTCCTCATGTGACACCTCTCTATATTTAACATGGGACCACCCCCTATAACATGGGACTTAACATAACTGGCGAAATATGCTATTAGGTACGCTTCTGTCTATACCTTCAAGAATTATAAGCGTCATGTTATGTAATGATTATTTTTCACTATTTTGATTTTGTATTTACTTTAAAAATCGAAATAAGTAAAATCTGTAAATTTGTTGGCAACATTTGCCACATTTTACCAGAAATGTTTTATTATTACAAAGTAAATGTTTACGCAAAAGGATTTTGCAATGTTTTTCCATGAATATATCCATAAAATTGCATTGGGAACTCTTTCAAATATGTGCTAGTCGGTACAAAAGTTACCATGTGAGGTATCAATTTTATTCCATGTTGAAACATTGACATATTTGTCAGGGATTTGTTGCCTACGTTTAATAGTGTAGTTCCTAGTAATGTCACTGATTTTTTTTTGATCATATGACAACGCATACATTAACTGTGTTGTACGAAACACACGGCACTGCTAAAATCTGCCTTTATACGGTCGCATAACTTACTAAAAATATGGAAAAATGCAAAATTGCACTTTTATTTTTGAAAAAGTGCTCTCAACCCACACGCAAAGTATGACAAAAAGGTTTTGTGATGTTTTGGGCAGCAGTTTCACGGGACTGGCTGACGGTAATTTATAATAAACGTTACTTAACGCAACAGTCAAGTAAGTACTGCGATATGCGCAAAATGCATAATAACGCATCAAGCAACGATGTTTTACACTGTACCTCAACCCAAATCATTCCAAAACTATTTACAGGAAAATGCATCTTGTGCACAACACAAAACGTTCCACCATCGAAGTTTCAAGAAAGCGCTTACACACACTTTCACATGCAACTTATAAGGTGCTGTAAGCGGTTTGTCCATATGGTAGTTAATGCAATGAGTTAGTAGAATCAAGTACTGCGATGTTAGAAACTTGGTGCGCTCAACTTTCCACTGACTTCAAACAAAGAGGACTTGTAAGAGTTAAGAAACTGTTAATACTATGAATGGTCATTATGTTCTTCTATTTGAAGAATTCATTTACTGGGTTTTCATTAACCTAGTTTTTATGCCAGATAAGTGAAACAGTAGTTTTAAAAATAATGAACAAGATTTAATCCACAGAAAAAACTATAGTAAAATTTACAAGTTAATAAATAGACTTAAATAACGAATCTTTGAAGTTTTGAATAGCTTTAGCAAAGAATACAGATACTTTGGAAAAAAAACAATGTACATTGTTCTATGCTTAGAATTAGTAATATTTTTTCTTACATGACATACGACCTTATTGGTGACGGTCTTCAGAAAGGTCAGTTCCGTAGATCTCGCGAGTACTCAACTGGCGTGCTGCATATTTTTAACGTGAGTATAAGATCATGGAAGTTTATAAGGATCCTCATCCAAAAAAGCGTGATTTTTTTTAGTGGTTGGTATCTAACCTTGTGTTTAGAATTTTCATGCCACTTATGGACCTCCTTTTTATTTATTTTTTTGGGTGGGAAATCATCAAAATAACCTCTCTCGCTCTTGGGCAGAGCAAAAGAAAACCACCCATGTTCCTTCTTAGCCCTTTATGTCGAGGCCGTGGTATGTCTTACCGTGCTATGTCTTGTGCTCCACCGTGTCCTCCGGAGCCATGGGCTCTTACAATACATGCCGTCGAAACATACCTCTCATGGCATCCTGGTTTGGTTTTCTCACAAAGTTTCCCTTCACAGCAGCAAGTGATCATAATACAATACAATACGCACATGAATCCATAAAATCAGAGTTACATTTGAATGCGAGACCTATGAACCTTATGTATAAACAAATAATGTACTGGTCAGTATATCTGTTACACTGTTTTGATTCAGAAATAACGATATCCGTCCGACATGCAACAGATCACAAGCTGTCACATCATACCACATTCAATCTATCTCCTCGCGCCGTTGTTTACTCACTATTTACTTTTTATTTACACACGCGCGTTTTCCAGCCATTTTTCCGCTTTATTTATTATATCAACAACTATCAACAATAATTTAAGCGTTATACGGACGCGGGAACATAGTCAACCCCTTATCTAGGGATTTGTGTATTTTGAGCAATAGTTACGGGAATATTCTTGCATACAAATAGCTTTGCTGAAGGTATGTATAGACACGCTCAAAGAGAAACTCCTTGGGGGACCCTCAGTGACGGCATAACCCTTTTCATTGTTATAATTTTGAATTTGCACGTAGAGATGGGTAGCAGAAAATGTATTTAGATGGGAAGGTAAAAATACTTTTACGATCAACCGAAAGTTTTAAAACTGTTTGTTCCTTTTAATGGAACTTTCTATTATTGTTTTGACCTGTTTTCTAACGCGTTTTATTAGCTTTACCTATATTAAATGACATCACTGTGAAGCGTGTTTTATTTACTATGATATATGTAAGGCTTTTACATATTAATATCGCAGTGAAACGGTTCTGCTATTACCATGTCCAAGTACAGAACAAGACCTACTTTGTTAGTTCTCTTCGAATTTTTTCAATGTTTACTTTCGAAACTCAAGGTTTGCCAAAGAGCGATGGAGCGTAGCATTTTAAATATCAAAATCACCGATCGAATTCGTAACACCATAAAACGCTCCAAGACAGACATTTGCCGATGTTGGCGATAAGTCTGCGAGGTTAAAGTGGGACTGGGCGGGTCACATTTCCAGGAGAGGTCAGGACAGATGGGCCAAAACCGTCACACACTGGGTGCCTGAAGACGGTCGTCGTCACCGAGGCAGACCCAAAAAACGATGGCGTGACGATTTGGACTCATTCGTGACTGATTGGCCAGTGAAGGCACAACACCGAGAGAGCTGGAAAGAAATGGGGGAGGCCTTTGCCCAGCAGTGGGACAAAATAGGCTAAAAAAAAATTAAAAAATTAAAAAAAAAACTTTCGAATCAATTGAAACTCATGAGTGTCGAACAAATTAAGTGTCGTTCAAGATAAACTCATAAAACGCAAAAAAAACAATATTTTTGCTATTTCATTTTTTTGAGGAAATACCTACATACTTAAAGAAACTTTATTTCATATCCTTCACAATACAGTCTTGGTAGTGAAAATTCGCTCATAAATGTTGACTTAAAAACTGATATATTATCTATACATATAATAAAATCGTAAGTCAAAACTGTACATTGAATATTTTTTTTAAAGAATACTTGTGATGTGATCTACAATCGATACCGAAGCCAAAAATATAGTTTTTAGAATTTTTGTCTGTTTGTCTGTATGTATGTCCGGGATAATTACGTTATAAATTGAAGTTTAATTACTTCAACAAATGTACGTTCGTGTAAATATACATACCTACATACTTTTTTTTTTATACTTGGCCCCACACTACGTATTTCTCCTGTATCGTGGGTGCGTTCACAAACATTTAAGCTCACATACACAAATACCCAGACCTGGAACAACTATCTGGTCATACAAATATTTGTTCCGTGCGGGAATCGAACCCGAGACACGCAGCGCAGCAGTCTATTGCTTGAGCAACTGCGCCAACCGTGCCGACGCAATATTATGTTGTAGTTTCATATTATGTGGTAGGCACTTTATAAAACATTTTAATCGTTACTTAACCACAGTACCACCAATAGTACCAGTTATGATGTCACAATATCATCGCACACATTCACAGACACCGGCACCGCACAAATACCCACACCCACACACGCACACACAATACATTATAATGTGTAACGACAGTGGTAAAAAATAGACAGGAACTGATTCATTATTTTATTCGGACAGAGTCTCGACTTACAGGTTTCACAATCGAGCGCGACAAGACCTCGAAACTGAGCTTACAGGGCATTATATAGACTGATATCCCCACCGGAGGCATCCGGTAGTTATGGCGGTGTCTTCGCTTGACTGTGATTGGCTCGCGAGTCGTTGCCCGTCATTGGCTGGCTAGAGTGGCATGGCTATGGTACGCTAGAGTGGCATGGCTATGGTTTGCTAGAGTGGCATGGGTATGGTTAGCTGTCATTGGCTGGCTAGGGTGGCACGCTGTGAGCAGGCTGTTGTAACAAATGCCAATTTTTAGAGTCACTCTCGGCTACCTTATCTTATTTTAGTTTTTGTGTACTATTGTTTAATGTATTATTTTTAAGTTAACTTACTGTAAGCTTGCTACCTTTCATAAATACATACATTGTTAGTCTCTCACTTCGAGTGCACATACTAATTGTGAACCGATCCTGTAGCGTTAATAAAACAATATATTAAGTATATAAAAATATTTCGTTCCGTAGCGATTCTCATTTGCATTTGTAAATATACAACAAAAAGCGCCGAAAAAGGAGTGACGAGGGTCTCGTTCGGAATACCGTAAAAGTGGCAATCAGCTCGGTTTACTGACTTTTACTTCAAAGTGAATTTTTTGTTCTCGTCTTTTTATTTTGCACGTTAGCAAACGGTGAAGTGTTTTCGAGTAGTTCCCTATTCGGAAGCATTTTGCTGCCTTTTCTAATGCTCTCAAAGGAAACACTGAGGAAAATTTTATTCAATGTGCCCTTTTGTTCCATTTAACAAAAATTAAACTGCCTAGAATAATAGTGTTCGTGGCCTAAGATTTTGTTAAAGAAAGTTGTGTTTCACTTAAATATATTTTTTATTGCACCACTCCTTCTAGGGTCATAAATATCGCTGAGTTCGCTCGGAACGTAGGCCACACTTTCCCTGCTCTCCAGCTACATACAAGTTAAGTGCTTCGGTATTGGGAGAGAGAATTAATGTATGTGTTCTGGGGAATACTCGTACATTGTTCGCTCTATACATTAACTGGACGACGTTTTACGAGGTCAGCTTCGTTTGGCATCACGCTGTGTTTTCGGAATAATTATGGGTGTTAATAATTTATGCACGTTGCAGATTTACTCTAAAGTTTGGAAATACCCGCATTAACGAACCCTCGTCTCAGGCGTTGTAACAACGATGAAACAATGACGTCACTGTGCTACGCCAGTGCTCTGCTGTAGCATGAAATTCTGCTACTCGTAAATTTTACACACATACGTATCTTTAGTTATTTATTTGAATAAGAGTGTATTTTCACGTTCGAACTAAAATGAACGTGCCACTCCATTTTCCGAACCGCAGTATTAGCCACTGTTCCTATTTACTGAAATACAAAAAAACATTTCTCAAAAATAATATTCGCATGTAGATTTACCGGTTCAGTCAGCATAACTTTTGCCTAATTTGGGGTGTTTCAGCAACACTAATCGTAGCGGTTCGGAGGCGGTCATTATGTCGGAGACAATAGAACAAGGGGGTTGGTCGCCATTCAGACGTAGTCGGTGTTGTCGCATGACAAATGGCCGTGTGTTTCTCTGCGGACATGACTGCTCAAACAATCGGCCCGACAACATTAGATGCGTTAGTACGTGTTGGATATTGTCCTGCGAGCGCTCCTGCCTAACTCTATTTAGTCAACCGTATATTTGTGTACGTATGCGTTGCGAGACAAACGTTCGTTTATAACTTGTTCACTTATTTCTTGGGAAACCAAAAATTTACCTTACCGATTTACAGATTTACAATATGTTGTCACGCCCGTAATCCCCGGAGGATTAGGCAGAGGGCTACTCATTAATTAGCACACCCACATTTGAAAAATATTCAAAAAGATTTTCACCCTAAAGGTATAACCTTATCTTTTCTAGTTGAGCCTCATAACAAAAGTTTTGGAATAGACTTTTCGAAAGACTTAATTAAAATCGGTGTGGAAACAAGATATTCACATTTTCCAGCCTCTATTTCGATTTTAACGCATATAGCTTGGAAATGATGCTGGAAATTGTTGTTTATAAACAGACTTTTCTCTTCGTTAAAACAAACAGGACACTCACTGTCTGGAATCAACAACATTACAACGAAATAACCTGTAGTAAACCTATTTTCTATAGCTATCTGTAGTATCGATACCATTCATTGTAGCTTCAAGTACAGATTCATGAATATTTTGCCTGCTTTCTCCTTCCACCTTTGAAGATGCGAGAAAACTAGTTAACTGGTTAGAACACAGTCAGGTTACCAACAGGGTCGAACCTAATCCTACTGCTGGCGATGATTACCTATTGCAATATATTATTTACTGCTTTTTCGTAGCTAGGGAAAATTTCTCCAGTAGCAGTTTTTCTTGCGCGCGTTCATAATGAATAGCATACGATTAAAAAAACTTTTTTGCATAAAATAAAACCGACTTCAATAACACAACGTGCAACGGTTCAGTTTTGCTGTATATTAGTGAAGAGTTCCATCGTATAATATCCGAAGATTAGCATCAGATTTTCATCAAATTTAAACGGGACCACAGCAAAATAATACTCTTCCAAATAAAAAAAAATAGATGAATTAATAATTTTTAAAACTAACTTCACTTTAATTTAAATATTTATTGTATAAGGATCAAGTTGTCTGAAATAAATGAATTTAATTTTTAATTTTTATTTATTTATAAGCTCCACCTTTTGTAAGTCTTTTAAAAACACCAAGCAAGTTAGTACAAGCACAGGTAAGCAACGTCACAGATCAGTTTGAATTTCGAATATAACGGGCGCGGCGCATGCGGTCACGCGCGTGGCAACTGACGTCACAAGTCACGATACGCTACCCGCACACTCGACAATTTCACCGCGCGGCGGGCGTCAACTCGGACGTTTCCGACGTCCGCTTCCGACATCTGTTCCGTCCGTTATTATTTTTATTACCCTACATAACTTGTGCAATCACAACATGGTTACAGCATTATTATAATTTTCGGGTGCCTCGTGAAAATTAATTATTTTGATTAAACAGTCACTGTGCGAATGAGTTGAGACTGGTCGAAAGTAGACGTCAATAAACTATGAACATTTCAAGCAACTTGTCTGTGCAGGTGGGAAAATATGGGTCAACAACAACTTTGAAATATTAAAGCACGTTTTCTTAACAAGCCGAACTGCACACTTAAAGGGGTCATACTATATATCCGTCATCTCATGTCGCACTTGAATAAAATGACGTAAGCTCAGACTATGGTCAGTACGGTCAAACGTCAAAAACCATGACGTACTCTATAGTTTTAAATCTATTCATGACAGCAGCAAGAGATGACTGACGCAATAATTCTGTCATACAAAAAGTACATACCTACCTAAAAGTCATTACTTCGTCACGTACAACACTGAGGTACTATTTTCGGTATTTGAGTAATTTGTTGAATTCCAATTTGTTTCGAAACTTCTCGGCGGCCCGCTACTCTCTGCTACAAAACTTTTTGGACGGCATATTTTTTTTTAATTTTCGAAAGAAACTCCGCAACTTTCCATATTTTTAAAGTTTCCGAGTTCGTAAGTTGAATATTAAATGTTTCGTTTCGTTTCTTTTCACTAGATTTCTATCGTAATTTTTTACAATATTTCAATTTGCGTAGAAGTTATCAAAGAAAGATCGTTAAATGCAATACGAGTTTTCGTGTTCAACCATTTTATCTTTTATTGTATATATTAAGTCATTCAAACATAAAATGTTTTTGTCTGTCGATTCTGCCTACATTAATCAAAAAATAACTGTAATACAAGAAATCTAGATTTGTAATAAAGTTTTCTTGATATAGAGCATTTTGTACATAAATGTTCAACAAGTATCTAAGCGAGTCAGAAAAAAAATACAGTAAACAATCTCGATTTATAGAACAAACATAAAACAATGTCGAGTCGCTGGATTATTCTTATTTCATTTGTTAGTGAGGCGGCTTAAAACTGGAACAGGCAGGTAAGTTTGAAATCTGTCTAGCATTTCTACCCGTGTTTTTACTACTTTCCATTTCATAATACGACGTGAAAGCTTTTACAATAATGCAAAGAATAATTGCATTCTTCTTTGTCATACTGTATCTCGACAAATAATTTAAAGTATTCGCAAACAGATTGCATTCTCATAAAGATATCACATTTATGTCTGTCTGCAAAATAAACGGCATTCAATTTTCGCTTAAACATGTTTCTGTCGTTTGATATCTCGTTAAATGGTTTGTAGAGGAATCTCAAAACAAAAAAGCCTTTGAAAGCTAAAGATATTATGATAACGTTAACCTTTTCGGAGTATTTTCACGATAAAAATAAAGTGTTATGTTTTCGATGAATGAAAAACGGGATTGAGCATTTTTGTTTTTTATCAATCGAAATTTTGTTGAATTATGTTTCAGTGTGTTAGCTTTTTTTTAATTTACAGATAAGGTCTAATCGTGGAAAATCATCGGTCAAATCTATGGATAGCAACACCCGAAATTGTTATTGGGTAAGGGAAACAAAAACTATCACACTACGCCTCAGTTTAAAAACAACTTAACTTATTTACTTCACAAATAAAACAGAAGGCAATATCATAAAAACACCACAAAACCGTACATCTTCGCCGCGTGAATAGTTACCAAATATATTCGGTAACCACGTGTTATCACGTGTGTGACAAATGTTTACGTTGGTTTAAAGAGTATAGTATTTCAAAAAATCCTTTATAATCTCTGATTTACGCACCCGGCCGGCTGACTGCGGTTGGACAATAAAAAGCAATTTATTTTTTCCACCAGCACTTTTTTCATTAGTAAACAAGAATGACGTGTAAAACAAGCGCTCACTGTGACGAGGGTTCCCGTAAATAACCGAAGGGAAGTAATTATCTGCCTGTGTGTTATGTAGATACGCTTTTTTTAAAAAAAAATGTGTATGACTGTCGTATTGGCTTTGAGAAAACAAATAAAATGATATGAGAGTTAATTACTTTTCTTTTGAAAATCCTTAAGCGGTCCTTTACTAAAATGGCTATGATATGACTTATTATTAACTGTGTTTTGCGTCGGTTTCTTCTCGGCATATTTTTGTAATATCATTATAATTAGTGTCTCTTTGGCCTAGTGATCGCGTTCTGGGTTAGATTTGTAGTAAGATTCCTCAAAAAAAAGTTCGAAAAATACTCAACATTTTAGTCTACCACTTCGTGAAGCTTTAATTGGAGAAATAAGTTAAACAAAGTTTCTAGTTCAAAAACGTCTGATGAGAAAAGATATTTTGTCAAGATACGGACCTTATCTATTCTGCACACAAAAAACATTTACTCAAAGAACAATTTATGTGTAATTCATTCCATAAGCCGAAATTGCCTCACCTTCTGGCATTTATGTCACTCATTCAGCATCTACAAAGTGAATTAACAAATTCGAAAGAAGCATCTGATAACGATTTTCAACAACCCCAACAACGTACATCGAATACATCGAATAAATGCTCACAATCATAATCCGAAGAACGTAGGAGGCATCGTGTAGTGGTAAAAGACCTGTCTGGAGCTAACACTCCAGGCAGGTCAGGGCCGTTCTTGGGAAGAATATAGTTAGGCCTCCCCTGAGCCTCGCCGTGCAGGTGTGCACAGTATCAAGTGCCCACTGTACTCGTACCACCGTCATCTTTACGGTCTCCACTGTAAACGCCCGCGATCCAAAAATCCAAACATATTTTATTACTGCTGGCGGGTTTCGCCGTGAAAGACAAGCGGTTGCCTTCCCAACTTCTTCTCCTACCGGGATCTACTCTCATACAATAGGGTGGTTAACAAAAAAAATCTAGTTAGTCCGTCAGATAGATTTCCAAAAAATATTGGACACATATTTTTCTTTTTTCACGTAAACAAACAATGAAGACGATACAGAACTTTGAAAACTCGCGTGATGTCATATTCTAAGACATTAGCATGACATTTTCTAGCGGTTCGTGACACCACTCAAATCTTTGACGCGTTTTATCTTCGTCATTTTTTATTGATTTCATAAAACAAAAAATACGTATTCAATATGCTTCGATAATCTAACAGACGGACTAATTAGAATCATATTTTTTTAGTAAGTAAACATCCCTATTCTGCTCGGCAGCTTCCGTCTGAACCATCATGGTCCCACGTAATTATAACCTAACACCATACAAATGCACCATACTTGTCCTGTCCCATAAATATATACGCAAGGGACTAATATATCGTATTCAGTTCCTTATAATATTATAACAAAATAATAAGAAAAGGCGAGTACATATGGTGAATTAAAGCCTTATAGTTCTAATAACCAGGAAGCGTGCAGAGTATGATTATGGATCCGTTTATTATGCTCTGCAAAACGTTATTATGCTCCTACGTAATAAGTTCCTTTATGGCGTAGACTGGAGTTGGATATGCGCCCGACGGAAGTTTCATAAGTGATACACTAATATAACTTTTCTTACAGTTTTTCTTATACCATCCATAGTGTAGTCATCTACGTGGAATACTGATATTAAGCTGCATCCAGTGAGACAAGAAACCGACCCCAAGATAGTTGCGAAAATGTAGGTGAAAAAATTATTTTATAGTGGGACTCCTTTTCGAGCCAATTTAGGACCGTGACGCAAGACAGCAAAACGTACTATACAGGTAAGTAAAGTTGATCTAGCAATAAAATTGCTTCAATTTACAGTAAGGTTGAAAGTCCCTTGCAAATCGCAGTACAACACCAGCCTAGACAAAATTATGTTCTCTCAGCGATAACGATGATGTATGATAAACTGGATGTCGGATGAACTGCTGTAAAGTTACGTCAACCCTGATGACAGTCATAGTGAAAATACGAGAGGCATTCAAAGTGATTTCCTCTTGTCTAGCCCCTCAGAGCTTTTTTTTATCTACGTGACAGTTGGATAAATATGTGACTGATAGTTTTGAGTATGAATGTGGACGAATTCAAGTGTAGAGGAAAACCAAATAAACATTGGATGGACTGTGTAAAGGATGATTGACAAGAAGGGAGACGCACAGGACCGTTCAATGTAGCGCTGGGGGAGGCCTATGTCCAGCAGTGGACGTCGTTTAGCTGAAATGATGATGGTGATGAGTGCATAAAAGCCAGCCATTCCCTAAGTGTTTGTGTTTTTTCAAGCAAGTGCTTGGGATTAAAATGACAGCTGTCAGAAAAATGAGCATCAGTATTCCAAGTAATGCACTTTATTATTTACTAGCTGACCCACGCAACTTCGTCTGCGTCACAATAATATATAGCTTACAACCTTCCTCGATAGATCGACTATCCAACATAGTAATATTTTTTCAATTGGTTTTCTAATGTGTAAAGAATTTTCAAAGTCGTCAGAGTAATTTTTGGGTTGAATCGTAACAAACAAAGTAAGTCGTAAGTCGGGGCCGCCACCACTGGGCCACCACTGCTCACAAAACAATATACAATAACACCTTGTAAATATTATGGTGCAATACATTTTTTGAACTCTTCAGCTTTATAATACTCGAATTAGTATAAATTAGTATAGATAAGCTTCGCAATAAATAATTCTATTTAACATAACATTTCAATAGTAAAAAACAGTTACAGTGAGTCAATCTTAATAGATAGATATATGCTGTCGCGGACTTTTTTGTAGAACTTTTAAAGAGAAACATTTCTTTCATACATGATATTTGCATTACTTAAACCATTTTGGCAGCGCCCACAACGGAAGCTCTCAATAAGGAATATCGTTTCCCGTTTTTGCTCCACTCCTTTTGGTCGTAGCGTGATGTTATATAGCCTAAAGCCTTCCTCAATAAATGGACTATCCGCCACAAAATTATTTTTTCAATTCCAACCAGTACATCCTGAGATCTTAGCGTTCAAACAAACAAACAAACTCTTCAGCTTTAAAATATTAGTACGGATTAGTATAGATTTGTACTGCAATCAAATGTCCCGAAACACCCAGTAACCCATGAAGTGACGATAATTTATCGCTAACTGCTTGCGTGATTGTTATTATTATCTTGACTTCACTTGCCTTGGGTTAGTCGCTTCTGACTCACACAATTTAGGTAAGTGACATACGTAGAATAAGTTATAATGGTTCACAATCATTGATTAATTATTTAGGCGACTTCATTTCCATTAGACGAGACGAGGTCATAGTTCTAGGCATTTACACGCTCCGTCGGGGCTGCGGGTTGTTCTTAAGAGATACCGCGGCCTCGACGCAAATGGCTAAGAAGGAGCATGGGTGGTTTTTAGTCAGTAGAAGTTTGTCACTCCGTACCGCTTTGTTTGATGATTTTTCAACATCCAAAAAAAGGGCATTCACACGCTTATTGTCAATTCGTGTCTGATATTTTTCATCTAAAACTTCTAAGTATCAGGCACGGAGATTGAATTTGTACCTGGAACTTACACGCAGTGGCAGTGACCGAGAAATTGGACTGTTGCGCTGAGTGTCGCGGGTTCAATTCCTGCGCGAAACAAATATTTGTATGGCCTACAGATATTTGTTTCGGGTGTGGATGTATTTGTGTATGTGAAGTTAAAACGCACCCACGATACAGGAGAAATTCCTAGTGTGGGGCAACGTTCTTTAAATAACCCTCCTTTTGGGCTTCGCCGCAGTCGGGTAAAAAGAAAAAAAAAAGATAACTGTAGAAAAGTGGGTGTAGGTATACTGAGTACACCTCTGCCTAACCCTTGATTACGTTATGTTATGTATTCTACTCATGAATAAAGTAGGAACTGAAAAATTACTGTTTCCAAATGCAACCGCAAGTCCGAGTATATAAATTGCATCAAACCATTCGACTAGTTGGACGGGTCCGAAACAGACGGTTTGGCATAATATGGACACTCGTATGCGGTTATCGGTTATTGCCTAAACATCCTGGCATGCTGACAATACGACTAAAACGTTTGGTTAGAAAAATCTGAGCACTTATACTAGCAACGCCAGGATTATTCAAAGAAAAAATACAGGTTCTTAGTATGCATTTCCGATGAAAACCGTCGCATTTGAGCACGCAATAACACCTGTAGCGTAACGATCTACGAAAGATAGCACCATTTCTTCAAACTACAATATTATAACTATATATTAGAAAGCAAAGTCCTCCGCCGCGTCTGTTTGTTCTGTTCGGGAAACTCAAAAACTTCTGCACAGATTTTCAAGCTGTTTTCACCAATGGATAAAATGGTTCTGGAAAGTTTTAGTACTCATATATTTTGACCGACATCCATCGACATCCAGCATTCGCTTGTTCTACATAAAATATCATCACACCTGTAATCCCGGAAGGGATAAGCAGAACTGTACCTACCCATTAATGAACTAACCCACATTTCGCCAGTTTTATGTTTAAGTCTCATGTAATAGGGTCGAGACTATTGCCATCAATCGGGCACATATTTAGCCTCCGTGACTGCTACTGGAAATTTCCTGATGGAAAATCCCAACTACAGTTTTTCCGACTTGGGATTCGAACCCCTGACCACATGCACAGCAGTCGCGCTTATGACCAATAGACCAACGACCAACGAAGCTGTCAAACAACAATAATATTCTCGGGGGTATTCTATGTGCAAACACAAAAAAAACGGCCCATTTTGTGCCTTCATAGGGCTGCAATATCGGCGTACATATGTTCCATCCCTCACCTCGGACACATGGGAGTTCCGAACCATTACAACACGTAGGACACTCATTTATCATTCCAGAAATATCTAAGGGACGTCCCGGCGACGACGTGCGGGCTATACGTGGCATCTTCATTAATAGCACGCCGCACAGGTTAGGGCGTGGGGCACGGTGCGGGAGGGTGGGGGGCAATAAGTACACACTCTGCTAATTGAAATCATGGTAATGTGTTTACCTGAATGTAGGCAGATGATGGAGTGATGTGACGTCACCATATCACCCTACAAAACACATTATTATATCAAAATTTATATATTCTAGATCGTCGATAACAAAACGGTTGATTCCATGTAGTACTTGAATACAGTATTTGTATGAATTTAATATTATTATAAAAACTCCAATATGATTTTTGGATATCAATTTTGTGTTTTTACAGATAACTTGTGCCCTTAGGCATATAAACTTCATAGGGTAATACAGGTTCAAAATAAAGATAAAAGTCAATTTTCTGATGTGTTTACCTTTGTGATGTATTTTCATATTATTGTAGAGCAAAATAAATCTAATATGAATACGTACCAACGACAAATAATCAAATTATGTAAAACCAGTTCATGTGGAACACTCATTGTACGGAAAATTTATGCAAAACCAGGCCATGTTTTACTGGACATTTATAGCTTGATGTGTACCACAAAGCATGGAGCTGCATAGGTGACTGGTGGTAGAGGTGGCACTGTGAACAGATTTATTGCAAAAAAATAGGGATGTTTACAGACAAAAAAAAAAGATTCTAATTAGTCCGTCTGTTAGATTATCGAAAAATATGTTTCCAATATTTTTTGAAAATCTATCTGAAGGACTAATTAGATTTTTTTTGTTAACTACCTTATTGCGTGACAATGCTTACTCAAAATATAATATCAAATATTTTTGGGTAGTCTATTTTGTACTGTTATGTATTCCTTGTGAATGGCTTATATCCTTATGTATTGTAGTAATTTTTCAATTCATATCCAATTTCGAAACAGACAGTAAAAGAAAGAAATACATAAGGTTTTAATAAACTAATGAATCGAAAAGATTTTAAGAATGCTTTCATGCAGAAAAATACCACAGTATATAAGTGTTTTCTTATATTGCATTTATTTGGTTATTTGCTTTATACTGTGTCTACATCTTATTTTTATTCATGCTTCTTTGGCAAGTTTGCTGGAAGAGGGTTCTATATCATCTATTTAGTGTGTGGCAATGACATACCTATTATAGAAACTAGGCTGAGAATTAGCAAAACGGCGTTTGGTAAAACGTGAGTAAAACAGCTGTCCCTAGAGCCTGTCACCGATTTATCCTTTCTGTGAAAAGCGCTTGTGCTGTAGTTGAGTTATATTATACGCATGCAAACGCATGCATATAATATAATCGATTTAAAAAATAATTAAAAAAAAGGGAGAGCTGGAACGTGCGTTGTCGAGTTGCTTGGTTATCTTTTAACAAAACTGTGTTTTATTGACAAATTCGGCCTTATTACAAAAGTGGTTAAACCTGGGTTGAACTTAGTTTTGGTTTAACCAAAAAAAAATGCCACTTAATAATACATTTCAATAACAGACTGTCTTCAATCATTGTGATTTTTCAAATGGCCATTCATCTCTGTACGTACTACAAAATTAAAGTAAGAACTATATCTTTTACACAAGCTAAAGAAAGAAACTCAACGTAATATACAAACAAAGACATAATAAACCTAACGCTGAGCCGAATTTATTTTTTGTTTCGCTACCCACGGTAGATAAAAAAAATATTTGTCTCCCAAGTCGGTAATTTATCACGTAGGCTTATCAAAGCGTTGAATAAGCGTCATGGATGTGACAACAATAGACCAGCCTGCTGTTGCGTCAAACACCAGATCTACTACAAAGGTGAAAATTAGTAGATGTCGCTTACAGCGCCCGCTTTATGATCTGTTTGAATCTATGCCTCTAATGACATACCAACTTCGTGTATCGGACTGGGTTTGAATGTCGAGTGGTTCCATCGATGGGTATGACACAGCTTTGTGTTTCTTTTTTTTGCAAACGTTGCCCCACACTAGGAATTTCTCCTGTATCGTGGGTGCGTTCACAAACATTTAAACTCACATACACAAATACCCAGACCCGAAACAACTATCTGTAGGTCATACAAATATTTGTTCCGTGCGGGGATCGAACCCGCGAGACGCAGCGCAGCAGTCCATTGCTTGAGCCACTGCGCCAACCGTTTTGAAACATTGTCGTTGTTCTTTAAATAAGACTAATAGAACTTGAATATTGAATTAACATAAAATCATGCTTGTAATCCCCGAAGAGTAAGGCAGAGGTGTACGCATTATTACATTCTCTGATCCACATTTCGCTCGAACATGTTTATTTGATTGACTGCCGCACTTACAGAGCTTTAATGATAACTAAGGCCATCACTTATCCACCGGTTATCGCGGCCTCGACAATAGAGGGCGAAGAAGGAACATGGGTGGTTTTTAGTCAGTAGAAGTCTGACACTCCCTTCCGCTCTGCCCAAGAGCGGGAGGAGTTATTCGATGATTATACACCCACCAAAAAAAAAAAAGGCCATCACTTAGTAAAGGTTTTAACAGTTTTGTCATACAAAAGTATATCAAATCTTTACTAAGTGACAGCTTAAGTAATCATTAAATATCTCTGAGTATCGCAGTAAGTTTTAAGAAATCGAACCCCAGTGAAAGCATGAGGTCATGCACAGCAGTCCCGCTTGCGATCAACGAGGCAGTCGTAATATTAAATTGGCTTGTGTTTAAACGCCTACCAGAAAAAGAACCTATTACTACACACATCAAAAGTGTCTAGGGATCAACATATTATATTTTTGCAATAACTTTTCTCCTGATTGATATTAATTAAAATTTTCTTTAAGGATTCATCAAATAAAGTGTTTTCGTTTGTCACAGTAACGATAAACCAAGTCACCTTTGCATTAATAAAGAAATTTGCCATTTTCCTAATAAAGGGATTTTTGACATTTGAACCACTAACATTAAAGTTCGAAAAAAAGACTGAAATAACAGTTTTCTTTAAAATTTTATTGGGTAACTTAAACAATTAATAATCCGTGTTTCTACCGCGAACACTAACAACACAAGAACATCGGTTTGGCATACTCAAAATGAGTTCATCCAAATCACGCTGTGGAATGGCCGCCCATGTTCGTTGCAACAACAAAAAAAGGTCTTCTTGCGACTGGATACCCTCCATATTCGGCAGAGCTCTTCTCTGTAGCATATCCCATGCATGCTCAATCGGGTTCAAGTCTGGCGACTGAGCAGGCCAGGGCAGGACATTGATGTTAGCTGCGGCGAGAGTCTGTCTTACAACTCTTGCGGTGTGCGGTCGTGCATTATCATGCATTAACTGAAATAAGGGACCGATTTGCACTTGTAGAGGAACGATGACGTCTGATACAATCGTCTCAGCATAAATTTGAGCGTTGAGGTTGCCTCTGATCCAAATCAACTCAGTTCTTCCGCCGATCCAAATACCCGCCCATACCATGATGGTTCCACCACTATAAGGATGGACTTCCTGGCAGGATTTTAATCGCTGTTGGCGTCCAGGGGTTCTCCAGTGTCGTATACGTCTTGTATCCGGTCTCATACCAAAACGAGACTCATCAGAAAAGCACACGAAACGCCATTGTTCTTCTGCCCAATTTCTGTGTTCAAGAGCCCATTGATATCGAATCCTACGATTGTGCATTGCTATAGGTGGTACCCGTAGCGGTCTTCGGGAATGAAGGTTCACTTCATGCAAGCGGTTTCTGACTGTTTGGTCGCTAATTAAGTTCCCTGAAGAGTGATGAAGCCTCACGGCTAACATCATGGCGGTTATTGTTGGAGCTCTTCGAGTTAAGATTTGAATGTATCGGTCTTGTCTCCGTGTGGTGCAGCGATACCGTCCTCCATGGCGCTCAGCCACGGTACCAGTGCTTCGGTAACGTGTCCAAAGTCGACTGATAACACTCTGACTTGTATTCAGAGCTAAAGCCACAGTACGTTGCCGGGAACCAGCTTCTATCATTCCCACGGCTCTGAGCATTTCTTCCCTGCTTAAATGACGTCGCCGCTCCATAATAACGTTGGTTTTAATCAGTAGTAGGGAAACAGTAGCACTAATAATGTCTTCAATGCGTTGTATGTTTTTATAGGGAAAATATTGACAGCTGATTTTCATCTTTTACTCGAATTTGATTCACAGTTCCTGATTCAAATTATGAAATGCACCAAAAAGGATCCATATAAATTTATAAAATCATAAATTTATTACAAAGCCACATCTCAATCTCAAGAAATCCGCATAAAAATGCTTGATCCCTAGACACTTTTGATGTGTGTATTACCAAAAAAAACGAAATGCCTGCCAGAATGGAAAAATGCTCACCAAATTGTGTTTCATAGAGTATTGTAGAAATAAACCCATTTTCCTTTTTATTCTATGCCATAAAGATTTATAAATGCCTTGAAAGTTAAGGGATGGTGGGGTCTATTCGCTCGCTTCGCTCGCTCACTCGACTCCGCTATCCCCTGCTAACCTAACCTGTCCGATTCGGGGTGCCCCGAGTACCGATCTTGCTTCGCTCGCTTTTGCGTCCAAGATTTGGTGTGAATTTATCCATTTTGGTAGACAAAAAGAATATAAATACAACATGTACAATTATAATGATGAGTGTATAATTATTTTGGAACTTAAAGCGTTGTTCTTTAGGCACCTCGGTATGGGTAGGTTTATATTATTTGGAGTTAATTTTTTTTTTTGATGAGCTTAAATTAAATTACAGCCTATTTAATTTCAGAATAAATATTGTTTGGTTGTCTAAAGTCTTTCAGTGATAGCTATCAAGCACTCACAATAAATGAATCCAGACTCTGTAAACTCACAAAACCATCAACAAGACTCGAAGGTTTTGTTCAAACTTGTTCAATGAATCAAAACGCCACTCCATCAATCTTTAAAGGTCTAACTGAAATTAAACTTTGAACTTTAATCACGTAACAATATTCTGTGATCAAAAGTCTACTAATGAAATGCAAACGCCCGTTTCTGCCTCGAGTATCAAAAACGTGACTTGCATTTCAGCCAACTAACATCTCAGAAGTCGATAACGCGACGACCATTTCGAAAAAAGTATCCAATCCAGTCGTGCGAGGCAAGAATAATTGAATTAAAACAAAAGAGGAACAAGCGAGCCGCATTTATTTAACACTTCGAAGTGAATCCAGTGGCAAATACAAGTGTAGCAAACGGTTCGCGACAAAAACGGTACACAACAAGAGCTTTAGTTAATGTGAATCATATTTCATTTCGCAGGAGGACGGGATTTCCGAGACCTCCCAACACCGAGACATTATATTTTCCATTGTAGGTCTACCTACACTGCATTAAAACGAATGATGTTAATGAAGAAATTTTAAATAAAAAGTTATTTACGCTCCATGTAATGTAATTTAGCGACGTCGTTCAAACGTTTCACGTAGGTTTTTTGCGTCGGTTTGTTCGTCTCGCATTGATCACGTTTTTCTATTGAGATCATGCTACGATGAGCAGTAACTTAAATAAATGCATATTCAATGGTCTCTCAACGAGCGATCCTTCGCGTAACAATGACGCCGTAGACAAATGATGTTTTTTCAATAGGTATGTAAAATTCGACGCCCACAGAAGTGCTCTACGTTTTGCCTTTCTTTGTTCAAAAGAATAATCTTGAGAAAAATTTAGATTATTTCACAAATGAAATTGCTTGTACAAGTTTAAATTACAGCAATTCTTTCAATTGAAAACATTTATAAAAGTAAGCGAACGCAACACGGGCAGCTGTATAATAGGCGTTTGGTGAGAAACGTAATGTGAATAAGTTTTTCGCACCTGCTCACTCTTGATGCTTTTTTAGTGTTCCTTATGGAAATAGGGAGAGCGACTTTAAGATCATCATTCATCATCATCAGACCTTCATTTTCAAAAGTAATTTGATACCAAAACACATTCCTTATCACCTTTATTATAAACTTCAGAATTTCGAGTTTATTACTAAAGTCAGCCTTGATAATTTGGTACAAATATTTTTGAATTCACGCAGCGCGCTTGCTGTCTGCCTTTCAAAATGTTTTATTATAAATATTTCCCTTTCGGTGCAAAATCTACATAATTTAAAGCGAGAATAACCATGTATAATCCAGCTACTTAGTGATCTTCGAAATTAACTGTCAGTCACTTGAATTTATGTGGCGCATTTAAAATATACAGGCTCACGTTATATGTTGAAAACAAGGAAAAAACAGAATGTTAATATGCTTGGGAACTGTTTCGCTATTACACCTTGTGCGGTGTTCAAATATAAATGATAATTGTGAAGGTTAAATCAAACCACATTTGTAACTGCAGTTAATAGGTTCTTTGACGAATAAGGCATTGAGAGAATGAGGCATAACGCGAGTAACGCGAGTAGAACTCTCTCTGACCCTTCGGGTATTACAGGTGTGATGTTATGTTATGTTATATTTATCTTTAAAGACGAACTCCAAAGTTTCCTTTGACCACTTTTCCTAATCTCCATAGTTTTGATACTCGCCAAGCGGTCTTTCTTCAAGAAGTTAACCTCCGCATTTTGGCAATTACTAAATGGCTAGAACTGAAGAACATAAAAGAGTTAGTACTTATGTGTATATCACAATCATAAAGTCGTCGTAAGTGTTCCACAAGTTACGGCTGCTCCTAGCTCAGTCATAACACGTTAAATTATGGAAATAAAATTGTATTAAATGCACTATTCTTATACCACAATAAAAATGCTACGAGTAGGTAAGGATTCATCTTTATTACTTTTTCACAATCGCTCCTTTCGTGTATAGTGTAGGTAAGTATGGAAATTCTAACATGTTTATTATATGAATATGTTGGTAATGTGGTTGGTTTCTTGGAAATTAATATACCACCTACATTGGCTCATATCTGCACGTGTTTCTCTCACATATTAAAATATACAAATATCTATTACACTTGTGATACGCTTACATGTTAGCCTTTGTAGAATCATAACGCTAGGTAAGAAGGAGGTTTTAACAAGTTTAATATAGAAATTCTCATGATTTTCCAATAGGAAAATACCACAATCCCTAAGTATTTAGAACGAATTCTAATGCTTAAGTAATACGTAATACAGACGAGTATCTAAAACGTTTAATTTCAACGAGAATTAGCACTAGATTTTTTTTTTTGAATTGTAACAGTAGTGGTAGTACTTTACATCAATCTAGTGTGAAGGCAGGTGAGTGACCCCGCGGCCAGTAATAGAGCTGTAAGGCGGCGAATAGCCTGAATAATTCGCATTGTTCTCGCCGCATACATGTAGCCCGAAATGTCGTCCCCAAGCGAGCGGCGATTTTCCCTTTTCCCGTAATAGTCCGTTATTTGAAAACTTCAACTTCACAATATGGACACACAAATCACTGCCACAACAAATCGTGTTCGGCAGAGGCGAAATCGTTTTGCGTGTGACGTTAATGGGATGGGAGCTATTCTTCACTTCACGACTTTATTGGACGATATATCAGCAGTAGTGTTCGACATCCAACCGGCGACAAAATACATTATGACCTTTGTATTAACTCGAGTAATGCCAATTTTAATGTTTATTCTAGAGGTCTGAGAACTCTAGATTAGCCTCGGTGGAGTTCGCCAAACATTTCAAACCACTACGAAGCTGCATAAACAGCCATTAAGAATAAGAAATAGGTACCTATGTTAGATTAGTACTTATAATTAAATTGTGTACAATGTTGCAAACATAAATTGTCCTTGCATTTGAACTTTGCCCTACAGATTTCAAAGTTGTTGAGTATTAGCAAAGTCATTTATCAAGCTTACATCACTGTATCTATCCATCACTTAGAATACAACTTTAGTTAGAGCCATGATAAAATTAACGTTATTGTTAGCTTTCGTCATCTCATTCATCATTTGCTTAACAAAACCCATGACTATGACATCTAATTTTATTGATCCAGGGCTAATAAGGACCTTACGTCATTGATTTTCTCCAGCTCATCCCACCTATTGCTACGAGGTTTCCCGCGACGCTGTCTAAATAGGTTAATACATAGTAAAAATTAAACTAGCTGCCTTATTGATTTATTGATTCCTGGGTCGGGCAAAGTGTTATTGGGTTTTTTCATTAGGAATTTCTCAATTTCAGTCACGAAGTTTGGACTTGTAACCAGTTGATGGCAATAGGCTCGCCCCACATAACATGGGTATTAAATATAACTGGCGAAATGTAGGTATGTTCCCACTGCTGGGACACAGGCCTCCTCTCTTTGAGAGGGAATGGGCTATAATCTACCACGCGGGCCCAGTGCGGATTGATAGATGCCAAATGACTTCGAATTTTTTGGTTCTAAGACATGCCGTTTTCCTCACGATGTTTTCCTTCACCGTTTGGAGAGCAGCGGTGCTGAAATAAATTACACAAAGTAATGTGCCTGCCTGGGTTCGAACCCACGACCTACTGTTCGTAAGTCGGAGCCGCCACAACTGGCCAACGCTGCTCCAATTATGTCAATAAAACCTGGAAGTTAGAAGGACTCCACATTACAAAAACACCGTTGAATATTCCAAAACAATTTTCATAGATGCAGGAGAACTCCCCAGCAATTCAGTAAACACTTGGAATGTTCACGATCTGTTAAGAGCAGAACGAGAGCAAGTTCCTTTGTTCACTGCATAATCAAAGCTTCGACTTAAGTGACGCAGTTTGTCGTTACAACAAATAGCCATCATAAATTGTGATTACACCTGTTCTTAGCACTTCTTAAGTGAGATTGTTTCTGCTGTTTAAGTACCTACAGTGCAGTCATTAACTTGTAATTAATTTATCATTAAGCCTTTTACTGTGAACACAATATGATGTTTTTTTCGATATTTCAGAATGTATCTTACTATAGCTTGTCTCTTAAGCTGCTTTTTCTTGAAACCTTCATTGTGTTTTTTCGAATAACATAGCATCACGCCTATGCGCCCTTGGGCATCCAAGGGGTTAGACAGAGGTGTACTCATCAGTATACCCACATTTCGCCAGTAATTTTAGTTTTTTTAGTCCACAGTTTTAAGGCTCTATTTACTAACACAAATTGTATTTTATCATATTTATGTTAGTCTGTAAGGTATCTATCTATGGGCTTTAGATGTTTGAAAATAAAATGATGATTATTATTAAAAGCTGCCTAGCCTATTTCCATCAAACGGGCTCAAATTCAGACTCGAAAAATCGAATGACACTTTGCCCGACCCGGAAATCGAACGCACTCACCAACGAGGCAGCCTGCTGCGAGGGATGCTGTTTGATGTTTGCTCATACCTCTGTAATTTTTCTTTCTTTATATATTCGCGACCCATCCAGTGCAGACCGCCTCCGGGCTCCAATTTACCTACCATACTATCGCAACCATATTTATCTACAGCCTTTAACTATTAATCAAACTATACATTAAAATACCTACCTGATATTTGTTGCGAACACCGACCGCGTCTCTGGCTCCAATTAAAGTACAGATAACTGAATAAAAAGCATCATATATGCGGCTTTGAATGAAATTTGGTACAGTATAGCCAGAACACATTCAGTACTAAATTTCATGCAGATTTCATTCAAATCCGTTCAACAGATACGGTCCAATTGAGTAACAAACATACATTGCAAACTAGTGGGAAAATAATATTAGAGGGTATGTAATTCTATTTCTAGTGCAGTTACAGAAAATCTGTAGTTGATGTCACAGTACATTTGAGATTGAATTACCAAAAGGCATTTCATATTTGCATATTAGATACCCACATTGACTTAGCTTTGGCAAAAGACCGGATTAGGCTCTTACGCAGGCTTTAGCTATGGCTGCATGTGCTCAAAATTGGTTAGATTAGCTGCTGTAATCTGATTCACGTAGCCATAAAGCCATGGGGAAACACGACGTCATGGTTGGCGCAGTGGCTGAGCAATTGGACTGCTGCGTTGCGTGTCGCGGGATCCCCGCAAGGAACAAATATTTGTATGGCCTATAGATAGTTGTTCCAGGTCTGGGTGTTTAGGGCACGCCACAATAGTGGCGGTAATTCCCTTCTTTGAGGAGTGGCTTGAGTGCCCTCACCTTCCGTCTGACGCAGGTCCTCACCGGACACGGTTGTTTCGAGAGATACCTGCACCGAATCAGGCGGGAGGAAACGCCTGGTGCAAGCCATAGTCCGGGGCGAGGAGGAATGGGACGCCGTCGCCTCCTTCTGCGAAGCAGTGATGCTAGCAAAGGAGGTGGCGGAACGTGAGAGGGAGATAACCTCACGTCCCAGCCGCCGCCGCGGGAGACGCTCCGGGCATCGGGGGCCACGTGACGGCTTCCGGCCACCGTAGACGCGGGCCTGTGGACGGTGAGTGATGGTAGCTCGCCGTCGTGCGTCTTATGACGACGACAGGCCGTGTCGCCGTCGCGTACGTGTTCCACGCGCGCCTCAAAGAGATGTCAGCAACATGGGAGGGGCCTGCAAGGGCCGACGCCCGTCGGGGCTGCGGATGATTTTCCACCCTCCAAAAAAAAAAGGTCTGGGTGTTTGTGTATGTGAGTTTGAATGTTTGTTAACGCACCCACGACACAGGAGAAATTCCTAGTAGTAGAATAACTGCTCAAGTGCTCAGCAAGAGGTCCTATTTGTTTTTTTTTTTTTGGCAGGTTGAAAATCATCGAATAGCCCCTCCCGCTCTTAGGCAGAGCGAAAGGGAGTGTCAGACTTCTACTGACTAAAAACCACCCATGTTCCTTCTTAGCCCTCTATGTCGTGGCCGCGATAACTAGTGTACAACCCGCGGCCCCGACGAGCGTCGGCCCTTTCGGGTCCCTCCCATGTTGCTGACATCTTTTTGAGGCGCGCGTAGAACACGAACGCGCCGTCGACACGGCCTGTTTTCGTCGCTCACAGCAAGAGGTCCTTGGTTTCGATTATTTCATAAATATTTTTTCAGAAGCAGGTAGCAGCCACGGAGTCTACAATTATGACCGGTGGATGTTAATAGGGGGTCTCTATTACATGGGATTCCGGTCATTTTATTTAACTTGGGTGGATGGTGACCACCGGGAGAGATGATTTTAATGAGATAGAAATCTCATACTCCCAAATTACCCCTGTCTTACTCCCAAAGGTTGCCTTGGATTTCCATGCGAAATCAAAAGAAAAGGTTTCTCAGGAGCGTGAGTGGGAACTCACTCATTGTTTGATCAAGTTTTCACGACTTCTTACTCGCCGGTCCCAACGTCGCCGTCGAATTATTCGGTTATCGCTGCATAATAAATGATTCGACGCATTCCTGTTCCGCATCGGTAAAAACCACCACAAATATCTTCACGGAATAAACCTGTTATGGAGGTAATACCAGTACAGTGAATTCAATTTTAATGGAACTTTATTTAAATGAATCCATTTCATGCTTGCACCGAAATAAGGCCTTGTGATTGCGTTACTGTTGGGTAGTGAAGATACTATTTTAAATAAATCCACAAAAGAATCGTAAAAACTGGTACATTCCTACATACGGCTTTTCAATTCGGCCCATTTCATATAATTATTGAAATAACAGTATATAAATCATTTTGCTTATTCATATTGGATTCATGATCTTATTCAAGCATAATTTATTTTTACCACTATAAAATATCAGACTCAGTATTATCTTAATGATGTGACCAGACGGTACTTCTACCGAAAGAAATCATAGAATTACGGTATTCCAAGCATCTTGGCATAAATAGGATTTCTCCTGTATCGTGAGTACGTTCACAAACATAATTATAAACTCACAAGCACAAATACCCAGACCCGGAACAACTATGCATAGTTGGCATACAAGTATTTGTTACGTGCGGGGATCGAACGCGCGACACGCAGCACAGCAGTCCAATCGCTCAGCCACTGCGCTAACCGTGTCGTCAACTCAATTGATATTTTTCTAAAGATCGCTAGCAATGCTTTGAACTATTAACTAGCGAGGGGACGCATATATTATTTTAGATTAGGTACCCATCTAAAATATAAACGAAAAAAAAAATGAACAACCCACCGCACGTATTCGAATAGGTGGCTCGTGAAATTCAGGTAATTCTAAACTAGCCGTGAACCGCGGAACGTTGTGCAAAAGTTATCCGGCCCGGTTTCACGGTCGATTTAGTCGCGGCTTTATGATAAAATAATTCTTCAGTCCGATGCGCTACGGGTTATCAAGTACTACTTACAAATGTACATAAGATTAGCGGATTATTTCAAGCGCATTTCTTTTTGATTCAGCATTTTCATTGTTTATTTTCATGGTTTCAAAAACTCGTAGCACGAATTTCCTTCTGGTATTTATTTCAAGTAAATGTTATGAGCTACGTAACTCGTGTTTTACAGTTGAATGTTTGATGGAGTATTTTCGTGGTTTTTTGCCTTTTCTTAAATAATTATGCTGGAGTGGATTTCTTAGTCTTACTCAATGAAGCTGAATACCAGTGTTTTCATCAAACAACTGCCCTGATTGATCTTCACAATCCACTTACTAGTGTAAATGCACGAACTAGTAAATCATTATTACTTGAAATAAATTATACATAACATCAAGCCTAGAAGAGCTCTAGAAGGGTTAGGCGGAGGCGTACCTAATATTACACCCACTTTTTACTTGTCATGTTTAAGTCCCATGCAATAGAGGGCGAGCCTCTTGACATCAACAGAGCACAGATCAAGATTTCGCGGCTGCTACTGAAAAACCCAATAACACTTTCGTGGTCCTGAGAATCGATCCCAAGACTTCAAGCTCAATACTCCAGCACTTGTGACCACTAGACCATAAAATAGGCATTCAAATTGAAATAAATAATGAGCTTCATACAAAAGCTAGATACACTGCCAGCATAAAAATGCATGTATTTCGACCTCGTCTTTTCAAAAAGACAATTCAAGTTATACCAACACAGCTCCGTTCCACGCTTATAGCGCTATGCATTTGTTTTTTTCCACTTTGGAATCGCTTTCGAATTCAATTGGAACCTCGGGTGAATACGACGCAGTTGTAGAGGTGTAGGTGTTTTGTCATACATCTACACTCCGCCAAATAATCGGTTCTATTTTTATTCTATTTTACCTTTAACTCAATAAAGCTTTCATACATCCCAGTACCAAAGTATAAATTGAACGTAAATGTGTCGTTACTGCAAGTTAGTGAACGAGATACGTACGAGAGTTCACTTAAGTGCAAAGTTTGTTATCATATCGCCCACGAGGAATGGGTACAGTGTAATGGTATTGCCAGTTGCTCCTCACTGTTTGCATGAGACGAGTATCAACTACGCTATTCATTTCAGCCCCAGGTTATATAGGTATACGCGAACCTGTATGAATATAATAAAACTCACATAGGAACAACCATTCCGTACAAATTCAGTGACCCGATTACAAAAATTAGGTTCCTATGTAAGTAAAAAAAAATCACGAACTACCAATATAATTCATTCTACACACAAAAGCAAGCGAAGCGGTCATGAGGAGAATGGGGCATCCTTAACAGTGGCCCTCGGAAATAACCGCAAAGGTTATCAAATTGGCAGTAGTGGACGCATTGAATGCCTAGGGCCAGGCGCACATGAACGATTCCACCGAACCTCCCCGTCGACCGTAATGGGCTATGCATGAATAACCGCAAAATCGCATAGACCCCACTAATATGAGCAAATCTGAGCGTACCACATATATTATTTATGTAAATGTATTAAGTAGATGACGGAATGTAATTCTCATCTACAGACATATGAGCGAATGCAGGCAAGCTAGGCATTTTGGAAACAATGTGTTTTAATATTCAAATTACTGTATTTTAGTCTATCATTATTTCTATACAAGCAAAGTGTTTTCTAGTAAATTTAATACATTACTTCACGAGACGATCTAAAGGAATAGTAAACTCTACTACTATATTTATTCATAAGAAAAATACCATTTTGCATGTTTTATTCACATTGACGAGTAATAAATTTTGTTTAGAAAGTTATAAAACTAAAAAGTAAACTTGCTTGCCGAATTTTGTGTATATGTATCAATCATAACATTTAAAAAAATTATAGACTCTTAGAATAATACGCATTAACTACTTGAGCGCCTTATTATAGACGCAATTAAAAAGTCATTGTTTTATGTACAGATGGTGTTCGTAAGGTGCGCGAGGAGTTAAAATCAGTTCCTTCATCATTCTCGTGAATAAAAGAGCACGCATGAGAACGGAAAATTATGAATACCTCTGCATCTCCTAAAAAAGTGACGACAAACTGCATTCCGCGTTCACGTTTTTCTCCAAGCAAAGAGCAAGCTACAAAATGAATAAAACGAGAATAGTTTTTCTTCGCAAAATGTGACAAAGGGGAGGTGCGGGATTTCTCTACGTGGAGTTATTGTCCGTGACGCAAAGTCGTCTTGACAAATAGTACTGCGTTTTGCAACATTTTTAACTAAGAGTTAATGCCTCCGCCAAGAGTTTCTTTTAGCTTAAGGAACGGAGGATAGTCATAGTGCAATAAACTTTTATTATCATTTCTCTGGAGCTAGACACGTAATATTTTTCTAGTTTTATTTTTCCAAACTTCTTCTCTGTCTTCTTCTGACTGTTTTTTTCCAAACTGTGTCGTTGGTCTAGTGGTTGCAAGTGCGACTGGTGAGCATGGGGTCCTGCATTAAATTTCCGAGTCGGACAAAGCGTTATTGGGTTTTTCTATTAAGAGTTTCTCAGTAGCAACAGTCTAGATTTGTGCCCGATTGATGGCAATATAATCCTTCTTACACGGGAGTCGAAAATAACTGACAAAATGGATAGTACTATTACAGAAGGCAGCGGTGGCCCAGTGGTGTAGGCCCCGATTTACGAGCAGTAAGTCGTGGATTTGAACCCATCCAGGTGCATTACTTTGTTTAATTTATTTCATCACCATTGCTCTTAATCATCGGGGTGGCATTTACAGGGTTTTTCCTACACAGATTTTTTTTTCTCTTCTATTTTTTTTAAGAATTGTGACATCTACCAAACTGCACTGGCACCCGCGTGATTTATTATACCCCATTCCCTCTCATAGAAAGGAGGCCTGTGTCCCAGCTGTGGGAACGTTTTAGGCTGTTGATGATAATGATGATTACGTGCACCTCTGCCTTACCCTTAGGAGATTACCAGTGTGATGTTATGTTATTTTTCCAAACAGAGAAAAACTTAATAAACGAAAACTCAAAAGGCACTCTTCAAAGCATGTTACATTGAACACAACGTGTCTATCTTCACATCAGCCTGTAATTTCATAATTGTTCCGTTTAATCGAACAAGCGAATTCGAACTACATAGCTTCATTATGTGTAAAGCCTTAAACTGATATTCACAGGAGAATTCGGTTTATCTCGATCAGAATCATCCACGAAATAACAGCTATCTGCTTGCTAATAAACGCTATCATTGGTCTAGATAGAATCACGCTCGAAGGCTACTTCAATATCTCAAGTTCGATTACCACATCGCAAAACGTGGACCTTAGCTCCAGGTTTAAGGTGGTTAAACTCTCAGTTGCGGCCCTGAGTTGGAAATGTGCCCGATAAATGATGATAGACTCACGCCCACACATGCCAAGTCTCACAAATCCATACTTACCTAAATTTCGTTTCAGGCTCTCGCCGGTGGGAATGAAAAACGTGACAGAAATATTTTTTATGAAAACAAATTGATATTTCTTCAACCGGACTTCCTTTCCCGAAAAAGATCGTACTAAATTTTTGTGCCAAATATTAAATACCTCAGATAACATATCATCACGCTTATAACCCTCGAAGAGTTAGCAGAAGTGCACCTATTAGTAAATCCACATTTTGCCAGTTTATTGTTTAAGGCCCACGTGAAAGGGGGCGAGCCTATTGCGAGCACTCGAGCACAATAGGGTATTAGCCCGTCAGACAGATTTCCAAAAAATATTGGATACTTATTTTTTCTTTTATCACGACGTAAATGAAGACGACACAGTGCTTCGAAAAGTCGCGCTACGTCACAGTTTGGTACATTTTTTACCAGAAAGTGACGTCTTTTTTAGTCAGTTAACTACCCTATTCTAGTCTTCGTGACTGCCACTGAGAAATTCTTTATACAGGGTGTCCAAGAACCTGGCGTCCAACTGGATTCCCACGATGCCCCAAGTTCTAACAGTACTCAGAAAAATATTTTAAAAAATCCACCCCATGTACTTACAGAATTATACTGATTTCAAAAAAAAAGGGGAAATGAGCACCCTGTGACATACTTTTGAATGCTGTGACTGCTAATGCTGATAATTTCGATATTTCTTGGAGGTTTTGTAATCTAGGGTATTGCTGTGTCTAAATAGAATGTAAAAATAAAGTACTTATTGTACCATTTTAAAATAAAATATTATTTTAACTAAAGGTGATATGGAAAACTATTGAATTTCGCAACTTTGACCGACTGTAGTGTAAAAAAAATGTACCAAAATAGTATGGCAAGTGACGTCAAATTTTGACGCGTTTATTCCTCTTTTTAAAAAGGTATAATACTTACACATTAATTTGAAAAAAAAAATTTTTGATAATATTTTTACTCAACAACCCAATTTTTACGATGTCTTACAGAATTCTTAGAAAGAAAAATTTACGACGAATTGAATCTAACCTCTAAAGAATTACTATTGTATGCTCATAAAAATAACAACAGGCCTCTCAAAAAACAGGTTAGACCGTAAGGGACGGTATGTGCATGCATCTCACCATAGTGATTCGTTATTACAACAGGAGGGAGCAAGACAGAAACTATCTTTGCGATTTGCTGGTTCTTCTTTATGGTACCCCATTATTCAGGTAAGAGTGAGGGAGAAAAAGGTTAGAGGTGCGAGTGAGATAGATAGTGACGCTATCTGGGATCGTGCTATTTAGGATAACAGTACGGTCAGTACGCGTCACTGCCTCCTGCCGTTACTACGCACCTCTCTCTTATTGTTACCATTGATCACGTACTACGATTTAAAGCTTTGTTTATTGGACTCGATTACTCTTTGTGCTCTGGACTTTGAAACGAACTCTTTACGACGACCTTTGCCTGTGTTTGGACAGTTTGTGTTTTGTGTGTGCTACCATGGCGACCTACACTCCGCAAGAATACGCAAATATGCACTACATTTATGGAGAATGTAGAGGTAATGGACGAGCTGCAGCGAGACTTTACAGAGAAAGGTATCCGAGGGCTACGCGATATCCCGACCATCGAGTTTTCATTAATGTGCACAGATCACTATGTGACGGGCGGTTCCCCAATCAAGTAGCTGGTGAAGGACGACCCGTAAATGACTTCATACGCGATGAAGTTTTAGAGGCGGTGTCGGCAAATCCAAGCATCTCTGTGCGAGGAATAGAAGCTGATACGGGGATACCGAAGAGCACAGCACACAGTATTCTCCAAAAAGAAGAATATCATCCGTACCACGTACAGCGAGTGCAAAGTCTTTTACCTCGAGACTATCCGAGCCGAGTCGCGTTTTGTGAAACAATCCTGCAAAAACATCGAGAAGACGAAAACTTTATCGACAAAATTTTGTGGTCAGATGAATCAACATTTAAGGATGGCTACATGAACCTACACAACTTGCACGAGTGGCATGTGGAAAATCCGCACTTGATGCGAGAAGATAGATCCCAGTACCGGTTCAAAGTGAACATGTGGACCGGTATTCTCTGTGGGAATATTATTGGTCCATTTGAGATGCCCGAGAATTTGACTGGCGAATCATATTTAAATTTTCTTCAAAATGATTTGCCAAACTTACTAGAAGAGACCCCACCAGATATGTGGTTCCAACACGACGGCTGTCCAGCACATTTTCGCGTATCCGTTAGAGAGTTTTTGGACGAGCAATACCCGAACAGGTGGATTGGGCGATCAGGAACAATCCCGTGGCCAGCCCGCTCACCTGACTTAAATCCGCTGGATTTTTTTTTCTGGGGAACTATGAAGGAGCTCGTTTATGCGAAGCCCATTAATGACATCGCTGACCTTCGTGAGAAGATAACACAAGCAGTGCAGGTGATACGTCAAAAAAGTTACTCGCGAAACATAAAGCGGTCCTTTTTAAGGAGAGTGAGAGCTTGTATTGCCGCGGGTGGTCAACATTTTGAACATTTATTGTAATAAAATATCTTTAAACTAACATTCTTTGCTTTTATTCTACTGGGAACCCATCTACCTGTGTGTATTTCCTTCTTGCTCACTCTTGGAACCGAAGTAAATAATAGTAGTAACATAACAGTTTCTAAGATAAGAAAGGGTCCGACAGTTACCGTTAGTAGGTAGGCACTTCGTAAAAATTGGGTTGTTGAGTAAAAATATTATCAAAAATTTTTTTTTTCAAATTAATGTGTAAGTATTATACCTTTTTAAAAAGAGGAATAAACGCGTCAAAATTTGACGTCACTTGCCATACTATTTTGGTACATTTTTTTTACACTACAGTCGGTCAAAGTTGCGAAATTCAATAGTTTTCCATATCACCTTTAGTTAAAATAATATTTTATTTTAAAATGGTACAATAAGTACTTTATTTTTACATTCTATTTAGACACAGCAATACCCTAGATTACAAAACCTCCAAGAAATATCGAAATTATCAGCATTAGCAGTCACAGCATTCAAAAGTATGTCACAGGGTGCTCATTTCCCCTTTTTTTTTGAAATCAGTATAATTCTGTAAGTACATGGGGTGGATTTTTTAAAATATTTTTCTGAGTACTGTTAGAACTTGGGGCATCGTGGGAATCCAGTTGGACGCCAGGTTCTTGGACACCCTGTATAAAAACCCCAAAAGCACTTTGCTGGGAATCCCACCCAAGACCTCATGCTCAGCTGTCGTACAGTCTACTATTTGGTTGTACAAAATATCGAATACTTGTCAATAACTTGATGCGACCGTATCAAAGAACGCTCTTTAAAATCGTTTTATTTATTTCCGTCAATCAATGAATTCACTTTCTTTATTCATCCATAGATTTGGAGGGGAAAGAAAAGTAATCTGAAGGATTGGGCTCGAACACGCGAAAAAGATATTGGAAACCATCCGCGAAATAGGAACAACCCATTATTATACTGTCAGATATTATCCTTCGCGTATTTAGAAATAAACTTTTGTTATATAACAAAAAGGTTTTACTTACTTACTTTAATAATCTGCTTTATGAGCCCACATTACACTGGTGTATAAATTACCGTTGTTCTAATTAGGTATTATTAAGGGATGTTTTGTAGCTTTAATCTAATGTTTCGTATTTTCGCCTTCGTTAAAACTCAAAGCTATTTCAAATCATGAACAGTCTTATGATATTCAATCATGTGGATCGGAACGTGAATTCTACACTCTGTTGAGCGTGGCGGTATCTGAATCTGCCCTAAGATTGCCCGTTGTGGTGAAGTGGTCGGAGCTCACTGGATCATAAGTAATACTCGTACGTATGTAATGTCACATCATATGTGAATTATATTATATAAAGGGTCTACGTGTATATTACCTTCTAGAATATTCCTTACTAGTCTATATGTAACTAAATTAACCATTTATGTTTTTTTGAAGATTGTTCAGTTTTCTCGTGCTGGATCTGAATAGGTCCAAAAAGCACAATACTGGCGTACTTACTATCTTCACTATAAAAAACAATTTTGATTTTTATTCTTGAGTGAATATTTTCTATTCAAGTCATTGATGAACGTCAAAAATCTCTCGATTTTCTTTTGCCTGAAAAGGCAAAAGAAAGTGCCTCCGCTTTCAAAACTTTAGAAACTAGCTAGAACTTAAAACGGTTTCGAAGCTAACTCTTAATTCAGACTTTGTTGCCACAAAATGCAACTGTGTGGATGCACTATTGATGCACTTAGCATTTACATCACTAGAAAGGCAAAGCAGTGGCACAAAGTAACGAGAAAAAATATACATTGTTTTCTTTTGCTCCTATTTTAAAAAATATTCTATTATTCAGCAAGAGTTGAAATGTGCCGTACTGTCAATGTCGTGTCTACTCGTATTAACTTATTTTGGAGCAGCAGATTTGATATTTCGTGAATATTTCCCTTAACTGACACCTTACATTAATTAAATATGTCTATAATGCCTTGTTAGTCTAGTGATCTGGACTCTGAGCAAGAGCTCCTGGGTTTGATTCCTGGGTCGGGTAAAGTGCTTTTGGGGTTTTCGGGTAAATGTTGATGGACTATTGCGCACACTTCTGACTAACCTTTCGGAGATTACAGGTGTCATGTTACATTAATGTTTACGGAATTATATAATTAACCTGCGGTAACTAGGTTTCAAAATTTCGCCACATAAAAACTATTCACGTTTACCCAAAAACCGACAAAACCTCAAATAGCTGTCTAACTTTACTTTCAACCCACGTTCACCTCAAACCACTTAAGTACAGAGGTATATGATAATGCACTTTCTCATCATCTCATTTGAGCTTAAATTACAGTAACTTTATAATGTAACCATCGCACATCGTACGTATCCGTTAATGAGGCAGCCAGTCTGTCAAACACAAAGGGGATCTCCATCTAGCGAGAACGAGGAACAATCTCCTAAATCTATCACTCCAGGATGACTTTATTACATAACGGGGCGCTTACATGGGCTATTTTTCAGTAATTATTGCTCAGCGTAGTATTTAACAAAGCAATTTGTGAACCTTTTCGGCGCTATTATGACGGAAGCTACGGTTAGCAACTAAAGACTGACTTCGACAGGCCTGCTTCAGTATAATAATTATGCTTTTACACATTCTTATATCTAAATTGATACTTACGACTTACCATTCGAAACACCGCATTTCGACGGAATATGTATTAGAATTATTTATTTATCATCAGGCAGGCAGTTGAGACAGCTGATACCTGTCTGTTCTTTTGTTCCCTACTGGAGTTTCTTCTTGTAATTTGGTATTATGTTTGTCTAGTCGATTTTGAAATTGGTATATGTTTTGTGCTGGTACAGAAGTCGTATTGGGAGCTTATTCTACATTCCACAAATTCTTGAAATTTGATTTTTATTCAAATATTTATTAAATATTTAGGACACTTGAACAGTTTTACATATAATAACGTATCATCATGCCTGTTTCATCCAAAATGTTAGGCATTTGTGTTTCTGTGGTAAACAAAATTAATCTCTGATTATGTCTGAATCCCATACAATTAAAAGTGACACAAATGAACACTGGGCTGCATTTGTTACTATAAAAACTAAAAGTAAATATCTACTTTCTTTGTTGACTTTTTCTCCTATTGCCTTTTATATTATCGATAAGGAATGTATCTACACTAATATTATAAGAGGAAAGATTAGTATTTTTGTGTGTGCGTGTGTTTGTAAAGAATAAACTCGAAAAGACCTGTGCCGATTTCAAAAATTCTTTCGCCATTAGAAAGCTACATATATCCCTGTATTCCCACGGAAACGGGAAGTAAACGGGTGAAACCGCGTGACGTCCGCTAGTTGTATATAATTTTATTAAACTACTCCAAAGCCAACTAGCAAAAATAGCTATCAGGTCAATTCTGAAACTACTTTTGACAAATTCAATAGCTAAGCATTTCAAGTAAGTCATCCATATAAGCTCACCTTAACCCCTCCGTCCCGCTCCGTCGTATGGGCGTTCGTCTCGGCGTCTCCTCCGTTCCTAAGCATTCTAAATTGCCAGACTTCACCGTTTATTACCACGTAAAATACTGGTTAATAGTCATGGCGAAGAAGAAAGGAGTCTATGGGGAGTAAGTGGACGTTTATCACGATGAGTTATGCATGGTAAAGTTTTATGTTTTTATTTTTATAGACAAAAACAAAAAACTAATCTAGCGGTTGTGAAAACGGAGGAAAGGGTATTTGAATTAAATGGCCGATCTAAATAACGCCATTTTTATTTATTTTGTTTTTATTTATTAAAAATTGCAGCTATGCATAAAACCTTCATTGTATAAATCAATAGCCGGTATCAATAAATATATGTTTTTACCCGACTACGGCGAAGCCAAAAGGAAGGGTAATTATTTTGGCAGTCTATGTATGTTTGTATGTTTGTATGTTCAACCGTAGCGCCTAGACTACTGAACGCATTTTAATAAATGAGGTGGCAATAGATACGTAAGCCCGGGTGCCATAGGCTATTATATATGTATACATTTTAACAATTATTTTTATGACGGAATTTAAATGTCAAATTCTGAGCTCGAAAAAAAAAATAAATTGAGATAATCATAACATGTTTGGTATCAAGTGAAAAATATGTCGTAGTCGTAGTCGCATGCCACCTTGCTAATGGCAACTAGCAGCTGATTTCTGTATCAATGAGAACGCCATGAAAGAGCATCAGGTATCATTTGCATGCGACTACGGCTGTCCTCTATAATAATTATCAAATTATCTACTTACTAGACGATTTTTCTCGTTTTCTATTTTTAAGACCACAGTCTGCGTTTTTATTCGTAGTCGGGTTTTAGTTTTTAAACTTATTTTTGTTTGAGTAAAATGTTCGAAGTGTCACGTTTTTATGATATTTTATGAGCTATTAAAGAATTGAACTCCATCTGACGGTATCATTTTTTTTGGGTGGTGGAAAATCATCAAATAACCCCTCCCGCTCTTGGGCAGAGCGAAAGGGAGTGTCAGACTTCTACTGACTAAAAACCACCCATGCTACTTCTTAGCCCTATATGTCAAGGCCGTGGTATCTCTTACAACATCCCTCAGCCCCGCCGGGCATCTGTCGGTAGCTTCAGTACAACTTTGATACAAAACTTGTTTGTATTGATGGTTCTATGAGTAGTGTGAAATCAAAACCTTCTTGAAACCTGTTTCCAAGTTAGTTCAACTATCTGAAATCTTCACATTGGTTTCTATAACTGTTAATGGAGTCAACTAAAGTCTCATGATAGCTCGATTTGCCAACCGCTCTAAAAGTTTAGTTAGTAACCAAGTTATCGTTTTTGGGGGGGGGGGGGGAGCGTGGGAAATCTTCAGAGCGAAAGTGTCAGACTTCTACTGACTAAAAACCACCCATGCTCTTTTTTAGCCCTTGTGCCGAGGCCGCGGTATCTCTTTCGAACAGCCTGCGACCAAGACGTGCGGCCCTTGCGCTCATTCCAAACCGACCTAACCTCGGCTTCAAATAAAACCGAATGAATACTTTGTTCAAATATTTCATTCATTCACAGAACTAAGCTGGCTATTTTTAATACTGAAAAATATTTAGACATTGGTTAGGTATCCTAAATGCCAGGATCGTTCATAGTCAATTTCAGGCCAAATATTTTCACTCAACGTGTCTATTTATATTCATAGAGAAATTTTCTTTGAATAGATAAACGGATAAAAGGGTTATTCCGCATTATATGGAGGTCTGAAGAACGAAAGACAGGTGAGCCAAGTTATGTGTGGGTGATTTACATAAACACAGGTTGGTTCGTTGGTTCATCCTAGGAAAAATGTGCTAATGAAGACTCAAGAGGCTTGGAAGAATGTTAGCTGAGGCAAATATAAAAACATACAACAATATAAGTACCAATAAGGGCTGTATTTTTCTTTGGCCAAAGAATCAGCATTGCCATTCAACGTGGCAATGCTGCCAGTCTTCCTCAGCATGTTTATGTTGTTGTTTATTTAGTCCGTATAATAGAGTAGTTAACAAAAAAATCTAATTAATCCGTCATATAGATTACCAAAAAAAAATTGGACACGTATTTTTTCTTTTTTCACGTAAACAAAGACGAAACAGGTCTTTGAAAACTCGTTTGACGTTATACTCTAAGACGTATTATTAGTATTTTATTTTTTAGCGGTCAGTGACGTCGCCAACCCCCACTTTATAAATTTTTATTGATATGCTAAAACAAAAATACGTATTCAATATTTTTCGGTAATCTAGCAGACGGACTAATTAGAATTTTTTGGTCAGTAAGCATCCCTATTTACTCTCTCTCAATTTAATAGATTGCAAGCATCCATGTAACTCTACTGCGATAAGTTGATACAAAATATTTTTTTTAAGTCCGTAGAGAAGCATTTTTTACAACAGTTCAAAACTCCTGAGCAGTTAAAGTCATAAAAAGAAAATCTACGATCGTGCATTCATTCTTTTAATAGATAATAAAATAAAAAACTTCACAAAAACGAAATCTATAAACATTTAATAAACGTGCTTATAAATGGAGAGTCCTTCAAACTCGCGAAGAACTTCGGAAATTTCGACCCTTCAGACGTATTTTCAGTCAGGTATTTCTTGAATTAAATCTTATGAAGGATATTGCTTACGCGTAAGTTCGGGGGGCTCTCTAACCCACATAACCAAGACTAACTTACTAAATTTATTATAATTTATTGGAAAAAATCAACTTTTATAGATAACTTTGTCTTTTTAACTTAGTTTTAACAAACAACGCCAGTTTGTGGATCACGTTTGCCAAAATATTTACTTATTATTGTTGAGATTACATTTTACCGCCGCTTGACCCATTTTATGTTCACTTTACAATTTACATAGGGACACCCTACGAATTTTAGGTCGACTAGCCGAAACACGATAACAAAATAAAAGATAATTCTAAACAGCGAAGAAAGCTTTTTCGTGTAACCACTAATTAAATTAAACTGAAATAGAATACAATATAAAAGTGTAGTGTTTATTTTATCGAGCCTAGTTTATACATTTTTCGCGGTCTCATCGTCGGAGAGCCACGCAAGAATTTATATTCCGCACTGCGACTCATAAATTTGAGTGAACGTCCTCTAGCGCCGCCGCTAGTTGTTCTATGTTCGCGTACATTGCAATTTATGATTGTTCAGCTTAAGATTTCACAACTAATAAATTGAATAAATACCGCTTTTATTTTCCCAAACCGACACTCAGTAGTAGCGCGCCAACGCGTTTAATATGATAAAATATTCCCACTGTAGACCATAAAAATAGGTGACATTCACACGATATAATCGCGCCGCTTCAATAAAAATGTTTCATATAAAAATTCGTATATTGCATATTTTTCTAACATAATAATTGTAATAGTACGAAGGTATATATACAGTCGAAATTACAAGCAGTAACTATATTATATTTCATTCAATTTCTCACTGAACACGAAGGTGTACAAGTAATTTCGACGTATATATTGGAATTCAATTTGGGAGCGGAGTGAATATTTCCGTACATGGCGCCGTCGATGTCGGCTGTCTATCACTTTCATATTGTTTGATAGAGTTAGACTCGCTTACCTTGGGACTGGCGTTTACGTACGCGGTAACGATCATTAGGCAACTTTCTGCAGATGCTGCGGCTCGTCGTCGACTGACATTCTTGGAATATTGATCAGTCACCTACCTACTTCAGCTTCAATAAGATGGTCGTTACCATAAGCGAGTGAGATTAACATAAAATTGTTTATCGCCCACGCTGATGCCAATGATCACAATTTGTCCTCAACAAAATAAAAAAAATATCCTTTTGAATGAACTACAAGACTTTAATTGAATTTATTTTTAGAATGTTACTGAGTAGGTCTGTAGGAGTCACTTGGTTATGTGGAAAAAACAGTTAAGTTAAAGAGTGCCACTCTTTTACTTAACTGTTTTTACCCGACTGCGGCGAAGCCCAAAAGGAGGCTTATGTGTTTGGCGTGTATGTATGTCCGTTTCTTTGTTCCCTCATAACTCCTAAACGAATGTAGGGATTTGAATGAAATATACGTCGTTAGATTCGTCTTGATGGCGCGAGTGTCACTGGCTATATATTTTTGTAATCTACTTTTAAAACCCTTCATTTTGATACCCTACTCGACGGTAATGGATTTTTTTTATTTTTTCAAATTCACGATTTTGCCCCCAAACCAGAAATTATCATTTTAATAATTCATTTTAATGTAGCCAGAGACACTCGCGTAGGAGTGACCCCCCGGCGCAGCGCCTCCGCGCGCCATTGATGCAGGCGCGCGAGGACTATCGCCTCCAGATCCCACGGCGGCAATCCGGCAAGGAGGTTCGCCGCTTCGCGGGAGATCGTGCGGTACCCCCGTACCATCCTTACGGCCATGACCTTTTGGGGCACGTTCAGGTAGTGGGCGGCCCGCTTCCTCAAAGCAGGCGCCCACACCGGGGCCCCGTAAAGGGCCATGGACCGCACGATCCCCGCGTAGAGCCTCCGGCAGGAGGCGTTTGGCCCCCCAGATTGGGCAAGAGCCACCTAAAGGCAGCCCCGGCCCGCTCCAGTCTGGGAGCCAAACGTCGGAAATGCTCCACGAAGTTCCACCGGCTGTCGAGGACGAGTCCTAGGTACTTCAAAGTACACTCGACGCCGATGGGAACCCCACCCACCATTAACTGGGATCCCGACGGCAGCGCATTCCCACGTCCATGGAAGCCCATGGCCTCCGACTTGTGAAGCGCCACCTCGAGACCCAGCTGCCGGATCCTCTCTACGACTATCGCAACCCCGCGTGTCAAGTTGTCGGCCGCCGCCTCGTACGACCCACCCTGAGCTAGCACCAGCGTATCGTCCGCGTAGCAGACTACGCAGACGCCGCTAGGGAGGTCGGCGCGCAGCACCCAGTCGTAACCGATGTTCCACAAGGGCGGCCCCAGAACCGATCCCTGTGGAACACCGCACGACATCTCTCGCCGGTTCCACTGTCCATTTCCAAATATCTTGGACTCCATTGTTAACCAAATAAATGTCAAAGGTTATCTACTTATATGTTTTGTTCATACATGTACATATAACGAAACAAACGTGTCCTTAGTAAATCGTACATCTTAATTAATTACACTTTCAGATGTAATTGTATCCATACATATGTAATCCATGTATACAGATGGGCCTATCTACGTAATAGAAACGAAAAAATCCGTAATGAAATCCAATTAGGCTTGTAGTGTATCCAATAACAGACCATTACTTACAAAAGTTTGGATTTGAAAACAAATTAATTTTATTTCGTTCCTTGCATACTTACTACTAACTTAGTAGGTACTTCATATTTTATTCATGATTGAATAAACCAGCAAGCACGGTGATAAACGTCTTAAGTTTCAACTTTAGTGGCTATTTAGCTAAAGCATGGTACTTAATTTTAACCTATAAGAATGCTGTACCTGTTTATTTAAGTATACTGTTTTTTAATATGTTTAAGGCTTTAAATCGTTTTAATTACTATACAAAACACGAGAACATTATTTTGGGTACATAAGTATCCGTTACAAATTCGATAAAAAGTTGAATATTTAATCCCATTGTCTTGTTTTTTTTAATTTGGGTGGCCCAAAAGAAGAGTATCTAAAAAAGGTTAACACAATGTCGAATGCCACATTTCATACGCAGAACCAATTAATTAATTGTTCTCGAATAACAGGTAAAATTCCATTCAAATATAATTTGTATCACTCTACCGCGCTGTTTATGGTGACAAACTTGGCCGCAGTGATCACGCAAACATCAGTTTAGGACAGCGTGCGTACCAGAGTCATATTCTATCAAAACAGACCAAAAATGAATAAAGCAAAACACACGTAAACTTACGCCTATTCCCATGGAGGTAGGCAGTACCTAACCACAAAACACCACCGGCTATGATCCTTACATACTCCTTTTACGTCCAAGTTCATACACCTGCAGGGCTATTGTGTATCTTTTTAAATGTCAGTTGCTACCATAGTGTCCATCAATTAACTGTCAAATGGTTCCATCTTGTATCAGCCTAATAATAACAGGACTATGACCTACAGACCTACTCAGTAACATACTAAAAATAAATTCAATTAAAGTCTTGTAGTTCACTCAAAAGGATATTTTTTTTATTTTGTTGAGGACAAATTGTGATCATTGGCATCAGCGTGGGCGATAAACAATTTTATGTTAATCTCACTCGCTTATGGTAACGACCATCTTATTGAAGCTGAAGTAGGTAGGTGACTGATCAATATTCCAAGAATGTCAGTCGACGACGAGCCGCAGCATCTGCAGAAAGTTGCCTAATGATCGTTACCGCGTACGTAAACGACAGTCCCAAGGTAAGCGAGTCTAACTCTATCAAACAATATGAAAGTGATAGACAGCCGACATCGACGGCGCCATGTACGGAAATATTCACTCCGCTCCCAAATTGAATTCCAATATATACGTCGAAATTACAAAAAATTTAAACTCGGATCAGTTTAAGAAAACATTAAAAAAAAATACTGACGGAAAAGCATATTATAATATTAATGAATTTTTAAATGACAAATCGCTCTGAAAATCCAAATTAAATTTATTTCATTATTTTTGAATTACCCGACTATTTACCAATTTTTTTTTATTTTAATTTTAATTGTTGACTTATTAATATTATTATTTTTTGTAATTTAATTTTAATGAAATATTATAGTCTTTCGATCTAATTTGTACACCAGTCATGGTCAAACATGTTGAGCCAAAGACATATCTTATTTAACACCTTTAATGAGCATACCATGTAAATCATCTAGGTACATGTGTTTTTGCAAATAAATGAATTTGAATTTGACTTTCTGTAACGACTGTCAAGGATGTGAGTCGATCTACAAATGACAGCCGGGTCCAACGGTTCAAGGTGCTTTCCGAGACACGGAGGAAAGTCGGTATGTAATGGGTGGTCAGCTGATCACTCAATCACAGACTAACCCAGTTAAGTGCGGTTTAATCTAAATATTGATCCGAGTGCCCGTTATTATTTACCCACGAGCATCATCCATCATCAACAATTAATGTTCCCACTGCTGGAACACTGGCCTCCTCTCTTTTGAGAGGGAATGGGCTATAATCTACCACGCGGGCCCAGTGCGGATTAGTGGATGTCACATGCTTTTTTGGTTCTAAGACAGTAGACGAGAAGACAGTTCTGGTAAAGTTTTTTTTGCGTTATGACTATGTATGTATGTGTGTATGTTATGGCTATTGCGTATCTTTTTAAATGTCAGTGGCTATCATAGTGTCAATCGATTAACTGTTAGGTCATAGTCATAGGTCGTAGTCAACAGTTAATCGATGGATATTAATAAGTCAACAATTAAAATTAAAATAAAAAAAAGTTGGTAAATAGTCGGGTAATTCAAAAATAATGAAATAAATTTAATTTGGATTTTCAGAGCGATTTGTCATTTAAAAATTCATTAATATTATAATATGCTTTTCCGTCAGTATTTTTTTTAATGTTTTCTTAAACTGATCCGAGTTTAAATTTTTTAAGCATTTAGGAACATGATTACCTATAAATTATCGGCGCTCTGCATACAACACAGCTCGAAAGTCTGTTAACCAGTCTTACTAAGGGGTATCGTAGTACCCAGTACTAACTGGGCTGTGGAGGTCAGATAGGCAGTCGCTCCATGTAAATACTGTTATTCAGTTTCATCCGGTTAGACTGAAAGCCGACCACAAACTAGTGGAGAATCACAATATGTTATCATCGATTTATCGACAGTTCACTAAAGTCCTCTGGTCTGGCCAAGCCTAAGCATTCATGTGCAAACAGCTTAACACAAAATTACTAGAATTATTCACATACAATAATTAATTCGTCTCCCAGTAATTTGTAATAAGCAACAAAATAGCATCAAACATTATTCGACAAACACATTCTAGGTATTTTACGATTGACAAACACACATATTGGAATTACAGTGACCAAATACACAATGTACACACGACGACCAGTCAAGCTATACCTAACCAGTTTATGTGCATCTCTAATTGTATGGGTAATATATAAAAAAGCGAGGCCATGTTATACTGAAAATATACAGCTTTAGGTTTCACCGCGTACTAAACGTATCTTCAACCAGTGAACACAAAAAGAAATCTAGAATCAAAAGTCAAATGTAAGATTATTTCTACTTTGTTTATAGGACAGCTCTAACAAAAGAAACATGTCTTTGCCAAACGTATTAACCTTAATCCTTTGTCTCATACGAAATGCCGTTGAGGTGGTTATTCCGGCTCATTACTTTTAAATCATACCTTATCTTTTTTGCACAAAAAAACGATTGTTTCATTTAGATTCATATGCACATAATTATAAGAAGGTGCCTTTGGTGCGACAAGTGACAAGAACCATATTTAGATTATAATAAGGATATTCAATGCCACATTCAGACCTACGGTTTATTGCTCTGTGTATGTTTATTGCTCTGTCGGTGCGATTTTAATTATTTACAAGAAGTTTCTGTAAAAGGCTAGTGAGTTTTTATCTGTTACAGAATTTTTTATTAACGAGTGATCACACTTATCGATTCAAAATTGTTTTTCAAGGAGCTTTATTTATCCATACAATAAAAAAATAATGGGTTGCACTACGGGAGTGCCGGCAGAAGTGAAAATTCTGCATTTTTGAATATTTTGGACAAATTAGTACAATTAATGTGTTTAAATACAATATTCATTTATTGCGCTCTCGTTCACAAACATGACAATTTATATTACATAAAAAATGTAACACTTCAGAACGTGCACAACGCCGCTAAAAAGTTTTCAGTGTTTGACATTTCAGTTTTCTGTCGTTTAACGCCGTTTTACGAATTTTCGATCAGGTCACGAGTCGTGACGTGAGTTTAACATTTTTTAACGAGCCGCTAAAGAAATTTCAAATGCTATTTTTCCCCTAAACAACAACAAGACAGGACAATGAATTAGAACAATAATATTTCCTCTAGTACAGACGCCAGCACAAGCTACCCGAAACCGTCAATTTTTCCCAATGAACCTTTAACCTAATGCTTCGGCGATAATGTTGAAAATTGACAGATTATAGTAGCATGTAACTTTATGACCGACAGTAAATGCTCTCGTCGGCAGTCACCAAGATGACCTACAACTGACTGATCTGAAGATAGTTATCCAATTTATTCACACGTTACGAGTCGAGCAGTAATGGAAACGTGCCTTATCTGTTATATCTCACCTTAAGTTCTAAAATGTAATCTTTAAAGGTAAGTTAAAGGATTTGAGGCCATTAAGTACAATTTTCGTTAAGAGATTAGATGAAAGTGCACCTTGAGAGGATTTTTATAACCCAGGTAGGTTTTTTAGAATGGACCAATTTACACCCATAACTTATGCCTCTTTTTACTAACATTCATCATCATCACCAGCCTACAACAGTCCACTTCTGGCCTTTTCATCGCACGCCACTCAACTCAATTCTCAGCAACTCTGATCCAGTTGCTACCAGCCACCCTGCGAAAATCGTCGCTCTGCCGAGGTTGAGGGCGTCCCACGATTGTTCTTTTAATAACATTGGGTAACATAAAATGTACATCTCGTTAATTTCGAATCTTACCACGTCAACCGAGCGTTGAAAATACAACAGTGCATTTTTCAAAGGTTTAGGTACTAAAAACTTCTGCGGGTTGTTCGAAAGAGATACCGCAGCCCAGGACACAAAGGGCAAAGAAGAAGCATAGGTTGTTTTTAGTCAGTAGAAGTCTGACACTCCCTTCCGCTCCGCCCAGAGTGAGAAGATTCAATTAATGGTCTGCAACACTCCAAAAAAATAGGTACTCAAAACTTTGTTTGTTTTGCAATTAATGTTGCCTTGATTACCGATGGGTATTGATTATAATTATTTATGAATACAATATCAAAACAGTTTTAGTTCAATCCAAGCGGAAAGATGATTTAGTAAACTAAACATAACATAACACCTATAATCTCTGAAGGGTTTGGCAGAGGTATTCCTATTAGTACACCCACATTTCGCTAGCTTGGTTCAAATTCCATGTAATAGGGGTTGACCATATTGCCATCAACAGGCACAAATGCAAACTCCGTGGCTACAACTGAATAATTCCCGATGATAAACCCAAAAACACTTCGCCCCAACGGGGAATCTAACCGAGAAACTCAAGCACAGTATTCGCGCTTGCGACTACTAAACCTACGAGACAGTTACAGTAAGTAAGTACAATAAAATATACTTAGCAAGCCAAACGTAATACTAAATCCTTAAACGCGCGTAATTCTCTGCTCACGGCGATAGATGGCGCCATAACTCAGCGTGGACAGAAACTACCGCCACAACGAGGCAAATCGAAAGCCATGCGATGATCATTTACACACGATTTAGATGTATTTGAGTGGTATGAACTATGTGGCAATATCCATTTGGTTGGTGAATGATTTGATGGGCACATCATTACATTATTATACTGTGTGCTGCGACCAAATTAACAATATCTACACTAATATTACAAAGAGGAATGATTTGTATTTATGTGTGTATGTTTGTAATGAATAAACTCAAAAATTACTTCGCCGATTTCCAAAATTCTTTCACCATGAGTAACATAGGCATAGGTTGATTGGCCTGTTGGTCTAGTGGTTAGTGACCCTAACTGCTATGCCGGAGGTCGTGGGTTCGATTCCCACCCAGGACAAATGTTTGTGTGATGAGCACGATCATTTGTTCTGTGTCTGGGTGTAATTTATCTATAATATGTATGTATTTAGAAATATATAAGTATGTTTATCAGTTGTCTAGTACCCATAACACAAGCTCTGCTTAGCTTGGGACTAGATGGCGTTGTGTGATAGTTGTGGAATATTATTATTATTATTATAGGCTACTTTTTATACCTGTATTTCCCACGAGAACGGGAACTCCGCGGGTGAAACCGCATGACGTCCGCCAGTATTTAATAAAACATAAACATCACCCAAAAATCTAAGTGTGTTTGTGTGTGCAAGTGTGTGTGTGTGCGCAAGTGTGTGAGTGTGTGTGTTTAATACTGGTATTCATCTGCAGGCGGTTACACTGGGAGCCACCTCCAACGTTGTCGGGAAAAAGCAAAGCAGCCAACGATTGCACAACGCCTGTAATCCCCCACATATTCGCCAGTGATGTTTTAGTCCCATGTGATAAAAAGTCATAGCTTTGCTTGTGTTGACGATATTGTCAGGGGTGCGGGAAACGTATGAATGAGGGACACACAGAACAGAGAAGAGTGGCAGAAAAAAGGCAAGGCCCAACAGTATACCAAACTGTGGGGGATTGTTGTCTGAAATAATGAATAGAAGTCATGAAACGATGCTTTTCCCAGCAGTGGAATAATGTAGACGAACAGTAAATCGGGTGAGCCTAACACTATCAATTTTTTTTATGGGACATGCCCGCCACAGTTTGGAGGGGGGGGGAAATCATCAAATAACCCCTCCCGCTCTTGGGCAGAGCGAAATGGGAGTGTCAGACTTCTACTGACTAAAAACCACCCTTGTTCCTTCTTTGCCCTTTATGTCAAGGTCACGGTATCTCTTACAACATCCCGCAGCCCCGACGGGCGTCAGCCCTTCCGGGCCCCTGCCATGTTGCTGACATCTTTTACACGTCGACACGGCCTATCGTCGTTATAAGACGGACGGACGGCGAGCTAGCCCAGTACTCACCGTCCACAGGCCCGCGTCTACGGTGGCTCCCGCATAACTACTGTAACACCTGAAAGCTAGAATCAACATTGGCGACCATCAGAAAAGCGTTAGAAGAAGAAGAAAAAGAAGCAGGAGACAGAATAGAACAAAGCCAATAGGCACAAAGAGACATTTACAACTGGGATAAGCCACGGATAATATTAATACTATCAACCGGTCACAAATCCTGGACTACGTGTTTGGTACAGAGACATTCCTGATAGAGAAACTTATTTACACTTTGTGTGACCAAGCAATCAAACCTAGGCCCTCATGCTCAGCTCACTTGCGGCCCCTAGCCCAGCGAGGCAGTTAATAATGTACTTATAGAAATAGAACCTTTACCTTAGTATTCATCTAAGTAAGCCAACACGCTCCACAAGATGTTATTTTCGTACACCCCTGTTGCTCAATACTTATTATTCTTTAACTTGCGGTATCCCACATTAAAATAAGGTTTCAGGAAGAACATAAATAATTCAACAGAATTGTTTGTGATAACAACGTTCTCAGAATATTAAATTAAAACAACAAAATGAATTACAAAACTAATAGACCAAAGAGAACTTTTAACAACGTCCATTAGATTAAAAGCATCTCCAAAATTATGTAACGGAAAAGTGGAAATCAAAATCAATTAGCTATCTAAAAAAGGGATTTGAAAAATGTCGGCAATTCGAGACAGGAGTTCCTTCCTCACACGCTATAAAAATCGCCATGAATAAATTAAGTGGATTGCTAAAAGAAAAGGGGTTCAATTTAAAAGTGACTCTATTTCTTTTTCACACACTTATCCGCTAGTATGTGCCAAGCTAAAGGATGTGTAGGGGTTGAAATATTGCACCTTTGCCAAACGCGCGACTAAATAACCACTCGGCTCACGATGAAGATACTTTAGTCGCGTTTTTTTACCATTTTGGGGAATATATTTGCAATTAAGTCAGATATAAATTGTTTGTGACTGTGTTTCTTTATAGCTAATGCACCGCTAACGATGAGCGTAATTAGTGATTAGAACGACACGTTACAATTTCATATCGCATTCTTCTTTTTTGTCAAATCTCGACAATAAAAAACAGTTTATCGATATGTGGAATTCACATTCCACATCCTCAATGATCATTGTGCCGATAGTCATTTCCGCCATTGGCTTAATCCCCAAGAGCCATGACCATTACCTGAGAAGGCTCCTCTCGTTACACAGCTGTTTCAGGGGTTCGATCCAGATAGCGGTACTTCTGGACACGGCTAGTATAGACAAGAGATTTGTCTCTGTGGAGCCCTGACCACCGGGGCTTGGATCCTGTTCCTGAAATGATTTTTTTTATTTGTCTATTCAACTACTATCTCTAAGTATATCTATACCTATCAAGATAAAATTCTATTAATGTACTTTTTTTTATTTCAGCAGCAGTACGTGCCCACACAATATAAAACACGTCGCGTCGCCATATGCTAGTTTTTCTTTATTACTTGTAGCGCCATAAAAATTCAGCGAGCACAACAATCTGAGGGTAGCTCATTACCATAGCCCGTAGCTCGTAGGGACGTAACATATTGTGTGTGCTGTCGCAACTAGCTGTTAAACATTACTAAAACAAAAGAAACTAACAAAAACAAATCCTCGTCATACTGACAGTGGCGCAACACTAATTAGGTCAAGCGCGAGCTTCACAAACTGCTCTCTAGGCCGGCTGCGCCCTCTTAATGAACTACTCTAACGAAACAAGTTTTTTTAGCACTATTGTACATAGACGTCGTAGCTTTCATTAGGTGTTAAGGTGCTGCAGAAGAGAGAAGTGATAGATTCAATTGGTTATTTCAGGGCGCAGTTTCTGACTTTTGACAAAATATTAAAGGTATCTTTTAAATATTTTCCTGCGTAAGCAAGAGGGTGACAAACAGATTTTAATCAGCACTGAAAAAAGCCTACTAGATCTTGGAAACAAAAACTTGTGACTACTCGTATACCTAAGATTCGCCTTAAACTGTTTAGACTTTATTTTATTTAGAATTGTTGGATCGTTTTTTATTCAAATTGTCATCTTCATATATTACCAAAACAACCAGTCATTACCTTACACAACTACACTCCCACAAGCACTGCTTAGTACAGAACTACATAATCACAACTATATTCACACTACATACACATACATAGCAATACTCCCCAATATCATAAAATCCACATATTCACGGTGCACTTGCCATTCTAACATTATTTACAAAATAATACCTGCTCATTTTCTGGCTCATGTTCTGATATTTTTTACAAATTATTGATGCTTAATAATATTAATGATCTACTTGAAACTGTTGATCAATTTACTGTATCGGAAACCTATTCATGCACTCCGAAACAAACGACTACACACTTGAATCACGAAAATAAATACTTCAAAATTCTCACACAAAATATTCGATCTAAAAATCGTAATTTCCTGGACTTAGAGACACTATTACACCGACTTAATGTGGACTGCCAGCTCGTGGTCTTAACAGAATGTTGGCTGCCGTGCAACACTAATTCTTTAATCCCCACCATGCGAAATTATAAAAGCTTTGCCACGACAAAACATATAAATCAGAGCGATGGCGTTGTGGCCTACATTAAGTCAAGCCTCATAACCACTTGCGTAGAACCCGACTTCAACGGATCTGCATCGGGACTTATTATTATGGTAAATTCTGAAATCGCGATACTTTGTATATACCGTTCTCCTTCCAATGACAATATTCACTCATTCCTAGCAGCACTTAACTGTATCTTACCCTCACTTACCAAATTTAAGTCAGTTATCATTACCGGTGACATTAATCTAGATATAAGGGCGACATCAGAAGATACGCGTGCACAAGACTATCTTAATGCATTAGCATTCCATGGATTCCTACCTGCACACACCCTTCCTACCAGAGAAAAGAACTGCCTGGACCATATCATGCTCCGTTGTAAGCATAAAACCGTAACTTTTGTATATGATTCTACGGTGACTGACCATTGCTCCTCTTTATTATGTATTAGTAATAATAAGCCTAAACAATGCCCCCAGAACACCATTGCTAAGGTAGATTACGTAAAACTTGACACGGCAATGAAAAGTCTGGATCTTTCTTCCACTTTTTTTATCTCTAACCCTAATATAGCTGCTGAAAACCTTGTGAAAATATTAACCACAATTATAAATCAGCATACCACAATTACAAAAGTCCCCTCAAGTAAAAAAATACTCAAACCCTGGATCACTCCGGGCTTACTAAGGTGTATACGCAATCGTGATTCTATGCATAGGAAACTAAAACTGACACCTTATAACAAAACCCTGTCCATCACCTACAAGCGATACAGAAACTTTTGTGCAATGCTCCTAAAGAAAATTAAAAGAAAATATGACTCTCAAGAGCTGAACAAGGCAACAAACAATACTAAAAAACTATGGGATACTATAAAAAACATAACTAATATGACTAAAACTGCAAATACTTCCACTGACTTAATTTCAAGTTCTCTCTCACCTACTCAGTCCTGCACCAATGTTAATCAATATTTCGTCAGTGTTGGAAAGACTCTTGCAGACAAAATTCCTGGAAACCGAAAACATTTAGATATGGTACCTCCAATTACCTGTGACAAGTCATTTGTACTCGAACAAACTGACGAGGATGAAGTAGTATCTACTATAAACTCTCTGAAGGTCACTGCTGCCACTGGATGGGACGGAATATCTTGTTCTTTCTTGAGAAGATATGCGCGGACTCTTGCCCCTGTGCTTACTTATTTGTATAACCTTTGCTTCCAGTCAGCTATCTTCCCTAATTCATTTAAAACTGCAATAATTCATCCAATCTTTAAGAGCGGGGATGGTGCCGCACCTAATAACTACCGACCCATTGCTGTTTTAAGTGCGCTGTCCAAGGTACTTGAACGTTTAATAAAAAAGAGACTCGTACGTTATCTTGAGCAATTTAAATTATTATCACCACAGCAGTTCGGCTTTCGTTCAAATAAATCTGCTTGTGACGCAGTTAATGACTTAGTTAACCATTTAGTTGGTAGTCTAAACAACAGGAAAAAGGTTCTAACAATTTTCCTCGATCTTAAAAAAGCCTTTGATACGGTTCCCATCCCTACCCTTCTAAATAAATTGGAAAACCTTGGTATCAGAGGGCTTCCACTTGAACTCTTCAAAAGTTACCTCACTGATCGCAAACAATACGTTGTTATAGGTAACCATAAGAGCGAGGAACTATCTGTTGAGTATGGCGTTCCACAAGGCAGCGTCTTAGGCCCATCACTTTTTCTGGTTTTTATCAACGATCTCTGCAACCTCAATATTCCAAATTCTAAAATTGTATGTTTTGCAGATGACACCGCAATAACATTCACTGCGGACTCGTGGGTCGACCTACAAACAGTAACACAACATGGTTTTAATTGTGCCCTAAACTGGCTCAATTCACACTCCCTAACTCTCAATACGACCAAAACATGCTTTATTCACTTTTCCGTGAGCACTGCTTCCCAACCGACAAGTGCCTTCACTATAAAAGCTCATTTTTGTTCAACGCAAGACCATAATAAAATGAACTGCCAATGTCCTACTCTCACACCACTGGATCAGATAAAATATCTTGGAATAGTGTTAGATAAAAATCTAAATTTCAAATCACACATTAACGCTCTTTCAGGACGTGTCCGGAAACTGATCTATATTTTTAAAAACTTACGTGACGTAGCTAACCCTTCAATCATTCGCAATGTATATTTCGCACTATGCCAGTCAATCCTCACCTACTGTATCACCTGCTGGGGAGGCGCCGCTAAAACTATCTTGAAGCCCCTTGAGATTGCTCACAGAGCTATATTGAAGGTTTCTACCTTTCGGCCGATCCTTTTCCCAACCATTGAGTTATACAAAGCGTGCAGGGTACTTAATGTACGTCAACAATTTATTCTTCACACTGTGTTACTTCAACATCGTAAAACTCCATATATAAAAATTACTAAACGTCGCAAAGACCTAATCTGTAGTACTCCACCCGCACACTCCGCTTTTATAAAGAAATTCAACATCTACCTTGGCCCATCTTTGTATAACAAAATTAACTCACATATGCCAGTCCATGGATCGTCCAATTTTAACTGCAAAAAGTCTGTCCGTTCTTTCCTATCAAACCTAAACTATGATGAAACAGAAAACTATCTTACGAATGTTAACATACCTACACTAATTCCTCCCCCAGATGCGCCCACACGCACAAACACTCATACTCTCCCACACTCTAATACACAAACACTCACACCACTCATACATATACGAAACACATAATTACTCTCATGTTAAGTAGTTGTTTTGCTAATTATTTTAATTTTTACATTTTTTTTTTACATTGTAGATTTTTTTGCTAATCCGCACAGTCATGTAACACGTACCAGAGACAATTAGTACCGAGGGAAAGAAACTGTGTCTCCTTAACACAGGCTATTTTGTAGCCTAGCTAGGAGGACAGAGCTTCAATCAATTAATTGTAGACTACAACTTTGTGTTTCCGGTGGTTACTATTTAAGTGAAATATTGTATCTACAATCTGTTTATGCGAAATAAATTATTATTATTATTATTATTATATTATTATTATTATTATCTTTAACCTGGATATACGAAATTCTCGTGTAATCTTAAGATGGAAATAAGAGCAAATTACTGAATTTCTTAACTACGCAAACACTACACTACTATTACATATCTAATTTTTGTTTTATAGGGCGGTGTTCGCGAAATTCAAGCTAGTTAGTCATTATTTTTTTAAACATTACCCCACACTAAGAATTTCTCCTGTATCGTGGGTACGTTCACAAGTATTTAAACACACTTACACAAATACCCAGACCCGAAACAACTATCTATAGGCCATACAAATATTTGTTCCTTGCGGGGATAGAATACGCGACAAGCAGCGCAGCAGTCCAATCGCTCAGCCACTACACCCACCGTGCTGTCATTATACGAGTAACGAGTGTATTACTCTTTTGTCAAATGCAAAAGACCTAGAGATTCAGGAGCCTCTCACACGCTGGTGACAGAAGCAGTAGTAGATGGTTTGATATGTCTAAGAGATGGAGCTATACAAAATGTCTAGCTCCATCTCTTTCCCACTTTTATAAAATGGAATGGTGGCCTGTTGGTCTAGTGGTTAGTGACCCTAACTGCTATGCCGGAGGTCGTGGGTTCGATTCCCACCCAGGACAAATGTTTGTGTGATGAGCACGATCATTTGTTCTGTGTCTGGGTGTAATTTATCTATAATATGTATGTATTTAGAAATATATAAGTATGTTTATCAGTTGTCTAGTACCCATAACACAAGCTCTGCTTAGCTTAGGACTAGATGGCGTTGTGTGATAGTTGTGGAATATTATAAAAAAAAAATAACATTAAAACACTGAATTCTAACTTCGTGGCAACAACTTTTTGAGGGAGGTGGAAAATCATCAAATAACCCCTCCCGCTCTGGGCAGAGCGAAAGGGAATGTCAGAGTTCTACTAACTAAAAACCACCCATGTTTCTTCTTAGCCCTTTTGCCGAGGAAGCGGTATCTTATTCGAACAACCCGCAGCCCCAACGGGACCCGCAGCCACGACGGGGTGGCAACCCCCTTTAAGAAGTAGCTGCGCACCGCAAACACCTAAAAAAGGTATTGGGTCAGACTAGCTGTGGAAGCTGGAGGTCAAACTGTTGTGGTACAGCTCGGGAGAGGTCTATGTGCTGTCCATCTAAGCATTGGTCTATTATAAGCTGAATGCAGCCTGTCTTTGTGTCTCGCGGAGGACTGTCCTTTACACTCTGTATAACTATTTGATAAACCCGCCTTTAAAGATTAAATTCCCACTTGCTTCTGTAACTCAACACTTACCTACTTCTAAAGCAAATGCGCTCAATGTTTTTCTTAGTTCCCCAGCCGCCTACATCCACTACCGCGAGCTGCCCGGAACTTAACGTAAGCAGCTTAATATATCGGTCAGGCAGTGCTTATGTTATCCTCAAGTTACTGTAAACTTTGAAGCTCAGTAATACGTGTATGTTTGCGACTTATGGACCGCTAATGTTCTGGATTTTAAAGTTTTTTGTTTTATCGTGTGGTAAGTCCTAGAGCTTTTATAAACACATACATATTGTTATTGGGTTTTAACATCAGGTGGCGTTGGGGGCCACGTGATGGCTTCCGGCCACCGTAGCCTACAGACAGACTGACGGCGAGCTAGCCCATTGGCTAGCTTGCCCTCCGTCCGTCTTTTGACGACGACAGGCTGTTCGTGTTCCACGCGCACCTCAAAGAGATGTCAGCAACATGGAAGGGGCTCGCAAGGGCCAATGCGTCGGCGCTGCGGGTTGTGCGAAAGAGATACTGCTCCCTCAACACAAAGGGCTAAGAAGGAACATGGGTAGTAGCAGTCTGACACTCCCTACCGCTTTTGGAAGCGGGAGGAGTCATTTGATGATTTACAAAACCTCCAAAAAAATCGGTGTACTATTTAGGCACACATATAAACCCTTTCTTGCAGTTGAAACATTATTATCTATGCAGATAATAAAATATTATAGTCGCTTTTTTTTGTCTGTCTACATGTTCTTGTTAACTAAGCAGCAATTAATCAATTGACGACACGGTTGGTGCAGTGGCTGAGTGATAGGACTGCTGCGCTGCGTGTCGCGGGTTCGACCCCCGCACGGAACGTGTTTCGAGTCTGGGTATTTGTGTTTGTAAGTTTAAATGTTTTTGAACGCACCCTCGATACAGGAGAAATTCCAAGTGTAGGGCAACGTTTAAAAAAACAAATTCGCTGTAGTTTTTACCATATTTACATTTAAGATATTGAATTGATCCTGGAAGGCTTTTGTGCAGAACATAATTTATACATACCTACATAACATCATGCTTGTATAATCCCAAAATGGTTAGGCAGAGGTGTACCTAAAAGTAAGTTCACGCACATTTCGCTAGTGCCTCCATATTTACTACTGAGAATTTCCGAATCGGAAATCCCAATAACACTTTACCCGACCCGGGAATCGAACTCAGGACGTCTTGTTCAGTCGAGCTTGCGGTTGCAAGCTTTGCCTTTTATATTCTCCTTAAAATATATTAAAGAAATCTTCGCCTCTTCAAGTCGCAAAATATAAAATGATTTTCAGAAATACACCTACCACTCGGTCTTTGCATTAAGTCCGCTTTTGTACTTTGTGCTTGATGTGTTAAAATAAATAACAGCCGTCGAAGTAGAAACTAATCGCAAGTTCTTGATATTTCTAGATCTTTCTTTCAAAGCATGTCCTTTATCTTTTCCCGTTTTCTTAGATAATGAGTATCGTAGATAAATAGACTCTACGCTAATGACAATCTAATTAGTGCCACGAACTAAAGGGAAGCCGGTTTCAACGTACGCAGTACTTAATGTAGTCCACATTAAATGACGCTCGACTTAACCCCTGAGGACGTGCAATACCTATACAGGGTGTAAATTAACCCTTCACACATACGTCAACCAAACATTCTGTACATCAAACTAAGTACCCCTACGCAAAAATTTTTGCTGGGAATCTAGTTTTTTTTTGGGGTCAAAAATCACATTTTACGGTAAAACTCAATGTAGCACTCTTAAAATATTGTGCTATTGGATGCTTTGAATAGTAAAAGGGTCATTGAGTTAATTTAAGTAAAGTTATAACCTGAAAAACCAGTATTTACAAAAACAGCTGTGCAAAATTTGTAACTTTGACCCCTAATATCTCCGTAACTAGGGGGTTCCCAGGTATGGTCTAAAAAAAAAATGATCGCAGTGGTAGGGAGTACAAGTGCCCTTCGTTTGCGTTAAGGGTACTTTTACACGCTTTATACATAGTAAACAAGTGTGGATACATTCCAGCCCACTTTGCTCGTAGTGATTCGGTTAGATTCTTTACTCTGAGGGCCTAATTCCAACAAATTGTATTATTGTTTACTCCAAAATAAATTGTCTGTTTAACTTGAATGTTATGCCGAAAACGCTTGAAATTTCCAATTTAGTTTATACGAGTAGGTATTAGCGGCGCTAGCAAAAAGTGGTTTGTCCGGACCGTTTGAACTTGGATATGTACCCTGAAAACTTTATGGTCCGCAAATTACTTACTACTGCTTATATATAAGTACCTATGTGTCTAACCAAAATTCGTACCCAAGATTAATTTAAATGTGTTTTACATTCAACAACAATTTCATCTTTCAGTTGAAGCGTTATTCCCTTCTTTCACCCACTTCATCCAGATCCGGACAGATCCGAATAACTTTTCCATTAGTACTTTGAGCACAACTTCCCACTTAAAATCTTAATCGGGAACAAAATATTCTACTCCTTGGAATTCAGTTCTACCGTGCATTATTATATTATGCGGAAATTATTAACTTCCATCAAAACCATATTTCTGTAATTTCTTTTCGCTTTTAATTTGTAGCTAAATGGATTTGAGGTATTATCATAAAAAATGTTACAGACACCTGAAAAACAACTTTGCATAAATATTTTGCGCACTTTTTCAAGGAATCTCTACTTTGTTTTCTCGCTTAGCCCGTGTTTTGAGGATGTTTTCAACTTCCACATGTTTTTACAAAGCTATTTTAATATTTAAGTAACTCCAAGCTGAACAATTTTCATTTTGAATTTTGATCTTTACGCTTGTAATACTAAAGCAGTTTTTTATGCAAAAAAAGTCACGGTTTTGACTGTTTCAGAATCTTAAATGTCGTTTTTGTGCGTGTTTTATTTTGTAAACGTGATCTGTCCCACTCGTGGGCCCCGAAATCCCTCCAGTATACTCGATGTTGCGCCTCTTCTCGCCAATTAATGAGAAATACATGTTGATGAATACATTTGTTTGTGTGCTTATACCGATAAATTGAATAACGATGTAACATAAACGGCTATACCGCTTCGGGCCTTAAATAACATTCGTTAACCATAGACAGTATTTGTTTACGCCTCGATTGTAAATTTATTTACGAATCTTAGTTATTTTTATCTGCTGGCCAGTAACTCGTGACCTGGCGGCGCGTGGCGCCCAAGGGTGCCGCCACCGACTCCCATATATCAAGCGGTCCGCTTTTAATCTCGCAAGCCCTATTTATTCACATTTATTCCAAAGATATTTTCCCACCGGAATTTCCCCCTTGGAATTGGTAACATTTCCCGCGTTTAGCTGATTTGTACCGTTCCAGTTATTGTGGTTTATTTTACAGGAACAAAAGGGACTGAAATATTTAGAGTTTGTCAAAAGATGGTGATGATAAATTATGGCGACCCGCTATCACAGCCGGCCGCATCTTAAATAATACGCTTTTTGTTTCCTTGAATATTCAAATTGCAATTTTGTTTATTTTTCTGTCGTTGACTTATTGTTGTATTATAAGAGTATTAACATATTTAAGTACTGAGTTCTTTCTTTTACGAATCTGATACCAAACTTAGCATTTTTTAATTTTGTTTTTTCATCATTCGAACTCAGTTCCATGTCCTTAATTTTTTCAACAAGGAGCTAGTAGGCGTTAGTAGGAGTTGCGCCAACTATTTGATACTTTAATTGCTTTTCCTACTTATTAGATATACCTTTTATTTATTTGTTTTGTATTTATAAAAGGTCTGCTAGGTTTGTACCTATATTATATTGATAAAAGACATTCCCGAAAGAAAAACTCATATTAAATCTATCAATTGAAGACCAAGTTTCGGTTGTTTATACCACAAAGGAAAACATATCGTAATAATATGTCCCCTGAAATAAATCTTAGGGACGTTTTTATTGTAATTTATTCCCTCAAATCGAACACAATTCATCTACAGAGGCTAACAATAGTAAAAGCGGTGCCAATTTTCCAACACGAACCTGAACAAAAGAGTGCCCCAACGAGAGATTTATCACAAGCAAAGCAACAACGAGAAAGTTTCGTGCAAACGACGACAACAACTGTTACAGCGCCTGTTACGGTTTTGACATAGCCACTTTGATCGGGAATGCATTTTTTTATTAACGCAGTCTATTTCCGTGTAGGGTCAGCTTTGTGAGAGTAGCTGCCCTAGCTACAGAATGCGTTGTGACTAAACATAGCACTAAGCTGCTCTTACCTCGTCTCCCATCTGTGTCAAGTGCGGCACAGTCGGAGCTGCGTTCACTTCGCTACATCGAAGCTAGTGCAGTCCCGCTACAAAGAGACAGTAAAACGTGTAATTTCATGCGGATAAGAACTTCCCTCACAAATGTATGTAGAATTCTCAACTTACTTTACTTATATTGAAGACGGCGAGTGTACTTGGAAGCTCCCTGGCTGCCTGGAAGCTCTCTCTGGTTTCTTAGGATTTTGTGTAATAACAATAGCTACTGGTGAATGAAATTCCACGTCTTTGTAGAATTTTCATTTTCACAAAATGACACGTTACATTATTTTGTGCAGTGAATTCCTAAATCATTTATTTTGTTTATTTATTTACCAACGTATATTGTTAAATAAATAAACAAAATAAATGTTATTGAGTCCCATTTTCAAAACTAACAAATCAACGAATATTCCGTTGACATTTTAAATATTTAGAAACGCATTTACAAAATTCACTATTTAATCAGAGTTATAAATTGGCTTTTATCGCCTAATAAAACCAATGGTTGGTATTGTTTATTTGTGAAATAAAGCGCTACGCTGGTTCAGTGCATCGTAAACTTGAATTGGATAACTTTTTCGCAACCAACAATGTTTGCGAGAGGTTTCAACGGCTGTTATTTAAAATTTCAGCTGTTAACACACGAAAAACATCGAAGAATTGTTCTTAATGAGAAAAAGAAAATATTGGGTATCATTTTAAGACCTAATATTTTTTAACGACTTCGGTTTTTTTAATGAAAGAACAGGGTATCTAAAATGGCCGCTTTAGCAGAATCGTAATATTAGTCATGTTGAAAATTTAAAATTCCTTAAATGGTCTTTATAGTTATAGACATAAAGTCCATTTTAAGAATTTGAAATTTTAACGTGATTCATACTATGATTCTGCATGGATTCTGATAAAGCGGCCATTTTAGACCCGCTGAATTCTGTAAATGTTATTGTGAGCTCCGAAATAAAACTGAAATAATTATGTCTTTTACATATCATGATTCGTGAAATAAACATTTTTTTAAAAACAATGGAATCACGGTCAAAGAGCGACAAAACAAATAATACACACAAAACACTCTTAAACAAATCTGTATTTCTTATACAGATTTGTTTACGAGTTTTTTTTCATTGTTTCTAATAATGTTTATGTTTATTTCGCGACTGGGCTCGACAGTCAGGCACCATTATACTAAATCATAGAATATCCACCTACCTACGCAATAGTATTCATATACCATTATGAACAAATATAATAACTATAATAATCTTTCGATTGGAAAACCACTTAAGATCTCCCAAAAATATATCTGGACTAACAAGAACTTGATCACAATGAACTGTTCCAGATATCCATTGGAGCAAACGGACACATATTTATAGATACATTAAGTTATGATGCACCCGAGCTGTTTCTGATATTTATACGAAGTGATTAAAAGTAACTATCCCATGCCCCAAACCCAGGTGATAGTCTAGTACTGTAAGCCTAATTTAATTTTAATCCACTGTGATCGCGTGTAACTTGACAGATAAATAAAAAGAGTGGTTTTCGATATTAAGACTCCTTAGCGTGGCGATGACAACATAAATTAAAGAACTCTTTTTTATTTTTGGAAGGTGGAAAATCATCAAATGACTCCTCCCGGGCGGGGCGGTAGGGAGTGTCAGAGTTCTACTGACGGAAAACCACCCATGTTCGCTCTTAACCCTTTGTGTCGAGCCTGTGGTATCTCTTTCGAACAACCAGCATCCCCAACGGGAGGGGAGACCCCTTTAATTTACATTTACTTTTTAACCGACTTTTAAAAAAAGAAGGAGGTTCTGAATTCGGATGTTTATATTTTTTTTTTATATTTGTTCAGGTATAACTCCGTCGCCTGCTAACCGATTTGAAACATTCTTTTTTTGTTGGAAAGGGTTGTTGTCTAAAATGGTCCCATATTTTTTATGGAAATCTTACCACCGGTTTTTGAAAAATAAACAAAACTCAAAAAAAAAACTACATTGTCTACATTAACGATCTTTTCGTCTCCATCGTTTACGAACCGATTTGGGAAATTCTTCTTTTATTCGAAAGCCTATGCTTTCCTATTGGTCTCATAGTCACCAGGGTGCTTACTCTCGAATATAATTCCGACAGATCCACATTGGTCAAACGTCAGTTGGTTGAGTGAAACGATTGAGAAAATTGATTGATTGATTGAGTGTGGATTGGCTAGACTCAGTGAGTCCAGCCAATCCCTAACGTTTGACTGACAATTCCAATGTCGATCTATCGGAATTATATTCGAGAGTAAACACCCAGGTCGGGATCAGATGATGGAATCTTGGTGAAATCGGGAGAACTCAGAAGAATGTACAGCGATTTTGGTACTTTCTCTCTAACAAGCTGACCTGATGGTAGAATAGTTCTTATGTAACCGACATCAATACGACCTCGCAAACTTCGGGGATTACAGGCGTGATGTTTTGATACAAAACTTTGCGAGGTCGTATTGATGTTTAAATGATAGTAAATGGATTGGGATTGTTGAAATCCCATGTCTGTCTATTGTTTACACCAGTTCATAACTTAACATCACGCCGGTGCGTTGTGAAGGGATAAGCACATGTGAATCACTAAAAAGTGAAATATAAAAACTGTTACCTATAGCGGTAACAGAAATACATTTTCTGTGAAAATATTGACTATTACAGATCATGAGCTGCGAGTACCTACAGTTCGCTGACAGACAGCAGAGGCTTAATAATAGGGTCTCCTTGGTTACCGGGTACTCGGCTACGGTTCTATAAACGAGAAATCTTATGATAACAACTATGACTAGACTTCTAATTCAGAGCTATTTCGTCTGACTTAAAAGTGGTTACGACTTTTACAAGCGAATTTGCTTTCAGCTCAGTAACTGAGTATTCAGCCGTAAGACAGGAGCCGCCATTCTTCCAAACAATTAATTTTCACGAAGCATTAGATAATACTTATGTACACAATCGTATTTGTGTTCTGTATTTTTATAGTTTGTGTTTTTTTATCCATGTCCTAGTTTTTGATACTAACAGATTTGGTAATACAACGAAGATATTGAAAACATGCTATAAATTGTACGAGTCTGGCTATAAGTTACAGTTGAAAATTGTTGGGTAATATATCTCGGTATCTAGAAGTTTTCCTTTATTTATTACTCATTCTCTGAGTTGTGAGTACATCGTAATATTTTAGAAAATCTTGTTTGAAGGTAACGTGTGTTAACATTTTACGATTGGTTCGGCTTTTGCTTCAAAATTGTATAAATAACGTTTATATTTGAATAGTTTGAAGCCAGACAATGTAACACAGCTTTGCATGGGTTACCAATTTGTTTAGTAATTTAGATGTATATGTATCGTAGTGGAACATAGGCAGACTTAATGCGGAAATCAAGCCAAATATGGACTTATTATTTGTGTGAGTGAATATTGTTCACACAAATAAGAAATGAAAGAAATAGTACGAACTAGTCTGCGATCGTATAATATGTATTAAGTTTCTTTAAAGAAATTATAGATACAACAAAAAGGTAGGCTTATTGCTATTTTCTTATTATTAAGTAGAGTGTTCTGAAGAATATTATAAAAAATCTGTTTCAGATTACAGTTAATAGATATATTATTTTTCGACTGTTTATAGTTTTCTATAGTAAGATCTACGAAAGCGCGATCCTTATAAACACACAGCAAACAAGCCAATTTAATACATCAATATTGACTTACGAACAGACCTAATCATTGTATTTTAATCAAAATGAGCAATTCCGTTAAATAATTAGATCCACACACTCAACAACAAGTGTTTATTTTTAATTAAAACCTCCATTATAAAGTCTGACAACAAATAAATGAAGATTGATGTAATATCAGACCCTCTTTTGTTTTGTGCAATTTCAAATTCACGGGTACAAAGAACCGGCTCCCGAGTTTTATTGGCCAGTCTATAGAGGTACTAGCTGCAATAGTACAATACGCGGATATGTGTACTGTCACAAACACTAATATGTGTACAGTTTTCTATTTTAAAAGTAAATTGTGAAGGGTACTCAACCAAATGGCGATGTTGCGAAGAGTCTGTTTAGATTCATGGCCCATGGAGAATGTATATTTAGGGTACGATGGGATTGACATTTGCGATTATAAATGTCCCTAAATAAATAAAGAAAAGAGTGACTATTCCCATTTGTTGCTATTTTATGTTGACAAAACTACTTTTGTTGTTTGTTGTTGCAAAAACCGCTTTTCAATTAAATAAGTGTCATCACAATCAAAACTGCTTATCATTCAATACTAACCAAAACACATTTGACCGGTTACTATTTCTATTTTAACAATTACTAACTTTTCACTTTATAAAATTTTAACTTAATAACAGCTTTGACTGAAACTATTTCAGATAACAGTTTTGATTATATTCACAGTGTGAACTGCAACCTATAGGTACGTACATATAAGTGCTCGTGAGTGTACCAACCCACCCTAGTCGTGCTCGTGAGTGTACCAACCCACCCTAGTCGCTCTCGTATAGCCAGCACTACCCTCCCTCTCGACAATTGAACACGTTCTTACGGTAGAGTAGGTCCCGAGCTTGCTTGTTGGATAAAAGAATCAATAGCTAACCGTATTATTGTGAGGATTTATAATGAAAGCAACTGGATGAATGTACTATGTATTGGATGAAGGGAAGTGAGTGATGAATGGTAATACTAGTGAATTAATATAAAGTCTATAATCAGCCTATTGGTTTTATATTAAAGGACTGAAGTACTTGACGACCAATCAAGCTAAAGGAAACCAGCTACACGCTGATCTCTCATCGTACGGGAAGCTACATGCATATAAAGCGAGGTCAAGTTACACTGGATATATAAAGGGTGTAAAAGTACCTTTAACGCAAACGAAGGGCACTTGTTCTCCCCACCACTGCGATAATTTTTTGGTTCTAGACCATACCTGGGAACCACCTAGTTACGGAGATATTGGGGGTCAAAGTTCCAAATTTTGCACAGCTGTTTTTTGTAATTACTAGTTTTTCAGGTTATAACTTTATACCTCCATGACTCGTTTAATATTCAAAGCATCCACTAGGGCAATGTTTTAAGAGTGCTACATTGAGTTTTACAGTAAAATGTGATTTTTGAGCCCAAAAAAAAAGTCATTTCCCAGCAAAAATTTTTGCGTAGGGGTACTTAGTTTGATATACAGAATGCTTGGTTGACGTATGTGTGAAGGGTTAATTTACACCCTGTATAGTTCGATTTATCACCGGTTGTACAAAGGTAGCATACTCATTAGTCATTTAATTGGTGTGTTGTAAGAAAGATTGGATGAGATACCAGTTTTTAAAGTACAGTACATGATTGAGTTTTAGGACGAGTAGCGTTAAGCTAAATTATGGTTTATTTTATTATTGGAGGATGTAAGCTATGCCCTTAGTTTTCACTAAATCTAAGCGACAACTACTTGCTTGGCTAAATGAAACAGTGTTTACTTAGGTGTCACTTATACCTATTAAAATGATGTCCCGTTTTGCGAGTGATTGCAAGCTTGACTATTGAGCGTGAGGTTCTAGGTACTCGTATAAATAAAAAAGTAGTAACGGAAATTGTTCTGATAACAATATCCGTCAGATAAAAAATACCAGAAAAGTACCACTTTTACCACACTTACTTACCTAACATAACATAACTTTCATGATCACAAAAGTACAACACAAGAGTACGTAACAGTATGTAAGCCGTATTATAATACAACACAAAAGCAAATATGAAGGAAGGCTACATATAAATGTTCCAGAGCGAACGCATTCGGCGGCAACGTCGGTTCCCTGTATCCGGTCTTCGGAAATAGCTCCCAAGCGTGCGTTTCATTATTTCCTTTTTATATTTATCTTCGGGTATAACCGTAGACATGTTGTGTGTGTATAAAGTTCGGTAAGTTTAAATCATCTGAAGAGGGAGCGAAGTTTTTCTTTCTTATCTCGGGGAAAGCTTTCACGATTTTGCAGATTAATACGCAGCTGTCTCGAACGGAAAGGAGTGTAAGGGATATCGAAAACTTTATTAAATCAGGGTTAAATTAATAATCAAGACAATAATATTCTTTGATGAGTTTCTTTATCCTGATACATAACTTGATTTCTAAAAGTGTTTTTACTCGTTCTGTTTTTTGTAATTGAATGTCCTAGAATTCAGTTCAAATAGGGTCTATAATAGGGTAGAACAGTCTGTTGGCAAAATAAAACTAAAAATCTCTCAATATCTACTAAAATGGTACACCCTTCATGTGCAAGTCCGACTTCCACTTTATGCCCATCCATTAATCCACATTCATACTTAAAACTTTCCTCAGGAAATTTTTCTCATATCTCCGCATAGGTACTTAACTTTTTAGTCACGAATCATCAACCTGATTTTAATTTAGTGATTGTTGAAAAGAAAAAAAAATAAGTTCTATTGCTATAAATCTACTACTACATACGTTATGTAATATATTACATGCATGCATAGAAGTAACTTCTGGCAAATAAGCAGAAGTTAAAAACTGCTTGTTAGAAAACTATGTACCTAACATGCGAGTTGCGAATATGTCGATATCTTCATTGAAAAGCAAACTTCCATCTAAAATAAGTTATATCCTTGTTATCCTGAGAACTAAACTAAGTTCCACAAACTAACAAGACGTTTGACACCAAACCGTAAATTATATTGTAAAGTATCGTTTCTAATTTAAACAAATTTTAAACTAAATACAAGCAGTTGCTTCGTCGTGCCAGACAAAATAATTCCGCTTAAAATATTTACGAGGCAAGCTCTATTTTGCACTAAGTAAATACTTAGTGCCTATATACTTTGCAGACTTCTGGAAATTCCTTTATATACCGTATTTAGTGAATTTGATATAGATTCATTGTTTTGAAATAGACAACACGATATCTTTGTAAAAATCATTATTTATGTAGTGAAACCATATCACAATGTTGTCCTATCTAATCCAAAGGTTGATAGGTAATGCCTTGTGTCATTAAGTACGCCTAATTACCACGATTAATTTATCGCAACCATGCAGAAATAGACTAGTCTAACACGCATTTCCAGTAAAAAAACAGCTAGTTTAAAATCATTTAAATTTGGTGTGGATCTTTAAAACATTAAGATGTATTGTGCCAATAAATATGAAAAAGAAAAATCAGGCTCCTGCAGAAATGTAGGTATTAAATGAAATATATATCTCTCTAGCATAATCTGTCATGGCCTACTGTATCACAGTATGGGGAGGTGTAGTAAAATCAAAGTTTATACGATAAACAATTACATATGTGTAAAAAATTATAACATACTGGATGAAGACACTAAATTACATAGACACTGAGGCACTATTGCAAGATATAAAATGAAACACACACACGCGAGCACACACATACATTCACACCGAAACACACCCAAACACACTGACACATACACACACAAAACATACTGTTTATATCTAAGTTGCTAAATAAATTATATTGATGTGGAAGAGCGGGAGTCTCCTAACACAGGCATTACTTGCCTAAAAGGAGGCTCCAATCACCAACCAATGTAAAACGTCTTGTTTAATAATAAAGAATTTGTATTTGTACTTAAAAAAACATGAATCTTCAAATAAAAGCCAAAAAATACTCGCTACCGAAAACATCATCTCATGTGCGTAGATAAATCATCGAACCCTCACAATTCCATTGCAACCCGTTTCATTCTATCCTAATGGAACGGAGTTTTTCATCTCCTAAAAGGGCGCTAATTTTCCGACAAGACTGCTCGCTATAATGCTGGCTGGCTTCGCAAACGCTCACAATGAGAAAATACTATAACTATACCTACCAACTACAGAAAATACTTAATGTTGAGACTTCATTCATTTTATTCGCATCGATCTCAATTTTTCTTAGAAATGTAACGCAGCTTAAGTAAGGCCCGCATTCTAGTAACGCGGAAAGAGAAGGTATAAAATATAAAAAATATATACGGCTCGAATTGAGAACTTCGTTTTTATTTAAAACTGAAATATTATTATGTTATTGTTTAATATTAATACAAGATTTCATATATTATAGTTTTTGCCCCGTTTGAACACGGTGTATCTTTCCTAACAGCCCTAACAGCTGATTATGTCTATACGCATAGGTCATGCACCTTTTTTTTTCTTTTTTTTGGTGGGTGTAAAATCATCGAATAACCCCTCCCGCTCTTGGGCAGAGCGAAAGGGAGTGTCAGACTTCTACTGACTAAAAACCACCCATGTTCCTTCTTCGCCCTCTATGTCGAGGCCGCGATAACCGGTGGACTACCCGCGGCCCCGACAGGCGTCGGCCCTTTCGGGCCCCTCCCATGTTGCTGACATCTCTTTGAGGAGCGAGGTCATCGCGGGACCCCCGACAACGATAAATCTGGGATGCGTTGTTGCCGCTCTGACGCGCCGCCTGACCGCTTCCGCGCGCGTGCGACGTTGCCCATGTGTTACCTAGGTATCTAAGGTCAGTTAAATTTATTTATAAAAGGTGTTTGCGTTTTACTCTGATTTGTAAGCTATTTAGTTTATTTGAAAAAAAAATCCTCTCTTTTAGTGCTTTTTTTTTGTACCGTAAAGAATTAATACTAAACACGTATAGTATACGTAGTGTAATTTAATGCCCCTCTCTCATATCAACTCTGTATAAAGAACTATAAGAATTTACTACAGAACCTAAATAATACAATTCAGATTTTTCACAACAGTTTGTAAATAATAAATAAAACATCAAAACTGAATGAATTGGGAAAATTCTAAAATATTTTCCGGAAATAACATCGAAAAATCGCTGAAAAGTAACACTCCGCTTTCGTCGGCACGCAATTCGCGGCTTTACAGGCGGAATAAGCGCTAGCAGTGAAGTGGGGAGCCTTCATCAATCTTCTGTAATTAGCTAGTGACGTTCTCGCCTAACACTAATGACGAGGAGGGCGTTTACTCGCGACCGCCACGCCTCGCCACATAAATTACTACATCCACCGTCAAGAGCTCACTCAAAACACCTCAAGTGTTTAGTGAAATGTGCTGTTAGTGAAAAATGTCGGGGAAGCGATTTTTAAACGGCGTGTGAGTGGCTTTATCGTCATTTAGATATGAGACGGCTAACTGCTATTAATTAAAGGGGTAGTACCGGTAGGTACCACACTTAAGTAAGCAATTAAAAAGTATCTTGTATAGACATAAAGAGTTGATTTTATTTGGCGGTCGACCACTTTTCAACCTTATTTCTTAAGGCATAGGTAATAAGTGGCAAACCGTCAGTGAAGTCGACATTACTTTGCTATTTCAATATTTACTCACTTCATCATGAGAATAAACCAAGATTATGGCTGGACTTTAAAAGAGACCGTGACCTTTGAGTTGGTCTCTTCTCAGAGTAGTCAGGCTTTAAATACTGAAGTCATGTAGTTTCAAAGCATAACATTATGTAAAGTTGATACTTTTATTTTTATAAACTAACTGACAGTAATAAATAAATCTTAAATTAACAAAACATTATATGACAGCAGACCGTTTCTCACATGTACTCGTGATTCTTCTCTACAAAACTACACTCAACACCTCAAACGTAACTAAAAGCTCTTACTCCTTTGTACCCACTATATAATAAAGGAGTACTTCTTACACGTTGCATATTTATAACAGAAATTACTACAGCAACTCTATTGAGTACGCACCATCTCACCTCTACCGTTTAAAGAAACGGTGAGGTAAGGGGGAATTTATGTGGAGTTATCAAAGGCTTTTTGAAGTGATAAGTTCTTTAGAGGCGTTGTGCTCTTTTTTTGAGATGGGTAAAATTTGTTAAACTTGCGTCAGGAGAACACGTGACCTGCAAGGCTATGGTGTATCTTTTTAAATGTTAGTGGCTATCATAGTGTCCATCGATTAACCGTCAAAGGTTTTGGTATACCAAACTTACCATTTGACAGTTAATTGATCTGATCGTGAGACGGCGCAGGTCGCTTGCGCGAATGTGCGTGTGTCAAACGTCAAAAAAAATTAAATGTCAAGTTGATTTTTCTGAGAGATAAACTTTTTAATTTAAAATAATTGCAATCGTTCTGAAGTGTTCGTTTTTTATCTTTTCTATGTATATAAAATTCTCGTGTCACAACGTTAGTTACCATACTCCTCCGAAACGGCTTGACCGATTTTTATTAAATTTTATATGCATAATCAGTAGGTCTGAGAATCGGCTTTTTTCAATACCCCTAAGTGTTAAGGGTGGTTCACCCAAACATTATTTTAGTTACACATCAAAATTTTCACGGGGACGAAGTCGCGGTCATCAGCTAGTGTAATATAAATGGTCATGTTTGCGTACGATAGCGGAATCAATGAATATTGTACTGATAAATAAAGCAATTGGTGCGAAATTATTCGCTAACTATTCCAAAATATTCAAAAATGCACGTACTCTTCTGCCGGCACTTCCGGAGTGCAACCCGTTTTTTTTTTAAATACCTGCTCTTTCCCACTGCTGGGCAAAGGTCTCCCCCAATTCTTTCAATGAACTCTTTTCTCTTGCCGCTTCGAAGTTCAAAGGATTACCTCACAGAAATTCCCCCTCACCTTCCACCGTATGCAACATTATTATACCTGCAATACGTTTAATGATCGTAAATTTCCGTAATGAACAAGTCGTGCAATTAATAATTCAGTACCCTTCAGAACTAAAATACATGATTAACCTAATTTGCAGCAGTATACCGAACTCTAACGCAACTAATGAGAACGGTGTTAAGTAGATTGTATTTAGTTTTGTAGATGGAATACTGTGTGCTATGATGACGTCATTACTGGGGGTTAAGATGAAGGTTCACCTTTTTATTTTGTGTCATATTTTAGGCACTGCATTTTATTTAGTTTCATAAATTACTATACTATACGTCTATACCCCTTGGTTGCTCGGTTGTCTCCAAAATACTGCTACTTTTTTTTGATAAAAACGGGAAGATAACATCACGCCTGTAATCCATGAAGAGTTAGGAAGAGATGTACCTAATAGTACCAGCTGTACATTTCGCCAGTTACGTTTAAGTCCCATGTAATAGGGGGCGATCCTATTGATATCAACTGTGCACAAATCCCGACTCCGTGGCTGCTACTGAGAAATGGAAAAACCCAATAACACTTTAAAAACCCAATAACACATTAAAAACCCAATAACACTTTACCCAACCTGGGAATATGACCCAGGACCTCAAGCTGGGCTGCTGCATTTGCGAACACTAGACCAACGAGGAAGGTGTTGTATGCTTTTATAACACACTAGCGGACGTCACGCGGTTTCAACCGTTTAGTTCCCGTTCCCGTGGGAATACAGGGATAAAAAATAGCCTATGTCACCCGGGGATAGTGTAGCTTCTCAACGGTGAAAGAATTTCTCAAATAAGTCCAGTAGTTTCGGAGCCTATTTGTTACAAACAAACAAATCTTTCCTCTTTATAGTATTAGTGTAGATTGAGGGTAGCTTCATAGCCCGTCGGGGCTGCGGGATGTTGTAAGAGATACCGCGGCCTCGACATAAAGGGCTAAGAAGGAACATGGGTGGTTTTTAGTAAGTAAAAGTCTGACACACGGGTTATTTGATGATTATCCACCAACCAAAAAAAAAAGGGTAGCTTCATAAGAATGTTTAAATAATGTTTAGTTAGCATATATGATATATGATCCCGACCGATTTCGGCCACAGCGACTTGGATCTGCCTATTAAGAGCATCGCTGGCGTGCCCTCAGGTGACTAACATAGCCAATTTTTGCCGTGAAAGTGCGTCCACATTCACTGAAAGTCAGCACCCCTCCGACGTAATTGTATTGGATGGCCGCGGGTGGTCGGGCCTTAAGCTTGTCTCGTTTAGCGTCGAGCTCTTCTTGATGTCGCCTTTCAAACTCAAACACCTTAGTGTTCACGGTATGCCTCCACAGTGACTGGTCCGCTGCCTTTGCCTCCCATTGTGACGTGTCTAGGTCACATCGTTTCATGTGACGCTTAAGAACATCTTTGTACCGGTATCCTGCAGTTCTGAGTAGAAGATGCGCTTCGCCTCTCTGTCGTCAGACATTAGTTCGCATACCGTGCACTTGTATAAATCTGTCACTTTGGGCCAATTCCCAGATTGGACAAAATGTTATTTGGTTTTTCGTTCAGTATTTCTTTGAATTCGAATTTTAATTTTATTTTTCTTTTTCTTTTTGTGGAGCTCGTGGCTTAATAAGAACTGCCACTCGGGTCGATCTTTAGGTTAAGCTGCGCTTGCCTAGGTCGATCGGTGGATGGGTGACCGCCCATTACATACCGAGTTTCCTCCGTGCCTCGGAAAGCACGTTAAGCTGTTGGTCCCGGGTGCCATATATAGATCTTTGGCAGTCGTTACGGGTAGTCAGTGACCTGAAAGTCTGACATCCAGTCTTACCAAAGGGTATCGTATTACCTAGTATTAACTGGGTTGTGGAGGTCAGATAGGCAGTCGCTCCATGTAAAATACTGGTATTCAGCTGCATCCGGTTAGACTGGAAGCCGACCCCAATATAGTTGAGAAAAGGCTAGGCAGATGATGATGATTTCTTTGAATTTAAACATAGTAGGTAAGTGTTGCGTGCTTGCAATTTCAGTGTGACGTTAAATAAAATACTGAAAATTATTTTGCTCTACCAAGTTCTACTCTACTGTACTGTTTTTTCTTTATCGTGTGGTTAGCCTAACCTGGTGTTAGAGTTTTTATACTCTTTTATATTTAATAATAATAATAAATATTTCAACCAATGGCTTTATTGCCAAGAGCCTTGACCAACACCTGAGGAGGCACTCGTTAGGTAGCTTGATCAAGGGCTTGATGCAGAAAGCGGTATTCCTAGACCCGGCTCGTATTGTTAGGAGGTTCCTTTCTCTGGAGCCCTGACCGCCGCCGGTAGCTTGGACCCTGTTCTCGATACTGTTGGCTACAATTTTTTATATTTTTAAGTGTTTTTTTTTCGTTTGTTCGATATATAAATTCAATTCAACAAATTTAATAATATTAATAATAAAAAAATAAGAAATATAAAATAAAAAATATAAAAAATAAGATAAAAAAGTAAGGAAGGAAGATATAGGAAGGAAGATATGAATAGAAAATTATATTAATAATAATAGACGGAACATTGGTGGGTTTTAGTCAGTAGAAGTCTGCTTCTACTGACTAAAAACCACCCATGTTCCTTCTTAGCCCTATTGTGCCGAAACCGCGGTTCCCGCGGTAACTATTTCGCACAACCCGCAGTCCCGCCGGAAACTAAATGTTTGTTTGTTTATTTGTATTTAAGAGTAATCTCTGAAATCGAATTTATTTTTTCACTGTTAGAAAGATACATTATTTTGTGGGTGCCATCAATTATATCATATTAATATATATATAATATATATATTATCATATTATTATTTTTTATTATTATGTCATTTATATCATGGCGCAACCACAACACTGTATTAGTAGTAATCCTAATCAATCAGCACAGTGAACTAGTTAGGATTCCCTAGTTTTTTTAATGCATTACGAAACCTACACCAACTTGTCCGTTGTCCCAACCTCATCGCCATTCCTCCTATAACTTCCTTCATTTAAAACAGATACGTACTTAAATGTTCTAATAAAACGGAAATCGTCCAAGGAACATTAGAAAAAGATCCGTACCATCTGTCCGCAACGATAAAGAGCTTCTGAATCAGGTCTTATTTATTCCTAGACTAGTATTGAAATTCAAATGGTAGGCAAACTTATCCAACCTTCCCCTAATTACTAGTCATTAGAAGTTAACGCCAATGTTTCTGATTAATGAAGATTGATTGCTTAAATCTGATAATGTCGTGACTTTCGTTTCGTTCAGTTAAATGCATGTTTTACGTTTCGCGTATTTATTTGGTTCAACAATATTAATGAGGACAACAGTCGAAGATAGCAGAGTTCTTCGAGGAATGAAGAATGTATTTTTCCCAATTGGTATTTTTTTTTTATTACACAATACAGAGGCTTTAGATTTTACTTATTCTCGGATTCTTTTAAAGTACTCTGCTTTTCAGTACTATCTCGTTAGTGCAGTAGTTATAAGCGCATCTGGTGTACATGAGGTTCGAATACCGGGTCTGGCAAAGTACCGTCGGGGCTGCGGGTTGTTCGCAAGAGATACCGCGGCGTCGATATAAAAGGCTAAGAAGGAACATGGTTGGTTTTTAGTCAGTAGAAGTCTGACACTCCCTTTCACTCTGCCCAAGAGCGGGCGGGGTTATTTGATGATTTTAAACCCCCCCCCCTCCCCCCTTCAAAGATCGGGCAAAGTGTTATTGAGTTTTTTCATCAGGAATATCTCAGTAGCAGTCACGGAGTCTGGACTTCAGCCCGGTTGATTGCAATAGGCTCGCCCTCTACTACATAGGACTTGAACACAACTGGCAAAATGTGGGTGTCGTTATGTTATGTTAGTCAGTGACCAGATTTACATTTTACGAACGGTTTGTAAAAACGAGGTCAAAAAGCAATAGACCCTTAACAAATAAAGACCTTTCGTTACCTTTGTCCATGTGAGACAGACCGCCACAAAGAGCTTAGAAACAGTTTCCAGAACAAGCAAGAGTCAGTGTTCAACTCTTTAAAAGAACTGAATAAACTTTTTTTTTGTTTTATTTCTTTATGCTGAAATGACACCGTGACCTACTGTCTCGGAAGAAACTATGTATGTGTGTCTAAATTCAGGGCTGTAATATTAAAAAGAAAGTTATTTAGATACTTACCTACACTTCTAACATGCTTATTTTAAATATAAATACTAGCTGTTGACCGCGACCTTCGTCTGCGTGAAATTGTTATTATAACAAAGGATTTAATTTTGTTGCACGGCACCTTAATTCTTATACTAAAATAAACGTAGTCGTAGTTACTTCTTATAACATCAGCTATTTGCCGTCATTATCGTCATCAAGTTTATGTTTTTATATTAAAACGAATGAATGTAATATTTTAAACATATTTTTCTTTCAAGACTAGAATAATGAAGAGAGCAAGTCATTTTTTATAATGTCAGCGACGTCAAAATACTTCACGATAAAACGATGAAAAGGATTGTAATTTATAAATAACTTTAACTCTTAAAGATATTAGTTTGAGCGAAGATAGTCAATCATCAGTTTTTAACATTAAATAAAGTGAAGTACTGAGCTTAATCCTAATTTATTTGTTTTTTTAAGCAGAAAAATCTAGACTCTTCCAAGCAAAGAGTTACACCCAGAGCCTGTTTTTTGTTAAGAATGTTGATAATTAATTTAGGCCTCCAACAGAAAATATAAATTGTAGCACTTTGCCCGCGACTTGTCAGCAAAAATTCTAATAACTCGGCTAATGTACAGTCACCAAAAGAGATAAGTCTCCAGGCACCTAACTTCAAATTACTTTTAAGCAATGATATAAATGTGCTGTGAAGCTTCGCTTTTGACATGAGTTATCTATGTGTCCTAAGTTTTTTGGGCTAATATAATAACATTAAACAGCACACTTGGCATGACATTTTTAAAAAGTTATTTGAAGTTAGGTGCCTCCGCAAGACACCGCGGCCTCGACATAATGGGCTAAGATGGAACATGGGTGGTTTTTATTCAGTCTGACACTCCCTTTCGCTCTGCCCAAGTGCGGAAGGACTTTTTTTTGTGGTAAGGAAATCACCAATTAGGGTTAATTAATGATTTCCTAACCATAAAAAAAAAGTAAGGTTAGGTTACTTATCTCTTTTGGTGACTGTACATGCTATACTGCGCAGAAAACTAGTAATATTTTATCTTTTTCATTCAAGATTTCTCCCATAGCTAGATAAAGTTCAAGTTTGGTTAGATCACACAAATGGTGAAATATTCTTTTTCTATACTCGGATTTTCGGAGGCATGATAACCAAGGTTACCGACGTAGCCCAAAGAACCGCCACATTAAGTGGCAATGGGCAGGGCACATTGCTCGCAGAACGGATGGTTTTGGCTGGAATGATGATGATGAAATATCAAAAAGAAATATCTATTTTCCCTGTCGGGGCCGCGGGTAGTTCAACGGTTATCGCGGCCTCGACATAGAGGGCGAAGAAGGAACATGGGTGGTTTTTAGTCAGTAGAAGTCTGACACTCCCTTTCGCTCTGCCCAAGAACGGGAGGGGTTATTCGATGATTTTACACCAACCAAAAAAAAAAAAAAAAGGGTTTGATATTTTAAAACATTCGGAAATTCAACTTGTCTGTGATTGCGAATCCTTAATTTCACAGCAAGTTGCACCCAAAACCAGCACTTCAGCAATCAAAGGTGGCACCACCTATCGCGACGATACCAATCATCACACCGAGCAAACAAATTTATCACGTTCAAATGATGACCTGGCGCCGAATTCAGGTTCTCTTTGAAGTCCGTCGTTCATTCAGGAAAACCTACGTCAGACCGTCCGCCCTAAAGCAAGCAAAGTCTCTGGCATGTTGTTGTTCATTGTGTTTGGACTGTAGCCTCGTCAAAGAGCGGCTCAAAATTACTTAGAGATCAAAGATAGAATGGCACTAGGTGCATAAATGTATCAAGAATATACGATATCCTACCTACATATTATAGTGAATCTGTTTTTTTATTGGAACGTATAAGGTAAAGTTACAATCCGTTTAAAACGAATCTCAATTTTATTGAACCAGCCGCTCGGATCCACCTTCAGGTAAAGCCGCACTTACTAGGTTTGGTATGTGGGTGGGTGACCCATGACATTTCAAGTTTCCTCCGTGCATCGGAAAGCACGTTAAGCTGTTGGTCCGGGATATCATTTGTAGATTTATGACAATCGTAACAGGTAGTCACTGGCCCGAAAGTCTGACAACTAGTCTTATACCAAAAGATATAATATTACCTATACCTAATATTTCCGTGCGTTCAAGCGTTTTTGTCATATTGGCCATCGCATTGGCCAATGTGATGCAGTGGCCAAGTCAATCCATTTATTTAAAACATCAAAGGTTTTTAATCTTATTTCTTTTTGTAGCGTCTCTCATTCTATCTATTTCGTTTAGTGAATCAACAATACATAGGTTTATTCGAACTTGGAGCAGTCTTGTTCATCGATTTAAAGTACTGCTAATGTACCTACTCGACAAGCTGAATCAAACGAGTAAAAATTCGACAAGATCAAGTCGTTTTATAACGGAAATCCTATGGCCACCTTCAAGCTCCATCAACAGACCTTGGAGACCATATAAATACAAAGTAGTCATCAAGACGAATCAAACAAGTCTAAACTCGACGGGTTATGTCGTTCTATAACGGAGTTCCTATGGGCACCTTTCAGCTCTATCATCAGATCCTGGTTACTAACTAAAGACAGAGTACTCATCAAGACAAATCAAATGAAATCAAACTCAATGGGGTTATGTGGTTTTGTAACGGAATTCCTATGGCCACCTTTCAGCGCCATCATCAGGACCCTGAACATCATCTAAAGACAAACTACTCGACAAGACAAATCAAACGAGTCCAAACACGATAGGGTTATGTCGTTTTATAACGGAATTCCTATGGCCACCTTTCAGGTCCATCAACAGATCCTGGACACCATCTTAAGACAAACTACTCGACAAGACGAATCAAACGAGTCCAAACTCGATGGGGTTATGACATTCTAAAATGAAGTTCCTATGGCCAACTTCCAGCTCCATCATCAGATCAGTTCCATGTCATCATAATATTGCATTGATAGGCAATATCCATATACTTGCAAAATTTCAGTTCAATCAGAAACTAGGTGAGTTAAATTTAACTCGTAAAATTCATTCACTGAAAATGGAACATTAACTTTGTAATCCCATACATTTATATGGAATTACAAAGTTATTTATGCAGTTAGTGTATCTAGAAAACTAGACTGAAATTGCATTTTTTTTTAGTTTTTCCATGATATAACACTAATTGTATTCTAAATTTGAAGCTTCTATGTCTGCTAGAAGTGCCTTAGACTTTTGATGATCGGTTAGTCAGTCAGTCAGTCAATAAGTGAGTGACAAAACTAAGGAACTTTGGTTACTTATAATTCTTAAACTATTGGTTTAAATAGAATGAAATATACCGTGTATGTACAATGCCTAACTGGTTACTTAAAATTCAGGCTTCTAGTTTTATCCACAACGAAGTTATAGGAGGGCGAAAATAGCCTGAACTGGTTCGAGAAAAGGATGGAACGGCCCTGCCGCTTTATTGCTCGACTTGGCGGGTGCGCTGCCGTGCCCCCAGATCGTTTCTCTGGGACTTCGCCGAGCTTCATTGTCTCGGCGTTTTTCTTGTGGTCGCCACTGTTGATTCTGGCTTACAGGAGTTACAGTGGTTTGGGGATAGTGTAGCAGGCTTGTTCCATTTAAAAAAAAAACTATACCATACCTAGTACTAACTAGATTGAGGTGGTCAGGTAGGCAGTCTATAAAATACTAGTATTCAGCTGATTCTCGTTAGACTGGAATCCGACCTCAGCATAGATGGGAAATGGCTAGGTAGATGATGACATTAGTGTCTTGGACATTTTTTGCTTTAAAACCAAACATGACTAGAAGAGGCCGGTCAAGCCTTAAAAAAAATCCTTTTATACCTGCTGTTACACAGCGGAGTTATTTATTTAACTTTACCGGGTATATTTTTTATGTAGCCAGAAAATAAAAGTAAAATTGTCGGGTTTACAAGCGTCCTAAACTTTGTTTTAGACTACAAATCGTTAAAGATACCTGCTGAATGTTGCCTTTCATAAATACGATTGTTGTTCTTATTCTTATTAGATGAAGTTTATTTCTATATTTTGTCTCTTCATCACCTTTTTATTTATTTATATTTGGACGGCGGGAAATCTTGGAATTACTCCTCCCGCTCTAGGTAGAGCGGAAGGGAGTGTCAGACTTCTACTGACTAAAAACCACCCATATTCCTTTTTAGCCCTTTGTGTCCGGGGCCGCGGTATATCTTTCGAACAATCCGTAGCCTAGCTTATATAAACCTCAGCCCAAAAATAGCTTTTGAATTTGTTTACTGGGCCCAGATTTAAAAGTTTCTTAATATGCAAGTGCAAAGCGATATAAAACATTAAACAAAAAATTATAAACCACGATATTCTTCTTGAAAGTTAAGTATATACATAAACTTTTATTGCCATAAACGAAACGTTTCATGAAATATGTGTGTCTGTACCACCACAAGCCAGATGGCATTCCTTCGAGGGAGGCACAAAGAATCCGAGCAGTCTCCGCTTACAATACAAACGTTCCATTCATTTTTCACTCACTATTTGTCAACACCAACGATATCTTTGTAACTTCTGTGCAGGGTAAGTTCAGAAAAGAAATTGAGAAGAGAGATGCTTTTTAAGGGATCCATAGTTCGAATAATGTGTCAATAATGTGTGTGTGTGTGTGTGTGTGAAATGTGTCATCAAAGAACAAACTTTACGTGGTTGTTAAAATACGTGTACATGCATTTATGGGAGAATATATATTTAGCTAGCTAATAGCTGCTGTTTTTTTATAGCCTGTACCTGTTCCGCTGAGTTGGGCCTACCCCAAATAGAATAGGACAAGGGCAAGATGACAATGACTGTTCCACTCCTCAAAAGACTCCCCAGATTCCATCAATGTGCACTTTTCTCGTGCCTCCTCGAGCCACAAAGTTCTTATAGGTTTTCCAGGAGTAAGTAAATAGCACCCTTTTAAGATTAAACTAAAACGTGCACGCATGAAACAGAAACAGGCATGTTCCGACACGCACTTCACCGGTCTTAATGTACAGCAGCCGGTTTTAGTGAGTGGTCACCGCTTCGTTCGGACATCTACAATAACAAACACTTGTCATGTTAACAGGCACAGGAGGTGTCTCTGGTACATTATCATTGTCGTTGACAGAACTAAACAAGCAGCCAACTCCTTCAACCCGCAACATAGCACTGCTGCCTAAGTGACATAATACATATAAAAAATTTCCCAAAGTTTTTTTTTTAAGTTTTGCCTGTGATACTCGGGAATAATTTAGGTTTCCATTATTGAAAAAACTTTTGGAATCGGATCTGTAGCTCCAAAGATTACCCACTACTTACAAAGTTACAAGCAAATATCCCTTTTTAATATGTTTTTAAGACATTATTCTTCCCAGGACGAACTTTCTCCCTCAGAATTTTACTTCTTACCATAATTCACACCAAAATGGGAATCTTATAATCAAAAATCATATCCTAATTACATTTAGTAAAACCTTTTAACAAAACGCAACGAGGAAATAATTACTTCTAAGCACACAAAAGGATGGACATAATCCCATTGCATCACTTTGTTTCCACGAAGAGATAGAGACGAAAGTAATGCATAACAAGCTCTTTTCAGGAAACCGCGTGTTAGTTAGTCTGAGTAGTTCGGTACCTAGAAATCTATTGTAGTTTTAGCATAATAATATTATGTTCATTATTTTCTGCCAGTAGACCTTAGTAACCCATTATTTGAGTCGAGGAATTCGTCCGACTTTTGTTTTTTAGAATCTGCTTTTGGATTGTTGAGATGCTGCTGCAAGTTAACGCAAGATTTTATAAGGCGTTTGCCAATTGACCTCTGGCAACCAATTAACGAGGTATTAAACGCGTGTTCATGTAACTATCGGTTAAAAGATAGAAATAAAATAAGTTTATTTGGCATAATATGCTACAATTGCTCACAAGATTAAATAAAAAGAAAACTTAAATCTAAACACACTTAACATACTGATACTGATATTGTTAGTCTGTATAATTCAACTGCTGGGCAAAGGCCTAATGTAAACACGCAAATAACCCTCCTTCTGGGCTTCGCCGCAGTCGGGTAAAAAACAAACACAAACAACAAACAAAACAGCAAGCAGACTGCCCGACGCCGACGATAGTTTACAACCGGTTAAGAATCGGTTATGAACCAGCTATCAAGCTTGACTGCTTGTATCGTCAGCAAGGATCAACCTGTCAGTTAAGGATAAGTAGTCAATAAATATTGTCGATCCACGTACACATCAAAGTCAGGAGATACAGTTTAATCACTCCAATCGATCGACCGGACCCGCATACTGTTATTTACCCTCGAGATCCACACGAAGTTATAGAGTTATCCTGTGCGCAATGTTATAAACTCAGTAGTTTCCTATTCTTAATTCATACTAGATATATACAAAGCTTCGCTCGAAAGTTGATCTGTAAAGGCTCAACACGTATCAGGAGAGCACTTGACCGACTTTGTAAAGAACTTTGCGGTACTAGTGCTACAATGTACCTTTGTACGTTGCATAAAAGGGGATATATATTTCGTGTCACTACACAATAATTTACACTTTATCGTTCTCTCGTCGGTTAAATGTTAAATTTTAACAGGTATTTCCTGGAACGTTTTAATTTGGCTTCATTTACAGGTTCGCTTGTACATTCGTTTATTTAAAGAGGGACAATGGTCAAGTGATTTTCAGTTTGGTGACCGCGCAGCCGTTGTTTCAATTGATTTATCAACGTGTACAGAAGCACAGGCCCCATCCCGCACTGTACTCGTTTGTATTATTATTTTATTACTGTCATAATCTTTCATAACTTTACTTCATTCTCCTTTTCGCTGCATCGTCGTGAGATGCATATCTTGAAGCGAGCCTAGATTTATCGTGTTAGTACCCAACACCGCAGAATCTTACCTTCAGGTACGTAAGACTTTATATGTAATGGCCCTAACTTGGCTCCCCTGCCGGTCGTTAAACTGAAACAAATTCTTATATATACGAGTTAGAGTGGGATAGTAAAAGGCGGCGGTGATGGTTGTCGCACACTTTACTAGTGGACCCCTAGGGCTTACATGCGAGAGGCAAACAACCCCATAATCATAGTTTAGTCAATCAACCATTTAAACAAAGGTACACAAAAGTTTGTGATAAAGCGACAACTTAGTAGCGACATCGCTAAGTGACAATAAACATATGTTTCTCAAGATCTACATCAGTTGTAGCGATACCAAACAATCTGACTCTTGACCGCTGATATGGTGTGGCGAACAAGCATTCGCGTGTTCGCTGACAGATAGCAATCGGGGGCCGCTGCACGCGTTGTTTCTAATTAATGGCGAAGTATCGCGTGAAAACGACCCATTTGTCTCACCCTCCGTCGGATGTTCACAGAAGAATTGTAAGCGATACAAATACCTTAAATGTCTTCAAACACTTACCTTGCCGTACCTGCTAAAATTTCCACCACCATCTGCAATTATAATAAACGATATTTAGATCGCAAATACACTGTTTAAATCCGCTTTCAGTTGAATTATGGACACTGAACACTGTTACATAAACGTGTTTACGATTTCCAAAGGACTTGGCGCACCTGGAATGGGTATACATCGATAATTACTCAAAGCTTTATTAAAAGGCCAACTGATTAATTGTTCGCCATTGAGGTTTTTTAATCAAGAACCGATGGCCACCAAGTGAAAACAAAACCCAAAGTAAGTTAAATCAATTCTGTCTACGTATTGGTCTGGGTATTATTCTGTGAATTACGAATTCCCAAAAATATACACGAGACATCCATAACACTATAGTATTTGTTTCGTCTAACATTCTTACAAAATTTTCGAGTGCCGTATCTATTTTCAGAGGACCCTTAATCCTAAAAAGACGATCATATTAATGGAGTATCCTTGACGAAAACAACAAAAACTGACAGTATAAAAATATTATTGTGATATATATTTCAAATATTTATCAACCACCTCTATTCACTGTCTATAACCTTTGCAACCCTCGTGATATCTGGGTATCCGGTATATCAACTACGTTATAACTCCTCGATGTTAATTACTACTGCTGCTAGTGCTGGGAAACCTATATTTTGCAGCGCATCTACGATTGTATCGGTCAACAAGCGATCAATCGTTTGTTTTCTATCGATAATAATTCTAATCGTCATGTAAATCTATGTGTTTTTTTTGCACAATTTTTTTTTTTTCTTTTAAAAAAACGTTGCTCCACACTAGGAATTTCTCCTGTATCGTGGGTGCGTTCACAAACATTTAAACTCACATACACAAATACCCAGACCCGGAAAAACTATCTGTAGGCCATACAAATATTTGTTCCGTGCGGGGATCGAACCCGCGACACGCAGCGCAGCAGATCACTGCCAGCCCACTGCGCCAACCGTGTCGTCAAATGGTGTAATACTAAACAATTTTTTACTGGAAACTTATAATTTATCGTAGATCTTACTTTATTTACTATTATTCGATCACCTGAGATTATTCACTTTGTTTTTATAGTACATTGTTATCCAAGGGACGAAAATTACTTATTCAGTCCCGAGACGGGGTTTGGCGCCCGTAACGTAGTGAGGGCGCTAATAGTTCGAGGGACTAAATAAGTAATTTACCCGAGGTAAACACTGTGCTTTTCATTACAAATACGAGGAAAATAAGAACCTACCTATATGTATAATTATTAACTAAAGAAAAAAATAGTGTTGATCGGATGTTGTCGCTTCCCGCTTATTTTTTTTGTCTTCTGGTCGTCCAGTTTATACAGCCAGTATTTTACATGTTCATCATTAAAAAAAATGGCAAAGATTTTGTCGGAATCTATGTTATTTTAGAGAAATAGTTAAAACTAATTAATTATATTCAATAACATAATTTAACTATATTCTAAAGTTAACTTTGATAATTTAATTTTAAATCGCGCTGTAATTTAGTGGCTGTATAAAAAGTTGAAACATGGTTCAATAAAAATGTGAAAATAGACATAGTTTTTTTTTAATAATTTGACAGCTGTCAGTTGAAAGCGATTCTCCTAAGAGCTGAAAAGTAGTACTTTCAACCCGCTCCGCAGGCATGTTATGACCTACTTTCAGAGCATAAGTAATGAAAAATTATTTAACTTTATACTTACCGTAGGAAATACTGGATGGTTATTTTCGTAGGTAAAATATATGAAAGGTATAAAAAGTCTGAGAATCATAAAGTATAATATACCTAAGTAATGTAAAGCACATTGGTATCACTCAACGATCTCTCAAATAACCTTACCCTCTTTTATGTGTTTTGAAACAATATCAAATAATTTTTCTCATACGTAACAATATAATAAAGCTTCACAAACCTCATAAAAGTACATTTATGTTCAAATAAACATAGATAGGTACTTCTTATTCTAGTAATAAAGTTTTTTTTACAACTTTTTAAGTCTTTGTTTCGACATGTTTTCAATTTTATCGGTGAGCAAATATTTCTGCGTACCTGTGTTAGGTGCCGTCGATTACAAGTGTCTGACGCTTGATGAAAGTGTTAAAAAGCAAGTTTTCACTTGTATTTTTATTGTTTGGGAGATCACGTATTTCATTTTGTGTGCGGCCTGCGCGAACGGTGATTATGCAAATCGACCGCCCCTGTGCGAATCACATAAATCGTTTCATATTTTATCACTTTTTTGCATAATATATTTTGTGTAAGCCGACGATCAGTCAGCGCCCTTCAACGTTGAAAGGTGCCTCTACATTTGACGGATGATTTATTATTTTTTCGTCTCGTACCGCGATTACCAGATACGGTTCTGAGTGAATCTATCTTGATTATTCAATAGTATTAAACAATGCAATCAATAAAACAAACCATCTGTATTTCGCATTAGATGTAAATCAATAAATTCAGTGAAAAATATTACAGTTCAACACACAAAAGTTACATTCATTCTCCCATAAATAGGAGGATTTTATTCCCAATAAAAAACTACTCTTTAAAACATTGCACTATCTCTCCGAAAAAATTACGTTAAGAAGTTTCGAGACACGAGTCGGCCTCCCTGAAGCCTCAAAGGTTTTTCCAATACAAAAGTGTTTTCTAAAAACATGAAAAAATCTCTTACGGCGATTTTGCATCTCATCACATATAAAATGGAAAACAAACTTTGATTTGGCTCAAAGTAATTGCAATAAGCAAAGTACATATTATTTCAACTGAAATCAATTGATATGTTCGGAGAAAAGAAGATAATGATAAAGAGATAAAAAGTAAAATGATTGAATATTGAAATCGTTTGATGTCGCAGTATGAGGCCCGTGAAAGAACGGAGAAACGAATGAGAACTCGTTAAGTGACAGCCCGAATGATCACTCCGAAGAAATGCTCTCGAGAAAGAGTTTTATTCAGAAGATGCATGTGTTTGAACCATTCACACACTTGCTTTGTATCGTATTCTAGGTGCTATACACTCCGGAGTGTTTAGATATACTATCATCAGCCTATAAATATGTTCCCACTGCAGGGACTCGGCCTCCTATCTAGGAGAGGGATGGGGATCCACCACGCGGGCCCAGTGCGGGTTGGTAGATGTCACATGTCTTCGATTTTTTTGTTCTAAGTTTGGTTTCCTCATGATGTTTTTCTTCACCGTTTTGAGAGCAGTGGTGATGAAATAAATTACACAAAGTAATGCGTCTGCCTGGGTTCGAACCCACGACTTACTGTTCGTAAGTCGGAGCCGCCACCACTGGGCCACCGCTGTTCTCTCTCTTAATTCGACCCACGATATATTTTATTATGATATATAGATTATGGACCGTTTCAATGGAATACAGGAATGTCACCTTCTTCACTATGCGAAAATGCTGCAAGGCAGGATTAAGAGTCGGAACAGCTTCCTTAGGTCGATTATCCCAACAAATTGATGAAGCTCGAAAGAAATCTGTGGCTCCTCAGATATTTTCCTCCAGCTCACTATGCCGAGCCTGCAGAAAAGCTCCTAGCTGGTCACCAACTGTCATAGCCCACCTGGAAGACTCTAGCCGACTTCGAAGCCAGGTAGCCAGTGCAGGTACTTACAACTTGTTCCGGTGGGGATATTCCGATAAAACTAATTGCTGCTGCGGAATCTCTTCCCAAACCATGGCCCACCTCCTGATCTGCTTTTGGTGCTACTTCACCTATACTTTACGGGACTTGTCCGGAGTCTCTACCAACGTCGTCAATGTGACTGAGTTCTAGTCGAAACAATTTTTTTTTAAATTGCTCTAGGGAACATCAACACGAAGAAGAAGAGCCTAACCAAAACTAAAAGTTATTTCATAACAGCGAAATATGAGAAATATAATAATCTTATACACAAGTATTACCGATTTCTCAAGGATTGACTACGTATATTGCTCCAGAACAAAAGTCAATTACAGTTAGAATTCTGACTTAATCGAAACTTCTTCTAATAAAATATGACACACACACGAACACGACGTATCAATCTCATAACTCCCCTCGACTTGCCTGAGGGTTAATAAACAAAAATAATTCCCTTCTTTCCTAATATCATGTTCAGAACATAACTTACTGATATTAATAAAATCGCACTTTATCGATACTGGCCACAACTGTACTAACTTCACATGATTGCCGCAGTTATTATATTTTCCCCTTTCAAAGAAAATGCGATATATTATATTCACCAATCTACTTATTTGCTTGGAAATCTTCTTTGTGTTCCACTCGAAAATTATGAATATCTGAAAGCCTCTTTGAAAACACAATTATACGTAGTTAAGAGAGCGGTGCCTTTTCTTATATCCGTAATTACATTGCTGTTGTAATTATAATAATTGCTTTTGTCGACATATTAAATTAACTCTTTTAAGGGTATACATGTCTTTGTTTAATCAAGCAATTTAAAATGTTAGAACTCTAGTCAGGTTCACAGTTAAACGGTGTCGAATGTTTCCTCAACAGTTTGTACGTTATTAAACTATTGAGGAAGTTGTATCAATTCCAAGTCACGCTAACTGGCTAGCCAATTGTACTTTGTCTGAGATGCTCTGAATTTCTAAGTAAGCAGCTTTAGCATTTAAATATTATACATGTATTCTTATCTTTTGCGCCATTTGGTGCGTTCGTTACAAGCTCGCCGAGACAAAATGTTAGCGATAAAACGAAAGAGCTCAGTATCTAATAAAGTAGAAACATAGTTGGCAATGGCGCAAAGGGTAATGACAGGAAAAAGCGGTCAAATATGAAGACTATTCTTTCCAAGTATCCACGTCTACACTTTCTCCGTTCGTATCTCACACTTAACGATATCTTCGATACGAGGTACGTGTCGCTTCTGGCATCAATGCCTCCATTCAATACGTAGAAGTTGGCGCGTAGCACTTCCACTTAACAATATCACAACATAATGTATGACACCCACTTAACGTCGCTCTCTCATTCTGTTTTTGTACAAAGGGGCTAATATGATGAGGTATAAGAAGCATTCTTATATTACTCGTCAAAGGCTTCACTCGTGTTTGGTTAACGAAGAAAAATGTTAATTCTTAGTGAGGAAATGAAAAACAAATTGACATTTCTATCGCCATTTCTGCCATACGGTGTGATCGAGACATGGGAGGACCTCAATCCTCGCCTTTACCATGCCGTTCACATTTACTGGCTCAAGTTTTACGGCATGTGGTTCAACAATTTCTCGCCGTACACTATCAAGTTCTGGGTTCAGTTGATGTACACGCTGACCGTATTATGGCTCGTCTGTTTTTTCCCCGGAATTGGAGAAGTCGTTTATTTACTGAGGCGAAGGGAAAATATCGGAGATGTCGCCGAAGGGTAGGCTGGATATGTCCCAGTTCACTTACATTATGTTTGTCTGAGATCACGAATTGGTTACACCCTTCCAAACATGACAGACGACGACGATACAATTTTGTTATTTTTTTCAGCCTCTACTTATTTTTGAGCGAGATGTACACATATTTCAAGATCGCTGTATTCTGGCTGAATAAAGATAAAGTCGTGAATCTCTTGAAATATTTGCATTGTGAGGAGTTTAAACCACGAGAGCCGGAACATAGAGACATGATAACAAGAAGTATTCAAAGTGCCCGTTTTGTTATGACATACTATTCCACAATGTGTGTTGGGGCTGTTTCCGGTAAAAAAACAAACTTCATATATATTATTTTTGACTAAAATATACGACGGAGTGCACCGAGTTTTTGAACAGTGAGTCATTTTATGAAAAGTGAAGGGTCGACTTCCAGTCTCGCCGGATGCAGCATTTTACATGGAGCGACTGCCTATCTGACCTTCACAACCCACTTAGTACTGAAATACCTACCTATACTACGATACCTCTTGCTAAGACTGGTTATCAGGCTCTCGGGCCACTGATCTGTAACGACCGTCAAATATCTACAAATGACAGTCAGGACCAACGGCTTACAATGAATAGCCAAAAGATTTAATAAACACGAATACAATACTGTTCATATTTTTCTAGTTGGTATAATAATGCCTCTAACTGAAAACTTCGAGATTCTACCAACGAACGTGGAGTACCCGTTTTTTAGCGTTTACAAGACACCAGCTTATGAAGCCGTTTACATCCATCACGTAAGTTGCATAAGATAGTCAATCACTCACATTTTAATTGAATATGATAATTCAATTAATAATTTTGTGACGTCAGTGATTGGAAAGCACATTTTGATTGAATATTGGTGAGCAAAATATATGTTCAAGAATGATTTAGCCACTCATGCGTGTAACCTTTGTATAATTTCTGAACGTAAATTAAAATACTTATCAGATTTACATTATTCATGCAAAATTATACTCATCCTAACTAATATTAAAAAATGTGAAAGTGACTTTGATTGTACGTTGGTTACCTTTCACGCCTAAATGGCTGTACCGATTTCGATTAAATGAGACACACAGGTAGACCATGACCTGGGTTACATAGGATAGGATATTCTGATAATATGTACGACTCCGTGTGATATTATTCGAAATACATACAATGTATTAGGTCCTTTTGTTGGTGGTTGGGATATCATCAAATAACTGCTTACTCTGGGCAGAGCGGAAGGGAGTGTCAGACTTCTACTGACTAAAAACCACCTATGTTACTTCTTAACCCTTGTACCGAGGCTGCGGTATCTCTTTCGAACAACTCGCAGCCCCGACGGGATATATAATATTTCGTAAATAACAGCAAAAGATTTTTATACAGATTTTATCTATAAAACTCCCAGACCATGCGGTGAATAAATACTAACCAAATCCAACCAATATACAACGATTAATCTAGCTAGTCGAATGAGAATAATGAATTAAATTAAGCCTGTGTTTGCCATGTGTTTTCAGATTTATTACAAGCCAGCTACGTGTATAATAGATGGGGTTATGGACACAATATTAGCAGCGTTCGTCGCTTGTGCTAGTAAGGATACCTAAAACTTTATAATCCCTGAGGATTTAGACGCGACACAATGTACCAAGTCTCACTTTTAAACCTGTTTGTGTTGTTGATTATTTGAAGCTTTCTAAAGTTAACCTGGTATGAGGAAAATGAAATAATGTGTAAAAGTATACAAAATTAAAAATAATAAATTAGAAGCCAACTTTCATCCGGGCGCAAAACACTGCGACAAGGCTGCTACGCGAATGCTACGGGCTACGGAAAAAAAATGTGTTATTGACATAATAAGACATTTATTCATTTATGTAAAGCTAAAAGATACGTTGTCTATTGTATAATCTTTCCTACATTGCCTTAAGCCCCTATTAATTAGATAACGATAAACAATAAGAAGAATAATCCCACAGAGATTACAGGTCCTCATTATTTTTCAAACAGATTTTCTTTAGAAGTCTCCTAAAACAAAAAGATTTATAAAATAATTCCTTTTCAACTTCAGATTTAAAAAAAATAGTATAAAAATGATGTTGATGAAGATTATGACGGTTAAATACCAGGAAAACATAGCACCTTGCTCAGCTTATCTTGTAATTTTTGCTTTTTATTTTCTTCTTGCTTTATGCTTACGGCACTACGGCAGTAATTAGAAAGAGAACAAGATACTTACGTTCATTTCAGACATGAATTTAATCAAAAAGAATAGATACGACTTTCTTTCACAATAAACTCTCTATACAGTCACGTTTTATAATTTAACAGTCGGACAAATAGAAATACTGGCGTTCAACCTGCGGAACTTCGATCTGGTGGCTGAGAGGCAACGCAAACGGGACATAGCAGAGAACAAATACTTCAAGGAGTATCCTGAACACTACTACGTGCGTGCAGTGCTCAAAGACTGCATCGTACACCACAACTGCATTATACGGTAATACTGTATACTCTACTCTATATAAGAGCAAAGTAAATGAAAAGTGTTATAAATGCATCAGACGTGTTTTTAGCACGTTAGTTGCAGGTGACTCGGAGTGACTTTGTTCTCCTTTGGGTTTCTTGTGGAAACCAGGTGAGTATTTCAATTGAGAAAGAATTTCGCTTCGTAAACTACTTTAACGGCGGCTTTTTTCGTATTCATATTTTTTTATTCATTTAAAAACCTCTGATATTTGTAAAGTAAACCACCAAGAAATTCAGTATTTTGATTTTTAGCTTTTAAATATATCATCCACAATCTACTATACAAGCATTTAAACCAAAACGAAGATATCTACGATTCAGTTATGAAGTAGTCGTATCGGTGTTGTAAATTGAGCTAATCTAGGTTCTAAAGAACAACAGACAGTATATCGGTGGTGTATCTACTCGTGCAAATGTTAAGTGAGGAAAGGGGTGATCGTATCAGGCACGGGCAGCACGTAGCCGTCGGTAAGACAACTTGCCTTGTGGCTCCCACCACTACTTGCACCTATGGCAATCTGAACAGTCAATAATACCTGGTGCTGAGTGAGGACTTAATCTTTCGAAGGCAATTACGGTTTAATCGAGAAATGATAAGTAAATTGAATGCACACAATCTTTAGAATCAATATATGAGTTAATTTAGGCGCAATTTTTTGTATATTAGAAACTTATGTCAGTGAGCCGTGTCATTTTTGCTTCGATTTGTTAATTATGTTTTTCAAAAATGTTTTTAACTGTCATTTCATTGGTTATATGAAAACTATAGTAAAGTATTTTCTCTGATAAAATTACTTAACGAATATAATAACTTTTAGCGTAGGTACCGTAGCGTAGGTAAGTTGGAATAAGCCCATACAATATTACCATTAAATATATATTTACAAACCAGCTTATTGCCAATTAGAGAGAAATTTCGTTATAATAAATATTGTATCTTTTGATATGAGAATGTTATAAAGATGACACCATGACGGTCTGCTAAAAATATTTTCATTATTCAATCTATTTTCATAAAAGCGCCGCCTACGAAATAACTACTTAGGAACTTAATATTTATTTTGTAAGCCTCCTTAAGTTAGATCACTAACTTAAGGAGGCTAGGGCTAGGAGACTTAAACTTTAAGAGCAATATCGTCGACAATACTCAGACAATTGAGAAGATTATAAATAAATAACGCCGTAAACAAAGTGTTAAGTATTTTTGTTTGTAATGCGTTTAACTCAAAAAGTCACAATTTTTTATTTTCCCAGATAAAATAGATGACAGTATTTTTGCTTCGTAAACGAGTGTTGTAAAACAAATTGATTTTCAGATACGTGTCGATGATCGAGAGCGCTTTCAGTTTGGCGTCAGCTTTGCAGTTTATGCTGAGCGTGATGGTGCTTTGTTTGGTCGGCATTCAGTTCCTGTCGGTAGGTGTTATTACAATTTTTAAACGTTTATGTAGATGCTGCACTGCTGTGATGATTTATTTTATTGTCCTTGGTGGCTTACAGCTAACACTAAAAAAATTATAGTTAGGTAATTCACGACGGCCCATTGAACAAAACTCCACAGTTGTCAGTGAACTTTTGTTGTTGTTAACTTGTATAATCAATAAATAAGCATAAAAATAACAAATAATAGAACTGAATTTAATACTTAATTAGTTACCTGTATGAGCAGGAAATCAGGCGCAACCACTACAGAAAATATACAGCTTTAAATGTTTATAGCAAACTAAGACTTAGGAGTACCTTTAACTTAAGAAAGAACTTAAGAACTTTTTACCAGACATTTTCAAAAGATTGTTTTGTTTGAAGTTTTTGTAAGATCGAAGTCGGAGCAAACCAAATGTTATTTAATTGTTCACAACACATGCTAAAATATTACAACCCCGCGGCACATATCACAACTTTATTGCGGTTTCAATTATTTAAAATTGTTGTTTTCCAGATTTTCATTACAGCATTTGGCAATTATACAAAACTAGCTGTACCCGCGCGGTTTCACTCGCTTGTTTCATACGTTGGTGTTTATGAGATTTAGTTTGAAAGTTAATGTTCCAAGAATACAGACCAAGCGCACTTCGGAAATCTTGCATTTAGAACCCTAAATCGTACCAAATGCAGAAGTTATAAATTGTACCTATAGGCTTAGTTAATCCTTACTCAAAATGAAGTTTGTTGTAATATAAAAATGAGAAAATTCTCAATGTGTTTCAAATTTTCTAAAATTTTATTATTTTTTGGTAAACGTTAATATAAAGAATAAAATAAAGAATAATATGTATCAGGGTTTTTCGAAAATCAGAGTTTATTAAACGGGGTGGAAACGGGCCTTCAATTTTACAGCGTGGCTTGTTTTTTAAAATTAATTCGAAAATTGGTATACGTAATCTTCGAGGCAAGGTTTGGAAACGTCCTAAGAAGCGATAATGAGCTCTAAAAAATATTCCACATACATTTTACACTCAGTATAAATATGAAGGCTGTAGCTTCTTTCAAAGGTTTAGCCGCTAGAGTATAATGTGACAGAGGGACCGACGTCTATGAGCGAAAGGAGCGAAAGCAACGGGTCTCAATTTGGAGCCTTTGTATACGGAAAAATTAAAAACAGACTATTGAACAGATTTAGTGATCGCTTTAAGAGAAGCAAGGAATGATTACAGAAAAGGAATCGATCGGCTATATACCAATAAATTATTGTATTATAAATCTGCAACCCTAAACTTGGGCTCGTTTTTACATCCGGTTATTATAAGTCTGCAAGACCTCCTTGTAAACTACATTTCGTGTTTTATTTGTTGGTTGCAGTATTATGAGGTTTTCAGGTGAACTGACTCTAGAACACGCCACATATAACTGCCCATGTGAGAAACAATCCTTTCTCAGGTCCACCCCAGCTACTTTTAGTGTTTGGCCCTGTGCTTTGTTGATAGTCATTGCGTAGCAAACTTTCACTGGAAATTGTAGTCTTTTGAATTCAAAATGATCATCTGAAGGGATAAGTGGAATTCGGGGGATAAAAACTGTTTCTCCTTGATTAACGCCTGTAAAAATAGTTGCTTCAATCACGTTCTTTTGAAGTTGGCGGACCTGCAGCCTTGTCCCGTTGCATAGTTTGGGCGGTAGCAGATTACGCAGTAACATGATTGGTGCACCAACTTTTAGGTGGAGTACATGTGGTGGTAATCCTGGTGGGTCGAGACTATTTAAGAACTCCACAGGGTAGTGAACAGCATCTTCAACCTCCAGTACCTCATCCACAGATTTATATGATACTTCTTCAGTTACAAGTTTCTCCAACAAATAGTTGTTAATGTTGTTAGCAGAATCGTTTCTTGGAGTGAGAATGGCTCTTTCTCTTAAAAAAGTTACATTAGCCTGATTAATGTTGGAATATATTCTGTTAGTGAGACTGTCCAGATCCTCCACAACATCACAAAGGGTGCTCGGAATGGTTATTCGCCCATCTTCTTCAAAAATATTGCCATCACCAATATCTAGTAATAATTCTGAAAATTCTTCTGCCCAAGGCTCTCGGTATAGGTGCAGGCGGCTTGAAAAATACTGGCCACATAGAAATTGGCATAAAAACTTTAGAACGGAACCTCATTTCATTACCTTTCAGCAGACGCCTGCATAATAATGAAACATACTGGCCACTTAGAAATTTGCCTATAAACTGAAGATAAAGGAACTCAAGAAATTTCTTATTTCAATGTAAAATATGCATTAACACATTGTCGTAAAATTCAATTTGGATCTTTATTGGCTTCCGAATTCTAATTTCAATGTAAAGTATGCAATAACGCGTTGCCGTAAGATTCAATTTGGATCTTTAACTTTTTTCATACTAACATTAAACACCCTTATTTATACCCTTAAGGGCCGAATTTCGTAAAACCTTTTCTTAGTGAGCACCTAGAGGCCGAAAGGAACATTCAGGCCCACATTCATGTCTCTAACTTTAAAAACGTAGAACTTTCATACAAACTTTGACACCCCTTTTCAACCCCTTGGGGTGCGAATTTAAAAAAATCCTTTCTTAGTACGCGCCTGCACCCCATAGAGAGTGCTTGTGCCAAATTTTAGACCTCACGGCCCAGTAGTTTCCGAGATTTCGTGATGAGTGGTCAGTCAGTGAGTGGACTTCTCTTTTATATATATAGATAAATAAAAAGAAAAACAACCCTTGTATCAATAGAAGACTGAACTGTCGCTTACCTTAAATTCAGCGAAACAAACCAACCAAAACGACCTACCTAATTAAAACGACCCAGTGAGTGTCGATGTCATTCCCAGAAATGACAGTACCTTTTCTCGAACGATCAAAAGCATACCCGGGCCCGTATTCTAAAACAATACTCGGTCATCAATCTCGATTTAATGGAATGAGTATAAAATCTGTCAGTTTGACATTAGCGAGATTGAGAATTCGAGATTAAAAAAGCTGAACGTTCCTGGAAAATAAACGCACTGACCCAGACTTTTATTTGAGAATTGAGAGATGGAGATTTGAGAAGTTGAAAATTTACAAGCTCTGAGTTGGCATTAGTATTGCCATAATTTAGATTGTAGATCGAATGAGGCTATTTATACCGTACCATACAAAACAGTTCTATCGTCGTACTCAACCCTTTGGATTCTTTCAGTGTGAATGTGCTAGCGAGAGGTAATCATAGCGGTCCTCCCACTCGCGTAGAGACTATTGCCACAGAACTTAAATCTAGGAACTAATCATACCGTTGCCTATGCACAAGACCTTTACATCGTCAGCTCGATAATAGTGTTGTCAATAACATTGAAAAGTTAATAAAAGTGCATGACAGGTTCTCAACTACTTTGCAATTCAGAAACCGATACTTCAACTAAAAAGAGTATCGAAAACGTTCTCTGCTCAATAAGCTACAGTTTATACGGTCTCGCTTTTCCGTACAGATCGAGAACCCAGCCGGCCATCCGATGCAGATAGCGTGGATGGGCATATATCTAACCTGCATGCTGATTGAAGTGTTCATACTTTGCTGGTTTGGAGATGAATTGATCTGGAAGGTAATCGCACTCGATTAATTCCCCTTTGGCTGTGTTACGAGCGAACTTTAGCGTACAGGAACGAGATATAAGGCGTAGCTAGCTAATATGTAAATTCCGAAAGATTTTACATAATGTATGCACACTTTAACCCCTCTTGTAGTTTTGTTTTAATGTTGAACATGTATCAAGTAAGTTTACATGTGTACTTTTAAAAGTTTTAATGTATTACTGGAATGAGTTAATACAGTGTAAGAAAGAAAGAAAATGTTTTTATTGATTTCACTCAGGACAAAACAAATTGACAAAAATATAAACATAAGGAAACACTATTAGGACATACGTGCAGACGCCAGCACATCAAGCTGTTATACAGTTTGTCAAGTTAATATTTAATAAATTTTCAACTTGATCGCTAAAGCGGTATAAGTATGTTAGGGAAAAAATACAGTTTCGAGTACTTAACATAAATAGCACCTGCACCCCTAAGAGTAGACTTAGGTGTGAGTAGGACGAACCTACACACTCTAACTGCTGCTACTGGAAACCTGAGAGGTTGATCAAGGAGGTCGTCAATTTTCATTTGGCTCATCCTCTCTTCTTATTGTAAATGTTGCAGAGTATGGACCTCGCAAAAGCAGCTTTCGAAGGGCCATGGATGAACAGCGACCGCAAGACTAACATGCTAATCATCATCTTCCTGGAAAGATGCAAACGCCCCCTGAGGCTCACAGCTGGGAAAATATTCACTTTGTCACTGGACACTTACACAGACGTAAGAAATACATTTAAATATTCATCAGTACAATGCCCGTTTTCTCTAACACGAAGTGACAGTTCAATTAATTCTTTAATGGTTTTTAAGTTAAGCCACGCTTGCCTAGGTTGCGGTATACGGATGTGTCTCAGGAAGCACGTTAACCGTTAGTCTCGCATGTCAATTATAGGTCTTTGTAGTTGTTACGGGGAGCAGAAAGTCTGACAACTAGTCTTACCAAGGGGTATCGTATTATGCAATACTAACTGGGTTGCGGAGGTCAGATTGCAGACGGTCTATGTAAAATACTGGTAATCAGCTGCCTCCGGTTAGACTAAAAACCAACCCAAAAGTTATTGGGAAAAGGCTGGGCAGATAATTATTAAATGAGTAACAACTCTTGGCATTTTCTAGTCTATCTCTAACTCTCTGTCAGGCTTATCTGTGTATTAAATTGTTTTACGGTCACAAAACGATTAATGAAAGCGAACAAATTGCAGTTAGTACTATTTAATTTAACACTGTTATGCGTATAACCCAAGATGGGTTTCTTGTCTAGCTTTTCATCATCCCAAAGTCAGACATACTAGTACTTACAACAATTGACATAATAAATTAACGCCGTTTCAGTTTGCTTTAAGATGGCATTGCTGTGTAACAAAGTGATTCTCAAGTCGTAAATTATTTATGTAATCTGATAGCCTGAGATTAAATATTCAAGAGAAAAGCGGAGTTACAGCGCACTGCTATGCAAAGTATACTTTCACCTGCGAGTTTCTAATGAGGCAAATTAAATTGGAAAACTAAAGCGTCAGATTTAAGGCGCGACGAGAGTAGGGGGAGGCAGCGGATTCGCTTTTAAAACAAAACGCTACGCAGCCACCTCTTTTGTTACGAATTATTTTACTCACTAGAAATTCGGTATGTTTATACCAAATTTCTAGTCTCCGAAGTTCTACTCGCTAGAAATTCGGTATGTGTACATACCGAATCTCTAGTGAGCAATATCTTGAAGTGATTTCGATGGTTCCTTTTTTTGTTTGGAGGAATATTATTCCGCGGTGGTCCCACTTAATTGTTTATCGATCAGTTTAATAAACTCGTACTTACTGAAAATTAAAACTATTTTTTTTGCACAATAAAAACAAAAGCCACTATACACATCCGCCCGGTCTCAGGGACTTGGCACTGGCACGCTTTGGCAGGAAAGCGGAAAAAAACGGTTGAGTTGTAAAACCTAGTTCACACACATCAAAGTCAGCAAGCTTAAATGTCCCGGCCAACACTATTGGCTGTTGACTGACAGCCGATATTTTCGGCTATCTGAGAGAGAGTCGTATTTTTTTTATATTACATACGGCAATCGGTAAGTTTGAAGCACCAGTGTTAGAACGCAGCCCTTCTCATTCTCGCTCTATACCCGCGTTTTTACACACAAACAAAAGCAAAGGTTATAAAACAGAAAATACAGTATTTTTATTTAAGGACTGTAATGACATCGTATTTTATGACAATCTCCTGAAGTTTGACTTTTTGAGAATGTATTTCGTAGATTATACCTCTAAGTCTGCAAACACGAAACTTGCGATGGCTGAGCGGCAATAGAGCGATGCACGGGCGGCAGTGGAGCGACAGCGACGCGGAAGCGGCGAGAACAAAATAGTTAGGTTTTGTCGCTTGCGCGGGTACTGCAGTCTTATATCGAATTTATTTTGAAAAACTGAAACACTTCCTGGAAAATTAGCTCTTATTGCACGACGATTATGTTCGACATGCAACGTATTTTGCACGCGTGCGTTTTTTTTATTTTTCCGCAACCAAAGGCGGGAAAGAAAATTCCCACAGATAACTGTACCATATACTCCACTAAAAATCGATTAAAACATAAAAAATAAAAATAAACAATCACCACCGATTATTGAGTCAGCTAACCAATAATAATACTTCTTTGACCTACCTTTTGCCATCATTCAAAATTGTTCATATAAAAACATTTGCATCTTTGACCTACCCTATTGCCATCACACAAAATTATTCATACATATAAAAACATTTGGCTGAAGATACTTTTTGTCCCGTTAAATATATCGTCAGCCATTAGAAAGATTTTTTCCCGTTTTCAACGTATCAAATCTGCTAGAAATGACGGAAAATCCGCTAAGTTGGCAACGCATGGTTTCGTGCCCGCGCGAGACATCGCTGCCTGATCGTCCCGTGTCGCGTCGCCTCACTGCTGCCATCGCAAGTTTTGTGCCCGCAGACTAATAGTACACTACAAGAAAGTGTCGTCGACTTGCTGATAAGAAGTGTGAAAAGAAAGTGCTTGATGTCACACGTATGCAATGTCTCAGTACGTCGAGCAACTATACGGTCACGTCCCTTGTGGTTATTCGAATGTGTGCTGTCATTTTTGCCGCGATTATTGCTGTCTGGTGACGTTACTTCTTGACTATGTTCTCTACATAATGCTCGATTCGTTTATGCTAAATGCAAAACAAACAAATGGTTACTGCGCTCTCCCGCAACCGATTCCAGGTTGCCTCAGTGTGAACGCGTCGCTCATTACAGGATCACAAACTCAATGACTCATAGGTATTCAATTAATTAGAACAGTTAATATTATACTGGTAATATGTTCTAGTTACCTATTTCACTTCATTACGCGGCTTAGTTTACTTAGCGAGATGAGATAATAACGTCAACGTTGTAATGCAAAACAAACTCTTATTAACACATTTGAAATTTGTGTAACATTTAATTTTATCATTTTAATAGCCTTATTCTATTTCAGCTCATCAACTGGTCGTACAAAGCCTTTGCTGTAATGCGAAACATGAAGAAATAAACATGCACAAACGCTCAAATAAATTTTCGTGTATGTAATTACACTGCGCTCGCGCTGTTGCACAATGCACAACACTGGCTTCAATTAATTTGAGAACAAATAAAATTATGTACCTACGTAGTGAATAAAAACTTGTGTTTTTCTGTTTTGTTAACTGACCTTATTTTCTATTTTCTTAAAATACCAATGTTACCTTTTTAATCTGCACTAAACCATTAAATATGATATTATTATTTATTAAGCTTGAAAACAAAAAATATACGTATGTATTCATGTATTCATGTATTCATTGTAATCAAATGATGTAACGTATGTACATTCAGTCAAAAAAGTATCGGGAATGGATGATTTCATGGTTCCATTTTGTCTTTTTTGTTGTTGTTAGATTGGCACAACTGTTTTCCATTTTGGCGCGGAGTTTAAGTTGCATCTGTTATTTATATTAGATACAGTGATACAGTGCTGTTTTTAGTTATATCATATTATCTAGTGTGTATAGCGTATTTCAATAAGGACAAAAACATCGAACCAAGAGTATGTCTTAAATTTTGCATCGCCAATGGAATTTCGTGTTCGGAGTCACAGAAAATGTTACAAAAGGCTTACGGTGAATCGACTTTATCAATAACCCTCCTTTTGGGCTTCGCCCCAGTTGGGTAAAAACACGTGCTTATGAGTAGTACACAGCGCTCAAAAGCGGTCGAGATGTGATGGAAGATTTGCCTCGCTCTGGTAGGCCATCAACGTCTGCAACTGAACTTAACATCGCTTAGGTGAAGGAAATAGTGACTGAAAATCCTAATTCAACTTTGAGAGAGATAGCCGCCGAACTTTCTGTATCTCACGAGTCGATCCGTACCATTTCAACTAATCATTTGAGAGTGGTAGGCCGCCGGAAAGCTCGATACCAGTTATAGTAGCGTGCAATCGTGGACAGGGCGACCTTTACTCAGTATTTAGTGGGTAGGAGTCGAAGAAAACAAGAAGAGAAACTCTAACTTCACCACGTTTTTTTTTTTTTGGCGGGTGGAAAATCATCGAATGACCCCTCCCGCTCTTGGGCAGAGCGAGAGGGAGTGTCAGACTTCTACTGAATAAAAACTACCCATGTTCCTTCTTCGCCCTCTATGTCGACGCCGCGATAACTAGTGTACAACCCAAGGCCCCGACGGGCGTCGGCCCTTTCGGGCCCCTCCCATGTTGCTGACATCTCTTTGAGGCGCGCGTGGAACACGAACGCGCCGTCGACACGGCCTGTTTTCATCGTAAGACGGACGGACGGCGAGTTAGCCCATCACTCACCGTCCACAGGCCCGCGTCTACGGTGGCCGGAGGTCATCGCGAGACCCCCGACGCCCGGAGCGCCTCCCGCGGCGGCTGGGACGAAAGGTTCTCTCCCTCTCGCGTTCCGCCACCTCCTTCGCTAGCATCACTGCTTCGCAGAAGGAAGCGACGGCGTCCCATTCCTCCTCGCCCCGGGCCATGGCAGCGCGTCCGCGCGCCATTGATGCAGGCGCGCGAGAACTATCGCCTCTAGATCCCACGGCGGCAATCCGTGATCCGCGAGATCGTGCGGTACCCCCGTACCATCCTCACGGCCATGACCTTTTGGGAACTTCAAACACTTGATTCCAGTTATGGTTTCGTTACGTAACATGAAAAAAAATCAATGGGTACAGTAGGCGGAAATTACATCTAAACTTGGCTAAGAATAGGTATACTATTATTGCTGCGTATAAACTCTATAACAAGTACAATAAACAAAGCATAATAAACTCTGATAACAAGTACAAATAGATACCGGCAACTAACCGGAGCGCCCTTTTTTTTGTAACAAGTCAATCTCAACAAAAAAACCATGTAAAAACTTTCCCATTCAGGTAAGGATCGAGTCAGCATTCTTGGTTTGAGGAAAACACATTTTGAAAGTACGATTCGAAAGGAAAATATGCAAGTTCCAAGGAAAGAGACATTGTAGTGACGTAGGTACCAATGAAACTTTGTACACGTCGCAATGTGCCAAACAGCTACCAGTAATCCTCGCGAGCCGACGCCTCAACTTTTCCAATTCCATCCTCCATTCCTCCCATTTCTCAGGGTTGCCACACTAATCCCGAATTCTGCCAACTTTCATCCCTGAAATGTTCTTTTGTTTCAAAAATTGAGGGCATGTCAAATATCAAAATTAAATAGAAACATTTACGAAGATTGTTGCGTGACCCAAATCGTTTTGTTTGCTTTTCATTAACGTTGGTTTTGTCATTAAACTTAATGTATCTCGCATAATGTTACATAGCTTTTGATACCTTGTCTAAGTAACGTTTTAATAACAGTTAGCTACTGAAATATTAAACCAATGTTATCTGACTAATCTACCTTAAACCTTCATTAAATATGAAATTAGTAAGTTAGGTAGGTATGTTTTTGTTTGAAGCCTGTTGTAAAAGTGGTCTAGATACTAAAGTTGTTTTGAAATGGTACTTACACAATGAATTTATTAGAACACACTCGTATAGGACCCGCGAGAAATATTCCACCAGTAAATATATTTCACAAAAGCGGCGGCTGTTACTATCCCAGAGTCAAAATAACAATACGTGAACAATTTAATTATCCTATATCGGTCGCAACGATGCCATAATCATTAACACAATGGCCGATACGTATGTGAAACCCGGCAACGTACCTACAAGTTTGTCAATAATTAACATGACCGCAACGCGGGTGTATTATACGCCCCAAATAATCACAGTTGCTAATTAGACACGATTGCGCTACTAAATACGATGCTAATAACGGTGCCACAAATTACTCGCTTCCCTGTATAATCCTTTACCTCTAATCTCATGAATATATTTATTATCCTCAAATCAGCAGTACGTATCAACGCTCCACTGAAAACTTTTTACACGGCATCTATAAAAAGACAATTTTCAAGATATCAAAATTTCCTTAAGCTTGTAGACGTAACTTTTTCTCGGCGTAAGTTTTCGTTACAACAGAAAGTCCAATATCATCTATCACATCACATTTAACAGTAGAACGAATTGAGATTTCTCTGTGAGACGATAACGTAGACGGTTTCTATTCCGGCGTCGCGTCGGTTCGGCCTATATTATCGCTTCTTCGGTAACTTTTGTAATCTGCTGAAAAGCTTCGCGTACCTGTGCTTATATGTATATTGTTGAAGACTCCCGCCATCAAGGCGTAAATCCAACCATCATTGTGCATTTACTATAATTAAGGAGAGTGCACATTAGTGTTATAGGGGCCACAGACTACAGAGGCTGCACATTGGGCCTGTGTTGTGGCCTCATCACCGTGTTTAGAAGATCTTGTGTACCACGGCTAACCACGAACGTTCCTAGTAAACAACATACTAGTTTGTCGGCGACGTTACAATTAGGGCGACGTTATAATTTGACGAAACGCCTGATGACCATGTTCAGTACACTAATAGGCAAAATAGGCCCCTATACTTACCTCGCAAACTGATGTGCGTAGCACGGTAGCAGCGAAAATTTGAAAATAACATCAAATATTTTGACGACAATGTAACCCACGTACACAGACGTTCACTTTTAAGCGCTCAGAGCAGGTCGTGGCGTCGTCGTCGTCGGGAAAGTAAAATGGTAAAAATAAACCGCTTTAACTCTAGTTTTTGACCTATCAAAACAAGTGGTGAGTCGCATTCTGTCTGCAATTTCGGGACTCACATGCATGAGTCCGATGTAGATTGTGAAGTCAAATTATACTAATCTCTATTGTTATGGCTGTTACGAAAACTCCTGAGTACAAACTACTTTGTATATCAGGCTATATAGTTGATGAGAGTTGGTGCCGCTCCTAAGGGACGTACCTACTCGTATGGTATAAGGACCTTGATAAAAATGTTTGTCCACGGTCACATTGATTCCGCGCTAAATGTCATCCAAATATGTTTTGCTATGTTTACATTTATACTGAGAAAAAAGAGGAGTTCATTTCTAAATAACAACATCCGCTCGGATCAATCTTCAGATTAAGCCGAGCTTGCCTAGGTTAGTGTGTGGATGGGTTGACTGGGTGACCCATTACATACAGAGTTGCCTCGGTTAGATAAGCTCCATGTAAAATAGGTACTGGTATTCAACAGCAAGCCGTTAGACTGAAAACCGATCCCAACTTAGTTGGGAAAAAGCTAGGCAGGACAATCATGATGACTGAGTTAAAAATATCTTCATTAACTTCTTAATATTTCGCGATTTTGTACTTTAGTAACAACCCTGACGTTCCTCACAAACAAGAGAAAAAATCCCAGCCTATGACTTTTCAAAATTGGACTAACTAGGTACAACAACAAAGGGTTTTTATAACCAAAAAAATCTCATAAAAGTATAGTTGTTGGAGAGTTCATTTTTAAGCTCAGCATCAAAAATAGTTAGGAACATGTTTTTATACAAAGTTCGTTTCATTTTATGAGCTGAATTACATATGCAAGCGTTAAATGTAATTACTGAATAGCGCAAGTGCGCTCAAACTTACAGAGTAACAAACTCGAGGAAAACTCTGCGACATCAATGTTTTATTCGTAACGTTTTATGTTTTGGACAGTTTGACAACAAAAAAACACTTTCTACGTAGGTACATATTATGTCTATTTGCGAAAAACTCAAAAACTACAGATTTTCATGCTGTTTTCACCAATGCATAGATTAATGGTTATCGAGGAAGGTTTCAGTAAATAATTTGAGCAACATCCACGCGGCCGAACCCGCGGGCATCAGCTAGTATGATATAAACTAACATCACGCCATAATCCCCGAAGTTTTAGCAGAGGTGTACCCATTAGATACACAGACATTTTGCCTGAAATGTCACAGTTCCATTTAAAAGTGGATGAGCCCTTTGCCGTCAAGCGTGCACCTGTTCAACTAAATAAATCTGGGGGCACGGCAGTTCCCCCGCCAAGTCGAGCAATAAATAATGTAATGTACTAATAATTTGCAATGTACGAATTATAATTGTAACAGTGTACTCATTGTTGAGAAGCCTAATAAATAAATAAATAAAGCGGCACGGCCGTACCATCCTTTTCTCGAACCAGTTCAGGCCATTTTCGACCTCCTATAACTTCGTTGTGGATAAAACTAGAAACCTGAACTTAGAACCTTAAATAAAATATTGACTTGGCCACTGCGTCACATTGGCCAATGCGATGCCGATTAGCTATTACAATGGCCTGTTTAACATTGGCGAATGCGATGCGATGGCCAAGTCAATCTTTTATTTAAAACATCAAAGGTTTTTACGTAGGGATTAAATATATTAACTGACTTAGTATTACATGGATCACACTACTTTTTACGGAATAAGTGAGTTGCGCGGCTTGGCTTTTTTTACAAGTTTTGTTTTTGGTGGGTATAATTGAACAGATGATACACATACACTCACACTCCATACACCACTTTAACATACTCACACACCTATAGAAGATATAAGAAGACTCTTCTGTCCATTCTCCTCCAGTCTTATAGAACAACCACAGTCTCGAACATTAATTAATTACTAAGAACTTCCTAACATGATTCACTTCGTCTATGTCATCAACCGTCTTTGTACTCCACAAACGAATACTACAGCAGTATCTTCCACCAAATATGTAATAATAATCAGAGACGTGAGACGTTGTCTGAAACTTCTAATTCTGATAGACGTCGTCTATATGTCTAAGGTTTAGCTATTTCAGTCACGTTGCATTTTATCATTCCTCTAATTACTGAGTGCATAGCTATTGTATTCCAGGAGCTATCTAGTCATGGAAATATGAAAAAAGTTATTAGAGAAAGATGATTTGATGAGTCACAGTAATTAAGTTGAAGATTGCTACTCTATTTGTAATGAAGCTCGTAGCGACATTGCGTAGGCGCGGCGTAGCAGTGACTCCAGTCCGGTCAAAGTAGACCAAAAAATAGGGGTAAGCTTACATTAATTTACACCCAGCTGAAAATTGGTAGGATTGTTCAAAACACCATTATAAATGAAAAGTGAAAATTGCGTTGCTACGCCTTGGTATTAGATTGTGTATATCTTTTGTAATCCATCTCGTAGTAGCATTCCGTAGCTCGTAGGCGCGGCGTAGCAGTGACTCACGGTAGTTTAGCTACGCATTACTACGCCTTGGTATTAGAGTTAGTCGTGGGCAAAACGGCTCTAATTCAACAACGCGTTTCAACGTTCAGCTTAGTAAAAATAGCATGATATTTATCCTGCGCTAATATATTAGTTTAGTACCACCCAACGTTCGATGCGCTGCGCTGCGTGCGTTTGCGTTATATAGTATTATACTGTTGTATTCAATAACGCGTCAAGCTTGAAACAAGCATTACATTGTATTATTATAGCGCCGCGCGCGACGTCGATTTCGCGATTATCGATATCGATGTTCCGTAATAACATAATATGTAACACATAAATATTATTGTAAAATATTTGATAAATTACTAACTATTAAAAATATAGTAAACACTTATTTTATAAATAAGTTCAATGAACTTCCCTTTTTTGTTTTAAATGGTTTTTTAAATTCGTTATCGTTGTTTTAAATGATAACACTTTTTTGCAGTAAGTGCACTCTGCTTTTTTATCTATCTCGTCTATTTCCGAAAAATGGTTCCACACTTCACCAACTCGAACTCGAGGCATTTTGTATTTCAAATTAGGTACTTACAATACAATAATTCGAATTTAAAACTAAACACTATAGGTATTTTATATTTACAAATTAAAACTAAAAACACTTTATTTTATATTTACAAATGAAAATTAAACACTATAATTACAATTTAAATTTAACACTCTATACAAAACACAATAATAATATACAGTCACGTTCAGCCCACACACAAACATGCATCCAGCCAGTTAAAAGTTTAAAACATTTACTTAACAAATTTTAATGGCGACGGTCAACAAAACTGTCGAACAGCTGAACGAATACTGATCTGAATATATATTCGAAAACGCACGCAACAGCAAAACGCTACTAAGCTAAATAACGAATGAACGTTGAACATCAGAATGAATATATTCGAATGAATATAATCGTAAGTTGATAGTAAATATTACTGCGACAACGACGACATCTTACGTTTTTTTGAGAAAATCATTAGTAGGTACCGCGTCGCCCGTCCGTCGGTGACGGCAAGTGACATTTAAATTGATTTGGTGAAAAATGTGTCTACAAAATCTAATAGATGGCGTTAATCGCTAAAACGCTTAAAGCATAAAGACGTAAAAACAAATAGCAGGTTGCTTATGCTATTATTTTTAAACGGCTGTTTTATCCTGCTTTATAATATAACGACCAAGCCTAATTAGAGTAGACAGTGTGCAGCTTTTGTAATCCACCTCGTAGCAGCATTGCGTAGGCGCCGCGTACAGTGACTCACGGTAGGTTTAGCTACGCGTTACTACGCCTTAGTATTAAAGAGTGTGCAGCTTTTGTAATCCACCTCGTAGCAGCATTGCGTAGGCGCCGCGTACAGTGACTCACGGTAGGTTCAGCTACGCGTTACTACGCCTTAGTATTAGACAGTGTGCAGCTTATTGTAATCCATCTCGTAGCAGCATGGCAGCATTGTGTAGGCGCGGCGGAGCTCCGATGTACGACAGCAAGTGTAGCTACGGATAGCATTAGCAAAATATACTTACTGAGGGTTTACAGGTTAATGCTGATTATTATTAATTGAAACACGTACTAAATACTTACAACAATGCCTTTACCTGAGTATTAAATTAATACTATTATTAATAAACCACTATTTAGAACCAGTTTATTCAGATCTCAACACAACCCAAACAAAACTTTCCATTTCATAGTTTTACAATGCTCTTAATCCGTCAGTGTATGTATTGGGATTCCATTTTGAAATCGATTCCACCGCAGCGTAGCGAAGTTTGTTCTAAACAATATTAAAAGGTACAACCGATTCTGTATCCAACAGAGTTGATGTCCGCATTGTTTGACCGCAACTATGAATGGTGCGATAACCCACAGTTAACAATGGAATTGTGCGAGAGTTGCCATACAACAATACAATAGGGTATATTTTTCAATGCAAAAGTTTGCTACGATAATATAAGGCTATCGAAATCCCGAACATGAAATACTGACGGAGAAGGTTTAATACTTAAATGGTCAGCACAATGCTTTTATAATCTCCCTCTTACTCGTATAGACAAAAAAAGCGTACCGGCTTAGTTTTTACCTCTTCGTTCGTGAAAAACTATACAATATGAAACGGAACCTTCTTGAAACCAAGTCAATCAAGCAATGTGTACATCAAACTACATAACTCTAAGCAAAATTGATTGCTGAGACACGCCTTTTTGAGCAAATATCATCATCAGCAAGGCTTTTCGTTCGTGAAAACTATACAAGGGTAAACGGAACCTTGGGCCGCGGGTTGTACACTAGTTATAGCGGCCTCGACATAGAGGGCTAAGAAGGAACATGGGTGGTTTTTAGTCAGTAGAAGTCTGACACTCCTTTTCGCTCTGCCCAAGAGCGGAAGGGGTTATTCGACGATTTTCCACCCGCCAAAAAAAAAAAAGGGTAAACGGAACCTTCACGAAGCCGTCAAACAGGCATTCTGTAAATCAAACTAAATAAGTACGTACAAGCATTTGGAGAAAATATGAAACATCCGTTCATATGACCTCCTTATGGTAGGTATCACGGTACTTATGCACTCTCAATGTTCAGTGCTCTGGCACCATTCTGGATTTAACGATGGTTTATTTCGTAAAGAACGTCGATAGGCTTTCGCTTGTCGGGTCATCTTCGACCTCTCTGCTTTGTTTGAACAAAGCTGCCCACTTTTTGAGCGTTGCATACGAACGGGCAGATTTACCTAAAGCAGTGATTCCCAAAGTGGTCCAGGTGGATTTGCTCCGTGCGGAGATCGAACCCTCGGCACGTAGCGCAGCAGTCAACTGCTTGAGCCACTGCGCCAACCGTATATACCCTTAGCGCCATACTTTGTTTTGCATTTTTCTTTAACTATCAACTACAAACTTTCTAATAAAATTCTGTTCTACTGTTTACGTGAAAGGGAAAATTATAGGTACTTATTTTGTTTATTTTAGTATCTTCCTTAAATGCGGCTTATGTAAAGAAATTGGCAGCGCGTGTTAGGTTCCGTCTAAACTTAGAATTCCCTCTATTTCTTTAATTAGCATATTTCGAAATCTTCAGTTGTATGTAATATTCGCTCCTGGTTCACGATTGTGTTACTCAAAAGGTTAATAGGACTCCTACTGTTTGTTCACCTACATTTAAATTGCCCCAATATTAATAAATGTAATTGGGGCCAACCTTTTGTCGTACCTACTTTATTTACGAAATATAACAGGTCTGAATATTTGTTTACAAACCCGAAGCGTAGCATGAACCCAGAGACACAACCAACAGCACTGTACCGATGGCGCCAGCACATCACATCAAGCTACCAATTTTTTTTAAACCCCTTAAACTCATTTCGTAATTAGATGTGTTTGGGTTTATAGAACCTTGAACGGAAATAAATTTGAACGCCTGGGATATGGAAAATAAAACAGTATTAAAGTAATCCTCCATAATTCTATTGAAACAAGAAAACGAGGATTCAACCTCAATATGTGCTCAAGGTGTCGGTACTCGGTGAAGCGAAGTTAAAGGAGCAAAGTTTGCGAATTTGCCCCCGGGGCCGATCCAACTTCTCTGTTGCAATAAATAAGGATTTTAGCGACAAATTACCACACGAAAACGTTTCACCCTTTCTTCGTAAACTTTGGAACTAGCGAAAATGGGATCGCTACAGAAAGAAAACTTAGGTAACAGTAGCTGGCAAACATACAAAACTTTCGAATTTCGAATCAATTTCAACTCTAGCAACATCGCGCGGGCAATTCGAAATAGATGCCACTTACCTACGGTGAGTATTATTCTGTATGTTTTGCTTTTAAAGTAATTACCTACGGAATAAAAATTTCCTCGGAAAACGTTGCTGTGTTTATTTTGTAATAGAATTTACTGTGCGAATAAAACGAGTATTTTTCTAGTTTATGAAGTTACATGGGTACATTTATAGAATTGCGAAACGAGGTGGGAGTCTCTCTGGAAGAGCAATGTAGAACATTTTTATCAAAGTAGATTAATTAAACTTGTCTAAGTGCTTTTGGAGCTAGTTTTAGCACTTTTAAAACATGAATAGGTTTATCTTCGTAGAATTGCGATCCACCGTATACCTACCTACCCACCTATTACTGGAACGGTTCTACTATTTATTTAGAAAACCGGCAGGATAATATTTCATGATTTCTTTCTGTAATAAAGGATTTTGTATTTTAGGTATCTAGACCAAACGCAGTAGATATTCCTTGGAGTTTCAAAAACCTCTAAAACCATCTCTTCCCTTTAACGGCATTTTCAATCAAGTCGTCCGCGTCTTTATCCATCACAGTCGACAAAAAATCTGCCTATATCAGCCCACACAGCTTTCTAAATTCCGACAAGGGAAGAGCAACTCTAACCTACGTATTTTATAACACATTTTACGTTGTGACTTTTTTTGGTAGAATTTAATAAGAAGGTGAATATCGGTAACTCAGGTTATAAAGGCAGTGATTCGGTGAGCATTTCGTCAGTTTACAAGCTCGCCGTAATAAGATATCGGACGCTCTATCGTTCTGGAAAATGTCTTTATTATACTTACTGAAACAAAAGTAACCCAAAAATCCGGAGAATATGTTACTTACCAATATTGAAGCCAGTTGGGCTAATACATATCTATACCTATTATACTACTATTATGTATGCCTGCCTATATACCTATAATCTTGCAGACTAAGTATCTACTTATGTAAGTATTACACCTTCTGTTGGGAATCAGTGCCGTAAATATGGCGGTGCCACCGGTGCTCAAGCACAGGACGGAGACTCCTGGGAGCGCAAGAATGGACAGACCAGGCAGGACTAGAAATAAAATAGTTTTATTTTCCAAAATATTAGATGATTGGTCCACCAACACCTATGTACAACACCAAGGTCCTTGCTTTATTTTAATCACCCTGAATGAAATAATGTAGGTCCATTTTCTGTTGGGGGGGGGGGGGGGGGAATCATCAAATAACCCTTCCTTCTCTTGTGCAGAGCGAAAGGAAGTGTCAGACTTCTACTGACTAAAAACCACTCCAGCCCCTTCTTAGCCCTTTGTGTTGAGGCCGCGGTATCTTCTCTTCTTTCGAACAAACCGCAGCCCCGACGGGACCCGCTCACCCCCCTGCCTTCTTATCTTCTGCCCTCTTGATTGTTAGTTAGTAAATATTGGTTAAATCTAGCAGCTGAAATTCAAACCAGTTCCCCGCAACCGATTATACTGAAAGTTTGCTCAATCCTTTGGTTCTGGTGACAGTACATTTTCTTATAAATGCACTGAAAAGAAGAAAAAAAACCTTTACGTAAATGAAAACGAATAAGTATGAATAGCTTCTATAAAAGTTTGTCGCGTGAATAGAAAAGGCAAAATCAAAATATGACCAGCTTCGATGAAAACTACTCCTTTATCGTTTTCTTTTACTCCAAGGTAATTTTCTTCTTTTCAATGCATTCATATTATTGTATTCACGGTAAAAAGAAAATGTAACCTATCCAGAATGCTAAAATTTTCTAGGTCGCTTCGCTGACTCTTACCGCGGTGTTTCCTTCTTTGTCCAATACTTCATAGCATTCATAGAAAAATATTATTTTTTGAGTAATAAAAAGAAAATCAGTTACTTTTCCGAGGCCGGGGACTTACATTTTCGAGCTCGCTTCGCTCGCTCTTGCAGTTCTAATGCTCTCGTGTCTGAAGTATCATGACTCAAAACACTTCACTATCTATTCCCTAACGAATTGTTGAAACATCATGTAATTTATCCGATAAGCTAAAATTGTTTGAGCTGCGAACGCTGATTTTGTTAATTTTCAAAACCTTTTACAATACTAAAAAACAAGGGCGCAGTTAAAGAAGATCGCACAGGGCGCAGAAAAGCCTATTTACGGCACTGTTGGGAGTGCAAGATTTAATTCGATGTGAATTATAGTAAACTCCAGATTACCAGCAATATATCATGGACAATCCAATTCTCTAAATTGACTCAAAATGTCAAAATTCACAAAATAGTCATTGTCAAGGATTCTATGAATTGGAATTAAACAATTTAGAAGGGACACTGACTCTTAAACAGTTACATATCTCAGTAGATTTTTTCTTTTAGTGAGTGATCCCTGGTTTGGCGCCAGGGTAGCCCGCGAAATGCGATTTTTCTGTTAGTCCATAATATTATGTTCAAATTATTTTTGTACAGTGTATCCGATCATATTCTGAAATTAACATTGCCAGTTAAAACAAAATATTTTGAGATAAATATTCAAAACGTTGCTCTTGCTCCAAATAAACCAGGCTTTATGTTTTTTACCAACGTATCGCCAAATAACTAACAAATCCAATTTGAGTCTGAACAAGTCTTTGTAGTTTATAAAGTCTTTGGTCTGCACATATTCAAAAGGTTTTGTATATCGGCTGTCAAATTTTATTGAAGCTTGCCACCCTCGTCGATGCGTCATCACTTGTCAATTGACGGCTGCTCTACTGCGACAATTTGCGGCCGTTTTCCAAAAAAGTTTATTGATTCCTATTAGAAATATTGGAATCTCCCTAAAACATCATGGGAGATTCTCTGGATGGAAGTGAAAATTCACCTGAATCGCAAAATGTTGTCGTGGTCGACTTCCAAGACTTTGCAAACTACTTGCGCAGAGCCGCAACGGTACTTTTGCCCGAAGACGATATCGTTCCGCCGGCATTAAATACTTCTTTAGACGATAAAGTGAACCAAGATTGCATCAGGAAGTTCTTCTCCGACCCTCAGGTGTCTTCGTTGTACGTGCAAAGATTTTCTTCTAAAGGTATGCGACATTTACCAGTTTTTTTTTCAATTGTCAACTTTCTACCTGCATTGCTGCAGTATTATTATTAATTGCACATTTTGATGTACGATGATGATGTCAAGTTTAATGTAGTCATAGTTAAGTTTGATAAATATTTGTATTGAATCTTATTTTTATTGTATTGTTTTACTCAAACAAATTGATTACTAATTTTTATTTTCTCCATATTCAGAAGATGACAGTGAACAACCAACTGAAGGCGAAGAAGAGAAAGAAGCTGTTACCTATCAGATTAGCAATGAGGTTAGTGACAAAATGGACACACTATATAATATTTACTCAAGCCAATCTCATTTACTTTTATCCCATTCAAAGGTTATATTTCTCTCTAGCTACTCAAAAAGCTAATAATTTGTTTCTTCTAGGTTGTTTTCTCATCATCTAGAGTGGCGTCCTTTGTCTGCATCAAGCGTGGTGCTGTCATTGAAGCTGACAAGTCCATCCACAGTCAGCTGCGACTCATCAACTTGTCTGATGGCTCCCCCTATGAGACCTTGCATGCTTTCATCAGCAAAACCATGGCTCCATTCTTCAAGAGTTATGTCAAGGAGAGCGGAAGGGCTGATAGGTAAGGAAAAAGATACTTAAACTTCCTCTACCTTCCTGTAATACTACCGGAATGTAGTTCAATGACATCATGTTTTTTTTACAAAACTGGTTTAGTTTGCTGATTCATTTTCTGGCACCAAAGGTTATTCCTGATATTGAAGTAAGTTTAATCTTGTAAATAAGTCATAAATGATAGTTAATTTACAAATTGATAGCTTGACTACATCAATGAAATCAGAAAGTTAAGAAAACATATTATCTTAAATGATGAACATAATAATTATATTATGTTACTCGTTATTCAAACATTTAACTTGTTCACTGAACATCTTTTAAACCAAAAAAGTTTTTGTGTGGAAAGGAATTTAATATAACACACATCATTATCATTACTTAATGTATTAAATCAACTCAAATATGTGTAGGGATGGAGATAAAATGGCACCATCAGTGGAGAAGAAGATTGCGGAATTGGAAATGGGACTGCTTCATCTTCAGCAGAACATTGACATCCCTGAGATTACACTACCTGTCCATCCTCTAGTAGCAGCTGTTATTAAAAGGTAAGCTTTTAAGTTATACAGGAAGTTTTTATTAAATTTTTCTGAAGGTTTAACTTGCACTGGTGAGACACAAGAATCCTCTCTGGGAGAGAGTAGTTCTTAATACACCATGCAGGCCTAGTACAAGCTTCCTCTTGTTATTTTGTGTGTACATAAATAATAATAAATACAACAGTGGTACATAGGTGCACTAAATGCTACAAGACATTCTCTACCAGTCAACCTTTGGGTTGAATAGGACAGCAGTGACAGCAATGTCATAGAGCACAAAAAAAATAAGGAGATTACCATTTTGTTAACATAAATATACAGACAGAATTAAATAAACTAATATATATTATAATACATACAAAAAAGTCTAAGACACTAGAAACCTTATAATACTCACTATGACCAGTAACTCGAAAATGAGCAATTTAGTCAGATTTTACTCCCAGCATAGGTATATCTTTTACTTAAAAGGAGGTCCCTATGTACCTGTGAAAGTGGTGAAAGTTTCTGAAATAATCCTTTTTATAAAATAAAAAGTGTTTACGAACTGTTCTTTTGAAGGCCATTTTGCTTTCGGCATTATGTATCAAATTTTCTATTCTTAAAAGTTGGGACTTTCATTTCTTATTGTTTATAAAAGAGCTGCTGATGAAGGGCGCAAACCTCGTGTTGCTGACTTCGGTGATAAGGTGGAAGACTCAACATTCCTGAACCAACTGCAGAATGGAGTCAACCGCTGGATCAAAGAAATACAAAAGGTTTGATGATCTGACAACATTATAGAACTATTTAATGTGTTTTTTGTTGAGCCTTATTTTAACTAAATATGTTCTTTTAACATAGGTCACCAAGTTAGATCGCGATCCATCGAATGGCACAGCCCTTCAAGAAATCTCTTTCTGGCTCAACCTGGAAAGAGCTCTCCATCGCATCCAGGAGAAGAGAGAAAGCATTGAGGTTTGTTCAATTATTTATCTAAACTTTGGTTCCACTATAATAAAGTGGATAAAAGGGATAACTTCCCCTCATACCTAATTACTAATGCAATGTAACATGATAAAATTGTAAAACCAAATCATTGGAAAAGAGTAAATAGCCAATAATTCCCTATGATGAGCACCTTGAACCGTGCACTTTTTTTGGACATGTTGTAAGTACAACCAAATAGTTTATGTCACAAAGGCCAACATGGGCATGTTGGCCTTCGTGACATAAACTATTTTGTTTTTATTTGATATACTATTCATATTATGACTATATAAATTGTCGCTTTTGCATACCATAATAATGGTATCTTACGTCATTTGTTCCTTACGAGGGTTATGCAAATTGTCTCATTCATAAATTAGCATGTTATAACTATGAATCAGTGATATTAAACTTGTAGCTACAGAAACAAACATAATAAATATAGGCATATGATACATTGATACTTTCCTTTTATTCTAGGTTGCCCTAACTCTGGAGATTCTGAAGTACGGCAAGCGTTTCCATGCCACGGTATCTTTTGACACTGACACTGGATTGAAGCAAGCTCTTGCAACTGTCTCTGACTACAATCCTCTCATGAAAGACTTTCCTATCAATGACCTTCTCAGTGCAACGGAATTGGAAAGGATCAGGTAAGAAAATAAGCAAAATTGAAATAGTTAAACCTAAATTAAACTTAATACACTTATTAACTACTTGAGCGCCTTATTAGAGACACAATTAAAAAGCCATTGTTTTATGTACAGGTGTTCGTAAGGCGCGCGAGGAGTTAATAAAGAATAAATTCTTTGAACTTGCTGCATGCTCAGAGATATTTAAGGATTACTTAAGCTGTCAATTAGTAAAGGTTTGACATATTTTTGTATGACAGAACTGTCAAAACCATTACTAAGTAATGGCCTAAGTAATCATTAAAGCTCTCTGAGTGCAGCAGTTAGTATATGAGGCCATGTTTCTTTTCGTTCCAGATTGGCGGTGCAACAGATCTTCTCTCATCTAAGAAAGATTCGTTCTACCAAATACCCTATCCAACGTGGATTGAGGCTCGTTGAGGCTATCTCACGAGATCTTGGTCAACAACTCCTTAAGGTAAAATCCTGATCTGCTCAAAATTTTTATATTTTTCCTTGAATACAACAGTCTTTTTTATTTTTTTAGTAAGTTGGGTGATAGGGTGGGAGGTGACTTTCTAATATTTTTTTTGTGTTAAAGGTGCTGGGAACTCGTCGTCTGATGCACATTCCTTTCGAAGACTTTGAGCGCGTCATGACCCAATGTTTCGAAGTGTTCTCCTGCTGGGATGATGAATATGAAAAGCTGCAGGGATTGTTACGGTAAATTACAGTTAAAACAGAAAGACTGTGCACTACATTAGTATTCGTGTTTCCGAATTAGCATGAACGTCTGAGCACAGTCGTAAAGGGTTGCAAGTTCGAAAGAGTTATCGCGGGCCTGGAACGCAAAGAGTGTTAGAAGAAACACGAATGGGTTTTAGTCGGTAAGAGTCTGACACTGCCTTCTGCTTTGCCCAGAGCGAGATAAGTCTTATGACGATTTCAAATCCTTAAAGAAAAATTGTGTCTTCCGTCTAGACAACATTGACAAAACTCTTTGATTTATTACCTCTATTGCCTGTAATGCTTCATTAAATATTCGTAGCGATATCGTTAAGAAGAAGCGTGATGAGCATCTGAAGATGGTATGGCGTGTGTCACCGTCGCACAAGCGGCTCCAGGCTCGCATGGAGCACATGCGCCGGTTCCGTAGACACCATGAACAGCTGCGCACCGTCATGCTTAGGGTAAGTCACACTTGAAACAAAACTATTGTGTTATACAATAATATTTTGATTTTATTTCGTCCATACCAGATCCAATGTAAGATGCAAAATACAGCACCGCCCGCAAAATCATGCATCTGCGATAGTGCGATGATTAAACCTATACCCATCGCCAGCACGTGTTTGGGCAAGAAGGTTGGCCTGTAAAAACCCCTCCACGGGTCATTTTTCAAAAAAGGTCTAAGCAAAATTATGACCACATTAAAACACGCTTTGGACGTGGAGTGGCGGGCTTGAGTCCGCAACTACAATACAATATTACATCCGAATACGTAATATTAGAGATTCAGTATTTGAATTATATATATTTTTTTCCGTGTAAAGGTCCTTCGCCCTCGCGCTACCGTGGCAGCCGACACCGGTGCGGGTGGTGAGCCCGCCCAGCCTCTATCTCTACCCATGGATGCTGCGGATGCTAATGCTATTGCAGAGGTAACGTATCAACTTACTTTAGGACCACATCAAGCTTTAAAAAGAGACTTGTCAGTGAGGAGTTCTCTAGAAAGGAACATATCATTATTTTTATAAAAACATAAAAAAAATCAACAACAACAAATCTATGCAACTGGTTGTGCCGTGGGGAAGAATCTTGCAATAGCATTCCCAACTACACACAACTAGTTGTACCATCCTGTTAGTTGTCTTGAATTTAATTTATGGGTACTGCGACAAATCTACAACTTTCTAATTGAATAATTCAGGTTTCCTCTCTGTTCTCAGTGAGAGATAGACAACTCATCTAACCATCACTAAAAACTAATGAACCGTTCCTCTGAATCTAGTGTCGGAATTCCTTTTATGTCTGAGTTCACTTGTTAATTTTTCATTTTATTCGTGTTCAGGTAAACCTCGCGTATGAAAATGTGAAGGAAGTTGACTGTCTGGATATTTCTCGCGAGGGGTGCGATGCTTGGGAAGCTGCTGTGCGCCGCTATGAAGATAGAATAGGTGAGTTGTATAACACGAGTCACAATTTGATAGCACAAGAAGTATATAGAGCTTTTAATTGTATTATGTTCGAATGTTGTATTATGTTGCACATCTGCTCCGTGGGACTAAGGGTCGCGGATCGCGATTGCTAACAATGAGGTCCAGGGTATGATTCCCGGGTCGGGCAAATTTTTATTGTATTTTCCATCAGGAATTTCTCAGTACCTGTCTCGGAGTCTGGTTTTGTGCCCGGTTGATTGCAATAGGGTACTTGACAAAAAAAATCTAATAAGTCTGTCAGATAGATTTTCAAAAAATATTGGACACATATTTTTCTTTTTTCACGTAATCAAACATTCTTAGACATTAGTATGACATTTTTAAGCGGTCAGTGACGTCACAAGTCCCCACTCAAATATTTGATGCGTTTTATCTTCTTCGCTTATTGATATGAAAAACCAAACACGTATTCAATATTTTTCGATAATCTAACAGACGGACTAATTAGAATCATATTTTTTTAGTCAGGTAACATCCCTATTGGTTTGCCCACATAGGCCTCATAGGACTTGAAGTGTGCACTATTAGGTACACCTCTACCTAATGTGATGCTATCTTGCACATCAGACAGTTTTACGGTAACTTTTATTGTATAACACATTTTTATCGCTTAGCTATTAAATCTACCATGTACTCCATTAGATCGCGTGGAGACCCGTATCACAGCCCACCTTCGTGATCAGCTGGGAACAGCCAAGAACGCGAATGAGATGTTCCGCATCTTCTCCCGGTTCAACGCCCTGTTCGTTCGCCCACACATCCGGGGCGCTATTCGCGAGTACCAGACGCAGTTGATACAGAGAGTGAAGGACGATATCGAAGCTTTGCATGAGAAATTCAAGGTAATACACGAAATTGTGAACATCACACCAGCATTTTCCAAACCAAGATTATTGGTTACCTATGGGTTAACTAAACCCTTTTTCTAGTTCTGAGGTGTAAAATCCTCATGGATGTCCTCCGCCCTGGGGCGAGCGGAGGGGTCTGTCAGACTGTATCTGACTAAAAACCACCCCGGTGTTCCCTTCCCACACATGCACCGGAGATCATAGGAACTAGTGCGCCTTCACGGTCCCCGGACTCATCTGACCCCGGATCTGAACTTTAACGAGGGTTTAGTTAACCCATTAACTGAGTAGTCTAGTTTCAAAACACCCTAAAAAAAATTGTGCCACCTCGAACCACTGCTCTTGTGATTGATGGTATACTGCGCCTCACCCTTATAATACATCATCAAAATGACAATAATACCTTATTTTTTATTCAGGTCCAATATCCTCAATCGAAATGCAGTCGCCTATCTTTAGTGCGCGATCTGCCCCCAGTGGCTGGTTCCATCATCTGGGCTAAGCAGATCGACCACCAACTTACTGCCTATTTGAAGAGAGTCGAAGATGTCCTTGGTAAGAACATTAACATACAGTCCTTTTACCTCTGAGAAATAAGTGACACAATAGCAATCTTAATGAAATGATAATAATGATCACTGGAATTTTGATAGGTTTGCCAGAGAGAGCACTCCAAAAGCTACATCGAAAATTAGGATCTCTTTGATTTTGATAGCGGTTCAAAATCCTACATTAGATCTGATAGACTCATTCATTTGTTTCGTCTTATAGGTAAAGGATGGGAGAACCATATTGAAGGACAAAAACTGAAAGCAGATGGTGACAGTTTCCGACTTAAATTGGACACCCAAGAAGTTTTCGATGATTGGGCTCGCAAGGTAAAGTAAACTTTGTTATAATAGGGATGTTTCCCGACTTAGCCTGCCTGTTAGATTATCGAAAAATAGATTATCAATAAAAATTAACGAAGATAAAACGCGTCAAAGATTTGAGTGGGCTTTTGACGTCACTCGCTAGTAAAAAAAATCTTACAATATGGCGTCACAGGAGTTTTCAAAGCACCGTATCGTTTTAATTTGTTTGTTTACGTGCAAAAAGAAAGAATATGTGTCCAATATTTTTTGTAAATCTATCTGACGGACTAATTAGATTTTTTTTGTTGAATACCCTGATCGCGCTCTCTTGTAACATTGTGTCATTGGCATAAGGTTTTAATTGCAATTATGGTGATTATGCAGTAATATAAAATAAAGTAGTAAAGATAGTACATTTTTATTTTTAGGTCCAACAACGTAACCTAGGCGTGTCTGGTCGCATTTTTGCCATTGAGTCGGTCCGCGCTCGTTCCAGCAAAACTGGCACTATACTGAAACTGAAGGTCAACTTCTTGCCTGAGATTATCACCCTATATAAAGAAGTGCGCAACTTAAAGAACCTTGGATTCAGGTATGTTCTTCTGCAACTGCAGAACTACTGTATTATGGAAATCTAGCAAGGGGCCGGTTAAATCTCTTTCTTTTTGTGATTGATTTCTTCTTATTAGATTGTTTGTCATTTCAGTTACATCACGTAATTTTAAATTACAATTCTAATCAAAATTCGAACTCTATTAGAAATAAGCATCCCTTAAGTTAGTATTTAACCCACTAGTTCTTTTTGTGATAGGTTACAAACTATAATTATTAATAATCAAAAACCTACAGTTCTTATTTAAAACTTTTAACTTATGGAAATGTAAACAAAATATTGTTTAAAAAAGAAAAAGAAAATACTTAATTATATTAGTTATTTCTATTACACACTCTCCAGCAACCAGTTTGTTGGTCAGGTTGTCCTTCGACATAAGCCTCTCCTAGTATAATATTGCTCTGAAACTATAAAGTGACCAACAAATGATTGTGATATAATTTCTTCCGTAGGGTACCACTAGCAATAGTGAACAAGGCCCACCAAGCAAACCAACTGTATCCCTTCGCGATTTCCCTCATCGAAAGCGTACGCACTTACGAACGCACGTTGGAAAAGGTAACGTATCGAAAACACATAAAAATCAAACTGTGTGAATTCACACGATTTCTAGCACTAGAAACATAACACGATATTGGCACAAACACTTGATTTTTATTACAATTTTACACTGAGGCCCGATTGCACCACAAGATAAATATCTCAAGAAAACAACTTGAAGTTGTTATATTTCTTTAAATTATTTTGGACAAATATGTTTTTTTTATGTTAAGTCCGGTTTCTACCAAACCAAAGACGAACAGAGTGGAGAGGAATCGATTTCGATGATTTCAATGTCTGAATGGTCGGTGAATGTGACTGCCTTGTTTGTCAGTGGTCGCAAGCGCGACTTGACGTGAGGTCCCGGGTTCGATTAACAGGTCGAGCAAAGTGTTATTAGGTTTTTCTACCAGGAATTTCTCTGTAGCAGCGGAGTCTAGATTTGTACCCCGTTGAAGGCAAAGGCCTCGCCCCCTATTACATAGGACTTAAATAACTGGCGAAATGTGGGTGCACTATAAGGTACACCTCCGCCTAACCCTTCGGGGATTCTATTGGCGTGATATAATGTTATGTGATTGGTTGATTCCCAACCGTCTCCTCTCCACTCCGTTCGTACACTCCACTTAGGAGTAAATCGTAGTTTAGTGATTCGTGGTGCAAACAGGCCATAACGTTCATTTCAATGTATATGTTGTATGTGCGTGTATGTGACAACACTAACACGGGTGCGTTTTCATTTGTGCAGCTAAATAATAGGAATCATACAAAGGTAGTTTATGAATTTATAGGCTGCATGATATATGTGTCGATGTTTTTGTTATTCTTTGATTTATCATATTTAGAAACACTTCTACTCACTATGATTTTTATTGTTTTTCTTTGATTTATGTTTTAGACCTAGACTAGATTTGTTTTGAGAAACTATTTGACTAAAAATTAGCTACAGATAATGTATTGGGAACGCTATTGCTCCTTGTATATCATTTGAATGGTTATTGCAGGTGGATTCGATCTAAATAAAAAATAAAAACCATTATTTAACACACAAATCAAATTAAGAGGAAAAACATAACTTATTACTGACCTCAAAACTTCGTTTGACATCTTATTTTAGGCCTAGAAAAGTTAACAAAATATTATATTTTCTACAATAGTCTAATAAAATAGTTTCCTGAATCAAAAACCCTTAGCTTTAATATGTTATGTCGATGTCGCTTTTTTTCTTTCACGTAGTTTTTAAGTTTTCCAAATTATTTTTATCCAATACCTTGCCTGACCCTAGTTAAACTTTTCTTTCTACAATACTATAATGTTTGGAAAAACCTTCAGATTCGTGATAAAGCATCCATCATTCCTCTCGTGGCTGGTCTACGTCGAGATGTGTTGAACCAAGTATCTGAAGGAATGGCTCTTGTATGGGAGTCATACAAATTGGACCCGTATGTTCAGAAGCTTAGCGAAGTTGTGCTTCTGTTCCAAGAGAAGGTTAGTATTAAAAAAAAAATAGTTTTTCCTTTTAGAGCAGAATTGTATTGTAGTCTTTGAACATGAAGTTGCGGGTGGTGTCCGCAATTCCGCGTCCAAAGTGCGTATTTTGTGTCCGAGTATTTATTAGATGTACCACAAGTCTCCAAAAAGGCCAGCAGCTGACGTGGTGGTGATGCTAACGACCTCGAGAAGCTGTATGGAATTAGATGATTTACAGACACAGATCTTGCTTGACTGTTACTTTATAGATCATTAAGCATGTTCATGACTGTTGCTTTACTGTAACAGTCTTAACCCTGGTCGAATGTAAAATTAAAATAATCAACAAAACGTGTCATATTGTAAATTAAATGATTTAAATTTCCAAATAAATCCCAAAATAATCAGTAAAATCAGTTCACAACAAAACTAACAACATAATCAATGTTGCCACTCCTAACAGGTTGAAGATCTACTAGCCGTAGAAGAACAGATCTCGGTGGACGCTCGCTCCTTAGAAACGTGTCCATACTCGGCAGTCAGCCTGGCAGATATCCTGAGCAGACTGCAGAGGGCTATTGATGACCTGTCGCTGAGGCAGTACAGCAACTTGCATCTGTGGGTGCAGCGCCTTGATGAAGAGGTTTGTTGGCAGTTTTATTAGAGTAGTTTAAAGTCACTAGTATAGAGATGCGTTTCCATCTGGCATTAGTCCAGTGAAGGATTTCGTGCAAACGCCGCACCTGATCTTCCTAACGTAATAAATGGAATTGTAATATCTCAGGTTCAACGACACGGTTGGCGCAGTGGCTCAATCAGTTGACTGCTGCGCTAAGTATTGCGGGTTCGATCCCCGCACGAAACAAATATTTGTATAACCTACAGATAGTTGTTTCGGGTCTGGGTAGTTGTTTATGTCAGTTTAAATGTATGTGAAGGCACCCACGATACAGGAGAAATGCCTAGTGTGGGACGTTACTAAAAAAAAACTATCTCTAAAAAAAAGCCCGATATAAACTTGACGACTGTAGCTCTACCATGAGTTGTCATAGAAAACTTACTCGCTAACGTTGAACTCGCTAGCGTGCTAACGTGTATCAAATAGATTTCGATAATGCTTGCACCATGAGATTTACGGAGTCTTACGCAGGCGCTAATGTAAGCTCGATAGATTGTGTCGTCTAGCTAACTTCACTCTACTCATGTTTTGTTTCTTTCTTTCCCACTAATAAGAGGAGAGATCGATATATACACAAATAAACCGACAAAATAGAAAAGTTGACGGTTATTAGACTTATTATTATTATTATTATTACTTATAGTATTTAGTGGTTTTTGAATTTTTTATTCCTTATAATATGTCACTGTCGTGTATTCAATTTGTATTTTTTTTTTGTTGACCTTGTGTCACAGAGCTGTGTTGTGTTGTTTAACAGTTTACATTAGTAGATTCAAACAGATTATTTAAAACAATGAGAACCCTGTGCCTCAGTTTCAATTGTTGGTAGAGTTCATAGAAAGGTATGTTTCAACTTTCTTCAAAATTATTGTGTTTTGTTTTGAGAGAACTGCATGGTACCTTTAGTTCTAATGAAACTCGTTGTGTTGACATCAAATCCGTAACATTATTCATACATCATTCAACCTTTAAAGTATTCTTTAAAGAGTCTATAATGTTTAATAAACCTTCATTCATTTATATTTTGCAATTGGTGTCTAACATGAATTCTCATTTCGGAAAATCATTTCTCGAAATTCACCTTATTCACGTCGTTGGTCTTCAAATTCAGCGGCCACCAACATATTTCATACCAAATAAGCTTTGCAAACATTATTTTGACTGCATTAGACTCAAAAACGTACATAATTTTGTTGTAAACATATGTTTCACCACCACACAAAATGCTAGTGAGCTACGTAACCACTATAGTAAGCGAATTATTCGATAGGTTCAGTGAAATTAGTGACTCATGGTACCGTTTTGTATGGTGACAGCTGAAAAACGTTAGTAACTATAGAATAGATTACGTTAGGTTTTTAACCTATCGTCATCTATAGTGCTCATGTTACGGATTGTAATTCTTTCCGTGACCGCTAGAGGCGCTGTACGATATTTCATACAAATAATTTACGTAGACGCTTGCGAGATTTGGCTGTGTAAACTCATGGTAGAGGTACTGATGCCTGAAGGTTAAAACGCGTATCTAAATTAAGGAATCTCAATAGGCCATATCCGTGTTTAAAATGTTCCTAGGTTGAGAAGAGCTTGGCCGCTCGTCTCCAAGCCGGTATCGAAGCGTGGACATCTGCCCTACTCGGCAAGAGCCATGAATTGGATCTATCCATGGACACTTACTCTCCTACTGAGCCTACGCACAAACCTGGTGGAGAACCTCAGGCAAGTATTTTCTTGTTTTGTATCGTTTTAAAACAACTAATTGACATAAAGGAACATGGCTATAATAGTTCCAGTTCCGAAAATATTGCTAGAATCAATAATGGTGTAATTCTGAAGGACTAGGCTAGAAAAACATCAACGCAACCTTTTCCTTCAACTTGACTTCCGTTAAGAATGTAGTCTTTAGTGCTGCAAACAGTTTTTCCTTCATTAACGCTGTAAATGGGATATTTACTATGTTTATTATCTATAAAACATGCTCGGTAAATAATAATAAATATCCCATTTTCAGTGTAAATGAAAATATTGGTGACCATGACTTTTTAAAAACTTCTAACAGCTTTTCTCTCTTGTCTTACATGTCTATACTCATTTGTTTTGTATGACCTAGATCGCACGCGTAGTACACGAGGTGCGCATCACGAACCAGCAGATGTACCTGTTCCCGTCGCTGGAAGAGGCTCGCTTCCAACTGATGCGGCAGATGTTCGCGTGGCAAGCTATCGTCACCAGCCAACACCGCTTGCAGAGTACCAGGTATCATTTAGCTACTATTAAGCTTTCGAAATATTCCAAAAATAGCATAGTATACCATTACGCGGAGGTTGGTAGGCGTCAAATGTCTTCGAATTTTTCTAGGACCTAGGGTTTTTCTAGGTTCTAGGACATTTAATCCCATTAATAAACATAATGTCACAGCAGCAGCCTTCTTATTTACTATTATTTATTTTTCCTTGTGCAAGAATAGAATGGGAAATGTGTTTAACACTTTAGCATACGGCGCTTGATATAACGATCACTACCCTCATAAGTTCGAATATTACGTTGTGCCACACTTTCTTTACGAGTTTTAATTTGTCCCCAAAGGATCATGTTCATGCATATATGGAGTCCCGTACCAAACTGCATCAACATCAAACTTTGTTTTTTATTGTCTTCATCTATCATAAAAACTCCTGTAAAAGTTCTTTTTGTAAACTAAATCCGAGTTACGGAGTTTAGAGGTGCCTGGTTTAAAGGTTATTTTAGATTTTATAAAATCTAAAATAACCTTTAAACCAGGCAAGTAGGTATTGTAGGGAAAACTCGACGATGTGAAGTCACCCGAACTGTCATAATCAACTGACAGATCTAACAAAAAGACTTTTGAACTGGTTGTGTGAACGCCATGTAAAAAATTAAATTCCCCATTCAAAAATCAAATCTTATGAAAATAATTACTATAACATTTTGATCTTAAAATATGAGAATTCTTGGTACGAGTTTTGGCTATTGTCTTTTCTATTGAACTTTCAGTAACAAGTCTTACCTAAAGTCGTAACTAGCGGCTTTGTGAAAATATTTAAAATGTTTGTTTCCATGTTCACCATAATTGCTTTGATTACAGATACCAAGTAGGCGTAGCTCGTGCGCAGACGGCTACCTACAGGAACTTGCTAACCAAACTGCCCGCAGGATCGAATCCTTTGGAGAATGCATACGACGCTATCGAGCAAAAGATCTCGCAAGTCCGTGAATACGTCGACGAATGGCTGCGGTAAGTCTGTTATAAGATAACAAGTAAATTTTAAGGTTGTATTGAATGAATTTGTACTGAAATTGTGTCTTTGTTTGCAGTTACCAAGCACTGTGGGATCTGCAGCCTGAAAGTTTGTATGGGCGTCTGGGAGAAGACATCACTCTCTGGATTAAGTGCTTGAATGATATCAAGTAAGTTCTCTTCAAGTTTAATTGGCTATTTGACTACTGTTAAAAATTCACGAAAATGTAACGTTATTTTAATGAAACAGAAATAACACGATGTGTGAAAAAAGTAATAAAATCGGTAAAAAAATGGAGTATCTACATGCTTTAGAAGTTTTTGGTGGGGGCACTTTACACTCTATCCTTGTCGCGCGAAACGGCCATTTGTACTACATAACTACGGCGGTATGAAATATGACGTCACATTTTTGTAGCGCTGTATTTGTTTGGCACATTATTTAAAATCGATTAAAACTAAAGCATTTTTTGGTCCATTTTATTACTTTTTTCACACATCGTGTTATTTTCTGTAAGTTCTTTGAAATAACATAACATTTTCGACAGTTAGACAGACAATTTCTAACAGTAGTCGAATAGCTAAATGTATGAATGTATGACTAATATCAAGTAGACATTTAGTGACAAATTAAACCGTCATTGAATATGCGTCAACAGGTTAATTTTAATTTCTTGCGTTGAAACGCCTTTTATTATTTTATTCAATAATCCGTACAATGTCGTATTCCAATTTTGCACAAAAACAAAACTAAACCTTATAATTTTATCAGAAAATCTCGGACAACGTTCGACACCTCCGACACTCGCCGCGAATACGGGCCCGTCGTCATCGACTTCGCTCGAGTACAGAGTAAGGTAGCACTGAAGTACGATGCATGGCACAAGGAAGTGCTCGGCAAGTTCGGTGCACTTCTCGGCGGAGAGATGGTAACCTTCCATGGACAGCTAGCCAAGTCACGTAGCCAGCTTGAGCAGCAGACTATCGGTAAGATACCTTATTTTATAGTATAGTGAGGGATTAGCTTGAAGGCGTTTTTTTTGCTATAATGGTAGGTAACCTAGAGGCTCTACACTTGAAAAGAAGTTCTAAAACATAATTCCAAATATACTTGACTCTGACTTTCCACTCTAAAACAGTAGTTAAATGTGATTTGTATTTATTTTACCTTCTTTTTATTGTCCCGTATTGTAAATGTCGAATATTATAATGCTGATATAAGTTTTGTTTGTACAGAGGCAGCATCAACCAGCGATGCCGTATCCCTCATCACATACGTGCAACAACTGAAAAGGGAAGTGCTGGCTTGGGAGAAACAAGTCGATATCTACAGGGAGGCTCAACGCATCCTCGAGAGACAGAGGTAAATAAAGGGCGTAAAAATCACCCTCAGCGAAGCTGGAAGGTACTTATTCTCCTCATCATTGCGATATTTTTTGTGTGCTGGGCCATACCTGGTAACCTTGTAGTTACGGAGATATTGGAGGTCAAAGTTCCAACATTTTTACTAGACTTTTTTTAAAGATTTTCTTTTTTTACTTATATGATGCGTTCGTTATATGAATATAAGTACGAGTACTTCTTACTCCGCACGCATTAAATTAAAATTCATACCATTATTTCGCGGGCATTTTTGTGGGTTACACGTTTACCTAGTTCATAAGATATTCTGTATTACTTAAATGTAATGTGTAACTGTTTTATGTCCCAATAAAGTAAAATAAAAAATAAAATAAATGCACAATGTAGCACAATGTTGTGAGCCCGTTACTTTGAGTTTTGTGAATTTACAAAAAAAAGCAGTTTTAATTCAGTAATATTTTTTGGGTAGGGTTTCTTAGTGTGATGTACAGAATGCTTGGTTGACACTTTCGTGCATGGTCCGTTACACCTTGAATAAACGTCTTCGCCCTATAACTGCAGTTCAGTACTGGATTTAAGCTTCTCAAGTTGTTAGCCATTTCCATCACCTACCAGCAGGGACCATTTTTTTCGTCTTGTTAACAGTTTCTACAAAGCTACTATATTTTGTAGATTCCAGTTCCCAGCGCAATGGCTGCATGTAGACAACATAGAAGGCGAATGGAGTGCGTTCAATGAGATCATGCGCAGGAAGGACTCTTCTATTCAGACCCAGGTAACAGATCATATTTGCATCATAGCTAGGGTTTTCTGCATTATATAACAGCAACATCGACAACCAATTTTAAAATCGGTTGGTCCCCACAATTTCAATTTCAAGAACGTGATTTTCGTACATGTGGTAAAATTGTGTGCGAAATTTTCAAGCAAGCCCATCAACGCTTTGTGACTAGAACGTTTTTTTGATAGTTCTGTTTTGAAAATAAGGTGACGTGTTTAAGTGAAAAACTAAAAAACCCGACTGAAAAGACTGAAAATCAAAAAACAAGCACATTTTAAATTAAACAAAACTTGGAAGCAGGCGGGGTTCATTTGAATAGAATGGACACCGCCTGCTTCCAAGTTTTGTTTAATTTCTAATCTTTTCAGTCGGGTTTTTTAGTTTTTTAACTACTTTTTTTTTCAGTCGGGTTTTTTAGTATTTAAACTACATTTTTTATTTCCAACTTTTTAGTTCTTTTATGTCTGTTCTTTCGTTGGTCGCATAAAAATCTTCGCAGATGATTTAACTTGTGTGTTTGTTTAAATGATTTGTGACTTTGAATTTATTTTAAACATAAAGTGTTATATATTTTTGTAATCTCCATTTAAAACCCTTCATTTTGGTACCCTACTCGATGGTATTGGGAAAAAAAAAATTGAAAACCGCGTTATGGCCCCCCAAATCAGCAACTTTATTTGTTTTTTTTTATTTTAATGTAGCCAGTGACACTCGCGCCATCAAGACGAATCTAACGACGTATATTTTATTCAAATCCCTTCATCCGTTTAGGAGTTATGAGGGAACAAAGAAACGGACATACATACATACATACACGCCAAACACATAACCCTCCTTTTGGGCTTCGCCGCAGACGGGTAAAAAGAGACGGATATAAAGCAGTGTTACCGCTTTTTTATTTGTCCGACACTTCTTTATCAGTAGTAATTTTACAAAACCTAACCTTTCTCTCTAGGTTGCGTCACTGCAACAAAAGATCGTCGCCGAAGACAAGGCAGTTGAGGGCCGTACCCTCGAGTTCCTCACTGAATGGGAACGCAGCAAGCCCACAGATGGGTCGACCAGGCCTGAAGATGCGTTGGCCAGACTCCAGGCTATGGAGACCAGATACACCAGGCTGAAGGACGAGAGAGACAATGTGGCTAAGGCTAAGGAGGCACTTGAGTTACATGATACAGGTAAGCACTTTAACAAGACGTTTTAAAATGTAGGCAAAAAATAATATTCCTTTATAGGAATAGATATGTTGACTTTTTGAATGTTTCAAACAATTTTGAATAAAAGGTAAATTATTTAAACGTATATTCATAATTGTGGTAATGAAATTAATACCTTCTAAAATAGAAATAATTCCTGCTAAGTGCAAAGAAAAAATAGCAAGATCTATAGATCTTCCTCCATGAACTGTTAGCGACATTTTAAACTGTACTCCCAGTTTTCTGTCAAACTAATATATATTCAAAGTATTAGTAATCTCAAAGCTTATTTGATTGTTACTCATTACTACTTACTAAAAACCACTTCATTTCCCTTCTTAGCTTTTGGTGTTCTGGGGCCGCGGTATCTCTTTCGAACAAACCCGGCAGTATTTACTTAAGCCTTGCGTAAAATAAAATTCAGACCTTCCAAGATTTAGTATAAAGTGTATTATCGATATTTTAGGAAGCTCAGTCAACAACGAGCGCATGACTGTCGCTCTTGAAGAGTTACAAGACTTGCGCGGAGTGTGGTCTTCACTCAGCAAGATCTGGACGCAGATCGATGATATCAGGGAGAAGCCTTGGCTGTCTGTGCAGCCTAGAAAACTCAGGTAAACTCTAATGTTTTTGAAGGAATACTATTGATCAGGGGCAAGTAGCCACAAAGCTAAGCTAATACAATCTGTCATATTGCTTCAATATATTTTCAACTTTATTGCTAAAGCATAATGTTCAAGTTTGATTGAAAAAATCTGACTTTTTCGGGTAGGTTGCTGTGTCTGTTCTTAACTCAATAAATAACGTTCGAAATGTTTTAAGCATATCCTTACTGTTAAAATAACATGTACACACGTTTTCACCAGCATAAAGCGCGCTCTTGAAATTTCAACGCTCGGTCCAATACTGAAAGATAAATAATCCAATAGCGCGTATATGTTTAGAAGTTCATTTAGGTGTCTTAATATGAAACCAGGGAAACAAGCCATAAAACCTATATGTTTATCGTAGGCAACAACTGGAGGCGATGTTGAACGAGCTCAAGGAGCTGCCTGCTCGTCTTCGTATGTATGACAGCTACGAGTATGTCCGCAAACTGCTACAGTCTTACACCAAGGTAAATATCATGACTACATGACCAAGCTCTTTGTAGGATATGCATGATGTTTTCAGATATTATGCCATCAAAAGTAAAGAGCACTTGGTATCTACTTCTTGACAAGCTTTTTTAATGACCCTTTGATGACGGCAGTATTGGCAACTAGTACTTCGCCTGCGACTTCGTTCGCAAAAAATGTGATAGCTCGGCTAATATGACTGATGTAAGTATAATTAGTAGCAAGGAACCGACGAATTATGAATCTTTCTAACAGTAACTATTTTTAGAATTTAATCATTTGTTACGGAAATTACCCATAAATACAAATTCTACCTCTTTATAATATTAGTAAAGATGCTTTATTCGTCTTCTGTCTTACATATTCATCACGACAACTGACTATAAATAACATTGATATATAACTTTCATTCCACAGGTCAACATGTTGATAGTCGAGCTGAAGTCCGATGCTCTCAAAGAACGCCATTGGCGCCAACTGTGTCGCGCACTCAAAGTAGACTGGTCTCTGTCTGAACTGACCCTGGGACAAGTGTGGGACGCTGATCTGTTGCACAACGAACACACCGTGAAGGATGTTGTGTCCGTCGCTCAGGGAGAAATGGCGCTCGAAGAGTTCTTGAAACAAGTGAGATACCCGAAATTAAGAATTTTCAACCTGCCCTTTTTTTTTCGGTTGGCGGGTGGAAAATCATCAAATAACCCCTCCCGCGCTTAGGCAGAGCGAAAGGGAGTGTCAGACTTCTACTGACTAAAAACCACCCATGTTACTTCTTAGCCCTAAATGTCGAGGCCGCGGTAACTTGTGAACAACCCGCAGCCTGCCCTTATTTTGTAATTTTATAAACTTAGAGCCGAGCTCGACAGAAAAGCTGGTAAAACATTACAGGCGTGATAGATCGCCATCTAATTACAAAAAAAGTACCAAATAAAATTGTATTTTTTTGTAGCTCGCCTGCAAATAATTATCTAGTTTAATTTAAGCCTGAATTATACTACCCATTATTCACATCAACACTGAACAACATACAGCATATTGTTAATTGGATTATTAATTCCCAACTCAGTAAATACTATAACATTTTCCTTACTAAAACATTTCCCATTCATAGGTACGCGAGTCTACTATAACATTTTCCTTACTAAAACATTTCCCATTCATAGGTACGCGAGTCCTGGCAGAGCTATGAACTGGACCTGATCAACTACCAAAACAAGTGCAAGATCATCCGCGGCTGGGACGATCTGTTCAACAAAGTGAAGGAGCATATCAACAGCGTCGCTGCTATGAAACTGTCGCCTTATTACAAGGTAAGATGATGTTTAATTGTATCATTAAACTCAGTGATGGCAACAAAACTAGGTGTTGAAGCTTGTTTTTACTCAAAACTTGTATTCTATGGGACCAATGTAACCCGATGGTTAAGTCCAATGCTACAAATATGCTTACCGTGATCTTTAGAATCCTATCGTACTTATAGTAATAACACACCAGCCAATCAGTCGACAAGAGTTACTTTCGGAAGCGCCAGAGTAGCGCCCGAATTTAAAATTTTCATTATAACTTACTTATTAACAGACAACCTGACACACTGACCTGCAAATAGAGGATCGGACTGACTCAAAAAAATATCATTCTCTTTAGTCCGTCAGTTAGATTATCGAAAATTATTGGATAGGTAAAAAAATTACTGACATGTGACTTAGCACGAGTTTTCGAAACACGTCTTCATACATAAAAATATGTGTTCAATTTTTATTGAAAATCTATCTGGCGGACTAATTAGATTTTTTTGTCCGATCCACTATTGCAAAACAAACGTAAGAAAATTTTAATTTTCCGGCAGTTCTGGCACTTTCCCTAAAACCATTTTTTTTTAATTTTGAACTAATAATTTACTATCCTGCGCGCACATTTCATCGCGGTCATGAAATAAGTCTCAGTATTTAGCCGTTTTGTTATCCACAAAGTTGCCTTCAAATAAAATCTCTATTCCTCTCAAGGTATTCGAAGAAGAAGCACTAACCTGGGAAGAGAAACTGAACCGCATCAACGCTCTGTTCGACGTCTGGATCGACGTACAACGTCGCTGGGTTTACTTGGAGGGTATCTTTAGCGGGTCCGCTGATATCAAGACCTTGCTGCCAGTTGAGACTAGCCGGTTCCAGAGCATCAGGTATTTATAATTAATGCAGGAGGCAGAAGCAAAGATAGGTCTATATCCAACCAATGTCGTACTGTGTACGATGATGATGAATGAAAAAGTAACGTAATTCTGTTTAGGTTTTGTAAAATAGTGCAGTGTTTATACAATCTTCTCTTTTTTGCTGAGTATCTTTGCACGGAGAGTACGTCCATGTGTAAGCGCACCGTCTCTCCGCAGTGCAAACTAACATTAACGTAGTGGTACGCAGGATATATGTTTCACTAAAGGCATACCAAAGAGCTTATACACACACACAGTTTCTGCAAGCAATGCCTTCATTAACTAATATGTATTTCTTCTTTTCATCCTCCTATAGCTCCGAATTCTTGGGCCTGATGAAGAAAGTGAGCAAGTCTCCAATGGTGATGGACGTACTGAACATTCCTGGAGTGCAACGATCTCTTGAGCGTCTCGCCGACTTGCTCGGCAAGATACAGAAGGCGCTCGGTGAATATCTGGAGAGGGAAAGAAGCAGCTTCCCAAGGTGTGTACATTTTTGAAGCAGAGCCGCATTTAAAAAACATGTGACCATTGAAATTGAACTTTATTTATATGCTGGACGCGTTCAAATTCGACCTGTTACTTTTACGTATTATACGCACAGTTTTGCTTATATCGGATTTGATAAATTAAAAAGTGGCTTACTTTAATCAGAATTTAACTCCAAGGAAACTTATCGATAACCAAGAAGTTTGACTGCTTGCAAAGAGGTTGTCTTTATTTTTAACATCAGCATTTCTAAGGTCAATATAAAAAAAAACATCTCAACTCTAGATTCTACTTTGTGGGAGACGAGGACCTGCTCGAGATCATCGGCAACAGCAAGAACATTGCGCGTCTACAGAAACACTTCAAGAAGATGTTCGCTGGAGTCGCCGCCATCATTCTCAACGAAGACAATACTGTTATCAATGGTATTGCTTCTCGCGAGGGTGAAGAGGTAAGGAATACGAATCAAAAACCTGTTACCAAAAACCTTATTTGAATACGAGGTTCTTTTGTCCATGTCTTAAATATCGTACTTGTAAAATTAACTTGCAACAATCTTGACGAGTACCGCGAGGTCTGGTTCAAAGAGGCATAAGACGAAAGCATGTATTTTTTCTGCTTCCGGCGTTAAAACAAACTTGAACCGAAGGCGTTTCTTGTGTAACAGAAAACGCCCTGGTTTACCTTGCTGCTAAGTCTTGCATTCTGCACAAGTGTTCTCAGAATAACGCGTAATTAAAAACCCCGGTCTTACGACCGGGTTCATCTACCGGAACGGAACCGACCCGCCCGGACCTATCTATAAAAAACTTAACTCAACATTTCTTTTTCTAGGTCTACTTTACTTCACCAGTCTCAACAATCGAGAATCCTAAGATCAACTCGTGGCTATCGATGGTCGAACGTGAGATGCGCGTGACCTTGGCTTGCCGGCTCAAGGACGCTGTGGGTGACGTCAAACAGTTCAAGGACGGCAATGTTGACCCTCAGAAGTTTATTGATTGGTGTGACAAGTATCAGGTAAGTTCTGACAACTAACTAAATCACGTGGCTATTGATGATGGACTGTGAAATGCCCTTGACCTTGGCGTGTCGACTAAAGGACGTTGTTGGTGACAGACGTGTGTCAAACTGTTCAAGTACGGAAATGTCGACCCATCATAATTTAGTCCCGCCGAAGTTTATTTATTATCGGGGTAAGTTAGGGTTCTAGTGAAAATTTGACGATTCTAAACCAGAAATTGTGATGTTTTTCCGCTCTGGGATGGCAACTATGCGGGAAAAAGGTAATCTTTTCATAGAGAGAAAGCCTTCTCATAAGTTTGTGAGGTCCTTCCAATAGTCTTTCCCTAATAACTTCAGTAGACAATGTTTTAAAATCCTTAGCTTTGACAAATAAATGATAATGATCCTAAACAGCCCATTAAAAATTACTTTTGTTTTTAGGCACAAATCGTAGTACTAGCCGCACAGATCCTGTGGTCAGAAGACGTGGATGCAGCCCTAGTAAGTGGTGGTGGAGAAGGATTGAAGAGAGTGTTGGCTCATGTCGAGAATATGCTGAACATCCTCGCTGACTCCGTACTACAAGAACAACCGCCGCTGAGAAGAAGGAAACTTGAACATTTGGTGAGTAGCATCTTATCTTTGTTTTCTTAGCCTACTACTTCATCATCATATTATAAAACAAAGTTCTCCGCCGCGTCTGTCTGTCTGTTAGCGAAAAACTCACATACTACTGCACCGATTTTCAACTGTTTTCACCAATGGATAGCGTGGTTCTCGAGGAAGGTCCGTCGTCCACGCGGGCTTTAGCTAGTTATAAATAAATTAAAAACTTTATTTATCGTATGGTTAGAGTCCATCCCGGTGTCAGAGTTTTTAAGCCACCTATGGGCCTCTGACATGGCTTGATGAAAAGACTTAGAAAAAATTATCTTTGCCATATACACACATCAAAAGTGTCTAGGGATCAACATATATTTTTGCAATAACTTTTCTCCTGATTGATATTAATTAAAATTTTCTTTAAGGATTCATCAAATAAAGTGTTTTCGTTTGTCACAGTAACGATAAACCAAGTCACCTTTGCATTAATAAAGAAATTTGCCATTTTCCTAATAAAGGGATTTTTGACATTTGAACCACTAACATTAAAGTTCGAAAAAAAGACTGAAATAACAGTTTTCTTTAAAATTTTATTGGGTAACTTAAACAATTAATAATCCGTGTTTAACAACACAAGAACATCGGTTTGGCATACTCAAAATGAGTTCATCCAAATCACGCTGTGGAATGGCCGCCCATGTTCGTTGCAACAACAAAAAAAGGTCTTCTTGCGACTGGATACCCTCCATATTCGGCAGAGCTCTTCTCTGTAGCATATCCCATGCATGCTCAATCGGGTTCAAGTCTGGCGACTGAGCAGGCCAGGGCAGGACATTGATGTTAGCTGCGGCGAGAGTCTGTCTTACAACTCTTGCGGTGTGCGGTCGTGCATTATCATGCATTAACTGAAATAAGGGACCGATTTGCACTTGTAGAGGAACGATGACGTCTGATACAATCGTCTCAGCATAAATTTGAGCGTTGAGGTTGCCTCTGATCCAAATCAACTCAGTTCTTCCGCCGATCCAAATACCCGCCCATACCATGATGGTTCCACCACTATAAGGATGGACTTCCTGGCAGGATTTTAATCGCTGTTGGCGTCCAGGGGTTCTCCAGTGTCGAATACGTCTTGTATCCGGTCTCATTCCAAAACGAGACTCATCAGAAAAGCACACGAAACGCCATTGTTCTTCTGCCCAATTTCTGTGTTCAAGAGCCCATTGATATCGAATCCTACGATTGTGCATTGCTATAGGTGGTACCCGTAGCGGTCTTCGGGAATGAAGGTTCACTTCATGCAAGCGGTTTCTGACTGTTTGGTCGCTAATTAAGTTCCCTGAAGAGTGATGAAGCCTCACGGCTAACATCATGGCGGTTATTGTTGGAGCTCTTCGAGTTAAGATTTGAATGTATCGGTCTTGTCTCCGTGTGGTGCAGCGATACCGTCCTCCATGGCGCTCAGCCACGGTACCAGTGCTTCGGTAACGTGTCCAAAGTCGACTGATAACACTCTGACTTGTATTCAGAGCTAAAGCCACAGTACGTTGCCGGGAACCAGCTTCTATCATTCCCACGGCTCTGAGCATTTCTTCCCTGCTTAAATGACGTCGCCGCTCCATAATAACGTTGGTTTTAATCAGTAGTAGGGAAACAGTAGCACTAATAATGTCTTCAATGCGTTGTATGTTTTTATAGGGAAAATATTGACAGCTGATTTTCATCTTTTACTCGAATTTGATTCACAGTTCCTGATTCAAATTATGAAATGCACCAAAAAGGATCCATATAAATTTATAAAATCATAAATTTATTACAAAGCCACATCTCAATCTCAAGAAATCCGCATAAAAATGCTTGATCCCTAGACACTTTTGATGTGTGTATGCAGTTAGAAAGTCTGCATTATGATAGTAACGAAAATCTGGGAAAGTCATTTCTGCTATGGGAATGTTTTCACATTTAAATAGTTTTAGTCTGTAGTAGTTGCTCAAATATTTAATTCGTGGATAAATTTTGCCGTCCAGGTGATCGTGAATCGGTGCAGCAAAGATGAGCACTAATATCTGTTATCAATTAACTTTTATTCAAAATAGGATTACTTTATGTTTTTTAGATCAACGAGTTCGTCCACAAGCGTACGGTGACCCGTCGCCTGATCGCCTCTGACGTCAACAGCGCGCGCTCCTTCGAGTGGCTCTGCGAGATGCGCTTCTACTTCGACCCTAGGAATAATGACGTGAGTGAATTATATAAATTGGACCTCCATTTTACTACATAATATTGGAAATTACAGGTGTCTGTCAGTATTTGAAGGGAGAGCTGGTCAAACTCTTATTTATCTGATCATTTCAATATAATTTAGCACTAGAAATACATCAATTTAAAACTTGGGTAGCGTTAGACAAGTCACAAACTACAAACACATAACTCAGTAACTGGCAATCATTCTTTCTGTCAGGTTCCAGTTCACCAAAAGTAACAGGGTCTCTATCACAACTAACTTGACATCTACAATAAAACGTTATTTAAACATTCTCCTCAGTGTTTCAATAGCAATCTAAATTGTGTTGGTTCAGAACTGGGCCACTAGTATATCGCTTTCAGTATCGTACATCAATTCCTGTTATGAAAGCCACAATATTAAGTGCCCCATCGTTTGTGGAACAGCACATATGAACATTGTATATAAGAATTCTCCTAATCACCATCTCCCATCTTCAGGTATTACAACAGCTCACAATCCACATGGCGAATGCCAAGTTCCTATACGGTTTCGAATATCTCGGCGTACAAGACCGCCTGGTACAGACTCCGCTGACCGACCGCTGCTACCTCACCATGACTCAGGCTTTGGAAGCCAGGCTTGGAGGATCGCCTTTCGGTAAGTTATAGACTCGTGATCAACTAAATATAGTGTCCACATGTTCTGCAGTCGTGTTATGTCGCGTCAGGGTTTTCGTTTTAGTGCAAGAGAGACGGAGCTATACGGAAAAAACCATCCCTTATCCGTGACGTAACATTAGTTGCAGTGGCTTGAACAATTTACAGTATAGCCAATTTCGATCTATGTATGCTCCGGGTGTGCTTTCAATTAAAAATACTCTAGCACAGGCATACACCAATAGTTTATCTATATCACTCATTTACATTTAAAGGCAAGAACTTTTGAGCACTGTTGTTCCAGCTACATGAAGAACCATGAATTGAATGTTTTTAGGTCCCGCCGGTACCGGTAAGACTGAGTCGGTGAAAGCTCTCGGAAACCAACTCGGTCGTTTCGTCTTGGTGTTCAACTGTGACGAGACTTTTGACTTCCAAGCTATGGGCCGTATCTTCGTCGGTCTTTGTCAGGTAAAAAAGACTAAAACAGTTGTAATAGATCTTATATTCCAAAATGAACTGTATTGATCTGAGTAAATAATGTCTTAGGTGGGTGCCTGGGGTTGCTTCGATGAGTTCAATCGATTGGAAGAAAGAATGTTGTCTGCCGTATCACAGCAAGTACAGACCATTCAAGAGGCTCTCAAGAGCCATCAGGAAGGAGACAACACCGGTTAGTATTTCGATCTAAATCAATTATCATTAGCACTTAGTGGTTTTTTGATTGACCGAGGTTGAGGTATAGGTTATAATTAAATTGTGGTTGCTACCGAATTTAAACATTATCATATATGTCGTTGAGTTAATATTTCGGTACATCCTAAATTTACATTTTCTTCGTCTTTCAGCTAAGTCCATAACAGTAGAGCTGGTCGGTAAACAAGTCCGTGTAAGTCAAGACATGGCGATCTTCATCACGATGAACCCCGGATACGCGGGCCGTTCCAACTTGCCCGACAACTTGAAGAAGTTGTTCCGAAGCTTAGCCATGACCACGCCTGATAGGCAGCTGATCGCTGAGGTGATGCTGTTCAGTCAAGGCTTCAGGACTGCTGAGAAACTGGCCTGCAAGATCGTGCCGTTCTTCAAGTAAGCCTTAATGTTTATTTTGATTTACCTTCAATTAAGTTTTTTCTTCTTTTAGTTCGAATATACGTGCCTCATAAAACGTTTCACCTTCCATAGAAAATGTTTTTTACTACCATTTCTACTGTCCTCTAAATTCAATTTTATGAGTACTTCTGCTTCAAGCTAGACGCAATCAAAGGCGAGTTTTGCCACCCAACAAACATCTTCTACACTTTCAAAAAAGTATAATGCGGCGATGAAGATAAATATTTGCCTCTCTTTCGCTCACATCATATAAAACAACCAATAATTAAATCACCGTTCTTTTACCTTACAGACTTTGCGACGAACAGTTATCCAACCAATCCCACTACGACTTCGGACTACGAGCCCTCAAATCCGTGCTTGTTTCAGCTGGTAATGTCAAACGTGATCGTATCCAAAAGATTAAGGTATGCAACATTTTAATGATAAAGCATCATCACATCATCTCTCATGGCTTATTAATCTGGGTAGCCAGCGTGCAATGGCGTGACAAGACATTATTATCTGACTTAAATGTTGAAATTCTTATTTTCATGATTGATTCAGTGAAGTGGGCTTAACCCGAATAGTACGATTTTGGCGAGTGGCCCTACGCGGTGTCGGTTCGCATCTTTCTAATTAAAACGTATGGATAATGGCGTTTTTATCAATTTTATAACGTGGACATACGGGTCTTTCTGACCCGTTCAAGTTGAGAAATAAGCATTTGTTGGTCAGCGAAGTGGTAGTGAGGCTAACTGCCTAGCCACTTGGAAACTACCTTGTTTTGACACAGCAATGCACACTTGACTATTCCGATTTGTATCGACAGCAATAGTTTGAAATCTTATTTGGAAAATTATGAATGGATGGGTTACGACTGTTGTGTGAAATAAAATTGTAACGTGTTTTGTATGTTTATGCTCGGAACAAACAGAAACTAGAAAAACAATCTTTTCAGAATATGGTAAGCTAAAGAAAACCAAACAATATGGTAGTTGACTTTTTTTAAAAGACATGACTTCACTGTATTTTTTTTACTGTTCTTAAATGGTTTACAATCAGAGATTATTAGTACGAATCTGTTGAATGCTCTAAAACATGAGTTATTGATATAGGACTGCAGGGGAAAATAAGTTCAATTAAAAGAAACTAAGATACTTTTTACTTCAAAATACCTTTTAGTTTTTCGTTGTCGCCGTGCAGTTCCGTCTCAAACACTCTGTTTAGAACGTCCGTTTCGCATGAAAATGGCTAGATAACATATATTTTATTTTATTAAGTTTAATGTTTTATTTATAACTATCGAATGCTTTCTACGGCTTTTTGTGAATTAAAACAAAATTCTTTTTTAAGTTTAAAAGTAGTCAACTGCCCTATTTCACTGTTGTGTGCCTCGATATTTTATATCTACCTTCTTTCGAAACATATAAGTATTATATCCATATGCTTAAAAAAATACATCGAGTGCCTTTTTGCTTTGGGGTTTCCCAACCTTGGGAATAATGTGTTAATTTGATATAAAATAATCAAAAATAACAAAATTATTAATTCTCTTTTCACAATTGATTGACTTAAGATGAGGTTTTGTCTGTGTAAGGAGTTTATCCACGATTTTTCTTTCGTCTTTCAACCAAAAAAGGTTGGGAAACTCTGCTTTAAACTATTTCAAAAACTTTATCCTCATAATTGTGTTATAGGAGAACCTAATTGAACGCAGTACTGAAGTGCCCGATGAGGCGTCGATCGCCGAGTCTCTTCCCGAACAGGACATCTTGATACAATCGGTGTGTGAGACTATGGTGCCTAAGCTGGTGGCTGAAGATATACCTCTGTTGTTCTCTTTGTTGAACGATGTGTTCCCTAACGTTGGGTATACTCGAGCTGAAATGACTGGTAAGTCTTGCCAACAAGTTAATACTTTCTGGCTGATTAAAAAAATAATAAAAGATCAAGGAAACTAGCCCGACATGGTGCGCCAAAAATAAATATTGATATTGTTAAAAGGCGTAAGCCGTAAATCACAAGTTTATTTATGTCAACTTCATGTACAAGAGTGGTACATAGGCGGACTTAATGCCACAAGGCATTCTCTTCCAGTCAACCTTTTTACTTGTATTAAGTCAATATTTTATAATTATAAAAAGGCCGTTTAATGAGACAGGTTATCTGTGGTCTTGAAATGAAATAATTCGAAGTAAACATTGACACTTTTCGAACAGGACTGAAGAACGAAATCCGTGCGGTATGCGCCGAAGAATTCTTGGTTTGTGGCGAAGGCGACGAAACAGGCTCCACTTGGATGGACAAGGTACCTTATTTACTACTACTAACGCTAATAATAACGGTGAATAAGACCAATAAATTAACTGGTCAAGGAATTAATTAAAAACATTCATTTCATTGACTGCACAGTCAATATGTTTGAACACCAGGTCCATTTTATATGCACATCGTTTGGTTTAATATATAACATTATAACATCCATAATAATATATAAATCATCGTAACCGAGAAGGTGATGGTGTGTCAATTTTTTTTATATAATAAAAAATAATATTTGTAACAATTTATTGATTAATATATTTCATGCGACAATAATCATAACAATTTAACATTTTGCTTATCCATTTTATTTACAATGAGGCTGCTTTTTACATGAACCGTAAATCAAAGTATAAATCAACCGTTTATTTTTTTATAAATATTATAAAAATATATAAGTGACAAAATGTTGTAAAAAGGAGCCTCCCCATGCCCATATTACCTATTATACGTATACATAATACGGTAGTACGTGAGTGTGAATGCATATGCGTTTCCATGCTAACCCGCTAACGGCACGTAGAGGCGCAGTGCATCGTCGCGCGCGCAACACAGCACGTGGATCGAGAAGGTCAGTGACCCCGCGGTGTGGGTGTGCTCTCTGTGTCTTTACATTTACGTTCATGTTTGTGACTGTGTTCTTTTCGACACGGAGTTGCTAGTAAATAGAGGGCTAACAACGCTGTTACAGAAAAAAAAAACAATTTAACACGTGTGAAAGTTCTTGATAGAGACTGATTGGACACTTCATGTTACATAGCTGTCAGTCAGCAAGAAATCGTGAAGTAATCAAACTAACATGAAAGAGACTTAGCTATGACGACAACCATTTGCCTGTTGCAAGACGAAGTTTCTATTCATTGACGTTGTGAGTCACAATAGAACTCTATTTAGTTAGCAACTCCGTGGTTTTCCAGCCACCACTCACATAGACGACTTGTACTTCATTCTAAGCTTACACACCACTACACCTGGTCAAACACGTCACTGTCTGAAAATTTATTTTTTTGTTGTTTCTCTATTACAGTTCTGCTATGACTAGTACCTTAGGTAATTTTTCCTAAAATAAATCATACATCAGAAATACTCCACCTAGGTCATGTATCAGAATGGTGTGGTAATAATTGTATAGGATACAAAATTATTGTAGTTCAGGTATCTACCATTTTAATACCTACATTTTTTAATTAAAATTAATTTTGTGTATTGCGATTCTGGATAAAAGTTAAATGTGTGTTCCAAACCACTGAACGGAACCACTTTCTGCATAGGACCACCATCGTAAAAAATATCAGCTGTCCCATACATTTGGAACTAGTAGTTATTGATGTTATGTGGCCTCCCCTTTCTGATACATGCTGTATGTACATGTTTGAAGAGACTGTCCTGCGACGGTACTTTAACTTTTGGAATCACGTGGATCCGCGAACTAAATTACAGCTACCTTAAAAAAGAATCGCACGTGGTCGCTTTGTCCGGCAGCAAAAAGTGATTGCGCTAATCACGTTCCTACCAAAGGTTGATATAGAAAATCTTTAGTTACTTGAAAACGTAAGGTCCTACCTAAAAGTTTGGATATTGTTAAAATCACGATATAAAGGCGCGAAACCATGTTCAAATAACGCAATGCTTCTGATGTAATATAGATACTTAAATCTTTGATTGCTATTTACTATGACTTGATTGAACACTCATTGCCACTCACTGCTCAAATAATCCAAGCTCTTATCAAGTCCTGAAGCAATTTTACTTTGAGCTTTATTTCGTCATACAAAGGGGTTTGATTGTATCGCAATATTGCCTGTTTTCAATCACACTTAGCTACGACAACCAAAAAAATGCCTAAATAATAGCGCGATGTTGAATTTTCAAGCCACGGCTCAGTGCTAATAGTTGAAATTGCAAAACATTAGGCATATATTTTGGTGTTCCTAAATGTTAGTGAAAGTGGGTACATATAACTCTTTAAGCTTCCTATTTAGACAAATGTTCCTTTTTTAGTACTTTGTCTATTGTCACGTGTTTCATAAAATCTCTAATTTTCTTTTTGTGCTGAAATGAATACGACGTTAATCCGAAACAAACAAGGGATTATGAGTCTTAGATCTAAAACATATAAGCTGACTTTTATAAATATGTACAGGTCCTTCAATTGTACCAAATCTGCAAATTGAACCATGGTTTGATGATGGTCGGACCGTCTGGAAGCGGCAAGTCTACTGCGTGGCGTGTACTACTCAAGGCGTTGGAGAGGTAAGAATGCATTTGTCAATCAAGAGCCTCTAGAAGACACACTTTGCTTTCTAAGGGATTTGATTAGATAGGGTCAGCCCATTGGATTCGGCATAATTTGTTGAACAACAACCGACCCAAATCAATTCCTACACATAATTGGCTTTCATTCGACGCGTGCCGACCAGCAAACTCCATTCGTCATCTACCATAAATTATGCTCGGGTCGGCTGCGTAGTATATTCGACTGCTACTCAGCCATATCGAATATGGTACGGCCAGTAATTATGTAGAACTTTGATTTTACTGGCAAAAGTGCCAGAAAATTCATCTAAGCTTCAGTAAAATTATTCGATTTTGAAAATATTCTTCTGTTTTGTACAGATTCGAAGGCGTTGAAGGTGTGGCTCACGTCATCGACCCGAAGGCGATGTCCAAGGAAACTTTGTATGGTGTACTGGATCCCAACACCCGTGAATGGACCGATGGTCTCTTCACTCATATACTCAGGTAAGACATCTTGTATACTGGTGGTACAACTTTACGTAAGTTAATTTCAGCTTTTTTTTATTACATCTCTTAGTTTGTTTATGAGACTGACTTCTGCTTAAGCAGTCTATTCAATTTCAGTATTCATTCTTATATATATCTTATGATTTTTTTTTTTTATATCTGTCTGGTGGCTGCGATCGTAATTTTTTTTGTACTACAAAAAAGATTTACTGCGGTATCAGAGATATTTAATGATTACTTAAGCCCTCACTCAGTAAAGATTTGACATACATTTGTATGTACAAAACTGTAAAAACGTTTACTTAATGATGTGCTAAGTAATCATTAAAGCTCTGTGAGTGCGGCAGTTAATTTATTAATTTTAAGTAATCTTTGCAAATTGATTTTTTTTTTATCTATTGTTTAACTGAAAAAGAATATAAAAAACAGAAGAATATTATTTTCGTTTTCTCGGATTTTGCCACCAAACTCATTTCGTCTCCGTCTCAACTTGACATCTCAAACCTTTGTAATCATTATAATAACAAATGTTCTATTCTATAGGAAAATCATCGACAACGTCCGTGGTGAGATCAACAAGCGCCAATGGATCATATTCGACGGTGACGTGGACCCGGAATGGGTTGAGAACTTGAACTCCGTGCTTGATGATAACAAGCTGCTCACACTGCCAAACGGCGAGCGTCTGTCATTACCTCCTAATGTTCGGGTTATGTTTGAGGTAAGATTATGTGTCAATGGTATTTTTTTACCCGATTGCGACGAAGCCCAATAGGAGGGTTATGCGTTTAACGTGTATGTATGTATGTCCGTTTCTTTGTTCCCTCATAACTCCTGAACGGATGAAGGGATTTGAATCAAACATACATCGTTAGATTCGTCTTGATGGCGCGAGTGTCACTGCCTGCATTCAAATAAAAAAAAACAATGTAAAATTGCGGATAATTTTTTTTTCCCAGTACCGTCGAGTAGGGTTTCAAAATGAAGGGTTTTAGAAGGGGATTACCAAAATATATAACACATATATGTTTAAAAGAAATTCAAAATGACAAATTATTAAAACAATCACAAAATTTAAATCATCTGCCAAGAATTTCCAAGGAAAGAATAAACACACACTTAAAGTAACGCCGTCAATAGTAGAGCACGAGACTCCTAATGAAATTTATAAAGCCCTTTTTGATGTTGTGCAAAATGAATACCAGTCTATTTTTAAGTCTAAAACGATTAACATTAAGGGACCTTCTGTGGGCTTCAACCAATGGGCTACACCAGGTATTTACAAAAGTCGAGCCCGATTGTACGAGTTGTATGGTCTTAAACAATACAGGTTTGATACAACTTTTCTAGAGTATGTTAAAAATTATTCCAAATTATTTAAAAAGATTTGTATGATTGCAAAATCAAAATTCTTAAGCGAGACTATTAAAAATTCTAATAATAAAGTTAAAGCCACTTGGAAAATCATTAACAATGAAACGGGTAAATCTGTTAAACAAGATAATCACCTCGAGATCATGGTGGGTAACAAATTAGTTAGTGAAGCAGCCGACGTAGCCAAGGCTTTTAATGAGTATTTTGCCAGCATACCTATAGCGACGACTCGTTCCCTGAGTTCGTCGCCGTCTAAAGCCGAAGATCTTTTGCATAGCAGCGTGTCTAAATGTGGTAAAGTATTTAGTTTCGAACATGTAACGCCTCGTGATGTAGTTAACGTTTTTAATTCACTTAAGTCTAAAAACACAGGTGATTACTGGGGCATTTCTATTAAACTTTTAAGTAACATAATCGACATTGTAGCCCCCTGTCTTGCCGTTACTTTCAATAAATGCGTCGATTTGGGGACTTTCCCTGACCTTATGAAGAGCAGTAAAGTCATCCCTCTATTTAAATCAGGCAGTAAAAACGATATCGGTAACTTTAGACCAATTTCTATTTTACCTGCTTTTAGCAAAATTTTTGAAAAATTAATTCTCAAACAGTTGTTATTACATTTTAATTTAAATAATCTCCTTCATAATGATCAATATGGCTTTACAAAGGGTCGTTCGACTACGGATGCAGGTGTTGCTTTGTTGAAGCACATATTTGACGCATGGGAGAACGCGCAAAATGCAATCGGTGTTTTCTGCGATCTCTCTAAAGCTTTTGATTGCGTACATCACGACACGCTTTTACGGAAACTGCGTTATTACGGTGTTCAAAATGAGGCCCTAAATGTGATAGATTCGTATTTGCAAAATAGATTCCAATGTGTAGACGTAAATGGCGCGAAATCTTCCGGGCTACCGGTTCGGCTAGGTGTACCTCAAGGTTCAATACTGGGTCCGTTTTTATTCTTGGTTTATATTAATGATCTACCATACTATTTAAAGGGTTTTTGTGACGTTGTACTATTTGCAGATGATACCTCTCTTATCTTTAAAGTAGATAGGAATAGACACGAATTTGACGACGTAAACAGCACGCTATCAATGGTCACGGATTGGTTCACAATAAACAACCTTGTTCTTAATGCCAAGAAAACTAAAATAGTTAAGTTCGCTTTACCCAATGTTAGAAATCTAGGTCCCAATATTATCCTCGCCAATCAGGAGCTGGAAACTGCCGACTCTGCTGTATTTCTGGGCATTACAGTAGATCCAAAATTACAATGGGGTTTACATATATCAAGCCTAGCGGGAAGGCTAAGTTCAGCCGCATACGCCGTCAGAAAAGTAAGACAATTCACTGACGTTGATACAGCACGGTTAGTCTACTTCAGTTATTTTCACAGCGTTATGTCATACGGTATTCTGCTGTGGGGCAAAGCTGCTGATATTCAAAATATATTTGCTCTGCAGAAGCGAGCGGTTCGTGCAATTTATCAGCTGGGTGCCCGAGTTTCTCTTAGAGATTTTTTTAAGGAGATTGGTATCCTCACTGTTGCTTCTCAGTTCATCTTTGCCAACATTTTATATATTAAACAAAATATCCACCTGTACACTAAAAACAGTGATATTCACAACTTTAACACTAGAAATAAGCATAAACTACGCGCTCCTTTTCACCGGCTTCACAAAGTTCATAATTCATTCGTCGGGCTTGGTATAACATTTTATAACAAACTGCCATCTTCTTTTCTAGACTTGCCATTTAATGCGTTTAAAGCCAAAGTAAAATCTAATCTTTGTTTAAAAGCGTACTATTCCATTAACGACTACTTAAATGATAAGAACAGTTGGTCGCTGAGTTGAACACAAGACAATGTTTGTTATTTATTTATGTTTTTTCTCCAAGATTAGTTTACTGATATGTTATGTCTTTTTTTTATTATTATTATATACTTTTTTATACTTGCCTTACTATTGTATCGAGTCTGGTTCTTCTAACCAACCTAACAGACAGATGTGTGCTGGGGAGTTTGTTCCGCCACTTCTTCTTTCCAGCAAAAACACTAGGAAGTGTCGAAGGGGGGGCGTTTTGGGGGACTGTCTCTTGTAAATAAGTAAAGTAAAGTAAATTTTGACGTTCGAAAAGTGCTGATTATCAGCCTAGTTTGAATAAATGAGTTTTTGATTTGATTTTGATTTTGATTTGACACAAAAGAACTAAAAAGTTGGAAATAAAAAAAAGTAGTTAAAAAACTAAAAAACCCGACTGAAAAGCAAACAACAAGCATTTTAAAGCATTTTAAATTAAACAAAACTTGGAAGCAGGCGAAGTTCATTTGAATATTTAATGATGAAATGAAATAAGAAGGGACCCTGCTTCCAAGGTTTGCTTTTCAGTCGGGTTTTTTAGTTTTTTAACTACTTTTTTTTTACTATTAGACTTCGCCGAAACCAATCGAAGGCGGATTAATTTCCTTCAAGCCTTCTTTAAACGCTTGCATAGTTTCGGACCCAAAGAATCTCACTGTTACTTGAATATACATATAACTAAAGCTGGTACATAAAATTTCATCGTCTTGTTATTTTTTTCTAAACTTTTTAATTACAGACTACGCTTACATACATATTTAAAATATAAGAAATATATGTACAAATATCAAAATGGGAAAAGAATTACAGGGCTTCAAAGATTCGCCCATGTCGCTGTCAATAGGAAAAGTGCATTTATTTGGATGTATTAGAAAATTGAAATTGTGTTGTTTTTTTAGGTACAAGATTTGAAGTACGCTACCCTCGCCACCGTGTCCCGTTGCGGTATGGTCTGGTTCTCACAGGATGTCCTTACAACAGAAATGATCTTTGAAAACTATCTTATGAGGTAAATACAACCTTCCTTGATCCTACCTTGGGTTAATGCGGTTATTATCAATCATGCCAAAATAGACCTTAAATCCAATGGAATTAGCGCGTTTAACAATGTTATTTTGAACTTTAGGTTGAGGAACATTCCTCTCGAAGACGGAGAAGAGGATTCCTTCAGCATCGTTATGGCTGCTCCTTCAGGAGGTACTGACCAAAACGCTACTGAAAACATCTTATCTCCTGCTTTGCAAGTAAGTTGAAATTATTAGAACCCAATAAATGTTGATCAGTTTTGTTTTATGTGTTGAGAATAGTTGGCCAAAATAAGTGCCAGTGTTTAAACGCTGACAAGTTTAAATGGTACTGGGCAGGCTACATCTGACCGAGTCGCACCAGAATTGGGTGAAAGTAGCCCCAGACTTCCGAACAACAGGAACTGGCGACGAGGTAATATTTAAGTCACATTACAACAAAAAGACACAAATTGAAAGACGGCTGGGGGGCATTTGCCTTCTAGTGGGGTGACCCACTGACCTCCCATCAAGCCCATAATGATGCTAAATGTGTAAACTGTGTCATCATCTGCCAAGTCTTTTCCCAAACATATTGGATTCGGCTTCCAGTCAAACTGGATGCAGCTGAAAACAAGTATTTTACATGGAGTGCCTATCTGACCTCCACAACCCAGTTAGTACTGGGTACTCGATACTCCTTGGTAAGGTTAATTTGAATGAAAATCGATCTTTTTCTAGACTCAACGAGACGTGGCCTCAATCCTGCAGCCTCTATTTTTCGGTGACGGCTTAGTAGTAAAGTGCCTCGAACGCGCCGTCAGTCTCGATCATATCATGGACTTTACGCGCCATAGAGCGCTTTCATCGCTGCATTCTATGCTGAACCGTGGTGTTAGGTAAGTAAAGACAGTGATTTTAATACTTGCTACTAACGAATTTTATACTAATCTTTATTTTATGTACAACGACCTATCAAGCTATACAAAACCAGTTTACGTGATTGTCTCATCGTACGGGAATTTACAAAGCGGGGCCATGTTATACTGGAAATGTATATGCCTAGTAGGATAGAAGGTTTCGCTTCATCTAAATTGATTACAATTTAGATGAGGGTCCTCACAAAAAAACCTTATAAGAACAAAATTGTCTCGAGTGCTCATCTTCATATGTCCCGAATATCTTACACGGACAGTTAGCAGCGCCAATATGTCACTTAGCAACGTTTAAATCCAATTTTTGCCTACAATTAGTACTATTTCACGAAACTAATATTTTGGAACCAATATTAACATACAGTAGGTCATATCTCCAAAGTTGCTATCGTATTATACTCGAAATTCCAGTTTGAATTTTCCCTGTATAATTGCTTGTGCCGGTACACTAATCTAAAAACAAACATTATTTATCTTTTAGGAACATCCTAGGCTACAACCGTCAACACCCTGACTTCCCAATAACAAACGAACAGCTGGAAGCTTATGTGCCCAAATGGCTCGTATACTCTCTACTCTGGTCATTCGCTGGTGATGCTAAACTCAAGGTAAATATCTAAACATTCTTTATCAGGTGAGCTCAGTACATATTGGTGTTTGATTTTTACAATGTTTGTGTTTTGTAAAGAGACCATGGGCCGTTGGTGTAGTGCTCGCAAGCGCGAGTGCTGAGCATGAGGTCCTGGGTTTGATTCTCGTGTCTGGCAAAGTGTTTTTGGGTTATTCCATTAGGAATTTCTCTATACCAGCCACGGATTTGTGCCTGGTTGTTGGTAATAGGGTCGCCCCCTACATAACTGGCGAAATGTGAGTGTACTATTTTGGTGCACCTTTGCTTAACCCCTCGGAGGTTACAGGCGTGATGTTATATATCTATGTTTTATTGAAAATGGATAAAATAGTTTTGTGTTTGTTTTAGGATCGCAACGAACTCGGCGACTTCATCAGGTCTGCCAGCACCATGCTGCTACCTAACTGTGGCGCCAACCAACACATTATTGACTTTGAAGTAAGTAACCATATGAATAATTAGAATCGGGCTTAAGCTGTCCCCCGATACATAAGTACAACAACAATATTTTAATATCCAATGGTTTTAAAAGAATTACAATGGAGTTTCTTGCAAGTTTTTCTCCAAAGGAAACGTTTGGATTGGCCGGTTGTTCGGTTTGGAAATATTTGGATTTAATTTGAGTAACCGCCAATCTTTCACGTCATTTTGAATTTGTAAAACTGTAAAGTCCTGGGTTTGATAAACTGCGTTTCGATTAATGGCATTAGTCTCACTCCATCGGACTTCAAGATTACTGGCGAAATATGGGTGTACTAGCTGTTGCCAGCGGCTTCACCCGCTACAACTCGAAAATTATCCCACGAAGAGATAAAATCGGGATAAAAACTATCCTATGTGTTAATCCAGGTTATAAACTATCTGTGTACCAAATTTTATCCAAATCCGTTCAGTAGTTTTTACGTGAAGAAGTAACAAACATACACACTCACACATTCACAAACTTTCGGCTTTATAATATTAGTGTGAAGTGTGATTAAAAAAGATGATTAAATTGATGATTATTAAAGTAAACCTCTGCATATCCTCTCGCTTGGTTATGTATTTTCACATCAACTTTGTGTATATCCTAGGTGTGTATAACCGGTGAATGGGTGCCGTGGTCGGCGAAGGTGCCTCAGATCGAGGTGGAGACTCATAAGGTGGCTGCGCCAGATGTGGTCGTGCCTACTCTTGATACAGTACGTCATGAAGCACTGCTGTACACCTGGTTGGCTGAGCATAAGCCTTTGGGTTCGTATATTTTTTTGTATTTTAATGTTGGTACGGGATAGGTTTCCGCATTGAGTCCTTTAAGTGGAACATTATGCCTGTACCTTCCCCACTTTCTCTAAATAGAATATCCCTTTTTAATAATATTAATAATAATAATTTTAGTGTTCCCCCTTTACGATTGACATGACAAATTTTACTCGAGTTTTTTTTTAGTCTTTTAGGCCAGAATGTAATGTTATTTCAAAAAACTAACAGAAATAACACTATGTGTGAAAAAGTATTAAAATCGATACAAGTGTGGCTTACTTTTAACTGATTTTAAATGACGTTCTAGACAGACAGCGCTACAAAAAGTGACGTCATATTTCATACCGCCATAATAATAATGGCCGTTTCGCGCGACGACGATAAAAAGTGCCCTACCTAAAACTTCTAAAGCATGTAGCTCTACTTCATTTTTTTTTATCGATATTATTACTTTTTTCATACGTCGTGTTATTTCTGTTAGTTCTTTGAAATAACAACATTTTTGTGAATTTTAACAGTAGTTAAATAATACATGCATGTAAAAGCTCCATATACAACAACAGCCATGTCATCCACCATCGACCACGTCACTTCAAAAACTTATACTCAACCATGACTTTTACATACCGCTTAAATTCGTCAATTCAACGAAACATTATTTCGTTCAACAGTACTCTGCGGTCCCCCGGGATCGGGTAAGACCATGACGCTATTCTCCGCGCTCCGAGCGCTGCCTGACATGGAAGTGGTCGGTCTTAACTTCTCATCCGCCACCACGCCTGAGTTACTGCTGAAGACTTTCGACCATTATTGCGAGTACAGGAAGACTCCCAATGGTGTTGTGTTGGCTCCAGTACAGGTAATTCAATTCTGAAATTATCACGATTTTTTACACAGTTTTTTTTCTGTTTCTTAATTTCGGCCTCCCCCTCCTCCCCACTATTGCCAAACCACTGTAATTAGGAAAGCCAGAATCCACTGTAGCGACCACCAGAAATGAACCGAGACAAACCTCACGAAGTCCCAGAGAATCAATTTACCTTTCTGGGATCTTGCAATTAAATGAATCAGAAAAAAATTGTGAAGGAGTTGGTAAACCATAATTACCACTTTGTTCTGTCTGTAAATTATATAGTAATTCAACCCTGCATGTTTATAATAAAGTCTATTTTCGTTTAAGTTAATTTGACAGTTGTCTTCGTTAACGACTTAATCTTGTGCTAGGAAGAATTTCATACAGATGAATTGAGAACCTCCTCTTTTTTGAAAGACGGTTAAAAAATAATTGACAATGCTCGGTTTATTGTAGCTCGGCAAATGGCTTGTACTGTTCTGCGATGAAATCAACTTACCAGACATGGACCAATACGGCACACAGCGAGTCATCTCCTTCTTGAGACAGTTGCTCGAACACAAGGGCTTCTACAGGGCCAGTGGTAAGTTGAAACAATTCTCATGTCTTTAGAATTATATGTTAAGTAGGCATCCCGCGCCTTTAACACCGTATTAATAAATACAGAAGTTTAATGTACTGTTTTACCCTAAATTACAATCATTTCCCTGACCCGAAAATGTCAAAAGCGGTAATAGGGTAGTTGACTGACTAAAAATATATAATTCTACTTAGTCCGTCCGTTAGATTCGTAAAATATTGGATACGTGTTTTTTTTGTTTTATCAAATTAATAAAAAATTGCGAAAATAAAACGTGTCAAACTGTGACGTCACGCGACTTTTCAAAGCACTGTATCGTCTTCATTTATTGTTTACGTGTAAAAGGAAAAAATACCTGTCCAATATTTTTTGGAAACTGACGGACTAATTAGATTTTTTTTGTCAACTACCCTATTGTTGGCATCTCTCAGCAAATAAATGATAATTAATTGTACTTATAAAGGGATACTGTGGAACTCTGCACCACATCCGTGTTCCTTCCCACATTTAACCTGTCTGCCTTCAAAGCAAACGATAGGCATTTTCTGGGGACACTGGTTCCATCATAGATTTCAACCATCGCTTTCCATCAGGCGTGATCGAGGTCACGAGCACGCCCATTTTGCAACAACAAATCAAAGCTTTCTTACGTTTTTCATAAGTAAAAAAAGGGGTTAGAAATACCAAGATCCTAAGATCAGGAGACGTCAAGACAAGAAGGGTCCTTTTGGCGCGTATCCAATTGAACAAATATAGTCGCGTTTTCCTGTATAAATATACAGGAAAACGCGACTATATTGAGAGAAGCAAGATTTCTTCTAAAATCCTTCTTGCAGATCACTCATGGGTACACTTGGAGCGCATCCAGTTCGTTGGAGCGTGTAACCCGCCGACCGACCCGGGGCGTAAACCGCTGTCACATCGGTTACTGCGTCACGTTCCTGTCATCTATGTAGACTATCCTGGAGAAACTTCGCTTGAACAGGTATTTAATGCAATACAGACATGTATATGTTTTCAATTTGTTGATTTCCGTCAATTTTCTAGAACGACCATCAACACAAAACTTGCATTACCAATTTGAAAAGCTGCGCTGCACTGTGCTGTGCTGTGAATTATTAACAACCAATCACATTACTTGACTTGCGTTGAATTTTGACGGGACGATGACTCTCGACCAAGAAACCGAGAGTTAGACAGTTGTAAAATAGCTAATTGTCATGTTAAACATCAGCTTGATTTTATCACGTTTTTCCAACGTTGTGTAAATTTAAATGTTTAAGTTCCACATTGAATGTCTTCTCTAACTCTTCAACCTCTTCTTAATTTTCTATCATAATCTGCCTAGCCATTTCCTCATTATGTTGGGGCCGTCTTCGACCAATTTTCTATACAAGTTTAAAATAGTTGAACCCAGAGAAACAGGAAAACAACCACCGGCGAAATGCTTATATTTGACTAGCTTCCTGTACATCTCTTCCCGCCCACAGATCTACGGCACCTTCACCCGCGCTATGCTCCGCATGCAACCAGCACTACGCGGCTACGCAGAGCCTCTAACGCAAGCGATGGTGAAGCTATACCTTGCGTCACAAGAGCGGTTCACGCAGGACATGCAGCCTCACTACGTGTACTCGCCCAGAGAGATGACCAGATGGGTGCGCGGTATTTGCGAGGCTATTAGGTATTGTATTTGTGGCTAGCTTTTGCCCACGGCTTCGATTGCCATGGTCGTAATTTATTTTGTTGTTAAAATCTAATTCTGTACATTTGTTAAAATTAAATATTGAGTCTTATGTCGTCTCACTCGTACGTTTTATGCCTACATTTGTCACTTGTGTCAAGTCACGTTAGGGGGTCAAAATATCAAAAGTTCATTCCACAGTACATGTTGTTTTAATTTTGGGCAAATCTTACCTTATCCTGTACTTTGATCACGCTGTATGAACCCTTTAAATTAATACCATTTTCGTCTTGCAGGCCTCTCGATAACCTAAACGTGGAAGGCCTAGTAAGATTATGGGCACATGAAGCTCTCCGTCTATTCCAAGACAGATTGGTAGACGAGACAGAAAGGCAATGGACCGACGAGAACATCGACAACGTCGCCATGATGTTCTTCCCAGGTAACTTTGTACAACTGATAGAAATTGAGCTTTATGTTTTAAACGTCAACGTAGATTTTTCTTTAATCATGACTGATAAACTTACATTGCAAATTGAACTTTAGTGTATGGTCTTAAGATAGGGATTTCTTTAATGTTTTTTAACTGTTTCAGGTATTAATAGGGAACAGGCGTTGGCTCGTCCTATTCTATACAGTAACTGGCTTAGCAAGGACTATGTGCCTGTACTCAGGGATCAATTGAGAGAGTACGTCAAGGCTAGGCTCAAGGTAAGATAACTAAAAGTTTTGCATTTGACAAAAATATTCCATAACTTTGTTTGAATTTTTAACGAATGTGCAAAAAATACTAGTCGAACTGTTTCATGTTCTTAGAGATCAAAATAAAAATAAATTAGCATTCCAAGATGCTTCCCCAAAAAACACCCTTGCCAAGAATGTTAAACCTCAATCACATATACTCACATTCAATATTTTGAAAATCTTTCGTTCTATAATGAAAAAAATATTTTATCCGAAACCTTCGACATTGCTTATTGACTAGATCTGATAAATTTCAGCGAATTAAAGGTTATATAGATAGAGAGAATAAACCTAGCTACGAGACCCTGCGACTTAGGAGTCAGTATTCTGCTGACACAATTCCTAAAATATTTCCCTGAACTTTAATACCAATTGTTCATCATCAATCTTAGGTATTCTACGAGGAAGAACTCGACGTACCTCTGGTACTATTCGACGAGGTACTGGACCACGTGCTGCGTATCGACCGTATCTTCAGACAGCCGCAGGGACATCTGCTGCTTATCGGTGTGTCGGGCGCCGGCAAGACTACCCTCAGTCGCTTCGTCGCCTGGATGAATGGACTTAGTATCTTCCAGATTAAGGTATGAGAAGAACAACTCCCCGGTAACATTGGAAAGGAAGTCATACACATTGGGATCTAAAAGTAATTTAGCTCGTCATCATCATAATTTTTCTACCCTTATCCCAATTTAATTGGTTGTTGTGGCAAAAAGGTTGAGAAAGCCAAACGAAACTTGTTTAATTGTTCACTTTTAATTGGGTCCTTCACAAATACACAATAGTTATTCAAATATGTAGGTATATAAGTTTTTAACCGGCATATATAATTATGTTTGTTTAATCGATCCCATTATTACTGTGGCTGTACAAGCTGAAGATGACAACTGGTTGGGCGCGAATACGATGCTACGCGTTTAGACGTGCTAGTGATGTGCGTATATCTCATCGACTAAATTTTAGTGTTGGGATTCCAACAGTTGATACAGCATGTATTCTTCAATATAACTTCCCAGTTAATAAATATTGGAATTAAGAATAGTCTGTAATATTTTCTAAACGACAAGCGTATGAAAAATTGACATGACTAAGTAAATTTTTAGTAGGTGACCTTTTCTTAGAAACAGTATTTTGATTGCAATTTGTATACTTCTGTAACCGGAACAGCTCCCAACATCAAACGAACTCACAATGTTTGACTTCTGTTCAACGTGAGGCTACGTTTAGGCATCATCTTCCTTTTTCCAAGTTTTCTACTATCATAACAACAAAATACATTTTGTTCGCTAGTTCCGTGGTAAATTTCTCTTACCCATTATAGGTCCACAACAAATATACCGGCGCTGACTTCGACGAGGATCTCCGTTCAGTGCTCCGTCGTGCGGGCTGTCGCGATGAAAAGGTGGCTTTCATTCTGGACGAGTCCAACGTACTCGACAGTGGCTTCCTTGAGAGGATGAACACTCTACTTGCTAACGGAGAGGTAAGCATACATTTAATGACTTTGAAACTCAAGTGAAAGTAATCAATTGATGCCCATAGAAACATAGCTAAATGCGTAAAAACCTTCACTTTTGTTTTAGGTTCCTGGTCTATTCGAAGGCGATGAGTTCGCTGCTCTGATGACTCAATGCAAGGAAGGTGCTCAGCGAGAGGGCTTGATGTTGGATTCTAACGACGAGCTGTACAAATGGTAAGTTGTCTGTTGTACAAGATTTTATTCTGTGGTATGTCTTTGCTAATCGTATATTTATCTCGGTTGGTTTCGTACCCTGCCTGGGTTACTTCGTGTGATTTATTTCATCACCACTACTCTCAAAACAGTGAAGAAAAATATCGTGAAGAAACCGGCATGTCCTAGGAACAAAAATTCAAAGACATGTGACAACCCGCACTGAGCCCGCGTGGTGGATATAGCCCATTCCTTCTCATAGAGAGGAAGCCTGTGTCCCAGCAGTGGGAACATTATATGATAATGAAAAATACATGTTTGTATTACAGGTTCACCGGACAAGTAATGCGAAACCTGCATGTGGTATTCACAATGAACCCGTCGTCTGAAGGTCTGAAGGACCGCGCGGCTACGTCGCCGGCTCTCTTCAACAGATGTGTGCTCAACTGGTTCGGAGACTGGAGCGACGGCGCGCTGTTCCAAGTAAGACATGTTTTTTTTCTTTTTTTGTTTATGAACACTCAGTAAATACATGATGAAGATGAGGCTATTTAATCTAAGGGCTATAAAATCTAAATATCATCGAGCAGACCTGTGAAACTAGAAATTAGGACAAATGTTGTGTTAAAACAAGCATAGAAGAGATCGTCTTAAATCCTTTAGCTGCCAGGGATAACATCATAGCTCATAGCTCGAGTCGTGGACAGCCTAACAGGGTTCTAAAAATAATAGCTGGCAGAGTAGACAGTCCTTGTGTGGTGCACGGCTGTCAGTTACATGTGTCCCCGTATTATGTTGTTTATTGACATTTCCGTTTTTTCACGAAACCTAACCCTGTATTGGGCTCTGTTGGAAGTAAAGTTTTGGATTTGACTTAAAACTAAACAATCGTTTCCTGCAGGTCGGCAAAGAGTTCACTCAGCGCATGGACCTGGACTCAGCGGAGTACTCCCCACCGGACGGGTTCCCGTCTGCGTGCGGCGAGGTGGGCGCGCGACCCTCGCACCGCGAGGCCGTCGTCAACGCATGCGTATACGTGCACCAGACCTTACATACTGCTAACGCCAGCCTCGCCAAGAAGGCTAACCGGACTATGGCTATTACGCCTAGGTAACGTTCTATTTTACTCCAAGGAATGGTTAGTTTTGGTAGTCCGGTGGCGAGATGGGCAGAGGATATTGTTGCCACTGCGGGCCTGGATGAGGCTGACACAACCGCCTATAGTTTAAATCTGAGCCAATGTTTGACGTTAACCCTTAATGCAAAATACACTATCGCTGTCACAGATATAGATAGACCTAGAAAACGCAAGAGCAACTACTTCGCGTGCCTCTTCGCGTGCCTAACTTACGTACAAAAATCGTAAGTGGCCACTTTCGCGGTCAGTCTGCATCGGTGTATAGCGCTAGTCGGACGTCGGCGCTCGTGCAAACTGTGAGGGTTGGGTTGAAGGGGGCGCCGTACGCGGCGGCGTCTTTGAATCTATTTGATTTTCCAATTTTCCGTCATTGTGACGTCATAAAAGGTAGTCAAAAAATGACACGCTTGGTTTTCATACAAATCGTGATACTTGTGTTATCTAGGTCTATTTATATCTGTGATCGCTTTTATGTAGAGGCACACCGCAGGGGGAACGTACAGTTTGAAATAAAACGTTAAAAACGTTCCACTTGTTATCAAGTCTAGAGGCGACCTTATAGTCATCAGCCGAGCACAAATCTAGACTCCGTGGCTACTATTGAGAAATTCGTTATGAAAAAACCGTTTAACACTTAGCCCTAATGCGGCCATTATCTTGGTAATGTCCGGTACATTGACTGATATCTAAATCATAATTTGCTTCCATTTACAGGCACTACCTAGACTTTATCCAACAAATGGTGAAACTGTACGCGGAGAAACGCGCAGACCTTGAAGAGCAACAGCTTCACTTGAACGTCGGTCTGGGTAAAATCGCCGAGACCGTGGAACAGGTCGAGGAAATGCAGAAGAGTCTTGCAGTTAAATCACAGGTATGGCTTCTATCTTTATTTGCAGGAATAGAAATTTATATCCTTTGGCTAGCAACCATATATGAGCAATATCGTTCTGTACAAAGTTAAATACTCCTATCGATTTATCCTCTATGACAAACTTATTGATTCAAAAGTTAATGTTACCCAGCTTCTTTTACAATTAATAACTACATAAAATTTTTATCAAAAATAAAACATTTATTTATTTTCACGCAACTTTAGCGTATAGACCGTCCAAACTAACATACTTAATTATGAAAAAATACAATGTATTTCAAAATTGCTTTATAGGAACTCCAACAAAAGAACGAAGCTGCCAACGCCAAGCTACGACAGATGGTGAAAGATCAACAAGAAGCCGAAAAGAAGAAGGTCGAGAGTCAGGAAATTCAGGTACGAATTAGTTTCATCACCTCGTTTTCAATCTTCACGTACCTCTGAAATTAAAAACAAAGCACAGACGCAAGAATTTTTTAGAAAACGTTAGCGTGATTCCCTTGCCGTTAACTAGGTGATCTCAGCATCTAAAATTGTAGCCTGCATGGTTTAGTTATGATATATTTTTTTTTTAATTCAGAAAAAAGATTACTTTTTATTTAGTTCCGTATACTTCGCCCGAGATTTTAAAGAGATGTCAAAAATTACTGTATATCACCCAAAAATCTTGATACTTTATACAAAACTGGTTCTAAATCGATTTACCCTGTGATTTAGGTCGCTCTAGAGAAACAAACAAAGGAGATAGAAGCGAAGCGTCGCGACGTAATGGCCGACCTCGCACAAGTGGAGCCGGCCGTCATTGAGGCCCAAAATGGTTTGAATCTTTACTGTATTCGCATGTCTCTGTGGTATTCATACTATTATGTACCGGTTTTAGTTACTATACAATACTTTTGGACGGAAGAAGAAGGCATTACTTGAACTGGAGGATAATTCCAGTATTTTGAAGTCTCAGTGAAGCTGAAACTTCAAAATACGGGCAATCTTTTTACAATTACATGTATCAAAAAATACTTATATTATAATTGACCTACATATTTGACGAGTTTACTTTGATATCGTCACTGGGACTGCGACAGATTTTAAACGATTTTGATTACGGGAATTAGTGTTCTGTTCCTAAAACGAATAAATTTATATTTAAAATAATACAAGATTAAATTAAATTCCTTTGCGTTATAATATACGTTTGGCCCCAATTTCTGGTAGTCGCGATCATAAAAACCAGAAGCGAGTAGACGTTTTATGACACGGATTGCCAAAACACTTTAAGTTACTTTCTTTCGACTTTGAACTAAAACCGGTACTAAATTTACATTAAAATTTGTTGTGTTATTTGTGTTTGTCCGGTTAATGAATACCACGACGTTACTTTGTTTAGTCACTGTTCAAGCAATTATTAGTGTAGTTTAGATTTGTTGCTGACATAATATTTTATTAACTTTAATGTCAGTAGTTTGATCTAACATTTGAATTTTGCAGTCACAAGAAAGATGCCTCATTTATTTCATTATGTATTTAATGTTTAGTTTATTTTTTTAATTAATTTGTGAGTTGGTTTCTGAATGGGATAAATATAACATTATTATGTAACTATTTAAAGGCGATTCAGAAAACAATCATATTCATTTTATAGCAGCGTCGTTATAGTCATTCATTCAGATTTCATTGAACATAACTTAAGGACTTTTCTATTGCCAAATACATAGAAAACTGACTTTCCTTGTTTTAACCAAATAAGGAATTACAAAAGCCTGACTATAACGACATTTAGTATTAAACCCGAAGACAATCCTATATAACAGCCGTGCGATCAATCAAGAAGCAACAACTAGTCGAAGTGAGGTCGATGGCCAACCCGCCATCGGTCGTCAAAATGGCGCTGGAGTCCATCTGCACACTCCTCGGGGAGAAAGGGGACACTTGGAAGGGCATCCGCTCTGTCGTCATGAAGGACAACTTCATTTCAACCATCGTTAACTTCGAGACGGAGAACATCCAGTTAGTTTTGTCTATTACTCTCACTGTGAGATAGCATGTCGTAGTTTTTTGTTGTTGTTGTATGGCACTAATGGTCGCTTTCACTCTTTTAGATGTTTTTTACCCAAATAGCTGTGGACAGCTACAGGTTAAGAATGTAGTGTCTAGACGTGTCTGTTGTAACTTGGCGTTACTCTGTCATGCACCTGTTTTTTTTTTCAGTACTTTCTTTGAAAACTTATAATATGTAACTAAATAATACAATAAATAAACATGACTCTTCGAATGAGCAAAAACGTCGCGCGTAAAACGACATACTATCTCAACAGAAATAAAAATATAAAACGTTTTATTTTGATATGAATGTAATGTTCTAGAGATCAACATCCTAGATAGCAATTAGTGTTCCTTAGTTCTAATATCCTAGTCGTATTTATTGGCAAAAACATTACCTACCTTGTTATACCTATTTTGATTGTTATGTTATGCATTACATTTTGATATATTTTGTAAGTTTTGACACAAAACTAAACATTTAAATGTAATCAATTTTATACTGTTTCTTTTATTGTTATGAATGAATATTATAGATAAATATGTTGTTGTAAATAAGCTAAGCTCGCTTGCATTATGTGACTGTTGTTATTAATATAGAAGAAAACGTAACGCTGTGATCACTGTAATGTAAAATGGCATCTATGTAATGTAAGGCACACTAATATACAGTGAATACTCGTGACTAACCCCGCTAAGCATCGTCGTGAATCATTTAACATTTGTTTTAACATTACGTATCTTAACCATTCCTTTTCAGACAAAAAAATCTTTATTTTTTTACATTTTAGCGATCTGGTGCTGTAGGAAATTGTTATCATTTTTTAAATCAAGTCTTAGTTTAAAAGATATATTTAATAGATTATATTAGTAAGAGTTTCCTGGGCACCCGCGCTGGTAGCAGCGGTATAATTTCAACGTTAAATAATAACGCCAGCCGCATGTGTCACAGAAAGCAGCTAAATGCCTTTTTTGTTTCTCTCTTTTTTGTACTCTCTCGCTCTCGCTTCGTGCTGGTGACGGACGCGACGCGACGCACCAATGGCGCTGCTGAACTGACGAACACCCCCGAATACCGAATTGCCGAACCGTTTGTAATAAACAGCGGTGAAATCTATAAAGAAGCAGCATTTGGTGGAAGTGAGATCTATGGGCAATCCGCCGGCACTCGTGAAGGTCGCTCTGGAGTCCATCTGCCTCCTGCTCGGGGAGAATGCGACCGACTGGAAGGCGATCCGCGCCGTCATCATGCGAGAGAATTTCATCAACAGCATCGTCACCAATTTCTCCACCGAGGACATAACGTGAGCACCGCCGCTTGTTTTCCACCCCTCCCACAAGTCCCCTCTGTTTTGTTTGGTGGTGGTATGTAAGGATTTTGATCTTTGGATCACGAAGTATTCCAATGCTTGTTTCACACGATTTTTTTAACATCATTATAAAATATTTCTGTTATTACATAAATGAAAATCGCGTGCAATTTGCATAGTAAGTTAGGCTAAATTTTGATGCTTGCTGCATGCTTTTCGCATGGTATGTTCAGTTTGTCTGCATTTTTATTGATGTTGAGAGCCGCACGCGCATGTATCGGTAATTGGTACGTATGTGGTGATAGGTTGACAATGTTAGACAATTAAAACACCTAGACTTTGAAGAAATTAATATAAAAAGTAGATATTAATCATTGAAACGACCGTTCCATTCTCAATAACTTTATTAATTACACACGTAACAATTAATACTGCTTACAATATATGATAAATTAGACCAGCGCCAAAATTACACTTCAGAATATACAAAACAAACACCATACTCGTACATTACCTCGACATTCAGGACGCATGAATGTATTTGCCAATAAATAATGTCCGGTTCCAACCGCCGAGGAAGAAACTCACTGCCGATGGTGAAATAGCTTGTTTTTTTTTGTTTAATATTATGTTTATTTTGTTTTGTTTGCTATCTAATGTGTCTTCGAGCTGGGGAAGGCAATGTGTTTATCTCTAGAATCTTTGTTTGCTGTGTGGGTAAGTGACGTCCTGTTTTATATTTGAAGTGTGGTACAGGAGTAAGAAGATGTGCATGTTGGACGCGATTACTGTGTAAATTAAACTGTCGGTCAAATTCTTGTATGTATTATGTCACCACTCTAAAATCAACGAAATAATGTTCCCATACTTTCTGCATACCTGTTCAGAAAAAGTCGAAGAATCTTTCCCAGAATAATACCTTTTTCACCAAGACATTAATTCGACTGACAGCAAGAATACCGTGTCGTACATACAAGTCAAAATTCCTCTGGTACAAGGTCAAAAGTCATTCATTGAGATGGTCTGGTTCATAGCCATTGCACGATGCACGTAATAAAGATAAAGTATTGCCACTATGAAGTTATTCCTTATAGTAATTATTAATGTGTGTACCAGTGATGACGTTCGCGAGAAAATGAGGACAAGATACCTGAGCAATCCTGATTACAACTTCGAGAAAGTAAACAGAGCCAGTATGGCTTGCGGTCCTATGGTCAAGTGGGCTATCGCTCAGGTAAGATACATTTCATAACCTTCCTTGCTAACTCTAAACTATTGTTTTAGCGCCAAACAGCGTTATTTCTGGTTCATTCGAACAACCGCACGTAAGAGGTAATATTTTAACCACGAAAACCGCCCGTACTCATGGCAGTCTTACCGGATGAAGCTCCAGACCAGTATCTTACAAAGCCCGAATGTAAAACTGACCTCCACAACCAAAAAGTTAGTTCTGGGTAATACGATAAGCCATGGTAAGACTAGTGGTCAAACTTTCAGGCCTCTTATTTCCTGTAGTCACTGACAGAACTAGAAATTACAATCGGGCTAAATGGTACCCCATGGTAAGTTTGGTAAAAGTGATAACCGGTCTTACCGCTACGACATAGGTGGCTAGGTGCTGTCGTTGTGTTACCATGGACGTGTTGTTCACTGTTAAATGTACTTGTGCCTATTTTACATTCAAAGAGAAGTCCTGAAATTTCACATTGTCTATTTTTTATTTCTCTATGTCACCTGGTATATCTAAGCATTCCCAATTAACTCCTGCTCGCTCATATCAACAGATCGAATACGCAGACATGTTGAAACGCGTAGAACCTCTGCGCAACGAGCTCCAAGCGCTAGAAAACCGCGCTCAAAGCAACGTGACGGCTGGCAACGAAGTGAGCGAGCTGATCGCTCAGTTGGAGAAGTCCATCGCGTCGTACAAGGAAGAGTACGCGCAGCTCATCAGCCAGGCTCAGGCTATCAAGACGGATCTGGAGAACGTTCAGGCTAAGGTAAAATATCAAACTCTTTATTGCCGAACTCTAAAATGTTAACTTTAAACATGTAATCCAAGATAGTTAAATTATATCTCTGGGACTTCGTCGAGCTTCATTATCGTGGCGCTTTTGTAGTGGTCGCCACTGTTGATTCTGGGCCTGGCTTCCCGGAGACTTACAGTATTTTGGAAAAAGTGTGGCAGGTTTGTCCAAAAAAAAAACATGTATTTGGAATTTCTTGGATATGCTACATACAATACGATACTGATACCGATCCTGTTAGCCTGTATCATCCCACTGCAGGGCAAAGGCCTCCATGACTTCCAGTTATTTCGATCTAAGGCCAATGTAAACCACTGGTCGTTGGTCTTGTCCAGATAATCTCTCCATCTTCTACGAGGTCTACCGCGACGCCTTCTGACTGTGTCAGGGCTCCAGAAAATGGCTATTTTGGCCTACAGCTCATTGGGCACGATAGGAATAATTATTTATTATTTACGAAATCCACCATCAACCAACTCCACAATGAGGCACTTTTTTCTTACGAATGGAAACATATTTGATCTGCTTAACTACTGGAGAAAGGAATAAGAGAAGAGAAAGATATGGAATATACAAGTAGCCTTTTAAAATTATACACCACCTCTTTTGTATAGATTTTTCTGCTCCTATTTGCGGCAGTTTCTACCGTTTTTACTCACATTTATTAATCTATTCTTAAATATAGGTGGACAGGTCCATAGCTCTACTGAAGAGCTTGGTAATCGAGCGCGAACGTTGGGAGTCAAGCTCGGAGACGTTCCGCTCACAAATGAGCACCATTGTCGGAGATGTGTTGCTGTCGGCTGCTTTCATCGCGTATGGTGGTTACTTCGATCAGCACGTAAGTTAAGCATTTATGTATCAAGCCCTGTATCATGTTTTGATAGGGTATGCCCTAATGGGAAGCTTTTGAGTTACCATAACCTAACTATAAGACCTACTGTATCAACAAAAATCACAATAATAAACATTTTAACTTTGTAAAACACTTGAAAAACCAAAAATGGGATAAGTGGAATTAACCAAAAATATCAATTTTGCTCAGATGTTGTTTTGTGGAACTCGATGTGAAACTCTGTTCATTTCAGCAGCCAATCGAATTGATCCAGTACTCGATCGCACCATTCTTGAAGAAAATAACTATGCGCTAGTGTATTTAGTGTTGTAAGATACTCGAGATTTTTAGTCTTTATTTCGAGACTTGAGTAGATTTTCAAGACTAGGACTCGTTAGTCACACGAGTCCGAGTCCTTTCGAGTCTTAAGTTCTTTTAGCTAGACTGAGTCATGAACTTGAGTTGGTGTATTATTATAATAGGTAATATTGGGTGATTTTTTATATCGTCATCTATTTATTTGCTGATTTTAAATTAAACACAATTAAAGTTTGTAACAATTAAACTGCATTAAAAGCACCTTTGAGTTTTTTTTTGGCAGGACTCAAATCTTTTTACATAAGACTCCAAATTCTGAAGCACTTGAGCTCCAAGTTTTATTGTAAGACAAGTCTTCAAAAATAGCTCAAGTTTTATTAAATAAGATTCCAAGACTCGAGTTTCTTACAACACTAAGTGTATTCGTGTCCTAGTGACATTTAATTTTCTCTTCGATAAAGTAATAAACTTGTGAGGATCGTAGCAGGTGGTGTTCTGTAGTTTCTGCCTACCGCCATGGGAAAAGGGCGTGTGTTTATGTATGTATAACCCCACATTATCTTTCCAGTACCGTCAAAACCTATTCACAACGTGGACCGCTCACTTAGCAGCCGCCAGCATTAAATATCGGGCGGACATAGCTCGGACGGAGTATCTCAGTAACCCAGACGAACGACTCCGTTGGCAGGCAAACGCTCTGCCCACTGATGAACTGTGTGTGGAGAACGCTATTATGCTGAGGGTCAGTATTGTTTGATTATCATTTTGTATTTTTTTCACGTTTGCTAGGCAGAAGGAAGACTAACGCCCGAATACTGAAACGCTACTCAATTTTAAGTTGCCCTTAAATCTCGTTCTGTCTCTGTTACTTCAGCATAGAGCGACCGAGACAGCACTAGATTTGAGGGTTGCTTATATTTGAGTGGCGTTTCAGTATTCGGCCGTTAGTCTTCTGTGGCAACAATCACACGTAGCTCTCTGATGACTAGTGGAAAACCAAGGGTAAGTTTAACTTATGTTTTGTTTCGAATTTCGTTGTTGCAGCAATGTTACCGCACAAGCACCACTAACAAAACAAATTGTTTTATAATGAGTACGTTACCTTTTCGGAATAAAATATTTCACACACACACATATTAAAGTTCTTTGCTTTAATTAGTATGTATGAGAAAGTACAGTTGGGGAAACAGAATCCAATTGTTGTAAAAAAGGTGCTACAAAGTATCGTAAGATTCTCTTAGTTTCTGAAGAACGTTTTCGGCATTTAATTGTCCTCTTTCGTCTTTCGTTTTAGCGCTTCAACCGCTACCCACTCATCATCGACCCGTCTGGCCAAGCGACAGAGTTCATAATGCGCGAGTTCAAAGAACGCAAGATCACAAAGACTTCGTTCCTCGACGACTCGTTCAGGAAGAATCTGGAGTCCGCACTGCGTTTCGGAAACCCGCTGCTTGTGCAAGTAAGTAAATTGTATGGAAAGTAATTTATACCCATAAAGTGTGTAAAAAAATCCAAAATCCTTTGTGTTATCTTAGCATAGTGTACATCAAACCTACTAACACTGAGTACAAGTTGAAGATACTAAACTACAGGGATCGGACAATAATAAAACGAATTACTCCGTCAGATAGATAGAAATATTACATATATTTTTCATTTTTCATATAAATAAAAAATTAAGACAATACAGTGCTTCCAACTCCTCGAAAACGTCACATGTCAGTACATTTTCTTACCTACAAATGATGTCACAGCTCCCCACTCATGATCTCTGACGTGTTTTATTTCGTAAATTTTTATTAATTTGATAAAGTAAAAAACACTGATGAAGATAATCTAACTGACGGGCTAATTAGCGTCATATTTTTTTGACTCAGTCCGATCCCCTATTGGCTATTTGACGACTGTTAAAAATGAAGATTGATGTGTGAACAAAAGTAATAAAGCCTATCAAAAAATGGAGTAGCTACATGCTTTAGAAGTTTTTGGTGGGGGCGCTTTCTATCCTTGTCGCGCGAAACGGCCATTTGTACTAAGTAACTAAGGCGGTATTAAATATAATATCACATTTATGTAGCGCTGTCTTTGTCTAGCACGTAATTTAAAATCAGTTAAAACTAAACAATTTTTTATCGATTTTATTACTTTTTTCAAACACCGTGTTATTTCTGCTAGTTCTCTGAAATAACACAACATTTTTGTGAATTTTTAACAGTAGTCAAACAGTCAATTCAGGCATAACAAAAGTCGTATCCCGTTTCTCAACATTGAACGCGTAGATATTGCTCAAACGTAAGTTCCACAGCCGTTCCTCTTCTGTTTATCCACGTTGTCTGACCAGCAATAAGGCCGGATAAGGAGTTTGAGTTTGAGTTTGTCGTTATGTTTTTTATTATCATTGAGAATTTGACATCGACCACACCTGATGGCAAGCGATGAATGAGGTACCTATATGATGGAACGAACGTGCCCGAGAAGGTGCCTGTTCACTTTTGTTTAAAGGCAGACGGGATAAATGTGCAAGGGAACGCAGAGAGTTCCACGAGTTCGCGCTTTCCGGCACGGTCGCTCACTGTCTTGCAATGGTGACAAACACGGCTTGTGCCTTGATCAATCGTTGCTTTGTTTGTTACATGATTACTTTAGTTCTACCTATATTAAAAAGTTATTTGTTCTCCTAGGATGTAGAGAACTACGATCCCATCCTGAACCCCGTACTGAACAGGGAACTTCGTCGAACTGGAGGCCGAGTACTCATCACTCTCGGAGACCAGGATATTGATCTTAGTCCTTCGTTCGTCATATTCCTTAGTACCAGGTAAGTTCACACTTGTAAGAAATCTAGATAAGATAATCAAAACACGTGCATAAAAAAAGTTCATTCACAATCTCATCAATCATCATAATGACAATCAATGACAAACTATACTAGCATAAAGATCCGTTCACACAGAAAGGCTCGTCTCGGATTTTTATCTCGTTATAAACAGAGTTTTGAATCATTGTAATAAGGTTTATTTTTACATGTCACTTATTTTACTTGGGACTTAAATACTACTGGCGAAATGTGGGTATAATATTGGAACACCTCTGCCTATTGATGGTATGTTAATATGATGTGACATAGATAACTGAACCTGTACTTATTCCTTAGGGACCCGACAGTAGAGTTCCCTCCGGACATGTGCTCTCGAGTGACGTTCGTCAACTTCACCGTGACCCGCTCCTCGCTACAATCGCAGTGCCTGCATAGAGTACTGAAGGCTGAACGACCCGATATTGACACCAAGAGGTCTGACCTTCTGAAGTTGCAAGGTAAGTTCGTATTGACATTTACAGAGGCCGGGTACATCAATCTACACAAAACGGGCCTTGCCAATCAACCTTGTACCAAATTCATCACACTAATATTTTAAAGGCGAAAGTTTGTTTGTGTTTTGTCTTCTTCACGTAAAAACTACTGAACGGATTTGGATATTGAGTACTCAGATAGTTTATAACCTGGATTAACACATAGAATAGTTTTTTTCCCGATTTTATCTTCCCGTGGGATAATTTTCGAGTTTTAGCGGACCAAGCCGCTGGCAATAACTAGTTATCGATAGGGTTCAAAATCTATCTAAGAAATTTTACAGATTGTGGTAGCTTGATGTGCTTGCGTCTGTAACCACAAGAGGTAAACAGTGTAATAATTTAAGTTTTTAATCGTGACTGCGTTTATAAGTGGGTGATACACACAATGTTCAAAATCGAATCGTTCAAAACCCGAAAATGAAAAATGTCGAGCCATAACATGTAGAGGCCTGCTTTGGTATGGTGCAGCATAATCAAGCTGATCACCAAAATATTCACCTTTTGAAGTAGTAAAATTCCAAACACCCCCATTTTTACCACATAATGATATAATATTTTGTCATGTTTTACGGTTTTTTCTATAGTTTAATTTAATTTTACATTGTTGTATTATATTGTGTCATATACCATCGTATTGTCTGTAATGTTGCTATAACTAGTGGTAAATAAATAAATAAATAAATTTTAGGCGAGTTCCATCTCCGTCTACGTCAGCTAGAGAAGTCGTTGCTCCAAGCGCTAAACGACGCTAAAGGCAAGATCCTGGATGATGACTCTGTGATCGCCACGCTTGAGACCCTGAAGAAGGAAGCTGATGACATTGGGCAGAAGGTCGAGGAAACCGACAAAGTTATCGGAGAGATTGAGACTGTCAGCCAGCAGTACTTACCGCTATCTCAAGTGAGTATGCAGATGTTACAGTATTGTAATGTTCTTTATTTTGTACTAGCTGTTCTCCGCGACCTTAACTATTATAAAAATAATACCCTTAATATTCCCTATAATAGAGATGTACTTGAATTGGATTTTGAAACCAATTTCACGGGTTTTGTAATTTTTGAAGAAAATCTTAATTAGTATTCACATAATCTAACTGCCAGTAATAAAAATCGTAGTTCATACATTTTATTCTTAAATGATTCATAAAATTCTATCTCTATCATTTTCAAATATTGAGATATAAGTCACTAACTAAACATGTTACTTCCCAGGCTTGCAGCAGCATCTACTTCACAATGGAATCTCTTCACCAAGTGCACTTCCTGTACCAGTACTCTTTGAAGATGTTCCTGGATATCTTCAGCTCCGTACTGGTGTGTCCCATGCTCAGTGGCATCACTGACTACACCGCCAGGCTCAAGATTATTACTGAAGAACTCTTTGCCGTGAGTATTTTTATCGAAAGCTTTTTTCATTATCAACTCTTGGGTACTATATGAGCTGATTAATAGAAGCCCAAGTTACTTGACATGTTTTTAGGGTTCCGTACCACAAAAGGAAAAAACGGAACCCTTATAGGATCACTCGTGTCTGTCTGTCTGTCTGTCCGTCTGTCACAGCCAATTTGCTCCGAATCTAATGGACCGATTAAGTTGGAATTTGGTATACATATGGATTTTTGTGACCCAAACATGTACGGCTAAAGTAAATAAATGAATTTTGAATATGGGGGTCGCTTTTACGGGGCAAATAAGAAAATTAAAAAAAAAGTTTTGCAAACTGTACCATGTGACCATCAAATGAAAGGGCTTACTATGAGGGTCTCAAATATATTTTTTTAATAATTTTAAAATAAATAGTTTTAAAGTTATTTAAGAAAATAGACGAAAATTGACCGTTCCCCCCCCTTATCTCCGAAACTACTGAGCCTAAAATTTTGAAAAAAATACAGAAAACAGTTCTATACCTGTAGATTACAGGAAAACCTATAAGAAGTCCATGGTCTAAAAAGGTAGATATATTATATTCATCGTACGGAACCCTCTTCACGCGAGTTCAACTCGCACTTGACCGGTTTTTTTTTATCTTAGGTGACAAGTCGACTATGGAAAGGATGAGATTGTCGAAATATAAACATATTGAACCTCTTCAGTAGAAAGGTTTCCCGTCTAAACAATTCTAAAGTCGGGGTACACTTCCGTTTGAAAGCGTATGATACGCCTAACTTTGCTACTTGTTTTTCCGTTTAATCAATCGAGTTACAAACTTCCCCAGGTTGTATACGAGCGTGTAGCCCGCGGCATGCTGCACACAGACCGACTGACATTCGCGTTGCTACTGTGCCGCATACACCTGAAGGGCACGGGCGCTGAGGACACGCTGGAGCGATCTTTCGCCGTGTTCCTCGGAGGGAAGGAGGGCTTCGTGTCCACTACCTCACCGCTTGAACCTCTCACGCACCAACAACACGATGCCGCGGCTAGACTTAGCTCCAGGTACGTAAAAGTATTATTCTCCTTTTGGGCTACGCCGCAGTCGGGTAATAAAACTTTAAAGATATTTTTTTTAGTCGTAGGTTAGTGAAAAGAGGAATAATAACGATATTTAACTTTCGTCAAACTTAGGCCTCGTACAGATGAGCTGCACTTAGCCGTCGACAGAGGCAACTGCAGCTGCCGCCATTGGTCGGCGTTTGCCGTCGACACGTGTATAGCAAACGCCGACCAGTGGTGACAGCTTAGTATGAGCGCTGCCTTGTCAGTTGACTTCAATTAGACCGAGCAATCACATGCGGTACACTAAAACAATGCTGTCGAATACTGCAGCAGTTGCTTTTGTTGACAGTAGCAGTTGCTTCTGTTGACAGTAGCAGTTGCTCCTGTCGACAGCTAAGTGCTGCTCGTCCATTTGACGCCTTATAGAGATGATGATGTTCATTATTAGAGAATGTGAAGTTATAGATGACGAAGCAGCGATCTTCTTGTGTTTCGTATGACTATAGTCTAACCTGGTGACAGAGTTTTTATACCGCTCATCCAATGGGCGTCTGTCTGAAGCATCGATGTTTCGTTTGCATGTATTCAGTGCGATAGTCATCCATTTTGGTATTATAAATTAATTATCCATTTCAGCAAGTTACGATTTAAAACTATTCGATGTTTTACAAGTCTTACTTCATAAATTGGCGTATAGGTCTCACCAATTTGATTATATGTATATGTGACAAATGAAAGCGTGCGTTTCGTACATAATTAAGTGATCTCTATACTGTGTGCCAGACTGCCGCACTTCCGCCGCCTGCTGGACAAGGTGGGCGAGTTGCCCGAGCTGGCGGCGTGGCTGTCGCAGGCGGCGCCCGAGCAGTGCGTGCCCACGCTGTGGGACGCCGAGCCCGCCGCGCCGCCCGCCACGCACACCCTCGCCATCTACCGACTGCTTCTAATACAGGTAACTACACTACTCTTGATTTATCGTGAGGGTAGTTCCTAACCTTGTGTCACACATTTTTTTGTCGTCCATAGGCCACGGACTTGGTTTTACATGCATTCGGTCAAATCGACCAGATTCCCGCGGTAAAATTACTCATGGCATAAAATTAAAACATAAGAATTGATGACCGGATTGCACCGATCAAGCGAATTCACGAAAATGCTTTAAGCAATATATTCTTATTAATGCTAATTTTACCAGCTTCTTAAAAGTAACTTTAAAAGGTGTTAGTTTAATTGTAGTATTTTTGATTTGGAAATCGATGTATTTACGTTACGTTTACACAGCGCACTTGTGCTAGGGCCTCAGTTTGTTTCTTAACAATGTCCTAAATAATCTTAACAATATCTTCTATTCCAGGCATTCCGTCCTGACCGTGTGATCGCAGCCGCAACTCAGCTGGTGACAGCAGTGTTAGGCGCTGGCTACATGGCTAAGGCTGAAACTGAGCTGGACCTGTCCTCCATCACCGAGACTCAGCTCAACGCCACCACGCCTGCACTCCTGTGCTCCGTGCCCGGATATGATGCTAGCGGTGAGTGAATTGATAATAGTAAGCATCTTCGGTCAATGTCTGCTAGCAATTTCGTCTAAATGTGATATTTCTTTTTGAACATCTTCATCATAATTAATCAGGTCGTGTGGACGACATGGCAACTGAGTTGAACAAGCCGCTCTCAAGCATTGCTATTGGTTCCGCCGAAGGTTTCAACCAAGCCGAGAGAGCAATCAACACTGCCTGCAAGACTGGACGGTAAGTCTTTGATATTTAGTCCTCTTGCTTAGATACAAAACACTGTTGAAGTTTTTTAACACAAGCGCCGATTATAAAAAGTCGTGTTCAATAAGCGGCCAATTGCTGACTAACTTGTATCGCCTACAACATCACAAAACGTTCTACAAGACTAGTCCAGGGGTAACACTTCCTTGACCTCAGAGTGCTTATGACAAAATTCCTTGTGACATCGAGTGGTATTATAGACGTTGCCACATATAGACGTATTTTAGCTTTGAATAATCCTACACAGTTCAAATCTTCGACATAACTCATTCATAGAAATTAACACACCATTTATTTATTGTCAGGCAACTTTCGCTCATAGATACATATCTTACAAACTAACATACATACGATAAGAAATACGTGTAAGTTATAAAGTAAAACTATATTAGTAACACTTCTCTAATTGTGCAGTATGTCACTGTGCGTTCATGTGGTACTTGCCCGTGCAAGCGACATAACATAACAATGTTCCTTTACAGCTGGGTAATGCTAAAGAACGTGCACCTAGCCCCCGTGTGGCTAGTCCAGTTGGAGAAGAAGCTGCACTCCCTGCAGCCGCACCCGAACTTCCGTCTGTTCCTTACTACGGAGATCAGTCCCAAGCTGCCTGTTAACTTGCTGAGAGCTGGGCGGGTGCTGGTGTTTGAGCCACCGCCCGGTATTAGGGCTAATCTGCTCAGGACTTTTGCTACGGTGAGTACAAGATCCCCCAATATTGACCGGTTAAAATATTGGACCACAAAATTAACGCGTAAAAGTGACTTAGTAGAAATCTGCCAGTAACTAGCTCTTAATATGGCACAAATTGAGTTTTAGAAACTGCCAAGTCTCCTTGGTCACTAGACCAAGCTCAGCTCATTTCAGCAGTCGAGGTTGAATGAATGAATGAATGATTTACTTAAAAGATTAAAATCGGCTCGCCCCAACAAAAAGTGTGAGTGCACTATTCGGTATGCCTCTGCCTAATCCCCAAAAGGCCTTGATATTATGTGTATCCGTTGAGCTATCCGTTTTTAAACTAACCTTTAATCGTATTCTCCAGGTCCCGGCAGCACGCATGATGAAGCAACCATCGGAACGCGCAAGACTGTACTTCCTGCTGGCTTGGTTCCACGGTATTGTGCAAGAACGTCTGCGCTACGTGCCGCTCGGGTGGGCGAAGTACTACGAGTTCAATGAGTCGGATCTAAGAGTCGCTTGCGATACGCTTGATACATGGATCGATGCCACAGCTATGGTAAGTGGATTTTATAATAATATATATTTGTTTAAATTTTGTTGCGGTGTAACTAGAACAATTAGCGTTGCGTATTTGTGCCATGTGGAAATTTGATCTAAAATGTTTTGTTTCCACCCCCAGGGCCGCACCAACCTGCCCCCAGAGAAGGTTCCATGGGAGGCGCTAGTGACGTTACTGTCACAGTGTATCTACGGAGGCAAGATCGACAACTCGTTCGACCAGCGACTGTTGCACTCATTCTTGTGCAAGCTCTTCACGCCCAAGTCGTTTGAGGCTGACTTTGCACTTGTGGCTAATGTTGACGGGGTGCGTAAATGTCACTGGTCTTGATGACGATATGTTCTAGTTCTGCACTAATTATTAATGATATTATATTTGTTATGTTCTGAGTTTTTTGATATCACGGATATACAACACGTCGGCACGCCAAGCCAATTAAAAAGCTCGGATTAGCTCAAATTCAGAGTTTTCCGATCTGCATGAGCCAAATGAATGCCGAATATGTATTTTAATTTATTCGAATCGACTTTGTTGTTTATTTATTTATACATGTATTTTAAAAAGGTACACTAACAGTACATAGTATTCACAATCAACAATAAAAATATACAGGTTAGGGTTCTGATTTTGTTGTTCAACAACAAAACCCGAATTTAATGTGCTGTCCCAAAAGTGTCCATCCTTAACTAACAAGTCGATATCAAGTATCACACAATTAATATCGACATCGTATTCTGCAATTTAAATTGGGGTAATATTTACAGGCAAGCGGTAATCAACGTCATATCACGATGCCGGATGGTAACCGTCGTGATCACTTCTTGAAATGGATCGAGGATCTGTCTGACAGGCAGACGCCGTCTTGGCTCGGTCTACCCAACAATGCAGAGAAGGTTAATATTAGTTATTATTAGTTTACAGGGACCGTAAGTGGTGTGTTTAAGGGCCACCAATATGGCAACCCTAGGTAAAAAGACTTGATTAGAAACCCATCATGAAGAAAAGTAGACTACAAACTACAAGAGAACTAGAACAAGTGGCCGCTTTTTCATACTAACTTGTTTTAAAAAGCAGCCACTATGAATATAATAATATCTTATTCTGAGCTACATGTTGCTATTTGGGCAATCCTTTTTGTCTCTAAGTTCGTCGTGCTAAACTTTTTGTATGCCTTAGTAATTTTAAAAGTAGATTTTCTTTTTGTTCTTCAGTAAAAGAAGATCTACTTTTAAAATCACTGAATAAACAATTTTAACTTCACTTGTTTAAACAATATATTTATTATTCCGTCATACTTTATTGGCATTACATATACACAAATTAGTAGACAATAATGAATATAATATTACATCGCGAGTTGGGTCGCGGAGGATCGCTTCATACGTCTGTTCCCGTTGGCGTTCGGGGTACTCCTATTCGTCGCCGCTCGCGCAGTCTTCCCTGGCTCTGCGGGGGAAGTACGCGGGCGGCGAAGGAGGGGGCGCGCGTTATTTATTTTATTATTTTTGGAAAACTTACAGCTAGGTGGATACAATAATTTGGTTTATAAATCAACAAGCTGTTGCCAGCGGCTTCATCCGCTACAACACGAAAATTATCCCCCTGGAAGATAAAATCGGGATAAAAACAACTAACTCCGTACCAAATTTTATTGAAATCGCTCCAGCCGTTTAGACGTGAAGAAGTAACAAACATACACACTCACAAACTTTCGGCTTTATAATATTAGTGTGATATGGCACAGACTGCGTAACAACAACACGATCATTTCTATGACCATGCAAAAACTCGCGTTACACAATTACAAAAAAAAACATATTGTATGTTTTTCCTATACTACAGTGAGTTGTTTCATACAGGTGCTCCTTACAAACCAAGGTAGCGACTTGGTGTCCAAGCTGCTGAAGATGCAGCAACTGGAGGATGAAGAAGAGTTGGCATACAACGCTGCTGCCGCTGATCATGATGCGGTTGCAGGTATTACTCTTATAAACCCATCAGTTCATTTTTGGTTAGGAAATTATGGAAGCGGTTTCTTAAAACATATATTTTTTTAAATAAAACGATGCGTAACTAGTCTTGTAACATGGTGAGGAAACGTCGTCGTCTTGCACGTGTTTCCTATTTATTTAAAAAAAAACAGGGGTATTACTGTTATTAATGTGTATTTACTTGATGTAAATTTTAACCTCCCCATCAATTTATGACTATGTTGAGTGTAAGAGGAATAGTAGGTAGTAGGTGTTAATTTTAAAAAAAAAATATACGTTATTGCACATAATTAAGTACACGATACAAAACATATTAAATACCATAAATATACCTGCAAAAGTACTATAAACTAGTAAATATACCTACACAACACACGATTTGATTCTAAAATGAAAACAATACATTTGTTGATTCCGAAATCCCGGGATTTTTTCGTTACAAAAGTGCATTTCATAATATCAGCTAACACCTTAAAATAAGTAAATATTCCTACACCCAATTTGATAATATAGTAAAAAAAAACGATTCTGAATTCCCGAGATTTTTTCGATACAAAACTGCATTCCATAGTAGCCAACACCTACACTTTAGGTAAATATGCATCAGAATATCCGATCACTGCTTATCATACTAATATAATGAACTATTTTGCTAAAAGACAGACATGAAATTTCATGAGGTGGCATCAGTCCATCAGGTTCAACACCCGTCTGGTCTGCGGATCTTTTCTATTGAGGATGAGGGATATTCCACCTTCACATTGGGGCTTATTAATGGGGGGTTTGAGTTTTTACAAGTTCGTCTTTGTAGAGCGTCGCTGCACATGTCTGACCGAGTCTTTTTCTAAAGCTCGAAATATCAAGCTAAATTATAAACTGTCAAATGAAAAACACAACAACCATTGGTCCCCTGCTAAAGGTTGTTATGTTTTTAAACATGTGTAAAGTTTTTTTGGTACTAATAATATTGATATTGTTTATGTGTCTAACTTCAACAAAACATTCAAGTTGCAGATTCGATGGTCGACGGACGGCCCGCCTGGATGAAGACGTTACATTCCACTGCCACGACCTGGCTGCAACTGTTGCCGCAAGAGTTACCGGTAACATTGATTTATTCATTATGATACTCGTTATCTATGCTGATTGATGACCAATGATGGTGACAAATGTTGGCAATATTGATTCGCAGCAGCAAGTTGGTTGTAACACGAATAAGGATCACTATAATTTGACTGACTTTAGTGGCAGCCACCCCAAAAGCAACCTTATTGCAATGCAAGTATATGTATAGGTCACTATAATTTCCACAGTCTTCAGTGGTGGCTACCCCAAAAGCAACCTTATTGTATCAGTAAAAAGGTCAGTGATTTGGATGGGGATGCGTAGTCACCGATAAAATAAACGTGAAAAGACTGTAGATGATTTATTTCGTATTGTGTCTCGTTTTTGTATTTTATGCAAAATATCAGTTAATCCTTATTCAATAGATAATTCAAGTAGGATTGTGTGTGACACTATATTTTTTATTTTAGACATTGCGTCGTACCGTGGAGAACATCAAGGACCCGTTGTATCGTTTCTTCGAGCGCGAGGTTGCCGCCGGCGCGTCGTTGCTGCAACAAGTGTTGCACGATCTACGCAACGTGCTTTCTATCTGTCAGGTAATAACTGGTTCAATCTTAGGCCTTTATTGGCACCGTCTGAACTCTGATACTTCCTAAGATTGATGATGATATTTAGAATCAAATAGCAATGGCTACGATTCAATTAATGCAATTGTAATGCAATTAAAGGTTTGAACATGCACTCTAAGTTGGTAAGAAAGCGATCTTCTCAAGAAAACGCGATATTTGTTTGCGAACAAGGACGCGTCAAAGGCAGAAAAAGGGCGCGTCTTGGTACAAATTATGGTTTTTATTATGAAAACACGTCTTGAAGCCAAAACTTTTAAACAAAGGTAACGAAGTCAAGTTCGTTTAGCTTCGCTAAATCAGCCAAATAGGAGAGGTCAGCGAAGCTTGGTGAGCTAGGCGTAATAGGTTCAAATCGAAATCAAAGGTGAATGATGTGCGCCCGCGCTAGAGTCGCGTTTACTCGGTTTTTGTAGTGAACTCAAGTAAGCAAAATCGCAGGAGCTATGTCACGCTAAAACTAGCTTTGTTCGCATTGTCACCGGTGCTTCGTTCACGTATTAAATTTCGAACTGAACATTCCTAACTCCAGGGCGAGATGAAACAAACGAACGAGACGCGCGCGATGGTCGGGTCGCTGGTGCGCGGCATGTTGCCGGCCAGCTGGCGGCGCTACGCCGTGGCGCGCGGCTGCACGGTGCAGCAGTGGGTGGGAGACTTCGCGCAGCGTGTCACGCAGCTAGCTGCCGTGTCTGACGCCGTCTCCGCCATGGGTGCCAAGAGGCTGCAGGTGACTCTTATGCATATTAGATTTACGCTCATTTTATAACTTCTCATTTATATACAGCGAGTACCAGAAAGGTGTGCTGAGATTTCTGAACACGTTTTATTCTTAAAACGTGTTGCACCGACCCCAAGTAGAATAGGACCAGAGCAGGAAGATTATGATGATGTTCCAGAAAGTTGTTGTCATAATTATTAGTTTGATTCGGACCATCAAACTAAACAATATCTATGGAATCAAAAGCATTACCGCGAAAACAAAATTGCTGTTCCATACATTTGGGTTGAATAGGATTCTACATCATTATCTTACCGATCACAAACTTACCCGAAGAAAGTTGAGGTCTGTTCCCAGTCTAACTGGTTGCAGCTGAATAACAGTATTTTTATGGAGTGACTTTCTAACTGACTTCCACGAAGTTGTCAAATACGTTGAGTATTCGTCAATGCAACAGCGTCTACTACTGTTAAAACGTTAATACAGTAGATAGTTGTATGTTGTGGCACATTACAATTGCATTATTATTGTGTTTACAGAGCATCCCCGTATGGCTCGGTGGTCTATTGAACCCTGAGGCCTACATAACTGCTACGCGCCAGTGCGTCGCCCAAGCCAACTCTTGGTCTCTTGAGGAACTTCATCTGCAGGTAACTTGTTTACCTATTTTTTTTTTCATAATTTGCCCGTAAGGCTCATCGCCCACAGAAAAGATATGAGATGATATGAAGATTCTGCCCTAATAGCCGACTTCTTCTCGTATCGATGAGTCAGATATTGGTCAATGGAGTTCATGCTCTGAAGGGAGCAGTTAGTTCTGCACAATGTCTCAAACTCAAATACATGTTATAAGAGCCGTGGTCTCATTCTTGCACAATCCATCCATTATTTATTTAGTGTTCCTTTCTAAGACCGAGCTCATAAAAGTTACTATAGCACTTCCTCGTATGACTTGGCGCTATTCCTGTTTCCGTCGTACCGGACAAAATAAAGACTGGAACACGCATAAGTCAAAGCCTGAGAAAAGTATAGATATTGACCTGTTATTATTCATTTTTATTAATCCAAAATGTATTTTATCTCCCATCAGGTGACAATCCCTGACCCGGGCACTCCAACAGAGAACGCTCAGACCGAGTGGTCGTTCTCAGTGACCGGGCTCAAGCTGCAAGGCGCGACTGTGAAGGGCAACCGACTGCTTCTCACCAATACTATCATGGTGGACTTGCCTCTTACTGTGCTTACTTGGATTCGGTAAGTTATTTTTATTATCAAAACAATTGATTTATTACTAAATCTTATCATCAGCCTATAATGGTCCTACTGCAGGGACTCAGGCCTCCTCTCTAGGAGAGGGATGGGCTATAATCCACCACGCGGGCCCAGTGCGGATTGGTAGATTTCACATGTCTTCGAATTTTTTGGTTCTAAGACATGCCGATTTCCTCACGAACATCGTGAGTGATTCCGTCACCGTTTTAAGAGCAGTGGTGATTAAATAAATTACACAAAGTAATGCGCCTGCCTGGTTTCGAACCCACGACTTATTGTTTGTGACTTACAAACAATAAGTTGTGGGTTCGAAACCGTTCGAGGCCGCTATCGCTGTGCCACCACTGCTCTTTCCAAATCTTATTATTTATCAAAATGTTGTTTATTTGAGTATTTGTCAAACAATCACAACGGCAAACTTATTCCGCCTTTTACTACCACCTCAGTAAAAATATGTTTACTATTATTTTATGGTATTTATGCTTATCCTCTCATTGAATACATCCAACAGAAGCAACTTTCAATGGAATTCTGATTTTGTGACTACATAAATGAATTACATAGTCCTAAATCTTTTCTGTTTAGACTTCGTTATGTCAACCTGTCTCTCATCTTTCTTTTGCAGTGGTCCCGAAACGGCAACAGGCGGTCAGACGCTAACTCTCCCAGTATATCTGAACAGCGCTCGTTCAGAGTTACTCTTCACGGTCCGCCTGCCCATCGCGCCCGGACAAGAACCACACGCTTTCTACGAGAGGGGCGTAGCCCTACTCACCTCCACCGCACTCAACTAAACCACAATGCACAACGACATAAAGGTTCCTTCGGCTAAGTTCTTCAAACACGGTCAGTTCCGATCTCTACGGGTTTGAAAACTCGAGCAAAAATTGACGGAATCTAGAACATGTAACTTGCTTATGAAGCGAAAATGAGAGATAATCTTATTATTTCAATAGGGACCCAAATAAATGAGCAAGGCTAGTAATAGCTTATTTTATATTAAATCGATGGTACCTTTGTGTTGTATTAAAACATAACTCGTCTTCGGCTAGACTGCATATTTATATGTTGCAGAGATTAACGTTAGCTGTTATGCACTAAAAATGTTTAACCCTTAGTATTTATTTATTAATTACATAATGTTATTGCATAAATAATCATTATTTTATGCACGCTATTTACATGAACAAGAAATAAAAAAAAATATAATAATAAAACAGAGTTGTTTCTTTTTTGCATTTGGAAAGACTACATAATAAAACGAGTTGTTTCTTTGGTATACTTATATTTATTTGGAGGGGTAAAACTATTTAAAACTCTATATCTAGAGTTGACTTGTGCCTTGAATCGTAGTCTTCATACCGGGAGGCTTCTGTTTTGGCAATCTGTAAAACAAAAAAGCCTTTTGAAATTCTAGCATCACTGATAATGGATAGAGAGGGAGAGGAAGACCTATGAAAATATGGATGGATTGTGGAATGATTGAAGGAAAAAGGAGTGTAACGACAGTGATAAAAATAAACAGGAACAGCAGGGCTATTGCGTATCTTTTAAATTACAGTGGCTAACATATTTATAGTGTCAATCAATTAACTGTCAAATGGTTGCATTTTGTACTAAACCAATTTGACAGTCCATCGACAATATGATACCCACTGACAATTAAAAGATACGCAATAGCCCTGCTGATTTATAACTTTATTCGGGCATTTTCCCCTTACAGCTTTTATAATCGAGTGCGCCAAGATCGCAAAACTGAGCTTGCAGGGCATTTTATAGCCTTTTCCTCACCGGAGGCGTCCGGTAGTTATGGCGGTGGCTTGGTTTGGCTGTGATTGTCTTGCTAGTAGTTGCTTAGAGTGGCTTGGCTATGGTTGCCTGTCATTGGCTGGCTATAGTGGTTTGGCTTTGGTTGGCTAGTGGCTTGGCTATGGTTGGCTAGAGTGGCTTGGCTATGGTTGGCTGTGATTGGCTGGCTAGTGTGGTGCGCTGTGAGTGGGCTGTTGTAACAGGAGTATAATATGATAGCGTGATGATTGTCATGGGAGAATAAAAATAAAACGTGTTGCACTGACTCCGAATAACATGGCACAAGGGTAGGAAGATGATGATGATGACTCGTAATGAGGTTGAAGAAAAGTATGACCATAGATTTCTAGTATAGTTTCTAATGTTCGCACTGCAGGGACTCAGGCCTCCTCTGTAGGAGAGAGATCGGCTATAATCCACCACGCGGGCCCAGTTCGGATTGGTAGATGTCACATATCTTCGAATTTTTTGGTTCTAAGTCATGACAATTTCCTCACGATGTTTTCCTTCACCGTTTTGAGAGCAGCGGTGATGAAATAAATTACACAAAGTAATGCGCATGTGACTCACAGGTTCATAAGTCGGGGCCGCCACCATGGCCACCGCTGCGCTATCACCACTAGTCTACGTAAATGCAAAGCTATTAAATATAAGAAGTCAACTCACACAATGCTCTATTAAAGAATAGCTTACCTTGTGTGTATAATTTTCCTTGGTGATGACGGGTGGATGAGATCATGTTGCCGCTCCCAGTCCAAGAACTTCTGATGTTGGCGTTGACGACGACGATCCACGTAACTTATCTAAAATTTTAATATATTTTTATTTGTATCAATATCTTATCACTAACAGCCAATGACTGCCTCGTTGGTATAATGGTCCCAAGCGCGACTGTTGCTGCAAGTCCTTGGTTCGATTCAAAGTGTTATTGGGTTTTACCGTCAGAAATTTCTTCAGTAACAGCCACGGAGTCTGGATGTGTGCCCAATTGATGGCAATAGGCTCGTCCCCAAACCACAGGCGTGATGTTTTGTATTATGTATGTTATCAGTAAGGCCTCTGCCTCGAATTTTGCGGGCAGCGGGGCGGCGGCGGCGGCGGCGCGGCAGCGGGGCGGGCAACGCATACCTGTTCTCCAAACCAGCGGGCAGATCGCGCGGCACTATAGCGGAGAAGTGTTGTGTTCGTGGTTGTGTTGTCGAGATATTTGTTTTTATTCGCGAACGAAATGTCTGAAAAACGGCTAATTTGCTCTTGCACGTCCGAGAACATTTTGATACGTCACAAAAAAAATGTACAACACTATACTACAATGCAGACGCGCAACGCGGGCGGTCACCGCTTGACTGGAGTGCACCGCTCGTTGCGCGGGAGCGGCCCCGCGCCGCTGCCACGCCTCTGTTTCCGAAAATCGGTCCATTTGATTTTACGCATAAGATCCTGCCGCTCCCGCGCCGCCGCCGCCCCGCTGCCCGCAAAATTCGAGGCAGAGGCCTAAGAATTCTTGCTGTAGATTTGTCGATTTTAGGTGCTGACTTTGAACTGTTTCATTAGGTAATTACTTAATTCGTTTTTAGGAGAACCTCGAAAAGTATTAGAAAAGTTAGCCTCTATCCATTCGCAAAACGAAGTTCAGGTCCCGTATTCACAAACGTTTCGTTTCGGAAAGTCACATTATGTCACATTATGTGCAACTCGCTCACTTTCTTATTGCCAAAACTTATAGACATACGACTTATCGAATCGACGCATTTCTGAACACGGGGACTGTGAAAGAAAAGTCGACTAGTCCCCTATTATTCAAACAACTATCTAAAGCCAAGCACTTACCACACAACTAGCAGGTATCCAAATGAAGGCGGTGACTAGCACGACCACGCCCACTATGTTGTCGCGGAGGAAACCCAGTACGTTGTTTATGTTAATGTCTTCAATTATGTCCCAAAAACGCTCCACCACGTCTTGGATCGTCTTTTCGCATACTCCCTGTGGAAATTCGTTTAGTAGTAGTTATATAGATGACTGTGTAGTTGTTGCAAAAACTAATAGGCACTTCATATCGTAGCACACGGGAGTTCTGTTTTCCGTACGTTGCGCAGGGACTGGTAGTTTTATGACCGGGACGAACTCAACAGAACTAACCAATAGTAGTCTGGTCCTGCATAGCTATTCCCAAACAATCGAATCGAAACTGCATCGAACATATCGTACGAGTATGTCTATCTCGCTCACTTTCATAATGCCAAAAAAATATCGACATAAGACTTGTCGAAATCGAAACCGGATCGAAGCATTGTGAATAAGGGGCTTGGATCGAAGGATTTGGAAGTGATGGGAAATGGTGTTTGCCCAGCAGTGGGACGAAACACGCTAATGGTAACGCAGGAACTGATGGACGCTACTGGAGACGCTAAACTCGCTGCCCTCAATTTAGACTGTCATCGGCACGGTAAGAAGAAACAAAACAGGATGAGATTTAAAACATTACTTTGGCTTCAGAGTCTTCTTTTATGAACTTAGTTAACGCATTTTCTAAATATTTTTGGTCAGTAAAAAGTTGAAGAAAACCTGTAAATCTCAGTCAGCACTCACCTTATTACAGAATCCTTGAATACAAGGTGTTCCGTCGGGCAGTATGTCGTTATGAGCGACCGGGAAGCAAGTCTTGTTCAGGCTCTTACGACAGCACCGTTTACACGCATCCGCAACTGTAAACCGCAACATAGCATTACAAATGAATATTTTATGAGCAGCAACTGTTACATGTATTGATACCGAACAGAAAAAAAGCGTTATTTTTAAAGTTGAATAATTTATACCGTTTACAATAAACGATACATTATAAAACAAAGTTCTTCCATCGCGTCTGTCTGTCTGTTCGCGATAAACTCAAAAACGACTGCACCGATTTTCATGCTGTTTTCATCAATGGATAGAGTAGTTCTCGCGGAAGGTTTTAGTATATAATTTGTCTCAATAACCAAATCAATCAAAATCATTTATTTCAAGTTGGCCAGTTACAGGCTCTTTTGAATAGTCGAACAAATACTAAATTTTAATAAGCTAATAAACTAAGCTACAGTCCCACTCACAAGGCATAATAACTGTCAGTGTACTGTAGTTGCCTATTCCAAAGCGTTGGTCTCATGAGAAGAATGGCAAGAAACTTCATGGATACTCTTTTAAATCATAATATTGTTACAAAACTTTGGTTACATCATTCATATCGAGATTGGTATATTATCATGTGAGAACGATGTAGCAAGTTGTGCACGATAAGTGTCGACAGTAAAGCCACAACGACGATTTAAAAATAATATAATAATTCAAACAAGCCGTGGCAACTAAGAGGTGACCAGTCACAACTGACAGCACCCGTTCACGAGCATGACGCATGGATCAGTCACCATTCCACTCAACCATTTTAAAGGGAACGAAATGACCCGACACACCCGCCACCATCAGCGAGACATTTAAGTGAGCATGACACACTCTCAATCGCCAGGGCATATCCAAGTCAAATAAAAAATAGAAAAATAAATGTAGGTTTCCAGAGAATGACAGCTTTCTAGTACATAGTACTCACACAATATGTGCTATGCGACTATATAATACTAAAGAGATTGAATTTATACATTGCAAAGATAGTTGTACAATCTTCTTCTTCTTCTTTCTTCTTCTTATTAAATGCTATTCATTTAAGCGTCCTGTCCTTGTGGAGCAGGACCAGCATTGAGCCAAGCATTTTTATCAGCGATATAATCGTCTAACTTATAATATCCTTGCTTGCATAGTGTGCGTTTGATACATGTTTTAAATTTCGTCTCATTCAGTTCAAGAATGCTTTGTGGAATTTTGTTATAGCATCTCAAACAGTACCCCATGAAAGATGAGTCTACCTTAGCGAGTCTGAAGCCTGGCTGCACTAACTGGTCCCTATTCCTAGTAATATAATTGTGTCTGTCACCTCTTTTACTAAAAAGATGCAGATTTTTTCTCACATACATTATGTTTTCGTAGATGTACTGACCGTCATAATGTTAATGTTCTTAAATAGTTCTCTCAGAGAATCGCGCCTACGAAGACCATATATTGCTCTGATGGCTCGTTTTTGCAGAATAAAAATAGATTCAATGTCTGCAGCTCGTCCCCATAACAAAATGCCATAAGACATTAGGCTATGAAAGTAACTAAAATAGACCAGCCTAGCGGTATCTACATCAGTAAACTGACGAATTTTTCTTATGGCATATGCTGCTGAACTTAGCCGCCCTGCAAGAGATGTTAAATGAGCACCCCATTGTAGCCGAGAAACAAGCGTAATCCCCAAGAAAACCGTTTCATCTACGAATTCTAGTTTCTCGTTATTTAATAGAATATCACAATCACTACTTTTAACATTCGGTAAAGCAAATCTTATGCATTTTGTATTTTTTTCATTTAATACTAAATTGTTTGCTGTGAACCAATTATGAATCTGAAGTAGGGCTTTATTCACGTCATCTAGCTTTTGAGCCCGTCTATTTATCTTAAAAATTAGGGAAGTGTCATCAGCAAATAACACCATATTCTGAGGTTGGTTTTTCAATAAATAGGGTAGATCATTAATATATACCAGAAAAAGGAAAGGGTCCAATATTGAGCCTTGCGGAACCCCCATTTTCACTTTTAAACCCTGTGAATTAACACCATTTATTTGAACATGTTGTTGCCTTTCACTCAAATAAGATTTTACTAAACTAAGTGCAAGTTTACCTAGTCCATAATGCTGAAGTTTCAAAAGCAATGTGTCGTGATTCACGCAATCAAATGCTTTTGAGAGGTCACAAAATATTCCTACAGCATCTTGGGACTGTTCCCACAACACACCGACATACACACGGGCAAAGCTGCGGGCATCCGCTAGTAAACTATCATCGTGTACAACGATAATTGTAGAAGATGCTTCAATATAATATATTTGCTAGTTTTAGTCTCCTAAAGGAAGAGAGTGACTTACCAATATCGCACATGCAGCTATGCATGCCTTGCGTCTCACAGTAAGGCACACACGTCCCGTTCCGACATCGACCACGCTCTGCACATTCATGTTCATCTGCTATAGCTGGTGCCTGTTAAACAATATTACATTGAGATTTCTGGTGCCCTACTAAATCTTGTTAAAGTTTATTCATTTTTAAAGTTTCAGTTCAGGGCAAATTTATGGAGACCTGAATCTCATATGTTTTTTTATGTTTAGTTTTAAAAATAAGCTTGTTGTACCTTGGGACAATCAGCAGAGGCTCCATTGCAGGTGGCTTCACCCTCGCAGGCTGAATGAGCGGCCTCGCGACACACTACGCCAGGTGGAGCAAATACACATCCCGAACAACATGGCGAGTTTTTATCACTGAAAATAAGCCCGTCATAGCATGTGAATACCTTTAGACAGAATGTTAGTTACAGGCACGTTGATTTTAATTTGTTATGTCGGGTTTAATTAAGCTCCAAAATAAAACTATGATTACCTGCACACTGCTCCTTGAGTTTTCCTTAGTTTACAGTTTTTATCACAGCACATGTCATTGTCTTCGGTGCCTGTAAAGACCGATGGAGATTTAATGAGTACTGTACAGTGTTTGAGTTCGTGGTGTGACCGTCAGACTGCCAAGACTGAGAGATATTTATATAATACTAGCTGTTTCCAGCGGCTTTGCCCGCTACAACTCTAAAATTATCCCACGGGAAGATAAAATCGGGATAAAACTATCCTATGTGTTAATCCAAGGTGTGTGCTAACTCCATACCAAATTTTACTTAAATCGCTCCAACCGTTTAGACGTGAAGAAGTAACAAACATACACACTCACAAACTTTCGCCTATATAATACTAGTTGTTGCCAGCGGCTTCACCCGCTACAACTCGAAAATTATCCCACGGGAAGATAAAAACTATCCTATGTGTTAATCCAGGTTATAAACTATCTGTGTACCAAATTTTATTCAAATCCGTTCAGTAGTTTTTACGTGAAAAAGTAACAAACATACACACTCACAAACTTTCGCCTTTATAATATTAGTGTGATATAAGCCAAGTCAGAGGCCCACGGGCGGCATATAAAAAACTGACACCCCGTTAAGCATTAACCACACGATACAGAAGATCTGACCAACCATGTCGAAGACACTTGGGAAATGGGCTCCTGAGGCATTCTAAGAATAAAATTACCGAGCAAGCCAGCGTCACACTCCTCCCCGCCCTCTACACGCAGATTGCCACAGAAGCTCTCTTCAGGTTCGGAAAAACATCGGCCGGACTTTGCTTGAAGCACCTTGCGGATCGACCGCAGGCTGCATGGCGAAAATCGCTGTACAAATTTAAATATAGCTAAAACAAGTTGTTCATATTTAACTTTTGATTTTCATGAAATATTTTCTGTAGTTGAAGCGCCAAAGGGAAGATTGATACTTCACGGGCTATGCATTAGCCTTGTCAATCTTTTTTTTGGCTTTCACACAGGTTAGAAGGCCCTTGTGGGCGGGGCAGGCGCGCCGCGCAAATGCATATAACTACTAAATGTTATTTGTTCACAACATTTTGCAGAAAATAACTATTTAATGAAAAAAAAATTATTTACTTGTGTTATTTACTTACTTACTAGTTTTATGCACTACGCATGAATAGCGCTTACCTTTTAATTTTAATCTTAATTTTTTTTTCTATGTGATATATAAATACTTTTTCATTCTTTCTTTCTATATCGTCCCGAAATTAAAGCAAAATATTGCAAAACTTAGAGTTACAAAACTAAAGTATTTTTATCGAAATAACTTATCGACCTTTTGGTAGCCGTAACATGTATGAGAAATATACGCGTGTGTGAGTGTACGTCAAACGCAGTGTTTGCGTTAGTGTGACAACCAGTAGCAAACTCGCGATGTAAGTGAGTGCGGATTATTAGCCTCTTGCTTGTCTACACTAATATTTTAAAGAGGTAAGATTTGTTTGTTTGTTTGTAACGAATAGGCTCGGAAGTCCTGGACCGATTTGAAAAATTCTCTTACCGTTGGGAAGCCACACTATCCCCGGGTGACATGGGCTACTTTTTATCCCTGTAATCCCACGGGAACGGGAACTACGCGGGTGAAACTGCGTGACGTCCGCTAGTAGTGGATATAGAGTGTGGGAGACAAGCGGCAACACGCGTTCTAATACAAATCCGGAACTATTTCCTTTCTAACCTTTTTTATCTGTTCTGTGGGCTTTCACATGAAGAGTATTTTATTTAATTATTAACCAATTTAGTCCCACTCCTGGGTCTAAATTGGGTATGAAGCAAATCCTCTTTATTATTTTTTTGGCTAATCCGCCATACACGAGTCCAGATCGTGATGTCAGCGTTTCTTTTGGATTCTTTTTATTTTAATATTATTCCTTTACTTATTTATTTGCCTTCATAGGTGTGTGTAGGATCACAAAAAGAAATTGGCTAAAAAAACTAGAATTTGAAGCTTACCTTATTATTAACATCATATCCGCTAACACTATACGTGTACATGAGATAAGACCCGCCCTGACTAGCGGCAGGGGAGCACTCGGCCACGTCGGGGTCATGTTCGGAGCCCCAGTTGTGTCCGAACTCGTGCGCAGTCACCAGGTCGGCCTCGCGAGTGATCACCCGCTGCCCGTAGTGGTTGCGAGATGAACTCAATCCGGAGTTCAGGTAGAGAGTGTAGCCGTTTTTGAAGTATTCTGTATTGGTGGATTGGTAGTTAGGAATTATTACTAGAGGAATTTCCAAGATTACTGTTTAATTGAGACGGTGCCACAAGTAGGTCCTTGGTAAATGATGATTGATGCTAATATTGCAAAAGAGTTTCTACACATGAAGACATAAACAGTCTTTTGAAAAAAGAACCACAGGGATTTGAGTGGACCTGTCCTGTGTCCAGTCATTAAGCATTTGACGGTTATCGCGTAGTTCGAATTACAACTCAAGGTGCTCAACAGCACCCGTTAGGGCTGCGGGATTTTGTAAGAGATACTGCGGCAACGACATAACAAAAAAAAAAAAGGTGCACAACAGTGCGGGGGCCGCTGAGGAATGGATCTCCTGCTGCAGCTACCAGTGGCACCGTCTCAATTAAGTCATATATTTGTCTGTAGAGACACCTGACGTGAAACACTTCAACCCGACATGCATGTTATAAAATTAATATTTTGTTATAACATCCATCACAACCAAAAAGTCTGACAAATTTCAATACCAAAGTATTACAATATAGCTGTTATTTCTTTTGATTTTTTAGTCGATTAATATTATATTACAAAGCATGAACCACCATACACTATGAATGTCTATAATTACAAGACTCCATGAGAGTCATGCGTCGTTTTCCACAGATACGCAGATCGATTTCCCGAAACTGTCAAATTATCACAATCAAATTTGAACCTAATGCTGTAGTGATTAAAATTTGTCAGATTGTAGTAGCTTGAAATGCTGGCGTCTGTACATTTGGATGTTATAAACTAGAATATAACGGTCATAATTTTGTCAGTTTTTAGTAACACTAAATATTGCACTGTTGCATTTACAACTCATGGTGCTGAACCGAGGGTTGAAAATCTATCAGTGCTTTATGTGTCATTTCATGTTAATGAAAGCGGACAATACTCTCATGAATATAGTACTTACGTAACAACATAATACATTAAAAGCATAAATATTGAGGCTAGCGAAAGGAAAAACCACAAATAAATTATATAAATAAGCAAAACAAAAGGACACTCACACTAGGCACCGTAAAAGCTGAAAACAAAACAAACATAAATTGTGAATTAAATCATAATAGGGACGAAAGGCATAAATAAATAAATTCATATTTTTGGTGGAATACTTTATGTGGAAACAAAATAATATATTAAATAATTCCTCTATAGCTACTGCAAGGCAAATAACTCGTCTCATTTTTTACTGCTCTTACGTCTTGTGTATTTGAGATAAGTTTTCCTTGATTGTGCATACAGACATAAATAAACTCACGCCTTTTTGAATGGGTGTAGGCCGAAACCACAGAACGACACCTGCTACGATCCTTACATACTCCCTTTGCCTCGTCCACGGACATAAATCTGGTCATACACGCACGCCGGTTGCGAGTACTACGCCCCGGCCTTACTGAAGAACCTTACCAATAAGATCAGTATATATCTTGCTAGGGCGTCCGCTCCCGGCGTTGCCTCTTACACCTTTTGTTAGTCGCCTTTCACTCATCCTCTCCACATGACCAAACCATCTAAGCTTGCTTCTTCCTTGATTGTAGGTCACAAAAAATAAAGTATTACACAGTAATGTTACCTGGTGTACATATACCGCCGACTGAATTCCGTCGTGGTGAACCTACATACGCAAGTCCGAGAATGCCACCTTCAAACTTAAGGTCCGTGAACAGATGAGCCAGACAGAAATCCTTGTGCGAATACTCGCGACTGAACACCTGCCGAACAAATACACTTACTGATATTCTAGAACGGCTATTAGGTTGCATAATTTCGCTAAGAAATATTTCCCGTAAGTTATCTTACGGCCCGGCATCGGTAAACCTATTAGGTACCTAAAATTTCCTGATTCCTGGATTCCGGCAAGAGTAAGAAAGAGTCAAAAGTTCATGATGCTTACAAGTCTTTACTTAAGTTATAGAATCAGGCCTTAATTTGCGGAAATCGATGTTATGCAAAATATTTAATTTTACAGTAGAGAAAATGGTCCAGGCCCGGATGGAGGATGCAGAACCGCTTTTCCTCCCATATCTATACCCAACAAGCCCATCCACGGGGCATCGTCAGGAGGTCCTCAGTTGAGAGAGTCAAAGACTCGACACTGGTATTCGAGTCTTTTTCGCGGAATTAATACTTCATCATCATCAGCCTATAATGTTCCCACGGCAGGGACTCAGGCTTCCACTCTGGGAGAGGGATGAGCTATAATCCACTATGTAGGCCCAGTGCGGATTGGTATATGTCATATATCTTCGAATTGTTTGGTTGTAAGACGTTTCCTCGCAATGTTTTCTTTCACCGTTTTCTGGGCAGTAGTGATGACATAAATTACACAAAGTAATGCGCTTGCCTGGGTTCGAACCCATGACTTACTGTTCATAAGTCGGGGCCGCCACCTCTGTGCCAACGCTGCTTTTACATTAACTCTCCATTACATAATAATGTGACCAAAAAAACTTGGCATGTTATGTGCTCACAAATCCGTAACTTACCTCAAGCAGATTGCGAACGTCCCATTTCTCGCGAACCATGTTGTAATGCGCTTCTCCGCCGCGTACGCGAGTCGGCTCAGAGTGGACTAGAATCTTCTTTATCACGAAACCCATGCCTTTGAAACCGTCCATGTCCTGTAGCACAAAAGTTCTCCTGAGATATTTACATGAGTACGATTTTTTTTTCCTTTTTCATTAATAAAATACTGTCGTCTTTTCTTTTTTTGCTTCATTTTGTTATAAGTTAAGAAATCAAATTCATGCATGGAAGTCTTTTAAGAATTACGAAGTTGTTTCATACCTGTCGATCTTGCCAAAGAGTGTCATTGTATATTTTGTGAACACGATCAATGAGACTGATCTGAAAGGTGAGAAAAATGTTGTAATCGGCTTTTGTAATTGACTTCCTCATGGTATTTTGTTTTTTCTTATTTTTATCTTACCAAGTAACTAATAGTAGTCTTAGTATTACTGGCACCCATTTCTTGAAAGAATCTATAATCCGCAACAAGAAGCAGTGGGCACCTTGTCTTCGTCGGCGTGTATTCATAGTCGCTCTGTCTTTTCACTCGTTTCCTGTTACTTTGCGTTATATCTGTCGTGTTGTCAAAATGTGTATTCTCTTCCAAATATTTGTCTTTTTCAAACTGCTCTTGTTCTGATTCTATGTTAGTGGCTGATTCTTCCTCATCGTCGTCTTCTTCTTCTAGTTCTAAATAACAAAAGTTACTTCATTTATGTTTATCAAATTATAAACTCAAATATTATTTGATTTTAATTTATCCATTTACAGGGTTGGAATTGTTAACGGGGCGGCTAATGTGGTGACACCTGGGGGAGGCCTATGTCCTGCAGTGGACGTATTTTGGCTGAAATTATGATGATGATGAATTGTTAATTAAGAGTCCAGATAATACACCTAGTTTAGGGCAGACATAAATCCATGGCTGATGATGTGGGCCAGATAAATGTTTCGAGGACTTCTATAGGCAACTTGTGGTAACAAGTCAATTCATTACCTACTTATCAGGGGCATACCCAGGATTTGTATGATTTTTTTCGAGATATTGTTCTGATAGGCCAACCAACAAAACAGAGGGAGCTGACTTATTGACTGGGACCGGGTATTCTAAATAAGGACACGCCCGGTGTTCTAAGAAGTATTGCAGCCCTAACCTTATAGCCTATTCCAAAGCGTAGTTACTCATAGAGAAAAATGTGCACTCCATGCATTGCACTTTTACTTTTAACTTCAAATAAAATGACATGAAACACCCAATGAGAATTAACGTATCAAGGTGTATTTATTTATTCTAAACCTTTGTGAAGATAAAGTTTATATTATACATACCTTTACCCTCTTTCACATAACCACAGACACGCGGTTTGGCGCCACTAGCACCCTTGGCTTCATCGCCACCTTTCCAGCTGAAGTGTATGTCAGAAGATCTGTACGTTATCATCGTCTTATCATCCAGATGTGGTAGGTGGCGCCAGGAGGGCTAGAAATAGATACAAAATGAGGAACATATACTTAATGCTTACTTGCAAGTGTTAGGTGAAACACCCGAGGCTCGGTGGAGCAACGATCTTTGCAGAGTGGCTAGTAGCAGCTGGATGAGATTTGCCGAGAATTGAGCTGAGTGGCATGCGCTAGAAGAGGCCTCTATCGAGCAGTGAATTGCTACAGGCATAGTTAATGCAATATGGTAGCACACTTTCAACAGTTTTCAATTACATATTAATTGTCCTGTAGTGTAATGGTAGATTATCAGAAATAGCATATTTTTTAAAATCATCTCAATTGTGGCAATGTGTTCTTTTGTTTGCCACTAGACATTTTCAATAGGACTTTTACATCATAAAATTATGCCTGTAATCACCAAAGCGCAGCAAAAGGCAGTGGTGTATCTAATGTTACCTTCCCATTTCAAGTACCATGTAATAGAAGAAATTCCTAATGGTAAAACATAATAATACCTACTTAGCCTAATATGGGAGTTGAAACCAGGACCTCGTGCTCAGCAGTTATGCTTGCGTCCACTAAACCAGCAGCAGTTTTAGTAGTAATTTAATTAGTTATAGGGATGAATGTAGTGCGGGATGTTTACTTACTTCAATGTGATATGTTTCATCAGGAGTGTGAATAATCCCAGTTATGAGACCATCTTCCATGTGCAACTTTACATCTGATGTTTTCTCACCAAACACTCTGCCTGTATAGAAGTTTTCTCTATCTGTGAAAACAACAGATCTGCATAAGAAGTTAAAAACAGATTTTCTAAATTAATTAGCGTAGGTTAAAAAAATCAAATAGTTAAATGTTTGTGTTCAAGTATATAAAGAGGAGTATTCTAAGACTGGAAGTCGACCCCAATATAGTTTGGAAAAGCTAGCCCTTTCCCAACTATATTGGGGTTGACTGCAGATGATGAAGAATATTTTGACGAAGCTCCATGGTTTTTTTTTTTATTTTACTGGAGGTCTTTTTAGTTTTATATCTAAACTAGCTTTTGCCCGCGGCTTCGCCTGCGTGGATGTCGGTAAATATCCCACGGGAACGTCCTACCGTGATTAAAAGTACCCCATTTGTAATCTAGGTAAACAATGTCTTCTCTCAACAACAACAATATTTTTCAAATTTGATTTTTCATATAAACTGTATTGCCTGTTTTTAACCCTACAGGGGTGTTAAAAAATCATTTGGGATGCTTCCATAACTTGACTCATACACCAATTTTCGAGTTAATGAAGCCCCGCGATAACATCCGCCCCTGTAAAAAGGAATATCCCTTTTAAACCCGTTAAGGGTTGATTTTCGAAAAACCCTGATACACGTTATTCTTTGTTTTTGTTCCCAAGCATAAATACTGAGTTTCGAGTTAATCGAATCGCGCGTTAAAATTCTTCCATACAAACTTTGACACCCCCTAATGGGGCCTTAGGGGGTAGTTAAGGAGAAATAAAGGTGACAAACTTTATAATTTATTTGTGACAAGTTTCAAGTATATTAACTCAAGGAATAACATTTTTCATAAAAACTTTCATCCCCTATTTAACTCCCTTAGGGGTTGAATTTCGAAAAATCCTTCCTTATTCTTTGTCTACATTATAAAGGGAACCTTTGTACAATTTCAGCTTTCTAGGCCCAAGGCTTTGGGCTGGGCGTTGATGAGTCAGTTAGTCAGGACTTCTCTTTTTATTTATGTAGATAGATGTTTAAAAGTAGCGCCAGTTACAGGAAAATTAAAAGGATATTGGTATCAACATGTAATGCGGCGGAGTGATGAAACACAAGTTACTAAATAACCCTCCTTTTAAGGTAAAAAAAACTGGCCAAATGCGAGTCAGACTCGCACAAGCACCGAAGGGTTCCATACCAAAACGGCCAAAAAAAAATGTTTTATGGGAGCTACCCATAAATATTTATTTTATTTTGATTTATTATTTGTTGTTAAAGCGTATTTCAACTGTCTAGCTATCGCGGTTCTTGAGACGGACAGACGAACGGACAGCGAAATCTTAGTAATAGGATTCCGTTTTTAACCTTTGAGTACGGAACCCTAAAATTGATGGATGTATTGTGTAAAGGGAGAGGAGTTCATGAGACTTGACGTCTGGCAGGGGATAATGGAAAAAGAAGACGTGTGTCGCCGACGCCAAGTAGAATGGGACAAGGACGCTGATGCCTTTTAAGAAGCTGATGATGAGCAAACTGTACTGCTGCAGCAAATTGTAGTAGAAAGGTATTTCTATTGTAAGTGCTTTTTCAGTGAGAAACAGTGATGAATATATATATAAAAAACAATGACACTTTTCGTTCTAATTTTATAACTCACTAGCAGACGTCACGCGGTTTCACCCGCGTAGTTCCCGTTCCCGTGGGAATACAGGTATAAAAAGTAGCCTATGTCACCCGGGGATAGTGTAGCTTCACAACGGTGAAAGAATTTTTCAAATTGGTCTAGTAGTTTTGGAGCCTATTCGTTACAAACAAACAAATCTTTCCTCTTAATATTATTAGTGTAGACTAGCTTTTGTGAGCATGATAAAATGAGTTTTTTTTTTATAAAAATTATGCCTTAGAATCAGTCTTAGTTAATAATTTTTGTTGTTAATAATTTATTTGCTTGCATGGTTGGTGTATTCAAATTAAAATCAAAACATTTATTTCAAGTAGGCCAGTTGCACTTTTGAATAGTCAAAACAAAAACAAATTATAAGTATACACAAAAAGGCACAATAACTGTGACTGTACTGTAGTTGCCCATTCCCTAGCGTAGATCTCTATGGAGATGAAGGGTAAGAAACTCCGTGGAGACTCTTTTTAATCAGAATATTGTTACAAAACTTTGGTTACATCTTTCATGTTGTTGGGAGAACAATGTAGCAAAATGTACAAAAAAAAAGTAACATCAAACAAGTCAGGCAGTCAGGGGTGGAGGTCCAGTCATAACTGACACCCCCGTTCACAAGCATGAGGCATGGATCAGCACCATTCCACTCAACCATTTTAAAGGGAAAAAAAGATAGTACCCACACAATAATTTATACATTAGTGGCTCAAGCAATGGACTGTCGTGCAAATCAAAATATTTGTTTGGCCTACAGATATTTGTTCCGGGTCTGGGAATTTGTATATGTAAGTTTATAAATATGTTTGTAAACACACCCACAATACAGGAAAACATATAAGTTTAAAAAATATATATAAATTGTCATTTGAAAGTATTTTTTTTGCATTGAGCTTTAGCCTTTATTCCAAAATGAAAATACCTAGTTTAGTGGTCCTAATAATATAAACTATCTGCCAGTAAAAGTCCCATCAAAATCAGTCACTCACAGATTAGCCAGAATTAACAATATAAGTACCATAATTATACTTTCATTTGCATTTAGTAAAAAGCTGTTATTTTTTAACTACAGAAACTTAAAATTTATCTATACTAATATTATAAAGCTGAAGAGTTTGTTTGTTTGTTTGAACGCTAAGATCTCAGGATCTACTGGTTGGAATTGAAAAAATCTTTTTGTGTTGATCAAATCAAATCAAAAGTCATTTATTCAAATTAGGCTGAATAATCAGCACTTTTCGAACGTCAAAATTTACTTTACTCTACTTATTTACAAGAGACAGTCCCCCAAAACGCCCACCCTTCGGCACTTCCTAGTGTTTAGCTGGAAAGAAGAAGTGACAGAACAAACTCCCCAGCAACACATTCTGTCTGTTATGTTGGTTAGAAGAACCAGACTCGATGCAATAGTAAGGTGTAAGTTCATTTTAGAGTTACTACAGACACAAATCAATAAGTAAAAATTATATAATTATAAACAATGTAAAAATAAAAAAGTAGGTACATAACATATCAATTAACAAATTTTTGTAATGTAGGTAAGGCACAAATGTTGATATCAGTGCTGTAACTATTCGTACCAAAGGGCGTCTGGATGATTAAAAACCACTGTAAAAGAGAGTAATTAATGGAAGAGAAAAAATAAATAATAAAATTGAGAATAGTTAGAGACATCCACAACTTTGTACCGGCTAAGAGTTACCAGGGAAGCCGCATGCGCAGAAGCTAAAGCCAAACTTTTTTATCTTCGACGTGGTTCTTGATTTTATAATATGCTTTTTGAATAAGGATACGTTTAATGTAGTTTTTAAACTTTCCATCGGTCAGTTCTATAACTGACTTAGGCAACTTGTTATAAAAGCGTATACTGTTTATAAGAAAAGACTTGCTAGTTTTCGTTAATCTGAATTTGGGTATTACTATTTCGTGTTTACTGCGAGTATTTAAATTATGAAAATCGCTTCTAGTTTTGAAAAGCCCTCGGTTTTTGCGGACATACAAAATACACTCTAATATATAAAGTGAAGGCAGAGTCAGGATATCAATCTATTTAAATTTTTCTCTGAGAGACTCGCGAGGGCCCATCTTATAGATCGCGCGGACTGCCCTCTTCTGTAAAATGAAAATTGAATTAACGTCCGCTGCCGATCCCCACAGCAGAATGCCGTAGGACATAATACTGTGGAAATAAGCATAGTATACTAACCTAGCTGTGGCTACATCAGTTAACTGCCTTATTTTCCTTACTGCGTATGCAGCTGAGCTTAACCTACCCGAAAGAGTTCTTATGTGTGCGCCCCACTGCAATTTTGAATCGATAGTAATCCCTAAGAATACCGTTTCCGCTATAACTTCAAGTTTTTTGCCGTCAAGAGTCAAATTTAGGTCACGTTGTGGTACATTTGGTAAAGAGAACTTTAGACATTTTGTTTTGTTCGCATTCAGTAAAAGATTGTTAGCTGCAAACCATTTCGAGAGAACAGTTAGACTTTCGTTGACCAGTAAGACATCCGTATCTTTCCTATCTATTTTAAAAATTAGTGAAGTATCATCAGCAAATAGAATTATATCCGAGAATTTGGCCATCATATATGGGAGATCATTAATATAAACAAGAAAGAGGAAGGGGCCGAGAATCGAACCTTGAGGCACGCCCATCTTGACTAGTGACCCGGAGGACGTCGCCCCATTAACATTTACTTTTTGCTGCCTGTTCGATAAATAGGACAGCACAAGATCAGCAGCCTGACCACGAATTCCGTAGTGGTGTAATTTACGGATCAATGTGTTGTGGTCGACGCAGTCGAACGCTTTTGAGAGATCACAGAAAATGCCAATGGCATCCTTGGACTTCTCCCAAGATTCTAAAATATGACTGATAAGTTTTACTCCCGCGTCCGTTGTCGACCTACCCTTCGTGAAACCGAACTGCTGACTATGCAGAATCCCATTTGAATTGAAGTGAGACAACATCTGGTCCAGCATTATTTTTTCATAGATTTTACTCATTGCTGGAAGCACGGATATAGGTCTATAATTAGAGGGGTCACTCTTACAGCCTGATTTGAAAATTGGTACTACTTTACTATGTTTCATTAAGTCGGGAAACTTGCCACTGTCCAAACATTGATTGAATATGCCTGTTAAGATAGGAGCAATTGAGTCAATAATATTTCAAGAACCCTAACGGATATCCCCCATAAGTCTTCAGTATTTTTTAAATTGAGACTTTTGAACGCGTTTATAATTGTAGCAATGCTTATTGGTTTAAATTTAAAGTTTGGTATGTCCTTTGTAAAGTTTTCTTTAAGAAGAGCTTTAGCTAATTTAGGTGAAGAGGGGAGAAACTTCGTAACCTCTAACGGAATGTTGGTAAAGAAATTTTCTAGCGTCTCGGCGACTTCTTGCTTATCAGATATGGTTTGATTAACTATTTTCAAAGACAAGTCATTCTGATCTGTTGAATAGTCAATTTATCGAGGAAGGCTTTAGAATATATAACATCACGCTACGACCAATAGGAGTGGAGCATAAATGAAAAATTATTATTATTGAGAGCTTCCGTTGCGTGCGCTGCGAAAATGGTTTAAGTTATGCAAATAATATGTATGAAACAAAAGTTCCTTTTTAAAAGTTCTTCAAATAAGTCCGCGATAGCATATATCTATCTACTAAGATTGACTCACTGTAACCATTTTTTAATATTGAAATGTTAGGTTAAATAGGATTATTTTTTGCGAAGCTTATTTAACCCATATGGTATTAATCAATATCTAAATAATTATGTTTGATAGAAAGGAAATTTAATATAGAATATTTGTTCCTTTTACTCTATATAGTTTAAACAAATATCTTAGAAGATGATGATGATGATGATGATGATGATGATAGGACTCCATTTTCCGCACGTAGACTCTCATTCGGTCCGTTGTGCGTGGGGGTCCTGGCTAACGTAGCCAGCCTAGCTCCGTCCAGAAGTACAGAAGTTTCCTGGGGACTTCACAGGCTTCGCGGAGCGACCTCACTGTTCCGAGGATTTGGTCACGTTGGGAAGCCACAGCGTCACAATCCAGGATGACGTGGGCTACTGTTTCCTCGGCGCTAAAGCAGCCTCTACAAAGAGGGCTATCTGTGGCGCCTGTGTTAAAAAGATGTTTGTTTAGGGGGCAATGGCCCGTTATTGTCCCTATCATTATTCTGAGGTTGTTTCTACTGAGGCTGAGAAGTCGTTTGGTAAGTCGCGGGTGGTGGACCTTGGGGATGGCCATTTTAGACTGCCTGCAGTCTGTTGCCCGGGACCATTTGTTGTTTTGCAGTTCTGTAGATCTTTGGCGGATCCACGAACGGAACAGAGAGAAAGTTAAGGGGAGGAATGGATACGGGCCTAACACTACCATCTCAGAACCTCTCCTTGCAAGTTCGTCCGCGGCGTCGTTACCAAGGGATCCACTGTTCCCTTTAATCAACTGGAGGGTGATTCGATTGGATGTCGATATACTCTCCAGGGCGAGGTGACACTCGAAAATTAGTTTATTGTTAGTTTGCTTGTTTTCTAGGGCTTTGAGTACGGCTAAGCTGTCGGATAGGAAGCTAATACCGTAGTCGTGTATTCCTAAACGTCTTATGGCTATGGCAGCCTCTGTTAGGGCGACGCATTCACATTGGAAAATAGAGCTGTGTGCGCCTAGCGATATGTGAAAGTTAATGTTGAGGTCTAAGGAGTGTACGCCAGCCCCTGAACCGGATTGTGTTTTAGAGCCGTCTGTGTAAATGCGTACTTCGTGGGCTCCTGACTGATCCCTTTCCTCCTCTATTGTTTGAATGTTATATTTTTTGTTGAACATGGGTTTATTTAGTGTCCTATCACACGGGGCTGCGATGAGAGGTTGGTGCTCGATCGCCCGGTCCAGGATGTTAGTGTGGGGACTGCTGTGGTTTTTGCCCCATATGCCTAAGTGCATTAGCCTGATGGCGGCGAGGGCTGCCTCCTGCTGTATGTATAGGTCGAGGGGAGTTAATTGGAGGGCAATCTCCATTGCCGCGGTTGGGGTGGTTTTCATGCAGCCTGTGATAGCTGAGCAGGCTAGTCTTTGAAACCGTTGGAGCTTGTTGGCGGTGGTCGAGAATTCCGTTCTCGTCCACCAAACCAGGGCACCGTAAGCCAGCATTGGCCTAATCACGGCTGTGTATAGCCACAGCGTAATTTTTGGAGAGCCCCCCATTTGTTCCCTAGCATTTTTTTGCATTGGTAGAAGGCGATTGTGCATTTATTGAGTTTGTGGTTAAGATGCTTGTTCCAGAGCAGTTTGCTATCAAGGACCACTCCTAAGTATTTGACCTCTTCTTTAAGCGTTAGTTCTGAGTTAAAGAGCTTTGGTAGTCTATGGGGTCCGAGGACCCTCTTGTTAGTGAACATTATTAACTCTGTTTTTGAGGGGTTAACTGAGAGTTCGTGCTTTGTGCACCAGTTCTCAATTATTCTGAAAGCTTTCCTCATGAGGTCGCATAAGATGCCTTCAAATTTCCCAGATATTAGGATTGCTATGTCGTCTGCATAACCTTAACCATAGCATATCTTAGAAGATATCGCAATGTTAACATGTACGCGCGACAAAATAATTACGCGGTCCGCCGGCCCTCACGTCCTGATGTACATACGTGGAGATTCTGGCCTCCGGGAAATTCTAATTTAAATTATTTATTGCACCATAATATTTACAAGGTGTGGCCCAATGGTAGCGGCTCCGACTTACGAACAGTTGGTTGTGGGTTCTAACCCAGACAGGCGCATTACTTTGTGTAATTTATTTCATCACCACTGCTCTCAAAACATTGTAAGGAAACTCGGAATATCTTAGAACCAAAAATTTGAAGATTGTGACATCTTCCAATCCGCACTGTACCCGCGTGGTGGATTATAGCCCATCCCACACCTAGAGAGGAGGCCTGAGTCCCTGCAGTGGGAACAATATAGGCTGATGATGATGGTGATTGTATATTTAACAGTAAGAGATAGGTAGGTACCTATAGTAATTCTCAATTTAATCATGTAATCTAAGGTTCTATCAAATATTATAGAGAGGAAAGATTAGCTTTTTTGTTTGTTACGATTTAACTCAAAACTCAGACGCCTTGGAAAATTCTTTCAACATTAGAAAGCTAATTGAAAAATATTACTATGTTGGATAGTTGATCTATCGAGGAAGGTTGTAAGTTATATATTATTGTGACACATACGAAGTTGCGTGGGTCAACTAGTTTATTTATATAGATAAAACATAGAGAGCTCAATGGGGATAACCATCCAGCATGAGTCAGTTTTAATATTGCCACTCCTCATGCTCCATTAAGATAAAAATATGACACACTCTAAAACATTATTAAAGTCTTATATGTGTGCTAACTGATACAATTTTATTGAAAGCATTATTTCAAAAACTGAAATTGTTTTTCTTACCAACATGGACAGTCGTTTCCTTGCCATCGCCGTCCACAGCATATGCTTTGAAATTAGAATGTAGTACCGAGCTATGGGGATGGAGAATCAATCTGAAGTCTTTTCCCAGTGTCTTGAAATGTACCTCTTTGATTGTGTTGAAAGGATGGTTGGACAACTTTGCACCTCGCTTAACGACATGATGTCCCAGCTTCGAGGCATGTATAGTCTCAAAATACTTCAGATTATGATATAAAGAGCCTAAAACAAATTAAATACATGAAAAACTCATTCTTCATTAAATTGAAAGCAGCAGTGTGGTTATTCGATACTTACAGTTACTTAATCCAAAAAATGCTAATAAAGTTGTTATTATTAAAAGAAAAATTTTACACATTATATTGGTAACTTTAGTACGGTGTATTTTAATTCAGAAATTTTAGGAAATTCATTCAAATGAATAATCATCGATTGTAACTAGCAATGTCAAACATACATGACAGATTTTAAAGTTTAGACAGAAAACATTGGGTTCGTTCAGTTGGTTCCCCTCGGCTGTCAAATGGCTAATGCATCTAAAAATTTAAAAAAAAATGGTGTTTAAAAGTAATAAATGCAGCCAAAGTTTGAATCAAACCACCACATTAGAAAAACCTAAACTTGTCATCTAAAGAGAGTAAAGAATGTGTGGCTTAGACAAGCTTGTCCTATAAAACTTCGTATCACTAAATAGATGTTTTTGGTCTTACTGAGATAAATACAAAACAATATGTAGCAATAAAGTAAATGTCCTTGCTACTTTGCTTGAACTAATAATATAATTTTTAAGTTTTATCCAAAGCAAAAAGTATTGATTGATTGAATAAACTAGGCTGTATGTATAAATGGCCATTCTAAATTGTAGCTGTGATAAGAAAAAAATATATATTTATAAAATGGCGGAGTCTTGAGTGACGTATGTGTTGTGTGTTTATGAATTTCATTTATTATCGTATTACAGTGATTTATGTAATGAAGTGAGGACTGTTTGATCTAATTATCATCTTATCTATTTGTCGTCATTTTGGTAAGTTGATTATTATATAGTATCTTTAGCATTTAGTAGTGTTTGTCACGGTGTTGGTAGTTGGCTGTAGATTGTAGGCGGGATGGAACGTCCTCGTTTCAATATGCATTGCACAAATCCAAACTTTACAGAGAAGTTTTCTGCTACAATTTATTTGCTTTATGAAATGTCATATTCTAAGGTAGGTACTGCATTGCGTCTCCATAAGTTGAACTAAACTGCTCACATGAACAACCCTAGTCTCGTCTTTGCATAATCTAATTAGGTAGGTAGACCCCGGGAAACCAGACCTTCGACTATTGAAACTTAGCTGTTAATAAAAATATGTAATAGGATATCATGAAAGCAGCTCAATCTCTATTTGAGCATTAACCATTCAGATTAAAACAGAAATCGTAAAAATGTACTACAAAGAATAACTAAACAAATCCGCAATATTCAATAGCAGAATGAAACTTTATAAATATTATCATGGTAAGATGTTAACAATAAATGAGATACGAAGTGCCTGTTTCACACTGATACTATATAAAAACATTGAATCCCATTTAAGATATTGTATCATGATTCTATGTATATTCTCTCTTGTTCTCTCTCTATAATGTGGGAAAAGAAACTCTATTGTATTGTAGATGTAGACTATTCATAAAAACGTAATAAATACATTTAGTCTTTGTTTTTACTTTACTCATAGATAATTGCTCAGTCACAGTAGGTATAATTAAATGCTTTAAAACTAGATTATAATATGTTTACAACAAAATATATATTTTTAATCAGCTGTGCTTTTGGTTTTTGTTTGCTTCTAAGATATTACGCTCGATATTCAACAAATCAATGAATTAAGATGAAACTTCTGACAACCTAGCGTTAATGATGACAAGTTGCAAATAAGTGTTGTTAAAATGTGATACTGTGTCTTAAATTTCGAGGGTATTACATGTACTTATCTCGCTCTTATGTGTAAGCGGATGTAGCTACAATAGCTGTTAAGCCACTTAGTTTTAGATGTATGGCCATTGCGGTAATATTATGTACATTACAGCATTAGCACTTAAATATACACCAAGTCCCATTGGAAAACGGCATGAGTGTGTGTTGATGTGATACAGAAACTTCAGAAAAGGAAGTCTCAATGGAGGATTTAAACACCTTCTCATATACCACAAATATGAATGCCCTGTAACCAGTTCTTAGTGCCCTATAATATGCAGTCAAAGCCTTCTTAGGCACCACCTCATATTTATAAAAATTAATAAAATAGGTACTGTTGTGCCACCTGGATTGCACCCTGGGAACTTCATAGACATATTTTTTAAATACTATTCAGTAATTTTTCTTCAAGAATTTCTTACATCACAACTTGTGATGGGGGACAAACTCCATAGGAAAAAAATATTTGGCGACAATGCAGAACAATTTTAATTAAATAAAACCTAGTCAAGGACAATAAAACATTGAATACAAGAGTTCTTACTGATTTCTGGAGTTCAGTAGGTAGAATTACACCCTAGCATTAATGCTCCAAAACTAACTCATAATTACCTAGCTTTGCGCTGCCAGATAACCCCATGGAAGTGGTGATGTCTGGGCCAAGAAAATGTTTGTTACTGTCAGCATCATGGTGAAGAAGTAGATACCATTTGCATCTTTCTCACACAGAAAGTAAGCCTGTGTCCCATATGTTGGAGGTATAGCTGATCATGATTCTGCTATGTTGAGGAATAGAAAATCGGCAGGTTTTCAGTAAAACGGCCAGGTAGTAGCTCAGTCCTGGGCTGACACAATTTAGATTTCCATTGACACGCTACGAAGAAAAGAGCAAAACAACAGTCTAAAAAGGCTTATCATGCTTGAACAGTAAATCGGCAGGTCTTGAGTAAAATGAAAGCCCACAAAGGTTCTAGAAATCGCTTTTTTGAGGTGGCATTCGCGCTTATTGAATCTCTTCACTGAAAGGACCTCAGTGATAGCTTCAAAACACACAGCACAATATCGTAAAATAAGAAGAATAGATGTATCCATGTAATATAACATCGAAATATGAGTTACAGCTACCGAAATTTTGGTTCCACGAACACAATTTTATTATCTATGGAACAAGTGAGGTAGCAGTAATTCTGCGATAAATCAGAATGCATGAGAGTAACAACTTAGAAAAATGCCACTGCCATTTCTCAAAGATAAAGGAGTACTGAGGAGCTTATCAGTAGCTTATCTCCGAGGTTAAGTAATGTGAACCAACTCGGACAAATAGGTCACTATTATGGATATCGTAATTAATTATGCTGAGCTTCTAATACATTAAATACTTCAACAAGCAAACCAAATACGTAACAGGAAACCAATTGTTAGTAGGTAGGAAGTAAAGACCCAATAAAAATGGCAACAAAAATTACCAGCAAAATCCGAAACTGTGTTATGCACAAAGCGTAAGGCTAGCACTAAGGGCATAGCAGACTTGACATCCTAAATTTATCAGTGTACCAATGCTAACCATAGGTATAATTAAACAGCCGCAGTGTCTGTGACTATATTTAGAGAATACATCAGTGCGCAGATGTCGAAGCGTATTCTGACTCACCATGTCATTGATCAAAACTGGACGCAAGGATCGCCAGGTTCAAAGAAAACAGCCAAGCATTATACCTACTAAATCATTTATGGAGTTAAAATAGGACGCGCCGCAAAACATTTCTGTAAAGATGATACTTACAAAAGATAATTACACTATCTTGAGAACGAATAAAGTATACCTACCCGAAGATAAATGTGAGAATCAAAGAAACAATGGAGTTGTTGTTCTTAATAAAAACTCACTAAGGCCATCTATTTAATAGAATATCGCGAAAACAATGCGAGAGCAAACAAAGCCTTCGTTAATAAATTAATCCAATATTATTTTTCGTACAGCACGAATAACAAGCGGTCTTGTTTCTAATTAATCATTAATTCTTGTCGTATTTCGTACGTAACCTGTTTAGTATTCATCCCAACACAAAGTGAGTCAGGCGACGCGACGATACACAGTAGCGGTCACGGTTGTTTTAATCTATATCATTACTTCATTTTACGAAAATACCTATTAAAATTAAAGACGACCTTGCGGTGTCGAAGTCAACAAACCAGTCAAAATACAGGGTGTCCGAGAAGTCGACGTCAAGCCGGAATCTGGTGATAGGGCAAATCATAATAGTTACCAGAAAAATATTTTAAAAAACCCTTAGTCAAATAGGTATTTTTTAAATTACAGTACAGTCAGTTAAACTTGGGCAAACAATTAATTTTTCATTCTTGGTTCCGATAAATGTGATATTTTCTTCTAAGTTGGAGCTAAAAATTTAAAACAAAAGGTTACACAAGCACTACTCAAGATTACACAAAAAAGAGAGAAAAGAAGTAAAGATTTGTAGCTAAAGGAAATAAAAAACCATCCCCCTGTGATGGTTTCACAACTTTTCGAAAAAAAAAAACGAAATTACTGTAATTTGAAAAATCCATGACTAAGATATTTTTATATTTTTCTGGTAACTATTATGATTTGCCCTATCACCCGATTCCGGCTTGACGTCGACTTCTGGGACACCCTGTGTATCAACTTACGATGTTAAAATTTTATCGTACGATGTTGGGGCTCGGATCTTGCAGCTAAATTCATTTCTTGGAGTGGATTGGTACTTGAAAGCTATAAAATATATCATAATTCAATCCAGTCAATGAGGTCGGGGGAAAGTTCCTTTTGGTATGACCTACATGATAATAAGATTACGAGACCCAATAAATATGTAGAATCAAGAAGCATTCTAGCCAATTGGATGTCTATTAATGCTTGGTGGACATGAGTAAATTATACTTCGGAGGGCAACCAGTTCCTTTATCAGATTTCTAAATATTGGTATTGGTACAAGTAAATCCATAGTACCTACCTCTACCATTCATAATACGACGTGGTTGACAAGTGCTTGTGTGCTGATGACATCACCGGGTGTACGCTACGCCCTGGCTGTTTGCACAGTTAATTTGATGAGCAAGAAGACTCGATAACATAACCACATGCCAATCCGTATATACATATAAGGGATTAAAACTCTACACATAGTACAGTAGGTATTTACTATTTATACTTATTTATACTGTCCAATATAACCTGAAAAGTAATTAGAACTTCTGCAAATCATTTTATTAACTATAATTAGTACATTTAAAATTTCAATACATAGATTTAAAAAAAAATACATTATTTATTAACTTTTCAATAGTTACTAATAAATTGTTACAACATAGAAATAATTCCAAACTTGATCATTGCATGTCGTCAATTTTGATTTCATAATCATCACTGGAATCAGACAGCAGGAAGTGTTATCGCTGCATTTTTTTTACATGCAATGTAACTTCGATCAAACGATGTTATCAATTTGTCAACAAAAGAGAAAGTTCGAAAGAAAGATTGCATATTTTTTTGTAGAAGAAAGAATCTTTTTTCGTGAAGTTTCGTTAGAGAGTTAGACATGGACTAACAGTTTTGGGCTAAATAAGCGAAAGCATGACGCAAATACTTAGATAGGGTAGAAATCGCACACCTTCGAAAGAGCTTACAACGAAGTAGCTGCAATAAGCAATTACCAGCTAGTGACGTGATCAGACCTAGTTTTCTCATCGTAAGTGGGTACAGCATAGTATAGAAAACATAGTCATCTGTGGCACTGAACGACGATGAATAGAGGACATTGCGATGACAACTGTCGACACGACACTTGGTTCCGGGGCACTGCGCCGCGAGCTCTACCGTGCCCGGATTCCTCTCACGCTCCAATTGCCACAAATACCAGTAATTGTATTGAATTTTGCCATTGCACGGATGTGGAACTGGAGTCTGACGGGATATGCGCTTTATGTTATTCGTTAGTTTATAGACGTTTCGAACAACTAAGTAGTTACTGCTGTACTATAATTTCAAGCTCTCGTATTCTATTGTATATCGGGCTGGTATCAGCAGCTCCTCGCCCAAAGCGCGTATTTTCTGTACGGTTTATCCACTTCATTCCGATTTATTTGGAACGTCCTTTTCTCTGGTAGCCCTTTTCTCAGAATTCACTTTATTTATAGCCATGTCATCTTTTGCGCAATTCGGCCATCTGTTCTTTGGTCTGTTAGCTGGAAAATCGTAATTAATTTCTTAGTACTATTACCCACTCTTTTTTCTCTATCCGTAACTGTCCCACTAAGGTAAAAATCACCTCCAATCCTTTCACTTCTCTCAAAAAAGATTAGTTCTACAAGTTGAGTTATAAAATAGCAACGTTCTTTATCAAGCTATTGTTTCTCGTCTACTTCATTATAGACACTTCCTGGGACACTGGCATTGGCTAGTCCGCAATTGCCGCAGTGTTTTCTTGCGGTCATTAGCCAGACATGTTGTCTCTCTGTTCTCGTTTAGATTAACAGTTTTAGCCCCACTTCCTGCATTAACTCAAATCCCAAAATAAACTTTCTGTTTTCCATATATTGTTTATTTATTCATGGCTTTCCAAAACGTAGTAATATTAATGATTTAAGAGCAGGCTTTCAGACTTGATTATTTTGATTTATTATACTTGCAGAACCCAGCTCAATTTAAAGTGCAAGCCAGGTATTTGTGAATCCACTGCTTTTGAATTTCTATCCTATATCGCTTTCCAATAATTGTACTGAAGGAGAACCACGTGCTGGGTTAGAAACATGAGTCTGTATGAAACGTATTCATCGCAACAATTCAAAATATAACACCTTGTTTTATAAACATTGCCTAATGTATGTACTATGTTACAACTAAACACACGTTTGTTCCCTAATTTCGGTGTTTCGTTGTAAAGCTAGGCTGTGTTGAGTCATAGTGTATACTTTCGTAATTTAATAGCTCGTTGGAGCTCAGTAAGCACGTGGTAACTGCACTCGTTTCAATTACAAGGTATCAATGTGTTGAAGCGTTTCCTGTGTGCAACTGTGCAGTTCGGCTGCGGCGTCCGCTTGCCGTAACTTGAGAACCGTAGCGATGGCATCAGGAAATCGACACTCGTTTGCTTAGTCTTCCTTATGCATATTGTATGTACTTATTGCGATTATATACTCTCATGAACTCGTGATGCACTTAGTTTCCGGCTAATAATAACCGCCGGCAAATAAATTAACATAGAAAAAACTTTTTAACAAAAAATAAACCCGACTTCGACAAAAAATAAAACACAAAAAAGTGAAAAATATAAACTTTAGAACAAAAATTTGTTTCTGAAGGCGGTGGCAAAAAAATAAATCAAACAAACAAAAGTCTCCGACTTCAGACACAAATTGTTCTAAAGTTTATATTTCACTTTTAAAGTCGGTTTTATTTTTTGTTAAAAAGTTTTTATATTTCACTTTTTAGTGATTCACATGTGCTTACCCCTTCACAACGTACCGGCGTGATGTTATGTTATGAACTGGTGTAAACAATTATAGACAGACATGGGATTTCAACAATCGCAATCCATTTGCTATCATTTAGACATAAATACGACCTCGCAATCGATTCGAGACGAATTGCCTGTTTTGTATTTATTAGTAGAATAACAAAACATCACGCCTGTAATCCCCGAAGTTTGCGAGGTCGTATTGATGTCGGTTACATACGAACCATTCTACCATTAGATCAGCTTGTTAGAGAGAAAATACTGAAAAATACCAAAATCGCTGTACATTTTTCTGAGTTCTCTCGATTTCGCCAAGATTATGATACCAATAGGAAAGCATAGGGTTTCCAATAAAAGAAATTTCCAAATCAGTTCGTAAACGACGGAGACGAAAAGATCGTTAATGTAGACAATGTAGTTTTTTTTGAGGTTTGGTGATTTTTCAAAAACCGCTTTTCCGATTTCCATAAAAAAAAATGGGACCATTTGAGACAAAAACCCTTTCCAACAAAAAAAGAATTTTTCAAATTAGCAAACGACGGAGTTATGCCCTAACAAATATATAAAAAAATAATATAAACATCCGAATTCAGAACCTCCTTCTTTTTTTAGAAGTCGGTTAAAAAGTTGATGAAACGAGCTAAAGACATTCTACAGCAATCATCGGACCTAGCAAAATCTAGATAAAACATACAGATGGCGTAAAATAATGTCATCACCAGCACTTCGTTTACTAACGTTTACACCATTGCCTCTAACCGTGAAGATTTTCTGTGTCCAAATCTGTCGGCCTCCGTTTACGATTACGCAGTAAAGACGAATGGCATGGATATAGACGTCGTTTGTGTAATACCTTTACTAATAGGGATATTCACGAGTTGGTGGGCAGACCGCGACTCCCCCACTGACAGTTTGCGATTGGCGGTCGCGTCATTTGTACGTTTATTGTTACCGAAAGTGCCTGCTTAGAATATGTGCGCACAAGCGAGTTAACTTGGTAATAATCTACCGTGCAGTGTTAAACATGTTACCCATGTAAATAAACAACGATTATACCACACTGGAGTTGACTCACTACTGAAAATCGTCAAGTGTAAACAAGACAGTAAAGTGTTAAAGGATCATTTGTTCAGCATTGTGTTGGTGACGAATGTGATTTTTATTGAAGGTTTTTACCGTGTTTTAACTTCCTAATGAAGACAGTCGGGTTGGTCATACGACAAGGTACGTGATTTTTGCGCGTAATACCGCGAATAAGCATATTTATAGTCTGATATTTCCTTATGGTATAATTTATTTTAATACCGTAATATATTTGTACTATATAAAGTTATTTATCGTATTGGTAAGTCTTTTACAATACAATAATCTCGAAAATGGCAACAATACCAGTGACTCAGTTTTTGATATTAAAAGATTACCGTAATTCTTTAACAACAAAGGAAACTGGGGCAGAATCGTTATTTTTATATGAAATGTTAATGCTTTGTATGGGAATATACAATAGGAGTCATCAATAAAGTAGAACCGACCGTCATCATCGTGTCACGAGGCCAATGTGTTAACGCGTCCACCTTGATTGTGTCTACGTGGGCCGAGGGTCTACCCATGCACATGATATTGTTTGCCATCTCAAATATTTTAATTAGACTTCAAATATTGGAGATTCTCGTAAGAGGCCTATGTCCAGCAGTGGACGACTTTTAGCTGAATGATGATTGGAGATTCTTTTTTAAAAGTCACCCTAAAATGTGATTTCATGAAGAACTTTTTAGTATGAACGCATTTTATTTATCGTTTTTTTTTATTGATTCTTTCTTTCTACCAAATACTGTTCTAATCTAAACGGGTTTTTTTTTTTTTTTTTTTTTGGATTATTTTTATTTTATTTTATTTTATTTTTTTCTTATAAATAAATCATAGTGTAATAATAATAATGCATACCTCGTTATATTAACAGGTTTACATTTTATTAGCTAATTGACTTAAAATGCAGCGTAGTACTTTATTAATAATTAAGTATTGCTTTATTTGATAACAATTTTTAGGCTGATCGCGATCTCAAGAACCCATAATCCGCTATTATAAACAATTAATACTGCTGAGTCACTGCTTTCATACAAAAAAAAAATTGAGGAGTGGCTCTACCCTATGGGCAACAATAAAAACGGGGTGTCACTCGCCAAAACAGGATTAATGGTCTCTGAACATGGAAATGGCGTCCGGAAGTAGTTATACACACTGTCGTAGCCACCTTGACTGCAGCAAGGTTTATTTCCGACATTTTATTGCAACATTGTAACGGTTTCGAATAAATAAAACATAGTACCTTAGTCTCATTCCCTTCTGAAATCCATTTTCTCGATAATTTAAATACGTTTTCAAATTTAATTAATTTCTTATCGTAGCGAAACGTTCGATAACTTCCTCTTATAAATCTCGAGTTTCTAAATGAATCCGAATGTAATTTCACAAAGTGCTACTGGTCTTTATTCATTAGTGATGCACCAACAGTTGTTTTTTATGTGACCTTACGAGGGAAGGAAACGATATTTACCGGTTAAAGGCCGATTTTTTTGCGGAGTTCGTGCTACTGTTGATTCACTCGAAAAAACGCGTATCATCAAGCTTGCTTTCAATTTTGTTACGTCAACAAGTACCAAGACCAAGATAATCTAAATTGGAGCGAGCAGTTTTAATTTAACATCAAATGAATAGAGTAGTAAAGATTTATTTTATTTTTATTACAAAAAGTTATAGGTTAAGACCGTTTTATTTGGTCGATCCCCAAAGAACTGGGTCTTATTTAAATATCACACATTTTTCTTAAAATTATATGCTGCACATTGCGTGCACCAAAAATAAAACGTAAACAAAGCCCAGCAAACATAAACAGTGATAATTGGAAATGTGTCTGCTGCTGCAGCTGTTGCGTATAACTTCCTAGTTCCTGCACCCATTTAAAGGCTAAAAGTCGTTGACCGGCACACTCCACTTTAACCTTAAATTCAGCGATATGACGCAGAATAGAATTATGTATTTACAATCGCAAATGTTTATTATAAACCTATTATCAGCTTCCAATCGCACCATCATTGTGTATACAACTGCAGAACCCGTATAATAGAAGATAGTACGATTACCGAATGGAGTATACGTTTCGCTCAAAATGTACATAATCATTTAGTGGTATTAGCTGTCGATTCAATGAAATTGTAAGTGCCAAAAGGCTAAATGTCAGAGAAACCGTAAACATCAAAGAAAATTTTAATTTTATGCATTCGGTTCGAACGGGTGTCTGTCCGAAACTTCGTTCGGAGTTCGGAATGAATTTTGATTTAATGTTTTTAACTAACTTGGTAGGTTTATAGATACGACAATTTTCAATAGAAATTCGAGGTGGACAAAATCGACAAAATTAACTAATACGTCAGCGGACTGACTGGTTGGTAACTAACTACTAATGCTAATATAGCAATCAGCCTTAATATTGAGTTATATTTCCTGTTGTCCAAATAAGGTCCGGTTATACAACATGTACTAAAAAGCCAAACAATCAAAACGTGGTCGGGGTGATGAAGTGATGAATGATGTTGTTCTGTAATGGCGGTCGCGTGGTCGCGGTCTCGACGGGATGCGATGAAAGTGAAACGCGCGCGTGGTCCCACTGGTCGTTCAACTCGGCACGCGCCTGCATCCTCTGACGGCCCATCTCGTTGCTAGTGTTGTTTTGTTGTACTCGTTACGATTTCTATGTGCTGCTTGCCAAATGCTCCGATGTAGCTTTAACAGCGAGCGCCGCAAAGTGGGTGTCGAACGTGCTTCACTTGCAAACTCCTATCGATTCCAAACAGAATGCAAATATGAGGCTATTGAGCTTGACACGTTGTCAAAATTCCTATTAGGGTAAGATATCTTATTAAGGTTGATAGTCGCAGAGCCGGTGATTTCTCTTTTCTTGGAGTTTTGAATTTTGGATTTGACGTAACCCAGATTACTAAAGACTTAAAGAGCTAACTTAGTTATTTTACGCAAAATGATGCCTTAATTGGACTCCTATCTTTTGGCAAGAGCTTGGTAGCAATTCAATGAACGTTAGGATAACTGTATTGCCCACAAAAGTAGTGTAAAGTAGAATATATGGTTTTACACGATATGCCTTGCAAAACGTGCAGTATTTTTCTTTCATTATCACGAAATATGTAAATGTACATTACGACAACACGCAAATCGCATTACAATATTCGTTTTGTTGCACTTTTTTCTACAAACTTAAATATAAATTATCTGAATTATCTTATTTAGCGTATCTGCCCGTACAAAAGTAGTTTACGCTTACAGACACCATATACGGATCTGTGACGGATTCCAAAGCGGTGATCTAATAACAACTACACGATAAGTCCTTCTTGCCTTACATAGCAGCTTAAAATCCTTCGGTCACGTTTCTCCCCAAGTCTCAATACGTGGAAAAGATTAAAACTATTAGTTTTCTTTTTGAGTTTGAGTCTTTGGTAAATGACAACACAAACTCCTGGGAACTTTACCGATGACTCCAACTAATAACTATTTATCACTGTTACCAATAAAAGGAGCATCTATTATAATAAACTTATTCATATTTATAGGTTTTGTACCCATTGTACATATCCATTGCATGAGGTTAAGTTGGCTGTAATAGAATTTTCCTGTTGATGGACGTTCGGTCGTCTTGTATAAGTCATAATAACAGTGAGTGAGGATAATTTAAATAAATTAAACTGGCTACTAGTTGCGACCTTCGTTGTTATGTGCTCAGATGTGTTAATACGCAGTCATTGTAAATAATTCATTTGTAATTTTGTTTAACTTGTTGAGTTCGTAAGTGTTTTTGCTGTTTCCGTTCATCGTTCTGTTTTCTGATCCCAAACTGAAACGCTTAGTAGTAGCACGAACTTTTTGCGCAAGCAAAGTACCTAGTAACTAAAGTATATTTTATAAGTAGAAATATTATATCCGAATTTTGGCGTACCATCAGATATTGTCTTAGTCTATTCTAGCCGGTGCTAACTAGGATCGCATGACAAAAACAAATTTGTTTTGTGTGGAAATATGCAAGTAGCGTACACGCGCGTCACGCTTGCATGAGGCAAAAAACTGCAAATAATCAGCCAATTGCGTTAGTTGGACAACACATAACATTGTACGTATGTACGCTCACACTCGAGCTAGGTCAACTGAGTGAAAATCGATATATTATTGCAATTTCCAAGCGATTGCGAGAGACATTTACGTCAAAAGAAATTCTTATCGTTTCCTAACTTAGTTAACTATATTAAACAACAATCAATAGAATTTCATACACTGTTCAAGATCAGTGCGGTATATATTTATATATTTTATAGAAAATAAAAAATTAGACTATAGTAACATTACTTGGTTTTAAGATTTATGTAGAACAAACGTAGGTACCTAGTGCAAACTCACTTGTTGTTAATAAGCATCTTTCCTCGTAATTGCGGAAGAAAAGTACCTAGCGAGAAATAACTAAGTTTTCGCATTCTAAAACCGCTCAAAGTATCTACCTAGTTATTTGCCTCTACGATGTAGAGTGCCGACGCTCCGCCCGCTGCACTAGGTTGGTTCCCCTAGGTACTAATTCCGTTCTCAATTAGAGCTACATTATGACTGCTGCAGCTGGTCGTTTACATTCATTGCGAGAAAACGGTTCTAACTTCCAATATCTCTTCGAATCTCCACGTAATCGATTCGGAGGATAAACATGTACAAAACGTTAAGATTTCCAACGATACATTGTATTGCAGATTCACTTGCAAAGTTACATCGAATTGTTCGTAGAGAAGTTACGCGTTACTGATTATGCTGTCATCTGCATTTCCACCTGTTACATAAGTTGGCTCATACATGAACAGAAGCTAGTCACGATACGCCACGGTTGGCTGGGGCGCACCGTTCTCGTTAGTTCCACATCATCGGCCGGAGGACGAGAGTGAATCAGCACCACTCCCTGCCCACGCCTTGTGCCTTCTGCAATTAGCGTTCTACTTGTTAATACAAACACAGGTTCTACCCACGTAATAGATTTAGCCGTAGAAGTTTGTTATGCATTCCGAAAATCCACGCAAATAGACTAGCGACTACTTAATGTATTGTTTCCGCGTATACCATAAATAAACACCAAGGAACACTCAAAAATGTTTTTTCCAGGTAAGTAATAATAAATTAACAATGGGAAAAATATTTATGATCAAGATTATAATTTATTATAATAATCGAATGGTCAAATTATTTATGAAATTATATATATTTAAATCATGACCAAGTCGTGATCTATAATGTAACTTCCACTATGCAAAGACGATTCTACATTCTCAGACCTATAGAACAAGGAGGCTCATTATAATATTCCTGCTAACCAATGAATATCTTCAAATTGCACATCTACTTATTCGAGCAAGTCCTTCTCTGTAATCTTCTTGGTCGATAGGAAGACATATTTCGTTATCGATTGTAAACTGGCATCATTCGATTCGAATCGATTGAAACGGGCCGTTTCTTTGTTGAAGGCGTAGCGAATAAAATAAATAAATGATGTGTTTGCACAATATAACCGAAAGAAAAAGAAGAACTTGTGACTAATTTTTTTTGTAATATACTCATGCATAACAGTTTGTTTATATAATGGCCGAAATAAATAGTCCAATATTTCATCTATAATATCTTTGTTCCCGTACCGGTAATTGTTGGGAGCGATACTCTCGAGGTTGTTGATAGTTATATCTACCTCGGACAGACTGTTAAACTAGGCAGATTCAACTACCAAGAGGTCGCCCGATGAATTCAACTCTGATGGGCAGCGTTCGAGAAACTACGCGACATCTTTTCGTCCAAAATTCCGCAGTAACTTAAGACGAGGGTGTATAACCAGTGTGTGTTGCCATGTGATGACTGACTTATGGCACAAAGACACGGTCCTTAGCTGCTGAGCTCTTAGAGAAGCTCAGAGTCACGCAACGAGCCTATACGACGACGACAACGAGCCATAAGGCGTCCACACAGTGGACGCCCTATGGCTGATGAAGATGATGATCTTTATCTACGCGAACGTTACGACGTAAATCGAAGGGAAAACAATTTAATGCAGCGGAAAATATTGATTACTTATTGAGGATTTGTGACGAAAAACAATGTTTGTACACGTGTTACTTAACTCTTGGAGGAAGGAAAATCTCTTGGTTTTAGTCATCTGCGAAAATTTAGAAATGTTACGAGTAGCTACTGTTATTGTGTGTACTAAATATGTGTGAATATTTGTTACGTATCATGTTATCTTTAAATTAAGACTAATAAATATCAGATGAACATGTGTCGAGTACAGACACGACCAATAATATGGAAACACTAGACAATCAAAACAAAACCACGAATTTGCCATAAAATAACGAATGTAACTTTGAGATATACTTTGTGATGATATGGGTTCAAAATATTAGGTTCTTGACGTGACATGAAAATGAAATGAATACAGTTGGCGAAAATTGCTTATTAACGCTCTTAGGTGCAATGTGTACATATCGGTGCTTGTGACTGTACACCGTGCACTTTTCTCGGTGTTTTATAAATGCCTATGTACAGTTATGTGAAATAAAATATTTTAGTTTTGAAGTATTATACTAAAGGTTTATATTTTGTTTCCACAGATGATGAGGGGTAATCAGTCGTGGTAGGAGGAGCACGACATGAATTCTGACGTGCATCGTCACCAGGCGCACCCGCCATTGGCACAGGTAAATATTATGAGTAGAAGTCCCCTTAACGAAGCTGAAAGGCTAGTTTTTGTTCTACACCATAACTTCTTGTTACGGAGGTATTGAGATGTATAGAATGCTTGATTGGCTGCTTCGTGAAGGGTTCTATGACCTATGTCATTGCTTAGCCTAAATGCCTGATTCCATGACTTCCTATTGCCTTCCTTTCGATATATTGTGGATAATCTGGATATATTGTGGATAATGTGGATAATCATAAGATTTGCCGCGGCGTTGTCTGAGTCAACAACTATGTGGACCCCCGTCCACATAATTGTTTTTTTTGTCAAATTTGTTATAAGATGTAGGTCCAACATAAGAGGAATAACCACAAACCATTCGGAGAAATCTGCGGTGTCGTTATTATTTGAAAGTTTGCAGCAGCAATCTAACTGTTCTCTGAAAATTTTAACATCATATAGAATCATAAAACAATCTCAAAGATATCATAGGTTTAGTGTAAAGCCCGAAATTGTTTTGGGGTGATATATTATTAGGGCAAAAGGCCTATAATATTGTCACATCAGATTGTTGCCTACATAAAATGTTTATGTACATTTGAATTATAATCACAGCTTGCTCGAAGCATTCGCACTGAAAGGATTTCCTTGTTACATCATCCGTGTCGTAGTTTTCAGTAACATATGCAAGTAAGCTAAACTTATAGAGCAGCACGTTTGTAGTACATTCTTTATCGATGTATCAGCCACTCTGTACGCAACGTTCGTCCTCGATCCGTGCCAGGCCGCATGCAGCTACTGTTGTGCCCGACTTTCTTTAGTCCGTACTTGAAATACTTCCCGCCGCAACTAAGTACCTTTCACTGTAAAAATGTAACGGAAAACTAATTATGTATAGTGCGGGTTCTAGTAAAATTATTTTCATAGTAACATTTTTGTTACTGCCGTTGTTTTGATTTCACATATCAAAAGTAGTGTGAAAATGAAAATTCGCATGAAAAATTTTATTCAGTGTACCTGCATCAACAGTTTTGGCGTCTGTCCAAGGTTGTGCGTTTCAATGGATCGTTACTGGGAATATTATCGTTTATCTAAGTGCTTCCAATTCGTTATACTGCTAAACAATTACGGTTGTGTTACAACACTTGGGTGTCTGTCTGTAGTATCTGTATACTTTCTAAGTATAGCTTACTAATCAATGGCTTCTTAATCCGCGCCATCATTATTATAGGCCTACTCCAAACTTTTCTTAAATTTTTCAAAATTCTACGTTTCTGCTATCATGACTCGTCTCTATGAGAGGTCGATTTGCGGTCGGTCAGCCTCGACTGTCATGATCAGATTCAACAGTACAGTAGCGAATTTATTTTCGTTCTGGCTTCTGTGTAAACTATCAATAGTTTACGAGGAATGAGTAATCGCAATCTGACGTCCAGACTTTACATTTTAATTTTGCAAGGATTTTGCCTGTTTTTCATTGAGATTTGACTCGTTTGTGAAGATATAAAATTGTATTGCATATTCGAAAACATTCGCTCGTGTAGATACTTATGACACATTATTCTAGATTAGTTTAATACACCCAGTATTTTGAATTCCAATCTTAATGTTTGTTTAGTATCCATAACTCTCTTGTTTCTGCAATATTATTGAAATGACTGAAATATTTGATATGTTCGTAGTTATAGCCTAAAGATAACAATACCTACTTTTACTTAAATCTCCAGGTCCTAGTTTTGGAGCTCAAAGTAACTATGATTTTATTTTAGGCTAATAAAATCACAATTACTTTGAGGTACAAAAGGAAATAGATTCGAACGCGAACCCTTTAACATTATTAAAACTGTTTGATTGAAGATTTTAGAACTTACTAGTTAATTCTCAATAAGAGTTACCTAATCATCCCTCTTCTGAAACACAAAACTTACCTTTCAGGTGAAATTTCAAGCTCACAAGATGATTCGTTCCATTTTTTTGTCTGACCTATGATTCTGACCATAGTCATGATCAAATCTTTGAGTAAAAAAACCTAAGTAAGAGTGAGATGTTCAGCGATACCTGTTGTTTCAGCACGGAGTGCACGCGGGCCCTCAGGGCGTGGGCCCCTGCGGCTGGTACTCGGCCTCCGCCGCGCCCGCTCCCACTGCCCCGGCCCGGCTCAAGCGCGCTCAACCCCCTCACCAACTACCAGTGCGTATTGATACCAGTCCTTCTTTAGTGTTATGGGTATAAAGACGGGCTAAGACTAATATTTTCAAGCGATCTAAAACTTACCTTTGCAAATATTGCTACTGATAGGAGAATCAATGATAGGCTAGGAATCAATAATAAGTTGCCACCAAGCGGAATTGCGGAAACATCCTTGTGCACTTCTTCGATTATCAGCTAGACTGTATTGCCTTGCCTATAAGTATAAAATTGGGTGGTCGCGCATCCTCGACGTGAGGCTTATTGTCTGCGTCCAATTTTATACTTTAAAGACAATTCCATTGCATCGGTTATTCTATGACATCAAAAAAATGGCGAGCATATTTTCTCTTCGTGGAAGCCCACCCTAACAGGATCATACCGATGAGCGTATAAATCGTCGATCGTTAGACAAAAAAAAGATATGCTTCTTGCAATGGGGTTTTATAATCAGAACTAAGCAGTGCATCTGGGAATATCAGCCTATTCTACCAAAACCTGTAGTCAAAACAAAATGACTAAACCAAGATCAATCCCAAAGAAACACAAGTTGGGACAACAATTAAAAGAATGAAACTGTTTTCTTTAAAACTAAATATCAGAAAGATTAAATGGTTTATTGTTCGTTTTCACGGGTTGAATTATTAGCACACCTAAAATTTCCCAACGCCATTATAATTGCGAATGTAACAAACCTCTGTATACAATTTTAATTAAGTAATTCCATTAAGATTGTATGTTAATATAAAATTCTATGGTTACGTCATAAGTAATCATTACATCTAAAGTATATATATCCATAAAATATCAACTACTCATTACATAGGAATGTAATTTAGCAAACAGTAACTCAAACAGCACAAGACGCGATAATCCTAACAAACGACGGCGTTTAGAAACTCCATAATAATCAACATAGTACATTATGTCGATAGGCGAGACGTATTCCTCATAAAGCATTGAGAACAAGAAGCACAGTGGCATAGTTATAAGAACGATGCCACTTAATTTATGTCCCTTTGTGTGACCACATTGATCACAAGGTACGAGGCAAGTTCCCATTGCACGTAGTTGGAACAAAACAATTGTATCATTATCACCCTCGCATAATCCCACTGGCATGCGACAAGTTTTTTAAATGATTTGTTGATTATTGTCTCAGTGTCAACCATATTTATGTTGCGTTAAACCACGCTTTACCGCGGCGGAAAGTAGAGTTCATTCCATTCAATCCCTTTGTCACAACGGGCATTGTATGCGATGGAAATTCTCACGGTTGCTTAGAAAGTAAGACACCGCACCGGATCAAACGTAAATATTTATTCACTAAAGGCAGATGTGGCTTTAGCGTAAGGCCTGCTATCTAGAATAGGCATTTCAACAAAACATGTGGGTTATTTTTACGATAGTCTAAAACTTTGTTTCAGTGTGGAGGTAGTGTGAGCGGTAGTAATGGCCCACACGCGCCTCTCTCGCCCACCGCATTGCAGAATTCCATTCCACATAATGTGAGTGCAATTTATTTATATTATTTTTGCTTCACATAGTCGCGAATAGAGCTATTTGGACTACGTGCATTGCATTCTACAACTTGTATAATGGTCTTCTTCATTAGCTGCTTTTGTGCCTTCAGTGGTTTTTTTTAATTTCCAGTTTATAAATACGTAGATGGTTTATATTTCTGACAAGGACAAGTGCCCTAAATACTGCTGTCCTAGTTTCAAATTGAAATTCACCTAGTTACATTATTTATGTAGGTATGTCAAGGCAATACCCGCATTCCACATAGGTGCTACGCATGTGCTGTACCATCGTTACCCTATTGCGGTAGATTTTCTCTTGTAAATGTTTCCGAAGTCCTTAAAATTGCATCATGTCTGTCCGTCAGTTTCCTTCACAATAGTGTTTTCGTTTAAATATTCTTCAATTGTTTTCATGTATTGGGTAATGGAAAGACTTTCAGTTTGAACGTTGTTTTTAATAGCGATTGCCTATGTATTTGTATAATTTTGTGGTCAACAGATCGTAATGTCATCGTCGGTTCGGACGCCAGCGCCACCTGGGCCTGCGCCCTCTGCCATGCACACCTCGCAGACTACGTCTGGTAACCAACTATATTTACATATTATTGACAAATAACACGGCAAGGAGACATAACAATTCCCTTAGATACTGCAGTATTGAGTTGCGGGATATGATGTAGATTGTCCTATCTCTGTTGGCTATGTATGATACCTTTTGCTTCGTAAATACCAAAACAAACACCCGGATCACAGCTAATTGAATGGTTAAAGTTTACTCATAAAACTTTCAATCTCTACAGTCAGAGTCCAATTAGTGATTCATAAATAAATACTGCCACACATGTGCCAGTTTGTCATGCACCTTGAGTATACCCCGCGATTACACAAGAAAAAGAAAATTCGCGCCTGACGCCACGTCAGTCACCAATAAATCTATCATTGAACTATTAACGAGTTTATTATTGTAACTTGCGTAGTAATGTAATGTAGTTGATGTGAATTCCGCGTGTGCGTAAATAGACAGTTACGCACGTTCTTTAATGTAATGTATTCGGACATGCAAATCACGCTTGCCTCTCGTTATTCCCAGTTGTACTTTTAATTACAATCGCTTTGCCGTCTAGTTGCAAGCGGAGTGCAATTTATGTCTATGGAAAGGTCCCTCCCAGATGAAGGTAGAAAGTAATTTATTAGTAAACTTGTTTTTAGTAAAAACTATTTCAGTGGCAGTCCATATAGTCTGGATTTCTGCCTAGTTTATGGCTGGGCCGTGTTACATGGAATGCAGGGTGTTAACAGACATAGGCCCTCTTTTAAGGTCCAGATATAATCTTAGTCAAGACAGTGTTAGGTATTGCACTCAAAACATTGTGCTAATGGATGCATTGTCGGGGTCAGATATTAAAAGTAAAGTAAATACAAAAAAAAAAAAACATTTGAAAATGTTGGAACTTAAAAAACGGATCTGTTCGTCCCTCTCCTAAACTTTGAGTTATCAACAATTGTTGCCATGACCCAAAGTTTAACCTCTCGTCACAATGAAACCTCATTTAACAAACCTATAAACGTCAGAAGATGACGCCACAGGAATAAAGGCATTCATGACTTGCGAAAATGATATTGCAGTATTATTTATAATGCGCGAACCTTGGCAGCAGCCCGGGGAAAGGCTAATACAAAGGAGATGAATAAGCAACTTTTGCTTAACACATTTACTTCGGGAGACACTTCTTTATGTACGTTTAAGATAGTAACGATTCTGTAACAAGAATATAAACTTTTCCGACTATGCTGCCAAATAATCGGGTCATTTTCCAGTACAGTCTGGTTCGGTCCAATTTCGCTTTAAGCGCCGAATCTGTGACTTTATACTATACTAGTGGACGTCACTCGGTTTCACTCGCGTAGTTCCCGTTCCCGTGGGAATACAGGGATAAAAAGTAGCATAGGTCACCCGGAGATAGAAGAATTTTTCAAATCGGTCCAGTAGTTTCGGAGCCTATTCGTTACAAACAAACAAACAAATCTTTCCTCTTTTTTATATTAGTGTAGACTAGCTCCTACCCGGAAGTTTGTCCACTTGAAAGCCACATTCTATGCCACTTGGTAATCAAGTAAGCCACGAATAATTTTATGGAATTACCTACTAGTTTCAGGGAGTATCTAAAACATTTACACGTACAAACTTGTAACTCTTTATAATATTAGAGCAGTCATCGGACTGCTTGTTTATACCTATCTAAAAACCCGTGTAATGGAACAATTGACTAAGACCAGCAGATCACCCCTTCAAATTTACGGGTTAGGTCATGAATTCATACTCATCCGTTCAAAGTACTGCTAATCAGCTACTAAAAATATTAATTTAACATATTTGGTCAACAGCGGTGTCCAAAGGGCCCAGTGACGTGTTGGTGAACTCGACATGCGTGAACCCTCCCCCCGCCGGCAACAGGCTTGTCAACATGACTCAGTGGCCGTGAGTATTATCTATATAAATATTAAGTTATCCGTAAGACTGGAAAGTGTTGGATAGCAATCAGCAAGGTATGATGAGCGTCAATTACTCCGACTGTTACAAAATAAACTGAAATTAAACGTCTTGGTTGTTGTCCGTGCGAAGTGAAGGAAGCTACGTTACAAAAAAAAAGGAAAAAAAAAATTTTTTTTTTTTTTTTTTGAAATAGTTTGAAGTTAGTAAACTAAATTTAAATATTTAAAAAAAAAAAAAATCGGTGCAACTAATGTGTACGCTTATGCCATTAAATTCTGAAAATGGTGACAATAATAGTTATGAAAATTAAAATATGAGTCACTATTGACATCCAATGACAAATTTTTGCTGTTGACTGAACTCAGAAACAACAATATTAAACAAGGCAAGTGGTATCAAGTTAATAGGCAGGTAGACAGTTAGTAGGATAATTAATTAATTAATAAGTAGGTAGGTAAGTTAGGGAGTTATTAGGTAGGTTGGTATGTTAGGCTGTTAATAGGTTGGTTGGTTAGTGGATTGGTTGACAGTTAGTAGGTGGGAATTGTGGTTGCAACACTTGTTGGAAACAGCTGGTAAATCAATGTAATAGTACTGTACTTTTGAGTTGTCCACAATAAAAAAACGTTCACTGTATGGAACATTAGTGATCCAGGTCAAATGTATACAAGTACAAGATTTATTGATATTTAGGCTATAAATTCCAAAAGACAAGTTGTAGGTACAAGTTGTGTGACAATATTTTTAGTATTAAGTACTAATGCTTGTTTTTATAATTGATAATTATGTAATTACTGTTATTTGAATAATGTTTAATTAAAAAAAAAAAAGATTCTAAGTTATATAAGAAAAATTGACACATACAAGCGATATTTGACATCAACGCTGTTTGTGTCATCAGTAGACAAGGTTGTTATGTCTAAAGTAGCCAGTAATTGAAAACCCGGCAACCCAATCCCTTCAACCGGCGCACAGCAGAGCTGCTTACCGGAAGAAATAGGAAAGAGTGTGGTACCTCCCCGGGGCGAGCCGTGACTATTGACCCTACCACTATTCATGGAGTATTATCTATAATATCTGTGTAATGTACTTACACTCGAGGAATTAAATGGATATGCTATTAGCGAAAGGAAGTCAACAAACAAACATTCAAAAATTATGTCAGAGTGAATCATGCAAATGATCACCCATTTGCATGATTTTGGTGGGTGATTTTCAATTTTTGGTGGCGCAATATTTTAGTTTTCGTGGAAAACAAGTACGTAATACCTATTAGAATATATAGCCGTACCTAGAAGAACCATAAAGAGGGGTAAGAATGTCTCGATAACTCTTTGGGATAGTTCAGTTCAAAGTTTAGTGTGACTAGCTGACCATCAATATTGAAAATCACCCATATCGCTACTAAAAGGCGTTTAATCCTTTCATTCCTGGACTGTACGTATGTTAATGTTTTAAAGGCGGCTTCTCTGTATCGACTTATTAGACTAAATGTCTGCTCAGTTCTTGATATAAGCTTTTTATCATAGAAAACAAAAAGTACTTTAAGTCTGTTTTTTTTTGTCTTGCTTATTGATACCTCAGATTGACCTCAGATTGTATGATACCTCAGTCTAAATGATACGAGTTGAATGGACTTTTAGTTGGGTATGGGTAGGAATTAAGACACACCAAAACAAAGAGCGCTATGCAATAGATTCACTGAAACTCGGGATAACTTATTCCATTCTCAAATCACTGTTTTAAATAAGTAACTGTCGTACGTGAGTGCGATGACCGACCTGCAGGGCTATTGCGTTTAAATGACAGTGGCTATCATATTGTCCATGGATTAACTGTCAAATTGGTTATGGTTTAGTACAAAATGGAACCATTTGACATTATTTGATGTACACTATATGATAGCCACTGTCATTTAAAAGATACGCAATAGCCCTGCTGGAAGTCTTTAAATAGATTCTGGACTCTAGTTGGTCGCAACAAAGAAAACCTGCTGAGGCGGAGAGTCATTAATGACTGCCCTGCACTACAGGACGCTACCGAAAACAACAACTAGTAGGTCAGATCTGGACCGACACAATTTTTTTAGAACCTTGCTCCACACTAGGAATTTCTCCTGTATCGTGGGCATTCACAGATATTGAAACTGACATACAGTACAAATACCCAGACCCGAACCCCATCGAAACGCTAAGCAACAATGTAACTGTCAACATCTACGAGATCAATGCACTCTTAACAACCTGAAAACCCCTTTACAGTATTTTTAATTCTTATCCAAATACCACATTGACAAAAAAAATACGCCTTGTTTGTATTTACAAAACACTAATTTACTAAAACACCTATCACACTTATGATAAGATCACCTTTATCACTGCTTATCTGAGTGATATGATAATAATAGACGTTTAGTCCTCAGTAACTGAAACAACGAAGTATGGAGTGTGCGTGTGACATTACCCGGTGCTACAACAAACCGCACAAAGTGTTGTTGTTCATACCTCCGGTCTTTGCGTACGAGGATGTAGAGTAAATATGTTTGGTTATTTTTTCATTCAATTATAATGGTATATCGTCAGCCAGTAAGCCATTGTGTGTAGAATGATGAATGTTTAGTTTGAAGCGTTTATTTCTCGTGGTCCACCCGCCTACTCCACCCGGGTGTACCACGGGCAATTATTTTTGCCCGTGGACCACGTGCATGTCCATATGTTTTTATCGTAGTATTGCGAAAGAATAATAGTGATAATAAATTGTAAAGCTAGTGTGAAAATGTTGTAATCTATTTATTGGTACCTCATTAATTATACGTGTGTAGTTAGGAGGCTTAATTTACTGTACCTTTCTTAACTCTTTCGGGTGATTTTTGAGAACAATGAATCATGTGCAAAAGTATCTGAGTGTCAAACAAACCGAGATTTTTTTCACTAATAAAAAATCGAAATAATAAACATTTAGTGGTCAAGGTCATAATCCTTTGATTTAACCATGCCAATGATGTACTGGTAAGGCTTATATACCATACTTTGGTAAGATTATGTAAATAAATGATGAAGATTTAATAGTAAGATTTAACAACTATTGTTATTAGTGGTTATCATAGGTTACCCCGTCTAAATTAAAAGTGTATTCAAAATCTACTCCTGCTAAATTCTGTGTTAAATACGTTTTGACAAAACCCAACAAGTTTTTTAATAACTTTCTGTTTCAACACCAACAATGACAACATAATAAACAATATAATATTAATTTAATTAAAGCTTATAGCAGATAGGCCATCAAAGTAATTATGATTTAAATCTCTCTAACTAGAACAGCGATAAAAGCAAACATATAATCTGCATATAAATAGTTATAGACTGATAGATAAATAGAATATTCTTTATTATATATACCAAACAAATTTAAATTTACACAAAAGAAAACATTCACATCTGGTGATACAATAGGCGGTCTTATCATTATAATAATCAATATTTTCCAGCCAACCTATGGATGGTTAAACTAAAAAGCGCAGGTTGTCGTTGTGTACTACATATTTACTAAACAATATATTATAATGCATAAGTATACTAACCTATTATACTACTATTACTATTTGTTTGCTACATCATAATCGACCTAGCTCTGCCTTATGTTGGGGTCGGCTTCCAGTCCAACCGGATGCGACCGAATACCAGTATTACTTCCTGGTTTTCCTACATTTCTGCATAAAACAATTCAAATTCTGTCGATTCCAATACCAGCTGTATCGGTGTTGTTGTTGTTATCTTTAATATCTATCACACGTAACGATTACAAGTGACCTAGTCTTTATCAAAAGCATAGCGCCTTATGTACCAAGAATTATGTTGCATGTAAAGATTTTAATTGTAAAACTCGCTACTTCTGGAAGGCACAGTAAATTATATTATGATAATGGTGATATAAAGGTATAGGGAAACGGTTGTAAAGTTCTTCATCCCCCATAGAAATGGGAGGACCCTCAGACCAGACGGGTGTAGTGTCTGGGGGGCTACTACCCCGTAGTTTTAGTCGGGTTTTTATATACTACAACACTACTTTAATTTGATGTTGCATAGATGACGCTGTAGTGTTTTTTTACAAAGTTGCTGTGGTACTTTTTGTAGTACTGATACAGTTCTTCTAGCAAGTAGAGTAACTGAGGTTGATATGACACTAATGATGGTAATACCATCTAGCCTGTTTTGGTCACAGCGGTTGTTGAGAACATTGGTGTGGGTCTTTCAAGTGATTCCCAGAGAATAGCATATTCAATGTTCTATATTGTGTCGAAAATGTTGCAACAAAATAATATGAAACATGCATTCCTCGAAGCGGAACCTAGAGGCTGTCTGAATCCCATGAGATGTAGGGCCATTGACTGCACAATCAAACACCAATCTAGTTTCTGGGCAGTTGAGAATTTTTTGATGAAAACACCAATCACACGTCTAAATGTCTTTTGGTCTAAAGGTCTTTCATCGAGATTCAAAACCCCGTGATTAGTAGTCGTCCTAGCATTCCTTTTGAATACCTATTTCATTGTAAAATTGATCCCAGATGGCACCACGGCGCGATCTCCCGGGAACGCGCGGAAGCACTCTTATCGGGCTCTCCGGACGGCGTGTTCCTAGTTCGAGAGAGTACCAACTTTCCCGGAGACCACACGCTCTGCGTACGGTATCGAGGACGAGTCGAACATTATCGGTAAGAAATAACTTGATTTATTTTGTTAATAGTTTATTTCATAGTATATAGGTAGACCGAATGCCACATGGCAAGTCAATTTAGTGTTAAATAGTATACACCTGTAACTGTATGTGCGTTGATGATCCATCCTGTATAGGTAAAGATTTAGTGGAAAACATAAAAGCGACCTGATAGAAAGTGATCACCAATGGACATTTTGCGAAGATTAGATTATTGATTCAAAGGAGTTAAGGGATCGTAGGGTCCCTTAATTCCTCTAGTAGTTTTCAATACTTTTCAATATTGTTGACACACAAGACACCCCTTAATTTAACCGGTACTTTTTAATACCGCAGGAATTAAGAGAGCTGTACTTCCCAGGGAAATTTGAAATATACCTATGCCATTCATTTCTTATTCCATGGAATGTAAGCAAACAAAGTAAAGTCTATCTACATCTACATAATTAAACAATATAAAGTGCTTGAAACATGTGCAGCCGCGTCATCGGAGAATAATAATACCTAATATGTTAATGACCACAAATGGCGTGTTTTCTAGACTTCATCACCTTTTATGTATTCTGCTACGTTATTTATTTTGCAAAATGTGTTCGAATGTTTGTCTCCCATACAATAGTTACGTTAGTAACTCATTTACTATACTAGTAAATGAGTTAAAATATATGAAAATGGTATGTTTTTCTTTTCAGAGTAAAATGGGCGACAGCTCCTGACAACCAAAATCAACGTTTAACTATAGACGACGAAGAATTCTTCGATAACATGACGGATTTAATCCATGTAAGTGATTCACTAAACTTTGGCCTATATAATCGAAGCGTATCGCTAAAAGTTGTCATTTTAAACTGCGGAATTCGAAATCTAATTTCACTTTCTTTGATGGTGCCGTCGTTTAGTTTAGTTTAATTAGTAAGATCTCTTTAGGCCTCGTTTCAGATGATCCATGACACAAATCTTAGTAGGTTTCTCTCCCGGGAGCCCTGACTATGTTCCCTAACAATATTTGTGTTTACCCCTCAGCACTACTTACAAGACGCGGACGGCCTGTGCACGAAGCTAGTGCGATGTTTGCCGAAGGCGTCGCCGAACGGTGCCAACAACAACGGTGTACTGCAGCCGCCCTACCCGCCTCACCCGCAGGTAAAATACACTGAACATATCTTACTTGATAAAAATTTAAAGATAACAGACTTTCCAAAACAAACTTTATTCTAATCGGGAAACCGTTGATTTTACGTGGAAGCGTCTTGTCACGGCACACGAGTCGGTCTTACTGCCTAGACGCACATATAGATGTTTTACATCAAAAATCTCTTGAAGTGATTAAATAGAAGTCAAAATTGTATATTAAAGTTCGTCATTGTTGCCGACCGATTATTACAAGACTTATTCCTTCGTAAAGCTTTCTTCTTATAGTGTCGATGGGAATTTTTTAATAAACAAAGGCTCAAAATTCAGCGTTACCTGTTTAGAACCCTCGCTCAAAAACGTAAAAAAAAGTCCTCTCAAAGCTAAACTTGCTCAACGAAGTCCGATATCTGAATCACGTACACCGAAATTATATGATTTCACTTTTAGCAATTATCGTTTTAAAACGATACGCAAGATCACTTTCGCTAATAAATCACATCAAGCCTAATTAAGTCTAGATCGTTAATTTTAGTAACTTTCTAGCTCGACTAATATTTTGTGTTCACCAAAAAAATCTAATTAAACCGTCTGTTAAATTATCGAAAAATTACGAACATAAAACGTGTCAAAGATCATGAGTAGGGGCTTTTGACGTCACTTTGTGGGTAAAAAAGTACTAACCTTGTGACGTCACACGACTTTTCGAAGCACTGTATCGTCTTCATCTTTTGTTTACGTGAAAAAAGAAAAAGCACGAGTCCATTATTTTTTGGAAATCTATCTGACGGACTAATCAGATTTTTTATTGAATTACCCTATTGGGACGCTTACAGTAGTCGAGCAATCGTTTCGGTCAAGCAATCGATCCACTGTCTTCAAACAATAATGAAAACGAATGCTATTACTGATGCCGATCTAGGATTATTTTTTGTGGTGATAATAGTAAAAAACTGGCCAAGTGCAAGTCGGACTTGCACATGAAGGGATCCGTACTATTGTAGTATACATATATTGGGATTGAAAGATTTCCCGTGTTATTTTAGCACCATAGACTTCTTATAGGTTTTCCTGTAATCTATAAGTGTTGAACTAATTTTTGTATTTTTTCAAAATTTTAGGCTCAGCAGGCTTAGCACGAGAACCGTAGAGAAGGGTTTTGTCGACGGAAGAAAAGACAAAAATGACGTTTCCGTGTAGACAGTAGAAAGATTTCTACAGTCTGTAGCATGGCGATTATAAAATCAAATGTGAAGAGAAGTGTCTTCACTACCCTAGACAACTGTCTATAATGTCAAGCATGACGTACCATTTTTCTCCGATTTTGACAGTTTGGATTAGAGAACTTTCTTCCGAAATAGTCTACATTAAAAAGGACCTAGACAGAGTTTCTTTAGTTATTTTTTCGTTAAATCTAATAATTTTAGGCGGTGCTTTATAATACACTATATAAAGTAATAGGTGCTTTACTCAAAAATGCATGTAATGTTGTCATTATTTTGACAAACTTGTTTGAGCAAAGTCGACCTTGCCGGTCTGTTTCAAGGAGCGGCCGGCAAAGTTTTGCTGGCCGCTCTAACAGGCCAGCAATGTTTTGCCGGCCGCTATTTTGACGTTTCAACGTTTTAAAAAATCAATTCCAAAAAGATTTTATTTCAAACACAGCTGTTTGTACGTCTAAAGGTAAAAAAAAAAAGATTTAAATGAAGTAATAAATGAAGAAATAATCCAGCAGTCAAACACCGCATTAGAATTATCGCAAACTATCAGTAATATCAAACCGGGAAAGTCGGTGTTGAATTTTAGTAACTGTACTTTTCATAATTGTCATTTTAATTAAAAGTCTAGTTAATTAATATATTTTTTATTTAAATTACTTGCTGGTTTTATTTAGATTAGGTACTTGCATTTTTGAGTAAAGCACTATACAAACCTTGGCCCACAATGACTGCTTCGCTGGTCACGCTATGATTGCCTCGAGCTAGCCTAGCTACGCTCTAGGCCTTTCAGCTTGGCCATCATTGCAGCCCTTGCTGTCCTCGCTGTAAAGGCCTCGGCCTACGGTCTCGGCCTTTATCTCAGCTCGTCCATCAAGTGCTGCACGCTGACCGCGCTGTGTCGGCCTGGAGCTGCGCTACGCTGCGCTGTCGGCCATCATCAGCGCGACCAGCAAAGTAGTCATTATAGACCGCGGCAGTAATGTACTATTGTTGTATTCCGTAGTAGTATAAGTACCTTCTTCTATTTTTGAATTTGAATAAATTCATTTATTTCTTTACTAACATGTTGGGTTCAAATCGACGATATTATTTAAGTTTTTACATGGGTAAACTTGAGCGTAGATGGGAAAGAGATGGTAACAGAACACTTGCGCGAAAGACTCTTGCGCGAAAGACACTTGTGCGTGGCCACTTGCGCGGCTAGACACTTGCGCGATTGGACGTTTGCGCGAGTGGACACATGCGCGAGTGGAAATTTTCCGAGTTTTCCGACATGGGTATCATTTTTAGGGTTTAAGGGACCGGAAAAGCCGAAAATGAGGTCAAAATGAAAATCCAAGATGGCGCCGAAAAAATTTTCCGAGTTTTCCGACATGGGTATCAATTTTAGGGTTTCCGGGGCCGGAAAAGCCGAAAATGAAGTCAAAATGAAAATCCAAGATGGCGGCTAAGAAATTTTCCGAGTTTTCCGACATGGGTATTAATTTTAGGGTTTCAGGGGCCGGAAAAGCCGAAAATGAGGCCAAAATGAAAATCCAAGATGGCGGCTAAGAAATTTTCCGAGTTTTCCGACATGGGTATCAATTTCAGGGTTTTAGGGTCCGGAAAAGCCAAAAATTAGGTCAAAATGACAATCCAAGATGGCGGCGAAGAAATTTTCCGAATTTTCCTTTCCGAGTGACCCTGAAACCCTAAAATTGATACCCATGTCGGAAAACTCGGAAAATTTTTTCGGTGCCATCTTGGATTTTCATTTTGACCTAATTTTCGGCTTTTCCGGACAATGAAACCCTAAAATTGATACCCATGTCGGAAAACTCGGAAAATTTTTTCGGCGCCATCTTGGATTTTCATTTTGACCTTATTTTCGGCTTTTCTGGACCCTAAAACCCTAAAATTGATACCCATGTCGGAAAACTCGGAAAAATGTTTCGGCGCCATCTTGGATTTTCATTTTGACCTCATTTTCGGCTTTTCCGGTCCCTTAAACCCTAAAAATGATACCCATGTCGGAAAACTCGGAAAATTTCTTAGCCGCCATCTTGGATTTTCATTTTGACCTCATTTTCGGCTTTTCCGGCCCCTGAAACCCTAAAATTGATACCCATGTCGGAAAACTCGGAAAATTTCTTAGCCGCCATCTTGGATTTTCATTTTGTAAATAAAAAAAAAACTGATCAAAAAACCTTTTCTTTCTATGAAATATCTAGAGTTAAATTTAAAAATACAAAAACAAGGATATGCTACATCAGAATATTTAATTTAGCCGCACTAAGAGCAAACAAATCACAGATAATTCTAAATATGTCAAACATTCAGAATTTGCGTTATGTTATTGAAGAAAGGTCCGCTCAAAACAATGCTTCTTTGAGAACGAAACGCAGAAATATGATAAAATTGGCTAGTAATTACACGTCACTAGCGACTACCCCGTTGCTATGGAAAAGTCACTGTCTATGAAGAAACCCAAGTCTAGGTGTGACCTCGTGCTCGGGAAGGAGAGATTTTGAGAAGTGTAGACAAGCGATTTCTATTCTATAGTAGAGTAGAAATAGAAAGCGTCGTGCTAAGCCTGCAGTAGTTTAAGAGATAAAGCGGGGGGGGGGGGAATGGTCGGGCAGACAAACATACACACGAGTGATTCTATAAGGGTTCCGTTTTTTCCTTTTCTGGTACGGAATCCTAAACAGGGAATGAGGAATGAGAACTGACTATCTTTGTTAATGTCCACTACATTAACAAAGATAGTCAGTTCTGAACATGTTGCAATCAACTTCTGAACATGACTGGGTTCAATTTTCGGGTTGGACCACGTGTTGTTTGGGCAATAGGCTCGTCCCCTATTACATATTATGGGACTAAAGCCGGCTTTTGACTATATGGGATCTAATATAATATAAATTACATCTTGAGATGTAATATTTTATCGGTCATCATACATTTTGTACGTACCGACACTGTGCTGTAATATATTATATTACATCTGAAACTGTTAGAAATGTATTACCAGCGATAAAATATTATATCTCAAGATGTAATATATATTATATTATATACCAATGTCAAAAGCCGGCTTAAAACATAACTGGTGTAATGTAGATGTACTATTAAGTACACCACTGTCTAACTCTTCGGGTATTGCATTTCTGGCATTTGATGTCCTACAGAATGATTAAAGTTATAATCTAATTAGCTACTTCATTGCTCCCGTTAGCAACCGCCGCCCTACCCGCCCACGCCGAGCGTGTCGAGCGCGCTGAGCTCGGGCCACTTCCAGCACACCTACTCCACGCAGCTCGCGTCCTCCGACCAGACGGACTCCGCGTTACAGCCGCAGAACTTTGTGGATGCACGTAAGTATTATAAAAGTATAAGAAATGGGTGTAAAGCCGGCTTTTGACTATGGGATATAATATAATATACTAGCGATCCGCCCTGGCTTCGCACGGGTGCATTATATATATAAACCTTCCTCTTCAATCACTCCATCTATTAAAAAAAACACGTCAAAATCCGTTGCGTAGTTTTAAAGATTTAAGCATACATAGGGATATAGGGACAGAGAAAGCGACTTTGTTTTATACTATGTAGTGATATTACATCTTGACATACATTTTGTACGTGACCGTTCACACTGTTCCATAATATAATGATATACACTTCTCATCAAAAAAATCGAAACACCTCGTAGTTTATGATTTGATAAGGATTATCAGAAAAATGTGTATATTTAGGAATAAATGTAAAATGTCATTTAATAGTGAGTAGTATGAGGTTTTTAAATCCTAATGTTAATGTTCTAAATTCAAATGAAGTCTTCATAGGTTTCGTATTTTGTATAATGAGTAATTTTTACCCTGTATGGAATATGAAGGAAATGGGTAAAACAACACGCGTAAATGAAAAAAAAATGTAAGAAACGTTTATTTAATAACTTGTATTCCCTCCGCGAGCTCTTATTACTGCTTTCATACGGTTCTTCATCGATCGGATGAGAGTCACGATCACAAGTTATGGTATATTATCCCATTCCTCTTGGATTGCATTTTGCAGCTGGCTAAGTGTTTCTGGGGCTGGATCTCTTGCTCGAATTCGTCTCTTTAATTCATCCCATAGATGTTCAATGGGATTCATGTCCGGGCTTCTTGCTGGCCATACCATAATGGAGATACCGACTTCGGTAAGATAATCTCGTACGACGCCCGCGGTGTGAGCTCTAGCATTGTCGTGCATGAATATGAAGTCGTTGCCAATAAAATGTGCATAGGGCATCACATGAGGTTCAAGACACTGTTCGATGTACCGATGAGAGTTTAGTGCAGGCAGCCGTGGCCCAGACACAAAGGCAAGTTCTGTCTTACCGTCGGCGCTGATTCCTCCCCAAACCGTCCACGAACCGCCACCATAGCTGACCTTTTCTTCAATGCAGCATTGTGCAAAGCGTTCTCCATCTCTTCTGTAGACCTTGTTCCTTCCGTCGTTACCATACAGCATAATTTTACACTCATCAGAAAACAGTACTTTGCTCCACTGAAGGTATGACCAAGTTAGGTGCTCGCGTGCAAAGTTAAGGCGCGCTCTTCGATGGTCTGTAGTTAATTTCGGCCCATTCGCTGGCTTATGCGGTGCCAATCCGCGTTCCTTCAACCTTCTTCTTATTGTAGAGTCACTTACAGCTACTCTTCGTACAACGCGAAGCTGCTGCTGCAGTTGAAAAGCGTTAAGGCGTCGATTTCGTAAAGAAGTTGTTACAATAAATCGATCATCTCGCTCAGAAGTGACCCGATTCCTGCCAGATCCTGAACGGCGCGTGAACGAACCAGTCTCCCGATAGCGTTTGTAGACTCTATGAACAGATGATAAGCTTAGATGCAATCTTGCAGCCACAACACGCTGACTAAGTCCAGAATCCAGCAATGCCACCACTTGGGCGGCTTCTGCGGGCGAAGTATCCATATGTTTTAGAAAAAAAAGTTTTTTCAGACGTCCCAAAGTCACAGTAAATGAAATAAGAAACAAAAAGTTTAAAGACAAGCGCTAATTTTTAGTTTTTAAACGAGAAACGTACTCCAACCCTAAATACACATTTGTCTCAAAACAGTGATTAATTTCATTTATAGGATAAACAAATGAAATTCTAATTTCGAATTTTGATTTTTTTCTTCTTACTGTAATGACCAAACTGCCAGCTACACAATAATGTTTTTTTTTCATGGAATTAATTCTCTTTTGTAAAAAATTAGGACAAAAACAATAAAAACGAAAGTGTTTCGATTTTTTTGATGAGAATTGTATTACATCTCAAACTATACATATTTTTTCGACAGACTGAGCGATATTTAAAAGTCATTTGAAGGTGTATATTTTACCTCACGTCCCCGGACACCGCGCCTCGCCCTGCAATGCCCTCAGTTTGAAAAAGTTTGATAAAGAACGTGTTGACACAGCGGTGACCGAAGCTCAACTGTTCCAAAATATATATCTTACAGTGTGAACAGCAATCGCGGGATGTAATATATATGACATCCCTTAGTCCAAAACCGGATTTACATTGCTCTTCCAGCATTAAGAAGGAGGAATCTTACGACTAGACGGGTGTTGTGTCGACCGTGAGATCGATATTATCAGCAATGCTTATTGTGCAGTCAGTGCCCTGCACTATCTAACCCCTCTTGTAAAAAACATAACGCTTTCCTTGCAGTCGGGTAAGAAAAATAAGGAGTTTGTTTGTAACAGTGGTCAGATATTGTGGGGCTCTGACTGTACTAAGATCTCTCATACAGAAATAAAGACAGCGAGAAAGAGAGCCAAACTGAACGAATAACACCTTATTGGCTCTATAATAATATTGATTTTTCCCAATACTGCTACTAGCCACAGGTGATAAAGCCCTCCGTATTGTGCTTGGAAACAGCGATAATATAATGACGATTATCTTGTTCTAACCCATCATCACCTGCCTAGCCTTTTCCCATGTTTTACATGGAGCGACGGCTTTTGTAACTTCCATAACTCAGTTAGTACTCGGTAATACGGAAAGTTCGACTGGTTGTCAGACTTCGGTCTCTAACTTCCTGTAATGACTTTCAAAAATCTAGAAATGACAGCTATACTTAACGTGTTTTTTTACTCGGTATAAAATGGGTCACCCTTTAATAGACCAACCCAGGCAAACGCGGCTTGACCTGAAGATTAACCCGACCTGCCGTTACTATTTAGCCACGACATCCGTATCTATTTCTGACCCAAGGAATTTTATAAACTTGTTGTGGTCGTTACACGTAAATGAATAGGTAAAACATTCACACAAATACGCAAGAAATGAGCGATTGCGTTCAAGCATGAACTTTTAATAAGTGGTTTGTGCAGCAATGCAAGCCGGTCTAGACACGGTTAATACCTCTATTATTAATTACTAATGATCAATTAATTCACTTTGCAGGCTGGAAAATAGATGAGCGTGACCTAGAGATTCGTGAAAACATAGGCAAAGGGGAGTTCGGGGATGTGATGCTGGGCATACTGAACGGCTCACAGAAGGTGGCAGTCAAGATCTTGAAGGATCGGGAAGCTGCTAGCAAGTTCCGCGCGGAAGCAAGCGTTATGGCGTAAGTAACACTTTATTTATAAGTAATCAAAATATTAAAAAAAATGAAAAACCATCGGCAACAAACACGAGGTCCAAGCTGCCGGTGATCAGGGTTCCACAGAGAGGCACCTCCTCACTATGCGGTCCGTATACAGGAGTACTTTCTAAAACAAGGCCTAATAAAATATAAACATAATAGTTAAAAATGTTGTATATAATCCATCGTACACTAGCAGCTAATCGTTTAGCTACTGCGCCAACCGTGCTGTCAAGTAAAGCCAGTTAGCACAAATAGGATACGTTATGCCCAAGTTCATGGATGTAGAACGTCATTCTAACTGCACGCAACAGTTAGTTATCACTAATAAAAATAACAAACTAAGGAAAAACAACTATCCTTCAACTATTTTATGTTTGTCAACTAACGTGACTAATTAAAATTAAACGTTATCTACCCACGGAAGGTCGCCGAGTTAATTAAAAACGTGTATTAGTCATCCCAGCGTGCTCATTATAATGATAACACAATGTCTTATGGCGTAGGCTGGGTTAGAGAAAAAAACGCGTCTTATACTAATTACGAAATGGGTTGATTAATGTGTTACATAAATCATTTATTATATGCTGTTAGTTTTTAGAACGACGTTCCATAATATAAAAAAAAGACTATAAAGAATGTTCGGATCGGATTCAACTCAACAGGGTGACACAATCGCAAAAAATCTAATAAAACTATGGACACCATAGTTACGTAGTACAAATGGGACGCCTACCAAAAAATAACCTATTTTAATACAAAAAAAAAAAGAAATATCTGGCAGAATGAATAAATGCTCACCAAATTGTGTTTCTTAAAGTATTGTGAAAATGAACCTATTTTTCTTTTTATTCTAAGCCATAAAGATTTATAAACGCAGTTAAAGTTAACTTCAGACTAAATATTTTATATTATCGCTAAATAGATGTTACAATTACTTTATTTCAAAACTTTCAGTTTAGTCAGTTTTACTGATCCAAATAAAACTCCTTTTGGGCTTCGCCGCAGTCGGGTAAAAAGGTAACGGTCGATCGACAATTTTTTTGAATATCAAATATAATATTGTGCCCACTCTCCCCTGGCACCACTCCCAAGTAAATGCGACGTACCGTTCTTGAGAAAAGCAAATTGTTGTAACATTACCACTCAAGGTCCAGTCGACAGAGCCCCGCGGTCCTATTTCGGGGTGGTACAAAATAAAATAACCACGAATGATGGGAGAAGGGCATGGCGGGTGGTCTATTCGTTCGCTTCGCTCGCTCACTCGACCCCGCCATCCCCTTCTAACCTAACCTGTCCGAGTCGGGGTGTCACAAAACCCGAGCTCGCTTCTCTCGCTCTTACATCCAAATTTTCCTACTAGCGGGTTTGCATACCCTACGATAACACGATTACACTAAAGCTATTTAGATTTGTCATTTTGGGTATTAATGTTACTATTTCAGAGAAACAAGATTTGGTGAGCATTTATCCATTTTGGTAGGCAAAAAGAATATAAATACAACACGTACAATTATCCTGATGAGTGTATAATTATTTTGGAACTTAAAATGTTGTTTTTTAGGCACCTTCATTTCATTTCAAGTTAACATATTTTATTTGGTACTTTAGTCTAAGGTCTAAAAAACTTTTTTGGGTGAGCATTTAAATTGTAGCCATACAAATGGTCGTTTCGTCACATCTTCCTAGCACTGTCTTTATCTAGCAAGTCATTTTAAATCGGTTACAACTAATCCATTTTTTAAGATTTTACGCTAGTTCTTGTACTTTTGTCTATATTTTTATAATAGTACCCAATTGCTTAAAGTTGAGCCAACTTACGAAAGAATGTGTAATCCTCCGTGAGATTTCATTCGAATGACATTACTATTACACAACACCTTTGTCCACAGGTCCCTAACGCACGACAACCTGGTCCGTTTGCTGGGGCTGGTGTTCACGTCGAGCGGCAGCACGTGCATCGTGACGGAGCACTGCGCGCAGGGCTCGCTGTTGGACTACCTGCGCTCGCGCGGCAGGCACTACGTCACGCAACTCAATCAGATCAACTTCGCTTAGTAAGTGTACTACCGAACTAACGACTGCGTATATAGGGTGACTGGTACTTAAATACGTGATTGTACTCATCTTAATAACAAACAACTTTACTATGGGACCAATCTTTTTATTTTAGGGTGGGAAATCATCAAATAACTCCTCCAGCTCTGGGCAGAGCGGTAGGGAGTGACAGACTTCTACTGACTAAAAACCACCCATGGTCTTCTTAGCCCTTTCTGTCGAAGCATCTCTTACGAACAACCCGCAGCCCCGACGGGCGATGGGCCAAATCTGAAATCGTGAAATAAAAAAAGCAGCCGTTCAGGGGCGCAATTCTGTAAAATAGTCAACTTGTCAATAGTGTGTCGATAGTGTGTAAGTAGTGTCTCAGTAGAATATTCAATGACATTTGGTATTCTACAACTTATTTATGGTCATTGACTTGCCACAGTTGCAACTGTAGTGACATTGAAACGCCATAATGGGACTATTGTAATATCGGTAGTCTGGTACATTTTAATGTATCAATGTCATCGTGATGGCCAAAGTTGCGGTAGTCTGTAAATATTTTAAGTGATATCTGACAGTTGTGTCTATCGTGTTTAGCTATCGAACTGCCATTGTGAAGCCATCGAACAACGACACCTCTTTTCCCTATTGATTTGGTTAAATTTGTTCCTTTTAAAATTTAAAATTAAGTGTCATAGTGTATTTCGCCACAATGAGGCCTTCTGTACCTACTTTGCGGTGGCGTATTTTAGCATTGCTTTTGCGCCAGCGCCGCAATACTCGCGCATTAATGAGGCTGCAAGTGAATTCTACTTTGCAAGGAGCAAGCAAAGGAGCTAATTGATGATCCTGAAATGTTGGTGTGGAAGTTCATAACATAACTCAAAACTTACTGTGAAAATATATTTCCATTGAACTTTAGAACTCCGAACACAAATCACTTTAAATTCATCACGTTTTTAGGGTTCCGTACCTCAAAAGGTAAAAACGGAACCCTTATAGGATCACTTTGTTGTCCGTCTGTCTGTCTGTCTGTCTGTCTGTCTGTCAAGACCTTTTTTCTCAGGAACGCGTGGAGGTATCAAGCTGAAATTCATATCAAATACTCAAGTCTATGGTCTCTTGGAGCTGTGAAAAAATCAAACTTCTAAGTCAACGCGATCAAAAGATACTCCCGTTTATGCCGCAAATTTTCGACACTCGCAAGGGAATCAAAACCTACAGGGTACTTCCCGTGAACTCAGAATCTTGAAATTTGGTACGAAGCAACGTCTTATAACACAGATAAAGGAAAAATTGCGAAAAGCATAAATTTTTAGTTACATCATATAATAAAAATATTTTTAATAATTTAAAAAAAAAAAAAAAAAGCGACTCCTCTACTACGATGGTACGGAACCCTTCATGTGCGAGTAGGACTCGCACTTGGCCGGTTTTTTTTTTATTATTTTCCCAACAACAATTGGGACTTTTTCACTTACCTTACCTTTGTCGTTTTATATAATATGTTAGTCAAGTAACTACTCTCTAAGATAATAATTATATAAAAATGTACTCTGTGATAATAATGTGGAATGTGGAAAAAGAAAAATTTCGGATTTTGGGGGCCAAATAGCAGATTTGAAAAAAAAAAAACCATTTCCATCGAGTAGGGTATCAAAATGAAGGGTTTTAAAAGGAGATTACAAAAATATATGACACTTATATGTTTAATAGAAATTCAAAGCCACAAATCCTATAAACACCAAAACACCAAAGTTAAATAAATTATCTGCGAAGAATTTTACGCGACCAACGAAAGAACAAACACAAAATAAATCTGAAGTTGGAAATAAAAAAGGTTTCAAGTTTTGTTTAATTTAAAATGTACTTGTTTTTGATTTTCAGTTTTTTCAGTCGGGATTTTTTTTTTTTTTCAGAGAGGCAGAAACAATATTTTTATCACATCAGATAAAAATATTGTTTTACAATAAACGCTTGTTTTTTGTAAATTTTGTTTTTGATAATAACACGTTTTATTTATGATTATAAAAACCTGTATTATAAAGATTTCATTGATAAAAATAGTATTTCATAAAGTGGTAGGTTTGGTATCTCATGGTAGCTTTTTGTTAGCAACACTGAAAACTATTGTACTGTCACACAATCAACATACTATCGACACACTACTGACACACCACTGAAACGCCATTGAAGTTTCTGCAGAATGCCAAATTTGCAACAGTGGCAAAATAATGTCTGTAGTGTGTCGATAGAGTGTCAATGGCGGGTTGCTTAACTCGAAGTTACAGAATTGGGCCCCAGTTCATTTTGACCAGTTAAGCGTACCTACATCTATCACTTTTTGTGAACAAGAACTTCTAATAAGAGACGTAGCGACAAATCATTAAACAACAAATAATTCCAAATTCGATCCGATTGCGATAGAAAGTGCTGTCGTGTATTGTTTTGTGGTAAATAAGGTTTTATTTCGCTGAAAATGTATCTACAGGCTGTAAATTAACCCTTCACACAAACGTCAACCAAGCATTCTGCACATCAAATTAAGTACCCCTATGCAAAAATGTTTGCTGGGAAACGACTTTTTTTTTTGGGGTCAATAATCTTATTTTACGGTAAAACTCAATGTAGCACTCTTAAAACATTGTGCTAGTGGATGCTTTGAATAGTAAAAGGGTCATGGAGGTAATTTAAGTAAAGGTATAACCTGAAAAACTAGTATTTCAAAAACAACTGCAAAATTTGGAACTTTGACCCCGAATATCTCCGTAACTAGGGGGTTCCCAGGTATAGTCTAGAAGAAAAAAAATATCGCAGTAGTGGGGAGATCAAGTGCCCTTCGTTTGCGTTAAGGGGGGTACTTTTACACCCTTCATTTACCGAAGTCAAGAAGTCGTTTAGGTAGTAAAACACGAAAGCTAATTCCAAATAAATAAGCAAAGTTTGATGTTACAGCGACGCGTGTTGTGGCATGGAGTACCTAGAAGGCAAGCGGGTAGTACACCGCGACCTGGCCGCGCGCAACGTGCTGATATCGGGCGAGGGCACCGCCAAGGTGGCGGACTTCGGTCTGGCGCGGAACGATACCGTCATGGACGACCCCGCTGAGGCCGCGCGCCTGCAGGCCAAGCTGCCCATCAAGTGGACCGCTCCTGAGGCGCTCAAGTACAACGTAAGTCTTCATCAGCTGTCTAGCCTTTTCTACACTAATATTATGAAGAGAAATTATTTGTATTTTTGTGTGTGTGTATGCTTGTAATAAATAAACTCAAAACTACTGCGCGATTTCAAAAATTCTTTCATCATTAGAAAGCTACATTCACCCTGAGTAACATAGGCTAATTTTTATCCCTGTATTTCCACAAGAACGGGACATACGCAAGTGAAATCGCTAAGGTAAGGTTGCACATGCTGAGGGCTGCATGGCTAGGGGAGAGCCTAGTCGCTAGTGTGCCAACTCTGGATAAATATTATGTTGGGTTCAACTTCCAGTCTTCGGAGCGACTGCCTATCTGCCTTCACAGCCCAGCTAGTAATGGGTAAAACCCTACCCGGTATACCCTTACCCGTCCCCGCTTCGTCTCTCTACCCCATTATGCGATAGTTCATGGACTCGGATCAATTTATGATCTCGACAACATGTTACCTGATGGTTCAAGGAGTCCATTAAACTACTTGACTGTACTGTGTGAAAGAATATTTATTTGACCTGAGTTTTTTTTTTTTCAGAAATTCTCTAACAAGTCTGACATGTGGAGTTTTGGCATCCTTCTCTGGGAGATTTATTCATTTGGGAGAGTTCCGTACCCTCGAATTGTAAGTAATGTTCATTCAATTTTATTGCAAACTGATTTTTCTCTTCACTAGAATGAAACATGTTACTTTGAAAACTACAGACTTACATACAAATATTTTTTTGACTGTCGTACGCTTTGATTTTATAGAATAAATCAAATCAAAAAGTCATTTATTCAAATTAGGCTGATAATCAGCACTTTTCGAACGTCAAAATTTACTTAACTCTACTTATTTACAAGAGACAGTCCCCCAAAACGCCCACCCTTCGGCACTTCCTAGTGTTTAGTTGGAAAGAAGAAGTGACGGAACAAACTCCCCAGCAACACATTATGTCTGTTATGTTGGTTAGAAGAACCAGACTCGATACAATAGTAAGGTGTAAGTTCAATTTAGATTTACTACAGACACAAATCAATAATAAAAAATTATATAATTATAAACAATGTAAAAATAAAAAAAAAACCGGTCAAGTGCGAGTTGAACTCGCGTGAAGAGGGTTCCGTACGATGAATATAATATATCTACCATGTTTTTTTAAATCTGACCCAAATTTGTTTGTGGTAACTAAAAAAGGTCCAGCGGTTAGGGCAGTGCGTTCAGTCATATCAGTCATTGAGTCAGTCAGGACTTTGAATTTTATATATATAAATTCACCATGTAATTTTTAGACCATGGACTTCTTATAGGTTTTCCTGTAATCTACAGGTATAGAACTATTTTCTGTATTTTTTTCAAAGTTTTAGGCTCAGTAGTTTCGGAGATAAGGGGGGGGGAACGGTCAATTTTCGTCAATTTTCTTAAATAACTTTAAAACTATTTATTTTAAAATTATTTAAAAAATATATTTGAGACCCTCATAGTAAGCCCTTTCATTTGATGTGTCACATGGTACAGTTTGCAAAACTTTTTTTTTAATTTTCTTATTTGCCCCGTAAAAGCGACCCCCATATTCAAAATTCATTTATTTACTTTAGCCGTACATGTTTGGGTCACAAAAATCCATATGTATACCAAATTCCAACTTAATCGGTCCATTAGATTCGGAGCAAATTGGCTGTGACAGACGGACAGACAGACACACGAGTGACCCTATAAGGGTTCCGTTTTTTCCTTTTGAGGTACGGAACCCTAAAAAGTACATAAGATTTCAGTTAACAAATTTTTGTAATGTAGGTAAGGCACAAATGTTGATATCAGTGCTGTAACTATTCGTACCAAAGGGCGTCTGGATGATTAAAAGCCACTGTAAAAGAGAGTAATTAATGGAAGAGAAAAAATAAATAGTAAAATTGAGAATAGTTAGAGACATCCACAACTTTGTACCGGCTAAGAGTTACCAGGAAAGCCGCATGCGCAGAAGAAGCTAAAGCCAAACTTTTTTATCTTCGACGTGGTCCTTGATTTTATAATATGCTTTTTGAATAAGGACACGTTTAATGTAGTTTTTAAACTTTCCATCGGTCAGTTCTATAACTGACTTAGGCAACTTGTTATAAAAGCGTATACTGTTTATAAGAAAAGACTTGCTGGTTTTCGTTAGACTGAATTTGGGTATTACTATTTCGTGTTAACTGCGAGTATTTAAATTATGAAAATCGCTTCTAGTTTTGAAAAGCCCTCGGTTTTTGCGGACATACAAAATACACTCTAAGATATAAAGTGAAGGCAGAGTCAGGATATCAATCTCTTTAAATTTTTCTCTGAGAGACTCGCGAGGGTCCATCTTATAGATCGCGCGGACTGCCCTCTTCTGTAAAGTGAAAATTGAATCAACGTCCGCTGCCGATCCCCACAGCAGAATGCCGTAGGACATAATACTGTGGAAATAAGCATAGTATACTAACCTAGCTGTGGCTACATCAGTTAACTGCCTTATTTTCCTTACTGCGTATGCAGCTGAGCTTAACCTACCCGAAAGAGTTCTTATGTGTGCGCCCCACTGCAATTTTGAATCGATAGTAATCCCTAAGAATACCGTTTCCGCTATAACTTCAAGTTTTTTGCCGTCAAGAGTCAAATTTAGGTCACGTTGTGGTACATTTGGTAAAGAGAACTTTAGACATTTTGTTTTGTTCGCATTCAGTAAAAGATTGTTAGCTGCAAACCATTTCGAGAGAACAGTTAGACTTTCGTTGACCAGTAAGACATCCGTATCTTTCCTATCTATTTTAAAAATTTGTGAAGTATCATCAGCAAATACACACATCAAAAGTGTCTAGGGATCAACATATATTTTTGCAATAACTTTTCTCCTGATTGATATTAATTAAAATTTTCTTTAGGGATTCATCAAATAAAGTGTTTTCGTTTGTCACAGTAACGATAAACCAAGTCACCTTTGCATTAATAAAGAAATTTGCCATTTTCCTAATAAAGGGATTTTTGACATTTGAACCACTAACATAAAAGTTCGAAAAAAAGACTGAAATAACAGTTTTCTTTAAAATTTTATTGGGTAACTTAAACAATTAATAATCCGTGTTTCTACCGCGAACACTAACAACACAAGAACATCGGTTTGGCATACTCAAAATGAGTTCATCCAAATCACGCTGTGGAATGGCCGCCCATGTTCGTTGCAACAACAAAAAAAGGTCTTCTTGCGACTGGATACCCTCCATATTCGGCAGAGCTCTTCTCTGTAGCATATCCCATGCATGCTCAATCGGGTTCAAGTCTGGCGACTGAGCAGGCCAGGGCAGGACATTGATGTTAGCTGCGGCGAGAGTCTGTCTTACAACTCTTGCGGTGTGCGGTCGTGCATTATCATGCATTAACTGAAATAAGGGACCGATTTGCACTTGTAGAGGAACGATGACGTCTGATACAATCGTCTCAGCATAAATTTGAGCGTTGAGGTTGCCTCTGATCCAAATCAACTCAGTTCTTCCGCCGATCCAAATACCCGCCCATACCATGATGGTTCCACCACTATAAGGATGGACTTCCTGGCAGGATTTTAATCGCTGTTGGCGTCCAGGGGTTCTCCAGTGTCGTATACGTCTTGTATCCGGTCTCATACCAAAACGAGACTCATCAGAAAAGCACACGAAACGCCATTGTTCTTCTGCCCAATTTCTGTGTTCAAGAGCCCATTGATATCGAATCCTACGATTGTGCATTGCTATAGGTGGTACCCGTAGTGGTCTTCGGGAATGAAGGTTCACTTCACGCAAGCGGTTTCTGACTGTTTGGTCGCTAATTAAGTTCCCTGAAGAGTGATGAAGCCTCACGGCTAACATCATGGCGGTTATTGTTGGAGCTCTTCGAGTTAAGATTTGAATGTATCGGTCTTGTCTTCGTGTGGTGCAGCGATACCGTCCTCCATGGCGCTCAGCCACGGTACCAGTGCTTCGGTAACGTGTCCAAAGTCGACTGATAACACTCTGACTTGTATTCAGAGCTAAAGCCACAGTACGTTGCCGGGAACCAGCTTCTATCATTCCCACGGCTCTGAGCATTTCTTCCCTGCTTAAATGACGTCGCCGCTCCATAATAACGTTGGTTTTAATCAGTAGTAGGGAAACAGTAGCACTAATAATGTCTTCAATGCGTTGTATGTTTTTATAGGGAAAATATTGACAGCTGATTTTCACCTTTTACTCGAATTTGATTCACAGTTCCTGATTCAAATTATGAAATGCACCAAAAAGGATCCATAAAAATTTATAAAATCATAAATTTATTACAAAGCCACATCTCAATCTCAAGAAATCCGCATAAAAATGCTTGATCCCTAGACACTTTTGATGTGTGTAGAATTATATCCGAGAATTTGGCCATGATATATGGGAGATCATTAATATAAACAAGAAAGAGGAAAGGGCCGAGAATCGAACCTTGGGGCACGCCCATCTTGACTAGTGACCCGGAGGACGTCGCCTCATTAACATTTACTTTTTGCTGCCTGTTCGATAAATAGGACAGCACAAGATCAGCAGCCTGACCACGAATTCCGTAGTGGTGTAATTTGCGGTCTATTTTTAAGGAATTTATTTGTCTTTTACTTATCCTTACTTGCGAGCTAAAAAGCTAGTAATACAATATTTCCTTAAACCTAATAATAACGCATTGTGCATTTTAAAGCGATATATTCTATGAGGACAAGTTCGTCCAACAATGTTATCAATTTGTGAAAGGAACACAATAATTATACCTATAGAAGTACTTGGTAAAATAAACTTATCCACACTAATATTATAAAGAGGAAAGATTTGTTTGTAACGAATAGGCTCCGAAACTACTGAACCGATTTGAAAAATTCTTTCACCGTTGGGAAGTCACACTCCCCGGGTAGCGTAGGCGACTTTTTATCCCTGTATTGGAGAGGATGTTGAAACAAACAACAAACGAATTATACAGCAAAGAAAAAGCTGTTTGGTGAAAATCGAAGATCGCAATAATTATTTATGTTGCCCCCTGCAGATGATATGTCATCATGATATGACCCCAAAAAAAAAGTCGTTTCCCAGCAAAACTTTTTGCGTAGGGGTACTTAGTTTGATGTACAGAATGCTTGGTTGACGTATGTGTGAAGGGTTAATTTACACCCTGTATACATATATACTCAGGTGTGGCATGTTGTCCTGATGTGCTACTTGTGGCATCGCTGTAATTCGTTTTGATTGTCCCCTCAGCCGCTAGCGGAGGTAGTGCGTCACGTGGAACGCGGCTACCGCATGGAGGCGCCGGAGGGCTGCCCGGCGGGACCCTACGACGTGATGCGCGCGGCGTGGCACGCCGACCCGGCGGCGCGGCCCACGTTCGCGGCCACGCGCCACCGCCTGGCCGCCATACGCGAGGCCGCGCGCAACGCGCCGCAGCCGCACGCGCCGCTACCGCACCCGCACCAGGTACGCACGTCTATACATACACTACACACGCGCCATCGCCTGGCCGCCATACGCGAGGCCGCGCGCAACGCGCCGCTACCGCACCCGCACCAGGTACGCACGTCTATACATACACTACACACGCGCCACCGCCTGGCCGCCATACGCGAGGCCGCGCGCAACGCGCCGCTACCGCACTCGCACCAGGTACGCACGTCTATACATACACTACACACGCGCCACCGCCTGGCCGCCATACGCGAGGCCGCGCGCAACGCGCCGCTACCGCACCCGCACCAGGTACGCACGTCTATACATACACTACACACGCGCCACCGCCTGGCCGCCATACGCGAGGCCGCGCGCAACGCGCCGCTACCGCACCCGCACCAGGTACGCACGTCTATACATACACTACACTGCACTAGGTTCACAGCTGGAAGCAACCCAACCGTAACCTTATAATAGTAAGAATAAAGATCCCTTTTGACGAACTTTTGTCAATCACTAACAGGAATCTGTTACGACGATACTGTGATTTTTACGTTGATACTATTTCTGAAGATAATAACTGTGACAGGACAATGTATGTCCTGTCACAGTTGTATGTCTACCGCATCAACTTTCTACAAAGTTTTTCAACTTGAACAAATAAACTGTATAGTAGCTGTAGTCTAGCTAGTAAAAGCTAATAAAAATTATCCTTTTGAACATTTAAGTATTATCGAAGTTCACTCAGCATACAATTGCAAATTAGAATAAACATTTCACAAAGGAACGTCAAGCAAAAGTCAACCTTCAAATTATGATAATATGTAGGTATTTAATTATCTCAATTAACGGGACGTCATCTTGTTTCAATTGTAACACAAAACATTTGTTCACAGTGATGGTCATCGGGTGATGTATCGTGGGACTTCGTGAATTAGTGTAAATTGTACACACGGGATAGGCAAAGTGCTGTGAAGGTGGCGAGATGTATTTTATACATTAATTAATACATACTGTAAGTACTAAATTATTTTAATATGTTTGAAGACACTCCCTCGCTAAGTATAAATGTAATGTAGTTAAGGTAATGTGTAATTTTGATGTGTTGTACAAGAATGTGTCAGATGTTAGGTGTTGAAGGGATGTTTTAGTGGAATCAATGTCATATCACACAATAAGGGCATGAAAAAATTAACTACCATTAAAAGATGTCAATATTTACTCCAGTTGTACTGTGTTAGTCTGAAAGGTCTACTGAGACGAAGGATTAGTATGCTGTAAATAACCTTTTTTGTTTTAATTCTCAAACAAACGTTATTTAGAATCTGCGCGCCTATTCTGAAATTTACAAGCTCAAAGGTAAAGCAAATAGCGTATTTGCAATATTCGAACAGCCAGTTTTGACTTGACTTTTGGGGAAGTAGTAAACCAAACATCCATGACTTTTGAAGAATCCTTTCGGCTTATAAACTTTGGAATAATATTATATTTAAGCATAAATATGAACACAACTACAAAGCACAAGTATTTACATAAAACAATTCCACTAAAAGATCCTTTCAAGATTTTTTTTTATTGAATGCGTAAAGCTTCAATATAATATATGCTAACATGTTCTCGTAAAGATTCCACCCAATAGTGGTCACGGAGGTTATGTCGGTACTATGGTACTGTCTAGTCAAAGTATTGTTTGTATCATATTATAGTATTTGCACTTAAATTAATCAAAGAGGACTGATTGCAAAAAAAAAGAAACATGAAATAATACATACATTACTGGTTGTAAACATATTTTATAGTAATCGCTCAAATAAAAATAAAAATCTTCTACAAAACGCTACGAGTAAGCAACAACAAGTATTACAATTAGACGTACTTGTGTGTTAGTTTGTTTACTAGAAAATAAGTATTAGTAGATAGAATGCAATGAGCATTCCATCGACTCACATTAATTGAATATTATGTGTAAATTCAGTGTTGTGTCAAAAATTAATAGCAGCTGTTCGAGTGAGTTATTAATTCGTAACGATGATGTTAGCATCAAAGTCTGATCTAGTATAATGATCTAAAACAATCAGTGCTTTTTGTTAATGTTTTGAAAGTTCAATTGGTGTACACTTTGTGTTATAGACTAAGTTATGTTTAGCCATAGTAAGGAGAAGTTGTATAAACCAACTACCAGGTTGTGTGCTTTCGTAAAGCTAAGATTACCTCTTGACGGGTACGCGCAAAACATACTAAACATAAGTCAGTCTCAAAACCCATTATTTGAATTTGCCCGAATTTAAACTGTTTTTGGATATGTAGGTACCGAATAGATTTTCCTATACAATTTAATTATAAACAAAAGAAACGATTGCGTCTAAAGAGTTTTATTTAATTTACGGTAGTTGTAAATAATTTGTATGAAACATGACAAATAGTCTGATATAAGCCATGAATCTCAAGTAAATGCAAGTTTTCTATGTTATTGTTGTAAACTTGTAAAATTCTTACGTAAACTTGTAGTTCCCAAATGATCTATAAGATAAAATTAAATAAATGTACATGCATCATTTATGCTAGAGAATTGCAAATATATTATTTTTCTGTATTACAACAAACTTAGGAAGTAAGATTGAGCATTTTATAAAAATGAGACTTTAAATTTCAACTACCACTTTATTAAGTCCTTTTGTTTAATCTTATGCAATACTAGTTTTTAAGTGTTAAATTGTTTTTACCATATATTTATGTTCTATCAGAAATTTTGTGAGAATTAAGTATGGAATGAAGCGATTCAAATGCAAGACATTTGATTTCTGCCAAAGCGTAGGAACTTGTTTTTTTTTTGCTGTTTCCAATAAAGTCTTCCTTTTACTAAAAATGTATTAATTAATTTCTTATGGTGACAACATATTAAATTGATTGTACAACTGTTTACTAGTCTTTAAAGAATAGTAAGGACTGAATTGTTTGCAGTTGTATTTTAATCTGTAATTTATAAAAAATAAGAACTAAGGTATTAAAATCTCAATTGTTTTTGTTTATTACTTGTACTATTATTTTCAACAATGTAAATAGTTATTTTTAACTTGAAGGAATAAATTGTATTATAACAAAGTATAAATACCTAAACAGATGTTATTTTCTTTCAATCACCCTTAACATCATCACAAGTGCTAGCTATAGTATCACAGTCAGGACAAGGACTGTTTCCTAAGTGTTCTGAAATTTTTCTTTTCAACACTTTCGCACTAGAAGGATTGAGCGACGGTTCCCTCATTTCTTCATCTTTAAGTTTACAATCCGGACACAGAGAGTCAGATTTTTCACTTGAGGCCTTCCGTGAAACATCCTTAAGAGAACATTTTGACTTCAACACAGATGTACAACAATAACTAGAACATGTACTACATGTACTTGTGAATGGTGTTCCGCGTCCACCTGCAGGAATGAAGAAGTTACCGTCAACTGTATGCTGGTGACGTGGTAGCCCACATCACCAGACCACATACAGGTGTTTGCGTTAAGTCTTAGGGTGTATACACGTACAACGCTTATCAGCGCTGGTTCGGAACAAAGTATAGAGATCTGCGCCGACTACCTGTGCGGACCGGTTCCGATAAGCGTTAGCAGATCGGCGCCGGTAGTCAGCGTTCTACGTGTATACGCCCTTATACGGTTTACGTTCACAAAATAGGCATTGGATATCAGCATTATATGGACGAAAAGAAACTAACGCTGACGATCCTATGCCCATGATGTGGAAGCGTACCTTTAGTTGAAATGCTGTTGTCCGAGTCACAGCCACAGTCGCACTTCTTAAGTTTACACCGTTTATATTTTTTGTTATTTACTAGTCTGTTACGTTTTTTACTAGCATCGTCACAAGAACACTCGTCAGTTATTGAATCGCCGCTGAAACTCTTGGCTGTCCGCTTAGGCATCAACTGGGCCTTGTGCATGGGTTCCGCATCGGCTTTATCTTGTGATCGAATGCTAGCTTCTTTACTGATATCGTCGCAAGAACACTCAACAGACATCGACTGGCCGCTTTTAGTTTTAGCAGTCCACATTGGCATCAGTAGGCCCTTTGGCATGGGATTAGCTGCCGTATTATCCTCTGATTTATTGTTATGAGTTTTACTTAGATCGTCACACGAACACTCGATGGACATCGACTGGCTGCTTTTAGCCTTAGCGGTCCACTTAGGCATCAGTAGGGCGTTTGGCATGGGATTAGCTGCCGTATTATCCTCTGATTTATTGTTATGAGTTTTACTTAGATCGTCACACGAACACTCGATGGACATCGACTGGCCGCTTTTAGCCTTAGCGGTCCACTTAGGCATCAGTAGGGCGTTTGGCATGGGTTTATCTTTTGATCTCTTGGGTTTTTTACTGACATCGTCGCAGGAACACTCGCCAGACGTCGAATCACCGCTGTAACTCTTAGCGATCCACTTTGGCTTCAGTAAAGATTTGCTCATAGGATTAGTATCGGCACAATGTGATCTACTTGTTTGTGTTTCGCGACCGCCCGCAGGAGTGCAATCGCAACCTTCATCTGCATAAGTGGTAATTGCTTTGTCTGCAGAATCAATCTTGGGCTTTGAGTCACAAGCCCACATTATACTCTTTTTTTTCTCCCTGCCTCTTTTATAACTTTGTTTACTGCAACAACTGTCATCTGGAGACATTTTGTTATTCTTGGGAGTCGTGTTAGGGTCCACTAGGCACTCTAAACTCATGGGCGCCTCCGGTGCCGGGGCACTACAGGAACAGTGGCATGGTTTGGAGCAAACTACTTCATAATGGCACACTGTATTATTTACGGCGGACCCTGTGTCTATCTGAACGGTCTTATCTTTGCATGGCAGCGTATACACGAAGTCGCGTTGTCGCAAGCTTGGATAAAAGTAGACCAAGTCTGTTGTCGATGACCAAGCGTCATTATGAAACTGTAAATAAAATATGATTAAAACGTTTTAGTTTAAAATAAAAACATCTTTATTACTTGAAGTTTAGATTACTTAACACACGCCTGTAATCCCCGAAAGGCTAGGCAGGTGTATCCATTAGTACACCCACATTTCGCCAATTATATTTAAGTCCCATGTAAAAGGGGGCAGGTATTGCCATCAACTGGATACAAATTCAGGCTCCGTGACTGTTATAAAAAAAATCCTGATATAAAAACCCAAAACCACTTTGCCCGCCCATGGGAACCGAAACCAAGACCTCATGTTGACCAGTCGCCATTGCGACCACTAGACCAACGTGGCAATGATGGGAGTGGGGATGTTAAGGTAAGTAAGATTACTAAAATATAGGTACCTTTACTTGGTAGCCAAAATCAAGATTGTTTAAATTATGACTGAATTCCGCATTACCCAGTCTTGGAAATTCGTTTCGCGGGTTTGGAGGCCACACATTTTGAGGGAATCTAGATAAGGGAAAACACATTTTATCATAAAGAACATTAGTGCCAAAATAAGTTGAATGTATAAAAAATTTTCGATACTCACGGAAGAATACTTCTTATTAACCAACTTCCTCCATTATTGATGCATTGTGGTGGGATGTTATGGTTATTACTAGCAAACATAGGATTAGGTGTGGTTGCAAATTGATGGCATTGAGTTGTATTGCCCGACCTCCATTTGAGCGTCGGCATGAAAAAGAACTGCACTGATCCATCCGGTAATGTAATCGATGTAACTTGTCCTTCACCCACTATTTCTGGATACATGCTTTGGTTTGACTGTAATGCTAGAAGTAAAATTATCAAGTGAAATGAAATTGCTGTCTCTGGAAATTTATCTTGTACGGTTCACAATCTTAACACGCACGCCTATCTATATAATATGTTGCCTTACAAACTTTTAAACCGTGCAAGACTCGAACCAGCGACTCTGAGCGCCATTGCTCATTGCGCTAAGAACCCCACCAGGTGAAGACAAGAATCGGTAGTAGTAGAGTACCCTCCACAACTTGTGACACTATTCAGGAACTTCACTGATGCGGCGCACACATCTTGGTTAGTCAGGTTCCCTAGTACTTTGCTCGTTGACCAATGTTTTTGTAAGTGAAGGAAACTAACGTATATTGTAGGAACTACAAAATGGTCCATTGGTAAAAGGATTTCCACAGAAAGCTTGGTTGCACTGCATGATTGCGGTCCAATTTATTCCTTTTTATTTCTTCAACTCATATCTATACTGTTCGGAGGTCTGTAGTGGTTTTAATGAATGTGTAAATGTTTCAATGTTATAAAGTCCATTAGTCCTGTCGACATTTTGCCTGACTTTTTGTGAATGACATTTTTCTTTTTGGACAACTCAAGCATAGTTTAAATAGCTTATGTCAATGAAAGGAGATTAGTCTTTATAAGTATTATTTCAATTACTCTTAACTACTATATGATTTCAGTTTAGTCTGGGTGATACCTAATTAAAATACTTTACTAAATGAAATAAGTTGCAACTTGGGATTGCTTCCCTTCTACTTATTGGCTTTAGCCATTATACAGAGTGCTTTCCATCTCTTAAATCTTTAGGTTACTAGTAAAGGTATGCATTAGAGGGCTTTACAAATCAGTTACGTTACTTTTACAGGTTTTAGCAAAATAATAGATTTGTAATTCTACATTTATACATATATTTCGTAATTTGTGTAACAATAGCAATTCCTTTTTGCAAAGAAGATAATTTGTTACGCTTTATAAGCTCTGTTATTGTTTTGATATAAAAATAAGAAATACACATGTTTTAAATTAAATACTACACAGTAGTAATTACTTAGATTATACAAAATCTATAGATAAATTTACATGTGTGTATGAGAATTAACTGAACACTGCATTTCTGATATGGAAGTTCACAATATACTCAGAGTTAGTTCGCTGCACACTTATTGCAAAGGGGTCAGTAGGGTGGAACGTGAATGCGACCAGTCTTCGCGCGCTCACTGGCACCGATTGCCCTAGCACTCCTGCATAAATTTTGAATTTAAGTAGTCCTGAGTCACGGGCATAGAATCTGAAAAATAAAACTTTATTAACATCAAAATCCGACAGATTTAGATCATGTATGTTAACAATAAGTTCAGTTACCTTATAGGATATTCACCATAGGCCTTAGGTCTCTCCATAACAGAAACCCATTTGTCATCATAACTGAATAGTCCTAAATCTAAATATGGCGATCCACTGTACGACTGCGCGCTAATCGGCAACTGTGCTAGGATTCTTTTTGTAGCTTCTGTTCGACCCCCATAAATGGCTCTCACGATAGTTTGTTTGAACCTTTGTTGCGTCAGCCTTGCGTACAAATTATTTGATGGCGAACAAGTGAATTGGGAATCAGCACACAATCTTGCATTCCTAAAGCAATCGCAATAGTTTTCAAAAAGTTGCAAGAGTCCTTCTGACGTGTTCTCATATACTTCTAGTATTTTGCTTTCGCTTATATTGTAAATGACAAAAAACGAAGACTGGCTGTTGGGTTCTGCCACACGTAACGTCACAACTTCTTCACTGGCATATTTTATGAACAGATGATCCTCATCTAGCAACTGCATCTTCCACATTCTCAAACTTTTAAACATGTCAAAATATTTATAAAACTTTCTCAATTCAAGGGGATCTCCCGTTTCGTCACTTATAGTTTTTGCCCTTTTAAAAAGGAAGACAAGTAATCTATGTTTAAGGCTGTTTATTGTTTCTTCATGAAAAGGCCTTTCATTCATAATAGGTACAAAGACAGAGTTAACAATGTATGGATCATCATCATAACAAAATCTTCCAATCTTTCTGATTTCTATGAGCATGCCTTCGACAATTTGAAATAAATGTATTGTTTGGTGCTGAACTGATAGCACAGCGAGAACTTCTTTATACAAGTAAATTCCTTGATTGTGTGAGAGGTAAATTTTATCTATTCTGAAATGTTTTGTGTCACAAAGTTTACCCTGATGCAAGTCCACTAGATGTAGAGAATAATCTTCTAATGCTGATCTGAAACAATGAACACAGGACTGTCTGATAATTCTTTCTACTAACAAATACAATCACTTTTGAATAATCATTCCCACTAGTTCAACTGCACAGTTCTACGATAGAACTAGTGGGTTTTTTTTTACTAGTTCTACGATTCAAGGTGGTACGAAATCGTAGAACTAGTTGGGAACGAAAAAATCCCATTACTTCTACTGGCCCTATTATAGTACATTATGATATAAGTGCGGTAAGTTGAAAATTGCAATCTATAATATGTATGTATTTAGAAATATATAAGTATGTTTATCAGTTGTCTAGTACCCATAACACAAGCTCTGCTTAGCTTGGGACTAGATGGCGTTGTGTGATAGTTGTGGAATATTTTTTTTTTTTTTTTTATTTATACGTTTGTTTTGCTCGGCTAGACGGTCAGCCGGAAAATACTGATAGTACGGGCCTAAGCCAAGTGATTATCAGCTGGAGTAGACGAAGTTCGGTCAGGTGCAGAGGATTGTATTGATGATGGTAGAGTATTTGAGTGGTGCTGAAGATTTTCTGATTCACATTGCAGGAACTTTCTCACGAGTCTGCATGTGTTTAGTATCACTGCTTTTTGTAGCAGATGGAAGATATTTGGAGGTAAACTAAGAGTTATTATTATTAGTTATGAAAATTTGAGCAATTAGTAAAATCGATTATTACCTACTTCTAAACAAATAAGCGATGCGCGCGCATCGCTTATTTTTTCGCGCTTTTTTTTCAGGCATGGGCACAAAACAGCCAGTATTATTAATAAAGTAAATTAATATTTTTGTTTTTGTTACAGACATTAATGGATGTAATGTCAAAATTAATTAAATTAAAGAATTAAATGTTTATTTATTATATTTTATCTCCCAAAGTTAATTTTATTCATAAAATGTTGACCAATTTTCTGAAATAAAAACTCTTTGCTAAGATTTAAAAAAGTAGGTACCGTTCGTTTTGACGGAGCATCTTGATAAACCGTGCGATTTACATTACATTACCGCACAAGTACGTAATAAGATACATTACGATATTGAAATTGGTGAAATAAGAGACCCTTTACGAGCAAATGTGTTATAAAACAATTTATAGTATAACTAATGGAACTTATCGTTCCCACTAATCTACGATATAAGGGTGTCACAAAATCGTAAAACCAGTGGCACTGAAGTTTCTCATTTGTTCTATCACACCGTTTAGGGTACGATTACGGCACAAACTACTTCTTTTGGAGATGAAAAAGAAAGGATAGGTAGTAAAGTCCCACAAACTACCAGGACAACAGGAGTAGGAGAAAAGATAGACAGGAGAACAGGAGAAAGATTCCAATACCTCCTGTATTGGAATCTTTAAATAAAATCTATATTAGGACTTTCTAATACCATGCACTTTTTTTTGTTGGAGATAGGAATAGGAAACCAGTATAGTATAGTCCCACACCAGCAGACCAGAATGGTATTGAATTATTAGTGTCACCATTGCATACTGCATGTTAATAGTAGTGTTTAGGGATTTGATTATTAAATGAGATTTCTAATAATATACACAGTATGCAATGGTGACACAAATAATTCACCATTCTGGCGGAACTAACAAATGAAACACTTGAGTTGGTTGGTTGGTTTTACGATTTTGTAACACCCTTATATCGTAGATTAGTGGGAACGATAAGTTCCATTAGTTCTACTATAAATTTGTTTAATAGGACCAGTAGAACTAATGGGACTTTTCGTTCTCACTAGTTCTACCACCTTGAATCGTAGAACTGTGCAGTAGAACTAGTGGGAATGATCCCTTTTGTAGACATGTAGAGGCAAGTCTTTGAATAAGGGAAATGAACTTACCTAATGGTTGGAGTAACAGCTTCGTTGTTGCTATGAATATGATAAAAATGTGGTCTAAGGTCATCTGGAATGTGTGCTGCGGATCCCACTATCACATATCTGCCATCTTCAGTAAACAGACTACACTCACGGTTCAGCTGTTGGTCCATGAATGGCATGTGACCGGCATTGTTGCGTTCAGCTCTTGGTACTTCTCGTTGTTGACACACATTTACAGTGAATTTAGGCTGGAAAACACAAGTATTTGTATGAGGGTAAAATGAAGTATTCGTTTTAACATAATATATCACAATAATTTTTATAACACACAAGTGTATACTCATAGAAAAGAATGGACAAAACATCTATTTTGTAATAACATCTTTTAACTGAATGCATATGAAATTATTTTTAAGGTACATTAGAATCCCGATCATCTAGCTAGATCAATTAAAACCTAGATATTTTCCATATAATCACCATGAACAATGAGTTTGGATAATTAGATATCCAGATAACCAAGCTTCAGATAATTAGGATTCTACTGTGCTTACTCAGACCAAGAAAAAAAGGATGATGGCGCGCCGCGAACACCAACAGTGAAGCCACAAAAACCACGCTACTGGTGGTGTTCGCGACGCGCCGTCTGCCTTTTTTCTTGGTCTGAGTGTGCTTATCAAAAAACCATTTGTAGTAAAATTACATTTGTAGAAAAAAAAATACCATTGAAATTGTTAACACAATCTGATTCAATATTATTATGCAAGTAATATTTTTATTATAATAATTTCACTTAGGCTAAGATTGTTGGTAACAGCTAATAGAGAATGAATGTTTAGAACTGAATTATCAAGGCACTTTGAATACAACAATTTAGATAATAGGTATTTAACTTCGTTTCATGGATTTTATATGTATTGTATATAAACATACCTTGAAAAACCTGTAGAAAATGTGTGTTCTAATTCTATGATGTGCGTCAGCATCAGCATTGAGTAAGTCAGAGGGATATCCAGCAACGAGGTCTCCGGCAGCAGCAGCTCCTCGGTACTCATAGATCTACAAACAAAATATTATGTTATGGTAAAACAAACAAGCACAACAATGCTGTTTGTCACAAAAAAGAAATAGTCACTGGATACCTCTAAAGATGTTTGATCAGCTGAAAATGCAATGAAATGCTTTCCATCAGGACTAAACTTCCTCAAGAAACAGGGGGGTTTTTCTACATTCACGATAGTCAAATTCGGAAAAACATTCTGGTAAAACTCTCGAACAACATGGAAATGAGAGCCAGGTTTTCGAGAGCCATATATTTCTCTGTCCATAAGCCGTATGACTATGTTTTGGGGCTTGATTTTGCGCGGCACGATCCTATCGGTACAGAAAAACTCATCATCTTTCAGAGCACCGGGTGGAGGATCCTCGTAATAAACATTTGATGGTTGGCTGGTGGATGCCATGACGAATTATACAACACTACGTCTTTCCAAGTTTGTTAGAAAAAGCATTTTCTTATCAATCGAAATTAATATCAAAACCGCAACTGACGCTAAACAACAAAATGATTGAAAATGGTGGAAATCAGCTGTTTGTTGACTTATAAGTTATAGTTGACATGGACACATTGATTCCGTTCTGAAACAACAGTTCAAAATGTCTCAACGTGCTTTGTTGTGTATCAAGTTTCATGTGTTTGCAAGAGGTCTAGGAATCTAATAAAACCAATTCTATTTCGAGAAAATAATTAAATTGCACATAAAAATCATCAAAATTTGTTGAGGTCCCGGGTGTACCCGAATCAGTATTTTACGTGTTACTTTTTTTCAACCAAACCCCGACGCACATAGTTTTTCGACCATACTGCCTACTCTTACCTCCTTGAAATTACATGCTTATAAATATGCTCAGTTAGTACACACACTCAATCGGAATACTTATTAAATTGCCAAACATTTATGTCTATTAGCCAGTTTTTGCTTACACCGATGATCCCCTTTTTTGGAAAAATGAACAACCCTTTTTTAAACAAAGTATTCGAACGAGAAATCGAATTTGACACTTGCTTGACAGTTTGGTAATGACTTAAGTTACGTTTTAGCCTAGGTTATGTTGTTATAGCACGGTGTTTATCTTTTCACTTATTTTAGAAATCATGGAAAACCTAACTAGCCGGTTATATTCTATGCGAAATTCATTGGCCTCTTTAAGCAAACGAAAATCATTTAAATATGGTTTGCCCTTCATATTATTCATGGTAGGAGGTTCTTTCGGTTTGCGGGAATGGACACAAATCAGGTGATTTTATCTTCTATCAATGCTGCAATAATGACATAGAATTAATTTCCTCTACTGTTCAATTGTTGGCATTGCATTCCTTGCAGATAGGTATCGAGCCTTTGACCAGCCTATCAAGATAAACATCTTGACAGTCTTTAATAACTCTGTGAAGATGTTTATCTTGATAGGCTAGTCTAAGAGTCATCACACTTCACACTAATATTATAAAGGCGAAAATTTGTGAGTGTGTATGTGTGTTACTTCTTCACGCAAAAACTACTAAACGGATTTGGATAAAATTTAGTACACAGATAGTTTATAACCTGGATTAACACATAGGATAGTTTTGTTATCCCGATTTTATCTTCCCGTGGGTTAATTTTCGAGTTGTAGCGGGCGAAGCCGCTGGCAACAGCTTGTTCAATAAACATGAAAACAGGCATACAACACTATACCTTTATAGTCTTACATAAATGTTATCAATATGTATAGTTATGTATATGTATATGTATGTGTTTATGTTATGTATATGTATAGTTTATGTAGCTATAATATATTAATTATTGCATAACATTAAACATACTGACTCATTATCATTACACTGATGTGATGACATATAAGGCTATTAGTTGTTCTTCTCTCAATGATGAAAACTATGTGTCATTAAATGACTTTACATTAAAACTTCAAGAGGTTATCTTTCAAAATTCTGTTAAACCAGTAATATGTTAAAACCCACTTTTCCTGATTACGGAGTTAGAATAGTTCTTAGACTTAGGATTTTCTCATCACAAAATTTTAAATAACACCTATATTCTGGTCAAGTAGGCAGAAGTGTGTAGTACAGCCACATTTGCCAACAACCAGCTAATTCTTGGGTCTTAACCATAACCCAAGAATTAGGTAGTTTTGATGGTCTGTTGATTATAAACTACTACTGAGCATAAGGTCCAAATCCTGGTCTAATTCCCAGGTCAGGCAAACTATTATTTTTCATGAGGCATTGCATGCCTTTTGCAGAGTAGGGGCCCGGAAATCCTGGAATGACCTCTTTAGCAGAATCATAAACAGATAATAACAAGAAGTATTTTGAAATGGTCACAGATGCAGTTGTGAATTGTCACTTTGTGACCATTTAGGGCCCCCTAGAGTCAGATCTTGTGCCTGGTTTATTAATGATGATTGCGGCTCAGTCACCCACACACTGGAACAATCATTTGAATAGTAAAGGAACAGTTCTGCTTTTAGTGGACATGTCTATCAATATTATTTAAGTTAAAATTGTTACTTTCAGATATCAATTCTCAAAAGTAAAAGGTGTCAGTAAGGAGGAGGCAGAAAAAATGGGGTTAAACAGAGAGAAAAATGTGACTTTAGAAGACACTTATGAAGAGATACAAAAACTTGATATAGATAACTGGGAAAACAAACGCGGACCTCGGCCCTGGGAGACAGTTGAACAAAAATGAAGAAAAACCAGTGACCAGAAAACCACAAACCAAGTGTTGGTTTTAATATTGTTGTAAATATTTTTATTGCTTGAGTCTTAGTTTAATTTAAAATGATTGTTATTGTTTGAAAACAAGTCTAGTTAGTTAATTGTTATTTTGTATAATAATAATTGTATTTTCCTACTCTGATTTTTATTTATATAATAGATTGGATGTCTAGACTATTTAGAGCCAGACTGCATATTTTCTAATTAGCCCACAGATTGTTGTGAACCAATACCTAATTACTGTTCTTTGAATGAGTAATTAGATTTATTAGAAATTTTGTGTAGGTACACTTATTAACTACATACACTATGAGTACTATGATTTGCGTAAATAGGTAATTAATCGCTGTAATCAGTTAAGTAGGTATACATATAAAACAGATCTAATGTGCATTGGACCTTGAGTCCATTCAATAATCTGTGACCATGCTTAGTTTCTACGTCGCGCGATGACGTGTATTATTATTATTATAATAAATTATAATCAGATGACTCTGTGCTCTGTAAAACACTACGACGCGACGACGGAAAAACTCAATGATTAAAACTTATTAACGGAATACCGGGAAACCACACAAAAAGAAATGCCAACAAACTGATAAACATTTTTTTCTCAGTTTTGAAACTTGGCACGTAACCAGAATCGAATTTGGGATGCGTCGTTTCCCAACTCGGTAAAATACAAGCTTTAGCCTTGCCCGGTGCCATTACGCGTTTTAAAGCGTGATAATAATAGTTTCTGATTGTTCCGCATATTATGTTTTAATGCTAAGAGTTAGTAGAGCTACGCATTGAAGTCGGTACAAACACGTGCGACCTCGAACGATTACAGAAAGTTCAGGAAATCTAATAAATTAATTCAAGAATACTTCAAACCGCTCCAGCGTTTATTTATGCATTACCTACTTTTAGATATTTTGGAAAGAAGGTCATAACTCATAAGCACTTTTGTCTGTAATACTTCCTGCAATTGTATAAAGAGCGTAAAATAAAGGTATTAATTTAACGTTCACGAATATACCGAGTACATACCTAGTTAACTGTAACATTTTTCAGTTGTGCTCCGTGTTAATGACCGAAAACAGACAATTTGTAGTTTCACTCTTGTTTTTAGATTAGGTACCGTACAATATATTTTGGTCAGCGAGTTCACCGTACCTCGGCGACACCATTATTCAGGAAAATATGATAGAATTTATATTTATCCTCTTACGAAAATTCACTCATTTGGTTACACCAATGGGTAGGTACAATATTATTATTAAACAAAGAGCAGGACACCATATTACTACTAAATAACAGCTAGTTTGGCATAACTATTTACTTTAGTGACACATTGATTCTCATAAATAACATCACGCTAGTATTCCCAAAGGGGTTGACAAGGGGAGAGTAATTGTGTTAGGCCAAGCCAAACACATTAATCGATACATTTTATGCTGGAAATAAATAGCTACCTTAGTTAAGTTCAAACAAGGTTTGTGCCTTAGCTTGTCTTTGAACTGATAGTAGATATGAGACAAGTACCTACGTAAGCCTACGTTAGAGCACAGGTTAGGGGCTAGTCGAGTTATTTAGCTATGTATTTACTTACGTACAGTAAGCAGCACCAATATGTAGGTATATTATAAACGTTTAGAACCAATTTTCACCTACGGTATTGATTTACCATCAACCGTAGGCTGCAGTCAGACCAAATATAAAGTATAAAGACGGAACTCTGCGAACAGCAAAGTGAGGCCGGTCAAACTACGCCTCGCCGTGTACATACACAATACACGCACACACGTACAACATAAACTACGCCTTGGTCTGAGACATGTGTGCGTGTATGCGAGGCGTGTAGTTTGACCGGCCTCACTTTGCTGTTCGCAGAGTTCCGTCTTTACTTTTTATTTGGTCTGAGGCCACCTAGTAGCGGCTACTACGGTACGTAGCCGCGACTGAGAAATTCCAGCACCTTTATTTATTATTAAAATCCCTATTGTTCCATTTGTGAACAATAGCAGGAGCTATTTACGTCGCAATCATACGTTTCTAGAATATCGTCGAATGACCTTCCTTCAAGTAGGTATGTTGTCTTATCAATTAACAGATAAAACATTATCCTGTTTCACTCGTGTAGGAATCTATGATAATCCGGCTCGCCTGATCGACACCACTGACACCGAATGTTTTTTCTTATCAACAATATTATGCCTATCTTTAGACAACATTAATGCGCAAACATTCCTACCACAGTTTTAATAACAAACAAACACGAATGATTTGTTTTGGTATAACTAACAAACATTAAACAAACACGTGAGTTGAGGTCGTGGCCGGCCCAATCAGTGAACTCCACCGCATACAATGAAAATAAAAAGGTGTGGGAAGGTGTGTAAGTAGCTTATACACTAGATCCTGAGTTATTTGTTAATTTATGACGATCCATAATAAATAATAAGTGTAATGTCACTGCCCTGTTATATGGTATTTTCTCCGCTGCAGACTACAGTTGAACTACCTAAGTAATAGGGCTAGATAACCCTCTATCTCGAACTTAAGTCTAGACAGCACTTATCTATCTTCTGTAGGTACCCTACATAAGACTACTTAGTCCTTTCGTCCACAGACAACAAAGGGCGAGAGCTATCTAAATACACATAACTAGCTGGCTATACAATATGGGTAGGTATTGTACCATACGACTGCAATGCGCCACACCGCGCAAATCGATACACGGGCATAGAATACGACACGGGTACGATAATATTATCATATTGATATTTATACCTACTGTGACACGGGCATGAAATTAGTAATCCTGAAACCATAGACTGATGCTCCTGTAAATACAATGAAAAGTCAGGCAAATGATGAATTTTATTGATGATGATTGGAATCAACGCCTCGTTGGGGGCATTAAACCGTGCAGGGTAACTAAAACGTTACCCTTTATTCTTTGGGACTCCACTCGCAGTCGGATTAAAAAGACATTGCATGATGATTTCACAATTTATACCGACGATGAGTCATACCATAGGTAGGTTAGGTACTTACATTATTACCTATTTCCTTCGCTTCTAATTTTGTTATAATCTTTAAATGAGGATGATGAAATTAAACTTGTAGATGACAAACAAGTTTTGACGAGAGAATGAGAACTGGAACTCCAAGATCGGAACACAAGCTGCCTATAGAATTAGAGGTCGCACAACATTGAAAGAGGTTAATGACCCTTTTCGAATCAACGATCAGTATTTTACATTGTTATACATACCTACATAAAATAACATCACGCCTGTAATTCCCGAAGGGTTAGGCAGAGATGTTGGCAGGTAAGTTCCTGCTGGAAAAACCCAATAACACTTTTGCGCGACCCGGGAATCGAACCCAGGAACCCATGCTCAGCAGTCGTGCTTGCGCCAACTAGACCAACGACGCAGTCATAAATGTTATAATTTTCTTAATGAAATTTAGGTAGGTACCTACCAATAACGACCTACCTCTAGCTTATGGGTTGTGATAGATTTATGTACGGTTGTTGGGTAGGGAAAGCTACCTGGGTTCCCTTATTTCTATAGATAGGTAAGCACCTACCTACTTACTTGCCCTTGGCTAATTTATGGCTATTTTTTTTTTTAATCATGAGCGCGGTCATTCGACAAGGTTTCCAACAGTTAATTAAATTAAGTAGGCACCTGCCTAGTCTATTTAGGTCGGGTACTAACCTACCTACGTAGGTACGTAGGTAAATAATACAACGTTATTTTTCCAAAACTACGGTCAATATGCAGTTTCATGGTCCTGCATAAAATATCTCCGTCTAAACTGAGAGCAATGTCTCGGTTTTGCGTCGTTTGTTTTATTGATCGCCAAGATTCGTTGAATTTGCTTTGTTTTGTTGGGCTTCCTCTCATTCCAGACCAAACAATTTGCGTCACAAAGGAAAGAAGTTACGCATGCGTTCTAGAACATTGTTGCTATCTCTATCTGTTCCAATGTGTTAGAAAGAGGCAAAATTTGCTTCGGCTATCCTCGACGGTCTCCGTTAGTCTCCGTAGTCATTGATTTTTCACGAGTCCGTGTCTATATAAAGCGAATGTCTGTACCCGGAGCGCATTTCAAAACGAAAAATTGAAAAAGGAATTCACAAGCGCGTGACTTTTTAGAGTTCTTCGTCAGAGAAAACAGTATTTTATTGATTCTTGTGTTTTTATCAGACCAAATTCTAGTCTTATATCGGTAAGTGTTCATCTTTCTATATTCAAGTTGTGTTCTAAGCACTATTTTAGCATCATCTGTTATGGAAAGTTATGTGAACTGCGCAGTTTTTATTGATCGTGCGACTGCGAGCGCCATTTTGGATAATTTGGATAACAGTCGTCAGATTGTACAATTTTCGTGTGTTTTTGTTCCGATCATGTTTCATAAATAAATTCAAATATATCAGTTCTAAATAAAAAATAACGATAGCAATCTATTGCTCATTATCTTTAGAAGTTAAAGATAATGTGAAAATAAATGTATTGTACTACATAATCAATAATGTGAATTCTCTACAATACCTAACAGTTAAAAATCATTGTCCACCAAACAAGAACCTATTATTCTCATTAAATCCACCTATTCAAATAAATTCGTTTCAAATACTAGGTAAGTCAAAGTATTTAATGAGGACGAGTGTATCATGTACCTACTTACTTATATAAATAGGTAGGTACCTCCTACCAGTACCAATATGGACGAATTTGGCTTTTTCTAAATGTACCTAGGTATATAAAACTCGTAAACTGTTCCGAGGCGGTCAAGTCACTAGGTCACCCCCCGTTTTACTGTATCCGTGACCTACTTGCCTATTGCTTTGCACGCGGGTGGCGGCCATTATTATCTGCCTACTGCGTATTGAATCAATTAAGTACATCAACGTTGGGGAAACATTGTGATTTACGAACCACGGATTTTTTATGTTTTACTAATTACTTAAATTCCGCCCCTAAGACGAACCACTGACTGAAAGTAGGCATCCAACCATAATTATGCGTATTTCAACATAATTATGATTAATTATCTATTTATCTGACAACCATATTTATTGGTTAAGTTAATAAATATTTAAAAACCTACCTACTAATATTGCACAGCCTAACGAAACCCAGGCAGGCAGGTCCGGTCTCAGATAGCGTAATGTTTTGTCATCAACTCATCATAGTACCCAGTCATAAACACAGTGACTCATACTTGAAGCTGTTTCCAACTACATACTAGTGATTAGTAACAACAGTTTTAATATTTTATGCTAACAATTACTTTACTTCTATTACAGGACAAAATGCAGATCTTCGTGAAGACTTTGACGGGGAAAACCATCACGTTAGAGGTGGAAGCCTCTGATACTATTGAAAATGTGAAAGCTAAGATTCAAGATAAGGAAGGTATTCCCCCAGACCAGCAGCGCTTGATCTTCGCCGGCAAGCAGCTTGAAGATGGCCGTACATTATCCGACTACAATATTCAAAAGGAGTCTACTCTGCATTTAGTCCTGCGTCTGCGTGGTGGTATGCAAATCTTTGTCAAAACATTGACTGGCAAAACTATAACTTTAGAAGTTGAGGCATCTGACACAATTGAGAATGTGAAAGCTAAAATTCAGGACAAGGAGGGAATACCACCAGACCAGCAGAGGTTGATCTTCGCCGGCAAACAGTTGGAGGATGGACGTACATTGTCAGACTACAATATTCAAAAGGAGTCGACGCTGCATTTAGTCCTGCGTCTGCGTGGTGGTATGCAAATATTTGTGAAAACATTGACTGGTAAAACAATAACTTTAGAAGTTGAGGCATCTGACACAATTGAGAACGTCAAAGCTAAAATTCAGGACAAGGAGGGAATACCACCAGACCAGCAGAGGTTGATCTTCGCCGGCAAACAGTTGGAGGATGGACGTACATTGTCCGACTACAATATTCAAAAGGAGTCGACGCTGCATTTAGTCCTGCGTCTGCGTGGTGGTATGCAAATATTTGTGAAAACCTTGACCGGTAAGACCATTACACTTGAGGTTGAAGCATCAGACACCATCGAAAACGTTAAAGCCAAAATACAAGATAAAGAGGGGATCCCTCCAGACCAGCAGAGGTTGATCTTCGCCGGAAAACAGTTGGAAGATGGGCGCACATTGTCTGATTACAATATTCAGAAGGAGTCTACCCTCCATCTAGTCCTGCGTCTGCGTGGTGGTATGCAAATCTTCGTGAAAACCCTGACTGGCAAGACCATCACACTCGAGGTTGAAGCATCAGACACTATTGAAAACGTCAAAGCCAAAATCCAAGACAAAGAGGGAATCCCGCCAGACCAGCAGAGGTTGATCTTTGCGGGCAAACAGTTGGAGGATGGACGCACACTTTCTGATTACAACATACAGAAAGAGTCCACACTTCATTTGGTGCTTCGTCTGCGTGGTGGTATGCAAATCTTCGTGAAGACCTTGACTGGCAAGACCATTACACTCGAGGTCGAAGCATCAGATACAATTGAGAATGTGAAAGCGAAAATCCAAGACAAAGAGGGAATCCCGCCAGACCAGCAGAGACTGATTTTCGCTGGAAAACAGTTGGAGGATGGTCGCACACTCTCCGATTATAACATCCAGAAAGAGTCCACCCTTCACTTAGTACTGCGTCTTCGTGGTGGTATGCAAATCTTCGTGAAGACCTTGACTGGCAAGACCATTACACTCGAGGTCGAAGCATCAGACACGATCGAAAACGTCAAAGCCAAAATCCAAGACAAAGAGGGAATCCCGCCAGACCAGCAAAGGTTGATCTTCGCCGGCAAACAGTTGGAAGATGGGCGCACGTTGTCTGACTACAATATCCAGAAGGAGTCAACTTTGCATTTAGTGCTTCGTCTGCGTGGTGGTATGCAAATATTTGTGAAAACATTGACTGGTAAAACAATAACTTTAGAAGTTGAGGCATCTGACACAATTGAGAATGTCAAAGCTAAAATTCAGGACAAGGAGGGAATACCACCAGACCAGCAGAGGTTGATCTTCGCCGGCAAACAGTTGGAGGATGGACGTACATTGTCAGACTACAATATTCAAAAGGAGTCGACGCTGCATTTAGTCCTGCGTCTGCGTGGTGGTATGCAAATCTTCGTGAAGACCTTGACTGGCAAGACCATTACACTCGAGGTCGAAGCATCAGACACTATTGAAAACGTCAAAGCCAAAATCCAAGACAAAGAGGGAATCCCGCCAGACCAGCAGAGGTTGATTTTCGCTGGCAAACAGTTGGAGGATGGTCGCACACTCTCCGATTACAATATCCAGAAGGAGTCCACCCTTCACTTAGTACTGCGTCTGCGTGGTGGTATGCAAATCTTCGTGAAAACCTTGACTGGCAAGACCATTACACTCGAGGTTGAAGCATCAGACACTATTGAAAACGTCAAAGCCAAAATCCAAGACAAAGAGGGAATCCCGCCAGACCAGCAGAGGTTGATTTTCGCCGGCAAACAGTTGGAAGATGGGCGCACATTGTCTGACTACAATATCCAGAAGGAGTCCACTCTTCACTTAGTATTACGTCTACGTGGTGGTATGCAAATCTTCGTCAAAACACTAACAGGCAAAACTATCACATTAGAAGTTGAAGCTTCTGACACAATCGAGAATGTGAAAGCCAAAATCCAAGACAAAGAGGGAATCCCGCCGGACCAGCAGAGGTTGATCTTCGCCGGCAAACAGTTGGAAGATGGGCGCACACTTTCCGATTACAACATTCAAAAGGAATCTACACTTCATTTAGTATTAAGGTTGAGAGGTGGAATCTAAAAAACATTTACTTCAAAAATAAAAGACTTTTTCTGAACGCACATTCTTTTATTTCATGTCATTTTGTAACACATAAACCACCTTTCCTACATTATCTACAGCAATATGCTGTAGATGCTTTTGACGCGCCCGGCGCGCGTTTTATTCGCATTGAATCGATTAAGTGAGGAAAAGAAAACAGGTAGAAGACGCTGTGGTCGTACCCAAGATAGGCGGTGGTATTGGGTTTTTATATCATAACATCTCGCCTGTAGTCATCGAGCACAAATTCAGACTCCGTTGCTATGTACCCACACGCACATTTCGCCAGTTATGATTAAGCCCCCATGTACTCGTAATAGGAGGCGAGCCTATTGTTATCAACCGGCCACAAATCCAGCCTCCATGCCTCTATGGCTGCTACTGAGCCATTCCTAATAGAAAAACCGAATAACACTGCTCGACCTAGGAATCGAACCCGGGACCTCGTGAACAATAATAGTCGCGCTTGCAAGTTGCGACCACTAGTCCGAGGCAGTCGTGTTTTAAAAACGTATTTATACCTAGGTAGGTACGTTTTTGTAAGCTTTTTTTATCTACCTTTTTACTTACCTAATCTACTCTGTTTTGTTTTTATAAATAGAATATCATAAATAAACAGGATACACAAAAAATATTTACTTTTATGCACTACCTAGGTAGGTACTTAAAATTTACTTAATTTGTTTATTGAATTCAAAACATTTGAATTTTCTATTTTTATTCTTCTACATGTAGGAGCTAGTTCATGACAAAAATATTTTTCGTTCTTTATTTTGTTTTTTCGTGTATTAGCAAACGTCGTTTGATACACGTTGGCATTAATTACTGCAGTTCTTGGCTCCTTAATACCCTCGCTTGGGGCTCGGGTGTGAATACCGCTTCGACTGCATAATCAAAGTTTTCCAACTTGTTACCTACTATTTTGCTGGGTGCCTTCCGACAACGCACGTTTATCAAAGAAAATAATGTTGTAAGTTTGTATCTAGCAGCAGTAATACAAGTACCAAGTATTATGATGATGAAAGCATTGATAGCCCATGATCTGCTAAAAACTTACTAAGCTAAAATATTTTATTACATTCTCACTTATTCTGTGAAGGCGGGAAAAGAGACAACCAACTTAAAAATCTCGAACTTTTTTGTCTCTATCGAGGACAATAGCCGTAAAGAAGATGAAATATAATCGTTTAAAAACCTAAGTTAAGGGCTATTGCGTTTCGATAGTGGCGGTAAGTCCCCTCTTTGAGGAATGGCTAGAGAGGCGCCACGGCGCCGGCGCCCTCACCTTGCGTCAGACGCAGGTCCTCACCGGACACGGTTGTTTCGGGAGGTACCTGCACCGAATCAGGCGGGAGGAAACGCCCGGATGCCACCATTGCGAGGATCGGCCGGAGGACACGGTGGAGCACACAGTTGAGGTGTGCCCCGCTTGGGCGGAGCCCCGCAGTGTTCTCGTAGCGGCGATCGGCAGCGGCGACCTCTCGCGCCTGGCCCTGGTGCAAGCCATGGTCCGGGGCGAGGAGGAATGGGACGCCGTCGCCTCCTTCTGCGAAGCAGTGATGCTAGCGAAGGAGGTGGCGGAACGCGAGAGGGAGAGAACCTCTCGTCCCAGCCGCCGCGGGAGGCGCTCCGGGCGTCGGGGGTCCCGCGATGACCTCCGGCCACCGTAGACGCGGGCCTGTGGACGGTAAGTGATGGGCTAACTCGCCGTCCGTCCGTCTTACGACGAAAACAGGCCGTGTCGACGGCGCGTTCGTGTTCCACGCGCGCCTCAAAGAGATGTCAGCAACATGGGAGGGGCCCGAAAGGGCCGAAGCCCGTCGGGGCCGCGGGTTGTCCACAGGTTATCGCGGCCTCGACATAGAGGGCGATTTTTCTTTCTTTCTTTCTTTCTTTTCTTTCATGATTTTACAATACACCCGCTAAAAAAAAAAAAAAAAAACAAAAAAAAAAAAGGGCTATTGCGTTTCTTTTTAGATTCAGTGTCAAATGGTTCCACTATGGTCTATAGATAATAATATGGGCTATTGCGTATCTTCAGTAGCTAATTAATTGTCAAATGGTTCCACTACCAATTTGACAGATAATCGATGTTAATGTTAGAATGTTTGTTATTTAGTAATATTTTTTTAATTAATTTTGATGTTAATCGATAGCCACTAACATTTAAAAAGATACGACGGCAAATAATTGGAAAAACTGGTTGATTATCTATATCGACATTTACGAACGAATAAAATAAACATCAGTTTTTGGCACAGTTTGGAATTTTGATCTTCTATCCAACCCAAACTGTCAAATTTGAATTTTTAAAAATCTACACAAACGGGACCGGGAGCCAAATTAACAAAAAAAAAATGTTTTAAAAGTAAGTAACGTGTGAGACAGGATGTTATGATTCAATTTATTAGTGCCCGTGAAGTTTAATATTTACGTATTTTAAGTGATATTTGTGGAAGTATCTTAGACAAAACACACACGATGGAAGAACCAATTCTACGGTATGAAAAAATCGACTTTCTCGGAGAGGGGCAGGTAATTTTTGCGATATTATTAAAGCCAAGAAAGTTAAAACAACTATGATTGATTATGATTAAAAAATGAAATATTAAATATAACCTCTAAAAATTTGTTTTAGTTCGCGACAGTTTATAAAGCCAGAGACGTAAAAACAGATAAAATAGTTGCTGTAAAGAAGATCAAAATAGGCTCCCGTCTTGAGGCACAGGATGGCATTAATCGCACTGCTCTGAGAGAAATAAAGCTGTTGCAAGAGTTACAGCATATCAATCTCATTGGATTATTAGGTTTTTCTTTATTTTTATATTTCGCAGAATAACAACCTCGAATAAGCAAGTAAACCAGGCCTGTAAGCTGGTACGTACATACCCAGCCAGCTAGCCTAGCTAATAATAATAATAATTTTTTATTAAAGAAAAAATAACACAAAAAAGGTGTACATTTAGGCACAGTAGTGTTGTTTCACATACAAAGTTATAATTAGTACATATAAGTTAACTATAACTATAATATATTTAAGAGTTACAAGTAGTGGTAATTTTAACTCCAAATGTTTGTATAGCGACCTGCCCGATCTAGGTTTATTTGTTTGTAGTACATAATTTATAAAGGCTAGTGAAAACCATGTCCAGTGCAAACTAACCAACTTTATTGTATTCCCTATATTTCATACCCTGTACTCTCTAATTCATATTTATGGGTCAGTGGGTCGTCTTAGGCGCGATGGACTCAATATCAAAACTCCTTGCTGAACAATCTTTCTGTTTACAGATGTATTTGGACAAAAATCAAATGTATCATTAGTGTTTGACTTTATGGACACTGACTTAGAAATAATTGTTAAAGACAATAATATTGTACTCACTCCAGCTAATGTTAAGGCTTACATGATTATGACTTTAAAAGGTAAGTTATGTCTTCATCACCGTAGGGTTATTTGATACAGAATTTTTACATAGTATAATGTCTTGTTCTATTTTTTGCATGAAGTTAAAAGACTAAGAATGTAACCGCACAACCAAACCAACTCATATGGGCATTTTTACCAAAGTTGCTCTGTTTGCTGTGCATTCTTTGTTTATTTATGCTGGGAAGGAAATGAAAACAAACTTCCTAGCAATGTAATGTTTATGAGGTTGATTGTAATTATGTTCATTCAAGAAGTTGCAATACCAAAATGAAAAAAAGTGTAAATAATTCATTCTTTTCTTTTAAAAAAAGTTGCCTGACTCTAGGAATTTTTCCTTTATTGTGGTGTGTTAACACCAATATTAAAACTCACATAAACACACCCAGACATGAAACAACTATCTTTAGGCCATACAAATATTTGTTCCATGCGGGGATTGAACCCGCGACATGCAGCGCAGCAGTCCAATCTCTCAGCCACTTCACTAACCATGCCACACACCACAACAAAACTTAAAATAAAACCTAAAAGTAATTAAAAATCCTATTTTGCAGGTTTAGAGTATTTACATCAAAACTGGATATTGCACAGAGATTTGAAACCTAACAACTTACTTATAAACCGGGAGGGCATTTTGAAGATCGGTGACTTCGGGCTTGCTAAGGCTTTTGGGTCTCCAACCAGAATTAACACACATCAAGTGGTAACCAGATGGTATAGGTAATGAATAACAAGCAATTTCTTGTAATCATATTATTAATTTTTTAACCTTTTGTGTGCCGGAACGTAGATCCAGCGAGACACTTAAATATTTGCTCAACTAAATGAGAACCCAATCTCTAAACTAGTTTCAACTCTAAACAGTGAGCCATGCATTGCTATTACAACATTCTTGTAATTATTTAGGCTCTCATTTAGCTGTTGCCTAGTGTAAGTGGAAACGAGAATTAGTCTTAGCTTATTACCTGACCACAGCTTAGCAAAAAGAAGATTATGATTTTGATTGTTTGGCCTAAACCAATTTTTTCGAACACTTTATTTTCCTCCACTACAGGTCCCCCGAACTGTTGTTTGGAGCAAGGCAATATGGTACTGGTGTGGATATGTGGGCAATAGGCTGTATTCTTGCTGAGCTACTGTTGAGAGTGCCTTTCTTACCTGGAGAGTCAGACCTAGATCAACTGTCGCGGATTTTCCAAGTATTTGGCACACCCAGTGAAGAGACTTGGCCAGTGAGTGTTTGTTTATGAGCCCTTGCTGACATTACTATAGTTTGCCATGTTAAAATGGAGCTCCATGTACACTCATGAAAAGAAAATCTTAAAGATAGTGTAATATGTATAGGCTGCATTGACTTCCTGTGTGTTTTTGTGTATTGTTAACACATTTAATATTATTATACTGCTTTGACTTCCTCCTATTATAACATTTTTATTTTGACCCGACTGCGGCTAAGCCCAAAGGGAAGGTTATTTGTGATAAAATAGTAGTTGGCAGATTCGTCTCAAAATTAAGTTGTTATAGTTTTTTCTTGCTTATCTTTCAAAACTTTATATATTTTATGTATGTCTACAATGTATGTATTTATTCTTATATTTTAGGTATATATTTTTTCTAATGTGTTCAACTGTTTTGCACCTACTGTGTATTGTCTCTGTTTCACCCTAAAGTAGACTGGTAGAAAATGCCCAAGGCCCGCCTTTGTACGATTTTTGTGCATAAAGCAAAAACAAAAAAAAAACAAAAAAATAAGTATCTTTAATAGGTCGGTACTTTACGCGATTACTGACTTAATCACCTTGAGAGCTGTATATTTATATCTCTGTTGTATTAATTTACTTTGATTAGAAAGGAAATTAACATGAACAAATTCCTTTCATATTCTTACTCTATTTTCAGGGTATGAAGAACTTGACAGACTATGTGCAGTTCAAGATATTTCCACCGCAGCAGCTGCGTCATATATTCAGTGCCGCGTCAGACGATCTCATCCAGCTAATGGAGAGCCTCCTGGCTCTGTATCCTCCCAGTCGGTGCGACTGCACGCAGGCGTTGCAGATGCCCTACTTTAGGTATGTCAAATTTACTGAATCAAGCAACTTCTTTTTGTGGATGGGAAATCGTCAAATGACCTTGTTGGGAGCTCTGGGCAGAGCGAAAGGGAGTGTTAGACTTCTACTGAATAAAACCCACCTCTGTTCCTTTTTAGCCCTTTGTGCTTCGGAGCCTGCGGGACTGTTCGAATGAGATCGGTATCTGTTTCGAACAGTGCCGAAGCTCGAATCGAGTACCATGTTACAGTTTTTTTATATATTTAATCAATGTAAGATGGAGCTCGCAACTACGTCGTGGCAAAAAGATGCTAATCCCATGGGCCTGAAGCACGCACAAGGTACGACGTTATATCGTGACCTGAAGCTGTGTCCCGATGTGACATCGTGTCGTGGAATTCTAAGACGTGCGTCGTAAAAAATCACGATTTGACTTATCGTGGTACGATGCACGGCACATGATGGACACTCTTTCCTTTCCATTATTGGCGCACGTGCAGGATTGTGCCGTCAGATTTTATGACAGGACTTCGTGTCGCGATTTTTACGATCTATTTTGTATTTTGGCCCTACCTATTTGTAGGTCTAATAACTAGATTGTCCTGATTAAATAAATTTTTAATCGACTATTAAAAATTGAGGTTATGTGTGTGTTTGCAGTCGCCATCTAGGTACTTGTTTTTAGTTTGTGTCTCCTGACACAACACACACTACGACGACAACATACACGACATACTACGATACTTTAATTTTGCAGCAAAAGACTTCTTACTAAGAAAAAAATCTTTGTTTCAGTAACAAACCAGCTCCTTCAGTAGGCAACAAGCTGCCCATGCCTTCGAATATTAGCAAAATCGAGATAGATAAACCATCACTCAAGAGAAAGCTTCTAGAGAACATTGATGGCGGATCATTAGCAAAGAGACTACAGTTTTGACCAACCAACGGTTCAAGACATTCTTACGTACTGCTGGATTTAGTACAATGAAAGAAAGTGCAATTTACTTTATGTGATTGTTGATTATAATGACATGGACTTAGATAAAAAAAGACATGTGGCTTTGCTACATGTCTTTGTAAGGGGTTAACTTCGTGCAATGTTTCGAAGGTGGCTAATATATTCCCACATCCTATTTAGTATACTTACGCGAAATAATATATTTAAAGCGTCTCATATGTTTGTTTATTATGTTAGTGAATTAAATGTGTAATCAAAAGAGGCGGTTGCTAAAGTTAAATGTTTCAAAAACTCGTGATGGATTACGACAAACTTGAAAATGTATTGTTTTGCGATTACATATTTTTTGAATGATTGTAAAGACAGACTTGACCGATTCTACCAAATGACAGAACTGAACTGCAAAGACTTGCTGATTATTAACTTTTTTATTGATAAGAGAAAATATAGATTTGATATTAAAATATAGTTTTATTCCATAAAAACCGTACTCCGTAAAATTAATAATAAGATTATAGTAAAAATAATCTTTCAGTTATTGCTTATTTTTCTATGCACTAGAATTTACAGAACATTGATGAAATTACTCTAATTAAAGATTACAGTAATGTTAAAATGAACATGTCAGAAATTACAATATAAACATACTTCTTACGTGTAACTGGAATGAAATGTAAGCTAATAAATTGTTAAAATAGTAGCAAACAATAATCATCGAATAGTGACGACGATATTTGGTTACAAACACTCGAAGAATCATGTAACTGGACAGTCTCATGAACACAACGACGACACGGGAACGTAAACTGTCGTATGACACACACGTCCACGTCTACTTGGGCAGGGGAATCGAAACCGATCTGAAAATGGAAAACAAAATGCTATTAGCGCCGTATCACAGTGGCGATAAGTTACCGAATTATCAGCGAGCGGTCAATGTGTCTTACTAAAGGGCTTCGCGTGGTGCGCCACTAGGACCACGGCTTGGTCGAAACCAGTAAGAAAGTAGTCGGAAGACCGGGCGTCTGACTCTTTTTTGTAGAAGAGATGCTGGTCATCCCTTAGACAGCGCATTTAGCGCTCGCTTTGCTGATAATTCGATCACTAATCATTAGTGAAGTTCTAATTCTAATCTAATTAGTCCGTCAGACAGATTTTCAAAATTTATTGGACACGTACTTTTTCTTTTATCACGTAAACAAACAATGAAGACGATACAGTGCTTTGAAAACTCGTGTGATCTAATTTTCTGAGACATTAGTGTGACATTCTTTAGCGGTCATTGACGTCACAACCCCCCACTCAAATCGTTGTCGCCTTTTATCTTCGTAAATTTTTATTGATTTGATAGAACAAAAAATACGTATCCAATATTTTTCGATAATCTAACAGACGGACTAATTAAAATCATATTTTTTTAAGACAGTAAACATCCCTATTAAGAATGAAAGCATAAAACAAACGAGTTCATCCTCCAAATGGTGTAGGCAGTGCGCGCGATGTGTCCTTTGGTGGCGCGTTCTGGATTGTACTGCAAGGGCGACGGCCTTTTCCAGATCACCACATCACGGCACTGCACTTCAAATCCTGCAAATAATATGTAAGTATTATAAGAAATGTGTCGAATCAAAACCACGGACACGAAATCTTCAAATCAAGTGGAATGAGTCATAGGGCACGCCACGATAGTGGCGGTAAGTATAAGGTAAGTTTAAGTAAGCTCTTTGAGGAGTGGCTTGAGAGGCGCCACGGCGCCCTCACCTTCCGTCTGACGCAGGTCCTCACCGGACACGGTTGTTTCGGGAGGTACCTGCACCGAATCAGGCGGGAGGAAACGCCCGGATGCCACCATTGTGAGGATCGGCCGGAGGACACGGTGGAGCACACAGTGGAGGTGTGCCCCGCTTGGGCGGAGCCCCGCCGTGTTCCTGGCCCTGGTGCAAGCCATGGTCCGGGGCGAGGAGGAATGGGACGCCGTCGCCTCCTTCTGCGAAGCAGTGATGCTAGCGAAGGAGGTGGCGGAACGCGAGAGGGAGAGAACCTCTCGTCCCAGCCGCCGCGGGAGGCGCTCCGGGCGTCGGGGGTCCCGCGATGACCTCCGGCTACCGTAGACGCGGGCCTGTGGACGGTGAGTGATGGGCTAACTCGCCGTCCGTCCGTCTCACGACAAAAACAGGCCGTGTCGACGGCGCGTTCGTGTTCCACGCGCGCCTCAAAGAGATGTCAGCAACATGGGAGGGGCCCGAAAGGGCCGACGCCTGTCGGGGCCGCGGGTAGTCCAACGGTTATCGCAGCCTCGACATAGAGGGCGAAGAAGGAACATGGGTGGTTTTTAGTCAGTAGAAGTCTGACACTCCCTTTCGCTCTGCCCAAGAACGGGAGGGGCTATTCGATGATTTTACACCCACCAAAAAAAAAAAAAAAGTGGAATGAGTCATGCTATGTTGAACTGCGGGACGTTGTAAGAGATAACGCGGCCTTGACATATAGGGCTGAGAAGGAACATGGGTGGTTTTTAGTCAGTAGAAGTCTGACACTCCCTTTCACTCTGCCCTAGAGCGGTAGGGGTTATTTGATGATTTCCCATCCCCACAAAAAAAGAGTCATACTATGTTAACATTTCAATGTTTTAACCTTTGGTATACCGTGGCCGTTATATTGACGGAGCGGAGATCCATGACAAAATGAAATTACGCGTTTTTTTTTCAGAGAACTAGTTTAGTCGTTGAGACGGGCGTTATAGGGCGAGTAAAAGTACAAACAAACAACCACACTTTTAATTACAGCCAGTGTCTCGGCTCTGAATGTATGAGCTGCGGCTGTTGTATGTATTTTTTTTTTTATCGGGACAAGCCGGCCACACTGCTCCCAAACCACTGTAACTCCTGTAAACCAGAATCAGCAGTGGCGACCACCAGGAAAGCGCCGAGACAATGAAGCTCGACGAAGAACCAGAGAAACGATTTAACTGTCTTGGATCCCGGAAAAAACATTTTCCATTGTATGTAGTAAATCAACAGCGGCGCACGTTTCGTGCTGCCCGTGTGTCACAACTTAGTGCCCTTTGCCCGGCTTCGCCCGCGTGGCCATGTCGAATAATATGCCAACTGAATTTCATCCCCTATTTAACTTTCTTAGGGGTTGAATTTCGTTTATTATACTAAAAACTTCCTCGAAAACCACTCTATCCATTGGTGAAAACAACATGAAAATCGATGCAGTAGTTTATCGCTTACAGACAGACAGACGCGGCGGCGTAAGGACTTAGTGGTGAAAATTAACCCTTCACACAACCGTCAACCAAGCATTTTGTACATCAAACTAAGTACCCTTACGCAAAAATTTTTGCTGGGAAAGGACTATTTTTGAAGTCAAAAATCACATTTTACGGTAAAACACAATGTAGCACTCTTAAAACTTTGTGCTGGTGGATGCTTTGAGTAGTAAACGGGTCATGGAGGTAATTTAAGTAAATTTATAATATGAAAAACTAGTATTTACAAAAACAGCTGTGAAAAATTTGGAACTTTGACCCCGTAACTACCCTCTAGTTAACCCCCAGTATCTCCGTAACTAGATGGTAGTTATATTGGGGGTCAAAGTTCCAAATTTTCCCAGGTATGGTCTAGAAAAGAAAAAAATATCGCAGTGGTAGGGAGAACAAATGCCCTTTGTTTGCGTTATGGTAACTTTTATACCCTTTATGTACTTAGTGATAAGTAGTGTTTTTTACTCACCATTATCCCCTTTGTCGTTAGGCCTGTGTGCGACTATTTTGCTCTTCATAATTGCAGTCTGTACACAAAAATTTATCGGTCCATTCTCTGTTTTCTTACAACAATTTTTTTTCTATTATATTAGCTTAATTTTCATGCAGCAGAAACGTTCACACTTTCTGTAGGCAAACACAACGTTTTAGAATAGTTATAATGTTTTTCAGAGGATACTTGCAATGTTCAAAGTGCCAATTCATTGATGTATATTTCATTAAAAAAAACATTGTGTTGGCCAACGAAAGTAAGGGAAGTTACATGAAGTGGCCTGAGAACATTGTCTGAGTATTATTCACATTTACCTTGGGCGTGTGAGAGACCACTGATAGTCGTCCATATACGCCATACTTGCGTTCGTCTTCGGGCCTAAGTGTTCCCATTTTTTTCATCACTAAATAGATCTGCAAGCAAGAATCTTTAATCATTTAACCGTTTACATTAATACCGTGTTGGCACATATCATAAATCTGTGAATAAAAATGCTAAACATTGTTTCTGAAACATGTTCCTGGCAACAAACATCCCATCAGTGAAATATATGACTATACTATGACTGGCCTGTTGGTCTAGTGGTTAGTGACCCTAACTGCTATGCCGGAGGTCGTGGGTTCGATTCCCACCCAGGACAAATGTTTGTGTGATGAGCACGATCATTTGTTCTGTGTCTGGGTGTAATTTATCTATAATATGTATGTATTTAGAAATATATAAGTATGTTTATCAGTTGTCTAGTACCCATAACACAAGCTCTGCTTAGCTTGGGACTAGATGGCGTTGTGTGATAGTTGTGGAATATTATTATTATTTCCTTTATTCACTTTCTAACATATTCAATACAATTTTAAATATTTATTACAAAAAAGCATATAAAAAACATTTAAAAATATAAAAAATAGTAGCCCACCGGCATTGGGAACAGGGTCCGAGCTACCGGTAGTCAGGGCTCTTGAGAGAGGAACCTCCTGACAATACGCGCCGTGTCCAGAAGTACTGCCTTCTGAATCAAGCCCTTGATCCAGCTACCAAGCGAGAGCCTCCTTAGATGTTCGTCGAGGCTCTTGGCTATTAGACCATTGGCAGACACGACTATCGGCACAATGACTGCTGTATTCACGTGCCACATGTCGACAACCTCGCGAGCCAGATCTAGATACTTGTATTGTTTATCTTTCTCTGCTTTCACGCGGTTCTCGTCATGCGGAACCGTGATATCAACAATCATTGCGCGACGCTCCGATCGATCCATCACCACAATGTCAGGCTTATTGGCAACAATGGGCCTGTCAGTGATGATAGGTCGATCCCAATACAACGAAATATTACCATTTTCGAGAACTGGGTCGGGCGCATACTTATAGTATAGCACTTCTGTTTCCACAAGGTTGTATTTCAAAGCAAGTTGCTGGTGGATAATCCTGGCAACGAGGTTGTGTCTATGCAAGTATTCTCCATTAGCCAGACGAGAACACCCAGAAATAATGTGTCGGATCGATTCTCCAGGACGGTGGCATGCCCGACATATGTCAACCGTGCCATCCTTCACAATGTATTTCCGGTAGTTATTCGTCATCATAACTTCGTCCATTATTGCACAGACAAAACCTTCGGTTTCCCCGAAAAGGTCACCGAAACGCAGCCAGGATACAGACGTTAAGAAGTCTACATCGGGCCCATGTAGGGCCCGGTAAAAGCGTCCGTGCAGCTCCTTGCTCTGCCATACCTCCTTGCGGTCATTAGTGTCTAATACTTTAGGTTTGCGCCAGTTCTCGTTAGCCAAGGAGAGCGGGGTAAGGCCCTTGTCCACTGAGACCACATCTCGGTGCATCCCCACGTCGGCTTCTAGGAAGTATTCCCTGAGACTGCATACCTCACGGTTGTGTAGGGTCTTAGCATTTAAGAAACCACGACCCCCACACTTCCGTGGGATATACAATCTCATCACCGACGAACGTGGGTGATGCATCCGACTTGCAGTCAATAGCGAGCGGACCCTCCTATCTAGGGCATCAAGTTCTGTCTGAGTCCATTTGAGTATGCCGAAAGAATGCATCAAAACCGGCATGACCCAACTGTTGAAGGCGCGCACCTTGTTTCCACCTGACAAAAGACTGCTCAGCACCTTGTTCAGGCGGCCAAAGAAACGTTCCTTCAACGATTGTTTCATGTCGGCAATATTGATACCTAATGCTTCCGACATACCCAAATACTTGTAAGTTTCTGTTGACGAGAGTGATCTAAGTTGTAGGGAATCCGAGAGTTGAGTTCCCACGGATTGTTTGTCCATTCCAAATTCCATTCTGATGCCACTACTGAAAGTTTCTGTTACCTTCAGTAGCTTCATCAGTTGCAAATTGTTGGGGGCAAAGAGTTTCAGATCATCCATGTAAAGAAGGTGAGATATAACCTGACCACCTCTCCTCAACCGATAGCCTAGACCTGAACCCTCCAGCAGTGTGCTAAGAGGGTTCAAGGCTAGGCAAAACCACAATGGACTCAGACTATCACCCTGGAATATACCACGCTCGATCCTTATCGGTTCACTGTTCCCTCCGATCTGTCGACATCCTGGATAGCGAAGGACTGTTCTCCAGTTCCCCATACATGACATCAGGAAGGTACGCAGAGTTGCATCTACTTTGTACAATTCCAGCACCCTCATGAGTCATGTATGAGGCACAGAGTCATAGGCCTTCTTATAATCTATCCAACATGTAGACAGATCCTTTCGGGAGCGGCGAACCTGTTGGCTAATGGTCATATCAATGAGGAGCAGCTCCTTAGTACCACGGGACCCGTTCCTACATCCATTCTGAGAGGCAGACATGATAGAGTTAGTTTCGATGTGTTGGTTGATTTTCACTCTCAAAATGGACGTAAGAACTTTATAGACGGTTGGTAAACAAGTAATTGGTCTATAATTTTTGGGTTCCGCAGTACTACCTGATTTATGGAGCAGGTGGGTAATTCCTGTCGTCAAGAACTGGTGTAGCGACCCTGACTCTAAGGCTGATTGAAACTGGGACGCCAAGCGAGCGTGCGACCTTAGCAACCACTTTATCCAAAAGTTGTGCAGTCCGTCCGGCCCTGGAGATTTCCAGTTAGGTAACGGACGGACTGCACGAGCTACGTCTTGGGGACTGATGATGATTGCCCCCATTTCTGTTATAGGATCACACGCTTGTTTAACCTCCCGGGTCCAATCACCCTCAGTGTGACTGACAGGCACTGACCAGATGTTGCGCCAGAATGACGTCATGGCATCATCATCCGGCAGACGCGTGTCAATCACACCTTGGTCTGGTCGGTCCCAAGCTCTATATACCCACCTTTCATCACTTCGGAAAGTGCGATTCTGTGTGTACCGCTCCACTCGTCGCTTGTACCGACGAATACGGCTTGCCCATGCACAGATTTTCTGCTTTAGAAAGTCGATGCGCTCTGTGACGCAGGACAAATAATCAGGAAAACTAATATCTGTTCCCGAGAACGCCCGCCTCACAAAGCGCATCACTCTAGGGCGAGTATTGCCCTCCCTGAAGCAGATCAACTTGCCGATGAGTGCTCTAGCCTCACCGATACGCCGCTCAATTCTGCACTGCCAGGCTGGGACAGCTAAATTTGGTCGTGCAGCTCTGTCGTTGTTAGGAAATTTAACGTGAGCTACACGACATGCCGCTACAGCTGCACAATACAAAATTGAGTGGGTATCAGCGAGGTCTTTGCTGCTGTCAAAGCAATTTGACAGTTGCGAATCTAGAGCACACATCAGCGCCCTGTTTTTCTTGTGCATGGGCAAACGGGGTAAACGTGGTCTAAGGTCAGGTGGTGTGGAACGGTACTCCCGAAATGCACCCTCCAAAGCGCTCCTCAATTGAACGTTGCACTGGGTACTCACGGAAATAACTTCATCATCATCCTCTTCACCACCGCGTTCGGATCGTGGCAGAGCACTGGAAACATTTTCCAACTGCACCGCGATCATTGGTGAAGCTGGCGTGACTGGGTTACTCCGTGATTCAGAGCGTAGTCGATCAAGTACGGAATCATCCAACATATGGTTATGCAGGATGACAGGCCCTTGATCCGACAATCATTGCGCCGACACGCTGATAGCTGGCTCAAGCACCTGGAACAGAGAGAGCATCCGACCCCGGTACGCGGTCAAGTTACTTCCCCCCTCAGTGGCCCCATAATATGCGCGCATGACATGTTCATTCATGGACTGAGTCCATCTCATGCGCGGCACATTTCCACCAGCAGCGGGGACCCTATTCGGGGCCGGTTGGCCTCGAGGTCCTAAGCCCGCTGGTGGCCGTCCTCTTCCTCGTCGTCCGCGTCGCGGTGGTGATGGTGATGGCGGCGGTGATTGTGATGGTGTAGACAACGGGGAGAAAAACTCGTCACTGGAACTCGACGCAGCTACAGCTACCGGTGACACGGCGCTCACGCTTGTGGCGCGTCCCGGCGACTGCGAGGCGGAGTTTAGTGACGAGTCCGGAGATGGTGGGTGTGCTTGGAGGCGCTTTGCCCGGCTTCTTGTTAACATAGGTGACGTTTTTCAATTGCTTTCTTTCTGCATGATTTTTATTTTTCGTAGGATTGAACTTAAATGGTGATTCCTCCTTTTATTTCTGGTGGTTTATTTATCCAAAATATTTGATTAAACATGTTTACTGTATTAAAGTTGGTCAAAAAAGATTTAAAATTATTGAAAAGCATAAAAAATTTTGCGTCACATTGACAACCGGGCCACAGATTATTATTATTATTATTTTTGGTAAACATGTTCTGTTTCTTAGCTCATTGGCTAGTTTAAGCTACATTAACGGGCGAATGCCAAAATCAATGTAGCGTGTGTGTGTGTGATGAAGAATTAATGTTGTGAGAAGTATTGTCCTCAATCTGCATGAACTTTCTCACTATTCTGCAGGTGTTCAAAATTGCGGCTTTTTGAAGTGATATATAAATTGAGTCTTTCAGGTCTATTAGTTTGAGGCTATGGTGGAGATGATTAGGTATAACACCCGTAGTGGAGACAACAATAGGGACAACATATACTTTTTCCTGGCTCCAAATTCTAATCACTTCTTCTTTCAGATCAGCATATTTACTGATTTTTTCCCCTATTGTTTTTTGTAGATTGTGTGTATTAGGAACTGCAATATCGATGAGGTATGTTACTTTATTTGCTTTATCTTGAAGGATGATATCTGGTCTGTTGTAGTGAGTCGTTCTGTCTGATAGTATGCCACGGTCGTAAAAGAGTTTGTGCGTTGTATTTTCTAAGAATCTTACTGGTACATATTTATAATATGGCGTGTTAGTATCTTGTATGAGCTTATGTTTGATTGCTAGGTTTTGATGTATGATATTTGCTACCTGATTGTGCCTGTGAGTATAATCTGTTTGTGTGAGTGTTGTGCATGCCCCTGTTATGTGTTGTATGGTCTCTGGTTGACTGTGGCATTTGCGGCATTTATCGTTCGTTATTGTGGGGTCTTTGATAATGAATTTCCTATAGTTTTTAGTATTTATGATCTGATCCTGTATTGCGATAATAAACCCCTCAGTTTCCGGAAATAGGCTACCAATTTGAAGCCATTTATTGGATGCTTTCGTATCTACGTAAGGTTGTTCTAGATCATAGGGGTGGCGACCATGTAGAACTTTCTTTTTCCAGTCTTCTAACTTTTGCCTCTGTGGGTCTTCGTTGTTGGTGTAATGTATGTCTGTCTGTTCGTGTAGGTTAAGTGGGGTGTAATTGAGATCATTCATTACTGTTGCCTTATGGATGCTACTTGTGTGTGATTTAGAGTGAAAGAATGTTCTTAGTCTCTTGATTTGTTTCTGCCACAGGTGATGGATATCAATTAGGCCTCTCCCTCCGTTTTGTCGTTTAATAGTCAGTCTTTCTACTGCAGATTTTGGGTGTAGGTTGTTATGTTTAGTAAGAGTAGTGCGTGTTGTTCTTTCTATTTGTTGTATGTCAGTTTTTGTCCACTTGATCACCCCAAACGAGTATGTTAGAATTGGGATTGCGTAGGTGTTTAATGCTTTTATTAAGTGTTTGCCAGATAGTTGACTTTTACATACTGCAATCACTCTTCTCTTGAATTCTGTGTTTAATGTGTCTTTGATTGCTGTGTGATCTATTCCTTTGAGTTGCTTGTACCCTAAGTATTTATATAAGTCTGTTGGTTCCAAAGCTGTGATGATGTCCGTATTATTGATAGGATAGTCACCCGGTTTAATTTTGTATTATTATTATTTCCTTTATTCACTTTCTAACATATTTAATACATTTTTAAATATTTATTACAAAAAAGCATATAAAAAACATTTAAAAATATAAAAAATAGTAGCCCACCGGCATTGGGAACAGGGTCCGAGCTACCGGTAGTCAGGGCTCTTGAGAGAGGAACCTCCTGACAATACGCGCCGTGTCCAGAAGTACTGCCTTCTGAATCAAGCCCTTGATCCAGCTACCAAGCGAGAGCCTCCTTAGATGTTCGTCGAGGCTCTTGGTTATTAGACCATTGGCAGACACGACTATCGGCACAATGACTGCTGTATTCACGTGCCACATGTCGACAACCTCGCGAGCCAGATCTAGATACTTGTATTGTTTATCTTTCTCTGCTTTCACGAGGTTCTCGTCATGCGGAACCGTGATATCAACAATCATTGCGCGACGCTCCGATCGATCCATCACCACAATGTCAGGCTTATTGGCAACAATGGGCCTGTCAGTGATGATAGGTCGATCCCAATACAACGAAATATTACCATTTTCGAGAACTGGGTCGGGCGCATACTTATAGTATGGCACTTCTGTTTCCACAAGGTTGTATTTCAAAGCAAGTTGCTGGTGGATAATCCTGGCAACGAGGTTGTGTCTATGCAAGTATTCTCCATTAGCCAGACGAGAACACCCAGAAACAATGTGTCGGATCGATTCTCCAGGACGGTGGCATGCCCGACATATGTCAACCGTGCCATCCTTCACAATGTATTTCCGGTAGTTATTCGTCATCATAACTTCGTCCATTATTGCACAGACAAAACCTTCGGTTTCCCCGAAAAGGTCACCGAAACGCAGCCAGGATACAGACGTTAAGAAGTCTACATCGGGCCCATGTAGGGCCCGGTAAAAGCGTCCGTGCAGCTCCTTGCTCTGCCATACCTCCTTGCGGTCATTAGTGTCTAATACTTTAGGTTTGCGCCAGTTCTCGTTAGCCAAGGAGAGCGGGGTAAGGCCCTTGTCCACTGAGACCACATCTCGGTGCATCCCCACGTCGGCTTCTAGGAAGTATTCCCTGAGACTGCATACCTCACGGTTGTGTAGGGTCTTAGCATTTAAGAAACCACGACCCCCACACTTCCGTGGGATATACAATCTCATCACCGACGAACGTGGGTGATGCATCCGATTTGCAGTCAATAGCGAGCGGACCCTCCTATCTAGGGCATCAAGTTCTGTCTGAGTCCATTTGAGTATGCCGAAAGAATACATCAAAACCGGCATGACCCAACTGTTGAAGGCGCGCACCTTGTTTCCACCTGACAAAAGACTGCTCAGCACCTTGTTCAGGCGGCAAAAGAAACGTTCCTTCAACGATTGTTTCATGTCGGCAATATTGATACCTAATGCTTCCGACATACCCAAATACTTGTAAGTTTCTGTTGACGAGAGTGATCTAAGTTGTAGGGAATCCGAGAGTTGAGTTCCCACGGATTCCATAATCTCCCCTCGCTTCACATGCATGACTGCACATTTGTCCATTCCAAATTCCATTCTGATGCCACTACTGAAAGTTTCTGTTATTATTATTATTATTATTACAGCAGCTACAAAAACTTTGCAATATTCCGCAACTTTTGTTACACCTAGGCTAAAGATGTTGTGTGTAGTGTCTTACCTGTTCTAACATGCCGTAACTCCTTATAAGGAAGTCCCTCTGAGCCAAAAGGTTGACTCTTTCGCGTTCCTCTTTTTCAACGATAGCATCAGGTTCGTATGAACACAGCACGTACGCAGGTTTCATCTCCATCACCTAGAAAGATGACAAAAATACCAATAGGGTAGTTGACAAAAAAAAAAAAATTGTCCGTCAGATAGATTTCCAAAAAGTATTGGACACGTATTTTTTATTTTTTCATAAAACAATAAATGAAGACGATACAGTGCTTCGAAAAGTCACGCGACGTCATAGTTTGGTGCATTTTTTACCAGAAAGTGGCGTCACCAGCCCTTACTCACAATTTTTGACATGTTTTATTTTCGACATTTTTTTATTGATTTGATAAAACAAATAATACGTACGTATCCAATATTTTTCGATAATCCCACAGATGGACTAAACAGAATCATTTTTTTTTAGCCCGTCAACTACCCTTACAGCAGAAAGTCCAGACATAGACTTCCCAAGAATCGCCACAACGCCTGGTCCAAGGTAACAAGCTATACATTTTTCGGTATAAAATTGACTCGTTTTGTATACCTTTTCCGCACAATGAGAAATCCGCCTAAACTGATTTAACCGAATTTAAAAAAGAAGGAGGTTCTATGTCCCACAGAAATTTCATTATCTGGTTTTGTTCAGCTCGATTGATCATCGTGATTACCTTCCGCACACAATGGAATCCATACAGAATAGACATGGTATATGACCCACCTTCAGTCCCAAATCCCATTAAATCTGTCAACCGTATTTGGAGAAAGATACTATAAAAGAGAAATAACTAACCGGTTGTAATGAAAGCGACGGTTTATCGGACAGCTTCTTATCTTTATCATCTTTGCGTTTCGGTTCTTTCTCTATTCGAGCAGGTTTAGATTTCGTGGTTTTCTCCATAGCAACACTGGTAGCAACATTAGTGGCAGCAGGTGTCGTGGAATTTGCTTCTTCAATCTTCTTTTCGCCTTCCTTAGCTTTGGGTTGTGATGGCTTCTTCAGAGCTTCTGCTTTGGCTTTCGTTTGCTGTAGATAGGTAACCATAGAGTTTTAATGATTCTTTAAAGGGCCTCATAAAATCTTAGTACTAACTGCCGTACTCAGGGATATTTAATGATTACTTAAGCCGTCACTTAGTAAAGTTTTGACATATTTTTGTATGAGAAAACTGTCAAAACCATTACTAAGTGATGGCCTAAGGAATGGTTAAAGCTCTCTGAGTGCGGCAGTAAGTTGTGTAAGTGCAGTGTAAGTATAGAGTGGTACCTGAAACTCTTCTCTTTGCAAACGCGTGCAGTCGCCGCGGGCCCGGGACGAGGCCGTGCCAGTGTATAGTGAGCCCGAGGGCTGTTGGAACAGCGACGCATATTGTTCGCCCACCGGGTATACACGCCTGTTGATAAAACTCAACCAGATTCAGGTTTAGGACGAATTAGCATTTTCCGTAGCTCGCTTGACGTCATTTAGGGAACATTTTTCACTAGAGCGAGGAAGAAGCAGATACGGATCAGAGAGCAGCATAGCTATTCACAACCACTCGGTTGTCCGTCGTATCCAATCGATCCATCGTAACACTATCGAAAATCGCTATTCACAAAACCGAAGCTGAGTAATAGATTCGATTGTGATTCGAGATGAAGATATCAATCCTGCCGACGGCCATTTGCTATCGGTAGTGCAATCCAATCAGAATTACGACGCCATTTTGTACTATACCTTGGTCAAGAGTAATTTAAAATCATTTTTAAAATGTATTTTGAGTTACTCGACGGATATTCATCTCGGAATCTCAGGGTAATCGAGGGCAACCCTCAAATTTTATAGGCTACGTGCCTATAAAATCTGATTACGTGTTTCGTTTTTTTTTACAATGTTATTCAAGTATTCGCATTTGGCAGTCAGACACTTGTGTTGATGAGCTGATGATGAAAGGTATAACGCTCCTCCTCCGCTCCGCTCGCTCCTAAACGGTTAGGAGTAGGAAAATAATTCTTAAACAAAATATTACGCGGACGTATATATGTATAGTTTTATTCTTTCGGACTATCAAGGTGAGCTGATTACGAACTCCTGAATGGTCAAAAATTCAAATTCATAATGGCATGGTACCGACGAATTTTTTTGGATTATTCGACATGAGTCTCAATTTCGTGGTCTTAGAAGTCGCTGATCTCGAAAATGAGGTTAAAGCAAACAGAAAAAGAACTAAAATATATACTAAATTAATAATAGAAAAAAAAACATATGATTCATCGGCTTGCCTTTTTGTATTATTGACGCTTCGTCACTGCCCCACTCTAGGAATTTCTCTGTGTCGTGGGTGCGTTTACAAACATTTAATTAAACTCACATACACAAAGACACCCAGACCCGAAACAACTATCTGTAGGCCATACAAATATTTGTTCCGTGCGGGGATCGAACCCGCGACACGCAGCGCAGCAGTCCAATCGCTCAGCCACTGCGCCAACTAACCAACGTCAAATTAAAATGGTGTTTGCCAATTGTTCGATCAAAAAATCTGATACTCGAAAAAGTGTCACGATCGATTCGACTTCGATTCGATTGTTTGTGAATAGCCATGCAGATACGGAGAAATGCAAATCCGGGCGAATAGGTCTAGCTGAGTCCTTAGGTGTTACAAATAATTTGTTTTTGTTTCATGATAGTTGGTTTTTCTTTTGACTGAGCAAAATTATAAATAATCAAATATCTGTGAAGTGTAGTAAATCAAGATAAAACCATTTTAAGGGCCTTCAGTTCTACGGCAAATGATTTTCCTAGTTAGGAAAATCGTTATTTTAAGCTAAAATGTGATCTAGTTAGGATTCATAATTATTGCACAAAGAAAATGAAACTATATTATTAACAAAAAATATGTTTCATGTATATTTAAATTATTGGTAGGTAAGTGTACTACAGCCTAAAATAGATTCCTTTGTTTAGTACGTTCAAAACATGGTATATACCTAAAATTTCCGAGGTGCGTTTCCTCCCATTGTATTTGAGTTAGCCATGGACTTTTTTCTGGTTCTTTCTCTTCTAAGGGCGTAAATTCTGCAAACCTGAAATATTTTATCGCATCATGTATATTTTTCGTAGCTATGCCATGCCGGTGAAATTTTCTGCCAGAACATGACCTCCCAAACACATCTAAATCTGTTGAAGCTCATTTCAATAGGTCTAGTTAGAAGAACAAACAAACATACAGTCCACGTTTCTATATAGTAGTAGGAGCTGGCCGCCGACCGCATTCAATATGATGTTATAATATTTTTAAGTCAGTTGCCAATAAACACCTTCGAAGACAGACGCTTGTTTCCTTGTGCTAACTACTCGCCATAACAAATCGAACCCTAAAGTACATAACATAATGGTCATAATCGAGCCGGATCATTAGAAAAGTTAATATAGAAAAAACAACATTCCATCAGAGATAAGAACCCGGCGAGTGAATCGTTTACGTAAACAAGTCATTAGCAGTGATTTTAATAATATAAACGTTGTTTCTTCAAGTTTTGGACCGTATTTGTGGATAATAGTGAAAAGTTACTTAATTACCAGTGCAATATGTCTAAGACGGCTGAAGAAGCGCTTGGTATTTTAGAGGATACGGCAGAGTTACTGAAGAAAACACAAGTAAACTTACGAAAATGTCCTAAACAACGTTTGACGAAAGGATACATTCAATCTAGAATTCAGTGCATCGAAGAATACTGGAAAACATTTAACGGTGCGCATCAGGACTTAGCGAAGTTGACACCGAGAGATAAACGTAATTTGTTATCGTATTTCGTTAATGAAGAGTTTTTTATTTACGAAGATCTGTATTTGTGTTTGTTGGGTGAATTACGCGATATGTTAGAAAAGGTGATAACGAAATCATCGCAAATGATGAATATCGATAACGCGGACGAAGATAACCAACAAACACAGGTGAGACTACCAAGTATTACGATACCTACGTTCTCTGGAACCTATGAAGACTGGCCTGCATTTAAGGATTTATATGTTTCTTTAGTACATGATAACAAGTCACTTAGCAACGTTCAAAAATTACATTATTTGAAGACTAGCATCAGCGGTGAAGCAGCAACCCTACTTAAACATATACAAGTAACGGAAAATAATTATTTACAAGCATGGGAAACATTAAAAAATCGCTACGGTAATAGAAGATTGATAGTTAACCTAATGTTGAAGAGATTAGTTTACCAAAAAAAGGCGAATACTCAATCGTCCAGTCAACTTAAGTCAATTTTGGATACAACATCTGAAATTTTAGACAATCTCAAAAACTCCAACGTGAACACCGACTCCTGGGATCCTATAATCATATTTCTGGTCGTACAGAAGCTGGACCCGGAATCTCACAAGGACTGGGAAGAGAACGCCTACAAGGGTGATTCAGAGGATTTACCTACGTGGAATGAGTTAAAGACATTCCTAACTGGCAAATTTCGTGCACTAGAACTAGTTACACCCTCTTCAACGTCAGCTACGCGTGAAAAACCTTCAAAGGAACGCAGTACCTTTCATGTTTCAACGAATGAAAAGGAAAACACTTGTATCATGTGTAAGGAAAATCATACCCTGTGTCACTGCAAATTGTTTGCGAAGATGCAACCTTCTGAACGATTTGAATGTGTGAAGAATAACAAGCTCTGTTTTAACTGCCTGGCATCAGGACATTCGGTCTTCAAATGCCGTGTTCCAATGTCCTGTCGTACGTGTAAAAGACGCCATCATACTCTCATACATCTAACAAAGAAGACGGATACATCAGCATCATCTGAAGCTGTACAGCCGACGACAACAGTATCAACTCAAGCAGATGTAGAAGAAAAGGTACAAGTCAATACAATGATTGCGTCGTACTACAATGCCAGAAAAGAAATAGGAATGTTGGCAACCGCAATGGTGGTAGTAAAGAGTGAGCAAGGGCACTCCATCGTGCTCAAGGCACTCATAGATCCAGGATCTCAAGCCTGCTTTATTAGTGAGAAAGCGGCACAACTCTTAAAACTCAAAAGGGAGGTAACCAATTGCACTATTACTGGAATGGAATCCATGAAGGTCGCTGTCAAGCATGCAGTGAATGTAGAAGTTTTATCACGATGGGAATCAAATTTTGCACTACGTATACAAGCCTACGTGATGACCAAGCACTTGACAGTACAATTACCTGCAAATACATGGTCAACAAGCAAATGGCCACACTTGGCTGATCTAGACTTAGCAGACCCAAAGTATGGAGTATCAGGAAACATTGATCTGCTTCTAGACGTCAAGGGGTATGCAAAGATATTACAAGATGGTCTAATCAAAGGTCCACCGGGGTCACCTATAGCTCAGAGAACCAACCTCGGCTGGATAATATTTGGAGAAATAAACATAAAAACAAACACAAAAGAAAAATGTTTAATAGCGATAAATGAACAAGTCGATGTGAAAGAACTATTGAAGACTATGTGGGAGTTAGAAACCGATACAAAGAGAAATTACACTAAAGACGAAATATTATGCGAAGAAATTTACGAAAAAACACATACTAGAAACAATGATGGACGCTACATAGTTAAATTACCGTTTAAAGACGACAACATAAAATCACCTGACGGAAAGACAAAAGACATAGCATTGAACCGATTTCTGCAACTGGAGAAAAGACTGAACAAAAATCCTGACCTGAAAGAAAAATATAAAAGGGTTATTGAAGAATACATAAACTTAAAACATATTGAAAAGGTACCTAAAGAAGAAATAAATACAAAAAGGTCTGTCTACTTACCCCACCACGCAGTAGTCAGGAACGATAAAGAAAGCACGCAGACTCGCGTCGTTTTTGACGCTTCCTGTAAGGGTTACAATGGAGTTTCCCTAAATGAAGAATTACTGGCAGGTCCTGTTCTACAAGATGACTTGCGAAGCCTAATAATAAGATGGCGAACACACGCAGTATGTTTTGTTTCGGACATACAGAAAATGTACCGAATGATATTGGTAGCCCAGGAAGACACCGATTACCAGAGAATACTGTGGCGAAATGACTTGTCTGAAATCATTCAAGATTTTAGACTCCTGACTGTTACATTCGGCACAGCATCAGCACCATATTTAGCAATAAAAACGCTAATGCAACTTGCTAAAGATGAAGGTGCCGACTACCCTGAAGCTGCTAGAGTGTTACAAGAAGATTTATACGTTGATGACGTTATGTCAGGATGTGACAATTTAGAGCAAGCTATTCAAATAAGCAAAGACTTGAAGAATTTGTTACAACGAGGCGGCTTTCAGCTGAAAAAGTGGTCATCAAATAACGTAGAATTTTTAAAATCTATTGATCCAGAGGACAGATCTATCAATGCACATATGGATCTAAATGTAGATGGTACCATAAAGGCTTTAGGAGTACAATGGAACTTAGGAAGCGATCAATTTGAATACCACCTAAATCTAGTTCCTCTTCCTGCGATTGTTACGAAGCGAAGTATATTGTCAGATGTTCAAAAGCTTTTTGACCCGCTCGGTTGGATAGCGCCATGCATTGTGCAAGCCAAAATTTTGATTCAGAAGCTCTGGCAAACTAAAGTTGATTGGGATCAAGAAATAAGTCTAGCTGTGAGAGAAGAATGGAAAACTATACGAGACGATATTGCCAACGTCAATTCAATTAAAATAGATCGATGGATGGGCACGTACAGTTTAACGAAGAACAGCATACAACTTCATGGTTTTAGTGATGCATCGATGAGAGCATATGCAGCTGTTGTGTACTGTCGCGTACATTACTCGGATGGTACAGTCAAAACTTCATTGATTGCAGCAAGAACTCGTGTCGCTCCGTTGAAGACAGTGTCGTTACCACGACTTGAGTTGTGTGGAGCTGTTCTGGTGTCACGACTATTAAAACAAATTGCAACAGCAATGAAGATCCCACTAGCTAATGTTTTTGCTTGGACTGATTCCTCAATAGTAATTGCTTGGCTACAAAAGGAACCTAGCAAATGGAAGACCTTTGTTGCCAATAGAACGGTCGAAATAACTGGCAACGTCCCGAAAGAACAATGGTACCACGTACAATCGCAAGAGAATCCAGCTGATGTAGCGTCTAGAGGTGCATTAGTATTAGAGTTGAGAACATGTGACTTATGGTGGAAAGGGCCGAAATGGCTTTCAAAGAGAGATATTTATTTTACCAAACCAGAAATTTTATCTACAGAGCTAGAAAAGAAGACAACTATACAAACTTTAACGATTACCAAAAATGAAGAAGATGAGAGACGATTAACGGAACAATTTGAACAATACAATTCGTTGAAGGAATTAGTTAGAAGTATTGCATTCTGTAGGAGATTTTTAAAACATAAAATGTTAAAAGAAGGCATAGATACTGCTTTGACAACGGAAGAATTGGAAGATGCATTAAATATATGCATAAGAAATGTACAAGGTGAAGAATATGCAGAAGAAATTGAGTCTCTAAGAAAGGGTAAACAGGTTAAAAGAACGAGCACACTAAAAACTTTAGATCCGTACTTGGATGAGAAACAGATGCTTCGGGTTGGCGGACGCCTTAGACACGCTAACATAGCGGATCAAAGTAAGCACCCAATCCTAATGGGTCATAGAAACCAACTTACTCCTTTGATTATTGCCGATGCACATTTAAGAACCCTACACGGAGGAATCCAACTAATGTTGAGTTTTTTGCGGTCTAAGTATTGGATAACGCGAGCCAAAGGACAAGTCAAACAATACGTTCACCGATGCTTAGTGTGTGCTAAACAGAATGCGACTGCAAGAACGCAAGTAATGGGTGATTTGCCTAAGGTACGTGTGACACCAGCTCGACCGTTTCTGCATTCCGGTGTAGACTTTGCTGGACCATTACAAGTTCTTTGGAGCAAGGGACGAGGAGTCAAGGCACACAAGGCGTACATATCTATCTTCATATGTATGGCTACCAAGGCCATCCATTTGGAGTTAGTTGGAGATATGACGTCAGAGGCGTTCATCGGTGCTTATAAAAGATTCTGTGCGAGAAGAGGCAAGTGCGCACATTTATGGAGTGACCAGGGGAGGAACTTCATCGGAGCAAATAAAGAGCTGGTAGCCATGTGGAAGGAGGCAAGCTTAGAGTTCTCTGGACCAATCGCAGACACGCTTGCATCTGATGGCACGCAATGGCATTTTATTCCTGCATACAGCCCAAACTTCGGTGGCCTCTGGGAGGCAGGAGTAAAATCTACGAAATATCACTTAAAACGGATACTGACGAGCAATTTAACTTTCGAGGAGATGTCGACAGTACTGTGTGAAATAGAGGCTTGCTTGAACTCGAGACCGTTGTGTCCCCAAGATCATTTGGATAATGTAAATATCGAGCCATTAACACCTGGGCACTTTTTAATTGGAGAGGCACCCATTGTCATACCTAGCCCTAATTTACAAAACTTAAAGGTGAACACGTTATCACGATGGCAATTTGTCCAAAAGTTATTGCATGATTTTTGGTCTAGATGGCAAGAGGAATATTTATCTAGATTACAACAACGACCAAAATGGCTTAAACGAGGAAAAGAGTTTGAAGTCGGCAATATTGTATTGATCAAGCAGGAGAACCTTCCACCAGGGAAGTGGTTACTGGGACGTATAGTAAGCAAACATCCAGGACCAGATGGGTGCACAAGAGTTTATAGTGTCAAAAGCGGTGACAGTATTGTAAAGAGAACTGTGACCAAACTCTGTCCCCTGCCAATCGATAGTAACCCGGAATAGTTCGATCATTTACAATTTGATAATTTTGCATGTATAACGTTAATTACATATGTATAGTTTATTTGAAAGGACTCATATAGTCCTTTGGTGGGCGGCTTATGTTGAAGCTCATTTCAATAGGTCTAGTTAGAAGAACAAACAAACATACAGTCCACGTTTCTATATAGTAGTAGGAGCTGGCCGCCGGCGCCGACCGCATTCAATATGATGTTATAATATTTTTAAGTCAGTTGCCAATAAACACCTTCGAAGACAGACGCTTGTTTCCTTGTGCTAACTACTCGCCATAACAAATCGAACCCTAAAGTACATAACAAAATCAGTAAATGTTCTATTGTCAAAGCCCAGGCCTGCTTTCAGCTGGACGCTGTGAGTCTCACCTTTTAACTATCTAATATAACGGCTGCTCTATTTGTTATGCTTTGTGATCGTATGCTCTTCATTATTTATTATGTAAAGTATGTCTAACTTACTTATTGGTCTGTAGGAGTCGATCTCGTATCCTTTTGCGGTCTTCCTCGAGCACTCGTCGCTTATCGCACTGCCATATATTAAGCATGGTGAAGGTGTCTGTCAATAGTCCCTCTTTCACTTCGCGGTCCAACTGCGTATCCGTGTGAAAACTTGGTGAATGGTTCACCTGAAGACAACACAATTTATTCTATTACAATGGTCTTTCCCGGGTATTTTTTATTAAAGTTTACTCGACTCGTTTAGTTGACTCGATTCCAATTTGAAGCTAAATAGGTTTTTGAATATGTTCATTTTTTTTGACGGATTCAAAATTTCTGCAGTTTCATGTTGTTGTAATTATGGAATGACAGTTTTGTGTACTTGATCAATCGGTTCATGGCCCACTTGATTGAAAAATCTTATTTTTTTTACTTTGATATTGACAGTTCAATAGCTCAGCCAACGAGATGAGTATTATCTAACTACCACGAGAGTCACTATAGTCCTTGTAAATCTGAATACCAATTGCTTCATGAAACTTACTTCCAAGATATAGGGATGTAGCTTTTGATCCAGAAGAATATCGAAGCCCAGTATTTCGAAACAGGCGTGCACCTGCAATATAGCAACGAAATGGTTGAAATTGCAATGCATTAAGAATAACTATTGATAATTAGGTACACATGAAATAGGTACTGGAAACCGAAGTGGAAGACTAATTACTACAAATTAGATAATTTCAGTACCTAATTAAACAAACAGGGCAAACTAAATAAAGTTTTAAAAGTAAAGAAGGTAGTCGCTATGTAAGCCTTGAAAGTCTGGCTGTTAACAAAGTCCTGTTTTATCAAGGGCTTGATACGAATTCAAATAGAGAAACAGAAGCTTGAATCAGCAAATCAGCATTATCATAAAATAAGTCTTTCGTTTGTTTATATTTAATTAACAATTTGAATGGGTTACGAAGTATGTGTATATGAATCCAAAGCTAGATCGTTAACAATGCCCAATAACGCTACACTAATGGCTGCTGCTACACACGTTGCGATAAATCATTACGATTGGACGGTACAGGTCAAACTGCAACGATAAATCTACATGTGTGTATGAGAAAAACTGTACAGTTTTTCAGTTGGAACTGTACCGTCCAATCGTAACGATTTATAATAACGTGTGTAGCAGCCTTGTTATTAAAGAGAGGTCAAGTTTAGATGAAACTAGGAAGTAACCTTCGAAATGGTTTGGATTGGGATGATTTCCGGCCATAACGCGAGCGAAGCCGCGGGCAGACTAGTATCTAATATAAGCTATGTTCTACTAATAATCTTATTACGGAGAGCTACCATCCGTTCGGGATTTCCCCGATTATTCAAATTTTTGTTCTCAATTCTGGCAATATTATCTTGTTCTTTCACACTAGTCGCAACGTCATGAAAATTACTATCAAGTACGCGAACAATAGCCGCATATTCGAAATTATCCAGATGGCAGCCCCAACCAGTATGCTTACTTTGCCTATTCTTCAAATCTCATACAAAAGCTAAATCAAACTCAATTACAATGCTATCTGACTTATAAGTGTTGCATAGTTCTTGCGGCGTGTGACCATGGTTGGAACTAACTCCGCTAAGATAATTTCACGTAGGTATGTTTGCCAACAGCTTCCTTTTGATAATGTCACAAGCGCCAAAATAACTATTACTCTATTATAAAATACAAAAGAACCATGTCATGGGAGGGGAAACACGCGTGGTAACTGTGCTTGAGTATCGGCCACGCAGATATTATCGTCTTCACGATCACTTGGTCTATCGAGTGCCAAAGGCTGTCCAAGTCCACGCCTTGTGATAGCAGGATCTTGTTCAAAGTCGATATCTTGCTGACGAATAGAAATTCATCGAGACTTTAGATTCGATTAGGTGACATAGAGTTTAGCCTTGCACCTGTCCCATCGCCGACACTTAGTGTAAAAGAGCAGCGATTGCAGACCCGGTCGTCCCCATTTATTTTCTGATGTGAGCAATTATACCAAGGAAGAGTTAAACAGCGAGTTTTTTCTTTTGTAGGTAGAGGTCTCGCATATGAAAATTAGAGACTGCCTACTATAATAGAGAGACTATTATAGTAGGCAGTCTCTTTTACTGACACAATATACTTATACTCGCTACCTCGTCGATGGTGGGATAGGTGCTTTAGGGCTATTTTTTATATCAATCCGTGTAATATTAGAAACGAAACACTGAGCTCAGACTAAGTGACAGACACACTATGAGTCATTTGTGTCTGATCTATCTTATTAAAACAAGAATATCGTATGTTTCGTAAAAGCCTTTTAGGAAATTTGGTTTAATCAAGTCGTCAAGAAGTTTCATTTCAGTGTGCCAATTAGAAAGGAATAGGTTATAAACAGGGTTTGTAAATGAATATTTATCAGGTAAGCTAGTCATTCAGCTGTTTATCATTACAGAATTCTAGATTTAAAGGCGTATTCTCACCGTTTGCTGCCCGCTTCAGAATCATACACGTAAGTGCGGCTATGTTTGTTCAGCGCGTAGTTAGTTAGATGCATAAACACGTTAGTCGTGTTGTTCACGTTAGGATCAGCGTACCGGCTTGTTGCAAACCTTTTACAAAAAAAAAACTAGAAGTGACATAGGATCGAAAGGTTGCAGTAATTTTTACCTATTTCCAACAGGTAACTTTAATTACTTCAGCTTTTTTATGATTTATTATGAGTAACTTATTAAGCGGTAGCCTAGTAGTGGCGGTCACGACTTACAATCAGTAAGTCGTGGGTTCGAACCCAGGCAGGGCATTACTTTGTGTAGTTTATTTCATCACCACTGCTTTCAAAAACGGTGAACTAAAACATCGTGAGAAAACTAGTATGTCCTAGATTCTAGAACCAAAAATTCGAAGACATAATGTGACATCTACCAACCCGCAATGGGCCCGCGTAGTGGATTATAGCCCATTCCTTTTATAGAGAGGAGGCCTGTGCCCTAGCAGTGGGAACATTATAGGCTACGATGGTGAATTCCTTAAGATTACTGTTACTGGTTTGAGTAAGGCATTTGATTAAGTTGCATATAAAATTCTTGTATTTGATTCGAGGTAATGCCCAAAAATTACTTCAAAGCTATCCAGATAATATATAAACACTCGTGAAATTCTCTAGAATTAAGTAAATTAAGCAAAGTCTATTGCTTCATAGGAAAACTGGGGTTTTTCAGGGTAGTACAATAGGTTCCCTCATGAATGTTACTTTACAAGACAACTTTGTTTGCCTTTTTGCCAATTTGATACAATATATATTTTTGAATGATTTGTTGAGACTTGAGAGCTACACCTACCTTACAAGTCCTTCATTGTAGACAAAAATTCGAAGAGGATCACACGATGTTATAAGTGTGTATACTCTTATGTCGAACTTATAGCCATCTACCAAGTATGGCTTTGAAAGATATACCTGAAATATAATAATATTAGGATAATATGAGAAGAAGCTAGTGATTTTTATTTGATTTAAAAAGTCATGAGTGTTGGGTAAACTTACCTGACATATAAGTTTATCTGTAGGTTTAATTTCTTTGAGCGACTTCGTCAAATAGATGCCGCGGCCTTGGCTCCCACATTCCGGTTTTATAATAAAAGTCTTATTTTTACGTGATTTACTGTAGTTCAGTGCTTCGCCGAAACTGAATACGACACATATTTTTAAATAATTAATAACGGAATTATTCAAGTTCATAAAAATGTACTCAGAGCTACTTACTCAGCAGGCAAACACCAAGTTTTCGGGAAAAAACTGTACTCCTTTGGATAAATTTTCTGCATTCTGTTTAAATTGCGTGCTAGCAAGTCCTTTCTGAAATCACCATAGAATTTAAAATCGGATTGTGTTTAAACGCCTACCAGAAAAGAACTTATTACTACCAAAAAATTCGAAATGCCTGCCAGAATGGATAAATGCTCACCAAATTGTGTTTCATAAATTATTGTAGAAATTAACCTATTTTCCTTTTTACCCGACTACGGCGAAGCCAAAAGGAAGGGTAATGATTTTGGCAGTCTATGTATGTATGTTTGTATGTTCCACCGTAGCGCCTAGACTACTGAAGGTATTTTAATAAATGAGGTGTCAATGGATTCGTAAGAATAACGCGGGTGACATAGGCTATATAAATTTTAATATTTCTTTTTATGACGGAATTTAAATGTCAAATTGTAAGGTCGAAAAAAATTAAATTGAGATAATCATAACATGTTTGGTATCAATTGAAAGGTCTTGGCGAGTACATTACAAATATGTATATTATATTATAGTTCAAGTCAAGATATATGTTTAGATTGCGGTCAAACAGTACTCGTGGTCTAGTCTGTGTTATTTACTCGTATTATGTAAATAACAAAAGAATATTACACAATGAAAGTAACATATTATTAAGTATTTATTGAATCACACAAAAATAAAATTCAAATTAAAAAATAAGTTTAAAAACCAAAACCCGACTACGAATAAAAACGCAGAAAAGAATTAAACAAGAAAAATCGTCTAGTAAGTAGATAATTTGATTAATTATAGAGGACAGTCGTAGTCGCAAGCCACCTTGCTAATGGCAACTATCAGCTGACTTCTGTATCAATGAGAACGCCATGAAGGCGCATCAGGTATCAGTGGCATGCGACTACGGCTGTCCTCTATAATTTATCAAATTATCTACTTACTAGACCATTTTTCTTTTCTGCGTTTTTATTCGTAGTCGGGTTTTAGTTTTTAAACTTATTTTTATTCTATGCCATAAAGATTTATAAACGCCTTTAAAATTAACTTCTGATCAAACATTTGTAGGCCCAGTCGACGGAGCCACGCTGCGCGGGGCTCCTAATTCTGGGTGGTTTAAAAAAAACCCCAAGTCCCGAGCTCGCTTCGCTCGCTTTTGCGTCCAAGATTTGGAGAGCATTTATCCATTTTGGTAGGCAAAAAGAATATAATAATAATAATATTCCACAACTATCACACAACGCCATCTAGTCCCAAGCTAAGCAGAGCTTGTGTTATGGGTACTAGACAACTGATAAACATACTTATATATTTCAAAATACATACATATTATAGATAAATTACACCCAGACACAGAACAAATGATCGTGCTCATCACACAAACATTTGTCCTGGGAGGGAATCGAACCCACGACCTCCGGCATAGCAGTTAGGGTCACTAACCACTAGACCAACAGGCCAGTCGATATAAATACAACATGTACAATAAAAGTAAATATTTGACAAAAAAAGCATGTATAATAATATTCTGATGAGTGTAAATTATTTTGGAACTTAGAACGTTGTTCTTTAGGCACCTCGGTATAGGGTAGGTTTATTTTATTTGAAGTTAACATTTTTTTTTGATGAGCATTTAAATTGTAGCCTTTAAAATCGAATGAATTCCTATCAAGCTGTTTTAACAATTAAACATTTCTTTCACCTGCAGATCTCTAGCATGCCAGGAAAATGATTGATACGCTGAAACCGCTTCATCTCTTTCGCTCTTTCCACCGAAACGCTCATGTCAGTCCAGTAGAAGTTCCAAGCATCTTCTTCAGATACTTCTCGCATGCCAAAAGCGCTGGCAACTTTCCGTATTGACTCATATCGGCAGTTGGTCAGACAAATTGATATTTGAGATCTGGTATCGAAAATATAAACTAGTAATAAATCATTATAACACTGAAATAAATGTTTAGTTAGGAACAAACTTGAAGAAAGCCAATAATTTAAGCTGGGGTGCTTAAATTATTGGTTTCCTCCAAGTTTGTTTCTTTTAGTAAGGGGGGCAGAAAACTCTTGTTTACAAAGTTAAGTTTGGAACGTTTGTTTGCAATACGGGTAAGGGTAAAATATTAAGTATTATGGCATTTGTCACCCAGAGATTCCCAATGAGTGTGAAGATGCGCAACTGCTTATGTGAATACTGACGCAAAACATCACCTTGTAACTTAAAAAAGTATTTAAGATAGATCTCATTACCTCCTTCTCTTCTTTTTCTTGCGTGTTGTCTCTACAGGTATAATAGGTGCAGTCTGTGAAGTTGGTTGAGATGTGTCATCTTCGCCGCCCAACTTGGTATCATAGCTACGCATAAGCATTGACGCTATGGTCTCAGCATGTTCCTTTTCCTCTTTGGCTTGCTGATCAGTTGTTGTTTTTCCACCTGAATGATTAAGCACGCAAATTGTTATTAATATTATATGGCAGCATACCACGGCATGGCTAGTTATTTTTTGGGAAAACTCATCCAATAGGGAAATTATATTGAAAGTTCAAAAAAGTGCATCAGGGCAATGTTTGAGTTAAAATGTACAGATTCATGTAAACCCTTTTTTATTAATTTTTAAATACTGACACTACCCTGTACGTTATGTACGTACATACATATTTGAACTTCCAGTATTCCAGTATTTGCTAAAACGAACCCGAATTTATTTTCCAAGTTATCTGGCCGCAATAACTGGAGTCGAAGACACGTAAATATGCTGTGCTCGAAACATTTCAAACAGCTCTGATGGATAATAGTGTTTTGTGTGTGGCACCAAGTATTTATGACCATATACCAGAACCAACAAAATATTAAATGATCACAAATTCTTAAAAAACTTTGTTTATCCTATTATAATATAAATGAGTTTCTGAAGGATACTTAAAATACAAACTATGCATAATCTAAAAAGTAACCCTTCACACATACGTCAACCAAGCATTCTGTACATCAAACTAAGTACCCCTACGCAAAAATTTTTGCTGGGAAACAACTTTGTTTTTTGGGGTCAAAAATCTTAGTATTCAAATAGCCAATTGTTAATACATTTATTAGTTTAGATTTGTAAGCTTCTCAGAAAAACATACAATCTAGATAAGTGTATTAATAATATCTCATACACAGCGTTACTACTGTTACTACTGTGTTAACAAATAAAAGATTCTTATATAATGTAATGTGAGCAGAACCATGGGGGAAACCTAGTCTGTTATTATCTTTTACCAAAACATCTATTCTATGTAGTTATAATAATTTATTTAGTCCACAAAACTGTAAATGGAGGCAACATTGAGATACAAATTATATCTCATATACAGGGTGTAAATTAACCCTTCACACACTTACGTCAACAGCATTCTGTACATCAAACTAAGTACCCCTACGCAAAAATTTTATTCTGGGAAACAAACTTTTTTTTGGGGTCAAAAATCACATTTTACGGTAAACTCAATGGAGCACTATTAAAACATTGTGCTAGTGAATGCTTTGAATAGTAAAAAAGTCATGGAGGTAATTTAAGTAAAGTTTTAACCTGAAAAACTTGTATTTACAAAAAACAGCTGTGCAAAATTTGGAGCTTTGACCCCCAATTAGACATGGGTAGCTCGCGAATGAGAGATAAAATTGAACTAGCTCTTTAATTACAATCTAGCTCTCAGTCGCTCAGTCGTTCACGGAATAGCTCACTAGTTCATTTAGCTCAGCGGCTCATTGACTCTACTCTGTGGCTTTGCGAGTTACGAGTGGTATAGTGATACCGACGAAACGCCGACAGCGGCCCGTTGTTCATGCACAATTATTGTAAAAAACCGCTGGTTTTTAAATACGCCAATCTAAATGATATACGTCCATTCATTACATTATACTGTCAATTAATTAGCTTTTCAAATATTTATTCATCTAGATTGACAGTTCTAATCCTGTTCAAGTATGAAGGAAAATCATTGGCTTTAATAATTTTATTTATTTGTAATAAGAACAAAACTACCCAATGAATCTTATTTTATCTATAGCTCGCTACTAAGTTAAATAAAAAGAACTTCAAAGATTTTATAGAGCCACTGAGCTAGTTGTCTCGTTTGACTTGCGTAAAGTAGCGCGGCTCAATTTGATCTGTAGCTCTCAAGTAAATCAAATCAATTGAGCTCAAGAGTTAAGAGTTATTCGGTGAGCTAAAGAGCTAAAAGAGTGATACAGCTCTTTTGATCAAAAGAGCTGTATCTCTCTTTTCTTTTCAGTGAGCTACATTTCGCATGTCTACCCCCAATATCTCAGTAAGTAGGGGGTTCCCAGGTATGGTCTAGAACCAAAAAAATATCGCAGTGATGGGGAGATCAAGTGCCTTTTGTTTACGATAAGAGTACTTTGACACCCTTTATATTGACCAAGGCTGGATAATTATGATAAAAATAGATTAAAATATATTAGTATTATGAAATAATGACAGAAATGGGTTTTAAACATTCTAGTGTGTATTCGAAGTGATGGTCTCTGTTTATAGGCACTATTATTAAAGATAAGTTGCAAGTCCTCACCCTGTACTTTTTCATTCTTTCTATTATTTGACCCTGCATGTATTTGATTCAGGCTGTTTTGTGATTGCTGATCCTCGCCATGCAAGAAAGTGTCTTGTAAATCCACCTATAAATTATGATTATGACTTATACAAGAAACAGGTCCAATTATTTATTCACCAAAAAATCTCAATTGATTAATCCATACCTCCATTTGCTGAAATGAATGTTTATTAGTGATAACAGTCGGCCTAAACGCTAGCTATGTTAAGCATCCTATGGTATGCAATAATATCGCTCAGTGCTTATGAAGTAAGTCGCATAACAACGCAGACCTAAAACAAGAATTAAAAACCACTAAAACAAGAATTTCTGCTGTAAGACAATTGATTGGCTTGTCGTTCATATCATCGCTAAATGTATAACTTTCGTCTTACCAATCTTGGTTAGGTATCTAGTAATTTCATTAAAATTTTGCGAGAGACATTATGGAAACTGTTTTTTGTTTTTGTTTCATGTCAGCTGTCAAAATAAACTGAACTCTATTTCCGTTTCAGACATAGACAGTGTCTTTGGACATAAGATTTCAGCTTATTCCAGACTGTAACTTCCGGAAAATTCGGAAACGGATATGAATGAATTTATTATATTTGAAAATGTGATCTGTCTTTGGCACAGAATATGTATTAGTCTTTGGTGTATTCTTTAGTCTAGAGAATCTGAAACCCTCATTTTGTCTTTGATATACCAAAGACTCAATTATTTATTTGGCAACACCTGCAGTTTTTTTAGCTTGGTCATTGAGTGTGGTCCAGCAATAGAATTTCATAGAGAATTCTATTAGTGACAAACTTCGCATGTGTTACGTGGGAATCAAATTAAACTCTATTTTTCAAACAATAAAACCTAAATGTGCTTGTGATTTAGGGTTTCGAAGTTTTAACAAATTACCAAAGTGGGCCGTACCCTCGGCCGTCAACTTACACAAATCGTCAAATTCTACATTCTTGTACATATTTCTGCTTTTCCGCCAAAGTACAGAGTCATTCTAGATTTGCCAAAATGGCAGAGGGACAGGACGACCCTAAAAAAATTACTATTACAGTGAAAACACCGAAAGAAAAACAGCAAGTGGATATAGAAGAGGATGCTGACGTTAAAAAAGTGAGTACGGCGCCGCCAGAAACTTCGCTCATGGCGTAATAACATAGATATTGTACACGCAATCACTGACGACATTTATTTAGATAATCGGCAACGTAAAATCTGAATTCGTTGTTTGATTTTAGCTCAAGGAAGTGTTGGCCCCTAAATTCAGTGCGGAACCGGAGCAGTTATGTCTCATATTTGCCGGAAAGATCTTGAACGATGTCGACTCCCTGAAACAGCACAACATCAAGGACGGGCTGACAGTCCATCTCGTGATAAAGACGCCTCCTAGGCCCGAGCCTGAGGGCGCTCAGCGACGCCCTCCAGGTACTGAATTGCTTACATCCTGTCATTACTGTGCAACATCGGTTTACACCAAGTGCAGAGAGCTATTGAAGAATTTATAAAAAACTAGCTTCGACCCGCGACTTCACTCGCCTAAATTTAATTATTTTACACATTATCATTATAATGTATGTTATTCTGAATTATAAACTATTATTACTGCAAAGTTTCATCATAATCAATCCAGTCTTTTTGCATGAAAGAGAGAAGCAAACATCTATTCATCAATCCATCCTCACAAACTTTCGCATTTATATTATTAGTAGTAGCATATCATTATTAGGTCATTGACTAATTAATGAATTCCAGTAACATTCGAGTTTTACAACAGGCTAGAACAATATAGTGTACAGAGTAGTAGTGTAAATTCAAGTAAATGTGTAACAATGTATAAGAAGATGTATATTTTCGTATAAATGATATATTATAACCAACAGTACATTAAACATTAGGCCACTGGCCCACTATTAACTTTCTGCATATAAAGTCACGTTTGATAAAAGAAAAGATAATACCCAAGTTATCAACTGATAATGGAGGTCATTTTTTATTAACAAGAGTTTGTTTCCAAAAGTGATCCAATTACGACTAACTTAGAAAATACATTACTTTTGTTATTGTTGCCACTTTAGTTTGGTTTACCTGTAGCTCATACTTTTACCGGTAACACTGGATTTAATTACTTAGTGAGTACCAGTACTAGTTGGTCTAGTAATTGCAAGCTCAGCTTCTAAACATGAGGGTCATGGGCTCAATTCCCAGGTTGGGAGGGGTTTTTGGGGTTTTCCATCAAGAGATTCTCTGTAAAAGACCAGATTTGGTAATAACTTGACTGGCCACATGGATTGGATATGTGTTATATACAGTCCCCATCCTCAGTCGCGAGGGAAGAACAATGAGGAAAGAATATGCTTACCTGTTATTCATGGGAATTAATAAAGGTGGTGAATGTGTGTCTACTAAAGACAACCTGTGCCTTACCCTTGAGGGATTACAGGCATTGCATGGTCATAAATCCAGAATTCATGCAATTTATTAACGTGTGACTGTTAACAATCTTTGAGCTAGAGTATTGATTTTAATCTGCTATGTTTGTTACAAATCAATAATAATTATTAGATTTATTTTATGAAGACTACAACAATCCTTTATTTAATTAAAACATATGTCTGAGATCTTTTACACAAGTGGATATCTTCATAGAAATTACATTATGACATGGGACAAAAAGTTTTTAAAATATCTAGAGTTGAGTTGTCCCCATATCATGTGAGTAATTCTAAAGATGTCATTACAAACAATATGTAATTTCACCATAGTCATACTAATTTCGTCATTTATTTAAGGCTGATGATAAATTGTATTCATATGTTATGAAAAGTTTGTTGGCAAATATCCAGAGTTGAATTAGACCAACCATAAAAATATATTATTGTCCAGTGCTTCAACCACAAAATCAATCAATCAGAATGAAGCAGAATTTCTGTTTGCATTGTAGTTATAAAACTAGTGGCTAAATTATTAGAGTTGCTTGGGTGTATCTTCAAGTTGCTTTCTTAGATTGGTCTTTATCATTGACATACAAAGTTTCTTCCGTGCCTCAGAAAATATGTTAAGCTATTGGCCCCGGCTGTCATTTCTAGATCTTAGACAGTCATTGGCTTAAAAGTCTGACAATCAGTCCTACCAAATGGTATTATGTCAACCTGTACAAACTGGATTGTGGATGTCAGATAGGCAGTACAAGTAGCTCCATGTACAATACTGGTATTCAGCTGCAACTGGTTAGCCTGGCAGCCATCCCCAACAAGGGTAGTCAGACGATAGGTAGTTATGAAATTATGGCCTTTTGAATACAGTAATCTGTCCAAGTCTGGACCCAATTCAACATAACATCACACATGTACTCCATGATGGGATGATTATAGCACTAAAGCAGATATTTAACCAGTCCTATGTTATAACAGGCCCTTACACCTAACAATACTAATCTTATCTTAAGAACAAACACTAACGTTACTAATAAATAAGTAGAGCTAAGCTTAAGACATAAAACTAAAAAAATAATTTAAGTAATGTTATAACAGGTTTAAAGCATATTGCTATTAAACAAAAGCTTGTAATGTTAATAGAGAGTTTAAAAAGGATGTAAACAAACTAATCAATAAATATATTCCAGCTGATGTTGGTGCTACACCATTTGGATTAAATTCGTTGGGTGGATTAGCAGGCCTAGAGAGTTTGGGACTCGGTCAGAGCACTTTCATGGATTTGCAGGTAAAAAACCCTGATTTAACATATTCCATCATGTTGTTGTATTTTACCTCCAAGGGTATGCTCACTTTTACTTATTATTTATATTATTCCCAAATAATTTTATACACTTCACTTTTTTTTATTTTTTAAGTAAGGGAAGTTTAATCCTTCATTAATCTCTTATTCTAAGAAATCTTAAATGATCTTAATATTTATGTGATTATATGATAGTTTAGTGTAATCTAGAAAATAATTATCAAATGCTTATAGGCTCGTATGCAACAAGAACTGCTGTCCAATCCGGACATGCTGAGGCAAGTGCTCGACAACCCGCTTGTGCAGCAGATGATGAATGACCCTGAAAACATGCGGACACTTATCACATCTAACCCACAGATGCAGGACCTCATGGCCGTAAGTTTAATCACAATTTTACTTGGTTACTCATAAAGGGGTATCCTGTTTTCCCCTATTGGCCTTCTTGTTTTTTCATGTCTCAAACTCGATAGTATTTTATTACCTGAAAACCTAGTTACGGAGGAGACATTAAAGGTCAAACTTCAAAACTTATCTAAAGTGTTCTTTGTTTTATATATTTTTTTTAATATTAAAACTCTAAATACTTGCATGACCTCTGTACATTATTCAATGCATAAGCACAATGTTTTGAGTGTGTTACAATAAGTTGTACCTTAAACCGTAATAATTTATAAAAAAAAGAAAAACATTTCCTAACAATATTTGAAACATTTCCCATAAATACTTTCTTCACGGTTTTGTGAAGGGTCATTTACACTATGAAAGTTATCACAACTAAACATAATGTTCCTAGACATAGACGTTTTATAGGCGTTTTTAAAGATGACTAGACATGTTTTAGGTACAGGTAGAATATTCTGTAGTGCATAAATATGAGGTGCTGATTAATTATTAATCCATTAGTCAAACATACCTTCTGCACTGTTTATGGACGAAATAGGTTGACCAGAAAAACCTAAACTTGAAGGAATTAAGTAACAAATTCCTTACACAGGCTTATTTGCATAATAAATAAGAGACTCCCACATAATAAATCAATTTAATTTTTCATGTTTTTTAATCAATTTTAATTTAAAAACTAGACCTAAATAAATTTTATTTTGTTCCCCTAAACAGAGAAATCCAGAAATAAGCCACATGCTGAACAACCCTGAACTACTGCGGCAGACTATGGAGCTGGCTCGTAACCCGGCCATGTTGCAAGAACTCATGCGCTCGCACGACCGCGCGCTCTCCAACCTTGAGAGCATACCTGGTAAGTGTATTATTCCTCTTCTTTCAATGTTGATGGACAACAATTGATATTTTGTTTGGCTAGTAAGAGCTACCAGAACACCCGTCTACCTAGATTAAGTGCTGCTATGTTGCAAGTTCTACAGCATCCTGTACATGTACAACTACCTTCCTCCTGTCCACAACCTTCTGGTCTATTAGCAGGTAAGGAGATAGAGTATATCCTATGAGGAGGCTCCGCACTGGCTTTGTATTTGAGAAGGATTGATGATACCCCATTTGGCTACATTGTTTCTTTGAAGAGTTGAAAGTAATGTGCCTAAACTTCTCCCAATGGGTCTACTTTCGATCTATTCAGATGCAATCAATTTTCAAAGAAGCTACGGTTTATCTAACCACCGCAACCCAGTAGCTGTAACACGATAGCCTTTGGTGTTGAGGTCAAATGTACGAGTATCGGAATTTTGTTTGTCCGACTGTAAAAAATTCCAATATGATCAAAAATCTCCGTAGAAAATGCCTCCCATCAATGGACCTTTGTTACTCAGCTACGAATCCTCGTGAAAATACACCAGATCCAATAAATAAATTCAAGGAGACTTGAAGTTCGAATATGGTCATAAGTGAATAATGTCAACTTGATTGAACAAGACGCCTTATGCAACGTAGTCTTGTTATATAACTAGGTGTATACCGGTGCTACACATGCTATTGAGTGCCTATTATTGTCTTTCCTGTCCATTCAACCGGTCTTGAAGACATCACTATCTGCTATAAGACTGCTATTGTACCCTTTTATATTGTAACAGAGCAGTGGTGACCCAGTGGTGTCGGCCCCGAATTACAGTGAGTCGTGGGTTCGAACCCCGTCAGGCGCTTTAATCTGTGTAATTTATTTCATCACCACTGCTCTCAAAACGGTGAAGGAAAACATCGTGAGGAAACCGGCATGTCTTAGAACCGAAAAATTCGAAGACATGTGACATCTACCAATCCGCACTGGGCCCGCGTGGTGGATTATAGCCCATCCCTCTCCTAGAGAGGAGGCCTGAGTCCCTGCAGTGGGAACATTATAGGCTGATGATGATATTGTAACATCTTTAGGTTAAGCAGCGCTTTCTTAGGTTGGTCCTTGGATGCCCCAGAAAGCACGTTAATCCGTTGGTTCCTGCTGTCATTTGTAGGTCTATGACAGTTAATAAAGCTAGTCAAAGCTCGAAAGATTAACAACCAGTCTTAGTAAGTAACTAAGGGATATCGATTAACCCAGTACAAACTGGGTTGTTGAAGGTCAGATAAGCAGTTGCTCCGTGTAAACACTGGTATTCAGTTGCATCTGGTTAGACTGGAAGCCGACCCAAACATACTTGGGTAAAGGCAATGATCAAGATTTGGAGGCCTCGTTTCAATGAATTGGAGTGGGCTATAATCCAACAGTGTTGGTAGATGTAACATGTTTTAGAGTCTGATGGGACATACGAGTTTCCTCACATGATTCCTTCACCGTTTTGAGAGCAGTGGTGATGAAATAATTTACATAAAATGTTGCGCCAGTCTGTGTTCGCCTCGACTAGTGGTGACCTAGTGATCACCATTGCTCTTGATAGTTTCACCAACAGTGTATGACGAAGGGTCTTCTCGTCAGGTTTGCCGAAGATTAAAGATTTTTTTTCTTTCTTTTCAGGTGGTTACAATGCTTTACAGAGAATGTACAGAGACATTCAGGAGCCAATGTTGAATGTGGCTAGCAGTATGGCAGGCAACCCATTCTCTGGACTGGTAGACAACTCTGGTAAGACATTATAAAATTTTGTTCCCGTTATGAACTCCATCAAGTTATTATAACACATACATAAACTAAGGTAGGTGTATATTTTCTAGGGCGTCTCCTCCCGTCGTTGCACACATCTGCCTTATAAATACCTTTAGTTAGACGCCTTTCCCTCATCCTCTCTACATGTCAGCACCATCTAAGCAACACATATAACGTAACATCACGTCTGTAATACCCGCAGCGAAGTTATTAATTTAAGTAAATTTTATTTTCAGCAATAAACATTACTGAATTGTTGGCCTGCGTCATCCATTAGCCCTAGATCGAACTGGGCAAAGTCCTTTCGATCCAGGGCTAAATTGTGAACCACTGGTCTTTGGTTTTTCCAACTCTTCCCGCCATTTACTACGACATCTGCCGCTACGCCCTGTCAATATTTCAGGATTGGGACAATTTTTCCTTATTTTACTTTCTTCTTTACGGGTCGATGAACCGCACAACTCTCACAATGGCTATTTGACTACTTTTAAAAATTCACGAAAATGTTATGTTACTTCAATTAACTAACAGAAATAACAATAAAATCGATAAAAAAAATGGAGTAGTTACATGCTTTAGAAGTTTTTGGTGGGGGCACTTTCTATCCTTGTCGCGCGAAACGAAGTTACGTAGTACAAATACTACGTAACTATGGCGGTATGAGATATGACGTCACGTTTCTATAGCGTTGTCTTTGTCTAACAAGTCAAATGACTTGTTAGACATCAAGTCAGTCAATCAGTTAAAACTAAGCCATTTTTTGATCGATCTTATTACTTTTTTCACACATCGTGTTATTTCTGTTAGTTCGATCGATGATACTCCATTTTAACATATGTAGATTATGTCTACAGCGGCAAACTTGGGCTCGAAATCGGTTAGGAGATTTCCAGATTGAAATACGTTTAAAGGGGTTTTAGTCTCAACCTAATTACAATACAGTTGCATTAACCCGCCACATTTTGTGCTCCAAGTAGACGGGACCAACCCGCAGCAAGGGGCCGAGAACCGGCAACCGTTACCGAACCCGTGGCAGCGCGGCGGCGGCACGGGAGGGGCTGCCACAGGCGCGGGCGCCGCCGCGGGGCCCGGCCTCATCAACACGCCCGGCATGCAGTCACTGCTGCAGCAGATGTCGGAGAACCCTCGGCTGGTGCAGTCTATGCTGTCCGCGCCGTATACTAACACCATGCTACAGGCCTTGGCTGCTGATCCGGATATGGCGTCTCAGCTTATCAATCAGGTGAGTTTTGTGATGGGGTACATACAGATATAATTGTGGGAAATCTATAAAATAGGGGATAGAAATAACTCCTTTTATTAACCGACATCCCAAAAACGAGGAGGTTCTCAATTCGATTGGTATATTTTTTTATAATTTTAAGTTGTAGTCCTAATGTCTTAACTTAGAAATAGGCACACTGCCATCTTTCTTTTTCTCTCTGACACACACACATTTGCTCTCTTTTACCGTTAATTTTAAGTTTGTAACATACCCTGAAGGTGATCCTTTAGGAGTGAAGGTCTGCCTGTATGCCGGAGCCCACAAATATGTTTCTTCTATAAAAGGAAAGGGCGAAATGAAATATTTAAGAGTTTTTTCCGCCAGTTCTTCTCTCCAGACAAAACACTTGGAAGCTTGGAAGGGTGGGCATTTCATACGAATGTCCCATTATTCATGTGTTTAAACATTGTGGATTTTGGAAAAATTACTTAACTTTGAATAAAATTAACTCTCATGTGACACCAATGTTGACTATTCTTCTTGAATCCCACCCAGAACCCGATGTTCGCGAACAACCCACAGCTACAAGACCAGATGCGCACAATGATGCCGCAGATGTTGGCGCAGCTACAGAACCCGGAGATGCAGCAAATGATGTCCAACCCACAGGTCAGTTCCATGTCAGCGCTATCTCCATACATGTATCGTACTCCTGCCAAAATATCACTGGGGATTACAAATTATTTTTGCTGCTATACTGTACGGTCTCATCAACCATACATTTACTTTGCAAACGCAACAACTTACTTTGGTGGCGTGCTTCACAAATATTACACTATAATTATAACTTTTCACGCTAGGCAAAGCGAGTCTGACAACAACTGTGGAACTAACCACTTGTCAAGAGAAAGAATCGCTACCACTCTAACTTGTTAACTACAACTTTATAACTTTAAAACTCTACTTGTGGTTCTTTCTGTGTACTCTGCAAGTAAACCAACATCAGCAAAGTGATAGTGTATGGTGCCTACAACCATTGGCCCCTACATTAAATGACGAAGTTTGTCTAACTTCACGTTTATAATAGCCGAAGGGTTAGGTTTCCACGCTACTCAGACTTTCCATATGGAAAACAAACCAATTGCATGCCCAATAGTAGCACTTAAGATTGTGGGACCAATAAGGAGAGGCTTGTTTGTAGTGTGTATTGTGTGTTTAACAGTGCAAGGTTTGTGACTTTTTAATTGGTTTTATAATCTGAAAATGCCCAGGTTATTACACCGATTACCTCTTAACAAACTTAGTACTGTTGAGTCTTAATAGTTATAACCTGTGCTAAGGCCAACACATTGTTATAAATGATATGGTGTAGGCCCTGAACGCGCTGCTGCAGATCCAGCAGGGCCTGGAGCAGCTGCGCAGCGCGGCGCCCACGCTGGTGGGCAACCTTGGCATGGGAGTGGCCAACGCCACGCCCTCCCCCCCCGCGCCGCCAGCCGCGCCGCCCGCTGCCGCACCCACCAACGCGCAGAACAGGCAACCGAACCAAGAACTCTTTACGCAGGTAAACACTATTTATTTATTCATTTTAAATACATGCACAACATTCATAGAGAAGTAGGGAAGAAGATAATATCAAGAGAATGATAATGGATTTGACGGCATGGTGGCGCAGTGGCCTAAGTTGTTGACTGCTGCGCTGCGTATCGCGGGTTCGATCCTCGCATGTGACCGATATTTGTTTGGCCTACAGATAGTTGTTTCGGGTCTGGGTATTTGTGTACGTGAGTTTAAATGTGTAGCAGCAACGATACAGCAGACATTCCCAGTGTGGGGCAACGTTTTTATATACCAAAAAAAATATGACTGCAAGTCATATTCATAACAACATTACAGATTTATAGCTAAGGTTCCAAATGCACGTAGCGTACGCCTATTTGTATTTGATGCGCTCCGTAGTAAGGGTACAGTATCATAGTAACAAAATAAGACCACGAACAATGAACTAAAACAAAACTAATAAAATGAAAGTTTTTAAGCACAATAAAATTATGTTTAAAATTTCGTGTCTGCCTCGAACTTAAAAAATAATTAAGATGATTAACAAAAACAATAATACTTGATGATGATGATGTCTTTAGCTACGTGATGTTTTATATTTAAAGACTTGTCCGTAAAGTCATTATACCTTAGATTTAAAGAATCTCTTACAATTACAGTTCAGTTACATTAAAGAATGGTTTCACAAAAAGTTATGAGTAATGTTCTCCTAACTGCAGTGAAACCACTTACAAGGTAGATATAAAATGGTTTGTCTGTATGTGCCGGCCCTGTCGTAGTTGAACGCACGCCGGCCGCCCGTCGATGTGGTATATAATATCTTTAATTTTTGAGTGAGTTGCTAGAAATGTAAAAAGTCACGAAAATAAATGTATTGTTAGATTGTAGTCAATATTATTTAGATTGTGATTTGACGGCTACTTACTGATCAGGCTTATAGAAACAGTGATGATTGATTATATCATTTATGGAGTTGTAAATTGAGCATATAATTGGTCATGTATTACAGTACTCATCATTTAGTCAGTGAGTTTACACTTTTACAGGTACTTAAAAGTCTAATGTAGACAGTTGTATTGTAAATATATTTCGGAAGTTTTGAATACAAACTTCACTATATTCATTATATTTGGTACACAGTTCATGCAGCGGATGATGGGTGCTATGGCGAATAACCAAACGAATTCATCGCAGCCACCAGAACAGCGTTACTCGCAACAACTTGAACAACTCACTGCTATGGGCTTTCTCAACCGGGATGCAAACTTGCAAGGTAAGCAGACGAATGATACCAAATGGTCATTTAGGATAGGGCATGACTACATGTCATGGGCCATAGGCTTTACCCAATGGGTCTCACATCAAGTTTACATTGCAGGGAATAGGGGATCGGACTAAATAAAAAAAAATATGATTTTAATTAGTCCGTCTGTGAGATTATCGAAAAATATTGGATACGTGTTTTTTGATTTACCAAATTAATAAAAATTGACGAAGAAAAACGCGCCAAAGATCGAAGTGGGGGGTTGTGACGTCATTTGTAGGTAAAAAATGTACTGACATGTGACTTTTTTCGAGGAGTTCACGAGTTTTCGAAGCAGTGTATCGTCTTCATTTTTTGTTTATGTGAAAAAAGAAAAAATATATGTTCAGAATTTTTTGGAAATCTATCTGACGGACTAATTAGTTTTTTTTGTCCGATCCCCTTAGTCAGTGATGAGCTGGCTTCCTTCGATAAAAACTTGTCCTAAATAGCCCAAGATTGAAAGTGGCAAGAAAGTAAAGAGACGTTTTCTTTGTCTATAGGGATGAATTTAATGCCGAGTACATCGTACTTATAAAAATCATATGCGGTGCTTCTTTTCAGCACTGATTGCTACATTCGGCGACGTGAATGCGGCGGTGGAGAGGCTACTAGCCCTCGGCCAGTTGTCCATGAGCTAACACTCGAGCGCCTAGCAACTTAGACGTCCACTACTGCGGCTACGATTTGCTTACACCAAACGGATACAGCTGTAATATTGTTACAAACGACTAACATTCACGTGTTGACATCTGCGAACCAAGTCCAAACGAAGTTCGTTTTGTCCATGTATCACAGTTATTTATTGTACAACGCTTCGTCACTATAACGTGTGGTTTGTTTAATGCATTGATACTATTTTGGGACAAAAGCCCTTTATAAAAATGTGTCCCACCATTTTGATAAAAGCTATAATTAATTAATTATATAAAAAAAATATTATGAAGTAAATGTGATTACTTCAGGATCAACAGTGGTTGGACGTCCTTTGTTCCCTCATATAGAGTGGAATATTTTGTGATAAACAGTGAAAGTATCCCGTATACAGGGGTGACATCTACTCAGTTAGGCCAGAACCGCGTGCGTTTGTAACAACACTACAGTTACATATTTATATTGTCTATGGTTTCGGTAAAAAAAATTGTGTGAGCGATGTATTCAAATTACTAATATTAAAATGGCAGGATTCGCAATATGTGTGTTTTACAACTTACAATAAATATTGAAATTGCACTTAAACTCACATTCATATTTATTGCAATGTAATTTCAATAGTTATTTTATAGATTTATTGAACACTTAGTGAATATTATGAAAGCATACAAACATTTTGAATAACGTCATTTTATGCCTAGAAACACTTACCACTTATTTACTTTTTAATGCAATGGTGTAAGTAAGGATGAGCTAGCGACAACGATTTCTAACACCCTTCAATTTATGACCGTGTCTGTCGTTAAGCACGTCTCAGTTTCCTTTTATATAATTGTAATAATAAAAATTCATTCCTTCTTGTTTTTAGGCAATATGCAAAATTGTTGTTTATACTTTAAGTAATAAAAATACTAGAATTCCTTATTAAAAACGTCAGATTTTTTTAATGTCCTACAAGAAATAATAATGGTATTTCTATGATTTAATTTAATGTATTCTTGTTAAACTCTATGTTATCGATGTGAACTCACTTGCGTAGAATTACGTAAATAATAGGTTTATGTAAATAAAATTTGCTTTGAAAAAGAAATGTGGGAAGAAACGCACTTTCATGCAATAAACTTTATCACTTATGAGTAATGAAAAAATATTTTTTTGTATAATTTTCATAGTTTCTTCACTATTTTTACGTTAGTCACAATTCAAAGGGGTATATAAGGTTGACTGATTATTTTGCATTATGCCAGGTAAACTGAATATTGGTTGAATATGGACAAAAATATATCAATATATAACAAAAGACAAAAATACATTGTTTTCTTTTTATGTATCTCAATTATATATAATGCCTATATTTCGTCCGTTTTCGTTTTGTTTGTAGCCATGTAAAATATATTTTATCTATTATTTTGTGGTGGTAAAAAAGTTATATTTATAATTTTCTTTTGTAGCCTATTGTAGTGGTTTTATAGGTAATTAAATTTAAGTTGTAAAAAGTATGAAGAGTACTAAAGTTGCTCAGTTTTGTAGGGAAATGTGTTAAAATTACACAGAAGTGGTGTATCACTAATGTGAACTATTTCTTGTATAGAGAGATCGATCTTAGGCGCACCTTTATTTATCGTGAACATATCTTTTAAACTCCCGTAGGGAAAATACAAGCATTCAATTATTGAACACAAAAAAAATTATCTGTCAATATAAATGGTTCAGTTTTAGTTTTGCTAGCTTTCATGCTTGTCGAAACATCTTTTGTTTCCAAATTCTTGCCAAACAACGCGTTGGTTTGAGCTTTTGAAATTATGTTTAAATCAACATAATAGGCGTGTGCTCTGTGATGTGTTCTAGACTGCTAGAATTTGTTTAAAATCGTATGAATCTGGGTGTAACAATATTATAACGTGACAGAATGCAATTATTATAAATAAACTTAAAACTCTCGTTTTATTTGCTCCTGTATCCATGTTTTTCGTACTACTTACTAGTTGTTACCTGCCTTTTAACTTGCATTCTAGGGTGCTACTTTATGCACCTGAAAAAAAGCGATAATTCCCGGTAGCCAAGTCCACCACTGGTGGACGACACCGGGAATCATCGGTAAAAATTCAGCTAGTCTCAAAAAAAAAATATTGCTGTAGATGTGGTTCAAAATTGGTAAACTAGCAGATGACCGCGGCTTCTCCCCCGGGGATGTCGTTCAAATTTTATACTAAACCTTCCTCGAGTACCACCCTATCCAATGAAGAAAACAGCATGAAAATCGGGTCAGTAGTGTTTGAGTTTACCGCGAATAGCACGCGGCGGAGGAGTTTGGTTTTATAATCAATTATCAATCAATCAATTTAAGGTCAATTATAAGGATGAAATCTCTCTAACAAACATGATAAATTAAATGAAAGAAAAACCAGGAAATCTGAAGTTACAAATTCATCCATCTTTTGTAATGCAGACTCCTTTGCGACATACTCGTAGCTGCGTGTATGATTTCATCCTTTTAATTGACTCTAACGATCGATGCAATAAAACTACAGGGTATAATTTTTTCAGATTTTAGCCGGTTCGATTCCCGGGTGTGGGAGAAGAGAATTTTCGAAAATCTTTGAATGCAGTTTGCTTTCTATTCAAAAATAAAGGAATGTTTCCTTTGAGTAAAATTTTCTATCTGCAGTATTAAAGAGTACTTTCCTTCCAGGTGGCATTACAAAATTCCACCCTGTTTAAGGGGGTTTCTTTTGTTTGATAGGTATACTTGTTAAGAAACCACAAGTTCCTATTTTGATACCACCAAAGACATTTAAATATTAATATTATTCCCTTTATTTGTAAACAAATATACATTTCTAAATATTTCTTAAAGAGGCAATAAAAAAACATTCAAAAATATAACAAATTGTAGTCAACTGGTATTGGGAACAGGGTCCAAGCTCACGCAAGAGCAAGGTCAGGGCTCCAGAGAAGGAACGTCCTAACAATAAGAGCAGTGTCCAGAAAGCGGTCTTTCTGCATCAAGCCCTTAATCCACCTGCCTAACAAGAGAGCCTCCTCAGGTGTTGGTCGAGGCAATTAAGCCATTGGCTGTAACGACTATCGGCACAATGATCACTGAGCACACACACACCCCACATGTCGACAACATCGTGAGCCAAGTCAATATAATAATTAATGTTATTATTTTAATATTTTACGTGATTTTCAAAGAGATACCATGTAAAGCCGCGTCTCCACTAGAGCTAGCCGTGTCTCGTGAGCGAGGCCATTTAATTTTGTAGCCACTACGAACTTAGCGTCATACCAGATCAAAGAGACGAATAATTTACAATATCTATACAAATCGATAGTCTGATTTTCTTTTGAAAATTCATACATTAGACTTAGAGTACCTACCCTTAATGTACGATTTTTTGAAAGAGGGGTCAGTAAATAATGTACAATGAATTTTTTTTCATAACAGCCAGTTGGGACAGGAAACTTTCCTAAGCCACGTTTCTACTATGAAACGTTCCTGTTAGGCCACGGCTTGGTCTCGCTCACGTTCACACTCACAAAGCCGCTCCGCCTTAAGGTGGAAGCTCACATCTGGCCCGCGAAATTCTAATTTTCTTACGTTTTTGGCAATTTGCAGGCCAGTGCTTGGTTGTATGTTTATGAAAATTTGATTTGCGACTGTAAGACGTATGAAGTTACCGAATTATAACCATCAAAATTATCAATACAACCCTCCAAGTTCATTTTCATGTCAAGATTGATTTTTGCATGTAAAAGTCATTCTTTAGTAATTTAGTCGTCGTTCTTTAGTAGTTAGTAATTTTGATGGTTATAATTCGGTAACTTCATACGTCTTACAGTCGCAAATCAAATTTTCATAAACATACAACCAAGCACTGGCCTGCAAATTGCCAAAAACGTAAGAAAATTAGAATTTCGCGGGCCAGATGTGAGCTTCCACCTTAAGAGCTCTTTTTTCGTAACAGTTTTTGCAATTCTTACTCATTCATTTGGTTCTCTTGTCAAACATAATAACTGTATATTCCATAGATTAATTTAAATAATATGAGAATATTCAACCTACCTCCTCACCAATTTATACAAATTTTTGGCGTATTGGTCACATGAACTACTGCATTTGATCGACACGATGCAAGCAGCAAGCTTTGCTTTAAGTAACCCAAAGACAAATGGCTACAATGCTGTACCTACTACTGCCATGGATAGGTGCAATCTATAGACAAGTTTTCAGTGACACATGTCAAGCGATGATAATGACTGCAGCTGTCACTCATCACTGTCACTGCTTATCGTATCGCGGTGGGTTAGATTGAAATTAATTTCTTGCACTAACGACAATAATATTGATTGAATTATGTGTAACTATAAATGAAAAAGCTAGTCATTTATGGTAATTCCTCATTTTAAGGGAATCAAATGCTTGTGTGAGTATAAAAAGTGCTTACATTTTTTTTGTATTCTTGTGTTTCAGATGTATTCCCCACGGCAAAAGATTTTATGGTTTGCCTTCAGCACAAGAGTCGTTCTTATTATCTTACAAGCAATATCAAACCTTATCATACCCGATCATGACGCTAACGTGTTCGTTAGCCCTGAAGACCCAAATCTGCGTAAAACGAATGCCGACATCATCGTGGGTAAATTATTAGGAGGCATGAAGAGATGGGATGCTCAGTACTTTATACACATCGCCCAGTTTGGTTACACTTACGAAAATTGTTTAGCATTTTTTCCACTGTTTCCATTAATTGTAAGATATGTTGCTTATGGACTCAATAGTCTATTTGGAACATTTTTAAACTTCCACAGCACACTATTGATTTCTGCAACCCTTTTGAATGTTATAATATTTATTAAATCAGCTGATATATTACACAGACTGAGCTTAAGAGTTTTGCGAAGTGAATGCAGAGCATATAAATCTGCAATATTGTACTGCATCAATCCAGCAAGCATATTCTTTTCAGCACCATATACAGAATCACTCTTTGCATGGATGTCCTTTTACACTATGTTCAAGTGTACAGAAAGTGAGACCTTAAGATTTGCCAATATTGATATACTAAGTGGCCTGCCAGCAGGATTCACAATGATCACTCGGTCCAATGGGTCTGTTAATTTAGGGTTTATATTTTATGCAAGTTTTAAAAATGTTGTAGAAAAGACTTTACCTGAAATTGTGTACAAATATAGAACATTAAAACATAAGTTAATACTGCCATTCTTGTTGTTACCATTGTTTACATCATTTGTGTCACTCTTTTTGACTGTGATCATAGCACTGTTACCATTTCTATTAGTACAAACTTATAATTACTTTAAATATTGTGTACATAGTGAACATAACTTACCAGATTTTTTATCTAATACAGAATATGTATTGCCAGGCAGTGCTGAGAGCCCATGGTGTAATAACAGTTTGCCATTATCATATTCCTATGTTCAAAGTAATTATTGGGATGTTGGCTTCTTCAGGTATTATAAATTAAAACAAATTCCAAACTTTATTCTTGCTGCACCTATCATTTTGTTAGTTCTGTACCATTGTTTATCTTATGTATTGTGTAACTTAAGGCTGTGTTTTAGACTTGGATTGAAAACTAGTGTTGTATATTCAAATAAGATGCCTTACAGGCCAAAGCAATATTCTAAATGTTTTGGGGCCAATGATCCCACATTATTTGTGTATATAGTTCATATGTTGTTTTTATGTATATTTTGCATAATGTTTGTACATATTCAAGTGACAACTAGACTCTTGGCATCTGCTAGTCCTATATTGTATTGGATATGTTCAAGTAAAATGAATGTTGGTCCTACACCAACATCAGATCAGAATACCATAAATGAGCACTTCCGACGTATTGGAATAGGAAAGAGACTACCTTCTCATCATCTGTCCATAGCAAACTTAGAGGGAGTTGACAATATGTACAGCAAATGGAAAACATATATAATTTCCAGAAGAATGCCAGACTTCCAATCGCGAATGATACAGTATTATTTCATTGGATATTACTTTGTAGGAACAATGTTGTTCTCAAATTTTTATCCTTGGACTTAAATATTTTTTACTATCACACTGAACATATCATTTACGTATCAGCTACAGATATTTTAAATTAATCCAATTTATTTATCAACATATCATTTGTGATAGACTAACTAGTGCATTCCATATAAAAATATAATAATAATTATCTTAATAGTTCAAAGTATATTTACTAATTACATACTGCCTTAAAATTAATGTTGTAGTGATGAGATCTTTAAAAAAAATAATATATATAGAAGCTAGTGAAGCTAATATCAGCGATATTACATATTAATAGGTATTAAATGATCATGTTAAGGTTTGTATGCTTGAAATGAGGCCTTTCAATGTTAACAATATTCAAATAATATGCTACATCGTCATTTTAATAAAATATCGCTTTTATGAAATAGTTATAAGGAAGGTTTCGTGCAAATCGACTGTTACTCTAGTCATCAACTTTGTATTTATGTAGTTAGGAAAAAAAGTAGGTAGGTACGCACAGGAAGCGCAAAATGCCGTTCAAGACAGTACATAAGTAGGTATTTGTATACTGAAATATATGTTGGGTGATACCAATAAAATTAATGACAATATGTTCAAGTACTTGTCTTGCTGTGTGTACATTGTTACATCAGTATTTTTGCGAACTTATGGAATGATATGATCAAAATGGCATCCATCAAACAAAAAAATGGGCGAGTAAATTGTGAGAACAAAAAAAATTTTTTGTTAAAAATAATAGTAAAAAAATGATTGTGAACAATAATAGTAAAATTTTTTTGCGAACATTAATAATTTAAATTAAAAAAAAAACACGCCCAATAAACGACAAATGAACGTGACGATAATGAGGTCACAAGTGCCAATCCCACTACATTGTGGTGAACCAATCATACCTTAGGTTCGCGAATTGTTTAAGAAAATTTTCATTCCCAAGGAAGTTTTTTGTCATTATATAGAATGACTATAAGTAGGTCTAGAATGATATCTTATGATCAAACTTTTGATCTTGAAATGGAATTGACTTTAAACACGAATTAGCTGTACTCATATTAACTTTGTGGAGTAGCAAGGGACCACCGAATGAGCATTAAATGAAAATACCGGTGACCCAAAAAAAAATCCTATAGGTTTTTATCTGACAAGTCCTATTAGATATAAATTTATTCTAAAATAATTATATTTCTACTAGATTCTGCACGTCAGCTTCTCCGATTTATACACATAGCAGCCGTCCATTTTGAAATAGTTGCCGTAAAATATTGTACCATTTTAGGAAGCCTTACAATCGTCAATCCCTTTGATTGTGGCTACATATTAGACCAAAACCGTTACGTACTCTATTGAAATACAAAACTGATTTGCCAGCATTTTTCTAATATTAGCTTTTGCTAAAAATTGGACTTGTAACGCTTTGAGCTCAACCATTTTAATGATATAGATATTGTTAGTCTTGATCTTTTCTCATGCAGTGACTATGAATTTATATGATTAAACTTTATATTTTTTCATCCATTCATAATCATAATTGGAACCCATTTGTGGAGTTACTTTATAGTTTATGGTTGTGAATATGTTTTAATATATTCCAATTTAGTGTTAGATTGCACCATCACTTTCTGTTATCTTTGATATTAAATTAAACACGATATCACAAGTTATAAAATAGTTTTATTATTACAATACAAAATTATTTTTCCACTTAATTGAATATCAGCATAAAATATTGCCTATTAGCAGTTATGATTAAATTTACAAGTTCTTATACCTAGATGTTAAGTATGATTAAAAAAATACAATCATTTGTTCTGTAGATCGTATTCTGATTGGCGGCACCGACTTTGCTTCCATAAGCACAAATCGGACGAATCTTGCTAAGATATAGGTAGGTACTTAATTTTATAATAGATAACATAACATAAAAATGAGACACTCATCTAAAAATAATGCAGGGGAACTAAAAATGGTTGTTAGCAATCAGAAATATATCCACAATTCACACTTACCTTTATATTCAAAGCACACCACACACTACAGCATGCCACCGGATTATTGTATCTTGTTTGATTTTTCAGTTTCGCCCTTCTCACAGATTACTGTACCCCCAACTAATTCCTAGACGCAATGGGAGCCAGCAATGCTCAACATCAACAATGCACGGCACGAGAATGCGCGACATAGGAATGTACGTCATTGGAATTCAAAACACGTACATTCCGATGTCGCGCATTCTCGGCCTGAACCAAGATTGTCCGGCTTGATATTGTACAGCACGACAATGCACATACCAGCAATGCGCGACACTGGATTGCACAACACGGGTGTGTACGCCCTTGGAAAAGGAACCATCACAATGTCTCCAAATACTCGGCTGTACCTTGCTTGCCCGATCCAAGAATGTACGGCACGATAAATGGCGACATCGCGTGATTGGCCGATTGGTTGGCCAATCAGGTGACTCGGAATTTTGGGACTTGGATACTAGGTAGTGCTGTTCCGAAAGACGATTGTAAAAACGATGTCGAAGGGATCCATAGGTTAGGTTAGGTTAGAACTGTGACCAACTACGCGCGAGCCGAGCGAGCGAAGCGAGCGGTGCCGCGGCAGCGGCCGGCGAGCGGTACCTCGAAATTGGTCGCGAAATTCTTCTAAGTATGTTTGTTTTGGTTTCATTTGTCATGCTGTACATTAACAAGCCGGACAATCTTGGTCCAGGCCGAGAATGCGCGACATTGGAATGTACGTCATTGCAATTCAAAACATATCAAAGTCCCAAAATTCCGAGTCACCTGATTGGCCAACCAATCGGCCAATCACGCGATGTCGCCATTTATGTGCAATCCAGTGTCGCGCATTGCTGGTATGTGCATTACAGTGACGTGCATTATAGGGACTCGACGCAATGATCCGTGGCACGATCCTTTCAAACCAGCACGATTACAGCAAACACAGCATTAATACCTATTTTTACAGTTTAACGTCGACACGTCGATTCCTATATTAATTGGAACTGTAACTGTCCACAAAAGACATGGAATATTCTAACGTGCTTAAAACCTCAAACAGATTGAGATTCTCTTGCCTATAAAATATTTATTCGTTATTATCTACGGTCATATCGATCGACGGGGGTTTCGGAGAGGCGTCAGCTGTGTCCGACAGTCGAGATGAGACTGACAGGTCTTCGACGGTGATGACGTCGTTGTGAGCGACGGTGTCGGCGCTGGCGACAGTGTCAGCGCTGGCGACGGGGTCGGCGCTGGCCTCCCCGTCGCCGGCGCTTCCCTATGCAACCACAAGCGCCTCCTGCAACCTCTGACGTGCGCGTCGTACTCGCTCCTCTTGACGTCTCACGTCATCCTTGGTTATAGTTACAGCCGCAATTAGCGGCTGTTCAGGGTTTAAAAAAACACCTGGGTTCTCGAGTATGGATTGCTTTGATCCGGTTTGACCTAGAAATGGTTAAATAAAATATTGATTGCAACAGTATCATAAGTAAGCAAAAGGGGTACGTAAGGATCGTGGCAAGTGGCTCTCTGTGGTTTCTGCCTACCCCTATATGAAGAGGGCTTGAGTTTGTTATGTTTAGTATCATAATTATATAAACTCCTCACCTCTGCTTATCAAAAGCTTAAGGCCTGCTGAGGCGCTTATGTATACTCTTTGCTTAGCACTTAATGGAGAACAGGAGTTAATATTTTCATTGAAAACCAAAGTTTCCCTTTACCTGTAATAGGTTGAGAAGAAACATGAAGAGCTGTTGCCAGGGACTGAATGATGGTGGCATCCGAGTTATACGGACCCAAGGGCTTGATGTATTTAGGTAAGGAAGTGGTGCCCTTCACTCCTTCTGCGTCACACGCCGTCAACCCCTGAAACACCATAAATAAACCAGTCAAAGAAAAAAAAAATCTAAATATTTAAAGCCTGTTTAGTTACCTTAGATACCATCATTTCAAACTCCCCTACAAAAGCAATTAACTAAACTAACTAACTATATTATTATTTATAACATAACTTACTGATGAAACTGATCCCTGTTATGGATTACTAAATCTATTCTTACTTAGTGAAAAAAAAAATTATATGTTAAAAATACAGGTAACATTTATGTTATTGGTAACATTTATGCATTTATTTATTGCTATTTTTTTAACCAGTTTTTTTATACTTTTTTGGATTAATAAATAAAAAATACTTACTTCTAGCCTTTTTTCCCAGAATAGCTGTTTGGGTTTCTCCTGTGTACCATGTTTCAGGTCTGTTTTCACTTTACTTTCCTGTGTTTTATAGACAGTTACAGGCTGCTTGAATATTGACGCCGTTTGACGAATAGGGGGTACCAAAGACGCATCCGATCTGACTCCCCTGTATAAAAAAAAAAAAATAATAATATTGTCCAGATTTGAAGAAGTTAATGGATATTTTATTTTCTGTTGAATTCAATAATAAGCTATTAATATTGAGGGAATTATAAATAATTAATTTTAATTGTGTCAGTAAAATGGCAATAAGTTATTTTGAGAGATACTAACAATTAGTTAAAGGTTTCCCTTTAACTAATTGCATGAATTAATTGTAATAACACAAAAAAAAACTTTTGAACTGCACTCTGTCATGCTACACAAAAGTTACTTGAACATGCTTAAAATACAATGTTTTAACACACTCGCAACTACCACCTTGAAATGAAAAAGTGTTGGGTGTTTCTTTCATTCCTGATGGATTGGAAAAGAAAGATAAAATAATGAATGTGTGTGAAGTCTAACAGTGAGCGCAAAAGTGATCGAACTATGAACTTTAATAAGCAGGCTATAGTCATTGTAGCGAATTTTATGTAATTTTAAAAGTAGTCATATAATATGCAACATTTATATGAATTAGCATTAATTAATGTTCATATCATACATAATGAATGACACTAATCTTGATGTCAAGATTTTATACAAAATTGTAGTAATTTTGAGTAATACTTTAATTTAGTAATTTTATAAAACCAAGTGGTGTTTTCAACATAGTAAATGATGTCCATTACTTTATCTGTTTTGTTGGTTACAAGAATATTTTTTTTGTTCCGAGACATGGGTGCATGGATGAAGTGTAAATTAATAAAACCATGAGTGGACAAATAAGATTAATTCACAACACAAAAAAAAACTACATTCTACAGTTATTAACTTACCAACACGCACAAAAAACGAAATACATACTGCTTTGTGCAAAGTGTAGCAAGCAAGGCAGTTTTATATCAGAAAATATGCACTATGCTTTAATCAAAAAAAAAAAAAAAATTTTGCTACCGGTTATATAAACAATATTTCAAGCCACAATTGGTTGAATATTCATGTTACAGGTAGTTTAGGTTTGGACTAGTGGAGTTAAATACGTTCTAAAGTTAAGGAATTAAGATTTTTTATTCTACTTTTATTAGTAAAGCTGCCAAAGTATGAATGGTATAGTGGCAATGAATGATCTGTGAAATGATGAAGCACTAAAAGCCTAAGCTTGTACAAGGAGTTTGATTAACATAATATGAACAGGTACTAAAACTGGTTTGTGTCAAGCGGTGCACTCGTGTGATGACTAGACAACTACAAAGACAAAAAACACTGATTATGTTTAAAAACCAAAAAAAAAACAAACATAATCATTGTTCACACAAAACTATACCTAGGCACACTGATTACAAGCTTCTATTGGATAGCATAATAAATACAGATGGTACACAAAGCAGGACTGCACTAATGATCACAACACAAGTGGAAGAAGTTATGACACTAATGGGAACCTGTAGTCAAACTGCGCGCGTGCTTTCTTGGCCTTGCACAGCAGCATAGTGTTTATCTGACCCTGCTGAAAGTCGAAACACGACAGGTCCATACTATCACCCAGATAACGAACTAGCTCAGCCTTACTGCGAAACTTTTTACCTGTTGGGCTACAGAAAAGTTTATTGTCACTGTGGACCAGACTGCTAGGAGCTGGTGTGCGTTAGCATCGGTTAATCCCTGATTTAGTGATGGATATGTAAATGTTAAGTTAGACAATTTACTAGCCATGTTAACTGACCACTCGATTAAGTCATAGCTTACTCTTGCTTTCTAATATTGACAGTTACTTAAGCAAATGCTTAGTTCTTTTTCATAACCTGATCATGTTTGTATACATGACAGTGAACATGCTAATTAATAACCTGTTGGACGGGATTACAGTAATTCATAAACATGTTAGAATCATATAATCAAGTTAAATATTAACTGTGAATTGTTTTTGAAAGTTTATACTACAAAAAACTGAACCACAGAGGTGTTCTTCATTTACGAAATTAACTGAATTTTGAAAATAACTGAAACAATTTATATACATGAAGTATATACGATATGTATTTGTACCTGTAATAGTAAACATCAACTTTTCCGGCAGATAATCCCGTTTTCCTCAAAACTTCTTCCCTTTGCCAACCTTTGGGTAAGGCAGGGCAGTCCGATCTTTTCTTCTCTATAGATATATTCATTGTACTCATTTTTACGAGATACTTGTTTCAAGATAACTAGTATTAAGTATAGAGAAATTACAAAATTGTTTTTTATTGTTACACTAGCAAGCGATAAATACAAGTAATTTCTATTCTATTCTATTTTTGAATATGGCAAGCAAAGCCGATGTCGACTATTCTGCCAATGTCAGGAGTGTATTGGAGAAGCAAGTGTGTTTTTGTATTTGTAAGTGAAAAAAAAAAAAAAAAAAAAGAACGACGATACATTGAATTATTGTAGATCTTGTGGGGTTAGTACTGGACTGAAACAAACAGAAGAAATAAAATTACATAAATGATATAGGTGTTATAACATTAAAAATATACATATACCACATCCACACAGAATAAACAAGGATACAGATACTATAATTTTATATTATTGTGACGGATGAAAATCATCAACGCCACAAGCAGTTCAGGAGAGGAATATGTTAAAAGGGAGGGGAAATTAATAGGAAGAGGGATTTTAAATTTAGGGAGACGGTTATATAAATCTAGAGGTGGTATGTTGTTAGAGCATTCAAAAAATATGTGATCCAGGGTACCTTCCACCAACCCGCACTCGCAGAGAGATGAGTCACGGACGTGAATTTTGTGTAAAAAGACGGGAGTGCAACAGAAACCTAAGCGGATTCTACACAGAACAGAAATAATAGTTTTCGAAACTTTTTTGTGACAGAAAAACCACGGTTTTGGTTTTATGGTCGGTTGAACTGCGTAGAAGAAACTACCTTTCTTTTTGCTGGACACATTCCATTGCTCCTGCCAGGAACACTGCAAATTCAGTCTTGGAAGGGACAATAGATCGTAACCCTGATGGGTGTTGTGCGTGAGATCTGACGTCATAGATGAACAAGCATTTTTAGCCAGAGCATCAACACATTCATTACCCTTAATGCCACAATGGCTAGGTATCCAAACTAACTGAACATTCTTTTGATTATTAGCGCAGGACAGTAAAGAGTTCTTAATTTTTAAAATAAGGGAACTGTGCAATTTACTTTTATAGGGATTTTGAACTAAGGCTTGCAAACAGCTAAGGGAATCTGTAAAAATGACGGCTTTCTGTATGTTGTGGTGTGACTCTATAAAAAGACAAGCTTCCAGTATAGCCACGCATTCACCAGTGAATACAGAAGATTCTTTAGGGCATTTAAACTGTAAGATAATATTGGAGCTTTGGTAGTAGACCGCAGCACCAGTGTGACTTAGATCGGTTAGTTTCGAAGCATCAGTAAAAAATAATTGAAAACCATTCCATCTCTCGCCCACCACCGCATTAAAAGTCAAATTAGCTGTCGGAGATTTTTTGAATATACCAATATCAAAGAGAATTTTTGGGATATAGCATAAAACTTCATAAGGAAAATTAAAAAGGGGTAAACTGGGATACTGGACGATCGGGTTTACTAAATTTAGAATTAGTCTGAAGGATTTTAGGATTAAAGGAATTTCTTTATTTTTCCAGTAATTTGAGCTTCTGCATAAGGCATCTAACTCGTTCAATCTGCCTATAAGAGGGTGGGAGGATCTACATATTAGTCTAGACACAAAACGTGAGGCCAGATATTGCCGTCTAAGGGTCAGAGGAGGTTCAGCACATTCGACTTGCAATGCGTTAACGGGAGAGGACTTCATACAACCTGAGATGATTCGAAGGCACTTGGACTGAACTCTATCCAGCCCAGCCAAAGCACCTTTGTTGCAAGGAATCAGAAGATATGTTCCGTAATCTAGAACACTACGAACTAAAGCATTATAAACTAATTTCATGGTGTAGGGGTGAGCACCCCACCAAACACCCGCAAGAACTTTTAAAATTGAAATAATTCTTTCACATTTTTGGGTAAGAAAATTTAAGTGATGTTTGCCAGTTAATTTTGTATCTAAAATAACGCCTAAAAACTTTACTTTACTAACTAAAGGAATAATGTGGCCTAAAATGTTTACTGAAATATGAGGAATGAGTCTTTTACGAGAAAAAATAACTGCCGAACTTTTTGGTGCAGATAATGACAGCCCATGGTTTAAAAGCCAATGGTTCAAAGAATCCAGAGAGAGGCATAGAGATGACGCCGCGTCAACTATGGAGGAATCTGTCACATATAAAACAATGTCATCGGCGTATTGTAACATCTGACAATTATTATTTAAGCAGGAACCAATATCAGCCGTGTATAAATTGTAGAGTATGGGACTGAGGACATAGCCTTGTGGGAGACCCCTCCATGTCTGCCTTTCATCGAACTCCTCACCCTGCACTCTCAGAACCAAAGAACGGGACATTAGTAGTTCACATATGCATTGTATCATCTTAGCCGGAAGACTCAGCTGTTGCAATTTTTGCCTGAGAACGGGAAGAAGTACATTGTCATACGCAGAGGAGATATCAAGGAAAGTAGCTACAACGGATTCATTTCTAGAAAAAGCCAAGTGTATGTCCGTAACTAAAATACCAACACTGTCCATTGTGCTAAGACCTTTCCTAAAACCAAATTGGTGGTTCGGCAGTAAGTCTCTCGACTCGACTATCCACTCAAGACGATTTTTAATAAGGTGCTCCAGTAATTTGGCTAGGACTGAAGATAAAGCAATTGGTCTAAGGCCATTCGGATCATCTGCATGTTTGCCTGGTTTCAATAAGGGAATAATAACCTGTAATTTCCACTGATCTGGTACCCAACCATTAATATAACAGAAGTTTAAAATATTTAAAAAGTAGATTTTAGCCTTTTCGCCAGAATGGGTTATAAAAGAATATGGCACTCCATCAATACCAGGAGCTGAGTCCCGTACATGTTTGAGTACCACATTCAATTCTTCCAAAGTAAATGGCGCATCAAAAGGATCCTCTGTTACATCAAGCAGGGGTGTGTTTTGACATTCTGTTGAGAGTGGAACATACGATGGTGCTATTTTGTTAAAAAAATGTTCAGCTGTTTCTCTAGTGATTGGTGAAGAGATTGATGGGGAACAACCACGTCTAAACCTATTAATATTTTTCCAGACTACTGAAGCTGGAGTGGAGGGGGATAAAGAAGAGCAAAATTTGACCCAACCAGTACGTTTCTTTTTACGGAGAAAGCGTTTGGTTCTGGCATTATGATGACAGTATGCCAACAGATTTTGTGTGCTCATATCTGTATTGTAGCATACTTCGGCCCTATCCCTAACCCTGACTGCCGCAGTACATTCGTGATCCCACCAAGGAGGTGAAGGTATTTTATTGCGGGCACTGTTCTTCAGAGGAAAGCAGGAATCTGCACTGGAGGTAATAGCTGTTACAAAACCCTCATAACAGCTCTTGGCATGGCCGTGACCAGAAGGATCTGATAAATTTGAATTTAAATTTGGAAGAGCATCAATTTTATCCTCCAATAATGACACAAATTTTGTCCAATCTGGATTGGACAGGTTATATTTCAAAAGTGGAGGGGAAGTTTTTTCTAAATAAGATTTATTTACCAAAGATATGACAATAGGGTAGTGATCACTACCATGCGACAAGGTTGTGCATTCCCAGTGAGTTGATGCTGCTAACTCAACCGAGCAAAATGTAATGTCTACACAACTTTTTTGCTGTCCTGGAAGAGATCGTCGTGTCGAGCAGCCATCGTTTAAGACGCAGAGATCCAAGTCATCCAAAACATCGACTAGAGCTACACCAAAGGCATCACAGCGTTCAGACCCCCATCTATAATGGTGACAGTTAAAGTCGCCCATGACCAGTATCGGCCCATGAGCATTAGTAAAAATTTCTTTTAATATTATTAAAAAATCTGGGCGAGGATGTGCAATATAAATGGAAAACACTGTGATGCCCTCTACCCTACCTGCGGCAATGCTCATATCTCCCGTAAGGGGAGGTAAAGAAAAGGGTAAAAGTGGGACCCGGTTATTGACCAAGAGGGCCGACCCTCCATAGCCGTCTGGTCTGTCACATCTGACAGTGTTAAAGTGTGGTATACGGAAGCTAAGACTTGGAGTAAGCCAAGTCTCAGCTATAGAGCAAGCTAAAGGCTTGTATTTATTTAAAAGGAATATGAGGTCGTGCTTTTTATGCCACACGCTCCTCACATTCCACTGAAGGAATACTTGGCGAGACGCCATTTCTAATATCTAAAAGAAGAGTTATAAGTTGGTCGGCAACGTTGGACGGTGATTGAGAATTAGCAGTAGAAGAAGAAGTAATTATAGGTATGAGTTTAATGAGTATATCAATGATGGAAGAAGTACTATTGTTGGAAGAGATATTATTACAGTTGAGAGCGCAGCCATTAGGCTGTGAAGGTTGAGGAGAATTAATTATTTGTTGATGAGCAGCTTTGTCATAAGAAGGGGAAAGAGGGGCATGGGATTTCGGTTTTAGGGTTACAGTCTTGCGGTAAGACTGAGAAATCGGAGTTTTAGTGATGTTGGCGTAATTGCGTGAAGCTGTTGGAATAGATTTACTAGCCTCAGCATAAGAAATAGATTTCTCAGCCATAGCGGTTTTAATGGCTTTCTGTCTACCATGCTCGGGGCATGACCTGCTATTAGCGAAGTGATTACCCGAACACAGAATACAGAAGGCCTCACCCTCAGAAATGTTGCAACCATCACCTGGGTGATCGTGGCCACACTTGCTGCAGCGTGGTTTAGACCTACATACATTAGCCACATGACCAAATCTACAACATTTGCGACATTGAATTGTGGGAAAAATGTACTGTTCAACAGGAAGGGATGTGTAACAGCAGAAGATCCTTTTGGGTAAGACTTGTCCATCGAATGTGATCACACAAGTTTCAGTAGGTTTCCACTCATTTTCTCCGTCTCTCTGAACTTTCCTATTGATTCGGCGAACTTTAAGAATGTGCCCACATCCTGCGGGCACAGACAAATATGTAATCGCTTCATCTTCTGATATATCAGAGGGTATACCTGTTACTACTCCCATCCTTGTGATGTTGAATGTAGGGATAGAGGCAGTATAGCTGTACTTGGCCAACAGACTGTTAACCAAGAATGCGTTGGCATCCTGAGGGGAAATGAACTCTACAGAAACGCGGTTTCTACCAATTCTATTAACCCCACCACGAACTATGTTAGCGATGTTGTTACTCATCAGAAACTTACCAAAATTAACAGGGTGTAAGGTAGTGCCTGAATTGGGTTGTGTTTCTACACGGGAGACGTGGACAACAAAAGGGGCCTTATCTATTGCCGAATATTTGGTACGTCCAATTTGACTTTTCTGTTGTTTGTTTGGGGGAGTAGGTGATACGGTATCTTCGTTAGTAACGGGACGTTTACGGGAAGGTTGGGATTGAGATTGGTCCATCTCTGTTAAGCTACAGACAACATTCGCGAATTGGCTTAGTGTATTTGGGAAAAGAGGAGGGGAATGAACTGAAATGTCGGGGGGAACAGGATCGGGCGGTTTATTTGCATCCATGTTGTATTAGTAATGTGAAGATTACAACAAACCTGTTTACGTGCACAAGGACAAAACACTTATAAACTAACAAGACACAAAAAAGTCAACAATCACAAAAAAAAACAACTTAAAATTCTAGACACACGTGCTACCCAAGAACACTATGGCGAGAATCAAGTAATTTCAATCGAAATCGAAATGTACAGAAACTTCACTTTGTCATTTTTGACACTGACAAGTGACAGCGGCACTACGGCAATTACGCATAGAGGTAGAATTATATATTCCACACAACTACAAGCACCATAGACAAGCACTCAACCACTCAATCAAACGTGAGAACGGAACGGAGTTTCAACAAACTCTCTGAAAAATTGCGATAAAAGATCCTGGAATGAACTACGCCATTTTTAACCCCCGACGCAAAAACGACGGGTGTTTCATTGTGATATCACATTTTTAACCGACTTCAAAAAGGAGGAGGAAATCAATTCGTAATCTTTTTTTAGGGTTCCGTACCCAAAGGGTGAAAACGGGACCCTATTACTAAGACTTCGCTGTCTGTCCGTCTCCGTCTGTCTGTCACCAGGCTGTGTCTCAAGAACCGCACAAATTATGTATTTCTGTTGCCGCTATCACAACAAAAACTAAAAACTAAATAAAATAAATATTTAAGGGGGGCTCCTATACAACTAACGCGATTTTTATAGGTGGTATGGAACTCTTCATGCGCGAGTCCGACTCGCACTTGGCCGGTTTTAAATTTTGAGATCTATACGACCGCGAGCGATACGACATTTGTATTAGACATGGGTCGGATTAGGTAAAAACGATACCTAATCCACCTAATCCTAGTATTTAAAAATACCTAATCCATTTACCTAATCCGAATATTTATTCAATAGAGCCGCTGGCTGGCCTGTTACCGATATTATGTATCGTATGTGGATTGGGTAAGAAATATTCGGCATGGAGTACGGACGTTCCGTTCCGTTTCTGTTATATTGTGGAACGGTAGATTATATTTCGTTTTTTATGGGCAAACGGTACATATAGCCAACGTGAATACTTTTGTTTTTAATTTAACGTCTACTATAGTGATCAAAATTACCCTTCATACTTAACACAGAATACTTTTATATATACGGAAACTTAAAGAATGCAGCTGTACAATGTGTGCAGCGCAGAATCTTAAAATGTCGTCTATTAGACATTCTCACAGGCTTAGGACTGTCATCTTGTGTAGATTCACACAAAAGGCGTATTTAATCATTTTGATCAACTTTGTACAATGAATCAATGATTGAGATTAATTAAATATTTTACAGGTTTTTTTTAATTGTTTTTTTACGTGAATTTTTTTTTTCTTCGAGATTATCATCCTAAAATAACGCCACCTAACGACGACGTATATCGCTAGAGCCGTAACTAGTCCAGTATTATTCTACATAGATAGCGCTGGTAGCAGCCCACATTATAAAGTACGGAATATCTGGTATCTATGGCTGTTATAAATATTTTGTGCCATACCTATTCCTCGACGCTTTGGATTAGGTACGGACTCGCATCGAAAAATACCTAATCCACATACCTAATCCAATATTTATGCCTCACGTCTAATTTGTATGACAATGTTACAAACATAATTTTCTTACTCAATAAATACTATGTTGGGTTTTTCTTGCCACGGGTGTCTTGGATAGCACGTGTGTCTAGAGATCGTTAGCTGTTTTTGTGTGATTGTTGTTATATTTGTGACTTGTTTCTGTTTATTTGTGTTGTTATTGTGTTTGTAAACAGGTGAGTACTGTGTTTGTATTGTTTTCCATCCACTAACACCCAAGATGGAGAGGAATAAACCGCCAGACCCTGACCCTCCTGATATCCCAATTTCCCCATCATTATTTACCCCGAACCCTTTGTCCCAATTCGCGGATGTTGCCTGTAGTGTTGCCGAGATGGATGTATCTCAATCGCAACCTCAAAACTCACGCAAACGCCCCGGTAATGAGGAAATATTGTCACCATCCCCTCCTAGCAAACAATCCAAAAGCCAAATTGGTCGTTCCAAATATTCAGTCATGGATAAATCCCCCTATCTTGTCCATGTTACTCGCTTGGAATCCCAACCAAACTCAGGGACCACTTTGCACCCTGTTAACTTTGGAAAGTTTTTAATAAATAATAACATTGCAAACATTGTTCGTGGTGGTGTTAAGAGAGTAGGCCGAAACCGCGTGTCTGTTGAATTTGTATCCCCTCAGGATGCAAACTCTTTTTTGGTTAATAGTTTGTTGGCAAAGTTTGGGTACTCAGCTACAATCCCAACATTTAATATTACCAGGATGGGTGTAGTTACTGGTGTCCCTTCTGATATCAGTGAAGAAGAGGCCATAACTTATTTATCTGTTCCCTCAGGATGCGGACCTATCCTTAAGATCCGCCGCATTAATAGGAAAGTATTTAAAGACGGTGTGACTGAGTGGAAACCCACAGAAACTTGCGTCATCACTTTTGATGGCCAAGTTTTACCACCACGAATTTACTGCTGCTACACATCCCTTACTGTCCAGCAATATATATTCCCCACTATCCAATGTCGCAAATGCTGTAGATTTGGTCATGTGGCTAATTTATGCAGATCTAATCCACGCTGCGGTAAGTGTGGGCATGATCACCCCGGTGATGGCTGCAACATTACCGAGCAAGAAGCTTTTTGTATATTATGCTCGGGGAATCACTTTGCCAATAGCAAGTCATGCCCCGAGTATGGTAGACAGAAGGCTATCAAAACAATGATGGCTGAGAAATCGATGCCCTATTCTGAAGCTAGCAAAATTATTCCAACACCATCCCGCAATTATGCTAACGCTGCCAAGGCTCCGATTACTCAGTCATACCGTAAGACTGTTGTGTTGAAGCCCAAGTCCCATTCCCCTATATCCCCGTCCTATGACAAATCTGCTCATCAGCAGATAGTTAATGATCCCCAACCTTCACAGCCTAATGGTTGTGCTCTTAATCACAATAATATACCCCCTAATAACACTATGTCTGTAATAGAACTTCTAGTAAAACTCTTACCCACTCTTATTAACTCTTCTTCTTCTACTTCACAATCACCGTCCAACGTTGCCGATCAACTTATATCTTTACTCTTAAACATTAGAAATGGCGGCTCGCCAAGTATTCCTACAGTGGAATGTGAGGAGCGTGTGGCATAAAAAACACGACCTCATATTCCTTTTAAATAAGTACAAGCCATTGGCTTGTTCTATAGCTGAGACTTGGCTTACTCCAAGTCTTAGCTTCCGTATGCCACACTACAACATACTCCGATGTGACAGATCTGATGGCTACGGAGGATCTGCCCTATTTGTTAACAATAGGATTCCATTTTCGCCTCTATCCCTACCTTCCTTTACAGGTGATATGAGTATTGCGGCAGGAAGGGTTGAAGGTATCACAGTATTTTCAATTTATATTGCTCATCCTCATCGTGACTTTTTAGTTATTTTAAAAAACACTTTTACCAATGTCCAAGGACCAATATTGGTCATGGGCGACTTCAACTGTCACCATTTCAGATGGGGATCCGAACGCTGTGATGCCTTTGGTGTAGCTTTGGTGGATATTTTAGATGACCTGGATCTTTGCATTTTAAATAATGGCTCCCCAACGCGTAGATCTCCTCCTGGACAACAAAAGAGCTGTGTTGACCTAACATTTTGTTCAGTTGAGTTAGCAGCTTCCACCCATTGGGAGTGTACAACCTTGACACATGGTAGTGATCATTATCCTATTGTCATTTCATTACTCAATAAGACTTATTTAGAAAAAACTTCTCCTCCACTTCTGAAATATAATATATCAAAACCAGATTGGTCTAAATTTAGGTCAGTTATGGAGGAGAAAATCAATGCCCTCCCAAAATTAAATTCAACTTTACCAGATTCTTATGGTCACTACCATGCTGAAAGTTGTTATGAAGGCTTAGTTGCGGCTATTACCTCTAGTGCAGATTCTTGCTTCCCACTGAAAAACAGTGCCCAAAACAAAATTCCCTCACCTCCATGGTGGGACCAAGAATGCACTTCGGTGATCAGGTCAAGAAACGCCGCCGAAGAACACTACAATGGCGAGATGTCCACTGAGAACCTGTTGGAGTATTTACAGATAAATGCCAGATCCAAACGTCTTCTCCGCAGGAAGAAACGTTCAGGTTGGGTCAAATATTGTACATCTCTATCTCCCTCTACCCCAATTTCAGAAGTGTGGAAGAATGTTAATAGATTTAGACGTGGCTGCTCTCCATCATTATCTTCTCCAATCGCTAGAGAAACCGCTGAACGTTTTTTTGACAAAATAGCACCACCCTATGTCCCCCTTCTTTCTGAATGCGTTTATACACCTACACACAATAATATATCTGAGGACTCTTTTGATAGTCCATTTACATTACAGGAATTGAATGTAGTACTTAGTCATGTCCGGGACTCAGCTCCTGGCATTGATGGTGTACCATACTCCTTTATAACCCATGCCGGGGTTAACACTAAACTTTACTTTTTAGATGTTATAAATTTTTGCTATGACCATGGCTGGGTTCCGGATCAATGGAAAGTTCAAATTGTTATTCCTTTATTGAAGCCAGGCAAACATATGGATGATCCGAATGGCCTTAGACCTATCGCTCTATCTTCAGTCTTAGCTAAAATACTGGAACATCTAATTAAAAACCGTTTAGAATGGATAGTCGAATCGAGAGATTTGTTGCCCAACTACCAATTTGGTTTCAGGAAGGGACTCAGCACAATGGACAGTGTCGGAGTTCTAATTACGGACATTCGCCTGGCGTTCTCCAAAAACGAATCCGTTGTTGCTGCCTTCCTAGACATCTCCTCCGCATACGACAACGTTCTTCTTCCCGTTCTCAGGCAGAAACTGCACCAGCTGAGTCTTCCGGTCAAGATGATCGAATGCATATGTGGACTACTTCTGTCTCGGTCATTGGTTCTGAGAGTCCAAGGGGAGGATTTCGATAAAAGGCAGACCTGGAAAGGTCTTCCGCAGGGCTTCGTTCTCAGTCCCCTTCTTTATAATTTATATACAGCGGACATAGGAACCTGTGTAAATAGGAACTGTCACATTCTTCAATATGCCGATGACATAGTCTTGTATGTGACAGATTCTTCCATCATAGACGCTGCGACATCTCTATGCCTCTCTCTGGACTCTTTGAACCAGTGGCTTTTGGACCATGGTCTCTCTCTGTCCGCACCAAAAAGTTCGGCAATAATTTTCTCTCGTAAAAGACAGATTCCTCCTATCTCAGTGGGTATCTTAGGTAACAATATTCCGATAGTCAGTAAAGTAAAATTTTTAGGCGTTGTTCTAGACACAAAACTATCCGGTAAACATCATTTAAACTCATTAATCCAAAAATGTGAAAGAGTCATTTCGATTTTAAAAGTTCTTGCGGGTGTATGGTGGGGTGCCCACCCTTATACCATGAAATTGGTCTACAATGCCGTAGTTCGTAGCGTTCTGGATTATGGCACATTCCATTTAGTCCCATGCAACAAGGGTGCTTTGGCTGGGCTGGATAGGCTTCAGTCAAAATGCCTTCGGATCATCCTTGGGTGTATGAAGTCCTCTCCCGTTAATGCATTGCAGGTTGAGTGTGCTGAACCCCCCTTAGCACTAAGACGGCAGTATCTTGCTTCTCGTTTTCTGTCTAGGGTTTTATCTAGATCTCGTCACCCCCTTGTAGCTAGATTAAATGAGTTAGATGCCTTATGCAGAAGCTCAAACTACTGGAAACACAAAGAATTACCTTTAATATTAAAAACATTTCGTCAACTACAAAATTTAGAGTGCCCAATCGTACAGTATCCCAAACTACCTCTTTTTAACTTTGCTTATGATGTCATAAGTTTTACCCCAAAAATTATTTTTGACATTGGTATATCTAAAAAATCGTCCTCGGCAAGCTCGGCCTTCAATGCGGTGGTGGGAGAACGATGGTCTGGGTTTCAAAGATTTTTTACAGATGCCTCTAAGTTTAGTGACCTTAGTTACACTGGAGCCGCGGTTTACTACCAAAACTCCAAAATAATTCTACAATACAAATGCCCTAAAGAGTCATCTGTGTTCACGGGCGAATGTGTGGCTTTATTAGAAGCATGCATTTTCATAGAATCACACCACAATATTGACAAAGCCGTTATTTTCAGTGACTCTCTAAGTAGTTTACAAGCCTTAGTCCAAAACCCCTTCAAAAGTAAATTGCACAGCTCACTTATTTTAAAAATTAAAAAGTCCTTATTTACTTGTGCGGGTAATCAGAAAGACGTTCAGTTAGTTTGGATTCCTAGTCATTGTGGTATCAAGGGCAATGAATGTGCTGATGCTTTAGCCAAAGACGCTTGTTCTTCAGCAGCAGCTGATCTCTCCTACAACACTCATCAGGGATATGACTTGCTAAACTTGCCAAAAATTAAGCTCCAATCTTCATGGCAGGAACAGTGGAACATCAGTTCTAGGAAGAAAGGCAAGTTTTACTACGCAGTCCAACCAACCATTAGACCAAAACCTTGGTTCTACGGGTACAAAAAGGTCTCTAAAACCGTTACATCCGTCCTATGTAGAATCAGACTAGGTTTCTGTTGTACTCCCGTGTTTCTACACAAAATCCATGCACGTGACTCCTCTCTCTGCGAGTGTGGGTTGGGAGAGGGTACTTTAGACCACATTTTCTTTGAATGCTCAAGCAACGTCCCATCTCTTGATTTATATGGCCGCCTTCCTAAACTCAAAATTCCTCTCCCGATTAATTTCCCTTCTCTTTTAACACATCCTTCCTCCGAACTGCTTGTGGCGTTGATGATTTTCATCCGCCACAACAGTATAAAACTATAAGCTGTTACATCAAAATACTCTGTCTATGTGGTTGTGGTATATGTATGTTTTTAACAATTATAATATATATTTATTATTTATTTTTTGTTTGTTTCAGTCTGCTACTAACCCAACAAGTCGCAACTGTATCAACCGAAGATTTTTTATTTATTTTTACAGTTTTTATTGATTTTTATTTCTTAAAACACTCACTTGCCGTTTCATTTCACTTTCGACATTGGCAGAATAGTCGACATCGGCTTCAATTGCCATTCGTTAAAAATAGAATAGAATAGAAATACTATGTTAATTTAATAGAAATTAGAAGTTTATGATTAATTTTAGTAATACAAATAACAGTCGCTATGAGTATTCGAACCTGTGAAGACACTTTTTTTCCACGGTTTGTGCATGTAGCCGATGTAGCCAATGTCAAGTTATATTTTTTTCAAAATTATTTTAGTGTAGGAGACAAAGGTAGGGAGACTGGGAATTATACAAAATATTTAGTACTTAATAACGGGATTTGGGATATAGGATCAGTAAGATTACTAATTATATTAATAATGAATGATGGGATACAATAAATTGGCGAAAAATCTAATCCAAATTAAATTTAATAATGGTAATGAATGAAGCTATACATATATATACAGTTAGTACAAAATAAAGAAAGAACTGAAGTAGAGAGACAATATTGAAGACAGACTTATTGCACGACATCTTTCCCAAAAAACGCAATTTTTCACATTGGTAACTTATTTCTTTCTTTTTACTGGCTCGACGCTCGAGCACTGTGTTTTTTGAGCCAAAAATAATGAGAAAATGTGATTTTGTTGCCTCCTCGAGCAATCGAGCTTCAATCATCAATCCGTTCCTTTCTACTTTAATTAGTTCAGTGCGGTCGGTCGTCGGAATTTTGACTTGCGGTGAATGTTGTAAATCGTTGAATTTATTAATTTTAACAAGAAAATACGAATAGAGTTCTCTCTATCGGTACAAATATATGTGGTATTTTCAGAGGTGCCCGGTTTTTATCCAGGATCATTCATATGTAAGTATTTTCCTCTTATTTCTCAAATAACTGGTATTGGTTATTTCGTTGAATGATGTCAACTATTGCTTTGGTACTTTCACTTTGAATCATTTTAAGAATTTAAATGATTAAAGTGTTATCTACTAAGGATTAGAAGGTTTTTATTGTATAAGAATATTGCAGGTCCTTACTGAGCCAAAGTTGACATCAGATTAAGTTTGTTGCTCTACATCACAAGAATGGTGTTGAATGTAAATAATAACAAATAAGTACATTCTAGTGAATTTCAAACATAAAATATCTCACTGTCAACTAGTTACTGAAATAGTTGTACTAAAGTCAGTTATCTGATGAGTACAGATAATTTTATTGTAGTGAAACAAGATTACCCACTTGTGCTTTTAATGTGTTATATATCTTTTTTACCTTTTTGAGTGACTTATAAATAGTATTAATAGGACCATTTTTTTAAATAAAAACCTTGCTACAAAGAAAAGTTTGTGTAAAATGGTTAGTTCATCATTACAACCTGAACTCAAACACTACCTGGTATATAGGCCTCTCTTTTCGTAATTTCCACGGTCCTGTGCCAGCCTGGTCAATTAGTTCTATACATTTCAAAAATAAAATCTTACTGTATTGCTTATACATATTATAAATAACTGTTCATTGAGTTTTTGCATTGGTAAAACCAACCCACCATGCAGTTGTAAGCCCATCTAACCATTTTTAATAAGCTGATATTCAGTGTTCCTCCCAATCAGATAAATTGTAAATTTTTCATGGGTTTATGAGGTTTTCTTGGACTATTTTCAGGCTGTCCTTGGATCATGGGAAAATTTCATGTTAGATTCAATGGTATTTTTAGGGAGAATCCACTTGTATCTTATTTTCTGCTACATGTCTCTTGCCTTCTATGTTCTGACTTACTAAGCGCTTTACCAAAGCATTCATTAATTTATTCTTGAAACAAAAATTTGGTTTTATTTAGTTTATAATAATTCAAACAGCCAAATAAACATTATGTATGTAGTTTCCCACCAGTTTCATAATATTTTTATTTCCTCTTTAAACTTGAGGTCATATTTTTGCTAATGAATAGAAGATACATAAATTTTTCAAAGTCACACAAAAAGGAATTGAATATTCATGGGACTAGCATAATCAGCCTTTAATTATTCCCACTACTGGAGCCACAGGCTTCCTCTCTTTGAATTATAATGTAATTCACCCTGCCAGCATGAGTACATGTTGCTTGTACTTGAATGTTATGATATCTTTTTGGAGCTTTTGCCTAGTGCTCCTCATATCCTCTCTCCTTGAACTAGCCTTTGTGATGGATGTCCAGATCATCCTGCTACCTCTTTCTAGGCTGGCCTTAGCGGTGCAGTCCATCCTCAGGCATACATTGCTTTGAGAGTATATGAACCAGGGTTAGATTTAGTTACGTTGAAAAAGATAGTACAAAAAAATGAAAAGGATAGTATTTATAAAAAAATATAGGTAGTACACTTTCATTATTTTATTAAATTTAACTTATTAGTCATTAAAACATTAGTCAACATATTGGTGTTGATTTTAATGTCAAAATTTACTGCTCTTCTAAGTTTATAATCAGTTCTTGAATATTACTATTAGTTATTTATTTATTTGTGTTGCCAGTTTGTTTCGTATTTTAGTCTTGGTAAGGTTAACTTTACTGAATATTCGTTAGCAGTCGAATCTGCATGTGGAATTACTTACTAAACAATCTAGGACAAATTTTGATATTTCTTTAAACGGCCCTGATCTGTTGAGCTGATCTAATTAAAAATTTTTGCATCTGCTAAAAAATTCTTTACGAAATATTCATATGGCGTAAAACTGAGCATTCAAGAGCAAACTTTATTTAAACTTTATTTATTTATTAATAGTATATATACTATAATTATAGTACATAATCCAACCTTGATATGAACTGAAGTCTACAACAGGAAAAAAATTTTTAGGAACAAAAAAAAAAGACATAATAAAACAATGGAAGCTGCAAAAGTATAACTGTACGCCCTTTTCCAGATACAGACAAAAAGTGCTTATTAATAGACAATAATTCAAGGACAATAATATTCAATTTCTGGAATTTGAAATAGCATTAAATTTTATAATAATTGAAATAATTATGCGTGCGTTGGAAAGGTTGATACTAATAAGAATGTTGGTTGTCATGCCTACAGACACCTTACAAGGCTAAAACACTACAATGTTATTCCTTAGGTTTTAACCCAATTCTATTATTACTCTTATTGGCAAACATGCACACACATTTAATTTGCAATTCTTAATAATTTTATTTTATCTCTTTGTAATCAAACAAACTACTAATTTCTTGATTAGAAAATAAAGTGTTTTAATTCTATACAAAAAAAAAAAATTATTGAGGTGTCTGTGTGAAATTTCAAAATAACTTTATTATTATAGATTATTTAGACAATAAAACATTTTTTCAAATTTTGTCAGTCTGTCTGTTTTTTTGGTTAATCTCCGGAATGACTGGACCTTTACTGTCCGATAGCGAATGTTATAAGAAGTAACAAAAGCTATTTTTATAAAAAGGATTAGTAGACTTCCATGCAAAAAACATCCCTGAAATTGTTCAGAAAATCCTGACTCACGGGGCACAGTTCCATATTCCATATTTCTTTATTGGTTCTCACCTTGAATCTACTGATAAAAGCCACCTTTGCTTTTCTTTACTTGGCTTTACATGCTGTCTAGAAATATCTCTCCATGAATCCAAGAGTCTGAGGTTTGCCTCTTGGGTTTGAACCTAAGACTTCCCGTCGGGGCCGCGGGTTGTTCACAAGTTACCGCGGCCTCGACATATAGGGCTAAGAAGGAACATGGGTGGATTTTAGTCAGTAGAAATCTGACACTCCCTTTCGCTCTACCCTAGAGCGGGAGCAGAGGGGTTATTTGAAAATTTTCCACCCGCCAAAAAAAAAAGACCTATGACTTGGCAGTCTGCAGTCACAAAACCAGTCTATCATTGCTTACACCATTATGTTAGGCAAACAAAAATTGTATACATATATCATTAGAGTTTTGCTCACATTTTTCTACTTCATTATAAAAAGTGATAATTAATTATTCCAGTAATTATTTGACTTAGGTACTAACATACTAGTATTAAGAGGATTTATTATTCATGTCATGCCCTTGAATATCATGTCATGATGACCCACTTACCTGTTTAGAGAATTCCTTCACTTAACTAAATAGAAAATTTCATTTCGTTTTTTCCCGGTTTACACTGCTTATATGTAAAACATTATTAAGCTCTGTTTAACGTAACAAACTTCAACTTCATACGTTGAGTATAGCACTGATTGCCATCACCTAAAATTGATTGTTAAATAATTGACTGACGCAAAGTAAGCCCTTTCAAAGTTGAAACAATCTTTGAATAAGAAATCAGGCAAGAGTACAGTCAACCATATGTATAATTATGTTAGAGTTTCATATTGACGTCTTTATTTCCTAATTTTTTGTATGTTGTGAAGATGATATGGCAAGAAAGGAGGTGTCGTGGTCTTGGTGGTGAATGGTGATGAAATGACAGAATAAAATACTTTGATCCCGATTATTTGCCGAAATGTTTTGGAGTCGACCGCGAACCGAAAGACGTTGCGTTGGAAGGTCTCCCACTAGGTGGACCGATGACCTGGTGAAGGTTGCAGGGACGCGCTGGATGTGAGACGCACGGGGCCAGTCAATGTGGCGACACCTTGGGGAGGCCTATGTCCAGCAGTGGACGTCTTTTGGCTGAAATGATGATGATGATGAATCCGATTAAAACCTGAATAGCTGATATTTTTTTTAAATAATTGTGAATTAATTTAAGGTTCACCTTCACAAGACAAAACCCGTGTCTCGAGACCGATTAATCGGGTTAAAAGCTTCACAAGTTAGGCCTAATATCCTTGTTTGATTAACCTTTGTAACATAATATGGGTTAACTATTTAAATATTGCTGATAAACCAGAATGAAAGAGACAAAAAACCGAACGAAACGAAGCACCGAACCTCATGCATAACAGTCGCACTTGCGACCACTAGACCATCATCATCATCTGCATAACCTTTTCCTTACTATTTTGGGGTCGGCTTCCAGTCTAACTGGATGCAGCTGAATATCAATACACCACCCGATGAAAAAATAACCCGATTAAAATCTTTAAAAAAATATGGGTAACCTTTTCGGGTTCAGACTGTGTCGCACTAAAATGTCGCATTCTCAACTCGATAAAGCACACACTCAGTATGTCACTGCTGTGTGACTGTGAAGGTTAGCGCGGCACTTTTCAATTATTCCAGGTATATTCAATATATCATAAGAAACGTCGCGTCACTCTTTCAATGTTTTGTATTCATAATGATTTTCATTTTGAAAGTTGCCCCCGCACTAGTAAGTTCCCCAGGCTATACAAATATTTGTTCCGTGGCGGGGATCGGACCTGCGACATACAGCGCGGCAGTTAATGGCTCAGCCACTGCGCCAACCGTGCCCTCACTCGTATCGTAGCCTAGACACCCTAAGAAAGCTAGAACTCTTACCACTACCCTAGTAATATAGGGATTAGCAGGAAATTATTTTTTTCAGCAACAATGTATTTAACAATTGACTTTTATTATTTTCGTGTGCGTGAACTAAATAACTGAATGATGTATCTAATTTTACATAATAATCGGCTGCGTACTTCGGTAGCAGTTATGTGCATTTTCACATAATCTCTTAGGCAATCATTGCACAATCGCTTGTCTAACTCGCAGATGGTTTCCATATTGTGTATTATTTTATGATTTTTTCATGAAATAGTCATCGATGGGGTTAAAGTGACTTAGAGGGTTGTATTGATGATTAATTAATTCTGTAAAAACATACGAGTTACGGTCGCTAATCATATTTTATTTAACGTTCAATCTGACATTGACTGAAAAATTGCCATACAAACAAGAAAAATTCAATTTCGCGGTCTACCATGTCGCTTCCACCTAAACTGCTTCGTTGGTCTAGTGAACTCTAGTGATATCGAGCGCTACTGCTGAGCCTTACACCTCGAAAAAGGATTCCAGGTCGGGCAAAATGTTATTCCATCAGGATTTTTTCAGTAGCTGCCCAGGCTCTGTATTTGTGGCTGGCAATAGGCACGCCGTCTAATCCACTATACATAGGACTTTCGAAATGAGAGTGTAGAATGTAAAAGGTACTAAAAGTCACATCTGCCTAACCCTTCGCGGAAAACAGGTATGGTGTTATTGAAACTCGTGTATTGCGACGTAAACGTACGTCGGCTGCTGCCAGTCTCACGCCCGTCGATCAATTAATCGCTTCAAATATTCATAAATCGAACCATCGACTCGTCTCCTTGAACTTTCTTTTTGCAATTGACGTTTAAATGTCACAGTCTTCGTGATAGTTTATCGTTTTTAGTGTTCTGTAGTACTATCTGTGCTAACAAATGTAGCTATTGTTTGGTTACACTTCATCTATCAGAGTTCCTTGAAAGGGAGTAGAAATCATAAGGAAAATAAAATAAATACGTAGCCCATCACAAATAAAACACGATTTTTGAACGGCCTAGCTTTTCTAAGATGGTTACTGGTAAGCATAGTTGATGTCGTCGTAGCAGATCATTGATAGCAATTAAAAGATCAAAAACGCGTAAAATTTTGGCGAACAAATGTCACCAAACAAACGTTACTTTTTTTGTAACTTTTACTACTATTACTTCATAAAAAAATGTTGTCTGTTGCAAAAAAAAATACTACGCCTTTTGTAAAATATCCTTCTCTTATCAACATATTTTTTTTTTCCTATCGTGTCGATAGAAATCTAAATTGTTTTGGCCCAGAACAGGGCTACGTGTAGTACGTGTTAATAGCTTTCAGAAGCGTCCATCAGTTCCTATAATGAACTAACAAGAAGACACGCAAGATGCGTTATTTTATTAACCGATTTAATGCCCATGACGCGCCAGGCGCGTCTTAAGCAAACATCACGGGAGGCCCATGACGCACCTGGCGTGTCACATCGAAATTACTTAAAAACAGTTTTTTCTTTTCTTTATTAGATCTACACAAGATAGTGGTGAAATAGGCATAACACGTCACAGGGGGCCAATGACGCTCTAGATGCGTCACCCTTACTGCCGGCCCATTGGCGTCATCGTCCAATGTTCGGGGCCTGGCTAAAGTATCATGAAAATGATGGTGGCAAAGAGTCGGTTAAGTGCCCAAATCGTTTGTGGAACAATGCGTTGTAAATCAGTAAATTGAATAAATACTACAGGTTTACGTGAAGATCGTCATACACGCAAGCCAGCGAGTACTATGCACCTGCCCTTTCTAAAGAACCTTATCAATAAGGTTCTTTATTCTAGGGCGTTCCTTCTCGGCGTTGGCTTTCACTCATCCTCTCCGCATGCCCAAACCATCTAAGGATATTCTTTTAAATATTTTATCAGTAAATCAGTCTTCTTTTAAACAGCAGCCTTCTTGAATATCAAACTTACACCAAACGTGTAACGCAAGGAACGCAACCACAAAACCGTAGTATTAGCATGTAAAAAATATACTTTGTGGAATGACTTGGACGTGTGACTTCAAATAACCCTCCCGCTCTTGGGCAGAGCGAAAGGGAGTGTCAGACTTCTACTGACTAAAAACCACCCATGTTCCTTCTTAGCCCTTAATGTCGAAGCCGCGGTATCTCTTACGACAACCCAATAAATTTCCGTAGTGGAGGTTGGTGCACAAACACCAGTTATGGATACAATAGATAAAGCGTCTTGTTAAACCCCCTTTCCTTTATTTATTCTTACTAAAAAGCAGCTGACCGTCGATATTAAGTTGGCCAAGCTCTTGAACACTTTCTGGCGTTTCCGAGAAATTCAAAATATTGTAAAGAAGTTTGATCACGATAAGTCGCGCTACGACAAGATTGAAAGCGCGCTGGCGCAGTTTAGACCACGGCTTAGATAAAAGAAACCTCCTTTTTCCATGGCATGAACGCACTACCCAGGTAGCGTGCGGTGGATGTCCAACGGTTCCAATCCCAGGACAATTTGATTCTAATGTACATCAATTTACTGTGTAAAAGTAGCTGTAGTTTTGATTGTTATGAATTACACAGGCCGCTTCACTCTGAAAATCTGAGCTGACCTTTATTCCTTATTAGCATTTTGATTTGACACTGGACTAACTTTTGTAGGTTAGCTTACTTACGACCGCAGGCCCGCAGTATAGCCATCACCTAGCAGTTTATTGACCCATGTCGACCATAAAGAATATTAAAAGTCTGCACGCGATCTATGTATTTAGCTAATATTGCTTTTGTGTATGATTTGCTTGATATTATTTTTAGTAACATTAAAACACGACGCGTGTATACTTGAAGGGTTTAGCAGAGGTGGTGGTGGTGGTGGTAATAGTCGCTAGTAGTTTTATTTTCGTCAAATGTGTGTAAGTCTGTAAAGTATTTATCTATGGGAAAATATTATGTTATGTTAAGTCAAACACACACCAGACAGGTACAAATCCAGACTCCGGGCTGCTGCGGAAAAAATCCTGGTGGTAAATATCCCGATAACACTACTCAACTCTGGAATAGAACTCAGAACCCCATGTTTAGCAGTAGCGATTGCGACCACTATACCTACGAGGCTGTTAGTAGTGCTTAAATGTTACGCATGTGTAAATTGTTATAAGTTTCAATAATACTTAAATAACATACTGAACCTCTCCAGCCGATGCTATAGTAGTGTCGGACTCAACCCGATCTTATAGTCCGTAAGGTTACGCGAAGAGGTTGCAAAACATACTGCTGAGGTCACAATCACCAACTTCAATAAAGATTGAACACCTGCCCGGAAACGACCCCAAAATCTACGTCATCCAAAATGTTGCGGCATTCATTTGTTCGATGCAAAGGTCATTAATGAACACGCACAAATTCTTTGTCTTGTTCATACAATAAACATCTATTCTTGGTCATTGTAATGTCCTAATGGAGTTAGGGAGGGATTCACATAACAGGCGACGAATGGACGTCATCAACACTGTTTCTGTTAATCAGGGGTTCCTATTTTATATGACCTAAGCCTATGTTTGTGATGTGGACTAATGATCTTTCTTGACCTAGTAACGTTACTCAAACAAAACGAGTTGATTTGATATCCAATATGTGGCAGCGACATGTGAATCAAACCATAATCGTTATATAATAATTTAAGTGCAGTCGAAAGAGGTTATACTGCTTTTATCAAACACGATTATCACGCGAAAATGCCAAGCTAATGAATGCTAATAAATACTAAAGACTGCCAAGCACTAGCTATCTTCGCACTTTATGCTGTTGCCACAGAACGATTATGTTGCACCATTAGTATAAAAAGCTAACAAATAATCGGAGCGGAAACGTTCGTGGCAACGTCCCCTAGAGCTTACGGGCGCAGCTAATCCTAGAATTAGTGGGTATACGTATGTAGACGTAGTACATCAAAATGTCAAGGTAAGGCACCGCGCTAGAAGCGCGAACATGCGGAGCGAATAACCCGCAAAAGCTCTGAAAGCTATTAAGCTTTTTCGGTTATCAGCGACGAAGGAAGGTAGGGCTGCTTTGTTGCTTTATCCGAAAATGTCAGGCGCGGCCTGTGACGTCATCAGCGAAATGGCGCGACATTTCGCGGTGCGCCTGCCACGCCCGTGCCCACCCTAATCTCTTGCCATGACAGGGTTGTCCGAGCAAAGCGTCCCCCAAGGTTCTTTCTTAGGACCGACCTCGTTTTTACGGTTAACTCTGATAGTTCCTAAATTATGGGTTAAAATGGGTCCAATTTAACCACGGTAAAGTAACTCCCAAGATACGAGCTGTATAAAATGTATTCGTATGTGTTTTTGTTGTAATGTTACGTAGTGTGTGTGTGCAGTGGCGTTTGAGCCGTCAAGTTTATCTCCAGCATGGGAAGATGCCATTACTATTTTAATTGCGAAGTCTTCGAGACTTGGATGTATGTCATAATCTCAGAGAGATAACACTTGTGATCATTAGTATTATAGCGAATAAAGCAACGTTGACGTTTAATCCTTTAATGATGTAATATAAAATTGTTAACATTTTGCAATCTTGAGTGTTCTGCTACGTTCCGCTCCATCATTGTGACTTTTGTCAGAGAGTATTTAATAATTTATAATATCTACTACGGATTATTCCCCGTATGTCGTTTGTGTCATGAACTTATGACTATATGTGTATAATAAGTAGGTGAAACCTAAACATCTAATCATTTATTCAGCACTTCATCATCATCATCATCATCATCATCCACAGTCCGAATTCACCCACTGCTGGGTATAGGCATCTCTTTTCTGTTGCTAATCGCCGCGTTCTTGTGCCAGTCTCATCCAGGTTTTTCCCTCTATTCAGCACTGTGTTGTTATTTCCGGATTTGCGATTAGATATTTTTTTAAACTAAAATCTAAATGAATTTGTCTGCCGTCACTTACCTGCTCTTCGGAATTTGAATTGTATGCAAAATTTTTAAATAATCATCTCTCAGGCATGCTCAATTCCTTACGATGTTTTCCTTCACCGAAGTAAGTGATAATTGTACAATACACACATGAATCCGAAAAAAACAAAGGTCTTGGCTTCAAATCCGAGCCCTATGGCTTGGAAGTCCGAGGCTATTATCAATTAACAGGCAAAAGTTGCTTCCACTTTTACCAGACATTTCCATATTTGGTAGACCTAGGTATGATAAATATCGTAATTAACTATTCATTCTGTTTTTTCTACTAAGCTTCTAAGAAATGATTTTTCTTTTTCAGTCGCTTGTCAAAATTAAATGACAAACATTCAAAGACTAGTAGTTTTACAGAAATGTTTACCAACGGATAATAGAGTAGTTGACAAAAAAAAAATCTAATTCAAAAAATATTGGACACATTTTTTCTTTTTGCACGTAAATGAAAACTATACAGTGCTTTGAAAAATCGTGTGACGTCACATCGCACTACATTTTTTATACCCCGTAGTGACGTCAAAAGCCCCCATTCAAGATCTTTGACGCGTTTTATCTTCGTCAATTTTTATTCATTTGATGAAACAAAAAACACGAATCCAATATTTTTGGATAATCTAACTGACGGCCTAAACGGAAAATTATAATTTTTTTTACTCAGGACACATCCACATCGTATCCTATTGTAAATGTCAAAATATTTGTCCTCTGATTTTTGACGTTGGCTGTACAAACGTGAAATGAACGATTACTATGGTCACGTCACGATGTAGATATAGGTAGTATAAAATAATTGACATAAATGATGTTTTAATGGTTTACTTTTGTTAACAGGTAATCACCATGGCGGTAATGGACCACTGTCTTTAGGACGTCTTGCTAATTCGGCTTCAGGTGAGTTATAGGTTTTATTTATATGGCAACAATCTAGTTTTAACAATCGCGTATTGTCTACTGGAATACCAGGATTAACGCAGGTCTGTGGAATCCCATATACATAAATGTCAACATAACATCATCTAAGAATTATTCATTATTATGTTTAAGACCAAAGAAACGATGGATGGACAAAAAAAAATGGGACAAGCCCGCAACACTATTCCCAAACCACTGTAACTCCTGAAAGCCAGAATCAACAGTGGCGACCACAAGAAAAGCGCCGACACAATGAAGCTCGACGAAGTCCCAGAGAAACGATTAACCTGTCTTGGATCTCGCAACGAAATTAATCAGAAAAGAATAGCGGAGGAGTAGGAAAAACATAATTTCCACTTCCCTCTATATCAGCAGGAGACAGAAAAGAACAAGGCCAATAGGCGCACAGGGACGTATACATCTGGGATAACCCCAGTGGCCTAGCACCACGGATATTATTGTCATTAATATTACTGGTATACGATGGATGGACAGTGTTAATAATGATATGGCAAGAAAGGTGAAACAGAGAAGTATGGAAGAAGAACATGCTGCGCCTACCCCAAATGAATTGAGATAAGGGCAAGAGCATGACGATGGATGATAACGATTGTGCTTGGTGCAAACAATTTAACTAAAATGCTATAGGACGAAGACAAAGACATGTGACATCTAGCAACCTGCTTACCAACCTCATATACAGGTGCGCAAGTGGGAACATTATTGACTAAAGATGCTCATGCTATTGTATAAGATTAAAAAATCTTCGTTTACGTTAACACCGCGCTGCTCGCTCGTGCCAAGTTTCTGCGACCCCAAATATACAAAGTTATAGTATACAATCAGGTGACCATTGTTTTACACGTCAACAACGTTGATGGATTATTTCGCTAACTTTTCACGAAAAGCGAAAACGCGAACTAAATGCGGAAGAAGGGTGTACTGTCTTTGAAGGTCGTTACTTCGAAGGTGCGGTCCTATGTTTGCCAAATAAAAACTACAATTAATCTAAAAAATACGTTTTTAGATTAATTAATTGTTTAATTAAATTACAACATCGCTTATCATGTGCTTTGATTGATTATAATCTATGCATACATTTAATTAATGAGCGAACTAATTTCACATGCCTAATGAATATAGAATTTAACTAGTAATTAGTTTTGTAATTACTTAGAAAAGATAATAATTCCAGTAAAAGTGTGATTCAGCATTTTGTGGGTGACATGTGAAACAAATACTGTTAGACGGTGTGATTTTGTACATGTGACAACTGACTAACCGTCAGTTGTCACATGTACAAAATCACACCGTCTACATAAATTATGAGATTAGTCATCAGTTACTTCTTTTCAAGTTCTTGAGAAACAACATACTGTTATTTATTGATCAATAATAAATTAATAAAACTTCACTATCGAACTATAAAAATTAAATGATGTCAGCTTGAACTAAAAACTTTTTCGACAATGAGCCGTAAAAAATTAAAGAGGAATTCGTAATAACTTTCAATGTAGTTCTTAGGACACGACATGTAATAAATAAATTAAAAAAGTTAACTAATTGACGTCGTAAACAAATTATGTATTACGTGATTAGTTCTCTGTAGTGACCCCATCAAACCCTATCAGGTAATCGATTATCCAGTCGAGTCTATATTAGTAGTGACCGCATAGACGCATGATGGGTGCCATGATGCCACGCCTAACTCAATCACGACCGGGACTAAGCTTTAATGTTCCTGAAAGTAGAACGCGGAAACACGTAAACGTTTAAGGCAAACTAGTTCTTCTTTGTTGCTGTTAAGGCTCGATGTCAAAGGTATATCCTATTGTTTTAAGGGGTGGCTCTGTTTACTCGCCCCGTTCGCCTCCGCCCTAATTTGGAGGGATTTGATTTTGTTAACGGCCACGATACCGCCATATGTTCCATAGGTTTCAACAATATAGTAGTTTACTTACATACAATTTGACGCAAAGGGTATAATGGCCCCTATATCCGTTCAGTTTGACGTGTTTACAGAGTATTTCGTTAGATTTTCCCGTAAATGTTTATCGGAAGTTGTAACCCTTTGATAGTCCGGTAATAATAAACGACCGCGACGGTGCATTGAGGTCATCCAGAGGTTCGCATTTAGCTTTGGAAAATTATCAATTTACAAAACGTACCTATGTAAAGTCATGAACTTCTAGACCCTGTCAAAATTAGTACTTAAATATAGCAGTTTCCGTAGTTCCTCATTTCGTTTTTCGTCAACCAATTTTAGAAGCCACCTAAAAGTGATCTAAACATTGAGTATGCCATCAGTGAAAAACAAAAACGTTCATTTACCATAAACCACTAATGAGAGTCATTAGTAGTTTTGGTAGGTGAACGTTTACATTATTGTGTTACTGTATTACACTCGTGTGCTCTCCATATAATTAACATAGCGTGGGTAATTGAGTTCATGAATTCATGATACAACAATGAATGCCAACTTCCATGTCCAGTCCTATTAAGTTAATTTTCGTATGTCTAGAACAAGATGCAAAAACTATCATATTGGACCGTGGCCAAATCTGAGTGACTGCTTTCTCTAATTATTCACCGATTTATTTTTGTTTTTCTAGCATATAAAAAATATTGAATTAAACTACATCCTACTTCTTTACGAAAATAGTCGGTAGTAGCGGTTTTTATGTTCATGTTTTAAACAAACATTAGACCACCCTCGATTTTCGCGTGTTGTGTCGTAAACCACAGTAACATCCTTTTGTACGCTGATGACATTACAATGCGCTCACCAATCCATTTTCTCAGCGCAGTAGGCAATAGTCTTTTTGCCATTGTCAGTAATAAAAAGTGGATCTTTAGATCTTTACTCAGCCAGATTACAGTTTGATAACGCAGTGCTTATCAATGGCCCTCAATGAGTCATAAATACTGATCTATAAATTATCACACCTAGCATTACCAAATTAGTTATGGCTTAACATCGTTATAGAAACATCAAATAACTTGCTCGTACTGCTCACATTCTTCAGATGATGCTCTTGCGCATATGGTCCGCGAATGAAGTCACGGACGGGATAATATTTACGAGATGTCTAGACTCGTTCGGGTAACTTAACCTGAATTTAATATTTGTAATTTGATTTTGACGTATTTCCGAAATGATACATGCACGATTATAGCCCTGAGCTCGAATGTCAATAATGTCTAAGCCTGGCAAAATTTTGCTATTGTAACTACATCTGTTTGTTGTTATGAAAGTTAATGTTTATTCCTGCAACGATTCTTACCGAAATGAAGAGGAACAACTATCCTTTGATGGAGACCACTTAGCGTATCATTTACTAAAACTTAGCATGCTGTTACGAATTGCGAATTAACGCTCTATTTTTCCAAGACCTTGTAGCGTCGCGCGTCGTCACTTTCACAAGCGTACCATTTTCTGCAAATATTGTTTAACTATCTTAGTTCTAGATCTCGTGAATCCATTATAGACAGACTGTCTTCAGGGTTATTTGTTATTTTTCTGCGATTATTGTCGTGTTTTGGTTCCGAAAAATCGTTTGCAATTACCAAAATTGGTTATTAGTCTAGTTATAACTTACAGCTTGTATTCTGTTTGGATCAGTGTTCTGTTGCATTCCTGGTGAAATTTGCACCGCCAATGTTGTCATATTGCATTGATAGCGAAGTCAGTAGTAACAGTGACTAGCCATCCGTGTGTGCCGTTGCACAAGGCTTATCGACATAATGGCTAGTATAAACGGTGTTAGTGTATGCTATTTAAGGACAGGAAAATTGAATCGCCTATAGAAGGAATTGTTATTGATTTGCTTTATCATTTAATTCACCCCTACAATTCTCGGAAGTAATTTATGTTCTAGCATTTTATAGCTTCGAATACTGTTGAAGTCTTTTAAGATGTACAAACAACAAAATTTTGACCTGAAACTAGAAAGTAAGTTAAGGATTTCAAGTTTTTACTTCTTAGTTAAATATTCACATTCCCTTTAAAGTTTGAAGACCACAATACAGACGGTCGTTATTTTAAGCGAAGTGTTTACGGTGGAGTTTCCACTCCACCATTGCTGGGAATGGCTTAATAATGTGAAAGTATGGCATACTAAAGCCAGCATTGGACGTCGACCGGAACGAAATCGTCAATGGAAGTGGTATCGTGGGCGAGCTTTGGTAGTGCTCCAACTCACCTTGAGGTTTGCTGTTACGTACGCTAAAATACACTATCAAAACAGTGCGTTTCGTTCACCGTTCCGAGTCACACGCTCGCTTGGCAAGCGCTCCATCCATATAATTATTGTTTGACAAATAAAACTGTGAAATAAAGTCGCGAAGAGTTCTATAGCGATTAACTACTGTGCCTTAAAATGTTTTAGTATTTTATGTGTATGGTTTTAGAGTGTTAATAACCGTATAATTATTTTTGTTATGTGAATGTGACGTGTTTAACGTGGACTCAGCGTCTCATTGGATTGTCTGAGATTCGTCTGGGCGAAACCTATTTCGATGATGTGAGTTCAGTATAACAATTTTTCAGAAATGCGGTAGCAGGTTTATCTACTTTTTTAAAATTATCTTGCAATTAATAGGTTAAATGCGTGTGATGCTAATATAATTGTACACATGGAAAATTCGGTTTTTGATTTTTATATTTATAATAATTACGGTGGTTTTTCATATTCTTGTAATTGAAATTAAATGAAGAAACTGCTGCACACATTTATAAAATATTAGTAGAAAACAAAACAGGTTTTATCAGTTGATTAATATTGTGGTTTTAACTAGCTATTGTTTTTATTTCATTCGTTTTATTACAATTTTAATTAGGTGGATATCTTAAGATTCCACTAAGTACCATAATTGTATTATAAAAATGTAATACAATTATGGTAGTTTTGAATTATTTTAATAATTAATAAGTTCTTTATTTTATTTGAAAAACCTTATGTTACTAGATTATCATTATTTATCCTAAGTCAAAATCTTAATTCCATTTAAGGAAAACAAAATAGTTTAATAACTAGTACCTACCTAATAAACTAAATTGTTTTTCCAGTTAAATGTTTGGCGGTATTTCGTATTACGAATCAGGATACTCAATAAATATAATCAGGATATTAATACCATTAGTTAAGTAACAATTGATTGCTTACTTGGAATAAAGCAAAGAAAACTCGAAACGGGTCTGCCAAAACTAACAAAAGATCTGATCGTGTTCCAGATTATTACAGTTCTAGTTCGTCATTTTTAAGTTATGCCGAAAAAATATTTTGTTCCATTTCATGGTTCATCAACCTACAGTTCACCACTTAGATTAAATCGTGTCGCGGTTTATTGACTGCCAAACTAAGCCTGTATAAAAATACCCCATTACTACTTAATTCCTACTGAAAAACTAAGTCAAAACCTCCTAGGACAAAAAATATTTATTTTATAAGAAAACACAGAATACATTATGTCGTTCAAATTCTAGTTTTGCTTCCAGTATATCACACTCGACACGTAACTGACATCATTATGTTAGTATTGATTTAATATCAGATATGTTTTGATAAAGAAAGTACTATCTCTCATGCCTGGTTAGGTTTGATTGTATTTGTAGTGAATCCATCAATAACTTGGGTGAATGGGACCTATCGTCAAAACGAAGAGTCACTGCCACTCCAAATGCTAGGTCACGACAAGGAAATGATGGTAATGGAGTTGACGTCATCCCATTTATGGATGTATGGATATTTTGACAAACACTCATAAACATTAAAAAAAGGGGGTTCGAAATGGCCGCTGTAGCAGAATCATAATAGGATACAAATATGAATTAAGGTACGATTAGAATCCCAGAAGGCAACGCGGTAGGCCTCACAGTTACAGTAGATGGCGGGACGAGCTGGATAGAACTACGACCAGTGATCCACATTGGCCCTGGATCGAAACATTTGGAAGTGATGGGGGGAGACTTTTGCCCAGCAGTGGAATGACACAGGTTTGTAACAGTGCGTTAAAATTCGTAAAATGGCCAAAAAATTACAATTAAAAATTGATTGCGTGTGACACTTTTAACGTGATTCGTATAAATTACTAGCTTGTGCCAGCGGCTTCGCCCGCGTGGTTTTCGATAATTTTCCCACGGGATAATACTACCGGGTAAAAAGTATCCTATGTGTTAATCCAGGTTATAAACTATCTGTGTTCTAAATTTCATCCACTTTCGTTCAGTAGTTTTTGCGTGAAAGAGTAACAAACATCTATCCATCCATCCTCACAAACTTTCGCCTTTATAATATTAGTGTGATAGTAGGAGGAAGTACGAGTAGGATGATTCTGCTAAAACCGCCAATTTAGGCCCCTCATATTCGACCTTTCCTGGAGTAAAAAAATAAAAGTTACCGGATGTCCGTAATGGGCCCGTGTGGTGGATTTCGGACCATTATCTTAATTAAGAAGAGGCCTGTGTCCCAGCGGTGAAAACATTCTTGACTGATAAATTGATAATGCCTGTAATGCGAAAACAACGCGTTTTACCCGTGTGCGTATATAGGTACTTGGTCGAGGATGCCAATGAAATCGCATCTAGTTTTAGTGACGTGATTTCAAAGGTCTGTACTTACAACAACAGTAAGTTGGTTCAATGGTACAAAACTTTTTCCTCCTAAGAATTCGTCTACTAACTCAACTGAGTCATCGTCGCTTGGGCCAAACCCTTTGACCTTCAAACACGAAATTAAGGTTGTCCCTCACACATAAAATGTAGGCCATCCCTGTAGTAAAAACCCAAACATAAATTGTTAACAGTCAGTACAATAAATTAATAATATGCCGACTGTTCAATACGAGAAGTAACCGTTATAATTTTTGGACGAAGTATCGAAATGCGACTGATTAGTTTCCTGTAATTTGAAATTTGAATTCACAGCGATTCGGTTTTATAAAAATAAAAATATAAGTTTAAAAACTAAAACCCGACTACAAACCGCGGTCTTAAAAGTAGAAAACAAGAAAATAAGTAAAATTATTGTAGAGGCGCCGTAGTCGCATGCCACTGATACCTGATGCTCCTTCATGGCGTTTTCATTGATACAGAAGTCAGCTGCTGTTGCCGTTAGCAAGGTGGCATGCGACTACGACTGACCTCTAAAATAATTTAACTATATATATAATAACTATTTAAATAATAATTTAACTATACTATACAAAGTTTATGCCTTCGAATGAAATAAATAACTTTGTATGGGTGTTCCATAGTGGCACTTAATTGTAGTTTCAATACTATCATTTTATCCACGTAAGTATATCGTGCAATACAAGTGCTTTATGCACGCATATTATGTACTGATGGCGATACACATCGCGATCACAAGTGATAGCGACCCTAAACTATTTGCGTCAATATCTAAATAAACCATTCTTGTGTTGTGGACTCTGCACTAAATGTACTCAATTTTTTTTATGAAAACTGACGACATTATTGAAATATAACTACTACAAGTATTCCGAACGGACGTTACTGTGTTTAATCAGTTATCATTATCAGTCAATACTTCAAATAATTGCAAAGAGCAGACTGACTCACTGTCTGATTCATGTATTACGTTATCTCGAGAACTGAAAGTTTCCTTACTATGGTCCAGATTTACAAGCGGTCTTTATACTGCGCGGTATCGGCTACACAGTTCTACACATATTCTGTCTCTGAACAAATACGCACTAAGATATTTTTCTGGGTGGGCAGAAATTTTAGAGCGGTAGATAAATGTTAGTTATAATCCGAAAATTCAATATTTTGCTATTAGCCAGGTAAATTCTCTTAGATGACTGAAGTTTCAAATATATGTAATTATGTACATGTAGAACAATGTGGTTATCATGGTATTACTAGTATTTTCTATTCAGTGTAGGAATGAAGGGTGAGTAAAAACATCCAGTGTTTGTCTACACTCAGCCTAATAATATGGTTACCAAAAATGACAGTTATTTATGTAACTGAAATAACACGCAAGACTCAAATAATAATCACTAGGTACTTAACATAACATAATATCACAAGGTGTCCCTAAAGGGTTGGAGGTGCACAAATTCATACTATGTGGCTTTTCTTAGAAATTCCTGATGGAAAAACGAAATAACAATTTGCCCGACCTGGTAATCGAATCCAGGAGCAGGACCTCATACTCAGCATTCGCGCTTGTGATCAACGAAGCGGTCATGGTTACACTAAGCTATGTACTTGACAGTTCATATACATAACATCTCGAGTTCCTGGCTGCCTGTCCTTAAATTGATTTGTCCCTAAAATCATTTATGTTCATAGTGAAGTTTTGTTTCACGAAGAGTTTTCATTTTAAATGTGTCACGTAATAAAATCACCGTGTAAGTGTACTAGTCAAGGTTTAACATGTTATGATGTCACCAGCACACATGAGCCCCGTAGTTTTGTATTCTTTATGTGGGCCACACGACGTAACAATAGCTAGAGCTACACGTAATCACGTAGTTAAGATCTTGATAGACGTTCAGTTTCTTAGAGAAAATATTGAGTTAGAGGAATTTGAAATGGAGGGCCTCCACTACTTGGATACTTTCACCATCTTCGGGCGAAGGCAAAGTAACCTTCTGACGGTCAGAAGTTGTCATATTATTCCTCACACAATCCATTCATGGTTTACATGGTTTTCATGCATAGGTACTCGTACATAAGTATGCATGAAAACCAAGTGAAGGAAAGAAAACGCAATCAGAATATTTAGCGCTTCTTTCTTTAGTGAGTAGGTACTTAAGCCGACTAGACTCCGAAAAAGTAGCCAAAAATGAATGCTTGTGTTTAATCATTAGGAAAAACATAAATTAAAATTGTATAAATATAGGTAACTTATTTTGATGTCATAGCATATTCGAGGAAGGAAAACAATGCAGCTATTATTGGGTATAATTCAAACATACAAAGTGGTTTCCTGTATTATTGTCCGACCCTGGTACAAGCCATGGTCCGGGGCGAGGAGGAATGGGACGCCATCGCCTCCTTCTGCGAAGCAGCGATGCTAAGGAGGTGGCGGAACGTGAGAGGGAGAGAACCTCTCGTCCCAGCCGCCGCGGGAGACGATCCGGGCGTCGGGGGCCACGTGATGGCTTCCGGCCACCGTAGACGCGGGCCTGTGGACGGTGAGTGATGGGCTAGCTTGCAATAATACATTGTTGCCATGTATTTACAGTGTTTTGCAAAATCCCTGATTAGTGATTGTAATGCAGGATGATAATATCCTGTTACCAGCGATAAGATTGACGTGCTTTTCCTACTTAATACACGTTAATGGATATAATTGTCCCGTCTAAATTTGCTCACACACATACCAGTTTTGGCTAAACGAAATATGCGTGTCCTTCACTTTAAATACCAAATACGCTCATTTGGGACAGATGTTGCGAAATTATGCAACTTTGTAACTGGTTTAATAACATATTCGTATACAGAGATCTAGCACAAAACCATTATGAGATGACGATGGTGTAGTCATCGACACTGTTACCAACTACACTGTAGTTGGTAACAGTGTCGATGACATTTTTAGATGTTCAGATATAGTCCTGTACGGATATTGACTACCAGTTTGTTCTAAAACACTATCGGGCGTCACGCGGTTTCACCCGCGTAGTTCCCGTGCCCGTCAGAATACAGGGATAAAAAGTATGTTGCTCAGGGTGAATGTAGCTTTCTAATGGTGAAAGAATTTTTGAAATCAGTTCAGTCGTTTTTGAGTTTATTCATTACAAACATATACACACACACACACACACACAAATACAAATCTTTCTTCTTTATAATATTAGTGTAGATAGGAACTGTTTACAGTAATATCACAAATCTCAATTTGTTTTGGAGGATTGGTATATCTGTTAGCAAGTAGCGATTTCGGCCACAGCGACTGCATTCGATGGCTTTCTAGGGTGGCTGTCGAACGCTTTGGTGTTCTCTCAAGTGGCTGGCATATCCAACTTTGACCGGAAATTACGAGCATTATTTAATAGTAATCAATTAAGACCAAATAAACCCATTCGTCACCTCGACCTTTTTCATCAGTAGTCAGTTAGTCACAAATATTCTTCAAGTGATTGTTCATTGAATAAGTTTTAAGTCCGTCGTTGATAAAATATGATGATGCCACGTGACTGTATCAAGCGGCGCAACTCAATTCTCCCAATAAACTTTAATTGCCACATTATTAGCACTGGTTGGCGGCCTGTCTCTAGGACGAAAACATCTTAATATATTTAGAACACTAGCTGACCCAGCAAACGTTGTTTTGCCTTATAAATTATTTCTAGTTTAGGGTAGTCCACCCTTATCAATTAGGAGTATGAAAAATAGATTACAACCGATTCTCAGACCTACCGAATACACATATAAAATTTCATAAAAATCGGTCAAGCTGTTTTCGAGAGACACAAGAATTTTATAAAATGTAGAAGATTAAAAATATTGAAATGTATAAAACTATAGTTGAAGCAATAATGCGTAGTACTAAGTACATATAGAAGAGGAGGAGCTCGTGGCTTAAGAGGAGCTCGTGGCTTAAGAGGACCTCGTGGCTTAATAAGAACTGCCACTCGGGTCGATCTTTAGGTTAAGCTGCGCTTGCCTAGGTCGATCTGTGGATGGGTGACCGCCCATTACATACCGAGTTTCCTCCGTGCCTCGGAAAGCACGTTAAGCTGTTGGTCCCGGGTGCCATATATAGATCTTTGGCAGTCGTTACGGGTAGTCAGTGACCTGAAAGTCTGACATCCAGTCTTACCAAAGGGTATCGTATTACCTAGTATTAACTGGGTTGTGGAGGTCAGATAGGCAGTCGCTCCATGTAAAATACTGGTATTCAGCTGCATCCGGTTAGACTGGAAGCCGACCCCAATATAGTTGGGAAAAGGCTAGGCAGATGATGACTAAGTACATATAGAAATACTGGTCAAGCGCAAGTCGAACTCTTATGATAAGGTGTTTCTTATCATAAAATGTAGGTAATTATAGATAATCTAGGTAAGTACTCATTGTCTCTAATGCAAAACGTTTGGTTTTGTTGGAATTTGCGTCTAATTGTTTGCAACCGTTAGCATGCAAAATGTACTGACGATAGTAACTAAAATAAAACGGTTATGTGACACTACTACCAATGCTTTTTTTTAATTCTAATAATGGCCGGCTAAATAAAGGGGGGTTCCCAGTCAGGAACAATCAAGTCGCGTGAGCGATTATGTGGAAAAATATACAAGCTGTTAAACTAATAACAATTCACTTTAACAATAGGACCATAATCGTATTACATAAATATAGTTAATTTGCGATCCGGTTACCTAGTGGCTAGCATTGGCTGGTTGGGTAGCCAGTTGTGTTAATACTTTTGTAGAATCTTATTGAAATGAAATGAAATTATTAAGAGGAAACAAGGGCAAATACAAATGTTTTCCCCTTTTTTCTTCCTGAATCTTCTAGGGCTATAACTTTTTTCTTTCTTAAAATATTTTCTGAGTCTCGGTGTCTTACCATGTCTGAGCATCGTAGGTAAGGACAGCCAGAATGCACATGTCGCTTGTGCTTTACGGAGACCGGAAGATCGCCCTTCATTATCGTCTTCATGGACCAGTAGCTTTTCCAGGCGTTTTCGACTCGGCGATCGATTTCTTCTTGGAGTATGCCAAAGGGCAATGGAGCGCAGTATTGCGGGTGTCAAAAGGCCAGACAGGGTTCGAAACACCGCGCTTCGCTCCAAAAGGGCATAATGGACGTTGGCAAGAAGGCTGCTAGGTTAAAGTGGAATTGGGCGGGTCACGTCAGCCGCATGCATGAGGACCGCTGGGCAAAAGCCTCCACACTATGGCTGCCGGAAGACGGACGGCGCCGCCAAGGCAGGCCAAGAAAGAGATGGCGTGATGATCTAGACGCTTACCACGAGGGCTGGTTCGAGGCGGCACAGGAAAAGAGCTCTTGGAAGGAATTGGAGAGGCATTTGCCCAGCAGTTGGATAGTGGAGGCTTATAAAAAAAAAGAAAATAATATCAAAAACTATTGAATCGGCTCAGTTTTCGTGGAGAAAAAGGGGAATACAGAACGTCGATATCGTCAATATTTTCGAGATATAATCGGTCTCACTCAGTTGCAGCTGTCCCTGTTCCCGGGATCTTGAATCTACCATAACAGAACTTGACACGAAACTGATTGTCTAAGAAAAATAATATTTGCGTTACATCACCTCACATGAGAACAAATTAGTAAGTTCTATTTCGTGACTGGATTCATTATATCTATTGATATTATCTATTCAGAGTGTTTACCCCAACTTGTTAAAGTCGTATGTATGAAACAACTGATATGTAGGTGTAATAAACGATTATTGTAATTCATCTTTGAACGTCATGAACTTGTTGCTTGTGGGCGGAATTTAATGCCATGAAAGTAAACACGTAAGCGTTTAGTTTCAGGCGTGTTGTGTTAAACTTAAAACTTAACTTCTAAAACCATTTAAGCTAATGCTAAAGAAACATTTCTGCTCGCCGGATTGTTGGTCCTGGAATCCGGAACTTTAAAATACGGCTCGGAGGACCTCTTGTGGAATCAACATAACATTTATTTATTTTCAGGCTACTTTGCCCATAGATAAATACCTTACATGCTTACATACATGTGATATATAGCTTATGTTAGTAATAATAACACCCTTTAAACTATTTAGTATCATTACACGTAGAACCGATGACCGTTTTAGTAGACGTGTTCTTGAGTGGAGACCGCGGATCGGCAAGCGTAAGGTGGGACGCCCTCAGGCTCGGTGGAGCGATGATCTTCGCAGAGTAACTAGTAACAACTGGATGAGAGTTGCCGAAAATCGAGTTGAGTGGCGCAAGATTAAAGAGGCCTATATCCAGCAGTGGATTGTAATAGGCTGATGATGATTGTGCACTATGTGAACTATGTCACTGTGCGTTCATGTGGCACTTGCCCACGGAAGCTTCGAAACACCGCCCCCTGCGGCCAAAAGTCCTCTCCCATGATGAGCTGCAGATAACATTTCGGTACTCGCCACCACAAACGCCTTAAAGTTGACGTTGGGGCTCGACTCAAGCAACTGCACTTTCGCCACGTACTGGATCTTCTGGCGCACGGTGGTGGATTAACATAACACATCGTTCAGAAGTCTACCTAGTCTAGTCTAAACACCACTGCTGATGCTGAGCATGCTATTTGTGCCCGGTTGATGGCAAGCCGCAATAGGCTCGGACCCCTAGTCTTTTAAGAGAGATTATAAAAGTTAAGAAAAACTCCAGATTCCAATCAGAATGCGTAGTGAACGAAGAAAATATTTAAGAGAACCCCTTAAAATGATAGTGAATGCTTGAGAATGGAAGCAATCACATTCTGGCTTCGGGAAGTCTGATTTAATCTTCTATCAACTGATCTACTATTTCATCATTCTCTTCATAGTTATGATTTACTGCCAAAACATATGGGCTGAAATAAGATTTGACAAGAGTTGGTTTGAAGTGGTCGTAGATATTTCAAAATTAATTACTGTTAGTGATAAAACGAAAATAAATTAAAAAATAAGACATAAATTACATTATTGTCATTATCATGTGCTTGGTTTTCAAGTTATCCCGTTGGGGCTGCGGGTTCTTCGAAAGAGATACCGCGGCCTCGGCACAAAGGGCTAAGAAGGAACATGGGTGGTTTTTAGTCAGTAGAAGTCTGACACTCCCTACCGCTCTGCCCAGAACGGGAGGAGTCATTTAATGACTACCCACCTACCAAAAAAAATCTCTATGACGTGGTTGTTATAACCACAAACCACAATGATGTTTTAATTAGGTCTTCATTGTTTCCTCAAAATAATTATTTGTGGTTGATTTATGTATTAGCGCTGCTTCAAGTTTTAATACTATTAAAACAGCCCCTAAAGTAACGTCAGACCAAACGCACCATCTAGGCCCAGTAACTGGGAATAGAAGAGAGAAACTGAAACCTTTTTAAAAAAGTAACCATGGAGTTTCGTGCCGGTTTTTCCCCGTAGGAAGTCATTTTCCGAACCTTACAACTTATCTCAACGTTTATAAATTTTTGTTTTGAAACAAGGAGGTAAAATGTGACATAACATCATGCAATGTACATAACTGTACCAAGTCATTTTAATGATCAACACCGTTATAACAGGATAACATTAATACTGAACTGTATAATATTTATCGGAAAAAAAATATTTTAGGGACAGTTCTAGGGCGACAAATTAAACTCTGAAAATGGTCGTATTCTAGGCCACCGATTAAAAAGTATTTCATGGCAAACATTAGAAACGATTCATTTTAGAAACATTAGAAAACTGAAACTGTTTGTGGAACATGATGTATTGGAGATAATCTTGTCAGAGGCCACGGAACAGCGATCATCCATCCAAGATTTGTTACTAATATCAGTTATACCCAATCATTTGCTATAGAGCCATTCACTGATATTTGCCTTTTGATTGTTTCAGGAAGACGAAGTGCTCTGGCGGTGCACAGAATGCCGATCGCGCCGCGCGGCCCTCCGCCCTCGACGCCTCCCTACCACCTGCTTCTCCGTAGGAGACCTAGCTTAACCCTCAAGTGTCCTTCGATAATATAACGTCTAACTTTTTGTACGCCTCTTTTATACCGACCTAAGTATAAGTACGCACAGAGTGTTGAAGTGTCGCGCGCAAGTGTGTGTGTATATGTGTGTCGATGGTGCGGCCGACATGGGAAAGTCCTCGGCGAGAACACATGGCCAAGGTGAGTGCCTTCCCGCCCACAGTACACCTGTCCCCAAGGTCACTGTTGCTGTTTCAACTGTACACGCGTATATCTTAGACGGAACATTCTTCAAAGACCTCACATTAGAAGTAGTAACAACAGCTTTTTAACTCATATTTGATTGACTTTCCATCAGTAACGTTTCAGTGACGACATTTTTGTGCGTACCGTTTCACTGAAACATATATTATCTCATGCTCATATCTGATTTAATGTTTGTTTCATTCATGTTCTTTATGATACCAGCGGAGCTTTCAGCGGTTCCGATGTTGGTTGAGTCAGTACACATGATTCATTCATGACTTTTTATTTGCACGAAACATCACTTGAATTACATTTTCATTTGCGTTAAGAAATTTATTGCAGCCGAGCAAAGCATATAGCATATACGAATACAGCGTTGTGAAAATCTGGTTACGGCCGAGTAAACAACAGAAGCTAGGAAACTGAAGGAAATAACCGAAAACTAAGAAAATGATGAATGTGGTCCGTTGTTACCTTTTGACTGAACTACTTTTAACTAACACTCTAGTAGATTGACTGTCTCGTTGGTTTAGTGGCCGCAATCGCGACTGCTAAGCATGTGGACTGGGTTCGATTCCCGGGTTGGGCAGAACTATTGGGTTTTTCCACATGAAATTTCTCAGTAGCAGCCACGGGGTCTGGATTTGTGCCCATTAATGACAAGGGAACTAAAAAAAACATAACTGGTGAAATGTGTGTGTACTTATTGGTACACCTATGCCGTACCCTTCGGGGATTACAAGCGTGATGTTATTGTTGACTGAAAACACTTTATAAGATTGTGTTCCTTAATCTATTGATTCATTAGCATTTGTCAAACATGTGTACATAGATTATCAGAAGTTTTTAATTCAATTAAAACAGGGTGACTCAAAAACATTTTTAAAATACCTCCCTTAGCCACAGTACCTAGAGTTGACCTACTCGAACAATTCCAATTGTCTACCTGAACTTGGTTCGTTAATTGCTTTAATTTCTGTTCCACTCTCTCGTTACCTTCGCTTACGGAATATCGATCACTTATGATATTGAACTCATAATTGGACGTTATGCATGACACTGACCATACATTGTCATTACCATAGACCATAGACCGTAGGTGATCATTATATCGGCCTTCGTTTTCATGTCGATTTATGATGGATAATAAATAATTATCGTTATTCTTATGTAGCAAATCGATACATTACTTTAACATACAATAGGGTATTTCATTAAAAAAATCTAAGTAGTCCGTCTGTCAGATTATCGAAAAATATTACCTACATGTTTTTTGTTTTATCAAATTAATACAAATTGTCGAAAATGAAACGTGACGCCACTTTGTGGGTAAAAAGTACTAACCTTGAGACGCCACACGACTTGACACGACTTTTCGAAGCACTGTGTCGTCTTCATCTTTTGTTTACGTGAAAAAAGAAAAAATACGTGTCAATTATTTTTTGGAAATCTATAAGGCGGACTAATTAGAAGTTTTTGGTGAAATACCCTATTACACCTTTAGTTAGTAGCTACACAATGTATAGTTCGTGTAATACACTACTAATGAACATGAGAATATTATTCAAGCTTTTTAGGATAGGTGTAACTTTTTTGTTTTAACTGCAAGACTATAAGTTTTTTATGAATTTCAATCGAATTGGAATCAACCAGAATGCGTGTACTATTATTACTATTTTAATCACCTGCTTTTATAGAGTTCCGTAAGAGAAAACAACGAAAAAAAAACTAAAAATAATTACTTCAGAGCAGAGGTACATTTGAATAACATGTAGCAGTTATTTTTTTTGGAATAACCTTCACATAAATCAATTAATGAAATAGTGACGAAATTAACTTCGAATTCTTTTCGTTTTGCTTCTTCTTATGTGTAGACTTAGGTGCTGCCAGCGGCTTCGCCCGCTACAACTCGAAAGTAATCCCACGAGAAGATAAATTCGGGATAAAAGCTATCCTATGTGTTAATCCAAGTTATAAACTATCTGTGTACCAAATGTTATCCAAATCCGTTCAGTAGTTTTTGCCTGAAAGAGTAACAAACATCCACCCATACATACATACATCCTTACAAACTTTCGCGTTTCTTAATATTAGTAGGATACACTAATTGCTAGAATCCGCGACCTGAATTTACCTTTTCAAGGTTTTCTTATACTTTTACTGGTTACTTTATTTTTAGCTCTATTGTATCCAGGCTTGAAAGTCAGGTTGTAGCGATACCACATACCTAACTATCAATGTTCTTATTAACGGACTAGCGGACGTCACGCGGTTTCATCCGCGTAGTTCCCGTTCCCGTGGTAATACAGGGATGAAAGTACCCTATGTTACTCAGGGTGAATGTTGCTTTCCTGGTGAGAGAATTTTGCAAATCGTCGCAGTAGTTTTTGAGTTTATTCATTACAAACACACAAAAATACAAATCTTTCCTCTTTATAATATTAGTATAGATTATCTCTTCTCTTTAATGAAACACCAAATCACTTCATCATCATTGTTCGTACACTCTTGACTCAGTTGTGATTTTCCACGCTTCACAAACCGAATTGCCTTCATTACTTGTTCCTAGGTGTTTGTTTGTGTAACAGCACTACGCATGTTAACCCAGTACCTATGGGATTATTATATTTTCCATACAAACATGAATATTATCTTTGAAAATACGATAAAGAGTAAAGCACCACTACTTGAATATAACGTCCGTAAAACTTGACGTCAATAATACATTCGTGACATTTACAGACAAACATACATTGTAATTTGTAAACTGGTACGTTAATCACATAAAAAGACGCAACAATAAAATATGTAAATGTGAAAGTAATTCAGACTAGCAAAACCGATTAAAAAGAAAGTAGTGCTAATGTTAAACACTTCATCCCGTATAAAGTAACACGTGACAATATTACATGCAAACTTCAGGTGCAATACAACCTACAACAAATTTAGTCATCGATAGCCCCTATTGAACGTCGAAGGCAAAATAATGATCACTAATGCGATTCAGTAGTTTTATATAAACATCGGCGGTGACGCGTCCCTTGACGCTCAGCGAGAACTGCTGGACCACGCTATGTAAATTTAGCATAACCATTATAATTATGTTTACATAATATTATATTCCTTAGCGATGACCTAAAACATCAACCGCTGGGATTACCGGTGTGTGCTTTAAGTAAAATTAGTCTACAGCTGGGGCACTGAGGAATTCTTAAAGGCCAATGTTGGACACAATTTATGTTGAAAGGAACTTTCGGTCTTCCAAAACGGCAAGAAGAATTCAGAGGTTATCTCGAGGAATAAATTCAAACTGCGGCGGAAATATTCAAGCCGGAGAAACCTGGTAAAGTCATGTCCAGTCACCATTGTACGCTATTGTTCCGCGACACAAGGGGCACTCCTGTTTGAAATTCTGCCAACTTAACATAATTCAAAAACCTGCCTATTATGAATTTCTTAAGTTTCTTGGGGCCGTTTTGTTAAACCGTTCATATTTGGAGGCGTTGTCAAGTGTTCGGTGTGAAGTGTTCTGAGAAGCAGGTTTACAAAAAAACGAGAAACAACTTTTTTGAGAATGTATTCGGATTTTATGAGCTTTTTAGACGTTTTGCTCTTCGGCGCTACATTGAAAATGGTTAGCTCACGGTATACAAGGTCATAGAGTAAACGAGCAAGCAAGCTTAAAGCCGAAAACGTGACCTTTTCCACAAAAAAATGCAATTCTTAGTACGACTAATAATAAGTTGAATGAGCTTGAAAGGTGGGTCCGTCGAGAGCCGCGGACGGCCATAAGTGCCAAATTACACAAATGTGTCGTGGAGTATAAGTTTCGGCTTCGGGTTTTAATAGCTTCACTACTTACATCCCTCGCTCTAGCTTTTATAAAACTTTGATTCCGAAATCTTATTCGAACATGCACTGCGCAAAAATTGTAAACTCAGTATTATCGAAGACTGTTTTTCTTGTTGTCAGTTATTTCCCTTGGACACCATTTTCTTTATTCTAAAAGATGAAAGAATACCTATTTATTTATGTCATAAACTACTTTATTATACGTACGTTACCTACGATACGTAAACACAAAGCCAGCTGTTGCTTTGGTCAATAGTTATCTTTTTCACATGCTCCGTTATGATTAATTTTCTTTCTTTGTTCCAGTAATTCGAAACAAGTGTGTTAGATTTTGATATAGTTCTCTTTTGAGAGAACAATTCGTGTTGAAAATGTGACTGCGGAGTCACATCGTAGATGACCTACCTATTTCTCTGCGTCTTTTGCTATTCCACCAGCACCCTGATAGAGCTGTCCAAGAGAAGAAAACGTTTTCTATTCCATCGTAAACTTTAATTCCATATTCGGCCGTTCAAGTCTAATACTTCAAGGTACCACTAGCAGTACGTTTCATCAAATCTCTTTTTTCCCGACTACGGCGAAGCCAAAAGGAAGGGTAATGATTTTGGCAGTCTATGTATGTATGTTCCACCGTAGCGCCTAGACTACTGAACGTATTTTAATAAATAAGGTGTCAATAGATTCGTAAGAATAACCCGGGTGACATAGGCTATATAAATTTTAACAATTCTTTTCATGACGGAATTGAAATGTCAAATTCTAAGCTCGAAAAAAATTAAATTGTGATAATTATAACATGTTTGGTATCAAATGAGAGGTCCTGGCGAGCACATTACAAATATGTACATCATATTATATAGTTTTAGTCGACATACACGTTTAGAATGCGGTCGAAAAGTTCTCGCGGTCTAATCTGCTATTTACTCGTACTATTTAAACAGCAAAACCAACATTCAGTAGAATTTTACATCATGAAAGTAATATATTATAACGGATTTATTAAATAACACTAAATTATAATTCAAATAAAAATATAAGCTTAAAAACTAAAACCCGACTACAAACCGCGGTCTTAAAAGTAGAAAACAAGAAAACGATTCTTGTCTGATATATTGAATTTGTATATTTCTATTTAAATATAAGTAAAATTATTATGGAGGTCAGTCGTAGTCTCGGATTACAGGCGTGATGTTTTGTTGTTCTACTAATAAATACAAAACTTTGCGAGGTCGTATTGATGTCTAAATGATAGCAAATGGATTGGGATTGTTGAAATCCCATGTCTGTCTGTTGTTTACACCAGTTCATAACATAACATCACGCCGGTACGTTGTGAAGCACATGTGAATCGCTAAAAAATGAAAAATAAAAACTTTTTAACAAGAAATAAAACCGACTTCGACAAAAAATAAAACACAAAAAGTGAAAAATAAACTTTAGAACAAAAATTTGTTTCTGAGGGCGGTAAAAAAATAAATCAAACGAACAAAAGTCACCGACTTCAGAAACGAATTCTTAAGTTTATTTTTTGTCGAAGTCGGTTTTCTCAGGCTGTATTTATTAACTGCTTTTATTACTCCATGGTGGAGCAATGATAAGTACTCCGCGTATTTATTCACATTATCGTGTTTTATGACCTTTCGTGTTTTTGGGGTTTGTACCAGCATCCCCACTCGCGAGTCCGTACAATACATTCTTAAAATAATTTCGCTCTATAAGATTTGACTACGTTACATGTCATTAAAATGCTGTTCAACCTATTAGTCTTTCGCAAGTTTTTCAGAATAGATCCCATGACTCGTGCTGTCATCACTTTTTTGTATTGCTTCTATTTTAGTTAGATTTTCTTTTTTCATCCTACAGTGCAGGTCTTTTAATAAACTTAACCGGTTTGGAACCGAGTTCAATCGTTATTTCAGCTGACCGTTGGTTCAATCAAGTGCTGTTTATTCAGTCAATTTTTATATGATAGGTAATAATCATAGAAAGAACTGGGTTAATAAAATGTTAGTATTTTCCGCAAAGGTTACAAGACGAAGGAAGTTGGTTTCCCCCGAATTTTCAGCTTTATTAGGAGTAAACAGTGAGAGGAGATGGCAACACCGGGACGGCGGCGGTGGCAGCATAATCAGTACCGTCGCGGGATGCGCGCGCCGAGCGGGCGGCGCTAGTGTGTGCGGCACACGAGTCTCGGCCCTGCGACGGGTCAGAGCGCGCGTGCGGGCGCGTGTCGCGAGCGGAGCGTGCTGCGTGCTGCGTGCTAGGTCCGGAGCGGGCTCGCGGGCCAGCCGGCGGGGTGGCCGCGCGGGGCGGCTCGCGACATGGGGCGGCGGTAGCGGCGCGGATGTGCGCGCGCTCCGAGGCCGTGGAGCTGGAGGTGCTGGGCGCGGACGGTGGCGAGGCGCGCCCCCCACCGCGCCCTTTGCGCCTGTCTCTCCTCGAGCTGCTGGGCAAGCTGGTGCGCCGCGACCAGCCCGCCCCGTCTAATCGTCGGAACCGGCATAACCACCGCTTCAGAACCTTCGTCTCCTGTGGTCGGTATATCTATTGATTTGCCGTTGTCGTGCTAATAGGAAATCTCTTATTGAATTTTCTTTTCGTTCGTTTCGATGCCGGTCAAGTCCTGCGTCATCGTGTATTGTACGTGCCTCGGAGCGTGCATGCGACGAACCAGCGTCGCTGTTTGCGTAACGTCTTGCTATTCCACACGGGCGCCGCCGACATGTTTTGTTTTTGGCCGGCTCGCCATGAATGGCAGAGCGACTTCCCCCGAATTGATGATGAGTAGGTGTATTTCAGGAATAGGGAAGATGTGCATAGTGGACAAGGTCGGAGTCGGTGTCGGTGCGCCGGGGTACGGTCAACGGCCGGCGCGAGACGGCGCTCCAGCGCTTCGCGTATGACCCCGCGCTGTTGTTATCGATTAGCTGCTAATGTTTCACTTCGCTCAATTTAATTAGGATGCAATTCTTTCGCCAATGTGTCAACATCCGTACTTCAGGAGAGCTAAAAGAGATAAGATTACATCTTTTTCTGATAATCAATACTTGAATAGCGTAACTACCTGTTTGCTTACAATGGTTTTTTTTCTACTGGTGTGGGTATCCATTATAATGCGTGCAAAGCCTTAGCACGTAATTAGATTATTGCTGCCGCTGCACTAAAAATTATTTCGGATATATGTAAACACAGTTGTTAGTCTGTTAACCTGACTTCTCCGTATTATGTTATACGGTAAAATATTAGGACACCATTTTCGTTCATTCATGTCTGCGCTTTGTTTTCGGAAATATATCTTTTATAAGTTTAATATAAAATTCTGGATTAGAAAATCCCAAAATTATTCCAAAGCCTATCACGATTAATCAAGTCAAGTGTCAAAATTAATCCGTAATCTTTGAGATCTTTCGTAGACTTCACCATGTTATAAATTAATAATGTGGTATTCAAGGGTTCAATAGTCGATATTGTTGAAACAAAGTTACTAGTGTGTTCGCTTCAATAAGCCAATCGGGATTCAGCCCCGATGAAATCATGACCAGACAACTCATTCAAAATACAATGAAGATTTGCATAACTTAGAGCCATAGACAAACTAGCAGTCGATGAAGGCCAGATGGGTCAATGACATGTTTAGACAATGGAAGTTAGACCTGGATGAGACCGAACCAGACTAATCACAGGATTATGAGTATGATGTGGGCGGAAGAACAGCTGAAAATTATCAAGATGAATCATTTGTTAGGAACTCTTTTATACATTCCACTGTAGTATTAAAACCGTCATGTTATCAAAACTTCGATCTGTGATTGCTTCTTTGTCTTCTTATTCGTGTCGGCGTCACATCATAATTTTAATGTTGACTCATATCCTCGTCAGTTAAATTACAATCTGATGCTGCCCGTCTCCTTAGTGATATAGATGTGCTTCCTCTGATGGACCTCAATTTACTTCGGACTGTGGCCTCATTCATGGTTTGCTATTTTCACTCGAAGCTTTAAGCTGCTGTTTTGACAGGAACTTCTCGTTGGGCCATGGCTTCTTGGCTCTTTGTCTTACGTAAAAAGAAAGAAACCTGACTTCCAAATGACTAAAAACAAGAATAGTTAAACCTTCAGCAAGGCATAACGATGCAAAAAAATATAGGGTGTAAACAAAATAATTCTCGTCGAAGCAACTGCGTGTCTATAACTAATAACAAATTGTGCGTATTTTCACGATTTGTAATCTATTATGGCAATTTAATTTGAATTGGAATTGAAGGTCTTAATGAATGCGCGGTTATGGTGTAAAGCTGTAAGTTGTGGAACCGTGGAGTAAAAGCTCAAAAGAAGCCTCTGAAATGTTGGCTTTCGATATATGCAGTTTCCGCGAATTATAATATATAAGGCAACGGCGTCAAAATTTAGTCATTGAATCCCTAATTCTTCCAAGTTTTAATATCACCAGGCTCATTACTATACAATATGTACATGCAGCCCTACAAATTATTCTCAGCCAAAACTTGAAGCAATTTTCGTTACGTGCGTTTTATTTATTAAAAGTTGAAGGGTAGAAAATTAATTTATCTTCACCTTGTCCTTCATAACGTTGCCACTTCGTCCTTGATTTTCTTTCAAAAATGCACGAAAACATTGTACATTCTGACATGAAAACAGTTCAAGTGGAATCTTGAAAATTTTCTCATTAATTTTATAATTACCTGGGGTTCGCTAATGTAGTTTTCACCTATTACGATACACGTGAATGTGTGTTTTAATGCTTAAGTCAAAACTAAGTTTTGAGGCACATATTTATTATTCAGCAATATACTTTGTTCAAAGAAATATCCGAGTTAGTAACAATAGATTATTGTTTAAATGCTCATGACGAAATTATAAGACGCAAAACATCTCAGCCGCGTTTATGTCTCACATAGCAATGTGATTCACGAAGGGTGTGTGGAGAGGATGCCCCTGAAAATGTTATTAGTCGTAAACTGGGAGGAGATCGATCGCCGTCCCCTCGGCGCCCGGCGTCGAGACGTACTCCTAACCACTACCACGACGAACAGATCAACAGCTATGTTACGAGTAGATAGATTTGTAGATGTAGCTACATCCGCCATTGGAATTGTTAATACAAAAACGTTCAACAGCCATAATGAAGTTATTGCTCTGAAAGTTATTTTACATCCTCTCACAAATAGATTTTGTATGAAACAGGAACACGATTGTTAATTACTAGTCCCTGGAGCGGAAAATTAATCCAATCTTATTCTTAAGAGACCATTTAATTATGATCGCCATTTGCAGCGGGTTTTTACCCCACTGCGGCGAAGCCCAAAAGGAGGGTTATGTGTTTGGCGTGTATGTATGTATGTATGTATAATATGTATGTATGCCTGTTTGTTTGTTCCCTCCTACCTCCTAAACGGATAAAGGGATTTGAATAAAATATACGTCGTTAGATTCGTCTTGACGGCGCGAGTGTCACTGGCTACATTAAAATTAAAAAAGAAAAGAAATTTGCGGAGTTTGGGAGCAATGTAGCGGATTTAAAGAAAAAAAAAATTCCAATGCCATCGAGTAGGGTATCAAAATGAAGGGTTTTAAAAGGACATTACAAAAATATTTATGATACCTATATTTTATTTATTATATGATTATATGATACCTATATGTTAAAAATAAATTCGAAGTCACAAATCATATAAACAATTTACGCGACCAGCGAAAGAACAAACACAAAATAACTAAAAAGTTGGAAATAAAATAGAATGGACCCCGCCTGTTTCCAAGTTTTGTTTAATATAGGTACAATGAGCTTGTTTTTTGCTTTTCAGTTTTTTTCAGTCGGGTTTTTCGTTTTTTAACTCCTTTTTTTATAGAACGTTATCTTCTGGCTAAGAATATGGAAACTGTATGTGGGAGCTTTCTTTGTTAGCAGACATTTTGCAATGACCTTTCAATTGGTTAATGGTGAGTTGGCTTCTTAAAAAAATTGTTCCGAGTCAGAAGAGTAATCGTGATCATTTTTTTAAACTCTCGTGTAGTACTATTATGTATTCTGTGCTCTCGTTTAGTACAATTACCGAGAGTATGGCCCAGCTGTAGCATTTAAAGTAGTCTTCATGAATAGGCGTTTAAGTAATTATCCTGGCAGTAGACGACAGGGCACGTTCTTTTTTTACAGATGCGCCTGTTTGTTCCGGCTCTCTCGGACTATAATTACTTTTTCATGAAGGGGTATCGCATGTGCATTTATTTTTATGATTCGTTTTATTCAAGTACCTGCTTTGTATCGGACTAAAAAAACGGTACCGGAAAGAAATGGGAACTAAAATAATAATATCGTCATCAATAATGGTGCTGGTTATATTTATCCTCTATAAAAATTTGTAAGAAAGGAATTCAGTATTTGGAGTAAGATAATAAAACCATCTACCTATCTAGATTTTTTACAATTGAGTTTATCTACGGGTATTTTTAGTATTTACTTAATGTTGACTATCCTTTTATTATGATGTAGATAACATTTATAACCGATAACATTAGCTTCGCGAGAATGGAACGTAATTAGTTATAATTCACCATTACTAAGGATTTCCTACGTTTTCTTGAAGTGACGTCATTGCGGCGACCCTAAGTAAAATTAAATTGATAGTTATTTTCGTTGCTCATAAAAAATGTATGTAACTCACTGATTATGAGCATCCTACCCTAGGTCTATTTATCTAATATAGTTAAAATGTAATCCATAATTAATGTATCGCCTACGTATTATGTCCGTACATAATGTAAATAATTTCGATAATGGCATATTAATGACACGAATAAGGGGATTAAAGGCGCGTTCAATATTTCTATTAGCAGTAAAATTTTGGACCACACCCAGTTTGTAAGGGAATTATGTTAGTGCGATATACTTTTGACTACGGCAAAGATGTTTCATCCTGTAGAGAAAGTTCTCAGATATTGTAATAGGTCACGTGATGCTGTGTGTCCTTTGACAATCAGTGAGTGACTTTCTGCATTGTCGATTTTGCAGAAAAATCTGATTAGTCCGTCTGTAAGATTATCGGAAAATATTGGATACGTATTTTTTGTTTTATTAAATTAATGAAAACTGACGAAAATAAAACGTGTCAAAGATCATGAGTGGGGGCTTTTGACGTCACTTTGTGGGTAAAAATGTACTAACCTTGTGACGTCACACGACTTTTCGAAGCACTGTATCGTCATCATCTTTTGTTTACGTGAAAAAAGAAAAAAAATGTGTTCATTATTTTTTGGAAATCTATCTGACGTACTAATTAGATTTTTTTGATGAAATACCCTATTAAGAAGATTATCATAAAAGATTAAATAACCAATTTTAATTACGGTACCTAGTCAATAATAATATACGCTGTTTTTTTATTTACTAAAATACTTTACAGTATTTCAAAATAGTTGCACGCCGCCCGTGGATTTGGGAATAGAAATTATGGAAATTAATTTTTGTTTTTGTTTGTGTGTGAAAGCGCGGTTTTAGGGCGAGACTTACCCATTTCCGATCATAAGAAAGATAAAAAAACCTACCCATATTATCATTGATTCATGTTGAAATCGAAAATCAAGATAGTTACCAAAGTTACATCTTTGAATTTGACATGGATGCAAAACGACAGACTGTATAAAGGGCATTCATGTGGGGTGTTTCATAATTTCATTAGAGAAGTGTGCACCATCGCAACCAGCCCGATCCTAATCCTGTAATATGCCTTGACATCACTAGGATTAAGATCTGATATCGCTTGCACTGCTGTGTAGTTGAATTTAGGACACGGAATCCCGGAAAATGCCTAACTTTCTTCTTTCATGGATTAATTCAGTGGTATTATGATGTGGGTAGGCTTCAAATATCCTCACTCTTTCCGCTAAAGTGGCACGTAATGTCGTAATAGTGCTTTTGCGTATATTTTTTGCACGCAGTACTTTGTGACCATTCAATTTAATGAGGATTATGCTTGCAGATATTGTTTGTGAAAATTGAAGTACAAAATAAGTCGGCTCGTTTGCATTCGTGCAAATAAAAGAATTTGTCTGAAGTCCTAACTTACAATAATGTGGGTACCTACATTGTGTAAGAAATACCATTTACTATGTACACTAAGAAGATATTGAATCATACTCCGTGTGTAATTCTGTACTCAGACAAAGCCGTGTGAGTGACAAAGAGAAACATCCTCTAGTATTGAACCAGTGCTTATATAAATTAAGACAATTAGATCCATAATTCTGTTTTCAAGTAGGTTTGTGTGAACAACGTCTAAGTAGTATTGTTTATTGTTACAGAGAATGAACGGAGAATCAAAGCGAACAACAGGGAGTACAACGCGCAATTCCGCTATGCCGTAAGTTATGATTTCTATGCTATACATTACATCTTTGTTAGAAAGCTTTTGCTCTATCCAACGTGGAAACTGAAATTCACAGAATACTCCCAATACCTACTTATCAAAGAAGCGATGTATAGAACAGTCCATTCATTCCAACATTATTCATCTTCCTCTCATCTTCTACTAGTTGAGCATAATACCGAGGTATCCTCTCTTCATCATTTACCCAGGTAATGGATGATATGGCAAGATAGGAGGTGTCTGATGAGACGACGGATAATAGAGAAGCATGGAAGAAGACAAGCTGCGCCGACGACCCAATGAATTGGGATCAGGGCAGGAGAATGTTTATAATGATGAGACTCGCAATACTTATCATGGAGACTCCATTAGATGTCAGTCTTAAAAATGCGGTTGGGATAAACTGGATATGCATGACAGAGTGTCCCATGTTTCGTATAGTGTCACATTCTGGCCTGTATGTAGGAAAATACAGTTTCCAGTAGTGTACTAATATTAGAACCAGCACAGGTACACTCATAACAACCAGCATGACTGCCTTCAAACATGGGTAATGATCACATACTCCTTCAGTCAGAATAGAATTCTCTAGTGATTCATGGGATTAGAGTGGCCCATTCACAGTTGCAGAGATTATCATTTGAGACCTCCTTTTGAAACCAATATTATGATGATCGAACATCTAATCATGGATTGACACGACGACAATTCGTAACACTAAAACGCAACGCAATATGGAAAAGAGACAAAGAAAGAACGATGGAAAAAAATGAGTGATATCATCATCGTCGTATCGCCATTGTCCCATGTTACTTGGGGTCGCCGCTACACTTTTTTTTGTCAATCCTCTGTTAATCGTCACGCTATCATGTACTCCTTTTCCTTCATATCATTGTTCACACAATCCGTCCATCTTTTCTTTCTTCTCCCTCTTCATCCATCAACATTTATATTCGAAGAAAGATTTGAGTGAAAAACAACATAGAAATAACTCCTAGTTCGACGTGGCTTTTTAAGTAAAAAATCTGTATTGAAAAACTGTAGGAGTGCACATGTTAGAAAATATTAAAGCAATTCACAGTTTTTCCAATCGTAAAAAATAACTGCGATTTGATACTGTCAATCAACAGTGTTAAAATATTTGCACTTATCATTCAGTGTCAGATTGTAGACGATTTAGTTTCCATTTAAATTAATGACTTGTAAAAATAGTGTATAAAGATAATCTCATAAATCCGTCTGTAATTTCAAGAAAATAGTCAAAGTATTTTAAACAATGTCTAATACAAGAATATCCCGTTATGTTTTTCTACCATACACTTAAGTTAGGTAATAACTTAAGGGTGTAAAAGTACCTTAACGCAAACAAAAGGCACTTGATCTCCCCACCACTGCGATATTTTTTTGGTTATAGACCATACCTGGGAACCCCCTAGTTACGGAGATATTGGGGGTCAAAGTACCAAATTTTGCACAGCTGTTTTTGTAAACACTACACACTATAGTTTTTCAGGTTATAACTTTACTTAAATTACCTCCATGACCCTTTTACTATTCAAAGCATCCACTAGCACAATGTTTTAAGAGTGCTACATTGAGCTTTACCGTAAAATATGATTTTTGACCCCAAAAAAAAAAGTCGTTTCCGAGCAAAAATTTTTGCGTAGAAGTACTTAGTTTGATGTACAGAATGCTTGGTTGACGTATGTGTGAAGGGTTAATTAATTTATTTTTATTTTTTCCAAACGAGATTTAGCATACAGTATCTTCTATAAATATTTAAATGTCTTTGTTTTTTCCCGACTATAGGCACAACGATATTATTACTTAACCTAAAAAACTTGTGAGCTACAAACTTAGACTATAATTATTAGGAAGTAGACTAATATAACTACCGTTAACCTCCTTATAAATGGGAGTATACAACCATCGAAAATTCGGAATCAAATTTGGATATAATTTCAACAATACACCATGACCGTGAGTCATTTCTGGCATATTTTGCAAGTGACGTAAACCAAGATTTTGCGTGGCCTATGGCAAATTAAAGTGTAGGTCGGGATGTGTGAACAACATGAAATCATAGTCTGATAAGATGTCACTGCTAATTATATCAGTTGAATGAATTCTAATCACAGTATCCTGAGTTCCGGTCTGTTTAAAAAATATCGCGAACAATAAACTGCCTTCCTGTGTTACTCATGGGCAATAAAATGATTAGCTAGTTGAGTATGATGGTTATAATTCTAAAAATCGGTTCATCAATACGCTATCCCAGCTTAGTGTGATAATATGTGTATTTATTATCACTATTACCACTTATTAAGTTATTATATAAAACCAAGTAGACGCAAGACGAGATAGTCATGTACTTCTACCTAGACATTCGTATATCTATGTTCAAGTTAAAATAATAACTTGAATTTAAGTTGTTATAACTTATGCAACCACTTTAATGCAACGGTCGCAGACCGTCAAAGAAAGCAACGCTAAGAACTTCAACTTTTATCTGTTCTAGACTAACTTCCACTTTTATTTGTACTAAAGTCACTTCAAGCAATTACTGAATTGCATAATAAAAATTGTATCTTATCGTAATTATTTTTTCTTCAAGCAATCACTTTAAGGAACTGGCAAGGGCCTCCCCCTTGTCCAGCTGTGGGACAGTGCAGCCTAAAAAAAAACACTAACTTGTTTATAGGTACGTGTCTTAATATGTTGATATGGGCCTCCAACAGCATTAAATTCTTTTTTGTTCCAGAGCAACTTCATCAAGACATCGAAGTATTCGATTGTAACGTTCCTGCCGCTGAATCTGTTGGAGCAGTTCCAGCGGCTAGCGAACTTCTACTTCTTGTGCCTGTTGGTGCTGCAGCTGATCCCGGCCATCTCCTCGCTTACACCCATCACCACAGCGATACCACTCATAGGCGTACTCGCACTCACTGCCGTCAAGGACGCGTACGACGACTTTGTAAGTACAAAGAATACGATACTGAATTAAAGAAATAAGTCTGAAAACCAAGACGGGTTTTCAGACTTGTTTCTTACCAAGGAGTGTTTTATTACCCAGCATTAACTGGGTTGTCGAGGTCAGAATGGTCAGATAGACAGTACATACGGTTATTCAATACTGATATTCAACTACATACGGTTAGACTGGAAACCTACCCAAACATAGTTGAAATAACCCCCCTTTTGGGCTTCGCCGCAGTCGGAAAAAAAGACTTGGTAGGCGATGAAGTAAAAGTAGATGAAGAAAGTACCTATTGAGTATATTTTTTGTCAAGGGGGTTGGGGTTGTCAACTAACGTTTTTGATAAATGTAACCGCTTGTCTTGATGCGACAGCCCCGATTCACGCACGAGTAACCTGTTACCTGAAGCATGCTTAGAATTCATGCAAACCAATTCTTAACATTTGTTACCGGCTGGAATACTGTATGTTAATACTAATGCATATATAATATGTACAGTTGTAAAGATAACACACATAATAAACAAAACACTTCTAGATGTATGGGCAGACACTTACGTGGAGTGGCGTCAGAACAAATCAATCAATAAAATTCTAATATAATAACGGCGGGCTGGCCAATACTTAGAATCCGCGTTATTGGATAGACAAGGTTGATAAAGTCGTGTGATGAGTACAATATGATATATATTATGTCTTAAAATATGAGTTCTCATCGAAACATGTGTTGCTTGCTTATTGTTGAAGTTTTTGCAATAGGAAAACCCAATACGGAATTGCCAAATTTGTTCAAGCCTAGGACGCGCGCCTCCAGACCTTTATGATCTAGATATTAAATAATAATGATGTACCTGTATGGTTTTACTAGTCGATAGTCGTTCCGAATGACATACATAAACAGCCTCGGAGCAAACATCTGGTAAGCCAGCTTTATGTCCCGATGCGGTAATCGAACTCGAGCCGCTGCGTTATTTGCCTCGTTAAAAATAATAATACGGATGTGTACTAAATGTCTTATTTAATAGCACATTATTATTTTATTTTTGGCAATGAATGTCAGGGAAGGAAGAATCTTCGGCAATATTTAAACAGGATATTAAAAGCGCTGCGAGAGTTTCGAAAGCCCTCCGTCTTCGTCTGGCACTTAACAATTGCCAATGAAATTACTGTGTTATGCCGTTGCGCAGAATAAATAATAAGCAATGCCGTCTTTGTTCCCTCCTTTCTCCCAAATTAGCGTAAAGAATATGCGAAATAAAATAACAAACAAAAGACTGACAAAAGCTTCACATGGATACTGAACTCATGATATCAATTTGTGTCATAGTGGTCTAAATTAAATTGGATTTAATTGAACTCCGTCTCTTGTCACAGTTCGAGGCAAGTCGCAAAAAGATGGTGTTTGATTAATGTTCTAGTCGTAGTTTCAACAACATCTAGTTCAAGTTTACTCAAATAACACGTACTTTATCTAAGAATCCGCAATCAGGAAATATGACGGCTAGTGTTAATGAGCGTATGTGGGACTAATGAAATGATCAAATAGACAGTTTGTACGTATGCTGTCCTTGTCTAACTATGTTGCTAATGCTCACTGACCCATTATGTCATCTATTCTAGATCAAGGACGCAGACGTAATTAGTGATCCGTGGCAAAATGTGCATTATATCATGAGTTTGATTTAATTTGTACAAGCGCTCCTTTAAACGATCTTGATTTATCAGCAATTAAGATTATTATGTTTTTAGCCTTGGTCGTCAATTTTGTAATGACATAATAGTTCGTACTGTTCGTTAACAGTATTTAAGATATTAGGTACAAAGGTACTATAAAATCTCTTAACTATTTTAGGGTTTCGTTCCTCAGTTGGCATAATAATAACTGCCACTCTGGTCGATCTTTAGTATAAGCCGGTCTGTGGATGGGTGACCGCCCATCGTATATCTTTATATTGTTTCCTCCGTGCCTCAGATAGCACGTTAAGCTGTTGGTCCCGGCTGCCATATCTTTGAGTTGTGGAGGTCAGATAGGCAGTCGCTCTATGCAAAATACTGGTATTCAGCTGCATTCGGTTAGACTGGAAGCCAACCCCAACATAGTTGGGAAAAGGCTGTGCAGATGTTGTACCCTTTTTTTTTGGTAGGTTGGGAAATCAATCAAAAAATTGACGTTGTAAAAGTGCTGATTATCAGCCTAGTTTGAATAAATGAGTTTTGATTGATTGATTGATTGAATCATTAAATAACCCCTCCCTCTCTTGGGCAGAGCGAAAGGGAGTGTCAGACTTCTACTGATTAAATCCACCCATGTTCCTTCTTAGCCCTAGTGCCGGGGCCGCGGTATCTCTTTCGAAGAACCCGCAGCCCCGACGGGAGTAGATGATGTATGCATGTACCAGTCCCTGAGGCCAAAACTCTCAGAGAAGCGTTAAGCGAGACTAACACGCACTTTTCGGTTTTTTCATTGTTTAAAAACTGTTTTAAAATGGGAAAGTTTTTCTAAGTCTAACCGCAGTGTTGGGTCGAGAGAGAGATTCATAATTTTGATCAAGGTATATTTTATTTAAAACTACTATAAATTGTAATCATTATTACGATAATGCCCATGTGGAATATAGTATTTCGTTGTAAGTTCTTGACAAAGAAGTCCTAACAAATCATCGCTTCGAGAACTACGAATTTACGATCAACTTACGTAAAAGTTGGTCCTGTAACTTTGAAACTGTAAGTTGTCTGGGTAACATACGACTTTCCAACAACTTTGTTCCTTCAATTTACTTTTAAACTCATATTATTATGTAAAAGGGAGGCTAGTATTATTGTAAATTATTAAACAAGACTTCTTGTAGTTCTAGCAGCGTCGGCCTTCGTATATATCATGACCTTGTCTATGAATAGGCCCCTTTATATTCTTTGTAGGTTTCCCTCCAATGGGAGCAAACAAACCTTTTAATGGGCGAAGTTGAGAGCTCTGACACACTATCATGTCCGGTCTGTAGAAATACGCACTTCCGAAACACTTTCGGTTAACGTTGTTAATCACTCGAACAACTGCTACTCCTAATGTTGATGAACTAAATTAGTTCATAGACTTTTATCACCATTTGTTTTGTCAAAATCATCTCTATTTTCGTCGTCGCCCACTTTTCCCCAATGGACCGAACTCTGTATCTGAATCACAGTGCTGTAACACGCATAGACCTTTTTATAACCTGGATCGTTCACGTATATATCGATTTAAGTATAGAGGTATTACGTGAAGCTCAATCTTAAAGCTCTTAGTTCGCTCGTTCTATTATATACAAGATTGCTCCAGTTTCTTTCTTAAAGCGGAATTTATCGTCCCGAATCAGATTAGATCAGTCGTTTCCGTAGGCACAATACCTTGTGTGTTAGTGGACGGAAGCTAATGTATTTTTTAAATGTAGTAGGCTAGATAAAATCAAATGGTCTTGGTAAGTCTGGGCTATCCATCTGTCTAGCTACCTATGTCTAGGTTAAGGTAATACCAGGTGATATTATTTTTTCTAATTCTTATACTTAAGTATTTATCTCATGTTCTATTCGATAAAACAACGCGTACACTTGGGGCTCTTTTTTATTGCTACAATTAACTATTAAAAGACATGGGCATGGTTACTAAGCTTGGCAAAAAAAGATGGCCTTGGTAGATAATAGGTCGAAGCATTTTTGTTAACTAGCTCCCTTGAGGACATAAATTCAGTACCACTTAGAGAGCCAGACACTATTTTTGCTAATAACCTCCGTTTATGTATTTGGTTTAATCATAAGATGTCGTATGGGCACTGAAATACGGCGGACATTATTTTTACCGAAAGCTATGGGTGTTACACTACCTCTTTCCACTTCTTAATATTTTTTGGCGAAAGATCACATCTTATTGTAGGAATCTAGCTGATATCGCGGCGTCATATCCTTGTAGGCCTTTCACGCTATCGTACTCGTATATCTTTAAATTGATCATGTTTCTCGTCCATCGGAAAGCGATAGCCCTTCACCATCTGTCTAGCCTTTTTCCAACTACGATGGGCTTGGCTTACAGTATTCCTCTGAACAATAGTCACGCACCTGGAGCGACTGCCTATCTGACCTCCACAACCGATAGGCCTAACCACGTGTGACGTAATAATTCTATGTATACCTACTAATATTATAAAGCTGAAGAGTTTGCTTGTTTGGTTGAACGCGCTAATCTCAGGAACTACTTGGTGGAATTGAAAAAATATTTTTGTTTTGAGTAGACCATTTATCGAAGAAGGTTATAAGCTATATTATGTGACGCAGACAAACGTAGTGTAATAATTCAGGTCTCAAAAATTGTTAATTTTTTCCAGCAACGTCACCAGAACGATTCTCAAGTAAACCACAGGCGAGCAAAGACACTTCGCAATGGCAAGCTTGTGGAGGAGAAGTGGGCGTCTGTTCAGGTGGGAGACGTCATCCGGTTGGAGAACGACCAGTTCGTCGCGGCGGACATCTTGCTCCTCAGCAGCTCGGAGCCCAACGGTCTCTGTTACATAGAGACTGCCGAGTTGGATGGGTCAGTACTTACTCCTTTTCATGTTGCATAATACGCCTATAATGTGTCCGCTGCTGGGACACATGACAGAGAGTGGGCTGTATTCCACCACGCGGGATCAGTCCGTGTTGGTAGATGTTAAAAATTATAAAGTGTTTGGTTATAGGACATCACAGTTTCCTTAGGCAGAGGTGCACACCCACATTTCGGCAGTCTTAAGTTCCATGTCTTAGTGGTCGAGTCTATTTCCATCAAACGAGCAGAAATCCAGTCTCCGTGGCTCGTTTGAGATAGAATATGAATTAAAGAAAATATACGTGAAGCGGCTCCATACTGGCTCCGTGTTGCATTTGTGTATTATGATTAAGAACACGTGCGTGCATATTTGTGTCGCGGAGCATAAACATGCAAATAAATTGCATTTCTTACATTTCTGTGACTAACTAGACAGACCTTGGGGAGGTTTACGCTGTGGTCTTTGATAAGCTGACTTGAATGATTGATTGGAGGTTTAATAAAAGAGAGCTTTCTTCCTGAGGCGCTAGGTTTAAAATGAAGTAGAGCCAAACTTATTTTATTATAACTAGACCTTATTGACACAATTCTGGGCACAGACCTCCCACTCCTTTTTACGGTCTCGATTCTGCGCCACTTCTTTCCAATTTAGGGAACCAATCCTGAGCTTCACAAGTCCACAACTCGTTTTTCATTCGACAGACATGTCCTGTTCTGTACCATCTAAGTTAGGCAGCCGTTTGAGCGTTTGAGTTTATAATGATTTTATGAATAAAATGGTGTTTTGTTTGGTTACAGGGAGACAAATTTAAAATGTCGTCAGTGCCTTTTAGAGACGGCTGCGATGGGGCAGGACGACGCACAACTGGGTGCTTTCGACGGAGAGATCGTCTGCGAAACGCCCAACAATCTACTTAATAAGTTTGATGGTAAGTCTCATTTTCGGTTCCTAACATGACTATGTCAACGAAATTCAGATGAAATCACATTTGGCTAGCGATCGAGCATATTTAGCAACAAATCTCTATGTGGTTGTTCTAATGGCTGTAGGTCCACCAATTTTGACATACCAAAGACTTGACACATTTTAAATGACATCATCGACGTCCTTTCTGAAGTTATCCAGTTCAATTTACCTTATTATTATTTTTTAATTACAATAATCTAACAACAAATGGCTTTAGTTAGGTTTACACTCAATTAATTTACATAGTTACAAATATTCAATGCGAAGTCATTCACCAATTAGTCATGAATTTGTGATTGACTAAACCGGTATTACCTAAATGAAATAACAACATAATTTTCCTTCAAATACCTTGAAACTACAGTACCTAAGCTAATCGACTGAAACAAAAAACATACGTCGCTAAAAGAAGTGCAACTTCCATAAGCAATTATAATCTGCAGCTGGTAATAAGTTCGTGTTTTTTGCTGATTGCTGTTTCGCTACATTTGCGAAAGCGTTTGAGGAATCCGCGCGCCATTGCCCTGCGGTGTCGCAATGAAGTAAGTAGCATAAATCGGTTGTTAATGCCTAAAGCTGTAAACACACTACCAGTCATGTCAAGGCGTATCACGGTGGAAATAAATTGGGCTGACTAACATATTTGACTTCGGCGTTGGGTTGCGGTAAATGCTAGGTTACTCTCTTGTCCGTCTGTCTGCGTGTCACCATCGATTTTCTCAGGAACGGGTGGATCAAAAAAATTAATACCAGTGTAGGTGTTGACAGCGGTTTCGCCCGTGAAGATAAAATCGCGATAAAAACTATCCTATGTGTTCATCCAGGTTATAAACTATCTGTGTACCAAATTTTAGCCAAATCCGTTCAGTAGATTTTTGTTTTAGAGTAACAAACATTTAGTATATTATATTATTATATACTGAATGTGTTACTCTTTCACGTTTACTATATATTATATTAGTAGGACTAGTAGTCTTTAGTCCTTATTAGGTGTATAAAAATCAAGGTCCTGAGTGAACACGATAAAAGATATGGGCTAATTTAGATTTTCGCAAAAACTTGTAAGTTCCGAAAATCATCATTTTCAACTTTTTAATTTTTCCGATTTTTTTTTCTACTTGTTTGATAGGGAGACATTATTAGTGGCATACGCCATGACCCAGCATTGTGTAACCTGCCTTATTGTTTATGCAGCGCTTGCACTGTGGTACTTTATCATACTGATGGATGCTAAATCGAGTACTTGAAGTCTTGAACGTATGAATCATACGAACTCGGGTTATTCTTGACATTAACACAGTTACCGGAAAATTATCTATATCACCATCATTATTTGTTTTTCTTCTACTTATCTTGATAGCTCAGATCTAATTGTTTGTTTAGTAATATGAAACAATATTTTTAGTTGTGTGTCTATGACGTTAATACGTTGTCAAGTTTAAAATGACATTTTATTTACTTCTAACAAGTTATTATTTAAAATGAAATTATGTTTTTCCTACTCCGCTATTCTCATCTGATTAATTTCGTTGCGGGATCCAAGATAGTTAGATCGTTTCTCTGGGACTTCGTCGAGCTTCATTGTCTCGGCGTTTTTCTTGTGGTCGCCACTGTTGATTCTGGCTTTCAGGAATTATAGTGGTTTGGAAATTCTGTGGTGGGCTTATACAAAAAAAAAGTTATCTTTCATAACGTAATATAACATCACGGCTGTAAACCGCGAGCGGTTAGTCAGAGGTATACGTTACGTACGTTTAATTTAACCACATTTCGTCAGTCATGATAAAGTCCCATGCAATAGGAAGAGAGCTTATTGCCATCAACCAGTCTACTGAGAAATTCTTCATGTAAAAAACCCAATAACGCTGCCCGTACTGGGAATCGAACCCAGGGCCTCCAGCACAGCAGTCGCGCTTGCAATCACTAGACAAACGAGACAATTATTTTTAATATGCCTAAATTAAATTGATGTGTGCTCGGTAGTACGCACTCTGACTAAAAGTTTTAATTAAATAAATGGTAACCTTTTAGGACAAAGGCAATCATCGTAATTGTGTTTCTTTAAGTACTACTCCACTTAATTTAGTAGACGATAACAATGCCTTGTAGGCGCTTTAGTACATAGTTATATTAAAAAAATATTTCCCTTCTTGTGAGTCAGTCAGAAAAATAGACCACTTGGTCCAGTCGCAGATTTTCTACCAGAGTTTCCCAGTTTATTTGGCGTCGTCGGTGCAGCATGTCTTCCTCCATAGTTTCTGTATTACACAGTGCTACACAAATATTCATAGACACACATACACACGTTTTTTCATAGTGTGTGTGTGTGTTTGTTACTATGTGACATACACACTGAACGATGTGTGCATGAAGTGCTCATGTCTCTCTAAATCTTTCTTTTAACATGTCTAATTTTCTGTAAACAATAGATATCTTTTAAAATGAGTATTTAATTACTTTTGTGATTTCGTATGACACGACACAATATAAATTTAATGAAATAATCAATTAAAATAGTTTACCAATATCAGTAGACATAATGGCATTAATGCCCAAGGCATTAAGTCCGCCTTTGTACAGTTTTAACTTGTGCATAAAGTTTTAATAAATAAATAAATTATTAACTATCGAACACTATACCCTGTAACTGTATTTATTAAAACTTCATGTACAATAGTGGTACAAAGGCGGACTAACAGAAACATCTCGGTTTACATAACACAAGCTCGTTTGTTCCGACGCTCACTTCACTACCTTTAGTTTCCATCAATTCGATTCTGGCATCATAAGCGGGAACTACCGTTTTATAAAAACTGAGGCTTATGTAGACTTTTTGTTGAGGGGGGAATCATCAAATAACCTCTCCCGCTCTAGGGCAGAGCGTAAGGGAGTGTCAGACATCTACTGACTAAAAACCACCCATGTTTCTTCTTAGCCCTTGTGCTAAGTTATTTCGAACAACCCGCAGCCCAATGTTGTATGCCTTCAGTAACAATATTATCATCGTCTCTCTCTATTACCTACTCGTCGATATTTGTGTCTAGGTAAAACGAGCAAGTATTGAACTACGCCAGAGTCTGAATTTTATTTTTTTTATTTGTGTCTATGTAACTATAGGATGCAGGCACACTTGGACCTTATTAAGTTCCGAAAAAGATGTCGAGATGCCATTAAATGCCAACGAAATCTGAAAACTTGACTTGACTTGAAAAATTGTCCAATGATTGGGTTGTGGAGGTCAGATGCGGCAGTGCTGGCATTCATCTACATCCAGTTATTATACTATGCAGAACTTGATAAACGGCTAAACCAATTTAATATTCTTTTTTTAACTTACAAAAAATGTATGTTCCCATAGGTACGCTTAGCTGGCGCAACCAGCATTTCTCGCTGGACAATGACAAGATCCTGCTGCGTGGCTGCGTGTTACGTAACACGCAGTGGTGCTACGGCGTCGTCGTGTTCGCCGGCAAGGACACTAAGCTCATGCAGAACTCCGGCAAGACCAAATTCAAGCGCACCAGCATAGATAGGCTACTTAATTTTCTTATTATAGGGGTGAGTTTGGTACAAGTTATAGAATTTCATTAATGTTGATGACTGGAGAATGAGAGGAAGGCCAATAAAAGATGGATTGTGTGAGGATCCTTTTGGTTGGGCAGGACGCTATATTAAGCACCTCATCGTTTGTGGAACAAACACTACAGGGCAGAGTCGTTCCCCGTCGGGGCTGCGGGTTGTTGTAAGAGATACCGCGCTCTCGACATAAAGGGATCTGGACGAGGTAAAAGGAGTATGTAAGGATCGTAGCAGGTGTCGTTTCGTGCCACCCTGCCTCCGTACGATGTTTTTTTTTTGTAAAATCAAAAAAAATCACATTATAGCTTAACATGGGTGGTTTTTAGACAGTAGAAGTCTGACACTCAGTTTCGCTCTGCCCAAGAGCGGGAGTCATTTGATGATTTCCCACCCAAAAAAAAAAGGGTAGAGTCGTTTATGAATCTCCACCTCAGCACGTTTTCCTCGCTGCGACCAACCTGGGTCCAGAGTCTATTTAAAAACTTCCAGGTAACAATATTAGTTGCCGGCCACTAAAACACAGAAAGACCAACTGCGTGAACACGCAACCGGTGTGCGTGTTCAACCAGAAGTATGAATCTGGACGAGGTAAAAGGAGTATGTAAGGATCGTAGCAGGTGGCGTTTCGTGGTTTCTGCCTACCGCCATGGGAAAGGGCGTGAGTACAACTGTTTCTAATTGCCATGTCTCCCCTCACAGATAGTATTCTTCCTGCTATCGATGTGCGTGTTCTGCACGGTGGCGTGCGGCGTGTGGGAGTGGATGGTGGGCCGCTACTTCCAGGTGTACCTGCCGTGGGACACACTGGTGCCCGCCGAGCCCACGTGGGGCGCGCTCGTCATCGCGCTGCTGGTCTTCTTCTCCTACGCCATCGTCATGAACACTGTCGTGCCTATATCGCTATATGTGTCTGTTGAGGTCAGTATTTTATTATAAGTCATTTTATTTTCAAGACAGTAACATAAAATAAATAGAACTGGTAGGAGAAAACAGCTTTTAAACGAAAAAGTTTATATGGCCCTTTACGGGTACAAGCCTCCATTTTTAAGGTTCCCTACCCAAAGGGTAAAACCGGACAAGTGCATGTCGGACCACGCACAATGTAGGGTTCCAATTTGATAGATAATCCATGGACAATATGATAGCCACTGACATTTAAAAGATACGCAATAGCCCTGCAGGTTACCACTCAGCATGATGCTATGACTCACAGCACAGCGCTGGTTTATTGACAATTGATAAATGTTTGTGGTTATTGAATCAAAATAGCTTTACCTACTTCCACCCCACTGCTAATTAAGCTATATTGCTCCTCTAAATGTTTAAATAATAGTTTCCTGTTTTTATAGGTAATTAGGTTTGCCCAGAGTTTCCTTATAAACTGGGACGAGAAAATGTATTACGATAAGACTGGTACGGCGGCAAAGGCGCGAACGACCACGCTTAATGAGGAACTCGGTTAGTATTCAAATTAATTAATAGTTTCAGATCGCTCGTGTGCTCTCAAAACGGTGAAGGAAAACATCGTGAAGAAACCGGCATGTCTTAGAACCAAAAAATTCGAAGACATGGTGACATCTACCAACCCGCACTAGGCACGCGTGGTGGATTATAGCCCATCCCTCTCCTAGAGAGGAGGCCTGATTCCCTGCAGTGGGAACATTATTAGGCTGATGATGAATGGTTTCAGACGATAACACGTACTCTACTTAGCAACCTGACTTATGATGAGTTCCATAGTTTATGTTAAGTTCCATAGTTTACGATATTATGTCAAACATTAGCAATTACATTATATCTGGGTGTCTAGTTTATAGCTAAAATTCTTCGATATAAAAAAGAAATCGACTGGATTATCTTAATTTACCTACACTTTCACACTGCTGTAAAATAGCATCCCTCTTAGTATTTTGAATACTTTTCATACCTTCGAACAATTTCATTCTCGACAGAAAACCGATATTTAGTTTGTTTTTGTTCCCAGGCCAGATCCAGTACATATTCTCAGATAAAACGGGCACACTCACACAAAACATCATGACGTTCAACAAGTGTTCGATAGCAGGCATCAGCTACGGAGACGTCGTGGACGAAACCACCGGTGAAACCATAGAGCTCGCCGAGGTACGTCATGTACGTTCAATTCTATCCCCCCACCGGAACAAGTACCTGTTTCAAACTATTACAACAGCACATGCTATAGACCATAGAAAAATAGACACAATATGCATGTAGGTTTATGCAGACTTTGAAGTATCACTAAGCACTCGAAACTTGAAGAGAATGGCACGTCAGACGTTCCAACATATTTTTTTTTTTTTTTTAGCATGCGTTTGAGTTTGGTTTTCAAACATGTATTTTTGAAGTTTTACGTTTGTTATTGTAAATGATGAAATTTTGTCCTCGTTCGCTCACGCTTTCGGGTCATGCGAAGTGTTTGGATATTACTGTCATGTTCATATGTTTGTGTTTGTTTTACAGTTAGTTTGTGGAATACCATAGTACCACCTCAATATCATGTTTGTGTAATTAATACGTTCACTTCACGGATGAATCTCACTCGATCGTCCACCTGTCGCATCACTAGAATCCTAGAATTTTGTTTGAGTTTTTTGCATGGTCACACACTGCATTAGTGGTACAGCAATGTGCCTTGCTGACAAGAAACACATAAATGGGGGTCACGGGTCATGAGAGGGTAGCTCAATTCAACCAGTGCCATGATCACCGTACTATTAAGACGGTCATTATTACCTACATGAACAAAAATCGATTACGACTAGGTGTCCAACTATTCGGAACAAAAAATTAACGGTTGAACATCTAGTCGTTTATTGGGATACATACAGTAGAATAGGTAGGGAGGTGTAGGGAGTCCCAAGTGTGATGTGTGTGTGTGTGGTGACGCAGCGTCAGCGCGGCGGGGGCAGCTCGGCGGGGGCGCGCGGGGCGGACGGGGGCGCGGGGCGGGGCGCGGCGCGGGCCCGCCTGCTGGAGCTGGAGCAGGACGCAGGCCGCAGCACGCCCGGCGGCCGGCGCCCGCGCGTACGCACCACGAGTAACTCGCGCGCGCGCGATGCTACCTTGTCTCTAAAACCCATTCATTCGCTGCTGCCTGCTTCGATATACGACGGCTCTCGGTTCCGACAACCATTTGAAAAATCATGCGTGTTTCGTACGCCGCGAGAATGCGACATTCGATATTTCGATTGATGTTGAGTGTAATCCCTTCTGATATCGGATTGGCGACATCACAACGACAACGAGTGTCTCTCTACGGGCATTAATTTTACTCCACAAAATGTCTGGCTTTACGCCCCGCAACATTTCAGCCAACAAATCTCGAGGGCGGCCGGCGGAACACTCGTGACACAACCAAAATCCTAAAACGATAATTTAGAAAGCTCGTCATGCTTTTTTTTTGTTATATTAAATGTGTGCAACCGAGATTTTTTTCGTTTGTTCGTGAATATGACTTCTAGGGCAGTCGATGTTTTTAATTTCTCGATCTGGCTCGTATTTCGAGCGGGCAGTGGATCTATCTAGCCTATATTTCCGTTCCTGTATCTATCTGGCCTTCTGAACCTCCCCTTTGTATCTCTGAAATGATTTCGAGCTAACCCACACAAGTGTAGCAAGTCACCTCATGAGGCTCGCTCGCGCACTATTTTATTTATTACTTATGTATTTGAATTAAGCCTCTTTGTCTTCTTGAACACGATTATATATTTTTTTATTTACTGTAGCTTTTTAACGAATGAGAAAATTAACTAAACAGTGACAAAAGAAAGTAATTAAATATTTTATATTATATTACACGACACTTAAAATTATAAAATAGAGTTAATTAAAGCTTTGTGACCAACAAAAAAATAAACATAACACTACATACACAGTTTAAAAAATGTAACCCCATATTTTCCTTCTGTTTTGGGTTAAAAAATATGTATCTCTATTAGGCCCTTTGTACTTACCGCTCCCCACACACTATCCACTTATGTATAAATGTTTGTCCATGTGTAATTAACCAATGGTATCATATTCATATCTGCATGTACGCTTTGCATCGTGTGTTTATTGTAATTCGCTTTAACACTATTAACTGCATAACAGACAAATCTACGAAAAACCTAAGCATAAAAAACAACATATAAAACAATTAAAAAAAAAAACAAAGTATTATAAAAAAAGAGATTAAATTGATGGGGAAGGCAACACAGAATTTAAACAACTGGCAATACCTTCGTAATAACTATGCTAAAAATATATCCAGTCCATTGGAATTAGGAACTAACTCCACCAATCATAATACTTTGCTCTGTGTTTCCATTATAGTTGATGCATTTTACGAGCGTGCCAATCTTTGTAAACTAAATCTTATAGGAATGTCCATAAATATCAACAGAAACGCGCTCGTGATTTGCAGATTAGACGTTTTAGAATTAGCGTAAACATCTTCCTAATTTGCGAAACATTTTAGTGTCAATCTGCAGTTGCTTCTCCCATTGTATCATAGAGAAAGAAAAAGACGTAGATTTGTCCTTATAAATCCTCTTTCGTGGGATTAACATGGTTTTTTGCTGCGTACCACAGAGTTCAGAGCCTTTGGACTTCTCGTTCAATCCTGAGTACGAGCCGGAGTTTAAGTTCTTTGACGGCACGCTATTGGATGCGGTGAAGCGGGGAGATAAGGATTGTCACGATTTCTTTCGACTACTCGCGCTGTGTCACACGGTCATGCCGGATCAGAAGAATGGGAGGCTGGAATACCAGGTGAGAACAACTTTTTTCTTTTTTTTCGGTTGGGAAATCATCAAATTCACCCTCTTGCGGGGCTATTGCGTATCTTTTTTAATACCAGTGGCTATCATAGTGTCCATCGATTACCTGTCAAATTGGTTATGGTTAGGTACAAAATGGAACCATTTGAAAGTTAATTGATGGTCACTGATAGCCACAGACATTTAAAAAGATACGCAATAGCTCTGCGGGGCGGAGCGGAATGAGTGATGACTTGCACTGACAAAAAGTCACCTATGTTTCTTCTAAGCCCCTTGTGTTCCGGGGCCACGGTATCTTTTTCAAACAGTCCCTCGACCCCGGAAAACTTTACCCTGCAGATTTTTCTAAACTTCTAGAACCTTTGTTTTATTGCGAAAACAAGATATCTTGCTGTGTGTTTGTACGGGGAACAGAACAGATGTTGAAGTTTATATTTCTCTCTTTCTCTCTCATAAACGTAACAATATTATTGTACATTTCTGTACATGTTTCGCCATTGGGAACGCATAGTTAGTCAAACAACACTTTTTAGATAGACTTGACATAAATAAATTACATAAATTAGAAAAAAAAAAATTGATAATTATTCCATCCTGTTATATTAAATATGTTTGATTGTTTTCTGTATTAAAAAAAATGATAAATTTCAGGCGCAATCGCCCGACGAATCTGCACTGGTATCAGCAGCCAGAAATTTTGGTTTCGTGTTCAGAGAACGCGCGCCTAATAGTATTACAATAGAAGTAATGGGTAAAACAGAGGTACGTACGTATTCGTCAATATATATTTTTTTTAAATGTGTTTAAAATTAAAAAGTTTAAGGCATTATGTCCGCCTCATATACGTTGTTTTTCAGTTAATAAATACATAAATAAACTATTTATTAAAATCTTTGTTTGTTTCAGGTGTATGAATTGTTATGTATATTAGATTTTAATAATGTTAGGAAAAGAATGTCCGTGATATTGAGGAAGGATGGTGAAATTAGGTTATATACAAAAGGTGCTGATAATGTAATATATGACAGATTAAAAAATGGTCACCAATCAGAAGTGAAGTCAAAGACGCAGGAACATTTAAATGTAAGTTTATTTGTTGTTTTTTTCTTAGCCTGCCATGTGTCCCACGCCTACCCTTTCTCCTTCCAAACCTCTCTGTCTTGCGCGATATCTGGCCATGCTCGTCTCGCAAACAAGATCAGCAGGGCTATTGCGTATCTTTTAAATGATAGTGGCTATCATATTGTCTATGGATTAACTGTCAAATTGGTTATGGTTTAGTACAAAATGGAACCATTTGACAGTAATTGATAGGTACTATAGGTTAACCACTGTCATTTAAAAGATACGCAATAGCCCTGCTGATCATCACACTGCCTTCGCTTCGGTCAGGGATCCAGTGAGTGACGACCTGTCCCCAGATTGTTATTTTATTTTTATCTTTTTCCTATATACTAATGTTGATACAAGCCGGTAATCTTATAAAAGTGCCGAGTTCTAAAGCTTGGTTGTGTAAAACGTCTTCTCGTCAACCATAATATCTACTTCTGTAACTACCTCGTTTGTTTGGGTGTCGACTAGTTTTAGTGAAATCGGGCCATAATTGCCATATTCATGCCCGGGTAGGAAGGCCGCTGCAGGTTCAGCATGTTCCGATAAAATTGAGTGCGAATACACTATCTTATTTTTTTTTTGGCGGGTGGAAAATCATCAAATAACCCCTCCCGCTCTTGGGCAGAGCGAAAGGAAGTTTCAGACTTCTACTGACTAAAAACTACCCATGTTCCTTCTTAGCCCTCTATGTCGAGGCCGCTATAACTGGTGTACAACCCGCAGCCCAACCATGGCTCTCCTGACCTGCTCTTTGTGCAACCTCACCTGCACTTAAAGTCAGTTAGAAGCCACTAACAACGCCGTCAATGTGGCTGAGTTATGGTCGAAAAAATTAAATTCAATTAAATGGCAACAGGAATCATCGACACAAAGAAGAACAACGACACGTTGTTTTTCTTGCAAACATGTCCTTTGTACAAACATTTCCTGATCCAGTTTACTTTAAACTCCTATCTACTGCGACTTACCTCCTAAAGATCCGCAAACTGTTGAACAGAAATTCGCCGGCGAGGGTCTCCGCACGCTGGCGCTGGCGTGGCGGCCGCTGGAGGAGCGGGGCTTCGCGGAGTGGAAGCGACGTCACCAGGCCGCAGCGCTGGCCATACACGACCGGGACGAGCAGCTCGACGCTATCTATGAGGAGATCGAGACTGACCTGCTGCTCATCGGTACGTTTATACAAATAAAAAATACATAGATTATTTTCTTAACCAACGTTTTTACTACATAAGGAGTGATAAAAGTTTTCTTTTAAGCAAGTAAATGCCAATTTTTATATAATTTCGAGGAAGTAAATTGAAAATAACAGGAGTAGTGTAGTAAAGGTATATGGTTATGAGGGTCTCTCGATCTTTAGGGACTATCAGTATTCCAAAACATTGGAGCATTGAGTCCAGACAACTCAGGCGAGGTACTGTTCGGAATCTTCCTATGCACACATAAAGGGTGTAAAAGTATCCTTAACGCAAACGAAGGGCACTTGTTCTCCCTACCACTGCGATATTTTTTTTGTTCTAGACCATACCTGGGAACCCCCTAGTTACGGAGATATTGGGGGTCAAAGTACCAAATTTTGCACCGCTGTTTTTGTAAATACTAGTTTTTCAGGTTATAACTTTACTTAAATTACCTTCATGACCCGTTTACTATTCAACTTACTTTAACTAGCACAATGTTTTAGTAGTGCTACATTGAGTTTTACCGTAAAATGTGATTTTTGAAGTCGTTTCCCAGCAAACATTTTTGCGTAGGGGTACTTAGTTTGATGTACAGAATGCTTGGTTGACGTATGTGTGAAGGTTTAATTTACACCCTGTTTAGATGATATGATTGATTTTAAACGTTCCGTTTTCAGTTATATTAGTCTTTAACATAAGGGAAAAAAAAAAAAAAAAAATTAAAATACATTTTACACTTATCACAATATTGTCACAACTACAATAAGTGAAAGCGTGCAAATGTTAAAAATTTAAAACACAACAATAAGTCAATGGTTACGACACTTCTAATTTTCATCATCGGTATACAAATACAAGGCAAAATAGTTAATTAGGTATTACATACATGTTAATGTGTTTGAAGCCCCCATTTAGGCAAACAATGCCTGTATTAGAAGGCTCTTTCAATACCATTGTCTTACACGTCGATATGTCACAGCCCAGACATACAATGAAGGAACTTTATGCCTTTTTTTTTTGTGTGGAAAATCGGGTGGAAAATCATCGAATAACCCCTCCCGCTCTTGGGCAGAGCGAAAGGGAGTGTCAGACTTCTACTGACTAAAAACCATCCATGTTCCTTCTTAGCCCTCTATGTCGAGGCCGCGATAACTAGTGTACAACCCGCGGCCCTGACGGGCGTCGGGCGTCGGCCCTTTCGTGCCCCTCCCATGTTGCTGACATCTCTTTGAGGCGCGCGTGGAACACGAACGCGCCGTCGATATGGCCTGTTTTCGTCGTAAGACGGACGGACGGCGAGTTAGCCCATCACTCACCGTTCACAGGCCCGCGTCTACGGTGGCCGGAGGTCATCGCGAGAGGAACTTTATGCCTTAGGGCCTGTTTCACGATATTCATATAACCACTATTTACAGAATAATTAAAAAAGAAAGAATGGAACAGAATTTGTATGAAATTATCTCCCAAGTAAATTAACAAGAACTTAATCGTAGATGGTTAAATAATTATTATCGATTACGGTTGAATTTCATAATTGACTGATTTATTCATCTTTTTGATTCAGGAGTAACAGCCATAGAAGACAAATTACAAGACGGAGTACCAGAAACCATAGCGAATCTCAGTATGGCCGGCATCAAAGTGTGGGTCTTAACAGGTGATAAACAAGGTATGTGAATATACTTTTATAATTTGAAATTACATCGATTGAGTATGAGTCCAGGGTTTGATTCCCGGGTCGGGCAAAGTGCTATTGGGTTCTTCCACCAGGAATTTCTAAGCAGCAGCCACAAAACTTGGATTTCCACCCAGATGATGGTAATGGCTTGTCCACTATTACATAAGACTTAAAACATAATTAGCGAGATGTGGCAGTATCATTAGTGATGTTATGTTATAGACTAGGAATGTAGGTAGCTACAGGCTTTTCGCCTGTTCCGCGGTTCGGGGAGGCGAAGCCGAGAGGGATGACTGCTGACCGACATAGACTCGACCGCATTGTGCAGCTACCGCAGGCACCATCTCAATTAAACTGCAGGCTTGTAGCTGCTGACAGGATTGCGGAATTTATTCGAAAGTGTCACCGCGAAACGCAAAGGTCATTAGGAGGAACATGGATGGGTTTTTGTCAGTAAGAGTCTATGCGTTCAAGAAGAGCGGGAGGAGTAATTTAATGATTTCACTTTCTATTCTAAAAGAAGGCCTAGTTCACTGTTTATTTTCCTCGGAAATCCTGAATCTATGACTGCGCTAGTTTCATAAAAAATAAATGCTTTTCCATAAAACGAATCCAACGTAAGCGTTATCATTAGAAAGTAAAATATAATCTTTTCGTTATTTCTATACGATGTTCAAAGAACACACAAACTTTATGAAATCAGAAAATGAAAGGAAATCTTTGCTTTATATTTATACATCGAGGTCCAAAGAACAAAAACTGACCCTTTATGGAACGTTACAGAAACAGCAATAAACATCGGCTACTCATGCCAGCTGCTAACGGACGACATGGCAGAGGTGTTCGTGATCGATGGCGCCTCCTACGACGATGTGGACCGACAGCTCGCCAAGTGCAGGGACAGTATTCGAGTCGTCAACACGTTTTTGCCTCACGGTAAGTTGTACATCCGTTTTGTAGGTTAGGTTTCATTAATAATCATCGTCATCATCGTGGCCGTAGCTTAAAAGACCTTTAAGAAATCCGTTCTCAAAAATGTATATCTGTATACCAACTGCATGATGATGCATTTTTTTCATCAATGATTTTATTGATAGATTCCATTCATTTTGCAGCAGTGGACACGAGGTTTGGTCGCTTTCACGGCAAACCGAAAATAATAGAATGAATCTAAGGGATCAGTTAATGTTATAAAAGCAATTCAACCAACAATAAGGGATCAAACAAAAAAAAACTAATTAGTCCGTGAGCTAAATTTCCAAAAAATATTGAAACACGTATTTTTTCTTTTTTCACATAAACAAAAAATGAAGACAAGAGAGACAAAGAGAAAACGTCACATGCCAGTACAATTTTTACCTACAAATGACGTCACAACACAACCCCCCACCCATATCCACCCATGATCTTTGACGCGTTTTATCTTCGTCAATTTTTATTAACTTGATAAAAAAAAACTAGTATTCAATATTTTTCGATAATCTAACCGACGGACTAATTAGAATCATATTTTTTTGACTCAGTCCGATCCCTATTACACAATACATTTGTAAATAGCCAAACTAATACTAACACTACAGGCAAACAATCTAAAAAATAAAACTACAGCAACCTGCATTCAACACAGGTTCAACAACCGAGCCAAAACCGGAGGGCGACACAGCGAACGGCGGCGCGAGCGTGTCGCGCGCGTCTCCCGGGCGCGCCAACGTGAAGCTGAACGCGCCGGCCGTGTCCGTCGTCACATTTAGGTGGGAACATAACACACACACAGCACACAGGTAGAGAGACAAAGACACGAACTTGTATCACCGCTATCCTTCACACCAGCCTGTGTTTGTCGCTCACCGTCTGTCGCGTGCCCGTTAACGGCCCGTTTGCACTACAAACGACTCAAGTCCTTCACGGTAAACCGCAGCAACCTAATAGGTACCTTAATATGACGAGATTTAGTATAGCTTTGATTTATAAGACTTGTTAGTCACAGTTAATCTTATTGTAACGCTAATAATATCACTGGCAATAATTAAAAATCCGACATAAAATTGTGAAAAGACAAAATATATTTAGCGCTCGGATTTAAATTATCTCCTGTTTTTTTTGTCAATTTGACTTTGATAGACACCAGTGGCGCAGCGTCAAATTCATGTAAGGGGAAGCAGAATATTTTTTTTGTGTTTATTTTAAACTCATTTTTGTTATCTTATCAGCGACCCTGAATGTACAAAATTAACACCCATGTCGAAAAGATCGATAAATTTCGTCGATGTCATATTTATTTTTGCCTTCATTTCGTTCTCAACGCTCTGAAAACCAGCAAAAAGCTGACAGGAATCGGCTTCTTAGGTGCCTTCGCCAATGATAGTCACAGGTCAATAATTTAACTTCATTTAGCGTCGAATGTTTGTAGTAATTTGTGGTGCAAGCGAGCCTTATTGTATGCTATTTAATTTTGTGAATTGGGAATGAATTTTTACGTGTCCGTGTGTCTTGCCAACTTAGGACTTTTTTATATTAGCAACGCGTTTTGAACATTTATGCGACGAGTCGTGAGATAAAGAAAACAACAATACATCATATTTGTCGCAGGTTTGTTGATATTTATACAATAGACATGTTTTTATCATTGTAAAAACTATTTATGATAAGAAGAAAAACCTGCAGTATTGTTATTTATAATTGTATTTATTTTATGTAATTTATGCAGTATTTAAATATCTATTAACATTTTCAGTAGATGTTACAACAAATCTATAAAACATTGTACTTACTAGTTACTTTCTATTAGAGTAACGAAATAAAGTTTTATTAGATAGTTAATGTGAGTCAGCCTCGCTTTCATTCGTAAATGTTAACGTCCATAATACTTGTGTCTGTGTGTGTGGCTTTACAAGAGATTACATGTATTATGGCAATAAATGTTCTAGTGTTGTCCTAAATAATTTCCAGTTTATATCGATAGTTGTTTCTAATAATCCCTTTTTGCTTGAACGTTTTTTATTCGACCTACCCAACCATAATTTCTTAATATCAGTATTATTTTAATCTTTCATTAGTGTGAGAAAGAGATGCAGATATACAAAATGGTTTGCTCTCAATACATTCAAGTTAACAAACACCTATATGGTTGCAAAACCCGTATATCTCATTGGATCCAAACCTTGCAACATCGAAGTTGCATAATATCTACATCTCAAAACGTTCAAGTTGTAAAATAATGAAGTCTCAAAACATCCATGTCTCATAATATTATTTTTTTTTGTATGAGAGTATGTGTATTTTTATTGTATTAGTGTGGATGAGTAATTTATTTTAAAAGTCACAAATGAGACGAATGTTTTGCGACTTCATTATTTTACAAATTAAACGTTTTGAGATGTAGATATTATGCAACTTGGATGTTGCAAGGTTTCTGTAACTTGAACGTTTTGATATGTGTATATTTTGTAACTTAGAATTTTGGAACTTAATTCTTTGGAGACCAAAAGATACAAAATGTGTGGCCCTGTCTCTTTCCCACAAAGAAAATAATCTTATAATAATGATGTTACAAGATGTTGGTTTATGGTCCCTGTTGTATCTTAACCTATTTTTGTAACTAAACTGTATCACTTCTTACTAACATAGTCGTAGTTCTGTCCACACATTCGTCTATTTGAACACCAAGCCCGAGTGCTCTTTCTCTCTCTAACCTGTACCGATTCTTTTAATCCGACACCTAGAATAGAACTGTAGATATCACATGCTAATTGTAGTTGATTTTAACATGTTCGTTGTCTCTGAGAAATTTAATAATAATTTTTTATCGTTTTGCATGACATGATTGGAGAGTTTGATCAACTCTAACTGCGGTACTCAGAGATATTTAATCATTACTTAAGCCGTCACTTAGTAATTATTTGACATACTTTTGTATGACAAAACTGTCAAAACCTTTACTAAGTGATGGCCTAAGTAATCATTAAAGCTTTCTGAGTGCCGGAGTAAGACCGCTTTCACATTAGGACGTTAACAGCGCGACAGTCGCGCGGCAGAAGCAAATTCCTTCACATTTTCTAAGAAAAGCCGTAACAACCCGTAAGCACTTGTTTATAGTCGCGCGACTGTCGCGCTGCTAACGTCCTAATGTAAAAGCAGCCCTATACCAGTATTATTTTAATCTAACTTTAGTGTGGGAAAGAATAAAAGCTACACAGGCCGTGTAGCTGTCTCTTTTCCACCCTGAAATAATATTAAAATATTACTATAAGAGGTGGTACAGTGATATAGTCTCAGATCTGCAAATCTTACCTTGATATTCGATTTTAGACCATTTTTCGGTAACTCAATATTTCTCAGACACAACAAATGAAATAATATAAATTTGTGTGCTGTGGTGTGACCGGTGTGATTTGTTTATGCCCTGTGTGTCCTTGATGTTATGTCAGCTTGGCTGTTTTAAGGACCCTTGTAATCAATGAACCTAATAAAATATAACCTTTCTTCTTCATAAGTTTGCCACAACGTGATGTTTGTCGAATCGTATCACAATGTCACTGTGTACTGGGTCCTTAAAACATGTTTGGCTGGTTTGTATTGTGTGAAAATAATGATTATTTAAAGGTTTTACTGAAAACTTAAATATAAAGTACCAGTAGCGAATTTGATGTCTCTTTGGAAATTTTCAAGTATTTAATCTTTTATCTCTAAACTTTGATCTTGCATAACCCTCTCTTATCGGAATTTAAGTCAGTAAAAATCCGTTTTCTTTCAATAAAGTCCGTTGTTTTTCTCAACAAAAGATGAATATTAATATCTGAACATAAAATGTATCTGTAAATAAAAGTTAAACGTAACACGAAACACTGTAGTGAGCCAGACTGTTACAGCAACGAGTACGTGTCGGGCGGCGGACCGTACTCGGCGGACTCGCACGAACACAACAACGACGACGCCAACGGGTTCGCGATCGTCATCAACGGCCATTCCTTAGTGCACTGTTTGCACCCTAAGTTAGAGGAGAAGTGAGTATTTAACATATTATATTACTATTCCAAAATGTTTATAGGTCCTGAGTTCCAACCCAAGAAACGCAACTTCGAATTCATTTGCGTTTCGTATAATTATTTCTTGCTTCGATGAAGGGTAACATTGTGAGGAGACCGGCATGACTTAGAGATATCCAACTCCGAGTCCCATGAGCGCCATAAAAAATCTGACACCAGGTCAGGTGTTTCAAAGTGACAGATCAGATTAGAAAAACTAATAACGTTGTAAACATATAAGCTAGCCTTCAAGGTGTGAACGCTTTTGTATACCCAGAGTGCGCTCACTGATGTGGTGTGGTACTTTTAAGTAGGTTGTCCCACGATGAGAAGTAATGAGTAAACGTTGAAAACGTTACCTCAAAACATTTTCTTTCACAAATTAATTCTAACCTTTCCAAACTATGTTGGGATCGGGTTCCTGTCTAGCCAGACTACATTCCCGTATTTTATTTGGAGAGACTACCAATCGTATATACAAACTATAGTTAACTAAATATTCTTTCGCAGATTCCTAGATGTAGTATTACAATGTCGGTCAGTGATCTGCTGTCGAGTGACGCCATTGCAGAAGGCAATGGTGGTGGAACTCATCAAGAAGAACCGGAAAGCGGTCACGTTGGCCATCGGAGACGGCGCCAACGACGTCTCTATGATCAAAGGTAATCTTCTAACCTAGTTATATACAGAGGCCTCCTGTGCAGGTTTTAATTATTATTTTGAAAAGATCTCTTAGTTTTACACTCTTAGTTACTCAACACGACATCGTGCTAAAAAATGTTTGCTGTACAGTATCTGTGTACTTTTACTGTGTTGATTAACGTTAAACGTTTTTACGAACATAGCGTTGGAAATTATAGTATTACAAAACGGATCTTATCTCGAAGGACAAAAACGACACGCTATTTCCCAAGAAAATAGCTTTGGAACTTTGCGTAAGTGTGTAATATTTTTGCTCGTGAACATGTGTACAGCAACAATAGGGAAGTTGACAAAAAAAAAATATCCAATTAGTCCGTCAGATAGATTTCCAAAAAATATTGGACACATATTTTTTTTTTCACATAAACAAAAAATGAAGACGACAGTGCTTCGAAAACTCGTTTGACGTCACATCGCACTGCATTTTTTACCACGTAGTGACATCAAAAGTCATCAAAGATCATGAGTGGGGGACTCATGATCTTTGACGCGTTTTTATCTAATTCAATTTTTATTAATTTGATAAAACAAAAAACACGTATCCATTATGTTTCGATAATCTAACGGACGGACTAAATAGTCAGGAAACATCCCTATTGTTTAGCACGATGCGATGCGACACTTCATATTCCATCTGTCAAATTTCTCTCCCACTCCACCACATTTTTTGTGTGAACCACAAAATAGTTTCGATTGACAGTAAGAAGACCTAAGGGACGTGGATTGTGTGTTTCCTTTGACAGGGGAAAATGCAAGGGACAGGAAGATAACACACACACACACTCACTCACATAACTTTTCCCTCAGCTGCCCACATAGGCGTGGGCATATCGGGGCAGGAAGGCATGCAAGCGGTCCTGGCGTCCGACTACTCGATAGCGCAGTTCCGGTTCCTGCAGAGACTGCTGCTGGTGCACGGGCGCTGGTCCTACTACCGCATGTGCAAGTTCCTGCGCTACTTCTTCTATAAGAACTTCGCCTTCACCGTCTGTCACTTCTGGTTTGCGTTCTTCTGTGGATTCAGTGCGCAGGTTGGTACTTCATCTTACTTGCAAATAGGTCCTCAATGTTGACATCCTGTTTATAATAGTTCACATTTGTCACGATAATTGAGGCCCTCGCAACCATATTAGTGATGCTCTTCAAAAATATTAAGTATCGACTTTTATATTTGTGATTATTAATCAATCGATCAATGTAATTTTTCTTTTAAATCTGCCCATATCATAATATTGTATTAACGTCTAGTATTTGCATATAGTGCAGAAATGAATGGTTATAATTTAACAAACACCAATTATATGACTTTCGTTCGTGTGACTACACATCAAAGTCATCAAACTATGCATTTCCAGTACAAGCTCCTCCTCCTCTCATTGTACGGAAAGCGACGCATAAAGTCAACTTATATAAAACAAGCAACCAATCACGCCTGCGGAGTTCTGCTAGCTAACTTAATTTTAACCCGTATAAAATATGAGTTGTACTATCAATATCCTATAGTCATCAACAAATCTTAAGAAAAACACTATTCTCCAACAAACCAACTAACATTTCACCCACTTGTATCCACAGACGGTATTCGACGAGATGTTCATATCCGTGTACAACCTGTTCTACACATCGCTACCCGTACTCGCGTTGGGCGTGTTTGAGCAAGACGTTGCCGACACGACCTCGTTGCAGTTCCCCAAGCTCTACGTGCCCGGACATACCAGCCAGCTCTTCAATAAGACCGAGTTTATCAAGTCTACGTTACACGGGTGCTTTACGTCGCTTGTGCTGTTTTTGATACCTTATGGTGAGTATTTGTGAATTTCTGACCGGTTGATGGCTATAAGCTGGTCCACCTATTACTAGCGAAATGTGTCTTCCTTACACACTGTTGCGTTGTATTTTTGTTGAGTAATAAGATCTTATTTCATTCTGTCGAACGATGTCTGCTGCTGGGCAAAGGCTTCTTCCAAGTATTATCAGAACGATAGATCTAGTGATACCAATCCCCACGATGTTCACTAATTGGCCAGTTCTTGGCTTACCGACGCTACTGCTTTCATCATTCGAGAACTTTTTGGCTCGTCTTTATTGTAATTTTGAAATATGGTTACGTAACATATGGTTACGTTTATTAGTCAAGACTAATAAATGTTTATTTCTATTCCAGGTACATACAAAGACGGCTTGGCGCCTGATGGCAAAATTCTATCAGACCACATGTTATTAGGAAGTGTCGTAGCAACAATATTAATTATAGATAATACTACACAGGTAAATACCTATATTAACCTTTACAAAGAGACTAGCACACATTTATGCTGCCATCAATACAATTTCCACAGACCATTTCAGAAATGTTTAATTTTTGCGTCGTGATATTGAAATCTATTTATTTCAATACTCAGGATGCGTAAACTAATATCTTTATAATATTTCCAGATAGCCTTGGATACGACGTATTGGACGGCGTTCAACCACATAACGATATGGGGCTCCCTCGTGTCGTACTTTGTGCTAGATTACTTCTACAACTATGCGATCGGTGGGCCCTACGTCGGCTCCCTCACCGTCGCCTTGACGCAAGCCACCTTCTGGTTCACTGCTGTCCTCACTGTGAGTATAACGTGATCAACGGTATTTCATTCATTTTTTTTGGTGGGTGGTAATGATTGCATTTCCCATCCACCAAAAAAATGCCCCCGTCATTCGATTATTCGAACGACTCCCGGTCTAGGCGGAGCGGAAGGCAGTGTCAGACTTCTACTGACAAAAACCACCCATGTTCCGGGGCCGCGGAAACTCTTTCGAACAATCTCTGCAGTCCCAACAAGATTTGATTGACGTAAGTGGTTTTTAAGAATGAACTCAGTTATAAATGATATCGTCGTGGGTCACAGATGATCATCCTAATGGTGCCGGTGGTGTCGTGGCGCCTGGCGTGCACGTGGACGCGGCCCACGCTGGGCGAGCGGCTGCGCGCGCGGCAGCGTTGGCGCGCCGCCGCCCCCGCCCCGCGCACCCCCTCGGCCCGCCGCGCGCGCCGCTCCGTGCGCTCGGGCTACGCGTTCGCGCACCAGGAGGGCTTCGGGCGCCTCATCACGTCGGGCAAGATAATGCGCCGCATCCCGCACGCGGACGCGGCGCTGTCGGCGCTGGCGGCGCTGCCCGGCAAGTTCCACCCGCGCCCCCCCTCCCCGCCCGCCTCGCCCGCCGAGCTGCGCGCGCCCACGCAGAACCTCGCCACCGTGGACTTATGACAACGTGCAATGTGATAACGTTTGTAGAGTTAAACTTCGTATTGTCCTACTATTGCCTATATTGAATTATATTTGTTGATCGAGATTATATATTGATAGATATTTATCGCGGCGTCGGCGGCGCTGGCGCGTCGTTTTGTACTCGTGTCGTTTCGTTCGTTGAGTTTGTCGGTCGGTGAGGAATCAAATGTGCATTTAGACGAGCCGTCGATATCGCCGGCAGTAAAAACGCGACATGACGTCTTGGAACATTGTTATTATTTTTCAGAACGTTATGTTAGTGCCAAAGGAAAATTTTAAAAATAACCATCTGTTGAACTGTCTACAAATGTATAATATGGTAATTCAAAACCTATGTAATATAAAACAACTTTCTTTGCCATAATCTCATTCAAATCCGGCGATCCACTGTTTCGCCCACTGTTAAATAATTTAATTGTTGTGAAGTATATCAGTTCTGATTGTTATGTGTACTTAGGACATCTTACATAAAGTATTAATTTAATTGAAAAGATGATATGAACCTACGTAATGTATGTAAATCATTAAAAGATTTTAAACATGTAGCGTTTTAACTGCATGTGAATATTATGATCAACATTTGCTTTGGAATCAGTTTTTTAATAAAAAAATAATAATTCTTATTGCCGTTTTCTATTTATCTGTATACCCTACCCTTATCACACGTAGTCGTCTAAGTAACCTCGTCGGTGTTGGAATCGCGAGGGCTATTATCAGCTCAGCCGAAGTGTTTTCCATCAAAGGATTTTCTTCCCTTTTTTCTCTCAGAAGCTACTTGAATTCCAACTTTCCAAGCATCATCTGCCTAGCCTTTTCCCAACTATATTGTGGTCGGCTTCCAGTCTAACCGGATGCAGCTGTATACCATTATTTTACATGGAGCCACTGTCTATCTGACCTCCACAACCCAGTTAATACTAGCTAATACGATACCCTTTGGTAAGACTGGATGTCAGACTTTCAGGTCACTGACTACCCGTAACGACTGCCAAAGATCTATATATGGCACCCGGGACTAACAGCTTAACGTGCTTTCCGAGGCACGGAGGAAACTTGGTATGTAATGGGCGGTCACCCATCCACAGATCGACCTAGGCAAGCGCAGCTTAACCTAAAGATCGACCCGAGTGGCAGTTCTTATTAAGCCACAAGCTTCTCACCAACTTTCCAAGCGAGGAGAAGAATTTTAAACAACGTTATTTTCACTTGTTCAGAGCAACGGGAGAATTTGAGGGCGAGCGTGTTAACTCGGACCGTTAAAACCCTGAACTCCCTCTCAATGTATAAATCGTCTTCCAAAACCTTTGGTAATCAAATGCTCCAGGGTACTTAAGTTTCTTGTCACGGTTTATGCACAAACTATTGAGGGTAATATTATGTGAATACTCGGAAACAACTTCGGCCCTAAAGACGATATATTCAAATTTTTGGACCTTGTATTAAATACAAGACTGTGGCACAAGAACGTGGCGATTGGCAACAGAAAAGAGGCCTATACCCAGCAGTGGGTGAATTCGGGCTGTGGATGATGTAGATGATGTGCACCAGTATAGGCTTCACATACCCTTATCAACTCTCTAAGACTTCTCACCGTCGGGCTCAGCAGCACCATGCCGTCTGCGAAGTTAATGTTGACGCAGACGCCATCTATCGAACAACCGACACGCTTGCTACTGAGCTCGACAATGGGGTAATTTATATTATGTACTCTGCCTCACCGCGCAATACAATGAATATTACTGCGGTACTCAGAGATACACACATCAAAAGTCTAGGGATCAAGCATTTTTATGCGGATTTCTTGAGATTGAGATGTGGCTTTGTAATAAATTTATGATTTTATAAATTTATATGGATCCTTTTTGGTGCATTTCATAATTTGAATCAGGAACTGTGAATCAAATTCGAGTAAAAGATGAAAATCAGCTGTCAATATTTTCCCTATAAAAACATACAACGCATTGAAGACATTATTAGTGCTACTGTTTCCCTACTACTGATTAAAACCAACGTTATTATGGAGCGGCGACGTCATTTAAGCAGGGAAGAAATGCTCAGAGCCGTGGGAATGATAGAAGCTGGTTCCCGGCAACGTACTGTGGCTTTAGCTCTGAATACAAGTCAGAGTGTTATCAGTCGACTTTGGACACGTTACCGAAGCACTGGTACCGTGGCTGAGCGCCATGGAGGACGGTATCGCTGCACCACACGGAGACAAGACCGATACATTCAAATCTTAACTCGAAGAGCTCCAACAATAACCGCCATGATGTTAGCCGTGAGGCTTCATCACTCTTCAGGGAACTTAATTAGCGACCAAACAGTCAGAAACCGCTTGCATGAAGTGAACCTTCATTCCCGAAGACCGCTACGGGTACCACCTATAGCAATGCACAATCGTAGGATTCGATATCAATGGGCTCTTGAAAACAGAAATTGGGCAGAAGAACAATGGCGTTTCGTGTGCTTTTCTGATGAGTCTCGTTTTGGTATGAGACCGGATACAAGACGTATACGACACTGGAGAACCCCTGGACGCCAACAGCGATTAAAATCCTGCCAGGAAGTCCATCCTTATAGTGGTGGAACCATCATGGTATGGGCGGGTATTTGGATCGGCGGAAGAACTGAGTTGATTTGGATCAGAGGCAACCTCAACGCTCAAATTTATGCTGAGACGATTGTATCAGACGTCATCGTTCCTCTACAAGTGCAAATCGGTCCCTTATTTCAGTTAATGCATGATAATGCACGACCGCACACCGCAAGAGTTGTAAGACAGACTTTCGCCGCAGCTAACATCAATGTCCTGCCCTGGCCTGCTCAGTCGCCAGACTTGAACCCGATTGAGCATGCATGGGATATGCTACAGAGAAGAGCTCTGCCGAATATGGAGGGTATCCAGTCGCAAGAAGACCTTTTTTTGTTGTTGCAACGAACATGGGCGGCCATTCCACAGCGTGATTTGGATGAACTCATTTTGAGTATGCCAAACCGATGTTCTTGTGTTGTTAGTATTCGCGGTAGAAACACGGATTATTAATTGTTTAAGTTACCCAATAAAATTTTAAAGAAAACTGTTATTTCAGTCTTTTTTTCGAACTTTAATGTTAGTGGTTCAAATGTCAAAAATCCCTTTATTAGGAAAATGGCAAATTTCTTTATTAATGCAAAGGTGACTTGGTTTATCGTTACTGTGACAAACGAAAACACTTTATTTGATGAATTCTTAAAGAAAATTTTAATTAATATCAATCAGGAGAAAAGTTATTGCAAAAATATATGTTGATCCCTAGACACTTTTGATGTGTGTATTTACTGATGACTTAAGCCGTCACTTAGTAAAGGTTTGACATACTTTTGTATGACAAAACTGTCAAAACCTTTACTAGATGGCCTAAGTAATCATTAAAGCTCTCTGAGTGCGGCAGTTAGAGAGTATTATTCGACATCACCTTTGTTTGGTGAGGATACCAATACTTCAGCAAATTGAGCACCTTCACCGATCCACCCGCGTTGCCCAACTTTTTCCAGAGCTCATGAGACATGCAATGAGACCTACGAAATGGCAGCCTCCGTGAATAGTCCGGATGTAAACCCTAACAGCGCGTTGGTCATGTAATGTATTTATCTAGGTAGATATCAAGCATATCATCCAACAATTTAGAAATTATCGATGCTAGAGATATAGGCAGGTAGTACCTACCCTCTGGCACTAGTCGGCACTACGATGGTTTCTTTGTGTAACGTGGCTAGTATGAAATGATTCCTGCACATCGTGAAAAACATAACCAGGATCCTCGCTAGATCCCCACCGGAGTGTCCCCACGTTGCCGTCGTGGTGGGGCTTGTGTGTCTCAGTGATCCTTGGAGCTCTGCCGGTAGATATATACTCATGCCGGAAAGGTCCAAGTGTGAGAGACCAGACAAAGAGGGACACGCGAGGGGCGCATCGCCCGGAGATGTGAACAGTGTTCGGGTTTTCGGGCGGTGTGCCTGTCGAAGGAGGTTATCCTTCTTGCTGCTCTCTGGTTCGCGTCTGCTCATCAGACGTGACTTTGAGGGCAGCGAGTAGGCGGAGGGAGAAAGGATGGGAGAGACAGGGACCATACCCTTTAAAAGGAACACAAAATATGGACGGAACTATTGAAAAAGTACTACCCCAGGGCGGTACCAGCTGCTTTGCAGCTGGAGAATCCGCCACGTCTCCTCTGGAGGCGTCAAGCCCCTCGTATTCTGGGGGGGGGGGCAACAATTGTTCACCACCGCTTGCCAGTGGCAACAAGAGCCGAGGAGGCTCCCGGTCAGGAAGTCCTGTGACCGGTAGTACGAAAGGGCCTGACAAGGTGTCAGGAGAGCGTGGTGCAATGGCTCCTGCCAAATTCTGGCGGGGGAGCTCGCTTGAGCGGCGGGGAGATTTGGGGTCGGATTTTGACTCCGGGTCTGGCGCCAGCTCGGCGGGCTCCGGACGCGTTGTTCCGGGGGCTGCTACGGAGAACGCAGAGCGTTTCCGCAAGCGGCCCAGAGCCGAGGAGTCTTCGTCCGGTACGGAACGGCTGACCACGGCCCGGAAAATCCCTCGGGGTAGGCGTGGCGGCCGTGGCGCTTCCCTGGAGGCCGCCCGGCAAGCCAAGGGGAACGCCGGTGAGGGGCTTCACCTCAGTCGGAGAGTGCTCTCCTCATCTTCTGACGGTGAGCCTGAGACTCGCGGCGAGTCGAAGACCGGCGGTGAGCCGGAGACTGGCGGCGAGTCGATGACCGGTGGCGGCTCCAATTGTGACCGCATGGCCGTGTTTGCGGAGATCGTTGGGGCCGCAATACACGACGTCTCTCTTAAGGGGACGTTCGCGTCAAAAAACAAGGCGATCAGCGCGGCCTCGACCTCTATTTTGGCGGCAGTGGAGGTCATCTGCCGTGGGCCTCTTCCTCAGTCGGACGAAGTGTCCAAACTGCGGGCGGAGGTCTCACGCTTGGCAGCCGCCGTGGAGCGTCTCCAGAAGGAGAACGGGAGGCTCCGCGCTGACCTGGCCAAGCCCCGAGGAGCCAGCCCCAAGGAGGTTCGCGGGCGCGGGCAAGATCAGCCTCCAGCGGCGAATGACCAGTAGGGCTATTGCGTATCTTTTACATGACAGTGGCTAACCTTTAGTGCCTATCAATTACTGTCAAATAGTTCCGTTTTGTACTAAACCATAACCAATTTGACAATTAATCCATAGACAATATGATAGCCACTGTAATTTAAAAGATACGCAATAGCCCTGCAGGCCTTGAACCTGATCCGGCAGGAGCTGGCTGCCTTGCGCGCAGAGTGGTCAGCGATGCGGGGCATTTTCTTTCGCCCCTCTCTGGGGGCGAAGACATATGCGGTCGTTACGGCCGGCGACCCGAAGGCGGGGCCGTCCAGTCAGCCAGACGGGGCTGCAAAGCTGGCTGGAAAGCCGGCTGCGCATCTCACCGGCCCCTCAAAAGGGCAAGGCGGGACCCCCTACGAAGGCCAAGGCGCCTGCCCAGGAGAAGGGCAAGGTGCCAGCCCAGGATAAGGGCAAGGCGCCTGCCAAGAAAAAAGGCAAGGCGGCAGCGGCGAATGTGCCGGCGCCAGAGGCGGACCTTTCGAACCCACCCCCCCCCCCCCCCTCCGCCCTTAAAGCCTCCCGAGGACGGCTGGCTGGTGGCCGGGGATAAGCGGAAGGGGTGAAAGGCGGCCCAAAAGGCGAGGCGGGCCGAGCGCAAGCGCCGGCACAAAAGCCGGAGGGCCGCGGCGAGACTTCGCGCCCCAAAGACCGCGGCTGTAGTCATTACGCTACAGCCGGACGCGGTTAGCAAGGGCGTGCTTTTCCGCGACGTTCTCGCCAAACTAAAGGCGACGGTGAACCTCGAGGAGCTCGGGATCACCGGGGGCCTCCGGGTTCGAGTCACTGCAACAGGGGCTCGAATGATGGAGATTCCCGGCGAGTCGTCCGCGGACGCCCTGGCAGAGAAGCTCAGGGCGTCCCTAAATCCGGATGAGGTCCGAGTGTCGAGGCCCATCAAGTGCGCAACTCTGCGCATATTGGGCCTTGACGTCTCGGTCTCCGAGGAGGAGGTGTTGGCCGCCGTGACCGCGGCCGGGGGGTGCTCCGCCGAGCAGGTCAAGGCGGGCACCCTACGCCCGGACCGCGAGGGCATGCTGACTGTAACTGTTAGCTGCCCTGTGACGGCGGCGAAGAAAATTGCGGAGGGCCACACCCTGAAGGTTGACTGGTCGAGGGTGCAGGTCAAGCTGCTAGAGCCCAGACCTCTGAGGTGCTACCGATGCCATGTGGGGCACCATGTAGGGTGCCGTTGCACCTCGGAGGTGGACCGCAGCGACCTATGCTTCCGCTGCGGTCAGCCCGGTCACAAGGCCGCGGCTTGCCTGGCCACGCCGCACTGCGATGCATTTGCGGCGGCTGGGAAGCCGGCCGAGCACCGGGCAGGGAGCAAGGCCTGCACTCCACCCGCCAAGGCCAAGGGGAAGGGAAGGCCCTCCGCAACCACCAACCCCAACGGCGCAGCCGCCGCCGCCGCCGCCGCTGCTGCCGAAAACGCCACCGCAACTCCCGCTGCGGTGGTGCCACAGGAGGTCCCGGAGGGGGCTGAAATAGACTGCCATTAATGGCCCCATTAAGCCTCCTCCAGGCGAATATCAACCACTGCGCCTGCGCTCAGGATCTGTTGCTCCAGAGTATGGCGCAGTGGTCGATAAACATCGCCGTGGTCGCTGAGCCCTATTTTGTCCCGCCCAGGCCAGACTGGGTGGAGGACCTTAGTGGCTCAGTGGCCATTATTGCGTCGGCCGCCGCCGGCACCCCGACCCTTGAGATGGTCAGAAAGGGTCAGGGGTGCGTAGCAGCACGGTTCGGGGAGATCGTAGTCGCGGGAGTCCTCTTCTCTCCGAGCCGAACTCTCGCCGAGTTCCACAACTCCCTCAGGGAGTTAAGTGTCGTCATCGGAGGCTATTCCCTTCGCGTACTAGTGCTCGGGGACTTCAACGCCAAGAGCTTGGCTTGGGGTTCCCGTTACACGAATGTGCCGGGTGGGATGGTCGAGTGCTGGGCTCTGGAAACAGGCCTGGACATCCTGAACCGGGGTTCTGTACCCACGTGTGTGCGGATGCGGGGCGAGTCGGTGGTGGACATCTCGTTCGCCAGCTCCGCTCTGTGACGGCGTGTCGTCGACTGGCGCGTCATGGAGATGGTGGAGACCTATTCCGACCACCGGTATATCCGGTTTGAGGTCTCTGCCCAGTCCCCAAGTGCGCCGGTCCCACAGACCCCGAGTGGTCCGCGTTGGGCGCTGAGGCAGCTGGACAGGGAGCTCCTCCTGGAAGCCTCGATCGTGCGGGCCTGGGTGCAATCACCGGTGAGACCCGCCGACGTAAACACCGAGGCGGGTTGGTTCCAGGAGGCCATGTCCGAGAATTGCGAAATGGCAATGCCCCGAGTCCGGCCAGGAAGCGCCCGGCGTCAGGTGTACTGGTGGTCTCGAGAGCTGTCGTACCTGCGTAAACAGTGTATGGCAGCGCGGCACCTGTACACCAGGCATCGCAGGCGCCGCATTCGTCCTCCGAATGCGGAAGCCATGGAGGCGGAGCTATATGAGGGGTACAGGGAGGCGAAGGCCACCCTCCGCGAGGCTTGTCGGCGGGCCAAGAATGAGGCCCGCGAGGAGATGCTGGAGACTCTCAACAGAGATCCGTGGGGGCGCACCAGGGCCCCCCCGTTGACGCAGAGTCTCCGGCCTGAGCTCGCGGAGGAAGTGGTGAGCACTCTGTTCCCTTCGCGAGGGGAGCATCCTCCCCCGCCAATGGCTCCGCCATCCGCGATGCCGGAAGCGGACCATTCAGGAACCGATGACGACATTCCGGAGGTGACTGGGGTAGACCTGAGAGCGGCGGTATGGAGGCTGAATGCCAAAAATACCGCCCCGGGACCCGATGGCTTGCCTGGCAAAGCCTGGGTCCTGGCCTCAGAGGCTCTTGGGCCCCGACTGGAGGGGTTCTTAAGCGCATGCATGGAAAGAGGCCAGTTCCCGCTTCGTTGGAAGACAGGGAAGCTGGTCCTCATCCAGAAGCCGGGACGCCCTGCGGACTCGCCGTCGGCATACCGGCCCATTGTGCTGCTCGACGAGGTGGGCAAGCTCTTTGAAAGAGTTATTGCAAACCGCCTCGCCGGGTACCTGGAGGGAATGGGTCCGGATCTTGCGGAACACCAGTTTGGTTTCCGCAAGAGGCGCTCGACGGTGGACGCCATCATGCGCGTGAGAGCCCTCACGACGGGGGTTGCGGTCTCTCGGGGCGGTGTGGTCTTGGGGGTGTCTCTCGACATCGCCAACGCCATTAACACCATGCCCTGGAGCTGCATTAGGGAGGCGATCCGGTATCACTGGGTGCTGACCTACCTTCGTCGTGTGGTCGGGGACTACTTGACAGACAGGGCTGTCATCTACCCTGGTCAAGACGGACAATGGAACCGGCGAGAGATGTCGTGCGGTGTTCCACAAGGATCGGTTCTGGGGCCGCCCTTGTGGAACATCGGTTACGACTGGGTGCTGCGGTGCGACCTCCCTAGCGGCGTCAGCGTCGTCTGTTACGCGGACGATACGCTGGTGCTGGCACAGGGTGGGTCGTACGAGGCGGCGGCCGACAATTTGATACGCGGGGTTGCGATAGTCGTAGAGAGGATCCGGCAGCTGGGTCTCGAGGTGGCGCTTCACAAGTCGGAGGCCATGGGCTTCCATGGACGTGGGAATGCGCTGCCGTCGGGATCCCATTTAATGGTGGGAGGGGTTCCCATCGGCGTCGAGTGTACTTTGAAGTACCTAGGACTCGTCCTCGACAGCCGGTGGAACTTCGTGGAGCATTTTCGACGTTTGGCTCCCAGACTGGAGCGGGCCGGGGCTGCCTTTAGGTGGCTCTTGCCCAATCTAGGGGGGCCAAACGCCTCCTGCCGGAGGCTCTATGCGGGGATCGTGCGGTCCATGGCCCTTTACGGGGCCCCGGTGTCCGGTGTGCGCCTGCTTTGAGGAAGCGGGCCGCCCACTACCTGAACGTGCCCCAAAAGGTCATGGCCTTGAGGATGGTACGGGGGTACCGCACGATCTCCCGCGAAGCGGCGAACCTCCTTGCCGGAATGCCGCCGTGGAATCTAGAGGCGATAGTCTTCGCGCGCCTGCATCAATGGCGCGCGGAGGCGCTGCGCCGGGGGGTCACTTCGCTGCCGCGGCAAATTGCTACGCGGCAGACAGACCTCCGGTGCGATCTCATGGCGACATGGAGACAGCGACTGTCGCAACCCCGTGCAGGGCACGCCACGATAGTGGCGGTAAGTCCCCTCTTTGAGGAGTGGCTAGAGAGGCGCCACGGCGCCCTCACCTTCCGTCTGACGTAGGTCCTTACCGGACACGGCTGTTTCGGGAGGTACCTGCACCGAATCAGGCGGGAGGAAACGCCCAGATGCCACCATTGTGAGGATCGGCCGGAGGACACGGTGGAGCACACCGTGGAGGTGTGCCCCGCTTGGGCGGAGCCCCGCCGTGTTCTCGTAGCGGCGATCGGCGGCGGTGACCTCTCGCGCCCGGCCCTGGTGCAAGCCATGGTCCGGGGCGAGGAGGAATGGGACGCCGTCGCCGCCTTCTGCGAAGCAGTAATGCTAGCGAAGGAGGTGGCGGAGGGTGAGAGGGAGAGAACCTCTCGTCCCAGCCGCCGCGGGAGGCGCTCCAGGCGTCGGGGGTCTCGCGATGACCTCCGGCCACCGTAGACGCGGGCCTGTGGACGGTGAGTGATGGGCTAACTCGCTGTCCGTCCGTCTTACGAAGAAAACAGGCCGTGTCGACGGCGCGTTCGTGTTCCACGCGCGCCTCAAATAAATGTCAGCGACATGGGAGGGGCCCGAAAGGGCCGACGCCCGTCGGGGCCGCGGGTTGTCCACAGGTTATCGCGGCCTCGACATAGAGGGCGAAGAGGGGACATGGGTGCTTTTAGTCAGTAGAAGTCTGACACTCCCTTTCGCTCTGCCCAAGAGCGGAAGGGGTTATTCGATGATTTTACACCCGCCAAAAAAAAAAAAAATGATCCTCGCTAGATTAACCCCAGCATGCCGCAGATGCTCCATATTCAGTCCATCGTGACCTGATCAAGGGTTTTACCGCCATCTTACTTGACCAGCAGACCTAATAAATAACTGCCGTCTGTCCGTCCGTATGTCTCATCCACTTTATTCACTATACAGTATTATACAGTTGAAACTCTCCTTAAATATTATATTTTAGTCTTTGGTTGAAACTTGATAGGTAGATGTATTCTGAACAAATATAAATAGTAAAAGATTAGGGGGTCTCGTCTCCCCATACATGGAACTCAATCACTCAAGTCAATCTTTTGCAAGATAGACACTTCCAAAGTGGTAAAATGGTCCACCCCCTCTAACTTTTAAACTAAGAGAGAGAAAAAACAAAAAAAAACAAAAATATGCTGTAGATCGCAATAAAACCTTTTTCCAAAAAAAATACAAACTATTCAAATTAATACACTCACCTTGCCTTTTTTTTGGCAAATTGATTTATTAAATTATTTTTATCTGATGATGACTTTAGAGCGCACGCTTTACGCGGGAGACGGGAAAAGAAGAAATTGAAATCGATTTGTTGCCTTTAACATTTCTTAAATTAAAAAAAATTGCAAAGTTTTTATGAATTTTTGCTTACGCACGTCGGGGGTACGGCAAATACGGCGGTAGCTACGCCCCTGATCAAATCATCAAACCACATCGAAGTCGAACGCGACAAAACGTTTTGATAGTCTCCGGTCACATCACAGAATATGGACAGAACTTCTACATAATTATTTACAGTATTTACAGACACTATCAGTGTCTGTATCAAGCTACTACAATCTGGATTTTCAACTTTTTTTGCTAACTCTTTTTATTGGGATTGACTGTTTCGGGTAGATTAAATTAAATGACTGAAACTAAACGTAAAACGTCAGTGCAAAACTTTTCGAGGTTATGTCATATGTTCTAGTGCCACTGTTTGATTAGGTTTGTATAACAAAAATCATTGAATATGGGTGAATATTACCATGTCGTCCCCTGGTATGATAGTGAAGAGTGGCAGCAAGTCTATGAAGATATATCAAACACAACTTCAAGTAAAGAATATGCGCTTAAAATTTTACTTGTGTGGAAAGCCAGAAGCCCATCTTTGCCATCCGGCATAGAATCAACTCTAAGCTTGCTGCAAGTTTTTGTTGAAGACGCAAATACTTCTCAGATTGCGTCCAATGATCAGTTATTGCGTTTAGCTTATTCATCAGCCATCATGCGATTTGTAAACCATATGTTAGACACTGAGACAATCAAAGGGGCAAGCTTGTACAAGGCGGCTAAAAGGTTGGGCGTTCCTGACTGGATTGTCGACCTGAGACATGATACTGCTCACAACAATACACTTCCTCCTATCGCGCTACTCAGAGAAGCATGTTCTTTCAGTTTAAGGTGGCTGGAAACAAATTATTGGGATAAACATAAAGAATTTATCCAAGATTACATATGCGGTCAGCAGAATAACACTATCAATGGAGATGCGTATAAAGTTGGTACACTGATTAATTTTTGCATATCATTAGGTATATGCTCGCATTCAAAATTGAAGATTAAAACCTTATCAGAAATACCTGACGATACAATGAGAGAGTCTATTGTTGGTGATGTTAAAGAATTGATTGGAGACCACATTGATCTATCCAATCTAGAAACTGTCTCTATTAGGTCAATAATCAATATATTAAATACACATGGTAAAAAACTGTTAAAAGTAAGAGATGTAAGCACAGTTGTAAATGATACTTTACTTGGAGATGATGGATTGTTTCTGTCAAAAGATCTTTTATATTTCTTAAGTGCAAGTGACTTCAAATATAGAAACAAATTATACATCAGCTATGTTCATTGTTTTGAAGTGTTGCTCACTTTTTTACATACAAATGATTTACTGTTGGATTTCATTCTGGCTCTTATAAAAATAACACAAACTCGAGAAGGTGGACATTTTAGAGCACGGCTGTCTGCGTTATGGCTTGCAGAAATCTTTACTGCACTCAAGATATCACAGAATATTCTTAAAAAAATGAGAAAGTAAGTACCTATTAAACTAATGTTAAAATGAAATCTGCCTGATACCTGGAATAGATACTATTAATTACTAGGTTTTTCTATTAAGAATTTATAAAAATCAATTTAAATTCTAAATAAAACTTCCAACAACTGCTGGTGGTCAGCAGACTGTTTAAAAAGAAAAACACAAAAACACTGCCCAACCTGTGAAGTGAAACTAGTACGCCTTTTTTTTTTTTGTTTTTGGGGGGTGGGAAATCATCAAATAACCCCTCCCGCTCTTGGGCAGAGCGAAAGGGAGTGTCACGAGTTATACTGACTAAAACCACCCATGTTCCTTCTTAGCCCTATATGTCAAGGCTGCGGGATCTCTACAACGTCGAGACGTCGGCGTCGGACGGCGACAGGCCGTGTCGTCGGCGCGCGTAAAACACGAAAGCGCCGTCGACACGGCCTGTCGTCGTCATAAGACGGACGGTCGGCGAGCTACGGCACGCGTCTACGGTGGCCGGAAGCCATCACGTGGCCCCCGACGCCTGGAGCGCCTGGGACGAGAGGTTCTCTCCCTCTCGCGTTCCGCCGCCTCCTTCGCTAGCATCACTGCTTCGCTGAAGTTGGCGACGGCGTCCCATTCCTTCCCGGACCATGGCTTGCACCAAGGCCGGACGCGAGAGGTCGCCGCCGCAGTACCCCTATTATTATCTATTTATCTATCTTCGGGGACGCCGGCAGACACCAGACGGGCGATCAGTCCTTTCGTTGTGGATTATTTCGCCCAGTTCCCCATTTTGGTGGATCCCCTTCATGGGTTACTGGTGGTCGGCATCGCGAATCTTCCTGTTGCCTTGCAGAAGCTCACCAGTTGTTCGGTGGAGATTTCTGCGAGCTTCTCTTCATTAATCTCATCTGTTCCTAGGATTTCCCATCTGAGTGGCCCATACATTGTGCATTCCGCCACAAGGTGGAAACTTGTTTCTTCTGCTTCTCCACATGCTGGGCATATGGGATCTTCCTTTACTTTCATAATCGTCAGATGTCTATTGAGTCCACAGTGTCCTGTTGCGACCCCTACTACTAGTCTTATGTTTCCCCTGCTCATTCTGAGTAACTTGTGGGATTTCTTTTCATCATATGACTGCAGTACCCCTAACTCAGTGGTTTCTTGGGACCACTAGTAGCTAGTATTATTTTGTAAACTAACTTCAGTACAAGAATTAGTTTATTGTGGCAGTAGCATTTAACACTTTCTCTGCCAAGTTCAAATGATTAATTTATTTCTATGCTTAAAATTCATAACAACCCAACTTTCGAATCCATCTCTGCGCGATGATAACGCAACAGGAACCCTATGCCTCAAGCACCCGTTAACTTTGACCTTGATTTGATGACGCCAGTCATGACACATGAGCACAAACCATCTATAGCATATTATGCTGGGTTGACTTCAAAAGTGTTTTCACAGCTAAGATTTAAAACTTCATTTTTATTTATTTTCAGAATGACTGATGTTGATAATATATCCAAGAAGCGGAAACATTTGAAGGAATTATATGAAAAATTTTACCCTGACAGTGACTTAAAAAATTCACTTGTGCTGGACCTTCAAAAGCCTGTTCCTGAAGAGTTACAAGATATCACTTACATCCAACCAATCATCGCCGAATATAATCACTATCTTTCTTATTTTATATCAAATCTTTTGAAATTACTTGTACCAAATCTTCCTACCAAGATTGCAGAAAGAATCTGTACATTGACTACATTAATATCATCTCCAGAAAAGTTTCCAATGACCCCATCACCTACTATTTATACAGTTGATGATTTAGCAATGGAAAATGATGATGTTATGATTATTGAAAATGTTGAAGATGAAGTCTTGGAAGCTGATGAAAAGACAGATAATGGGAAGACACAACAACAAATGCTAACTGGTGTTTGGAGATTAGCTTCCAATGAACATAACTGGTCTACATGTCCTATTGGTCGACTTCCCTGGAAGCATAGCACTGAAAATGTAGTAGCAATGGAAACAAATTAAGTTATAAAATTTGTAAAATTAAACACATTCATCTCATTATTCTTTTTTTTTATTTTCATATTTTGTATACAGTATAATGTTTTGGTTACATTTCATTTATATTGACACATTATAGGATTCCTTAAAATAGTTGAACAATATACATGTTTATATGATACAAGATTCATTATTGATTAACATGTAAGACAAAGTTCACAGTCAAATTACATACAGGTATATAAAACGACCATGTGTAAACAGTTTATTATTGGTCCTTATAGCAAATACAGTTACAGTTTGAATAAACACAAAAGCCAGTTATCTGATTCATTCTTAATGAAATATCCAACTAATATCTTAAAATTCAGAACTTCAGTTCCATCAACATGGGTATAATAAAATAACTGTTACAAAGATGTAAGTAACAGAATTATAATGTGATGTTACACAAAAAAGCTAGGTCTAATATTTAATTTCCAATGATATTCAACTTGAAACAACAAACTACCATAAAATTTCAACAATCCAATGATATAATGCACCAATAGAGAATTTTAAAATGAAACATCGATTGATAGGCACTTTTACAAATAAACAGTGGCAAAGACTATAGCAGTTCTTAAGATAAAATAGTACCTTGCTAAAATTGTCATAGTAACTAATAAATTATTTACATAAACCGTACGCGGAACTGGCGAATATCTACACACACTTCTAAAGTGTCAATAAATTCCTAGTTGTAGCCACATTGCACATTCATTAACTTTTCTTGTAAAATAACTTATCCTTTATAATTATGATTATGAGTATGTTCGCTGATGGGGAGCTCGGAAAACAGACAATACGATTATATTATCGAGACCTAACCACATCTATGTTTATATTACCTCAAAACAAAGCAGAATGTACGTGGCTAATATAACTTGACGCTAACAACGCTATACAAGAACACTAATCAATGTAAACCATCAACAATAGGAGCTAGACTTTTACAAGTGTCCAGGCCAGTCGGAGACTGCTGAAAGCAAACTAGTCGAAGGCACAGAAAGTACACTAGATTACTGCGACACAACCCCACTAAAACAGAATCAACAGAGTTTTTTATACATAAAAATATAGTATTTGTTCGGCACCTTGATGAGACATGTACTTTCATGGTGTTTCACTTTCAACAAATGCAAATAAATCTAAGAATAGTTTTCTTTATTTTTCTGTTCTGTGTAAATTGCTCAAAAGATACGCCTCAGTATCAACTGTGAGATTCAAACAAATTTCGTGGCTTTAAAATGTTACAAATAGTGTGTAAGCTTATTAGCTAAGTACAGTAAGTTTAATACAGTCCATCATAAATATTGAGCTATAAAATATGTCCACAGACGATAGTAAAACGAGAGGCTTACAAACAATACAAGTTGTCACAGAGTCATTCGTTGTTTGTATAGTAGTAAATTGTTACGAACTAATTAATAAAAAGCGGGTAAAATATTTGTGACTTAACAATAAATTCAATAGCTTATTTTAAGACAGTCTTTTAGAATATGAAAGCAAATTATGATAGAGGCAAGGTACATGGTGTTTATGATAACTTTTTGGATAATGTTTTAATATAGGAGTATGTTGTAGAAACATAACGATCCTGCTAAGGAGCCAAGTACCGCAACAAGAGAAAATGTTATGTTTAAAAACATTATATTCAATTACACATAAAATAAGCATTAAATGTCTTAGACAAATAATTACCATAAGTACTCAGGCAAAAATATTTAATGTAAACATATAAGTTAAAATATACTTTTAAACATATCAGATTTTTAAGTTCTGAATGGATCACAAAACATTCATTTTTATACATAATATTATAAAGTGCTAAAATACACACATCAAAAGTGTCTAGGGATCAAGCATTTTTATGCGGATTTCTTGAGATTGAGATGTGGCTTTGTAATAAATTTATGATTTTATAAATTTATATGGATCCTTTTTGGTGCATTTCATAATTTGAATCAGGAACTGTGAATCAAATTCGAGTAAAAGATGAAAATCAGCTGTCAATATTTTCCCTATAAAAACATACAACGCATTGAAGACATTATTAGTGCTACTGTTTCCCTACTACTGATTAAAACCAACGTTATTATGGAGCGGCGACGTCATTTAAGCAGGGAGGAAATGCTCAGAGCCGTGGGAATGATAGAAGCTGGTTCCCGGCAACGTACTGTGGCTTTAGCTCTGAATACAAGTCAGAGTGTTATCAGTCGACTTTGGACACGTTACCGAAGCACTGGTACCGTGGCTGAGCGCCATGGAGGACGGTATCGCTGCACCACACGGAGACAAGACCGATACATTCAAATCTTAACTCGAAGAGCTCCAACAATAACCGCCATGATGTTAGCCGTGAGGCTTCATCACTCTTCAGGGAACTTAATTAGCGACCAAACAGTCAGAAACCGCTTGCATGAAGTGAACCTTCATTCCCGAAGACCGCTACGGGTACCACCTATAGCAATGCACAATCGTAGGATTCGATATCAATGGGCTCTTGAACACAGAAATTGGGCAGAAGAACAATGGCGTTTCGTGTGCTTTTCTGATGAGTCTCGTTTTGGTATGAGACCGGATACAAGACGTATACGACACTGGAGAATCCCTGGACGCCAACAGCGATTAAAATCCTGCCAGGAAGTCCATCCTTATAGTGGTGGAACCATCATGGTATGGGCGGGTATTTGGATCGGCGGAAGAACTGAGTTGATTTGGATCAGAGGCAACCTCAACGCTCAAATTTATGCTGAGACGATTGTATCAGACGTCATCGTTCCTCTACAAGTGCAAATCGGTCCCTTATTTCAGTTAATGCATGATAATGCACGACCGCACACCGCAAGAGTTGTAAGACAGACTCTCGCCGCAGCTAACATCAATGTCCTGCCCTGGCCTGCTCAGTCGCCAGACTTGAACCCGATTGAGCATGCATGGGATATGCTACAGAGAAGAGCTCTGCCGAATATGGAGGGTATCCAGTCGCAAGAAGACCTTTTTTTGTTGTTGCAACGAACATGGGCGGCCATTCCACAGCGTGATTTGGATGAACTCATTTTGAGTATGCCAAACCGATGTTCTTGTGTTGTTAGTGTTCGCGGTAGAAACACGGATTATTAATTGTTTAAGTTACCCAATAAAATTTTAAAGAAAACTGTTATTTCAGTCTTTTTTTCGAACTTTAATGTTAGTGGTTCAAATGTCAAAAATCCCTTTATTAGGAAAATGGCAAATTTCTTTATTAATGCAAAGGTGACTTGGTTTATCGTTACTGTGACAAACGAAAACACTTTATTTGATGAATCCTTAAAGAAAATTTTAATTAATATCAATCAGGAGAAAAGTTATTGCAAAAATATATGTTGATCCCTAGACACTTTTGATGTGTGTAGGTTTGAATTAAACTCGTCTTTTACATGAGGTATAGAAACTAGATACAATTTTGGTTTATAAATAATTGATACCTTGTACAGTTTGGAATCGAATATGATAGTTAACTAAGATCACAAAACACTCAATTAAATTGCGTAATTCTAAACCTCATTTAAGTGATGTCTTTGGATTGGCATGTAAAAGCTTAATTTTGAATATTTTTTGTCTACACATTAATCGCTCGCCGTATCTTTACCGACTCAATGCTAACTCGGAATCACAACATCGCTAATTGTAGATAATCTAAAATAGATAATCATCAAGTGTTACCTTTCTAAAGTCTACACAAAATAGGGAAGTATAAGAATAAACACCAATTTGGTATTTTCTTTTGAAGAGTTAACAATGAAATCATCACTGCTACGGTTCAGCGTCGACAAGCGGATGACGTGCCTAAATACAAGCATAAAATTAAATGGAATGAATCACTTCTCAACATGTTATAGCTTGTAAGTTTGAACCTACTAGCTAATCGAAAACTTTGAAAAATACAGTCACATGTCATCTATATATCCAACCAAATACGTCTATTGACAGAAGAGCTATAGTGCTATAATTTTAAAATCACTTTTAGACAAGATTTACATATTTACACAGAAAATATATCATAAAATATGTCAGTGAAAAGATGAATGTAAATATTTTTATGTACGAAAAAATACTTTTTATATTCATACATCACTTGGGCAGTCGCCTAGATATCGTTGCGGCGACTTTTATGACTTACAGAAATAAGCTCATCACTACGTCTAAGTACAGTAGTGCGACGGCAGAGGGCTACAGACTATGTAGTCGCTTCACCTACTGCTACTGCACGACTGTTCACTCGTCTAAAACAGAGCTCAGTTACATAGCACGGATGTGTATGGTAGAAACATGAACATACCTGCTTGCTTCACATCGACCTCTATAAGTAGTTACTATGTCGCTAACAGTTAGCGACATCAGGAGACAGCTCGCAAATATAAAATAAATACTTCACGGTCTGTTCGATAAAACTTAACAATAATGTAACATTCGATTGCTATCATCCTAAACAATTTAAAATGTGAAGGAACACGCACAGGAACATTTTATCTAATTTGTTTTCACTTAACGCTGTCAGGAATGTTAAGAATTGTGAGAATGCGAAACTTATCCATTAACGCATTACTTGACAACACTAGTTCTAAATATCATGGCAAAACGTGGACATGTTTGCATAAGATTTGCTTGAAGGCTGCCGAGTGGTACTTACGTACGGATCGGACATTCAATCAGGTTCTATGGTCCAGGGTGTAGTTTGTCAGGAGAGCTAAACCATGATGGGGTCGTCTGAGGAGAGCTGTCGGTGCAGCAGTCTCTGCGAGCGCATGGAGCTGGCGCCGGTGCTGAGGTCGTCCGTGCTGCCCAGCTCGCCGTCGTGGTCGGTCGTCGACAGCAGGTCGTCGTCTGACGTCGCTCTGGGTACAAGTATAAGTGTGATAAATAGCTGAACTGAACTGTTTATTTGCAATTGCAAAAAATTGGGTAGAACGCCCTAAAGCTAGGTGGAGTGACGATCTTCTCAGGATAACTCGATGTGTGTCCGAAGACCGAGTTAAATGGCGTGCGATTATGATGGTTTATGGCCGGTGGATAGCAGTGGACTGCTGTTCTGACGTTCGAAAAGTGCTGATTATCAGCCTAGTTTGAATAAATGAGTTTTGATTTTGATTTTGTTCGTTTTACTAAGTTAGAAATATTTTCGACTACGGCAAAGCCAAAAGTAACTGTCTGTTACACGTATTTCTGTACTTAAAAGAAAGCCTGTTCAATGTATGTATTAAGAAGGTCGCTCGTCAAACGCGGTGCTGTTTTTACTGACAAACGAATAATCAGCCTTGCGTTAGTCGAAAATAAGTGTAATCCAAGTGTATCACATTATTATTTGCAGCACTAGTTCATGTTATTGCGCGCGTCATACCTGATGAGCGTCGGCAGATGCGAGGTGAGGATCGCCTTCTCCTTCTGTATCTCGTGGATGTGTCCCACAAGGATCTGTTCCTCAGGTCGTGGCGCGTGCGAGTGTGAGCGCAGTGTGGACAGACGTGACGTGGCGGTGTGACACGCCGTGTCCAACGTCGCTATGTCTGCCAGCATGCCGCGCACCTGGGGGGGGGGACAATCATAAATTCAACATCAAACAAGTACAAGATCACTACGAAGAGGTCATGGGTAAATAATAACTGACTGCTGCGCTGCGTGTCGCGGGTTCGATTCCCGCACGGAACAAATATTTATATGACCTACAGACTTTGAATGTTGGTGAACGCACCCACGATACAGGAGTAATTCCTAGTGTAGGGCAACGTATTAAAAACTAAAATAACAGCTGCTCTGGTCGATCTTTAAGTTGAACCCCACTTGTTTAAGTCCGTGGATGAGTGAACACCCAGTACTAGGTTGTCAAACCAAATTCAACAGAAGCAACCTCCAGAAAAAGCGGCGAGGCAAATAAAGCTTGACGAGTTCCGGAGAAAAAAAAAACTCCAGTCACAACTGTCGTGAACCTCTCGCTACAAATCAAAAAAGAACAGCGGATATCAGAACATCATGTGACTGTTAATAAATTATCGTAGGCTGATGAAATTTTCGTTTTTCCTAAACGACGTTAATAATTTAATATTAGTGTTAAGGTTGGATTCCGTTTTAGGATAGATCGCGTTCTATCTTCTAGATAGATGAGTGTTACTTACGGTGCGCATCTTGTCCACAAGTATGGCCTCCAGACAGGCAGTCTGCCGCGCGATGTCGTGCAGCGAGTCCTGCGCCGGCTGCACCTTGTGCGTGCGCAGGATGCACGGCGCGAACACTATCGCCAGCGCGTTCGGACCCATCCTGATTATACAACACATATTTTAGCATACTGTAGTTTAATGTACGATAATTTTTACATTAAACTACTGTCTACAAGACGTTATGATTTGTGCTCCAGCTGGGAAAATCTGCTCCATTCCTTCCATATCGCACGGCTTGTGGCTGTTGTCGACCAGTCTAAGGAAGGCGCCTAGTCCGTCATGGTTGGGACTTAGTTGCGTCGCTTTTTGTTCTTAAGCGACTATAAACTTCTAAAAAGAAATACTTATATTACCTATTATGATCTTCTCCCAGTGCTACCCTCGCCAAGTGGAATATTAGCCTCTCGACAAGATCAAAGTTTGGTTTAGGCAGCTTTCTTAATATCGTGAAGATTGTTGACACTCGCTCCTGAAAAATATATTGGAATGTTATGTTAGTTGTTCTGTATTTCAAGATTCATCCCAGTGATATTTTCTTGGAAACCTAGCTTCAGCAATTATTATTGTTAATTAGGGAAGGAAAGAAAATTGTTGTCTATGTGGTCAGGGAAACAGATTGTATACCAAATTGCCTATAAATTTAAATTGTCTGTGTGCAAATCATATTTGTTATACTTTATCAATCGTTTGCTGCAATGGAATTTTATGGCTAGTTAACGTAATGTGTTAATACTTATAATAATTAAATAAAATTGTTTTTTTTTTAACGGCACGGTTGGCGCAGTTGCTCAAGCAATGGACTGTTGCGCTGCGTGTCGCGGGTTCGATTCCCGGAACAAATATTTGTATGACCTACAGATAGTTGTTTCGGGTCTGGGTATTTGTGTATGTGAATTTAAATGTTTGTGAACGCACCCACGACGGTGGGGCAACGTTTTAAAAAAAAAAATATATATTTGGTACTTTTCTAAATCAAAATATTTTATTTCACTAAGGCCTCCATAGGCACTTATAACATGTCAAAGAAAGGTCCACGGTTCGGGTTGGTCGTTTGCTATGGAGAAGAACTGACAAGAATCCTCATTTCTGCCCTTAGGACAAGATTGAGGTCAAGAATAGAACTATTTCATTAAAAAAAATCTTAAGTTCAATGAATAGGTTACCTGTGGGTCCGAGATCTGCGAGGCGAGTATGAAGTCGTCGTAGAGATCGAAGGTAAGCAGAGGCTCGGGCAGTTCGCGGAAGAAGCTCTTCAGTACAGACGCACGCACGTGCACCGCGTACGCGTCCAGTTTGTCCGCGCCCTCTTCCGGAGACTCATCTAGTAAGCGGCGGAGCTCGCGAACCTATAAAGACAAGGTTTGTATCTTCTCATTTATGTAGCTAGTACGCCATCAAGGAGTGAGGGCATGTAAATGCGGCTGCGGGTTATTTGAAAGAGTTACCACGGCCCCGAAAACAAAAGGCTAAGAAGGAACATGGGTGGTTTTTAGTCAGCAGAACTCTGACACCCTTCCGCTCAGCTCAGAGCGCGAGTCATTTGACGATTTCACACACCCCCCCAAAAAAAAAATGGGCAAGTAAACGCGAAGTGCATAGGTACCGCAGAAATAATTTTTTTAAAACTGTTAGCCTATGAAATACTACTGCTAGCAAAGGCCTCCCCCATGACGCCTCATGGAATATGCACGAAAAAAGAGAAACACCCACAAATAAAAAGATACATCACACCATGCTTACCTTAGAACTAAGCCCACTCTTTCTGTACAAGCCCTCCGTGTAGAGACCTGTCATTTCTAGGGTGGTTATTAGCCTATCCACGACTATGGGGATATTGCTCTCGCCGGTAGGCAGGTCCGGTAACGGTACTCCAAACACCTGTAAAGAACGAGTTATTGTATGAAACAAGGCTATTTGACATAATCTTATAGTCCACGGCGTAATACCGCAGGGTATGAGTGGTTAGAGCTGAGTCAACTGGACACAGTTTAAAGACTCCAGACATTACTAGTGCTACCAATCTCTGCCCAAACTGGTCACTGAATTCATTGCGAAGGATGCATTCAGTGAGAGTTTAGCAGTTTCGCTTCTGACCATCACACAAAACATTAATTGTTCTGTTTTCGCACCGTTCAGCAAAATATTTTATTGCGTCAGTTCAGTACATCACACTCAAACTCACCCTCTCACACTCATTCACGCACACCATCATCACATACAAAATAAAAGGATGGGACACAAATAATGTTTCCTTTTAAACATTATAATCTTTTATATATTTTTTCTTTACTTTTTATTATCTTAAGTTGAATTAGATACGTTCAATCGTACATTCATGCATGGGACATTACGATACCAAAATGAATATAATTTAATATTTAACTCAGGGGGATAGGCGTTAAGGGGTGAAATACAGGCTTTGCCTAGTATGCAATTACTTTTGTGTACTGTTAGTTTAGATTAAGCACTGTAACTGTAAAAAATACATATTATTGTGAATAAATATTAATATTTTTATTAAACAAAAGCATTTATTTCAAGTACGTACTAACTTTGAGAAAAAGATAATAAGCGATGCTACAGTCCCAGTCAAAAATCATAATAACATGTGAAATTACTGTAGTTATCCACAACAAAACGTAGATTTCTATGGAAAGTATGGGCAAGAAACTCCATTTTCGTATCAGGAGCAATTTCTACTATAAATATAATACGCTATGTAATGATTAGTTTTGTTCGTACCTTTCCTCTCGAGACAACTCCCATTTGCTCTCGTCCGCCCGCGTCCAATGCGCCTACGATCGCAGCCGAGGATGACTGGTTGTCTTTACGACATAATGTCGATACCTACACAAATAACAAAAAAAAACATACGATTACAACGACACAAGAACTATTTTTCGAATTATAAAGTCACTTTCACAGATTCGATCGACATTATAGTACATAAATAGCCAATAAATTATCTTTAATGAGTATTTCTATAAGTTTTACTGTAGATATACTGAATATCCGTCGAATAACGAAAAATATAATTAAAAACAATTTAAAAATGATTTTTATTTTAAATGGATACTCTTGCTTATGGTAAAGTACAAAATGGCATCGTAATTCTGATTGGATTGCGCTTCCGATAGCAAATAGCTGTCGGCAATGACAATCAAAAATGTACTAAACGGCTTCGGTTTTGTAAATAGCGATTTTCGATAGTACGATGGATCGATTAGATACGACTGACAATCGAATGGCGAGCAATGTGCCCTGCCCATTGCCACTTAGGTCTGGCAACTTTTCGGGCTACGTCGGTAACCTTAGTTCTCATGCGGATGTCCTCATTTCTGATTCAATCACGCAAGGAAACTCCGAGCATAGCCGTATTGCCATCAACCGGGAAAAAATCCAGACTCCGTGGTTGCTACTGAGAAATTCCTAAAAAACACTTGGCCCGACCAGGCAATCGCACCCAGTACCTCGCGCTCAGTAGTCATGCTTGCAACCACTAGAGCAACGAGCAGTTTTAAAAGGTACTGTTCCAAAATATTCTCCTATACATATTCTATACATACCTTAGTATAACATTTCTTATGCGAGGCAAGTTTACACGTTTGGCATATAAGCGACCGTTCAATGGGCCACATGAAGAAAGTCTTGCAGATCTCACACTCCGTTGGTATGTTGATCATGGACAGTATGAATGTATGACCTTTGTATAGTATTGGGTCGTCCACCTGAAAAAAGGAATAGAATAAGGACACTTTACAACGCTGTAGGCGTTCTGACAACTTATGGAAGATCAAAAATAAATAAATAATTTTGAAAAACCAAATTATAATCGAGATGGAGACAACCCGAATTCTTTATATGCTATTTTATCGACTTCAAATTAAAACAGAGACAGAAGATGGGTTCCTTGCATGACATATTTATCATCTTCAGCAGTCTATTAATGTTCCCACTGCTGGGACACAGGCCTCCTCTCTTTGAGAGGGAATGGGCTATAATCTACCACGCGGGCCCAGTGCGGATTGGTAGATGACACATGTCTTCGAATGTTTGGTTCTAAGACATGCTGGTTTCCTCACGATGTTTTCCTTCACCGTTTTGAGAGCAGCGGTGATGAAATAAATTACACAAAGTAATGTGCCTGCCTGGGTTCGAACCCACGACCGTTCGTCAGTCGGGGCCGCCACCACTGGGCCACCGTTGCTTAAGCCTTTTTCAGCGTTGCTCAATTTTTACTGTTTGGGACAAACCCGCCTGTTTACATCCCAACCACTATCCCTCCTGCCCGCTTAGCATGGCGATTCTATCTCTATTCTACCATGAATAGACAAACCTCTTTCAATACAACTCGATATGAAATCTTTTTACAATCAGTAATTTTTTCGATTCTTCCGGCGACAAAACCCGTTTCTACAGTGGTCATGCTAAGAATTAAGAAAAAAACATAATTAGAAAGTATCAATTACCTTTCTCTTTTTATCCTTTTTTCTTTTCGTTCTAGCTTTATCCGTTTCGTGTTGGCTCATGAACTCGTCCATGAACCCTCTAAAGGCGTTGACCCCCATAGTGATGGACAGCGTGGACCCCTCGCGCGCACACACCGTCTCCATGACGTGCAGGAAGTTCCCTATGAGATCCTTGTACTTGAGCGAAGACCCCCGCGTCTCCACGATGCTGTACGTCGCCACTAAGTTGTCTTTGAATTCTAGTAATGCGTGCTTGAATACCCTGTCGACCTATTGGAAAAAAAAACATTTAATTAGGTGATCTAGACATGTCAGTGTTAAGAAAATTCGTACACTAAAGCCGTTCTATCAATGTCACCTAGGCTTGCACAGACATGTTCAATACTCATTTTTTATTGCATTGCACAATTAAGGCTTAGGTGATAAACATGTTTCCAAAAGAAACAATCGTGGACCGTGGCGGGTACCGCAAAAGGAGATGAGGAGTTACTATTTAAGTATTTTATAATCTAACTTATTCTAAAAATTATTTTGTTTATTCTATCAAAGATTTATTGATTACATTGAATGTTCTCTTCATATTGCATTATTTAGTAGTGTGACAGTGGGAGAAAATATAAAAGTAGAGTTTGTAGGTAAAAGCAAAGCTCACCTCTGACTGCTTCTTCTTCTCATTTGGTTCCATTTCATAAATCTTCTCCGTGATAAAGTTCTGCATGGCTTGCAACTCAGTCGCGTCTGATATAATCTTATCCGTTCTATCCATAAATTCTGAAGTCCCTGTTAAGTTAAAGTTCGAACTGACGGAGCCTTTGGAGTTATCTAATAAATTATAATTGGAGTTTGAAATGATTCTTTTTCTATTCTTATGGCGGCCTCTGCTGGCGGGTGTGACGGGGCTCGAACATGGCATGGTGATGACTCCCTTGTTCTGTATACATTTCGTGTGGTACAGTTGTTTGCAGTCGATGCACCGCTGCCCTTGAGTGATGAACGCGTCGATGGCTTGATGGCAGTACACGCATTTGTCACCTTTCGCGAATCGGGTGCCTTTGCGAAACCTGGGAAATGTATATTGTTTTAAATATAATTTTAGCTCTTACGAAGTCTTTACTTAGCCATATATTTTACGAGACTTATGTCGACAAAAATCTTGAACTCGAACCTCGACCTACATAAATGCTGCCTCTTTCAATAGTTTGTTAACATGCAGTTACATTGCAGTATGTAAAATTTCGACAAGATTTAAGTATCAATATTCACAGGAATAATATATCCGATTTATAGCTATGTTTTTATACATCGTAGTGTAAAGGGCTCAAATATACATGTGTTTCCAATAATGTATGTATTCATACCGTCTGTCTAGGTACATACAATGTAGTTTGAAATGCATACCATTTAATAGACCTTGAATAAGAGGCCTCAGTCATTTACATTTTTTTATGGAATTGATTGAATACAGCCTTTGGTTGAATATATAAGTAGACTAATTACAAGAAGACAACATTTTGCTCATTCATCCTACATAAATAGATCCCACTTAGACGGGGTATTAATTTAATAACTGCTCATTTTCATACAAATACGTTTTAATAATTGATTACTTAACAGTTTTAATAAATAATAATAAGTTGTAGACGAATATATAAAGTTATACTAGACGAAGTTTTTATCGCTTGACCTCGCCCTCGTAAACTGTATTGCGATGGTCAATGATACACGGTCTTGGTCAAGAATTCGTTCAACTGTTGACCGACACGGCCGTACCATCCTTTTCTCGAACCAGTTCAGGCCATTTTCGACCTCCTATAACTTCGTTGTGGATAAAACTAGAAGCCTGAATTTTTAGTAACCAATATAATTGTATAGAATTACAAAGTTAAAGTTACATTTTTAGTGAATGCATTTACGAGTTATTAAATTTAACCCATTTTCTAGTTTCTGATTGATCTGAAATTTTGCACGTTTCGTTTTGTATATCGCATATCAATGCAATATTATGATGATATGGACTCGTTTGATTCGTTTTGAGTACTTTGTCTTTGGATGGTCTCCAAGATCTGTTGATGGAGCTTGAAGGTGGCCATAGGAATTCCGTTATAAAACGACTGTCGTGTTTTTATTCGTTTGATTCAGCTTGTCGAGTAGGTACTTTAGCAGTACTTCAAATCGATGAATAAGACTGCTCCAAATTCGAATAAACCTATGTATTGTTGATTCATTAAACGAAATAGATAGAATGAGAGACGCTACAAAAAGAATTGAGATCCCACCAAAAACAAAACTTGTAAAAAAGGCCAAACCGCGCAACTCAGTTCTTTTGCCGTAAAAAAAAGTAGTGAGATCCATGTAATACCAAGCCAGTTAATATATCCTTTAAAACCTTTGATGTTTTAAATAAAAGATTGACTTGGCCACTGCATCACATTAGCCAATGCCAATATAACAATGGCCTGTTTAACATTGGCGAATGCGATGCGATGGCAAAGTCAATCTTTAATTTAACTGGTTAGGTACTTATATTCGTAGATAGATTTATTAGGCTGAGATATGGAGTGTTATAATTACGCATTAAAAAGTCTATATTTAATATTGAATTGATACAAGCTTTAATCCTTACTTGATATTATATATGCGAAAGTAACATTGTCTGTCTGTCGCGTTTTCACGCCAAAACTACTGAACCGATTTAAATGAAATTTAACAGATAGTCTAGCTAGAGCCTGAGAAGGACATAGACTACTTTTTTATTGCGAATGAAAAAGGGTTGAAAAAAAAATGAAAAGATTACTTTTGGTCGCGAAAACCGAAATCCACGCGGACGAAGACGCGGGCATTAGCTAGTCTTAATATAATCTAATATAATTCATATTGTCTATACGATTCCGTCAAAACATTTTTTACGCAACATTACGTACATACCAGTTCACACATAAAAAGTTTGCCTACCGATGTGTCTGTAATCGTTGTCCATTTAAAAACATGACAGTAAAAAACGGCATTATATAAACAAAACGTTTACTAACGAGACGTTCAGTAATAGATTAATTACGTGTCAGTGACCATGCTGTTTCTATGTTTCGTTTTATTATCCTTTTTTTGTTTGTTGTATTACTATTTTACAAGGACCTTCAATTACTGGAAGAACAGAAATGTCGCCGGGCCTCCACCTGTTCCATTTTTTGGCAATCTGAAGGAATCAACACTTCGTCGTACGCATATTTCAACCGTGATGAAGAATATATACGAACAGTTCCCTGGAGAAAAAGTTGTAGGAATATACAGGATGACTACACCGTGCCTTTTGCTACGAGACCTAGATGTCATTAAAAACGTTTTGATCAAGGATTTCGATTTCTTCATCGATCGAGGAATCGAATTCAGCAAAGAAGGATTGGGAGCCAACTTGTTTCATTCCGACGGAGAAACGTGGAAGGCATTGAGGAATAGATTCTCACCGATATTTACCACTAGCAAGTTGAAAGACATGATGTATCTGTTGACTGAACGAGCAGATAAGTTTATGGAGTACGTTCAGAGTATTTGTGAGAATAAGCAAGAACAAGAAGTACACACGCTTGTGCAACAGTACACGATAGCCGCCATTGCTGCGGTCGGGTTCGGTTTAGACGCAGACAAGTTTAGTAGTGACACGAAAATGCTTTTACGGAGAATTGATTCGTTAATCTTTGATATGAACTACGCTTATGAGTTCGACATGATGTTCCCCGGTGTATTGAAGAAACTTAACAAATCCCTTTATCCGGCAGAAACCTCGGAGTTTTTCTATAATTTAGTGAGGACCGTTATCAGTCAGAGGGGTGGGAAACCTTCGGGTAGGAAAGATTTTATGGATTTGATACTGGAATTGAGACAGCAAGTAAATATTCAAGGACCACAGAAGTATGAAACATCAGAAAAAGTGACCGTCGAGTTAACTGAAGGAGTAATAGCAGCACAAGCTTTTTCGTTTTACGCAGCTGGTTATGAGACCAGCGCTACTGCTTTGGCGTTTTTATTGTATCAATTAGCGTTAAACCCGATAATACAGGACAAAGTGATACTCGAAATCGATACTGTCTTGAAGAAATCTAACGGAGAACTGACCTATGATGTTATAAGCGATATGACGTATTTAGAAAAGGTGTTTGATGAGACCCTACGCATGTACCCCGTGGTGGATCCATTGCAAAGGAATGCGAAGGCTGATTATACTATACCAGGCACGAAAATTACGATCAAAAAAGGTCAGACTGTCATAATACCGCTACTAGGTATTCAATATGATGAGAAGTATTACCCTAATCCAGAAGTGTTCGATCCTGAACGTTTCAGTTCGCAGAAGACAGGAGAACGTCATCCCTGTGCTTATCTACCGTTTGGTAATGGGCCAAGAAATTGTGTGGGTAAGTTTAGTATTCTTATTTTCTGACTATCCAGCTAAACGGCCTGGCAATATAATACTAAGCATAAGCAGCCTAAAATGTTCCCACTGCTGGGACACAGGCCTCCACTCTATGAGAGTGTGGCCTACAAACCACCACGCGGGCCCATTGCGGGTGGGTAGATGTCACATGTCTTCGAATTTTTGGTTCAAGACATGCCGGTTTCCGCACGATGTTTTCTTTCACCGTTTCGAAAGAAGTGGTGATGTAAATACTAATGTATACATTTTTATATTGCAGGTTTACGTCTAGCAAAAGTCCAGTCACGTATCTGCATTATCAAGCTACTGTCCAAGTTTCGGGTGGCCGTTTCTAAAAACACGAAAATGGAGATCGATCCGCGCAGGTTTCTTTTGTGTCCCAAGGGAGGCATTTACTTAAATTTAATACCAAGGAAACTTTAATTTTAGAATGGATATTCTTTCCAAAATTTTAATAATAAGATGTTAATAATTGTTATTTTACTCCAGTTTCATTTATAACAGTATTTTGTAAAGATGTAGTGAGTGTTTCAAACGGTTTATTTTAATAGCAATTATTATTGTACGGGAAGAAGCTACACGCTGGTAATAATAGCGCGTCTTCACCTTTAGTTTAATCTGTTTAGTGTAGTAAAAATGAGGGATTGACGAACCTTCCGAAAATCAACGAGATGTGTAGTCAGAAGCCCCAAGGGCTGATAATAGATTCATGTCACCTAATTACTAGATGTGGAGGCAAGATAGGCAGACACTCCATCTAAAATACTGGTATTTAGCTGAGACCAACCCCATTAGAAAAATAAATAAATAAACAAGAAACGAGCGAACATAACCCATTTTTTGGCGGGTGGTAAATCATCTAATAACCCCTCCCGCTCTTGGGCAGAGCGAAAGTGAGTGTCAGACTTCTACTGACTAAAAACCACCCATTCTTAGCCCTTTACAGTTAAGAACATAACCCTTCCTTGGCAGTTGAGTAAAAATGCTAGTATGAAAAAGTACGATAAAAAACGGTGAAAATCTATTTTTTTACCTGTGTCCTGCGATCCGGAAGAGTCCGTTCCCGGTCTGCCCGATGAAGTCCGTGGACCTGGGGTCGAGCGGTCGCACGTCCCCGGGCGCGGGGTCCGAGTTGCGTCGCCGTAGCGCCGCGCCCGGTACCACACCCGCGCTCGGCACCGCACTCACCACCAGCCCGCCCAGTTGGTCTGACGCCGCACTAGACCGGACAATTTAAAAGCTATCACAATGTTCCTGCATACTAAGAATAATCGTAGTTAAGTGTAGTCAGGAAAGTCTTCCTGACTTGAAACAAGTATTTCCAAGTGGTATTGTCTTTTCCAGTTATGGGTTGTGGAGATTCAATAGACTGTGAAGTTGTTCCTTGCTTGGAATATTAGGCAAATGAATAATTAGCGTTTAAACATGTTTTTGTAAAAATATACGCACTGAGATGGTCAGAGCAAGCCCGAAAAACTGTATCTGCATTCATGATTTCTGGGTACTTTCTGAAAGTGACTCACAAAATATTACCTTTTTTGTGAGTCTCTAGACTTTTATAGGAGTCTTATTATAATGAAGCAGATAAATGACCATATCTATCTGTACGAGCCCTTGACTGCCATTTACCAAGTTTAGATGGAAGAAAATTATATTCTTGCTAATAAAACGGACGGAATAGTACTCAAATATATTTCCATAATTGTTTTACAATACGCTAAAAATGCTCATGCTAGCGAACTCAATAAATGTGCGATGTAATCGTACACTTTATTTTTTTTTTGACATCTAAGACTCAAAATCACTAAGCTTGTCTAACGGTAACCGCCTCTATGTGTGTGGTGCAAGTGGGTCTTAAAACCAAACAACCAAACCAAAACAATAATATGCATTTTCCAACAATAAAAAATGTAAAGCTAGTTAGTTAGTTATAGTTACCGTTTAATATCATGGTCGTGAAGCGACAGCGAGGCGTCCACGATGATGTCTGGCGGCGGGCCGCGCGACGAGCGGCGCGGCGAGCGGCGCGCCGAGCGCACGGGCGGCGCGGGCGCTACTGACTCTGAGCTCACCACTGACTCCGCACTACTCGCTGTGGGGGAACGTGGACTTTACATATTTTCACTTTCTATCATTTATTGCAAATAATAGGGTTTCTCAAGTGAACAAAAGGCATAATATTGTGTATTTTCAATTAAACACAAATCAGCTAGTCCATACATTTTAACCGTGGGTGCTCATTGTATGAACACTTTAAATTAATTCCAAAATATAAAGGAAACAACAAGTGTACCTAATAGTTAATTTTATAAGGATATAAATTAAGGATAACTTACAATAGTAATAAACAACGAATTTAAGAATCTCGACTATATAACCCATCACAGTTAACACAACCAACAGTCTAACTTTGAACATGTAACAAGAGATAACTTTTCTCTTATCTGAAGAAATCACTGTTACTGACATTTTGATGCTTTTAAGATTTAGACACAAATGCGAAACAGTTTTTAAAAAGGTCCCATCAAGCTATCTGTTTATACAAATTATGTTTGATTAAGGGCTTTAAAATCTGATAAAAGATTGGAGTTAAACTAATGACTACTTGGAACTAAAGAACCTAATGACACAGTACTAATTAACGATTAATTTAGATTGTGAACATTGGATGGAAAAAAACAACAATTTGACTACCAATTAGTTTTTGACAATCGTTAGGTTTGTGAAAATCGTGATTTTACTGTGTTTTGGCATCTGAAGAACCAACAACCGGTCGGCGTCAAGTCCGGTATATTCGCCTGGGTCCGTCTCAATTTCGTCGAACGACGTAATAAGGCTATGGGGTTTATTCATAAACGCTGGTTTCAGTTTTGAAACTCTAACAAGTGTTTGCGATGCTTTAACACCAAAAACACATGATTGGTAGTAGCTTTTATGATTAGATTAAAATTGTATACCAGCATCGAGTGGTGCGGCGGCTGCGGGCGGCGGCGGGGCTGCGGCGCGCGGGTCGCGGCGCAGGGCCGGCAGCGACTGCAGCGCGCGGCCCGACAGCGTGGCGCTGGACACGCTGCGCTGGTACACCGCCGCTGAGCCGCGTCTGTATCAAATCCATTCTTCATTGAGATAATTGTCCAAAAATAAACTTGTCGTACGTGGCTCAGATCAAATTCTGTTGCAACTTGAGGACGTTTTCCCAGACATTCACAGTTCATTTAGCTCAGTAATTATATAAGTTTGCTACCACTGGCAATTAGAACAAAATCACAGTACTTCTCGTTAAGAAACTGCACTTCATTTCGAACTTTCTCGAATAATATTTTGAGGTGTAAGAGGCAAGTGAATAGGGCCGCAGCGCATAGGTTTGCAATACAAATAAGCCCGATAAGTTTGTGTAATGTGCTGCTAAAAATACTGGTAATCAGCTGCATTCAGTTGGACTGGGAACAGACCCCAAACTACATGAGAAAAGGTTAGGCGGATGATGGTGTGTGTAACGTGAAATGTTTCATACAAAAGATGTGCGTAGGAGGATTTTTGCGATGCAATGCAGTCCATACAAATGAGGGTCTGTCTTCTAAACCCTTTATTCGGGAAAGGAATATATTTCCCACCATTTTTTTTTCACCTCAAAAATTAAATAATTTGCTCCTGTTAGGTATTCTATGATTGTACAGAGCTTATCTAAAGACTTATCAATCACTCATTATATATTCAAAAAATACAAAAAAAAAACTTGACGAATTATTTACCTGACAGTAGTTTTAGTGGTCTCCGTGCTATCGGAAGGATTCCAATTGCCTATCTGTCTAAGGTACTCTTCACTGCTACTCGTTATTGTTTCCAAAAGCTCTGCCAGTTCCTTCTCCCGTTTTTCTCTTTTCTACAAAAATTAAATAAAAATAACATTATAATCAGGTAAATATTTCCTATTTATTATAGATGGAACTTCTTCCAAGGCCATTATTTTTGTTCACTAGCCCACTCATTTCCCAAAAAAAAAAACTTATGTGAGAATAGTTTACGAATGGAAAACTTTAAGTCGGGATAAAATTTCTCCATCCCCGCATATTACCGCAAAAAAGCATTAGATTTAAAGTTATTGTTTATATATTTTTTAATTTTACATTAAAAAATATTGCAGTGCATCCGGCATGTTTACTGACGCCAGCGTAGATGACTTCTACGCAACCATGCGTAAAAAAGTTGCGTCGGTGGTGCGACGAGTACGTGGGAGCCGAAATAGCGTCCTGAGAATGATTGGTGAGAGATCCGATACTGTTCTGCTCAGTAGGTTCACTGAACTTCATGTACTGCGAAACCAGTGAGCCTTTTGTGCAGGAGTAGACGGTGTGCCTATTTCCTTTTTGTTTAGTTTTAATTACTAACATTAGTTATAAGCAAACATTTTTGTTACTAACCCACTTTGCCTTGCCTATGGACTTTTTTGTCTGAATTAAATGATTTTATTTATTATTAACATATACATTTGTTTTAACAGGTAAGACCCAAGGTAACAACTGTTAGTCTGCTTCATCTCAAATAGTAAGAGTAGTTACTTAAATTATTATTTCTTCTTCCATAGTTTGAAAATACTTGTCTCATCTATGAAGTTTCGCCAAGTTACTCCCTGTTAACATACCTTAGTAATAACATCTTTTTCAGTCATGAGATAGTTTTGGTCGAGCCGTAGCCAGAGCAGCTCGTCCGCTAAGTCTTCGGGCGTGATCTTGTTGGGCAGCGTGACGGCGGCTTGAGGGTACCTGTTCGATGTCACGGCCCAACGCTCATCCTCTGGCGAACACTCGGTCGTTTCTTTGGGTATAAAGCTGGGGAACGAATAACCGTTATTTTTAAAAACTTTCGGTAGATTTTGAACATTATTACAATATTTGCCTAAAAACACAAAATAATATTTACTACGAATCTTGCATTAATTGGCTACTTGACTACTGTTAAAAAAAAGAAATATTTATACATAAAGAAGTTAAATGGAATATATAATCTAATTCCTCAAACTAAGCCATTTTCTGAACGATTTTATTACCTACTTTTTTCACACATCGTATTATTTTTGTTAGTTCTTTGAAATAACATAACATTTCCGTGAAGAATTCACGGAAATGTTATGTTATTTCAACAGTAGTCAAGTAGAAAATTGAGACGGGTCAAAATGGTAAAGCGATAGTTATTTTGTTGCGAAAAAGTGAAGTTGCTATTCGTCGAGCACAATTCTATCATTCCTTCATACTGGATAAATTATAGCATTGTCCTTTCTAAAGAACTTTCTAATGAAAAACGATTTGTATTGCATTACCTCGTAGTCGTACTGGTTTGTTTCAACGGAACATCTGTCTTTGTAACCCTCTTCTTGGCTTTTTGGATGGCATTCGTATTGTCTAAAGCATCTATGATGATTTCGCGTTTCTTCTCGACCCTATAATCACATTATATACCTTTAACACCAGTATTTTGGCAAACATCTGGTTTCAAAATTGATAACTTGTATAACTCCGAGGATGTCTTTTGAAACTCAAGATTTCTTACACTGTTTTGAACTTTCACGGTTTACAACTAACTAAACTTATACCGTCACTTTCCGTATTTATAATTCTGAGCCAACCATCTCTCGTTCATGACGCTTGCAAGTGGCGAAGAATAATGAATGATCCCGTAAGTGAAATTGAAATTACGTTACTTTTTTAATAAAAAAAGTAACCGTATAAGTCAAGATTTCTTTTGCAAAATAAGGAAGAAATTTTGTATTTCCCGGACTACATTTAAGGAACAGCCAAACACGACTAAGGATATTGTGTTTTCTCCCAATGAGTTAAATGATTGTGTACCAGTATGTTTTTCTTACCTTGGAATCGGCAACGACTGTGTCGCTCTCAGTTGCCGCGAGTTTTCCAGGTCCGTTCGTAAGATATACCTAAAATATGAGATGTCAATGAAATGATGATTCAGATAAACCAATCGACTTTTACAATCCAGCGTGAGTTTAATCTTCCCGACGGCCGTGAAGGAATTTGCAAACAAATAATGTAATGGTGTATCCCAAATATTTAGGTAATTGTGTCATTTGCTAGTGCAGATTTCGTGGATAATGAACCCAGTGAATCTTATTTCATATAATGTGCTGTGATTTCTGATCCCAGCGTATGCGATGGTTTGATGCTATTTTAACCCACAATGACTGGTGTACCTACTATATCCTAAGTATAACATAGCACCTAGAATGACGATTACTTTATTTATGACCCGAGTTTACGCTTTTGAGGAGTGACCAAAATTACTGACGCAGATTCAGCTTGGGCTGTACACGTGTCATTATTGAAATGATGATTATGTTTAGTTCAGCGCAGCGTTCTATATCGTGTCGTTTGAACCGCGAACTTTTTACTCTAAATAAACCTGCCTTTAGCCGCAATTTGTCTGATGTAAAGCAATGACGCGGCCTAGGGTGGAGCACGATTTCCTAAGAAACCGATTCACACGAACTTTGAAGAGATCCAGATTATAATCATCGGGAAACCGAGAAGCCGGCAGTGACTTCCACAGACTGGCGGTTCGCACAATCAATGTGGTTCATGCATTTTGCTTGGCAATAAAACTCTTTCTATATGACGTCAATTCGAGATATAATTTTCGACGGCTTGTAAAGCCGAGTCAAAGGCCCAAGGTTGATATGAAAACTCTAGACACCAGTCAATGCACTAACCACACGTTTAAGAAGAAAATGAGTCGATTCTGCGTCGATAAAATTAACCACTCCCTAAAGAAACTGATGTAAGACTGAACCAAGCCACGGGTATGGTATTGGTATAACTGTACATGTACTCACAAGGGGTCCTTGTTGGCGAGCCGTAGCGCGACATTGTTGTCGGGCAGTCGCGGCGCGCGGCCGTCATGCTGTCAACACAAACACCAACCATAACGTTGTATGCGCGTGTGTACTACCACACTTTACTCGCGCCATTAGTGACATTTAACTCGAGGTTAGATTGAGGATTAGTTTCACTACCAGTCTACACAAATATTTAATTGGTGTATCTGTTTGTAATTTCAAAATGACAGCATTTTAGCATATTAAATAAAATATCAATTTATAACAAAAAAAAAAACATTGCTATAATTATATTTGTTTGTTGCGCCTCATCCTCCGAAACGGCTAAGCCGGCTGAGCGGATGTTATAAGGAGAAACTTGGACTACTTTTATTTTAGAAAATGGATAGCAAAATCAGATCCACATAGCGGAGTACTATTTTTTGTTATAATTTCACGCAGACGACGATCGCGGGCAAAAGTTTAAACATATATAATTTTACGGTAGTGAAACCATATCCCTTAGAGTTAAGTAACATCGAATTGGAAAGGGGTGCAAACGAAGATCACTCATTGAACGTCTGGTGGTAATATTTATTTTCTGGGCGAGGGCTATCGGTCGCATTCCATCATCGCATTCAATGCTTTGTAATATTGCCTGTGCTGTACAAATTAGGTGCAGAAAGCTGAATTTAGTATTTTTTTGTAATTCCATTATTTACAAGAAATTAATATCTATTTATTTAAAATAATTTAGGCATAATAACAATGTTTATTAACTAATTTCAAAATTCCCGATAACCATCACCCCGAACACGCTTCAAAGAAAACAAGAAGGTTTGTCATGCGGGACCATCAACGCATCACGTACCTCCGAATCCCCAGACGCTCTCCTAGCGGTAAGTGCCCGTCGCAGCAAGTGCCCCCTGGCGGCGGCCTGGAACGCTACCAGTCCCCGCGCGAGGCGCGCCGCCCAGCGCCGCACGCGAGCGCCGCGGTACCACGCTTGGACCCGCAGGGCCGCCTCTTGACGCGCTGATAGCCATTGTCTGACGAATTTTCTAGATTATTATCATTTTTGATGATCATAGAAAGAAAGAAAAGAAAAGAGTGAATAAGAGAGTGAAGATTGAGACTAGAAAAAAAGAATATTGTGTACATGTATGGAACAAGGCAGAATGTTTTGTAATTACTGTAATAGGGGATCGGACAAAAAACAACTAATTAGTAAGTCAGATAGATTTTCAAAAAAATATTAAACACATTTTTTCTTTTTTCACATAAATAAAAAGTGTTTCGAAAACTCACGAACTATTCGAAAACGTCACATGTCAGTACATTTTTTACCTACATATGACGACACAACCCCCCACTCATTATCTTTGACGCGTTTTATCTTTGTCAATTTTTATTAATTTGATAAAACAAAAAACACCTTTCCAATATTTTTCGTTAATCTAACTGACAGACTAATTAGAATCATAATTATTTTTTTTATTCAGTCCGATCCCCTAATGTAAAAAGGGTGATTTAATCTGACTTAATATTTGAATCCAGGGAACCAGATCAATTAAGCAACCAATTAAAGGCTTTTCTATCAATACTGAATGCTTTATAGAATTGAAATATTGGACCAATATAAATCAGCTTTTACAACACCTTCTAATACAAGCCATAAGCAGACGACGGTTAACAAAAAGCTTAACGAGAAACTTGAGATTCAAGGAAAAATATGACAACTTAGGGTAGCTTGATGTATTGGCGACCGTAGTTGAAAATGAAGAGGTTTATTATTAAAGTTCATTAGTCGAGTTTCTCGCTGAGCGAGTTTTTTTTTATAGCTCTTGTCACTGAGACTAACTAGAGGAGAAAGCTAATGCTGGGTACATATAGACGAAACGTAACAGGAAATGTATCACACGAAACCAATTCTCCGTGTTATTTTGTTACATTTCATGTTATGTTGCATAAGTCTGGACAGCTCATTCGTATAACATTTCACGTTACGTTACACCAATGTGTACCCGGTATTGGATAAGAAGAGTAGGCGGAAAGACAAGACACATAAGACGCATACCTGCAAAAATACTGTATGACGACGGAAGCTCTCCGCAGCGCGAGGAACCGTCTCCGCTCTAACACGGCGCGGAACCAACGCTGGATGGTGATGATGGACGCCATGATCTGCTGGTGCAGTCGGTACTCCAGCTTCGTCTGTTCACTCTCGCGCATGAAGATCTTTGTGGCACCTGGGTGATGGCATTATTGGTGAGTTGGTGGTAAGAGCAAGGGGGTCTTGCCAGGGTTGCGGAATTTGTTCGAAAGCGATACCGCGGCCTTGGAGCGCAAAGGGCATAGGATGGAACAAGGATGGGTTTTAGTCAGTAAGAGTCTGACGCTCCCTCCTCCTCCAGAGCGAGAGGAGTCATTTGATGATGTCGCATAGATGGTGTTAGCTAGATTGTTTCTTGTTTAATTTTAAAAATGAGGTTATACTCCTCCCCCCGTGATAAAAGGCTACAGCCTAGATCTAGTTATATAAAAGGTAGTTAACCTTTATGCAAACTGCCGGTAGTGGATATAAGTGGACAAAACGAGCCATAGCAAACACACCTACTAGAATTAGGAACCTACATTCGGGTTTTATATGGCCAGGTTTTGACTCTTCTTCAGGCAACTGGCGAAATACAAAGAAACTGGATTGTCTTCATCTTAGCACGTATTTAAAATACATCATACAAATCCCAAAATATATTTCTTACCTAATTGATAATTATCCCTATCCAAGTTCAGGGTAGCAAGGAAGTGCCGCACATCAGTCTGCGAGCTGAGCAGTCCTTTAGGCAGTAATATCCTGTACAGCTGTATGAACTCCTCGTAGGTAAGTCGCACGTTGTACCCGGCTTGCCTGATCCGGACTGTCTCCAACATGCCCGTGTACCGTAACTGCCGTTGTACGGTTTCATCGTCGAACACATGAGGTACTTTCTCGCCGTTTGATTTTATACATCTGCGGGGATAAAAATTTGAATTATAGTAACTGGAAATTGAAAAAAAAACACGTTTCATTGCTTTTTGTGAATAAACTCGGTTGCTAGACCCATCGCATAGGTCTTTTCTACACAAACTGTGGTAGGTGTTTATATGAAAATAATTTTAATTGAAGATAAACTGTCGGTATTTCTTTCAGTCATAACAACTGACCCTCAAAACGGTGAAGGAAAACATCGTGAGGAAACCGGCATATCTTTGAACCAAAAATGACATCTGACATCTACCAATCCGCACTGAGCCCGCGTGGTGGATTATAGCCCATCCCTGTCCTAGAGAGGAGGCCTGAGTCCCTGCAGTGGGAACATTATAGGCTGATGATGATGATAACAACTGAATGGTTTCAATGGATCCTTGAAGAAACTAATTTTCCAACCAACGTGTCGCCCGTTCAAAGTTCTCTTAATGTGTAAGGACAAGAACAACGCGAAGTTGTTCTTTTTAGTCGCAATCTGTAGCCAAAACTGATAAGCTGTAATGCAGAAACAGCCCATCATTCTTATATGTATTTAGCCACTTACCTAATAAAGAACGGATTCGCTTGATTCAGTGTGTCCATGAGCGCAGACAGCGAGTGTTGGAACTGCGCGGCGACCGTCTGCGGCTGTTTCCGTTTGCCGGCGGGCGCGGCAGTGCGACCCGCTAACGTCTTTACACTCTGAAGATTCTTTAAACCCTTTTTCGCTCGCTCTCTAGGCCTAAACGACTTGTTTTTCCTGTAGAATCAAATCAATATTGTGTGAACAACTAGAACGTTCGAGGCCAAGTCTTTAAGAGACCGCAATATGGATTCTTTTATTACTTTTATAAAAGACAATGACCAAAAGTCGTACCAAATAATCTCATGCATCAAGATCAACATTTTATAATAATTATTTTAGTAATGTTTTACGACACTATGCGTCAGGGATTTGATTTTTGAATAGGGAATTTAATTTAAAGTATAGAAGTATGAATATTGTTTTACTCCCAATACATGGTGTTCACTGTTCAAGTTTTCACACAACTGGTTCAAAGGTCGCTCTGTTCGACCTGCCATACTATTGATACTGACAGTTTGGCAGACTTCACATCGTAGAGGTTTCCTTACAATAACTACTTGCCCGGTTTTAAGATTTTGTTGATTTTATAAACTACTCCGAAACTTGAATTTTGTTTACATAATGTAATAAGTGTAAACAATAAAAACTAAGTTTGATTTTGACGCAGTTTGGTACGGGATTCCATACTTTGTCTTTTAAAAGAAATATCCAGTTCCAAGAGATCTCTTAAAGGGGCAACACCAACCACCTAAGTAAAGATTGCTTGGTGAGAAAGTGCGAATTATTTACATACATGCTAGTAAAGTGTTCTTTAACAAAACTTTTTTGAGCAATTGCAATCCAGAACAAGCCGATATAACGAATTTTAAGTACCTGCGATTCAAAATAAGCCAAAATGTGAGAGAAATATGTTTTAATTTTGATGTTTTGCATTGATATACAGCTCGGTGTTTTGATAAAAATCTGCAGAAACCTGTTAACTACGCTTACCCATACAATAAAGCAGCAAATGACAATTACATAATCTATTACCTTATTACTTTTAATGCTTCAAATTATTTTGTAATAGAAGATGTAATTGTGTGCGTGTGACTGAAAACAGCCGCTATAATAAAATACTAAATACGCTATATAAAACGTCACAAAAGGAATGCGACAGAGAAATGCATGAAAACTTAAAACCCATAGCCATCACCGTGAGAAAGAGAAAAGTGAAGAGAGACCCCAACCGAAACACGCAAATTCTTCAAACAAAACGTAAGTTAAAAATTAAAATGAGTCCAAATAAAAACTAGTTAAGAGTTTTGAAAATAGAAAAGAACTAACGCCTTCGTAACGGTTCTAATTGGATCGGAGTTTGTTGAAGATTGGTAAGTAGTACATATTTGCACTCATTCAAGTGTCGACTTTGTTTGAGGAAGGAGAAGTGCGGGAGAGAGACAGAGCATGTCACGTCGCACGTACATAACGATCTGGCTGGCGCGCTGCATGACGTCGGTGTCGTCGAACGTCTCTCGCTCGACCCTTCGCGTGCGGGTCTCGGCGATTCTGTAATTTTTTGTCCCTTTCCCACCCGCGCGGGCCGCGCTCGGCGTCTCGCTCCGTGCCCTAGTGTCGGCGCCCGCGCGCGGCGGCGTCTCGCGCGTCTTTGTCGCCGCTCTGTGGGGCGTTCTGTTGATGCGATCGTGCGGACGATGTAGGGTGAGAAAGGAATCGAGGATTACAAAATTAATGTAACAAAAATAAGTCAGTTAACCAAATTAAATGTAGAATGTGAGATGCATGCAAATCTGCTCGGTGTGACCGCGAAGAGAACTAACAGATGGAAACTAATTGCTCTGGGACTAATAGCGAGTCAACAAAGACAAAGTGAGACCGCGGCTAGACGGTGCACGGTGCGCGGTGCGACGGGTCGAGCCGCAGTCTCGTCGGGCACAGTATAAACGCAACAAAGGGAGTGTTAAAGGTTGACTAAAAACATGGATGTCCATGCGTTAGGTGCACATAGAACATATAACAAGCATGCCGTAAATTCGGTGACTTACGCAATGCGGTTGATCGCAAGATTGATTGACGATACTGTCACCAGTTGGCTGAGCAACAAGACACATTTCATTACGTCACATAACGTTGCTTGCAAAGCTATATTGTAATATATAGTTTATACATAACAATACAAATGTAAATCATCAAGGTCGTGGTTCAAACCGCAAGTGCTTTATTTACATTTGAAATGCAAGTGCATTAGGGCAAATTAATAATAATTAATTTCATAAAGTTTTCAAAGTGGTTACCGTAAGAAATCTGCAATATTTCTAACTGAGCATTTGCGGTGTAAGCACAACCTACAATACAAATTTCAATAATATTTAAGTCTGCCAATTTTTTTTATATAACAAGTGGGTAATAGACATCATGCCTTTCAAGTTAATATGGTATTGCAAAATCTGCAGTTAGTTAATGTATTTGTCAAGGAAGCTGTATTTAACTTTGTAATGCAATTTGGACACAATGACATTGCAGTAGGATGTGTTTAGGAGTAGAGCTCACCTTATAATGCTGTCGTTGGGCGCGTGTATGGAAGCGCGCGGCACTCGAGACGCGCCGTCTACTCGGTGTACGCGGTGCCTTCTGCCAGCCTCCAGGAACGCGAAGTAACCTCTGCAAACAGACCAGAACCATTTGAGAATAATTTCCACACTACTTAAAAGGTTATTTTTGATCAGAATCTTGCCGAGTCAGTAAAGTGGCCATGTCTCGAAGTCTGTTCCAGCCAACTTTGCTGCTTAACTGGATGCGAAAAGCATTTAGCCGGGTGTTGTGTTGTAACTTGGCAGGCCTGAGGGCTATGCCCAGCGATGGCCTATGACACTAACAGGTGGTGACCGCACTTTTCGACGTGGAATCTGTGCCGAATTTAGTTCTGCGCGGTGTTGAGTTGCGGTGTCCAAACCGAAACGATAGGAATAATCAGCTAATGCCGATTCTATGTCGATTATCTTTCGAGATGGCCCAATTTCCAAACCGTATCATACAGGGTGTAAATTAGCCCTTCACATAGCCGTCAACCAAACATTCTGTACATCAAACTAAGTACCCCTACGCAAACATTTTTGCTGGGACTTTTTTTTTGGGGTCAAAGAGTCACATTTTACGGTAAAACTCAATGTAGCACTCTTAAAACATTGTGCTAGTGGATGCTTTGAATAGTAAACGGGTCATGGAGGTAATTTAAGTAAAGTTATAACCTGAAAAACTAGTATTTACAAAAAAGCTGTGAACAATTTGGAACTTTCACCCCCAATATCTCCGTAACTAGGGGGTTCCCAGGTATGGTCTAGAACAAAAAAATGAAAGCAGTAGTGGGGAAAAAAAGCGCCTTTGGTTTGCGTTAAAGGTACTTTTACCCCCTTTTACTATTCAGAATCCTTACCTAAAGAAAGCTCGCACTATAGCCCAGCGAAACACAGCTACCGGGTCCACGCCGACCAATTCCCTCACGAATGCTAGCGAAGAGTTCTTCAGCACGCTCACGATGTCTTGCCGCATCAGGTCGAGGTTCTTCTCACGCATTGCTGTTACCTGATAAAGAATGAAGAATTCGCTTTTATATTCATAGATCTAGTGAGCTAATACATCAACTTGTTATCCCCGGAGGGTTAGGCAGAGGTGTACCGCATATTACACCCTCATTTTGTTTAAGTCCTATATATGATATGGGACTCTTAACTGGGAACAGATCTGGAATCAGGGGCTGCTAATGCAAAATTCTTGATAGAAAACCACAATGATTATTTGCCCGACCTGGTAATAGAATCCATGATCTCTTATATAGCAGTCTCAGTTGCTTGCAGCCATATTTTCTGTACTTTATTTTGTCACAAATTCACAACATATGCTTAAAAAATTAAGAAAACTGAATAAGCTTCACAATGTTTTTTGAGTTAGCCAAACCCGTAATTGGATAATATAATGTATGGTGGTGGTCAACGACTTGAATGTAGACTTACATTGCAGTCGTTAATTATACGTTTTGTATCCAATATTTGCTAACAACTGTCAATTTTTAACAAAATAGATTTACCTGATACTTCACTCTGCCCGCATAATGTCTGACAACGAAGGCAGGTTCCCGTCTCTGCGGCTTCTCATAGAATGGGTTGTTCTCATGCACCGAGTTAAACTTTTGTAGAAGTGTCTCATTCGTCGCCCAAGGGAAACTGCAATGTAAATGATCAAGGTTTCAAAATGCAAACTTGTAACTAAGTAATTCTATTATATAGTGTATAATACAAAAGTAAAAAGAATGGAGAAAGAAGGAGCTAATGGCTAAATAAGAATAGCCGCCCGAGTCGATCTTTAGGTTAAGCCGTGTTTTTCTATGCTCCTTGGACTGGTGAGCACCTTTTACATAGTTTCCATGCAACATTAGGCAATAGGCCCCGCCTGCCGTTTATAGATTTCCGACAGTCAGTAGAGGTAGTCAGTGGCTAGAACGTCTGTCAAGCAGTTTTACCAAAGACTATCGTATTACCCAGTCTAACTGATTGTGGAAGTGTGTGGGTAAAATGTTATGTAGTCCTCTATGTAAAATCCAGTATTTTGAATGCATCCGGTTAGACTGGAATCAGACTCTAATTTAGTTGAAAATAGGCTAGGCTGATGATGATAAGTCATAAGTCATTTAATCATTTGTTAACACTGGTACAATAAATAGTTGTTATAAAAAATTGCAAGCTCGCTATGTTAAACCCAGAGGTGTACAAATATTCATAGAGGTCATTAGTAAAAAGAATAAAGCTCGTCGATGTGAAGTCGTTTAAACAGACGGCTTTGTAGAACGTCGTCTGTCTCAATCATGGTGTGTCGGTCTGTTTCTTTGTACGATCTGTCTTATTAACGACCTAGCACTGTACTTGGGTATACACAAATAATATCATAGACACTCACTTGCACTGATCATCTAACAAGCACAGCAGACCGTTGACCTTCCCCTCAATGAGCTGCAAACAGCCCGTGTTATCAGAGAAGCCGATATCCGTCCACGGAATACCCTCCCGCTTGTACTCCTCCTGCTCATACTTGAACACGTGTTGGTTGAAGTAGTGCTGCAAGTGCTCGTTCGCGTAGTTGATGCACAGTTGCTCGAAGCTGTTGCTCAGACCGAAGTCCTCGAAACCGAATATGTCCAGAACGCCTGGGGAAAGAAACGGTTGATTGAGAGGTTTATCGGGTAATATGAAGGTCAGACTGCATGCGTCGTAGGTACTGTCAAAGTGTTAAGCCGAGATCGATCTTCAGTTCGATTTTCTGGCAAAGAGTTAGCAATATTTTTTAGAGTTTCCTTAGAGTTTCCCTAGTAGGTAGACTATTACCTAATACTAAGTGGGTTGTGGGGACCATACCTGGGAAACCCCTAGTTACGGAGATATTGGGGGTCCAAGTTCTAAATTTTTAACAGTTCGTTTTTTTAATACTAGTTTTCGAGTTATATCTTTACTCAAATTACCTCCATGACCCGTTTACTATTCAAAGCATCCACTAGCACAATGTTTTAAGAGTGCTACATTGAGTTTTACCCTCAAATGTGTTTCACCCCAAAAAATAAGCCCAGCCATAATTTTTGCGTAGGGGTACTTAGTTTGATGTACTCGTAATGTCACAGACAAAACTGTTAATCAGTCAAAACTACTTTAGACCGGTCAAAACTATTATAAGAAATTATTAGGTGGTTTTTGTTTTATTTCACTACTGATTTAAAAATAACATAAAGGTAATTAGGAAACTTATTAGCTTGTTAGTTTTTTTTTACCGTTTCATAACCTTGTGCGATAGATCAACATTTATTTTAATAAAGTAACGTTTTAGCGTTTTAACGTAACGTAAGGGTTTTGACTGTTTTTCGTGACGCCGTCGCCTCCTTCTGCGAAGCAGTGATGCTAGCGAAGGAGGTGGCGGAACGCGAGAGGGAGAGAACCTCTCGTCCCAGCCGCCGCGGGAGGCGCTCCGGGCGTCGGGGGTCCCGCGATGACCTCCGGCCGCCGTAGACGCGGGCCTGTGGACGGTGAGTGATGGGCTAACTCGCCGTCCGTCCGTCTCACGACGAAAACAGGCCGTGTCGACGGCGCGTTCGTGTTCCACGCGCGCCTCAAAGAGATGTCAGCAACATGGGAGGGGCCCGAAAGGGCCGACGCCTGTCGGGGCCGCGGGTAGTCCAACGGTTATCGCGGCCTCGACATAGAGGGCGAAGAAGGAACATGGGTGGTTTTTAGTCAGTAGAAGTCTGACACTCCCTTTCGCTCTGCCCAAGAGCGGGAGGGGTTATTTGATGATTTCCCAAAAAAAAGGGTTTTGACTGTAACCAGTCAAAAATATTTTTTCCCGATTAAGAGTTTTGAGTGTAAAATATACAATGCTTGTTTGACGGCTTCGTAAAGGGTTTGTTTACATTCTGTATGTGGAAAAAGGTCAGATGATGATTTACAACAAAAGACAGCGTAATGGTTATGGCATTACGTTTCTCAGATCGGTAGATTTCAATAGGCACACTCACCTATACTATGTCCTTGATGTTCCCTAAGCGTATCCTTTTTAGAGAGCAATGCGTGATTGACCTGCATCACGATCCAGTCGAACAGAGCACCGTACAAGCACTTCGCCATGGCGTCGCGCGTCGCTATCGCTTCTGGCAACCTGCAAGACAACACGGGTAATGTAAATTTCAAATAATTAACTAAAACATGCAGGAAGCTCGTGACGGAATAATAAGATGCACGCAGGGTAAGTCGCTTTTGCCAAGGACGGACCGCCGATGGGTGTCCATGCCTTACAAAACAAGTTTTCTCCATACTTTGGAAAGCACAATAAACTTTTGGTCCCGGCTTTCAATTATAGATTTTTGACTATCCTTAGTGACCCGAAATCCTGACATTTATATGGGGGCTGGGAAATCATCAAATAAAGGCAAGGCAGCGCGAAAGGGGGAGTGTCAGACTTCTACTGACTAAAAACCACCCATGTACCTTATTAGCCCTTGTGCCGAGGCCGCGGTATCACTTTCGAACAACCCGCAGCCCCGACGGGCATGACATTCAGCCTTACAAAAGGGTATTGTATTACCCAGTACTAAGTTGTGAAGGTCCGAAAGGCTAAGCAAATGATGAATTAATATAATAATATAATATAATATAATATTCCACAACTATCACACAACGCCATCTAGTCCCAAGCTAAGCAGAGCTTGTGTTATGGGTACTAGACAACTGATAAACATACTTATATATTTCTAAAAACATACATATTATAGATAAATTACACCCAGACACAGAACAAATGATCGTGCTCATCACACAAACATTTGTCCTCATTTATCCAAAAAAGTATTAGTAGTAGTATTTAGTGATTATTAAGTTAATCACACATCTTTTAATTTATTCATAATCATCATCATCATCATTTCAGCCAAAAGACGTCTGAACTGCTGGACATAGGCGTCCTCCAGGTGTCGCCACATCGACCGGTCCCGTGCGTCCCGCATCCAGCGGGAACCTGCAACCTTCACCAGGTCATCGGTCCACCGAGTGGGAGGCCTTCCAACGCAACGTCTTCCGGTTCGCGGTCGCCACTCCAGAACTTTTCGGCCCCACCGGCCATTCCTTCTGCGAGCAATGTGCCCTGTCCATTGCCACTTAAGTCTGGCGATTCTTCGGGCTACGTCGGTAATCTTGGTTCTCATGCGGATGTCCCTCATTTCTGATTCGATCACGCAAGGCAAGCCCTCTCCATTGCATTTTGGGTGACTTTGAGCTTTCTGATGAGGCCCATTGTGAGCGACCACGTTTCGGAATTTATTCACATTATTTTAAGTTGGCTATCAGTTCTGACTTGTGGTAAAGAATAGCATCATAAAGTAACCTAGACTTGTAATGGCCTTTGCTGTATGAGAGGAGGCTTTTCTGCCAATTTATCATAATGTCGTCTTTTAAAACCATTAACTATAACATTCGATCACATAATCGTAGCTAGTAAAATTTTACCGTCCTTGTTGGTATGTGTTTAGTTAGTTTAGTTTTATATAAGGCCCAAGTTAGCAAACAACTACGGGGTCATTTCAAGAGATGTTGACGTCGCGTAATCCTTAGACGCTTCATGAAAAGGAATGTGTTTTCGAAATAAGACGATTATCTCCTCATAGATAAGCGAGAGACTACAAAAGAATGTAAACAAAGCCACATTTTCTAGTACAATGAGTAGATGGTTATTAAATCCAACTTTACATCAATTTACATAATCACAAAATCAGAGATTACAATAACAGATACAGCCTATCCTTTTGTTGAATAAATTCCATACAGTTGATACTAATTGCTGGCAAGATTCCACTGCCATACATTGTATGCCTTGGCCTCTTTTCAAAGAAAATGTTTGTTTATGTTGCATATTATTTGCTAACTGGACTGCCTCGTTGCCGGTCTAGTGGTCGCAAGCGTGAGTGCTGTGCAAGAGGTCTGGGTTCGATTCCCAAATCGGGTAAAGTGTTATTGGGTTTTTTTATCAGAAATTTCTCAGTAGCGACCACGGAATATGGACTTCAGTCCGGTTTATGTCAATAGGCTCTCCTCCTACTACATAGGGCTTAAACCAAACTGGCGAAAAGTACGTGTACTAATGGATACACATCTGCCTAACCTTCGGGAATTACAGGCGTGATGTTATGTTATTATTTTCTTTAAATAAACATTCAGCCACTAGTAGTTGAATGTGAGTGAGTTTCGCGTCATAAGTTGCGGTCGGCTTTATAGCGTCTAGAAACGGACCCATTTATCCTCGATCGCGTTTCATGATCTAAATCAATGAGTAATCCCAATTTACGGCCTTGACAAAGTCAAAGTCGATCGGGACGTTTATCTCTACATTAAATCCCGATGGCATTTGTATTGATCACGGATTCCTGTCCATCACGATGCAGGAGACATCCCTTAATAGAAGTAGAGTTTTTAAGTCATTGTAACTACTACTTTACCTGTAATTAATAACTAGAGTTTCCCCCGAAGCCCTAGCCCGTTTAGACGTGAGGGCAGCCAACAAAGTCTCCTGCTTCACCCGCAATAGCGAGGATATAAGCGAAACGACCTCAGGATTCCGCACGCCGACCGCTTCGTCGTGGTGATACGACTTCCGTTGTGGTTGGAACTCCACGTTACCTGTAAATAATACCATTTCCATTACCGTACTGACATTGGTTTGTAAATTGAGGTTGGTAAACATACTCGTGTATGAATAGTAAAGCGTATGTAAAGATTGTAGTAGGTAGTGTTTTGTTCTTTCTGTCTATCCTTAAAAATTACATTCTTCCTGTCCGTCTATCTGTATGTCACAGCCATTTTACTTAGCCTTTTGGTCCTGTTATAGTTGAAATATGAGCAAATAGCAAGTATGTATAAGATTGTTTGATTTTAGCCGCGGCTTTGCTCGCGAGAAGCTCGCAATTTATCCAACGGAAACGTAATAAAAAGTATCCAGGCGATAGTCAACCTATGTGATAGTTCTTAATCCGTTCAGAAATAAGGCGAATTAATGTAACATACAGATATAGTTACGCATTTCCAATTATTTGTATGGATGCTACAGATGGATAAAGCATGAATGAATTTGGCGTGTTGATTTTTAGGACACTTTGATGTTCCTTTGATTTTTGAAAGATCAATGGTGGTCCAATGGTTCTTGGAAGTAATGCCAAAACAAACAGATTCAAGATCAATTTATGTGTGACTCACTCACTGTGCAAAAACATTTTAAAATGGCCTCTGCCCTTATACATAGTCTAGATATTGGATAAAGATGCTTAGAAGGTAAATTGTAAACTATTGTGAGATCACATCTTCAAATGCTGTCTAATATAATAATTGTTGGACATAGGCCTCTCTCAAAACAAGTTTTAATAGTTTTGAACATATTCGTTTATACTACTGAATCGACGTCATTTAATGTTAGAAGCATTATCACATTCTCCTCGCTTTACTGTAGATAAGCCTCAAAATATTTGAATAAATTGGTATTTAAAGTAGTTTGCTCTGCCATAAGAACCAAATACGAATCAGAGGGACTCCTTTTCCTTTCATTATCAGATACGTGATAATGCGATAATCAGTTTCTAAGCTACCGTCATAATAGTGACTTCTATCATGACATTCCATTATTATATAAAGATACAGATCGATTGGTAACCTACATGTAAATAAAGCATGTCACTGCGTTATGAACTAAAGGGTAAAATGATTACTGCAAAATTAGTGTTAATAACTAATGCAAGAATGCAGGGCCACCACATTTGTTGTGTAGGAGGAAAAGGAATCAATTTCCTATTATTAGCACAACTGTCAATGAATTATGTACACATATTTAAATATTATGTGTACAAGGCATTAATTTGTTTGCTATGTCGAGGCATAATATGATTCAACAATATTATGACCGATAGTAAAAGATATCAAGATTATTACTTTTCTATCAGCTGATAAGATTCCCTAATAGAAACTTGACTTCATAATGTGTATTTAGATGGACATTTATTTCTGAAAAACTTACCTAAAAGCAGCACGGCCGATAGCACAGCGAACAACCGCTTCTGCTTGTCCATAGTGAAGCCCACCATCTCCATCGATTGTTTTAACCGCGAGAATTCATATTGTTCGTCAATACCCGGCACCTCACTACATCCAGTCCTTGATAAATAGTTATATTTGTCCACACTGAGTAAATGCAACTGTTCCTTCTCCTGCTCCGAAGCACCCGCCAATAAATAATAAAACACATGATAATTCCTTTCGTTTCGGCCCTGACTGCATATTCGTGACTTTTCCAGCAAATATTTTTGTACAACGGCTCCATGCACCATGCCATTTTCCTTGTAATTCACTTGAATAAACTTGCCAAACCGACTGGAATTATTATTGTGAGCAGTTTTCGCGTTGCCAAACGCTTCTAACACTGGACCTGCACTCAATATAGTTTGCTCCACTCCACTGCCATGAGATCCCTTTTGGCTGAGCGCCGTTAAATGATGCAGTAGAAAATTCGTACTCTCAGTCTTTCCTGAACCACTCTCTCCACTGATCACTATGCATTGATTAGTTCTCTCTCGGAGCATACAATGATATGCGGCGTCGGCTACTGCGAATATGTGAGGCGGAAGACTGGATCCTATCCGTTTGTTTTGATATAACTTCACATATTTCGGATTATAAATCGGGTAGAACTTGAACGGGTTCAGTGCTATTAGTATAGAGCCGACGTATGTGTAGATATAGCCGGCCGAGAACCTCGCTTTCAAGTTCTCTAGTAGCGTCTGTTCGTTGAGCTCCGGCAACTGGCACAAGTCGGGATACTCCCGATCTTTCGGCTGGTACAAGAAGCGCTGGAAGTAATCCTTTATCAGCTGAGGATCCACCGAGAAGTTCTCTATCCATGGCTCATCGGGGATTTTCTCTCGGAGGTAAAATCTGCAAACAGAAACCAAACCTTTTAACTGAGATATCTACAGTAACGAGCGGGAAAATGTCTAAAAATAAAATTTTACTTTTGAGTCATAATGCCGAAATCTAAATATTTGTGAGTTGTGGTACAGTTTTAGAGGCCATGTTTGATCGAGCGGCAAAGTTTCAGTTTGATTGGCAGGATGGAGACGGCGTTATCACAGCGCTGTCGCAGGAAGAGTGAGTCATGCGCCACACTGGGATATTATCCCCAATCACTGCTACAGTCCTTCATTAAACAACTAAGTAGCAGTTTAAACAACACTTATTTCATTCCAGCACTTAAATATGTATAATAGACACATTCATAGCGGGACTACGATAACGTTTTGCTTTCGTATGTATTTACGCGTGTTTAAATGCATAATAATAGAAATTCTGTAGGACGTAAGTAATTTAAAGTTTTCCGCACACAAATAAGTGCACAGAAGTTTAAATTACGGTAATCACGTCTCGTGTAAAATAAATTAAGATGAATCACCACAATGGAACATAGTATACGAATAGTATTGCGGTGACAGGACGCTAACGGACACAACCATATGTAAAAGTACAACAAATACAAGACACGCAGGTGTTTAAGACAAGGTTAGACGTATCTCTCGTAACAGATAATTGCAGGAATAAGATAATTATATAGAAAAACCTGATTTGACATTGTTGAACTTGCCACAGACTACTGTTTGCGTCGAGGAAAAAATATATTCAAATAGGGTAGGTATGCAACATTTGCAGTTTGTTTTTTAATTAAATTAATCATGAGTTGAACATTACAGTGTTAATTATAGCAGGAAAAATTTGCATGTAACAAGAGTAAATGGTAAAACATGAGTTATTCATTAAATCATTGAAATGGTGACAACCGTAAACCGTCCCTTGCTAAACTGATATGATCAAGGCGAAACAAAAAAAAATGAGTCATGTATAATTAGTAGTTAATGAGAATGACACATGAAAGGTTTCTGAGTACTGACCTGTTGTACTGTCCTGAGCCGGTGTTATTGGGCCACAGCAGCATGACTGCGACGGGCGACTCATTGGGCCCAAGACGCCGCTCCTTGCACTCGCCGCTAAGCATGTCCCCCACCACCTAATAAGGACATTATATTTTTAGTCCCCTCCCCTTATGTACACGTAATCCTAATCGCTAAGGGTTAACTAAGATGATACGAAACTCACGATAAGCCAGTATGCGTACGCTTTCGGTTGCTATGGCACCTAAAGGGATTTGAAAAGTCTTTTACAGTTTTCATTGACAAAGGTTTTCGCAAGGACTACCTCTCTTTCTTTAGATACGCTTTAGATAAAATCATATTATGAAGGCCCTTTTGGCATTATTAGATTTAATTATTTTGACTTGGTTTTGTTCATTTTTAAGGTATTTTTAACACAGATCACAAGTTGTATTTTAATTGGATCTAAGCTCGATATTCAACATTTCAGATAAAAACAAATAGTTAAAATAGCACAAATGTTATCACTTTTTAAAAACAAATTGTACAAAAATATTTTATCATATTATCTGCGACTTCCTCAAAACGCGATAATCTCACCTATGAGCTGGTAGACACATGTAGAATGTCTCACTGATGACAAAGTTAAAGGAAGCAATCATCTTGGACATAAGCTGACTCATTCAGTTACAATGAGCAAAAAATTGCAATGTTTATATTGTTAATCAATTTTTTACATCAATGTGGTGAGCTGTTTTAACTTTTAACTGATACTGAGTAAATGTGCTTCAAACAATTTGTGTGTTGTTTGAATGGACAGAGATTTCTTTATTCAAATGAGATTTGACAGTTTAAAATTAATATGATGGATTTATCCTGAAATTAGAGTTTATGAAAGAGTTAAAACACAATATTCCTTTTCACAATAGTCAGAGATATACTGGCAATAATAAACAGTTAACTTATCATCATAATTAATTTGAACATTGCTAATTAAACTGTGTGCCATTCTTATATTCACACTGAGCTTCTTTTTAACTGAATAATATTCCTTCTATGGTTTCTGCCTCCCCCCATGGGAAAAGGGCGTGAGTCTATTGTATTAAAACCCAGCTGTTAATCATCAATGGGACGCCGTCGCCTCCTTCTGCGAAGCAGTGATGCTAGCGAAGGAGGTGGCGGAACGTGAGAAGGAGAGAACCTCTCGTCCCAGCCGCCGCGGGACACGCTCCGGGCGTCGGGGGCCACGTGACGGCTTCCGGCCACGGACGGTAAGTGATGGGCTAGCTCGTCGTCCGTGCGTCTTATGACGACGACAGGCCGTGTCGACGGCGCGTTCGTGTTCCACGCGCGCCTCAAAGAGATGTCAGCAACATGGGAGGGGCGTGCGAGGGCCGACGCCCGTCTGGGCTGCGGGTTGTTCAAAAGTTACCGCGGCCTAGACATATAGGGCTAAGAAGGAACATAAGTGGTTTTTAGTCAGTAGAAGTCTGACACTCCCTTTCGCTCTGCGCAAGAGCGGGAGGGATAATTTACCACCAACCAAAAAAAAAAAGAAAAAAACAAAACTGTTAATCATTAAAAGGGTTTCCAATCAACAACAAAAATACTTTCCAATAATGAATCGTCATTATCATCTGCCTAGACATTCCCAACTATGTTGGGGTTGGCTTCCAGTCTAAACGGAAGAAGTGGAAACCGAGTACTTTACATGGAGCAACTGCTTATCTGTTCTCCATAACCCAGTCAGTACAAGGTAATCCAATACTGTTGGTGAAAGAATATGTTTATGGCATAATCAGCCCATAACATATTCTAGGATACAGGCCTCCTTTCTGTGAGAGGGAATGGGGCTGTAAATCTGTAACCAAGCAGACCAGACCCAGTCTGACTCAGACTGGTTGGCAAAACTTTTCAGTGCTAGAACAGGCCTGGTTCTTCATGTCTTCCTTTGGTGTAAACAATAATGATGAAATAAATAAAGTATGCTGCCTGGGTTTCAACGAACACTAATCAAGGTCGTTACCACACTGCTATCAAAATGTAATGGGTGAAAATACAACCCTAAGCAAAAAGGGCACTCCCTGTTATTGCGCATTTTTTTTTCCGTACCATATTATCTAGGAACTTTCTAGTTACAGAGATATTGGAGGTAAAATACACAACTTTATAATATTATTATTTTTCCTTTTATTTTACTATTCAAGCAGCCATCAGCACAAAGTTTTTGAGTGAGTAACATACTATAACACCTACTGTAAACAATGATTTTTCACAAAAAAAAAAAAGGTTGTTTTCCAGCCATATTTTTAGTGTACATTAACATAGTTTAATATTGAGATTGCTTGGTTGACCGCTTCATAAAGGGTTCATTAACACCTAGTATGATATAGTATAATAAACGTACCTCAGCCAGTTCATACGGCCCACCGGATCCATTGGTCAAGCCGAGTTTGTCAGTGATGCAGCAAACAATTTCTTCAGAGCTGGTCTGCTTCGAGGCTTCTACTGACAGGGCTTCATAGTGCGGTGACAGTGCCCCCACATACACCTGCATTTAATTTTAAACTTTAGGAACAGGTTACTGAAGACTCAACAAGAAACTTTTGTAAAATAACTGTTTAACAATTTTGCAAACAATAAAGTGTAGTTTAACAAATATTTCAGACACAATATAAGAATTTCTAGATTTTAAAATGATCTTTAGAACTATTAGTGTAGCTATAGTTCAATATAACCGTAACCGTTACTAATATACAGTAAACTCGTCATCTTCCTGCCCCTTTCCCACTCTATTTGGGGTTGGCGCAACATGTTTTCCTTTTCCATTCTTCCCTGTTAGACGTAACAGTGGTATTTACTCCTTTCTCTTTCATATCATTCCTCAGGCTGCTTTCACATAAGGGCGTTAGCAGCGCGACAATCGCGCGACTGTAAACAAATACTTACGGGTTGTTACGGTTGTTCTTATAAAATGTGAAGGAATATGCTTCTGGCGCACAACTGTCGCACTGCTAACGCCCTAATGTGAAAGTGGCCTTACACAATCTATAATAATAAAATAGTAATATACAGTAAAATTATGATACTTATTACAGTACAATTTAAAATTGAGTTGATGTCATTAATTCGGCTGGTAAAGTCAATGTGGTGTATGACAAAAGACAAATTGGTTAACAACTTCCTCATAAGTGGACAATAAACTTTGTTAACTTGTTACAGGGTTATTCAAGGAAATAAAATATATTTTCAGTTAATCCAGTGATTAGTTATATCATTTTAGAAATTATATTATTAAATGTGTAAACATGCATTTGTTTACTTTCTACGATTGTACACTATAAAGCTTGGCATTGAACTTTGCTTAATATTAAACATGATTTGAGAGTCATTGCCTTATTTGTAATGTCCCTGTTTTCCTTTCTTGTACAAGGAAGTTAGTAGTTAATTAACATTTACTGGGTGGAGACACAGCTGAAAAACCTGACATTGAATCAGTTGTATAAATGGGGTACTTTCAACTGAACAACAAGTTAAAAACATTGATATGCCACTTGCATAGAACAAAGACTTCCAGGAATTACACTGCCATAATTATGTTTGTGGCAGATCAGTTGATTATTGATAGGCTAATTAAATAATATTTACTTGGGCTGGCTCCAATGGGTTGTTATTGCCCTGCATTTTATCAATATGGATGTTTTATATTACATTTACACAAAACTTTGTTAAAGAACTGAATCTAGTAGCATATAGCTGAGTTCAATTAGTATCCACTTTTACTCAAAAATTAAAAGAACAAAAATATTACTGACCTGCACAATATACCTGTGATTTTCAGAATGAGCCATTTTGCAACATTGTTCTACTCTTTGTGGCTTAATGCAATGTATTTACAGCTAATCTTCATTTTAGCACAATGTTTTTCTCTTGTTTCATACTTTTGTGAATGTTTACATACATTTCAGGTAAACACTGATCTATGTTATCTCTGTATCTCGAACAGCAATCTTATTTGTGTATTTTCATTCAATGTTGATAAGTTTGTCTTGCAGTAAAGCGTTTGTCCAGTCGATGTTTTTAAAAATGTGAATTTTCAGCGAACTGCACCTGACCCCCACAGAGTTTAACAGGTAGTCAACCGTGACAAGTTCATAAAATATCATGTCCCTAAACGATGATCGCCGCTCGGAACACCGTTCGGTGTATACCTTGTTGATTGATTTGGCGTTTCACTGTGTAAACATGAACCCCGCAATAAAACACAAAGAAGAGAAATCTCAGATTTGGGTCACATGCTGATTGAATAGAACAGTTGCCCAGCTTGCTGCGAGGTCTTTGGTTGACTTTCTTCCCACTTAACACAAATAATAAAAGTTAAAATAAACACTTAGTTTATAATTTGAAAATCGGTACACCTTACAAACCTATTGCAGATAAAAAAACAACACTTTAGATACAAAACTGTAGCGAAATCGGTGTCTCCGACAACCTGTTATTTGTCAAACACAACTCTTCCCAACGCACCACGTAATCGCACCAGTTAAATTCTAATATTGGCAAAAAATATAAAAAAGTTTTCTATTTCTTGAACACTTATAGATAGGTTCGCTTGTTATTTCAATAAACAGTTTGATCAGAGAAATCTAATCTATGAACCACCATTTTTATTTGTGTCCGACTTGAATCGTGTATCAATGTAAAAATAGTTATTTTAAAATATATTCAAAACTTAATAAATTCTACCACAATGGTGGACTTCTGAATTTAGCCGTATAAAATCATAGACAATGACTGTCAAAAATAGACACGCGATCATTTTGTTTTTAATTTTTATTTGAGATCTAAAAAATGGCTCCAGCATTCCAAACAAGTTCCAGACCGATTTAATTATACTGTAAACTACATTTTGGAATTAAAAATCTGGAACTGTGGGATCCGATTGATCACAGCCTTTTTCAAATAACTAGTTGACGCTTGCTGTGAACCAAGGGCTGGCTTTTAGCTAAGTGTTGCCATATAACGAGGCAAACGCCGCGCCCGCCGCGCCGCGCCCGCCGCGCCGCGCCGCCGCCGCGCGCCGCGCCATCATCGCCAGTCTTTCGGGCACATTACCACCTGGCAGCGTGGATGAGAAGTTTTTTGATGCCCTTGTGTAGCTTAAAGCATTTATTTGAAAATCTATTTTGATAAATTACAGTACACAAATCTATTAACTCATCTTAATTTTTCAATACGATTCATCATTTGGCGCCTTTTTGGCGCTCGGTGGATGGGAGCTATAGTACATTACTTAACTTCGTAGTTCCGATTTTCTCCGAGGCTCCAAAAGATCTTTATAGCACTGTGTATCCGTATTACAATCAGTAAAAAGCTGTTGTTTTGGAATAACAAACAGGCACTTCAGTTTTGTCTAATTTGTATGTATGCTTAGATTACATTTTTATTTCCAACGTGTCATGAGTTTAATGGCTGGCAACATTGTTAATATTTTGGATTTTATTACATGTAGCGCGACTAGGCTAGCGCGACCCTCGCTACAGTTTAAACAATATTCTGTGAGCGAGACTACCTTGTCCCTTGTCGCATTCACCATAGGGTGCGACAAGGTAGCCCGCGAAATTCGAATTTTATAACGTTTTTTTTTTGCAATTTGCGGGTCAGTGTCAGATTGTATGAAATGAAATAGGATTCGCGACCGTAACAAATGTCACTTTACTGAGTAATAATGATTAAAATCACCAATACAACCGTCTCAGTTCATATTAGTCTCTTGAGTGACTATTCCATGAAAAAGGCATTCAAGAGACTATGAGAATATGTCTAAAGGTCTCAAGAATGTCGTTTTCATCAAATATTCACTAACATTTGGGTCAGTGGGTCGTGTTAGGGGCGGATTTGTTACTGCCGCGAATTCTCTTTTATTTAATGTTCGACTTGACGCTGACCGGCAAAGTGCATAACCCGGAAGAAAATTCGAATTTCGCGGGCTACCTTGTCGCCTTCACAAGGTGAAGGCGGCAAGGTAGCCCGCGAAAATTCGAATTAACCAGGCACAGCCTACCTTCTTCTAAATTCTTGTAGTATGAGAAGAATAGTCTGGAGGCATAAATATTAGAGTATGAAAACTTAAAAGTCAGACTTATCTCCAATAATCTTTTTTTTTTTTTATTTTTTTTTTTTGGCGGGTGGAAAATCATCGAATAACCCCTCCCGCTCTTGGGCAGAGCGAAAGGGAGTACAAAAAACCACCCATGTTCCTTCTTCGCCCTCTATGTCGAGGCCGCGATAACTAGTGTACAACCCGCGGCCCCGACGGGATCTCCATAATAATCTCCATCACCGTTTGAGATAGATCACGATTGAGATAAATTCACCCTGAGTGGGATTCCCTTTGTGACACCCCGCTGAAACCAAATAAACGCATAGACTGCCACTTATATGACATTCGCCTGTTCAAATAAATTCGGCTCTGCTTGTAGGTACCGTATGGAACACTCCCCTTTTGTCTTAGCAGACACAACGCATGCGTTCAAAGGATCGTAGGATGTGGGATTTCAGTTTGGTCAATTGCTTCAGACTGGACTGACGAATCGACACTGAAATTCAGAAAATCAATTAAGTATGCAACTTTGAACTGACATGGAATATGAACCAGTAAAGGTACAGCAAAATCTTCAAAACATCAAGTGTTTTGAAGATTTTGCTGCACCTAAAGTTAATAAATTGAGTCATGTTTTTATCTCGGGCACGTTTGACGCAACTTTGTTGTGACGATAATCGTATCCTATGCCTGTGGGTAACTATATCTTTAAAAACAAGGGGCAAAAATATAATTAAATATTATGTTATGTGCAGTTAATAAAGAGGTCGGTACACTTTGTTACTAGGTAGAATAGGATTCAGTGCATAGAGGCATGATCCTGTAGCCTGTTTTCTGTTTTTTTAATAATGGGAAATCATCAAATGACTCCTTCCGCTCTAGGGGAGCAGAAAAGAGTGTCAGACACTCAGACTCTTAATAATTAATTTATGTTTTATTATTGTATTTTATTATTGCGACTGACTTACTTCTTCCGCTCTAGGGGAGCAGAAAGGAGTGTCAGACACCCAGACTCTTACTAACTAATTTATGTTTTATTATTGCAACTGACTTATTTTAATTTAATTGAATTAACTATAAAGACGGGTTTGGATTTTTTTGTCACAATTTGTGAAAATAGTGTCACGGTCACGGACGTGTGAAACAAAAGCGTTACGGCCGCTTGGGAGGGCGATAATCTCAGGAACTATTGGTTGGGTTTGAATAATTATTTTTGTATCTGATGGTCCATTTATCGAGAAAGGTTAAACGTTAAATAATATCACTCTGCAACTAAAAGGAGCGGAGCATAATTGAAAAATGTTGCAAAAACGGGAAAAAATATTTCTTATTGAGAGCTTCCGTTGCGTGCGGTGCGTAAGCAGTTTGTTTAAGTTACGCAAATATAATGTAAGACGGAATTATTCCCCATTAAAAGTTCAAAAACATGTCCGCGACAGCATAATGTCTATGAGCGACGGATAGCTCACAATTTAAATTAATTAATTTAATTTTTTTATTTTATTTTTTTTTTTTATTCAATATTTGTACGACCTACAAGTATTTGTTCCGAGTCTGGGTGTTTTTCTATCTATATTATGTATGTATTTACAAAAAAAAAAATGTATATAAGTAGTTTATCAGCCATCTCGTTACCATAACACAAGCATTAGGTTGCTTAGCTTGGGACTAGATGGCGTTGTGTGAAATGTCCAAGGATATTTATTTATTTATTTATTTATTTATTTATAATTACTACTTTTACTTTTAAAATTTTAGATTAAAAATAATGAATTTTTGCGAAGCTTATTTAACCCATATGATATTAATCTACATATATCTAAATAAATGTGTTTGTCAGAACGGAAATTTAATATATAATATTTGTGCTATTTACTCTGTACAGTTTAAACAAATATCTTACAAGATATCCCAATCGCAATATAAAAATATCCCCGCGACAAAATAATTACGCACACAAAATGCTTTACGGCCGCTTGAGGAGATATCACAGGAACTATTGGTTGTGAAATGGAATAGTTATTTTTGTGTTTCATAGTCCATTTATCGAGGAAGGTTAAAAGTTATATAATATCACGCTGCAACCAATAGGAGCAGAGCATGATTGAAAAATGTTGCAAATACGGGAAAAAGACTGATCAGTCTGCGGGAGACTGCTAATGAACTTGAGGGACAAAATGCATCGGGGCCGCGGGTAGTCCAACGGTTATCGCAGCCTCGACATAGAGGGCGAAGAAGGAACATGGGTGGTTTTTAGTCAGTAGAAGTCTGACACTCCCTTTCGCTCTGCCCAAGAGCGGGAGGGGTTATTCGATGATTATACACCCACCAAAAAAAAAAAAAAAAAGGAACAAAATGCATTTATTAAAATGTACCTAACCTAAACAAATTATCTTCTTCTTCTTCAACCTTTCACCACCCAATGCTGATAGCAGGTCTCTTCCAGTGCACGCCATTCTTCCCGGTTTTTCGCCTTTCGCATCCAGTTCTTTCCTGCCACTCCAACAAGGTCGTCGGTCCAACGCATCGGTTGCCTGCCCACATTTCTATGCCCTACTCTAGACCTCCACTCAAGCACCCGACTACCCCACCTGTTGTCCTGTCTACGGCACATTTGGCCCGCCCACTTCCATTTTCGGCTAGCGATCACATGGGCTATGTCGACCAATTTCGTTCTCTTCCGGATCTCTGTGTTCCTGATTCGATCACGTAGAGAGATGCCTAACATAGCAAGGTTCATGGCTCTTTGGGTGACTTGGAAAAAAATTGCAACGGACAAGTGGAAAAACGAATCGCAACATAACTTGAAGTTTTACGGGCAGATGGTTAATGTACCTACTTGTCAAATTTGAAAACCTGCCAGAAAACTACCAGTTAAAATTTTGTTGCGATTCGTTTTTCCACTTGTCCGTTGCGATTTAATTTTCCACTTGTCCGTTGAAGTTTCACTTCTACTATGTGTCCCAGCACACATTTAGTTTTTTTTTAAATAATTATCCGTGTTCCTTCTAATAAACTTTCCAGAGCCACGGTAACTCTTTTGAACAAACTCCGTAACCGAATAGTCGCCGTTCATTCATAATTCAATGAAAAGATGCAATCTTACTTTACAATCATCAACAGCCTATTAATGTTCCCACTGCTGGGACACAGACAGACACAGGCCAGAGAGAGAATGGGCTATAATCTACCACGCGGGGCCAGTGCGGGTTGGTGGATGTCACATGTCTTCGACTTTGTGGGTCTAAGACATGCCGGTTTCCTCACGATGTTTTCCTTCACCGTTTTGAGAGGAGCGGCGTGATGAAATAAATTACACAAAGTAATGTGCCTGCCTGGGTTCGAACTCACGACCTACTGTTCGTCGGGGCCGCCACCACTGGGCCACCGCTGCTCCCTAGTTTACAATAAGGTCATATATTTGCAATATTCCTATTTATTATTATTTTGTGTACAATGTAATGTTGCTTAGCTAGCTGTAGTACCTTAGTCAACCACACTCGGTATGTAGCCTTGTCAGCCGGCATGATAAGAAATGAAACAATGAACTTGAACCTTTAAATAATTATAATTTTAGCTTTAGTGCTGCAGACTTACTGCCTGAGTGACTGCGTTGATGTTTGTTGTGAGGTATCAAATCTACCCATAAAATAACATTGACTGGCCTAGGAGAAATTACTTACGAACGTGGCGTTCTGGGTTCTGAGGAGCTCGTGGCTAGACAATAACTCGAATGAATCTCCAGATTAAACCAAGCCTACCTAGGCTGATATGTGTATGGGTGTGTTATTTAGCTTCCTTCGTGGTCCTGGCTGTCCTTTGTAGTTCTTGGAAAGAAAGAAAGAAAAAATATTTATTGGTCTCGCACAGGACAAGAAATAAAAAATAGAAAACAAGAGAAAACTTAAAAATAATAATAATACAGAATTAAAATAAGTCCCGTACGAGACTAAAAGGCCACTATCTCAGCATAGTGCTGCAACATTTTTGACCACGGTCACAGCGCTGGCATTCTGATAGGGCTCGAGGGGACGTCGCGTTCACAGAAAAAAAAAATAATAATAACAAACGCAATATGTTATGCAAGGATGATTATGTACTTATCTAATGTATTATAAATACAGGAAATAATATGTCCACATCCAACGAGCTACGGTATTGACGACACACGACTGTACATAGGTTAGACTGGTTGTGAGACTTTCTTTCAGGACAACAGGTGGGGTAGTCGGGTGCTTGAGTGGAGGTCTAGAGTAGGGCATAGAAATGTGGGCAGGCAACCGATGCGTTGGACCGACGACCTTGTTGGAGTGGCAGGAAAGAAATGGATGCGAAAGGCGAAAAACCGGGAAGAATGGCGTGCACTGGAAGAGACCTACACTCAGCATTGGGTGGTGAAAGGTTGAAGAAGAAGAGAAGAAGAAGAAGAGACTTTCGACCTGTTACGACTAACAGGTGGCCCGAAAGTCTAAAAACCAGTCTTACCATAGGGTATCCAAATACCTAGTACGAGCTGGATTGTGGAGGCCAGATAGGCAGGCGCTCCATGTGGAATACTGGTCGACCCCAACGTTTAATCTCCTCGCCTAGCCGTGTTATTGGGTTTTTCATGTTGGTATGTTTTTCTGAACTTTGGACCAGGTGTTTGGATTTGTACCCGGTTAATGACAGTGGAGGGACCAATGCATAGAAATGATATAGACGTGGCAAAATGTATAGCACTTCCGTTTGTATCTACTCCATTCAGGAATAAAAACAGTCGTGATATTCTACTATCCTATCCTACTGATATTATAAACCCGAAAGTTTGTAGGTATACAGTACGAGTATAAAGGGTGTAAAAGTAAGGGCACTGAAATTACCTCTATGACCCGTTTACTATTCAAAGCATCGACTAGCACAATATTTTAATACCTAGGGCTACATTGAGTTTTACCGTAAAATGTGATTTTTGACCCCAAAAAAAAAGTCGTTTCCCAGCAAAAATGTTACGTAGGGGTACTTAGTTTGATGTACAGAATGCTTGGTTGACGTATGTGTAAAGGGTTAATTTACACCCTGTACATGTATGAATGTCTCATGCAAAGACAATGTAAACATGGAAGAAACTCTCAATTCTATACTTACAAAAACATGCAACTGGATGAACGAACATAACCTTGAGATTAACTACCCTAAAACCAAATTAATAATAACCAAATTAATAATGACTTTCTACCCTTACCAAAAACCTCCTTTAACCTTAGATTTTATGTTTAACGAATCAATATTAGAAACCGTTAATGAATTTACCTTACTCGGAGTTATAGACACACACATAAACTGGAAATCACACATCCAGAAAACTCACTCAAAGATTTCAAAATTTTCCTACGCCCTCCGTGAAATAAAAAAGACCACCAATTTGCAGACTACCCTCACCACCTACTATTCTTATGCCTATGCATGGCTTAGCTATGGTGTCACTCTTTGGGGAAACAGCACAAATGCACAATTACTTCAGATAGTTGCAAACCATTCTTTCAAAAACATAATATATTAACCCTTCCTTGTATATACATTTTAGAAACTTGTAAATTTGTGCGAAAACACCAAGAATTTTATTCAAAACGTGAAGACATCCAGTCACGCTATCTTCTCAGACACCGTTCTAGGCTAAATATACCAAGTTCTCGGTTAGAAATGCACTCAAAAAGTCCCTACGTAATGTCCATAAAAATATATAATAAACTACCCGCATCATTAAAAAAAGAAGAAAACATTCACATAATATAATTATATATAAAATTTGGTACACAGATAGTTTATAACCTGGATTAACACATAGGATAGTTTTTATCCCGATTTTATCTTCTCGTGGGATAACTTTCGAGTTGTAGTGGGCGAAACCGCTGGCAACACCTAGTAAGGTTAATAATAGTACCTACCTATGTTTCAAAATTATTTTATTCTAGCTTGTGCCAACGGCTTCGCCCGCGTGGAGTTCGATAATTGTCCCACTGGATTATACTATATACATACCGGGATAATAATTTAAGTATCTTAAATTCCTATGTGTTAATCCAGGTCATAAACTATCTGTGTTCTGAATTTCATCCACATACGTTCAGTAGTTTTTGCTTGAAACAAACATCCATCCATCCATCCATAAATCCTCACAAATTTTCGCATTTATAATATTAGTAGGATCTTTTTATAGAGCTGTGATCACACTCAACTGTTCTGGCTAAAATTGAATTTATACACATAAAACAAAAACTTCATTAAATACCATGCTTTTTTATTCATTTTCGCTACTAATAGTGATATTATGTAAGTACATTTTTGTAGGTATTGACTTCACTTATTCTATATTTACAAAATTAAATTAACGCTTGTCAGAAATAGTTACAAGTACAATAAATGCTATTTATGTAATATTTACAAATCTTTATTTTACAATCATTATTTGGTAACTTACTTATTTATTATACTAAACGCAGAATACTTATTTATATTAAGTAAAAATAATAAAACTCCTGTTAGTCTATTTCTTGTCAGTATTGCTTCGATTAGTTGTTATTATTTCAGTTTACAAATTACAAAAGGTAACTTTTAATTTGACAGCGGTCAGTTGATAGGAAGTCGATTCAGCCTTTCAGACAGAAACAGGGATTTGAGATTAATAATATCGAAATCAGTTTTTAGTACTTTGAAGAAATTTGCAGAGAATTACTGTCATGTTTACCTTTTAGTTTATTGAAGTAATTAAATTCAACCTACTATTTACAAGATATTTAAATTCACCCAAAACTGCGAATCACCGAATTATTTTACTTATTTTAAAACACTGTCTCTCATTCACTTACTGAAAACTTACTTATAAATGTAATGTATCACAGTAGTATTCCTCTTGTAGATCTCCGATGCGCGTGGGGCGCTGCGGCAGCGCGCCTGGCTGCGGCGGCGGCAGCGGCGGCACGCCGCGCGTGCACGCGCCCGTGCTTGGCGAGGTGGTCCGAGCGCGCGAACCGCTTGCCGCACTCTGTACACCGATACGGCTTGTCCCCAGAGTGACTTCTTCTATGCCGAGCCAGCTCGTCCGACCGCGCGAATCTCCACGCACACCCGCCCCACGTACACCGGTACGGCTTCTCGCCGCTGTGACGGCGCAGGTGAGCCCGCACGTGAGACGCTTTCGCATACAGTTTGCCGCAGTCCTCCACTGGACAACGGAACGCACCCAACTCCGGACAAAACTTCGGCTCACCAAACGAACGAACTTTCACATCGGTCTTCTCGTATATCCGCGTTTTACTCTGCCAGGTCTTATCCACCGCGACGTAGTCATGTGTCTCCAGAGCACACACGGACTCGGTGCTGAAAGACGAGTCAGTACCCGACTGCGGCGACTGCGGCGAGTCGTTGGACAAATCACTGCTCAAAGCTTCCAAGAGATATTCGTCAATTATACTCTTGTCCAAATCGGCAAAATCGAAAACTGATCCATCAAGAATGTTAGCGGCTTCCTTGTTTATGTCACTAGCACTATTTACAAAACTATCACAGTTGAGATCCAAGTCACTGAGCTGCCAGTCGCCGTCTGAGTCCAGGGACGGCAGCTCGAAGTTTATGAGACTTTCCGCCGGCGAGTACTCGAACAGGAGCTGGTCGTTGAGGAGGGCCTCTTCGAGCAGCGGTCCGGAGCCGTCGCAGAACATTGTGGACCTGGAAGTTAATAACAACACCGTTAATTAAAATTTTGTGAAAGAGAAGAAATTCATGAACGAAAAGTTTTCGTGATGTTATGTTACTAACAATTTTTAATTCCTCGTTGCGTCGCCAGTTTAGTTGGTGGTCCACCACTGAACACTGAACTTAATAATTGTAAGTAATATCAGCGAATATAATGTCAGGATGAGCTGCAGACAGGCGGCTGTGTCGCGTCCCGGGGTTGGAATGAGTGTGCTCGAGATGTAGCGGCAGCGGTGCCCGCGCCGGACAGTGCGACGGACGCGACGCGATAACGACGACGATCAGCGATTAACGCAATCCGCGCGCACATGTCCCGTGCCATCCAACACCGAGTGGAAACACATTGGAAAAAAATATCTTTACACCGATTAACCCTTTGCGCAATCAATAACAAACATTATAATAGCCGGTCACAGTATGAAGTTACGTGCTCAACGCCACCTCTGGGTATGTATTTGAGCATTGTTTTTGTCTACATTTTAATACAGTTTGCAGTTAAATAGATAAAACAAGTAGAAAATATCAATTAAAAAAGCCGTTTATTGAACATAATCGAGACTCGGCTCATTCATTTTCTGTTGTTATCGGTTATTTGCCCGACTTGTCCCACAGTTCTTTTACCTAAGTTCACAACAATTTAAGTGTGTGAGTGATTTATAACTAATTACATATAACATTTGCAACAAAGTCTTTCCATCCAACAATGTATGTGTTGACCGTAACTCTACATTTTTTATCAGGCCATTTTATTTGCCTTTAGAATCGCATCATTTTAAAAATTACCTTCTCGAACGCTATTTTACTAGACTCCTGACCTGACTCTGAAAACTGCAAAGTTAAAACGTACGAGTTCTAAGTCTGCATTTTCAGATCTGATCAAGTGTATATATTTAGGCTGCAGGATGTTGTAAGGGCTGCGGGATGTTGTAAGAGATACCGCGGCCTTGACATCTAAAGTCTAAGAAGGAGCATGGGTGGTTTTTAGTCTGCAGTAGAAGTCTGACACTCCCTTTCGCTCTGCCGAAGAGCGGGAGGGGTTATTTGATGATTTTCCACCGGCCAAAAAAAAAAAAGTTTTATATTTATGTTCTGTGCATCCGATATTCCTATCTAGTGCACCAGTTAAGTTTTTGGGATATGTATATTTTGTAAAATAACGCCTATCTGTGTAACCACGCGCGGGCAGGACGCGAAATGCATTCATTCATGAATTCCCTTCAAATCCATTCAAGGATTCTTATCACTATTTTCTTCCGTTACGATACCCATTACCCATTGTGGTATTAATAAATTGTCGTATGTAGGTGTAGGAACTTTATTATTATTATAGTGAGTCACTGGTTTTTTTTTTCTTTAACTGCTCTGTCCCACTCCTGGGCAAAGGCCTCTCTCGACGCTTCCCATTTCTCGCGAACCTGCGCGTACTTCTTCCTCTTCATGTCCTTCTTGGCCTAGCGCGTCCTACCTACTTTAGGGCACCTGTTTCCTGATATTTTGAGTCCCATGTTTATGCGTGGCATGCGGCAGACATGACCTGGCCCGTTCTGTTTTGCGTTGGGAAGCCTTTTGACCCATGTCAAATATGTATTAGGAGCGCAGTATTATTTAGAATACGGTTCGTCAATTTAACCCCCTGTATACTGCGCTCCATTACACGTTGGCAAACTTTGAGTTTGGAGTACTGAATATTTATCAAAGACCAAGTCTGTGCACCGTAGGATAAGACGGGGAGAATACACATGGCCCTAAGTGCGTTTCGCTATGGTTGGTGAGTTGCCTACGGGCAACTCACCCAACCGTTCCTTCATTATGGACCAGTGGTTCTTCCAGGCGTTTTCTGTTCGTCTTGTGACTTCTTTGTCTTGCCTCGCCTAGAAAGAGACTGCCCTACTAGAAGTAATTTCTGGACATGTTGTATTATCTCCCCGTCTACTTTACTATTTTAAACTGGCTTCGCCCGCCTGGATATTGGTCATAATTAAATACTTTTAAACCTTCCTCGAGAACCACTCTACCCATTAGTGAAAACAGCAAGAAAATCGGTGCGGGGTTTTGAGTTTATCGCGAACAGGCAGACAGACAGACGCGGCAGACGAGTATGTATAGTGATGTCTCATTGCACACAACTTTGGACTTCGACAAACTTATCATCAAGGCTTGCATCGCAATCCTTGATCTTGAAGCAAAAGTGATGTGCCCAAGGAAGCAAAGAGAACAATACGTCAGTCTCGTGTCCCTGAGATCGTAACATTAGGACACGGGTTTGCCACGCAAGAACAACTGGAATTATGATTTGGAGCACCGCAAATCCAGAATTTCACTCATTACAATTTAGAGAAAATAATAATTTTGAAAAGTTACGTATTTTTTCATCACCTGCCTGTTTATTATTTTCATTCATCATTGATTGTCTCAGATTCGAGAAGTGAGTATCAGATTCTGAGAGTATCAGATTTTAAAAAAGGTAAACAACATTACAACCAACTCGTCAGAAGCTCGGCCACAGATAACCTCGGCCTTTTTTTTTTTGGCGGGTGTATAATCATCAAATAACCCCTTCCGCTCTTGGGCAGAGCGAAAGGGAGTGTCAGACTTCTACTGACTAAAAACCACCCATGTTCCAGTGTACAACCCGCGGCCCCTCCCATGTTGCTGACATCTTTGAGGCGCGCGTGGAACACGAACGCACCGTCGACACGGCCTGTTTTCGTCGTAAGACGGACGGACGGCGAGTTAGCCCATCACTTACCGTCCACAGGCCCGCGTCTACGTTGGCCGGAGGTCATCGCGAGACCCCCGACGCCCGACGAGAGGTTCTCTCCCTCTCGCGTTCCGCCACCTCCTTCGCTAGCATCACTGCTTCGCAGAAGGAGGCGACGGCGTCCCATTCCTCCTGGCCCCGGACCATGACTTGAACCAGGGCCGGGCGCGAGAGGTCGCCGCCGCCGATCGCCGCTACGAGAACACGGCGGGGCTCCGCCCAAGCGAGGCACACCTCCACTGTGTGCTCCACCGTGTCCTCCGGCCGATCCTCACAATGGTGGCATCCGGGCGTATCCTCCCGCCTGATTCGGTGCAGGTACCTCCCGAAACAACCGTGTCCGGTGAGGACCTGCGTCAGACGGAAGGTAAGGGGGCCGTGGCGCCTCTCAAGCCACTCCTCAAAGAGGGGACTTACCGCCACTATCGTGGCGTGCCCTGCACGGGGTTGCGACAGTCGCTGTCTCCATGTCGCCATGAGATCGCACCGGAGGTCTGTCCGCCGCGCAGCAATTTGCCGCGGCAGCGGAGTGACCCCCCGGCTGAGTGCCTCCGCGCGCCATTGATGCAGGCGCGCGAGGACTATCGCCTCTAGATCCCACGGCGGCAATCCGGCAAGGAGGTTCGCCGCTTCGCGGGAGATCGTGCGGTACCCCCGTACCATCCTCACGGCCATGAGATTACCTCGGCCTTCAAACGCAATTAAAAACGCAGTGGAAAATATAAAAGTCACACGCGTAATATTACAGTATCTACACACGCAGAATGCGTAATTGAATCACAGCTAGTACAATGTGCGGGGGAAAATTATCAAGGTTTTACGCGCAGATGACTTTTTTTTTCCTTGCCTACACTTGCGTCATGATTTTGCGTCTAGCCAGCGCTATCGCTCGCGGCGGTGGCTGGTACGGCCACCATCTGGCTACGTCGACCAACCTGCTCACGTTACACTGACATCCGATTTAACTGCGAACTGATAGCCAACCATCAATTTGAAAACTAACGCAAATACTCGTATTCTAAATTGCGTGATTGGTACATTTTGACCTGCCTGAACACTGTGTATTCTAATAACTAGCACTTCGCCCGCAACATCGTCTTCGTGTAGTTACTTTGAGAAGCATTTTTATTTTTATAGCCTAAAGCCTTTTCCGATAAATAAACTATCCAACACAAAAATATTTTTTCAATTCCAAACAGTAGTTCCTGAGATTAGATACTATATACCGCCTACTGAACCTATAGTTCAAAGAGGTAATTAAATTTACAACGAGTGTCCTTCGAACAGCTCTACATACTTAATTTTAGATTTTCCAATTCCTGACTCATCTCAAATTCTCAAGTTATAAAAACCAACGAAAATGACAGAGGTAAGTAATGTAGAGGACAGTACTTACTTATCGCCTATCTATGTATTGACTGTACTTAAACTACGATTACGTTAATCTCAACAAAAAAATCCAACAAATGATATCGCACTTCGGAAAGCCCGGACAGATATCCGGAATGACGAGCTGTAGAAACTTCCGACCGATTCCGGGTTTCTGCGTATTAATAGATAACATTTGTACATAACTTGTTTTTGTACATGACGAATTTACTAAAATAATAAAAACAGCATTAGGTACACATTTAATCACACACACATTTTGTCATACAAACATTTAAAAAAATATATACCTATACCTATGTGATATGTCATGTAAGCCTGATCTTTGTTTACTGTATATTATAAAAATAGCTGTTTTCATATAAGTAATCGCACTATTGACCCAGTGATTGATATTTAATTTACCTCATCTCGGTTTCTTCAATTCCTATTTTCAAGTAAAATTAAATTAATATCTGACTAGCGGACGTCACGCGGTTTCACCCGCGTAGTTCCCGTTCTCGTGGGAATACATGGAAAAAAGTAGCCTATGTCACCCGGGGATAGTGCAGCTTCCCAACGGTGAAATAATTTTTCAAGTCAAGTAGTTTCGGAGCCTATTTGTTACAAACAAACAAACACATCTTTCCTCTTACAATATTAGTGTAGATAAGTCCGCAAGTGTGCCGTAATATTTTAATAGATTTTACATTCTTTCAATAAGTAAACTATAGTTTCCATTTCCATTGGAAGGACATATCTAAATATTTTTATACAGAAATAAGTCGATCTAAAGAAGAACGAAAATCTTCGGAGCGGCTACGACCGCGTAGCCTTTTGTAGCACGGCTCAGGGGGCACTCTAATTCAATCTACGTGTAGCACCTACAGGAGGAACGTGTACTTAATGGTGGAACCTGTATAAGATCTTAGGTACCTTTAGTTGCCCCATTTTTTTTTGGCTTGTGGAAAATCATCAAATAGCTCTGCCCAAGACCGGGAGACCCCTCCCGGTCTTGGGCAGAGCGAATGTGAGTGTCAGACTTCTACTGACTAAAAACCACCCATGTTCCTTCTTAGCCCTATATGTCGAGGCCGCGATAACTTGTTAACAAGAACCAACAACCTTTAGTTGCTCTGCCTTATGGTTTGTTTGGAAATTTCAATCAGTCCGTTACACTGTGCACTGTTAGATCCATAGATATTTTAGTAAATTATCTGTTATAGTCGGTTCCTGGCTAAATAATAAAGCGGTTTGGCCCGATATTCATGTTGTTCCGTGGATTGTTGTGTCTTGCATGTCTTGTTAGTTGTTCACTACAGGAACTGAAGGACGCTACCGAAAGATCCAAACTACATATTAGCTCAATAGCGATGTTTACTGACTTATAAGAATATGATTCTAATTAGTCCGTCTGTTTGATTATCGAAAAAAGTTGGATACTAGTATTTTTGTTTTATCAAATCAATAAAAAAATACGAAGTTACAACACGTCAAAAATTTGAGTGGGGGTTTGTGACGTCACTAACCGCAAAACAATGTCATACTGTCTAAGAATAAGACGTCACACGAGTTTTCAAAGCACTGTATCGTCTTCATTGTTTGCTTACGTGAAAAAAGAAAAAATACGTGTCCAATATTTTTTGGAAATCTATCTCACGGACTAAATAAGATTTTTTTAGTTAACTACCCTATTCTGGGCCGACACAACTTTGATTGCCATCGACACGATCACACGACGCTAAGAAGAAGACCATCGTTACAGGTTGGTAGTCAGGGGCCCGAAAGTCTGACAACCAATCTCACCAAAGGTATGATATTTTACCCAGCGCTGACCTTCACAACCCAGTTAGATGACCATGACCATGGAGCGGGACTGGGTATCTAGTGCTACCCAGTCGCAGGTCGCTTTATGTAAAATACTGGTATTCCGCTGCATCTACTTAGACTGGTAGATCGTCCAAACAAAAAGGCTAGCCAGTTGAAGATCTGTCAGAATTGGGTGTCCTGGCCCCCGAGCCGTTTCGGTAAAGAGACCGAGCATTTACATTAAATCAAAACATTATAAAACAGTTATTGAGATTATTTGCCCGCATACAGGGTGTAAACAAACCCTTCACACGAACGTAAACCACGCATTCTGTACATCAAACTAAGTACCTCTATGCAAAAATTTTTGCTTTTTTTTTGGGGTCAAAAATCACATTTTACGGTAAACTCAATGTAGTATTCGTAAAACATTGTGCTAGTGGATGCTTTGAATGGTAAACGGGTCATGGAGGTAGTTTAAGTAAAGTTATAACCTGAAAAACTAGTATTTACAAAAACAGCTGTAAAAACTTTGACCCCCAATATCTCCGTAACTAGGAGGTTCCCAGTTATAGTCTAGAACAAAAAAAATATGGCAGTGGTGAGGAGAACAAGTGCCTTTCGTTTGCGTTAAGGGTACTTTTACACCCTTTATATTGGACATGCCATCTCAATTTGTGTCACACAATAGAAAACTAGATAAAACGGCTAGAATCTGATGTGATTTTATCAGTATTAATGAATATGGTCGCGTTATATTTATACATGTGTCCGAGGAGATAACCGTCGGTGGCTGGCAGTGCCACCATCTGTTTCAGACACTACATACTTTGAACCTATACTTGTGCACCAATACTAACATCAAAACTTTAGATTATCCATTTATAAGTAAACATAAACATTGGTGTATGTTTACTAACATTTGGGAAGATAATTCAGTTTATTTACACAAATGTATATTTAAGATAAGTTTATTATCTCAATCGTATTTTGTTTGTAACTTGTTACGCGGGGGAGTTGGACCATGACGATCTTGGAGTTTCCAGGATATCAGCTTGGAAAGTAGTAAACAGAACTTGCTTGTAAATCGTACATAATAATATTAGTCTTCCTGACCCTGACTGTTTTCTTTTACCGCGGCCAATCAGCGGGCGGATATGGCCATCGGCGCGAGAGATAGGTATTTTAGTGCGCAAGCGTGTGCACAGGTGCTCAGTGCTCACTCAGCCCCGTCGTGGCTGCGGGTTGTTCGAAAGAGATACCGCGGTCACGACACAAAGGGCTAAGAAGAAACATGGGCGGTTTTTCATGTCAGTAGAAGTCTGACACTCCCTATGCCCAGAGGGGGGAGGAGTCATTGGATGATTTCCCACACTACAAAAAAAAAAGTGTTTAAAAAAAGCTCTACAATTTTATTGTACCCGTCGGGGCTGCGGAATGTTGTAAGAGATACCGCGGCCTCGACATAAAGGGCTAAGAATGAACATGGGTGGTTGTTAGTCAGTAGAAGTCTGACACTCCCTTTCGCTCTACCCAAGAGCGGAAAAAAAGCTCTACAATTTTATTGTATACATTCGTGCAACGAGTGTTGCAAGTGTTGTAAGAATAAGCATTTACAAATAACAAACACACGTTATGCTGAACTTCAGTGGTCGCCTGCCTAGAATCCTACATAGCGATAACCAAACCATTTCTGTAATACCAAACCAGTTGTAAACTTTGCAAAATTAAGATAAAAATGGTTAGTTATACCTAATTTCCAAAGCGTATTAGATAAAAATGTCATTAATAGACCATGTGGTACCAGTATGGTAGGTACTGCTTTGGTTAATCGGGAATACGAATGGGAATCACGTCTGATATCGTTTCGGAATCAAGTTACAAACAAAAATCACGATGTTGATGAATGACAATGTACAAAGGGTAAATCATTGGTCATTTTGTTTTCAACAGCTGCAGCAGAATAAACAGAAATTACCCGAGTTCACGGAAAACAGCGCAAATATTTGTTACATTGTGAAAAAATATAGGAACGGCGGACATCTGTTTTCGAAAACAAAAACTGGGGGAGGTAATAGGGGATCGGACTGAGTCAAAAAACAATGATTCTAATTAGTCCGTCAGTTAGATTATCGAAAAATATTGGATACGTGTTTTTTGTTTTATCAAATTAATCAAAATTGACGAAGGTAAGATGTGGTTGTGACGTCATTTTTAGGTAAAAAATGTACTATCATATGACGTTTTCGAAGAGTTCACGAGTTTTCGAAGCACTGTATTGACTTCAATTTTTGTTTATGTGAAGAAAAGAAAAAATACGTCTCTTATATTTTGGAAATCTATCTGACGGACTTATTAGTTTTTTTTTGTCCGATCCCCTATTAGGTGTCAGTGGTTGTTTTGCTAAAATAATTATTTCTATTTCCTGGCATACGGTGAAGCAACCAGGGTGTTACCGGAAGAGTGATTTAAACCAACTTTGGTTCTACACGGCGCGCGGCGTGGTGATAATATTGTTGTAATAAAGCTGTGACGGAGAGCCGTCTTATGGAATTGGCTATTTAACTACTGGTAAAAATTCACGAAAATGTAATGCTATTTCAAACAACTAACAGAAATAACACGATTTATAAAAAAAAAAAACCGATAATAAATCGGCTTAGTTTTAACTGATTTTAAATGACGTGCTAGACAAAGACAGCGCCACAGAAATTTGACGCCACATTAACTTTTTCACACATCGTGTTATTTCTGTTAGTATATTTATTCAACATTTTCGTAAATTTTGAATAGCCAATTGAAAGAGAGGCGTAAGTCGTTCGGCGGCGAGTCGGGGCCCCTCCGGGATTGCATTTTTGCCATTGAGGGAGTGTCCTGGATAAGGCTGGCATAAGGGTATGAAGCTTGGCACAAGCAAAGAGAGGCAGGCCTACACCCAGAAGTGGGTGAAGTCAGGGTTACATAATTTTGTAGAGTTTCATTATCTGCAATCTATCTGACACTTCGATAGGGAATTATGGATGTCAACCATTAGCCAAATAGCCAAAGAGGAGTATACTCGTAAAGTACCGCTTCGTCTGCGTGGAAGTCGGTCAAATTACATACATGTATATACTAAAACTTTCCTCGAGAACCATTGCATCCATTGGTGAAAACAGCATGAAAATCGTTGCAGTAGTTTTTGAGTTTATTGCGAACAGACAGAGAGACAGACACGGCGCGGCGGGGGACTTTGTGTTTTATAATCACACTAATACATATTATAAAGCCGAAAGTTTGTGAGTGTGTGAGTGTGTATGTTTGTTACTTCTTCACACAAAAACTACTGCACGGATTTGGATGAAATTTGGTACACAGATAGTTTATAACCTGGATTAACAAATAGGATAGTTTTTATCCCGATTTTAAATTCCCGTGGGTCGTAGCGGGTGAAGCCGCTGGCAACAGCTAGTAATATTATAAATTTGAAAAACTTGAATTTGAATTTGTTAAACTCACATATTATGTACCTAGTGATACCACTGACACATGGGAAGACTAAATGAATAGTGAGACAGGCCCGACTCAAGTACTTTTGGAATTGTAAGTATTTGGGGTTTATGTATGACACAGTATATACAGGGTGGAATTTTGTAATGTCACCTGGAAGGAAAGTACTCTTTAATACTGCAGATAGAAAATTTTACTCAAAGGAAACATTCCTTTATTTTTGAATAGAAAGCAAACTGCATTTAAAGATTTTCGAAAATTCCTTCTCCCACACCCGGGAATCGAACCGGCTAAAATCTGAAAAAAATCCTTTTCCGTTTTGCATCAATCGTTAGGGTCAATTATAAGGATGAAATCTCTCTAACAAACATGATAAATTAAATGAAAGGAAAACCAGGAAATCTTAAATTATTTAATTATTTACAAAAAATGGTAAACTAACAAATTAGTTGCTCGAAATCGGCTCCATTCTCTTGGATACACAAATTTATTCTTTTAAGGAATTCATTTCTAGTAACCTTTAATAAAGTGTTGTGATATTATAAATCGTATTCTGAACTTCAACTCTCAACTCGTTGTCATTCGCATAAGATTTCATGTAAATTTGATTTTTTACATACCCCCACAAAAAAAAATCTACCTAATGGGGTGAGATCTGGCGATCTCGCAGGCCATCTGATTGTGCCGTTTGTACCAATCCAGGTATTAAAATGGTTATTAAAAAAATGGTTAGTAGGCAGTAGTGATTGATTTTAGCCGGTTCGATTCCCGGGTGTGGGAGAAGAGAATTTTCGAAAATCTTCGAATGCAGTTTGCTTTCTATTCAAAAATAAAGGAATGTTTCCTTTGAGTAAAATTTTCTATCTGCAGTATTAAGAGTACTTTCCCTCCAGGTGGCATTACAAAATTCCATCCTGTATACGAGTATATGTTTTGAAATTAAATAAATATTTCCAGTTTCATCAGAAAGAAACTAGGTCTTCAGTTAGGTCTAGCTAGCGGAAACAACGTCTGGATGCGAGTCGGTCGCATTATCTAAGAGGAATGAGGCCGCCGAGATACAACACACGTGCTTCTAATACGCAATACAAATGTCATACGTCGTTTGTATCAATATTAACTTAAATATCTTGTTTTGTAAACAAACAGAATGGAAACATGGAGATTTTTAATCAAGCAGGTACTAGCACAGACTTTACATGTTATTCATGTTAACTGAGAACGTCTTGTTATTAAAAAAACACATACCTACAGTTACTAACTACATCAAAAGCTCGTACATAAGATGATGTTTCTATCAAATACCCAAAAAGAAAATTATAAATGTACTTACGAGTAGCAGACCGCCAGTGCAGTGGTCAAATGAGACTGTGTTCTACTGAAAATCTCACCTGTGCAGCTCTGAGTTCTGCCAAGGTGTATCTAGGTCTTCTCGGCTGGTAAGATACTGTAACTCTTTAGCTTAACCTGGTCAGATGAGAGGGCATCCAAGAAAAGAGAGAGCACGAAAGCTGTTAAATTACTATGTATTTCTGGTACACATGTTCATTAAGGGGGCTAGAGGAGGCAGGACCAGGGTGCTTACTCTGGAATATAATTCCAATAGATCGACACTGGAATTGTCAGTCAAACGTCAGGGATTGGCTGGACTCACTGAGTCTAGCCAATGCCTGACGTTTAACTCAACCTACTGACGTTTGGCCAATGTCGATCTATCGATATTATACATATTTCAGAGTAAGCACCCTGGAGTAATTCTTCTTGTAAACTTCTCCAATGAATGTTTAATAATTTTGGACAAATGTTGATGCCGTTCACCATATCTACTACTTTTGACCATTTAGTTCCGTCCATTTCAATATATTATACCAATAATATAATTGAAAGGAAGCGCAATTTATTGCCTGTAATCTGTAGAAGGTAAGCAATTCTTCTTCTATTCTTTAGCGTCCACATTGGACTGGGTTGTGATGTAGTCTGGTATATCGGCTAGCTTATTGCCAAAAAAAATCTAATTAGTCCGTCTGATAGATTTTCAAAAACTAATGGACACGTATTTCTTCATACAGTGCTTCGAAAAGTCGCGTCTAGTCTTGTGACGTCACAAGGTTAGTAGTTTCTTACCCACAAAGTGTCGTTAAAAGCCCCCACTCATGATCTTTGACACGTTTTATTTTCGTAAATTTGTAATTATTTGATAAAACAAGTGTTGAGTATGAATGTAGATGGGTATAAGAGTAGAGGAAGACCAAAGAAACGATGGATGGACTGTGTGAAGGATGATATGGCTAGGAAGGAGGTGACTACTGACATGACGAGAAATAGAGAGGTATGGAAGAAAACGACATGTTACGCTGACCCCAAATAAATTGGGTTAGGGGCAGGAGAATGATGACGATAAAACAAAAAAACAGGTATCCAATATTTTTCGATAATCTTACAAACGGACTAAATAGATTTTTTTGGTGAGGTACCCTATTGTTACCATGTTGATAGCACTTGTTCAGAATCTGGAATGATAATAAGAAATTCCATATTACTGATACTGTTAGCCCTCTGTCATCCCACTGTTGGGTAAAAGCCTAGTTTTATCCAGGGCTAAAACAGGGGCACTCGTCGTTAGTTCCGAACAACTAGTCAAGCCATCTTCATCTAAATTCTATGGATCGAAGGACATTCAGGGAGATTTCCAGCAGCCGCGCTTTTATCATTTTCGCAAAGGTCACTTTTTTAACTTTACGGATCTATGGTAAAAATATCCTATAACATGGTTTGATTTTAAAATGTTGTGCCCAGGGCCCCGAGTCTGCTATTCAATAGTGTCAGAATGATCTATCACTGATCACATAATTGTTGATTTTGACAAGTTTGGTGTTGTCAAAATCAACAATTATGAGATCAATGATAGACAATTCTGACACTATTAAATAGCAGACACGGGGCCCAGGTGGTAGGCAATCGTTTTCACTAGATTGTTCTGCAGCTGCCTACTTGGGTCCGACGTCGACTCAGTGCTTTCCACGGGTGGTAGATGCATCGTATTTAGTAAAAATAATACAAAGCAAACGCATGAGTGCATGACACGGTTCTTTTCACACCGTTGTTTTACAGACCTTTACGGGAACTTGCACCGCTAACCAAATATTAGTATGCCTAAAATACATGAACTATGTTATAGCAGTAGTGTAGGTTCATTGACTCATACGAATGATGTCCGTTGTTGCAATGTTTGTTTACCTCGCAAATTAGCAAGTCCTTATTTCTTCTTGTTGTGTTGAAAAATGTATTTACCTAATGTCTTTATTATACAAATTAGATATCCATGTATGCAGAGTTTGCTGCAAAAGGTCAGTGTATGGGAGACAAGTACGAACGTTTTACGTCTGCGGAGTTTTTTTGATTTGCAATCAGAATCATTTCCGTTCGCACCATTGAAGATCTCGTAAGTGGTTATTATGGTCATGTGGAGAGCCGGTTTCCATTTACATCTAATTAGAATCTTGGAATCGTTGGAGTCGTGATGTTTTCATATGGCTTTAGAAACTAGAACCGGAGTGATTCCCGCATACTTACTGGGGAAAATACAGCGATTCTATGATTGGTAAAAAATACTCTCTAGACAACTTCACCATAGTTATCGAATGGTAGCAGTTTTAAATGAAGGATTATACAGTAGAGATAACACAATATATTGTTAATCATAGTAGTTGGTGGTTTAGCTTTGAATCCTTTTACCAAAACTTAATAAAATTTATGCCCGATTTGGGAATTGAACCCAAGTTCTCATGCACAGTAGTAACGCTTCCGAACTACCATTCGACAAACGAGACTGTCTAGGATCAAATCTTTCATTGTATTTTTTATGTTGCGAGCGTAAAAGGGAAGGTAAATGAATAAAAGTAAGATTGATACGGGTTGCGCATATTATTATCTTTTCTTTAATACGAGCATTTTACAACAATATTGAAACGAAATCATCATTTTGAGATCTGCTGCCAACATACACTACGGCGCTCAACAAATAAACATAAATCGCGCACACTAATCTATATAAACAAGTCGCATAAGTACATACAGGCTTCCCGATATATTCTATACATACACTAAAGCTATATCACCACTTGCCGCTGTACGTTCCCAGAACGTTCGTCACTCACTAAGGTACACAGTCACTTGTTGATCTATTTTGTTCGCTTGTATAACTGTCTGTTTGTCGCACTAGTAGATCACCTCATACACTGTGGCCTTCTTGTCGCCGGAGCCCGTCACTATGTATTTGTCGTCTGAAGAGATGTCACAGCTGAGGACTGATGACGATTCCTTTGACTGGAACAAGATAAATAAATGGATTAGGAAAATTAACTTTGTAGTACAGGTAATTAGGTCAGTCAAGGGACAACGCCCGTCGGGGCTGCGCGTTGTTCGATAGAGAAACCACGGCCTCGACACAAAGGGCTGAGAAAGGACATGAGTGGTTTTTAATCAGTAGAAGTCTGACACTACCTACCGCTCTGCCCAGAGCAGGAGGAGTCATTTGATAATTTACAGCCCTCCAAAAAAAAAGTTAATTAGGTTGCACTGCGCGCAGTGGCTGAGCGATTGGACTGCTGCGTTGCGTGTCGCGGGTTCGATCCCAGCACGTAACAAATATTTGTAAGACCTACAGATAGTTGTTTCGGGTCTGGGTGTATGTGAGTTTTAATGTTTGTAAACGCACCCACGATACAAGAGAAATTCCTAGTGTGGGGAAACGTTTTTTATAAAAAAAAAAGTTCCAAAGTAAGCATCTCATTGAAGTTACATGATAATGGAGTATTGTTCAAATACATGTTTACAACTTAATGTAAGTGTAAATAATTGAAATTTTCACACTTGGTTTGTCTGCCTAGCTTATTGAGGGCTTTGTCTTTCCGAATGTAGCTAAATACCAGTATTTTGTTGGGAGTCACACTGTCTGTGTAACAAGTGACAAAAGATGTACAATTGACATTATGACGGTCAATAAATACTAATGACCAACCTACACCAGTACGTCTAACCATGAAGACCCGAGTGGCTCATATTATTTAGTCACAACCTCAATTAAACAATAAATCAATTCTAATTTAATCATCATGTGACCAATATGCTTCAAGTACGTACAACTATCATCACACCATTGAGACGTGAGTAAGCAGTATCGAAATGAATCCTAAAGTACCACTTGAAACCACTTAGCGCAATTACGATAACCTAAAAGTGAATGAAGATGCATTATGCTGTGATAACTCACTCTACTATTAGTTATAATAACATTGGAGATAAGGTATTCTCAGCTTGTTTTATTTCATACCTATATTTTGATAACATCAGACCTCATACGGCGTAATAATTGTCAAGCTGGACGCAGGTAAAACCTGAGTTACAAACTCAGCTTATGCTTTTTATGCGTACACAAAACACTTGTTTTATTCATGTACTGGATGTAATTGAATGGATTTTGTTTATGTGGAACTAGCTCACGAATTATTCGATCGATTCTTCTACATTCTACAAATAACCATATTTAGATTACATCTCTTTACACTCTAGAACGATTAATTAATTTATTAGTCCATGTGTCGACTGTGAGTGAGTCTTGGATAGCATGTTTGAGTGATGATGCCATCTAACAGAGAAGTATAGAAAAATATATGCTTAGGCAACCTCAAATAAAATGATGATGTAGATTGTAGACTGTGTGTCAACACTTACTTTTTCACACTTATAGGGCATTATTCTTTATTGCATTATTCTATAATATTTAAACAGGTGGTAAGCTCAAACTAGGACTGAGACACATTTTGGTTTGAAAGTGTTTTATATGCAGTTGCACATTGAATACTATTTCTTATTGTTATTGCTTCTTGCGAAAACAAGGATTTACGTCTGTAATATTGGGAATGTCTTTCTCAAAGTACCTCAAAGTAATTTTTCTCTTCATCATCATCATCATAATGTTCCCACGACTGGGGCACAGGCCTCCTCTCTATGAGAGGGAATGTGTTATATTTACCACGCGGGCCCAGCACCGGTTCATGTCGTAATTGTTCTCTTACCTGAAATATACTGGCCCCATAAGGCGTACGCCACGCATTGAGCAGGTTATCTTTGCCCGTGGAGACGAACCATTTGCCGCATGACGCGAACCTAAGTGATAGCACGCAGGACTCGTGGAGATGCAGCTGGTACTTGTCTGGCTTGACCGCGTGTAGGACTTCTACGTTACTGTTCTCCATACCTACTGCTAGCCATTCGCCTGTGGACAACGGTGTTTTTGTTAGTTGATTGTTTTACTGGAAGTAATGGGTTGTTTTCACTAAATCCTGAGACAGTAGGGTAGTTGACTGACTAAAAGAAATATGATTCTGTTTAATCAGTCTGTTAGGTTATCGAAAAATATTGGATACGTGTAAAAACCGACGAAAATAAAACGTGTCAAATATCGTGAGTGGGGGCTGGTGACGTCACATTCTGGTAAAAAAATGTACCAAACTATGACGTCGCGCTACTTTTCGAAGCACTGTACCGTCTTCATATTTAAGTTACGTGAAAAAAGAAAAAATACGTGTCCAATATCTTTTGGAAATCTATCTGACGGACTAATTGGATTTTTTGTCAAGTACCCTATTTGAGAAGAATACCATAACATTACGCCTATTATCCCTGTAGGGTAAGGAAGAGATGTACCTAAAAGTACATATTATACAATTCACCAGTTATGTTTAAGTGACATGTAATAAGGATGAGTGATGGAGGATGTAGTGATCAAGACTCTGTGGCTGCCATCAAGAAATTCCTGATGGATAAACCGAATCGAACCCAGGCACTCACGCAAAACATGCATCCAGGACCCCATGCTCTTTAAAAAAAGAGTAGTAAACTTAATTCAAAAGGTTTTGAGCGGTAAATTTTTTTTATCGAATATTCCACACACGACTTTGAGCGTCATTCATGGATAAATTATGAATGATTGGTATCGGCCGTGGCAATAGTTCAATAGGTCGAAGATATCACTAATGTATCAATCAACTCGCCGACTTATAATAGCAGTTATTATTATCATAATATCGTGGTAAAACATTCCATTATCCGCCTTGCACTTCCATTTTGCCCTAGTTCTTTGATGTTCTATTTTACTTTTTTGTAGATACGACCTGATAACCGACTATATTGAGGAGTATGGAAATTATATTAAATAGATCAATTTCGAAACGAGCCTCGAAAATAATTGAGTGGCCTTTGCCCAGTAATACAGAAAAAAATAACAGTTGAATCGCTTACCTGTCGGACAATATCCTAATGAGAATATTTGAGAACTGAAGTCGTGTTGTTGTAATTGTCTGCCTTCTCTCAAATCCCAAGACCTGGAAAACGAAAGAAATACTTTCATAAGCACATGTTTCTTGATGTTGATACACGACGTTAATCAAAGGCCTTTTTGTTTTTTGTTCCTTTGAAATTGTGTCGCATTTTCTTTTAAAATCGACACTTAAATCTGTTTTGTAGACTGCCACACTTTTACAAATGAGAGTTTTAGAGTGTGTGAGAAACCGAAAATGCTTTATCTTAGATATCGGAAATTTTATTTAAATCGAGATAAAGTAAGTTCAGTGGCAATAGATATGGATATACACAATAAAAGTTCTACATACAGATGTTCAGTTTACCAGCGAGATTGTTAGGATTTATTTTTAAAGTTTGTTCTTTTTGTTAATAAAGTTTTTCACTTACCGCACAGTATTGTCAAGTCCTCCAGTCCAGAGCTTGGTCCCGTCCGCAGATATGTCGATACAAGACGCGCCGTCCGTGTGACCTTGGAACTGTCGCACCAGGGTCTGATTGTGAAGGTCCCACACCGCTATGTTACCGTCTGAGCAACAGCTGAAGCACACCTGCAAAAGACGAACCAAATCACATTTGGAAAATAGAGATTATAAATCTATGTTTTGGAACAGACAACTAGCTTCAACTTTTGGAGTAACTGATCAACTCCATGATAATAAAAAAGCGCCTGTGAATGATAAAGTAAATGCTACGAGATAGATGATAGTCATTGAGAAAAGCATCGCAAGAAGCTCTCTGGATGGCTGGATCAGGGGCTCAATACTCTAAAATTTAGAGTATTTAGAGTCTAAATAGAGCTACTGGATACAATACGCATATTATAGTGCCAAGGATCCTCTCTCTTGAGCCCTGACCAGCGGTAGCTTGCACACTGGTCCTAAATTACCGATACTAGTAGTCTTACTTGTTAGATTATATGGCGATTCAGAAAATATTTTCGTTGTTGTTGTCCTTACCTTAGAGTCGGGACTGATGGCAAGCGCATAGCATGCGGGTGCTGACGAAGTAAGTTCTGCCTTAATCCTAGGAGTAGGTGACGCGAGGTCCCAGATGGATAGGTTTGACGCCTCCCCACCCACGATCAGCGTGCGACCATCGGGCAGAAGCTTCACAGACCTTATGTAGTTGTCCCTTTGCTGAAAATTAACAAAACAAGTTTTTAAATCTTTTTCTTTCTCGAGGTATTTCTACAAAATTATAATAAAATATTTAAATATGCGGTATTTTTTACGTAAATAAAATAAATGTTCTGTATTCGATTTAAATATTTTTAACATTAGTTTGGAATTTAGCATTTTTATTGCTGTTTCGCTATTCTAAAGGCCAAAATAAAAATACCAAAGTATCATGAATCGACGACAGTTACCCACTCACCAAACAATCCAGTTGACTGACTGGTGCTTTACTGGGCTGGCTGATGTCCCAGACCTTGACGCAGCCCTTCCCTCCGGTGTACACGTATTTGGTGGGCGAAGACACTGTGACCGCGCACACCACCTCGCCGTGCGCGAGCGCCGAGACTTGACGCGCGTGACGGGGTATGCCCGGGCCCATCAGCGCGTCAGGCGGAAAGGGCACCGGCTGCATTTGACCCTCCGCCGAAACATGGAATGAATATGCCCTGGAACAGAGTTAGTCTACAGTGAGATCGCATAATGATTGGTCAGCCGCAGTTCACTGCTAGGGGGACAAACAGGGGAGTATGCCAATGTCATCACGCTGGGCAAGCGGGATGGTGACTGATAAATTTTCAAAAAATATTTTGGTAGTAGTGTAACGAATGTATCAACGAATTTTTCTAACAAATTTTGAACAACTAAAACGAATATGAGCTGGGATCACTTACGGCTTGCCACCCGGTATCGGCGTCAGCGACGCCGGTCCGATGGGAGGCCGCAGCGGCTCATATGCCAACGCGGCCCGCGCCGAGTACCCCGCGAGGCCGTAAGCGTCGTGCGCCCCATTGCCCAGGTAGGGGTACTGCAGCGCCGGGGGCTTCACCGCAGCCTTCAGCGGAGCCCCCGCAGACCCCGCCCCGCTCGCCCCCGACGTCGGAGTGACAGGTTTCGAGATCGGCGTGCTAGGCTTCTCGTCAAGCTTTTTGGCAGAAGGCGTCGACGCGTTGCTAGACGTGCCCGATCTGATGATTGTTAAAATTGAGTTATCAAATACCGCGCTAATTGTATCGAGCGAACGATCAATCTAACCGCAAAAACTTGTAATGGAATCTAAAGTAGTCGTTATAAAAACCGTCGCTTTGAACATGCAGAGGCGGTAGAAAGATGAGCATGTATTTATTTAGTACAACAAAATGCCTGTAGTTGGTTGTATTGAGAAGTGAACGCTATCCGTCAACGCGTCTAATCTGATTGGTGTTAATGGGAGTACCAGTGAACCTCGGCCGTGTATACGTAATTGATTCAGTGCGGAGGCGGATTAACTTTCGACTTGGACAACTTGTCTCCGGGCGTACAATGACCTTTCGGGTACAAGTAGTTTTCTCACTAGGGCTTCTGTTAAACGGATAGAGCGATTATCGCGAGTTAACGCAGCCGGCGCGTATTACGATGGAAACGCTGCGGGGCGTGCGGCTTAGCGTGTTCCTACTAATGTATTACTTGTTACATTTAATTACAAGTGAAATGGGCCGACACGGTTTAATGTAATTTGTCAAGCCCAAGTTTGGTTGTTTTACGTAACATTTCTTTTTACTATTCTTGCTATTGTTTACGCATCGTGCAGATATACGAGATACATACCTGGGACTATGTGGCGGGTGCTCCTTCTTGGGTTGGAGCTTGTCCAGTCCGTTTTCCCTCGGCGACGGTGCGCCATTGTGTGGTGACGTGGGCTCCTCACTGGCGTCGTCTACTACCAACTCCTGGAAATCAGGAACACAAAAGTTGCAGAGCTTGCAAAGGAGCATAAGGTAGAGAAGAAGTACTGTTGTAACGGTTCCGGTGTACTTACGTGGCCCATGTCTTTCTCTTCTTTCTTTAGTTTCTTGTGATCAGGTTCTGCTGGACTCCGTGTCCTATACTTTTCCCTTTCACCGGGTGATATAGAATTTCTCTGTAACAAAAACAGAAAACAATAAAAACAAACCGCAAGACCATTAATATTGGCAGTATTGGTATTCTGTTTGTTTTACAAATACGAGTAGGTAAACATAATCAAAACGTTTACGGCGAGCTTACGTACCTACAGCAATCAATCGATCATTGTTCGCAAATAAATCGGCGCGCAGCGAGGCGAACGCTACAGTCAATATCAATATCAAAACACGCTGGGGCAGAACAAACTGACCGCATGATTAGCTCCGGGAGTGGTCATCGCCCCCTCGGAGGGGGCGGGTGACCTGAGCGAGCCCGCGCGGGGGGAGGGGAGGGACCGCAACATTTGGATGAGCGCGCAAATACGGACTAATGAAATAATCATATACGTGACGAACGACCGCCGCGCGCTCCACTGATTCCGTTCGTGTTGACATTGCGTACTTTCGCGCACATCCGCGCGATACGTACGGATACGGACTAGCGATGCGCGCTGCCAGCTGCCATGCCAGCGGCAAATTGCAACGGAGTACGTAAAAACGGCACGTGTGATTGCGAATAATCTGGTCGAGACCAGGCAACAAAATAAAATGTTTCATTCATACAATCAAGTATTTATATGCGGCCTTCGACAAAAATAAATTATTATGAGAATTCCAAAACAAAAAAAAAACATATGGGTGGTTGAACACTGTCTTCACAACATTTGACTACGAAAAAAAAAACAATTCTATGTTCAAAATCAGTACTATTCCCGAAATCGAATACATCAACAGTCCAGCACCAGAACGCTCGTGTACAGCCACGGATTATCAATATATTCGGTCGGATGCCCGCGGCCAGTTATGTGCTAGACAGATGCTATTTCAAGTGTTCGAGCAGTGAATGCAGTTATTCGAGCGAAAAGCTATTCCGTATGAGTACCCTGTGTGTGTTGCGCTTTTATATTTTCACTTTACACGTAATCGTTGACAGATTTATTTGGTTTTAATATGAGGTGTTATTTTCTGGTTAGTGGTTATGCTGATGACGGATAACAAATTAAATAAGATTTGTTTTACGCGATCGTAGTGAGTTGATTTGCAAGGCGTGCTACGTCGTAGCTCGGTGAGGCGTGCTACGCCGTAGCTCCGTGAGGCGTGCTACGCCGTAGCTCAGTGAGGCGTGCTACGCCGTAGCTCCGTGAGGCGTGCTAAGCCGTAGCTCCGCTAGACGTTCTACGCCGCGGCACCGTAGCTCTGCAAGGTGTGCTACGCCCGTAGCTCTGCGTAGCGGAAATTGCAACCGCCCCAGATTGGATTTTCATTGCAGTTTCGTGATGTTTGGATATTAATTTTTACGTGCAAATTAGTTAACTTTATTATTAGTAGGCTATTAAATCATACAGCACATTCGTAAGCTCACATCGTAAGTCATAAATGTTGCAGAACATTAAATCGTTTGGGCTCACCAGTCTTCCCCGGGGAGTCTAGCAGGCTATTCGGCGAACAGGCGGGTAGGCGGTGCCTGAAGGGATCTAACGGGCCTAATTTTACGAGGCACTAAGTTAGAGGCGAGTGGCAAGCGGCTGTTAATTTGCTCGGCGAGACGGCAACCTGTCGCCACCCGCGGTGACTTACGGCCCTCCCGCACTCCGGAGAACGTACACAATCATACTTTCCGTACAGATTTGCATCTTAACGCTTCCTCGTATAGTGAGTGCCACTTTTAGGAGCGTCATTTAAATCCCAAATTCTGGATTTAAATATCGTTTATGTAATCCAGGCCTATTGTGAATTCAATACCATGACAAGTATCTTTCCCCATCTCTTTAACTGTTCTTCGAAGTTTATAGATTAATTTATCTTGACCGACATAACCCACATTTCATTCAATAATCTCCTGAGAGCATAAAAATAAAAGTTCTTTTCATGTGCGGATCCTGATTTTTACGAGCACGAAATTAGATAATAACATCGGGACAAACCATCAGCGTGTTAGATAAACAAGGAACACAGCTTATTGCGACCGTCGTTATTGGATATTTGATAGGCAAGATGTAACCAATAAACTTTTATTATTGGCACCAGCCGCGGATACAACAAATATAAAAGTGGAGAACGGAACAACACACGCAACCATGCCTAATATACCTTTACACATGTCAAATAGGCACATAGCACCTAGAAAGGTGAGCGAGGTGCACGTTCAGGGGTCGATCGTGTACTCGAGGCCTAATTTTACGATCACTGATCTCCGCAGAACTCGACACACTCGTTTGAAGTGACGCTGTGTCGAGGACCCGTCGACCCACCGCGGCCGCTCGATGCCTTAATGTGACGTGTCGGATTCGATTGGATGGATTTTATGTCGGCCATACGAGTCATTCGCTCAGGGTAGATCGTTTGCGGTTAATCGTTAATTTAATAGATTGAATTTGTGGTCGGTTGATGAATAGTTGGATGTGGTCGGTACTAATGGAATTTATGTTAAGAGTTCTTTTCTTATGTACTTACACATAAATATATTCGACAATCAAAAAGAAACATTGTGTATTACCTATACTAGTACAAGTTTAGAAACGTTAACATTAGTATAAATTAGTTAGCACTATGTAGGACTGTAACGTAATAACACTAATACAAGAAACAATAAAATAATAAGAGATTGTTACGGTCTTCGTATCTCTTTACTCAAACAAAACACTCAATAACGAGTAGTCGCACAACCTTTTCTATTTTCAACAGAAAAGCGAACAGAGCTAATCTTTACTTTATCCCATTACGCGCGTCAACCTCAAGAAAAAGGCAATTGAGCGCGGTACCGAGGGTCGTGGGGAGCGGGGGTGACTGGAGACTGTGACGCTAAACAAGTACTAGAGAAACAAGCCACGACAACACGACTTTATTCAGCGTTATCGGCTACAGTCGCGAGTCGCGTGTGTCGCACACGGCACACACGCGTCGCACGGTCGCAAGTCAGCGGCACGGCTCGGCGCTGTCTCTGTGACGTAACATATAAAGTGGCAACACACAGGCGCGCTGTTAACGCCGGCCGGGCTTATTGTCTGCGGTCACGCGACGAGCCGTTTAGCCGCGCGCCTCGCCGCCGCCGCCGCCCGGTTAACCGGAAGGGGGGCGGTTAACCGGACGCTCTGGGGCGGAAGCGGGGGAAATAGATAAATAGACCGCCCGCCGCTCGGAAATGTACGGATTGAGTTCGGACTATATTTCAGGCATAATAGTTTTGAAAGTTACGTGATTTACACGCGACGTTTTCAGCTTTTATCGAGAATACCAATTTTATACGACTTCGTTTTATGATACTGTCGTCGGAAAGTTTTATTGCGTACATTTTATTTTTAAGCCCCATTACGATGTCAATTTATAACAAACGATATCGTGGCTCTCCATGATACGATAAAACGGCCCTCATTGAATAAGCTCATTCATACGGATCAACGCGTTATTAAACCAGTCGTAAGCGCTACCGAGACCTCCGTAAAAACGTTAACGTTAATCGGTCCGAAACGAGAATCCGCGCTCGTCGGAAAGCTGGCCCACAAAAAAGTTACAAAAAATTAATCGTCAGCGAGCGCATAAACCGCGGGGTGCTGTGCGACTTTAAAATTAACTTTACCGGTTCATTCGTATACATAAATAATGGAGGAATTTCTGAATACACATTAAACTCCTATAAAGAATACATTAGCATAAATTTATGGAAGCGAGTCGGCGTTTCGAGCGCGTTTTTACGTGACTCGTAAAGTTTATAGTCGCGAGTGGAGGATTGCGTTTACTGCGCTCGCTATCGCTTTATGGCCGACCCCAAATAACCAAATTGCCTGGTGCTCGTTGTCGACTGACGCGCGCTCGCGGCCAGCCGCCCCGCTCCACAATCTGGTCGCAGCGCCCATTATGCCGCCACTCGGCGAACAGCGGCAGCGTTACGAGCTCTCTCGCGGAAACTCCGGCGTGCACTTACAAATATATTTGGAAACTTGCCCGATACAATTGATGTTCATTACCGCACTGTTTGTTAACCTGTAGTTAACAGAGTGAGAGCGCGAGCGCCTGTCGACGCTCCCTACTAAACGGCTTCACTTCGTCTAATGTAAACCGGCTGTTCAAAACAGAACTTCCGATATAATATGTGTACAGCCAAAGCGAAGTCAAGTGGACTACAAATTATATCAAATTAACGCCCGTGGGGCAGCTGTATCACACAAAGTAAATTCCGGGGAAGCCATCGATAAGCAATCTTACTCCGCCCCCTTGCTCTATTACAGGAGTAATTAGCACAATTAACAGGAGCAGGCGCGAGGGGGTTGCGCGGTGGGCCGGGAGCGCGGGAGGTGGGGCACGATCGCTTTCACGCACGCAAACAAATGTCACGTGGCACGGCGCCTTAATTAAAACGATAATTGAGTTGACTTGCGAAATTCATCCGCCATTTCGACATTCCGAGAGAAATTTCACGGAAACTCCCCTCGAAACTACGAAGCCCTTAAGTGTCGACGACTTTAATTTTGTGTTTGCGTCTACTTTGCGGTCTCGAGGCAAATTTTAATACTGTGTACGCGGCTTCGCTTTGTAAAATTTGTTAAATAAATTACCTGGAATCGAGTTTCGTCGCCATACTGAAAGACAACTCGTTTGGAAAATTGGTATCAACGAAATAAAGTGACTTTACAAGGTGCCATAAAGAATTTTAAATTGGGGATATATTTGTTTAAACACATGAAGTTAGCATATAAATGACAAATTATCTTTTTTAATAATAATACAATTTATCGCGCTGGTTCATGTTAACAAAGCCGACTCCGTTCATACTGATCCCCATGTTTAAATAAAGTAGGGTGGAATGGCGCCTTCAGACTGAGAGGTATCTCTGCCTTGACTGCCATATATGCGTCGATAAGGCTTTAAACTGTCTATAAAGAATTCGTTCCACCTTAACGAACGATTCGATTTGATAGCGTGGATTAAACCAGTAATAAAATAATTTGAATTAAAAAAAACGAAACAACCTCTAAAATTATACTTCGACTTGTAACTTGTAATGTAACCCTCAGGCACCAGTGTTACGCACATTGTAAAACGAAGTAATTTAAATATAAGCTTATAAAAACATTACCAGTATTATATTTGAACAAAATTATGAAAACCCGAAAAATACAATCTGATTATCTGACCTCGAAGTCGTACATAATGTATTAATGTTGCTTAGATTTTTTTATAAATTGCGAGGCTTTCATGTGGGAGGGCTGTTGGAGGTAAAAGGTGAATTTACGGAAGAAATATTAACAATTTGCTTTTCAGGAGTTGACAAAAATAACACAGAGTATTTCTCAGCTTGGATATGATCCCACGAGTGTCCTTATATCAGGGTAGTCGGACACCGGACTACGGTTCACGTGATCAACACGAGTGGATCCGGCGCGGAGCTGTGAAAGGGGCTGAAGCCGCGCGGTTATTTAAATGAGAGCTCCCTAGCCACCCGTCAATAAAACATTAAACACGTAACAAGTTTATGCGCAGCGACAACCCTAGCGGATTCCGCCACTTCGTTAATCCGGGGCGGGGGCAGCCCTAAATTAGGGTCGAGACAAGCCGTAATCCCCCGCTCGGCGCGACGGGGGATTTATATTGTTATTGCTCCGCGTCCGGAATTATACGAGGGTTGAGGGACTAATGAAAGGGGAAATTTAATTCCTAATGATTCTCGTCTTAGTCCGTAACGAGGAAACTCGAAAAAGGGCTGCGACCCGCGCACTTTTTATGATTAATCGTTTTAAGCGAACCGAAGATTATTCGATCGGTTTGCCTGTTTGTTTGTTTAATGTGTTTGTTTTTATTGTGAACGAGGCGGAGTCGACGTGTTTGTGAAGTCAGAAGTTAACGACCAAATTGGATTACAAATTTATTCATGAAACATTTTCGATGCTAGTACACGGCGTCGGTAGTAAGCAGGTGAAGCATATGTAAATGTGTGATAAGCACGAAGGGGCCGCATCGCGTGGAGGCTGGCCTACGTCGCGCCTCGGCGACACGGCGACCGGCGCCTCGTGCTGCCGCAACACGACGCCCGCAACACGCCGCACGCTCGCCGCATTGTTAAACATGCCGCCAGACAACTGCAGGCTGCAGCCTACATGCCACACCACATATTATTGTCCATGCTCGTACGATAATGTTTCATTTGCAACTAACTATCCGGTACTAAGTAATGAAAGACACAGCAAGAAGTCTTTGTAAATCCAAAGCTAATATAGTCATAATTAATTAAGGATTCAACTCACACGTCACTCCTAAACCCGAACTGAAGCCCGGTGAGAAGCAATGAGTGAAATAAAAAAGAGCCGTTAGCCATTAGCAGAATGCGCTGTTACGCTAACTGCAGCCGTACTGGCGCGATGGCGAAGCGTCCGCCCTTCCTCTCATTACGCCGGCGACTAATTAAGATAAATTATGAAGACGTGCACCGAGCCGCGAGCTATCGCACCCACCTCACCTGCTAATTACATGCAGCGATTTCAATTACTCGAGCGCTCTAGCGTGTTTTTTGCTCAACAACAAACATGCTTGGTTTGTTTTTATTAAGTTTATCCGCTATTGAACATCGTCCGAGGCGATTAAATCACAATTAACACACGTAATAGCGTGTTATAAAGATGTTATGGCATTATGGATGCAATTAGATTTTAGTGGTTATAGGGTGTCGTAAAATTTAAAAGAAACGAATGCAATAATTAAATGTGGTGGTGTGTGTTGTGTTGCTTCATCGGTAGCGATGTATGCGGACCACACACGTGGCGAGGGCGACAGGGCGACCGACCGAGCGACCGGGCGACAAAGAGCGCGGTGGGTGATAGTGGTGCGACCGCAACAGAGGCGGTGGCGACCACAGGCGCGGGCGCGGCCTACGTGCTGTTGCCTCGTCAGGCTGCGGTCACCACACACTCATCCACTGTTTACGACACGTGCGGGTAACTTACCGACCTATCTATGTACTAGCAACAGTACCTAATTAATATTCCATTTACTACACATTTGACAAAAATACACTGCATTTCTTTTATACGCGATACTTGCTACAGAGAGCGTTAGAATTCATACAGGGCGTCTCGTCTGTTTGAATTCTGACGCACTTAGTATAACAAAGCACCTTTGAAACGAGTCGTCGAATGCAATATCTATTGAATATTTCATTTGAAATATTGAACGTGTGGGAGCGCGAACCATCGTTATTTGTTCCATACGGCTGGTTAGATCGACACGATCTGCTCGAAGTAAAACAATTAAGCAAATAGAACAATATTGTTGATTTAAATTACTGCAACGTTGAGATAAAGTTTAATAAGTAAGCTAACTGGAATATTTATAGGTTAGGTTAAGTTATTGCCATACGGTATTTGGAGTGTCATCAAGATAAAGCGACACCGCGGTAGTTTGGAGGAATGCCAACCCTAAGGTTGTCATAACAGATTAATATTGCCACTTTGAAAGGAATAAAAAGTTATTATTTCAGCGTCAGATTCCAAAAATCGTTGTATGAAGTATGAATATTAAATTGTGTTAACGCAATGCAGCGACAGAGCCAGGTATTGTTATGAAGCAAGAGGAAGGGCAGACGGGGGCAGGCGCGATTCGATCAAGCTTGCATAAATCGATGCGATACGGCCGGATTGTGAACAAAGCCCGCTCCGAGACGAGCAATACCCCTACCTACCCACGGTACCATACACGTACACACATCCACCTAGCACCGAGCGATCGTCACACAAACGATATTATGAAAAGAATTCCGATATACTTTTTGCTCTCACTCGAGTAGGCGGATTATTACGTTCTCAGACCAAGTTTACAACAGGTAGCTAAGTATTGTTATTTTAGGAATTCAATAAACGAACAGTTGTTTGCTTTTTATATTTATTTCTGCTCTTTGTAAGAATTCTATTAATCTTATTATTTATTTTGAAAGCGACATTATAACATTCCCCTCAGAACTAACATAGATCATAGATTATCATGCGAAATACACGAGTATTTTACCCGACTAAGTCTTGATTAATTCTGTTAGCAGATTATAAATTCAAGTTAGAGACAGAGGCCCTGACTGCACGACACGACAGATAATCCGCGCGGAATAATGTGGATGCACCGACATAATCTATGTGTTATTCCCTATCAAGAGACGCACAGTGTAAGGGGATTAAATACAGTGCCACAGCTCCGAGACATTAGCCGGGACTCAAGCAGCAACCGGCTGAACAGAAGCCATGTTTGGGATTACCCAAGGATCCGCTACCTTGCCAAATATTATAACAATGCTCTCAGAATCGAATTGGATAACATGCGGTGACGTCACCTACGATGTGGGGAGGATTCGTGTCGCCTTGTATTACAGAATTGGGTAGTAAATTAAATATTGTTTATTTATTCAACGATAAAAGGCACTTAAATGTACCTTACTTTTAATGAGCTCTATAAATTATCAGGGTATCAACCAATAATTGCGTGCAGAGTGGCCATTTGAATCAGAAGTCAATTTCCTAGAGGCCGCACAATTTCATCGAAAAGTCATGAATAACAAGCCACAACGTTCCGTGGGCAATCTACCTGCGCCGCTAGCAAGGGGTAAAATCCTGAGATCGATATCCATCGCGACTACCTAGTAACTGCTCTTTAACCTGTTCCTTAACTGATCGTATCTTCACAAAGTAGCTGGCTCAAGATATCCAACCTATAAGTAAATATTACTCCCAGTAAGTGGAGGATAACTGACTCTAGAATAATTTTGCATTTATTCACAATGTAGTTCCGTATCTCTGTAGTCTGTACACTATCTACGAGAATTGTAATTTGTATAATTGCAAGAAACGTCTCTAGAATAAACAGGAAGATCACGCAGCCGTATACTGAAATGACTGCAAAGTAGAAAGCAGCATAAATAAATTACATTAAACATTCACTTTAGTAGCGCAAACTTTTGTTTTTCAATAAACAAGCCACCGTTACTTTAGATAGCCGACGGTGTATAAAATGTAAAAAGTAAAATAAGAGGACGACTACCGCGCAATCTGTTTCACTTTAGGGCGTCTTAATAATTACAAGTGGCCATTCTTTCCAATTAAGAAAAGTCTCGAGCTATAAATTGTGAGGGCTGTCGCGGGCGCGAAGCGAGCGAGCGCTGTTACAACGCGCGTAAACATGCCGCTAGGGCTACCACCCACCGACTTAAAAGGAAAATCTCCCATTTTTGTTTTAACGGTTTAATAAAGTAGTCGGTCCTCGCCTGTATTTATGTAAGTCATTTATACTCGCCGTTTCTACCTTAATTAAAGGAGCGCACCTTTAAAACGCAACGACCCCAGCATATCGAAGAACAAACGCAAATTTATTCTGACCGGAGTTTTTTTTTTCGGTATCTATTAAATAAAGAAGTCGAGGAGAATGCTAAACAAGGTTGAGCGGCCCTCGCCCTGTGAGTTTTCCACTTGAAGTGGTGTGCGGGCACGGGGTGCGGGGTGCGGCCGGGTCGGGGTGGCACGGGGTGTGTTATTCAGAGTGGCTTAGATAAGGTAAGGAGGATGAAGAGGCGAGATGCGCGGCGTAATGAACCGGCTCCGAGCAGTTTTTGTGTGGTTCGGGCGCCTAAATTGAATATTAGGCGCGATTTGAGAGCGAATGAGCGGGCGGCAGAAATAAATCCGCGGTTATTATGTTACTCAAATGAGATTGTGGAAGGGCTCGCTCTGTTACGTTTACAGCGGCTGCTCAATTTTGCGTCGGTGTAAATTGCTAGTCGTAAACTTTGTTATTCTGCGGGAATTTAAGCACCTTTCTAGAATTTAATTTATGTATAAATGGATAATTATACGGTTCGACCGCTAGGTGATAATTGCCGCGTACAAAAGGGTGACTTGGGTACCTTTTATTAAGTTTGTAAAGGTAAGTAATACCATAATAGACGTAGTACATTCATGTTTCATCAATTTTAAGTTAGCATAAATACATAACAGATAGCATAAAAACCTTAATTCATATCCGGAGTATCCGGACATGATACGTATTTTTTATAATATCATAAAAATAAAATAGACCTTCAAAACAGAGCGGCATCGCAATGAAAAGTTTACCTACACTGTAATGTAAACATGGGCCCGATGTATCGGAAAATCAAATATACGGCGCGCGATGTTTGCAAATAAACAATGTGCCTGCAACTGTGTAGCACCTTCGTGATTCGCAATAAAAACATAGTGTGGACAAACGGGTGCGGCTCGGTCGAGTGTAACCTGACGCCCCCGCAGCCGCGGAGCCGCAGCCAAGACGCGCTCGGTTTATGTAAACTTTATTACGGAGTGCACTTCTACCTCCCCCCACCTCCCCCTCCCCCCCACCGTCAGCCAGCCAGCCACGACTCCCTCGCTTCAAATTGTAAGGCGCGTCCGTGCATTACTCAGCTCGCCGCGTGTTTGCACAGATCGACGGTTCCGTGAGCGGACTGCCAACACAGGCCACAGCCGCGCCGTATCGGGGTCATACTGCAAGATAAACTCTTCACGTGCTGTCGTCGAGTTATAAACTCGCTCACCTCACCCAAGTTTTCCAACAAACTTGTTAAAGTATGCGGTACGAGCTGATGTGCGGTAATGTGATCGCTACGTGACTGATTCTGTTTTCCCAGTCAAGTGGAATTAGTGTCCGGGGGAGGACGGCTACTGGTGGGGCAGATAAAGTTTATGACTAGATCCTAAATTAATTACCTACTTCAGTATGCCTGTTTCAATTCTATTCACACAGAATGCCAATTATTTATTCCAGAAATTTAACAAAGCAATGTTAATTGATGTGGAATGGAGCATCTTCCTACCGGAACAGGACATCCATCTGCGTAAGGAGTCATCTTACAATAGACTGCACTAACGATCAGACATTGACAAAGGCAAAAGTGAATAATTGCTGTCATTGTCATGAAGTAGGTTAGTGCAACAAAGACAGTGGTTACAAGTAGGTGCGGCGTATCGATTCTCATGCATTTCTGGGTGCTCGTCGGCACATCTGTGCGGTGCGCCACTGTTCACCCCCCTCCCCCCACGGTAGCGCGATAGCCGACATTCGCAACACCTCGGGAACGACGCACTCGCGACCGAGCTCACTTCAACACAGGGTTGACAACTTATCACATTATTTTCAGTTTTCATGTTCCACCAATCTATTTTTTCCACACCCCATTTGACAAACCACACGGAATTGAATGCAAGTGAAGCGCGGATAACGATAATCACTGACATTATGCTCAAGTTAGGACTGAGTTACATAAAACAGATTACCTCATAGGATTAATTTATGGCCATTTATACGATCACGCTTGTAAATCCCAAATGAGTAAAGTGCGAGGTACGCTTCTGGCTCGGACATTCCCCCTTTTACAGTGACAGTACCAGGCCCCAAGTCCCTAAGGGGTTGGGGGCGAACCCCAATTTCGTGTGCTTTAGCTGCCTAAGTTAATAACGGATGCAAGGATGACGTGACGCGTTTTCGAAACTATGTTTGTTTAGTAACAGATGGTATACGCGACATGAAAAATAACACGTGCTTCAATGATCTTTTTATTAAAGCTTTAATTTAGTACTCGTATTTTAATAAACAGATTTTTTAAATCTTGATGATAAACATACATACATACATAGACTGCCAAAATCATTACCCTTCCTTTTGGCTTCGCCGTATTCGGGTAAAAAGGAAAAGTAACACGCCAATCTAGTTTCAATTGAAGTTAATATCAAAATAAAAATAAAATTGGAACGACACGTGATAGCGTGACACCCCTGAGCGGGGTGCGCCACTTGCACCACCCACTTGTTTCAGTCAGGGCCGTGTTATGAAATCAACGTGTTCGAGCGCAACACTACTCTCCGCGTTCACATTCCCAAATGGAAAAGGCACTACGTACATACACATACTAGCTACGTTATATACGTCGGTACGCTTGTTGGGGAATTTTTCAAAGCAAAATTGTGCAGTCGGAATTTTAACAACTCGGGCGAAATTGGAAAAAAGTTATTCTATACTGAATACTCACATGTCGCTCCTCTGCTGAACTGATACCTGCAACCAAGTGGGATAAGTTAGCTGGTTTATATTACACGTCGTACACGGGAATTAATTGTAACCGCAGTGTTAATTGATTACAATTACTTGGTAATCATTATAATGGTTTACAGCTTATAATGTGGCTTACAGAGAGATTACGTGAATCAGATTAGTAGTATTCACGTGCACACACAACACCAATTCTGCGAAATCCTAATTTCCTTAATTGTTGTGCACGTCAGAGCTATGCAGTTAGACAGAAGCTTCAGGTAAGACGAGAAACGTGAGCTTGTTCATTATAAGAACTCGTCGAATCAGATCGTCTGGTCTGTTGGAGATAAGATTTTCCTAGTACATATACCTGACAAATAAACATGCAAGATCTGGAAATAGCTGTATTACCGCCTACCACGAACCAGTCGTATGTTTATTTTATACAAGCAATCTGAGTGGGAGGGCACGTGTGAGTGTAATTGAGGTGGATCCGATGAGGAGCCGGGTAAAGTGGTCGATGAATATTGCAGAGCCTGTCGCCGACTCGTCACGACACCCCCACTGGCAGCGCTCCTGACACCTTAATGCTGTTACACACTACATCAGCCATACCTACTGTTTACTTATTAAACGACTCGCTAATGTTACGTTCCACGAATTTAAAGTTTCCCCTTCTTTGTGTCACGTAACTGCTTCCAAGGAAATTTAATCGACTAATAACCCCGGCTGATTGATTCTTTAGTTGCAAAATCGAGGTAATCGATACTTCTTTCTCATTCACGAATGACTGGTCGTGATTAACGGATCGGATATCATCGCGTTATAGACTTTCTCTTTTGAATCTGTGAACTAGGCTCGCTAATCTAAATCGTACAATAGTTTATCTCGTATATTAGTATGTGGTTGTACTATTAGATAGTGACTACCTTGTCGGTCTAGCAGTCGCAAGCAAGACTGCAGTGCATGTGGTCCTGGGTTTGAGTACGAGGTCGGACAGTGTTATTAAGTTTTTTCCATCAGCAATCTGGATTTGTGCCGGTTGACAACAATAGGCTAGTCTCCACTGACGAAATGTGGTTTTACTGATGGGTACACCTCTGCCTAACCCTTCAGGGATTACAGGCGTGATGTTGTGCTTATCTAGTATAGTTATCAATCAACGCCCAGCCACCAATTTAGCCAGTGGCTCTGACAATGGTCTGTCATATGCTGCTAGCTCCGAGATAATTGGAAACAATATTACTGGCGAAATTAGCTTCGCCTGTCAATCTCGCAGAATATGCTCCATGTAATATGCTAACTTATTGAATATATTGTGCTATATAGAACAGTATTTTGTATGCAAATTGAATACTAATAAATTATTGCTAATCAGAGTGGCACAATGCAATAAGTAGGAATAGTAAATCACACCCAGCTGTTTACAAGTTGGTAACCTTCCGCATAATTAAAGATCAGAGGTTTTAAATTGCGAAAACGAACTAGATACATTAAGCATTGTTATAAAATAGATGTCGAAGTAGAACATTTTGGTCCACCGTATTTTTATTTAAGTCCTAATTACTTTCAACACATTCCAAAATGTAATTAGTGCATACGGCATATCGCTCGCAACTTCACTTTTACTTTGGAAGACCAAAGGGTCTATAGGCATGGGCTGCGGGATGTTGTAAGAGATACCGCGGCCTTGACATATAGAGCTAAGAAGGAACATGGGTGGTTTTTAGTCAGTAGAAGTCTGACACTCCCTTTCACTCTGCCCAAGAGCGGGAGGGGTTATTTGATGATATCCAACCCCAAAAAAAAGAATGGTCTGTATGCATGTGAACTTGTTCAAAATACTAGCAATTGTAAACTAATTGTCGCTAAATATCATATCATTTATAATAGAAATGACAAGCGTATCATACTTCAAAACCTGTTTAAAAAAGCGGCTGTGACATACCTATGTACAGACAGACATTACGAATCAATATGGGTTCTATATAAGTGTCGGCAAAGGAACCCTAGAAAACAGCTATTCCATATATTTTGCACGTGTAAATATAAACAGTAGATGTTTTAGTTCCAGTAAACTGTCTCTTTAAGGGCTCGGTATGATAAACACATAGTAATTGTGGGTCCGATGTCCTTTCCTACGAACTAGACCTTAAGACTACCGTTTTAGGCTGTTAAACCCTCGCTTGACGGCATTAGCCCCGCTGTAGTCAACACGTATCAATCGTGACTATTCACGGAGCCATAGTGGCGGAGTTAACGACACCGCTATTGTGCCCGAAATAGACGCCTTCACGGTTACTGGGAAACTTAGTCTATGTTTAAGTTCAAGTTACAAGTTAAATTACATGGTTAACAAAATTCGTGAACTTATTTAGTGCGTGTTCGTTGGTTTACCAGTTCGGTTTTAAATAGGGATGTATACTGACTTAAAAAAATATGATTCTAATTAAGTAGTCCGTCTGTTGGATAATAGAAAAAAAATATTTGATGCGCATTTTTTGTTTTATCAAATCAATAAATATTGACGAAGATAAAACGCGTCAAAGATTTGAGTCGGGGGTTGTGATGTCACTGACCACTAAAGAATGTCATACTAATGTCTTAGAGTATGACGTCATACGACTTTTTAAAACACTGTATCGTCTTTATTTTTTCTTGCGTGTGAAAAAAGGCAAAATACGTGTACAATATTTTTTGGTAATCTATATGACGGACTAATTATATTTTTTTAACATCCGTATTGTACTGTATTTTATGTTGACGTTTATTTAAGGACTGCTTTGTTGGTCTAGTGGTCCATGCGAGACTGCTGTGCATGAGGTCCTAGGTTAGATTCCCAGGCCAGGGCAGTGTTATCAGGAATTTCTTAGTAACTGCCACAAAGTTTGGATTTGTGACCCGTTGACGGCAATAGGCTCGTCCCCTATTACATGGGACTTAAAAATAACTAGCAAAATGTGGGTGTACAATTCTGCCTTACTCTTTGGGAATAACAGGCGTGATGTTATGTGTATTAAATAAGGTGTCAATTACCCTCGAAATGAAACGATATTGTGTACAATCTGAAAGTTTCAGAGTTCACTCTGATCAAATAGCTGCTTACTCGAAACTTGTTCATGAAGATAATTTTACAAGTTTGATGTATTTGGAGTACCTACAATACACTGTACATCAGAATAAGTTTTCACAGTTTAATCAAACAGCAAATCCGTTGTAGATAACTATGTACATACCCCTAGTTACAGAGTATTGCATACATCAAAGGCATTATCTGCGCCGCCTGATTCGTCTCAAGTTTGTGAGCAATTGCAGCCAATCCCATTACTATTCACGTGCGCTACATCGGTACATATGTAGGTACGTACATATTGGCCGATGCCGTATTAGCACTGCATGTATTGCCACAATTAATTTAAACGCAATAGCCTCAATTATTGGCCGGCTATTCCCCTACATTGCTCGGTTGCACATGAACGCTTCGTGCCCATCGATTCAAACAATGCAATCACGTCATAACAGACAAATTAGAGGTTTAATACCTGTTTTTGAGCTATTTAATATTCATAGAGTAGATAATTATCGCTCTGACACATCACAAAAAGACTAGGGCGGTTATTATTTACTGTAATGCAACGCGTGGATGTAATTTGGTTAAGCGCGACTCCGTGGAGGTCCGCGACCGCACACACTCAAGTCAGCCGCAAAATTACGTTACTAATTGACTAAAACACGCGACGCTCACACCAGCAACGAATAATTAATTGAGCTCTGGCAAGGTGCGGGCGGGGCGGTGTACGCGAGGTGGGAGGGGGGGCCATCTGCGCGGTAACTCTTACATCAGTACACCGATAATGGCACAAATTAGCCGGGGAAGTGGCAGGCAGCGCTCGGGGGTGGCAGGGGGCGCTAAGCCGGAACATCCCGGAGCGCAGATTACCGCTTGCTTTTGTAATTAACCGGAGCGACGGGCGGCTTCCAAATCCATTTCTGTGTTACATTTTCATTTGTGGCGCGCTCGTCCCCGCCGCGCCGGGATTACTCGCGCTACCGTGAAAACTGGAAACACTCCCCGTTGTTTGATATGAATAATACTCGGCTTGCCCTCGAATTATAAAGTGCCTATTTGTTTGATGGATATAGCAGACTAACAGGAAAAATGTTTTCCACCAATCTGTTCCACATCGCCGTTTACATATTCTGTCCAAACACGCGCGTAGATACTACCTACCAGTTCGGAGAATTGACTTATTCATACTCTCAAAGTAATATCGGGCGAGCCGTAGCCGTCAGCGATCCGAAAACACGCAAACAGTGAGTTCAAAAAGCCACTCGAAGATTGTAAATATTGAAACAGAAGTGGGATCGGAGACGTCTGCCGCGGAGGGCGGCGGGGCGGGGGCGGCTGCGGCGGGGGACGGGGGGCACTAATAGTCTCCAGAGGCACACAGCAAACAGGGCGAATACACAAATACGCGACAACCTCTTACAATATTCATCTCTGTATCAAATCGTTACTTATACAGTAGGTTAGTCAGAAATCCTTTTTCTTTTGGAATTTTCTGCGATAGTTTATGTGACCTGAGGCCATCCTGACTAATCCTGAGGCTGAACTCACCAGGCTGGAAAAACTTGTTTCTTGGTAATGATTTCAAAATCAACTTACCATTTCCTTTATCATCTGGTCGATGCAAGTCTGGAGGTTTTGCGAGTACTGACAGAGGGTGGTGAGGCACGCCAAGCCCCAGCAGGCCTGCGGGAGGCAGAGCACCCTGGCCTAGGAGTGGCAGAGGAGGCGCACCGTGCGCTGGCAGGTGCGCCGCGTGCATCTGCTGCAGCAGCCGCGGCAGGTCTGGCCTTTGTTGCTGCAACAATCAGAAACACAAACATTACAACTCGTTTCTTAACAAATCAATTCCAAAACCGAAGTCCCCCCAAGTCGTTTAAAGCAGACAAATAGCGAATAGAACAAATTAAAGCAAAGCCAAATGGTCCATTCTTGGCCGAAGGTTGAAAACCGCAACTACGGTAGGACACTAATTTAAATCCACAACGTTTAAACAGAATCAACCCTCCGCGTTTGTACCTCTAAATAAAACGAAATCTCAGGCAACATCACAATCAAATTAAAGTGTATTGTTTTTTAAAAGAGTAATGTATTTTAGTTCAGCGTCAACATTCAAAGTGGATTGATGTGTCACCGCAGAGCTCCGTGCATTTTTAAACCGAAGCCAAGTCAAATTAAAAAGTCCTCCACGGGACCCCTCCGTTGCGCGATATTTTAAATTTTAAATGAGAGCTTCGCCGGCGGCGGCGACTGAGCGAAATTGATTACTCCTTCTCCATTATTCCCCTTTTTCCACTTTTCCTGTTTTCCCGCACTTTCCGTTCCTATCTCGTCTCGTTTAAGCTTATTATTCCTATACCCTGTGGATTGGCACACTTCTCCAGCCAAGCGCACCGCTATGTTTTAACAGCTTATCGCTATGCCCATTCCCGTTCTTTACCTCGTATTTTTTACATGCGTCCATGGTACAATTGCGGCCATCATCATATTCACTAGCCGCTCCCGCTACCTCTATCGCTTCCGCGAGGCTGCCCGCAGTTCGCTTGTGGCTCGTCCAGTACGCCCAAGCTTTTTCCGCTCGGACGGGCAGGTTCTTTTTTTAACCGCCGAAAATTAATTGGATTTTCGCCGAGGGTGGAACATATTTTTTATTGGCCGCTCACGGCTGTGATTTATTGTGTGTCAAAAGGTGGCGAGCGCCACTTAGTTGGGAGTGCTTTTTACAAAAGGGGATTTTTTAAATTCAAATTATTCCATTTGGGCATTTACACGTCTTATGCTCGAATGATTAAAATAAATAGTTTCTGTCTAGCGTGGTTTATAAATGCGTTTTTGCAGTTTCGTTAATTAAAAAACAGCGTTAGAGTGTGATTCTAAATTGATGATTAATTGCTTGGCGCCACGATATTACTTCGGGCAGTTCCGGCTGATTTAAAAACTTAAAAAAAAAAAACAGAAAAATCAAACGAGTTCCAAAAAACGATAATTCATTATGTAGGTTTCTCACCAAACAGGTTTCTCAGAACACAAGTGTGATTCTACATAAACATACACGTGGTGACCTGAAAAGCGGTCTGTCCCCGAGCGTTACACTTCGTGGTAAACCCTCATCCGTCCTGACAAACGACATACCTATCCTCTCCCTCAAACTAATAAAAACTTTTAGAATCTATCATTAATGTATGTTTCCACCGCGACCTTTCACCTCGCATTTGTGCTGAAATAATTAATTACGTACTATTAGAAAAACCTTTAGTTGGAACTAATGATTGCGTTTATGTCTTGCAGCATGTATGGAGTTGATTATTTATTTATTAACTACACCATATAAAACGACAACGTACGGAATCAGTTTTTTACAAAATTTTCCTAATAAAAAAAGAGATAAATGAGTAATTCGCTAGTAATTAAATTAATAAATAAAGTTTTAGTACGTTTGTAGTCGTCGGCTGTATGTATATTTTTATGTTGCGCGAGTTTTAATTACGTATTCGTCCCTCGGTAGTGGGAGACATACCTGTACAAACATTTCGCTCGAGCTAACTGTTCCCTCGTTACGGTGCGGCGGCGTGATCCCGCAGCTATCGCTATCGAGAGTTCACCCCAGCTCGCACCTAACCCCGACACGCCCGCTACCCCCCCAGCCACCCACCCGCCTGTTATGAATGACAATAACGTGGCGTGATACCTCACCAACATTTTTTTTCCATATTTAGACGTGATTAAATAGCGTCGATACGCTCTCCCCGGGATTAAAACTCGTTCCCCTAACGACTTTTCCATCCGTTTACTTTATCTCTGAACGAAGTTTGGTGTTTATATTATCGACCGAATTTAAGTTTGATTAAGTTCCCCTCCTACTAGGGGAGACGACTGATTTTTGTAATGAATTTTGAGGCTCAACACATCAAGAGTAATGTATTCAAAACGACAACGCGATAAGTGATGTGAGTAATTCCCACATCGGTGTCACGAGGCACGCGACTAATGATTCAGTAATAAATCCGAACAAAAACCACTAACCTCAAATTCTTGCAGATAAAGTGGTAAATAGACTATTGTTCTGTATTTTCCCATACAAAAGTGATGAGAATGAATTTTATGTTTGTCTTAAGTGCCATATTAAAGCTGTAGAATAAAGATTTGTGTCAGCTGAGTTGAAAGAAAAACAGGTCTGAGTGAATTAGGAAAGATAATAACCCTCCTCCTTTTGAGCTTCGCCGCAGTCGGGTAAAAACATACAAAAGGTTATTTTTCTACATCTGTGCTATATCGGCGTGTTTATACGAGGTCTATGTAATTTCGCGTGTGTCGGTACGTGTGTACCAAGTAGCAACAGACGTGAGCTGTCTCCAAAGCTTTTGTCATGAGAAAAATGCTCCGCCGCGTTCGGGTTTTCACGGCACATTTACCACCGTCTATGCTCCGGGGATTATTCTTCATTTATAAATGGATAGCGCACGCCAACCGCACAGATTTCCACGCATAAATATTTCGCCAAGTTTAACAAGTATTATTTTTTTGATCAAACATATTTTTTTGCTACGCTGTTTCTGGGCTACAAGATAATGCCTATATTCTGTGCTAGGTAGATAGTGTTGAACTTTTGGATCAATAAGATTTCTAGTACGTGACAATTTTCAGTCACGATTTCAATCATTGGTCTTAATTTTTATGAAAATCGCTTTTATTTTTTGTAAAGTGGGTTCTTGTGGTTCTCTTCGAGTGCTCTTTAAAACTTTTCGATACAATTTAAAAAGCCGATTAAATGTGGGTTTCAATTCTTTTGGAGTTTTATTTATCTTTTAGCACACTGAATTTAACTCCTGGCTTATTTTCATTTTGTGTGATAAAAGATTTAGAAATACCATCAGTTTAGGTGTTCAATGTTCAGGTATTTTTCACACACAGCGTGGTAACAGGTAGTAAATTCTGGAAAAAAATAAAAACACAAGTTTTAGATTTTTATGACGCATCTTGTCGCACCAGTATCAAGGAATGAGATCAACAGCATATTATAAACACATTAGTTTAATATGGTCAGCAATTAATAAGTAGCAAGAACATTTAAAAATAATTACTGTTTACACAATTATGGGCTGAAGAGGCAATCAACACGTAAGTGGACGTTAACCTACAATTAGTATGTTTTAATGAGACTCATTCGATGAGAATATTCCACAGTAGAGTAGGGTCAGTTAGGATCCCCGATAAATTGAAGTAGCAAACAATATTCGACAGATATAGCGATTACCTATCCTGGTTGCCAGGCAGCCAGCGGGCTTCAGAAAACCATTGTATGATGTTGATCTCGTTTAACAGGTTTTTGTGCGATTTCATTGAATAATTGCTGCCACAATAGCTTCTTTGTCAATGGCTTATGCTAGCATTCTTGTAACAAAGGTTAGACACCAAGCAATGGTTCAAGCGTCAACTAGCAGAAGTTAAATTTTCATTTCAACACACCTGAGTCAATTAAAAGGAGAAATCAAATATGAGCATCGTTAAAACTTAAAACTATTCGTTTAAAAGAGTAGTTTACTCGGAATCAAAGTTTAAACAAGTGGAAAAGCATATACTTGTAAGCTGGTTCAGTTATAACAGAATCTTTTCTTAAAGAAACAACGATCTGCTAATAACGTTATTAAATTGTAACGTACACCAACCCTAGCAGTTGTTAAATAATTAAGAGTCCGTTAGTTCGTGGTGTGAGACGCATTAGGGCTGTTACAGACGATGCCAGCCTCCAGCCAACACTGACAAGAACAGATTATAAACTGTAATGGTATCACATAATTGGATCAACCCCCGCGCTCGTGTAAAACTGCCTTATATTCTGTTCTTGTTACAAAATCATTGTTCAAAGGTAGAACATTAGACCAAAATCAAAATGAGGTTGTTTTTTGATGCGGTTATTTAGATTTAGAGTATTTATTCGATAAGCAAACCACTAACCATACCTAATGAATTCAACGCGTTTCGGCAATTAAAATCTGTGCCACTAAGTATTAAAATTAGCATATTCCTAATTCCTGTATTCATATTCCTAACGCAAAATTTAAAACATTAAACCAGGAAGTGGTAAGCACGACACGCATGAATAGAACAGAAGGAACTTACACTTATAATGTTAATGCTACGAGCCAAATGTTACGACCAATAAACAATACAAATTCAAAGCTGTAACTACATTCTAATCTTCCAATGGTGACTATTAACGGCCATTGTGTAGGACGTGTCAAGAAAATCAAAGAGGTACAAGCAGTTGAAACTCGAAACAAAATGTACGTCACTTTACACATTGGAACATTAGAAGCTCGTAAATTTGCGACATACTAACGTTTCTCATGCTAAGTGCCTATGTAAGAACACGAGCATGACATCGACACAGAATACATATTTATAAACTTCGTTAGACAATGCCTGTTTAGGCGCATGACTTCTTAATACTTCGGTGTTTTAATTAGCTGTACGGTAATGCTATTCCGGTATCACGTGTAAGTAGTAGGTGCAGTAGGGGTAGGATCGGGAGTACCGAGGAGGGGCAAAGGAAGGGACGCATGCACCATTAGACAGCTACAGGGAGCCTCCAGGCGTATCGACACGCGACGTCGACACGTGTTACACTTTCAACATAATTGCTTCTAATCACATGTATAGTTAAATTAATGTTATATACAGAATAAACACGATTTTGCGGAAAAACCTTCCAAATATTACGGTAAACTGAACTACACGTTTGACATGCGACTCGAATAAAGTTACGGCGACCGACTCTAATAAACAACGTCTATTCTCATGCTATATTCCTACAACAAGTAACTTTGAATAACTTCGTATACTCAAAGAAAAGAAACATAATAATAAGAAAAACTCGTGACACTCGCGGGCCGGATGAGTCGTAAAACTGATTACATAATTTCATTGGAAGCGACGACAGAACGGTCCTAACTCACTTTTCCGCGTTGAAAAACAAGGAGCTTCGTCTAAGCGACAGGGGAAAAGTTAATGCGAGTCGCCGGGAGGACGCGTCGTCGTGCGACTCACAAGAAACGTCGAGGGCCTGCAATGCAATATTTATCACCCGCCCGCGAACGTGCCTGGGAAAAAATGACAAATTCATGTTTCCCCGACGCCCGACCCCGGTTCGCTTCTCGCCCCGATTTATTCTCCTCGTAATTTTTATCAGAGGGCGCGGGACCCAACGTAAACTAGATAGAAATGTTTTCACGACTCGCTTGTTTATAAAGCCATCGACGGGGAAACAGATACGCTCTATTTGCACGGCTCCAGCGCTCGTGTTTGCACATCTATCTCGACAGATAATGTTGCATAAATGTTGTACGCATAATACACTTGTTTATTTCGCATACTTGCGCTGAGTCGGCTTTTCAATCACGGCCTCAGCGGACTCGATCGTAAATATAAGGATGAGATTTAGTATTGGATTCGTAACGCGTATCTATGACACGAGGTCGCACGTCCCGATCGATCTGCACAAGTTACGTGAATATTGTTTCAATGTGAACATTCGTGTCATGTATAGGTGAGCTTGAGAGGGAGTTTTCGTATCTGTAAGCTATTACCTCTGTGGAGGTCGGGCGCCACCCCCGGGCGGTGGCGTGGAATAAAATCAGAACGAGAAATGATTTACCCGCCGATAACGCACCGACGACGCTCCGTCCTCTCCCGGTTATTGACGACGAGTTCACGCACATTGCTCAAACACAATGCTGAATCGTTTCGCCACCTTATCTATCATACTCGAATCCTATTACACAACAACTCTTCGTATTGTTATTTGTTATATGGCTGGACTTTTTATGATTTTTACTTCACTTGATCGTTAGTGAACTTATAACAGCTATTGTTAGTCTGCCAAGATATTTTAAACAAATCATTCAGAAGCGGAAACATCAAAAGTTCAAAACATAATGCAGCACGTGTAATTTAATAGACGCAAGAGAAAATTGTAGCGTTTACCTTGTAAGTGAATTTAATAGGCAAGCAAACAGTCCCCTATTTGCGAAGTGGGGAATACTTCACGTTCACAAATAGGCGCACTCGCGTACGCTCGCAAATCAGACGGAGGCTGGGCGGCCAGTCTCTGGGGAGAGCCCCTTTGATCCCAAGCTGACCCGAAAATAAAAAAGGTACGTAATAAAAAAGGCCCGACATACGGAAGGTGGCGCCGCTTTTTTATTTAAATTAGAGTGTTTTATGAGGGGAGGGCGATATTGCGTTTTGCCAGTGTCTCGAAGGCTGTTCAGTAAGCTATACTCGTACGTGTAGGTAAATCCTCACAGTCCGGGGCTTCGGGGGCGACGAACCTTCCGCAAATACTTGGGACTCTTAAGGTATTTTCTTCTATCCGGTGGCCGTTTTCCGATCGTAGACACCGGTCGAAGAGCGTTACGCCACGCAGTAATAATTTACGTGACAAGTGCGTAAACTGGGATACAGTAAAAGAGCAACTAGAATGTTGCAATAAACAATACGTACGATATGTCACACGCTAATGTGCGACTAATTAATTAATTGTGTTAGTGGCTACGCACGCCGTGAAAGATGCTCTACTTGTAAACAAAATAGTTGGTGGGTAGCCAAACGTTATGATCTCAGGTATTAATGTGGGGAATTTTTGTCGTATCTCAGTTTACGTAGTATTGGGCAGTGTCTCTTGGTGTGGGTGGTGCACAGTGGGCACGCCGAGTGATCGAGTTGGCGCCGCGCCAGCCTGCTCCATCCGCAACACTCTATCGGCCGCAGACGAAGGAACGACGACTGACTTCCACCACTTTATTTTCGCCCTCATTATCTTTAAAGAGATTTATTTTAGTCACGGTACATCTATTCATGGTTTCCGAACGCCAAACGTTAACACATACACAGAATAGGTCGCACTAACGACTTGGCACAGATCTGCGAACGAACCTATTGAAATAATAGTCGGCAATGAAGTCCTCACGACACAACTATAGCTAAAAAATACAATTAGAGTGTTGTGAAATTAGTTAGAGCCGCAATTTGAGGACGGACACTAATTCATAACGCGGGAGGTGTTGTTAACAGCGCGTATGCAAATTGAAGTAAGAGATAATAATATGTAGTTGTCATTACGCTTGGACAGAGTCGGTAGCAATATTCTACGTGTCTCACCCACGCCGATGACAAATGGCCGCTTGAAAATTATATAAACATGCTAATTTGCCGCGGACGTGGCGGGCGTCGGTTTAATAAAATAATTTTCTATTTAATAGTAGTAGTTTGTAGCAATTTCATCAATACCTCGTAGTTGGACCGCCGCCAACTCGTCTTGCGCGGCTTACATCGTTTAATTAACGACCGTCGAACTTTCGACCTGTTGAAAGCCGTGCTTTTGGAGAATCAACTTACTTTACACGTAAGTACCGCTTGTTCGGGGCGAGAATTTTAGTTAAGCTTCTGAACAATAACATTTTACCCACGCCTCCGAGTTAGTCGGTTGCGATAATTGGAATATTAACGTTTGTTGTTTCAATAAAGCATGTTTTAGAGAGGTTGATAGCTTTTGTGGTGAAACGATTATGTTTGCAGGTGAGTCATCGGATGAGAAGCGTGTAAAATATTACATTTTAACCGATAGGTGTGATTTATGCGCGGTTATTATAAATAACATCGACCATCCCGCCATGTGCGTGCAACAAGCGAATAAGTAGAGGAAAGTCACCAAATATGAAATAGTATCTTAATATGGAATACCTTCATTTCTCTAAGACTATAAGTATGAAACGCAACACTCGACCATCTTCTGTTCCATTCGGTCTATTGCACCACGTACGTGTTAGTAGACCGAATGGAACAGAAGATGGTCGAGTGTTGCGTTTCATACTTATAGTCTTAGAGAAATGAAGGTATTCCATATTAAGATACTATTTCATATTTGGTGACTTTCCTCTAAGCAATGACAGCTCGGAGTCGCGAATGTTTGGACAGATGCCACACTCACACTGGCGCTGGCCGGCTGGCATACTGGAACTGGGAGAGGTGCGAGCGGCAGCTAAACATTCCACGCCACATTTACAACAGCCCACTGCTGTACAAACAAGGCACGTGTTGTTCAGATCGGTCTCGCGTGAAATATTACCGACGTTGAAGAAATTCATTTCGTTACTCGGGATTTTAAACATGATCTACGCGATTTCGGTGAATCCGGCGAATAATTATAGTATATTTACTAAAGCCCAGTTGCAAGGCGTGTCTGGTAAATTGTGATTATGGTTACATTTTGTACCTACAACAAAATTTGGTTTGTGCCATGCGAGATTTGCCGAGGGTTATTCTGTTATTCACACATGTTAACGTCAAACGCGTTCAGTATTTAGTTGAACATAAAAAACAGCACAAATATGCAGGCGATCAGAATATAAAATACATGCCCCGTTGAAGTATTGCGGTGAACCCACTCAATTGGAAGCAAGCTCATGTTAGTTTGTTAAGATGAACCATTAGTGATGTGCCCCACATGTTGTTAGTAGTGTTAACAATATGCGAGCAGGCAATGAGTACTCACCCCAATAATGGCATTAAGTTCTGTCATAGTGACCTGTTTCGCGCGCTCCACTGCCGATGCGACCTGCTGCTGGTGCTCCTGCGACAGGAACGGCAGGATCTGGGCTATTATCGCGTTCAACCGTTTCGCTATCTCCGTCTGAAACACAATTAATTTATTTAGTAAAGCCATCTCAATAATGAATGTTAAATAATCTTCTATAAACACGACATAAGGTCATCGTGACGGAATTACAATATCATCACGAACGAACACCGATATCACACACGTTATGAATAAATTAATATTGTTTAATATTCACCAATCTACTTTTCTGAATAAAATCAACATTAACATTAATATAAAGTTGGCTATAAATGAAACAACGGCCCGCTAGGCTGTGATCGCTGCTTACATACAAATTCACATCCAAAAATGTTTCCACATTCCGAAGCAGATTATATTCAATAATAACGTTTATAATTAGTTGATAAGCTGAGCGAGAAGCAACAAATAAAATTAACACGATAAACAATAATATTGGCTGCGCGGTGGGACTCGGGCGCGGCGCGGCCCGGGTCAGCGCGGTATGATATGATAAATCGCCGCGTTACCGAGCCCGCAGTATTTATGGGCTTTGTTCGTATTTTCCGTTTAAATGCACATTAATTTTATTCGCAGATTCACAGTGAATCGACGACGAATTAACATAATTGAGTGTATTATTATATCGGCCCTTGTCGGGACATGTAAACAATGAAGTTGTTTCGGCGGTTTATTTTTATGTTGTCATCATCGGTCGACCGTAGAGCTGTTGACTGAATTAAACACGATAATGTGTTGATTGTTAGGAACAACAATAGGAGTAAAAAATCTGTCATACATCGCTGTGGCAGTTAATTAGGTAAGATGATCCACAGCGTAATTAAATGTAGATGTAATCATTGACATTAACAACGCGCGTGGAATCATGGCGCGCACATGTCTGCCAGAGTGTTAAATTACGATATTGTGTGAACACGCAGGATGCTCTGTTACCGCCGCAGAGCTGCCCACACACCTAGACAGAATGCCCATTTCATAATTGCATGGCTACATACATTTCAGAATTCAGGACACTTGCCAACTTTCTTGTTATCTTTCAAAACAACATATTTAATTTTATTTACTGAACAGTTTGTTTTTCTAGAACGGTGATGAGTTCATTACTCAGTATTAGTATACATAGATTTTCTTTAGCTTGTTGACGAGTTTTTTATTTAATTGAAAATTGTATTCAAACTATTATGAATGCTCTGCAATTAGAGATCGAGCAGAGTGATTAACATAATATTTCAATGTAAGATTACTAATTCAAGATTATCGCAAGTAGGCGTGTTCCCGCAATTAACCGCAACAAGTCATGCGATGTTTTTTTTATGTTACCTAGAAACTGCAATTACTGTTAGATATAATGCGTAGATACATGATTAAATAATCAGTGGACTGCAATAAAAAGTGTTCTTTACGCGCCGCAGGGCTGGCTGTTCTCGTTCGAACAAGCTTTTGTTTGCGGCTTCGCGTGGGATTCGCAGCGACACTTACTTATCTATTTCCCAACATTGTACCGAGATGAAAAATGCTTTTGCTTTATCCGAGACTCAATCACTAAAGTAATATTATCCCTCTGTTTATACAATGCTTAGTTTTCATTCAGAATATAAATGTAAGTTCCTATAAAATAAATTGTGAGCTCTCGTTCATTGTCTTTGCGTGTTATTGATCAGTTAAATGGTTGTTGTACTGGCGCTTGGTTGTGTGCAATGTAAGCGAATTTGTATAGTCGACTTTTTTATGTTGAAGTGAAGAACGTCAAAGCTTTTTAGTAATGCGTTGATACAAAACATTTAATCCGTCGTTTACATTGAGCCGAGGAATAGCGGTGTGGTGCACACGTATACGGTATGGTCGTACGCGGCAGGCAGGCAGCGAGGGCGCGGTACGCGGCGAACCGCAGCGCTCGCCGCAAATTGTACTTTCATTCCGCCTCGCTAAATGGACTGTTTGTCGCGTCCGAGCCCCGAGCTCGTGCGAATTTACTCCACACACGACGCATATTTGTTTTATTTTCGCACACTATTTAAGCGTTAACCGATACCTTTTTGTTGTAACACCAAAATAAACCTTTTAAAGCATGAGTCATCACGAGCCCAGCAAATTATCATAGTAGAAAAAATTCAACCAGAATTTTAATTAAGAACGCTGTTTTTTCAGCACGTCCATTATTCTTAATGTAAACTGGAACTCGAATTATTTTTGCAAATATTTAAATACGATTTTTATGAGAGCGTAAATAAATAAACATTGAAAATAAATAAGGCCAGCGATATATTTTTAGAAGTAAGACAACAACAAGGTTCCTCCATTTACTAGATAAACATCTAACTTCGTGAGTCGTGCAACTATTGGAATATTAGTGCGTAATGCAAATTTCCTCAGCGATGTGCTAATAAACTGGCTGATAGGCCATCGCCTCACGTATTCAATTTGTGTGTGGAATAAACAAGTTTGTTTCCTCTTATCAAAGGAACATTAATTAATCGTTCGTTTTTATTAAAAATTGCGGGTTCAAGAAAGTTTATATTTTATTGCCATTGTCAGATATGAGTGATGTCAGACTTGTTGATAACCCCTTACCATCACGGAACTTGGTTTGATATGATATTTGATAAATATTCACTCAAATATACACAGAACCTAGACTAATCAAAGCCCAAAACTGGTAAATTGCAAGTGCAAGTCGGAATTGCACATGAAGGGTTCCGTACAATCGTAGTAGAGAAGCCCCCTTTAATTTGTATTATTTCTTGTTTTAGCGGCAACAGAAATATTCATTTTGCAATAATTTCGTTTTTAATAGTGATTGTATGAATGACATAGTTATATTTGTGGTTTTTTAAATGTGCGGTATCTCAAAAACGACTTACTTACGTAAATCTCGTTCAAACCAATTTTGGCTGAAGGTTTTCATTGCGATCTACAGAACAACAGCAAAAAATCATTTCAGACACTAATCTACATGGTCCTCATGTGATTTACTTGTCTGGACTTTAAAAGAGAGCGACTTCTGATTTTCTTTCGGCGGCTTCTACTCAGAGTAGTCAGGTATGAAACACTGGCCCCATGTAGTTTTAAAACATACTATGACATATTATGACGTGTAAAACCCAATTTACAGGCATAAATATAATTAAAATTTAAATATTGGTACAGCGATCGATAATACGTGATGTTGACTTGACATTGGCAACCGCCGCCGCGCCGCAGCCGCCCCGCAGCGGCACCGCACGACCCACCCACGCGCCGAATTACCGCAAATTACATTTTCATTCGCCGCCTCCACCACTAGGTTATTGTGAAAATTTACTACTAAACTGGAAAACACCGCCACCTCTAAATTTAACGCTTTTTATGATAAACGACTTTGGTACTCCCACAGCGACGAATATTAATTTTAACACTAACGGACCGTGAATTGCAGAGAATTGTAGTGAGAGTCTGTAATATCTTTGTTTCTCAGTGAATCGTACATTCCTCCATCCGCATGATTCAGAAGGTCTCGAAACAGTGAGAACACTATGAATTTATAATTAGCGAGCAATTAAATCTAATTTCAGATGTGTGAAGTTTCTTTAACGACTATGAGTTAATTGTTAACGTGATCATAAAAGTGAAATTAGTGTTATATAAATATAACTATTTAGGACAGTTGAATAACTTAAATAAAGATAGCGGAAATTATTTATAATAATAATAATAATATTTCACAACTATCACACAACGCCATCTAGTCCCAAGCTAAGCAGAGCTTGTGTTATGGGTACTAGACAACTGATAAACATACTTATATATTTCTAAATACATACTTAGTATAGATAAATTACACCCAGACACAGAACAAATGATCGTGCTCATCACACAAACATTTGTCCTGGGTGGGAATCGAACCCACGACCTCCGGCATAGCAGTTAGGGTCACTAACCACTAGACCAACAGGCCAGTCAAATATGCAAGGCAGTATTTTATTGTGTGTAATGATAATGATTGAACTTATTTATATTGTAGTCATTGATGAGCTCAGTGGTTGGCCACACATTACTTCACAACTTAACACTTTAAAAGGCAATCAATATGCGATTCGAATTTCGTGCGCTCATCAAATACTTTTGCGAAATTTCTTGTCTAGCTATCGTATTGTTCTCATGCTCAAACGCCCTCGTGTGCTCAACGCATTCCTACGTATCGCTATGTCGAAATTCAATCAGAGAATAGCACCATTGAGCGCAAATATCGACAAAGGGTTTCAGATTAAAGCAGTTTTTCTTATTGTCGTTACGAGGCGAACAATCCCCGTCCCATCTGCACCTCGTATAACTCTACAACAGTAGCTACGAGTACGGACGGAGGAATAAAAAGCGGGCGTACAAAAGGGCCACAAAATACGTACTTTTGCGAGCTCTCCACAAAAGATATAGTACGGTTTGTCATTAAGGAGTTCATCCCCGCGCGAGAAATAAAAGAGGAACGTCGGGTTTCGGGGTGAGAGGGCGCCCGCGGGGTGTGGGGGCGGGGGAGGACAGCACGCGAGGCGAGGAGGTGCACTAATGGCTCCGACACTCATCCGCTAATGCCGCGGGTGACTCCTCTTTTTGCGCGATTTTCACGTGGTTTAGTCGGTGGAGCTTTTAATCTGCGGCCGCATCTTGCCAACGGTGCTCCATTTGTTCCACTATTATTTATTGCTCCCCCACTAGCAACGCTTGAGTTTATACCGAACATCTTTTTAATGAAGAACACGAGAGTCAATTAATTAAACGCTTTATCGACGGCTATTATGCAGACTCGACGAGTTTTCGAAATTCGCAATAAAATTTAAAAGCGTTGGGCAATATGAATCCACCAATTTAAATTAATAAACACATTTAAATGTAAAATCGATTCGTTAATTTCGTCACGAATTGATTTGAAAACTGAGATAAATTATCGTCTAAATACCAGCGACGAGAATGAATCATTAAAATGGCGAATTAAAATTCAGATGAGAGTTGTTTTAATTTAATGATTGTATGACATGCATGAAGAATATCAAAAGAAACAAAAGAGAGATTTTTTGTTTCTCTTTTGCAGGGTCGGTAGACGATGCTGATTCGAATTCAGGTGTCGTAAAACATCAGGATTCCTCACGACACAATACAACGGAATATGGCACACGAGTGCACGGTGCATGCCGCGAGCTGTGACCTGAATGCGGGCCGCGGTTCCACGCCACAATTTATTGTCTCCCTTGAATGCTCGTACGCGCACGGTGCGGCTGCGTACATCGTGACCAGCCAGCCACCACGTGAATACTAACCGATACCATCTACATAATGTCACCAATCCATAATGCTCTATGTAACAGTGTTAAAGGACAGCCATAAATTATGTCCGAGTAACTACAGGCTATAATGGTTTCACTTTAACACCTGCTATTAAATTGATAAAAGATTTACGCCACAAAGGTATTAAATCAAAATGAAGAGGTTAAACGGGCATAACCATTTAGTTATAAGTTTCCCGGCGCATCCGGCCGCCCGCCTCCCGGGGCGCCTCGGCTCAACTTTTACTGCTCTTACCGCGATTGTGTTCCGCGGAATGAACTGAACGGACGCGGCACTTCCACTGAGGTTTCGGCCTTCATTAATAAATTCTCCCAACTCTTTTATAATGAATTATTTATGCAAACTGCGTTCTGGTTTTCTTGGCTGCGGGCGGTGTTCTCGCCAAGTTTCCACTTTATTAAACAAAACAGTCGCCAATCGAAAAGGCACGCTATTGTATTGAACGCGACGTCGCTCTTATGGGCCGCAATAAATAATTCCACCGGCGAAATGGCAGTCAAGTCGATAAATGGGCTATTATTGCTGCAGACAGAGGCCAACATTATCATCGATTCGTATCGCATTCGCGGAGCAATAATTGTTTAAACATAGCCTGCCGTGGACATTAGTGGCTGGCACATCGATATTAATGCACACTGCCAACCGCTGTCACCGCTTCTCGTTAGCTTTCTAATTACTCACTGCTGTAATTGTACCCCGTACAATGTACGTCGTGAACTTTTACACGAGTTGTAGCACAACAAACAGGGGGATTAGGGGGTAGGATTGCATCTGAAATATTTAAACAGGGTTCAATTATCTACGCAGTTGAGTGAAGTGCTCGTGAACGACAATATAATTGGCTTTACTTAAAATAATTGCTACTCGAGCGTTGATACTTATAATAAACAGAATCGTTGGACGCGGCCGGGAAGGCGCGTCATTAATATTCATTATAAACAAATGGATATAATTACTTGGCAAGAACAAGTTGATTGGAGAGCCGTGGAGTGGGTGTGTAGTGGGACACGTCGTTATCTCGGTATCGAGCCGAGCTCAGAGCGCCGAGCTCCGAGCAGCGCCGGCTCCGGTGTCACCTCGTAATCAGATTGTAATAGCGCGATCAAGGGCCGGCTATGCTCCACTACACACCACCTGTCAATTTAAACCTCCGAGCTACGATAATAAATAAAAACAACGATAATATTCCTGTCTGCCTCATGAATCATGATAAAATATGTTTGGAGCAAGATAAATGGAACTTATATCTGTAATGATGTAGAAATTGTAGACAGTTCGTAAACATTTGATTTTGGACGTTGCGTTACTTATTGTGAAAACCTATACGAATAATTTGCACACGTAATCGAATTTCCAAATATTTAAACAATACACAGCAAACGCGATAAAAATATTGCAGTGTAATCAAATCACATTAAATATTTAGAGAGGCGGACGAAGTGGCCTTAAAACGTCACGGTCAGATTCATTCAAACAGTTTCAGTTATAAATGAAGTAGAATGCAATCGGGCTGCGTCCGAGTGATTCTGATTGACAGATTAGCGTCGACAGTCGACATATTACGAGAGTCGCGACACACGGTTTCATAACAGCCGGGGCAGGCAAGCGTGAGCGCTCTGTTGACTCGCATGTTTCTCGCCAAACAAAGAGCCAGCTTCCTAGCTACCCTTGTTTGTTTAGGTCCACGCCAAACGTTTATTGCCCTTTGTGTATCTTACCTCTCGGCACGGCGTGAAGCCTTTTTGACTCGGCACTTTTTATGAGAGCGCTTATAAACGTGTATGTTACTTGACATTCTAAAAACAACGCAGTCAGATATTAAGTGAAAAGAAGTATTGTTGTATAAATGCAACTGCTGAAGGTAAAAGTCGTAAACAAACAGACGTGAAGTAGGCACTACATCATAGTTGATTCGCGGCGAGCGAGGTGAAACCGCACAAGCGCTTACGTGATAATAAAGAAACATAAACAAGTTTCTCGGCGCACATGAATTGACCAATTTGTAGACGCTGGATAGTTTCACAAGCGGTGTGTGTATTATAGACGAATCAATCATCGCGGTGCACACGGAGCTTTTTGTGGACGTAACTAGCGGCGGCGCTCTACGGCTGTAATGACTCCGCTCTTCCGGCGCCTTATGTATTCCGCACCTTGTACTGGAACACAATGGCGCTCGCTACTACGCAAATACTAGTGTATTCGGTAGCGCTATAGCAGTGTAATTAGCGCTGTTAATACAGTCCTAATTTATGCAATGTGCAGCGGAGCCTCCACTCGCGCCGCGCTCCGTGTCGTGTACACGCGCCGCTAACACCGATTGTCTGAATATATTCGTGTTGCCATCAAATTATTTTCGGTTCGACGCGCGCCGATTATTATTTTTAGTTTCGCAACGTTGCGCGTTGATTGCAGGTTTGCTATCGCGGATTATTAGAACGCTTCATATCAGCTGCTTGTTCTGAATAACAACATTAATACATATCGATAACTTCATCCTAAAAACTCGATGGTTATCATTAAAGCTTTATCTGCCCGGTATTATCTAGTATGATTTTTATACTCAGCTGTCTTGCTTTCGTTCAGACATGATAACGAGTTATCACGGATTTTGTACTAAAATTGATTGGGCTGATTACAGACGGTTCCACGATAAAGTTTATGTATCTGTATTATTTTTGTGTGATCAGAAAAGTAGGCGATAAAGGTATTAGATAAAGGCTATGTTAAATTGTGATAAACAGTCGATATCAGGTGAGATATGATGCAGGTATCAGTCAGTCTCGGCGTACTAATAGCCCTCATAAAAAGTCATAATTTATGAGTCGAAGTTATCGGGTGACATCAAATTGAAATAGCGTGCAAATCAAACGAAATGTATATCTAAACACAACAGAGTTAGCGATAGAATCAGTCGTAGAGATAGTTGGTTATATTGAACATGGATAACGTTTATCGTAGGTCGTATATGTACTAGTACATAACGACGACGTCCAGTTGCGATGGAAGCTTGCTTATTTACGGAGACCGTTTGCACTGTACTGTTTGCTATCTCGTTGTGCCCGGCTGCCGAGTCGCCGACTCACTGGCAATTCTTGCTATGCAGTATTGCCGTACGACACGACACGGCACACAACTCGACAATATTCGTGATCAAAGAACGTAGAACAATGATTCCATGAACAATAAGTACTCGAAAGATTTACCGAATGCTTTTAAGTACAATGTTGTTATCTAGACATGGAATCGGAATTAAAAGAAGCAAGAACAGAGGTCGAAAGATCAGTTAAATGGCGGGTTGACGTAAAGTAAAGTATGCTAAATATTTAATATAGTTAGCAAGTATTTGTGCGTAGTCGCAGCGGAGTGAGCGAAGCGAGGGCTGGAGTTTGTGAGTTTACACAGGCGTTGTTTACTTGGCGTGTTTGCGAGCTCGATGCTTATTGTGAGCGTTGAGCGTCCGCCGGCCGCGGTCTACGAATATCTGTTTCATTTGTTGGATGCGTAAAGTGGCGAGTGTGGCGACTGTTGCCGACTCACAAAGTTCATAAGTAAACACGCTTCTTGGAAACTAACAACGCTCAAAAGTTGACAGAATTCCTCCGCTAATGTTTGGAACGTCTTTGTGAAAGTTCGAAACATTGTTCATTTGTCATAGTTTACCGCTACTTAATTCGTATTCTCATTATTATAATATTCGGAATACAATGTAAACTGCGGCTGCATGTTATTTTAATTCAGTAATTTGAATAAACATTCATATTTTAATGATTACTTGGAAATAATGCCCACAATAAAATATTTATGACACGATCCTTAAATATTTTATGGTTTCCTGTTGAGCGTATGGCTTCGATACGGTCGCAACGTCGCAAGCACATCGATTTTGAGCCGAATCTAAATGGTATAATAACAAAGTATTTTAGGCAATTCTACCCTCGACCTAAAAGGATTAACGTGTATTTAATTGAGCCAAAACAGTTAAATGAGCGACCATTTATTCGAATTATGTATTTAATATTCAAATTGGCTAAATATGGAAAGTATAGAGATAAACAAAACAGCGTAGTATATTTGAGTGGGTGCGGGTAAAGGGAGCAAGTGCGGGGTCTGCGTGCGGCGCGGCTCGCTCGGCGACCGCACACCGCAGCGGTGCGGCTAACCGTACCCGCAGCCACCCCCGCCCCATGCTTCATCCCCGCGCCGCCGCTCAGTCCTGCTAAGCTGGACTTGTCTCTACACTTGATCTCTACGCCTTCGTAAATGGCTATTAATATTAACTTGAACAATATGTTACATGTTGTCGCCAGTTTATTCTTTATTGTGAGTTTGTGACTTAGTTCTTAGACAAAACAAAATTAATTGCTTGCCCACACTATTATGAAAAACCACACGTCATTGTGGCAGTCAGGTGAAACGCCCACATGTTGTACGGTGTTCATATAAATCAAAACATTAAATTTAATTCAAGGTGTATATTTTAAATTAAATTTTGTTAGCATATTGCCGATTTAATTGCGGTTACCTGCTTTACATTTATAATACGATTTCAACAAACAAGATAAAACACAAATTCAACAATATATTTCAATTTTTTTTTTTTATTATTACACCAATTTAACGTAAATTGAATAGAAATGTTGGAATTTATCGGCGGATTCCAATTCGGTTGCGAACCGTAACCGGTAGTTGGGGTACCTACAGCTGGTGAAGTGCCTAGGTATTGTAGTCTAGGTACATCTAGAATTCTAGAGACATACAGGCAGGAACAACAAACATGTAGGTTCTGTATAATTCAGAACCGTGTTCTACTAGAATGTAAACGGTGGATCATTTGCTAATTAACCGTTTGACGTCGTTTAAAAGACAGTTAACTATATTTGAGCGTTTGGAGTCAGGTGGATTGACGGTAATATAATATGATGTCTGCTATATTTCGGTGTAGTTACAGTGGCTGTACTAGTTACAAAGAATATAACTTTTTTGGCAAAGATTATAAATAATTATTTGTGTCGAGTATTTTGTTACTTGTACAGAATTAATATTTCTTGTCTTGACTTTTACTACTCTTTACTACATTTCTAATGTTCATCCAAAAATAAAACGAAAACACGCAAGTCAATACATTTTTATAAATATGTCTCGTGTAGAAAACTTATAAAAATGCTATTCTAACTATAAATAGTTTTGAAAACTCTCGCGAATCTAGTGTTCATTGAGGATCGCATCTATCAAAGCGTCGCGTCGTCGTCTGATAATGATCTCGCTACTCGACGGGAGAATATTTCACACCATTACAAAACCACGGAACATCGAGTGCTTAGCTATCTACTACTCACCGTTCTACTTTAATGCTACCTGCATTTTATTTACCACTGAACTACGAAGTCACGATTCGTAAATGTCATCGGGAAACAACATTGGATTAATAGTGTCATAGATCTTTAAAGCGACTCACAATAAAGGTGTGCTCAAAGTTACTGCGCCGTTACAAATCTCCCCTCTTTACTCTATCGGTACTGGGTACTAAATTAACTGAATATTAGGTCATCGATTGGATAAAATGAATAGTAATTTGACAATAATATTCACCGATAAACGTGACAGTTAGGCATTGGAAACATTCAACTGTCACATAATTTAATAATAATCATTTGAATTGGACATAAAATTTACACCAGTAAAGCTACACGTTTACGTTTACACTAAGGTAAAAGGTTATAAGTCAATACGCGCACATTAATTATTCAAACCGCATTTATACTTAAATCTTAAATTATTCAGAAGCTATTATGTATAATGTATTATACATTATTATCGATGCTAAATACGTAATTAATGGACTTCTATTCTATTGAACACCGAGTGAGTAATGTGTAGCCATTACAGGTATCTTATTTATAATTCAACATGTCGCCTGTGCAATTACTATACCGATATATCCTGGTGTTTAAATATTCATAAAAGCGTTATAAATAAAGGGGTCCATTAGAAGCGTCGTTAGACCACAGTTGATAATAACAGCGCTCGAGTTTCTTTGATAGCGTCGTAAATTCCAATCTGCGAAGCCTTCAAGATGTTTATTTTATCTAAAGAACGTTGCACGTAATCATCAGTGTTATTATGACATGGCTGGGGAGCAGAGAAGTTCACCCAGTTCATTCATGAGATCTATCATGACGGAAATCGATGCAATTTATTAATGATTTTGTATAATATGTTAGTTTTTAGTTATAGTTACTTTTTGTGCAGATTAAAACCAAAACTTTATTGTGTAAAGCAACATACCTAGCTGGTCCGGAGGAAGGTGATGGCATTCGTGATACAGGGTAACTCTAGTACGAGTGCCAAAGCACTCCTTTGACACTTAAGTGCACATTAATTTTAGGCTAATTTATTTCTAAGGAGTTTTATTGTACCTATTTACTTGCAATAAAAAAAATGTTATGTTATTATTATTATTATTAATGAATACTTATCAACTTAGACTTGTTACAGAACGTACGTCTTGCCGGTGCTAATTACAACCGTACAAACTAAAAAATAAGTACTGAACTAATGGATAGATAATAGGGGATCGGACAAAAAAACTAATTAGTCCGTCAGATAGATTTCCAAAAAATATTGGAGACGTATTTTTTCTTTTTTCACTTAAACAAAAAATGAAGTCAATACAGTGCTTCGAAAACTCGTGAACTCTTCGAAAACGTCATATGATAGTACATTTTTAACCTTCAAATGACGTCACAACCACATCTTATCTTCGTCAATTTTGATTAATTTGATAAAACAAAAAACACGTATCCAATATTTTTTCGATAATCTAACTGACGGACTAATTAGAATCATTGTTTTTTGACTCAGTCCGATCCCCTATTATCTGTTATTCTTATTATTTAAGTGATTATATTATTGTTATAATGCCAATAACAATCTGAAATTACGTGTAATTTTATTTAAATGCATTTAACATTTAGAATCATCAATAAAATCATATTTACGCATTTTACAATTTGATCAGGGCTCCAGTCAGTGACACTAATAAAGTGCACTTAAACACAAATCCAGCAAGTGTGTTGTGGGGAGCTGTCAGATTGCGAGGGATCCAGCCGTCAATAGCTGCGAGGGTCGCCACCCCCGTGTTTGTTACCCCTTCGCCTTGTTTGCATTGTTTCACTGTATTTGAATAGAGTACGAGCACCCGCCGCCCTACAACTGTTACCGTTTTCATGATAATGTAAGCGAGATTTAATGATACAATCTATGTGAGTAACGCGACTACCGTACTGCACGACCGCATTACTTATACACGCACATAAATATACTATGTTAATTCTCAAACATTTTATTTAGTATGCTAAGTAAAAAGGCCGCCACTTAAAATTCTTACAACGCTGGGGATGCAGTTTTACGGGTTATTACATTGAATGGGAAATGAGTGAGTCATAGGCGTCTAGTTTACGAGTCGAATAGAAATCGTCTGTTTTAAATGAAACTCAAGGAGCGAACAAGGCGTCCATTATTCATGAGGGCCGTTTCACGCCCGACCACGGCCGACGGGGTCCGAGGAGAGCCGAGTGTCGGGTTCCTAACACTCGGCACCTCGGCGTCCACGCAAACTGTTTCGAAATCAATATCCATGTCTCAATCAGTGCAATTAAGGTGGTCCGTGGAACAGGGGTGGTATTCAGTGTAATTAGTTGGACGCCCATTGTAGCCGTCGGCGAGAGGGCGATGAATAAACGAGTAGAAATACTTGGCGTGCTGGAGTAACTTAACATCAGGTGAATGCGACAAGGTAGCCCGCGAAATTCGAATTTTCTTACGTTTTCTGCTATTTGCCGAAACAGTGTCAGGTTGTGTATATATGTTAAGTAAAATAGGATTTGCGACCTTAACAAATGTGACTTGACTGAGTAATAATTATTAAAACTAGCAATACAATCGTCACAGTTCATACAAGTCACAAGAATGCATTTTTCATCAAATAGACTCATAAAATCGAATTTCGCGTGCTACCTTGGCGCATTCACCTTAACGTTAAAATTGCACCCGCTGTAAGTTCCGTGCGGAGTCGCTCATCGCTTGCAGAGATACGTCTAAAGTTCGAGAAGATACACAGCCTGTTGTATGTTATCTGATTTCTATTTTTCTGATATAAAAGAGTGTAGAATGTCCATGCAGTTCCGACTATAAAACTGTTTATTAGTCACGAGCGTTCATGGACATTAACATGAAACAACTCAATATGCTCACGAACATGAGTTTTACTACTTTTACTGAACTAGTCAATTTTTTATAAATGTAACGTTATTATAACGGAACACGCTGTACTGTATGGTATGAGCAAATTTAATAAAGTACAAAAGCTCCGAGGGAGACCGGCTGAGTACGAGGTACGCGCCCTATTTTTTCACATGGTTCAGAATATCACGTCCCTCCATATTATAGGGGTCGAATTTGAAAACACAATTAGACTTAATACAGAGGTGATTGTTGGCGGGCGAGGGTCGCAAGCGAGGGGTTACGGCAAATCCTTTAATTTGGCTCCCCGATCAAATAATAAAGCGGACGGAGCTGAGGGCAGCGCGGCGATATCGCGTTTAGTGGTTTTATTGCAAGCGCCATCTGCCGCGCGACGCACCCTGTAGATGGAGAGATAATTTCGCTTTTAGAGCGAGGGGGCGACGCGCGACGCTACGCGGCGAAGCGTTCATTGTGAGTTGTTGCGTTCGTTTAGACAATTCACAGCGCTGTAGATGTACGAGATAGCGCTCCTATTATGCGGGACCCTTAACGACTACCTGCATGTTGATGTGAACACTCAACGGCTATAATTTGATAAGGCACGCCGCGCCGTACTCCTTTACTATTGTTTATACTTCACGTTTTATTGTTACGCCTTCGTGAATTGAGTAACAGGACGTTGAGTCACGTTAATACATGTCATATTTTGTCATAAACTAACACTTACAACTTAACGAGTTTATTCTTAGTCAAATTACTGTCTTTAGAATGCACTTAGGCGGTATTGCAGTATTGAAATCATAACTCAGCGATAACCTGCAATAACCTAAATTAGTAAACGGAATTGTTTTTAAGTAGGTAGGAACATTTCATACTTTAGTACCTACTTCAAAGCAATTTACAACAAGTAAACATAAAGATATGAACTTTGTATCGTTGATAGTTGAAGTAAACTACACTAATCTTTGGTATTACAGTAAATACTTTAATACTCGACAATCCTAAAAGATACTAATATCCGGATAATACTTATACCTATCGGTGTCGTAAACAAAGAGGGTAAAAGAGACGCGTTAGAGATCCACCCCCAGTTATTATAATAAACAGTAACCTGATGGGGCACGTGCACTGTTTGTATCAATGAGAGCGATTGCGCGGGTGTGCGGCCACCCTAATGCAAGGCTAAACAATCCTTGGGGCCGCGCATGAATAAATTTGAGCAGAGTAAGCGGTGTGAGCGGTCTGAGCTCCGAGCGGTGCGAGCGGTTTGAGCGCTGCGTCCTCCCCAACGGCATGGAATGAATGGAATCGCAATAACCCCGAGATTATTAAATTATACGGACACGTACAGCTTTCGAAAGTATTGAAATGGATTTTTCGCTAGAATGCTTTGGTGATAAAACGAGTTTTAACTGATTTGACGGATTAATTGTTTTGATGTGTGCGTGCATTGATAGGAGACACAGTGAAGTAATCATTGTTTTTATAAGTGTGAGTTGAGTTTAATAAAATCACACTAATTCGTTTCATAGTTTCTCATTCTGACTATTTCTAGAAGAAACTTTAAAGTTTTAAGAAAACCAAACACTAACAGAAGAACAGTCAATAATACTACTTATCAAGTAGGCACCTGCTGACTTAACGAAAAAACAAATAGTAAACAAAACGGTTTAGTTAGTGTATGGCTGTATGGTTAAGTGATACTAAAGTAGTGTCCTCAATTCACCTGGGAGATATTAGTTTCACCCAGGTGAATTGAGGACCCTAATTTATTGTCCTGTATTCACTTGCAAGTCATGATAACTGAAAACACTTTGTCGAAAACGTCGCTTATTGAACAAATAAAACAAAAGGCAACTATCAAATCCAAAATGTCGAAAATCTGTAACTAAAGGGCTTTGGTTGCAAAGCAACGAGTCCACATTGATATATCATAACAAGCGAGCATTGAGCACGGAACGTGTGTCGGGGGGTGGCAGCGAGGCAAGTCACCGAGCCGCAGGGGTGTCGACTGTCGACGCTCGTAAACCTCGACAAAGTATTTTATCGACATCCCGCCGCGCTGCGCACCGACCCTATTCACTATTGTCTCTCTCCACATTCGTGACACTTCATGAAATCACTCCAACGTATGAATTCGCTCTTCAACTACCCGTTATCTACATTACAAGTTACGACACACACTCATTTAAATTTACGAGTACAGTTTCGATACTAAGGATCTGCGTCACTGGACGATTCTAAATTATTCCAAGTAAGGAAACCGTTGCCATAATCGGCAGCGTGAAAGTCAGTCCGGGCGTGAATAATAGCTTGAAGCACAGAACAATAAGTCTCCGTGTCGATACTGCCACACAAAGACGAAACAATCAATTCACAACGTAAGTAGGTGTGATTCGGTACGGTCTCACTACGGTCCGGCCCCACGACTAACAAAAGAAAATCTAAGCAATTAGTCGTCGTCAGAAAGAGCGGAAAACGCGCGTTAGTCGCGGTCACGCCGGCGAGTGCGACTCGGTCACGACGCGCGAGAAACGGCGTGTTGATGCGACAAAAACAGGCCTTATTGACGCGATAATGACGTATTATATAATGTTCGTGTAAACTTCTCGATGCATTTCAAGATAGCCCTGTATAGACCATGAAGAGTCACAATAACATAAATGAAAAAGCTCCAAAAGTACCCAAAGCTCCACTGATTACAATTATTTTAAATCTCTTTTTATGAAGTGTTTACCCGGGTCGACCGTCGCTCGGTGTTCAGGAAAAAAAAACAGACACGTAATAAAATAAAAAGGAAAAAACATTACTTGTTATTCTATTAAGCTTGCATGCAACGTATAAAAGCTTAACAAAGTCGACGGGGTGCATTTCTGGTTCTCGCTCGACTGAGCGTGTTTAAGTGCTAATGTAATAATCCATTACAATGAAGCTCGGCAGTGTACGCTAAATAGCGCATTCAAGCATCGAACTAGTGGTGGAGGCCGCCATCTGTCCGCCACGGCGGCAAACAATACGACCCTTCGTAATCACCCCTCGTTTGCTAGTTTGCCAGAACCTAAACAAATATCACTCACCGCGCCGACGGCTTAACATTTTGAGGTCTTGGGATCGGACCTATTGTCCAAGATTTTATCAAACAAATCATAAACCATGTCAATCTAATATCTTTCATATCAATATACTTATATTTTAATTTTAAATGGGAGGCCTGTACCCAGCTCTGGGACAGTTACAGGCTTACAAAAAAGTGGTATATAATAAGTCACAAAAACGTATGTCTATAATAATTCCGTCCTTAAAAAGAAAATGAATAAACAACTGTACCGTGTACGAGCGAACACCTGTCTTGTTCATTTAAAAATCCACGTGTGAATATTAATTGTGTGAAACGAATGAGTGTTTCTTATTACCCGAGTAGCTTTCCGTGTAGTAAATTGATTGTGATTCCTTTTTCAGTACGTGTTAAAATACAGCAGGGTGATATTAATAAAAGCGGGGTTCGAGACAAGCTGGCGAGCGTAAAATCAACAGATTACCATGGAGCCCCCCCACGGCACCCTCGCCGAGGCACCCCTGTGTGTACGTACCTATTTGTTACGATAGCTATTGTTAAGCGAGCACCCACTGGTCAGGGCTGTCACATCAAATCAGATTTTAAAATGTTTACTCACTAACATTTTATTTGGCAAAAACAACACTCATTATTTTCGCCGCAATTTCATTGCTTCTGTTTTATCGCATCGAAAAATTAACAGCGTGAAAATTAATTAGATATTATTATTTTTCAATTAATTCGAACGCATGTTATTTCGGTCACAATCATATTTCAATTAACCAGTGAGCTATACAAACACATTTCACGTAATTAAACACTTTGTTACTTAATTTTCAATCATCTACCTAATCAATTAACGGGCTGAAAACGTATTTTAAAAAAAAAACAGAACCTATTTAATTATGCTTGTGTTTTAGTATTTGTAAAAAGTTAGCAACCCTAGCAGCCCCTTTTTGTGAATTCCAAGCGTCTAATTCATAGATATAGTTTCTGCGCTTTTAGTCACGCGCATTGGGGGAGCACAACTTTCGCTCCCTCCGCCATAATATTTCGATAATAACGTGTCCTATTGAAATGAAACTCCGTCATAATATAAATTCAACCGCGCGACGACTGAGATTATTCAACATGCATTATAATTATACGGGCATAATGTCGATCATTCTTATTAAAGATCGGAGAATAACAAAGATAAGTGCGCAATTAAAATACCAAAGTTGGTGCAAATTAAAAACCGAAATGTCAACAAACTGGCTTGACCAGGCTCGCTGTCAAACAACGTTTATCCAACAAACAGGCGCAGCGCAATAACACGTTTTTTTTTGCTTTTACGACATTTCCCCGTGCGCCAATTCGCCCGACCGCTGTTGTTAAAATATAGCCATATTTTCCCCTTCATCTTCCTTTGTGTTACCTTATTTTAAAACATGTTTAACATCTGCTATCCGAAAGTGGAAACATTTTTTTATTCGTTTACAAATACAGACGAGCTTATTCTAAACAAAAGATATTTAGAGATAAGAGTACATACCTGTTTATGCATTTCCACATTGAGTCCGTACGACATTTCATAGTACTGAAACATAAATAACACGCTTTAGTTTAATCGATTACAATTTTTGCGAGTAAATGTAACGAGCGAGCAGTGACACGGTACGGTTTTGGCACAGATTAGCTTCCTCAAATTATAGGAGTCGAGTGACTAAACATCCGCACTGGTACAGTTTGGACGTCGGCCAGAAGTGTTTCCGACACATAAAAATTCTCGCGAAAATTTCCTCTCGAGCGTATTAAAATAAATTGCGAGCGATTTGGCAACACTTAATCGTGATTCATATCTGGATGGAGCGAACATGCGGGGATTAAGGCATGCCAAAATATATCTGTTCGTTTGAAATATATTGTCTGCTCTTGAACTGGCCACTAATATGTCTGCCTACGCACGCTTCTGACAGCTCGGTTGGCGCTGTGATTGATACGGCGATGTTACAATATCTTATCTAAGCATATTTTATTACACGTGCTAAACGTCTGAAATGTTCCTTGTAAACAGACAAACTGCCCAGTAATTTAGTAAATAATTCTTTCATACGGACAATTATCTATTTGATTGGCTCCTCCAATGCACCCTATTGGAGGAGCCAATCAAATAGAAAACATGTGACATGCGGGCGGCGAACAAAGGAACACATTTATTGATTTCACACGCCATTACAAATGTAACATGTGATAAACATCTCTATTTAGCTGTTAAATTAGCTGTCCATTTAAATTAAACTATGTAGTTTTAATATGACATGCGTTTTAAAGCCTGTTGCGTTCGTTTTTATTGTACGGATATGAACGTAATTATGTTTGTACCATCGCGCATCGCCGCTATTATCATTAACCCCAATCTCTTGTAGCGGTCTAATATAACATTTCATGTTACCACACTTTTATTTACAAGTTTCCCAATGTGTATTTTATTTTTGGTTTGAAAACAATAAATTGCTGGTTGAATAACTGGTTGTACTTTGAAACGGTTTATCGTCAAATAATCAATTTAATATTTATCGATTTCTGATTTGTGTTCCTCCCTTTGAAGGACAGGAAAATACTGTTTTTAAATATAGAATTTCTACTCACCATAACATAATGCCTTTGTATTTCAATTTTTTCACTAGCCAGTTTCTCGCATTCTAATTTTAAACTGAAACAAAAGAGAGAACTATTACGTTTTTCACAAGACTCAACTAAATCTTTTCATGGGCTGCAACTCTCCCAGTTTATGGTGTCGATAATAATATGTCTTATGGTAAGATACATCTTGAATTGTTTAAAACAAGGCTTTAATGTACGTTTGATCTATTTATTCGTGCTTGTGATAATCAGATATTTCCAACACACAAGCTCTTTGGACTTTTGTATCTCTAGGTTCAATATCAGACTTGCGATAACCTCCGCAAAAATAGGTCAAAGCCATTGCTTCGACCTATTTTTGCGGAGAGCCCTAACATCTCATTAGATTTTAGGGCTCTTTGGTGACTTTTTTTTTAACTTACTAAATACTCAAGTGTACTCAGTAAACTAACACTTCAAAGTTATATTTAAGGAGTGCTTGTAACATTATTAAGATAAGAAATATGTATAAATGAACAGCTTGTTTTATAGTTGTTATCGCATGCATAGTGGGTCAGACCTGTTATGGTTATAGTTTTTATCGTCGCTTAACTATACTGTTCAATTTCAATTCTAGATTATTACCTACATACTTAACGATCACTGAAAACGTGGCCCGATAAGAGTTTTATAACCAAATAACTTTGTAGTAAAGTAGGTAATAGTTAGGTTAGGTTAGGTTGGTTAATAGTCGGGCGTTCGCGAACATAGATTTACATATTGCTTTACAATCACTTCTTTTACAAAAACTTTGCAAACTTTTCTGTTAACCACGAAATATTTGTTGTACAATGATTTAATCTAAAACTTTTTTTATTACATACATTACAGAACATCATGCCTATTACTACCGATGGGTAGGGCAGAGATGTACCCATGTGTGCAACTGTGCACCCACATTTCGCCAATAGGGTATTACACCAAAAAAATCTAATTAGTCCGTCAGATAGATTTCCAAAAAATAACGGAAACGTATTTTTTTTTTCACTTAAACAAAAGATAAAGACGAATGACGAATTGACGATACAGTGCTTCGAAAACTCGTGAACTCCTCGAAAACGTCAATATGTTAGTAAGTACATTTTACCTACAAATGACGTCACACTCATGATCTTTGAGGCGTTATAGCACCGTCAATTTTTATTAATTTGATAAAACAAAAAACACGTATTCAATATTTTTCGATAATCTAAGTGACGGACTAATTAGAATCATATTTTTTTGACTCAGTCCGATCCCCTATTGTTTGTTAGTCCCATGTCCCCAATAGGTGGCGAGCTCATAGCCATCAACCGAGCACAAGTCCATGCTCCGTAGTATCACTGACAGTCCCCTGTGCAGAGCATGCATGGAGGCTGAGGAAACGGTGGCGCTTGTGCTCCTCGAGTGCACAGGCGTTACCGAGATTCATGTGGAGACCCTTGAAACACCATGATCCCTTGCGGATGCCCTGAGGAAACCGGGAAGTCTGATCTGCTTCTGGAGGGAGGTGGGCTGGTTGAAGTAATCGTCCACCATGGCTCACGCACAATGGTCCACTTCAAGGACTAAGTGCGGAAACCTAAACCCCATGATAAGATCCATGCTCCGTGGTTGCTACTTGGAAATTCCTGAGGGAAAACCCCAAAAACACTTTGCCCAACCAGGACACCATGATCATCATGTGCTTGCGACTACTAGACAGACCGACGAGCCAGTGTTTTGTTTAACTATGGCTACTTAATTTGATTTTACGGTTATTATCACTATAGAATGGGATAAGGACAGGAAAATGGTGATGATTTTGATAGTAGACAGTTTTTAAGACTCATCTTAATAGAGCTTTGTCCTTTGAATCGGAAAGACCAGTAGCCTTATGAGGGATGGGAATGTGAACAAAAGAAATTGAAAATTGATATTATGTATTAACAGCAGTAGCACTGAATGATTTCCGATTCGTTTGCTCAAAACTTAAACTAATTTATTAGGTATTCATTTTAATAAGAGCCTCTTTGCGATGTTTAATATATTTTTAACGTGGTTGATTCAACTAATTATTCACGTTAATTTGTAGTAAGTAGGTACCTACCGTAGACAAAAGCTACGTCTGATCATTTAAAAAAGAAAACCGTGCACATGCAAACGACGACAAAATTTAAATTTAAATTTTTGAAGTTTGTTTGTTATTTCGTAATAGATAGAGTAACTTTACTTTTGTATTTTTAGTTTTGTGACTTATTTATTGGACTCATACTATGTAATTTTCAACCTTTGATGTACTTGTACTACAACTTCTTTCATTGAGAAATACGTAGCTAGAATCAAACAAAATTTCTTTTAAAACAAAGACCCTTCAGATTGACCCCTCTCCCACTTGAACATTAAATTATTAACCTAATCGACAAAAATGTTAAGTTCATTTTTATTCTTTTCGTCTATACTTTAAACGAGTCGTGTAAATAAACCCTCTATTGTTAGGTTTTTTGTTTCACGACAATGGTTCGTCGCAAAAAGCCCAAAGCTCAAAGGGTGCGGAGAGCAGGTAAGGGTTGATTCTCCTTGATTCCCGGTGACAGGGGATTCCGGATGATCCCACTTTACGTGTTTTATTTTTGTTGTAGTAAATCCAACAACCCTAAGCATTGATTCTACTGATACTTTTTAAAACTTTTTTCCTGTTTGAGTCGTTTTCAATGTTACAGAGGTGTTCATAGTTAATAAGAATCGAAATAAAACAATACTTACTTGTGATATTGGGCTTGTAGAAAGTTGAACTCTTCTTTAATCCTGTCACACGATTCTCCCACCGTGAACTTGATGGGTTGCCCGGGCTGTGGGGGACCCTGGGAACAAAAGCATCAACAGTTAATGACCTGCAAGTAAACACCAAACGGTTTCCGCTACAATAAAGACTTCTTAAAACCTGAATACTCTAAATGACCATTTACAAACGTTTACTGAACACGCAACGCTGTAAATATTAAGAGCATACAACGCAACTCATCAATCTCACTCTCTGCACAAAAACATTCCTATCACGAAACAAAAATTACACGCATCCTAAATTACCATAATACAAATTATCCTTTAATGACCATAATTCGGTGTGAGCCTCGATTAATAAAAAAAAAAACAACATCCACCGCTCGCCTCTTAACACAAAAATAAAGTAACGCGAACACGCGAGCACGTAATAATAAGAAAAAAAAAACTAACTCCATAATAAGAAGCACGAAAATAAAAATAAAGCGAGGGACACAACAACACACGGTCGCCGGGAGGCCGACGGCAAAAAATAAATAACCGCCGCTCGGTGCCGGCGCGAGGAACAAACGGACTTTAAAAATAATAAAAGGAGCGTAAATAAAAGCGTAAAAGGAACTGGCGCGGCGTGTAGACGTTGTAAATGGAGCTGCGGACAATCGGGCTCGGGAAAAATGTGGCCGGGAATTTAGTGAATGTAACCACCGGGGAGACGGGCTTGCGCGCGCGCCTCCGCCCGACGACGTCTCACGCTCCGCGTAATGGCTGATCGCACTTAATAACGTAATAGTAACATCGTGGATAACCTAACCGCAACGTCTAGGCACTGTTCGCAACATTCTAACTCAATTCACCCACCGCATTTCGTGCTTATTTACAACTAATTTATAACCCGAGATTGTCTCGCAATCTAGCCTAGCACAAAAAATAATTCAAGCGCTAATCATGTTTCCGTTAATTGCTTTATTGTTGGTTTCGAACGTTTTTAATTAAATGAAATGATGAAAGCCACACAAGCATGTGGGAGATGTAAATCGACACAAGCAATTACTTATCCATGTTCATATCGTTGAATCACAAAACAAAAAGGAGTTTAAAGTTACGAGCTAACACAACGTGTGTATGGAGGCAAAAACAAAACGATATCGACAGTAGCGGTGTGAGAGCAAGCTCGCGTGTGGCGACTGGCGAGGATACACGACGGCACTCGAGTACCGTCCCTCTCGGCTCCTCGCTTTAGACGCTGCTCCGACACTTCAAACCTTAGTGATCAGAATTAAGGCAAAAAGTAATAAACCTCTTCGGCTAATGTGCACTCAGCTTAACGACACTTGTAGTACGGCCACTGAAGATTTGTTCATGTTTAAGTATAAATACACAAAAAATGTCTTTTGATTAAATCCTTGTTACATGTATTGTGTTATTTTTGATTAATTTTTAGAAAACTTGAATGTTTTGCCAATAAGTTTAACAAAATCAATGTAGGTACTTTTCTATACAATAACATGTATGTAGGTGTATTCTTATTATTATCGGTCCCTTTCATTAGTTATTCTCCCTGCTTATCTTGTATGCAACATGAGCCATAATTATCGCTAAACACTCAACAAGTGTGCGCGTGTCTTAACTTGAACCGGACATTATTTATCTGCGTCAATAAGTGACAACGTCGTCGTTTTAATTATTTGTTTTATTAGGCGCTATCGGGCTTATCGCATCGGGCAACACTGCCGCTCTCTCGCTCTCACTATCCAACAAAACCTGATCCCTCGATATACGCTTTAGTGTTTTATAGCCACGATTAAATCACCATATTATTATAAAATAACATTACGACTACGGATTAAATTAAACGATTTTGTGTAATAAAATTGTAAAACATGCCAATCGTTGCTCTGTCTGACCTATCGTAAATTTTGAATTATTTAACGTGCAAATTATTTCAGTGAACAATATTGGCAAAATTAAATATGATTCTTGACTCGCGACGCGTTTAACACAATCGCATCAAACGTACACCATGATTAAAAGTAATTGAAAAGTAATACACGTTGTTAGTTGTGTTAACTTGCTATTTAACAGCTTTTTTTGGAGTGAGAAATAATTAAATAACCCCTCCCGCTCTGAGCAGTGGAAGTGTCACACTTCTATTGACTAAAAACCACCCGTGTTCCTTCTTACTCCTTCGTGTCGAGGCCGCGGTATCTCTTTCGAACAACCCGCAGCCCCGGTGGGTGCTATTTAACAGCTTGTTTCCTAAATCTGACATGCTATCTGTGATGCTACGTCGTAATATTACTCAATTTCAATTTGAAACTATTTTGCCAGATCAATTATTTTTTTCCCACGGCCTTAACAGCTTAAATATACCCTTCGATACTAATAGTCGCAACTTCGATCAAACCTTTAAATCGATGACAAAAGAAAATAAAATAATCCTCGGCAATAATAGACTGAGTAAACGTTCCCCTCGACAAAAAAAAAGATTCCCATAAATTATCGCCGAAAAGGTCAAATTAAAATACAATGAACAGTTTTTGAGTGGCAGTATTGTGTAGAGGGCCCGGATGAAAGGCCCGCATCCACTGGCCGCTCACAAAAACAAAACTAAACAGAATGCGTTTAAACGGATATAAAAAGAAATACGTGTTCTTATTTCAAATTATTGAATACGTCTGCCCACGTCTACCTGCTGTACGCTCCGGAGAGTATTTTCTTTTTATTGCATTTGAAATTCGAATTCCGAAACGGCTGAATGAATTCTGCTCGAATACGAAATTGAAATGAGAGTTTGGTGATTTATTAAATATTAACATCGACGTCCGTTACGTTACGAAGAAAACTCTGAGAAGTGGATCGATGTCAACTGTTTATTAGTTGGTAATATTAGAAGCTCGCCAGTTAGGCTAACAACTCACACAAGTTCAGCGGCTTGGTAAACATCTAAACACCATTCGCACTTACAAACCAAACAAGCATAGACAAATATTTGAACATCAAGATTGGCTTTGTAACGTAACGCCTCAACGTCAAAACCCGGCGAGCTAATTTCTGCTCTATTGTGTTCGGTTTAGAGCTCATAAAAACGAGCGTAACGGTGAGATTTATTACCCTTTGTATTGGGAAAATAAAAAAAATGTTAGTAAACTAATATGGTAGCGCGGGGATCGGAAAGCTGATTTTATTTTCTCAGAAATACAACACCGTTTGCCACCCGATGTGAGTGCGGTGTGGTCTGGGCGATTGATCATACAATTTAAATTCTATCGGTTATTTGGAGAACTTGACCAATATCCATAAAGCTGTTCTTAACTAAAGTAGGTACCTAATACAATAGAATACTTATTGATTATTTTCATTATTTGTACATTTTGTAAGTACCATAAACAGAGATAGTTTCTGTCTATTTAACCAATTACGGAACAATAAACATAAATCTCCTTTCGTTTCCGCCTTGTTTAGAAGTCGTTTACTGAAGTCGGAAACGGAACGGACGTGAAAACGTCAACAACAGTGAAATAATATCCCGCTCGGTGGTCTCAGACGTAAGTATGTCAGCCCTCCGTTCCCGCGCAGCGAATGTTTGATGGCATCTTGATTATGACGAAGCATTGTTTGCGTACTCCAAATGCCGTGTTTGTGCAAACTGATACAGCATTATCTATCTACAAATATCAAGTCATTATTTGGGTGAACATTGACTCAAGGCACTCCACTTATCACGATGATAATCCTGACAAGACATTTCCGTTGATAAACTCATCTCGAAAATATTAAAATAATCGTCATTGACACAGATTTATTATTTCTAGAACTCAACTTTATGTGCGTGTTTGAAGAAAACTTGGAATGTTTGACGAGACGCCATCTCATTTGTCCGTAGCGGTAATTCTGTCAGTCAAATATTTACACAGTAGGACGCGACACGGATTTTAAGCAAATAGACAAATAGGCATTTACATTAACACCCATCCCGCCCCTCCCGCGTTTCATTCACCACCCCGACACACTCTAAGAGTGGAGTGACGCTTCTAATAAACTACAAAAACAAGACAACGTAGTTTCGCCCACGGTTTACAAGGAAAAACCAATTTTATTGCATATACATATGAATATGAAACTCGTAGTGATCATGATATTCAGGGGTTGTGGATATTTGTATTAGTAATTACTCAGGTGACATGTTATTTCCATGTCGTTCACAAAGTAGTCTTGACGCGACGTTGACGAAGCTTTTTAAAAGGCACAACCGACTAAAGAAGGCTCATTATGGTGTGTATTTTTTGAAACTGGTAAATGAATGCATCAATTAGGCGACAAGCGTCGCACGACTTCCTGACCGTACAACCAGTACAGATGGACCCCAAAAAGTATGGCACCGTTTCTTATAGTTAAAAGGATATTTAAGCAGGGGAGGTCATTACATATTGGCCGTGTTTGTCCATTTATAAAGCCGTTAATGCGTGCGCGTGGGAATGTACCATACTAATAACTTTTACATTAATGAATACATATTTAATGAATACATATCTAATTGACTTAAAAGGTTTAATCTTTCCCTATTTAGTTTAACATTTTTAATGTTTTTTTTTTTGCTTTTTTACCATTTTCTTAGTTTAAATGATGTATTTGTTTATTTTAATATATTTTTTTTAGTTTATATTATCTCAATAAATACAAACTCATGAAAAAATTAATGGCCGAGCAATTACCTTGGGACTCAATCGTGTTTAAAATGAGACTATTTACTCTTAAACTTTATTTAATGCAGCTTAATTTTTTTTATGTTCAGAAATAATAATCTTTGGGTTTTTTACGTTCCCATATCTTTCATTAGAAATTTATACCAACAGTCAAGGCTTCTCTGGTTATTAAAGTTTGTATTTCATCAAACAGGTGTGTTAGTTCCATGAACACAACAATTAAAATGTTCTAAACTTCACGTTCGCGAGCCTGATGTTTATGACCTCTGCCTGTGCAAATGTTTATGTAAAACAGGCTAGCTTATGTTTAAATTAGTTTTGTACACTTTCTAGTGGTCACAGCAACAAAACATTTTAAAAGAGTAATAAATTACAAGAGTCGCAGAACTAAGTGTCTCCTTAAAAATAACACTAATGTATTCTCGAAATGTGGTTAGTTTTCCGTCGGCAAGCGGCGGGCGACAGATGGGTTGCGGCTTGCGGTCGCTTCTTTGAACACCACTTGGCTACCGTTGTGCTCTATTACAACGTTGATAAAGTTGAGAATCGTTTTTCTCATGGTTACACACTGGAGCGGTTACGACGGCACATGGTCAGTTGCGTTCATAAAATATCATTTTGAAAATGCTTGCTGAACGTGCACAAGATCTGACAAGGTATTTCAGTGTTGTCAGTACCTACTACGGTCATTCATTACTCAATGAGTTTGTACCAAAAACACATAAAAATGTTTTTGCGTAGGTAACAGAGAGACACTAATTTTGACCTTTTAATGACTATTAAACAACATGCCATTGTTAATTAATTTTACAGCAAACACTATAATATTTTCGGTATCAGGTGTAAAAGATTTGACAGCTTACAAAATGCCTCATTAACCATTATTAGACATCTATCTATTTTAACGCCTTCTCTCATATTTCGGTCACATAGTGCGCAGAGGCGATGAAAGCTTGGAAAAACTGATCGTGATTGAGAACACCGAAGGCAAAAGATCGCGCGGTCGTTCACCAACCCGTTGGACTGATCAGGTGAAGGAATCATCGTCCTCTAAGTTCTACACGGTGGTAAGGGATGCGCTGGACAGAAACCGGTGGAGGCGGATCATCCACTCAGATGTGACTCCGAAGCTGACCACTATCCTCAGACATGAGGGACCGACTACAGAGAGAGATCTATTTTGAGAAATGGTGCGTAATTCACAATTATCGACATCGTAGATCTTTATTTACGACATTTGTGTCTAATATGACAATGTTATTAGCGATCGAAATGCGACCGATTTCAAGTTGCTATAGATATTTTTTATCGATGTTCCATTTCAAATAAAAACGCAGGTACCTACTTCAATGTTACTCGTACAACGTTATCAAATAAACGCATCAACATAACTGTTCTTTAATCTCGGCCCTCGGCAGTGCGTTATTTCACGAATTGAGTGTCGAGTAAGCTTTGTTAATTCGTCCCCAGATTTCCGAGTATGATAAAATCCTTTGCAGACAATTTCACGGGTAATTGAGCGGCTGCCAATGATCGGCGGTCGGTCCAGGGGGCTCGCAACTACAAGCGTCTGTTTGTGCCATTCCACTGTTTATTACTTTTATGCTTTTATTACCACTCAACTTTCTGAATAACTTAACATACGGACCAACCTACGTGTTTTTAGTGATGTGTAATTTGTATCAATTAGTTTCGCCGATAAAAGAGAATGGTTCGTTAAAAGTTTTCCTCGTAAAAGACATCAACGCAACGAACTTTATTATTATTACTTGTCTATTAACTTTTCAGAAAGACAGTTGGCAATTTTTAATTTTGATTTTTCGAGTAATTATTATTACTGACAACCTAGCAAGTAGTATTCAACCAAATGACCCTCAATTATGTAAAGCGCGTGAGAGTTGAGAAACTTTTTTCCAAGTTATTTACGGCGTGTCGTTAGAGTGGAGATCTAGGTGGTTTAACCGATCAGTAAGGTGAGTAAGGAGTGATTCTTCAATTACGCGAGTGTCGCTTACCGGATGCCTAGCGGCCGCCACGGCTGCGGCGGCGGCGGCGGCGTTCATTGCGCCCGCGCTCGGATACATCCCTCCGTCAAACACACACGCTCATGGTCTCAAAAACACTATTAGTAAAACAGGGCACAGCACACACTCCACTTGGGCACACAACACAGGATCCACGCACGTACTCCGAGTCAGTCACACGCGACGATCGCTGTCGAAACTACCGACGCACGTCTTTCTCGCGCGAACGTTGCAAGCGAACTGACTGACACGAGGGGGGCACCACACCACCACCCGCCGCTTCCCCCGGCGGGCGACCGACCCTCGCATGCCGATTCACGATTGCCGCTGCCATACATATTTCTCCACTCGAATTTTTCGTCGACTATCTTCATGTTTGAGGAATACTTTAGCCGAATCGGAGATATACGCTCTAATAGATACGTATTATCTGGGGATTTTCTACGAGGGGTGGTGGGTCGGTGTTACGGGTTGGTGGCTCGTTGCGGTTGACTTGCCCGATGTTATTTTGGCAAACAATATTGCATTGCAATTCTGTCTGAGCTGGCTGGGCTTATTCTCTGGATACCTAGTCACGTGGTTAAGTAGGTCAAATGTCAGACTAATAAAGATTTCTGTAGACACTTAACGCAAAGTTGCTATGTCTTCTTTTGCGTAGATATACCTACTTGACACATTAAATGGTGTCACTAATTGATAATCTTAAATGGATTTAACTTATGTTAGTCTGATTTCATTTCATAGGTACTGTTGGTAACCAAGTAGGTACCTAGTTTATTAATTGTTAATAGGTACCTACCTACTTTGCTGTCGACAGTCGACAGCTATAATTACTATTTAGGAATTCAAAACAATCATGCATGACATTGAGGCTCAACGCAACTTTTATATTATTTGTGTTGTTATTAGCAAGTTCAAAATGTACCTATGTAGAACTTTAGATAAAAATATCGAAATGATGGTCTTGCACAAAAACGTAAGAAAATTAAGCACCTACATCAGTGCAAGGGAACAGTGCACAGTGGAGAGTTAAACTTGTCAATTAGCGTCGCAATATAATTACCGTTTATCACTGGCAACTTAACGGCGAACGGGCGAAATGTCTGTGGTGTGGTCAATAGATTCCCACTAAAAACAAAACTTGAAAAATAGCCAAGTCGCGCAACTCAGTTCTTCTACCGTAAAAAGTAGTGAGATCCATATAATTCCAAGTCAGTTAATTTATTCAGTCCCTACCTTAAAATCTTTGATGTTTTAAATAGATAGATTGACATGGCCATCGCATCGCATTCGCGCGTACGGTCATGCCGCTTTATTACTAGACTTGGCGGGGGCACTTCCGTGCCCCCAGATAGATCGCATTATCGTTGCCCAGTGTTGCCACGTACGCGTACATTTGCGGGCATAGATTAAAATATTAATGTGGTTGGTTAATTCGGTAATCCGCAGAGGGGCAGGTAATTGATACAGATAGCTCGGTATCGGTCGGCCAGAGCGCCCTAAAGCTGCTACCACACTGCGTATTTACGAGCTCGATCGTACCATTCGTACCCCTGCGTCGCCGCGTCGTATACTAGCCTTTATGTAGGTACTGTACAGGTACCTGAATACTTACTTATTTTTGTAGTAGGTAGGTACCCTGTTTTAGAGGGCGCGGCATGAACGTGCAAAGTATCGTAAATTCGATATACATACCATTTTGTCTTTTTTTTATGCTTTAAGCACATTTATTAGCAAGTTCGATGAAAGATTCATGTAATATTTCGTCGAAAAGTGAAAAACACAAAATACAAGGTAAGGATAAGGCCCAGCCTAAAATTATGACGAAGTATGAGTCCTAAAATTACTGTCCCTAAAATAAAGTCCCTAAAATTATTTACCTCTCTGTAAAAAATAATACTTACATAACAGAGAGGTACGAAATAGTACCTACTTCCCTGCCATGCAATCTCATCACACCCGCTATAAATATAATTACCTATTAGCGAGTGGCAAATCTTTTTACTCTGCTCATCTCTGCTGCATACACTCTCGAGGCAAAAAACAACTGAAGTGTATGCATAATCCAGGAAATATGTATGTAGGTAAGTACTTAAGTAGGTAATGATCAATGACGTCATACGATGATACGACATTTCACCTCCACGAAGTCAAATCATCTGCCGAGCCTTTTCCCAAGTATGTGGGTCGATTTCCGTATGCAGCTGAATACCAGTATTTCACATGGAGTTACTGCCTATCTGACCTCCACAACCCAGTTAGTACTGGGTAAGTGGGTAAAAAAATTCTGCCTTGGAGTAAGCCAAAGGGCAATGGAACGTAGCATTTTGGGTGTCAAAAGACAAGATAGAGTTCGAAACACCACGCTGCGCACCAAAACGGGCATAGTGGACGTTAGCAAGAAGGCTGCTAGGCTGAAATGGGATTGGGCGGGTCACGTCAGCCGCATGCACGATGACCGCTGGGCAAAAGCCTCAACACGATGGTTGCCGGAAGACGGACGGCGCCGCCGAGGATGGGCCAAAAAGAGGTGGCGAGACGATCTGGACTCGCACCACGAGGGTTGGTTTTAGGTGGCTCAGGAAAAGAGCACTTGGAAGTATTTGGGGGAGGCCAGTGGAAGTGGAGCAGTGGGACAGTACAGGTTATTAAAAAAAAAACTGAATATCAGATTTTTGGGTCACTGACTACGTGTAACGACTGACAAACATCTATATGACAATCGGGACCAACTGTTTAACGTGTTTTCCGAGTCACGGGTGGCCACCTATCCACGGATCAACCTAGGCCAACGCGGCTTAACCCGAAGATCGACCCGAACGGCTGTTGATATTTAACCACGAGCTCCTACACGACATCAAAATGAGCAGACCAGCTAGGTAAAGGTGCTTTACTAAGTTACACTTATCACTAGATTATGTTCGGGAAAGGTTACATAAGCTACTTACTGCCGCACTCAGAGAGCTTTAATGATTACTTAGGCCATCACTTAGTTAAGGTTTTGACAGTTTTGTCAGACAAAAGTAGTAATCTTTACTAAGTGACGGCTTAAGTCATCATTAAATATCTTTGTGTACCACAGTTAGTAGTATGCTACGAAAAGTCTGTAGAAAGTTCAGTAAGTGCCCACGGGATCGTACTTCCACAATAAAAGACTATAAAATTTCTCAGATGCAAATTTTATTCTGATTCGTACAGCCGCTCCTGGGTGATTGAGTAGCAAACTTTCACATATATTTAATAAGATAGAGATAGACGCACTTGTTGTAGCCACTCATAGGAATGTAATGTAGCTTATCAGAGGGACTAAATAGATGTCGACCAGGTGATTAAAGTACCGAGATAATTATGCCTTATTATTGCGAAAATTACGCATAAAATGATATTATGCTTTGTATTATGCGTGAACGATACCGGTAGCTGACTACTCAGCGGTCTTGTTTAATCTATTTACTATGTTGTTATTTGGTATGTAATTGTAATTTATAACAGTTATTGTTCTTGTACGACTCAATTGTCTATCAGAAACGGTAGGTACCTGGGCCTGCAGTCTGTACAAAGATAGCGATCGCTTTACGACAAAATTCGGTCGCAAAGCTATAACGATGCGGATTTAAGTTGGTAGCTAATACCGGCGGGTCGCGTCCGGCTCACGTCCACCTTAAATCCGCATCGTTATAGCTTTGCGACCGAATTTTGTCGTAAAGCGATCGCTATCTTTGTACAGACTGCAGGCCCAGGTCTTATACTTAGTAGTAACTCATATCGCAACCTAAAACGAAGATAATTATCAATAACTAGGTATTGCCAGCGGCTTCGCCCGCACCAACTCAAAAATTATCCCACGGGAAGATAAAATCGGGATAAAAACTATCCTATGTGTTAATCCAGGTTATAAACTATCTGTGTACCAAATTTTGTCCAATACCGTTCAGTAGTTTTTGCATGAAAGAGTAACAAACATCCATCCATACTTACTTACAATCATACATACTTACAAACGTTCGCGTTTATAATATTAGTAGGATATTGTTTTCACATCCTGATAAAGTTAAGTAAATCATAAAAATTAAGGCAACGCAGAGTAGGTAAAAATAGATATAGTTTTTAAAAGCACGTGCTCGTGCAATATATAGGTTGGATAAAATTCACAAAGCTAGCGAACAGATATTTATTTATTTATATTTTGCAGCAAAGTCCGGAAGATCGCTATTTATTTTAGATGAAAAAATAAAACAAGGAATTTGGGCAAAACTGTGTTTTTGCTATTAAACGAAATGTGCAATATTTTACCGGGAAAACCAATCGACGCGACGCGTAGATTGAAGCCGATGACTGAATTAGGGATAGCCATATCCGGACGAAGGGTTTTTACATTAAGTACTTCTTACCCGACTGCGGCGAAGCCCAAAAGGAGGGTTATGTGTTTGGCGTGTATGTATGATGTTTGAATGTCCTTTTCTTTGTTCCCTTTTTTTTTTTTTTTTTTGGTGGGTGTAAAATCATCGAATAACCCCTCCCGCTCTTGGGCAGAGCGAAAGGGAGTGTCAGACTTCTACTGACTAAAAACCACCCATGTTCCTTCTTCGCCCTCTATGTCGAGGCCGCGATAACCGTTGGACTACCCGCGGCCCCGACAGGCGTCGGCCCTTTCGGGCCCCTCCCATGTTGCTGACATCTCTTTGAGGCGCGCGTGGAACACGAACGCGCCGTCGACACGGCCTGTTTTCGTCGTGAGACGGACGGACGGCGAGTTAGCTCATCACTCACCGTCCACAGGCCCGCGTCTACGGTGGTCGGAGGCCATCGCGGGACCCCCGACGCCCGGAGCGCCTCCCGCGGCGGCTGGGACGAGAGGTTCTCTCCCTCTCGCGTTCCGCCACCTCCTTCGCCAGCATCACTGCTTCGCAGGAGGCGACGGCGTCCCATTCCTCCTCGCCCCGGACCATGGCTTGCACCAGGGCCGGGCGCGAGAGGTCGCCGCCGCCGATCGCCGCTACGAGAACACGGCGGGGCTCCGCCCAAGCGGGGCACACCTCCACTGTGTGCTCCACCGTGTCCTCCGGCCGATCCTCACAATGGTGGCATCCGGGCGTTTCCTCCCGCCTGATTCGGTGCAGGTACCTCCCGAAACAACCGTGTCCGGTGAGGACCTGCGTCAGACGGAAGGTGAGGGCGCCGTGGCGCCTCTCAAGCCACTCCTCAATTTCTTTGTTCCCTCATAACTCGTAAACGGCTGACGGGATTTGAATAAAATATACGTCGTTAGATTCGTCTTGACGGCGCGAGTGTCACTGGACGCCACATTAATATTAAAAAAAACAAAGAAATTTGCGGATTTTGGGAGCCGTATCGCGGACTTAAAAAAAAATAATTCAAAAAACTAAAAAACCCGACTGAAAAAACTGAAAAGCAAAAAACAAGCACATTTTAAATTAAACAAAACTTGGAAGAAGGCGAAGTCCATTCTATTTTGATTTCATATTTTAATATTCAAATGAACCCTGCCTTCAGTTTTTTCAGTTGGGTTTTTTAGTTTTTGAACTACTTTTTTTTATTTCTAACTTTTTAGTTCTTTTGTGTTTGTTCTTTCGTTGTTCGCGTAAAATACTTCGCAGATGATTTAACTTTTGTGTTTGTTTATAGAATTTGTGACTTTGAATTTATTATTTTATATTGATAAAAAATATCCATTACCATCGAGTAGGGTATCAAAATGAAGGGTTTTCAAAGGAGATTACAAAAATATATGACACTTATATGTTTAAAAGAAATTCAAAGTCACAAAACCTATAAACAAACAAAACAGTTAATTCATCTGCGAAGAATTTTACGCGACCAACGAAAGAACAAACACAAAATAACTAAAAAGTAGTTAAAAAACCCGATTGAAAAAACTGAAAAGCAAAGCTTTCATGTTTTGTTTAATTTAAAATGTGCTTGTTTTTCAGTCGGGTTTTTTAGTTTTTTTTACCATGTATTTCGGTACACATAATACGTAGAATTGAAAAGATAATAATCTAAGAGGAAAACAAGGTGGTACATAAAAGTACCTACTACCAAATTAGAGTTCCAACATACAAACCTGTAGGTACATATTTTATAGTTACAGTTATCAACCTTCGAAGGATTAATTAACGGCAAAGGTAGGTAAGTAAGTATGTATCATAAAAAGTTACGGCAAAGGTAGTTTCATAAATACAAATAAGTAAAGTACTAGTAAACATATTAAATTATGTTCAAGGCATTATCAACAATTTAATCGCAATGACCGCACAACCACGAATGGAATGAAATGGGTCTAAAATTCCGCGCTATACTTTCGTGACCAAATGAGAAGTCGTTTAAGGCTTAGGACCCTGTATTGCGTGTAAATACGGTAATTGGTCATTATTACGTTGACAACCCTGGAATAATCAACAGTGCATAGTGAGAAACAAACGAAGCTTGTTTCTCGATGTGCGGTGAATTTAGCTTAACGACTTTATTGTACTGTAGTGGAATACAGATCGGTCATCGATGTTAACAGATAGTTGTTCCAATGAAGTGTCAATTTTATAACTTGATGAGTTATTTCTGCTTGAGCGATGATAGTCTGTAACGACATTTATAAACGTAACAATTATGTGTGTTACAAACTCCAATTGTATCAATTATTGGTTACGGCCTATTGCTCTTCTAAAAAGCAGTAAAGAATATCTTCAAAACACTTCCTCAAAAACTGGCTCTTATTGCATTACAATAATTAGGTTCGACATGCAACGTATATTTCGCACGCGTGCGGTAATCTTATTTTTCCACAACCAAGGGCCGGAAAGAAAATTACCACAGATAACAATGCCTTTTGGGAGGGGGGATCATCAAATAACCCCTCCCGCTCTTGGGCAGAGCGAAAGGGAGTGTCAGTCTTCTTAGCCCTTGTGTCGAGGCCGCGGTATCGCTTTCGAACAACTCGCAGACCCGACGCGCGACGGGACCCGCCCCGCCGCGCCGCCCCGACGCGCGACGCGCGACTTGACTTGACCGACGCCGGGGGCAAATAACACCACCTATTATAGAGTAGGCGGTGTTTTTTTTATTTCGTTATTTAGAGTTGCGTTTTTATAGCATCAATAATTTTGGAAATACATTGTATTTGTAAAAAGAATACTATTTAAAATAAACATGATTATTTTAAACAATAATTTACGTTTATGAACAAGCAAACATTTATTTCTGTTCTTATTTAAAAAATATATTGATTTTATATTTTTCCTGTGAGGCTGTTTAGCGGCTTCATACCTTTGCTTTGCTTTTGCTTCTGAATCAAACCGCAACTTTCTCGACCCCGTGAACACCCTCGCCTTACGGCTTGAGTGTTCAATCCACCTCGGACGCAATAACAAAATTTCCGCACTTGTATCAAAATGTATTAAGTACCTATTTCTAATAAAAAAAGTTCAATTGCCGATAAATAAAGAGCCCTTCAGCCCTTGTGTGTCAAGTGACTTAGTAAAAATATATGAATTTATGAATGTGACAGTGTGACAATGAGTAACATATTATAAATAAAAATAACTCTATAAATTAAGTAAGTTTATTATCTATTTTATTATCTTGAACTGTTATAAAAATAGTCATAAAACTTGTTCTCACTTTTATTTTTCCTTCGAGCAATCATTTGACACCACTGGAAGATATTAGGTACCTACTGACGTGACCAACAAAAAATGCAAATTAAATGTATGAATTAGCACTTAAATTATTATAAAACGTCCATTATTCACGGGTACAATGCAGTGCAGAAAAAATAACCTCTAGACGTTAATTAATCTATCTGAACATTTTGAACACTTCACAATGGGATATTGTTGTCATTTATTTTTATAAAAAACATTAATGAATAAAAAGGAGTGTGTGCATGTATGTGGGCAAGTGAGGCGTAGTTAGCTATGCTTTATGTTTATTCAACGCATTCCGAGCAGTGCATACGATGCGGTTTTTGTGACGGAGTACGGCTGGAACGTTAAGTAGCTACATTTTATTTTGCTCGCCACCACACACGCTCGCAATAACCCAGCTTTAGTTTTTATTGTAACACTTCTCAAAGCTGAGATTTTCTTTGTTTAGTTATGTAATGTTTATACACAATTTGTTTGTGTTACATTACAATATTATATCTGTAAAGAAAGCTTTGTAAGAATCTCACGTTTTTAGGTAAATGGGGACGTGTCATGTGTCAGGATGCTCGTAAAAAAAAACTAATATTTTTAAGATTTCGATACGGAGTATAGGTAAGTATTCGCTTTAATTAAGTATCGATCCATGCAGTTTCAATGGGCCTTAAAAATAGGTACTACTACAATGAGTACCATCATTATTAGTTTGTCCTGAAAAGCACTCTTTCCTTTGAGTGGTTTATACCTTAATAGCCATCCTGAATACTTAGCCATTGAGAAGAAGAAGGAAAATGGCTTCTTAGATCATCACACCTTTTTAGTTATTATTTCCTCGCTATTGAGTCAAAAGATGAGTTATTGCGGTCACCGACTTGGCGTCATTAGCCATATGGAAAAAAATAAAACAACTTCCACGTAAATCGTTCCTGAGTAATGTGTCTTATACGTCATTATTTATGATGATGTTTATAGTTATTAGTTTATAACTGTTTCAATATGGTTTCGTTGAATACGAGGATTTATTATTTTTATGCATCGCTTCTAACCTTGACCGAGTCACAAAGTACCAATTTTATTCCCGTTTTACCAAAACGCGAAAAGGTCAGTTATTCCCGATCATGTCATTGTCCCGACTAGTTAATTAGCCAAATCTGGTTGTGAAAATGCATACGCTGCTGTCCACTGTCAGTTACAAGCGCTGAAACTGGGACGAATCTATTTTGTCGCGTTTACGGGTTGGAAATATTTAATTTGGGCTGGGTTAAATAAATGTTGAAAGTGGATCCGTTTTTTTGCTCGGACGTGTAGCGGAGTGTTTGACATAGTAAGTAGGTATTATGATATCTTTGGAAATGTGTTACCTACGTAAATTCTTAAGAAAAAGAAAGAAGTTTTTTGTTTGTCATGGTTGTTTGGTAAAGAATCCAGGCGCGAAAACAATTCCTACCCAGTAAGTAAAGTTAAATCGGCCGCATTCAATCCTGTAAGACTTAAGCGTCACCCCAACTTCGTTCCAAGTACCAGTTAACACGTCATCTGTCAAGTTGGTAGTAAGTAAGTAGTTGGCGGGGTTCGAGCACGCTAAGTCACATGTTTTAATTTACCGAGGGGGTGCCCCAACTTTCGCGATATTTACCAATTATGCGTCATCTTTGAGGCCTTGAGGGGGCTGGTTAAAAAGCTGCCGCGCTACGCAGAGCGATCAATCTTTTAAATTAAGTAAGCAAAGCTTGCGTGGGTTATCTTTCTTTGCACATGAGGATTGATCAGGTTTTGTTTTCCTTTAGAGTCTAGTTGACTATCCGCGCCTACATAAGATAAAGCGGAGTATTTAAGAATATCAAGAAATCCTGGAAACATGCTTATTCGTTCAGCTGTTCGTGTCGTGGAGCATCTACAAATTTATGACTGTTCACCCGCATCGAGTAAAAAAGTAGTTCACAGGTACAGTCATCAGCATCAGAAGTAGATGAACGCTACTCAAACTTTCAAACCAGGTTTTTCAATAAAAATTTGTTAGATATTACCTACTCGTTCCTATAAAGTTACTAAAGAGGCAGGAATATTTTAAAGAACAATCTTCTGGAACATTAAAAATAATAATTGGAGAACTGTACATCAAATAATTAAAATTCCGAAACGTTAAGCTACTTCTGATGCTGACCGTACCAACTGCCTTTCGCCAGGGATAGAAAATAATGATGATGAGTGAAGGTGTAAGTGGTGAAAGCCCCAGGGCCCCAACGACTTGACTCGAATCGAACTTTGAGGGTTGTATTGATAATTTTAGTTTAAATACATAATTATGTAGTATAAGTACCTACGTGTTACGGTCGCGAATCATATTTTGTTCAACATACAACCTGACCTGAAATGCAAATTGTAAAAATCGTAAGTAAATTTGAATTTCGCGGTCTAGCCAGGTGCTTCTCCCGTCCCTCATAATACGACTTTTCAAGTTCACATGGTGTCGGTAGTGGGTAGTGGTACTTTATCCCGCTACTAGTGCGTTCTTGGTAATTCACGCAGCGCACACGACTGAAGTAACGAGGCGCGTCAAAAAAACGAGCAAACCGCGAGCGAGTTTTGTTTTGTGCTCGAACTCCACTGTCGAGCACACTCGAAAATTTTGCCAAGATTTTTTACGCCCACCGCCAAACTCATTATTCTTTCATTTCGAGAACATTATTAAAAGCACTGAAAACATGGCGTTTAACTTTTGAGACTAGACTTGGGGTCATGACACGAACCTGACTATTTAAATCAAGTGTCTGAAGTGCGTGGGTACTATAAAATTAAACAGATTTTAAGCACACCGATCGCGCTAATATCTCTCTATAAATGGCCAACTTAAACAAAAGTTTAAAACGTTTTTTGATAACTTAGTAACGCGATAATAATTAGTATTCTCTGTGAAAACAGAACTGTGCTTGTAAAACTAATAGATAGCTAGATTTCACTGAACTCACAAGAGGAGTTAATTAAATAAAAGCCTGTACAAACGTAGCTGCGTAGGGAACGTTTACGAGGCCACAACCCTTAGCAGTTTATTTTTAATTCTTATTTGGAATCGCTCGTTTTGTCCGTCGGCGGCCACATGTCGCTTCAACCATGTCAGCTAACAATGGCCCCGGCATTTTACGTTCACCCATCACTTTACCTACCTGCGCCAGCACTCATTTATCTATATTTCTGTGTTAAAAGAAGGTAACATTGTTATATTGCCTGTATCATTTTTATTATAGCTACAATAATACCATTTCTTTATACACCTTGAGCATTTGTATAGCAACAATATATGCCGTTTAAAAGCCTATTTTGATTCTTTTTAAAATAATAAAAAGAGATTTTCATCATTTATTTCACTTAATACGCAGCAAGAGAAATCCATTACCTTGGGGACAGGACTTCCTTCCCTAAAAACAACCGCTTCCGTTCGAGTAGGTAGGCTGGGACTGGTGGGGAATTTCTTTTTACAAAAACACAATCAAATGATCGATCACATCTGCTAAATCGTGATATTTGAGCACGTTCTTGGATATTTTATTTACGCGAGAGGTTAATCCGTTTTAATGTATGATACGTCTCGGGAGTCGGTACAGACAAATGTATATTATATCACATATTTATTGGTAAAAAAGAACGGTCACGACATACACAGAGCGCCGTAACTTGTAATAGACATGGTTATTTATCTGGTCGCGGTGAGATGTGGCGATACAGGCTCCCGCGCAGGCAGTAAGGCCGTGGCCAGGCGAACAGGCGGGCAGGCGAGGCGGCGCGATCCCCGATAATGGATAAATAACAATCAAGCGGTATCGCGCGACATCGCGCCGCCCCCGCACTACATCGCCTTATCTCCCTACCTACCTGACTCAAACAAAATTTTTACGATCCCATTGCTTTAACGCTGATCGCATCGTGCAAGATAAGCCTTAATTAATTAGGCAGCCCGCTTAATCGACCCGTTATTTCTTGTCCATTTAATTTACACACTTGATGACTGTAATAAACACCTACAATCGAGATTGTTTACCCTAATTCGAAAGTTTTGAGCTTCTACATAAGTTTGGGAACGTTCGTGTAGGTCGGTTGGTACCTAATGTTGGTAGTAGTCAATAAAAAGAACATACCGCCTACGTATTGTGCGCCTTTCTATAAATTAATACGAATGCCTCTGGGTTTAAACCGTCATTGGAACGCATTGGAATTTCAGTGGTCGTATTCTTGTTTTTATACCATGGTTTCACCAAGAGGCAGCTCTTCAAACATTGACTTCGTTACGGGACAACATAAACAACGGTGGATTAATTGGCTAGACAGCGGTCAATGCAAACTTGCGTTATCTGTGTGCGGGCAGGATGCGGGACACGTACGCGGCGACACAGGGCGCGACGCGGCGCGGCTCTGCAAGCCGGCCGCAGCGCCCGAACAAACAAAACAAGTTGCATAATTAACCGGCGCGAACAATTAGTTGTATAACCGGCCATTGTGTCGCGTAAAAGCAACTACTTTTTTTAAAAAAGCCACTTGGTTTCCCAGAAGGCTCGGATTCTGTCTCGCTCCAAGCTCGGTTTTTTGCTCGGGAATTAATATTTAATGGCTGCAGTTGGAATTGCATGCGATCGGCTCTTTAGATATCTCAGTTTATTTACTTTTGCGCGGTGTGGTGGCGTGAATCATGGTTTTTCAAAATCACACCGATGTAAAAGGGAATCTGATGGTTAGATAGCGCACGTCTGGCTTCGCCCGCCTAGCTACGAGTACTTAACAGGTACTCACTGACAATAAAGGGAGCTTTTGTGAAAACAAGCTTTTGTGCGAGCACAGACAGAAAGGTTAATTGTTATTAAAACGTAGATACGTACTAGGCTTCAATTCAACATCAACCCTCGATAACAAGTTAAACACTTCTTTTTTTGAGGATTGACGCTTACCTATATTCTAGTTTATCTTTGTAGTTCAGAGTTGGAGTTGGTAGCACAAAGGTTAGGCCCAATTTGTAGCTGACGTGCACTCCTCGTTCCCTAGATAGACTCGGCATGTCAGGGCATGTCGCCCTCACGTATTGATAATGGCTTAGCCATTGCTAACGTTCCTGAACTCAGTGAGTCTTGACAGTTGCACGGAATCGAGTTTAATACTATTGTCTTTCCAATACTCTCCCCATTTAATGTCTCGGGTAATCTGATAACTGTGACAGTCTGATCTAAACTTTCTCCCAGCGACGTAGTATGTAGCGGTGAAGTATTTACTGCTAAAGTAAGTAGGTACACCAAGTAGACCGTATAGAAAGATGAGTTTTTCACGGATAATACCTCTCTGACATCAGCCTTCCAAAAGGGATGTTTCTGACACAACCAATAAATTAAATTTGCTAGCGAAACTCACAAAATGTATTATTATGTAAACATAGATAGGACGTGCGACAAAAATGATGATCAGTTGGTCTGTTTCTGTCTATGTCTTTATGTCAATCTGTTTTATATAAATAAAGATAATTATAATTGATTTAGTCGCATTTGCTGTTACCTTTGTCGCCCCTGGTGGCATGATCCATTGTTTTATGTGCATGATTTTCGAATATCGATAATTTGATACGAATCACAACATTCACAACTGCAGTCTCACAACCAAATTTTAACTGACGTGTATAATCAGAAAGATTGTTTTATAAGCGTAAGTACTTAGATTAGATATATCTATAATTAAACAGTAACTGCATCACGGATTACAAAAATAATTACGACTTATAAATAGACAGATTTTAATAGGCCAGACTTATGATCAATTGATTAGGCAACGTTAGATTTAGTATCACGGTACAAGCACCTACTTGATATTAATATAGGTGCGAACAGCCAACCGCCATAATTAAATACGCTCAACACTGAAGTGTTGATTGACAATAAAATAAAACTCTTTATTACTCGTTCGTTACACAATGCGTGTAAGTACACTTTAGTACTTCAAATGTATACAGTGTGGTCCAGAAATATGTGGGCATTTAACTACTTGTACCTATTTGTAGTTCATGGACAGGTTTATCCATGGGATCAAGCTAAACATTTTTTCGCGATACTTAATATTGTTTATTATCTCACACAGAAGGTTGTTTTGCGGAGCACGTGGCTAATTAATAACAACCGCACGGGTCGAACTTATAGGTTAAGCCGCGCTTGCAACAGTCTGCCAAAAACAATCCTGATGAAAAACTAACACATTGCCCGACCTGGAAATCGAACCAATACTCAACCTTCACGCAGGCAACCACTCGACCAACGATGCAGTCATTCATGATCAGTCTTCCTTATATCACACTAGCGGACGTCACGCGGTTTTGCCCGCGTATATCCAGTTCCCGTGGGAATACTGTGATAAAAAGTAGCCTTTGTCACCCGGGGATAGTGTAGCTTCCCAACGGTGAAAGAATTTTTCAAATCGGTCCAGTAGTTTCGGAGCCTATTCGTTACAAACAAACTAAAAACAAATCTTTCCTCTTTATAATATTATTAGGTATATAGTGTAGATTGTACTGGAAATCTACACAAAGCGGGGACACTTGATGTGTCCCTATGTGTACCACACCCTTAATATGCTCACAAATTTCTGATACACGCTGTATGTGTTATAAAGTCGACTAACTAAACTAAAGTGTTCAATATACACATAGAACTCGAACCACGTTTCGAAAGTGCAGCGTTGCAAATTATTATGAATGAAAACTTCGTGCTCATTATTAACTTTTGTTGAAAATTATACGGGTAGTGGCAAGAAAATTAACCATTTTCTTTTTTGAATGCTCATATATTTATATTTTTTTAAGTGTAATTTTTTTTTTATCGAATTAAGTTCCTGTATCATGGGTGCATTTAGAAACATTTAAATTCCCATACACACACAAACAACCAGACTCGGAATAACGATATGTAGGCAATATTATTGTTCCGTGCGGGGATCGAAGCCAAGGCACGCAGCGCAGCAGTCAATCGCTGAGCCACTGCGCCAATCGTGCCGTCAATTACTGGTAACTGCAGAGGTAAACAATCTTCTATGAATGCTGATGAATGACAGTATCTAAGTCCTGTCTTTCTTCTTACTGACTTATGGTAACTAGGTTCTTTTGTTTACTCTGATAAGTATGTACTTACCTATTTGGTTATATTCGATGCGTTTATATGACGTAACTTAGTAATAGATGTAGATGAAATCAGTTTTTTTCCTTGGTTCTCTATTTTTATTATTTCTTCGCAAACTTGTCAGCTGTTTCATCATGTCTGACCATCATAATATTTAATATCTGTAGTTATTTAAATTTCGATTGTTGACCATGGGCAAAAACGGCAGTTTAATTAATAATAAGAATTTATTGCCGCCTCAGTTTTTAGCCCGCGTTTAACATTTATTTGAAGAAAAATAAATTGATGCGTCAATTTATTTATGTGTCAATTGGGACAAATACTCATTACAGTCTTATAACGTTTAGTACTGTCAAATTGAGGCAGTAGCAAGTCATTACTAACCCTATTGTAGTTACAATAGACATAGCTATGCCGTGCCGTTGACAGATAATAATATCGAGCTTTGATTTTATACTCTACAAAAGAGGGTGAACATTGAGAAGTCGTTCAATTAAGTACCCACTAAAAACGAGGGCCAAAGCTGTCTGTACCCGTTAAGTTTATGAATAAACCATTAATGGTTATGTAACTGATACACCATACATTCGCCCAGTTATACGAGCCAAAAGTTCTTGGCGACTCATGTCATTGGCATCGCCGGCTCGCCATCTACGCGAATTTAAATCACTGTCAGTCGTCTGCATAATGGTTCCGTATCGTAAAGCCGTCAGTTGCCAACAATGAACGTAAATATCGCACTTACACCGCCCCCCCCCCCATACCCCCACCTCACCTCTCACCCCTGCCAGACACCCGCGCACTCGCGGCGCAATGATTGACACATCAACTCATTGTGATAACTACCCACATGTAAACCGACGGCTACTCGCCACCCGCCAAAATTGCGCATACATCGCCAGTTTGAACCGGATATTATTTAATTACACCGAACGATGATATCAATGGTCAGTTATCAAAGCGATCTGCCGATACGTAGCCAGTTTAGATAGTTAGATAGCCGGAGATTGCTGTGAATGGTTTTGCTATTAATTAAGAGATAAAAGACGTAACCATAACTTACTACATACTTATAAAGGTGGGTATTAAAATGAGGATTCCTTGTAGCTGGTTGCTCGAAGACACCCCTGTACGTTAGCTTCTGTTTATATTTATACCACTAAGCGATATTATAGGCAATAGCCCCTTTCCTCTATAATCCACAATAATTACCCACATATTATATTTATTTAACTATTCGGATCGAGATTATTAAAGTAAAAGACGTTGTTTACATAATGCCTACACGCTGCAAACTACTATATTTTGTAGTAACAACGCTTGCAACAGCTTGTCACATAAAATCAAACATAGTTACTTAATACAACTTTAATTTTAATATAAACGAACTAGTATTTTTTTTTTCTTTTACTAAGGATGCAATAATGTAACGTTACAACACCTTTATGCAACTGAAAGTTTACAACTTATAAAAGTCTTATAAAGGCGTTATAGGAACTTTTTTGTCATACTTAATGGGTAAACATTTAAAATTAAGGGGTAGGTACTTGGTTTAAAAAATAAATGTTACATATAATATATAGTTAAAAGAGTTATTGTTAACCTTTAATAAAAATTAAAGAACTAAATTGTAACCCAAGAAGCATAAACGATAAAGCTGTTCAAAAACTACTTATTAGTTTATTACCTTCATAGAACCAATCACGACCACATTATTTGAAGAAATGTTTTCTCGAATGCTAATAGGTACCTACAACGCTAAACTGCTTGGGGTATCAACTTACGTGGCGAACCACGTACTTAGTCATCGATCCAGATTCTAGATAGCGTTATATCAACTCGAAAAGAACGGGCAATTACTCAGTCCTAGATAGGAGTTACCGCATTAATCATTCATCTATGCAGACACGGAACCACTTCACAAGTGGACATTAGATAGATAGTCAAGTGTTAGTGTCCAAAACATAAAAGAAATAACAGTTAGAAGTCTGCAAGGAAGCTTAGGGCTGTCAAATGTCTCGCCCAGTTTACGCTGAGAAGTATTAATTGAAACCGGACTTTCATCGTCGTCGGAGCTATAATACGGAATTAAGCGAAAGCTGGTGCAGAATTCATAATTTCAATTATACAAGGTGAACATTAGCCGAGCTTGTGCCAAGTTGGAGCTATTTATCGTATAAAAGTGCAATGTAGACGGTTTGCACGCTTGCCACATGGTTTGAACCTTTCACATGAACAGGTTTCCGTCAGTAAAATCTGGCAGCCCTGTCAGCTGTGCGGTGTGCAGGTATGTACGTACTTACGTAGTTATTTTTTACACGAAGTGTGGCTCGCCGGCTACCGGACAAGCCCGCCTTATCCGATGGAGGTCGCTTGCCGCGCCTATACTTATGTATGACTGCCTGTCTCAGCCGTCTTATTGTGCTTTTAATGTCGACGCTTTTGTTGCCTGATTTTCTGTATTGATTATTTTTTTTGTTGAATACGAATTAGTTTTGTACGGATCTTTTGAATTGGTGTTTTATTTTGGAGAATTTTAGGTTTTGCGGTTTGCTGTGGGATTTTATTGGGCATATTAAGGGAAGTAGGTAGTAGAGTTGGTTCTGCTCTTTCGTCAGAGATTTTGTCAGGGATGGATTATTTTAGCTAGAAATGCCCCTGTGAACCCGCGTTCTAGTTGCGTTGATACTGGTAGCGAGGTCGTCACCTGGTCACCAAGGCGTTGTGTCGTGACCCGCGCCTCGCCATTAGCGCCGCACATTCAATAATAATGAACGAGTCGCACCGAAATATCCCCTGTTTACACCCACTCGCTCGCTCCGCACCGACCGACCGCATTTTATTTTTTCGCTGTCGCACATTTCGCCGTCATAGCTATTTCCACTCGAGGCATTATACGCGCGTCCGTGTGTGCGTCAGTCCACGTGGACCGCTTCGTCGTCGGTGAGTAGAACTTGACGAATCCGTGGCTGCGATTGGCTGTCGCACCGAGATCGCTTATTAAGGGCGGGGTTACAAGCGTTCCGGCGCCGCAGTTGGTTGGAGTAGTGCGCGGAACGCGCTCCATTGGCCGAGTTGATTTTTATAAGAGCTACAGTCCACGTGGACTCGTTTATCTATTCAGACGCCGGCGGCGCGGTCGCGGGGGGAGGCCGGGGGGTATACGGGCAATCAGTAAAGGCGGGAGGAATACGGCCATATTTATAAGAGCTGCGGGGATGCAATCACGAAGCGGCGCGGGGGCCGGCGGGTGGTCGGGGGGGAGGCGGCGGCCATTTTGAGGGCAGCTCTTTTTATTCGTTTTTCGCGCGGGGTGCGTCGTCGTCGGCGGGAGCGCGCCGTGCGCTAATTGCGGGGGTAATGAGGGCGCTCGACTCGACTCGCTCACTCTATTAAACTCGCTCGGTATCGGCTGCCTTATTGATTTGTCCTTAATCGAGGCGCTGTGGAGTGGCAGCCGCGGCTCGGTGTAATGTAAATAAAACGGTCGGGTGGCGCGCGGGCGGCGGCGACGTCCGCACAAATTGAATTAGAATGATTACAGCCAGCGACACAGCACTGACCCAGTCGCCGAGACCCGCTGCCCGCTCCACGCGCCCTCAACCGCCACCCGCTAGCTGACCAACAAGCTCACAATACTCTCCAGCTCTTTTAGTAGTTATTCCAACATTGACATAAGTAGGTACAACATCTGCCATACGTCACCAATAATAATGACCCATCCTTTTCCAGACTATCTTATTTTTTTGTCTGTCCCTAAGTGTAAGATGAGAATGACCCACCCCATCTCTAAAAATTTGAAACGAACTTTTAAAATTATTTTTTCTTTTGAAATGTTTTAAAGTCCTCTATTAGTGACCTAGTATTTTTTTATATAACTGTTGATGTTGGCGATGCTTTTGTTGTTTGTTGTTTATTTAAAAAAATAAAAAACGTTGCCCCACACTAGGAATTTCTCCTGTATCGTGGGTGCAAAATATAACAAGGATAACAATTAACTTCTGTAAGTTCATGCTACGTTTACGAAGTTCACAAGTTGACAGTCTGTTGTACAAATGGAGAGAGGTGTAGGTAGGACATGAAGGGTAGGAACGATACATTAAATAATTAATTGAGTAAAGGGGATTCTGACTACCTAGATAGTTTAAGTAACAGCTACTACCTACCTAATTACTTACTTACACATCTTAATTAGCAGACACTTATATTCCGATGTTGTAATTCCGTATTTTCCCAGAAATATTTACCTACTTAGATAAAATATTTAAGTATTTTACAATCTCTAATTTGACACCTTATACTAACAGATAACATTTCAAGATTTTTCGTTTTGATAAACGGTCATACCTACGTATACCTACCTACTTTCATTTAGATAGCGTTACCAATACCTGAAGATATTTCCAAATTAAATAATGTAGGTGCGAATGTAAGTAGGTACCCTACACACGTTACCTACTTCAACGTGTGTAGGGTATTTGATTTATAACATGTATAAATAGGAAATGATAAGCGTTCGGTGATTCGCTCCGGCGCGGCCGCGGCATGGCGGAGGTGTGACGAATCGGCGCGCAATAATAGCATATTTGTTTACGAGAGCGACATCTGTTACTGATGTTCTGTAACGCGCCCACTTCCAATCGGCCGCGTGGCCCTGTCCTAGTCTGTTTCTGTTTGTTTTTCAATTTTGATTACTGGGGGGCTAACTTAAATTGACAGGGACGATAATATATTTGCTTGTAAAGGTATGATTAATGACTTCTAGTCTGCTTATAAGACTGTAACAAAACTAATTGCTGCTTACTTTAAACGGATACTTAGGTATTTTCACTGAAAGGCTTTGTGATTGGATTTCTAACTATGGGTACAAGAAAGCCGTACGAATTCGTGAGCTTTTCCATCATTGTTTCTCAGAAATGGGCCTATGACAGGCGCGTATTGTCTGTCACATTCCGTGCTAACAATTTTAGGATTCAGGTAAAACATTCTAAGAAGTGCCTTAACTCTCAAATCTTTTGTATTCTTTTTATCTTCTCTGATTTGTTTTATACAAGTATCATTTAGATACGGGTTAGCTACTTCGTTTGAGGTGTAGATACTTATCGATTTACAAGATATGGTTGCGTATAAAAACTGCGTCAAAATATCTCAAATGTAAGTAGATAAAATAAGCATGTTCGATATGAGCACTCAGATAATATTAAATCATGTTATTATAAGGTAGGTGTAGGTTTTATAGAGGATTGTATTGTTTGTAAGTATTGAAAATCGGCTTAGCCTTAGCCTAAAAAATAGGTATAATTCTGATGACCACACTTTTTTTATTCTTCAAACAGCAATGCTAGAAAAAACTTTTATAAATTTGCATACTTTGTGCGATTTTATGCATGTCATGTCGTTGGTTTCACCCCAATCACGTGCTTCCGCTAGTGCCATGGGACTGTTAGTATCGAAATACATAGTTGAGATAAAGTCGTAGTAGTTCCAGAAGTAATGCACGGTAGGTACGGTCAGCAACAGAAGTAGCAAAAAATTTCGGAATTTTAATTATTTGATGTAGGTACCGGACTTCAGCTGCTACTTTTAATGTTTCAGAAGATATTTTTTTTAAATATTCCCTTCTCTGAAATAACTTGTTAGTAACAAGTAATATCTAACAAGTTTAACGGCACGGTTGGCGCAGTGGCTCAAGCAATGAACTGCTGCGCTGCGTGTCAAATTCAACATATTTTATTTCACATAGGCCTACATGGGCACTTGTAAAACGTCGACATAAAAAAAGGGGCACGGTTCGGTGCATTGGTCGATTCCTAAGGAGAAGAACCGGCAAGAAACTCCAAAGGTTACTCTTTTAATCTTTTAAAATGGTTTTAAATGGTTAACAATAAGTTTAAGGTCCAGGCATAATCTTGGGATGGTCGCGGGGTCGATCCCCGCACGGAACAAATATTATATTTGTATGACCTAGAGATAGGTAGTTGTTCCGGGTCTGGGTATTTGTGTATGTGAGTTTAAATGTTTGTGAACGCACCCACGACACAGGAGAAATTCCTAGTGTGGGGCAACGTATTTTTTCTTTTAAAAAGAAAAAAAGTTATTAGTAGTTCTTGCTTTAAAACTTTAAGTAGTGTTAAGCTTCTTCTGTTGTCCGACCGTACCTACTTACACAGATGTGGCAACAAAACATGCACATGGCCAGTGCCACAAGTGATGCGGCCCAGTAATAAGTACGAGTAACACATGTTGTGAGCAGAACACAACGCAACTGTGTCAATTGCGCACATTGTGTGCCGGCCGGACAATCGCTAAGAAACACTCTCGTATCTACATACCACTTACAAACACGATCTACTGTTTTGTTGCACTTGTTACTATGGACTTATGTATGGCTCTACATTAATTAAAGTGCTAAGTAATAGGGCGTTTAAAACAAAGTCTGTATCTAGGACATCTCCTACGATATATTAAATTTAAAAAAAAAATTGTGATGTATGACTGAGGAGCTTGTGGCTAAATAATTAGGTACAGCCACTCGACTCGACCTTAAGGTGGAAGCTCACATCTGGCCCGCGAAATTCTAATTTTCTTACGTTTTTGGCAATTTGCAGGCCAGTGCTTGGTTGTATGTTTATGAAAATTTGATTTGCGACTGTAAGACGTATGAAGTTACCGAATTATAACCATCAAAATTATCAATACAACCCTCCAAGTTCATTTTCATGTCAAGATTGATTTTTGCATGTAAAAGTCATTCTTTAGTAATTTAGTCGTTGTTCTTTAGTAGTTAGTAATTTTGATGGTTATAATTCGGTAACTTCATACGTCTTACAGTCGCAAATCAAATTTTCATAAACATACAACCAAGCACTGGCCTGCAAATTGCCAAAAACGTAAGAAAATTAGAATTTCGCGGGCCAGATGTGAGCTTCCACCTTAAGGTTAAACCGCGCTTGACTAGGTTAGTCCGCGGATGGGTGTACTACCCATTACATACTGAGCCTCCTCCGTGCCTCGGCCTCATTATTGTAGCCGCTATATTTAAAAAATAAGGCATTTTTGATTTAAAAACCGATTTGTAATAACAACCCTTTTATAAAACTTCAAGTTCTATAACGCTCTTATAGAAGTGATTGCTGACCTTGAACATTAATGCGACTGAAATTGCTTTAAAAAATATTTCGAGCAGGTTTAAGATTTGAAATAATTTATGTCTGTCTGTCTGTAAGAATACTAAGTCTGTTGTTGACTTGTTAAAACAACACAACCTGAACAACTGTGTAAATCGTGAGCATTGTTCAACGGACTATCGGTAAGAAACACTCACAGTAATACATATACTTAGTAATATCCTTCTTACGAGTACCTACTTCTCCACATAATTCTATTCTCTATAGTGCACATAGGTGCACTATAGAGAATGGAACAGTGACGCATAACAGTTCCTGCCATAGAGGTGGGGGTCGGTAACAGGTGCAATGAAATTACTTAAATCACTCGGCAATTCACCTTCTATGTCAGTTTAAGGAATAAACTATAAATATCTGTGGATATGTTAGGCCGATGATACGTGTTAATTACAATAGTTAATTAGAGTGTAATGTTACCATAATTCATAGTGCGATGAAAACAATTGGCCGCTCTATCACACTTATTTCATTCGCGATTAACGGCAACACCTCTATTATATGAAGTAATAGCAATCAATAATTAACACGTCCCGTTTTGAAATTGGGTAACGTACCTACCCATTGTATGTTTTACAACTTCATTAGTAGTAAGCTATAACTGGTTACTTAGTTATATAGTCCACTTAGAATAGTGTCAAACCCTAGCCACATAATTAGTAAGCCACACATTAGTGCCCCTCGTCCCAAGCCACTCATCTTCCACATTCAAGACAAGTTAATGGCGCGACTGCGATGCGTAGATTAGCAGTTAACATTTCATTAAATAAACAACAATTTACGAGCACCTATCCACATCGTCGAGAATCCTTGCGCGACCGGTGCAGGCTAAATTAGGTAAATTGATAGTTACCGCCTTACTAGGCACGAACGACGACGTTGCGCGGCTAACTACAAGCCAAAGGCTACCTATTAATATTCTAAACATTGCGACAGCTGGTCCAGACCAACGCAGTCTCACAATAAGGGTCGTCTAATTACGTTATACACTACAGTTATACCACGTTACACTGACGCCCAGCCGCACTGCCACAGCGAAAAACACTTATTGCTTTACATAATCTTTATTGCTTATCAGCACGAACACGAAATGTATAGCGACACGCCTCAGTGGACAGTGAGCTTAACAAGCTGTTTTTGCTACTTCAATTATTGGTAATCGTGTATAATTAATCTCCTGACGGGTGATGCGTAATGCGTTCGTTAATGTTAGTTTCTGACTTGTTACCTATTCATTAGATTTACCTAGTTGGTAATGGTAAACCACCGTTAAACAGTATAGACTGTCTATAATGTAGCGAGCGTATTGTCAAATAACAATGAGGCAGACGCCACTCATTAGGAGCAGTGAAGTGTTACAATCCGCTAGTTACAATAGTGATGTGCAGCTACAATGGGTAGCGTCGTCGCGGGAACGATATGAAATTTCATTAACGAGGGTCGGCGCGCCTCTCCACAAGACGGCGGGCAAACAGCGCGCGTGAACCCACGAATAATTCACACGCGAGCCCTACAAATAACACCCCGCCCCACCCCCGGCCCCTCCGGCCGCAAACTGAGTTATTTATCGCCCCCGCCTCTCCCCAGCCGAGGCTGTCGCGGCACAGGAAATACCCGCACGTATTTTTACTGCCGGCTGAAGACCGCGCGATCCCTAGCGAGTAGCGACTAGCGACATCTCTTGTGGGGTCGCGCGATCGCACTTCACGGCTGTGGCGCTCTCGACTGCGAACATGTTGCTGAATCACTTACACGTGCTGCAAACTTTATACTTATTTACACGCCGCGCCCGTACCTACTACAGTCGCTAAATGTGCTCATTAATGATGTTGCCGTATTAGCGTTTGTGGTTTCAGGACTGGCTACCTAATCTATCTAATAGAGGAAAACATAATAATTAGGTAGGTACGCTCCTGATCTGAGTACTTACTGAGTATGTATCCATGGCATGCTAACCGCAATGGGTATTGTTATGTAGGTATTTCCTTTTTTCCTTATTATACCGCCTCCGTCGCCAGTTAGTTAAAGTAGGTTATTTACAACAAAATGTAAACAGGTAACTGAACTAATTAATACCAACGCAACGGCTTCCTATTTTAGCTTCACAATCAGTACAAGGAAGGAAATCTTTAATATAATTTACAAAACAGTTCGATAAATGACACAATGTGAGTCATTGTTTGGTAGTAGAGCTGTAATATCTCAGTATTTGCGGTCTCTATGGGTTGTTTGTGAGTCAATTAGTGGCTTGCGCCGCACCGCGCCGCCCTCGCACCCACCGGATACATGATTCGAAGTTTTATGGCGAGTTCTACGTATCTATAGGTAGGTACTTGCGGATGGCCGCGTACGAAACTAACAAGTAGGTAGTTCCATGTGATTTTTTATTTTTCCAATTGACTCCTGTGGGGTAGGTCTAGGTACCTACCTATCGGTGTTCTATCGAACGATTCATAAAAAATTTAAAACAAAATCCGTGCGGTAGGTAGGTACCTCCCAGAGCTCTGGGGCTCTAGCGGTGCGCGGCTCACCCCCTATTTTTTGCGGGTAGGTAACGTGCTCGGTGACACCTCGCGCGGGTCAAGTGCGGGGCGCGCGGCGGCCCCCGGACCGCTAATTCCGAGCGCGTGACCGCACCCCCCCTCGATCCGACCACCCGCACCCCCTCGCCTAACGCCGTTTTCCCGCCGGATTTGCGTTCATACAGTAAAATAAAAAGGGCGATTTGGCGCCCTCCATCGACGCGGCCCGATTAGCGGCGCCCGGGGAAATTAAAAGTATTTTATTCCAGCATTTATTCCCTTTTTGTTTGTGTTGGAATAATGCGAGTGTGTCGTGCGGCGTGTCGGGCAGACTCGGGGACATCGGCACTCATCGCCTCGCGCCGCCCGCACTCAACCTTGCCTCGTGTTATGAATGACGGATGACGTGTTATCGATAATCATTTCGGCTATCAATTCAGGATACATGATTATGATTACTTACAAATTACTTACTCCCCGCCTTGCACTTTCAAGTAAATATAGGGTAAAGAGATAAAATCTGTTTTTACCTGGCATTTTGTATCATCATGTCTAAAAAACTCTCTCTTACGTTATTTCGGCAGTCTACTTTTTTGTCTTCCATTGAAACTTACATAAGTCACGGGGCCAAAATAAAAAAAAACCCTAAGAGCATTCACACAGAGACAACAGTTCTTCTGCAGTTTTTTTCTTGAGGGGGCTCGGCCCAGACTAATAACTTCGTCTATAAATCAAATATTAGCTCAAATAAAGCGGTGAACGCTTTATCAACACAGTGATATCGTTTTCTCAGTTCGGAGGTACACATAATTTATAAAAAGCTTCCGATGTGGAACGCGTCGTCGGTAGCCATTAGTCGAGGCGTTTGAAGTGTTTCAAGACTTTCGAGAAACTCACTTGACAAAAAGTACGCGCGATCGAGTTTGTATGATGAAGCGCTGCAGCGCCAGCGCTGCGGTTGGCGGCTGTTTAATCAATTTATGAGAATGAGCCAATTGACGCGTAGTCGTGTACCAATAATAATTTGCCTTTGCGTACAAAAAAAAAATTGTAGGTACATCTACGACCGACATTCTCGTAGTGAGACGATGCGTCGTATCTATCTAAAATTATTTTTATTGCGACAGGATGTACGTCCTACTAACTACTGTAATTAATATTCATGTTAATTATTTATTCAAATGTAATGCTACATTTAAAATAATTAATTGTTTAGCTAATAGGCACCTACAACCGTGTAAATACCATTAGGCTATATCATCAACGTTGATGATAAACGAGAGCAGCATTTTTATTTCTTAAAAGAGAAGATAGCAATACAAATAAATTGCCAATTTATATTTTTAATTCAGTGCTGTGTTTGTTCATATTCGTATTTTTGGGTTCAATGCATGAGTGAAGACATCATTGGAGTCGGGGGGAAGCGGGCACATCTGAACCACTCCGAACGTAATATTTCCGGGTGTGCCGTCGACAAAAGATCCCCTTTCCATTGAATCAAAAACGTAATCGTAAAAGAGCTTTTAAAGAGTCGATTTGTTTTTAAGAACAGCTTTTGATTTGAATCTCGTTATTTTGTTTTTCATAAAACGTTGCCCGAGTGAGTGAGGGTAATCTGTGAGGAATGTAGGTATTTAAAAGAGTTCGAGATTTTATTGTATTCACCTGTAGATATCGGTTGATTGAAAAATTGTTTTCTCAATTTTATTATGTTACTTTTAATGTGAACATGCAAGGTGCGAGCATTTTCCATATTATTGCCTCATGCGAAATTTCTTTGCTCAGTTGGTCAAACAAACGCAACAAAAAATATAAATAGGTGTAGCATAATGCTAGAGCAAAATATTGCGAGCGTTGAGTGCAGCGGCTGGCGGCTGCATGCACCTCTCCGAGAGCTATGAAAACGTCGTGCCTCAGCACAACAGTTGACTCTGAACAGACGTACACACACAGCGCCATACACTAAACCTAAAATAAAGACGGGAGAGCTCCGGGGTGGGCCGGGGGGCGCGCGCGCTGTGACGATGCAGTTTGCACCGCGGCCTCCTCCAACCTTCACCAACTTACGCCCGTGTTCTTGGGAATCGTTTTAAATTCAAGAACCGCAGAACACTCCGAATACGACAATGCACCTTACACCCTCGCAATATGACCTAGAATCATAACATCTCATTTTTATAAGTCATTTCGAAAATAGAATATGCCTTCACCACCGCACCAGATTTACGACCATAACTCAACGGTAGAAAGTTCAGAATCGTACGCATACTGTACAAATGGCAGCTGTCCTTGGTGTGAGTGCGGAGGTGAGAAATACATTAGCGGTACCGTTTTCTATTGGTCGTTGCTCCTGTGTTGATATTAAGCAGTCCACGTGGACTGCTCGGTGGTCGCTTGTCTCGTTTTTTTCAGCGGGTGGGTCGCTATCCGTCCCGTTCTAATCTACAGCGAAACGTGGAATGTCATGTCCGGAGTTGTTCAGAAAGTCGTGAGCGTGCATCGTGCTTCCAACTTTACCCTTGTACCGAAACAGTGCAAGTCCAGACTGCTGGCTTTTAACATTGACTTTTATGTCGCGCTATTAAAGTTTAATTTAGTGAAAAGGATATCGTGATCAAAAGTTTTTGTTGATACGACATATTGATAAGCATTTTTAAGTCAATTAAGGTTGTAAGCTAAAAGCGGTTGTTGCTACATTTAAATTATCGGCCGGCATTCAAATAACGCCATTTTTTTCGTGTCGGCACGATTTTATTTAATAGTTAGATACCTATATGTTGTTGGGTATAATAACATAGCGTGGGCGATGGTATGGTAGGTACCTACGTGTTGAGGTAGATACCAGCGAAGGTATTCATTCATTTAGTCACGGATAACGGTTTAGTAATGAACAATATTTATGTTTTATTGAATACCGTCGTAGTTCATTTGCTAGTTAAGGATATTTGTATGATGATGCGTTCGATAGATGATTACACCAGCGTCACATTGTAATATAATCTTAGGCTTGGAAGCTACACGAATACGTGCAGGTAGAATTGATTATCTTGTTAAAAACTTTCCACTTAACGTTATCAGCATTCAACGTTCCTACCTGTCTGTCTCTCTCTGACTATTTTATGCCCAGTCTCCCCTCCTGTCTTTTGTGAATTATATGAATCGGAACAGATGTAGAACGAAGCAGGTCACAGTTTAAACAGCGGAAACTATTAAAAGGCGATCTGTTAGGTGTCTAGTTCAGTTAGACAAGAGGACTGTCTGAGATAAAGACAAACTGCGTTACTCAGAGATATTTAGTAAAGATTTCACATACTTTTGTAGGTATGACAAAACTGTCAAAACCTTAAGTAAGTGTAAGGCCTAAGTAATCATTAAAGCTCTCTGAGTGCGGCAGTAAGTGTAGTTACATATCTATTATATTAGATAGATATCTGCCTACCTACCTTATTTATTTTTCTATTTCTTTATGTTCCAAAGTTCTTCAGAAAATGTTTAAATTAGGTAGATGATTTTCTATCTATTTTCTAATTCAAATAAAACTACAATGTGATATTAATAAAACATTGTAACTAGGTACTAATTATTATAAAGGTACTTAAATTTTATTTATAAATTCCTATAACTACATTTTTATTTATACAAGGGATTTCCTTCCTTGTTTCGTATAATCTTATTAATTATGTAGGCAGGTACATATATATTCTCTGAATAATTATCAATCTAAATGTGCCTTATGAAAAAAAAATGTGTAGACGCCAATGGATTATTTATAATTTTTGGGCAACAAACTTCAGAATCTACCTACCTTTGAAAGCTTACAAAACATTGCTTTGTGTACGTGTGCTGCCATCTCTTGGTGTGACTGAACATCTTCTAAACAGGAGGCTGCTGAACTTCACAACAAAGCTGAATCGCAATGAACGTGCTGCAATTATGAAAATAAATAATAATTAATTTGTTTTTTATACATTCAGTAGTTATATTGGGGTAATAACTTGAAATTTTCGTTATTAATAACGAACTTAATTCTTCAGCCATGTATTGTAAACTTTATCATCGTTATTATCTAGTCTCGGTTTTTACAAATTAATTGATAGAAACTATACTATAGCCACTGTATAGCCACTGTTAGCACCACAGTTGATTATCTGACTTCAAGAAAGGAACCCATTTATAGAAAAAATAATAGCAATATCATTTTTGACAACTTGTGCGTTTCAGAACGTGTTACTATAAGTCAAATTTTATTGACATTGACGACAATGCATTGACACTGACAGATGACAAGTTTTTAATGATAATTAATTTCACCAGGGTTTCAGTCAGTGTTGGCAGAATTCTAAGTCAATGGTTGGCATAGACTACTTTAGATAAATGAGAAGTGTTGGTTTCAGTTAATTAATTGAAGTTTATTCCAGCCTTTCTGTGTATTAATGAGTGTTTGTTCCGGTCAGTGGGTCGTCTTAGGGGCGGATTTTCCAGGTTGAAAGAAATGCCGCAAATAATACTACTTTTCAGCGGGAAGAGAAAATCCGGCAAGGATTACTTAACAACACATTTACAGAAATTGTAAGTTCCCAGGATCTTCTTTACGCTTATTTTTTAATTCGGCGGTGATTAATGAGTAGATATAAAGTACGAATACGAAACGAATTGCCAAAAATATTTTATGTGAATAATAAGTACCTATTATGTTTGTTGAAGGTAAAGCTATTTATTCAAAACTTGTCAGTAATGTTTCTAAATTTATGCGAGGTGTTAATGTCAATACTGATACAGTATGGACGAAATAAATAATCGTATTTGAAATTTAATTTACACAAAAGTATCTTAATGATAATAATTGTTTAGTCTTCTAGAGAAAACAATTAATTATTATGTTCAAAATATTATTTCAGATTAACAGACAGATGCGAAGTATTAAAAATATCACAGCCCATCAAAAGTCATTGGGCCAAGGAGAAGAATTTGAATCTCAATGAGTTGCTGGGCGACAGTGAGTACAAGGAACAATACCGGCTAGATATGATCAACTGGAGTGATGAGATGAGAATGCAAGATTATGGATATTTCTGTAGTATCGCTTGTCAAGATGGTATGTATAGGAAAATAGAAATATGTTTTGTTGTAGTTTACGTAGTGCTAAGGCAAACAAAAATAAAAACAACAGATTGCAGATTGAAATGCCTGCGTCCAATGCCTGGACCCTATTTCTGATGCTGATGGGCTGCTATTTATTATTTAAAAAAGTTTTTAATCCTTTTGTTTAGAAAAGTATTCAAAAATGTAAAATTGTGATATTGAAATGAGTACATAATGACCCTATGATGACCAATTTTTATCAAGTGTAGGTTAATATTTATCTATTTTTTTTTGTCTATCTCAACATCTCTTGCCATCTCTTGGATACCAATTTGTTATAATTATAATCTTCCTATTAACCTATTTCTTTATTATAACAAATAGGTTAATAGGAAGACCTCAAACTGGAAGCATTTAAAAAAAATATATCGTCACAGTCATAACCAGTAGGTAGATTGAAAAAAAAAAACGGAACTTAGATAAGAATTGTATTAAATGAGCAATATTATATTCTTCATATTTTTTTTAACGGCACACAGTCACAATAGGGGATCGGACAAAAAAAAAAACTAATAATTCCGTCAGATAGATTTCTGAAAAATATTGAACACATATTTTTTCTTTTTTCACATTTACTAAAAATGAAGACGATACAGTGCTTCGAAAACTCGTACACTCCTCCAAAACGTCACATGTCAGTACATTTTAAACCTACAAATGACGTCACAACACCCCACATATGATCTTTGACGTGTTTTATCTTCGTAAATTTTTATTAATTTGATAAAACAAACCAAACCCGATTTTTCGATTATCTTACTGACGGACTAATTAGCATCAAATTTTTTTGACTCAGTCCGATCCCCTATTTGTTTTTATCATTCAACAGATGCCTGAAGTGGATTTATGATACAAGTACCAAAAATCAATCTACCTACTCTGATCTATGGTTATGACCAAAGTTCAGAGTAGGTACATAACACATGATAGTTTTTGAAAGTACTGTAGTTGCTCATTTCAATGTGTAGATTTTTCCCTCCTTTTTTCTTTTAATTTCATCAGTCTGTATGTCTCTTCAACCTTTACTAAGCTTTCTTTTCATCTTATTCCAGCCGAGGAGAAACCTATATGGATAGTCAGCGACATCAGAAGAAAAACAGACATCTGCTGGTTCAAAGAAAAATATGGAGAACTACCTAGAACTATCAGGATTGAGGCTGATGAAGATACTAGACTTAAAAGAGGTTTTCTGTTTAAGCCTGGAGTTGATGACGGAGTTTCTGAGTGTGGCCTGGATGATTATAGTGAATGGGATCTTTTGATAGATAATAGTGAGGGGAAACAGAAGTTGGAGGAACAGTTGAGTAGCATTTTAGGCCTATTGTCTGGGTTATGAGCGCCCTAAATCACAATTCAAACAAGCCTTAATCCAGATCAGCACAAAAGTGAACTAATAATTGTTACTTCTTAGGCAGAAATCTCTAACTAAATATTGAATTTTTTCCAAGCTAATTGTTGTTAGAAAATGAACTTTATTTGTGAATTATTAAAGTTCAAAGTCTTAGGAAATGCTTGAAATAAAGTCTATTTTTCCTCCATAGACCTCAATTTTCATTCTTAAGCAATTTATTAGGTGTATGCACTTTAATTTGTTATTTATGGTCAAAGTCCGGACTACTTAGACCAGAAAATAGGGGTAAGGTTACATAATTTCCTACCCGGCTGAAAATTGGTAGGATTGTTCAAAACACCATTATGAATGAAATGTAAAAAGTCCCCGACGATCCGACACCTGGAAAAAAAGTTATTTGACGTCAAAGGTCACAAAAAAAGGTTTTTCGCGATTTGACCGGACTAAAAGAATTAAGGTTTGGTTTTGGGCAGCTTATATTCTTTTGTTGTATGGTATTAGGGTAATTGGTATTATGGAAGTGAGGTGATAGAAAAAGAATAAGAATATATATTTATTGAACAATGTTTTATTGAAATATTCCTTCTATTGAGGATTATTTCCTATTATGTTCTTTGTGAGTTATGAATTATTCAGACAAAGCCTGAAGAGTGTGATTAGATTGTGATGAAATCTCATTCAGAAGGTTAATATTAAGTGATACTTATGCATACTGAAATTATGCATCAAGTAGGTACCATACCTATAAACGAATTAAATCCAGCATTTTGGTATTATGCTTGGTAAGGCAATGAAATATGAAAAAAAAAATGTGAAGTACGGGCGAAATACACTCCTTGCAATGTAGTGTATTTTCCATTGACCATTGCAATACAGACAATTTTTTGTTAATTGTAAAATGTTTATTGTTAATGTTTAAAAAACCTATTGACATTTTAATTAATTATATTAATTATATTTTAATAATTTTTGAGACAACTGATTAGTTCTAAACTATGATATTAATATTCATGAATCTCGATTGTAAATATGTTACACCAACAAGCAACAAGGTTGTGTGTTTATAATAAAATGGAACAAACGTCGAAAGGTACTGGTGAATGCACAGAGGTGAATGATAATTTACATACGGCGACACATTTCCAGTATAACATTGCTTCTTTTTGTATAGGTTTCCTTTCCAATGAGATATCCGCATACACTGGTTATACAAGGTGTTGATTTGCCTCCTCGTCAAATTTCAGGAGGTTGTCATAAAAGACATAAATAATCAATTGAAGTACGGTAGCGGGTAATAACTAATAAGCGCTGCTTTTTTTTGTTGTTGAAATTTAACAGTATTTCAGAATTAAACCCTTAAGCGAAATTTATGACAATAATGTAGGTGGTTTTCGAAATAAAATTAGGTAAAATGATTGCTACCGGTCATGGCTCGGTCGCGCTCGAGCGCACGCGGCTTGCATTTCGTAGGTAAGACGTCGACACTCACGCACACTCACACAGCTCAGCTGCATTGTAGCTGTGTGCGTAGTCGGGTGATTCTGTTTTATTTGTATTGAATTAATAACTAACTCATTTTTGAGCATCATTGGAATACGGATTAATCTTACTAATGACAGTAATACTAGTCGCCAAAGAAAAGTTCACTGACCTGATATCAGATGATTAATAAAATGTTAGTTTTGCTTTATCCTTCAACCTAAAGTTTTCGTAGGTAGTGATTTTGTTTTTATTTGTGGATTAACTCATTTTTGAGCATCATTGGAATACGGAAATCTTACTAATGACAGTAATACTAGTGCGCCAAAGAAAAGTTCACTGACCTGATATCAGATGATTAATAAAATGTTAGTTTTGCTTTATCCTTCAACCTAAAGTTTTCGTAGTGATTTTGTTTTTATTTGTGGATTAAATTGGTTGATTTGAATTTTTCTTTCCTACTTAGCGGGCTTAGGACCGGCAATAATACCTACCTTAGTTAGTTAGTTGGTGTACCGATCCACTAAGTCTAAAAATGTTTTCTACGTTTGATGGAAATGGAAAGACGTGCTAATTAAGTGTATGTACCTACGTGGTGATACTTTCGACTCTTAAGGTATTATTGGCGTAGTTAAAAATTTGAAATCAACTTATTTACACTAATAAAATTGATTAAGCTAACAACGTATTTACAAAATGTACAAATAAATAAATTAGGTACCTACTTAAGTTACCCGGAGGTATTGTTCAAAGTGGCCACCATCACACTCCTCGCACAATCGAGCACGACGTAGCTGGTTTTCCTTCACCTTACGTAACACTAACACATTCGTTTTTAAAGTGTCGAAAGCACTAATGATCCTTGCACGTAATTCTGTTACACTTGTCACTTCCTCCGTGTAAACCCAACATATCCTCGACAACGTGACGCAACAGCTCCAGGTATTTGGCACTGTTGAGGTACCCATCAATGAAGTAGGGTCCAAGCACATGTTCCCCTATTATGCCAGCCCACACATTCAGTCCAAACCGCACTTGGAACGCATGCTGTTTGGTTACGTGCGGGTTATGGTAGCGGTGAGCCCACCAATGTTCGTTATGAACATTGTAGACGCCAACTCGAGTAAATAAACACTCGTCCGTCCACAGGATGTTGGCGTCTTGGTGTTCCAGCAACCAGCGACAAAATGTAATCCGCACGGCATTATCACCTGGGTGAATGTCTTGTGCCTTGCGGTAGTGGAACGGGTGTTGCAGTTCACGCTTCAGTAGGCGCCACACTGTGGTGTGGTGCACTCCAAAGTGTTGACCAGCCTCCCGCGTGCTTGCCCGTGGGTCTCGCTGGAAGTACTCCAGGATATCTTCTTGCAAGGCGACAGGCAGGCCTACGCTGCCGCGAGCTTGAGCATGCCGGGGAACGTCAAACTGCCGATGATCCCGCAGTCTTTGCGTAGCAGCCAGCATGACGCTCTGTGATGGGGGTTCCCGATCGGGAAACATTTCGGTGAACATCTGGATGGCTCGTCGTAGGCTGTCTCCACTGATGGCATACAGACGGACCATCTCCACCAACTCGACATTTGAATAGTTGTCCGTCATCTTGCACTTTGTACCTACGTCTCAACGATGTACCGAGAAGCGAAATTCGCAAAGCACCCGCACGCTTCGGCGACATCAAACACACTGTTAGTTCCAGAGCCGCGGGGGCGCGGCTAGGAGCGTGCGCGCACCGTGATTGGGGTAGGATTGATTACCTACGAATTTATTGAATGAACGTTGCGTATGCGTTGTGTATGTATTGTTTGCGTTTGTTTGTGTGTAAAAGCGCGGTTATAGGGCTAGTAACAGACAGGCCGCGTTTAAATACGGCTGGTTTACACTTACGGATTTCCGCAAATAAGAAAAATAAATAAAAAAATACCTACCCATTTTATTGTTGATTTGGGTCGAGAATCATTAGCATAATTACGTCCTTGAATTTGACTAGGATGCAAATCAACACCTTGTATAGCTTGATTTGTAGTCGTGCGTATACTCAGTCTAACTATTATTCTAATTGATTTCATAGACGATAAATGTAAAGTATTTTTCATTACTCATACTCTGAATGTAGGTCATAACATGCCTGCGTAGCGGCTTGAAAGTACTACTTTTCCGCTCTAGGGAGATTCGTAATGAAAAGCACATGTACAATTGTATAATTCCTGAGCCAAACAAGGTATAACATAACATGTTGTTAGGTATCTATGATATTCGAATGAAATAGTACATTGTTATCCAATGGCGAAAGTTACTTATTTAGTCCCGAGACGGGATTTGGCGCTCGTAACGTAGTGAGGGCGCTAATAGTTCGAGGGACTAATTTACCCGAGGTAAACTCTAGCTTACTCTAGCTCGAGCTTTTCATTACGAATACGAGGAAAGTAAAATAAGAACCTTTGTACTTTAATGTTATATTTTATAATTTTCCTGTGTTGTCTACTGTGTGTACATAAATAGTTAAATAAATAAATAAATAAGAACATATTTTTTTGTTCTCTGGTCTTCCAGAGTATACAGCCAGTACTTCTATGTTCATCATTAAAAAAATGGCCAAGATTTTGCTGAAATCTATGTTATTTTAGAGAAATAGTTAAACTAAATTATACTAAAGTCTTAATATAATTATATTCTTATGTTAACTTTATGTTATTTTAATTCGTGCTGTAATTTAGTGGCTGTATAAAAAGTTGGAACATGGTTCAATAAAAATGTGAAAATAGACAGTTTTTTTTTAAATAATTTTTACAGCTGTCAGTTGAAAGCGATTCTCACTAGGGCTAAAAAGTAGTACCTTCAACCCACCCCGCAGGCATGTTATGACCTACTTTCAGAGTATGAGTAATGAAAAAGCTTTTAATGAGAGTTGAAATACTGTTGAAGATAAGAACCTCCTATTTTTGGAAGTCTGTTTAAAAATAAATAACTACGGGAATTTCGGAGATTTAGTTTTTCTTTAAAATTAAAATCTGATTTTACAGTAATTTTCGTAAATAATAAGAAGATATAACAAGAGAGTCTGTCTGTCAGTCTTTCAGTCTGTCAGTGGTTATGTGTAATGATATTTTTCGAACATTGTAGATTGTGTTATGACACATCATTAATTATTATTATTTATTCACTTTCGGACAACAATACAATCCATTTAGTTAGTAAAAAGAAAAATACAATAACTTATAACTAATGTTAGTAATACACAACAAAACACGCAAACAACAAAGGTAACATAATAAAGAATGAACTGTCCAAGGCAGGTTGTTCAGAGAGTGATTAAGCAAGAGATCAGCTATATAGTTGACCACCCTCTCCACAAAATGCCTCAGAACAGGGGAGTAAGGACACTCCGCTATTACTTTCAGGATATTGTTACTGACCCGCGTTCGATGCACCAGTGAAGCAACTTTTTTTCTTATTACGGCGTGGAAACCGTCAGTTCGACTTTTCAAAAACATCTGATCAAAATCAAAATCAAAATCAAAACTCATTTATTCAAACTAGGCTGATAATCAGCACTTTTCGAACGTCAAAATTTACTTTACTTTACTTATTTACAAGAGACAGTCCCCCAAAACGCCCCCCCTTCGACACTTCCTAGTGTTTTTGCTGGAAAGAAGAAGTGGCGGAACAAACTCCCCAGCACACATCTGTCTGTTAGGTTGGTTAGAAGAACCAGACTCGATACAATAGTAAGGCAAGTATAAAAAAGTATATAATAATAATAAAAAAAGACATAACATATCAGTAAACTAATCTTGGAGAAAGAACATAAATAAATAACAAACATTGCCTTGTGTTCAACTCAGCGACCAACTGTTCTTATCATTTAAGTAGTCGTTAATGGAATAGTACGCTTTTAAACAAAGATTAGATTTTACTTGGCTTGAAACGCATTAAATGGCAAGTCTAGAAAAGAAGATGGCAGTTTGTTATAAAATGTTATACCAAGCCCGACGAATGAATTATGAACTTTGTGAAGCCGGTGAAAAGGAGCGCGTAGTTTATGCTTATTTCTAGTGTTAAAGTTGTGAATATCACTGTTTTTAGTGTACATGTGGATATTTTGTTTAATATATAAAATGTTGGCAAAGATGAACTGAGAAGCAACAGTGAGGATACCAATCTCCTTAAAAAAAATCTCTAAGAGAAACTCGCGCACCCAGCTGATAAATTGCACGAACCGCTCGCTTCTGCAGAACAAATATATTTTGAATATCAGCAGCTTTGCCCCACAGCAGAATACCGTATAACATAACGCTGTGAAAATAACTGAAGTAGACTAACCGTGCTGTATCAACGTCAGTGAATTGTCTTACTTTTCTGACGGCGTATGCGGCTGAACTTCCCGCTAGGCTTGATATATGTAAACCCCATTGTAATTTTGCATCTACTGTTATGCCCAGAAATACAGCAGATTCGGCAGTTTCCAGCTCCTGATTGGCGAGGATAATATTGGGACCTAGATTTCTAACATTGGGTAAAGCGAACTTAACTATTTTAGTTTTCTTGGCAATAAGAACAAGGTTGTTTATTGTGAACCAATCCGTGACCATTGATAGCGTGCTGTTTACGTCGTCAAAATCGTGTCTATTCCTATCTACTTTAAAGATAAGAGAGGTTTCATCTGCAAATAGTACAACGTCACAAAAACCCTTTAAATAGTATGGTAGATCATTAATATAAACCAAGAATAAAAAATGATGATGCACTACAAAAACGGGGCAGTCTCAACAGCATCCTGAAAATATAATTATATTGAACGCGTAAGGCATCTAGCGATCTTTTGGCGTAGCAGACCCATAGACCCCCTGTATACAGCCCATACCCTGACAGAAAGCCTTGAACAGGGTGATCTTGAATTGGTCACTACAGCGGGAAAATCTACGGGCCAACATATTGCCTCGGACCGCTAGTGCATTACGTTCACTCTCAATGTCTACATTATTCTTATGGTAGTCGGTAAGCATGTGTCCCAAGTACTTAAACTGGTCCACTTTATTAATGCTCATGCCATTTAGGGTGAAATTAGGTGTATGGTTAGGGCACTTACCGGCGGCCTTAAAGACCATGTATTCGCACTTCTTGACATTGTTCACCAAGACATGCGTACCAGCGTACCTACTTCTCGCTGATGTACTTAGGTAAATCATCATAATTTTAGCGAAAAGACGTTTTTACTGTTGGACATAGGCCTCTCCCAGGTGTGCAGGCGTGGATCTAGCCCTCAAAAAAGATTGTGGGCACAGTCACCCGAAAATCGGCCAAGTGCGAGTAAAAATAAAAATAATCTATGGTGATGAGAAGTACATATTATATGGGTATTTGTGTATGTCAGTTTAAATATCTGAACGCACCCACGGTACAGGATTCACGCACGGTTGATTAATATCATCGATTTATCGACCTCAATTAGGCGCGGTCCTAGCTTACGATTTTCGAAGGGGGTCATAGGACCGTAGCCAGGAATTTGGTTAGAAGGGGTGGAGGGGATGAGTGAACAATTATTAGGAACTTCTTTTGAAAATTTAAAGTTTTCTGAAACAAAACGTTCATAGGCACTGATAGGTTTATTTGTGAGAGAAAGCCCCACCCCCCTTTCTCTCCCATGGGTGCAACTTTAATTCCCTGAAAAGAGAGGTTTACTTAATGTCTGAAATTGTGTTTTGTCAGGAGTTACTAAGACAGCAAATGTGACAAAAATACGAGATTCTCGAAAATTTTTCGATTAGATTCTTTTCATTAATACAGGATTAAGAATAGAAGGCACTCTGGCAATTCTTGTAGAAACGCGCCAAGAAGTATTCGCGAGCGCAGCGAGCTAGGTTTTTTTTGCATTCCGCCTCGGATAGGTTGATCGCTTCGACTTCGGGGGAAGGTGAAGAGGTTTCTCGAAATGAGTTAGAATTTCAAAATGAAGACAATACAAGAGCGAGTGGAGCAAGCCGGCCCTCGAAAGGATTAGGTTCCAAGGCGGACGCCCCTGAATCCGATGTTGATAATAACAGAATACCGGAGCGAGAGAAGGGTGTTTCAAAATGTAAACATCCCGCCTCCGACCCATATATTGGGATCTTTTTTTTTATTCATACAAATGTGTCACTAGTAAACGTCAACCTCAACCTCGTCGTCGCCCGTAAGAAAGGGCAAATTGAATAGTGAGTGAAGCGAGTTTACAATATTTTTTTGCTGCCTTGGAATGGTTATTTTCTGTTGTGCAGAATGTAATTAATTTATCAAATTTCCAAAAAGTTACTATTTTATGAAGATCTTGGGGGGGATCATGGCCGTCACACTTTGACCGTGAAAGTGTGACGGCACAAGTCTATTAGGGTTGTGGGCATGCCCATCGTGGTGTGGTGTGGCTAAATTGACCGGTCCCGTGCATCTCGCATCCAGCGGGTTTTAACCTTAACTACATACTTACGCAATTTACGCGTTTTGGACGTGGAGTTGCGGACACGACCTCGTTAAATGCCAATATGACAGAAATGGGATGCGTGGCGCAGGTTATATAAATAAGACCACGCAACCAGTCAACATAAAAAATATATATTTATATAAAGATAGGTGTGGGTAAGTCTACGGACACAAACTCCTAAGGCCCCCTTGTGGGATGCACTGTACTGCCCTGATAGCCGGCGTAGCGATGACAGCAGCGAACTGCCACGCTGGAAGTGTCGTTCCGTTCGTCGGGGTGTTGGACAGCTGTTGTTCACGTCGATCGTCGCTACCCGGCTCGGCCCACGTGGCAAGTATGGCCAACAGGTGGGAAGTCCGATGGCGGCCCGTTATTGGCACGGGCGACGGAACTAGCCGCGTATCTTGTCGATGTGCTGCACAGGCTTGAGGGTGTTGGTGGATTGTCACAATCGAATACATGCTACTGTAACGCACACGCAATTAAAGCTAGTTTCTAAGTTAACCATAACTTTAACATTATAAAAAGAAAGTTACAAGTTCTGTTTGCAACAATGTATTTTTTCATTACTCATACTCTGAAAGTAGGTCATAACATCCGGGTCGGGAGCGGGTTGAAAGTACTACTTTTCAGCCCTAGGGAGAATCGCTTTCAACTGACAGCTGTCAAATTATTAAAAAAAAACTTGGTCTATTTCACATTTTTATTGAACCATGTTCCAACTTTTTATACAGCCACTCAATTACAGCGCGATTTAAAATTAAAATAACACAAAGTTCTTCAGAATAAAATTATAATAAGACTTTAATATTGTTTAGTTTTAACTATTTCTCTAAAATGACATAGATTTTGACAAAATCTTTGCCATTTTTTATTAATGCATGAAAAATACTGGCTGTAGGTAGATATAGCTGGACAACCAGAGGACAAAAAAAAACCAAAATAAGCGGGAAAGTGACAACATCCGATCAACACAAATTTTTTCTTTATTTAATAATTTTTGTTCTTATTTTCCTCGTATTCGTAATGAAAAGCACAGTGTTTACCTCGGGTATATTACTTATTTAGTCCCTCGAACTATTAGCGCCCTCACTACGTTACGGGCGCCAAATCCCGTCTCGGGACTAAATAAGTAACTTCCATCCCTTGGGTAACAATGTACTTTTACACGACTGCTCGAACTTGCACTTTCTGGACATGTAAATAAGTACAAACACAACTGAAATTTAAAAGTTTTCGTGGACCATCCATTACCAGTGGTGGGCCACGTGGTTCAGGTTCACCTATTAAGAATATTTTAAGCTAGATAAAGTTAATTATCTAGTTATCTACGAAACTATATAAATGCACACAAGAGCTAATTGCGGTCAGACGAAGTAACTAAGTATTTGAACAAGAAATTTAGTTTTACTTTGACTGCCTTTTTGTGAAGTGTACGGTCTACGAATAAAGTTCAGCTTTGTACGCTAATCGTGGGTACCGGTCGTTGAAAATAGATGGCGTTGGTAGACACTAGTTCCGCGATTTAATTACTCGACCAATTTGTTCACAAAGGTTCAAAAACTTTATGCAGCTTCGTTGCTGCATATAATAAATTGTGTCATTCACGGTGCGGATTTTTTCGACTAATTTAGACTCCTACGTATTTCAGTTTGCAATTACTAATCCGAAAATATTAAGCAGTCGGCTATTTTATTAATTTCTTTCAGGTGCAAGCAAATTTAAATAAAATACTACATTAACGATACCAATGTATAAGAAATTATAAAAAATTTCGTCAATGAAACTTCAAATAAATTTACTCAGGCGACCGACAAGACAAGCTTTTAAAAGAAGTCAGTTATGTGGGGGACTAAGGCACTTCCCATTATTTTAATACAATATTTGTTAGTCCTTTGAGTTCCTCATAAAATTAGTAGGTACATACTTTGTCTCTTAAAAATTATTAAACTCATAACTTTAAGTGTTTGCAAAAACTGCAAGACCCTCCTTGGCACTAGTCTCTTTATGGTTATTACTGGTTGACTCTGCGCTCGAGTGTAAATGGGGTAATGCCACACCAACGATTGGCAACTTGATATCGTCTCCTGCCTGTCGTGTTCCTTGCACATCACAGGAGCTAATGGACGCTACTGAAAGTGCCAAACTCGTCGCCAAATATTGAGCTGACTCAATTTAAATTGTTATCAACACGCTGAGTAGAACAGGATTTTATAGGCCAATTTTATTTACAATGCCAGAACAGATTCACAACTTGAAAAAAGTTCTCACGCTCGAGAAACTTTACATTAACTATTTGACTGCAAAAAGTTCTCCAATCTAACTCAAATATTTGTTGTAGGGTAGGTCGGTATGATCTCTCTACATTCTAGCTTGCGACAAGCCTATATTGTTGTGGCATTTTCACCCAATTAAACAAATGTAAACGTTAATTTCGCTCCGCTTTTAATTGCGTAAAGTGACACGTTTATTTACAAATGTCCTAGTTACGAACAGAGTGAAGCCATTCATGAAATTGTATCTATATGTGCTTGATCTGCGACCACAATGCGATGGAAGTGCGCCGCGCCGTCTCGCTGAGATAACTATATTTAGTACTCGACACTTAGATAGCATGAATGGTATACAGGCAGATGTGCCATTTACATCCTTAGCCATACAATAAATGTGTGTCAGCTTTTCCCTGTTAAGGATATCACCAGATTATTCCAGCTTACTCTAACAGTAGTCCAAGCCAGCACAAGCCACAAACTTAACATGTTCAAAAGAATATTATGGTAATGTTTCTTTGTTCTGAACTTTCAATTCTACGACAGAATGTTGGCGCAGACACAACTAGTTCGATCGCCATGGAACTCCATAATCAGGTCACGTACGAATGACCTTCGGCGCCAGGCTTCCTCGAAGCGCTAACTTTAATAGCTTGTGCAAAGATCCTTGGCTAGCCGCTAATGTTAGTCGATTGTCCTACTTAACCTGGCCGTAATGTGCGCAGCTTAACTAAGTACTTTATTTTATGTCTCAAAGGATCTAGATTGGGAATCATGTCTTTGTTTTTTTCAATGGATGGAAAATCTGCAGCTGAGTACTATACAGGAACTGAAAAGGCAATTTGTTATGTTTTCGTAATTAACTAAGTACTTTTCCTTGTATGGAAGCCTGAATAATTATGTCCATCGTTGACGTCCGGCGGCGCGGAAAGCTCGCCTGTATGTCTGTGTTACGTTCAGAAATGACTGGTGTCTCCGGTGTAATGTCAATTGCGGATGGCGGTGGTCGTGTGAGGGAGGCGCTGCGGGCCGCGGGGGTGGCGGTGTAGGGTGCGGGGCGGGCGGGGGTCGTGCGGCGGCGCGGTATCGATGCGGGTGCGCGCGCAGACCCGCGCCCCTCGCGTTCGATTTTCCCAGTCCGGGCGACGGTGGCGGCGCGTTGCATAACTGTGTAGCGGCACTCCGCGCGCGACCCCGCTCCGAGCGCCCGCCGCGAGCGCGCAACCCGCGCTGATACGCGCAACGTCGCGCCCTTTACGTAACGCGCGACCACCGCGCGCACTCGCGCTCCTCACCGCCTTACCGAGGATTTCTGTTGGAGTGATCACTGTTAGTGTGGGGAATATCGTCGAAGCCGGCTCGCTCACGTCGCAGGCCGGGCGCGGGTAGCGCAGGCCGCCGGTGCTGGTAGGTGTCGCCGCAGTGCGCGCGCTCGCCCTTTGTCCGCGCGTGGTGGTGGCGGTTGCGGTCGCGTGCTGAATAATTGACGCGGAGGCTGTGGCGCGCGCCCGCTATCGACCTGGTCGCGTGACTGGCGCGTGTTACCGCGCCGCAAGGACGCCGCGCTGGCTGCGACACCGGCCGCTGCCGCCACCGCCGCCGCCGACCTGCCTCAGCACGCTATTGTGCTCTATGCTATCCATTCTCCTCTATACTTAACCTATTTACAGCTGTGACCATTATTTACATCATACATGACAGCCTTGAAGGCCCACGGAAGCTGGGCTGCTGTCAGGATACGTCACCTGTGTCTCCCGAGGCCGTAGTGAGGTCGGCTCCGTACGAGAAAGCTTGTTGTTCCTCGATATGTTATTGACAGCTCGACAGATCGATACACTTTTGACGCAAACCGCTCGTAGTTCCAACAACAATCATTTCATTTGACATAATGGTTATAATGGGGTATAATTCTTAGAATCGATGTTTTCTATAAATATTAAGTTTTACACAGAACTTTTAGTCTTTTATTAAAGTTGAAAGGTTCAGGCTGATGTTTCATTCTTGCTCAGCTGGTTACGTAAAGCGATAACTTGCGCTCCATTCACCCCTAGATATAACAGCTTTCTTCTTTTTAATCCAACTAAAATTGACCAGGCATTAACTTTCTAATTGTTAAGTCAGTGTTGCTACGGAGCTTTGCTACGATTGTGGCTACGCGCTACGGGCTACATACATGCTACGTAGCACGGTCGTAGACGTAGCGCTACACGCGATCGTAGCTATTAGCTACGACGTTCTTAATTTCAACTTTCTCAAAGCTTTGTCTTGAATTCGACAAATTACACAATACTATTATAATATTATTTGAGGATGAAAGTTCTATATTATACTTAATAGTATGAAAAACAAATAATGTTTTCTAGAATTCATTTTTATCGATATTTGTGTGACTTTTTAGTGCTGGTTACGTGTTGACCAAACTACTCTAAAGACTGTTACGCCACTGTTATTTCTTACCTAAGTTGACAACTGAAGTATTACGTTAGAAAAAGACAGGATTAATCTCTTTATTTACCATGTCATTAATGAAAACATTCTCATCTGCCTGGAATTATTGACTGGCAAGACTTTCAATTTAGTTTTTGGGGGTCTTAAAACAAGAAATTCTTTGACCTTCGCTGTCAAAAATTTTCCTACTTCTGAAATAGCTTGCGCAATTGCGCAAATGTTGTCACATTAAGCATGCGTACATCAAAGTAGTAACATTCGTAGGAAAACTACGGTTACTTTATTGTGGACACCTGATTATGTAAAGGTTGTTTTCTCAAAGACTTTAGTACATCTTCACTGTTATCAATGAATGTTATAGTCATCAATGAATTACTTGAATCGACCAATAGGGATTGGTGTTTACAGAATTTTGGGAGCTGAATTTGGGAAGGAGTTTATGTAGTTGACTGACTGTATTTTGACGGTTGAACTTATGATATAATTCATCATCAACAGCCTATTAATGTTCCCACTGCCAGGGCACAGGCCACCTCTCGTTTTTTTGAGAGGGAATGGGCTATAATCAACCACGCGGGCCCAGCGGATTGGTAGATGTCACATAATAGATAATAATAATATGTGATCTAATTAGTATTAGTATTTTAGGTCGCAAGTGTAGTGTATCAAGATCTAAATTCTATTTCTTTTGGTTTACTAAAAAATAAAATTATGTAAAATGTAAACCACGTTAAATACTGGTATTCAACTGCATCTGGTTAGACTGGAAGCCGACCCCAACATACTTAGGAAAAGGCTAAGCAGATGATGACCAATTGAAAATTATCTTTTCTGGTACTAAGTCAAAAAAACTAATTTTCTATAGGTACCTAGTCTTTTCATTGACTTCTATGAATTCCTTTATTGAGGAACTTATTGAAGATAAGTACCCTTCATGGTTCAATCCGGTTTCATATTCAGCCACTCTTCACTTAGTTTTGGCTAGTTAATGCATGCCTAAACTCACGCTTTTTTCCAAGGGGGTGGGCAGAAACCACAGAATGCCACCTGCTGCAATCCTTACATACTCTGTTTGCCTCGTCCCCGCTCATAAGACTTAAAACTTGAATGTAATCAAGTTTAAAGTCAAACGTTTTAAAAAAATAAATAAACGAATAGTGAATCGTTTCGTCACCTTTATGCAATTTTAAACTACTACAATTACAATGCAGGGTTTTAATGGTTGCTATAATCTGCCTGAACATGCTAATAGAACATTAGGTCGGTTTCACACGAAATTGTATATAATTTGCCTTAGTTCAAGTCGTTTCATAGAAATTGGTTAACACGTCAACTTGGAAAAGGGTAAAGGGTTTTCTTGACCATAAGAAGAGATGATTATTTCTTGTTTATTGAACCTTATGTTGAAAGCTGTTAGGTTTACAATAGAATATTCTTTATTTTACACTAAAAATGAAACTTAACTGTTTACTTATTTAAACTTAAACATAGGCGGAGTTAATGACACAAGGCATTCTCTATAATTAATTTGTAAAGTGACTTCTCTTATTTCAAAGACAGTAGCACGCCATGTTATGTTAATAAATTTATTTCATAAAAAGGAGATTGTAGTACACAAGACATACACAAGGTATACTGTAAAAAAATTACTGTAAAATCTTTATATGCCATATTCTAGCAAATAAAATATTTAGATTTTGATTTTGACTATACCAGTCAACCTTTGGGTCATTTGAGAAACTAGAATCACCAACTAATTAATTTGCCGAGATTGGTGATTATGAAAATGATTGAATTAACGATTGTAGTCTGTTAGACTCATTCGGTAAGATCTGCAGTAGGCATTACAAGCTGAGAGTACAAACATCAAGTTACCTGCTAATAACTGTCTAACTTCTCCAAATGATTTTAAACAGTAAAATGTTGATGGTTAAGTTCAAAATTGAATGCGATTACCTATTTGGCAGCTTGTGGTAACTTGATGTGGTGTGACTGTACCTATATACTTTGATATCCAATAAAATCAAAGAAATTTATGTTCACTACATTCCACCACATCCAACCTTTAAATGAAGGTCATATTTTTACAATCCGAAGGAAAAGTCGTAAAGATCTTCCTGTCAGGTTTCTCGTAAACTTCTAAGGTGTTCGGCGTATGCGTATGGAAGAAATCCAAGCATAGTACCAGTACAAACTAAAATTCCTCTTTTGATTGAGTAACTGGGAACCTAAAATGAGCGCTTTAGCATAAACATGATAGGGTATTACAGCTGGTATTATAGGGTACAGCTGGTATTATAGGGAGGTATTGTCCTTAGTAAAAAAAATATGTTTCGGTTTAGTCCGTCAGTTAGATTATCAAAAAATATTGAATACGTGTATTTGTTTTATCAAATGAATAAAAATTTACGAAGATAAAATGCGTCAAAGATCATCAGTGGGGATTTTGACGTCACTACGTGGTAAAAAATGTAGTGTAACGAGTTTTCGAAGCACTGTATCGTCTTCATTTTTGGTTTACGTGCAAAATGAAAAAAAAAACACTCACTGCTGGGTGCCCTCTCGTTTCTTGAGTCAATTTCCACGTTCCTGTGCCAGCCTCATCCAGGATTTTTCTCCTTGAGGATAAACCCCTTAGAGCACGGTGGCCCAGTGGTGGCTCCTCCGACTTTCGAAAAGTAGGTCGTGGGTTCATCACCGCTGCACGCTGCTCTCAAAACGGTGAACGAAAACATCGTGAGGAAACCGGCATATCTTAGAACCAAAAAATTCGAAGACATGTGACATCTGCCAATCCACACTGGGCCCTCGTGGTAGATTATAGCCTATTTCCATTCCCTCTCAGAAGAGAGGAGGCCTGTGTCCCAGCAGTGGGCTGTTGATGATGATAATCCCATTGCAGTTCTTAAAATCGTCATAGTTATTCGAAATAAGGTTTGCCGCAAGAAACCCCAATTCTGTGACATGCTCGCCATGGTACCTGAGTTCTATTATTATTTTGTGTCTTTTTTGTGCAGTGAAGAATAAGAATAGTTTCAGTTAAAATCATGAATTGTCATTTTGTGATCATTTTACGAATTGTAACGTAACTAATATAATATTATGCAAACATGATTCTGCTAAAAAGGTAATTTTTGCCCTCAGAGATATGCATGCTCCGGCTATCTGCTATTTACGGTATTAGTAACGGATTTTTTGACTTCTTGCTGTTAATATCCACTTTTGCTATAAACTAAGACCTTAAGTTCAAAGAGGAGGACCCGTTTCAACTTGACCTCCTGCGCCTAAGTATTTGTAAATCTATTCTCCAAACTGAGAATTATCTAATTCTTCTTATCAGGTGATACCCAGGAATCAAACGCAGTCAGAGTAAGAAGATTCAGTGAGCAGAATATAAACTACTCACTTATAATCATTTATTTTAAGCTACCTATAAGCTTTCTGAACGTAACGTGACGTGAAAGTAATAAGAATTTATAGGTTTAGTTTGGAAGGCCGCCGTCGTTTGACAAAAACTCTGGCCTCGCCGATTTTCCCGGAAATTCGGGTTATGGCAGCTTTTGATTTAGATCCTTTTCGGTGTTGATTACATAACCTTGTGAGTACCTATATCCCTATTCACCAGGGGACTGGCTGATTGGCAGATGTTTTCGGTTGAAAAAAGGAAATAAAAAAGTAAAAAATATGTGCAATGTTTTTTTGGAAATCTATCTGACGGACTAATTAGTTTTGTCCGATCCCCTATTATGGACCCGGCACAGCATAGATCAAGTAGATTAATTTTTGGTAAGCTTCAGCTTTGGTTAAAATCTAGTTACGAACCTAGGTGGACTGCCTCGTTCTAGTGGTCACAATCGGGACTACTAACCATGAGGTCCTGGGTTCCAGGGTCGGACAAAAAGTGTTATTGCGTTTTTTATCAGGATTTTTGTTAGTAGCCACGGAAACTGAATTTGTTACCGGTTGATGAAAATAGGGTCGCCCCTATTTCATAGGATTTTAACATAACTGGCAAAATGTTCGCCACCCCTGCCTAACTTTTTGAAAAACCACAGGCATGATTTTATGTACAAAGCTTCTAGAAGTCGTAGGTAACAATGTTATATACAAAATTACAAATAATAATCTCAAGCAAATTAACCAATTAGGCCTTAAAAGGCATTCTATTCCTCTCCCCGTACACTAATCTGCATTGTCTAACTAACGCATAATGTGGCAAATATATATCGTCGTAGATAAGTACGTATAAACAATCTACTCTCCCTGCAAAACAGCAGCTTCCTCATTGTGATTTCGCTTTCGTCTGCCATGCCGTATCGGTTCATTTTAATCTATGCGTGGCAGGTGTGTGGTATTGTGGTATTAAAACTGAAACAGACCGTGTAGTGCTTCCGTGGATTACACACTACATAGCTCGGATTATATGGAAAAATAGTGTTATAAAGTTTACTGGAGTTTATGAGCTGTCAGACGCATGTAGCTATAGGTAAAGCCGACTGAGACATTTTTGGGGAGAAAAATCTTGCCTAGAAGTTTTTGAATTCTGAAAATGATTAAGCTTAGATACAGCCGCCATTGCATCAAGTTACCACAAACTGTAAAAAAATCTCATTCGATTTTAAGCTTAATTTATTAACATCATAAGGTAAGAAATTATTTAAAGAAATTTTGGCGACTGTAAATGTGAAGGGTAAGAAAATTAAAATGTAATATTTGTAATTATCATAACTCAATAGCAGTACCAAAAGTGTTTACTATGCTGTAAAATAAAACCCTACAAAGCTAATTCTATCTCTTCCTCTTATAAGTAAAAGAGAAGCAGGGTATATAATTAGTGTGTATGACGAAATCATCCAATTACCAAGAACCGCCTATAAGTGTATCTGACCCTTCTCTGAGTATCTCTTGATAGCTTGGAGAGGAAACTGCGATGTTCATGAGTAGTATTAATTAATGATAAGATTCAAGCTTTTTTTGGATAAAAATTAAATCAAAATCCAATCAAGTATTTTTTATTTTATACAACAATGTTCATATGGGTTAGTAAATAATACTTACGAACTATGTTATGTTCACTATGTATTTGGTGACTAAGTAACATTAATTAAAATTCATTCAACAACTAATAATTGCATCAATTTTATTATATTTTAAATGTGATAAAGGGAAAGGCCAAAGAAATATCTTTTCGTCTTTCACACAAATATTAATTTCGATTCGGCTAAATGTAGTTTTTCTCCCTGGTTGACTCTCTGGTTGGTCTCTGTTGGAAGTGCCGTGCCGTCTGATGCAGAGAATGCCTGGAAAATGGCTTGCCCGAATACGGATCGACCCGAGATCGCATTTTCCCAGAGACAGTGCAATGAGTCGCTCTGCAGGTTGGTACGGAGTAACCTTATTAATACGTCTACCAATACTGCTGAGCGTGCCCGCCTGTTAGCTGTGGGTGCGTGGGAGTCGAGCCTCTGGCTTCAAGCACTACCGTCACCTAATATAGGCACTACGCTACGTGACACAACCTTCCAGTTCGCTACATGTTTGCGATTGGGTACTCCATGTGGGGCTCCACATAGCTGTCAATGTGGTGAAGCAGTCCACGGCCTCTGACGACACCATGACCTTTCCTGCAGTAAGAGTGCAGGTCGGATTGCGCGGCACGCCAGTATTAATGATCTTATTCGTCGTGCTCTGGAGCCCATTGGGTTTGGGCATTTGGGTTCCAAAATAGCTGGCACACGCCGGTGTGCCAGCTATTTTGGAACCCAATGGGCTATCACGCGTCGATGGGAAAAGACTAGACGGCATGACCATAATGCCATAATTTTAGTTCTGCAAATTGTAGTTTGTAAATATTGTAAATAAAGTGCCCATAGATTTATTTTGCAAAAAAAAAGTACATTAAAGTTCGTATTTCACTCTGTGCAAATATCTCTCAAGTAAAGTAAGGAAACTGCATTTTTGAACTACAGGAGGATAAACTTCAAATATAAAGTACGAACTGATAGCTGATTTTGATATCTCAAAAACAATTACTTGATGCCATAGAAAGCGATTGGCAGGCATCCTTTGACCGTTGTAAGCTTCATACGAAACTTAATTGCTAAAGGCTTTGTGACGTGTAATTTTCAATTAACGTAGAGAGAGAGAGAGAGCTTCAGAGCTTCCTACGCAACTCGAAACAACTTGCAAGTTAGAATAACTTCCATAAAACGACAGTTTCTCTAAGCATAATCTAGTTTATGTGACATTTTTGTTTAGCGACTGCAAATCCATTTGTTAACATTCTTATGTTAACAAATGGATTTGCAATTCGTGCGCAGATTAAACCCGAGGTTAGCGATTGGCCCAAAAATATTTATTGCCAAGATCTTTTTCTAGTTCAGATAGCTCGTTCGGTTCAGAATTATTGCGGTCTGACTTAAATCCTTCTCCTTCTGGTTTGTTTGTGGAAAATGGAGCAAGAGGACGTTTTAGTGTTAGCTACTGATTGCTCGACTAATGACTGAAGGCTAGTTGTGAATTTTGCATAATTTTCTTTGTTATTCGCAAGGTTTTAAGTACCGCAGCATGTGCAAGGTTGTATATTGGGGATGATAACGCTAAAAATCACTTTTTCATTTACATACAGATGGTCATTTAAAACTATGATGGTGTATGTACACTATCATGGTCAAACTTGTCATTTAATGTAACAAGTTACTGTTAAAATACCAATCCAAATGGTTCTACGATCTAGTCATACCTGGTGTGTTCATTGTCTTAATGACAGCAATGTTGAGTCATGCCCACCCTAACGCCGAAGTTCTTTCCATGAATTTCGCGAAACTAATTTGTTTTTTGTATGAAATTAATGGCTAAATTTGGCACAGCTACGGAATCTATTGACTAACGCCTACGCAAATTGTAGACCTATAAGTTACATGCGGGTGTTTGACTTGCCAGTTTGTGTACCACGAGAACTTAGAATGAGATGTATGTGGAAACTGACTACTTAATGTATTCGGAGACTATGAGAAACAAATACACGGAAGAAGATATCGACACGTTTATTTGACGGAGTCTGGTGATCAGTTTGGTATCAATCGATTCTGGAGACACGTAGCAATTTTTTTTATTAATTTTGATGATCTTGTTTTCGATTTTTTATAACAAGTTTACAGACTATTTCTTCTGCCAATTGAATTGAGTAGTTCAATAAACACAACTTTGTAAATGTGCCCTTTTAAAATGCATCCCACCCATATTACAATATTGAAAATGCTTATTATCAGAAGTGTTTCTCGCTTAACTTCAATCGGCAAAAAAAACGATAAAATTGCATTAAAATTTTGACAATATCTTAAGTTATTATCCTTATCCGATCCACGAATTCTGGAGTTAATAGCTATCTTGACTTAATTGAAATACCTCTTTCAAGTTGGTCATTAATCGCCTTTTATTTTTGTCTCATAATTACTGTTCCCGGTTGAAATAATAAGCTATGAAATTTTCAAAGGAGCGACTGCCTGATAAGCCTTTTTTCTTAGCGTATAAAGATAGATACTGTTTATTACAACTACATTATTTTGTTTTACAAACAAGCGTTTCCTTGGAAGCTTAAATGAAAAAAAACAGTGGGCGAAATTTTCCAACAAAGATAGACCTACGCAATACTTTGTAACAAACAAAACATTTGGAGATTAGAAATATTTCAGAATTGTTATCCTTGACTAATTTATGAACAAGTAGCTTTTCTTTTCAAATATCCTAAAAGACCAACACCCACTTATGTAACACAAGAAATCGGTTTAGTGTACGATTCGCAGAGAAAATTCAAGTACTGAGAATTTGCTAGGCGTTCCAAGCTTACGCATAAGATGTTACATAACTTCGAGTCGAAGTTAGATCATTCTTTAACTCGCTTAACAAGATTTTGATTTTCTCTTTGTGTTTGCTGTGGATATATCGACTTCATTGTACACCATATCAAGAGCAGTATGCCAACATTGCGTATATCATCATCGAGTCTAAACGGACACCACTTATCTAATCTGCCTAGTCTTTTCCCAAATATGTTAGACTTGACTACCAATTTAACCGGACGCAGCTAAACCGCAGTATTTTACACGAAGCATGCGGCTTATGTGATGTCCATAGGTTACTCATCTGAATCTGCTTAGGGTTATTTCAAATAAAGGGTGTACAAGTACCCTTAACGCAAACGAAGGGTACTGGTCCTCCCCACCACTGCGATAATTTTTTTGTTCTAGACCATACCTGGGATCCCCTAGTTACGGAGATATTGGGGGTCATAGTTCCAAATTTTGCACAGCTGTTTTTGTAAAAACTCGTTTTTCAGGTTATAACGTTACTTAAATTACCTCCATGACCCGTTTACTATTTAAAGCATCCAATAGCACAATGTTTTAAGAGTGCTACATTGATTTTTTATGGTAAAATGAGATTTTTGACCCCAAAAAAGAAGTCGTTTCCCAGCAAAAACCAAGCATTCTGTACATCAAACTAAGTACCCCTAGGTACTTAGTTTGATGTTTAGAATGCTTGGTTTACTTATGTGTGAAGGGTTAATTTACATCCTGTATACTGGAGTCGGCTTCCAGTCCAACCTGACGCAACAAAATACTACTATTTTGCAAGAAGCGAGCTGTTTTTTAGGAGCAACGGTGGCCCAGTGGTGGCGGCCTCGACTTACGAACAGTAGGTCGTGGGTTCGAACCCAGGCAGGCACATTACTTTGTGTAATTTATTTCATCACCGCTGCTCTCAAAACGGTGAAGGAAAACTCTCCTAGAGAGGAGGCCTGAGTCCTTGCAGTGGGAATAATATAAGGCTGATGATGATGATGACTGGGTTGTGGAGATCAGATAGGTAGTCACTGCATGCAAAATAATGATATTGAGTATTGCGTATGGTTATGATGAGTTTTATTAAATCCGACTATTGCCGACTAAAACTCTTTATTTCGTTATAAAATATCACAAAAAACGTAGAATTACTTAACACACAAGGCGATCAAAACCTTGTTTCGCACTATATTACCTGTTGTCCTAATAACTATGTTACTTAGCGATATTAGCCACACAACTCGTGTTCTGGTGTTAGCTCAGTCTGACGTAGGCCCATCACTTAAAGGCTCGTATCCACCTACATTAAACGTCACCCATACATTGGTTGACCTCGTAAGTTTTCCGTTTTGTTTCTTTATCAAAGAGAATTTCATTATTCAAGCTTTTTATTCTATAGGGAATGGAATACCTGCAAGTTTATCTATTTTATTTATATCTTAGGAGCATACTTCAGAGAATACAGATTCATCAGGAAAATCATGTAACGAGGAAAATTGATGCTTTTCTTCAGGAGATTGAAAAAATATTTTGTTTTTTTGCTACGTAATGAGGAAAGGGTTGTTTGATATGAATATTGAGTGCCGTGATTAATTGGGGAGGGTAGAAAAACACTCGCCCTTGGCCTGCCCGCTCCAACAAACAGGGTCCAATTTTTTATGTTCGATTAATTTCGTGAAAGAAGTAATTACGGTCGTATTTGATTCCGAATGTCTTGTTTATGTAAAGCAGTGTTGATATTTTCAACAGAACGAAAGAATGACAATTTGAATTCAAATATCATTCTAATTTCATTTGAATTTTCAGGTATTTGTTATTAGCGTCGATTTTTGCTAACTCTCTTTTATCTACAATTTCTACTCAAAGTTTATTATCCTAAAACCCTATGTGGATTTTGATCCCTTATTTGCATAGTGACTTATATTTTGTTTGATCCCTGAATCAACATCTGAGTTTCATATCATCATTCCGCACTATGTTGGGGTCGGATTCCAGTCTAAAGGGTAGCAGTCATAGAAACATAAAAATTTAAGCAGTTGAACCTTTTTTTTTGGGTGCAAAATTATCGAATAACCCCTCCCGCTCTTGGGCAGAGCAAAAGGGAGTGTCAGACTTCGACTTCTACTGACTAAAAACCACCCATGTTCCTTCTTAGCCCTATATGTCGAGGCCGCGATAACTAGTGTACAACCCGCGGCCCCGACGGGCAAGCAGTTGAACCTGAATACTTGTATTTTACACACAGTGACTGCCATCTCATCTCTACGACTGAGTTAGTAACGCGTTAGTAAATGGCTAGAAAATATCAGCCGCTCGAGTCGATATTTATGTTTAGCCGTACTTGCCTAGGTTGGTCCGTGGATGGGTGACCACCCATTTCGTACCGAGTTTCCTCAGTGCCTCGGAAAGCATATGTTAAGCTGTTGGTCCCGAATGTCTTTTGTTAATATTATCGAAAAGTACCTACGTGTTTTTTGTTTTAACAAATTAATAAAAATTGACGAAAATAAAACGTGTCAAAGATCATGAGAGAGGGCTTTTGATCCCGTCGGGGCTGCGGGTTGTTCACAAGTTACCGCGGCCTCGACATATAGGGCTCAGAAGGAACATGGGTGGTTTTTAGTCAGTAGAAGTCTGACACTCCCTTTCACTCTGCCCAAGAGCGGAAGGGGTTATTTGATGATTTTCCATCCGCAAAAAAAAGAAAAGGGGGTTTTTTACGTCACTTTGTGGGTAAAAAAGTACTAACCTTGTGACGTCACACGACTTTTCGAAGCAATGTATCGTCTTCGTCTTATAATTACGCGAAAAAAATAAAAATATGTGTCCATTATTTTTTGGAAATCTATCTGACGCACTAATTCGATTTTTTTAGTGAAATACCCTATTACCGATGAAAAACTCTATGTAGACCACAATGATTTACTGTATGTCCCTTCCATCCTGTATACATAAGATGCCGGGTACAATATTGTCACATGACCTAATTCCGGTTTAAAGCACACTTCTCTTAGCTAATATAATACGTGGGTGTCGTTCCACCTGCATGCGTGATTGTGTCGAGGCAGGCAGGCGTTTCATTTACATTGCTGCACGCTACCCAAGACTGTTGTGCCCCGTTATTATAAACCGGCATTGGAATATATCAAAGCGATACGCTCGTAATTAACTTTTCAAGTTGTTTTACTTTATTTAGATTTTAATGTGGAGTATTTCTTTTTGGTATAATTTCGTTGGTTTAATTAAGACTGAATATCTTAATAGAGAGTCGTCTATAACAACAAGTGGAGATAAAAAATGTGACAATTATCTTTGGACATGAGATCCTGGGGTTGAATCCCGTGCCAGGCAAATTGTTAATGGGGTTTTCCAAGACTAACATCCAGGCTTGCTCAGAAAAATAGGGATGTTTACGAACTTAAAAAAATATGATTTTAATTAGTCTGTCCGTTAAATTATCGAAAAATACGTATTTTTTGTTTTATCAAATCAATAACAATTGACGAAGATAAAACGCGTAAAAGATTTGAGTGGGGGGTTGTGACGTCACTGACCGCTAAAGAATGTCATACCAATGTCTCAAAAATGACGTCACACGACTTTTCAAAGCACTGTATCGTCTTCATTGTTAGTTTAAGTGAAAAAAGAAAAAATACGTGTCCAATATTTTTTGGAAATCTATCTGACGGACTAACTATTTTTTTTTTGTAATTACCCTATTAGCTAAGTAATATCTAATAAAAAATAGCTATTCTTAAGTTTATTTTTGCGCTTTAAGCCCTGACTCTCTTCACTTTCTAAAGTACATCATTGACTGTTTCGGTTACGAGCGACAATCGAAGTTAAACAATATAGACCCAAGAAAGTTGAAATTGAGACTTACAAAAGAGTTCTTTTCAAAGCTATCAATCAAAAGTTTTCTAAGTACTTCGTGACTTGGATAAGATTTTAATTGACGGAAGACTAACGTGATAATTTTGTAGCATGTCTCCATGATGGGCAGTTATACATTGTACATTCTGTTTAGAACTTCAGCTATCTGCCAGGAGAAATCCCGTCAAAATCAGCCCAGCCATTTCGAAGATTAACCGGAACAAACAGATAGACAAAAGCTATAATATACTGCATTCAGTAAAATGATTTAAAAAAAATTGATGCCTATAGACTAAATATAAATCTCTCAAAGTTTGAAAATACCTCATAATATAAAAGACATTTCCTCGTATAGAACTAATGGTAAACTAAAAAAATTACTTCTAGTTTCTGAAAGCTTATACGATATTTAATCTTGTTGCCAGCGCATTTAATTATCTACTGTCAGCAGTGTCATATGAACTACTCACAACTCTATTCTGCGTCAATCAATGACCGCTTGTCATTGACCACTGACTGTAACCTAGACAGAACATAAATAAAATGCGTACCAAAGCTACGTAAGTATAGTACAGGCTGTTGTTAAAAACGTCGACGTATCACAAACGTCGACCGCCCACACTCCTATAAAAGTAAAATTTGAACGGCTTTCCGTCCTACACACACGGACAATATAACGGTAACTTACCCCTATATATATCTATCTTATCAACTACGAGTACCTACATGTACAATACTGTATTTGATGGAATCTAATGGGTATTGGAGAAGAAAATGCTATACGTCTGACTGAGCGGGACATACAATCTCAAATCGAATGATTTACGCCTCAATGTGAAGGGTAACCAGTGGGAAGTTTTGGTGTTGCTAGGAAGAATTAAAAAGAAATAAAACTAGCCCTAGCGGTGGCCCAGTGGTGTCGGCCCCGACTTACGAACAGTAGGTCGTAGGTTCGAATCCAGACAGGCGTATTAATTTGTGTAATTCATTTCATCACCGCTGCTCTCAAATCGGTGAAGGAAGACATCGTGAGGCATGTCTTAGAATCAAAAAATCCGAAGACAAGTGACATCTACCAACCCGCTCTAGGCCCGCGTGGTGGATTATAGCCCATCTCTCTCCTAGAGAGGAGGCCTGAGTTCCTGCAGTGGGAACATTATAGGCTGATGATGATGATGAAAACTATTGAATTGCTTTTGGGCTTTATCACAATCGGTTACTCTATACATATGACATAGTAAGCAATTTTCGCCATTTGTATTGATTTCATTTTCATGTTACGATATGAAACTGATATTTTAGAACCCATATTACGACTATCATAAAATAAATCATATCTCAAAGTTGCAATCGTTATTTCAAGAAAAATACGCGTTTGAACTTTGCCAAATGTTACATATTATTGCTTGTGACTATACTGTGTCCTTTAAAAGGGGATTTCTGAAGCATTCCCTTCAGTTGATATCTGGGTTCAAAATCAAAATCAAAAGTCATTTATTCAAATTAGGCTGATAATCAGCACTTTTCGAACGTCAAAATTTACTTTACTCTACTTATTTACAAGAGACAGTCCCCCAAAACGCCCACCCTTCGGCACTTCTTAGTGTTTTAGCTGGTTCTGAAGAAGAATCATCGCGTCTATAAATGTCGAAATCTGACTACTGAAGAAGAAGCATCGCGACGCGAAGTCATCTGGTCTCTCTATAAGAGCCAACGCCGTCGCGTAATATCTTATATTCTCCGGGAGCTCTACAAGCTCTACTACGTCTTATCTATTCTCCGGGCCTCCCTAAAGGACTCGCCCGTGATCTTCTCGCCTTGCTGCAGGATTGACCTGATCTGGGAGCTGTTCTTCTCGCCTTTCTGCACAGCTGACCTACCTCGGAGCCTCTTTCCAAGGTACTGTATTATAAAACTTCCTCTGACATTACCTTCTGTAGAGCGTGAGATAGGTAGGTCCGTGTTTTGTAGATATCACTGTATTTTCTACCCCTTATCTCTTTATTAAATTCAATTGTTAATTTACTTACCCTCTTTTACTTGTTAGTGATAAGTAATAAGACAACTGACCAAAAGTAGCATGGAACCAGGGATCGTGGGATACACCAGTGACAAAGCGCTAACAAGCCGTTTTGTATTTCTTTAAAGGGATTAACATATTTTCTGTAAGTTTAGTCAGTCCATAAGTTTTTAAGGTTTCGTACCTCAGTCGGCAAAAGGAACATAAGGGGCTAAAAAGGAACATGGGTGGTTTTTAGTCAATAGAAGTCTGACACTCCCTTTCGCTCTGCCCAAGAGCGGGAGAGGTTATTCGATGATTTTCCACACGCCAAAAAAAAAAAAAGGGTTCCTTTGCAAGCACTTTGTTGTCTTTCTGGACCTACTTGTCCGTCTGTCAAGACCCTTTTGCACAGGAACGCTTGGAGGTATCAAGCTGAAGTTAATATCAAATACTCATCTCTGTTACCCTGTAGAGTACTGAAAAAGTTAAACTTGTAATTGAATGCGATCAAAGATATTTTATGAACGTGTGTGTCGCATATTCCCAAAAATTTTAAAATCGGAAATACCAATCATAATTACGGAACCCTCGGCGCGTGAGCCCGACTTGCATTTGGCCGGTTTTGTCTTTTCCATCATTGTTATTATTACTAATAAACTGTTACTTCTTCTAGGCCCTTATTTTTTTTGAAGGGGTTGGGGGGGTGTTGGGAAATCATCAAGTAACCCCGCCTGCTCTTGAGCAGAGCGGAAGGGAGTGTCAGAGTTCTACTGACTAAAAACCACCCATGTTCCTTTTTAGCCCCGTGCCGAGGCCCCGGTATCTCTTTCCAACAACCCGCAGCCCCAACGGGTTTTTCTAGACCCGAAAGGCAGAAAGAAGATTATTATTATAGGCAGTCCTTTGTAGTCTTTACCCATTTGGGTTCGTTCATATTGAATGACCGAAAGTTTGTTCACATCGCATTTGACTGGTTCCTTGTTTATTCCCTTGGGGATCGGTGATAACAATCCAAATGTCCGTCGTCTTTTGTTCCGAACTCATTTGTTCGTGTTGTGGCATCGTAAATAGAACAATCTACAAGCCACTCACTTTATCACTATAAAATGTTGACAGGAAGTGCATTTCCTGAAGACTCTTTTAAATTTTTGCAATTATTTGTAAATTCTTTATCAATTCCCAACTGCATATGATGCTATAATAAGTCAATTATAATTAACCACAATAACCTCATTTAATATTCAGACTATCTATTGCTACAATAATTGTTTTTGTCTATACTTGTATCTTGTCACATTCCTGAGGCAAAGAAATCATCATGGCGTGATGATGACTTTGCAATCTTTTACAAAAACGTCTAAGACGTTTGAACCTGCGATAAAAAAAAAATACCTACCAACTTGAAAGGTTGATCAAAACTTAATTGCTCTGTCTCTTGCACCGGTACATAAATTGCGTCCGTTGTTTCCAATTAAATCCCAGTAATTTGAGAGTATGAATACATTACTCTGAATTCTTTTTATGCTTGGTAAAAGCTGGAAGCAATTTGGTTGAGAGGCGCCGTCACAGCGACCTAACGTATGTAAATATGCGCTGTGAGTACGGGTTATACAGGAGTACCCGGCGGTCCGGGCTATATAGCCCACCAAGGGCCCGATTTTATGGGTTTTCTGTCAGGGAGTTTTTCATATAGACATTTGGAGTGCAACAAACATGTTTTTTCGTGATATATTGCGTTGTTGGTTTAATGTAGGATAAAAAGTATTGGATGAGAGTAGATACTGAAGGTTAATACAAGAATTACTGTTACTGTTAGCCTGTACGATCCCATTGCTGGGCAAAGCCTCCATGATTCCAGTTCTCCTTTCGTCTTCCGTCGTTTTGTTCGCCCTGTCTCTTTTGTTAGATAACTATATGTATATAATATAACTCTTTTAAAAATGTACATCATTGCGTACTGAAATTGCTGACTAAACGTTCCAAATAAGTAATTGTGAACGTAAAAGAATGGTAAATGTCTCATGCGTTTCATTGGTCACGCTTCCCGCGTCGACCTCCGAGCTCCCCTCCAAAACCGTGCCGCCCTTGGCCTATATCGTCGATCGGTATTGGGGGCTCAAGTTTTTCATTGCCTTTAGTTCATACTAAGTCTATAGCTTGCCAAGCTATCGGATTTTATCAGGGAAGATCTTTCTCTTTCTAAGAGACTAAGATAATATGTTTTTTTTTTACATTTTTATACGTTTTTTTCTTGTGTTTAGTGTCTAACCTAGTAACAGCAGACAGAATCTTCATCGAAGCAAGTGATTTTATTTTTATACAATGCGCAAATGAATCTTAAAAATCAGAGGTGCGTGTCTTGGGCTCGAACTTGTGACCAACGACTTGGCAGCGCGGCGGTCAGAATACTAGGGTATCACTGCTTATTGCTGTTGATTTTTATAGGTACCCTCAAAAAACACCTTATAACCTGACGCATATACCCGTGGGCGTTCGTTATCAGTTTACTCATCGATCAAATAACTTAGAACAACATTTTTAACCTATATTCGTGTAAAGCTTTTATCTAAATTATTTTACCACAAATTGGGTCACTGTAAAGTTAATCTGTCAATAATAAATAACTTACAATCGTGATAAGATTTAGGCTAGATGCCAAGAATAGGAGGGGGTAGCTTGGAATAGAAGAATAGATTGTTACCTCATCTTTCAAATACGCCCTATATTCTGGCTATGAAGAAAAACTTAAAGAAGAAAGTAGAGCCATTCTGGTCCAAAATCGCCAAATCACACTTCTGTCTTTATCGTGTGGTTAGTGCCTAAACTGATGTCACAGTTTGTATGTCACCCATGAGGCTCTGACTTCACTTTACCTACATGCTACATGCATCTCTCAGACATGCTAATTTCCTCACGATGTTTTTTCTACACCGAAACAAGTGATAATTATACAACAATCCAAATAAATTGAGGTTCGCGTCTTATGCGCGTCGGTTGCCGTTCTCTGTAATATAAAGTGTTTTTGCCCAAAACTGGGTCAATTCCAGGGTGTTGAAATTAGTGTTGCATTGTCTAGTTACAATATCAATTATATTTACTAGCGACTCAAACGGGATTTAAACTTAACGAAATGTAGGTAACCTTTCAGGGATTACAAGCGTGATGTTATGTTATCTTTTTATCACCGTATTCTAATTAAAATAAAACTAAATTACCTAGCTGTAGGAAAATATACACCACAAAACAGAGCTTTCAGTACAAAACTGAATGTTAGAAAATCACCGACTGTAATCGGGATGCAAAAGTGTCGAGGAGGTCTTTACTTCGCCCTCTGTCGTTCGAGGGGCGCCTTTGATATCCGATTCAGTGTAAATAACAGCACTTTGCTGCCTGTATTTTCTGCAACTTCTGCTTTAAAACATTACTTCATATTTTCTCGAAGTGTTTGATTTTGAAATAAAACCGTTTTGTTGCTTTCTGTCGGCAAAGTGGTTTTGATATTTTAAGGTTGTTGGTTTTTAGCCCCCGACGCAAAAACGACGGGATTTTATAGATGAAAAAGATTATTGAATGGCTACTCGCTGGAAAAGTTCATTCAAAGATTTGAGAACCTAGCACGAGCGTAACGTACATTCAACCATTCAAATTTCAAACATCAATTTTATAATTAAAAATACTTGTTCCGTACATCATATTTTTATAATATTAAGAATGTATTATATAAATATGGATGATACTGATAGTGCCTGTTATGCTTAAAGGTTACGAGTATTTTATTTTCGATTCAAAGTCGACGTATTTACCTACGTCTCTCTGTAAGATAATCATATCATGTAATACTTTCATATTTTAATCGTATCATATCTCGCTATTTAGGAACATATATTCTAATGCCTCTGACCTCACTTTTATTTATTGGCCACACGTATTTAGCCAGGGATCGTAAACATAAACAAACCACCTGCGTAAAAAATAAGTGTAACATCCCTCCCTTTGTGGAATAAAGTCAGGGGTAGTCACGGCCGGTTTATGTAAATTGCAAGAAGTGAACACCTATGTATGTTGGGGCGCCCTGAATAACTACATTCAGGAAATAAACGTTTACACCTTTTATTGGCTTTTACTAAAAAACGCCCGTGTTAGTTTACACGAGCACCAATATGACCAATATGTATAAAGGGTGTAAAAATACTTTTAACGAAGCCGAAAGGCACTTTTTCTACCGGCCATTAAAAGCATTTTTTTTTTGTATATATAATATACCAATAGACCATACCTGGGAAATTTCTAGTTACCGAGATATTGGTGGTCAAAGTTCTAAATTTTTCACACCTGTTTTTTTCAAATATTATGGTTATAACTTTACTTTAATAACCTCCATGACCCATTGACCAATGAAAACATCCATCACAATGTTTTAAGAGTGCTACACACCCCTAACAAAATCCAGCAATAATTTTTGCTTACGGTAACTTAGTTTGATGTACAAAATGCTTGATTGCACTGCTTTGATTAGCATTTAACGTTTTTACGAACTTAGCCTTTGGAAGCCGTACTATTACAAAATAGTTCCTTATCTCAAAGTAGAAACTGTTATTTTCCAAGAAAACAGCTTTTGAACTTTGATATGTGTGCTCGTGACATTTAAAAGAAAAAGGACGCTTTATCCTTTTAACCCATAACGTTCAGGTAGATGGAAGAATTATAATAAACCCAAAATAAAGCTATCTAATTATTCTGGACAAGTAAATAGGTGTCTTACCAACGCAAACCGGCCATAAATTAATTAAGGAAACTCCGTGGTTGGTAATTCTTCCGTTCGTGGGTACAATCCCTATAACCTTTTGTAGGTGGCTCGTGGATGCGAATTCAATAAACATTTAATGAGGGCAATGTACCGGGTAAGTACTTAATCTGATTTTTAAAACCCCGAATCGAGCGAGCGAATCGAGCGAGCGAGCCTTGTTTATCAAAAACAAAAAAAGTACCTACTGTGAGTGGATACCAGGTATTTTAATATTATGTGTGTGTATGTGTTGTTGTTATTTGATTATATTTTCTTTCTATCGGGTTCAAAGCATTAACCTAAAGTTATTAATCGTGGAGTCTAGAAAAATATAAGCCTGAGTAGGTATACCGTGTACACTGACGATCGACCACTTTTCAACCTTGTAACTAAGAATTATAGATAGACCGTCAGTGAACTTGTCAGACACCACTTTAGTTAGGACCTAAAAGACATCCATTTGGTTTCGATTTTCCTTCACACTATACTCATTTAGTCATATTTATTTGTTTATTACTAATAATAATTCCAATATTTATTCTAATATAAATAGTGCGCTGAGAGCCGTACGAATGTTTGAAATCAAGTCAGTCAATTCTCAATAATTACATAAAATAAGCGTGGACGATAAAAAACAATAATATTTGATAAATAATTAACACCACGTATTTTATAATAAATGGCAATAGAAATATCTATCAAATAAAAGACAAAGGAGAAATATAAAATAACTCATGAAATGAAAGGTTTATTTATTTAGTTAAAATTGGTACGTCAACATTTTACATTTAATAATAAAGTTAACTACTAGAAAATAATGATTTTAAATTTTAAAAGGTAAGTATTTAGTTGAAAGGGCTTCAAAAGCGATACAGTATTGCCTGAGTCTGTTTTGACACGATTTATGTGAACATGATACAGGATACTGAGCTGGTATAGTACCTACATAATAACGATCTGAAATGATGCATTGTTCATGAGCGTTCGACACTTCAATGCTAATTACTACTCAAGCTTTTTCCGACATTTACATCGTTAAATGTCAACGGAAACTAGATTTTAATTTTATTTTCAGTTTTTCAGATACCGGTTTTAAGTTTAGCGTTTGATGTCATAGTACTTACTTGTGAACTAAATAACTTTAAAATAACAAAAACTCTCTTTTTTATTTAGTACATGGAAGTAAATTAATATCTAAGATACATATCATTATTTCTCTAGTTTGGAAGTCAGGTGTCTGTTCAGTTTCTTGGAGCCTTTTTTGTGTAACCCTTGATAGATAAAATTGTGTTGGGCTATATTATTAACCTAGACCAATAAACTATAACACATTACAAAATTAACAACGAATATTATAAAACATTCTGTTACCACTTCAAGACCTTTTTATTTACAGGCCTGATTAATTATTTTTCCTATAAACTGTTTGTACAGCTATCAAAAAACAGATTTATTACGAAAGACTACTATGAGTCACAAACAAAACAGAATCCTAAAAGCTCAATTATAAGTCTCACTAACTCATACATCTTGGTAGGTTACAAAGCATTTCGTGAGTTAATCGAAGCGAGCCGAAGTCAAACATCGGGTTGTATGTAACCCGGGCGGTGAACAGTCACACGTAGAAATACGCAAAGTCCGCAGTGGCGCCCGAACAAACCGAACTTAAACCTTGACGCCACCCCCAACACACCCCACGGCACCCCCTCGAACACCCCTCCAGGGGTGGTTACCCCCGAACAACATTTATTTCTTGTATTCCTTTTATAACAACGGGTAATTGTATTAGGTAGCTCAGTTAGTTTTTACTGACTGCAACAATTTATATTGCCTTTCTTCGAACGGCTCATTACAAAAAATAAAATTAATCAAATGTTTCCATTTCAGTCAGGTGCGGTGGCGCCTCCCACCTCCGTCTATATTTGGGGAACACCCCTTCAGTTCAATTTCTCGATTTAGTAAACATTCGCAGTTAAGTATTTTATGAAAATTCTTTTGTTAGGGTAGCCTTGAAATTGTTGTAGTAGGTTATTTTAATGCTACGCTTCAGTTTCAGCACTGGTTTAGTACATGTCCTTGACTTCTGACTTTTCACTTGATTTATCATTCATTTGGATAACTGGTTTTAACCGCTTTCGTCGTCGATTTTGTGCAGTAGCAGCATTTCTTACTGTGACTTCTAAAAACATAACATCATGTTTGTAATCCCCCGAAAGGTTAGGTAGAGGTGTACCTAATGGCACACCCTCATTTCGCCAGTTATGCATAAGTCCCATGTAATAGAAGGGAGCCTATTGCCATCAACTGGGCACAAATCCAGACTCTCCTTATGGAAAAACCCAATAACACTGCCCGATCCGGGAATCGAGGTAGAAACCAGAGGCAGTTGTCAAAGTGGGGAAGATTTTTCCATGTAAAGTTTTCAAGTGTTAGATTAATGTATACAATCTAGGCTAAACGCTTTATATCTAGCGGAAAATTGGGGATTTCGAGTAACAATCTACAAGGTCAATAAGTAAGATAAAATGTACGAACAGCAAATCTTTTTCTCGCGCCTTACATAACGTGCCGAAGTGGAGTCTGTAGATATTTTGCCGACTCAGTTGACTTAAGCCCGTGAGTCACGATCTAGATTTTTTACTATGTAGAAAGCTTGTGATTTTTTTGAGGTTTGCGGCTATTTTTGTCAGTATTTAATCAATGTCAATGATTGGATAGACTTTCTCCTGACCCTACCACAATTTATTTGGCGAAAGCGCAGCGTGACTTTTCATTTTTTATAAAAAACGTTGCCCCACACTAAAAGTTTCTCCTGTATCGTGGGCGCGTTTGAAAACATTTAACAAATCCGGAACAACTATCTGTAGGCCATACAAATATTTGTTTCGTGCGGGGATCGAACCCGCGACACGCAGCGCAGTCTGATCGCTCAGACACTGCGCCAACCGTGTCGTCAGTTCATACTGTAGTTAACGGACTAATTAGAATCACATTTTTTCTAGTCAGTAAACAGCCCTATTGTCGAGTAGAGAACAAATACATAAAATTAGGCTATTATTAGTGTACTAATGAAGCAGTTTGAACAATTTATAATTAAAGTTCAATTAAGGTTTTTTTCCATGGCAATAAAACATTTTACGGGGCAACAACCTTGTACCTTATTGATTTGGTTTTATTTTCAACCATTTCTATTATTATTCAAAGTTATTTTTAATTCTACACACGGTGATAGGTACATGCAAGCATTACCAGTACAACTTGTAATCACTTTGTATAGATTAGCTGTACAATGAGAGATTCGCATAACCTCGTTTGATTGGTCGCTATGAGTACCACAGACAAATAAAGCGATTAATCTCTAACCCAATTTACGTTACCCGTTCCTTACGTAGTACGTGATGTAAAGGTAGTTTGTAACAAGACTGGCCTGTTGGTCTAGTGGTTAGTGACCCTAACTGCTATGCCGGAGGTCGTGGGTTCGATTCCCACCCAGGACAAATGTTTGTGTGATGAGCACGATCATTTGTTCTGTGTCTGGGTGTAATTTATCTATAATATGTATGTATTTAGAAATATATAAGTATGTTTATCAGTTGTCTAGTACCCATAACACAAGCTCTGCTTAGCTTGGGACTAGACGGCGTTGTGTGATAGTTGTGGAATATTATTTTTTTTTTAAACTTTCGCCCCTACACAGTAGGTACCAACCCGAGTAGGTACTACGAACCTAACTACCCAAACGTACCTGCATTTACCTCGAAAATACAAAAACTACGTTCGGTTCACGTCGCGTGACGTCGGTTGTCGTGTCTGTCACATTTAAGGCCATCCACACACGAGCTCATTTAAAATTAACCTGTTACTACATCAGAATGCCACAGTTAATCCCTGGCTTTATACCATTTACGAATAGCTCTTACGAAAACGGATTTGTGTGAATAATGTTGACTGCGGACAGAAGATCGTGGAAGATCTCTAATCGTTACAACAGAATCAAAATGTTTACTCTATTAGTCATGTTTTGCCACGTTTTCCCCTTGTATTTATTTTTACCGTGTCCCCGAAAATACAAGTTTTCCTTAACACTTTTTTCTTGACGTATAACGTACTCTTGTCAGGATATGAGTGAGCAAACTTTGGATTATCTTCTACAACTTTCCAGATTTTCATATTCTGTCATGAAGAACTTGGATCTTAAATAAAATGTTTTTAAGAATGTCGTGTTTTAGATAGCTAGCAATTTTTAAAAGTTCATATTTTAAATGTTGGAATTTAGTTAAATGGTAATTAGATCCTTAGCGTTGCTCGATGACTCTGTTTTAGTAATGTTTTTTGTGGTTACTGTTTCGAAGTAAATAATATATTTTTTAACTCATAGTCTTATGGCTTTATATTTTCCAATAAATGACGTCAATATACCAATATTTGAAACGGATTTTTTGTAATTGTATTTAATATACTTACTACTAGAATTTTCCGAGAAAAGATAAAAAATGTTTACGAAAGGTATATCCAACTTTTAAATTACCTAATAGAATATAAGTTTAAAAACTAAAAACCGACCACAAACAGCGGTCTTAAAAGTAGTAAACAAGAAAATAATTCTTGTCTGATATTCATAAAATGAATTTGTGTATTTCTATTTAAATATAAGTAAAAATATTATAGAGGTCACTCGTAGTCGCATGCCCTTGCTAACGACAACAGCAGCTGACTTCTGTATCAATGAAAACGCCATGAAGGAGCATCAGGTATTAGTGGCATGGGACTACGGCGGTCCTCTATAGTAATTTTACTTATAGTTAATTATAAATATAGAAATTCATTATATGAATATCAGACAAGAATTATTTTCTTGTTTTCTACTTTTAAGACCGCGGTTTGTAGTCGGGTTTTAGTTTTTAAAGTTATATTTTTAAAAACTTATTTTTTTAAAACTTATACTTTCATTTGAATATTATTTTAGTGTTATTTAATAAATCCGTTATAATACGAGTATATTATTTTCATGATGTAAAATTCTACTGAATGTTGGTTTGCTATTTAAATAGTACGTGTAAACAGCAGACTAGACCGCAAGAACTTTTTGACCACATTCTAAACGTGCATTTTGACTAAAACTATAATATAATATACATATTTGTAATGTGCTCGCCAAGACCTCTCATTTGATACCAAACATGTTATGATTATCTCAATTTAATTTTTTGGAGCTTTGAATTTGTCATTTAAATTCCGTCATCAAAAGATATGTTAATATTTATATAGCCTATGCCACCCGGGCTATTCTTACAAATCTATTGACACCTCATTTATTAAAATACGTTCAGTAGTCTAGGCGCTACGGTGGAACATACATACATACATACATAGACTGCCAAAATCATTACCCTTCCTTTGGCTTCTCCGTAGTCGGGTAAAAATAGGTATATCCCAATGCCTAGAAATAAATAGTTACCTTGTTGTTTTGCTAAAGGATCGTGTTGAATAAATTAGACCGTGTTAGGTATACCAACTGAAATCTGAACACTGAAAATTAGGTTTATGTCTTCAAAAAGAAAATGTAGAAATCTTTTTTGATGTAAGTTTGATAAAAAACATAAGTACCTACTTAACTACAACTAGAAAACAATATTGTCTTATATTACTGTTTTACTTATTTATTCTTATTTTGTATTTGTATTTCTAAGAGTTTACACGAATTCCATACATGATAATCAAGTATTGTAAGACTATAAGACTAAGCATATTTTTTAGGCTTTCGAAAGCTGGGAGCTATAAATGGGAATTCTTTTAACCATTTGTTCCAAAGAGTGCTCATTTATTTAAACGTGTGAACGAATCTAAAACCGCCATTATTAAATCTTTATATATCCACAGAGGGCCAGGTCATTGACCCCTCTGTAACTACGCTTTTGATAAATTTGCTTTTACTCTCGCTTTGTGAAGAGCAATTTGTATGGGAAGATATATTCATAAAGATAATAAAAGACATAGAATATCGATTCCAAAGTTGAATGAACTATCAAAATGGGAAATATTGATCTGCGAAGGAAAAGTGTCTATGGATAGAGCCGCGAAGTTTGTCGTTCATCGGTCCTCGCGCGTTCTTAATTTAACTGAGTTGATGTTGACTTGGTACTTTGACTTGAGAGAAATTACACTGTTTAAGCATTCGTAATGTTCTTTATCTGTTTTTATTCTGCTCTTACATGACACCACATGTAAAGGTAAAACCCGAAAGTTCGGCAGACGTACGACCCCATTCCGCAAGTTATGTTTAAGATCCATGAAATAATGGACCAGCCTCTTAACCTGGCATGTTATAGATACTTGTACATTGTACATAGATTTGTCCTAAGAACAGAAAGTTACTTACCCTCGTCATATTTTATCATAACTCATACTCTGAAAAAAGGTCATAACATGCCTGCGGAGCGGGTTGAAAGTACCACTTTTTAGCCCTAGGGAGAATCGGTTTCAACTGACAGCTGCCAAATCATTAAAAAAACTTGGTCTATTTTCACATTTTTTTTCCAACTTTTTGTACAGCCAGTCAATTTTAGCGCTTTAATTTAAAATTAAAAAAACAAAGTTAACTTTAGAAAACAATTATATCATGACTTAAATATAATTTAGTTTTAACTATATCTAAAATAAGATAGATTTCGACAAAATCTTTGTAATTTTTTTTAATGATGGACATGAAAAATACTGGCTGTATAGCTGGACGACCAGAGGACAAAAAAAAATAAGCGGAATAGTGACAGCATTTAATTTTGATCAACACTAATTTTTTCTTCAGTTAATAATTATGTTCTTATTTTCCTCGTATACGTAATGAAAAGCACAGTGTTTACCTCGTGTAAAATACTTATTTAGTCCCGAGACGGGGTTTCGAGGGACTAAATTTTCGCCCCTTGGATAACAATGTACTATTTCATCACTCATACTCTGAAAGTAGGTCATAACATGCCTGAGGAGCGGGTTGAAAGTACTACTTTTCAGCCCTAGGGAGAATCGCTTTCAACTGACAACTGACAAAGTATTTAAAAAAAACTACGTCTATTTTCACATTTTTACACGCCTACGGCGAAGCCATAAGGAAGGGTAATGATTTTGGCAGTCTATGTATGTATGTATGTTCCACCGTAGCGCCTAGACTACTGAACGTATTTTAACAAATGAGGTGTCAAAAGATTAGCGGCGATCGGCGGCGGCGACCTCTCGCGCCCGGCCCTGGTGCAAGCCATGGTCCGGGGCGAGGAGGAATGGGACGCCGTCGCCTCCTTCTGCGAAGCAGTGATGCTAGCGAAGGAGGTGGCGGAACGCGAGAGGGAGAGAACCTCTCGTCCCAGCCGCCGCGGGAGGCGCTCCGGGCGTCGGGGGTCCCGCGATGACCTCCGGCCACCGTAGACGCGGGCCTGTGGACGGTGAGTGATGGGCTAACTCGCCGTCCGTCCGTCTCACGACGAAAACAGGCCGTGTCGACGGCGCGTTCGTGTTCCACGCGCGCCTCAAAGAGATGTCAGCAACATGGGAGGGGCCCGAAAGGGTCGACGCCTGTCGGGGCCGCGGGTAGTCCAACGGTTATCGCGGCCTCGACATAGAGGGCGAAGAAGGAACATGGGTGGTTTTTAGTCAGTAGAAGTCTGACACTCCCTTTCGCTCTGCCCAAGAGCGGGAGGGGTTATTCGATGATTTTACACCCAACAAAAAAAAAAAAAAAAAAGGTGTCAAAAGATTCGTAGGAATAGCCCAGGTGACATAGGCTGTATAAATTTTAACAATTCTTTTTATGACGGAATTTAAATTCTAAGCTCGAAAAAAAAAAAAATTGGGATAATCATAACATGTTTGGTATCAAATGAGAGGTCATGGCGAGCACATTACAAATATGTAAATTATAGAACTGTTTTGCATTAAAACAAAACAGATATTATGTTGTATGAGAAACACACAGCGTTGGTTGAAGAAGCTGTCATTAGATTTTGCCATTTATGCTGTAAATTAGTATGAAAACACTTACCAATTTCCGAACGTTACCTCAGGATCTTTCACTATGGCAGTAGCTCGCGGTAATCCACGAGTTGACATCTGTCATTAGTGTCATTCATAGAAGTCTTCAAAACTCACCAGCAAGCACCTTGCTGCAACGCTGTGTGTTTCTCATACAACATAATATCTGTTTTGTTTTAATGCAAAACAGTTCTATTATGTTTACTTCAAAACACACAGCGTTGGTTGAAGACCTGTTTGATATCTGCTGGTGAAAGAATACCTGAAGGATGTAGACGCTATGTGAATTATGTATGGAATAAATTAATACTAAGATACTTTTATTCATGAGATGTTGAATAAAACAATAAAGTATTTCAATCCAATTTATATATTCTAGAAAATGCCAAAATTAACACTACTTCTTTCTTAAAAATTATTCTATTATTAGTAATTAAAGTCTAAATGAGATCAATAATTTTCTTACTCATTTAATACTAACTCATTGTTATTGAGATCAATCAAATTATTAAATAACACTCATACTTTGTAAATCAAATTGACATGAAATGTGTACCATGTTGTACCACATAAATATATTTAAATGTTAGAAAAATTATCATATAATAAATCTTCCTGAGGGGCAGAGCTCTCTCTTATCACCTCCCGACAGTAAAATTTTCTGAAAGTATCACTGCTTCTCCAGTTTCCTCTACTTAAAATTTCGTCAAGTGGTCTATTCTCAAGCCAGCTTCTTGAGGCCACGGCAGACCTTATACTTCCCGGAGATGCTTCAATATTTACCTGTTTAAAGATGGATCTAATCCATCCTGAAATTATTGTCTTGGAAGCTGGCCTGGCCACACCTTTTATTGTTATAAATAAGCTTGTTAATCCACTCACTTGTGCTCTTCTATCATGTGAATATTGTACAAGGTGTTGTATGTGCCTTACTGGACATAGATTAGGATTTGGATGGATTTTGAGTAACCACCCTGATTGTCTGTGGTTTCCGGTGTCTGTTTTAGAGCCAAATTTTGGCCACAATGTTAAGGATTCATCACCTAACACCATATGTTCATTTGATATATGTAACAATGTTAGGTCATGCAAACGTCTACCAGAGGCTAAAAGTAAAATAAGTGCTGTTCTCCTAGCAATATTAAAGAGTGTGTTAACCTCTGGTGTTGATTTAAGCCAATCAAAGAGTAACTTTGTATCCCAGACCGGTAATTTACTAGGTAGTGGTTTTGCTACAGATATGGCTTTTAAAACTTGATGGACAAAAAAGTTTTTGGATATAACATCTGTTGGTATGGCACAGTATGTAGAAATTGCAGACTTGTGTAAACGGATGGTGCTAAAAGCTAAATTATCAACTAAGTATAGTTTGGCTAGAAACCTTGCTAAATCTTTGGGATCAGGTGATTTAGGATTTATGCTATGAGAGTCACACCATGATATCCATCTCTGGATAGGAGCTTTATAAGTAACAAGTGTGGACTTTCTCCAACTACTTTGTAAGAGGTCCTTTTCCTCTACTGACCACTGGGCAACCTGACTGACCCACCCCCAACTTTCCAAGCTAGAAGTTGCAGCTTGTCGATCTGTGGAGGAGTCCTGCCAGTCGTCAGGTCTACGAGGTTCTTGCATAGGTTCTGTATCGGCACTGGCTCTCCGAGAGCTCTTGCCTTCAAGTCTGGGAGCCAGGCACACTGGGTCCAGTGTGGGGCTATTAATATGTACGTCCCTTCCGCCGAGTTTAGATGACTGAGCACTCGTGGTATCAAGTTGGGCGGAGGGAACACCCATGCTAGTCGATACTGCCATCTTCGACTGAATGCATCGCAGAAGCTTGCCAAGCCATCGTTTGAGTCCCATGTGACGTACTGTCGCACAACGGCCGACTTTTCGGACGCGAATAGGTCCACGTCGGGGACGCCCCACTTTTGAAATATGGCCTCCGAGGCCTGGGGCAACAGGTGCCATTCCGGCACTGGTCTGTTCCTTGATAAGCGGTCGGCTATGCCGTTGTACCTCCCCGGGAGGTAAGCCGCTGACAGAGTGATGTTCAACTGATCTGCTAACTTCATTAGTTTGCAAGTTAGGTTCAGGAGCGCTAGGGAACGTGTTCCTCCCTCGTTTCTCAAATACGCGACTAGTGTTCTGTTGTCGGATTGAACTGAAATATGTGCACTCTGAAGATTGGCTTTTTGGCTGCTTATTGCTGCGTATACGGCAAACATCTCTTTCAAGTTCGAGTGCCATTTTGTTTGATGTGTTTGCCAAGTTCCTGACAATAGGAGCCCGTTCATGTGGGCTCCCCACCCTTTGCCCGCGGCATCGGTGGTTAGAAAGTGGGTTACTTGCCCCACGTGTAGAGGAACTGAGCTGTGGTCTATGGCTTCTCGCCACCATGTTAGCTCTTCGCAAACCATCAGAGGGAGCAACCTTTTTTGTCTTGGTCTGCCCTGCCTGAATGATTTCAAAAATATTTGTGTCTGACGACAATGCAGACGACCCCTTGGAGTGGTGAGGGTAGCAAAATTTAGAAGTCCTAATAAACTCTGAACTTGTTTTAGGGAACAAAGCCTCTTCCTCAGAAGCATTGAAATTACTAACTTTACCCTTTCCACCTTGTTTGTGGGCAGAGCCTTGTGATTGGAAGCAGTGTTCCAAAGAAGGCCTAAGTACTCTAGTTCTTGAGTGGGATCTAGAATGGACTTTTGGAGGTTTATTTGCCACCCAAGCTTTGTTAGGACCTCCACAGTCTCCGAGACATGGGAGTCTAAAGTTGTCTTGTCCTGGTGTGCCAGTAAAAAATCGTCTAAATAAACAAGAATGCGGATACCACGAGCTCGCAAGTTCTCTGCCACCCAGTTGGTTACTGCTGCAAATGTTCTGGGTGCTGACGAAAGGCCAAATGGGAGTGCTGTCAATTGCAATATTTCCTGGTTGTAGATGACTCTCAGGAATCGTCGGTGTGATTTTGAGGTCGGCAGATGAAAGTATGCTTGGTGTAAATCTATTTTCACAAGCCAGTCCTTCTGTTGTAGAAACTCTACAACATCTATTTGAGATACGAGTTGAAAATGTTTTGTGACTACATGCTGGTTCAGCCCCCTCAGGTCGAATATGGGTCTTGAGCTGCCGTCTGACTTTTTCACTAGAAACATCTTTGAGTAAAATCCCGGATTTACTTCTTTTGGTTTCTCTAACACGCCTTGTTCTTTTAATTTTTCTATTATCTCTGTCATCTCTAAGTTTTTTCTGGTTGAGAATTTCCTTATTATGTCTCTTGTGGGGTATTGCATTGGAGGCTTGGATTTGAAGGGTATTCGACTTCCTGTTATTATTTTTAGTATAAATTGGTTTGCATTCATTAGTTCCCAAGTCTTTACATGGTCCTTTAAGCAGCCCCCCTGAAAAGTCTGTACCCTGGTATAGTCATTTTTGCTCTGATCCACGATCGGCACTGGACTTGGTATCTCGGGTATTTTTAAAACGAAAGGAATTATTCCTTTTGTAACCAGGTTTAAATCTTTTGTTTGTTTTAAATTGCTTATTATTTGGCCCCTTTTTATCATTGTTAAAGCGACGGTCATGACGGTCCTGGTCCCGATGATTACCCTTTTGTTTTAAATAGTCTGGTGTGTTAAGCCATGTTTGAGACCCTCCTAGTGATTGCACAAGAGGTTGCAAGGCCTCTCGGCTAAAGAGATACTCTGAACTTGGTGGTATATTTAATAAAGACGTCCTTAAGTTTTGACTATTTATCTCTTTAAGAATTCTACCTCGCCTTATTTCAATGCATTCACTTCTCCTGCCACAAATGATTTGCATATTATTGTCAAAGCACTTTTGAATGGGAGAGTTTGGACCAAATAAAGTGGTGACTTTCTCAAAAAGTGTATTAGGAGACAATTCTTGTGGGCAGGCTGCAGCCCAATTAACAAGATCCTGCAGTCCCTGTCTGAGCAGCCCTCTCTGCTCCAGACCTAAATTAGAGAGTCCAGCCAAAACTCCCTCCGCAGAGGCTAAATAGTCCTTGGTTTTGTTCAAGTGACATAACTCCTCATTTACCTTTAATTGTGTAAAACCTGGTGTGGCTGAACATGTTCGTAAGGTCTCCTTGTAACGAATTCCTTTCCACGCTGGAGTGTCAAACTGCTGTAGTTGTTTTAGCTCCTCAAGACGCTCTGTATTCGCTTTAGGAATAACTACCTTATCATTGTACTGTACACATAAATCCCCAAATTGTAAAGTTTCTGTCTCTTTAGACACGACCGGATTGTTTAAAAAACTGCAGTGTGCTTTAGAAGTACTAGCAACACTAAGGTCAGAACAGTTTACGTTATTATTTGGTTGTTGGTGTTTCTGAGTCAAGTTACTGATGTAATGTGGCAATTGTGTCATATAACCAGATATAAAACTTACTTGGTTCATTAAATTGTCGATGCGCGGGTCCGCACAGGGCAATTTCGCCCTCTTTGACCTCTTGTTCGGCGGTGGGGAAGCAGTGCCATCATCCTCCGAGGATGAAGAGCTCTCTTCCTCGCTCTCATAAGAGAACCGCCGCTGGCCTTCACTGGTCTCCACTGATCGATCTCCGTCCGAAGCATCGGTAGGAGCACCGGCGACATTGCGGTGAGAGCTTTCGCCCTCCATTTCGATATCGCGCTCACTCATATTCAAGGATAATATGAAATTAATTATCAAAAGTACTTAAATTCTATCTTTATAGCTTTAACTGAAACTTTACACCACTTTTCTCAAAATTTTCTAAGAAAATTGACGAGTGAAAAATTTTCCATACGTTGGCGGCAAAATTTTTAGACGCTATGAATGACACTAATGACAGATGTCAACTCGTGGATTACCGCGAGCTACTGCCATAGTGAAAGATCCTGAGGTAACGTTCGGAAATTGGTAAGTGTTTTCATACTAATTTACAGCATAAATGGCAAAATCTAATGACAGCTTCTTCAACCAACGCTGTGTGTTTTGAAGTAAACATAATATTATAGTTTTAGTCAACATACACGTTTAGAATGAGGTCAAAAAGTTCTCGCGGTCTATAGTCTGCTATTTAATCGTACTATTAAAATATCAAAGCAAAATTCAGTAGATTTTTACATCATGAAAGTAATATATTATAACGGATTTATTAAATAACACTAAAATAAAATTCATATTGAATTTGTATATTTATATGTAAACATAAGTAAAACTATTATAGAGTTCAGTCGTAGTTTAATAAAACGCCGAAAATGGGAAGAACTCCACGCAGCCAAACATTTTTAGGTAGATTATTGAAAATTTTATATGTAATCATTTAAGATAACAGAGATTGCAAAATAGGCTATATTTTGATTATCTTTATTTGTTAATTAAAATTGTCATTTTTATGGGCTAATATATCCTCGAGATCCATTTGTCTAAACGTCATTCTGCATCGAATGAGCTATCGCTCATATTTTTAGGAGCTTGATCATTTCGAAATTGTTGGCTAGACAGGAGAAGATTTGCGAAATTGTCAGTGACATGAAAAGAACAGAATGTTCAAACTTTATGACATCATGAAATCATTGACAAAAAATTCACCTTTAACCGACGGAGGAACGTATTTTACTTATAAACAGTATTAATTAGTATGTAATCACGATCGCGTGGTGTCGCCAGTGGCAACAGCCGTGCACGATGCGCGCCGATGCGGCTGCCACTAAACTAGGTCATTCCTATGTAACCAGGTAGCACACAGCTCGGAAATATAGACCACAGAGAAAAGCTTAGTATGTCATGCCCATTTTTTGCAGTGCTTTCCTTTACGAGATCTCTTTCTGCCTTGTTATGTTTAAAGAAAGTATTGGATCAAAGAGCGAAGAGCGCAAAAGCTTTTAATAAGATAAAATCTCATTTCCTTCCTAAAAAGGTTAAATACGGTTTTAGAATTATAACCTTTTTACTTTACTCAAGTTGAGAAAACATCTGGCAATCATTCTTCAGAAAAGGTCTCGAATGCCATAAAAGAAAATACATTCTTTATTTCATTTATGGCTTGTTTTTTTTATTTCTCTAATGACGTGACGGCCAGTAATTAAAATCTATATAACAAAATGATAAATTATTTAAAATTATTATTTTTTACGCTATTTATCATATTTATATTAATAACCAATCGCGCAAACCTGAAATGAAAGAAAGACAAAAGGTGGCCCGGACAAAAAATTGGGCTGTCTATTTTCAAGAACTTCGTCTGCTTTGGCGGCGTAATAAGGCGGGAAAATTTGTTATTAATGTGTACTGTGGAAACATCTGAAAATGTTTTATATATTTCTCTCTCATCTCGCGTTGTTTGTTAAAAACATAACGTCTAGTTGACGAGTATGCGACAGTTTCTAGCAGAATTACTTCGTTGTAGCGACGAACACAGGAGGCTTTTACCCAGAATAACCACAATGGAAGCCCGCTCCGAGAGCTCTTTAAAAATTCTAAAAAGAAAGTAGTGTGGCGTGTGAAAATGGTGCGTATGTCGTGGAAGCGATGTTCCACATAACACGTTGTTTGACAAAGCATGGTAAACTAGGTCGCTTAATTAACGTGAATTGTATATTTTTGTGTGTTTCTATGTAGTAGTAGTTTTTTTTTTGCATTTTGTTTTCGGCTGTTGACCCAGTAAAAACTTAATGGGACAACCCGAATTTGATGTTTTAGATTCACTTGGTATAAAAGCGTATTTATGTACCTAGACTAGACATCGATTTATCAGGCTGTAGCGGTCTAAATAGATTGGCTACCTATTCTTACGAAATCACTTAATGTGATTGAGTCAGTTTTTGTATGATACATAGGCGAAAATAGGTATGGTGCATTGAACCTTAAATACCTGTAAACTGTTTAACACCAGGTCATATTAAATCATATCTAGTAAAAAATTTGGTGGGTTTTAGAAAGAAAAAGTATATAAATACCAATAGACAAAATAACTAAGTATTTTACATATTTACATCTACATCTACGAATTTCGGTCTGCGTATTTTTCATTTTGTCGCCCGTTCATTAAGTATGCCTACGTATGTACGACACCTGCCTACTTTTAAAGAGGATTCGTGCGCCAAAGGCCGCGTACCATTCATACCTGAATTCTTTGCCATTGTTCTTTTCACACGTTCCATCACTTCCTCAACTATCTTTGAACTAAGTTCTATTTTCACCTGACTATTATATTTTTGTCACTCGTCTTGTAAACCTACATCCGTGGTATATGCCGGAAAATTCTGTGAAACTGTCATTTGGTCGCGCTCAGCCAATCAAAAACTTGGAAGGACGGGATAGTGACATTAAAGAAAGCGGAAAAAACTGGGCGCTTTGCCGATATTTCCACAGCTGTACTTTTGATTGGTGGTCGACAACTTCTGCTTAAATTGTATTAGGTAAACTTGGTTAAGTGTGCCAATTGCTTCATGGGTTTCATTATACTTTAAAACATAGGCTAATCGATCCTAAAAAATGTTTAGCAAAAGTGACATAATTAATCCTATATCTTCATAATGGAAAACCCGTATGATATGAGACTAAAAACTCCTGAAATCAACTCATAACTCCTCTCAAGTATAACTTACTCATTCACTGTTAAACAGAAGACTTTTGTTCCTCATTATAGACATGAAATCTCGCCAATGTTCCCATTCATTCGAGTTACAAGACAATTGGAGCATGTCATTTCTATAGCCTTGTTTTATCTCCCTTCCTCTTCCCGTTCATTCCTACCAATATAAAGATTTTCGTGTTACTTTTTTTTCCAGATTAATCGCCTTTGTATTACGACCTACTTACTAAATGAAAGTTGAGTTCTTAATGGTAAAGAATTTTCAGAATGAGACGTCCGTTTTTGATTCGGAGAAAACAATGTTTTTTGCGTGAATGAAATAAAGATTATTTTCTGTTCATCTAATTCAAATAAAAATCAAATCAAAATCAATCAAATTCAAGTAGGCCAGTTACATGCTCTTTTGAATAGTCGAACAAATACTAAATTTTAATAAACTATAAGCTACAACTAATTCAACGTAGACTTTTATAATTTCATCGCTATTTTAATACTTTTGTCTACGCAATTAGTATAAAATAGGCTTCTGTTCACAGATACACAAATAAAACAAAAAACTTGTACCTACAGCGAGGGCGATGTCTCAGAAACAACATTTAACAAGGTCTTGTACGGACGAGAGGAGAATAAGTAATGAATGTTGGAGATAAGCCGTGAAATATAGGTATGTTATATTATCTAGTTAAGTATAGCCCGCGGGATATAGGCCAACGTTGTACGTCGTTAGTAAGGTCAAAGCCTGGGAATATTGACATAATTATCATGCTTAGCAGGCGTTTGATTATCTCAGCGAGTACTTATGATCATAGTAACACTTCATCAACCTGCATAACTGATCTCATTCTGTGTATTTTTATTAGCATTCGGGTCAACTATTTTTATGTTCTTTTAACCTTTCGATAATTACTCAATTAATATTAAAATCGATTAACACGATACGAATCACCAACATTTCAATAGTCGACAACTTGAAGGCTCACTGGCTCAGTAACTTGGGATTTTCGGCCTGAAACGGATCATGAAGTATGTACACGCAGTAATTGGCCGGGTATCCCCAGGGCAAACACTGGACATTTGATTGACACGGAACGAACGCAATTAACACAAACGTTTACAGCGAGTATGAGCTTTCATGGAAATGGTTAAATTGTGTAGTTTCACGAATGTAATTAGATAATGTAGGTTAGGTATGACACATTAAACAAACAGTATTAACACTTTTGATATTAGTTATTTTCCATATTTGCGGTTACATAGTAAAACCATTAATGAAACCTATTTTTAATGTAAATTCATCTCCAATTGTAGTATTTGTAATTGAGATGGATGGCAGAAATGCTTCTAATGCTAGATTAAATTTAAACGCAGTATTCGTCTGTATTCTCATGAAATTTAAGGAAATTAATGTAATGACTGTTCCCTCTCAGTATATTTATGAAAATCTTTTGTATGCTCACAAAAATATAAAGCTGTTTAAGAAATATAGTGATATTCACAATATAAATACAAGAAATAGACATAAATATATTGTACCCACAACAAGGCTCAAGAAAATAGGTGGATCATTTAGATGCCAATGTATTCGCTTTTATAATAAACTACCAAGCCACATTCAAAATTTAAGCCTTAATAAATTTAAATCTTTTATTAAACGTAAACTTTGCCAGAAAGCTTTTTATGCTGTTAAAGATTATATAGAGGACAAAAAAGCTTGGGATTGAACTGCTCCAATTTGAATTGTTTTTTTTTTATATATATTTTATTTTTCTTTTACAATTTGACATTTTATTAATTTTCTTTATACACAATGACATTGTTTACTTTTTCAAGTATGATATTATTTTTTGACCAATATTTACTTGTTAAATATTTTAATTTTTTTTTTTGTTTTTGATTTAGTTTTGTGTTTTTTTTTTGACATTTAATAACTTGACTTATTTAATAAGATAAATATTTTATTATTTTTATATTGTGAATATGAGGACTATGTGGGTCTTTCTTTAATTTTAACGATTGTCTGGCAGTTTGAGTACTATAAGCGACCTACCCAAATGTCCTTTCCTTGGTATTGTTCGTCGTGACGTTGAGCTCCTTGAGTTAAAAGTCGAGCTCGACAATAACTGACAAATGCTTGCACTGACTGGACGGGTCCACTCAAATCTGTGTGGTGCTTTCTTCAAAAGACCATCTCAGACACTAATCTGCATAGCCCTCATGTGTGTCCCAAGATTATGTCTGGACCTTAAACTTATTGTTAACCATTTAAAACCATTTTAAAAGATTAAAAGAGTAACCTTTGGAGTTTCTTGCCGGTTCTTCTCCTTAGGAATCGACCAATGCACCGAACCGTGCCCCTTTTTTATGTCGACGTTTTACAAGTGCCCATGTAGGCCTATGTGAAATAAAATATTTTGACTTTGACTTTGACTTTGACTTTGAACTAAATAGTTTAAAAATTGGTGTAGTCTATATCGTAAATGATATAAATTAAATTATAAATCTACATTAAACACAAGTACAATAAGGCTTACATTTCATTCTAAAAGCATAATTAAACCTATATGCAAACGAAACCCTAAATTAAAACAATAAAAGTATGTAAAAGGTGGTACATATACGTAGTTATTTACGTGCGCGTAGCTATTTTGGTGAATAAGTATAAAATTAGTGTGTGCGTAGGTTTTCGTCGACAGTAATGGTTGGATTCCTAGAACAATTGCGATCGATACGAAGTTCGAAAAACAGCCACGATTTATGTCGAATATAAAAATGCTAATTTTAAACGCTTTGTGCATGTTATTGATAATAATCGCCGTTGTCATTAAAATAAATGACAATAGAATGGCAAATAGCGCACATTTGGTTAGGTTGGGTAAGGTCAGTTAGGAGTTCATCCACTGCTACGAACTTCACACTTATTGAAAAGCTGTTGGCATAATTCCTTTTATCCTAAGAGTTAGATAGAGAACCTACTATAAGGCCTATTGCCGACAACTAGGCATAAATCAAGACTTCAAAACTTCTCTGTAGATTATGAATAATTAAACTAGACAATCAACTAAACAGAACAATTGTCGCAAACTAGTATCGTGTTCACATGACAGGAATATAGTGGTATCGATCGTGGTAGCAGGTACCACCTACCATGCAGGGGTCAAACGGCAGGCTAGTTGTCTGCCAACCGTTGACCGGGTCGGCGCCTCGAAATCGATCGCGCGACCCGGAGCGATGCCGGTGCTAGTCCACGGCCTCACTCCGTCCGTGCCGACATGCTAATTTATGCCAATTTTAATTTACCTACAAATTTTTGACTGCGATACTTCAGGTTTAATGGTTTTAACAATTACAGGACATAATGATACTCAGAATAAATTCAGTTGAAAACAAAATATATTTGTTTGAGTTTGAACAGTTCTAGCACACACTTAAGCGTATATATCGTTCCCCCCTTTGGGACACAGTTCTCTTTTCTGAGACGGACAGGATCATAATCTACCACACGGGCCCAATGCGGATATTTTTTTGGACATGTTGTCATATTTTTCACTATGTTTTCCTTCATGGCTTTTTTGTCATGCTCAGAATAAATAAGTTCCTTAATGCACGTAAGTAAAGGAAGTTAAAGCTTTTACTCAAAATCAAAAATCAAAATCAAAACTCATTTATTCAAACTAGGCTGATAATCAGCACTTTTCGAACGTCAAAATTTACTTTACTTTACTTATTTACAAGAGACAGTCCCCCAAAACGCCCAAACGGTTTGACACCAAGCACTTTTAAGATTGCTAGATTTATACCCACTTTAAAACTACATATTTGGGAATTGCTCCAAACTGTCTCAAATTATCGCCATCAAGGCTCATATCACGGTGACATCTCGCCCCGATATTTGTTTGTTGAATCAACTGATGGTGAAAGGTCAGGGACGGGACACGAACCGACGAACAGTCGATTGTGAGAACGAGCCATGACTTCGAAAGCAAGGGGTTAGCTACATTATAATCAATGAAATGTCTTGGCTTCCACTGTCTGATAAATATATAAAAGTACCTACAATGTTTGTGCTAGTACGTGTTGTGATTCACTAATAAAAATGAGACCAGATATACATCTTTGCTGTTCTTCTAAAAGACCTAATGTTGTTTTCACTAGCGATTAGAGAATTTATTCTCAAAGTTAGAAACATGTAATAGATGAATTAATTTAAAACTTACATAATAAACAAATCAACGTTCTGCCAAATCGTGAAAAACAGTGATGGTGGGTCGATAGTTAGACATTTATGAAAATGCCGTAGTCACCTCATTAAGCTGTAGGGATCTTACAATGTATTTACTTGACGGCACGGTTGGCGCAGTGGTCCAAGCAATGGGCTGCTGCGCTGCGTGTCGCGGGTTCGATCCACGCACGGAACAAATATTTATATGATCTGCAGATAGTTGTTTCGGGTCTGGGTATTTGTGTATGTGAGTTTAAATGTTTGTGAACGCACCCATGATACAGGAGAAATTCCTAGTGCGGGGCCACGTTTTTATTAAAAAAAAATACTACTTTTTAGAGAGACATTCGGGGGTGAAAGACATCCATAGCTTATCTGCAATAGCTGACACGCAATTATCAATGCTCACATCGTCTCTGTATCAGATGAAAGTGTCGAGGGTAGAAAGGATACCGACGGTTACTATGTACTCTTAGTACCTACATCATTCTGAACAAAAAAAAAACCATGTAGTAAAATTGTAAAAAAATTCTATGGGTTCAAAATAATGTACTGATTTTTTCGTCGGCCCCTTTTGTTTTTTTTGGGGTGGAAAATCATCAAATAACCCCTCCCGGTCTGGGCAGAGCGGAAGGGGTTGTCAGACTTCTACTGACTAAAAACCACCCATGTTCCTTCTTAGCCCTTTATGTCGAGGCCGCGGTATCTCTTTCGAACAACCCGTAGCCCCGACGCGACGTAGGTAAAGTGTAAAGTATTCGTTATTACAATAAGTTTCTTAATGTTTTTCGAATCCTTAATGTTCAGATTACAATTGGTCTATTTAAACGTCTGTTTCTACGGATCGATATCAAATGGTAACATCATACAAACTCACGGAGGACTGTAACGATTGAGAGCTTCGAACTTAAAGGCTTCCTTACCGGTTGAACTCGTAGAGAAACATTTGCAATGTGAATAAATAAAGCTATCTATAGTGGCTTCGCCGTTTTCCGGCCGTTTTTCTCGTACGCCCTGTATCTGGTATCTGTGTATGCTATAAATTTTCATTTTCAAGTAGTACCCTGTTAAAAGTTAGTTACACTGGTGTAAGTAACTTCTAACAGGGTAACAATTTAAATCATTCAATTGTTAAAGATTGGTTGAGTAATAAGATACATTCAAACGTTAGCATTATATAAATTGACTCACGTTTTATATGATAAAACGATCGTTCGTGCTATTTAAATTGTTCGTGATCACATTTTACATCTTTTTAAATATTTCTCTCGACTGTTGGATCAGCCGTCTCGAGTTTCTTTTGAGTTTGCAAGAATATTTTCTGATAAATCTCATCTGAATTTTCGTTCTCTTCGTCATGTCAATTGATCCTCGAATGTACATAACTATTTTATTAAGGCATCACAAGTTTTTATCATTAATTAACAAATACTGATCACAATTTTCGCAATATCTAAAACGCGTCATAATGGAATCTGTAGGTATTCTTATTAATTAAGATACTTAATTTAGTAAATGTTTCGTTGAGAATTCTCTCGTTATTTCTTCAACATAAATACTTTTACCTCTTTCTCGGAATTTTTCTGAAGGGTAGGCAATCTTAACAAGGGCTCTTGCCGCCCGCTAAAATCTCCCGCTCTACGTAAGCTCAGATTCGCTCGGGCTTATTCGTAAACTCGCCTGTGATTACGGTGGGATAAGCAGCCAATATAGACTTTTCATTTTCTGCAGTTACAGGTACGAATATATTTGTACCGAAATATGGACGTTATTGTTCAATGATCGGTAGAACCGTTCAATTAAGTCAACTTTCCTGAAATTGTTTCATTGCCAAAATCTACTTGGGTGGTTACTCCTTATAAATATTCCTTGGTAGGTATTTCTTTTAAATATTTCTAAGCTCGGACGCGTAGGGATATTTTTACTGCGGACCTAAGTGTAGTAAATTATTTTATACATCTTTAATATTAATAGTCGATGAAGACTGTAAATAAATCATTACAGTTATCATTTGATCTCAAATTAAAAGAAAATGTACGTATAAATATATCATGGTAATCTTGGGGCAATAAAACTACATTTTAATATTCGTAAAACTTGGAAAATTTCAAAAATAAACAATCGTGTTAAGAAACAAACAAGAAAGTCCATTCTTTAGCGTAACTACGAGACCGAGATTGAGCGTAAACGTTAAGAATACTTGCTGTAAGTAATGCAAATTAACTTACTACGCTCAGGTCTACCGTAAAAATAATCCTAATTAAGAGCTCAACAGCTGCGCAAGTTATCCTTAAAGAGTAATTGCTTGAAATAATAACAAGGGATTAGTAAGATAAGCTGTCATTTTCCGAATAATAAAACTTGGTAATATTATGGCTTGACCACTTACGATGGTGTGGGCGCCTGTTTACTAATAGAGATGATAACACATGATTACATAATGATGACTAAGTACGTCGGCTTATGAACAATTAATCTTAATTACATAATCTTGTGATTGTTATCATACATTGAACAGCCGTTCTTTCAACTTTAAAATCCTTATCAATAGATAAATGTGTTGATATTTTGGATATGGATAAGTCACGTGCATTTTAAAGTAAATAATGCTCATGCACTCAGCACGATTCCAAAGGTTCTTTTTACCCGACTACGGCGAAGCCAAAAGGAAGGGTAATCATTTTGGCAGTCTATGTATGTATGTTCCACCGTAGCGCCTAGATTACTGAACGTATTTTAATAAATGAGGTGTCAATAGATTTGTAAGAGTAGCCCGGGTGACATAGGCCATATAAATTTCAACAATTCTTTTTATGACGGAATTTAAATGTCAAATACTAAGCTCGAAAAAAATTAAATTGAGATAATCATAACATGTTTGGTTTCAAATGAAAGGTCTTGGCAAAAACATTACAAATATGTATATTATATTTTAGTTCAAGCCTTAAATTTTATTTAATATTGTCTCAATCATCATGATTGTGTACTTTTAAAGTCAATTCATTGACACGAATGTGCCAAATTAATTAAATGATTATATTTGTGTTTTGTTCTTAATGAATTGCAAGCTTTTGCGCAACCTATAATAGTTTTCACATCCAATCTATAAAATACTCAAATACACACAAAAACAGCAAAACTCTATAAACTCTCTAAACGATTTACCGAAAATTTTTGAACTCTAAATTTACTGGGTCTGAATTGTTGGCGCACAGTTGGCGCAGTGGCTCAAGCAATGGACTGCTGCGCTACGTGTCGCGGGTTCGATCCCCGCACGGAACAAATATTTGTATGACCTACAGATAGTTGCTCCGGGTCTGGGCATTTGTGTATGTGAGTTTAAATGTTTGTGAACGCACCTTTACGACGACCTTTACGCACGATTACGTTTTTAAAAAAAAAAAAAAATATTAGGTCTACTAGCATCCATTTTATGGAATGCACCCAATTACCAATCATCCTGAATGAAGTAACCCACGACACAAGTGAAAATATACCTGTGTATTTTCTTATTGTTTAAATTCTTTAACCTATAGTAAAAACGCATAATATCATCCTTTCAGAGGTTACATTTTAGACGTTTTTTTTCTATCCAAGTGACGAGGGTAGCGACGCGCGTGTTTGTGATCATAATATCACCCAACTATCAATGGGGGACCTTTCTCTTCTTATAAAACATTTACATATTGTCTTTCAACAAAATAGAATAGAATAATAATTCATTGTTTTTCTGGGTGGGTCACAATAATAGATGGTATTTTTTAAAGTACTCCTAAAATATACCCTTAGGTTGTACAATAATAGTATCAAAGAAAATAAACGAAAGAATAATACTAACTAACAATTTATTATCATAACATAACATAAACCAAAATTGATACAATAAAGTAAACAAGAACTATTTAACTTATTCTAGGAAAAGACAGAAATAGGTACAGACCTACCTATATCGATACTTAGGATTATACCTACAGATATTGTAAGAAACCTTTTTAAAGAAAATAAACTATTTGTATATTTTGTAAGATTCCGTTTACATAATTATACGAGTTGTCTTCGAAATATTTAATATTTATAAATTAGAATATTTGTACTTGAAAAATACTGTTTTCTTTTTTTTTTAAATATGACTATCGTTGTTTTCTTTAAATCATAAATCATAAATCATAAATCATTTATTTGCATAAAAACATGGTATACAATGGTGGTAAATAAAAATAAAATAGTTCAAACATGTTTAGCTAAGATAGAACATAGCATGCAAATTTTTAGAGTTTAGCAAAATGTTACAATGCATCAAAACCTATTTTCAATAAATTCTTTTAAACTATAGAAATTGTATTCATTTATCCACTTGTGTAATTTAATCTTTAATAATTTTGAATTTAATATTTTAAAGTGGCTTGGTATCTTGTTATAAATCCGTACGCACATTGCTAAGCAGTTTTTATTATATTTTGTAAGTCTTGGCAAATCATTTATTACTAACATAAAAGGATCTCGTCTGTTGCGAGGATTTACATCATTTGCTTTCTTAAATAGTTCTTTATTCCTTGCTACGAACATACATATTTCATAAATATACAAAGATGGTAACGGTAACAAACCAAATTTTCTGAACATTGGTCGACATGAGTCATCAGGTTGAAGTCCACATATTGCTCTGATGCACTTCTTTTGAGCGATAAATGCTCTATTCATATCGGTGCTATTGCCCCACATTACTAGACCATAGCGCAGTAGTGATTCTACGTATGCGTGGTAAGACATAATGGCAGTTTTTACATTCGTTACATTTTTAACTTGTTTTAGAGCATATACAAATTTATTAATTCTAGTGCTTATATTATCTATGTGGTATTTCCAGTTTATATCCTTATCTATTACTACGCCTAAAAACCTTGTATGTGTTACTTCTTTGATTTTATTTACATTGAGTTTGATGTTATTTTTATTATTACTTGACTGGTTAAATTGAATGTAAACGGATTTGTCTAAGTTTATTTTTAAATGGTTCATTTCAAGCCACTTCAGCAATGTATCTATTGTATTATTAATGTCGGACTCATGATCTGCAACGGTATTTTTCTTTTTATCAGATGTTACTATGATAGATATATCGTCGGCAAACAGAATTAATATAGAAAGCTACTTTGTAAATGTACTATAAATAAATCATATGGAGATAGGATCCGAGAGTTTCTGTAGGCGTATCTGCCTCTGACCTAACAAATATGTTACTTTGTGATAATGGAACTTGATCGTTTATGAAGGACATTAATTCCATGTCAACTTGAGCAGTGACACTCGAGTCTTCCTAAAAACGTGGTTGATGGAAAGCAGCTTAAGCCCATGTTCAATGTATAATTTCTTTTCGAAATAATCACACCTGAAGGTAGTGAAGGTAAAAAAGCCACGAAACACTTTCATTTAACTTGGCAGAAAATTATTTATTCAGCATTTTTTGCATACACACAACAACAACAACAACAGCAACAATATAAAGGGTGTAAAAGTACCCTTAACGCAAACGAAGGGCACTTGTTCTTCCCACCACTACGTACATTTTTTTGCCCTAGACCATACCTGGGAACCCCCTAGTTACGGAGATATTGGGGGTCAAAGTTCCAAAATTTTCAAAGCTGTTTTTGTAAATACTAGTTTTTCAGGTTATAATTTTACTTAAATTACCTACATGACCCGTTTACTATTCAAAGCATCCACTAGCACAATTATTTAATAGTGCTACATTGAGTTTTACCGTAAAATGTGATTTTTGAACCCAAAAAAAGAGTCGTTACCCAGCAAATTTTTTTGCGTAGGGGTACTTAGTTTGATGTACAGAATGCTTGGTTGAAGTATGTGTGAAGGGTTCGTTTACACCCTGTGATTCATTCATTTACCTTACCGTACCTTTTTTTTTGGGGGTTGCGAAATCATCAAATAACCCCTTCCGCTCTTGGGCAGAGCGAAAGGAAGTGTCAGACTTCTACCGACTAAAAACCATCCATGTTCCTTCTTAGTCCTTTATGTCAAGGCCGCGGTATCTCTTACAACAACCCGAAGCCCCAACGGGCAACGTTACGTACCTTACCTAATATTTTTATTCAGCATTTCATGAAACCTTACATTTAACAATATTTAAAAATTACATTTATGGAATCATAACATTTGATCTCTTTTAGCGACACATTTAATCATTTGGTTTTACATTAACAAAAATAAAAAATGTAGAAAAGAAATAAACTTCTAAATAGCTTAAGTTATTCAGCCATAATTAGCCAATACCACGTAATCAGAAATAATAGTATACTCGCTATATAGTATTCTAGGCAATGAGTTCGTTCAAAGGCCTGCCTGACCTAGTTCCGGGCGTGAGAAGTCTTTAGATACTGTCCCCGGTTTCGAACAGGAACGGCACTGAGGCTGATTGGTAAACATTTGATTTATATCATATTACATTTGAGAGCAGTGGTGGCTCAGTGGTAGCGGCACCGACTTACGAACAGTGAGTCGTGGGTTCGAACCCCGTCAGACGCATTACTTTGTGTAATTTATTTCATCACCGCTGCTCTCAAAACGGTGAAGGAAAACATCGTGAGTAAACCGGCATGTCTTTGAACCAAAAATTCTAAGATATGTGATATCTACCAATCCGCGCTGGGCCCGCGTGGTAGATCATAGCCCATCCCTCTCCTAGAGAGGAGGCCTGAGTCCCTGCAGTGGGAACATTATTGGCTGATGATGATATTACATCTGTTACTCAATACTGAATTCTTTATTGCATTCTACAATTTGGGCTTAGGTAGTATACATTTTTCAGTACGAACAATCATGGACTTAACATTTACGTAAGATCTTATAATGTAACTTATTCTATTCCATTCTTATTTACTTACGATGAAGCTTGTGGCTGAAAAATAATAGCCGCTCGAACAAATCTTCAGGTTGAACCCCTATTACATACCAAGTTTCCCCGGACCTCGGACAGCGCGTGAAGCCGTTGGTCCCGGCTGTCATTTCTAGATTTTGGGCAGTGTTGTGTTTTGAGTGTGACAGGTAGACACTGGGCCAAAACTCTGAAAACCAGTCTTACCAAGCAGTCATATTACTAAATACTAACTAGGTTGTGATGACCAGATAGGCATTCGTTCCATGTAAAATACTGGTGTTCTACTGCATTGTTGCGGTTTTCAGCTTTCTTATTTAGTGAGTACACAGTAGGCAGATGGCGAGCGGACTGAATAGCTTTTACGTTGACCATCCGTCGCACGTAGAACGGTATAGGTAGGTATTACGTGGTCCGGTGTTGAGGTAGCCCCGATATTGTTTACATTATGGCCGTATAGAAAACCTTAACCCGGGTTTGTAAAGGCTGTTTGGTCAAGTCTCATGTTTAATGCTGCTTTATTAAAGGCTGATGTTATTCCTGTTAACATTTTTACCCGACTACGGCAAAGCCAAAAGGAAGGGTAATGATTTTGGCAGTCTATGTATGTATGTTCTACCATAGTATCTAATCTACTAAACGGATTTTAATAAATGAGGTGGTTTTATTAAAAAAACAAATTATAACGGAAATTAAATGTCAGATTCTAACAGACAAATTGAGATAATCGTAACATGTTTGGTATCAAGGTCTTGACGAGCACATTACAAATATTATAGAGGACAGTCGTAGTCGCATGCCACCTTGTTAATGGCGACTAGCAGCTGACTTCTGTATCAATGAGAACGCCATGAAGGAGCATCAAGTATCAGTGGCATGCGACTTCGATTGTCCTCTATTATAAATTTACTTACTATTAAGTTATTTACTCTAATTAATTTAAGGTGTATTTTTTTGTTATTTCTTTTAAGACCACGGTTTTATTATTCTGCGATTTTTTGCGTAGTCGGGTTTTAGTTTTTTAAACTTTTTTTAATTTTTAGTTTAGACCGCACATAACTATACATGTCGTCTAATCTCTTGATGTTTATTATCACGATTTCAAGTTTTTTATATGATTAACATCAAACTTTTTTCATGAAAAACGAAGTCATAGAGTTTTTACTGTTGATGTAGGTTAGAGGTCATTCATATCTCCATATAAAATACAAAAAAGTTCTTAACTTAGATGAATGGAAAAAACACAGTCACGCACCTTGTCTATTTATAAGTTGTTGTGGCTTATATTACATATTATTACATCTAGGTGAGGTGTAATTTCAAACCGGTGAAGCCTCTTAGATTGACACATGTTTGTATTGGTATAATTTAGCGTCACTCCTCACAGACCGCGTGGTGAAATCAAAAGTATATTTTGCCGTGAAAAAAAATGTGCCATCAATATCACAAATAAGTTTAAAAAACTAAAACCCGACTACGCAAATAATCACACACTAATAAAACCGCGGTCATAATAGAAGAAAATAAGAAAATACACCATAAATTAATTTTAGTAAATAACTTAATAAAAAGTAACATTACTATAGAGGACCGATCAGATCGGGAGTATACTCTTTCGAATACAATAAGAATGTCGAAAATCGGTTTATTAATGACAGAGATATCCGACAGCAAACATACAAAAAATTAAAATACAGACGAATTGAGAACCTCCTCCTTTTTGGAAGTCGGTTAAATAGCACACATCATCCACTTAGTCTTTTCCCAACTATGTTGGGGTCTGCTTCCAGTCAAACCTTCACAACCCAATTAGTACTGTATAATATGTGGTAAGACTGATTGTTCGACTTTCGGGCCACTGACCACCTGTTGCGACTGTCAAAGATCTGCAAGTGACAGCCGAGACCAACGTCGTTAGGGGCTTTCCAATGCATCTACGTACAGACCATACTAGGCAAGCACAGCTTAACTTGAAGATCGACTCAAACTGCTGTTACTTAGCCACGAACTCCTCCACTTATTGTATGTCGAACATTAAAATATACCTACGTGTAAAATGTCAACGTCTAAAACATCGAAAATTTACCTTACCACTTTGGTGGAAATAAATCTTAATAAGTGATTGTTTATTTACAAGAATCAATCCTCGTTCACCATAATTGGTGTATAATGTATGTAAGAGTGCCTGTATCAATGGCCACTCCCACGCGGGCATTCTACTTTAATGAAAATGTATATTACGTCACAACGACCTGCATCTGTCTACCTACGTATATCTAGCATACCCACGCCATTGTGGCAAGGAATGTAGGAAAATTCCCAATCAATATTAAACCTGCTAGTTTGAAGGTTGAATCATGCTATACCGTCCCTAAACAAGCTTGCAGCTAGTTCGGGATAGGTGTTGTGAAACTTTTATTGATCTTTTTCGTTGTATTTGGTAATGTGAGTGGGGTCATTGTTGTACCATGTGATTCTATTCAAGACGTTTTTATGTGACTCTTGAGTGTGATGAGAAGATGGTGAAGGAGTGGATGGCTAAAGAGACAACGGTTGGATTTTGTGATTAAATGATTGCGACAGTTGATAGAGGAGGGATAAAATAAACGTGTTGCGGCTATCCCAAGAACACAGGAACAAGTAACATAGGAATAGGCGCAGGAAGATGACGATTAGTCAGAAGGTGTGGGTAATATCTAAGCATGAAGCCCCTAAATTAAGTACGACGGTACAAAACTCCTAGAAAAACGAACTACTCATACGTTACGAATGTCACACTGTCAGCTAATTCATGTTCCACCAAAACATTTTATCGTACTGAAACTTCACTTCTAGGTCATTGCCTTTACCAACACATAAATAAATATAATCCGATTAACAAAATATCACATAATTTAGACTTATCCTTTTCAAACAAATAACAAGAGCCATTCGCGCCGCCCTATTTCATTTTTCTTTATAAATATTTTTACAATTTGAAGTCGAATAAGTGGGAGGCGTTATAATTAGGGACCGTGTCTCACCTTTACCTTATTTCTTGACACGTAACATTCAGGAAGGAACCCTTTGAGGGTAGGGCCGTACAATGACGTAGGAAGGGTTGTACTACTTTATGGGTGCAAAGCGACGCGCGGCGGTACGACCCTGGCGTAAATATGACACATTCTGGATCGAGGTTTCCCGTCGGCACTGCGGGATGTTGTAAGAGTTACCGCGGCTTTGACATATAGAGCTAAGAAGGAACATGGGTGGTTTTTATGGTAGGTTTAGAAGGAGACGGTTACACAAATGAGATTGACGGGGACGTGTGAGATATAGAAAATATAAAAGTTTCATGTTCTGATCCTGAAGTCATGATTTACTTGGTGTGTTTTTATATAATAAATAGGAACTTATTTAAGTAAAATTAACAGACTAACTAAATAAACAATAAGACGCTTAGGAGTCTATGTAACCCTTATCCGAATCGTGCCCAGAAGACTGGCAGCATTGCTATGTTGAATGGCAATGCTAATTCTTTGGTAAAAGAAAGCGCAAACTATCTGGTCTCCAGGCCAGGTCTAGTCGGATTGATATTTTCTTAATAAGAGACGCGTACTTGGGGTCCATTGCCCGGTCGTTTCGACCCCAAACGGTGCAAACCTACATAATATTACAACACTTTTTGGCAGTGCATGAATGGTTAAAATTAATATTGCGTCAATTAAATAATTAACCTAAATCATTAATGATTCATTCCAAAAGTGAACTGAAAACGACGAATTAACGTGAATTGATTACTGTTAATTCGACATTCGACCTTTTGGTTTACATAATAATTAAAGCTCATGCATAAATTGATGTTTACAAGTTACATTATTGTGTAGCCTTCGGCAATTAATAGAATTTCTCACCCCTTCTGTGGGCTGAAACCACAACACAACCTACACTGAAACTTCACACTGGGAAAACATGGAGTATTATTATTGTGGTTCAAATGTTTACTAATCCATACCTTGAAGTAAATCCTTGGCGTTGATTTAATAAGATCCAAATTATGCTAAAGTCAATTGAAGAATACGTGGAATTCATTCTCGCTATATCAAGGAAAAGGCACTTTGTGAATTTCTTATTTAAAGGCTAACAGAAATATTAAGGTATTTAACATTTAAGTTCGGGGAGGTAAACGGTTTTTATAAGAGTTAGAAAATAGCTCGCAACATAATTCCTACAGTTTTTCTTGTCAACGAGAAACTAATTTCAAGTAAAGCGGCTTTTCTTAAAAGCAATCGTCAAAGTCAATTGAGAACAGCGTAGATAAATCCTTATTGCTATTTCAAGAAGGCTCTCAGTCCTTATTTCAAGGCTGAAATAAATATCAACCACCAGTTTCAGCAGTGGCTTACACATTAAGTAAAATTAGTATCAAACTTTCTCAAAGTGAATGAGTCAGCTAGAGAATAGCAATCGATAAAAGCTAAGGAAAGGAAAAGCGCGAGCGCGCAAGATCTCCGTAACTTGTAAAGTACAATGTTTGCTTTCAAAGCTAGTCGGAGTCTACATTCCTGCAAAGTCTGCGCTGGGAAAGCACACACTCACGAGTTTATCTAGTAAGTTGTTCAGCTACTAGTCATTTCTGAGTAATTTGTTATAACAAGACAAACCATGTAGTTAGTTAGTGTTTTTGCGTGTAGATAATAGTCTTTCATTATTTAGAAAGTAATGAAAACTGAAAATTATCATTTGTATTCATACAAAATGACATAATAACAGATAACGCTACTTTTGGAACGTTGTTATCTTTTCTTTTATCATATTTAACCAGACACAAATCCTCATAATAAAAGATTAAATACACAATCTTTAGAATTGTGTAACGGTAGGTTTTACCAGGAAAACTCACTGTAACTTTGTAATGTTATAAGTAGTGCAGTTTTATGTTAATTCACAGGGAAGTTTGAAGCTTTCCGGCACGCATCCCGCCCACAGTTACTAACACTATGTTTTATTAATGACCTTTAAGGAACGAGGACATTTAAAGGTTAACAAAGTCTTTGGTGGATAACACTATACTTTAGGATTTATTTAATAGGATTCCCATATACACGTACGGCAATTTTTTTTTTACGTTAGAATCTACGAATTTTTCAGCATAACGTTTAGTAACTCTTAGGGTGAATGACATGGTTTGTCTACGTATGACTAGGTAGATATTCTGTATAATATCAACATTAGGGGAATGTTATTCGAAGAAAAATGTGATTCAAAGCGTCTGCTGTTTGTTACCCTAGCTGATTCATAGTTCTTGGCAGAACTTTATTTTTCACAGAAGATTTAGGTAATAATAATAATGATAGGGTGCCTAAAAGTGAAATTGCTGTTGGCGTTAAAATGTTAATAGACAACTCATTACATTTCTTAAAATTAAAGTTACCAATTAAATTCTTTCATCATCTGCCCAATCATTTCTCAACTATGTTGGGGTTAGCGGCAGTCTTACTGGATGGACCTGAATATAGGGTTGCCATCTCAAAAAATTGACAATCAGGGCAAGATTCAACAAAACCCCAGATTTTAGAGCCCTAAACCTCGACACATCATTGGTCAATTTTTTTTTGTTAGGTTTGAGTCGGATCGTCGCGTCGGTTGATCGCGGCATGCGGGTACAGTGCATGTGTCGTGGATGGCCCAAGACTTTAATTTTTTAAACCCGGATTACAAATGAAACCCCGTCCGGGCGCTCCCCGGACGACCTCTAAACTAGGACAAATCCGGGGAAACCCGGACGGATGGCAACCCTATCTGAATACCAGTATTAAACATGGAGCTAGTGTCTATCCACAACCCATGACCAACATAATATTCGGTAATACCCGTGGTAAGACTGGCAAACAGTCTTACCAATTATTCTTAGAGGTGGCTTATATATTTGTATAGCAATAAGCTACAAAGGATCCTATAAAAGAAATATATTTCAGTAATTTTCTTTTATAAAAAGTGTTTCCACTGTTCACAATTATATTGCGACAAAAGCCAATCCGTGTCGCGGAACCGGTGTAGCAACAAAAATTGTAAGGTTGTTTTCCGATGCTTAGATAGATAATTTTACACTAGGATGTTTTAAAATTGTACGTTTTTTTTTTTAAATTGGACTTGTTCGTTTGAGCTTTAATTGAGTAAACAAGTAGGTATGCATAGATATTTCCCGATCGTTAATGACATTTCCATTCAGACATTTTAAATTCAGATTATTGTTCAAACACAAAAATATTAATAAAACATACAAAAAGACAGTATTTATTTAATAAAGTGCTGCAATGTACGAGGCGTTTCGTTGGAGCCGGTCGCCGGTATCGATCTATGCGGCACTGGGTTTGTTCAACTCGCCCGCCCTACCCAGACATATCTACCACCACTCATTGAATTACAGACACCGAGAACCCGATGTTTATTACTTTCTCTCACACCCTGCCATCTTTAGATACACTACATGTGCCACTTTGGGTTTAACGTTCGTGATTACTGAACATTTTGTAGATGATGTAACCTGACGGGGACTGTTCGTATTCAAATTGTTAACAGTGCTGAGTGTATTATCTATTGTGCGCCAATATGATATTGTACCGTAATAGGTTTTTTCGTGTATAATTATTTTATTTAAGCGGTTTTTTTAAATATAAGTATTAGTAAAAGGTTAGCTTAACTATTTTACAAGCCCAGGAACACAGCTAAAACGTATACACGTTTGGAACCCCGTCTTGATGAACCCAAAAACTACTAATAATTAAACTTAGGTTGTACCAACCCGTTAAAGCTTTAGATATCTTCTAGTAACATCAAAGAAAATGGTCTAGAGATCTCACAAGTGAATGCTGTCAACGTTATTAGAGTAAGCCGCAGAGATGCTTGACTCTGAACAAATGCCTTGACCTGATTGTGCGTGAACGAGACCCCTTATTTGGCGGGGCCGCGGCTTCAGAGAGCCAATGGACTATTAAATACTCCTCGAGATATTGCCAACTTTTAGGTTTAGCTTAACGTATTAACTAATAAGCTGGACTAGTGGGATATGGATTTATTTTAGCCACGTATGCGATGCTCATGATTTAGGTCGAAAAAAACCCAAACAACATTACTTACACTGCCAGAACTGAATGTGAACGTACCTAATCCTGTTCATTAACGAAACGAATTGTAGAGATAGGTTTCTGAATAAATCTACATTTTGAATGGTAAGCCTTTTAAGGAAAAGTTGTTTATCAAAATATTTTTAATGCAGCACAATCTTAGCATACAAATAAATCACGTGTCGGTATGTTAATACATGCTTAGATCTCCAAAAATACGTGTAACTATTTCACTAAATCTTTGTGAATAATTACGAGATGTATGATTGGTTCCAGCTTAAAGGGAACACAGATACACTAGACAGGTGGCACTGTGTGAAACAGAGTTGGGGCGCTAGTAAACATAATGACTCCGAAATCAATCATAAAATGTTAGGTTAATAATGGAAAAACATAGCTGTTTCACGTTTCTTGTCAGTAATAAAAAAAAAACTTAAAATTAATCTGAAATTCGGTTGATCTCTGGATACCAAGATGTATTGAGTATTTAAATATTCAACATATTTTCGTATTACACTTAATCCTTTATGTAAACAAATCTATATATGTATATAAAAATCAATGCCACTTTTCGTTGTTATTTTATAACTCAAGAACGGGCTCACGTATCCAAAACAAATGTTTAGGCTTTGTTCGGACTATTTAGTAGATAGTTTATGTGAAGTTTGCACAAAATCGGTCGAGCGGTTCTTCATTTATCACATTTTTTAAGAATTTAATTCAATAAATGGCGGATCATTTTGTTATTGTGGATTTTGCTGTCTTAGACCCGGTAGGTGGCGCTGCTGTCCGGGCAGTACCACGTCTGCCAGGTCCGCTAGTATATTATAGCTGTGTGTTGTTGTAGTAAAAAAAAGTATATTATAGTTAACCATGCAATCAAGCTCGTGGCTTAATAATAACTGACACTAGGGTCGATCTTTAGAGGTTAAGCCGTGCTTGCCTAAGTTGGTCTGTGGAGGGGTGACCACCCATCACATGCCGAGTTTTCTCCGTGCCTCGGAAAGCACGTTAAGCTGTTGGTCCCTGCCTTTGGCTGTCGTTACAGGTAGTCAGAGATCTTACCAACGGGTAAGTATCGTATTACCCAGTACTAACTAGGTTGTGGAGGTCAGATAGGCACTCGCTCCATGTAAAATGCAGGTATTCAGCTGCATTCAGTTAGACTGGAAACCGACAAAGCCAATCATAGTTGGGAAAAGGCTAGGCAGATGATGATGAGTTAATAACCATGCAATAATGCAAAAGATAGTGTTTTTTAAATTATTCAGTAGGTAAATTGATTATAAAATAACAGTTTCCTACGTCAGTTTTTTTTGTTATGCCTGGTGACTTCTCTGAGAAGAATCACCGAAACAAACCATATATAAAATATAATTAACTTCTATTTGTTATGGCCAGCTACTTGTATTTCATTCAAAGTCTACTAAAATCGCGAAAAGAATCATCTTGGCATATCTTGAAATAGTACATTGTTATCCATGTGGCGAAAATTAGTTATTTATTCCCGAGACGGGGTTTGGCGCCCGTAACGTAGTGACGGCGCTAATAGTTCGTGAGACTAAATAAGTAGTTTACCCGCGGTAAACACTGTGCTTTTTATTACGAATACGAGGAAAATAAAAACATAAATGATTAACGAAAGAAAAAATGAGTGTTGATCGAATGTTGTCGCTTTCCCGCTATTTTGTTTTTTTTTTTGTCCACTGGTCCGTCCAGCTATACAGCCAGTATTTTTCATGTTCATCATTTAAAAAAATCGCAAAAATTTTGTCGAAATTATTTTAGAGAAATAGTTAAAACTAAAGTAAATTAAACTCATAATATAATTTTATTCTTATGAACTTTATTTTAATTTTAAATCGCGCTGTAATTTAGTGGCTGTATAAAAAGTTGGAACATGGTTCAATCAAAATGTGAAAATAGACCAAGTTTTTTTTTAATAATTTGACAGCTGTCAGTTGAAAGTGATTCTCCCTAAGGCTGAAAAGTAGTACTTTCAACCCTCTCCGCAGGCATGTTACTTTCAGAGTATGAGTAATGAAAAAATATTTTTCATGTTTTTAGGATTGATCACATACTTAATTAAATGCGTGTATTCATTAGGATGGAGTTATTTCAATTGCACCTTGTAATATAATTAAATGCGTGTATTCATTAGGATGGAGTTATTTCAATTGCACCTTGTAATATAAAAAATAAAGGTTTAAACAAGTGACTGGATTGAATGGTTAAATCTATCTGGCCGATAAAGATGTACCTAAGACTTTAATTTCATCAGAACAGCATTAAGATATACTCCGCCTTTGGGTCAATGATAGCTCTACGTAATACCTTTTTGTGGACGTATTCTTTGATTAACCCTAAACTTAGACAACACCTTCGCTATGCACAATAGGGTATTTAACCAAAAAAATCGAATTAGTCCGTCTCTGTTAGATTATCGAAAAATATTGGATACGTGTTTTTTGTTTTATCAAATTTGACGAAAATAAAACATGTCAAAGATCGTGATTGGGGGCTTTTGACGTCACTTTGTGGGTAAAAAAATCCTATCCTTGTGACGTCACACGACTTGACGCGTCTTTGAAATACTAGAATAATACTACTACTATATACTATCCTGTTTGTGGTAGAAACTGATGCGCAATACTTTATTAATTCAATTCAAAATACACGTCCACAAATTATCTTAACATAGAAAAGTTAACAAAATTAAGTACCTACCTACCAATGCAGTTCCTTTCTCTGAGTCCTCTGAGTCAGTGCGCATGGGTGACGCTTACTCACCTCCTCGGGATCAAATATATCAGAGTTAAAGTCATAGTGAATACCCTTTTGTTTTTTGGCGGGTGGGAAATCATCAAATAACCCCTCCCGCTCTTGGGCAGAGCGAAAGAGAGTGTCAGACTTCTACTGACTAAAAACCACCCATGTTCCTTCTTAGCCCTCTATGTCGAGGCCGCGATAACTAGTGTACAACCCGCGGCATAGTGAATACCCTTGAAGATATTAGAACATTTAGAACTACATTGTCTTTCACGAACATAACCATTTTAAAAGCGAAACCATGGTGTTTCTTGCCGGTTATTCTTCATACCAACACGAACCGTGCACCTTTTGTCGACGTTTTACAAATGCCCATGTAGGCCTATGTGAAAGAAAAATGATATGTTCAAGTACTAAATGTGTAACATTGTAATCTCTTGTTGATATTCTTTGCAGCGGTTCTACAATTAAGTACATGCGTCAAATACTGTGTTTAAATATTTCATTATCTTAAATACGTACTATTCATTATTATTATCTACTACTTAATTATTGTGTTACTTCTGTGTGTGCTTGCTTGAGTAACTTCGCCAATTTCAGCTGTCAACTTGGTTTGAATGAATGGGTTAAACGGTAGCTGGTACAGCATGTAAGCAATGGTTTTGGCATTGGTTTCATACCCAGCTACATAAAATACAAAAGCTTGCGCCACCATTATTTTTTTTGTTATTTCGACAATTGCTTCAGTTCTTTAGTATTTTGAACTATTGACCACTCCCATTTTACAGAGTTCGAATATTAAATCAATGTTAAATCTCGCCGGCCTTATTTTTTTTTGTTTTCCATTCGTTTGAATTATAATGTTGTTTAAAATACCTTGTAAACAACAGAACAATGGCTTTACCGACCAGCCTTGGCTACCGCCAGGGCTGGTCGGTAAAGCCATTGTTCTGTTCTATACTATTAGACTGGTAAGAAATCTGTTTGAATCATCAAAACAGGTTTATGATTTCTCACGAGGAATGAAACCAAAAAGATAAAATAGAACCTGTGCTTATTTACGTCCAAAAATTGATTTTATTTCAATAAAATATTCCCGAATACAATCCCCAATGTGTAGGGGTACCAATAAAATTAAACAATAATGAAAATAAAAGTTAACTTAAAAATATTTTCAGTGCTGTTACTACATTACGTCATCATTCATCATAAATATTTATTTTATTACATTACTTTCTTACTTACTTATATTTATTTAAAACACATGGATGTATGAGGCGGACTCTCTTACTTCACAAATTCTCACTAATAAAATCTTGGTAATTCATAAAAAATATAAAATATGTATCTGATTTTAGAAGCCTAGGATTCACACAATTATAATGAATGAAAATATTGGTCAAATATGTTGAAATAACTTAACAAAATATTAATCTCATGAGTTCTATATTTATTAATATTTGTTTATTATTATTAATCACACTATCAGTGTATGGACACCTGCAAAACTTACTAAATTCCTATGTTGTCGGCGTCAGACGCTTGTGCCTATACAGGTGTAATTTAACCCATCACACACCGTCAACCAAGCATTCTGTACATCAAACTAAGTACCCCTTTGCAAAAAAAAATTGCTGGGAAACGACTTTTTTTTTGGGGCCAAAAATCTCATTTTACTGTAAAACTCAATGTAGGAGTCTTAAAACATTGTACTAGTGGGTGCTTTGAATAGTAAACGGGCCATGGAGGTAATTTATAAGTAAACTTATAACCTGAAAACTATTATTTACAAAAAACAGCTGTGAAAAATTTCGAACTTTGACCCCCAATATCTCCATAAGTTTAAGGGGGTTCAAAGATATGGTCTAGAACAAAAAAAATATCGCAGTAGTAGGGAGAACAAGTACCCTTCGTTTGCGCTTTATAATGCGTGTTAAGTTTTTTTTTTTTTAAAAAAAAAACGTTGTGTACTTGTACTGCATCGTGGGTGCGTTCACAAACATTTAAACTCACATACACAAATACCCAGACCTAGTACTCCTATCGAAGCCGAAAGATCCCGTAATCCCGTAAGTTCTCCCCGTAATTGAGATCATTTGTTTTAGACCATATCTGGAAACCTTCTAGGTAACCAAATATAGGTTCCCAGATAGGGGGGACATTTTCACAACTTTTTTTTAAATATAATTATTCAATGTTGTTATTTTTACCCGACTACGGCAAAGCCAAAGGAGGGTTATGATTTTGACTGGCTATTATGTATGTATGTGAGTATGTTCATCTGTTCCCTCATAGCTCGTAATCTACTTATCGGAACCCGACATATGAGGTATCATTAGAACCGTCTTAATTATCCGGTGAACGTAAGCTACAAAATGTAATGTGTTAAAAATAAAAATGGAGATAAATACGCCGTGTTTAGTATTATTTGAAAGGGCTTCACTTGTACATTTCCAAAATAAAGTGAAATCAATCAAACTCAAATTTAAAGGGACGCCCTCTAGCGGCCAAAAAGTTATGTGACTGTGGCTTTTCTTTTTTTTTCTTTAAATACCTAAACAATCCCGTACTATTCAATTCAGACGATATTTTTCACCCCAAAATAGAGCGTTTCCCAGCTATATTATTGCGTTGAGTCTCTCAGTTTCATGTAGATAATGCTTGGTAGACAGCTTCATGAAGGGTCCGTGTACACGTTGTATTTAGAAGAAACATATCATATGCGTTCGTTTTCTTAGGCTTTCAACTTCCTAGGCACTATATTCAGATGTATTCCTCCTGCAGGTCCGATCAGAGCTCTTTGGGGTGCAACCCCTAAGTTCCTGTCTGTATTTTTCGATGGCTCCACTTTAAACTTAGACAAAATCTTGATTATGCATAGCAGAGACTGCAGCCTGCCAAACCGCATACCTAAAAGTAAACACAAATTTTTATGATTATAAAAAAATCACCAGAGATGAAATGTTGACATTTTAATTGAAAGTGGTTGTATAATTTATATAACTTCTTGATTTGGTCGTTAATTAACTGGTGCGCAGTAGGTATTATTATGCAGATTATTTTTGTAAGTGTTTTAATTACACAGATTATAACTTACCAATGCAATTTCTTTGTCCTATCCCAAATGGTAAATAAGCGCATGGGTGTCGCTTTCCTACCTCTTCCGGATCAAATCTGTCAGGGTTAAATACTTTAGGGTCGGGATAATATTTCTCATCATAGTGTATACCCCTCGGGGATATGAGAACTATCATGTCTTTCTCAACTACAATATCTGTACCGGGTAATTTATAATCTCTAGTGGCCTTTCTTTGTAGTGGTTCAACTATTGAGTACATACGAAGGGTTTCATCAAATACTTTATTCATGTATTTCATTTCTTTTACGGTTTCGTATGTTATTTTCCCATCATTCGCCTGAATAACTTCTTCAATTTCTGCCGTCAACTTGTTTTGGATGTCAGGATTCAACGCTAGTTGGTACAGCATATACGCCATGGTTGTTGCACTGGTTTCATACCCAGCTACGTAAAACACAAAAGCTTGCGCTGCTATCACATCGTCTGTTATTTCAAGAGACACTCCACTTCGTCCGAATTTTGTACCACTGACCTCTCCCTCTCCACGGAGTTCCAGTATTAGATCCATGAAGTCGTTCCGGCCTGATGGTTTACCATTTCTTTGGGTGATAATATTGTCCACAAGATGTTTGAAGAAGTTTTTCACAGCAGTTGGAAAAATAGAAAGATTGAGCGCTTTTAGAAGCTTTGGAAACATCATATCTAACTCAACGGCAAAACTGGGAGACGAAATTATCTGGTCCACAAGTTTCAGCGCCTGCAATTTGTCGCTGAGACTGTCATAGTTAACTCCGAAAGCGCATGCAGAGATTGTAGATACCGTGTATGTCTGGAGAAGTGAGTGCAGTTCAAACTCTTTTTTTTTTAGGCATTCTTCTCTCACGTAGTCCACAAATGTGTTTGATCCTTCATCCAGTAGATAAAACATGTTTTTCAATTTACCTGATGTGAAAATGGGGCTAAACCGATTTCTCAAAGCTATCCAGGTATCTCCATCTGCGTGGAACAAATTTTGTCCTAATCCTTCTTTGCTGAATTCTACGCCACGATCAGTGAACACTTCGAAGTCTTTAATCATGATGTGCTTTAAAATATCCAAGTCTCGTATGAGAATACACGGTGTTGTCATTCTATAAAGACCAACCACTTTCTCTTCGGGAAACCCATCGTAGATTTCTTGTATCACCACGCCCCCGTTTTTTTTGCGTAAGGCGGATTCCTTCAAGTTACCGAAAAATATCGTTGGTTCCGGTCCACGGACGTTTCGGCTCTTCCAGTAGTTAAATGTTCTTGTAAAATAATAGTAAAGAGCGGAAATTAAAACTATTAACACTGCTGACACATAAAACACCGACATTTTAATGAGTTCTTAACACGTTAACCGTGTATGATGATATGCAAAGAATTATCGCTATGCGTGATTATATATACTCAAAGCGAAACTCCATTACGATAACGTCATTATATCTCTTTGACCTTCACGTTATGTATTTTAAAGTTAGATTCGTTTGTTTACTTATTACGTAGCACAAAATAATGGACCAATTGGCTGACTACAGTTAAGGTTGCAGTGTTTTTAGGGGTGCTTCAGAATACCAATGAAGAAAACAGAAAAAAACTTTTTACACAAAAATCACACAAGTCGTAAAAATAAAGGTAACAAGCTACTTATATAGTGTCTTTTCCAGTTTAACACTACTTGATTTGCAATTAGTAGTAAAATAAAGAAACAGTTCGAGTTTTTGCGATGGCGTTTCTCCATCTGGGTGGAACAGATTTTGTCCCAAACCTTTCTTACTGAATTCCACTCCACGGTCAGTGAACACTTCGCAGTCCTTAATGAAGATATGTTTTAAGATTTCCAAGTCTCGTATAGGGAGACAAGGTGTTGTTATTCTATAATATATACTCCAATCACTTTTTCGTTTGGAAATATATTATATATTTTTTTAAAACACTACTCCTTGATTTTTCCTCCGCAGTGCTGATTCCTTTAAGTTGCCAAAAAATACAGTTGATTCTGGTCCGGTGACATTTTGACTTTTCCAGTAGTTGAATGTTCTCGTAAAATAATTGTATAAAGGGTCTTAAAGTACCCTCAACGCAAACGAAGAGCACTTCTCCCAACCACTGCGATATTTTTTTTGTTCTAGACTTCATACCTGGGAACCCCCTAGTTACGGAGATATTGGGGGTCAAAGTTCCAAATTTTGCACAGCTGTTTTTGTAAATACTAGTTATTCAGGCTAAATTACCTCCATAACTCTTTTACTATTCAATGCATCCACTAGCATAATGTTTTAAGAGTGCTACATTAAGTTTTACCGTAAAATTAGATTATTGACCCCAAAAAAAAATTGGTTTCTCAGCAAAAATTTTTGCGTAGGGGTACTTAGTTTGATGTACAGAATGCTTGGTTGACGTATGTGTGAAGGGTTTATTTACATCCTGTAAAGCCAAAACTAAAAATGTTAAAACTATCGGCAAATAATAGAGTACCATTTTGAAGGAGCTCCTAATACATTCACTGAACTGTATAACATTATGAATGGCATTATTCACTTAACATGATTTTATATAGCATATATTATAGGCACCCTGGTTGCAATTACAAAACGTTTTTCCCTATATCCTATAAGAGATCATTTTCATGTGTCATAGTTACCTAATTACGTTATTGACAATAAGCAAGCAACGTCGTTCAAAGTATGTGTTTTGAAAATCTTTGCCTCAACAACGGGAATGTCGATTCGATTCCCTGGAGTTTAAATGTGGTGCAGTTCCACAAACGGTGGGGCACTTAATATCGTGAACTGCGTTACCTGTTGTTTTTTCACCACAGGAACTGATGGACGCTACTGAGAGGGCCAAACTAGTTTCTTGGTTCTGGGCTAAAAAAATTTTGATTGCCATCCACACTCAAAAGAATCACAACGGGAAAATATCAGCCGACGTACAAGACAGACTCATGCATGCATTGCAATAAAAAATATAGGTTTTTGAACTTAAAAACTCCGGTGTCACAGATATAGAATACTTATAGACCAGCTTCCTAGATAAAGAGCACCTACTCAGCGTGCACGGCTTATGCATTTTATATGCTTAACGTGGCTAATGAGTAATGTCGCAGAAATATGAATTTTTCAAAACAACACGACTCCATTAAAAACATAATTTTATACGTATAAAGAACAAAAACGAAGTCTGTTTTGAATAGAAACTTAATAGGCATGACGAAAGTATTTGAAATCCTCTTCCGTAATGTGGGTACATCTTTTTTATTTACGAAAAAACCTTTATTTCAGTAATAAAGTAAAGTTTAACGAAGATAAAAGCCATTTTTGAAAAAAAAATTAAATAGAGCGCGAAAACAGCTCGCAGTGTCATGGCGTCGGGTCTGACGTCACGCCTATGTAAACATGGAAATGTCAAAGCGCAGCTAGAGGAAACTAAAACAAACATTTCCATAATTCGTGTGTTAAAAATGAATAACAAAGTTTATAAGTGGTGTGCGGTGCCTCAGTGTAAAAACACATCAATAGCAATAGTTTTAGCATTACATTGAATGCCAAAAATGTTGTCCTCTGGACCTGCATAGCTGACCCGGTGATTTTGATAGTAGGTTGTTACTATGAGAAAAGGTACTAGTACATGCTTTGTAGTTACAGAAATTTACTCCTTTTGTTGGTTATTAACTCAGTAGCAAACTTTTATTACAAGTTGCGAAGGAGCTAACCTCAAAAATAAACTGACAAGTTTATTGTAAAAATAACATATGACAGTGAAAATAAACTAAACTCCTACAAGCTCAAAACGAGTTTATTGTATTTTTATAGTGTTAGATACTTACAAAATTTACTTACAGGGAGGTTTTCATATTTCGGAACTCGGACGAGCAAAATTCTTTATTTGACCCAAGGAAATCGCCCAACATCAGTAAATCTATCCTGGGCAAATTTGAACTGTTTGCTTTTACAAAGCCTGATTCCATTGCTAAAGATGTTCACAAAGTATTGTAGTAACAAAAAAAAATATCCAAATGCGTAATCGGCAACAAAACAACACAGTGAGCTAGTGACAGCTAGTGATGTTTACATTGGCGTGACGTAGTGCGCTATGATTGGTGTTTCAATCAAAATGGCCGATATCAGTATTTTAATCTTTTATTTTATTAAAAATCTTACTAATCTTAATTTTTTAAATAAAACTAAATCAGTGTTTTAAATCCTTCTCGTATGTAATTTCCCCTAATATCATTAAATCATTGATTCTTTGACTATGTCGTCACGCCTATTCTATATTTTTAAAGAACAAAACAAAGTCTATTTTGAATATTGCTTACGCCGCGACGTCATATTAGGTAGTCGACAATCGTGATACTTACGTTTCCTAGATATATCCATAAGTAATCTGCTGTCGGTTTATTCTACCTACACTCTATCAAAAAAAAAAAACATTGCAAAGTTTCCTTAAGCCAGAAATAAAAATTCGAGTAATGCGGGACTTTTTAATGCAATTATTCGATACTTAATTTTTTTAACGTTGTTTGTTAGTGGTTTTTGTAGGGGGGCTGTGGTTAGACAGACTTGCATTGTAAACCCACGAGTAGGGCAAGAGATGTATAAAAGACGACACGGTTGGCGCAGTGATTGAGCGATTGACTGATGCGCAGCATGTCGCGGGTTCGATTCCCGCACGGAACAAATATTTGTACGACCTACAAGTATTTGTTCCGAGTCTGGGTGTTTTTCTATCTATAATATGTATGTATTTACAAAAAAAAAATGTATATAAGTAGTTTATCAGCCATCTCGTTACCATAACACAAGCATTAGGTTGCTTAGCTTGGGACTAGATGGCGTTGTGTGAAATGTCCAAGGATATTTATTTATTAAAAAAAAAAAAAAAAAAAAAAAAGACCAAAAGAAAAACTACAACGTAAATTTATTCTGTATCGTCCCGTAAGGTGAATTGTGAGGGTGGGGCTGGCATAGACTATTATGATAATGATGTTTTATAGAAAAGTGAAATGTTTTAAGAAAGTAGGTATTTATGGTAACAACTATTTTATTTTATTTAATCCCACAAAGAAACCACATATGCAAAATCTATATTATTTGGTCGCTAGTACCCTGTTTGTGTAACTTTGCCTTGAAAATTTGGTTCAACAAAATACCATTATTCTAAATCCGAATTTCCTTATTATTTATTGATTATGGAAGGAAACGCAAGCAAAAGGTTTGTTTACAAGGAAGATGGTATAGGTAACAAGGAAAGAGGATGTCCAAGAAGACCATACGCTAATCCTAATGATGATGAAAGGCCAGTTGCTTAGTACTCACAACCGGCGTGCATGTATGATTACATATATGAACATACTTAAATTATAAATAGATATTGAAAGAGGTAAACTATAAATTTTTCAAAATCAAAAAAATGATAGACTTTCAATTTTATGTATACATTTAATAGATTATTTGTTCCAAATTATCACCAAATCTATCACTTACTGGAGGCGATTCTACGGTTAAGTAGAGTTCCATTGATTAAATCCATCGTTCCAAGTCAGCGGAGCGTTCTACTAAGGTTAAACTTCTAATGCACACACGACACACGATGACAGCACGGTTGGCGCAGTGGCTCAAGCAATGGACTGCTGCGCTGCGTGTCGCAGGTTCGATTCCCGCACGAAACAAATATTTGTATGAGAGTGTTAGTTTCGAGGGACATATTGAAGGAGGGTATTCAGTATTCGATTCTCGTCCCAAATAAGTAAAAAAACTATAACCTTAATTTGTGACATAATTGTCCCATGCTCTCCAGATCTCACTTTATTAGACGTTTCTGTTTCGTCATTGTCCTACGCCAGATTTAGAATATAAAGGGAAAATAGATTATATGTACCTAAAAGTCATTGATGCTAGCTGGTGCCCATAGAATATTTAAGCAAATTCATCAAAATGCCTAGTTGACGCTTCTCGTAACTCATGGGCTGGTTCATACCTTGGCCAGAGGCTAGTGTTGCCATGCAATTGGCAACGCCGCGAGTATCTTAGGCACATTACCAGCTGTCAGCTTTGAGGATGAGTTTTAATAAGTATAAAGTTAGTTTACTCTACATAAAACATAATAATTACATAACTAGATTAGGACTTAATCAATAATATTATTGTCATAACATAAATTCCTTACATAATATCTTATCAGTGCTGACTGTTGTTACAGTTTTTTTTATTAAATAATAACATTTTATCGTCAGCTAGAAGAGTAACAAATACGATATTAATTATATTTATCTAATATAATTGTACAACTTTTAAAACACTATCTCTAAAATTTATATAATTACGTCTTATTGTCTACTACCAACCCCTACTAGAGTCCACGGGAGTAACAAGCTAAAATTTATATAAAACATTATTATACAACTAAAATAATAATCTCTGTTCACACATTGTTCACAATGATATTACAAAATTTTCTTCGTATGCATCAGGTACTTACAGTGCAGTAATTACGTAATACATTTACTTAATAACTATTTGTGTAAGATAACTTTTAAGCTTTTAACTTCCTAGGAATAACATTAACGTGTATTCCTCCAGCTGGTCCGATGATAAATCGATCTGGATCCACCTTTAAATTCCTGTCAGTGTTTTTCGATGCCTGCACTTGGAAGTTGGATAAAAACTTCGTCACACATAGTTGAGACTGAAGTCTTGCAAACCGCATGCCTAAAACATAAACACAGACATGTTAAAAAGTTGACATTTAAAAATGGTACTGGTTTTCCTACTTTGTTTTTACAAATAAAGAGCGCTCAAAGTGAACAAAAGCCAACAAGTAATTTATCTACACTAATATTATCAAGAGGAAAGGTTTTGAGTGTGTATTTTTTTTTTCCGATTTCAATAACTCTTTCACCATTAGAAAGCTACATTCACCATTTTTATCCCTGCATCGCCACGGGAACGGGAACTAGTTTTTAATATTTTGGGTGCAATTTATATGTGGAATTCAAGAGTTTAAAGAACATAGTTTTGTCACTGAGATAATGGATAGGCCGTAGGTAGTTTCTTGATATTATCACTTTACAATGTCAAATGTTCGCGAATTCAGATAGTAACTTCAAAACAAGTTGATTGAGTATATTCAGTGATGACGTTCATGTTATCCATACTAATATTATATAAAGGTAATTGTAAGTAGGTAATCTTCTGCACAACTTAACTCCAAAAATTGTTTCTGTAACGGTGAGCTAGGGTCATAGGCTATATTTAAAACATTTCCGTTGTTTATTTTCCGTTCATAACGGGAGCAAAGGCGCTGGCAAAAGCAATATAAAGCTGACATACACCAAGTTAGACTACTTTATAATTTTCAATAAAAAATGTTACTTTACTTTTTTATGTATAATTTTATTTTTTTGTTCCTTGACAATAGTATCTATTTTAAAGTTAACGCAACTCTGGCCCCCAAGATACAGGCACAACCTAGTTTGGGGACCTCTGTTTTGTATCTATGTTGAAATATAACTTGTTACATTTATTATTAATGATAAGTTAGATTAAGTATTTATTTGTAACAACGATTTAATAAATATTATTATTATTATTATTATAAAAAAGTAATAATAAAATATTGTGCAGTAGCCAACTTACCGATGCAGTTTCTTTGTCCGATTCCAAATGGTAAATAAGCGCATGGGTGACGCTTACCCACCTCCTCCGGATCAAATCTATCAGGGTTAAAGACTTCAGGCTTAGGATAATATTTCTCGTCGTATTGTATACCCCTCGGCGATATTAACACTGTAGTGTTTTTTTCAATAACCAGATCTGTACCGGGTACTTTGTAATCTCTTGCAGCTCTTCTTTGCAGCGGTTCTACTATGGAATACATGCGAAGAGTCTCATCAAACACTTTATTCATGTACTTCATATCTTTTATGGTATCGTACGTTACTTCTCCATTATGTGCCTTTATAACTTCATCAATTTCTGTTGTCAGCTTGTCTTGGATGTCAGGGTTTAAGGCTAACTGGTGCATTAAATAGGCCATAGTTGTTGCACTGGTTTCATACCCAGCCATGTAGAAAACAAAAGCTTGCGACGCCATCACATCATCAGTGATTTCAACAGATGCTACATTTTCCCCGTGTTTTGAGAAATTGACCTCCCCCATTTCACGGAGTTCCAGAATTAGATCCATGAAGTCGTGTCGGCCTGATGATTTGCCATTCCTTTGAGCGATAATATTATCCACAAGATTTTTGAAGAACTTTTGTATGGGAGTCGGAATAATAGAAAGGTTCAGAGATGCCAGAAGTCCAGGGTACATCATATCTAATTCGTTTGCGTAAGTCGGTTCTGAAATGAACTTGTCTACAAGTTTCAACGCCTCCATTTTATCGCCGAGACTATCATATTTAACACCAAAAGCGCAGGCAGATATCGTAGACAACGTGTACACCTGCAAAAGGGAATGTATTTCAAACTCTTGTTTACTTTCGCATTCTTTGCTCACATGGTCTACAAACTGATCAGCGCCCTCATGCATTAAATAATACATATTCTTTAATTTACCAGATGTAAAAATAGGGGTGAAACGATTTCTTAAAGCTGTCCACGTTTCTCCATCTGCGTGGAACAGATTTTGTCCCAACCCTTTCTTGCTGAATTCCACTCCACGGTCAGTGAACACTTCAAAGTCCTTAATGAAGATATGTTTTAAGATTTCCAAGTCTCGTATAAGGAGACAAGGTGTTGTCATCCTATATACTCCGACCACTTTTTCGTTTGGATACATATCGTAAATTTCTTGAATCTCCACGCCCTTATTTTTTCTGCGGAGGGCGGATTCTTTCATGTTCCCAAAAAATACTGTTGGTTCCGGTCCGGCCACATTTCGACTTTTCCAGTAGTTAAAAGTCCTTGTAAAATAATAATATAGAGCGTAAACTATCACTATAAGCACTACCGGATAATAAATTAACGTCATTTTGACTGAAGTAGCTCTTAACACATTGAACAAACTTTAAGCAATGAATAGCAATATCACGTCAAATGTTTATATACAAGACGCGCGCGAACACCGGATTGTGATAATGCATATATTATCAGTGAGCAGTCGCCGCGTGAATTTTTTTGTTAACTATTTTTGGATATTTTTATTGTAATCCAGTGTTGAGCTTAAGTTGCTTGTTGCGCATATTATAACAACATTGCTGGACCTACGTTGCTGAGCTGATTTTGTATAGCGCAATAAAGCAGCGGTGGGTGGCATTGAGGTAACCTTAACATGTGTAACTATGTATTTAATAATCTCATATCATGTGTACGGCTAGGGTTGCTGCATCACCCCGAGGTGTTGGCTGCGTTGCGGCTGCGCGTGATGGGTGCGTGGGAGCGCGCCGCCGTCCCTCATTGTTAGATGTGCCAGCGACAAGGACTAACTTACTTAAGTTTGCTCCTATGTCACGAGCCGCGCGTGTTATTAATCTTATAATGGTATCGGAGGATTTATTTAGTCAAAACCTGGTGAAATTCATTCCAAGGGCACAAATAGTTATTGAAAATGGGGTGCAACTATGAGCTTTGTAATGTTTTACGGATTTGGCTATAGTTTAATTTTATTTTACATTTTTGTTTAATATTGTGTCTTATAGCATCGTTTTGGATGTATTGTCTGTAATGTTGCTATAACTAGTGGTAAATAAATAAATAAAATAGCATAGCTACCTGAGAGAATTACCGTTCGTCTGTAAAACTTTCTTCAAAACGTCTTTAAAGACATAAAAGGACTAGAAATTAAAGTATTTTTGTTACAAATTATTATAAGAAAACTACGATTTGATTCACTGTTTTTGCCTCGCTTTGCCTTAGCAGGTTTAAGTAGAAGGTAAAGGAATTAATCCGCTTAGCAGGCAAACATTAAAATAGTTTTTTTTTTTTTATTTGAAACAACGAATACTTAATTTGTTGATAAAAGCTAATTAAGATTTATTTGTACATAATAATGTTAACACAACATAATATCATGCTTGTTATTCCCGAAGAGTTAGACAAAGATATCTCTAACTATCTAATAGTACAGTCTAGTACATTTTTAAGTCCCATGAAAGCTCGCCCCCTCTGAACGAGCGTTTTGCCAGACAAATAATACAGTTTATTCATGATATTCTGTTCATAAACACAATTTAATTTTTCATTAAATACTATGGTCTTATAAACTTGTACCAAAGAGGTGTATGTTGCTGAGACAAAAAATAGTTAGTTCCCCCTATGCTGCAATACCAACTTTTGAGGGTATAAGGAAATTGTATTTTTAATTTATCTCGCCGCACTGTAATTTGTGGTTACAAGTTCGAAACCTGAAGTGAACCACAATATGTTTTTAATCGAATTATTAAACACCTGGAATTGACGATGACAGTAATGAAATAATTCGAACATTAGACTATTAACTGCCCAACACTACAACGCAGACTATGCTAGGTACATATTATAGTGAATTGGAATCTCTGGTAATCAAGTGTAATCAAGGTTGAACATATGAGTTCATTTCTAAGATTAGAATTTTTTATCTTATTTTTCTGTCTAGTCCAGTGTACGCACCTGCCAGACGAAAACTGTATTTAGTAAGTTGAGTTTAAGATGTATCTGACTGAATTCGAACAAGTTTACGATCTTTTTTACTTTTTAGACGTTTTTGTTAAAGATATACTGACTGACCTTTAGCACAACTTTAGTAAGTTCCCTTACATTATAAGAATACTAGCTGTTGTCAGCGGCTTTACCCGCTATAACACGAAAATTATCCCACGGGAAGATTAATTCGGGATGAAACTATTATATTTGTTAATCCAGGTTGTCAGCTAACTCCATACCAAATTTTATTGAAATCGCTCCAGCCGTTTAGACGTGAAGAAGTGACAAACATACACACTCACACACTCACACACTCACAAACTTACGCCTTTATAATATTAGTGTGATCAATAGTCCCGCGATCGTGATTTAAGTAGTTTCACGGGTATGTAAGCAGATACGATTATTTTAATACATTGCCTTTGCCTACGGTTCAGTTTTCCGATACTTAACTTCTGTTTTTTTTCTACTAAATTCTTATAAACAAGGAAAAGTAACATTGTGCACTTCCTCTCTTTACTTATTTAAAACTTGCTGTGCCTGACCGAGTGTATAATAGGGATGTTTAGTGCCAAAAAAATGTGATTCTAATTAGTCCGTCTGTTAGATTATCGAAAAATATTGGATACGTATTTTTTGTTTTATCAAATCAATAAAAATTGACGAAGGTGAAACGCGTAAAAGATTTGAGTGGGGGTTTGTGACGTTACTGGCCGGTAAAAAATGCCATACTAATGTCTTAGAATACGACGTCACATAAATTTTCAAAGAACTGTATCGACTTCATTGTTTGTTTTGGAAATCTATCTGACGGACTAATTAGTTTTTTTTTGTTAACTGTAAGTGTGCATTATAGATTGCAATAAACGATTTGAATTAATAATAATAATAATAATAATAATCATTTATTTCACATTCATCCTAAAATTACATCCATACTTGTTAGTAAAATTGCGAGCTTACAAACTAGTGTTAGTAATAAATAATGGAATTTTAAACAAAGTGGCAGGTCCGGGTGAATTGAATTGAAATATCAAATTAGCTTGTAGGCAAGCTAATTTGAGTACCTACGCACACATGTTGTTTCCCTCATTCATCAGTTTATTTGATTCGACAGTTTCGTTGATCCGTCAGTTTCGCTAATAGGATGTGTGAACTCCACAGATGCGTCAACTCGACAGTTTTCATACTTTGTAGTTTCTTTGATTCGACGGTTTTACTCAAATCGTCAGTCGAAGTACAGTCGGTATAAAATTCATATACCTACCTATATTTCAAAATAACACATATTGTGTTTATGTTTAATAAAATATTTCTTAAACGAACGAAGCATTGTTTGAAAAATTTATAAACACAAAACAAAAAGTACTTACCTACCTAGATTTTTTAGGGATTTTATAAAAGTTTATTAAGACAAATAAAGGAGGTATTCCTCGTAGCGCTCCCGTTTTGAAACGCTCCCATCTAAGCGCTCCCGTTTTATTCCTCCAAGCGCTCCCAAAAGGAGCGCTTCAAGGAACGATTAAATATATTAAAATTTATTTCCTCGAAGCGCTCCCACGTTTAAAAATAGGAAAAAGCATGAAGTAAACGTAACGAATTATATCGATAATTTTTAAAACAAACTTGCTTCGCGCAACTTGCGTTAACAACAAAACGCAATTTTACGTAAACACAAGTTCGGGCAATGCTCGGCTGGGTTCGTGTGAATTCGGTAAACGCGACTCTCTAGGATACAATGGGGAGGCGGGGTTACGGTTTGTATGTGTGTATTCAGGACTCACGCGCCGTGCGCGCCGCATCTTTAACTCTTAGTTATGAAGTTAGTATCGCTATTTTTGGCAAAAAAATAATTATAAAATTGTTTTAACCATTTTATCAATCGCATAGGTAGCATCACCGTTGAGCGCAATACGTTACTGGGTCCCGGCTCAGAGCAGGTGATTTTAGTCAGTAGGTGGTTTTAGTCAGTAAGAGTCTGACACTCTCTCGCCCCGCCTAGGACAAGGAAAGTCATTTCTACCATTGACGTAAACGATAGACACCTTTTTTTTTTTTTTGTTTTTTTTTTTTTTTGGTGGGTGTAAAATCATCGAATAACCCCTCCCGCTCTTGGGCAGATCGAAAGGGAGTGTCAGACTTCTACTGACTAAAAACCACCCATGTTCCTTCTTCGCCCTCTATGTCGAGGCTGCGATAACCGTTGGACTACCCGCGGCCCCGACAGGCGTCGTTTCGGGCCCCTCCCATGTTGCTGACATCTCTTTGAGGCGCGCGTGGAACACGAACGCGCCGTCGACACGGCCTGTTTTCGTCGTGAGACGGACGGACGGCGAGTTAGCCCATCACTCACCGTCCACAGGCCCGCGTCTACGGTGGCCGGAGGTCATCGCGGGACCCCCGATGCCCGGAGCGCCTCCCGTGGCGGCTGGGACGAGAGGTTCTCTCCCTCTCGCGTTCCGCCACCTCCTTCGCCAGCATCACTGCTTCGCAGAAGGAGGCGACGGCGTCCCATTCCTCCTCGCCCCGGACCATGGCAACGATAGACACCTCATTGCCTTATTTCTACGAAAAACTTCCGACAAAACATTGAGGTGTGCGGGGACGGGGGTAGGTAGTAATGGGAAACATAATGGAGAGAAATCATAAGCTTTCTAAACAATAAACAAATATGAATAGGTACATATGTCGGCAGATTATATTCATCTATTTGGTGGACTAAAGGATTTACAATACAACAAAAAAAAAAAAATACCAAACCCGTGCGATGCCGGGACGGGCCGCTAGTTGTATATTATAATAATGTGTTCTACTTATTACCTAGTTATTATCGATAATTTCAGTTAGTATAGTCCCATCTCTATCCGAAAGTTAATCATGGGAGCGCTTCGAGGAAATAAATTTTAATATTTTTAATCGTTCCTCGAAACGCTCATTTTGGGAGCGCTTGGAGGAACAAAACGGGAGCGCTTAGATGGGAGCGTTTCAAAACGGGAGCGCTTCGAGGAATACCTCAAATAAAGAAGTCGGATCTCTCTGTCCCCATATCGGGTTTGTTAAAAGCCTACACAGGGCGTTAAATGATTTGTGCGGGTTTTTGCATGAATGAATGCCTATCTGACCTCCACAACGCAGCTTATACTGGGTAATGTAATACCCTTTAATAAGAGTGGTAGTCACTGGCTACCTGTAACGACTGCCAAATCTATAAATATATGGCAGCTGGGACCAATAGCTTAACGTGCTTTCCGATGCCCGTAGGAAACTTGTTATGAAATCGGTGGTCACCCATCCACAGACCAACCTAGGCAAGCGCGACTTAACCTAAGGATTGATCCGAGTTGCAGTTATTATTTAGCCACGACCTCACAGAATAATATGTACAAAAAAATGTCTTAATATTTATTTTAAGTCATACCTATAATAAAGAAGAAATAAATACACATTATAAGAAAATCTTAAAATAATTTTATCCTAAAACTACTTTAATACCACTCTGAAACTACTTTGTTTAAAATACAGAATAATAAGTAGTTCAAATCGGTTTTATCAATTTTTACAATAATGTTTGATGGTAGTTGTAAGTATCTAGTTACTTGTCATATTAAAATTTACATTAAAAGCAGTTGGTATGTTAAGGCCATAACCTAAAATGGATTAGTGGATGTCAAATGTCTTTGAATTTTTGGCACTAGAACAATCCGGTTTCCTCACGATGTTATCTTTCACCGTTCAGTGAGCAGCGATGACGAAATAAATTACAAAAAGTAACGTGCCCTTTCGTAGAGAGGAGGCCTATTTCCCAGCAGTGGGAACATTATAGGCTGCTTATACTGTGATAGTGTTTGGCTGGGTTCGAATCCGTGACCTTACAACACGTTAATGCCGTTACTTCAGAGACACCTTTGTTCTCAAACCCAAAAAAAAATAAACATTTAAATTAAAACTAGGCGACAATAATAGTCAAATTGTTTCATGAGATATCTTGGCTGTAGTCACGTTGAATTGTCAAGGGGCGACAGTGTCCGCGACGGCTAGACAAGGAAAATGGCAGACTTGTTGCCGCCAGCTAGCGCTGAATGGAATCGAGGCTGAATACAATGTTCACCTTCCCCATAAATGAAAAACAAATATTCACTGGTTTCGATAAAAAAAATTGCTCATCCAGTCTTAATTTATTGTAGAATAGATCTGATATTAAATTATAAACATTATGTTTTATTTTTATTTCATCTATCACTTATAATTAATCTTCTTATAAAGTAACTTTATCACTTTCAATCACAATATTCTCATTGAATGGAAACTTTACTGAAACGGAACCATGGAAGAAGGGTTGAAACCATGTTGAAACTATTTAACTCAATTTCGACGTGCAAGTGATATTCAACCTTAGTATTAACAAGCTATTACAAGACCAACTATAATACATATTGACGAAGTACATACGACACATCAAGCTGTACATTTCCAGTATAAAATGCCCTCGGTTTGTATAGATTTCGACTGATTTACACTGAGAGATGATAGATAGCTTGAGTGGTCGCCGTGCTTACATTATTTATTTGGCAAATTATCACAAATTAGATTTTTATAATCTACGTTTATCCTTCTTGGTGTTATTACAAAGTTAATGTACGAATATTTTCCTATGATTTTATTTTTCTAGGAATAATATTGACACGGATTCCGTCTTTCGGTCCGATTAGGATTCTTCTCGGTGCAACCTCTAAATTCCTGTTGGTGTTTTTCGATGGTTCCACTGTAAACTTTGACAAAAGTTTTGCTATGCCTAGTATAGATTGAAGCCTGCCAAACCGCATTCCTAAAAAGAACAAACAATAATACATATTAAAAATAGGTACGTTTAAGTTGAAGCGATGATGTTGACCTTGAGTCGTTTCTATAAAAAATGTACACTACCGTTTCATTAATTATTTTCATATGCCTAAGAATAATATTAAAGGTGTTAGCAAATCTAAGATTATATTATAATTGGGCCGCGGGTAGTCCAACGGTTATCGCGGCCTCGACATAGAGGGCGAAGAAGGAACATGGGTGGTTTTTAGTCAGTAGAAGTCTGACACTCCCTTTCGCTCTGCCCAAGAGCGGGAGGGGTTATTCGATGATTTTACACCCACCAAAAAAAAAAAAAAAAAAGGATTATATTATAATTGAAAAGTTAAAAATATACAAGCACATTATTATGTAACAAGCATATTATTATGTTTATTAGTATGACACATTGTGTTGATTATATACGGAACTGATTAAACTAAACCGATAAACGTACATTTTATGAGATATAACCCCTCCTCCAAATTCCTAAACCACTGCAACTCAAGAAAGCTAGAATCAACCGTGGCGACCACCAGAAAAGTAACGAGACAATGAAGCTCGACGAAGTCACAGAGAATCAATCAGAAGAAAATTGCGGAGGAGTAAAAACATAGTATCCACTTCCCTCCATATCAATAGGAGACACCACAAAGATGTAGTTAGGTGTGTAAAGTTGCCCGTCGGGGCTGCGGGATGTTGTAAGAGATACCGCGGCCTTGACATATAGGGCTAAGAATGAACATGGGTGGTTTTTAGTCAGTAGAAGTCTGACACTCCCTTTAGCTCTGCCCAAGAGTGGGAGAAGTTATTTGATGATTCCCCCCCCCCCCCCCAAAAGAGTTGTCTAAAGTTACTAACCGATGCAGTTCCTTTGTCCGAGTCCAAATGGTAAATAAGCGCACGGGTGACGCTTACTCACCTCCTCCGGATCAAATCTATCAGGGTTAAATACTTCAGGCTTGGGATAATATTTCTCGTCATAGTGGATACCCCTCGGGGAAATTATCACTGTCATGTCTTTTTCGATGACCACATCTGTACCGGGTATTTTATAGTCGCTAAAAGCTTTTCTTTGGAGTGGTTCAACTATTGAGTTCATACGGAGGGTTTCATCAAATGCTTTACTCAAGTATTTCATTTCCTTTACGGTTTCGTATGTAACTTTTCCGTCATTCGCCTGCATAACTTGATCTATTTCTGCCGTCACCTTGCTTTGAATGTCTGGGTTTAACGCTAACTGGTACAGCATGTAAGACATAGTTGTAGCACTGGTTTCATACCCACCGACATAAAATACAAAAGCTTGCGCCGCTATCACATCATCGGTTATTTCAACAGACGCCACACTGCTTCCCAATTTTGTACTGTTCACCTCTCCCATTTCACGGAGTTCCAGAATAAGATCCATGAAATCATTGCGGCCTGATGGTTTGCCATTTCTTTGAGAAATAACTGTGTCCACAAGGTTTCTGAAGAAATTGCTTACAGAAGATGGAATAATAGAAAGATTGAGTTTTTTCAAAAGTCCTGGATACATCATGTCTAATTCTATTGCATAACTCGGTGCATCTAACAGCTGGTCGATAAGGCCTAAGATTTGCTTTTTGTCACTAATACTGTCATAGTTAAGGCCGAAAGCGCAGGCAGAAATCGTAGACAACGTGTATGTCTGGATCAGGGAGTGGATTTCAAACTCTTTTTTGTTTTGGCATTCCATGTTCACGTGTTCGAGGAAAGCATCAGCTCCTTCTTCAATTAGATAAAACATGTTTTTCAATTTACCTGATGTAAATATAGGGGTAAATCTATTTCTCAAGGCTCTCCAGGTTTCGCCATCAGCGTGGAACAGGTTTTGCCCCAATCCTTTTTTGCTGAGCTCCACGCCACGGTCGCTGAACACTTCGAAATCTTTGATCATGATATGTTTTATGATTTCCAAGTCTCGTATAAGAATGCACGGTGTTGTCATTCTATAAATACCGACCACTTTTTCGTTGGGGAACTCGTTATAGAGGTCTTGCATCACTACACCCATATTCTTATTGCGGAAGGTCGATTCCTTTAAGTTGCCGACAAATACAGTTGGCTCTGGACCAGGAACATTTCGGCTCTTCCAGTAATTGAATGTCCTTGTAAAGTAGTAATATAGAGCACTGCCTAGCACTATTAACACCGCAGGTAAATAATAGAACAACATTTTGGGGAGCTCTTCACACAGCTACCAAAAATAAACTAATGATAATAAATTCTTTCCGCTTGTTTTTATATACCTACGGCTAGAAGTCGATGGTATTATAACTGGCGTGAATAATTTTCGAGTTTTATCGTTTAATCTATTTGCTTACGAACTTACCGAATGACATTTATTATCTTTGATTATTTTTAGTTTTACCAGAAAATGCTGGGTCTGATTGTTTTTTAAGGCGTGAATTGGCCTTTTTTTTCCACAACCATCACCGGTTTTTTTTTTCAGAAAAATATACATTAATCTATACAATTTAGAGTATGACTCTACACTTCAAAAAAGTTAAAAAAATGTAAACTTCATAAATAAATATGCAAAGTAGCATCTGTTTTTTTTTGCGCAACTTACTACCATTTTTATCCTACACTATCAATCATAGGATGTTTTTATTGCCTTCAATGTATTATATAAAGTCATGCATGTATATTTTTGCTAATAACTTTCTTGAGTCTTTAAGTGGATCTTTTTTACGTAATCGCTACTCGCAAATCGCGTAGCTACTACCCCTATGGCGCCCAATAAATCGAGTGCGGGAGGGTGAAAATCAGTGGCGTATTTCCAGCTCTTAATTAGAATTAGAACTGCATTATGTTATGTCACTTGATCTTTTTTTCATTGATTATATAATCTTCATAATCAGTTAATTATCTGTTGATGCAATTTGGCAGTCTCATAATATTAGTATAATATGAGTGTCAACAACACGAAGGTGTTAAATCTAAGGTTCGGTAAATTGACATCCCGTCGGCCTGCGGGTTGTCTCGTCGGGGCTGTGGGTTGTTCGCAAGAGATACCGCAGCCTCGACATAAAGAGCTAACATGGGTGGTTTTTAGTCAGTCGAAGTCTGACACTCCCTTTCCCTCTGCCCAAGAGCGGGATTTCACAACCCCCCAAAAAAAAGATAAATTGGGACGCCCATTTTCACGCACACAAGTCAAGATCTAAATTAATGATTTCAACACTCGGCTAAGCATTTGGAATTTGAAATTCCAGAAATGTAATAATATTTGGCAATTTATTTGGGTTTGTCATAGTTTATGGGCATCAGTTTCCTGCAATGAAAGAAAGAAAACACATTTATGGGCACAAGCCACATGTACTCGCAATAAATGAGAGACAATAATGTATCAAAGAAATGTTCCTCTTTAAAAGCTCTACAAAAAAGTCCGCGACAGCATATATCTATCTATTAAAATTAACTCACTGTAACCATTTTTTACCATTTAAATGTTAGGTTCAATAGAGTAATTTTTTGCGAAGCTTATTTAACCCATATGGTATTAATCTATATCTAAATAAATGTGTTTGTTAAAACGGAAATTTAATATAGAATATTTGTTTCTTTAACTCTATATAGTTTAAACAAATATCTTAGAAGATATCGCAATGTTAAAATGTCCGCGCGACAAAATAACTACGCGGTCCGCCGGCCCTCGCCAGCCTTCGGGTAATTTAAATTCAAAATATTTACTGCACCATAATATTTACAAGGTGTTATTGTATATTGTTTTGTGAGCAGTGGTGGCGGCCCCGACTTACGAACAGTTGGTCGTGGGTTCGAATCCAGGCAGGCGCATTACTTTGTGTAATTTATTTTATCACCACTACTCTCAAAACGGTGAAGGAAAACATCGTAAGGACTTCGAAGAAATGTGACATCTACCAATCCGCTCTGGGCCCGCGTGGTGGACGATAGCCCATCCCACTCCTAGAGAGGAGGCCTGAGTCCCATGCAGTAGGAGCAATATACGCTGATGATTATGATGATGATTGTATATTTAACAGTAAGAGATAGGTAGGAAGGAACACATACTTAGTAATTCTCACTTTAATAATATATTCTAAGGTAATCTAAACTAATATTATAGAGAGGAAAGATTAGATTTTTTGTTTGTTACGATTCAACTCAAAAATTACTCTAACGACTTTGAAAATTCTTTCAACATTAGAAAGCTAATTGAAAAAATATTACTATGTTGGATAGTCGATCTATCGAGGAAGGTTGTAAGCTATATATTATTGTGACGCAGACGAAGTTGCGTGGGTCAGCTAGTATAATATAATTAGAGACCGGATTATTTATAATATGCCATTTAAAATCATTAAAATATGCATGCAATGGTGCATCATAAATGCTCAAAATGAGCAACAAAACTGTCAATAAATGCAACACAAAAACGAAATGAGTATCTACCTACCTACAACAAAATATAGTTAGTAGATTTATTTTGTTTAATACATAATATTTTTATTTATTTTTTTGTTAAACAGACGCGGCTGAGGGCTGACGCAGATGTTGCGCGCGCGCCGAAACTGGAGAGAGGAGCGCGCGCGGCCAGCGGGCGACGCGGCCACCATCCCGCGCGCCCTCTAGACCTACACACACCCCTAGGCACTGCACTATATACGGTAAACACTACATAATAATAATAATTAACATTTTTTATATTTTTAAATGTTTTTTTTTATTGTTTTTATAGGAAATATTTAAAAATGTAAAAAAATTGTTTTTATATGAATAAAGAGAATAATAATAATAATGGGCTACTACATTTTTACATTTAACAGTCAAACCATTGCAACGGTTTTGTGGGGCTTAGTTTATAAGTTACTTACCTTTCTGGAAAATGACATAAATAAAAAACTTTTAATGGATTAAGTGAGCATTACACAAACCTAATAATATCACTAGCCTCCACACTAGGACTCCCTGTATCGTGGAGACTAGCCTCCTTCGTCATACAGTAAACAGAAGGCAAAGCATATCATTTCAGCTGGTAAGTAAAGCGTGAATGGTTTCAAAATCATTTTTTTAGTCAACCAAATAGCTAACTAATCATTGTGTTTTAGACATATTTTATGAAGCCAATAAAAACGGGATATTTACCATGTTGATTAGATGTTTTGAGTTCTTGACCCTTGCAGATCTCCGTTATCATGGCGCTTGCAACAGCGGCAAAATATCGGGACGTCAAAACAAATAATAAACGTTGTAAATATCCCGTTATCAGTGTTAATGATAATGTTAGTGACCTGCAGGGCTATTGCGTATCTTTTAAATGTCAGTGGCTATCATATTGTCCATAGATTAACTGTCAAATTGGTTATGATTTAGTACAAAATGGAACCATTTGACAGTTAATTGATAGACACTATAGGTTAGCCACTGACATTTAAAAGATACGCAATAGCCCTGCTGCAAGGCTATTGAGTATCTCTGTTGACAGATTTATTGATTATCATTTTGGCTCTGTGTGCTTTGATTAACTGTCAAATGGTTCCATTTTGAACTAAACCATAACCAATTTGACAGTTAAATCCATGGACAATAATTATGATAGCCACTGTCATTAAAGATACGCAATAGCCCTGCAGATCAGTTCGAAAACTTATATATGTTATAATGATCCATAGTATCATTCTTAGAAAAATATCCCTTTGACTAGTTTCAAGATAAACATTGTTTGTTGCAGGTCGGTCATGAAAAATCTTGCCCATTTGCTGGCTGTCCCTATCAGCGATCACGTGGTAACTTTCACCTCTCTTGTAGCCGCGGACACACTGCTCTCGCGGACGACAGGTCAGTACATAATCTACAAGAAGTAAACAAACTCCATCTACTTGGGACTGTAAAGCCTAGCGTACATTACATTAAAGTCAAGCCATAACGCATCGCATTCTATTCTAATAGTAGTTAGTACAACATTTTCGAAACTGGTTATAGGGTGATTTATGCAATGCGGCAGACTATGAGAGTATTCAACTAATGTTGTTGCTAAACGATGTGTACAGCTACCAAAGGCGCATTAGGTGTCTACAGCGCCCCTAGGCTAGCACCTCGTCAGCGCCCCTCAGCCTTACGAATATGGCCATTGCTCATTATTGTAAAAAAAATTGTGCATGTCGTTTAAAAATCGAAATACTTATAATTTAAATCTGATTCTTATCTACGGTTCATAAAAGTGGTTACAATTCTTAGGTTTTATAATGGCCGATACAAAATTAAAGGCCCATTTTGAATTTTAGTCGAAAATGCCACCGGTCCGCTTACGATTTATAATAATAATAATAATAATATTCCACAACTATCAGACAACGCCATCTAGTCCCAAGCTAAGCAGAGCTTGTGTTATGGGTACTAGACAACTGATAAACTACTTATATATTTCTAAATACATACATATTATAGATAAATTACACCCAGACACAGAACAAATGATCGTGCTCATCACACAAACATTTGTCCTGGGTGGGAATCGAACCCACGACCTCCGGCATAGCAGTTAGGGTCACTAACCACTAGACCAACAGGTCAGACAAAGAAATAAAGATTAACGACGATTTTTTCAAGATTTAAATATTAAAAGCAAATAAAACAATATTCAATTAACAAACTAAAACTTTATCGCATTGATTATTGATTTTTGGTTTTCTTACACATAAGCATATGCTTTATAAACGATACGAAAATTATGTGCCCGTCCGCAGAGCTGTCTTTAGCAAAAGTTCCTCTGTTTTTATCTGGCAGTTGATTTTGACAGTTCGGCTGTCTAAAGTATTCATCTACGGTCTTCACATTATGGAGGTTTTTTTCACATCATGAAGGTTTCCTAACACGGCCTTTCCTGACATCCTGACGGCCTCGGCAGGTTTAAATAGTCCAACATCCTCAGCACATGCCGCTTCCATACTTCAGATGTAGTTTTATCGTCTATTATAAGAATAGTCTCATCTGATGCACCTGCTCCTGAAATAAGGTCTAGTAGTCCCAAAGACTAAACTAGAACATCAAACAAGGTCTAGTAGCCACAGAAGACTCACTAGAACATCACAAAAGGTCTAGTAGCCACAAAAGACTCACTAGAACATCACAAAAGGTCTATTAGTCACAAAAGACTCACTAGAACATCACACAAGGTCTAGTAGCCACAGAAGACTCACTAGAACATCACACAAGGTCTAGTAGCCACAGAAGACTCACTAGAACATCACACAAGGTCTAGTAGCCACAGAAGACTCACTAGAACATCACAAAAGGTCTAGTAGCCACAAAAGACTCACTAGAACATCACACAAGGTCTAGTAGCCACAGAGGACTCACTAGAACATCACAAAAGGTCTAGTAGTCACAGAAGACTCACTAGAACATCACACAAGGTCTAGTAGCCACAGAAGACTCACTAGAACATCACACAAGGTCTAGTAGGCACAGAAGACTCACTAGAACATCACACAAGGTCTAGTAGCCACAGAAGACTCACTAGAACATCACAAAAGGTCTAGTAGCCACAAAAGACTCACTAGAAAATCACACAAGGTCTAGTAGCCACAGAGGACTCACTAGAACATCACACAAGGTCTAGTAGCCACAGAAGACTCACTAGAACATCACAAAAGGTCTAGTAGCCACAAAAGACTCACTAGAACATCACACAAGGTCTAGTAGCCACAGAAGACTCAACTAGAACAATTATATTGCACAAGGTCTAGTAATCACAAAAGACAAGACTAGACCTAACACACAAGATCTAGTATACAACAAGACTAGGCGTTACACACAAGATCTAGTATAAAACAAGACTAGGCTTATCATGCAAAGTCTAGTATACAAACAAGACTAGACGTAATACACAAGGTCTAGTATACAAAACAAGACTAGACGTAATACACAAGGTCGAGTATACAAACAAGACTAGACGTAATACACATGGTCTAGTATACAAACAAGACTAGACGTAATACACAAAGTCTAGTATACAAACAAGACTAGACGTACTACACAAAGTCTAGTATACAAACAAGACTAGACATAATACACAAGGTCTAGTATACAAACAAGACTAGACATAATACACAAGGTCTAGTATACAAACAAGGCAGTAAACAACAATACCTATAGACATTCAATGTCTACTCACAAACAAAGTAAACAACACAGTCACCTGAAGTCCACTAGCCCTTTCAAGGCACTGTACTGCGCCACCGCATTGGTCGCCTTGCCATGGGCTTCAGCAATAACCATCAATTCGTATCGGCCATTCTCCAATACTATTATCACCTTATGAGAGCCGCACATTCCGGGATCCAATTTCCCTTTAGACTGTACGTATTTAATGACATAAGCAAGATCATATTTTCAAATAACTTGAGGTGGTTGATGCATTTTGTTGACATACTTGTCTTGTCGATTTTGTTTATACAGACATTCAGCTGCCCTCTGCCGGTCGAGTTCTTGCAAGAATCGACGATCCAATATTTGAACAGTTCATAGTTTAATGTATACCGATCAACAAATGTAACAAAGTTGCATGAGAGGTCTTTTGCTTTGTGATATTCGGCATAAACTGCAAACTTTTTGTTAGTCCCGACACGAAAGAGTTAAGTTAAGAAAAGCACATAATCATAAACAACGAAGCGTATTGCTAATAATACGCTAAAGGACGACTGGCGCATTACCAAGTACTATGGGCATTTTTAGGCGTAACAAAAGCATTATCTATTTTTCTTAAGCATTATTTCACCCTAATTCTATAATAAGATTTGTAAATTTTTTACCCTTGTATAACCGATCTATGTTCAATGATCAATGGCAAAGGGTACCTAACCGTCCTTAACAGTGATTCTGTATAAGGAATGAAAATCAACGCAACTTTTCATTAAAAGATGATTTGTACGGCGTATAACACACGGGCACACCAATATTGAGAATGTGCAGGCTACCGGTGGACACAATTGAAGTAGCAGTTCCAGTTATCATAAATTTAGAAAAATCATTTAATATTTCTAAGAATGTCCTTATCTTTGACAACAAGCCACGTCTGGATGTAATACTCATTCGATTCGATAGCAAAGACTTTTGCACGGACAGCACTAGTAGTTGAAACGTTGGTAATATTTTGTGCGTAAAATTACAATACTCCTCAACGATTACTTAATTAATTACTCCTATTGTATATGAAAGTAAGGAACAAACATCTAAGTTGTTTTACTATTATCCGACCGTTGTTTGGCAAAACCATCTTTGTTAAGGTGCCCAATTTTCTTACAATACATGCAAACAATTTTCGTTCCCGAAGCATTTGTGCTAGTAGTTGATTGATTTTGTTATAATCTTTTAGATGTCGGAATGACGACTAATCGGCTTCACAGTCGAAAAATAATTAAGTAACTTACTAATGGCTTACGGTTCCTATTCGTAGCTGCTTTTAGGTTGATATCATTGATAACACATATGATAATAGCACTAATAAGTTCGTACCCGATCATACCCTCACATGTTTTGTAACCGTAATAAAGGTCGACAAGCGTACTTTGCATTCGAAGCAAAAGCCAAAACTCATGACCTCATAAAGAATGTTCACCATGTCAGCCTTTTTCACGCAAAAAGATTCTCATTTAATTACTGCATTAATTACCGATAGGTAGTAACCCAATCATCCAACCAAGACTTTGCATCGCCCTTAAGACAATGACCGAAACGCGACAAACGTTCAGCATCATTACACTTATTCAGAGTTTGTGCACGATCTACTTCATCAAAGCAGGCATAAATGATGTGTGTATATTAGAGTCAAAATTGTTTATAAGCTCGTGGCCTAATGCCACTCGGGTCGATCTTTAGGTTAAGCCGCGCTTGCTAAGGTTGATTTGTGGATGGGTAACCACCCAAAACATAGGTACCCAGTTTCCTCCATGTCTCGGAAAGTACGTTCAGCTGCCATAAATAGATCTTTAGCAGTCGTTACAGGTAGTCAGTGTATCTGAACGTCTGACAACGAGTCGTACCAAAGGGTATTACTCAGCATCAACCGAGTTGTGAAGGCTAGATAGGCAGTCGCTCCATATAAAATACTGGTGTTCATCCGGTTAGACTGGAAGTCGACTGGAAGTTGATGGGAAAAGGCTAGGCAGATGATGATGATTTGACACATAGAAATCAAGTGAACCTACTAACGTACCTTTAAGAATGAATAGCCTTCACATATTCTTCCGTTAAATCGCTATTTGTTGAAAATTCGTCGTCATTAGTCAACACATCTACCAACGATCTATTTTACGCATTTAGCCGGGTCACAATAAACTGTTTGTAAGGACTCACGTAATCCATAATGACTTCTTGGTCAGGGCCTGGACGGCGAACGGTTTCGATGTATGGAAACTTTGTGATTCCTAGAACGCAAACTATTACGAATTCCATTATTGCAACATGCAACACATTAATGCATAGAAATCAACAAAATATTACACCAGAAATCAATAATGCGTTAACTAAAACCAAATTTAGGAAACATATCCCACTTCTGATAAAAGCAAAAAACAATATTCAATTAACAAACTAAAACTTTATCGCATTGATTATTGATTTTTGGTTTTCTAACACATAAGCATAAGCTTTATAAACGATACGAAAATTATGTGCCCGTCCGCAGAGCTGTCTTTAGCAAAAGTTCCTCCGTTTTTATCTGGCAGTTGATTTTGACAGTTCGGCTGTCTAAAGTCTTCATCTACGGTCTTCACATTATGGAGGTTTTCTTCACATCATGAAGGTTTCCTTACAATATAATATTCCCAAGTTATGAAACTAATTTTCATTATTTTTGTATAATATACTAGCTGATGCCAGCGACTTTGGCCGCTACAACTCGAATATTATCCCACGGAAATATACAATCGGGACAAAAACTATCCCGTGTGTTAATCCAAGTTATAAACTATCTGTGTACCAAATTTTATCCAAATCCGTTCAGAAGTTTTGGCGTGAAGAAGTAACAAGTAGTGTGATTAGTGTGATGAAATCACACACAAATACAAATAGTTTATTTCTTTACCAAGTTTGTACAACATACTAGTGATAGAAGTGTCCTGTTAAGCAAGTAAATGCATGTACTAGGACACTCCCCTCTTCCGTAACTTAAATTTACGTAATGTACACAAGAAATGCCAGTGTTTACTACTTATAATTATAATTTATACAATTATAAGAAAGTCGATTAAACATAAAAATAGGTTAGTGTGCGTTTTGTGTAAGTAATGTGAGATGGTCATCTGCGATGTGTGTGGGTTGTATGTTTGTGTAGGATGTGTGTATGATTGTACGTTTGGGGTTAAAACACCGGGGCCTTGGGGTCCGAGTGCTCACCTAATTTTTAAGGGAATTGTCAAGCGGTTGGTCGACTTTTCACGTGACCAGTGGGCTGGCCCATTCTCTGGCCAAAGAATCAGCATTGCCATCTAACGTGGGAATGCTGACAGCCTTCTGGGCACTTTTCCTGTTGACAACATTGTGCACGAATTTTTTGACGTCCTGTAATCTTGATTTACATTAGATAATTAGCGAGTTTAGTTCTTGTAGCAATTTATGTGTAAACTGACACACCTCCTTTGTGTTCTTAAGCTGTTTATATTTAGAGAAGATACTACTTATTTCTTTAGTAGTCTAACAAATATCTTATTTTCTCATCCTTAGCCATTTATTTGTCTAGATAGACTCCGTAGTCTTGTCGACCTCATTTTGGCGACCTTGAGACAATGCTGTTATTCTACAGAACAATAAAAGGCAAAGACGAGTATACTTAGCTTTAGTCCAGTCATAAACTTTATTCGCTTCAAACTTCTGCAGAAGTTTACTTTGATAAAAACCTCTAATAACAGAGTGTATTTTTATAGAGCTCGAAATTTCAGTGTTGTTTTAACCAACTCAAATAAAAATATCAATCGTAGTAAAAAGTAAGGTTTATAAATAATAGATTGAATTCTGTCTAATAATAAGTTAGATTTCAAAATCTTTCATGAAATCTGTATCATAATGTTGCTCTCTGATCGTAATTAATCCCTCAATGAAGGCGAAAACAGAAGTGGCATTAACAATTCTAATCGGACACTCTCTCAGAATTGCTAATACCTCTAATTGAGTTCGCGGGAAGTGAAGGAACTATACCAGAGTTATCAAAGCCTTCCTATTTGCTAGTATACCTATAGTAGGTCTACGTTTTACACGAAGTCGACAGGAATATTACGATGCAATCAGATGACACCAGACATCTCGTATCTGTGTGACCTCCGGATAACGTTCTTCGTTCGTCAATCAAATTTTGTTTTAATTTTAGAGGCTCCTCGCCTCGTCTCGCCACGAGTTACCTCGTTGTTTTAGGGGTCGCAAGCACGATTGCTGAGCTTGAGATCCTGGGTTTGATTCACTTAATATTAGTTATTGGGTTTTTCTATCACGAATGTCTCAGTAGCTGCCACCTAATTTAGGCCCGGTTGATGTCAATAGGCTGGTCCCCTATTTTATACTTTAACATAACTGGCGAAACGTAGAGGAGGCCTATTTGCTAACTGAACAAGTTAGAACACCAACAATTCAATTTAGTTGATGATTTCACAGGGTACTAATGTTTACAAAAATCATGGCTATGATTATATCATTTCGCTCATCACCATCATACTCCACAAGGTTAGTTTTAAACGCTTACATACTAACACTGATAAAAATAAAACTTTTTAACTAAAATTAAACCGACTTCGACAAAAATAAAAAACAAAACAAAAAATTGTCGATTTCAGTTTTATTTTTTGTTTAAAAGTTTTTATTTTTCACTTTTTAGTGATTCACATGTGCTTACCCCTTCACAACGTACCGGCGTGATGTTATGTTATGAACTGGTGTAAACAATAGACAGACATGGAATTTCAACAATCCTAATCCATTTGCTATCATTTAGACATCAATACGACCTCGCAAACTTTTGTATTTATTAGTAGAATAACAAAACATCACGCTTTTTTTTTTTTTATGGGACAAGCCCGCCTCACTATTCCCAAACCACTGTAACTTCTGTAAGCCAGAATCAACAGTGGCGACCACAAGAAAAGCGCCGAGACAATGAAGCTCGACGAAGTCCCAGAGAAATGATTTGACTGTCTTGGATCCCGCTACGAAATTAATCAGAAAAGAATAGCGGAGGAGTAGGAAAAGCAGAAATTTCCACTTCTCTCCATATCAGCAGGAGACAGAAAAGAACAAGGCCAATAGGCACACAGGGACGCATACAACTGGGATAAGCCCAGTTGCCTAGCACCACGGATATTGTTGTCATTAATATTACTGGGTCCTAAGTTGTGAGCTGTTATATCTGATTCCAATAATAGGTATGACAAAAATGCTTGAACGCACGGAAATTTGTTCTAGTTTCTACAAGGTCCGTATAGTAAATAACTCCGGATGTAACCTGTACACTATCCAACATAATATTGCGTTCATTCTGCCAAAGACTATAACACTCCCATAAAATGTGATGTGCAGATTGTTCATATTCGCAGTCAGATGTAGAACATTGACAAAAAGGCGACGCAACAAGCTTGAAGGAAAATAATTTACTCTTAAAGTTACCATGACCAGTGAGAAATTAGGCAACACAGTGATCCACCTCCAGCCATGTCCTGGCCAGCCGCTCACGAACGGATGGAAAGAACTGGTGGAGGTGTCGGCCTTTGATGGAATTATCCCACCTACATTGCCATTCTGACAAAAGATCCTCCCAGACGTCAGTCTGTGGTTTAAGTAATCTAGCTATTTTAGTACGGTCACGTTGTGTTAAAAAGTCTGCGTCCGCGGTCTCTCGTGCGCAATAGTACATTGAAGCACGGCGCTGCACTTCGAGATCGACTGGAAGTACCCCTGCCAGTACCGGTAAGGCTTCAGTACTAACCGTCCTATACGCTTTACACAAGAAAATCAAGGCCAACCGCTGGCTTTGAAGTAATTTACGTCGTGCCGCTCCTATGGTGGCCCTATCGGCCCAAACAAAACATCACGCTTGTAATCCCCGAAGTTTGCGAGGTCGTATGGATTTCGGTTACATGAGAACCATTCTACCATTAGATCAGCTTGTTATAGAGAAAATACCAAAATCCCTGTACATTTTTCTGAGTTCTCTCGATTTCGCCAAGATTCCATCATCAGATCCCGATCTGGTGACTATGAGACCAATAGAAAAGCATAGGCTTTCGAATAAAAGAAGAGATTTCCAAATCGGTTCGTAAACGACGGAGACGAAAAGATCGTTAATGTAGACAATGTAGTTTTTTTTTGAGTTTTGTTGATTTTACAAAAACCGGTTGTCCGATTTATTTATTTATTAAAACTTTATGCACAAGTAATAAAACCGTACAAAGGCGGACTTAATGCCTTGGGCATTTTCTACCAGTCTACCTTAGAGTGATGCAGAGACATTACACAGTAGGTGTAAAACAGAAACAAAAATTAAAAAATATATATACCTAACATATAAGAATAAAAAAATACATACATATATACATAAAATATATAAAATTTTGAAAGATAACAAGACAAAGTTTTAAAAACTTAATTGTGAGACGAAGCTGCCAACTTCTTGCGGATGTGCTCGCGAGCTTTCATTTTTAAAGTGAACTGTCCGTTTACTGTCCTGATCTCCTGAGGGAGTTCATTCCAGAGGAAGACCGCCTGGACAAAAAAGGACGATTTTATAAAGCCAGAGCGATGAGAAGGACAACGTAGAAGACGATTATTAGCAGAGCGAAGAGTCTTGCTGTGAGCAGTGCATCGATTTAAAAAAAAATAAAAATGGAACCATTTGGAAAGTATACCATTCCCAACAAAAAAAGAATTTTTCACATCGGTAAGCAAACGACGGAGTTATCCTACTAATATTATAAATGTGAAAGTTTGTGAGAATGGATGTGTGGATGTTTGTTACTCTTTCACGCATAAACGGCTGGACCGATTTGGTTGAAATTTGGTATGTAGATAGGTTATACCCTGGATTAACATATAGGATAGTTTTTATCCCAATTTTATGATCCGTGGGATAATTTTCGAGTTGTAGCGGGTGAAGCCGCTGGCAACAGCTAGTGCCTGAATAAACATAAAAAATATATATTTAAATATGCTAATTGAGAACCTCCTTCTTTTTTTAGAAGTTGTTTAATAACACACAAAATAAAAGGAGACCTTTTCAGTACGACAGAGACCACTTTTTGTTGCTTGGGTGTCCGTCAAAATGAATGCCCTGAACCTATGACAGAGATTACATAACTAACGTACGGATACAAAGAAGCCTCGAGTCCTTACAGAATGTAATATTCCGTGTGGGTTCAGCAAAAAGGCATTCCACAACCGTTTTCGTACTACATAGAAACGTGATGGGTCAAAACAGGCATCGCGTGTCAAAATAACAAAAAGAGGTTATGAAAAGGCCTGAAACAAATACGCTTTGTTTGACAGCGGTCAATAAACTTTGTACATGTGTGTAGATGTTTGAATACTCACATTCACATTGTATATACATATACAAATGTAGATATTTACCTACATGCCTACATGTAATTGTACATAAATACAATGACTTCACTCGGAAATACGGTGAAATTGGGTAATACTTAAGGGGGACACTTGTGACGTTTAGTGAGCTTCGCGAATCCCTAGTGAATAGACTGTGTAGATACAATACGAACAGTTACATGAGCCAGGGGTCCACACCGATACATTTAAATACGATATGAAAAGTAAGATATGTACTTTAATCTAATTTTTATAAACATTTGAACCGTCTAAATACAGCTATAACGCGCCATTTCGGTTGAGCAATTAATAATAAATAATTTGTTTTATTGATTTTATAACTTGAAATAAGACACAAGAGCTAAACGAACTGGAATTCATCAACATCTGACTGCCCTTATAAAAAAACACAACTCTAATAAAACAATTTAGAATAGGTTAGTTGACAAAAAAAATCTAATTAGTCCGTCAGATAGATTTCCAATAAATATTGAACACATAATTTTTTTTTCACTTAAACAAGAAATGAAGACCATACAGTGCTTCGAAAACTCCTGTGTCGTCACATCGCACTGCATTTTTTACCACTTAGTGACGTCAAAAGCCCCTACTCATGATCTTTTTTATTTTTTTTTATTTTAATCAATTTTTAAATAATTTAATAAAACAAAAAACACGTTTCCAATATTTTTCGATTCCCCATTATAATATGTAACCTACAATAATAAGTAAATCCGTAATCAAAAGCTTTTGTACCAAATTGTTGTGTAATTACATTTAGTTCTTGCCAAACTTCTTGAAAGTGTATTTTTGTGTGAAAAGTGTTCATTCACCGTTATCCACGATGGTATCTAGTTAATCGGTGGGACTTCTGAGTCACGCGTGGTTCTGTCAGCTTAGTGCGAGTTTACCTATTCGAGCGCGATAACGTAAACTCAATCAATACTGAAACAGAACTCATGGCACCATTTGGTGTCAAAAATAGGAATGACAAACATTTCATACAAATTGAAGCTATCTTAAACACAAGGGAATATGTTTTGGTTGTGACAAAATATAAAGGGTGTAAAAGTACCCTTAACGCAAACGAAAGGCACTTGTTCTCCCCACCACTGCGAATATTTTTTTGTTCTAGACCATACCTGGGAACTCCCTAGTTACTAGGAGATATTGGGGGTCAAAGTTCCAAATTTTTCAAAGCTGTTTTTTAAATACTAGTTTTTCAGGTTATAACTGTACTTAAATTACCTTCATGACCCGTTTACTATTCAAAGCATTCATTAGCACAATGTTTTAAGAGTGCTACATTGAGTTTTTCTGGAAAATGTGATTTTTGACTCCAAAAAAAAGGTTTCCCAGCAAAAATTTTTGCGTATAGGTACTTAGTTTGATGTACAGAATGCTTGGTTTACGTTTGTGTGAAGGGTTAATTTACACCCTGTATGTGTTGTTAAAAGAGTAACCAATGTAACCATAGAGTTTCTTGCCTGCTCTTCTCCATATGAAACGACCAACCCAAACTGTGCACCTTTTCTCGACGTTTTTATTTGCCCATGTAGGCTAATCACACTATCACACTTCACACTAATATTATAAAGGCGAAAGTTTGTGAGTGTGTGAGTGTGTATGTTTGTTACTTCTTCGCGCAAAAACTACTAAACGGATTTAGATAAAATTTGGTACACAGATAGTTTATAACCTGGATTAACACATAGGATAGTTTCTATCCCGATTTTATCTTCCCGTGGGATAATTTTCGAGTTGTAGCGGGTGAAGCCGCTGGCAACAGCTAGTGTGAATTAATGTAGATTTGGTTTGTTAACCTGTACGTTAATTCGGAGAAACCTGGTCGTGTGCACCATTAAACAAATAAGCTAAGCATAGCACAAGCTGCTGGTGGTTAATCGTAACATTGATGATGGTTTGCAGAAGGGCGGTCCGCCCGTAGGTGGTCGGCGGGAGAACGCGGGCGTAGAGCGTGCGGCCGCGCGCGTTTCCCGCACCACACACACCCGCCCATTCACTGTTAGCAGGTAAACATTGTACATTCAACCACTACCATCTAATTCTAAACATATCCAACAGGAAAAATGTGTCCGTTGAACCACAACGAACCAACCCACAATCTCTCAGATATTACATGAAACTAATCCGCATTCCAAATGTTTTTGAACCTTACGTCTATTTAAAATGTTTGTCGAGAGACTTAAAGTAATATTAACTTTATCGTGATAAAACTTTATCTGGTAGATAACACTTAACGACTTTAGGTAATTACACTGAAGTGAACAGAGAAAATTATCTTGTGGAAAGGAATAGATGAAGCTGTAATACATATTTTAATCTCAACAATATGTAAAGAACTGATATAGTGGTACATTGGGATTAGAACAAAGAAAGAAGTAGAGGTGTCACTACAAATGCGCACTGCGGGAAAACAATTTCACCTCCCGCATTGCGTATCTGCCGAAGAAAGGACTGGATTAGTTTGACAGACATATGATGAATCTCATCAAAGTGTTATTGATAAAAGCAATTAAGATCAATAATGTTTCAAAAACTGTAGCTTACGTGGAGCTTGTGGTCCATGGGGTTTTTAACGGGTTGGCAAACAATTTCGGCGAACCACACCGCAGTAAATACTTATTATTTGTACGAATATTAATCTTATATAAGCTATCCCAAAGCGATAAAATAAGGAATAAAAATAACCTAAGAGAAGTAACGCACAATATAAGGGACGGCCTTGGCCTAATTCTGTAAGGCACAAACAGTGTCTTATTCTACCCAGGAGGCGTAGGGGAAATTATATTGTTAATATAACCACATCTCATCGTCCTCGTTATTTGTAACAAGCTAACAGTATTTACGTCTCTTTTTATTCAGAGTTTAATCAGGACCCTGAAGTTTACTTTTATTAGAGGAAAGTCACCAAATATGAAATAGTATCTTAATATGGAATACCTTCATTTCTCTAAGACTATAAGTATGAAACGCAACACTCGACCATCTTCTGTTCCATTCGGTCTACTAACACGTACGTGGTGCAATAGACCGAATGGAACAGAAGATGGTCGAGTGTTGCGTTTCATACTTATAGTCTTAGAGAAATGAAGGTATTCCATATTAAGATACTATTTCATATTTGGTGACTTTCCTCTAGTAGCGACCTTATTTTATAGCGGCAAAATCTATTTACTTAACCTGATTCATCAAAACTCAATTTTCTGAACAATTTCCGGGTTTGGAACCCTTTGTGTCATTTATTATGCGAAACTTTGGTGCCAAGTAAAGTAAGATTATGAAAAAAAATTACACGGTTTTTTAAAAATATTTTCATAAATACATTTAGTCTAGTGTTAAACGATATAACTACTAGACCATACTTTAAAGAAAAACTGTTATCAAGGCTAAAATAGTCCACAAAAGAAATTAAGGCCACATCAAGTTGCTTGTTCATCATTTTGGGTTAATGCCAACTAGCGTAAATCGTTACTGGGTATAATTTTGATACGATGTTCTGCTTGCTTATTTATGCTGTGTGCTGGCTATGCTTTGGCTGTGTATCATTTATGGTTCATCTAAAAGAAATACTATTTTGGCAAAAGCTCTTCTCTGTGAACCAACTCGTTATGTAAGATTTTAATGTATCTCCTTTTCTAACACAGTAGGCAGTTCACTCGGGGGGAGTTCGATAGACAATGTCCGAGGACTTGGACTCGATCAGCGAGGAAGAACGAAGCTTGTTCCGACCCTTCACAAGAGAGTCACTATCCGCTATCGAAGCCCGCATAGCTGAGGAGCATGCCAAGCAAAAGGAACTCGAGAAAAAACGAGCGGAAGGCGAGGTAAGTGTTCCTGTACCATCTATCTAGGTGTCTAAGATTCAAATACACGTGTGTCGAGTGCTGGAAATATTGAAACCAAAAAAAGAAGAAATACTGAAATACTATTAGGTACAAAATTTTATATTTCTTACGACACGAGTGATAAAATATTAGATAGCACACAAAACATCACTGTAACTACAAATTGTGTGGCACACACAACTTAGCAACGGAAACAAACCAAACATAAACTCTGACGGATAATTTTTAAATTATTCCAGAACGATTTGGGGCGGACGAAAAAGAAAAAAGAAGTAAGAATGCTTGCTTGCCCCTTTTACCTTTTTACGGCTCGTTTTTATTAGAGAAAATTTTCAGCAAGTTATCGCTTTCACAAACGAAATTTCTTTCAACATAAGATATTGCAAGCTCCACAAACATTGGCGCCACATTTGATCAAGCGCGATAACTTTTAGTGCATTCTAATTTATGCATATTGACCGCATTTAAAGCATTATCCTTAACACATCGCTTTGTTCGCAGAGTATCTGTAAAGAAATGTGTTGACAAGTTTAGCTGTTACTCGTGATTTAACGCAATCGTAACAGCTAATCTTATCGTAGCTAAGACGAAGGCTTGTCATGTTTATTTGCATTTCGATGAAGTAATGTCCGTTCCAGTTCCAACTGATGTAAAGAATAATACAGAAATGCATAGACCGAATAGAGTAGACCTTATAAAAAAAAACTGAAGTCCTCCCCTTTAGTTACCAACAGTAACACCTAATATCCTTGATTAGATAATAGCAAAGCCTCTAGCTAACCTTGAACCTGGTAAAAGAATTAACTGAGAATTTATATACTTAGTCAATGTCCCTTGTATCCGTAATAACTTTCAATAGGAAACACTCAGGTTGAGAGTCCTCGTATTTAGTAACGGAAATCCAGTAAATCGTAGGATCTCCAGTTATAATCAGCGTTAGAGATCAAAGTACACCAGCACATAACATACCATTATCAAGCATTGCACAGGACTGGCTCATGTTCGTCACATCACCATCGACTGCCGTCATCTAGGTCTAGCATGGTGGCATCACCTAGCTAGCGTTTAGTGCATAATAGTTGACAGTTAACAATAATTCAGATGAAAGTCAAGTTTTGTTGGTTATGATTCGTATTTTGTAACATTTTGGGCTTGCGCTAGTCACGCCTCCTATTCTGGGACCGTTTTCGAATAGACGTCAGTTAGATTCAAGTTTCCCTGATGTTATACAATACACAGGCGGAGTACTTATTCGCAAGCTTCCTTCGTACATTCGGAATGGTTACATAATAGTAGGAATGTTTCAAAACAACTGCTTTTAGTAATGCCAGATACGCATCATAGTCACACAGACAGCAGCACTACACAAACTAAAATTAGCTTGAAACGCCTTCACAAGACATGCTGACTCAGTAACTGCCTCTGTAATAATACTAGTTGTGTGTGAGGCCAACAGTATTGTTACGAGCACTAGCGCATTATAAGCTCATGATACTCGTATTTTACATTAGGCTTAACGTAGGCTAGCTTGTTTCAGTCATTGGATGGGTACAATGACTAAGCGTAAGTAAAATCTCAAAGAAAACTGGACGAAGACGGTAAATGGGTAACCTAGGTGATCAAATAAAATATTCAAATATTTGTCAAATGCAGATCCTGAGGTCAATGCTCCGCATTTCATATTCCTATGTAAATACACTGAATGTAATTTTCTTTTCTGTAAGAACAGACATTATATAAAGCTCGGGAGCATTACGTCGACTTTGAAACAAAAGAGAATTCTTTGGCATTCGTTATAATAGCGCCTTAATATTTGAAGAACGTTGATAGCTGTGTTCTTGGGATCTGCCGTTGGCTGTTAGTAGATTATTCATGTAATGTTTGACGTCGTTGTAATGATAGTGTTGACATAGGTGCGTTACGATGACGAGGACGAGGACGAAGGTCCCCAGCCGGACGCGACCCTGGAGCAGGGCCTGCCACTGCCGGTGCGCATGCAGGGCACCTTTCCGGCGGAGGTGTCCTCCATTCCCCTCGAGGACATCGACCCCTTCTATCATAACCAGAGAGTACGTATACACGATGTTATTATGTTCACTGCGACGAGCTGCGAGCGGTACCAAAACAAACTTTTGTGTAGTATTTGAACTAAAACGGTGAAACCAAATGGTAATAAATAGCATTTTGCATGATTCTGAAGTTTTGTGACTACAATGGTGCCTGACTAGTGCAAAGGTCTTAGGTAGATAAGTATTTAATCTGATATGCGATAATCGCTTTATTCAATAACGATATAACTAAATAGACGTAATAAATCATATGCAGCAAGTAATCATAACAAATGTCACCGATAATTCACTCACATATCGGTATTACTAGAATTTTGCAAATCATGCTTAGTAGCAGGTTGGCCAGATAACAAGTTTCTTTAAAAGATTACAAAAAAAATAACACGTTATTAGCATAACAACCCATGACCAAACTGATTTTAAAATTTGCGATCTCACAATGATACAGCACAAACTATATTTACTTTCATAAAAAACCCGTTGTCCGTTTGTCCGCGGTAATATTTATTATCCACTATTTAATTAGCATCTAAATTTGTTCTCAGAATACAAAATATATAAAAACCACGTGGCATAAATATTTATTAGCAAGTCTGGGTTTGTTGTTGTGATAAAAATTGGGACAGTCTGTACCAATCCAGAGTCCTATCCATCATTATGTACAAGGTATTCGTATACAATTTCACAAGATAATAGGAGAACGAAAATACCATGAAAATACCTATTAATCACTAATTTATATGTCATGTTTACACAGTAAAAGTGAACATAGCACGTCCCCACTACAGAATTAAATCTCTAGCACACAGTAACTGCTACTTTGGTACCTAAATCTGGCCAAACCTTTATTTACATCAAAATATATAATAACCAGTTGTCATGGAGGTACGTACCTGCAAAACAAGTCATGACTTGTCGTTTATATGTTAAAGAAAATGTGAAAATTAATATTTGTTATTTACCTACTTACGTAATGTCTAGGTACTAAAATATTATCAATGTGATAAATGAAAACTACAGCTTTTGATAAAAGTAAATAACAAAGTTGATAAGAAAATAAAACATTGGGGACAGTGATATTTAATTTTCGTCTACTCATAATGAAACAGCATTTTTAAATGTCATTCGCTTGCTGATACTATTAACTCGCCTATCTATGATTAGATGTACCGGACAAGCTACCTAATATTTTTTTAATATTTTGTAGACACCAATGGTTCCGTATCTCTACTATTCAAAAAGTCGTATTTTTACTTGCTTTTTATAAATTATCGAGAAGAGGGGAAGGTAATCTATTTTTCTCTCAATTTTCATGGGTTTTCCTTAAAAATTTTAACACGCGAAATAGGCACACATTTGACTGCGGGCAAACAGTTGAACGGTACCAGTAGGTACCGGTATTAGGCACAAAGTCGACTACTTCACCACATTGACAGCGATGTGGACGAATTTTTTGACGCCCTGTAATTCTTCTCTTTTTGATATTTTTATATAATTTTAGTTCTGTAAATTGTAGTTTGTTGATATTGTAAATAAATCCGTGCATACCTAAAAAAATTGGTAATCTAAACTAATATTATAGAGAGGAAAGATTAGATTTTGTGTTTGTTACGATTTAACTCAAAAATTACTCTGACGACTTTGAAAATTTAATCAACATAATTGAAAAAATATTACTATGTTGGATAGTCGATCTATCGAGAAAGGTTGTAAGCTATATATTATTGTGACACAGACGAAGTTGCGTGCGTCAGCTAGTCAAGCTATATGTATATTTCCAGTATAACATAGCCCATGGTATGTATAGATTTCCCGTACAATGAGAGATCCGCATGAACTGGTGTAATAAAGCTTGATTGGCGTCCTGCGTGCTAACATATTATTATATCATTGAGTACAACAAAATCATTAAACGCAGAGGTGTGTTATTACGTGGTTCTTACACCTGCTTTGGGGTGATATAAGAAATGCAATCTCAGGCACGATAGTGGCGGTAAGGCCTCTCAAGCCACTCCTCAAAGAGGGGCCCTCTTTGAGGAGTGGCTTGAGAGGCGCAACGGCTCCCCTTACCTTCCGTATGACGCAAGTCCTCACCGGACACGGTTGTTTCGGGAGGTACTTGCACCAAATCAGGCGTGAGGAAACGCCCGGATGTCACCATTATGAGGATCGGCCGGAGGATACGGTGGAGCACACCGTGGAGGTCTGCCCACAAGTTACCGTGGCCTCGACATATAGGGCTAAGAAGGAACATGGGTCGTTTTTTGTCAGTAGGAGTCTGACACTCCGCTTCGCTCTGCCCAAGAGCGGGAGGGGTTATTTGATGATATTCCACCCGCAAAAAAAAAAACATGACTGACAAACTACATTTTAGGAGTGATTTTATCCAAAAAAAGCCTTGAACTCTGTGATGAGAGTTAAAATAAATGTACAATGAAGTGCTAATTTACATAAAAACTCAGATATTATTATATGTTTTATGGAATACATAACGAAAACTGGTTCTACAATTCGTAAAAGAATGAACTGCTAAAAAGTTTGTTGTATAAACAAAAGTTTATTTTGTTAGGAAGAAGAACAGTTAGGTGCCTATACAATGACGATTCAAAAATTAATTAAATAACAATAAAGATTACTTCTGTTATTTAAAAATTTAAATGACAAAAGATTACTTTTGTTATTTAAATTTTTTAATCGTCATTGTATACCTAACTGTTCTTCTACCTAACAAAATAAACATTACAGTGTCGTTTAATGTTTGTTTGATCCTCATGTTTTGCCTAACTGTTTCATAAACCTATACTAGTTTATTCAAGAATGTTACGGAAAAACTGACCAATCAGATGAAAGCAAAATAAGCACCATGAAATGAAAAAAAAAGAAAACATATGGAAAATCACCTACAAAATAAATAAAAAACAAAGAAAGCTGTCGATGGCAATCAAAATTGTTTTAGACCAAAATTTGGTGACTAGTTTGGCACTTACAGTAATGTCTACAGGGTTTAAGGAACATACATTTACCCCATCGGTTTGCAGAGGGCTCCACCGTTTTTTTTGCCGGTCGGAAAATCATCAAATAACCCCCTCTCACTCTTGGGCAGAGCGGACGGGAGTGTCAGACTTCTACTGCCTAAAAACCACCCATGTTCCTTCTTAGCCCTGTATGTCGAGGCCGCGGTATCTCTTGCGAACGACCCGCAGCCTCGACGGGCGTCGGCCCTTTCGGGCCCCTTCCATGTTGCTGACATCTCTTTAAGGCGCGCGTGGAACACGAACGCGCCGTCGCGTCGACACGGCCTGTCGTCGTCATAAGACGGACGGACGCGGACGGCGAGCTAGCCCATTACTAACCGTCCACAGGCCCGCGTCTACGGTGGCCGTAAGCGATCACGTGGCCAGAGGGCTGTCCCTTAAACTTAATAGTGTTGTATGTCAAAGATGATCAATATTTAAATGCCTATCTAGATATGCATGATAAAAAATGAAGACAGCATCCATTTTTAGTGCGACCACTAAACGTCCGTCACATTTCAAGAAAATAAGTGCAATTACCGGTGCACATTCGGTACAACTCGGCTGCCGAATGACGAAAACGCATGACAGACAGAATACTACAGATCCAGATAAATCTGATTATGACGTCGACTTTGCAGTACTTGACTTGTGTTTCTTTTGTAGTTTTATCATCTTAGCATCAAGACATAATATTCAGGTATTACTAAAGTTTGCACTTTTTTCTTTTCAAACAAAAGAATAAATGGTAATCTTTGGTTTCTTTTGTATTGAACTCCATTGATTACTTTACAAAAGATATAAAATAAGTCAATCATAATAAGCTCCAAATTAATACGTTATTATAAAAAATCTCATTACATTACTAATTGAACTGAACATTTTTGCAAATTTCGCATGACTCGCAAAATTACTAGATAAATATGTTCCTTTTATATAATAATCCTCCGTCTATCTTTTCCTCGCACACTTAATTATTGTGATATTACAATATTTTTATAATACTAATACTTAGCAGAAATCGTGAGGTTAGAATGTCTTTAATTAATAGGTATTGTCACTAAAACTGAGCTAGAAAATAAAGAAGCAACTCAACACGAATGGCACATACCCAACTGCATGTCTTTGTTTCCTTGGAAGATGGCTACGTCTTTAGTATGGGACGCCACATTTTGAAGCTGTCGCTGTCGCTGCGGCTGCCTACCTTTGTGGAAAATATATTGAAGTCCAAGAGCTCAAATAGCGAAACGCCTAGTTGACGCTTTCCGTGACTGATTGATTATTACCTTGATTTAAAACACCGTGGCAACGCCTGTCTCTTTAAGCGTTGAAAGGCATTTTTTTATGGTTGGCCGGTTTATAGCTTCTTTAATAGTTTTAAATTGAAAATATAATGCATATACTTAGTTTATTCCACTTCATAAAATTTATTGACTTATTACAATAATATTGGTACCGTTCAGCTCGTCTTCGTCGCTGCCAATCAATCGTTGAGTACCAGCACTAATAAGTTTATGGTTTTGTTCCAGACCTTCGTAGTCATAAGCAAGGGTAAAGATATCTTCAGATTTTCGGCCACCAACGCCTTATGGTTACTAGACCCATTCAATCCTATAAGAAGAGTGGCGATATACATTCTAGTACATCCTTTGTTCTCGTTGTTTATCATTACCACAATTCTAGTCAACTGTATTCTTATGATAATGCCTACGACGCCAACCGTCGAAAGTACTGAGTAAGTATACATTCTATTGATACATATTTTTTCAACATCTAAGTTAGATTTATTCGATTACGAATTTCAATTTGCAATTCTAAAAAACCACCGGACGACAGAACATATCCTTTCTTAGGTTATAGAATATTAGTAGAGTGCACGCTAGTTTCAAAATTGTTAGTGTTTCAGCTAGTTTTCCAATCGATATAATCAATATTTAGATAAACGGACGTAAATTATTAGAAATTATTTATAGTGAATTATTGGAAAACATTTATAATATAAAACATGTATATTCAATACATAGTTATCCTGAATCGCTTTAGACAGGCGTTTAGACAATTATACAATTTCCCTGGCTGTAACGACCAAAATTCATATCCATACTTTATCTAATATTTGTTCAGAAAATTACTAGATATCATTCTTAATTTTTACATTAAACTAATAAAAAAACATGTGTGTGCAACGTTCAAGATATCACAACAAAAGATTTATTTCAGCAATGATTTCATTACTCAGTTTTGACTGCAATCCAAAGTGCAAATACTTTCATTAACTGTACATATATCCACATCCGTTTTTATTATTATGTTGGATTTAGACGTATTATTGATTACATTTATTATACATATAATATTACTTTACGTACATCTAATTAGTGATAATATTTTGTTCATACATTGACCTACCATCTCCTACAAGTTGAGATGCTGAACTTAATACTGTACTCATATTATAGTAATGTTTTGTTATTATTTTACGAGTGGCGTTCCTCAGTGGAGGTGAATTTTTCCAGAGTTATCTTTACCGGGATCTACACGTTTGAATCAGCGGTGAAAGTAATGGCCAGGGGTTTCATACTACAGCCATTCACATACCTTAGAGATGCATGGAATTGGCTTGACTTCGTAGTTATAGCTTTAGCGTGAGTAGTAGACAATTTTATTGAATTATAGTAGAAACTTAAACTTTGAATTGTAGATTATATCGGTATATTTGATGTGTCATTTCTAGTTATTAATAGAGAATTTTGTATTAATATAGACGAGCTGTTGATGAATTGAACAAAGATAATAATAAGGAGTTTAATTGTAGATAACAATTTGAAGGCAACAAAAAAACTAAAGTTACCTTATATTGAAAAGATTCAAAGGAACAATGAATTAGAGAGTATTGTTGGTAGTGCTGTAGTGATGTATATTAACGTAGTTCTTGTTGTTGTGGGTGTCTGTTTCCAGTTATGTGACGATGGGCATAGATCTCGGCAACTTGGCCGCTCTCAGAACGTTCAGGGTACTCCGAGCTCTGAAGACTGTGGCCATCATTCCGGGTAAACATTATATGACGTTTAAAAAAATGTAATAAATATTTGAAGAGCTTATTTGAAAAAGTATTTGATTCCCGACAAAAATCTTGTGTGTGTCATTAATCTTTCGCTCTGAAGTTATTAATTCATTCATAAAAATAACAAACGCAAACCTCTTCAAATAATATATTCTTCAAATATTTTACTTTACTAGACCCTTTGTAAGTAGATGTAAAACTTATGTAGATACTTTTATCAAATTTTGTAGACGTTAAACTTAAAAGTAGCTATTAGATACAACAATAATAATTGTTGAAAACTTATTTTAAAACATAATTGGTGGAGTTTTACAATATTAAACTCAAAGCAATGGTTAATCCAGCTGCAATCAAAATTCTTGTGGTTTTATGTAACGTTTACTGTAGCTAACCAAATCGTAAGCTAAAACAATATTCAATTGAAACTGTAATCCGCAGGTTTGAAAACAATCGTCGGCGCCGTCATAGAGTCAGTGAAAAATCTGAGAGATGTGATAATCCTGACGATGTTTTCACTGTCTGTGTTCGCGCTGATGGGCCTACAGATCTACATGGGAGTCTTAACGCAGAAGTGTATAAAAGTGTTCCCAGAAGACGGCTCCTGGGGGAATCTCACCGATGAGAACTGGGAGAGATTTTGCCAGAACGAGAGTAAGACTTCATCCAATCAAGTATCACTCGAAAGCGCTTTTATGAGAATTATGAATTCTTTTGACACGTTTACCTATTTTTCAGCCAACTGGTATGGGGATGGAGGGGAATATCCACTTTGTGGAAATTCATCAGGAGCAGGGTAAGAAACTTTAGCCCGAAACCGTGTATTTCTTGTCTAATTGAACGATGGTTTATGATGGTTGTCATATTGCTTTCAGTCAATGTGAACCCGGTTATATGTGTCTGCAAGGCTACGGTCCGAACCCCAACTACGGATACACGAGTTTCGATACATTTGGATGGGCCTTCTTATCAGCTTTCCGCCTTATGACACAGGATTATTGGGAAAATCTTTATCAATTGGTACGTTGGCACATTAACTACAATAGTACCTATAACTAATTTTTTTTTGGAAGTTTGGTAATCATAAAAAGACTCCTCCCGATCTGGGCGGAGCGGAAGGGAGTGTTAGACTTCTTCTTACTAAAAACATGTACATACATGTTCCTTCTTAGCCCTTTGTGTCCGGGGCCATATCTCTTACAACCCGCAGCCCCGGACAATATTATACTTCATTTTGCAACTTCCTGTCGTATCTACTAACTTACCATTCAAAATATGTGAGACTAAGTAGAATATGAAAGACTTGAACATCTAGTATCTAATAATAATTAAACTTTTGTAGGTGCTGAGGTCGGCGGGGTCATGGCACGTGTTGTTCTTCGTAGTGATCATCTTCTTGGGTTCTTTTTATCTCGTGAACTTGATCTTGGCCATTGTCGCCATGTCGTACGACGAGTTGCAGAAGAAAGCCGAAGAAGAGGAACAGGCCGAGGAAGAGGCTCTCAGGGTAAGTACACGTTACAACAGAAAAGGTTTGTTTGTGCGGCACAAAAAGATTTCAGTGTTTTGGTTTGAACAATTACAATAGCGTGCTCGTTGCCGATTGTCTTTTCGAGCCTTCGAAAGACCTTTAGTGTAAACACTTTGATATTTGAAGTACTTGGCGCTAATTTAGAAACATTGTGTATCTCAGGAAGCTGAGCAGAAGGCAGCGGCGCGAGCAGACAAGCAAGAGGCTCGGGAGGCGCACGCGCGCGAGCAGGCGGCGGCAGCACAGGCGGCAGCATACGCGGAGGCGCACCCCGCCAAGTCACCGAGCGACTTCTCGTGTCAGAGCTACGAGCTGTTCGTGAACCAGGAGCGCGGCAACCAGGACGACAATACGCGCGAGCGCATGTCGCTGCGCAGCGACCCCTTCCAGGACTCGGTGAGCACTCAGCCCGCGCACAAGCCAAGCGACCCGCACCACGACGCACGTCGCCCGAGGAAGGTCAGCATGGTGAGTATGCAACGCTCTACACGCATCACTTCGCTGACAATGATTCTTGTTTCCGAACTCCGTTACATAACTACACTCATTGACCTTGGTCACTGACCGCGATCTTGCTATATTTTCTATAAACCATGACTAGTAACGTCTTGAGCAAACCTTAATTAAGTCTTATCGCGTTCTGTCTGGTTATAAACTCGTATATAAATACTTAAATAATGTGTCTTAAACGTTTGTCTTACATGTTGAATAAATAAATCTAACTTGAATTTTATTAGATTTAGTTACCATATTTTTTAATGGTAATGAATTGTTGTCAGTCGAGCAGTATCTTTTCAACTTGACCCTAAGAGTAACACGCTGCTTAATGCAACTAGAGATTCATCTTCTCAATCAGAAACTTTAAGTTCACTCTGGTCTCACTCTCATCATCATTTAGCACTTACAGTAACTTACTCAAGTTGAAAAGAACTATTTTATTATTCTATGTTTACCGCCAAGCTTCCAACTCTTTTGTTTTGCCAGTGATGTCCAAAGTTTTTCTTCTACGCTAGTGCAAATATGCAGATGAAAATAAATGTCTTAGTGTGTCCTATTAGAGTTTTAGTTACTTCTGTTTATCGCTATCTGAATATTTGCAGTGACTCTTATTTTTCCTTTATCTGTTTAACCTAAAGCTATGTAATCTTTTATCATGTCAGAACTACTTTTGTCTTGAAGCATGTGTAATAGTTACATGATCTCTGTTAAAAGCTATATTTTCCAAGTAGGTGTATCTGTAACATTCTGTTTTAACATGTATCTGTGCTCTCATCACTTTTCTAAAAACATCTGGTTCATCATCAGCCCCCTACATGAACCCAAGCATTAGGCCTCGTTAACAAGCACCGTGTATAGCACAGATAGATGCATAAAAAATATAAATAGATGATACATTACATATTTCCTCAATTAGATCTAGTTTTTCTGTTTTAAAACATTTATTAGCAAGCACGATGATCATTTAATTAGAAATGTTATTTTATTTAATTATTGCAAGAAAATGTCTTTATTAATTTCGTTCAATATAATTTACTGTGGAACGGTTATGATAAATGTTAGCATGGTTCCTAGAAGTTGCATATTTCCTCATTGAATGATGCACTGTAGTCCATTTTAGTTCTACAGTTGGTCTCCAATAATATTTCTTTAAAATATATGTCATATTTCTATCGTCCACAAGTTTCTCCGTGCATACCTGTTAATCGATTTAAATGTCGTTATTTGTGAAACATATTTGAGTAATGTGGGATTGATTGTAAGAAATAATATTGGAGCGAATGAGTCTATTGTCATGGTAGATTGTTTCTTTTGCAATGTGAGTGTTTACGAACGGGCCGGGCCGAAACTGAACATATCGACGATGAAGAGGTAGGTTCAGTCTAAATATATTATCAATAAAACTGACCATATTAATATTGAAGTAACATTTAATTCCTCAATTTCGATTAGCGACATGCGGAGGCTTCAATATTTGGACGAACAAAGGAACAGTCGTCATGACTATAGATGTAGATTAAATGAAGTAAATAGCTAAGATAGGACTATGAATTAGTCGTATGCAAATATGCATGAGATCCCCACAATACTTCATGTGTTTATAAACAAAGTTACTTGACTAACTGTTGCTTTCACTCATTACTGTCATTGCTACTTCTTATCGTATTTCGTTCTACAATAAGAGTTTTATAAAGCATCCCCATTTTTATTTTTATCCTTGTACTCATTTCCTCATGGATGCTTAATTGAAAGGAAAATTCTTGTTGTAAATATTTGTAATATTAGGCCTTTTCAATATACTCTCATTGAAAGCTAGTGACACATTACTCGTAGAGTTAAACTAAACCTCTCACAAGAGTAATTTTGTTTCTATCACGAGTCTCGCTTCAAGCTGCAATGTTCAGTTATAATTGTATGCCATTTTGGTTTGTTTTGTTTGTAATCTGTGTAATATGGCAATGCCTATTCTCCGTCCTTTTATCCTATTTTTCGGATGCTAGATATTTGTCGTTATAAGTTTATTTCAATGTAATAAACTCAAAATTTTGTTTGTGTATTGAAGGTCCCCCACCCTGAACGCATAAATAAAATCAGCCAGTTATCATATGGGCCACTGCGCGAGGGCTCACAGGTTTGTCCTTCAATCCTCATTGGTGTTTGTGCTCCCCTACCTCTTCCTTTACAATAGGATTAACTCCTCTTTTATTTTCTCTGTTTAGCTCTTATACCTCTTACTTGTCTATTAGTGGTAACCTGTATATTCCACGTTCTTTTGCAGTGATTCATATTATTTGTCATTTTTATTAAGGTAACAATCTGTTTATTTTTGCCCTTAATAACCGTGTAGACCATTACTTGCACCGATCATTTCTTTACTACATTTTACTTTTCTTTTTCTATATTCCTCAATTTCTGTCTTTATTTTCTTGCTATTGTTTATCAGCACATGAAAGTAAATAAATCATTAACATAACAGTTACATTTAGGACTACCTACTTACTTCAAACAGCTTAAGTCAAAGCCTCTGCAGCCGGTTTGATAGACTTTAATCGATAGTGAATCAAACATAGTGAATCCTATCTTAGTGAAAGACGACAAAAGTGTGAGCGATATAAAGTTACTCGATCTGAATTGAGGAAAAATATGTAAATGCAGGATAAAAGATTTGAAATTAAGAACATTAAATAAAATTGCAATGTCAATGATGTACCTGTAAATTAGGATGAAATATATGTTTTGTGGAAATGTGTCAGTGTTTTGAATTGGAGATATGGCCACAGGCTTCATTATCACTGCCTGGCTCGCCGTTCAATTTGCGCCGAGGATCGAGAGGCTCGCACCAGATGGCGCTGCGACCAAACGGTCGGTCGCGCTACCCGCCGGGCGCTGACCGCAAGCCGCTGGTGCTGTCCACTTACCTGGATGCTCAGGAGCATCTGCCTTATGCTGACGACTCTAACGCCGTCACACCCCTGTCTGAAGAGAACGGTGCTATCATTATTCCAGTTTATTACGCTAATTTAGGTTAGTATACACTTTTCAATTTTGTAGTATAGCATTAGTTGTAGTAAACTAATATCAGAGTCAAAAAATGACACATTTACTTCTTTACAACCGATTGAAAAAGACTGTCTCATGTCACATCTTTAAAACAGCCAAATCTATAATGTTGTGTATGAGATCCCTAATCGTACTATTTTCTCATTCACAGGGATCATTATAGTGCAATCTTCTTTTCAGAAAAATCTTCTTCAAAAATAACTCTTCACTCATTCCATATTGTTAGCTGAAACCACAAAATTTGCGTGCTCCAGGGTCTCGTCATTCGTCCTACACGTCCCATCAGTCGCGGCTGTCGTACACTTCCCACGGGGACCTGTTAGGTGGCGGCAAGGCGCAAACAAAAGAAGCGCGGCTTCGGAACCGCTCCGCGTCGAGGAACCACAGCGTGACGTCACAACCACACCCCTACCCACTGCCAGGCCAGGACTTCTCTTTAGCTTCTAGACCACTTAGAGAATATGTATGTATAGCAAATATCTTACTACTATATTATAAAAGTGAAAGTTTAGATGGATGTTTCTTACTCAATCAGAACGTTTGTACAAATCTGGATGGAATTTGGCACAGACGATTGGAATAGCACTTAGGCCACTTGTTTTCCGATTCCGTAGGCAATTCCCAAATTCCACGTGGGTGTGTATTAAATGTGTCAGTGCCATGTTCCATAAACTATGCTAAACTCAAATTCTTGTTGTAATTATTTGCTTCTTGTTGTAATATTTACTATTGCGAATGTCGTTCGTTCGTTCCTAAGGGTATTTGATGCAGTTCAAAATGCTCGACCATTATGTAACACCCGTTGAGATACATCTTCCATTTTCGATTGTTGCCTTTTCTCGAACATTTGGAAAATAAAAGCGTTTCTAACCAGATTTTCCTTGTAACTAAATTAGATTTTCAATTAGAATTCTAACTGTTATTAACAAACGTGACAAAATTAAGAAGGCGTAGAAGAAACTTATCGATTCAATTGTTTTAGGACATGAGTGAATGTACGGACGAAGCTGGGAAAGTTTTAAAACCGTCAACCGATAATCCGTTCATAGAATCTTCGCAACAACCAAATGTAGTGGATATGAGAGGTAAAAATTAAATATGTTAATTAATTTATAAACGAATTATTGTACTAAATAATAATATCTAACGAGTCGTTGACTTTTGTACGTATCGAAGCAGCGAGTTCATTTATTTAACTTTGACGTAACGGTTGGCGCAGTAGCTGAGCGATTGGCGTCTGCGCTGCGTGTCGCGGGTTCGATTCCTGCACGAAACAAATATTTGTATGGCCTACTGCTACTTGTTCCAGGTCTGGTTGTTTGTGTTTGTAAGTTATGACAACCACTGTACAGAAGGCATTTCTGGAGTGAGGCAATGATTAAAAAAAACTTTTCTCAATTCATATTCATTTACATTGGAATGCCGTAACGTGTTAACTGATATGTTTCAGATGTAATGGTACTGAACGAAATCATCGAGCAAGCAGGGCGCCAGAGTCGAGCGAGCGATCAAAACGGTATGCCATACACCACACACTTCATAATATTGATGCCAAAGACAACGCATTGTACTTTATTTTTACAACGTTCGATGTTAAATCTCGCTTTCCAACAAACCTACAGTTTACTAAATAAACAAATCAATTTTACACGAACACTAACAGATCACACTTGCCCGGTATTTGCTCATTATGCAATTAAAAAGCATAATTGGCAAAAGGTAACAACAGAACATTTGTGGATGTCATTTATTGGCGATGAGCCGTCGCAAATAGAATATTGCACTCGCACGCACATTTTAGTTGAAGAAAAAGTAACTGAAAAAAAAATCGGAACAATAACAACAGCATGAAGGTTCGATACAAAAAAAAAATCTTACATAAAAGAAAATAGTTGTGACGCTCAAAAACAAAACCTTGCTAACAACTAAATAAAGATAAATAAAAGGAAGAATAATTATGAGCTTGATAAGAAATTAGCGAAATTAGAGAATTTTTCTTCGACTGCCTACACAAGTGTTGAACAGTAGTTGCCTACACATCCTACTTTGCGTACAATACATTATCCTACAATGTTGATTACACTAACATGTGTTACACTGTAGTTGTATCCATTTCTATTCTAAGTATTTTTGTGTATCCCACGCTTTTTGCACTACTTTCAGTTTCATTTGCACCAGTTTTCCTTCGTTGATGTAAATTCAGAACGCAATTTTGACGAAGTATTTTAGCAGCTTTAACATTTTTGTCTTCCTTTTTGCATGGTTTTTAAACACGTGTTTCACTAGTTTTTGTTAATACTAGAATCTAGTTATTAATCATGACTGTTACTGAATTATGTCATGCAGTAAAAACTTTAAGAACGTAAAAGATACCAAATATTTTATCCATCATGCAAAAAGCTTGAAAGATTTGCTTATTTCACTCTCTATGGACAGCCACGATATTCATATTTTTTGATCTGCGGAAGCCAAAATTGATGAGATGAGCTCAACATCATTCATGAGCATTTCAAGTAGTTATGCCAAATATGCATAAAAGCATTTGAGAGTATTCGAGTATTATCAGTATCACCGCTAGTACTGTTTGAGTTTGATTTGCACGAGGTTACCTGGCACCGTGGTGTGATTGATATTCTTGTAGAGTATCTCCTACAGCACCCAGTGCCACCCGTTTGCGCAACCCTTCGATCATTTGTAGATAAATGACAGCCAGCAAAACAACAAAAAATATGGATATTGGTGTCTAGATATTAAGACTATGAAAAGTTCCAATAAAAGAATGAATTGGCAAAACCAAATCAAACTATCTGAATCAAAATTCAACTCCATCTTTTATTGGAAACAAATCTGACTGTAATAAAAATAATGAGCGAATACTAACAAAAACTTGTTTCTCTCTCTCTAACACACACACACGCACACTGCTGGTAAACGGGACAACAGTGTCAGTGTACTACTTCCCAACAGCGGAAGACGATGAGGATGGGCCCACGTTTAAGGAGAAGCTCCTCGAGGGCCTGATGAAGGCGATAGACTTCTTCTGTGTGTGGGACTGCTGTTGGTTGTGGCTGGAGTTTCAGAAGTACGTGGCGCTGTTGGTGTTCGATCCGTTCGTGGAGTTGTTCATCACTCTGTGTATCGTCGTCAACACACTGTTCATGGCGCTCGACCATCACGACATGGACAAGGACATGGAGAGGGCGCTCAAGAGTGGCAATTATGTGAGTAGCAACAGTATTACAAATGTGTTAAACATCAACGTTTACAATAATTTTACTATATTATTTATTCATGTCTGTTAGATTATACCATGACAATTTGTTACTTATGTTTGTTTCAGTTTTTTACTGCTACATTCGGAATAGAAGCCATGTTGAAATTAGTAGCTATGAGCCCGAAGTTTTACTTTCAAGAGGGTTGGAATATATTTGATTTTATCATTGTGGCCTTATCACTGTTGGAGTTGGGATTGGAAGGAGTTCAGGGTTTGTCAGTGTTGCGTTCCTTTCGTTTGGTATGTATTGCTCTCACTATTCTATGATTGTCTTTAAATAAGAATCATTAATCGAAATCACTCATCTGTTCATTCCGATACTTTGTTCTGTCTCTTCTTTTATTATTATTCCAACAAGTTTATTTGCTATACCTACATCTGTTATTGTTACATTCACGCTTGATATAACAGGATCTGTGTTTTCTTTCTTATCTTTCCTTTTGACATGGTCTTGGTTTCCATTTCATAAATCACACGTAATGTTAAGACTGATACTAATACAACTTCAACTTATGTATAAATGTGGTGAAATATTTTCAGCTACGTGTATTTAAACTGGCCAAGTCTTGGCCGGCGCTAAACCTAATTATATCCATAATGGGTAGGACGGTGGGAGCTTTAGGGAACTTGACCTTTGTACTTTGCATCATTATATTCATATTTGCGGTGATGGGGATGCAGTTGTTTGGCAAGAACTACACAGGTTCTAATTTAAAAGAAAATTTAGCATCTCTAATTAAAGAATTAAGCTTCATTATTAATTATTCAGCTTCACACAACAGAAATTTTTACACTGGGCTTGATTCAACATTATTTTCATGACGGACTGATGAGTCCTCGCTGTGGCTTTATAACACGGAATGTGGCTCAGAAACGCAGGCGAGCCTGAAACGAGACACGTTATAAAGCTATGCCACGCAGCTTCAGATCATAATTATTTAAGCTTTGCATCGAGTAACATAGATTTGACTTGCAGCTTCGCTTCCGAAGGGTACTTTGATGCATCAGGTCGTCTACTGATGGGATCTATGAAGTTATAAGAGACAAACAGAAAATTAGAACCTATAAGAACTTATGAAAGTTGATCTAAAATGTTATCGATCCAAAAGCTCTCACGATAAGAACTAACATAAATCCCACTCATACAGAAATAACTCTGTGCACATCGATAGGTAACTCAAGCACACATTTGCTAATGGTGGCCCCCAATCACTCAACGCACGCACTGTAACCTCTGTTGAGACACGTGAGTGATTGAGGGTCGTGGAAGGGTTCCGCAGTAGCATAGGTGAAGCGCCGGTAAGCGAGCTTGTGTGACGCCTTGTATCACAATTTGTAATTGCAGCTTCGAGTATTCAAATTGGCAAAGTCATGGCCGACACTTAATTTACTCATCTCCATAATGGGTAGGACAATGGGTGCCTTGGGCAACCTGACCTTCGTATTGTGCATCATTATTTTCATATTTGCGGTGATGGGTATGCAACTATTCGGGAAAAATTACGTGGGTAAGTGTAATTGGTGGGAGTGTTGCATGTACATTGGTGTTTGATTGGAGATGTTGACTGTTGGTTCGCGGCGGCGGCGCCCGATGTAGCGCATAAATATATTTCAACGGATTTGTGATTCTATGTTGTATTATTAGTATATTTGGCCAGCTGTGGACAAATGTTGTGCAGAATCACTCAGCTTCCGTGTTCTTACTTCGTATTAAGTTCGCGCTTCTGTTATATTTTTTTGATAACTTTCCGACAAAATATGTCGTGTAAATTAAGTTAAAATTTCTTTATCTAACTTCTGTTGTACCCTTTTACTCATGATCATTTACCGCCTTATCTTTTTATTTTTTTCTAACATTATATTTCCTATCATTTAGTAAATTTATGTATATTTCTTTCTCTTTGTTTTTTTACGCAATAATAATTGCATAGTTGTTGATTTAACTTTTGAGTGATGTCAACAACTAGTTTGCTCTGAATTAAGTAAACCTTGAACCATAAGTCAAACCTCAGGTTTATTTATTTCATTCTTTTAATTACCGTGAGTTTTTAAAATACAGCAGCAATATTATATCAATCTGATTTGAACCTTAGCACAACAAAAAATATGCGAAACATCTAAATCAAGAAGTCAATGCTGTTGAAGTATATTTAGTGTTACATCTGTTAAAGCGTGGATGAAATGTTAAAAACTAAATTCTTTATTCAGACAAAACCGACACTTTAATACGTTTAGAATCATGTTAACGCATCAACACTTGCTCAGAAAATTGTCTTAATATTCCGAATTTAATGAAAACCGATTGTGAATGGGAGGAAAAGTATTTTTACAACGGGAATCACAAGAAACACAAGGAACCTCAAAACATAACTCAGCCCTTAGGATTAGCATTGGGCACACATATTGGACTAAAAACTAATCAATGGGCATATGGGAAACGGATCAAAAATCCAAATAGATGTGTACAACCAGCATAATACATAGTCTTAGCATATGTATGAACTACTGAGTGAAAGAGACACAGTACATCGGTTACACCCAGGTCCAGAGTGTGAGGTTTACACTACAGACGATCACGACACTACGTTGCGCTTAACAAATCCTAAACGGCCCTGATCTAAATTTCTTCCCCGAGTCCACACTTTAATTGGGGCTCGCCGTCGCTGTTTGAATAGTGAATATTGTGTTTATGTGCGTCACACTGTTGTGCTCATTAGACGATTGGTAAGATTCGATGTGTCCCCTTCCAAGTTAGCCTGATACCCTAAAAGTATGTACAGTCCTCTTTTAAAAGCCCATGGAAAAGGCGCCTCACTTGTGAGACATTACGCTAGCTACCTTTCATGTTTCCTTTTACATCTTTTCTTTGGACATTCTCAATCTTTACGTTTTCTAAGCCTTCCGTAAGCGCTATATTTATGTCTCTAATATTCTATAGTTCTATTGAATGGCATGCTGTAATTATAGTAAGTACTTTGTTGAGTTTGAAGCTTATTTTGTAGGCTCATGTTAGTGAACTGCATGATCTAGCTGGCTTTAGGAATGTCACAGAATATTAGACAAATAATTATGGTACTATAACACAATATAAGCAATTTCACATAAGGAGCTTTAATAATAGTCGCAGTATTCCAATTAATTACACAGTAAAGTTCAAGACAAAGAATAACAATGATTCATTCTAGTTTAATGAACTTAAACTTAATTAGCGTATTGCGAAAATTGTTTAACTTGTTAATTATAAATCTAAATTGCTTATCTATTAATATATTAAAAATGCAAATATATAAATCAAAATATATCTCTTTACTTATATGTATCTATTTAAAAATATATATAAAATATTCGTATGCAATTATCACTATATCTTTTGTTTTTTACATGGTGTGTTGTGGTTGCCTTTCACATAGATGTTTCTAGATCTAAACACAAACCCGAAGCTTTTAATAAGTAAAGAGGAGATATTTTTGTCACGTGAAGTCTCTTTTAATTAAATAATGGGTGTAAAAATACCCTTAACGAAACCGAAAGGCTTCACCTTCTACTTACGGAGAAATGGGGGTCTAAGTTCCAACTATTACACACGTTTTTTAAAATACATGTTTTCAATGTTATAACTTTACTTTGAATACCTCCATGAGCCCCGTATTATTCAATGCATCCACCAACACAATATTTGAATGCGTTACATGTTTCACCCAAAAAAAAGTCGTTTCACAGCAATACTTTTGCGTACAGTAACTTTGTTTGATGTGCAAAATGTTTGGCGGACGGCTTCGTAGAGGGTCCCTTTACACCTTGTATTGAAAACATTAGACACATGGGTTTAAAATTAATGTGTTGGTATGTATGCACAGATTACGTTGACCGTTTCCCGGACGGGGACCTCCCGAGGTGGAACTTCACGGATTTCATGCACAGCTTCATGATTGTGTTCAGAGTACTCTGTGGAGAATGGATTGAGAGTATGTGGGACTGTATGTTGGTCGGAGATGTCTCTTGTATACCGTTCTTCTTGGCTACCGTCGTCATTGGTAATCTTGTGGTCAGTATCTTACACTTTATCTACCTAATGCATGCTTTTCGTTTAGTAAAAGTCAACCTTTAGGAGTTGACATATTGTCTAAATTAACCATTTTCCAGGTACTTAACCTTTTCTTGGCCCTGTTACTGTCCAATTTCGGCTCATCGAGTTTGTCGACACCAACTGCCGACCAAGATACAAACAAAATAGCGGAGGCCTTCAACAGAATATCAAGGTTTATTGATTGGGTTAAACGAAACGTAGCCGACATTATGAAACTGCTGAAGAATAAGTTGACTAATCAGATAGCGATCCACGCACCCGGTAAGATGTGTGTCTTATTGCCCGTATGTTGTGGCATGTCGTTGTACCTCTATGTATGTTTGTACCTATGTAGATAAATATATATACAGTCTTTATTGTCCTAGCTTGTGTAAAAACAATGGGTTCCTAATATTGTAAATTGATATAAAAAGAACCAACAACAATATCAACTTGCTAATGTATCTAATATGACATATTATCGTTCAATTGCTGAATAAAAAAAATCTTAACAATTGCTTGATTGTTGTTGGTTCATCAATTGATTGTAATCAACGTTACTGTGGGAAAAAAGAAGCCTTTTATGGAAAATAAATAATTCGTATTAGAACTGCAGCATGATTTGTTTGTGTGTTTAAAAAAAACGGAGTAGCATGGAGTTGTTGTATCCAATAAAACTATTTGGATTGCGTGTTGATAATTTGTGACCACTGTGCGTTGCCTGTGCCCTAGCGATCCAAGTGTAAAAAGCAGACCCCTTATGTATAAATGTTGTGTGTTTGAGTCCTCGTTACACTGTTACCTTTCCAATTTGGATTTATTTCCTTTTCATTTTTATTACTTTTCTGTTAATAATCGTATCTTCTTCTGAGAACATTATGAAAGTTCTTTTGAACTAAAGAACGTATTGTTTGTTAGTAGGCAAACAACGCAATAGTCAGGTATACTATGTTCGTTTGCCAGAAGTAATCAGTTTATCCAGTTTAATTAAGACACGTACTACTACGACTAATAACTACCATTACTTAGACTATACACCATAGTCTGCTAAACTCTTTCTCTGTTCCAAAACCAAAAAAAAATTGCTGTCTAAATCTCGAAGACTGTAATGTGAATACAAGAGCTAATTTGAAAAAAAATGCTTTAATTGATTTAGTCATATTCTTTCTTATTGGTATAATAATATGTTACCGCTACAAGTGACCTCCGGCCGAGATCTTAACTAACTTCATAGTTTGCTTGCGGTTAGCTCATGTTGCATGACCCGAAAGTTAAAGAACATATTCTTTTTACGCCAGCCTCGGGTTAACCAACATTATAGATAGCCGTTAGTGAATTGACTTTGCAGTCATCAATCATACAGTTGAACATAAGAGCATAGTAAAAATAGTCCAGTCAAAATAGACATTTAAAATAATTCGCATAGAGCTGAACATCGGTGGAGGTCTTGAATACACTATTTGACGGCACGGTTTGTGCAGTGACTGAGCGATTGGACTGCTGCTCTGCGTGTAGTGGGTTCGATAACCGCACGGAACAAATATTTGTATGGCCTACAGATAGTTATTTCGGGTCTGGGTATTTGTGTTTGTGAGTTTAAATGTTTGTAAACGCACCCACGCTACAATATATATTCCTAGTGTAACGTTTTTAAAATAAATAAAAATCTACCTATTTTAATTGGCTTTTTGACTACTGTTAAAAATTCAATTCGTTTGAAAAAATACGCCTTGTGCTATACGATTACCCTCACCATTAACGAGAAAAATCCGAAACACTGATATTTTTGACCTTTGACCTTGAATAACTTTTTTAGCACACAGGGTTGATTGAAATTTATATCCTTTTGAAATTTAATTTATATTGGTGTATTCAAGATATCCACCAATTTTCAGCTCTATGCAAATTTATTGTTATTTAAACACCTTTTTCATGCTTATTTTGACCGGACTAAGCTGCTTGCTGAGTAATGATTATTGCTTTACTCTAGTCGTGAAACAATGAAACATACATTTGGCATATCTCGCAGATATCGCAATGGGCTATACAAAATGTACCTTCCCACTTCCATAATCCGTCTACATAATTACCGATGTCGCTTGTGATTGGTTCATTTTCTTGTCTTCCACGCCCCAAATATAATCTTGATCGGGAAGTCATAAATATATTTTTTAATCTTATGTTGGAGGGGTGTATTTATCTAAATAACTTTGGATATCGACCGAAGATAATTCATAACTTTTACGCTTTGTGATGTATCATCATTACATGTTAGTATTCCTACATGTTCGTGTTTTCTGGCTTTATATGTGTTTATGCATGATTACTGTTTGTGAATTGTATATTATCGTTCAATATATATATTATCGTTTACATGTATCACTACTTCATTATCGTGATTTGCATCATTGGTGTTGTCTTACGATTAGATTAAGATGATTAAATAAAAATTACTAATAATACGTAAAAAACATATTTCAAGACAAAAAAAGTTATTAGTAAAAGTTATTTCATAATTATATGTAATAAAGTACCTATTTACTATTACTACAAAAAAAAACAATAATTTATTGTCATCACAAAGTTTTATAAGAGAAAAATCGTTAAATTTTTGTATTCACTCTAATATTGTACTGAGGATTTAAAGAAAATGTAGCATTAATACTTGAAATAATTTAATTAATCAATTTCACTAAGTCTATTCGTCCTGGTCTGATTTCTATGCTTGGTCGTCGGGTGGCCCCTCCGTGAACGCACCGTGGACACACCATGCGACATGTAGGCTTAAAGGCGGCTTTGTGTGGCCGCTGTGTCTCCACAGAGCGAGTGGATAACGAACTGGAGCTCGGCACAGACCTTGACGACGCTGTACTGTACAAAGACAAGAAACTCAAAGACCAAGTAGAAGTAGCTATAGGTGACGGTATGGAATTCACTATACCAGGTAATCTTTGACATTTTAAAATAATCACATACGTTTAAAAAAATATACTGTTTGCTGCACTAACCATTAATTTTCCAGGTGACAATAAATACAAGAAAGGGAAAATTTTATTAAATAATATTAACGCTATAACAGATAATCATAGAGACAACCGGTTAGATTGTGAATTAAATCATCATGGGTATCCTATACAGGTGAATCAAAGAAAACAAACCAAATGCTTAACTAATACTTACCCTAGAATTATGTGTTAACTTAACCACGTTTCTTGTGTAGGATGACGACACAATTAGTCAAAAATCGTACGGCAGTCATAAGATAAGGTCATTCAAAGATGAAAGTCATAAAGGATCGGCAGACACGATAGATGGCGAAGAGAAAAAGGATGCCAGTAAAGAAGAATTAGGGTTAGAGGAAGGTAAATCCTAAACCAAGCTTTTGTTTAATCTTTTTAACTTAAACTATTCGTAGAATGGTATTAATAAACTGATATTTGTTATAGAAATGGTTGAAGAAGAAGAAGATAAGCTAGACGGAGGTCTGGGCAAGACAGACATTATAGTAGCAGCAGATGAAGAAGTCGTAGACGATAGTCCTGCAGACTGCTGTCCAGAGCCTTGTTACGCAAAGTTTCCATTCCTGGCGGGAGATGATGAATCTCCTTTCTGGCAAGGCTGGGGCATGCTCCGATTAAAAACATTCAAACTCATTGAAAACACATATTTTGAAACGGCTGTGATTACCATGATTTTGCTCAGTAGTTTGGCTTTGGTAAGTTTCTGAAAATTATCTTAATGCATCGCAGTTAGTTTTGTTAAATAAATTATTCACCATACAATATTTCTGTCTATTTCAGGCTTTAGAAGATGTAAATTTACCACATCGGCCGATTCTTCAAGACATCTTGTACTATATGGATCGTATCTTCACCGTCATTTTCTTCATTGAGATGTTAATCAAATGGCTTGCCCTTGGCTTCCAGAAATACTTCACGAACGCTTGGTGCTGGCTCGACTTCATCATTGTCATGGTAATATACTGATATTTTATGAGATCCTTCATCTTTAATATGTGCTAAAAGTTTATTTACAGATTAGATTACAATAAAGTGATTCATGACGAAGGACTAGATTTGCGTTTTATGTAATGAAAGAGACAAAGTAGAGGTCTACTCAGGTTTGTCTTACAATTCTTTGTGAAGGTCCTTACCAACACTACAGCTTCCCAACATGCTGTAAGTGACAAAACTGAGTATGTGATGAGTTACACTAAGTGCACCTAAACCTAGATGTAAGAAACATATTGAACATATTAAATGACGAATGGTGTGGCGTTAGTTGTCGCTCGTAAACCACGGCGCGGTGATGGCGGGCGCGGACGACATCCCGGCGTTCCGCTCGATGCGCACGTTGCGCGCGCTGCGGCCGCTCCGCGCGGTCTCGCGCTGGGAGGGCATGCGCGTGAGTAGCGCGACTCGGCACCCCTGCAGCCCTGGCGGTACTGTTGCGCTGCACATCCACACACACTGTTCAGTACAGACATGCCAATGTGCTGCCCCTGTGAAATTTGTTTTGTTCGACTGTATATATAAACCATGTCGAATTTCAAGAATTTGAACATAAAACAAATGAATTTTCTAAAATCAACAATTTTATACTGGTTGATCCATCTGGTTCAAACACGGGGTTCAAATGTTTCAATAATCTTACTAAAGATACTTTTTAAATTCGCCGTGTTCGATGTGCAGCGTAACTCAAAGCGTGCAGCTTTGATTGTTCGATGTCTATGGCAGTGGAAACTCCGAACGGCCTCACCTCGCTGCCTCGAGCTCTCGATGTCGTACTGTTTGTTTATGGATACCGCTTCTATGTGACTCTCTTACCCACGAACCCTGCTACCTGATATTACCTGTGGCCAAATATATAATGGCCTTCACAGAGTGACTTGAAATTAACCTGATATTTTCAAGTGCATGAATAAACACGACTTCTATCTTTGTGCTGTCGTACGAGACGGTGCCGTTTTCACGTTTATTAAAAAGGTTATTCTTATTAATATTCAGAATTAAGAACACATAACTGAAAATGGCACATGATCTTGGATGCTGTCGATGTCATAAATTTCAAAATAAATACCTATATACATAAACCTTGATTATGTTCTTAACATGTGATGCAGCTTTTTTGGGACATCAGAAAATTTAAATTCAAGACGAATTCAAACTTGGTTTTCTAATTGTAATTGATTGTATAAAATTCTCTGGTGTCCTCAAATTAACTTCGATGTACAAATATGTGTAACTTGAGTGATACATCACTTTTCTATTTCTTCTGATATTCTGCAATAGGTTACTTATCTTTGTATTAATTGTAAACAAGTCTTCATCTTCCTCAAAAGATTATTCTGTCCTTAGTTTTGTTATCCAGGTCGTGAGTCTTCAACCAATTTATGGAATATTCAAGTTTGGCGTTGGTGGGATCTAGTCTTATGTAATTCTTTCTTTTTTGTAGATGCAGCCGTAGATGTCCGAACTTATTTTTACCAGCAAATTGTTGAAATATTATTTGTCTCAAAATGCAACCCTTGATTTCATCAGGTCTCGCTTATAAACTTCGTAGCGGCGCTTTGTGGCGCCGGCGGCATTCAGGCGTTCAAAACGATGCGAACGCTGCGCGCACTGCGCCCGCTAAGAGCCATGAGCCGCATGCAGGGCATGAGGGTACGTACCACCCTGTGCTGCCGACACACCCTATCGCTCATCCATCCACCACACACTTCGCTCCACACTTCACATTCACACTTCTATTTCAACTTCTAAGATCATTATAAACATTATAAAATCTCCAACATTCGAGTATGGCTCCTTATTTCGATATTTCTGCATCAATCACCAGATCTAAATTGTTAATTGAATAGTTGTTACCGATTCATTGGCAGTAGTCTATTTCGAATTAATATTAGTAAATCATGTTGAAGTGGTCGGTGGCACCCCCTGAATGGCTTAGTATCATCACTGTTCGTCATAAACCTCTTTTAGAAATGGTTCCATGGGATTTTAGGAGAGATTTCATCCATGTTTTGGTCTCTTTTTCTATTGGTCTTATAATTATTAGCTAGATTAGAGTTTTGTAATTACTTAGTTTTTTGGAATGCTAATTTATATTCTGCACCTTAGATTTTTTCTTCTTGTATCTTCATCGTACGAGCGGCAAGTCGCATGCATTACTACTAATTCCATACATTGTGGATGGCTAACTTAGTGGACAAGGTAAGAGTAGTGTAGTATTTATGTTGCTTTGAGATGTGCTTCGGTGTATTCGGTGTTATGTAAACTAATTCATGTTGTGCATATACTAATATACCTACTAATACCATTTTCAATCAGTACCATTTACATGATCACTCAAAGTGTGGAACAACTCAAAATCAATATTAACTGAGATGCTACATAGAATTGCACAGTACTAATAAAATTAACGTCCTTGCTTCTAAACTAACATTTTGCGCCCACTAACAAATGCACGCCATTCAAAAGTAATGATAGTGTACGTATTTCACTGTACACTCAGGATACTTGAATGCAAGTCTAAAAATGTCCCTTTGCGCAGTGTAAGTAACGTGTGTGTATGTGGCAGGTTGTGGTGAATGCGCTGGTGCAGGCCATCCCGTCCATCTTCAACGTGTTGTTGGTGTGTCTTATCTTCTGGCTTATCTTCGCCATCATGGGAGTACAGCTCTTCGCTGGAAAGTACTTTAAGGTGAGCAACATAGTTACTTTTTAAATTAAAATCCTAATATCTTTACGAAGACAGAAAATGCTTCGTAGAATTTTGAATCTGGTCTGCAATCCTGGCTGATTTTAAATGTACTCTGGTTGTAATTATTATTTTTATAATTGCTCATTAATCCTTTAACTGTTTCCAGTGCGTCGACCTAAACCACACGACGCTAAGCCACGAGATCATCCCTGACCGGAACGCGTGCATCTTAGAGAACTACACTTGGGAGAATTCCCCGATGAACTTCGACCACGTCGGCAAGGCGTACCTGTGCCTCTTCCAAGTTGCCACCTTCAAGGGATGGATTCAGATCATGAATGACGCTATTGATTCCAGAGAAGTACGTTTTTCATGTGTTACTCTGTTCGAGTCTAATAGAAATCATTTTCATTCCAAAGTGTTAAACAAAATTTGTTTGTGTAAATTAGGTGGGTCGCCAACCGATCCGAGAGACGAACATCTACATGTACCTGTACTTCGTATTCTTCATCATATTCGGCTCATTCTTCACTCTCAACCTGTTCATCGGAGTGATCATCGACAACTTCAACGAACAGAAGAAGAAAGCCGGTGGAAGTCTTGAGATGTTCATGACTGAAGATCAGAAGAAATACTACAATGCCATGAAGAAAATGGGTTCTAAGAAACCGTTGAAAGCTATTCCGAGGCCGAAGGTAAAATCTTAAAATGTAACAGGTCTATGGACAAAATACATCCAGTAAAGGCCAATTTAAATGATCAGGAAATACATATGCACAATAGTAACCTCCTGCTTTGTTTTGTATATTTTTTTTAAACAGTCATCTTCGCTTTCCCTTATCCTGGGAGATTAACAACCTGCGGAGCGTAATGTTGCCACTACCCATGTTTTCGCACAGGAGAAACACACACACCTCATTCAAAATTTGCAACAGTACGTTTCTCCACAGCCTATTACTACACTACCGGATCAGCAAAGCAGATGGAACCAGATAAGATAGTATCATAGTTAATATAAATTCTGAAACGTGTTATTTTTTTGCAGTGGCGACCACAAGCGATCGTGTTCGAGATAGTGACGGATAAGAAGTTCGACATGATCATCATGTTGTTCATCGGGCTGAACATGTTGACGATGACGTTGGACCACTACCAGCAGGCAGAGACGTTCAGTACTGTCCTCGACTACCTCAACATGATTTTCATCGTAATATTTAGTTCAGAGTGCCTCCTAAAAATGTTCGCCTTACGTTATCATTACTTCGTTGAGCCTTGGAACTTGTTCGATTTCGTAGTAGTCAATTTCTCAATTCTTAGTAAGTATCCTGAATAATAACTCTATTTTTTTATTAGCTTATTAAAATTTAGTATTTGTTCGACTATTACAAAGAGCCTGTAACTGGCCTAATTGAAATAAATGATTTTGATTTGATTTCATATCCAGGACTTTTAACAGTTTCCCAGGTTTGGTATTGAGTGATATTATAGAGAAATATTTTGTGTCACCAACTCTATTGAGAGTGGTGAGAGTAGCGAAAGTTGGTCGTGTGTTGCGTCTCGTGAAGGGTGCGAAGGGTATCCGGACGCTGTTGTTTGCGCTGGCCATGTCCTTACCAGCGCTGTTCAACATCTGTCTGTTGCTGTTCCTCGTCATGTTCATCTTCGCCATCTTTGGCATGTCGTTCTTCATGCACGTCAAGGACAAAGGTGGCCTCGACGACGTATACAACTTCAAGACTTTCGTGCAGAGTATGATCCTGCTATTTCAGGTCAGTTGTAATCACGCTGCTGTTTGTTTGACATATTCATGTCGCAGTCTCGTTGTAGCAGTATATGAAAATATACTCATTCTCATTTTGCTGTTACAAGTTTTTTTTTTGTAATTGGCTTTGTGACTATTGCGGACAAAGATTATACAGGCCTCTTATATATTTTTATTCTGTGGTGTCTCCTAGATGTCGACGTCAGCTGGATGGGACGGCGTGTTGGACGGTATTATCAACGAGGAGGAGTGTGATCTGCCGGACAACGAGCGTGGTTACCCCGGTAACTGCGGCTCTGCCACCATTGGCATCACCTACCTGCTGTCTTACCTCGTCATCTCCTTCCTCATCGTCATCAACATGTACATCGCCGTCATTCTCGAGAATTACTCACAGGTAACGTAGCACTGTCCAATATTTTGTGTTAGTTGATATTTAAGTGGTGTTCCTGATATGATATAATGGTTCTATCTTTGTGTATAGGCCACGGAGGACGTACAGGAAGGTCTGACGGACGACGACTACGACATGTACTACGAGATCTGGCAGCGGTTCGACCCGGATGGCACGCAATACATCCGCTACGACCAGCTATCGGACTTCCTGGACGTGTTGGAGCCGCCGCTGCAAATTCACAAGCCCAACAAGTACAAGATCATATCCATGGACATCCCCATATGTCGCGGCGACATGATGTTCTGCGTCGACATCCTCGACGCACTCACCAAAGACTTCTTCGCGCGGAAAGGCAACCCCATCGAGGACCCCGGCGACCTCGAGGTGGGGCGGCCTGACGAGGTGGGCTACGAGCCCGTCAGCTCCACGCTGTGGCGACAGAGGGAGGAGTACTGCGCGCGCCTCATCCAGCACGCCTGGCGCCGCCACCGCCGCGCGCAGTCGCCGGCGGGCGGTGGCGGCGGCGGGTCGGGTGGCGCGCCCACGGCCGTGCTGCTCGACGGGGCAGCGCCGCGCGTGGTGCTGGGCGGCGGCGGCGCCTGGGCGGGCGGCGCGGCGCCGGCGCCGGTCTGACCCGCGCTGGCGCTGGCGCTGCTGCCCGCGCTGGCCGGCGACGCGCCGCTGCCGGGCCCGCTGCCCGCGCTGCTGAGCCCGCCCGAGCGCTAGCTGTGCCGCTAGGGGCCGGGTGTGCGCCCGCGCCGAGCCCGGAACTGTTCGCGCGCGTTTAGAGACGTTCGACGTGTTTACTGGAGTGTTTTGTATTCGCGTGGCCGAAGCTTAGTGACCGTTTGTTTTGCGACCGTGTTCGCGCGCGTTCACCGCGTTCTGTCGTTCCGATTCGTATCCATTGGTTTGCGTTCGCGTGCGGACCTGTTCCCGGTGAGTGAAGCCGTCGATCGGAGAGGATCGTTCTCGCGAGCGTGCCCTTTTTTTATTCGTCACTAGTGATGTAATGTAAGATATTGGATAAAATTGAGGAAACTCTAAAAGCTTATTTTTGTATTCGATGAATATCACTGTCTATCTGTAAAATTCTAAAACAGAGCTGTACTTATAAATATTGTGAAGTTTGATGATTTGTTACCGATTGTGAGATATCATTTTTCTTCCCTAAAATGGTGTCAAGCAATAGCACAAGTAGATGTCCCCGGTCCCGGCGTGTGTGTGTGTGTGTGTGTGGATGTGTGTGTGTGTGGTGCGGCGGAGTGCGGCGCGGCACGCTTGTTCAGCTTCACTCACGGCCAACATGTTCGAGCACCGCCTCACGTCTCCACACTTGGTTACATTGCATACATTACGACAGCCGCGAGCCCGCGCTCACGGGCTCTAGTATTATCGTATCTTAATAGACGCTTACGAGAAGCAATGGCTAGGCCGATTCATATCAATTTTGTCCGTATAGTTTTAATAGTTCCAATTTGTAAGCTTCTCACTGTACCGAACGACGCGAGGTCGCGTCTGTCTATGCGAGGTCGGCCGCCTGTCGGTCCTCGGGAGTAAGAGAGTTTAGAGAAATTTTTGCAACGTTATCTATATAAGCTTAACAAATCAGCTGTGAAATCGGTACCAGAATTCACTTCCGTCCTAATTCAGTACGCATCATAGGAATCGAGCCATTTTATGTAACGCGCACTTTCCACATACCTAGTTAATGTAATTGCCTTCCCTGATTACATTAGCTGCGGCCGGCGGCTTTCCCCGTCGCCGGCCGGCGCGCGGGCTCGCATGCGGGCGCATCGCTGTGTCGCTGCGGCCGCGTGCGCTCCGTGCGCCCATAGACCTACGAGTATATATCCGACATAGCGAGCGGGCTGGTACTGCTTCGACGAGTGTTGCTCTTGCAGATTACATTTTGATGATGTTGATAATGTTTAATGTTCATTCACGATGTACAACCGATTCGGCTACTTGAACGACATCACTATAAATTAGCAATAAGATAATATTGATATACCTAAGATGAACGTCCCTTACCGAGTAAGGTAGATATTATTGAAGTATTATTTATTTTTCGATTGACATCTCTCTAGATAGCCGGCGTAACCCGAACGCGCGGACGTTGCCGTTCCCTCACGACGCGCGACGGTTCACTTCTGTGACAGTATTGTCTTTTCTAGCACAACAGACTAATGAATCATTCAATTTTTGTAATTTAACTTTGGAAGTGGTCAATTTTCTACTACTCTGTAAATATTGAGAGCTTATTGCCGGGTAGATCCCAAACCGCACGTTGCAACACGTAATTTATTATATTATGTCTACTATCTATTGATATCAGCGATACGTAATAAGCTTGAAGCAATAACGTTAACGTGTGCTCGACGAGAGGTTTCGCTTTTCATTACCTTGTACGGAACATCTCACCGAATAGTTGTGTGCCGGTTGTTTTCAATTCGTTTACATCAAATGTGAAAAATATCTCAAGTGCAAGACAATTCTAAGTGTTGCAAGGTTTAAAGAGTCAGTGTATCGTAAACTAAAGAGACGCTTACAGTTTTGCACATATTTTGCAATAATTATGAATACAAGATAACGATTATGTAGATAATTTTATAAATGGTAGCGCGCGGGGTGCGCGAGCGAGGCTTTCCCCGTCGCTAGCGCACGCGCGGGCGAGTCGCGTTCCCTCTCTTGCGTTACGCCAGACGTTACTTACTTGCGTTACGTTCACACAACGTAACTAGTTCTCTCAGAGCCGTGTGGAGCCGCTCAAGCTCTGTCCTCTAATATGTAATATTATATTGCGCTTTGGAAGACTGATCGGATAAGATGATCTTGAAAATTTGTTTTAATGTCCTTGATGACGTCTTTGTAAAAATCTAAAGACAAAATCTGTAATTTAAAATCACGTAAGTATTTTAAGTTTAGAAATATGATTTACTCGACAATACTGATATTGTCACCTAGTTAGTGCCGTAAACACTTACGTATGTACACCAATTGTTATGTATTAGCTATTAAGGTAAAGTTACCGCTTATCACAATATTAGTAAATGTGAATATATACCTATGGTTAGCCGGTAATCGTTATATTCAAGCTAGATAATTATTTGCTCTTTTTACAAAAGCACTCATGAAGTTCTTCAGTCAAGAAATCAGAATTTATTTGAACGAATTCCTTTAAACCAACACAAATACGAATTTATCTATAGAATAAATGAAATTAGGATTCGGAATCCTTTTTCCCATTTCAGGTGTATAGACTCGAACCAAAATTTCCAAGTTGTAAATGGACTTTGAACATAATGGTATATAGTACAACCGTGTAACGAGATCAATTCTGATTTCTATCAATTTTGTTATCACAAAAATGCGTTTATTAAAAATGTGTAAGCATTTATGTGATAAGAACTACAATCTAAGAGTATTTGTTACTTAAAGCTCCTTATAGCGTTAGGTATCGAGATTGACAAGTTCCATACGGCTCTACACGACATGCTCTACCAATATGTCGTCACTTTATTTTGGTGAAACCAAAGATTATAACTACTATTAGGCATATTTGCACAAAGAAGTTGTGTTTAATTAAGTTTAGACAATAAGTTATAATATCATTGTATTGTTTATTTTAACTATACTTATGACAAAAAAGTGAGTTCAGTTTGCTGAATGATAGAGGTTTAATTGAGTATTTATTATATATATTGTTGAAGTTTGTACAAAATAAATTAAGTAAACGATAAAATATAGAACTTGACTGCTTTGCTCTGTCGTTTTATTTTATTCAAAGATATAAATGGTCCTATCATCGTCGGTTGCTAGTACACGCTACATAGTTACCCAGTGGTGTTCTATGTAGTATGTATATAGTTCTCAGGGAAGTTTTGAACTGTTTTGAACAATCATTATTAATATTTTGTGTACAAGTTAATGATGGCTAGAAAACGAACGAATAATGCTTCAATAGAAAAATCCCAAATTCCGATTCCGATTTTTCCACACTGACCAAGTGAATTCGAATAAATATTTCTTGGAGATCTTTTGCTGGATTAACGAATGCCTTACTTTGCCAAAAAGACGAATTGCACAAATAAGAACAATTATTGGTGGATTGCGCAAATAAGTTAGAGAATCGTTGACACCTAGCTCGTTATTCGAAAAAGTGCAATCATTGTTTTCGAAAGAATCCGCGTATAGTAAGATATATATATACATGCGGCCGAAGAGCTAATTTGATAAATACACGTCGAGAGACTATGTTGCGGCAAACATCCGAAGGTTTTCATGGTCTTGCATACCTGAACTTTGGTACACAAATCTGTTATCTCAACTTTCACGCACATAACATGTAATATTGATTTGTTGTCAATTTTATTTATAAAACATCATTAAAAGCCATTTCTGCAGCAAGAGAGAAATCTGCTAAGCCATCTATTTGGAAACCTAAAGTGTTATTGCAACACATGAGTGCTTATGATTTTGATGAATATAATATTACTAGCTGAACCCGCATGCCTTGCAATGCCCTTTTTCCTACCTACTACCTGCCTACTACCTACCTACTACTTACCTACCTACCTACTAAATACATACCTACCTACCTACCTACTACCTACCTACTACCTACCTACTACCTACCTACTACCTACCTACTACCTACCTACTACCTACCTACTACCTACCTACTACCTACCTACTACCTACCTACTACCTACCTACTACCTACCTACTACCTACCTACTACCTACCTACTACCTACCTACTACCTACCTACTACCTACCTACTACCTACCTACTACCTACCTACTACCTACCTACTACCTACCTACTACCTACCTACTACCTACCTACTACCTACCTACTACCTACCTACTACCTACCTACTACCTACCTACTACCTACCTACTACCTACCTACTACCTACCTACTACCTACCTACTACCTACCTACTACCTACCTACTACCTACCTACTACCTACCTACTACCTACCTACTACCTACCTACTACCTACCTACTACCTACCTACTACCTACCTACTACCTACCTACTACCTACCTACTACCTACCTACTACCTACCTACTACCTACCTACTACCTACCTACTACCTACCTACTACCTACCTACTACCTACCTACTACCTACCTACTACCTACCTACTACCTACCTACTACCTACCTACTACCTACCTACTACCTACCTACTACCTACCTACTACCTACCTACTACCTACCTACTACCTACCTACTACCTACCTACTACCTACCTACTACCTACCTACTACCTACCTACTACCTACCTACTACCTACCTACTACCTACCTACTACCTACCTACTACCTACCTACTACCTACCTACTACCTACCTACTACCTACCTACTACCTACCTACTACCTACCTACTACCTACCTACTACCTACCTACTACCTAGCTACTACCTACCTACTACCTACCTACTACCTACCTACTACCTACCTACTACCTACCTACTACCTACCTACTACCTACCTACTACCTACCTACTACCTACCTACTACCTACCTACTACCTACCTACTACCTACCTACTACCTACCTACTACCTACCTACTACCTACCTACTACCTACCTACTACCTACCTACTACCTACCTACTACCTACCTACTACCTACCTACTACCTACCTACTACCTACCTACTACCTACCTACTACCTACCTACTACCTACCTACTACCTACCTACTACCTACCTACTACCTACCTACTACCTACCTACTACCTACCTACTACCTACCTACTACCTACCTACTACCTACCTACTACCTACCTACTACCTACCTACTACCTACCTACTACCTACCTACTACCTACCTACTACCTACCTACTACCTACCTACTACCTACCTACTACCTACCTACTACCTACCTACTACCTACCTACTACCTACCTACTACCTACCTACTACCTACCTACTACCTACCTACTACCTACCTACTACCTACCTACTACCTACCTACTACCTACCTACTACCTACCTACTACCTACCTACTACCTACCTACTACCTACCTACTACCTACCTACTACCTACCTACTACCTACCTACTACCTACCTACTACCTACCTACTACCTACCTACTACCTACCTACTACCTACCTACTACCTACCTACTACCTACCTACTACCTACCTACTACCTACCTACTACCTACCTACTACCTACCTACTACCTACCTACTACCTACCTAGTACCTACCTACTACCTACCTACTACCTACCTACTACCTACCTACTACCTACCTACTACCTACCTACTACCTACCTACTACCTACCTACTACCTACCTACTACCTACCTACTACCTACCTACTACCTACCTACTACCTACCTACTACCTACCTACTACCTACCTACTACCTACCTACTACCTACCTACTACCTACCTACTACCTACCTACTACCTACCTACTACCTACCTACTACCTACCTACTACCTACCTACTACCTACCTACTACCTACCTACTACCTACCTACTACCTACCTACTACCTACCTACTACCTACCTACTACCTACCTACTACCTACCTACTACCTACCTACTACCTACCTACTACCTACCTACTACCTACCTACTACCTACCTACTACCTACCTACTACCTACCTACTACCTACCTACTACCTACCTACTACCTACCTACTACCTACCTACTACCTACCTACTACCTACCTACTACCTACCTACTACCTACCTACTACCTACCTACTACCTACCTACTACCTACCTACTACCTACCTACTACCTACCTACTACCTACCTACTACCTACCTACTACCTACCTACTACCTACCTACTACCTACCGACTACCTACCTACTACCTACCTACTACCTACCTACTACCTACCTACTACCTACCTACTACCTACCTACTACCTACCTACTACCTACCTACTACCTACCTACTACCTACCTACTACCTACCTACTACCTACCTACTACCTACCTACTACCTACCTACTACCTACCTACTACCTACCTACTACCTACCTACTACCTACCTACTACCTACCTACTACCTACCTACTACCTACCTACTACCTACCTACTACCTACCTACTACCTACCTACTACCTACCTACTACCTACCTACTACCTACCTACTACCTACCTACTACCTACCTACTACCTACCTACTACCTACCTACTACCTACCTACTACCTACCTACTACCTACCTACTACCTACCTACTACCTACCTACTACCTACCTACTACCTACCTACTACCTACCTACTACCTACCTACTACCTACCTACTACCTACCTACTACCTACCTACTACCTACCTACTACCTACCTACTACCTACCTACTACCTACCTACTACCTACCTACTACCTACCTACTACCTACCTACTACCTACCTACTACCTACCTACTACCTACCTACTACCTACCTACTACCTACCTACTACCTACCTACTACCTACCTACTACCTACCTACTACCTACCTACTACCTACCTACTACCTACCTGCTACCTACCTACTACCTACCTACTACCTACCTACTACCTACCTACTACCTACCTACTACCTACCTACTACCTACCTACTACCTACCTACTACCTACCTACTACCTACCTACTACCTACCTACTACCTACCTACTACCTACCTACTACCTACCTACTACCTACCTACTACCTACCTACTACCTACCTACTACCTACCTACTACCTACCTACTACCTACCTACTACCTACCTACTACCTACCTACTACCTACCTACTACCTACCTACTACCTACCTACTACCTACCTACTACCTACCTACTACCTACCTACTACCTACCTACTACCTACCTACTACCTACCTACTACCTACCTACTACCTACCTACTACCTACCTACTACCTACCTACTACCTACCTACTACCTACCTACTACCTACCTACTACCTACTACCTACCTACTACCTACCTACTACCTACCTACTACCTACCTACTACCTACCTACTACCTACCTACTACCTACCTACTACCTACCTACTACCTACCTACTACCTACCTACTACCTACCTACTACCTACCTACTACCTACCTACTACCTACCTACTACCTACCTACTACCTACCTAAATACTACCTACCTACCTATCTACCTACCTACAACCTAACTATCTACTTACCCAAAAAAAAAAGAACAAAAACTATCCTATGTCCTTCTCCTGGCTCTAAACTACCTCCCTGCCAATTTTCAGCTAAATCGGTTCAGCCGTTCTTTAGTTATAAGTGAAGTAACTAACACGACTTTCTTTTATATATATATAGATATTTCAAGGATCAAGACACGTGGCTAGTCTTTTACTGTTATCATCAGGTCGTAGGGTTCACTACCTTACTCTATTGCGAATTGATAGCACTAGCTTAGTCGATGAAGATTTCTCTATCTATTGTGCTATGGGCTGTGGCCAGCATTCGGTTCTAAAACAAACAACCATAGCCACAGACTGTCTGGTTGGAGATGAGGGTGTGATGCCGAGGGTGGTCAGAACGGCAAGCTGTCTCATGTTTGCAGATGACCTGAAGCTATTTTTGGGTATTAATAGTGAGCAGGACTGTGATGCGTTACAGAGGGACATCGATATGGTGGTAAAGTGGAGTGAAGCAAACCACTTAGAATTCAACACTTCTAAGTGCAAAACAATTTCCTTCACCCGCTCGCGTGCGCCCATCCAGCATAACTACCACGTTTCGGGTGTCCCTCTAGAGCGTGTCTACGAAATAAAAGATCTAGGACTGACTTTAGATGTGAGCATGACATTCAATCAGCACATAATTAATATTTGTGTGAAGGCTTTCCAATCGCTTGGCTTTGTTATGAGGCAGGCAAATAAATTTAAAGATAGGAATGCTATACTAACATTATATTATTCTTTTGTACGTAGCAAATTGGAATATAATGCGCTGGTATGGGATCCCCATGAGCAAAAATACATGCTCATGATAGAACGGGTCCAACGGAAATTTGCTCGGTACCTGTATAAAAAAGTATATGGGTACTACCCATATTTGTATCCGTCTCTGTTTGTTGCGGGAATGGTGGGCATCAACACATTAGAAGTGAGACGTAAGTGTGCGCTGTTGATGCACTACTATCTACTACTTAATTATAAAATTGACGACGGGACTACTTTAGCTCGTTGTTCACTGTTTGCTCCGGACCGAATGCGACGGTCACGGGCCTGTGCCTTCCGAGGCTTGTTCTCTGCTCCCACTGTGCGTACCCAAACTGCTCGATATGCGCCCACAACCCAGGCGATGAATCTGCTAAACGCCCTGATTGCTCAGGAACCGGATCTAGATCTGTTTATGATTAGTAATAAAGCTATGCTTAATTATTGCATACGATTTTTAAGTTAGTGTGTGTGATGTTGACTTGCTGCACGCGTTGGTGCAAACTGTAAGTGTAGCAAGTACCTGCTTAAATAAATAAATAAATAATAAATGAGACAATTAATATGTTTTACGTCAAACAGTCGAGGAAATATAAAACATTTGTTTATTACAGCTAGAGGGAATATTAAACCTGCTTCTAGAACTGTTATTGGTATATGGGTGAGATCCCTTTTAAAAGCCGCTGGTATTGATGCAACTCCAGGATCAGTAAGATCCTCAGCGGCTTCTCTCAATTTCGTAGAAAATTTTCCTATTGATTAAATTCTTGCAACCGGTAATTGGAAAACAATTCATAGGTTCCTTCCAGAATTATTATCAGAGAGAACTGTTAAATCACAAGCAAACGCAGTCAACAGGCTGAAAGACATGCGTTGAAATTATAATAGGTAAGTTTTATTTGATGCAAAACTCTCTATTAATATTGGAAGTAGTACTTTTTTTCAAGAATAAAATATACAGTCCGACTACTTCAACCAATTCATTTATTTTTCAACAAAATATACCCTAAACAAAATTTTATTCTAAAAAAGCAAATAATTAAGAATTAATCAAAAATAATATAATCACAACGTAGGTAAATGCTTTTCATGGTATCTCATCAGTTCTGTTACAGTTTCGTATTTAATTTAATTATTTAATCTATATTAAAAAGAGCAACAATTTAAATATTCATAACAATTGTATATATTTAAAGCCTATCTAGAAATCTACAGTTCTATCTTATTGTCTAATACAATGGCATAGGCTAGGTATCCGGGGAAGTTAAGTCTCAGACAATATTTTTAAAGCAAATTCACAATCCTAGGTAGACCTAGGATTCCAGTCTACAGCATTGATGTGAATAGATATCACAAAATTCACAACTATATCAGGTCTAAATAATAATTTCATAAAGATAATAGTTAATCTTCTTGTAGAAGGTATTAATTACTGCATGCTCTAAGATAACAGCGGCCTTATTGCGTTACACACTACTTAAAAAGGCAATGCTTTCATTTCGACAGTTCAACATTATTTAACGCGATTTACATTGTACACATGAAGCGATGGTGTAATACGAGTAGGTAACTAATTTCTTACAAAATTCTTCCAGTTGCAATTTAAAGTATGCGATGCAATTGATATTGTTGAGTCTAGGGGTGCAAGACGTACTTAGTATTTTTTATGTCGGTTTTCTTACGCTTTCAACTTCCTAGGAATAACATTGACATATATTCCTCCAGCTGGTCCCATAATCAATCGGTCTGGAGCAACCTTTAAATTCCTGTCGGTGTTTTTCGATGCCTGCACTTGGAAGTTGGACAAAAACTTTGCCACACATAGTTGAGACTGAAGTCTTGCAAACCGCATACCTAAAACGAAAGCCTCAATGTTAGAATAGTTAGACTTTTACATGTTATAGGTAGTACTGATTTACTTATCGTCAGTCAGTTTACCTACAATTTTTAACAGATAATGAGAGGAAGTGAGTTAGTCAAATATCCCAATACTAAAAAAGACAAGGATCACGAGCACGATTGAGTTTCGTCACAGTCAGTATGAATGTACTAATTTTAAGAAATTATCACTCTTCGATGTCAAATGTCCGCAATTTCGTAGCCCGAATAGGGGAAATGTGTACAGAACAAGACCAATGAACGCTCAAACTATAAAAAAACTTTGTCGTACACAATGATATAATAATATTAAAACTATAGATACGTTGTCCGCCCTCAAAAATGGCAACATGAAATGAAGCCAATTAGCCACTTCGCGCTTAGTTACGCACCAACCTCTCCCACGACGCTACGTTTGTTCTTAATTTAAATCGTGTGTGTAAACCTGCGCAAAACATAAAAAAAAACATGCCGTCGTGTGTTTTCTTACGATGTACAAATTATACTCCAAAAGTTATAGATAAAAATGTGTCATTTCATGCGTAAGTTCACAAAACTTCCTATTTTTATTTTATTTTGTTCGTCGCCGCCGTGTAATGGCGGCCGGCGCATGAAGTTACGAGTAGTAGTCACGTGCCGTGTTAATAGAATTTGTCATATTGTTTGAATATAATATGTACTTGTTGTGCTTCACTTTGTTTTTGTTTGACTGACTGACTTTTTGACAATTCAAAAGTGCCTGTAATTGGTCTATTTAATTTTTTTTTAATTTATAAATAAACGTTTCTGATTTCTGTGTTATGAATATGATCGTTACCCTTTTTATTTTAGATTGCCTAGAGATGGGCTAATAAAAGAAAAGTGGCTTAACACGACAAAAACGTGAAAAGGACGGTGGTCGTGGTTCAAAGACGTGAAAACGATTTATTACTTATTTATTTTTTTATTACTAATTACTATTTTTTATATACAATATTTTAAAGATTAATATTTTTATTACTTTATTCGTGAAGTAGGTCATACGATAAATCAACTATTTTATTAACTCAAGAAAATCGAATGTCCTTTTTTCCCCATATGCCTCTGATAGCTGCGTCACTCACGCGCTCGACCAATGAGCAAGCAATTAGACTATTACTTATCCTAAGACGTAACTGAAGATGTATATTTATCTCTCTCTAGACACAGGCATCCCGCTGTACGGTGTCATATTTTCTTTCCCTTTCTTTACGCGTATAAGTAGTTATCTAATATTTTCGCCGTTTTTAAGCCCCGCGATGTTCGTACGTGACGTGTCTATATATAATACGTCATTGGTCGTACAATATTTTTATTAACTGGTCGCAATGACGGGGAGAAGAGTTGTCTTTTTAAACCCAAAAATCATCTTATAGCTGGCAAACACTGTGACACTTAACTCAGACAAAAATTTCTTCCATATTTTGCAAATGCCGAATTTTGCATTTTCAAAGGCCGACACCTCCACCAGTTCTTTCCATCCGTTCATCGTGAGCGGCTGGCCAGGACATGGCTGGAGGTGGATCACTGTGTTGCCCAATTTCTCACTAGTCATGGTAACTTTAAGAGTAAATTATTTTCCTTCAAGCTTGTTACGTCGCCTTTTTGTCAATGTTCTACATCTGACTGCGAATATGAACAATCTGCACATCACATTTTATGGGAGTGTAGTCTTTGGCAGAATGAACGTAACATTATGTTGGATAGTGTACAATTGTCGAAACTAGAACAAATGTCCGTGCGTTCAAGCATTTTTGTCATACCTATTATTGGAATAATAATAATAATAATATTCCACAACTATCACACAACGCCATCTAGTCCCAAGCTAAGCAGAGCTTGTGTTATGGGTACTAGACAACTGATAAACATACTTATATATTTCTAAATACATACATATTATAGATAAATTACACCCAGACACAGAACAAATGATCGTGCTCATCACACTAACATTTGTCCTGGGTGGGAATCGAACCCACGACCTCCGGCATAGCAGTTAGGGTCACTAACCACTAGACCAACAGGCCAATCAAATATAACAGTTCACAACTTAGGACCCAGTAATATTATTGACAACAATATGCGTGGTGCTAGGCAACTGGGCTTATCCCAGTTGTATACGTCCCTGTGTGCCTATTGGCCTTGTTCTTTTCTGTCTCCTGCTGATAAGGAAGGAAGAGGAAATTTCTGTTTTTCCTACTCCTCCGCTATTCTTTTTTAATTAATTTCGTTGCGGGATCCAATACAGTCAAATCATTTCTCTGGGACTTCGTCGAGCTTCATTGTCTCGGCGCTTTTCTTGTGGTCGCCACTGTTGATTCTGGCTTACAGAAGTTACAGTGGTTTGGGAATAGTGAGGCGGGCTTAAATATATATATATATATATATTTTGCAAATGAAAACTATGTGTTTCTACACATACGAAACAAGGAGAACCTATAAGGGTTCCTTGTCGATCAAGAAACCCTAAAAACATGCAGTAGTCAACTTACCGATGCAGTTCCTTTGTCCTAGTCCAAATGGTAAATAAGCGCATGGGTGACGCTTACCCACCTCCTCTGAATCAAATCTATCAGGATTAAATACTTCAGGCTCAGGATAATATTTCTTGTCATAGTGAATACCCCTCGAAGATATTAGAACTACAGTGTCTTTTTCGATTACAACATCTGTACCGGGTACTTTGTAATCTCTGGAAACTTTTCTTTGAAGCGGTTCCACTATTGAGTGCATGCGTAAAGTCTCGTCAAACACTTTATTCATGTATTTCATATCTTTTATGGTATCGTACGTTACTTGTCCATTATGTGCTTTTATAACTTCATCAATTTCTGTTGTCAGCTTGTCTTGGACGTCAGGGTTTAAGGCTAGCTGGTACATTAAATAGGCCATAGTAGTTGCACTAGTTTCATATCCAGCAATGTAGAAAACAAATGCTTGAGCTGCCATTACATCCTCTGTTATTTCAACAGAGGCTACTCTTTTCCCGTGTTTTGCAAATTTAACCTCTCCCATTTCCCTGAGTTTCAGAATTAGATCCATGAAATCGTTCCGGCCTGATGCCTTGCCATTTCTTTGAGTGATAATGTTATCCACAAGACTTTTGAAGAATTTTTGTATGGGAGTTGGAACAATAGAAAGGTTTAGATTTTCCAGAAGTCCAGGGTACATGTAATCTAATTCTATAGCGTAAGACGGTTCCGAAAAGAACTTGTCTACAAGTTTCAAGGCCTGCACTTTATCACCGAGACTATCATATTGCACACCGAAAGCGCAGGCAGATATCGTAGACAATGTGTATGTCTGCAGAAGGGAGTATATATCAAACTCTAGCTTACTTTGGCATTCTTTACTTACGTAGTCCACAAAGTGATCAGCGCCCTCGTGTATTAAATAATACATGTCTTTTAATTTACCAGATGTAAAAATAGGGGTAAACCGATTTCTCAAAGCTGTCCATGTTTCTCCATCAGCGGAAAACAAATTTTGTCCCAATCCTTCTTTGCTGAATGAACCTCCACGGTCAGAGAACAGTTCGAAGTCCTTAATGAAGATATGTTTTAAGATTTCTAAATCTCGTATAAGGAGACTAGGTGTTGTCATCCTATATACTCCAACCACTTTTTCGTTTGGATACATATCGTAAATTTCTTGAATCTCCACTCCCTTGTTTTTTCTACGGAGGACGGATTCCTTGATATTCCCAAAAAAGACAGTTGGTTTTGGTCCGGGCACATTTCGGCTTTTCCAGTAGTTAAAATTCCTTGTAAAATAATAATAAAGAGCGTAAACTATCACTAAAAGCACCATCGGATAATAAATTAACGTCATTTTGTAGTAGCTCTTATCACATTAAATGAACTTTAAACAATGAATAGCAATATCGCGTCAAATGTTTTATATACAAGATGCGTGAGGACACCAAAATCGCGATGATAATGCATTATATTATTATCAAAATCTCTACGAGTACTTTGTGCTGTCTATTTTAAGATATTTGTGTGATAGCCTGATAGGGCATGACTTGCTAGTTGAGCAATATTTAACAACAATGCTAGCCCTGAGGTTGCTTAGCTGATTTTGTATCCCGAAAGTACTTTTACTTCTTATTTATTTATTTTACTATTTATGTACACACAATAGATGGCACAGGAAAATATTATAATAGAATATGTGAGCACAAAGGTACTGCTTATTTCTAAAGAAATTTCTGCCAGCAGACCTGCATTTTTTTCTAGTTCCCGTTCCCGTGAGAATACAGGGATAAAAAGTAGCCTATTTTACTCAAGGTGAATGTAGCTTTCCAATGGTGAGAGAATTTTAGAAATCGGCGCAGTATTTTTTGAGTTTACAAACATACACACAAAAATACAAATCATAAATCTTTATAATACTGTTGTCTGTCTGATACTCGCTACCGCTCCGTCCAGATCGGAAGGAGTCATTTGATGATTTCGAGAAATAATCTCCAGAAAGAATAAAGAGGTACGAAACCCTTAAAAACCCAACATTTTCAATCCATTGGTTGTGTAAGATTTGCACTGAAGCAACACAGTGACTGCATTTGGCATATTGCATAATTCTTAAGCTGACTATGAATCGTTTCAGTCTATTTGTGAAAGTCTTAGGTATGTACCTAAGTACCTACTTAATTGGATACGCGAGTATCGAGATGTAATCAATTATAAATAGTAAGTAATCATGATAAAATTAAATGTCACTGATAAATGTCTCATAAATTCAGTTATCGGTTTTAAAGATTTTTACAAGAATTTTGCGCATAATGCTGAAAACTTGTCACAACTTGTCACAACTTGTCTGGTCAAATTACTACAATTTTTTTAAAAGATAGTAAAAATAATACGTTATTATCATAGCAACGATGACCCGACTGATTTTTAATCATCTCATAATGATACATCAAAATTTTTATTTACTCAGATAAAAACCTGTTGTCCATTTGTCCGCGATAATATTTATTATCCACCATTTAATTATATAAAAAAGCACGTGGTATATTTATGTCACGTGTTTTATATAATTATTCTTTAGCAAGTCTGTGTTTACTTTTGTGATAAAAATTGTAATAGTATGTACTAGTCCTGTCAATATTGACCATTGCAACAAATAATTACAGATCTTCTCATAGGTACAGAGCTGTTTTTGCTTCAATGTTTTCCTGTACAGTAAGTTTATGGTGGCTGACCGCGACTAAACTCACAAGATGATACTCTTAGGAATACCAAAATCAACATTTCAGCCAAAAGATGTCCAATGCTGGACATAGGCCTCCCCCAAGTGTCGCCACATTGACCGGTCCCGTGCGTCTCGCATCCACCATTTACCAGGTCAACGGTCCACCTAGTGGGAGGCCTTCCAACGCAACGAAAACGCAATACTAAAAGAATAGAATACGGAATCTCGACGCACAAAATATCGATAAATGCTAACACAATGCTACAAAACTGCGATGCACGTTACTGCGCAAGGTCTACACTGCGATACTGTATTTGTTGCAATGATTAAAATCTATTCTTACACAATTTTAGTAAATTAATTTTTGTACAACAATTTATGACGCCAACAAATTTTTTGTGGGCAAAGTTTTTCCGTATGTAATTGCTATTTGTAGATCTTAAATCGATCTCTTAATCCTCCTAACTTAGTCTGTACCATGCACGTACATTTATTATTAACTAGCTTTTGCTCGAGGCTTCACACGCAAATTGTAATTTTAAAATAACAACTTTTTACTGAATGCATAATATAATGATGAGCAAGTAAATAAAACTGCACTGCCTATTTTTATTTATGTTTTTTTATTAATAATACAAAACTTTCCTATACATTTTTATAAATTTCAAAATGTCATAAAGTTTTTGGATAAATTAAAATGTACCTAACAACCTAACTAGGGCAGCAAAATATATAATACTATTATTATTTAGTCTTTATTCACTTGTAAGATTTTACATTTATAAAGGAAACATTCCGAATAATTGAGTTGCGCCCTGAAACAGAAATAAATAATAATATATTATTATAGTTCAGCAGTCACATGGTTCTTTTATATCTGTGACTTGTGCAGTTACGGAATCTTTGGGTATTCTGATCCCATCATCATAGTAACCATATTATTTCGACAACCCTGAATTACGAATTAACGCATACAATACCATCATCATCATGTAGGTACTTAACCGTGATCACCCTTTCAACCCTAATACTCTGGATATGAAGGTGAAAACTAGTCGATCGTGTCATTCAACGCGATGGTACATAAAAAAGAGTTATGCGATGGGAATGCTTCAAAAGGTTTCCTAATACCTCTTATAGATTCTGATTTCCCCAGACCCATAATTTCCCAGTAAAATTTATTTAACCGCATAACTCCAGCTGAAGGCCCAAATACAAAATCTTTTTCTTAACCATTTACAACGAAAATTCATAAAAAAATTACGTAAATTATCATCTAGCATATAGAAAGAATGTATGGTTTACTCACCATTCTATTGCTAGGCTTTGCTAGGTCTCGTTGGAGACGGGGCCAGGGCATCCCTGCGACAACAAACAACTTCTTGTAGCTATCTAGTACTCTACGAACTACATTCATGTAGATACGCCCTCAGGTATATTTACGACACGACAAACTACTCGTTATTTTGTGAAACTATGCAACTACATCAACAGAAAGTTTCTATATATTAATTTGTCGATTTCAAGCTTTGAGTAGTACGTCGTCTTCGCCAGGTTAAAACAGCGGATGCTGGCCAAACCGTCGCGTTATGTGAGACTGTAGCGCTACGTGTCAAGGCGTAGCGGATCCTATGGAAAGCGTAGTGCTACGACGCTTGTAGCGCTACGCGTCAGGTCGTAGCAGATACTATACAACGCGTAGCTCCTTGATGCTTTGCGATCATTCGTAGCGAATCCTAGAGAAAGCGTCGCGCAACGATGCCTGTAGCGCTACGCGTCAAGTCGTAGCAGATACTGCAAATAGAGCTTCGATGCTACGCGATAATTCGTAGCGGATGTTATAAAAGGTGTAACACCAGACGCCCGCCTCGCTACGCGTCTATTCGGAACAGTTACAGCTGTACTTGTAAAGCGTTACGCGATAATTCGTAGCGGATGCAAAATAAAGCGTAGAACTACGACGACTGTAGCATCGACGATGCTCTCGGCGCTCTCTTCCTCGCATTCGCTTTTTTGTAAATGACTTACTTGTCAAGTCGCAGTCTCGCGCCAAATGCTTCGGTCGATCTATGGATGATCCTTTGGATAACTGGTCAAGTTCGTGTGTGCAGTGAAAAGGAATCAACATAAATACGACTTTCTAAAAAGCAGATTTTTAAACCATGGTATCTTGCATGACAGAGTCGCGAAATTTTATTCTTGTTTTGTCATTACAGCCCAGAACTGAAACTCTTTTATCGATACTATGCAATTGTGTGTTTATTATTTAACTTTTTTTTTCAAGATCAACGTATTCAATTCCTGGTTGCCAGGTATATTGTTTTTCCAAAAATCGAATGATGCAATTTTAGTTTTTATCAAAATTAGACTCAAGACACCTTTGAGTATTTTTCGTTATTCCTCAGTTTCCATACCATTAAATTCCCACCCACTTCAAAAAATGCCCCTATTCATAGGGCGTCTTTCCAGTAATTAGTTGTTAATTTTGATAAATGCAATTTGAATTCAGATTGGGTTTGTGGCTAAATAAAATAGCCGCACGGTCCATCTTTAAAGTTAAGCCATTTTATACCGAGTTTTGTTAGGCCAGTTAGGCCGTTTGTCCCAGATGTCATTTGTAGTACAGGTTTGACAGTCGGTACATAAATCATAAGTGACAACCAGTCTTACCAAAAGGTACTAGATAACTGGGTACATGGATGTCAGCGCTCTACGTAAAATACTATAACTCGGTTACACTGAAAACGGATCCCGCGCTTGCGACTTAATGCCTAGTATTTTTAAGAGCCTAGCTTTCTCTTAAAAATATACATATGATGAGTCATTACAGGTGGTCAGAAGCTCGAGTTTGACAGCCAGTTTTACCAAGGGGAATCACACTACCCAGTATGTGTGTTTTGGAGGTCAGATAGGCAATCGGCAGGCAAAATACTGGTACCTACATTGAACTGCATCCGATTAGAGAAAAAAATGGCAAAAGGCTGGACAGATGATTCTTATCGTGATTGTGAACGAGGCCATCGTTACAGCGGTTTTGCACTACGTCCGATCCAAACCCGTGAAAATACGGTCCGGAGTTGTCGCAGAACTACTTCCATAGTAATTTACTCACTAGAACGGAAATAAATCGTAAACGTCAGAATCGCAGGTCAACAGTCGTTTTTAGCTTTGAAATTGTGCCTAAACATTACTTATCAATTGCTTATAATTATTTGCTTACCATGATGAGAGAATTGCTTATTTGATAAGTTAAAAGAATTAAAACATTTAAAGTTGACCATTCATTCTATACCAGGATGGCAGGTCAATCTCTGTAGAGCAGTAGCTATGAGAAATTACTGAAATTTTCATGGAGAATAGATTGCTTATCAATTGCTTTTATTCGCTTACCATGATAAGACAATAATTGCGTGTATAATAAATTTGAATTTGAACATTTACGGTTAACCGTCCATTCTGATATCATAATGACTGGACAAATCTCTGTAATGTAGTAACTTTGTGGACAGAGGCGTATTTACTTATAGTGCAGGGTGTGCGTTGCACCCGGGTGCAGCGGTCCTAGGGGGCGGCAATCGCCGATCGCCGACCAAATTGTTTTGGAAACCGTAAAGTTCCTAAGACATATTTCTAAAAGTGAATCTTGAAAGATAGACACTTCCCAAGTTGTAAAACGTGTGTCCCCCTCTAACTTTTAAACTAAGAGAGTGGAAAATCTATGAAAAATATATTTTGCTGTAGATCCCAATAAAAACTTTGAACCAAATTTGGTTTAAACGATTTATAATGAATAGTAATCAAAGGGGGCTTCCCTATTACGATGGTACGGAAGACGGAACCTAGCTTTATGTGTAAGTCCGACTTGCACTTGGCCAGTTTTTCTAATTACTGAGGTTGGTGAGAATAAAGCAATTATCATGCGTTCCTAAATTACAGCCTTGATTAAGAATAATATAGAACTAAGCACCGTTTAGTTATAACAGAAAATACAGTAACGAGTACAAACATACGTCACCTTGCTACTATTATTTAAACAGGCACTGCGCACTTCTAGCTTCAAGAAAGCATAAACAGGGTCGATGCTTATAAATTGTAAAAAAAATTTTTTTGCCCATGAAAATTTCAACAACTCCACAAAATTACTACTTTACAGAGATTTGTCCAGTCATAATGATATCAGAATGGACGGTCAACCTTAAATGTTCAAATTCTCTTAATTTATGATATTAGTAATGCTCTCATCATGGTAAGCAAATATAAGCAATCTTTGTTCCATGAAAATTTCAATAATTTCTCATAGTTACTGCTGTACAGCAGAGATTGACCTTTTTTTAATTTTAATATCATGTGTCGGGGGCCCGGGAAATACAAGTACATTCGATTATTATAGAGATTGATCTGCCATCCTGATATCAGAATGGATGGTCAACCTTAAATGTTTTATTTCTTAAGCAATTCTCTAATCATGGTAAGCAAATGTTAGCAATTGATAAGTACTTTTTAAGTACAACCCCAAAGCTAATACGACTGTTGATCAACGATTCTCTCTTAAGGTTGAGGCGACAATGTCCGCGAAATTCTAATTTTATTTATTTATTTTACTATTTATGTACGTCACAGTAGACAACACAGGAAAATAACATAATATAACATTTGAGTACAAAGGTACTGCTTATTTCTCATGAAAATTCATTTTTGAGGGCGGACAACGTATGTATAGTTTTAATATATCATTGGATAGAAATATTACTACGACTACTCCGCACCGTATTTTCACGGATTCGGATTGGATGTAGTGCGAAACCGCTCTTATCAGGTATGCCAATAGCCAGGCTTTTTTTTGTTATAGTGATGATGCACAAAGGCAAATTAAGGATAATTCTGTATTCTTCACCTTTTTTGGGTCTAAGGCCTTGTAAATTCTGTCAGTTCAGCATTCAGTTGATACTATTTTTATTATTTATTTATTTTGTTATTTCTCCAACACAAGGTTTGTATTGCAGATCTCCATCTTCTTCCAAAATATCAATAATAAATTCCATATAGAAGACAAGGGTCAGGAATGGTGACACGGATAGGACAAAGGTAATGAGATAAATAACAAACTTCCTTTCGATGTTACTATTTTTATTTATTTTTATTTCCATCTTAGTCTTACTTAAGACAACTGTGTCCTTAACATAGGCACACATACAAGATGCTTGTCCATACATAGGCATAGTAACCATATAAATATCTATACAGCATCTATATGTACAATAGTATGTGTGTACCGACGAAGCCCTCTGCATTAAGTAGAACGTGTGAAGTCCGTGTTAGGGCCCTCCTACACTAGTAAAGTCCACTATGTGAACCCCGTACAACAAGCTTCTTAATTATTAATTTACGACATTTACTGGCAGTGCATCTGACTTGTGCACGTTTCGTACCACAATTCATCGATTTGTTATTCATTAATGACAGATATGTAGCGAGTTAATTACAAAAAAGCGGACTATCGTGAATTGAAAACCTTCAAAAATATTGATGTATCTATTTGTACTACTTGGCTCAGTTATCGTTGCCATCTAGTCCCGAAATACTTTATTAGTGACAAAGTTATTTATTTGTGAACACGGCACCAGGTTATATTGTATACGTTCCGGGCAAATAGTTCGCGACTCCAACTAATAATCAGTAAATATAACTTTACAGTACCAGTCGTTAATGCTTATTGGGAAACTTTATGATTACTTTAAAATATTATTTGAATATAAGTGAGCAGTAAGCAGCGCGTGACGTGAGCGACTTCGCCCCAACGTCGCACTGAACACCTTCTAGGCGCTAAATAATAACTCGATCACAGAATTAAAACTTACTAAGTGCTGAACTAACCGTTTTATAATGATATACAGTACTCGAATAACAAAAATAGGTTTTTTGGTAAAAATATTTTTTGTTTTTTCTTAACCGATAAATCGTTATCATATCATATTGTGCTATTTTTTTATTATTAAAAGACTCGTTATCGAGGATAAAGTCGACAATCTAAACAAACCACCGCTATGTAAACTTATAATACATCGTAGTACATGAAATGAGCTCGTAATAATACAAAGATTCAAACGTTTACTACACTAAGCGATTTACACGATGCTAAGACGACTTTAAAATATCAAAATATGATTAATATTAAAATTATAAATTCTAAGTTTACAGTCGAAAAAAATAAAATAAAATGAACTCTATTAAAATTATTACACGAGATCTGAATGTTTTTATTGTGAGACTTATGTTACGAGATGTAGCAGAGTTGTATGCGGGTATGCCCGAAGTACCTAGCTCTCGACTAAATGCTGCCATCACGAAATCACATCATAATCGATTCGATAGCGGTCTTCTTAGGTACTCGCCTAATACTGGCGGTCCTCGCTTCAACGGTTGATAATAATTCATTTTTTTTTCTAATTTCCTACAACTGAAACACGTTGGCTTACAGAGTTTAAGATCACAGTGTAATCAGTCAATTTGGTCCAAAAACATAACGTTAAAGTTTAGCAACATCTAACCGTTAATTACGCATCGAGAACCGTTTAGCATTAGAAGCAAGCTTAGTGTATTTTGTAATGAGTACAAATAAAGTCAAAAACAATACAAATTCCATTTTTATTCGTAATAATTTGGCATAATAAATCATATTAAATCCAGGTATTTTAACTAGCATGGTTTATATGAACAATCCGTTTGTTAATTATCTCAGTTAGAATAACGTACATTTTGAAGCCCAACACAATTAATGACAAATTATCTCGCACACAAACTTTGTCACGAAAATATAACATTTTATTAAAAATGTTAGTCCTATGACATGACACGACAAAACCTATCACGCGTGCCTCATACCATACGGAAACAATCTTAAAAATATAACGCTATCACAAAATATTTATAAACGTTTAGTACCCGCGAATTATTGCCAGTTTTTTATTACTTTTTATCATTTAAATTCCACCCGTTGCCGTGTCATATCATAGGACTCAATTGTTACACATTTTAGAGGTAATCTCGTCACATGAATAAAGTATGAAAAGCGTAGAAGTGGTTACGCTTCATACATTCAAACTCTTCAGAAATGAGATCTACACGTTTTTTTGTTAGTCAATCACACACTTGCAAATTGGTGAATCTCAAATATATTACATCCATTGCTTGCAAACACGATATTAAGGAAACGGTCATAAACTCTTCGTTTCTGAAAGGATATTCAAACAACCTGTTGTCACATCTGTGATTTGATTTGATTGACATTAGATCAACTATGTCTTCAGACACTTGAAAGGCCTTTCAGAAATCAGATAAGAGTAGTCTCATTCACAAAAACACACTATTTCATTTGCTGACCAAAATTCATTGTATTTTAAATCCAAAGGTGGTCAAAATGTCTTAAGGAGGGGGAAAATACAAATTATTGTTCAACTGTACTGAACATAAAGGCCTAAATCAAAGGCAAATTTTTAAGTGTGTTTATGTGTTTCTAGTCATTACGTGTCATAGACAAAGCAAACTACAGACACACCAGTAATTCTTATTCATCCAGTATTACTCTTCTAATAATTTCACAAACTTTAAGCTTGCCCATCTCAGATATCATTCTCGACAAAGCAATCATTCAAGGATCAATAAAAGCCTTTTTACGAAGATAAAATGTTTATATTATTCTCAAATTAAATCGTCATTTTAACTGACAAATACAAAAATTACGGTGTGACCGTACCGTTCTTAATGATCAAAAATTACCTAAGTATTATAAATTGTGACTAATCCAAGCTGCAAAAACAAAATATTTTCGTATCCGTAATGAATTTAATTTCAATTGATTTTAAATAATCCTATTTACATTTTTTTTCCAACATCATTTTTTTTTGTTTTTGTTGTTTTTTTTTTTACATTTTCATTAATATGCTTAGGGGCCAATTTGAATTAATAAGTCTTATTTAAAAGTATGAAAATCCCTTGCCTATCGGAAGACAGCCGTTTTAATTAATTACAGAAATTGCCATAAGTCACACTAGCATCATTACAAAGATGAGTTATTATGATCTCAAAGATGTGAAGCTTATGCTAAAGCTGAATTTGGACCAGCGAGATTACTTCTAGAACCTTCGCTAGATAAAACCTAGATCAGTATACAAACTATTCATTACCACACTAGTTCTATCTAATAATGTCAGTGTCGAAGTAAGTTCTCTCGCTCATAACTTTAGCATACTCTATGAGCTATAAGATCGGTCCCAGTAGACAGGAAAAGTAATATAATGTGATTTTGTTCGCAGCTTTTAGTCTATACACGATAGAAACAAAAGCGGGCCGCGGGAGTAGTGAGGTAAGACCCACGACCACTAGTGGCGCCCGACGTGGGACCAACGAGAACAGTACCCGATTGTAAATGTAACAAATCTAGTTTTAGCAAGTGACACACAGATATGAGTTACTTAGACCTCACACAGGTATGAGTAATGGATGCTCTACAAAGCCGCACTTGTACTAAAACTGGATATGTCACATTTTGGCTGTTTTCTACCAGACATGTGTAAAGCTGCGTGATGTGTATGAAACTAACCAACAATATTGCTTCATTTTCTAAGCTAGCCATAATTGGTTAGTTTTACACACATACGCGCTTAGCTCTGCTAAGAATGCAGCTTTACGACCTTTTACTGAACATCGTCAACTGGCGCCCAGCGTGGGACAAAGTGGCGACAATCCGTGAGTGTGGGCAGTGCGTAGTGTGTGTGTGAATGTGTGTGTTTGTATGTGTGTGTGTTATGAAGAGGAGGCAAGATTACTCTGTGTAGTCCCAGCAGTCCTTCTCGTAGCCCTCGTGTACGTGCTCCAGCAGCACCTTGCGCCGACTGTCGCAATATCTGCGAACAACGGAAAATTATCGTTAGAAATCTACATATTCTATCTACGTAATTAATAACAGTATCAGGTTGCTGGCATGGTTATTCTTTTAATGGGATAATACCCCGATGCCTCGGAAAAACTGTTAAGCGTTGGTCATGATCTCCGGCCGTATCAGATTGCCTTCTCATCGGCTATAAGAGTGTGGGAAAACTTGCTTAAAAGGAAATGCGGGAAGCCTTTTCTCCATAGAAACGCTCTCGCCTGTTTTCTTTCTTGTTAATGACTATAAAGCTATGATTTTTTACAGAATAATAAATATTAACTACTTATACGCCCCTATGTTTTTCTTTTTGATGATACATTATTTTTCTAAGCACTAGAACCCTCAAAAATGCTCAAAATTGCTGATTTAGATCGGTGTCAACAGAGGCCTAGTGTACAAATTTGACAACTATTAACGAAAAAAGAAAAACATAGGGGCACAGAATACATCCTTCTTTAGTGTCAAAAATATCTTATAAATTGGTACAATATTGGAGGAGGAAATAGGCGTGAGCCAAACCTAGAAATATTACTTTTTACTTAAGCTATTGAGTCGGATCTGCAGTTGTCCTTATCGCACGCCTAGCTCGGCTCGCTCTCGCAGAGCGACAGCGATAGTTTCTTCAAATACCTAATTTTCAAAAGTCTCCCCGCCCGCATTTCCTCTTAAAAACACCCTAAATATGAAGCACAAAAAGAGACCCAACAAAAAGGATATTTTAACCATCAGTGAGTTGAGAGAATTCAAATAACAATAAAGAATACGAGAAACCAAGAAATATGAATAAAAAAATAATAATAATAATACTCAACAAAATACCCACCTATACTTATCCTGGACCTTCTGTTTGATATCAGCCAGGTTCTCGCTAGTGATATCGCGCTCCAGATACTCGGAGAGCGTCTCGGTAGCCGACTCCAAATCCCTCTGGTTGTCCTCAAAGATCACCGACTGGTTGTTCTTGCGAAGGTAGTACGCGAACACGTACGTGTACATCAGCGTCTGTCGGCACTGGCACAAGATGTCCACTGCCTTCTTCAAGAATTGCACCTGTGAACAGTTTTAATAATCACATTTTCGGTTTAGATGAGGGTAGTTTTATATTTTGGGATTGCGGTTGCTTTGGTGATGGAGAGCGGTGCATAGTTTTTTTTTTAAAACGTTGCCCCACACTAGTAATTTCTCTTGTATCTTGGGTGCGTTTACAAACATTTAAACTTCACATACACAAATACACCCAGTTCGGATTGCGTGTCCAAGTTCGGCACTACGTCTTATTTATTTTTTTAATACAATTTCTACATATGTAGTGGAGAGGACAATGTTGAAATGAATGTTCGGAGTAAGAAGAATGGATAAAGTATGGAATGAGTATATTTGAGGAATGATCATGTTGAGGGATATATGGAATCCCGTACCAAACTGCATCAACATCGAACTTTGTTTTTTACTGTCTACATTTATCATATAATATTAACTCCTACAAAAGTTATTTTTGTAATCTAAATCCGAGTTTCGGAGTAATTTTATAAAATCCAAAATAACCACAAAACCAGGCAAGCGGATATTGTAGCGAAACCTCTACGTTGTGAAGTCAGCCGACTTGTCAAAATCAACTGACAGATCTAACAAAACGACTTTTGAACTGGTTGTGTGAACGCCATGTATAGGGAGTAAAACAATATTCATACTTTTATTATACTTTAAATAAAATTCTCCATTCAAAGATCAAATCCCAGCTGCATAATGTCGTAAAAAATTATGAAAATAATTACTATGACATTTTGATCTTGAAACATGAAAATTCTTGGTACGAGTTTTGGTCATTGTTTTTTGAAAGTGGCGCCTGTTATAGAAAAAATGAAAGGTAGTCGTCTATCTTGGTATGGACATGTAAAGAGGAGGGATGAAACACATGTGACTAAAAAGTGTTGGATATTAATGTTTATGGATGGAGAGGGATATGAAGGCCAAAGAAAATAAGGATGGATTGTGTGAGGAATGATATGAAAGAGAAAGTAGTAAATGATGCCTTGACGTCTGACAGAGCAGAGTGGAAGAAGAAAACGTGTTGCACCGATCCCAAAGATAATGAAACAAGGGCGGGAAGACGATGACAACTTCCACAGAGACAAGTAATAGGGATGTTTCCTGATTTAAAATAATATGATTCTGTTTAGTCCATTTGTTAGATTATCGAAAAATATCGGATACGTGTTTTTTATTTTAACAAATGAATAAAAATTTACGAAAATAATACGTGTGACGTCGGGTCGTGGTTAGAAGCTGCGATGCTGCAGGCTGTGACGTCACTCGAATTTTCGAATAACTGTATCGTCTTAATTTTATGTTTATGAGAAAAAAGAAAAAAATTGTGCCCAATATTTTTTGGATATTCATCTGACGGACTAATTGATAAATTAGATAAATGTTTACACAAGCGAAATTGAAATTATCTTTACATTTTGCAATTTACAGGTGTGTCAGGTTGTATGGTAGATTAGAGTCGCGCGTAACAAATGTGGCTTTACTGAGTAAAATAATTAAAATCATCAATACAACCCTCTTTATTTATTTCATTATTAATGCTTAATGGCACACAACACAACTTCTTTCAAGATGCTCTAAAACTTTTGTACTTGTAGGTTATTTAAATATTTTACTACTCGCTACTGCCATGTAGTGTTAAGCCGGCTTTTGTTTTTTTATATTATTTTGTATAGGAATATTTTAAAATATAATTTATATGTACCTATAAAGTTAAATAAAGGAATAATAATAATAATAAATATAATATATAATATCAATGTATCCATTTAATAATTATCACGCTGTATTCACGCAACGGTTATGTAAAAGTATATCTGGTGGGGTAGTAGTAGTAGTGCTGTAATCTTATTCGAGAGTGAGAAAGAGATGGAGCTATGCAGGATGTCTTACATTTCATTTAACAGCAGGGCAGCATATTTGAAAGGAGTAAAACTGACGGCAGTGGCGTAGCTAGTCTAAAAATGGTCGATAATAATCGGTTAATATGATGTTTAAGCCCCATGTAATAAAGGGCAAGCCTATTGCTACTGCGAAATTCCTAACGGAAAAACCCAATAACACTTTGCGCGACCCGGGAATCGATCCCAGGAGCTCATATTAGACCAACGAGGCAGTCGATACAATTGGCATAATCGATTCACGACATTATAATTATTTCAAAACATTTTTATCTTTCAGATTAAGTACACATCTAAGAAATAGTGTAAACTGGGATATTTGATGGGTTAGTAACTGACATGCAGTTTAAAAAAGTACTTAAAAAAACTCGACTGAAAAAACTGAAAAGCAAAAACAAGCACATTTTAAATTTCTTTATTTTTTCATTTTAATAAATCCAGTGACACTCGTGTCATCAAGACGAATCTAACGACGTATATTTTATTTAAATCCCTTCATCCGTTTAGGAGTTATGAGGGAACAAAGAAAAGAACATACATACACGCCAAACACATAACCCTCCTTTTGGGCTTCGCCACAGTCAGGTAAAACGGATATAAGTGGCAATGGTGCCAGTCTTCTGGGCACGTTCCCGGTTGTCAGCGATGCGGAGGAGTACTTGGACGCCTAAGTGTCTTATTTGGTTGTTGTGTATGTAAGTATTAACGTTTAGTTTTAATTTTAATTACTATTTTTGTATTTTGTAAAAAAGATGATTTTTTAGTCACCGTCCAAATTCTGATATATTAATCTTTGGCGAAAATCATTGAGTTAAGTACTCAATGTACTTTTTTCCTTTAGTATCACTCAATACAAAAATATTGAGATATCACATCACAAAGTTATCACGTTTCACGGCGAGTGGATAATTCTTTCGAGAAAATGATTCAATATGAAAGGTTTTAAGATCAAAATGTTGTAGTAATTATTTCATATTTTTTTACGACATAATGCGTCAGGAATTTGATTTTGCCCTGGAAATTTAATTTAAAGTATAAAAGTATGAATATTGTTTTACTCCCAATATGACATTTACAGAACCAGTCATAGAGATGTAGAATGCACTTCTTTGATGAATCTACTAAACAGTCATGCCAATTGTTTCTTTTGTGTAATAAATAATTAACTTACTAACTTGCTTATAAAACATTCTACGAATATGTACTACTTTTGCTATTTTCTTGTTGAATAACAGTAACATTAAGTAAAACCAGTCAAAACAATCAATCAATCGATTTCAAAAATGGTGTTAGTGAATGATACCTAATGCCTAGAAAAAATTTGGACGGTGACTAAAAAATCATCTTGTATAATGTACATAACCTAATATTTTACAAGCAATAAATCAAAATATATAAGTGCACATACTTCAATCCAGCTCATGTTGTGTTGCTGCATCTCCTCCATCTTCTCCTTGACGGAGGCGTAGAGCTTGGACTCGAAGCGCAGCGACTGCATGTGGTTCATGTAGCGGTTGCAGTAGAACAAGTAGCGCTGCAGCGCGGCACGCGACCGCTCTTGGGCGTCGCGGGCCGCTTTAGCTTCGTCCTCGTCGTACCTGGAGGGGGAGACGTTAAAAATTAAGTACAAAAAAGTGGGTGTTCTTGACCTCGATCTGCGAAGGATGAGATCTATGATGGAATGAGCGAGCCCAGAAGAGGCCTGGCAAGCAGACAGGTTAAATGTGAGAGGGAAACACAAATTTAACGGACAAACGATGAGCTATTAACAAGTTTGTAATTATTCAATTTCTTTTTGCTTTTTTTGGCAGTGTGTAGGTATATTTTGTTCCTCTGTATTTATACCAGAAAGCTCTAGACGTGAAGACTTGTAATTGGCTGTCTAATTACCATACTGTTATTTATCACTATTGTATTTGGCTGTAAGTCTTCCAGTCTTTAAATAAGTAAAAAGAAATTAAAGCCTAGCTTGCCTTCATAACATTACTAGCGACCCGCCCCTTTTTTCCACGTTGCCATCTATTGGGTATCGGGCTATCTTTTAAGCTGTAATTTTGACCTTTAGGCACTCCACTAGTTTTATTGAATTGAATGGAGGATGGTGCAGTTCCTTGCTCATCCTTCCCTTTATGAAACCGTTTCAAAAGGGTTCTATTTCCTTGTAAAACTTGCCGTCAGAAAGTGGTCTAATCTAAAGTTATGGAGTAACCTTACAAGTGGGTTAAAAGAGGATATTATATTAATTTTAGGTTTAACTAAAAGCACAGGCGGCGAACACGTTTTAAGAATCGCCTTACTGAGAACGCGCTTGCAAATTGCTAATTTAACATATCCCTTAGGCAGCGCCTCCAGATTTCCAGAACATGCAGTAGTTTAGCATAATATTATACTCTATTTTCTCGATCTATCTCTATGTTAACAAGAGCACGCGAAAGCAAATCTCAATAGTTTTTTGCGGAGTTATATCACAAATTATTCGTGACGTCATCATAACGTCGTGTTTTAACCATTATAAATACATGATAGCTCAGGAATCGATTGACAATTACCAAACTCATCGTCATATTTTGGGCCAATTCAATTCATTTAGATAACCGTCGACGCTCTACGAAGAAGATGCTTGAGTAGGTTCCGTACCTATTGCAATTGTACCAGCTGCTACCATGCGGCTCCCAGGGCCCGAGGCACACCCAACAGAAGTCCGCCTTACAGTTCTGGTTCTTGCAGACCATGTGGTTGCAGCCGCCGTCCTTCTCGATCGTCACGTTGCACTTCGGGCACTCCTTCGTGTTTGCCGCGATCCAGTTTGAAGTTTCCGAATCGTCGTCGCATTTCTGAAAGAGGTGTGGGTTTTAGATAACGTTGGCTTGGAAATTATGGTGTGAATATAGATAGTAATTAAGTACCTATGAATATATACACAGTTACATTTAAGCTAAAGTTTTGTACTTCATTACCGATCTATTAATATCACGAATGGTTTTAAAAACAAAGTAAAGCCGTAAAGAGTAGCAAAGTAGAAAATAATTAAATGTCACCTTTATCCACTTCCTGAGCAGACAGCACCTTACAGGGTCGTGCCAGTTCTCCCCGCACGCGAAGCAGAAGGTGTGTCCGCAGCGACACGTCACGGGCGCCGCCTCCACGTACGCGACCTTGATGGCGTTGCTGCAGTCCGGCGACGGGCACCAGCGCAGGAGTCGGTTGCACTGTAACCAGAATATCACATCAATTGATGCATAGATGGCGCTACCAGCACAAAGGGTATAGCGCAGGAGTCGGTTGCACTGTCACAAAAATATTTATCAAACCTTTTGAACACCAGAGCGTAAACGCATCGGGGTTTCCCACGCCAAGCCACAAAAACTTACAAAATCATTATTTTATTTTAATTGACACTATTTTGTATTGAACAGCAGTTACAAAGTTTAAAAAGATACGTATATTTATCGGCTAAGCTGATGGTGGTGTGTTGGGCACGTTTTCATTTGTCGGCTATACCCAATCGTGGCGTTGTTAGTTAGTTTTATTAATAAAATGCTTGGTTTACGGCTTCGTAAAAGATACGCTTACCTTGTTTCAACAGCTCGAAACTATACTACCCAGAGTTAAATGTATCAATTTACTTATTATATTATAGCTTATTTATGTCAAAACTGACCTCAACAAAACTATTGGTGATGATGTGTTGGTACTTGAGCTTGACGCGCGGGTCGCGCAACAGTCGCATAACGGTCGCGTCGTCCACGAGGATGTCGCACGCGTGAGCCGCGCACGCTATTGTCTGACCCTGGAATAACACACACATGTTATAATAATAGCTATAATTACACCCCAAAAGAAGGATGTACTGTGTTAAGGATGATATGGGAAGACAGGAGGTGTCTGATAAAATGTTGAGTAATATAGAAGTTTGGAAAAGGACATGAAATTGATTTATGAAATGGTCGCTGCATCACAATCTCCCTCGCTCACGCATTAATATTTTTTTTTTGTACATTACGGGTTTTTGAGTATATAATTAGTTAGGGTTTGATGAGGCTGTCGTACCTTTGTAAAAAAGACATAAAATCAAAAGTCGTTTATTCATACTAGGCTTTCAAACGTCAAAATTTATTTACAAGATACAGTCCCCCAAAACGCAAACCCTTCGACACTTCCTAGTGTTTTAGCTGGAAAAAAAGTGCCGGTACAAACTCCCCGGCATGCTGCGCCGATCCCAAAAGAATAGGGATGATGATTCTAATTAATTCGTCTGTTAGATTATCGAGAAAATTTTGGATACGTATTTTTTGTTTTATAAAATCAATAAAAAATGACGAAGATAAAACGCGTCAAAGATATGAGTGGAGTTTTGTGACGTCACTGACCGGTAAAAAATGCCTTACTTAATGTCTTAGAATATGACGTCACACGAGTTTTCAAAGCACTGTATCGTCCTCATTGTTTACATACGTGAAAAAAGAAAACATACGTGTCCAATATTTTTTGGAAATCTATTTGACGGACTAATAAGATTTTTTTAGATAACTACCCTATTGCAATAAGTGTAAGAGAATGATGACTGTTGTAGGTTTAATATATAATCATAGCTTAATAGTACAGTCACCACTAACCGTGTATACACACGCCGCACGTTCAAGTGATTTTTTTCCACTGTATTGATAGTTCTCTTACGGCCGAATACTGAAACGCCACTCAAATATTGACGGCACGGTTGGCGCAGTGGCACAAGCAATGGACTGCTGCGCTGCGTGTCGCGGGTTCGATCCCCGCACGGAACAAATATTTGTATGACCTACAGATAGTTGTTCCGGGTCTGGGTATTTGTGTATGTGAGTTCAAATGTTTGTGAATGCACCCACAATACAGGAGAAAATCCTAGTGTTGTCATCGTTTAAAAATATATATATATATATAAGTAACGCTCAAATCTAGTGCTGTCTCGGTCACTCTATGCTTAAGTAACAGAGACAGAACGAGATTTAAGGGCAACTTAAAATTGAGTAGCGTTTCAGTATTCGGCCGTTAGATCGCTACGGGTAATATAGTATTTTCGAGCTCACACTATTATTATACTATATACGAGAAAATTAGCTTTGAATTTCGCAGCGTGTATTTACATAGTTCTCATGACTGTACAAGTGTACACACATATTTCGTTAGTTATATTTAAGTTACATGTAGTAGGAGGCGAGCCTATTGCCATCAATCGGGCACAAATCCAGATTGCGAGTCTGTTACTGAGAAATTTCTGAAGAAAAACCCAATTAAACTTTGCCTGCCCTGCGAATCGAACTCAGGACTTCGTGCTCAATAGTCGCGCGGCCACCGGACCAAGAGGAATAAGAATGTAATTCTGTATGTAACACTTCATTTATTTCAAATTACGCTCAAACAATTACTTACTATTATGATTCTATTTTAATCAGTTCTACTCGCGACACGTGCCGTCAATAAAAAAATATTCAAAATTAAAATTGGTAAAATACAACATACTCGTAAATCTCTCTTCAATTCTCTTTCATTTTTGTAGATGTCAGGAATTTGCTTAGATAGACAAAACGTTGATTGATAAGAAGCACCGCGCAGTAGTCTCGCACAGGTATCGTTCATTCAGCAAAAAAAGATAATTTTGCAAGTCTGGTATTGAATGGCTATCCCCTCATAATCTATGGAGTTGTTGTTTCTATGCTCTGCTGTTTTCCTAGCAGTACAATCAGCGCCTCCAGTCATCTTTATAGGTAATATTTAAAACGGAAAAACCGAAGTTTCGAACGTTAAAAGCGATCAAAAACGAAAACACACAAAGTCGTTTCAGGCATTATACTTTCATAACAAAAAGAGTGTGTTTACACTGCATGTGTGAGTGTGTCTTTGGTTATTCATGCAGGGGTAACCTCGAAAACGGAATAAAATTTTGATTGTAATATTTATGACGCATTGAATGGTATCCGCATTAAGGTCGAACACAAGTACGGTCAGCATCAGAAGTAGCTTAACGTTTCAGAATTTTAATTATTTAATGTACCATCCAGTATTATTTTTAATGTCTCTTTAATAACTTTATAGGAACGAGTAATATCTAACAAGTTTTTACTAAAAAAACTTGCTTTGAAAGTTTGAGTAGTGTTAATCTACTTCTGATGCTGACTGTACGTTAGCTTGTGTTCTCTTTTTATTCTGTCCTTGTTGACTTTCAAATACAACAGAAATTATAATCCATCACACCATTTATCGAATAAAGGTTACATTTTTTGCAGAACTAATTTTTTTGGGACTCCTGTGTTCAAAGTTTGATTGTTCCACCTTTGTTTGACCGATTTTTGTTGGTCAGATGCAATATATACGAGTATTGTTGCTCGAATTAAATGATTATATTTAATTAAACCCTAAATTCTAATGTCTTAGAACCAAAAACTTCGAAGACATGTGACATATCTACCAATCCGCACTGGGCCCGCGTGGTAGATTATGGCCCTCCGATTAGATTATTCCCTCTCAAAGAGAGGAGGCCTGTGTCCCAGAAGTGGGAAAATAAATAGGCTGTTGATGGTTTATTTAAATATAATTTTATAAACATAAGTGAATAGTACATAGAACTTCCAAAATTGGTTGAAATGTTTTGCTTCTATTCTTGTTCCTAACTAAACTTGAACTACAACTAGACTCGGTTTTGAATTATTCGAATTTTCAAATAGTACTTAAGTATACTTACTAGGCCCTCCTCCATTATTTTAGTAGTTAAATATTCACACCAACATTGTGTGCAGAATCTGTGGCCGCACTCCAGACCCGTCATCAGCTGTAAATTAAATATAATGGCATTATTAATTTTTGTGTCAATCATCAAATTACTCCTCCCGCTCTGGGCAGAGTGGTAGGGAGTGTCAGACTTCTACTGACTAAAAACCACCCATATTCCTTCTTAGCCTTTTGTGTCGTGGCCGTGGTATCTGTTTCGAACAACCCGAAGCTTTTATGATGCCCTCAACAGCGAATTCTTTATCATCCAGGTAAGCGGATAATAAGTAATCACAGGATGACAAATATTTAACACAGCTTGTGCCAGCGGTTTCCCCCGAGTGGAGTTCGATAATTGTCCCACGGGATCATACTACCGGGATAAAAAGTATCCTTTATAAACTATCGGTGTCCTAAATTTCATCCACATCCGTTCAAGAGTAACAAACATCCTTTATATTTTGAAAACCAAGTTATCATAAAGTAGGTCATATCTCAAGTTGCACTCGTTATTTTACGATATATTCGCGTTTGAGCTTTGCCGAGTGTATACATCCTATTGCTCGTGTTTCTATAGTATAGCTCTTTTTTTTTTTGGGCGATGGGAAGTCATCAAATTTTAATAACCCCTCCCGCTCTTGGGCAGAGCTAAAGGGAGTGTCAGACTTCTATTGACTAAAAACCACCCATGTTCCTTCTTAACCTTATATGTCAAGGCCTCGGTATCTCTTACAACATCACGCAGCCGCGACGGGCGTCGGCCCTTGCGGGCCCCTTCCATGTTCTGACATCTCTTTGAGGCGCGCGTGGAACACGAACGCGCCATCGACACGGCCTGTCGTCGACATAAGACGGACGGACGGCGAGCTAACCCATCACTCACCGTCCACAGGCCCGCGTCTACGGTGGCCGGAAGCCGTAACGTGGCCCCCGACGCTCTGAGCGTCTCCCGCGGCGGCTGAGACGTGAGGTTCTCTCCCTCTCACGTTCCGCCACCTCCTTCGCTAGCATCACTGCTTCGCAGAAGGAGGCGACGGCGTCCCACTCTTCCTCGCCCCGGACCATGGCTTGCACCAGGGCAGGCACTATAGTATAGCTTGGTTCTTGTTTCGTTATCGTGTGGTTAGTGGCTAACCTGATGCCAGAGTTCTTATACCGCCTAAGCGCCTCTGACTTAGCTATACATGCCGTCGAGAAGTATCTCTCAGGCAATCTGGTTATCTTACGATGTTTTCCGACAGTACGCACATGAATTTTAAAAATCATAAGTGCAATAAAAACCAAACTTGATGCTAAACTGACAACTATGGTTTCACTGCCAGTGAGCCCCAAAATAGTCAGTTACCTTGCAGGTATATTTGGATTGGGAGACGATTGAAAGGACGAGACAATATGATTCGTATACCGAATAAGATACACCTTTCATTACCCAAATGTTCGAACGGGAACCGAATTCACAACCCCAAGTATTCGCTTAGTCACGGCGCCAATCGCCCAACACATAATTCTTATTGTAATGGCATTCTGTATTTAGGAACATAAATCACTTTTGTTCGTAACATACCGAATGCTCTTAACATCTGGTAATGTAATTTATTTTGGTCATGAATTCATGATATATGTCGCATCCAGACAACGATTCGAGAAAATAAAATCGCTTAGACAAGTCGTCGCTGCACTCAAGCGCGCAACTTCATACTAAATGTAGGTAATAGGAATAGAAAGTCGTGTCGCACCGTTTTTACGCTGTGCGAACTCTCTGCAACTATCATACTTTTTAATGTTGATTGACTAAGGAATGCTCTACTTTATTCTATCCCATATTAAATTTTAGCTATTGCTAGGGACTTGCCCTGCTACAATAGGCGGCAACAAAGATATCAAGTTATAAGTAACACATAATACTGCCAGAAGAAATGCTCTAAATGCTGGTAATGTACACGACACATCAAGCTATATCCAGTATAACCTGACCTCGCTTTGTATATGTTACCCGTACAATGAGACATCAGTTTAATTTGGTTTGCGTAACTTGATTAGTCGTCTTGCGTACAAACCACATCAAAATTAATTGTGCGGTTTAGCAGATCTAAGAGGTCACACAGACAGACACAAAAGCTAATTTCAGTTGTACTAGATATTATTAATGTGAACAAGCTTTCCATTGTGTTGTTTCATTATTTAAGCATTGTTGGTTTTTACTGTTAATAATAATAACAGTAAAAAATAACAATGTTTGTGAAAAGCAATCTACTGTTAACATTGTTACATATAAATATCCTGCCAAATGAACATAAACAATGGAAGTTGGTCATCTTTTCAATCAAATCTAGTGAAACAATCAAGAACTTTGAACTAAAAGTTTCTGAAAAGAACAATTTTTTCGTCCTAAAGCTGTTCGCACAGGGCCACAGGTGGACTCAGATTAAATTATTTATGAGATAGTGTTAATAATCAAATATCTTGGAATTTTTCGTTCTAGGTTAATGCCAGTTTTTTCACGATTCTCAACAATAATCCACGTAATCAAAGGTTTAAGATTAAGAGCATTTCTTTTTCTTTATCATGTGGTTATTGCCTGGTGAGAGAGTTTGTATGCCTTATTTTTTGGTGTGGGAAATCATCCAATAACCCCTCCCGCTCTTGGGCAGACCGAAAGGGAGTGTCAGACTTCTACTGACTAAAAACCACCCATGTTCCATCTTAGCCCTTTATAACTAGGCCACGGTATCTCTTACAACAACCCGCAGCCCCGACGGGAGAGATTTTATGCCTATTTTGGCTTTCCATGCCCTCGTGAAGTATATCTCAGGAGCAGTTGTATAATATAAAATAAATTGAACAAAAATGAGTGCCAGTCGGGGCTCAAACTTACGACACATAAGTCGGAGCCGTTACCACCAGAACAAATAATAAAACTATCATAACAATCATACTGATTTGTCAAAAAACTATTTATAAAGATATAATCCATAACCAATCACAGTAGTTTATAGAAACATGTATGCTAAAGGTGAAAAACCTTTAGTCATTGGTATCTTATCAGTTTCCTTTGGGGGCACAAGATAACAATTACAAGATAAGGTTAATAATAAAAACAAGTCACTTACTGAGGTCGGAAGGATTGAAAAACATATTTCACATTCTTCTGTCCCTGATGTTGATATCCGTCTGGGCAACTAAAATTAAACACAACATAATATTAACTTATTAAGGCTCATTGAATGGCTTCCCCCTTCATGTAGAGTAAAATTTGTAATATTAGAGAAAGATCATCCATTTTTTTCAACCAATACATGCCCAATGCTAAATATAGCTCAGCTTCCAAGGTGCTATAAAAACCGATAAAATCTTTCTCATTTCTCTACTAATATCTATATGCATGCAGATAGATAAATATACACACTTACAGTTTACCTTCAAGGTCATTCAATTTATCCTTATCTGATTTGGAATGGCAGAAAAAGAAAAACACAGACTACCTGATGTTAGGTTTAGAACCTTCTTTTGAGCACATACTCAAGTAACTGAACTGTAAAAAGTATCTATGTGAAATGTTACTTTTAAACAGCAGCATCCACAGCTGGGCAAAGGGTTCTTCCCATGATTTTCTTTTGAACCAGGGTCAATGTGAACTGCTGGTTGTTTGATGTGAAATGTAGAACATAAGGAAAGTTGCTGCTGATTACTAAGTAGCTGAGTAGTTTGTTTTTGTGTTTAGGTAAGACATTATGTCATTGGATAACATCCAATATGAGACATAATATGCCATATGGAGGAACACATTGTGAGGGTCAGGTTTACAGCTTTGGACTGAGAGCACTCGTCACCCCACCGGCATTATCTAGAGTCATTGGTTTGAATTTAAAGAGTAGGATAATTCCACCCCTAGCAAAGACTGTTGAAGTATCTGTGCCCTGTGACCTTATTAGACATACCCCTGCTGTAAGTCGATATAAATCTATGGTGTAAAGGATTTATCAATCTTAGAATCATCAGGTGCCATTGTCAAGATCAGGCTTATGTATGTATGTTATTAATAAAATATTACAGAATGTTAGCATTTTAATATAATCAACAAACAATTAATGAAGCCATAATTGTGAAACATTGTGACCTAGAAAACAAACATATATCACCAGCTAAGCTAAAAACAAAGTCATATTGTTTTACTACATAATTTAGGTCATGATATTATATTAATAATATACTATACTTTTAATAATAGTTTTTAAATGAGCTTGCTAATAGTATGCATAATCAAATATAATAGAATCACTATAGATGTGGATGTTTGTTGTGGGGATTTCCCCATACAACAATTAGGCTTCAAAATTGAGGTTAACACTGAACTACACTTAAACAATTGTTCAATATGGAATGAATCAAATGAAAAAGCAATTATCTTTAACAATATCCTGTTTGTAATTTGGTATGAAGTATCTGAAGGTTTTTACTAAAATTCAGTTGTATGAATCGGACTATGATTATACCATAGCTAAGTCTACACGTCATGTATGTATTACTGTAGTATGCAGTTTTAGTAAAATATGCACAACCTCCTTGCTTAAAACATCACTAAGAAGTTTTAAATGACCTCTGTGGTGCTATAACTAATTCCAAAAAAATACTGATTGTTTGTGGAAAAACCTTGTAATATTTAAATTCATACCTTCGGCCTTTGTATGACTGGTTTTCTGAATGGATTAATGACTCTAGCCTCAGAGAACAACTGGTCTTGGTCCCCATCATAGAATCTTTCCATGAGCTTTTCTTTGTCCCATTTAAAATGGTTTAAAAGTATGCGGGTGGTTGTTGCTGGTATCTGAAAATATATATTGAATGTTTTAATAAATAACAAATAATGATCCTGACATCATTTGAGATTAGCCTTATCATACATTTAGGACATGCAAACTAACAAGGATTTTGTTTGTTATTAACTTAGTTGTCAATATTATTGTTGTATTCCACTACTACACATTTACACATAAACAGTAAATTGTATTAGCATCAGATAATTATCAAAGTAGTCATCATTGTTATGACTCATTCCTCCTACTTCAAGAAAACCTTTGTTACTTTATTTTCATTTACTCATTGAGCAGCTATTATCATAAATTTGATGCTTATTTATCCCTACTATGAACATGCAATATTGCATTGTAGATATGGCAACATAAATAACAAGGTGAAACGATTCTTAGCTATAATTTATATGAAAATTAGGTTTGTGGAACAACAGTATTTTATCCAAGCAAAGAGCATTACCCAACTTTATAAGTAGCTTTAATAAGGTAACACATAAAGTTTCACCATATCGAACACAAATAAATTGGAATGCGACACAAAAGAACATAAAGAAGTACGACGGTGGACGAGTAACCTCATTGGATTAGTCCATTGTTTACCACTAACATACTGACCTCGACAACAGTATTCACTTCTTTGATGCAGTCGACCATATGCTGGACGATTTCTTCCGTAGATAACACCTCATATCGATATTCCTCAAGCTCCGTTTGTCGTTCCCGTGTACTGTGTGTCTCAACGTCCATTGCAAAGTCGACATCGTCTCCGCTAGACTCATTCCCAGAATCCACATCATCCTTTGTGTCATCTTCGGAGTCCATCGCGGAAACTTTGACTAAATATGTATACTAGATAATAGGGGTGCAGCCAGAGTACGTCTAATGATGAAATAATTACACCTAAGATTTAGGAAAGGTCAACAATGAAGAAAATAGTTCACCCGCGGGCTGCCAAAACCTCTGACGTATGGACAGCCTAGGGTTACCAAGTTCTAAATTCAAGAAATCCCCTTATTTTAGATCGATCATCCAACACTAGCATATCGGAAACCGTTTTTCGAGTATATATTAGTAATAGGAAAATGAGAAAATATTTCAGCTAAATCTAGCAGAATAATATTTAACCACTAAGTAAAACTAAAAGTCAAAAATGAAACTTGAAAGATAATGCTTACTCAGATCAAATACCAGGGCTCTCAGTTAGAAAAAATCGTGACATTCCAATGTAAAATAAAATGGTATTGGTATATTTTGAATTGGTCACACAATCACTAAGCAATGACTTTACTTATACATCTGGACGAAGTACGAACAAAATCTTGATAAGAAAATACCGTTTAAAAATAAACTTTATGTCATACCAATAGAGTTTGTATTACTTTACATTCCAAACGTCTTTTCGAAGGGGGAAAAATACTTTTGAGTGAGACGAAAATGTGTGTGTGAAATTTTTTGAAAAAAACTTTCTATTAAACACTTTTTTTTTTAATGTTGTTTTGGAATATAGAGCTATTACTGTTATAGAGACATAATGGAGTTAACACATCATAGTTTTTATTTTTTTTATTTAATTAGAATGTTAGTTTCATTAGTGTGCGTAAGTTAGGGTTAGGTACATGTGGATACAAAAGTCACTCAAATTATGACTCTAAATTAAAATGTTCATATTTTAGTATCAAATTATTTGTACCATGTGCCTACCGTAAGCTACTAATAAATTGATCTTCTTTTCCATCATAAACCTATCCCACTGCAGTTTATTTTTTATTGATTCCAATGCAAAGCGAGGAGCTGGGTGCCAGAAAGTTAAAACATAATAATAACTGTCCCAAAACTAAGTACAAAATTTTTAGACACCCTATTAGAAAGAGATGACATCCACTTTCGAGGTGATCTCGCTCGGAACGCTTTTGAGTTGCACATGCACAGTCCAGATATATAAAGTCTTTGGTATCAACCACTACCCAACCCAATATTGATGCTCTTTGATGGGGTGAACAGAGATGCAGCACAAGTCATCATGCATGATACCTACATAAGTTTATAGAGGATATTAGTAATAATAAAGTAGGAGCCATCTTTGATAGGATATTAACATACAAATACACTGATGATGTGATCAATCAGAACTAAAAAAATAAATTTCAGTGTTTCCTACAGAAGTATATCATGAAAATAATTAATTAAAACTCACTAGAAGTGAGTAAATATCACACTCTAAGCACAGAATACATAATAGTACTACGTTCTACGTACATACGTACGCTCTAAGCTTGATGAGTTCGTTACAAACCACACAGTGGGATGTTTCGTAGAAAAACTAATTTTGTATTTTTATGAAAAATATTTTATTTTACAATTACTTTTGATAAAGATAAATTCATTTTCAAGTAGTTTAACCGAAATTAAAACTATAACAAGTCATAGCATCAATTTACAGGCACCAACACACACAAATGGTTACCACACAATTATTGAATACATCATTTTTGACCTGAGAAACCAGCTGTACCATACATTTTGGCAAGGTATTGCACTTTTATAGGAAACAACTTACTTACAACCAATAAGAAGTTTCTATGTGTGTGAGCATAGGATACGTAGTTGTTTGTGGTTTTGTGAGAACCGAGTAATTGGATTAGTTAATTTAGTGTTAATGGCTAATGCTGTACTAAATGTAATAAATAAATAATAAATGTGTGTCTCTTCCACTGTGATATCAATAAAATGTTTTTTTCCTTATCCTTTATTGTCCTACTGCGAGGCTAAAGCTAATCAAATGAGTGGTTACATAATATTTGTTTCTGAATTGCATTTTGGTGCTACATCCAGTCTTTGCATTTTAACCCTAATTATAATTGTGAATTGAAAGTATTACTTTTAAACTTGATCCATCACAGAACAGAACTTAATATACCTACTCTTCTTATCTCTATGTTATTAAATTATCTAATTCATTCTGAATGGACTCGAATTGTAGGAATATCGAATACAGCTCGGGATGGGTCAATTCTATTTCAGTTTCATTAATTTCTCTTGAAAGTGACAAATATGCCTTGGGAATCTTGGACTTCTTGCGATACTCTGAACATAGTTCAGCATTTAATTTCCATGAGAAATTTAAAGAGTCATTACTTTCTTTTGTTGCTATAGAACCAAGTTCATCTAAAGTTGTTCTTGTTTCTGCTGACCAAACTTTAACTATGGAATCAGCTTTTTGATTACTCAATCCAATCGTTTTAAGATCGTTCTTTAAATCAATAGGCATAAAAATATACTTTAACATCCTTTTAAATAAATATTGTAGTGTTTTCATGCTCAGTATTAAGTTTTCTTGTTCAATGCCAAATATTTTCTCTAGCTTCAGTCTTTCATCGTCTGTAAATATTTCTATACTCGAAAGTTTCAATTTCACTACAATGCGACGGAGAAATTGTTCAAATCTTGTTTCGTCCAGTTGATTGATGACACCAATACCTTTGCTCAAACTGCAACAGAAAACCAATTTGACAACTTTTAGGTAAGAGCAAGTAGGCATGGCAAAAAATTCTGTTTTCATCTCTGTATCACCTTGGCGATATTTTCATCCAGTGACAATCCATTATACTGAAATAAAAGAATAATAAAAATTATAACCAAGTGAAATGTTTGGAAATGACCGACTGAAATGAATATGAATGATGAAAAATGTCACTCTTTGTTTAGTTTGTTTATTTTGTTTTGACGTTTTATTGTCTTTGTCACGTGTCACTGTCAATGTCAAGTGTTGGTATTTTTTCTATGGCAATTATAGTGTTGTGTGTTGCGTGCCGAATATTTCAGCAAAAAGAAGCTTATACAATAAATCACGTAGTAGTTAATTAGTTCCCATTCGCTCTATTATCGACAAAGTTGAAGAATGCCTCGGATGTTACAACAGCACCCTATTCATTCCACCCCGTTTTGCTCATTAAGACGGGTTGGATAACTTTGGGATAGTTGAATCGAATCGCAAGGTTCTCTGGCTCCAAATACGTTCTACGAAACATTACAGCATTATGGACGTATTTAAGTATAATTCTGAGGAAATTAAGCAGCTTTTGCGGCCAAATGGAACCAATAGTTAACACATGATTACTCGGTACTCCTTCATCTTCAATAATTACAACTTTTTATTCGAAAATTGTGGAAAATACATATTACAAGCAGAACCAGAAAAAAAATAACAATGTAACCTAATTTTTCGGTAAATTTATCGTTAATGCGTGAACTTTAAGCACTTGACTTATGGTTCATTTTATTGATCTCAGTCATAATAAAACGATAAAATACGCAAAAATTTGAAATATAGAACTTAATCTGCACTCGACGCTCTGCCCACCCACGACGGCGCGGCGGGCGGTCCTTTTACTAAAGGAGTTTATTTTTACTTTTTTTGTGTTTTATTTGTTGCTGAAATCGGTTTTATTTTTGGTTAAAAAGTTTTTATTTTTCACTTTTTAGTGGTTCATATGTGCTTACCCCTTCAAAGCGTAGCGGCGTGATGTTCTGTTATGAACTGGTGTAAACAACAGACAGACGATTTTTCCGCAATCCCAGTCCACTTGCTATCATTTATTGAGGAGTTCCGTTGCCTATTTCCGAAGTTCTTTATGAGATCTTCACCAAAGTGAAATGGGATCACTCCGAGAAGGCACTCTTCTAAAAACGACTGAAATCACTTTAAGTGTGCATATAAAATTTGAAGAGTTCTCTCTATTTCTCCAGGATCCCATCATCAGATCCTTACTTGATGATCATGGGACCACCTGGGAAGTATACCCTTTCAAATAAGACAAAAAAAAATCGAAATCGGTCCAGCCATCTTTGAGTAATCGGGTAACATAAATAAAAACTTCCGACGAATTGAGAACCTCATCCTTTTTGAAGTCGGTTAAAAACTACGGTCAGTTGTAGTGATTTGAGTACCCCTAAGACGACCCTCTTAGGGGTACTCAAATCACTACAAGTGTGCCTATAGAAGATGTGTGAAGAGTTCATGGGACCACCTGGGAAGTACACCCTTTCAAAAAAACAAAAAAAAATCTAAATCGGTCCAGCCATTGATCTTCGAGTTCAATAAAATTATAATCAGGGAAGATACAAAAAAAAAGATCGTCAACGAATTGATAACTTCCTCCTTTTTTAAGTCGGTTAAAAATACCCACCTTTCAATGTATGTCCATATCGTTAACAACATGATTGAATCTAAGTACGTACGTTTTTTCGGGGCCGCGGGTTGTACACGAGTTATCGCGGCCTCGACATAGAGGGCGAAGAAGGACCATGGGTGGTTTTTAGTCAGTAGAAGTCTGACACTCCCTTTTGGAAGGAAGGCGGAAGGCGTTATTCGATGATTTTCGTCATGCCAAAAAAAAAAAAAGGTAGCATTACCTTCTTAAATCATTTTTGTGATCTGGCAACACCGTCCACGATTCCTGGCAACCCAGCCCGCGACGCGCGAACTCAAGGACAGTGGAGTACGATTCGCGCGCCCTTTGAACACATCCGCGAAACGCTCGTTTCATATTCCCTAAATTTACTGTTTAACCTCTGTTTGTTTATTTTGTTTTACCTATAGTTCTGTGTTTTACTCTTTTACAATATACTTTTACTAATTTAACGTACGTGACTCGTTGAAATAGCCCAAATAACCAATCCTGAGAAAACTCTCCCTTACAGTGATGATTTTACAGTCATGAGCCATCGGTCGCAGAGGTTGGTGGTCGCTTTTTATCACAACCTCTGATCCTTCGATGTATGCGCGGAATTCGGTAACCGCCCACACAACTGCTAGCGCCTCTCTTTCCGTTGTGTTATAGTTCCTTTCGGCACTATTCAACAAACGGCTGGCGTATTCTTCAGGTCCCTCCCCCTGCATCAACACAGCTCCGAGACCATATCCACTGCTGTCGGTCCTCAATGTAAACGGCATTGATTCATCAGCCTGACGCAGAATTGGAGCGGAAATAAGCTTTTCTTTGATGCAATTAAAAGCATCTTGGTCTTATCAGGGTCTGCCTTCACTCCACCTGAAAAAAACTTGACTGATTCGCAAGCAAAGCAACTTTTCCCACGGTTCACTCGAAGTTCATCTCTAGCCGGTCGAAGACAGCGTTCAGGTCTTCCAGGTGCTTGGCAAATGACTCTGATAGGACGATTATGTCATCTAAATATGTTAACATGCAAACATCGGCTAGTTCCTTGCCAGATCTAAATCGGTCCATAAGTCGCTGGAAAGTCGCTCCTGAATTCCTCAGACCCATAGGCATCCTTTTAAACCTAAAACAATTAAGCGGGCTCACGAAAGCAGTCTTGTCAAGATCATCCGGTTCCACATCAATTTGAAAGTAACCTGATCGGAGGTCGCAGGTTGTCATAAAGCTGGTGTTCTTAGCTGCGTGGAGAACGTCTTCGATGCGCGGAAGTGGGTAGCGATCAGGTTCAGTTACAGCATTCAGCTTCCTGTAACCTACACATAGCCGAACCCCTCCACCTTTCTTCGTCACGAGGACCACATTGGCGGCCCAAGGGGACTCGCATTCTTCTATGACGTCAGTGTCCAGCAACTTCTGCAACTCCTTTTCCAACAAAGCTCTCTTACTAGGAGACATCCGGTAAGGTGGTGAAGCGATGGGTTCCTGATGAGGGTTAGAAACGTTCGTTTAATATTCCATAATTTATTGTTTAACCCCTGTTTGTTTATTTTGTTTTACCTATAGTTCTGTGTTTTAATCTTTTACTAATTTAACGTACGTGACTCATTGAAATAGCCCAAATAACCAACCCTGAGAAAACCCTACCTTACAAAAGTACGTACGTTTTCCAGTCACACGAGTGTGCAGTCGCATGCATTGCATGTCTCACCAGTGCGTTAACAACGCAAATCCCCGCGTCTCCAAATAAGAAAGAGTATCCGACCCACTTACGTGTGTCATATTGGCTTGTATTGACTCATGCTCATTCATGCATGACAAAAATAGCAAGTATTTGTACAAATCCGCGTAGGAAAATACCAAAACACCTGCATGACGTAAGGTTTAGAAATAGTACATACATTACAGCTTCAATCAAAGCGTAAACATCAAATTAATGAAATTTGTACAAATAAGTAAAATTGCTGTCTGTTTGTTAAAATCAAAATACGAATGCGGTACTTAATAAAAAAAGGACGCATAGATGAATATTGGGCCAATTTAATTTAATTGAATTTAATTTATATAATGAAGATTTGCTATCAACACGCTAAGATAAGATGAAAAAAAAACAAGTTTTATCAATAACATAATATTGTCAGTCTTCGAAACGGATGAACCGATTTTGACCAGACAGATAGCTGACATACTACAAAGTTATTTTAGATTATGAATGAGTGTTCCCTGGCGAATACTAAAACCTTAGACGGATGAAGCAGGCGGTGTACGGCGTAGACTCATTATAATTATTAAAATATAATATTGCAAAATTTTTGAAGTTGTAAAGTTGCCAGTTTGCTGCCAGCTCCAAAGCCAGCTCATGTTGACGTAGCAGTTGACACTTGACATTTTTGTCTGTTCGTTGTTTGTCTGACATGCGTTGTGAAAAATGACGTTTCTTATTCTTTTAGCTGTGTGTGCGTTTTGTGTGATGGCGTGGAATTGAAAAAGGTTATAAAAAAATATCATGGCCCTAAAAGTGAACAGAGTACCTGAGAATATTAACTTCCCAAAGGAAGAGGAGACGATTCTGCAGTATTGGAAAGATATAGATGCATTCCAAAGTTGTTTGAAGCAGTCAAAAAATAAACCCAGGTACGTTTGCTTTTTTACGAAAAGTTATGTTTCGTGTGTTAAATGTTGATTTTTATCGTGTCATATAATATTGTAATTTTGGGTGTGTTATTTATTGAGTCATAGATACGGACTGTAGACGTATCAGTTGACCCAACAAGTACATTATACATTCCATAGGGTGACCACAATCCATGCGGTTTTTGGAACACCGTTGTTTTTAACATCGGTTTTGACGCGTAGTTTAGGCCACTAAACCATCCAGCGATGTACTCAGCAAAATATTGAGGTCGTAATATGTATAACATGTTACTTATTATGGTAGGTACCCTGCATAAAAATAAACTTGAATGTGCACTGTGTAGGGGACACTGTTTACTATATTAAAGTATAGATAAACGCCTGGTGGCCAAAGCAAGTTCTGCGTTATGGTAGTTGTACTCAGATAGTATCTCACACAAGTGAGTTATTCATAATTGTATCTTAGATGCACCTAACATCTGTGTGTGAGCGTGACAGCTTTCAGTATTGCTCATGCCACCCCCACACACAAACAAAACAATGTGTGCATCATATCAACATGACAAAATACTACTCATTCTATTAAAACCATCCTGGTCTCATGATCAATGTTGATGATATTGTAAATAAGTTCATTTTAAGACGGCTATCACATTAGGTAAGACTTCGAATCATTTATTATTTTGCACTTTAAAAAAAATTTGAGACTCAAATCAGTTTAGCTAGGTATTTTTTTTTTATTATTCAGACCTTCGTCCTTCACACGTCATGATTTTAAATCAAACTTATTTAGTTCTTGGAAGCAATAATCAAAGAGTTTAATACTGGAGCTCTTCTAATATTATATTCATAGTTGAAATAAGTCAATACTTACATTGTTTATACAGGTATTCCTTTTACGATGGGCCACCTTTTGCAACTGGACTTCCACATTATGGCCATATCCTTGCTGGAACTATCAAGGATGTTGTCACCAGATATTCACACCAACAGGTATTGGATCGGTTTTTATTTTATTTTTCATCATGGTACATAAAAATGCCCTTATTAAACCATGGCCTGAAGCCATCCTTTATAGAACAATGTATGACTAAGAGAAATTTTATCAAAGAAAAATATCTATACTATTAACATTGCCTATTGTACTTCTAGGGATATCACGTAGAAAGGCGGTTTGGATGGGATTGTCATGGACTTCCCGTTGAGTTTGAAATTGATAAAGCATTGAACATCAAAGGTCCTGAAGATGTTGCAAAAATGGGCATTGACAAATACAATGCAGAATGTCGTTCAATTGTTATGCAGTATGCTGGTGATTGGGAGATGATCATTACGCGAATGGGTCGTTGGATTGGTGAGTTTTGCAATACATCATCATCATCATTATCAGCCTATATTGTTCCCACTTTAGGGACTCAGGCCTCCTCTCTAGGAGAGGGATGGGCTGTAATCCACCACGCGGGCCGTGTCCACATTGTTAGATGTCACATATCTTAGAATTTTTGGTTTTATGACATGCCAATTTCCTCACAATGTTTTCCTTCACTGTTTTGAGAGCAGTGGTGATGAAATAAATTACACAAATTAATACTCCTGCCTTGGTTCGAACCCACAACCAACTGTTTGTAAGTCTGGCGTTATTTTGTTTATATTTTGTCATACTTAATTGGTATATTTTCGTTTATTCATTCCAGATTTCAAGAATGATTATAAAACTCTTTACCCTTGGTTTATGGAGTCTATTTGGTGGGTATTCAAAGAGCTGTACAACAAAGGCTTGGTTTATCAAGGTGTCAAAGTAATGCCTTACTCCACAGCTTGCTCCACCCCTCTGTCCAATTTTGAGTCTGGACAGAACTATAAGGATGTTGTAGATCCTGCAGTTGTAGTGTCATTTCCTACAGCTGAAGGGTTCTCATTGCTGGCTTGGACCACCACTCCATGGACACTTCCCAGCAACTTAGCCCTTTGTGTCAATCCAAAACTTATTTATTTAAAAGTAAAAGAAAGAAGCACTGGTAATTGTTATGTACTCCAAGAAACAAGATTCCCTACTGTTTTCAAAAATGTTAAGGACTTTGATGTTCTTGAGAAGTTTGCAGGGGAAAAACTTAGAGGAATTAAGTATACACCTATTTTTGATTACTTTGTAAACCAATGTCCTAATGCGTTTCAAGTGCTGGTTGATAATTATGTGACAGATGACTCTGGAACTGGTATTGTCCATCAAGCACCATACTTTGGTGAGGATGATTTCAGGGTTTGTTTAGCAGCAGGTATCATTACTCGGGATCAGGATGTTATATGTCCGGTCGATCCCAGTGGTAGGTTTATGGAGCCAGTTCAAGACTTTTTGGGTCAGCACGTCAAGGACGCCGACAAAAATATTATTGCTAATTTGAAGGCTCGCAACCGTCTTATCCAATTAGGACAAATTAAGCATAGCTACCCATTCTGTTGGCGGTCAGAAACTCCACTCATCTACAAGGCGGTGCCTTCTTGGTTTGTTCGAGTTGAACAAATGAGTCAAGATCTCTTAAAATCTTGTGAAGAAACCCATTGGGTACCTCAATATGTGAAAGACAAGAGATTTCAAAATTGGCTCAAGGAGGCTCGCGATTGGGCAGTTAGTCGTAATAGGTACTGGGGTACTCCAATTCCTTTGTGGATTTCGAGCGACAAACTGGAGGTAGTTTGTATCGGTAGTATTGCAGAGTTAGAAGCTTTGACCGGTAAGGAAATAAAAGATTTGCATAGGGAAAGCATTGATCATTTGGAGATACCATCGGCAAGACCTGGGCAACCTCCTCTAAAAAGGGTATCTGAAGTGTTTGATTGTTGGTTTGAGTCAGGCTCTATGCCGTATGCGCAATACCATTACCCATTCGAAAACAAAAAGGAGTTCGATGACATATTCCCAGCTCATTTCATTGCCGAAGGTATCGATCAAACAAGGGGCTGGTTTTACACTCTCATTGTTTTATCGACAGCACTGTTCAAAAAACCCCCGTTTAAGAACTTGATTGCAAATGGTTTAGTTTTAGCTTCTGATGGTCAAAAAATGTCGAAGAGGAAGAAAAACTATCCTGATCCTCTAGAAGTAGTTAAAAAATACGGCGCTGATGCTTTACGTCTTTATCTCGTCAATTCTCCAGTGGTTAAAGCAGAGAATCTCCGATTTAAAGAAGAAGGTGTCAGGGATATTATCAAAGACGTATTTTTGCCTTGGTATAATGCTTTTAGATTCTTAATTCAAAATGTGGAAAGAATCGTCCAAGAGGATAAAATCGACTATAGGTTTAACGAAAAGACAGTAAGAGAAAATGTCATGGATAAGTGGATTACATCGTTTACGCAATCTCTGATCCAATACGTGAAAAAAGAGATGGCAGCATATAGATTGTATACTGTTGTGCCGAGGTTGACCAAGTTTATTGACCATCTCACCAACTGGTATTTGAGAATGAACAGGAGAAGGTTGAAGGGAGAAGGTGGTGTTAAGGACTGTCAGGTCGCTTTGGATACGTTATTTGGTGTGTTATTCGATATGGTACGAGTGATGGCCCCCTTCACCCCTTTCCTTACGGAACTGATGTACACGACACTTCGACGACTTTTGCCTGGTGATTCACTGGAGAGTGTTCACTTCAACATGATATCAGATCCGAAGTTAGAATTTGTCGACATAGAAATAGAACGGGCTGTACAAAGAATGCAGGTTGTGATCGAATTGGGAAGGGTCGTAAGAGACAGAAAAACAGTGCCGATCAAATATCCTTTGCCAGAAATGATTGTCATTCACCGTGACTCAATGTATTTAGACGATGTGAAATCTTTGGAGCGATATGTCCTAGAAGAAATGAATATTAAGCAATTGCACTTATCAAGTGACAAAGAAAAGTACGGTATTACACTAAGAGCAGAGCCAGATCTTAAACTTCTTGGAACAAAATTAAAAGGGGATTTAAAGGCTGTCACTAAAGGTTTGAAGGACCTTAACAACGATAAATGCGAAAAACTTATTGCTGATGGATTTATTGAATTAGCTGGTCATCGCATTGATGTCTCTGAAGTGAGAATGATATTCCAGGCTCAAGGCAACGATCAATACGAGGCGCATAGTGATAATGATGTTTTGATTCTTCTCAATGTCACTCCTGATCAAGACATGCTTGACGAAGGTTTTTCTAGAGAAGTAATAAATAGAATTCAAAAGTTAAAGAAGAAAGGCCACTTAGTACCGACAGACGATGTCAACATTTACTTCTCTGTTAACAAATCCAGCGATATTTTGCGTATCATTAACTTGCATCGTGAGTTTATTGAGAGTACTGTAAAAGGACCTGTGATCCCGATGGAAGAGATCAAGCCATCTATGCCTGTCGTAATCGAAGAGACGCAAGAACTTAAAGGTTCTTTACTCAAATTGGTTATAACATGGAGAAAGGAAGTAGAAGTGCCCGCAAACCCTTGGGCGAACATCGTTCTACAAGATTTAACACCTCGATTTGGTGTCTCGAGTAAGCAAGGTAGTCTTATACTTAGAGATAAAATGAATAATTTTATAACTTTAGCTAACCTTTACCACGAGGTCACTGTTCTCTTTGGTCTGTACGGCTTGAAGTTTAAATTATGGTGTAATGGGGTTGAGGTAAAAGACACAACAGATTTAAATACTAAAACATTGATTGCTTCCCCGAATAAACCTAAAGATTGCGAATCTAAAACCAGCCCGTTCTGTAAATTTGTTAACATTGCGAATGGGATAAAATCAGCTACATTGTTCTTAGAAAATCCTGTAGGAAAACCTACTTTAAATCAAGATGATGCATTAAAGTTCGTAACAGATTACTTGGGGATTAAAGCGACCGATGTTGACAAGAAAGTATTTAAATAATTTTAAATGCTATAAAATAGTATCTATATCCAGCATCATTTTTAACTTATTATTACGTAATACCTCGATGTGTTATAAATAAAAAGTTATGTTGTCCCTGCTAAATAAATTAACAATATTTTTAGATGCTAATAGATATAGACAATGCAGGATCGTATTCAGTATTTTACACTATACTGCAAACTAGATCATGTTGCCTTTATGAGCGAGCTGTAGATGTTTTGATTATTGTAGGCGTTGGTTGCTTAAATCTGTTATTTAGACAAGTTAAAAAATACCCTGTACGATTCGTAAGGTGTTATCAACTTATCAGGTATCGAGATTAGATTCTATTTATGGAATCCTTTTTGGAGAACAAGTAAAATAAAAATACCCCGCTGAAAATAAAATAATATAAAATTAATCTCGGTATGTGATGTCTTAAAAACGATCGAACCTCGAACGATCGGCCTACTTGTCCCGAAGATGGTGTTGCCATGTTTTAAAAAATGATAGAATTTAGAGAAACTGGTATCTTGGGACAACAATCATGCATTTTAAAATGTATTCATATTTTTACTTTTCTATTTATTTTATGTTTCTTATTTTATTTGACAATATGCATGTGTGTATGCCTAATGCCGCCTATCGGATTGGACAGGTTTTTTAACATTATTATTTATTATAATATGAGGCTGTCAGAGCACCTTGTCCTTATTTCACAATTTCTCTATACATAACCGCGACATCCATTGTCAGAAGACTTCTGGTTGGTATGATATTATTTGGCCGGGGGTTGTGTTACCCTAGGAGGCAGTCTTCTAAGTGTAAGTAGATTGCCAGTCACAAATTCATAAAACACTCAAATGTGTGTGGGTTTGGGGACTTATGTGCTGATATCTTCATAATATAGCATTTTAATCGTCTCACTTGTCTTATTCTAATAAATTATTGTTAAACCGCGTTACTCTTTCATTGTGCGTCATTTATACTGATACTGTTAGACTGTATCATCCCAATGCTGGGCATAGGCCTCTCCCAATCATCAAAATACAATGGAAATCAATCATGACCCCATTAGGTTTAGGTACTTATCTAATAGAATTCGGTACAAAATAAAACAATAAAATATGAGATAAACTTTATTTTTAAATGTTTCCTTCATAAATAAAACAAAATAAGCATTGAACATTGTTCATTCAACTATTCTAACGTAACAGGTGCAGTGATTTACAACTCATTTCAAATGTGGTTACCCTAAAGATAGGGTTGTGGCATACCTAAGTACAGCATTCAAATATAGGTACGTATGATAAGCGAAGCGATATGCAGCAATCCTTATAGGTTTGCGCGTTATACAGTACTGTGTGTGATGCTATGTGATTTACATGATCGGAATAAGATTTAATTTACACGTACACATCACAGCTATAATAATATACGACAAAACGTGATACCTAGAGGAAACAATAGCAATCAATAGCCACCGGCTACATTTACGGGTGTTTATTACGTAGATAATCTTACAAACACTTATTCATCAGACAATAATTGACTTATTGAACAGGTGTTATAGAGTTATAACCGGTGATCACACGAATCTTATTAGAACAATTAAATATTTCCTTTGCATCCCATGTGTATTGTGCGAATTTAATTCATAAAGCCTAAATTTGGTAACTTACTATATTGAATTTCATATTGTTATGTAGCAGCTATACAATTATGTTCGATAGAATAAACTTTGGTGTTCAGTCATTAACCTAAACAATATTACAAATAGTTAACCAAAGAAAAACAACGAAACCAATGTCTTTTATTTCACTCAGATTAGGGTTTCATTTAAACGAACATGTTATATTTAGTCAACGGATTTAATAATATGACTAACATCAATATTATGAATTATTTGCTATAAGGTAGTGATTATTACTAATTTGTTAGTATGATACATGGGATTGTGTAAGTAATGTTGCTAGATTTTACTAATTCAACAATAAATAAATTTGAGAATTATACATAAATAAATTTTTAGTTAATATATTGGAAAATGGGTATATTTTGTTTAGTTTATCACTGTATGTATCACAAGCGTAGTTTAGATATAGAACACATTGCAGGTTATACAGATTATATAATAATTTTGTTATTTTCCCTCACCACAAATGTAATAATACTGTTAAAATAAAGCACAGGAAAGTACACAAAATATTTGATATTTATAATTTTATTGCTTCGTTTAGAAATGCTTTCATGGAAAAAATATTGCTTTAAAAATAACATGAACTTATAATCTCGAATACATCACAATATAGAATACATAGATAACAATATTATTATAATACTTACTACTAGAAACAGGAGGTGCCATATTAGGGGATTAAGTTTATTAATGTTATATGAAACACGATGCTGACCGATTGCCTGTGTACGACCACGCGATTAAATAGTTATATAACATGTTACAGTAAGCCAACGACAATTTATATAGAGATAGATCGATATATACCTATTTATTTAATAAATAATATTTTATTATGCGTCAACAAGTTTATATGCACTCATATCATAAGCTTAATCGTTTAAAAGAGCTAAATTGTGTTCTAGTAAAGGCTTTGACGTCGTCAGTAGTCGTGTTCATAAGTTAGCATCGAGTTAGTTATTGCACTTTACAATAAAAATACACCACATCATACAATATTGTTACACTAAGGTAGTCGCTACCGCTGCGCTATATAAACATGCGGTGCGACTTAGGCCACCGCCGCTCGACTGACAGCGAGTGCTAATAAATAAATAATATATTCATCTAGGACATGTTTTTATTAAGTTAAAAATAGCGAATATTTCACACTAAAAATAACTAAAGATTCATTAAAATTTTAAATACATTATAAGATACAACATCGCCTACTCAGTGACTAGTCTAACGGCGTATAATGATTATCATACTCGTAACATTTGAATAGCAACAACGATACATAGGTACATCACATGGGGGGTGTAAGGCAGGACGCGCCGCGCCGGATCATATTATGCTCTATACTGCGTCTCGCCTGCCTTCAAACAAATTATACATTAGTTCAACGTGTCTGCTTCGTTAGTTGCAGATACTACTGTGCTGAAATAGAAGTTCTGGGTTCATACCCAGATCCGGGCATGTCTGCTGGCAATAAGGCTTGCCCATGTAATAGGTGAGAGCAGCGGTGGCCCAGTGGTGTCGGCCCCGACTTACGAACAGTAGGTCGTGGGTTCGAATCCAGGCAGGCGCATTACTTTGTGTAATTTATTTCATTACCGCTGCTCTCAAAACGGTGAAGGAAAACATCGTGAGGAAACCGGCATGTCTTAGAATAAAAAAAATCGAAGACATGTGACATCTACCAACCCGCACTGGGCACGCGTGGTGGATTATAGCCCATCCCTCTCCAAGAGGGGAGGCCTGAGTCCCTGCAGTGGGAACATTATAGGCTGATGATGATGATGATGTAATAGGTTACATGGGACTTCAATGTTACTGAATGTGGGTGTACTTATGCATACACCTCCGGCTAATCCTCTTCAGGAATTACAGGCGTGATGTTTGACTATTCACCAAATAATCTTCAAAATAAAATAAATACCTATTTTGAAGAAAACATACAATTTTACAGAAAATTCAAGGTATTCTCATTCTTAATTATAATTATACAAGAATACGGTCATACCATAATTATGTTATGTGGTATGACCATATTATTGAAGTATTACGTACAATACGTACCGTGTATCGACGTCACAGGCGTGCGTTAATACTGCGGCTGGTGAGGCAGCGGCGAGTCCCGCTCTGGCAACTTGCGCACTTTCATCGTGCCGTCCGCGCCGCAAGAGAACAGACGGCCGGCGTTGTCTGTAGTACAGCATTTATTAGATGTATGAATGTAGACGAGGTAAAAAGACTATGTAAGGATCGTAGCAGGTGGCGTTCTGTGGTTTCTGCCTACCCCAATGGGAAAAGGGCGTGAGTTTACATATAGGAATGATCTTTTCACAAGTATTTGTTGTATTTTTAGGCGTGGCCATAATTGGAACCAATCTGTTTAGGTAATCAAGGTTGCCAGCATTCTGTACACCAACCTAAGTGACGCAAAAAAAATTACTGGGAAACAACTTTTTTTTTTGGGGTTAAAACCACATTTCACGGTATAACTCAATGTAGCACTCTTAAAACATTGTGCTACTGGATGCTTTGAATAGTAAACGGGTCATGGAGGTCATTTAAATAAAGTTATAACCTGAAAAACTAGTATTTACAAAAACAGCTGTGCAAAATTTGTAACTTTGACCCCCAATATCTCCATAACTAGGGGGTTCCCAGGTATGGTCTAGAACCCAAAAATGATCGCAGTGGTGGGGAGAACAAGTGCCCTTCGTTTGCGTTAAGGGTACTTTTACACCCTTTATGTATATAAATGAATTGGCGAAATTCATTATTTCCCTCAAAATGGATAAAGCAGCCTGCCATCTAGCCTGACATGCTTGTTAGATGATATATACAAGGTATTGTGTATTTACAAGGTCCTGCACTGACGCCGACTATTAAGTCCTTTAATAGCGTGTAACCCTCAAAAAGCAAAATAAATAAGATTAAAGATTAATCTCTCGCTTAATTTCATCACTAAGAAGGCGAATATTATTAAAGTATACAATAAACTGCCGCACTCATGATTACTTAGGCCATCACTTAGTAAAGGTTTTGACAGTTTTGTCATACAAAAGTATGTCAAATCTTTACTAAGTGACGCCTTAAGTTATCATTAAACATCTCTGAGTACCGCAGAAAGGATTGAAAATAAGTAAGTAACCGTACCGATATGTATTTGCGTGACACCCTGGCCGATGTGCTTGAAGAAAGAACTTCGAGCGTGCTCCCCGGCGAACGTGTACAGCAACTGATGCGTCGTTAACGAGAACACCTGGGAAAATTATGGTTATATTGCAGGTAAAATTTGATTCAATTAATAGATAGGATAAAGGTATCTCAAAAGAATATACACATTCATTGATACAAATTAGGCGATCTCTGTTTTTGAAGGTACATTAAAAACATAATTACAACTACTACAGAACACAGTACAGAGCTACAGTTTCAGTACTTAGACATAATTACAATTAGAAAAAAAAAATATATATTTGCACGTGTAACAAAAAAACTTGGGGGTTATTCTTCTTAGCCTGTCGATGGCAATCTTGCCACTTTGAGTAGCGTCTACCAGCTCCCGCAGATACTGTGAAAACAACAGCCCTGGTAGCTACGTACTTCCATGGACGTGGGAACGCGCTGCCGTCGGGATCCCAGTTAATGGTGGGAGGGGTTCCCATCGGCGTCGAGTGTACTTTGAAGTACCTAGGACTCGTCCTCGACAGCCGGTGGAACTTCGTGGAGCATTTCCGACGTTTGGCTCCCAGACTGGAGCGGGCCGGGGCTGCCTTTAGGTAACTCTTGCCTAATCTGGGGGGGCCAAACGCCTCCTGCCGAAGGCTCTAGGCGGGGATCGTGCGGTCCATGGCCCTTTACGGGGCCCCGGTGTGGGCGCCTGCTTTGAGGAAGCGGGCCGCCCACTACCTGAACGTGCCCCAAAAGGTCATGGTCGTCAGGATGGTACGAGGGTACCGCACAATCTCCCGCGAAGCGGCGAACCTCCTTGCCGGATTGCCGCCGTGGGATCTGGAGCCGCTGCGCCGGGGGGTCACTCCGTTGCCGCGGCAAATTGCTGCTCAGCGGACAGACCTCCGGTGCGATCTTATGGCGACATGGAGACAGCGACTGTCGCAACCCCGTGCAGGGCACGCCACGATAGTGGCGGTAAGTCCCCTCTTTGAGGAGTGGCTAGAGAGACGCCACGGCGCCCTCACCTTCCGTCTGACGCAGGTCCTCACCGGACACGGTTGTTTCGGGAGGTACCTGCACCGAATCAGGCGAGAGGAAACGCCCGGATGCCACCATTGTGAGGATCGGCCGGAGGACACGGTGGAGCACACAGTGGAGGTGTGCCCCGCTTGGGCGGAGCCCCGCCGTGTTCTCGTAGCAGCGATCGGCGGCGGCGACCTCTCGCGCCCGGCCCTGGTGCAAGCCATGGTCCGGGGCGAGGAGAAATAGGACGCCGTCGCCTCCTTCTGCGAAGCAGTGATGCTAGCGAAGGAGGTGGCGGAACGCGAGAGGGAGAAAACCTCTCGTCCCAGCCGCCGCGTGAGGCGCTCCGGGCGTCGGGGGTCACGCGATGACCTCCGGCCACCGTAGACGCGGGCCTGTGGACGGTGAGTGATGGGCTAACGCGCTGCCCGTCCGTCTTACGCGAAAACAGGCCGTGTCGACGACGCGTTCGTGTTCCGCGCCTCAGAGATGTCAGCAACATGGGAGGGGCCCGAAAGGGCCGATGCCCGTCGGGGCCGCGGGTTGTACCTACACTAGTTATCGCAGCAAAGTTGGGAAAAGGCAAGCCAGATGTTGATGATTACTTCTTACCTTGATGTCACCATCAGCGGCTCCAATAGCATAGTAGTCCTCCCGGGGCGACAGCGCGACGCACTTGATGGGCGCATGGTGCGCGTGCAGACGATGCCTGACTGCCCGCGAGCGCAAGTCCCACACGAGTACGTCGCCGCGCCGTCCGCACGAGACTAGCGCGCCGAGCGAGCCAGCCCACACCACGCAAGCTGCGCCGCCTTCGTGGCACGTCCACGCTTTATGGGAGAAAGTAATGTCATTATAAGTCCAATGAAAAGATCTATGAGATTCAATTAATTCATCGCTTTTCATCGGGCTTGAATGAGATCAAGAGCAGTCCCATTTAGCAATAAAATGTCCTCGCCCTTCCGCGTCTCTTAAACATTTTTATTATTATGATAAATTTAGTTGATTGTTTTAACAAAGAATGGAGGTATTGAGAGAATTCATTGATCTAACTGTTAAATCAAAAGGTGAAGCGCTATCAAACGCATATTAGTAGTACCTACTGACTGATATGCGTTTGATAGCGCCTCCTTCACTTTTGACGGTTCCCAGTACCACGCAGTCCCGATTTTTTTTTTCTGATACAAAAACTAAAAGGTCATCATCATCATCATTATCATTTCAGCCAAAAGACGTCCACTGCTCTGCACATAGGCCTAAGTAATTATAATGTCAAATACTAATTCATACTCACAAACCACTAAAGCTTTCTTGGTGGGCATCAAAGTGTCCCATATGGCAACGTTTTTACTCTCGGAGCTGTGTCCAGCTGAAACATTTCAATAACAGTTGGTTTCAGAGACAGTTATGACGTCATCAATAATACATATTTTTCTAAATATTTTACCTGTTGCAACTAAACTGCAGGAGCCGAGGAAAACGAAATCGCTGATTCCTTTGCTATGACATTGGTGGGTCTGTGGAAGAAGGATGACATTTAAGTTGATAGTCGGAACAGAATAATATGTATCTGGATGCTGATTCAATACATCCGTTAATTATTCATTCAGTTTTTGCAAGATAGCGATAAAAGCATAAATAATAGTTCATTTTTGCACAGGGATACTCGCCCCATTGAAATCGGAAGCTCAATCGCTAATATTTAACATACAAGGATCACTACAAAATTAAATCTATGAAAAAGTAATTTTTCTTCAAAAATAAACATATTTGACGGCACGGTTGGCGCAGTAGCTGAGCGATTGACTGCTGCGCTGCATGTAGCGGGGTCGATCCCACACGTAACAAATATTTTTATGGTCTTTTTCCAGTTAGTGTTCCTGGTGTTTGATTTTTGTATGTGAGTTTAAATTTTTGTAAATGCACCAACGATATAGGAGAAGTTCCTAGTGTGGGGGCAAAGAATAAAATAAACAAATATCTTCAACTTGCGATGGCGAAATTGATCGTAGTGTTAAGCATAGAATTAGCACTGGATGGATGAAATGGCGGCAGGTCACGGGAACAATATGCGACTCCCGCATTCCCCTTAAACTCAAGGGGAAGATTTATAAAACCATGGTTAGACCTGCTGTAGTGTATGGATCAGAATGTTGGGCCACAAAAGGGATAAATGAAAGGCAATTGCATGTGGCTGAGATGAGAATGCTAAGGGGAATGTGTGGTGTGACGCGAATGGATAAAATAAGGAATGAGTACATAAGAGAAGTAAGAAAGTGGCGCCGTTGAATGAAAAGTTGTGTGGTAATCGATTGGCGTGGTATGGACATGTGACGCGAAGGAATGAAGAAAGTGTTGTGAGGAAAATGTTGAGTATGAATGTAGATGGGTATAAGAGTAGAGGAAGACCAAGAAAACGATGGATGGACTGTGTGAAGGATGATATGGTTAGGAAGGAGGTGACTACTGACATGACGAGAAATAGAGAAGTATGGAAGAAAAAAAAAGTTGCGCCGACCCCACATAAATTGGGATAAGAGCAGGAGAATGATGATATCTTCAACTTACAAAGAATGGCCTGGGTGACGCATGCGGGTGTCCCGCCTGATGCGGCGCTGGATGCAGCTGCCACATCGCGAGATTGCCGTCAGCATCCGACGCGGCAAACTTGTTGCCATAGTCAGAGAACCTTACGCGCGTCACCTTAGCGAACGCACCGGGGGCCCTAGGTGACCACACGCAGGAAGGGTGGCCCCATTCCCACAGTTGGACTGAACCGTCCGCGCCACCAGTGAGGTCTGGAATATGATTTTGGTGTGAAATTGTGGTTGGAATATTGACTTCAAAAAAATAATGACTTAAGTGTAGCCGGTAGTGCAATCTCAATAAAGCCTCGATATCTAGTGGAAAGGTAATCTCATTCGAGATCTCGACTAATATGGCGATACGTCGACCACGGCCTTATTACGTAGACCATGGCTAGTCAATCTCGTCTCGAGATTGCATTACCTATCAAGGTGAATATTAGGGATGGCATAGATTTCTTAGACGGATTCTAAGCAAGGCAATACAATACACATACAGTCGTTTATTTCAGGTGACTCTTGATTAAAGTTCAGTCTAACTGCCGTACTCAGAGATATTTAATGATTACTTAAACGTCACTGATGGCCTAAGTAATCATTAAAGCTCTCTGAGTGAGGCATTATATGAAGAAAAGCGAGTCGGTGACCTGAAATCATTTATTTTAAATACAGCATCCACTTACACAATGGTTGTGAGGGATGCGCTGCCATCCTTTTGATGTTGTCGATTTTGTGTTTCAGCACCTAAATAGAACATTACTGTTAAACGATAGTATTTTACATAATTATGCCGAACTTATCAATGACGGACAATAAAATCATCTTTAACAATTAGATCGGTTAGTAACATGGACATAATCATGCATCACAGTATTAAAACCAAATGTGCAATAGACAACGCAACATACATTAGCAAAAAGAGACGGTGGAAACTTAACAAAATAATTCGAAAACACTGGTCAGAAACATCTACTAAAGTACTAAAGTACTAAACAGATATCTACAACAGAAAAAAAACGTAGCCTGAACGCAAAACCCGCTACTCTTGTGAACTGCTGCATAATGAGGACTGATGACAACAATGAATAATGAAAAACCAAAAAATAAAACAAACGAAATAATCATGGAAGAAGAACAAAAAAAATAATCTATCAAAAAATGTACATCGAGCTAAAAAAAAAATTTTGGGGAGTGCGACCGCTGGCTAGGGATGTGACATAACGAAGGTGGCGGAGGACTTGCTAGGGTTGTCACTGACCGGTTTCATGAGAAGCTTCGAACGATGCAGCACCAGTCGACAGTATTTCGGGTCGTGGCAACCCGGGAACTGTAGACCCTTCACCTGCGATCAACACTCTGTTATACCGAACATACACTTTTAAAGATAGGAGGGCCACATCCTAGTCAATTTTCAATTACTGAAATGAATACCATACCTTTGAGTATGAAGATGGTTTTGAATCTAATCTAATATACGTTTACTCTCCCTTGTTTCTGTATATATTGGATGGATCTGTTACGCGTGGTCAACTGCAGAACTAAAGCCGCCACTTTGGTTTGCCAACAGAATTTCCATAGAAAATTTAAAAAGTGTTTTAGAATAAGAATAAGAAATTTTGTTTCCCTGGCACTCCTGACAATGTAATTCAAGCGCCAAAAAAATCTGTTGCACTATACCTATTAATAGACTTAAAACCTAGGTAGTAAGGCCCAGCCTTCCGCAAACTGACAACCCTGCATTCAGTTCCTTATTCTGAATCAAATTCCGTTGGATTTTTTCTGCAGTAGTAACTGCAGAAAATATCCAAAATCCTTTGTGTAAATATTTACACAAGGTTACACAAGTTTGTATATACAATAACACATCATTATGTAAATAATACCGCAAAAAAAAAAAGAACGAACAATCAATGTTGAAATACTCTAAAGAACGATAAGTGAAATCAGTTGTTCACTTCCTGCCTAGTTACAGAATTCATCGAACTAGCCGTCGCGTTTGCCGTTCGCCAGAATGTAGCGAACGGCAAGCGTACGAGACATTAAAAAAATATTCGATCCCCATAATGTTCCAAAAATAATTTCTCGTACTGGTCACCTTACTATGATGTACTGAATTCACCTCATCGTTCTGCGGAGAGCTATCCTTCACATCCTGTATGTTTTACTCTAAACTGTTAAGTAAGGTTTAAAAAGAGGTAAAACTCGCAAAAAATAATCTCCGGATTTCCGTCAAGTATAGTTTCGGAGAGTAGGTGTACAAACAGTACAAAGAGATTAGATAGGAAAGCGCGGGCGAAGCGCGAGGCGTCACGAGACAATGTTACAAGTACAGACACGCACACAATAACCACACCACGTTAATATTGACCCAGCATCTTTTTAGACGTCTACTGAGTAAATCAATGTTCTTTAGCGACTTCTATTTTGATTAATTAGCGTTTAAAACGGTAAAATGACACTCGAGACCGTTAGGCGTGTGCATTACAATTTGCAATTGAAGCTTCGAATTGCAATAGGGGATCGGACTGAGTCAAAAAAATATGATTTCAATTAGACCTTCTGTTAGATTATCGAAAAATATTGGATACTTTTTTTTTTTTGTTTTACCAAATTGATAAAAAATTTACGAAGATAAAACGCGTCAAAGATCACGAGTGGGGGAAATGGAATGGGTTGTGACGTCATTTTTAGGTAAAAAATGTACTGACATGTGACGTTTTCGAGGAGTTCACGAGTTTTCGAAGCATTGTTGTCTTAATTTTTTGTTTATGTGAAAAAGAAAAAATATGTATTCAAAATTTTTTAGAAATCTATCTGAGGGACTAATTAGTTTTTTTTTGTCCGATACCCTATTACAGCATATATGCATCGATTCAAATAGCCTGGCTTTGGCAAAGTTATGTTAATTCATGGACTAAATTAAATTAAGTTTCAAATTGTTCTCTTTGAAACAATGCCGAACTCGCAGTTACTATAGCTTGCAAAGGCGCTATTCAAACTCAATTGCAAACCGCTGAGGCAACATAGCCTAAAAACAGAAACCATTATTGTGTACGAATGTTACAGTTACGAGCGCATTTGGAAGACCATCTTTAGGATTTATCGTTTTCATGTCTATTTTTTGTGTTTAACATTGATTCACCCAGTACGTCTGTATAGTGCATTAGTTATTACGTGCACGTACTGTAGCGATATACGCTTCTACGCCGGTCGGTACGCTGCTTGACCGCCGCTCCTGTTAGAATGTTATTATTACTGTTACTTGTTAGTTCATACTTGTAGCTGCTATGTTAGGTGATACGAAGGATACTTTTAGCGTCCTCTAAAGTAGCGTATTAGTTAATATTAGTGGGAGTAGGTCATCGGGTATTAATAAGCTTGTGTAAACCTTTTGGCAAATTAGGTCTCGAAGTCACATATTTGGCCTTTAGAATTTTTAAGGGAGTCCACATGTTCGGTTTGCCCTGATTCAGCACAGGCCGTGCGGCTCGGTTCTAGAAAGGGTGTAGTGTAAAAATATTCTTAGCGAAGTCGAAAGACATTTGTTTTCCCCGCTATTGGGATCACTTTATCGTCCAAAAGAAAAAATCTGCTTCGCGAAGGGTCCGCTTGGACTTACTTGGATTATTCGCCCCGCGCTGTTTCGAATCAGACCGAACTCAAGCATGTGTGTACAGCTCGTAAACTTAAAGGGATGCCCCATATATTGCTCAAGACCATTCCAGCATGCTAATTATCAATACATTTTTTTTAAGTGTTAAACCTAAATTAGTAATGTCATTTGTATTAGTGCATTGTTTGAATACACTACAATTTTGGCACGTAACTTATATCTAAGTAAGATGCAATATTTTTTTATCTGTATCATATTTGGTGTAACAAATCATACTTTACAGCTTATCACGGGCGATTAAACTGTCATTGATAAAACTAGTAGGGTAATAAACAAAACAAACATGTATTATCTTGCCTTTAACCTTGATTTGAACAAGTGCATGTTATTTAGCTGTGAATGCGAAATATACATTGATCGGAAGAGAAAATGTGTGCTTCTAAAGTGAGTTTTCTCCCAAACCATTTTTTCTTTTACTAGTTTTTTTCTATGTAATCCAGTCGAAATATCCAAAGAGGGTAAACTAGAAAATATTCCGAAGCTAATGGAATTTCAACAGGTTGTTTGAGAGTACACTAGGAAGACTATCCTAAGTTTCCGACCCCGAGGAAAAAAACCTTTTTTTTTTGTCTTTTCAGGGTCAGCAGCGCAGGGTCCTCTAGGTCGAATGCTGAGGATAGACTTCTAGTGTCCTCAACAACCTGTTACAGTTCCGTTATTTTGGAATACTTTCCAGGTAAAAGTACATAACTGCAGGACTAATGAGGCTGCCGAAGCAATACCGCTGTCTAACTCTTTGGAGATTATAGACTGAGGTGATGTTATCTTAGAGGATAGTTACTAAAAACCCTTTTTTTTAAAGCTAAAGATGTTTGAAACCCACAGGACTAAATTTTCTATGTTTTCTGCCACTTCAGGCCATTAAATCGTTAGTATAAATAAATAACGGGTGTGTACTTACTACGCTGGCACCTCGACCGGTTTGACTGGCCATGCCGACTGGCACTTGAGGCGCGTTGGGATTTAATGGCGAGCTGTTGCCAGTGCCTGGCACTGAACCACTGTTTGACCTGTGGAAAGTAAGAAGTACGTGAGACGATGGAAGCCAAAACTAGATAGTTTCTTAGCAAATAAGTTCATGGTTTTGCTTCTACTGAAGGTTGATACGGTAACTGAATAACTGAAATATATCCTGCAATACATACTTACATAAACACACCCTTTTACCATGGGGGCAGGCAGAAACACACAGAACGCCACTAGCTATGCTCCTTTTTGTTTTGGAAGGTGGGATGTCATCAAATAACCCCTCCCGCTCTTGGACAGAGCGAAAGGGAGTGTCAGACTTCTATTGACTAAAAAGCACCCATGCTCTTTCTTAGCCATGTATCTCGAGGCCGCGGTATCCTCCGGATCCTTACATACTTCTTATGTCTCGTCCACATTCATACATTTAGTTATACCTACATATACCCGTCTTTTCTGAAGAACCTCATCAGTCAGCAAATATCTTTCGATAGTGTCCTGTCCCGGTGCCACTCACACATACCTTTGTTAGTCGCCTTTAACTCTCTCGTAGTTACTCATCCTCTCCACGTGATCGAACCATTTGTTTTTGGGGGGGTGGGGGGTGGAAAATCATCAAACAAGCCCATCTTGGGCAGAGCGAAAGGGAGTGTCAGACTTCTACTGACTAAAAACCACCCATGTTCCTTCTTAGCCCTATATGTCAAGGCCGCGGTATCTCTTACAACATCCCGCAGCCCCGACGGGCGTCGGCCCTTGCGGGCCCCTTCCATATTGCTGACATCTCTTTGAGGCACGTGATCGAACCACCTAAGCTAATTCTTTTAATTTTTTCTCACTACATCTTTTGAGAATGAATAATTATCCTGCATTAAAAAAAAAACCACCCCCAGGAGCAACGTCGCGGCGACGATGCCTAAATGTGTCAATCAGACAAATTCAGGGCAGTCCCGTTAAGACTGTGACTTGTGTGTACTCACTTATCGTGATGCTGTATCAGCAAGAAGCCAGTGTCTGGTAGCGCGGCAGGGTCGGCTGCGAGTGCCAGCAGGTCCAGTTCACACTCGTCCTCGGCCCACCACGCGCCCGCACGCAGTAGGAGAGACACATCCATCTCTTGGACTTCGCGTGCTGTTGCTACGGCTAATAGGCAGCCACCAACCTAAGAAAGAGCATAAGCATAATCAACTTTTAATGTCCTCACTGCTGGGACACAGGCCTCCTCTCTATGAGAGGGAATGGGTTATATACAAAGTTGATACGACAGAGAGGGTTTCCTTTAAACAGCATAAACTAAGTACCATTTTTAAGCTCTGTACCAAGCAGTAGTTTAGTCGCAAATGATTTTTTAAGTTATTTCCCCGTTTGAACACGAAAAAAACAAATGAAATTAAATAATTTGTGAGAAGTGACCTGGGCCCCGAGTCTGCTATTCAATAGTGTCAGAATGGTCTATCATTGATCTTATAATTATTGATTTTGACAACACCAAACTTGTCAAAATCAACAATTATGAGATCAGTGATAGATCATTCTGACACTATTGAATAGCAGACTCGGGGCCCTGTGGAGCAACGGTACTCACTACAAAAACAAGACACGCGCGCGCATGCCTTTTGAATCGAGCGCATCGCCCGAGGAATTGAACACAAAGCTACTAAATAAAAATATGCATAAATACATACTTCTATTTAGTGGTGGTCCAGTGGTGGCAGCTCCGACTTACAAACAGTAAGTCGTGGGTTCGAACCCAGGCACGCGTAGTAATACGCCAACACTAATAACAACGTATTTTGTTTGTTGTTTTTAATATGACTGTTATTTGTTATTATTGGTTAGAAAAGTTAGTGGGCACTTATTTCGTCAAATAAGCCACCAAAGCATAGTAGTGTTTTAAATCGCCAGGCGAGAAAAAATATTTACGATTTGACTCAGTTTATGAAAGTGGAAAAAGAAAATGGAGTTAAAAATGTAGATTACGTATCTAAAAGTGTTTTGATATTTATTTCATTTGTATTTTCTCACTGTATAAGATATTTTCTGATCGTATATTTGTATCTGGCAATAACAGTTTTCTTCGCGAGTATACATGCGTAAAAGTTCGCAGAGCCTATGTTCAGACCTGTCAAGATAATTTGATCGTACTGTACATTGAGTTTTACCGTAAAATGTGATTTTTGACTCCCAAAAAAAAGTCGTTTCCCAGCAAAAATATTGGTACCAGGGACATACTGCAGCAAGCTGGCCAAATTATGCCCAAACTTGTTACAAATTCGACTCCCCGATGCTTTATACAGTTCATGGATATGCTACTATTAGAACTGTTACCTTGTTGAGACAGAAGGCAGCAATGGAGTCCTGCTCCTTGTGAATGATGCGCACAGGGTTGTGTAGCTCCAGGTCGCGCTCACGTTGAGCGTGCGTCTGGGATGGCCCGCCCCGGCCTTCGGCTGCCATCGTCTCTGCTGATACAGATTGCGTTCGACGACGGGAGAATACTGCTCGAATAAAGAGATCCTGAAAAGAACAAAGGGTTAGATATGTCATAATTTTTTAAAACAGTGGACTTTAGTTTTCCCAGGCGATGTTTTAACGCGAGGAGTTTTTATTGCGAACTTTATTTTCAACTTGAGCACATGCCAGCGAAGAGATACGGAAAACTTGGGCTTTCAACTTTCAAGCGAAAATCCAGTGTCCGATAAAAATGGTCGAGCCTGTGCGTACGAGGGTTATGGTACAAAATTCTGAAGCAAGAGAGTTACCTGAACCGGTTCTTGTCGTACGAGGAAAATCCACAATCTTCGTGCAGGCGCAGCGCTGAATAGTACCGAGTTGAACGGAGTATTATGCTTGTCTAATAAACATCTGAAACAAAACAACGAGTTAGCATCTGATAGCTAGCATTAGGTAGCAAGAAAGTGAATACATGCACTACCATAAAACATGTTATTTTTAGTAGCAATAACACTCTTTTTTTTGGAGGTTGGTAAATCATCAAATGACACCTATTGTTTTTTTATTTCCGGTCACTATTAGCCCTATGTGTCGAAGCCGCGGTATTTTTTCGAACAATCCGCAGTCCCGATAAGTGCAATAACACCCTGATAAAAAATTTCAAAGTTGAGAGTTACGCCCAAAGAGTTGGTCCTTCGAGCTGGATACAAAGAAAACTTGTTACGCGGTTTACACCTCGTAGACTGAACTTATTTGTTATGCATAAAAACAGTCATCGATTTGCAAAGAAACTTAAAGTATCTTAGCAAATCGCAACGAACAGATTTTCTACCTTCAAGAAAGAGTGGTGACATAAGCAATTTCTTTACAGTGCTCGTCTTCTATTTCTACGTCCATACCTGTACTTATTAATAGGAGGTCCGGTGGGTAGTTGTTCGGGGAAACATCCGGGGATGTAGTCTTGTGGCGGTGCGCGAGACTCGAGCGTTTCCGTCAGCTGTTGCTGCCACTGATCCACGCGGCGAAGCGCGCCGTGGACCATAGGGCTTGTTGTCGCTAGTTCTGTGTGACGGGAATAAAACGATGAGCTAGATCAGCTTACCGTATTGACAAATACTTCATAGAAGGTCTAACTATAATGCTCGTCATTTAAATAACATGATATTTTTGACCTGACTGCCTAGTTGGTCTAGGTGGTCGCTAGCGCAACTTGCTAAACGTGTAGTGTTATTTGGTTTGTATCTTGCAGACACGGAATTTTGTATGGAGAAGTTGACAACAAAATCTAATTCGTCCGTCAGATAGATTCCCAAAAAATATTGTACGAGTACGTATTTTTACTTGTTACGTAAACATAAAATGAAGACGATACAGTGCCTTGAAAACTTGTGTGACGTCACAGCGTAGTACATTTTTTACCACGTAGTGACGTCAAAAGCCCCCATTCATGATCTTTGACGCGTTTTATCTTTTTAACTTATTCAATTTTATTAATTTAATAAAACAAAAAACACTTATCTAATATTTTTCGATAATGTAACTGACGAACTAAACAGAATCATATTTTTTTTAGTCAGGAAACATTCTTACTGTGCCGGTTGAGGGCAATATTCTCACACATTTACCAACAAAATGTGAGTGAACTATTTTACACCTCGGCCTAACCCTTCGAGGAAATGCAGCCCGGCAGGGCTATTGCGTATCTGTTAAATATCAGTGGCTATCATAAGTGTCCATCAATTAACTGTCAAATGGTTCCATTTTGTACTAAACCATAACCAATTTGACAGTTAATCCATGGACAATATGATAGCCACTGACATTTAAAAGATACGCAATAGCCCTGCTGGTCAACATGTGCCGATTTTATGGAGGTCGGCGTTCAGTCAGTAAGACCTACCGCCACTCCTATGCATGTACTGAATACCAGTATTTTACACAGAGCGACTGCCTATCTTACATCTAGAACTCAGTTAGAACTGGGTTATAGTAACAAAAGACTAGTCGTTAGACTTTCGGGACACTGACTACCTTTAACGACTGTCAAAAATCTACAAATGTCAATCCAGAGCAACGGCTTCACGTATTTTATTCAAGAAAGAATAACGTTCCTCTAATCTTTACCAACAGTGTAACTTCACTGGAGCCTAGTCCTGTTCGGTCATGTCTTACTTCTTTTGTTTCGGGTTACCGAGTTCGTCACATGACCCCCTCCCACAGCGGAAGGGAGTGTCACTTGTACTGACTAAAATACATCCATGTTCCTTCTTAGCCCTTTGTGTTCAGGTCCGCGGTATCTGTAATAGTCCCGCAGCACCATGTCTTACCTGACATCTCGATCCCGCACAGCTGCAAGAAGTTCTGCAACTTCTGCTGCGCCAGTCGCAGTACCGCGATGCGCATCACGAGCCACGAGTACGAGTCGGGGTTCGAGTGCTCCGAGTTCGCTAGCTTGCGATGTTTCTCGATCCGGCTGGAAAATGGAGCAAAGTTAGATGATAAATGATGTTTATTTAGCAAATAGGTTTTTACAAAATATTTTACAGGTTTTTTTTTAACTAGATGGGTTCGTTATTTTGTATCTGATTACGCTAAGAAGAAACAGCCAGTCCAGACATATCTTAGCATATTCACACATGTGGGTGGATGGATGATATTAGATCTAATAAATAATGGGACGAATATTGGTCATCTAAAAAGATGATCTGACATCAAGAAAAGTATTATATTACATTCTCAGAAAAAAAAAAAAAAAAAAAACTGAGCAGATTTAAAAAAGCTGCACAGCTGCCAGCTGTTGTCTGTTACTTAATAATAAACAGACAGAAATTGTACCTACTAATATCGATAGTGTTTCCGAATATTGAAGCAGGTTGTAATTTATTAGAGTTTCATAGAACAGTTAGAAGGGTATATAATTTAATCTTACTTGGCAGTAGCGGTGTCGAAAATGTCGTCGTCCTCGGCTTCGGTGTCCTCTTCATCAATATCTTCAGCACCGGACTCCGCTGAGTCGTAGTCGTAATTTTCAGGATCTTGCTCGGCCGTGGGCTAAACGTTTAAGTATCCAATTTAAAAATACATAAACAAGTGATTATATTTATGTTTTAAATTCCACCGAATAAATAAATTTGCGTTTAAAGCTTCTTTTTTATCATTTATCTATTTATTTACAATAACTTAGTTTGTCTTAGTCTAATTTTATAAAATGTCTGAATTTCAACACAAATGCGAAAGTATCAATAATTTTGACGACATTTTGATGACAACCTAAAAATCTATAGACAGCGCTTGTTCAAAAGATCCGGATCTAAAGTCAATAGAATAAACAGCTAGTAAACTAAACGACAGTTACCTTAGTTAGCAGATAAGTAAGTATACTGCAGTGTGGCGGCACAAACTGTTCCCTGTAGGTAGGCCGGCCTTCTTGAATGTTCTTGTGGGGCACGGTAGGACCAAGTCCCAGGAGACGCATGTTTAATAACGCGCGCTTTTCTCGGAGAGAAGACCACACTGATGTACCTTCGGGTCGTTCTACTAACTTTGGCTGAAAATAATGAACAGTGATCGAATTTGTAGAATTAATACTTGGTGTGTAAGTTGTTTTTTGGCATTCTTAAATAAAGTACTTTATAAATTCAACCATGGTTAAATGGTCTAACAAAGATAGAAAATTAAACAGTACGAACTTTAGCATGCCCAATGAGCCATAGGGCTTTGGAAGCCCTGACACAGACAGAAGACGTCGCGGCAGACCTCGTAAAAGATCTCGAGACGATTTGGACGAGACTAGCGGCAATTGGCACACATTGGCCTTGGATCGAAACAACAAGAAGTCAATGGGAGAAACCTGGTTGCTGACGACACGGTTGGCGCAGTGGCTCAAGCAGTTGACTGCCGCACTACGTGTCGCGGGTTCGATCCCCACACGGAACAAATATTTGTATGGCCTACAGACAGTTGTTTCGGGTCTGGGTATTGCTGTATGTGAGTTCAAATGTCTGTGAATGACCCACGAATCCACGATACAGGAGAAATTCCTAGTGTGGCGAAACGTAAAAAAAAAACTTTGTCCAGCAGTAGCATGATGCACGCTTACAGTATTAGTATTAACTTTAGCAGCAATGTATAAAGTTGTAGGCCAAATTTACTTCAATAAAAACCCTCGCCGCGCCTCTGCCTCCACTTCGTACACACCGCAGCACTATAGTCCCCACTAACCTGTAAAGAAGGCGCAGGGGCCGTAGTGAGCAGGCGCCGCACGCCCCCCCCGAACAGCCGCGCATGGTCGGGCGCGGCGGGCGCGTGCGCACACAGGCGGTACAGTAAGTGCGCGTCTCTGGCCGCCGCTGCCCAGCCCAGCAACGCCAGGTACACGCCACAGAACGCTTCTGCTAGTAGCACGGCGAGGCGGGGCGCGTCTTCTTCTTCGGCAGCTCGGAGAGCTAAGCCGCGTAAGGCTGATACTCCTGTAAGGTTATTATTATAATTAAAAATGTTGGATGCATCTTACGTGCTCAAAAAGGTGCTATGCTGAAGTGGAGCTGGGCTAGCCATGTCTGCCGTATGGCCAACGAGCTGACGGTGCGCAGGGATTGATAAGTGCAATCCGATTGCCTATTTCAAAGTGACATAATGATGAGTAGTGACATTAAACATAATTATGTAGATTCTCACGTGATTTTTATTTATTTTAAACAGACTGACAAATAAATTGACATAAATATTCTATGTGGAATCAAGGGGAGTTTATCTGTGGGCTGCCATAATCTAAAGTAAAGTACGTAAATTATGTAAAAGTTTCATACCTGGCCACTTGTTCGGTGGTGTAGTGACGGTGAGGTCGTCGGTGGAATGACGTCTTTGTCGCACGATGGTCTGACTAGTAGTCGTGGTGTCAGTTGTCACACTGTCAAACAAAACCATGTTGATAAATATATGAAATCAAAATATTTATTTATTTAAACTTAATGTACAATAGTACCCGTCAACTTTCGTGTTAAATAAGACATGTGACACGTGATAGGGAGCAAAATAAAAATAAATAACAAGATAATTAACAAAATAATAAGATATTCATTGTGGAAAGCCTGTAAGTTAAGACTGTACTACTGCGCGTGTCTTGGTTAGTCTAATCGTTCTGCGTTTTAACACAGCGTTTACAACCATATGTGTCAATGTGCAGATAGGTCCGCTGCTAGCTCTCTCAGCGTGTGGAGTATCCTGCTGGTGCCGCAGTAACTCACCAGTCGTGATGATGATGCGCGTGCTTCAAGCTGAACGTGTCGGAGTCGCACAGACTCTGGTAGATGCAGGCGGACAGGGCGACTGCTAGCTCTCTCAGGGTGTGGAGTATCCTGGTTGCTGAACCACCAGGGATGCCCAGTTCTCCTATAGTACCCAACATGTCGTGGGCTACGGACTGCGAAATAAAAATACAAGGTACTTAAAACGTATCGAATGGGAATATGTTATTGTGCTAACATCAGAAGAAAATGAATGGTGTCGGTATTGAGTATTTTTTAGATCCAATTTGAAAAATAAACCTGTAGTATCTAATTTTCAAATTCTCACCTAGTTGATCAGTTTATGCGGGAAGCTGCATTCTTTTTGTCATGTAGAAACCGTGCTCTTCAATTCACTACTTAAAATAAGGGGGCTTTGTTGCGATTCCATCGGTATGCGCGTAGAGTGCCGCTAAGTAACACGTTTGTTTACAAATGTGCTGTACTGTGAGCGAAGAAAAGTTACAAAACAGCTAGACTGGTGGTAACGGATCTGCAGCCCAAAGGGGGTCTAAAATGGCCACTTTAGCAAATCATAATATAAATTGCGTTAAAATTCGTAAAATGTTCACAGACGCATTAACTATTGTGAATAGTCCATTTTACGAATTTTAACGGAATTCATGTTATGATCCACATTATGATCTGCTAAGTGGGCATTTTAGACGTACGTGAACATTTTGGGCTTGGACAAAATACCAATGAACAAACGTTCCCGCACAATGTTTGGTGGAATAACACCGTTACAAGCAGACTAACCTTGTTATAGCCGTAACTTCGTGTGTAACGGTCTGAAGCTTACGGAGAAACTATGAACAACTCACCTGTAAATGTCTAACCGGATCAGCAACCACAGTGTTATTGGTAGCTACAGCCGCTGCCAACAACGGCAGTGTGGTGGGGAATGGTAGCGGAGACAGCAGCTGTTGGTGCTGCTTGTCTTGGCCCAACTCTTGGAGCAGCAGGACCAGTTCCATGCGGACTGAAGCGAGCCCGCCACCGCCCGCGCCGTGTAAGGAGCAGTAGGATAGTAATGTTCGGAGGAGAGTCTCGTTCGCTGGTGGATGAAGTGTTTTGGTTTAAGCTTTTTGGTTGGTCTTCTTGCTAGTGTCAGCAAAAGTTATTACGAGAACTGTCTGTTATATACACAACTACGACTTTGTCCGCATACATTGTGATAACTCGGTTAATAAGCATCATGTGAATATTATTAATAGCCTATAGCACCCACAAATAATTAATGTTGTTTTCTACTAGTGAAATATTTTTTAGAATTGGATTATTATAATCCGCCGAAGATTACTCTCTAAACGTACAAACAAAATTAAGCTCCAAGCGTTGAAATCATCATAGTGCAATAGTATTCAGGCACTCTCTATTCATTCATGACGCGTTAGTAAAAATGGGCAAATTTCGCTTATTTGCCAGATGAAAAACTCCGTGGTTTTAATTTATGTGTTTCTATAGTGACTAAGAACGTCAATTTTATCTTCATTTACTCACCCTTCAGCCACTTTTTCCTATTAAGCGCTCGCTGCACTTTGGCCTCGAAATCGGCCTTCTCCCTGACCAACAGCTGGTGTAGTGTAGGTCTATCTGGAAGGGGCGCTAGGTCGGGGTCGGAGCACAGTAGGGCTCCGCCGCCGTCCCCGCCGGACGACAGGTAACCGCACAGGCGTCGCAGGGCCTCCACCTCGCGCTCCAGCCAGATGTATAGTTGGTAGCGGAGGTGACCACCTAGGAAACGTAAGGTAAGCATTATACCTGATACAGATTGATGAGATGTGATACACTTAGAAACAAACTCGCCTAGTTACATTTCATGTTGCATTGCATCGGTCTGAAATACTCCTGCATAGCTATTTACAAACAATAGAATCGAAACCGAAACAAATATGTCTGTTCTGCTCGCTCTCGTAATGCTAAATAAAGACGCATACGACATATTCGATTCGGTGTTGATTCGATTGTATGTGAATAGCTATGCTGTCCAGAGTGTGTGTCCTGTAAATAAATAAATACTCATTTATATCATGTTTTGAGTTAAGTTTCATCAATCCTTTGAAGAAGAATGAAGGGTTACCCATAATTTGTTATTTTTTTTGGGAGAGTTGATGCAGAAATTGAAAACCAAATCGTAGAAGGCGGGAAATAATAAACGCAGTTCCCATCATTGTTATAGTTTTACATTGTTATAGGGGTACAGACACCTATAAAACTAAAATAATGTAAATACATTTATTGTAGATTTACTTACCATCAACTTCAAACCCAGTAGCCAAAGTGCTGAGTTCCTCCATCAATATCTTGAGACAAGCCGTAAACTTGAGCTGTTGCGCCATTATGTCAACAGAGGGCGCTTCCTCTCCTTCTTTCTCAGAGGTTCCATTCACTATTGGCTCTTCGTTTTCTTCTTTCTTGTCCATTTTCATCTCTAATGGCGGAGTAGACGCTCCGGAAGCGTCAGAGCTTTGTAAGAAATTAAACAGGTATGTAAATAATTAACCTTCAGGCGGTTGGTATAAAAATATCCTCTCGACTAATTTCTGGTCATGGCGGCCGGACCAAACAGACACTAGCACAATTTGGTGCAATAAGCGATGATTTACGGGTGTCCAACCGAGGCTTCCTACAAGTGGACAGCGAAACACAATTTATATTTTTTGAAAACCAATTTATATTTAAATTTTTTGGTTTATTTGAAAACTCATTTATATTTAAATTTTTTGTTTTTTTTTAAAACCATTTAATATTTAAATTTTTTGTGTTTCATTTTATGTTGAAGTCTGTTTTGTTTTTTTGTCAATAAGTTTTTGTTTTTCACTTTTATTGGTTCACATGTGCCTTCACTGGCGTGATGTTACGTTATGAACTGGTGTAAACAATAGACAGACATGAGATTTCAGCAAATCCCAGTCTATTCGCAATTATTTATTGAGGAGTTCCGTAGCCTATCTCCGAAGTTCTTCATCAGATCTTCACCAAATTGAAATGGAACCAGTCCGAGAAAGTACTTTTTTAAAACTACGCAAATCGCTTTGAGAGTGCCATTAAAAATTGAAGAGTTCTCTCTATTTCTCCAGGATCCTATCATCAGATACTGATTTGATGATTATGGAACCAACTGAAAGTTTACCCTTTCAAAATAAATAAAAATAATACAAATCGGTCCAGCCATCTTCGAGTAATCGGGGAACATACATATAAAAAAAAATGCGACGAATTGATGACTTCCTACTTTTTGGAGTCGGTTTAAATATAATTCTGTTTTTTCCTTCATTTAAAAATGTGTCCAACATTTTTTTTGGAAATCTATCTGACAAACTTATTAGATTTGGAACATGACATCGAGAATTATTTTGAGAAAGTGGTCTGTGGTGGCCAGCGAGGCGAGGAAAAAAACCGGTGTTGGAAACCGAGAATCATCGCAAAAACACTCACCCCTTATCATCATCATCATCATCCCAGCTCAGAACCAGGTCATCTTTCTTCACCGCGGCCACAGGCGCTCCCCAGTCCACCTCTACAGCCGGGGCGCCCCAATCCACACTACTCGGTTCTTCCTCTGTTCACAAATTAGTTAGCTAAGAACTTGAATCGTTTGGAGAAAATATCTGTAGGCTTGAACTTACCTTGGATAAAACGTCCACAGATATTTTCATTGTATATTGTCATAGATATGGAGAGGAAGACCAAAGAAAAAATGGATGAAGTGTGTGAGGAGTGATATGAAGGAAAAAGGAATAAAACATGATAACGTGACGACTGACAGGGAAGTGTTGCGCCGACCCCAAATAACATGGAGATGATGATGATGACTGTCATAGATATGTTAGTAGTATATTAGAAGAAACTTCCTTTAATTTTGACATAATTAGTAAGGTTACGTTTTGGGTTTGAAAGAAAATAATATACTATAAGAGTATATTTAGAAATATATTTTTTTGTTCTACCACACGCATGCTCGGAAAGTTTTATATTCGTTGAAATGTTGCACGAAAGCTTAAGGTATTCGTAATTTTGAGAACACTTTAAAACATAACATGTCGCAGACCCCGTGGTTTCGCTCCGTGCAACGCCTCACCGGTATTACGAAGTATAATATCATATCAACAATAGGGTATTTCACCAAAAAAATCTAATTATTCCGTCAGATAGATTTCCAAAAAATAATGGACACGTATTTTTTATTTTTTCACGTAAACGAAAGATGAAGACGATACAGTGCTTCGAAAAGTCGTGTCAAGTCGTGTGACGTCACAAGGTTAGTACTTTTTTACCCACAAAGTGACGTCACAAGCCCCCACTCATGATCTTTGACACGTTTTATTTTCGTATTTTTTTATTAATTTGATAAAACAAAAAATACGTATCTAATATTATTCGATAATCTAACAGACGGACTACCTAATTAGATTGTACTGTCGGTCATGTATAACTAGCACCGCTCTCTCGCACTGGAAAAGTGATCGGATAGTTATCAGAAGCAATAAGGTCGGATGTACAAGCCTCTCTGTATTTGTGCATCCGACCTTATGCTCTGATGTCGAGATAAACACGTAAAAAAACAAACAACCATCGTATAAAAAGCAACAAAAACCACAAAACAAAACATAAATCAGCGGACGTACAAACGGACGTGAACGTTGCGTACTTTTGACTGGTTGATCCACTGGTTGATCGACGATTTGATCCACGAGTTGTCCGGAGTGTATGACGGCGTGGTCCAGTGAGGGCGCGGACACCGGCGCTTGCTTGGCTCGCTCGTCCCGCACTCGCGCAGGGAGCTTGGATAGCACCTCTAGTGCCAGCGCGGGGCAACCGGCTTTGAAGTGCCCGTGCGCTGTTTGGAAGTACAGGCGACGTTCTAGACGGGTGATGCCTTCTTCTGGTTCTTGTTGGAGGAGGGCCATAGTTCCGCCCTGTAAATATGATGTTGTTTATAGTTATTGCAATAAACTAACCGATATAATTCATATTAGTCGAGCCTTTATTTTGGGGTCATATAGATCTAGCTCTAGCGATCCCCGGAGCCACATTATCAACTCACTGACGGACTAATCTTTTTACCATTACATAAGCAAATATTCTTGTATAGCTTGTGAGAATAACAAATACCCTTGAAACCAACATGAGAGAACCACAAATACCTTTATCAAGAAACAAAACTGTGGCCTTCTGAAATATTCACTCAAAGACTTGTTTTGCTTAGTTACTACTACGATCTTCGAACATAGGTTAAGTTTAACAAAACGTTGGGTTTAAACGGAGTAAAGTAAAACACTTACCTGAGTAGGTAGATTATGCCTTTTCAACCTGGGATGTGTCCGCAGATACACATAAAAGTTGAACACGCTCGGCATTGGTTCGTTATCCTTGGCCACGTGTAAACGTCCCGCGTTGCTAAGCAACGTGTTCAGAGCGTCACCGTATCGTTTGAGCTCCCACAGTGCCATTGAACGAACGAATGGATCTGGGTGAGCGCGTTCTAGGTCTAGTTCGCCGTCTTCTGTTTCTCCTCTGAGTTAAAAAGGGGGAATAGATTAGTGTTGTATTTTAGTTAATAGTGTTGCTTGAGCTCGTGGCTTAATAATAACTGCCATTCGGGTCGATCTTTAGGTTAAGCCGCGCTTGCCTAGGTTGGTCTGTGGATGGGTGACCACTCATTACATATTGAGTTTCCTCCGTGTCTCGGAAAGCACGTTAAGCTGTTGGTCCCGCCTGTCATATTTTTTTTTTTGGTAGTCGTAACAAGTAGTCAGTGACCTGTCAATCTTACAACCAGTCTTACCAAAGGGGATCGTATTACCATAAAAATATTGAAAACTTTTTTTCATTTTTCACGTAAACAAACAATGAATACGATACAGTGCTTTAAAAACTCGTGTGACGTCATACTCTAGTCTAAGACATACGACATTTTTTAGCGGTCAGTGACGTCACCAACCCTCACTCAAATCTTTGACGCGTTTTATCTTGTTCAATTTTTATTGATTTGATAAAACAAAAAATACGTATCTAATATTTTTCGATAATCTAACAGACGGACTAATTAGAATCACATTTTTGTAAGTCAGTAAATATCATTATTCCGGGCCAGTGACTGACCTGTAACAACTGCCAAAAATCTACAAATGACAAAAAAAATTAACATGGAGTATTCAATTCTACGTTAGACATGTCTTATTTTGACAGTACGTTTAGATATTCAGATTTGAGTTTCTAGTATTATAAGGTAAATATCGGCACAATTATTTGGACTTTTAGTTTATAAACTGAGATTAATGAGCCAAAGGATAATGGTCCTACAGGCTGCTTATATTAAGTTCACAATAAATGACAACTTACCCTAATATTTCGTCCATCAGTAATTTTTTCAGGCTGGCAGGCAGTGAGTTTTCTGCTTCGTACAACCGGGCTACCACCATCGCCAGTTGCAAGTCTCCAAGACGTGTGATTAGCACCTAAAAATATCCAGTGGCTTTAATATATTGAAGCTTTTATTATTTTTTCTTCTTCTAAGCGTGTCCATGGCGATCGAAATTCTGTCAACTCAGAACTGAGCTTCTAGTTTGGCGCTTACGACGTAGCGTCCATCAGTTAATGTAGTGACCAAACAACAGGACACGATATTAAGTGCCCCGTTGTTTGTAGAACAGCACCACATTTAGGCCCGATATCCACCAAAGCGGAGAGGAGATGTACCAAATTCCGCACATCTCTCGTCTCCGCTTCTCTCCGCTTTGGTGGAAACCGGGCCTTACACTCCAGGACAGTCATTTATGAATCTACCTCCGCCTGGGTCCGAAACCTATTTTAAAGACATTTTCTCTCTTTTTATTTTTAAACAACAAGCTTTATTTTTGATTACTTTTCTTTGGGAAACAATCTTTTTTAAATTCATGTATACCTTACCTCTAAAGCATCCTTGAGTGCCCCTCCAAGCAAGAAGAAAGCGGCGGCGTGCTCAAATCGTTGTCTGCCGAGCAGAACGAACGCGTTCTTTAAAGCTGCCTTACGCCAACGATCTTCCGTGAAGTCGTTTGCGAAGAACTAAATGGTAAAAATGCTTTTATTTAATGTTGTCTGAGCGAAATAGCCTTTGATTTTTATTATCATTACGTCAATCGATTTGTTAATTTTTCCAGCTACCCTGCACCCTTGGTGAGATTTGACTTGGCCTTGTGCCATTTTAGTGAAAAAAAAACATGTCTACTAAATGAAACCCAGTTTCATTGACAATTTTACATTGTTTTTGCGGTAATAAAATTGCTTTATATTTGTCGAGACCCCACTTTTCCATAAGATCAGAGTCCTCATTAGATTGGGTTATATTTGGATCGACCCCCTCCCTCCCTTAAATGCTTCAAGTAATTAATAGTCATAAGAAATCCGGATTCGTTTAATTATGTCCATTGTTTTACCTCGATCGCCTATACAGACATGTGACTGTCCTTTATGGTCTACGACTTTGAAAAGGGTCCAACAAACGGGTAGGTACGGGTATCTTAAAACTCTCTTAACACACGTATACGTACATTGGTCATCTTTTCATCCCTACTGGACCGGAACAGTCCCCACAGCAGCGTCCTCTTCTTCATGGCGAGGTAGTATAGTGCAGCTTCCATGGGGTCCTGTTTCTGCATGTACGAGGCACGGGCTAATTTTTCCATACAAGTGCGGAGCAGCTCGCCACGGACCCACCAACCGACACCTAGGTTTTGAGAGGTGAAAAGTTCTATTAAACATTTGTTTGTCATATTATTTTAATGTCTAATAATGAAGCTTATTTTGTGTACTTATAGTCGTTTTTATGGTTGTATCTTTGGTGTACATTTACAACATTACATATTACAGAGTATGTTCGTATTTTAAATTTCACAAACGTAGGTCAGGTCTTTTTATATTTTTCGTGAAAAAGCAAAACTGGGATACAGACCTGAACTTAGAACCTAATGATTTAGTGATATAGTAACTTGATGTACTGTCTTTTGAGTGTACGTTAAGGTAGCAGAACAATCTCACGGTTAGGGAAAAATATAGACAAGCGAAATATTGACCAATAAAGCCGTATAGATATTATACAGCTTTATTAGTATGGATATGAAACGAAAGTATGATGTATGATGAAATTATAGTATAATATCATTTACGGGATATCTTCCGTCATTATCCATTATTATTATATAAGCGTTATTGGAGCAGAAGTATTAGTTATAAACCGTGAAAGCTTAAACGGTTTTAATTTAATACGACTTACCCAATTCCCTCATAGTGGACCACTTCGGCGTCCCTTTAGTATATCCGGGTATCAACGCCAGGAGTTGTTCGTGCGTCTCCGAATGGAAGGCCCACACCAGGTTGCAGGTGCCAACGCCCGTACGCTGTAGGCTCGCGCGCTGAGCCAGTGGTAGGCAGCGTAGTAAGTACCCGTAGTGTTTCATGGCGAGGAGGAAACGAAGGCCACAGTCGTCGAGAGAGTCTGGTGGACATGATTTTAGCTTAGGAGTATTTTTGACAGAAATGAAAAGCTCGAAAAGGAAATAACTCTTCTTTTGGATAATAGTAATATGAAAAGGTGATGCGGTCATTCTTGTATGATCAGTTTTCAGCTTCAATAAAATATGCTACAGTTTTTTTAAATCTTTGCATACAAGAAAATTCACAGTTAAAAAATATTTTATGAAATATTTTGCATGGTCATATGTGACAGACACTTCAAGGAGAATTGAACTGCATTAAAGAAACAAAAGGGACTACAGAACCTGCTCAGACTACAAAAAATGACGTGGAATACTGTACAGACGAGGATGACCTTGCTAAAGAGACTGAGTGGATTAGGGCCAAGAGCAGGAAGAAAAGGAAGCTTAACACCTCCCTCTCTCCAAAACAACAACCCGGAAGCGCCCAACAAGACAATCACCAAAAAAATGAGAAAGTGACTTCGGTCAAAAAAGTGCCCTTACCACCGCCAATCATAATAGACGGAATCAAGAACTATCAAACGTTCTACGATTCGTTAATTGAAAGCCAACCAGCGGAATCATTTACAGCAAAAATGATGAATGGGGATTGTGTGAAGGTTAACGCCAAATCAGAAGACTCATATAGAGTAATTGCCAGGTTCTTGTCTGAAAAAGACTACCACTGGCATTCATACGAAAACAAGCAGGCTAGACCAATTAGAGTTGTGGTAAAGAAACTACACTCTTCTTGCCAACCAGATCGAATTAAGGAAGATTTAACAACCCAAGGCCTAAAAATAGAAAAGGTAGATAGTAAATTGAGCTGGAAGACCAAAGAACCACTCAACATGTTCGTTTTATCATTTTATAACGATGAAGATGTCAACAAAATCTACGGCATTAAGTACATATTAGGGTGTAAAATTGAAATACATCCACTCAAAAATCCAGCACTCATCCCCCAATGCAAGAGATGCCAAGCTTATGGGCATACACATAAATATTGTCAAAAAGAGCCAAGGTGTGTGAAATGCACTGGCAAGCATCTTACAGCCAATTGTACCAAATCTCCGCAAGAGAAACCAAAATGTATCCACTGCGGCCTACCTCACCCTGCCAATTATAGAGGGTGTGAAGTAGCCAAACAGATGCAAATTATGAAAAATAAAGTTTTAAAAAAGAAACCTACGGTGCCTAATACCCAACAGTTTCCTCCTATAACACACCCTGGTAAACAGGCGCAGAAAGCAAGTGTCCAGTCAACTGCAAAACAACCAGCCATGCAAGTAACCAACATCGGTACTTACGCACAAGCTGCAAAACAAGGATCTCAACCTCTGAACTTAGAGGATAAGATTAACCAGATCTTGAAGTGCATTACCTCATTTGATAAGAGATTAGAGAAGCTAGAATCCAGCACTAAAACAGCTGTCTTGAATAATCAAAAATGAATAACACACTTAAAATAATGGCGTGGAACTCCAATGGACTACTCAAACATCAGCATGAGTTGCAGGCGGTCCTAGATACAGAAAATATAGACGTGTGTTTAATCTCCGAAACGCATTTCACAAAGCAATCTTTTATCAAATTTAGAGGATACATGATATATAATTCCCTCCACCCTAGCAACTCTGCCAGGGGGGGTAGTGCGGTTATAATTAAAGAAAACATTAGTCACTACGTGCAGTGTAAATATGAAGAAGAAGACATTCAAGCAGTGGCAGTATCTGTTAAAACTAAGTTTTGTCAAGTGTCCATTGCAGCCATATACTCGCCTCCTAGGCACATGATAAGAAAAGAGCGATACTTACATCTTTTTGAATTATTGGGCCAGCGATTTATCCTAGGCGGCGATTTTAATGCTAAGCATACGCATTGGGGTTCAAGACTTACTACAACTAAAGGAAGACAGCTCTTAAGTGCAGTTAAAGAAACACATTGTGAAGTAATGAGTACAGGCAAACCTACATACTGGCCCACTGACCACCAGAAAATACCGGATCTTATAGATTTTTTCATCTGCAAAAATATATCCACCAATTACATCAGTTTGGAGGAAAGTTTTACTATGGACTCTGACCATTCTCCGATTATACTAATGCTAAGTCAAAAAATCCTATTAAAAGAAAGCCACTTAACCTTGGTTAATAAGTCCACAGATTGGGACAGTTTTGCTCTTGATCTAGATAATATTATCGACCTTAAAACTCCGATAAAAACGCAAGATCAGCTTGACTCAGAAGTAAACAAATTTATTATTAATATTCAACAATGTGCGTGGAGCAATACACCTCAGCTAAAACGCAAATATAAGGGATTTATCTATCCTAAAGAAATTGTGGATTTACTATCAGAGAAAAGAAAATAAAGGAAGTTGTGGCAGCAAACAAGGTTCCCGCGTCATAAAACAACACTAAATAACCTAACTAAACGACTAAAGAGAAAAATTCTACAATTTGAGGATGAATCTCTGAATACCAACCTTCTTCAGCTTACCAATGACAAATCAACGGATTACTCACTTTGGAAAGCGACGAGAAATCTAAAAAGGCAGATTATACAAATACCGCCCATCAGAGATAGCAACGGAAAATGGGCAATAAGCAATGACCAAAAGGCGTTCCGATTTGCTCAACATTTAGAAGAAACCTTTCAACCCAACGAAAGCTCTGTAGAAATACATGAGAGTGTAAATTTATCACAAAACCAAAGAATCAAGCTTGTGACTCCTAAGGAAGTAATGAGAGAAATTCAAAACAACAGTAGCTCAAAAAAGTCTCCCGGTTACGACCTCATCACAGGGGAAATTCTAAAACGCCTCCCACGCAAAGCCATAGTAAAGCTGACCAAACTAATAAATGCTTCATTTATCTTAAAATATGTACCTGAGCCATGGAAGGTTGCTGAAGTCATTATGATTGCGAAGCCTGGGAAACCTCCCCACGAAGCATCATCATACAGACCCATTTCTCTGTTACCCGTACTATCAAAGTTATTTGAAAAACTGTTACTAAAACGGATAAAACCAGTAATAGAAGATAAAAACCTAGTTCCAGATCACCAGTTTGGCTTCAGAGAAAAACACTCAACGTTAGACCAGGTACATAGAATAACTAATGTTATTGAAAAAACGCTAGAAAATAAAGAAGTCTGTGCTACCGTGTTCTTAGACGTCGCGCAAGCTTTTGACAAAGTTTGGCATGAGGGTCTCATATTTAAGCTCAGACGCATGCTACCAGAATTTGTAGATATCCTAGAGTCGTATTTAACTAAAAGAATGTTTAGAATACGCCAAGAGGACGCATATTCCGGGCTAAAAACCATAAAAGCTGGGGTGCCTCAAGGAAGTGTGCTTGGCCCAATTTTGTACTTGTTATACACTTGTGACATCCCAGAGCTGGAAAACAGCACCATAGCGACCTTTGCAGATGATACTGCTATTATGGCCACCGGATCAAGCCACAGAGAAGCAGTAGAGAAAGTTCAACTAGCTGTGAACAAAGTTTACGACTGGACACAAAAGTGGAAGATCAATCTGAATGAGTCAAAATCAGTTCACATTAACTTCACAAACAAACACAGTGACTACCACCCACTCTACATAAATGGTATGCAAATACCTTATGCTAATACAGCCAAATACCTTGGCATAACTCTCGACGCCAAGCTGCGTTGGAAAGCCCATATCAAAAAGAAAAAACAGGAACTCGATATTCGTTATAAACGTTTGTATTGGTTACTGGGAAGGAAATCCTGTTTATCAATACATAATAAGTTGATAATATACAAGCATATTCTGATGCCAATTTGGACGTATGGTATCCAACTTTGGGGCTGTACTAAGCCAACCAACGTCAAAATAATTCAACAGTTCCAAAATAAAGTACTCAGGGCTGCTGTAAATGCACCCTGGTACATAAGAAACGATGACCTCCACCGTGACCTCGACATGGAATTCGTCACCACCATCATACAAAAATTTGCTGAAGCCCACGAACACAGACTCCATCGACACGTGAATGTTGAGGCAATCCAGCTGTTAGACAACACAGACATAGTGCGTAGACTAAAGAGAACTAAACCATTTGAATTAGTGTAGTGTAAGTGAATCAATAATAGTAACAATGTTGTGCTATTTATATAACACATGAACAAAGTGTTTTATCAATTTTACCAGACTCTAAGGAAGTGTTACGAACGTGTGTAAAAGTGCATACCTAATTATGGACACTATTCTTAGCATTAACACAATTTATAACGTAGCATAATAAGTTAGATTTAAATTGTTTATTAGTCTTCTTAGGCTAGATTGCAATTAACTAGTAAGAACTTGGTTCTTACTAACAAGGAAAAAAAAAAAAAAAAAAAAAAAAATATGTGACTGGTGTAAACAGTTAGGTGCGAACTTTGCCTAGCAGTTGGACAATATGGGCTAGCAATAATAATAATACTAGATGACGTTTCACGGCCAATTTTGCCAAGATTGGATAATGAAAATGATGATTTTTTTACAATTAATTAAAATAGTACATATAAATGCACACAATCTGGTCAACCATAGCTGCAGGATAATACAAAGTGCTGTTGAAACAAAACTTAACAATATTTTTCCAATAATACCTCTCAATATAAACGTACCTGGTAAAACTTCCTGTCCCGTAACCTGCGCAACATCAACTCGTGCATTCGTCGCCAGTCGTTCAGCAAAGTCCGCATCACAAGTGGACACGGTGTCTGCCAGCGCTAACAAGTGCATCTGGTCTATGGAACTGAGACCCGGCAAGTGAGTGTGTGTGAGAAGACGGGAGAGGATGCGACCTGTTTGGAAAATTGTTTTTCATTACTCATACCCCCTAAAGTAGGTCATAACATGGGCAATTTTTAAAACGTTCCCGTGGGATAGTTTTAAACCAAAACGCGAGCGAAGCCACCGGGAAAAGCTAGTGGTAATTACACTGTTAGTGACATTGTCAGTTTAAATACTTTTCTCAAAATACTCGATACTTATTTTAATTCCACATGTTTAACTTCTATTTTGAATCTTACCTTGTCTCAGTCCAAAGTGTGATAAGGGTTGCCGTTCTGGCATTGAGGGGCGTCTGTCAACTCGCTCTTCATCACCCAACAGTAACGCATCAAGATCTTCGTCTGTATCCTGTATTGTGCCTTCGAACAATTCGTTATAGTCCTGTGAAATTGAAAGGTAAGCGCTTATTAATACCTCATCATAATTATCCCATTGTCAGAAATACCAATTTCGCGCATAATTAACCTACGTTAGTTGACAAAAAAATCTAATAAGTCCGTCAGATAGATTTCCAAAAAATATAGTGCATGGGCACGTAAACAATAAATGAAGACGATACAGTCCTTCGAAAACTCTGGTGACGTCACATTGCTGTACATTTTTACCGGTCAGTGACGTCAAAAGCATTCACTCATGACTCTTCGACGCGTTTTATCTCCGTAAATTTTAATTAATTTGATAAAACAAAAAGCACGTATCCAATATTTTTCGATAATCTAACTGACGGACTAAACAGATTTTTTTTTTTTTTTGTCAGGAAACATCCCTATTGGAATTCTACCCACGACGTCAATTCTGGATTTCAGACATACAAAATCACGTTGGTAAGTAATCCCCGAAACCTGTACCCATTAGTTTAGTACACCGACATTTCGCCCGTAATACTTGAGTCCGATGTAATTAGTGGCGAGCCTATTGCCTTCATCATCATCAACAGCCTATTAATGTTCCCACTGCTGGGACACAGGCCTCCTCTCTCTTTGAGAGGGAATGGGCTATAATCTACCACGCGGGCCCAGTGCGGATTGGTAGATGTCACACTTCTTTTTCTTCGTCTTCGAATGTTTGGTTCTAAGCCATGCCGGTTTCTTCACGATGTTTTCCTTCACCGTTTTGAGAGCAGCTATTGCCTTCAACCAGGCACAAAGCCAGACGCCGTGAGCTGTCAGAAAAACCCAATAACAGTTTGCCTGACTTGTGGATCAAACCAAGGAACGGGTGATTGGAAGCTTATGTACAGCGGTAAACGTCAATCGATACCAAAATGAAAAAATAAAGTTTTAGTAGGTACTAGATCAATTTTTATTAGGAACTACGTACCTTAGCTTCTTGAATAGTGGACGGGTGATGTGGGGACTCCTTATCTGCGACAAGCAAGGTCCATAAAGGCAGCGGTGGAACTGAGGTGATCTCCGCGTAGTCTAGCTGGACGTCCTCTGTTATCTGGATTAGTTAACAATGTTAGATAGCTGCAAGTTTTTATATATTACTGTTAACAGTTTTCAACTGTTTTAAAACTAAATTATTATTTAAATAGTGTTAAAAAGAAGTTATGCGGCTCAGAGAGTTCAATTCAAATAGTGTTAAAAACTTTTCAATTGGCACAGCATAGGTCACCCATATCGCTGAATAAAAATATTATGATTAATTAATTTGTTTTTATTTTGTTGCTGAAGAGATGATTCTCTTGGCGTGCCGTTGATTTCTGGATCAACCCAACGTGGTCCATCAGCGATTACCAATCCATTAAAGTTAACCTTGCCTACGTGGTTTCCTTGAACACGACCCTTTTCTTCTTAATAACCCTCGTTTTCGCAGCAGTCGGGTCGGAAAAAAAGAGTCCAATGAAAACCTAACCTATTTACAGTAGACTTACATCAAAACCTGCACATAGAACAAAAAACACATAATATTGTTTAGCGCGTGTATTTAGGGTGTCTGGTAATTAGTAACGTGTTGTAAACATGATAACAAACAACTTTTACTATAGGGACAAATCTGAAATCGCGTAAATAAACACCTTTTTAGTACATTTTGACCAGTAAGGCGAACATAAATCGGTCAATAATTACCAGTCACCCTAAATAAAAGCTACAGTTACCTGTGCAATGCCATCTAGTGGCGAAGCTGCGCCGGCGGCGAACGACACCGAGAGCGTGCGCGAGCGCGACCAGCCGCGCTGCAACACACGTGCGACATGCAACAGCGGCGCGACAAATAGTCGCAAGTGTACAATGATACAGAGAGATGCGACGGATTTATGGTGCTACATGGATCATAATGAATGGAGAACTAACAGGAAATGTCTTGATTTGACAACACTTGGAATAAATACCTTAAAAATACAACAATACCTTATACGTATTGGAATAAAGTTTATTTTGTAAAGCGAAATTGGGAGTTAGCATTACGATTATTATGATCTGTGTCGCACTCTATAATCGATTCTTATTTCTCTTTCTGGATATGGCTTCCGTAATGGGAAATGCCATCTTCGCCTCTGACAATAAAGATGTTTTCGCTTATCTGGATTGTTATCCAAGCCATTTTTTGTGGAACATTAATGGCAAGTGAATGACATGTTGCATGTCGATTATTTTATTATATCGGTATGTGGTCCAGTTGTCAGTTAAGTGAAAATGTTTCGAACATTTTGATTCAATATGCTGTACAGAGTTTCTGTATATGTTGAATTATCTTCTAATGAACTACCTATATGATTAATAATTTAGTGTTTTATTTCAAAAATATTATTAAAAACACACAATGGAATCGAATTAACAGTTGATTAATATTTCAATCTTTTTAAATATTTGTTAAGCAAGCGACACATCACATCGCGACAAATCACAACGGTTATACAATATCGATTATTTATACTATAATAAATATGTATAAACAAAAACACAATATATATGTTTTATAAATAGTAACAGTTTCCAGGAAACAAATTAAAGTGAACTTTATCCTTTCGAAATACAGCATATATTAGTATATCAATTTTCTAGTAAATATTAGTTCATTCAGTGTATTACATTGTTGCAGACACATCATTATCTTGTTATAGTTATTATGCAAATCAAGTGTTTGTTGGTTAGTCTGGCGTGGCAAAATGATGGATGCCATTTTATTTACTTTTTCATTCAAAGAAAACTACATTAATGAATACAGCTGTGTATACTATGAATCATATAGAAAAGTAACAATAAAAGAGCATACCTGTCTGGATAAACTATCTTCATCACCTTGGGAACTGCGTACAGTGTAAGTTCCGCCGATACATCTACATATATGGAAAAATATTGTGTCAAAAACATTTAACTTCGTTTCCATAAACATGAACGCTTCTCAGATTCAAACTGGGTTATGGAAAGTTAATGTAGTTATGGTTAAATTTGTCGAATACAGTCCAAATTATGACCCGTTTTAATGCGAGAACGCGACATAAAATTTTTAGGACTAGCCGACCATTGTGCCCAAACCACTGTAACTCCTGAGCCAGAATCAACAGTGGTAACTATCAGAAAAAACGCCGAGACAATGAAGCTCAACGAAATTTCAGAGAAAGAATTTAACTGTCTTGTAACCCACAATGATATGAATTAGAAAATAATTGCGGAGGAGTAGGAAAAGATATGCAATATAGAACGACTGGCACCATCTCTTTTCAGTAAATAATCATAATAGCCCTTCCAAAATATCACAAGCACCATATTGTTTTTAGAAAATACCGTACCTGACTAAATGAGCGAGGATAGCTTTAACCCATCGTATTTTGCCGCTGTTCAGAAGCTCCATCAATTGCTTCGGATGATATTGAGGTAGCACCGGGCAGGCCATTTGTGAAGCTTCGAACAATCCGTAGTCTGGCATGTAGTCCAACAGGGGCTGGTAAATAAAAATACATTTCTGATCAAACACAAGCTTTCAGGTCAGTTTCTAGCCTAGTTTTTCAGTTGGTGAATAGGAATGTTTACCGACTTAAAAAAATATGATTCTAATTAGTCCGTCTGTTAGATTTTCGAAAAATATTGGATACGTATTTTTTGTTTTATCAAATCAATAAAAACTTACGAAGATAAAACGCGTCAAAGATTTGAGTGGGAGGTAGAATGTCATACAAATGTCTCAGAAAATGACGTCGCACGAGATTTCAAAGTACTGTATCATCTTCAATGTTTGTTTACGTGAAAGAAGAAATGCGTGTCTAATATTTTTTGAAAATCTATCTGACGGACTAATTAGATTTTTTTTGTTAACTACCCTATTGGTTCACATATTCGTTATATGTGCATTTCAAAATACATATTTTTTTCAATTCAGTTCAAGTTGCTTTTGGGAGATAAGATTGATTATACAGGCTGTCGTTTTGCATCTTCGTCAAATTCAAGGAGGTAACTATACTACTGATTCTCGACTCGAATCTATACTAAAATGTTTAGGTATTTTTTTTTTCTTATTAAGGCAATCGGTAAGTGAGAACGTCTGATTCTCGCCGTATGGCGTTTTCACACACACAAATAAACGCAAACGTTTATTCAACATTTTTTTATACTCTAAACCATATTTTTAACAACTAAACAATTAGCGTACTATTTATTGACCAGGTACAGTAATTTAAAATGATTACTTATGTTTTTATGACAATCTCCTGAATTTTGATATGGATGCAAAACTGCACCTTGTATATGTATGTATGATGCAATGAATACCTGAGGTTGATCCGGTTGTGTCTTGTTACGTCTTCTGGCGTCACGCTCTAGTAGTTGCAAGTTGATAGAAGATACACGCTGTAGGTGCGGAGCGGATATTCGCAAGTCCGAATCACGTAGCGCACGGGATTCACCGCCCTCTTCTAATTCCTGTGTAAATTACAAGATCAAGTCAAGTCAAAGGCACGGGACGCCCGGTAAATGACATATGTTTATATTAATATCATTATCATCAGTCTATAATGTGCCCACTACACGGACTCATGCCTCCTCTCCAGTGCGGGTTGATAGATGTCACATGTCTTCGAATTTTTTGATTCTAAGACAAGCCGGTTTCACGATGTTTTCCTTCACCGTTTTTAGAGCAGTGGTGATGAAATAAATTACCTGCCTGGATTTGAAGGGAGAGGAAGACCAACGAAAGATGGATGGAGTGTGTGAGGATTGATATGAAGGAAAAAGGAATAAATGATCACGTGATGACTCACAGGGCAGAATTGAAGAAAAAACGTGTTGCGCCGACCCCAAATGACATTGCATTAGGGCAGGAAGATGATGCCTGCGTAATGTATACCAAGGGGTATCTCTTCCCGTCGGGGTTGCGGGATACTGCGGCCACGACACAAAGGGCTAAGAAGGAACATGGGTGTTTTTTAGTCAGTAGAAGTCTGACACTCCCTTTCGCTCTGCCCAAGAGCGGGAAGGGTTATTTAATGATTATCCTCTCGCCAAAAAAATACTGGTTGACAGACTACATACATCCGCATATCAGACAATATAACAACGAAATGGTATTTTTCTTTTTTTGTACTCTAACACAATACTGTCCCTTATGGACCCAAAGTTAGACTGATAGAGAATGCCTGGTGGCATTAAGTCCGCTTATGTACCACTCTTGTGCACGAAGTTCAAATAAATAAATATAATCTACATGCATACCTGTGTACCCATATATCCAGAAGACGTTTGAGGGTTCTCAGGCTTCCACTGCGAATACACATGCATTTCCGAGTCCATCCCCACCACGAGTATACCGTCTCGTACCCAGGATATTTGCATAGGTAACGGGGGTAGACCATCAGCGGTCTTCAGCTCAATGCGCCGGAGTTGCATCCATCTGATCTCTTCGACGAATAGTGGGGCGGCTAGAGAAGATGCCTTCCGCAGGAGTGGACGATTGTTGCTGATTGATTCTTTCATTGCCTAAAATTGAGGATATTTTAGTAGGTATGGTAGGTTAGTAAATATAGGAATATTTTATTTTATTATTAGCTACTCTGGCTAATCGTCATAATTATTATGTTATACTGTTTGCTCATTTTTAGCCTCTACACTCAATCTACCTATTTATACTCGGCTAACTAAGGTATTGTGATGAGCTAGATAACGACGAGCGGTCGCCATGTGACTTCAAATTTGAAGTACAGACATAAGATTCAAATTGCAATAATTAACGGACACTCGTGAAGAACATGGACTTAACGAAATAACTATATAGTTTTACTGTAAACATGCTCTAAATAGCAAAAAGGAACCTTATTAGTAACCACATTGAGTTATCTCATTCGTACTTTATAGCAAGCACGGCTCTTGCTACGAGGAAATGGTGCTGTTCATCTTTTATTAGTTTCTGTAAAATGTCTTAGTACAGAGAGTAATAAATTTGTAACTGTATCGCTAAAGCAGTAGGTTCAAAATTGTTTTGGAAAATTTGACAGTTTCGGGTAGTTTTATGTGTTGCATCTGTCTGTACTTGAGATACTTATGTTTTTTTATATCAAACTGCATCAGCAGTTGGCTTACTAAGTCAACTTTCTCACTAATTCAAAGTAAAAGTACCCTTAACGAAGCCGAAGGCACTTGTTCTCCCCATCACTACGATCACTTTTTTGTTCTAGACCATACCTGGGAACCCCCTAGTTACAGAGATATGGGGAGTCAAAGTTCCAAATTTTTTACAGCTGTTTTTTTTAACACCAGTTTTCCAGGTACTTTACTTAAATTATCTCCATGACCCGTTCACTATTCAAAGCATCCACTAGAACACAATCCACTTGCTCTCCGAAAAAAAAACTCATTTCCCAGCAATAATTTTTGCAGCGGGTTGTTGTAAGAGATACCGCGGCTTAGACAGAAAGGGCTAAGAAGGAACATGGGTGGTTTTAGTCAGTAGAAGTATGACGTTCCCTTTCGCTCTGCCCAAGGGCGGGAGGGGTTATTTGATGATTTTCCACCCGCCAAAAAAAAGGGGTACTTTGTTTGATGCACATAATGCTTGGTTGACGGCTTCGTGAAGGGTTTGTTTACACCCTGTAGGTCATATTATTATACAAGGCTTACCTTCAGATTAGCTTGTGCCAGATCACTAGACACAGGTGTGAACAAAAGCACTCTTGAGCCGACAGCAACAGTTAGAATATGCGATCCATCTTCCTTGGACACCCAGTCTAGTTGTACTAAATGTTTCTGAGTCAACGGACAAGTGTTGCCATTCTCCATGATGCTCTTGCGCAATGATTGAAGTGTGCTAAACGATGGAACTGCAAGGAGTCCAGCTGATTTACCCGTGTCGCCTTCCCCGTTGCGATTGTTACGACTCTCGTCTGATGATAGGGTTTGGAGTACCTAGAAGTCATTTTCTGTTGAGTCTAATAGGCCAAAAGTAAAGGTTTATAGGTGCAACTAGATTACGGTATTTCAACATTGACCGTTTAGTCTGTAGCGGCACTACAAAAAGTACTACAGCGCCATCTATGATACAAATGAAGAATTGATATTAAAATCTTTAACCGCGCACTTTAAGTTATTTCCAACTTAATATTATTTCAGTATTCAGTAAAACCCAACAACAAGTTACTGTCAGGCAGTGGCCTAACAGACATAACACCCTACTGGTTGGAGTGTCCTTCTCTTTCTATGGGGGATAAAGACTTTTCACCCCGTTTTTCATTCCCCCAAAAGTTTGACATCCAATGCCAAGCACCGCCTATTTGAACGGTAGTCATGTCATCAATCAACAGTAATCTAGGTGCATCTTATAAGTATGTATAACACAAAATTGATTAAGTTAGAAATAGCATGGTCTGATTTGGTCACTAATTAAAGAAATTGGCATAAAAAAGATGAAGTTACAAATAAAAGTGTGTTGACAACAATTTAACTTATTCAACTTATAAAATTAATTTAAAAGTTAATTGAAGATAAGTGCATACCTGATTCAACCTCTGCTTCTTTTGCATAAACGACGTATCATGTAAATACGACAGATCAATCTGGGTGTCCGTACACACACCGACTCTGGGCAGGCTGACATTCCTCAGCGGTATCGTGTCCTCAAGTAACCACTCCGCCCCACCCGTACTCTCACACTCATACACACAGACGCACAGGTTCACGAAACGAGCGTCGGGGTTTGAGCTGTTGGTTGTGGTCCCGCCTTTAGGTCGCGTGAAGGAGCGACCGCATTTGTATGCGCACGCGATGCGGCCGGAGTAGGCGGCGCTTATGTGGAGGGGTTGACCTGGAGAAGATATTGTATTTGGATCCGGAATCTCACATATTTGCAGTTTCTGTTTTTGGTGATACAAACCTAATATTGTACATGGAACGTTCAAATTGCATTGCAGCAAAAAAAAAGGACGACTAATAATAATTGAGTTACTTGCACCTACCATTCAGTGGTTATACGTGTATAATTATACTTATATGTAAGATGGGGTATTGTTTTTATTCTTATATTACCTGGAATGTCAATTGCGGATTCTTGATCTTTGTTCATCATTTCCCATTCAACCCATGTATAATCAAAGTCTTCATTGTCCGTTTTTGTTACCTGACATTTCCAAAATCTGCAAAATTGTAACACATTATAATTAGTGTGTTTTGTATGACAGAGATGGAGCTATTGAGGACGTCTAGTTCCATCTTCTTCCTCATATCAAGTCAGTGGACTGTATTTACGACTCAAAACGTTGAAGTATTGTTTATTTCTTACTAGCTGTGCCCTGCATGCGTTGCATAGCACCTTTTTTTACCCTCGGATGGGGTTAAGAGGGTGAAAAGTACTTTACGATCTATTCTCGTACCTACTGAATATACACACAAAATTTACTAAAATCAGCCAAGCCGTTTCCTACGAGTATGGCAACTAACACTGTGACACGAGAATTTTATATATATATACATAGATAGATAGATTTATCAGTATGACACGGTTGGCGCAATGTGGCGAGTTCGATTCACGCACGGAACAAATATTTGAATGGCCACAGGTAGTTGGGTTGTTTGTGTATGTAAAACGCACCCACCATACAGAAGATATTGAGAAATTGGGGGGCAGCGATTAAAAAAAAACGAGAAGAAAACTTCTTCTTATTATTTTCTTTACCTTAACGTGCTGTCCGAACAAGCAGTAGTCATGATGTAGGGCGCTAAACACGCGGGGTAGATAGAGGCTGAACTTAGATGACCAGCCGCGGGCGTCGCGTGGATCACATCCACTCCGTCCGGCAATGATAAGGGGCATTCACATACCTGGGATTAAATAATATGATTTTGTAATAGATCTACAAAAAATAAAGCTTTTTAATCGTACACTTATATTTGTCAAGTAAATGCGTAGGGGACTCCCGCATCGCAGAGTAAGGAAATTAAGAGCAGTAAGAAAGAGGAGAATAATTGTGAGGTACTTCTGAGTATGCTATGCTTAATTCTTGTTATAAACTACAAAATTTCATTCAAATCCGTTCAGTAGTTTTTGCCTGAAAGTGTTTATCAAACAAACGTTCATTCGTTCAAACTTTCACTTTAAAATAGAAACATGGAAAAGGAAAGAGAAGTGTTGGTCGTCCGCCGGTGAGATAAGTTGACGACATTGTTGTCATCAAGCGCAAAACCTGGATGAGACAGCCATAAGAGCGTAGCACAAACGTAGAGAAGCATATCTCCATATACCCAGAGAAGAGTAAACTGCATGGTGATGATGATATTCCCATCATCATCATCATCATCATTTCAGCCCGCAATCACTTACTGTTGGGTATAGGCCTCCCCTTTTCTTTTGTCACTCTTTTCTATTTGGACGTACCCTTATCCATCTGTTTCCCGCGCTCCTGAAAATATATCTACGACCCAACGCGCTTTTGGACGGACCTGGGTGCTTACTCTGGAATATAATCCCGATAAATCGACATTGGTCAAACGTCTGTTGGTTGAATTAAACGTCAGGGATTGGATAGACTCAGTAAGTCCAGCAAATCCCTGACGTTTGACTGACAATTCCAATGTCGATCTATCGGAATTACATTCCAGAGTAAGCACCCTGGTTTGACATTCCTATACGGACCTGTATTTCCAACTCCTTAACAACATACCTTTTTGGTGGAAATAGAGATATGTGAATGTGCGAGCGATTGCGGCGGCGCACGATCGTTGTCCATAGACACGGAGTTTTTGCGCGACTCGCCCTCGTCCTCTTGTATTAGCGCACTGTCGGGCACGTACATCATACTGTTTGTGAGGTCATCTGCGGAAGGTACATAATACGGTCAGTGAAAAAATCTGTTTGACGGGAGCTATAATGAGGGTAGTATCTGTAAAACAAAGCTAAGCTAGTTTTAAACAGCGTTAACGGCTGAAAATCTGTAGTAGTCATTTAACACAACATCACATCACGCCCGTAGTCCCCAAAGGGTTAGGCTGCAGTATACCTCACAGTACACCCACACCAGTTATGTCAAAGCTTATTACAAAAAATGATGATGATGATGAGATATTCTTGATGGGAAAACACGATAACACTTTTTTTGTCCTGACTTGGAAATTCACTCAGGGCCAGCAGTCGACTTTGGGATCACTCGGCCAATGATGCAGTCTCAAATCATTTTATACTTCAAAATAGCCTGATTTCATTGGTCAGATTGAGAACTAGCTACGGTTACGCCATCTATAATGAGCTTGGCAGAGCTTGATCATTCCTCACGTACGTAATGTATGACTCGAAGTTTATAAGTGAATATTAATTAATTCATTAAAAATAAAAAGGATGTTGTGTGCAAGTAACAACTTTATTTCCTTGATTAAATGAATTTGTATCACGGATAACTTTGAACCACGAAGTTAAATTTGCATAAAATATCATCCAAAACGGATGGATGAGAGACGCACAGAACAGAGAAGAGTGGCAGAAGAAAGAGGAGGCCTATACCCAGTAGTGGGTGATTTCAGGCTGAAATGATGATGATGATCATCCAAGACTAACTGCCGCACTCAGAGAGCTTTAATGCTTACTTAGCCCATCACATAGTAAAGGTTTTGACAGTTTTGTCATACGAAACTATGGCAAATCATTACTAAGTGACGGCTTAAGTAATCATTAAATATCTGAGTACAGCAGTTACTCCTTTTGTTTACTGATAAATAATAAATGAAGTTTATTTTGGAAATAGGTTTTTACAAACACTTTTACAAGTCACTCTCTTTAAAACTAGATGAGGCCGGTGTTTCGTACCTGACTACTTTGAGAAGAAACATTCGACACAAACTCGGAGGTCATAGTCTCTTTTATGGTTCAGACATAATCTTGGTATACCCACATGAAGACTATGTAGATTAGTGTCTAAGATGGTCTTTTTACCGTTCGGGGCTGCGGGTTGTTCGAAAATGCTAACACGGCCTCGACACAAAGGGCAAAGACGGAACATGGGTGGTTATTAGTCAGTAGAAATCTGACAATCCCTACCGCTCTGCCCAGAGCGGGAGGAGACATTTGATGATTTCACAACCTCCACAAAAAAAAGATGGCCTTTTGAAGAAAGAAGTACTCACCGTTAGGATCTGCCTGTGACGACACGGTAAGTCTCCACATATGCACGGTGGATCCTCCATCGGTTCTCTCCAGCACAACGATGTAGAATGGCTCGTTGAACGTGGCAGCCTTACGCAGGTCCACTATCGCTTCTAAGCCTGCTTCCATTAAGTGGTTCATATCGGAGTGTTCTATTCCCGAGTCTGCGTTGTCTGAGTCCACTGATGTGCGTTCACCTGGTGAAATGGAAATGTTTACATTGTTTAGAATAATAGCATGAATTCAACAATTGAACACTTCAGCATTTTTCGAAAGGAGCTTAGTGCACTGACTGCCGTACTCAGAGATATTTAATGATTACTTAAGCCGTCACTTAGTATAAGTTTGACATATCTTTGTATGAGAAAACTGTCAAAACCATTACTAAGTGATGGCCTAAGTAATCATTAAAGCTCTCTGAGTGCGGCAGTGACTGATTTAAGATTATCATACTACAACAGCATCATAGGTGCTTATGCTAGTAAATATATTACAACTTAATAATGACATACTGTGCTCGTCTTACTACTCCTACATGATCAAACCTTAAGCGAGGATGCTGGCACTCAACACAAGTTAAATAATACATTGAGTGCGAGTGCTCATCAAAAACAATAGTTTCCCTTGTTGTAAAGCTTCATAGTGTGTAGATAAGTGTTTCTTGTACGGTCGAATAAGTTATTGAGTATACAACCATCTAACTTGCATTTACTTTTAAAATTACACATACATTTAAAGACCTCAACCTATACAGCGTTTAACACCAGTCGCTTAATGTCAAACGCTTTATAAAACAACATTGCAATCAATATTTTCACTATACTAGAATTATAAAGATTTCAGAGTTTTCCAAATAGCTTGGCCGACTTTACAATAAATTGAAGGAAATAAAAATTATCATGTGGAGATTTGTTATGTCGATTTAACAGGAGATACTTCACTCTGTTCGTATACTTACCAGTAATAAGTTGTTCTTGAAACACATGCAGTAACTGCGTGTTATGCCAATCGTGCGTCGCGTCGGCTATCGCATGCAGCTGTATGATAGCTCCAGGCCGTGCCGTTGATTGCTGCGACACGATCTGTATGCGCTCGTGTAGCGGTACGCCTCCACCTTCTTCTAGCGTTGACTCGGATGACATCGACATTGTGTCGTGCTGCTGAGTGAGATAGCACGATAAAGAGAAGGAAGGCCTCCCGCGTGGAGGTGGAGAGGTTGCAGCGGTTTAAAGGTTAATTCTTGTATTTAAACAACATTCACATTCATGTCGCAATCTCAATTCAGCGCAGTCAAACATCATCTTTTGTTTTTTTTTGGTGGGTGGAAAATCATCAAATAACCCCTCCCGCTCTTGGGCAGAGCGAAAGGGAGTGTCAGACTTCTACTGACTAAAAACCACCCATGTTCCTTTTTAGCCCTTTATGTCGAGGCCGCGGTATCTCTTGCGAACAACCCGCAGCCTGTCAAACATCACCTACCAAGCGTTTTCCCAACAATGTCGGGGACGGCTTCCAGTTTAACCGTATGCAGCGGAATATCAGTATTTTAGATGGAGCGACTGCCTATCTGACCTTCACAACCCAGTAAGTACCATGGTAATACGATAACCATTGATAAGACTGGTTGTCCGAGTTTAAACCCTTTTTTTTGTTAAAGATCTATAATTAACAGCTGGGAGCAACGGCATAACGCGGTTTCTGAGGCACATAATCAGGAAATTCGGTATGTAATGCGTGGTCACCCATCTATGTTTCAAACCAGCAGCGCACTTTCAGAAATGCAGCTTAACCTTAAGATTGACTAGAGTGGTTTTTATTATTTAGCCAAAAGCTGAAAATATAATTAAATGAATCTTGGTGCGGGGCTCAATCAGAACGAACACCGAAGTTTTATTTCTTTCCTTAGACAATTTCCTAAATATTTTATTTTCTTCTGTGTATGTAAATTGAGCGCTAAAACAACTGTAAACTGATCATATTTTTGACAAACTGAGACATGAACGTGAACTATACCCTAAAAATACGAGAATAGCCCCTCTCTTTCGCTGGCAAAACTTGCCCACCTTATGCGCGGGAGGTCTAGAAGTAATGTATAGTGTGCCTGTCCATAGAGCAAAATTTTGAGGCACGACTATGTTAGCGCCAATCATAGAGAAAATTATTAATTTAAAGTGTAAACATTGACTTTTAGACGAAATATCAATGCAATGTATTCGTTAATCAATCAAGAAATACATTTTCAAACCGACTTAGCTTGCGGCTGCTATCCATAAAAGTACAGCGAAAAAGAGATGTCTCGAACCCATTTCGTTTATAGTATAACCGTTTTATGCTGGCAAAACATGTGAATGTGAGAATGACCTGTGTACTTCGCTACGCGTTCGATATGATATTTAGCGACCGTTTGTACCGGAAGCGATAAATATCGTGTACTTAAATGCGAGTTTTTGGTACAAGTCATAATTCACTTCTATTGATGTCGTGACGACGACAATTTAAATTGAGTCTAGTCGAAATTCAGCCGACTAGTTTGGCACTTTCAATAGCTTTCATCAACTCCTGTGAACAATAAGACAAGCAAGACACGATACCAGTGTCATCATTTGTGAGGCAACATCACATTATGTTTGAATTTCCACCTAAACAGGTTTTCTTTGCTCCAGCCAACTTATGTGTGGAGTCAATTTAAAGACTTGCAGGTCAGTAAAATCACACACATTTCTTTTCACTAGTAAAAGCGGTTTGGCAATTCATCCCTTGAAATCAACATAACTTATAGTTTGTTTTGAAGACAGCTCTTTTCCCTTCACTTTATTAATCTCGTAAGCTGCTGTGTAGTGAGTCTAAACTATTTACCATTACATCTTTATGGCGTCTCTCCGAGGTGGCTATCTCAGCCAGTAGTGTGCGCGCATCTATCACAGCTTGGAACACCCGCAGACTCTCGCCGTCGCTCGCCACGAAACACGCTGAAGGTGAGTTTGATAGGTTGCCTAGAGTCGTGCTGGAAATAAAGAAGAAATATTTGAAAATTGTTTAGGCGTAGGATACTGCTCTTGTTCCTATATGGCTTCATCATTGTTTCGAACAGGACAAGTTTACCGTTAACATTGTTCAAAATTAACACCGTATTTTTTGTATTTCAATCTTGAACCAGCACAGCTCTAACATTTGCTTCTATTAAATGTTGAAAGGTTTAAGTGATTGTGCATGGGTAGGATAGAAGGTGGCGCATATCCTGATGAGACAAGGGCAATTTGTTTGAGAAGGATCGAGAATACCCAGTATTAACTGGGTTGTGGAGGTCAGATAGGCAGTCGCTTCTGTAAAATACTGGTTTTCAGCTGTATCAGGTTAAACTGGAAGCCGACCCCAACACAGTTGGGAAAAGGCTAGGCATATGATGATGATGGATCGAGGATTCCCCAGTTTATATCTACAGCAGCCAGCCTTTTTTTTTTTTGGCGGGTGTTAAATCATCGAATAACCCCTTCCGCTCTTGGGCAGAGCGAAAGGGAGTGTCAGACTTCTACTGACTAAAAACCACCCATGTTCCTTCTTCGCCCTCTATGTCGAGGCCGCGATAACCTGTGGACAACCCGCGGCCCCGACGACAGCAGCCAGCCTGGGCTCGCAATAAGTTAAATGTTGTTTACCTAGGCAGTAAGGTGGGCAGCCAGGCGACGTTGCTGAAGGCGGAGAGATGCGGCGAGTTGACGCGCGCCAGCTCGGACACGCCGCCCGACTTGCCGAGCGGCCCCACGCACTCCACGCGCCACATTATCAGTTCGGAGCACAGCCCGCCCGCCGCCGCCGCGTCTTCGTCGTACTTGTGGTGCGGGCGCTCACTGTCTGTTGGGAGGTTAATCATCATCATATCAGGGTGAAAAATGTCCACTACTGGATCTAGGTCTTCCTCAAGTGTCGCCACATTGACCAGTCCCGTGCGTTTCGCATCCAGCGGATCCCTGCAACCTTCACCAGGGGGTCTAACATGGCCTCTTTAGCAGATCATAATTGAAAAATAATATAAATTGCGTTTATTATGAATGGTAAATCTTACGAATTTTAACGCAATTCATATATTGATCCTATTATGAGCCGCTAAATTGAATATTTTTGACTTAGGTCAGGTCAGAGAGATTAATAGGGCAATAAATTAACACGACTGCCTCGTTGGTCTAGTGGGGTCGTGACTGCTGAGATTCCCGGATCGGGCAAAGTATTATTGGACTTTTCCGTAAGGTATTTTCTCACTAGCACCACACGGTGTCTGGATTTGTGCGTGGTTGATGGCAACAGACTCGCTCCTTTTAACATGGGACTTAAATATAACTAGCAAAATGAGGGTGTACTACAAGGTACACCTCTGCCTAACCCTTCGGAGATTACAAGCGTGATGTTTTGTCAATTAACAGAAAACGTTGAATTCTCGCTTCATGAAAGCTATACATCAGCAGAATTATTTCCGATCGGAAATATATGGTGTCGATGTACAACTAAATTGACTGAAATTAAAATCAATGAATCAAACAAATATTTGTTCCGTGTTAGTTGAGTCATTCGCCCGCTGATGGGTGGCCACAACCCTCCGGAGGGGTTGCCATGACGTCATAAAACAATATTGTTTCATTGTTCATTTCAGTGTGGGAAAGAGACAGAGCTGTACATAGTGTCTAGCGCCAGCTCTTTCCGACACTGGAACAATATTTAAATAACAGGAACCTCTGACACTATGGCAATATAACCAAGTAAGTCTGTAAAACTGACCATAACGGTACGGATAAATGATATACATTATATTATAGAAAGATATTCTTACCAGATATGTTATGATGGCTTGTAGTTAGTAGTAGAGGTAATACTGGATGGCATGTTATATCGTTTACTCTAAACCTATGTCCCGACGCTCTCGATGCGTGGCCTATTGATAGCACCTGTAACAAAAGTTAAATCTATCGGTAACTCCAAAAGTAGGTTGACAGATGTCTTTGCATATAGGAATATGATTTTGGCAGTCTGTGTATGTAAACGACTGAACGTTTTTTTGTTCTTATTACGAAAGATGTCAATTAAAGTTAAATGCTATCGGTACAGGTACCTCCAAAAGTAGGTCGTCAGATGTCTTTAGCATCAAGGAATATGATAGGCAATAAGTTCAGAAAACGCATTTTTTTGTTCTTTAGAAAGTTTTGGTCTTTTACTAGTGAAAACAGAAGAAAGTAGTGAATGACCAATCATAAACAAAGCATACAACAAAAAAAAAACAGTTGGATTTTTTCAGGAATTTCTCAGAAGCAGCCAGTGTCTGGATTTGTGCCTGGTTGATGGCAATAATAGGCTCGCCCCCTATTAAAAGACAATGAGCTAAACTAGTACCAAGAATTATCGAGTTTCAAGATCAAAATGTTATAGTAGTTGTTTTCATAATTTTTCACCACATTATGCGGCTGGGATTTGATTTATGAAGAAGGAATTTAAAGTAGAATTATTGTTTTACTCCCTCTACATGGCGTTCACACAACCAGTTCAAAAGTCGTTCTGATAGATCTGTCAGTTGATTTTGACAGTTCGACTGACTTCGCATCGTAGAGGTTTGCCTACAATACCTACTTGCCTGGTTATGAGGTTATTTTCGATTTTCGACACTCGGATTTAGTTTACAAAAAGAACTTTTGTAGGAGTTTATATGATAAATGTAGACAATAAAAACAAAGTTTGATATATTATGTTGACCCTTTGGGCATTACAGGCGTGATGTTATGTTTGTATGTCTATTGCCCTTGTTTTACAGCTTGACGTTTAAAAGTGCTCTTGAGCCTGATTTGTCTTTATTGTAACTCTAACTGCGGTACTCAGAGATATTTAATGATTACTTAAGCCGTCACTTAGTGACGATTTGACATACTTTTGTATGACAAAACTGTCAAAACCTTTATAAGTGATAGCCTAAGTAATCATTAAAGTTCTCTGAGTGCGGCAGTAATAGATTACCAACGCCTTTGTTTTCACTAATTAACTACTAACAAGAAATTTCAAACTGGTAATTATGTTTTAACACATTATCTACGGATTCTTTACCTGAGAAAATTTGGACTTATCATCGAAAGTCAACTGCCAGAGGTTCAAGGTCCCGTTAGTATGGTTTGTGACCATAGATATGACGGGCGCCGAGTCCAGCACATCCCCTTCCGGATTATCTCCCAAATCTTCGGTGGCCACGCTCGTCTTACGTTGCATTTCATTGTTGTTCTCTTCTCGATTTCCTGCGCAAGAGCAGGAGAAATGTAGCATTTGCTTAACTAGATTTGTCGGTAATGGATTTTTTAAATAGTAGGTTTTAGTATTTGTTTTACAAGATGCTAGTTCTATTGAAGCAGGTTTACAAAGAACTGCAGTCACGGCAGCAGTATATATTTTCCGAGATAGTCTTGGCATACATACAGGGTGTAAATTAACCCTTTACACATACGTCAACCAAGCATTCTGTACATCAAACTAATTACCCCTACGCAAAAATTTTTGCTGGGAAACGACTTTTTTTTTGGGGTCAAAAATCACATGTTACGGTAAAACTCAATGTAGCACTCTTAAAACATTGTGCTAGTGCTTTAAATAGTAAACGGGTCATGGAGGTAATTTAAGTAAACTTATAACCTAAAAAACTAGTATTTACAAAAACAGCTGTGCAAAATTTCGAACTTTGACCCCCAATACCTTCGTAACTAGGGGGTTCCCAGGTATGGTCAAGAACCAAAGATTTATCGCAGTGGTGGCGAGATAAAATACCCTTTGTTTGCGCTAAGGGAACACCCTTTATAGCTGTGTAACATTTTCAATCAAAACTAAAACAAAGCCTTTTCAATATCAGATTACAAATAGGTCGTCTCGTCCAAACATTACGCAAACCACAAACCCTATAAAGATCTGCATAAGTCATAGGGGAAAAAAAACCTCAGTATTGATGTCTTTAAAATGTTTTTTTTTACCATTCTCCTGATTCTCGTGTTGGTCACCTTCTCCTTGAGGCCAATCGTTCTCTTCCTTCTCTTCCTGTACACTTGCAAGCGGTGTTGTCACTTGTTCTGGCGGTTGTGGTCCCACTATTATGGAACAAACAAAAATTGATGTGCAAATTCATTTTTAAAAGAAAATTTAAGAGATAAAGATTATTCAGATGACATTTGTCTGTCGGGACAGGTTTGGCCACTCGTTGTTAAACCCGATAAGGTGGATGTACTGCTAAAACAGATTATCCTGTGGCGACCTCATTCGAATTTAAGGACAGTTACGTTAAATGAACGTTCGCTAATGATACCACTGTGGGGTTTGAACTTTGACGTTCGAAAAGTGCCGATTATCAGCCTAATTTGAATAAATGACTTTTGATTTTGAACTTAGGTTTAGAGCGTTATTGTAGGGGGGCAGCTAGCGCCAGGCTGGGACAAATTATTATTCAGGAAATTTAACATTACAGGCTCAGCGGCGCGTGCTGGCTCGTCGTTGCTTGTCGGCGGGATAAAATGTCCCGTTTTCAAATGTCAATAAAAGTTAAAAGCAATCGGTCGATTCTAATTGATTTGACGTTTGAATGACGTGGATCAAGTGAAAGGATAAAAGTATTGATAAAACAAGATGGCGGCACATGGTGGTCACGTCACCCAGAGGGAACGCTAACGTATACACTACACAACGTATACTCACCCGGCATGACCGGTTTGGTCCTGTGTCTCACATACAGCGGCTGCGCGGCCGCATGGTACAGCGCGGCCGGCGTGCACATGGTGGTCGCGTCGCCCAGAGGGAACGCTGACGGTATCCGCGCTGAGAACGATACTTGTGCTTGTCGGATCGCGCCTGCTTGTAACTCGTCTAGCCATTCGCATACCCTGGGGAAAAGAAAGTAAAGTTCTAAAGTAATGAACAAAGAGTAGAAAATCTCTTTTGTGGCATGTTGTATCTTCTTTTGAGGCAGAAATGTGAACATAGAGAGCGTGGACAACTCCGTTCAACAACGCCGGACAAGACGCTCTCTAAATCTCTAAACTGTCTTACATTGCAGTAAATAGGACGTTATTCTAGTATCAAAATCCAGCGTCCAGCTTAGAGGCGCTGCTGGTGTCAACCACAGACATGATATAGTATAGTCCCACAGTAAAAATCCTGTCTTAGCATCCAGCGAGTCAGGGAAGTGCATACAAGTGACGTCAATAACCATCGACTATAGTTTACAAGTCTTTAATATTCAAGAAAGCTGTCATCAACTGGGTGTTCACGGTTTAGGGAACAGTAGGTCCGGACTCTCATGCCAGTCGCGCAGTAAGTAGTTTTAACTTAGCGTCCAGCGAATCGATGAGGTGGGGACAAGTGACGTCACTAGCCATACAGTGTGTTACTTACCATATCAGAAAGCTGCCATCAACAGGGTGTATAGAGAACAGTAGATCCGGACTCTGATGCCAGTCCCGCAGTAACGACTCGATCTTAGCGTCCAGCGAGTCAGGGAGGTGCGTACAAGTGACGTCAGTGGCTATAGAGTTTATAGACGTCGTGTTGGATAGAGTCGGGTGACTGTGGTTGCCGCTACCTAGATGAGAAGATAAAAGTCAGAGAATTTTTTTTTTAACCTTGATACTTCAAAGGTCCGCTTTGCACCTCAAATTACAAAAACATTATTATAGTTGGGATTTGGTAAGTGGGATTGATCCTAACTGACTCAGAATCGAGTGAATTGGGACACAAATTATAAAGATAACAACATTTTTTAGTTACTGCCATATTTTTTTAAAGTGACTATTAAAATTATGGTTTATACAGGGTGTAAATTAACCCTTCACACATACGTCAACCAAGCATTCTGTACATCAAACTAAGTACCTCTACGCAAAAATTTTTGCTGGGAAACGACTTCTTTTTTGGGGCCAAATATCTCATTTTACGGTAAAACTCAATGTAGCACTCTTTTAACATTGTGCTAGTGGATGCTTTGAATATTAAAAGGGTCATGGAGGTAATCTAAAACTCAAAAATGCTCAAAACTCAAAATTTTTGTTATAAGCTAAAAAAAACTAGTATTAACAAAAACAGCTGTGCAAAATTTGAAACTTTGAACCCCAATATCTCCCTAACTAGGGGGTTCCCAGGTATGGTCTAAAACAAAAAAATTATCGCAGTGGTGGGGAGAACAAGTGCCCTTCGTTTGCGTTAAGGGTACGTTTACACCCTTTATACTCTTTTACCGCAATGTGGCGTAAGCAAGTCTTAGTTTCGTTTATTAAGTAAGTCTGAAATATACATACACAGTCAAAGAAATCAGTTGACAATTATTGATTAATTAATTACATGCAATATTTGGGACAAACAGTATACCTTACAACATAATTCCAGGAAATACGCTGGCTGTATTACAACACATATGAATTACATTTCGTTAGATTGACAGTTCATGCACGCCAAATGTTTCTGAATGCTGCTTCTGCCTATTGGATCCTGGACATTTGCCGTAAGCCAGTTGACGTGTTGTTCAAAAGGTGGTTGAACAACGCATCAACTGTTGTTCAGTGTATCGCTCGAAACTCTATCGAAGACGAGGCGAGCGGAGCAGTGAAAAACCGACAAATCTCATTGGTAGAAGTCTACATCACGTTTATCCTGTGATTATGTATTTACAATCATTCAAAAAATCAATCAATTCAATCAATCAATCATTCAATTAATTTATATCTGTTTATGAGTAGCAATAAAGCTATGCTTAATTATTATTGCATACGATTTTTAAGTTAGTGTGTGTGATGTTGACTTGCTGCACGCGTTGGTGCAAACTGTAAGTGTAGCAAGTGCCTGCTTAAATAAATAAATAAATTTAAATTATTTAAAAAAAAAACCGTTGCTCCACACTAGGAATTTCTCCTGTATCGTGGGTGCGTTCACGAACATTTAAACTCACTTCAACAAATACCCAGACCCAGAATAACTATCTGTAGACCATGCAAATATTTGTTCTGTGCCGGGATCGAACCCGCGACACGCAGCGCAGCAGTCCTATCGCTAAGTCACTGCGCCAACCGTGCCGTTAAACCCGTGTGTCGTGCCGATTAGTCCAATCTTGCACATCTACTCTCCGCTCGTCTCCAATTTGGTTAATCGTAATAGTCCCTGTTATATGTATACAGGATATTGGCAGATTCCGATTATTATTTTTTATCCAGATATTTTTTGTATCAGAAAGGTGTAGTCGTATAAAGCTATCAGCGTGGTGGTTACATAGAAAATGTAGTTTAATGGTCTGAATCACAGTAAACATTTGCACACCGTTCTGATTTATACATAAACGCTGGCCGCAGGACGAAGCAAAACCTCTTATGACAAGTTAGTTAGCAACACTCCAGAGTTGTAATGGGCGTCGATACACATCTGTATACATCTATGTACAGTCGCCAGCACATCACGTTACCCGAAACTGTCCAAATTTCTCAATCAATCTTGAACCCAATGCTATAGCGATAAAGTTGAAAATAAATTAAATAAATTTTTCATATTGTAGTAGTTTGATGTGCTAGCGTCTGTACTTCACACATATAAAGCATGCATGAATATTCAGTTACCTGGCTGTTCATCACTATTGCTGTTATCCTCAGATTGCATTTTAGTTAAATGATGACTTGGACGTCTATTTTCTATACGGCAGCGTGAAATAAAGTAAGCAATAAGGCTTATAAGTAAGCGATATTTACTGAACATTATACTTTAAAGCACAATATATTAAGGCTATAATGGTTTAACATAATTACGTTCGAATTAATTTCTAATATCAATACGATGTCACTGTTACTAGATGAGAATTACATGGTTATACGGACGAAAATACACTTTACGATGGTTACAATAAGGCGTCAAATTACTTTAATTACCACACCGATTCAAGTAAGCTGTTCCGCGTTATACTGATGAAGAAGAGAAGCTATTATGATGTTTATCATAAGATCAATTTAGAATTTATGGTTTTGTATGTCAAAGCCTCTCAAAATATCTGTAGACCAGTTTACAAATATGGGAATGAAATATTCGTGTCATTTTAAATATCGATATAATGCAAAACCCTTCACTAAAATATGTGTGTTAGGTCAGCAATCAATTTAATTATTTTTAAATGCTGATTTGAAAAGCCACAGATATTTTTCTTTATTATACGGTAGTAGCATTTGGTAAAGCAAGTATATATAAAGAAACACTTACTCTCATGCTCTCCGTCCGGATGTGCGGTGTGATCTGAACCTGATCCACCCTCGTCTGTTTCTTCTTTATCTAAAATCTAGGCAAAAAAAAAAAAAAAAATATGTTAATCAATAGTAATATTATAAAACGGTAAATTTGTTTGTATTTAGGGGGCTGCGGGTTGTTGTAAGAGATACCGCGGCCTCGACATATAGGGCTAAGCAGGAACATGGGTGGTTTTTAGTCAGTAGAAGTCTGACACTCCCTTCGCTCTGACCAAGAGCGGAAGGGGTTATTTGATGATATCCCACGCACCCCCCCAAAAAAAAGGGGACGATCTCCGGAGCTTATGATCCAATTCTTAAAATATTTTCACTGACAGAAAGATACATTATTCGTGGGGGCTATAGGCTATAAGTTATATTCATATCATGCATTTTAGCCGAGCTATTACAATTTTTGCGGAAGAAGTCGGCGCGAGCCTATTGCTATCGACCGAGCACAAAATACTCCGTGGCTTCTACTGAGAAAATCTTGCTTAAAACTTATTAACACTGCAGCAGACGCGCTTCCCAACGAGGCAGCTATTCTGTAGAGTCAACAGCACCACTAAGTATACACTTAGCAACGTTTAGGACCAATTTTCGCTAACTGTATTAATTAAATATTTATGTTACGCAACGAAACTAATATTTTGGAGCCCATATTATCATAAAGTAGGTCATATCTCAAGTTGCACTCGTTATTTTACGAGAAATTCGCGTTTGCTCTTGGCCGAGTGTAAACATATTATTGCTCGTGACTGTACAATGTTTTTATTTACACGTCAAAGAAAATATTTTGAAAACTAGATGAGGTCGGATTTAATCAGGTAACCTAATTTCAACCAATATAATTTCTCCTAACTAGCAGATTCCATAGATTTCTCCAAGTAATACGACAGTAACGATTTTTTTTAAACAAACGAGCCTTCTCTTGACCTCAATCTTGTCCTGAATACAGAGATGATGTCGACGATGAAACGAGCTAAGCCAAAAGAAGCCTTATTTTTAAACTTATTAAAATTCTAATTACTTTTTTAGTTAGATCGTGCAGTATAGCTTCAGCCTGGCTGGTGAAGTGCATCTCCTTGTTGTGAAGCCAATGCAGGATGAACCGGCCACCACCAGCCAATGAGGGCACCAGAGGAATATCCGTCTCCGCGTTTATCGAAGCTGCCAAGTGGAAGTGAAGACCTGGGGACAATTAAAATAGTATTACTAGACGTCAGTGATATCACGCTTGTATACCTAAAAGGGTAGGTAGTGGTTTAAGTAGAGGCACATTTCACCGGTCCTGTATAGAGGGGCGCACCTTTTATCTGAAATCAAATCTAGACTCTAGCTGCTCCGGTAGCAAACCCTAGGCTGGTTGGCTGTAGGATAAGTTTATATTTTTAAGATGAAATTTCAAATAGCTCTGGATTCTGTCAATAATAAATAAATACAACCTGGATTTTTCCTTATGGATGTTCCATTAAGATACTTCACACTTGGCCTGACTTGGGTATCGTAAAATAACATGCAAACGGAGACACAACAAACTATGTCTCTAGGATAACCAGACCTCGCTTTGTATCACCGTCCCGTACACTGACGGAGCAGCGTAATTCGGTTTTGCATAGCTTGATTAGCCTTCGTGCGTTATGTATTATGTTATGTGCTATATATTATAGCAACAAGCGGATCAACTATAAATTTGCGACCTTGTGATGAATCTTTATTTCAGTAAATATTTTATGGTGAATGAAAGGATTTTCTATACTAAAAATTAAGTAACAAATAGTAGCTCTAGCATGTCATCTATCTTGTTTCCACACAAGATTTCTTCGTCACACGTACTTTACTATACATGATAGTATGACTATGGCATAGCGTAATAAACTTGGTAATATTAAGAATATTATATGATCCATAAAATCTTTACTGCTAATAAAAACAAAGTTTCTCTTTAACGGAGCCAATAAACGACTTCACTATAACCTCTTCATGAATCTACACATAAAGAGGAAAGGTTTGTTTGTTTGTTTGTAACGAATAGGCTCCCACAACTGGACCGATTTGAAAAATTCTTTCACAATGTGGAAGCTACACTATCCCCTGAAAATTGGAGAAAAGTTAGAGTAGTCTTCATCCCCAAGCCTGGGAGGACGACGTACCAGGAAGCAAAATCTTTTAGGTGCATCAGTCTCTCGTCTTTCGTGCTGAAAACCCTAGAGAAAATAATAGACAGACACATTAGAAACAAAGTGGAAAAAAGTGACACGCCGCTACAGAGGAATCAACATGCATATATGGAGGGCAAGTCCACGGAGACAGCTCTCCATAACATAGCGGTAAGAATCGAAAGAGCGTTAGAAAACAAAGACTTTGCATTGGGCTGCTTTTTCGACGTGGAGGGAGCTTTTGACAAAGCCAACTCCACAGCGATCAAGGCCGCTTTACAAAGAGAAGGCATAGCAAGCTACATGTCAAGATGGATAGAAAACGTACTAAGACACAGAGCAATTCAGGCCGAATTAGGTAACAATACCATCACAGTGAGAGCGGTGAGGGGCTTTCCCCAGGGAGGCTGCATCTCGCCGCTCCTATGGTGTTTGGTACTTGACGACTTGCTTAAGAAGCTAAACAAGATGCACATATATATACAAGCATACTCGGACGATGGAGTGCTATTAATTACTGGAAAAGTACTTAGCACCATGAGTGACGTAATGAAGAAAGGAATTAGGGCTACCCTCGAATGGTGTAGGGAAAGGGGACTGAACCTCAACCCCACTAAAACGAAGTTAGTCCTTTTTACAAAAAGAAAGAAATACACGGAGTTATCACCAATATACATAGACGGTGAACGGATAGAAGTAACTAAGGAAATAAAATACTTAGGAGTGATCTTAGACAAAACCATGTCATACAAGACGCATATAAAAGAAACATGTGAGAAAGCAAAAATTGCATTACTACAATGCAGAAGAGCTATAGGTCGAACCTGGGGAATGAAACCGGCCATAGTAGCCTGGATATACAATGCCATCATCATACCCAGAGTTATACACGGAGCAATAGTATGGTGGCACAGAACACAAATCAAGAGTAACAGCACAGAGCTAGTAAAAGTTCAAAGAATGGCCGGGTTAATGATCTCTGGGGCAATGAGGACGACTCCCTCAGCGGCCCTGGATGTCATACTAGGAATGATACCGCTTAGTCTACAAGTCAAGAAAAGAGCCTTGGAGCAGTGGTTCAAACTGAAAAGCTTGAACCTCTGGAAAGGCAATTTTATGGACAAAGGTCACTCGGAGATAGCAAATCTGTACGAAGACAATCTATCAATGATTATGGCCAACAATGACTTAATCAAAAAAGAGAAGATCTTCGACAAAAAGTATAGAATACATATAGGCTCAAGAGAAGAATGGACAATCGAGAGTGATCCATCTATAGCGGTCTGCTATACAGATGGATCAAGGAAAGAATCAACTAAGCTATCCGGCTCTGGGATACACATACCAAGACTGGAAATAAATAGATCATTCTCACTAGGAACAGGCGCAAGTGTGTTCCAGACAGAAATACATGCCATTATGGAATGTACCAGAATAATTGGAAACGCCCTTACAGATGATCTTTCCAAAATAGTTATATACAGTGATAGTCAAGCAGCACTCAAAGCACTGAACAAAGTGGAAGTCACATCTGCACTGGTTAAAGAGTGCAAGGAAGCACTCAACCAACTAGCGGAAAAAGCAGAAGTAACAGTCGCATGGGTCCCTGGTCATCAAGGACACGAAGGGAATGAGATAGCAGATGAATTAGCCAGAAAAGGAGCAGATGAAACCTTTGTGGGACCAGAGCCCAGGTTACCGATCCCACATAATATAACAAAAGGAATCATCCATAGAATAACTACAAGAGAGTCAAATAGAAGATGGAACGCAACAGAAGGTTGTCGACAATCAAAAATCTTCTTAAAGTCATATGATGAAAAGAAATCCCACAAGTTACTCAGAATGAGCAGGGGAAACATAAGACTAGTAGTAGGGGTCGCAACAGGACACTGTGGACTCAATAGACATCTGACGATTATGAAAGTAAAGGAAGATCCCATATGCCCAGCATGTGGAGAAGCAGAAGAAACAAGTTTCCACCTTGTGGCGGAATGCACAATGTATGGGCCACTCAGATGGGAAATCCTAGGAACAGATGAGATTAATGAAGAGAAGCTCGCAGAAATCTCCACCGAACAACTGGTGAGCTTCTGCAAGGCAACAGGAAGATTCGCGATGCCGACCACCAGTAACCCATGAAGGGGATCCACCAAAATGGGGAACTGGGCGAAATAATCCACAACGAAAGGACTGATCGCCTGTCTGGTGTCTGCCGGCGTCCCCGAAGATAAATAATAATAATAATCCCCTGGTGACATAGGCAACTTTTTATCCCTGTATTCCCACGGGAACGGGAACTACGTGGGTGAAACCGCGTGACGTCCGCTAGTACTATATAAAATATATCATAATATTTAGTGCTAGATGGTGCTCTAAAAGGTTCTCTCAAAAAAAATAAAAAAAAACGAAGAGACGAATTGACAACCTCATCGTTTTGGAAGTCGGTTAAAAAGAGGTATGATCGCAAAACTAAAAGCATAAAAAATAATTTTTCTACTTAAATCTTACTTATAATGGAGTGATAATACTACTTGTGATGCAAATTCCCTAAGACAGAAACATTACGTTACCAAATAATATTTCGTTACATCTAATGCCGTCTCTGGCACTTTAAGACGGAAAATTTTCGAAACTTTTATTTCCCACAAGCAGCAAGAGTTGACAGCCTAGTAGTTTTTTTTTAATGGGACAAGCCCGTCACACTATTCCCAAACCACTGTAACTCCTGAAAGCCAGAATCAACAATGGCGACCACAAGACAAGCGCCGAGACAATGAAGCTCGACGAAGTCCCAGAGAAACGATTTAAGTGTCTTGGATCCCGCAACGATTAATCAGAAAAGAATAGCAGAGGAGTAGGAAAAGCCTAGCATGATAGCATGTAAATCTAAGGGCGGCATAAAAACTCATGACGCCAGGTAAGGCACTAACCACACGACAAAAAAGATCACAACAGCTTGGAACTAGCCGCTGGTATAGTCCTAATTTTTCTGTTGGAATACTTTCCGATATCCGTGTCTTAGTCCCCACGCTTTTGTAAAATATAGTGGTGAAGTAATCTATACTAATATTATAATGCTGAAGAGTTTGTTTGTTTGGTTGGTTGATCGCGCTAATCTCAGGAAATGGAACTGGTTGGAATTAAAAAAAAAATGTGTTGGATAGTCCATTCATTTATCGAGGAAGTCTTCAGACTATATTCCACGAGGACGAAATCGCGGGCAAAAGCTAGTGTAGTACATTTACCTCCAGTATAAGAAGTTGCATGGTAAGGATTGTGAAAATCGTGGGCGCTGTACGTCGAAGGTAACGTGGGAATGGGCGCGCCGGGTTGTTTCGACGACTGCGCCGTCCGTCTGATGTGAAAACATGTCCTGGAACAATCAAATATCAATAGAAGACACAATGTTTTACACTGGCTTTTAGTTCTTGGGTTCTGAGTACTGGAAAACAGGAAATGAGGAACCAAACATATCTATCCTTAAATACCGTGCTTTAATATGTTTAAATAAGTCCGTTTGCACCACAATGCGTGTCTCTGTCATCTTTGTTTAAGCCCGTTTAATGTTACATGCATTTGTGATTTTAGGTGTAAACGGGCTTTCAAATCTTTAAAATGCTGCCCTCCGTCGTTTGTTTTAGAAAACGTGCCGTTATTATCAAGGTAGGGACTCTATTCGAGTACGGGATCCTAGTATCAAAAGCAGGTACATTTTAGAATAAAATTCTGTCAAATTGTAATAATAGATTGTCATAATTTATACTGACTAGGTTAGATTCTTGACTACAGTTTTTCTTTAGTACATTTTAAACTCTTCACAATCATTTGTAAAAATAATGCTCATATTGCGTGTTGCGATCAAATTGTTCATGCGAGGCGATCATAAACGTGATCATACGCAACACGTGAATCATAAAGGAAAGTTTACTGTCAAGGCTGTTTGTATAACAAGAGACAACTGTTGTTGCATTTTCGTTGATATTGGCCTTGTGGGGAAACCTGACTGTTGCATTATCCTTTCTTCCTAATATGTTGTCCAGTAAATTGTTAAGGTCGGTTTCCTCTGCATTTGAGCACGTCTTCCATAAATTTCTTTTTCACCAAATAATCGAAGGTATATTTTCAAACACAAATCTCCGAAATACCTATCTAAGAGAACTGTAGGGTGGGTGCATACAAATATTTTTTACGTTCGGGTATCGATCCCACGTTGTTTCGTTAAACATTCAAACGCGATGAAGGGTCTCTCTGTCCTGGGTGTCCTGTCTGTGTGCATATTTATGGTAGTCCGTAAGGTAAGTATTTAGTGAATATTATTTTGTAAAATAAAAGTTCCACCTACTTCATATGCTTCAAGCGCTGCATAAACCGGTGCTTGTGTCGGTGAGTAGCGCGTTGCCGGCGCGGCGGCGACCGCGAGTGTGACGTCACGCACCCGCCCCCCCACTCGTCCTCGGGCAACAGTGTCTCCGCCCACACGCGGCAGATGTTGTCCACGCATGATGTTACTAGCACGTTGCCCACGCTGCCCCTGGAGAATGAAGATGGTAATTAAAACCTTCAAATCAGAAGCATAAGGTCGGATGTACAAATACAGAGTTTACGGTGTTTACAAGTTTACCATACCGCCTCGGAGAGATAGGTACCCACCTATCCCTCCGACGCGGTATAGTAAACTTGTTGGTGTATATAACTTCAACATTTTAAGCCCCATGTAATGGGAGGCGATTCTATTACACTTCTTATACAAGGATTAGTTAAGACATATAAAATACACATATATTTCTTCAGTCCCGTCAAATGAGGCGGTGGTCAATACTACCGCCTCATTTGACGCCTCTGACTCAGATAGGCATTTGTCCACGCTGCTGCCATTTGAAGCCTACTTCTACTTATGAATTCCTAATAGAATAACCTACTAATTACACATAGCGTAAACTTTGAATGAACCCAGGATTTCTTGGTCAGCAGTCACTGTTACGATCACTGATCACAAAGTTTATTTTTTTCAGTCTTTGTTATGTTATAAACCATCCCTAGAGCGGAAAGCTAAAAAAACTTGTTTTACTACATACACGGTCCAATTCAATAGTAGCAAAATTTTACAGCCATGCTAAGTACCAAAAAAAACCATCTGTGAAGTGTCTCTGAATCCCTGTAATGTCACACCAAATGCGTGTGCGCATTTAGTATGAAAGGACCGTCTTGATGTTAGTGCCTTACCTGCTGTTAGGGTTTTTAGGCACTAACGGCACGATCCAGACGAAGTGTTATTGGTAACATTGGACAATAACACTGCAGATCCTTTTGAAATCTAATAAGAACCTTTTGTATATCAAAAGTAATGTTACACTTACTTGGGCATGTACTTGCTGGTCTTCCGCCATGACAGATGTGTGACAGCGCGAGGATGGGCAACGTATATGAACGTGTAGTTCAGCTCGGGTGCCGAGTGATCATTATGTGCCTGGGCTAGCACTGAAACAAAAAAAAACGTATAGGCTGTTTTGAACACCTGAAAAAATATTTTGGATGTTGAGGGATGGATCCAAGTCCAAACAAATGATGCATGGATTGTGTGAGCAATGATATGAAAAGCCCTCTGGTCACGTGAAGAGGCGACCAACCACTTGGTGATTTCCTAAATACTAGATGGGCACTCGGACCCCATGGTCCTGGTTTCAACCCCAAACAGCTCAAACACAGTTATGTGTTTGTACCAAATCAGTATTTTTTTATATTAAAAGTACTTTATAGTTAACTCAGAAAAAGTGACATCAGAACAGCAATATTCGAACTTATTTAGCGTGTCCAACTACAAAAATACATCAATGCATATTGTATTGTTCGTTTTGTAATACAAAATGACGTCACTGCCTTTTTCCTGCCGAAGACCGCTTCTACAAATGACGCGTCATTTCAATGTCAAACTATGAAATTGCTACGGGTAATGGGTACAAACTAGTTTTACAAATTAAGCGACATACCGACTATTTAACTATTGATTGAATACCGGTTGTTGTTATCTTGGCCATCGTCATGGTTTCAATTAGATGTGCTATCTACATTTTCAAGTAACATTCTGGTTTTTTGATCTTGTAATCTTGTTTAGGATCATCTACACGTGCCCTTAGAGGTTGCTGTGCGAGGTGTAAACGGAACCTTCACGAAGTTAACTCTATGCGAAAATTGTTGTTGGGTACTTTTTGTTTTAGGTGACTAATCACGATTTTCGGTGGGACTAGATAAACATTGTGCTGTGTTGATAGATGCATTAAATAGTACAGAGGTCATGGGGTCAAAATAAATAACGTATAACGTAACTTGTATTTAAAATTAAAAAAACTAAATAAAAAACACGACTGGAAAAACTGAAAAGAAACAAACAAGCACATTTTAAATTAAACAAAACTTGGTAGCAGGCGGGGTCCATTCTATTTTTATTTCATTATTTAATATTCAAATGAACCCCGCCTGCTTCCAAGTTTTCTTTAATTTAAAATGTGCTTGTTTGTTTCTTTTCAGTTTTTCCAGTCGGGTTTTTTATTTAGTTTTTTATTTACAACTTTTTAGTTCTTTTGTGTTTGTTCTTTCGTTGGTCGCGTAAAATTCTTCGCAGATGATTAACTTTCTGAGTTTGTTTATAGGATTTGTGACTTTGCATTTATTTTAAACATATAAGTGTCGTATATTTTTGTAATCTCCTTTTAAAAGCCTTCATTTTGATACCCTACTCGATTGTAAAAGAAAAAAAAAATTTTTGGAATCCGCGTTATGGCCCCTCAAATCAGCAAATTTATTTGATTTTAATGTAGCCAGTGACACTCGCGCCATCAAGACGAATCTAACGACGTATATTTTATTCAAATCCCTTCATCCGTTTAGGAGTTATGAGGGAACAAAGAAACGGACATACATACATACACGCCAAACACATAACCCTCCTTTTGGGCTTCGCCGCAGTCGGGTAAAAAAAGATAATACTTTGATTTTTAATATCTCCGTAGCTAGAAGATTCTCTAAGTAGGATCGATACCGGGTTTCGCATGCCCTAGGTATGGACCCACCAAAAAAAAATCGCACTGATGACCGGGTGAAAGCGTCTATCGGCTTCGTTAAGGGTGTTTTTACACCCAGTATTTAACAAACCGCAATGAGCGCGAGTGATGGATTACAACCCACTCCTTCTCATTGAATGGAGCGAAGTATGGTGGTATGGTCGTATGGTTGTGTTCCAGAAATGCGAGCATACTGCATTATCCTGAACCTTTCTGCATCACAAAAATCTTGAAACACCTCATGAATCATCATGACATTCATAACCTCAAGATGTATAAGATTAGAAGCTTAACCGCTACACTAACTTTTATTTGGAGATATATTCCCTTATCAAGTACACCTTACGTGAGAATCAATTTTTACAAAACCGGATCAAGTTTCTTATCAGGCCTGACTTTTTGGAGTTCAAATTTCATTGTATCCTAATACCAACTTAGTCATAATACCATTTGCATAGATTATTGATAAACAGATGAAAGCTGGTTACCATTTGATATGATCTTAGATACGCATCAATTAAAGATCAAATCAGCACCTGTTTAAATGTCAAACACTACCTGGGCGCAATAATCACACATCTAGTTTTAAAAACTGTTAGGTACCTAATATATTGTATTGGGATAATTCCATCTCACTAGTCCTAAACCTCTGTAACTCCTAAAAGCCAGAATCGACAGGGGCGACACCGTTAGAAAGGCACCGAGACAAGGAAGCTCAACGAAGTTTCGGAAAAACAATTCAACTGTCTTTTTTTTTTTGGCGGGTGGAAAATTATCATGACCCCTCCCGCTCTTGGGCAGAGCGAAAGGGAGTGTCAGACTTCTACTGACTAAAAACTACCCATGTTCCTTCTTAGCCCTATATGTCGAGGCCGCGGTAACTAGTTTACAACCCGCAGCCCAATTCAACTGTCTTGGATCCCAAAATGAATCAGAAAAGAATAGCGAGGAGTTGAACAAAAAAACATGATTCCCACTTTCCTCCAAATCAGGAAGGAGACAGAACAGACCAGGGCCAATAAGCTCTCAAAGGGCCGTTTATTTATGTTTTATTAAAGTTTGATAACTTAGAATGCCGTCTTTATCACTCATAGTCTCATACATGTATGACAGTTTCTTTCTTAGTTTGAACTCTTTTCGGTTTGTCTCCGTCCCACCGGACTATGAGAGTGAGGGTAAAAATAAAGTGACAGTCCTTGTGCACTATAATATCTCCCGCCTCGATGACTAGTCTCGGTCGATATTCGGTCTCCTGACCGAATATCGACCATAAATCTTGAAGTGTCATATTTACGGGTACTTAAAAATGTTTTATTACCTTTGTTCTGGTACCAGATCTTGACGAGTCGGTCGTTGATGCCCGATGTGGCGAAGAGGACTCCATCCGGTGAGAACGCGAGGTGATGCGCCGGAGTCGCCGTGTGACATTGCCACACGCATATCCACCCCTAGTAGAGGAAAATTTAATTGAGATGCGAATTTGAGCTTTATGTTTACACAAGTTAGGTAGGTAGGTTTTGAGTAGTTACCACATTTTTAATCTGGCTTAACACGAATCTGACTACTGAAGTTTGAATGAATTAAATATTATACTTTTTTACGTAACTTTATAATAGCCCACCGGAATTAACAATTAAAGTAAAATTTATTGTCATAGATATATAAAATATGATGTTACAATAAAATGTTTGTATCAGCTGCCTTATCAGGCATGCAAACATGAATTAAATTGTTAATTAAATTAAACAAAAATTTAATAATGGTGGAACTGCACACCGGTTGCTGAATAAATATTTCAGTTCTATATTTATCAAAGTCTGACCATCGACAGGCCAGTCCGTTCGGTTTTATCGCACCTTAAGCTCTCAAGACTTGCTAAACAGTGCTTTGGGATTTCTTTCGTGACCGAAATAATGCATCCATGAAAACCGAAATGGATCGTTACACTCGTAACAATAAATCACTATCCCGCTATCAAGATGTTTTATTGAATCCCGTTTCGGGACTGCAGTAAAAGAACCTCACCCACATAATACATTTTGACGTTGACTGATTGCACTTACGAAACATTTCATCAATTAGCGATAACATACTCGTAACACAGATAACATAACATCTCGCCGGAAATCCCCGAAGGTGTAGGCAGCGATGTACTCAATTATAGTACATCCACATTTTGCCAGTTATGTTAAGTTCCGTGTAACAGAGGGCGAGCCGAATGCCATCAACCGGCCACAAATTCAGACTCCGTGCCTTCTATGGAGAAACCCCCTTTTTTTCTTTTTGGCGGGTGGAAAGTCATCAAATAACCCGCTCTTGGGCAGAGCGAAAGGGAGTGTCAGACTTCTACTGACTAAAAACCACCCATGTTCCTTCTTAGCCCTATATGTCGAGGCCGCGGTAACTTGTGAACAACCCACAGCCCCGACGGGTATGGAAAAATCCAATAACACTCCCCCTTTGCCCGACCATGGGAATAGATCCCAGGATCTCATGCTCAGCAGTCCTGCTTACGACCACTAGACTAAAGAAGCAGTCACGAATTACGAAACATCTTAGGGAACTCGCAAATTACATATAAGTAGATAGAGAGCCGTTGACGTTTTTGAAAGAACGAGTCCCTTTGAGATAACAAATGAAACACGAAACTTAGAAGATCACAATTCTAGTTGCGTCCAACACGTAACAGCTATAGAAATATTGCGGTCACCGAAATGAGAGCATTTAAGTGGAACGCAAACAAGTATAGTCTTACTTCGCAAAGTTTAACATGCAGAACTAGTCTGGAAAACTCATTTAAAACAGAATAATCTACTACTAAAATTGCGGTAACAAGTTTCCGTCAAATTTGTGTCATATTAAAATGTTTAAGTGGGTGGGTACGTGGGAAGATGATTTCAATTACACCTAATTGCCTACCATAAAAAAACTGTAGTTACGGTCAGGGGCACTAATACGTGGCCATTTTACAAAATTGAGAATTTTCTCGAGAAATACCGGTTGGAAAACCTATTCCATTATTATTACTATGATGTCTAAAAAACTACGTTCGTATGGCGATACATTATTAAGCTATACATTTTCAGTAAAACAGACTTCGCTTTGTATAGATTTTCTGTACAATGGTTGTCGTGCGTAAAAACATAAAATTACAATCACATAAAATATGTGGATAGATATAAATAAATGCTCGTGACTGTACATCTAATTGATCATTGTATCCATACTAAATATAGTTGTTACAGACCATAATAGATAAACAAAACAAAGATAAGAGCGGACGGTGGAGTATATTGTTGTGTGTTTATCTTATCAGAGGTATCACAATCTGCGTTGTACTCACGGGCTCGTCTTCCTCGACCTGCTTCGGTTTGTCCTCCTTGTCACCACCTATCTGGAATGTCACTCCTGAACTCGCTGTAAATAAGAATATGAAAATTTTACGCAGGTAATGGTAATGAGTCTTAGAAGCGTTTGTGACCAATTCGACGGAGAAAACCGCACTAAGAGAAGAGTGGAAGGCTTTGAGGGAGGTTTTTGCACAGCAGTGAGACAATAGAGGTGTAAATATTCCTGAGTTACATTCACAGGTCGAGCAAAGTGTTATTGAGGTATTTCACCAAAAAAAATGAATTAGGCCGTCTGTTAGATTATCGAACAATATTGGATACTGTTTTTTGTTTTATCAAATTTATAAAAATTACCGCATATAAAACGTGTCAAAGGTCATAAGTGGCGGCTTTTGACGTCACTTTGTGGGTGAAAAAGTACTAACCTTGTGACGTCACACGACTTGACGCGAGTTTTCGAAGCACATAATCGTCTTCATCTTTGGTTTAAGTGAAAAAATAAAAAAATCGTGACCATTTTTTTTTGAAACTTTATCTGACGGACTAATTAGATTTTTTTGATAAAATACATTATATCTCAGTAGCAGCCACGGAGTCAGGATTTGTGCCCGGTTCATAAATTTGGTAATAGGCTCGCTTCTTTTACATGGGACTTCATCATAATTGGTGTATCTGGGTGTACGGTAAGGGACACCTCTGCCTAACCCATCGGAGACTATGGGCGTGTTGTGACGTTATGTAGTATTAAATATGTAGTACTAAACAGACACCATGAGTATGACGGTATTTAGCATTCATTGGGCGCATCGCGGCCCGTAGGCTGACAATCAAGCTAGTATCCTTACTGACTGATTTATCATTTTTCGGACATGAGAGAGTAAAATTCCCTTAGTAACTAAGGCTAATGGCCGTCGCTTAAAAGACTTCTTGACCAGGATCATAGCATTATCGAAAAATCCCTACACTTGATTTGTGATTAAATACCAACATAGATTACAAGTATCGAATCCATATCAGTAAATTGACTGATGAGGTCAACATGAACAACGAAACAAAATACTAACACGCCCCTACACTTCAAATTAATCGATACTACGAGTACTTCACTCTAGTTCCTAAACATTGTTATAAATAAGTTTCACTTCCGACACGACAGAAGTGAATTAAGTATAGCGTGGTTAATTTAGCTGCTTTAAAATCGTTACTTTGCCGCATTCACATGGCAAATCGTAATTGTAGTGCTGATTATTGGCGACGGAAAATATTCAAGATCGGAACGTTACGTCTGAAATCACGATTATCTGATTTAGAGATAAAGATGTACATGACAATGATAATAGCACTTGAAACAAGAGTTTTAGCGTCTTGCAAAGATAAACTAGAAGAAAACAATATCTTACGTTGGCTGTCATCTTGATAGAGCGACGCTTGGTGCCATAATTGCAGTATTTTTCCGCCAGTTAGAAGTCGGGTGCCCTCGAGATTCCATGACAGCGCAGTGATCGGCCCATCCGCCACCAACTTGCCTGTTTGCACCCACCGGTACTCCAAACCCTGAACAGTCACATGTCGCGTTCAATTGAATAAAGAATACGAGTGAGAAAACAGTTTTATATGACAAGAGATTGACCAATTGCAATAATAATATGGGCAATTGGCGCTGCGCCATCAGCAATAGACGAAGTTCAGAGACCTGTTATGCAACAAACATCTGCAAAACCTCCTATTTCATTCGATAAATGTCCGAACTCAGATCTCCGTGACGTAATTCTAAGCGACATTAAGTTCGACTGCGGACAATGCGTCGTTAATCTGTATAGTCATTTAATGAATCTCTTTTATGTATGTTTGAATTTCACAGACACAATACGACAAGTATTTGATGATGCATAAGTATAACATTTCAGCAAATGTTTGGTAATCGTTTTGTAATTGAAATGCGTTCAAATGGCCTTAGCGGAAACCTCTTACATTAAATTATACGCCCAAGAATTGGCGAATTATGGACTGTATCGAATTAAAAACGTACCAGCACATATAAACATACCGTTACTAGCTACTAATGAGTAATTATTAAAGGGTTAGTTAGCCTCAAGAGACTTACTATTTACTGAACTGTGATAATTAAACAACATCAATTAAAATGTCATATGAACTCATTGTCAGCACCTAGCTAGTAAACAATGATAGTTAAGTACATAGCAGAATATATAGTACAGCTTTTATCTAGTTATATTCTTTTTGCTGCTCATCTGGCACAAAGACAATAAAATATCTATATCAGCATTTGAAATATGTAAATTAATTGCTTGAGCGCATTGTGTCTTAAAGTACAGTTTTGTATAGCAAAATGAATTGTTTTTCCAGTTCCTGCTTTATCTGCACTGAATTTTGTATCATATCAAGCATCCAGTTTAACTGTTATTGTCATAAATATCTGTTTTGATAACAATGCATGGTACATGCTACTTACTATAATCCCTCTTAATCTGGCATCTTTTTATCAATTTCACAGTAACATTATCAGGATTTTTGCAGGAATTTCATATGGTTTTTATGAATGGGGATACTTTAATGGGCACAAGATGCATCTATGTACATTTGAGTATCACACAGAAGTTGTCTGCTACTTTGCTTACAGTCAATTTTTTTATTGTTGTGAGCCATTTATAAATGGTTTTGAGAATTCAAGAGAACTAAGTTTTAGAGTTCAGATAAGCCAATTGGCTGCATCAAGCCTGACTGGTGAAGTCAAACCAAGTCAGTATTAAGATATTTAGTACGAAAATACTGAAAATTCTAGGTAGATGATAATAAATATTATATTGCAGCAGTTCATTAATGTTCAACATGACTTTAGGTTTCAACTATAGCATAGTAATTTATTATTTTAACTTACATGAGTGGTAGCTGATGTATGTATAAGGGGTGTTGGTTCAAAAATGCACACTTCGGCCCCATAAGACGCAGCAATTTTCCCTGTATCAGTGCTGCAGTCTAACGAGCCAATGCGAACGTAACCATGGATCGCTCCTGGAATTATCTGTACGCGCTCGAAGTTGGAAGCTAAAATCACTATGTTACATCCTGCTGCATATGCCTGTGAAGAATAAAACATGGTGTAAGCAACCAACAAAACTAAAACTCAACACACATTACATATTTTAAATAATATCAAAATCTATATTAATATTATAAAGAGGTAAAGTTTGGGTGAACTGCTACTCAGAGGATCATTCTTTTTAATTTTTTAAAAACCATGATTATCATCAACTGTAATATACCAACAATTTATATTTACTTCTTTGAGTACAACAAAGAAAAACAATAAGGACACCTGCTGTAGTTAAAATTAATAAAGATATTCTATATAAGCAACTTTAATGTGTCTTCAATATTATTTATTTTATAGAAGAACATTAGGACAATTGAAAGTGAAATTTTTTGACTTTGAATAGTTTTTTTGCTTGGCACTGTTCATAGGCATGACATGACTTAGTACTCGATTGAATTGTGTGAAAAACAAACAAATCAGCATTCAAGGACTTATTTGTTTTGACAACCGCGGAGTTGAGGAAATAACACAACTAGTTAGATAACCCTGTGATGTGCTGTTAATTAACCTTTAGGTAAATGGCGATTTCACACATTTTATATTTTTACAGAAAACTATTATGAAATAAATTAATCATAATTATGAAGACCCATGACATTAATTATTGTTTTCATCACAATTGATTTTATAGATTATAATTTTATAAAGTCAAAAAAACATTAAATAATGTATCTCATGTTTATAAAAAAACTGTTTATAAAAAAACTGTTTGAGAAACAAATGTTTTTACCATGTAGAATTTTAGTTCAATATTAATTTTATTCTAGCACATCTTCATAAATATTTACTTAACTGATTATGATCATACACTGTAAATGGAAAGATTCTCATACCATGTATTTATGTAAAAACTAGGTAAGGAGCTGTATTATAACATAAACTCTTCAGTTATTAGTCGCCTCTAGCAATATTGTTATTTAAATATCTATCAATGACTGATGTAAATTAGCATTCAAGGAAACTCATTCTACTTGTCTCCTATGTAACTAATGTTAAGTAATGAGATTCAAAACGCTCACAAACAAAAGAAGATAATACTATTTAGTGACCAAACGAAAATGTAATGCTTATCAAACTAGGCTAAATTAGATTTTCCTGTTAGAAACATCACTTCTCAATTACCACTTTAGGTGCACAGGATTCAAGTCACGAGACTTGGCCGTCAACAACGATACGGGCATTAATCTAAGTACTTACTGTGAAAGGTATTCCTTCGACAGAACCAACAGCAAAACATTGATCTCCTGAATTACAGGCACCACTTAATACTTGGTGACAGTTCATAATGAACTAATAAAACAAAAAATATCTTCGCTAGATGATTCCCAGATAACCAAACTTCACTAGCATGATTTTATTAAAGAAATACATAATTTACAAAAGGAAAAAAATATTCTAAACATGTAAAGATCTAATTATTTTTTAACAATTAACACGAATATTTCTCTGACACCTCACATCGAACGTGAGAGAATGACGTTGAGAAAGAAAGAGATGAAAAATGTCAAGTACGTTCCGAATTTTTATGTAATACACAGTAATCGATAACCGTCGAAAGAAAAACTAAACATAAAACTAGGTTATGACCAATATCTTTAAAAAAATTGTTGATAAAAGTGCTAACAATCGCAATTTGTTAGCACTTTTATCAAAAAAACTGAAAATGTGTAATGTCTAGTTCTAGAAATCTTAAATCTGGACTTAAAGTTTCAACCATAGTTTTTGAACGAACCCCATCCATATGTTTCGGTGTTACTAATCCAAAAATTAACTGGTGCTTAAAATTCTCATAATTATGATGGGTCGAAATATTTCTTTTAATTAATTCTAAATAACCAAATTGCCTCTATTATTTAGTAAAAATATTTAGTCGTTCTAATATAAATCAATTCAAAACTTTTTGGCATAGTTGTGGTCAGTTGACAGCTAAGCACTGACTGATTGACAACTTTGACGTTACTTCCTATAGCTAGAGAAGTACGAATGCCAACGCTTATTCGTTGTATGAGCAGTTTTTTGTGTATTGATCTGTATAAAAGAATCAAGGACTCATTGGACGGTTATTTAGTTGAAGGACATTATTTCTGAATTCTGGTGATAATAAATGATTCTGTAATTTGTGCTTCGGCGCTCTGAGGTGAAAAAGTCAACATAACAGGTAAGTCACTTTACACCAACAAATCAATAATTATGTTATCTGGACTAAGATAAATGGTAGAGGGATGATAGAAGAAGGAAGAAAGGATATTTTGTTTCCTTTGTGCATTCCTCATTGTGTAAAGTAATCGCACAATTGAATACCTACATAGTCACAGTGATACCTTACTAGCTTATGATAATAAATTGGTTCCTATTATCAACTGTTGACGATAGAGCATGTTGCGCAGAGGCGTTAGGCTGATTACCAGGCATTCAATATTTACAATGGTCAGTACTTGACAGTATCACCATAGTAATCTCCTAAATCTAAACAAAACATTGTGTAGTTTATACATACTCATGCTTTCAATGCATACTTATTGATTGATTGGAGTCTTACTCATCATAAGTGGCAATGAGAACAAGATTACTAGACTTGTCACAATTTTTCTAGCTTTATTGAACACATATTGATGTTAATGATTACCAATAAATAGTTATAACAGTAACTTTCTTATCCTGCATATTCAAATGAACCTAACCAGTTTCTGATTAGTCTAGATTTTGTTACAGTTATTTGAAAGGAATGTAACTAAGTCTGGTGCTCTATTTGATATTTCTTCTATGATTTATTTATTCTGTATTCAGCATTTACCTGCCTAAATAGTTACTCATTTAATTACATATTACACCTTTTTTTGGGCTGTTGGAAATCATCAAATGACTCCTCCCGCTCTGGGCAGAGCGGTAGGGACTGTCAGACTTTAACTGACTAAAAACCACCCATGTTCCATCTTAGACAGGCACAAGGTCTTAGATGGAACATGGGTGGACATGCTGCGGTATCTCTTTTGGAACAACCCTCAGCCCCAACGGGTATATATTATACCTCATTGTGCAAATCAACATATTCTATTCTCTATCAGGATAATAGAATCCTGAAATAACAACTTAATTTTAAATTAATTAATCTCTGATTAGTTAAATCCATGACTAACACATTGTATTATTATCTCAATTGCTAATTGTATACATCAATTTGCAATGATAACATGAAAGTTGGAATCACTGTGCTCTGAGCTCTGTTTCTTGCTGCCATAATTGTAATGAAGTTTTATTTTAGACCAGACACTTGTTCCTAATTGAAACTAATAAGTGCTGTACAGATGTTCCAATGAAATTTGCTATTGAACATACTACTTTGAACCTTAAAACGTGAAGCTTCTGAGCATTTTGGAGATTTTTTGTTTGAACTCCTATGTCATAGGTGTGCAATGTGTATGATGTCATACATTATTTTTCTCCACCATCTGCCAAGGTAATTGAGATAAAACCATGGAAGGTTTGGTTACTTGTGTAATCTTTTTATACCTACTCGCTAGGTTATAAACAGTTTGGTTTTGATAAACTATCAGCATGCTTTTTAACCATTAATAGTATTATCATAGCAATAGTTAAAGGTAACAAATAATCGTGATTGTAATAATGTTTAAAATAAGCCTGTGGTGGCTGTGGTTTTCCTTGAAAAAGTGTTTTGTGTTTTGGAAAATAACAAGATAAAACACAATAATGAGGATACTCATATCAAACTATCCTAATAATGATAATAAAATCAAACAACCAATGTAATTTTACAGTCGCATGAAAATATGCTATCACTCTGAAAATTATACTTGATTATGCTTAAACTGTTTTTCTTGATATTTTTAAAACAACCACAAAAAATGCTTTATATACGTCTAGGATTTAGGATAACTGGGCTTCGTCCATGTCGCAGCATAACACCTAGTTCTTTACCTTCCGTATCCAGCTGGATGGGTACCTTTTGCAGGTTGTAATATATATCTTGGCGGGCGGTTGTCCGAGTCCCACGCTACACGTGTCGATACGCGGTAGTGTAAATAGATAGATACAATGCTCCTTTTTACACCAATTAAATTTAGTAGAACGTAATTATTAGTTAGTCGCTTCACTTCGCGTACTCATTAGTCTGACCCGAATCTGTCGAAAGACTCGATACTTTGTCGTAGAAACCACAACTTCTAAACTTAACTTTGGAAAGTTGAATGAATGTTAAATTAAGATTTGTGAGATCAGAATAAGAAAGCACTGATAATTTGCCAGGTTTTCGGGAGGTTTTGTAATATTACCGCGTGAAAATTCGAAACCAGATCACATTCTATAGTCCTACCCCCATCATGAGGTAACCAAAAGTCGTGTGTTTATGTCATCATTCCCACTGCAGGGACTCGGCTTCCTCTCTAGGAGAGGGATGGGCTATATAATTATCCACCGCGCGGGTCCAGTGCGGGTTGGTAAATGTCATATGTCTTCGCATTTTTGGTTCTAAGACGTTCATGTTTCGATCGTTCATGCCGTTTTCCTCACGATGTTTTCCTTCACCGTTTTGAGAGCAGCGGTGATGAAATAAATTACACAAAATAGGTAATGCACCTGCCTGGGTTCGAACCCTCGACCTACTGTTCGTAAGTCGGGGCTGACATCACTGGGCCACCGCTGCTCTGTTTATGTATAATGTATGAAATCTCGAAACCACTTTTGTTGTAGCGCACCCAACTCTAAAATCACTCACCGAAAGATGCTTTTGTCAGAAGATCCTTCTTAAATATAAATAGTAAAGTAAACTGTGTAAAATTGATGTATGGATGAGGCATGCAATGTAATCTATCTGAAATAAACGAATTGAATTGTAGCAGTGATAGTAGTTATCCATCCACCGTCTCGAGTTCGAATCCAAGACAGGTATTGTATAGTTATCATTAACATCGGTGAGAGAAAACACCGTGAGGAAACCAAACCAGCATTCCTAAGAGATTTTTTCGAAGGCATGTAATGCGAAGTCAGAGATGCGGCGTCATAAAAAGTCTAACACCGCATTAGGCACTTACCACACGAAAAATAAAGAAGCACACTGTAGGTACAGTACCTACAGCTTAAAATAGCAGCAGTATCCAGCAAAATACACGTCCCATTTGCTATCTTCCCGTAGGAGCGTAGGTGTCGCGAAAAGACGACTTAGGGATTAAGGTCGTGGGCGTTAACGGTCTCCAAAATAATCCACTAATGCAGAAAGCCGACCATTTAAGCACACCGACATTAGTTAAAGCACTTCTTGACCACAACTTTTTCGTGGGCGGACCTACGACAAACTAGCTAGAATATAATCGATATCATTCGTTCTGATTTCGGTCAACAATAATGTGGGGTGTTCCTGATTGGAATAGATTATCGTCTCCATTTCCCTTGTGCCCGTTCAGTACACCTGTAGAATATATAGATTACAACAAACCAACAACAATGAAACGAGTGTGACCATCTCCGTGGGGCTTAAATAATTCAGCAAAAGCAGTGGCGTGCCGAGCAGTGGTGGCGGCCTCGACTTACGAACTGTGAGTCGTGGGTTCGAATCCAGTCAGGCGCATTAATTTGTGTAATTTATTTCAACACCACTGCTCTCAAAACGGTGAAGGAAAACATCGTGAGGAAACCGGCATGTCTTAAAACAAAAAAATCGAAGACATGTGACATCTACCAATCCGCACTGGGCACGCGTGATGGATTATAGCCCATCCCTCTTCTAGAGAGGAGGCCTGAGTCCCTGCAGTGGGAACATTATAGGCTGATGATGATGATGAGTGGCGTGCCTAAAGACCAACAATACGCCAAACGTCATGAGTCGTAGGGGGTAGGGACCAAGCAATATGAAGAGAAAGCGTCAAGGACCATTATAAACTTGTACTTACTTTCTGTGGAAATAAGGAAATATTCGCGCACTGCTAAATTAACGCACGCGTTCTTATGGCATCGAAATAGTCAAGCACCTCTAAAACATATACGGAACTACATACATCAAGCCACCCGAAACTAAAAAAAGGCCCTATCAACCTAGAACTGCTTTAGCGATAAGGTTGAAAATCAATAAAAAAAAAATTTGAAAGATTTTAGTAGATTTTAGTTTGATCTGCTAACGTCTGTAAAATACTTGACTAGCACGAGCTGTTAAATGATCGTCCATCGCTGATCGTTCTGCAACAAAGTTGTAAACGGCTTCCTATGACTCCTGTTCCAACATGGAAGCAATTAATACAGCTGAACACAACGCGGCCTGTCTTTAAAGTAAACCAAGATATTGTGTTATTGCTTTGAAGATAACGCACACTCTGTTTACGAACTACAATCGGTTCAGAATTATCTTAATGTAGTATGCCCGCATCTTGGGGTTACGTTTCAAGAACTATTTGAGTAGCACAATCAACAATAGATGCTATGCACTGTAAGTAGATAATCAATTGTTTCTTTTTGTAGTCTCGGCTTTAAGCCAACCTGATTAATGGTACACAATGAATGAAAAATGCAGCTGCTTTGTGTGATAATCATTTGTTTCTTAGATATGAATCTACTTTTTTACTCATGTGGGATTTCCGTTCATAATGACGAAGTACATTCGTTAAATTGCGAGTTATTGCACCTAGACACAGTAATCTTTATCATTTTATGAAATCGGTTAAAATATTTATATTTAACTAGCTGTTGCCAGCGGCTTCACCCGCTACAACATGAAAATTATCCCACGGGAAGATAAATTCGGGATAAAAATTATCCTATATGTTAATCCTGGTTATAAACTATCTGTGTACCAAATTTTATTCAAATCCGTTCAGTAGTTTTCACGTGAAGAAGTAACAAACATACACACTCACAAACTTTCGCCTTTATAATATTAGTAGGATTTATCAATAGATTAAAATGATAAAGTCGGACGTTTTGTTTGTCAGGATTCCCTCTCGCCTCTTATTACATTGGCCTTTATAATGACATTCATTATTGACGAAATGTGGGCCTTTGTAGTGTTTGTTATAATTCCTCTAAAAAAACTGTCCAAACCTAAAATCCTTCTTTACACCACACAATCAATATAACTGTAGCTTCACCATCCTTCAAGCTTGTTGGCAAACATGTACATCATTGTGTTTTTATTTAGTCGGTAAGGTTACCTCGTTCATTATTTACTATCTAACCCTAAAGCCCAACATATGTTAGGGTTGTCTTCCGGTATTTACTGTATTTAATATAACATAACATCACACCTGGAATCCCTAAAGGTTAAGGCAGAGGCGTACCCATTAGTAAAGTACACACATTTTAAAAATAACTTAAATTGTGTTTTATTTCAGGCAAAATACCCATAATGCGAAAATAATACCAATAAATTAAAATAGCACAGAAATCATTTAAACATCATCAAAAAGCTCGCACACATTAAAAATCTATAAAATGTCAACAATAAATAAAATTCACAAAACCATTCCAAAATTAAAAAAAAAAACAAAATTTTGGCCGTTATGTTTTAGTCTCATGTAATAGGGGGCATCCTAGGCTTCAGAAGAATCCTTACAAACAAAACAGCCTTATTGTCACCGACAGGGCACAAATCTGGACTACGTGATGTGATTGCTACTGAGAAAATTGTGATGGACATACCCTGTGGACATACCCAATAACACTTGCCCAACTTAGAAAACAAACTGTGATGGACCTCAAGCAACCAGACAACTTCTGTATAAAATAAATTCCATAACAGAACTGACTATTTTGGCGAGAACCAGCAGATTCCAACCAAAATAGTAATTTCGATTGGCTGTACCAAAATATCAGCTAGAACCCACCTCGGCATTTAAAACATTAAAAATGCAGTAATACAGAGCTTCAGCTTATTGAAAATCAATATCAAATGGGCCCGAAATAGCACCTCATCCCGCATCGGTTGGCTAAGTTTGTAAATTAACCAATAGTTGCAGAGTGCACTTAGTGACTGCTACCGACGTGGGGGTCCTTCTATTTTAGAACGGCTCCCCCAGCCGTTGCCGCTAGTCCCTCTCAATTAACGCCTTGACTTCTCACAGAGAGCAAACTTTAAAAAAATAAAATCGCCCGTTTTTTTGTCGAGCTACTTATAATTTGTTTTGCCTCTAACCGCTTTTATCTTTGTTGACCATATGAATCGTTTAATGAGGTCGTAAACCCCGTAATTGTTTGTATTGAAACTGACGACGGGAAGTGGGAGCAATTATTCCCGGCAAATGTGCGAGTATTCGGTGTTTGTTTGCCGAAAGAAATAGCACAAACGATCACAGTTTTAATGAAACATGAGTTGATCCGCTTTGGGTTTAGCTTAAAAAATGGCAATGTTTTCCGTAAAATATATTGATAATATAAGGTTCTTGTTAATTCTTATGTTATTAAAACCGTAAACGATAATATCAAAATGTATATTACAATTATCACACTATACAAAGTTATAATCAGGTTGCCTTGACCTTACCTTGTTAATAAGTACCATAAAAGTTATTATTTTTGTGAAATATTACCAGTATGACACGCAATCTGAAATTAAGGTTCTGAGCTTAATTAATGGATGTATCTGCGGTCATATTTTACAGCAGCAACCACAATGTTTGTTCATAATATAAACCTGTAAATGTGCACTGTTTAATTATGGTCCTCCTAATTGACCGGTACAGTAATTACTTTCGGGATAAATTAAACGCATACGGGAATTTTGGTAAACGGATTGGTTGCTATCACATTAGCTTACAACGCCTGGGCAGTTGGCTTATAATTGTAGTACAAGGAAAGCTTAGCCAGTTGTTTAATTATTTCTTTTTTTAATGAGAATGGAATTTTATTCCAAAGCCTCACAATTATTCTTAGCACCTTATTGCAAAAAATGTGTTTCGTGCCTTAATTACCATTGCGGTGGAATAAGGATAGTTCATACTTAAAACTTTTGTCAACTCGTGATCTGTATTTGAACCCTCCGGCCGTGGGTATCTAGAAGAAGACCAATGGAACGCCGATGGCTAGATAAGAATAGAACGGAGGTTACTACTGATACGACGGATAGTAGAGCGAGATTTATGGAGAATATCAGCACTGGAACTTTTTATTTTATTTCATAAATACTATTTCTTTCTTTCTTAGGGAATCAATCCTGTTGCTGTGCCACCATAATTGGGCACCATATAAATTAAAGAAAGTAGGATGATAATCTTACCGTGCATTACTTACAATTTATTGAAAAAAAAATCTGCCCTTTTAAAAGTTAATATACAACGTAAAATAGAGAATCAAGAAAATATCGTAACAAACCGTATTTCAACTTTACGTAAAAGGAATTTTCCTCAGAAGCGAGGGCACCGCAAAATGGCTGGCATTTTTAGAATTCTTCACCTTTAAAGTATGTTATGCAGAAATGGCTAACGTATCGACTAAGCTTGTACACAGTATACAGTATGTACTTTACAGCGGGGTTATTTTTGTCCGATGTGTTTCGATGTCACTATCAAGGACATATGTGTTTCACGTGTGTATAAAATGTGGCTTTTTATGTGGACATGAGTAAATGAAAATGTTTATTTGACTTGTTGTTTTCAAAGCCATTGAGTCTTGTGTACATCAGGAAAGAATAAACAAGTACATAAATAATTACTAACCAAAACTATCTAGTTAAGGACTCGGGTTTTTAATGGGTAACGCACCTCTGAATTTTCGAATTTTAATGCGTATATAATTATCACTGCTTCGGCGAAGAAAAGCGTCGTGAGGAAACCATCATGTAGGACGGGTCCGAGGGAATAGTAAATATATTTGGAGATATGATTTATCACCGTAACTGTACCTTGGGGGTCGAGTGGAAACTTGAAAATGATAAACTTTGGGGGTCGTGGGGCCGAGAATGGACTAAACCGTAATGCCAACTCAGAGGCCCATTAGGCCGCATAAAAACACTGACATCAGGTTATGCACTTACCACACAATAAAGAATGATTAGGTAACTAACTGAATACTTACCTTTTGATTCATGGAATCCTAATATTAATATCATCGTATTATTGCCAATAGTCCAAAGCTTACCAAATTATGAAATCATAAACAAATAGCTCTAAATTATTAGTTACTTAATCGTTCCAATACTCATGAATTTGCACAAACCAAATAAACAGTAATCTTTCGTTGTATTGAATTACAGCTAAAATGCATGCAAAGCGGCTTTATTGAATCAGTTTATTTATTCATCTACATCCCCTAGCTATGTTCACTGGATGTGCCAGTAAAAGCGTTATTGCTCTAAAATTGGAAAAGTTGAAAGGTCAGCTGGGACCACATCTTGCTCGTTTACCCGCGATCTTTGGCCACTAAGCTGTTATCTGGAATTATTTTTAAATTACGTAGATTTTTTTATGTTAGCTCTTCTTATCATGCCTTTGTTTATTTTGTGTGCTGCCGTATAAGCGGTATCATTTTTATTATGCGTTGTAATGACTTTAAGAACGGAACATTTTCTGGATACCGTAAGTTTTTTTTATAAGTTGAAATTTGTAGATTAACTGTGACGGTCGTTACAAGAAGAAATCGAAAGTCTCGACAACCTGGCTTACCAAAGCGGAGGAGGATATTGGGGTCTGATACTCAGCCGCTCCATTAATACTTACCTGTAGCCAGTTAAGCCAACCCCAACATAATTGGGAAAACGGTAGTTTTTTATATGTAAGTCCCCGCGAAATTCAATGTTATACTACGCCATACGACTCTAACCTTGCCAAACACAAAATGTATTGAGCCAAATCAGTCATATTTTATCATTTTATCGATAGGATAACGTGATATGACATATCGATATGTGCTAAAGGTAAAGACATTGATAGATTAGTAGAAAGCTTTTCAAATAAATGATTTAATTTGCTATTTCTACGCACTTATACATTAAATAAACAACCCCAACTATGTTGGGGTCGGCTTCCAGTCTAACCGGATGCAGCTGAATGGCATTATTTTACATGGAGCGACTCCGACTGCCTATCTGACCTCCACAACCCAGTTATTACTAGGTAATACGATATCCTTAAATTTGGTAAGAATGGTTGTCAGGTTTTCAGATCACTGACTGATGAGATATGAGGAGGATATTCATTAATGTTGTTAAATGTCGGTTGTATTATATACCTACGAATCTGCTTTATTATAATACCTAAAGCATTTGACATACAGGTCAGCCGAATCGATGGACAGCTCATTACTGAAAATCATTCAATAGTATTGGCTGCGTCATCTGAACGGGTTTATGTAGTTTATATTTTGGATTCCCAGCAATTTCTCATTAGTATCAGATTTAAATCGTAAATTATTTTTTAGAATAGAAACAATTGAAAAATTAATTAGTCTTTACCCGGCTGCGTCTAAGCCCAAAAGGAGGGTTATCTGTTTGAAGTGTATGTATGTAACATGTATGTATGTCCGTTTTTTTTTTCCCTCATAACTCCTAAACGGATGAAGGTATTTGAATAAAATATGTGTCGGTAGATTCCTCTTGATGGCGGGAGTGTCACTGGCTACATTAAAATTTAAAAAAGACAAAGAAAAATTGCGGATTTTGAGGGCCATATCGCGAAGATCAATTTTTTTTCCCAGTATTTTTTTTCCAGAAAAGGGTATCAAAATGAACGGCTTTAGAAAGAGATTACAAATATATATTTACACTTATATGTTTAAAAGAAATTCAAAGCGACAAATCCTACCTATAAACAAACTCAAAAGCTAAAACATCTGCGAAGAATTTTACGCGACCCAGGAAAAAACAAACACAAAATAACTAAAAAGTTAGAAATAAAAAAAAGTAGTCAAAAAACTAAAACCCGATTGAAAAAAAAATAAAAGCAAAAGACAAGCACATTTTAAATTAAACAAAACTTGATCAAATTCTAAGATTCTTTTAAGGCTCAAATATCAATATAATTATGACTAAGTATATTATGTAAAGTGTTAGCAAATGTTATTTGATAACGCATGGTTATTTAAGCTAACTCAGAGAGATCTCAGAGATATTTTATGAATACTTAAGCCGTCACTTAGTAAAGATTTGACATACTTTTGTATGACAAAACTGTCAAAACCTTTACTTAGTGATGGCCTAAGTAATCATTAAAGCTCTCTGAGTGCAGTAAGAGGTATTTGTTATCGATAAAACAAACTGAGGAAAACGAATGTTGGTCAATGGGTATGTAAAAATAAACGTAAAATTAACAATAACGTTCCTTACACTCGTTGGTACCGCATTGCGGGTAAACCAAATCTTACCTTATCTTCAACTAATACTGAAAATAACGTAGGTTAGGTAACGGAACTATTTTCAGACGCACCTACCTCAATCCGAGATCTGAGCCAGCTGATTTAAATTTAATCAGAGTTAAGAAAAGGGCATCGCCGACATCGATTAATTACTTTTGAGCCATTAATCCCATACGTAGCTAAAAGCGATAGAATTTATCACAAACATAACGTCACGCCTATTGTCCCTGAAGGGTTAGGCAGACGTGTACTTAATAGTTTACCCCCATTTCGCCAGTTACGTGTAAGTCTCATGTAATAAGGAGTGAGCCTACGGGCTGCGGGATGTTGTAAGAGATACCGCGGCCTTGACATACAGAATGTAAATTAACCCTTCACACATACGTCAACGAAGCATTCTGTACATCAAACTAAACACGCAAAAAATTTTTTGGGTTACAATTATTTTTTGGGGTCAAAAATCACATTTTACGGTAAAACTCAATGTAGCACTATTAAAACATTGTGCTAGTGGATGCTTTGAATAGTAAACTGGTCATGGAGGTAATTTAATTAAAGTTTCAACCTGAAAACCTATTATTTACAAAAACAGCTGTGCAAAATTTGGAACTTTGACCCCCAATATCTCCGTAACTAGGGGGTTCCCAGATATGGTCTAGAACAAAAAAAAATCGCAGTGGTGGGGAGAACAAGTGCCTTTAGTTCCTGTGTCAAGTGCCTGTCCTTTTACCCCTTTATAGGGTTATGCAGGAACATGGGTGGTTTTTAGTCAGTAGAAGTCTGACACTCCCTTTCGCTCTGCCCAAGAGCGGGAGGGGTGATTTGCTGATTCCCCCCCCCCCCCCAATAGGGGTGAGCCTATTACCATCAACTGGGCATCAGATCCGTCTGGATCCGACCGACCGTAGCTGCTATTGAGAATTTTCTGATGCAAAAACCCATTAGCACTTTGCCCGACACGGGAATCGAACTCAGGATCTGCTGCTCAGTCCTGTTTGCGACCACTAAACCGACGACGCAGAAAAAAAGGTAGAATTTATCATGATTAAATAATACAATTTCTCGCATGTAATAATACAATTTGTCGCATGCAATGTATCTCATTGTTTTCATATTTCATCCAAATGCTACATGTACATGCACTCTGGTATTTATCAACATATACGTAACGTTGGAATGTAACCAGATCTTCGCGCAGATAAACCATGTTTCCGTGTTTATATGGCACGTCAAAGTAACCCGCCGTTTTTTCCAACTAAGTACGTATTCATCTCGTGTAAAGGATCCCATGATACCCTACTAACACGACATCCATTTCTAAGAACTCTAATGGTTTTCGTTTCCGTGAAAAATTGGGCCGGTCTACTGGGTACTGATTTTTCTCCAGCCACGTTTACGACGTTTTTTACGACCCCTTTATTTGGAGGTTTCGATTCTGTTGAACAGGGTCAGTTTGAGGGCTTACAGATCATATTGATTCGCTATTTGGGCGCTTGCCAGAATGACCACTTGCACAATGTGAAATCAAAAGGTAGAGCACATAGAAAATGATAAAACTGCAGCCAATCAATCATTTTATTAGTTTGTATGAGATTTGAGTACTGACTACTCAAATCTCATACAAACTAGTAACATGATTGGTACTGCTAAAGATAGAATACTGATTTAACAGTTTGTGTATCTCTGGTCTTTCGGATTAATGGGCGTATTGTATAATTATTACGTGCTTCAGTGAAGGCAAACACCGTTAAGAAACCAGCATGTCTGGAAGATATTTCTCGATGGCATGTTACGCCGTGTCAGAGGTACATGGGCGCGGGCGGCATAAAAACACTATAGACACCACCAAGTACTCAAATCTCATAAACGATTGAACCTAATAATATGATTGGTAATACTAAAGATAGAATACTTACCGATTTAACAGTTTGTGTATCTCTGGCCTTTCGGATTCATGGGCGTTTTGTATAATTATTACGTGCTTCAGTGAAGGCAAACACCGTTAGGAAACCAGCATGTCTGGAAGATATTTCTCGATGGCATGTTACGCCGTGTCAGAGGCACACGGGCGGCATAAAAACACTAGATACCACCGACATACGCACTAACCACACGAAAAAGAAACGAGTAATCACACAAATTAGGTTCTTGATCAGGCTTTTAGGCACTTCACTGAAGCCTAATTTAGTTATTCTCATCAAGTCTAGACACCGAATACAATATTTAACTAGAAATTAGTTATCTAATAAGATCCAGCCGAGCTAGTTTCTCCGTACTACATTTCGATTACGATAGTGTAATTATTCATAATCTCAGGAGAATTACATTATTGGTTACATATGTCGGAGACTGTAGCCTCTGAGCGTGGATAGAATCAGAACTACTCGAATGTCAAGCAACTATTGTCGTTTAGCTTGGGTGTGTTAAGTTCTAGCACGATTAACAACGACAAGGTGATGGATGACAGAAGGCGCTTGTCAATTTAGAGGGTTCAGAGCCAGCAGAGGCTTCGATGGCGGACGGCGCTGCGGTTGGTCGTGGTCGTGTTTCCTACTAACCTCACTGCATTCCATGTGGTTAATTTGATCGTTTGTCATGAGCATCCGTTTTTATTTTGTAACCGAGGTGTGATTACTAATGCAGGCCGTTGTTCTAAAGAACCACTAACTGCGGTACTCAGAGATATTTAATGATTACTTAAGCCGATTACTTAGTAAAGGTATGACATATTTTTGTATGACAAAACTGTCAAAACCTTTACTAACTGCCGTACTCAGAGATATTTAATGATTACTTAAGCCGTCACTTAGTAAAGGTTTGACATATTTTTGTATGACAAAACTGTCAAAACCATTACTAAATGATGGCTTAAGTAATCATTAAAGCTCTCCGAGTGCGGCAGTAAGTGATGGCCTAAGTAATCATTAAAACTCTCTGAGTGCGGCAGTAAGTATTATTTTGAGATATCCATCCTGTCTTATCATCATCATCATGAAGAATACCATCTACTCCGTCACATATATGTTTCTCTCTCTATAGCTACTAATTATTTTTTCACTCCTCTTGCTCAAAAAGACCGTCATAATAGCGTACCAGAGCGGGCGTAAAATTGCATTTATTGCCCTAGGGGAAAAAGTAAATCTCGACGTGCTTTCCCCCGTCTGCCGCGACCTGCGCAGTGCGTGATGCATTTAGCTTCAAGTATAAAAATGTTTTGTTTTTAAAAATGGAACTAAACGCGCCGAATGCCGAACTCTTTGGTAGAATTCGTGCGTTGCATTGCAGCTACAGAAGAAAAAAAAAGACATTGGCGCGAAATTTTTGGAATTGTATTATTAAATTGAATTTATTGGTGACCGTAATATTTTACAACAATATAATGTCATCATCTAGTGAGAATGGAGAGAGAGACCCTAATTTGCAGATAGAAGAGAAGGGAAAAGAAATAATTTTCAATCTGTTGCCGTCAAAGTCACAAAGCATTTATTATTCAGAAAACTCGAACGAGGGACCCTCAAACCTTGAACAACGTTTTGTGTCTCCTACGTTTACCCCACAGATTACACAATGTTCGTCTTCACAGAGGACTGAAATTAAGTTGCCGGGAAAAAACATATCATTAAATTTGAACAACTGTACAAATTGTACATTTAATTTTTAATAAAAAATAAACTTTCATATTGAACATTTAATTTTTAATAAAAAATAAACTTTCATATTGAACATGGTTATTTTATTTTCTCGCAATCGTAGTGAAAAGTACGGTGTAACACACGGCGCTAAAATCCCATTACAACTCGGTTCCTATTTACTACCTCGCTAAAGCTCGGTAGTAAAACTACCTCGTATATAATGGGTCATTTTAGGCCCTTGTATAACAATGTACTATTGTTACGTGTGCTCTGCATGACATACTGGCAAGCTGTAGAAAATAGTACTATTAATAGAAAACACCGTTTTACTTTCTATATGCCATCAGCCAAGACTCTTACTTTTTACCATTGCCATCATAAATGCTCGGTAAAGTAGATCATATTGTCTTAGCAACAGAGACTTTCATGTGCCAAGTAATTACGTTAAAAGCTGGTAGGTAAGTAAAACCGAAGATCCTATTTTCGTTTTGCGAGAAAGGTGAGTTTTTTTGCTAACTTTAGCTACGCAACTTCTGCCGCCGTAAATAGTAACAATACCATAGTACTTCACCCTTTCGTTACAAAAACATTTCTCCTCTACCCACTTTAAGTCGGACTTATTTTGGGCTTGCGAATTATGGATCTGGATATGGGATTAAAGTCAATTCATTTACGGAGCTATTCAAAACCAATACATTTCATCCAATCTCTTTTGACGGCACGGTTGGCTCAAGCAGTTGACTGCTGCGCTACGTGTCGCTGGTTCGATCCCAGCACGGAACAAATATTTGTATGGCCTACAGATAGTTGTTTCGGGTATTTGTGTAGGTATGTGAATTTTTAAATGTTTGTCAACGCACCCACGATACGTTTTATCACGGGTGACCAAAAACAAGTGTGCTGTGAGTACCTCATTGCACAGCATCATGTTCGCAGCCAGACGTGCAATCTGTAATATTTTTTTTGTTGTTTTGTTATTTTTTACCCGACTGCGGCGAAGCCCAAAAGGAGGGTTATGTGTTTGGCGTGTATGTATGTATGCCCCTTTCTTTGTTCACTCATAACTCCTAAACGGATGAAGGGATTTGAATAAAATATACGTCGTTAGATTCGTCTTGATGGCGCGAGTGCCACTGGTTACATTAAAATTAAAAAAGAAAAGAAATTTGCGGATTTTGGGGGCCATATAGCGTATTTCAAAAAGTAAAAAAAATCCATTACCATCGAGTAAGATATCAAATTGAAGGGTTTTAAAAAGAGATTACAAAAATATATGACACTTATATGTTTAAAATAAATTCAAAGTCACAAATCATATAAACAAACACAAAAGTTAAATCATCTGCGAAGATTTTTACGCGACCAACGAAAGAACAGACGAACAAACGAACTAAAAAGTTGGAAATAAAAAAAAGTAGTTAAAAAACTAAAAAACGTGACTGAAAAAACTGAAAAGTATAAAACAAAACTTGGAAGCAGGCGGGGTTTGTTCATTTGAATATTACATTATGAAATGAAAATAGAATGGACCCCGCCTGCTTCCAAGTTTTGTTTAATTTAAAATGTGCTTGTTTTATACTTTTCAGTTTGTTCAGTCGGTTTTTTTAGTTTTTTACTACTTTTTTTTTTAATTTGTAATGCGTTGTATGCTTTTAGCCAATTTGTAGCCACGTAATGTATATTTTTTTTTCCTTCTATTTGAAACACGCTAAAAAAAAGTTTGTCGTCTTTCAAAGCACCCATAGGAAAAGTCATTCAACTTTAAAAGACAATAACGTTTCAAATCCAACAACTTAACCAACTTAGTTGCTGTAAACGTGTTGGCCTAACTTTAGCGGCTAATGTTATTGCTATATTATTTTTACTTCCATATTGTTGACCTATTTGGCTCTCTCAGCTCTGCAGTGGAATATGACGGCAGACAGACGGGCGCCCCGAGACGTTCAACCACCAGATAATGGCAACTCGCCCACGCTACATTAGGGGTCCGTTCACACAGACCGACTCGGAGAGCATCGGCCGGCGTTATTTCATACTAAGCGCTCTCAAGTTTAAAAGAAGTCAGGAGCTGATGGAGGCTACTGAAAGTGCCAAACTCGTCGTCAAATTTTGGGCCGACACAATTTAAATTGTCATCGCCACGTTAAGAAAATGTTAAAATAAATCTACAATGATTCAAAACTCAGTTTTAATCTTAAATAAATAAATAAATTTGATAAAAAATCGGCTCTCCTCTCTCGAGTCGGTCTGTGTGAACGTGTGAACGGACCCTAAGACCGCTTTTTCGGGGAGGTCTGTGTTCATTGCCCTGAGATATCCTTGAGTACCGCCTTTGTAGTAATTCTTTTGATTTATATGTACACAGTAGTATAAAAACATCTAAAGAGTAGTTGCTTTAATATTTCTGCGAATTGAAGATTTTTGTTAACCCTCCATGATCCATGCTGAGTGCTGGGTTAGGCAACATGTCTATTTCTTCCGTACTTTATCATATCAGCAGTCAAACCCATTATTAGGGTGCCGTTGCCAAATTGCAAAAAAACGGAACCCTTAGCACCCTTAGTGTGTGCATTTGCATATTTGTCTGTCCGTATATAATCAAAGCCATTTTACTTCGAGGCGGTTAGCATCAGAATTCAAACTTACTTAACGAAAATTGGTTTGAATAAAATCTGATATTTAATCTTACATTTCTATATTGTTGTACTTTTGTTTTCATTAACATGTCATGAAAAACATTTTCATTTTTGCTGTTGAGTAGAAATTACACTTAACAGAAAAATAAAAATATGAATGAGCGTAAAATCATGTTTATCATATTTTTTGATTCCATAGAATCCTTTGCCGCACTCGGTTTTGTTATGGCTTTTCCCGACTTTTACAGCCATCCACATTCATTCCCGAAACTTTGCTTACTCCCTCCTCTTACACTTCATAATTATGACATCAAATTTCCCGCCTGTAATATGATTTTACATCCAAACCCAAGAGAATTGAACCTTTTAATCGGATATTAAAGGCTATAAAATGGATGGAGATGGCGACGGGTAGGGGTGAGAGAGGTAGAGGTTCCCGCGATGGTTCGCGACCCACATTTCCGAACGGTTCTTTATACGTTCGCGCCCCTGACACATTGACTTACATTTGAAACGTTCGACCCGTTTTGAACTGAGCTACCCCATCAGCAGATGGCTTTACGGTGGGTCGTAATACTGCTCGTTATAGAAACTTGAACGTCGACAAAGTTTTCTAAAAATAGTCAGGAGCTCTTCAATCTATTTTTATCACGAATTTATCGAGTTCTTCTGAAGGAGTATAATAAGTAACGATAAGGTAATTATAAAGAAAGATATTACATTTAAAGTAGCTAAGTAAGTGGAAATAAAACAAGCAATGTGACGAAAATTTCGAGTCGTCAACAAGAACCTCTTAAAACAGTCTGCGGAGACGGGAGTGTCTCGGAATTTACCAAATTCGTGAAAAAGTTTTAATCGAGTTTCCCTATCTTGTTTATAACGTAAAATATGTTTCAGGCTTCCCTGGCTGATTTAAAATGAAAAGAGAGTCCCTAGATACATGTCCTCTTTTGTAACTACGGGTTTAGTTATATTTGGTGTCGAAATTGAGTAAAAACGATAACAAACAGCCAATTGGGATTCGGAGAGAGCACTAAAACTATCAAAATTTTTTGTTACTGAAAGTTGACTTACAAATCGTTTTATTGGGAATATCTTTACGATCTTTCAGCTTAATACTTGGAAGAAAATATAAAAATGTTTTTCCGTGGCTAGACGATACTGAATTTTCCAGAGATAGTAATATCGGGGATTGAGGCAATAGTGTTGAAGTTCCTTAAGTAGAATAAACCAAGCCAGTGTCTTGTGTCGTCAGCGTGGCGGAGGATGCGCGCGCATTCGCTTCGATTCGACCAGCCAGACATTTGAATGAAAAGACCCGTCACTCACGGAGCGTGGCGTCACGTGTGCGTCTGCCTTGATGACTATGATCTAATTATACCGCCGTAATATACGCTGACATTCACTTCATATCTACGTTCTTCTATCTCGTGACATAATTGCTTGTATGCACTGCTCAACACTAAATTTGTTTGGCGAAAATAGTATGAGACCATACGTGATCATGTAATAGCGACATGTTTGTCGGAATTCATTCTTGGATTTCTGTTTGGCCTTCTTAATTTCCGTCTGCAAAGTCCTACTCGATTTTCAGTTAGTGACACAAATCTGTGTCCACACAATATAAAATCAGCCTCAGATTGCACGATTTCTGCTGTCCGAAGCTGACTCCGAATCCGTGTGCCCGGAATTTAATAACCATGTTAGATAAACGCAGAAGAATGTATACGCAGCGTGGTAGATCAATGCCCCTTATTATCTTACTGTTTGTATAAAGCATTGTACACGATTTTTTATCAGAATTAATGGACACGCGATAAGACATTACGTTTTTTGAGCAGTCGTTAACGTACACAGTGGTGAGAAATATCCGGCTGTGGAATACTATCAACTCTTTGTAAAGTTGGAGTCAGGAAACGGAGATGCAGCCTAAATATTGAATGCTGGAAGCTCACCTGTTCCGTAGCCCCATTTAACTTTTATGTGTGTTACCGTCATGCAGGTGTTGCATATCGGGACTGCTTCTCAAACTAACCAACATTGTGTTCAACGTTTTGTACATAAAATAACCCGTTTCATAAGTGAATAGTAAAATTGGCAGGTTTACACAATAAACGGTTAACGAAAATAGATTTTGAATTATGATAGCAATTAAAGTTAACAACCTCGGTGAAATTAAACACATTACCGCATCAATGGAGTTTGGTTTTTTTTTGTAGCCTTGAGCCGCGTAGATTCATGGTATTTGAAAGGGAATATAATAACACGCGATAAATTACCATTATTGGCCTCAAGTCTTCAACATTTACCTACTGAGTTTTTCTTTATCTCTTGGTAAGTATTTGTTAAAATATTTTCATTATTTTCAGCATAGTCTCGTAGATGAAACGCGTCTAGAAAATATTGCGTACTTTTTTCCGTTATCTTTCCTATAAAAATGTTAATATCTTAGTGTACCCGCTTATAATTAAGATTCTGTCTGTTGCAAAGCCGCAGAGTTAATTTATAGCACATCTATTAATAATAGTTAGTTTTGTTTGGTTAGTTTTATCCACACGATTTGCTAGTCTGATCGTGGCTTTTACTAATACTTGATTAACCTAGATTCTATATGTGGTAAAGGGCAAAATGTTTGAAGGTTGTGATGCCTTTCACCAACTATTACAAAAAATTTTGGAGACTGAGATGAAATGTAAGTCATTCACATCGACATACATATAATCACGCCTATAATCCCGAAGGGTTTGGCAGACGTGCCAAATAGTACACTATTGGACACGTCTGCCTGCCATATTTGTTTTTAGTTCCATGGAAGAGAACCATTACCATGAACAAGAAGGTTCCGTAGCTCCTACTGAAAAAAATCTGATCGAAACAAATCTAATAACACTACCCCTTCCGAGAATCGAATTCAGGACCTCATTCTCAGCAGTCTCGCTTACGTCCACTCGACCAACAAGGCAGTTCAAATGAACAGTTTTTAAGGGGTTTAGTCGACGTTGTCTTAACACAAGCCATCTTACCAGTTCAAAATAATAAAACAGCCGCTGTTTACTCTTCTACAATGTATGATTATATAGTCTAATATTAGACTATAATATTGGTGACGAAGGTTAATAATATAAGTGATGAGTTCGACTGTGCCAGACGTATTTTAATGATAGAATGAAACGTGATTATCTGTCACAATCTATATCTTGAGTCTGAAATCGCCAATGTTGCCTTGAGCAAGCGTGGTGATCAATTCTCAGCCTTTATAAGAGAGGGAGATGTTTATCCTGCAGTAAAATTACTATAGGCTCGTATTATTTACCTTTTAGGCATTACTCTTTCTCTTAATCATTTAATATTTTAAACGGAAGTTCCTCTCTCTGGAGCCCAGATGACCCATCAGGATCTGGGCTCCAGAGAGAGAAACTTCCTCACGTGAGGAGTACTGCTTTCTGATTCAAGCCCTTAACCCGCGCAATGAGAGCCTCATAAGGTGTTGGTCGAGGCTCTTTGCTATTATGACTATTGGTACAATGATTAATTTATTTACCTTATTGTTAAAGTTCTTAATATGTTGATACTATTTTCTTTTGTATTAGTTTTAAATCGATATGCTTTAAAGTAGCTCTCACGAACGATATTTTAAATAAACATCCGGCGCAACCTGGGTGGTCAACCCTGCATCTTGCTGACTTGAATTTTCTTGCACGAGGCACACTGTTTGAAGTTCGTGCCGATACGAAAGACGAAGACCAAAAATATCCATTTTAGATGTCAGCTTACCAGTATCAGGCTTATCATTGTAATGTTATGTAATGATCACAGTGTCATCATTTTAGATATCGTGTTTTGTATTCTAATTCATTAAAATTAAGGGTGTAAAAGTACCCTTAACGCAAACTAAAGGCACTTGTTCTCCGCACCACTGCGATATTTTTTTGGTTATAGATCATACCTGGGAACCCCCTAGTCATGGAGATATTGGGGGTCAAAGTTCCAAATTTTGCACAGCTGTTTTTGCAAATACTAGTTTTTATATCTTTACTTAAATTACCTCGTTGACCATTTTACTATTCAAAGCATCCACTAGAACAATGTTTTAAGAGTGCTACATTGAATTTTACCAAAAATTAAATTATACGAGGGCGGGTCAATAAGTGCGTGACTTTTGGAATAAAACACAGGTTTTTTGATAAAAAAATAATTTTAGTTTTCAACGTAGTCTCCCTTGAGCTCTATACACTTTGTCCAACGCTTCTCCAATTTTTTTATCCCTTCCAAAAAAAATGATTTGTCGAGGTCCTCAAAATAGGCCTTTGTTTGCGAGATGACTTCATCATTGGAGTCAAATCTTTTTCCACCAAGCCATTTCTTCAGGTTTGGGAACAAGGAGTAGTCGCTCGGAGCCAAATCTGGAGAATAGGGCGGATGAGGGAGCAATTCATAGCCCAATTCATGGATTTTTGCCATGGCAACTGCACATGTGTGCACCCTTGCATTGTCTTGGTGGAAAAGAAGTTTTTTCTTGGCCAAATGAGGTCGGTTTTTTTTCAAATCGTCATTGAATCGGTCCAATAGGTTGACATAATATTTCCCCATTGATTGTTCTTCCCTTTTGAAGGTAGTCAATGTGGATTATCCCGCGTGCATCCCAAAAACCAGTCGCCATAACTTTATTGGCTGACAAACCCACCTTGGCCTTCTTAGGCGCCGATTCACCCTTAGAAACCCACTGTTTTGACTGTTGTTTGCTCTCTGGTGTGTTGTGATGGATCCATGTTTCGTCCACGGTTACAAAACGGCGCAAAAACTCCTCCATATTGCGATTAAACAACGCCAAACCTTCCTGTGAAGTTGTTACACGATTGCGTTTGTGGTCGACTGTGAGCAAACGCGGCACCCATCTTGCAGAAAGCTTTCTCATGCCCAAGTGATCATTCAAAATTGAAACCACTGAGCCATGCGAGATCCCTACGGCTTCCACAATCTCTCGCACTTTCAATCTTCGGTCGGCCAACACCATATCATGAATTTTTTCGATTGTTTCGGGTGTAGAGACCTCAACTGGGCGTCCAGGACGTTCGGCATCTTCAGTGCTTGTACGGCCACAACGAAATTCAGTAAACCACTTTTTTACCATTGAAATCGATGGTGCAGAGTCCCCATAGTATTTATCAAGCTTAGCCTTGGTCTCGGTAATGGTTTTTTTTCGCAAGAAATAATGCTTAATAAGCACACGAAATTCACGTTTTTCCATTTTCTCCTCAAATTAGTGAGTAGTCTGATAAAAATAGCTGTCAAACACAAACTAACTGACGCAGCAAGTTTAAATTTTGACAGGAGTCAACTGACAGATGCCTGTTGACAGGAGCAGTGTTGCTGTTTCAGTAAAGAGGTCAGAAATTCAAAAAGTCACGGACTTATTGACCCGCCCTCGTATATATTTTCCCAGCAAAAACGTTTGCGTAGGGTTACTTAGTTTGATGTACAGAATGCTTGGTTGACGTATGTGTGAAGGGTTAAGTTACAACCTGTATAATAATATATCGAAGAAGAAGACGTGTTGCATTGACCCCAAATGAATAATGATAAAGGCAAGAGCGAGAGAGTTTTGACTTCGTACTGGACTAATTTCAAGTTAATGTATGGATGTTCAATTTTAAATGTTTCTCTTATGTTTACTTTTTTGATTTGAAATTTTTTTTTGTCATTGTTTTGTCCTTTGTGAAACCAATTAATACTTTATCTTTCTTTCTATGATTCATTTTCCTTGTTTTATGTGATACACTATTCCCAAACCACTGTAACTCCTTAAAGCCAGAATCAACAGAGGCGACCACAAGAAAAGCGCCGAGACAATGAAGCTCGACGAAGTCCCAGAGAAACGATTTAACTGTCTTGGATCCCGCAACGAAATTAATCAGAAAAGAATAGCGGAGGAGTAGGAAAAACATAATTTCCCCTTCCCTCCATATCAGCTGGAGACACATACAACTGGGGTAAGCCAAGTTGCCTCATCTAAATTTGCTAAATACAAGACAACCAACATTATAAACATTTGCTAGTTAGTCAAGTTCTAGTAGTAGGTATACCGAGGTATCGAAATAACAACCAACTTAATTTAAGAAAGTTCTTACCAAAATTAGTTTTGGAATTCCTAAGGGATATATTCATGGCGTGTCCGTTAAAACTGAATTACTTTGAAAATAATCTAAGGATTGCGATTGATGTATAGTTTCTATTACAAACTTATCGATCTTAATCACAATAAGTCATAGTTAAAATTATATACAGTATGATACTTGACAAAAAAAATCTAATTAGTCCCCGCGCACTACATTGTTTACCACGTAGTGACGTCAAAACCCCCACTTTGACGCGTTTTATCTTATTCCATTTTTATTTAATTTGATAAAACCAAAAATACGTATCCAATATTTTTCGATAATCTAACAGACGGACTTAGTCAGGAAACAACCCTGTTGTGATATTAAACCATATTTTTTAAAATACAACTGTACCTTGGCAGAGCATGAGACCATACCTGGGAAACCTTTAGTTACGGAGATATTGGGGGTCAAAGTTCCAAACTTTTCGCAGCTTTTTTTTAATATGCACTAATCATTTTTCCGTAGTTTTATGTTCATTATGCTTGGTTGACGGTTCATGAAGGGTTCATTTACACCCTGCATAATGGGTGGCCACCCATCAACAGACCAACCTAGGCAAATGCGGCTTTACCTGAAGACCGACCTGAGCAGCTGTTATTATTAACGTAAGAGCTCCTCATACTTACTGATTATGTCTTTTTCAAAAACTTGAATAAAGAAGAAGTGAAAGAAAACATATGCCATGTTAAAACAAGAGCTCTATTATTAGGTTAGATTAATATACTGTGGACATAAACAAGTAAAGGGCGCTTTATGCTGCCGCATTTCATTGGCGTGGGCAGTCTGTGGGAGGCCACGCGGCACAGATTTGTTTTCACACAACTTATTAACCCTTTAACCGCGCGTGTCGCATATATGCGACAAATATTTCCGTGTCCCTACCGCGCGTGTCGTATTTCTGCGACAGAGAACATGCATGATTTTTTCGTTCTATTTTCGTCCTATTAATTGCGTGGTACAACTAAAACTATTATTAAATAGAGCTATTATTTACAACAATTACTTAAAATTATGTGTCATAACTCTAAGCATTCAAAAAACTTAAACAAAAATAAGTAATTGGCAGCTTGAAATTTTCTTCGGCGTCTATCGCACGCGTCGCATAAATATGACCATAGGGATGGGATACAATGCAATGCGCATTTTAAAAACGAAATAACAAACAGTTAAATAATCAGGTATAATGCATCATTCAGCATAAAATAAACGGTGTCATACCAAATAAAGTTAAATTTAACATATTGCCTTGTGTTCTTAATTCTTTTCCTTATTATTCATAAGAAAAATATCCCTCACGATCTTTGTATAATGCCAACATTTGACGTTAGTTCCCATCCCTTGACTCCTATGCTTGCAACATATTTCTCTAGTTAGTCTAGCGCGGCTGTCACATTAATACGACCACTGCCTACGTCACAAGCGGATCAAACGAATGGAAAGTTCCATTAATGTTGTTCGTTGGTATTTGTGCATTGTCGATAAAATAGTCACATTTCAATTTTCAATAATGACGACTACTGAGGAATTATTAAGAATATTAGAAGGTGACGACGACGAGTGTGACGACGAATTGGAATTATCCGATTCGATAGAATTTAGAAGTGATGGAGAGGTAAGTACCTATTTCAATTTCTTCTTAGGTTATTTGCACATTATTCAGTAGGTATAGGTATAAATAAGACTTTCGTTGGGTTTAGGTAACTCCTTGATGAATCGAAATAGTATTTTAAATATTGTGATGTAATTCTGTTATTACCTATATTACCTACTTAACTACCTACATATCCTATTGATTGTTCAAATTTGGAACCGTGTTGTATGTTGTCCTTACCATTATTAAGGTACTGTGACAGTACCTACCAAGCCGGACAGGCACTCGCACTCGCGTTTGTCTCTTTTTCTCTCTCTCTCTCTCTCTTTCATAAATCATTATTCGAGTTTGGGTGTAGCTGTTTTGTGTCCGTGACTTGTGTGTTTGTGAAGTCCCAAGCTACACAGGAATTATTCCTAGTGCATGAGTTATCTTTAAAAAAAAGATAACTTTAATAAGCGTTCTGCACACGATGCCGTCACCGCGCCGTCGCCGCGCCGACGCCCGCCGCACAGTTACACTGTAGAATACGAGTCGCGCGAAGCCCGCCACCGCGCCGCCACCGCGCGCGTTCCCGTCCCTGTCTGTTTGATTCATTCCATTAGGTACCGGCTGCGTGCGATCTCGCGGCGTGCACGTTCGTACGCGGTCGGTAATGGAATCAATGGAATGAATCAAACGAGACAGGGACGGGAACGCGCGCGGTGGCGGGCTTCGCGCGACTCGTATTCTACAGTGTAACTGTGCGGCGGGCGTCGGCGCGGCGACGGCGCGGTGACGGCATCGTGTGCAGGAACGCTAACTAGGTTCCTTTTTGTTAAAGTTATATACCTACCTAATGAATATAAAAAATAATATACTTACGTAATAAATTTTAATTTGTCATTTCAGGATCATGACGACAATGAAGGCATTAATTGGACGTTAGACATAACTGTACCTGATAAAGAAAACTTTGACGAATTTATTTCGGGGGTATCACCTTCAGTACCTTTGAGCAGCGACTCCTCGGAACTGGATATTTTTGAACATTTTTGTGGCAATGATTTAGTAGAAAAAATATGTTATTTTACTAACAAATATCACCAATTCTATGTCAGGCATACGGATCTAAGGGTGTACGCTCGTTTAAAAAGGTGGCAAGATGTGACTGTTCATGACATTTATATCTTTTTAGCCCTTACGATGCTCTTTACAAGGAATAAAAGGCTCACTATTGAAGAACATTGGTCTGTAGACCCCCTTTTAAATAGTCCCATATTTCATAGTATTATGTGTAGAGATAGATATTGCGCAATACTGGCAATGCTTTCATTTTCTGAAGTACACGATGTAAGTAATTTATCAAGATTATATAAAATTGAAATGATGATTGACCACGCACGACAAAAATTTCGACACACATTGGTCCCCGGAGGCAAACTATGCATTGATGAAAGCATTGTGCCTTTCAAAGGTCGTCTGGTAATCAAACAATATTTGCCAAAAAAGCGAAACAGATTTGGAATAAAACTTTTTGTTTTGTGTGATGTCGAATCAGGGTTTATAATTGATTTCATTGTTTACTGTGGTTCACAAACACAAATAGAGCATGTACCAAATTTAGGTATTACAGGATCAGTAGTCACTGAACTGGTACAAGGTTATTATCATAGTAATCGAGAGCTATATGTCGACAATTGGTATTCTAGTCCGCGACTTTTTCTTTATTTAAAACAAAGAGGCATTTATGCATGCGGTACGGTCAAAAGTAATAGGAAACATATGCCAAAATTCAAAAAACTTAAGCGTGGAGAAATAGAAGCATTTTCATCTCCTCCTCTTTTAGCGTTAAAATGGCAAGACAAAAAAGCTGTTACCATGCTGTCTACCATACATGATGACAAAATTGTTCCGTCAGACAATTTGGATCATTTTTCTGGTCTGCCTAAATTAAAGCCGCAATGTGTAATAGATTACAATAAAAATATGGGTTCGGTGGACATCACCGACATGATGATGAGTAGCATAGGTTGTATAAGGAAAACTAGGAAGTGGTATAAAAAATTAGGCTTCCACATCATCGATTTGTTTATGCTTAATGCTTTTTATTTGTTCAGAGTCTTAAAAAATAACAAAAAACATAGTTTTGCAGATTTTCAATTAAATGTGATACGGCAACTTTTAGAAAAAAATAAAAGATTAATTGCAAATACTAGCCCAGCGTTCACTTCTGGTACTCAGTCCAATCCTCCTCGCAGTCTACATATCGATGCTTTGGCACATTTTCCTGTACGAATTCCCAGTGGCAAAAGTCAGCGTTGTAAAGTATGCGCGACTAAGAATAAAAGATCACACACACGGTATATGTGTAAAACGTGTAATGTTTATCTTTGCGTTGACACATGTGCTGCGGAATACCATAGATAGAAGCTATCGACTAAATATCGATAGTTTAAGTAAGTAGGTAGATCATCCTGTCACTAATTTCTTTTCTTGCGTTGCTCTATTTAGTCTGTGTTCAACTTCACTTTGTCCATGTCAAACACACCGAGCCCACGTCTTTTTTTACGGTTCAGTGCAAGTGTATATTATACACCTTGAACGTCACAGTTTTGTTGAGCATTAAATTTAAATTTGATAGAAAACGAAATGACATCGAAAAGTAAGTAAATTGTGCCAAATTGATACTTGTAGCCTTTGATTATACACATCCTGTAGCCATTTTTATAGGTACTTATTTATATTTAATTGCTTTTAAGGAAAGTATGACGAGTCTCAGGAATGTAGTCAATCAATTTTGGATCCAACTAGCGATAGTCAAGACGAAATGAATCTTGAAGATGTAGAAGATGTATGTTTGCCTTCGTCGGTAGCACAATCCCAGTTATGTTACTATGTACCACATGACGGTGACTTACGAAGTACAGATAGTACGCCTGATTTATTTGTATCAAGAGGAACACAAACTCTAACAAAAATATCAAGTGTAGGCACACAATACGAAGCGATCAGCACTGACCTAATTTCAAAAACGGCAAAAATATTAGCCGAAAAACATTTCGGTACTAATGTGACTCGCACGAATAAATTTATAGAAACGTACACACATTTTGTGACATCTATAATACGTCTGATAAAAACAGACAACGAATAATTTTATGAATCATGTACCTACTACTTGTTACCTACTGTTTGACTGATTAATTGTCCTTTTTTTTGTTTTTAGCTTATGACTGCGTAATTCTAATTATAGTTGTTGCAATTCACGAGCGCACTCAAGCCTTTGCGTGTAGGTTTCGTGTACGTACACGTCACGTAGGTACACATTGCACTTGTGTGTGTGCCCGACGAAGCGAACAGTTGCGCGCGGACGTCATTCATAGGTAGTTACAAATAGGTAACAGTTCAACACACATCTAAATGAAAAGTGCGCTCGTGAATTGTAACAACTATAACCTACTTATTATAAATGCGTAAATCATTGCATTTGATCTAATAGGTAATCAAAACTTATTAGGTATTTTATAGTATACTGAGGAATATGTGTAAATGAATGTGATGTAAAGTATTATACTCCATTTGTTTAGGTAATTAAATAAAGGTAAACAAAAAAACCACGTGCTGTGGTTATCCAACTAAACGTAATACCAGTCTATTCAGTTGTCATGCTACGTCACAGTTGTACTCTTCAATTTAGCAACGTTATAATTCGTTAATAATGTTGCTAAATTGAAGAGTACAACTGTGACATAGCATGACAAGTGAAGTGAGTGATATTACGTTTAGTCGGCTAACTAAGTCACGTGGTTTTTTTGTTTACCTTTATTTAATTACCTAAACAAATGGAGTATAGTAACTGGTAAGCAAAAACAAAAAAAACAATTGTGATTCAAAGATTTATTATACTTAGTTTGATTTGAAAAGGAAAAAGTCGAATAATAAGAGATTATTTTGATGTAAGTAATTAAAATTTAGATAGTAAGATTAAACAATTGTGATACAAAGATTTAGCCATTGCTGTTGTAGGTAGATTTATAAGAAAAGAAAAAAAGTACCTAGTCGATTAATAAGAGATTATTGTGATGTAAACAATTCGAATTTAGTAAGGTTAAACAATTAGTAACTGTTAAAAACATTTACTTATTAGCTTAAAGATGAACGATTGTGATACGAAGAAAGTGATTAGGGTGGTTAATTTAAAGGTCCTACAAACAGGCGCGACACGCGACACAAAAACATGAGCGGTTTCTTTGTGTCGCGCCTGTTTGTAGAAGCCATAAGGCTGATTTCAAATAAAAACATAAAAAATTCTTTGACTTTTTTTTATCGATACAACGATTGCCCCTCCTTATTTATTGTAGGTATTATTTTGTCGATTTGTAGCCTCGCGCTAGGGGCACGACAATTGATATTTAGCCAAGCGGTTAAAGGGTTAAGAACCGATTAAGCTAATAACTACGATTTTCGGCAACAACAGCCAATTGTTTGCAGAATATATTTCACTCTTCCTAAGTATTGTTTGTGTTTGTCCAGCTGTCTATAAACAATAAAAATAAATAAAATAAATAAATAAATATCCTTGGACATTTCACACAACGCCATCTAGTCCCAAGCTAAGCAACCTAATGCTTGTGTTATGGTAACGAGATGGCTGATAAACTACTTATATACATTTTTTTTTTTGTAAATACATACATATTATAGATAGAAAAACACCCAGACTCGGAACAAATACTTGTAGGTCGTACAAATATTTGTTCCGTGCGGGAATCGAACCCGCGACATGCTGCGCAGCAGTCAATCGCTCAACCACTGCGCCAACCGTGTCGTCGAATCTAACCTATTTCTCGGATTGGCAGGTTAAAAATAGAATGTTGAAGTGGTCTTTATGAAGGTCAATCTAGGCAGAGCAAGAGTTTTATCTACGTCATAAAGTTGAATTCACAATCAACACAATGCTTTACAAGGTTTGTCTTGGTAGCAGCCTGCATAGGAGTTTGCTCGTATCAAAGATAAAATTCTATGGCCTAACCCAAAAGCAAGCGAAGCATGTATTTAAGTGGCAAAATTCAAGGTGGGCGCACCAAAATGATTTGATAAATTTAAGATTTCCTATTTCGTATATTACACTGATAATAAAAAAAAATATGTAAGTTTGCATGTAGCGGGCAATCCTCGGCACTACCGATCCGATTTCGAAAACGCTTTCACAAACGCGATGCAACATTATTCCCGAGTGTCATACATAGGCTATTTAAACGTTCCCGTGGGTCAATTTCTGTCCATAACCAGAGCGAAGTCACGACCAGAATCTAGTATGTTTAATTATTTTTTTATTTTAGCCATGAGTAAAAGCTATATAATATACCAAATCACATAATATATAACCTTATTCCACCATTGGCAAACTTGGTATGCGATCGAGTTCTAACTTACTCTCACGAGAATGCCTCAGGGTTAGTTTACGAAACTGTTAATTTGTAATTATCTATGTCCAGAACATAGTTTATAGGATACTCCCCAAAGACACACAAATAGAACAATTACCCTGGCTTAAATGTAGTATACAATTTCGATATAAAATCAAAATCAAAACTCATTTATTCAAACTAGGCTGATAATCAGCACTTTTCGAACGTCAAAATTTACTTTAATTTACTTATTTACAAGAGACAGTCCCCCAAAACGACACTTCGACACTTCCTAGTGTTTTTGCTGGAAAGAAGAAGTGGCGGAACAGACTCCCCAGCACACATCTGTCTGTTAGGTTGGTTAGAAGAACCAGACTCGATACAATAGTAAGGCAAGTATAAAAAAGTATATAATAATAATAAAAAAAGATATAACATATCAGTAAACTAATCTTGGAGAAAGAACATAAATAAATAACAAACATTGTCTTGTGTTCAACTCAGCGACCAACTGTTCTTATCATTTAAGTAGTCGTTAATGGAATAGTACGCTTTTAAACAAAGATTAGATTTTACTTTGGCTTTAAACGCATTAAATGGCAAGTCTAGAAAAGAAGATGGCAGTTTGTTATAAAATGTTATACTACATAGAAATAGAAACATCAAAATGGCAGGAATTAATTTGCTATTTAAACCTGATATCCAGATTTGATTTAATAATCAGGTCGATAATGTGTATAATATACAACCGACACCATTTTGATTATAGATATATTCAAAGGCGCAGGTTCTATGTATATTTCAAAAAATAAGATACTGTGCTGGTATGTAAAATCGAAATTGAAATATTTAGGTAACTGAAAGTAATTCTGACTAACATTAGCAGTGTTATTTTTGTGGTACCTATTGTTTTCCACGCTGTCTTTAACTTGATTCTTCAGAAATGAAAAAGCCTAAAAGTAATGCCAACTCTTATTAATAGCAGTCTAACTAAGGTGGAGGGGTAGATAGGTAGAAGGGCCAACGACTCACAATTCAGACCACACAAGTATTAAGCAGAGCAGTATTTTTAGAGCAGCGGTAGCCCAGTGGTGTCGGCCCCGACTTACGAACAGTAAGTCGTGGGTTCGAATCCTGGCAGGCGCATTACTTTGTGTAATTTATTTCATCACCGCTGCTCTCAAAACGGTGAAGGAAAACATCGTGAGGAAACCGGCATGTCTTTGAATTTTTTGATTCTAAGAAGAATCAAAAAATTCAAAGACGTGACATCTACCAACCCGCACTAGGCCCGCGTGGTGGATTATAGCCCATCCCTCTCCTAGAGAGGCCTGAGTCCCTGCAGTGGGAACATTATAGGCTGATGATGAAGTATTAAGCACCTCAAAATTGCTGTTGACTACCAAAGTTTAATACGTACAGGCCCAGAATTGATAGAACAGCAGTGTTTATTTAAATAACCGTTGAAATAATTCTATTCGTTAGTTACTTCACTAAACACTTCCCACACTCATCCCGTGAGGTACTGTGGGATTTATTATTGCAGAGAGCATCTCATACCTAGGTACCGACACCCACAACATGCCTCAAGCACAGGGATTACAACATTATTCACACAAAAATGAGAGGAGCCTTTTTGAACAGCCGCCATTTTCTTAAACACAATGAAGACCGACTGTTATATATCAATCGTTTTATAAATAGGGGTTTTAACTGTACAACACTTATCTAAAAGTATATCTAGACATGGCGTAGTGTAGGTGGTACAAATTGTTTTGCGGATAGCGTGCCACAAGTGGTCTCAAGGTACAGTTTGTAACAATATGTGAGCTCATTATCCATAAGTGTTGCTCGCTAGTCTTTACAATACGGTAGTAGAAAAAGAAAATCTATTTAATCCGTCAGATAGATTTCCAAATAATATTGGACACATATTATTTCTTTTTGCACGTAAACCAAAAATGAAGACTATACACGATGCAGTGCTTCGAAAACTTGTGTGACGTCACATCGCACTACATTTTTTTCCACGAAGTGACGTCAAAAGCTCCCACTCTTGATCTTTGACGCATTTTATCTTCGTAAATTTTTTATTCATTTGATAAAACAAAAAACACGTAGGTAACCAATATTTTTCGATACTTAAAGATGGACAAAACGGAATCTTTTTTTTTCTTTATAAAAATATCATCATCTATACGTTCTCTCGTGTACGTACAGGATAGATGGTCATGGTCAAACACATAGAAATTTATCGAAAACAAAAAGTGCCGTACTTACGCGGTAAAAATGTATGGAACAGCTGATTTTTTTTTTAAATTACCAATGAAATAAATTAATATTTATGTTTAGAATGATGTACCTACAGAATACATGGTATTCCTGTATGTTCTGTTCTCCCAAAGACACTCATTGGGTCGCTAAACAAATACACCAGTATTCTTTAAAAATGGAGGTAGCACAGTAGTCAGCTGGAGGTACTTATAAACCGTTACTCTTGGCGCCTTCACCACTTGTAGAACAATCTAAATCTCCTTAACGAAATAAGTAATAACCTTCTCACGTACAATGGTGTAAGTGCGGCAACCCAGTTCCTAACATAGAACAACCGTTCAAGAACTCGGTATAAATAGTCCTATAATCTACGTGCTGATATCTATTTGAGTGTTTAGACGACACGGTTGGCGCAGTGGCTCAGGCAATGGACTGCTGCGCTGCGTGTCGCGGGTTCGATCCCCGCACGCAACAAATATTTGTATGACCTACAGATAGTTGTTTCGGGTCTAGGTATTTTTGTATGTGAGTTTAAATGTTTGTGAACGCACCCACGATACAAGAATAATATTTATACACCGAATACAATATTTAACTAGAAAATCTATCGAGTTATCTAATAAGATCCAGCCGAGCTAGTTTCTCCGTACTACATTAATTCCTAGTGTGGGGCAACGTTTTTCTAAAACAAAAAAAAAAAACCTTGGATGTTATGGAGCTCCGTAACCGAAACTATCGAATATCCAAAATAATAAAATATCCGTAATTGTAACGGAAACCGATGTAAAAGTTTCGGATAAAGGCGGAATTTAATTTTTAAATAAATTCCTTCATAGGTACTTCATCATCATCATCATCGTCATTTCAGCCAAAAGACGTCCTCTGCTGGACATAGACATCCCCCAGGTGTCGCCACATTGATCGGTCCCGTGCGTCTCGCATCCAGCGGATCCCCGCAACCTTCACCAGGTCATCGGTCCACCTAGTGGGAGGCCTTCCAACGCAACGTCTCCCGGTTTGCGGTCGCCACTCCAGAACTTTTCGGCCCCATCGGCCATCCCTTCTGCGATCAATGTGCCCTGCCCATTGCCACTTAAGTCTGGCGATTCTTCGGCCTATGGCGGTAACCTTGGTTCTCATGCGGATCCTCATTTCGGTTTGGATCACTCAAGGAAACTCCGAGCATATCCCTCTCCATTGCCCTTTGGGTGATATTGAGCTTTGTGGTGAGGCCCATTGTGAGCGACCACGTTTCGGTCCCGTATGTAATCACTGGCAACACACACTGGTCATAGACTTTCGTCTTGAGACACTGTGGTAAGTTGGACGAGAAGATACCACGCAACTTCCCGAACGCTGCCCAGCCGAGTCGGATTCGACGATTGACCTCTTTCTCGAAGTTAGACCTAGCCAACTAGACCGTTTGTCCCAGACATAATCGTCCACAACTTCGAGTGTCGAGTCCCCGATCTTGATAGGAGTGGGTGTTACATGAACATTCAACATAACCTTGGTTTTGTCTATGTTCATTTTAAGAGCCACTCTTTCGGAAGCTCTACATAGCGCTTAAAGTGGTTATTTATTAACTGTTTTTTATTTCACTGTTTGTGTATAGAAATTATAATATTATATTATACCTACAAGAAATAAAAAGCAAATCTTGTTATTTGTATTTTATTTTTATAATTTCTGAAATTCCTCTATTTGTTACCAAAATAATCCGAAACAATCGGATAATCTGAATAAATTATACATCGTAAAACCGTATCCAAACCCAATATAATATGACTCCTATAACCGTATCCACATCCAGATCCGAAATTTCATATCCTTACATCCCTGCAATAAACACTCTTATAATCTACGTGCGTATTTGCGTGTTTATACGCTATCATAGCCGTGCAACGGCAACGTGTGCCGAGGTGTGCTACTATTAGTTTAGCGCGTCGACAGACCGGGCTCATCTCCGTAGTAAACTTCGTTACGTATGGGCCGCTGCTGCATGTACTGAAGGCAGTAGCAACCGTCTGTTTTGTATTTTGATAGAGAGACTGATGATACTCGATTGTAATAACATAATGCAAGCAGCAGTGTTGCTATGATAAGAATACTGTACACTAGTGTACACAATACACTAGACAATATTTATCAAACCAATAAGTATCCTGGGTGAAAGACCAACAGAAGATATGGATAAAGAAAACCCAAATTAGTGAAGCTTGGCAGTAATGGGTGTTAAATAGCTACAATCTTGTTCTACTCGTCATTTCGATATGTTATATATTATTTTTAAAGTCATAACTTTACTTTAAATACCTTCATGATCCCCGTACTATTCAATGAATTCGAATCAGCATAATGCTTTGAGTGCGTTACATTGAAGAAGAAGTCTTTTCCCAAAAAAAATATTTCGTTTTTTTTTGGCGCGTGGGAAATCATCATATGACTCATGAAGAGTCATTTTATGACTAAAAACTACTTCTACTGACTAAAAACCATGATCCTTCTTAGCCCTTTGTGCCGAGGCCGGGGTATCTCTTTCAAACAACCCGCAGCCAATAATTTTTGCCTTGAGTTACTTAATTTGATGTAGAGGAAAGTCACCAAATATGAAATAGTATCTTAATATGGAATACCTTCATTTCTCTAAGACTATAAGTATGAAACGCAACACTCGACCATCTTCTGTTCCATTCGGTCTACTAACACGTACGTGGTGCAATAGACCGAATGGAACAGAAGATGGTCGAGTGTTGCGTTTCATACTTATAGTCTTAGAGAAATGAAGGTATTCCATATTAAGATACTATTTCATATTTGCTGACTTTCCTCTACAGAATGCTTGGTTGACGGTTTCGTGAAGCTCATTTACACCTTGTGTCCTCATTACACCTCTACTCAGCAGTGAGAGCAACAAGGCTGTCAAGTATGATAAGTAAATAAGTGCTAAGAAACGCCGATTTAAAGGCTAACATAAGAATCATATGAACTGGAAAATGTTCCTGAAAGGCTGTCGCAATGTCTTTAAAAGTAATGCGCGGTCCTGGGACCGTTTTCCTGTATTTTCGACGGTTAGGGTATTTGCCGTTTACCTACGAATCCGTTTCAAATTCCATTTAGTAAACCAGTTACAAATACATGGGATACCTTCGAGTTCTTTGACAGTTTTGTAATCGACTCTACTCCTATACTATTATTATAAAGATATAAGATTTGCTTATACGTTTATTTATTTAATGTCTAAAAAACTTATTCTATTACAATTATGTTTAAGCCACACATCGAAAACCTCTCAGGGCTTATCTGAGTGCTGGCGAGCCGTTCGATCAAACTTAATAAACTTTACAAATATAATATAATACTAGTAACTAAATAATCTATATCAATAATAAAAAATACATTTTTAAAGCTACTTTTTAATTATGTAGTAGAGTAATATTCGGAACTAATAATCCAATTCCAAAATTTCTTTCACTGCCAGAGAGCTGCATTGTTCGTTAGCTGTTATAGGCTATAAATTATATATATATATCTATCATTTAGCCGCGCTATCACAATTTTTGCAGACGAAATCGCGGGTGGAAGTACTATTTGGCCATAATGATGTTCTCACTTTTATCCATGATTCGTAAAAATCACCCGTGTTTTTATCTTTGATTGGTTCCCATAATTGCTTATATTCTGTACCCTTTGAATATTTTTATCATAAAAATACTCGCACGTTTTCATGTTTTTAAATTATCAGAATAAGTCCGTCGTGTGCTATTAATAGTTCAAGCTAGGAGTTCAAGGCAATTATTGGAATGGAAGGCTTTCCGAGGAAAGGCTTACAGTTATTACAGGGTAACGTGAACGTGAAAGAAACTGCAGGTATAAATACCTTATTTTTTATTTAAGTGCTACGTTAGCTTTAGAATTTATCCGTTATTCATAAATTAGGGAGACACTCGAAATATCTTCAAATTATAGTCAAAAAACAGGGATGTTTACTGATTTAAAAAAATATAATTCTAATTAGTTAGTCCGTCTGTTAGATTGTCGAAAAATAATGGATACGTATTTTTTGTTATATCAAATCAATAAAAAATGACGAAGATAAAACGCGTCAAAGGGGTTGTGACGTCACTCACCGGAAAAGAATGTCATACTAATGTCTTGGAAAAAGACGTCACACGAGTTTTCAAAGCACTGTATCGTCTTCATTGTTTGTTTAGGTACATGAAAAAATATACATATTATAATTAGGAAGATTTGAACTACACGTAGGTTTAGAATCACCCACACTATTTTGTGCTTCTTAGTGGCACACGTGGCAGTCTTAACTATACATTCTGTTTCCAGGGCAAAATACGTGTTTAGGTGTTTTTTCAACCTTTGAGTTATTAAAATCATTGCTACAAAATTATTATTCGTTCTGGAAATAGACCACGTATAATGAAACTCACGAGAAAGGTTACGAAATGTAGGCGTATTCCGTAGCGACAACTAAAAGCAAAATCTGAAATATACAAAAATATCGTACACATTCAATTCGCACAGTATAAACGCTATATCACTGTCATTTAAAAGCTAAAAGTGTCCCTTTCCCGACTTTGTCCGGAATTGATAAACCGTTTATGAGTATTGCAAAACCCTTGTTTCGCACTGTTTCGTCATTCCCATTTTGTACTCTCCGTGTTTTTACAAGTATCGCCATCCTCAAGGAAAACATAAGAGCGTGCATTTGAACTATGAATAAGATATAAATAAAACATTTGAAAGAAAACACAGATAATACCTTTGACGTGGTCGAGGGTTCCTGCCGGATCGAAGTCAAAAGGATTATGTTTTCCCTTCTCAAGCCAAATCTCTGCGACGTTGATAAATTACTTATCGCTATTTTTAGCGCAAACTATCATTTTTAGACCTTTGGCAGTTGTTACAGGTTTTCAGAGGCCCGAAAGACTGACAACCAGTCTTACCAAAGGGTATCATATTACCCAGTATTACTAACTGAGATGTGGAGGTCAGATAGGCAGTCGCTCCATGTAAAATACTGGTATTCAGCTGCATACGGTTTAATTGAAAGCCGACCTCGATATAGTTGGGAAAAGGCTAGGCATATGACGATTTTCTATTGCAGACTAGGGATCTATGTACAATAAGACATGTTCTTTAAAAGGTCACTTATTTCACTAAAGTTCTAAATTAAAAAGTTCCGGTGTCGGGCGAGAAAATGAATCAATAGGGTAGTTAACAAAAAAAATCTAATTAGTCCGTGATTACCAAAAAATATTGTACACGTATTTATTCTTTTTTCACGTAAGCAAACAATGAAGACGATACAGTGTTTTGAAAACTCGTGTGACGTCATACTCTAAGATATTAGTATGACATTTTTTTTGCGGTCAGTGACGTCACCTACCCCCACTCAAATCTTTGATGCGTTGTATCTTCGTCAATTTTTATTGATTTGATAAAACAAAAAATACGTATCCAATATTTATCCACAATGTAATAGACGGACTAATTAGAATCACATTTTTTTTAAGTCAGTATACATCCCTATTTAGTGGAGGACAAAGTTGGCGATACGGATTTCCACGCCGCCTGAGTAAAGTTCTCCACATCCTAATAAAACGTAAGGCAGCAGAGATGTCCCACTTCTTTATATCCCACGTTATATACCTGGCAATCGTGCACAATGTATAGAAATTGCAAAAATAAATAAAGCAGACAGTGCTATATCTGGCGATTCTATGTGCGGAGGCGCCAATCTTGTCGCCTAGTGCTCTAGACGAATTTTAAGTTATTGATGTGCCCTATATACGTGTAGATTCTTATTCATTTTAATATTTTCATTCCTCGCCCCTAGTTTATCAACGGAGGCGAATTTCTCACGTTACACTGAGTAATAGTCGTTTGACTTCCGCAATCTTTGACAGAGGATCTATTTTATGGACTGGAGTTGATGTAGTCTCTCTTCCACTTTATATTCTTGAGTTGCCTCTAATGATAAAAAAAGAAAGGATGAGGTCACCTATTTTGTGCCTAAAGATGTCGATTAATCCACGTTTGTTTTTGTTCCCCAGTTTCCCACGTCCAAAATTACACGTTTACTGTCTAACACGAAAAACCAAAGATAATAAAGTGAAAATTACCATTTGTGTAAAAAAAAATAGATGAAAACGATATTAATTGTATTTTTAATGAGCGGAGTCTCTCTTTGTTTGCTTACTAATTATGATACGCGGTAGCTTCGGACTCGAGTCGATACATTAAGAATACGACTTTAAATCGAATATTCGCAAATCGTTTCGAAATTGTTTGGAAGCGGATTGATATCGGGTTTACATGTGAGGGGCGAGGCTGCGCGCGCACCCCTTCGTCTCCGTAGCGCTACGAGCGCTTCAGTCGCGTCCGAGCTACGTGAACTATTGACTGCTACGCCGTAGCACTACGATAACAAACTCAGTATATTCTTATACCGTCAAAGTGAATCAGTGACGTGCTTTCAAAGGAGTTGCGGGAACGTATTGAGAAAAAGGTTCCAAGGTATGTCATAAATAATAAGTTAATCATTTTGATTATTTTATACTATTGAATTGAGTCAAGCCTGATATAAGGATGTCGTAATATGTAGAGCATTCTCTTTTACCAACGAAAATAAGTTACGAAATGAATGCGCTAATATAAAATGGAGACGATTTAGAAAAAACGTGTTTTTGCATGGTTCGATAGTTCCAATAACGTTTTTTTTTTTAATATTTTATAGTGCAATATTCAGTTTCTCAGAATAATTTTTGTTTGACGAATACATTAATGATTCAACTTATACGTGGTTGTTCAGTCTATTCTTGTTTCGATACTGTATTTTCTCGTCGGGATATTATTCATTTTGAGTCGGAAATGCATGTCAATAACAAGAACAAAATATTTTTTCTGTGTCTCGACAACAGTTTCCTTATTACATTTTTATTCTGTAAAACTAAAACCATTGCCTAATTGATTTTTGTGCATAATTCAAACGATTGAATACAACACACTCTCTTTGTTCATTGTCAAGGCTGCATATGACGATGCGTTTTCCTATTGGGCTATCCATATATTTTTTTAAATTAGTTTTTAGTCTAGCAATGTCACTGTCGGACTGCCAAGTCATAGGTCTCGAGTTCGAACCCAAGAAACGCAAATCTGATATTTCGGATTCATTTGCGTTTTATATAATTATCACTTGCTTCGGTGGAGGAAACATCGTGCGGAAACAAGCATGCCTGAGGGATATTTCTGGACCGTATTTAAAGACAAGGCCTATGGACAGCGTAAAAAACGGATTATTCCCACTGCACAGTTCTACGATAGAACTAGTGAGATTTTTTTCCACTAGTTCTACGACTCAAGGTGGTACGAAATCGACTCTGACAGCAGGCTAAGTGCTAACCATACGATAAAGAAAGAAGATCTATTTAAATATTCTTTTATCTTAGATGAGCTTTGACCCGAACTCTGTTACATCAGAAGCATCATCAGTGGCCTCGGACAGGGACATATCAAAACGCTTTGAACTAGGTAACAGTCCTTTCAAAGTTACTATGCCTTGTGGCTGAGACTGTAAAACTGACTGTTTGTTCAGGATTTTTTACACTATTACCTACTTCGACAATTCATAAAAACCTACAACGGACCTATTTGAAATCTCCTTCATTTCAAATTTCAGGGTATTTACAGCGAACTAATAATAGATTACAATAATCTCGTAGATCAAAATGAAGCCTTCGTAGATGGTGTCACCGATTAGCCCCAGGGAAGTGACGATCGAATCGATTCAAAATAATTATAACTTTAAAGATTCCTCAGGGAGGGTGATGGACATAAATGTATTTGACGCTTATCGTCCTCTGAAGCCGTAAAAGATGATGGAAAGGGTTAATAGAACATTACATCACGTTTTACGTGTAAAGGGTTTAGCAGAGGTGTTATGTATACCCACGTTTAGACAAATATGACCTCTATGAAATAGACGAATCCCAGCACCCAGCTCGTGCATACATCCGCATCTCTTATGTAATTTTGACATTCAAGGAGTGCTAATTCCAATGTAAATAGACAAGTTTTATTCATATCTTCTTGTAAATGGTGACGACAAAGAGCTAGGTTCTGAAATTAGGTTTTTAGCTATGCATGCCAATTGATCGGTGGATTGAAGGAAGGTATCCATCGCCTGGCGGCTTTAAGCTACCACTCACGCGAGAAGAGGTGGCCTATATTTTGAAATGGGTGCTATTAAAAAGGGGAGTCTTATCGGCTTTCAAGCAGGGATATTAAAGCTTTATGTCTATAAGTAGTACTCCTTATAACAAATATTGGAAAAGTGTTACGTCATGCAACAGAAGAAGAACATTTATAGTTGGAAAGTAACATTTTAAACTACAGTAGGCTATGCAAGAGCAGTCAGGTTATGTAAGTTAACATTTAAGCCCAATACGAATATTTATTTTGAGCCCTTTTGATTAACGAAGTGTTACTGTCGTAACATGTCCGGCTTATTCGAGATCAAATGAACATTTTGTATAACAAAACACGTCTTTCGTCCGATTAAATGTGTGTCTAGTGGTTTTGTAAAGGTACCTTGAGCTTGTTCTCATAAATAGACAACGTGAATTATTTAGTGGCACACCTGTGGGTCTTGGGAGAATATATATGTTTTGGAAGATGTAAATGAAACTAAGTATAAGGAAAAGAAATAAAGGCGTTATGATAAAACAAAAATGACGGCCTAAGTAACCAATAGACCCATATTACGAGTATAATCAACTGAGAATACAAATTTAGATACTATTTAAAGATTCTTTCCTGTGCCGTTTGCCAACATTCATCGAATTTTATTTTGTATTGTGTTATCGTTGCTTTTAACCGCCTTCAAAAGTGAAGGTTATAATGTTCGGCTGTATATTTTTTATGTATGGTCAATTGATCATCGATATTTCTATTTTTTTATTAACTATGGAGGACTTACAGCTAAGAATAACAGAATTAAAAAATAGTATGTGAGGCTGACAGCCAATTAAAAGTCCTCACTTCTAAAAACAGATTACAAATTAGATTACAGATTATAGAACGATTTTATTTATTACTGTCATTTGCGTACTTCTTCTTTAAATATTCTAATGACATGATCGTTCCTTAAATAACTTCTATTTTCAATGTAACATTAATTCATGGCAAGAATTTGTGTGGATTACTACAGCTAAAACGTTAAAATTAAAAACTTCTTTTGCTTTAAAATTTTCACTATTTCCAAGAAAAATTATCAACACATAATTATATTCTCGGAAGGTTTATTGTTGCTACTTACTTGTATTAAGTGCGCATGCTTACGGTAAGCTTATTACGAGAATCCACGAGCGTTTTAAAATTGTCAAGAGTAGGTAGGTTTTTTCATTAAAGATTTAATTTCAGTTAAGTACTTATAGAGTAACGGTGCAGCGTGACCAGTGGCCCAGTGATGGCGGCCTCGACTTACGAGCAGTAAGCCGTGGGTTCGAACCCAGGCAAAAACGGTGAAGGAAAACATAGTGAGGAAACTAACGAAAAATGTCCTAAAACCAAAAAATCGAAGATATGTGTACACCTACCAAAACGCATTGGGCCCGCGTGGTGGATTATAGCCCATACATTCTCATAGTGGAGGGTTGTGCCCAGAAGTGGGGACATTATAGGCCGATGATGATGAATTATAGAGTTTAAATATCATCCTCGTATCTCAGTAGTACCATGCTTTTACGTTGAGGAAACTACTGCTTTTACTATGTACCTACTACCGCGTTTACTGACGGTCGACCAACTTTCAACTTTACTGCTTAGTGAATAAGGATGGACAGTGAGTGAACTTGGTATTACTTTAAAATTCGAAGGATTCAGTTTCTCGCTGATGTTATCAGAAAACAGGTGGATGCTTCCAACAATGAATTGACGTCATTTGCAGGAAGCGGTAGGTACCTTCTTATCGTAGAACTTCAATGAATCCTTTACGGTAGAAACTGATTATAATTAGATAACTGAACGTAACATCTCGCTATTAACCTCCGAGTGGTTAAACAGAAGTGTATCTTGTACCACAACACACATTTCGCCTATAAAATTGTGAGTGCCATGTAATAACGATAATAAGTGCTGACGGCACGGTTGGCGCAGTGGGTGAGCGATTGGACTGCTGCGCTGCGTGCCGCGGGTTCGATCCCCGCACGGAACAAATATTTGTATGGCCTACAGATAGTTGTTTCAGGTCTGGGTATTTGTGAATGTGAGTTTAAATGTTTGAGAACGCACCCACGATACAGGAGACATTCCTAGTGTGGGGCAACGTTTTTAAAATAGAAAGAAGAAGAAGAAGCAGAAGAATAGGGGTGAGACTAATCTAGACTGCTACTGAGAAATTCATGGTGGAAAACCCAATAACACTTTGCTCGAGTTGGGAATTGAACCCCAAGACTTTAATAAGATATGTTTGTATTTGCATATTTCTCTCGTAAATGTAGGAAGGAGCTTTAATCCATTGGGATTTCTATCCCTAACATTACATTCTTTTCTGAAATGTTTACAGAAAGGCTCGTAAACTATTGTTAAGAGTTTCCTATCACAACGTAAAACTTATATTGGAATACTGTTGTGTTTTGTTCGCCTCGCGGACATATTGCTGTCATATAACAAAACGGCGACACATCAACCTATACATATCCAGTAAAGCCTGGCCTTGCTTTGTATGAACTTCCTGTACAATGAGAGATCAGCTTTTTTTAATGATATTGTATAGCTTAATTGGTAGTCGTGTGTACAAGTTTTTATACTTCGACATTACATATTAACTCAGCGAAGATACAAAAAAACTGGCCAAATGCAAGTCGGACTTGCTTATGAAGGGTTCCGTACCGTCGTTGTAGGGAAGATAGCAACAGAAAAACATATTTTGTGATAAGTTTGTTTTTCATAGTGTTTGTATGAATGACAAAGTTATATTTGTGGTTTTTTAAATGTGCTATATCTCAAAACAAATTGTGGAATATGGAATATATATAGCGTATGTTTTTTTAGATTTTTCACTCGCTTAGTTTAAAAGTTAGAGGGGGGGAAGATATACACTTCCAAAGTGGTAAAATGTGTCCCCCATTTAACCACTTAGGAAGTGTATAATTATCTTTCAAACTATTGACTTACTTTAATGTCATTTTTAAGGCTTGTCTATAGACACCCCACACGTATAGTTTTGATGAAACAAGATTTTTTCAGTTTCAGTTCCATGTATGGAGAGACCCCCCTTTTTTTTGGTGGGTGGAAAATCATCGAATAACCCGTTCCGCTCTTGGGCAGAGCGAAAGGGAGGCCACGGTATCTTTTACAACATTCCGCAGAAATGGGGAGACACCATTTTTTTTTATTTTTGAATAAAAATCGTAAAGCGGTTCACAGAATACATCTAAGTACCAAGTTTCAACTGTGTGGTCTTAATAGTTTCCGAATAAAGTGGCTGTGACATACGGACAGACAGACATGACGAATCTATAGGGTTTCTTTTTTTGCCATTCGGCTACGGAACCCTAAAAATGTGTCTACTCTGTCTTTGTCCGTCAATTCCGTTGTGCAGTGTACATTTCCAAGTCATTATAACGCAAAGTCCTGTGTGGTACCCATTATATACCGAATTTATTCCTTGCCTCGGAAAGCACGTTAATACTATCTGTTATTTTTAGAAATATTACAGTTGTTACAAGTTGTCTGTGGCCCGCAAGTTTGATAACCAGTCTTAGTCTTATTTGGGTTATGTTGGCCAGACAAGCTGTCATTTCAAATACTGGTATTCAGCTGCATCCGGTTAGAGTGGAACGTACATAGTTTGGAAAAGGTAAGGCAGATGAATATAAGGCAAACGCTATCTGTATAAATCCTTTCCATTAGTCCATATAAAGTTAAAATGTTAATATTATCAAACCGTCTGTGCTGTATAATAGACATTCAAAATAATATTGCTATATGGTACAGTATGGTAATCTATATATATAAAAATGAATTGCTGTTCGTTAGTCTCGCTAAAACTCGAGAACGGCTGGCCCGATTTGGCTAATTTTGGTTTTGAATTATTTGTGTTAGTCCAGGGAAGGTTTAAACGGTGAGAAAGTAGTAGGTAGGGTAGTAGGCAGGGTAGTATGCAGGTAGGTAAAAGGGCATTGCAACGCATGCCGGGTACAGCTAGTTCTGTAATAATTATGTGGACGATCTCAAGCCCATTTGACATTATAAGCCCCGAAACCGGGTTTTATGACTAATTCTCTATTATTTCAGTTTCAACCCTTCCCATCATTGTTTGTTCTGAAGTGCCGCTGCACAGTAAATGTCGCGCGACGTCGATACACGTAGTATAAAGTTTAATGAAACCAAACGCACCACAAATGGCAGATGTTGCCAACCGAAACAAATACCGCTCGCCCTAAATTACATTTGTTTCATGTTCACACTTTTCTCTTTGTGAATTTTCGTATACTCAAACAAGAACTCACGTTCGTATAAATTAACCCGGCTGATTTACATAATGCTGGGGATCTTCATTTATCGCCGGCAAGCAGAGACTATGCTTTGACCTTTATATTGAGCTTAGTAAGATTAATGGCTATTCAGAGACAATTTTGAATAGATAAGCCATTAATCTCAGCCGTAATCAATGTAGAAGGATGTCGTACATAATATGTAGTGATAGTAATAGTTGGCGCTAATGAACCCGAATTGATATTATCTTTGATGTTCTGTGATTGGTTAGCGAAACGAGATGTCCCTTTGTGTCCAATTGTTGAGCCGCACCGATGCGCTGATTAGCTGTCTGTAATTGGCAATTTAGTCAATATAATATCAAGTTGTGCCATTAAAGTAATTCCACTGAAACAAAACTGGCTTCACTGTACCTATGTTTTATTAGCAGATTTTAATGCAGTCATGAGTTGAACGCGTGAGCTCGAGTGCTCGGGTCTCATAACGTCGGGGAAAATGAAATTATTCCATTAGCACCTCCACAATTATAATTCAGGATTTAAGTAATGAGGTCTCGAAAGGTGTAATATACTGTGACTTATTTGCTTGATAAGAGCCAACGACTTAACCAAATTACACTTTTTGTGTACTCAAAAGCTTTGTGTTTTCACACAATCTTCATAATTTCCACTTTAACATGTATGAGGAGATAAAAATGAAAGATAAAGTGGGTTCCAGAGGGTGTGTGGATCCACTTAAGTTAAGAACGAATTCTTTTCTCATATCTGCACAAACTAGGCGAGACTATTTCATGTAGCTCGAGAAAAATATTAATACAGTGTTACGTTATGGAAGAATATGAATGGAAAAATGAACAATTTTACGTTATATGATTCCTCCATTCCCTTCGCAGTAATGAAAATGGATTTAAGTCTCTCTCTGTGGGTGTCATCATCGCCCACACGCGGAACGTACTAGAAAGGCATAATGGAATGGAAATATTAAGTAGAATGTATCAGCGACTCTTGCAACATGCTTCCCTCTTTCTTAATAAACCTATAGTAAAAAATCTCTAGCTCAAAACTTTTTGATTAATGATTTTTTTCCTCGTTTGTCCTTCGTTGACATGAAACACTTCAGGTTTTTTCGAGATTTTGCTAAACAACATCAAAGTAAGGCTTCACAAAAAATCTGGCTTGTTCAAGTTTATTCAAAGTTTAAAGTCCACTGAGCTTAGTTTTAAAACCAAGCTTTACTAGATCGTAAAGAGGTGTAATTAATATTGAGCGTGGTTTCACGAATGAGTCACCACTATTTGTGCTTAAATTACTTGTACTTAGATATTTTATTTTCCCTTATATTTTATGGAGGCCCAAAAATAGTTAGTTTTATTACAACATTCCTTAGACCTAAAAACTGAGTTATTATTTTATTTGTGAATGAAAAGTCACATTGCAAAATTAACTGCGTAATGAAATTACTTTCAGACCCAAAGGTCGCATAAAATTATTGGGACGCGCTCACAAGCGTACAAATTTTAATATCACCGTAATGAGTGATGCGGGAGACCGCCCACGTATCACGGTCTAATATCACTAATTTCCACTTCCCATAATATATTCATGAGAATGACAAAGCTTGCGTTATAAAACCTCCTTTATGAGGCGTAAAATAACATTGCAATACATACCTACGAGATGAAACTTTAAGGTCCCATTTAAACGTGGGCACTCTTTGAGAAAGATACGAGTTCTGAAGAACGTTGTATGTGATTTGATGTCGGTGCATTCGACTTCATTAAAGTTGAAGCGTCTGTTATCTAGGTAAGTGGTTGTGTGCACTGCTGACATAGTTACAGACTTCAGACGTCCAACTTGAATGCTAAGGGCTCACAAGCAACTTAGGTCTTTCGGTACGTCGTCGTATGTACACTCAGCAACAGAAGTAGGTAGGTAGTTTAATAAAACTTCTTAGAATTTTTTTGTTACTAACAAGTTATTGAAGACTAAGAAATATTAAAAAAAATTATCTTCTGAAACATGAAAAATAATAGCTGGAGTCATGTACATCAAATAACGAAAATTCGGAAATGTTAGTCTACTTCTGTTGTGTCAAATATTTTTGGTCCCCGGTACATTTACCGAACGTGGTTTGAGTTACTAATTTTAGACTAGTTTGAGCAGAACCTACTGTTGAATGAGCGTGTGCGAGCTTTCATAATACTGCGAACTCAATCAATTCAACCGGCATTCTGAATACAAAATGTCTGCAGCGTCATTCATGCGATGAAACTGATTGACTTCGTCTATAAAACATAATAATGGTTGATTTTAGTTAAAATGTCAAGGTGAATCATATCATCTGCCTAGCCTTTTCCCAACTATATTGGGGTCGGCTTCCAGTCTATCCGGATGCAGCTGAATACCAGTATTTTACATGGAGCGACTGCCTATCTGACCTCCACAACCCAGTTAATACTAGGTAATACGATACCCTTTGGTAAGACTGGATGTCAGACTTTCAGGTCACTGACTACCCGTAACGACTGCCAAAGATCTATATATGGCACCCGGGACCAACAGCTTAACGTGCTTTCCGAGGCACGGAGGAAACTCGGTATGTAACGGGCGGTCACCCATCCACCGATCGACCTAGGCAAGCTCAGCTTAACCTAAAGATCGACCCGAGTGGCAGTTCTTATTAAGCCACGAGCTCCTCCAATAGCTCTCCACGAGCTCTCTATGTACGTACATATAAAATTCGAATTATCTGTCTAATTGGAAAAAAGCAGTCCTTTTAAGAATTGGGTTTTTTGTGAATTGGGCATTTTAAGAGTAAGCATTTCCAGAATAGGGATGTTTACTGATTTAATAAAATGCGATTCTAATTCTAATCGGAAAAATGATTAGTGCATATTAAAAAAAAAAGCTGCGAAAAGTTTGGAACTTTGACCCCCAATATCTCCGTAACTAAAGGTTTCCCAGGTATGGTCTCATGCTCTGCCAAGGTACAGTTGTATTATAAAAAAATATGGTTCAATATTACAACAGGGTTGTTTCCTGACTAAGTCCGTCAGTTAGATTATCGAAAAATATTGGATAAGTATTTTTTGTTTTATGAAATCAGTAAAAATCGACGAAGATAAAACGCGTCAAAGATTTGAGTGGAAGGTTGTGACGTCACGGAATGGGACGCCGTCGCCTCCTTCTGCGAGGCAGTGATGCTGGCGAAGGAGGTGGCGGAACGCGAGAGGGAGAGAACCTCTCGTCCCAGCCGCCGCGGGAGGCGCTCCGGGCGTCGGGGGTCCCGCGATGACCTCCGGCCACCGTAGACGCGGGCCTGTGGACGGTGAGTGATGGGCTAACTCGCCGTCCGTCCGTCTCACGACGAAAACAGGCCGTGTCGACGGCGCGTTCGTGTTCCACGCGCGCCTCAAAGAGATGTCAGCAACATGGGAGGGGCCCGAAAGGGCCGACGCCTGTCGGGGCTGCGGGTAGTCCTCTGGTTATCGCGGCCCCGACATAGAGGGCGAAGAAGGAACATGGGTGGTTTTTAGTCAGTAGAAGTCTGATACTCCCTTTCGCTCTGCCCAAGAGCGGGAGGGGTTACTCGATGATTTTACACCCACCAAAAAAAAAAAAAAAAAGGTTGTGACGTCACTGACCGCTAAAGAATGTCATACAAATGTCACAGAAAATGACGTCACACGAGATTTCAAAGCACTGTATCGTCTTCATTGTTTGTTTACGTGAAAAAAGAAAAAATATGTGTGTAATATTTTTTGAAAATCTATCTGGCGGACTAATTAGATATTTTTGTTGATATACCCTATTATAGGCGTGATTTTGTTATGTAGTTAAATAAAGTAGACTAACAAACAAACAAAACTGGAATAAACAAGCTTAATTCAAGTAATGAGCTTAATATTCCAATTACATTAATGTGTAGCGCTACGCGCGGCGTAGACCCTGCGTCTACAAAGTGCTACGATGCGCTACGAGGATAAAGCTCAGCAAACATTGTAAACGTTCCTTTACGATCCATTGTTATCTTCTGCGAACATTTTCCTTCTATACATAAACTTTTTATTAGCTATTATTATTTCTTATTACTTTACCTTTTATATTATTCACCTTTTAATATTTTTTAATTAACATTGCCATGAATTACGAAACGGGTACATGTCCAGAATTTTTAATCCTCGACTCGTTGTGTCCAATTATTTATTCAAACAAGTAAATTTTACTTATTACTAGCTGATGTTCGCAGCTTCGCATGGATGTCGATCAAATTATTCCTTCCTCGAGAACAACTCTATCCATTGCCGAAAACAGCTTGAAAATCAGTGTAGTAGTTTTTGAGTTTAACACAGACAGACAGACAGACAGACAGACGCGGTGGAGGACGTTTTATAATATGTACTGATTCTGATGTAAAAGCAAATATTTACGTAAATATAGCAAAACGGTATAATATCATGATAACGACACTAATATCTCTTCTGTCAAATTTTCCCAATCAACTTCGAACCTAATAATTTAGCGATACAGTGTAAAATCTATTTAAGAAATTTGTCAGGTTCTAGTAGCTTGATTTGTCTTTACATCAACATTAAGATTCGTGTTCACAATAGACTCGTCAATCTACCATAGTACGACTAAAACCTATTAATGTACCCTCATTCAGGCTGTAGCGATCGATTTTCAGTCCGACAACAGGTTGAATGATATATAAATGTACACAAATATAGTTAGTATTTCAAGTCGTTAGCTTTGAAATAAATGGTTATGACACGGATAAGGAGTTTATGGGTCCATAACCCGCAACAGTGTACGTTGCCCTTTATTGGAACACGTTACTTTGAGAAATAAAGGTATATAACAAGCTTTACATGAACAGTATCCACATTATATATTGCTTTAAATAGTTCAGTCCAATTGTTCAAGAAGCAAGCATTGTTTATTTGCTTAAAATAATGGTTTTACAAGATGTACAAATAGGGTAGTTAACAATAAAACATTATAAATAATACCTTATAATGTGTTACACTTACAACACCATAGACCTTAAAATTAAATGTTGTGTTGTGTCGTGGCTGATGGAGCATTTTTTTGTTAGCCATACACGCAGTTTATTTCTAAACAAGTTAAATGGAAGTTCACTTTATAGCCTTACGATTATGAAAAATAGTTATAACATTTAAAAAAAAATATTACAACGTTATCATTATTTTTTGGTCTTTGTTTAATGCAACTATCCACAATACTTTCATACAAATATCCATAACTAGTTTAAACACCATAACATACTAATTACTGTGTTATAATAAAATGAAAAAGAGCCCAAAAATAATTAACGAAATTAAACTAATCTAAAACATTGTAGTCTTTAATTAAATTAAGCTAAAACAGCATAAGTTCGTTCGTCCGTTCATTAAAATAAATTGTGTAAGATAAAGCCGTCGAGATTTTTCCCCGGCGCTGGCTACCGCCATCGCATTACAAGGCCAAAGTTAATAGATTATCAACTATCCATTAATAGGGTGAGCGGTCAGTTGCCGGACTCGGTCATAGTGCACATTAAGCTGTAGGTACTACCGTAATAGGGTTATTGTTGGACAAGGCTGCGATTACATAACGTTACTTACGGTTCCCGCGACTCGACCGTATCGATCCGTTAATGTGGCACCGTGCCAATAACAAACTCGCCTACCCTACTCTCTGTGCCGACTCCCGAGAACGGGGACTTTCGTCCGATGATAAAAGTTTCGGTGTTAAAACTGTGAGTGCTTTTTACTGCCTGTGTCGACTACATGTACAGAATAATTATTTCGCAACGGCCGGCCTGTTCCCAAAACTTTAAAACTTACATTTTATCAGTTACTAGCAGCCGTACTTTGCAGTTGTTTAGACTTTTAATATATTAAACGTCTAGGCACTGGTATTTATGGAATAACTCGTGGTCGTGCCTGGAGCACTGATACCTGGAGCAATAAAAGTATTTAGTCCGAATAGGTGACAGACAACCCATGACATACCGAGTTTCCTCCGCGCCTCGGAAAGCACGTTAAGCCGTTCATTATAACAGGTTTGTGGCCCAAAAGTCTGACATCCAGTCTTCCCAAGGGGTATTATCCAGTACTAGCTTGGTTGTGGAGGTCAGATAGGAAGGTTCGCCATGTAAAATACTGGTATTCAGCTGCATCCTGTGATACTGGAAACTGACCCCAACAACAACTTTTGCAATCACAAATTAACTTTTTTAATTTTTCCTCTTTCCAGACAATTTAACGCGAGGATAGGCGCAACATCACAACCATGGCTTTCGCCGGTCTCAAGAAACAAATCAACAAAGCCAATCAGGTGAGAGAGTTCATTATTAAACGTTCCTTTAATATACAGCGACGTCTGAACGAAAATATTGGAGCCAGATTAAAAACTTTTTAAAGAAAGCTTTGCGGATAATCCTACCATCGTGGACGGCGAATATCAGAGAAGTTTTATCAGGTTTCATAGCTTATACTTCTAATTCAACACTTATAAATGCCGATGTATATTACTAAATTTTATTTCAAGATTTTTTGCGAAGTATATTTTAATTGTATTTTTCTACGGCTCTTGTCTGTCTTCCTATTGTCATTTATTAGTACGATGAAAGCTTTGACATTCTTAGAAATTATTTTTAATATTTGTTTCGAAATATCAAACCTATAGATTATATTTCTCATTTCGTATTTGTTAACAAATATTTACCAAAACGCGGGTGGTGGTTTTTCGCATGGATAAAATCAAAGCGATTATGACTTTACTTTTGTGTTTGTTTCCAACAATGTTAAATACAGATTAGGTGTTTAACCTTTAACGCCCCACTGGCTAACCAAAGCTTTTGAAAACAAATCTGAACGTTGTTACGTGAAAAAGAAAATGAGGTGTAAAATTGAAATAAAAAATATATAGGTACTTACTCCGAAGCATCGCTAAATAAGCCACAATAAGCCAATTGAAATCGAATTTGTTGAGTGAGAGGTTACGATTCTGTTCTATTGTATAAAAAAAAGTAAAAACTGATAAGCAAAAAACAAGCATATTTTAAATTAAACAAAACTTGGAAGCAGGCGGTTTCCATTCTATTTTCATTTCATAATTCAAATTCAAATAAACTCCGCCTACTTCCAACTTTTTTTTGCTTTTCAGTTTTTTCAGTCGGGTTTTTTAGTTTTATTACTTTTTTCATTTACAATTTTTTAGTTCTTTTGAGTTTGTTCTTTCGTTGGTCGTGTATTATAATATTCTTCGCAGATGATTTCACTTTTGTGTTTGTTTATAGGATTTGTGTTCTGTATTCAATTGTGAACACACACAGCCCTGTAAAACAATGTACCTCCAACACAGGAAATAAGTAGTAGGTACACTAGCACTAGCTCACAACTACGCGCTCGCGTGTTTATGTTTTAATTCAAAACTTTTTCTACTGCCTTTTGTTTACAACAATACCAATACGCCAATGCAGAGAACATTTATCACGCAACCAGGGTTCGCACTTGACCGGCTTTTTTATTTAAATTCAATTTGTACAAGTCAGCATTTCACCAACGACATATTGTAGCATCGATTCTGCTGAAATATTTTTCAATTAACCGGCTGAATGCGCACGGAGTTTATTAAAGTTAATAACCATGCCCTCCCCGACATTGTTTTCACTGAGCCTACAACAATATTTAGATAATATAACAATCGAGCCGTTTTGTTAGCTTAGTTTCCTCTCTCCAACGTTATGTTTCCTGTTAATGAATGAAATGTTTAACAATTTGCGAGTATTACTGTGAAAAGCAGGTCTCTTATTTATTTAGTTGCCTAAAACGTGATGAAAAATAAACTGAGGGCACCTCGTCCTCTGGGGATACCGTCTGGCTTAAAAGCTATAAGCACGTACCTGGTGCGTAATGAATTCATGAAAAGATTCACAACTGCGATAGTCGGTGCTATAAACTTTTTAGTTTAACGGTATGTTTTGGTTACGTGGAATCCCTGTTGAGTCATAATTATTACGTGCCTGGAACATTTGTCTGTGTGGATCACCGATTTTTTTACTTTTTTATTCTGAATTAAGCGGGATGATGAGATAAGAAGCGTTCGTAATGAGCGGAGGCGGCGCGCGGGCGCTGACGAGTCCTTGCGAGGTTAACTAAACAGTTTCCACGTCGTCAAATTCTCAGTGTTCCTGTTATTTTACCTAATATTACCTATCACTGATACTAGTAAGCTATTATTAATTTACTTCAATACTATGAAATGTCACTGTATGGTAACCCGGGGAAGAATAAAAGGATGATCCTTTGATTCACGTGTGTTAGATGTCTGAGGTTTTGTCACCCGTCTCCGGTCTCCAGAAAGAAAGAAACACCAAGTGTAAATCCATTGACTGTTCGATGAAATATACCAAGTGAATGAATGTGAAATAAAAATAATAAAAACAACAAGTCACTTGATTTGCTAAGACGCTCAAACTTTAAAACTCTCGCTTTATGTGAGCTAGATTTTCTTCTCTGTAATACTCACAACATTTCAAACAAGCCAGAATAGACTTATGCACAGCAACGTTACTTGTGCTGCTGGAAACTAAATTGATCGTATATGCCCATTAAACAAAGTGGCCCGTTTGTTATTCCAGACCAATCTCCCGGCTCTAGAAAAACGCTCTACTTTACTGAATACAGGAAGGCAAGCAAATCTGAAGTGATTGATGGCTCGACAGACCCCGTACTAAATGGTAAATCTCGATCACGCCGACCCCAAAACTATCCCTCCGTGAAATATATGGACAAAATCCCATTTAATAGGTACATAACGAAATTAGCGTTTTCTATTTATAACTGAAACTGGGACTCTAGTTAAATTGGTCTACGGTCTACTCGTTAATGAAAGTCCGCGGAAAGCCGAGTAAACTTTGTCAAAGGAACGAAAATATTATTTCAGGTTACCTCTAATTCATTATCCCTACATAATTTATTACTTTACGTAGAATATGTTTTTATTCAAAATACAAGTTTGTATGGCTACGACTACGACTAACGTGTCGTTAATCGTGTCGTTTTAACAATATCCTGTGCATTTGCACAGGATATTGTTAACGACATTAACAGATTAATATATTATCGTCATATATATTGTTATGCTATTGTTGTCATTAACAGAGCCTGAGATTTTTTTAATGATCACTAATGATCACTGTTTGAATGCCCATCTTTTTTCGGCCAATAGGAATAAAACAAAAAGAAAGACCAAGAAAGTGTAGTGGCAAGGGCCGGGCGCTGCAAGCAGGAATAGTCCTTCCTAGGTTGTCAAATGCAAATTAGGTCGACTGTACATTAAGTAATTTATTCCGTCGCCACTGGTCTCAGGAGAATGAAAGAAAACATCTCCACTAATCTGAATTTTTGTGTGTGTGTGTATGTATGTTTGTAATGAATAAACTCAAAAACTACTGCGCCGATTTCTAAAATTCTGTCACCATTGGAAAGCCATTCACCCTGAGTAACATAGGCTACCGTTTTCGTGTCGTTGTCCCTTCTCTCTTGCACTCTGTTTAACAGTCATGATGACCCATTTATACTTGCTCAAGTGTGACGGAGATAGTTTAATAGGAACTTATAAAAAGGCAGTGCCTAACAGCAATGGGTCATGAAATGCCACAAAATCTGATCATTCAAAGTGACCGAATTTTCTAAACAGATAAAGAAATCGTTTAAGAGTTCTTTTTGTTTTAGGACATAAATTCTCATTCGCCGTGTACCCAGGCTTATCGCAGTTCCTTTGTCTTCTGACTTCTCGACTTTCCTATACTTTTTGAATTTTTCATTCTGTGAATAAATTGTCATCTGCTGTTGTTTCGTCAGCGTCGTTTATGTGCGTTTTACGACTGTTACCGGACCACAAAACATTTCCCCGCAATAAAGTGTCCGGCCTACTTACCGTGCAATTTTTTTTACCTTAAAAAAAATACGATACTAAAACAACCAAGGTCGTGGACAGTCGAAATGTATGAACAATTTTATTTTCATTTTAATTCTGTATGAGATTTTTACAGTATCAGTAAGTTTTCAATTTTACTGTCATCTATCAAAGATAGTTACAGCCTAACAGCTTTGGATCCATTTACGCTTAACCTTTTCGAATTATTACAGAAAATAATTCCCAGAAACGTTCATATACACGAATTTAAGAAATTGCGTTATTATATTGATGTTCGATGTGGTATAATTTACTGTAGAATCACGAGGAGAGCGTCAATCGGTTGAGCGCGCGACCTCATTTTATACAATTTGTAGGAAGTTTACCTAGCGATAAACGTAATTTACGATATTCTCACACATATGTCGCTACCGCAGATCGATCAGGTATTTCACTTTCTCTCATTTGGAATGTTTACGTTCGTAGTACAGTCGAACAAGCTATTTAGTATACCTATACACACAAATATCTTTATAATTCTAGTACACTAAATAATATTGATTGCAATTTTGGTTTATAAAGCGTTTGGCTTTAGGCGACTAATGCCAAACGCTGTATCGTATGACATCAGTTTCTAAATGTAGGTATCTGTGCAATCTTAATGCAAGTTAGCTGGCTGTATACCTACTTAATACATTGTTCCAGTGTACTTCGTATCTTGAGCGTAGTTTGTCTTGTAGTAATGAATCATGTTCTTGTCGTATGATATCTTATAGACCATCTTTATTGATCTCGGAAAACTTCTGATATACGCCGGACAACGAACCCAATTCTCGACATGTCATAACAATATCCGTGTTCACTTGAACGTTTGAACAAATCACCATGCTATACAAACAGGGAGGCAATTCAGCTATTTTAGTCCTCGCGATCGATATTTTTGTGTTTCACAAATACTACTAGCACTGTATCCACTTAAAAATGAATCATAAACTTGTATCCATAAGTATGATGATTATGTATCGGTTGATATTATTTATTCAGGAAGACGCCAGAAATATTTCCATATACTTTGTTTGATGCCTGCCATTTATATCTATAACGCTAATGTAAGTAATAATTTTGTAAATGCGATAAGGATTAGAGGAAATGTTGTGAAATCCTCGACTTTATACCACCTTGGGTGTTAAGAGGGAAGAGCGGATAGAGTTGACCGTGACCTAGCCTGCCCTATATCGACGAGGTGCCCCAATTATTACGGCCTTCGCAGCTTCTCTGGAGTCCTGCGACATTGAGAGTATACTTGAATCGCTTTAATGGACGTTTGCATGTAGGTGATGCTAAGATAGGAGATTGTTTGACCTATTTTGAGAAATTAGCCAAGTTTCTATTAACCCTGTCTCTGGTACAATGGTTCACAGCTATTGTTTAACTATTGTGTCTGTAACTGACCCTTACAATTTCAGGGTACAAAAATGCAATAGGTAACGCGGTCAAAACGTATGCAACAGCTGATTATTTACAATAAAAAATTTCTACGTGGGGATGAAGTATTGTACACTTGGTAATCGTTTATGCGTCGATATCCCTTTCGGGTCGGGTGTAAATAATCTCAATATTTAAAAATAAATAATAAGTTTCCAAATCAAAAATTTTAATTTGCGAAATATCTCTACAAATGAACACCCGACATTACTTGTGATAAATTCAATATTTTTTTTATCAAAAGTAGAAAACTATTCCTGCATAAATTTTCGAGGTCACTGCGTACCCGTCTAGGGCACGCGGGTGCGACGCAACCTCAATCCTTTTAGCCTCGACATAGTTAGGAGAAAACTTAAGCTAACAGGCTACGGTGATGACATAAGAGGGGAGAGGTGCTCTTAGAACCTTCCGGGACGGATTCGACAGGTTGAGATATTCCCAGCCTAAATGTTTTTTTTTAAGCTATAAAAAACATTGGAAAAAATGGAGAAAAACTCAAAGAAAACAGAGATGGATTGTGCCAAACTGATAGCTTTAAACGGGATAACTAGTGAAGGGACTGCTAATAGAGATTTATGCTAGAAGAATTCAAGATTTGGACTATAAATTGGGTTAATGCTGCGTTGTTGTCATTTAATTGTGCTTCTGTGTGTTGTGCTATGTTTTTTCTGTTCACTAAAAACATTTTTTTATCAATCTGAAGCTGACAATTTTCAGATATTTTCGTAAAAGATTAGCACAGTGAAAGACTTGTCTTATTCGAACAAATTTTTTTTGCGTATCTAAAAGTTGTGCAGTAAAACCACAAACATTGTTTATGAGTCCGTCCCTGTTTTTACGACGGCCACGAGACATGACAAGGATCTTATTTCTCGGCTAACAAGGTCTTTGTTAGAAGGTCCCGCCCTCTACAATTTATTCTATCCTGTCCGTTGTACGGCAAATGGGCCCATACCCGTGCACTTGGACTTCAGAATGATATCATGACTTAACATCTGCCTATAATTACGAAGCGTTTGGCAGAGGTGTAATTACAGAGCACCTGCATTTCGCCCGTTATATTGGAGTCCTATGTTCTAAGGGAACAGCCCATGTATGCCATGCCAAGAACCAATTTTTCAGGCATTTGGTTAATTGCATAGCAAATAGCCGTATAGCCCGTACTCTGTTTACAAAAGCGCAAGGAAAATAAATAACATTCAATTGGTTAGCTATGTTCTAGTGCTAATCTAAATTTCAATTTCCAGTTTTCCAAGTCTTCAGCTTACATAGTAAATCGTTTTCGTATACATAATAATTTAACAAATGGCTGGTATAATCATAATGTATGAGGAAGCATGATCCTTGCTCGGAGAATTTTGGTCCATTATTAACAAATGTAGCTATACAATATCTTCCACTTTCAGACGCCGCTAATCTTTTCATGTTTTCGCCTTGTTTACATAAATATACCTTAAGGCTTAACAAAAGGTTCTATTCTTGGCAAAAAGATTAATGTTTTATGAAAATTATACTTTTATACTTTAGGATAACTGATGGTAAGGATTATTATAATGTTTGATTTTGGATGAATTCTTGAAGAAAAAAGTTCACGGATGCACTACAGAATACTTATCTATACTAATATAAAAAAAAAATATATATATATATATCTATACTAATATTATAAAGCTGAAGAGTTTGTTTGTTTGTTTGTTTGTTTGAACGCTGAGATCTCAGGATCTACTGGTTGGAATTTAAAAATTCTTTTTGTTTTGGATAGTCCATTTATCGAGAAAGGCTTTAGGCTATATAACATCACGCTACAACCAATAGGAGTGGAGCACAAATGAAAAATGTTGCAAAAACGGGAAACGATAATCCTTTTTAAGAGCTTCCGTTGCGTGCGCTGCGAAAATGGTTTAAGTTATGCAAATATAATGTACTAAAGAAATGTTTCTCTTTAAAAGTCCTACAAAAAAGTCCGCGACAGCATATATCTATCTATTAAGATTGACTCACTGTAACCATTTTTTACTATTGAAATGTTAGGTTAAATATAATTATTTTTTGCGAAGCTTATTTAACCCACATGGTATTAATCTATATCTAAATAAATGTGTTTGTTAGAATGAAAACCTAATATAAAATATTTGTTCCTTTTACTCTATATACACACATCAAAAGTGTCTAGGGATCAAGCATTTTTATGCGGATTTCTTGAGATTGAGATGTGGCTTTGTAATAAATTTATGATTTTATAAATTTATATGGATCCTTTTTGGTGCATTTCATAATTTGAATCAGGAACTGTGAATCAAATTCGAGTAAAAGATGAAAATCAGCTGTCAATATTTTCCCTATAAAAACATACAACGCATTGAAGACATTATTAGTGCTACTGTTTCCCTACTACTGATTAAAACCAACGTTATTATGGAGCGGCGACGTCATTTAAGCAGGGAAGAAATGCTCAGAGCCGTGGGAATGATAGAAGCTGGTTCCCGGCAACGTACTGTGGCTTTAGCTCTGAATACAAGTCAGAGTGTTATCAGTCGACTTTGGACACGTTACCGAAGCACTGGTACCGTGGCTGAGCGCCATGGAGGACGGTATCGCTGCACCACACGGAGACAAGACCGATACATTCAAATCTTAACTCGAAGAGCTCCAACAATAACCGCCATGATGTTAGCCGTGAGGCTTCATCACTCTTCAGGGAACTTAATTAGCGACCAAACAGTCAGAAACCGCTTGCATGAAGTGAACCTTCATTCCCGAAGACCGCTACGGGTACCACCTATAGCAATGCACAATCGTAGGATTCGATATCAATGGGCTCTTGAACACAGAAATTGGGCAGAAGAACAATGGCGTTTCGTGTGCTTTTCTGATGAGTCTCGTTTTGGTATGAGACCGGATACAAGACGTATACGACACTGGAGAACCCCTGGACGCCAACAGCGATTAAAATCCTGCCAGGAAGTCCATCCTTATAGTGGTGGAACCATCATGGTATGGGCGGGTATTTGGATCGGCGGAAGAACTGAGTATTGATTTGGATCAGAGGCAACCTCAACGCTCAAATTTATGCTGAGACGATTGTATCAGACGTCATCGTTCCTCTACAAGTGCAAATCGGTCCCTTATTTCAGTTAATGCATGATAATGCACGACCGCACACCGCAAGAGTTGTAAGACAGACTCTCGCCGCAGCTAACATCAATGTCCTGCCCTGGCCTGCTCAGTCGCCAGACTTGAACCCGATTAAGCATGCATGGGATATGCTACAGAGAAGAGCTCTGCCGAATATGGAGGGTATCCAGTCGCAAGAAGACCTTTTTTTGTTGTTGCAACGAACATGGGCGGCCATTCCACAGCGTGATTTGGATGAACTCATTTTGAGTATGCCAAACCGATGTTCTTGTGTTGTTAGTGTTCGCGGTAGAAACACGGATTATTAATTGTTTAAGTTACCCAATAAAATTTTAAAGAAAACTGTTATTTCAGTCTTTTTTTCGAACTTTAATGTTAGTGGTTCAAATGTCAAAAATCCCTTTATTAGGAAAATGGCAAATTTCTTTATTAATGCAAAGGTGACTTGGTTTATCGTTACTGTGACAAACGAAAACACTTTATTTGATGAATCCTTAAAGAAAATTTTAATTAATATTAATCAGGAGAAAAGTTATTGCAAAAATATATGTTGATCCCTAGACACTTTTGATGTGTGTAGTTTAAACAAATATCTTAGAAGATATTGCAATGTTTAAATGTCCGCGCGACAAAATAATTACGCGGTCCGCCGGCAATCGCGTCCCGATGTAGATACGTGGAGATTCTGGCCTCCGGGAAATTCAAATTCAAATTCAAAATATTTATTGCACCATAATATTTACAAGGTGTTATTGTATATTGATTTGGCAGCAGTGGTGGCCCAGTGGTGGCGGCCCCGACTTACGAACAGTTGGTTGTGGGTTCGAACCCAGGCAGGCGCATTACTTTATGTAATTTATTTCATACCACTCCTAGAGAGGAGGACTGAGTCCCTGTAGTGGGAACAATATAGGCTGATGATGATGATGATGATTGTGTATTTAACAGTAAGAGATAGGTGGGTACCTACTTATAGTAATTCTCACTTTAATCATGTAATCTAAGGTTCTATCTAATATTATAGAGAGGAAAGATTGTTTTTTTTTGTTTGTTACGATTTAACTCAAAAATTACTCAGACGACTTTGAATATTCTTTAAACATTAGAAAGCTAATTTAAAAAATATTACTATGTTGGATAGTCAATCTATCGAGGAAGGTTGTAAGTTATATATTATTGTGACGCAGACGAAGTTGCGTGGGTCAGCTAGTATTATATAAAGCTGAAGAGTTGTTTGTTTGAACGCGTTAAACTCAGGGACTACTGGTTGGAATAGAAAAAATCTTTTTGTGTTAGATGGTCCATTTATCGAGAAAGGTTATACCTAGGCTACAACATCACGCTACAACCAAAAGGAGCGGAGCATAAATGAAAATGTTGCAAAACGGAAAAAAATATTATTATCTACTGCACCATAATGTTTACAAGTACAAGGTGTTACTGTGTATTTCCCAGTAAGAGATACTCATAGTAATTCACACTTTAATATAATCTAAACTAATATTATAAAGCGGAAAGATACAAAATTTTGTTTGTTACGATTTAACTCAATTTATGTTGATATGATTTGTTATAACCTATATTATGTGACACAGACGAAGTTGCATGGGTCAGCTACGTCAGCTAGTATATCTATAAATACTTACTGAATCTATGAATGAAAAACATGCGATAAATAACTGACAGATAATAGACACTGATTGCGTTTATAGTGTGTCATTGACGAAGAAGCTTTCCCAGTTATTACAATTTCGATGTGAACGTAGAACGGGCACAACCCGGCCAAGGCTACACCTCGACCCAGGCCTTTGTTCGCGCAACCCTCCCAATACTTCCGCGGTTTAACCTTTGTGTAAAGTTTTTTAACAGCAAAATGCAACGCTTTAGCTTTCACTTCTTTATTAGATTTCTTTGATAAATGTTTTATGTCTTCAAATAATTAGTATGAAACCATGGCGCCGTTCTACCGATTTTATAAATTACCCCTCTAGTCGACGGCAATTTTAATATGCAATGCCTGCTTACCTACTAATTGCAAGAGCTTGTAATTTATTTATAGTAGGTACTCTTAGAAAATCACCTAATTTATTATGTTAACTACGTCTACCTACACCGTCTATTGAAGCCTGATATCGTTTTCTGGCTATAAATATTTAACATTTGTTTTATTTTATTTCAGTATGTCACAGAAAAGATGGGAGGTGCCGAGGGCACAAAATTGGATTTGGACTTTGTGGAGATGGAAAGAGTAAGTACAGCAGTAACTATTTGCTTTTATGGAAACACAATAAAGCTTCAGATACGCGGTTCACGGAAAAATATGAATTCGGATGTTATTTCACAATCGAATGTAATAAAAGTGAGGACGTTTACGTAAAGCTCGTAACCGCTTCCGAATAGATTTTGTTTGCCAAGGTTTATGAATGATCTTAAATATGATTTATGTGGTATTTCATTTGAGTTCATCAGCTACCATTTATATTTTACCATGATTTTACTTCTAATACTAAAAATATTAAATATATTTTGTTATAGAAAACGGATGTCACTTGCGAACTAGTCGAAGAATTACAAGCCAAAACGAAAGAGTTCCTGCAGCCGAACCCAACGGCTCGGGCGAAGATGGCTGCCGTAAAGGGCATCAGCAAACTGAGCGGGCAAGCCAAGAGCAACACCTACCCCCAGCCTGAGGGCGTGCTCGGAGACTGCATGTTGCTCTACGGCAAGAAACTGGGGGAGGACACCGTCTTCTGTATGTTCCGTTATAAAAATGTTAATGTGTTGCCAGTGTTTTTCGAAGATGGTGAACGAAACTTTGTCCTTCAGATGGACACGGTATGGCGGGAGCGACACACAGACGTGGGCCGGGCGTGCGTGTGACTCGAACGGGCGCGCGGCGTAGTCGCGGCGTGGACGCGCCACGCCGCGTGCACGTCTCGCGGCAGTGGAACGCTACCCTGGCCTCGCACAGACGCCCTTATTTTTTGTTTCGTTAATCATTAGATTTTCCGTTCCGTTCTATCGTTTCGCAGTCACGCGACGTGCACGCACAGTGGACGCTGTGGGTGCCGCGCGCTCCCACGGGAGTCGTGCGTGCCCGGCCAGTATACGCCAATATGATATGGCCCAAACTGATCAAAGCTTTTTGCATTGAAATCATGTATTTAAAAAAAATCATACTAAATTGTTATTGAAGCCGTATCAGTTCCTATCATCTGGCGTATATTGGAAGTCTAAGATAAGTGTAGTCACTTAATGAAACCAAATGAAACCAAATTGCAGCTTTAGATTAAAATCGAATATTTATTTCCATATCATTTTCTTTTTTACAGTTTTTACCTAGATCATTATGATTTATGAAAAACGTTATTTCCAGGACACGAAAAATTGCAAGTATATAAAGTAAACCTACTTTTACCTACCTCTTTAGCTGTCCTGGGTTCGATCCCCATCCAGAATTCGTCCCCTATGATCGAAAGCATGGCTACCCCTAATGAATGCTTTTCAATTATTTTGGGTCAAAGACATCGCATGCGCCTCTTCTAGCTATTTAGGATTAATGTTTTAATAAAAAATAACTTCTTAGCAAATTGTCTCATCGAGATGGGCGAGGCTCTGAAGCAAATGGCTGACGTAAAGTATTCGCTGGATGACAACATTAAGCAGAACTTCTTGGAACCTCTTCATCATTTGCAGACCAAAGATCTTAAGGAAGTTATGGTGAGTTAAATAGTATTTATTTTAGGTAAAGTGCCGAATTATTGATACTGATAAAACATATTTTAAATTGGTTAGGTAACCGTGTAAAAGACTTACGCCAACGCCATGTATTATAAAAAATTCATCCATTAAATTTACGCCCTCAACGAGATTTTGAACTACAAAAAAAATCTAGACTGTGATAAAAAGCAGGTTATGCATTTGATATTAATTCAAGTTGCACCCAATTACGTAACATGTCTACCATAGAGGTATAAGTATAGAAACTTGTTTCATAAGATCTATTAAATTGGAATTATAGACTGACAGGTTGAATTTCCTTTCCAGCACCACCGAAAGAAACTACAGGGCCGCCGGTTGGACTTCGACTGCAAACGGCGAAGACAGGCTAAAGGTGATTACCATTTATAGTTCACTTCCATTAATCCTATTTTTAATTCGTTTGCCTCTATTATTTTTCGACTATTTTTCTAAGTTTTTACTTTTCTTTTTTCCGAATGTATTGGCCAGGCCCCGGTCGGGCCAGTCCTTACATGAGTCCAAGTCACAACACACCAAGACAGGGTATGTGGGGATGAATGAAATGCTAAACTAAAACACAATAGGCCTGTAGTGCAGAGCTAACACGCCATTCAAAGCCTCATTAGATTTGATTTAAATCGTATAATGTTCGCTCGTTTTTTTTCATGTTTTTGTTCCCGTTCCTCGCCTGCGTCGCTCCCAAACCATCATTCATAACCTGAGTATTATTTTCGCCGTTTGGTTTGTATGCACTTATTTTTTATTTTATTTTATTTTTATTATCACTAATGTTGCATATTTGTATACGTAATGTTGCGTGACCATGTGCGTGTACGTTTGCGAAGCAAATACATCAGGCGCTCACATTGCAGACGATGAAATCAGGCAGGCGGAGGAAAAGTTCGCCGAGTCGCTTCAGCTAGCCCAGATCGGGATGTTCAACCTCCTTGACAATGATGTAAGTTGAGTTTTTTTTCTTTTATTTTGTGATGCGGAGAAATTAGGAAAACATTATGAGAAAGGTTTTGGATATGAATGTGTATGGGTATACTCTTAAGAGTAGAGAAAGACCAAAGAAACGATGGATGGATTGTGTTAAGAATGATATGGTAAGAAAGGAGGTGTCTCATGGGATGACGAAAAACAGAGAACTAGGAAGAAGACATGCTGCGCATTGGGTTAAAGGCAAGATAATCATAAAGATGGCGAACAAACCTATAACCCATCTGATTATAAGTGGAGACCGCCATCTGCAATAACCGTGGCCAAACAAACTCCTAGAAAGATATATATCATCGAGACATAGCTTAAAAGCGTGTTTTATTTGACCGTATATACACCGGCACTCGTATCGTGCTTATGCACAGCCTACCTGGTGTCTCGCAGGACTAAGGCCTCCCTTTTATTTATTTATTTATTTAAACTTTATGCACAATAGTGATTCATAGGCGGACTTAATGCCACAAGGCATTCTCTACCAGTCAACCTTAGGGTCAAACAAGAAAACATTGTGGTAGGCTATAAACTAACTAAAAAAAAAAAACCCCCAAACCTTTTCATTTCCTTTTCATTTCAGTACAAAAGATTCATTTATTCTGTCATCATCTATCCTCAGGTCGAACAAGTGGCACAGCTGACGTTCTTCGCAGAGAGTCTACTGGAGTACCACCAGCAATGCACGGAGATCCTCAAAGGACTTGTCTCTACGCTTATGGAAAAGTAAGTTTAACTTGGGCGTAATTTTCTGTATTATTTATTAGTTCCGTTGCTCAGTGTCGTCCGCGTAAGTTGTTTATTTATTTCTGAAAAACATACACAATATTACAGAAGTGATGGTTTTCACGGGGAACATAAATTGTGGTGGCAACAAAAAGTAATTATACCAGTCAGAAATACAGTCGATTTCTATAGAATATCATCAGATCAGTATTACTATAATATTTTTACGAAGTTACAAAGAATGTTCTCTTTACATTATGTTAAAACAAAAATATAGACTGATTACTTACTGATTCTGTTACTATTCGTTTCTAGAAAAGAGGAAGCGGTGAACCGTCCCAAGATGGAGTTCGTACCAAAGACCTTAGCGGACCTCAACATCGAGGGCATCCACGACATGAACAATGGTAGGCGGTACGGTTCCACCCAGAGTCTCTCCCGTCCCCGCCAACACATCCCCCCTTCCTCCTCTGTCGGCGACCTCAGCAACACAGACCCCTTCACGGCTTGGGAAGCCCCCCCACCCTATCGGGCCCAGTCCAGGCCCGCGCCGGGGTTCAAACCGCACCCCGCGCCAAGAAATCAGATCAATGGAAGGGACCCCTGGAAAGGTGACTTTGGTTTTATTTGCTGGGGTATAATTTTTGTTCGTTTTGGTTGTGGATTGCGGACCCGTATTCATGGTGAACAAAAGTTGTATGACAATGTTGCAGCAACATGTTTTTGTGTTTATATAACATGTTTTCAAAATAATTTTGCTACAACAATTCTCAGTTTCTGTTCACCATGAACACATGGCGCAAAGGTGGCGGTTCTAATTTTATTTTATTGTTTTTGGAAGCAGTCCATGGTTGAAACCTTAGAGCACTATTACACATTTCATTGAGGACATTGCGCACGCTTCGGGGCACATTGCGAGTTCCATGACACATGGTAGGACCACTGAATAGATTGGTGCAGAAAGACGGGTTGTATACAACGAACAGGGAAAGGCATGTAGACAGATGCATACGTATGACAATTCCAAACAAATACCGGTCGCGAGTGCGCTTGTGCTCACTGTACGTGGAGCATGTCTAAGTGTGCGTTCATATTCGATGTATGAACATGAGCTTCTGTACTCTATTTATTCTGTGGTAGGATGGTGGACTAATAATACATATTTCACTCATAACTAACCGCGGTTACATTAGAATAATGTTAATTTCTTGGAACGGAACTAGCATTAAATGTGGGTAATTTTGGATTTGGCTGCCGTCATGTACGATTCATATGCTGCCAAGATGACATATTTAGGATTCGAATTAATAAAACGTTTAGTAACATGCAGTATTTATCATTTAAAAAAAAAACGAATTTTCTGTGTAAACTACTATTGGAATCTATTATTATACAGCGTGTACTATAAAGGTGTGTTGATATTTATGTGTGGTACGCACTACGACCAATCAAGTAATCACTTTTATAGCCTTTCCTCCCCTTTTGTGGTTGTGATATACATCGTGAAGTTTTAGGCTACGCAGCAACACGTCTATTTTTTATAGTAAGTTGATTCGGTTTTAAAAATACACAAATCCGGGTTATTAGATAAAAAAAACACTTGCTTATTCATTATTGCTGAAAAAAATCCTGTCGTGAATAAAGGACAACCCCAAATAATATTTTTTTCGTGATAACTATGTTCATCTTAGGTTGTATTGTATAGTCCGTACCACAACCTTAAATAGGGCCACACCTTTCTATGAGTTTATGTGTAAATAAAAAAAAAAATAGCCTATAATAAAAATATTGGATACTTACTTACGTGTTTTTTGTTTTATAAAACTAATAAAAATAACGAAAATAAAACGTGTCAAAGATCATGAGTGGGGGCTTTTGACGTCACTTTGTGGGTAAAAAAGTACCTTGTGACGTCACTAGACTTCGAAGCACTGTATCTGTCTTCATCTTTAAAAAATATTTCTAAAAAATAATGGACACGTGTTTTCTCTTTTTTCACGTAAACATACGTGAAAAAAGAGAAAACACGTGTCCATTATTTTTAGGAAATCTATCTGACGGACAATTTTTTTTTTTTGTGAAATGCCCTATTGTGACTAACGATACCCAAACCTTTTGTAAATAATCAATTTGTGCTTCTAAAATGTTACGGTATACTTAACGAATAAGTACGCGATTATAATTCGAACGCAAAGCGACCATTCAATCCATACTAAACAACCAGTTTATGCGGATCTCAAATTGTATTGGAAATCTATACATAGCTACGCCATGTTATACTCAGTTATACTGGGCATGTATATCATGATGCGCCTCCGTGTTCGACGTGTAAATATTTAGTCGGTTTTTAGAAGAAAAATATAGGAAAACCCTAGGGAAGTAGAATATAAAAAAAAAACTCAAATTATGTCCACAACTTAAATGTATGTCAACAACTTTGACCCTTCGGCTTTTGAGGACCTATACTCGTAGAATCTAGTCTGAAGCAAAATCTCTGATCAGGTGAATTAATTGGCTCTTGTTATTTTATGTCAAGCGAGCCACTTGATTTTTCAGTAAATCAGCATTTTGAAAGCCCTGTGCAAATTGTATAGGTAGTCGAGTTTATGCGAAATACTTCAGATATACTAAAATGTAAGTATGTCAGTCAGTAATGTAAGTGTGTCGTGTTAATTTGTAACGGGGTGGGTTGTGGGGGTCAGATCGGCAGTCGCTCCATGTAAAATACATCCATGCATCCAGTTAGATAGGCAGATGAAGATGACTATAAAATGTAAAAATAGTAGTCTCGCAATTACGTCTCATGGCGTTTGCTTTTATACATAGTTTTCTATAGATATTAACATCTTCTGTACATAGTTTTTAGGACTAGATTAATTTGACATGACATTTCTATTATTTTTATTTTAGCTTTTTTTATTCTGTTTATAACCGATAAAGTGCACTCACAGGCGTGGGACGATTACTGATAACTTTTCTTACAGGTTGCCGAAAATCCTTGTCCTTTTCCCTACTCCCATTTAACTTAGGAATTACCTTATTCTTATTCAATATATTCAAATTAATATGTGTGTTGTTACTGCGATTGGTGTCGCCGTAATAAATTAAAGACAAAACCTAAATCTGTTACATGCAACAAAAAAATGCATATTTTTTCATCTGACAGTTGAAGCAAGGTAGCTGTCATCGCTTTGTCTTTGTTACTGGCAACACCACTTGCAGTTTATTGTCTCTTCTAGTAAAAAAAAACGTTTCTTTATATTTTGACATTGTGTTTGTTTAGTCTCTGAGCTCTGGTAGGAAAGCAAAGTATGGTATGGCCCTATCTTTCTATTTCTTCGAGTAGTCGATATTTGATGTTTCTATTTATTTGTGAAGATGATCGATGTTCAGTCCTTTACAGACGAACTAATTGACATGCACATCACGGGATTGTAAAGCTACACTTAAGTATTTTAAAATGGTTAAAATATAACACATTATTTTTTGATAAACACTTTGATACTTAAACAGGCTTGTGGTAGAAGGACTGATAGTTTTTTTAAGGGACTGGGGGTATCATTTTCTAGCACAATAAAATTACATTTTGATACTTACCTGAACTCATTTTAGATAGCTTAAAAATGTTCCATTTCAAAACAGGCTCCAAAAAAAGTTTTGTAGGCTTGTAGATAACACTTATGAAATAAAAAAAAGAATATATCAATTAAGTACCTTGACACTTAAGACATAAGTCCCCGGGGTGAAAACTGTATCACTAAATATATTATGTCGGCCTGTCTTCTTAGCACCTTGTGTAATTCATAGTCTGGTAATAATGTACAAAGTCGAAAACGAGTCGAAGTCGAGTGTAAGCGTTGTAGTCTGAAAATAAAACTTGGTGAAAACATATCTTTGGATTTAAAGCTTTTATGTGGGCATTGAGTATATGGTCTGTTCACGTTGTGCGAAGCTGGTTCTCACGCCGGCTCTCCGGAGCACAAGCCGCCATCGAACCTGGAACTGTTCCCCGGCACCGGCAACCCATCGCGCTCAACCAATGGTAACACGCGAACACTTACATCATGAGAGATTGCATTACTTTAATCTGTCTGAACAGTACTCCAGTATGTATACACTAAGGAACTTTAAAAAGTGTTTTCTTCTAATGACCCACGTTTTACGTGTTCACCAACATAGCTCTAAGTAGAAACAGTCAATTCCTAAATATTTTTTTGAACTTTGCTAAGTGCATACATACTTTTGCTCGTGAGTGTACTGCACTCAGATTTGTAGCCGGTTTTTGTTTTTTTTATTGTTGTAAATATAACGTTCATTCATTAATTCTCTAAATTATTAAATAGTTTTCAAGTAGGAAGACTTTCACCAAATGAAACTGTCTGCACAACTAAACGGCGTTCGAGAGCTGTCAGTGTCAAAATACAAGATGAACACATAAAGCATTTGAACACCGCTAAAATGTGCGGATCGCGACCAGTTTCATTTGTGAAATCCGTTTTCAGAGATCAGCACGAAACTTTAGTAAGATCTCTGACACATTCATTAATTAAATATAAACGTTTGAATCTTTTTTTCTGGTACATATTTGTAGCAATCTTTAATTTAGATATCAGTTTTTAATTAAATAGAAATGCAATCTTTCACACGTCACCAAACACCCCCACAAATCGTAGAGAAAATTTAAATCGAGTAGTTTTTTCAAGAAAGCTTAACGCTGACTGTACTCGGAACTTGTACACAAAACTAAACACATACGTAGAGTAGATTATGATTTCAAGTGTGTATCCTTGCTTATTCAGTGTTGCTTAAAACTTGTGTGGCGTTTTTGTGAAGTCTTAGTGAACTATCTCTTGGCTAAAAACATAAACGGGTAAACCTAAGTTAAAAAAAACTGTGCATGTCAAAACACCATAGACACACCCGTGTGACGTCTAGTAGTGGTCGTTTGAATGTGTTCCATTTCGGATGGCATGCGCTTTAGAATCTTCAGCATAGCCATTTGGTCATATCATCATGTAACTGTTCGATATTCATCACATTGTGAATGGATGTCAAATTACCATACTCTAATGAACATTGTTTGCAGTTTTATCATCATTTTAGTTAGTAGATACTATGTACCACTGTTCTGTTAATAAAACACTAAGGCCCCGTACTCACGAGAACATTTTGCTGTCGACGGAGCCAATTTTATCTGTCAACAGAGTTAATTGCGTTTGACGTCGACACGACTATGTTGTCTCTGTCCATATATTAAGTTGTCTCTGTTGGCTTGTCTGTGTCAGGCCTAAAACTATTTTAAAGGATTTAGCCAGCCTGAGTTGCACGGTGCAATTTAATTACTTTCTAGTTTCTTGTACCACAATTTAATTGGACAACAACAACTTTACCACAACATAAGGCATTTGTTGTTCCACTTATATTGGACGCTACATGCAAGTAACTTTTATCGTGCAAATGGATCTGTACGCAAATTATCATTAATAAAATGTTGTATAGTATATATCTCGTTAGTTCAGAACACATAGTATCTACTAGATAACGAAAATATAGTCTTCAGCATGTATCTTTACTTCATCAGAAGGAAAACGGTCCTCTGTGGTATATTTGTATAGCTACAGTTTAGTAAGGCTATTAACTTTGCTTTATTTTGCTGACGATTGTATTTTCGCTCAATGGACAAACGTGATACTGTAGTATCTGCGATCGACTAAGATGCGATGCTACTAAAAAACTAAAATATGGCAAAATAGCACGCACGACGACATATCAACCTATACTAAACCAGGTCTTTGATCGCTCATCAAAGACATGGTTTAGTATAGGTTGTATGTACGGGAAATCTATAAAAAGCGAGGCCAGTTAATTCTGGACAAGTATAGTCTGATGTGTGAGCGCGCCTACATAGGTGAGTATAACCTGTTCCAAAAGTTTTACATCAAATACTTATGAGACTGAAAATAGCAGGCAGTTTTCAATCGCTGATGCTGTCAGTTTCACGTTTTCTATGGGACCTAATACTTTTTAGCACACTCCAGCGAAAGAGACACGAAAGCGAATCCCTTTGTTCTAGAAAGCCAGAATAACATATCAGTTCGAATCCTCCATCACTGACGCAACCAGCCTTACCATGTGGTATTTTGAAGTGGTGGAGACATAGACAGTCGCTTCATGTAGAAAAAAATCCGGTAACGATAAGAACACCCGGGTTTTTTGAGATCCGTTACTGGCATAATGGGACGTGTTAATAAAATTTCGCTCGTTGTTTCGTTTCACTGCATTGTGGTAAAAGCCAAAGGATGGACGCAGCTCTGATGGAAAAAGCGTTGCGTAATTTCGGTCGCGTAACCCCAGCATAAACAAATATGTAATAAAGCATTCTAACCTTACACAACTGATGATGCGTTAGTACGCCAGACGTACACACAGCGACCGACTGGACATGTATACCATGATGTGTCACCATGTGTACTTACTAACTGATTAAACGGTTTAATTTAGAATGTAATGTAATATTGCCAATATTGGTGTATTACATTATGTTGTCGCAACCGACGATACGCCACACGTATCTTCCTTCAGAAGTGCGTCCACTCGAAAATTGAAGAGAAAATGTAGAAATTTGTAGTAACACACGTTGTACCCGCAGCATCCCCATTGCCGTCGCCGGTTAAGTCGCCCGCACGGACCCCGGTGGTTGCCAACAAGGGGCCCTGCTGCACTGCTCTCTATGACTTCGAGCCCGAAAATCAGGGCGAACTAGGATTTAAGGTAACCGGGGATTGGGGAACTTCATTACAATGCTACATGGTTATCTTGACGCTAAACAGGATTTTTTTTATTGAAAAAAAAATCATGATGACAGTAATTTCGATTACAGTCACGCGCCAAAATAAAATATGCAACTTTTAATTTCAGTCATTAAACTCTGCATTTAAGTTGAATGTGATGAATTGTCCCTCGTAGGTCTAGTGGTCTCCAGCGCGACTGCTGTGCGTAAGGTCCAGGGTTCGATTCCCAGGTTGGGCAGTGTTATTCGATTGTGTTATTCGAAAAGGCACGCCCCCTATTACATGTTACTTAGACATAACTGGTGAAATATGGGTGTACTATGAGGTACACCTCTGCCTAACCTTACGTAGATTATAAAGGCGTAATGTTATGTAGTTAGCCTGAGGCGAATTGATTGCTCAGTACCAAAAGCTTAACATCGATTCTATATTCATTTTCAGGAGAACGACGTGATCACGCTGATCAACAAAGTTGACGACAACTGGTTCGAGGGCTCAGTGAACGGCAAGACCGGATACTTCCCCATCAGCTACGTACAGGTCACCGTGCCGCTACCCAACATGTAAGCGAGAGATTGCACCTAACCACCAACGTATTCATTCATTCCCTACTGATGTAACACAATCTTATACTGCTACGGAGACACTATAGAACCCGCGAGGAATCTCAACTTGAACACTGGTATCAATGCCGACTCGGCCCAACCTTTGTAAAGGTTGTGTTACACTTTTTACTCATTTGATGTCACGTTACGCAGTATTACGTAGATTTGAATCTATTATTGTGTCAAAGGCTCAATGGCAAGCTGTTTATAGTTAAAACTCCATTATTATGCTGAATTATTTGATGAACTATGTAGTTATCGGTTTCAACTTTCGTCTTCCGGTGTATTTCACAGTTTCGTCATTCATTTTATCGTAGCAGAATTTCTTTGACAATATTTCATCATGTCTTTGAATATTAAATACTCAAAATGTTATCAATCTTCCAAACTCGAAAAGTATAGTAATAAAATTGCATGTTAATAAATTGACTTTTTAGATGTAAACATCTAATCTCAAGGAAATAATGCTACGAATTTTACTTATGAAATTATTTTGTATTGTACCTACCTACTGTTTGCATTTATTGCCAAAATAAGGTAATTATTTAATATTAAAATTATTGTAATAGAAATCATTGTAATCATGTTGCCATTTTACTTCATGACGATTTATATTAGTAATGAGTTGGGAGTCAATTGCCGTTATTTTTATGTATTAGGTATTTTTAGTTTTAAAAGTGACTTACGCCAAATATACCAACATCAATTGGAGTACCTTTGCTCAGATTCGAAGGACGAGGAATCATATTGATTATTAATAACGGGAGTATGAAGTACTGTCCACATAACAAGTTACTGTGCGTATATCAAGTGCCGAGTGTATGCTGCACTAGAACGTTGCATTCCAGATACAAACAGCTCAAGTTTATCGATGTGGATACGATAAATGAGATTGATAATTTTAAGCAAAGTGATAACGTCAATGTCAATCGCAATACATTATTGCTGGGGGCTCTCTGCCACGATGCAGTGGAAATTCTGTAAAGTGATATTTTTAAACTAACGTTTGTATATTAGTTAAATATCGTGCATCTATTATTTTAGGTGCATTACCCTTTGTATAGTATTCTCCTTTGACGTACCTACAATTCGTTTATTTAGTTTATTATTCATATTTCTACCGTAAAATAAAGGCACAGGAATGGAATATTATAGTATGTATTAGGACTATAATATAACTAGATAACACATGCGATTAGATTTTATAGTTGTATGTTTGCGGGTAATTATTTAACTGAATGGAGAAAGTATACAATGTAACGTATATTATACAATTATTGTGAGAATATAAGGGACGGAGTCGTAAGAGTTGTTGAATTATTGCCAGAAATCTATGGCGTTTCGATGTTTGATGTATTATTGGCAAGCTATAAAAACATATAATATAATGTAATTGTGATAACTATATATATCATGCTGTTGGTGCGGAGTCCTACCATGTATTTTTTTTACATTGTTAATTTTTATACCCCACTTTCCCCCTGGTTACTTTCTCGACATTTCGCATAATAATTCCTTAAGTCATTACACTATCTAGGCTACCTATTTTAACTATATTTTAATGTGTATGATTGATACTAAAAATATATCAAAATTAGTAAATGTACATGGCCTCCATTCAATAGTAATGTCAAATGTACTTTATATAATGCACTTGAGAGGTAAGATCTTAAATCGTCACATTATTCACTTTTTCCGGTATTGATGTTGCAGTAATATTGAACATAAGTAATTTATAAATTCATCGCATCATTATTATTGTCGTAAACGGCATTGCATCACATTTCTGGCATACAAAAGACAATACCTAGATCTAATGTTAGTTGTATGTAAGTCCATAAATAATTGTTCTATCTTCAAGTGTCTCTTAATATAAGTATTTTGAGTAAATAAATATATTCATCAATGTTACGAGAATGTCATGTTTCAATGTTTAATGTGAGGCGATACCTACAGCGCGGAGTGGATGTTACACTATGTCCGCCACCGCGTACCATATCGCTATGACCTTCTCAATATACATACCATTTATTCGAATGCAGTACGATATTATCACTATCCTACAGAGCGGAATTAGACTGTTGTTGTTTTAAATGTGTATAAATTCTATTAGCTTGTGAATGAGCGTTTGAATGATACGAATGATGTGGACGTGTTTCCGTGTTTGATATACTAGTCTGCTCCACAGGAAATAATACCAAAACTCATGAAATGACACTCGAGATAATTATGCATATTTGTGCTTATTATTATACCATGTTACTGCGATTGGATAATGATCAGATCATTTCCAATTGTTTAGCTAACCTTATATTAAATGCTGGTTTTGTTATTTGGCTACCTAGGTAAAGGACTAGTTTATCAAATACTAGTTTTGTAGTTATCCTATACAGTGTTAATTCAGTGTTGCTTCACTTGTTAAGTATGTCGAATCATTTGTTTGTATGGTAATGATACTTGTTGTTCCACTCTTCACTATGTATTCTTATAACAATGAACTGAAGGTTTACTTCGTTCGAACTACATAAATGCTGGTAGGAAAAACTTGCCAGTGTCTTTAATTGTAAGTAGAGTAATTTAAACAGCAAGTAACATTGCCTTGAAAGGTGATTTGTTAGCCTACCAAAGTATAATTACGTGTCGAGTAGCACTATCATTTTATTGGATCCCAAAATATTTTGCTATTGATGCGAGTACGATGTCTGTTATGGTGTATTATTCTACTTGTTCGTGTTACTGTAATCTTAAAATACTGTAATTTCATAGATTTAAACTTGACGATTTACGAGATGTAATGCAAATATTATTGATTTGTATTAAAATTTATCCCGAAACTTATTGCTCGTTTTCGCCTCCTAATAAAATGTTAACAATTAAACACTTATTTTTGTTTCATTTATATAAACCTTACCTACTGTCTGTATCTACGATAACGTTTGCAAGCACTGGATGAAAAAGGAGCATAATAGGTAATATGCAAGGACGCTTAAAACTTCGCTGAAAAGTTAGATTAGAAGTGAATAGGGTAGTTAACAAAAAAAATCAAATTAGTCCGTCAGATAGATACCCAAAAAATATTGGACACGTATTTTTTCTGTTTTAACGTAAACAAACAATGAAGACGATGCTTTGAAAACTCGTGTGACGTCATTTTTTGAGACATTAGTATGACATTCTTTAGCGGTCAGTGACGTCACAACCCCCCACTCAAATCTTTGACGCGTTTTATATTCGTAAATTTTTGTTGATTTGATAAAACAAAAAATACGTATCCAATATTTTTCGATAATCTATTAACAGACGGACTAATTAGAATCATATTTTTTTAAGTCGGTAAACATCCTTAATTAGTAAGTACGTAATTCTGTGTAGACTGTCTCACCGTGGCTTAGTGGTCGCAAGCGCGGCTGCTGGGCATGAGACTGGGTTCGATTCCCAGGTAAAATGTTAATGAGGTTTTCCATCAGGAATTTCGCAGAAGCAGCCACGGAGTCTGGATTTATGCCCGGCTGATGGAAATGGGCCCGCACACTCACATGGGACTTAAACATGACAGGCGAAATGTGGGTGTAATATTAGCTTTATTACACGACTGCCCAAAAAAGTGTTAATTTATTATTTATTTATTTCAATTAAGCCATTATAGGCACTTTTGAATGTCAGAAGAACAATTAATAAAACAAAACTATGAGTGCAGTACGTCATTCCTGAGAGCACGAAAGCACGCAGTGACGCATACCGCAACAACGAATGCACAAGACCAAGCTACACCTCTAACTCTCTTCCTAACTCTTCTGATATTACAGGCATGATGTTATGTTAAGGTTGATCCCTAGAAAGACCTCGCCATACATTTATCAGGTGTAATAATCTCCGTAAATAAACAGTTTCTGCAGAATAAAAGCAACTATAATGAGACTTTATAATGTATTATGTGCGCAATAGGCCCAAATTTTATAAAAAAAACAGTATTTCTAGGAGAATTAGACCGAATAAAAAACGAAAAATCTTTACATGTGTGAGTGAGCTGAATCGCGCCATCTGACAGAAATTTATAGAACCACAGAGAAAGTTGGTTGCTGTTGTGTTACGAGTTTACGATTGGTAAACATTCATGATAGATGGCGCTGATATAGATGGCGCTCGATAATTCGAACAAGTGCCAACCATCGAGTGACGCGCGGATCGATGCGACGCACGGTGCCATTCAGAAAGAGCGCGCGCGCACCCCGCGGCCCCGCGTCTGTGGCCGCGATGTTGCCATTCCGTCCATGCGTGATTGTCTTGAGTCATGAGAACTTGCGAATCGTTTCCAGAATATTGTGTTTCTAGCAAGTTAGCGCCGGGCGCGCGGGTTTGCCCGCGGAGTTAACATTTTATGATTGATAAAATGTTTTTTATTATGGAATGAGAAAGAATGCTTTACATAAAGTGAAAAAATTATCTCTGTGATCTGCCCTTGGTTCACACAGATACAATACTAATGTAATTATTGTATTATCTAGTTTAAATATGTAGTAAGTGGTTAATAGTACACACACATTCCTTGACTTTCCAGATTTAAAAATCTTCTATGTAAGTAGGTACTGATAGCACATTTTCTCATACGCTTAGGTACTAATCCATTGGTTTGGGTTGAATAAAATCAGAGAATAGAATTTGATGTAATAAGTAAGTTATAACTAAATCAGGCGATCAGCGACGCTACCTACACAATGGTGAAACGTAGGTACTGCGTACATCTATTTATTGAATCATATTTAATTCATGTGAAACCAGCAAGATTAGTGAATACACAGACAAACCACTTTGATTTTTCATAATTGCTTATTTTACTAGTATTATTAGCACACACAAAGTGCGTCAAGCAGGGTTGCCAACTTTATTTTTTAGGGAAGATTGTACCATACATTTTAATAGATCGTACTTTGCTGAGAATTCAAAAATAAAAATAGTACGCATTGAAATTTCAATAAAATAAATGGTAAACAAATGTGTGTTACTATAACTTCAACGCAAAATTTAACATTTTGGTATAATATTTAAGAATCTGGACACCAATTTAGCAACTAAACTTTACTACGAGGTTTTTTTTTATTAAAGAAAAGGGGCTCGGAAGAGACTTTGTCATGAAATCCACACGAAACAATAAACACCTGTATCATTAGAACTTAAAACAGGATATTTACCATGTTTATTATTACTTTAAAAAAAACTTATATTAATAAACACCAGTACGTATAACAACGAGACTCCGGACCAAGGATCACAAACAAAATAGAATAACGTAAAAGAATAAATTGCGCGGGGAATTTCTTTATCGGTGGCGAGTAGGCGAAATTAGAGATAGGTACGCAGCGTAAGTTATCACAGTATAAAAAGATACAGTAGGACGACGCCTTTGAATATACAGTTTGGTGAGACAGTTTCGTCATACAAAAGTATGTGAAATCTTTACTAACTGACGGCTTAACTAATCATTAAATATTTCTGAGTACCGCAGTAACTCTTATTAACAGAAATTATTTTTTATTAACTACCTACGACCTAGAAAAAGTAGAGATTACGCCTAATTAGTAGCTAACTTCAAATAAACAGCGCGTGACGACCTAGAAATTTGCATTTTTTTTTAAATGTTGCCCCACTAGCAATTTTTCCTACGTGGGTGCGTTCACATACATATAAAGTCACATACACAAATACCCAGACCCGAAACAACTACCTAATATTTGTTCCGTGCGGGGATCAATTGCATACAAGTTACGTCGATTGATTTTAAGTTGGTACGATGATAGTCCACGGTTCGTGTGTAAAACGAGCGATATTAAGATAGATGCACGTACACGACCACACCAGACACCTCTATGAATTACACCACAGATACTATATCTCATTTTGGAGTCATTATTATTTACTTCTTCCCTCAAGGTACATGGGGTCGACGCGTTTTTTTCGTAGACTCTTCAACCTAGCTCTTTGACAATACCTTAAAAAATATGAACTCATTTATCTTCTAAACTAACCCAACTATTAGCAAAAAATTGCATTTAATTGAGAATTCATAATTTGGGAGAAAACATGTTCGCTAGGTGGCATAACATAATATTTATCTGAAATATTGAATTCAGTCATTCATGTTAAATATCAAACAGACTTTCCAAACCCGTAGATTAATTCAAAAACTATAGTGGCAATGGGCCAGCCCGATACCTCCTGCTGACTTTAAATGGGAAGTCGACTACGACAATCTTCTTCTTGCTTAGTAGCAATGGTCAGTTCAAATGGCATTTGATTGTTAGAGCCCTATGAATTTCTAATAGAGTACCTAGACCTACTATAGGCTGATTACTATTGTGTATGTGTTTAATATATGTTTGGAATTGACATTAAGTACAATAATGTGTTGAGGTCGTTAAGGAAATATAAAAAGTAACAGGTAATTTTGCAAGTGTGTTAAAATTTAAAATATTTTTATTTCACATAGGCCTACATGGGCATTTATAAAACGTCGACAAAAAGGGGCACGGTTTCGGTGCATTGGTCGATTCCTAAGGAGAAGAACCGGCGAGAAACTCCAAAGGTTACTCTTTTAATCTTTTAAAATCGTTAGGGTTAACAATAAGTTCCAGACATAATCTTGGTATAATACACACATGAAGACTATGCAGATTAATGTCTGAGATGGTCTTTTGAAGAAAGCACCACACAGATTTGAGTGGACCCGACCAGTCAGTGCAAGTTTTGTCAGTTATCGTGGAGCTCGACTTATAACTCAAGAAGCTCAACGTCTAGACAAACAATACCAAAGAAAGGACATTTGTATAGTGAGGGTAGTGGTGTACTAGACGAGGTGTGGTTGTGGTAGATGTAGTGAGGTTGTGCTAGATGCGGTGTGGTTGTGGTAGATGATGCAGTGTGGTCGTAGTAGATGAGGTCTGGTTGTTGTAGATGTAGAGTGGTTGTGGTAGATGAGGTGTGCGATTGTACTAGATGAGGTGTGTGGTTGTACTAGATGAGGTGTGTGGTTGTACTAGACGAGGTGTGTGGTTGTACTAGATGAGGTGTGGTTGTTGTAAATGTAGAGGGGTTGTGGTAGATGAGGTGTGGTTGTTGTAGATGTAGTGGGGTTATGGTAGATGAGGTGTGGTTGTTGTAAATGTAGTAGATGACGAGGTGTGTGGTTGTACTAGATGAGGTGTGGTTGTTGTAGATGTAGTGTGGTTGTTGTAGATGTAGTGTGGTTGTTGTAGATGTAGTGTGGTTGTAGTAGATGAGGTGTGGTTATTGTAAATATAGTGTGGTTGTGGTAGATGAGGTGTGGTAGTTGTAGATAGTGAGGTTGTGCTAGATGCGGTGTGGTTGTGGTAGATGAGGTCTGGTTGTTGTAGATGTAGAGTGGTTGTGGTAGATGAGGTGTGTGATTGTACTAGATGAGGTGTGTGGTTGTACTAGATGAGGTGTGTGGTTGTACTAGATGAGGTGTGTGGTTGTACTAGACGAGGTGTGTGGTTGTACTAGATGAGGTGTGGTTGTTGTAAATGTAGAGGGGTTGTGGTAGATGAGGTGTGGTTGTTGTAGATGTAGTGGGGTTATGGTAGATGAGGTGTGGTTGTTGTTGATGTAGTGTGGTTGTAGTAGATGAGGTGTGGTTATTGTAAATATAGTGTGGTTGTGGTAGATGAGGTGTGGTTGTTGGTGTATTGTGGTTGTAGTAGATGTAGTTTGGTTGTAGATATTTGTAGTTGTGGTGTTTTTGACTGGCCTGTTGGTCTAGTGGTTAGTGACCCTGACTGCTAGGCCGGAGGTCGTGGGTTCGATTCCCACCCAGGACAAATGTTTGTGTGATGAGCACGATCATTTGTTCTGTGTCTGGGTGTAATTTATCTATAATATGTATGTATTTAGAAATATATAAGTATGTTTATCAGTTGTCTAGTACCCATAACACAAGCTCTGCTTAGCTTGGGACTAGATGGAGTTGTGTGATAGTTGTGGAATATTATTATGTATTATTATTTTATATTATTTCAGATAGCTCAACTATGATTTAGGTCAACATGTTTTAAGGGTTTGTAAGGTAATAGGAAATAAATAGCATAATATCAGAAGAGAAAGGTATTTATTTATTCAATCAGTTTCAATTTGATACTGTCATTGGAATGATTAGAATATTAAGAGAGAATTTGAATGTGCTTAGGGCATATCTTGAGGATATCCTTTATGTTAGTAGCCACCACGAAGACGAAGTACCAAGTGTAGGGTCGACTCCTTTTGGATGTTGTAGTCGGAAAGGGTGCGACCGTCTTCCAGTTGCTTGCCAGCAAAGATAAGACGCTGCTGGTCTGGGGGGATGCCTTCCTTGTCCTGGATCTTAGCCTTCACATTTTCGATGGTGTCAGAGGCCTCGACCTCCAGAGTGATGGTCTTACCTGTCAAGGTCTTGACGAATATCTGCATACCACCACGGAGACGGAGTACCAGGTGAAGGGTTGACTCCTTTTGAATATTGTAATCAGAAAGGGTGCGACCGTCTTCCAGTTGCTTGCCAGCGAAGATTAAACGTTGCTGGTCTGGGGGGATGCCTTCTTTGTCTTGAATCTTGGCCTTGACATTCTCGATAGTATCAGAGGCCTCTACTTCCAAAGTGATGGTTTTGCCTGTCAAGGTCTTGACGAAAATCTGCATGCCACCACGAAGACGCAAAACCAAGTGAAGAGTTGACTCCTTCTGGATATTGTAGTCGGAAAGGGTGCGACCATCTTCTAGCTGTTTTCCGGCGAAGATAAGTCGCTGCTGGTCTGGGGGGATGCCTTCCTTGTCCTGGATTTTAGCCTTCACATTTTCGATAGTATCAGAAGCCTCGACCTCCAGAGTGATCGTCTTTCCTGTCAAGGTCTTTACAAAGATCTGCATACCACCACGAAGTCGCAAGACCAAGTGAAGAGTCGACTCCTTTTGGATATTGTAGTCGGAAAGGGTGCGACCATCTTCCAGCTGTTTTCCGGCGAAGATAAGTCGCTGCTGATCTGGGGGGATACCTTCCTTGTCTTGGATTTTAGCCTTCACATTTTCAATGGTGTCTGAAGCCTCGACTTCTAGAGTGATAGTCTTGCCAGTCAAGGTCTTGACGAAAATCTGCATACCACCACGAAGACGGAGTACCAGGTGAAGTGTGGACTCTTTTTGGATGTTGTAGTCAGAGAGGGTGCGACCATCTTCCAGCTGTTTTCCGGCGAAGATAAGTCGCTGCTGGTCTGGGGGGATGCCTTCCTTGTCTTGGATTTTAGCCTTCACATTTTCAATGGTGTCAGAGGCCTCGACCTCAAGAGTGATAGTCTTGCCAGTCAAGGTCTTGACGAAAATTTGCATACCACCACGAAGACGGAGTACCAGGTGAAGGGTTGACTCCTTCTGGATGTTGTAGTCGGAAAGGGTTCGACCATCTTCCAGTTGCTTGCCAGCGAAGATAAGACGCTGCTGGTCTGGAGGGATACCTTCCTTGTCCTGAATCTTGGCCTTAACATTCTCAATGGTGTCAGAGGCTTCGACTTCCAGAGTGATGGTCTTGCCTGTCAAGGTCTTGACGAAAATCTGCATACCACCACGGAGACGGAGTACTAAGTGAAGGGTTGACTCCTTTTGAATATTGTAATCAGAAAGGGTGCGACCGTCTTCCAGTTGCTTGCCAGCGAAGATTAAACGTTGCTGGTCTGGGGGGATGCCTTCTTTGTCTTGAATCTTGGCCTTGACATTCTCTATAGTATCAGAGGCCTCTACTTCCAAAGTGATGGTCTTGCCTGTCAAGGTCTTCACGAAGATCTGCATACCACCACGAAGACGCAAGACCAAGTGAAGAGTCGACTCCTTTTGGATATTGTAGTCGGAAAGGGTGCGACCATCTTCCAGCTGTTTTCCGGCGAAGATAAGTCGCTGCTGGTCTGGAGGGATACCTTCCTTGTCCTGGATCTTAGCCTTCACATTTTCAATGGTGTCAGAGGCCTCAACCTCCAGAGTGATAGTCTTGCCTGTCAAGGTCTTGACGAAAATCTGCATACCACCACGAAGACGGAGTACCAGGTGAAGGGTTGACTCCTTCTGGATGTTGTAGTCGGAAAGGGTTCGACCATCTTCCAGTTGCTTGCCAGCAAAGATAAGACGCTGCTGATCTGGAGGGATACCTTCCTTGTCCTGAATCTTGGCCTTGACATTCTCAATAGTGTCAGAGGCTTCAACTTCCAGAGTGATGGTCTTGCCTGTCAAGGTCTTGACGAAAATCTGCATACCACCACGGAGACGGAGTACTAAGTGAAGGGTTGACTCCTTTTGAATATTGTAATCAGAAAGGGTGCGACCGTCTTCCAGTTGCTTGCCAGCGAAGATTAAACGTTGCTGGTCTGGGGGGATGCCTTCTTTGTCTTGAATCTTGGCCTTGACGTTCTCTATAGTATCAGAGGCCTCTACTTCCAAAGTGATGGTCTTGCCTGTCAAGGTCTTCACGAAGATCTGCATACCACCACGAAGACGCAAGACCAAGTGAAGAGTCGACTCCTTTTGGATATTGTAGTCGGAAAGGGTGCGACCATCTTCCAGTTGCTTGCCAGCAAAGATAAGACGCTGCTGATCTGGAGGGATACCTTCCTTGTCCTGAATCTTGGCCTTAACATTCTCAATGGTGTCAGAGGCTTCGACTTCCAGAGTGATGGTCTTGCCTGTCAAGGTCTTGACGAAAATCTGCATACCACCACGGAGACGGAGTACTAAGTGAAGGGTTGACTCCTTTTGAATATTGTAATCAGAAAGGGTGCGACCGTCTTCCAGTTGCTTGCCAGCGAAGATTAAACGTTGCTGGTCTGGGGGGATGCCTTCTTTGTCTTGAATCTTGGCCTTGACATTCTCTATAGTATCAGAGGCCTCTACTTCCAAAGTGATGGTCTTGCCTGTCAAGGTCTTCACGAAGATCTGCATACCACCACGAAGACGCAAGACCAAGTGAAGAGTCGACTCCTTTTGGATATTGTAGTCGGAAAGGGTGCGACCATCTTCCAGCTGTTTTCCGGCGAAGATAAGTCGCTGCTGATCTGGGGGGATACCTTCCTTGTCTTGGATTTTAGCCTTCACATTTTCGATGGTGTCTGAAGCCTCGACTTCTAGAGTGATAGTCTTGCCAGTCAAGGTCTTGACGAAAATCTGCATACCACCACGAAGACGGAGTACCAGGTGAAGTGTTGACTCCTTCTGGATGTTGTAGTCGGAAAGGGTTCGACCATCTTCCAGTTGCTTGCCAGCAAAGATAAGACGCTGCTGATCTGGAGGGATACCTTCCTTGTCCTGAATCTTGGCCTTGACATTCTCAATAGTGTCGGAGGCTTCAACTTCCAGAGTGATGGTCTTGCCTGTCAAGGTCTTGACGAAAATCTGCATACCACCACGAAGACGCAAGACCAAGTGAAGAGTTGACTCCTTTTGGATATTGTAGTCGGAAAGGGTGCGACCATCTTCCAGCTGTTTTCCGGCGAAGATAAGTCGCTGCTGATCTGGGGGGATACCTTCCTTGTCTTGGATTTTAGCCTTCACATTTTCGATGGTGTCTGAAGCCTCGACTTCTAGAGTGATAGTCTTGCCAGTCAAGGTCTTGACGAAAATCTGCATACCACCACGAAGACGGAGTACCAGGTGAAGTGTTGACTCTTTTTGGATGTTGTAGTCAGAGAGGGTGCGACCATCTTCTAGCTGCTTGCCAGCGAAGATAAGTCGCTGCTGGTCTGGAGGGATACCTTCCTTGTCCTGGATCTTAGCCTTCACATTTTCAATGGTGTCAGAGGCCTCGACCTCCAGAGTGATAGTCTTGCCTGTCAAGGTCTTGACAAAAATTTGCATACCACCACGGAGACGGAGTACCAGGTGAAGGGTCGACTCTTTTTGGATGTTGTAGTCAGAAAGGGTACGACCATCTTCCAACTGCTTGCCAGCAAATATGAGACGCTGCTGGTCTGGGGGAATGCCTTCCTTGTCTTGGATTTTAGCCTTTACATTCTCAATAGTATCTGAAGGCTCCACTTCAAGTGTTATAGTTTTTCCTGTAAGTGTTTTGACAAATATTTGCATACCTCCTCTGAGACGCAGTACAAGATGAAGGGTGGATTCTTTCTGGATATTGTAGTCAGATAGGGTGCGTCCATCTTCCAGCTGTTTGCCAGCGAAGATCAGTCGCTGCTGGTCTGGGGGAATGCCTTCTTTGTCTTGGATTTTAGCCTTTACGTTCTCAATAGTATCTGAAGGCTCGACTTCAAGTGTAATAGTCTTACCAGTAAGTGTCTTCACGAAAATCTGCATGCCACCACGGAGACGCAGAACAAGATGGAGGGTAGATTCCTTTTGGATGTTGTAATCAGACAGAGTGCGACCGTCTTCCAACTGCTTTCCAGCGAAGATCAGTCGCTGCTGATCTGGGGGAATGCCTTCTTTGTCTTGGATTTTAGCTTTTACATTTTCGATAGTGTCGGATGGCTCAACTTCTAGGGTGATAGTTTTACCCGTCAAGGTTTTCACGAAAATCTGCATTATGATATCTGTAACAATAAAAGAAAGCTTTATAGAACGGTATTAAATTAACTATAAATTTGATCGAAGTCTCTGATAGGAGAAGGAAGGCTTTAGGCTACCGAACTAGGACAAAGAACAAAGAAAGAACGCGATCACAAAATGGCGTCGGATATACGTCGTAGGTATTTTGTAAAATTTAATTGACAACGTCATTTTTATTTGTTTGAGGCGGAAACAGATAGAAGTGAGAGTATCAAAATAATTTACGAAAAAAAAACGGAAGATCTTACCAAATTAAACTTAGCAGGAAAAACAACACCAGTACAATTCTTAAAAATAAACACAATACGGTATACTGTTTAGTCAACGCGATTCAATCTTACATTGATTTTTTTCAGCACCAGCAAAGTCAAACATAAAAATGCGAAAATCACTATTGAACGAAACCAATCTCTCATTCACTCTTTGAATGGTTTGAAATTATTTGTTCAGGAATGAAAACTAGTCTTTTTAGCTCATCACTATAACTCAAGGAATTTAGTATTAGCAGTAAAAATTAATACAAAACACCACGCATGTAATCCCCGAAGACTTAAGCACAGGGCTGTGTACCTATTAGTACACCATTTTAAAGTCCCGAGTAACAGGTAGCGAGCATAAATGCAGACTTTTTCATGGAAGAACATAATAACACTTTGCCCAACCCCAAAATTAAACCTAGGACCTTATGCTCAGGAATCACACTTGCAACCACTCGACTAACGCAGCAACGTGGCAAACAAATTAATTAAATGTGACAATGACAAACATTCCTTTTGGTTGGTGGTACTCATATGAAGCTTTCTAACACGAGTGTCGTAAAATGCCTTGACTTTTCTGGGACCACCAGTGGGGTAGTGTGGTTATAAAAGTATTGTGTTTGTATCTAGTATCAAATACCGTATACGTAAGGGTTGTATGAAAACCAACCCTGGGCTTTAGACGTTTATTAAGGAAAATACAGCACTGCTTGGTTGTCCTTGTTTTAATAACATAGTCCAAATGACAATTAGACAGATTTTCTGCCTAGTTTAGGAAAGGGAGTCCTCTTACCCATTTTATATTGTTGTACTGGTTCTACTTATTTATAGCATCTAATTTTATAAGACACTTTTATATACCATGTACAAACTACATTGAATGAAATTATTATTATATAATTATAAAATCTGACAGACAGACCACGATACGATCTCAAATTTTAGCCGTCTGTACGAACGTGCTTCCAGTCAGTTTTGTTTCGGAAAACGGACGGTCATGCGACAAGTCATATACAAAAAAATACAAATAACCCTCCTTTTAGGCTTCGCCGCAGTCGGGTGAAAACAATACATGGTCACGTAGTGAGTGATATCGATAAGAACTTTACTTAAGTTGAATTTGAGTAAGTTTAGTACAGTACTGGTCCGATCAAGCGGCGGTATTTGAGCAAAAATCAACAGAGTTTCATAACGAGGTGTGGAGTACTTTGAATGCATCCAGTTATTTGCAGGATGGAGGAGGATCTTTATGTATTAATTTTATTATAATGTTTTTTTTTAATTCAAACAGGTAGAGTTTGCAACACTGATGTTTAATGTCAAAAAATTGAACGGATGGAGCGATGGATTGAACAATTCTTGAATTTATTTATTTTATCATCTGTGACGCGGGCGTATCGCTAGAAAATTGACTCTTGGAAAATTTTTAGAAATAATAATTTTATCAATCAAATATTCAGTGTTAACAGAAATCGCTTAGTTTTATCGGCAAAATAATGTGTTAATATTGTGCTGCTGCTTTTGGTTTACATACATTTTCATTGTTTCAACGGGTTTTAATTAGTGTCTTTTTTCTTTTGTAAACACGTTGAAATATTTCCTAATTTTTTTATATCATACGGTTCCTGAATAAACTATGAGTCACTGGTTTAGCTCTAACGCTTACAAGTGAAGTGTTTCGGATCTAAATAGTTTGTGTTTTGAAAGATGGCCGATTTAATTCGTGCTATGGGGGCGCCGATCGGACCCCCAGTAAAGGATAAGCTGGGGTCTCCATCGACGGAATCTGAAGACGGTGGGGGTGATATCGCAGAGTTAGCGGCAGATTTGGAGCTGGATGAACCTGATGGACCTAGCACTAATGGTAAGTTCATCAGACAGTAGAGTCTAATATGGGCATAAATGAGAATTGTAGCAATTATTGTTGATTTAATGATGATTTGTAATAGGTGAACGGCAGGCAGTGCTGGCCCCGCCTGAAACTGAGTGGTACCATGGCCGGTTGGATAGATATACCTCTGAAGAAAGGCTATGGGCTGCTGGGAAACTTGGGAGCTATCTAGGTAAGACATACTCTGTGAAACTTCTCTTGACCACATCTAATTATTTGTTTAAATACTAGAACATTTAGGGTGTCCGTGTTATACATTAATGAACAGCACTTGACCAGCAAGGAGTCCATTAAATCTGGTAGAAAATCAAATCAATAAGATTGTTTACTTCAAATATATAACATCCTATTGCACCTTTTTTTTTGACGTTTTATACGTGCCCATGTAGGCCTATGTGAAATAAAATATTTTGATTTGGTTTAATTATCAAAGTTGCCCTAATGAATAATACAATACAAATTAATTATTTTCCTGTTAGTTAAAGTCAACCAAAATTATCTTTAGTTGATGCATCAAACATATTGTATTTTCCTGTATTAAATTCAATATTTTCCTTGTTATTGTGTTGATTATAATTATCCTAGGCAGACACCATATTTTTTTGTTGAATAAAAATCATATAACATTTTTTTAATCTCATTAACATACAATGTCTGCAATGAAGATTAAAAGTTGTTATAGCTCCCATTTTAGGTTCCAGGCTACCTGTGTCAAATAACATAACAATTTATTTTAAGGTCAATGCAAGAAAAGGTGACACACAAACAGACATACTTTTTTATGATATTAGAATAGATGCCATTGATTTAAGATTTAAAAAAACATACATTTTTACATATTACGTAAAAATATATAATTAAATGAAATCAGTAAAAAAAAGTAGTAAGAGGCATATTTAGTTATAAACTTTCAGTCCCAACAATAGACAAAGGCATACAAAACAGTTCCCATGGTGTTTTCTATGAGAAAGGGTTATGCAACTATGTTGAACAACATTTCGTATGGACTACAGTGTACTTGTACTTCATTGTTCTGTTGTTTTCACTTGTACAACAAAGATAACATTACAGGTAGTTATATTATTGTAATGGTAACAATGTAGTTTTTCTTAGCAAGTCATATTACAAAGTTGGTACAATGGATTATAACTGTGTGCATGTATTTGTAACAGAATATTTTTTTTATCTATCACACCAGGCTATTTGCCTAATTCTGTAGGTACATATAATTATACCAACTACACTATTACTATGCATAGTTGCATACCTTCATGTAGAATGCAATAATAGTATTTATTTAGTTATCTATCTATCTATAAATATAAAAATCAATGCCACTTTTCGTTGTAATTTTATAACTCAAGAACGGGCTTAATTATCCAAACCAAATGTTTAGGCTTTGTTCGGACTATTTAGTAGATGGTTTATGTAAAGATTGCACAAAATTGGTCGAGCGGTTCTTCGTTTATCACATTTTTTGTAACAAATGAATTCAATGAATGGCAGATCATTTTGTGTGTGTTTAAGTGGATTCGAGAATGGTTGAGATTCACAATTGGACCCGGTAGGTGGCGCTACTGTCCGGACAGGACGACGTCTGCCAGGTCTGCTAGTAGTATACAATGTGGAGCAGGACGATTGACATTCCTCTAAACCACGTTAAGAAAGGCATGCTCTTGACCCGTATACAAAAAATCAATCAAATCCAATGACTACTTTAGCCACAGGAAATTATTTTAAATTTTCTTATTTTTCAACATGATGTAGATCGGAGTCCGTAATAATAGGTAAACATTGTAAGGTCAGGAACCTGTGCAAAAACCTACGATTCTATTCTCAACGTCTCAATACGCTTGAAAGACAGAGAAAGGTGTCATACGATCCCACTCTGACGCGCCCCGCACACTCCCACAAAATACTACAATTATAAAGAAAAAGTAATATTACTTACGCAAATAATGCATTAGTGGTGCATAGAAAATTGCGAGTGTGTGTGTGAGCGGAATTTTTTTCGGCAAAAAGTCCTTGACTCGGTAACTATGTCAGTCAGTGCATACGCATAGCGGCGCCCTTTGAGGAGAGCACACGCCTACTTTTTTTATCACAAGACGAGCCGCGCGCGCATTGTCGTGATTTTATGAAAAGTTTGTTGTTATTGTGATTAAAGACGATTTATGATATTTGGATTAGTGCATAGGTTACTGTGACTTATTGGTGTTAGTGTAATATTAGTTATTTAGGCATTTATTAGGTAGCTAGTTTTGTGATTTAGGTTAAGTTAGTAAGTTTTTTAGTTTAATTATGCCTCAAATAAGGTTTTAAGTGATTAATTATTCAATCAGTGATCTTTTATTAATTAACAACTCGCAACTTAGTGAGTTTATGCCGCTGATTTGTTGTTCTCCGATAAAAAGTACCTACGCCCAACATCGCCGCCGCTCGCTGCACCCCGCGCACTAGGTCAGTGACTTTTCGTAGTTAAAGCGTGTTTACTTTTTATGCAGTTGATTCTGCTATTTATTTTGTTTGAAAATTGCAATTTTTAAATTTTCCACTAACTACTAATCTTCGTGTTTTAAAATGTTTCGATGGACTAGTACAGTGCTAGTTTTAATTTAATGTCGTAGTTCCAGATCCACATTGTATAACAGAATGGCAAAATATGGGTGCGCTGCACCTCTGTCTTACCTGTCGTGGTTTACAGGCGTGATATAATACAGACTTTTTGCTTGAATTTATGTTAACAATTTATTTCCTTTCAGTACGAGAGAGTGATCGTAAGCCAGGTTCTTATGTCCTGAGTTACTTGGGCCGCACTGGAATAAATCACTTTAGGTAAATCAACATTCAAATTAGTATCATACCTAAACATTAAAACTGATCCTGCTTTGTATGAGTATTCTGTACAATGAGAGATCAGCTTAATTTAGTTTGGTATAGCATTATTGATCACGGTGTGTACAATACCTACAAATATTTAATTTTCCTGTATTAGAACCTACTTTGTTTGTTTAACATGCAATTTTGGTTTGATGGTTAATCAATTCTCTGATTTTAGATATTTGCTTCATGTATTGGTTTTGTACCCCACAGAATAACGGCAGTATGTGGCGACTATTACATCGGTGGTCGTCAGTTCGACTCGCTGACCGAACTGGTGGGCTTCTACAGCCATTGCTCTGATCTTCTGAAGAGGGAGAGGCTTGTGGAGCCAGTGCCACCACCCGAACCCGTCAATGATAAAAAGGTATGATTACTTTTCATTAGCTGTAACTGTTCCACTCCAAAGCAGAGACCTCTATTCTTCTTTACACTTCTTTGTATCTTGATCTAGTGTTCAAAAATCCTGACTGTAAGTGACACGACTGTAAGTGATTGTCGCGGGAAGCTTTCGAAGACCCATATTCGAAGATTTTAGTTTTGCTGGGTAATAATAGCATAATATAATAACCCCTCCTTGCTCTTGGGCAGAGCGAAAAGGAGTGTCAGACTTCTACTGACTAAAAACCACCCATGTTCCTTCTTAGCTCTCTATGTCGAGGCCGCGATAACTAGTGTACAACCCGCGGCCCCGACGGGCGTCGGCCCTTTACAGTGTTTTTTAAACATTCATACGCTCTTTGGTACGAATTGTTACAGTACTGATAACAACATTTGTGCCTTTTTTTTTCTGGCGGGTGGAAAATCATCAAATAACCTCTTTCGCTCTTGGGCAGAGCGAAAGGGAGTGTCAGACTTCTAATGACTAAAAACCACCTATGTTCCTTTTTAGCCTTTTAGCTTGAGGCTAATAGTTACGGCCGCGGGTAGTCCTCTGGTTATCGCGGCCTCGACATAGAGGGCGAAGAAGGAACATGGGTGGTTTTTAGTCAGTAGAAGTCTGACACTCCCTTTCGCTCTGCCCAAGAGCGGGAGGGGTTATTCGATGATTTTACACCCACCAAAAAAAAAAAAAAAAAAAAAGGCTAATAGTTACTAGAGTTCGACGCCATGTCAGTCATTCCTCAGCTCACAAACTCAAATTATCACCAGTGTGAAGTTTCACTAGATAACGCCTGTATTGCCTTTTCTGGCCAACCAGTCAGGAACGAATACAAATCGTCACGCCAGCGTTTCTTGGGTCTGTTTCGGTGACGACGACCGTCTTCAGGCACCCACTGTGTGACGATTCTGGCCCATCTGTCTTGACCCATCCTTGAAATGTGACCTGCCCAGTCCCATTTCAACCTCGCATACTTATCGCCAACATAGCCGATGCCTGTCTAGGTGTGTATTGAAGTGTGTGTGGTGTAAAATGCTATGCTCCATCGCTCTTTGGTAAACCTTGAGTTCCATCCAATATTTATGTATAATATTTTTTCTTTGGCAGAGGGTAGTGGCAATACTGCCATACACGAAGATGCCCGACACAGACGAGCTCACGTTCCAGAAGGGAGACATCTTCTTTCTGCACAACGACATGGGTGATGGCTGGCTCTGGGTAACTGCACATAGGTGAGATATTATTTTTACCTTGTAACTAGGAAGTCAGAAGTAAGTTTATAGTCAAGAACTGTTTCTGAAATTCGATCTTGGTTTTATGATGACTGCACTATCTCTTAACAGTGTTATGAACGATTACTGAGCATGAGGTCCTGGGTTCGATTCTCGGTTGGGGCAAAATGTTAATGGGTTTTCCATCAGGAATTTCTCAGTAGTAGCCATGGAGTCTGGATTTATGCCTGGTTGATGGCAAAGGGCAGGCCCTCTATAACATGGGTCTTGAACATACTATCATCATCAGACATCCGACTTAGCCCTTTGTGCTTCAGGGCAGCGGTATCTCTTTCGAACAGTCCCGCATTATTAATCCTGTTTTGTAAATTTTTCGGAACATCTAAAACTAATGTATTGGCATAAAACTCATAGTCGATGTGGCACAGATCATGACGCTCTATTATGAGTAACAGTTCATTCAAGTAGATAATACCCGATATCTTGCCTTGGCTTCAATGTATCCGTTTATTTTCCGATATCTCATATCCTGCTATTAAATGTACAACTAATGCGTAGTTCCCTTGCACGGCCATTATATTTAGAAAGGGTCTAGCGTTCGTAGCACAATTTGTTTACAGGTCAACGGTCGCCATAGTGTAGGAAGGAAGTCTATTTAGTAGGCATGATTAGATATTTATTTTAGTTGTGATAATGCGCGTTTTTGTTCATTTTTGACGGCCGAAAATGGAACGATAGAACTATAGGATAAATGATAAATGCCAATGTCAAATAAATTGGGATAAAGGCTAGAAATGGGTCATTTGTACATTAATTTATTTATTTGCCTGTGTTCGCTAATATTTGACGGCATTTAAATGGATGTTCAAGTAAAGCGTTGAATTTCTATTCCTTTGAATAAAAAGGTTGGTGTTGTATTATCAGGTTTTGTATGACTCATGCCAAATCTCCAATTAGTTTATTGATAGTAAGGAAAGGTAATAGTTTTAGTTTGAAGTTCAGAATGAAACAACTACTTACTGACTAGCCACATACTTTAATGTGCAAAGCATTTGATGGGGTCATGCTGGCACTTAATTTAATTTTGAGCATGTCCTCTAATCACTGTGTTATGTTTGTACACGCTAGGCGCCACCACATGAAGCTACTACAATCTGACAAATTTCTTTAATAGATATTTAACCTAATCACTAAAGCTTTAGGTTCAAGGTTGATTGGAAAGTTTGACAGTTTTGTTTAACTTGATGTGCTAGAGTCTGTACAAAAACAATTTAAGAATCACGATAAATGTGTTCAATATTAAATAAAAATAAAATAGCTAGTTAGTCCAAATACTATTAATTATAAATGGGATTTTGATTTACCATTTCAGGTGATGATTAAATAGGATATACATGAATGTATTTCTCCATTTAATAACACATATATTTTCCTTATGTAACTACAAATACCATTTACTTGTTTCAGACTGAAACATTGATGTTGTATAATGTGTTAGTGTTTGTTTTAGTGATTAAAATGTGTGATTTAGAAAGTGATATTTGTTTAAACAGAACTGGGGAGCAAGGAATGATCTTCAGAGAGTTGGTCGAGGATCTTGACCCATCAATAGATCCTAACACCGTGTTCTCCTGGTTTCATCCTAACTGCACAAAGAGCGAGGCAGTAGATATGCTAGTCAAGGCTGGACCAGGAAGTTTCCTTGTGAGACCCTCGGACAACTCACCCGGGGACTACTCCTTGTTCTTCCACATCAATAACCAGATTCAAAGGTTCAGGATAGAGAAGAAAGGCGTGAGGTACCTCATGGGTGGGAGAACGTTTGAATGTTTGGATGCTGTCATCAATAGGTACAGAAAGGAGCAGATTGTTGAAGGACATACTTTGGGACAGCCGGTGAGTTTATGTGGCTATCTATGTTTAATATTTGAATATTTTTGTATTGGTGATGTAAAAATTGATTCTTAATTTTCATTTCCTTACAATTCCGTACCACGCTAAAAAGGTTTCCATGTTTTAGGCGTATTACAATTTTCACTCCACTGTAAATAAATTAAATACAGATATTTATCTGAATTGTAAACAAATTCATGTCTTACTATCACGACAAAAAGTCGTTTGTAAATATTTTATACGTATTTACGATAAGATTAGTCTCAAACTTGCATGAGTATTTTACGTTTGTCATTCTTATCTGTTTATCATAACATAACAATTGAAGAGAAAGCATCAAGTAACCTAAAATGCTTCGAAATTATACGCAGTTCGATAGTCATTTTGCGGTAAAAACAATCATAATATGCTGTTTTACTAATGATTTGGTCTATATAATAAGTTTTAATCAAATAAGCTAAAGTAACCCAAGTGTCGTTCACTTATCGAACTTTAACACACACAAGCCAAGCCTAATTACAGATTTTTTTTCTTGCCAACCGCCATTTTCAATTCATCTTTTTTTTCTCATCAGCTGATAGCTGAAGGTCACGTAATCGAGCCACAGCAAAGCACAACCGGGGCAGCTGCTGAGAAGATCTACGCGACATTACGCGAATGCCGCGACCAGATCGGCCTGAAGAAGACCAAGGGAATCAAACACCAGGGCTATTTGAACAAGAAGTCTGATAAGGGTGCCAAGAAATGGAAGGCTTTGTACTTTGTGCTGCTTCAAGAAGGGACTGATACGCATCTGTACTTCTATGACTCGCCGAAGCGGACGAAGCCGAAGGGATTGATAGATCTGTCGTGCGCTTATCTTTATCAGGTAAGGAAACTGACTTGTAGAAATTATGAGGTTGATAAACTTAGAATTTTACAAAATATACTTGACAATCCGAATTTTGCGGATATTATGTTGTCGACTCGAAATCTTTAGTTTAATATGTACCGTTTTATCATTTAGGAGAGGTTTTGATCGAGCCTACCGTACCCTTTGACGAAATTAATAATATATATATTTTGCGATTACAAAGTAATTTTTTTAAGTGAGAGCCATGAGGAAATTCTAACCCATAAGAACTACCGGGAAACTTTCTTAGGCAACTTTATCTCTTTCTAACAATTACCTCAAACAATTTTGTCATAAGTACTTCTTTTTTGATCACTTGTAGACTGCCCATAAAAATGAATGGATTGCAGAAGTCAGTCAAAGGATATCGGACATTTTAGTATGAACTTTAGTCAAAGAGGCGTCGGATTATTTGACTGACTACGACCCACTGACAGATCAGATAGCCAGTTGCTCCATGTCAAATACTGGCATTCAAAGCTGCATTCGGTTAGACTGGAAGTTGCAGGATCCAAGACAGTTAAATCGTTTCTCTGGGACTTCGCCGGGTTTCATTGTCTCGGCGCTTTTTTGTGGTCGCCACTGTTGATTCTGGCTTACAGGAGTTACAGTGGTTTGGGAATAGTGTGGCGGGCTTGTCCCATTTAAAAAAAAAGACGGAAGCTGACCCCAACATAGTTGTTAAAAGGTTAGGCAAATGATGATACATAATTTAGCTAAGTTGTTGCTTCTTGTTCCCAGGTCCACGAATCCCTCTGGGAGCGTGAATTCTGTTTCCAACTGGTGGAGCGTGCATTGCCGTGTTTGTCGACTCACACGTTTCTCGCCGCTAACTCTGCGACCGAAGAACGCGCATGGCTCGACGCGCTTAGGCCGCTGTGCGTTCCGCAGCAGGCAAGACATCAGTGCAAGGTAATATATGAGTTATTATCGTCTATTCAAGCATATTTTACACTAAGTGGAGCGATCTGGTGAAGGTAGCGGGGATCCGTTGGGTTGCGAGACGGCGTCTTTTTGCTGAAATTATGATGATGAAGCGAGTTCCACCCACATGTGACAGTCACTGTCTTGGTATAAACCTGAAATCCAAACTTTTACTGATTTTTTATTACTAGTCTACAGAATCTGGCTTCTAGAGTCTTGCTGGCCAGTTGTAAGATATCTTGCCATCTATTTATCGTTAGTGCTAGGAGTTATACTTATGTGTAATACATTACTGGAATATTTTGTTCATTTAACAGTTAAAAAATAAACATAACGTAAAATCACACCTGTATATCGTCGAAGGATTAGGCAAACGTGTACCGAATAGTGCACTGGCATTTCGACAGTTACGTTTAAGTGTGCTATATTAGGGGGTGAACCTATTGCCATCGAAAGGTCTCAAATCTTCGTGCTGCTTATGAAAAAATCCTGATGGAAAAAAAATTCCCTTGAGTTTTTTTTCCATCAGGATTTTCACAGTATAAAATATGTAACACTATCGGATGCGTGGGATTAGCCTAGAGGATTATCAGAAGCAAAACGGGAGTCAACTGCTTATTGAAAAGTAAACGCGTGTTTCTGAAAAGCAACACGCGTAGGCAGACAGGAACCGCCTACGTGTTTTAAACGGATAAAGGATCTTGGGCAAAATGGGTTCCGTCCATTAAAAATATTGCAACATATAAGTACAAGTACGAGTAGTTCTATTTCTGTTCTCCGGCGACTGAGGTACGTGTGGTAACACAATGAAGTAAAGTTCTTTTAATAAGCTATTATTTAAAATATATTATTTTGTGGTGTCGTTGGTCGTACGCTTCAAGTTCATAGAAATGTGGGCACGATCCCTTGCCGTCACCTCATGCATCGTATGTTAGACCGTGTGGTGTGTGTGGGCAGGTGGCGCGCGTGGTGTGGCTGCGGGCGCTGCGCGTGCGCTGCCTGACGGCGCACCGCCTGCCCGCGCGCCTGGCGCCGCGCCCGCTGCTGCGCCTGGCGCTGGGCGCCGCGCCCGTCGCCTCCACCAAGCCGAAGCCCTCGCCCGACCCGCACTGGGACGACGAGTTTGTGTTCGAGTGAGTACACACGCATACACGACTTACATACAGAGCAGGAGTCATGGAGGTGGTATCGAAACCGACACACAAATTATAGCGCGTAGGTTAAATAATACTAATATTGTAATTTATTTTATCGTCATTGCGCTGAAAACGGTGAATGGCATGTCCTTGTACAAAACATTCTAAGACTTAATTTACAGCCCACTCATAGAGAAGAAGCCTGTTTGCCCGCAGTGGAAACATTACAGGCTAAAGAGCAGTGAGTGGGACACAACTTAAAAAAACCATGATCAAAGTAAAATATCATGCAGACTATACCTACGACAGGGCCCTATGCAGATCCGAATTTCGGTCCCTTAGTAAAACCGGTTTTTCGTGGGATTGACTATGGAAACGAAATCGGATTTCGCATGCCTTACCTACGACGGGAGGTGATGCGATATCGTCCGTATTTTTATTTCATAGAAACACAAAGTCTTCAGAAATCAAGCTTAGCTGCATTGTATAATATAATGGAAAACCAAATAAGCAGCAAACATAATTCAAATAATGTTTGTTTTCTATTTACAGCGATGTACCTCCCGATGTGACGTCATTTACAATCACTGTTCACAACACGGGGAAGAGGGGAAAAGAATCAGAGGTAAGACAAGTTATATATATATCTATATATATATATAGATACGGATGTCTTACTGGTCAACGAAAGTCTAACTGTTCTCTCGAAATGGTTTGCAGCTAACAATCTTTTACTGAATGCGAACAAAACAAAATGTCTAAAGTTCTCTTTACCAAATGTACCACTACGTGACCTAAATTTGACTCTTGACGGCAAAAAACTTGAAGTTATAGCGGAAACGGTATTCTTAGGGATTACTATCGATTCAAAATTGCAGTGGGGCGCACACATAAGAACTCTTTCGGGTAGGTTAAGCTCAGCTGCATACGCAGTAAGGAAAATAAGGCAGTTAACTGATGTAGCCACAGCTAGGTTAGTATACTATGCTTATTTCCACAGTATTATGTCCTACGCATTCTGCTGTGGGGATCGGCAGCGGACGTTGATTCAATTTTCATTTTACAGAAGAGGGCAGTCCGCGCGATCTATAAGATGGGCCCTCGCGAGTCTCTCAGAGAAAAATTTAAAGAGATTGATATCCTGACTCTGCCTTCACTTTATATCTTAGAGTGTATTTTGTATGTCCGCAAAAACCGAGGGCTTTTCAAAACTAGAAGCGATTTTCATAATTTAAATACTCGCAGTAAACACGAAATAGTAATACCCAAATTCAGATTAACGAAAACTAGCAAGTCTTTTCTTATAAACAGTATACGCTTTTATAACAAGTTGCCTAAGTCAGTTATAGAACTGACCGATGGAAAGTTTAAAAACTACATTAAACGTGTCCTTATTCAAAAAGCATAATTATAAAATCAAGGACCACGTCGAAGATAAAAAAGTTTGGCTTTAGCTTCTGCGCATGCGGCTTCCCTGGTAACTCTTAGCCGGTACAAAGTTGTGGATGTCTCTAACTATTCTCAATTTTATTATTTATTTTTTCTCTTCCATTAATTACTCTCTTTTACAGTGGTTTTTAATCATCCAGACGCCCTTTGGTACGAATAGTTACAGCACTGATATCAACATTTGTGCCTTACCTACATTACAAAAATTTGTTAATTGATATGTTATGTACTTTTTTATTTTTACATTGTTTTTATTTATATATTTTTTTATTATTGATTTGTGTCTGTAGTAACTCTAAAATGAACTTACACCTTACTATTGTATCGAGTCTGGTTCTTCTAACCAACATAACAGACAGAATGTGTTGCTGGGGAGTTTGTTCCGTCACTTCTTCTTTCCAGCTAAACACTAGGAAGTGCCGAAGGGTGGGCGTTTTGGGGGACTGTCTCTTGTAAATAAGTAGAGTAAAGTAATTTTGACGTTCGAAAAGTGCTGATTATCAGCCTAATTTGAATAAATGACTTTTGATTGATAGATTGATTATATTTTTCTATGACTGTTTTATTAATAAATAAAATAATAAAAAATAAAAAAAATATATGGGAATCATCGACAAGAAGAAGAAGCACTTTCTTTATCAGATTGCTATATAATTTTTTTTTTGCAATGCTTACGAATGGAATATATTTCAGGTTGCAGAACTGACTATTGAACTAGCGAATCTCGCAAATGGTGAAGAGATCGAAGAATGGTACCCGCTCGCAGGCATGACGCCTATCGGCGAGTGGGGATCTTTAAGACTGCGTATAAGGTAGTAGTTTACTTATTTCCTCCGACCCCTTAAATATAATTAAAAAATAACAATATGGCGTCACTTCTTATTACCACTACTTGTAAAAAGGGTAAAGGGAAACATCGTGAGGAAATAGCAGGCACGTCCAAGAACCAAACATTCGGCGACATTTGTGGTATCTACCAACCCGCACTAGGCTCGCGTGATGTATTATAGTCCATTCCCTCTAATAGAGAGGAGGCCTGCGTCTCGGCAGTAAGAACATTATAGGCTGATCTGGCATCCAGAGCCATTCCTTGCAGACCCCTTCCATGGTGCTGACATTACCTTGGGGCGCGCGTGGAACACGAACTCCGTCGACACGGCCTGACCTCATAAGACGGACGGACGGCGAGCTAGCTTATTGCTCACCGTCCACAGGCCCGCACTTGGGGATCTAAAATGGCCACTTTGGCAGATCATAATATGAATCGAGTTAAAAACCGTCAAATGGACCTTTCATAATAGTAACTGCGTCTGTGACGCAGCGTCTGCCTCTGTGTGTGTCTGTGTGTGTGTGTGTGTCTGAGGTACATTTTACGCTTTTTATGATCTGTTAAAGTGGCCATTTTAGATCCCCTGTATCAACGAATTTGTATAAACCTAAAGCTAGATGCTAAACATTCTAGTTTTAACTTCCAGATACATGCAAGAATTGGTGATGCCTCGAGAAGAATACAATCCCCTGCGTCAGCTGCTCTTAGAGCCGGGACTACCTGCGGTCAAAGCTTTGGCGGACCTGTGCCGCACTGATAGACAGCCTTTGGCTACTTGTACGTATTTATTTTGAGTCATCTTATTTCTCTTGCTTGCTTGACAATATTTAAGTCGATTTGGCTCATAAGACGACTTGGTGAAGGATGCAAGGATCCGCTGGGTCCGAGACGCACGGGACTGGTCAATGTGGCAACACTTGGATGAGGTCTATGCCTATTTATATATCTTCCCAAATAGAAAAAAATCATAGATAATTTAAAAACAATTTGCTGGGTGCTGCTGTTATAAAAGTGCAATACCTCTAAGGTCAAAATGTGAACCGTTTAAGCGAAGATGCTGAGAGGGCATGGACAAGTCTGACATTTCCTTCCGTTCCGCTTAGCGCGGGACGTGTCATTTGATGAGTTTCTACTTGAAAAAAGAAGAGCGGACTCTTGTCGTTGTTCTTCTAGAGCCACAGAAACACAGAAACGTTAGTTTAGTATTTTGAGCGCCATTTCAAATTGGCGCATGTACAAAACGTGCTAAACTGTTCCCAGATTGTGCCAACATAAAACTTTCTATTCGGTCTTTTATTGTATTGTGTTTTTGTATATTTGGAATGTTACGTGCCCCAGCCCTGCTGCACGCATTCACGGAGTGCGGTCGCGGCGCGGAGCTGGCCCGCGAGCTGGTGAGCGCGGAGGTGGCGCGGGAGACCGACCATCGCGCCATGTTCCGCGCCGCCTCGCTCGCTACCGCGCTTGTGGACGAGTTCATGCGGGCGCACTGCAAGCCCTTCCTGCAGGTATATCTTATATCTTTGGCATCATTAAACAGCTTTAGAGGAAGAAATTTTTAACCATGTTCCAAATTTTTATATCTTAATTGAAAATAACGAAATATGTGTTATTTCTGTATCACTTTGTACGTACTAAAGAATTGAGATATCGTAACACATATAGTCCCATCAACAGTAAAGCTACATCCAAGGCCTAAAAAAGTATTTTTTTTTTGCAGGCAGCTATTTCAGAGACAGTTCAAAGACTAATAGACGCAAAACAATCAGCTGAATTGAATCCAACGAAAATGGACTCTCCCGACGACGCCTGCAACAACGCTGAATTCCTGCTCATGATACTGGATCAGGTAATTTAATTTAATCATATATTTCGAGCAACAAGACCTATGAGTCTTGTTACTATGAGTGTTGATACTGGATCAGGTAATTTAATTTAATCATTTAATTCGAGCAACAAGACCTATGAGTCTTGTTGCTTTTGTTGTTGTGTATTGTGTATGTCTTTACATGGGTTTTTACTTATATTTTTGTACATTATTAACCTGAAAATTTAAGCATTCGTTTTTCCTAGGTAGCTTCATATTTTTTTAAGTTTTTATGTGGATTTTTATTCCTCTTGAATCTTTGTAATGTCAGTTAGTGACAGGCCTAGTTTATTTTTAATGTATTGGAGGAGCTAGTTGCAGGTCGTCTATGTAAATCACATCAACCTCATTATTTTTCTTTTTAATAATTATGTTCTAGAAATTCTTTCAAAATTATATAAATGTCAATAATCTGGAGATGAGAAGATCCAGGTTGTTGAATTGGCAGTCTACGTCTGGAGCTGAAAGGCATCACAAGTATTCAATTTTATAAGAGTGACCAGAGGAAGTTTTCCTCCTCTGAGGTTCATAAAGTTACGCGTACTCGTGCCATGGCGTAATATCTGTTGCCCGGGCTATAGGAGTGAAGATCCTCCACTCTCCTTTATCATCTGAGGAAACTAACGTCCTCCGGCCCTCCGAGGGGAAGATTGACGGCTCCGCCTCCTCTGCTACTAAGACTGAAGCCTGACGTCCCTCGGCCACTGCTACAGCCGAGAGCACCTCATTTTCTCCAATTCATCGTATATTCATCTTCATTCTTTGTTCACCAGCTTTCCCTAGTTTAACTTCTAGCTCCGTTTAGGTAGGCTCTATATGCTAGGATAGTCCTAAATAATAAACTCTTATAACTTGTCCCCTTGACTATTTCTTTTAATAGTGCTCCCCTCCAAACTGAAAGTTAGGTAGGTGAGTGCTGTGTGACCTTACAGTTTTCTGGCTCCTACCAGGAAAATTTAACGTTACAAGTGTTAGTACCAATGTACTAACAAACTATGTTAGTACTACATACATAAACTCACGCCCTTTTCCCATGGGGGTAGGCAGAAACGACAGAACGCCACCTGATGCGATCCATACCTACTCCTTTTACCTCGTCAACATTCATACATCTGGTCATACACGCACCGTTACAAGTACTACGCACCTGTCCTTTCTGAAAAACGTCACCAATGAGATCAGTGTATGTCTTTCTCGGGCGTCCTCTCCCGGCGTTGCCACTCACATACCTTTCGTTAATCGACTTTCACTCATCCTCTCTACATGACCAAACCACCTACAGATTGTGACAGGTTGGGCGAAGTGTTATTGGGTTTTTCTATCCGTAGCAGCCGCGTAGTCTGAATTGCCCGGTTGGTGACAATACGGTCGCACCCTATTACAAATACTTAAACTACTCAACTGGCGAAAGGATCATGTTCATGGATAAATGGAATCCCGTACCAAACTGCATCAACATCAAACTTTGTTTTGTTATTGTCTACATTTATCATATTAACTCCTACAAAAGTTCTTTTTGTAAACTAAATCCGAGTTTCGCAACAAAAAATTTAATTTTTTTTTTTTTTTTTTTTAAATTTATAAAATCGAAAATAACCTCAAAACCAGGCAATATAGGTTTTGTAGGGTCCTGCTAATCTTGTTAATCAACACAGTATCAGAAAAACACGTTTAAAAGTTGCTTCGTGCATTGTTGCTCGTGCCTGGGGGCTACTGTCTAAGACCGTCAACGAAACGTCAACGGACAACGAAATCGAAAGAACTCGAGTAACTTTGAACCCTACTCCCTATAATATTTGGATTCATGAATTTTGAAAATACACCCTGAGTCCCGGAGTATGGACAACTGTACAATCGTGTTGATGTTTTTTGTTTAGTTCGGGTACCTAACTAAATCTATGTTCGTTTGGCCGAAACTACGGGTTTCGTGCTTAGAGAGTAGACCCCCTGTACACCCCTTCGGGGATTACTGGCGTGATGTTATGTTATGTGTATTTGGTGTTCCAGATAACGCTGTCAATCTTCACGTCTCCCGAGGCGTGTCCGCGACCAGTGCGGTACCTGTGCGGCTGCCTGCAACGCGCCGCGTCCGCCAAGTGGCCTAACGAGCGGTTCGTGCGCACGCGCGTCGTGTCCGGTATGTGACATAATTATATATAAGCTTTTCATCATCATCATCATCATCATCACGGGTGACCACTGAAACACAGCGCTGTGTTGTGGGTCCCCCAAGCACAGCACCATGCTGAGTCATGCCGTGCAAACTTGTGGGAATTCGCGACCGCGTGGACAAGTAATACACAGAAGTAAGTTGCAAATAAGTAACGATTAATTTATTAAGATATCAAGTAACTAAAGCTAGCAGTTACACTACGAAAAGGTAAAATTAAATAATGTTACATGAACGGTAAAACTACTAGAAACATTAGGTTACGGCGAGCTTCGGCGAGTAAAATATGATCGAGGTCAGAATAGGACCTCGCACGATCTTAGTTCAAAACAGACTGCCTGCCCCGTCCGAAGCTCAGTACCAAAACCCTCCCACATCTGCAGTTCTCTAAACAAAGGACGCGGCAAAACGATTGCATTTCAAAAGTATAATAAAACACGAGAAATACAAATGGGTACAATAAAAGGTAACTGAAAATAATAGAACAATGAACCTTAACTAAAAATAAAGAATCATAGAAGACAATAGTACCTATAACTTAAAAACACAAAATGAAACTTTCAAAAATAATTTATTGAGATATAAGTAAGACTATACTAAATATATAAACTAAAATAACCTAAAGCGTTGAGGAGAAGTTTTTCGATGCCCTTTTATAGTTAGTTTGTTTTTAGGTTAGTTTAGTTTAAAAATAATTACAATAAGTATTTCTATAAAAATATTACATTCTTAACAACTATGCAAGGGATAGGTACGTGAGACACAGTCCCCACAAACTGTTAACTTTTTTTTTGTATCCCTGTTTGACTTATTTCTTAATATTTGATGCTTTGTAAGTGTATTGCTGTTTTTTTCTCCTGCATGCTCGACATGTTTCTGCGACAATTTTTTTTTCATTTTACTGCCATTGTCGCATTCCATTTGGGGTTGGCGCAACATGTTTTCTTCATTCATTATCAGGCATCGTTTACTACTGTGGCGACAGCGACATCTATCGCAACATAAGCGAACTAATGGCAATTCCTACATCGCGCTATCAAAGTTATCCGCGACATTAGCGTATATAGAAAATCCCGACTAGCTTTATGTTGGGCAGATAGCCCACCAGACACAACACCAGTCTGGTCGGAGGATCCTCCCTATTCTATCGGGTATGAGGAGCTTTACACCCCCCCCCCTCCCAAACTACTTTCTCTTTCATATCATTCCTCACACAATCGATTCATCTTTTCGTTGGCTCTCCCTCTCCCTCCATCAACATTATCTTCTTCTTCTTCTTCTTTATGGGGTTCAGGTTTCCGCACTTAGTCCTTGAAGTGGACCATTGTGCGTGAGCCATGGTGGCCGATTACTCCAACCAGCCCACCTCCCTCCAGAAGCAGATCAGACTTCCCGGTCTCCTCAGGGCTTCCGCAAGGGATCTTGGTGTACCAAGGGTCTCCTCACGAATCTTGGTAACGCCTGTACACTCAAGGAGCACATGCGCCACCGTTTCCTCTGCCTCCATGCATGCTCTGCACAGGGGGCTGTCAGTGATACCTAGGTTATGGAAGTGTTTATTTAGTGAACAGTGTCCAGTGATGGTCCCCGCCACCAGACGCAGGCTGTCTCTGTCCAGGCGCAGAAGGCGCCTGGTCAGCTTTGTATCCAGGGATGGCATAGCATCCTTGGATTGCCTACATCCTGGTGTCAAGGTCCACCGTTCCTCCGCTTGTATGCGAGTGTGGTCTTTTAACCAGCTTCTTAGCTGCTTGAAAGGGATGGGCACAATGGGTTCGGGTCCGTACGGTTTTGTGCTGGATCCTCTTCTGGCAAGTTCGTCAGCCGCATCGTTTCCAAGTGATCCACTGTGACCTCTTATCCATTGTAGTGTTACCGTGTTGTGATTTAGTACCGTGATACGTTCTAGTGCCTTGTGGCATTCTAGTATCAGTCTCGACGTGATCTGATTGCTCTTTAGGGATTGAAGGACTGAGGCACTGTCGGAGAGTATTCGAATATTAGTATCCGTAACCTCCCTGGCCTCTATAGCGTGTGCCGCTTGGATAATACCTACACACTCTGCTTGAAAAACTGAGTTGAGCGTTCCAAGTGGTTTGGATATCTTAATGTTTAGGTCGTCGGAGAACACCCCGACGCCTGTCCCATTTTCGGTTTTTGATCCATCAGTGTAAATCCTTAGCTCTCTTGTACCTGAGTAGTCACACCACTCCTCTATGAGCTCTATGTTGTAGTGTTTTTGAAAGCAGTGGGTCTTCAGGGTTCTGTCGATGGGTGATGCCATCAACGGTTGTTCTTTGATTGCACCTTCTTTGATGCGTGTGTGTTTGATTCTAGAATCATTTCTTAGGGTGCCGGATACTTCAAGTCTAAAGGTCGCTATGGCCGCTTCCTCTCTTACGACGAGGTGTAGGGGAGGTAGGCCCAGCATCACCTGTAAGGCGGCAGTGGGGGAAGTTCTCATGCTGCCGGTGATTGCTACGCAGGCAAATCTTTGTAGTTTCTCGAGGTCTTTTTGGGCTGTGCTTAGGTTGGTCCTGGGCCACCAAACCAAAGACCCGTATGTAATGATTGGTCGGATAACTGTGGTGTATAGCCAGTAGGTGATTTTGGGACTTATGCCCCAATTTCTCCCGAGGAGTCTGTTGCATTGCCATAGAGCTATACTGGCTTTCGTGATGATGTAATCAGTGTGTTTTGCCCAGTTCAGCTGTTTGTCCAAAAATATACCCAGGTATTTGGTTTCAGTCGATAGGCTTAGGCTCCATCAACATTAATATCCAGAACTTTTTCAGTCACATACGGTTCGTCCCTTCTCATTACATGACCGTACCACTGACTGACTGCCAAAAAAGTTTTTAGTTATTGAACAATAGAAAGTTATGACTATTAGGCGAACTTTATAGAAAGACAAAAAAAAAGATAGAAAGAAGGAGATGTAGCAATAATAACATTTTTATATCGCAAACAACCTCCATAAAACGGTACCTCCTATTTATATTCATCTAAAACTGTAAATAACGATAAGTATACAAACAGACGTGTTAGTTCATAGTTGTGGTTACTCCCCAGGCTTCATCTTCCTCCGTCTGATCTGCCCGGCGCTAGTAGAGCCGCGCGGCTGGGGGCTGGTGTGTACGTGTTAGTTAATAGTTGTGGTTACTCCCCAGGCTTCATCTTCCTCCGTCTGATCTGCCCGGCGCTAGTAGAGCCGCGCGGCTGGGGGCTGGTGTGTACGTGTTAGTTCATAGTTGTGGTTACTCCCCAGGCTTCATCTTCCTCCGTCTGATCTGCCCGGCGCTAGTAGAGCCGCGCGGCTGGGGGCTGGTGTGTACGTGTTAGTTCATAGTTGTGGTTACTCCCCAGGCTTCATCTTCCTCCGTCTGATCTGCCCGGCGCTAGTAGAGCCGCGCGGCTGGGGGCTGGTGTGTACGTGTTAGTTCATAGTTGTGGTTACTCCCCAGGCTTCATCTTCCTCCGTCTGATCTGCCCGGCGCTAGTAGAGCCGCGCGGCTGGGGGCTGGTGTGTACGTGTTAGTTCATAGTTGTGGTTACTCCCCAGGCTTCATCTTCCTCCGTCTGATCTGCCCGGCGCTAGTAGAGCCGCGCGGCTGGGGGCTGGTGTGTACGTGTTAGTTCATAGTTGTGGTTACTCCCCAGGCTTCATCTTCCTCCGTCTGATCTGCCCGGCGCTAGTAGAGCCGCGCGGCTGGGGGCTGGTGTGTACGTGTTAGTTCATAGTTGTGGTTACTCCCCAGGCTTCATCTTCCTCCGTCTGATCTGCCCGGCGCTAGTAGAGCCGCGCGGCTGGGGGCTGGTGTGTACGTGTTAGTTCATAGTTGTGGTTACTCCCCAGGCTTCATCTTCCTCCGTCTGATCTGCCCGGCGCTAGTAGAGCCGCGCGGCTGGGGGCTGGTGTGTACGTGTTAGTTCATAGTTGTGGTTACTCCCCAGGCTTCATCTTCCTCCGTCTGATCTGCCCGGCGCTAGTAGAGCCGCGCGGCTGGGGGCTGGTGCCGGCGGTGCCGCCCCCGCACGCGATGCGCTCGCTGCTCATGGTGGCCAAGTGTCTGCAGAACCTCGCCAACCTCGTCGAGTTCGGCGCCAAGGTAAGAACACTATGATGGGCGGTTCTCATTGACGTAACGTAACACGGTGTAACACAAAAGAACCACAGACGAAAGAAGAAACACCGACTTATGCAATGCATCATGAAATGTAATCAACAACCAAGGGAAATTGTTTCAACACGTACTACATTTCATGTTACATTTTACCAATGTGTACCCGGAATAAAGTCACTGACATCATCATACATAGACTTTTCTCGATATCGAGACAACGAGCCCAGTTCTTTCTCCATCTGGCAAAACCAAGCAACCGTCAGTGCATGCATCTTACTGGACGCGCGTTATCTCACACTATTTACAATTGGCTATTTGACTACTGTTAAAAATTTACGAAAATGTTATGTTATTTCAAAGAACTAACAGAAATAACACGATGTGTGAAAAAAATATTATTTTTGATATAAAATGAAAGAGAAAAAAGTTTTTGGTGGGGGCACTTTCTATCCTTGTCGCGCGAACGGCCATTTTTACTACGTAACTATGGCTGTATGATATATGACGTCAGTTTCATGTACAGCTTTGTCTAGCACGTGATTTAAAATCAGTTAAAACTGTCCTCTTTTTTGGTCGATTTTATTACTTTTTTTCACACATTGTGTTATTTCTTTAAAATAACATAACATTTTCGTGAATTTTTAACAGTAGTCAAATAGCCAATAGGGATATGTGTCCTGAGTCAAAAAAATTATTCCGTTTAGTCCGGATTATCAAAAAATATTGGATAATTATGTCTTTTGTTATTCAAATGTATAAAAATTGACGAAAATAAAACGCGTCAAAGATCATGAGTGGCGGCTTTTGCACTACGTGGTAAAAATGTAGTGCGGTGTGACGTCACACGAGTTTTCGGAGCACTTCATTTTTGGTTTACGTGCAAAAAGAAAAAATACGTGTTCAATATTCTTTGGAAATCTATCTGACGGACTAATTAGTTTTTTTTTGTTAACTACCCTATTGGTTAGTTGTAGCGATACCTTTGACACGTCAAATGACGCCACCATCTCCTCATATAAAGGCACAAAATAATAGAAAAGGTGGATATTTACAGGAGCCGTACATGGAAGTTGTAAACCCGTTCATCTTGAAGAACAAAGAGCGCATGGTCGTTTTCTTGGACCAGCTCAGCAACGTGCCTGACCCTGGCAACCCGCCGCCCAGTCCTAACAACAACTTTGATATTGGTAAGAACATAATATCTCTATCATTGGTTATACACACATACAATGAATAATATAGGATATACTTGGCAAGAACTTGTGTTGAAAAATAAATGAAATCAGGAACGGTCTTTTAACTAAAAATAAGGGCCCAACTTTGCTAAAGAAAATTCTTAAGACAAAATGACTCACGTAAACGATTAACGTGTCAAAGTTCAGTGTGAGATCGAGTGGTGGTAAAATAGAGTCACTATAATGCACGTCACTGTAATGCACATTTGGGGGCATGAGAAACACACTCGGAATTTTGTGACTTTGATATGTTTTGAATTGCAATGACGTACATTCCAATGTCGCGCATTCTCGGCCTGGACCAAGATTGTCCGGCTTGTTAATGTACAGCATGACAAATTAAACCAAAACAAACATACTTAGAAGAATTTCGCGACCAATTTCGAGGTACCGCTCGCCGGCCGCTGCCGCGGCACCGCTCGCTTCGCTCGCTCGGCTCGCGCGTAGTTGGTCACAGTTCTAACCTAACCTAACCTATGGATCCCTTCGACATTGAAAACATAAAAACAGTTTGGAAAGTCATAAATAACGAGACTAACAGGAAAAAAATACGTACCACTAGCTACACATTAAATACAGCATGTGGTCCTAAAAGCGATAATCAGGAAGTAGCTCAAGAATTTGTAAATTTCTTTACTGATATTCCTTTAAAAACAACGGAGGCTCTTAATTCCTCACCTGAAGTCTCAATTGGTTTATTGAAGGCGAACGTGCCTGGTTGCCTGGCTGAATTTAAATTTAAACATATAAACCCTACGGAGCTAATTAAAGCTTTCCGGCAAATAAAAATTAAACTGACCGAAGATCTATGGGGAATGTCTATCAAAGTTTGTACATCCATAGTTGAGACTATTGCACCATACTTAGCTTCAATATTTAATTTGTGTGTAGACCAAGGGGTTTTCCCAGATTTAATGAAACACAGTAAGGTCATACCTCTTTTCAAATCTGGTGACAGTAAAGATACTAATAATTATAGACCTGTATCGGTGTTGCCAGCTTTTAGCAAGGTTTTTGAAAAAGTTATGCTTAACCAAATGCTCAATCATTTTAACACCAACAGAATCTTACACGATCAACAGTACGGTTTCACTAAAGGACGTTGCACAACTGACGCCGGTGTAACTTTATTAAAACACATATTTAATGCGTGGGAACAGTCTCAAGATGCTGTAGGAATATTTTGTGACCTCTCAAAAGCATTTGATTGCGTGAATCACGACACATTGCTTTTGAAACTTGAGCATTATGGACTAGGTAAACTTGCACTTAGTTTAGTAAAATCTTATTTGAGTGAAAGGCAACAACATGTTCAAATAAATGGTGTTAATTCACAGGGTTTAAAAGTAAAAATGGGGGTTCCGCAAGGCTCAATATTGGGCCCTTTTCTTTTTCTGGTATATATTAATGATCTACCCTATTTATTGAAAAACCAACCTCAGAATATGGTGTTATTTGCTGATGACACTTCCCTAATTTTTAAGATAAATAGACGGGCTCAAAAGCTAGATGACGTGAATAAAGCCCTACTTCAGATTCATAATTGGTTCACAGCAAACAATTTAGTATTAAATGAAAAAAAGACAAAATGCATAAGATTTGCTTTACCGAATGTTAAAAGTAGTGATTGTGATATTCTATTAAATAACGAGAAACTAGAATTCGTAGATGAAACGGTTCTCTTGGGGATTACGCTTGATTCACGGCTACAATGGGGTGCTCATTTAACATCTCTTGCAGGGCGGCTAAGTTCAGCAGCATATGCCATTAGAAAAATTCGTCAGTTTACTGATGTAGATACCGCTAGGCTGGTCTATTTTAGTTACTTTCATAGCCTAATGTCTTATGGCATTTTGTTATGGGGACGAGCTGCAGACATTGAATCTATTTTTATTCTGCAAAAACGAGCCATCAGAGCAATATATGGTCTTCGTAGGCGCGATTCTCTGAGAGAACTATTTAAGAACATTAACATTATGACGGTGCATTGTCAGTACATCTACGAAAACATAATGTATGTGAGAAAAAATCTGCATCTTTTTAGTAAAAGAGGTGACAGACACAATTATATTACTAGGAATAGGGACCAGTTAGTGCAGCCAGGCTTCAGACTCGCTAAGGTAGACTCATCTTTCATGGGGTACTGTTTGAGATGCTATAACAAAATTCCACAAAGCATTCTTGAATTGAATGAGACGAAATTTAAAACATGTATCAAACGCACACTATGCAAGCAAGCATATTACAAGTTAGACGATTATATCGCTGATAAAAATGCTTGGCTCAATGCCGGTCCTGCTCCACAAGGACAGGACGCTTAAATGAATAGCATTTAATAGGAAGAAGAAAGAAGAAGAAGAAGATTGTACAACTATCTTTGCAATGTATAAATTCAATCTCTTTAGTATTATATAGTCGCATAGCACATATTGTGTGAGTACTATGTACTAGAAAGCTGTCATTCTCTGGAAACCTACATTTATTTTTCTATTTTTTATTTGACTTGGATATGCCCTGGCGATTGAGAGTGTGTCATGCTCACTTAAATGTCTCGCTGATGGTGGCGGGTGTGTCGGGTCATTTCGTTCCCTTTAAAATGGTTGAGTGGAATGGTGGCTGATCCATGCGTCATGCTCGTGAACGGGTGCTGTCAGTTGTGACTGGTCACCTCTTAGTTGCCACGGCTTGTTTGAATTATTATATTATTTTTAAATCGTCGTTTTGGCTTTACTTACTGTCGACACTTATCGTGCACAACTTGCTACATCGTTCTCACATGATAATATACCAATCTCGATATGAATGATGTAACCAAAGTTTTGTAACAATATTATGATTGAAAAGAGTATCCATGAAGTTTCTTGCCATTCTTCTCATGAGACCAACGCTTTGGAATCGGCAACTACAGTACACTGACAGTTATTATGCCTTGTGAGTGGGACTGTAGCTTAGTTTATTAGCTTATTAAAATTTAGTATTTGTTCGACTATTCAAAAGAGCCTGTAACTGGCCAACTTGAAATAAATGATTTTGATTTGATTTGATTTGATTGTTTTTACAATCGTCTTTCGGAACAGCACTACCTAGTTTCCAAGTCCCAAAATTCCGAGTCACCTGATTGGCCAACCAATCGGCCAATCACGCGATGTCGCCATTTATCGTGCCGTACATTCTTGGATCGGGCAAGCAAGGTACAGCCGAGTATTTGGAGACATTGTGATGGTTCCTTTTCCAAGGGCGTACACACCCGTGTTGTGCAATCCAGTGTCGCGCATTGCTGGTATGTGCATTGTCGTGCTGTACAATATCAAGCCGGACAATCTTGGTTCAGGCCGAGAATGCGCGACATCGGAATGTACGTGTTTTGAATTCCAATGACGTACATTCCTATGTCGCGCATTCTCGTGCCGTGCATTGTTGATGTTGAGCATTGCTGGCTCCCGTAAAATAGTGCGTTAGTGATGGGTTACTCATCATTTATATATGAGGTTGAGGGAGCACCTCATTTTGCCTCGTGAGGTCCTCACGAGGTACCCCTCATATGAGGCGAGGAGTCGACGTCGACGAGCCGAGTCCGATCCGAACTCAGCCGAAACTCACTCGCTAGTTTTTGTGTCATTATTGTCGATGTCAATTTTTGAGGACGCGTGAACGAGTAGTGAGGTGGTTCAATGTTGCAATTCGAGTAACTCTTTCAATTTGCGATCACGAGTACCTCAAACGAGGCACCTCATGAGTGAGGGACACATCTCTCGTAGTTCATGTGGAAATGTCAAATATATGACCACTCCTTCTTCGGGTCGTCAACTCACTGGGGAGTTTGTTCCGCCACTTCTTTGTAAATAAGTAAAGTAAATTTTGACGTTCGAAAAGTGCTGATTATCAGCCTAGTTTAAATAAATAAGAATTGATTTTGATTTTTAACTCAGTTATTATATTAAATGAAATTTTATTTCTACCAGAAGTCGGCCACATCGACGGCGTTGGTAGTGGCTTCGGAAAGGTCCCTTAAAGTGTAGGAAAAGTTGCACTAAGAGCAGGTCAGGAGGTGGGCCATGGTTTGGGAACAAACTCAGCAGTCGTACTCAGTATTATTGGAATACCGCCACTGGAATTACAGGCAGATTCTAAACCACTGTTATTTAAATACCGTTTTACCCAACACTATCTAATTCTTTCGTATTCATTAAAAAGTATACTTACAATTATTTATCTTCTACAGCAAAAGAACTAGCAACACTCCACCACATATGCGTGTCGCACCTAACGGAGCTGCAAGGACTGGCCAAAACCCAAACCGCCATAAGGAAGCTGGTCACTGTGACTGAGATGCTCACCAAACACAAGCACAAGTATCTCGAGATGATCAGATAGGATACAACTACTAACACACAGGTAAGGAGTTTTAACTTAGATACCGCGGCCCCGGAATACAAAGGGCTAAGAAGGAACTTGGGTGGTTTTTTTTTGTCAGAAGAAGTCTGACACTCCCTTTCTCTCTGCCCAGATCGAGAGGAGTCATTTGATGATTTCCCATCCACCAAAAAAAAGGGTTTCAGCTTTCTACATTTTTATTCTTAAGTGGGCTTGGTCTTGACCGCGATGGATGTGGTCTATGATGGAACGAGCGAGCCCCGAAGATGCCTATTCCTTTTATCTGTGGAAGCTGGGATAGTTATTTCCATGTGAAGATCCCAATTTGATATCTTTGTCTTACAATATATCTCTAGTGTGACACTAATGGCTCAAGATCTCGGGTATTTTATTTTTTTAAGTACTTATCCCCTTTTTTTTTTTTTTTTTTTTAAAAACCACCCATGTTCCTTCTTCGCCCTCTATGTCGAGGCCGCGATAACCGTTGGACTACCCGCGGCCCCGACAGGCGTCGGCCCTTTCGGGCCCCTCCCATGTTGCTGACATCTCTTTGAGGCGCGCGTGGAACACGAACGCGCCGTCGACACGGCCTGTTTTCGTCGTGAGACGGACGGACGGCGAGTTAGCCCATCACTCACCGTCCACAGGCCCGCGTCTACGGTGGCCGGAGGTCATCGCGGGACCCCCGACGCCCGGAGCGCCTCCCGCGGCGGCCGGGACGAGAGGTTCTCTCCCTCTCGCGTTCCGCCACCTTCTTCGCCAGCATCACTGCTTCGCAGAAGGAGGCGACGGCGTCCCATTCCTCCTCGCCCCGGACCATGGCTTGCACCAGGGCCGGGCGCGAGAGGTCGCCGCCGCCGATCGCCGCTACGAGAACACGGCGGGGCTCCGCCCAAGCGGGGCACACCTCCACTGTGTGCTCCACCGTGTCCTCCGGCCGATCCTCGCAATGGTGGCATCCGGGCGTTTCCTCCTGCCCGATTCGGTGCAGGTACCTCCCGAAACAACCGTGTCCGGTGAGGACCTGCGTCAGACGGAAGGTGAGGGCGCCGTGGCGCCTCTCAAGCCACTCCTCAAAGAGGGGACTTACCGCCACTATCGTGGCGTGCCCTGCACGGGGTTGCCTTGGACTTAAACGAGTGATGAATGTAAATGATGATAGATGGAGGGATAGGACGAACAAATAAAAGATGGATGAATTGTGTGAGGAATGATATGAAGGAAAACTTCTTCGTTCCTCTTGATATAGTTTCACTTTGGCTCTATGACAAATCTTGCGTAAACCTCAGAAAGCATACTATGGCGTCTGGCTGCCTGAAGGCGAAGGGTAGGCAAACATCTGTTGTGAATAACACTGTTGATTACTTAATTGTTAATTTTAAGTTTTATGTCTCTGTGTGAGTCTGCCTCACTACGTAATTGGCTATTTGACTACTGTTAAAAATTCACGAAAATGTTATGTTATTTCAAAGAACTAACAGAAATATAACACGATGTGTGAAAAAAGTAATAAAATCCATCAGAAAATGGCTTAGTTTTAACTGATTTTAAATGACGTGTTAGACAAAGACAGCTCTATAGATACGTGACGTCATATTTCATACCGCCATAGTTACGTAGTACAAATGGCCGTTTCGCGCGACAAGCTTAGAAAGTGCCCCCACCAAAAACTTCTAAAGTATGTAACTACTCCGGTTTTTGATCGTTTTTTTTACCACACCGTGTTATTCCTGTTAGTTCTTTGAAATAACATAACATTTTCGTGATTTTTTAACAGTAGTCTAGTACGTTTGTTTTATGTTCCAAATTTAAAAATAAGTGACTACTGCATGTTAAAAAAAAATAAGTATGCATGCATTATGCCTTAGTGTTTTCCCTTTTTCCTTTGTTCCAGGGTAACAAGCAGTAATCGTATCGGAGTATCGGTTAAAGTAGCGGCAGACGCAAGTCTTCCGACCGACGTAGAAATAAGGAATTTCCAATAGTCGTTCATGCATAGTCATCGTTAGCTTTAGTCTTGTATTACTTTAACGACAACGTACGCGTATTACACGTTACAAGCTTATTCGTGCCAAAACGTTACGTTTTTAAGTGCGTATTTTACATACCCTTATAATTCTTCCTATTAAATGCAATTTTATTTAAAAATAACAAAAAACAGCTCTCTAGTATTGTAAGTACTATTTATTGGTTTTATTTAAATCAAATAATAAAAAAAAAACTTATGTAAGTTAATTTGAGCATTTATTTTGTTTCTTAAGAGTAATGTATGAGCGAGAAATATTCTCCATTTATAGCACACATAATTAAAAGATTTACACACACAAACTGCTATTTCCTACAAAGTGTAATGGCAACACGGTCAAAATGTAAGAAAAAGTAGATTTTTTTAAACAAATGAAAAAAAATCTATGTGGGGGACTCAGAAGAATGTACAGAATATGTGGTAACGGTTTCCGCATCGGTGTACCTTCCACTCTGTGTAGCTTTTATAAGAGTACAATGGTGAGCTTAACCCATGATTGGGTTTTCTTACAGCAAACCTTACTTCGATTGCGAGACTTAAAAAAGACGTTACACCCATGTGAATAAACAGTACATTTAAAAACTTAAATCGACTTATTTTAAAAACCTAACTAAACTAATAATATTAATTCGTATTTAATTAGACATTCAGTATTTATTTTTGTTGAGAGGTCTTCTTTGACATAGCAGGCAATCTTTTGCTAATATAAGATGATTCCAATATATTCTTAGGCGTCAAAATTCGCCAGCAATAATAAAGTTAAGATCATCGTAAATATGAGAATACCTCTTACTGAAACTGCTTTAAATTCATAATGAATAGAATTAATATTAATAATCGTTTTATACTACTCGATTATTTAGATTTTTGTACTTTATAGTCCGATTATTTTAGTAGTATACTTAGATGTAGATAAATATAGGAGTAAAGCTCGACCATCAATCTTAAGACACCAAAAAAGTACTAGGTAAAGTGTATGATTGTGATAGATGTGAGTCGTGACTCGTAGACTGGTGTTGTTTGCTAAATTACATTTTTGAATGTTGCACTTACAATCATTGCTGTGCACTTCGACTATATTGATTCTCTGTGATAATGTCTCCTTATACTTTCATGAAATTTTGCATTTCATTCTGTGATTAATGATTTTATTCAAATTTTGATATGTTTAAGATTTTAATACTGTGTTAACTTCTATTGATTTGTTTAGCTTATTTTTGCCTTATTTTGGGTACTTACTGTAAGTAAATTAGACAAATCTTTAGACTAGCTGACTCGAACTTGTTCCGTATTTCTTCCCTTTCCTCTTGCTCAATAAATGTTTTGTGTAGACAGTTTATATTTCTAGTGCCATATATTCTGTACTTTATATAATTGCACTCACTTTACATCACAATTTTATTAAGCTGCTTTAAATAAAATTGCTGCCTTTTATATAATACAAGTAACGCGATGCAACGCTAATTCAAAGTATTTTTATTAATTTGTATTCTTAACATATTAAAAGTTACAATCAGATTCAGCTATTTTTCGGCATTGAAAAATTTAATAAAGAATTATTTTTACAAAATGTTTTTGATTTAGGTTTTATTTTTAAAGCAGAGTGTTTTAATTTTATTGCAAATGGATATTGATTTGAATAAGATATTTCTACTTTGTCTGTATTCCGCCTGTTTTCACTATTGCAAAGACATTTTAATACGGGCTCGTTGTACAGTGGTAGATTTTCTCGAAACGACTGGATATAACGCGCATCAATGCATCGAAGTTCGTTTATTTATTTAGTAATAGCTTGTAGGACTAGTTGATGTGTCGTCGCTGTATTTAGGTGTGTTTAGCTTACGATAGGACGATGTCTAGACTGAATTAAGCCCAATTAGACATTAGTATTATGCACTAGATTTTCCACAAAATTGTAATAAAACGTGATAAGAATATGCAATATTTCGGCCCATTTGATAAAAAAATTGTACTGAAATTCAGAGATTATATCCATAGCATAGGAGTCGATATTGTTAATATTTTGAAACATTTTACAATGCATAAGTTTATTTTATTTAAATTTTTAGACATATTGACAAAGTATAAGCTTATTGGAATTGCTATGTTAGTACTGATTGAATGCCAATCAAATAAAGTTATTTGATAAAATCATTGGTTTTATGATTATTTATTTGAGGATAATGAGTCATATTTATCGTATGTTAATTTTACAATTCAATGTAGTATTTGTAAGCATGTTGATCGGCACAGTTTATAAAGTGATTGCACTAGTTAATATCTGCAAATCACTGAGCTGAAGCTTACACTTGCTATTTATAAATTAAAGGCATTTATTTGTATTCATAACAGTTATGAAAAAATAATTACAAGGTATATTATAATGGTTAGTATTAGATTTTGTGACTGTTTTGTAATCTCTTTATATTCTATCCCTTAGCATTTTCTATTTTTAGAAACCCAGACACATATAAAAATAAAATTACTGAAAATTATTTTGTGTTTTATTTTATGGTCAAACACCCACATTATGGTATGATTTTTCGTCTTCAACAGTATGTACTTCGAAAACCAATCAACATGTTGGTGGTTGATTCTATGTAAAAAACTGTAGATATTGCGAGATTTTCCATGTTATTTTAGCACCATAGTCCTCTTATAGGTTTTCCTGTAATCTATGAGACTAACTGCCACACTCAGAGAGCTTTAATGATTACTTAGGCCATCACTTAGTAAAGGTTTTGACAGTTTTGTCATACAAAAGTATGTCAAATCTTACGAGTACCACAGTAAGTGTTGAACTAATTTCTGTATATTTTTATTTTGATTGTTTTGGTCTATTTTATAGTGTATCACACATACATGGATCTCAGATACAAATCATCCAAAATTGTGGATTTTAGCAAATCTAAGAGTGGCTGTGGCAGGATGGACATGGTGTAGCTCGGCCACTAAAAATGGTGTATAAGTCATGAAATAATGTGGTACTTATTTCTTTTTCTAATACCAAAAAGTACATATCCGTACAGTCTACTGCCATAACCATAACCTGGTTTGCGATCGTGGCCGGCGCCAGAACGGAACACATCCTGCACCTTCCAGTATTTAATGACAACCATAGAGACATGCTGGTGACTACATTTATAACATGCATAGAAAAAGAAGCAGGATTTTGGGTTCACAAGTCAAACAAAATTATTTTTATAAATGCGAGTAATTAATATTAATTTACAAATGTAAAAATATGCAAGTTAATTAAGTATATGTTACAGCTATAGATAATTTTTACGACTATGTGAGGAACAATATACTGAATGCCATGATAAAGCAGCTGACGGCAACATAAGGGGATTTCCTTTCACCAATTCTCGCACACTTCCAGAAGGTTCCAAGTAATCTGAAAATCAAACAAATAATAAGTAAGTTACAGTCATATCTCAAAGCTGAAGTTGCGTTCATTAGACAAGATTTTAATGAATCAGATTATACATATTGCTTGCATATATGGATCATCATCAGTTATATTTGCATATTATGATAGTTGCTTAATAGGCAATTGCATAGTTATTTTATGTCACCTATTTTGAAGAACAAATTTTAACAAATCTAACTGTCAAGTGTGTCAGGGGAGGCCTATACCCAGCAGTGGGTGATTCAGGCTGACAAGATGATGATGATGATGATGATCGAAGTGTGCCAGATGTGATGCTAGAAAGTGGCCTCAGCGATGTAAACATAATGTTTTCAAATGATATAAATATTTTAACTGATAAAATATCCATTGAAGTGAACTTAAAAGATGATTATTAATTGTTGATATCTTTACATTACTCAAAAACATAAATTGCATTGCATTGCATTGTATTGTATAATGGGCTGATGTCCGCAACATGGAGTTGCGGACAGCAGCTTAGGGTCATATAATTACATGTTGAAAAACAAAACTTTATATTGTAGTACCTACTTCCTACTCACTTATCGACTCATTAACATTGAATTATTATGGACTAGTGACCCGCCCCGGCTTCGCACGGGTGCAAAAAATATACTAAAACCTTCCTCTTGAACCTCTCTTATCTATTAAAAAAACCGCATCAAAATAAGTTGCGTAGTTTTAAAGATTTAAGCATACATAGGGATATAGGGACAGAGAAAGCGACTTTGTTTTATACTATGTAGTGATAACCTAAATAATGGCTAGTGACTTACCCCGTCTTATTACGGTCCATAATACTTGGAAAGAATGACCTTAGGTAGGCACAAGTGCATATGAGCAATAGTATCACGGACAGCAAGCTTTGAAAATTAAATATAGCACTCTGAAATAAAGTTACAACAAGAGTTTGGTTAGATCGTAGTTTGCTCCACTATTTTATTGACTATCGGACTAGCTATCGTAAGTATGTCTTTACCATTTTAACAATTTCCTAGTTGCAATGGTATTGCTTTAAATGTTTTATGTAGTACTTTATAACCACTGACAAAATAAACGAAAACAGTGTTTTTGGGTGCCGTAGTTTCTCGCTTGACATTTGATTTGACAGATGACAGGTAGTCGCAGTGACATGACATGCAAGGTGACATGACATGACAACGCAGCACCAAATTCGTTCAGAAATATTATTTACAAAGCAGGTTTTCTCGACAAAAGATTTTCCATGACGAAACTTTTCAATAAAGCAAGGATATTCGCAAAGATTTGATTTCTGTAAATTATGCATACTTTTGTGTGTGAATGATTATAATTATGGCAAGAAAGTTGGTGTCTGGTGAGTGAGATGACGCTTAATAGAGAAGTAAGGAAACATTACCCTTCTTTGCGTCGCGCGGTCGGGTAAAAAGAAGACATCATAAATTCATAACATTCTGCACCGACCCCAAACAAATTGGGATAAGTAAAGGCAGGAGATTTATGATGTGCATACTTTTATTGGACAAGTAATCAATATAAAAATGTAATGTTTAAAACTGTTGTCAATATTGTAAAGTAAACTCAAAAAATGTGTAACAATGTTTATGTAAGTATATTTTAACATCAGTTGCAGTAGGTAGGTACTTGCGGTAATAAACTTGTTAGGTCGTATTTTAAAATGACTTAATGTTGTAGGTATGACTGTTGTGAATATTGTAAACATAAAAAACCGGCCAAGAGCGTGTCGGGCCACGCTCAGTGTAGGGTTCCGTAGTTTCCCGTCCGTCACAATAAGTGTTCCCACTTATGAGTTTAAAGGTGGGTATCCATACTATCCATTATGTTCGCGATCCAGCAGCGCTCCGCGCTCCTGCAACAGCTCCCGGTAGTGGGTACGTGCGCGAACACGGAGCGTGCAATATTGCACGCTCCGCGGCAGTCGTTCCGACTCGTGACGGTTTTTAGCGCGAACACAAAGGGGAGCGCAGTGTGTCAAAGGGGAGCGCATGTAAAGGGCGCGCGACAGATCCATTGGATCAGTTGCAGGAGCGCGGAGCGCTGCTGGAGCATGAACATAGTGGTAACCCAACTTAAAAAGGCTATTTGTTACGGAACTCTAATAATTACGGAACACTAAAAACGGGCCCACAAAGGACGGTGATAACTAAAAAAAGAGTTATAGATTCCAACCACACATGGAAAGTTCGAGAAAATGTTGTCTATTTGAGTCCCACCACGAGTAGTGGGTAGGGGTTGTAACATGGAGTGATATTTTTTTGTTTGAAAAAAGATACATTCAGGATAATAAAATATTATGTAAACGAAGTTAAAAAAAAATACGGGCAAATGAAACTTGACCTCTGGATTGTATAGGCGCTCATACGATTCAGGGACCAAATTATATTGGTTAAATGCAGTTTCCATCTGTTGTTTCCATCCAAGTTCAAAATAATTTTCCTAGAAAGTCCTTATAAAGTTCTACTTTTCAGATTTTTTTCGTATTTTCTAAACTTATGGTTCAAAAGTTAGAGGGGGGGGGACGCTTTGTTTTTTACTTTTGGAGCGATTATTTCCGAAATTATTGACATTATCAAAAAATGATTTTAGTAAACCCCTATTCATTTTTAAATACCTTTCCAACAATATATCACACATTAGGGTTAAAATTAAAAAAAAAAACACTTCCCACTTTACATATAGGGGGGCTACCCTAATAAAACATTTTTTTCCAATTTTTATTTTAGCACTTTGTCGGCGTGATTGATACACATATTGGTCCCAAATTTCAGCTTTCTAGTGCTAACGGTCACAGAGATTAAGCGAGGACGGACAGACGGACAGACAGACAGACAGACAGACAGACAGACAGACAGACAGACATGGCGAAACTATAAGGGTTCCTAGTTGACTACGGAACCCTAAAAATGTGTAACAATGACAAGAACATTATCGCTCAACAAACAATGATTAGGTACATTTTATTTATTATCAGTTACTTGCAGTTTTATGTAATAAACTTGTAGTCGTATGATATAAAATTTTCCCAAATATTGTTGTGTGATATTATCTATACAGGGTGTAAATTAACCCTTCACACATACGTCAACCAAGCATTCTGTATATCAAACTAAGCACCCCTACGCAAATTTTTTTGCTGGGAAACGACTTTTTTTTTGGGGTCAAAAATCACATTTTACGGTAAATCTCAATGTAGGACTGTTCAAACATTGTGCTAGTGAATGCTTTGAATAGTAAACGAGTCATGGAGGTAATTTAAGTAAAGTTATAACCTGAAAAACTAGTATTTACAAAAACAGCTGTGCAAAATTTGGAACTTTTACCCCCAATATCTCCGTAACTATGGGGTTCCCAGGTATGGTCTAGAAACAAAAAATAATCGCAGTGGTGGGTAGAACAAGAGCCCTTCGTTTGCGTTAAGAGTACATTTACACCCTTTATCTATACCTACCCCTTAATCAATGCCACTTTTCGTTGTAATTCTATAACTCAAGAACGGGCTCACCTATCCAAACCAAATGTTTAGGCTTGGTTCGGACTATCTAGTAGATGGTTTATGTGAAGTTTGCACAAAATCGGTCGAGCGGTTCTTCATTTATCATTTTTTTTTGTAACAAATGAATTCAATAAACGGCGGATCATATTGTTAATGAGGATTTTGCTGTCTTGGACCCGGTAGTTGGCGCTGCTGACCGGGCAGTATGACGTCTGCCAGGTCCGCTAGTTATGTATAATAAAATTAGCACCAACTGTTTAGGAAAGAGCATTTTTTAATCTAATTGCTACACTTAAATTCATACGTAGAGAATGGTAAGAAGATATACTTAGATTCTAATATCCTTCGCCGCGAAGGGAAATTCCATGTTATAGGTACTTTGCGGTCTCCCTTAAACTCAAAGCATTTGTTACAATTAACAGGCTCTTTCTAAAGACAAAACAAAAGGATGAAGCTACAGTCCCAATCACAAGGTGGAGATAATGACAGCGGCCGGCGTAGCTACCACCGTATCAATTATACGCCCCCCCCCCCCCCGACGTGCGTAGATAAGCAAAAATTAATAAAAACTTCCCAAATATTTGTTTTATTTCAGAAATGACAAAAGTTTAAAAAAGCTAGGGAATGGGACGCCGTCGCCTCCTTCTGCGAAGTAGTGATGCTAGCGAAAGAGGTGGCGAAACGTGAGAGGGAGAGAACCTCTCGTCGCAGTCACCCCGCGGGGACGCTCCGGGCGTCAGGGGTCACGTGTTGGCTTCCAGCTACCGTAGACGCGGGCCTGTGGACGATGAGTAATGGGCTAGATCGCCGTTCGTTCGTCTTAAGACGACGACAGGCCGTGTCGGCGCGTTCGTGTTCCACGCGCGTCTAAATGAGATGTCAGCAACATGGAAGGGGCCCGCAAGGGCCGACGCCCGTTGGGGCTGCGGTTTGTTCGAAAGAGATATCGCGGCCTCTAAGGGCTTAGAAGGAACATGGGTGGTTTTTAGTCAGTAGAAGTCTGACACTCCCTTTCGCTCAGCCCAGAGCGGGACCTCTTTTTTTTTTTTTGGGGGGTGGGAAATCATCAAATAACCCCTCCCGCTCTTGGGCAGAGCGAAAGGGAGTGTCAGACTTTTACTGACTAAAAACCACCCATGTTCCTTCTTAGCCCTATATGTCAAGGGTGCGGGATCTCTTACAACATTCCGCAGCCCTGACGGGCGTCCGCAGCCCTGACGGGCGTAGAGCGGGACCCCATATTTGATGATTTCCTACTGACGTCTTTTAATTTTAATACATATAATTTTATTCTTTTGTGAAATTTTTTTACCCTTCATAAGCCATGGCACGCTACCGCATTTGCACGCCACTGGGTAATAACTTGTAAAAACTTAATTGGCAAAAAGTGGTTCCTTTTAATGATGTAACGCAACCTACTTCTTTTTTATTTATTTTAAGGTTAAATAAATAAAAAAGCAATCTCAATTTGATTACAAGAGTAGGTATGTCATATTTACTAAACTCCAAGGTAGACCGCGAAATTCAAATTTTCTTACGTTTTTTTCAATTTGCCGGTCAGGTTAAACCTGACAAGTTTATATTAAAAGTGTTGATAACAAAAAAAACTAATTAGTCCGTCACATAGATTTCCAAAAAATATTGGACACGTTGGTATTTTTTCTTTTTTCACGTAAACAAACAATGAAGACACAGTGCTTTGAAAACTCCTGTGACGTCATTTTCCAAAACATCAGTATGACATTCTTTACCGGTGAATGACGTCACAACAAATCTTCGCCAATTTATATTGATTTGATAAAAACAAAAAATACGTATCCAATATTTTTCGATAATCTAACAGACGGACTAATTAGAATCATATTTTTTTAAGTCAGTAAACATCCCTATTAAAATCACAAAAACAATAAAAACAAAAAATAGTTAAAAATAAACTTCAGAAGAAAAAACACCTTCTGAAGACGGTGAGATTATGTTCGTTTCATTTAGATTTTTTTCGCCACCGACTTCAGAAGCTTATTTGTTTTCTTAAGTTATATTGTTTGTTATTTATTGTTTACCTTTTTGTGTTATTCACTTTTTTGAGTTTTTGAAGTCGGTATTTTTTTGTGCAATCAACTCAAGAGGAATGTATTTGACGGCGTCGCCGTTGTAAACAGCACGTGCAGCGGGCCAGGTGCGCAGCGCAAGGCGTCACTAAGGCCGCGCCACTTTCCCCACTGCTCGAGCCGGTCTTTATAAACGAGCGCTTGGCATGGAGGGGATCATTACACAACCCAAAGTGGCCAACACAAGGCCGCCCACCCAAGCCGACGCCCGCGATCAGCAGCGGCGCCACGCACCGATACCTACCAACTCGGACAAGAAAAAGGAGATTACCGCCTGCGCCATACAACTCCTTATGGACCTCATCAGAGCCATCAGGCAGGGACAGGACGCGGAGCTGGTGATCCTCGACGGGCTGGCCGGACTACTCACGCTCTACCATGGCTAGCTCGCTGAGGATTCTCCACTGGAACGCCCGCGGCCTCTCCAAGAAGGTTGCATTACTCCGCCTCCTCCTCCGGGAACAGAAGATTGACGTGGCGCTGATCAGCGAGACACTCCTGGGTCCCGCTGACAAGCTCAAGTTCCCAGGCTACCTGCAATACAGGAAAGACGAGAAGTCGCCAACCGGCATCTCATACCGCGGACTGATGGTTCTTGTGAACCGAAGAGTCGTCCACCAACCACTACCTCCGTCGACACTCTCCACATTCTACGCGCTGGGTGTCCAGCTGCACGTTGCCGGCGAGGACGTCGACATATACGCCGCCTACTCACCACCGGCAAGCGTCTGTAGGCTCAACATCACGGAGCTACGGGTGCTGCTCAACAGGTCATCGCACCCAACTCTCCTCGCGGGCGACATGAATGTCAAGCACCCGGCGTGGAATAGCGCAACCACGAACACCGGAGGGAGACGGCTCTTCGCGGACGCTGAGGCCAATGGATACACGGTGTCCGGCCCTGAGACTCCAACCCACTACCCTGACAACCGGGCGCACTTACCTGACGTGCTGGACATCGTGGTCCACAAAGGCCTACGAGGTCAGATGACCCAGCGGGTGATTGACGACGAGATGGAGTCTGATCACCATCCCGTCTTGGTCGTCATCACAGCGACGCCGACGCGACTCTCGTCACCAGCGCCACGTCGAAGAACCGACTGGGCAAGCTTCCGGGAAACGATGGAAGCCACCACTCCTTCCTGGCCCGTAGTCACCGCCGCGGACGTCGACAGGCTAGCCGAGGGCATTACCGCTTGCGTCCAACGCGCCCACCAAGACGCGACCACCACCTCGCCGCCGCAGGGGCCTGCCTACAAGCCTCTGCCAAGACAAATAAAAGCGCTCATCGCCGAGAAGAGGCGCATTCGCAAGCGGTGGCAAGCGACCGGCTGCCCAACTTACAAGCGCGACCTCAACCGCATAGCGGAGAAGGTGAGGGCCAGGATACAGGAGTTCAACGCTGAGAGCTGGGAAGAACGGATCGACGAAGCAGAGGGAGACTGGACGTCGATCCACAAGCTCTGTCGCCAGCTTGCGAGCACCCCAGCCCCAGTACGACCACTACTTCATAGCGACGGGGCACCCAGGTACGCGGCAGCGGACCGAGCGGAGATATTCGCTGAGCACCTGGAGCGTCAATTCGAGCCGAACCCGTCTGATGACTACGAGCACATCGCAGCAGTTGAGAGGCACCTTGGGGAGTACCTCGCCGCACCGGTAGCTCCCGATGATCACCCCATCTACTTCTCGCCTTGCGCAGTCAGACGCGCCATTCTGAAAACCAAGCTGAGGAAGGCCCCCGGAGCGGACGGTATCACCAACACAGCGCTGCGTCACCTACCGTTCCGCACGGTAGCGGCCCTGGCGCGCCTGTTTACGGGGATACTCCGCACAGGGGTTTTTCCGGCCTCGTGGAAGGAGGGGCGCGTCATCATGCTGCCCAAGGCGAACAAGAACGTCTTGAAACCGGAGAGCTACCGACCCATCACCCTGCTCTCCTGCATCTCCAAGGTGTTTGAGCGACTCCTGCTGCGACACCTGAACCCGCACCTGACGCCTCGCCCGGAACAATTCGGGTTCCGCTCGGACCACTCCACGACGCTCCAGCTGTCGAGGGTACTGCACCGCTGCGGCGGCGCTGAACAAGAAGGAGCACGCGGTTGCAGTATTCCTCGACATGGAAAAAGCTTTTGACAAAGTCTGGCACGCCGGTCTGCTGTACAAAATGTCGCAGACAGACACGCCTCGTCGCCTGGTCAAGGTGGTTTCATCGTTTCTCTCTGACAGGTCCTTCAGGGTGGTGGTCGACGGCGCGCTATCCAGCGCCCGGCCGATCGCCGCAGGAGTGCCGCAGGGCAGTTGCGTCTCACCGTCCGCCTGCTCATGTTACACCGACGACATCCCCACCACACCCGGCACCACGCTCGCGCTGTACGCCGACGATGCCGCGTACATAGCTACCTCGCTCACAGCGAAGCACGCGGCCGTCAAGATGCAGCGCGCGCTTGATCTCATTCCAGAATGGCTCTCCAAGTGGAGGTTGTCGGTGAACGTGGGTAAGACGCAGGCGCTGCTCGCCGGCGCCGCCCGCCTACCACCACCCTTAACGCTACAAGGTAAGACGGTCGAGTGGTCGGCCCAGGTCAATTACCTCGGAACCACCATCGACCGACGGCTCACCATGGCTAGCCACGTCCGCAAGGCGGTCGCCAAGGCAAGGACAGCCCGCGCCCTGCTCAAGCCAGTGCTCTCATCTCGCCTGTCGCTGCGAGTCAAGCTGGGAGTGTATAAAACATACATCCGTCCGCTCCTCACCTACGCCGCCCCCGCTTGGCTCGCCCTCACGAGCGAGACCAACAAGAAGCTGCTCCGCGCGCAACAAAGTCTTGCGCTGCGGACAATCGTCGCCGCCCCTCGCTTCGTGAGGAACAATACCATCCAACGCGACCTCAAGATAGAGAGCCTGGACGAGTTCTGCGCCCGCCTCGCGTCCAACATGTTTGCGCGTGCCGACGCATCTGCCTGGCCCCATATCCAAAACATAGCGCCATGGCACGCGCGGCCACCCGACGCGCGACGCCTGCCACGCGACCTACTGCCTGCGGACGACGGCGAACCGCCCCCCTCCCCCCCTGCCCACACCGGGTAGGATAGTTACACCTACACGCTGCCTACCCAAACATTACGACTCCACATACACAACATACACTCGTAACGCGTCGTGTGCTAGGTTAATATAGGCATGACGCGCTGCGACACCAGACACTCGCAACTACACATGCAACCCAACTCACGCGAAGGAACGTGGCAGCGCGGGCATGCCGTTCTCTTCGCCAACATGAGCGGTGTTACTCAGGTACATTGCCGCTCACACACACACATACGTCCCCACGTCCGGACCGCAATCGGCTAGATCTGAGAGCGCCTACGGACGGGGGTCAACTGCCTCGGTAGGGAGCGCCAGAGCCACCAGTGCCGCTGGTTGCTACCCGCTGGGCCTCCTCCGGGAAACCGGAGGTCTCACCCGGCGGTTTCGGACCGCCAAGGTGGCAAGAAGAAAGCGGCGCCAGATGGCGCCGTAGCGCTCCTACTGACACATAACGCATCCACACATAGTCGAGGGCGTGCGCGCTCTCGCTATAGCCGAGCCTATACCGGCAACCCTATGAGGTGCCTGTTGTCACAGGCACCATACCGATACCGCGGGCCCAAGGACACTGTCCATACCCCGCCAGCCGCGCCCCCCTGCGGGGGCGCAGCGTCGTCTTTCGTCGAGGGGATCATTCTTGTCGCAGGCTTGGCCCGGTGCACATGCTGTAGCGCTTAGAGTTTTTAAATTATATCTGAATTATATAGTGGTTTATTTTAAATAACGTGCTATTGGAGTAAAAGTTTATTACCGCTATATTTCGTAGTTTCATTTAAGATGTTGGACCCTCTGCCTTCATATTCATGATGTTAATTATTATTTATCTCTATAAATACAAACCTATTACGTGCACGCCTCATTTTTTTTAAATAAACATAAAACCTGACACTGACCTGCAATTTGCATAAAACGTAAGGAAATATGAATTTCGCGAACTACCTTCAAATCAATAATACAACAGATAACACAAAGCTCGCATTATACTGCACATTATACGCGGAAAAATACTGTGCGCGCGTTTAATATACTGTTAATCCGATTGGTCACAACTAGGTTTTCCAGCTCTATAAAAAGATTCCAGAGAAAATTCCGAATAAACTTTTTTTTTGGAATCATGCTGTATGATTTATTTATTTCCACTCGAACGTCCCAGCCGCAAAGGCGACGTTCTCCTTTATTGCACAATGTACACAGCATAGTTACACGCTAGGCTTAAAACTAGTGAGTACATGACCCTGTTAGGGCGCAGCAAGATAACTTAAAACTCAAATATATTCAATTAAAACATTATATTAATTCAATCAAACTTAAACTTACATCTAGCTCTAGACAAACAAAAAAACAAAAATAAAATATAAAAATTTAACGTACATTGTATAAATATATATATTTCAAACACTATATTTTTTATATTTCTACGATTTTAACATTTTATCTTCCAGGAATTTTTGAATGCTATAATAACACATAACTAAGAGCAATGATTTTTAACTTGGTTTTAAATACACATAAGTGTTTTTGTAGACCGTCTAGTTTCAGGTAATTTATTATATACTTGTATACTTCGATAATCTGGGCTATTTTTGTACATTGTTATCCTAGGTGCCGGTAAAGTTAATTTAGTTTTGCGGCGCTCGTTTTTGTCAAAATTAAATAGTTATAGGTTTTTCTTTAGAAAAGTTGCTATTTCTAATATATAAATACAAATCAAATCAAATCAAATAATTTATTCGCATAATATGGGTAAAAAGATGGTACATAGTGCATTACATAATACTACAGTAAAGATCCTCATATTAACCATTTCTGGTATGCAAAACTTAAAACTACAGAGGTAGGTAAGTACACATTTACATTTTGGACTACATACTAGCTCAACTAGTTATTATTGCACTGATAAGAACATAGTAAGGCGCTACACTAATTTTCTATTCTTATAACTAAGGTATTCCTGGGTGGGCACGCCACGATAGTGGCGGTAAGTCCCCTCTTTGAGGAGTGGCTTGAGAGGCGCCACGGCGCCCTCACCTTCCGTCTGACGCAGGTCCTCACCGGACACGGTTGTTTCGGGAGGTACCTGCACCGAATCAGGCGGGAGGAAACGCCCGGATGCCACCATTGTGAGGATCGGCCGGAGGACACGGTGGAGCACACAGTGGAGGTGTGCCCCGCTTGGGCGGAGCCCCGCCGTGTTCTCGTAGCGGCGATCGGCGGCGGCGACCTCTCGCGCCCGGCCCTGGTGCAAGCCATGGTCCGGGGCGAGGAGGAATGGGACGCCTCCTTCTGCGAAGCAGTGATGCTAGCGAAGGAGGTGGCGGAACGCGAGAGGGAGAGAACCTCTCGTCCCAGCCGCCGCGGGAGGCGCTCCGAGCGTCGGGGGTCCCGCGATGACCTCCGGCCAACGTAGACGCGGGCCTGTGGACGGTGAGTGATGGGCTAACTCGCCGTCCGTCCGTCTCACGACGAAAACAGGCCGTGTCGACGGCGCGTTCGTGTTCCACGCGCGCCTCAAAGAGATGTCAGCAACATGGGAGGGGCCCGAAAGGGCCGACGCCTGTCGGGGCCGCGGGTAGTCCACCGGTTATCGCGGCCTCGACACAGAGGGCGAAGAAGGAACATGGGTGGTTTTTAGTCAGTAGAAGTCTGACACTCCCTTTCGCTCTGCCCAAGAGCGGGAGGGGTTATTCGATGATTTTACACCCACCAAAAAAAAAAAAAAAAAGGTATTCCTGGGTCGTATAGAAACATTTATTGACTAACCAGGCGTATAATTTTTAGGCAATTTGTTAAATAATTTAATTGACATCGGGTAACAATTTCTTCTACAGGGTACGGCAGGGTTAACATTTTTTCTTTTATAAAGTGGGGTCTGCAAATATTTCTAGGTTTTATTTTAAATAATATGCGCATATGCATTTCTTTTAAACAATGAATAGATCGTTCGCATCGACACTGTATCCCCACATGATGATACCGTAACGTAGCCACGCGTAAGCTGCGTGGTAAGCAGAGAGGGCACAGTGAGTTTTTGTGTTTGATTTTAACACACGTGAGTCCATAATTATGAGAATTGTGACAGTTTTATTTTAGTTTTTTTGACATGATTTTTCCAATTTAAATGAGAGTCTAATGTAATACCAAATAGTTTGAATTCTTCTACTTCTTCAACTTATTTTTTTCTTTTTGGTAGGGTTTGAATTGTATGATTTTAGTTTTTTTGTTGTTTACTCGAGATTGTGATTCTGAAGCCAACGTTTAATTAGGTTAAAAGTTTCAACAATCTGGGAGTTATATTGTAGGTTGTTAGAAGAGCTTTTAAAGAGTAGGTACCGAGATGTCATCAGCGAACAACACACATAGATGGTCACATATTTTTGACAGGTCATTGATGTAGATGAGGAAAAGGATACATCCTATTACAGTACCCTGTGGAATTGACCAGTTTGTGGTAAGTATATTATATTCGAGCGGACGTTTTGTAACTCGCAGGTGTCGCAGGTGTTGTCTAGGTGTTCTATCTGTACGTACTGTTTCCTGTCAGCAAGATACGATTTTAACCACTCAAGTGCGTCTCCCCTGATGCCAACTCCATTTAATTTCGTTAATAAGATCGAGTGTGAAACTTTGTCGTAGGCTTTAGTCATGTCGAGCAGGAGACTTATGGCATAGTTTTTGTCTCGGATGTATGTTAGTATTTCTTGTGTGTATTTATAAACTGTTAGGGTCGTTGATCGGTTTGTCCGGAATCCAAATTGGTTGTTGTCTAGTTTGTCGTATTTTTCTAAGAATCTACACACACGTGTTGTATAACTACTTTTCAAATATTTTTGAAAATGCTAGAAGAAGTGCTATTAGTCTGTATTGACAAGGGTATGGGTTTAATGATTGCTATTTTTAACCGGGACGGGAATGTTTTTTCCTCAAAAGATTGATTTACTAGGTATGTTAGTAGAGGGGTGAATTCTAAGATACATGCTTTTATTAATGTTGGGGGTAACACGTCGATGCCACAACTGTGTTTGTTTGGAAGGTAAAATTACTAGGTACTACATAAATAAAGCATATTATAGACTGATACTGATGTACCGAACCGTGCAACTTTTTGCCGACGTTTTACAAGTGCCCAGTGTAGGCCTATTAATGTGAATTTTGATAGAGAAATATTTGAGAACATTTCCTTAAAATCATAATCATCGTTCTTGTGACCTGAGCGGCAGTCATGACGAAACCACGAACTCCTTGGAACATTTCAGTAAAATCATCATCATTCTCCTGCCCTTATCCCAATTTATTTGGGGTCGGCGCAACATGTCTTCTTTTTCCATACTTCCCTAATTATATTTTTTTAAATTTTATTTTTAACATTTCAGTAAAATATTAAATAGAAATATCTAAACACTACCCGCATGACTATTAAGTATCTACATACGCAAGTTACTCCTACGTTGAAATTATTTACTTTTGCTAATTCCAGACGATCTATCCCACCACCCCACATTCCGGAAACTGAACTAAAATTCCGGACATGTACGAAAAATTCCACCGGACGTATGACAACCCTTGTCATAATAAACTTGTAGGTACTACACTTGCTTATCGCACATCAATATCGAGCAGTGTGCACATGACAACATTATCAGAATAACCGAATAACAGATAACATTATTTGTTGAATTTAAGATGATACGTAACATGAATGTTTATAACATTTATCCGTGAGACTGCTTAATTACTAGTCGGTTACATCGCTACAATGGCACAGTGGGACGCGAAAAACAAAACCGTTTTAGTAACCGGAGGTGCTTCCGGCTTGGGTGCTGCCTATGTTGAGGCTTTCCTAGTCCATGGAGCAAAGGTATTTATTAATAAGAATGCTGCCCTGCCTGCCTGCCTGTCTAATATCCACCCAAAAAAGGCGGCTGAATGAAAAAAAAAATCTTTTTAAATAACTGGCAGGCCAGTTTAAATTAAAGAAGTCTGGTTTCACAGCCCTATGTTATCAATGACCTAATCTAACATAAACTAAAAATCAGAGTGCAATTTTTTTTTAACTTTCCTGTGGTCATGGAGGGAATGTAACAATTGACACAGTGATGCGCAGATTTTTGTGAAATTGGGGCCTATTTTAGTCTCGCAGTTTTATGTGCTACGTCTGCAATTTGCGCTTATCCGGTGAGTTATTTTAACATTGCGTACCGTTTGATATTTTTTTATTTATTGCAGAATGTGGCAATATTAGACATTGCCGAGGATCTTGGCAATGCGACCACCGAGCATTTGAACAAAGTTTATGGCAATAAGGTGGTGTTCGTCAAATGCGACGCCAGCAAGGAAGAAGACATTACGAGCGCGTTCGACTTCGTTCTCGTGCAGTTCAAGCAGATTGATGTCATCGTCAACAATGCTGGCGTTATGGTCGATTCCCCCAGCGCTTGGAGAACTACGTCGAATATTAATTATGTAGGTAATTTTAGCATCATTGTCGTTGGTAGCCTCAATGAATTCGTGGTCGGCGCAGCACGACTTTTGAAGATTGTAGGTATGCTTCTAAGCTAAGCCTAAAATAGTAAGAATTCAGTCATTTAGATGAAGCCGAAATATTGTTGTCATCTCTCACAGAACTCATCCATTATTTTTAAATGACTTATAAAAAAGTATGTTGGGTCAGTGGGTCGTCTTAGGGGCGGATTTCTACAGCCAATTTTTTAATGTTCCCCGCTGACTTCGTGATGCAAACATTCATTTAAACTTTTGCGAGTCGATTTTTTCGCAAAGAAGTTTTTTGCTTATAATTGAGTGTGTAACGGAGGTAATTTGCATTTTTTAAATCAAGCTAAACCCCCAATACTCGAAGCTTTTAAAAATAAGCAAGACAGTTTTTTTTAATAACAGAGCATTTTTTTTTCAGCAAGGCGTAGCTTCGTTCACTTTTAAAGGTGTCAAGCACATGAGGAAAGATGAAGGTGGAGTTGGTGGAACTATCATCAACATCGCGTCGACAATGGCTATAACCAAATTTCCATATTTACCGGTCTACTGTGGCGCGAAAATGGCTGTCGTGCAGTTCAGTCAATGTTTAGCGGTAATCCAAATGAACAAGACGACGCTTAGTTGTAGTTTTTGATGAAACTCAATTTTATAACTTTAAAATAATGATTGCTGGCCTAAAATAGTGATTATCGACCAGAATTAGTGATTTACCCAAAATTATGATTACTGACCCAAAATCTGGTAACTTCTGTTTTTTATATTTGTATGGGGAAGTTAAAGGTAAAACAAATAAAAAATTAAACTGCGTAGTGTAACGGTAGCGTGATGCTGAACTTAAATTCTTATTTCCAGATGCATCCGTTCTACGAAAACACAGGTGTCAGGGTTTTGACAATGGTCTTAGGTGCTACTGATACCCCTTTAGTTCAGAATTTAGAATCAAAGGCTTGGGACCCAAAGTTTGGGAACCAAATGGCTGGCGCCATTGCGGACGGTTACATCATTCAAAAGTAAGTCTAAGCAATCCCAAAAAATTGGACCATTCACTCTCATAGATCTCAATAAGCAGTTTTCTTTCATCTTACTTCAGTGTGGGTGAGAGAATAGAGTTAGAGGTTTTGACTCTAACACTCTTTCTCACACTGAAATGGCATGACACATTTCACATTGACATTCGGGTAACTTAAATTTGAATTTTATTATTATTCACAACATTTCAAAACTGACACCACCTTAAAATAAAAATACAATTTCTTTATTTTCGTATCCTGAGTTCATACATGTATTTTTTGATTTCTTTATTTCTGAGAAAAAAAACGAAAACCAAAAAACATGTGATGACGTCATTTAAACGGCAGAATGATGTAGTTATCTTTGCCTAAGCATTCAATATTTTTTATGAAAAAAATAATATAAAAAAAGACGTCAATTTGTCAATGTTGAATGTCACTGAAGTTTACATTTTTCATAAAATTGAACAATTTATTTTTCAAACTCGACACGCTTACTGTTAGTATTATCAACTTTTGATTGATATTTCCCCAATAAAATGGATCCCAAAGAAACATATACGCCAATAAAGGAACCAAAATATTGTTTTGTACCAGCCTGCGCCAACAAGTATGACAAGTGTGACACTTTTCAATTTTTTTTGTCGTGTCACAGTAAAGCAAAGGTTATATCGCCATTCCACCGTAAGAATGACGTCATTTGGCGCTTGCGTCTTTTTAGAACGCGCCGAATTTGAAACTTAAAATAATGAATGAAAAGTACATAATTTCGAAAAACAAAAAAATATGGGTGTCCTAGTTTTGGATTTGCTTTTATATTACTTAATAATACTCACAAGTTAAGAATATGAAATGTTGTCAATTCCCTTTATTTATTTTTAAACAAACTTACCTAATAGATTTTTAAATATCTATCGATCTATCTTCTATCTAATATAAATAAAAAGAGAAGTCCTGACTGTCTGACTGACTGACTGACTCATCAACGCCCAGCCCAAACCCTTGGACCTAGAAAGCTGAAATTTTGCACAGATGTTCCCTATATAATGTAGACAAGGAATAAGGGTGGTTTTTTTCTAAATTCAATCCCTAAGGGCGTTAAATAGTTGATGAAAGTTTGTATGAAATATCATAATCCTTGAGTTAATATACTTCAAACTTGGCACAAATAAATTATAAAGTTTGTCACTTTTATTTTTCCTAAAATACCCCCTTGAGGGGAAATTCGGGGATGTCAAAGTTTGTATGGAAGAATTTTAAAGCGCTTTAGGTTAAATCGAAACTTAGTATCTATGCTAGAGAAAAAAATTAAAGAATAACGTGTATCAGGGTTTTTCGAAAATCGATCCTTAACGGGTTAAAAAGGGATAGTCATTTCTACTACAGGGGATGATTTTATCGCGGGGCTTGATTAACTCGAAAATTGGTGTATGAGTCAAGTTATGAAAGTTATACTATAATAAGCAATGTGAGAAGACATTGTTTACCTAGGTTAACAAATGGGGTACTTAGTCCATTCCCGTGGTATATTTTCCGACATCCACGCTGGCGAAGCCGCAGACAAAAGCAAGTTTCTTATAAAAACGATAGAAGAAAAAGATTATTATTCCTTTACTTATTTATTATTTATTTATTCCTTATTATTATTATTATAATAATACTTCCTGTGTTACGGGCCCTATTATTGTATTGTAGCGTATTACATGTAATTTTTGTGTTGATTAGTCTTTCAAAAGCTACCCGCTTTTGCCTCTTTACCAAAAATGAAACGAAGTTTTCGTCTGGGTTCGAAGTCTAAGCCACTTAATATTTGATTAGCAGCATTTATTTTTGCTTGGATATTATGATAGGTACTTAATTACTTATGACTTTTTCTTCCAGGAGAGAATCAGCAGTAGCAGCTCTTCTGGATATGTTTAAAACTGGCGCTCCTGCTACGATTTGGATGTCAGTTGATAACAAACCGGTACAAAACATCACTGCGGCTCTTGATAATGCCTTTAAAGAATTTGAGAATGTACTTTCGGGAAAATATGTTTTCTGAATATTGTGATATAAAAATTTGCTAATTAACCGTGGTTTCTCATCATCTGCCTAGCCTTTTCCCAACTATATTGGGGTCGGCTTCCAGTCTAATCGGATGCAAGTGAATACCAGTATTTTACATGGAGCGACTGCCTATCTGACCTCCACAACCCAGTTAATACTAGGTAATACGATACCCTTTGGTAAGACTGGATGTCAGACTTTCAGGTCACTGACTACCCGTAACGACTGCCAAAGATCTATATATGGCACCCGGGACCAACAGCTTAACGTGCTTTCCGAGGCACGGAGGAAACTCGGTATGTAATGGGCGGTCACCCATCCACCGATCGACCTAGGCAAGCGCAGCTTAACCTAAAGATCGACCCGAGTGGCAGTTCTTATTAAGCCACGAGCTCCTCTCAATTAACCGTGGTTTCTATGGTTATTAATTTATTATGTAACCCTAGACGAAACAAGAAGCGTCTCAGAGTAGTTTTAAACCGAGTGTTTGATTTTTCCCCTTCGTCCTTAGTTAGATGCTGTTTTTGGAGATCCCGAAGTTATTTATTTTATAATCGTCGACGTAGCTACTAAGAGTTGGTAAGTAAAAGATACCCTGAATTACATGATAAGGATAATTTGATAACGATCTTATTACTGGGTGTGGCCATGAAAAATGTTACACACACTCCGTTTGTAGCACAAAAACAAGAACCTGTTATTTGTAACGTAACAAGCAGAGTAGAGGTCATGCAAAAGAAAATGATTTATTATGAGAAAAAATATACACGGTGGAAGGGCGGAACCAAATTGGTAATCACCGGTGGTAACAACTTTGTATAGGCACATATACAGGTATAGTTTGACCAAATTTTATGGAGCTGACTCCCAGTGGTGGACTCCAGTTTAACTTAAGGAAATCTTCGGTGCTCAAAACTAAGCCCGATAGCTGATTCTTCTTCTAAGCGTGTTTATGCCAATCCAAAAAGCGTCGGCCCTGAACGTGCCTGAACTATGCCACTATTGGCCACTTGCGTGGTTTTTTTTTTGGGTGTGGGAATCATCAAATAACTCCTCCCGCTCTTGGGCAGAGCGAAAGTGAGTGTCAGACTTCTACTGACTAAAAACCAGCCATGTTCCTTCTTAGGCCTTTATGTCGAGGCCGCAGTATCTCTTACAACAACCCGCAGCCCCGACTGGCGTATGTTTGGCGCCTCATTTTAATATGTTGTTAAATCAACGCTTATCAAAAGATAAACAAAACAATGGCTTATCTGCTACTGCCCAAGAGTTCGGCCCTCCACTGAAGTTTATAACATATTGATAGAAATATGATAAATAAACTAGGTGCCTACGTACCTACCTATCTTAATATGATAGATAATATACAATGTATATAAATAAAAATCAATAAAACAACAGTGTTAGTTAGTCAAGTATTAGTGTATCATTACAATGGCGCAGTGGAAAGCAAAAGACAAAACGTTTTTGATAACCGGAGCAGCTTCCGGCCTGGGAGCTGAGTATGCAGCGACATTTTTAAATGAAGGAGCAAAGGTATTTTCATTACTCATACTCGAAAGTAGGTCATAACATGCCTGCGGAGCGGGTTGAAAGTGCTACTTTTCGGCCCTAGGGAGAATCGCTTTCACCTGACAGCTGTCAAATTATTAAAAAAAACTTTGTCTATTTTCACATTTTTATTGAACCATGTTCCAACTTTTTATACAGCCACTCAATTACAGCGCGATTTAAATTAAAATAACATAAAGTTTCTAAGAATAAAATTAAGACTTTATTAAATGTAGTTTAGTTTAAACTATTTCTCTAAAATGACATAGATTTCGACAAAATCTTTACCATTTTTTTTTTAATACTGGCCGTTTAGACGCCCAGACGACAAAAACAAAAATAAAACAAAATAAGCGGGAAAGTGACAACATTCGATCAACACTAATTTTTTCTCTATTTAATAATATTTATGTTCTTATTTTCCTCGTACATATTCTTAATGAAAAGCACAGTGTTTACCGCGGGTAAATTACTTATTTAGTCCCTCCAACTTTTAGCGCACTACGTTACGGGCGCCAAAGCCCGTCTCGGGACTAAAAAAGTATAATTTTCACCAATGATATATTAAAACTTTAGATACGTTGTCCGCCCTCAAAAATGACAACATGAAATGAAGCCAATTGGCCACATCGCGCTTAGTTACGCACCAACCTCTCGCGCGATGCTACGTTTGTTTTTAATTTAATCGTGTGTGTAAACCTGCGCGAAACATAAAGACAACAGGCATCAACAGGCATCCCGCTGTACGGTGTCATATTTTCTTTCGCTTTCTTTACGCGTAAAAGTAGTTATATAATATTTTCGCCGTTTTGAAGCGCCGCCATGTTAGTTCAGACGTGTCTATTATAATACGTCATTGATTTTCGCGGTACAAAAATTCTTAGGGAACATAATTATTACCTAACGTAAAACCGAATGATACGGTCCATGACTCCGTCAATACCTGTCATTTACAGCATACCTATTTGTGGCTTGTGCTATATGCTTAGCCATTTTCTTTCTGCCAATTTGGGCTTGCGTTGTGTTGTATCACACAGGGTCACACTACGCTCCTTATCTTGGCTAAGTCATCTTCATAATCCAGTTATCGGTTTACATTTTTTTTGCAAAATAAGTGTTTGTGTTGCCTAAAACGTTGCCCCACTCTAGGAATTTCTCCTGTATCGTGGGTGCGTTTACAAATAAATATATATATCTATATCCACAAATACCCCGAAACAACTATCTGTAGGCCATACAAATATTTGATCCGTGCGGGGATCAAACCCGCGACACGCAGCGCAGCAGTCGAATCGCTCAGCCACTGCACCAACCGTGCCGTCAAAGTGTGACAAGGCAACGAGTTAATAATTCATTCAATTCATTTATTTGAGTCAGACACAAAATAAATGTCCATAGCTTTGTTAGTAAGTAATCAAAAATTATGTTATGAAGCAGATTACTCAAAATTAATAAAGGCCACAAACGGACAAAAACACATTCATAACACTAAATTATTACATTTAAAACTAAATTTAAAATCATTTGTAATAACATGTACTCTGTATGCAAGTGCACAGTCACGCTGACTTCGTTTTATGTTAGCCATTTGCAATCGCTATTGATTCGTTGGCCAAACTTTGAACTCGTCAGGGTTAACACGAACTTCACGATGCTAAAATACAAGGAGGTGAACTTCAACTGACTTCCAAAAAGGCGGAGGTTCTCAATCAATTCGTCCGTCTCCTTTTTTACAAGCGTTCATGTGTGTACGTATATTTGTAAGGTTCTCTAGTCCACCATAACTTCAAAACGCCTGAACCGATTTTGATGTATGTGGTATCGTTAGGTTAGACTCCTTGCGTTATCCCGGGTGACACGCTAGAAAACTGAAAACTGAATACTTTTATTGCAGTCGGGGGATAGTTCGCTGGATCAATTCTTTACAGGTCCCCCGACTGCAATAAAAGTATTAGTTTTCAGTTTTCTATTTTCTAATAAATTAACGGGACCTTGTTCTCAGTCATCACTGAAATCGTTCGACTTGTTTTTAATTTTTTAGTTTATTGTTTCTTTGTTTTAATTTTTCCAGAATGTAGCTCGGCTAGATATTGCCGAGGAGGTCGGTAAGGCAACAGCCGAGCGTCTGAATAAAGTTCACGGCAATAACGTGGTGTTCATCAAGTGTGACGTGAGCAAGGAAGAAGAGATAACGAGCGCGTTCGACGTCGTGCTCGCGCAGTTCAAGCAGATCGATGTCATCATCAACAATGCTGGCGTTATGGTTGATGCGCCTAATATGTGGAGGACAGCTTCTGATGTTAATTGGGTAGGTGTGGCAAGTCTTTTGCAGCTCCTTTTATTTTTTTGTATGACTTTAGACCGTACTTATTGCTTTGAGTCGCGAAATGTATGGTGCCACATAGGTTCCTAAATTACCCTAGGCAGTCATAAAAAGTTCGATTCCCCCCTGTATTTCACTTTTTCCCTTTCCCTACAACTAGGTACATTTATGTAAATACACTTTCGCCGGCATAAATTCTCCATTTATTTCTCCTCATTGAGCTAATTTGAGTTATGTCTATCAATGATTTCATCAACTGGTCTGTCAGATACTCGTATTGCTTTTCTCAAGTAAACTAACGCACATATTATTTCAGCAAGGATTAGTTTCCTTCTCATTAAAAGGCGTCAAGTACATGAGGAAAGATGAAGGTGGAGTCGGAGGAACAATTATCAACATCGCTTCTACAGTCGCATTGACTAGATCTCCAGCCTTGCCAATTTACAGTGGCTCCAAAATGGCTGTTCTACACTTCAGCCAATGTTTAACGGTACGTGATTCTGGACCTATTTGAAAGAAACAAAAAAGAAGCGCCGAATGTTTTCTTATGGCATTCATCTTGATATTTCAAACTTCATGTTATTATGTGTAATTATATACGTACTTACTCCCTGATTTGGTTGTATCCAATCCTATTATCTACCAAAGTGCAGTATTTCTTTACTCTCGAACATTTTACGAAGACAGCTACGCAATTCTCTTTCGTTTCCAGAGTGCAGACTTTGTGTTTGGGACCCACTGATACTCCTTTGCTGCATAACTTGAAATTGAGGGCGTATGAACCAAAAATAGGACAAGTTATGGCCGACATGGTTGAAGCTATTGGAGTCATATATCAAAAGTAAGTGGTTTTGGTCTAATGTAAGTATTTATTCTAAATAGAAGTCAGTACACCTTTTTTTTTTGGCGGGTGGAAAATCATCGAATAACCCCTCCCGCTCTTGGGCAGAACGAAAGGGAGTGTCAGACTCTACTGACTAAAAACCACCCATGTTCCTCCTTAGCCCTATATGTCAAGGCTGCGGGATCTCTTACAACATTCCGCAGCCCCGACGGGCGTCGGCCCTCGCGGGCCCCTTCCTTGTTGCTGACATCTCTTTGAGGCGTGCGTGGAACACGAACGCGCCATCGACGCGGCCGGTCGTCGTCATAAGACGGACGGATGGCGAGCTAGCCCGTCACTCACCGTCCACAGGCCCGCGTCTACGGTGGCCGGAAGCCATCAAGTGGCCCACGACGCCCGGAGCGCCTCCCGCGGCGGCTGGGACGAGAGGTTCTTTCCCTCTCACTTTCCGCCACCTCCTTTGCTGGCATCACTGCTTCGCAGATGGAGGCGACGGCGTCCCATTCCTCTTCGCCCCGGACCATGGCTTGCACCAGGGCCGGACGCGAGAGGTCGCCGTCGCCAATCGCCGCTACGAGAACACGGTGGGGCTCCGCCCAAGCGGGGCACATCTCAACGGTGTGCTCCACCGTGTCCTCCGGCCGATCCTCACAATGGTGGCATCCGGGCGTTTCCTCCCACCTGATTCGGTGCAGGTACCTCCCGAAACAGCAGTCAGTACATCTTACAGCGCAGTCCAACATAGTGCACCGACGACATGGTGACGTGGACGGGGTCGTAGGGTATTGTCACAGTATGTATTGTAGTCGTGAATGAGTTGGGATTTTTGTAGAGTGAATTTTAGGACAAAACATCAAGTTATGGTTCCTTCGTGAAATATATATAATTAACGATAAAATGCCGAGCAGAAGCAGTTGTCAAAATACTGAGATTCATAATTAGTTATTTTTTTGGTTCTGTGCTTGAAATGTTCAAAAATGGTGCTCCAGGATCTATTTGGTTGTCAGTTGAGAATAAGCCAGTTAAAAATATTACACCAGTTATTGATCGTGTTTTTAAAGATTTTGAGAACTTGTTGATAGAATAAAAGTTATTGTAATAATTATTTACCTTAAATACTTACCTCCAATAATAAATAAATATATGTACATGTATCCAAAGCAGAAAAGAATTAAAATAGGTCAGAAAACCGTATTGTTGTCAACGGAGAAAATGCCCAGAATACTGGCCGCTGCTGGCAGCATTACCGTGTTGGATGGCAATATTGATTCTTTGGCCGAGACATAGATGTTTATTTTTATTTATTTATTTATTTTTTTTTTTTTTTTTTTTTTTTTTTTTTTTTTTTTTTTTTACATCGCTCTCTGGTCACGAGTCGAGTAGACCAACCGATTGACTAATCACATCCCGGGCTACTTGGTGGCCGCTCAGGCCACATAACTACTAATTTACAGTTGAGTTATTGTTAATTAATTTAATTTAAAATAAAATATGAATATGTTATTCAGGACGCTGTGTTTTATTTCAAGTAACAAAAAATCTCGGGATTTTCTATATAGTTTAATGTCGGGGATAACTTTGATAGCGCGATGTAGGAATTGTCATTAGTTCGCATCTGTTGTGATAGATGTCGCTGTCGCCACATCACTCCAGTCCGAGACCGGCGGGACGGCGGCGGCGTCTTGATGCTTCTCGGGCCAGTGGAAGGTTCCAGTGAGTCGGAACCGTATTTCGCATACTTCACGATGACTCGGAACTGTCTGCGGTGTTGCCCCAGTGAGTCGGGGTCTTGCTGCGTATGCTCCAGTGAGTCGGAGTATGCAGTGCTGCGTAGTGGCTGGCTGCATCTATTGCGATAGATGTCGCTGTCGCCACATACTCATAATTTTACTGGTATTTTCCCAACTACGTTTGGGTCAGCTTCCAGTATAACCGGATGCACCTAAATCCCAGTATTTTACATGAAGCGACTGTCTGCTTGTCTGCTTGACCTCCAAAACCCAGTTAGTACTGGGCTCTTTGGTACTGAGTAATAAGATACAGTAAGATACGCATTTACCTGTAATTACTGTCAAAGACGTACAAATGACAGTCAGTAACTAAAAAATATGGCAACGCTGCCAAGACCAACGGCTAACGTGCTTTCTCAGGAAACTCTGTATGTAATGGGTGGTCACCCATCCACCGATCTACCCGAGCAAGCGCTAGCTTTATTATGTTGTTGTACAAAGGTCGGGTTTCATAATCAGATATCAAACCAAAATGTTTTGTTTTTTTCGTAAAGTAGGTATGACAAACCAATAAAATCGCACTATCACACTTACTGTGCGTTTTTTTTAGCAAGGAAGGTGTGGCATAGTAAATACCTATATGCTCCACAATTACTGATATTGAACATGAAGCAATGAGTAATTAGTTCTTTATGGCTATCAACATCATCATCATTTCAGCCAAAAGACGTCCACTGCTGGACTTAGGCCTCCCCCAGGTGCCGCCACATTGACCGGTCCCGTGCGTCTCGCATCCAGCGGGCCCCTGCAATCTGCTCCAGGTCATCGGTCTACCTAGTGGAAGGCCTTCCAACGCAACGTCTTCCTGTTCGCGGTCGCCACTCTAGAACTTTTTGGCCCCATCGGCCATCTTTCTGTGATCAATGTGCCCTGCCTATTGCCAGCATTGCCACTTTAGTCTGACGATTCTTCAGGCTACGTCGTTAACCTGGGTTCTCATGCGGATGTCCTCATTTCTGATTCTGGCTATAACAGTAGCAAATTATAACCACTATTGGTAGGTATCTAACCCTCTACTAAACAAGGGAATTATAGCAAGAGTTGGAAAGAGGTCTCCACCGCGTTTTGTTTAGCTTTCAACAGTTTTCAACGATATCAAGACTGCTAAAAAGTTCGATGGCAATTCATTTCACATTGAAAAAGACTGCCTAAAAAAGACAAAAAGCTGACTCTCAGCGACGATAATTTGGGCGAGTCTCTCGTGTGGTCAGAGACCGGCTACCGGTTTGAGGCTTCACATGACTCTGATTTGAGTAATTGGTAGCACTAAAAGGTATGACAAACAAGGTTCTTATATCTAGTGAAGAAAACAAAAATGGTGGTTAAAAATGTACGTTTATCGTACAAAAAAGGTGGGTCTGTTTCTAAGAGCAAAACCCATCAATGTTTTATCCACCCTACACAGTGGTCTACTGGTAAAAACCAGATAAACTATCTTAGTGTAGATAACATTCAGGTATTTAAAAGAAAATCCATGAGTAAACTTGACTTAGTAGCAGATTGAGTGTTACATCATTACAATGGCACATTGGGACGCAAAAGATAAAACATTTTTGATTACCGGAGGCGCTTCTGGTCTAGGGGCTGAGTACGCGCAGGCTTTTCTAGAACAAGGAGCAAAGGTATTTAAGTTAACTAAGTATCATCAGTCTTCGTTACACACTCAGGGGTCTGTCAACCATACGGTATTCTTCGATTACTTTTGAACGAGGTGCTGCAGTAGGTACTTGCGCAGTTACACACGTGCACAAAAATCATGTTCATTTGATTTGCCCCAACTCTAATTTCATAATAAATTTGGTCGTCATCGATGTAGATTTCTTTCTGTTGTATTCCCTGTTTGCATCTTTTAACTTTTAGAATGTTGCTCTCCTCGACATTGCCGAAGAAATCGGCAAGGCGACAGCCGAGCGTCTGAACAAAGTTCATGGCTATAAGGCGGTGTTCATCAAATGTGACGTGAGCAAGGAAGATGACATTACGAACGCCTTCGATTCTGTGCTCGCGCAGTTCAAGCAGATCGATGTCATTATCAACAACGCTGGCGTCATGGTGGATGCTCCTAACGTGTGGAGGACAGCCTCAGACGTTAATTGGGTAATTACTAATGACGTCCAATGATACAATATTTTTGCCTAAACATCATTGTAGGTACCAGCTATTCTTAACCCATTTCTTCCTTTCCAGCAAGGGGTAGTTTCCTTCTCATTAAAAGGCGTCAAGTACATGAGGAAAGATGAAGGTGGAGTCGGAGGAACAATTATCAACATCGCTTCTACAGCTGCTTTGACTATAGTCCCGTCCTTACCAGTTTATTGCGGGTCCAAAATGGCTGTCCTGCATTTCAGCCAATGTTTAGCGGTAAGCTATTAAAATTTTAAAGAATCAAGGATATGAAGGATATAACTGAAATGAACGAAATTTGATAAAAGCTTAATATGATATAATGTGTTTATTTGTGAAAACCAAAACCACTTCTATCAAAAGTGAGAGAGAACTTAAGTACAGGGGGAGGTTCGAACTCAGTTCAATCTTCGTTCGACCATGGAATTTCAGCAATTTAAACTCACCAATTTATTCTCGTTTCAAGGCAGGACCATTCTACGAAAACACAGGTGTTAGAGTTTTGATCTTGTGTTTAGGGGCCACTGATACTCCTTTACTGCATAACTTGGAAAAGAGAGCATATGAACCGAAAATTGGACAGGCTTTCGTCGACATGATTAAGGATGGGCCGTATATATTTCAAAAGTGAGTATGTTACCTAGCTACCATTAATTCAATGTACATCGACAGTCCCGGACTAAGGTTATCCTTTGTAGTACCTGTTAGCTACGTAACAATTTGGTACTTTTTAAAATGAATGTAAATCCGTTCCCGTTCCCGTTCCATGAGGCCCCCCTTTAATTCCAAGGTCAGGCATAGTGTTCTAAGAGTATTACAAGAATTTCTTACTAGCAGCCCGAGAGCAGTGGTGGCCCAGTGGTGGCGGCCCCGACTTACGATCAGTGAGTCGTCAGGCGCATTACTTTGTGTAATTTATTTCATCACCATCATCTGCTCTCAAAACAGTGAAAGAAAACATCGTGAGGAAACCGGCATGTCTTAGAACCAAAAAATTCGAAGTTAAGTGACATCTACCAATCCGCACTGGGCCCGCGTGGTAGATTATAGGCCAGCCCTCTCCTAGAGAGGATGCCTGAGTCCCTGCAGTGGGAACATTATAGGTTGATGATGGTGATGATGAGCCCCGGAGCGTAGATTTGTGACTGGTTCAAGGCAATAGGCCCCAATGACACTTAAAAAATAACGGGCAAATGTGGGTGTCCTATTAGTTAGGTACACCTTTGCCCTTCGGGGGCTAGGCACAGGCGTGATGTTATGACCCTGAGATTTACACCATTGCACTTGAAACCCATAAAGTATCATTTTCTTTTTAAACTTGCATCGTGAAACGGATAATGAGGGATGGACAAAACAGAAAAGAGGCTGAAGACAGGGGCTTCTAACCAACAGTGGTGATTTCGGGCGAAATGATGATTGTACTTGTAGTATCGTATCCAATAGTAGCAGGGCTAATCATTATGTTAATTGCATTATTAACTAACTTTATCACAGGCATGTATCACCACCGTACGCTTTACTTTCAACTTCCCGCCATTCGTGTGTCTGACAGTTGTCATTATTGACAGCTTATCGTTGTGAGACAGTGTTTACATATTTATTATATAGATAAAAACTACAATGATAATGACCGTGATAAAAATTCAGTAGGTACTTGCTTGTTTATTTTCAGGCCAGCATCCGCGGTTGCTACTGTACTGGAGATGTACAAAACTGGCGGCTCGGGCTCTGTTTGGTTATCTGTTGACAATAAACCCGCGCAAAATATCACACCAGTTATAGATCGTGTCTTTAAAGATTTCGAAAATCTTTTGGTGAAAAAATAATTACGTAAAGGTGGTTACTCTTTATCTCGTGCATCACGCGTTTTAAGCTGATATTTTTAAGTGGCGGGCTTCGTAGTGGAAATTGAAGCCCATTTTATGAAATGATTTATTTATGTTTATACTATGTAATGAGTTTACCTACACTATTAAGGTATTAATTAAGTGATAGACAATAAAGTACCTAAAAGGAAACAAACTTTTTTATTTCATCATCATAACATCACGAAGGGTTAGGCAGAGGTGCGTACTACCTAGTATTACACCCACATTTCACCAGTTCTGTTTTAATCCCATCTATGTAATAGGGGGCGAGCCTATTGCCATCAAGCGGGTACAAATCCAGCCTCCGTGACTTACTGATAAATTCCTGATGGAAAAACCCAATAGCACTTTGACCGACCCCCGGATCGAACCCAGGAACTCTTGCTCAGCAGCCGCGATTGCGATCACTAGGCCAACGAGGGGGTTTCTAATTCAATGAATCAATAATTGTAATTACTTTGACTATAGGTACATGATTTACGAAAAAATAAACCATAAATCAGACCAAAACAAACAAACTCGTAAGCACCTTGACCTTGAGTTGGCTACAACTGAAAAAGGTTATAAATATTATATTATGATATAATTTCGCCACGGTGATAGCAAAACGTGATATGGCATTTGGTATCTTGTTTCTACGTAGTTAAAACGTTCATAAAAACACTCCTTAGTGTTATCGGATGCACTGAAAAATAATGGCGCAGTGTGACGTAAAGGACAAAACATTCTTAATAACTGGAGGTGCTTCAGGCTTGGGGGCTGGGTATGCGGAGTCTTTTTTAAGTCATGGAGCAAAGGTAAATATACACATGGACATTAAGCTTCAACTATCTGTCACATTTCATTAGCCAGATTTTCAATTTTATCGCTACAATGTTAGGTTCAAGGTTGATTGGTTTTTTTTTACAGTTTTGGATAATTTGATGTGCTGGCGTCTATACTTACCTACTTAATCTTCGTCCAACAGTATCAAGTTTAAGCTTTTCAACATCTCTAAACAAAATCGTCACTCAGTTTTTTTCATCTTCAAACAAGGCTGCGTCAAAACCTGGCGGCGCGCGGCGCGCGGCGCGTGCGAAATCTATTGAGCTCGTCTTTTTGCCGTCGTGTTTTGTCAAGTTTTTATGATTTGTAAAAAAAAGGGCAAGAAGAGTTGAAAATGTTTGCAATTCACAAAAAAATCAAATCGAAGTCGAATCGATCGTGACACTTTTTCGAGTAGGTACATCAGATTTTTGGATCGAGCGATTGTCAAATGCTATTCATAGATTCGATCAACATGGTAGTACATAAACAGTCGTGGTAAAAAAAAAATGTAGCCAATAAATTATCTTTAATTAGTATTTCTATAAGTTTAACAATTTAAAAATGATTTCAATTTTAAATGGATAGGTACCTACGCAATGACTTTTGGTTATAGTAAATATAGGTACCTTTATCTAGTACAAAATGGCGTCGTTATTCTGATTCGATTGCACTTCCGATAGCAAATAGCTGTCGGCATTCTGCCCCCGTACACTCACGCTTCGATTCGACAAGTCGTAAATGTATGATGTAGGTATTCTACTAGTTGGAATTATTTTGCCATTACGAATTTGATCGAGATAGACATACGACTTTTCGAATCGAAATCGAATACATAATAGTGTTTGTGAATAACGTTGAGTGTGTCCCAGTTTGTCTGATTGGCAGAAACAGAACGATATTTCAAATACGTTTAGCTTTATATGCTCGTGGTAACTATGCTTGGGGTGCAAGCGGGCCTATAGGTAATTCGAAAGTATGTTTTATTGGTTTGCTATAATTATATAATTAAGTAAACAACATTTTTGTTCATTACCATTACAGAACGTAGCAATCTTGGACATTGCCGAGGAGGTCGGCAAGGAGACAGCCGAGCGTCTAAACAAAGTTCACGACAATAAGGTGGTGTTCATCAAATGAGACGTGAGCAAGGAAGACGACATTACGAGCGCGTTCGACGTCGTGCTCGCGCAGTTTAAGCAGATCGATGTCATCATCAACAATGCTGGCATTATGGTTGATGCTCCCAACGCGTGGAGGAAAACTTCTGATGTTAACTGGGTATTTAGTACAAAACCCTGTAATATGCCTATCAAATTAAAAACAGCAAAACTGAAAAGTGTAAAGACAGCTCAATACGATTTTATTTTCACTCTGTACATACGAATACGAAACCGACTTCCAAAAAGGAGGAGGTTCTCGATTCATTTGTACTTATGTTTATTTTCTTTAACCGTCTTGTATGTTTGTTATCGGATATCTCCGTCGTCAATGAACCGATTATCAAAATTATTTTTGTTTTTAAAGAGCATACTCCAACCAACCAAGTTAGGGTCTGATGATGGAATCCCAGGGAAATCGAGGGCAACTCTCAAATTTTACAGACACTTGTTACGTTTTCTATATTTCATCTAAAGCTGTTCATGTATTTGGGTCTGATAATCATAATCTCATGTAGATGCGCTGATGATGGAAGGTAAGTACCTATAACTCCTCAAGGGTTAGGAGTTGAAAGAAAATTCTTTCAAAATAACATGTTTATGGACCGATAGTTGTATTCTTTCAGGCTATTAAGTTAACCTAATGATGATGACATCCCAGAAAAATCTAAGGCAACCCTTAAGTTTTACAGGCACGTTTTATAACGTGTTTCGTGCTTGTTCTAAAGCTTTTCAAGTATTCGCATCTAGCATTCATCACTACATGTTGATGGGCTGATGATGGAAGGTACAACTCTTTAACGCTTAGGAGTTGAAGGATAATTATTTAATAAAATATTTATGGGGACGTATATAAAGGGTGTAAAAGTACCCTTAACACAAACGAAGGGCACCCCTGCGATGATTTTTTGGTTGTGTTTGGTGCTTATATTTGCATCATTATAATAAATAAAAATAATATTAATAAAGCAAAGACAAGATGCTAATTTATTTTAATTTCCAGCAAGGACTGGTTTCCTTTACCCTAAACGGCGTCCAGCATATGAGGAGAGATGAAGGTGGAGCTGGTGGGACCATTATAAATATTTCTTCGATAGCCGCACTGACTCGAGTGCCATTTACGCCGATATACAAAGGCTCCAAAATAGCTGTTCTGCATTTCAGTCAATGTTTAGCGGTGAGTATAGCTTGGGAATAGGTCTATGGCAACCAACCAACCAAAATCCGCTGCTAATCTTTTCTGATTAATTTCGTTGCGGAATCCAACACAGCTAAATTGTTTCTCTGGGACTTCACCGAACTTCATTGTCTCGCTACTTTTGATTCTGGCTTTGGAGTTGCAGTGGTTTCCCTTACCTGACTCCTAAAAAGCCTAAATCAAAAGTTGTTTAGAGTGGCGGGCTTAGCCCAATAATAAAAGCCGGCATAATTATATTGACCCACAATGTCTGTCTTGTTAACTGTCTCAGACCAAGAAAAAAAGATAGAAAGCCACAAAAACCACGCTATTACTACAAGTAAACATACACATTTTTACTTGTAGTAGCGTGGTTTTTGTGACTTCACTGTTGGTGTTCGCGGCGTGCCGTCTATCGTTTTTCTTGGTCTGAGTTAACTGTAAACTGGGTTGTTAGAATAACCTTTTTTGTTTAGGATTGTCTTTGACATTATGAAAAAGAAATGGTTGTCTTTTTACTTGATTCTAAAATTTTCTGAGAGGCGGTATGGTCCAAGACCTTAGCCTGCCCATGAAGGGCGAAGGAAATAAAAAAAATAAAATAAAATTCTCTGACTTTTAATCTGTCAATTATATTTTTATCTTTGCATTGCAAAAAGCACATTGTTTAATTTTCATTTTCTTCTTTACCTAATAATTTACTTTTAGAGAATAGTATCTCTTTACATGGGTTTTTTTTAAGGCAAGTGGTTGGCAAGTTTTTTATCGCCACCAGTCGCCACCATATTGAAACCGTTACTCAAACCTCTGATGCAGAGATATTTAAATACGGGTTAATATAAAAAAGGAAGATATGTTTGCTAAGACTTTTTATTCTCTTATTTCCAGATGGATCCATTCTACGAAAACACTGGCATTAGGGTTTTAACAATATGTATTGGAGCAACCGACACCCCCATAATGCACAATTTAGAAACTAAGGCTTATGACCTAAAAATGGGGAAGATATTGGCTGCTGCCGTTGCCAAAAATTACGTTTGTCAAAAGTAAGTTATTTTGGTTGCCTATAGGGCAACCAAAATGTTATGAAAAACATCAATTTGGAACCTATAAACATGGACTTCATCGTTTGAGTTCTATTACCTCTTTGTATAAAATACTGGTTTTTCTATTTTCAGGGTGGAGTCTGCAGTTTCAGCTCTGGTCGAAATGTTCAAACTAGGTACTCCAGGATCAATTTGGATTTCTGTGAACAGTAAACCAGCTCGGGACATAACTCCAGCTATTCATCGTGCTTTCAAAGATTTTGAGAACCTGTTAATATAGTCAATGTAAAAGTAATAAATTCTGCTTTTAAATTGTAAAACCATCAGCCTGTTCTTTCTTTTTACAGAAACGAGAAATATTATCCATTTTAAGTGGGTAATTTCTCGTCTAAATTAATCAGTCACTTTGTTACAGTAACAAAAATGTGACTGATTAAAATCACCAACACAACCGTCAAATCACCTTTGTTACGGTCGCGAATCCTATTTTATTTAACATACAACCTGACACCGACAGGTAAATTGCATAAAAACGTAAAATTCGAATTTCGCGGGCTACATTGTCGCATTTACCGTTTTTTTTTTTACAAAGTTCAGGCAATAGTGGTAATAATTGATATTTTACAAGTGCTGTATCTTGTATTAAATTGATTACCGTCATGGTATCTTGGCCGCGGGTTGTACACTAGTTATCGCGGCCTCGACATAGAGGGCGAAGAAGGAACATGGGTGGTTTTTAGTCAGTAGAAGTCCGACACTCCCTTTCGCTCTGCCCAAGAGCGGAAGGGGTTATTCGATGATATTCCACCCGCCAAAAAAAAAAATGCTATCTTCTAATACGATGTTATAATTTATTAAAACTTTACAATAAGATGAACGCGACAAGGCACTCCCTCGAATAAAAATTCGAATTTTCTTACGTTTTTTGCATTTTTCCGGTCAGTGTCAAGTCGTATGTTAAGGTGGAAGCTCACATCTGGCCCGCGAAATTCTAATTTTCTTACGTTTTTGGCAATTTGCAGGCCAGTGCTTGGTTGTATGTTTATGAAAATTTGATTTGCGACTGTAAGACGTATGAAGTTACCGAATTATAACCATCAAAATTATCAATACAACCCTCCAAGTTCATTTTCATGTCAAGATTGATTTTTGCATGTAAAAGTCATTCTTTAGTAATTTAGTCGTCGTTCTTTAGTAGTTAGTAATTTTGATGGTTATAATTCGGTAACTTCATACGTCTTACAGTCGCAAATCAAATTTTCATAAACATACAACCAAGCACTGGCCTGCAAATTGCCAAAAACGTAAGAAAATTAGAATTTCGCGGGCCAGATGTGAGCTTCCACCTTAACATACGACTTGACACTGACCGGAAAAATGCAAAAAACGTAAGAAAATTCGAATTTTTATTCGAGGGAGTGCCTTGTCGCGTTCATCTTATTGTAAAGTTTTAATAAATTATAACATCGTATTAGAAGATAGCATTTTTTTTTTTGGCGGGTGGAATATCATCGAATAACCCCTTCCGCTCTTGGGCAGAGCGAAAGGGAGTGTCGGACTTCTACTGACTAAAAACCACCCATGTTCCTTCTTCGCCCTCTATGTCGAGGCCGCGATAACTAGTGTACAACCCGCGGCCAAGATACCATGACGGTAATCAATTTAATACAAGATACAGCACTTGTAAAATATCAATTATTACCACTATTGCCTGAACTTTGTAAAAAAAAAAACGGTAAATGCGACAATGTAGCCCGCGAAATTCGAATTTTACGTTTTTATGCAATTTACCTGTCGGTGTCAGGTTGTATGTTAAATAAAATAGGATTCGCGACCGTAACAAAGGTGATTTGACGGTTGTGTTGGTGATTTTAATCAGTCACATTTTTGTTACTGTAACAAAGTGACTGATTAATTTAGACGAGAAATTACCCACTTAAAATGGATAATATTTCTCGTTTCTGTAAAAAGAAAGAACAGGCTGATGGTTTTACAATTTAAAAGCAGAATTTATTACTTTTACATTGACTATATTAACAGGTTCTCAAAATCTTTGAAAGCACGATGAATAGCTGGAGTTATGTCCCGAGCTGGTTTACTGTTCACAGAAATCCAAATTGATCCTGGAGTACCTAGTTTGAACATTTCGACCAGAGCTGAAACTGCAGACTCCACCCTGAAAATAGAAAAACCAGTATTTTATACAAAGAGGTAATAGAACTCAAACGATGAAGTCCATGTTTATAGGTTCCAAATTGATGTTTTTCATAACATTTTGGTTGCCCTATAGGCAACCAAAATAACTTACTTTTGACAAACGTAATTTTTGGCAACGGCAGCAGCCAATATCTTCCCCATTTTTAGGTCATAAGCCTTAGTTTCTAAATTGTGCATTATGGGGGTGTCGGTTGCTCCAATACATATTGTTAAAACCCTAATGCCAGTGTTTTCGTAGAATGGATCCATCTGGAAATAAGAGAATAAAAAGTCTTAGCAAACATATCTTCCTTTTTTATATTAACCCGTATTTAAATATCTCTGCATCAGAGGTTTGAGTAACGGTTTCAATATGGTGGCGACTGGTGGCGATAAAAAACTTGCCAACCACTTGCCTTAAAAAAAACCCATGTAAAGAGATACTATTCTCTAAAAGTAAATTATTAGGTAAAGAAGAAAATGAAAATTAAACAATGTGCTTTTTGCAATGCAAAGATAAAAATATAATTGACAGATTAAAAGTCAGAGAATTTTATTTTATTTTTTTTATTTCCTTCGCCCTTCATGGGCAGGCTAAGGTCTTGGACCATACCGCCTCTCAGAAAATTTTAGAATCAAGTAAAAAGACAACCATTTCTTTTTCATAATGTCAAAGACAATCCTAAACAAAAAAGGTTATTCTAACAACCCAGTTTACAGTTAACTCAGACCAAGAAAAACGATAGACGGCACGCCGCGAACACCAACAGTGAAGTCACAAAAACCACGCTACTACAAGTAAAAATGTGTATGTTTACTTGTAGTAATAGCGTGGTTTTTGTGGCTTTCTATCTTTTTTTCTTGGTCTGAGACAGTTAACAAGACAGACATTGTGGGTCAATATAATTATGCCGGCTTTTATTATTGGGCTAAGCCCGCCACTCTAAACAACTTTTGATTTAGGCTTTTTAGGAGTCAGGTAAGGGAAACCACTGCAACTCCAAAGCCAGAATCAAAAGTAGCGAGACAATGAAGTTCGGTGAAGTCCCAGAGAAACAATTTAGCTGTGTTGGATTCCGCAACGAAATTAATCAGAAAAGATTAGCAGCGGATTTTGGTTGGTTGGTTGCCATAGACCTATTCCCAAGCTATACTCACCGCTAAACATTGACTGATGTCAAGATTGATTTTTGCATGTAAAAGTCATTCTTTAGTAATTTAGTCGTCGTTCTTTAGTAGTTAGTAATTTTGATGGTTATAATTCGGTAACTTCATACGTCTTACAGTCGCAAATCAAATTTTCATAAACATACAACCAAGCACTGGCCTGCAAATTGCCAAAAACGTAAGAAAATTAGAATTTCGCGGGCCAGATGTGAGCTTCCACCTTAAATAAAATAGGAGTCGCGGCAGTAACAAATGTTTAATTTCTGAGTAATAATGATTAAAATTACCAATACAACCGTCTCACTTCTTAAAGGTCTCAAGAATGCCGTTTTCATCAAATAGCCACTCAAGAGAAAACCGCTACAACACTGAGCCGAGGGTTCATTGTCGCCTCCACCTTAAATTGCCTTTACTTTTTCCATTATGTAGGAATCAAACGCCTATGACCCAAACTTTTAAAATTAATATAACATGGAACGAAAACATGACAGATTTTGTCTTAGACAATGTACTCTGTGGATTTTGTCTATGAAAATCAATGAAAATGACATTTCGTTGATTTCGTTTTGACGCCTCGAAATGCAGTACGTGTTTCGTGATATTGTTTTGAAATAAAAAAATTGATTCCTGAAAAGATTGAAATCAATCGATAATTTCTCATATAACCCACTATTATCATGGCCACCCAGGACGATAACAGCGAAGATAAGAGCGGGGTTTCAGGACTAGTGGAGAAAGTAATAAAAGAGTTGAATCATTACCTGGCGGACCGAAGATTGTAAATATTTACTTCAATTTGGCAAAATTTCAAAATAAATGATAAGTATGAATAAAAGAAGTTGCATGTTAATCCTGTGTTTATATTTCAGGACGGAGTTTGACATCGTTCCTGAGGAGTCCACTACTAACAGATCTCCTGTTTTGTATGTAGAGACGTCGTTGGGGCTTGAGTCCTGGTGTGTGAAGCATGTGTATAACTACTGCTACACCGAATTAATGCGTGACTACTTGACCAACCCAAAGCGAAGACTCAGCAGACTATCAAATCTAAACTATAAGAGGATTTATGCTCTTTTGAATCCTACTCTTCTGATAAACCCTGATGTAACCTCCTTATGGAACAAAAGAAGAGAAATGGCGTTGCAGAAATTTCATGACTGGCGCCGAGAAATGCATTTTGCCAAATTAGTACTCTCAAGGAAGCCAAAATGTAACGAGGCATATGCATACAGGAGATGGATTTTCTCAACATTATTAAAAGGTATGAGTGTGTTTGTTTCTGAATTTTGTAACAGCTAAGTTACCTATTATTGCCGTAAACATTATCATCGTCTGCCAACACATTATCAGGTATTATATTAATTTGATTGTTTATTACTTTGTAACTGTGAAGCACTGAATGAATTTCAATAAAGTTATGTTTAACTCCACCTAAATTTAGTCAGATACAAGTCGGCTGGAGAAGTTGTGCCTAGATGGGTGGATGATATTAAGCAATTTGCGGGCTGGTTGGGGCCCACGCAGACCATTGTTGAAATGGTACAACCAGGAGGACCTTTTATAATAATAATAATAATAATAATAATAAGCCTTTTATTTCTCATCTCACAATATTTACATTAGGTATTTGTTTGGGTATCTTTTGGAGATGTAGTCCCATATCGGGTAAAGGCCTCTATACTTATGAGGACCGTTTATACTTATGAGTAAATAATACCATAGATTATAAGCGAGCCTACAGCTATAAAGCATCATCATCGTCTCCTGCCCTTATCCCATTCTATTTGGGGTTGGTGCAACACAATTTCTTTTTCCATTCTTCCCTGCTAGACTAGCCTACTGCTATGAAGCATCAGTACTAAATGTACTCTATCATCATCATCAACAGCCTAATAATTTTCCTACTGCTGTGACATGGGCTCTTCTCTTTGAGAGGGAACAGGCTTTAATCTACCAAGCGGGCCCAGTGCATATTGGTACATGTCACAAGTCTTCGAATTTTTAGTTCTAGGACATGCTGGTTTCCTCACAATGTTTTCCTTCACCTTTTTGAGAGCAGCTGTGATGAAATAAATTACACAAAGTAATGTGCCTGTCTGGGTTCGAACCCACAACCTACTGTTTGTAAGTCGGGGCCACCACCACTGAGCCACCGCTGCTTTCAATGTACTCTATGATAAAGTATAATCTAAAGATGAAAAATCTTAATATTTATACTGCAACACTTGTGCACTATAATATCTCTCGGCTTGATGGTTAATCTCTGCTGAGATTGGCCAAAACTGAAAAACAGTCAGGACAACTACTACATTTTTTGTTATGTTGATTTCAGATCAAATACGACAGTTTAGCCAACAGTTCCTAGCTGATACCATCGCTGAAGAACTTAGAATTTGCACTATGGCAGCAGATAGGTGCATTAACAACTATCACAGCTGGCAACATCGCGCCTCTGTGATGGAAATGGTCCGGCAATACAAGGACAACTTCAACAGCACACGGGTATTCTTCAACGAATACAGATTCATTCACAAATGGACAGCGGGACATGTTTCAGACTACAGCTGCTTTCACTATCGCCAGACCCTTGTTAAAATACTTTTCCATATTGATGAACAATGGGCAATATTTGAAAACAAAATGGAGGTTAACTTACGTGAAAATTTACAAAAGATTTTAGCTGATCATTTGACTACTGAACCAGATGTGACGCCTAACAAGATCTCCAAGAAAACAATAGAGGGGGATGAGCTAATTGTTCTCATATTGGGTTATGCTCCAGGCGATTGCAAATGCTATGCAGAGGTGAACAAAACTTTAAAAAGACTCGAACTGCTGTTCTATGAAATGGTAGTAAATGAAGAGTTGCTGAAGTACTACACAAATCATCAGTCAATCTGGTATCACCGAAGATTTATTGTGAATAGCATTTTAACCACCATGTATAGCTATTTGGAAATAATGAACAATCTGGATGGGTCCCTTAAGTCAAAAGTTGAACCCAGAAAACGATGTAAAAAGTGTTTTCCTTTGGATATGAGAGAGCATCACAATAATGTTTTTGTACAAGGAGACGATTGGTTCTGGAAATGTCCACTTTATAAAGTTCTCATTAGGCATGAGATAGCATTGATAAACGATAGGCAAAAAGATGATTTAAAATATGCTGAAGCTCATGAGAATTACTTGAAGTTTTTTGAAGGTCTCTTTGTGAACTTTGAACCCTGAATAATATGTACCATAAAAAAGGCTCTAGCTATTAACAATAGGGTAGATCACAACAAAAAAAGTAATAAGTCCGTCAGATAGATTTCTAAAAAATATTGGAATCGTATTTTTCCTTTTACACGTAAACAAACAATGAAGACGATACAGTGCTTTGAAAATTCGTGTGACGTCATATTCTAAGACGTTAGTATGGCATTTTTTACCGGTCAGTGACGTCACAAACCCCCACTCAACTCTGACGCGTTTTATCTTTGTAAATTTTTATTGATTTGATAAAACAAAAAATACGTATCCAATATTTTTCGATATTCTAACAGACTTATTAGAATCACATTTTTAGTCAGTAAACATCCCTATTGACGACTATGGATACTATTATTTGTTTATACTTACCTTGCTTATACCAACAACATGCAATGATTCAACAATTTTATCAATATGATAACTAATATCATAAAAATCTAGTCAGGTGTTGCACTCTCCTAATATAAGTGAAGGCGTTGAACAATTTGCATGGAGGATGCCCCGCTTAGCTTCCGGCATTTTATTTAATTTTCAAAATCACGGCCTCATAGAAAAACTGTATGAATCAATTTCAATGTCACAAACAAGTTCTGTATAAGAAACAACCTTTTAAAGCGTCACGTTTCCGAGATATAAGCTATCAAAGTTAGAAACCAGGAAACCAGTAACTAAATTTGATCTTAAATGCTTGAAAATTGTATCAATTAATAGCTGACATAAATGCAAATAAGTATTGTATGAGACTAAATATTCCCCTCTCTAGGAGAGGGGTGGGCTATAATCTACCACGCGGGCACACACACACGCGCGTCACTTGACACATGTCTTCGAATTTTTTGGTTCTAAGACATGCCGGTTTCTTCACCATGTTTTCCTTCACCGTTTTGAAAGCAGTGCTGCTAAAATAAATTACACAAAGTAATGTGCCTGTCTGGGTTCGAACCCACGACTCGTAAGATGGGGCAGCCACCACTAGGCCACCAGTGCTCCCTGCTAAATCTTCTAAAGTGTCACATTTTCAAGCTATCAAGGTTGTTCTGATAGCGAATAGAGTGATTTTGCTGGCTTGCATTTTCGGACACGTGACGGTATAGAAGATTTTGGTCTCATATAAAACTTGTATGTATTGATTGATACAAGGGCGCGGCCTCTATTTTGAAAATATGCAGAATAAAATGACGGAAGTTATGCAGGCCAATAATTCCAAAATCCTATTACTATTTAAGATTTGATTAATTGTAACCTGTACATTCAGACGTTTTTTATTTGTAATTTTTTATCCACACAAGGAATTTTTCCTGTATTGTGGTTGCGTTCACAAACAAATACTCTCCCGGAACAACTATCTGCAGGTCATACAAATATTTGTTCCGTGCGGGAAGCGAACCCGCGACACGCAGCGCAGCAGTCCATTGCTTGAGCCCCTGCGCCAACCGTGCCGTCAACACAACTTTTGTGAAACACAATTTTAATTACTTACTAATGTCTTTTAATGTGTATTATATAATGGTAGCAAAACAGATGGCTCTAAAGTAAGCCTAAATAGAAGTTAAGTTTGTATATTTTCGATATTAAATAAATGTATTTTAAAATTACTGCATTTTCGGGTATTAATTTTGTTTTAGTAGATAATTTTAGGTTAGTAGCTTTTTAATGAAATATTCGTTGTATTATAATTCATTATAATTAAAAACAATTAGTTGCTATGTAGAAAAAGTAATTCGTCCGACGACATTGCAGATCGATCTCTGTTTAGTATCTAGACAAACATAAGCTGTTTAAAACAGCTATCGTGTGCACTGTAGAGAAAAATCTGCTGGCACCGCAATCCTCATAATAATATGTTACACATAAAATATAATTTTAAATTTTTGCCATGTAGAGTCACGAGCACCAATATCTATACACTTGGCAAAGTTTAAACGCGAATTTCTCCTGAAAAATCTATTGCAACTTTGAGATATTACCTACTTTATAATAAAATGGGTTCTAGAATATTTTGTATGCTTACGTAACATGAAAATGAAATCAATACAGTGGCGAAAATTACTTTTAAACTTTTCTAAGTGTATACATCTGTTGACTGTATTCTCAGATGTATCAATATGGACAAGTAAAAGGAGTTGGTAAGGATCGTAGCAGGTGACGCTATGTACTGTTTTGTCTCTGGACCTACCTACCTATCCATGGGAACATGGCGTGAATATATCTATGTTACTTGCATTTTGTCGTATCAACCTGGCTTGAAATGATAATCAGATATCGCTAAATGTATTTAAAGACTGAAGACGCTGAAGTGTCATACTGCACGGCAAAGGGGAGGCCTTTGCCTGCCTCTCCATTTATCTATGGCTGTTTGGGCCCAATCCTTTTGGCCATCTCCCTCTAGGCCTACCGTGTCCTTAGTTTTGCTATTCGGAACCCAATCTGAAGCCGCATAGGCCCAATTTTGATACATCATGCCGCAGATGTGGCCGTCCCGTACGGTAAACAGAATTATACTTAGATTTAGACCGTAAGGGACTGGAAGTGGCCTGTCCAGTTGTTCTATATGTCACTAAATACATTTTGTAGTTACCAAGTTTACTTTACTCGTGATCTTTTATGGAATGGTAATGATTTCAACAGTCATGTCTATGTTTATTTGTAACATTTTTATATACAACCGTAGCGCGTACACTACAGAGCCGATTACGATAAATGAGATGTTTAATGTTTTATTAAGCTGCAGTGTACGAACATATAAAAATCTAAATACATTATATCAATGTAGTTATTATTGATGCTTTTTTTAAGTAAGTAGAGATATTAAATGATCCACTTAAGGGTGATGTTCGATAAGACATTGACTGATGATGTATAAAATATATCTAGGTGTATTGATGTATACTGTATTCAAATATTCACAAGTAATTTAAAATAGGCATAGTCAGTTTTCTGTTTTACCTAATCTAAACTACACGAAACGAACGCGAAAATTTGTCAGATAATGAAAAACTGATATAAAAAAAAATAAAGTCTGAGCTTCAGCTCAGACTTTATTTGTTTGCATAATAATGCATACAGGTTTCTCATTAAAATTAAGACGAATACTATCACAATACAATGGGCCTCGTGTGAGATTTCATCACTGACAAAACCTCGACCGGGACTAGTTTTTATTAGAATACTAGCTGATGCCCGCGACTTCGTTCCCGTGGAAATTTTGATGTGACTAAAACATGTTTAGGATGGACCATCCTTATCACTTATGGGTATGAACAATAGATTACGACCGATTCTCAGACCTACCGAAAATATACACATAAAATTTCATAAAGATCGGTCAAGCCGTTTCCGAGGAATATGGCAACTAACACTGACACGAGAATTGTAAGACTATACGATAGATGGGCTGTGAAAGATGAAGAGGTAGAAATGGGTGTCTAAAGGAGCGACTAATAGAGAATAGGGTAGTTGACAAAAAAAAACTAATTAGTACGTCAGATAGATTTCCAAAAAATATTGGACACATATTTTTTCATTTTCCAATTAAACATAAACGGAAGACGATACAGTGCTTCGAAAACTCTTATGACGTCACAAGCCCCCACTCATGATTTTTGACGCGTTTTATCTTTTTAATTTTTTATTTATTTGATAGACAAAAAACACGTATCCAATATTTTTCGATAATCTAACTGACGGACTACTAACAGAATCATATTTTGTTTAGTCAGGAAACATCCGTATAATAAATGAAAATGACATGCTGCGCTGACCCCAAATAGATTGGTACAAGGGTAGAAGAATGATAATAATTAATTATTTATTTATTTATTTAAACTTTATGCACAATAGTGATACATAGGCGGACTTAATGCCACAAGGCATTCTCTACAAGCCAACCTTACTGATATTATGATGATGAATTGTTTGCAAATTTAAAGGATTTTTTGTAAACACTGGATTTGGTATGAGCCCGGCATTCATGTGTCAAGTAGGATATTTATATTTGAAACTTAAGCAAGTAGTTTTGGCGATTATATACCATTTTGGAAACATGTAACGTCGATTTTAGTTCGAAAATAGGTAATAAGATTCGGAATTGATGTGGCAACACTGCCCGAGTGACATGTAAAATTTTTGCTCCGTATTTTAAAATTATATTTAATTAGTAAATAAGTGATATTTAGGTGTAATTATATGTAAAAACTTGTTATAAATGCGTAAATATTCAGGCAAATTGTTTTCCTGATACATAAGAAAAGTTTCGGTAATACCTACATCGAAACCGGTAACCTAAAAACATCAGCTGATGTTCTAACTACGGAGTTATACGGATAATTCAGGGGAAGTATTGTTTACTTTTTATTTATTAATAGCACACAAACTTAACCTTTTACTCGTTATTACATCCATGATAATTTCTTGTATATTTAATGCTGATTTGTTACTAAATACGGGTTCTAAGTAGCTTTGTTGACAGTTGGTTGTACTAAGAAACAAAACTGAGGATAATTCCATAACTCTGTTTGTTCGATCGGTCGTACAATTTAAATTCATAAATGTATCGTTTATTATTTATCATTAAGTATTGTGCATTATTGTCTGTTATATCTTACTACATTATATTTTTTTTTTTCTCAAGCATCTACCCACCTAAGTCAAATTTAAATCCTAAGACAGTAGATCCCTAAATTGAATATTGAATGATTTAAATTAAATAATCAGATCATCTTTTAAAGCATATTTAGCAGCCTACCTCAATTCTTTTCATAACTGAAAGCTTTTCCCTGTTTTTTTTTTAAATACTTATATTTTTTTTTTTTTTTTTTCTCCCTTTTCACCACTAACTTTCCTTTATAATTAAATTCTACTATTGCTCACTGTTTCTTTAATTCTGTTTTTCAGTAACCATTCCTGAAACCATGCCTGTTATGACACGTAAGGCTACAGCCCTTGATTTGGAACTAAAATTAAGAACGGCCCTCCAAGAACTTAAAGAATGTAATCTCCAAGTCCAACAACTGTTACAAGAGAGAGAAGAAAGTGAGGTGGAAGTCGTTGAGGTTAATAGCAAAAACTCCAGCTTGAAACGGGAGCTAGTAGACCTACATCAGCAATTCTTGGACGTTGTTGATGAACGTGATCAACTGAAGGCAGTGACAGATGGTTTCAATAAATGTAGTAATTTGTATGAGGAGGCCTTGTATAAAATTAGGGACCTAGAAGAAGAATTGATTCATGCCAATAGTCGTATCTTAATATTACAAAAACAAAAAGAATGTACTCAGGTTCAAGAAACAAACCACCTTTATAATGAATTATTAAACAGTAATTGTAATCCCCGGGGTCCCTTAATAACTATTGATTTGACTGAAGATTCATTAGTGAAACAGAACTTTAGAGTTAGCAACAAGAAAATTAAAAAATATGCAAAACTCAATAGAATAATTAAAAAATGCTATCAATTTAAAAAACAACATAAAAACTTTTCCAAATATATTCCAATGAGAAAAGAGCGTGTTGATTTAGTTAATAAGTTAAATAATTATCAAATAAAATTAGAAGATAGTATAAAAATTTATGAAATTGATACTCAGCGTTTGCAGTCTGAAATACAAGTTCTTCGGGATACACTTAATTCCCTTTCTAGTAGGTATCTAATTTCTCAGAACCAAATTAGGGAACATATTCTTGCTGCAAATGTGTTGGTAACGTGTCAATGTAGTTGTCAGTCGGATCCCATCCATGATACTGTCCAGCCTGACGGAATGGAGGACCCATCCCAGGCTGTAAATTCATTTCAGGACAGTATTCTCAACCAAGAAACAACTGAAATTACACAAGAATATTTAGAAGTGGTACAACCGGAGATTTATGACAGTCATGATTCTTACTCAATAATGTTCTCAGATAGTATAGGAAGAGGTGTAGGTAAATTAATAAGTAATAACCTGAGTTTTTCCCATCAAAATCATTGTATGCCAGGGTCAACATACCAACAGATAGTGGCCTCAGTAACTAAAAATGTTAATAATATAAATACTGATATAACTATATTTGTAGGAAATAGTTCAAAAATTAAAACAGAAGACCTCACAAACTTTGTAACTGAGTTGTTAAGGTTAAAGTGTCGGAAAATAATATTGTGTGCTTTTCCATACCTTAAAAAATTGTCAAACAGGAAAAATAATTATATTCACATGCTAAACAGGCATATTCATTTCTTAGTTGGTCACTATAGTGACAGACTGATATACTTTGATACCAACAGTTTTGTTGATAGACTTAAGTTGACACGGGGTAATGTGTATCTACCTATTAGTTGTAGACACAAAATAGCTAGGCTATTAGTTTATAATATTCACTCAGACATAAGTAGTATGTCGATGCATAGTTCTATAATTAACACGGCCAATATTAGTAATTATACTAATAATTCTTTTTACAATGTTTTAAATTTTTCTTTGGACAATCCTTGTGTAACTTTAGACGATTCTCGAGTGGGATCCAATAGTAGTAAGATTTCATTGCCTGTTAGCATGGGAGTCTTGGGACACACTCCAGATAATTTAAACTAGTTAGTAAGACAACAGAAGATACTAGTACCATTAATGTTATACCAAACCCTAACATTGTACCTTCTGGCTCTCAAAGACCTAAATGTAAAAAAGGGGCTAAGCAGAATGACTTACAATTGTTTCATCAAAATATTCAAGGTTTCTCTTCAAAGCAACTTGAAATTGAATTGTTTTTAGAAAGAACAAAGTTTGAAATTGTTTGTTTTACTGAGCATTGGTTAAGAGATTATGAGATGCTAATTAATTACGCAAACTACAGTGTGGGCAGTTGCTTTAACCGTAAATCTAAGATTCGTGGGGGTTCATTAATCTTAATTAAAAATTGTATTAAATTTAAAACTCGTAGTGATATTGTTGATCTATCGGTTGAATATAATATTGAGCTGTCTTGTGTTGAGCTCGATAAGCATATTATAGTGTGCGTTTACAGACCCCCAAATTATCAAAACTATTCTATATTTGAGTCAGTAATGGAAGATGCTTTAGCAAAACTTGCAACTAGTCATAAATCTCTAGTTATCTGTGGTGATTTTAATGTAAATATTTTAGACATAAACTCTAATACCAGTAGATTTTTACATCTTTTTAAATCATTCAATCTGTTAAACGTGTTTTCAGAACCAACCCGAATGACTACAAATTCTGCTACATGTATTGATAATGTTTTTTGTGGTTGTGAATACTTGGATAAATCCATTGTAAATTACCTGCCTTCGGATCACAGCGGTCAATCCGTGGTTTTCGAGTCCTACATACCAGTACAAAAACTCCAAATAAAATCTAGGCAAATAACACCTAGCAATTTAAATAAGTTTAATGATAATTTAATTAGAAATTTAGGCATTCCAAGCCAGATTATTGACAATGTAAATCAATTTTATGAGGAATTCTTTTCGGTGATTCACACAGAGTTCAATAATACAATAAAAATGAAAACTAAATCTATTTGCCCTAAATTTATGTTCAGTGACTGGGCAACAAAGGGCATTAGGAAAAGTAGGGAGCGATTGTTTGAGCTGTACGGTCTTAGGCCTTGCATTAACTCAGAAACTTTTAATAAATATGTTGCAACTTACTCTAAAATCTTTAAAAACGCTTGCAAAGTAGCTAAAGCCTTATTCATTAGCAACAAGATTAAATCGGCCGATAATAAAATAAAGACAGTTTGGAAAATTATCAATAGTGAAACAAATAGAAGTAAAAAATATAATAATGATATCAGTCTAGAGACTTCACGTGGCCTTTTAAGTTCTAAAAACGAAGTTGCTCAGGAATTTGTGGATTTTTTCACTAGTATCCCACTTAAAACTACTGAAACCTTAAATTCGTCACCCCTGCTTTCTATTGAGTTATTGAGAGCGAACGTTTCAGCCTGTCCGGCTGAGTTTCAATTTAAACATATAAACCCCATAGCAGTCATTAAAGCTTTTAAGGAAATTAAAGTCAAATTAACAGAAGATCTATGGGGACTGTCGATTAAAGTTTGTCAAGCTATTATTGAGACTGTAGCTCCGTACTTAGCCTTAATATTTAATTTGTGTGTGGACCAGGGAGTCTTCCCAAACCTTATGAAATACAGCAAAGTAATACCACTTTTTAAATCCGGTGACAGTAAAGACACCAATAACTATAGACCCGTATCCGTTTTGCCCGTTTTTAGCAAGGTGTTTGAAAAGGTAATGCTTAATCAAATGCTCATCCACTTTAACACCAATAAAATCTTACATGAGAAACAGTATGGTTTCACCAAAGGACGTTGTACAACTGACGCCGGTGTCACCTTATTAAAACATATATTTACTGCGTGGGAAGAGTCACAAGATGCCATAGGGATCTTCTGTGACCTCTCGAAAGCATTTGATTGTGTCAACCACGAAACCCTTCTCATAAAGCTTGAACATTACGGCTTAGGGAAACTTGCGCTCAGTTTAATGAAATCGTATTTAAACGATAGACATCAGCAAGTACAAATAAATGGTGTCAATTCAAAAGGCTTAAAAGTAAGTATGGGTGTGCCACAAGGTTCGATATTAGGTCCCTTTCTCTTTTTAGTCTATATTAATGATCTACCCCATTTATTTAAAAACCAACCTGAAATGGTATTGTTTGCCGACGATACTTCTTTAATATTTAAGGTAAACAGACGAGCCACAAATCTTGATGACGTAAATAACGCCCTACTGCAGGTTCATAATTGGTTCACAGTTAATAATTTAGTATTAAATGGGAAAAAAACGAAATGCATAAGATTTGCTCTACCAAATGTCAAAAGTACTGATTGTGACATAATCTTGAATCAAGAGAAACTAGAATTTGTCGATGAAACTGTTTTCTTGGGGATAACGATTGACTCAAGACTACAGTGGGGTCCGCATTTAACATCTCTTGCAGGCCGGCTGAGTTCAGCAGCATATGCTGTTAGGAAAATCCGTCAATTTACTGACATAGATACCGCGCGACTAGTCTATTTTAGCTATTTTCATAGTGTTATGTCATACGGTATTTTACTATGGGGACGGGCTGCAGACATCGAATCTATATTTATTCTGCAGAAAAGAGCCATTAGAGCCATATATGGTCTACGAAGACGCGATTCTCTGAGAGAGCTGTTTAAGGAAATTAACATCATGACAGTACCTTGTCAATACATCTATGAAAACATCATGTACGTTAGAAAAAATCTGCATTTATTTAGCAAAAGAGGTGATAGACACCACTATAATACGAGAAATAGGGACGAATTAGTTCAGCCAGGTTTCAGGCTAGCTAAAGTAGACTCATCTTTCATGGGGTACTGTTTAAAATGTTACAATAAAATACCCCCTCACATTCTTCAACTGAAGGAGGCCAAATTTAAATCTTGTATAAAACGCACACTATGTAGGCAAGCATACTATAAGTTAGGGGATTACATTGATGATAAAAATGCTTGGCTCAATGCTGGTCCTGCTCCACAACCATAGGGGCAAATAAATCGATTATCATGTGAAGTTATTGTGGAAGCTGCAGAAGATTGTTAAAATATCTTAATATTATATAATTGCATAGCACATGTGTGAGTACTATGTACTACTATAAAGCCACTTTTTACATTTAGTTATTATTATTATTATTTTTTTTTTTGTGACTTTGTCCTAGTTGCTGAGAGAATGTCATGCTCACTCAAATGTCTCGCTGATAGTGGCGCGTGTGTCGGATCATTTAGCTCCCTTCAAAATGGTTGAGCTGAATGGTGCTGATCTATGCGTCATGTTCGTGAACGGGCGCTGTCAGTAGAGACTGGTCATCTCTTAGTTGCCATGGATATATATATATTTTTTTAATTTGTTTATTGTATCGGTTACTGGACGCTCTTAACTTGCACGTATTTTTATTTTTTTGTACTTTGTTCTCACATATGTGTAAGATCGCAGCATTTAGGCTAGCTAAAGTAGACTCCCCCACATTGTTCAACTGAATGAGACGCAATTAAAATCTTGTATAAACCACACATTGTGTAGGCAAGCATATTATAAGTAAGGGGATTAAATTGATGATAAAAATGCTTGGCTTAATGCTGGGCCTGCTCCACAACCATTGATTACCTATCATGAGAAGTTATTGTAGAGGCTGCAGAAGATTGTAAGAATATCTTTGCATTGTATAGATTCAATAATAATATTATATAATTGCATGGCACATGTGTGAGTACTATGTACTATAAAGCCACTTTTTACATTTAGTTATTTTTTAGTGACGTTGCCCTGGTGTCTGAGAGTATGTCATGCTCACTTAAATGTCTCGCTGATGGTGGCGCATGTGTCGGATCATTAAATTCCCTTCAAAATGGTTGAGTTGAATGGTGCTGATCCAGGCGTCATGTTCGTGAACGGGCGCTGTCAGTGGAGACTGGTCATCTCTTAGTTGCCATGGTTAATTTATTTATTATATGTTTTTACTCTGGACGCTCTTAACTTGCACGTCTTGCTACATAGTTCTCACATAATATACCATCTCAACATGAATGATGTAATGTACCAAGATTTTGTAATAATATTCTGATTGAAAAGAGTGTCCATGGAGTTTCTTGCCCTTTCTTCTCCATAGAGATCTACGTTAGGGAATGGGCAACTACAGTACTTTCACAAGTTATTATGCCTTGTGTCTGTGACTGTAGCTTTAGAGTGCAATGCGTCGTTCCGGGGGTTACTGCGTCGAGTTGCGCGGCGCCGGATGTTTGCGGCGGCGAGTGCTGCGGGTGCGGGGGCGTGCGGCGGCGTGTGCCGTGGCGGCGGGTGCGCGGGGCTCCGGGTTGCGGGGCGACGGTTGCGCATTGCATTCGTTGTTCCGTGATTCGGGGTCTCGTGCATTCGTTGTAGCGGTGTGCGTCGTTGCGGGCTTTCGTGCTCGCGGTGCTCGTTGTTGCTGGCATTCGGCGGCGTGTGATTCGGCGTGGTGGCTTTCGGAATGACGTATTGCACTCGTAGATTTGTTTTTATGAATTGTTCTTCTGACATTCAAAAGTGCCTATAAAGGTTTAATTGAAATAAATGCTTTGAGTTTGAGTTTGAGTTTGAGTTTGAATATTCATTTAATGTCTAAATATTCACTCATAAGATGTAATTTAGAAGTTCCATAAGATACTCTCGGTCCTTTTAATTTGTATGTACATGAAGAGAGACCATTCTATAAGGCCCCATTAAAATAGATGGTCAAATTTTAACAGTGATCAGAGTACGTCTAACCAAAGATATCCAAGCAAAAAAAAAAACGAATTAAAGTGATTTTATGTTGACCTAAAATCTTGGTACCAACATTTTAGTATATTTTCGTTAGGTGATTTTTTTTCTTGTCAGTATTTAGTGGGTTTTTTAATTTTTTTTTTATCATTGTCATTATTTTGGAGGTCTGAATGATTTCTAAAAGTTGATCCATCTATTTTAATAGGACCTTAAATGTTTATCAATACATCATTTTGGTTATAAGACGTATATTAGAATGGGATTATTGATAATGTTGCCAATTCATATGGGTTCAATTTTAAAGGTTGTCTGTACCAAATGTTAACCATAAGTATTCCGTACTATGTAATAAGTGTGATTTTCAAACCATGTAATCGATTTCGAATGAACTAAAAGACAATTCTTACATTTCAATAAACTGCATATAACAAATTAAAACGTTTTTTTATCCAAATACTAAGTAACTGACCTTTTTGTTTTCGCTCTTGCGCTCAGCGAAAGGGAGTGTCAGACTTCTACTGACTAAAAACCACCCTGTTCCTTCTTAGCCCTTGTGCTGAGGCTGCGGTATCTCTTGCGAACATCCCGCAGCCCCGGCGGGATACTAACTGTCGTACTGCCACGTTGGGCTGCTAGGCATGACGCCTTGGATTCAATACCTGGGTCGGGCAAAGTGTTATTGGGTTTTTCCATCATGAATTACTTACAGTCACAGAGCTTGGATTTGTGCCCGGTTGACGGCAATAGGCTCGCCCTCTTATTACATGGGACGTGCGTGTACGCTTAGGTATACAATAGTAGTGCATAGTAGAATCACTATCAAACTACAATATTTGTAAAGAAAACCATCGAATAGTATTACTAACGGTACAACACATTTTATTTGAACCATATACGTGCTGTCCTCTGAACCCCAATGGCGCCAGGCGAATTTTTAAACATAGGTTCGCCTATTGGGCCCTAGGGATGGGACATAGGAGCCCCCCTTTGTTTTTTAGGGGGTTTAAAATCATCAAATTACCCCTCCCGCTCTTGGGCAGAGCGAAAGGGAGTTTCAGACTTCTACTGACTAAAAACCTCTCATGTTCCTTCTTAGCCCTTTATGTTGAGACCGCGGTATCTTAACACAACATCCCGCAGCCACATAGAAGTCCCTTACTTCTAGATAGTAGATATCCTGCAATGCTGTTGCTAATAATTCCAACCACTTAATAACAAAACACTTGCGAATTATAAGTTGGACTCGCGAGACGATGGTTTCGTACTTTGGTTTGGTATATTTTTCCATTTTCGTAGTAGTACTAGTTTAGTTTAGTTTAACTGAGCTTTTATCCGCACTTAGCCTCTTGATTGGGCCATTGCGCGTGATGTTTAGAGAATACCTACTCCAACCAACATAGGTCGTCCCAAATTGTAGCAGCCTTCCCAGACTACTGCAGGTTTCCGAGAGAGTTAATGGGGATCGTAGTAGTACATTAATAAGTCTGATAAAGCATGGTTAATTTTTAACCGACTTGAAAAAAAGGAGGTTCCCAATACGACACGATTATTTTTTGAATATGATTGTTACGCCATAACTCCATCATTTATGAACCGATTTGAAAAAACCTTATTTTATATGAGCGGATTTGCTTTCGGATTGGAAAATACGAAATTGTTGCACCAAAATTGATTGAATAATTTAGTATTTTTCCTTTTGACCTTTATTGACATGATGTCCTAGATTTAATTGATGATAATACATACCTTGTGTGATTTACAACTAAAATGGTTATAATAAAGGCTCTATGCAAAAGAAGTTGGTGGCAAAATAGTCAATTAAACAAAAAAGTCACCGATACCGAAAGTTAAGTTATTTTTGAGTTTTTAGTGTTTTAATAAGTAACGGTTGCTCTGAAAATTACAGTAAGATACATAATTATATCATCGCTATCTTAAAGTCCAGAAAAATATAAAAATCTGCCAAAAATTCGCAAATGATCGTCAGGCGAATTCTGTTTTTGCCCCCGTAGCACAGTTTTCGTAGCAATGCTACGCTTCGTAGCGCTTTGTAGCAAACTTCTTGTAGCACGTAGCCTCGTAGAAGTCTCCTTGTGCAGACGTTTATAATTTTAGAATTTGTCATTTAAGTTAAACAAAGCAACAACTTTTATTTTTGACCGACTTCAAAAAAGAGGAGGTTCCCCGATTACTCAAAGATGGCTAAAGTGATTTCGATTTTTATTGTTTTGTTTGAATGGGTATATTTCCCAGGTGGTCCCATGATCATCAAGTCAGGATCTGATGATGGAATCCTAGAAAAATATATGAATGAAATATAATATGTTTTATTTTTGTTTTGTGACATACAGCTAAATGTGGCTTTACTTTGGCTTTACTATTAAGCACTAGCTGCTGCCAGCGGCTTCACCCACTGCAGCTCGAAAATTATCCCATGTGTTAATTTAGGTTATACACTATCTGTGTACCAAATTTTATCTAAATCCGTTCAGTAGTTTTTGCTTGAAGAAGTAACAAACATACACACTCACAAACTTTCGCCTTTATAATATTAAGTGTGATACCTATACGCGACTGCGGGTTGTTGTAAGAGACACCGCGGCCTCGACATAAAGGGCTAAGAAGGAACATGGGTGGTTTTTAGTCAGTAGAAGTCTGACACGTATATCAATAAAACTTGTACCATTTCTTTTGAATACGAAAACTTCGAAAGGACTCTTAAGTTTTTGTTATTTGTTTAAAGCAATCGTCAACACTAGGTCAACACAATCGCAGGGCGTAGCTAGAGGAATAGACAAGTGGCCGAAATTAGTGATGAACTGGTACACATGCAAAAATAAAACAAGGCAGACCACTCAGGTGATGGGTCGACGAAATTAAGACGGTGGCTTGGACGTCACTGGCCAGAGTAAGATAGAAGTGGAGTCAGTTGGAGGAGACCTTTCCTTTGCTTTACCAATGAACACATATACTACCGCCAACGAAATAACAAAAAAACCCAACTGACTGTGAAGTACCTGTCAGAAGGCTAAAAAATTAAAAAAAATCGTCAACACCAATTAAACAGGTCAGAAATATCTCCCAATCTATAAACAACCCGTTTCCACACTAGAGGTGGGCGTTGAATCAACAAACTGTTTTTTTAACGTCTTTTCATTCATCAACGGGTTAATAGTTAGTCATCAATAAGAAAACAGGTTGAAAATAAAATGTTAACTGTTAATTTGCGTCAACGCACACAACGTATTAGTTAAATGTTATTAAACTTTATTCATTTCTGAACTCTGAATTTCGATGCGGAACGAATACTTCCGTTGTGTCGCGTAAAATTCACATAAAAATTAAATAATCTTAATTCTTATCAAATCAATCTTCAATAAATTAGTTGCAACAAAATTGTTATTGATCGAAAATTCGAAACCGTTGTCAACATCAACTTCAGCTTTAAAAAAACAACTAAATTATTTAACAGTTCTAATTATTCAATAAACTGTTTGCAATGATTGACATACATTGACGCTAAAAAGTAATTTAACAGTTTTTTCAACCTGTAGACCATTGATGATTACACACACCTACTCGTAAATTACGTTAAACAGAAAACCGTCAATGACACATCCCTATTTCACACCTCCTTTTACAACTCACACGTTGAACTACACGCTACAGTACTAGGGTACTAGCACAAATATCAGGTGCATACGCATTACGCATCGCGCAATGTGGGTCAGGCAGGCTCGCACGGGGGAACCACCACCTCATCAAACAATCCTGTATGTAAAAACGCGCTCAAAACTGACACGTTCCATTTAAATATCAACTGTAATTTAGCAAAGATAAGGTTGGATTTTGTCTAGTGAAGGGTTGGTGTTAGGATTTTTCTTTGTCGCGTGATAAGTGACGTCACAGCAGTGTCGCTTGTTCGCGGGCTTGTTTCGATCGATATTCGGATTCGGTCGTTCCCGCTAAAGGTCGGAAAGGGCCGAGTGACGCGGTACCACGTGCATATTACGTAATGATAGGTACTATTCATTGACGAAGATTATTTGTGCCAACGATTTGCCGCACAAATACGGACGGACAACAACCTGTATATATGAATATAAAGGAAAAGTAACCAGTACTTTTAAAGTCTCGATATTTTTAATTAATTGCATAATAGGTTAAATTTTCTTTGTAGAACTTTGTTAGCGTTAGTGCCTTCAGTAGCGTCCATACATCATCAGAGCGCACACAAGGCGATATGAAGAGCCGCATCGTCCCGTCGGGCCTGCGGGTTGTTCACAAGTTACCGCGGCCTCGACATATAGGGCTAAGAAGGAACATGGGTGGCTTTTAGTCAGTAGAAGTCTGACACTCCCTTTCGCTCTGCCCAAGAGCGGGAGGGTATATTTGATAATTTTCAACCCGCCAAAAAAAAAGAGCCGCATTGTTGGTGGATTTGTGGTACATTACACATTGGTTTATTGATAAGTATAGGACTGCTATGCATGAGGTACTGGATTTAAAACCCAGTTCTGTTAAAAGTTATGGGGTTTGTCCATCATGAATTCATCGGTTGATGATAATTGCTTCGCATCACATGGAACTTAACATAACTGGTGAAATATGGGTGTACCAATAGAAACACCTCTGCTTAACTTCTCAGGGATTACAGGCGTAATATTATTTTCAACAGGCACTATTGATAAAACTTTTCAATTGACCAACCATCGAAACAACAAACCATCTTTCACTGATATGATGAATTTCTCTAACTCCTATTGATATATTTATCTGTTGAATGCATTCCCAAGAGATTTTCATCGAAATTGAATTGAATACTTCTGATGCTGCGAGAATTTAATGCTGCTGCATTTTCAATCGAAATTCTATGCTAGAATATTTTTGAGCTGTCGAAGCTTTATTATTTACGTCTACACGTAATACAATAACGCTCGGAAAGAAGTGAGGTTTTAACCGACTAGCGTCTGCCCCAGAGCAGGGATGTTATGGATCTCCGTAACCGTAACCGAAACTATGGGATTTCTAAAATAAAAAAATTACTCGTAACCGAAATCGATTTCAAAGTTTCGGATAGTTTAGGATAAAAGCGGAGTCTAAAATATTATTCGGTATTTTTCAAAATGATTTTTGAATTATAACGATTATATTTTATTTATCGAGAAAAAAAAATCAAATCGTCAAATAATTGGCGGGACTTTAGAGGTTTTTGATTTAAGTTTTAGGGATAAATATTTTTGAGAGGTGGGTTTGGTGATTCCTAATATCCGTAATCGAAATTATCCAAAACAAGCGGATTATCCAAAATAATTTCATATCTGTAACTGTATCCGATACCGACAGAATATTATTCCTATATGCGTTTGCGTATCTCTATCCAGATGGGTGGTTCTCCGAGGTCCACATGGGTGGTTTTTAGTCAGTCGAAGTCTTTACAGATTACTCTTTATTTATATTATATGTGTATTATTTCAACATTAAACATTAAGAATTTGAAACCATATTTTGCTTGGAGAAAAAAGGTCTTTTCCTGGCATGTTTGGTAACTTTCGTGGGCACCGAAATGGGATATCTCTGTAGTTTATGCACTGATTTACATGTAATAAAAACTGTACGTATTATTTTTACAAGTGTGTGTCCATTTATATGAAGATTCCTCAAATAAAATAAATTCGCCACGAAAGTTACGCGGAGAATGCTTTCTGAGGAACACGCAGATCCAAAATTTCATATCCATTACTTCCCTGCCCCAGAGGTTCATGCGTCTTGGCTATCCAGTTGAATAGTTATTTGGCAGTATTTCCGACTAAAATATAAATAAAATGCTGCAAAAAGATCTAGCACAAGAGTACAATATTCATCTTTCAAGGTACAGTTGTACCGTTTTTTAATGTATTAAAGTTGGTCGTTCTTCATGCATATGAAAAAAGCTTAGGAGATGAACATGGCTTTTATTACCGGTGTCGGAGAAATTTATAGAAGAATTTGCAGATTACCTGAAAGATAATATAATATCACGCCTGTAATTGCCGAAGGGTTTGGCAGAGGCCAACCAAATCCACATATCGCCAGTTATGTTTAACGAGCTTGTGCCAGCGGTTTCGCTCGCGTGGAGTTCGATAATTGTCCCACGGGATCGTACTACCATGATAAGAAGTATCCTATGTGTTGAATCCAACTATCTGTGTTCTAAATTATATCCACATATTTTCATTTATTTATTATTTTCGTTCAGTAGTTTTTGCGTGTAAGAGTAACAAACATCCATCCATCCATATATACATACTAACAAACTTTCGCGTTTATAATATTAGTAGGATACCTCTAAAAACTGGGAGGAAGCCTATTGTCATCAACTGGCCACAAAATTAGACCCCGTGGCTGCTTTTGAGAAATTCTTGATGGGAAAACCCATTAAAACTTTGGTTTTGACCGGTAGACCAATGAAGCATCCTCATTCTCGACTAAAAATACATTCAACAAGCCCCTATGTAATGTCTATAAAAATATATAATAACCTACCTGAAATAATAAAAAAAGAAGAAAAATTAAACATATTTATAAAAAAACTAAAACCTTTTTTAACAGAAAAATGCTATTATAGTTCAAATGAATATTTAATCGATAAAATATAAATAATTTATAAAAAAATAAAATGTAAGTAGGTATATGAAGAACTCCTATTATTTATCGTTTTATTGGATTTATTTTAGATGTAGCTTTTTGAACTTTGTAAAGTGTAAGTGTCCTACTATATTTTTTGTCTTTTGCTGTGCTTGACAGGGTCCATAATGATCTCATTTTTTAATTTACCACATAAGTACACATTGTGGAATACAAATAACGTTTGAGTATTGAGTATAGCAGTAATACTGAATGAAGGCAGCAACATATTTCAAACCTTTTTATTTGTAAAATCATAACTATCTACATACAGGGTGTAAATCAACCCATCACACAGCCGTCAACCAAGCATTCTGTACATCAAACTAAGTACCCCTACGCAAAAATTTTTAAAAACGACTTTTTTTTTGCGGTAAAAAAACACATTTTACGGTAAAACTCAAAGTAGCACTTTTGAAACATTGTGCTAGTGAATGCTTTGAAAAATAAACGGGTCATGGAGGTAATTTAAGTAAAATTATAACATCAAAAACTAGTATTTACAAAAACAGCTGTGAAAAATTTAGAGCTTTGACCGTGACAAACCGTGCGTTTATTCCGGGCGGGGGGATCGAGTTCACGACACGCAGTGCAGCCGTCATTCGCTCAGCCACTGCACCAACCGTGCCGTCATTTTAAGGCCCCTAGCACACGGCGTATTTTATACGCGCCGACGACGACGCGCATTTCACGATCGCCCCGTGAGCTTAGGTTACACGGTTGCGTTCAAATCTCGTTTGAAACGCGTTTACGCGCGTCATCAGCGCGTCGTCGGTGCCGGTTGCCTTATATGGCATTGCAATGCCCTTTTTCTTACCTACTACCTGTCTACCTAGTACAGTCAGCAGCATCAATATGTATACACTTAGCTTCGTTTGGAAACAATTTTCGCCCACTGTTTTGATTTCATTTTATAATACGCAGCGAAACTACGAGTATAATTTTGTCATTATGTCAAAGTTCTTTTAATCGTTTTTTTACGAAAAATTCGCGATCGAACTTTGTCAATTGTTTACATATTATTGCTCGTAACTGCACCTACATATTACCTACTACCTAACTATCTACTTACCAATCTACTACCTACCTACCTATACCACTTTCTCATCGTTTAAACCTTCCCTGGAGTGCCACAAATATTTCAAAACCAAAATTAGCCGTATCGGTGCAGACTTTCTCGAGTTTTGGCGCGACAAACGAACAGCAATTCATTTTTATATGTATAGATAGATGAGATACCTCTACCTCTAAATACTCAAAGGTCCTCAAATTAACTTGCTAATAAACTCGCATCCCCTTACAAATTACTTTAATTGAGGAGCACGTGGTGGGGAACTTAACAAGCCAAGCTGCATAACTAATGAACTACTTTACTCATTGCACGGAGGTTTGTAAATGTAGGTGCAATTTCACCTAGTTAAAATAAGTAATGAATTAATTGTTGGCTGGGTTTGTAATAAGGGGAAATATATATTTTTGATTAAGCATATTGCTGCAGGCAAGAGAAGCTCATGGCTAGATAATAAAAGACGTTCGGACCAATCTTCAGGTTAAGCCGCGCATACCTAGATAGAGGGATGGGTGACCTCTTATTACATACTCTTTATTATAACATCAGCTATCTATTACTCATTATCGGCATTTAGTGAACCAAACGTTCTGTTTTTTTTTCTTAAATGAATAAATATATTTAATATTGTGCTTGTCGTTATGCAGAGACAATCAAATCTACTATCATAGGTATCGTGCAATGAGGTTTTAAAAATGATTACAACAAACCAATCACTAACAATTTCAGAATTATATACTAATCTGTATTTAGAATGTCTTTTTACCCGACTGCGACAAAGCTCAAAAGAGGGTACAGTGTCTGTCAGTATTTCATAACAGCAGACAAAATTAAGCTGTTATTTGAGAACTTATATACTAAAGATACAATAAATTGACAACAAGAACTACTATTTAGCTGCAAAATATATTAAGCAATTAATAATATCCACGTGTAAAACTTATAAAAGCATAATATACACAGATAGTGGCATTCGGAAGTGGTAGCTTGTATGCCCGCGGCGTCCCGACGTGCAACGAATTTATAACCCATTAGTCGCACTCGACTACGTGATTAAATTCCTATTTCGCTGTATAATGCAATTTTGTACTCGACTGTACCTGAGAAATAGTCAGCCCGACATAAAAAAAAAACATTTATTCAGGACTGAACTTGGTTGTATAATAATTTTATAGTAAAAAAACACCTAATCTAAAATACAATTCAGTTTCTCTAGAACAATCCTTTTATTCCAAGAAAATTGATTGGTTACGTAAAGAGAAGTCTACGCCGCGTACTAAGAATAGCTTCGTAGCAACGTAATACGCAACGCATAGTCCGCTACGAGTTTTGTAGCAGCTCGTAGCTGATATTCAAGGTGCAAATAAGAACGTACCAACTTTGCCTCGTAGCTATTATTACCCCTTATACTACGAGGTCTCGGCTACAAACAGACCTTGCGTAAGAGAGTGCACTTTCTCAAGGCTTTCTACAAGGCGGCTACGAGATTTTATCAAAAGTATGTGCCGCAGAATCTTTGTGCCATAAAATCAAACTGCGGTCTCCAAATGGCCTGCGAAGTATACTTGATCATGATAATAGATCCCCGAGAGCGTTTCTTCAAAGAGTTTATGGGAAGGATGATGTCTTCAAAGAAAAGTACTGATATGATAATGCTTTTAAAACGAACCTGCGTATTTTCCGCAACTATAAAATCATTTAATTCATTCAACCATTTCGCAGTCGATTAAAATAAATGGTTTGTACCACTTGTCGTGGAACTAGATATTCCATTGTGAAAAATATTTCCATTTCCATTTGTGCGTTGTTTTCATCGTGATTGGAGGAAGCTTGACTCAAAATATCTGAGAGAGACGACTGAGAGAGACAGTTTGAGATCAAGATAAAACTGGATTTCCTTTTTCTAAAGAAAAACAAAAACGCGTCGCGTGTGCCCTTCTCCATACGCTACTATGATTTATTTTTACAACATCGCCAGCAACAGCATTGAGTGCTAAAAATAGATTTGCAGCTTTTCTTTTGTCAGAAATTACGCGCGAGCAGACGAAGCGCGGTGTAAAAACTTAGAAAACTGAACTCGGAATTCTTGTGAAATAACTAACGACTCGTGAAACTTGTGCAGCTCTTCAACTACTCGCATATTAAAGCGTTAAGACTGAAGACAGCTCGGGAACTAATAACCGTTGGTTGGTCGCCAGCACCTGGAGCTCAAGGAAGGAGTTCGTCGGCGGTCATTAAAATTGCATCTTTAAGGACTAGGCCAGTGCAATAATTGCATCAAGTTTAACCGGGCTCGATCGATGTGAGGGTATTTACCTCGCCGGGCGAAAATAATCCGGGTACCGGTGATGTCAGAAGGTTGTGTATGCGCATGCGTGAGGACGCTAGCATGTACTAGCGGGTTCAGTGGGTAGCCGGGCGTCAGTCGGTCGCCGGCAGCGCGTTTAGCCGGGCGCGCGTGTGCTTCTAATGGCGCCCCGTGGCGGCCGGTGAGGCGCCGGCCCCGCCGACCGCCTCGGGTCGACGGGCCAGCCAGGCCAGACGGGCGTTCGTCCCACCATGTCCTTGCTCAGCGTCACAGGTATATAGTGCTAAGTGACGTGTGTCGCCGCTGATGATGCTACCCCGCTTTGTGTTAAGTATACGAGAGTTACGCAGCAATTTGTGGTCGTTATGGACGCGTACTGAATGTGCTCAGGTACTTATGGTGGTCAGGGCTAAGGACTTCACTGAGGCAACGTAATACGATCAACTAATAGCCACGTTACATTGATAATTGAAGAGAAAAACAAGTTTCTATGGCAGCACTCGTCTATATATACACACTACCCGTAGCACAGTGTTTGTAGCTATGACCGCAGGCTTAATGTATTTCCGAGAACTTTTTGTTTAACTGATAACAGATAAATAAAGTTTGATTACCAGTTTCGATATATTAGTTTGTTTTGCGTGGGTTACGATCGCATATCGGCGTGTATCAACCGTGTGCTATTGGTTATAAAGGTCATAGTCACGGCACGCGTGCCATCAACGTGCACTTTACTATATTTTGTTAATGTTCGTGACGTTTTCTATAACAATAAATCGTTGAAAGTACGGCATAATACATTATTTAGAAGTGGTTTTTTCACCGGGCCGAAATATGGGTTTACATTGCGCGCTATTAAAGTGTTTTGTTTATGCTCGACCGTTTTAATAGACGGTGTAAGCCACCGCAAATTCTAGAATCGCCAAGTTGAACGTATTCAGACGTCTTCGTTGTATGTATTGAAGAAAGGCCGCATTATCTGAAGTGAGGTAGTTAATTCAATAGTGCTAGAGCGGGCGCATCGACGAGCCACGCAGGGTGGCTAAGTATGGCTATAGTATGAGTATATACATTACAATGTTCTGCCCCATTTAATGCGGATGTAGGTCGGGACCATAACAAGATGCCTTTCTGTAACTGAAACAATTAACCGCCTACTTATTACGGGCTGTTTTTCATTGTTGCGGTTGTAGTTTTCAGCGTAAATTACTATGCGAATTTTTCTAGTGAACTTTTGAATACAGTTTAATTTAATATCTTAACAAGTTCCTGTATAATATTTATAGCAGAAAAGGAGTCTCGCTAATCTATTTCCTGGTACATTAAATGCAATCACGCCTAGCTACAAACTAAGTGGAATTCCTTGATAATGAATGTCGACGAAGCAAACGATAGCAAGGGGAGGCCCAATCCTGTTATTTATTGAGCTAGATTATTTATTTTTTGAATTTGTTTAGGGTTGAATTTTGTATGGTTACTTTGTTTTCTAGGAATAAAATGTTGAAGGATAAATAGCGATTACTTTGGTTGACTAAGGTTGACTGGCAAAGAATGCATTGTGGCTTAAGTCCACCCTATGTACCACTGTTGTTTATGAAGTTTAAATAAATTACTCGACATTGAAATAAATCTTGCTCAGTTTCAACGACACTAAGTAGCACTTAAATGATTGTCGTTTAGTGTTACTGAAAATTAGCATTGTTGTCGTTGAATCCACATTTTTAATGAGATTTTATTCATTATTTCATCACAAGAAAAGTAATATTTATAACCTCCTATCAAAAAATACAATAAGGGTGTTTACTGACTTAAAAAAATGTGATTCTAATGAGTCCGTCTGTTAGATTATCGAAAAATATTGGATACGTATTTCTTGTTTTATCAAATCAATAAAAATTTACGAAGTTAAAACGCGTCAAAGATTTGAGTGGGGATTTGTGACGTCGCTGACCGGTAAAAAATGTCTTCAAATATGACGTTACACGAGTTTTTAAAGTACTGTATCTTCTTTATTGTTGGTTTACTTGAAATAAGAAAAAATATGTGTTCAATAGTTTTTGGAAATCTATCTCACGGACTAATCTTTTTTGTTAACTACCCTATTCTCTTGCCCTTATATCCCAATTTATTTGGGGTCGGTGCAGCATGTGTTCTTCTTCTTACGTGTCTATTATTCGTCATCCCATTAGTCGGTCCCTTTCTTGCCGTACCATCCTTAACACCCTACATTCATCGTTTCTTTGTTCTTTCCCTACTCTTAAACACATCCACAGTCATACTTTAAACTTTTTAAAATTTTCCCTTGCATCATATAGCCATACCAAGCTAATCGATTACCACACAACTTTTCAATCGTCAGCGCCACTTTCAGATTTCCTCCTCCTTCCAAAATAGGAGCTTACTTATTCTAGCAAATCAAGAATGAATACCACAAAGTAGGTATCTATACTTTTGACAACAAATAACAATAATAAAAATAGGTCACTATTATTCTTTTAACACGTTTCAATCCGAGGTTTTTCACCTCGCACGTTAGCCTGTAATGAATCTCTTGAAGTTGTCAAAACGTGGATTAATTCATTCAAGTGCGTGTAACACGGTATAACTAATAATTTTCACGCCCACACGTTTGAGGGTGAAAAATACCCGCCTATATCGTTAGCTACCTTTTAAGCATTATTTCACAAGCTTTTATTTGTGTTTGCAAATTAATTCCTTTTTCTCATAAATAAGAGACCTGTTCACCAGCTGGGGGCAGACAAATACTATACTTTGTTATGTTTATGCAAGCTAACATTGGTAACCTTCCTCTTGGAATATTTATTGTATTCTATTTATATAAGGTATAGACGAAGCTGTCGACCAAGCGTTCAGCACATTAAATAAGGTAAAATAATAAATAATTGCTCGGAAACGAAATTTTTTGGTGTGGCAAATTAGATTTTGCGGTAGGACTCAATGAAACGCACTCAAAACATAGTGCTGGTGGATGCATTTAATAGTACGCAGGTCATGGGTTTTTTTAAATAAAGTCAAAATAAAAAAAAACCTTAATTTCACTAGTAAACTATACACTGTGTTGGAAACTGGCTTAAGTTTTAAAGGTTCCATTTGCCCTAAGGAAGCGAATAAACAGATAATTTGAATACCTTTTCGTGTATTATCTATATTTTGATTAGCCGGAAAATATTATAATGATTAAACCTGCGAGATATATTTACATTTCCCTCTACTTTCCTTACGTTTTATGTTAAATTATATTATAACCAGGTAAGTACGTATCTATCATTTAATAAAGTTTTATACTCATTGCTTATTACGAGGAAAAGTAAAGACTAGCTCTGCTTACACAAGCTCATCATGTAGACACAGAGGTCGTCTTCCAGTCTAACAGAATACAAGTATCTGATCACGACATCCTAGTTAGTACTGGGAAATGTGATACCCACACACAAGTTTTAATGCTGAATAAAATGTGTACTTAGAAGAATGGAGAATACAAAAATTCTCAATCAATATAGACCATAACTCAGTACCTCATAAATTACCAAATTATAACGAAAACAAAACTGTAAGAAGTAAATTAACACAAAACTGAAAGAAGAGAACCCGAAGGAGGCTTTGCACGCATAAAATTAATTAAATTACGTCAAAGCTTTTCTCTGTAGCGGTAAAACTCTACTAAAATCCGTTCACTAGTTTCTGAGATAAGCTCGCACGTAAGACACTTGTGGTTCAAAAACGTTTTGTAACTGTGAGTTGTATAAACTTATGGAATAAATTAGTTCATAAGAATTTTGCTTTGTTAGTTTAAAATATTTTTAAAGTTCTATGATACATTGGACTTTCTTTTCGGTATGTTGTGATCGTTTTAAACTAAGTTTCTAGCACTTTTGCTTTGGTGAAGGAAAACGTCGTGAGGAAATCAGTGTGTCTAAGAGATATTTCTCGATGGCATCTAAAGATAGGCGCCATATTTGAAAACACCAGGTTACGCACAACCACATAAGTAAACAGAAGACTGTGGGTGTTGTGAAAAGAAAAAGATTACGTCAAGAAAACGGCCACCATGTTTCTCATGCGTCAATTCAAACTAAAATATCGAGTTTACCAGATATAAATACGTTTAAGAGTCTTTTCTTGATAGTTTATGTTTTGGTATATTATAATATTGGAACAATCGTAAAATACCTAAGCAGTTTTATCTATTCGTGAGTGTTTAATGTATTTTTTTTTATTAGATAGCCTGCTAAGTGATCTACTGCTATCTACTGCTGGCCAAAAGGTTCCCCATTTTCATTACAAACCTTTTCACAATTAATTACATTACGTATACGTGTACGTATATGGTAAAATATCGACGTTTATGTATTTTCAACTGTTGATCATGTTAGATTCGCAAACAAATAAATATAACATTAAATATTATTTCAATACTTTTTCGACAGCCACGCTCCAACTCGAAGGTCAATTTAAGGAACTTAATAAAGTATGTATGAAGTTTGAGGCTTTGGATTATTTTCAGCTTTATTGCACTGAGTTGTCCGAGTTGTAGAGTACGTAGGCATGTTATGTGAATACGGATCTCGGAGTTAAAACGACCCACTAATCTAATATTATTTTTATTTAGCTTTTATTGTCCCACTGCTGGTCAAAGGCCTTCCCATAAACATCCACTGTTCTCTCTTGCAGTTTTCTTCAGCTAATCTCGTACAAAAATATTAAAATCATGAGCGAGATGAAAAAACAAATTTTATTGCAATACAAAGTAGTCATTCACCGCTCACTGCTTTGTCCAATGGTCGCAATCGCAGCTGCTAAGTATGAGGTCCCAGGTTCGATTCCCGAGTCAATCAAAATTGTTATTTAAGTTTTTCCAGCAGGATCATTTCTCAGTAGTAGAGCCCGCTCGCCGTCTCTCTGCCTATTACGTGGGACGTTATAATTATGACGCATTTAGATATACCTCTACCTAACCCTTTTTTTTTGAAAATCATCATAGACCAAGAGCGGGAGGGGTTATCCCGCTCTTGGGCAGAGCGAAAGGGAGTGTCAGACTTCTACTGACTAAACATCACCTATGATCCTTCTGAGCCCTATATGTCGAGGCCGCGGTAACTTGTGAACAACCCGCAGCGCCCATTGGGGTTTTTTTTACATATTATATGCATTCACTAATTTTATGGATAACCCCAGCAGAAACCAAGATTAATAATCCCTGGTTAGCGAAAGATTGAATCACTCAAGTTCCAATTTGTCCAGTTTGCAGCATAAATCTCGAACACAAACACGTAAGCGGGTGAAAATTGGCTCTATTGCCCTTTAAACCGGCTTACTGGTAAGTGCAACAGGTTTCCATGGGATTTCCACGAATTCCAGCATCCCCGATGACCCCGATACTCACGGGTGACGAGATTCTCCGTGGAAATTCGTTATGTGTATTTTAATCGAACCTTTTGAGTTGCAGTTTCGAAGTATTTTACTGCACGAATTTAAACATTAGCTTTGAGATTTGTTTTTAGGGTTCCGTAACCGAATGGCAAAAAACGGAACCCTTATAGATTCGTTTTTAGGTTGGCACACTTGAGTCTAACAAAAATTTGCACTTTAAAGCTTAATATTTCACAAACGAATCCCTTAATCAAAAACTGTATTAGCAAACTCGCAATGTTTTTTAAAGACCTATCCAACGACACCCCACACAATGAACTTTGCGAGAATAAAAAAATCACTCTCACTTAAATGTATACTGTATACAAAAAAAAACATTTTCAATATTTTACTTAGCACTTTGTCGGCGTAACTCATTTATATATCCACGCCAAATTACAAGTTTCTAGTACTAAGAGTCTTTTAGACGAGTGCGGACAGACAGACGGACATGGCGAAACTATAAAGGTTCCATATTGACTACGGAACAATAAAAAAGCATATAAGAAACAAGCGTTATTAATACGCCAAGCATTGTTGACTAGTATCTACGAATACACTGTTATTTCGCGTGTCTAGCAAACATTTCGCATTGATATTCACGATTTATAGATACCGATGATATTATGTAATGCTACGGTAAGTAACATGGCTTATTTTGTTTTACTGTGTATGTGTAAAAAGATGTTTTTCCTCGATTATGTCATGTATTTTAGTTTTTATTTGATGTCCTTTATATCAGATCTTGTCTATATAGTTTATGGTACGCTTGCTTCGTTGGTTGAGTAGTCGACTGCTGAGCATGAAGTCTTGGCTTCGACTCCTGGGTTACCCAAAGTGATACTGGGTTTTTTCCATTAAGAATTTATCAGTAGCAACCACGGATTCTGGATTTGTGCCCGTTTGATGGCAGTAGGATGTTACACGTTCCCCCTGTTGCATGTGACTTTAACATAACTGGCAAAATATGAATGTACTATTAATTATGTACTATTATTATGTACTATTATTTTTTGACTGGCCTGTTGGTCAAGTGGTTAGTGACCCTAACTGCTATGCCGGAGGTCGTGGGTTCGATTCCCACCCAGGACAAATGTTTGTGTGATGAGCACGATCATTTGTTCTGTGTCTGGGTGTAATTTATCTATAATATGTATGTATTTAGAAATATATAAGTATGTTTATCAGTTGTCTAGTACCCATAACACAAGCTCTGCTTAGCTTGGGACTAGATGGCGTTGTGTGATAGTTGTGGAATATTATTATTATATTATTATTATTAATTAGATACACTACACTCACATGTGACGAGTTTTCGAAGCACTGTATCGTCTTCAACTTTTGTTTATGTGCAAAAAGAAAAAATACGTGTCCAATATTTTTAGGAAAACTATCTGACGGAGTAATTTGTTTTGTTTTGTCCGATCCCCTATTAGTACCTAGTATTATAATAATTTTGAGTACCAACCTAGCTTGGACCGAGTTGTAATTATCTACCTAGCCTTTTCCCAACTATGTTGAGTCCGCATCCAGTCAAACTGGAGCTAAATAACAGTATTTTACATTGAGCGGCTGCTTACCCAACAGTACTGTCTGGATACTGCAGGTCAGGTAAGCAGTCAGGCAGATCAGAGATCAGAGCAGTCGAGCAGAGTCAGGTAGATAACCACCCATTATACGCCGAGTTTTCTCCGTTTATCAGATATAATGATAAAAAAGCTGGCCCGGCTGTCATTAGTAGATTAGACCTTTGACAGCCACATCAGGTAGTCAGTGCCCCGAAAGCCTGACAACCAGTCTTACTATAATAAGAGTATTGTTACTCTTGTAATGACAGCGGGAACCAACAGCTTATCGGCTTTCTGAGGCACGTAAAAAAATCTGTATGTAAGAGATCCTGAAGCTTGATCCGAGAGGCTGTTATTGTCTAACCAGGAATTCCTCCTGCTTTGAACTTGATATTGTATCATAGTTATAAAACTTTATACAGAAATCCCTCCGATATGTTTACTGATTATAAACGATTCTTTTTTTTTATTTTCCATCAAAAGGATCAAAAGCTTTTGTACGTTCGTTTTAAAATTGATAGTTTTCACTCATCGTTATATTGGCAATTCTTTTTTAACTTTTCCAATATATTTGAGTTCTGTACTACAAAATACGGTTTCATTTTAAAGTGCTGATTTCAATCTAAACAATTGATTGGAAAATGTATTACTGATGTTAGTTAGTATTTCATTTGATACATGCATGGTAGCGTGTTTTGTGTTGCGGGTACACTACTTTATTTAATTTAGTTTACAACTGTGTTTGGAAGTGTACTGAGTGCAAGTAAGTTGTTATTTTTTTTTAAAGTTGCTAGTATTTTAACCATTGTAAGTTTCTGTTATTATTTTTTAGTTAGTGTTCGTCGTTCATCATCATTTCAGGCGAAAGACGTTAACTGTTGGACAGAGCGTTCCGCCAAGTGTCGCCACATTAACCGGATTCCGACATCTTCATCAAGTCATCGACTCACCTAGAGACTAATGAGTAATGACTTTGAGCTTTCTGATATAAGTGTAGAACAAGTACTTACACAGGTATTTTAGAGCTTCTTACACTTTCAAACTTCAGAAAATAATGTCCTGCTAAAATGGCGCCTTGGACCTTATAAAACCACTTTACTAGCTGCAATGGTCAACTGTCATTCCAATACCCGTTGGCGTCATTATTGCATTTTAACTAAATTAAATAACTTACTTATTTATACAAAACAATTCTCAATTTTTTTAATATACTGTAAATATCTTAAAACAAGCTATAAATGTATTTAAATAGCTAACATAAGTTGGTCTTATCTCATTTGTATAGTAAATAATTCGTTAAAAACCTCTTTGTTCTACTGTTAACGGTAGTAATAACAAAACTAACAAGACTGATTTGAACATCGAATTAACGCTGGCTTTGTCAATAGGCTGCATTGTCGATCCCGTTTAGGACATAGAGACAAAAAGGAAAAAAGAAAACAAGGTTAGTTTAAAAAAATATGTTTGAATCTATGAGTAAATGGCTCAGGTCACGGGTTAATTTTTACACACTGATCTGAGCACAACAAAATCAAAGAGAAAAAAACATGAAAAGAAAAATAAAATCAAAAAAATTAAACATTGCACGTTTCAATATGATTTTACTTCGAACCAATCATGTAGGTCTAAATTGCTCATAAATATTTGTCTTTGGAACCATCGATTTTTAAATGTTGGTTGTAGCTCAGTTGGATCAAAAGATGTACTTTTGATCCAGATTTGTTTCATAGTATTTCTGAACTTAATAATAATAATAATATTCCACAACTATCACACAACGCCATCTAGTCCCAAGCTAAGCAGAGCTTGTGTTATGGGTACTAGACAACTGATAAACATACTTATATATTTCTAAATACATACATATTATATATAAATTACTTCTAACGTAATATGAAATATCCCTGTATCCCTCTATGTTTCCGGCCACAAATGTAGCCACGCCGGCCTTCCCACGGGTATCAGTTAAGACGACTAAGGGATTATTCCTGGGAAACGGCCGGCTAGGTACATAGCTGTATATGTACTTGTATGTATGTAAATATATCTTTATATATATAATTCTACTGTATGTGTGTTTGACACTTAACTCCTAAACGTCTAGACCGATTTGGATGAAATTTTATGTGAAGAGGATTCGAGAATGGTTTAGATTTCAAATTGGACCCGGTAGGTGGCGCTGCTGTCCGGGCACGACGTCATCTGCCAGGTCCGCTAGTAATAATGTATTGTGTGCCTTCCAAGAGAAAAAATTACCGAAGATCGGGTTAAAGGTGAAGGTTAAGCCTAGATTTTAAGACAGAATTAAATTGGATTATGTGTTGTATTGTGAAAGTTTGTGAGGATGGATGGATGGATTATGTTTGTAATTATTTTATGCAAAAACCACGAAATGTATTTGAATTAAATAAGATACTAAGATAGTTTAAAACCTGGATTAACATATAGGATGCTTTTCATACCGGTAGTACGATCCCTTGGGACAGCTGCCGAATTCAACGCAAGCGTGGCGCGATCTACTACTGTACTACTAACATGCTTACTTTTGCATGCCATTACCATTCTACATAGTAAGTAATTATAACTGTATTCTAAATATATATATATGTATATTTTTTTTAAATAAAACATTGCTCCACACTAGGAATTTCTCCTGTATCGTGGGTGCGTTCACAAACAGTTAAACTCACATACACAAATACCCAGACCCGAGACAACTATTTGTAGGCCATACAAATATTTGTTCCGTGCGGGGATCGAACCCGCGACACGCAGCGCAGTAGTCCGTTACCTAGCCACTGCGCCAACCGTGTCGTCGTAAATTCATAAATAAACAAACGAAAAAGTAAATGAAACTAAGTAAATATTCAAGCACATGGTCTTCTGTATTTCATCAATAAGTACAGCATAGAAAAAATACTTTACCATAACGTTTGTTTTTTTTAATCAATTACCTACTAACCTCAAGGTATCTACATTTTCCATCCACGTGCAGTGTATGCCTATTATAACTGACCACTGGTCGCTACTCAAGCGTATTAATAGATTGCTGTACAAGTTCAGAAAATTGGCCGCTCTGAAATAACTATATTACGAAACTGGTTCTCAAAGTTAAAGCTTATGAGAAAGTTTACAGGCTAGTGCAGTTTGATATTTCTTGCGAACAAATTGATAGTAGAACAGCGGTTCATGAGACGAGTTTTAACGACGAAATTATTTCAGGCTATTTTGAAACTAAAATATAACATAATAAGGGTTTATTTCAGAAACAATCACGATTGTGCCCGGGCGATGACATTAGATTCACCTCCTAAAACTTTGAATTAAAAAAATATAAAAATGGTTAAATAATAACCATTAGGTATACCTCTGCCTGACACCTCGAGGCTTACAGGCATGTTGTTATGTGGAAAAATTCGTGGGGTCCTGACACAAAAATAATAAGTTAATGTAACAAGGCCTTCCAGTTGAATAACATTACTTTTTAAGGAAAATCTCAAGATAATAATTAAACAAAGGTTCACCGAACCATCTGTTCATAACATCGGTTGCTTAGGCGCTTATACAACAAAAGGCTTTTTGTTTCAAAACTTTGAAAATAATACTCATAGCCTTAATTTGTGTTAAAACTCGATACTGGAACATTTTTCACTGAAGTAGAAACACCAAGGAAGTCGTCATTCCTTTGAAGATTTCATACTTATTTACCCATAGAGAAAAATCAAAGAAATAATGGAAACCATTTAAGCTCTTATGAAACTCCGTTGTTTTTTAAAGATTTACTTCTCTTTTCAGTGATTTTCTGCCAACCTGACAACTCAGGACAGATCGTGCGCTAAAAAATTAGGAGAGCTGGGGTCGGTTTTCCTAATTTAACTTAAGTGGGATAGAGAAAAAGTTTGTTTTTTATACAATGTGGACAAGGAAATCTTAAAAAAGACATATAATCAAAGACTAAAATCGGCCCTGCACGAGGTGAAAAGACCCCCTATTTCAGCATGGTGCATCTAGGATAAAAAGTGATTTTCTTTAACTGTATTGATTGTTATTCCATGTTGTAACAGATAGTTTATAACCTGCATTAACAAATATGACAGTTTTGTGACTGGGAAATGGACATTTAGGGTATTACCGTTCGCCGCGGGAGGCGCTCCGGGCGTCGGGGGCCACGTGATGGCTTCCGGCCACAGTAGACGCGTGCCTGTGAACGGTAAGTGGGCTAGCTCGCCGTCCGTCCGTCTTATGACGATGACAGGCCGTGTCGACGGCGCGTTCAGATGTCAGCAACATGGGAGGGGCCCGTAAGGGCCGATGCCCCTCGGGTCTACAGGATGTTGTAAGAGATACCACGGCCTCGACATAAAGGGCTAAGAAGGAACATAGGTGGTTTTTAGTCAGTAGAAGTCTGACTCCTTAACACAGGTTATTTGATGATTTTCCACCCGCCAAAAAAAAAAGGGTATTACCGTTTTGGTAAGTGGCCTTTTTGGGAAGGTGGACGGTTTGGGAAGTGCTCGTTTTGAACCTTAAGGTCATCATCTGCCTAGCCCTTTCCCAATTATGTTGGGGTCGGCTTCCAGCCTAACCGGTTGCAGCAGAATACCAGTATTTTACATAGAGCGACTGCCTATCTGACCTCCACAACCCAGTTAATACTAGGTAATGCGATTTTGGTTAAACTAGTCGTCAGAATTTCAGGTCACTGACTACCTGTAACGACTGCCAAAGATCAATACATGGCAGCCGGGACCAGCTTAACGTGCTTTCCGAAGCACGGAGGAAACTCGGTATGTAATGGAGGGTCTAGGCAAGCGTGACTTAACCTAAAGATCGTCCCGAGTGGCAGTTATTATTAAGCCACGAGTAGCGTAGCTAGTACAGTATATATATTAGTGCTCGCGACTCTTTATACACAACATTATATGATACTTTAAAGCGTAAGACATAAAGAATGGTTGCATGTTGTATACGCTAGTGTGTCTACGTCTTATAATAGTGTATGGAGACTTGCCGGCATAGCGTAAGCTCATATTGACATATTAAACTGGTGTATGCCTCGCTCAATTTAGGAGCGGTAGCGTGTCTTTATTACTTTTTCTATGACTTAAGGAACTCATATCATGCATTATAACCACTTTCTAATCTTAAAGTTTTCGTGAGAACCTGTTTAATTTTAGAATGGTTCATTAGTTCGTGGGGGTGTACTATTAGTATCCACCTCTGCATAACCCTTCGGGAATAACAGGTGTAATGTTATGTTATGTTCGTGGATCATTAGTTCCGGAAACCCTACATAGAAACATTCAAATAAATTTATTTCGCTTTAATATTAGGGTTAAAATATGATATTGCCGATTTGTACTGAAAAATTGAAATTAGATTATTTTTTATTTTAACGTTTTTATTTAATCAAAATAATTACCATTATTATCTATACATTGCTGCCATCTAATAGGAAGTCATGTATGCTTTTTCGATAAAAGTCTGGTGATCTAGATTCGACAAACTGAGTGAAAGCATTTTGTACTGCCTCCTGAGAAGAAAATTGTCCAAATTACAAAAAAAATGGTAGTCCATTCCATTGGAGCAAGGTCTGGCTAATACTGAGGGTGACGAATGGTTTCTAATTGCAGTTCCTGTAGAGTTAAAACGGTTTCTCGTGCTGTATATGCTCTCACGTTTTCATATAAGTCGGGGCTGTTTCACTGCTTGTTTTGCTATCATTTTTCGGAGTTCAGCACAGTAGACAACTCTTGGCAAGATCGGAGAAAGCTCTAGTGTAGAACGCCATGCTAGACCACCAAACAGTTACCATTACCTTTGTATTGGTAAGCTTTGCTTTAGCACACTGTTGTGGCGTTTGACCTGGTGTCAGCCGTTGCATTTTCCGCTTACCGTTATGTAAACAATACACTTTTCATCACGTGTCACAATTCTTTCCAATATTTCTTCGTTTCTGTATCGATTCAACATGGCAACACAAGTTTCAACTCGCGTTTCTTTCTTCAGATCAGTCAAATTATGAGTCGCCCGTTTTTCATATATGCGTCGTGCACTAGTTGCTCGGCACTTTGCTGAACTGGTCCTTGGCGCAGCCGTGAGATACATTCTTTTTCGTGTTTAGTTCTTAAGTATTTTTTATTATTTTTTTTTACTTTGTGTGTACACTTGTGGCATGTGCCAAATAAATTTGTTTTATTTTTCTTTCTTTATATATTTTTATTATATTGATTTGACGCAAATGAGTCAATATTATTGGCAAAGTAACGTTAAACCATGTTGCTACTTCATTGTTATCGGTATTCACCAGTGTTCACTTTCACTTTGATTTGAAGAACGGACCACGTGGAAGACCCTCTTCCACGTGGTTCGTTCTTCAAATAAAAGTTTCCTTCACGAAAGCGGTTAAACCAAAATCGCACGGTGCTTTCATTAACGGTCCCCTCTCCAAACGCAACTTTGATATTGTGAGCTGTTTCTGCCGCGTTAGTTCCGCGTCGGAACTCGTATTCAAAAATCACTCGAATTTTCGAAGTATCCACGTTTCTTGTATACCTTGAATAAAAAAAAACACTAAAATGTAAAAAAAAAGAAAACTAAAACTAAAAACCACTAACTGTCGATAATCGAATGTTTTTCATTTAAAAAAAAAGAGCTTCATAGACCAGGTACCATGTGAAAAAAGTTTCACTCAAAAATCTTTAACCATGAAGGTTCTATGTCAATTGGAAGTATCTATTACAATACAAAAATGTTTAGACATAGATTTTCAATTGCGTACAATAACTTTTATGCTTTTCTATAGTATTTTTCCAACGTGCCCGTGGGTACGTAACAAACTGTTTTTTTATATTTCTATAGTAGCAAATAACAAAACAGAAAACTTTTTCCCCCATAAAATGTAAATGAAACCACAAGAAATTCCGACAATAATCAAAAATTGAAAACGCTTTTACAAAAAAAAAAACAAATATAAACGTGACTTTCGAACAGAACTCCAGTTTCCTCATTTCTTAGTAATCACGTAAGATTGAGTGTTCGCATGAATTATAAAACGTGGCGTATCGGAAGAAACTGGATCATTTAGTAGATATTCATGAGCAACAGTGCTGTTGTGCGCGAATCGCTTTACATCTTGTTGTCTGTTCTTGGGTTTCCTACTATGAAAGCTTTCTTGTTTATTTTGATTACAAATTTCTGTTTATTTCTGAGAGAAATGGTGGTTGTTTTTTTTAAGTCGCGAAAGACTCCATTATCAATATCTAAATTTAAGGTATATAATTCATCCTCGACCTCGTCTCTGTCCTCAGGACAAGACTAAGGTCAAGAGAGGCTTATTTAATATATTAAAAAAAATACTATTAAAGTATTAATTCAATATTACTATCATCCCTGTTTCCCCAAATGTTTACTCAGAGATATGCTTATATTTGGCTAACTTGTATAGTATTTTTTAAATTAAAAGTAGTCAGGTAATAATAAGTGATTAAAACTAAGTAAAACTGATTAACGTCATCAATATATGCAACGAATAATAGCTCTTAAAACGATAATGTAAACATAAAGTCATGTAATGCCATTAATCGATAGAGAATACAAAAAACATAACCATTACACCAATGTCACGTATGTTTTACGATAAAAGAGCAGAGATTACAAACCTTTTGCCTTTTCAAAACGAGTGTTGGAATTCTAACGTTCGAAAATACTTGTAAGTCAAAGTAAGCACCAACTCTTGAGACTGTTTCATGGCAAAAAACGTTTTTTTGTTAACATTACAAGGGGCGTTATTATGCCAATTTGCTACTTCTTGCCGTACTAACTTCGAATTCGTTGCGTGAGAAACTTTAATAATTAAGTTTGTCGAAATGACCTTAAGAAGTCGCTTGGCTAATCTGATTTTCAAATTCAATCTCTGTACAAACGAGAATCTTAAAGTTTTTCGATAATATCGTAAAGTTTTTCCGTATGTTTGACTAGATCTGAGTTGAGGATTTTTTTTTTCTGTGTTGGGGATTTTTTTTTTTCTATTCAATGTGTTTTTATTTATTTTCAGAAAACTTTGGCCCATTGATATAAACCTTTTTTTCATCAATTGATTGGGAGTGTCAGACTTCTACTGACTAAAAACCACCCATGTTCCTTTTCAGCCCTCTGTTTCGAGGTCGCAGTATCTCTTTCGAAAAACCCGCAGCCCCGACATAATATACATAACATCACACCTGTAATCTCCAAAGGGTTATCTCAAAAGTGTACCTAACAGTACACCCACAGGCCAGTTGGCCAGTTAAGTTTAAGTGTCATGTGATAGACACATACTATCACACTGATGATGAGACAAATACAATGATAATAATGGTATAGTGCAATGGTCAGTACTTATGCTTTCCAATATTTAGGACGAGATAATAATGATCTTCTCATTATGTAAGGGTTATCGACTTGGCCGTGGGTTGTCCACTGGTTATCGCGGCCTCGACATAGAGGGCGAAGAAGGAATATGGGTGGTTTTTAGTCAGTAGAAGTCTGACACTCCCTTTCGCTCTGCCCAAGAGCGGAAGGGGTTATTCGATGATTTTACACCCGCCAAAAAAAAAAAGGGTTATCGACTTCCATTACAAACTATTGTCGAACAGTATTAATAAAAATATCCCACACACTTCTTACACAAAAAATCGATTCTAATGATTCCGAGGCCTCGCAGTCCCATTTCACAAGGTAGTGTAAAATTGATTGAGTCCGTTTTGAATTCTAAGACAGTAGTAAGATTTCCCCGGGGAGACACAAACTTCACTTTCAATAACTATGACTCGAACGTGACTTCGTTGACAGATCTTGAGGGTAAAAAATGATATATGCGAAGACATGTTTATGTATATATGACATATATATGTACTATTTAGTGGATATAAGTTTATAGATAGTACGTATAAGAGATTTAGAGATATACTGTTATGCAATAAGAGTGGAGAAGTACCAAGAAATGATGGATGAACTGTGTAATGGATGATATGGCTAGAAAGGAGGTGATTGGCCTGTTGGTCTAGTGGTTAGTGACCCTAACTGCTATGCCGGAGGTCGTGGGTTCGATTCCCACCCAGGACAAATGTTTGTGTGATGAGCACGATCATTTGTTCTGTGTCTGGGTGTAATTTATCTATAATATGTATGTATTTAGAAATATATAAGTATGTTTATCAGTTGTCTAGTACCCATAACACAAGCTCTGCTTAGCTTGGGACTAGATGGCGTTGTGTGATAGTTGTGGAATATTATTATATTATTATTATTATTATTATTACTGCTGACATGACGAGAAATAGAGAAGAGTAAGAGAGAAGAAGACATGTTGTGCTAATCCCAAATAAATAGGAATAAATCCAGTTGAATGATGATGATGACTGTATTTCCTGAAGTGAAAGCAAAAATATGTGTGATGATGTTCAGTTAAATAAACTGACATCATAACATTAGGGTATTACACAAAAAAAAACGAATTAGTCCGTCTATTAGATTATCGATAAATATTGGATACGTGTTTTTTATTTTGTCAAATTAATAAAAGTTTACGAAAATAAAACGTGTCAAATACCATGAGACGTCAATTTGTGAGCAAAAAAGTACTAACCTTGTGACGTCACACGACTTGACGCGACTTTTCGAAGCACTGTATCGTCTTCATCTTTTGTTTATGTGAAAAAAGAAAAAATACGTGTCCCTTATTTTTTGAAAATTTATCTGACGGACTTATTAGATTTTTTTGGTAAAATACTCTATTTCCCATCATAGAAGGCAAAGATGATTGATGATCTCCAATGGTGATTTCAATAACTGTTTTGTGGAGTTAGGTAGGCTGTAACTGCTCAGCCACATTTGTCTAGATTGGAAGCTGACCTCAACATACGTCAAAGCTACCCATATCATGATAAAAAGGAATAAGCCAAATGAATTTGATTTTGTTACTCGGAAAATGTATGAAAAATACATTAAGTATACAAAAGTCTGAAGTCCACAAAAGTTATTTTTGTGTATTTCTATAATTATATCTAGAACACATTTAAGTACTAATGTAAAAAAACAAAGTCACGTCCTTCCGTTAATATAACGAATTTCAACTCATACTTCGTTCATTAATCAAACCATTTTTTTTGTGAATGTCAGCGATTTTTTAGCCTGTTACCAGTTTTTTACGTTTTAAAGGAAATGTAGGCGGATTCAGACAGCTGCTACTTCTTGTTTGATAAATGTAGATTCTGTTTTTGAGTGGAACCAGACCTTATGGGGCGTTTTAATATTTGTAACCTTTACTTGCAATATAATTTATCATATTTAAAAAGATTTGTACGAAGCGTCTTGCATCTAAGATCAAGTGAAAGTATTTTTTTATGCTTGTACAAATTGTAATCAAGATCGGGTCAGGTAGTGAAGATCTCGTTTCAACAAAATACCGTATTAAAACCATTTGTTTGCAAAAGACTAGAATTTGAACGAAGAATCAATAAAGAAAGCAAAGCTGAGGGTTCTAAAATAAGACAGTTTTTTTTTTGTTTTTGGCGTTGCACTATTCGTGCTTATTGCCACTGACAATATTTGGTAATAACAAAACGTAAGAATCAAGTACTCGCGAAATAATAATATTTTACAACGGGAAATTTGGAAATGGAAAGGAGGTTAGTTGTGTTGATATTAAATAAAAATAATAAATCATAACAAGTTAACAGTAAAGATATATAATACAACAAAAACTGAAACCATTTAACGCCACCTGTGAATAAGACAGTTCTAACTTCAAACAATAAAAACAATACAGATTAAAAATCGTATCATAAATTAGACTCATGTACCTAATCATTTTGTTTTGCTTGCTGATACGGGTATTCGTATTACCTACCTACCTACCTACTTTTAGCTTAAGCCAATCCGGCTTATTAACTCATTCATAAAAAAAAGCCATTAAATTTCTGGTCTTGCTTTCCACTTTCTGTTTTGTTATTGATGATGGCAATTAGTTTAAGAAGATTTGCAAGCCGTTTGTCATTTGCTTAAAGTAATATTTACGCAGATTTTAAGTCACCCAGGGTGGAAAAGAGGACTCGGTATATTTCCTGGAAACCTGTCCAAATATGCAGGCTTGCCTTGTTAGAGGCCAATGAAACAGTCTTTGTAAACTTAATGATTAACATACAATCACATGTCGCATTGTCAGGATTTATTCCCTTAGACTCGTACGTCATGTGGGCACAAGATAGGTTTCGTGTAATAAAAACTTAGAAAACACACTGGGTACGTTAACTGTACAATGAACTAACAAACCACTTGAAATTTCAATTTAACACGGGGCACACTGCATTGGGTACAGTTCTGTGACGTCTCGACTCCACTGCAATCAGACACTGAATTTTCTCATGGACATCTCAAAATATCACAAACCGATGGAAGCACGCTGTGGTGTGGGTAGCTTGATAAGTAGGTCTAGTGATGTCACTACCACCCGGTGCGGTTGCGAGTCATTTTATGTCCGTACCAATGACCAGACCCGATACAATTGTATTGCCTATAGAAAACATTTAAGTAATTGTTATCTTTACGTTAAAGGTTAATAGCAAGCATATTACAAGTTAGACGATTATATCGCTGATAAAAATGCTTGGCTCAATGCCGGTCCTGCTCCACAAGGACAGGACGCTTAAATGAATAGCATTTAATAGGAAGAAGAAAGAAGAAGAAGAAGATTGTACAACTATCTTTGCAATGTATAAATTCAACCTCTTTAGTATTATATAGTCGCATAGCACATATTGTGTGAGTACTATGTACTAGAAAGCTGTCATTCTCTGGAAACCTACATTTGTTTTTCTATTTTTATTTGACTTGGATATGCCCTGGCGATTGAGAGTGTGTCATGCTCACTTAAATGTCTCGCTGATGGTGGCGGGTGTGTCGGGTCATTTCGTTCCCTTTAAAATGGTTGAGTGGAATGGTGGCTGATCCATGCGTCATGCTCGTGAACGGGTGCTGTCAGTTGTGACTGGTCACCTCTTAGTTGCCACGGCTTGTTTGAATTATTATATTATTTTTAAATCGTCGTTTTGGCTTTACTATGTCGACACTTATCGTGCACAACTTGCTACATCGTTCTCACATGATAATATACCAATCTCGATATGAATGATGTAACCAAAGTTTTGTAACAATATGATTTAAAAGAGTATCCATGAAGTTTCTTGCCATTCTTCTCATGAGACCAACGCTTTGGAATCGGCAACTACAGTACACTGACAGTTATTATGCCTTGTGAGTGGGACTGTAGCTTAGTTTATTAGCTTATTAAAATTTAGTATTTGTTCGACTATTCAAAAGAGCCTGTAACTGGCCAACTTGAAATAAATGATTTTGATTTGATTTGAATATTACCATTAGATAGATGTAATTCCAGTTTTTGTATTTACTTCGTGATATAAGCTTTTCATTTTAAAGTTGGGCTAAGTAATTCCTATCACGTTTTGTAATAATAATAATAATAAAATATAAAATAATAATTATAATAATAAAAAAAAAAAAAAAAAAAAAAAAAAAATGTGTTTATTATCTTAAATCTATACAGTAAATTTGCCGGGGCTTCCCAGAAGGTAATCCGAAGATACCTGTGATGGGATAAACCTCGCTCTTCCTCGTATAAATTAACAATTGTTTGAGTGTGAGGATGTATATTTTGTGTGTAAGAGTGGGTGTGTGTGAGTGGGCGTGTGTATGTGTGAATGTGTGTGTGTGTGTGTGAGTGTGTGTGTGCGTGTGTTGGAGTGTGCGTGCGTGTGTTGGAGTGTGTGTGTGTGTGTGTGTGTGTGTGTGTCAGTATGTCTGGCGCTCAACCCAGAGTCGCCAAAATGCCTTCAACGGCATCATAATTAAGTGTGAAGAGCCATTCAGTTAATGTCTTCTTACACTGGTACAGCTGCATAGGGTAAATGTGAAGTATGCGATTTACTTTATTATAGACGCGTGGGGCTTGAGTTACATTTTGACGACTGGCAAAGATTGAACGTGCTGGGTATGTAGGGGCTACAATATCACACCGTCTTTTTTTAAGTTTGTCATGGCTAAAGGGTAGAGTTTTGTGATATCTTAGTACCATGTGTAGCATATGGAGTTTTCTGACGGAGAGCAGCTTAGAGATTGCGTATAGATTTTCAGTAGGGAACCTGTAGGGTTTACAGTACATGACCTTAATCAAGGATCTCTGTGCCCTCTCTAGTTCTATAAAATACGACTTAGCTGCTCCACCCCAAACCGAGATACAATATATGATTACAGATTGGGCCAGTGCGATATATATTTTATTCTGTAGTTCTGCATTCAATACGTGTCTCAGAGATTTGAAAACCCATATGAGTTTTCTCACCCTCGCTATAGTTAGTTCGAGGTGTGGGAACCAGCATAACCTTTGATCTACTACTATACCTAGGTACTTGACGGAATTTACCTTATGAATTACAGGGCAACTACAGGTAGATAGGGTTGGCGTAAGACAAGAATGTATTCTAATGTTAAAGTCAGGCGCAGGCTGAGAGTTTGCGTATTTAGTAAAGCAGACGTAGTTGGTTTTTTGGGTATTTAGCGTGAGTAAATTCTCCCGTAGCCAATCACCAACCCTGGCCAGTCCACTCTCAGCCTCCAGCCTAACTTTGTCCCAGGTCTTAGCAGAGAAGATAATAGCGGTGTCATCCGCGTAGGACAGTATCCTCGCGCCGTTGATAATAAGGTTACAGAGCTCATTAATATAGATCAAAAAGAGCGGCGGCCCGAGGACACTGCCCTGCGGGACTCCATACGTCACGTTCTCTTCGTTACTAACATAGTTTCCAATTTTTACCCCCTGCTTTCTGTTTTGAAGGTAACTACTGAGAAGAGAGAGAGCAGAACCTCGAAATCCTATGTTCTCCAGCCTGTGTATAAGTTTAGGGATAAAAACGGTATCAAAGGCCTTCTTGAGGTCCAGAAAGGCCACTAGGCATTTGTTCCCCTTATCTACTTCCTTGGTTATCACAGAAGCAAGTGTCTCAGTAGCATCCTGGGTCGATATTCCCCTTCTAAAACCAAATTGAGAGGAAGATAAGACGTTATACTTGGTCAGGAAGTTGACTATTCTAGAGTTCAAGAGCTTCTCAATGATTTTAGAGATGGAGGTCAACACAGAGATTGGCCGATAGTTGTTAACGTCGTCTTTATCTCCACTCTTATACACAGGGGTAACAACAGAGCGCTTAAGGAGGTAGGGGAAGATACCTGTGTTAAAGCATAGGTTGGCCAGGTCACAGATCAGTGGGACTAGGATCTCCTTTGCCTGCTTTAGGAAAAGGGTAGGAATTCCGTCCCACCCTGGGGCACTCCCAGAGTCTAGGGACATCAGTATATTTTCAACTTCCTCCTGATAGGTGTCTAGGAGAACAAAAGAGGACAAATGAGGGCTGTCGGTATTACAAGATGTTTTGGGTACGTTACCATTTAGGATTTTCTTTGCCAGAGCTTGTCCAATGTTAATAAAATAATTATTAACATAGTTGACTGAGTCTTGGGGACACGATTTTGACTCAAGTAGGACGCTATTTGAGCTCCTGGGTGGCTTATAATTTGTGATGTCATTAATGGTGGACCACAGAGCCCGGGGGTTTTTAGCGGATGCCTTGATTTTGTTTTTATTAAATTTAGTTTTTAGTTTTTTTATAAGGTTCCCACAGAAAGTCCGATATCGTCTATATGTAATCAATAGAATTTGATTATGTGGGTTTGATTTGAGTTTAAGGTAGATTGAATTTCTTAGTCTAATACACCGAAGGGCACCTGCTGTTATCCAGGGTTTAATAGATCTTCTGCTATTAGTGATAATTACATTTTTAGAGTTCGACAGTAAAGCTGACTTGACCAATTCGATAAGCGCAAAAGCGTAAGTGTCAGGGTCTTTGAAGATGTTAAACATGGAGGTATCAGTGTTTTTTAGGCTATTAAGGGCATTTTCGTAGTTGACTATTGTTTTGTGTTTTTTAGGTATATTAGAGCAATATTTATTCTCCAGAGATACCAAAACCATGCAGTGGTCTGTTACGGTTGTATTTAAAACCGCTGTAGAAGCTATATATTTTTGTTTTTCGAGGCTCAGAAAGACGTGATCAAGGCATCCAACTCCCCTCGTGGGTAGGTTATGAGATGGTAAAAGTCCATGCGTAGATAGCATATTTAAATAGGTTAGTCTATTGTTTCTTTCATAACTAGTTTCAGTAGGGGCAATAATTAAGTCAATATTAATGTCCCCTAGGATTAGAATGTTTTTACATGGAGTAATATTTTCAAGATGATTGTTAAGGGATGTAATGAAGTTACCTGCATGTAGAAATGATGGGGAGCGGTAGATACCCATTATAGTGTAATTTGATATATTTAACTCGAGTCCGGTGGCATTTATAAGGTTAAGTTCTTTAAATTTTACTGATAGTTTATTTGAGATGTATACAGCTACCCCGTCACTTTGGTTAATTTGGTGTTTTGTTTGGTAAGATGTGAAATTCACTAATTGTGGTATGTTTTTTTTTGAGTTTAACCAACACTCTGTGAGAATCACAATATCTACTTCATATTTTAGTTGTGATAGGGTGATTTGCAAGTCATCAAAGTTTTTATATACACTTCTAATGTTTTGTGTTATAATTATTAAATTGTGTGGAGAATTACCCGAGTTTAATTTTAGTTCCTGTATGTTACACTTTATCGAATCCGATGGTACAATCTGATCAATTTCCTTTAGTGTATCGAAATTATCCATTTAAACATGTCAGGTAAGTACTCTCGGGGTAGCAACTGGGGTAATAAGATGGAATGGATATTAGCGGATCAGGTTCCAGGAAGTGTAAGTATACACGGATGAATTTATCATTTTGTATAGGGGAAAACAGGGGGTAATAAATTGGTCGTTTAGAATCTAAGTAGTAGAGGTTTCCTAGTAGTATAGGTTTAGAGCTATTGTATCTAGAGTGTAAGTAAGTAGATAAGTTTGTTTTTTGAGCGTGTTTTTGTTTTTTGTCAGAGATCAGGCGACGTATATGTGGGGTATATCGTTGGTAGTTATAATTGTGGTATAAAGGTGAGTAGGTATGTAAGGATTTGTAAGAAGATTTCTGTGAGCACTCTAATTTATAGTAGACGTTTGTTATTGCTTTTGTCAGGCAAGGCAATACATACCCAGCTTGACAAAGGCAAGAGTGTGTGTAGACGTGTATAAGTATGTAGACATGTATGTGTGTGTATATGTGGACGTGAATAAGTGTGTAGACGTGTATAAGTATGTAGACATGTATATGTATGTATGTAGATTTCAGTGAGTGTTTTGTTATAAAGTAGCCATTTAACACATTTTTTAACAAATTAGGTTTTGGGCTTATGTAAGTTGTTTTAAGTAAGAGAAACAGTTTTGAGATATATATACCCATAGCTAGTCATTGTTCTTGCATTAGTTGTTGCACCTGTGCTTCGTGTTGTATATGAATAGTTTTAGATGAATCTTCTTTCCGGATCAAAACCTTTCCCAAAGAGGTCCAGCAGTACTTATATTTTCCAGCCCTTTTCAGATCTCGAGCCAAGAAAAACAGACGAGCCCCCTTAGGAGTAAGTTGCTCATTTACAAAAACAGGAGTGTCTTCGTTGTTTGTGAGGCCTAGGTGCTTAGCCTGTAGTCTAGTCTTATTTATAAGGTTGAAGTCCTTCACTTTCTTCAGGAGGTCGGATCTAAGAATTGCTGACCTCAATTCCACCACGATTGTCGGTTTCTTCTCACCTTCTCCTCGGGGTTTCGAGCGGAAAATGTCGCTTATATCGCATCCATTCAAATCAAGGTGAATGGTTTTTGCGAGATTTACAACCAGTTGTGTCAAGTCATCCCTGGTTTCCTGGGGCTTTTTAGGAACATTTTTAATTTCTAAGCAGGTCTTGCGCGACTGCCTATGTAGGTCTTCTACTTTGTCCTCCAATATACTAATGTACTCCCGGTCTTTTTTAGTTTGGTTTACAAGGGTTTCAATTTTGCCGCGGTACTCCTCGTTTTGTGAGTTTAATAGTGAGACAGCCGCATTAATTTTTGCGTTAGACTCTGTTAACTCCTGCAATTTGCTGGATATATAATAAGGAATAATAATAATAATACAATAAGGACGAAGGACGGCACGGTTGACATATGTCGGGCATGCCACCGTCCGGGTGAATCAATCCGTCACATTATCTCTGGATGTTCTCGTCTAGCTAACGGAGAGTACTTGCATAGACACAACCTTGTAGCCAGGATTATCCACCAGCAACAGCCTTGTGGAATCGGAAGTGCCGTACTACAGCTATGTGCCCGACCCAGTTCTCGAAAATGGCAGTATCACATTGTACTGGAATCAATCCATCATCACTGACAGGTCTATTGTAGCCAATAAGCCTGATATAGTGGTGGTGGATCGATCAAAGCGGCGCGCAATGATTGTTGACATAACGGTCCCGCATGACGAGAACCTCGTGAAATCTGAGAAAGATAAGCACATCAAATATCTTGACTTGGCTCGCGAGGTTGTCGACATGTGGGGTGTGAACTCAGCGATCATTGTGCCGATAGTCGTTTCAGCCAATGGCTTAATTGCCAAGAGCCTCGAACAACATCTAAAGAGGCTCTCGTTAGGCAGCTGGATCAGGGGCTTGATACAGAGAGCGGTACTCCTGGACACGGCTCGCATTGTTAGGAGGTTCCTTTCTCTAGAGCCCTGACTGCCGGTAGCTTGGACCCTGTTCCCGATACCGGTGGGCTACTATTTTTTATATTTTTAAATGTTTTTCTATATTATTTTGTATGGGAATATTTAAAAATATAATTTATAAGTAAAAAGTTAAATAAAGGAATAATAATAATAATAATTTTATTTACACAGGCATAAAATCCCAAATTACACAAAAATAAAAAAAATAAAATAAAAAGACACCACAAAATTACAAAATTACATTACAATATTACATTACACTAAAATCATCAATAAACAACAAACCATCAATAAACAAAGTCATCACCTTCGGTTGACACTCCGGTGAACTTCTAGCCAATACCTGCGGTAATGTGCTTATTTATAAAATTAAAATCCTTCAGGCCACAATCGCCCGTGACTTGTACCAGATTCAAAGACTCAGGTGTACTCGTAGGAGAACTATGTCAAGATGAACCATTTTTTAATCGTGTCGTCACAAGTGTAAAGCGAGGCACTTGGACGGTTTCCGACCCTATATGTACTGAATTAAGACTGACTGTTCGTGTTAAGAGGTTAATTGGACAATTTGGTTTGATTTAGTATGGTAAAGCTAACAAAAGTCTTTGTGTAACAATTTGGTACGCACAGTGTTTTTATTCCGTACTACTATAGACGATCTTTTTTAAAATGTTGACAAAATAATATTTTCAATACACTTCCTCGAAAACTGACTCCTATTGCACTAAAATTAGGTTCGACATGCAACGTATTTCATCTTATTTTTCCGCAATCAATGGCGGGAAAGAAAATTACCACAGATAACTATGCCTTAAACTAAGTCCAAATCGATTAAAACATAGAAAAAAAAAAAACAAAACTGACTTCGAGAGAGTCGGCGGTTTTTATTTATTTCATCCTTTTTATGTACGTCTATAAAGCTTAGAACATTTTGATACAAGTGCGAAAAAGTTGGTTATTACATTCGAGGCGGATTGACCACCCGAGCCGTATGGTAAGGGTGTTCATGAGGTCGAGAAATGCAATAACAAATTCCCACGTGTATCAAACGACGTCTTTCGATACACTTTCGAAGAAATTAACTAATAAAACGATAAGTATTTTTGTCATCAATTTAGAGACTATGATTTAATTAGCTTTTTTCCGCGGTTTGATTTCGACAGGTTGAAGAAGAAGGAAAGGTATGAAGCCGCTAAACAGCCTCACAGGTAAAATATGAAATTCATATAATTTTTTAATAAAGAACACAAATAAATGTTTACTTGTTCATAAAAGTAAATAATTATTTAAAATAATCATGTTTATTTTTAGTATTCTTTTTACAAACACAATTTAATATACAAAAATTATTCATGCTGTAAAGACGCAAATCAAAATAACGAAATTAAAAAAAAACCGCCAACTCTATAGTCGGTAGTGTTTTCACCCGACTGCGGCGAAGCCCAAAAGGAGGGTTGTGTGGTTAACGTGTATGTATGTATGTCCGTTTCTTTGTTCCCTCATAACTCCTGAACGGATGAAGGGATTTGAATAAAATAAACATCGATTATTAGATTTGTATTGATGGCGCCAGTGTCACTGGCTACATTAATTATTAAAAACAACGAAAAATTGCGGTTTTGGGGCCATTTCGCGGAATTAAAAAAAATCCAGTACCAGCATAGAGTAGGGTACAAAAAGGATGTTCCAAAAATATATATTACTTATATGTTTAAAATAAATTCAAAGTCTTAAATCCTATAAACAAACACAAAATACCTAAAAATCTGGAAAGCCTACCGACATTATGACCATAAGGTCCCACGTGGTCGTAGTGCCGGAATAAAAAATATCTATCCTTTAATCCAGGTCATTAACTATCTGTGTGCCAGATTTAAATCCGTTCAGCAGTTTTTGTTTGAAAGAGTAACAAACATCTACATATCCATTCATCCTCACAAACGTTCGGATTAATAATAGTACGTAAGATTATAATTTAGCTCATTGTACAGGACGTTACCCAAGGAATGTTACATAAATAAAAAACAAACCAACCCAATCCAGTTACCCTTCTGTGGGAAGAAACGGTTGCACTAATTGAGTGCACGACCTTTAAGCAAAACTAGATGATAGACCGGAAAATCGCTTAGGCTGGGATCTATAAACGTTACTCACCACGTATTTTGACAAAGCTTTATTCCTGACACTGTCGTAAAACTATGGTGAAATATTGTACGTTAGATACAACTCTGCCTAACCCTTCCGGAATTATCTACAGGCTTGTTACATGTGCAAGATATAGTGAGAAAATCTCTTGACGCGTGGGAACATTGGAAATAACACCGCTATCTTGTATCGGAGCAACTCCACAAAATGTTTACAAACACCCCGCCCCCCTGTCAATCTCCTTCAAACACCAACAGATCTTTAAGTCTGATAAATCAGACTTTAGAGACAAGGAAGATGTAACATGTCAAAATCGAAGCACAAGTATTGTTTATAGATCTCGACCTTACATTTGTACTGATAATGATGAATGTTAGTCTGCGTCATCCCACTGCTGGACCAAAGCCTTTCCCCTTAACTTCCAGTTTTTCAATCCAAGGCCAATGTGCACTACGAGTTGCTAGTCTTATCCAGATAGTCCATCTTGTCCTATACACTTTCACCACCATATACCTACTCGTACCTAGCCATTTCCCAACCATGTCGTGGTCGGCTTTCAGTCTTACAGGATGCATTATTTTGCATTCAGCGACTGCCTATCTGACCTCTACAACCCAGTTAATACTGGTTAATACGATACCCTTTGGTTAGACTGGTTGTCAGACTTTCAGGTCACTGATTACCTGTAACGACTGCCAGAGATCTTTATATGGCAGCCGGGACCAACAGCTTACCGTGCTTTCCGAGGCACGGAGGAAACTTGTATGTAATGGGCGGTCACCCATTCACAGACCAACCTAGGCAAGCACGGCTTAACCTTAAGATCGACCCGAGAGGCAGTTATTATTAAACCACGAGCTCATATACACTTACACTCGTATTTATTCGTATTTTCGTTCTCTATACAAAAATGTTTAGATCTAACAAATAATTATGTCACATTTCTGACGTTACCATGGCTGCTTGTCGGATGAATATCCGTATTATTGGGAACAGGCTGTCAGATCTCCAAAGATATTAGATAATATTATTGGTTTTACGGTTTACCTCACCTTTGTGGGATGGTATCTAAGGAACGGAAGGTTGCTGAGGGTACACAATGGTAAATAGGGCGTAATCATTGCATAACATCTCAATGTGTTATACTTACATTATGTTTGGGTTTAGACTCGTTTGGCGTTGACTCAGACCTCCTCGCTAGGAGAGGGATAGGCTATAATCCACCACGCGGGCCCAGTGCGGGTTGGTAGATGTCACATGTCTTCGAATTTATTGATTCTAAGACATGCCGGTTTCCTCACGATGTTTTCCTTCACCGTTTTGAGAGCAGCGGTGATGAAATAAATTACACAAAGTAATGCGCTCTGCCGGGATTCGAACTCTCGACCTACTGTTCGTAAGTCGCGGCTGACACCACTGGGCCACCGCTGCTCTACCGCTGTTAGTTTATTTAATAGTTTTTAATTAATAATACATACAATAGTTGGATTTGATTTGTAAATGAATTTTGTTAAAATGTTGGTGTACACTAATGTTTACAGTTTATTTAACCATCTGTCTAATTTCAAAGTTGCTGGTGGATAGTAGTCATTTAGTAGCATATAGCTAGTTATTGTGACCCGGTTTCTGTAACGAAAATTATCGATGTAACAAAATTCAACGCAAACTGAACAAAGTTAAGTGAACCACAGCAGTTAACGCGAGCTATAATATTTTGCAAAGTTCCTTATTATATTCTAGCACATATTGTTCCGCCGCTGGGCACGGGGTCTTCCTCCATTCCTTCTAACGGTCACAATTTTGTGCTAATACTTTCCAATGCATGGAAGACATTCAGGTTGTCTCACCATCTCCTTAGTGCTCTGCCGCGACCCCGTAAACTATTTCTTTGCACCAATCATGACCTTTATGTCCCTTATAATACGGCCGGACAAATATTAGGTCTTTACCTATGAAATTGCCGTTCTGCAGTACTGGCCATTTCAAATCAAAATAATTTTTGTTTGGCTAAGAATTCTAATTTCAAATTAATTTTATTTTAAAAACATGTTTTTTTTTTCCAAAAGTAGTCATTTGTTTATTGATTAGTGTTACATTTTCATCGCATTTCAATCTTTTTCGTCATCATGGATACGTAAAAAATTCGAGTAATTATGGAATATGAGTACCGTCGTGGCAGCAACGCGGCACAAGCGGCACGCAACATCAACGACGTTTACGGAGCTAACACTACAAACCAACGCACCACCTGTTATTGGTTTGCTCGCTTCCGTTCTGCAAATTTCGACCTGAAAAATGAACCTCGCGGTCGTCCGAAGACTTTGGTCGACAATTACGAATTAAAGGCGATTGTGGAAGCTGATGATACACAATCTACGGCTGAATTAGCAGCAGCTTTCGACGTTAGCGTCAAAACAATATTAGTCCATTTGTGTCAAATTGGCAAGGTAAAAAAGCTTGACAAATGGGTGCCCCACGAACTCAATGATCGCCAGCGCGAAGTACGCGTCGAGACGTGCCTTGCACTGCTCAACAGACACACAAATGAAGGAATTTTGAACCGCATTGTTACCTGCGATGAAAAATGGATTCTGTTTGATAACCGCAAGCGCTCAGCAAGTTGGTTGGATCCTGGTTCAGCACCTAAACAATGCCCTAAACGAAAACTTACCCCTAGAAAAGTGATGGTCACTGTTTGGTGGTCTAGCGCCGGTGTGATTCATCACAGCTTCTTACCAAACGGGGTGAGCATTACTGCAGATGTGTATATGTGAAGAACTGAACACAATGATGGAGAAGCTGGCACATCTCCAACCAGCATTGGTCAATCGCTCGTCTCCGCTGCTCCTGCACGACAACGCGCGACCTCATACTGCACAGCAGACGGTCTCCAAGTTGCAAGAACTGGGGTTGGAAGCTCTCCGTCATCCGCCCTACTCACCAGACCTTGCGACTACAGACTACTACTTTTTCCAGAATTTGGATAACTTCTTGGCGGGAAAAAAATTCAATACCCGAGAGGCAGTACAAAATGCCTTTGAAGAATTTGTTGCCTCCCGACCAGCTGATTTCTTGATTTCTTTAAGAAGGGCATCAATAAACTGCCACTGCGTTGGCAAAGATGCATTGATTGCATGGGTGATTACTTCGATTAATACAAATAAAAATACATGAAAAAAATTCGTTAAAATTTTTTTGATACAAAACGGTAATTTCATAGGTAAAGACCTATTACCTCCTTCAAGTCTTTCCGAGAGCTCCTGTCCCGCGCTCCCTCGTCTCGCTACCGATTTCTCACTGTGACAGAGGTTAGCCTGATTGAAATAGAACACAGGTGTGTTGGTGTTGGTAGTAATGTTATGTCGGCAGTAATAGCGTCTAGCTATAACGCTTGAGCGGAATGGTGAGCATTGAGTATATTGCATGTACTTACGGGTAGCACCAGTGGAATGATGTTCCTTATATATAATTGATTCTGTGTGTCTATATCAGAGATTTGTTGCCAGCAATATAAGTGTACAGTTCGACACAACTTACGGATATTATTGAGTAGGTTTAAAAGCTTTCTATGCGTCAAAATCCGCTTGTTTGTAAACTTATACCAAATAATATTTGTAAGATAAGTAAATTGACCTTTGACCGTACGTTTAATGTCACGATATCTACCTACGCTCTAGAATTTTCTAAGGTTGAACATAAAGTACCTATAAGAACTAAAACCGTGGGTTTGAGCGGATTCTAAAGCTTGGTGATTTCTTTTACGCCCACGCGCCTATTTAGAAGAAAAAGTACAGGAACAGGTATAAAACAGTTTTTATTTTTATGCGTGTTTATCGGTTTTAATGTCAAGAAGAATGATTAGAACTAGAGTTTAAGTAGGTATTTCACGACAGATTATTTTTAGTACTATGAATCTCTCAGGTTAATGTTTACGATACCTAAAAAAATGCGTAGAAATGTGAGTATACTGTTAAGTACACCTCTGTCAAACTCTTTGGGGTTGCTCTATGTGTTCATAGTGTGGTTGTATCAGCAATCAACGTGTAGATTCTTTTTTAACAATCTAAAAAGTATTTGCGTACTATAAAAAAAAAAAAAAAGATTTTCTGGCCTCATTTATATTATATAGATGCGAAAATTGTTTCATTTTATATTTTTGAGAGCTTCGTTCCCAAAAAAAAAATATATTAGCTTGTTTTCAAAATACGTTTATCCTATAAAATGGCTACTGTTAGACATCGTTCTATGTTCATATGAAATTGATAGATATTTGTGCCGAATCGAAAGCCAATCTAGTAGAAATGGATCTAATTTTACAGCCGAACCTCCATCGCTCTCTCTCTCGGTATTTCACTGGGGAAATACCCAAATATAAACATGGATACTAAACATCTCTTTCAATAATGAGCAAATACATTAATAGACTACCTTTGAAGCATTGAGCTTTTGACAGCACGGCACGGCATTCAGTGGTTGAGTGATTTGCTGGTGTTATACGTGTTACGAGTGCAAATATGACACGAAAAGCACCGTTTCGCAAAAAACCGTACGTCTTTAAAACACAGAAAAGTGAAAAATAACTTCAGCTTCTGATGTCGGTTTTGTGTGGGAAATCATCAAATGACTCCTCCCGCTCTAGAGAGTAAAAACCACCCATGTTCTTTCTTAGTTCTTGACCGAGGGGCCGCCGTATCTCTTTCGAGAAACCCGTAGTCCAAGTCGATGACTTTCGTTTGTTTGATTTTGACATTTGGCGAAGATATCACTGAAAAAGCACAAACAAACGACGATTTGATAACCCCCTTTGGAAGTTGGTACAAAAAAGAATAATTTGTACGATTTAGGCACAGACAGTTCATCCAGGTCTGACTTTTTATCACACCTCGGTACTAGTTCCAAGAAACGAATTTTTAACTCAGAAAAATATTAATGTACAAATAATACAGCACAGTTTTCTGCTAAAAATAGCCCTCATACCAGGCCTTTTATGATGTCCGCGGAGCAACCCAATAAAGGTCCGTATTTTCGTAACGACGTATTCCGCAGGGATATTACCATAATCACCAATCTTCGTAGGGGAACCAAGTATGTTTGTGGAGCACAGGACGATACTTTATCCTTACAGGGTGTTATTTCCGTTAGAGATTGTTCAAAGTTACAAAGGTGGAATTATCCGATAAAAGAGCATAATTTTGGAGTTAAATGCTTTTTTTTATTATTATTAACTTTGCCCCACACTAGGAATTTCTCCTGTATCGTGGGTGCGTTTACAGACATTTAAACTCACATACACTAACACACCCAGACCCGATACAACTATCTGTAGGCTATATAAATATTTGTTCTGTGCGGGGATCGAACCCGCGACACGCAGCGCAGCAGTCCAATCACTTGGCCAGTGTGCCAACCGTGCCGTCAAATTGAGCTAATTAGTGAGAAGAATCTCCCAATTACTTTAAATGTCGTGCGTACATTAACGCGCAAGTGTTTATTATCCTGCCTTTAGCTCAATTAATTTGTGGTTGGTGTAACATAATTATCTACTTGTTCCATACTCTATAATACTCGTCATGTCAGCAGTCACCTCGTTTCTACGAGTACCCACATCATACTCACGCAGGCCATCCATCGTTTCTTTGGTCTTCCTCTACTCTTATTGCCATCCACATTGATACAAAAACCCTTCTCACAAGATTTGTCTCTCATCACAAGCCCATAGCATGACTTGAACTTTTCAGTCAGCCACTTACAGTCCATAATACTGGATATTACAAATCCTATTCCATTCTATAATCACTAAAAGTGCAACTATGAAATGTACAGCAAAATACTTTGTGTGCAGAAAAGCCGTTGACTCACAGCTTTCTATTCAAAGCTTAGGTTTTCTTTACTGCTTTGTGTTGCACGCTTCATTGCAAAGCGAAGTAGGTCAGTGACACATCAGTTCTGATAGACTATGTTGGTAAATAGGTTATGGGTGCTTAATATCTGCAGTACGTTTGTACAATGTTTTCGTCGTATTTTAAAGCATTTTACGATTGTTTTGAGGACTAAAACTATGTCATCATCTGTCTAGCATTTTCCCAACTATGTTGGGGTCGGCTGTCAGACTCAACGGATATAGCTGAATACCAGTATTTTATAATACATGGAGCTGTCTATCCGATCTCCACATCCCAGTAATATGAAAACCCGTGGTAAGACTGGTTATCAGACTTTCGGGACACTGACTGCCCGTCACAATTGTCAAAGATGTCCAAATGACAGCCTCCCCAATGCAAGGATCTGTCCACAGGCAAGCCCAAGCAGGAGCAGCTTAACTTGAAGATTAATCAGCTCCTATCAAACTACGTATTTGAAAAATCGGTAAATAACTAAGGAGTTTTAGTAGCCTGGTGGATCAATGTATTGTTTGTTTGTTTTGTCTGTTCAGTTTAGTTATGGTAGAGGAAAATACCACGAGGGAACGATGACACAATTATAATCACGCCTGAGTATCGTGAGGGATTGAACAGGGGTTTAGATACACCTATGTCTCGTCTCTTACATACTGAACTAGCAGTTGAAAGTGTTCTTTGTCCGCGTGAAATTATTTTAAAAAACCCCTACATGAACACTTTCAAGGGTTTTTATTTGACCCCTAATCCTTTTTCTATAAACAGTACCCCGGTAAAAAAATATAAGTACCGGTACATCTTTTCATACGTAATCAGTAAAAGGCTGATGCTTGACGCTTTTATTTATTTGTATAGATTGTTTTTATTGCTGCTAACTTCAGGAGTTATCAACACTCAAAAAAACTTACTACTCGGTGATCAATATGCCATCTGATATTTAAGATACCTTTGCGCTGCATTTAAGCAATTACTGCCGGATACCATAAATATTGGTTTTAATTCGTCAGTATCGTCTGCAGCTTGCCATAAATTGTATAAAATTTTATTTCCTAGGATCCTAAGCCGAAGATCGGATGAAGTCAATTTTCCTGTAAGGAAATTTTAACTCCGACTAACACAAACACAGTTATGTTAGGGGGATAATCTTGGATATTTCGAGCAAAATCTGATCTTATTTTTGTTTTTTAGATCATGCGGTGGGTTGGAGTTAGGGTAGTAGGATATTAAGTCTCCTCCACGTGTTTATTTGATCACGTGCAAGTAAGCCTGGTTTTTTTTGGTGGGGTGGGAAATCATCAAATAACCCCTCCCGCTTTTGGGCAGAGCAAAAAGGAGTGTCAGACTTCTACTGACTAAAAACCACCCATGTTCCTTCTTAGCCCTATATGTGAAGGCCGCGGTATTTCTTACAACATCCCGCAGCCTCGACGGGCGCGCAGCACCGACGGGTGTGCAAGTAAGCCTTAAGAGGAAACAGGGCCAAAAGATAGGTATTTGAAGAATCTGTTGCCGTTGCGTTGCTTCAAGCCTGCCTCGGAAAGTGCGATATACAGCTGCAGCTCAGACTGATTATATCACAAAAATTTGACGAGATCGACGTTTCGTATTTTATTTATTTATTTATTAAACTTTATGCACAAAAATCGTACAAAGGCGGACTTAATGCCTGTATTTTTCTTATTTTCTCCTCGAAAACTTTTTGACAGTAATATTTTCTTTGTTTATTACTTGTTGAAAAAAAGACAATGCCAAGGACGTGGCTACAGTAGACTTTGGTTTTATGAAAAATAAATGATTGCTCCAGAGAAGAATAAAAAAAAACATACACACGAATAGAGACCCTCCTCCTTTTTGGAAGTCAGTTAAAAAAGGTCTTCTTACTTATATAAATTACACTGTATAGAGAATCGCACCACCGTGTTCCCTCTTAAGGGCAGTGTCATACTAAGCCGGGACGGTTACGATCTTAGCGCTAAATCTTCCTTTCAACCGCTCTATCTTAGTTAAGCTTGTAAGATTATAATCTGATTTCGAGTTTGACATATAAACAGATGTAGTACAATCATTAAATATTTGTGTTAATTTGTCCTAAATCATGATCAAATTGGAAGTTTTCCACTTCTGGGACACAATCATCCTCTTATAGAGAAGGAGTGGGCAGTAACCAACATCTGTATTCGATTAATTCTATCCAATATTTTTTATACTAGCGGACGTCACGCGGTTTCACCCACGAAGTCCCCGTTCCCGTGGGAATACAGGAATAAAATGTAGCCTTTATTACTCAAGTTAAATGTAGCTTTTGAGTTTATTCATAACAAACATACACACAAAAATACAAATTATTCGTCTTTATAATATTAATGTAGATTAGCAATAGTTTGAGCATGAAAGCTAGGCTATTTTATTTGCGCGATAGTCATGTTATTTATTTCATTTATGCGTGGCTGGAAATAATAACAGCCGAAAGAGACGGTCTTCCGGTTAAATCGCGTTTACCTAGTTTGATTCGTTGATGGGTGACTCGGTATGTAATATGCCGAGTTTCCAACGTGCCTTGAAGAGCATGCTGGTCCTCCCAGCATCACTCCATGTAAAATACGGGTATTTAGCTGCAGCCGGTTAGACTGGGGGCCAGCATAAACATAGCATGGAAAAGGCTGCGCAAAGAAATTATTTTATATGTACAAAAAGTTTTATGTTGAAAACTCGCTTACTTATACGAATCGTCATACAAATCTAGGTATTTACCGCCAATACCCAGCATTACGTGGTCCTTCGTTTAAAGAAAGAGCAAGTGGTGTGGATGAGGGGTCAGATAAAGCTGGCCATTGACAGTACAACAGTTCTATGAAAGCAGTAAGGAATTGAACTGTGAAAGTCTTTTATGGTTTCCAGTCCGCCTTCGTACTTATTGTCCTTTTGACATCAAGCGTCTTACATAGGAAAGTGTGTGCATTTAAAATGAAATCGTTTTGCAACCATTTCTGCGATTTCTTTATGCTTATGAATAGCTTTGAGTGGTGGAAAGATTTATAAACTTGTTAGTAGCTGTGTTATTTAAATGATAATTTGAGGAGTTCTTATTTTGAAGCAGTCTACTGCTGTACTTAGATAGACATTTGATGGATTACTGAACAATTTTGGTTGCCTGAAATTCTCAGTCTTTTCAGACATATTATACGTTTGCCAAGGCGTTGTCTGGAAAGATTACGAAGAAGAAAAGTCACCGTATTTTTGTGAATGTTTAAGTGTTATAACCTCAGCTTCGAGATAAGATTTCCACATGAACTTTAACGATTTTTATGTACACAAGACAAATCTCTTTAAAAAATACTACGGTTTTATTTTAAACCTTTAATAAATACCAGCAACATTTGTAACAATTCACAGTTGTATAGTTTAGCAACTATGCCCTAGAGGCAGTTGACTGCCGTTGTGTGGAACCGCTCAAAATCACAGTTATGTTATAACTAACTTTTCTCGTGTGAACTCGTGCAGAACTAACACTCTACGTAATGCTTTGAGTTTAACTCATCCTTGTTAAATTTCATAATCATTGCAATTTGTACCTTAACACAATTAGGGGAGACCGGGTCAAAATCGTATAGCTAAGGGTTTAGGGTTGTAGGTCTTTCATTTGAAAACACTAATTTGTCTAATCAGTAATTATAATTAGTCAGTCTCTTAAGGAACATAATCAATTGCACACATTTGGAAAAATCAAAATATTAAACATTAAAAACCAAAAAAATTCAAACTTCTTCTAATTACGATTTTGCCCCGACACATGGGCAAAACCGTATATTATATACGATACTGCCCCAGATGTTATCTGGTAGCAACGCATCCCATACATACAAAATTATTTATATCCTTTGAATCATAACCTGTACAGCCTTCATGAGCCCAACCTTCACACTCCTCACAGCGCACCCAACATTCATCCAAGCGGCTGGAACCGTATTCTTTAAGGCAGTACAAGCAAATGTTTTCATTTATTATTTTTCGTTTTGGTTTTTTGTTCTGAGGCGGTTGATTCAAATTAAGCTTAGGAGTTCTATTTTGTGAGATGGTTATCAACTCATTTTTATAGGGGGAGGAAGTAATAACAGCAGTTTTTCCTCTTCGGAGATCGGTTGCTATTTTTCGGTCCACGCTTATTTTAAAAACTGGCATTATATCCGCTGGAGACACCGTTACATCGTTAAGATTCAACGGAGTAGGAACTGACGATGCAGTATTACTTAATGGAGTCGGATTAATGACTAGTGGAGATGTTGACGGTATTGAGTGGTACGGTATTGACGGTATTCATTGTTCTGTCTAAATCGATCTCTGTACGACTCGATCTTGTAAAGTAGATTTTGGTAAAAGTTTTGGCAGCTTTCATGTAACCCATGGTGCCATCAAATACGGCTTGAACGGCTTTTTTCATGTTATCCGGTCTAGAAGTAGTCCTTTTATAATTACGCGACATTTTACCTGCACCTAAAATAAAATAAAATAGTTAGTTTACATTCGTTCGTGTGGGTCAAAATCGTATAGAGGCCGGTTTTACCCCGTACGGTTTTGACCCACGGCTCAATGTACAGATATATCACTCACTACTACATACGCAAACCACTTTTGCCTACTCAAATATTTTTAAATTACTAGTAAATACATGCACATTAACATAGTTCATTGAACACTTACCTGTTATAAACGTATATTTCACTATTATCGATTGAATTTTCACAAAAATAAGATTAAATATACCGAAAAACAATAAAATTGAATAGTTTGATAACGGGCGTGCATGTAGCGACAAGTGTTTGTTGACAAATAGCTACCATTGGTTGACGCCACTGAGAAGTTTGCGCGCGGGAACTTTGAATTATTGACAAGAATAGACATGCTGTACTGTTTTACCCCGGTATACGGTTTTGTACAGGTCTCCCCTACATGCGCCTATTTTTCGCAAGAGCGAACCTTCGTAAGTGAAATATGCTCATGTCATAATAATCAACCAAAATGAAACCTAATGATCGTATGAATAAAGTTGATGTTAATTAGTGTAATCTGGATGTCGCTTTAATAATAATCAGGCTTGCTACCGTAATCACTGTTCTCGGCTTCATTTTTCTCATAAGTTTCTTTAAGCTTGTTTTACTGGTCTAGTAGTCGCAAGCACAACCGTTGAAGATGTAGTCCTGGTTTCAATAGGGATGTGTCCTGAGTAAAAAAAAAATGATTTCGTCCGTCAGTTTGATTATCACAAAAATTTTTTTTTTGCTTTAACAAATTAATGAAAATTGACGAAGACAAAACGCGTCAAAGATCATGAGTGGGGGCTTTTGACGTCACTACGTGGTTTAAAATGTAGTGCGGTGGTGCGAAAAGTGAAAATATGTACGCAATATTCTGTGGAAATCTATCTGACGGACTAATTAGATTTTTTTTTTTCAACTACCCTGTTCTCAAGTCGGCAAAATGTCGTGATTTTCCATATCAGAATCTTTTTTTTAATCGAATTTCTTAGTATCAGCCGAAAGTCTGGATTTATGCCCGGTTGTTGGCAATAGGCTGGCCTGTATTTCATGATCCTTATCCTTACTTATCTTTACTTTATTAATATTAAAATTGTAAAAGTAAAACTCTGTTTGTCTGTCTGTCTGTTCCACTTTCACGCCAAAATTACTGAACCGATTTCAATGAAATTCGGTACACAGATAGTCTAGAGCCTGAGAAAGGACATAGGCTACTTTTGAATGCGAAAAAAAGGATAATGAAAAGATTAATTTTGGTCGCGATAACCAACATCCACGCGGACGAAGCCGCGGGCATCAGATAGTACGTACTTTATCAATAGCAAAACATTTTTAAATACTCTTACGGGTGTCGAATCCGGACGTGTGTTATATTTGTTTTTAACTAATGAGCGTTGCTAATTCAGAATTGTCCCTACCTTATATTGTATTAGATTTTCAAGAAGCATTGACATTCAAATTTGTATACAAAGTCATCATCATTCTCCTGCCCTTATCCCAATTTATTTGGGGTCGGCGCAACATGTCTTTGAACAAATTTTTATTTTTTATTTTAACATGTTTTTAAATTTGTATACAAAGTGACCTATCCAAATACCCATTGCGTACCTACTTAAAAGATTTTCAGAATATCTTATTGGTATTACGTGTAACAACGTAACCTTTAAATTTCATCTGTACACATTTCAGGGCCTCATTTAATATTCAGGAGGGGTCTGAAACTTTCAGCTAATACACAGGTAGGGTAGGATAACATTTTTGCGTTTATGCCAAAGTGGATTTACTCGGCTATGTAGTTAAAGAACGTTGATTATCCAACACGCGAAATTAAAATTGCTTGGAAAAAGGATGCCAGCAATTACCACGGTTGTTGGTTAGTTTATTAAGGTACCACCTCTTTCTATACCTATGAATATTATAAAGCAAAGCTTTTCGTGTATGCTGTTTTTTTTTTAATATTTTGAGTACTGATTAATTATTTTTGTAGACTCGCGGGTTTTGACATGTGACTATTGCACAGTTGCAATGCATGGTAGATTGACTACTCTACATCTACACTAATAATATAAAGAGAAAAGATCCGTATTTTTGTGTGTGTGTGTGCGTGTGTGTATGTAACGACTAAACTCAAAAGCTACTGAGCCGATTTCAATTATTCTTTTACCAATAGACAGCTACATTCACCCTGAGTAACATACTTTTTATCCCTGTATTCCCACGGAAACGGGAAATACGCGGGTGAAATCTCGCGACGTCCGCTAGTATTTAATAAAGAAAAAACGCTGATAGTCTGTTTTAGTAGTTCAATGTATTCTAGTCGAATAAAATCAACCATAAACGAGACAGAATGGATGACTGAAAGACCCTTAATGAAAAGTATTTTTACAAGACAGATGTGCTGTGTAACGGCGTGAAGGATGACACTGATCTCATTGGTGATTTTCCTCTAAAAACTCAGGTGCTTAGTACATACAAGTGGTGTACGTTTATCACCAGATGTATGAACGTGGATGATGCAAAAGGGGAAACTATAGTAGCAGGTTTCATTCTCTAGATTTTTTCTATCCCCATAGAAAATGACTCCAGTCCTTGCATGTAGGGATGTTTGTTGTAGTCAGTCAAGTTGTCAAGGACCAGGCCAAACCCTAGGACCAAATAAGTTAAAATTTTGCACGGAGGTTCTCTTCATAATGTACACTAGGAGTTACATCAGGGATGAAATTTAGTATGGGAAATCGTTTTTTTATAGTATGAGTGAAGCCGCGGGCAAAAGCTAGTAATACATAGAAGAGTATAACTGCCAATACCTGTGAACTACCAATATTGTATTGTGTCATGTCACCGTTTATTATTAATTGGTACACACACGTAACAGACATAAAATTTAACGGTTTCCACAGCATAGTGCAGCCGAATTTATGGCGTAGTAAACATACGCGGGAAATCAGTTATTGTCTACACGAAGCCTTCTTGCTAAGTAAATGTATACTGTGTATAATGCGGAGCTTATAGTGACATTGGAGTTGTAAGACACTATCGTGAAACGAATTTTTGTATGGATATGGAAAGCTATGCTATATATTTTTGGATAATTTAACATAATACGGGATGTTGTTATGAGAAAATAAATCGGAAAAAATCTAAGATAAAATACTTGATTGTCTCGAATTAAAATTATCTGGATATTTTGGTAACTGTCGATTATGTCTTCTTGTAACTCGTAAACCGTAGTTCTGTTCAACGTTGAATGTTATGTATTAAAAAACCTAGAAGATTGCTTCTTTCGTAAAATTTGTGTTTTCATAAGGCACAGTATGCGGTCACGTTGATCACGGTGTCTATGGCGGTTTTAGCCCCTCTAAAGTGAAAATGTAGACCTGGACTTTTCGGAAATTTCAGATAGTGAGTTATGTTGTGGACTTCCGCATTGGAACTGTGTGTCAGAGAGATCCTTAATACTTAATTTTGCCAAATTGTGTTTACAGCGGCTTACTTGAGTGCGCAATCGGTTAAGTGCTTTCCATACAGGCCATTGTAGATCATGTCCTGGAGGCAAAATGTCTCGACATTTGGAGTACATTTCTCTATACAGATACCAACTACTTAAATTACAGACAAAAAGAGTCATTTCAATATCGTTGACAGTATTAAAACAATTTTAAATTTAGAACTAAAAAAACAAACACACTTCAAAAAACCAAACTTCTTTTTCTAGCCAGTACTTACAAAACCCACCGCTAATTTCAAACAGCGAACCAAGTCATTGTTCGACCCTTACCAACGATGCAACGCAATTGAATGCATACACTGCTCTTTGCACATAATAGACTGGAGTTACCTGTCGCATTGAGCGAGCAATGAATAGCCCTGACGAGGATACATCGGGGTCTAAGCATTTATGAGTGGCACTCGATTTAACAGAAGCTGTACTGGGAATGCATGTTAAGTTGAATGGAACCTCTTTGGTAACAAAAGGTCACGCTGTCAATTGTCGTAGAATCACTTGACTAGGCTATGTGGGGTTGTTACACAGATGTTGTTATTGGTGCTTAGAGTAACCAGGGTTTTAATATAGTCACATGCGTTGATGCATTGAAAATTCATAATTGTTTTGGATCGACTATGTAATATTTTATGTCTATATTCTTGCAGTAAGTCGTTATATAAAATTATTTTTAGATATTGATTTGTTGGTGGGAAATCATTAAATGATTCCTCCTGCTCTGAGCGGAGTGGAAGGGAGAGTCAGACTTCTAAGATCTAACACTGTCTGTCTCTACGTCAACCAAAGGATAACTTGTAGTTTTGCCTAAGGTATTAAGTCAGCCTCTGTACTTTGTGCTTGAAGTCTTAAATGCAAATGCTGTTAAAAATTTGAAACGATTAAAACTTTTTTGCTTGTTAGTTATTCTAAAAAAGGTCATAATACTCGTTTAAACCCACCACCTGTACCAGCAAGTTCTCATATTTACAGCTTGAGATGGATATAGATACATAGTAGGCCGTACCACTTATGTTGTACCACAAACGTACGCTTATTACTCCTCTTAAAAAACGCACTTTAGTATAATTCATATTAAATTAGACGACACTTACAAGACAGGATTCATAAAAGTTATGAAGATCGAACGATCTTATCGACATTTTAATTTAAAATGGTCCTGACCCACTAAGCCGCTTAGTAAAGGGGTAGTCTTTATAAAAGCGTGTTCCACGAAGCCCTAGATTCTGTCAAGTTGGTCGAGTGGCGGCAATCTCGACTGCTGAGTGCGAGTTTCTGCGTTCAATTCCCTGGTCGGGTAAAGTGTTATTAGGTTATTCCATCACCCCTAATAACACTTCCATCATCGGGGCCGCGGGTTGTACACTAGTTATCACGGCCTCGACATAGAGGGCTAAGAAGGAACATAAGTGGTTTTTAGTCAGTAGAAGTCTGACACTCCCTTTCGCTCTGCCCAAGAGCGGGACTTATTTGATGATTTTCCATCCGCCAAAAAAAAAAGGTTTTTCCATCAGTAAATTTTCAGTACCCAAAGAGGCAGCATGCTAGTTCTTAGTAACATATTCAACAAAAATCTTATAATTTTTACCCACATTTTGCTGTGCTGTGTTGATAAAAATACTTTACTTTGGAACTTTTTAGAAGTACATTCCATCGCGGCATGGGTACCATTAAAATTCTAAGCGTTTTGCTCGTGAATACTTTAGACTTCTTTCAGGAAACCAACTTCTTTGCTAAAGAACTATGTTGTATTGCACTGAAGTTTATAATTATTCAGAAATATGGGTACCTAGTCAAATGAAACTGGATACTTAATTTATGAAAAACCTAATGACATTGTTAAAGGGACTTTGTCTCAGCGATAACGAGGACGAAAAGCTAAAACAGACATTTTCAAACACCCATAGCAAGACTGGCCTAGGGTAAGACCACTGCAACGGTCTTGTGGGGCTTAGTATATGAGTAACTTAGGTACATTTTGTGTGAAGCTAAGATTTTGTAAGGCCGGCTCGATTTTTAAAGTAAAAGTCCCTAAATAAAATTTTCTCAAACGATCCTTTTGAAATAAACGAATTGGAATCTTGCTTTGGTCTTTACCTATATTTAGCTCAACCGAACGACCTTCAAAGATTCGTTTTGCGGTGAATCTTATCCGTAAAACTTAGGTTTATGTTTGTACTGTATGAAAAACAATATAAAATAACATTTATAGACTTCAAAGAAATACGCGCAGAATAATAAAATACCAAAAAAGATCATAATAGTTACTTCTACAGACGCGTTGAATCGACAGTGGCAGCACAAAATATGTAATTATAGACAGCCTACGTAAAAAAACATGAGGTCCATTTGGCGTGGAAGCCTTTGGAGCGTCACGTCCTGACTATTAAGCGAGATGGGTGCCTAATATGAAGGGTTATCAATATTAGAAGCCATGCCGCTATTTCACTCGTGACGTCATATAGTCGGGAGAACTACTTGATTAGTTGCTATGAGCTATCTCGGCTGCCTCACTGAACATAGGGTCCTAAGTTCGATTACCGGGTCGGGCAAATTGGTATTGGGTTTTTTTTTGTAGTCATGGTGTTTGGATTTGTGCCTAGCTGTTGCCAATAGGCCGCCCACTATTACATGGGATTTAAACATAACTGGTGAAATTCAAGGTTTCATGTTGTTATGTTGCTATTGCGAAACGACTGAACATATTTTGACGATACCTTTTCTGGACTTATAACTGACATTATAATGGAGTAATGTACATTTTTTTTAGTAGTTGTAGTAAATGGTACATTTTTTTTAGAAAAACTGCTCCGGTTCATTTCCAAAGAGTCATGAAGTTATGACGAAATCAGATGCAAAAAGGGAAGTAATTTTTTTCAAATATTTTCACTCAACTTAGGTCGCGGGCAGTAACTTAAAATGCTGTGAATTTGATGAATGTCCCTGGCTCATAATACAGGAGTCACAAAAGCAATGGGTTCGATTACCATCGTGTCTGGAAATTTCCACGAACTAATCAAAGACCCTGTATTTGGCATTTCTATTAGCGACTCTATTCTTAGATTTAATCGATACTCTAATTAATATCGTTGGAGAATATTCTAGTCAAGTTGTTATTTGTAATTTAATACAAATAGTTAAGTAAAATTGAGATTACTGTTATTTATATAAGAATGTCATATGAATTTGTTAATAATATTTTTATTTATTTAATGTCTAAAAAACTTAGGCTAATACAATTGTGTTCTAGCCACACATCAAAAACCTGTCAGGATTTATCTGTGTGCTGGCGAGCCGCTCATTTCAACTTTACAAAATTTAACTATACTACAATACATTATAGAACTTACTTTTATATGGTAATGATTCATGGGTACATAACATAGTCTTCTTTAAGAGATGTTTTGTGTAAGGGAACGTTTAGAATTATACTCATAACTAGTTTTGTATAGCGTCTGCAAGTACTCTGGAAGTTTATTAAATAAATATTCTGCAACCTTCATCCCGTACACATTATTTAATGTGGGTAGGATGTATTTATTTTTATGTGCTAGCGTTCTTAAAAAGTCAGGTCTTGTTCTTTCTTAGCTTAACGTCTGATATGTGCCTAATAGTACACCCACATTCTGCCATTTATGTTTAAGTTCTATGTAAAAGAGGGCAAGGCTTTTACCATCAACCAGGAACAATTCCAGATGCCGTAACTGCGAATCTCTTTTAGGGAATCGAATCCAGGACCAGCAGCCGCGATAGGGATGTTTATTGACTTACAAAAATATGATTCTAATTAGTCCGTCTGTTAGATTATCGAAAAATATTAGATACGTATTTTTTCTTTTATCAAATCAATAAAAAATGGCGAAGATAAAACGCGTCAAAGATTTGAGTGGGGGGTTGTGACTTCACTGACCGCTAAAGAATGTCATACTAATGTCTCACAAAATGACGTCACACGAGTTTTCAAAGCACTGTATCGCCTTCATTGTTTGCTTATTTGAAAAAAGAAAAAATCCAATATTTTTTTGGAAATCAATCTGACGGACTAATTAGATTTTTTTTTGTTAATTACCCTATTGCAACCACTAGACCAACGAGGCAGAGGTTATTTTTTATTGTTCAGTTTTCTTGGTAAATTCTATTTGACAGCTCTATCATAGTCATTTTATATCAAGCCCTAGTAAGGTACCATTATTTATGCATTAAAAGAGCGTCTAATGCCAAACATAGAAAAAAAAACATTTACAAATGTCACCGAACATAATTCCTTTCTAGAACTTTCTTTGACCTCAATGGTCCATTAATGAACTCAGTTAAAAAAACTGTCGTACCAATTTCAAAGGTTATTTGAAAATGTTCAGGCGTAACTTAATAAAACCATCTCAGACACTAATCTGTATGTCCTCATGTGTGCAGACCAATATTATATCTTGATCTTAAAAAAGACCATCACATCTGAGTTTGTTTCAGATGTTCCTTTGTACTCTAATGTTATATTTTGTTATTTTCCTGTGTTGTCTACTGTGTGTACATACATAGTAAAATAAATAAATAAATGTTTCTTCTCAGAGTAGGTACGAAACACTGGCCAAATAATACGGTCTAAATAAACACCATTTATCATTTAAAACAACAAGTTGTTACCGGTAGTCTATGGCCTGTCTGACAACGAGTCTTACCAAGGGGTATCATATTACTCAGTAGTAACTGGGTTGTGGAGACCAGATAAGCTGACGCTCCATATATTATATAATACTGATAGTCAGCTGTACCCAGTTAGTCTGGAAGCGACCCCAACATTCATCGTGGGGAAAAGACTAAGCAGATGATGATGCGTATACCTGTTTAATTATATAATGTTGAAAGTTCATTCTCTACAAAGTTTACTTAGTAAACCCACTTAATCTTGACCAAAGTGTTTGTATATTTGATTTTAAACCTAAAACAATAGGACCTCTTTCTAAATCGACTTTCTTTTTGTTGTACTTTGCAAGTCAAGGGTGGAAAGTTTCAAAGTATTAATATAATCTTTTGTTTCGCTAAGATATTTTAAAAAGGATGAACCTTTTCTGGTTTCGTTTTTAAGCTTTAAACGTGTTACGTGCATAATCCTCTTCTATAAAGGTCCCACTGCTGGGACACAGGCCTCCTCTTTGTGAGATGGAATGGGTTGGTAGACATGACATGTCTCCGTACTTTTGGTTCTAGGACAGTACGGTTTTCTCACAATGATTTCTTTCACCGTTTTCTGAGCAGTGGCGATTAAGTAAATTAAAACTCGCATCACATGCTCGTACCATGAAAACTGATTACCACACAATTTTTCAAACCCCGCGCGGAACCACTTTCACCTCCTCTTGCGTACTCATTCCTTATTTTATCTATTTGCGTAACATCACAATCCCCTTAGCATTCTCATATTAGCCAAACGTAAATGCCTTTCATTCATCCTTTTTGTGGCTCAACATTCATCCATAGAAGACAGCAGGTCTAACCATAGTAACCATTGTTTTATAAATCTTTGCCTTAAGTTTAAGGGGTTTGTGGGATTGTTCCCGCGACCTACCGCCATTTCATTCATCCAGTGGTATGTACGTTAAAAATAATAGTAGTTTTTATGTGTCGAGAGCGACAAGAAGTAAAACGAGTTTCTGTATTTTTTTTATAATTTAATTTTTTTTTGTTTCTCTAAAATGTTATGTTATTTTTTATTTTTTTCTTGTTTTGTTATTATTTTTTATATTTCTAATTATTTTGTCTCTGTAATTTTTATGTTCAACCTTTAACTTATATATTATGTGGTGTTACTGTTAGTATAAGTTGGTTATAAATAAAGTGCCATTGTAACCTATAAAGTGGTGTTAAGTGCGCCAATCCATCACCGGTTACATTTCAGCCGTTAAAACTCCGGTTAATGACGATATCACAAGGTGCACTCGTACATGCCCAGGTTGGTAAATCATCAGTCATATCATAACACAACGTGTCAAAAATAAAAAGTACAATTATTTAATTCAGTTAAAAAATGGAATACTTGACTTTAACAAAACAATCATCAGCCTATATTGCTCTCACTGCAGGAGCTCAGGCTTTCTCTCTAGGAGACGAATGGGCTATAATCCACCACGCGGGCCCAGTGCGGTTTGGTAGATGTCACATGTCTTCGAATTTTTGGTTCTAAGATATGCCGGTTTCCTCACGATGTTTTCCTTCATCATTTTGAGTGCAGTGGTGATGAAATAAATTACACAAAGTAATGCGCCTTCCTAGGTTCGAACCCACGACCAACTGTTCGTAAGTCGGGGTCGCAACCACTGGGCCACCACTGCTCTCAACAAACAAAACAATGTGTATTATAAATACAATGTAATTATTTGACATTGTAACGTGTATTTGTGGCAACTGTCAAATATCATCATCTGCCCAACTTTTTCCCAAATAAATTAGGTTTATAGTCTAAACGGATGCAGCTGATTATTAGAGTTTTATATGGAGCGACGGTCTATCTGACCTCCATAACCCAGTTATTGAGTACAAGGTAATAATTGGTAAGACTGACTGGTTGTTAGACTTTCGAGCCACTGTCTACCTATTCCGGTAAATATACATTATTTTTCATTCTGCATGTGAAGATAAAACATCATGACGAAACCGGCATGTCTTAGAACCAACAAAAATCGAAGACATTTGACATTTACCAACCCACACTGGGCCTATCCCTCTCCTACAGAGAAGGCCTGAGTCCCGACAGTGGGAACATTATAGGCTGATGATGATTATTACAGCCACATAAATATTGTGAACTAACAAGAGCCAAGCATATTATTTCAAAGCATTGATTAACAATTCATGAGACGTAAATCAGTCCAAAATAATGACAAAAATTTATAAAGACTTACTCTTTTATCAACAAGACGGTATTATAATCAGAAAATAATTGGAAACCTCTCGAAACCATAATGGTTGGCAAAGATTTTGTCCAATTAAATATAATAATAGACAAAATGAGAGTCTCCCAACGTTCCATACGACATGATTTGAATATTGGAATTGAAATATTATACAGTGTGTCCGGACATGGACTAGCGATATTCTAAATACTTAAATATAAGCTATTTTAAAGTACAATTACACTATAGGCTTAGGTCCAATATACTTCCCCGCTATGTGGCAGCCATTTTGTTTTTTTTGTTGAAGTATGCTCTATGCGAGTACAAAAAAAATCATATATCTCAAAGTTTTAGTCATACTGAGATAAAAATAGGCTTATTCGAAAGGCAATAATATTGTCTACCGTCTGCACTACAAAGCAATATGTTCACAATTCCATAACTTTTGAAAAAAAATGTGAAAGTCGAAAAAAAAAACAAAAAATTATGCAATTCAACCAATAATTGTTAATTACTACAAAAACAACCCCGAGAGCTTTTTTATTTTTTATACTAGATCGACAGTTTTTGAGCTAAGCTACAATACAACATAAAATTCACAACTGTATGTCTAATACTTTAAGAGTTATTGTTGTATGAACATAGCGTATGCGCAAGCACAAAAGGCCTTTGTCGGAACCCTAAACAGGAAATCATTAAAAAAACATAACATTCATATTGAATTTTATTTAATGTTTTTTCCAATATTAAATGAAGATTAAAATATCTAAAGCAGTTGCTCAAAGTGGCCACCTCCAGCTTGTAGACACACTACGGCTCTCTGTGCCACCTGGGTTGATGAGCGCCTAATTAAATCCAAATCGGATCTAATTTCTTCGGCGGCTGCCATAATTTTTGCGACGAGTTCTTCCCTGGTATTTGGAACTGTAGCGTATACTTTTTGTTTCATATGACCCCACAAAAAATAATCCAAGGGTGTCAAATCGGGTGAGCGAGGCGGCCACGCTACTACACCACCACGACCGATCCACGGCTGTAGATTATTATTTAAATATTCTCTCACTGCTCGAGAAAAATGCGCGGGTGCACCATCGAGCTGGAACCACATACGCCGACGGTATGATAGAGGTAGGTCCATGAGGCTGTCCGCAAACTGTGTCTGTAAGAATTCTAAAAATCTAGCGCCGTTTAATGTAGGTGGCAATTCCAATGGCCCTATCAGCCTATCGTTGATTATGCCGGCCCACACATTTACTGAGAATTCATGTTGAAATGAGCTTGGGCGCACCGCCCTTGGATTTGCGGAGCACCAGAGATGGTCGTTTCTGTGGTTTGTAATCCCAGCTCTTGTAAATTTGGCTTCATCAGTCCACAGTATTCTTTGTAAAAAATTACGGTTCTGTCTCAAATTTCTATTTATCCACGAACAAAACACAGATCTCGCAGCAAAATCTGGTTCGATCACGTCTTGAACCCGTCGAAAATGATAAGGGTGTAACCCTTCTCTTTTCAAAATTCTCCATACATGCCACTTAGACATTCGAAGTTGCACTGAAATCCGTCTAACGCTTAGTCTAGGATCATTGGTTATTAGTCTAAGCACTTCTTCTTCATCTTCGGGCGATACCAAGCGATTGCGTTCATTAACAGCTCTTTGAATACCTCTTTCCGCTAATCTTGAATGCACGTCGATAAAAGTTTGGCGACTCGGTGTAGGCCTGTTAGGGTACCTTCGTCGATATTCTTGTACAGCCAAATTTGCACTTCCATTGCAAAAGCCATACACAAAGTGTATGTCAGCAATATGTTGCGATGAATATTGACGTATACTTTATCACACTTTTAAATACAAAACACTAACGCAGCACGTAAACAGCACGGACGGTAAGTGAAAGTAGCGATAGCGATCACAACGCAGGGCGAGGGACAACTAAACTAACCCAACTAATAATTTGTCCTTAAAACTGATTTTGTTTCAGGTAGTGGACTAATACGTTCTATCTCGCTCACTCACGGTAGTAACGAACAGTATTTCTCGCCTGCTCTCAGATGGAATACAGTGAATGCCATAAATGACACTCTGGCGGTTAACAAAGACGTTTTGTGCTTGCGCATACGCTATGTTCAAACAACAATAACTCTTAAAGTATTAAACATACAGTTGTGAATTTTATGTTGCATTGTAGCTTAGCTCAAAAACTGTCGATCTAGTATAAAAAATAAAAAAGTTCTCGGGGTTGTTTTTGTAGTAATTAACCATTATTGGTTGAATTGCATAATTTTTTGTTTTTTTTTTCGACTTTCACATTTTTTTTCAAAAGTTATGGAATTGTGAACACATTGCTTTGTAATGCAGACGGTAGACAATATTATTGCCTTCCGAATAAGCCTATTTTTATCTCAGTATGACTAAAACTTTGAGATATATGATTTTTTTTTGTACTCGCATAGAGCATATTTCAACAAAAAAAACAAAATGGCTGCCACATAGCGGGGAAGTGTATTGGACCCAAGCCTATAGTGTAATAGTACTTTAAAATAGCTTATATTTAAGTATTTAGAATATCGCTAGTCCATGTCCGGACACACTGTATATTGGTTCGAGGAAATAATTTAATAGGCAGTTTCCGATATTTCTGGTTTTATTGATGACTAATAGAATAAAAAATGACGTAGTATTTTCTGGCTTATGATGTCAATAAGTTTAAAAAAAAAATATATATATATGAAAAATAATAAATGGATAACATAACACATTATTATACCTATTTACAATATTATTGCTACAACAACAAATAACAGATAACAGACAAATATCAAGCCACATGCCACCTTGCTAATGGCAACTAGTAGCTGACTTTTGTATCAATGAGAACGCCATGAAGGAGCATTAGGTATCAGTGGCATGCGACTACGGTTGTCCTCTAATTTTTTATCAAATTATCTACTTACTAGACAATTTTTCTTGTTTAATATTTTTAAGACCGCGGTTTTATTAGTCTGCGTTTTTATTCGTAGTCGGGTTTTAGTTTTTATACTTATTTTTTTATTTGAATTTAATTTTTGTGGGTTATTCAATAAATACGTAATAATATGTTTTTGTTTTATTATTTGAATTTTAAAAATGAGATCTAGGGCTTTATTACCGTATCGGGCAAAGTGTTATTGGGTCTTTCTATCAGGAGTATCTCAGTAGCATCTACGGAGTCTGAATTTGTGCTCGGTTGTTGGCAATAGGCTCGTCCGCTATTACATGCGACTTAAGCATAACTGCTGAGAACCAAGTTTACAGACGTAGATAGAAAAATCGCCAGACTTAAGTGGCAATGGGCAGGGCACATTGCTCGCAGAACGGATGGCCGATGGAGTCGAAAAATTCTGGAGTGGCGACCGCGAACTGGGAGACGTTGCGTTCGAAGACCTCCCACTAGGTGTACCGATGACCTGGTGAAGGTTGCGACCCGCTGGATGCGAGACGCACGGGACCGGTCAATGTGGGTGAATGTGCGCGACGCATCTTTTTCACAGTTTTATACTGTTTGGTGTATTTTGTACAGTGTTTTTTTTTTATATTTCGAATGTTATTTTATTTTGATACGGTTTTGTTAACAACGTTAAAATAAAAAGAATTAACTGGGGCCTATGTGCAGCAGTGGACGTCGTTTGGCTGAAATGATGATGATGATAACTATGAAACATAACGGGCGAAATGTGGGTGTACCTCTGCCTAACCCTTTGGGGAGGATTACAGGCGTGTTTGTTAAGTGAAAAGTTCTTGGTATAATCACCTTCCTCATGCCCTTATCCTAATTTATTCGGGGTCAGAGCAATCCATGTCATTTTGGAATGATGTAGTGGCAGTTCCAAACCGTTTTATCAGTTAACTATGGATTTCCAATATCGCTGAGTACCTAATCTTATTCTTCATTGCACACAAAAAACAAATAAATGTATACAAATAATAATAATATAGCTTATCAACAATGGTAAGCCTAACCAAGAATTGGGTTTTCTTACATCAAACTTAATACGGATTGCGGGATTCACCTACTCAATCTGTAAAAATAATAGGGATGTTTACTGACTAAAAAAAAATTGATTCTAATTAGTCCGTCTGTTAGATTATGAAAATTTATTGGATACGTATTTTTTGTTTTATCAAATCAATAACAATTGACGAAGATAAAACGCGTCAAAGATTTGAGTGGGGGGTTGTGACGTCTCTGAACGCTATAGAATGTCATACTAATGTCTCAGAAAATGACTTCACGCGAGTTTTCAAAGCTTGTATCGTCTTCATTGTTTGTTTACAACAAAAAAGTAAAAATACGTGCCCCCTATTTTTTGGAAGTCATCTGACGGACTAATTAGATTTTTTTACAAATCTCTATTGACAAATCTCTCTAAATAAAATCAATTTAAGTCTCTGGAAAGTTTCCTTTTACACGCTGCGGATTGTTCGCAAGAGATGCCGTGGCCTGCCAAGGCCTAAGAAAGTAAAGGGCTAAGAAGGAACATGGGTAGTTTTTAGTCAGTAGAAGTCTGACACTCCCTTTCGCACTGCCTAAGAGCGGGAAGGGTTATTTGATGATTTCCCACCGCCCTCAAAAAAAGGTTTCCTTTAACATATCCTTAAAACATTTCTTATAGTATTGCTTAAAATGAGTGTTCGCCATATTAAGAGATTAACCCATAGAAATGGCTTTCATCCAAATGAGACAGATGCTAGACGTGAATAAACCTCTAACATTATTACACTGTCGTGCGGTAAAGGATGGGGGAAATGAAAACTTAGGGGAACAGGGGCCTGTGCACGTTTGCACGCCTTTTCCTGGTAAAAAGTGTAACATATGGTCGCAGGGACGCACAATGATTTGTTTGGCGAAGGATATAAAAAGAGTAAGCTATATAGAAAATTGTATGGTATTGTTTGGTGAATGAAAGGGTTTCAAGGACAGTTCTCACTGGATTCATAGTAGTTTATAACTAGATATTGCCCGCGGCTACAATCATATGGTTGATAGAAATTATTTATTCCATGGAAACGATCCTAGTGGTATTGAAGACTGTATTGTCCTTCAGGTGCCTATCCATCATGTTTTATTAAGGTCAGCATTGGGTTAAGGTATATTAAGAGGTAACAAACAGACATAAATATATTATAATCTAAAAGAAAGAAAACAAGTTTTTATTTATCTCACACAGGGCAAAACAAAATAATAAAAAAAAAAATGATAATATATTTTTTAATTTCGAAGACTTCTACCAATCCGCACCGACCCCGCATGGTAGAATATAGCCCATTCCCTCTCAAAGAGAAGAGACCCGTCTCTCGAGAGATCTCAAAGAGAAGTGCCCCAGCAGTGGGAACATTAATATGCTGATGATGATGATGAAACAAAATAAATTATTTTAATTAAAGTTAAAGTTATAACATTTAATAAGTGTATTGAGTATTTATAGTAGATTGTTTTTAAAGCAAAAAAGCTGATAAAAAAAACATGAATACAATAAAAAACACTGACATTTTAGCCTACCACTATAGCAATTTGCCCAAGGTCCTTTAGCTTATTAAACCTAAATACTACTATCGCAAATCTAGGTGACCTACAAACCCCTAGAAATCTTTTCCATTGATTGTAAAACATGACAAACCAATAAGCCCTCGCGTTGGCCTTGCTACATATTTTTGATTAGCAAATCGACATGCAAACTGAAGGCCTTCGAATAATACAAATTACTTTCCATAGGCTAACGGTTTGGGTTGGTTGAAAAGAACTTAATTTTCTGCTGGGGAAAGTTGCTTATTGTATATCAACTACGACGTAACAAGTCAAAATGAAATAAGCTTTTCTTAATATTCCTATACTATCATTTAACTATGAAAGCGTTTAAGTTGTCCATATTGAGATGAAAACACATGGAATGTTGAATTTCATTAATTTTTATAATAATATACATTTTCAATTTTTTCAATATGACATAACGCCCACACCTGTAATCCCCGACGAATAAGGCAAAGGAGTTCCCTATTATAGTTTTTTTGATTTTTAATTGGGACAAGCCCGCCTCACTATTCCCAAACCACTGTAACTTCTGTAAGCCAGAATCAACAGGCGACCACAAGAAAAGCGCCGAGACAATGAAGCTCGACGACGTCCCAGAGACATGATTTGACTGTCTTGGATCCCGCAACGAAATTAATCAGAAAAAAATAGCGGAGGAGTAGGAAAAACAGAAATTATAGTATATTCACATTTTGCCAGTTATGTTTAAATATCATGTAATAGGGCTCACTGCTCTCAAAAACGGTGAAGGAAAACATCGTGAGGAAACCGGCATACCTTAGAACCAAGAATTCGAAGATATGTGACATCTACCAATCCGCACTGGGCCCCCGTGGTTGATTATAGCCCTGCCCTCTCCTAAAGAGGAGGCCTGAGTCCCTGCAGTGGGAACATTATAGGCTGATGATGATGATGATGATGATGAGGGGTCAACCTATTGCCATCAATCGGGCACACATTCAGACTGCTACCGAGAAAATGCAAAAATATAATATACTGCTTAGAAAAAGTAAACATCTGGGTACATTTTTGTTCTCTTTGCATCATGGCTCACCATCGACTAAAATACACGTCTAACGCAGTCCAATTCCTCTGAAATTATTACAACACATTTCACTAGATCCACTAAAACATTTATCCAATATAAAAGTCCTGCATAATAATTAAGCATTAAAATGCGCTTATTTAAATGCCGCCCCCGATCCGAGGACGCATCAATGAGTGCTCACTACGTATGCACATAATATACATATATATGCACATAATATGCACGCGAGAGAGCTTTAGTGTAGAGGTTTGACCTTCAGTTTAGAGTACTCCATCATATTGAGCGGACTAAGTTTTGTGTTTGCTGTTAATTGAAATGTCAACATGCAGAAGCGATACTTTGTTTATAGTGAAAGGGAACTTAATTATGGGAAAAACTAAACTTGGATTCACTTTTAAGTATATCTGTAATATTAATTTACTTGGGAACAATACAGAGTAACTGATAATTCGATCGAACAACGAAAAGAATAAGAAAAAGTTTTTAAAAACGCATGTGTCTCCGATGAGGTCTGAGCACAGAGATCGTAGGTCACAGGGGAATCCTTACTTCCTTACAATAGATATTCCTGTAAACAAACTCTCACGGTGATCACTAACCTGTCTAACAAGCGTAAGTTTACCACTACGCTGGGATATAGGCCTACATTTTTTTGAGAGGGATTAGGCTGTTATTTCTTTATTTTAAGTCGAACTACTAATATTCAATATTTGAACATGTAATTTTTTTAAACAGTCTAAATTTTTTCTCACGAAAATGTAAACGTTTGACGGTATCATTTTTCATCCACTCGAACACATCACTACCTGTGTTTGAGTTCAGGAGAGTGTTAATAAGCGGTTAATGTCCGAGGAATAGGCTACATGGAGCGTCCAACTGTACGGTAAGTGGCATAAGCATAAACATAAGCATAATAAGGTATTTCATCAAATAAAGATGCACGTCCGTCTGTTAGATTATCGAAAAATATTGGATATGTGTTTTTTTGTTTTATCAAATTAATAAAAAAATACTAAAATAAAACGTGTCATCACGTCAAACATGTGATCATGAGTGGGGCTTTTGACGTCACTTTGTGGGTTAAAAAATACTTACCTTGTGACGTCACACAACTTGACGCGACTTTTCAAAGCACTGTATCGTCTTCATCTTTTGTTTAAGTGAAGAAAGAAAAAATACGTGTACATTATTTTTTGAAAATCTATCTGACGGACTCATTAGATTTTTTTGGTGAAATACCCTATTAGCCTAAAATGTTCTCACTGCTGGGAGTTCAGACCTCCTTCCTATGATAGGGAATGAAAGAAAAAGTTTTTTATTGGTTTCCCTCAGGACAAAACAAATTGACAAAAAATTAAACATATTGAGAACCAATTAAAATTAGGACACACATACATTGTCCCGTACGAAGCCAAAAGGCTACTATCTCAGCATGGTGCTGTAACATTTATGACTATAATTCACCACGCGGGCCCAGTACGGGGTGGTAGATGTCACATGTCTTCGATTTTTTTGGTTCTAGCCGACTCCCCCACGACATATTGAAAAGCAGTGGTGATGAAATAATTTATAGAAAGTAATGAGACAGCCTTACGAGCAGTGAGTTGTGGGATCGAACCCGCAACTCACTGTTCGTAAGTGGGGGCCGCCACCACTGGGCCACCGTTGCTCTTCTTGTTTCTTACTGGCAAGTAGGAACACATTTACATATTGTGTAAATTATAATTTCGCTGACGGTACATTGGAGCCCTAATTCCTTGTGATATGCTGTTTAATTGTAGTTACAATAACTCTTTCAGTCTATGTCATATAATTGTAATCATGTTAGTTGAGCGTGGGTAATATTAAAGAGTTTTAAATACATATAAAGTAGACTTATTTTTGAAACAACCTTCACACAATAACGTGGGTGTAATGTCGCATGTTCATTGTAATTAATATTTAAATAGTATTTACTATGACGTTCAGACTTCTGATTGATGATTCATAAAAATTCACCGAATTTGTGCACTAAGACTGTCCTCGTTCGGTTCTTTGTTTGATTTCCGAGACGGGCAAAACGTTATTGAGTTTTTAGAAAAAATACGTGTCCATTATGTTTTGAAAATCTATCTGACGGACTAATTAGATTTTTTGGGTGAAATACCCTTTTTCTCTTCGTTCAATCGTTCTATGGACTTTCTTCATTCATATCAGTCAATGTTTATGTTTTCACCCTCACCCTCACAAGTTATTTATTCCTTTAAGGACTTTCTAAGCACAACTCTCAAGTCGATCATCCATTCGATCCCTAACAAGTAAAATGAAAGAAGTTTCTTTATTTATCTTATTGCTAGTTCTAAAGCTATTAGGGCTACGAAGATGCTACGTGCTACGCCGTAGCTCATTGCTACGCCGTAGCGTTGTGCTACGCAAAAACTACGTGACGCAATCTTGAGATTCTGTTGCGGAATTTTAATAAAAGGGTAAAGCAATACGCTATATTGAGAGAAAGATTTATGAGCAAGATGAAATACTTATCTTTAACTTATGTAAAACAAGAAATCAAATACATTATTCATTTGACGGTTTTTTTTTTATATGACTAGTATGTTTTTCATGAAGATGATTGGGGCTACCCTTTTCTTGTAACCCATAATACTTGACGTTTCTTATCAAATAATACTATCAATTATAACCTTACAAATCAATCTTTAATTTATTAAAAGCTTACCTAGCTGTTGCCCGCGACCTTCGTTTCCGTAAAATTATAAAAAAAATGACTTAATTTTTTGAGTTTGATTTTGTTACCAATTTTAATGGTTTTTTTAATTCTTATTTAAAAATTAAAGTAACTTTAGTTACTCCTTTTAACATTAGCATCTTCATCATAATTTTTTATCTTCCAGCAAAAATCCCGCCAAAATCGGACCCACCGCGCCATTTTGGAGATTAGCTGAAATAAAAACAGAGATTAAACTTTGAAAAAATGTGATTTTGATATAAGTGCAAAAATGTATATTTTCATAAGCATTCAGTAAAAAACATATTATGATATAACAAACAGACACTTCAACTTCATTTATTTGTAAAGATTTAGTAGAAAATAGAAAAATATTTTCGCAATCCGGTTTTCGTGTATGTCCCGTACCATTATTGCGATTGATTTTTATAAGAAACACAAAAGGTTTTTTTTATATACCTATATGCCCACTTTTCAATTGGGTTTTTTCAATATACCCGTGCTAAAAATTTTAATTTTGACGAACATTTCCCAAAACTAATTTCCCTCGTTAAAGGAAACATAGTAGTAAAACCAAGCATCACGCCTGTAATCCCCGCAGGGTTAGGCAATGGTGTAACTAATAGTACACTCACATTTCACCAGTTATGTTTAAGTCACATGTAATAGGGGGCGAGCCTTCTGCCATCAACTGGGCACATACCAGACTCTATAGCTACTACTGAGAAATTTCTGCTGGAAAAAACCCGAATAACACTTTGCCCAATCTGGGATTCGAACCCTGGACCTTATGGACAGCAGTCGCGCTTGAGACCACTTGACCTACGAGGCATTCTAACAAGTGGGTTTGAATGTGTGATGACAAATCATCACAAATTCAACACATTCAACCTATTGTCATCATCCGGGCATCCCTAGTAACCCTAGCTGATACTAATAAAACCCTGATAGAATAACCGGGACGAGTATATGCCACCAACCGGGCAAAAAATCCTGATGCAATAACCCAATCACAATTTCCCTAAAATAGGAATCGAACGCAAGACCTTTATTTTTTTTTGTCGCGTGGAAAATCATCAAATAATTCCTCACACTTTTAGGCAGAGCAAAAGGGAGTGTCAGACTTCTACTGACTAAATATTAACAAGACCTCAGTCGAGCTACACCAATAGGGCAGTCCAAACAGTCAGTGTTGTGTTTAAACAAACACAGTTGTATAATATGACGTAATAGTGAATATTATTATGTTATCGTACGCCGTACATTGCCCTTGTCACTATGTCTATCGGTTTGTTGGCAAATAAACAAACAAGTATCGCTTCGTGTTTGTAAACATACTGTTTTGGTAATTTAAACTGTTTGTTCTACGAAATATGTTTGAAATTCTCGTGATTTAAATGCAGTTGAGGTGTACTGCGTTATATCTACAAATTGCCTATTACTCTATTGGTTTCTGTCTATTATTTTGTGGCTCTCAGTTTCAATAATTGTAGCAAAAAAGGAATGATCTTCTTCTTTTTTATAGTGTGATTTGTGCTTATCCGTTTTTTTGGGGGGCTGTGATATATAATTAAATAACCCCTCCCGCTCTACTACTCCGACTTCTACTGACTAAAAACCACCCATGTTCTTTTACTTTGTTACACCACGAAAATTATACCACGGGAAGATAAAATCGGAACAAAAACTAAGTGTCCTTTGTGTTAATCCAGGTTATAAACTATCTGTGTAAGAAATTTTATCCAAATCCGTTCAGTAGTTTTTACGTGAAGAAGAAACAAACATACACACTCACACACCCACAATCTTTCGCCTTTATAATATTAGTGTGATGTGATATAGTGTGATCATCAATCTAATAAGCCTACACTTCTACTCCTACTATACGAGCTTTCCCAAGACGTTTCCTTATAGCTAATTTTCCTATTTCCACATTCACATTTTTAAGGTCATGGATCCATCTAGCAAGTCGGCAACCCACGCTACAGTTGCTCACTTACAATACAGGTAGCGGCAAAAGGTCACAAAGGTGGAAAATAAATAAAAATACTGTTTTTTCTTAACATAATATTTGTTTTAGTAGTTACTTAAAAGGTTAAGAAGAGAACATAATACATCTTCGTAGATTAACAGAACGTCAAAAAATATAATAAAAGGTTCATAAACGGCTGAAAAGGTCTTTGTTATAACGAACTAACTAACCTTGTAGGAATGATCGTAAAAAGTATGACTCTAACTGCCGTACTCAGAGATATTTAATGATTACTTAAACAGTCACTTAGTAAAGGAGTGACAATTTTTTGTATGAGAAAACTGTCAAAATTATTACTAAGTGATGGCCTAAGTAATCATTAAAGCTCTCTGAGTGCGGCAGTAAAACATGAAATGACAAAATAAAGGCAGCTCCTAACACTGCGAAAGAAAACTTCGTGCGGAAATCGGCATTTACCAGAACCAATAGCTCGAAAACACTTGGGCATCAAATCAGTCAGATACTGATAGCATAGAATGGTGATGATGATGATGCCATCTAGCCAATTTCAGCCTCAGCGAGTGAATTCGATGGTTTGAAGAAGAGAGTTTTGGTGTGCTGCTCTATCATGAGCTCTCAAGTGACTCGCATAGTATCCAAGTTTGGTCCAAAAATAAAATAACCCTCCTTTTGGGCTTCGCCGCAGTCTTGTAAAAAGGTTTCCTGACGATAAAATATGATTCCAATTTAGTAAAAATATTGATGATGCAACGCGTCAAATATTTGGACCGCTAAAAAATGTCATACTAATGTCTAAGAATATGACGTCACACGAGTTTTCAAAGCACTGTATCGTCTTCATTGTTTGATTACGTGAAAAAAGAAAAAAAATATGTGTCCAATATTTTTTGGAGATCTATCTGACCGACTAATTTGATTTTTTTGTTAACTACCTTATCGATCACAAACCGGACCTGTTACAGCACGATTGACAACATAGAATGATAAACGAATTGTCAAGTAATTGGTGCGCACATTCTTATTACAAACAGCGTTGTAAAACCAAAGACACATAGTACTTTACATATTATTGCTATATAAGCACCTGCATCGCAAGATAGTACCTGCAGAGAGAACAGGTAGGATGCTCATTTCCTCATACGATGGTGGAAGTCAGTGTAATGGAAGAATTTGATTGGATTTTTTTTGTACTTATACTTTTACTGTGCAGTTAGTAAACTCTTTATTACCTATCTCATAAATATATATATATATATATACATTATTAACGTCGTAAACCAGTTAACCCAAAAAATATGTTCTGTGACTAAACTATTGGGATCGTCATCAGGTACTAAAAGTTTAATTTACTGTCGTAATGTCAACTCCACCTTGTATATCGTTTTCGTATAATTTATTCATAGATCTAGAACATAAATATATATACTTTTCACTGTTTATCGATGTATCAAACAAACTAACACATACATTTTTAACGTTTTATTCACGTATTCATTTTGGTCTTATACCCTTTTACTGGAAAAATATATAAGGCAAGTTCTTCCAAAATATTATTTCTTTACTTGCCTCACCTTCCATTCCGTAGACAAGAAACAATATGTTTTTAATGTCAGCACGATACTACGGATATGCCTCAAGGCGGGAATGCAGAGGTCGATGGCATAGAATAAATAAACACAGAATGTCGGCTCCATACGACGGGCTTCTTTATATAGACGGCTTATCTGAAATATGTGTTGCTGGGTTGTAGCGGTTCTTTTCCCTAGTTGAAGTATCAGAGGTAAAGTTTAGGGAGAATGTTTCATAAAATTTAAATGAATGCTTCGAATAAGATTTTTGTCATGAAGTCGCATGACAAAAGTGCTCATCCGCAGCACAATTTTCATAAATAAGGATTTTGACATTTACAAATACACTTACAGCGTATGCAACCAATCTCGAAACTGTCATTTGGTGGAGCACCTCCTTTGTTTTGTTTTTTGGAACGCACGTGTTTCCTCTCGTCGAAGGAAGCTATCCTTCTCTAACTTATCTACTCTGTGCAATGGCAAAATCCGCCCTTCGCAAGCGTCAAGGTCTCGGCCACTCGGTTACGTCATCACAGGGATGTTGTGCCGCAATGAGGAGTTCAGTTCAAGTTTCAAGGGAGTTTGGTTATTGTATGATTCGTTTGTATGGTTTTAGTTTGTAAAGTTTGTGTTTGAATGGAGTTTGTAGAGAGTGGTCTTGTAGTGGAATTTTAATTTGAATTTTAAAAGAATTTAATGATTTGTACCTTGAATCAGACATACGTAAACTCAAGTATTTTTTCATGGCAGCGACCACAGCAGACCATCTGTTTTGAACCCTACGTGCTCTCATTCCTTCATTTACGTTCGGACGCCGCGCCAGTTATGAGTACTACGTACCTGACCTTTTTGACGAACCAATAAGGTCAGTGTTTGGCCTTCTAGGGCGTTCCTCTCGGTGTATCCACTGCTATCTGTCTTGTGATCCTTTCAACATAATCAACGTATCTAAGAATTATTTTCTATTTGTGGCTTAAATAAGGCCTAAACTTTGAATACTATTTTATTACCATTCATTCGATTATGATAAAACATCGGTGAGTACTTCTGTGCACGTCTATGAAGTCTTCTGCAGTTATCTCTATACAGGGTGTGAGCGGACTCCTCACAAACCCGTCAACCAACAATTAAAATTATGTACATCAAACTAAGCCTACGGCCCTAAAAAATTAGCAAAAAATATTGCTGTGAAAAAAATTTTTTGGGGTGAATAATCACGTTTTACGGTAAAACTCAACGAAACACACTGAACACATTGCGTTGATGGATGCTTTGAGTAGTAAAAAGGCCGTGAAGGTAATTAAAGTTACAACATAATAGTATTAAGGATAAAAAAAAATATGATTTTGAAACTTTGACTTACAATTTTAACTAGAACGTTCCCAGGAATGGTCCACAAAATACCGTAAAGACGAAGAAAATCAGTGCTTTTCGACTTCTTTGAGTACCCTCAAAGATTGTGTTTACACTTATAATACAGCTAGTTCAAAATAATTGGTCTCTAAACCTACACACAATCACGGTAAACACATTATACCACCGTAACATTAATTATTCCATCGCATATTCAACATAATCTACTAATCGGTTTAGTCATACGTTGGCTCAAATAATAGCCAAGGTCACGAGTGTTCATTCAGGTAAACAAAGCATTATCTCCCTTGTACACCTACTTACGGCCAAAGGGGACTTAATATACGTACTTATTTACACTCCAATGAACGTATTAGGGCTTGAGCAGAAATTTTGGTCCTATAAGGTTTGGGTATATAAGAAACTGTCTTTCTTCGTTCATTTTTTGCTTTACGCAAGGGACATATTCTTTAGGTTATATTGTTGTCGTTACAAGACATGTTTTGACTTTAAAAAGGGTTTAGTGTTTATTCATTATTAGCAACAAAGATAGCGCCAAAAGATGAATAGTACGCGTTGTTTTTGTTAGTTGCCAGTCAGGCTTATGGTGATCAAATATTGATTGTGACTGTAACAAATATGTATGTATTATCTCTCCCTATCAGTTAACATGATACTTACAGAGTAGTTTGTTTACAGAGTATCATCATCATCATCAGCCATAAGACGTCCACTGTTGGACAAAGGCCTCCCCCATAGAACGCCATAACGATCGGCAACCTGCCGTTTGCATCCACCGGTTGCCCGCGACTCTCACAATGTCGTCGGACCTGTCGGGAGGCCTACCAACGCTGCGTCTTCCGGTTCGGTTCGTGGTCGCCACTCGAGAACCATTCTTCCCCATCGGTTGTCGGTTCTTCGAGCGATGGGGCCTGCCCATTGCCATTTCAACTTGCATATTTTGAGAGCTATGTCGGTGACCCTGGTTCTTTGGCGAATTTCCTCATTACGGATTTTGTCGCACAAAGAAACTCCGAGCATAGCTCTCTCCATGGCTCGCATAGTGAGAAATATATGAAAGTGATATTTACTTACAGATGAAATATTTACAAAATACGAGAAATATTTAGACGAGCAATGTGAAGAAGGTGAAGTTTCCTGCTCTCCCTTATCTTAGCATGGACATTCATCAACACAAAATTAGGCCAATATCAGGAATGGAAGCTTGATAAGCCATTGTCATTGCGAATTTGTGCAATCATACTGAAAAGTAGGTACATTTACAGTTTTATCGTGTGAGTGTCGATCAATTGACTCGATTTTAATGTCGTCATAGTGCGTAGGTGACATTCATGAATAAAGGCTAACACAACGTCCTTGAGTTATGTAATTCAATAGTAAATAGTATGAACACGATGTCTCTTTATTTGTGTTTATTGACTTTGCTGTTAACATGACGTGGCAAAATGGATACCTACCTATAGTGACGATTGTGCCTTCATTGTACAATAATAAAATGATATTCAATGTTGTAGCGGGTGCAAGAAAAGGTAAGTATTAATTGACATTATTTGTGTCTCATCTGCCTAGTCACAAGGCTACTCAAACTGGCTTTGGGTCGGCTTCTAATATACCCGAACACAGCTGAGTACCCTAATTTTAGATAAAGCGGCTACCTGTATGAGCTGGCGTTTTTGGGACATTCATCTTAAGATATCGCCGTTTGAAACATTCATATAAAACCAAAACATATTTTTCTTCAGTGGTTAATACAAAATATGCAAGCTAAAATTCACACGACCCTTAATTTAATTTACGTATCTTCAAAGTACGGTTATTCAATCCCAGCTGAAGATTCCTCTATGCAAATCTACCTATCAGACTATCTGAAGACAAAGTGGTAGCTTTGTCATCGGACCGACTATAAACGGAACGGGTCAAGCGCTTATTAGTCACCGAGCAACGCGTATTGGATCGAGCTACCTCTGACATACCCGATAGTCTGTGGTAAGTGTATGCCACACATATATGCTAGTAATTGGAAGCTTCTTTGGCAAATGATTCTGTTTTACAAGGTGTAAACAGTGCCTTAACGAAACCGTCAACCAAATATTCTGTACATCAAACTAAATTTCTATACGTTTACGGTAGGACTCAAGGGAATGCACTCAAAACATTGCACTGACGAATGTATTGAATAGTACAGGGGATCATGTAGCGATTTATAGTACAGTTAAAACATTAAAAAGTAGAAGGTAAATTGAAAATTGATTGAATTAATTCCATTGAGCACTACCGTAAACTGTGATACTTACTGCCGCACTCAGGGAGCTTTAATGATTACTTAGGCCATCACTTAGTAAAGGTTTTGACAGCTTTGTCATACAAAAGTATGTCAAATCTTTACTAAGTGACGGCTTAAGTAATCATTAAATATCAGCATTATATACATCAATATATAAAGTTCTTGGTTGGCGGCTTTGTGAAGGCTCCTTTTACACTAGTATGGGTAATACTTGATACCTAACCAAATAAGTATATATTATAATGTTCTCTTGCTCCCGGGAAATTACATTTCGGCATAAAGAATCATTGTCCATTGTACTTACAGATGCCTATTACCCAAAAGTGACTGGAAATGAAAATTCTGCCTAAAACCCTCAGCTACAGCAAAACACTGGGCTCCTAGGGCTAACCTTGAACTTTGTTTGGGTTCCCGCTGTTCCATTGTTCTTGTCTTTCAAAGAAAACTTCGTAGAAATAATACTTACTACGTTTGAATTTGGTAACTACGTAAAAAGGTCCCCAGAAATATTTCCTCGTGTAAGTTTATGATTTTTCCTTGTTTATTGTTTTGATTTATTTCCTTTTTATTATGGCTGCTATGGTTACAAAAATATTATAATAAACTTTATGTTGCTTACCGTGAGTATGTTGTTGCTCGATTATTATGAACAAGGCTTTTCCATTATACTTGCAATAATACCTTTAAACTTAGCTAGAGTGGATGTCAAATATTTTTCTAAAGTGTAGTGTAATAATGATATTTTACTGTCACGATAGTTGAGTAGTCATACTTTATCATTGCCATATTTACAATCAGTGCAGATCACAAAACCAAATAAAAAAGTAGTGGAGATTCTTTCCACAAAAATCTATTAAAGGTTTACAAACACATAGTTAATATATAACACAAAAACAAACTTAACTATTTTCCTACACAAAAAAGGAAACTAAATTCAAATTATTGTGACAGAAATATGACTAAGTAACCAAAATGTATTACGGGCGTAAGTAAAAGCTGCCCTAACTGAATAAAAGTAGCAGTAAGAAGGTTTTATTCGCTTTTCGACCTTCGAGCCGTGTGAGTGAACCGATATAAAACCCACATGAAATGACTGATCGTATTTTGTGCGTTAGCTTCCTTGGAGTTACGGCTTTAGTTAAGGTTATTCGGGGAAAAAGTGCTTAAAATTCTTCACTGTGACATTAAGTCATTAAATGTCACGGGTAGACACGAAGAAGACACAAGAAAGAAAGTTAAGAAGACACACCCGATATAGTATGTCTAGGGAGACATACTATATCGGGCGTGTCTTCTTAACACGTCTGGTACTTTCGGGCCCCTGCCCGAAAGTTTGACAACCAGACGTGTTAAGAAGCTCTAGGTTGTTCGAAATAGATACCGCGGCCACGGACATAATTGCTATGAAGGAATATGGGTGGTGTTTAGTCAGTAGAAGTCTGACACTCCCTTCCGCTCTGCCCTCCAAAAAAAAACGTACCAAGAAGTTTTTTGTGGATGTCAAGTAGGCAGTCATTTCAAATCATATGTTGTTATACAGTAGCATCCCGTTAGACTAGAAACAATCACTTCTCATTTGCCTTTGGGTAAAGGCAGATGAGAAGTGATTGTGTCTCTATGGTGAGGTCGTCTTCCAGTTTAAACGAATCCAGCTGAATACCAGTATTTTACATGGAGCTGCCTAGGTGAAACCTACCCTAACATGGTTAAAAAAATCTGGCCACGTGCAAGTCGGACTTGCACATGAAGGGTTCCGTACCATTGTAGTAGATATTGAGAGGCTTTCTATGTTATTTTGGCACCATAAACTTCTTATAGGTTTTCTTGTAAGCAATAAGTGTTGAACTAATATCTGTATTTTTTCCAAAATTTTGAGCTATGTAGTTTCGGAGATACGGGGTTTGTCGGGTTTGGTCGGACAGACATACATACAGACACTCGAATGATCCTATAAGGGTTCCGTTTTTTCCATTTTAGATATGTACCGGACCCTAAAAAAGGCTAAGGTGATAAGTAGTATATAATATTTCTTTCTATGACAAGGAATGAGCTATAATCCACCACGGCCCCCAGAGCAGGTCAGTAGATGTCACATGTCTTCGATATTTTGTTTGTAAGATGTGCCGGTTTCCTTCACAGTTTTGAAAGCAGTTGTGATGAAATAAATTATACAAATAAATTCGGCTGCCTGGGTTCGAATGACTTACTGCTCGTAAGTCGGAGCAGCCGCTACCACTGAACCACCGCTGTTCTCAAGATGAACAAATGTTATAAATAATAACTTCTTCTTTGTCGCTTGCTAATGTTGGAAACAACACGTTCATATACTAAATTTTAGATCACAATAATGTACAATATAAAGGGTGTAAAAGTACCCTTAACGCAAACGAAAGACACTTGTTCTCCCCACCAATGCGATCATTTTTTTGTTCTAGACCCTACCTGGGAACCCCCTAGTTATGGAGATATTGGCGGTCAAAGTTCCGTATTTTGCGCAGCTGTTTTTGTAAATACTAGTTTTTCAGGTTGTAACTTTACTAAAATTGCCTTCATGATCCTTTTACCATTCAAAGCATCTAGCACAATGTTTTAAGAGTGCTACATTGAGTTTTACCGTAAAATGAAATTTTTGACCCCAAAAAAAAAAGTCGTTTCCCAGCGAAAATTTTTGCGTAAGGGTACTTAGTTTCCCGCGATGACCTCCGGCCACCGTAGACGCGGGCCTGTGGACGGTGAGTGATGGGCTAACTCGCCGTCCGTCCGTCTCACGACGAAAACAGGCCGTGTCGACGGCGCGTTCGTGTTCCACGCGCGCCTCAAAGAGATGTCAGCAACATGGGAGGGGCCCGAAAGGGCCGACGCCTGTCGGGGCTGCGGGTAGTCCTCTGGTTATCGCGGCCTCGACATAGAGGGCGAAGAAGGAACATGGGAGGTTTTTAGTCAGTAGAAGTCTGACACTCCCTTTCGCTCTGCCCAAGAGCGGGAGGGGTTATTCGATGATTTTACACCCACCAAAAAAAAAAAAAAAAAAAGGGTACTTAGTTTTATGTACAGAATGCTTGGTTGACGTATGTGTGAAGGTTTGATTTACACCCTGTATACTAGTTATTTACAAGGGACCGTGCTATTGGCTCAGTGTAGCTTTTAATTGTACCTATTGTTTCAACTAGCCATTAGGTTTTAATGGATACATTATTTAGCAAGTACTTGTAGTATTTTAATGTGAGTACAGTTCTAAATAAAACTTTTTTAATACTTACAACATTTGCATGCTGAGTTTTAGTTAGCGCAATATGTAGCAATAGCTTTTTTTTGGAAGTGGGAAATCATCAAATAACCCCTCCAGTGACTGACTTCTACTGACTAAAAACCGCCCATGTTCCTTCTTAGCCCTTGTGCCGAGACCGCGGTATCTCTTTTGAACAACCCACAGCCCCGACGGGATGTAGCAATACCTTAATGTTACACATTTCATGCAAATGGAGATTGTCCTATTCTATTCCATTCGAAAGCTTTGATTCAGAGCTATAAAGAATGACGAGTAACTTGAAAGTTTTATTGCGTTACGATTTTTTTTTTCACTACCCGATTTATTCCTTCCTGTTGGTTCAGGAAGTGTCTGATCTTAAATAGAGTATCCTATTGATTAGCTGCTAACTTTTATGATGTAGCGATAGTCTGGCTGTCACTAGTAAACTGATGTAAGTACCATGTGACCGTTTTATATAGCTGTTTATGATGGCACGGTTGACACAGTGGTTGAGAGTGATTGGATTCTACGCTGCGGGTCGTGGCTTCGATTCGCACTCTGAACAATAGTTTTATGACCCACATTTTCTTGTTCCGGGTCTAGTTGTTTGTTAGTTTAAAGGTTTGTTAACGCACCCAAAATGCAGGGGCAATTCTAAGAATCCCTTTTTAAAAAACTGTTCGGAGCTTAGTGGACACATGCGCTACTTAAGACGACGAGGTCCTGGATGCAATTCCAAGGTAGTGGAAAATGTTTTTGTTTTTCAACGTTAGGAATTTCTAATAGTACTAAATTTAGTTTATGTGTACTTTTTTCTTATGTGTACTTTTTTGTTTTAAAGTAAATTTTAATGATTTTGTTTAGACCTGCGTGAGACTCAAAAATAATTTTACCTTCTCAATCTGAATTTGGTCATGTTTGTATTAGATCGGATGTATATCGGATGAGTATCTAATATTATGAAGGCGAAAGTTTGTCACACTAATATTATAAAGGCGAAAGTTTGTGTGTGTGTCAGTGTGCATGTTTGTAACTTCTTCACGCAAAAACTACTGCACGGATTTGGATGAAATTTGGTACACAGATAGTTTATAACCTGGATTAACAAATAGGGTACTTTTTATCGCGATTTTATATTCCCGTGAGTTGTAGCGGGTGAAGCCGCTGGCAACATCTAGTAATACATATCTGCCGAAATGTTTTATGGTACACCACTACCAAATCTTTTGAGAAAACTAAGTAGTGATAATATACAGTACCAAGGTCTGTTTAGATTTATTTTCCAGTCAAGTCTCGTGTATTTTCATCTCAATTTTCCAGTATGGGCTATAACAGGTGGTTCTAATAATATCATGGAGCGATAACCGATTCGCTTACGAGTCGCGTTGATTGAATTAAGGTCCTTAGGATCTTTCGCAGTAGTGGGAAGGGTTGGAGTGTAGATTGAGTTTTCAGATAATTGAACAATTTAGTTATTTTCTCGTTGAATAATAAAATAGGGTAGTTAACAAAAAAAATCTTATTAGTCCGTGACATAGATTCCCAAAAAATATTGGACACGTATTTTTTCTTTTTTCACTTAAAGAAACAATGAAGACGATACAGTGCTTTTAATGGACATGAGGTTCTACGTTTGATTGACATGCGACTACGGATCAAAAATCAAAATCAAAATCAAAATATTTTTATTTCACATAGGCCTACATGGGCACTTATAAAACGTCGGTAAAAAGGGGCACGGTTCGGTGCATTGGTCGATTCCTAAGGAGAAGAACCGGCAAGAAACTCCAAAGGTTACTCTTTTAATCTTTTAAAATCGTTTGGGTTAACAATAAGGTATAATACACACACAGAAGACCATGCAGATTAATGTCTGAGATGGTCTTTTGAAGAAAGCACCACACAGATTTGAGTGGACCCGTCCAGTCAGTGCAAGCATTTGTCAGTTATCGTGGAGCTCGACTTATAACTCAAGGAGCTCAACGTCACGACGAACAATACCAAAGAAAGGACATTTGGGTGGGTCACTTATAGTACTCAAACTGCCAGACAATCACAACAATTAAAATTTAAGAAAGACCCTCATAGTCCTCACATTCACAATATCAATTTTTTAAATATTTATCATATTGAATAATTTATCATTTTACATTATTAAATGTCAAAAAAAACACACACACAAAAAATATAAAATAAAATATTTAACAAGTAAATATTGGTCAAAAAAAAATATCATACTTGAACTCGGCTGTCCTCTATGATAATTATCAAATTATCTACTTACAAGATGACTTTTCTTGTTAAATACTTTTAAGACCGCGGTTTTATTAGTCTGCGTTTTTATTCGTAGTCGGGTTTTAGTTTTTAAATTTATTTTATTATGTGAAAAAAGAAAATATTTTTTTTTTTTTTTTTTTTTTTTCTTCCTCTTTTATTTGCAATCAGTGCATTCACTTTTAGCAGATGTGTTGTAGGATTTTCTCGTTCTGAGTGTGTCCTCCAGCAAGAACATCTACTCATAGTTTCCTAATATGTCTTTTCTTTTAAGGCGTTTAACATAGCTGCGAATTGTGAGCTGTCGTGCAAGGGTATTGGGGTGGGCTTCTAGCCGTTCCCTGTATTTAATGTTGAGGTTGGTCATTTCTTCTCTCACTGTGAGCATTTCCAGGTGTTCATGGATCTCAGCATTAGTCACATACCAGGGGACATTACTGATTGTTCTGAGGATTATGTTCTGCATTCTTTGTATCTTTATGATAGAGGAGTTAGAAGCACTACCCCACAGCTGAAGGCCATACATCCATACAGGTTTTAGGATTGATTTATATACTAGGAGTTTATTGTCCATTGACAGTTTGCTGTTTCGGCCTATCAGCCACAGGAAGCTTTTGTATTTGATGTTCAGTTCATCTCTTTTCTTTTTGATGTGCTCATTCCATGTCATGCGCCTATCAAGATGGAGACCAAGGTATCTGACAGAGTTCTGATGAGGAAGGGTGACGTTCTCTAGCTTCACCGAGGGGCAATTTCCTTTGCGTAGGGCATAAGTAACCTGCACTGATTTTGAAGCACTAGCTTTAATCCGCCAGTTTCGAAGCCATTTAGTTGTTTCGGTTAGGCCGTCCTGTAGGATTTTGGAGGCTATTTTTGGGTCTTTATGACTCGCCAGTATAGCGGTATCATCGGCGAACGTAGCTGTGGTTATGACATTCGAGCAAGGGAGATCAGCTGTAAAGATAGTGTAGAGTATGGGGCCCAACACTGACCCCTGTGGTACCCCAGCTTTAATTTCAAAGAATTTTGATGTAGTTTCTCCTTCTTTGACCTGGAACAGTCTTTCTGAGAGGTAGGAATCAAATATTAAAAAGTAGCTATGTGGAAGGCAGCTTTTAATTTTACATAGCAGGCCTTTGTGCCAGACTCTATCAAAAGCCTGTTGTATATCTAAGAAAGCTGCAGAGCAGTATTCTTTTTCTTCGAGTGTCTTTCTAATCTTGTCACAAACTCTATGGACTTGTTCCACAGTGGAGTGTTGCTGCCTAAAGCCAAATTGATGGCTGGGTATGATGCCATTTTCTATTAGAATTGGTAGGATTCGGCGAAGGAGGAGCTTTTCAAAAATTTTGGAGAGTATCGGGAGCAAACTTATTGGTCTATAGGACGTGACGTCACTTGGTGGTTTTCCATCTTTGTATATCATAATTATTTGGGATACTTTCCATATTGTAGGGAAATGCTGGACTCTTAATATCCCATTACATAATGTAGTGATGTAGATAATAGCTTTTCGGGGCAATTTTCTAACAATTTCTTTAGTAATCAGGTCAAAGCCCGGTGCTTTTTTATCCTTTAGCTCCTGTATTACTCTCCACACTTCCCGTACCGATACAGGTCTTGGCGGTAGGTCCATTTGGAGGTCTTGATTTAGAGTTGCGTCCACTTGGTCATCAAACTCATCATTCGCAGAATCATTTGGGCGAAATACTTTTGCTAGATGTTCAGCAAATATGTCTGCTTTTTCTTGTGGTTTTCTCACCCATCTTCCATCATGCTTCAATGGCGGTTTAACAGCTTGCGGTCTGTCAAAACACTTGGTTATTTTCCAGAGCGAATAGTTTGTAGCCGCTGTAGCAGTGAGGTTTTCTAGCTTTTCTTGGAATGAGTTATCATGCCAGTTTTCCAAAAGTGTCTTCAGTTTTTCTACAGCTCTGTTAAGATTTGTTTTATCTACACTAAGCCTACTTGTATGCCAGACTCTTCGAAGTCGCCTCTTTTCTAGAACAGCCTTTTTTATTTCTAGAGGATAGTTACTTACTCCACTACTATTACGGGTTTGGATTTCAGGAGTACTTATCCAGCATGCTTCTTGTATGAGCGTCGTTATATATTTAGCGGCTTCATCTATATCATCAGGTGTTTTAAGGGCCATTTTCATGTATATTGATTCATCAATGTGCTCTCGAAATGTGTCCCAGTCTGTAAGCTTATTACTCAGCCTTATTGGTCTTGACACCTCTATAAGGTTGGTACTCATAGTCAAGAGCACTGGAGTGTGATCGGAGGAGCTGTCATAACAAGACTCAGGTTTCATATACAATTTCGTTAGACCTTTCGCTATGAAGAAATCTATAAGATCTGGCACCTTCTTGGTGTCAGTTGGCCAATTAGTAGGTTCTCCTGTGGATATGGTGCTAAGTTTGTTTGCCTCTACACTCAGTTTTAGCTGTTTGCCTCTGGTATTCGTTAATCTGGAGCCCCAGGATGTATGCTTGGCATTCCAATCTCCGCCCACAATATAGCGATGTCCCAGAGTGGCAAAAAAGTCGGTGTACGTTGATTCTGTCATGTTGTGTTTAGGTGGGCAGTATACTGCCGCCACATTGATGTCCCCTGTTTTGTCATGCACAGTTATCGTAGTTGCCTGGATGTGCTCAGTTTCATATTTAGGCATTTGGTGATGTTTGATAGACTTTTTTATAATGATGGCCGATCCCGCATGGCTTGTACCGTCTGGGTGGTTTGTAATGTAGCAGCGGTAGTCTGGAAACCTTACTATGGAATTTACCTTACAGTGGGCCTCAGAGATAAGGAGTATGTCCACTTTATGTTGAGACATGAACAGTTTTACTTCATGGTTATTCGCAGCAAGACCATTGATGTTCCAGGTCGCGATCCGTAATGAGGTCATTTTGTCAGTTTGTCGACGAGTTTTGCTATAAGACTCATAAGAGTGCTCATTTGTTGGAGGATGATATCAAACTTTTCAGTTTGTTTTGTGATTACTTGTTCTAGGGTCGCGTTTATTTGGCCTGAGATGTGTGTATTATCAAAACTGTTCTGGGAAGCGGTGTTCATTTTGGCTGATTTTACTGTTTCTGCGTAGGACAAACTCTGGCCTCGATTCTTTGGCTCCGTACTACTCGTAGTACTCATCTCATTCTTCATAGTTGTTCTTGATGCTGTTTTGTTTCCTATTGGAGGGATATAACTTTTTTTTTCTTTCCTTGCTTGGATTTCTCTATAAACTTCACATCCCTTGTAATTAGCTGGATGTGGTCCATTACATAGGGCACATATGGCTGGACTGTTACGGTCAAGTTTTTGACATTCGGAAGTCTTGTGTGATTGCCCACATTTCACACACCTGTACGGTCTCATGCAATAATTCTTGGTGTGACCATACTGTTGGCATCTCTGGCATTGGACAATTGTTTTCCTTTTTCTTGGTTCTTCTATAGTGACACTTTGGTGGTAGATATATTTCAGATCTTTAATAGCCTTATTGTTGGGACCACTAACCAGATTAACAAAGAAGGTAGATGTTGGGTTCTTGTTTGGTCCATACCTTGCATTTATTATCTCGCCAGATACCATGTTTCCCGTTGCCTCTATATCTTCTTTTATTATGTTCAGTGGTGTAGATGGATGTAAGTTTTTTATTACAACTCGGAAACATCTAGTATCTTTCCTGTTAAAGGTGTGTCCTATCAGGCCCTTCTCTCTAACCAGGGAGATAAGTTTTTTGTAGATGTCTATACCTGCAGTACTGATCCGAAGTTGTGTTTTGTTAACAATTTTATACGTAAACTGATCTTTGTTGGCTGCTGTTTCTAAGAGGTTTGTCAACTCTTGTAGGTCTTCAATTCCATAGAGAATTATTGGTGGAGGCTTAACTTGTTTCGGTGATTTATCCGTTTCATCAGTTATATCAACAGGTAGTCCATCATAGCGATTTTTAATTTTAGTCGTATCTACAGGGGGGCTGGTAGACAACTTTCTTTTTTTATTCCTATTACAGGGCACTTTCTGCCATGGAGGAGGACGCGGTGAATCTGTAGGTGTCAAAGGTGCATCTTTGGATTTCATGTCTTCAGTAGATGGTTGTGTTGGACAACTTCCAATTGATGCAGATCTAGGTCTTTGTAAAAATAGGCCAGGATGAAATGCCTGTTGTACAAGGACTTTTCGGCCAGTAGAATTTTCTAAAGCTGGAGCTAGCTTTCCCACTGCAGTAGGTTGTTCTTCCGAAGAAGATAAAGATATATTTAATATTTCATTTGATTGTTCACTCATTTTTGTTCCCACGAGAAGGGTCGATTTATAAGGTCGCAGGTGAGGTTACGCCCATTCTCACCTGAAGGCGATACTCATGATGTTTGCCATGTTCATCATGGTTGGCGCTAGTGGCTGGAATGCCCCCCAGTCATTCATCCCCTCGGCGCGGTCCACACCTTGGGATTAGGGGTGATTTATTATTAAGGGTTTCTTCCTCTAGTCCCGGGCGATGAAGCCAAGGACCCCGGCCTCACTAAACAAGTCCGCAAGGTAACGGGTGTTAAAAGGCATTTCCTCCTTTCAACTTGACGAACTGGTTAGGCCCATCTGGTCAGGATTTTTAACCGCCGCCCAAGGCTCGGCGTTGTTGCTCGTTTAGCACCACCCGAGGGAGACGTGTAGGGTGGGTCTAGGAAAAGATGGTAAATCCTACGGACGCGAGCAACTTCCCTCCCTCCAAAAGAAAATATACGTGTTCAATATTTTTTGGAAATCTATCTGATGGAGTAATTAGTTTTTTTTTTGTTTAGTTAAATACCAGACAGACTGCGTTACTAATGTTTACTGTCAAAAAAAGAAAGGTCTATCCAACCGATCTACATTTCATTTTTTGCCAGCCAACAGAATTAATGTGCTCTGAACCCTGTCTGAACCCTGGCAATGAAATCACAGACTTTTTCAACTTTAAAGCTATTTTAAACTAATTAACAGTAGATAGACAATTTCCATACGTATTATAAATACCATTTGTTTTTAAATATCAGATTTGAGCTTCATAGCGAAAGTTGTATGGCCACCCTGTTGATATGTTACTTTAAAAAAAACTGATTGTTCTTTATTGTGATATTTTTTTATGACGATCCCAAACAGTCTTTTTTTGGAGGGTATGAAATGACCAAATGACTCCTCCCGCTCTGGGCGGAGCGGAAGGGAGTGTCTGACTTCTACTGACTAAAAACCACCCATGTTACTTCTTAGCTCTTTCTGTCGAGGCCGTGTTATCCCTTTCGAACAACCCGCAAACCCTAAAGAAACAGCCTCAAATAAGAACCTCTTATTTACTAGCCCCATTTTTCTACAAACCACAGCCAAGGTCAGCCAACTTAGACATTGGATCAGCGAGATAGAAACATTAATTAAACATGGTTGCCTCGCCAATATAATTAATGTACTTGCTAACTTCGTGAAGCTTCGTAAACGTTCGGAAGGAATGATGAATGAAGGAATGATTGTAAATTGTTTCTGATATACTTTAATTGACGTTGGTTTCTGATTTGCAAAAGGAATGGTTTGTCCTTTGTATACTTTGGGCCCTATCAGAAAACTAGCTTAGAGAGTTTTTATCCGACTACGGCGAAACCAAAAGGAAGGGTAATGATTTTGTCTGTATGTTTTTATTTATGTATGTATGTTTGTATGTTCCACCGTTACGCCTAGACTACTGAACGTATTTTAATAAATGAGTCATCAATAGATTCGTGAGAATAGCGCGGGTGACATGGGCTATATACATTTTAACAATTCTTTTTATGACGGAATTTAAATGTCAAATTCTAAGCTTGATAAAGGTGATGAAAGGTCTTGGCGAGTACATTACAAATATGTATATTATATTATAGTTCAAGTCAACATAAACGTATCGTCTGTGTTATTTACTCGTATTAAGTAAATAACAAACCAACATTAAGTAGAATATTACGTTATGAAAGTAACATACTCGTATTATTACGAATATATTGAATAACACACAAACATAAAATTCAAATAAAAAAGTTTAAAAACTAAAACCCGACTTCGTATAAAAACGAAGACTAATAAAACCGCGGTCTTAAACGTATTAAACAAGAATAGTCGTCTAGTAAGTAGATCAACAGTGTGACTAATTAATCAACAAACAGAATTTTTGATTCATTTGTGTGAAAAACTAAAGAATAAAACAATTAGAAATGTCCTTCTCTATATCATATTTTAAATATGAAAATTTGATTTGTAAGTTAAAATTAGATCAAGTTATAAGTAGCCGCTGACAAAAGCTTATATAGTACAGTATAAACGACTTCGAAATATGCTTTTTCTATTATGCATTTATACGCTCTTAAAAGTGCCTAGAACCGACCAGTCACTTATAAATAACTTATGCCCAATGCCCGAATAGTACAAAGTTTTCAAACATTTATTATTATTTGCAATATCAACAAACTACAATTTACAGAACTAAAATTATATTAAGTTGTATACAAATATCAAAAAGAGAAGAATTACAGGGCGTCGAAAAATTCGTCCACATCGCTGTCAACAGGAAAAATGTAAAATAATAATAATTAATTATTAGAATTTCTACAACACAACCACTATTAATTTAAATACTAAGAATAGGTGTGTAGGTATACGGCAAAGTCGTCAGCCTTAGCTTTGCTAGAGCTATTGTTTGTTTTATTAATATGAGTTTCTTTATAAAGACTGAGTTTTCTATTGAGCTAGGCAAATAGAAAACGTTTTAGGATTCAACGACGCCGACCCGAAACTTTAATGAATTCTCATTGAAGTTTCCTTTTAATTCACTAGATATACGGGTCAATTTTTGTATTGCCGTATGTCATTAATTTCTAGAATTAATTAATCCTTAACTCCTCGCGAGCCTTACGAACACCATGTGTACTTAAAACAATGCCTTTTTATTGTGTCTATATTAAGGCACTGAAGTAGTTAATAGCGATGCTATCAAGTGGTAAAAAAATGAAGTGTAGGTATTTTTACCAAAATCAGTTTGTTAAATTCCTGAAAAATCAATGTTCCTAGCCAGATGGAGAAAATGATCTGATGAGCTTTATCCTATCTATGTTGGGGTCGGCTTCCAGTTTAACCAAATGCAGCGGGATACCAGTATTTTACATGGAGCGACTGCCTATCTGACCTCCACAACCCGGTTAATACTGGGTAATACGATAGCCTTTGGTAAGACTGAATGTCAGACTTTCAGGTCACTGACTACCTGTAACGACTGCCAAAGATCTATATATGGCAGTCGGGACCAACAGATTAACGTGCTTTCCGAGGCACGGCGGAAACTTGGTATGTAATGGGCGGTCACCCATCCACAGACCAACCTAGGCAAGCACGCCTTAACCTAAAGATCGACCCGAGTGGCAGTTATTATTAAGCCAAAAGCTCCTATGTAGGTACGAGTATGTTTCTTAAGGAGGTGGACGATGAAGGTTATTGTAACGAACTTATACTGTTTTTTTCACAGACATACATAACGGCTAAGTTTTGTGTTGAATCCATTTAAAAACACATTGTTCATTAAATCGCATAACAAAATTAGATAGTAAACTCACCAGCACTAATATTTGTACACCTAGCAAAATTAAAACGCGATTTTCTCACGAAATGGTTTCTAACTTGAGATAAGTCCTATTTTGCAATAGTAGAACTTCGAAGTGTTAAACGTTAATCAATACAATACAAGAAAATCAAGTTTAAAACTTATAATACATATTTAATGTGCGTGACTACAAAAAACAACTTTACACCAATGAGGTTTACGTTTAGTTTACGTTTTCGGGATGTAATCTTATTGTCTGAGTCTACAAAGGGGATTTAAATCCGCTTCAAATATTCCGGAGCTTTGTGAAATTGTACTAATGTTTCTACTTAGTTTAAACATTTTATAGGTATAAGAATTTGTTTATAATGACATGTATAGCTCGAGTAAATACTTTAGTTTTGTTGTGATTTTATTAACATGTAGGGACGATACAGTAAGACAATGTTTTGATTTTAGACTTAAAACGTCAAGTACAACCAAGTAAAGCTTAACTCACTATGGCACAAAGCCGGCTTTTGATTATGGGATATATATTTCATCTTGAGATATAATATTTTATCCCTTGTTATATATTTTGTACGCGACCATTCACACTGTGCTATAATATATATTACATCTCAAACGCGAGATGTAATACATAGCTCAAGATGTAATATATATTACATTTCATTGTCAAAAGCCAGCTTTAATGATAAAAAAATATCTCTCAAGCATCAGGTATATATTATTTTTGTTTCCCCAAGCATTTTTTTTATAAATCTGAGGGCACTGAGTACGATCATTCCCAATCTATTTTAATTATATAGAAGTTGCGGAATCATTCCCCTAAGGGAACGATTCCGCCATTCCGGTTTAAGCCAACCGACCGTGTTTTAAAAGGCCACACTCACTAGTAGCTGATAAAAAAGAGTCAGTGCTATAAATATTGGAGCTACATTTTAACGTTGTTAAAATCACCGTTCTAAATAAATGTTTATGAGTTAAATACTTATGTAGATACTTTATGGTTTGCCACAGAAGTCATGTAATTGTATGTTTATTTGCATGTTTCTATACATAATCGCTTGAAGCCTCATTATACGCCCATTGGGGCTGTGGGTTGTTCAAAAGAGATACCACGGCCTCGACACAAAGGGCTAAGAAGGAACATGAGTAGTTTTTAGTCAGTAGAAGTCTGACACTCCCTACCGCTCTGCCCGGAGTCATTTGATGATCTCTCACATTCACACAAAAACATCATTATTAATTGCATTAATCTTTAATTTATCTTTTTATCGAATATCGCTCAGGCATGCTGGTTTAATCACGAAATTTCCTTCACCGAAGCACATAATAATAGGGATGTTTACTGACTTATAAAAATATGATTCTAATTAGTCCGTCTGTTAGATTATCGAAAAATATGGATACGTATTTTTTGTTTTATCAAATCAATAAAAAGTGTCATAGTAATGTCTTAGAATATGACGTCACACGAGTTTTCGAAGCACTGTATCGTCTTTATTGTTTGTTTACGAAAAAAAAATATGTGTCCAATATTTTTTGAAAATCTTTCTGACGGACTAATTAGTTTTTTTTTTATTAACTACCCTATTGTACAATACGCACATTAATCTGAAAAATCCTGAGTCTTCGGTTCGAACATGACAGATGATGATATGACTTGGTAGTGCTGTTAATAACAATATTAGATTAATATAATATATATATATTGTGCTTTATAAATATTCAATGCCGAGTAAATGAACTACGTTTATTTTAATACCTGTTTGCTTAAATCAAGAGAATATTCCTGTTTCTTGTACCCTTGTTATTTCCCCACGGACAAACAGACAAAATATTATCATTGGTAACTTTCTCGAATGGCTATTTATTTTTGTTTAAATCTAAGTTGTGAATTGTTTTAAGAGATGAAGAGGAATGTAAATGTTTGTTTGCTTTGTATTTTGTTTAAAGAGACGAAGAGTGCTTAAATATTCGTATTCTTATTCACTTCATATCATTTATATACATATTTAGATTTGTTAGGTATAACCTTCCAAATAGTATCGCGAACAAAAACCTTACGTAGTACATAAATACTTCTTTAAATCTGACCCTTATTGTCAGTAACAGCGGCAGTGTTGAAACAATTATAAACGCGCACTCGATACAAGCTCACAATTATCTACGGACGTGTTCTTAGCTTCGTTTGGTATGAAAATGTACGCGGAATAATCTACAGTAATCAACAACCCCGTTACGCACAAATGCGTGCCTTTAAAACAAATGAAAAGCACAGCTGATATGGCCGACCTTCCCGTGCATATCCCGTGAAGCATTAAACGATAACTTAGAGTGGTTGCAGTCTAGCGTATTCCGTAGCGCGTAAGAGATCGTACTGGCTTACGCGAAAACGCGCTCCACATTACGCCCCTAAAAAAAGAGAACGCGCGCACTCGCGTGTTGGCTTGATTACAATGACAGCTGTCAGCAGCAACTTATATGGTGACTCGCAATTGTATGCACACACAACACAACGCTCGTACGAGCGCCGCGTATGGCAAAAGGCATGCGTATAAGCGCGTCCATTTAGCTTATACGCGCTGAAACCGCCCTTGATGTCAGCTTGCTACCTGTTATCCTTAGGTGTAAAATGTTCGTTTCATCGGTACACAGAGGTTACGGTCATTAATCACCATTGTAGCTTCCTCGTGTAAGCGATCTCTGAATATTAAACTCAGTTTTCACATGATGATTACCTTACCCGTCAGAGGTGTAAGATACAAGCTTTATGGTTTGAATAAAACATTTTAAGAAATTTCCAAACTCGGCCTCTCTCGTGGAAGTTCAGAATTCATGCTAATATTGTAAATGGGAAAGGACTTGGACTTTTTACGTCCAATAGCTTGTGGAGAAAAGGTACTACAACGCCATCTATGACGCAAATGCATAACTAACATCAAATTCAAAAATTGCCTAGTTGAAGTTATCTGCGACATATGACAATATAGAAAACCTGACAGCAGCTATCGGAGAGTATCCCACCAGAGACAATACCCATCTGGTCCGAGGATTCTCCCAACCACATTATCATAATCACTCAAAAGGGTGTTTTTGCAGAAGAACATGTTATCATTGACACTGAAGTCCAAGAACCCAAAACAAAAACGAGGACATGTGACATCTACCAACCCGTAATGGGTGAGCGTTGTGGATTATAGCTCATCCCTCTCCTAGAGAGGAGGTCTGAGTCCGAGTGGGAACATTATAGGCTGATGACGATGATGACTGCTTGTTTCAATCTCCCAATATTTTGGCGGTGCTGGGGCTTGGTGGCGATATTTTGTCTGCTCATAAACATCTACCCGCAATAACTTCAGTTTTACCGTGAACATGGTGCTGCTCCGAAATATCGGAAACTCGATACAAAACAGTAAACATAGTACTTAAATATCCCATTTTCAGTGTCAATGATAGCTTTTACACCATGTTCTTTATACCCCCTTTTTTTTGGGGGATGGGAAATCATCAATTAACCCCTCCCGCTTTTGGGCAGAGCGACAGGGAGTGTCAAACTTCTACTGACTAAAAACCACACATGTTCCTTCTTAGCCCTATACGTCGAGGCCGCGGTAACTCTTACAGCATCCCGCCTCATCGGCCCTTGCGGACCCCTTCCATGTTGCTGACATCTCTTTGAGGCGCGCGTGGAACACGAACGCGCCGTCGTCGTAAGACGGATGGACGGCGAGCTAGCCAATCACTTACCGTCCACAGGCCCGCGTCTACGGTGGCCGGAAGCCGTCACGTGGCCCCCGACGCCCGGAGCGTCTCCCGCGGCGGCTGAGACGTGAGGTTCTCTCCCTCTCACATTCCGCCACCTCGTTTGCCGCCGCCGATCGCCGCTACGAGAACACGGCGGAGCTCCGTCCAAGCGGGGCAGACCTCCACGGTGTGCTCCCCCGGTGTGTATCTTCATACCCCTAAAGGGATATTATAAGAGTATTCTTTCCATCTCAGCAGCAAGTGCACAAGGAACAATTTTCGACCACTGCACGTGCGGGGCCGTGGGCAAAAGCTAGTCCGATTACAAACTATGCACGACAACGTATTAAAAAAATACCAGTGAAACCTGACTGGTCATCAAGCAAAAACTTTATACAATGCGAGAGCAGTTTAGGCTGGAAATTTATAGCCAGATAAAACATCAAGCTGATGTCGATAACAACATTATAGAAATACAGTATTTGGCATATCGCCAGCATCCTCGTCATTTATAAGTAAGTTTATCTATTAAGCAGTTTTCAAGTTCTGTCAGACATTCAACTGGGCGACCTATTTCTTTCCGAGTCTAGTTTTGGAGAGTATCACAAAATTGAAGAAGGAGACATATCATACCAATGCCTGTAATCCCCGAAGGACTATTTTAAACGTTTTATCTTGACAAACTGCCATTTCTAAAAACTTATTACCTAATTCAGCTATAAAAACGATCAAGTCCCAAAATTAAAAGTGCCTCAATTTAAAAATCCTAGTTGTTTTGCCAGTATACTGATAAATTTTCAATTATTTTTCTCAATAAATTACCAGTTATCGTAAAAATTGGATGTAATTTAAGTAAATTTAGTGCCCTATTTACATGCAAGTACACTTATTTGTATTACGCGATCCGGTTTTTCGAATCATTATCCGGTTAGATCGTGTGCGCTATGCTTAATAACTCGTGAACACGCAATGCTGCTATTTTTGGTTAAATTTTTTTTCTAACACACTATTTAAGCGTTTTGTACACTGACAGGGAAATTCATGTTACATTTCTACCATTTTGGCGCCAGTGGTATGAAGTTATGAACTTATAAAGCGTCTAGTTCCCAATTTAAATGCCTGTCAAAAAAAAGTTGGTTGATGAAATTAAGGTTTAGAAATTGGCTGTCAAAACTTTTAGCACACGTACTCTAAAACCAAAAAATATGCTCGGTTGAATGGAGTGTCATATGTGTCAACTACGGTTACTGCTCGGACCTACACTTCCATACAAATACTTATTAAAATATCTGCCATACTCCTCTCCCGAACTGCTTGTGGCGCTGATGACTTTCATCCGTCACAATAACATTAAATTATAAATCTGAATGTGTGGGTGTGGTATGCGTTTATTCTATGTTTTAACAATTTTAATATTTATTTATTTATATTTTTTTGTTTGTTACCATACTAACCCGACAGATCCACGTGGTGTCAAAGAATTTAATTTGCGATCTTGATTTAACTAATATTAGATTCATGTTTTTATTTTTTACTTTGCACACTTGTTTTTCCAATTCACTGGACATTGGCAGAATAGTCGACATCGGCTCTAATTGCCATTAAACAAAAATAGAATAGAATAGAAAATATCTCCCGGTGTCCGGTATTTGTCTGTAACATGTTCAGTGTCAGTTCAAGTTAAGTGGGATGCACCAACATGTTTATTAAGGTAAATAGTATTTAGTAAAAATAATCAATATTGATACTAATTTGTATAAAGTACGTCTTTGGGATTTTATAATGCTCACTACACTTGGAAAACTGTTTTTTAAATCACAAACAGTAATTTATGTTTAATTTTAGGTTAGTAAGTCGTTGCAGTGGAATACAATAAATAAATACAAAGAGATGCCTTCCTCACGCTCCTTTTTTATTTTTCTCCCTCTTTTATAATCAATCAATATAATCTTGATAAATCTTGAAACACACTAAGCTGCTGCGGCAATAAATCCTAAAGGTTAATATGCCTATAATTCTGCTTCTACGACCCATATATTTTAACACACGCAATTTAAATGAGAGTATCAAATTAATTACACATTTCATTAATTCTAAGGGATCTTACCGACAATTTGATCTTAACATAATTTAATGATTTGAAATAACTAGTTATAAGCATTTATTTTTTATTAATGACTAGTTTATGCTCGCGGCTTCGCTCACGTGGTGTTGGGCTATTGCCCCACGGGATCGTACTACTGTGATATAAAGTATTCTACGTGTTAATCCAGGTTATAATCTATCTGTGTTTCAAATTTCATTCAAATACAACCAGTAGTTTTTGCGTGAGTTTTTTAATTTAAACTAAGTATGTCCTAATTTTAAGTGTTTCTCTTATATTTAAGGTTTTTTAATTTTTGTTTTTTTTTGACAATTTATTCTGTTCTGTGTGATACCAATAAATACTTTTTCTTTCTTCTTTCTTTCATCCATCCATCCTCACAAACTTTCGCATTTATAATATTAAGTAGTAAGTAGAATTTATACAAAGTGCATAAAAAACCTTCACGAAGCCGTCAACACACGGCTTAAAATTAATATGCATTATTAGTAACTGCTTCAGTAAACCGCATAAAGTAATATCGACTAGTGACTTTAAAATTCAACCTCATTCCGGTCTGTAGGCTGTGGATAATTTAGAACTATGCATTAATAATGAGAACCGCCTGTCTTTTTGGTTCGATGTCGCAGTACACTCATAGCCAGGACCTACATTTTAAAGAATGTTATACTCGTAGCTTACACGAATACACGTAGGTACTTCTTTTGCCTGAGATTTTCCTAATTATGTTTGGGCCGGATCTAGTTGAAAACCGATATTTTACGTGGAACAACTGTCTACCTATCATCCGCAAGACAGTTAGTATTGAGTAATACGGGACTCCTTGGTAAGACTGGTTGTCTGACTTTTGGGTCACTGACTACCTAGTCAGTGACCCAAAAGTCAGACAACCAGTCACCAGTCACCAGCCAAAACTCACAGTCACAGGTTGTGAAAGATCTACAAATGACGGCCAACAGCTTAACGTGCTTTCCGAGGCACGGAGGAAACTCGGTATTTAATGGGTGGTCGTGAATCAACGGACTAGCCTAGTCGTCTTACTCCAAGAGCGGTTTAACCAGAAGATCGACCTAATCCGTTGATAATATTTGGCCACGAGCCAGTATTATTACAGACGCATATAGACACTGCTCTTCAAAACTTATACATCAAGTCTTATAAGACAAATTAACTGTGTATTAAATTTCACGAACACTAGGCCCGCGTGGTAATATAGTGGGGATTTTATGAGATGATTATAATTATGCTAAACGAAGCCTGCATTTTGAACAAAATTTACGGCTAGCTTTCATATAGCCGTTATTCAAAGCGCACTGGGGATACTTTAGTCTTATCTGTTCTGTGAAAATAATCTTAATTTTTCTGCCATTATCCTATGTCACTTGGGGTCCGAGCCTCACTTTTGAAAACGTTTTTTAGCTTGACGTAAAAAATCTTTAAAGTTAAATGTTACCCACTTTCCGGCTCCCGATTAAGCTGAAATTTTGCATACATCTTTAGTTTGCATGAGCATGCATGATTAGCTAAGGTACTAAAGCTAATCCCCAAAGCATTGTACATTCCCATAATATTATCAAATAAAATGGTATAACATAACGTAAGAACTAAAAACCACGATGTAGATTGCTACATCGTGGTTTTCGTGGTTTCATCGTGGTTTCTTTCCAAACTATAATATTTTATTTTCTTCCTTTCTCGACAACCACGCGTTCACTCTTTTTTATAAGCCTTATTTCTTTACACTAATCATGTTTGGCACATATTACAGCCAAGCACAATCACTGGTATAAATGAACCGGTCATATTTCACGGATTTTGGAGCCGCTCAGTACCATTTTATCGGTGGCGGAAAGATTCAATGGGAATGCTTTAAATATACCCGGTTTCGGCAAACTGCAGTGCAAATGTTTCGGTCACATAATTCGGGAGTTTATTTTAACTTTGTTAGCTGTGTTGACATTTTCGCGTGCATTTGAATAATATTTATGTTGCTTTGTTGGTGTGGTGATTGCAAGCACGACTGCTGAAGCACGGGGTCCTCAGTTCGATTCCCACGTTAAGGCAAGTGTTTTTGGGTTTTTCCCATTATGGATTACATGGTGGTAGCCACAAGTCTCTGGATTTGTGCCCAGTTGATGGGAAAATACTGAGCCTCAATTACATGTTAATTATAATATAAAAGGTGTACTATCCGATCCGCGGGTCTAAAATGGCCGCTTTATCAGTCTCCACGCAGAATCTTAGTATAAATCACGTTAAAAATTTCAAATTCTTAAAATCGACTTTATGTCTAATATTACGATTCTGCTAAAACGGCCATTTTAAACACCCCGAACATAGTTGGGATAAGGCTAGGTAGATGATGATAGATATAAAACAATTTGAAATAAATAGTAGGATGCTCTCGTACAAGTAGATTCCCTAGGAAAGAAATTATAAAAAAGCAGGCATGTTTCTCTTAGATACTCATTATCTATCTCAAGCACGGGCCTATTGTTAAAGTTTTCATTAAAAAAAAAAACTATTAGTTCCAACAAAGTCGCAAGAAATCACTAAGGCTCGCAAAAAGAACACTCCCTTGTTTAATACAGCGCTTGATAAAGCGTCGTCTGAAAAAGAACAACGCTGAATTAACATCGCGAATAACGCTGCAAGTTAATTTGCTTGTTACCGTAACCCGTATTGTCTGAGACTTTAATTTAGTTGCTGGCTCTATTGTGATTGCTAGTTTGTTGTTGGATATCTTAAGGTAAAAGAACCAAGGTTTAACTAAATTGTAGGTTAGTTTCTGGTTGTATGTTCACAATTAATATACAGCAAACGTTGTTGCTGTTTTCGCGTCGGTGTCCCTTCCACGTTGTATAATATTCTGTTAGTGTGGCCCAGTGATGGTGATTTATTTCATACCCTCTGCACTCAAAAACGGAGAGGGAAAACATGATTAAAAATCAAACAGCTTGTCCAAGAATCAAACATTCGAAGACTTGTGACATCTACCAATTCGCTATGGGCTCGCGTGGATCTACCTCTATTTATAACCTCTCAAAGAGAGGAGGCCTTTTTTCCCGCTCTTGCTACCCATGTTCCTTTTTAACCCTTTATGTCGAGGCTGCGGTATCTCTTACATCAACCCGAAGCCCCGACAGCCGTCGGCCCTTGCGGGCCCCTTCCATGTTGCTGACATCTCTTTGAGACGCGCGTGGAACACGAACGCGCCGTCTCGACACGACCTGTCGTCGTCATAAAACGGACGGACGGGAAGCTAGCCCATTACTCACCGTCCACAGACCCGCGAAGAGAGTGGGCCTGCTTTCCAGCAGTGGGAACATTAGTAAGCTGATGATGATGAGATATATTTTACGAGCGTAAGTTCATTAGTCTTCAACATGTAACTTGATACTAGTCTATTAATTGCAAAAATTGCCAAGAATTTTGGGGGTTATCTTAATCATAGTTACTTTCCCAACAATAGTTTTGATGTAGGTACTAGAAAAATAAAGTTGTGTTTTGTGGCATTATAAAACACAGAAACAACAAAATTAAACAAAACAATGAATACCAAAAGGCCCTTAGAATAGCAGCATAGCTAGAGTTTACCAATCCGTTCACTAAGGTCCAACTAATAACGTTTTCGGAAACCAATAGTACTAAAACTAAATCTGTGAACTAGTATTTTTAGATCTAAGCTAAACGACCACTTCGAGACCTATTTCCCAGACCATCTAAAAGACGAATCTATTGAAGAAGAATCTATATAAAAATGTCGTCCCCAATCACTTTGGACCGAATTATATAAGTGTAAAAAACTCGTTTTCTTTATTTATTTTCGGACCAACTATAAAGCTTTATTTCTTGGTGGTGTTTATTGGTGCCCAGAAGTCTAGCAGACTGTCATGTACATAAAATCTTAATGTTGCGTACTAAGCCTTATTCTTTGGCCCAGTAACCGCCAAATGTCGGTAATTTGTCTCTCTTTATTACGGATAAAATGAAATATTGGAAAATAAACGTGGTTATATATTTTTTTCTATGATAGTTAATAACCACTTTTGTTGTGATTGTTTGGTTGAAGTTATTAATGGAATAGTGGACAGCCCCGTTGGACTAGTGATCGCAAGCGAGACTGCTGAGTAAGAGGCCCCAAGTTCGACTTTCTGGTCGGAAAAAGTGTTATTAAGTTTTCTAACAGGAATTTCTGTGTAGCAGGCATGGAGTACGTTTCTTTGCCAGGTTGATTTGCTCGTCTAAAACATGGAACTTTAATATAGCTGGCGAAATGTGAGTGTACCGTCAGATAGGTCTCTGTATCTAGCCCTGTGGGGATTATAGGCGTGATGTTAGGTATGTTATTGAATAGTTGTAAAAGTCAAACAATACCCTAGATAATAAATATATTATTAAACCAATTATTGCCATACTTACACGTAACTTTAGAACTAACACAACTATATTGTTTCCAATACTATTCTCATAGAAATGCACAAGTAGACCAAGAGCGTCTCCTGTCAGCGTCACAGTTTAAACTGGATTGTCAGCTCCAAACTACTTCCATCTCTTTCTTCAGTCACCTATTTGTAGGAGATAGCAATATTTCTCGTTTAAATTCGCTCCTAAAATCTGTGGTAACGTCTCGAAAGCCTCACGAAAATTCCGGAAGAGGATATATAAGGACCGAAATCCCCCATGACCTATTTACCAAATAAATATTATCCACGATTTATTGCTATACTTATTCTAGTTCTGAGTTTCAGTGTCACGACTTTACGATGCTTTTCATTGTAACTTAACAATGAAATGGAGATAAATGTTTTAGTGAAACCTAAAAGTTTAGAATTCTTATGTAGCTTTAGTTCTAATGGAACTGCAGTTTTGCTGTTTATAAGTATGTTTTGGTTTTCTTTATTGTGTGGTTAGTGCTTTAGCTGGAATTCGAGTTTTAATGAAGCCTCTTTTTTTATCGGTGGGAAATCATCAAATAACCCCTCCCGGGATTTCGAGTCTCTTGGCCAGAGGGAATGTCAGACTTCTACTGACTAAAAACCACCCATGTTCCTTGTTAGCCCTTGTGCCGAGGCCGCGGTATCTCTTTGGAAGAACCCGCAGCGCCGACGGACCTATGGGCCTCTGACTTGGCTTTACACGCCGTCAAGATATATCTCGTAAGCATGATTGTTTCTTTACGATGATTCCCTTCACCCAAGCAAGAGATAATTATGCAATACGCACATGAATCTAATGTTTTGAAAGTCGCTTATGTTTTGAAGTCGACTGTATTTATAACACATCAATCGTATTGATGGCCACTTCCCACTCCTCCACACTTCATCACACCGGAAGAAAAACTACCCCTGGCCACGAACTGCAGTGGCCAATATGGAAATCTTTAAATAGACTACGCGCCCAAGTTGGCCGCTGCCGATCGAAACTGGCTAGATGGGTATAATCGACCCATCTCTGATTGAATGTGAGTGTGGAGCCCAACACAGGACATGCCATACCTTTTCTCTGGTCCGTCATGCCCAACTTATTGCACGTTCAAAGACTTGAACGAGGCAAACGAAAGAACTGTCCAGGTTGCTACGTACTGGTCGGACAAAATTTTAGTTGTCGAATCGAAAGAAGAAGATGGCCACGTTGGGCTAGTGGCTGCCTGAGATCTTAATCAGGCATTAATAAGGCATTCGCATTTCATTGTTTTTAGATATTTTTCAATAGACGTATGAGATTTAAAAACTATCAAAGTACTTTACGGGATACCGGGAACCTAGATGAGTTTGAAGCTGGGTATTGATGCATGGTTGATGCATCTTACGTGAAACAGAATATCAAAATTTGAGTTGTCGAATCGAAAGAAGAAGATGGCCACGTTGGGCTAGTGGCTGCCAATGTTTTGTATTTGAGATCTTAATCAGGCATTAATAAGGCATTCGCATTTCATTGTTTTTAGATATTTTTCAATAGACGTATGAGATTTAAAAACTGTCAAAGTACTTTACGGGATACCGGGAACCTAGATGAGTTTGAAGCTGGGTATTGATGCATGGTTGATGCATCTTACGTGAAACAGAATATCACATTCTTTAGCCGTCAGATTAGAGCCTCAAGTTCTACATATCGTTAAAATAATCGCAAAGACATTTCCCTCTGCGTGGCTAATATTACCTGTGATAAATCTTCTAAGACTTATTCCACCTTTTCTCTGCCATGACTGGACAAAAAGACATGGATTCTTTCAATGCTAGAGAAAACTACACATATTATTCTCTGTATGTACTCTGGGTATACATAGATTTTTCCGCCCAATCTTTTTGGAAAGTTTCCAAAAGAGTATTATTACAATATCCGATGATGAATGGTATAGATATGACCTAGTAAAACAAATAAAAATTATTTTATCGGGAATCGTTTTGTGTAGTTTGTTAATCCTTCCCTTCAGGTAGTAGGTTTCGGGCATGTGAATTGCAATTACTGAAGACAAAAGACTATTTCAGCTGCAATTTCTTTGGCCGTTTTTTTTCCTTTGAGATCCGTTAAGGTTTTGGGTCTTGTAGAATAGGGAGGATCCTCTGACTAGACAGGATTTGTGTCTGGTGTGCTTCTGCCCGACAGTTGTCACCGGGTTCTTCTATACAGGGTGTAAATTAACCCTTTACTCAGCCGTCAATCAAGCATTCTGTATATCAAACTAAGTAACCGAAGTAAACGACTTTTTTTTGGGGTCAGTAATCACATTTTACGTTAAAACTCAATGCAGCTCTCTTAAAATATTAGTTAGCGGATGATTTGAATAGTAAACGGGTCATGACGCTAATTTAAGTAATTACTATAACCTGAAAAACTAGTATTTACAAAAACAGCTGTGAAAAATTTGGAAATTTCACCCCCAATATCTCCGTAACTAGGGGGTTCCCAGGTGTGGTCTAGAACAAAAAAAAATCGCAGTGGTGGGGAGAACAAGTGCCCTTCGTTTGCGTTAAGGTTACTTTTACACCCTTTATAGTGTTAAGGAGCTGATAACTTTAATTACGCGATATAGACTTTTGATGTCAGTTCGTCTGTAATAATAGCGCTGTAGTACTTTGTGTAGTGCCGCTACATCACTCTACTCTCCAAACACCGGGGCGGGGCCGATAGTACAAAGAAAAAACTTAAACATAACACAACATCGCGCTTGTAATCCCCGACGGGTTAGGCAGAGGTGTACCTAATAGTATACCTACATTTCGCCAGTTATAATGAAATTGGGGGCGAGCCTATTGCCAACAACTGGGCACAAATCCAGATTCCGTGGCTGCTTGAACCCAAGACCTCTTGCTCAAAAGTCTCGCTTAAAATAACCACACCAACAAGGGATGAAAGTCATTGAAAAATCCATGACCAGTGTTAAACTTGAATGGACAAAAGTAATGATGACAACATTAAAAAACAATTCCAAAAGCCTTTGTTTTCTCCACAAAAAAGTATAAACAAAACGAAGTTACCCATTTATCACTGCTGTAAAAAGTTTCAGTACAAATCGACCTTTTTAAGTACACCCTCAATTTGTTATTAGTCGTTTAAATTGTCACATTCACCCTTCCATTTAGATTGGTTCAAAAATATACGATCCGTAAATCTTCGCAGTCGTTTGGACATTTCTTCAGGCGCGGGGAAATCGATCGTTTGGCGAAGCGAGCTCTATTATTTGACTGTAAAATTGGTTTCGTATAAAACTATATGCTTTTCTATTGTCAAAGTAGACTTTGTTTTGAAATCATTGCCTTAGCTGGATAAACTCTGGCATTTTAAACGCAAAAAAATTTCCCTGGTGTTTGGCTTGCTTTTGATTGATTTCATACAGAATTTTACTGAAATACAATATTTAGTTCCGGTTGGCATTTACTGCCTATGTTTTTTTTAAGTCCCATACTTTGAAAATATGTAATTTAGTAGAGGTACACTTCTATGCCTACCTGTTCAAGAATTTATTGCTGTTTGTACAATAAACTGCCTTAGGTCGTACGGATCGGCTCATACAAAGGGTACAAAACGCATGCGCTCGATTTTGTTACAACATTCCACGTAGAAGTCATGTCACATCCTTTCTAAACAAGCATTCCACTCTTAAAATGAAATCAAGACGCAAACTACACTTAGCATGCCTTCTGTTCGGTGTGGTCAAATAACAAAATCCAGACTACTTGTATGATAAGCTGAGTTGGATAGCTAGTAGAAGGGAATGTGGGAGAAGACAATGTACGCAGCAACTTTCAACTCAGTCGCATATTTCAGCAGCTTTCAGAGGCAGCTTTGGTTATGCGGCTTCAAAAATATGGAATAACCTGCCACCACCGTTAAGACTTATCAAGTCGATAGACACATTAAGAAGTCGTTTACGGCAGTTCCTCATAGAAGCACAACGTAAGCTGGATATGGTTGCTCTAAATGTCTTAGTGATATGACGCTCCTACCTTATAATTATTATTGTGGACGAAATGCATATAATAAAATAAAATTCAAATTCAAATTCAAATTCAAACTTTTAATGCTCAACACAGTACATAATCATACATTTCAAGATCAAAAGTGAATGCTTGAAAATACTTTTGTAAATATAAAATAATGTGTAATCCGTGAATAGTTATCGTGCCAAACAGATTTTTTTATCTAGCGCCTGTGCCATTTCTCTATATACATATATATACTCTTATTTTGTTTTGTTTTACACAATTACGATATTTGTTGTTTCTATGTTTCGTTTTATGTTATATTTTTTGTACACACCTTCAATACATAATTATTTAAGTACATATTCACGACAAACATTGACACAACATATAAAACTGTTTTACATCCGTAACCACACTAAGTCAGGTTCAGTTGAAAACCAGCGTCGGGCACTAGTTGACCGGCATTTTGCTGAATTGGACCTTTTTGGCGCAGCCGTGAGGCACACAGTGGCACGCTTTGTTTATTTCTTACTCCTTTTTTTAAATACTATTTTACATTGTGTGTACTTGGGGCATGTGCCAAATAAACGCATTTTCTTTCTATTTTTCCTCGTTGGTCTATTGGTCGCGAGCGCGACTGCTGTGCTTGAGCTCTTAGATTCGATTCCCGAGTCGGGCAAAATGCTGTTTGGTTTTGTCATCAGAAAATTTCAGTAGCAGCCACGGAGCCTGGATTACACCCCGATTAGTGGCAAAAGACTCGCCACCTGCTACATAGGTCTTAAACGTAACTGGCAAAATGTGGATATATTAATTAATGGGTATACCTCTGCCTAAGTCCTCATTTACGGAGACGCGGGGCGTAGCGCGGCGCGTTGTGCGTTTTTAATTCAAGCACATGGCGATGTATGAAAACGGTAACGACTTCAAACCACGACTTTACGACAAGCGATTTTTTGCTCGTTAGTTTAAAATGCAGCGTTCGTTGCGGTGGACCCGACGAATAAAATTGCACGCGACGAGCCTTTTGCACGCGCCGCGCGACGCGCCGCGTCTCGAAACGAGCCCTTACCCTTCAGGGATTATAGGCATGAAATTATGTTATGATGTCGAATAAACAACAGTTCAGTCCCAGTTCAAGTGTACCGTTACAAATAATAGAAAACACTCACTATTTTCCAACAATTTCAATATATTTAAAGGCTATTCAAATACATCTACCGAACGAAATAAAATGAATTACTGATTTTACTTTATAGTAAGGCGGAAACGAATGTTCAGCGAGTTTTCTCGATCCCTTCTATAACTTATATAAAACATATAAGAGTAGGTTTGTAGGTATATGACTTGTGAGTTATAAAGTGTGAGATTAAGAAGGTTACTTACTGAATGCGAATTGCTTTGAGGAAACGTTTTTTTTATTCATGTATTATCAACGTTATGAAGTTGATATTGTTTGAAATATGTAAGCTTAGTATACCTACTGCTGCTGATGCTTGGTAACCGTTTGTGCCTATAATATCCACTGATATAATCATATATCTATCAATCATATAATTATTATAAGGCCCCATTAAAATAAATATCCAAGCAAAAAAATACTGATTAATGTGATATCAAATGTTGGGTGACCAAAATTTTTTGTGTATTTCCGTTAGCTGATTGTTTTTCTTGTCGATAAGTATCTAATACTTTTTTGTTACAATTTTTTTACCATTGTCTTTATGTTGGTGGTCTGAGTGATATCTAAATGTTTGGACATATTTAATATACAAAATATACATTGTTTCTCTAAACTCAAATATTATTGATTTCTGACGTAGTCGAGTAGAAATAAACAAGACATAAGTTCGCATGAAGAAGAAAAATCATAAAACTTTAAAGTTGGTATTAATCTGTATAACCTACATTCATAATTCGATGTGAAATTTTGTTTCAAAGTTGGAGTAACAAATTATGTTTTCAGAAAAAATATTAGAACAATTCCAACAAGAATAACATCAACTCCTTTTAAGTGAAAAAGTGAATTTCACCACTATAATGAACACGCTAATCATAAACTGGTCTATGGTTTTATTGTTGTGGAATATTCCCACAAACCAGCCTTAACACTTCGTGATACCGTAGATCCACGCGAGACACAATGGCTTTTTAATAAGGATGTTAACAAAAAAATCTAATTAGACCGTCATTTAGATTACCAAAAAATATTGCACGGAAGCAAACAATGAAGACGATACAGTGCTTTGAAAACTCGTACGACGTCATACTCTAAGACATTAGTATGACATTTTTTAGCGGTCAGTGACGTCACCTACCTCCACTCAGATCTTTGACGCGTTTTGTCTTCGTCAATTTTGATTGATTTGATAAAACAAAAAATACGCATGTAATATTTTTCGACAATCTAACAGACGGACTAATTAGAATTACATTTTTATATGTCAGTAAACATCACTATAGTGTCTTTATACTCGGCATACGATGAGTTAAACGCCGTTTAAATGTATTATTAATAAAACAGCAGCCAGCCCTTTATTAATTAAAATAATTCATGATATTATTAATACCTCTCCCAGACTTCCACGACAAACAAACATTGCAACTGCATATAATAACCGTAAGTAATTAATTCTGGTGGCGTTAGTTATTATTATTATTTCATTATTAACGAACGTAATAGGCCGTAGCTCAGTGCTGACCTGACCTATTGACCTCGGCTTGTAACGGCATGACGGGGAGATTATAAAGGTACTGGTATTATTCCGAAGATTGCCTCGTAGGTCTAGTGGTTCGGGTTCAATAAGTTAGTTTACAAAAAAAATCTTATTAGTCCGTCAGATAGATTTCCAAAAAATATTGGACACGTCTTTTTTTGAAAACAAACAATGAAGAAGATACAGTGCTTTGAAAACTCGTGCAACATAATTTTCTGAGACATTAGTATGACATTCTTTAGCGGTCAGTGACGTGACAACCCACTCAAATCTTTAACGCGTTTTAATTTCGTCAATTTTTATTGAATGGATAAAACAAAAAATACGTATCTAATATTTTTCGATAATTTAAAAGACGAACTAATTAGAATCATATTTTTTTAAGTCAGTAAATTTCCCCATCCTAGGTCGCGCAAAGTGTTATTGGGTTTTGTTTACCAATATATGTATAGACAAGCGTAGCCTTTTTATTTTTTTTCTTTTTATTATTTGTCCAAAAGCTCTTTCGAGATGCCTTGTGTGTCCCTTCTCACAAGGCGACTTGAAACAAACGAAACGAACGTTTTAAAATCTTCGAAATCGGCTGTTCTGCGTGTAAGCACCTCTAGTCGCCTAGTTGACGTTATCGAAGACGCTAATCTCTACACATTAAGCAAATCTGTGCGTTTGTCGCCATTATAGTGTTTTGGAGGCTGAGGCGCTCCAAATTGGAATTGTACTTTTTTGTTTCGTGTGTGTGTCCTCTCGCTTTGGGCGGAGCAGAAAGACTCTACTGATTAAAAATCACTCATGTTCCTTCTAAGCACTTTGTGTCCGAGGCCGCGGTATCTCTTTCGATCTACCCGCAGTCCCGGCAAGTGGAATTCTACTCTTTGTTAATTTCAGTAATGACGAGTAAGCTACCTGTTCTCTTACGGTAAAGAGATTTAGTTAGCAGGACGAGCAATGATAATTACTTGCTGCATTAATCACTGGACATAACTCTCTCCAGTTACCAAAGCCGTCTTTCAGGTATAACTTGTGGTTGTGTAGCAGTTCGTCAGTCGTACAACTGCACTATAATAATATGTATTCTTCAATTAACATGGTGAGGAATTTTTGAGGTATTACTAATACTAGCTGTGGTCAACCAGGCTCACTCATTAAGAAACAAAAAAAATCGACTGAAAAAATTGAACTGAAAGCTCATTTTAAACTAAACAAAACTTAAAAAATAGAATAGGCCCCGCCTGCTTCCAAGTTATGTTAATTTAAAATGTGCTTGTTTTTAGCTTTTCAGTTTTTTTCACGGAACAAATATTTGTATTAACTACAGATAGTTGTTTCGGGTCTGGGTATATGTGAGTTTAAATGTTTGTGAACGCGCCCACGATACAGGAGAAATTCCTAGTGTGGGGAAACGTTTTTATAAAAAAAAAACCTTAATAAAGACGAAAATATAAAATAGCTAGTTCAAAGAATTTTTGTAATAAATTTAATGGAGCATGTACAGTAGCGTTAAAAATAACTTTTCTACCAAGCTCAATAAATGTGATTCGAGTTTTTGCCAGGACATAAATATATGACCTTGGCAAATCTTCCGCAACCCACACAACACTGATATGTGCTATGGTATCGCTACGTAGGTACATTGAAACTGTCCAATCGTGTGGGTATAATCCCTTTGACTGAAGCGGTCCCAAAAGGGACACGGAAGGAAGAGATATTTATAGGCCAAGCACGTAACTTATTGTTATATGTGACATAAAAACATTCGCAATATATATTACACTTAAAAAACTTACACAAGCTCTTATTCTACCCAGACTGTCGGTACAAACGGTAGATCCAGTTTTAGAAACATAAGACACTGTTGATAGTTTGTCTATGATATTCATAGAAGTCCGCAAGCTTTCAAGAAGTACCTACAAGTGTGAATTTGGATATTTGGGTCAAAATCGGAGTTTGTAGAGCGTACCAGGTTACGAGAGTACACGCGCGCCATATTATAAAAATATACGCGCGCACATGCGCTTACAAAAACGACTTTACACGCGTCCAAAAGACGCTAATCAGAAACCATCACGTCCCGTCGCCATCTTGTGTTTTTAATACATTTTTAATTTTTTTTCTCGTCCTTTTTAGCGTCCTAAACTTAACTTAGTTGTCATAACACTAAAGTTGAGATTTCAGTAAGTTTCAATAACATATTTCTAGTTTCGTGTATGTGAATAGTGTACAAGTTCTTTAACAATTTATCTCATATGGTCCCAACATCACGCCACTTGAATTTACTGCTTTCTTACTATTGTAGGTGAACAATGTCTACCTTCATCAGATAAAAGCTTCGTCACTATGATTTTAGGAAAAACGACCTTTGAGAAGAATGCCTTTTCATGGAAATTAGGTGTATAAAGATGATTCTTAGATACAGTTAGGAAGGTTGTGTAAGTTTGAAAACTTAAACTGGAGGTCACTTGCTTTCCTTGTCATTGCGATATTTTATTTATTTTGGACCATATCTTGTAACCTTCAAGTTACAGAGAAAATATATTGGGGTGAACGTTTTTCCGAAGTTTATATAGATACAATTTTAAATATTATAACTTTATTGTAAATACCCCCACGACCCCTGTACTTATCAATTTATGTAGATATTTTTAAACAGAAATGTGTCTGTAATCTTCAAACGATTGACAGGGCCCATGTTTTAAAAAGACCGGGTCTAAACAGTCATCAAATTCATAAAAAAAGGATTCTTTATCGCCTAAAGTGTTTCCGATAAAACAAGGATAGGACTTTTTATTATCCTTAAATCTATACTTCCTCCGTAAAGAAATATTGAAGATTTATGGCCCGCCTTGAATAGATAGGAAATACGAAAGTTTAAACCCATAAAGTGATACTAAGCCGACGGAATATATTTATGGTAAAAAAAAATAAACAAACGAATTCCAAAAATACACAAAAAGTCTGGCATAACTTTACTTTCAGAAGTCAGTGGCAATAAAGTCAATGAAACAAACAAAGTCACCAAAATATTTTATTTTTATTTATACCACACTAATTCTGGTCATGAATCAATTTTTGAATTGTAAGTAGAAGTTATTAAAGATCATCATGAACCAAACTACTAAACCAATGTTGATGAAATATCTATGGCGTCAATCGGACACTACATCCTTTTGTAAACACAGAAAGAATAAGAATTTTTCAAATCGGTTCATGAATTACGGAGTTAAGAGGTGACAAACATAAAAAAGCAACAGAATTGAGAACCGCCTCCTTTTTTGAACTCAGTTAAAAGTGAAATTCAATAACAATTTAAAAATATGGGTTTCTTTATTATGTACCTAGTAAATTGTTTTCCTTATGGTTACAGCTGAGATTTTTTATGTTTGCGTTGCCGTAAAGGGTAAGTCGTAAAATGGTTCACTCAGCTGTTTGGATACTTTTATATTATGTGTATCGTATCGCTGTTTTGTCTTATCAGGTAATCAGAACGTCAAGTTTATCTAAAGTACCCATGTCGGTAATAGTGACTATTTCTATAAATATACACATAACATACAAGGTGTAAACGAACCCTTCACGCAGCCGTCAACCAAGCATTCTGGACATCACTAAGAAACTCGACGCATAAATTATGGCTGGTATATTTTTTTTGGGTTTAAAAAGAACAGTTACAGGTACTCAATTACCGTATTATCAAGTTACTGAATAGGGTAGTTAATAAAAAATCTAATTAGTCCGTCAGATAAATTTCCAAAATAAAATGGACACGTATTTTTTTCTTGTTTCACGCAAACAAACAACGAAGACGAAAAAACAAATGTTTTAAATGTGTTTTTTTCTTTTTGATACAGTGCTTTGAAAACTCGTGTGACCTCATTTTGTAAGACATTTTTTATCGGTCAGTGACGTCACAAACCCCCATTCCAATCTTTGACGCGTTTTATCTTCGTCAATTTTTATTGATTTGATAAAACAAAAAATACCTACGTATCCAATATTTTTCGATAATCTAACAGACGGACTAATTAGAATCACATTTTTTTAAGTCAGTAAACATCCCTATGGTGGAGGTCAGATGGGCAGTCGTCATTTTGGAAAGCCTGATTCGGGATATCGGTATGCTACACTCATCCCTTTTTTTTTTTTTTTGGTGGGTGTAAAATCATCGAATAACCCCTCCCGCTCTTAGGCAGAGCGAAAGGGAGTGTCAGACTTCTACCGACTAAAAACCACCCATGTTCCTTCTTCGCCCTCTATGTCGAGGCCGCGATAACCGGTGGACTACCCGCGGCCCCGACAGGCGTCGGCCCTTTCGGGCCCCTCCCATGTTGCTGACATCTCTTTGAGGCGCGCGTGGAACACGAACGCGCCATCGACACGGCCTGTTTTCGTCGTGAGACGGACGGACGGCGAGTTAGCCCATCACTCACCGTCCACAGGCCCGCGTCTACGGTGGCCGGAGGTCATCGCGGGACCCCCGACGCCCGGAGCGCCTCCCGCGGCGGCTGGGACGAGAGGTTCTCTACCTCTCGCGTTCCGCCACCTCCTTCGCCAGCATCACTGCTTCGCAGAAGGAGGCGACGGCGTCCCATTCCTCCTCGCCCCGGACCATGGCTTGCACCAGGGCCGGGCTACACTCATCCCTCTCTTGCACTTTCCCAATTCATTTGGAAACGGCGTAGAATGTCTTCTTCTTCCATACTTCTCTGTTACTCGTCATCTGATGAGACGCATTAGGTTTTGAGTAGGAATGTGGATCTTATTCCCATCCACATTCATACTGAAATCCTTCCTCACCACGTTTTCCATGCTACACTTCTTTTTAGCGTGTCAATGGCAATCTAAATTGTGTTGGCCCAGAATTGGGCTACTAGTTTGGCGCTTTCGGTAGCGTCCATCAGTTCCTGTAGTAAACAACCAGCAGGACAGACAGGGCACGATATTAAGGGCCCCATTGTTTGAGAAACAGCACCACATTTACACTCCAGTGCAGAGTCCTTTATGTATCTCCACCTTAGCAAATTTTCTTTGCCGCGACCAACCTGGGTCCGGAGTCTCTTTAAAGACTTCCAGGTCAGCCACGGCAACTCTTTTCCAGGTAGGAGATGCTACACTCTGCTATTGCAAATAGGAGTACTATTTTATGTTATACTATAACAACACCGAAAACGAAGGTCAAAATTATCACAGGACAGTTTGAAACTAGCTAGACAGTTTAGAGTTAGACTAGTTTTATGTCTAGTTCTGTCTGTCTGTTTTGCGTCTAGACAACCGTTTCTGGCAATATTATCAAAATATAAAGTTCATGCACAGCATAATTAATCTAAAATGTTCTCACTGCTGGGAATCCAGGCATCCTCTCTGTGAGACGAAATGGGCTATAATTCACTACGCGGGCCCAGTGCGGATTGGTTAGTTTTACATGATTGTTGTAATCAAATTTTCTACAAATTATATTACAGACTTTTACTCAAAGCGTCAGATACTCAGGTAGATACAGCTACTAAATTACAAGAAAATACTCGGTCAATCATCCTACAAAATAGTATCTCCTACAAGAATAACATTCTCGCCACTTAAGCGTGAGAAAGTGCCTCAATCTACTTATCTTATATTACAAAGTAAACCACTTAGGTTAATCATAGTCCGTAGTAGCTCATCTCATATTTAACTTAACATTCACTTAAGATAATTCTAGCTTTAATTACTATAACATATTACTTCTGATAGGAAAATTCTGTAAAAGGAGTATGAAATTACCTGAATTAACGATACAGAAAATTTTAACGATTTAATATCGTTAGCTTTATTTCCTTATCACATAGTCCAGTTTACATTGCAACTGAATTTATTTTACAAAACGCATTCTAACCTAACCTTTCAAAAATCAACTTTGTAAATAAGTTTTCATAGTTGATATTAGCGTGAGTTGCAAAAATATATTTCTAAATAACCCTTGTAATGGCCTCGATCGTTTGCGAGCCGGGCTTTTTATTATAAATCCGTAGTGTTGTGGTTTGACGCAGCTTTTCGAAGGGCATTATGGTGGAAATGTTGTGAAACTTTTGTTATATTAGTATATTCGTTATTGCTGTTATTAATAGGTGCTAGTGTTGTGCGGTCGTGTTATCATTTGTTATTATTAAGGCTCGGATATTGCTGAAGTTTCGATTATAAATGTTCTTGTTTAAGTGTAAACTGTGAACGTGAATTGGAGAATTTACTCGTACATGTTTGTTGCTTGCAGAAATTTTGTCATTTCGTCTTAAGAACTTAGTTTTGGAGACGATGCGCTCTTTCATAGTCCCCTTGAGCTAGTTAATCATATTATTTCTTTATTCCTAAACATAAATACTTAAACTATGGTCAAACGTCATGGGTGAGATTATCAGGTCGGGTTAAGTGATATTGAAAATTTAATAACATTTTCTGGTTTTATATCATCTTCTTACGCTGTCTCAGCCATAAAACTCTGGAACGCGCTACCCCTTGGCATTAAAAAATCGGAAGGTAAAATGGCCTACAAAAGAACTGTGAGGAAGCACTTTTTAAAAAAGCAGTCATAATGTGTGGTTGTCATGATAATTGTTGTTTGGTTTCTCGTTTTAAGAGCTATTACTGTGTATTTTAATATATATTAGTTTATTTAATGCCATATTTATATATCAATGTATTAGTATGTACCATTTATGTAGGTATGTGGCGACAGCGCCATCTATCGCAACAGATGCGAACTAACATTGGCAATTCTGCATCGCGCTATCAAAGTTATCCGCCACATTAGCGTATATAGAAAATCCCGACTTACAGATGTCGGGCAGTTAGCCCACCAGACACAACACCCGTCTGGTCGGAGGATCCTCCCTTTTCTATGGGGGATGAGGAACTTTACACCCTGTTCCTCATGCCCCCCAAACTGGTGACCCCGACGTGATCATCAGCGCAGCCTTCGTGCAACTACTTCATCATCACTTCCTCGAGCCTTCGAGCAGCGAGTCATACCGTCAGCCAGCAACTACGGCTTCACCGGGTATCCTGACCACCAGCATGCAGCGGAAGCGCATTCCTGGTCATCACCCTCAGCCTCATCAGCGACCTTGGCACAGCACACTGCACTTCGGCCGGTCAACTAGCAGAGACGCTCTTCTCTCCTGGTCGACGCAGCAGCCAGCCACTACGCAGCACTGCACACTTCGACTCACTGGAGCACACGCAGCATCACCCCGACTCACTGGGGCATCACCGCAGACAGTTCCGACTCACCGCGAACTATGCGGCATCCGGTTCCGACTCACTGGAACCCTCTACTGGCCTGGCAAGCATCAAGACTCAGCCTGCAATCAACCTCCGGTCTCGGAGGGGAGTGATGTGGCGACAGCGCCATCTATCGCAACAGATGCGAACTAACATTGGCAATTCTGCATCGCGCTATCAAAGTTATCCGCCACATTAGCGTATATAGAAAATCCCGACTTACAGATGTCGGGCAGTTAGCCCACCAGACACAACACCCGTCTGGTCGGAGGATCCTCCCTTTTCTATGGGGGATGAGGAACTTTACACCCTGTTCCTCATGCCCCCCAAAGGTATATTAATTTATGTTTAGAAAATAGTATTCTTCTAATTTATTTATTTTTGTACTCTACCACAACGCTGTCTTATTTGACCAAGGTTGACTGGTAGAGAATGCCTTGTGGCATTAAGCCCGCCAATGTACCATGTTTGTGCATGAAATTTAAACAAATAAACATTTGCCCCACCCGGGAATCGACCAAGACCTAAAGCTCAGTCACGCTTACAACCACTAGACCAAGGAGTCAGGCAACGGGTTACCAGCATATTATAATTCTTAATAATATGTTGTTACGCTGTAGTACAACGCTGTCGTAGTGTGTAGTAAAAAGCAGCGGTTGCCCAGTGGTGGCGGCCTCGAATTACAAACAGTAGGTCGTGGGTTCGAACCCAGGCAGGCACATTACTTTGTGTAATTTATTTCATCACCGAACCTAACCTAACCTTCGAATGCAACATAGCACAAGTGCTATTGTTACACTTATCAGTCAGTCCATATCAATAATTTATGACCACTTTAAATGTTAAATTAAAACCCCATTTAGTTAATGGGTTTTATATCGAAAACAATCAGAATGAAACTTTACATGGTGTGTTTGACATGATTCGTTATACATGATTTAAATGAGATTGGTATTTGCGTGTTTAACCAGGAATCAATTCACTTGTGGCCTAATAATAACATGATTTGAGTTCGTAACGTCATGGAAAATGTACCTCATTGTGTCGAAATAGAGTCTAATCTTATAGAACATCAGGACGTTATTATATTGTGACATTTGAGAATCTCTTCGTTTGTGCTAGAGGCGTGCTGTTCGCCTTATAGGGTCGGCTTGAATAGACACAACCGAACTACATAATATTAATTCAATTTTGTCGTTTGGCTTTTACGAACTATTTCGACCTGAACATTTGAGAAGCACCACTGACACCACCACCATATCTTTAAATTATATTTGTTGACACGTTCAACAAACTATGTGTCTCAGAATTTTACACAATCCTAAGACTTTATTTTATAAGCTTTGCATAAGGAGGGTCATCTCGACATGATCCTATAAGCTTGAACAAAGTAGGCGGCGGCGGTCGGCGGTCAACGGTGGGCGTTCTTTGCCGACCTCTGTTATTGACGGTCAAGGACTATACAACAGTGTCCTCTGAAATTGACCTTTGTTTGGATTTGTATTATGAACCACCTTCAAGAACTGTGAGATGAGTTCAGAATGGATTAAGGAATAAAAATACATTTTAATTCATGGTTTCTATGACTTTAATAGATTACTTTCTCAGCAATTATTTATTACAACGTTATCATTTGTGTTCCAACTTATACCTGAACCTTTTCCCTCTGTAATTCAAAAAAGTGTGATTATAAAAGTTCCGTTTGTCTTGGTAAATTGTAAACTTTGATTGAACCCTAAAACGAGTACATTAATATAGAATATACTCACACATATAAAGATCGTCTATTAGTGCGTGTGGAAGTAACAAGTTGATTTCAAATTAATTTTTTGTGCACTTACAACTACTACTATAAGTGTCATTATTTTTGATTTAAACTAAACCAAAAGACTAACTCGGAGACATTTAGTAATTACTTAAGCCATCATTTATTAAAGATTTGACATACTTTTGTATGACAAAACTGTCAAAACCTTTACTAAGTGATGGCCTAAGTAATCATTAAAGCTCTCTGAGTGCTGCAGTTAATCTATGAATTTAGAGTATGTGAATGGCCCCTGAGTGGACGTAAGTGTATGATTTGGCTAATGATCGGATACAATAATACATTATTTACGGTTTATGATAAATATCGGAAACTCATAATAATCGATGATCAGGGATGGTATCTCGTAAGTAACAGTACAAAATAATAAATTATATTTTATCCCACTGATGTCAAAGTCTTTGCAAAGTTCAGAAATAGAAGTTGACTACCAGATGTGAGTCTACTACTAATTCCAAGTTAGTTTTCTTGTCAAAACTGGGCAGCTACCCAAACTGACGTGGTACTAACAGGTTTCGTATCGTGTCACTTAACAGCTTACCGCTTGGAGTGGTACCAAATGTGCGATGTTGTGATCAATTGGCAGAGTACTCGTATCGGATTAAAGGTGCTGCTAAACTGGTTATACTTTCCCGGCAATGTGTAACTGTATTATTGGCAAAGTAGTGCTCGGCCATCTCGAAAATATTGCCGGCTAGACGTGACAATGCTTGGCCATACCAGATATATGTATGACGGGGCCATTACTGCAATATTGCATAGTATGGCTGGCAATGTTGCCGGCCATTGTTAATACAGCCACATATTGCGCTAAAATATTGCTCGTTTAGAAGAACCATAAAGGAGCTATATAAGATCCGTTTTAAGCTGGCAAAACAGGTGAACGTCAACTTATACTTGTTCAAAGCTCACGCGTATTATTATCCAGCATTATATATATGTGTATTATGATACGCGTGCTACTTGATAGTTAGCGACGGTAAGGCTGGTGGTGTGGCCCGATAATGGTGATCGCAAGCGAGTCTGAACACAGGATCACCTAGTTCAGGCACAAATTATGGGTGAACTTTATATAGTTTTTAAGGAAAAATACATTAACGTTATACTTTATGATTATGAATAAAAATATTATTATTATATTATTATTATTAGTCTGAGCATGTGGTCCTGGGTTCGATTCCAAGCTCGGGTAAAGTGTCGGGTTTTTCATTAGATTTTTTATAAATAGTGAGTACCTAAACTATAGTTTTCAAGAAGCTGTCCTGGTACCTTTTAACGAAGTCTTATAATTAAACATTAACAAATATTGCGACACAAATAACAAATCTTCATCAGTCTTCAAAAGGTCAGCGCTCGTTAGTCATCGGTTCTAGAAAACTGACTCACTATTTCTTGAATCATAGTACTTGTTTGGTATTTCTTTTGATGTGCAATATTATTTTGGGTAATGTTGTGTTAGTGTCACGTGGATATCATTGTTATTATAGTTTACAGTTTTATTCACGTGTTTATATTGCAATTTTAGGTTTGATATAAAGTACTGCGTATTGGATATATGGTATAATGAACTCTACACCGAAGTAATTCTAGACAGAGCGCCTGCCTAGCCATGACCAACTATATTTGGTTTGACTGCCTCTCTAATTAGATGCAGTTAAATACTAGTATTATACATGGAGCGACTGCCTATCATATGACCACCAAAACCCAGTTAGTTGCTGGGTAATATGTTACCTCGTGATAAGAAAGTCACTCAAACAGTTATCGGATTTTCGGGCTACTGACTTCCTTTTATGACTGTCACAGATCTACATATGAAAGCTAGGATCAGTGAGGCATCCATCCACGGACTAATCTAGGCTAGCGCGAGTTTAATCCGAGCTCTATTATTATCTAGTCACGATCTCTTTTCGAACGAAACACTAAAAGAAGGAAAAAACGTGCAAGTACTTACGAACGACGACAAATATAAATATGTTCCGCGTCGCATGTTTATTATACATGGCTTCAGCAGTAATAACATTATGCATCGATGCACTCCACGCTCCCCACACTGTTTACTGTATTATAGGAAATATGGCCGCCATGATGCATTACGCGTAGTAAACGAATCGATTCACATGGGAAAATCTATTGTGCTTGGTATGTTGATGGGAAATTTTGTGGTTAAATCTAGTTATTGTTGAAGTAGGATACAAGAGGTCTGCTGAAATTATGTAAGATATGTAATTATCACTTTGGAGAGGAGCTCGTGGCTTAATAAGAACTGCCACTCGGGTCGATCTTTAGGTTAAGCTGCGCTTGCTTAGGTCGATCTGTGGATGGGTGACCGCCCATTAAATACCGAGTTTGCTTCGTGCCTCGGAAAGCACGTTAAGCTTTTGGTCCCGGGTGCCATATATAGATCTTTGGTAGTCGTTACACGTAGTCAGTGACCTGAAAGTCTGACATCCAGTCTTACCAAAGGGTATCGTATTACCTGGTATTAACTGGGTTGTGGAGGTCAGATAGGCAGTCGCTCCATGTAAAATACTGGTATCCAGCTGCATCCGGTTAGACTGGAAGCCGACCCCAATATAGTTGGGGAAAGGCTAGGCAGATGATGATGTAATTATCACTTTGCTTCGATAAAGGATAACATAGTGAGAAAACCAGCGTCATCGACATCCATCAAGACATCAAGACATCCACTGCTGGACATATGCGTCCCTCAAATCTTGATACATAGACTCGTATCCTGCGTCTCGCATGCAGCGGGTCTCCGTGACCTTCACCATGGGTGAATGAACTCTTGCCGAACTGTGATGACTTGGAGTACGCGCGTGTGATTTTAAAGTTGTTAATGCTTGATTAATCTTGTTTTAATGTAAACAAAGACGTTTAAATAACTATACTTAAAACGTTAATGACGATAGAAGGGTCGAAGCGAGTAACAACTTAATGTGAGTCATTCCCTCTCAAAGAGATAATAATAATAATAAAAACGTACACATACAATACAGTTATGATGGATTTATAAGTTGACAAGTAGTCTGGCAGAAAGTTGTTATTTGTGGGAGATTTGGAGTCTAAACTAAGCCTAGGCCTGTATTATAGAACTCCAGGCCCCCCATCACATCATAAATAGTTATTGTCAACATGAAAATAATGCGAAATTGGTGACGTTGTGAACATGTATGTATGTGTTTGTGTAGATGTGTGCATGTGCATGTGTGTATATATACTATAAGTATATATTCATTAGATGAGGCCTGTGTACCAGCAGTAGGAACATTAATAGGCTGATGATGATGATCACTGAGACATCATAGTACAGTTTCAGATTGACAATTCTCTTGAGTGTCGAATGGATAATTTAGACTGAAAAACGCAGCTTTAAAAATAAATTAGTAACATTTTCTTGATGCAATCCTTGATTAACTACCACTATGAATAAGTTTCCGGAAAAATAACTTTTCTACCTGAGGACTCAATCAGATTTTATTGTGTAGGCGGTGTATCATGTCACTATAGACTTAAAATTGCATTTAAATTATTTACCTACATAAAAAATACAAATTCCCTTTCATCGTCCAATCAAATCACATCGTGTTGTAAAAACGGTGTAAAAATATAAAACAAAACCAATTTGCAATCAGGGGTTCGTTTATCAGCTCGGCAGTGCACGTGGGTATCATAAAAAATTGTGGTCCAATTCCCTGTTCTAACTACTCGGCTGGCATAATTTATAATAAGGAGCATAATGGAATGATAATTATGAAAGTAAAAGATGTAATTGATAGCGTGACGGTTGACAGAGGAGAATGCAAGAAAAAAACTGACCTAGTGCAAGTCGTATTTGCACATGAAGGGTTCCGTACCATCCCGTCAAGAGCAAGAGCTTAGAAGGAACATGGGTGGTTTTTAGTCAGTAGAAGTCTGACATTCCCTTTTGCTCTGCCCAGAGCGGGAGGGGTTATCAAGTAACCAGCTTTGTGCCCCGTAGGTTAGGATGCACATGTCATTGACTTATTTTCTCAGTGACATTGGGAAAATTCCTTAAAACCCTAAAAACGAGGTTAGAAAGTTTTTTTACATAACAGATTTAATATTTACAATTATTCCCGAACAGATTCTTTCAACTTGTAGTCTAATCACACCAAGAATTCCATTAACGAAATGGTCTTATTCAAATTTGTGTCTCGTTTGTTGTTGCTTTTTGTCATTGTATGTATAAAGACTTAGTCTCTTTCCTTTTGTCACTTAAAATGTTATTATTGTTGACAAAAATGAAGGCTTTGTTGGTCAGTCTCGGCATAGGAAATGTTAAATCAATTTGAATTTTAGGCTGAATTAAAGTGGTATTACTTTACTTGATGCAAAATGCTAATACAAAAATTGAATCAATTTACGGATGTTTTATATGATACGTCTGTGAATGAATTGTCAAACTAAACCACTTCCGCGATTAATCTACAACGTTTTTGAACGAACCGTTTGGTAGGATTTTGATACAAAACTGAGGCGTGTAAAATAAACAAGTTACCAGATACGAATTTGTTATAAAATACGGGCTCATTTAGCTTAAACCACACTTTCAAAACGTAAACAACTCAAAAACCCATTCGAAGGCAACGCGACGCGACGCTTAACAAAGTTCAAGGATAATGAATGGGCGCATAGGGACTTGACTATCTGCTACGCCGGCGTAGCACTTTCGTAGCTATTTCGTAGCGATTGCTACGACGTAGCAATATTATAATACTTTACTTTGACCTCTTATTTATTTGTTTGCCTTGGTACGCCGAACGAAACGAAGAATTTTAGAAAGTTTTTTGGGATAACTTCCTCTTGTTTTATCAAGATATAAACTTTGAGTACTCCTTCTGTTGACAATACCTTTAATTTAAATTTTCCTCTTAAAGTTCGAAGGTCCTGTAAACGACATTAGAATAATAATATCATTTTCTATTTATGTACAATGCTATCTTCATTACACTAACGATGTTCAAAATAACCTAACGACCCTTCTGACAGGCTTCTTCTCGATGAGATGGAGTTGGCAGCGGCGTCCACTATGCGGGTCCACTGCAAGTTTGTAGACGTCTCATGGCTTCGAAATATTGGTGTTAGGAAATCGTTGGTTTTATGATCCCAATATTTTTATCAGCATTTTTTATAGGAGTTGCGATGAATAAACCAAACAAAGTAAACTTGTTGTTAAGGTTCGCATCCACAACCTATAAGTTATGAGGCGAGGCCAACACCACTAGTCAACCACTGCTCTCTTCGTAAACATCACCCTAATCTAACTGCCGTACTCAGAGACATTTAATGATTACTTAAGACGTCACTTAGTAAAGGTATTTGGCGTATGGCGTATTTTTGTATTAGAAAACTGGCAAAACCATTACTAAGCGATGGTCTAAGTAATCATTAAAGCTTTCTGAGTGCGGCAGTAAAACATAATTCCAAAATCGCTTTTTCATAAATCTAAAAGTCCATAAAACATAAACATACATAAAGATTGACGAAGTTTTCATAATAACGAATTCTGGGGGACGTATAATGTGTGTCGGTATAGGTGGAATCATAAAACGGACACTGGTTTCGGAGGGGCGACCTTTTTGGACGTATGACGTAAATAATGTAGTTTTACGAGCTGTTGTGTACATCTAGTACGTACAGTCAAAGCCCAGTATTACCTGACCCCTCTTCACTCACCACCTCACCTCTTTTTCTTAGTACAAGGGGTCAGATAATGCTGGTCATACACTGTACGTAGGTACCTAGTTGTACGGTTATGTGGTACTAAAGGTACTTTTGAGCAAAGACTGAGTCAATCTGTTTATTGTTTGAAGTAGGTACTTACTCTTTGAACGCTAGAACTCTTTTGTTTGGCAAAACTGGGATCGTACTCGTTGATACAACTGTTCGGGTTTTTCAAAAACACAGACAGAAAATATAATTTTTTTTTATGGGTGTTATTGAGAAGTACTTGAAAGGTTAGACAGAGATGTATCTAATTATTTATTATTATTATTATTAGCCATTTGTGTCCCACTGCAGGGCAAAGGCCGACTCTTTTTGCAGGGATTGGCAAACAACTTCACTGGATAGAGATAAGTGGAAGGAGGGAAGGGAGGCCTTTGCCCTGCAGTATCTAATAGTACAACCATAATTTGCCCCTTATGTTAAAGTCTTAGGTAATAGGGTGCAAGCCTATTGATCAATCGGGCACAACACTACTAACAAATACTGATTATAACAAAAAGTGTTTAATAGAAACAAGCACATCACAAACTCATATTTTTTTTTTTTTTTAATAGCCTGTACTGTCCCACTGCTGGGCAAAGGCCTCCCCCAAATCCTTCCAAGTGCTCTTTTCTTGAGCCACCTCAACTCATTACCATTTTTATAACTTGCTCTGCCTCACTCCTGATAAAAGGCTTCCCTCCACTCATTTAATTTCTTGTCTTTCATACCGCCAAATTTAACTATTCCAATAGGGATGATGACCGACTTAAAAAAATGTGATTCTATTTAGTCCGTCTGTTAGATTATCGAAAAATATTGGATACGTATTTTTTGTTTTATCAAATCAACAAGAATTGACGAAGATAAAACGCGTCAAAGATTTGAGTGGGGTTTGGTGACGTCACTGACCGCTAAATATTGTCATACTCATGTCTTAGAGTATGACGTCACACGAGTTTTCAAAGCACTGTATCGTCTTCATTGTTTGTTTACGTGAAAAAATACGTGTCCAATATTTTTTGTTAATCTATATGGCGGACTAGGTAATTAGATTTTTTTGTTAACTACCCTATTCTCAGAGGTCAGTATCTCATAGTGCCTTTCATGAACCCTCTCAAGAGATATCATGTACCAAAGTAAAATACACTTCAACAGTCACACGCAAAACTTACGAACTAAATCCTCTTCCTACATTTAATTACAACAGTTTGAGAAAGTCCGTTAGATAAACTAGTTGAGGCAAGAGGCACAGAGGCAAGAGGCACAGAGGCATTTGCATACGGACGTACTTCAGACGTATAATCCTACAGTTACCCTTATATAAATTTCATGTGTTTCCACAGCTCCTTGGTAAATCCAAGCTTTGTAACCAAGACAGCTAAAAATAAACATGTGGAAAAATTTTCACTAGCATTTTGTGACGTTTGTAGAAACTAATGATTGCCATCAAATCAAATTAAAGTATTTATTTCAAGTTACGGGCACTTTTGAATTGTCGAACCAAATCTATATTCCATCTATCTATATAAATAACTAGCGGACCTGGCAGACGTCGCCACCTACCGGGTCCAATTGCAACTAACAAAATCCCCATTAACAAAATCCGATTGAATTCATTTGTTACAAAAAATGTGATAAATGAAGAACCGCTCGACCGATTTTGTGCAAACTTCACATAAAACATCTACTAAATAGTCTGAACAAAGCCTAAACATTTGGTTTGGATAGGTGAGCCCGTTTTTGAGTTATAAAATTACAACGAAAAGTGGCATTGATTTTTATATATATTGAAGAGAAAAGTCCTGACTCACCACGCCCAGCCAAAACCCATGGACCTAGAAAACTGATTTTTTTCATAGAGGTTTCCATTACAATGTAGACAAGCAATACGGAAGAATTTCGAAATTCAACCCCTAAGAGAGTTAAATAGGGGAAAGTCATCAATTTCACGCGGGCAAAGCCGTGGGCAAAAGCTACTACAGAAGAAACAACAGTCCCGTATACATACATACACTACTAACACATTTTCTGTCCAAGTACATCGTAATCATCTGCATAGTCTCCGGGATCGGCTGCCAGCCTAAATGGAAGCAACAAAAAGAAATTAAAAACCCTCCTTTCGGCGTATTCAATTAAAGCTGAACTGGTATATTAAATTAAATCTCGTTTCACACCGTTTAATTTGGCAAACGATGCTTCAAACACCCAGTTTATTAAAAAAAATTGGGTGGCTTTTTTGCTTGCCTAAAAGTCACATACACCCACACACACTCATGCTCACAAGATCTTACACAAACACACTTAATCCTTTTCACTTGTAACACGTGCAAACAGCAAACAAAAAATTATAAAGTATTTTGTTTGAAACGATGCCAATATTTATTCGATGTCGCTTGAAAAATTGTTCAAGCTCAGAAATATTTTACATGCCCGTTTTTATTTATACCTACACTTTGACTACAAAAGGACGAATTTACATACCTTATACTCGTCGGAGTTGCCTCTGTGTGACCTTTCTGCGATAATTTTTATTTGCATGCGAAAATACACAACTGGCAACATGCCGCACGTAGTTTAAGGACTTTCAAAAGTATTTTGCTAACGAAAGCTTTTGGGAGGTTGCACGTCGTACGTCACACTGTTTAACTGGGCTGATTTAATTTTTGGTGTTTTATAAAGAGTGTGCGTCTTTGTTTTTGATCTTTTTGTACTTTTATTTTTCGGTTTCTTTACGGCTTTTGAATTTCGTGGTGAGTTTATAATGAAGAGCTTTTTCCAATAGTAGAGATGAGGAGTGGTGCATCTGAGTCATAAATATCGGCCCATTTATGTCTACGAATGGATATAGTTTTCTCACTGCAATTGACAATCTTGGCTCGGTAATTGGTCATTGCGCTCGGTAGTTGGATAGGTGATCGGAGTTAGGTATACGGTGATAGAATATTGTAGAAAAACTTCAGTGTGAATTGTACAAAATAATTTGTGTTTTTACGGTACTTTACTACTAACATTGTTTCACAATAGTTCAATGATTCTTTAGTATGATTGTAACCACCTTATTGTAAATACCTACATTCTGAGCAAATAAACGCATATTATATTTTACCATATTTGTCTATTACTTCCTATTTCTACAAAAATACGGATAATTAAAATCTGTGCCACTTATACCTACTTAAAAAAGAAGGGACGATCTGTCTTATTCACTGCTCACACAAAAATATCAACAACGATATGAACAAAACATAAAAAGCGGTCAAAACTACATAAAATATATTAACAAAGTCTAGGTTTTTTATTTTCATGACGATGGAAATAAATCTGGAATCTGCAGGCGTTGGTCTGGAGAGGAAACTTAGGCTATCCTGAGGGAGTGAATTATTTAAAGTTTGCTTCAAGTCGTGAGAGGGAAGCGAGTGTTTGCTTAGACTTACTGAGATAGACTTTTTTATTTGGGTTAGTGACGTCACAGGCAGATGACCGCATATGCTGTGATTTAGGACAAGTGGGTTAACTAGTCAAAGAAACCAAGATACCAAGAAAAACAGGACATGCTGCTTTGACCCCAAATTAATTAGGATAAGAGTAAGAGTGATTATCCGTTTTTAAACATCTTTTTAATGTCTGGGAAATCATCAAATAACTCCTCCCCCTCATTAAAAACCACCCACGTCGAAAATATTCTATGGAAAGGCTCTTATCCAACCTACACCTCCTCTGTTAATGGTTGGCATGTTCTGTAGAACAATTAAAAAAAAAAATTTGATGCGTAATTAAAACTATTTTGTGCTCAAACTTTTTATATAATTGTCGATAACTTATAGTTATAACTATGAACTAAATAACTACACTTTCAGAACAACTTCCTTTCAAATATCAAAGTGTAAAGTGTTTTTGTTATCTCCCGTCGCGGGAACGATGTTTTCAATGAGCTAACTTTTAGCCAAGTCTCCTAGATAAGTCTCCGAACTCCGCGTCTAGGGAATTTGATAAATTGATACAGATTGTGGGTAGTTAAAGTTTTTGTATACCTGTTGTTGTTCTGAACCCCAAAAGGGACCAGCTAACAAATGTAATTGGAGAACGTCCATTTATCAAAGTATTAATTAGATATTTTTGTATTTGAAACAATCGTAATTCATGTCTAAAGTTAGGAGAAACTTTAATGCTGCGTGACTATTTATAGTTAAGACCAATGACGTATAATATGACAAGTCATGAACTAACTTCAAAACGGCGAAAATATTATGTAACTACTTTTACGCATAAAGAAAGGGAAAGAAAATATGACACCGTACAGCGGGATGCCTGTTGATGCTTGTTGTCTTTATGTTTCGCGCAGGTTTACACACACGATTTAAATTAAGAACAAACGTAGCATCGCGCGAGAGGTTGGTGCGTAACTAAGCGCGATGTGGCCAATTGGTTTCATTTCATGTTGTCATTTTTGAGGGCGGACAACGTATCTATAGTTATAATATATCATTGGTTATGACTATTTGTGTTTATAATATTTATGAAATACATTATATAATTTTACCACAGACAATATCGTTACCGAAAGAAAACAGTATTATGACTTCGATATCTAATATGGATTCAACAACAAAAAATCGACTTCAAAATTTGCAAACAAATGATCAAGCGCTCTTCTACTTATATGTTTACCTTTAACTATATTTATTTCGAAACAATAAGATATAACAGCCCAAGACCATCATAAGACCACCTTCGAACTTAAAGTCACGACTTTTTTCAACATATAATATGTGATTGAGAACTTAAACCGTCCAAGCGACCATAGAGCTCGTTACATTTTCTTAATCCTCAATAAGTCATGGTGGGGTAGTACCATCGATTGCGCTAACAATTCTTGTAGTAGCAACAGAACACACGCAATCGGTGCACGTGGTTCGCCTTTACATAGCCTTTTACCTCGCTTTAGTGGAAATAATAAGTGATTTTGTTGCACAGTTATGTTAAGGTTTTACGTGTAGATTGGACATTATAATCTGGAACTTTTGTTAGTGGTAATAAGTTTGAATTTCATTTATAAGTCTTTGGAGGACTTTGTGTTAAAATAATGTGAAAATTGTAAATGTCTTTGCTGTAAAATAAGACTTTTAATGTGTGTTAATAAGATAGAGTTTAATTTGGACGTCAGATAAGTTTAGAATGTAATAGTTAGTTGTTTAATTTTAAGACGTTTTTTAATAATGGGGTAAGTACTGAAGTGATGTTGAGCTCGTAAATACATGAGATCTGCAAGTCATTTAAATCCCAAAGTATTGTGACAGTTTGTTCTGCTTTTTTTAAAATATTTCTAAAGTGTAAGCACAACTAACATGACTGTTGCATAGACGACAATGTCAGAAACTTGTGAAAAAAAAACTTACACCCTATTAACGTTTAAGACTGGCTTCTGCTAAAGAGTAGGTACTATCCTGTGGGTGCAACCAACCAGGGAAATACGACTGAATATACACACCGATAAAGAATGAGGCATTTCATAACTTTCGTCTCTGTGATGACACACGTATTTTAATTTTTTTGGAGGTTGGGAATTCAACGAATAAGTCCTCATGGCGGAGCGGTAGAGAGTGTCAGACTTTTACTGACTAAGAACCACCCATGTTCCTTCTTAGTTTTTTGTGTCGAGGCCGCAGTATCTCTTGCGAAAAACCTGCGGTCCGACGGGCGTCGTCCCCTTCAATGTTGCTGACATCTCTTTGAGGCGAGCGTGGAACACGAAGGCGCCGATGTTATAGCACCCTCTTTTATGTTTCAGGCATGCATAGGCCGTTTATACTAGACTTTTCTACCCATAATACCAAGAAAACTTAGTTTCATATCCAAGAATAGGTGTACTTACCCGTGTTTAGTTATTTAAGAACACTTATTGCCGCACTCAGAGAGCTTTAATGATTAATTAGGCCTTCACTTAGTAATGGTTTTGACAGTTTTGTCATACAAAAAATGTCAAACCTTTACTAAGTGACGGCTTAAGTAGTCATTAGATATCTCTGAGTACGGCAGTTACTAACTAAGTTAGCTGAAGTATTACAAATAGCAATCTGGGAAGAGCAAATGTCAAGTGTTCTGACATTTTTTGAACCTTTCTACGTAGTTGCTGATATCCTAAACCATGATCCTATTAAATATAGTGCCTAAACAGAAGTTTACGAAACCTGTCGGTGTGTACTACTCGTATGTCCAAACGTTGGTTCTTTATTTTTCTTTTTTTTGGCGGGTGGAAAATCATCGAATAACCCCTCCCGCTCTTGGGCAGAGCGAAAGGGAGTGTCAGATTTCTACTGACTAAAAACCACCCATGTTCCTTCTTAGCCCTCTATGTCGAGGCCGCGATAACTAGTGTACAACCCGCGGCCCAAACGTTGGTACTTTAGACAAAGTTAAATCTTTTGGTGTACTAGTCTTACCAAAGGGTATCATATTACCTAGTACTAACTGGTCATGAAGGTCAGATAGGTATCCGGTTAGACTGACTGACTGATTGGTTAGTTGGGAAAGCGCTAGGCGTGATGATGTATACCCACTATTTCAAGATTTAATTAATATAGAACTAGGTGTTGTCAGCGGCTTCACCCGCTACAACTCGAAAATTAAAAATCAGGTTAAAAACTATTTCATGTGTTAATCCAGGTTATAAACTATCTGTGTACTAAATTTTATCCAAATCCGTTCAGCTGTTTTTACGTGAAGAAGTAACAAACATGCACACTCACAAACTTTCACTTTTATAATATTAGTGTGATAGTGTGATTATGATCACTTAGAATAGTTTTGTCTCAGTCACTCATGCAGAAAATCAGAGCTCCCTTCACAATATTAACACTATTCTAAACTATTTATAAAGTACGTTGAGACCTGATCTATTAATTCAAATATTTGCTTATAAAACTTCTATAAGGAAAGGGATACGCCCCTGCTTTGCATGGTAGTGCCATCGGATCTAAAACTATTATATCTTCAAAGATCGAACCAACTATAAACTTTCAGAAAATTTCATTGAAATCAGTCGAGTGGTATCGGAGTTTGCGTGTCCAAACATAGTAATACAATTTTAGAAGACTAGTTCATCTACTCGACTAAGTAAGTCTAAGTTATAAGTGACATAAGAACTGTATTGCAAATAAAAGTTATTGCAGAAATAACATAAACAGAATACTGTGCAACATAAGCTTAAGTTAAGTTGACGAAGCTTATGTACGGTCGCAGACTTAAACGTTTATCTGTTTTTTAAGCGTTATAAGGTTTTAGTTTTCACAACACGTATAAAATGGTGAAGAATCGATCATATCAATGATTTTTAGGTAATTTTTGTAACAAATCCAGTTTTTGTATTACATTTAAAAAGTGTGGAACATGTTTACTAAGTCTGCACCTAAGCTTGCTATTCAAAAGTCCTAGTAACTTCTAACATTGTATATGACCGGGGTCGTTAACCTAATCCGGTCGTTTCAAGGGCCAAACCGTTATAATAATAGTTGATTAAATGGTTTTTATTTGTTTGTTTCAGTAAAAAAGGCGCGATATGTTTCTATGCAAGGTAAGGTTTTTGAAAACATGTTTTTTTTTAAACTATTATATTTAAGGCACGAGTAAATAGGCCTCTTATGGGTTAGTTCGTTCCATCATCGACCTCATCTCTGCCCTTTATTTATTTATTTTTTTGGCGGATGGAAAGGGAGTGTCAGACTTCTACTGACTAAAAACCACCCATGTTCCTTTTTAGCCCTCTATGTCGAGGCCGCGATAACTAGTGTACAACCCGCGGCATCTCACCCCACCTCATCTCTGCCCTTAGGACAAGATTGAGGTCATATAATATGAAAAAGGTTTTAATTTTCAACATTCTTCCGTTCCGTCTTCATTCTTAAATCTCTCCATGTAAAATACTGGTATTCAGCTGCATCTGGTTAAATTGAAAATCAACCCTAACATAGGGAATAAGGCAGATAATGACTAGCCAGCAATAAATAATGTAACGTGTAAATAAACTTATACGAGGAATAACCTTAAAACCCAAGTTCTATTTACAATTCAGCGGACCCTTTGAGTGAAGTAGAACATGTCCAGTGGACGCACAGACCCGCACAGAACCCTTACAACTACCCTACATTCATTCTTATTTAACTTTCAACACTCATTAGGCATTTGATTGATCCTAAACTAGGAAAAGTATATACTAGTGTTTCTTTTCATGCGCTAGACTACCTTTATTTTCAAGCTCAGCAATTTTAAACTTTCACACAGTTGAAATATGGTTTGTTTTTCAGGAGTACAACAGTTCAACACTTACGTGACACTCAAACTACAGAATGTCAAGTCTACGACGGTGACAGTTAAGGGCCCGACTCCATGTTGGGAGCAAGACTTTCTATTGTGAGTATTTTTAACTTTTTTTTTTGTTTAAAAATCATACATATGCTTTCTTGTGGTTAAAGTTAGTAGTTTTGTTTTTTCTTAGGCGTTTCGCCCAATTAGTGAGCATTCTGTATTTTTTTGTATTTAGCCTCGTATTTTAGTCTGGGAATCTACCTAGATTTTCAAAAGTATTTATTGAATTTAACTACTGGTATTTTCAAGTAACCTTTATAATATTCTGCCAGAGGTTTCGTTTGTTGTAACGATTCATGAGCAACAACTCATTTTTTATTTCTCAAAAAAAAAACACTAACTAAAGGTAACGATCAATTTGGTGATCTCGTAGTGATAAAAAAAGGAAAGTCAAATCTGACATTGAACATGAGTGTCAATAGTCAATGAACCACATAAGTGTTTGTTATGAAGCCGTGAACATTGTTTACCAGAGCTTTAGTTCTGTTTAAAATAAAGCTTAAAAACAAGAGCAGTCGAGTTCCCAATAAAACACAAGCAAAATCACTTCCACAAAAATCTTCAATACAAAATCATTTGCTTAACAAATGGCTGCCCACATTCTCCGCTATAACAATAAACTGTAGACATAGGTGCAGGTATTATTAATTTATTTAACCCTACAAATGGAGAGAGACGAACAATCTGTAAGCGAGACAATAGCTTCACAACGGGACGTCGTTCCCACTGACGTAGGTCGCAAATGCCTACTTGTCATTCCTAACCGCGTTCTAGGGTTGTATCGAATCAGAATGCCTAGGATTTTATGACTTTGCCTCTGTGTAGGTCGTATAGGTTATGTGTATACATTTATGGATGTGACTGTAAGTGGTGTCGTGGCGAGGGGTCAAACGTGTGCACTTTTGTGTATTTGTGTACTGTGAGTAGCTCTAGATAGTTTTAGTGCTAGATTTATTTTTCGAAATTGTTATGTTTAGGGTTTTGTACTCAAAGGGTTACCAACAGGATTCTATTACTAAGCCTACGTATTCCGTTCGTCTGTCTGTCAGCAAGCTGTATCTTATAATCCGTAATTTCTGTTGCCGCTACTTATAACAATAAATATAAAATTAATGGAGGTCTCATTAAAACTGGAACGTTCTGTTCCATGGCTGGATAAATTTTCCCGTGCCTCCACTAACCAGCCCTCGTGGTTTTGAATATAATTGTTTTAAGAGGAAACCGGCATGTTTTGGAATACAAGAAATCGAAGACTTGCGACATGTACCAACCCGCACTGGGCCAGCGTGGTGGATTATTGCCCGTCCTTGTCTTAGAGAGGAGGCCTGAGTCTCTGCAGTGGGAACAATATAGGCTGTTTTTTTTTAATATAATTTATTTTCAGTAACAATAAAATTGTGTGTGAAATATTCCTATACGATGATATATGATGATGATGATGATGACGGGTCTATGCCTTGACTCTGTTAAATAACATGAGACTTAAACATAACTAGCTAAAAGTATATCGTATGCTATGATTGGTTAGGGTAGGTTAGTGTCTCATCACGACACACCAAAGCCAGCAATATAATTGTTTCAGTATTAAAACTTAAAGTCACCCGAAATTCGTTTATTTATGGAAATCCAATTGTCAATCATTGCCACGTATTAATCTGGTCTAATATTTTGGAGAATCGAATCGTTACCGAATCGAATATGTCGATGGTCTATCTTTTTTTGGCGTTACGAAAGCGAGCGAGATAGAAATAGGACATAATCGATTTGGTTTCGATTCGGTTGTTTGTGAATAACTATGCAGAACTCTAAAAATAAAACAAAATCCATTTTTTCACTGGTCAATTGTTTTCTCTTTAAAGGTCTAAATAGTTAGTAGAAAACAATTCGTAAAATAGTGTTGTACTTAAATTAGATCGTTTTTTCCAAAAAGTTTCCATTTTTTTTTTAGGACTCGAAAATGTTTTTTACTAACTATTTAGATCTGTGTATCCTGCTTATGTGTGTAAAGTTAAATTAAAACCAGTTCAATCGTTTCGAAAAAAAAGATCTTAAAAATAAACGCTTATAAGAAGCTTTGAAATTACAGAGACAATACTGGCTTTTGGTACCTGTGTTTTTAAAACTTTTACTTTTTAATCAGTACATAAACTTTTGAAGAGGAAGTACTTAAACCCTTACAACATCAGTCTAATTTGAATAAAAGATTTCATTTCGCTTCATTAATTTGGTACGTTGTTTTACCCGTGGGCTTGGCACAAACGCACGGACTAAACGCAACGTTAAGTAGAAGGATTTGGCTGCGGGGTGTTGTAAGAGATACTGCGGCCTCAACATAAAGGGCTAAGTAGGAACATGGGTGGTTTTTAGTCAGTAGAAGTCTAACACTCCCTTTCGCTCTGCCCTAGAGCGGGAGAGGTTATTTGATGATTTTCCACCCCCCCTCCCAAAAAGGAGAAGGATTTTAAAGTTTAATATCAAACAACAACAAATAAAACCATTCATTTCAGGCTACAATTGTTCTTATTAGTCATAGAAATATTAAAAAACCGATAGCATAATTATGTATGAAGTAAATACAAAAAAAAAATCGCACAACGTATGAGTTCATTTATACTTTGCCGATTTTATTGGCATATGTTAGTCCCATAGTAAAAGATGTTCATATTAATGAAAATTTCACTTCCACGAAGTATTCCCCTCGTTTAACCAATCAACTTGTATATATTAAGTGGCTCAATCACTATTGTGCTTGTCAAAAAAATGGGGTAATAGTTGTATTTTCAGTTTTAAAATCACAAGCTTGTGTCATCCCCTGCGTCAAAGAAGCATATCCTACGGCACTCGGTCATTTTTTAATTCAGATGAGTTGTTTTGGAGAGAACCTCCAACATCCTCTATCTATATCTGTATTTTTTATGGATCACAGTTATCTAAATTTAATATTTTTTTATTATTTATAATATTAGTCAAGTTCCTGCCTTTATCCCATGTTATTTGGGGTCGGCGTAACACGTTTTTTTTCTTCCATTACTCATTTCGGTCTTAGCACTATCATTTATTCCTTATTCCTTCATATCATTCTTCACACACTCCATCTTTCTTTATTATGGTATTCCCCTCTTTTCCCATCCACCTACATTAATATTCATCATCTCACTCACATGTGATTCATCCCTCCTCATTTTTTTTTGTTTTTGTTTGGAGGGAAATCATCAAATAACCCCTCCCGCTCTTGGGCAGAGCGAAAGGGAGAAAATCACCCATGTTCCTTCTTAGCCCTTGTGCCGAGGCCGCGGTATCTCTTGCGAACAACCCGCAGTCTCCCTAATCATCACATGCTCATACCACGACAGTCGATTCGTTTAACTTTTCTGTAACTGGCACAACTTTTAAACTTCCTTCAATATACTCGTTCCTTTATTCATAATTACGTCTTTATAAAATTCGTGTAGATTAAAATTTACGTTACGTTAAACGTCGCAGGTTCGTGCTAATTCCTCGGCCGTTCAAAAATACCAGTGACTTTGGTCTCCAGTCGTCGGTCATTAATCTCAATTGTGCCTTACAACAGGCGTTGCATAGCAAACAGCAGACACATCTTGTTTCGTTTTGTATTCACTGCTTGGTACACAGTTACTTGTCAAGGGACTTGTAACGGTTTTGTTTTATTAGGCCAAGATGCAATAAAGTTGAAAACTTCTGAGCAAAAGTTAGCGTACGTACGTATTTACGATACGGAAACCTTTCATTGGTAGGTTCCTTGTAGGACGTCAATTGCGGGGATTTAGAATACTTCTTGTCAATATCAAAAACCTAGCATGTAAATTATATATAGTAGCTACCGTATAGTGCGTACCTATAGTATTGTATACAGGCCGCTGTGCAAGAACTTTTGTTTGAAGAAAACTCCATCTACTTGCAAATAAACAGACATAAGAAAATGTTCATTCAAGAATCCTAACACATTAAGTATTAATGGGGCTGAACATGTAAAGAATAATCATATCAAAATATCGTTAACAATCTCTCAAAATAACAGAAAAGTGAGATAAAATATTACCTCAAAACAAACAGCACATTTTACGAGATGAGCGGGAAATCTCGTGTTTGACAACCCTGACTCTGGCGACTACAATTTGTATTATATTAGCATTTCAACCCCCGCAGTCACTTGTTCATAGCACAGCGTTGAGCATTGTAAAGTCACAATGTGCGAAAATACGTGTCGTACGAATACACTGGATTTGTTAAGAGCAGGAAACTTTAATACATTTAGGATTGTAAGTGCCTATTTTCAGGAAGTTGAAGCAAAGTTGAAAAGCTGTTTTTGTAGCTAAAATAGCAAATCTTCTTTAAGACGCGTGGTCCGTGTTTTATATCTATCTATTTTATAAATGTGCCGTGTTTGTCTGTTTGACCACTTAGATATTTTAAAACGAAATGTATTTTGGTGCAATAATAACTTTGAGCGATTATCCCGGAAGGTTAAGCTAAAATTGTCACTTTAGCAGAATCTTAATAGGGCAATAAAAAAAATGCATGTTAAAATTCTTAAAGTCAAGACTGATAAATGAACTATCTTAGACTAGAAAAGAAACATGAACTTTGAAAGTGGTATGTGTGGGTGAGTAGGTGTTTTTATTTGTAGTTGAACTAAAAATAGGTTTTTGAACCCAACCCTGTATATGCAAACACAGTCATGTTCAAGGCCAAGCGCATTTTTTTGATGTAGGAGAAATCTCCTGAATCAACGATCTAAAAACCTTTCACATGCAACACACAACAACAAACATGCAACACACAACTACATCATTCGTGGATGCTATAGGCTTTAATTACATCAAAACAATTTTGGCGGCAGAGCCGCGGGCGCAGTTGCAGTCTATACTTTTAAAATAATATAGGTTAAAATTTATTTGATTTAATGGGTAGTATTCGAATTTTCTAATCCGATGCTAAAAATTATATCATGACTAACGGGAAACTACATTATCTCCGAATATTCTAGGCTGCATTTAATACGTGGTCATAGGGTTGTTTTTGTTCATAACGGAAGCGAAGCCGCGAGTAAAAGCTACCTCGTTTTGCTTCTGTTATAATAATATAAAGATAGAGCCATACCATTTTTCTTGTCATGTCTTAAATCCGACTGAAGAAAGTACGTTGATGGCTTGATAATAATCTAGTGACCATTACTTTGCACCTCGCAGTGATAAAGTGGGGTAAAAGATATTCAACAGGTATAGTAAACATGTTGTTAATGGAATTCTGATCATATCAGTAGAAGATAAAGTAGTTTGTAGTCTTTAGCCGTAGTTTATGAATATGTAGTGCCCCCGTACACCACCACTAACTAAATGCGTTTGACGTCAATAGTAGATTTTTCCCAATAAGGATGTATACAGACTTAAAAAAATATGATTCTAATTAGCCCGCCTGTTAGATTATCGAAAAATATTGGATACGTATTTTTTGTTTTATCAAATCAATAAAAATTGACGAAGATAAAACGCGTCAAAGATTTGAGTGGGGTGGTTGTGACGTCACACTGACCGCTAAAGAATATCATACTAATGTCTCAGAAAATGACGTCACACGAGTTTTCAAAGCTCTCTCAGTCTTTATTGTTTGTTTACGTGAAAAAAAAAAACTTTGGAAATCTATCTGACGGACTAATTGGATTTTTTTTGTTAACCACTCTATTATGTTAGGATCCAGTCAAACTAGATGTAGCTGAGTACATGTATTTTACATGAAGTGACTGCGTATCTGACCTCCACAATCCAGCTTTTAAGCTGCTATGCTGTTTGTATGACTTTCAGGCCAGTGACTTTCTGTAACGGACGGTTCCACAGATTTGGCAGATTTTATTATTCTTGTATTTGTTGGTTTGTATGAACAAAAATGTTGATATTTCATTTGATGATTGCACCCATGTGAAGCAAGCCAGGGTGGGTCGCTAGTTTACAATAAAACCATCCCTTAAATTAGTGATGGCGGTATGTCATTTAGGGTTTAGCTTGTGGAGGTCAGATAGGCTCCATATAAAATACTGGTATTCAGCTGCACACGTTTAGACTGGAAGCTGACCCCAACATCTGTCTAAGATGATGGTATGTCGTTTATAAGATGAGTTTTTTGTGTGCCCTTAACCTAATATTATAATAGATCATTTTGATAGAAAAACATCGAAAAATAAGGCTGGAGGTTTAGCCAAGATGAATGAAGAGTGTTGCCCTAAAAAGTTGACGTAAATCATTTCCAGGCCTAGGGTTGCCATTGTACATCTAAAATGAGTCCTTAGGTACTTTATTTAATAGGGATAGTAATGCTTTCAGACGCAATGTGTCATGAAACTGAAGGTTATGGGAGCTGTTTTGTATTGTCCTCTGTATCGCTATGAGTGGTTGAAAAGATTAAAGGTATATTTAGGAGTTGTAATTATAAGTGCTTGAGGAACATTTTATTTTTGGGACAAGCCCGCCACACTATTCCTAAACCACTGTAACTCCTGTAAGCCAGAATCAACAGTGGCGACCACAAGAAAAGCGCCGAGACAATGAAGCCCGACGAAGTCCCAGAGAAACGATTTAACTGTCTTGGATCCCGCAACGAAATTAATCAGAAGAATAGCGGAGGAGTAGGAAAAACATAATTTGAACATTTGTTTGCCCCAACCATGTAACCATTTGATTCGGCAATATTTGTTGAACTTTGTAGACGGCTTGAAGTTATAAACTCGATGGGATCGGAAAACTCGCTAAATATTAGAATCGGAGCAAAGTCTAGCTGCCTTTATAAATTTTTAAACAGGAGAACTAACAACTATAACAGCAGTAACAATAATTGTACATGTAACACAAAACCAATTCCAGGTTCTCACGGATAACTGCAGAAAAAGTAACAAAAAACTTTTCCTATAGCCAATCTACACTAATATTATAAAGAGGTAAGATTTGTTTTTTTGTGTGCATGTTTGTAATGAATAAACTCAAAAACTACAGCGCCGATTTCAAAAAATTCTTTCACAATTAGAAAACTGCATTCACCTTGAGTATCATAGGCTACTTTTTATGTCTTTACATCTAACCAGTTGCCGCATTTAATTTACGGTCTCGTCTCTTGGAAAGGTCACGAGAGACACCCCTGCTAGTTGTTACAAATACCTAAATTCCTTTAGGAATAATTTTTGAATAGAGGGACTTCATTCTTCGACCTTCGTCCCAGGATTTGGTTGTGAGAACTATTCCTACTCAGACATCCAAAATATAACCATCTTCTGTAAAAGTTTTGAAACATGTAGAACTGCTGCTGAAGATACAGATCACCTAAAAACTTCGCCTGTATTTCCTTCAAGTGTGACGTTCCCTGAAAACACCTCGCCCACTTTTACATGGACTTTAATATCACTGGCAAAAATAGAGTACTAGTGGGAACACTTCCGCTTCACAACACATAACAGTGTGTTGATACTTCCACTTCGCCCTTCAGGGATAATAGTTTCGGGACTGTGGACGGTGAGTGATGGGCTAGCTCGCCGTCCGTCCGTCTTCAGTCTGACACTCCCTTTCGCTCTGCCCAAGAGCTCAAAAAGGTATAACAGTGTGTGATGTTATGTTTCTGCTACTATCTAAATGTGGTTTTACTCGGTGTTGACACCTACCGCAGTCACTTATTAGAATGCTTATTATTTAAGTGTAAATATTCCGTAATTCATCTTAGATCACTGGGTAGTTAAGACCAGGCACTCTAAAATAATTTCCACGCAAGCTCCGCCCCATGCACCCCGCCACTCCGCGCGATGTGCTAGACGCTAGCACATCAGTAATAAAATCGAATACCGCGTGCGCTCTTTGATCGCGTTCGAGCACGAAACTAAATGTCGTAAGTCTCAATTCTTATTTCGTTTATAACTAAAGTAGTAATTGATCTGGAGAAAAAATATCTTGTGGCTGCATAGTAAACTATATTTTCTTACAGTGAACATTTATTTTAGACATGAAGGCGGAGCAATCTTGAGGAAAAATGTAATAATCGTTAAAAAAGACATGATTTTCGAATAAAAAATGAATCGAGCGAATATGCTACAATTACGTAACTGTCTTGTACATGGAAAGAAAAAGATCCAATAAATCATATACTAAAGTTCCATTTTGATTGTATGTACGACTGTTTCAGAATATTAATGCAAATTAACATCAAATTTAGGGAGCCTCCTCTTAAGTACGAGTAATTTAAGAGTTTTGATAATAATTATATGTAAAAGAAAAAAAAATTGTTTTAGTTAAATTTAGCCTTAGATGATTTTTAATACGTTTCTAGTCAACATCGTCAGGAAAAACTTGGTATAGACGCCAGAATATTAAGCTTTTACCATCTGCTAAATTTCTTGGGTAGATTTTCAACTTTACCGCTAAATCATTAGGTTTAAGGTTGATTGGGAACATTTTCTAGTTTCAGGTACGAGTAGCTTGATGCGCAGGCTTCTGTACAAATCTAGTCAGATCATCTGTTGATGATTTTTACAAGGAAAATCCAATTATCTGGGGACTTACCTGCCAATTCGTTTTAGAATATACTCTCATGAAAACTTAATTGAAAGGGTATCTCGACACGTGAAGCTACCAGCATAGCTATGTACTAACAATCGAATCGAATATGTAGTATGTATATCTTTGTTTGGCATAACGAGAGCGAGCGAGATAGACATACAACATATTCGATTCGGTTTCGATTCGATTGTTTGTTAATAGTTTGTAAGCATTGCAATCACACCTGCAATGCCTACAAACCTGGTGTGATTGCAATGCCTACAAACTAAATTAAATACTTAACAGATTCAAAGCCGGACAAATTAAACACAATTCATGCAAAGCGGATAACGAACTCAATAAAATATAATACCATAATACCTACAGGTTGTTTATATCAACATCATGCGAAGTACCGATCGATAAAACGGGCACTAGATTTTTATCAAAATGTGCAAGTTATTAATATGATAAGTCTATATTACGCAGGTAGTATAGGTATTGCCAGTTTTTGTAAACGAGTATTAAGTTTGAGCACAACTAGGTAGGAACTAAAACTAGTCAGATTCTTACTGACTAAAACCACGGTAACACTTTCAAAGATATTGTGCAGACCTAATAGTACTAGTAATTGAGACCTACGACCTTCGTCTGCGTGTAATTGTTATAAAAGAACTACTTTATAGTTTATATTAGTAAAGTTCAATCATGATTCGAAAGACACGTGGCGCCATCTATTATCATAAAACGTTATTTTTTGTTTTATTCGGGAATAGTAACTTATTTCGGGATGAAATGTACCCTATTTCCGTTTCTGTACACCTGACAACGTATATACGTTTGCATATAAAATCATTATCGAAAACATTTTGTTCAGGATGATCGGTTCAGAGGTTTAGCAATGAAAAGGTAGCAAACAAACTTCCTAACTTACTTTCGCATTTATTATGTTAGTTGGGTAAATTTTAGCATTAGTGGGAGCCATAGTGAATAAGTGCTCGCAATATACGTAGGTTTGAACCCAGGTAAGTACTTCACTATACAGGGTGTAAATCAACCCATCACACAGTCAACCAAGCATTCTGTACATCAAACTAAGTACACCTGCGCAAAAATTTTTGGCTTTTATTTTTGGGGTCAAAAATCACATTTTACGGTAAAATTCAATGTTGCACTCTTTAAACATTGTGCTAGTGGATGCTTTGAATAGTAAACGGGTCAACGGGTTGGGTAATTTAAGTAAAGTTATAACCTGAAAAACTAGTATTTACAGGAACAGCTGTGCAAAATTTGGAACTTTGACCCCAATATCTCCGTAACTAGGGGATTCTCAGGTACGGTCTAGAACCAAAAAATGATCGCAGTGGTAGGGAGAACAAGTGCCTTTCATTTGCGTTAAGGGTACTTTTACACCCTTTATGTAATTTGATTTTTTACTGCAGGGCTATTGCGTATCTTTTAAATGTCAGTGGCTATCATATTGTCCATGGATTAACTGTCAAATTGGTTACGGTTTAGTACAAAATGGAAGCATTTGACAGTTAATTGATGGACACTATATGATAGCCACTGTCATTTAAAAGATACGCAATAGACCTGCAACTCTCAAAATGGTGAAGGAAATTATCGTAATGAAAACAGCATGAACCAGAATAAAATTATCGAAGACACGTACTAGCACTGGGGCAAAATGTGGTGAATGAGACTTATTGCCCTCTAACCACACTGAGTAGGCCGGTGTCCCAGCAGTGGGAACTGATATTATTTAGTAACGATGGCGATGTTGGTGCGTATAAATCATGCGCGTTTTTAAAACGATTCCAGTACAAAGTTGATTGATTGCGAGAATGATATAAAGTGGTGATTTCAACGTTGCCTACTAATAGGAAATGAGTAATCAGAACTGAAAAATGAATAACTTCGATTTTTACGGCATAAATAGATTATGTCGAAGTATGTATTAAAAACCCAGAAAAAAATTACACAGATTATTCATGTTACACCTTTCTATATCACTTGACCTTCGTCCGATTTTTAGTATAATAAAAATATTACTTCCCTATTTTAATCAGAATTGTTATCAGTTTCTTAGGTTTACTTTTTTTCGCACGGCACTGTTATCTTTTTTTCTAAAATAAAAGAAGCCTAAGTAACAATAGAGACTACGAACCGGAAGACGCAGCGTTGGTAGGCCTCCCACCAGGGCCCCGAGTCTGCTATTCAATAGTGTCAGAATGATCTATCACTGATCTCATAATTGTTGATTTTGACAAGATTGGTGTTGTCAAAATCAACAAATATGAGATCAATGATAGACCATTCTGACACTATTGAATAGCAGGCTCGGGGCCCAGGTGGACCGACGATATCGTGAGAGTCGCGGGCAACCGGTGGATGCAAACGGCAGGTTGCCGTTAGTTATGGCGTTCTATGGGGGAGGTCTTTGTCCAGCAGTGGACGTCCTATGGCTGATGATGAAGTAACAATAACATCAGTCATTTGCCGGTAAAAGTCCCACCAAACTCGGTGTAACCATTTTGCAGATTACCCGGAACATACAGACAGACAGATCTAATTAAAACAATAAGTATTTTTATTTAGTAGTATCGTTTACAAGTTTTTAAACTGACATTGTTACTAATACTATTATTAATATCATACTATTGTATCGTATAAAAAACTCCTAATTCGAAATTACAAATTGATACATTTATTTATTTGTATAGATTGGGCTGCAAAAAAAGATGCCCGCACTGCTGTCATTAGAAGAAGATGATTTTGTGAAAGGAAATATCAAAAACATACATTTCACAACAAAATATTACCCGACCCCATTTTTTCGATTTACGATTTCAGCCCAAATCGAACACGACGGAAAAGCGGCAATATCGTACGAGTATCATTACGTCATCGCTACGGAGTTCGGTACATCTCGTTTGTGGCCTTGTCGATGGTCGAGGCCACGAGTGCAGGCTGACCCAGGCCTACGTCTAATATACGTCCAATTTCATTACATATACGTCTCTCAGACGTCTGTCGTATCCTTGTGTTAGACAGATGGACGTCTATGAGTCTCATTTTGATAAAGGATAGGACTTCAAATACAGGGAGCTTGAGATTCAGAGCTCGTTTAGTGCTAAGCCTGCCTGAAATGCCTCTTGTAATAACGCGTGATGTCAGCTATTTATCTTCAGACTTTGGTACTGATTGAGCGTACACCTCTTGAATTATTTTAGCTGTCGTGTTTGTGAGTGCTTTAGTTTGATTTTCATTCCAGTAAGTAGAGACAAAATACATACTACATTCTTATTATGTTTTAGATTAAAAAATTATATTATGAGTTGTTGACATAAATATTTACATTAGTAGATATACTAATTATGGAACGACAGAGAGAAGACTTTCTTAAAACATTATATTATATTCTTCTTATTCATTCCGCGAAGTACAAAGTTCTTATTTGAATCGATATTATTCCTTCACGTTTGCCGTTCATTCATATTTCATTCGAAGTGAAACGTTTGAAGATAAGATGAGCGAAAAGAAAATAAAAAACTTCAACGTAATCTTTCGCTGGCAGTTACAACAGGTTACAGTTTTATTCAAGTGTATCTAACGTAGTCAAAATAATAAAAAAAAAACAATACGGAGCCTGAATGGCACAACTATTAGTCAACAGATTATTTTAATCATTCATTTGATTTCACCTGCACAAAAGCCAACTGTTAACTTAAAGCAAATTTAAATTTGCCTGGCTTCAAGTGTTCGCCTTGTATTCTTGAATACAGGCCATTAATATTATAATGGGGCATAAAGTCGTTTTATCCGGGCTCAATGGGTGCAATTAGGAACGAAGTAGAAGTGACTTCGGGCCAAAATACGAAGCGTTCGCGTACAAGAATTAGTCGCGATTTTAGTTCAGTCTCTCTGGGTTATTAGTTTTTATCTGAATTTTAGTTGGACTAATATTTTAGTACGTTTTTGCTCATTGGTCATTACTTCCTTGGTCCAAGGTTACATAAGCGTATTTTGACAACAGACATCGACTCCCAAACGGGTATCTACGTGTTCAGAAAAACAACATAGAAACTTGGGTTATGAAAAAAAAACAACTGATTTCTACAAAAGTGCAATGCTGTTGGCACATTGCACTTTTGTACTACTACTACACTATCAAAATGTATGTGACATGACAGCTGAGTATTTTAATAATCGATGGGAGGGGCGTGTGAAGGATTGGTATGATGAACTGAATACGTGGTAATTGTATGTAGGTACATCGATGTCTCTTCCACCACGTAGAGGTATTTAATTTCAATGGAATTTCTTGTTCATTCTTTTCCATACAGATCTACGCTTTCTACCACAATACCTACTATAATACCTTCAAAAGTTATTATACCTCGTGACTGTGACTGCAGCTTCACTTTTTTTTGTCACTCTAAAGCTCCTGTTATTGTCTAATTAAAATAAATGCTTTGAGTATCTTTATATCGCTATATTGAATGACTGATCAATAGGCCACATATTGAGTGTCACCCAAACCCGACCTCGGGGTTGCGCCTTTGGTTTCCGAACAAATATGATGTATGATTCCGACGATTGCTCATTATCGCGACCGTTTTGGTTAGCCCGCGGGATAAGACCCTTAATTGTTAATATCGGTCAAGTTCTTGGTCATTAAACCACTCTCCTGTAGTTGTAATAGTATCTTCTCGTAAAAAAAATTATGTTAATATACTTCACAAACCACAAACTAAGTTTCAACAATGCACCCAGAATTGAAAGTTACGTTTTCAACTATAAACTTCTAGTCCATCCATAAGGTGGAGTTCAGGATGTGCTGATTAAATTACCTACTTGGAAGCAGGATCCGCGGAAGGATACAACTTCCCGTACATGTACGCTGTACTACATGGTATATCGTATAACGTGCACTTTATGCTGGCACAACGGACGTTTAAACGTAGAAATTTAAGACAGATGAGCATTTCTGTGAAAATTTACCGAGAAAAGAATCCAGACACATATGTTATGACTGCTTGAAGAATTATTTAGCGAGAAACTGGAGGCAAAGTCTGTTACTTGTAAAAATATGCATGAAGGATTTTAAAAGTCTGAATTGGTTTTGATCATTTGTTACAAGATAAAACATATTGTCGACCAGTGATGAATGAATATTAAATGTAAAAGATAAAGTCACGCTTTTTCTAAATGTTTTTAAATGTGACCATGGTGATTAGTCTGTTTGATTGTCAATTCCTTTTTATTAAGTCATTATCCGAGATTTATCCGTTGATTAAGGCACCAGCATTCGAAGTGCGTAAATACATACCAAAAAATTGTTTAAAAACTTAAAGTTTTCAATACAGGTATATGTAGATTTCGGTTTTTATAACTATTGTACTCGCGTCCAGTCGAATATCAATTTAATACCGCAAATGACGATGAAGAAGGTTCGTGGTCAAAGAACTAGAAGTTAAGAAATACTACGTGAAATTAGTTACATTAAAGTACTGTGGAAAGTCACTTGGTAATTTGAAAAACTTGGTGTCCGTACAGTTTAATTTAATAGACCCTATTTCGATAACTACTTTGTTTGTATTTGTGAGGAGAAAATTGAGTGGTAATTCATATAAGGTCAGTTATAAGTAGAACTGATGATTATGTTATTATTGATTTAATATGGGAAATTTGGGACATTATTATTTGATAGTTGGTTTGGAGTTTCACATAAATCGCGGTGACAATGGAAGAAATCAATATAAATATTTAATGTGGTGGATATTGAATGGCCGCAATGGACAATGTTTCATCATCATCATCATCAGCCTTTAATGTTCCCACTGCATGGCAAGCCTCCTCTCTAGGTGATGGATGGGTTATAATCCACCACGCGTGCCCAGTACGGATTGGTAGATGTCACATGTCTTCGAATTTTTGGTTCTAAGACAGTTTCCTCACGATGTTTTCCTTCATCGCTTTGAGAGCAGCGGTGATGAAATAAATTACACAAAGTAATGCGCCTGACTGGGGTCGAACCCCCAACTCACTGTTCGTAAGTCACAACTGCTATACAATGTTTGGCTGTAGTTATTTATGGTCTCTTTACTCGCCATCATTTGCCGAGCCTTTTCTCATCTATGTAGGGATCGGCTTACCACTGGCGGAACCACTGTTACTGGATGACACCCACTCTTAACAAGGGGTATTGACTTGGCAATACTGCAGTTGTCAGAAAAGGCATGTGTGTGTCTCGTCACGTGCGGGTTGTTCAAAAGAGATACCGCAGCCTCGGCACAGAGGGCTAAGAAGGAACATGGATAATTTGTAGTCAGTTGAAGTCTGGTTCTCCCTACTGCTCTGCCCAGAGCGGGAGGAGTCATTTGATGATTTACCACCCTCCAAAAAAAGGCATGTGTGTGTTAACCTTCATAGTATTGTCTACATCACGTCTGGTAGCTTTCCGGATTTGCCGACTTAAGAAATAAATACCAGTCGAATTGAGAACCTCCTTCTTTTAAAAGTCGGTTAAAAGACGTGCGAAATAAGTGAATAAAAAAATTTCCTTCTCGTTACTCACTTTGTCTTGTAAAATACAAATTCAAAATGTTTTTTTTGTATGGTACAGTTACAAAAAAGCTACTGCTGTTGATGTTATTACTTTTTGTCTCTCTCCGGCAAACTAAGGTTTGTCACGAGATAACTGAAATGGTCGAATAAACCTTTATCAAAGCTCATTTAGAAACATGAGTGTCTAAATGTGTTAGCAAAGGAATTCAAAAGCAACACTACCATGCAAGAGACTCCTGAGATAAGATATAAAATATAAGAAATTTCACAATAAAGTAGATTTGTCTTGTTCTAGTCTGTTATTTCTTCAGAGAGTGTACAGCAAGCATGAAAAGTATTAAATTTTATTTGCTACGAGTACAAAGGTTGCTCCTTATGAGGTAAATGAATTAACTGTTTAAAGTGAGGATGAAATAAACGTGCTGTTGTGTTAATACGGTATATTTTTCGGGATTAAGAAACTTCTTTAAAGGGTAATGGTGTTATTCTGGTATGAGTATTATTACTATATTTTGTGTGATTTTATCTCTAGGGTTACTTTTTGTTCTAAAAATAACCAAATATCCTATATTCTTAACACGGTTATAGTGGTTTTCTATGGTTTCTGCCCACCCCCATGAGAAAAAAGGGCCAGTTTATATACAGGCGCATATATATTTTAGAACTACCACTGAACGAATAAACTGTGCTACCTACTTCATCTCTAAAATTAACCAGTTATAAAACCACACTTGCGTTTCAAAGTACGTACATTAAACTAAATCAAAAACTTTGAATAGAACTGAGAAATAGTAGCACCAAGAAAAATATGAGCTCATAAAACTTAACTTTTTCTACCTCTAGTATGATGAATATAAGTTAAACTTCTTTATTTTGTCACTAAGGGCTAAGAAAACTAATTTCAAAAGAAAACAAGCTCCTTCCGACAAATATTAGTGAATTTTGATGAAAGTGGGAGCGGTGGTGAATCAGAGGGTGTGCCTATGCCTTGTTATAATTAAAAATAGTTTTGCTTCTTTTTTTTTCATTAGGAAGGTTTTGATTGTAGCAGTTTTATAAGTTCTGTTAATTATTTTAATGACAACTTTATTATAAAACTGTACAGTCTAAAGTATTCCATTCGCACGAATATAAAGGGTGTAAAAGTACCCTTAACGCAAATGAAGGGCAATTATTGTTCTCCCTACCACTGCGAACATTTTTTTGTTCTAGACCATACCTGGGAACCCCCTAGTTACGGAGATATTGGGGTCAAAGTTCCTAATTTTGCAGAGCTGTTTTTGTAATATACTAATTTTGCAGGTTGTAACTTTACTTAAATTACCTCCATGACCCTTTTACTATTCAAAGCATCCACTAGCACAATGTTTTAAGAGTGCTACATTGAGTTTTACCGTAAAATAAAATTTTTGACCCCAAAAAAAAAGTCGTTTCCCAGCAAACATTTTTGCGTAGGGGTACTTAGTTTGATGTACAGAATGCTTGGTTGACGTATGTGTGAAGGGTTGATTTACAACCTGTATAAAGTGCCAGCGCTAACACAGTTATCACGTTTTCAGTGCAATCATCATCAAGTTTTTTTTGTTATTTTTGGTCAGGAAACATTTAAACTTATAAATAACTAGCGGATGTCACGCGGTTTCACCCGCGTTACAAAAAAATCTTTCATCTTTATAATATTATTATAGTGTAGATAAGCTAATATTAAAATAAAAAACAGAAAGCACGATAAACTCTACTTATCCCGCTTATCTCATAAACTACAACAATTTGAAACATTTCTCCAAAACACATACATTTCGGCGAACCCAGAAAACTTTTCAATTTTACTTTACTGCATGAAAATAACGTACGAAGCCGTGTGATTTGTTTATACCGTTGGCAGGACGTAGCCTCGTTTCACTGGAGTAAGCTCTTTTATATCGTACAGAGTTGATTTTATGGACTGTACTTATACGTTTTCTTGCGGTTGCTTTTTGTTTGTTTTTGTTGGCAAGTCCGTGTCGAAGATTGGCCGCCATATTGCTAGTTTGTGATTGGTTACTCGCAATTTGAAAGAGTATTGTTTGTCTTTCGATGTTACAGAACTGTGTTTTAGTTTTATATTATACAAACTTTTTGCCGCAGCTTCTCTCGCGTTTTGGTAAGAAAACATCCCACGAGAATGTTTAAAATGTAGCCTAATAATATAATACTCGGAGATAATGAAACTTTGTATTTGTGAAAGAATTTTCAAAATCGGTTCAGTCGATCCAGAGATTACCTCTCAAACTTTACCTCTTTATAATATTAGTATAGACTAGACTATAGACAATTAGTATAACCTTACATTTTAATAATTCCACAAAAAATCATTCATTTTCCCATTTAAGCAAACAGAAAAAGAATTTCTGGAACAGTGTCAGTAAACTAACCTTTAGGCCGAACTGCCTTTTTCTGCTTCCGTTTGCACCGATAGCCATTATATCGGAGTCTCATCATTTCTATCGTCTAAATCCCTTATGTGACGACTTAGGTTCAGTAGACAATAGGGTAGTTAACAAAAAAATCTAATTAGTCCGTCAGATAGATTTAAAAAAAATATTGGACACCTATTTTTTCTTTTTTCATGTAAGCAAACAATAATAATAATAATAATAATTATTATTTTATCAGGCGGAAATAAAGTGCGAGCCTTCAACGGTTGGGTCATGCCGGTTTTGATGTACTCTTTCGGTATACTCAAATGGACTCAAACAGAGCTAGACGCCCTTGATAGGCGGGTCCGTACATTGTTGACGACATATCGAATGCATCACCCACGTTCTTCGGTTATGAGACTGTATATCCCACGGAAGTGTGGAGGTCGAGGCTTTTTAAATGCTAAGACTCTTCATAATCGTGAGATATGCAGTCTCAGGGAATATTTCCTAGAAACCGACGTGGGGGTGCATCGAGATGTTGTAGCAGTGGACAGGGGCCTTACCGCGCTCTCCTTGGCTAAAGAGAATTGGCGCAAACCTGTAGTGCTTGACACTAACGACCGCATGGAGGTATGGCAGAGTAAGGAGCTTCACGGACGCTTTTTCCGGACCCTACACGGGCCTGATGTAGACTTCCTAGCGTCCGTGGCCTGGCTACGTTCCGGGGAACTCTTCGGAGAAACCGAAGGTTTTGTCTGTGCAATTATGGACGAAGTTATGATGACCAATAACTACCGGAGATTTATTGTGAAGGACGGTACGGTTGACATATGTCGGGCATGCCACCGTCCGGGTGAATCAATTTCCGTCACATTATCTCCGGGTGTTCTCGTCTGGCTAACGGAGAATATTTACATAGACACAACCTTGTAGCCAGGATTATCCATCAGCAACTTGCTCTGCAGTACAACCTTGTGGAATCAGAAGTGCCGTACTACAGATATGTGCCCGACCCAGTTCTCGAAAATGGCCATTTATCACACTGTACTGGGATCAATCCATCATCACTGACAGGACTATTATAGCTAATAAACCTGATATAGTGGTGGTGGATCGATCAGAGCGGCGCGCAATGATCGTTGACATAACCGTCCCGCATGACGAGAACCTCGTGAAAGCCGAGAAAGATAAGCAAATCAAGTATCTTAACTTGGCTCGCGAGGTTGTCGACATGTGGGATGTGGACTCAGCGATCATTGTACCGATAGTCGTTTCAGCCAATGGCTTAATAGCCAAGAGCCTCGACCAACACCTGAGGAGGCTCTCGTTAGGCAGCTGGATCAAGGGCTTGATACAGAGAGCGGTACTCCTGGACACGGCACGCATTGTTAGGAGGTTCCTTTCTCTGGAGCCCTGACCGCCGGTAGCTTGGACCCTGTTCCCGATACCGGTGGGCTACAATTTTTTATATTTTTAAATGTTTTTTTATTGTTTTTTTTGTAAAGAATATTTAAAAATGTAATAAGTTTGTAACAAAATAAATAAAGGGAATAATAATAATAATATTCCACAACTATCACACAACGCCATCTAGTCCCAAGCTAAGCAGAGCTTGTGTTATGGGTACTAGACAACTGATAAACATACGTATATATTTCTAAATACATACATATTATAGATAAACAATGAAGACGATACAGTGCTTTGAAAACTCGTGTGACGTCATTTTCTGAGACAATAGTATGACATTCTTTAGCGGTCAGAGACGTCACAACCCCCCACCCAAATCTGTGAAGCGTTTTATCTTCGTAAATTTTTATTGATTTCGTAGAGCTTCCTTTTGGTCACAATTTACCAGAAAAATAAAAAAATGCATCGTTTTTAAACTGACATGGTCACTATCACTATCATAAAAACTGAAAAAAAGTCGGAAACTCGACACAAAAAGTAAGAAAAACATGGTACATATTTCGTGATTTATGATTCCAGAAACCTACCTGGTACTGGAATAGTGTCGTCCTATGGTGGCCAGGGATTTACAGTTTATATAATACTAGCGGACGTCACGCGGTTTCACCCGCGTAGTTCCCGTTCCCGTGAAAATACAGGGATAAAAAGTAGCCTATGTCACTCGGGGATAGTGTAGCTTCCCAACGGTGAAAAAATTTTTCAAATCGGTCCAGTAGTTTCGGAGCCTATACGTTACAAACAAACAAACAAATCTTTCCTCTTTAAAATATTAGTGTAGATTATGACTGTACACCCGAAATGGCATAGGTGTACTTACTTAACAAGTTACGGTTAATGGACTTAACCGTAACTTGTTAAGTCCTTCCATAAATCCTTCTGTATCGAAATGTAATCCTTCTAGGCGGTGAACCTATTGCCAAATTTAACTTAAAAACCCAAAACAAGTTTTCCTGACCTTCCAGTTCGAAATCGAACTCAATACTCCATACCAAAAAATGGGGGATCGGACTGGGTCAAAAAAATATGATTCTAATTAGTCCGTCAGTTAGATTATCCAAAAATATTGGGTACGTGTTTTTTGTTTTATCAAATTAATAAAAATTGACGGAGATGAAACGCCCCAAAAATCATGAGTGGGGGGGTTGTGACGTCATCTGTGGGTAAAAAATGTACTAACATGTGACGTTTTTCAAAGCACTGTATTGTCTTCATTTTTTGTTTATGTGAAAAAAGAAAAAAATATCTGTTCAATATTTTTTGGAAATCTATCTGACGGACTAATTAGATTTTTTTGTCCTATCCCCTATTCTGCGTTAGACACACAGTTTATTTTATATTTTTCTCCTAGTTTAACATTAATATGAAAACTTTTGTCCTACAGTGAAATCAATGACATCAACCTGGGTCTCTTAGTGGAGGTGTGGAACAAAGGTGTCATCTGGGACAAAGCGCTCGGCTACCACTACCTGCCTCTCGCTTCCGTCGCATATAACGAGGTAAGATAGAAAGAGATGAAGTATACTATAATATTAGAGCATCAATTTAATATTATAAGCTAAAGTGATCATTCGATGACACGTTTGGCGCAGTGGATGAGCGTTTGACTGCTACGCTGCGTGTCGCGGGTTCGATCCCCGCTCGAAACTAATGTTCGAATTCTACCTGAGTTGTTTCGAGACTGGCTGTTAGTGTTTGTGAGTTTAAATGTTTGTGAACGCATCCCGATACAAAAGAAATTCGTAGTGCGGGATAAAATGTTACTTTTTGTTAAAAAAAAAAAAATCTACGGGAAACTGAAGGAATTATTTTATTGATATTAGAGTTGGTACGAGTTTTAGGTATGCTTAAAAATGTTATCGCATTTTATTGGACGACTACTCATTGCAAATGATTGTCTTTTTAATCCGATTTCTTTACCTTAATATGTTATAATACTGCTAGGTTTACGTTCGTTTGATGCCAATAGGATCGCCTTCTTTACACGGGCCTTATACTTAACTGGCGAAATGTGGGTTTGCTTGTGACGTCTTCATCATCATCATCATTTCAGCCGCAAAACGTCCACTACTGGACATAGGTCTCCCCTAAGTGTCGCCACATTGACCGGTCCCGTGCGTCTCGCATCCAGCGGATCCCCGCATCCTTCACCAGGTTGTGACGTACCTTTGCCTAACTCATCGACGATTACAGGCGTGATGTTGTATTATGTTCATTACCACAACACAAGTATGATTGCAGTCTACTAAATTTCGCAATCTATAACATAGGACTCTTAATTATGTGGGTGCACTTGTAAATTACTTCTCTGTCTAACCCTTCCGGGATCACACGCGTTATGTTATGAGCCCGGAAAACCACGTAGGTATTCTGGGAAAATGTTTAATTAAAGAAGTTAAACAAAAGCATCTTCTTGTCTTCAAACAACAAACTGCTATCAGTAAATACAGTGATTAAGATAAATTTCCTCTTAAACTGTTCCACGTACAGATCACCGGGTTTGCGTTCAGTGCTGAAAGTTTACGGGCTATAAAATTGAGTGCAAGTAGTTTACACTCCTAGATAACTTTCTGAAGTAAACTAACTGAGTTAGAAACGTTAGGGACGCTACACGCTTTTGTTCGGCTCGGCACGTTCGATTCGGTAGTATTATTTGTTAAAACAGAAGCTGATCCGAACGTGTGTGGAGTCATCATCTGGTTGGCCTTTTTTCTAACTATATTGGTGTTGGAATCCAGTCTAACCGAATGCAGCAGAATTTTGGGTTTAAAGATTCTTTATTTATTCTAAAAGAACATACATTGTTCGCTTAACGAATAAATACATAAATAAGGTAACATGTAGTCCAGTAGCTAACAGTTCAGAGATAATAATACATTCGCTTTAACAACATTGCTTAGTCACTATAAAGAAATATTACTTAAGGTATGTGAAAAATATTTTGCTCCTAATAAAGTTATTTTAGCCGTTATAACATCTACACGTAACGTACATGGAGTATCTGCCTATCTGACCTGTTGGTACTGGGTATAATGATGCCCCGTAGTAAGACTGGTTGTCAGACTTTCAGGTCATTGACTACCTGTTATGGCTGTCAAAGATTTACAATTGACAGTCGGGATCAACGGCTTAACGTGCTTTCCGTACACGAAGGAATCTCCTTATGTAATATTTTTTAAAATTAATAATAATAATTTATTTTTTTACACAGGCATCAAACCCCAAATCACATAAAAACCAATAACAAAATAACAAAAAACACAAACACAACAACAAAACACACAACACACATAACAACACACAACAAAATATCACAGCAATAAAAAAATAATATTAAATATCCACTAGTAAAATTACTTTCGGTTGACGCTTCGGTGAACTTCTAGCCAATACCTGCGAACCGGACTGTTCCAATCCTCACTAACAACATTTAGCAGTTGATTGGTCGATTTTCTTAAAATACTGTCGAACGAAGCTACGCGTGCACGAATTACGGCATAGAAGTAATGAGTGGTCGGACCCATACATAGATTAACCTAAGTAAGTGCGGCTTGACTTGCAGATAGATTCGAGTGGTAGCAGATTGGACTAATTTTGTACTTGAAACTAAAGAACTCGACGTAAAAAATATTGTGATTTTTTTTGGAGGAAAATATCACAGATTCGCTAGGGGTTAGTGTGACACACTCAACACATTGAATAGAATATCTGTGGCTCAAAAGCATTTTAACCCGTTGGTGGCTGTCATTTGCAAATGTTTAACAGCTGACGACCTGGCGTCAGAATAGGTCAGATAGGCCGTTCATTCGTATAAAATGATGGTGTTGATTTGAATCTGATTAGACTAGAATCGTAACCCTAGCTTATTTGGAAAAACGCTAGCCAGATGATGACCATATCCTCCTACATAATATAATAATTTTTACTTTTACTTCACGGTTGTGACCAATTTCGCCATCCCGAACATATGAGACGAACCGACCGCTTAGTACTTACATGCGAGTATTATAGGCGATAAACAAGGAACCTATCACTGTTTATGCTCTATTAAACATCGAATGTTATTATATAATATGGCGTCTGTAGTTTTATGAAGTAGCTGCCATTTATGTATCCATTTCTTCGGTTTTATTTAAGATGGTACTGTCGAACAAGCTAATAAGTATACAGCCAGCTAACTTGCATTTACTTTTAAGATAATACAGATACATTTAGAGACTGATGCCAAACGATACAGCGTTTGACATCAGTTGCTTAATTCGAAACGCTTTATAAAACAAAATTGTAATCAATATTTTCAGTGTGCTAGAATTATAAAACACTCTACCTGTATACTTGTAAGCTTGTTCAACAGTACTATGTTAAACTATAATGACTATATCAATAAATAGCTGCATGAGAAAATAGGGGTGAACTATTAGGAATACCTCTGTCTCTACCTTCGGAGATTACTGGCATGACGTTATGTTATTTTGTAAACATTTGATATATTTTATTAATAAAAAGTAGTAAATGATAGTGTGACTGCCGGGAGAGAATGGAAGTAAAAAACGTGTTGCATTATTAATAATTCCATTTAATATGGGACAAGAAGAGGAACAGGCTGAAGTTATGTCTGTTTAAAAAACCGCTAAAGTGGCAATGCAATAGGGTGTTTCACCAAAAAAAAATAATTAGTCCGTCTGTTAGATTATCGAAAAATATGGGATACGTGTTTTTTGTTTTATCAAACTAATAAAAAATGACGAAAATAAAACGTATCAAAGATCATGAGTTTGGGCTTTTGACGTCACTTTGTGGGTAAAAAAGTACAAACCTTGTCACGTCACACGACTTGACAAGACTTTTCGAAGGACTGTATCGTCTTAATCTTTTGTTTACGTGAAAAAAGAAAAAAATACGTTTCCATTATTTTTAGGAAATTTTTCTGAGTGCCAATTTATTTTTTTTTGGTGAAATACCCTATTTAAAAGTTTATGTAGAACTAAAAAAATGAATGAATGTTGTGTTAATATGTGTTACATGTACAGGGTGTAAAGCAACCCTTCACACATACGTCAACCAAGCATTCTGTACATCAAACTAAGTACCCATACACAAAAAATTTTGCTGGGAAATGCCTTTTTTTTGGGGTCAAAAATTACATTTTACGGTAAAACTCAATGTTGCACACTTAAAACATTGTGCTAGTGGATGTTTTGAATAGTAGAAGGGTTATGGAGGTTATTTAAATAAAGTTACAACCAGAAAAACTAGTATTTATAAAAACAGCTATGCAAAATTTTAGGTAACTAGGGGGTTTCCAGGTATGGTCTAGAACAAAAAAAATGATCGCAGTAGTGAGGAGAACAAGTGCCCTTCATTTGCGTTAAGGGTACTTTTACACCCTTTAGTAGTTTCTAAATTACGTAAATCTAATTGTGTTTGTTTCACTCCTTATGTCTGCCGACAGACTGTTCAATAGGTATCGTACGAGTAACCTCTGAAACACAACCTTTTTTTTTCATATATCAATACTAAGTGAGAATACAAATATAATTTATATTTACTTAATGTTGCCCAACGTAAAAGTTAGCAACACAAAATCATTTTCCAGAAAACTAAATATCTGAAGATAGTAAAAAAAATATCTCACTAAAGTCATACTGAACACTCATTATGGCTCTAACATCTGAGTCAGCCTTGAAATGGGCAATCCCTTTAAATGGGAACGGGATTTCGTGTGCAATTCTCGGCGTATTGCATTACACGTAGACCTAATCGTAGATATATTTAGAATGTAATGGGATAGTACTTTCGAGGGTTAAAGTAGGCCATTTTCGTGTTATGCGAGTACAAGAAAAACTAATGGGAATTGGTTGGGTTTAATGACTAAATAATAACAGAGGTTCGGGTCGATTTTTAGAGGTATTCCAATCTGAGCACCAATTTTAAGAGTACCTAAGCTTAAAACACCTAAGTTTATAGCACCATAGCTATTCCCATCTGAGCACCAATCAATATTTTGACGTGGATCTCTAATGGGAACAAAAAAAAAATTGATTCCCATCGAGCACCTATGATTTGGTAGCTGCTGGTGATGGGGTGTATAATAAAACTATTCGATAATAAAATATTAGTAAAGTTCCATAAAGTACCAGGAGAACAAAAACATTAGGTGGTATTGGAATCGTAAAATCAAATCTATATGCCTTTCTAATACCATGTAGTTTTTTTTTGTTGGAGATGAGATATAAGGACAGTGAAGTCTCACGAAGTACCTGGAGCCCAGAAATTTGTAGGAGGTACAGAACCATTAGAGAACTGGATTTATCAATTTTCTTTTTATTTTTTTTATTAAGGTTCTTCGTCATATAGATACTAACTACTTCTTCACGATTCTGACCTCCTGCTACTTTGTGAGACTTTACTGATATAGAAGTTCTACAAGCTGTTGCCAGCGGCTTCGCCCGCTACAACTCGGAAATTATCCCAAGGGAAGATACAACCGGGATAAAAACTATTCTATGTGTTAATTCAGGGTGTCAGTTAACTCAATACCAAATTTTATCAAAATCACTCCAGCCATTTAGTCGTGAAGGAGTAACAAACACACACTCACACTCTCACAAACTTCGCCTTTCTAATACGAGTATTAGTGTGATGTGATGTGATATACACGACGAAAAACTTTAATTTAATTTATATTTTTTATGGTTCCCATTAGAGCACCACGTCAAAATGTTGATCGGTGCTCAGATGGGAATAGCTTTGGTGCTCTAAAAATGGGAATACCTCGATTTTTTATATCCCTATGAAATACTAGGTGTTGCCAGCGTCTTCGCCCGCTACAAATCAAAAATTATCCCACGGGAAGATAAAATCGGGATAAAAACTATCCGATATGCCAACCCTTGTTATAAACTATCTGTGTAACAAATTTTATCCAAACCCGTTTAGTATTTTTTGCGTGAAAAGGTAACAAACATCCATCCATCCCTCCATCCATCCATCCATACATACAAACAAACTTTCACGTTTATAATATTAGTAGGAAGTAATAAGGTTGAAAAGTAGTCGACCATCAATGATCGCGGTACCTATACCTAGTAAGTACCGCAAAATATAATAAGCGTACTAACGTGCCTACCTTGTACTCAGTAGAAATCAATACGTATTTTTAGCTCAGAATACGGTCTTTCATGTCAGAATGTCTTGGATTCTTGAGAAAGTCAATTCTTTGTTGAGTACATATTGATTGTGATTGCTCGTAGTGTGTGTAATGAGGTTTCCTAAATGAAAAGGTCGTTGTTTGGTTTTTTGGGTCGTTTTCTAAAAGATTGCCTTGTTAGTTTAGTGGTTGGAAGCGCATCTGCGGAGCATGAAGTCCTGGGTTCCATTATTGGGCCGGGTAGGTACTTAATGTTATTAGGTTTTTCGATCAGGAATTTCTCAGTAACAGCCACTGAGTCTGAATTTGAGTTCGGTTGATGGCACACCAGACCCGACATTAGGACTTAAACATTACTGGCGAAATGTGGGAGTACTATTAGGTATACCTCTGCCTAACTCTTCGGGAATAACAGGCGTGATGTTATGTATGTCACACCAACCACATCAACGCACAAACAGTTAAGTTACTATGTTTCAGTATTTCATTTTTGAACCCCCACCCTACTTAGAAATTGTTCACCAGTAAATGAAAAAAGTGTTTTCTACAAACAACCGACAAGGTTTTTTTTGCTGATCCAAATTGGGTATTTCACCAAAAAAAACAATTTAGTCCGTTAGATAGATTTTCAAAAAATATTGGACACATATTTTTTCTTTTTTCACTTAAACAAAAGATGCAGACGATACAGGGCTTCGAAAAGTCGCATTAATTCGTGTGACGTCACAAGGTAAGTACTTTTTTACCCAGAGAGTGACGTCAAAAGTCCCCACTCATGATCTTTGACAGGTTTTATTTTCGTAAATTTTATTAATTTGATAAAACAAAAAACACGTACCTATCCAATATTTTTCGATAACCTAATAGGCAAATTCCCGAAAATGCAGGAATTTAGTAACTCTAGGAATATTATAACAAATTATTGGATAATGCGTTCGAGTTACTTACCGATAACGCTTCACATTGGTACCGTTTCAAACGTGTTTTTTTGTTATCATGGGACGAACTTTGCGAAGCTTTGATTTCAGACTAATAAGATTATTTTGGTGAAATACTTTATTGTTGGTGTCCTATCTTCCCTGTATTAATACTATGATCTTAACACTTGAAATCATGTCCTTAAAACTTTCTGATGTGGTAAGATAAGGAAATTACACCTCGATTACAATAATAATTTCGCTTAGCGTTCAAAATCACGTTATTACTAGACAGTTTTGGGGCTTATGAGACTTTGATCAAGTTATAATTGTACCAAATAAAATCGTAACTGTTTGGTATCTACACACTACACTTTCTATGTGTTTGCAAAATTAGGTAATAAAGTTAAAGGCAAGGTATATTTTTTTTCTGAATAGGCTTGAAACGGCAATGGGTTGGTCCATAATTTGACAACTCTACGTTTTTCTAAGAATTATAAGTTACTAGCTGTTGCCAGCGGCTTCACCCGCTACAACCCACGGGAATATAAAATCGGGATAAAAATTATCCTATTTGTTAATCCAGGTTATAAACTATCTGCGTACCAATTTTAATCCAAATCCGAGCAGTAGTTTTTGCGTGAAGAAGTAACAAACATACACACTCACACACGCACAAACTTTCGCCTTTATAATATTTTTGTGATTTCAACTTAATGTAAAGTAAAAATAATTAAAAGCGTGAATTAATGAAACATAACATGACTATTTATCTTTTAACGAGTTCTATTTTTAAGAAGAATTTTTTATACTAGTACTATGTATTATAAAAAAGTAGTTAACTAAAAAACCCGACTGAAAAGACTGAAAAGCAAAAAACAAGCACATTTTAAATTAAACAAAACTTGGAAGCAGGCGGGGTCCATTCTATTTTCATTTCATAATTAAATATTCAAATGAACCCCACCTGCTTCCAAGTTTTGTTTAATTTAAAATGTGCTTGTTTTTTGCTTTTCAGTCTTTTCAGTCGGGTTTTTTAGTTTTTTAACTACTTTTTTTTTCTAACTTTTTAGGTCTTTAGTGTTTGTTCTTTCGTTGGTCGCGTAAAATACTTCGTAGATGATTTAATTTTTGTGTTTGTTTATAGAATTTGTGACTTTGAATTTATTTTAAACATATAAGTGTCATATATTTTTGTAATCTCCTTTTAAAACCCTTCATTTTGAAACCCTACCCGATGGTAATGGTATTTTTTTATTTTTTCTAATCCACGATTTGGCCCCCAAAACCAGCAATTATCTTTGTTTTTTAATTTTTATGTAGCCAGTGACACTCGCACCATCACGACGAATCTAACGACGCATATTTCATTCAAATCCCTTCATCCGTTTAGGAGTTATGAGGGAACAAAGAAACGGACATACATACATACTTACATACATACATACATACACGCCAAACACATAACCCTCCTTTTGGGCTTCGCCGCAGTCGGGTAAAAATACGACAAAAACCTTTTAATTGAGCTTGGACAGCAATTAGTAAACAATCGAAACAAAATAAGGGCTCTATCAATAATTGCTTCATAATAAAGAAGGTCAAGAAAAAATAGGCATAATTAATACTCCTTTGTTTCAATCCTCGTTACACCGAATAAATTTAAAATCAGAACACAGTAATTTAAAAAAAACCGCACGGCAGCTTTGAAACTTCCGTTTAGTAAGCTTTTACAAAACAATGGATGTTAATTTTCATGAAAATTATTGTTAAGCTCAATATATGGGATATACACTTACTATGGTACGCAAATTGTATAGAATTTGCATATATAAAGGCCGTAATCGGTATTTTCCGCGGTGTCGACACGGCTCCGCTTTTGTTAACCCTGTAACCGCTTACCGGACGAGGTTTTAAATGAATACAGGGTAACAAGTTGCGGGTTTTAAACGGGTTTAATATTGAAGGTGGTTGTAAAAAGTCGGATGTTGAATGTTTGGCGAACCTGATTCATTTATAAACGTTCTTTAAAAGTTTGATTAAATCTCAGCACAGATGCTTGATCTACTGCTGGTTACTGAGGACGCATTTCAACTAACTGTAACTGAACGCGATCAGGTGACCTGTCAGTGTTATTAATAAAGACCGAATATTATAATTAAGCAAGATGTAATCGTCAAACTATGCATGATTAATACTCGAAATATGCAACAAAAGTTCCAAAATTAATAAAAATGAATAAAATTGATATGTCTGTTTGTAAAGTGAAAATTTACATGGACAGTGATAGCTCTTAAACGCGGTTTATTATCTCCCTTTTTAATCGACTTTTACGCTGATAATGCTGGTATAAGTTAGTGAGTATGTATGGACATATTTATGAGTATACTAGTGTAACAGTCATAAATTTTGTCTAAGAAGATATCCCCGTGAGATCGTCGGTATCTTCATTTTAGTTCCATATTATGAAAATAAAATTACTATTTTTCCAAAATGCTATTCTTCTTTCTTTTTTCTGTTCCCGATAGCGGTGGGCTACAATTTTTTTTTATATTTTTAAATGTTTTTTTTTTGTAAGGAATATTTAAAAATGTACAAAATTTGTTAAAAAAATAAATAAAGGGAATAATAATTTATTTATCACACTGCAAAAGCCGCCACCGCTGCCGTCTATTGGCCCCTGACTTGGCTTTACATGCCGCGATGCCGGCGAGAAATATCTCTCGTGTATGTTTGAGTTTCTCAAAATATTTTCAATGATGTATTCCAAAATGACAAGAACCTAATGCCGATGCTAGCAATACCGATGTAATGAATTAATAATAATAATAAAGATTTAATAATAAAGATTTTATTTTCTTTGCATGTGCATCAACAATAACACAAAGACGCACCAATAATGTTGTGTGCAAGTATCATACACATGTAATCCCTGAAGGGTTAGGTAGAAGTGTACCTAATAGTACACTCATATTTCACCAGCTATGTTTAAGTCCTATGTAATAGGACTCCCGCTCTTGGGCAGAGCGAAAGGGAGTGTCAGACTTCTACAGACTAAAAACCATCCATGTTCCTTCTTAGCCCTTTATGTCGAGGCCGCGGTATCTCTTACAACAACCCACAGCCCCTACGGGACCTATAGCCTCGATGAGGAAATACAACATTTCAGAAATAAATTCTAAAAAGTCTTTGAAAATCTGGGGGCATGGTAGTGCCCCCGCCAAGTCGAACAATAAAGCTAAGTATTACAACTACCTTCCTATTAAAAAATACATTCCGTACGTCAGAACGTCGAAGAGTGAGTCCATACGTAATTGTCGGTACCGACCCAGTCATCAACCGGCAATTGATCAGATTACCTCTGAAATATTAATGAGCATCGGTATTCACGTTAATGAGGCCATGACTGATTGATTGAAGTACTTCGCTAGTTATTTCATTTCATTTGCGAATAGCTGTGGACGAATTGCGCGGTTCATGTTGAGTTTTATAATAAAAGAGGTTAGTGTTTTTATTTTTTATAAAGGCTTGTGGCAAGAAAGTGATGGATTTTAATGTTGATAGATGGAGAGGGAGAGGAAGACAAAAATAATAATAATTACATGGTTTGTGTGGGTAGTTAATAAAAAAAAAACTAATTAGTCCGTCAAATAAATTTCAAAAAAATATTTTCTTTTTTCACGTAATCAAACAATGCAGACGATACAGTGCTTTAAAAACTCGTGTTAAGTCATATTCTACGACATTGGAATGACATTTCTTACCGGTGAGTGACGTCACAACCCCCACTCAAATCTTTGACGCGTTTTATCTTCGTCAATTTTTATTGATTTGATAAAACAAAAAATACGTATCCAATATTTTTCGATAATCTAACAGACGGACTACATAAAATCATAGTTTTTATTAAGTCAGTAAACATCCCTATTGTATGGAAGAGAGTGAATGATATCGTAACGTCTGACACGGGAGAAGTTGAAAGGAATAAGAGCAGCGCGATTAGAGTGCGCGCAAGATAAGTCTGCGCGCGGACAAAATCGGAACTAATCGTTGACCGCCATCTTGTCGTTTATGTCAGGTGTCAAGAGAGTGTACTGTGTTCCGTGTTTTTATTCGTTTTATAAGTAAATAATCCCTATCATTATGCCTAAAGTGATTAAAAGTGCTGGTAGAGATATTTTTAAGTTAGTGGTAATAACTTCTAAATAATAAACTTGAATTACTTTAAATTTTGAGTAATAAAAAGTTAGTATTGAATAAATGAAGGAAAAAAGATTAGTTAGCTGGCAACATTAAGCACGCCACCAGCGCCGCCAGTAACGCGCAGACTTATCTTGCGCGCACTATAGTAGGATTTTTGTATGGGTGTTTATTTTACTAGGTGTTTTATGTAATAACAATAATTCAACTATTTATTCAAGTAACAATAACTCATAGTGTTAGTAACAAATTAACTTATACCTACGTTAGTAAACTAAATTAAACACAAAAGAAAACAAACAGCACAAAACAAGAAATTAACACAACAAACAAATCTATGCTACAGGTCCAGCAGAAATTGTACAGCACGCGGTTAACGATCGCGCAATCCAGTCGGCCAGAGATAATTTTACAATATTTTTTTTTTGTACATTTATCCAATAAAATAATTCATATCAACTACTATATAACAACTCAACTAGTATATGAATTATTTTTCAATTATGTATTTATTGTTTTTACTTTTCATGCAAATAAATTCGACAAAGTCACGAGTATTCATATGAAACATCCTTACTTGCGTGAAATATGACAACGTCGCATTGTTTTACGCTTAAATATGAATGGATGGTTTGAATGAAAATGAATTACTCGTATTTATCAATGAAACTTAAATTGAAACTGCGTGTTTGGACCACATGGCCAGAATTTATTTTTTTATATTTTGTTTTACTTTTATACTCCTAGAGTATGGGTATAACATAAACGTTGTAAAGAAAGAGTCTGATCAAAAACGAAAGGTACTTGTTCTATGATTGTGATATTTTATTATATTATTATTATTATAGTTTGATAAACAGAATGCTTGGTTGACGGCTTGATTAAGAGTCCTCTTACACTTTATATATTATCGTGCTAACATTTATCATGCATGACAAAGACATTTTGACTTACAAGTCCTCGGAAAATAAATATCTAAATATTTAATAATAATAGGGGATCGGACTGAGTCAAAAAAATATGATTCTAATTAGTCCGTCAGTTAGATTATCGAAAAATATTGGATACGTGTTTTTCTTATACCAAATTAATAAAAATTGACGAAGATACAACGCGTCAAAGATCATGAGTGGGGGTTGTGACGTCATTTGTAGGTAAAAACTGTACTGAAATGTGACGTTTTCAAGAAGTTCACGAGTTTTCGAACCACTGTATCTTCTTCATTTTTTGTTTATGTGAAATAAGAAAAAATGTGTTCAATATTTTTTTGGAAATCTATCTGACGGACTAATTAGTTTTTTTGCTGTCCTATCCCCTACTCACCGTTCCACTTTGAAAAAGATAGTATGTTTTTGTTTCACGGATGAATGATGCTGTTTAGTTTACTCATACTAATAATCGTATCTTTTGATCCTTAAGTGATCTGTTAGTTCAATTTTCATGAAAACAATATTCATCCGACCTTTACGGTGTTCCGGATTAGGCATATCGAACAATATAAGGCTGCGATACAGTTTTATACTAATGCAGTTACTTTTGTTATCGAACACAGAGTATTTGCTTCAAAAAAAAAAATTATGTACGGTTACAATTTAAAGTTTTTCATATTTTATACTAAAGTTTATTATAAAAACATTTAAAAATATTATTAATAAAAGAAGTTTAAAAACTAAAACCCGACTACAAACCGCGGTCTTAAAAGAAGAAAACAAGAAAATAATTCTTGTCTGATATTCATAAAATATATTGAATTAGTATATTTCAATTTAATTAAAATTATTGTAGAGGACCGCTGTAGTCGCCGTTAAATTAGAAATACTTAGAACGAATTTAGACTGTTTTACTTACGAAAGTTAAACGTCACGCGTCAGTATGGAAAAACTCAGTTTTAATCCAGGTATCTCAATTCACTCCGTATTCCTGGTTCCATGCGTATTACCAGGAGCACAGAGGCTAAAAGTTTTTTCTCCGTGCCTCAGAAAGCCTGTTAAGTTGCCTGTCATGTGTAGATATCAAACAGTCGTTACAGGTAGGCAGTGACCTGAAAGAAAGAAAGAAAAAAAAAAAACTTTCATGCCGCATTTAACTCTCAAAATTCTGCCAGGTGCCAGGGTTTGGGCTGGGCGTTGATGAGTCAGTCAGTCAGGTCTTTTCTTATTATATAGATAATACTTAACGAAATTTTTTCTCCAGTCGGACGGCGGGGGGCGGTGGGTGGAACTTGAGGCGCAGGTGATGATGCGAGGTGGCGCTGTCGTCGGCACCACCGGCCCCACTGGCAATGCCTTGTTATTGGACTGCAGGTTCGAGCCGCCATTCGGTGAGTACAACCTTGAAATACGTCAAAAATACAATGTCTTTGTTATAAGTCACTAGAATCTAGTAGTGACTATATGATGCACGCGGCTTCGCCCGCGTGGATGTCGGATCGTGACCCACATACTAAAACCTTTCTCGAAAACCACTCTATCTATTGGTGAAAGCAATTTTTGAGTTAGAAGACAGACATGGCGGAGGACTTTGTTTTATAATGTACTGATAGTGATGATATGAGTCGCATTGCTGCATAAAGACCTCTCTTACTTCTTTAAATGCGACTTGTTCGTAATTAGTAACATATTAAAATAATGCCTTGCAAAAATTGTCTTGTGTTTGTTCCACGTAATCGTAATCGCACCCAAGACACACAAGGCGGCAGCCAATCGCTCAATCATTGCGCGAACCATTGCTCCTAAATCTTTCTTTGAAAGTGAAGAGGATTTGATGAATTATTATAGTCCTAATGGCTTCAACCTTTAGTTAGTGACCACATTGACTGCTTTAATTTAAACAAAGCGTAGTTGCTCAAATTAGTGCGGTCATTGTGATCTGAAAAATAAAAAAAGCTTCATTGCTTTTGTCCGATTTTTGCAACTCATCCTGATACGGGAAAAACGGTGCCGCTAAAATAGAACTGAAATAACAGACTGTGTACAAAATTGTTATGGTGGACCACTGTCCATGTATTTTAGGTTTTGTTTATTTTAGTTTTTGTTAGTTGGGCGCCATTCATAAATAACGGTAAGCGAATTATATAAGAAATCAAAATAATTAAAACTAATAATGCCAAAAGGGCATGAGCTCAAGATAAATATTTTTTCAACACACTTGCTCATAAAATGGTTCTAATTTCACTGCAATTGGGCACATATCATCTGTAATCAAACTGTTACTTTTTCATTGCTATTATTCACAAGTGAACTATAAGTTTTTTTTTGGTTGAGTTGCTTTGTTCTTAAAAAGTTTCGATACATAAAATCGTGTTAAATAGTCCAAATAATGTACCTATTGCTTGCTTATTTCATGCAACTTCGTCTTTAAATAGATAACTTCAACTTGTACGTTTTTAATAAATAAAACTTACACTAAAGCTTATCTTTTATTTCTTTGTAATAATAAATAAAACTTTGAAGTCGCCATTTTGTACATGGATAAAACGCTTTCCACGAAAACCCAAAAAAAGAGACCTCATTCTTGTAGTCTATGACCGTTCGCGATTGTTAGATGCGCGCATAGGATAATTAACTGATTAATTTTAACCGCCATTACGTAAAATTTTTCACAACTTGTTTTCACTGTGGAAAATGGTTTTGAAGCATATTTTCTTCTACAAGTGTGTTGAAAAACGTCGTATAATACATGTGTGTATTGATGATTACCGTCCTTGACTCTCTTATGACACTCACCTAACTTCTCGGGTATCAATGGCGTCTCACCGGTAATCACCAACATTACACACTTTTACCATTATGTACTATTAAGTTTTCCGTTTATAGTTAAAGTTTCAATTTTTAAGTATATTCGATTTTGAAATATGACGTCCTACTCCTTGTCACAAATTATCGCACTTCTTCTAGCTCATCTCTACCCTTCACGTGTAATATAGTTTATGAATAGCCCCTTGGTTGCAATACAACTATCGTATAACAGCGCAAACATTGTGGTTATCAAGCTAGGTATAACACAGGAACGGTACTGTGATCTAATTTTTCTTTACTTTTTGTAGACTAACTGCCGCACTCAGAGAGCGTCACTTAGTAAAGGTTTTGTCAGTTTTGTTATACAAAAGTATGTCAAAACTATACTAAGTGATGGCTTAAGTAATCATTAAATATCTCTGAGTACCGCAGTAAGTTATGAAAATCTAATTCTACTTTAACAAGGCGCTTTCTCTCCAGTTTAAGTCTAAAAAGCATGCGAGTAAGTCGCACCATTTTGAGCAAGTAACCGGCAATTTGTATACCGGCTTTATACCACGATATAGTCAAGCGTATACTCCCTAGTCCAATAAAGTATATTCTTAGACTTCCTAGAGAAAATGAAATAGGATATTGGCTATTAGGGTTTATGCAAAGTCGACGATTTTCTCTGGCAATGTATCTTGGGGACGATTTCCTTTAAGCCTTTCACAGCGGAAATATTCTGTCGCTAAATATAAAATAAAAGATTTTGTGCTATTTCTGTTTGAAATAGAATTTAATTTACGTTAATATTAACGTTTAAATCCTAATAAAAGACATCGCATTACTAATTATTTTCTGAAAACATGTTAGCAAAATCAGTTTGTCTGCTGGATAAAATTATGTGAATTTTGCAACATGTCTCTTCGACGTCCCGATGTTTTCGCTTAGAAAATTGTAAACTAAAAGCGCAACGTGTAAATTAATTAGATTTTATAATGGCAACACTATTTCTTATGAGTGATCTTGTATACGTGATTGAATGTATAGCATATTATTTATGTTACTACTTGTGCCAAAAACTTATAAAGTTAAACTGCGGGCAAACTAAGTGCCAGAGAAAGACAGAAACCGATATTTTAATACATTATATATCAAAGCCAAGAGCAGCTAGTGGCTAAATAAGAATAGCCACTCAACTTGATGTTTAGGTTAAGCCGTGCTTGCCTAGGTAGGTCCGTGGATAGGTGACTATCTATTGCATACCAAGTGCACCCGATAACACGTTAAACTCGTTTAGCCGTCGGGGCTGCGGGATGTTGTAAGAGATACCGCGGCCTTGACATTAAGGGCTAAGAAGGAACATGGACTGTTTTTAGTCAGTAGAAGTCTGACACTCCCTTTTGCTCTGCCCAAAAGCGGGAGGGGTTATTTGATGATTACCAACCCCAATAAAAAAATACACGTTTATTATGGCTGTCATTTGTAGATCATTGGCAGTCATTACAGGTACTCGATGTCCCGAAAGTCTGACAGCCAGTCTTACGTACCAAAGGGTCGTATTACCCAGTCTAACTGGGTTATCAGATAGTCAGTCGCTCCATACAAAATACTGATAATCAACGGCATTCGGTTTGGATTATGATATGGGACAAGTCCACCTCACTATATCCATACCACTGTAACTCCTGTCAGCCAGAATCAACAGTGGCGACCACAAGAAAAGCGCCGTGACAATGAAGCTCGACGAAGTCCCAGACAAATGATTAATTTCGTTGCGGGATCCAAGACAGTTAAAACATTTCTCGGTTAGGATTATAGCCGGCCCCTAACACAGCTGGAAAAAGGTTAGACAGAAGATGATATCTGTCAAAGCATGCGTGCCATGTGTCTGCAACCCGATCCGTTCTTCAGACCGCTCCATGTAACAGTACCTTTATTGAAGTAAAAAATAAATAGAACACTTTTCGAATTGTAAAGCGTGTTCACAATATGTTGCCCAAAAGAAAACAATTACTAAGAAGACTTCTCTGAACATCGCACAACTTTTGAACAACATTTGAACTTCATTTAAGCCGAACACAAAAGATTACTCTTACGAGTTTCCATCGTAAATTTTACGAGATTATTAAAGTAATCCCGATACTTTACGAAGGGCTTTCATAATTAACGCCAATTTAAGCTTAATTAACGCGTCTTATTATCTCGATATACACTCCCTTGTTTATTTAACACCCTTATATTTTTGTTGAAGAACATTTTATAAGCGGTTTATGATTATAACTGGTAGGTTATTAATGTGACATCATGCTTGTATTTACTACACACAAAAACTTTCGCCATTTTGAGAATTCATGAAATATCGGTAGCACGATTAAAGTAGGAGCTTTTTGGTTTTAACCGAAAACAAAGCAAACTACAGGAAAACCTAATAGCACTTTATCCTATACACGTCAGATATATATCTGAGCATCAAATCCAGAATGTTTAGCTCTGCAGCCATGATTGCAAACTAACTACTGACAGCAGTACTGAATTCACAGAACTTAATTTAGCTGCCCGAACGATTGTCTACGTGCTCCGGAGTAATGAAGCTCGCTAGTTTCCTTCCTTAAACTTTTTAATACCGCTTAGCTTTGTTGTGAATACCCACGAGTATTAGACATAAGAAAATAAAAGTAATAGTACGGAAGCCTCAAAAGTTTCATTTGCAATTTTACTAAGAAACTTACATACATTACATGCGCTCGTAAACATTCACACCCTTGATCTTTTTTCTCTTTCTGACCCGGGATGGTGGACAGAGATAGAATATAACTGAAACAATGTAAAACTTCAACGGTAAAACATTTGTGACCCAAGACCCTCGTCACGAAAACTGGCGTTGTGGGTCCGGAGGCGCGAGGAGGCGTAAAAATAGTTTGTGGGTTACAATTCTTCAGGACTTTCGCATCCCATAATCGATAAAGAAAAAGATATAAAGTGGAGTTGGCACAAATCTCAAGTATGTCAGCTAGGCGCCTGCTTGGCTGTTGAGCCTTGGCACGCTACATGTCCTGATTTTCGGGAATCTATGGTCGGGTCAGACCAGTAAATAGGAGTAATGTTTCTTGATAGTTTATTCCACATTCGTACAGGTCGTTCCTCTTTATAGATTAAAAGAAGTAAAACCTTATTTGGATTAGTACACTAATCCATACTTCTACATTGATTATGATAATGTGAAAATTTCTGAATATTTTTGTAAGATTACGATGAATATGGCAAGCTGATAGGGATCCTCTAGGATAAAACCAGTTTACCAAATTAAAAATATAACACAGGAAGTACAGTTGTATGGGGCGTGCTTTCGAATTGAAACAAGTGCATTTTGTGTCATTTATTTTATCACAGCTAATCCCAAAAATAGTGAAGATTAACATGACATGCCTGATGTCCTGGAACCAAAAACCTACTTCCTCTCAAACTGATTATGCTTACGTCTTGCTATACCATCACGATAAGTACGAGAACATGCATAAATTCTTATGAAAAAACATGAAAGAGATTTAAATACATATTAGAAGTATTTAGAAAATATCTCTACCAGTAAAACTATCTGTATATCTAGCCATGTCTACCTGCAGGAACTGTTAGGGTCGTTTCTGTTGTATATTGTTAAATATTTGCAGAAATTCTATTATTTATGGCTCGTAATGCAAAACAAACTTATAAATTAACTTAAGTATAATTATAAAAATACAGACACTCAACAATAATTAACTTTTTAAATAATTAAGTATTAAAATTAAGTGAAAGTAAGCACAGGATAAACGTCCACCTGGTCGCTTGGTGAAAAAAGGGCGTGGCTCCCGCCATTTTCAGTAGCTTCACTCAGTGTTGCCAACCATATGGCTTAAGTGTTGGTATAATTATCATCAGCATTATCCTACCTAGCCTTTTCACAACTATATTTGCATTGGCTTCCAGTATTTCCAGATCTACATCCGGAAATACTGGCAGCCGAGCAGTAAGACTACGATAGCAGTTGATTAATTCCTGTCATCATAATCTGTCTTGCCTTTTCCCAACTATATTGTGGTCGACTTCCAGTCTAACCAAATGATGCTGAATACCATTAATTAACATGGTTTGACTGCCTATCTGACCTCCACAACCCAGTTAGTACTGGCTAAAACTGTCACCTCTTGGCAACTGACTACATGTCAAGTCTACCAGCAGGGCTATTGCGTATCTTTTAAATGACAGTGGCTATCATATTGTCTATGGATTAGCTGTCAAATTGGTTATGGTTTAGTACAAAATGGAACCATTTGACAGTAATTGATAGGCACTATAGGTTAGCCACTGTCATTTAAAAGATACGCAATAGCCCTGCAGGTCATTAAAACACTGTCAAAGATCTACAAATGATAGCTAGGACCAATCGTTACCGAGCTTTCTGAGACAATAAGGAAAATTGGTATGTAATGCATTGTGTTAGAAACCATACATTTACCGTCACATTTATTGACAACTCGCTGTCTTTTCTTTTCTTATTCTAATTTCAAACTTATTGTTTATTCTCTTTTTCTGTACAAGGTGCCAGAGTTAATTTCTAAATGACCACACAGGTTGAGATCTCTACAGTACACATGTAAAAATAGATCGATAGGCATTAGTGCCCCATATGGTAATAGATTCCACTAAGAGCTTTGTTTACAGCCCCACTCTTTCTTCATGTCCGAGAAAATCGCAGTAGGTAATCCAATTTACTTTGGAGTAACAGACCCTAGCGATCTATTTTCTTTGCTTCTCCATTACGTTATCTGATAAGATCACATCTAAAATAGCCACTTAGAAAGTCATTTACTACCCTATCTTTTATACGGAGCATTAAAAAGTTTTTAGGACTGTTGAATTGTTGATGTTAAAGGGCGTAATGAAATAGAAATGGTTAAATTATTGCTGTCTTCATTAATGTTTAGGGAAATACGAAAATTAACACAAAAGGAGCGTAGCGTGGCTAAAATCAGAATTAAAGCTGCCAAGTGGTTGTTTTAATATAGATGCATGAAGCTCGTTCAGTAATGTTTACGAAAAATATCAGACGTACTTACCTTGAAAAACTCCATAACACGAAAATGTACGTGACCTCTGTCAATACCGAAAAGATTTTTTGAGGCTTGTCCATAGTTGAAAGAGATACGGCCATCTTTTTTCATTTCGATTTCTTCATGCAATTTAAAAACACCCCCTCCTGACAATACCACCTAAATATCTAAAGAACACTTACCTATACTAACCCTTTTGTTCTTGTAGTCAAAGTCAAATAAAGAAACAACAAAAACTTTTCAAAACTAGAACACCTAATTTCAGAACAACCCATTAAAAAGTTAAACGCAAAGGAAACAAAAGCCATTCAGCCAGGACACGTCGTCACTAGGACGAGACGGTTTTTTTTTATTTTCGTCAACAATGTAACAAACATCAGGCGCCGTCTAGGCGGCGATGTGAGACTCGTGGGCTGAAACGCTTCAGTGCTCGGGTGCCAAGGTCGCTGTGTCACGTGACCAACTCGACGACCGCTCGACCGATAATGAATGGACAGCCTTATTACGTCTATGGCTGGCTGTAGACGATTTGGCGCGAAATGTTGAGCGTTCTATTTTTGAATGCGTGAGTGTGTGTTTTTTAATGGCGGCAATAAGGATGTAAGCTGTCATGATGGATTGCCGGATTGATTTATGGAGCGGAAAAAGGGCTTGAGCTATGGTTTTTAATTCTTGATTAAAAATGTGCTATTTTAATACGTAGTGGTAGTTAGATATTGAATCAGTATTTTGAAGTCATGATCATAATTTTTCTGATTACTTGTCCCATTCTACTTGGGGTTGACGGAAAACGTTATTAGTACTTTATGAAGAAATAATTAACTTATAAGTACATAATCATCATCATCATCATTTCAGCCAAAAGATGTCCACTGCTGGACATAGGCCTCCCCCAGGTGTCGGCACATTGACCGATCCCGTGCGTCTCGCATGTAGCGGGTCCCCGCAACCTTCACCAGGTCATCGGTCCACCTAGTGGGAGGCCTTCCAACGCAACGTCTTCCGGTTCGCGGTCGCCACTCCAGAACTTTTCGGCCCAATCGGCCATCTGTGCCCTGCCCATTGCCACTTAAGTCTGGCGATTCTTCGGGCTACGTCGGTAACCTTGGTTACACATAAGCATCATCATTATCATCAGCTATAAGACGTCCACTGCTGGACAAAGGCCTCCCCCATAGAACGCCATACAGAACGGAAGCCTGCCGTTTGCATCCACCGGTTAGGTGGCAGGCCTACCGACGCTGCGTGTTCGAGTTCGACACATAATGCTTTAAAAAAAATTTCTCAAATTAGATATGTCACTGATACTACTATTGATACTGAAAACGGGATATTTACCATGTTGAATTTTTGTTTCGAGTTCCTGATATTTTGGCGCTGTTACCATGATTTCAGTAAGTAGTGCTTTAATAATTTATTTACATTTTTGTTACGTATTTAATATTCAAACACGACTAAACGCAGTCACGCTTCACAATGTTAAATTTAATCGGACAATATCATTCATCAAATCCGTGTCCTACATTAGAAACATAATTACAAAACTCGAGGTGCATAAAGTTATAATATACATATTGGCATCAGGGTGGTTTCATGCGTCAAATTTGATGGATTGTGTTCGTATTAGGCGGTTCCTGGCGTACATTTATGATAAATTGAGGGTCACCCGACGATTAAGCACGAAAGGGGGAGATAAAAGTACCAAATATGTGTTTTTAAATGGTTTGATAGAGTGGACGGTACCTAGCTTATTTTTAGATAAATACAAGCTGTTGCCCGCGACTTCTTTCAAATTTTGTTGTGTCTCTCAGGGACTGAAAGTAACTATGTCCTCAGGGGTATAATCTATCTCCTTGCCAAATTCCATTACGATACGGACGGCCATTTAGTCGTGGAAAGTTAACAGACAAAGAAATAAACAGTGTAACCATCGACAGGGTGAAATTATCATAAAAATAGTACTAAAGTTTCCATAATAATAACAAGTGTCTAATAAAAACATGTGGTGCCATCTATTTTCACAAAAACGTTATTGTTGTTTTCTCGGGCAGAGTACATTTTTTCGAGTACTTGATAGTGTATGATCAGTGATTGTATTTACCGTAATTATGTTCCCGAGAACGTCTCTAACGATTTCGATGAGGGTAGCAATATAAGAATTTACGGAGGTGAAAAATCAATCCAGCTCGGTTTCATGTCTGGAAAGTTCGTTAGAGGCCAGCAATGGTTACTTGTTTAGGTATTCTAATGTTTAATAATTACGACAATCCAGACTCCAGACCATGGTCACCATTATCAGATTGTAACGTTGTTTTGTTTTATAGAAAAACGGAAAAAAAACCTTCTAACTTTAACAATATCTCAATACACAATCGTTTAGCATTGAATAGAATTGAAAGCTCAGCGCTCTGTTTAACCAGTTCGAAATGCTTTTAAAATGGCCTCCGCCGCTAGCTGTCAGTTACGATAATAATGTGAACGCCGCTCTATATAACCTACCCGTTGTGCTGTCTTACAAGTTTGTACTGTGAATTTTATAATAAGAATACGAAAAGTAGATACCTCTTAAAATTATGTATTGTCTAGATAATTATTATGTTGACTGACCTGGGGTCTGAAATTATTGCTTTAGTAAAATTATAGTCGAATGGCAATATAAATTACGTTTCAATAAGGCAGTTAACAAAAAAAATCTAATTAGTCCTTCAGATAGATTTCCAAAAAAATTTTGGACACGTATTTTTTTTTCACGTAAACAAACAATGAAGACGATACAGTGCTTTGAAAATTCGTGTGTCGTCATTTTCTGAGACATTAGTATGACATTCTTTAGTGGTCAGTGACGTCACTCCCCACTCAAATCTTTGACGAGTTTTATCTTCGTCAATTTTTATTGATATGATAAAACAAAAAAAACGTATCCAATATTTTTCGATAATCTAACAAACGGACTAATTAGAATATTTTTTTTTAATCACTAAACATCCCTATTCGTAAAATGTTCACAGTGACAACTCCTAGTACGTGTGACCATTTTAATTTTTTTAACGTTATTCATATCAGCTTGTGGCCATGGGTACTGCTCCGTAATTTTTGTGTCTCAAAATGACGCCAAATTCCATTTCAAAATCTTTTCCATTTATCCCAGATGCGCAAAAAATCACAGGTGTAGATATTACATAATATTAGTGTCTTAAACATTTTCGACTTCTACACATTTGTTTAAACCATAAAAGTTCTATCAACTAGATATTAATATCTTGTTATGGCTGAAGCGGTCGGCCATTTTAGGCACCCTTTTTTTTTACGATCGGGAAGTCATCAAATAACCCCCTCCCACTCTTGGGCAGAGCAAAAGGGAGTGTCGGACTTCTACTGACAAAAAAATCCTTCTTAGCCCTTTATGTCGAGGTCGCGGTATCTCTTACAACAACCCACAGTCCCGACGGGCGTTGGCCCTTTCGGGCTCCTTCCTTGTTGCTGACATCTCTTTGAGCCGCGCGTGGAACACGAACGCGCCGTCGACACGGCCTATTGTCGTCATAAGGCGGACGGACGGCGAGCTAGCCCATTACTCACCGTCCACAGGTCATTTTAGGCCCCCTAAGGTCTGAATGATTTATCATGATAGTTACTGTCTTTAACTAAATTTGTTTGGGGTGTTCTACTTTATTAATGGTGAAACCATCTGCTACCGCCTTCCCAGCCAATTCAACTTTCACTCACATAGTCCCTCCATCGTTTCTTTGATTTTCCTGTACTCTCATAATTATCCACATTTTTTTCATTTATCCGCATCGCATGTTTATACCACGAAAACTGATTACCACACAACTTTACAGTCACCGGAGCCACTTTCAGACTTCCTCTTATGTACTTACTCCTTTTTTATCCATGACCAATTTAATTAAAATTGGAAGCAAAGTAATAATAGTCCTCCTGACCGTTTCCGGTCACGGCGGCCAATCTAAGTGGAGATTAGCCATCGGCGCGGGAGAAATTATAGTGCACAAGTGTGTGTGCAGGCACAAGTGCACTCTCTGTTCCTTTTTCTCTCATATTCCGATGGGACGGCAATCCGACACGACCGGAGAGAGATCAGGCGCAGGACCAACGGCTTAACGTGCTTTCCGAGGCACGGGGGTATAATACCGCCAACTTCCAAACTCCGGGCTACTACTGGGAAATTTCTAATGAAAAACCCAATAGCACTTAAAAGCAAAGCAGCAAAGTACAACAGCTGTAAAAGGATTTTATTTACGAGGATTCAGAAATTTTCTAGACTGGAAGGAACACTTGTTGTTTTCTGATGACTGGCAAAGGTGTTTAATTAGGGTATCCCAAAAGCGAGAAACTATCTTTAATTTAGATTTATGATATTAGTGAAAGTTTTAAAGTAACGTGGCGTCACCTTTTGGCCCTATCAGAACACCAGCGCTGTGACATTTGCCCTAAATGTTACAGCACCATTCGTTCTGCGAGCAATGTGCCCTGCTCATTGCCTCTTAAGTCTGGCGATTCTTCGGGCTACGTCGGTAGCCTTGGTTCTCATGCAGATGTCCTCATTTCTGATTCGATCACGCAAGGAAACTCCGAACATAGCCCTCTCAATAGCCATTGTTTAATTGCTATTCTAATAATATTTTTAAGGTTAAGTATTTTCACACCTATCCATAGGTTTTACCACGGACCCTACAAAATAGAATATCGTAACAATAATATCCAGTTTCATTTTAATAACACCAAACTTTCCGACAGCCTACTTGATAAGGAAAATGATATTCATTTAATTTTGGTACTCTGATAACCGAAGTTTCTGGCAATTATACATGGATCCAATTAATTTTTTATGCAACTTTATTAAGCGGATTGGAAGTTGAAAAGATTTTCCGTTTCCGAAAGTTATTTTGATACACGCAGCTGAGGCTTTGAAATTGACGTGTGGAAATAATTAAGGTCGTATTTTATGCATGGATATCACAGGATTAGCAGGTATAAAGATACATTTATACCATCCAGTTTAAAATAGCTTTATAGAGCAGCATTCAAATGCTTTATGAAAAATTATATGAAATATAATGAAATTTATAATGAAAATTTATAAATTAAATTATTAATTATTATTATTATTTTATTAATTTATAAATTTTTAAAATTTATAATGAAACTTTTTTAGTAATCGTCGGCATTATATTTTTTTCTCTTCATATTCGTAACTACCTGTAACTATCTGTATCCTAGCTATAAGTTTTCTTGTATAATAAAATAAAATAAATAAACTAATTGGTACGTAATTAACAACGAGGTAAACATTTAAACAGTTCTCGTTTTGGTATTTCAATTGTTATTTTTATGACGTCTAGAAAATGTTAGTCTAACTGTTGTGTATTATGTACTTAATATAAACTTATTATTAACTTCGAAGGTTCTTCAGCAGAATGAAAAAACAAACAATAACGTTACAAGAAGGATGTTTACTGACTTAAAAAAATGTGATTGTGTGTGTGTGTTTTGTGTCTGTTGGATTATTGAAAACCATTGGATACGTATTTTTTGTTTTATCAAATCAATAAAAATTGACGAAGATAAAACGCATCTTAGATTTGAGCGGGGGTTTGTGACGTCACTGACCGGTAAAGAATACCGTACTAATGTCTAAGAATATGACGTCACACTAGTTTTCAAAGCACTATTTCGTCTTCATTGTTTGTTTACGTGAAAAAAGAAAAATTATGTGTTCAATATTTTTTAGAAATTTATCGGACGGACTAATTAGATTTTTTTTGTTAACTACCCTATTGAGAACCTTATTATTTTTGAGCATAACTTGCCATCTTCTTTTTTAATAAGCAACTTCTTTATTTCTTTATCGTTAAAAAAACATAATATCCGCCAAATAACTTCCAAGAAATTTTCATCTTAACTGATATAGGGACGTAGGTACAAAGAAAGCCGACATCCGTCTTGTCTCCGCTTCCTCAGATACTCTTTAGAAAAGTAGGTAAGTAGGTGAAAGAGGGTGCACCGTCTAATCAATGTATTGTACTTCCCGTGTAGGTACATATGTTCTACATTATTGTATTAGGGTGCTTGTATACAGCGTGAGGCTGTGTTTACATGTGCGTGTGTGAGTATGTGTGTGTGTTGCTCTTTTATCTATGGCCATTAGTAGGTAATAGAAAAAGGTTGGAAGAAAATACTTTTTCTAATATCTCATCTCAGGATTATACAAAGACTGTTTTGATGTAATACTGCATTGTACTGACTCAACAAATATATACTTACAATGAAGTTAATAAACGAGATTGCGTACCTTGAGTCGATTCGTAGACAAAAAAACTGTGGTAAGGGTAAACAGCCCTGCTGCGAGTTGTTCGAAAATACCGCAGCGTCGGCACAAGGGCTAAGAAGGGACATGGGTGGTTTTTAGTCAGTAGAAGTCTGACATTCCCTAACGCTCTGCCCAGAGCGGGAGACAGCCCCTTTTTTCTCATACTGTTTGTGTTGCTATAGGTTACTTTTTACATATCTCTGGTTTACCTGTTTATTTTTGGATTTAGAGATATTTCTCAACGACATTTGTGACGTCTCTATATGCCGACTCTGACTTATGTCAGAGTCGGCATATAAAATCTGACACCCGGTTAAGCAATAACCGCACGAATAAGAAAGGCCTTTTTTTAAATTCTCTTAAATGTTGACTTTTTGTGACATCTTTCAACGGCTTTTTAACCGATTTCCAAAAAGGAGGACGTTCTATTCGTGTGTAAATATTTTATTTATTTATCACCGCACATTATATATCCGTCAATTGTGGACCGATTTTCAAAATTCTTTTTGTGTTTATAAGGGTATACTCCCGAGGAACTCCGATTGTCACCAAGTTACGATCCGATTATGTGATCCCTGAGAAATCGAGGGAAATCCTCAAATTATATAGGCGTTTTATTTATTTTCATTTCATAATTTAATATTCAAATGAACCCCGCCTGCTTCCAAGTTTTGTTTAATTTAAAATGTGCTTGATTTTACTTTTCAGTTTTTTTAGTCGGGTTTTTTAGTTTTTTTAACTCCTTTTTTATTTCTAGCTTTTTAGTTCTTTTGTGTCTGTTCTTTCGTTGGTCGCGTAAAAATCTTCGCAGATGATTTAACTTTTGTGTTTGTTTATATGATTTGTGATTTTGAATTTATTTTAAACATATAAGTGTTATAGTAATATTTTTGTAATCTCCTTTTAAAACCCTTATATTTGATACCCTACTCGATAGTAATGGATTTTTTTTATATTTTGAAATACGCTATATGGCCCCCAAAATCCACCAATTTCTTTTCTTTTTTAATTTTAATATAGCCAGTGACACTCGCGCCATCAAGACGAATCTAACGACGTATATTTTATTCAAACCCCTTCATCCGTTTAGGAGTTATGAGGGAAATAAGAAACGGACATAGATACATACACGCCAATAGTATTTTTTATAATTAGAACTATTTTGATATAAACATTCACAGCGCAAATAGGGTTATGTGAACCCTATTTGCGCTGTGAATGTTTATATCAAAATAGTTCTAATTATAACAAATTAATTCCACCAATCGGCAGTGGCGTGCAGTTTTCCCCCACGATTTGTAGGCCACGAATAATTGACAGCATATAAAAAATGAAAATAAGCCCGTAAAAACAAAACTTTTAAATACAATTCAAAACTCACCACATTATTCAAGGTTTAACTCACGATTTTCTAACGACGATGCAAACAGAAGAAAGATTCGGCCACCTGGCCGCGGGTAGTCCAACGGTTATCGCGGCCTCGACATAGAGGGCGAAGAAGGAACATGGGTGGTTTTTAGTCAGTAGAAGTCTGACACTCCCTTTCGCTCTGCCCAAGAGCGGGAGGGGTTATTCGATGATTTTACACCCACCAAAAAAAAAAAAAAAAAAAGATTCGGCCACCTCAAATATCTCATCCAAGTGAATGGGTGATAGTTACAGAACACGTCACTTGCAAGTTTTTGGACAAATTTTCGTAATTCGGGTACATGTCTACCTTTAGATACAACTTGAATCTTATCATTATACGATCCGCCCCTAAGACGATAATTGAGAACACTTATTACCTTTAACATCTAATAAACACACAACTTCACAAGTAAATACCATTGTCATTTGTTACGTGAATAAACAAGTAATACACAACAAAATTAATACTTACACTACTGTTAATAATTGTTTGCAGTTGTGAGTCATATTTAGGTATTTAAATTAATCCTCTGCTCTTCATAAAAAGTTAATCGAAATAGTTAGCGCAAAGTTGACATGAGTCATACGTAATGACAACCAAAAAGACATTTGACAGAACACGCCGTCAATGTTACAAGGAGGCTATTCTAATTTCCTCAAATATTTGATAATTAATTTCAATTTTTAAATGTTTTGAGTTCTACTTAAGTTTTCGTAGAAAATTACTTTCGAGTTTTCACAAAAAAATGTTTAATACATATAAGCTTTATATAGTCTCAGTTTAAGTTACAAGAAAGTTAATTATTGATTCAAACCATTTTCTCCAATTTACCCCATACTCGAGGAGATTTTAACAACTTCGCAGGCAATAGATTGGCTTGTGTTGTTGCAGCCAATCACAGCCCAGCTACACTCGCGGGAGCTGGCGCGTTAAAATGGCTGGAATCTATGTATGTATGCGGTTCATAGACGCACCGATGTGAAGCTGTGTGCGTAAAATTATGAATGATTATAGGCAAGTCGAGCGTTAGCCTGTAATATGATTCGTACTAATCGTAGTAATTGCCAGTGAGTGTTAGTGGGATGCGAAAAATGCTATAAGTATTTTAGCAGGAGTTTGAACTTGTTTTATTATTATTTTGTACATAGTGTTATTTTATTACATGTTTGATTCGTTATAAGAAATGTTCAGTTGGTAAGGTAGGCTAAGACTAAGAGCCTATATAGGGCGCACGCCCCTGGCCAATCGGTTGATGTTGATTAATCTGTCTAGAAAATACAATCTGGAAAGTTGTAGTGGAAAGATTAAAGCAAATAATAGCTTACATTCGTTTAATATTGCTCGATCAGAAACCTTGTGATTTCGTCCTTCGGGATTGAATTCTTGATTTTTCTTCAAAGAAAGTCGGGAGAGATGTCTACTCGACCCTCACGATTTTCAAAATCATTATCTTTATTTACACTTTCTATTACAGTATTATTTGGGTGGAGTAATCATATTGGACTGAACGTTACCAGGTAACTGTTGCCGGGGTATTAGAGCAAATAGGTAAGTTAAATTGGTCGATTTCATTATTGTATGACTATGAAATTGTGGTTTGGTTGTGGCGCTCAGATTGGATATCACACTAATATTATAAAGGTGAAAGTTTGTGAGTGTATATGTTTGTTACTCTTTCACGCTAATACTACTGAATGGATTTGGTTAAAATTTGGTAGGCAGATAGTATATAACCTGGATTAACACATAGGATAGTTTTTATCCCAATTTTATCTTCCTGTGGGATAATTTTTCGAGTTGTAGCGGGCGAACGTAGTTATAATATAAAGATATAGTAAAAGAAGAGATTAAATAATGAGAAAAAAGTGAGGAAACGTTCTGGTTAAAAAAAAATGTAGTAACAAAAATTAAAAAAGATACCCTTTTAATTTTTTTCACTACATTTTCTTTTAGGTGGTTTGGTCATGTGTAGAGGATGAGTAAAACTCGATAAACCAAATATATTTACAAGGCAAATGTGAGCGGCAATGCCGGGAGGGGACTCCCTAGAAAGACATACACTGACCATATTGGTTCTTAAAAAATGACAGGTGTGTAGTGTAGTACTCGCAACCGGTGTATGTGTATGGCCAGATATATGAATGTGGATGAGGCAAAATGAGTATAATATAAGGATCGTAGCAAGTGGCGTGCTGTGGTTTCTGCCTACACCCCATGGGAAAAGAATGTAAGTTTATGTATGTGTATGTGTGTAAAACGTTACGCTTGTAAACCCTGAAGGGGTAGATAGAGATGTGCCTAATAGGAAACCTTCATATTGCTAGTAACTATGCTAATTACCCGACTAAGATGACTGTCCTACTCGCTGTGCTGTTCCAAGTGTTGCAGTAATTAAAATGGTAACATTCTGGTTTTAACTATTTAATAGTTACTGTCATAATAAGTCACAATAACCCTTCTTTTGGCCTTCGCCGCGGTCGGGTTTAAACTAAAAACTAACGTACCGAACAAATGTGAACTCGTATGCAGAATTGCAAAGTACTTGGTCTTGAAATGAATACTGAATTAATGCACATAATTAATTTGTTTCAAAGGTAGGAAATGTATCGGTTATTCCCTTGGTGTTACAACTACAGAAGACCATTGGAATATTCATAGAACTTTCACGTCTTAGTAATTAATTATCAATGGTTTCTGTCTATTCATGGACGATGTTACTGCACTATTGTTCTAAACGTAATTATATGCCATTTATTCTAATCCGTATCCAAATGATGGGATTTTAGACGAATAGGAATGTTTACTGTCTAAACAAAATATGATTATCTTTAGTCCGTCAGTTAGATTATCGAAAAATATTAGATGTGTTTTTTGATTTATCCAATTAATAAAAATTGTATAAGATAAAAAAGTGTCAAAGATCATGTGGGGGCTTTTGCCGTAACTACGTGGTAAAAAATGCAGTGCGATGTGATGTCACATGAATTTTCGAAGCACTGTATCGTCTTAATTTTTTGTTTATGTGGAAAAAGAAAAAATATGTATCCAATATTTTTGGAATTCTATCTGACGGACTACTTAGATTTTTTTGTCAACTACTCTATTGTTATCAACTTTATACAAGTGATAGTAGTACTGCCTTGTTGGTCTCGTGGTCTGAAGCATGCCTGCTAAGATCCCTTTTACATGGGACTTAGAAGTATCTGGTGAAATGTGGGTGTACTTTTACATGAGACTTAGAAGTATCTGGTGAAATGTGGGTGTACTTTTACATGAGACTTAGAAGTATCCGGTGAAATGTGGGTGTACTTTTATATGGGACTTAGAAGTATTTGGTGAAATGTGGGTGTACTATTAGGTTTAACTTTCTCCGTGGTCGATTGGTTTCGGCGTTTGCCTAGTTGTAAATTTGTTTCCAGTTTGGCTAGGACATTGCAGGCTTGAATCACCTGATTGTCTGATAAAAAGATGATTCCGTGCTTCGGAACGCACGTAGGTATAAGCCGGTGATCCCGGCCGCCAAATGGCGGTCGTCAAACCATGTTAGAGGCCTTTGAGGCGGTTTAGAAACTCTGACACTAGGGTGTGTGGGGTCGTTAGACCTTACTGCCCATGCGATAAGAAGAAGATTAGGTTCACCTCTGCCTTACCCTCCGGGGATTTCAGGCGTGATGTTATGTATGTTATTAGTCGAAATAACTGAACATGCCATTCAAATGTTATAAGTTGTACCGCAAACTTACCTATATGTGTACTCAGACATAATTAGATGGTTTACTCAGGTATTAAAGATTTTCCCAGTAGGTAACAAAATTAAATTATAAGTTTGGTCCTCCAAAAATTATTTACGAATTATTGAAACAGTTGTCATTGTAGTTTGTAGGCACTCTGTTGCATATACAATGTTTGTTCAATTATAACTGACACCATTTTCATAAAGTTTTGCTACCTAATGTGCTCACTAGAGCGTGGGTTATGGGTCTTTGATGTTATCTGGGTTATAACTTGTTTATAGTTTCATTGCCGTTTCTATTCGCAGTTGCATGCTCATCTGTAGTTCGTTTTATTTCAAAGTATATCTGTGTTTGGAATTGAATTAAATTGTTGCTCTAGCTTTTCTTTAGATAGCAAGTGTTCATGGACACTAAATCGTATATTATAGGGTAGTTGATAAAACATACAGACATATTTTTTTTTCACGTAAACAAAAAAAATTAAGAAGATACATATTTTCGAAAACTCGTGTGACGTCACATTTCAGGACATATTTACCGGTCAGTGACGTCAAAATCTCCCACTTTTTTTCACCGACTTCCCTTAGAGATAAGGCTATTACAAAATACTGCTTCTGGTGATTTGGCTATTGCAGTGTATTTGTGTGCGTTTCGACCGCGCGGCCACGACGTTTTTTTTTTAAAATACTGTACCAAGTTTATGTAAAAGTTTGTAAAAGTTGATTCCCAAAACCATAAATTTGTCAAAGTTATGGTTACAAAGTTATAAGGGTTTGAACGTGGCCGCGCCATCGAAACGCGGAGAACCGCGCGGCCACGGAGATCTTTAAAACTAAGCATTGCAGAGACCTGCAATTTAGGTAAATAACAGATTCCAGATGTAAAAAAATTGTAAATATATAGAAAAAAACCCTAGGTTTATATTTTAGGAGCTGTAACACTAAAACCCCATGGCCGCGCCATTGAAACGGTGAAAACCACGTTATCGCCGATATCTCGCTGAAAAAGCATCGAAGTGGTCTGGAGTTTCTTGTGATTCATAGATTTGAATTTGTCAAATCATGTAAAAATACAAAAAAAAACCCTAGGTTTATATTTTAGGTGCTATAAGACTAAAACGCCATGGCCGCGCCATTGAAACGGTGAAAAATACGTTATCGCCGATATCTCGCTGAAAAAGCGTCGTAGAGGTCTGAATTTTCTTGTAAAACATAGATTTGAATTTGTCAAATCATGTAAAAATACAAAAAAAACCATAGGTTAATATTTTAGGTGCTATAAGACTAAAACGCCATGGCCGCGCCATTGAAACGGTGAAAAATACGTTATCGCCGATATCTCGCTGAAAAAGCATCGTAGAGGTCTGAAGTTTCTTGTAAAACCTAGATTTAAATATGTCAAAACTTTTGGAAATACCCAAAAAGGACCTAGGTTTATATTTTAGGAGCTGTAAGACTAAAACCCCATGGCCGCGCCATTGAAACGGTAAAAAACCACGTTATCGCCGATATCTCGCTGAAAAAGCATCGCAGAGGGCTGAAGTTGTTTGTAAAACAATGATTAGAATTTGTCAAAAATTGGAAAAATACACAATAAATTTCTAGGTTTATATTTTAGGAGCAGTAAGGCTAAAACCCCATGGCCGAAACGGTGAAAATCACGTTATCGCCGATATCTCGCTGAAAAAGCATCGTAAAGGTCTGAAGTTTCTTGTAAAACCAAGATTTGAATTTATCAATTTTTTTAAAAATACACAAAATAATCCTAGCTTTGTATATCAGGAGCTGTAGTACGATATCGTTTAGAACCTTTGTTGTTTCGATAGGGTGACCATGACTTTGTGTTTACAGAAAACTTTCCACCTATTGCATTTCCCTAGAAATTCCAAAACTAGGTTTACTAAAAAATGAAAAAGTATTACGACAGTAACTAGTATGTATTACTTACCTTGGTTATGAAGCATTAATTTGAACGCCAATCGTAAGGCGTAACAAAGTCCAAATTGTAAGAGCAGAACTTAGTTTTCCAAAGATAAAAAAAATGTCCGAAACAGTGCTCAAATCAAAGTCCGTAGGAATGCCAAAATATAAAAACACCAAACAAACACCAACGAGTAGTCCCTACGAATTAACTGAAAGTAAAACGACGACTGCAACAAAAGGCTTTTGGCGGAGACTGCGCGACTACAGGATATCTCTTTTAGAGTGCACTTTGTTACGCCTTACGATTGGATTTCAAATTAATGCTTCATAACCAAGGTAAGTAAGTAATACATACTAGTTACTGTCGTAATACTTTTTCATTTTTTAGTAAACCTAGTTTTGGGATTTCTAGGGAAATGCAATAGGTGGAAAGTTTTCTGTAAACACAAAGTCATGGTCACCCTATCGAAACAACAAAGGTTCTAAACGATATCGTACTACAGCTCCTGATATACAAAGCTAGGATTATTTTGTGTATTTTTAAAAAAATTGATAAATTCAAATCTTGGTTTTACAAGAAACTTCAGACCTCTACGATGCTTTTTCAGCGAGATATCGGCGATAACGTGATTTTCACCGTTTCGGCCATGGGGTTTTAGCCTTACTGCTCCTAAAATATAAACCTAGAAATTTATTGTGTATTTTTCCAATTTTTGACAAATTCTAATCATTGTTTTACAAACAACTTCAGCCCTCTGCGATGCTTTTTCAGCGAGATATCGGCGATAACGTGGTTTTTTACCGTTTCAATGGCGCGGCCATGGGGTCTTACAGCTCCTAAAATATAAACCTAGGTCCTTTTTGGGTATTTCCAAAAGCTTTGACATATTTAAATCTAGGTTTTACAAGAAACTTCAGACCTCTACGATGCTTTTTCAGCGAGATATCGGCGATAACGTATTTTTCACCGTTTCAATGGCGCGGCCATGGCGTTTTAGTCTTATAGCACCTAAAATATTAACCTATGGTTTTTTTTTTGTATTTTTACATGATTTGACAAATTCAAATCTATGTTTTACAAGAAAATTCAGACCTCTACGACGCTTTTTCAGCGAGATATCGGCGATAACGTATTTTTCACCGTTTCAATGGCGCGGCCATGGCGTTTTAGTCTTATAGCACCTAAAATATAAACCTAGGGTTTTTTTTTTGTATTTTTACATGATTTGACAAATTCAAATCTATGAATCACAAGAAACTCCAGACCACTACGATGCTTTTTCAGCGAGATATCGGCGATAACGTGGTTTTCACCGTTTCAATGGCGCGGCCATGGGGTTTTAGTGTTACAGCTCCTAAAATATAAACCTAGGATTTTTTTCTATATTTTTACAATTTTTTTACATCTGGAATCTGTTATTTACCTAAATTGCAGGTCTCTGCAACGCTTAGTTTTAAAGATCTCCGTGGCCGCGCGGTTCTCCGCGTTTCGATGGCGCGGCCACATTCAAACCCTTATAACTTTGTAACCATAACTTTGACAAATTTATGGTTTTGGGAATCAACTTTTACAAACTTTTACATAAACTTGGTACAGTTTTTTTTAAAAAAAAACGTCGTGGCCGCGCGGTCGAAACGCACACGTGTATTTTGGTAAACTTGCCAAGTTCGATTTGGTGATCGCCTTTTGAGGTTCCGAAAATAATCAATGTATCAAATTCCGAAAAGAACCGTCGTTATAAAGGGCCCGTTATCTAGGGCCATAAAAAGTAACCAGTACATACAATATTCTTGAGTGGTCTTCTTATGTTGTAATAAATATAAACTAAGAAGCCTTGCCTTGATCCATAGACTTTTCCCAACTATTTTGTGGTTGCATTTCAGTCTTTTTTTTTAATTTCTCCTGTATCGTGGGTGCGTTCACAAACATTAAAACTCACATTCACAAATACCCAGACCCGGAACAACTATCTGTAGGCTATACAAATATTTGTTCCATACGGGGATCGAACCCGCGACACTAACATTGAAGAATAACAGGCTTTGGCATGGAGCGACTGCCTATCTGACCTCTACAACCCGGACCCTAGGTAAGACTGACAGTAAGCAATATCTGCCATAATCTTTCAAAGCAGTATCACGGAAAACCACGTTGAGCAGTTCACGTATATTCCATGTCGCGATAAAGTCTTGTATAAATGTAGAAAAATACGAAAAAAACGAGTACTTTATCAAAGCTCGGAGATTATTTATTATTTTGTTTACTTTCATAGATTACTTTTTTATTTTTTTGATGATTGGATATGGTGGAAGATATTGTTGTGTCGGGAAATATGAATTAGTATAGGTAAATATGGGACTTCGCTAGAAGAGGGATTTACCTTTTTGATCTTGTTTTATTTACAGGAATTATATTCATGTGTTTGTTTAGAGAAGTTTTGAGGAGAAGTGGCAAGGAGTAGCGTTTTTAATATTGACTAGATCAGGAGACTGTAAATGTATTTCTTTATTTATTCTTGTATTTATTTAAAGATAGTGAAATAAATATTTGTAAAATATCGTAACCCTTTTTGCAATCGCGCCCTTTTCTGATTGCGACAAACTTCAAAACAGTTCATATTTTTATCTATCTTCAACTCTCATTGTTAATATCTACCCTCCGAATATTACCGAAATTTTAATCTCAATTTCAATTCCGCTCCAAAAAATGTTTGAATGAATGGCGCATATTTTCAAAAATTACTTTCGCACTCGCATACCACTAGCTGAAATAAGTTATGTATTACTGAAAGGCCACCACCCTCGTTTCAGCGCCCCAATCAAAATTCAAGACAGGATCCCGACTCAAAATAGCATTTCGGAACCTAATTCTCTTTTATTGCAAGCATAATACCAATTAAGTTGCGCCCAAGGAACTTTGTTCACGAATTTGTAATTTGCCGGCTTATGACAGTCGTGATATAGGTATGTAGATATCGTCTTATATTATGTAAAGACTTTGTTGAGAAACTTTTGTTCGTAACGTCTTTTTGTGGCCGCGGTTTCTCGTATCGTTAAGAACAAAGTAAAGATTATCTAGCCTTTTTGTAGTCGTGGTTTTACTATAAGCCATACATATATGTACATACGTAATATTATGTTGGATAGTGTACAGGTTACATCCGGAGTTATTTACTATACGGACCTTGTAGAAACTAGAACAAATTTCCGTGCGTTCAAGCATTTTTGTCATACCTATTATTGGAATCAAATTAACAGCTCACAACTTAGGACCCAGTAATATTAATGACAACAATATCCGTGGTGCTAGGCAACTGGGCTTATCCCAGTTGTATACGTCCCTGTGTACCTATTGGCCTTGTTCTTTTCTGTCTCCTGCTGATATGGAGGGAAGTGGAAATTTCTGCTTTTTCCTACTCCTCCGCTATTCTTTTCTGATTAATTTCGTTGCGGCATCCAAGACAGTCAAATCATTTCTCTGGAACATCGTCGAGCTTCATTGTCTCGGCGCTTTTCTTGTGGTCGCCTGTTGATTCTGGCTTACAGAAGTTACAGTGGTTTGGGAATAGAGTGGAGGGATTGTCCCAAAAAAAAAAGTCATACATACGGGTCTGCATAGTGGAGTGTCGGATTCCCTAAGGTAGACCAGAGGTCCTGGACTAATCGACTTCCTACCAGCAGCGATCACAATATTGGAAGTACCGAAAAATGTTCGGTACATAACATACGATGACACATTCAGCTATACATTTCCGGTATAAAATAGCTTCACTTTTTCCCCTGTCTACTAAAAGATTCGCATAAACTTATTCGGTATAGCTTGATTGGTCGTTGAGCTTTCGAAATCAAAGAAAAAAAATCCTGAAGGACTGTCCACAGTCGGATTTCTTAAAACTGCAATAGACCTATTTTTTTTTCTGCGGGTGGAAATTCATCAAATGTAGCTCATGGGCAGAGCGAAAGGAAGTGTCAGACTTCTACTGACTAAAAACCACCCATGTTCCTTCTTAGGTTCGTGAATGGGATCCTATTCGAGGATCTTCCGCATCAGAAAGCACGATAAACCGTTGGTTCCAGCTGTCATATGTCGATCTTCGACAGTCGTTACAGGTCAGTGGTCTAGAAGTCTGACAATAGGGGATCGGACAAAAGAAAACTTATTAATTCGCCAAATAGATTTCCAAAAAATATTGAACACGTATTTTTATGAAGACGATACAAGTGCTTCGAAAACTTGTGAACTCTTCGAAAACGTCACATGATAGTAATTTTTTTACCTACAAATGGCGTCTAATGATCTTTGACGCGTCTTATCTTCGTTATTTTTTATTAATTTGATAAAACAAAAAACACGTATCCAATATTTTTCGATAATCTAACTGACGGACTAATTAGAATCGTACTTTTTTTACTCTGGCCGATCCCGTATTGGGGTTAGTTTCAAATCTTACCGATTGCAGGTGAATATGATATCCGATCTCCACAACCCAGTATAGATCTTAACATAATATGACAACCGTCGGATGATCACCGGTTTTTTACACGATTATACAACAAATGACAAGTGATTTATGGCTTCGATAAGTGTTATATTTAACCCATTTCTTCAAAAAATATTTTATAGAACACAATCTACATAACTTTAAACTTTTTTCTTAAACCCAATATGCCAAATTTACGACCGGGAACTCTGTATGTATATAAGTTTGGGCCACGGTTCGCTGTGTGTTCCGGGTCAATGTGTTTTGAGGGAATGATTTATGAGTGTTCCTGTTTGCACAAGACGTCACATATGTGTGCTGCGCAGGGAATTAAAATGCAGGATTTGTGTTTTATAATATATTCACATACAGAGTGAAAGGGGAAGGAAATTAGATTATGAAATTAGATTTCCCGTCGGGGCTTTGAAAGAGATATCGCGGCCTCGACACAAAGGGTTGAATAGGAACATGGGGAGTTTTGAAACATGGGTGGTTTTTGTTAGTCAGTAGAAGTCTGACACTCACTTCTGCTCTGCCCAGAGGGAGTCATTTGATGGTATCCCACCACTCAAAAAAAAGGTTGGAAGGGCCACTGACGTTATAACGGCTACCACGCATTTAGTATCTACATTATTCGGATTATTGGGTAATTTGGAAAAATCTGCTGTTTCCTGTTCCATATAATACCTACACGAGTATCTTGTGAGTAAGTTGTGTGGTAATCGATTGGCGTGGTATGAACATGTGATGCGAAGGAATGAAGAAAGTGTTGTGAGGAAAATGTTGAGTATGAATGTAGATGGGTATAAGAGTAGAGGAAGACCAAAGAAACGATGGATGGACTGTGTGAAGGATGATATGGCTAGGAAGGAGGTGACTACTGACATGACGAGAAATAGAGAGGTATGGAAGAAAACGACATGTTGCGCCGACCCCAAATAAATTAGGATAAGGGCAGGAGAATGATGATATCTTGTCCGTGTTATAATTTTGTGGTTACCCACACACAGCTGTTTCCTACAAAGGAGCTCTAGGTAAAATATCGGTATTCAGCTGCATCCAGTTAGTCTGAATGCCGACCTCAATAAAGTTTGGAAAAAGGCTGGCGTAGATATTGCTTCTTATGTCAACACTTTTCTCACTCATACTCAGAAATGACATTGTCGACCAGGCAATGCTACTACTAAGTATTAGTTCGTAGATTCGGTTCCTCTGAGCAAGGTGTTATTGGGTTTTTCCATCAAAAATTCTCAGTAACAGCCAGGAGTCTGACTTTGTACCCGGTCGATGACAATAGGCTCACCCCCCATAACACACATGGGACTTTTTTTTTTTAAACGTTGCCCCACATTAGGAATTTCTCCTGTATCGTAGGTGCGTTTGCAAACATTTAAACTTCTCATACACAAATACACCCAGACCTGAAATAAATAGCTGTAGGCCATACAAATATATATAGACGGCACGGTTGGCGCAGTGGCTCAAGCAATGGACTGCTGCGCTGCGTGTCGCGGGTTCGTTTCACGTTTAACAAATATTTGTATGACCTACAGATAGTTGTTCCGGGTCTGGGTATTTGTGTATGTGAGTTTAAATGTTTGTGAACGCACCCACGATACAGGAGAAATTCCTAGTGCGGGGGCAACGTTTAAAAAAAAAAAATTGTTCCGTGCAGGAATCGAAGTCAGCGCAACAATCCAATCGCTCAGCCACTGCGTCAACCGTGCCATCATAAAAACATAACATAACTGGCAAAATATGGGTGTACTTAAAGCACACCTCTGCTTTTATGCCATCTTATTTGGGGTCGGCGCAAAACTTTTTCTTTTTCCATTCTTCTCTGTTAAGCTCGGTTCCCACGGTGCGTTATATCGCGGACGGACGCGGACCAGCTCACACGACGTACCGTGGGAACGGTCTCATCCGTGGTAGCACAGGACGTCTGTGGCGGTGCGCCGGTATCCGTTGCGAGGCGGTAACTTCAAAGGTGCGTTACAAAGTTTGTGTGTGTGAGCGACGATACGTTCTCTTTCACTTTGCATTTTGAAATAAAGCTAATCCAAATACCGACACGCACCGTTGAAAGAGGCCTGTCTGTATGCGTTGCCGTCCGTGATCGTCCGCAGAATCACGCACCATGGGAACCTAGCTTTAGACGCCAGTGGCATTTACTCTTTTCTCTTACATATCATCCATTCATCTTTTCTTTGATTACATGCGTGTTGTTATTTCACCACTTATCAATTTATTTACAAGCAAACAAAACAGAATATACTGTAAACAATACATAATTCATCCTCTACATCAAACCTGACCTTATTACGAGGCTCTTATACCTTATTACAAAATCTATTTGAGTTGAGCAGCCGTATCATTTGTCGCCGAGTATTCAACAGCTACTGATCAAAGTATTGTATTATTTCACTGCAGAGAACACATGAATAATATGATATCTTTGTGTTCAATCGCCTAACTGTAGTATAATAATATGTGTGTGAAATAAAACATTTTTTTTTTGCCACTAAGTATGTACTTATAATTTGATAAATAAAAAAAAGCAATAGGGATGTTACCTGATAAAAAAGAAATCTGTTTAATCCATCAGTTAGATTAACGAAAAATATTGGATACATATTTTTTATTTTTTCACGTCAACATAGAATGAAGACGATACACTGTTTAAAAAACTCGTGTGACGTCACTTATCAGTAAATTTTACCGGCAAGTGACATCATAAGCCCGTCACTCATGATGCTAGATGCGTTTTATCTTCGTCAATTTTATTAATTTGATAAAACAAAAAATACGTATCCAATACTTTTTGATAATCTAATAGGCGGAGTTCAGCACTAAAACAACCACGGTAGTAGTTTGTTAGACAATCATAAAATTTTTGCCAAACAGACATCATCAATCATCATCAACAGCCTATTAATATTCTTACTGCTGGGATACAAGCCTTCTCTCAAGGAGAGGGATGGGCTATAATCCACCACGCGTGCCCAGTGCGGATTGGCAGATGTCACATAACTTCGAATTTTTTAATTCTAAGACATGCTTTTGAGACATTTTTGATGAAATAAATTACACAAAGTTATGTGCCTGCCTGGGTTCGAACCCACGACTCACTGTTCGTAAGTAGGGACCGCCATCACTAGGCCGCCTCTGCTCGCTCAGCTATAATTACACCTAATTACTGGTAAACTATACTATTTTAGTATCCAATTACCGTTATCAAAGATCTTCCTTATATCCTGTAATACTTCAACAGTAATATCTATCAGTGTTTTTAATATAGACGTGATAAATGATAGCAAACCAATTATTATATAGGGTTTCAATTTGTTCGATCGATAATCGTTTTTTGTGGGACGCAATGGGGGTTCTGATTCAATAAATTACTGCTATTATGTCCGATTAAATTCTAACAATGTTAGGGTAATAAAATAGATCGTAATTATAGATTTGGACAGTGCAAGTATGTTTTGGTTAGTAAACAATACATTACTATGGACACAATAGTGAGTAAATAATATCCCACTAAAAACAAACCTTGTAAAAAAAACGCCAAGCCGCGCAACTCAAGTCTTTTATATATATTTTTTTTTGTGATGGAACCAACGGTGAACCTGTTACAAACGAAATTGGTTAGAACATTTTAAAATGTTACTCCATCGGGAATTTGGAAATATTCAGTGCGACTGCTGGTATAGAAATTAGAACAAGTACACAAGTAAATAATTTATTAAGAAGGTATTATTTTTACCGCAATTGAACCCATAAAATGATGTATTCTTTTTTATTTAGTTAATTTAATAAATTATGTCATTGTTTGACAGCCTTGTTGACCTAATGGTTGCGTCGTGCTGAGCATGTGGTCCTGGATTCAATCCCGGGTCGGGCATATATAGTGGTAATTTTCTATCATCGATTCGTGCTCTATTGCTGGCAATAAGGTCAACCCCTATTACATGAGACTTAGACATAACAATCGTAATGTGGGTGTACTATTAGGTAAACCTCTGCCTAACCTATAGACGACACGGTTGGTGCAGTGGCTGAGTGATTGGACTGCTGCGCTGCGTGTCGCGGGTTCGCTTCCCGCACGGAACAAATATTTGTAAGGCCTACAGATAGTTGTTTCGGGTCTGCGTATTTGTGTATGTGAGTTTAAATGTTTGTGAACGCACCCATGATACAGGAGAAATTCCTAGTGTGGGGCAACGTTTCAAAAAAAACCCTTTGAGTATTAAATTCGTGATGCCGTGGCGAGCAACGAAGCAGCATACACAGCAAGCTTTCACAAAGTGCTACTAAAATAAGATCACATGACGCACCTAATTTTAGTCTTCTTCTTTGTCATTTCTTTTCCTAGTTTAAAAATAAACATCTTGTTAACAACAAACGTCTAATCTCAAATCGGAATACACAAATCTCATTGCATTAACCCGCTACCGCCGCCGCGCCAGTCCGTTTAAATAAACCAGAGCTCTCTAGGTAATGACAAGATGGCTCCGATTACGCGGTACCGCATATATTACGAGAGGGTTAAGTCGACTCGCAGATGTACCTACGTAATATCTTCATTTCAATATCATAGTGGATCAGGCTTCATTATAATGTTCATTTAAACTGACAAAGGGTTTGGTTTGGGGATGTTATTGCGCTGTTGAGTGGTTGTGAATGAATACTAAGTTTTTTTCGAGGTTTCTCTGTATCGCACAAAGGTTTTTTTCCCTCCGGCCATAGCTGCGTTTCGTAACCAGTTGCAAATTAAGAATATTTATTCTTTGTTTAAATGATTAAGACTCATAACTGGTTACGACAAAAGTTTTTTTTCCTTAGGCAACCATCGTCATGTGCCTGTTTGTTGACACTATTTTGTTGATTTGCATACAAACTGCCAAAGGTTTTGGGCACTACAATAATATTCGAATAATATTAGTTACCAAACGAATCTATGTGTCAATACGAATGGTATACAGATGGCTATTTAAGTGTTATAGGGAAGATTACGATACACACAATACCAAACACACACACACGTTACGATATTTGTTTTTCTGCTCTTTGTTCAATTGTTATTCTGCTGAAATAAAATATTGGACATCGATAACCATGAAAAAAATACCAAACGGGAATATACGAGTATTAAGTATACATTTTAACGACTGAATATGTCTGCACGTATATTTCAATTTTTTATTGTAATTGTGTAAAAATGCATTTTGTGTCGTATTTACTGTGCTTTTGAAGTTTTCTCACAATGGAAAATCATTCAAAATCAAAATATTTTTATTTCACATAGGCCTACATGGGCACTTATAAAAGGTCGGTAAAAAGGGGCACGGTTCGGTGCATTGGTCGATTCCTAAGGTGAAGAACCGGCAAGAAACTCCAAAGGTTACTATTTTAATCTTTTAAAATCGTTTGGGTTAACAATAAGGTATAATACACACATGAAGACCATGCAGATTAATGTCTGAGATGGTCGAGATTCGAGACTCACAATAATTATGCCGATGGTGGCGGAAGGTCTAGCAAATCTTTTTTACAGATGAAATAAGATAATGGTTGTACTATTTTAAGTTACACGGCAATTTTCTCATAGTATAACTTTTCTCTTTTATTTTCCGTCTGTAACTCAGCAAAAGCCTGACAGAAACGGCACCCATAAAGCTATAATTTTCATGAATTTATTCATCGGGGTATTAGGTATTTCTTACCCAAGCGAATTCTAGTCCTGAGATACATATAAAGCCTAACGGATATATCCCAGTTTAGTACACAGTACTAACTAACACGGCCGTATTTCAACGGGCATATACAGTAAAGTGTCAACAGTAGCTTAACTTGGTAGACACAACCGATTTAGCGTATGTGCTCCAACGTACGACTCGTTCCACTGATAAAGTATTCAGGAACAGTATTTACAATTTGGGTGTACTTTAGCTGTTGCCAATTCCGAGGCTTTGGGTATATTATGTTTTAAGGGTTTCGTTACCAACTTAAGTCTTACCGTTTGTAATTCAACATGTTATATTTAAGAGAGTATGGTAATATGTAATGTAGTACTACCTCAAACATCTTATGTTTGATTAGTGTTTTTTTAAACGTGTCTTCGCACTTAGAAATTCTCCGGTATCGTAGGCACCTTTACAAACATTTAAAACTCACACACATAAAGAGCCAGACCTGGATTAACAACCATTTCTTATTCTTCTTTCTTCTATACTTCTCTGTTACAAAACTCTTTTTTTTTTGTACTTACCAACCCGGTAAGTCATCAAATAGGGGTTATTTCATGACTTGGGCAGAGCGAAAGGGAGTGTCAGACTTCTACTGACTAAAAACCACCCATGTTCCTTTTTAGCCCTATATGTCAAGGCCGCGGTATCTCTTACAACATCTCGAAGCCCCGACGGGCGTCGGCTTTTGCGGGCCCCTTTCACTGTTAAATACGTCTCTGATCATCTTTCAAACAGTCCATTCATCGTATCTTTGGTCTTACTTTATTCTAATACTAATAACCATGTACATTCATATTTAAAACTGTCCCCATTTTATCCTTATCACATGTGCATACCACGATAACTGCTGTACCGAATGGTCATGAGGACTTATTCTATGTATGTACTTATTTTTGACATAGATTTGTGAAGGAACTGATTTGTAGTCAGTAATTCATGTTTGGTACAGGCTCACTTCGTATTTGTCTTCAAAATATAAGGGTGTAAAAATACCCTTAACGTGGCCGAAAAGTACTACCTTTTAATTTTTTTATAAAATAATTTAACTTTAAATACCTCCACAACCCACCTATTATTTAATGCATCCATCAGCACAGTGTTTTGGCTGAGTCACATTGAGTCCTACCGTTAAACATGATTTTTAACACCTAAAAAATATATCCGCAATAAATTTTGCGCAGAGTTACTTTAATGGGCTTGATTGCCAGCTTGGCGAAGGATCCGTTTACACCTTGTATTGCAATCTAATCAGTTCACGAAACCCGTGATCTGGCTCCCTACACACATGATTTTTCACTGTCCTGTCTCTCTCCGGTTTCCTATTAACTGTGGTACACAGCTAGTGGATATCTCGTGAGTACCTCTTGATAAATGGACCACAAGCTACAAGCCACCATATCTTTCTGCTTAATAAACTCTTGCCCTAATTCGCTTTCTCTCGGAGGAATCGTGCTATTTAGAGAACCAATCTCGTTGATAAGGATGTTATCTCGCTATCTCGCATATTATAATGAAGTTTGCGTGTTTGAATGCATGTTTATCAAGTAAGCTTGATGATAAACGCAGTTTCGCACACATCTTTAGTCAGTTATTGAGAGAGTTCTAAGGTACTTCGATGGTGGTACGTCTACTAGGGCTCAAAAAGACTTTCGATTCTAAGACCTGCTTGCACCATATTGCATGTATTGCTATATTTAAAACAGGTGTCCAAAAGCAGAGCATAAAATCTTTAGTGAAAAAGTCCAATTTGCGTACTGAACTTTTTTAGACTACAAGTGTGTTGAAAGAAACTTCAAGTGTTAAAACTTCCAAGAGTGTTTTGTTTTTCAATACTGAAAGTTGAAAATAGTAAAGTGTTTGGTATGTGCCCAGATTTCTAATACCTAGGTAAGTTTATTTTGGTTATAGCGTCGTGGTTTAGTAAATGAACAGGTATTTAGAACTAATTAGCGCTCGCCGCATTGGTTTTCGATATTAAGCTGGTAGTAAATTAGTATTTATAGCTAAATTGGATTAAGCTAAAGTTCAGTTTAAACTAAATGTTTTTAGCTTCTATTTTCATAGTTGGTTTTAGTAGAGAAGGTTTTGCATACTTTGTATGTTTGCTAAATGTATATTTCAGGATGTTCGAATTTAGTTTCTGACTGGTATTAAGTTTTGTTTCATGTCAAAAATGTAATAAATATACGTATAATGTTTATAGTTGGTAAAATGGAGTATTTAGCTTTTATCGTTATATACTTTAGTCGTAACATAAAATTATCAGTCTACAATGGTCCCGATGTGTCCTGAAAGTCTGACAATCAGTGTTACCAAGGAATATCATATCACCCAGTACTAACTGGGTTGTGGAGGTCAGATAGGCAGTCGCTGCATGTTAAATACTGGTATTCAGTTACATCCGGTAAGATAGAAACCCGACTCCAACATTGTAGGCAGATATTGAAGGATGATCCCATTTGCGGAGGCACAGACCACCCCTTTTTTTGAAAGGAAAGGGAGTGTCAGACTTCTACTGACTAAAAACCACCCATGTTTTTTCTTAGCCCTATATGTCAAGGCCGCGGTATCTCTTACAACATCCCGCAGCCCCGACGGGCGCCGCCCCTTCTATGTTGCTGACATCTCTTTGAGGCGCGCGTGGAACACGAACGCGCCGTCGACACGGCCTGTCGTCGTCATAAGACGGATGGACGGCGAGCTAGCCCATCACTTGCCATCCACAGACCAGCGTCTACGGTGGCCGAAAGCCGTCATGAGGTTCTCTCTCTCTCACGTTCTGCCACCTCCTTCGCTAGCATCACTGCTTCGCAGAAGGAGGCGACGGCGTCCCATTCCTCCTCACTCCGGACCATGGCTTGCACCAGGACCACACACCACCCCTGAGGCCATTATCCACCACGTTGGCCGAAAACGGATTAGTTGACGTTTTCTATCTTCGAATCTTTGGTTTAAAACATCCTGGTTTTTCGATTCCACAACATCATCATCATTTCAAGTGTCACCACTTTAACTAGTACCGTGTATCTCGCATCGAGCGTTCCTGGCTACCTTCACCAGGTCATCGGTCCACCTAGTAGGAGGCTTTCCAACGCAAAGTCTTCCGTGTACGCGGTCGCCACTCCAGAACTTTACACCAGTTTTTCACAATGGTGGTTTTATTTAATTACACCAAGTTGAGCATCTGCATGATTTATGGGTTGAAACCCACGCGTACTACTGACCAACCATACTCAGGTCTTCACGTTTCCAACCGATATGTCAGCTGCTGGACATAGACCTCACTCAAAACTTCCTTGTGTTATTGTCCGATGGTTAACGTTCCAACGTTTTAATTACATCCATTATAAATAGACAATTTCCTTGTTCAGACCATTAATTATTTTACTTTTGAAACTAGGTACATAGTGTTTTTGACCTAACCATTGTTTGAATATATTGTTTTGAATATTAAATACTGTTCTCTTGACAAACAATGGTTATAAATAAGTTAAAAGTTCGTTGTGTTCGGTAGTCCTTTGTGTTTTAGGATCAAAAGCAATATTCAGGGCAATTCAAATTATTGATGTACACTTGAACGCGTTTCTCAATGGTTAGTTAACTTGATGGTAAGCCGTTGAGTACTAGATTTGATAAAAGTAAAATATAAAGTGTTGTGAGGTAAATCATAATACAATGAATTAGTTCATTTTTTTATGAAGTGTTAAAATATTTCGGTGTCTTAATTTTGTTTTAATCATTCAAGAATAACAAGAAGCTAAGAATGAACTTATTAACAGACTTCATTATTAATTTAATTTGTGAGTTAAATTACACTAGTCTTAGTAGGTAGTTATTATAAGGTATCTCGTATTAAAAACTGTTTGTAAGTATTAAAAAATATATTAATTTATTTAATTCTATCTATATATTTATGTATTAGTATGCACCTATGTATGTATTATGTTTACAAAATGGTATCATACTTTTTATTTATTTTTTTGTACTCTAACACAGTGCTGTCATATTTGACCCAAAGGTTGATTGGTAGAGCATTCTCTACCAGTCAACCTTTGGGTCTTGGGACTTAATGCAAGACTTAGATTATTCTCACCTATCCTGAGATTTATTGTTTACCTTTTTATTGTGAATGTTTTGCATGCCTGTGGTAGATATTTACACAGCACAGAAAACTTTGTAAATATTTTGTTGGTGAGCCTAAATAAACAGACATTTCTCGTGCTATTAAGTCCGCATATGTACCACTCTTGTAGATGAAGTTTAAATAAATAAATACATTTAAGTAGTCTTTGTACTTAAAATAACATAACAAACACGACAATTTTTTTTTAATAATTTGCGAAAGGTAAGGCAAAAGTGTACCCATTAGTACATTTCACCAGTTATGTTTAAGTCCCATGTAATAGGGGGTGACCCTAATGCCATCAACCGGGCCCAATTCCAGACTACATGGTTGCTACTGAGAAAATTCTGATGGAAAAACTCAATAACACTTTGCCCGACCCGGAAATCAAACTTAGGACATCATGCATGCCCGTCGGGGCTGCGGGTTGTTCACAAGTTACCGCGACCTCGACATATAGGGCTAAGAAGGAACATGGGTGGTTTTTAGTCAGTAGAAGTCTGACACTCCCTTTCGCTCTGCCCAAGAGCGGGAGGGGTTATTTGATGATTTCTCCCCCCCCCCCCCTAAAAAAAAAAGGACATCATGCATAGTAGTCGCGTTTGCGATTAGTAGACCAAAGAGGCAGTCTGTATTTAAGATGCACGGGATAAAACCTTACTATGTATTTAAAAGCAAAATACGGTTACCTAGTGAACTGACTTAATAAACTGGAAAACCCCAATGCGAAATTGCAATTTTCCAGTTGCGAATATCAAATAAACTTACACAGTTACATACCCCATGTGTTCGTTTGTAACAACGAAATATGTATACTACAAGAGTAGGCTAACTGCAGCAACTAAACTTTGTACTTCTAGTGTATAGGTAACGTAATTTTAAAATAATGTATTTTAACATTTAATTTAATTATAAGTGAGTCATTCAAAATTAGTACTGACAAAATATTTTTTTGTAAAATATTACTGAGGTTTCTGCAACATTATTTACTGTATGGAAACACTGGACTTACTTGAACTTTTATAGTACAATGATTAGTGTGGTGTGGTGTAACGAGGCGCGTAAATGAGACTTTACGCCGACGTGACCGTGCAGTGATTACCTTGATCCTACTATATTTCTTGTCGGATGTTGCGATGAAGTCTTCAAGTGACCAAGAGCTTTGTGAGGTTACAGCTCTGGGTATTAGTCTCTGTCGCACTTCTACTCATGCACACATACTCCGTTTACGGAATACAAATTGCGCTCCGAAAATTTTTTGTTATTTTTCCTTTCAAGTTTAAAAAGTTTCGTTGTTGGCACAATAATAAAGCTGCCGGCTGTTTTGAAATGTGCGGGATTACGAGTCGAGTGCGGCCATTTTAAAGTGTTGCTGTTGTGAAATACTATGGTTTTATACATTTTTCATTTGATGGCAACCTTTATGTTTAAATAAAAGGAACGAAATGATTATTGCACGGTAGAAAGGAAAAAAGACTTTGTTAATCTTTTATGGCGCAATCAGTGAAATGAGAATTTTGTTGGATTGTGTTTTATTTAGATATTCGAAAATACCAGTAACGCGTCCCGGCTTTATTAGCTGAACAATATGAAGTGATTGTGTTTTGTACTTTTCTCAAAAAGTGATGAGGAACATCATATTAAGTAATCCAATGCAAAAAATATCTGGGAAACTAACGGGGTGAAAATTCACGTTTTACGATAAAACTCAATGTAACACATTCGAAAAATTGTGCTAATGGAAGCGATGAACAAGTCATGGAGGTAATTTAAGTAAAGTTATAAACTTAAATTTTGGTACAAAAAAAATTTGAACAATAGGGGATCGGACAAAAAAAAAATTAGTCCGTCAGATAGATTTTCAAAAAATATTGGACACGTATTTTTTCTTTTTCACATAAACAAAAAATGAAGTTGATACAATGCTTCGAAAACTCGTGAATTCCTCGAAAACGTCACATGGTAGTACATTTTTCACCAACAAATAACGTCACAACCCCACTCATGATCTTTGACGCGTCTCATCTTTAGAATCATATTTTTTTGACCCAGTCCGATCCCCTATTTAGATCCTCTACTTTGCTGCCTGAACGGTATGTTTGTACCCATTATATTTTGCCCATTTATATCATCATCAACAGCCTATTAATTTTACCACTGGTGGGACACAGGCCTCCTCTCTTTGAGAGGGAATGGGCTATAATCTACATCGCGGGCCCAGTGTGGAGTGGTAGATGTCACATGTCTTCGAATTTTTTCCTCACGATGTTTTAAGTAATGTCTGCAAAGTAATGCCTGCCTGGGTTCGAACCCACGACCTACTGTTCGTAAGTCGAGGCCGCCACCACTGGACCACCGCTGCCCTCTAACCCTTTTATAATTTTAATTAATAGATACAGCATAAAAATTATTTCTTAACTTTAAGTTAGTATTACATTTATAGTTTTTAAATAACGTAATAACATTTTCAATAACGTAGCAAAAGAAAGGCACATCAACAAAAATAGATATTGAATAGTATAATCTGTAAGACCAGTTATCAATCATTCGCATATAAAATCCTTTCCAAAAGGTCATTTAATTCGCCTCAATAACTTTCATTTTATCGTGAAAGTGCTTAGTGACAAGCAATTCAAGTAAACCTTAACACGTAGGAAATTTCCTTTTACATTGACGTAGATAAAACAGATTACACGAACTAACTCATTAAAACTAAGGCTCGAATAAAAGTTCAGTGGTTTCACGCATTTTAAAATATAAAACCTGCTTTGGTACGGCGCGTCTCGGTAACCTAGCAGAATTTAACCTAGGTGTTAGCAACAGTGAGTTTTAATTCAATAGAAATAGAGTCGTGTTTACGATTTCTCTGTGTCATTAACACTGGTTGGTTTGTGACGAAACGAGGGCATCTTCCGAGCTGTCACGATGACCCGCCGTCCTTGTTTAATAATACTTTCAAGCTTCGCCAGTGTGCTACGACAAATTCTGTTGTAATAATGTGTCTACGGCGTAGCGTGCTACGGTGCTACGCGAGCTACGTAAGTGCTACGTAGTAAGCTTTGAAGTCATTTATAACTAGTCTTAAGTGGTGTCTCAGTTGTGCCTTGCGTTTAATTACTGCGGCTTTTTAGTATGTACTTAGTGTTTATTGATATCTTAAATTGAACGATGTTTTCTGTTTTATTTGGGGTTCAAATGTATAGGAATTGCTCTTTGCATCTGTAGTACATTTATTTTTCTATTTTTTATTTGACTTGGATATGCCCTGGCGATTGAGAGTGTGTCATGCTCACTTAAATGTCTCGCTGATGGTTGCGGGTGTGTCGGGTCATTTCGTTCCCTTTAAAATGGTTGAGTGGAATGGTGGCTGATCCATGCGTCATGCTCGTGAACGGGTGCTGTCAGTTGTGACTGGTCACCTCTTAGTTGCCACGGCTTGTTTGAATTATTATATTATTTTTAAATCGTCGTTTTGGCTTTACTGTCGACACTTATCGTGCACAACTTGCTACATCGTTCTCACATGATAATATACCAATCTCGATATGAATGATGGAACCAAAGTTTTGTAACAATATTATGATTTAAAAGAGTATCCATGAAGTTTCTTGCCATTCTTCTCATGAGACCAACGCTTTGGAATCGGCAACTACAGTACATTGACAGATATTATGCCTTGTGAGTGGGACTGTAGCTTAGTTTATTAGCTTATTAAAATTTAGTATTTGTTCGTCTATTCAAAAGAGCCTGTAACTGGCCAACTTGAAATAAATGATTTTGATTTGATTTGATTTGAGTAGGTTATAGCTCAAACCGGGATTTTCTTGTTAACATATTTCTAGATTGAAATAAATCAGTAAACAATCTTCTGAATATAAGGTACAGTTTTGTTTATGAACAATGCCAAATATTTTTTCCAACACACTTGCTCATAACATGGCTATAATCTCGAAGTAATCACAAACTGTGACTTTTTATTGCTATTATTCACTAGTGAGTTATAGGGGTTTTTTTTTAATTTTCTTGGTTGGAGTTGCTCTGTACTTCAAAAAGTTTCGATACAAAAAAGATCGTGATTAATAGTACAAATAAATTAATATACACATTGTACAGTGTTTGCTCATTTCTGCAACTTTGAATTTAAATAGATCATTTTAACTTGTACGTTTTTAATAAATAAAACTCACTCAAAATGTAACTTTTGTTTTCTCTGTAATAAAGAAAACTTTGAATTCCCCATTATGTGCGTGGCTAAAACGCTATCCGCGAAAAACCAAAAACAAAGAAACCTCATTCATTTAGTCTATTCATTTCCTTTCAAGTTTAAAAAGTTTCGTTGTTGGCACAATAATAAAGCTGCCGGCTGTTTTGAAATGTGCGGGATTACGAGTCGAGTGCGGCCATTTTAAAGTGTTGCTGTTGTGAAATACTATGGTTTTATACATTTTTCATTTGATGGCAACCTTTATGTTTAAATAAAAGGAACGAAATGATTATTGCACGGTAGAAAGGAAAAATACACTTTGTTAATCTTTTATGGCGCAATCAGTGAAATGAGAATTTTGTTGGATTGTGTTTTATTTAGATATTCGAAAATACCAGTAACGCGTCTCGGCTTTATTAGCTGAAAAATATGAAGTGATTGTGTATTGTACTTTTCTCAAAAAGTGATGAGGAACATCATATTAAGTAATCCAATTCAAAAAATATCTGGGAAACTACTTTTTTTGGGGTGAAAATTCACGTTTTACGATAAAACTCAATGTAACACACTCGAAAAATTGTGCTAATGGAAGCGATGAACAAGTCATGGAGGTAATTTAAGTAAAGTTATAAACTTAAACATTGGTATAAAAAAAAATTGAACAATAGGGGATCGGTCAAAAAAAAATTTGTCCGTCAGATAGATTTTCAAAAAATATTGGAAACGTTTTTTTTCTTTTTTCACATAAACAAAAAATGAAGTTGATACAATGCTTCGAAAACTCGTGAATTCCTCGAAAACGTCACATGGTAGTACATTTTTCACCAACAAATGACGTCACAACCCCCCACTCATGATCTTTGACGCGTCTCATCTTTAGAATCATATTTTTTTGACCCAGTCCGATCCCCTATTTAGATCCTCTACTTTGCTGCCTGAACGGTATGTTTGTACCCATTATATTTTGCCCATTTATATCATCATCAACAGCCTATTAATGTTACCACTGGTGGGACACAGGCCTCCTCTCTTTGAGAGGGAATGGGCTATAATCTACATCGCGGGCCCAGTGTGGAGTGGTAGATGTCACATGTCTTCGAATTTTTTCCTCACGATGTTTTAAGTAATGTCTGCAAAGTAATGCCTGCCTGGGTTCGAACCCACGACCTACTGTTCGTAAGTCGAGGCCGCCACCACTGGACCACCGCTGCCCTCTAACCCTTTTATAATTTTAATTAATAGATACAGCATAAAAAATATTTCTTAACTTTAAGTTAGTATTACATTTATAGTTTTTAAATAACGTAATAACATTTTCAATAACGTAGCAAAAGAAAGGCACATCAACAAAAATAGATATTGAATAGTATAATCTGTAAGACCAGTTATCAATCATTCGCATATAAAATCCTTTTTAAAAGGTCATTTAATTCGCCTCAATAACTTTCATTTTATCGTGAAATGTCACTAAGCAATTCAAGTAAACCTTAACACGTAGGAAATTTCCTTGTAAATTGACGCAGATAAAACAGATTACACGAACTAACTCATTAAAACTAAGGCTCGAATAAAAGTTCAGTGGTTTCACGCATTTTAAAATATAAAACTCGCTTTAGTACGGCGCGTCTCGGTAACCTAGCAGAATTTGACCTAGGTGTTAGCACCAGTGAGTTTTAATTCAATAGAAATAGAGTCGTGTTTACGATTTCTCTGTGTCATTAACACTGGTTGGTTTGTGACGAAACGAGGGCATCTTCCGAGCTGTCACGATGACCCGCCGTCCTTGTTTAATAATACTTTCAAGCTTCGCCAGTGTGCTACGACAAATTCTGTTGTAATAATGTGTCTACGGCGTAGCGCGCTACGGTGCTACGCGAGCTACGTAAGTGCTACGTAGTAAGCTTTGAAGTCATTTATAACTAGTCTTAAGTGGTGTCTCAGTTGTGCCTTGCGTTTAATTACTGCGGCTTTTTAGTATGTACTTAGTGTTTATTAACTTGCTACATCGTTCTCACATGATAATATACCAATCTCGATATGAATGATGTAACCAAAGTTTTGTAACAATATTATGATTTAAAAGAGTATCCATGAAGTTTCTTGCCATTCGTCTCATGAGACCAACGCTTTGGAATCGGCAACTACAGTACACTGACAGATATTATGCCTTGTGAGTGGGACTGTAGCTTAGTTTATTAGCTTATTAAAATTTAGTATTTGTTCGACTATTCAAAAGAGCCTGTAACTGGCCAACTTGAAATAAATGATTTTGATTTGATTTGATTTGATTTGAGTAGGTTATAGCTCAAACCGGGATTTTCTTGTTAACATATTTCTAGATTGAAATAAATCAGTAAACAATCTTCTGAATATAAGGTACAGTTGTGTTTATGAACAATGCCAAATATTTTTTCCAACACACTTGCTCATAACATGGCTATAATTTCGAAGTAATCACAAACTGTGACTTTTTATTGCTATTATTCACTAGTGAGTTATAGGGGTTTTTTTTAATTTTCTTGGTTGGAGTTGCTTTGTACTTCAAAAAGTTTCGATACAAAAAAGATCGTGATTAATAGTACAAATAAATTAATATACACATTGTACAGTGTTTGCTCATTTCTGCAACTTTGAATTTAAATAGATCATTTTAACTTGTACGTTTTTAATAAATAAAACTTACTCAAAATGTAACTTTTGTTTTCTCTGTAATAAAGAAAACTTTGAATTCCCCATTATGTGCGTGGCTAAAACGCTATCCGCGAAAAACCAAAAACAAAGAAACCTCATTCATTTAGTCTATTCACGATCGCCATTGTTAGATGCACGCGCATAGGTATACCGATGAAATTTTCCCGCTAACGCGAAACATTTTTCAGGACTCGTTTAAACTGTTGAAAATATTTTTTTTTGTATTATTTTATTCACAAGTGTGTTGAAAAACGTCGTTTTATACACGTGTGTATTACAACCAATTGTCCTCGGTTCTTTTAAGTCCCTCACCTGACGGCTCGGGTGTCAATGGCGCGTCAGCGGACCAACATTACACACTTGTACCATAATGCAATATTAAAAGTATTTTGTTTTTTTTTTCAGTTTTGTTAAAAATTTCAGTGAGTTGCAGTATTACAAACATACACTTAATTTTTTTTTCAATTGTATGTACCTTTGTCTTTATAGGTATAACTTTTTTTGCCACACTTTAATTAGTATTATAACATTTACAAGTTTTAGTATCACATAAACTAATTGTATAATCATACATGGTATGTATTAGTCACGTTGCTCTGTTTTCGCATAATCATACATACAAACTTGTATGCATATCTATATTGTTTACTAAACCAACCTGTTAGATGTTTGTCTAATAAAACAGATAACGCGTTAACTGCACAAGTTTGCGCTCAAACACGTTAGATAACTGATCTTTGTATAGATAAGTAATTAGCCACTGAGATTGTTTCAGATTGTTCTGTAACAGAAGAAGTTATAAGTTTACCCTCAAGATAGAGAGCTAATTATACGTGGTTATATATATACGTAAAATAAAAATAAAACTAACAACCTACGGGGCCACGTAGGTTGTTAGTTTTATTTTTTAAAGTACGTACAGCCAGCAGCACCAATATGTATACACAAACTCCCACACTCAGAGAGCTTTAATGATAACTTAGGCCATCACTTAGTAAAGCGAGAAAAGCGAATTGTTATAAAAAAAAGTAGATAAAAAACTTAAAACCCGACTGAAAAAACTGAAAAGCTTAAAACAAGCACATTTTAAATTAAACAAAACTTGGAAGCAGGCGGGGTCCATTCAATTTTAATTTCATAATTTAATATTCAAATGAACCCCGCCTGCTTCCAAGTTATGTTTAATTTAAAATGTGCTTATTTTTAGCTTTTCAGTTTTTTACAAACTATTTTTTTTACAAAACCTTTACTAAGTAGTAAAGGTACTGTCAGTTTTGTCATTCAAAAGTATGTCAAATTTTTACTGAGTGAAGACTTTAGTAATCATTAAATATTTCTGAGTACCGCAGTAAGCAACATAAGCCTACTGTATGGATTTAATTTTCATGTTTATAACGAAACTAATATTTTGGAACCCATATATTTTTTTTTCGCTTTCGAACTTTGCCAAGTGCAAAGGTTTGCATATTATTGGTGGACTTTCTTGCCCGTTCTTCTCCATAGAGATCTACGCTAGGGAATGGGTACCTACAGTACTTTCTCAAGTTATTATGCCTTGTGACTGTTACTGTAGCTTAGGAGTGCAATGCGTCGTTTCGGGCGTTGTTGCGTCGGGTTGCGCGGCTCCGGATGTTACCGACGACGGTGAGTGCTGTGGGTGCGGGGCGCGCGGCGGCGCGTGCCTTAGCGGCGGGTGCGCGGGGCTTCGGGTCGCAGGGCGGTGGTTGCGCGTTGTGGCGTGCATTCGTTGTTCCGTGATTCGAAGTCTCGTGCGGTGTGCGTCGCTGCGTGCTTTCGTGCTCGCAGTGTTCGTCGTTGCGGGCATTCGGCGGCGTGTGGTTCGGCGTGGTGCCTTTCGGAATTACGTATTGCACTCGTAGTTTTGTTTATGAATTGTTCTTATGACATTCAAAAGTGCCAGTAATGGTTTAATTGAAATAAATGATTTGAGTTTGAGTTGAGTACAGGCATAATTAGCCTGCACATTACTTTGTGTAATTTATTTCATCACCGCTGCACTTAAAACGGTCAAGGAAAACATCGTGAGGAAACCGACATGTCTTAGAAACAAAAATTCGAAGACAAATGTGACATCAACCAATCCGCACTGGGCCCGCGTGGTAGATTATAGCCCATTCCCTCTCAAATATAGGAGGCTTGTGTCCTAGCAGTTGGAACATTAATATACTCTTGATGATGATGATAATTAGCCTAAAATATTATCCCTACGGCCCGCTGAAGCACAGGCCCTCCATGTGAGTCAGCGATAGGAAATTCTAAGTGGCAGCCATGGAATCTTGAATAGAGGATCGTCCAAAAAAAAAATATTAATCCGTCAGATAGATTTCCAAAAAATATTGAACACGTATTTTTTCTTTTTTCACATAAACAAAAAATGAAGAGGATACAATGCTTGGAAAGCTCGTGAACTACTCGAAAACGTCACATGTCAGTACAATTTTTGCCTACAAATGACGTCACAACCCCCCCACTTATGATCTTTGACGCGTTTTTTTCTTAATTCGATGAAACAAAACGATGAAACAAAAAACACGTATCCAATATTTTTCGATAATCTAACTGACGGACTAATTAGAATCCATTCATTCATAATTAGTGTCCAGTTGATGGCAATAGGCTCGTCCTTTATTACATGTGACTGAAACATATATGACGAAATACAGGTGTATTATGGAAACACCTCCGCCTATCTCATAATGCAGGTAAGAAGATCAGGTATGTCAGTTGCGTTATGTAAATGTAAAAATCCTACCGAAATTATTAAATACAAATTGACACGTGTATTTGAGTTACCTTATGTGTTCAGCCATATACGCGACATTTTATTTCCACACAGATGCATATCTTTGTGTTTTACGGCCAATAAGCGGACACATTTATTGCAAAACGCTGTAACATTGTATGTTATGGCATGTGGTATGACTTGGAAGCAGGCTTGGTACTTTCTATTTTCATTTCATAATTTAATATTCAAATAAACCCCGTCTGCTTAAGTTTTGTTTAATTTAAAATGTGCTTATTTTTTGCTTTTCAGTTTTTTCAGTCGGGTACTCCACGTCTTCATACCACATGCCATAACATACAATGCTACAGCGTTCCGCTTATTGGCCGTAAAACACAAAGATATGCATCTGTGTGAAAATAAAATGTCGCGTATATGGCTGAACACATAAGGTAACTCAAATACACGTGTCAATTTGTATTTAATAATTTTGGTAGGATTCGCGCGTTTTTTCTATTTCCAACTTTTTAGTTCTTTCGTGTTTGTTTTTCGTTGGTCGCGTAAAATTCTTCGCAGATGATTTAACTTTTGTGTATGTTTATAGGATTTGGGACTTTGAATTTCTTTCAAAAGTGTCTTATATTTTTGTAATCTCCTTTTAATCCCCTTCATTTTGAAACCCTACAAAAAATATTCCATTACCATCGAAATTATCATTTTTTTCAAATCCGCGTTTTGGCCCCCAAAATCCGCAATTTACTTTGTTTTTAATTTTAATGTAGCCAGTGACACTTGCGCCATCAAGACGAATCTAACGACGTATATTTTATTCCTTCTGGCTAAACAATTGTATGAATTTGAATAGTTTTAGTTAGAACAGTTTAGATTTTTCTTATCATCGTGTTGTTCGCAAATCTCGAGTCCCAACCCTAAAATATAATATCTCGTTCGATGCTAGATACGACATTTAAACTGCCCCCTTTGTAGCAGTTTACGGACAAATAAAACACTCACTCTGTGCTCAAGATAACATTGTAACATGAAAACTGTCTCCTTTCTTCATTCAACTTCAAAGTAGGCTATTTCATAAAGGACAATGTAATTTAAGAGAGTTTTTATGATTTTCATATTGTATTATAGGCTAATACTGGCTCGTTGGGCCCGTTTGTTGGATAAACGGTTTTCTTATTTTAAACATGCGATATTTTTAAACTTTGAAAAAGTTTTGGAAGTAGTCTTTGTATATGAAAGTTTTAAAAATTACATTTGCGTTACTTGATAACATTCTACTATGCTTCATGGTAGCTCAAACTAAATTAGGAGCGATCTTAAAACTATACGCACCACCGGGTGACTAGACGGTGTGCATTAAGTGGCCCTGGGCGGGACGTCTGACTAGGTATGAAGATAGCCTATGGACCAAAGGTTTGACCGATTGAAGGCCAAGGTCAGGCCAAAGAAATCAGGACCGTTCTAAAGCTGTAAAGGGTTGAATCACCTGGATAAGGGACGCACAGAACTGAGACCGGTGGCAGAAAAAAGTTGGTGATTCCGGGCTAGTATGATCACCATGATGTCGGAAATAAGCCTATTTTTTTTTTTTGTAATGGAGACAAGCCCGCCACACAATACCCAAACCACTATAACTCCTGTTAGCCAGAATCAACAGTGGCGAACAAAAAAAGCGCCGAGACAATGAAGCTCGACGAAGGCCTAGACAAACGATGCCGCGGGTTGTACACTAGTTATCGCGGCCTCGACATAGAGTGCTTAGAAGGAACATGGGTGGTTTTTAGTCAGTAGAAGTCTGACACTCCCTTTCGCTCTGCCCAAGAGTGGGAGGGGTTATTCGATGATTTTCCACCCGCCAAATAAAAAAAAAAGTCCTAGTCAAACGATTGAGCTGTCTTGGATCCCGAAATTAATCAGATTAGAATAGCGGAGGAGTAGGAAAAACATAATTTTCACTTTCGTCCATATCAGCAGGAGACAGAACAGAACAAGGCCAATAGGCACACAGGGACGTATATAATTGGGATAAGCCTAGTTGCCATCATCGTTATCTGCATTGCCCTTTCTCTCTGATCTGATCTTCACAACCCAGTTATTAATGGGTAGGTAAGTGTGAATGTCATAAAAAAGGGCCTCTGACATGGTAGCGGGTGGTCACCCATCCACGGACCAACACCGGTTGTTATTCAGCAACGAGCTCCGCACCATTTCTATGTGACATCTGCATTAAAGTACGCTGTTTTATTTTCAAAGCTTGGCTCAACGTATAAAGCTGAAAATAATTATTCATTCTCTTTGGCATTAGTAACTAGGGACACAAGTCTCAAAATATTGTTTAAGGTCAAATATCAAAGTTCAAAGCATGACCCCTGTGACCTTTAATAATTTGAAATGCAACGTATTTAAAATAGGACTAATTACGTTTCCATACTCATTTAAGGGCCTTTTTAGTAGCTAATTACAAAGAAATAGGATTCTACTTAACTTTAGATTATTTTTAAGGCTTAGTACATTTATTATATTAATAATTTATGATGTTAGAACGTAGAGGAAATTAAATATTCTGACGTTTAAACTTGGACTAAAGCTGGCGTGCTATTGAGTTTGAAAAATGATTGTGCTTAATTATAATTTTATATTTATAACTAGACGTCGTCGCTGCTTTGTTCAGAAAGTTATTAATTGTTTATACTTTGTCTTGAAAAATGTTGGTACAGTGTTAATATCGTGTAGGTATAGAAACAAAATGGCCTCTCAAAACGGTGCTCAGAACACATAACAATAGTTCATCGACGTTTCGTCAGCTCTATCTAATCTTTCGGGGATTACAGGTGTGATTTTATGATTATTATACTAAAGCTTAGGTACTTCATTATGGCTTCCCCCCACTCCTGGGCAAAGCCTTAACCCATGACTTCTTGGTTTTTGATCCAAGGCTAAGGTGGACCACCCTTGTTTTTATTCCAGCTCGTGCCACCACCATCTACAAGCTGCCTAACCCAGCTGGTCCAGGTGTCAGTCTTTAGTTTTAATGATTGTCAGGCAGTCTGAGTACTATAAACGACTCACCCAAATGTCCTTTCTTTGGTATTGTTCGTCTTGACGCTGAGCTCCTTGATTTACAAGTCGAGCTCCACGATAACTGACAAATGCTTGCACTGACTGGACCGGGTCCACTCAAATCTGCGTGGTGCTTTCTTTAACAGATCATCTCAGAAAATAATCTTGATCGTCTTCATTTGTGTATACCAAGATTATGTCTGGACCTTAAAAGAGACTACAACCTCTGAGTTCGTTTGGATGTTTCGTCTTAGAGTAGTCTGGTACAAAACACCGGCCCACCTAGTTTAAAACAAGCGACGTTTAATACTTAGCGTTTTTAAAACCGTATTTGCTTATTTTGCGTTACAGTTTAGCTCAGGACTTAAAACAATCGATGACATATAGACTCAATAGGTACATCTCTGCCCATCCCCTCTAGAATAAAGGGCTTGATGGCAGTGTGCATTTAAAAGATTACATTATTTTCATTACAACATTGAAGGGAAACACGCCGTAGGACGTGTAAATGTGTGTTATGGGTGAATGGGACCTCTGAATGTGTCCTGCCCCATCCTATTCAATGTGTGTCCTATTGTGTCTCTTATCAGTGGTAGCGGTGTCAGTTTAATAGCTCGATTCTGAAGTCTGAAATCATAAACTTGCAGGAAAAGAATAAGTTTCAATTTCAAACTCTACGGCGAAACCGATAGTTGTGTGTTGGATCTGTATGTATGTAAGTCCGTTTTTTTGTTCACTCGTAACTCCTAAACGGATGAACCGATTTCGATTTTTGCACGTGGCCCCCACGTTTAATAAAAGTCAGATTTGTTGAAAACTTACACGTACTTATTAGCTGAACAAATCGCTGAGTTCCCCTACCATGGGGCTCATACAACATTATCATAATCATTTACAGCCTGACTTCACCCACTGATCGGCATAAACTAGCCTCTCTTTGTTTGTGCCATACAATTTAACTACAATAAATTACAGCCACTGAAGTAAAAATGCGTCATTAAATTTTCTTCAAAGCTTTTGATTTAACCGATTGAGGTTCATAATTAAGCTGCCATACCGCATAAATCATTTTAATAATTCGCGGGGTAACTGCACATACGTTAAATGTACCAAGTGATTGCTTGTTCATGCTAATTTTGACCTTGTTACGGTAAAAATAAGTACGGCGAAAATATTTTTAACTTTACGATCGGAAACTCTCGTGATTGCTCAAACTTATGATGCGATTAAGGTTTTAAGTTGATATTTATGCGAATGGACTTGGAAAAAAGCCTACGAAAATGTCAAAAAAACAGCCTTAACTGCGGTACTCAGAGATATTTAATGATTACTTAAGCCGTCACTTAGTCAAGATTTGACATACTTTTGTATGTCAAAACGGTCAAGACCTTTACTAAGTGATGGCCTAAGTAATCATTAAAGCTCTCTGAGTGCGGCAGTGAGTGTCTGTCATTTGTAAATTTTTAACAGTCGTTACAGGCTAGGTAGGGGTTAAAAATCTGAAAACCTAGTAGGCCAAGGGGTATCGTATTATTGAGTACTAACTGATTTATATATGTAGATAAGATAGGCATTCTGGACTGCTGCGCTGCGTGACGCGGGTTCAATCCCCGCACGGAACAAATATTTGTATGCCTACAGATAGTTGTTTCGGGTCTGGGTATTTGTGTTTGTGAGTTTATATGTTTGTAAACGCACCCACGATACAGGAGGAATCCCTAGCGTGAAGGAACATTATAAAAAAGAATCTTCATCATCATCATCATTTCAGCAAAAGACGTCCACTGCTGGACATAAGCCTCCCCGTGGTATCGCCACATTGAACGGTCTCGTACGTCTTGCATTCAGCGGGTCTCCGCAACCTTCACCAGGTCATCGGTCCACCTAGTGGGAGGTCTTCCAACGCAACGTCTTCCGGATAGGCATTCGCTCCATTTAAAGAACTGGTTTTCAGCTGAATCCGTTTAGATAAGAAGCCGACCCCAATATAGTTGAAAAGGCTTAGCAGATGATAATTTCACTATTAACGATGGACAGAAGAGTATGTTTTAAATACATCCAGCAGATTATGAAATGCCTGCGAACCCTCAACCTCGTGAACCAGAGGTCGTTACCACATGCTTACATTTTGCTATTTTCTGCCTTACTAGGAAATAAGGTTTGCAATTCAGCCGGCTCGGTTGCGGTTCGAACCGAAATTCGATTTTATATTCCCAGTAATCTTTTCCATCTTTCGTCGACGTTGTTTGTTCTAGGATTCGGGAAATTTCATGTAAATTATGTTTTGAACTGACGGCAACCGATGCCAAGTTTGCTAGACTTGTTTAGAGTGCAATGACCTATTAGGGTCACGTTCACGGAAAGATTTAGATCGAAACGAAGGTTTGATTACTAGACACTTAGACGGATATACTCGTTGTGACTTACGTGAGTTTGAGTACTATTTTCACTTGTATATAATTTATGTATACCTTTATAATATATTGTTTACCTATAATTTTTTAAGCCATATATATATTATTATAAATATAACAATCTAAAGGTATATTATAAGTTATTATTATACAGGGCTACAGTTTAAGTCGACCTTGATCCTTTAAGAGGTTTTAGTTTTCATCATTTCTAGCTGATTTGACTGTGAAACACCCCACCCCAAACCTAACTCATATTGAGATATTGGATGTTGATTATTTAATAAATAAAATAAAGATTTTTTGTACAATTGTCCTTTTTTTCGGTTTTTGTGCCTCTAATTTATAATGTTTTTGCTATTTTTGTGTAGTACATTAGTTTGTTTATTACTTTCAACACAAAAAACAGGTAACTGAACCAACTGGGTCGACGATTGAAAGTTTAGAAAATTAACAAATTTGTTTAAACATTTTTTTTCTTTTAAGAATATTTCAAAAAAAGTCTATGACAGTTATGCTGCAGATGTACTAAATAAATTCAACGTTTCTTTAGCTATCCAACAAGGTATAACAAGCTAGGGTATCAAAAAGAGCGACTTCAATTTTATCAATTTGATATTCATTGTATGCTTTAGTAAATAATAGAGTCGGTGGACACACAATGAGTATATAATGATAATATTATTTCATTATAAGTAGTATAAGTTTAAAAAAACTGCCTTGTTGGTTGAGTGGCCACAAGTGCGACTTCTGAGTAGTTAAGGTCCTGGGTTAGATGTTTAAGGTCGGTCAAAGTGTTATTGGGTTTTTCTATCAGGAATTTGTCTGTAACAGCTGCCTTGGCTTAGCATGACTTGAACCTAACTTGATCCTCGTAACAGCAAATACAGTAATCGTCATTTTGACTTACTGCCGCACTCAGGGAGCTTTAATGATTACTCAGGCCTTCACTTAGTAAAGGTTTTGTCATAGAAAAGTATGTCAAACCTTTACTAAGTGACGGCTTAAGTAATCATGAAATATCTCTGAGTACCGCGGTTATTGTCAAAAAATACATCTGGAGACTTTACGTAGAATTATTTTTGTATTTTTGGATAGTTAGGATATATTGAAATACTAAATACTAATCCAGCATTACGTGTGAAGTTATTACCTAGTCACGTTTTTTTCTACGTACGTTTTTGTAACCACGATTTAGCAAGTACTGCCTTTGCTGTTACGAGAGAAGAACTGTGTACTATTACGAACACTTCTGCCAGACCCTTCGGAAATTGGAGGCGTGATGTTGACGATGATTCTCTAAAAGTAGGTACTATACTTTAGTCTTAATAAACCCAGAACTAACCCTCGTCTACGACCAACCTACAAACATTAATTTATCAATTAGTAACTACGTAACATAGGTCGTTAATGACATCGAAGGAGTCTAGAGCCGCTGGGGAAATGAATTTAATCTAAGAAATTGGGTCGCCCCGGTATATTAAGGGGATGCTGCCGTCTTTTCTACATAGTTAATTATATTTTTGTACAATTAGTTTTACTTGGGGATTTCGAATGTAATTTTTGAAGAGTTTACTGTTATAATTTATTTTTGTTTTACTCATTTCAAAATCTGTGGCTGCGGTCACAGTCAACCGAAAAGTTCGTGGTTATATAATAATAGCCTGCCGGGTCGTCTTTAGGATAAGCCGCGTTTGCTTATGCTGGTCCATGGATGGATGACCATCCTTTACATACCGAATTTCGTCCGTGCTGCAGCTGCAGCTGTCCCTATTGACAGCTGGGACCAATGGCATAGCGTGCTGATATTTACTGACGTAAAAAAATGATTAGATTATCGAAAAATATTGGATACATATTATTTGCTTTATTAATAAAAAAATACGAAGATAAAACGCGTCAAAGATTTGAGTGGGGGTTTGTGACATTACTCACCGGTAAATAATGTCATACTAATGTCTTAGAATATGACATCACACGAGTTTTCAAAGCACTGTACCGTCTTCATTGTTTGCTTACGTGAAAAAAGAAAAAAATACTTATCCAATATTTTTTGGAAATCTATCTGACGATCTTTGACAGTCGTTGACGATCTTAGTCAGTGACCTAAAACTCTGACAAGCAGTCTCACCAAGGGGTGTTGTACTCCTAAGTATTACCCAGTACTAACTTACTGCGGTACTCAGAGATATTTAATGATTACTTAAGCCGGCACATATACTTTTGTCTGACAAAACTGTCAAAACCTTTACTAAATGATGGCCTAAGTAATCATTACAGCTCTCTGAGTGCGGCAGTTAGTTGTAGAAGTCAGATTGGCAATCCATGTAAAATACTGGTTGGTATTCAGCTGTCTCTGATAAGACTGGAAGCCAACCCCAACATAATTGGAAAAAGGCTAGGTAGATAATGAGAAAATAAACACGGCTTTGTTATACTCATAAATTGGTATGTACTCGTATCGCGATTATTGGTAACAAGCATTAAGAGCGTTTATTCGATGCGCGACAAAAACGACGTTTTCGTATTTTTTCAAGAGCAATATCGTAATGATGTTGGCAGATTATTCAAAGATTATCAAAGTAATAGAAAGAGTAAGTCTTGACTTAGTGCATATCAGACTAATATGACATTTTTTATTGATAGTTTCTCAAAGCGAATCCAATCCCGTCGTAGAGTTTCACGAAAATAGACGTCCGAATTTCAGGACAAATATAACCATGGTAATGTGCCAAATCATTTTATTTTATCCGTTTGTCCAACAGAATATATAGTCATCAAGTGCAACATAGACCCATATTACAAAAATATGGCTATTTTTTTTTGTAATATTTGAAATAATACAAAATTGGTTCACCTAAACATTTTTTTTATCCCGGTTTTTGAATAGAAACTTAACTAACATGTTTTTTACTGAAAATAGAGGTATTGATTTATCAATGTTTTCTTAATTTTTGTTTACATGACAAAAAATATGAGTCCAATATTTTTTCTTTTTCCTAACACAGGTAATTTTTTTATACTTAAAAGGAGGTGTGATATGTATGTTTGAATATTGTATAAGTTTTATACTGAAATTAAAAAATATTGTTAATATTTTTTGAAAATCTATCTGACGGACTAATTAATTTGATTGTTTTTAGAACGAGTATCTTTTAATTCGATTTTTATTGTCGACTACCTCATTGTGCCGGTTTGATGGCTATAAGCTCGCCTCCTATTACATGGAACCTCTGCCTAACCCTTCGGAGATTACAGGCACTATGTTATGATGATTTCTTAACAACATTATTTCTCTACTTCTTCCAGACGCAGAAGGTACAGGCGGTGCGGACCTGCAGCGCAAACTGGACCTGCTCAACGGCACGCTCGACGCAGAGAGAGCCGAGCAGGCCCGAAGGCAGATGCAGTATATTGCTCACTGTAAGAAAATAACCTAGTAGTTATATATTATTGTTTTATTATTTTTTATTAATATATTATTATTATTTTGGTAACTGGTAAATTATCAAATGACTCGTCCCGCTCTGGGCGGAGTGGAATGGTCAGACTTCTACAGACCAAAACCCACCCATGTTCCTTCTTAGCCCTTTGTGTTCCGGGGCAGCTGTATCTCTTTCGAACTGTCGTGCAGCCCCCGTGATATAAAGGAGAAAAAGTAACGTACTATCTGACTAAATTGCCACGTTTTTGAGTATGCTAAAAGCTGTTTTATATACCCGCAACCCGCTCCGGCCTCGCTCGGGTGCAATGTAGAAATACAACTTCCTCTTGAACCACTCTCTTTATCTATACATATACAAGAACAGTTGCCGATTCCAATCCGTTGTGTAGTTTAAAAGATCTATGCGTACAAACCACGGAAGCGACATTGTTTTACACTATGTGAAGAATAACTTGTTTAAATACATATAAATGATAATATAATAATAATAAAAAAAAAAGATTATAATATGTAGACGAAGAAGAAGGAAGACTGGTAGAAAATGCCCAAGGCATTAAGTCCGCCTTTGTACGGTTTCATTACTTGTGCATAAAGTTTTAATAAATAAATAAATATATATTCCTAGTGTGGGTTAAGTTCCTTAAAATATATATATATATATATATATATACATATACATACGTGGATATTGGACGGTAGTTGTATGACGTTAAACGATTCCCGCGCGGAATGAATGTCTATATGGGACTATAGATGGGAGTTCCGGGTCCAAGCGGTCATGCATGTAAGATTTATGATTCAAACATTACTTACATAAACGTGTTGGACGGAATTTTAATGTGGTGCAATCGCTTAAGCTGGCTTCAAAAGATTAGATGAGAACCTCGTATTCATCTGTTTAAGTTTTAGTTCAAGGAATTGAGAAAAAAAACATAATTTTGAATGGTCTTTTTTTTTTCTTTGGTTTGTCCAATAAACTGTGTGTTACAGGACGTATCGAAAAACTTCTCAAAAAAAATTTAGAAGAAATTTTATTTTGTAAAACTTATTTTAATTTTAAGATGTTTTCATATTTTATCGCTTTTGTTTCATACTTCGAGCAAATTATGTTGCATAGTTTTATGATCCACTCTATTCATGATTATCATCCGAATCTATTGTGTGCTAAACTGTATTGTGCCAAGAAGATTAATTTATATAATTATCCGTATTCATATAAACGTAAAGCCGCTTTAGTTAATCGTTAGACCAGCTATGTATATATCTAGATATTGATAGGTAAGTAGTTATACAACTCGTTTGTATTCTCTTTGATAAAGCACGAATTAATGAATCATTAGGTTTCACTTAAGTCTACAACGTGTCATCTTTTGACGTGTCCATTTGACTTTTGTTTTGTCCCATTACAATGTGGAGTCAAGAGCACTAACATTTACACACTTATATTTTTTCTGTACAAAGCACTCCATTTATGTAAAAATACGGAATAAATGAAAATAAACCAACAATGGATGTTGAAATCTAACGAACGACGAGTGAAATCAGCTGTTCACTTCCAGCTTAGCTACAAAGTTCATCGAACTCGTCATAGCGCTTACCGTTTGTTTACGTTATCTGAATGATTTAAATTGATTATGATTATCATTGATTGATGAAAGAAATGTATTGGGCTGACCCCAAGTAAAATGGGACCAGGGAGGAAAATTATGATGATGATGATGATTATTTATTACTAGCTGTTGCCAGCGGCTTCACCCTCTACAACTCGAAAATTATCCCACGGGAAGATAAAATCGGGATATAGCTATCCAAATCACCAAATTTTATCCAAATCCGTTCAGTAGTTTTTATGTGAAGAAGTAACAAACATACACACTCACACACTCACAAACTTTCGCCTTTATAATATTAGTGTGATGTGATGATTATTTGTTTCTATCAGCGGGTTACTCAGAAGACTCCGACTACACGTCGGACCTCAACTACCCAGTGGGGCAGCACGCCAACTGCAGCGCCTCGCAGTTCCGGAGCCATGCGCACCAGATGCACACACCACAGGTACATTGTATTTACCGTCATCCCTGTAATCATTCCTACTCCTCCGCTATTATTTTCTGATTAATTTCGTTGCGGGATCCAAGACAGTTAAATCGTTTCTCTGGGACTTCGTCGAGCTTCATTGTCTCGGCGCTTTTCTTGTGGTCGCCACTGTTGATTCTGGCTTACAGGAGTTACAGTGGTTTGGGAGTAGTGTGGCGGGCTTGTCCCTGTAATCATGTGATCGCATCAAAGACATAGTTTCTTGAGCAAATAGACAGGCAGCAGATTTATGTTATGACAATAGGGAGACATCGTCCACCAAATTCATGCTGGAATTTCTTGGCCGCAATTCGATATATGTACGTTGCCTCCTACATCAGCTATCCTTATCAAACCCATAGTTGAATTCTACTTTAACCCATGCAAAAGATGTCATATTATGTTAATGTAATCATCATGTTAAGTGTGTAGGTGTATATTACCGGAAGTTAGTTGCGGGCATCAAACTCCTATTAAAACATCTCCATTTTTTAGGGTTCCGTAGTCAATATGAAACACTTATAGTTTCGCCATACCCGTCTGTCTGTCAATCTGTCTGTCCGTCCGTCCGCACTATATCTCAGAGACTCTTAGTACTAGAAAGTACAGCTTTCTAGTTGGCATGAATATAATTATAAACCGACAAAGTGCTAAAGTTTGACGGCACGGTTGGCGCAGTGGCTTATGCAATGGACTGCTGCGCTGCGTGTCGCGGGTCCGATCCCCGCACGGATCAAATATTTGTACGACCTACAGATAGTTGTTCCGGGTCTGGGTATTTGTGTATGTGAGTTTAAATGTTTGTAAATGCACCCACGATACAGGAGAAATTCCTAGTGTAGGGCTAAGTTAAAAAAATAAAGTAAAATAAAATGAATATTATTTTTTAGGGTATCTCCACTACACATTAAAGTGGGGATGATTTTTTATTTCTCCATGTCCATTGTGTGCGATGTCGTTGGATAGGTCTTCAAAAAATATTGCGAGTTTGCTCAAACACTTTTTCGATTAAGGGATTCGTTTGTGAAATATTAAGCTTTAAAGTGCAAATTTTTGTTAGACTCAAGTGTGTCAACCTAAACCATTTAGACGAGTTGTGTTTGGGAGTGTGACAAAAATCATGGTAGTAGCATTTATAACGAAAATAAAAGAAAAACAATCACTGCTAAGTAGGCTTTACAAGTTTACGAGTAATAGTTGACCAACTTATAAAGTAGTTGTATGATATATTTTCCTATACATAATGTATGGGAGCGCCGGTGTCAAAACTGCAAATGTAAGTTTGTTTTATTTTTACAATTAAATCATCGTTCAGAGGCAGGTAGTCAGGGTAGTTGATCAGTTTAGTAAGTTCGCATATTTTGATGAGCAATTATGGAACCCTACATTGTGCGTGGTCCGACAAGCACTTGGCCTTTTTTTTTGGTTTTTTTGTTTAAATCTGTTGTTGGCGCAGTAGGTCATCATCCATCACTCTCTCGCACTTATCCCAATTAATTCGGGGTCGGAGCAGCATGTTTTCTCCTACCACACGTAGGCGTAGTAAATCTACGTATACACGTGGGCGTAGTAAGTCTGCAAAGGAAATTTAAGAACCAGGCTTTTTGAATAATTAGTATTAGCATTTTACTATATTTTCTAACCATTTCCCTACTGTCAATTTCCAGAGATCCTTGGAGGTATCTCGTGAGAATTCGTACGAGAGGGACGAGTACCACATACACGGGGACACCGACCCGTTGTATTATAACAGTCAGCCGCGGACCAACAGGTAAATAGGTATAACAACAGTAACAACACTGTAACAACAGTATGTACCTACTTGGCTTGGTAAGAGGTATTGTGCCAATGCTTGATTTTGAACTTTCGACGGTGAGCCGAACATTGCAAATCGAACGCCTACGCTAACGTATACACGTCTCTAACCTACTTTTATCAAATGAGAAATTCACGTGTTTACGTAGATGATTCCCCAAAGCAAGGATAAAATATTTTTCAAATGCAGCGGAGCAAATAATTTTTGAGAGCAGCTTCTGAAATAGGATAGGCCAGGCAAAGGTGATTTTGTAATGGCATGTGACTAATAGAGGGTTGAAGATTGTTGATTGTTGGATTGGAAGAGGAAGACGAAGGAAACGATAGAAGAATATTGTGTGAGGAATGAACTGAATGATAATAGGGGATCGGATAAAAAAAAACTAATTAGTCCGTCAAATAGATTTTCAAAAAATATTGGACACATATTTTTAATTTTTTCACATAATCAAAAAATGAAGACGATACAGTGCTTCGAAAAGTCTTGTCAAGTCGTGTGACGTCACAGGGTTAGTACATTTTTACCCACAAACTAACGTCAAAATCCCCCATGATCTCATTTTATTTTCAATAATCTAACTGACGGACTAATTAGAATCATATGTTTTTGACTCAGTCCGATCCCCTATTGAGTAAATGATAGCGAGACGGTTAACAGAGGAGAATGGAAGCTAAAAACGTGTTGCACCAACCGTAAATACCATGGAGCAAGGGCAGATGGACGATAGGGACGATAAAGAAGTTCTCTTGTACTACACATCCATATTTCCCCACAACAATCTAATAGTATTGCTATTGTTACAAGTTTTAGAAGCATTCACAAAGAAATATAGTAAAAAAATAAACTTTAAGATTTAAGAACCAACAAGGAAGAAGTTACTTTACGCTCTCGGCATATGGTCTTAATTACAATGGCAATTGCCGCCGACGCCGGCCGAAAGCTGACCTTGGCAATACAATGGAACTTTACCTACAGAATGTACTGGAATCTTGTAGGCACTACACAATGATAAGCGAGGGGACTTAAAGATTCTAGATGTCCGTCGTAGCACTAGGATATGCTAAACTGAAGATCTGTTTGTTGAATTTCAGGATAGACACGTGGTCACAGCTGCACGCACAAGTGAGTGTGGAGTCAGCTATATCATGGCGGACCGCAGCTGACTGGCAGTCTGGAGGTAAGACACAATGAATGTCGTCGTATTTGAGTATTAAGTACATTGTACCATGTAGAAAAATAATCACTTCTTGGATTATTTTATAATTTGTCAAGCCTTTTTCATCAACTGATGATTTGTGTAGTTGCTGAAAGTCTAAAAACCAGTCTAACCAAGGGGTATCATATTCATCATCATCAGTCGATAATGTTCCCACTATTGGGACTCGGGCCTCCTCTCTATGAGAGGGAGGGTATTATATTACCCAATACTTTAGGGATTGTGTAAGTCAAATAGGCAGTCGCTCCATGTAAAATACTGGTATTCAGCTGCATCCGGTTAGACTGGAGTAGTGAAGTAACGACCAATCAAAATAAAGCTGATCTCTTATTTTAAGAAAAACTCAGACAACTAATTGCATTGGGGACGAGCCTTTTGCTATCAACGGGGCTCGATAGTAATATAATTAAGCTTATTTTATTTTATATACGTACCTAATATTGAAGCTCTTGGCTTTCGTACGTTTTTACGGGTGACCACTGAAAACCAGCGCTGTGCTGTGGGTGACCATAGCACAGCACCATGCTGAGTGGCAACCTACTTGTCGCAGTCACGACGTTATTTTTTTTTTCCCTGCTTGTTGTATTTTACTTTTTTTTCATGTCTGTTAAGCGTTGTTTGTGTATTGTTTTATTTCCTGTATGCATTTATGTTTCTGCGACAAATAAACATTTTTTCTTTCAAATGCCATAACATAGCTGCTGCTAAGTATTTCTTTATGGAAAACCCAATATCACTTTGCCAGAACTGGGAATCGAATTCAAGATATTATTATTATTTTATGTCATGATAAAATAGAGTTAATTTTAATTCCCTTATCAAACCATGTCTCGTGTTTCAGAGGAGCAGCGTCGGCCGAGTCTGGAGCGTCAGAACACGTTGTACGATGATAACATGCCTATGTATGGCTTCGAAACTTACACCACCAGTATCACGCATACGAGGTACGTTCATCAACTTTCCTATCTTTATTATAAGCTTCCCATTTAACTCATGCTGCTCTGGGTTGCCTGCCTGACGTCAACCCTCTTTGGGAATGCTATTGTGAATATCAATTAATTGTAAATATACACAAATAGAGGACCGAGGTAATAGAGAAGTATGGACAAGAGAATTATAAAGAATAGGGCATTTCACCTAAAAAATCTAATTAGTCCGTCTGTTAGATTTTCAAAAAAATATTGGATACGTGTTTTATGTTTTAGCAAATTAATAAAAATGGATGATAAAAAACGTGTCAACGATCTTGGGTGGGGACTTTTTTTTTTTTTAAAAACGTTGCCCCACACTAGGAATTTCTCCTGTTTCGTGGGTGCGTTCACAAACATTTAAACTCACATACACAAATACCCACTTTTGACGTCACTGTGTGGGTAAAAAAGTACTAACCTTGCGGCGTCACACGACTTGACGCTACTTTTCGATGACCTGTATCGTCTTCGTCTTTTGTTTAAGTAAAAAAAGAAAAAAAAAACAAAAAAACCATTTTTAAATCTATCTGACGGACTAATTAGATTTTTTTGGTGAAATACCCTATTATATCTTTGTGTAGATAATTCAGTTTGCAGCTTAGTCCATGACCCATTAAAAATACATGAATATTTTAATACGGGCTAGATGGCTGTCTGAATAACTGGCGAGAAAAAGTTCGCTATCGTAAGAAATGGAAGGAAAATTAGAGATTATTAAAGATGAAGGAGTAATCTGGCCGCAAAATGTACCAAAAAAACTGCTTATTTTCGTCAGATTTGTAAATGTGTCTTTAACACAAAAACGTACCTTTGCAGGGACCATTCGCATTTATCACAGCAACAAAGTTATGAGGAGTTCTACGACTCGCAATCGTACCCGTACCAGACGTCGTACGTTGGGGACGACTCTCGTACGTGGGACAGCGGTGGGCAGTACTTCTATGACGACGGGCATGGTCTCACGCCGACGGAGCATGAGAATATTATTAATAAGAGAAGGTCTTCAGTTGTTCAGTTGCCGCAAGTGCCGCCTAAACCGGTGAGTTAACAAATAAATCAACATCAGCCTATTTTGTTCCCACTGCAGAGACTCAGGCCTCCTCTCTAGGAGAGGGATGGTCTATAATCCACCATTCGGGCCCAGAGCGGATTGGTAGATTAGTAGGTTGTCACATAATAATATCTTCGAAATTTTGGTTCTAAGATATGCCGGTTTGCTCACGATGTTTTCCTTTACCGTTTTGAGAGCAGTGGTGATGAAATAAATTACACAAAGTAATGCGCCTGCCTGGATTCGAACTCACGATCAACTGTTCGTAAGTGGGGGCCGCTACCACTGAGTCACCAGTGCTCTCAACAAATAAATAATGAACTACTAATAGCTAATAATACAAAAAACTAACAGGTGTGGCTGTCGCTCTACCAAGATATCGAGCTCGAACACAAGACGAAGTATATAATTATAAATTTCCTTGGTGAAGGAAAACATCGTGAGGAAAGTAGCATTCCTGAGAGATATATAACCCCTCCCGCTCTGAACAGAGCGAAAGGGAGTGTCAGACTTCTACCGACTAAAAACCACCCATGTTCCTTCTTAGCCCTTGTGCCGAGGCTGCGGTATTTTTCGAACAACCCACAGCCCCGACAGGCGTCGGCCCTGGCCCCTTCCATGTTGCTGACATCTCGTTGAGGCACGCGTGGAACACGAACGCGCCGTCGACACGGTCTGTGGACGTCATAAGACGGACGGACGGCAAGCTAGCCAATTACTCACCGTCCACAGGCCCCTGTCTACGGTGGCCGGAAGCCATTACGTGGCGAAGTCAGAGGCCCATAAAAACTACGACACCAGGTTAGGCACTAACCACACGAAAAAAAACAATAACAAAACTTAGTTCTGTCCGAACAAAGAATTACATTTTGTTGTGATCAGATTGACGTTAAGAGTCTTTGGGTACTAATAGAATAGAATTGAATTTATTTATTATCTGGTAACAAGACCCATAAATAAATACCGTAACATAACCTACCTTTGGTACAACTGCATCTCTCACTAGTCCTATTATTTTTTATTTATTTATTTAAACTTCATGTACAAGTGTGGCACATAGGCGGACCTAATGCCACAAGGCATTTTTTAAATAAACTCATTTTAATAAGTTTATTTAAATAAACTAATATATATTTGAATACATACAAATACGAGAAACCTCAAAATAATTACCTACTAAGACTAGTGACTAAATTTAGAACAATTCAGTCCGATTTTAAAAAGTGTTTCCGTACATTTTTTTTGAAAACCAATTTGTTTTCTACTTTTTTAATGTCAGGGGGTAGCGCATTCCAGAGATTAATGGTTGACACAGCGTAAGAAGAAGATTATGGCTGTAAGCCATTTCTAATATTCAAAGAATATTAGAAATGCATGCAAGGTAAAGATAAAAGTAGAATAAAATAAAAACACATACACATTTTCATAGTAAAATGGATTTTTATAGGAAATATTTAAAAATGTATGAAATTTGTTTTATATGAATAAAGGAAGTAACCATATTATAGAGGACAGCCGGAGTCGCATGCCAACGATACTTGATGCTCCTTTGTGGCGTTCTCATTGTTATAGAAGTCAACTGCTAGTTGCATTAACAAGGTGGCATGCGACTACGACTGTCCTCTCTAGTAATGTTAAAAAAACACGAACGAACGCACGAACGTGTAAATTAACACGAAGATTTATAATTATGTTTCCAATTTTGCTGCTAGTAAACTATCTCTAAAATTACCACACATTTTACGTTCTTCTTTTTACAAAAGGTGTATTGTTGTTTCAGTTGGTGCCATCGTCAAGGTACTCAGATTACAATGAGATGGCGCCATACAGGCCACGGCCGCGAAGGTCTGCCGCTAGTCTTCCAGGTATTTTTTGAACTCTTTATTATTGTAAGGCTATACTTAAAAAGGCTTGGGCAAATAATAAAGTGATCACTCTTATTGACTTGAAACTGGTTGGAACTTTATGCCGAAAATGGCCTGTCAATCGCCACATTTCGCTTTAGCTACCGGACTAAATGCGACTTCGCATACGTCGGGATCGGATTACACCGATACTCGTCGATATGTGTGGTCACTCTCTATATTATTATTTAAAAAAAAATATAAAGCCTAATTAAAATGCATTATTTATATTTCATGTTGTTATGTTTAGCTGAAATTATCGCCATCAGAAATGTGAGAAACGAATGTAATTGAAAGTTATAAAGTTCTAGTCAAACCCAAACTGGGATACAGTTTTGACACAAGTATTAGAAACGTATTGGCAGATATTTCAAAATAGAAACATATTTTGAATCGGAGCTCAACTATCAAGACGAGAGGACATAGCATAAATTCGACCAAAGCAATCATCATTTAGATTTTCTTAAACCACGTAAGCAGGAATACTCTGAGCCTCTGGTCAGAGCCTGACTACACCATGATTGAAACAACATGCGTCTAGCGACCGCAACTGCGTGAAAAACATATTAAATACGGTACGGTACGCTACGCACCGAGATTCACTCTGAGATAGGGAGCAGGTCAGAATCCTTCAAGTGAGTCTAGTGTAGTTCTATTTGTTTTACGGTTTCCTGGCGAAGTGATGATAAATGAATTGCAAAAATGGCTTACCTGGTTTCGAACCCACAACCAAAGCCAGGGCGATACCACAAGGCCATTAATGTACTATATTCTACTGCTGCTGCCGCCTCAGCTTCCTGTGAATCAACGTGCTTCCTTTCCAGCCACGCCCTCGTCGACCCCGAAGCGGGGCCGCGCGCTGCCAGTCCCGCCGGGCAGCGAGTCGGGCTCGACGCGCGGCAGTCGCGGCCGTCGCCTGCCGCAGCCCCCCACGCCGATGACGTCATCTATGACGTCGTACGGCAGCTTCACGCGCCCCCCGCGCGAGCCTTCCGCCTCCACGCTTACGCACGTGCCTTACGAACCCGGTGAGCTATGCTTGAAAATAAAAAAGTCGATGTCTGTACAACCTAAATGAATTATTCAATATAAGTACGCTATTGGATTTTGTACGAACAAGCTTATAAGTATACAGGCAGAAATCTTAATCTAGTACACTGATAGTATTAATTGCAATTTTGTTTTATGAAACGTTTCGCTGTAAGCGACTACCGACATGTCAAACGCTGTATCGTTCGACATCAATCTGTAAATGTATCTGTATAATCTTAAAAGTAATGCAACTTAGCTAGCTGTATATTTAAAAGCTTGCAGCTCGACCGCACTTTGGGTGCAAAGGGGAGGGTGGTTGAAATTGTAACAGTATACTGTTATTTAGGTATTGTCTTTGGTAGGGTGCTTGCATAAACATTCAGGTTTCCTGTTGCTATATGGGACTATTAAAAAATACGTTTATTTCGATCGGTGCTAATCGGTATGAGTAAAATAATTTCACATTTACATACATGTTCTGTATGCGATCGAATGTACAGAAACAGGTGCAATTAATGCACCAAAGTAGTCTGGAGAAACATACGAGTACAAAAGGAAGAGGTTTTCCGGTGTCGAAAAACCGGGACCGATAGATCTACAATTTTATGCAAGCACCCTAAGCCAAGAACGGCATTATTGTCCGAGACAATGGGAAGGAGAAACGCTCTCGGATTCTTTAAAGTTATGGTGTGGCGTTGTATTGCTGCTGCGCCACTGTACGCCATATGAAAAGCTGGAGACATAGTTTGAGGGCGATATACGTCACCTTCAAATTGCAAGAAACGTAGGAAAATTCGAATTTCGCGGGCTACCTTGTTGCATTTACCATATAGCAAAACTTATTTCGATTGCGAGGTTTGCAAAACAGGATATTATATATCTATGTGCATAACCTTTATGTTTTACATTTTACTTTACAGAACCTGAAAAACCTATTCCTGATGCGAGTTATGGTTACGATAGCTTCGGGTTTAACCAAGACTTTCAAGACACTGCCACAGAACCGTATCACGATACTAATTATAATAATACTACGTAAGTATTTCTATCGCTTGTTGCTTATTAATAACAACCGCAGCGCTTGACAAGGTTGGTCTCCATTACAAAACCGAGTTCCCTCCGTATTTCGGAAAGCACGTTTTGGCGTTGGTCTCGTTTGTTTTTTGTAGAGCTTTAACATGCATGACAAGGTTGTGAGTGCCCCAAAAGTCTAACAACCATTCTTTATACAATACTAGTGACCCGCCCTGGCTTCGCACGGATGCAAAAAAGATACTAAAACCTTCCTCTTGAATCACTCTATCTAATAATTTAAAAAAAACCGCATCAATATCCGTTGCGTAGTTTTAAAGATTTAAGCATACATGGAGATATAAGGACAGAGAAAGCGACTTTGTTTTTTACTATGTAGTGACTAGCGGACCTGGCAGATGTCGTCCTGCCCGGACAGCAGTGCCACCTACCGGCTCCAATTGTAAATCTAAACCATTCTCGAATCTAATAGAAATTTTTTTAGAAAGTTCAGTGACAAACACACGTACAGAAGAATTATATATTAAAGAAGATACAACTTGTAAAATTTTAACATTATCTTTTACTCACCTTGTTTGAGAAGATTGCACTTACATTGTAAAAATAAATTGTAATCTTTCCCTCAACAAAATTTTCATTTGTTAGGAAAACTGCTTTCATGATGGGTAATGTTACCCACATTACCCATCATGAAAGCAGTTTTCTTAACAAAAGAAAATTACAAATAAACCGAGTTTAAAAAAAAGAACAATAAAAAAGCATTTAAATAACCTTTTCCTGAATCATGACCATCCAGATTCTGGGAACCGTTTTCCCTTTTAAATATTATGATGCATAAACGAGTCATTATATCCAATAACTTACCGAGAAATATGTTTCCTGCAGTTATCTCAAACATGATTATTATCTCATATCTGCAGTTTGATACACCCACTGATGTCCTTCAGTCAATGTTCTACTTCTACAACTCATTTAGATCCATTGCTAACCAAAATTTTAGCTTTATAATTTCCTTTTATGGTTTAATTGCAATCTACACGTTTCCTATACAATATAGCCTATGGCCTCGATTCGTTTAGATTCCCTGTACAATGAGAGATCCGTATAAGCTTTTTGCTAGCGAGGTTATTATAGCTTGATCTTGGTCATCGAGGGCACCTTGCCGAAATATTGGGATACTCTTGTGTGAAGAAAAAGTTATTTATTAACGTAATTAAATTAATGTGAAATGAATCAATTGTAGATTGAGTAATTTAGCATAGACAAAGAAGTCACGCTGCGCCAACCCCAAGTAAATTGGAATCAGGGCAGATGATTGATGATTAGGAATCAGCACATTATAGCCCTATTTACTATTACTTTTTTTAACTAGGATTGTCTCTTCACAAACACCCAGACCCGGAAAAACTATCTGTAGGCCATACAAATATTTGTTCCGTGCGGAGACCGAACCCGCGATACGCAGCGTAGCAGTCCAATCGCTCAGCGAACTGTGCCGCTGTTGTAAATAGTGAGAGCTTTTTTTTGAGTGGGAAAATCCTCCTGCAAACCCTCCGCCTGGGGTGAAAAGTGCATGAAGCATTAACTCATAAGCTGTACTAAAATTCCGCATCTTTATTAACTAGCATTTAACTCTTAACAATTTGTTACAGTTATGATTCGGATGGGATGCAACCATTCTTTGATGAAACGCCTCACGCCACTCCGCCTGCAGCTGGTAACTATTTAATTATTTAGTATATGGAAGACTTCATCATCCTCATCATTTTAGCCGAAAGATGTCCACTGCTGGACATAGGCCTCCCTCAAGGACTTACAGCTAATAAAACATACAAAAAGATAAAGTCATAGTCACCAGAAAACCAATTACAAATACAACCATTATCTACTCTTTTGATGTCCACAAATCTGACAGTGTTTGAAAAGTAGCTTGTACTGTTTATAGATATATTTTCTCAATCTTTTTGACAAAATACTAAACGACTCACAAACATTTCGATAATAGAAATTTGAATGACTTATGGGACATGAGCGTGCTGTAAAATTTTTGACTTAAGGCGATAATGAGAGCGGTGCAAATCTAACATGTTGCTCATGTCGCTTACTTTATTTCAAATTTCCACTATCGATTTCTGAAGCCCACTTAGCTTAGAGTGCAAGATAATACAGGCTGGCTAAAACGGTTACCACGTATTTAGTACGTCATTCTGAGCCCCCCACATAGTTTGTTTTCTTTGACTCTCTATCTTATACTATCTCTCTCTGTTGTCTCTACAGAACTGCATTATAAACAAGGTCAATATGACTGTTTTAGTCGATTTTATTATATTTATTATCGATTTTTTTAAAATTATTTTATTATTTAATAGTTTTAGCGTCATCGTATCTTTCACCTTGTTTGGAATATTTAATTGGATTACTATAAATGTTTATAAAAATGCATATTTGTATCCTGTTCTTCTTTTCGAGTCGATTCTACTTCGATATTATAGGCTTGGGCCTAGTAGGTAGCCACCTTTATTGTCTTTGGAACACATTGCCCTAGCGTGGAACTATTACATTTAAATCCACGGTGAACTTTGTCGTATCTATTTATACACTCAATTTGCGATATCAAATTATGTCAATGTCACTACAACAATAGCAAGAATTTATATTAATTCGCATTAAAAATGATTCAGTTACATAAAAGATAAGAACTTCCGTAGCACGGCGTACAGATTCGTTGCAAACAGCAGTTCTTTTTTAATCGTAAACATGACGGCCCGTTTCATACACTGTCTATGTGGCGAATTTTCATTTAATATTTACAACGTTTTCTTCCAATTTCCAGCTCAAAAAACACCGTGGACCGAAACAGAGACAATATCACAGTTCACGTACCCTATTACTAGTGAGATTGATTCGTTGTTACCGAAAACAGTGCCATCAACACTTTCGTCTTATTTACCTCAACTCTCAATCACGAAACAAGAAGATGTGTATCACGAAAAAAGTTATCCGGAGATCGATTCGCAATACGACGAACAACAGTATCGATTCGACCAACAAGATCAACAGTATACAGACCAAAGTCAGTATGAAGAAAAACAACAACATCTGCAACAGGAATATCAGCAACAGCAAGACTATCAACAACAACAAGACTACCAGCAGCAACAAGACTATCAGTATGATTCACAATTCGAGTCGCAGTTCCCAGAAGAAGAAAAACAGCCAGTATCCCATCAGCTTTATACGCAACAGTTTGAACAAGACCAGCAATATTTACAAGATCAGCAATATTTTCAACATGATGAACAACAGAAGGCACACCAATTACCATTTCAACAACAGCAACAACAAGACATACAATTTCAACAGCAACAACAGCAATTACAATTTAAACAGCAGCAGCAACACCAGTTACAACTTCAGCAACAGCAGCAGCATTTGTTGCAACAACAACAGCAGGCCAAACAACCTGGTCAACAGTTGCAAACCAGTGTGATTGCCGGTGCTGCAACCTTGGGTTCATTTATGGCTGGAAGTGCAAAGAAGTTGGGAAGTTTCTTCGGTGCAGCCGCTGCGGCGGTGTCGGCTCCCGCAGTGAGCCAACTTCCTCATACAACTCCTGCGACAACTGCTCCTACAACCCACTTAGCTTTATCTGTTGCTCCCGTAACACCGTTCACAAGTACCGTGTCAGAAACAACATCCGTCCCAGAAGTATTGCCGTCAGTGCCAGTGTCTACTGTGACTGTGACCACATCTGCGCCAGTTTCTTTACCACGAACTCCGTCTCTAAGGAGACAGGAGTCCATACAAAGACCTTCGGTGCGTCGTACTCGGACGTTACCAGATGCACCCGAAGAGTTAATCCAGTCGAGTTTCGACGAAAGTGCCTACGAGGACGAGTATCATAAGACTGAATACGATCAAACAATAGACCGCGAAAGGACTTCTTTGGATAGGTATCGTGATGACGATTACGCTCATGATACCATCCTTGAAGAAATCCCCGCGGAGAGGCGTTTGTCAGAAGCGCCGCCGAGCCCCAGCTTACAGAAGCAGGCGTCGCCGACGAGGACTGTGGCTCAAATAAGGAAACCTTCAGTTGACAGTTATCACAGTCAAACGCCGTCGATTGTTGATCGCAGAACCTCGCAAAGTTCTTTTCATCCCGAAGAGAAACTTGCTGTGCCGACTACACAAGAAGGTAACTCACTTACGATCAATTTCTTTTTGTGTCAGTTAACTCACTTATTTGGTTTTAAAACTGAGTTTTATTATTCATAACTACAATATTATTGTCGTCAAAGCCATTTGAGATTTGCTTATCAGTTAAAACAATAAGTCAATAAGTAAAAGCACTAAAAAAATGTTGTAACATATGAACTTCAACATGTACATTTTCGCAGATCGACCGTAGAAACGATTAATCAGAAAAATATTATTTTATTCTCACTCAAAATCCACAGTACTGTAAATGGTGTCTAACCAGAAAAACCTAAAATGTACTTACTATGCCGTATAACAGAAAAGTTTCATTCCACAGATTCTCTCACGGATAAAACTAAAGTTACGTTCCAAGAAGAGCGCACGACATACCACGAGGTACCAGAAGTGACTGACGGCTTCCATGAAGCTGAACCTTTATACGATGATCAGGTCGACGAAGAGTATCGAGATGATACTTACAATGACCAAGACGATACCTTTCGGAAAGAAAGGGAGAAGTTCGATGACCAAGAACAGTTCCAAGAGACTGATGAACCGTATCAGGAGGAGGATAGCGTTTTTAGAGAAGAGCAGGACAGACCAGAGGAAGATAGACTGGACTTCCAACCAGAACAGCCGAAGTTGACGCCGAAACAGAGGTGGCATCGTGCGTACAACAAGATTGTAATGAAGCTCAACGTGAGTACGCTTTTCGATTATAACGATGGGTGCAGAATTAAAAAAAACTTATTTTTTTCTCAAATACAATTTGTTTTTCGCTCTATTGAGTTGATTTAGTTTTGTTTCTTGATTTTATTTCGTTATTTTTGTTTAATCGATTATTTTTCGTTAAGTTGAGTTTAGTTTTCGTTGTACTTATGTTCTTTTTTTGTTTCATAATTATTGTTTCGTTATTATAACTTTCGTTTGGTTTGATTTTTATTTTTCGTTTTTTCATTTAACAAAACTGCAAACAAAATGAACAGTACTGATACTACCAAATACTACGAAATCTGCAACCATCGTCACTTGATTTATATTTTATTTGTTGTTTGAATATTTTGTGTAAGGATTTTTTTACAATCATGGAGAATTAATCATAGCTTTCAGTACAAACGGACCAGGTAAGTCACAACACTGAATGTAAATTTGATAATAATTGAATAATTATAGGCACGGGCGAAACAAGGTTGAATTTGTCGTACATTGTCCCAATTTAGTGAACATTTAAATACATATTTTAGCAGTAAGAAAACGACGACGTTACGTATATTTTACGCGGTACAGGTAAAGTACACGATTGGGTGACATGAATTTGTATGACGATAATAGATAAATAAATGCTATACTTTGTATTTTTATCAAAGTGTAACAAGAGTTTCAGTTTATGTATGGTTTACTTTTGACGTATATAGATCATTTATTTACTATCTTTTCAAACGGTGTGTTCTAGTAAAACGTAAATTTAAACAATTTTAGGAGAGTCATACGATTCTCGTCGATAGCGTCACAGTCTAGGTATACTGTAAGTTACCAGAGGGTGCTAACATTTAATTAATTAATGTAAATATATTTTACCTTTGTATATCTATATATGTATATATATTTATATATTATATATGTACAAGAAAGATACGTTTCAAATGACAATATGTATTACGGAAAACTACGATTTTTTCCAGTTAAATATATATAATTATATAATATTTTTTTTAATCTAAGGTATGTCTTCCACATTCATACCATATTTAATAAAATACGAGTACTTATTCTGAAGGCGTCTGAAGATAACATATCTCAAATAAATCCTCATAAGACTTGTAAGGATAAGTGCCAACCATAAGACTACATTAAGAGCGTCTGGCTCAGCAGGGGTTACCCATGGTTACCTCCTACAGTTTTATAGCCTTTCTGACGATTAAATGGACAAACTAATTATGCTTTAACACCAATTGGGGTTACCAAAAGTGTTGTAAGCCTCAGCCTCACCCTCTTCGGGTTAGGCTGAGGGAAAATATCTGTTTTCATTGATGGATATAGTTTATTTTGTTTAAATTCATTGTCAATAGTTACTACGCAAATAAATATAATATACTAAATATACCGCTACCTTATTGTTGAAATTTTCCTTTGGATTTTCAAGGACATTTCTATTAGAGAGATGTTTGCTCGGTATAATTCGATATTATCTATTCATGACTTTGTTATGTTTCCACGAGCGCTTTATTAAACTAAGATATTTTGATGGTCAGTACAGAAACTGATATTATTTTAGAATATTATTCTAAGTTTCGACGCACTATTAATAATTATTATTATAAATATATATTTATCAAGAAAAGATTACAATATTTTTACTTACATTTATGCCACCAAAATGGTTTATCTGTGGGTCCGGAACAAACGGTTATTAACTTACATATAAGTAGACAGTATATTTTTTTTGTACGGTTAACAAATTCGACTTAAACTGTTTAGGTATTTCAACGCAATTTGTCAGTTATGCAAACTTTAAACTGAAATCGTATTAGGTATGCGCAACGGATAAATTAATTATTTTTTAATTCATCATCATAAACGTCGTTGATAATGTTATCTTATTTCCTACATAATAAATAACTGTAGTTGTACTTGCATACATTTACAATTGTACGCTTTATTTCGTACTAATGCAAAATGGAACTATTCAAAATAATATACCAAGTGAAAAATTCTGTATGTACTAACCACTGCAAGAGCGAAACTTGTTTTGGCAGTGCAGTGTGCTCTACTTTCTAATTAAATATATGTATGTTCCGACCTACTTCAACTATTGATAACAATAAACATACATAGAAATTCAAGTAATTGTGCAAAATGATAGTCATACAAATAAAGAAGATATCAAATGGTATTATCTGGTCAGGTCGTCTACCAAATTCAAATTCAAATTCAAATTCATTTATTTGCTAATATGGGTAATTACATAAAGTTGTTAAAATTTCATCCACCAACCAACCAACTTTCATCTTCCAAATTGGTCATAACAAAAACTTATTGCAAAAAACCTGACTTCCAAAGAAACCCTAAAAAGTCTTAAACAACTTTTCGCAGCAATTTGACATTGATATCAACAGATGCCAAAGAGACCAAAAACCTAAATAAGGTGTTTAGACCATGGCCGCGGGTAGTCCTCTGGTTATCGCGGCCTCGACATAGAGGGCGAAGAAGGAACATGGGTGGTTTTTAGTCAGTAGAAGTCTGACACTCCCTTTCGCTCTGCCCAAGAGCGGGAGGGGTTATTCGATGATTTTACACCCACCAAAAAAAAAAAAAAAAAAAAAAAAAGGTGTTTAGACCAATCGAGAAAGTAGGTATATCTTTAAAAAAATATAAAATATTTTATCTAATGGGAGTTATGAAGTAACAAACATAAAAAAATCAATGAATTGAAAACCCACTTCAATTATTTAAAGTCGGCTAAAAACCGAAAGTAAATAAAATATAATTTCCACAGTATTTATATCTTTATTAGTACCTACATATTATTATTAATAACTACCTCTGTATTTTTAACATTACCCGAATTAAAACACTACGCATAATAAAACGAAACGACACACACTACGAACATAAACGTGAAACAAAATAAACACCTTTTGGAGTAAATTCTAAATTCAAGACTAGAATTCTACTGCATAGTGGAGCAACAGAACTTTAATCCAGTGCATTACACAGTACGCAAATAGTGCAAAGTCCTGTACAATACAGTAACAAGACAAACGCATATAGAAACAGCGTTGTGCTTTACGCCCCGCTGCGCTCTGCGAGTAGGCACATAATCAGAATGGCGGATAAAGAAAATGACCAAATGTTGTTATGTGGCCTTCGCAAGGCTGTGACCTTGAACGGGGTAAATGGTAACTCGATAAATGGGAGATTGGGAGATTATTGATTGACATAATGTTATACCGTTGATTAAAATGGTCAATTATAGCATGAGCTTTCTGATTCGTAAGTCACGTAAGTACAGTACGGCAACGTTTAAAGATAAACTGCAACACTGAAAAATTAACCCTCGCAGTACTAACCAATCGTGTTTAAGATGTAAATTATAGATTTCCATACAGATTATATGCAACCACTAAACCAAAAAAAAACTATATTATTTCTTTTTACGCCATTACTTGTGTAGAGTATATTTAAAAAAATACCCAGAAAGATACTTCAAACATAATAACTACAGTTAAAATAGAATCCCGAGCAATTGTAGCAGAGACGAAGCTATTAACACTCTAGCATTAGAACGGCAAACTATGCTTTAGCAAAGTTGTTCGGTCAAGTAGTTTCTAACAGTCCGCTGGTAATAACCAGCACTAAGGAGTTTAGCACAGTAATGACTGTGCTATGCAGCGATGGAAGCTACTAAAGTCGATGACTTACGAAAATTAAAGAAACGCACTTCGTTTAACATTTGAATTTATTTGAAAAGAACTTGTTTGAAATTTTGAACGGAATTGTATGAATATTTTATAATTTTAAAAATACCAACTAACTGAGTTGCCAACCATCAAGAATAGCATGATTCACTGTCTCAGAGAAACAGGATCACAAATTCTAACACTTTGTCACGTGCAAATTCATGTAAACACTTGGCAAAATTAAAAAGCAATTTTCTGGAGATATAACGGATTCTACCGTGAGATAAGAGTTATTTCGTAAAAGTATGACTTTCAAAATGCTATTTTGGTAAAAACGTTAATCAAGACAGTAGGACAAAATCACTTTTAAAGGTTGCTTCGTCTGCATATTGGTGATCGAGACTAAAAATGTTAATCAACTAAAATTAAATTCATGATAAAAATATGTGTGACGATATCGCTTATACCGTGTATTTATTTTCGCAATTATGTGTAACTGGAAGAAAATTAAGTATTATGTCTAAGTTCCGATAACATGAAGTCAAAAAGCAGTATTGTTCTAATCAAAATGGGAAAGAGATGGACGCATACGTGCTCTTAACTGTCGAGTATAGCTCCTTATATTATCGCATCGCACACAGAGGGCTGTATGCGATCATCCCAAGTAATCCAAGTTTCAAACAAAGATTATACGGTGCAAACACTGCTAGACTCCAGTTGGCTTTAATTGCCCCACTTCCAATCAGCTTGCCCTCATAGTGGTCAAAAGATTTGCATAATTATGATGTTATCTCTATGTTTTATAGCTGCATAACTTTTGCGAGAGTTATGTGTGTGTGTGGGTCCCTATAACTTACGAAACGTGTTTAATGCTAAATTTATTTCAAACATCGTGCTGTCTTTATCATTTTCAAACGATTGATAGAAATAGGTTCATGACCGATACGGTTAGCGTCTAAATAATGTAAAAAGAATTCTAGATGATTGAGACGCTCTTAAATCAATGGAGGAAAATGAGAAAGGATGCTAATACATTACTAAGTTCGATTTATGATAAAAGCTCTTAATATCTATATAAATACATAATATAATCCTTTAATTGTGTTTGATAATATGTTCCTATTATATTCAGATGTACCGGTGTACGAAATAATCTCCCGTAAATGTTGAGAAAAAAAAAACACGTCTGAAGCGAGACTCTTTTGTGAAAGAATTACTAACACATGAATGAGCAGGCGATTTGCTATCGAGTCCAATATAATAATATATTATATTCAGTCGGTAACATTAGCGGGTCATCCTCTTTTCAACTTTATAGCTAAGTACGTAAAGGTGGAAGTGGTTTTCCCATAACACTGTCGAGTACCTATATATAGTATTGGACACCTGGAACATCTGTTTTCTATTTTACAATGTCGTACGTATTCTTTCATGTAGATTTTATCTTGAAATCACAGTGCAGAGTTCGGAAAATACTTGGCACATAAACATTGTAAAAATTGTTCGTATACTAAATTGAACTGTATTGAAACGTGTACAAAGTAGATTTTTTTGCTTGTCAGAATAAACTATTCGAAGAGACTATTTATCTACGGTCTGAAGCTACGTAAATATATTATTTGGATATTAGAATTAAATATTACATTTCTAGAATCGGATGATAAAAGGGTCGAATATTTTCAGCAATAGCTTCTTTACAAAACAAAAACAACCAACTTTCAAAAAAATACTATAAGCGGACAAAATCATTATTTTCGGAGCGGGTGATTCTGTGTTACCTTTTTTGCCACCGACTTTTGTTTGGTACACTATTGTAGGGCACTATCACGCGAAGTCGCGGTAACGGCCACTTCATACGACGTCGCTAGATGTGGCAATGAACGTGATAAAAACCGAATTTGATGATGTTTCTATGGGACCAATCGAAAAGCAAATCCGTTCACAAAAAAAAATAGTTTATTAATGAAAGAGTTACGAGAAAACACGTCAACCTGACAGTTTCATATAATGAAAGGCTACACTATGTGCCTAATAAAATGTTACTAATAATATCAAATAGATTGTCATAGGGAATCAGATTAGATACAAGCAGCTTAGTTTGCAAAGTGCTTGTAGTCATATAAAGTAATAGCTAATAATTATGTCACAGGTGATTAGATTACGATATACCATCATTGCGAGGTGATTGACCGTGTTTTGGAGTAAAATGTGTGTGGCTATTTTACTAATCAATCTATTTTATTTAATGTTTTACGAGCATTATACTTTTTTATGTTACGCCATAACAAAACATTTAAAAAAATGTTTTCAATTAGTAAATAAAGTAATACATAAAAAAATCCCAGAGTAAGTGCTCTAAATCGTGGTAAAAATCCGTTAAGTAGTGAATACCGTGCATCAAAATCTATCTCATAGTTTTGAAGAACAGCGTACTCCGCAAGACATACACCTAAAGTGCCTTAATTCATAATTATTATGGTGAGATTAAATAATCTCACCGGTTAGCATTGTGTATATTTTTCTCAGTATCAACATTTATTTTAAATATACCTCAAGCAAACAATGTTGTATTAAACAATTCGATTCGATTTCGTAATTTGAGTTCGAATACAATGTTTGAATAGAACATCATTTTGTTACTTCGATATGAACAGAACAATAGACTTATTAAATCAAATCAAATACATAATTTTGTTTGCTTATTGAATGAATACTCTAGAGCGACCTTTGTTTCAACGTTTTTGTGAATCTCTAATCCCATACACGAGTAAATAATTCACAAATACAATATCTTTTGATTTGATTTTTCTGGTCCATATTGTTCAACAAAAAAACGATTTTTCATAAAACAGAAAGATAGTTTCATAATGTTCCCTGCTGGGTAATATTAATTCCAGTTTTCCAAGATCAATTCTACAAAAATATAAACAAACAAACTCTCTTTTTCTACTCAAAGTTGAACGCACTCTATCAAATCCTTACCCATATATTTCCGCATACAAAAAAACTGAAATAAAAAACAGCCTTTTTAGAATCATTTCAGTGAATTTCATTAACATATCCACTACTCAGTGATTTACTCTAAAAGCCGATTCACTTCGCCTGAACTTGTTCGGTAATTGATTGAACCCATCTCAACGAGTGCACTCGTAAAATAACACTTCATTACCCTTGTTAATTAATTTTCGCATGCCGTTAGCTAAGGAATTTAGTAGGACGGTTATGCTTTTGAAACATGACTAGATACTATTTTCTTCTGAAGTAACCGACAAATCTTAAAATTAAAGCGCCAAAGTTACCCGCGAAATTAAGATTTATTCAGTCAGTATGAGGCCGTATGTTTAACGAAATATGATTTGTGGCTGTAATTCGGATGTTTTTACAGAATTATAATGATTACAATTATTATTATCAATACAACCTTCTTAAGTTACTTTCTTTGAAGTAATCATAGTTTAATCAACATACAACCTGACACAGACCTTCACCTGCTAATTGCAAAAATTGCAAGAAAAATTGAATTTCACGGTCTACCCTGGCGCTTCCACATTAAGAAAATTGCGAATTACATTTTAATTCGGCGGTGTAGCAAGTCCAAAAGCGGTATTCACAAGAAAACATCTTGTTTGTGAAATTTTCTGCAAAAGCGAAACATAGCGACAAAATTTCTTGCGGGCGAGGCCAAGAAATTTTTGTCGCGTTATTTCGCTTGGATAATACGAGTATGTCTATACCTTAGTTTTTAAAAGGACCAAGAAATGCTACTTTTTACATAATTTAAAACTGTTGTTAAATATCAGACAGGCGTGATTCTGGTGGCGTTTCGACATTCATCTAAATATTAGTTACTAAAAAACATTTATACTTGATGGAATTTCCAGATTCTACAACTAAAGTCTTAAACTCACTTGGGACATAGATTGGTTGGATGTACGAGTTTCTATTTAAATAGGCCGAGTTTGTTTTAACTTACAAATACTAAATTGAATTTAATAACGCCACCAAATTAAAATACGTACAAAAAGTCAAATACCGGTTTACGATTAAAATGTTGGTATAACTTCGAATAAGGCCATGAATAAAAAAACGAAATTATGTAGATATTTACTGTTCCAATAACAAAAGAGTTCTTAACAGAAAAACATTGCGAAAACCTTTGAAAATACGTTTAATTTTCCTCTGTTTAATTCTGCTCCGGGCAAATTAAGGGAAAGGCTTCCCTAGTGAGCTTATTAGTTTTACTTTTTATTACAGATACAGATTGAATATTTTTTTGCCCTTGAGGCTCGATCATTGTTCTTAGAGCTATTCGCTCAGAGGTGGCCGTCGCCTGCAGAGACCCTATCGCCTTTGAACTCGATCACCTCATTAGTCCAGCTCAGTTGCTCCATACACACGCACTTACGAAACTACGCGTTCCCGCTCAGTCCGTTAACAGACTTTGCTGCGTACGCACCCCTTAATAAAAATCAGGAGAAATTCGAAAGTGTCGTTTGGGGTACGAAACATTGCGCAAGCGATGGCGGCGGAAACTCGCGAGGACGCGATAGTGGCATCCTGCGGGCGACCGTGGCCCTATTGATATCGCACCTAGCACTCGTTTGTATGCAAATTCTTCGTTCAGGTGTTAACGTTCAGTGTTGTGGTAGACGTTCAAGTGTCATCACATGTTTTCAAAATGTTCCGAAGTCGGAAAGGTCAAGCGATCAGCGAGGCGGACGTCCGACGGGAGCAGGCGTTGCAATATCAGAACCGTTCGAATGTGAGCGGTTCACGCCTCCGCGTCCGACGCGGATCTAGTCTGACGGACTTGGACAAGTTGCGCTGTGGTGGTGGTTCCAGCGGTGGTGGTTCTATCGGGGATTTGATGAACATCTTCAGTGGTAGTGTGAATTCTGTCGGGAGTGACACTTTGGTGGCTCGGACTGTGCCGCTGGAGACGGTCCGGCGTAATGTGCCGCTGGCGTCGACACCGCCGCCGCGGCCGACGTCGTCGCCGCACATCCATGTGTCCCGACCCGTGGGTCCGCTTACAATGGCTCAGCGAACACTAAGGTTCAGCAGACTGCTTAAGTATCAACCCTGCTCGGCCGACGTTCTTATTACTCTGGTGAGTGGCATCACTTGGTTTTATTATTATTATGGATTTATGAACTCGACTCATAAATACTCGTGTTTACTTACAAGTTCGCACCCGCCAGTGTTTATGTTTTCCAGTGAAGTTTTGTGTGTACAAACACAATGTTATACCAGCTTTATAAATGTTATCAGTCAAGTTTATCGTGATATCGGTCGTGAAAGCTTGTCAAACAACCCTGACGGGTGAAAATTGCGTTATTAACTCATTATCAATTGATCACTGCGATATCATTTGACATTATCTCTACAATATAGAGCTTTCATAATGATAAGGTTAGTTTCGCGTTATTTTAAACTTTAGTTACTACAATGTCGTCTAGAGGTTTTCTGAAGTAGAAAGATAGAATATAAAATAGTTATAAGCAAAGTTCAACGACCCTCGATAGATAGTCATAGTTTAAATTGTCAACTAAACCTATCTTTAATGCTTGTAGTCAATAATTTATTACTGTCATTATATTGTCATGGGAGACCTTATAATTAACTGAAAAGTGGAACATTATTATTATCGACTATTATTTTATTTGTAAACTGCAGTAATTAACATTGAAGATATATTTTATGAACCTAATACAATAAGTATTATTCATTTTATGTTACTTTTCCCATTGAGTACCTAAACTAGTTTCAAATAATGAGAAATCGATTTATCATGACATGCATTTTAGGCATGCATTTATTTGCATTTTAGGCATGCATTAAGAAAGTATATACCTACCTATAACTAAGTGTGTAAGCAGTGTAGTATGTTTAAGTATATGTATAAAGAATGGCCTCTAAATTTACCTACAGAAGTTTTTGTAGTCATTATTTCATTAAATGAGAATAGAAATACGTTACTAGCAGAGTGTTTTTCCAGTCTTTAGATATTATTGTGTCATTCTCAAGTGATTTGTGCGAAGGCAATCATGTCATTCTATTTCGATGACGTCTGTCAATTCCTAAGAGCGTACAGTCACACTATAAAGTTAGACAGACGGGCTGAAGACTGTAAAATGCATTTTAAAAATATCACACTGTTGTTGAAATTTTAATTTAAACTTTTGCTCGCTCAAGTTTTGTTTATTTGATTTTTAGGTATAGCCAGCTGATGGGTTGTTGTATTTCTATGTATTTCTTAATTTTACAAAAACTAGGCGACTTCTAGATGGATGAGTAAATGAAAACGCACGGTTAGCAACAAAACAGTGTTACTTATGCAGTTTAGGTGTCTCTAAATGATAGTGAAATCGCGTGTTGGTTTAGTAAAGCAACTTCTAATGAAGACTTGATATATCTACAGCCAAGTGCTAGTGAGTTCACATGCGAAATTGGCGGTTCCCTAAAGTTGGTGCAACACAAATCCGTTTTAGATAGACTAACTTTTAGTTATAACTGTTGCCTGGATTTAGTTTATACAGGGATTACTTTCGCATAGCCTTCACTTAATACATTGAAACGTTTCAAATAAAACGATATTACTTTACGTTATGTTCTCTAAAAATCCAGTCAAGTTTTATTTTGTTATAACTACCTATCACGTGAAGATATCAATACCCACCACGTCTTTGGAATTTATTTTACCTTATCACAGACAATACAGGAATATGAAAAAGTGAGTTCTTGTGTAAAAAAGACAGACAGGGAATAGTATTGAAATCCTATGAGATAATCCAGGACAATAAATTTCTGTGTGCAAAGGTTCATCCAAATCCGTTTAACAGATTTTTCGTGAAATACGAATAAACATTCGTTTTTTAGTGGTAGTACCTAAAATAATATTTACGACTGCACATTTTAAGATTATTCAGGCTTAGTTCGAACCCAAATTTTGACTATTATTTGTAAGAGAATCAGCCCTCTTATCTAGACGGTCTTTATTTATATTTCCGAGTATGTTACCAGCTAGCACTGTTGTATCGTGTCACCGTAGAAGGCTTTGTAGTTATTCTTAGAAGCTCCTACCGCTGAAAACAGATGGCGTAGCAATCTTGTATAGGACCAAAATTACATGAGTGAGTTTAGTTTCTTATATTAGATGATTATATTTCGCTAAGTTTATTTTTCAATAAACTAAATAAAAATGTCGCCAAAATGTATAATAAAAAAAATATAGTTTATTTTAACAAAGTTTTAATAATGTTTTTATTTCCGTTCTATTGTTATCCAGAGTTTTATAATTATAGTATCGCAAAATGTCTGCGATATTCCCTTCCAAAGAAAAAAGTAAGCTTTCTCAAGATACAATGACTGCAGTGTCAATGACCCGTATTATTTTCTTTTCCAAGTCCTTTCAGACTATTTCCTAGAATCTTTGTTGAGATTCAATGAATCGAATCATTGAACGGAATAGGAACCAATGCATAAGGAAGCAGTGACGTCACCGTATGCAGCTAGACTTCATGAATTTTCAACCACCCTACATTTTTATTTAGCTGTATTTTATCTGGAATGTGGGTAAACAGGGTCGAGATGGATATTTATTCTGTACACATACACGTAAATAAAAATAAAAATATGAATATAGCTAGACTGTACTGTCCCACAGCTGGGCAATGGTCTCTTTCCTTAATATGTTCTTTTTTATTTCTTGTTTTGTTTTTTAATTCTTAATTTTTACAAATTTCATATTTTTGAATAATCGCCTAAACTAGTCCTAGAACTAAGTCCATCAGATAGATTTCCAAAAAATATTGGACACACATTTTTTAATTTTCACGTCAATGGAAAAATTAAGACTATACAGTGTTTTGAAAATTCGTGTAACGTCATATTGCACGACATTTTTTACCAGAAAGTAATTACACAAACCCCTACTCATGTTCCTAGACGCGTTTTGACTTCGTATTTTTTTTATGAAAAAACAAAAAACATGTACTTATCCAATATTATTCGATAATCTATAACGGACTAAACAAATTTATATTTTTTTAGACTGCTATCATCCCTAATATAAATACATCATCAGCCTATATTGTTCCCACTGCAGGGACTCAGGCCTCCTCTCTAGGAGAGGGACGGGCTATAATCCACCACGCGGGCCCAGTGCGGGTTGGTAGATGTCACATATCTTCGAATTTTTGGTTCTAAGATATGCCGGTTTCCTCACGATGTTTTCCTTCACCGTTTTGAGAGCAGTGGTAATGAAATAAATTACACAAAGTAATGCGCCTGCCCGGGTTCGAACCCACGACCAACTGTTCGTAAGTCGGGGCCGCAACCACTGGGCCACCACTGCTCTCCAATACACTGCTCTCAATATAAATACAGGGTGTGAGTATTCTATCAGTTTTACCATAATGAATAAAACAAAAGACAATTTAGTTTTGTTTATTCAAGTCGAAAATTTTATCAGTGATTGACAGCTAGCAATAATTTGACTACAATTTAATATAATCGAATGTTAATAAAAGGCACGTTATTTACATTTAGATTAACCCATACAAATCATATTTCAATCATAATAAGGGTTGCCATTTGACTAACTTTAATTTTCACGAAAGTCAACGGTTTCCGGAGTTGTTATTTTTATTTAAATAATCAAAACTTAATTAATCCCAATTAGTTAACTTTAGTTAAACTTTACAACGACAGTTATTGAGTAACATAAAAGAAATAATCTATATCACTTAAAAAATACTTAAAAAAAAAGATTAAATCGTTCTATAATCCACAATTTTTTTCCTGAAATGGCAATCCTATCAAACTCAATCACGCGCTAACTCAGGCATATTTTTTCATAAATTTGAGTAAATATTTGAGTTTTGGCATCTCAATGTTATGGATGCATCTGTTGAAGTCTCCAATGACCTTGACGGAGTGTGTCATCATTCGAGAGATAATATCTTTGAGACACACACTAAGATCTGAAACCTCTTTGAAGCCATGGATGGCTATTTCGGCCATCACCACCGGGAATGGTGATGTTTCGTACAGGAACTGAAAATAAAAATTGTATAAGATAAATAAAATAATATATATCGAGGCCCCTAGAACTAGTTTTGATGTTTATGGTAAAATAAATAAATACATTGGTTTTTAATCGAAAATTTAACTATTCCGCAGCATTTTAGATAAATTTTGGCTACAAATGGAATCAGTATTATCCATAGACATGAATAAATTATTAAAATAAAGAACATATTACCTACATGTGTAAGGAGTGTTTTCAATTCATCAATTAAGAATCGACTCAATCAATTCATTTTTTTTATTTGTTTCAGAAACAACTCGGTTGTATTCGTTTTGAAAAAAAAACACGCTTTGCGGTAAAACTTATTGTAGCACACTCAAAACACTGTGCATATGGATGTTTTGAATAGTAAACGGGACACGGAGGCAATTGAAGTAAAATTATTACCTTAAAAACTGATATTTAAAGAAAAAACTTGTACATTTTGAACTTTGACCTCCAATATCTCCGTAATTAGAAGGTTTGGTAAAATATCGTAACGATAGGGAAAACAGCAAAAAATTAAAAATAGAGCGTAATCAGACGCCAGACATTACTTATTGAGACATTCTGATTAACAAAATGTGTGGCAGTGTTAGTCTGTACTGTGAAAGTTTGAATGGGATCACCGCCGCCGCTAGCGTTTCCTCTAAGTCTCAAATTTAACGATAGCTGAACGCTTCCTTTTCTCATCTTTTTCCACGTTTTACTTTTTTTTCACCCATCTTACCACATTTTAACGATAACTTCAATACATTTTGTCCGTTTCAATATCCCTCTCTGTTCATATTTTCCCTGCTAAATATTCCGGAGCCAGCGAACTTCCGGTTCTGAATCAAGTGTAGATACAAACTCAATTCCCGGGATCACGTATCCGGTTACTACTAAACTACCCTCTTGGGATTCTGACCTACCCAGCTATATGTACGTTGGTCATAGTAGTATCTGTTTATTTGCATGTTATTTGATACTCGGGAAGTCGGCAACATTAAAAATAATCGTCGGGTTTTGGATGATCGCTAACGATTTTTTGCTCTGAAGTTCGAAGGGTTTGTAGATAAACTAGAACGTATAAGACTAGGTTTATAGAAACTTTAATTTTAATTAGAAACAACGGACGAAGTGTCAATAGTTGTCTTATTATCTTGGTTAAACCAAATAATATGGGTTGATTTAGATTCTTAAAATCTTTGCTTTTGACGGATATTGTTCTGTTGAGTCCGATCACTCACATTTACAAAGAAAACAATGAATTCCACCATTAGATTATGACTTAGCAAAGGTCCCGCGAATGTAACATAAAATTAGACTAAAAAACAGCTTGAATTTGCACATTGCCAACTGTTTGCACCAAATTGGTGTTGGCTCCATTTTGATACTTACAACGGTCCTCTCCAGGTCTTGACTCTCATGGGAGCAGTTCCCACCAACTTGCTGCTGCTTCTGACATTCGAACAGCTTTGAGGCTGAATACTTCTTCAAATTCTCTAGCGTTTCGAAGTGGACTTGTAGTTTTTCTAGAACAAATAAAAATAATAATGTAGCTAATGTTTAACTTCGTTAGCTTATATTGGTGCTATAATATGGCGACATTTAAGTTTAAATGTTGCATCTAGTGGCAAAAGCTTTCACTCATTTCATAGGTTCTCTAGGATCTCTCTTAATCGTAATCTCTCTTAACTGATGATTCAATTATGCGAGAACAGATTGCGGACCAGCTGTAGACACCAGATACTTCAATAGAAATATGTATCAGAGTCTGGTCTCCGGAACAATATCCACATCGGCTCGATTACACCCTTATTATGATTATCAATTTTCTTACATTTTGATTCGTCACATTTGCTTTCCAAAATAGATTAAACAAAATCCCTCATGATCATTAATGCAGTAGATTTACTACAGCACACACTGAGTTTGTTGTTATTACTCAACGTTACGTTTGTTTTGGCCACTACCTGTATTGTCACTAGCGGATATGTTGACGTTGAGAAACAAGGAACGTTGTCCCAAAATAATACGGTCGTATGTGGGTTGACAAAGCTGACGGCCAAACCGTACACAATTTGGATTTAAAGTAAACACACCTAGTTTACCGACAACCTATTTACTTATGTAAGTTTCGTGCTACCCTTTTCAGTAAATAGCAGATATTTAGAAAGGATTTTGGAAAACATTGTCTTGCTACATTTATTTTATCTTCTATGCGATTACAATCGTCATCTAAAAATTTCTTTCGTTCTATCTTTTCCTTTTAAGGTTTCAACTATTTGATTTTAAAAATAACACTTTTATGAGTTCAGATAGGTAGTAGCTAGAATTTAACACAGATTCCCCTATAAACAATATCACATCGACTGCCAAACTGAAAATGCTCTCCAATAAACGTCACTTACAATCAAGTAATCAATTCAATACCTTGGCTTGATCAAACAGAAAGGATATTGGCCAGTGTCAGCATAATCGATTCACCGACAAACAGGAATGCTGATTTTACTGAGCTCGACCGCGCATTCATTAAGTCAAGAGTACAACGTAGTGTGTATACACAATAACATCCTACCAACCGGAAGGCAACAGTGAACGTGGATATCACCCATATTGCCGTGGAAGTGGAAAACTCCATTGTTTTCTGCTTGTACGGATTACTTAGTAAATATTGGTATATGTAGTTTAGTGTTTCCTTGATACCACTTACTGTGTTATTTCAGAAATAATCAGCGGCTGTCTTAATACGACTCATAATTGATGTATCCTTTGGCGTTCACCAGGGAGCTATTTTGGGTCTTCTTTTAATACTTAATTGATAGTAAATAAAACTCTATTTTAATAGTCTTTTGTAATTCAAGAAAAATTTAATCTTATACGAGTAGGTAGAACATACCTGGTAATCTCTGCACCCTCTGGTATCCAAGAGCGAGACATAATGTTACATTTTCGTCAGCCAGTTGCAAGTTCTCGCCAAGCAGCTTAACTATGCTCTCTTTGCAATACGTCCCGTTTCGAGGCTTACGGTCGTGTATTATCACCTAGGGGAGCGTAAAATTGGTCAGCTATAATCGGATGAACGTTTGCAGCAATTTATTGAAAGTCGTTAGGATTGTTAGCTTCGATTTTATTGTCGGAATTTTGAATGGGAATAATAAATGGTTTGTTATTTCTTTTTATTAATAGCATTCTGCGCTGATGGTAATTCTTTAATTTATTGTTATAATGACATATTTGGCTTGTAATGTTCCCGCTGCTGGAGGAAGCGATCATTAAATTTTTTTCTTCAGAAATAGTTCAGCACACTAACTTTTTAAGAAAGGCAACAGCAAGATTTCAATAAAGAAATTCTTACGAATGTTTTGTTTAAATTACACTCCTTATTTTAAAATTACACTCCTTACCTGGAAGTACAGAGATATTTGTTCGAGGTAAACAGTCATGTAGTTAATGGCTTTGTCCGCCTCGTTTTTCATGAGCAGCTTTATTTGGGACACCAGTGTGTCCATGTCCTCCCGGGACTTTTGTGTTCGGACCTGAATGTCCGCAATCAGTGACCGGTAGCCATTTATTAGGTTATCTTGAAAATCTGTCGTCTGGAAAATATAGAGGTCTTTGTTGGGTTTTGTGTTGAAAGTACTAAATATATTCATTTTGCAAGATTTTTAACTTGATTATGAACTAGCAAATGTTTATCGGTTTACATCCATTTTTCTAGAGAAAGTTTCAAATATTGGTGCTGTAAATGCATAAGGGGTTTATTGGAAAAAGGTTTAAAACTATTTATTTTATTTCATCACCAAATTGATAATTTTAATTTTTATTGGTGTTATCCTCACGAATGTTAGGAAAAATGTATTCATTCTTTTTTTTGGGAAGTATTGCAGATGGCTCTATAATATCTTTAGTGAAATTACCTCATACAATTTTAATTTACTCTGTCATATTTGAAGTCGAAGATGGAGCTTCGACTTCAAATATGACAGAGTAAATTAAAATTGTATGAGGTAATTATAAAAATAAAGTTTTATAACAATAAGAAATAATGAAAATAACATAATATTTCTAGGGTCACAATCGTTGTTGGAAAGAATTTACAATTAATCACAACACATAGTATTATGAAGAGTTTGGAAGAGTAAAGTTTATTATTTATACAAAAATGATGAACTGAATTGTCTTCTACAACTTTATTGATTTTCTTGTTTCAAAACAATTGAATAAACAATATGATTAGTCACGTATTTGTTAGTTATGACTATTTATTATTAATCACGTGATGGTATTTGTTTCAACATTATACTTACAGCGTCTGATCTATTTTGTATAATGTATTGAAGTGCAATTACCTAAAACATTTTAGCAATATATTCATGCTGCGGCATAATTGTATAAAGCAAGTCTATAAATTAGATAAGTAAAGCATATTATTCTGATAAATATATACGTTAGAATACTAACACTCGTATATATGACTAAGTAAGAGTAATTACTTGAGTTTAAGAACCATCTAAGACAAAGCTACGAACCCTAAATTTTGATGAACTATCAAAATTTAGGGTTCGACTATATTTATCTTTATATATTAGGATTTACTTCAAGCGATGATTAAACTGCATTTAAATATCTTTTACTCGTTTATAAATACGGATGTATCTACCTACCTACCTCCATTATGTACCTATTTTTCTAACAACGGCACCAAAAAAAGAGCCTGAATATCAGTGCGCTCGGTGTACCACCGCACCTTGAGTTTAAATTCCAACAGAGCAGAGTGTACTGTACCTAATTATTATTACTTGGTTTTCTTTCGGTGTCACTCAACGTATTTTTTGGGGGTTCGGGAAATCATCAAGTAACCTCTCCCGCTCTTGGGAAGAGAGAAAGAGAGTGTCAACTGACTTAAAACCACCCAAGTTCCTTCTTAGCCCTTTATGTCGAGGCCGCGATATCTTTTACAACATCCCACAGCCCCGACGAGCGTCGGCCTTTACGAGCCTCTCCCATGTTGCTGACATCTCTTTGAGGCGCGCGTGGAACACGAACGCGCCGTCGACACGGCCTGTCGTCGTCATAAGGCGAACGGACGGCGAGCTAGCCCATTACTCACCGTCCACAGGCCCGCGTCTGCGGTGGCCGGAAGCCGTCACGTGGCCCCCGACGCCCGGAACGTCTTCCGCGGGTGTCACTTAACCTTGGTTTTTATCAGCAAACTGATAATAATCACAGCCTATTACAGTCCCATTGCAGTACAAAGTCCGCCGTCCATCATCATCTGCCTAGCCTTTTCCCAACTAAGTTGGGTTCGGCTCCCTGTCTAAACGTATGCGACTGACTAACAGTAGGTATTTGACATGAAGCGACTTCCTATCAGACCTCCGAAACCCAGTTAGTACTGTAGTACAAAATGTTCAACCCTGCTTTCTTATGGAAGTCAAATATAACTTTTAGTAATAATTAAGGTGAAAATGCCAGGCTAGCCTGCGAAATTTAATTTCGCATAGGGCATTTGCAATTTGGTGATCAGTGTCGGGTTGTACGTATCACGGTTGGGAATCGTATTTTGTCCCTCTAGAGTTATTATTAACCCAATGAATGACTATTTGTAGCAATAGTCAAAATGGACTTACAGCTTTACAGGGATTGATGATTTTAATGATTATAACTCGGTAAAGCCATATTTGTTACGGTTGCGAATCATACTTCAATCAATATAATGATTCTGAACCTACAAATTGCAAGAAACGTAAGAAAATTTAAATTTCGTGGGCGACCGCTTCCGCCTGAACCAAAATAATTCAACATACCTATTCCTTATTTCTGACTTCTATTATCGGCTTATTGGTAATTGTAATTAACTCCGTCATTATTGATGTCAATCACTTTTATTGTATCTAATCATGCTGTATAAAACAGAAACACAGAATCGCTAAATTTTACCGATTAATCATGTATTTACGATGGCAATTATATTTTTGATTGGGTTTTGTTCTTTCTTAGTTTATTTTTCAATTAGCTTGTGCAACAATAATTTATGTTCTAATCGACATAATAAATAATAATAAATATAATAATAATGAGGTAGCGCTTATTATTAAATAAGTCAAGTCATCGTTTTGGTCGCAATCTTAACCAAAACTGATCGGATGCCGTTGTGTACAAACTATCTTCCTCGTTCGATCAAAAAACGTTTTTGCGGAAAAAAATCTTTTGGCTGCAGAAACGACTTATACAAACATTTGGCTGGATCAGGCGCTTACTCGAACAGAACTGGTTCGGATGTCCGTTCGTGAGACCAAACCTTCTTCCTGGTCAGAGCTACTGCGGCCAAAGTCTCGTAGGCACTACGAGACTTTGGTCTTTTAAATAATCCCTGGTTGAAGCTACGTCCTACATTATTTTAACCATTACTATAGTTGATTCAAATATCGGAAGTAAGACCAATAATTTGCGACCACCCGTCCATGCCCAGGCTGTGGTGGCAACTTAACCAGAAATTTCTTTGCATTATCATTTTTTTTTGTCTTTAACAAGTCCTACTTTAAAGTAATACCGGCTGATTATGTGACTTTTTTTTTCTAAAACTTTTTACTTTTATAAGTTTTATGCTCGTCGTTGACGCTAGGGCTTTTAACCCCTACAAAAGTAACAAGTACTTGCTGATGAGGCGAGGTCTTTAAAAAAAACCTGCCAAGAACTTACGCAATTTATTTACATTTTTACTAATGTGAATGAAAGTTTCATTCACTTTGACATAAAACGTTAGTGAGGACGGTAAGAATTCTGCGTTTATAAATAATATATTTAGTGATTGTTACTGCGAGTCTGTGTCAATTGCGGCCACGTTTATAAATTGTTAATCCATAACAGGCATCACTAAAAACAATTAAAAATAATTCAAACCCCTTTCAGTAGGAATATAATATATAAAAAGTATTTAGACAAAATGAAAAGACCACCCATCTTGCTTTTTGTACTTTCCCTGATTATTTTTAAATTTTAGTTGTTATGGCATTGTGGACGGAGTACGTTTAACGTAGTAATTAAGTTTATTAGTACAAAATATCTACGGTACAGTTTCCAATATTCGTAACACACAGTCTTTGTTTTTCCAAATCAAAGATAAACAAAATGGCTAACAATGAAAAATTAAACGCTCCATAGGCAATTAAAAGTTTGTTTACCATTAAACAGGGTTTTGTAGGTTCTTTAAAAAACGTTGTATTGCGTATATTATTAAAATTATTTTTCACTACTCATACTTTGAATGTAGGCCATAACATGCCTGCGGAGCGAGTTGAAAGTACTACTTTTCAGCCCTAGGGAGAATCGACTGACAGCTGCCAAATTATTAAAAAAAAATTGGTCTATTTTCCCATTTTTATTGTACCATGTTCCAACATTTTGTACAGCGCGATTTAAAATTTAAATAACTTAAAGTTAACTTATGAATATAATGATAATTATGAGTTTAATATCATTTAGTTTTAACTATTTCTCTAAAATAACATAGACTTCGGCAAAATTTTTGCTAGTTTTCAATGATGAACATGAAGAAACTGGCTGTATAGCTGGAAGCCCAGAGGACAAAAAAAAATAAAATGAGCGGGAAACAATCCGATCAACACTATTTTTTTCTTTAGCTAATAATAATTTATGTTCTTATGTTTACTTTCCTCGTATTCGTAATGAAAAGCACAGTGTTTACCTCGGGTAAATTACTTATTTAGTCCCTCGAACTATTAGCGCCCTCACTACGTTACGGGCGCTAAACCCCGTCTCGGGACTAAATACGTAACACTCACCCCTTGGATAACAAAGTACTATTAAAACAAACCAGTAGGTAATTTTAGTAAAATGTTTGTGAAGAATATTCAAAAATGTAATTAGTTTGTAATGAAAAAAATACAATGGAATAATAAATAAATTTTGCACACACATAAACAATAACATGTTCAACATTTTGGTATAGATATCAAAGTTTTAATAGTGTTTGTGTTTAAATATATAAACATACGTAGTAAACCATAAACAGATTAATATAATATGATTGTGTTACGAAGTTAGGAGAAAAAGAACATATTTCTTATAATATTATTATGCCACCGAGATATTTACGAGGCTATTATTTGACTTGAAATATTCTATACTAAAACTCTCCAACTGTAAGAAAAAATTGGTTATTTACTCAAACAAAACTCACCTGTAATGTGATGACGACTGAAATCGCGAATACGAAAATTATTCTGCGATACATTTCCTGAATTGTATTTCACATCCCGCAATCAACTTTTTACACACAACATTTTTGTATTTCCAGGAATTGTATTTTTTATGGAATACGTGTATTCTTTTTTATTAATTATTTGTTATTGCACAATGCTGCTGGTATGGTATTCTCGGAGCAACTAGTTGTTTAGGCGTGTGCCTTGTTTTGCTCAAGAGCGTCGATTGGCTTCAACGGTTGTAATGTTCACTCAAATCTGAATCGCGTTGATGACTCGATCGATCGCTTTAGTTTATGATACAAGCTAAATTATTTTAATGTTTGTTAACACTGCTGGGGTTCCGTACGTTGATTATACGGTTTGCTTTTTAATTTTCTACAACTAAATTTATGAGAAGTTTTATTTAAATAGAGACTACACATGGGTTTTAATATGAAGCTGTGATTATACAGAGGACATAAGTTTATGTTTGAAAATTATTTTGTTTTTAAATTATATAAACCCAATCACAGGTACAGCACTTTGTCCGGCTACCATTCGACTAACGCATAATACAATCATACTCAAATAAAAGTCGAGGTGGATGTTACACTACAGTCAATACACATTTTGTAGGAATGTTTCATAATATTTATATGTCAAAAACTAGGCTTATCATGTTTTATAAACTACACTCTTTCAGACAACTCACGACATCGGAAATATTGAAAAATATGAAGGGGACTTTGTTTGAAAATGTAAATGTCAAACTAGCAATTTTTTTTCTGTCGACTTATAACCGTAAGGATTATGGAACGACAGTCTGTGTACTAACAAATATACGGAACTAAATTTGATATTTAGTCTCTCATCCCTGATGTACAAAGAAGATAAACATTATTGTTGTTTTTCGTCTTATGAATGATGAACATTGTTCATTCATCCATAATGTTTTAAGATACGAAAGTTTTTCATTCAATAACAAATCGGTAAAGAAGACTTAGATAACTCAATGCAGAAACAAATAAAAAAAAAGTATTTAATACTTAACGTTTTACAACATTCAAAGTTATTAGTGTAATGTGTATTATAAATAAATATCAACTAAAATAAATTAGGCTAACCACGGAAAAACCTTCCTTTAATACCAATTCATTTAAAAAAAGGTGATTATATTAATAACATCAACGTTGATAAACTTTTGAAAGATGTAACAAGAACATTGAATTTAATGAATGAATTGAAGCTAAAACAATGGGAAGAGAAATCTGACATACGAGTATTTCTTAATACCGTAACAGTACAATTTCTTTTACAATCTCCTTGACAATTTGAACGAACTATATTATTTTGATACTTTCTGTTCAGATAACGCGATATTTAATAAAAAATCTGAAATACATTATTTATTTATTTATGTACACAAAAAGTACAAAAAAGGAAAAAGAAACATAAAAAATAGAAGAGCACAAAGGTACTGCTTACAAAATTATATCGATATAAAATAAACATTCATACAAATATATACCTACTCATTTAAAAATGAAACCGAATATTATAAATATATTACTTCCTGTGAATAAAAAATTGACGCTTCAACTACTACAAAAAATATTATTTAAGTACCTCATGTTTCATCCCAACGATATTTCACCACCCAATGTAATATGGATTACATTCACATAGATACGTTCCAAGTATATCTATTATAATCTCGAAAATGGTACAAAACGTACCATAGCATTATATTATTCTCAGACTATTTTGGACCTTACCTTTTTTACAATTATGATAAAATACCTACAATTTTTGTTAGTTAATAAACCCAAGAAACTAGTGTATATTAGTAGCTTGTGCAAAACCATTACCTAAAGGGGATAGAACCGCTGTGGCATATCAACCTCCAAATAAAAAATCGCTGCCCACGATGAAAAAAAAAATCAATATGGCGGTGGGTCGATATGCCTGCTTACATACAAAAAAGTTCAAACCCCTTTACAAAGTTAGTGTAAAAGAGTTTTGTGTATAGTAAACTTTACTATACATACACACTTCAATTTTTTTCTAACCTCAAATACATTCAAAGCGAGCATGAAGTAGGTACTAGTAATTCTCTATAAATTGTAGAAAATCATTTTATGTACCTATGACTTCGAAAAGGTAGGTAATCAATAAAATTCTATCAGACATTCGGAGCCACTGAAACTACATGATATCGGGATTGCTTTAGGTAACAAAAAGAAAGGAAAATGTACCTAATGTTCAGTTGTTTCTCCGTTGAGGATATAGTTTATGGCACACAATTTATTAATGTTGCTTCCTAAGAAATAATGAGGGTCTGAGATAAGAGTAGTAGAGTAAGATTTACCTGGTTTTTACAACATTTTCCCAGGCTATTATTTAACACCTAAACAAATAAAAATAACATGTCTAAGGAACGCACTTTGTTAGCATCGAGAACAGCGCCATCTTTTGAATTTTTCACGAACTAGTAACTAAAACCTTTGTGAGTTCTTCGTGAAATAATAATGTACGATGAATACAGATGGCACTACTGTTGCTGTTTGCAAAGATTCGATGTTATTAGGTGTTTTATCACGAATTCAGAAAAATAGAAACTGTGAAACACTTTAACAAATCAACCATATTAAATACCTCACAATCACGTTTTTCTGACTGGGCTAATAGAAACATAACCCTAATTTTGGGCTTGGCCGCGGCCGCCCGGCCGGGTCGAAACAGTAATACGTGTGGCTTAGTACAACCTTGCTTTTTTTACACGTGCCCCGGATGCTTGTATCCACTACGCATCTAACCTTTATGAAGGACATTACAATTTACATGAGTGTATTTCCTTTTTAGGGCATGATATCACAAATTTATGGGCTTCTCAAAGTGTACTTACTACTGAACTCAACTTATTTGACTACGAATCTTTTTTTAATTCAAGGAATTAACTTATATTTTATGTTGATTAGTCCTTTCTGATTGTATATTCTTGAACGGAAAATTCGAAGAATTTTACATCGCTGGAATCAAACTGGGCCGTGATGATCACTCAGGCGGGAAGCCTGCGTCCTGTACAATATATAGCTAGTTCCAATGAAACTTCTGCCCTACTTGCAAACTGCAAGTTTCGAATCGAGTACTCGAGTCGATTTCGAAATATTACGATCGTGAATTGCAAAATTTGATTGCTATTCAACAGTACTTTGTGAGCTGGTGGGTTATTGTGTTCTGTATAGTGTAGGCTTTAATTTTAGGTAGATACGGTTTAATATCTGCGTACTTGTCTAAATGCGAGACGAGGGTGAAATAGTGGTTTTCGTGAGAGGGTTACGGGGTAAGAATGTGTCTGTTTTATCCCTTCTTTTAGTAACGAAAGGAGTTCTTGCTAAAAAGCCACACAGTTGTTGGATGTTTGACTTCGTGGGAACTCTTACTCTACTCACTTTTTACCCGACTGCAGTGAAGCCCAAAAGGTTATGTGATTAACGTGTATGTATGTATGTCTGTTTCTTTGTTCCCTCATAACTCCTAAACGGATGAAAGGATTTGAATAAAATATACGTCGTTAGATTCATCTTGATAGCGCGAGTGTCACTGGCTACATTAAAATAAATTAATTAAATTAAAAAACAAAAAAAAATGCTGATTTTAGGGGCCATTACGCGGAATTCAAAAAAATCCAGTAGGTACTATCGAGTAGGGTATCAAAACGAAGGGTTTTAAAAAGAGATTACAAAAATATATAATACTTTTATGTTTAAAAGAAATTTATTCAAAGTCACAAATCCTATAAACAAACACAAAAGTTAAATCATCTGCAAAGAATTTGTACCCGGATGACCCAAAGCCTGAACACCACTTTTATCAATGGGTATTGTGTTTGTCTGCTCGAGACACTGGAGCTTGGTGCTCAATAAAACGAGGATGTCTTCACGTAACAATGAATTTAATTATTCTAATACAATGAGACAACGTAACTTGCGTTCTATTATGAATTTATATAATCCCAAGCTCTCATTAAAAAGAAATATATGTGGACTGATGTTCGTCCGTTTTAGATTGTAGCTTGATTGATTATCCAAAATGTCGGGTAGAAGTTTTTCCTTAACAATTTATTTTGTGCGCAATCTACCGACATTTTTGGATTAAAAACGTCAGGCGCGAACATCTTCCCGGGGGTTAAAAGTCTCCGGCTTTTAACTCTCACTCAATCAAATGCTCCGTCACTGGCAGCGGACAGAGTCGCTTAAAGGGCCTCCTGTAAGTTCCTTGTGTCGTTTGAACGTCTGCCACTCGACATACTCCATCTGGACCAGGAAAGAGCTTACTGATGCGGCCCATACGCCAGCACAACGCTGGTAAGTTGTCTTCTTGAAGCAGCACTAGGTCGCCAACGTTCAGTGGAGTGTCATTAGTGCGCCATTTTGATCTCTGCTGCAGCTCAGCCAAATACTCCCTCTGCCATCTCCTCCAAAAGTGCTGTCGGATTTGTTCCAGTCGTTGATAGCGCTTCAGGTGAGTGAATTTGCAGTTTTCTAGGCTCGGTGAAGGCAGCGCGGTTAGCGGCCGTCCAAGCAGGAAGTGCCCTGGGGTGAGGAAAAGGAGATCATTCGGAGACGAGGACATGGGGTAAAGTGGACGACTATTTAATATGGCTTCCACTTGTGCGAACAACGTGGATATTTCTTCAAAATTCAGATGCGTGTTGCCCATTACACGTCTTATGTGATATTTGGCGGATTTTACCCCGGCCTCCCAGATACCACCAAAGTGGGGAGCGTAAGCAGGTGAAAACAAAAATTTAATTTCTTCCTCATTAGAGAAATCTGTTATTGCCTGGCGATTACATTTCAAAAGGTTGCCAATTTCCTTGGCAGCGGCCACAAAATTGCGACCGTTGTCACAAAAAATTTCAGTAGGCCTACCCCGACGGGATATAAACCTACGCAGGGTAAGGATGAAAGCATCTTTCGAAAGATCGCTTACCGCTTCTAAGTGTACACATTTGTACCTTAAGCAAACAAAAATGCATAAATAGCATTTTGTGACCCTTGATCCGCGCCCCTTTCTATTTGAGACATAAAAGGGTTCGGCAAAGTCTATACCAACACTACGAAACGGGAAGTCCACCGTAACGCGCTGAGAGGGCAAGTTCCCCATCAAGGGTGTTAAAGTCTTACCCTGTACCCTTCTACATGTGATGCAGTTGCGCACAGTTTTCCGAGCGAGGTATCGTCCATTGACAGGCCACACGTATTGCCTGACACTCGCCAGGAGAAGCTGTGGGCCAGCGTGTAAATTGTGTAGGTGTTCCCGCTCAAAGATTAATTTTGTGAGATGGTGTGAGGAATGTAGTAGGGTAGGGTGTTTGCTAGCAAATGAAATACCTGAAGCATCCAGCCGGCCTCCTACTCGTATCAACCCATTTACGTCCATAAAAGGTGTAAGCCCTATGATGGGTGATTTTGTACTAATTGATTTATCTTTGGATAGCAAATCGTACTCAACAGAAAAAGACTCCTGTTGAGCCTTACGGCATAAAAGATCAAAAGAATCTTGCAATTCTTTTAAATTAAGGGCGTCGACGCGCCTGGATTTAGGATTGCGTAAATTATAAAAATATCTTAGCACATACGCATAATCTTGTTTTATTTTGTGTAATTTACTATATTTATGAAATGGAATTATTGAGGAATTATCCATCTGGGGAACAATGTTCGCCTTTGTTTCGGGGATTTCAGACTTGCATTGGAGTTTATTTGATAAGGTAGGCCAAGAAGATTCACCTTGAAGTAAAAATTCGGGCCCAGACCACCAAAGACTACGATCCTTAAGCTCTTCGGGATAAACGCCGCGCGAGACGAGATCAGCAGGATTATCGAAGGTAGGTACATAACGCCAACAGCAAACATCTGACAGTTCCAGTATTTCCGCTATTCTATTAGCCACGAAGGTCTTTAACCTTTTAGAGCTAGTATGCATCCAAGCAAGGACAACGCTGGAGTCACACCAGTACAGTTTACGAGTTACTGGGAACCTCAAAGAATCGACGACTGCCTTGCAGAGTTTGACAGCTAGTAAGGCGGCACACAGCTCCAAACGAGGTATAGTACAGGCCTTAATTGGTGCCACCTTTGACTTAGAACACAAAAGATTAACATGCACGATACCTGCTGCATCAATAGACCTTACATAGACGCACGCGCCGTAAGCTCTTTGGGAGGCATCGCTGAACATATGTAGCTCTGTAACAACAGGTGAGTCACATAGAACCTGCCTCGGCAGTGTAAACGTAGCTAGACAAGATAGGTTATTAGAAAACTTACGCCAATCCTTTTCTATTTCCTTTGAAAGAGGTTCGTCCCAGCCAACCTTATCAAGCCAAAGTTGCTGCATTATTAATTTGGGAATAATAATACAGGGGCTGACAAAACCGAGTGGGTCAAATATTTTAAACGATGTTGATAAAATATATCGCTTCGTGATTTTATCATTGATAGGGGGAATTTCAAAAGAATAATTTAAACTGTCAGTCTTGGGATTCCAGCCTAACCCGAGAGCATTTGAGGATTCACTAATAATAAGCGAGTCTGTAGAGTTTTCGGCGCAGGCTTCGATTACGCTTGACGAATTAGATTTATATTTTCGTAGATTAAAACATGCTGCCTTAAGAGCTCTTGATACAGATTTTTGAATATGTATTAATTCCTTCTCAGAATTACAGCCAGTAATTAAGTCATCTACGTATAGATCGTGTTGTATAATTGTTCTAATGAGTGGATCTTCACACTCCTCACCCGACTGCCAAAGACACCTAGTACTTAAATAACTTGCGCTTGTAAAACCATAAGTCACCGTATTTAAACGTAACGTCTGAAGAGGCTGACGCTCGTCTTCTCTCCATAGAATAAGCTGAAGATTTCGATCTGACTCGTCCACCAATATTTGACGAAATAGTTTTTCTACGTCTGCTGCTAATAGATATTTGTAGAAACGAGCTCGAATTAAAATGGAGAAAAGAGAGTCTTGAATTTGAGGCCCAACCATTTGTATATCATTGACAGAGAGGCCTGAGGAGGTGCGAGCCGATGCATCGAAGACGACACGAATTTTTGTCGATTCGCTGTTCTCTTTAAATACAGGATGATGTGGTAAAAAATAGCATAAATTTGAATTTAAATTATTTATTGCAATTTCAGAGAGATGACCTAATTCTGCATATTCTTTGATAAATTCAATATATTGCGACTTAACTTCAGGCTGTCTCCTAAATCGCCGTTCTAAATTGTGGAACCTTTTCTTGGCCATGTTGTAGGAGTCACCGAGACAATCTGGTGTGTCGATAAGAGGTAACTTGACAGAGAATCTGCCATTTTCTAAGCGGCAGGTGTGTTGCAAAAAGTGCGTTTCACATGCCTGCTCGCTTTCACTTAGATAAGATTTAGATGGAATCTCTTCCAGTTCCCAAAACCTATTTAATTTTAATTCTATGTTTTCATCATAAGAAAAATGGGTAAGTATATGATTGCATTTAATGTCCTTAGGTTGCTTATGTTGCAGGGGACCTCCAATCAACCAGCCTAGCCTTGAGCTGTGTAGCTTGGGAAGATTGGGGCCTAATGACCTCTGCTCACAACATATAATGTCCCAAAATAAATCTGAGCCTATGAGAATATCTATGAAAGAAGGCTGATAGAATTTAGGGTCTGCTAAGATAATATCTTTAGGAATATTAAACGATCTAATGTCAATTACTTTGTTGGGAATTAAAGATGTTAGTTCCTTCATAACATAAAAGTTAGAAATAACGTTGAATGGTGTATTTTGAGATTTTAATTGGGCAATGCAATATTCAGTTATCGTACCTGCATCATTGTTGCCAAAACCTACTACCTTTGTAGCATTGATAGGGCAGTCCTCAAATGATAACCTTTTTTTCAGGCTTAGACTTATGAAAGAGGATTGGCTGCCACAATCAAGCAGGGCGCGTACTGTTTCACATTTATTTGTTTTAGGATTTACTATATCAATCAAGGCAGTACAGAGAAGAGCATATTTGTTACCTTGATTATTGCAGTTAGCCAACGTCTCAGAAGAACTATCGATGCTTGTACTAACTGAACTGTCAGATGTACCAGTAGGAAGGTGCAACATAGAGTTGTGTCTCTTGTTGCATTCAAGACAACGACCTGAACGACATCTAAATGTAGGGTGACCTGACCTTAAACAATTAAGACACAATTTCAATTTAGTCGCCTCGGCTATACGCTCGCTTACGCTCTTTGCTTTGAACGAAAGACAATCAAATATTTTATGATCAGCGTTACAGCATGGACAGAGGTGCGATGAGGATGATTTTGCTTGTGGCTGGTTACTACTACTAATGTATGCATGTGATTTAGTATGACGTGTATGGTCCGGTTGCTTCTTTGAATGGCCTTCGGGACGCTGTTTATCATGCTTAGATCTAAAGGCGTCGTCTGACTTGCTGCGGTGCAAGGACTCAAGCACGGCTGCACGATCGTTTAAAAATTTATAAAATTCCTTAAGTGTAGATGTGTCTGTTGACAGCGCGTTACAGTGTTCCTCCCACTTTACGAAAGTATTATGGTCCAACTTAGAAGTAATTAAGTGAATGATAAGGGGATCCCAATTCTCAATGACTTGTCCTAAGTTGGAGAGGGCACGCAAATTCTTAGCCACGTGGTCAACCAAGAAGCGCAACGACTTTTCAGATTCCTTATTTACAGGATTAATGTTGGTTAATGCCGTGAGATGATGACTTATCAATAAACGCTTCTTGTCGTAACGTTCGAGCAACAGGTTCCAAGCTTCCCGATAATTATCAGCCGATACTTCTAGATTTGAAACGGTTCGTGCTGCTTCTCCTTCTAAATATGAAACTAAATAATGAAACTTGTTCACTGAACTAATTCTACCATTTTCATGTATTAAAGATCGAAACGTATCACGAAATTCCATCCATCGAAAGTATGACCCGTCGAATTTAGATACCTGTATCATAGGTAGCCTGAAACCTATTTCATTATGATCGACAGCGCAATGAGTTATATTGTGAGGAGTGCTTGAGTCGTGGATGGCTTCATCCCTAGCGTGCATTTGTAATAACTCTTGAGCCATTACGATATTACTAATAAAATCTTTCTCGATACTTTCTCGTTCTTCAAGCTCATCCTTCAACCCACTAGAATTAAGAATCTCAATTTGACTTTGCAAGTCATCGAACCTTGAAGATAAAGTTTCGAATTAACTAAGTCTAAGTGTAAGTTCCGCCCTTTGTGTTGTATTAAAAGTGTCCAACCGCGATATTTTTTCTAAATAATTTTTAAACTTCGTTACTTGGCCCTTGACGGAACTACGTCTAACATTTAATTCCGCCAAGTTCTTGGCTTCGTCGCCTAAACCCATTATGACTGTTTATTTCAAACAAAATTCTCACGAGAAAGAAATTAAAGAAGCGTATACTTGAAATAAACTCAAGAAAAACTAACGTTAAAATAAACCAAATAAAATGAAAGAATACGCTCACGCCCCTGGTTGGTGGTCTCTGCCGCGCGGGAGGCCAAAGTCGCAGGCACCGGTTTGCGGGCTGCCTCTGCACGGACGCCGCGCGTGGACTGCGGCAGCAAGCAACGCTCAGCGATGCACGGGGAGCTTGAGCAATTCTGAAATGTTCGGCGGAATAATCACTAAACGGAACTAAAATGGGCACAGCTGCAGCCTGTGGAACTAATTTCCTAAAGGAAGTTCTCTAAAAACTACAAAGAAAAAGAATTGATTGCAGTTTGATTGCAGTAGGTACTATTTACTTTGTGTGGGTATGTAGGTACTTCGAGATGTGAAATGTACTAAAATATTCCGCTTAAAAAATCACCAAAACGGAAAAAGAAATGAAAATATGCAACGTAGAATATAATAGAATATCTAATAAAGTAGAATATCCTTGCGAGTTGTCACTGATACTAAATAATAACGAACTCGTGGAAATTGGAGAAAGAAATACTTGGAAAGTATGACACAATTCCTTAACCTTGACAAGAAAAAAAAAAAAAACTATGAAGTTGCACAAGTAGAAAACCATACAGAAATTGGATTAGGACGTAGGCTACTTGGTTTAAACGGAAGTTTAGGAATTAAGGAAGGGCACTTAGCTGGAGAAATGCTGGTGCGCTGCGGTGTGACGCCGTATATAGCATCAATGTCCGGCGGTGCTAAGTACTGCTTGTATTCTTCCGATGTACGTGCTTCTCCCAAGGGCTGGATGTGGCGCGGTGCTGGCCGGCTGATAGCTGCGGCGCGATGCTGGCCGGCTGATAGCTGCGGCGCGATGCTGGCCTACTCCAGCTAGGCCCTGGTATGGAGGCAGGCGTGTACGTTCTTCTCCCAAGGTCTGGATGTGGCGCGGTGCTTGCCGGCTGGTTGCGGCGCGGTGCTGGCGGACTGGTTGCGGCGCGGTGCTGGCCGACTGGTTGCGGCGCGGTGCTGGCCGACTGGTTGCGGCGCGGTGCTGGCCGACTGGTTGCGGCGCGGTGCTGGCCGACTGTCCGGTACCGAACAGACCTCGGTACTCCGAATTTTCCTTCGGATCGTGTCCTGTCACGGTCGCCAGTTATGTCTGCTCGAGACACTGGAGCTTGGTGCTCAATAAAACGAGGATGTCTTCACGTAACAATGAATTTAATTATTCTAATACAATGAGACAACGTAACTTGCGTTCTATTATGAATTTATATAATCCCAAGCTCTCATTAAAAAGAAATATATGTGGACTGATGTTCGTCCGTTTTAGATTGTAGCTTGATTGATTATCCAAAATGTCGGGTAGAAGTTTTTCCTTAACAATTTATTTTGTGCGCAATCTACCGACATTTTTGGATTAAAAACGTCAGGCGCGAACAGTGTTTATGATGATGTTGATGTTCATTGTCGAGAGCTTTGGTGTGCTGCTCTTTCAACTGGCTAGCATATCCAACTTTGGCCGAACAGCTCCGAGCATAGAACCCAACTTGAATGTGAAGATCAGATAGACAGTCACTCCATGCAAAATGTTTATAGAAAGAAAGAAAGAAAAAGTTTTTATTGGTTTTTTTTCTGGTCTGGTCTGGTTTTTTTTGGTTTCAAAAGACAAAACAAATTGACAAAAAAATAAAAAAGTAAACATATGAGAAACACTTAAAATTAGGACATACTTGAATTTAATTAAAATTAGTCCCGTACGAAGCCAAAAGGCCACTATCTCAGCATGGTGCTGTAATATTTATGACAAATGTCACAGCGCTGGTATTCTGATGGCCCACGGCGACGCCACCCACGGTCACGGAATAAAAAAAAAAAATAAAAAATATAATAAAAACATTAAGGCAGTAAGTAGTATGCGATGATAAATATTTAAGCAGCAACATCCGATAAGATAGGACTGACATTTACATATAGACTGGCCTGTTGGTCTAGTGGTTAGTGACCCTAACTGCTATGCCGGAGGTCGTGGGTTCGATTCCCACCCAGGACAAATGTTTGTGTGATGAGCACGATCATTTGTTCTGTGTCTGGGTGTAATTTATCTATAATATGTATGTATTTAGAAATATATAAGTATGTTTATCAGTTGTCTAGTACCCATAACACAAGCTCTGCTTAGCTTGGGACTAGATGGCGTTGTGTGATAGTTGTGGAATATTATTATTATTATTATTATTATTATATTTGTGAAAAGGCTAGGCAGATGATCATGAGTATTTTTTAATTAAATAAGTAGATGCATTATTTCCTTTAAACCATTGGAGTATGATTAGATGGTTAGGTCATGTGGAGAGAATTAATGAAAGTCAATTAAGGTGAAGGCGACAAGGTACTAGCCCGCGAAATTCGAATTTTTGTACGTTTTTTGCAATTTCCCGGTCAGTGTCAAGTCGTACCTCTCATCGTTCATAAAAGTCTAAACAGTGAAAATTTGATGAAAAAGGCATTCTCGAGATTTATATGAAATGAGACGGTTGAATTGGTGATTTGAATCATTAGTATTCAGTAAATAGACATTTGTTACGGCCGCGAATCCCATTTTATTTAAAGTACGACTTGACACTGACCGGGCAATTGCAAAAAACGTAAGAAAATTCGAATTTCGCGGGCTACCTTTTCGCATCAACCTTAACGAAAGTTATTTACAAGGCAGGTGTGAGTAGCAACACCGAAAGGTGCCGCCCTAGAAAGACATACACTTACCGTATATGGTGAAGTTCTTCAGAAAAGACAGGTGCGTAGTACTCGCTAGTGACGTCGTGTATGACCAGATGTATGACCGTGAATAAGGCAAAAGGAGTATGTAAGAATCGTAGCAGGTGACGTTCTGCAGTTCTACCTTCCCCCGACGGGAGAAGGGTCTCGTTTATCTATATATGTGTACTAGTTTCTTTTACTTAGCCACAAATGTGCAATTATCTCCTAACAAGGTTATTACCTAAATAAATTAACCTTTGCCCAGGTAAGATGTAATTAGGAGGCAGGTAATTAGTGTTACGATTATTAATTAACAGGTCAGGATGGTATGTGGAGTGTTATTAGGTGTATTATGAGATCAACATAAATTAGCTTTAGAGGACGTAGTGTTTGGGTAATATTATGACTGTGTTTACTGAAAGGGTAAGTAGTGTTGTACAGGACATCTTCTGATCACTAGTTACGTAATTGAGTTTTTTTTTTTTTTTTTTTTTTTCCCTTATCTTAGGGCTCATCAATAGGATGGTCCCTAATCTTATTACAATCTAGCCTTATAAATAGGCTAATAAGTAATTAAATTATAACCTAAACTAATAAATTGTCTTTACTAAGAATGTGTCCAATAGCACTTTTCTTATTGTCTCTATTAAGGCGAATACACTTCGTTCTTGTGTTCGTTTGGTACATTTGTACTTTACACTATTCACTATCACTAAACACTAACTCGAACGGTTTTGTTCTTTTTAGCCTTCTCACTATGTTTGTGTGGTCGAGAAGCTGGATTGCCTCGACGTTCACATGCTGATGAAGTCTCTTTTCGTGAGCTTCTGCAAATTTCTGGATCACTTTTTCGATGAACTCAACTTTTAGGTCCCGATGTAGGTCATCATTTCGTATGTACCAGGGTGCATTTACAATTTCCCTTAGCACTTTGTTCTGGAATCGTTGTATAGTTAATATATTGGTCTGTTTGGTGCAGCCCCACAGCTGGATACCATAAGTCCAAACTGGCATCAGGACTTGCCTGTATAGCAACAATTTATTTTGCACGGACAGCGTGGAGTTTCTTCCAAGCAGCCAATACATTCTTTTAAATCGGTGGTCGAGTTCATCTTTTTTCTTCTTGACGTGGGCTTTCCAGCGTAATTTTGCGTCAAGGGTCATACCGAGATACTTGGCTGTATTCTCGTATGGGACTTGTTTAGTGTCAATGTAAACTGGAGAATACTGGTGTTTTTTGTTGGAAAAGTCTATGTGAACAGATTTAGATTCATTCAGTTTAATCCTCCATTTTTTGGTCCAGTCATAAACTTGATTTACAGCCATTTGAACCTTTTCTACTGCTTCTTCGTGGCTGTTTCCTACAGCCATTATGGCTGTATCATCAGCAAAGGTCCCAACCGTGTTTTGCTCTAATTCAGGAATATCGCAAGTGTATAGTAGGTACAGGACCGGACCTAACACACTTCCTTGCCAGCGTTAATTTGTTTCAGTTCTGAGTAGGCGTCTTCTTGTCTTATTCTAAAGACTCTGTTCAAAATGTAAGATTCTAATATATCTGCAAACTGCTTCGGTAATAGGCTCTTCAATTTATGTATAAGGCCTTCATGCCATACTTTGTCAAACGCTTGCGCCACGTCTAGGAATACAGTAGCACATACTTTCTTGTCTTCGAGGGCGTTTTCTATTACGTCTGTGATTCTATGCACTTGATCGATGGTAGAGTGTTTTTCTCGAAATCCAAATTGGTGCTCTGGTATTATGTTTTTACTATCTATTATTGGTTTAAGTTGTTTGAGTAACAGCTTTTCAAATAGCTTCGACATGATTGGTAGTAAGGAAATGGGCCTGTATGATGATGTTTCGTGAGCCGGTTTCCCTGGCTTAGCTATCATAATTACTTCAGCCACCTTCCATAAGTCTGGTACATATTTTAGCCTTAGTGCAGCATTGATAAGGGTCGTTAACTTAACCAGACCCTTTCTTGGGAGGTTATGAAGTACTTCTCCTGTTATTAAATCATAACCTGGTGATTTTCGTGTACTTATATTATATTTTATTTCTCGTGCGACTTCTCTCGGTGTTACTAGTTTTATAGTAACTTCATTTTCTGATGTCACCATATTAGGCAAAGTGTGATCTTCAATGATTTCACCGTCATTGGGTTGAAATATATTTTCTAGATGCTCTGCAAACCTCTTAGCTTTTTGCTCATTACTAATTGCCCATTGCCCGTTTTGACACTTAATAGGTGGGATTTGGGTAACCGGCCTTTTTAGATACTTAGTAGCCTTCCAGAGGGAGTACTCAGTCTTTAGGTCGTTACTTAGATTCCGGAGATAGGTATTGGTTGAGTCATCTTTAAAGTTCTGGATTAGTCTTCTTACTTTTTTTGTCAGGTTATTTAATTTTCGTTTGTCATCAGGGCACCTAGATTGATGCCACGTTTTTCTCTGCCTTCTTTTTTCCATAATGAGCTTCTTAATTCTGAAGGGGTATGTATTTCCCTTCGTCTTCTTATTGAAGTCAGGTGTATTTTCCCACGCTGCTTGCTGGATGTGCATTATGAAATTCTCAACTTCAATGTTTAGATGTTCGGGTGTTTTTAATGGGACTTTAAGGTCTATTTGATCATTCAACCTGATCTTGAAGCCCTCCCAGTCTGTACACTTATTGACAAGAGTGGGACTATTTTCTTTAAACAAAATGGTCTCGCTAATTTCTAAATAGATTGCGGAGTGATCCGAGTTCATGTCATAGCTTTGTTCCAAATTTATATAACCAGTTGATAGATCCTTGGTTACGAAAAAATCTATTAAGTCCGGAATTTTATTTGGATCTGTTGGCCAATAGGTGGGCTTTCCAGTTGACATGACATCACATTTCAGCTCTTTTATGGCACTCAGTAGTTCTTTGCCCTTGGTATACGTAATTGAGTGATGTTTGGTTATTCTAACAGGAACTTTTCAGTTGTACGATGAATTTTGCCTTTACTTCCGATTACCTGGTATTCTATCATACATCTTTGTTCTGACTGATCGAAAATACCACATCTGTCAGTATTGTAATTTAAAAAAATGACCTCCGGCCACCGTAGACGCGGGCCTGTGGACGGTGAGTGATGGGCTTACTCGCCATCCGTCCGTCTTACGACGAAAACAGGCCGTGTCGACGGCGCGTTCGTGTTCCACGCGCGCCTCAAAGAGATGTCAGCAACATGGGAGGGGCCCGAAAGGGCCGACGCCCGTCGGGGCCGCGGGTTGTACACTAGTTATCACGGCCTCGACATAGAGGGCTAAGAAGAAACATTGGTGGTTTTTAGTCAGTTGAAGTCTTACACTCCGTTTCGCTCTGCCCAAGAGCGGGAGGGGTTAATCGATGATTTTCCACCAGCAAAAAAAAAAAAATGCTATATGCATATTTTTACAGTAGTTTTAGGTAGGTACCTAATGGTTACTGCTATATCTAATTTCGATATTGTAATAAAACCTGGAGGAAAACGGGAAAGGTATAATTAATCCACGGTATATTAATTGATTTAATTAACGCTCGCATGAATTTTAAATGAATCCTATTTTGTTACCGTATATTTGCATTTTCCTTGAATGCAAATTTCATTAGATAGCCCGTTCTGAAATGTTAAAATGGTTTTAACACACGAGAATATCTTGTGCACAAAATTGTATTTCTTTTTCCCGTAAAGTTTTTGAGAGCTTCTTTTTTCTTTTTACTGAAACCCTGATTTTTTATATCAACCTGTATCGAATCATTCCGGAAAAAGGTTTCACATAGCTTCCCATTATAGCATGGATGTCGTCTTCTCTGGATAGTATTCTATCGTATATTAATAATAATGAATTTTTAACGACCACAGAAATTATATTGGACCGGTTTTGGTTGAATTAAAACTTAATTCAAACAAAGCAGGTCCAATTTAATTTCTGTTAAAACAGTTTTATTGGATGGAAAAATCAATACTTCTTACTTGCCAATTTATAAACTGTTTGATTGACATTTTATTTGTTAAGTAATAGGTTAGATTATATGCTTCAATGATATATTAAAACTATAGATACGTTGTCCGCCCTCAAAAATGACAACATGAAATGAAGACAATTGACCACATCGTGCTTAGTTACGCACCAACCTCTCGCGCGACGCTAGGTTTGTTCTTAATTTAAATCGTGTGTGTAAGCCTGAGCGAAACATAAAGGAAACAGGGATCAACAGGCATCCCGCTGTACGGTGTCATATTTTCTTTCCCTTTCTTTACGCGTAAAAGTAGTTCTATAATATTTTCGCCGTTTTGAAGCGCCGCCATGTTAGTTCATGACGTGTCTATATATAATACGTCATTGATATGCTTAGCCTTTTTAGAACCTAGTTAGTACTGGGTAATAGAATACCCAACAGTATGACTGTTTGTCAGACTTTCAGGCCAATGAATATGTGTGATGAGTGCCAAATATCTACAACCCAATTCTTATTAGTCCGTCTGTTAGATTATCGAATAATATTGGATACGTGTTTTTTGTTTTACCAAATTAATAAATATTGACGAAAATAAAACGTTTCAAAGATCATGAGTGGGGGGGCTTTTGATGTCACTTTGTGGTAAAAAAAAGTACTAACCTTGTGAAGTCACACGACTTCACGCGACTTTTTGAAGCACTGTGTCGTCTTCATCTTTTGTTTAAGTGAAAAATAAAAATATATGTGTCCATTATGTTTTGAAAATCGACGAAGACTAATTAGATTTTTTTGGTGAAATACCCTCCCTATTGACAGCTTTTTTCGAATCAAGGAAGAATCTTTGTATGTAATGGTGGTCACCCACACTACAAAATTAAACCATTTTTTGATAAACATTGCAACGGCATTAAACAAAAAACGTTAAAAAAAATGTTATCCAAATGCTTTGGAACAACACAGCTAGCTAAATAAACGGTCGACAATTATATTAATACCTTGTTCAGTTTAATTTCCGTTTTCCAATTTATTTAATGGCTCCACGATGCCCTTTCCTATTTATTTAAAAGCATAAAAATTACATTTCCCCGTATTTATTACCTTTGCTCTCAATTAGTTACGGAATACTGAGCATTGTAGAACATTATTATTTTAACAGACAGACAATTTCCACATTTATTTCTTTTGTGATACGTTTGCTATTATTCTGATATAACAAACTTTATTGAAGCAGCGGGAAATAAAAGAGAAATGTATTTTTTTGACTTCTTACATCCTTTTTTATCTTCTGTTTCTTTCATGTACGCTAGATAAAGGCAAATAAATCTATTTTATTGTATTGACAGAGATCGGAATACATCAACTTTAAATAAACATACAAAAGACAATAAAATGCTGGTGTTAGGACGAACGAAACTACAATGCAATAATGTCATTTAAACATAAATTAATTGAATGCTAGCTAAAATTCTCAAGCTTATAAAAGCAATAGGTACAATATGACAAGATTCCATTTTATAACTTTTTCGCATTTTTGTTATTTGTTGCTACTGCGAATCCGATCTGCAAAATGTGAGTGCAAATGAAATTCCGTTGCAACACTCATGTTAGGAACCAAACAAATAGCCTTCGAGCCTTAAAAACGATAGATACAGAAGATCCACTCCATACATCCAGCGAAAACATTAATTGCATTTTAACTGTTCAAAACTAAAACAATTCTTTCAAATATACCGGTAATAGTCACTTTTGCATAGCCAGAAACAAAACGAGAAGCGGTGATAACTGTGATAAAACTTTAGTTTTCATTTCAAAGCGTATATTTTTATGAAGAAGATTGGGTATTGTACCATAGTTCGATTCTTACATAGATCTCGTCAAACAAATGACAATCGCTAGTGAGCTTGCACGATTTGTACGTGAAGCATGTCTATATGCGCGCTTTTTTGCTCGTTCAGCAGAATAACACATACCTACTGATATTGTCAGTCGTGGACTGAACTTGAGTTAGACATATTGACATTGTTTATTTTGACATGACATTATAGCCATGTTTGATACATGATATGGTATTACATCTTTAGCATTGGTTAAAGCATTATGCTTCTAAGGGTTTGATAAGGAACACTGTATGAGGTGACTGTGTAGGAGGGAAAGGACGTACAAGGTGATTTTTCAGTCATCGTCCAAATTCTGATATATTAATCTTTGGCGAAAATGATTGAATACGTGTTTTTTCTTTTAGAAGCACTCAATACAAAAATATTGAGATATTACATCACAAAGTTTTAACGTTTCACGGAGAGCGGATAATTCTTTCGAGAAAATGATTTAATATGAAAATTTTTCAAAAATGGTGTTAGTTAATACTTAATGAATAAAAATTTTTTAGCGGTGACTCATCTTGTGTATGGAGGAAGTACATTTTTCAAATATCAGCCAATTATTTATTAAATTTATTTGCTGGGCGATGTCTCCCTGTTGTCATGACAACAACAATCGACCCAAGTTCAAAAACGGACTTGAGTTGGCACTATAAATATGGGTGTAAACCTTTTGTTTATAAATGTATCTCGTTTGCAGCAGCGCTAAACCTTTATGTAATCTGTTCAACGCTTACGTATTCCGACAGACCATGCGTTTGGAATTAAATCCAGAGCAGACTGGTATTTTCGATCATTGTTAGGGCAATGTGAGTCAATTCCACAGACAGTTATTGGTAAATTCGCTGTGAATTAAGCAGCTTTTGATTGTATTGATTAGAATATATTATATATATATTTGAATTATTGAGCTTTCAACTGCTGTATAATTATTTTGAATCAGATCGAGAGATCGCGTTGAGCCTCTTATTTTCATGAAAGATCAAAAATTGATAGGTACTGGTTTACTGGCTTTTTGTGAACTTATTTTTATCCAGTAATATTATAATAATAGTATCCAATAAAAGTTTACTTATTCTGTCCCTCGTTTTTCTTTTCCGCCGACTGCATTTAGAAGCACCGTTTTCTAAGATTTCTTTCTACGTAATTCGGATCCAAGAATATTAATTTATTCCCGGATATTTAATTTTAACATAGAATACTACTGCGACATTAATTTCAATATACATAAGTGAGGTACTAATGTTGGAACTATTATCAAGACCGGAATAATCCAGTTAGTGTTAGATGAAGTGTTGTATATTGATTCAATGAATGAAATGCTATCGTTGGACCTGTGGCATTTCGATTTCGTTTCATACAAATTACGGCGTCTCTCAGGCCAATCTTTACGGTTATGATGCCCTATTTGATAAACCAGCACAAACTGAGTAATTTATATTTAGGCAGATTTTGTTCAATGCATATTTTTTGTGAAGAGAAACATTTTGTACAAATCTAGCAGGTATGTGAAACTGACGCAAATGATTTGTGTTGTTTACAAAATCTACCTTCTGAGAGAAACAATAAACAACTTATTCAATTGTTGACGAAAACAGAACAGTAAGACTTTTGGCTGAAGCTGAAACGATTCCGTCGAACTCTCCTAGCTTCAATTTCCAATTTTCGAGCGTATGCAAATCTTACATCTCTTCAATATATATTCAGTTGGAACTTGTGTGGCTTTCCACAAAGGCTTGCAACAATGTAGTATGTAAATTAAGGAAACCAAATAATGAGGTAATAATATTCATATATGGACAGTGAAAATATGAAATAACATAAAGGATATAGAGCGGGCTGTTGAAATTGCTTCGTTCAGCTGGGCACCAAAAATTGTAAATTCAACAATGTCCTATGAAAAAAAACTGTAGGTAAGATAAAATTAAACTACCACACTGTAAAGCCGTTTTTATCAACTTGTAAATTATCAATTTAGTTATACGTATATTAAGTGTATTATAATGTTATTAGTTTAGCTTAGCAAACATTAAAAAAAAAGTTAAAGCTAGATTAAATAAAATATAGCAATGTCCTGAAACAGACTGCAAATTAAATTAATGTTGTTAATAAATGCCAGATATTGATCTAAACATTTCAGAGTCAACTATATAATAGTATACAACAAAGAATTGAATTATTTTAAATGAATAAATGCATTTGCACTCTAGTGTTCCCAAAGAGAAATTGACCGCGAGTGAATAAATTAAAATAGTTTTATTCGGACGCTATAAAGTGCTGTGAAGTTCAAAATTGGCAGGTGATTGCAAAATAGTGATAACGACCTTACAAAAAACTATCGGGTGATCTTACTCTTCTTGTGAGATTCAAATTTAGTTGTATTTAAATAAGTTGTTTTTTTATGAATTTCCAAAAATTGATTTTGTGTTACGTTCACTAAGACTTGCCTCATTATATCCATAGTTACTTATTTAAGTCTACTATGTTCTTATCTCTCTCTAACTCTCTGATAACGTTGCCTGTAGAGTTTTGCTAACTAATTCAATTGAACCCTGTTGACCTAATACTGCTGTGTCCGTAGGCAACGAGCTTTTCATTAAGTAACATTCTCTTTCCGATATTATTTACTTTTAAAAATATTATGGAAATAATTTTTGCCCTGTACTGCCTGGGGATAAAGTCATTTTTCAAGATCATATTCTTTGACTACGATCGTATTATAATAATCTTAGTCAAAGAACATGATCATGTTAATTATTAATTATTGTAGATACCTTATTATCTTCAATGATGTTGTTAACATAAGACTTATTACTATTGTGTTCTCATTATTATTATGTGAACATCTTTGTTAGGAAAATTCCGGCTTGTAATAATATTACTTTTTTGTCTCTGTGTTATGTTAGGTAAAGATCATGTTTTTTATACCAGAAATGCTTTCATATATATCAGCAATATTGAAAATTAAATAATAATAAAAATGTTATTCATTCGGACCTTGTTCCTATATCTTAGAAACTGATATCGGCAATAACTTCGATTCGTGTGGGTTTAGACAATACTTCATCATCTGCCTAGCCTTTACCAAATATGGTGGGGTCGACTCCTAACCTAACCCGATACAGTTAAATACCAGTATTTTACATAGAGCGACCGCCACTAATGCGATACCCCTATTTTGGAGGGTGAGAAATCATCAAATGACTCCTCTGGGCAAAGCGGTAGGGAGTGTCAGACTTCTACTGACTAGAAATCACCCATGGTCCTTCTTTGCCCACAAAGCCGAGGCCACGGTATATCTTTTAAACAACCCGCAGCACCGACGGGCGCCGGCCCTGACCCCTTCAATGTTGCTGACATCTCCTTGAGGCGAGGGTGGAACACGAGCGCGCCGTCGACACGGCTTATCGTCGTCATAGGACGGACGGACGCCGAGCTAGCCCATTACTCACCGTCCACAGGTCCGCGTCTACGTTGACCGGAAGCCGTTACCGTTACGTGGCCCCCGACGCCCGGAGCGTCTCGCGCCGTGGCAACGCGTGTAACGACAACAAACAACTGACTACTGTAACGACTATTAGAGACCAACGAATGCCAGCTGAGACCAACCGTTTAATGTGCTTAACGAGGAATTCAGGTAACTTGGTATGTAATGGGTGGTCCCCAATCGTCGGACCAACCTAGGCTAGCGTGGGGCTAAACCTGAAGATTTACCCTTGCGAGTTAATTTATATTTATAAAATGAAAACGCGAGTGTTTATGTATACCATTACGTATATTTTTTGTGTGGGTAATCATTGAATGACTCCTCCCGCTCTGGGCAGAGCGATAGGGAGGGAGTATCAGACTTCCACTGACTAAAAACCACCCTTGTCCCTTTGTGTCGAGGCTGCGGTATCTCTTTCGAACAAACCGCAGCCTAGACGGGCGTTGGCCGAGGGCCCCCTTCCAGCCATTTCAATAGTTCAATGAAATGTAGTAATCTAAATAATAAATGAAAATGATTACATACAGGGCTAAAGAGTTTTAAACAAAACGTGTGTAAGAGCTATTACAAAATACAGTCATCACTATAAACGAAGTTATTTCGTATTAATGTTCCCAAATCACGCTTTGATTTTATGATACTCGTACCTACGAAAATTACGAGTCTAGAACTAAATTGCCGTATCCCTTGTTCAAATAAATATTAGTTTAAAATCTTTATTACTAGTTTTATTATAGTGATAAATATTAATTACTTCAATTTTCTAGAAAATTACTTTAACGAAGAGTAACTAAATCTACTTTGTTTTATATTGATATTTTTGAGAAAACGGATAATAGGTTGCCGTATTTTGGATGATCCTACACTTTAAACCTAATTAATTTACAATAGTTGTTTAAAATGTACAAAAGTTTTCGTTTCTTTGATGAAAAGGTCATCGGAGTAACCTATGTTTTCATTGTTCAACTATCCCTGATGTTCAGTTTTGAATGCCTCCAGGCGCCTTTAAATCTTGAAAGGTAATTAACTTGGAAATATCAGAATAGTTTGATAAGTTGTAAGTATGAAAATTTAATCACGACTGAAAACTGTAAGCTAGTCAAGTCAGTCCTCTATAAACTGACCTCTTATCTAATGAAATTCAAACCATTTACTAGACAGCTCAGTGTTATAGACAAACAAATTAAGTTAAGGACGCAAGGCAAGATGGCACTAATTGCCATTAACCGGGCACTAATTCAAACTCTGTGTCGGCTACCGGGAAATTCCTGATGGAAAAGCCCGGCCTTGGAATCGAGAGCAAGACCTCATGTTCAATAGTCGTGCTTTTTGTAAATCGCATATTCTTATTCCCGAACATAATTTTGTATGGTGATACAAAAAGTATTAAAAAGAACATCATCACAAAAACCGGTAACTTAGTCTTTTACACAAGTTACCACATCCCTATTTCCTTCTCGTCTTTATTTCCGTTTCCTGCGTGAGCCTCACTAGCGCGTATTTTAGTTACTCTACAAAATTACGAGCGTGCATTGCGGGAATGCGTCTCGCGGTCGCGAGGAGTCCCACTCGCTCAAGTTCGCTGGCATTTATTGTCGCCTTAAATTTTATGTCTGTTAGGGCCTCGCATACAAAGGGCTAAGAAGAAACATGGGTGGTTTTTAGTCAGTAGAAGTCTGACACTCCTTACCGCTCCGCTCAGAACGGGAGGAGTCATTTGATGATTTACCATGCTCCAAAAAAAAAATCTTAAGTTTCACAACGGAAGGAGGGAGCTCCTTTCATTCATTACCATCAAATATCTTGTCGCCATTCGGTCATAAGTTTGACCAGGTTCTTATTACTTCTCGCTACGATATATATATAATAGCACTCGACTATAAGCCTTTGCCATTGTTCGCACCTGCAGACGTTCTGGCGAATAGTTGGTGAATTAATAAGATTATTTCCGGTGTGTGAATGGAATTTATTGTTGATATATTCTTTTATGTATGGTGAAGGGTGTTGAAAACTATGAATTGTATTGCTTTACTGTATTTTCTTCTTTCTTTGCTTTATTAATATAGGTATTAGATTTTCAATGACAAACGTGTATGATTAGATGTATGAACGTGGCTGCAATAAATAGAGTTTATACAGAAACGAGCAGGTGGTATCTTGTTGTTAATAAATGAAACAAAATTATTCAAAATAAATTAAATATTTATATTCCCTATTTTTTTTTTAAATATATACTTTTTACCACAAATAAAACCTGTATGCACCATTATTACAGATTTGAATGTACTACATAGGTTGATACGTAGGTAGTATGTATCTACATTTATATCTATAATGTATGTGGTGTATACAGTAAAGAACATCTTTTATATCTCTGAAGGTAACAAAAAAATCAAATTCACTCTATGTATTGTTGTTCAAAGAATATTGACTTTGACTTAAAACTGAAGAGTTTTTAAGAGCCATTGAATTTTTGAAGTTTTCCGTCACACAATTTGTTGCTTAAGAGGGTTCAGTACCTGCGAGGAATTTGAAGAATAGGTTATTGAAGAAACTATTTCCGTCGCGCCACCTCAAATCTGCCCCAGTAAAGTGCGATAGAGACAGCTGCACATGGACGTTTCGTATTCCCTTATTTACTCCTAAAAGTGAGCAGATCCAATTATTTTTGTCATTTTTTTTAAATTTATTGTGTCTAGACTCTTATCAATTTCCTTTAGGCAAACATTTCCTAAACTAGAAGTCCTTTACTAGCGGTACAAACAATGGGGCATTTTTGTAATTTTTGGAGAGCCCTATTTTTTTAACTTATTATTTCCTGGAAAAAGACAAAGACGTGCCTACAGCTGACCTTGATTTTATTGTAAAAATATTGCTCTATTGCTCCCTACACAGGCATTATTCAGGTAGAAAACAGGGGAATACATTTGTGTGGAGAATCGCAGCCCTTACCCTCTTAGAAAAAATATAAAAAAGTATTTTTGTGACAAGAAATTGCCTCTTCACTTGTTAAAAGAATGAATGTAGTTAGAGTAATGCGAGAATTTACTTTAATATCACGTTACGATAATACAAATGTAGTGATCAACCAAAGTATCATTTAATAATGCCTTATAACAATAGGCTTCGATGAAGATAATTATCATAACTATTACCTATAATTACTATTAACTTGGGGAGAAAACCATTGTGTTTATTATTATCAGCTCATAACCCATAATATATAATTTATTATGGATAATAATTAACCCATTAATGACTTGACACTATGAATAGGCTTCCCTCAATTGTAGGGATCAGCAGAATGAGAGAGTATAATCACTTTGATATCCACGAAGTTGACTTCAAAGGGTGTTTTCAGACGGTTAGATGCTTTGGCAACATTTGAGGTGACATTAATCTGGTTTGTGATTACGATCGGTTCCCTAATTGGGTAATATCGTGTTTATATAATTATAATGAGCACTTTTGGCCAAAGAATCGTTATTGCCATCCAACGTGGCAATTCTGCCAGCCTTCTAAGCACTTTTTCTCTTCTGTTCATCATGATAGCTATAGCTTCCATTTTGAAAATAGTTAATATTAAATTTTTGAAGCATCCATGAAATCACACGGATATCTGTTTTAGACAGGTCTGATACACTAACAGGTTATTCCCATATTCTCCAATACATCGCTATTTTTATTTTATTTTAAATTTCTTCTCGTTGCGATGACCTACATATTGTCTGACCGATACAGTCAGTTTCCAGTATTACCTGACCTCTCGTATAAAGAGGCGTGAGAAAAGGGATGAGGTAATGCTGGGCACTGACTGTACGTAGCAACCAGGACCGCTGTGACGTTTACCCAATGATGCCCTGTAGATTAAAAAAACATAAAAAAAAATGAATATATTTTCTTTCTTTCTTTCTTTTCTTTTCTGTAGAAATGTGTAAATGTAGCGTTAAGAAAATTTAAAACATATATTTATCGTGAAATAGCCATTGCAACTTTGAGATATTGCCTACTTTTTGATAATATGGGTCTCAAAACATCAGTTTCGTTACGTAAAATAAAATCAATACAAAAACCGAAATGTCAGTGCTTCTAAAGGTAGTGCTGACTGTACAGGTAGGCAGTTGTGTGCGATGGACATTGCAAAAAGAACATAGTCTGTCCGGTCTCTACTGTGTATGTTAAGAAAACAATGTGTAAATCTACAGAAAGACATTTGTGTGTATGGACAAATGTCTTTCTGTAGATTTACACATTGTTTTCTTAACAAAATTATCATATAAAACACCATAATAACCCGATAAAAACACTATTCATAAAGATAACCTCCGCTACAAAGTATCACACACAACATTAATGAAAAATAAAAAAAACATATCTATCCAGCATATCGTGATCTAGTTAACAAAACGCCCCTTTCTGTTTTATACTTTTTTTAGACTGCGACAAGAACAGTCTTTAACTGTGTCCAACATAAATCAACACCCATTTATGTAAGCTCTGACGCAACACCAGGTGAACTTTGTGTATGGAAATACATGAAATGTTGACAACCCCTAGCCGAATGGGATGTTTGCGTAGAATAACGCTTTTGATAGTGTAATGTGTAGGTAAGTTTGGAAAATGGTCTTGGAATTGTGATTAAATAGTTTGTTTTGAAAACTAAAAAAATATTATTGTTTCCATAGATTTATACAAAAAAGAGTTTTTGTGAATTCTAACTTGTAATGAAATTGCGTGAAATGTTGTCAATCTCTGGTAGAATGGAACATTTGCGTTTAGGTTTTTTTTCATTTTCATTGAAAAATGGCTGACAGCTTCATTTAAACGAGAATAGTCTTTACCGACTGCTAAATTATTGTAGTCAAAGATTAAAAGTTACCACACTCGATAACCGGAGTTGCTTAAAACAAAACAATACCATCAATATTAAAATCCGAAAATATTCATTGCTGTACAAAAGGCATCTCTCTCTAAGCATCGCCAGAATAGCAATTATCTCTTTTCATAATCGTTTTCCCGATTAAAATGTTCAAATAATCACGCAATCTTCAACCTAAGGATCCATAAGATAACTTCTCATTTAAAACGTTACAAAGAAAAGATCCGAACGATCTAAAAGTTAATCTATCGCCTTATCAGCACTTAGCTAAGCCGTCGCGACACGATGCCGTAAAAAGGGGTTTTACAGTTGCGCTTTAGAACTCCGTTTATTGGCAAAGGAGTTAGCGGACTGACGGGATTAATTGCAATAGGATAATAGTAAGAGCTTTCTAACTGGACCTAGAGGTTTTTTTGTGATTCCCGACTTGTTAATTATATGAGTTCTGGAATACTTATAATGGAAAGAGGTAAAGCTTGTAAGGTTGTAGGGGGTAATCTCCAGAACGAATTTTGTGATTCTAAATAAAAAAAACTGACCAAGTGCAAGTCGGACTTGCACATGAATTTTATTACTTAGACTTCTTAAAGGTTTTCCTGTAATCTATAAGTGCTGAACTAGTTTCTGTATTTTTTTTCAGAATTTTAGGCTCAGTAGTTTTGGAGATAAGGGAGGGGAATGGTTGGACAGACTGACAGACACACGAGTGATCCTAAACGCGTTCCGTTTTTTGAGGTACGGGCTGCGGAATGTTGTAGGGCTGCGGGATGTTGTAAGAGATACCGCGGCCTTTACATGAAGGGCTAAGAAGGAACATGGGTGGTTTCTAGTCAGTAGAAGTCTGATACTCCCTCTGTCCAGGAACGGGAGGGGTTATTTGATAACCCTAAAAATCATGACGCCTGTAATCCCGAACGGTTAAATTGTATGTGTAGGTACATAATAATACACCCATATTTAACCCGTTGTGTTTACGTCCAATGTTATATTATGAGACAAGCCTATTGCCATCAAATTGGTACAAATTCAGACTCGGTGGCTACTACTGAAAAAATCCTGATGAGAAAATTTAATGAAAAATTGTTTTACCTCGGAATTAAACCCGGGACCTCAAGCGCTGCAGTTGCGATTGCGATCACTGTACCAATGGGCCAGTCATTTGGTAAATACATCAATTTAAGTTTGTAGGTTGTAGGTATGTCAATTATCAATCTATACTTCTGCACTAATATTATAAAGAGAAAAGATTTGTATTTTTGTGTGTATGTTTGTAATGAATAAACTCAAAAACTACTGCGCCGATTACAGAAATTCTGTCACTATTAGAAAGCTACATTCACCCTAAGTAACATAGGCTACTTTTTATCCTTGTATTACTACAGAAACGGGAACTACGCGGGTGAAACCATGTGACGTCCGCTAGTATTATATATAATTTCATGATGTTGAAACGGAAAATATCAATTTTTAAACTCACAATGCCATGCCATCAATACGAATTTGAATTTTCTGTAAGATAGAAATGTTACTAGGTAAAGTGATATTTAAATGTTTTAACCAATTATGTAGCAGTAGGTGCCAAAAGTAATCACATTTCATGAGTTATTTACAATAAATTTCACAATGAATGTGATACAAATAAAATATTAATTTGCTTCTTTCTTTGCCTTGACAAGCTCGTGGGTCTAGTGGTCACAAGAGCGAGTTCTCAGCATGAGGTCCTGAGTTTCGATTACCAGTTCGGGCAAAATGTCGTTGGGTTCTTCCATCAGAAAATAGGGTAGTTGTCAAAAAAAAAATATTAGTCCGTCAGATAGATTTCCAAAAAAATATTGGACACGATTTTTTTCATTTTTCACGTAAACAATACATGACGACGATCCAAAAGCTCCAAAAGTCGCGCGACGTCACAGTTTGTTATATTTTTTACCAGAAAGTGCCGTCACCAGACCCCACTCACGATCTTTGACACGTTTTATTTTCGTATTTTTTTTTTACTTGATAAAACAAAAAGCACGTATACAATATTTTTCGATAATCTAAAAGGCAGACTAAACGGAATCATATTTATTTAAGTCTTAACTTAAATAAATATGATGTCTAACGTAACTACCATATTATCAAAAGAAGCCACTGAGCCTTGATTTATGCCCGGTTGATGCTTCTAGACTGACCTCGCAAAATGTGGGTGTACTATTGGATACACATCTGCCTAACCCTGCGGGAATTACAGGTGTGATATCTGGTTCTTACTCAAAAGTTTTACTTTCACCCGTTTTCTCAGGCTGCATAGAGGTCAGAAAATATTTCACGGAAATAGCCCGCCGTGTAAAAGAAGTAGCTTATTATCTTAGAATATGGTCTACCTGTGTATGTGTATGAATGGCTGTATGATTTTCGATAAATTCAACATTTATCGAAAATCATACAGCCATTCAGACGTGTAAAGATAACAAATAGACCGACCGACAAATTTATTTGAGGATTTATTTACTAGTGTGGATAGTAAAAAAATCTTCCTTTTAAGTTTGAGTAGTAATGTGTTACCATTACAATTTAATTAACTACTTACAACATTGAGTGCAACTTTAACTAGAGTTTTAAACGTTATTATTGCCTGTTAGCCAGTTAAAGAATTTAACCTACATACAGTAACGATGTTCGTTTTCATTTAATTAAAAATTTTACGTTTTTCTCTCAAGCGAACCTATTGTGCTAGAAAACTTAGTTTCTTCACAAAGGTCTGTTAGCAGTTACTTTGTTGTTGATAGAAATACTTGTTGGACCTTTCTTTGGTTGAAAAGTTTATTAATTTATTTATAGTACAAATTAATGTGCTGAAGTGACTGCCTCCTTGATTTAGTGGCTGAAAGCGCGACTGCTGTGAGTTCGATCCCCAAGTCAGGCAAAGTATTTTTCTCAGTAGCAGACACAAAATCTGGATTTGTGCCCGGTTGATGGCAATAGCCTTACAAAAGATAAAGACGATACAGTGCTTCGAAAAGTCGTGTCAAGTCGTGTGACGTCATAAGGTTAGTATGTTTTAAGTTAGTACTTGTTTAAGTGACGCCAAAAGCCCCCACTCACGTTCTTTGAAACGTTTTATTTAATTGTAAATTTTTATCAATTTGATAAAACAAAAACAAAAAACACGAATTCAATATTTTTCGATAATCTAACAGACGGACTGATTAGATTTTTTTGGTGAAATACCTAATTGCAGTGGTCAATCTGGAAATCTTTTAACCGACTGCGAGCCCAGGTTGGCCGCAGTAGATATAATCTTGCCAAATGGGGTATCGTCGATCCATCCCAAACAAACTGCCAGTGTGGAGCCCCTCTGCAGGATATGCGCCGCCTCCTATTCTGTCCATCCTGTACAACCACTTGCACCTTTCAGGACTTACTAGAAGCAAATGATAAAGCTGTGCAGGTGGCTACATACTGGTCTAATATGAGTCGAGCTCATTGACACGTAAAGAAGAAGACCTATTCCAGTTTTACAAAAATCTTCCATTTTACCTACCACTGTTAAAAAGACAAATTATTATAAATCAAAGACCGCAATGTTCTTGATGAACAGTCTACAAAGAACACATCACAATTGTGATTTATTTACACAATTACACTGCGAGACAAAAAAGTTGATGCCACTGTTAAACAAATTACTTTCTGTTCGTCGACAAACGGAACAAGAATAAGCCTCTTATGTCACGTCACATCCAATAACGTAAACAATTTATTCTTCTTTTGCCGTATTTAGGTAAAGGGGCTGTCTGATTGTGGAAAATGCTCCGTTGAATAAATAATAGGCCGTAATTAGTGGGCTCTCGGCGGATTCGGGCAGGCGAGAGGTCGTTTCTTCAGGCGCCGGGAATTGGTAACAAATGGGTCTTCCTTATAGTTCTTAATAGATCGTAAATGGGTGAGACTTAATTTGTAGGTGCTATTATTTCGATTAGGCATGTTGTTTGTTCTTCAATACTTAATTCTGCTATTATCTGTTTTAATTAATTTTGTCATGAATAATTTAGAAGACATAATTAAGAAGATTTTAATTAATTGATTTAATTAACATTAGAGATCATTCATTCATGAATATATTATATTATTATATTATATTATATTATTATTTATTGTTATTTCTTTCTGGTTTTTTCATAGCGTTTACTGTCTTACGACTGGGCAAGGGCCTCTCCCAATTAATAGGGGATGTAAGTTTGTACGGAAAATTTCCGACACCCACGCGGGCAAAGCCGCGGGCATAAACTAAGTCGTGAATATAAAATGAATGACGTCTAATATTATTCTGTTTGTTTTTTGTTGTACTCGTAGCATGTACTGTCCTACGGCTGGACAAAGGCCACTCCAAATTCTCTAATATCGAGTTTACGTACTATAAAAGTTTGTCAATTTTTAGATTCTCATGTGTCTTATACCAACTCTAAATAATAAAGCCCTTCTCAAAAGTAATTCATCATATTCTCGCCTTATTTTTCAATAAACTATCAAAATGTTTGCGTGTGATCCTTTGTCCCCATTTCAATATCAATCCTACTACAAAACTTAGGTCAAGAAACACTGTTTTCTTAACCCAAAGATTGCCTAAGATAAAGTGTATTTCTAAAATATGTAATTCTTCATTCAACAACGGTACGGGTCGTGATCAAGAATTTAAATCGTTTACTTCACTCTTCATGAATTAGAAACTCGATATCATTTCAAGCCTGGTAACATAGCTACCGCAATTTACGACACTTAATTCGTCGCAAAACTTCTCGTATCGACGTATTTGGCTACTGACAAACCAAGCTGAAAGTGTGTGTCATAGTTTCTATGCAAAATATAAAAGGTCCCATTAAAGTAGATGGACAAACTTTAAGAAATAATTCAGATCACCAAAATGAGGATAATGGAAAAAAATGCATTAGATACTTACTTACAAGAAAAAAAAATCAGCCCTCGAGAATACACTAAAAATTATGGTTCCCCAATATTTTAGGTCAAAATAGAATCACTTCAATCAGTGTTTTAATTGCTTGGATATCTTTGGTTAGTCCATGGGTAGGTACTCATAAAAATATAAAAAAACAGAATACTGAACTCTGTCCATCTATTTCAATGGGACCTTATATAGACGTTCGAATTTTCAACCGACTATTTACGTCAAAATATGAACTAATTTCCGCCTTGCTTCGCCCTCGGGTGATGTCGGAAATTATGCTACGAGTATTTGCTAGCAGGATAAAAAGTAACCTTAGTTCTGATCCAGGTCTTGGTCTATCCTTATTGCAATTTTATCCTAATCGGTTCAACTATTAAGATGTAAATAGATAAACCAAAATACATAAGAAGTTACTTTCATATACTTATTAAATATTTTAATATTAGCTCTAGTAAGAATTGTTAGTCGTTAGTCAGCATGCCGAATTTTCGCCGCCGTAATTTCACCCTGTGTGTCGCTGTACTAACGACTCGAATAAATTGGCTTTTATAGAGGTCGATTTGTTACACGCTGTGTTCGTTCTACCGTCAGCATTCTTCAGGGATTCGACGATCGACAGTGCCAACACGGTTCCCGTAATACCGACAATGGATTAAAGGTATTTTCCTTTTGGTTTGGTATCTTAATTGAGGCAGATGTGAGTTTAAAATGTTTTCATGCAGTTTGAGGAAAATTTAATGATCCGAATTCAAATAAGGACTATTATTTTTTTATTTGGTAATGAGGTGATTAGTAATCCTATGCGCAAATATTTCCACACGCAATGTTTACATAGTTTTTTAAATATAATGTTCGGAGATACGTTCCGGGGGTCATCAAATTTCTATCCAGTATGGGGGTACCTACGGTTAGTTTCATATAAAAATAAATAGCAGGCAAGTGTGTGTAAAAAAGTCAAATGATACAAACCTGAGAAGTCCAAGCGAAAAAGAAACGCCTTACGAGGCAAATAAAACTCATTTCAAGGAAATTCTTAGATATTACCAAGACATATGTGGAATAACGTTATTATACAAAAGACGTGACGTATGCTCCATGAATTCCTTGTGAGAGCGATCGTCAGCGTGCGTCCTGAATCCTTATTATACTTGTCCTTTATTCCTATTGTGCCACCTCCTGTATTATGACAATGTGCCCTATATACGGTCCGTCTTATATAAGGGAGTTATACTCAAATGCCTTTCCTATTTGGATATGTATTTGGACTTCAGAATTGCCCATATCTATTTGCTTACAAATGCAATTGCTGTTTTGTTGATTATTAAAAGTAACAATAAATTTCAATATCGTAGAGATTTATATTTCCTTCGGTCTTAGGATTAATGCGATACCGTGGGTTTTTCGCGGGTATCTCTACGTTTCATTCTCCAGCTTCCAGGACCAAGAAATAACCTAGAATCTAGGTTAACAAAGTATTAAAGGAACTGCCTAACCTCAACGCTGCGTGTACCCGCGCCGCCGGGTTCAAGGCACGTGGCGTCTGCGGACTCCGTCGCAAGTGACGCTGCATTTCAATCAAACACGCGTAAAATCAGAGTGAGCAGACATCTTCTTAGCACGCTCGTTCCTTCAGAGCTCATCCATCGCTTGCTACGTGATTGAGATCAAGTAAACTCCGTAAACGCTCATTGTATCATCGCCGTAACTACGTTTGAATTTACGCTCCATAAATGAGCCCAGCTAACTATAAATCTTCACAAATATTGAAGACAAAACGCAAACCGCGCGGCCGTTCAACCTCAAAACTAGCAAACAGTCTTGAGGTTTGATTCGATACCTTTATAACATTGAAGATGTTTGCTCATTCATGGTTGAATGCACCCTTTGTGGATACCGTCACTTGTTGTTTTCAGTCAAATTAGTACGATACTGTTGCATGTTCAGATTATTTGTTTTAGTATTGTTGTGTCTGTAGTTTAAATAAATAAACGTTGGTACTTGTTGGTGCAAGAAAGCCTTTACCAGAAGTGGTATTCGAGTTAATGGTTTAGTAGCTTTGAAATAATCAGGATTGTGTCGGAAAAGACATCTTTGTCGTAGACATGGTTAAATGAAACACTATCATAGTTGCAGTCACGTCCCACCTAATGCTAAGAATCGGCCTCTTCTTTTTGTACCATGGTTCAAGCTAGAATTACCTGATCATCTGATAAAAAAGTTGACTCCGTGCTTCGGAAGGCACGTATAAGCCGGTGGTCCCGGTGACCAAATTACGGTCATCAACCCATGTCAGAGGCCCTTGAGGCAGCTTAGAATATCTGACAGTTGGGTGTGACCTAACTGCCCACATGATAAGAAGACAAAGAAAAGCTAACTACTCTCGGCAACCCGGTTATTGGTATGTTTATTAGATAACACAATAATTTGACAGCGATGAAATAAAATGGCCTTTCACAAACCCCGGTCAGTGAGCTAAATGACAAATGCGTTGAATGGGGTATTGTGTATGCCACAATACAATCAATCAATATAGAATACAATGTACTAGGGTTGCGATTTTGCGAACCCAAAATATATTGTTCAGGGCTTAGTACCAAACTAACTCTAGTTTCTATATCGCTGACACAATGATGGTTACATTTCCGAAAGGGATAAAAGGATCTAAACTTATTGTGGTAAGTTGAGTTTCGCTACAAAGATTAATCGGGGTCGCATTTTTTATTTATCGTGTCTTTTCGACCACAAAACATCAACCTACGTGAAGTTTTTGACTAGCGTGTTGGTCTTCCTTAATTTATATTAGCCACTTACATTAAGACTATCGAGTAGTGTCATCATCATCATCATCGGCCTATAATGTTCCCACTGCGGGGGCTCAGGCTCTAGGAGAGGGATGGGCTTTAATCCGACACACGGGCCCAGTGCGGGTTGGTAGGCACTTTATGTACGACTAGTGGTTTCACTCGCTACAACTCGAAAATTATCCCACGGGAAAATAGAATCGGGATAAAAACTATTACAAACAAAATTTTTATCTAAATCCGTTCAGTAGTTTTTGCGTGAAAGAGTAACAAACATCCATCTATTCATACATACATACTTACAAACTTTCGCGTTTATAATATTTAGGATACTATGTTGGTGTTTCAAGTAGTGTATTTTATGTGAAATAGGGGATCAGACTGGGTCAAAAAAATATGATTCTAATTAGTCCGTCAGTTAGATTATCGAAAAATATTGGATACGTGTTTTTTGTTTTATCAAATTAATAAAAATTGACGAAGATAAGACGCGTCAAAGATCATGAGTAGGGGGTTGTGACGTCATTTGTTGGTGAAAAATGTACTACCATGTGACGTTTTCGAGGAATTCACGAGTTTTCGAAGCATTGTATCGTCTTCATTTTTTGTTTATGTGGAAAAAGAAAAAATACGTGTCCAATATTTTTTGAAAATTTATCTGACGGACTAATTATTATTTTTTGTCCGATCCCCTATTATGTGTGTTTAGGCGTTACATTTAGGTGTCAGAATCAGACCTTTGACCGAACGTTATCAATGTAAACAACACACCATCGAGTTTTACTATGCAGCTAATACTACTTTGAAAGTGCCCCCTTTTTTATTTTTTCGGTCGGAAATCATCAAGTGACTCCTCCCCACTCTGGGCGGAGCCAAAAGGAGCGCCAGACTCTTACAGATTTAAACCCATTTGGGTCCTAGGGCCGCGGTATTACTTGCGAACAAATTCCGCAACGTGAACGGTGTCTACTGCATTTAAACAACAAAAAATGTAATATTCGTCCTATGACGTTATTCTACAAATTCAACAAGTCACTAAATTACAACCTAATCATGACGTGTAAGACCATATTATGTATGAGGGTGGGCGAGGCAATCAAATCAAAAGTCATTTATTCAAATTAGGCTCATAATCAGCACTTTTTAAACGTCAAAATTTACTTTACTTATTTACAAGAGACTGTCCCCCAAAACGCCCAGTCTTCGGTACTTTCTATTGTTTTAGCTGGAAAGAAGAAGTGTGTAACAAACTCCCCAGCAACACATCTGTATGCTAGGTTGGTTAGAAGAAACAAGCTCGAAGGCAAAAGAAGTATGTAAGGATCGTAGCAGGTAGAGGGGTGTAGTTTCTGCCTACCCCCCAGAAAAATGTCTTAAATTTATGTATGTACGTATTTAATTACTCATCCCAAATGCATAAACACAGTAGCATAACAAACACCACAACAAATGCAATATTTGCATAAACACAAATATCTTCTCATCCATCAGACGACGTAATTTGCTCACTATTTTGTAACAATAACAAGAAATATTATGACAAACCTTTCACTAACAGACAGGTCTATTCTGCACTCGGAATGAGTTCTGTACAAAAGAATATTCACGATATTATTGCATGGATCCCATTCAGAAAAGGTTTTTGTCTTCGATGTATAGTTGAAGAGGAATTGCGGTTTCAATTGTATACCTGAATTATGATTGCGGCTTTTAGTTGTGGAATAATCTTTAGTGTTGTAGGTATTTTGTTTTTGTTTAATATCGCATCGAAGCATTTTTTGCATTTTTTTCTTGGAATCTAGCTGTGCTCGCGACCTCCTTCGCGTGTAATTATTATAAAAATACTACTTATTATAGTTTCTGTAATTTAATCATAATTCAAAGAGACATGTAGCGTTATCTATTTTTATAAGAACTTTATTGTTGTTTTCGTCGAGAACAGTACTTTTTTGGCATGAAAGGTACCCTAGTTCGTTTCTTTCGCAAACCCGACAACTTTTAAGCAACATTTTAGGATTATTCGTTCAGTGTTTTAGACGTGAAAGTGTAACAAACAAACTTTTTTTGCATTTATAACATAGATCTACTAAAGCGGTTGCATTAACAGTTGAACGGCGAGTAAAGTCTTACTGCCGCACTCAGAGAGCTTTAATGATTACTTAGGCCATCACTTAGTAAAGGTTTTGACAGTTTTCTGATACAAAAATATGTCAAATCTTTACTAAGTTACGGCATAAGTAATCATTAAATGTCTCTGAGTACCGCAGTTATACTTGATTTGAAAAAAGCAGTATTTTTAAGGGACCGTATTTCTTTGCCTCAGATGAAAAGGTGACAACAGATTTTATTCTATCTCTCAAAATAAAGAAGTTAAGACTTGTGATATCGGACGTATACTCTGTTTCACTAGAGGCACAGATTATAATTTAAAGTTATATTGTTGGTAAAACTCTTTTACCAATATTCAATTTTGGGGATCAAATGAATACCAAGTGTACCAGTGTGTGTGTGTAGTGTACTTACTTGTATCTCCCGGAAATAGCTTCTTAAGTCACCTTGGAGTGGTCTTATCGTAGCAAAGTTTAAACACGTGTAAGCTGAGGTAAAATCTTCGGGTTGTGGCGATCCGTAACTTTTGCTCGTATGAGGTAGATTGTTATGTAAGACTATTTTGTCTCCCGTCGGGGCTGTGGGTTGTACACTAGTTACCGCGGCGTTGATATAGTAGCCCTATATCAACGCCGCGAAGGAACATGGGTAGTTTTTAGTCAGTAGAAGTCTGACACTCCCTTTCGCTCTGCCCAAGAGCGGGAGGGGTTATTTGATGATTTTCCACACGCCAAAAAAAAAAAACTATTTCTCTGGAAACATTCAAGTAGGTAGGTAGTTCACAAATAATGTCAGAATTTTAATTATAAGTATTTTAGTACAGTCGCATAATAATGCGGTTAGATGTCATTCAAATGACTGCTCCCGCTCTGAGTGGAGCAGAAGGTAGTGTCAGACTCTTGCTGACTAAAACCCATCTGTATTCCTTCTAATGCTCTTTTTGTTCCAAGTCCGCGGTTACTTTTTCGAACAAATTCCGCAAGCCTGGCCGAAAAAACCTTTATACTTAAAACTACACAATGTAACATAAAGGATTCCTGTCAAGCTCTCGTCGTAAACGATGATTAAGATCTCTAGTTCTGAATTCGTCAGCCACTTGACACTTTAATCATGTTTGTTTATACTATACAAACGGAGAAAAAAGGAAATCAAATAATAGTGATTGTGGTTTTTCTTGTACTCTGTGCCAATGTTTTGGTACATAAGTCTAAAGTACAGGTGTGATATTGCCTGTTTTATTTTCACTGTAGATAATAGTAAAATAAGTTTAAAAACCCGACTACAAACCGCGGTCTTAAAAGTAGATAACAAGAAAATAATTCTTTGTCTGATATTCATATATTGAATTTGTATATTTCAATTTAAATATAAGTAAAGTTACTATAGAGGACCGTCGTAGTCGCATGCCACTGATACCTGATGCTCCTTCATGGCGTTCTCATTGATACAGAAGTCAGTTGCTGTTGCCATTAGCAAGGTGGCATGCGAGGCTATAATCTGACCTTTAAATTCCGTCATATCAAAAACTGATAAAATTTATACAGACCATATTACCCGGGCTATTCTTACAAATCTATTGACACCTCATTTGTTAAAATCCGTTCAGTAGTTTAGGCGCTACGGTGGAACATACATACATACATAGACTGCCGAAATCATTACCCTTCCTTTTGGCTTCGCCGTAGTCGGGTAAAAAAGCAGTTGACGGGATTTGCAACTACCTACGTAACATTATACGGCAACATGCAAATCATTATGGCTTCTGTTTCGGTATTCATGCAGGTATTTAGAGCTCAAATTCCCGAGCACTTTGGCTCAGAGTGTAGTACATAATAGCATCCCAAATTTCAACGAATATAATTTTGCATAATATAATAGGTATACTAGCACTAACCTGCAACCTAAGTTTAAACTAACGCATAAATTACCTCTATTAACATTACGCCTGTAATACCTGAAGGAGGTTAGACAGAGGTATGCAGTGGTATGTGGTTTATATTCCATGTGATAGAGGGCGAGCCTATATTGCCACAAACTGGGCATACATTTAGACTTAATGGCTGCACCATGGTGAGAGTGGCCTTTTGGCCTCGTACGGGACTTATATCAATTCTGTATTATTTTTGAACTGTTTCTCTTGTTTGTTTTTTGTTATGTTAATTTGTTTATTGATTTCTTGCTCTGTGTGAGACCAATAAATAATTTTTCTTTATTTATCTACACACAAAATACAAAAAAGGGATACAAATATTAAAAAAAAACGGGGAGCATAAAGGTACTGCTTTCTTTTTTTCTACTGGCAAATTACTAGGTGGACAGATGACCTGGGTTGCGGGGATTTGCTGGACGCGAGACGCACGGGGCCGGTCAATGTGGCGACACTTAGGGGAGACCTATGTCCAGCAGTGGACGTGTTTCGGCTGAAATGATGATAATGATGACTGGCAAATTCCTAATGGAAAACCCTCAGGACCTCATGTCCAGCAGTCCACTAACCAACGATCCAGATATTTAAACTAAAGTAATAAATAAAACATTTTACTTCTGATTGAAATCGTAATACAAATGAACGCTATTTGTTTCCTTAGCACGTGTTGCCGCGAATTTCGTTATTTGAAGGTGTGTTCCATTAGTTTTGTGAAGTGAAAAATAAGTAGCATTTTTAACCGTGAATACAAACACGTCAACGTTGTATTTGAAACCACGGAGACTGAATTTAATACTGTGTCTGCGGTCTGAATGAAACATTAACATTTTTGTTTCGTAACTTTTTTTTGTCCGTGTGAATATTAACATAAGTTAATTCTGTTTATTTCCTCGTGTATTTCGTTGAGCCTGTCAGATACAGACTTCCTTAGATATACGTGTCATTAGGAGGTTTTCGGGTCGTAATATGGGAGATAGGTTGACAAATACAGCGGCTGGGACTCATGAATTATTTCGGTCGGTTCTAAGCCGTAATTATGAGATGTAATGGTGTGTGAGGGATATTCTGGTTACCACGTCAGAACCATAAAGGAAACTCTGTGATCAATAATTCTATACCTACAGACTTTAGCGTCCCTTTAGGTTAGGTACATCCTTTCCTAGTAATTTGTACCTATGAATTTCATGGATAGTTCCCGGTTTCTTTCGTTTTCACCACTTGTGGACAAGCCGGGGTGGACACCAGGAGTCATCGAATTTTAATTTCGATCAATAAATTTCGAAGGTTCTAGATATCTGCTAGCGTTTTAATAATTTTCTACTAAAGCTATAACGTGGCATGATTTACCGCAACCTTCTGTTTTCAAACCGCAGCTGCTAAATTTCATCTAAATTCTGCACACTACTAATGCATATTTCCTAAATTATCTTACGTTACATGCAAGAGTTTGGAATTAACGTCACGTAAACATGGGCTCGGTGCGGTGTAATTTCTGCCACTGATATTGCAAGTAGAGATGTGCCGACTGGTAGGAAAAGCCGAATATCAGGCCATAGTTGTAGTCGGCAAATAGTCGCCAAAAAGTGCCGACTAATCGGCTTGAGTGATGAAATGACAATATATTACTTTAATTTTATTACATAATTACTGTTTTAGTCTTTTTACATTTTCAATGGAACTCTTAATTTAGTAGTCAACTATTTGACTTAATACAAGAAAAGTGATTGAACGTAGTTTCAACTTTTAACAGAATAATAAATATGAACGTGCTAACGAATGTGTTGTTCGACATACTTACTCAGTGCGATCGACTCAGCTGTAGGTATGTGAAACAGCATGTACATTGCTGAATCTCCATGAATTCCAACGACAGTAATGATTGCTTTGGCCAATTAGTCGGCTTTTTTACAAGCGACTAGAGCCAGTCGGCTAGTCGGCTAAAGTCAAAATCGGCTAAAGTCATATGGCTAAAGTCATAGTTGGCTACAGTCATAGTTGGCACATCTCTAATTGTAAGTAAATGGATATGTGCTGCACTAAAATGTTTACAAGCTCTATACTTAGTTGAAGAGCTTCCTACCCGGGTCACGTACCTAAATCATAACGTTACCGGTAAAATAGCGGTAAAACACCGGTAAATTGCTGGTAGCTAGATACCTTCAGAGAAAAACGGGCTAAGTTGTTGGTATTTACCGTTTTATTTTGAGAAAAGTGTTTTTTTTTAATTATTTCTTTCGATCTGATTAAAAACGATTATTTAAAAGAACAATTTTAATTATTATGGCAATGGCTTTTGTACCTTTTGAAAGGAAAATAACTGTACCAATTATACTTTACTTAAATATAGCACATTGAATCAAAATGTCATATTATTAAATCAACAACAATCTTGTGACCATTTGGAGACGTCGGAACAAGTAGTAAGCTTCATTTCTCATATATCAGTTACAGCGATATCTTTCTTTAAAAAGTTTCGAAATATATTATCTTATATTTTCATAAGCCCAGAAAAGTTTAAGGCATTTGATAAAACTGTCTACAAAAACCAGCATTACGGGTCTTTGACAAAAAACCAGATCATTTTTTCCAGTTACCATTTTAAATAAGATCTTTTTGCTGGCCATAAGAAACAAAGTAGGTTCCATAGAGCCTCCTTCGTTTCTCACGTTCGAAATTTGAAATAGAGACCGTGCATAATGTAAATGGCGACGGCAATTGAATGTGCCAAAGCTTTGATAATGTACTGCGATGCGTTATTCATGACAGGAAGTGAATCCAAGGTGGAATTAGAATGATTTCAGCTTTTATTAAACGTGGGAAGGTGTATTTTTGCTTGGTGTAATAAATAGAGCTATGTTTAGAGACATTTGGCTTCATTAACATTATATATTTATTTAAAAGACCAACGAGAAATAAAAATAACCAACAAAGACAAATACAATAATTTATTATTTTCACTTACCTAGATTTATGATCTCAAAGCAACGTAAAAATATAACAACACTGAGAGAACTGCCATCTTTTTTTTTTGGGGGTGGGAAATCATCAAATTGTGACTCCTCCCGCTCTGGGCAAAGTGGTAGGAAGTGTCAGACTTCTACTGACTAAAAACCACCCATGTTCCTTCTTAGCCCTTGTGCCGAGGCCGCGGTATATCTTTCGAACAACCCGCAGCCCTGACGGGAGGGAACTGCCATCTTATATTTTGGCAGTTAATAATAAACTAATGAATACCTTTATACATTTATTTTCAGCCGCTGTAACTTGTATAAATAAATAAAATAATATATTATTTTTTCTTTAAATCGAATATACACGTGGTTTCACCCGCATAGTTCTCGTTCCCATGGGAATACCGGGATAAAAAGTAGCCTATGTCACCCAAGGATAACACTATCCTTGGGTGACATCTTCCCAACGTTAAAAGAATTATTCAAATCGGTCTAGTAGTTTTTAACTTTATTCGTTACATACAAAATAATAAAGCTTTCCTCTTTATAATAAAAACTTTTTAAACATCGTATTATTTCAGTATTCAGTTCTTTGAAACAACATAACATTTGCGTATTTTTTTCAACAGTAGTCGAGTACCCCTAGTAGAAGTATATACATATAAAATGTCGTGTCACAGTGTTTGTGATCTAACTCTTCCGAAACAGCTAGACTGATTTTTATGTTTTTTTTTGCGGACTATATTTGGCAAGTCTGAGAATAGGTCGTAAAGTTTACTTTTTTCTCCTAACCCCACCCGTATTTAGGGCAGGGTAGGTAGAAGAAGATGCAAAGCACGGCTAGTCGTCTGTATATATTACCTGCTAGCTGTTTCCAGCGGCTTCACCCGCTACAACCCACGGGAATGTAAAATCGAGATAAAAACTATCCTATTTGTTAATCCTGGTTATAAACTATCTGTGTACCAAATTTTATCCAAATCCGTGCTGCAGTTTTTGCGTGAAGAAGTAACAAACATATACACTCACACACTCACAAACTTTCGCCTTTATAATATTAGTGTAATGTGATAGTGTGGTATATAAGACAAATCTAACTGACTAAGGATAAGCTCACAGGCGAAACCCTTAGGGCAAAAAACTTAAAATTTAGCACACGTATTCTTCTTATGACTTAGGCATCCAGTAAGGATTTTCCAAAATTTAACCCCCAAGATGAAGAAGAAACAACGGATGAAAGTGTGTATGGAAAATCAACATTTTTGATTTATCCACGCGGGCGAAGTCGCGGGCAAAAGCTAGTGATTATATAAAATATAAAAGACAATAGTTAGGTGCAAACACCGCTTTATGTTCTCAGTTCCCAACGTTCAATAGAGAAGTTACTCCTAACGGATATCCAAACTAATATAATATATCGGAACCTCGCACACCGTTCTACTATCACATAAACTTGAGTGCTTTTTGAAATATAAAGCCAGCAGTTCACTGAACGACTTACATCACGAACGCAAACAATTCATACATTTGCACTGCAATATTACTCACGATAGTGAAGTCAATGTGACACGATATTGAGCTAATACGATTTGCATAGTCGTTAAACTGATTAGTAGTTTAGATTGAGAGTCAGCCAGATTAATTTGTCATTGTTAAAACACACGTGTATGATACACATATTATATCACAGAAATCACAGTCGCAGATGTCACTTTCTTCGATCCATACATACTCTGTCATATGTCTATATCTGGTCATATTCATGTGGAGAAATCATATCAGCTGATTAGAAAAGACAAAAGAGTTGGCAAAAACATCTATAACGAGACACAAATATCAATATAATTATAGAGAATGTGAGTCCTGTGTGAGTAGACGTCATCATCATAATCTTCATGGGCAGGCTGATTGAACCCATTGATAAGTATAGACCTGCTACTTTTTGCGTCATCTTTTTTCCTGGTTTGCGCTAGTATCAACCGGATCTTACCTACTATCTTCCGGGTAACATCCGGCACCCATTTTTTATCTATAAACACGTCTGAAAGTATCTTGACAATGAGAATGAGAATGCATGTCTATAGAGACATGAATATAAAAATACCAACCAAAACTTCATAAAATTAAACTCCAAACTTTTAAAGGCCATTAACCTTAAGAAATCTTCTTCCAAATTAAAAACCCACACCTTTAATAAGGCCGCAAAAAATTGCCCGGAAAAAGATATGAAAAAGTTACGCCCTAAATATCTTAATCTTATAAACTTTTTGACGGATCCCGAGGTCCTGCTCATCTTTCCATTTCCAAGGTCTTTTTCTTTAGTGATCGTAAAGATTTATTGCCTACCTATAAAAGTTTCGGTCTGACTGAGTTATCGACGTTTAGTAAAGGCCTTGAACCTAGACACAGTATAAAAATAACCAGTGGGCCAACTAGCTTCTATTTGTAAAATTAAACACGGTACAGTTTGTGTGGGTTATGAACAAAAACTATATCTTATTTTGCACTCCATGGTTAAATCGTAGTCCCTTGCCTCGATGCATCCGCCCTAACTTCCGAGTAATTTAATTGTTACCAATGTACGAAACGAGCTTAGAATTCGTGTAAACTCTTTGTATGTGTGTGTAAACCGAATCCGGTCATTTTGTTCCTAGTTGACATTCTGTATGTTAAAACTAACATGTCTTCTGTGACCTAGGTATAAGCAATTAGGATATATTAAATCGAAAAGGCGTTCTGAGGGATTTAGACTTCACTAACAGATATACATATTATGATAAACGGCACGTGTAGGATGTTTTTTGGGAAGTGATGTTTCATTAGTATGTGATGCGGGTAATAAGTTAGTATCAAATGAACAACATATAAAAATGTAGTCCGAATTGTGCTATACACACACAGTTCAATTTGTATTATTTTACTTAATGTAACATTGACTGACGAATGTCGCACATCCTACTCTGCTAGGAGTGATCATCATCTGCCTAGCGTTTTCCCAACTATGTTGGTCAGCCTCCAGTCTAACCCAATGCAGCTGCAATAAATAAATACCAGTATTTTTCATGGAACAACTGCCTATCTGACCTAGTTAATACTAGATAATTAGTACGATACCCTTTGGTAAGACTGGTTATCAGACTTTCAGATCACTAGCGTAACGTGCTTTCTGAGGCACGGAGGAAACTCGGTATGTAATAGGCGGTCACCCATCCACAGACCAACTAAGGCAAGCGCAGCTTAACCTAAAGATTGACCCGAGTGGCAGTTATTATTAAGCCACGAGCTCATCTCCTACACTGATGGGAGTGTTGGGTTTAAAAAATCATAAAGAGTTTTGTATATGACGAGAGCACTAAGTTTTTAAGTTCATTGTTTTCGCTTTTAATGAATGAATACGGACGAGTCATGAACTGCGCTATGTTGGATCGTATCGTATTTATTCTAATCGATTTTTGGAGATGGGAACCAATTTAGAAATAAACGTACTGAAAATATTCGAATTCTTTTAGAGAATTAATTATGCTTTAGCGATTTTTGTTAGCATGAATCTAAATTGAGCAACTTAAATAATGTAGTGTTACGATTTAAAAGTCTGATTGCATCTGAGTTAGAGTAACTTTTTCATTCAAAGTACAGTAAAGTTAACGGCTCAATAAACCAAGTTTTAGTTGCGAACAGACTTTATTGTAAGACGTAAGTGAGTTTACTTGAGTGACAGTTAAGTTAAGATTGAGATCTTTTAGTAAATACGATATTTTATGTGGTTTTTGAGTTTTTTTTTTGTGGTCGTTTGATGGCGATTTATGCGGTTATAGCAATTTATTGTAGAAAAAAAGTTAGTTTTAAAATAAATATGACTTAAGGGGCGAGATTGGACTTAGGGTACCGTCTGTGCCTGTCGGGGCCGCGGGTAGTCCACCGGTTATCGCGGCCTCGACATAGAGGGCGAAGAAGGAACATGGGTGGTTTTTAGTCAGTAGAAGTCTGACACTCCCTTTCGCTCTGCCCAAGAGCGGGAGGGGTTATTCGATGAACTTACACCCGCCAAAAGAAAAAAAAAAAAAAGAAAAAGATAAAGCTATATAAATTTTGAGTGCAAGAAGTCACGAATAATCTTTGAGTAGAAATACGTTAGTGCCTATTAGGTATAAGTAATCTACAAAGTATTACATATGCTACTAAAAAGGCCGCACACAAACTAGTTTAGTGCGCAAAAAACCGGCTTAAACCGATTTAAGCCCGCTAGGGTTGATGAGATTCTCATTTTGCTCAGCACTTGAATTACAGCATAGAGCTCTCTCCCTATGATATTAACTTTGTGAGCAGGAGTTACAAACGGAATGATTTAAATCGCGCTAACGTCGGAAAATACCTTTTATTGAAAGAAAAAAAGAAAGAAAATTTATTTATTTATTGCTTTCCAGGGGTCAATTCTCAGTTTCTGGAGTTGTACTACATTGCAACAACGAAGTACACATTTGATGTTGCTTTTGTCACTGTTATTGTACTCAAGAGGGAGGGCTATAAAGTTTTAATTCCTTCGCAAACAAATGCTGTAGTACTGTGAGTGAGAATTTTCCGTTTCTGGGACAATGCATAAAATGTGGTGGTACTTTATTACCTGCCGTGTTTTAAGGGAGGTAAATTATCTTCGCGTTTTATATACCGTGTGCAGTATTCTGCAAATATTGAGTGTGGTAAAACATGAGATGGACTACTTTATTTTCTTTAATATAAACAGAAGTCACTGGATTTCACAGTTGCTGTAATTTCTTAGCATTGCGAGCAGTGCTGATAAATTCAAGTAACATGTTCATACGAAAAGCTTCCAACCGCTGAAAATCACATAAATACTTGATACGAGAAAAGCACAACTATATATTTTCGTAAATATCTCCGAAATATACGTAAGGGCTTGATAAAATGTTGAAGACCCTGTTACCGGTCGCGAGATAGCAATTTTTAGGCTTCAGCTGGACGAACCGATTTCAAGGGTCAAATAGGGTCCGACCGTCGATCGAACCTCTACCATCTAATATTTAACAGAAACACTTTGAAAGTTGACCAACAATATACTTGTGTGAATGTGACATATTGTAGCAAAGTGCGAGAGAAGTTCTATACTTGTGTGTATAGAGGAAAGTCTTGCGAGGTTTTTGTATGTGGGTTAGAAGTGCATCCTGTGTGAAATAGCTAGCAGAGATTCTCTTAACGTTTGAAGGTAGTACTGATAGCACTCTCTTTTGGTACATTTATGTTTATTGTTATGTATATATAGAGTTTCTGTTCGCTTACCATTTGTTTTGCGGTCGGCATGTGTACTTGGAAAATTTTACAACTACTCGTCTTTATTTGTTAGCCAGATGACAAATGAAATCAAAACCAAATATTAATAGTTCGGTCAAAACAGTACGAATAAGTCTACGAGGTTTTAGACGCAGATATGGCCTAGATGGAATCGGGTAGTTGACAAAAAAAACCTAATTAGTCCGTCAGATTGATTTCCAAAAAATAAGGGACACATTTTTTTTTCACGTAAACAAACAATGAAAACGATACAGTGTTTTGAAAAGTCGTGTGACGTCATATTGTAAGATTAATATTGCATTAATATGAAATTTTTTACTGTGAGATTAGAGTGACATCACAAGCCCCCACTCAAATCTATAACTCGTTTTATCTTCGTCAATTTTTATTCGCAATGGGTTTACAACATGTACCTGGTTTTCGGTTAACTATAAAATTAACAACTGCAAAACGGTGAGCCATTTGAAAACAGTGAGCTCTAATCAACAATAATTACAAGGCACCAATAAATGGGCACCTCCCATCTATAATCGCACATAGGTACTGTATAATATTACAGGGGAAGGTAATCGTTCGGACGTAAATACACTTTAATTATTCAACCCCGTGTAATAGCACATTACACTGCAATGCAATCATCGTTAGCACAATTTAATTGATGATACCTCAACGTCCTTACCACATCGGATTAAGGACTATTTTCAATTGTTCCCCCGAGAGTTCGAAACACCCACCTAATCTTGCAGTGTGTTTAATCTTTGTTGTGTAGGAAATAGCGTCTTGTTTAGAACGGTTGAACGTTTGTGTAAGTTTGTGAGGAGTTGGTACAGTTCTGTATAGCAGTAACAATGTTAACTTGTAAATGCATTTAATTTTGATTGCGTGTAAATAATTGCTGTTCAGATTATGATTCTCGGGAGTATTTCATTTGTTTCGTGTGTGTTTTTAATGTTTGTGAAGCATGTAGTTTACTTTGTTTTGTTTCAGTGGTTGAATAGAGAAATAAAAACGTTTTTCAGATTTAATTTGTCGTTCTTTAAAATATGTGTGATGAAAAATATAGGTAACACATACATACTAAAAAAACGTTTCGAAGATGGCATTTTTGTTTAGTTTATCCTTCTCTGTCTCACTGCTTGGCAAAGGGCTTTCCCATATAACATAAGGCCGCAAGTAAACAAGTATTAATCCGGTTTATGTTTCTACTATAACTCCGTACTATGCCAGCTGCAGTATATTGTTACTTTCTATTAAAGGTCGCTTACACGAAGATAACAGTGGTGTCTAGGTAGCTTATAAGAAAAAAATAAATATCATCATCATCATCATCATGATGTTATAATGTTCCTACTGCAGGGACTCAGACCTCCTCTTTACGAGAGGGATGGGCTATAATCCACCACGCAGGCCCGGGTAGGTGCGACTTGGTAGATGTCACATGCCTTCGATTTTTTTGGGTCTAAGATATGCCGGTTTCCTCACGATGTTTCCTTCACGGCTTTGAAAGCAGTGGTGATGAAATAAATTACACAAAATAATGCGCCAGCCTTGGTTCAACCCCATGACTTACCGTTCGTAATTCTAGTAAGAGGTGTATATATATTCCAAATGAATAAGAGATTGTTATGCTGACAAGTATTTAATGGTATAGGAGTGTCAATTCAAAACTTTTTATGTTTAAATATTGGTATCTTTTTTTCAGATATAATTATTATCATACGTATTTACAAGAGTTTTGTAATTACAAAAAATATTTTGGGGTAGAAAAATAACAATTGGACTGTGTGAAGCCATGAAAAGGTCTCATAAGAGCATTTCTAAGGAAGAGTGGGAGAAGACAAGCTGCACTGGCCCCAAATAAATTGAGATGAAGGCAGGAAATTGATGCTGAAAATGTAGTCATCCAGAATTAGCTCTGAAATTGAAGATTATTTAAATTAAATATGCGTATTTGTGTATGTGAGTTTATCTGTTTTTGAACGCACCCAAGATACAGGAGAAAATCCTAGTATGGGCCAACGTTTAAAAAAAAAACAAAATAACAATACGTTTGAAAATTGGTTAAATTAATATCCTTCACCACCAAATCAAAACCAGCACAATTTCTTAAAGGATTTACGTACAAGACGCGTGCGTTAACGCTCTATGCATTATTGAACAGGAGGGAGACTCAATGATCAGTGATTGAACACCGTTTATGAGCAAAATTGAGTTTTGTGATGTTAGTAATACGTCTGATAGTCATTAGTGCTGCTTGTATATACATGTAGGTATACTTACTTTATTTGGGACTTTATTTTGAGCAGTCGTTTGTGTTTTCTCAGAACTTTAGTTTCGTAGGTGCAGTTTTGTTTTCAGCACTTTTTCTTGTTTTCTAAATTTCTACGTGTTGTTTTTTTCTCGTTGTACATATTTTTAGAGCATTTTTGATGATATCAGTAGTGAGAGATTTAAAAGAAAGTCTGAATACTATGTTACAATCATTTACAATTTTCAGCTTGTAATTTACGTTTTAAGAAATCGTACAATTTCTTGCACATAGTTTCATAGTTTTAATATATAAAGTACGAAAAAACCATTAAAAATGTTAACCACACAGTATTTCTTACAAAAATAAATCATTTTACAATATGAAAAAACTAGAAATACGCGAACTCCAACCGTGTTTCAAAGCTCCATTTAACAGCGCCGTGACTAGCTAAAATATTACAGAATATTTCCTTTAGTACTAACAACGGGAAAGTTTTCAAATAAAAGCAAACCACTACCGAGTTACATCGCAGTCGGGCAGATATTGGAAATGCCTCGTGAAACTGTATGACCCTCGCCTTTTTAAAAGCTTTGAAAGAATACTTACTTACTTTGATTTAAGTCTTTGAATATTATGTTTTCCCAAAATGTATTTACAATATTTACAAACTATAATTATAAACTATAAAAATAAAATGTATACAAGTGTCAAAAAGGGAAGAATTACAGGGCGTCAAAAAATTCGTACACCCCGCTGTCAACTGGAAAATTGCCCAGAAGGCTGGCAACACTCCTACGTTGGATGGCAATGCTGATTCTTTGCCCAAAAATATTCCAGCCCACTTGTCACGTGAAGAGTCGACCGCTTGTGAATTAAAAAAAGATTTTTACAAATGGGACTTTTATGAGATCAGCTTCTTATTGCACTATTGCCATAATTATGAGCAATGTTTATTCAACAGGTTTTGCGTATTGCGTAATAATAATAATAATTATGCCGATAGTTATTTTGACAAGATTAAAAATGGTCTTCGTATTTTTTTTATTAATCTTAAATCACTTACATAATTATAGTCACATGAAAATGACACTCAGTACATAATAGATTGTTATTTTCTTTTTTATGGTTTCGGTAGCCAGACTATTAGTGTCTTTTTTTTTGTATGTGGAAATCATCAAATTAATGACTTCTCCCGCTCTGGGCGGAGCGGAAGTGAGTGTCAGACTTCTACTGACTAAAATCCACCCATGTTTCTTCTTAACCCTTTGTGTCCTAGGCCGTGGCATCTCTTTCAAACAACTCGCAGGCAGGCATCGGCCCTTGACCCTTCAATGGTGCTACATCCCTTTGATGCGAGAATGTTAGTATCTGAGTTGGTCTTTTCAAGAAAGAAACACACAGATTTGAGTCTAATTCCTTCATAATTAACAACCATAACTGCTTGTAAGATATTTTCTGCTACAACATTCACAGTAAGGACTACATAAGCTTAAGGCTAATTAGCGGCGTATAAGATCCCGGGAATCGTTTTCTATGTTAGAGCTTAATTACCTGTACATACATACGTTAATGAAATATGAGGGTAGTTGTAAGAGGAAATTAGAAGGATTATTATATTTTGATTACATTAAATCTTAGACAGATGATGTTACAAGTAGTTGAAATCCAATAAGTCTGGTAGCCAGTTTTACCAAGAAGCATCGTATTACCTAGTAACCGGGCTTTGGAGGTGCTAGTTGCATTTTCTAGATAATTATACTTTTTGCGGCTTAATAATGAAGGACAAGCTAGAGCAAAAGGGAAATAAAAGCTTCTATTTGAACAGATTTAAGCGTGATTTATTTAATGAGTTCAGAACATCGAAATTAGCACAGAATAAATAGCTACTAATAAACTTGTAAATGTTATACTAACATTTACAAGTTTATTATAAAATTCACTGTACTTACACACGTATTTTAGAGCCCTTTACACTTTCAAAGTTCAGAAAAGAATGTCCCATGTAAATGGCGCCTTGGACCTTTTAAAACCCCTTTACTAGACTGCAATACTCAACTGGCATTCCAATACACGTTTGCGCCATTTTGGCATTTAAACTAAATCAAATAACTTCCTACTTATTTACACATTATAAAATACTGTTAATATGTTACAACTAGTTAAATAGCTGACAATAATAACTGCCACTCGGGTCGATCTTTAATTTAAGCCGCGATTACCTAGTTTAATCTATAAATGGGTGACCACTCATTCCATACCAAGTTTACTCCGTGCCTCGGAAAATACATAAGCTTTTATTCCCGGAGGCCATACATAGATCTTTGTTAGTATTACCAAAAGCACATTAGCCAGCTGCCGTTTTACGGAGCTGATTAGAAAGTGATATAATCATCAGATGATTATCATTTTGTAAACAGTTCAAAGATAAACGATATAAAATTATTCCACCTAAAACACTGTAGACATAACACAGTTTTAAAAACTTGATAGAAAACTTCCCAAGATTCCAAGAATTTAATTTATCAGTAATGTAATGCATAATTGAAGATCACTTAAGCGAGGACGTAGACAACTAAATCCCTTTGAAGTCAAAAGTCTCTTTAGACAAGCGACGAGTTCTTGATAAGAAATTATTCTTCATGCCTCAAAGATTTATTGAGAAGGGAAAAATGTAGCTGTAGAAATTGTAATATGACTGTTGTTAAAATAATGATAGAATTGTAATTTGTGGTCATAAGATTAAATATTCGTAGAGCAGCGATGGCCCAGTGGTCTCGGCCCCAACTAACGAAAAGAAGGTCGTGGGTTCGAACCCAGGCAGGCGCATTACTTTGTGTAATTTATTTCATCACCGCTGCTCTCAAAACGGTGAAGGAAAATATCGTGAGGAAACCGGTATGTCTTAGAACCAAAATATATAAATAAGACATGTGACATCTGCCAACGGCCCGCGTGGTGGATTATAGCCCATCCCTCTCCTAGAGAGGAGGCCTGAATCCTTGCAGTGGAAACATTATAGGCTAATGATGAAGACTAAATATTCATAGTATATACAAGGTGTCAACGCACCCCATGAAGATGTCAACTAAGTACTCTGTACATCAAACTATGTAACACTAATGACAGGAAACGAAAAGATATTCAACCATGCAGTTCCACATTCTTACTTTTTAGATTTTTTTCATATATTCTCAAACATATTGGCGTTTATATGTCTGCTCATTGCATTGCTCACATACTTGTACACTTAAAAATAATCTACACTTATATATATATATATGTATATTATAAAGAGGAAAGATTTGATTGTTTGTTTGTAACGAATTGGCTCTGAAACTACTGAACCGATTTAAAAAATTCTTTCACCGTTTGGAAGCAACACTATTCCCGGGTGACATAGGCTACTTTTTATCCCTATGTTCCCACGGGAACGGGAACTACGCGGGTGAAACCGCGTGACGTCCGCTAGTTTAAAATATTCATGTTTGTGAGGGATTCATTCGTTCGGGTAAGTAAGTTACCTCCTCTCACTTCTCAACGCCATTATTGCTGTTTTTTCTGCGACCTAACAGTCAAAAATGCGTCAAAAGATTCGAATGTAGTGCTGATGTTACTTACTGGCGTATCACAACAAGTATATTGACCCAATTTTCGAGGGTAGACTGAAACAACTTACTTGGGAAGATAAGCAGCTTAGGTGTTTTTTCTTAAGTTGGGGGTATGTTGCAGACCGGTATAAAACTTAGAGTAAAGTATTTTCCTTTGTATTCTCCGTTGTGGTTTTGACCAAAGAGGATTGCACTTATGCTACGCCGTATGTGATGCGGTGACGTGACTGCTACGTGGCTACGCGACTGCTACGCGGCTACGCCGTCGTAGCGATATACTCGTAGCTAGGTGTTGGATATTTCAGTTTCTCTTTTGTTAAGCCTGTATTTTTTTTTGATAAAGTAAGATTTTTTTTATCTATATTCATTATATTTAAATCTAAATGATCATTCATTAAATTAAGAACCACATTAAATATCAATGTGTAATGGATAATTGTAGAACCAAGATTGTCTTTAATAGGAAATCTTATGGAAATAACTCTAAAAGGCATATATTTTTTTATTAGTTTAGGTTTGCACAAAATACATCGTTTTATGAACATTTCGCGGTGTAAATTGTTTTAGGACTGTACATAGGTCAACTTAGCCGATTTTAAACTAAGATAGCTTAAATTTGTAATAAAATAAGTAAATTTGTCTTTGAACAGAAAGTCGAATAAAATATCATTTTCTTAATTCATGGAGGTTAATTGAATTCCTCCAAAAAAACTTACTTTGAGTGAATCGAAAGACTAAAACTGGTTATATCATCATCAGGGAAATTAGAATGCGTACGTCTTAAAGAAGATTTTATTAGGTATCTTTTTTTATAAGTTTTTTATAAAAAAACTATGGGTCCCATATACAGAAAGCCACAATTTATGAGATGTAGAATGATTCTTCTAACTCAATTTATTCTACAAAGTCACCCATCATTTTAACATTAGATACATAATTCTTCTTCTTTTTTTACCGTGTGGTTAGTGCCTAATCAGCTGTCAAAGTTTTAATGCCACCCAAGGGCCTCTGACTTGTGGCGGAACGTGAGAGGGAGAGAACCTCACGTCTCGTCGGGAGACGCTCCGGGCGTCGGGGGCCATGTGACGGCTTCCGGCCACCTTAGACGCGGGCCTGTGGACGGTGAGTCATGGGCTAGCTCGCCGTCCGTCCATCTTATGACGACGACAGGCCGTGTCGACGGCGCGTTCGTGCTCCACGCGCGCCTCAAAGAGATGTCAGCAACATGGAAGGGGCCCGCAAGGGCCGACGCCCGTCGGAGATGTTGTAAGAGATACCGCGGCCTTGACATATAGGGCTAAGAAGGAACATGGGTGGTTTTTAGTTAGTCAGTAGAAATCTGACACTCCCTTTCGCTCTGCCCAAGAGCGGGAGGGGTATTTGGTTTGATGATTTCTCACCCCCCCCCCCTCAAAAAAAGGGCCTCTGACTTAGCTTTACATGCCGTCGATAAATGCATGCTGGTTTCCACAAGACATTTTCTTTCACCGAAGCATCTGATTTAATTACACAATACGCACATAAATCTTGAAAATCAGAGGTAGCAGACTTGGGCTCGAACACGAGACCTGTGACTTCATCATCATCATCATCATTTCAGGCAAAAGACGTCAATTGCAGGAGATAGGCGTCACCCAGGTGTCACCACAGCCGGTCCCGTGCGTCTCGCATCCAGCGGATCCCCACAACCTTTACCAGGTCATCGGTCGACCTAGTGAAAGGCCTTCCAACGCAACTTGATGACTTGTTCTATACATAATGTGAAGGATGGATCTACTCATAACATGAACTGTTCTCAATAACATAAGTTGCAAGTCACTTCCTCGGGCGTGACGGTAGGTCACGGCAGGTAATTAAAGATTGTGACAGGGGCATTAACACTGTCACGCAATCCATAAGAAAACTCGTTTTACAACCACCTCTTTTGAGAGTAAAAAGGATTTCAATAATATTTTTATTTTAAATTGTCTCTTAGAGGATTGAATTATAGCGAGCTGTTTAAAATTAATTTAAATCTAGATATCATTTTCGCTACATTTTTCATGTTGAAATTTCATGTAATTAAATTGGAGCCTGTTTCGCTACCTATGATTAAGTCCCTGTTAACTTACTTAGCAGTTAATTTCATACAAATTCTGTTCTGTTTTTGGATTTATTCGATAAGTGGTGGATATTCAGACATCGTGAAATAGGCCCCCAAGAGCCCAGAGTCGCCAGACATAACTTATTTTCTAAGGGACAAAATGTGGGGCTTCGGGTAGTGTTTATTCATGTATTGGATGCCAGCATGCGTGCTAAGTTGGTTAGACAGCTAATTCACATAAGATAGGTGAGAAAGGAAAATACAAATAGGGATAACTTTACTTGAATTTTAATGGTTGATTTGAATACACATTCTATAAAATATTGTTACAAAAGAGTATTGAACATTGCCTGACACTTTCCTTCGGCCATAACTTTACTGTTTTCTTCGCGAGAAAACAAAGTGAGAACTCTGGGCTCTTGGATTATTACTGTCTGACGGAAACCTAGAGTAACATTGAAACCTAAATCATCAATGTGTAGACTAAATGTCTCAGTAGTAACTAGAATATTTCAATGGCAGTCCGTACACGATGTGAATAAAGGATCTATAAAAATTGTACGACAAATTGCGGTCCGGCTACAGATATCGGAGACTTTCAGATATTTTTGTAAGTATTTGTATGAAGCCGTCACATACAGAGTTGCTTCCGTGTCTTAGAAAGCATGGTACGCCGTTGGTCCCGGCTGTTGTTTGTCAAGTCTGATAACCAGTCTTACGGGGTTTCATATTCATCATCAGCCATAAGACGTCCACTGTTGGACAAAGGGCTCCCCCATAGAACGCCATAACGAACGGCAACCTGCGTTTGCATCCACCGGTTGCCCGCGACTCTCACGATGTCGTCGGTCCACCTGGTGGGAGGCCTACTAACGCTACGTCTTCCGGTTCGTGGTCACCACTCGAGAACCTTTCTTCCTCATCGGTTGTCGGTTCATCGAGCGATGTGGCCTTCCCATTGCCATTTCAACTTGCATATTTTGAGAGCTATGTCGGTGACCCTGGTTCTTCGGCGAATTTCCTTATTACGGATTTTGTCGCACAAAGAAACTCCGAGCATAGCTCTCTTCGTGGCTCGTTGCGTGACTGAGCTTTTCTAAGAGGTCAGTAGTTAAGGACCACGTCTCTGTGCCATAAGTCATCATATTACCTCATTTTTACTAGGTTGTAAAGGTTAGATAGGCAGACACTCCATGTAAAATACTGGCATACAGTTGCAGCCGGTTAGACTAGAAGTCAACCACAACATAGGGAAAAGGCACCAAGGCACAAGGTTGATAATTTGTGTAGCTTACTCCATGTCACAAAAAACACGTCCGTTCTCGCCCGTAGCTGTAATGTGACTCACTCCCCACAACCCGTGATAACGCGAGACAACGTCATATTTACTTACTAGATGGTAGATTACAAACACTACAATATGTGTGGAGATGTCCGAGTCCTCCTCCTCACTGACCATAGACCTTTTTTTTTTTTTTTTTTTTTTATCATTTATTCTTGCAATCTGTCGCATGTGGACATTCGGCAAAAGGTTAGGATTTAAAAGGTTAGGACCATAGACCTAAAGCAGACTTAACACAAACTAACTACAACTAGTTACACACAATGCAAAACAACATCATAACGAACAATCTAAACCCAAAAATAATGACTCCAATACCAACCCAACATAAAAATTCTCTAACACCACAAATTGTTTACTTAAACTGAACTTAATTGTGGTGCTTATTAAGGTTATTGTGATTCTGGCAACGATAACTAGGTTCACCGCGGTAAATTTATTTACCCGGACTGAAATTGCAAAGGAAGAATTTATGAAGCTGTTAATGCAACAGAAAATTGACCATTTGTTTAGCTTGGAACTGGGTGAATGTGTATTGGGATTATTTTACTGAGTTTTAACTAGTATTTAGCAATGGAAATTATTTATTGAAATACTAGGAAGCATTGCACAGCTATTTGAAGGAATGTTTATAGAAAATGTAATGTTTGAGAGTTTACTTTTTGTACACTTTGAATAAGTTGCGAGTCTAACGCGATGAAAAATTAATTGGTTTGATTTGGTGGATATAATTAAAGGTACTTAATTTATGCTTTAAAACGTAAGGATCCAAGAGAATTAAAGACATTTGCAAAAATATAGTTTTCAAAGATAAAATTTTATTTAATTGACTGATTTATCAATGTCACCTTTACCTTATTTTCTGCCAAATCACTCTTCTTTCTAACAGACACTTACTGCCGCACTCAGAGAGCTTTAATGATTACTTAGGCCATCACTTAGTAATCGTTTTGACAGTTTTGTCATACAAAAGTATGTCAAAACTTTACTAAGTGAAGGCTTAAGTAATCATTAAATATCTCTGACTACCGCAGTTAAGCCTCGTTAAAAAGTCAATAGATTACCAAAGCTACTCAAAAAACAAAAATTATAAAAAACCTCAATTTGTGAGAAATAAGTTACCTTGGCAACAACTTTTCTTTCGTTTGTACGCACTTAAAGGCAGCTAAACAAATAATGAGATTCTCATGTTTCAATCTTGAAGAGGTTGGTAACCAAATACTGAGTATACAAGTCAACCTCTTTGAGAGATCCGTGGAGAGTAAAACTTTGTATTCTTTTTTTCTGAACAAAGTTACCTATTTTATTTCCTTTGTAACGGTTGGTAGACTGTTAGACTTAAATCTTGTCTGCTGTTTACTGCTGAACGTAGCTGACATGCTGCGCGCAGCATTAAGTTTTGTGCCAGTCAGCATTTCAAGATAAAAAAGTAAAAAAAAAAATTGGTCTAGCAATTTTATATAAATTTTACTAAATAGTTTAAACCTAATGTCTAACACTAAAGCTAGTAAATTAAACCAGAGACCATTAGGCGTTTTATCCCCCAAAACCATTGAAGATCGTCGTAATCATCGCCTACCCTTTTGATGTTGTGAACTTTGAGTCTCAGGATTCTACTGAATACCAATATTTAACACTAGCGGACGTCACGCGGTTTCACCCGCGTAGTTCCCGTTCCCGTAAGAATACAGGGATAAAAAGTAGCCTATGCCACCCGCGGATAGTGTAGCTTCCCAACGCTGAAAGAATTTTTCAAATTGGTCCAGTAGTTTTGGAGCCTATTCGTTACAAACAAACAAACAAATCTTTCCTCTTTATAATATTAGTGTAGATGGAGTGACTACCTATCTGACCTCCACAACCCTGTTTGTACTGACTTCGTGTAACGACTGCCAAATACCTACAAATGACAACCAAGACCAACGGCTTAACGTGCTTTCTGAAGCACAGAAGAAAGTCTGTATGTAATGGATGATCGACCATTCACGGACCAACCTAGACAAGTGCCGTTTAACCTTCAACCCGAGAGGCTTTTATTATTTAGGTGGCCAAGAACTCCTCCAAACGAAGATCAATGTAATATTAAACGAAAATATAAATAACTTCTCAACAGTTTTCAGGAAAGCTTCCTTTTTTCTGACAAAACAAAACTCAAGGACAAAAAATGATTAATTTTCTTGAACGAAGTTCTTTCATGACAAGACAAGTCAGCTTAGTAAAATGAATTGCTTGACAATTTCCAGATTTTATTCCTAGAAATATTTTGCGACTTTTTGTTGTTACTTTTATAAAAGGGTCGTAATTGTGCGGAAATATGTAAGGAAGCAATGATATATGAAAACTATAAGGAAGGCTCAGATTCTAGAAAGTACATCGTCTGTCAAGTAATATGGTGTGAACTCATTTGATAACTTGACATTACAAAAATGTACAAGTAGCATAGAAACGAATACTCTTTGGTATTAGAACTATTTAAATGTGGGTTAGAAATATAGGTACATCTTTTTCACTATGTAATGTCTTAGAACTATCATACATAATCATTCCTGTAAGAATCTTTTTTATAGATGGGAAATCGTTAAATTAATCCTCCCGCTGCAAGTGGAGCAGAAGGAAGTGTCAGACTCTTACTGACATAAACCTATTCCTGATCCTCCTAATTTCCTTTACGTTTTACTTGCACAGTAACAACCTACATATACAAAATAATGAAGACAACTCAAAAACAAATGCCTACAAAACACTCCTGAACTTTTAAGCAGAATTTACCTAATCGATGGGCGTGTCGCAAAGCGTGGAATAATAAAGTATTGGCTTAAACAATTTACGATGCCCTAAGCAACAACGCTGGGTTGCCAGTTAGTTTAGCTACTAGAAAGTTGCCAGGATTAAAATTTAAGCATCTCATTTATTCTCCCTTTTCTCTAACAGCTTGCGAAGAAAGGTGTATCAATTTGCTTTTAATAAAATTAAAATGTTGTCTTGGATGGGCGAAGGAAGGCTTTTGGCTACACCGTTGTTAGCAACAAAGTTTAATTTGAAGGAAATTAGAGGATGGATTCCAGGTGACAGAATGATGTTGCCTGTTTTGCCTCCAAGTAACATTGCTATGTTACACTTTGGAGAGTCCGGAGTAATTATTTGAGACAGCGGAGGCTTTTAAGAGGTGTTAATGTAACGAAAATACGTCGATTTTTTAAACGAAAGTTTAATTAGAGAATTTTAGTTCACCATTCATCCATAGATTTGAATAAAATCTTAGATTAAATCTTAGGTTTACACGGCGCGCTCATGCTAGGCCTTTTTTTTTTTTTTTTGGTGGGTGTAAAATCATCGAATAACCCCTCCCGCTCTTGGGCAGAGCGAAAGGGAGTGTCAGACTTCTAATGACTAAAAACCACCCATGTTCCTTCTTCGCCCTCTATGTCGAGGCCGCGATAACCGGTGGACTACCCGCGGCCCTCATGCTAGGCCTCAGGCAGATTTTTTCTGGAATAATGCAACTTGAGTTACCTCAAATCTACTAAAGTTGGCCAAATAAAAAAAGAGCCTTCGTATGGAATATTACATATTCGATGTAAAATTACGTTTTTTTACGCAGCACTCCATTTATGTAAATAATACGGTTATAATAAAAAAAAACCCTTCCAGCCTATCTACAAAGTTCAACGAACTCGTCGTCATGCTTGCCGTTCAAAACGTGCGTTATGCCACGGTAACGATACATTGCGTATGAGGAAATAAATTAATCAAATTAATTAGATTCCCATAACGTTCCTGAAATAATTTCTGAATCTCCTCATCAGTCTTCAGAGGGCTTATATCTGTATAGGTGACAGTGACGACTTTTGATAAGATGGACCTCTAAGAGGACAGCCGAAGTCGCATGCCACTGATACTTAATGCTACTTCATGGCGTTCTCATTGATACAGAAGTCAGCTGCTAGTTGCCATTAACAAGGTGGCATGCGACTACGACTGTCCTCTATAATAATATTACTTATTATTGAGTTATTTACTACAATTAATTTAAGGTGTATTTTCTTGTTTTCTTCTTTTAAGACCGCTGTTTTATTGGTTTTTTTTATTTTAATTTTATTTTTGTGTTATTTAATAAATACGTAATAAGTAATATATTATTTTCATAATGTAAAATTCTACTTAATGTTAGCTCGTTATTTACATAACAAGAGTAAATAGCACAGACTAGACCGCGAGAACTGTTTGACCACATTCTAAACGTATTTCTTTACTAAAACTATAATTTAAGATACATTTTTGTAATGTGCTAGCGAAGACCTTTCATTTGATGCCAAACATGTTATGATTTTCTCTTTTTTTTTTTTTTTAATCCATTCAGTAGGTTAGGTGCTATAGTGGAACATACATCCATACATACATAGACTGCCAAAATCATTACCCTTCCTTTTGACTTTGCCGTAGTCAGGTAAAATCCACCCATGTTTCTTCTTAGCCTTTTGTGTCCGGGGCCCTGGTATCTGTTTCGAACAACCCGTAGCCCCGGCAGGATGTAAAACACCATTACGTAAAATATAACAACGTCACATTTTCTTGGCTTTAAATAATTAATTATTGGTTTGAATGAAAATGAATTAATGAAACTTAGATACCTGCAAAACTGTGATTATCTTCGAAAGTATTCATTTTTGAACCACACATTTTTACACGTACGTTCTGTATTATTTTGACTCCTTCCGCGGAACCCTAATATTGTTAAGTTAAAGTAGCCTTAATTTCAGCTTATAAAAACAGCAGCTATTTTCTAGTGAAAATTTAGTCAAAATCGTTTCAGATTTACCGGAACAAACAGACAGATTAAGACTTACTTTTTATCCCGATCCGTGCAGCCGAAATCGCGGGCAGAAGCTAGTATCCCAATAAAGTACTTAACAACTAGTTTGAAACAGTGTCGGAAATTAGGCCCTTCGTCGTCTAAGTGGTTCTTATAGACGGGAAAAGTTGACACCAAGTTTGACATCTATTATGAACAGTGACGACAAAAAATACTTTGGAGACGGAAAAAAATATTTTGTGTGAAATATTTTACTAAACTAAAATACTTCACTGTTACCAACAAATTCTTCATAGCGGTACCTTGATGAAACATTTTAGAAGTTAAGAATATATAAACCGAAGCAAATAAATATTAAGGTCCGAACTATAATTTTTAGGCACGTATAACACGAGACGAATTCTAGGAATAAAATTTATATTAACATGGTGTGCTCTAGATTACGAGATTTCTAACAAAACCAGAACAATAACGGCCTGGGCAATACATGGACAAATAAAGAAAAATAAAACATTTCTTTAGGACAACAATGTTGGATATTGTCATGTTTTACAGCACTCAATCAACCTATATATATAAAAATTAATGTCACTTTTCGTTGTAATTTTATTACTCACTAGCGGACGTCACGTGGTTTCACCCAAGTAGTTCCCGTTCCCGTGGGAATACAGGGATGAAAAGTAGCCTATGTCACCCGGGGATAGTGTAACTTCCCAACGGTGAAAGAGTTTTGAAATCGGTCCAGTAGTTTCGGAGCCTATTCGTTACAAACAAACAAACAAATCTTTCCTCTTTATAATATTAGTGTAGAAGAACGGGCTCACCTATCCAAACCAAATATTTAGGCTTTGTTCGGACTATTTAGTAAATGATTTATGTGAAGTTTGCACAAAATCGGTCGAGCGGTTCTTCATTTATCACATATTTTTAATTCAATAAATAGTGGATCGGAGTCGCTGATGTCTGGGCAGGACGACTTCTGCCAGGTCCACTAGTTTTAGGTACATATTAAAAAAATACGCAAAGCAACCAGAATTAAATCATCATCTTTCTGCTTCTATCTCATTCTAATTGGGGTCAACATATTTTCTACTGTCAGAAGCCACGATATCATTACCTCCTTTCACACAATCCATCGATCTTTTTTTAGAATTGTTTGGCCTTCCTCCTATGGAAATGTGTGAAACAATTGCATCACCGCGGTGTCGTTTGAGAACTATAATATTCCCGTGGTATTTTAGGTTTAATTTTATGTGAGTATGATGACATTCAACTCCTCGGAGGAGCTCGTGGCTTAATAAGAACTGCCACTCGGGTCGATCTATAGGTTAAGCTGCACTTGCCTAGGTCGATCGGTGGATGGGTGACCGCCCATTACATACCGAGTTTCCTCCGTGCCTCGGAAAGCACGTTAAGCTGTTGGTCCCGGGTGCCATATATAGATCTTTGGCAGTCGTTACGGGTAGTCAGTGACCTGAAAGTCTGACATCCAGTCTTACCAAAGGGTATCGTATTACCTAGTATTAAATGGGTTGTGGAGGTCAGATAGGCAGTCGCTCCATGTAAAATACTGGTATTCAGCTGCATCCGGTTAGACTGGAAGCCGACCCCAATATAGTTGGGAAAAGGCTAGGCAGATGATGACATTCAACTCCTATGTATATTATATCTCTCATCTATTTAGAAGTATTTGCGTACAACACACCCGTGATTACGATTTTGGCAGAGCTCTTGGGACAGACAAATTCAATTTGGGTCAATTTATTATGGTTCAAAATTTTCATACCCAGGCAATAAAAACTCTAAAAATACATCTGGAGCTTTCACTTAATTGAATTATGTGCCAAACGTGGAGGTTAAAGCCTCCGAGCTCCGGGTTGAAATACAGGAGTGCTATAAAAATCGACGGTACTAACTTTTTATGCCGATAGTGAGGGCAGATATCCAATAATTTTGCTCTAACTGAGCGGGATTCTAGAGAAGATATTAGGATTTAGTGGATCGCATTATTTTAGGACTTTCAGTTCATCGGATTTTGCTTGATACGTTTTATTGAACGGGTTATAATGTACGCAATTTTCTGTTGAAACTCTATTGAATTTTGAAACGTTTGGCCGCTGTATAAAGCATAACTTTGATCTTGCAATTTGCTTGAAAATAGCATTATTATCCTGCATAGACCTTGTGGTTGTTTTAATCTTTGTCACATTCGTGGTTTCAGTGGTCTTATATTTCAATTTTGTTAAAACTAGGTAGTTTCTGGTTTTTATACACGTACGGCAGTTAATAAGTTGTTGTTGTACAGCGAACTTAAAAGTTATAAATTAAATTCGTGGACCATTTCCATATCAACAATTAATGAAAATGCTTTAAATTAAAACTATCCGTATGCAGCTGCATCCGAACATTATCTGGTTCATTTCAAAATGATAAGGTGCCATGAATATTCAAATTTGTAAGGCAAATTTACTGCGAGTTTACCCAAAAACATGGTCCATATTTTTCCAGTGTTGACGGTGATATTTCAAATTTCTCGCGAGGGAAGCCATTTTAGAAGCATTCCACGCTTTTGATATATGGATAATTTTCGCGTGTGTCTTTTCCGACTTTGTGACATTTTAAATACATAATATATTACTATAATGGTTTTCATCACTTCTTTATGCTTTTAAACGAAATGGTTATTTGCCTATTAGAAACTTGCGGAATTTTTTGATTAAATAAAAGCACTTATTTGTGTAAAGTACATAATATACTTTGAATAGTTCAAAATTACGCAGTACAGTTAATACAGTTTGAAAGTAAAACACTCCTTCAGTTAGGTAACGTGATTTTATTTTATCCAAACGCATGCGAGCCTGCAATGTATTTCACCTCAACGTTTTAGTGTAAGAGTTACGATAATGCACAAGCCCATAGCTCACTAGAATATATACACACGAATGACATTGTCACACCTAACCTAACCCTTGGTGGAACTGTTTCACTTTGTTGCAGCGACGCGCGACGTATACAACGGCTATTCTCGTCAGGGAGTTCAGTGATGTGTACCAAACCTTATCAATCAAGTTCAGGCTCGAAATAGTCGCCTTCGTCAATAGGGAACTTTAAACTATGTTTCATCCTTCGATCACAGGCCGAAACAAAGCTTTAGTCGTAGAAATATAGTCTATACGGTATAAGTCGAGCAATCATTTTATAATGATGGTCATGCTAAAACTCTCATCCAGCCGTTACCAGCCACTCTGCGAAGATCATTGCTCCACCAAGTCTGAGGGCGTCTCACCTTACGCTTGCTGATTCGCGTTTTCCACTCCAGAACACGTCTACTCTAACGGTCATCGGTTCTGCGGCTAATTTGGCCGGCTCACTGCCACTTCAGCTTACTTATTCTGTGAGCTATGTCGACAAATCAGGTCCTCTGTCGGATCACCTCATTTTGGATACGATCGCTGGCAGAGACTCCTAGCATAACTCGCTCCATAGCTCGCTGAGCGACCTTAAATTTATGGACCAACCGTACAGTGGGTGTCCACGTTTCAGCCCCGTATATCACACTAGGTGTTGCCAGTGGCTTCGCCCGCTACAACTCGTAAATTATCCCAAAGAAAAATAAAATCGGGATAAAAACTATCCTTTGTGTTAATCCAGGTTATAAACTATCTTTGCACTAAATTTTATTCAAATCTGTTCAGTAGTTATTGCGTGAAAGAGTAACATACATCCATCCATACATACATACAGACTTACAAACTTTCACGTTTATAATATTAGTAGGATTAAGAGGCAGGACGCACTGATCAGGGCCCTGAGTCTGCTATTCAATAGTGTCAGAATGGTCTATCATTGATCTTATAATTGTTGATTTTGACAACACCAAACTTGTTAAAATCAACAATTATGAGATCAGTGATAGATCATTCTGACACTATTGAATAGCAGACTCGGGGCCCTGGTGGTAAGCTCTTTTTTACTCCATGCTAAAATATAGTGACAGACAAAATACGTAGGTCAGAAATTTAGTGAAAACGTTGGTCCTTTGTGGCAAAAGTACGAACATTGTCCAATATAATTAAATAAATTCCGTTGTTCTAGTATTTCGACAAAATGGCTCTGGAACTGTCGGCTCGATTAGTAGGTTCAACTTTCACAGGCCTAAATTCATTTGAAAGGACGGGAAGGTACTGTTCAGTTCAAAAGTACGTTCAAGCGAAAATAGGGACTGGTAATTTTGAACAAAATTATGACACTTGTACATTGTTTTGCTTTGATTTTAAGTAAATTTCAGTACTGGAGATGATATAAATATAAATAACATTAAAATATTTTTGCTTATTTAGGGATTGTCTAATATTTTTCTTTCAATTTGTTTGTTTCGTAGAAACGTGGCAAAACAATAGGCTCATTGCTATAAATCGTACACAAATTCAGACTCCGCACCTGGTACAGAAACTTTCAAGCTAGATTTTTTTTCTAATGGAAAAGCCGATGACAATTTGGTCGACCTGGAAGTCAAACATAGGACCTTATGCGCACCAGTACTCATAGATATTTAATGATTACTTAAGCCGTCACTTAGTACAGGTTTGACATACTATTGTATGACAAAACTGTCAAAACCTTTACTAAGTGATTGCCTAAGTAATCATTAAAGCTCTCTGAGTGCGGCAGTATATGTATCTTCATGTTAATGTCTCAGTTACCTTTTATTTTTTTTTATTTTTTTGGTGGGTGTAAAATCATCGAATAACCCCTCCCGCTCTTGGGCAGAGCGAAAGGGAGTGTCAGACTTCTACTGACTAAAAACCACCCATGTTCCTTCTTCGCCCTCTATGTCGAGGCCGCGATAACCAGAGGACTACCCGCGGCCATGTCTCAGTTACCTAAAGTAAGAATTTTATAGTGGCACTGCAGCAAATTTATATTTAGCCTCAATTTAAAGCTTGAAACTCCAGCACAGACTTCATTGGACCTGGATATTAATAACTACATCGGAAGCATTTTAGTCCAGTATTATATTGTACATAATAGCATTCAAAATATTGTTTCGGTATCGAATTAGCGTTATTAGCTATAACAGGGTTGTGCTTTTAGAGTGCATTCGAAAATTAACTTTACTCATAATTAAATGGGTCACTCGTTGCATGGGAAATAGCAAAATAGAGATTTTTCACAAATATTCAAATGAATGAATATTATGAAGAAAGAAATAGAAGTAAGTTGTCTCGTTCGCCTAGGGGTCGCAGGCGCGAGTTTAAGATCTTGTGTTCGATTCCAAGATCGGGCTCCGTGTTATTGGGTTTTTTATTTTGCTTAGTTTTTCGGCCAAAGTTGTAAGTGCTAGCCACTTAGGAGCACACGAAAGAGCAACAAAAAAAAGCTCTTGTCTATCTGTAGAAAGCCAGCGAATGCAGTCGCTGTGGCCTGCGCTAGAAAATGCTATGGGATAAACATATTTTTAATTTAAAAATCAACGTATGTATAGTCGAACAAGCTAATAAGTATACAGGTAGAGTTTTTTTATATCAAAATCAATTTTTTTTTTACTTAGGCCCCATGTAGGTCTATGTAAGTAGGCCACTTGTAAAAAATCGTCAAAAAGGTGTATTTATATATTATATTATTTATTTATTATACAGACACATTTTAGAGACCGATGCTAAACGATACAGCGTTTGACTTCTGTCAGTTAACGCGAAACACTTTATAAAACCAAATTGCAATAAATATTTTCAGTGTACTAGAGTTATAATTTTTGATTTATAAAGTGTTTAGCAAAAGTAAAAAATAAAAAATCAAAATCAAAATATTTTTATTTCACATAGGCCTACATGGGCACTTACAAAACGTCGGTAAAAAGGGGCACGGTTCGGTGCATTGGTCGATTCCTAAGGAGAAGAACCGGCAAGAAACTCCAAAGGTTACTCTTTTAATCTTTTAAAATCGTTTGGGCTAACAATAAGGTATAATACACACATGAAGACCATGCAGATTAATGTCTGAGATGGTCTTTTGAAGAAAGCACCACACAGATTTGAGTTAAATGTAAGTTAGCTGGCTGTATACTTATTAGCTTGTTCAACTGTACCTTACGTTTACACCACACACTATGGCTAGAGCCTCTGATGTATGAAAGTGAACGAGAAAAACGAAATGTAAGCAGTTAAGCTTGTGGTACTGTGAAGGTTTTGTCTAACCGAGTGGGAAAAAGACGAAAGTTTATGTAAATTTTAAGTAGGAATGTAAAAAGGGTGGCAATATTTTGAGTAAATGATTTTTATAGTCCAACAAGGCAAAGGGTTCATTTCACTCAGAGAAGAAACGACTTTATTTATTTTATAAATAAACTCGTTTCTTTTGCTTGCCAACTTGGTATTCCAGCCATGACTAAAATTGCCAGCCAGCATGAGTCTGTTTCAATTACTTCTAAATATTTTGAGGGATCAAACATTTATGTACGGAACGCCATTTATTTTAAATGTAGGAAACCGAATATTTGCAGTAAAATTAGACTTAAAGTTCTGAGTGAAGGCGGAAGAGTTTTGAAGTACATTTTTAATTGTTTTAATTGCATCTACGTTACGAAAATTTGCGTTGGAATTTTATATATTGGTAGACCTTGGAGGTAGTGGGTATATTTTGTATAGCACTTGGACAAAACCGTGACACAAAGTCAGTACTTTATATTTGGAATAACCCAGTGCTACTTATATTAACATAGCATCAGGCAGGTTAGGCACCTGTCGGGGCCGCGGGTAGTCCAACGGTTATCGCGGCCTCGACATAGAGGGCGAAGAAGGAACACGGGTGGTTTTTAGTCAGTAGAAGTCTGACACTCCCTTTCGCTCTGCCCAAGAGCGGGAGGGGTTATTCGATGATTTTACACCCACCAAAAAAAAAAAAGGCATGTTAGGCAGAGGTATACCTAACCGTACACGCATATTTGGCCAGTTACGTTAAGGCCATGGGGCCAATATGTAAGGGCGACCCTATTGCGATAAGCCTATTGCTACTTATATTACATGACATAGAAGGTTCCTACCGGGAGGGGACGCCCTAGAAAGACATACACCGATCTTATTGGTGACGTCCTTAAGAAGGGGTAGGTGCGTAGTACTCGTAAAGCTGCGGTTCCACTGAGGCGGAGCGGAGCAGAGCGGAGACGAGCTTTGCATGGTTTAAATGGCTTGAGATTCACAATCAAGATTTCGAACCATGTGATTGATGAATCGCGGCACAGCTCGTCTCTGCTCTGCTCCGCTGCGCCTCAGTGGAACCATAGCCTAACCGTTGGCGTGTATGACTAGGTGTATGAATGTGGACGAGGCAAAAGGAGTATACAAGGACCGTAGCAGATGGCGTTCTATGGTTTCTGTCTACCCTCTGGCAAAAGGGCGTGAGTTTATTAATGTATGCATGTAAAAATTTTTTTAAAACAACAATAGTTTCGTTTCCAAAACTAAATTAATAATAATAATAATAATAATAATATTTCACAACTATCACACAACGCCATCTAGTCCCAAGCTAAGTAGAGCTTGTGTTATGGGTACTAGACAACTGATAGCTTTAGTTGACAGCTGTCAATCGAGTGCGCACGTAATCGAACAGAGCTCCGTACATTTTATAAACTTAAAATTATTTCAAGTCTAAGCTACTGCTTAAAAGTGCTAAAATAATAGTCGTATTACTGTGTTAGTGCATTCAACACCATAGCAACCTCAATAAAACAATAACAGTGACGAAACAAAGTGAAAAGAACAACAATAAATACTCAGTGACTAAAGTGACCTACATAATAAACAACATTCGAAGCTTAATGGACTAAATCAATAACAGGAATACACAAATATGCATTAACCAAACTACTGCATGGAATCTCCGCTAAAGACATCGTATGTTAAGAAGTGATAAATAGTTAGTACCTACGTAAAACAAAACCGTTAGTGAAAAATTGTACACTCATAAATTGAATTTACCCACTTACGAATTATAAAGTTTTAGAGAATCTGTAAGCGATCCATAATTTCAATAGAACACTTAACCGTCTCCGTGGTGCGAAGGCGTCAGGCGCTACCTAGACGAAACACGAGCTGTGGGTTCGAATCTGACGAGCACATGAATGTCTTTTTGTGATATCCAAATTTACAAAAAATATTTCTACATCATAAAAACATGGATTATTCTACGGATCATATTACGATTCGTAAGCGTCAACGGTCAAGTTCTTTGAGTAGCAGTACCATGTTATCAAATTCAATGTTCGAGACAACAATACGCAGTCTACCTGACACTTCAATAGAGAGCCAAAATATGAACGAAATGCAATGTAAAATAAACAAACTAAATGAGGAATTACAAGCTGCAAATCAGGAAATAGAAGAGTTAAATTACGAAAACAGAACTTTAAAAAATGATTTGGACAAATGTAAGAAATTAATAGATGTGTATAAAAAGGTAGGGATATCAGAGAATTTATTACAACAAACACCGAGCTCAGGAAAAAAGAAAACTACTTCGAAAAACCGTAATATTACTAGTAACATGAGTACTCCTAAATTGTCGTTTAAAAATATAGTAGCACAAAACGAACAAAATATACAGCAACTCATTACTACTCTACCTCAAAAATCAATTACAGCCGTATGTGAGAACGAAAGAGTCGGTCAACAAGCTCTGTTTAATAACATTGTCAACACTGATCAGGACATGGAAAAGTTGCAACATGTTATTACCCTACCGGAACAAATAAAAACAATCGACTATAGGAAAGAAACTGACGATCACCTGGAAGTGTCCAATTACAAGTTCAATACGAAATTTACGGGAGATATATTTAATACAAAAGGACTGAAATCATCGATAATACAAAAAAAACATTATAATTATTGCAGATCACCAAGGAAAAATGACACAGAGTATACTACAACGTTTGGTTGGAGATGATTATAATGTTACATGTATGTGGAAACAAGGTGCAAGACTACGCGATGTGTTGGACAGTCTCAAAAGTGAAATATTGGCATTATCTACGGACGATTACATAATTATAGCTGGTGGAACAAACGATGTAAATCCGCGCGAATTCCAGTATGTCACTATGAAGTGGCTTGAATCTGTAAACAATTGTAACGTTATTTTCACTGAAATTCCATATAATAGGTTTTTAAATGTAAAACAACTCAACTATGAACTGAAGTTTATATGTAGCAAATTTAAAAATGTTCACTACCTAGACTTAGATTTTAATAGATATCTTCCAAAGGGCATTCACTTCAGTCTCAGTTTATGCAGATCCTGGCTCAGAGAGATATTACATATAGATTATAAATTGAAATTTACGAAATACAATAATTCAAAAACGATTAATTCACAAAAAAATATGGTCCATATTTCCACACAAACAGATTTTAGTGATCATAATATTGACACCCCCAGTAGTGGCAAATACGAACAAAAAGAAATCCAAAATATGACGCAGGGCAGTATTTCTAAAATTTGTACTCCATCTACGTCGACTAATAATAATTTTTTTCGCCTATAACCACATAAATATATTACATCAAAATATTAACGGTCTAATTAGTAAATCAGATGAACTTTCTCTGTACCTAGACGAGTTGAACCAAGACAATAAACGTATTGATGTTCTCTGTATTACAGAGCATAACATGATAAAAGAGGATATTCACTCATTAAAAGTTTTTAATTACTCATTAATTTCATCATACCATAGGCACAATAGAAATGGAGGTGCATGCGTATTGGTCCATAACAGTCAAAAGGCTAAAATATATGACATTAAGGATCATACTATCACAAATATTTTAGAATGTAGTGCCATTGAACTCATAGAACATAATATTATTATAATTAACGTGTATAGACCCCCAAACAACCAATCCGACAAAGTACATATATTTTTTTCTAAACTTAATGAAATACTGAGCGTGACTTGTTTAAAAAATAAGAAGATTATTGTGTGTGGTGATTTTAATATAAATAGACTAAAAAGAGATAAGATGACAATAGAATTCGAACAATTACTAGCTAGTTATAACCTTCAACTTATGATTAACGAACCTACACGAATGTGCAGTAAAACATGCATCGATAACTTTATTTGTAATAAAAGGGGCGCCAAGTGTGAAATACTAGAATTAGCACTTTCAGACCATACTGCCCAACTGCTGAAATATCCGGTTAAGGAAAGTTTTAATATAACCCATTGGTATACGTTTAAACGAGATTATAGCTCTTCTAATACAGACAAGTTCATTAAATGTATTCAAAACCTCTCTTTTGATGAAATTTACACGGCAGAGACAGCAGATGATGCTTTTACCAAATTCCATGATTTATTCAAGCTATTTTATGACTTGTGTTTCCCCTTGGTAAAGGTTAAAGTTCCTGTTCATAAACGGCCTCAATGGATGTCAAAGGGTATTAGAATTTGCTCTAAGCGTAAGCGTCAATTACTCTGGAATTACAGAAAATCACGCGACATAAAATTGAAGGATTCATACAAATTATATAAAAGAAGATTAAAATCAATAATTAAATTAACACAAAAATCTCAAAATGATTACTACATTAGAACTGCACAAAATAAAGCCAAAGCAACATGGAAGGTTATAAATAACTATCATCGAAACATTCTGACAGAAGGAATTAACAAAATAAATGTAAATGGTACACTAATTACGAATCCGGTAAAAATAGCCAATGAATTTAACACTTTTTTTATAGATCAAGTCCCCAGTACCGACTCTGGTAATAATAATTCGCATTACAGAATCCCATATAATAATTCAAACTCATTTTTTATGGGTCCGTGTACCCCAGAGAGCATTGCTCAAACAATCAAATCCTTAAAAAATACAAATAGTACTGGTTATGACGGAATAGCTACTAAAGTGATAAAGGTTGTAGCGGAAATAATATCGCCAGTTCTTTGTCATCTGTTTAATAAATGTATTGAAGAAGGAATATATCCATCAACATTGAAATTATCTATTGTAATACCGGTATTTAAAAAGCAAGATAAAGAAAATATGAGTTGTTACAGACCAATTTCCCTGATACCAATTCTGTCTAAAGTTTTTGAAAAAGTTATCTACAACAATCTGTACAACTATATGGAAAATTTTCTTACGGAAGAACAAATGGGGTTTAGGAAAAACAAATCGATCAACAGCGCAATATACACCTTCCTTAAAACAGTGCTAAAAGGTATGGACAGCAAAAAAGAAGTCACAGCACTTTATATGGATATGACAAAGGCTTTTGACTGCGTCCACCATGAAATATTACTATCTAAATTGGAAGCGTATGGGGTCCGAGGAATAGCTCTTGATCTCATAAAATCATATCTGTGTAACAGAGAACAACAAACTGAGGTAACTAGTATTTCACCTACCACCAAAATTGAAAAGAAATACCTGTCAAAACCTATTAAAGTTCGCAAAGGCGTACCACAAGGAAGTATTTTGGGCCCTCTGCTGTTTAATATATATATAAATGATCTTCCTAAATTCATAAAATCCCCCATGGTTTTATACGCAGACGACAGTACTGCCATATTTGTATCTGATGACCCTAAGACATATGAAAATGAAATAAACTGTGCGTTATCATCCATTGTTAACTGGCTTAACTTAAACAAACTTAAAATAAACCTATCAAAGACATATGTAATGACATTCAAAAATAAAAATTCTAAATTAAGTAATTTAAATATATGTTACCAACACATTGACATAGAACAATTAAATACTACAAAATTTCTAGGACTACACATAGACTCAAATATGACATGGAAGACCCATATTGAACAAATGTGTACTAAGTTAAACCGGTACTCCTACGCACTATATATGCTTCGTAAAGTCGTCAATCGAACTGCACTGCTATCTGCTTACCACGCTTATGTTGGTTCTATACTAAAATATGGCATAATGTTTTGGGGAAATGCCGCTGAGAGAGAAACTGTATTCAGGGCCCAAAAAAAGTGTGTCCGGGCGATTTGTTCTCTGAAACCAACTGACACATGTAAACCATGTTTTACAAATTTAAAAATATTGACATTGCCATCACTATATATTTATGAACTTGCGCTAGACATTAGAATAAATATAAATAATTACGAGACATTAAAAAGTTCCAGACTTGCCAGTACACTTCGTGCCATAAGCCACAGAACTGTTATGTTTGACAAAAGCCCATTTTGTATGGGTCCTAGAATATATAATAAGTTGCCCAAAAATGTAAAGGGAGCAAAAAATTTTATTTCATTTAAACATAAATTAAAAATGTATTTGATTAATAAAGCCTACTATTCAATTAATGATTATTTAAATGATAAATGTAATTAATTAATTAATTTATAATGTTATGCTTATGCAATATGATGTGTTTATTATTATTGACATCCCATTTTGTTTTGATGTATATCCAATTTTGCACACCTTTTAGGGTAGGATATGGTATAAAGGTCTATTATTTGTATTTTTTCATCCATTTGTGTACCCATATTTCATGCAATAAATGATTTGATTTGATTTGATTTGATTTGATAAACATTATATATTTCTAAACCATCCATCCATTCATCCATCCATTTCTTCCATTAATGAGAAGTTATCTGCTACATGGATGGTAACGTTAGTCTGTGTTCACATTGCACATAAATATTCATATTGTAGGCCAAATGTGTGATTCGAATCGTATTTTAGTATCAGTATGATTTATGATATGAATGTATTAGTTATCAGATTTCATTTTGTTGGGTATGCTAAAAATGGTTGGTTTAAATTTATCTCTGCAGTGTCACTAGCATACATACCATTTACAGATAGTTTTTTTTAAAACATATTTATTTATAAAATCAAAGAGACTTCGCGTCGTGACGACACGGTTGGCGTAGTTGCTGAGCGTTTAGACTGCTGCGCTTCGTGTCGCGGGTTCGATCCAGCACAGAACAAATATTTGTATGACCTAAACATAGTTGTTTCGGGTTTGCGTGCGTATGTGATTTAAATATTTGAAAACGCACCTACGATACAGAAGAAATCCCTATTGTAAGGGCAAAGTTTTTTTTTTAATAAATAAGACAAAATTAATACCATCACTTATCATCCGTGATTATCCTATATTATGAGCTGCCGATATTTCAACGCTGTGGCAACCGCAATGACCACATTATAATTGGAGAATGCTAAATAAATTATTAGATGCAGACAAATCTGTCTCGCTCATTCTTAGTCCCAACACCCATCCCATCCCGTCCAATATCCCGTATATACCTATAAGTGACAGTATTAGTTTATATATAGACCGTGAAACCTTTAAACAGTATTTTAATCAAAGTTATCTTTACGCTGGCCTAATCAGTTATTCTGCTATTAAATCTTAGCATTTATAATCAGCGTTTATCATACCAACTATGTGGACACAGGCCTTCTCTATTTTAGGAAGCTATTATTTCCCAAACGGGTCCGGTGCGGTAGACGTCTAAATCTTTACATGATAAAATAAACGGTAGGTAAAATAAAGGTGACCGGACAGAACTCCGAAATTCTAATTATTATATTTCAACGCGTGCAAAACAGACATTTTTAATTCTTTTTCTCTGAAATTTGGGCCACCCAATGTTGTGTGTTAGGTCTCTGCCAAATCTCTGCATATAGGCAGTTTGTGTCATGTATATTCAGCTTTATTCGCCCACTTTAATGAGATTGTCTGTCTACCAAGTTTGGCGGCATACTTATACATTATTTACCTCTATTGTACCATACTTAATTTACTTTATTTCATCAAATAATAACGACGAATAGCTACGCTATGGGATATTACAACGTGATAACATTTAAATAATATCCTGCTTTAACCACAAACTGACCATCCAGAAACAAAAGTCATTCGTTGTTTTCGCTGCCCCACTTCTTGTAAAATGTCCTTCTGATTCAGACAAAACTTTGTCTTTGCGACGAGACAATGACAAAGTCAAGTTTCTACACTTAAAAAACTGGGACAATAGTATCATAAAGTTTTCGCTTCTCGGAATATATTTAGTGGTTACAAACAAAATGTTGGTTCTGTGTGTGGAATTTAAAGTTTTATTTAATCTTATTTCTAAACTTAGTCAGACAAGAGGTACTTATTTGCTGAGGGTGTGACCTAAAGATAAGTAAAAGGGGTAGGTATCCCTACCCGTATCTAATATAAACAAGTCAATGTGAAAACTAACGTAAACGTTATAACATAAGATACAATTTTTATTTTGTAATTTAGTTATGGCTTGAAGTTAGAACTGTCAGCAGTTGCAATTCATAGCTTTGCTTTCTTTGACAGTTCTCACTTCGTTCATTTTTTTTTCTATTACATAAAAATGGTGGTAATTACTTGAACTCAAGTTGTTAATATAATTTACATATCTCTTGCTCTGTAAGTACACCCTTACACCCCTGAATGCCGGGGTGTATGACTATCATTACAGCATAGGTTTTGGAATTTGAAAAAAGAACTGTCATACTCATACTGCACGAAGAATATTTTTAAAAAGTTAATTTTTTTTTTCTCGGTATCGATTAATTACTCGAATCGGAATCTAGACAATTTATTTTATAAAGATTTTATTTTAAATATGGAACTATTTGTTTCCACATCGTATGTTAGATGGAATCGATTTAAAAATCAAACTGGCCAGCAAGATTTGACGCGCTTGCGTGCGTGAAAAAAAAAAGGCAGTCTACTAGTAGGCGCGAAAGCATCGCGAAAATAATTAATTTTCTTGTTTGAGTTCTTTTTCAAAAGTTTTAAACATGTCTAGTGACGAAGACATAGATCTAACGCCCGATTTTATTAAAGAAAGGGCAAAAGCAGTTGTCGAAAATATATAAATACACATTTTTTTCTTCTTAATAAATGTTCATTGAAACCTGCTGTCTTGTTGTTTACTTACCTCACAATCGATATGTAAAGCAGAGTATTTATCTCGGGCGTAAGCATCAATTGCATACTCGGGTTAATTAGCGCCTTCGCTTCGCTCAGGCGCCAAAAACCTCGTATGCAATTGATGTCATACAGCCCTTGGTTAATAATCTACTATTAACAATAGCAATCAGAGTAAGTGTTTAGTTGTAAGGTCTTTGTATTCATTCACTATCAATTATTTATTTCTAGAGATTTTCCAACCATGAAATTCGATTTGAAAAGGAAACATAATAATATCATACTTCTTAAAATCCACTTGAATCTGATAAAAAATCGAGATTTTTGATTCAGTATTAAAAATAAAAGTTTAAAAATTCTGGACAAGCCTTATGCTGAAAAAAACAAAAAAAACGTTAACACCATAATTAAAATCACCGAGGCAGCGAAGGCATTACTTAATGACTGAAAAAAAGGAGATTCAATAAATTGGACAAATGAAAAAGGCTTAAATCTGCAGAAAAGTTGTTTTCGCTTTCCGCTAAAAGTGTTTTTCTAATTGCTTTTATCGCTCCGCAATCTTTACGGCTTCCCGCCGAATTAATTTTAATTAAGAAGAAAGATTTTGATTTCCTACGCCTTCTAAAGATGTCACTTGATTCTTATACTGCTCTTTGGAAATGTGTAACAAATTAATATTAACAATTTACTATTTTTTAATTTTGTATGTTTTTTTTTAAATTAAATGTTTAAAACCACATAAAATGGATAGATGCCAATAAACGAATAATAATTCTTGTTTATCACATATTTAATAAAAGTTGATGAATATCAAACGAAGACTGATAGGATATTGGTTACCACGCGGACTCTGTGATATCGTTTTCAGTTTATGTTCCTTTGCAATATTTCGCACATCAAAGTCCGAAATAAACCATAAAACCACATGGTCATTGTCTCTAGTAATACTGAACAAGACAAATAAAGCTATTCCACACTTAACAGTTTTCTTCAAGCAGAAGTCTCTGAAACTAATGGCATATCTCTTTTCTCGTTGCACCAGTAGTTTACTTTCCGAAAGAAAGATGGCGCTAATTATCGCTGTTCGCGGAGCATTACACGAGGTCACATTAGGTACTATCAGTGATTTTTATAGCTTATAAAAGTTCAACGGAGGAAAGAGGAAAGTTCAGCTTTTTTCAACTTTTGTTGTAATTTTGCTGCTACGTTTGAAATTAAAAAAAAAATGCAATAAGTACTTTTACAAATCAGAAGAGGCCTTTAAAATGTTTATAAGCTTAGTGTAATTCATTTAATTTTGTATTTAACGGATATTATGGAAATTATTCAAAAGCTGGGCTAGGAGACACTTCAGATTACGTTAAAAGGTACACGGTACCGTGCTTTCATAATCCAGCCTACATTTGAAAGTGAAGCTAGAACCAACACATAGTGCTATTCAGGCAAAAACAGCTTAATCTATCTACGTTATTAGGTTCCTGGTTCATATAAATTCATCGTAACATGAACCTTGTTTACAAAACAATGTAAACGTATTTTGCATGTTTTTGTTTATTCTGTGAGCTCTGTTTGCCGAACCTGTGTTCGCAGATTTTAAATTAAAACCGGATAAACAAAACACTAGGTTTTTTATTCTCACTGATAGAATACGCTCTAGAGAGCGAGTTCAATGGATCAGAAATAAAAATTTTAAAAAGATTTTGTGAATATCAAACTTGTTAGTTATAAATTTTCAAAGGTTTGATTATTATAGGGAAGTTAAAATATATCCAAGTGCGCATTTTGTTCAATAATATAAAATATCGAATAATAATATAGTGAGAATTTTTCATAAAATATGACACTAGTGTAATATTCTTATTATATTATGATTACCATGCCTTTTCTCAACTACGATGGGGTTGGCTTCGAGTCTTACCGAATGTAATACTGAATATATACATGGATCGACTTCCAATCTGACCTCTACAACTCGGTTTGAACTGAGTAATACGATACACCCTTACTGACTACCTGAATGTCTGTCAAGAACCACAAATGACAGACATGGCTTCGGCAAGGCGTGGAGAAAACTTGGTATGTAATGGATGGATGGATGGTCAACCACCTAAGGACAGCCTAGGCAACAAGGACAACCTAGGAAATCGCGTCATAATCTTGGAAATCGATACGCTCTACTGTTATTATTTACCTAAACTTAAATACACCAGTCGTATAATATCAATTTTCACACCACCTGCTCGAAAATGTTAAATTATATGACAAGCAATCTTAACCTAAAGTGAGTCATTAGTGGCAGGGGGCACAGCCGGTCAATAATGTTGTACTGGATTTCATTATGACCCGCTGGTCAATAATGTGATTTGAATTTGGAATCTCACATGCTCAGCTAAATTGGCAGTATAGTATTAACAAACACCCTTTGGCGCCAGTAAGAGGAAAGCCATTCTCGATACCCTTACTACGCGTGGATGATATTCTCGATTGTTTACAAAATCATAACGACTGCTTCTGCATATCGTTGCCATGTTTTGGAAGACATAATATTTTAAGTATAATAAGATAACTACGAACCATTTTTTAAAAGGAATGGAATAACATTCAAACTGGCATTAATAATAACAAATACCGTACCGCGCCGAGTAATTGGCTGTAACATTAGTTAATTTATTTTAAGTAAACTGCGCTAAGATTGCTGTGGATTTTGTGAATAAATAAATAAAGTATTATAGAATGTCGAGTGATGAAAGTGAGTTCTAAATATGTTATTCTTACTGTTTGTTTATTTAATAAATACTTTGTTTTTAGTACTATGGCTATTATTTTCTTACAATAGGTGTAAAAAGTAGAGTATCCTCCTCTGGGCTAAAGGTGTCTTTGCCTTGGGCTAGCTTAAATCCCTCGCAGCATTCAGGATTCTTGTATTAACTCCCTCTCTTCGCTCGTGAGTTAAACTCTTAACTCCCTCCCTGCGCTCGGGAGTTAAATTCCGAATCCTTCATTGCGCTCGAGATTCAATATGACGCCCGTGACATAAGACACAACTTTAGCCCCTCGGTGCATAATCTACTATTGTAATGGTCACTCACTTCATTCACTATTTCATTCCGAAATCTGGAAAATTCGTTATCTTCACCAACTTAAACCGTGTTGGTTACTAAATATATTTTTGGTCCTTTTACAGTCGATCACACATACCATTCACCACAATGTGATAAAACAAACCATGTAATCACTAAACTAAGAGCATAACCGGCTCAAAACTGGCACAAATCCGCCACAAAACTCGCTTTAAATTGGCATCCACGTCACGTATGCCAAGCTCATTGTCCCAGCCAATCCCGTGGCATCCCCATGCATATTAATGGACGAAAGGCCAAATAAAAATATGGCCTACGTGCGAATTGCTCGCGTTACTATGGACTTATTGGTTTAATTGCCAAAGTGTGGGTGTGCTTTTTTGTGATTATATATGGCTGGTTCATTAAAATATGTTGATTATTTTGGTTGATTTAAATTAACTCGTGACTTAATAATAACTGTCACTCGGGTCTACCTTTAAGTTAAGCAGCGCCTGCCTAGGTTGGTCTGTGGATGGGTCACCGTACACACCAGGTTTTTTCTGTGTCTCGGAAAGGACGTTAAGCAGTTGGTCTTGGCTGTCGTACATAGATCTTTCGCAGTTTTTACAGTTAGTCAGTGACCTGGAAGTCTGATAACCAGTCTTACCAAAGGGTATCGCATTACCTGGTATTAACCGAGCTGTGGAGGTCAGATAGGTAGTGGGCGGTCACCCATCCACAGACCGACATAAACAAATGTGGATTAACCTAATGATTGACCTGAGTGGCAATTACAATTGAGCCACGAGCTCGTCCAAGCCAGCAACAAAAATGCAACCTTGAAATAAAACCGTATCCTAAATACGCCTCGATATAATATACCTTGATTCATTTGTTTTGCGCAATGCCCCGTCAATTTCCCATCCAATAAGTACTGCATACGAATTTTAAACAAATTTCGAAGTTCCCAGACTGGCATTGTTTCAGCTAGGCCAGACTTTAGCTATAAATACTGGAATTCGCTAACTTATTTTTACTTAAACCGAGGAAGTTTCAGTGCTTTTGTCGTGACTGGATGTTTAGGGAAACTATTAATAATAAATGAATTCAGGTAATTCATTAGGTGTGAAATTAGGCTTTCATCTTAATGTTTAAGTATTCTGGGGCAATTAGTGTTTTAGCTTATTATGCTCTTTTAGTTTCCATGATTAATAGTAATTTAGATTGTAGTTATAATAAACATAATAGGGTTCATAATTGTTTGATATAATTGGAAAATGTGAATAAGAACGTTAATTAAGATGAAATGCCAAAAGGAAGGAGTTTATTTCATTGTTATGGTTGCTACGGCGTAGCACATCGTTTGCTGATTTTAATTTATGTCAGTTCAAAGTTAGTGGATTAGGGTTTTTCACCAAAAAAATCGAATTGGTCCGTCAGATGGATTTCGAAAAAATAATGGACTTTTTTACCCACAAAGGTACGTCAAAAACTCCCACTCATGATTTTTGACACGTTTTATTTTCGTATTTTTTTATAAATTTGATAAAACAAACAACACGAGTGTTCAATATTTTTCGATAATCTAACAGACAGACTAATAAGATTTTTTGGTGAAATACCCCATTCTACTCAATCAAATCCTATATAACACACATTATAAAGTAACTGTGTTTGAAAATAAAATGCCAAAAGTGCTCTATTCTTTCTTACAAGTAAATGTTATGCGACTACTACGGCGTAGCATAATGTTACGGCGTAGCATAATGCTACGGCGTAGCTACTGGATTAGGCCATTATTTGAAGTGACGAGGAATTTAATGTTATGTTTAATTATAATTCAACCTTAAATTTTATAAGTGAACTATGACCTATGTTCCGTTAACACAGCGATGGAATATATTAATATTATGTCTTGTACGAGTTACTACAAACAATCAATATTAAAATGCAAGCAAGCATAGTAGCAAGCCATATACGTCCGAGCTGTTTTCATAGAAATTTCACAATACCACATTTTATTTGACTTAGCTCTTTTTTATTTTAATGCATTCATTGCACAGAGAGTCATGGAGCAGTCCATGCTAGGCATAAAACTGGTAGACCGAGTTCCAAACGTCGATATACGAAGACGTACAAAGGTTACCGATATTGGAAAGTGCGTTATAGAACTCAAATGGGGTTGGGCAGGACACCTGGCAAGGCGCAGAGATGGCGGGTGGAGTAAGGCTGCCACCGAATGGCGTCCAAGAACGGGAAAAAGAAATGTAGGTCGCCCGGCGGCGAGATGGGCCGACGATATATGTAGTTGCCATCGAGGGAAAAACCTGGATGAGACTGGCACAGGAATGTGGTGATTGGCACCTGAAAAGAGAGGGCTATACCCAGTAGTGGGTGAATTCGGGCTGTGGATGATGATGATGATGATTGAAAGAAACTGCCTCGTTGGTTTAGTAGCTGCAAACGCGACTAGTTAGTCATGAGGTCCTGGTTTCGATTCCCGGATCGTGCAAAGTGTTATTGGGTTTTTCCATCAGGGATTTGTCAGTAGCAGCCATGGAGTCTGGGTTTGTGCCCATCATAATCATCTCCCTATAACTTCCCACTGCAGGGACTCAGGCCTCCTCTCTAGGAGAGAGATGGGCTATAATCCACCACGCGAGCCCGCAGTAGATAGCCTGTGGAAGATATCACAGGTCTTCGAATTTTTTGATTCTAAGACATGGCGGTTTCCTCACGATATTTTCTTTCACCGTTTTGAGAGCAGCGGTGACTGGTTTGTGCCCCGTTGATGGCAATAGGCTCACCCCCATCGCATGGGTCTTAAATATAATATAACTGGTGAAATGTGGGTCTACTAAAAGGTACACTACTGCTTAACCGTTCAGGAATTACATGCGTGATATTACGTTATGTTAAATATGAAACAAACAAAGCAAAAACGACGCTGAAAAAGAATGAAACAAGATTTTCAGGATGCTGAAAAAGTTATTAAAGAGTTTAAGTTGGTACCTATACAAAATCAAAATCAAAACTCATTTATTCAAACTAGGCTGATAATCAGCACTTTTCGAACGTCAAAATTTACTTTACTTTACTTATTTACAAGAGACAGTCCCCCAAAACGCCCCCCCTTCGACACTTCCTAGTGTTTTTGCTGGAAAGAAGAAGTGGCGGAACAAACTCCTCAGCAACACATCTGTCTGTTAAACCTAACAAACTAACTAACTAACCTAAGCAAAAACACTAGGAAGTGTCGAAGGGGGGGCGTTTTGGGGGACTGTCTCTTGGGTTAGGTTACACGTGTGACTGCGGCTTTTCTTTTTCAACATCCTGAAAATCTTGTTTCATTCTTTTTCAGCGTCGTTTCTTAGGTCGTTGTCGGGTTTAATTTTTAACTTATTTTTATTTAAATAATATTGGTGTTAAATATTTTTTTAACATATGACCTTTTGACCGCCAGAGGGCGTTGCTTTAAATTAGAGCAATATTTTGGAAACGTAATGTATGTGAAGCCCTTTCAAATGAAATCAAACACGTCGTATTTAATTTAATTTCATTTTTATTTTTAACATATTTCGTTTTGTCCGCTAGAGGGCGCTATATCGATTTTTGTAACACGTAGCCTATGTTCACAGGACAATTAAGACGGTTCTAATGAAACTTCATAATGTCGAGTTACGATAAGTAGATTAGAAGCTGTGAGGGAACAGATGAACAAACACACATACATACATACCGACATAGCCAGTCAAAATCATAACCCTCCTTTGGCGTTGCCGTAGTCGGGTAATCAGTGCAACCCTTTATAATAGCTAGTTATACGAAATAACTGCTATTGAAAAGCTCTTTCGTTATCAACAATCGATCATTGTGGAAGTTGAAAACGCGATGCCGATTGTGACATTTCGTGGAAATACAAAATAGCTAGCATTGTGAAATGAATTGGTTGAAAAATAACGGCTTAAAAGTCGATTTTATTTGTCGTATGCTCAACGATATCAAGAAATTAAAACAAACACGATATTTATCACAGATATATTATATCGATGATTTATCTACTAGGACCCTTAAAAAAATAATTGTAAAACAAATTCAATTGCCTGAAAAGCCTGTATTCCTCGTATTTTTAGGTTTTGTCCGTAATTTTCGTTTTGTAAAATATTTTGCAAACATCAATTGAGTTAGATCAAATTATCTGGTATTCTGAACAGAGAAAAATAAAAGCTTGTAAAAACAAATCCATTACAATGTCCTATCGGGGTTGTGGGTTGTTTGGAAGAGATACTGCGAATTCGGACACTAAGGGCTAAGAATGAACACGGGTGGTTTTTTAGTCAGTAGAAATCTGACACTCCCTTCCGCTCCGCCCAGAGAGGGAAGAGTCATTTGATGATTTCATCTTTCAAAAAAATGCCATTACTTTGTCCTTTTTACCCACGTCAATGTTACAATTACCACTTTCTTAATTCACTACATTTGTTTCACACAATAGCCACTGCATATTCCTTTGTGAGTAACGTTCATTAAAAGTGACGAGGGAAAGAGATAGAACTATATAGAAAGTCTAGCTCCATCCCTTTCCTACCCTGAAGTATACAAGAACCAGGTACCTATTGTTTCATTATGTTACATTTTGTTTTCTTTGTTTACGAGTATGCGTAATGAAAACTGCTTTTGTGGCACGAATTGCGACTTTATTGCGTTGGTTTAAGGACGTTGTTTATGGATGTGGGTTTTGTTAATTTAAGCAAGGATGTATAAAATAAATATTGGTTGTGAGAGTATAAAAATATACCAACATATTTTATGGAAATCAGCTGGAAATCCTGTGTGCTGACTGTATGCTTTACTTTTTTTTATGAATTTGAATGTTAAAGTTGGGCGAATGGGACGCCGTTCGCCTCCTGCGAAGCAGTGATGCTAGCAAAGGAGGTGGCGGAACGTGAAAGGGAGAGAACCTCACGTCTCAGCCGCCGCGGGAGACGTTCCGGGCGTCGGGGGCCGCGTGGCAACTTCCGGTCACCTTAGACGCGGACCTATGGACAGTCAGTAATTTGCTAGCTCGCCGTCCGTCCGTCTTATGACGACGACAGGTCGTGTCGACGGCGCGTTCGTGTTCCACGCGCGCCTTAAAGGCAAGGGCCGACGCCCGTCAGGGCTACGGGATGTTGTAAGAGATACCGCGGCCTTGACATAAATGGCTAAGAAGGAACATGGGTGGTTTTTAGTCAGTAGAAGTCTGACACTCCATGGACACTCCCTTTCGCTCTGCCCAAGAGCGGGAGCGGTTTTTTGATGATTTCTCACCCACCCAAAAAAAAAAAGTTGGGTTTAACATGGTTAGTAAATCAATGGATGATTAATCTGCATAAATCGAGTTCTCGTTGGTTTTACGGCGGTCCCATACAGGGAGAAATCGCCTTTATTGCAACAATACAAAGGTTTGATTTTGTACGGGAACAAGTGAATCCAAACATAACAATCTCTTCTTAGCGTGTCGATGACAATGTTTAAACTGAGTCAGCCCAAAATTAAGCGACGAGTTTTGCATTTTCTGTTCCGTCCATCAGCTTCTGTGATGTGCAAGTAACAGGACAGGCAGAACACGATATTAAGTGTTCCATCGTTTGTGGACCAACACCACATTTACACTCAAGGGCAGAATCATCTATAAATCTCCACCTGAACAGGTTTACCTTGCTTCGGCAAATGGAATGGGTAGGCACACACTTTCCCGCCACAGCTTGAGTATGTTGTTGATAACAATGACATGAACCTCCAGAATATCCAAAACACAAAAACTAGACAGTCGTCTAACTGTCGTTACAGGCAGTCAAGAGATTGTAAATATGTAAGTCTAGATTGAAGGTATCCTAGTATCCCGTCAGGGCTGCGGGTTGTTCACAAGTTACCGCGGCCTCGACCTATAGGGCTAAGATGGAAAATGGGTGTTTTTTAGTCAGTAGAAGTCTGACACTCCCTTTCGCTCTGCCCAAGAGCGGGAGGGGTTATTAGATGATTTTCCGCCCGCCAAAAAAAAAGTTATCCTAGTATTTCAGCTTTGAAGCCTAATGACCTTTGTTCTTTATATAAACGGTCCACCAAGTATCTTTTGAACAGAGTAGTAATAAAAACACAATGCAGACTTACTTGTTTTATTTGCGCTTCGAAGAAATACAATCTTTGGATGTTCATTTTATTTATTCATTCACTATTCATTACATATTTTATGTTATTCGAAGCTTAACTTTATACCATAACTATGAACATATTCAAACACAAAATGATTCTTGCCAACTTATTTAATTTACAAACTTGATTCAGTTATAATTTTTCGAGGCTTTCGGTGCAATTCTCTTGTATAGTTTATTTATATTCAAAAGAAGTAGATTGATTGTACAAGAACTTGAAGAAATGGAAATGGCAGTTTGAGTACTATATGTGACCCACCCAAATTTCCTTTCTTTGGTATTGTTCGTCGTGACGTTGAGCTAAGTTGAGATCCACGATAACTGACAAATGCTTGCATTGACTGGACGGGTCCACTCAAAATTGTTTGGTGCTTTCTTCAAAAGACCATCTCAGACATTAATCTGCATGGTCTTCATGTGTGTATTATACCAAGATGTCTGGACCTTATTGTTAAACTTATTGTTAACCCAAACGATTTTAAAAGATTAAAAGAGTAACATTTGGAGTTCCTTGCCGGTTGTTCTTCTTAGGAATCGACCAATGCACCGAACCGTGCACCTTTTTGTCGACGTTTTATAAGTGCCCATGTAGGCCTATGTGAAATAAAAATATTTTGATTTGATTTGATTTGAATGCCAGATGTGCACATTTGGTAATAGAATATCAATTGGCTCAAAAAAATAATTTGGCATATGTCAACGGCCCAACACTATATTTATTATCAGTACAAACAAATACAAAATGAAATGTGTTTATAAATTCATTTTTGTGACTCTGAATTTGAATTGGTTTAATCTGGACTAGGTTTAGGTCAGGCAAAATGGTTCTATGTATTTCCAGTTATTAGTATTATTTGTCGGATTTACTTAATAGTCTTTGTTGTGAACTTGCAGGAATGTATTTCATGTTTTTTTTTACCTTTCTGTCATTTTCGTCGAACCATCTAAAAACCAGCACATTCCTATCAATAAGTGTTTCAATATCCACCCATTCGTGTAAACTGGAAATATAATTCCCCTCGATGGCAACGCGTTCAACACAAATGCACACCCAACGTTTCCAAGGCCGACTTCGTTAAACAATTTGCATTTCTCACTGTTTCGTGCGAAAACACGCTGGTTATTGCTTCTGACCTTCCCGGCTTTTGCTATTGTGACATTATTCTACGAGTGATTATGTTTTCTTTGGGACTATAATCTTTTAATATTGCTTGTAGGGTAGAAGGGACGTAGCGGAACGGAATACAAATATTTTGGGTAGAGTGAATGCGGAACTGTTTCAGATTGCTAGCTTTTGAACCGTACTCGGTCTATCATTATCATCATCATCAGCCTATAATGTTCCCACTGCAGGGACTCGGGCCTCCTCTCTAGGAGAGGGATGGGCTATAATCCACCACGCGTGCCCAGTGCGGATTGGTAGATGTCACATGTCTTCAAATTTTTTGGTTCTAAGACATGCCGGTTTCCTCACGATGTTTTCCTTCACCGTTTTGAGAGCAGTGGTGTTGAAATAAATTACACAAAGTAATGCGCCTGACTGGATTCGAACCCACGACTCACAGTTCGTAAGTCGATGCCGCCACCACTGGGCCACCACTGCTCGCTCGGTCTATCACTGGTTTGTAATGATTTACGGAAGTAGAACCACCCACTTGGTTTCACCGCATTTAACAAAATCTAGTTTGAATATTGTTATTTCATTTGCAACCTTTTAATATTAGTAATAAGACGTTGATCTAAGTTTTGCGTTGGCTTTGTAGAGGTATGAAGAAATTGGGACGAAAGTTCATCCTTCATAGACAAGTGCGGATCTTCAAATCAGACGAGTGTTATTGTTCACTAATAGGTCTGCAAATCTAACAGATATTTCAGTTCAAAGATGTGAGATTTCTCTGAAGTCGGGGTTGTTAGTTATTGATGCGTAGTTAGTAAGTAGCATTCTTGATGCCACCCCCGTAATTTATTTACGAGACCTTAAAAACATTATTATTTCATCATTTCCAATGAATAACGTTAACCTTAATTTCTTAAACATTTCCATAAAACAACAAACTACAAAAGCTTATATACTAAATACAACAATAACAACACGGCAGAGGGAGTACCAAAAATACCTTCGTAAATTCTCCGTCGTTCCAGAATGTTGTTTAGAGATTAGCGGAGCGTGGCACGCGTTATTTAGTACCACACACATACACAACATATCTGTTTTGAGGCACTTTAAGTGCCGCGGATGCAGCGTCACGTTTTCATTGCGTTGTTCTGAAATTAGTTGCGTTTTATAAAATGGAACTGGTAAACAAAGCCTGAAGGTATCCAATGTGAAATTGATGTTCTACGTAACGCGTCTGGCATGTGTCTGGTATTGGCTGTGTAAGCACAGTCAATACCACAAATCTAACAACGCCATCTATTAAGCAAACTTTGCTATTAAGCAAAGTTGTAAATTTGTGCCAATAGATGGCGTTGTTAGATTTGTGGAGATTCCTGAATCGCGATGTCAAGATTCTCCGGCGTATATTATATCTAGGTCAGTCATATATTGTAATGCGATTTTGAATTTAATACACGTGTTGTAACTATATCGACTTCACCCGTACCGGCACTCGTTCGGGCTGGTTGTGTCTTGTGTCGCGGTTATAATTATTATCCCCACTGCGCGAGAGTTGTTGACGCATTGCATTGACACGTGCCACAGGTGTGCGCCGGGCCTACCGGCTGCGTGTGCCTGACGAGATTGCGCCATGAATGACTTTAATATTTCACCACGCTGTGATACACCCGTATTCAATAATACAAATATACAGAGTTTATTAAATGATTCTGCGGAAATGGATGCTGTTGACGATTGTAACAATAAAGAGAAGCAGTCACGAGCGGATAAGAGGGAAAGAGAGGACAGTACTGAAGACGAAGAGGGTTGGAAAGAAGTTAAGACGATTAAAAAAAAGGTCTGTCATGGTAGTAGACATTCTGTTAAGGAGGAAAAGTTCGAGATATACGTTTCGCACAAAGAACGTCTACCAAAACAATTTGCCATGGCACGTATTTTAAAAGAAAATAAAATAACAAAGATTAGCGAAGTTAAATATTTAAGTCCTTTTAAAATACGCTTTCAATTCGAAAGTGAATCGGCTGCTCAGGACCTTCTTATGTGCGAAAAGCTCTTGGTGAAAGGATGGAGGTTCCAGAAGGCCTTAGAGCTTTCCTTTTGCTATGGCATAATTAAGGATGTAGATCTCGATTTGACTGATGACGAGATTCTCAAAAATATTTCATGTCCGGCCCCTGCAAAACTTTTATCTTTCAAGAGGTTAGATCGTCGCAACAGGGATGAAGGTGGTTGGTGCCCCAGCGAAACCCTTCGCCTTTGTTTTGAGGGAGATCATGTCCCAGCATCAGTACGTGTATGTGACATTAATATTAAAGTATTGCCATACATACATCAAGTATCGCAATGCTCCCAATGTTGGAGATTAGGCCATGTTCGGAAAATGTGCCCCTCGAAAAAGGTGGTTTGCCCAAAGTGTGGTGGGAATCATGAGAATTGCGACACATTAGTATTATCATGTGTCAACTGCAAGGGTAATCACATATCGCTTAGCAGATCATGTCCAAGTTACAAGAAAGAGAGAAGGATTCGAGAGATTATGTCGGAGTTTGGCTGTACATATAGAAAAGCCCTGGAATGTTATGTACCCCCTGATATACCCGCTCCACCCGATACTATCATCCCTCCGCAAGCTCCGGTTGCTCTTGAAAATCATTTTTCTACACCTAGTGAAGACGGCTCTGTTTTATCAACTCGAAACCCTACCTTTGCGGAAGTAGTAAAAACAAAGGCTACGATCCACAATGTACAGACTCCTGCCACAGATAGAAGGGAAAGTGATACCCCAAAGTCGAAAAAGAAAAAGAGCCCACTAAAGGAAGACTGGATGTTCTGGAACGCAGACGCAGACGAAGGAGACGTACGGCAATTACCGATAGATGAAGAGGGCAAAGAGGAATGCCCTTCTTTCAAAGAGTTGTGTGTGAGAATTAAGGAGGTGATATACCTTAAAAAGACAGGTTTAATTTTTAAGATCAAGTATGTATTCCAGTTGTGCCTAGAATGGTTAACCCTCGTGTCGGTGAGTTTTGTATCAGAGTGGCCGTTGGTAAAAGCACTGTTTAATTTTTTTATTCCCTGTGATGGCTAATAAATCACTTAAATTAAACATATTGCAGTGGAATGCCCAAAGTATTAAGCCAAAGTTAGCTTCGTTTCAAGAACTGTTGTGTCAAGAAAAAGTACATATTGCCGCCCTTAGTGAGACGTGGCTTGAACCAGAAAGTAATTTTAAAGTTAGTGGTTTTAATGTTTATCGCGCGGACCGTGATGACTCATACGGCGGTGTAGCTATCATAGTTCACAAATCTGTTAAGTCGCAGCTGCGACGCATTCTCGTTAATAATAATGGTATGGAGGTAGTTTGCGTAAAAGTATTTAATTGTGAACCGTTTGAGAATATTGTTTCTGTTTATTGTCCATCGAGAATCGTAACCACTCAGCAGGACTGGGATGGTTTGTTATCATTATGGTCGGCCAAAACGTTAATTCTTGGTGATTTTAATGCCCATCATGCCAGTTGGTCCTATAAAACTGATCACAGAGGCAGTCTTATTCACGATTCACTAATGGATAACAACTATATTTCCTTAAACGATGGAACACATACACGAATACGTTTAGTTGATAACTACTTACAACAGTCTTCCCCAGATATATCACTAGTTTCTATAGATATTGCGATAAACTTTAATTGGATCGTTTTAAATGAAAATCTAGGCAGCGACCACCTAATTATTAAACTTTCATCTTTGAGTACATCATGCCTGCCTAAAGTTATAAAAAGGAATTTTGGAAACGCAGACTGGACTTCTTATAAACAATATCTAAAAGAAAAGTTTCGAAATATATGTTTACCAAAGGACCCCCAAAAGGCGTATAATTTATTTTTGGATATTCTAAATGACGGGGCTAAAAAATTCATTCCTGTGTTTAAATTTAATCAAAATCCTACGTCAAATTTCACTCCGAAACCATACTGGACTGCGGAACTGTCACAAACTGTGGCTCATCGTAGGTTAGCTTTATCTAAATTTAGAAGTAATCCCACACCCCAAAACCTGGAAACTCTTAAAGGAAGAATTAACATTTCCCAAAGACTAATACGACAGGCTAGGGCATTGAACTTTCAAAAATTTTGTTCCTCAGTTGATCACACTACATCGTCGAGTGAAGTATGGCGCAAAATGAGATGGTTGAAAGGTTACCGTTCACCTAGAAGTTATGTGGACGCTTCAAGCGCCACAAACCTTTTAAATTCCTTAACACCCGATTTTGTATCCCCTTCGACCCCTACCGTTCACAATAGGAACCCTACATTAGAATGCGAGATCTCAATTCAGGAGCTAGATAAATGTATCAAAACTAAGGATACATCTCCTGGATGCGACGACATATCTTATTCTATGATAAAGAATTTACCTTATGAAGGTAAGTTAGTATTGCTTTCTTTATTTAACAGCTTTTTTAATCACAGTTTTGTTCCACACCAGTGGCGCGACATTTGTATCGTACCTATTCCAAAGCCTGGTCGTAACCCTAGTAACGTTTCTTCACTCCGACCTATATCATTACTATCCTGTATTTGTAAAATTTTCCATTATGTTTTATACCGAAGATTGGAATGGTTTTTTGAAAAAAGTAACACATTTTCTGAGAATACAGTTGGCTTCCGTAGGGGTAGGTCGTGTTTAGACGGCTTGAGCTGTCTAATCACCACAATTCAAACTGGTTTTTCCGAGGGTTATTCTACTATAGGTTGTTTTATAGATATAAATAATGCTTACAACAATGTAAATAATTCCGTTTTGATAAATATTTTAGATAGTTTTAAAGTTGGTTCCCGTATCTGTAGATACTTATGGAATTTTTTACATAAAAGAGTACTCAAGATTAGAATAGGTAATAGCTTTATTAGTAGACATTCTGGTACTGGCTTGGCTCAGGGGGATCCGTTATCCCCATTATTATTTAATGTAGTAACTTCAGGCATTTGTAAAAGTATGCAAAACAACATTAGTATATCTCAGTACGCGGATGACTTCGCTATATATGTACAGTGTTATTCTGTTAGTGAGGGACAATGCAAGATCCAGTCTACACTTGATCTCATCAATAATATGTTGACATATGTAGGATTAAACATATCCCCTGAAAAAAGTAAAATCTGTTGGTTCAGTAGAGGTTTTAGAAGGCCTGATGTAGATGTACGTCTGAACGGGACTTTATTAGAGTTAGTAGACCACGTCAAGTACCTAGGATTGTGGCTGGATAGAAGCCTTCGTTGGAAGAAACACATTGGTGAAGTCCGTGATCGTGTGCTTAAATTGATTAATATTTTTAGGGTTCTAGTGGGACCTGGATGGGGTGTTCACCCCAACCACTTAAGAAGATTGTATATCTCCCTTATTCGTAGTCGTATCGACTTTGGTAGCTTTTTACTGGACAATAGCGCTGACTGTCATTTAATTAAACTGGATAGATTACAAAACATGTGCTTGCGGTTAATTGGCGGGTTTATTAAAAGCACTCCGATTCACGTTATGGAATTTGAATTGTTATTGCCTCCTCTTTTTATTCGCCGCCGATATTTAGCTGGAAAATTTTATTTAAAATCTAAGTGCTACCATTTCCTTTTAATCGATTTGTTGCATAAGCTAAATGGTCTTTGTTACAATCATCCTTATTGGAGAAATAAGAAAAAGCCACTGTTAGTTTTGTCTCATGATAATCTACAGCAGGAAGATATATACTGCAGTAATAAAAATTGCATGTTTTCCATGGACACTTGGGTCAGCAATATAAACTTATCAGATGTTGTAAAACCTAGTTTAGAATCAGTAGATAAACCTAAGCATTGTTATAATGTACAAAACCTTAAAGCGATATGTTGTTCATCTCTGAATGCACAGTACTCTGGCTTTTACTGCATGTATACGGACGGTTCTAGACACGAGAATCACTGTGGTGCAGCTTTTTTTGATTCTCAAATAAGTGCGTCTTTTAAATTCAAAATTGTATCCAGAATTTCAATAATGCATTTAGAATTAATTGCTATAGCTGAAGCTTTAGCTTATGTCGAATCTTTGGCCGGTGATCGATTTGTTATTTTTACTGACTCTAAAAGTGCTCTTCTCCATCTGATGAAATGCACGAGTACTTCACCTTTTAGGGGCCTTCCACTAGCATATAATATTATAAAAATAATTAGTGATTTAGTTACCAATCGTAAAACAATTGTTTTGCAGTGGGTTCCATCTCACGTTGGACTGGAAGGAAATGAGATGGTTGACCGTTTGGCAAATGAAGCGACTTCTGATGGAGAAACATATCCTTGTTCTCCTTGGCATACTGAGTTATTACCCTTAGTTAGAGACAGATGTATTCAATCATGGTCAGAATATTTTGATGAAAGGTCTTTGACTAAGGGTATCTGGTACAGAACGATTCAGCCATCTCTTCCACGAGTGCTTTGGTTCAGTGAGGGTAGAATGAGCAGGCAAGAGGTTGTGACGGCGTTGAGGCTCCGATCCGGCCACATACCGCTCAATAGCTTTGGATTCATGATGCGCAAAGTCGATTCACCAAATTGTGCTGTCTGTGGAGTTGAAGATGTGCATCATGCCCTAGCGGAGTGTGCTCGTGTGGGAGCCCAAAGGCGGCAAGCTTTTGTCAATAGTTTTAATGTAGGCTTCTATAATAGCGTTCTGGCCTCTCCATTGTCCGATGAAGCCAGAACACTTTATTGTATTATTATTATGGTTATAAGGTTGCGGGTAGGCTAGTTTAGTATAGGTATATGTGTAATTTAATTGTATGTAATCATCGGGGTGACATATTCTGTATAGAAAAAACCCTGTAAATAAATAAAGATTAAAAAAAAAAAAAAAAAAACTATATCGACTTGTATCACTGTATCATTATCCTCGTTGCAAAAGTGAGTACTATAGTAGCGTCAGTACACAGTACAGTTGCGTGACGTGAACTGGTTGTTCGGGCTGATTGCTTGCCAAGGAGAAGCTTAGACAAGTTCCAATCAATCATTTCTGAAGCGTTTGGTACAGAATTGTTGTTGTTTGTTTTTGTTTTTTTTTAAAACGTTGCCCCACACTAGGAATTTCTCCTGTATCGTGGGTGCGTTCACAAACATTTTAACTCACATACACAAATACTTAGACCGAAACAACTATCTGTAGGTCATTCAAAGCATTCAAAGCAAATATCTTTCAAAGCTTTTTATTTTGACTCGTGTTTGACCTCAACTCACTTGATGTGAAGCGATATGGCTTAGGGTGGAGAATGCTTGCCTAGAGGTAAACGAGAAACTGGATATTAATTCCAAAGGACTAGCGTTTTCACACAATAAATGTGAAAGCAATCCGCTTGGTTCCAGCCCAATCAGGGGTCATTTACAGAATGTTGTGTTACCTTCTGATAAATCTCCGTGTGATTATCAGACATATTATTATTATATTAAGAAGAAACATGTCTACCTTATTATTAATACCGAAAACGTGGATTTTCCGTTTTTTCAATATTAATAATAGTGTCCAGTGACCATGTCGGTTTAAAAACTTATGTTAATAAAATGCTTACACATATAATTATTTATTTACCCTTGAGTCGGTCTTATAAAATTTACTAAAACATGTTACTGAAATAATATTTACTTAAAATTTAAAACAACTAATTTAATCACGACAAAGTTGAAAGCAGGACTCACCTAGTTCCAACTTCGTCATGAATCCCGCTCCTGTGAAAAGTTACATTTTCAGTTGAAAATGTTCTCCCTAAATTATTTTAAATAATATTGCAGCTGTATATTCTCTGCGAAGACACTTTCAGGAACATTTCTACTCCCCAAGGATTTGAAGTAAGATTTCGACATTCCCTACATTGGAAATTCGAATGCAGGCAAAGCGTATTTGTGAATCGTTCGATAGTGAAGAATATATAGCGCCTTTTCTTTCAAACAAAGTGTCGCTTTGTTATAAAACAATATTCATATAAATATTCCGGATTAAAAATGATAAAATAAATACAAATGGTTTTAGTTGCTCGAATGCTCATTGTATTATTTTTTACATTTAAAAATTCTAAGCCTTGGTTCCTTCCCGCATAGGATTTCAATATATTCGGCGCATTTTTGCAACTATAATAGCATTTGGTTCGAGATCAAAAGTTCCAGGCAATTTCGTTGGCCTCATTTTGGAAAATTAAAACAAACCAAATAAAAACAGACTTCAATGTTTTCGTTTCATTTAATATTATAGGTAGCAGCCCAGGCGCTTAACCAAATATAAGCTACTGTATTTTCAATCGAATTTACATTAAGTTTATGTTTGCATAACATTGTGATCAAGGGTTTCGTGTGTGTAAAATCACATACTTTCATGAAAATTACGCGAAAATGCCTTTTATAACCAGTGTGTTAAATTATGTTCCAATCGTACAAATAAAGGTGATGCAAAAACTCTTCGGACTTCTAAATCGCTAAGCCTACTGAATGCTGTTTTGGTACGATTTCAGACTGCCTTGAAAACTGGCAATCACCTTTAAAACAGCTTCCCATATGATTGAAATAAGCTTTTTCGTGTTTTATAGCAAACTAGTTCTTATTGCTAAGCCGGTAACGTCTACAAATTGACAAGCATACATTTTTGCTTAACATAATCTAGTTTATGCTTAAACTACAAACAAGGTCTCCATAGAGTTAATAGCAATTTGTTGTGACGTCAAATTAATGGATGGGACAACTTGATAAGAATTGTTTTGACTGCTAATTTTGATTTAATTAAGATCAAATGGCTGATAGTCCTGTAGTGAAGGATGTTTTGAGGTGGAGGAAAAGATTCTTCTCCCAGAGATTAGATCTTGTGATTGTGTGAACCCAATCCGTTTCGTAAATCCGCCTTTAATCAATCGGAAATCCTTTTAGAAAATTTGGGATTGTTAATTCTTTGCACATGTCTGTTAAACATAATTTTCGTGCTTACGTACTCAAGTTTAGTGCTATAATTAAATACTGGCAGTGTGCACTGTTTATGGGACAATAAAAGCTACTGTTTGTACCCTTAGCTTATTTTTGTGCGTGTTACAGCATAAGTGTGCACAAAAACGAAACTAAGTGGCCAAATATTTCATATTAAAATTTTAGAACAAGATAAATATTTGCCTGATTATTGCTACTAACTTGTTTATTTTTTAAGCATGATGATGAGTATGATGTTTATTTTGATTTTTTATGCGCTTAAATACAAACTCACAGCTTTAAAACGATGAAGTAACAAAGGCTTCGAAATACATCCTTATAATCCCACGCAAAGGAAAATTGCGAAATTCCACACGTTAATTTTTAATACCCTGAAAACTCATTCATTGTGGAACGCCTCTTCATAACTGTTTGGCAAACGAAGTCTCTCGGATTTAAAGGAATAAAAATATAGATGTGAATTACGTTTAAGGTACACATATCCGTCACGTCAATTCTGATATCAGTCACGTCAACGGTCATTTAGTGGTAGATTGCATTCGTGTTGAGTGATGAAGCATCGTTGACTGAGGCTGCATTTTCATATGAATAGTTTCATTGTCTGCGTACATCGTCTTGCCGCAAAAACACGTCAAACGCTAACAGCAGCTGAATAATTCTCTACGCAGCTCTGACGTCATACGTCACAGTAGCTTGACTGACGTGTGGGACAACGTCCCTTGTATCCTACAAAATTATATTATTGCTGTATCGGTCGGTGACTTGCGTTTGACGTGATCGTCTGCATGAACCCTTAACAAGTATCTATAGGTACCTGTACCTGGTTCAAGCCTTGTAAAGCTTCCTGATTAAATTTGCATCGGATCCGTTTGTATTTTAAAGCTGGGCTCGTGTTTGGCACCTGTGCACGAGTTCCGAACATCTCAAACTGGTGTTGGAATGGAATAAACGTCGCAGTTTAGAATTGTGAATTAGTGGTAATTGAACTCTGTGTCGTCAAAGCTTTGTGGAAATTAACGTGAATTGGGTAAATTTTAAGTTGGAAAACACACATCGAAAGGTTTTTATTTAATAGTATAATTATCGAGAGATTTGTGCTTTTCTTTCGTTTAAGACTACTTAATCGTGAATTTTGTTTAAAACCAATAAATAAATTATCATAAAAAAAATATATTTGTACATCATCATTCATACAAAAAGCTATGAATCACCAAAATATTATTTTATAGGTACACAAATGGTTTACCAAGACCTTGTAACATTTTCCTGTCTCGTTTATATTTTAAAGCCGATTGGCTCGAGCACCTGTGCCGCGCTTCAAGCATTTACATACACGCTGAATAAAGTGGAAATGTGCATGCTGTACACTTTCTATTTGCGTATTTGCTTTTATTAACTGAAATAAATAATGTATAGTGATATATGTGCAGCAATGGAAATTATAGACAGAAATTGTTGGGTAAAGTATGCGTCTGTCGAAAAATATTTGAATGTTTTAAATAATTTTATAGTAGCGCCATCCTGTCTTCGCCCGGGTAGAAATTTGTTTTTTTCAAAATCAAATCAAATCACTTTTATTTGTTAACATAGGTAAAGAAATACAGATCTTGAGTTTGGTGTACAGAGCGCTTTAAACTTCTAATAAATATAGCTTATATAACTCAGGGGATAACGTAGTAGTCTAATAGTAAAAGAAGTTTTGAAATCGGTCCAGTAGTTTTTGAGTTTACTCGTTACAAACATACGAAAATATTAATGTTTAATCTTAATAACATTAATAAATAAGTGTGTAAAACAGTATATGTTTTGAGCTTATTCGTTAGAAATACAAAATTACAAAGGTTTCTTCTTCATAAAAATACAAACGTAGATTTAAAATAAATCCAGAACAGATAAGTATTTCATTGTGTTATGTTCTTAAGCACAAAGTTTATTGTCCCTATTTCCCCATATTCGCAAAATACCAACTCACGTAATCAAAATGTCACTGTATTTGTTTATATCGGTACACATAGGTAGGCTTACATTAGTCGCTTTCCGTTCCGCAGACGACTACCAATATCCTGTTGTTACCGGAGGTAAATTAATCAATGTTACTTTAGCCGTTTATGACGAAGGTCATACTGTTAAAAACAATTAAACAAAGTTGTGTTTTGTATTTTTTTTTTCTTTAAAGTGTAAATTATTTCAAGCAAGCCAACGAGGCAGCGGTGGCCCAGTGGTGGCGGCCCCGACTTACGAACAGTAGGTCGTGGGTTCGAACCCAGGCAGGCACATTACTTTGTGTAATTTATTTCATAACCGCTGCTCTCAAAACGGTGAAGGAAAACATCGTGAGGAAACCGGCATGGCTTAGAACCAAACATTCGAAGACATGTGGTGTCTACCAATCCGCACTGGGCCCGCGTGGTAGATTATAGCCCATTTCCTCTCAAAGAGATAGGAGGCCTGTGTCCCAGCAGTGGGAATATTAATAGGCTGTTGATGATGAAACGAGGCAGACAGAGAAGGCACAGTTTACTAATATATAGTATATTGTGCCTTTATTGTCTGCCTCGTTTGTCCAATGGTCGCAAGCCCAACTGCTGACCATGAGGTCCTGAGTTCGATTCTAAGGTCCGATAAGTCCCCTCTTTGAGGAGTGGCTAGAGAGACGCCACGGCGCCCTCACCTTCCGTCTGACGCAGGTCCTCACCGGACACGGCTGTTTCGGGAGGTACCTGCACCGAATCAGGCGGGAGGAAACGCCCGGATGCCACCATTGTGAGGATCGGCCGGAGGACACAGTGGAGCACACCGTTGAGGTGTGCCCCGCTTGGGCAGAGCCCCGCCGTGTTTTCGTAGCGGCAATTGGCGGCGGCGACCTCTCGCGCCCGGCCCTAGTGCAAGCCATGGTCCGGTGCGAGGAGGAATGGGACACCGTCGCCTCCTTCTGCGATGCAGTGATGCTAGCGAAGGAGGCGGCGGAACGCGAGAGGGAGAGAACCTCTCGTCCCAGCCGCCGCGGGAGGCGCTCCGGGCGTCGGGGGCCACGTGATGACTTCCAGCTACCGTAGACGCGGGCCTGTGGACGGTGAGTGATGGGCTAGCTCGCTGTCCGGCCGTCTTATGACGACAACAGGCCAGTGTCGACGGCGCGTTCGTGTTCCACGCGCGCCTCAAAGAGATGTCAGCAACATGGAAGGGGCCCGCAAGGGCCGACGCCCGCCGGGGCTGCGGAATGTTGTAAGAGATCCCGCACCCTTGACATATAGTCAGTATAAGTCTGACACTCCCTTTCGCTCTGCCCAAGATCGGGAAAAACCCAATGACATTTTTTTTTGGGTGTGGGAAATCATCTAGGGGGTTATTAGATGATTTCCCACCCCCAAAAAAAAAAAAAAAGGTCCTTAAAAATGCCATTGGGTTTTTCCATCAAGAATTTCTCAGTAACAGCTACGGAGTCTAAATTTGTGCCCAGTTGATGGCTATAGGCTCGCCCTTTATTATACAAAGACTAAAAAAAAACTGGTAAAATGTTGTTATATTATTACGTACACCGCTGCCTAACCCTTCGGGGCTAACAGACGTGATGTCATGTTTATATGCCTTCTTTGCTATATTATGAGTAGGGTCTTCATCGTCATCATCATCAGCCTATAATGTTCTCACTGCAGAGACTCAGGCCTCCTTTCTAGGAGAGGGTTGTGCTTTAATCTAGTTGTGTCTTAACTTTTATTATTTAAGCTCTCAGACTAACTAACTTATAGGTTAAAATGTAAATTTAAGACACCTAAAACAACAAAAATTTAATAAAATACATCTAAGCTCCCAAAAGCATAGTTATTTCGTAAAACAATAATCTTAATCTCTATAATTTAAAACCTGTTCTAGCGATTTAATGAATTTTAATTTAGGGACCGTACCAGAAATTCATTACCTACAGCTTACATTATTAAAATTCTTTACGATAATCTAATAAAAGTATAACAACCGATATAAAATTCTCGTCTTATCAGCTTTAATGGCGTCTGTTGCTTAATGTTTTGAACAAAGTCACGTTTTACCCATTCCGGGTAACTTTGTCCATTTCATTAAGGTCGCTAGGGTGAGTATGGTCCAGGAATTGGACAATGAAGTCTCAACTTCTTGTTACTTCTCCAGGGACATAGATAATTTAGTTTTTTTTTGTTCTGTTGTTTAATTAACACGATGTGTCATTTTACGTTGTGTCTGAGTTGTCGTTCATTGTTTTGTAAAATTTGCCAACTGTAATAATTTGTTTGTAATAATAAAAGGGTAGTCATCATCAATCATCAACAGCTTATTAATGTTCCCACTGCTGGGACACAGACCTCCTCTCTTTGAGAGGGAATGGGCTATAATCTTTCGACGGCACGGTTGGCGCAGTGGCTCAAGCAATGGACTGCTACGCTGCGTGTCACGGGTTCGATTCCCGCACAGAACAAATATTTGTATGACCTACAGATAGTTGTTCCGGGTCTGGATATTTGTGTATGGTGAGTATAAATGTTTGTGAACGCACCCACGATACAGGAGAAAAAAAAAATATCTACCACGCGGGCCCAGTGCGGATTGGTACTTGGTAGATGTCACAATGTCTTCAAATTTTTTGGTTCTATGACATGCCAGTTTCCTCACGATGTCTTCCTTCTCCGTTTTGAGACCAGCGGTGATGAAATAAATTACACAAAGTAATGTGCCTGCCTGGGTTCGAAACCACGACCTACTGTTCGTAAGACGAGGCCGCCACCACTGGACCACCGCTGCTCTCAAAGGGTATTCAATAACCTGAAAATCTGGCATTCAGTCTTACAAAGAGGTACCGTATTGTCCAGTATTAATTAGGGTGTGGAGACAGTTGCCCATCCGGTAAGATTTGAAGCCGACCCCAAGTTGCCTAAGCGTATTTCTGCTATTATTGTATTATCATAATCGTCTGATAATGATTATAATAATAATAATAATCTTTATTTCAAAAAGCCAAATACAGTTTGTCCATCTCAATCAAAACAGGCAAAACGTTCTTATTGTAATTATGAAGTACAACACTATGCTAATTTGAGATAGAGTGAACGACTGTGTCTGTGCTAGTATAAACTGTGTTACAGACACAGGCGCCTTCCTCTTACAGTTCATTGACAATTTGCTGCACTTTGTAGGAGTTTCTGTGACCATAATAACTTAGATTGACAGAAGCTGTACCTACTTAACACTAATCACTTATTAAAAATTTGTGTGAGGAAGAAATGTGTGTGTGGAGTGAGTATGTGTCGTGTGGGTGGGTATGTGTGGCGTGGGTGGGTATGTGTGGCGTGGTTGTATGAGTGGGTGTGTATGTTTGGTTGTGTATTTCGTTTGTGTTTCAGTGTAGGATTGATAGTAAAGGAGCAATTTAAATCTGTGTTTAGATGTGTTAGATGATTATACAAGAATAGTAGATTGTACATCAATACACTGCTGTCGTAAATTATTCGACATTTCTATCTCAGGACATTTGACTGTCAAATCTAATGACACTTTTCACTCTAGCATACAATAACTATGTGCTTTACTAAATTCTAGAAATCGATGACAAAAAATAGTACTTAGTAGAGGCGTTTGCCCAACACTGGGGCAGCAACGGATAATGAAAATAAAACTATATTTTAAACCTACAATAGCTGTTAATCAATAAACAATTTCAATGGAACACAATCGTTAGCCATGTCGTGTACGTGGAGCGATTAACCGTGCTCTAATTGATTCGATGCATATCTAGCGCCGGTTCGGCTTAAATCAACTTGATACTTGTCCGCCTTTGCGAGGAAATGAAAGCTGATTGTAAATCTTGATAGTTAAATCCAAAAGGGCTTCGTTTAAAGCTGTTAAATTACGGTGATTGTTTTTTTTAGGTACCTACAGTAAAAGTCAAAGATTCTGTCACTTATCTAAGAGTAAATCAAAATTAAATTTCAGCATGTTTTAGAGGTTTTAAGGTTATAACTGATCAGTGACGACACGGTTGGCGCAGTGGCTCAGGCAATGGACTGCTGCGCTGCGTGTCGCGGGTTCGATCCCCGCACGGAACAAAAATTTGTGAGGCCTACAGATAGTTGTTCCGGGTCTGGGTATTTGTGTATGTGAGTTTAAATGTTTGTGAACGCACCCTCGATACAGGAGAACTTCCTAGTGTGGGGCAACGTTCTTAAAAAAAAAAAAAAAAGTGTAGTAATAACAACTGATTATAAATAATTTCTAAGTCTGGCAAACCGTTGTAGGGTTATGCATTAGGAAGTTTTTAGTAGCTGGCCCAGATTTGTGTCCGATTATTTAATTATTTATTTAAACTTCATGTACAATAGTGGCACATAGGCCGAGTTAATACCACACGGAAAGGATTAAATGTGTATTGTGCTATCCTCAATTATACAGAACCAACATAAACATATCATGTCTATCCCATGAGTTTGCAAGATCATCCTTGTCACTGGCACGGCAGTATTTATACGTTATTTTTGTCTCAGAACTTTACGACCTCTAGCTTCCTTCTAGCCGAAGGAACCACCGATCACTCTGGCTGCATTAAAAATAGATAGAACTAAATAACCTTTAAAACCACCCTTATACCTAAGCCACAAGAATATCATAAGCCTTTAACTTCATAATTAATTAACCCAAACAATTTTCTCCACTACAACAAGCAAAGGTCAGATTCCATAAAGAATTCAACTATAAACAGTGTGGAAGTTGCCGAGGATACAATGTTATAATATCACATACTTGCGACTCTTGTGAGCCCACAACTTAAACTTGCAGGCACTTGAACAAGTTATACATGATGTTTTGAAGACTTATTGAGACTTGAACAGACGTTCTTAAAATCGGTCGTGTCAGTAATTTATTTACGATGTTTGGTTTATCGGGTACTTGAAGTATTTTATTTTGAACGCAGACAGATTCAAATGTAAGTGGAATAAATAGAATTAATATGGAGTAATACTTTTATATTCTTTAACTTATTTTGAAACATATAATTTACATAATTTCCAACAATCATGTTTCAGTAACTACTGAGTGTTAGCATTGACCTTTTTTTGTGTCATAGTTTCTGAGGAACTCCTGTTTTATGCCCTTTAATTATTAAATAACCCCTCCTAGACGAAAGGGAGTGTCAGACTTCTACTGACTAAAAACCACCTATGTTCCTTCTTAGCCGTTTATGTCGAGGCCGCAGTATCTCTTACAACATCCCGCAGCCCCGGCGGGCCGGTTTTATGCCCTTGTTTTAAAGGATCATGTTCATGAATATATGAAATCCCGTACCAAACTGCATCAACATCAAACTTGGTTTTTATTGTCCACATTTATCATATTAATAACTCCTACAAAAGCTCTTTTTGTAAACTCAATTCGAGTTTTGGAGTAATTTTATTGAATCGAAAATAACCTCATAACCAGGCAAGTAGGTATTGTAGAGAAAAATACCTCTACGATACAGCTGAACTGTCAAAATCAACTGACGGATCTAATAGAACGTAATAGGGAGTAATACAATATTCATGCATTCCCCATTCAAAAATCAAATCCCAGCCGCACAATGTCGTAAAAAAATTTGAAAATAATTACTATAACATTTTGAGCTTGAAACATGAGAATTTTTGGTACGATTTTGGTCATTGTCTTTTGCATCATCATCATCTTTCACTCCAGATAAGTGCATCATACAAATCATGATGTTAACCATAATTCTTCTGCCTTTATATTAATTTATTAGGTGTTGGTACAGCAAGTATTCTTCTTCTACTACTACTAATACTACTTCTTCTTTTCTATTGCTTGTCATCTGATCAGGTACCTCCTTTCTTACCATATCAACCTTCATACAGTATATCCTTCATTTCTTTTGTCTTCTTTCACATTTGTACTCTAAACTTCCTCATAATTATGACATGTCATGTTCCTCACGATTTTATCAAAAGTTTACTGGCAAAACTGTGGCCAAAAGTTGCACTAATACGCTTATGTTCTAATTTTATGGTCAAGGCTTTAAATCTATCGGTAGTGACGTAAACCGCTTTTCACAAGTTAGGCGGCCAATTTTCAACACGGTACGAATATAATGGATCCTTTATACATCCAATATTAAAACAGGAATATTGATGGCGCGCGCTGTTATAAATATTATTATATCACTTTTAATATTGAACCTTCGGTGGTCGTGCTAAAGTTTAATTAATGTCGAACAAATAACTTAACGGCTATTGATGGTGCAACCAATCATTTTCAGTGTGAAGTGTGAACAACGATTAATGGTATTTCGTTTGAAAGACTTATGGCGCAATTAGAATCATTTACCCAAATTCGATTGCCTCTGGAATTCTGACAAACGATCAAATGCAAAAGAACTGAATCGAGTACGTGTTTGTTTCTTCATTCAAACTACTTGTAGAGTCACAAAAACATGGGCCCAAGTTCGAGCGGCTGAAAAAGGGCTAACGACTAATTGTCACTTCATCATTACTTCATAGAATGAGGGTAAAACTTAGTTTTTCAATTGAGAATTCGAGCACCTTGAAATGGGCTGACGACCAATAAATTGTCACTTCACTTCATGGTATGGAACTAATTCCCAGTTTTTGAATTGAGAATTTGAAATTAAGAGCTGGTCATGTTTAACATTATTCAAGATCTTTCTTTAAACACAGCCTGTATTGTTTGTTGGTCAGCTGTAAATAATGTTAGAGTAAAGTTTGACATAAATGCTCAAATTCATATTGCCCAGACATTTTAAAAAAAACTGATTTTATGTTGAGAACTTTAGATTTTAATCGATAACAGAGTACCCATTTAAATAAAACGTGTTTAATTTATGAACATTATCAACAGGGCTTAATTAAAATCCACCGTTCAAATGAAAAAGATATAAAACATAATAAATGCTGTAGGGATCGTACCTGAAGGTCAATTACGATTATTATCTTGGCGTTTGCTTTCATGAATATAAATTTTATTTCAGTCCAGTTATATTTTTGTTTGAATATTAACTTAAATTTTGATACTAGCTCGCACCACGTTTTATTAAACTATCAGTATTTTTATCATTAATCTTTTGGAACGCTTAATATTTTATTTTGCAAGTTTGACTATTAAAAAATAACAATGCGTGGGTATTGCTTAAAAATATAATTAGCATTTCACATCAAATGGGATAAATGTGAAACATTTATAAGTTTTAAATAACAAATTAAAATAATTATTAGCCTTATATGTGTTTATCAAAAACAAAATTGTCGCTCAATCCCGCAGTAAAGATCCCAACAATTTGTATAATAATATATACTGAACCCTGGATTAGCAGCTTTATCAACGTGCGGGAAAACCAAAACAAAAACCTATTTTCGCTGTACTTTCATTACAAACAATTCACGAATCCTATGAACATACCTTGTAACTTGTGTAACCAGAACTAATTTAAGTCTGTTTGTGAAATTCCCCAGAAATTCTGATTGCTTAGAATATAATATACGAGTAATGTTTTCCTACTAAGTTCACAGTAATCCTAAGGAATATAAACTGGATTATTTGATGCCAGACTCATCCCTCATCCAATTTTTTTCCCCCGAGTTTAAAAAAACAAGTGACTTCCCTATTTGATGGCTCCCGGCTAATCTAGATGATACCGCAGAACGATACATTAATTAAAGTTGATTTTATTATACGTTCCTAGATTATTTGAAGGTCAAAGTTCTTTGACGCATATCACAAATACTCTCTGTTACGTAAAATTGTTTACATTGTTGTGTTGTAAGGAATAAAAAATAAATTTGGTAAAGCCAACTCAGTGGATATATTTTTTTTATGTCAACAAGAGTCTGTTCATGTTGGTAACATCTGCCCTTTGTAAATTGAAAAAGAGTATATTTATGAAATAAAACGAATACATATTTTTTGTATTATGTTCTTTACCTCAAAAAGAGTAATAAAACGAAACGAAAACTTCTCTAGATGCTTCATACATTTCAAGCACCATCATAGTAAAACTAGCGTTTAAATTCGACTTTGCTTGCGTAGTGGTCGAAATTGTGTGACCCGAGCCAAATAGCTGAATAAAATGTACGCTTTGTTCCAAGTCATGCTATGATCTACTTTCTTGCAAAATTTTATTCAAATACGTTGAGACAGTACGTCAGTAACATAATGGTATGCATAACCAAGTAATTTTGGTTAAACAACACGTGGTCCATTAAAATAAAATAGAATATATTTACAAAAATAGAGCTAAAAAAATAATTTAAAGAAATACAAAAAGTAAGTACATACATAAATATACATATAACGACGACAATAGGACACTTAGGGGGCAAAATACTTCTCCGAATTGCTGTCATCCAGAAACGTGCCCAGAGGTCTGACAACACTACCACGTTGAAGGGCAATGCTATTTCTTTGGGCAAAGAAAGAGCCAGTTCCCTGGTCCCGCGAAGTCTCAACCAGTTAGCGAGAGATTCTTTGTACAAATACAAATAATATTGATGACAGCGTTTTGTAAGCCACACAATTGTTATCATGATAGTTTAGGTAAGTTTTTCTTTTCTTTTCTTTGTAGATTAGGTTAGGTACTTAAGTAAGGTTTTATAAAAAAGAAGACGTGTATTCTAGAATGAATTTAGTAATAAGGAGATACTTGAAAAGAGCAGCCCACTTTCTGATCAATACAAAGAAACATTTGTACCTAAGTACGTATGTAAAACCAAAACAGATACGTATAAGCGTATTACCCAATGACGAGCGTCGAAACCGTTTTTCTTTTATCTACCGCTCGAGTGCGAAATTGGTATTTGTGTCAAAGCTGTCGCCGATTACAGATCTGTGGAAATTGGGGACATTGTATAGACAAACGTATAAAACATAGATCATATAAGAAACGAGTATCTGGTCCTAAGTGTAGATATATACTAAGATGACTTGTCGAATTTTTCGTTAATATTAAGAATAGGATATTTCACCGAAAAAATATAATTAGTCCGTCTGTTACATTTTCAAAAAATAATGGACACGTATTTTTGGTTTTATCATTATAATAAAAAAAAAAAAAAAAAAAAACCTTGTGGCGTCACACGACTTGACGCGACTTTTCGAAGCACTGTATCGTCTTCATCTTTTGTTAAAGTGACAAGTGTTCTCTTTTGAAAATCTATCTGACGGACTAATTAGATTTTTTTTTGTGAAATATCCTATTTACAAAAGAACACCGTTTACGTCGCATACATTTTGACTGCTTTCCGATCACGACAAAAATAAAACAATAGAAAAAAAAAACAAATATCTGAAACAGATAAAGCATTCTAATTTCGACGATAGAACCAAAAATCAGAACAATCTATCGTGGCCAAACTCATTCCTCATACTCAAATAGAGGGAATAGTCCCAAGAGATTGGTGTCGTGAATGTGGAACAAGCAAGGTATCTCAATGATGTTATTTTGGTCTAATGTGTTGCATCAGCGTTGTTAAAACTGTTGAAAAAAGGTCAAGAAAGTGACATTAAGAATGGTAAAACAATTATTTATAATATCGCAAAGAGGGAAAGTCACCACACAAAGCATTTTACCAAGATATTAAAATATTTTCAGCGACGCAGAAAAACTTAAATGCCCAATAGTTTGTAAAGAATTTATTAAAATATACATTTCATCAGATGGTCCTGTCATCGGTTTTAAATAAACAATTAATATCAGTAACAGAAGTATATCATCATCAGCCTATATTGTTCCCACTGCAGGGACTCAGGCCTCCTCTCTAGGAGAGGGATGGGCTATAATCCACCACGCGGGCCCAGTGCGGGTTGGTAGATGTCACATATCTTCGAATTTTTATTCTAAGATATGCCGGTTTCCTCACGATGTTTTCCTTCACCGTTTTGAGAGCAGTGGTGATGAAATAAATTACACAAAGTAATGCGCCTGCCCGGGTTCGAACCCACGACCAACTGTTCGTAAGTCGGGGCCGCAACCACTGGGCCACCACTGCTCTAAGAAGTATATATCAGTTCATATTGTTTTATGCGGTCTAATTTATCACTAACCACGATGGTTTTCAGACAAAGTGTCTGAATAAGACGAGATGGCAGCAAAAACACTGTTTTATTGGCAATCGGCCAAGCAAACCTTTTAGCTATATTAGGCGGAACGTTTTGGTGTCATTATACTGATCATAATAATGGATAACTGGTTCCAATGAATGCTATAATTATATTAGAATGGGTAATTTGAAAGTCATTGAACAGTATCGATAAAATTTGTGAGATAAGTCTTTTTAAACGATTAGAATTTCGTATAAATTTTGTGTAATTATGTTTAAAAAATAGGTTTAGGTAGCTAAACCTATTTTTTAAACATGCTGTTTAGTTTGTTATCTATGGTTGTAAAAATGACTCAATGCATTTCTACGCACATTACGAGCGATTACGTAATCAAAGCATATTATATTTCAGGGTTGCCTAAATTGAAATAGTAGTTACAGGCAATTTTAAATTGTCGAAACATAAACAACAAATAGAGCTACAGTCCCCGTTTTAAAGCATAATAACGGTGAAAGCACTGTATTGCCAATTTGAAAGCGTAGATCGTTATAGAGAAGTACGGGCCAGAAACTCTATGGACACTCATTTAAAAAACAGAAAAACCTACATCCCTATAATTACGACAAAAAATACACAATGATAAGTTAGGGCTGTAAATGCCGCCGCGGGAGACGCTCCGGGCGTCGGAGGCCGCGTGACGCCTTCCGGCCACCGTAGACGCGGGCCTGTGGACGGTGAGTAATGGGCTAGCTCGCCGTCCGTCCGTCTTATGACGATGACAGGCCGTGTCGACGGCGCGTTCGTGTTCCATTCGATACCGCGGCCTTGACATATAGGGCGAAGAAGGAACATGGGTGGTTTTAGTCAGTAGAAGTTTGACACTCCCTTTCACTCTGCCCAAGAGCGGGAGCGGTTTTTGATGATTACTCCCCCACCCAAAAAAAAAAAGTTGGGTTTAACATGGTTAGTAAATCAATAAATTTCTCTTTTAATTTAAGCTCGGTTTACGCACTAATGCCATGACCAAGTTTAACACAATACCGTAATGATACTGAGTCCCACTTAAAATGAGTTTTATTTCATGATAAAACAATAGTTTGAACAATGTCTGACACAGATACCGGGTCAAAAGTTAAATTGCATGGCGTAGGGACAAGTTTCCCAACAGCAAACCTCTCTTTTATTTGTTAAAATGTACAACAACATTAAACCCTTACTAATGCCGAGGCATACCGTTATCTAACGTATAATCTACCCTTGTGCGACCTCTGAAGGTCACAGCCCTCTCTCTTAGAGATTTCCACGGTGAGAGACAAAATAATTCTTAATCTCTTTCTTTCTTAATTATTAATTCTATATCAAAGAAGTTATTATTTATTTTATTTTAATTAAATATGTTACGTTTTTAGCCAAACAAGCAAATATCTTTTTTCATATAATGTAATATTTACATACTGTTAGTGAATACGTTCGCTCACATTCTTACAAATTAATATATGTATGTTTATGTTCAAAAGCTTTGCTAACTGGTGTGTAGTCTATATTCTTCTTCTGGTGTGTGTGTGATGTGAATAATATTATTATCATAATAGGGAATGCAGTTGTGCCCCAGTGGTGGCGGCCCCGACTTACGAACAATTGGTCGTGGGTTCGAACCCAGGCAGGCACATTACTTTGTGTAATTTATTTCATCACCACTGCTCTCAAAAAGGTGAAGGAAAACATCGTGAGAGAATCGGCCATATCTTAGAACCAAAAATTCGAAGATATGTGACATCTACCAATCCGCACTGGGCCCGTGTGGTGGATTATAGCCCATCCCTCTCCTAGAAAGGAGGCCTGAGTATCTGCAGTAGGAACAATATAGGCTGATGATGATGATGATGATTCGTGAATAGCAATCCACTGCCGGCACATTCTCTATGATTGCATATCATTTTACTCAACATTTTGGTTAGTCTAAACCTAGCTGATTTGCTAGCTGGAAGCTGCCTGCCTTGCAAATTATCAGTGATCCTTCTAGTGCCAAGGTTTCTGATCCTATGTCTGTTAGGCCCCAAAACTGTCAAACAGTCAGACAATTTTAACCATATTATTATTAGCCATATTACAAAAATAATACCATAATCTCCACCCAACACTCATGATCCTTATTACCAGAACTGCGGTGGCAAACAGTATCGTCAGTACTTATCAAATATTTACGTTACACAGATTTTTTGTAAGCCACCTCATACGTCATGCCAGTTCGCACATATTTCGCAGAATGTAATATTGCCGCTGGAAAATATACGGGGATAATCTCGTTAACAAGTTGACTCGTCCATTTCGTCCTCCCCTGTACATGACCATGTTGTTTAATTTTTTTGCTGAAGCTGAACATATTTTAACGATAGGATTTTGGCGTGTTCGTTTATGTAATGTCGCTATTTTGTGATGGGGTGCCCTAATTTGTTTTTTTTTTGCGTCCGCCATGGACTGAAACCTTATTTCATGGATTTATGATTATACTAGCTTGTACCAGCAGCTTTGCCCGCACGGAGTTCGAGATCCGTTCAGTCGTTTTTGCGTCAAAGAGTAACAAACATACATCCATCCAACCATACACCCTCACAAACTTTCGCATTTATAATAGGTATTAGTAGGATGCCGCATAGTTGAACAAAGGCCTCTTCACACACGAAGACGACACACGCACTTATATTTTGAATTAAATAACATACATAAACTCGCACATTTTTCCAATACTCGCACATTTTTTTAATAAATACGCATAAACTACAGAGAGTCACTTGCTACGATCTTTAATTTAACGCACGCCGGTTGCGAGTACGTAGGTACCTGTCCTTTCTGGGAACCTTACCAATATGGTCAGTGTATGTCTTTCCCGGGGCATTGCCACTCACATCTACCTTGTTAGTTGCCTGTAACTTATCCTCTCCCAAGATCAAACCCCCTAAGCATCCTCTTTTCAATTTTTGAATTATGAACTTATTTACGCAATTTTGTTTTATTATCGTATTAGTAGACATTTGGTCTGACTATTATACCATCATGGGTTTTTGACGAAGTTAATTTTCAATTTCAACTTTAAAATCTCTGGTCATGTAAATGTAGTTTTTATACCGCTCGATAAAGTACAAAAAGTTCATAGGAAATTCTTTAACTAATGTTGTCTGCTTCGTTATATGAGCTTATTGACATGATATTCCATTAATTAATCTATTTACAAGCCTTTTAAAGATACTAAAAAATAAAAGTATTACACTTTAATAAAACTTCTCCCAATAAATGGAAATATTCCGTAAGATATAATTATGAGGGTTCAGAGTCGGATTAAAAGTAAAACAAACAGTAAAATTAAATGTGATTCAGAAAGTTCGGCCACTTATTCCGAATGTTCGAGGTTATATCCTTTATCTTGGTTACTTTGTTTGGGCCCTTTTAATCTTATTTTCAAAGATAAAAGAACTGGTGTAACGCTTTTCTCACAAATTATAGATTTAAGCTTCATTTTGGAAGAATAGAAAAGCCGGGATTGCCATTGCCCTTTTTTTTTGTCGTGTGGAAAATCATCAAATACCCGCTCTTGGGCAGAGCGAAAGGGAGTGTCAGACTTCTACTGACTAAAAACCACCAATGTTCCCTCTAAGCCTTATATGTCGAGGCCGCGGTAACTTGTGAACAACCCGCAGCCCCGACAGGAATGTCATTGCCCTCATTTACACTTATGGGGTAGGCACAATGGTACAAGGTACTATAAAAGGATTGTTAAAGGATAGTAACAGGCGGCATTCTTTTCCTTTAAAATTATGTTATATGTTGAGGCAATATACAACGATTTTTTAATCGGAAATACCACAATCCTAAAACGTTGCAGTTAAATTGATTGCAACAAATCATGTAAAAAAAATATTCTTCAAATTATTAAAATATAGCTGCCGAGCAGTATGTATTTTGGAATGTATTTAATAAATAAGATGGGGGCGGCGCGGCGGTTCATATTTGGCCACACACCAAATTCAAGATCCCTGTACACCATTACTTATTATTTTTACAGTATATGAAAATGTGCGAACGTGGTCGTAATGATACGACGAATGGATCATAATAGCACGTTTATTACGATATCACGCGCAATGTAAACAAAAGAAATGGTTGTTACTTTTTATGTTTTTGTGTTCGGTTGTGTTATCTGAAATGACATTTGCGGATAATACCACTGTATTTTGTTTTCTGGTACGCGTCAATTTGTTTTTTTTTGTATTGTTATCTCTAAAGCCGTTATGGTATTTTAGTACATGTCTTATACACGTCATATAGTAGTACATTCATATTTTGCTCCAGTATTGCGACGTAGCATCTTATCAAAGATTTTTATTGATATTTTTATTCTTTACTAACGGACGTCACGCGGTTTTACTCGCGTAGTTCCCGTTCCCGTGGGAATACAGGAATAAAAAGTAGCTTATGTTACTCAAGGTGAATGTAGTTTTCCAATGGTGAAAGAATTTTTGAAATCGGCGCAGTAGTTTTTGAGTTTATTCATTGCAAACATACACACACACTCACAAAAATACAAATCTTTCCTCTTTATAATATAAGTGTAGACAAATGAAAACTTACGACTCAGAACTTACTAATTTCATTACAATAAGAATAAGTTCTTCTACCATACTACTCTGTTACTGGTCATCGCAGCAGTCACCTCCTTTGTAACTGTATCATCCTTCACACAGTCCATCCATCGTTTCTTTTTTCTTCTTTAAATCTAATATCCATCTTCATTCATACTCAACATTTTCCTCACTAAATTTTCATCATTTCTTCGCATATCACTACCATACCAATCTATTAACCTATCAACCAATTATACTACTTACTTACCACACCACAACCACTACCACCACACCATACCAACCATAACCTTAATACTTACTTTTTTAATTTTGTTATTTCAAAAATGTTTTGTTATGACATAATCTGGTTAATTCAATTTTAATTTAATTTATGCTTGGTGTTGTTTCTTTTTTTTTTAAACTGATTTTATAATGTAATAATAATTATTATTTTCAAATGAATGTACCTATTGTAGAATTATTGCTCACCTTATATTGTGAATGTTGTGCATGCCTGTAAGTGATTTATTTACACAGCACAGAAGACCTATGATTATTTGTGACAACCTTCGTAAATAATTATTTCGTTGGTGTGCCTCAATAAATAAATAAATAATACATTTAACAAACTTATAAAGCTTAACACTACTAAGTATACAGTGAGTGTTAAATCAGATTATCTGGCGAGGAAGACGGAGCGCCACTCATTAGGTAATGGGGGCGATCAATCTCCATCAATTAATCACCCTGCTGCCTCTATGATGTACTGTTAACCTCTGCATAATACCTATGTACTTGTTTGATATAGCTCTATGAATGGAGTAATTAATGAGCGGATCAATTTGTCAGATAGAATGCCAAAGCCTGATATTTTTTTGCTGCTAATTATTTGTATTATAAGGCATTAATAAATAAGTGAATAAGGGGTAGGACTGAGTCAAAAAAATATGATTCTAATTAGTCCGTCAGTTAGATTATCGAAAAATTTTGGATATGTGTTTATTGTTTTATCAAATTAATAAAAATTGACGAAGATAAGACGCGTCAAAGATCATTAGTGGCAGGTTGTGACGTCATTTGTTGGTGAAAAATGTGACTATGTGACGTTTTCGAGGAATTCACGAGTTTTCGAAGCATTGTATCGTCTTCATTTTTTGTTTATGTGAAAAAAGAAAAAATACGTGTCCAATATTTTTTGAAAATCTATCTTACGGACTTATTATTATTTTTTTGTCCAATCCCCTATTACTCTTAAACATGGTGTAGGTGGCTGCGTCTTAGGAGCCAGTGATTCTCTTTCATGTTCTTGTATAAATTAAGTATTTGCCGTTGATGGCCGGCTGTTTTTTGTAGATCTTTGATCTTTTCAGTCATTACTTGTCAGTTACCCGAAAATTTAATAACCAGTCTTACCAAGAGGTATCGTAATAAAGATGAAAGATGATGTAGTTCAGATAGTCAGTCGCTCCATGTTACGGGCTAGGTAGATATTAGATATTACACCATTCTAACCTCGAGCCAACGAAAAGTCCAAAGCTGCCGTGTTAAGAAAACCATGGCAGTCAACCAGATTGTGAGTCGAGGAAATGGTTTGTTTTTCAAATACGTTATTTAAATTAGGAAATTTTCGCCTTGTACGCTCACTCTTAGTAATTTAGCTATAATGCACATACAGCTCTCCTCATTTTAATTTTAGACTTAAATTAACAAGTTCATGAAAAAGATATTTTCAATTTTATTTAGTATTTAACTTCTTCCTTCGTCTAGTCGTCTAGATGGCGTACTGTGTCAATAATTGCTCGTTCAGTTCTATTTACTTAAACAGGATGAGTTCAGAATATTAATATAGGTATCGGTGAGCGGAGTTCATTTGTAACTTACCCGACGTCGGCTGTACAAAATAAATAGATACAGAAGACGAGGTCTACACAAATAGCAAAAAACAAATAAACACAATGCATAAGCACGGCTATATCAAATTTTAAAACAATGAGTGACAGTAATTATAAGTAAGCTTGCACTCTTGTATGCAGACGCTTGTCTGGGCGTGCATATTTCATATCAACGACCCAAATAAAAACAACAACATTTGGATAAAAAAAAAACATCTACTTCCACGGTACTGAAAATGACAGCTCAGCGCTTTTCTGGTGGTTGCCACTGTTGATTTCGGATCCAAGAAGATACAGGTGCTTTCAGAATAGCGAATAGCGAGGCTGACTCCCAAAACAAAATTGTCATTTTAATTCACGGCAAATCGCCACGGCAGTTCGAAGGACCCTACTACTCGTAGCTTTGCAACAGGATTCAACCTGATTTCCACAAGTTGAATGTAACTGACCTTCTATAAATAACTATTCTACGTTAACTGTACCAGTAGTTTGACCCAGTTCGGTCAAAGGTAAATTAAGTCAGCAGGAAATGAGTTTTTGTATTGTAAATAATTGTTCCTTCTTATCCTGAATAACGTTGGTTTTTATAATTTGTGATAAAGGAGGCCGGAAATTAAAGTTCGGGTGAAAGAAGTTTTTGTTACAAGGATATTATTTAGTTTTAAACGAATCATTCTGAAAAGTTTTTAGGCTTCCTCTTTTAGATATTAGTGTTATTCACATATCGAGTTATTGTTTTTAGAGGAGCTCGTGGGTCGATGCGACCACTTTTTTTTTTTTGAATAGTAAACGAGTCATGGAGGTAATTTAAGTAAAGTTATAACCAGAAAATCTAGTATTTACGAAAAAAGCTATGAAAAATTTGGAACTTTGACCCCCAATATCTCCGTAACTAGGGGGTTTCCAGGTATGGTCTAGAATAAAAAAATATCGCAGTGATGGGGAGAACAAGTGCCTTTCGTTTGCTTTAAGGGTACTTTTACACCCTTTATACCAAGAAACATATTAACTATTATATTTAACAAAGTATTAAGTTGTTAGGTAACTATATCTGTACTAAATCGAATCTTGTTAACTTAGACCCACTTAGCTACTAAGAAATCCTACGAAGTCACATTGAGTTAGATACGTTTTAATTGACAAAGCTGTCGAAACAGTTCGATGACCTTGAGCAAGCGGCACTTAAGAATGGATACTAATTGAATTTACTTTGTCTTGGGTTGTGGGCACACTGGAAACAACTCTCTTTAATCCTCTGAATAGTTTTGTCTTAAGCCGAGTTTTGACTATGGGATGTAATATATATTACATCCCGCGATTGCTGTTCAAACAGTAAGATTACAGTGCACAGCAGTGCAGTAGCACAGTGTGAACGGTCACGGATAACATGTACGGCGAGCGATAAAATTTTACATCTCAAGATGTAATATATATCCCCCAGTCAAAAGCCAGTTTAATTTTTTAGAACCTATCGGAAAATAGGTGGGATGATTGGGACTATCTAAAGTTTTTAAGTGCCTGTGGGAATTTCCTCCTTGTGTCGAAGCTAGGAAAATTTGAAGTGATAAAACACAATGTTTTTACGCACACTTTAAAACTTCATTTTATTGAATTCGTTGAGCCGGTGTTTCGTACCAGACTACTTAAAAATAAACATGTAATAACCAAAAAAAATGCAACCTACATACAAACTTTTTTTTGTTACACCTACTGACAGGACTATCCCTGACTTTATAGACAGTCTTAACCCATATTGCGCGCAGCTTAATAGTTTATAGTTGAAGGCAACTAAACGTTTATTAGCCATGTGTTTTGATGCCTGTCAGTTTAGAGATTATGAAGGATATGGGTTAGGATTGTATAGGGATAAATTAATTAAATTGCTGGCAGCAGATGTAGGAGATGGGCCTCGTTAAGACCGTCCTAGTTTTGAGACTGATTTATCTGAAGCTTATAATTTCTAGCAGTATGTTGCCTTGTAAGACAACATTACAACAAGGCTCCTGAATATGAATATTTTATGGCCCAATAATCTCTGATGTTAGTTGAACCAAAACTGTCTATCTTTTTGGAGTTTCATCCATGTTTTAGTCCCATATTATGACTAATTTGAATACGCCATATTTGCCCTTTTCTGGTATTTTTTAACTTGAAGAATGTAGGTTGACAAACATTATGGAGACAGAATCAATATTATTGTAAAGACACCAGCACTCTAAGCTACGCGAAACTGTCAAAATTTCCCAATCAACCTCGATTGTAATGCTTTAACGATAACGTTAAAACAGTAACGAGTTTTTTTTTTACAGAATGTAGTGGCTTGATGAACTGGCATCTGAACGATATCATAAAGTATTGCAATCGTCTGGAAAATTACTCTGAAATGTTTTCATCGAAAATTTAACGCAGTTTTCAAGCTTTGCCGCAAAATCACACTAATATTACAAACGCGAAAGTTTGTGAGTCTGTGAGTGTGTATATTTGTTACTTCTTCACGCAAGAACTACTGAACAGGTTTGAATAAAATTTGGTACTCAGATAGTTTATAACTTGGATTAACACATATGATAGTTTTTATCCCGGTTTTATCTTCCCGTGGAATAATTTTCGAGCTGTAGCGGATGAAACCGCTGGCAACAGCTAGTTATGTATAAAAATCTAACCTTCATAAAATAGTTCCTCATATTATCACTCTACATAAGTCGCAATTAAATAGAAGTGCATTTCGTACTGTGTTTGTTTTAATACTTAGTGCGGCTGCGAGTGAAACTGATTGTTCTATATTTCCTCGTCCGCCATTGTGCATTGGTGCAGCTTCATTTGCGTTTCTGCGTATTTCGTATCATCTGCCATCGTTGAAGAATTTCGGCGAAGTAATTATTTTTGTGTGTGTATTTTTTATAGAAAAGGGAGTGTACTGAGTTCGTGGTTATGTTCAGAAGTCAGTTTCTGTCGTTAAGATGTTAGTTTATGTTTTTGAAAATATCATATCGAATACCATTTGGTGTATGGCTTCCATTTTATGTGTAAATAATTTTTCAACTCATTTTCACTGATTTAATAAACTAGAAATTATTCAGCTTATCTATTTTGCTCATACTGATTTATCCTTGGGTAGAAACCTGTTTTACTATAAGAACAATCTTTGTTTTCTTATATTCTGCACCTAACTAGGAGAAAAACACAAACATTTTTTTTTGGCAGCTCACTATAAGATATGCCTGGAAAACCAGACAAACCACCATCGTATTTACCAGTAATTGCATGCAAATGCACACGTTGATCCCTTGAGGCACCTCTAAGAGGCTATATTCGAATGACAAATCATTGTACTGGGCGATGTTAGCATGTGCCTAATACACATCATTTAGTTCCTATATGTGTCCCAGTATAAACTCTGGTGATATAGAATAAGTTTTCTAGACAGATGTCACATTTTTGTAAACGTGCTTGTTCTTCTGATGGTTTGCCTGTGCGGATGCACAATAAGTATATTTTGGAGTCTAACGATGTTATTTTATTGAGTAGCCCACGGAATTTCCAACAATGACTTCACGACAAGTGTTTTTTTTTCATTTTATTATTTAATATGGCAGTATCTGAAGTCTGTTATTTTATATTTTCACACCATAGTTACACGCGAAAGTTGTCATATGACTGTTTGATTTCGATTTCGCCCATTGAAATATTGTATTCATAAATACTACTTAGTAGTAGTACCTAGTATTTATGAATATTTCAATGGGCTAAATCGAAAACAATTTGGGGCAGAAGGTAAAATATATGAACATAAAGCTAACTACATACTTCTTTCAGATGGGTGCTAGCGAATCCTTAAAGAAATAGTTGTTGTTATTGTCAAGCAATCCTTGTCGATAATTATAATCCTATATCGCTACAAAACACTTAGTTGTAAACACGGATGAGCTGTTAAATACTTTACAAGGTGAGGAATCGAACTTGGACTGTTTTGTGGACGAAATTCACAAGAAGATGATAACTACATAATTATATAGATAATAGTAATAACATTTATTCAACAAAAATAAAAATTAATAAGTAAAAGGTTCGGTGAGCCACAAACAAAGCGTCAAAGGCTTGAGGACATTATCATAAATCGTGAAGAAAGAAAGACCATTATTCCATAACCGACGTTCCTAATCTGAATTGAATTTAACGTGCTCTGCAGGGTTAATGCGTATCTTTTAAATGTCAGTGGAAATCATAGTGTCCATCGATTAACTGTCCAATCATCAGTTATCGTTGGGAATATAAAACTAACCATTTGACAGTTAGTTGATGGACACTATGATAGCCATTGACATTTAAAAAGATACGCATAAAACAAATATTATAATGTTTTATTTATGTCCGTACAATAATTATAAATAAAGATGACCTTAGCGCGTATTAGGTACATAATTATGCTCAGTTCTGTCTCAATAACAACAATCGTCACATACGGCTACGCTACGACTCCTTCAAGAGCTGGACTAAGTAAGTGGGTAAGTGGACTTTTCCAAGTGCTTGTCGGACTGTTTTCAAAATGTGGCTCCCACCCTAATCGGAAAATGCATGCATTAAAACACAAACATTTTTTTTTGGCAGCTCACTATAAGATATGCCTGGAAAACCAGACAAACCACCATCGTATTTACCAGTAATTGCATGCAAATGCACACGTTGATCCCTTGAGGCACCTCTAAGAGGCTATATTCGAATGACAAATCATTGTACTGGGCGATTAGCTTTTAGACTATTGACATTATGCCGATAGGTCCCCGAGCATTTCTCAGGAGACCTCACAATTAAAGCAATCGAGGCTAGACGAAAACTTTGTGGATAGGTAGAATTTATGACTCAGGAATGATTATGTGACCCTATTTTAAGCAAGATGGGACAAAACGATCGACAAAATAAGGTTCCCACTACTGGGATACTTGCCTTCTCACTATGAGAGAGAGCGTGCCTTAATCCACCGCGCCGGCCTGGTAAGGACAGTTTCGTGGAAGGTGCATGTCTGCACGTATGATGTTCCTACTTATACAGTTTTAATATTAGGTTAAATCTTTGGTAAAATATAGGAAAAGACATCTTAGTCGTATTATGTTTTAAGTGTAAATTTCCGTCCTCCGGCTACAAAAAATCTTGTTGTTTTGAAATGAATTGAAATGCTTATCGGTACTATTCGTGATATATACGAGTATTTCAATTCTTTTTGTTTCACACTCGGAGTTCTTAGAAAATTTGCCATGAACCTTTTTCCTTCCCCGTTTTGAGAATAATTAATAAGGAATTAAATAAATTACACAAAGCACAGTCTCTGGTACCCCCAAATTACTTTCTTCAAAATTTCAGTCCAATATAATCACAGGCCGTTAAGTGTTCCAGCCCTTTTTTAATTTCCCCAACCCTATTCAAACCCGTTTAATATCAATGCAAAAACCATGTAAAGTGTCAAAAGACACATGACCGGTTCATCCCGTAGAAACGGGTGACGTCACTGACATTGACATGTGAAAGACAACCCTCGACCCTATTGACGTTAGAATAGGGAAATATGTCAATAAAATTTACATCGATCATTCGGTTTTTTTCCTTGAAATGTTTTTCAAGAGACATCACAAAGTTTTCAAACGAGGATTTATTTTAAAGGTGCTTCTACTTTTGTTACTTTCTTTTTTCGTAAAGATTTCGTAGTAATGTACGAAGGGTGAGTTTGATTGTTGATATTCTCGGAAATCGTTTCAAAGATTTTCCGGAACCCGTTTTAGTTCCATTTTTTTAAATCTTGCACACATCAATCTAATAAGTAGAGTATTGTAGATTGATTTAAAAGAAAACACTGGAACGAAAAGAAAGCAAAAATAAAGGTCTACACTCCGTCTCTGTCAATTCCTTAATTTCAGCAACTAATAATAACATAAAATCAAATTGATTTTAACTCAAAAGATATTGATAGGATCCTAGAACTTCCGTTCTTAATCGTTGATCTCGTCAAGTTGTACTATAATTGGTCTGAGTTGCAGCTGCCCCTAACACAATGACTGTGCGGGGCAAGCTTGACCCAACGCAACGGCAATTGATTCTTCAAATACCAATTTTTTGGCTTATTTTAAGAGGGGACCCAGTGTTTTTCTAGGGTCTCAGTCCGTATGGCGTTATTTTAAGATTCAAAGGTAAGTAACAAGAAAAAACTCCGTAATGGTAACAAATAATGAATACATCATAAAACCTTACAAATCGCGACCTCCTTTACAACTTAACCTTTTGCTTTAAAAATTTTCCTTTTAATTCAGTTCTGCAGTTGAGTGCCTATGACTGCGGAGTATTTCAAAAGATTTTTGTTTAGCATCATTTAGTTACAGGGCCCGAAAGCAGTTACATTCAGTAACTGTCGGTACTACGAGTATGTTGATTGAGTAAGAATGGAGTTTTTAAAATTAGAAATAAAAATGGAAATGGTACACGTTTTTGGTGTATCATCATTATTATTTTTCAGTACTGTTTCATATGCAGCCGAGATAGATTTTTTAGTCTATGCTTTCTTGATCCATACTGGGCGTCTAAAATGGTCACAGACGCAGATACATTTATTTAGAAGGTCCATTATATGCTTAATAACGCAATTCACATTATGATCTGCTAAAGTGACCATTTTAGACCCCTTGGTGTCAAGAGTGTCCTTGATGTCATATTTTCTCGGCAGATCTATGATAGTATTAACATCATCATCCGCCGAACTAATTTGGGGTCGGCTTCCGGTCTAATCGGATGCAGCTGAATGCCAGTATTTTACGTGGAGCGACTGCCTATCTGACCTTAACAACCTAGTTAATACTGGGTAATACGATACCCTTAGGTAAGACTGGTTGTCAGACTTTCAGGCCACTGACTCCCAAGTATCAATGTGTTGCATGCATATTAAATATTTGCTTCTTTTTGTGTAGTTGAAATAACACGAAACGAACACCCATACTAACTGTACATATTTTTTTATTTGCCACTCGTTATAGCAACATTCCAGATTAGATCCAATGCTATGCTATAAGACACAAAAATGACAATATAAAAAAGTAGTAAATTAAATAAGTTAAGTAAGAAGAAGAGAATTGAATAAGATAAGCTAGTTAGCAGAATGGCTAGAGGGCCTGACTGCATAAGATAAGCCAAATGTTGTTAGGCTAAATGCAAATGAAAATAACATAGAAAAGACTAGATTATACAATACTTCCATATATTAATTTAGCAAACAGTAGCATGATTGAACTGAAATTGATAAAGTAAGCGCTTTACAGTCAAGTTTCTTTTGAGGAAAAACTTACAAGTGGGACACTACATTCAATTTGAAATTCCTAAGTATCTTTAAAACTTCGTACAACATGAGGATATCTTTTGAAGACACAATTTTTATTACAATATTCAATGTGGTGAAAAGTTCGAGGAAAAGAATTTTCTTTAACCATAAATTGCTTGTCAAAATAGAGATGTTCACAAAATACGAGTTTCTGGGATTTCGTTTGGAATGATCGAGTTGATATTTTTGTGTGAATATGGACTTGTATGTCCTGGAAATGTTTTAGTTCAGATGTTATAACCATTGCTAATGGACACAGTGATTTTTCTACATAACTAGTCCTCCTACAAAGATTTCCTACTTCTTAAATCACTACTAAACATTCATAAAACAATAATTAATGATAGCTATTTGAATAATTTCGAATAAAAAAATCAAATAATTAGTAATTAACAGAAAGAAAACAAGATGACGACACGGTTGGCGCAGTGACTGAGTGTCGCGGGTTCGATCCCCGCACGGATCTAATAGTTGTACGGCCAACGGATAGTTTTTTGGGTCTGGGTGTCTGTGTATGTAAGTTTAAGACTTCATGAAACTTTTTTGTAAATTTTGGAGAAATTTTTTTAGAAAAAGAAAATGACATAACATTTTTCTTTCTGAATTAGGTAGGTACAAGTTTACACAATTTTCTAAATAAAAAGCTTCCACAAACGTTTCGTGAACATATATTATTTTACCAGTTAAAAATAATTATGTTACAGCAGTGAGGTTGCCAGTTTAAATAACACGTAACTGTGGCCTGTAATTGTTATTTTTTTAATATTACTGTATTTAACCACCTGCTGCTTGGACATTAAAGAGAGTTATGGTTTGGCAACAATCGTAATTAGGGTCGGTATACGTAACTACAGATAAGAAGTCCCAATATGTTATAACAAAGAATGAAGATGATTAAATTTCGTCCGCAAAAATACTGTTATGTTGGCATGCATAACATAAATATAATTCATAGCCAATAGCATCCAAGAATAATATTTTTTTATCAGTGAAAAACATTTTAGAATTTAATTTTTACCATAGAAAACTCTGTTTCGAAATGTAATAATAGGTCTTATTATGAACATAATCTAATACAACCTGCACAAATATTTTGTTGCTGTCTGTCCTAAAATTGTGTCAGGATATCCGATCAGAATAAAAAAAAAATTACAATAAGACTGATCACTTAGGGTATCAGTTTTTAGGGATCAGAATGGAATAACTCTAATTTTCTATGTACCAATGTCATATTATATTACTTGTTTACTATTATTTAATACACTCGTTTTTTCTCCGAACCTATCTGAAGGTCGTCGTTGACGATTTCATTCCAAAAAATATGAAAATAAACTTATAATTTTTTTATAAATCATATTCGCAATTAAAGAAAAATGCAGTCACTATGTCATTCACACAACCAAAGTTACTCTACCAAATAAACTGGTCTGACATTCCCTAATGAGTTCAAAACGAACTCCTACCTAAGCGAACAATATCACTATAATTACGACCACAAATTCAGCGTTTATTTCTATACGAGTGTCTTGTCCTTCACAAACTGTTTGTCCCTCCTTACATGAATACCACTGTTGTGTTATATTCAGACCCAAAGAACACATTTGGGTCCTGAAACTGACCTCAAGAAGACATTAATGTATTATATGATCTGGGACAATGACTTTAGTTTCTACATTATATTGTGTTAAAGTAGAGTATGATAATACTAAGGAAGTACGATAAAACTTTATATGTATAGTGCTATCACTTTCTTTTTTAACTTGATATTTTTTTTTTGTAGTGTAAAATATTAATTATAACAGCCTATTTATATGCCATTACAGGTCCAATCCCTCTTTTTACCATTTAAAAAGAGGAATTCCGTAGACGGACAGCAGAATTTGTCATCATGTTGACTAGTTGTGGGTTTTTAATTTATTTCTAGTCTTACCATTGAAAGACTAGTCTTACCCAAAAAATACTCTTGTTTAGATAAAACGAATTTATAAGGAAGAAGAAGTGCCCCCTGCTTAAATCGTCTCCTCGATTCCCTAAATCAAACGCCTATTTGCATTTGCTGAAGCTCAAACAAACAAGGTCCTGTCCTAAATGATTGATGCCGTTTCTTAGACGACGGGTTCGGCCTAAACTTCGCGTTGACAAGTGCCTGATTAATTACATCTGATCAATTAATTTATCATAGTTTCCTCCTGTTTTGTTATCATTTTAGAATAAAAACCCGGATTTTGAATTCTGGCTTCAGCAAGTTAAAGTTGTTCAGAAATCATCGACAATTCTGCCATCTGAACGATTTTGAAGGCTCGTAAATATCCAATCATGGAGTACGGTGTACGGTAAAACATAATGTATTCTACAGTATAAAAATTCTTCAGCGAGCCATTTTAGCAAAACCTGTTTATCATAATTGCATAAGATTATTTTAGGTCCTTTTGAAAAATATAAAATTAATTTTCACTCTACGCAAACGCATACGAAGTATCTAGTTCTGAGAATATTAAACCAGTGTACTCGTAGGTACGCAGTTCAGTATAATTAATTTACATTTTGCTAGAAGGAGTTGTAGACTTCAATTAATTTACACTCTGGTGTACCTCTGCCTAACTTATCAGGTATTACGATGGTAATGATATAGCACAGCAAAGCGCGATTTATTGAATCCGTTCATAATGTGGGTGTTTCTAATGGGAACACCTCTGTTAACTTTTCAGGGATTACAGTCGCGATGTTATGTTATGTTTATAAATTAATCCCTTGGTAGTGATTGTTACATTTTGCCGTAACCGACTGTAAGCGTTTACTTGAATTATTACTTTGCATTTCGATTTGCACTTTACATGCCAGATACAACACACACACACACATAGATATCACCCTATTTGTACGAAACAAGCACTACATACCGCGAAAATGAGGAAAGCCTGAAATCAAAGTCTCATTGGAAAATGTTAAAATAGGCACTGAGTATAACCTCCTAGTACTTATCCGTTGCCAATGTAACCTATAGATATGATTTAGTGCATCCGCATATATAGTTTTGACAGATTCAAATGTCTTCGGGGCTTCTTACGAGACCGTTGTACATGGCCAGAACTGGAACAACTATCTGTACCTTTACATAGTGCCCTGTTAAGGATAAACAGAATAACGGTCTACATTTTCTTATGATATTATCATAATTCAAATAACCATCATAATAATATCAAATAAAACATTGAAAACATAATTATCGGTATGTATGTCTTTGGTTAATATTAGAAGTAAATAAAGCGTCTAAAATATTTTCAAACTAAAAGCATTTTTTTCAATTAGTTTGTTTCACTTTTGAATGTCAAAAAAATTAAAAACAGCGTAGCTACAGTTGCAAGGCACTTGTGGGAGTACTGAAGTTGCCCATTCCAAAGCATAGATCTCTATGGCACTCTATAAAATAAAAAATATATTTTTGTTCCTTTGTCTTAAGTTGAAGTACTTTATTAAGTCGCCATACTTCTATAACGTAACATTTTTATAAAACACCAAGCCATTTCAACCTCCATTCACCAGGAATACACCACAGAAAACGCTCCTCAGAATCACATAATCTAACTGACCTACTGTTCTCCAGCCAGAGTTAAGCAACAGTTGTGAGATGCGTGCGGGGTACAGCGGGGTTCGCGGGGGTGCAAAATCAATAGAGGAACCCAGCCATGCCCCGCCCCGCCAAAACATACACCCCCTACGTGTATAGAAGCTTTTTTATATTACCCTACGTGATTTAACATGTACACTGCAGAATTTTTTTTATAATAGCCTTGAATTAAGTGGATGGTTGATTTTGGGTTTGTATAAAGGAGGATTGAGTTAGGAAGCAACTAGGGAATAAGGTCGTGTTAGTGTGTTTTTCGCTATCTCAACAGATTTTAACAGATGGTGTGAAATTTCAAAATTGCTTTTGATCTTTTGTCTGTACTCCTATAAGTATATTTATCTGGATTGGGGTAGGTTAGATTCTGTAGTCTCTGATTACCACTATTGGTAAGGTTGTAATTTTATGTATGTGTGTATAAATATCTGGAATTTTATTTTATTCTACGTAGAATTAAAAATACTCTAGCATCGTCACTATCTATCTACCCTTTTGCCAAATATGTTCGTTGGGGTCGGCTTCCAGTTTAACTAAAGACAGTTGAATATCAGTATTTTAAATGGACTGACTTCCTGTCTGACTTCTATAACTAAATAAATACTCTAGTAGACCAAACCGAATAGTCTCTCCTTCCCAACTTGCTCAGATAGGGCACAGTAACATTAACAATATATCGATACATGTAAAACAATTGTTTACCAATAAAATATAACAACAATATCAAGTGTCCTACATAGTAAAACTCCGTTCAATCACCTTACAAAGTGCGTGGGATGGTAGGCAGCTGACACACTAATTCTTTTTCAATGAGCTACGGCCGCCATTGCTGGCCCACGTACGACATTTGACCTGTACACAAAGGTTGGGTGGTACTCTAAGGACCACGCAATTATGAAATGTGGTCAGGCAATGTTTATAAGCAAATGTCTTGACCTTTTATCCTGGCGTGTAATAACGTAACGTAACTTTAGCCTGTTTTTCGTAGGTTTAGGCAGAAGTGTACCTTACTTAGTAACAACCGCAACAGCATTTATCGCTCTGAATCTAAATACAACGTAAAGTTACCCATCGGGTATTTATGATTTATTTTAAGATACAATTTACGTGATACTCTCAGAATCATTGTATACCATACCTGAGAACCTCCTAGTTACCCAGATATTGGAGGTCAAAGTTCTAACTTAAATATGTCTAAATCATACTTTTAATACCTTTACTTACCATACTTTTATTTAATGCATTCATCAGTATAATGTTTTGAGTTCGTTACATTGCATTTTACTATAGTAAAACGTGATTTTTCACCCCAAAATCAGTAATTTCCAGAAATAATATTGACGTAGAGTTAGATGTTCAGAATGCTTGCACTTTGTATAGGACCAAAATAAGAATCAAATAATTATTTATTTCAAACAACAAGGTCCATATGAGTTAGTAAATACGTTAGTAGTACTTAACGTGCTTTCCGAGGCACGGAGGAAACTCGGTATGTAATGGGCGGTCATCCATCCACAGATCGACCTAGGCAAGCGCAGCTTAACCTACAGATCGACCCGAGTGGCAGTTCTTATTAAGCCACGAGCTCCTCCAGAAACCAGAAATTCAGTGATACTAATATTATATTAATTAAAATCATTCATCTAATAATAATTACATCATTACAAGTGAACCTTATTTTTGGTTTTTTGTATGATAAAGTTCATAACCCCAAACAAACTTATGAACTCAACCGGTATTCGCCCTTTCCTGACGAAACCTTAATACCAAGGAGCTCATTATCACGGTGTCAAAATGATTACAATTTACAACCTTTCCCACATTGTGTTTGAAGTACCTAACTTGGGTTCCGTATCTTAAGAGGGAGAGAATTAATAATATTTTAATTGGACCCTTGAACGTTCTATGCCGTTATTTATCGGTATTTCTCTTTGAATCCCGCTAAAGTTTAATTGGAACAGTTATGTACTTTGAATCGCTCACTGTTTTACGGAACGGACTATAATAGAAGTCCTGGGGTATATAAAAGTACTTAATTTGAGGAAACATTACCTTCTTTACTTCGATGTTTTTCTTAACGAAGCTGAGTTGGCAGATTCATATTTATGAGCTAGTTTTAAATAATTGTAGTTGTTTTTGTGGATGTAAGGTTAAATGTAAGAAAACTGTAGGGAGAGAGATATTTCTTTGGACATTATAATTTTAATGGACTGGAGTCCTGTGCAGTAAAGCTTTAATAAATCCTTTATTTACATTACGCGTCTACACGCGTAAATATTTTCAATAATGTCTATGCGTCACGTGTATTTTTCTTCTTAGCTTGTCAATGGCAATCTGGGGGCACGGCAGTGCCCCCGCTAAGTCGAGCAATTTAAATTGTGTTGGCCCAGAATTGAGCTATTAGTGTGAGACGTGTTGTAGTGAACAACCAACAGGACACGTAGGGCACGATATTAAGTACTCCATCACGTCTATTTTAAGTCACTTCTAACATAAACATAATTGTCCCTGTGCTTAACTACAGACATATAATGTATTATTTGTAACACTAGTTATTTTTGTCCAGATACGACTCACGCGACCATTGCCAAACATGGGACTATAAAAAAAACTCTAAATTGAACATGGCCAATTTTGGCCAATAAATATTTCGCATTTACAGCGCAAAAAATGCCATTGTACACACAAGCAATGCGCGGGGTGCCAGACGGCTGAGTTTCTTTACACCTCATATCTCTACATCTACAGATTTAACAGCAATGCAAATGCAATACATCACTGCACGACGACGATGCATATAGATCACTACGAATGTCCAACCCTATTGTTCACACTTCACACGTATTGTCATGGACGGAGAAATTAGTACAGTCGGATTGCATAAACTTTTGTCAGTTTTCGAAGACTTTTCTTCATCATGTCAGCATACAATGAAATTGACATGATCCTTTTGAAATGTTCATCATCTTATTGCCTTTAGTGAGAAATCACAAATACTATAACCACACCACAACGCAGCGAAATTTGATCAAGCAGTGGTTATGGGTGAATACAGTCGCTTTCTTTCGTCTAACAGTTGCGTTGTGGTAACTAAAAATTGTCGATATGGTTTCGTTGTCCCTTGTAATAGCGATGTGGTAACGTTGTGGGTAATGTGACGTAGCGTCTCACCGCTCAACCTATGAGGCTTTTATTTTCTTTTAGAGGTTGGGATATCATCAAATGTCTTCTCCCCCTTCTTAGCCCTTTGTGCCCGGGGCCGCGGTATCTCTTTTGAATAACCCGCACCCCCGACAGGCGTAAGCCCTAGCGGGCCCCTGCACAACCTATGAGGCCGGCTTCCAATTTATCAGACTATCCTGTGGGTGCTTTGATTGTAAGGCTTCCGGAGAGGGCAAAAAACGTATACCTAAACTAAGTACGATCACACAGGCTAGTTCTAAGTGATGTCATTATTTAGGGGCTGATTTAAAACTACTGCAACAGCATCGAGGAGTGCAGATAGACAGCTCGATTCTAGCATTTGTGAGGTTTTCGCGTCGTTGCGTCGACGCAACTATGTGTTTGCGCTGTGTCGCGGCCCTCCGGCCGATTTCGCAATTCCGTTTCGTAACCAGTTGCGAATCAAGAATTTTAATTCTTTGATTGCAACTAGTTCCGAATCAAGAAATTTAATTATTGGTTTGCAACCAGTTGCGAATCAAGGAAACTTTTTCCATATAAACTGTTATTAAACATCCCGATGATTAAGATCTCATCTCCGGTAACGATACAAAAAAATCCTTATTCGCAACCATCACTGTCTGCCGGTTTGTGGACACTATTTTGTTGCGATGTTGTCAATATTGCCCACACAGTTGAAGTTGGTGGCATATTGTGGTCCACGTGATCTAAATAATTAACTTTCATAGTTGTTGCGTGTTCATCCGTATACATTCCCTTTTAATTTTGAGTGTCATACATTTAATTGTCAAGAGAATGTCGTTGTGTGACATTGACATTAAGACAATATTGAATCTAGGTCTAGCGAGGGTATATTTTAGTTATAAAGCAAACAAAAATAGACCATACTAAGGTGACGAACGTATTTTTACTGTAACCTCGTGTTTGTTTGCTAATAACTTAGCTCATAATTTATATCTGTAACTACGTTTGTTTGGGTAAGCATTACGAACCAGGTCAGAAATTTAGATTTTTTATGTTGCTTTTACGTTTATTTTATGCTGAAATGGTAATTAGTTTATGACAATGGGTACAAGGATAATTGATAAACTTGCTTAGAATATTGGTATCTATTACATACAGTTCTATTAAGTTGAACTGTATTTAACTTTCCTTTATCTTTTTTCTGAACCGTTCAGGAAGCCGTCAACCAAGCATTCTTTACACCAAGCTATGTAACTCTAGTTTATTTACTCTCATTTATTTTTAACATTTACTCCAAAATTCGCTTATTCTGACAAAGTATTTTAAGAGCAAATAAATGAAAACTCACTCAATATAAAAAAAAAACCACAGTAAATACATAGTCGGAATCATTTTAGGAAAAAATAAGGAATAATAACGCCATGACAGTTTTGTAAACGTGAACACAAGGGCGCAAGTGATTGGAGTCTTGTTTGTTTATCTATTTAGCCATCTGTGCAGACGAGGGCAATGTTTTGATACGTATGTTTTGTTGTGTAGACGAGCTTTTTGTTTCTCTAGGTCACGAGTATTTTGTTTTGAATAAGTAAATCACGTTTTTGTGGGAGAGAAGTTTCCTTTCATATTTTTTTTCGACGATGTTTTTGCTCTTTTTCAGCATTTTTTCTTGTTTTGAATACATCAGTCCGCTTTTGTATATGTGGAGCTGTTTTTTTGCTCTTTTCGTATTTTAAGGGAAGTTCTATTTACTGTTTTTGTCGTAGTGATATCGTATATCCGTCTAGTTGGATCCTGAGGTCGGGGTGGAGTAGTAACGCGTTATCAAAATTGTGATTCACTAATGAGTTAAAGTTAAAAATTACAGAAAACACCAAAAGTGTTTCCTGATTTAAACAACCAGAAAAAAGGTTTGAGTAGAAGTCATCATTGCTTCAGAAGTGCAATGAGATTACATATATTTTGAATCTGTTCTTTAAATTGGTATTTTACTTTATAAGAATGAATTAAGACTCTAAGTTACTCTATGTTTTATATAATGTGTAGTTATGACTACCATTATATTCTAGTAGTTACAAAAGAATAGTGAAGTAAATACATACACGCCAAACACATAATCCTTCTTTTGGGCTTCGCCGCAGTCGGGTAAAAAGGTATTTGATTGACAATGAAAATATATTCGATAGCAAATCTATGATTTTAAATCTCTTCTGGCTTGAAATCGTTCGCACGAAGACCAATCAAGCTATATCGAACCAATTTATGCGCATTGCATTGACGGTCTATTTATTATCATCATCTTGCCATTATCCCATTGTATTTGTTTTATTCTATATACATTGACGGTCTATCTATGTATATTTATATTAATAGCAACAAAAGTGATGTATTTCTATTTTATATTCACAATTAGGTACCAAATCGAGGTTCTTATTAATAATCGTAGATCATTTTTAATTAATCAAATTTACCGTAACATATAAATAGAAATGTAAAGTTTTATGTTTCGCCGTGTGTACGCATAATCTAACAACCACTGTTCAGGCACACTGTTCAGGTATACCGATATAAATTAAGGTAAAAACACACACTCACCGAAAGCACACACACTCATAAACTCACGCACATAATTACACAGTTATCTACATCACTTGATGGGGCGCGAAATTTTTATAGACTTTTACACTTTATAGCTTGGCCGTGAACAAATATATGTATAAGCTGCCGGATTTTCATGTTAACGTGATATTTGCTATGTGAACTGACAAAATAATGGTTATTGTAGCTCGTATTTCGCTACTATATTTATACTAACTTTTATTGTACGTTTCTACGTGTTTATTTCAACGTTATATAGATTTATTAATCTTTATCTACACGTTTATTAGTTAAAAAGTTGTAAATAAATAGACATGAGACATGTCTGAAATTTGGTTATCGCCTAATCAAGTTCGGATTGTGTAGCTTCTCTGTATTATTTATTATATTTTGTACTATTTTGTATATTCTTCTTCTTCTTTAGGCTATATTCCGCTATAGGTATTGCTCTTGTTAAATTCTATGAGAATCATCTGCCTAGCCTTCACCCAAATTTATTGGGGCCGGCTTCCTGACTAACTAAGTCCAGTTGAATACCAGTATTTTACTTGGAGCGACATGCCTATCTGTACTTTCACTACTCAGTCAGTACGTAAGTACAAAAACGAATACTAGTTTCACATCAATATTTTAATGTGTACGAACTAAAATTAGCTTCCCACTCCCAAACAACACCTGAAAATACGCGCCATTAATCTAACGGCACTCGAAATATTAACATAATTAAATTTGTGCCCATTCGTCATAATCATAACCTCGTCTTCAACCCTTAATGCTTGCGCCATGCCGGGTGCCCCCATCATTTGCACTAACTGACACTTTTATTATACTGTTTCTGTAATTAGCGGTTTGGATATTGTGTTTATTAGATTATACCAATTTCTGAAAGTGAACGTTGAGGTTTTGAAAAGATTGTGCTTGATGTCGTTGTGAGGATGCATAAAAGGCAACTAGATTAAAGGTACAAGGCGGATGTGAGTGCAAATGGCTCGAGGATCGTCCCAAAAGGATATCCCAAGTGGATGTCATTCATTCATTGTGATTTTCTAAAAGGTCAGGGACGTAGTACTCTCAACCGGCGTGCGAGTATGAATGTGGTTGACGTAAAAGCAGTATTTTAAGATCCTAGGGTGGCGTTTGGTTATTTCTGCTCACTCACTCATAAGAAAGAAAACATATTGATTTATAGGTAAGAAGATCATCCATAGATGAGAAAAAGAAGTGAGTTTATCTGTTGGACGTTGTAGTTACTATAGTTAGGATGTGTGTAGGTGGAGTTCACTAAGGTATTTTCAATGACAATTTAAAAACCCTCATGCTTACCTGCTCTAGTTATCTACATGGATCTAGCAGAGATGTTCGAGCATACAATTCAGACTACATGTCTCTTTGCTGAAGTAACTACATAAACTTATGCAAGTTTGAATATGGCATAACGTTTGTAACCATTACACCAGTTCTACGTACCTATATTCGATTCACACAATACTCAGCAATTTGCACTAAATTAACTCTATAAGTACTAAGTGAACAATCTGCACATCACATTTTATGGGAGTGTAGTCTTTGGCAGAATGAACGTAATATTATGTTGGATAGTGTACAAGTTACATCCGGAGTTATTTACTATACGGACCTTGTAGAAACTAGAACAAATTTCCGTGCGTTCAAGCATTTTTGTCATACCTATTATTGGAATCAAATATAACAGCTCACAACTTAGGACCCAGTAATATTAATGACAACAATATCCGTGGTGCTAGGCAACTGGGCTTATCCCAGTTGTATACGTCCCTGTGTGCCTATTGGCCTTGTTCTTTTCTGTCTCCTGCTGATATGGAGGGAAGTGGAAATTTCTGTTTTTCCCACTCCTCCGCTATTCTTTTCTGATTAATTTCGTTGCGGGATCCAAGACAGTCAAATCATTTCTCTGGGACTTCGTCGAGCTTCATTGTCTCGGCGCTTTTCTTGTGGTCGCCACTGTTGATTCTGGCTTACAGAAGTTACAGTGGTTTGGGAATAGTGAGGCGGGCTTCTCCCATTTAAAAAAAAAAAGTACTAAGTATTCAAGTCTTTACCGTCCGTTTTCAGAGCTTATGTAGTGAAATACCTCCATATAAACATAAAAATTACACTTGTTGGGTAATTTTATGTTTTTAAGCTGGTGAATTAAAATTTAATAGTCATGTCAAAAGCCACGATTCCCATTTCATATTAAATGTACTCAGTAGTACAAACATGATTTTAAAGGTCGGATAATCACAAACAAATTTTATTGATCAGTGAGTTTTATTTTCCAAGGTAATTGCCACAGAATAGTATGAGGTACAGAAGGTCCATTGAGCAGGGAAGTCAAAGTAATTTATGGATTTACTGCGTAAATATTGGTTTGGCTAGATATAAATGAAAACATAAATAATTACCAATAAATAAATATGTGAGCAGCGGTGGTCGTGGGTTCGAACCCAGGCAGACACAATTACTTTGTGTAATTTATTTCATCACCGCTGCTCTCAAAACGGTGAAGGAAAACATCGTGAGGAAACCGGCATAGCTTAGAACCAAACATTCGAAGACATGTGACATCTACCAAACCGCACTGGGCCCGCGTGGTAGATTATAGCCCATTCCCTCTCAAAGAGAGAGGAGGTCTGTGTCCCAGCAGTGGGAACATTAATAGGATGTTGATGATGAAATAAGTATGAAGAAGTCAGAGCTTTTTTTGGTGGGTGGGAATTCGTTGAATGACTCCTCCCGCTCTGGGTGGCGTGAAAGGGAGTGTACTTGGTATTCCTTCTAAGCCCTTTGTATTCCGGGGCCGCCAATAGCCTTATCTTATCTTTCAAATAGTCCCGCAGCCCCGTCAGACGTCGGTACTTACGGAACCCTTCACTGGTGCTGACGTTTCTCTATTATAAGGCTCGCTTGGAACATGAAAAAAAGACAAGACTGGAGAATGTTTCTACGTACGGCGACTGCATTCGTACTCATGAGTATCATGTAATTGATATTCAGCCATAAGCGACTATGAGTAAACGCGACTATTTTATTTCGATGTACTTAGCCTTCTGTATCACAATATCCTGTTTGTCATTCCAAATAATCCATTTTTTGTAAAACAAACACAAGGTAATCAGTACACTCGACGCTAGATCGAAACTTGTTTGGTGAATTTGATAAAAGAGAACATGAAACTTTTGGACTACAGTTTATGTTCGTGCATTATTTATTGATGGAGTTACATCGATTGGTTTGGAGTTGATTGGAGACTTTTTCGTGGAAGCCAAATATCATTTAACAAGAGAAAAAGAGGACCTCTTTTAAAAGGGAAGATAAAGAGCCACTTTTACTCATCCTCCTGAAATATTTTTTAGAGATTGCAATCGTTTGAAAAGGGTTTTGAATTATTTTTGCTGGTATAACTTTTTGTAACCTAGTTAAAATAGCGGCCACTGATAAAACTTGAGAAGAACATTTTATGTCACACAATATTGGTTTGTATGATGCCAGCTATTGATTGGCATAGACACAAATAACAGAGTCACATGACAAATAGACAAAAATCAAAGAGGGTATGGCCCATAACAGCACATAATTTACCTTATAAAATATTTAAACCAACGTAGGTAAATCAACTTATTAAAAGGAAAGAGAATTTTGAATAAGCATGGCCTAAAAGGTACACAGCATATTAACCTTAAAAAAAAGTACTGAAACGAAGTACACTGCGCTTAACCGTAGATAATACGTCCAAACGGTATTCATAGCGTGAAGGCTGAATCGATCGAGGTTTAAACTTAGTGGTGCTTGAATAAGGTTACTGAATGAATAATATATGTGTATCCCGGCTCTGCCCGGAAGCCACTGTATCCGTAATCCTATTTTAGAATGTATCTTCACAAAACAACTCGCCGGTAAATAAATATTGTAGTCGTTCGCGGTCGGTGCTGAGTACGTAGCTCATCTGTTTTAGCAATGAACTGGCAAAGGTCGAAGCTACAGGTAGGAGCGTAGCTTTGTTGACTTCTTTGATGAGTAAAGTCAAACAGCATGGCAAGAAATTGTCTCTAAGACGAAATTTGAAAGTGCAGAATTGACTGTGTTGGTGAGGGTCATTTAAAAAGCGCCTGTTCCAAAAATACTTGAAAAGAAACAGTTGGTCTTAGTAAGATTGATTTCGTCATCTTGCTTTTTTCCAACAATTTTATTTATTTATTTAAACTTTATGCACAATAGTGATACATAGGCGGACTTAATGCCACAAGGCATTCTCTACCAGTCAACCTTAGGGTCAAACAAGACAACATTGTGATAGGCTACAAACTAACTAGAAAAAAAAAATACAGTATCAATTAAAATATATGTACTTATATTAATACCTACTAACAATTTTCGGGTTGGCTTCCAATCGCTTTGTAGCTGAATGCCAGTACGGCGAGCGACTGCCTATCAATGTGATCTCTACAGCCCAGTTTATACTGGGTTTTAGGATATCCGTTGCCAAGACTGGTTGTCAGACTTTCAGGCCTCCGACAACTTAAAACAAAGTCTGTCAAAGATGTGCAAATGACAGCCGGGTTGGACTTAACGTGCTTTGCGAGGCACCCAAAAAAGCTTATTCACAATAATTATATTAACATCATTTATTATTGGAAATGGTCTCTGTAAGGTCCCAAATACCATGGGGATCCTGCCTGGATTAGAGATTAGGTTCAAACGTTAATTTGGTAACTGGAAAACTATAGTTTGATTCTTTAGGAACTTATAACGCAGGCACGCAGCATAGATCGAAGTAATACGCGAACGCCCGATTTACGAGTAAGTGGCTTCGACCTTTTTAGGGGGTCTCGCAGGTCAATCTTTAGTTGGCAGTTGCTTGACCCATTTATCCTTCGGATACTTCATAGTTACGGTCCAGTCAGGATTTCAAAAAATCTTAACTTTGATTTAAGGATTTATTGCTTTTATAATATTTAAGCTTTTCATTTTCTCGGATTTTATGGCAGCTATGTCGGTTTATGTCACATGTCGTGAGGATATTAAAGTTTAAAGCGGATTATAAATAAAAGTTACGGTGTAATAAAACATTAAGCACTATCATGAGGAAAATAAAGCGAATGGAAGACATGGGGTATTAAAATCATTGAAGTTCGAACTTTGATTCGTTTTTCTGTGACGCAAAGTTTCACCCAAGGTTTATGACCTACGGACCCATGTGGGTCCCAGGAAAAGTTCTAAGACTATAAAAAGTATAATACGAGTATCTATTACACGTGTCAGTTAATAGGAACTGCTACTCGGGGTCGATCTTGAGGTTAAGCCTCGCTTGTCTAGGTTTCTCTGTGGATGGGTGACCCATAACATACCGAGTTTTCTCTGTCTCGGAAAGCACTTTATACTTTAACGTTGGTCCCGGCGGATTTTTGACCCAAAAAAGAACCGTTTCCCAGCAAACATTTTTGCGTATTAATAGGGGTACTTAGTTTGATGTACAGGATGCTTGGTTGACGGCTGTGTGAAGGGTTAATTTACACCCTGTATAGATCTTTAGCAGTTGTTACAGGTATTCACTTACCTGAAAGTTTGACAACAAATCTTACCAAAGGATAATATTTTACTCAGTATAAACTGGGTTGTGGAGGTCAGATAGGCAGTCGCTCCATTTAAAATACTCATATTTAGCCGCATTTACCTGAAAGCCTACCTTTTACTTACCTGAAAGTCTGACAACAAATCTTACCAAAGGATAATATTTTACTCAGTATAAACTGGGTTGTGGAGGTCAGATAGGCAGTCGCTCCATTTAAAATACTCATATTTAGCCGCATTTACCTGAAAGCCTACCTTTTACTTACCTGAAAGTCTGACAACAAATCTTACCAAAGGATAATATTTTACTCAGTATAAACTGGGTTGTGGACGTCAGATAGGCAGTCGCTCCATTTAAAATACTCATATTTAGCCGCATTTACCTGAAAGCCTACCTTTTACTTACCTGAAAGTCTGACAACAAATCTTACCAAAGGATAATATTTTACTCAGTATAAACTGGGTTGTGGAGGTCAGATAGGCAGTCGCTCCATTTAAAATACTCATATTTAGCCGCATTTGGTTACACTGGAAGTAAACACCAACATAGTTTCAAATGGCTAAGCAGATGATATTGTGTCTGACAGTGTTATTTTTAATTTTTGGGGTTTACTTTGTTCTCAGTCTGTCTAGGACATACCTCACAGACAAAACAAACCTCTAACTTAAATATTCTATGACTAATAACTTACTGATTCAGCTATCTATTGTATATGTATAGACCGGATTAGGGTCACCGGTTAACCGCAACTGATTTCGTGGCTCGATTCGGTTTATTCGGCATAACTCCGAATCGATATAACCGAATTAGTTATGAACCGATGTTAATAGTGAGGTAGTGAGTGAAGTTTATTCATAAATAATGATGGAACGCCTACCACTGTAAGCTTGATTGTTTTTTTTTCTAGAACATTTTTGAATTTTGTAAACCTTACACCATTACAATAATAATAGGTTGAGGATATTGTTTCAATTGCTTTTTATAAATCACTAGCGGACGTCACGCGGTTTCACCCACGTAGTTCCCGTTTCCGTGGGAATACAGGGATAAAAAGTAGCCTATGTCACCTGGGGATAGTGTAGCTGCCCAACGGTGAAAGAATTTTTCAAATCGGTCTAGTAGTTTTGGAGCCAATTCGTTACAAAAAAACAAACTAATAATTCCTCTTTATAATATTTGTGTAGATACAATCGGTAAGCATATTGATTTAGTGATAGCAAACTACTTCGAATAACGTCCTGGGCCTGCAGTCTGTACAAAGATAGCGATCGCTTTACGACAAAATTCGGTCGCAAAGCTATAACGATGCGGATTTAAGGTGGACGTGAGCCGGACGCGACCCGCCGGTATTAGCTACCAACTTAAATCCGCATCGTTATAGCTTTGCGACCGAATTTTGTCGTAAAGCGATCGCTATCTTTGTACAGACTGCAGGCCCTGGGTTCCCAGAACGGGCAAAACGTTATTGCGTTTATCCCTCAAGAATTTCTCAGTAACCGCCATGAAAATATTAGATGGGACCTTAACACAACCGGCAAATGTGATTTTACTATGATTTATTTCCGTTGGATCCCATAAAACATCTATTAAGCATTAGGTACACCAATGCCTAACCCTTTGAAGATGGTGTGAAGCGTGATGTTATGATATTAATGCGTAGCTACACCCGTGGCTGTAATCACGTGTAAATCAATAAAAACACACTATAAGTTATAGTCCACTACTAAAGTCACGCTCTAACTGCCGCACTCAGAGAGCTTTAATGATTACTTAGGCCATCACTTCGTAAAGGTTGAGACAGTTTTGTCATACAGAAGTATGTCAAATCATTAAATATCTCTGAGTACCGCAGTTACTAAACTAAACCTGTATAAGCTAAAATCTTAATCCGAACCATCAACAGTAAGTTAAGAAGTTATTGCAATATTTGCCTTACTGTAACAGTAAACTATTGTTTAATACCGGCTTAAGTTAATAATACTGGAAACGTTTATGTCCCAAGTTTACAGAACTGTTGGCTAGTTTAATCCGTATCTGTACAGAATGCAATGTTGGCAAGACCACAATTTGGTTTGTTTGTACTTTAGGCGAAAATTAACCAATTTGTTAAGTATAAAAGACATTTCGGACATTTTCTACTACTGTGTTATTCAACATCAGCATTTTAGCATTTGGAATTTACTTCTGAGAGTCATGATAAATCGAGATTCTATCAGAATAAAACAATGCTGAAAAAGTAAAAAAAAACATGCGGTTCTCAGAAGACCGCTGTAAACACAATTTGGCTAAATGGTACGGTAAATGGTACGGTTCAGCATCAGAAGTAGCTTAACATTTTGGAACTTTTATTATTTAATGTACAGGATTCCAGCTATTATTTTTAATGGTTCAGATGATTATTCTTTAAAATATTCCTTACTCTTCAATGACTTGTTAGTAACGAGTAATTTCTAACAAGTTTTCATTAAAAAACTTGCTTAGTAAGTTTGTGTAGTGTTAATCTACTTCTGATGCTGACTGTACCTACCACCTATTAAAGATTCTTTTGACGCACAGTGCGAATGCGGTGCTCCAGGCGAAAGCCTATTTGCACAGGTGTCCAAATTTTCCCTACACTTAACGGGACCTAGGACATACCGCTGACGCCGTGATTAACGTAACCACAAACTGGGCCCAAGAAATTTAAATAACTCGTACCATCGACACGAAAAAAGAAGAATACAAAACGTTGGTCACATGCCAAAGACCCTTCTAAATAACAATCGAATCACAAACAAGCTAATAAAACTGAAACTAGACCAAAAGACGCGTGAACTCATAAGTCCCATAACCAAGAAAACAATGGAGCAGAAATAGTACAGTCTGTACCCAGAATTACTTGACCTCTCTTCTTACACTACCTAGCCCTTTTCTACAGTATACGAGGGGTCAGGTAATGCTGGGCATTGGCTGTACCCGTGGCTGTAACAACAAATGAAAAAGAACACAGTCCAGCTATCCGGCTGTCTTGTTGACAGGTGAGGGAAATGGCTGACGTGCCAATGAATTAACGATTCGTCGGCATAACCTTTTACTATTCTCATTGTGTGCTTTGTCAATCTAGGTACAAAAAAATGTGTCTGTTTGTAACATAAAATACTCGTAACAGTTAACAAATCCAATGTTTTTTATTTTTTTTGTCTGACTGTTTGTTTCAGCTAATCTCCGAAACGGCTAGACCAATTTTGACGGGACCTTTACTTACAGGTAGCTAATATTATAAGGTCTTACATAGGTTTGATTAGGGTTCCGTGTAAAGAAAATTAAACCCATATATATAATTCTTCTGTACGTGTGTATGTCACTGAACTCCTCCTAAACGGCTAGACCGATTTCGATGAAATTTTTAGAGTGTGGTTAGGTACGTTTGAGAATGGTTTGAATTCGCAATTGAACCCGGCAGGTTGCGCTGCTATCCGGGCAGGATGACGTCTGCCAGGCCCGCTAGTAGAAATATAAAAAAAACAGAAACCCTTGATATTGTTAACAAAATCTGATTCAAATAGGGCAGAATTTTTTTATAATAATTTACGCGAACGCAGGTCACAGCTTGTAAGTTAATGTAGGTTTCTCTAGGTTAGGAAATGCATTAGATTTTAGGTCTGCCGTCACCAGCATTTTCTCAAGAAATTATAGTATCTATATTGAGACAAGACTTATTTCGTACTACCTAGTATGCATTGTGGATTTTGTGTTTTTTTTTATTTGTAAGCCTAATCTTTCCTACCACTGAGCAAAGGCCTCCCCCCATTCCTTCTTCTGTCCTCGTTGTAGCGGCTCTTCCCTCCAGTTAATGAGAAAGCCATCCAAGGCGTCCCGCCATCTCCTCCTCGGTCTACCGCGTCGCCGTCTAGCTGTCTCCGGGCTCCTGTTTTGTGATATTTTATTCTGATTTGTTGATTTTGTTTAATTTACCATGCACAATGATTGTTGGTGAACCAAATAAATAAATGGCTTCCAAAACACGATGTGCGTGATAACGTAAAAGGTTATTCAATACAGTAAGAGAAAATTTCCAGAACTCGTCTATATTTGGTTTCGTTTACCACTACGAACTTAAATACTAAGCTCTAGATTTGCAGAATTGCTATTCTGTTCTACTTTAAGTTTCCCAATGGTTAATCCAATTCAAACCTTAATCCTATCTGCCAGTGGTTTCTTTTGTTTCAACAACAAAATTCATTTTCAGCTACAGATAATAATTCTCCGGATGCACTAACTCCAACATTCATCGTAAATGGGACGATTTTTAAACGAAAATATGGCTTGTCCATGTCTTATAAAATATCAGTTTGTTTTAAAGTTTTTGGGACATACATAATTAATCAACAACGGGATATTATAAATGTCCTGAATTAAGTTACTGTTGTGAGCAAAACGCGTATTTTCAATATTTAAGATTGTTTGAACATAATCGGCCTTATTACAAAAGTGGTTAAACCTAGGTTTAACTTAGACTTGGTTTATCTCGCATGCCGTCTTACTTCAATAATATTCAAAAGAAAGTGACGGCATGCGAGATAAACCAAGTCTAAGTTAAACCCAGGTTTAACCACTTTTGTAATAAGGCTGAATAAGTTCGGTTTTGATACCGACCGGGCCAACATGATGTTATACCGTTTGAAAGAACAGTCAATTTGGAACGTAGGTTTTTTTTAACCCTCTTTAAAATCATTCGTTTTATCACATTCATACAAACAAAGTACAAAATCTGCCATCTCCCCTCTAATGTTCATGATTAACTTAAAAAATGTTTTATACGTCTCACGTTTTTCCGTTTGGAGCCCCACGTACGGAATTACGGCCCCTAGATTGTACAATCAAGTTGTATGTAAGGGAACAAATCTGTCATTCTCGCCACACATTTTTTATATTGTAATAATGACTGTACGTGCATTGTTATTGCCTCGGTTGGCAAGGATTTTGAGAATAAAGGCGATGTTTTTTTGTTTTGGGAGATCTGCGTACACAGAGAGGTAGAAGGACAAGACATGTTGCGTCAACCGACCCCAAAAAAATTGGGATAAAAGCAAGAGAGTGATGATGGTGATGAGATTGGCGTTTAGTGTAAGAACGTTGTTGTTAGAGGAACTATACCGTATTATCATTTAAACTTCTGCAATTAATCTTGTTGTTGCCACACAATACCGCCAGTCTTTTGGGCGCATGAGAAGCAGACTAATTGTGCCAAGGTCACATACAACAAATAAAGGGTGTAAAAGTATGGGCCGCGGCTAGTCCACCGGTTATCGCGGCCTCGACATAGAGGGCGAAGAAGGAACATGGGTGGTTTTTAGTCAGTAGAAGTCTGACACTCCCTTTCGCTCTGCCCAAGAGGGAGGAGGCGGGAGGGGTTATTCGATGATTTTAAACCCACCAAAAAAAAAAAAAGGGTGTAAAAGTACCCTTAACGCAAACGAAAGGCACTTGTTCTCCCCACCACTGCGATCATTTTTTGGTACTAGATCATACCTGGGAACCCCCTAGTTACGGAGATATTGAGGGTCAAAATTCCAAATTTTGCACAGCTCTTTATGTAAATACTAGTTTTTCAGGTAATAACTTAGATGACTCGTTTACTATTCAAAGCATCCACTAGCACAATGTTTTAATAGTGCTACATTGAGTTTTACCGTAAAATGTGACCAAAAAAAGTTTCCGTCGTCGTTTCCCAGCAAAAATGATTGCGTAGGGGTACTTAGTTTGACGTTCAGAATGCTTGGTTGACGTGTGTGTGAAGGGTTAATTTACACCCTGTATACGATATAATAATACCTAGATAACGCAAGTTTCTAATTACCTACTAAGACATCATAAGCACTATTTAGGTAGTATACAAACAAGTTGCTGTACAGAATAGACTTTGTTCTTTAAATGATCCGATTCTCCTTTGTTAGGTGATGTTGTTCGGAGATGAATTATGAATAACAGCCTTGTTGTGAAAGGGATATTAAGTTTACTAACATGGATATAAGTTATTATTTATTTATTCATTTTACTATTTATGTACACACAGTGACAACAGACAGGAAAATAACAAAATATTACATGGTTATCTTTTTGTTTTTACTAACCCTTAATATGGATGTTGCTTTTCCGAAATAAAGATTATTTTATTTATTTTTATTTAAATGTCTAGAATTAAGTTTATGAGTTACAACGGTGTAACGTTGTTGTTTTAAACAAATTAGTTTGCTGCGACAGTAACCTCATTAAGTAAAAAAATACTCAACCTGCGCACGCTAAGTAGTTGCTATGCTATTGCGTTAAACAAAAAAACTCAATCCTTCTAAAACCAGCCATTCGTAGCAGCCTACTCCATTGTTCTTCCTTCAAAAATCGATCGTGCAACTTTCAGTCTTCCATAAATAGGAATAAAACCATTTATTTCTCCCAACCCTGTTTTAGTCAGGGCTGTTTGTTGGCTGCAAATAAATCTGACACTATCTTAGTAAGACCTAGAGCTTCGGTAATTTAGTTACGATACTGCATGTAGTAACAAATAAAAGAGGATTGTGTTTCGTACCAAGTTTATGTTACTCACTTGTTATCTTTCATGATCAGTCCGTTAGGGTTGAGTTGATTCACCAGAATAAGTTTTTGTGACTATTAAGTTCTACTAAGCATCTATAAGATAACATTTTAGACGTTTGTTGTTCTTGGAGGTAATAGGGATGTCTACTGACTTAAAAAAATGTGATTCTAATTAGTCCGTCTGTTAGATTATCGAAAAATATTGGATACGTATTTTTTTGTTTTATCAAATCAATTAAATTTGACGACTATAAAACGCGTCAAAGATTTGAGTGGGGGTAGGTGACGTCACTGACCGCTAAAAATGTCATACTCATGTCTTAGAGTATGACATCACACGAGTTTTTAAAGCACTGTATTGTTTTCATTGTTTGCTTACGTCAAAAATGAAAAAATACATGTCCAATATTTTTTGGTAATCTATATGGAGGACCAATTAGTTTTTTTTTGTTAACATACCTATTGTAATGCAATTTGTTGTTGCACCCGTCGTTTTACAAGATTTTATTAAACTTAAACTGTTTGCAATCCTCATAAAAAGTTTCAACGTGTCGTTGGTCCTATTGAGTTGAAATTTTGCCCACACTTTTGGTTTGATAACATATTTCTAAGACAAACATGACTTGATTCTGCATTTTTTTTTGGTGGGTGTAAAATCATCGAATAACCCCTCCCGCTCTTGGGCAGAGCGAAAGGGAGTGTCAGACTTCTACTGACTAAAAACCACCCATGTTCCTTCTTCGCCCTCTATGTCGAGGCCGCGATAACCAGAGGACTACCCGCGGCCCCGACAGGCGTCGGCCCTTTCGGGCCCCTCCCATGTTGCTGACATCTCTTTGAGGCGCGCGTGGAACACGAACGCGCCGTCGAGACGGCCTGTTTTCGTCGTGAGACGGACGGACGGCGAGTTAGCCCATCACTCACCGTCAAGCCCGCGTCTACGGTGGCCGGAGGTCATCGCGCGGCGGCTGGGACGAGAGGTTCTCTCCCTCTCGCGTTCCGCCACCTCCTTCGGAGCCTCCTTACGAGAGAACTCTCTTCATTTTATTAGAATTTAAAAAAAAATAAGTTAACCCCAATTTATTTAGGTCAATATTCCTGCACGTCAGTTTTCACGAGAATCCCTACAATATTTTTATAACCGGTAAACAAGTAAACAGGTTATCGGTGTCGCTAACACAATTTTAAAGTTTACCCTGTGTTATGATACTTATGATATTATCAAGGAGCATACTCGAATATAAGCTTTACAGGATTATACCGTAATCCGTAATAACTTAAGCTACTTACTTATGCACTTCGATATTTAAGTACATGATGCAAATTAGATGATACAGTGGCTCATAGATTTTAGAAGGTGGAGTAACAGGGCATTATGACCCTTATTTGCAAAGGAGATTTCCTTGTCAAGACAGATGGCATTGTTAGTTGCACATTATTTTAATGGAGTATCTTGATACTTTGATGCTAACTGGCAGTGTGACTCCAACGAGGTCATTAGACCAAAAGCTTGCCCAAAAACCATATTTACAGATCAAATTGCAGGAGAATGATGGTCATTGACCAGATACTTTTCGAGAGGGTTAGGTACAACGGTTTTCGTTTGTGAGGAGTTGTTCGAAACAATCAAAATGCTTCAAAATTGATTTTCTTTGCAACGCTGAAGATTATTTTATTACACCTTTTAGAAACATAAATTGACCATCAATATTTTTAATTGTTATTATTTTTTTTTAGTTAGTTTGTAGCCTACCACAATATTGTCTTGTTTGACCCTAAGGTTGACTGGTAGAGAATGCTTTGTGGGATTAAGTCGGCCTATGTATCACTATTGTGCCTAAAGTTTAAATGAATAAATAAATATTTTTTAAATAGTTTGATTCATTGAAACAAATAAATAATCGCGTACAACTTAAATCACAATATTAAGCCAGATTAATTTGTGCTATGATAACAGTGTTACTAATTAATCTATTCGTATCCGGTCTGACCGCCATGTTGATTGTGATTACGGACGAAAACACATCCGGCACACTAAATACATAAGAGTAGCTTGTTTACGGCAACCATATTTTAATACAATAATTAAAATTATATTAGTTTTAATTACATTTGGACATGTATGACCAAGCATGGGTCGACAAGTAAAGTGCCCAAATCTGTAGAAAAAAAACTAAATGTTTAAAAAATATTTATTTATTTTTATTTTATTTAAAAAAAAAAAACGTTGCCCCACACTAGGAATTTCTCCTGTATCGTGGGTGCGTTTACAAACATTTAAACTTCACATACACAAATACACCCAGACCCGAAACAAATATCTGTAGGCCATACAAATATTTGTCCCGTGCGGAAATCGAACCCGCGACACTCAGCGCAACAGTCCAATTGCTCTGCAACCGTGTCGTCGATATACATCACTACATTTCGCTTTTTATGTTTCCATGTCTTGTAAAGCCCATGAATCATGCAAAACGGCAAAATACATATATTACTCTACGTGTGGTAAGCTGCAATATTCAGGAAAAATTGTATCCTATATATATTTTACATTCAGCACGCACTCGTATAAATTAACAATAACAAAGCAATTGTCTTTACAGTCACTTTTTCCCCATCTTTTTCATAAAGGATGGGGAAAAAGTGAAAAATCTCCGCAGAATAAAATGTTCGAATGCTTCCATTTTATTCCCATAAATTGTAATGCTCACTGATCATTTCAATCTTTTACTCGTCGTTTTACAATCTTTTCCTTATTTCTTTGGACTTTAGTTTTATAAAAAAAACCTGAGTCCAATAAAAATGTTGAAGGTGAAATATAAATTGCGCGATCGTCAAGTTTTTAATTTGGAATGAAATGCTAGGAAAAGTGTAAGCTTGAAATTTGTTTGAAATGGAACGCATTGACTTGATTGGGATAAACACATCATTAAAAAAATCGTTTTTTTTTCAATAGCCTATCTTCATCTTGTCTGTTAAGTACTTACTATCCTTTTTTTAAACTTACTCGACTCATGCATTTATATTTATACAATAGGAGGTAGGTAATACAAACTATAGACATGTGAGGTATGTTAAACATGGGCCGCGGGTTGTACACTAGTTATCGCGGCCTCGACATAGAGGGCTAAGAAGGAACATAGGTGGTTTTTAGTCAGTAGAAGTCTGACACTCCCTTTCGCTCTGCCCAAGAGCATGAGGGGTTGCTTAATGATTTTCCACCCGCCAAAAAGAACATCATTAAATAGTTTAAAATATAAACAAAACTACACCTTAAGGCCTTAACTTAAAGGATAAAGTTAATTTAATTGGGTATGTGTTGTGTCAGTAACTGGGTCAAGCGGACTCGCCCGACGCTTATTTAATCATAGTAACTTCAAGGGCAAGTTGTACCCGAACTAATTACTTTTCTAACTTAGGTAGGCAAATCTACAAAGGTACCGCGCCTCATATTTTACCAATTAGCACGCTAATTCTTTATTAATCTTTGCTTAAATTAATTACGGATACTAATCTGTAATAAGTACTTTTTGCTGGTGGTGTTTGCTTAATTAAATTAAATCTTAAAATGGGAATGAAAATTAAATATTGTCCAAATATACAGCCTCAAAGAAAAGAGTGAATGACATAATCTAAGTAACGTCCTACTTTTTTTTACGGCCAATCATTGAACTAATCTTTTAATATAATGTAAATACACATTACATCACGCCTGTAATTGTCAAAGGGATAAACATAGTCCCTACAGTCACGAGCAATAATATGTATACACTTGGCCAAGTTCAAGTAAGTAAGTAAGTAATATTTATTTGTTTAAACATGGTGTACATGATACATTACATGCAGGATAATAATAGGTTACATAAGTTCTATCATGTTTAGCCACATGTCGCGGCGTACAAATCGGTTGGAAGAGATGGTGCGTAAACCGTGATTCTATTCAACCAAAAATAACATTATATAAATTATGTAGACACTTGATAAAAAAAAATACAAATTATTCATAAAAGATTAGTAGGTATCAAACGCGAATTTCTGGTGAAATAACGATTGCAACTTTGAAATATGAACTACTTTGAGATGATAATTATGGTTCCAAACATTAGTTACGTTTCGTAACATGAAAATGAAATGATTATAGTAGGCGAATGTTGCTTCTAAAGTTTTTTAAGTGTATACATATGGGTGCTGCTGACTGTACACCCATATTTCGCTATTATTTCTCAGTTATGTTTAAGTCCCATGAAATAGGGGGCGAGCCATTAAACGGGTACAAATCCTAACCACAGTATTGCTGCCAGTTAAGATGTCAATAGCGGTCATTGACCCACCTACATTTATTAAAGTTTTTGACATGGAAATCCAAAAACAAACACGTTCATGTCTTGAATCGTCATCTATCGTGATTTCCAATGAAATATATCGTGATTTTTTAATGAAAAACTATATATGGGTCATTTGTTTTGGTTCGGAAATATTAGGAAAAGGGCAATGACCGTTATTGACATATTAATTGGCAGCAGCTATAGAAACCAGCATACCTGAGAGATTCGTTCTACTACAACAGATAGACGGCATATATAGCCAAGTCAGAGGTCTATGTGCGATATGAAAAATCTGACACCAGGTTAGTTGGGTTAAAGAAAAATCATTTTATTCCAGCGATAAATTCTATAAACAACAATTGTTGTTGATATTATATCGTTTTGTATCAAGTGTTAAAATACCCGCCCGTATTGGCAGACTCAGATTTAGATAGATACGACAGCTTGTAATAGATAGGCAATCCAATTCCTGAATGGCTAATGGGTATTTTAACACGACCTTATCTTTTTTATTAAATCAAATAATTTATTCGAACTTTCTGTGTACTTCTTTTTCTATTGACTAGTAAAATGAGGGTATACTTCAGCCTAACCTTTCGAGGATTAGAGGTTTGATGTTATAATTATAATATGTTTATGTCTTTTTAAGTTGGTTCATCATGTAGGTCGCGGCCATTATCGCGGCGACTTAATAATGTTATCTATAGCCATAGGAATTAGGTTTTAGCGAGTGTTAACAGGACCCGCATAATCAATTCCAGAAAGGAAAACTTTACATTAATCTTCAAGGTCCCTTGACCCGAACACGAATTCTAGAACCAGATGAACGATCTTGATTTGAAACTATCTTTGATATAAATCTCAAGTCAGATTGGGTAATGTAACGAAATGGAAAACTGATCTTTTGTCGATCAGGGGGCCAATTCTCGATTTTCGCCATTTATCTCGAGTTCGAGATCGTAAGTCTATCTCTATGTCTATTAAAAATATCTCTATCTCTACCAAAAAATGTCGAATTGAGCAGAATTCCGTATTCTCAGTCAAAATAGAAATAAATGTCACGAAAATGTCGAGTCGAGTGAAGATAATGTTACCATTATGAAGAATCGCACGTTCTGTTTTAGGTAGCTATGAGTTAATGAATGATTTTGTTTTAAAACGCTGACTAAACCTAATTATTTAAGTATAAAACGAAACGTTTAGTGTGTTTCAAGATTTTCTTGCTCTTCGTGAAATAAAGAAAACAAATTGACAGTTGACTGTCTGTCAGTGTCAGAATTTGCGCCTTTTTGCGGTTCCTTCAAAACTTTTGTTATGTTTACATGTACTGTGTTTACATCATTATTGGGTGCTGTTTTACATTTTAAAAGTTTTATTTTAACATGGAGGGGAAAAATCAAACAAGGCAAGGGCACAAATCAAAGAGTATAAATCGAATTTCCAGTAAGTATGAGATGCCAAGCCGTATTTTATTTAAAAATGAAAGAAAAGAAAACACAGTGTACAATCCAAAACTCAACGAATTCACTCAGAAATGACGTATCTCTACAATCGACATGACATCTCTACTGCTCAGAAGCACTCGACATGAACTCTAACGTTAGCTTTCGACAAATGTCGAATTCGACATCCCCAGAATAGCAACTTTTAAAATTTGTCGAAAAAATGACGTCATTAGAAATTTTTGTCGAGTTCGACACCATCTCTAAAATCGAGAATTGGCCCCCAGATTATGGTACGCACAGCGACCAATCAAGCTATGTTAAACTAGTATAAGAGGATCCGTCATTGTACGGAAGATATATAGAAAGTGAGGCCATGTTTTACTAGAAATGTATAGCTTGATCTGTCGCGTGCACAAACAAAAGGCGTTTGGAGAGAATGTCCATTTTATCATAGCGTAATTAGCATAGTAATTAGCGTAGCGTAGCGGAAACAGGCCTCTCCACCATTTGGAAGAGAGAGAACAGGTCATAGTTAACTAACATTAAGATGACTACATTTTACAAGGTGAAAGAGATATCGAAATAGATTAACTCAAAATAGGTTACAATCTGGAGTTAATTGTCACCTTCTTCATTATTTCAACCAAAACACGGATCTACGGAGACATGAATACATCATCTGCCTAGCCTTTTCTAAATCAAAATCAAAAGTCATTTATTCAAATTAGGCTGAAAATCAGCACTTTTTGAACGTCAAAATTTACTTTACTCTACTTATTTACAAGAGACAGTCCCCCAAAACGCCCACCCTTCGGCACTTCCTAGTGTTCTCAACTATGTTGGGGCCAGATGCAGCTGAGGACCAGTATTTTACATGGAGCGACTGCCTATACGATCTCCACAACCCAGTTAATACTGGGTACTGGTAATAACAGACTTTCAGGTCACTGACTACCTTTAACGACTGCTAAAGATCTTTTCATGACTGCCGCGACCAACAGCTTAACGTGTATTTCAAGGCACGGAGGAAACTCAATATGTAGTGGTCACCCATCCATAAATCAATCTAGCCAAGCGCTGCCTAACCTAAAGATCGACCTGAGTGACAGTTACGAGTAAGCATCGATCTCCTAAACACACCACTCTACGGTGACATAGATTAAACTCTATTCCTAATATCATTGACAAACAAACCAATACATTGATAGCCATCCCTGTTATCGGTAATTACGTCCACACTACAGTATAAAGTTTCACGGTTAAGTGTCAAGAATTGGGTCGAGCATAAACCGTCTAAGAGGGTATCGACACGTTTTTAGTGTTGGGTTCTAGAGAAACCGTAACACTTGTGGTTGAGACCTTATTAGCTCTTGTTTGCACTTCATTTTGTCTAGCGGATAATGGTTTATTTTTGTTTTTGTGAATAAAAGAGAAAATGCCACTGAAATTCTGTCTTATATTTATCGAGATTATTATGTAGGTACACAGTTTGTGACCTATTAGGAGGAAAGTGTCTTTTGCGGATGTTTACTGACTTAAAAAAATGATTCTAATTAGTCCGTCTGTTAGATTATCGAAAAATATTGGATACATATTATTTGTTTTATCAAATTAATAAAAAAATACGAAGATAAAACGCGTCAAAGATTGAGTATGACATTTTTAGGGGTTAGTGACGTCACAAACCCCTTTGTGTCGTCACTAACCGCTAAAAATGTCATACTAATGTCTTAGAATAATATGACGTCACACGAGTTTTCAAAGCACTGTATGGTCTTCATTGTTTGCTTACGTGAAAAAAGAAAACAATACGTGTCGAATATTTTTTGGAAATCTACGAGTATCTGACGGACTAATTAGATTTTTTATTTAACTTCCCTATTGGCAGGTTTGTGGTCAGACTGTATATTTTTGTTGTAACGTATATTTTCAGGACCATAGAAATTTAAAAAACAGGTTAGGACATGGTGTTCGTTGCGTTGACGATAGATTAGAGAAACAGAATACAATAGACTGACAAAAGAAAGGGGAGAAATCGATGATTAAAATTAGTCATATTTTCATTCTTCATTCTTCTTCTTAGCGTGTCAATGACAATCTAAATTGTGTCAGCCCAAAATTGGGCAGCGTCCATCAGTTCCTGCAGTGAACAATTAGCAGGACAGGCAGGATTCTTCATAAAAAACATTTAATCCCAAACAACGCGAAACAATGTTCAAAGGGATATTTAATATACTGTTCTCCATTATCTAAAATACACTAATAATTAAAACTTGTTTCCAATCGAAACAGGATCACACTAATTATTTTCCATTTACGACGTGATTATCGGGAATGGAATCTTAAAATCGGAGAATTACGTTATCTTACTCAGTAATTAAGCAGAAATTGAGATCTTTTACGATCTAATCCAAACGATTTATTGAAGATAATTGTGGGGTGTTTTCAGGAAAATGGGGGTATTAAAAATATATTATTGTATAAATAAGGTACGGGAAGTGTGCCGAGTGGCATGGGAAGTAGCGAGGAAAGGAGGCAGAGACAGAGTGTAACAACTTTACTCGTCATGCCGCACGTCATGCTCCTCGTCCTGCCCATCGCTCCCTATTTTGCCGGTTTTTGTTTTTGGAGGAGCGTCGCGATTTATTACGCGAGTAGAGCAGTGTGGGCAGAGCGGGCAACATCGCGGCAAATTGTTTGCCGCGCGAGGAGGATAGCGATGAGCAGCGCAAGTATAGTGTGGCGGACGCATAAGACGTTAGTGGACAGTACTATCTCACTGGTTGCTGTGACACTACTCTTATCATACATTGCTCACGGGCGTATTGTCTTAGCGCACGGTTAAAACAGTACTTTAGTAAACGCTCACTTCCTACACGTAGTGCTAACGCATCGTTTAAACAGTACTTTTGTGTGAACTGCTGTCACTTTCTTAATAACAAAAGCCCTACCACAGTGTTGTCTTGTTTTAGCCTAAGATTGACTGGTTGAGAATGCTTTGTGGTATTAAGTCCACCTATGTATCACTATTGTGCATAAAGTTTAAATAAAAAAATTAAAGCGTGCGAAACGCACGAACACCGCAACGATGCATTACTCGACTGATCGCGTCTAACTACTGCACCAACGGACGTAGTGTGCTTAGGAAAGGCATCCTAAACACCATGAATGTGTCTATTCTTGGACGATTTTTTGAGAACTGTCTATTGAAAAAGTCTTAAGAGCGAAATTCTTGATGCAAAAACCCAATAACACTGCCCGACACGGGAATCGAACCTAAGACCTCATGCTGCTCAGCAGTCGCTAGACCAACGTGGCAGTCAAATATCTATGCAAACCGAAATTGGTTGTTGATTTCAATAAAAACAATATGTTTTATGGTATGTCCACGACGAAACGTTAAGTCGTTAACACTATATTTTATCGATACAGTATCGGTTTTCAATAAAAACTGTTTATCTAGCTTTTACGTTCTTGCTCGTCCTTGTTTTATTTATAGGTATATGTTTGGTTAGTTTTCCTATGTCTTAATTATCTTTACCTCTGCTATCCGGGTATCGTAAAATAATAACTACTGTTTTATTACTTCGTTAATTCACTGCATTTGGGTGAAATATCAATGTTTAAGCCTTCTGGATTCTGAAGATAGGAGATATTACTCGTTATTAACAAGTTATTGAGAGTAAGGAATAAAGGGTGTAAAAGTACCCTTAACGCAAACGAAGGTCACTTGTTCGCCCCACCACTGCGATATTTTTTTTGTTCCATACCATACCTCGGAACCTCCTAGTTACGGAGATATTGGGGATCAAAATTACATTTTTTTTTATAAATTACAAAAAAAAAAGTCGTTTCCCAGCAACAAATTTTATGTAGGGTTACTTGGTTTGATGTATAGAATGCTTGGTTGACGGCTGTGTGATGGGTTAATTCACACCCTGTATTTTTAATGAATAATAAAACTCACGTCAAGAACAATATTGTTCTTGACGTGAGTTTTATTTTTTTTTTCATTTTTATCAACACGGGAACATAAACGTTTGCACCGCTAGAGGGATGCTGCGGAAATGTTCTCACAAAGCGCAGGAAGTAGACCCCATTTTAAAACAAGACCCTTATTAGAGACTGCGTAAAATGCAGTGGAGAAGTGTATTTTTAGAAAAGAAAAGATTTTGTTAAAAATTACGTCTTAGTTCATAACTGGAGAAACATTTTTCAGTGATTGTGAATGTAGGTTGACTTTAAAACACGTCATCAGTGTAAGTAAGGCCCTATTTAACTACATAAAAACAGCCGCTCAAGGTCGATCTTCAGGTTAAGCTGCACTTGCCTAGATTGATCCATGGATGGGTAAACACCCATTACATTATACTGAGTTTTCTCCGTACCTCGAAAAGCACGTTAACTCATCCATTCCAGCTGAAGTTTGTAGATCTTTGACAGCCAGAAAGTCCGAAAACTAGAAACACCTTTTTTTTTTTGGCGGGTGGAAAATCATCAAATAACCCCTCTTGGGCTGAGCGAAAGAGAGTGTCAGACTTCAACTGACTAAAAACCACCCATGTTCTTTCTAAGCCCTATATGTCGAGGCCGAGGTAACTTGTGAACAACCCGCAGCCCCGACGGGAACCAGAAACACCTCACCTCCAGATTCGCAGCCGTAAAGTTATGTTAAAGTTTCGTTTCGGTCAAACCTTATTGAGCTATGTATAAAGCTACGCAATATAGGTTCCTAAATAAATGTATGCAAAGTAGTTGTGAATGAACTGGCAAGAAAACACAGTATGGTAATGTAGAAGGTTTTTCAAGGAAAATACACATTTCCTTGTATATTTCTTCCACTATTTTCACTAAAAAAGTTGCCGTGATAGAGATTTATAGTGCAAATTTTTGAGCTTGTATTCTTAATACACTTCGAGAGCGGTATATTACTCGAAATTTATAAATCTGAATTAGGAACACTAATACTAATGTCAGAATGATGTTTTAGAAAGAAGAAATAAAGAACATTGTGTATAATTGGCAAAAATACCTTAAAAATAAACCCAAAAAAGTAAAAAAAAAAACAGTTTTTTTTTATTTATTTTCTACTAATGTAGTGATGTACTAATATAACGTAAAAAGAGGCATGAACATGTATGTGTGTATTTCATTTACTTATTTAATTCTACAAAGCTTTCAAGCTATACAAAACCAGTTTATGCGTATCTCTCATTGTACGAAAAATCTATACATATCGAGGTCATGATATACTGGAAATGGATAACTTAATGTGTGTTCTTACTCATTACGGCCATTTAAACCTTTTATAGCTTACTATATTTATAGCTATGCATTTAATGTGCCCGTAACACATTATTAAAGTACATCGTAAAGGTGTTATGATGTCGTTATAGCTCGATTATAGCTATAGCTTTATAGCTCTTGCTGGATAGTGGACCTTAACAAAAACGTCATAAAGTTAAAAAATAAATACAATTCTTTTATTAATATCGACTAAAATCATGGTCGAGCTTTCGTAATAAGTCTTTGTTTTAATACCACTAAATAATAATATGATAATGCTCACCATCATCATCTGCTTAGCTTTTCCCTAATGCGTCGGGGTCGGCTTCCAGTCTAACCGAACTCAGTGTAATACAGTATCCTCCACTACCCAGTTAGTTCAGGGTATTACGATAGACCTTGGTAAGACAGGTTGTCAGACTTTCAGGCCACAAATAACAGGCGGAATCAACGGCCTAACGTGTTTTGAGAGGCACGGAGCAAACTCGGTATGTAATGTATGGTCGCCTAGAAAGCAAAATAGACTCAAGCCGCTGTTATTATTCAGCTGCAAGCTTCTCTAATGCATACAAATATAATTTAAACTAAAATTTGGACTATTTTTCTGCCTCTTACAATAGGGCAGTTAACAAAAAAAAAACTAAATATTCCGTCAGATAGATTTCCAAAAAATATTGGACACGTATTTTTTCTTTTTTCACGTAAAAAAACATTGAAGACGATACAGTGCTTTGAGAACTCGTGTGACGTCGTTTTCTGAGACATTAGTATGACATTCTTTAGCGATCAGGAACGTCACAACCCCCCATTAAAATTTTTGACGCGTTTTATCTTCGTAAATTTTTATTGATTTGATAAAACAAAAAATACGGATCCAATATTTTTCGATAATCTAACAGACGGACTAATTGGAATCATATTTTTTTAAGTCAGTAAACATCCCTATTTCCAGTCTTAATGGCTGAATTGATTTTAATCAAATTTGTAACAAAAAATAGTCCATAACCTAACTTAAACGATAAGTTACTTTCTATCTTGTTTGAAGCCATAAGCAAATCTCCCAGCAGTGGGCATTATAGGCTTCATATGATAATACATAATGTTATGATAAGCAAATAATATTTGTGAATAAAGATGAATGATGCCAGGTTACTCCAAAAACATAAAACGGTACAAACTGCTTATTTCACTCAAAATTCGTAATACATCATATTTTGATCCGGTCCCCTGTAGAGTCTTGTTTCACGCACAAATGCACTCTTCACGGAAATTCTTTTCACGGGTAGAGTCTGGTAGAGACGTACTCTACGTAGAAATGGAACGGATGCACGTGTCACATACTTGCCGCTCTACCTAACTCTTAAAAATTGGAGAGAGCTCGGATTTGAAAATTGTATGTTGCGTGAAGAGTGAGAGAGGTATTTTTATACATTACGTTAAGACATACGGTTGTCCTATTCTGATTATGTTTGCTATTTTACTTTTAATATAAATTCTGTTTTAGTATAAGACACACGCCGTTTCCGTAAAATTACTCAAGTATAAGTTAGTGGCAGACTGCAGAGAAGTGGTGAGCTTCACTGTGCTAACATAAAATTTACTTTGAAAATTCATTCAGTCAGAAAAGGATAGGATGATTTGTGTATGAAGCCTATACTCTGACGGTGATAAAATAAAATACACAAAGAAGTGCGCCTGCCTGACTTCGAACCAACGACTTAAGTCGGGCCCGCCACCACTGGGTCACCGCTGCTCTATAATACCCATGTATAGCCACGGTTATTTAATTCAATTCCATTAAATAGCGATGAAAAACTGAAACAATAAAAAATCGCTTCATTAAAAAAAAGATTACCAACGAATTTCTTAGTTTCAAGTTCCATTTTCTTTAACAAAAACCAAGAAACTCATTTAACTTGATAGTCTCTTAAGCCGCTTTTTGAAGAACACATAAGGAAAACTGTTTATGCAAAATGCGGTAGTTAATTAGTCTCAACCGTAAATAATTCAGAGAGGAAAATTCAGAATAAAGGTTTGTGCCCGTTAAGTTGTAACAAAACATCGGGGCCCTTTCGTATGTTTGTTTTTTTTATTAAATGGATCTTCTATTTGACCTGCAGGGCTATTGCGTATCTTTTAAATGACAGTGGCTATCATATTGTCCATGGATTAACTGTCAAATTGGTTATGGTTTAGTACAAAATGGAACCATTTGACATTATTTGATGTACACTATATGATAGCCACTGTCATCTGAAAGATACGCAATAGCCCTGCTGGTCACTCTTGTCCTAAGTGTTAATGTTTATGTCAATGTCATACTTTGACGAACTGTTTCCAAAGTTACAGTGGGATAGTTATGATGCAAGTACCTACAGTATCTACATTACAGGAAGATTATGCAATAGCTTATACGCTACGACGTTGAACCTATAACTGTTGAACATACGAAATAATGCCTACACATAAAAAAATGCTTTTCTTTTTATATTTGCAAAAATAATAAAATTATGTTCTTAGAATCATCAAAATAAAAATATTAAATATTTTATTTCACATAGGCCTAGACTTGTAAAATTTTGACAAAAGGTGAACTGTTTAATGACAAGGCTCCAGCGTGTAGTCACCTTTATAATGTCTGTGGTGGTAAAAAATAATTTATTTAATTATCTGCGATGTTTCATTTCCCCCCAAGGGGTTACATTTTCGACACTAATATTATAAAGAGGAAAGATTTGTTTGTAACAAATAGGCTCCGAAACTACTGAACCGATTTGAAAAATTCTTTCTTGGTTGGGAAGCTACACTATCCCCGGGTGTACATTTTATCCCTGTATTCCCACGGGAACGGAATCTACGTGGGTGAAACCGCGTGACGTCCGCTAGTAATAAATAAACTGGGTCTTATTGAAAGGCTCAAAACGCATTTAGAACCTGTAATTATAATAAAAAAAAACTAAACAGGGTAAGTACTCTAGCATTCCGTTCGATGGTTATCGAAGAATTGCATGATGTTTTTTAACTAGCCGTTAATTTTTTACTGACTATCCAAAAAAAAAACATGCTGAAAAGTTCAAACAGCGAGGTTTGGGGTTGAAACATTTAGGCCATGGGAGCCGAGTACCCCATCCAGTACTACTGGTCTAATATTCGTATTTGAAGATATAAATTGTGAAAAAATGTATTGTGTGAAAGTGTATAATAATATAATTAACTGTAATAAGATGCAGTTATGCGTCATGGTATGTTAGCATACGTGTTACGTAGCGGTGTACCTAATGAGGACAATCACATCTCTGTTAATTTGCAGATTTCTGGAATTAATAATCATATGTTCGGTCATAACTTAAAATTAAATGTAATAGTTGTTTGATCACATTGCAGTGTAGGTCACAAAGGACATTCGTGCAAAATACAAAGTAAAGAAGACAGTTCTACGTAGATATTGCGAGAAAACCTGCACGGTACAACATTGCTGCATGCTCTTTTAAAACTATAGAGATAACACGACCTATTCAACTTGCAACTGTATTCTCCAAGTGTTAAGGTTCATATTTCTTCAACGTTGTTCCGTTTGTTGCACTTATGACTCGACACATAACACCAGTTTTCCTGACTCAATTGCCCTGCTTGGTTGTATTTGCAGGACTGAATGGTTGACGTTATAAGAGAAAGGTGTACGTGGTATTGCATTTTCGTTGGCAGCAAGTGGGAGAAAAAGCTGCATTTTCACTTAATAACTACATTTTACCTTAAATATCGTTATCATTCCCCTAACTTTATCTCAATTTACTTGTAGTCTATATTTCTTTATTATTCGTCATCTCAACAGTCACCAGTCAGTCCGTATTTAACTTTAAATAATGTTGATTAAATACTTCTTCTCCAAGCCCCAAAGAAATTGAAATTCTACAAAAAGAAAAATAAAGTATATTCATTTATAAAGTAGACATTGTATAAATACATTTAAACAAAGGTACAAATAAAGAAAAACTTCCCACTAACCCAATTACAGAAGCAAAAGTTTATTCCAACCAGCACTTTATAGCACCACTTAATCGTTCCCAGAGCACGACTCGGTTGCAAGTGACAAATAGCTTATTTACATTCCCCCGTTTCCCGATAATAGAACTCACAGCAGTTCTATTGATCTTCAGCTTTATTGCAATATTGAGTGCCAATCTTGCAGGCCCAAGCAGAACATGACATTTTTCTCCAATTATTTTCTCACTTTAATTTAATTAAAAGGTAAAATAAAAAGTGCGTTGTGTGCCACAATTGACTTTTGATGCAAATAACATTGTTTAAATACCTTTTTATTTAAGTTTTAGTATTTTTAATGCCTTTATTAAACCACAAATTAAAACGGAGCTGCATTGTGTGAAGGTTGGATGATACAATAAATTAACTCTCCTTTGTCGTCAAAATAAAATGCAAAGAGAAGTAAAATTCTACTCATTTCAGAATGAAAATGTGATGGTGTTATGTAAATGACTTTTTAGAGATTATCCTAGCTTTCATGTTTTGAAAGTATTCTTCATCTTTTCTTCGTTACTTACTCGTGGTGTAACCGTCAGACTGCCAAGTCGTAGGTCACAAGTTCGAACCTAAGACGCGCACTTTTTTTTTGTGCGGGTGGAAAATCATCAAATAACCCCTCCCGCTCTAGGGCAGAGCGAGAGGGAGTGTCAAACTTCTACTGACTAAAAACCACCCATGTTCCTTCTTCGCCCTCTATGTCGAGGCCGCGGTAACTTGTGAACAACCCGCAGTGCGCCGCTTGTGAACCCGGGCGGGAAGACACGCACCTCTTAGTTTGGTATTCATGTGCGTATTGTATAATTATCACTTGTTTCGGTGAAAATAAACATCGTGAAGTAACCAGCATGCCTAAGAGATATTTTAGCCATGCTGAAAATATCAACTATCAATATTTCTGTGGACTACTATTATTGTATCTGTACAAACAAACGTTATGTAAATAATTGAACTTCTTTTGAAAAAACTAAAATAAATAGCGAATGAGAAGTGCTTCAGAATTTAAAAAAAAATGTAGAAGAAAGATATTTTCAGAGGTATGTCTTGCTAAAGTTTCTTAATTATTGTTTTAGTTTGCGAAGCTTCTCGTTAGTGGGAACAAAAGGCTTTAAAAGCGAAACTGTTTTTATTACAGTGAATTTTTGTTACAAGAAATTATTTCAGGAACATTTTGTGAATCTTATAAATTTCATTTCTTTTATTTTCTCCTTCGCAAAGTTTCGTTCCCATAGCAAAATGCACGTAGCAAACGGCACGCATGACGACGAGTTCGTGGAACTCTGTAGCTAGGTAGGAAATGAACAACTGATGTCACGGATCGTTCGATAGAATATTTCAACATTAATTTTTGTTTTAGTTTTTTTTGTCTTATTATGTACAGTCTAACAGGCTAAAAGGTATACAGGTTTTTTATATTTTTAGCACATTGAAAATATTTATTGCAATTTTGTTTTAGAAAGCGTTTCGCATCAAGCGACTGATGTCAAATGCTGTATCGTTTGGCATCAGTCTCTAAATGTGTATGTTTAGTCTTAAAAGTAAATGTAAGTTAGCTGGCTGTTTACTTATTAGCTTGTTCAACTGTACATAAATACTGTTAATAAAGTTCTGGAGTAGCAACCGCGAATCGGAAGACGTTGCGTTGGAAGGTCTCCCACTAGATGGACTGATGACCTGGTGAATGTTGCGGGGTTCCGCTGGATGCGAGACGCACGGGACCGGTTAATGTGGCGACACTTAGGGGAGGTCTATGTCCAGTAGTGGACGTCTTTCGGCTGAAAAGATGAACAAAGAAATAGTAACTGAAAAATCTGATTTGTCCTTTACAAATCAGATTTTTTCCATATCAAAATAAAAAATCCTTCAAAATAAGAGGCTGAATGCATCCAGTTTGCGGAGAGCTGTCCTTTACACCCTGTTTTTGCCAGACTTATTTTCTAAAAGCTAATAATAAAGTAGAAACGCTAATGAAACTTAATTATTAATTAAAAGTCCCTAGAGAGTACTTTTTGCTCTTCTTTTATTTACGGCTGAGCTGAGTGTAATGGTCTGATACTAAGAATATATTTATTTACACACCGTTTCGCAGTTCGTAAAGTTTCATCTTTTTTTTTTGGAATTGTTACAGTAAAGGATTCAGTTCTTTGAGGACATCCTTTTTTATGTACTGGATGGTTTTTTACGTGAAAATTATGGGATGTTTACGGACTAAAAAAAATGTGATGTGTGGTAAAAAATGCCATACTTATGTCTTAGAATATGACGTCACACGAGTTTTCAAAGCACTGTATCGACTTCATTGTTTGTTTACGTGAAAAAAGAAAAAAATATGTGCTAATATTTTTTGGAAATCTATCTGACGGATGTTAGATAGTAGTTTTTTTTTGTTAACTACTCTATAGTCGCGACTGCTGTGAAGCCTTATTGGGTTTTCCATCAGAAACTTCTCAGTTGCAGCCAAGGAGTCTGTGCCCAGTTGATGACAATAGGCTCGCCCCCTATTACATAGCACTTAAACATAACTGGCGAAATATTCGACCTTAACCTTTTTTTTTTTAAGTGGGTGTAAAATCATCGAATAACCCCTCCCGCTCTTGGGCAGAGCGAAAGGGAGTGTCAGACTTCTACTGACTAAAAACCACCCATGTTCCTTCTTCGCCCTCTATGTCGAGGCCGCGATAACCAGTGGACTACCCGCGGCCCCGTCAGGCGTCGGCCCTTTCGGGCCCCTCCCATGTTGCTGACATCTCTTTGAGGCGCGCGTGGAACACGAACGCGCCGTCGACACGGCCTGTTTTCGTCGTGAGACGGACGGACGGCGAGTTAGCCCATCACTCACCGTCCACAGGCCCGCATCACTCACCGTCCACAGGCCCGCCACCGTCCACAGGCCCGCAAATCGACCTTAACCTTACCCTTTTTTTATTTTTTTGGCGGTTGGAAAATCTTCAAATAACCCCTTCCGCTCTTGGGCATGAGCGAAAGGAAGTGTCAGACTTCTACTGACAAAAAACCACCCATGTTCCTGCTTAGCCCTTTATATCGAGGCCGCGGTATCTCTAACAACATCCCGCAGCCACCTTAACCTTACCCTTCCTCGTACATGCATGATCTTATGAATGAGATTTTCATGAAATATAGATTCAATTGGATTTAATTAACGTTGCACCTTAAATAGTTTTAGGTAATATTTTTAGCCACTTGTAACATTCTTAGAATAAACAATTTTCTATGTTCTATTTATCAATAAAATAAAAAAAAAAACGAAGTCGAAACACACAAGCAATAATCCAACCTTCTGATAAAAAGTAACTTTCAACCACTGATGCATCTGACAATAAGCCATAAGTAGCAAAAACGAGAGTACCAGACGATTTTAATCTCTATCCTCAGTTACACAATCGCAGCCTTTTAGACGATTTATTACATTCACTGTTAGGTTGCTTTTTGTGCAACCATTGGTACCGAGATTAATTGCCTATGCATGACAATGGCTTTTACAGGATGATTAAGAATTGTTTAGAGGGCAGTCTGAATATTTTGGGGTTAGAATATAATTATATTGTGTCTTTGTACAATGTCAGGCTTCTTATCGCTCTCTACCTTATTTGAATGCCTGAAGGATTCTGAATTAAAGCTTTTATTAATAGTCTAGAATAATTCGTTAAATATTAATTACTTGAAAGCATAATATTTTACACATAATATTACTTTCGTAATCCCTGTAGGTTAAGGCAGAGGTGTACATATTAGTATCCCCATATTTCGCCAGTGATTTGTGAGGTTTAGGTGAATCCATCCTTCAACACATGTTTTAATCATAATAATCTCATTGAAATAATTAAAATATTCGTTAAATAAATAATCTATCAACGCATACACAGGCCTTCCTCAAGCTGCGCTAAAGATCCTGTCTACTACCTTCCATATGAAATTATTTTCTTTGAATGTCGATACGGGTTCAGTCGGGTCTGCGGGGTGTTCCCAAAAAACCGTAGCCTCGACATATAGGGCTAAGAAGGAACATGGGTGGTTTTTAGTCAGTAGAAGTCTGACACTCCCTTTCGCTCTGCCCAAGAACGTGAGATGTCGTTACGGGTTAGGTTTTTTAGGTGTTAATAATTTCACTTATGCATTATTTTTAACACAATAACAAACGTTTCTGATGTTTTATAGAAAAGGGATGTTTCCTGACTAAACAAAATATGATTCTGTTTAATCCGTTAGTTATATTATCAAAAAATATTGCGTGTTTTTTGTTTGAATTAATAAAAATTTTATAAGATAAAACGCGTCAAAGATCACGAGTAGGGGCTTTTGTCAGTACGTGGTGAAAAATGTAGTGCGGTGTGACGTCATACGAGTTTAAGCACTGTGTCGTCTTCATTTATGTTTATGTGAAAAAAGAAAAATGAGTGTCCAATTTTTTTTTTAAATTTATCGGACGGACTAATTAGATTTTTTGCCACCCTATTGCACAATACAATTAAACAAATGAATGAGATCTCATTGCCTCCATTTCTTGAAACCAGACGCTGTTTAAAGCCTGTCAGGGCTGCGGGTTGTTCGAAAGAGATACCGCGGCCCCAGAACATAGAGAACTAAGAAGGAACATTGGTGGTTTTTAATCAGTAGCAGGCTGACACTGAGGAGTCATTTAGAGGTTTCCCACCCACCAACAAAAAAAAAAGAGACTGTTTAAACACCGTACTCATAGTTCACAGCGTCGTTGTACAATAGCGTACCGTTATATTTTTTGTAAATAACAATAGCTATTCCCACCCCGCATCTCTCTGCATAGGACTATAATATAAATCATTGGCGATATACAGAGGATAGCGAAGTTACCCGGGGTTTTATTCCCGTCCTGACCTACTTTCTAGGTACAGTAATAAAAGTGCATTCTCTCTAGGTTGCCTTCGAGTGACAGCTATGCAATTATATATTATGGACCTTAGTTTGTCATACTTTTGTGTTCGCTTCTTTATTTAAAGTTTAGCGGGGTTTTTTTTTAGGAGACAAGACCTCGTTGATAATGGTGGAGATCTGGAGGGTTATATTTTGTTATTTCGATATAGTTTTTTTAATCTTTATTGCTTTGTGGTCTGTTATTTATTAAATATCTTTCCAAATTCTTTACTAAATGTCTGTATTCTCAAAACCATAGTTTTTAAGCCACTTTCCGAGATGTGGCTAATGGTCTGTGAGAACTGAGGGACCACACTTTTTGGGTCGTACTTTTTAATATATTTGCTTACAAACTCCCAGATTCGTTCTACAATTGTTTTAAGTCTACTACTAAATCCTAGGATTCATTTCGCGTATTCCCAGTGTGGTCCCTCAGTTCACACGCACATAAAATGGCCACTTTAGCAGATCATAACTTGTATCGTAAAGTGAATATTTTATCATAGAAACTGCATCTGTGAACATTTTACGAATTTAAACAGAATTCATATTATTTTCCTATTATAATCTATTTTTCTAAATGTTCACAGACGTATTACTATTATGATAGATTTATTTTACGCTTTTTAACGCAATTCATATTATGATCTGCTAAAGTGGCCATTGTAAACCCCCTGGACGAACTTAATGACGTGGTTCACATTGGCTTTAGATTGCAAGAACTGGAAGGCATGGGGAGAGGTCTTTGCCCAGCAGTGGGATGGAGCAGGCTAGCAGTATCAGTATCAGTGTCTTCAAGATCACATTTTGTTGAACATGAAGTAGGGCTCAACATTGTTGATATAAGATTTGAAGATGATAATTCATTGAAAGGTAGGAGTAGGGAAGTGGTGAAGAAACTGGCTAAATATTACCAGTCGCTGGGGTCGATCTTCAGGTTAAGCCGCGCTTACCTAGGTTAGTCCATGGATGGGTGACCGCCCATTAAATACTGAGTTTCCACCGTGTCTCGGAAAAAAACGTTAAGCCATGTGTCCCGGTTGTCAATTGTCCATCTTCGATAGTGGTTACAGGTAGTCAGTTACGCGAAAGTCTGACAATCAGTCTTACTAAGGGGCACATTATATTACCTAGTATTAACTGGGTTGTGGAGGTCAGATAGGCAATCGCTCCATGTAAAATATTGGTATTCAACTGCATCCGGTTACGCGAGCTTTAAAACAGTTGGGATAAGGCTAGGCTTTATACTATTTGCCGGTAAATTATATCAGTCGCTTAAACTGGGTAAAGGATTGAAACTCTTAGGGTTTCCATTATTAATTCATGCCAATGTCGATCTAGACTTAAGAATTTAAAATATTTTTCTAATAAAACTTTTATCGTGAAAACTTTAAATGATATAAAACCCACTTTTCTTTTTGTAGCTCGTCTACTTCATTTCACTTTAAAAATAAAATTAAACTTTATAATTAAAACCTAACCGCATTTCATTAAGGATTTTCATTTTCATTTCATTAATTTGAAAACTATTTAATTTTTTAAAGGTTTACTTATAAAACGTCTATATATATTTTTTTAAATGAGCCTTCTCTTGACTTCAATCATGTCCTAATGACTGAGATAAGGTAACCAAATCTTGCCATGATATATCGTCGCGGTAATGTGACGGATTAAGAAACTATAGGCCACAAATGTATGGTAATACGAGTAAGTCAGTTACTAATCTTTTTTTTTTGGTGTGTTAACACACATCATCATCAACATCTTCTTTTACGGTGTATTATTTACAATCACAAAAGGCTATTAGTGTTTGAAATTTTCTAAGTGATTTATATAAAGATTAACTTGGTTTTCAGGCATGTCAACTAAGAAATCTAATAATTTCTTATCTTATGTTGTTAAAACATCCACAAGCTTTGCATTAAATAGCACGATAAATTAAATTAAATTCTGACGTCGTTTCTGTTTTACCAAGCTGAAGATTTTTGAGGTTTACTCATAAAGTATAAGCCAGCTTATATTTCTTATTATATTGGAGGGATTAGAGGAAAATAAAGTGCTGAGCATAATTCGTATCAAAATAATAGTCTTTACTCCGTAATAATCGTTTGAAAAATTTCTTAGAAACGTTATATTGTAAACTAGGTGTTGCCAGCGGCTTCGCCCGCTTCAACTCGAAAATTATTTCATGGGAAGATAAAATCAGGCTTACTAACAAAAAAATAACTTTCGTGCTGTCCCGTAAAAAAAAATATATTTTATGTTTAGTAACACCAAACACATACGATGATTACATACGGGACCGAAACGTGGTCACTCACAATGGGCCTCATCAGAAAGCTCAAAGTCACCCAAAGGGCAATGGAGAGAGCTATGCTCGGAGTTACTTTGCGTGATAGAATCAAAAATGAGGACATCCGCATGAGAACCAAGGTTACCGACATAGCCCGAAGAATTGCCAAACTTAAGTGGCAGTGGGCAGGGCACATTGCTCGCAGAACGGATGGCCGATGGGGTCGAAAAGTTCTGGAGTGGCGACCGCGAACTGGAAGACGTTGCGTTGGAAGGCCTCCCACTAGGTGGACCGATGACCTGGTGAAGGTTGCGGGGATCCGCTGGATGCGAGACGCACGGGACCGGTCAATGTGGCGACACTTAGGGGAGGCCTATGTCCAGCAGTGGACGTCTTTCGGCTGAAATGATGATGATGATGATGATGAACACCAAAGAGCATTTATTTAACAATCGCACCAAAAGCTAATAAGGGTACACCAAAGCACTAAGTAACCCACACTCAACAAACCCTCAAAAACAAGAACAAATTACGAAACTGGCTTTTTCTAGTTCCGATTCCTCTGACGTCACCGTCGAACTTTTATATAATTATGTCAAGTTAATAGGACGACTTAGTTTGTGAGCAGCTAAGGCTTAACGTGCTCTTTGCCGCACGTCGGAGATTTAGTCTGAGCGATCACCGACTCCTGCTAGCATAGCACAATAATCAATACGCCAGTCTGAATTAGCTCCGTTTAACTCAGAAGCTGTAATTGGAATATTGTCTTACGATGGTTGCTTAACGTAAATGGCAAATGGCCTGGGGAATATTCAGTTTGAATAACTTTAGCAGCACCCTGTACTTTCAATGTGGGTTCCCCCCTTGCCCTTGCCCCCTTGCCCTTGGGTAAACGTATCCTATTTCTGTTTTGAGCTACTAACCTTTTTATTCAAAACATTCGAAGTTTTTTTTGGAGTTAGAATAATCTGTAGTATTTGAAGGCCTTTACCTTATAGTACTACTATCAATATCCCGTGACTTCTGTTCGTGTGGAATTTTTTATTAAAAATAAAGCCTACCAAAATATTTTAAGACCAATAGACACAAAAAAATCGAAAAAATCGGCCAAACCCGTTCAAAGAAGTTCTATAGCAAACACTGTGACACGAGATTTTTTTATATTATATGTACTACATTTTGCCGGCGACTTCGTCCGCGTGGAGTAGTTACTTGCGTGATGCTGATGTTTTACAATTTTTCAATTCTAACCACTAGTTCCTGACATTAGCGTCTTCAATCAAACAAACCTTTCAGCTTTGTTATATTTTTATAGAATCAAACAATTAAATAATCAAGAGAACAGACTTTGACATTACTTTAAATGAAGTATGTGAAAATTAAAGAATAATGTTTTGAAACTGTAATTAAGGAAAACTATGCTGACCTTTTAAAATAACGTACTATCTTACGAGTGACAGGAGCTAACCGACTATCTGTAAGGGAATTAACTCAGGGCAATCCCGTGAACTTTGTTAATTATCTCGCTTCGTCCGCCTCCAACGGACGTTAAACTTTCATGTTATATAGTGTAGACGTTTACGTGACGGTTTAGTGCCAGCGCACACTGAAGACAGCGGACGGTACCGTGGTACGAACCGTACAAGCGCCGGACGGCAAAAGGCCATCGACGCCTCGGAGAGAACTTCACAAAACTCTAAACTCCCACCGTTCCTTGAATGCCAATAAGCACTTGATTTCTATCGATGTGTGGGTACTGAGGTTACGTTTAAACTTAGATAGCGGCTGAATTTCTAATCTTCAATTAAATGCGGTTTAATTTAAAGTGCCTAGAGTCTGTATAACTTACCAGCTAGGACGATTCGGTCTGAAGTCTAAGTTCAGGTTTAAGTCTGGCATCGTTTGGTTTAAGCTAGCTTTTGTCACTGTCAATTTCTCCGAATCTTTCCATGTCTCATCTACCCGATTTACTTTCACAACAAAAGTCAGAAAGGAGACAAATAAACTGAACATAAAACGGAATGTCAGCATTCTGATTCGGTATTTCGAATAGAAAACTAGAAACAGAAATATTGTGAAAAAATGCTTTGACTGTCTGTAGTGGTGACGGATGAAAGCATGCAGATATGTGAATGTGCACTCACGAGCTAAAAAGGAAATCGTTTGAAAAAACAGTAGGGATGTTTACTGACTTATAAAAATGTGATTCTAATTAGTCCGTCTGTTAGATTATTCGAAAATTTTGGATACGTATTTTTTGCTTTATCAAATCAATAGAAATTGACGAAGATAAAAAGCGTCAAAAATTTGAGTGGGGGTTGGTGACGTCGCTGACCGCAAAGAAATGTCATACTAATGTATTAGAGAATGACGTCACACGAGTTTTCAAAGCACTGTATCGTCTTCATTGTTTTACGTGAAAAAAGAAAAAATACGTGTCTAATATTTTTTGGAAATCTATATTGAACGTGATGCTATAAAATCGTTTCTATCTAAAAAATAAATAATTTAATGTAAGCTTGTACCAAAAACTCGCAATTGCAAGCAATATTTATCGCTACCCGTACTAACTGTCGCTAAATATCACATCTTACGCATATCATAATACAGGACCCGTGTATTATGTTACAGTGTACCCGTGTATTATAGCGACAGTTACTATGGGAAATGGTAGTTATCGTTTTAAATGCGAGTTATTGGTACAAGTTGATATTCAACTTATTTGCTAGATTAAAACGATTCTACATAGTCGTAAATAGCGTTAGGTATGCTGTGTTTGTAATTTGTAGTCTTGCTAAACGCTGGTAGTATGAAATCTTTGTGAACTGGAGTTCACGAGCTGTCCTGATTTTAGTCGCAGCACTATTTATTGTACGCCTGGGATCTGAAATGGGTTTTATGATCATAACTTATAGTCTTTATATTTATATTATTATAAAATATACAGTTATTGAGGCCAAAGATAAAATGCTTTTAACATAAAAGTAAAATGCTTGGTTGATAAGAGAGCTGCCATTTTTTTATGTTTGATTAAAGATTGCTTATGACCATACAGTTAAATCTTACGAAGATATACAGTTACGTACATCGTTTTAACCTTCACAAAAATAACAAGATTTCGTATTGTAGCATAATTAACACAAGCAATACCTATCGACATTATTTTCATTTTCGTGGCGTGAACAGAGCTTTCCGAGTCAACTAATTAAAATTTTAATTGTAACACTCAAACTGAATCTTCGAAACTTTACAAAGAGAATGTATTATTTCTATTTTCATTCTTGAAGCTAAGGCTGAAAGAAATAACTTTTTAATTATTCATTGGTATGAACTTTAAAGGGCGATGTGTTTCATACAGCTGGTCTCACTGGGGCCTTGTTCTTATAATTACGCCCACAAGAGGACATTTTCCTCTTTGTTATTTAAATAGAAAATGTTTGTATTTATTGTTCTGTAAATAATCTTAAAATCATTTCGGTTTTTTATCTTTAATATTTATTGTAGTTACCAAATACTGGGCTTTATTTAAAAAAAACTATTGAGTTCCAGTTTGCATTTTTCGATATCTAGCTGTCGGTACGGTACGAGTAAGTCAGCAGCAGGGCTATTGCGTATATTTTAAATTCTAGTGGCTATCATATTGTCCAATGATTAACTGTCAAATTGTTTATGGTTTAGTACAAAATGGAACCATTTGACAGTTAATTGATGGACACTATATGATAGCCACTGTCATTTAAAAGATACGCAATAGCCCTGCTGACCTGTTTATCGGAATTTGGGGCTTCTGACCATCTAACCAAGGCATCTGGTAACTACATTATGGAAGGCCAATGTAGGTAAATAGAAGATGTTGCGGGACGGTGTGGATAGTAACTGGATTGTGAAGGATAGATACGCAAATGTATATGGTTACAAATAATATGATACTTTTTACGTAGACTATAATATTATATCCCTATTGAATTATTTCTTTTTATTTATACATTTTAATTTTGATTTCAACATAATCATTTTAATTTTATTTTTATTTTGATTGTGGACATTTTTACATTTAAATTTGACAGTTCGACATTTTAGATTTTGACTTGAACGTTTTATTTTTTGACATTATAGCGGTTGAATTTTGTTGCTGAATTTTTGATTAATTTGTGTGCATGTATTGGCGGCATCCAACGATATTTATTTTATTTTATAAAAAAAAAAGTTTGTAAAACTAACTTTACTTTTTAAGTGTGCCTACTAACAAAATTATGGATCTATGTTATCTGAAATAAAGAAATTATTATTATATTATAATATTTAAAATACTAGCATTTGGCTCGGTTGGCAGCGGAACCTAACACAGTAGAGAAATTGCTAAGTAGATCTTCTTCTTCCTGTCCTTTTCATAAGCCAATTGGGATAATATTACCAATCTCGCCTCTTTTGTTAATTATTCTTTCATGTGTTTCCTCATACAAACATCCATCATCTCCTTGGCCTTCCAAGTAAAAAATAGCACTACAATACACTCTGAAGTTTACAGATGTGTTTTTCTGTAGTATAAATAATCAAGAAAATGAAACGAACGGGTCTGCAAGATCTGCAGCTTATCATCCTTGGAACGTCGTAAAAGTAGAGTGAAGGAAAAGGTTATATATTATGTACTAGTACGTATGTGTATACGTCTTGAGATAAAAGCGGTGTGACCGCAGCGAGCCATCTAGCTCCTGCTGCGGGCCAAAATTCTAAAGGATAAGTCTATGTACTGACATCAGGCATGTAACTTTCAAGAAAGCTGTAAAATATAATCAAGTTACAAACTACTTACTAGTTTGTTCAAGATCTTAAAGATCCTGACCCTAGAGAGTCATATTGCTCCTTTGTTTGGTTTGACATTTCACACGCATTTTGACTAAAACAAGACAAGCCTTTTTTTTTTTTTTGGCGGGTGGAAAATCATCGAATAACCCCTCCCGCTCTTGGGCAGAGCGAAAGGGAGTGTCAGACTTCTACTGACTAAAAACCACCCATGTTCCTTCTTCGCCCTCTATGTCGAGGCCGCGATAACTAGTGTACAACCCGGGGCCCCGACGGGCGTCGGCCATTTTGGGCCCCATGTTGCTGACATCTCTTTGAGGCGCGCGTGGAACACGAACGCGCCGACGACACGGCCTGTTTTCGTCTTAAGACGGACGGACGGCGAGTTAGCCCATCACTCACCGTCCACAGGCCCGCGTCTACGGTGGCCGGAGGTCATCGCGTGACCCCCGACGCCCGGAGCGCCTCCCGCGGCGGAAACAAGACAAACCTGCCATTTTAATATGGCACAATTTATGCTTTATTTCTATCTGCTCCACCGCTATGTCCCCACAGGTGCCACCACTTTTAAATCTGTTTATATTCATAATTAGCACCCGGTTCTTAACTCATGTTATTTGAGGTTTTAAAACATAATGGGTCTGTGTTTTAACAGTCCGAAACTACTCGGGTACGGTTATTATTATACTTATATTATTTGGGATATAAAAAGAAACAAATGACGGAAAAATTACGCAATCGTATCCAAATAAATTGAATATCTTCTTAAAAACACATCAAAATCGGATATGAGTCTGAATACTGTATTTTTGTCGGGAGACGTCAAGGCTTACTTTCATTGAACCTAATTCAATAAACGTAATAAAATAATAGAGGTGTTAGTTGCACATTAAAAATGAGATTTCTTGTGTAAACTACATTATTTTAAGTATTGTGTTTGTAAACGTCAGGGGTCTTAAAGGATTTTTTTTATTGGCTCGTGATGTCTTCTGATAGCCTAGTTAGTTATGTCAACCAACGATTTTTAGTTCAATAACCTTATGACTCTTTGTACAGAATCTCTAATCTCATGTACGGAATGCTTGGTTAACGGTTTCGTCAAGGGTCCGCTTACACCTTTAAAATATGTTTTAAAGGAGAGAGGGAAGTTACACCTTGCTTACTTTTTTTTTATTTGTTTTACTTGTATAGCAAGTTCTAGTGAATGTGTCTCTGCAATATAATTATAATTATATGTAATGTCTACTAATTCAACAAAGTAATTGCCAGTTGGTGGTTATTAATTACTGGGAAATTCAAGAAACAGTTCACAGCTTTGACTACATCAGAAACCGCTCTGAGCGTTGCAAACAGTTAGTTTGTAAGCGGATTTCTCAGAAACGGCAAAATAGTTAATAACAGCCTGTTGCAAAGATGTAGCTCATAATTTCAACTAAAATTCCAGTTGCTTTTAAAAACATTTCTCTATAAAGGTATTCAAAGGGTTCGCAAGCGGGGTTGAAAGTAAACACTTTTTAAATTCAATATTACGTCCTGTAACTAACGGCTTCTTAAGTCTTTTCAAGTAAATTGATTATGGTATGATATTGGTAGGTTAATTTTAAAAAGCCTTTATAAAATGAGCAATTTAGACACTTATGTAAGTACCTGTTATTAACTTAACTAGTCATGTAGTATTTATAGGTACTGCTACTAGTGCTATTTAAAGTATTGAATTATGTAAGTACCATAATATTATTAGGCATACACTTTCATTTCAATGGTTTCATAAATACCGTCATCCTGTAGACTTTGAATGAATTAAGACAGCTTTAAAATATAGCGAATCAAGCCAATTGAACATAACATAAACCAAGCATGCTTAAAAATACCAACCAGACGACCGATTCCAAAATAGAGCCCAAACTTAAAACCTTAGTGCAATCCTAGGCTGATATCACGACGTCGTGACTTCCCGACACAGAGTGCTACCGTAACGTATTCAGTTTAAAAATAACAGGTACGGTTGCACAAATAATAGGTACGGTAACATAAATAACAGGTACAGTCACGAGCAGTGAAATGTTTCGCAGAAACTTTAAAAGTACTTCTTTTTATATTGATTAATATTGGACGTTTTTATGAAGATAGCATTTTAAAAATTACGAAAAGTCCTATCTTGTTATACTCGTATGTACACAAATAACAGGTTGTGTTTTTATTATTTATCGTTATTATCAAACAACGAAACATCTTTTAAGCTATCGTGACCTTTTTGGTGTAATAAATCGTGGTTTTAGGTGACAACGCCAGTTTTTGATACATTGCGATCATCGCGATTCGCGACCACATCTTTCAGTACGATCGATAGTTGATCATTTACTTGATATATTATTTTGTTGGCTTGTTATAGTTGTTGGCAAATAATGCTGGCTTAGTTTTTTATTGTGATTTGTAGCTGGCATTAGGAAAAAAATGTGGTAAAGAAATGAATTATTTATGACCCATGTCGCGAAAACCCAAAAAAAAGTATAAAAAATATTGAATTTCTCTTTTCATATCTTATTCTTTAAATTCAAAGGTCATTTAAAAATACTACACAGACGCGAAGCCGCTTAAAGCTACGCTGAAAATAATATTGTAACTACTGAGAAATAGTTTATTCTGCATCTAGATTTAGTCGGCATTCAAGAGTTCTATCAGTTTTTATCTCTTTTTAGCGACATAAGAATAAATTTTGTCTTTCACTGAGAAACATAAATTCATCTCGTAAAAATGATAGTCGGAGCTCTTATTTTCGAGGCATAATAGTAACGACCGTAGATAGGAATTCCGTTTCATATTAATATTGTCTGAGTTTTAGTACTATAAAAATCTGTATGTTAGGGAGCTACTATAAGAATTAGATTGGATATAACCAAAAACACGCGTAATGTAAAGCGTCATTTTAGGCCCTCAAGATTATCTTAGACCACTAACATGCCACTGAGTAAGAGGTCGCACGCCTGCGAAATTTAGTATCGGAGTATGAGGACATCCAGTAATTTGGGTGAATTACTGACGAAATGGGACTACGTTTCATGCCAAAATAAAGCGCGTATGAATACGAATCGTCTACTTAACATCGTTTCAGACACACGTAATATTGACATCTTATAAAAGTTATATTATAGTACGATTTGAGACGTGAGACGCCCCGCATAGCGAGAAATCGTAAACCTTAAGATTTACCAGTATCTATGTAAACTTCGTTCCTCGCGATGCTGTGATTATGTTACGTATAAATTTGCATTCATGTATTTTATTTGTCTCACTTCACAGTCGTATTTCTAGCTTTTATTTCGAAGCAAGAATAGTCGTGTTTTATTTCATTCTAGTTTGCTTTTAACGAATAGTTTTCCTTTTAATACAACGCTATGACGTAATTCTCAATCTGCTCCGTCTCAACCGCAACTTTGTACGTTTAACCCCATTTTAACTCAGCGAGTGGACGAAGAGGGAAAGGGAACTTAGGAACACATTAAAACGTATTCTATACAATCTGCTACAATATAGTTATAACATCATCTGCTATGACTGTAATAAATATTAAAATCAGTCTGTGTCGGTAAAACTCGTAATAAGCTGAAGTCCTTTGAAATTTTATAGAGCTCATAAAACAGTTTATATTTCTACGTGTTATTTTGATAGCTACCAACAATGTAAAATCTTAACTAAAATGTCACCGAATCTATAAAGTTAAACTGGAAATAGTGCACAGTAAAAAATGGACACACTGTCAATTGTCAGCTCCACAAAAATGTCACTATGAAATGCATAAAACTTACAAACCAACATTTACGGTAGTATTGTGAGGTCCCAAAATAGTTCCGACTGCTAATAAAAACCGCCACGGTTACAATGACGTTTGGTATGAACGGAACGTCGTATTTTCCAATTTGAAGTATAAATCCGGAATGTCGCGCCGTATTCATCTGTCACTCGGCCAATGTAGGGTTAACATTCGTATTTTTAAAATGCTGTAGTTGGATTGCAAGTGGAAAGAATGGATCTGCTGTAAAGAGAAAATGTCTGAATAGTATCTAATAATAAAAAGTGAGTTATCGTGATTAAAAAAAAAAATCATCTCTATGGGTTTATTTATTTTTAATTCGGAAATAAATTCCAAAATACCTAAATGTTGATGCTATTTCATTTACCTAAGTATTAACGTGACCCACGCGAACCCGTGGTGGATTTTATAGTCTATACCTCTCCTAGGGAAGAGGTCTGAGCCCCTGCAGTACGAACATTATGCTGATGATGATGAAAATAAAACTATAAACACATAAAGACAGCAAAAACTCAGGCTATTACTTTCATCGATATGATGACAAAAACCAAAACTAAAATTCATGGCGTTGGTTGTTTTGATTTCATGATTATTGCTTGCATTCAATAATAAAACTACGCTGAAAACCTAAGTTATTAACTCATATGATTTCCCGGTTTTACTGGTATACAAAAGTGGCGGGACACGTCATGACGAGTAATAACACAGCGACCTTTGTTCGGAACTCCGGCCGGAACCGCACATGTTTGACAGTCGCGCAATTTAACCCTCTTTGAACGTAATCGCGGAATCCGACTGTTAGTATGGAATGAATGTGAGAATCACTTTAATTCCTTGTTTTGTTCAAGTTTAATGTTTTTGCATGCAGTTTTTGTTAAATAAGCTTTTTTGTTTTGTTTGGTGCGTAGTACCTAGTAGTACTACGCACCAACCTAGTAGTGCGTAGTCATTTGAACGTGGACGAGGCACGCTTGTCGTGACTTTGTGATCGTAGCAGGTACTGTGGTTTCTGTTTTATTTCCTGTATGCAAGTATGTTTCTGTGACAAATAAACATTTTTTCTTTCTTTCTTTCTTTCTTTCTTTCTGTCTACCCCCATGGGAAAAGGCGTGAGTTTATTTATGTAAGATTTTTTTATTAATCACTTATGTATTACAGTATATCGGTGATTTAGTACGACAGCCATTAGAACTGTGTGCTTTCTAGTTGAATTTACTTGAAATTGGAAACATTTTGATACCGGACTGAATTTAAACGTCGAAAAGGTAGGATGCGGATTCTTATTATATTTTAGGAGGCTGCGTTGAGTTTAGTAAAACCTTAGAAGTTACTAGCTGAATCACACTTATTAATTTGTGTGAGATTACTTTTGTATTTTTAAGCTTACAGAATCGGATTAAGTTAAACTTATATATCTTTCTGTGAAAGCTCTTTTGCAGAAATACGTATATCGCCATGCAATATTTCATTAAAAAAATCCAATACAAACCTCGTTTCAAATATGTTGTATATTTTAGTACATTTCTCATGCGACCCCATTTCATGAGATCAGTAGGTCTGTAGACAAAATTCACTTGCAAACTCACTCAAAAAAAATCCTGTTATGAAATAAATTATGTAAAGTATATTGTGATGATATATTTATTTGTGTCACAAAACTATGTAAAAAATTCGTGATTTTGATAAGCCCAAATGAAATAAATAGTTTTTAAATCTAGTCATTCATTTGGATACTGTATGAACCCGAATTTTGAAATAGGGCTTTAAAAATAGATGAATAGACCTAAAATATAATACAATATGTTTTAGTGTAAATCAATAACACATAATTTTAAAGTGATCCAATCAATACTGAATCCTATTGTACTTTACGAACAATTATTGTATGTATGACTAAACGTGCTTGCCCTACAATGTGTGTTAGAAGCCCGTATTATTTACTTCTGACAGATTTCTTAGCTAAAGGTCATGACCATTGAAAACGAGCCAAGTAAATATTTCTAAAGTACAAAAGCCAGAGCTGTGAGTAAATAATGCCCACAGTCCTTTCACGGGTAATTTATGTCTCACAGTAAGTTTTTTATAAACAAATAAAATTTAAATGTCTGTTAGTAAAATCAAAATATCACCTTTTTACTGAATGCGTTTAGAAAGTGTATACGGTGCTTATAACAAAAAGAAACATTCTTATTTTATTTTTGGCTGTTTGTTTTTTTCCGGCTAACCTCCCAAACAGCTGGACCGATTTTGAAGGGACTATTTTATTTTAGAAACAGGCTAATGGAACCGTGTTAAAACAAACGAAACTTGTAAAGTTTTAAAAATGCTTTTCAAATATTGAAGATATACATACATAACTTGTGACAAGGATGCTGTCTCTGATAGATCGATCGAAATGAAGTTGTCTTTATTCTCTAAAGTACTGTTGGGTTGCTTTTGTTGCAGGTAAAAAAATTGTGGCAAGGCTGTGAACGTTAGAAATTTTAATTTCAGTCAAGACAGTTTTTATTTATGCAGTAGCTATTTTGTAAAACTTGGCGCTTCAAAGATTTTTTATCGCGTGAATGCTTAATCTCCAGAAAGTTTCAGACTTTCTTTAGAGTCTTGACGAAAAAATGTCATTTTCTCGGCATTATCGCCCCTAACTTCTTTCTCACAAAATTAAGGAGCAAGAACTAAATAAAACATTATTTAGTGTGAGTACGTGAGAAAATCTTCTCATTCTAGCCCTTGGTTTTCACATAGCGTTGTCCCTCTTTTACGTGTTCTTTCATCTTTGCTAAGTGCTTGAGTCATTACCTACCAGTTTTAATAGCCCTATAGACAATGGCCCAAGCTGACCAATCGTTGACATTCATGACTTCATTTCTATACAATAAATTGATTAATTGGCTCAATTGACATCGAGGCGTTGCCGACATCGATCTTGGTGTTTAAGTGCCATTACGTTCAGCAATAATAATCTGCCCGATTGATACAGAATCTATAAACAAATATGATCATCATAGACTGATTGGCTTGTCTTTTTCGGTAGGTATAGCATCAACTCACATGTACATTATTTTAAAGGAAAATAGTCTTTTTTGTTTTTTGTTCAAGGTACGGTAGGTTTACAATATAATATTTTAGTTCTGTTTATCACAAAGTCTCTCGTCTAATGTTTGCCTCAGCCAGGTTTTCTAAAAAGTAGTAAAACAATAAACGTTCATTCCCTTTTCTAAGAAAATACACCAAGTCGTATTATGATAGCCTAAAGACATGCCTTTTGATAATAGTCTTGATAAAAACAAACTATGTATTTTTGTCTCCGTCCTAGAAAGTCCCGACTAATAATATTGTCCTTCACGGTAAAAAATATCAAAAACAAGTCTATAAAGTAGGTAAAAAATAATAATAGCTCGAATATTTTTCAAGCTCAAATATGAACAAATATAATATTTTTGGAAAGAATAAGGAACATTTTAAAATAATAGGTACTCCCAAAGTTGTGAAAAGTTTTCTTTTGGGACTTTTCCTCATTACATAATATTTCTTTTGTTTCTTGTTTCTTTTGTAACAAATCTTTGAAGGAAGGTAAACAAAAGATAAATGGACATCGAGGTGTACTTGTGCCTTTTGGGTTCCAGATCTTGACTAATGTTAAAATATTTATAAAATAAAGTTTAATGCTCAGCACACTTGGATCTGCTTGCAGGGCGTTCATATTTTGGCATCAATTTAGGCATTTCTAAAAACGGGCATAAAAAGTTACATCATCTACTAGATGTTTAAATTAAAAATATATAAATTAAAAAAGCCTTAATTTACTCTGACCTCAATATATCAACAAGTGTGCTATAATTATGTATCTAAAAAAAATCATCAAATGACTCCTTCAGCTCTGGGCAGCTTCTACTGATAACGAGTGACATCACGTTTTTGTTATCAAGGCAGAAAAGGTTTGATACGTCATTAAAAATGCGAGTACTAGAGAGAAATCTATAACCTGTAGAAAAATAGCTACAAAATAAGGTTTTCCGCGTCTCGTAGGTAACAAATAAGTTCTAACCACAACCAGATGTAACCTTATATCATTGGGATTCATCTGACACGGCAGATAAATCGAACGCGAATCCTATAACGTACGTCAGCTCAGTTATTTTCCGTTCCCTGCGTCTAAAACATTACCTATCTATTTTTGCCAGTCGGGTAAAAATACGACAGAGTTTGTCTGATAAGAAACGACAAACGACATTGACTAGTAGGTAGTCATTTGTTTATTTTTGCAATGTAGAATGCACTTCTTTTGTTTTTGTGTGACAAATGGGTCGTATTTTTTATCATATGTGTGCGGGGTCGTATATTTGTGATGTAAGCTTCTGTGTTGAGATAATTTATACATGCTACTTGGTTATGACTTTATGAGATAGTTCTATATAGTCTACGGACTTTTGTTTTGGATTTAGTACTTTTGTACATTTTGCTGTGTGTTCGTCGCGTAGCAATACGTTTTCATGAATTATAATTTCTTATTCTGTATCTGTAACTCAGCGGGGACTATTTTCTAAGCTTTTATGATTGACTGGATCTATTTTAATGATAGTAGGGAATATTACAGAACGGCATACGGTTAGGATACGAAAGCAGTAAAAAAAATAAAAGAAGTATTTAAATTAAGACCACGTTTTGTGAAAATTGTCTGAATCAAGGTCTTTGTAATAAAAATACTAAAGGAATAGAATTGTGTAATAATTAACTACGTATGTACTGATTGGGTAAATACAAACTGTGTGAGTGTCTGTTTGTGTGGTCATCTAAAACCGTTAAAATAAAAATAGAAAATTAGTCTAAGGAGTCTCGGGAGCAATTTTGAACACAACCAAAACTGAATCATATTTTTTTAACGTTTTGAATATGTAGTATCGATTCCAATAAATAATTAGAAACAGAACATACACTGAAAAAAATAAAACGTTGAACTGTACTGCTTTAAACAGTAAATAAAATATGAGGCTAACGTTCAAACCAGTAACTTTTAATTTTCGGTTCACATGTTTTTACCCCTGCACAGAGTACCAGCGTGATGTTATGTTAGTACAGGGGGCCAATTCTCGATTTTAGAGATGGTGTCGAACTCGACAAAAATTTCTAATGACGTCATTTTTTCGACAAATTTTAAAAGTTGCTATTCTGGGGATGTCGAATTCGACATTTGTCGAAAGCTAACGTTAGAGTTCGTGTCGAGTGCTTCTGAGCAGTAGAGATGTCATGTCGATTGTAGAGATCATCATTTCTGAGTGAATTCGTCGAGTTTTGGATTGTACACTGTGTTTTCTTTTCTTTAATTTTTAAATAAAATACGGCTTGGCATCTCATATCTACTGGAAATTTGATTTATACTCTTTGATTTGTGCCCTTGCCTTGTTTGATTTTTCCCCTCCATGTTAAAATAAAACTTTTAAAATGTAAAACAGCACCCAACTTTATTAGTTTTCGTAAAAAAATATTTTCGAGGTTTCGTAAAAATAGTTTCAACAATATGATTTATATAGTATCAGTTTAAGTTACAAGAAAATCAATTATTTACTCGAACCATTTTCTCCAGTTTACCCCATACTTAAGAAGATTTAAAAAAAACATTAAAATATCTATGGAAAAGCCGGAACATCAAAGGGTTACGTTAACGATAGCTAGCGACCGAAAAACTATGTAGAGACTGCAGCCCCTGTGATGTAAACACAGTACATGTAAACATAACAAAAGTTTTGAAGGAACCGCAAAAAGGCGCAAATTCTGACACTGACAGACAGTCAACTGTCAATTTGTTTTCTTTATTTCACGAAGAGCATACGAAAATCTTGAAACACACTAAACGTTTCGTTTTATACTTAAATAAGTAGGTTTAGTCAGCGTTTTTTATTTCTATTTTGACTGAGAATACGGAATTCTGCTCAATTCGACATTTTTTGGTAGAGATAGAGATATTTTTAATAGACATAGAGATAGACTTACGATCTCGAACTCGAGATAAATGGCGAAAATCGAGAATTGGCCCCCTGGTCGCGTAGTATGGCGATTGTATCTCTATTCTATCAAGAATAGACAAAGCTTTTTCAATACAACTTGACACGAAATCTTTCTACAATCTACCATTTTGTCGATTCTTCCGTCGTTAATTCTTAAGTCGTTGTTCTCGGCTGTCCTTTAAAGATCTCTGACAGTTTTTAGAGTCTTACTGCGGTACTCAGAGTTATTAATGATTACTTAAGTCGTCACTTAGTAAAGGGTTGACATACTTTTGTATTACAAAACTGTCAAAACGCTTAGCCATTGATGACCTAAGTAATCATTAAAGCTCCCTGGAGTGTGGCAGTAAGAGTTTAAGAGTGTAACTGCGGTACTCAGATATATTTAATTATTACTTAAGCCGTCACTATGTAAAGATTTGACATACTTTTGTATGGCAAAACTGTCAAAACGTTTACTAAGTAATAGCCTAAGTAATCATTAAAGCTCTCTGAGTGCGGTAGTAAGTCTGACAACCAGTCATACCAATAGGTATAATTTTGCCCAGTAGTAACAGCTGGGTTTTGGAGGTCAGATAGGCAGTCACTCCATGTAAAATTCTGGTATTCAGATGCATCCGGTTAGACTGTAAGCCAACCCCAATATGGTTGGGAAAAGGCTAGGCAGATTACGACTGTACAGTCACCTGCAAAAATGCATGGACAATAGGGGATCGGACTGAGTCAAAAAAATATGTTTCTAATTATATCGTCAGTTAGATTACCGAAAAATATTGGATACGTGTTTTTTGTTTTATCAATTTAATAAAAAAATATGAAGTTACGTCGCGTCAAAGATCATGATTTGTAGGTGAAAAATGTACTAACATGTGACGTTTTCGAGGAGTCCACGAGTTTTCGAAGCACTGTATATCGTCTTCATTTTTTGATTATGTGAAAAAAGAAAAAATAGGTATGTGTCCATTATTTTTTGGAATTCTATCTGACGGACTAATTAGTTCTTTTTTGTCCGATCACCTATTCAGAAATAAAATCGTGTGAAGCAAGAAATGACGCCACCTAACGTAATCTCGTTATTGACTATAAACGCTTACAGGGAAATAGACACTAAAGTATCCATGCAATTGTGCAGGTGACTGTACGTATCTCTTTGATGAAAGCCCGATTGCGCCCCAATTACTGAAGTCACAGAATTATGATTCAATTAATTTTGCATCGACACTCGCTGTTGGATTGTCCCAATTAAAAATGAATGGTATGCATTGTCCATTCATTGGCTTTGTCTGTGAGTATCAGTTATTAAATTAAATAATCGACTCGATGTTCTAATATTAATGAGGTTTGTTTTGTCAATAGTAACCTTTCTGATCACTTTAACAATAAAAACCAGCCAAGTGCCAGTCAGACTCGCAAACACAGGTTTTCGTAGCACTAAACAATTTATTACCAATATCAAATATTTAAATACTTTTGTCCACTCTATATTCACATATAGGGTCATTAAACCATAACCTAAAGCCCAAAAATAGGTTCTTGAACCTCTAGACTCCACGCCAATACATTTGACTTTTACTTATCTAGAAGGTTTCTACTTTTATGTTATTTACATAATCAAGTCATAAACAATTATAAATCCTTACATTCACAATGTTCAGACAGGGTCGTCGACATGAAAACTCCAAACCACTGAATATATTTCAAGCTAATGTCGAATATTAGTGACTGTGGTACGGTTTTCTACGATGCGACGTTTTGTTGTATTAATAGAATGAAGCTTCTAAATTATAAATGCGACAGACATTGCATATAGATGTAAACCTACTACATCATCAGGGCGATTACGTCTCTTTTTAAATGAGAGTGGCTATCATAATGTCCATCAATTAACTGTCAAATGGTTAGTTCAGTTTATCACACCATAACCATTTGACAGTTAATCGATGGACACTATGACAGCCACTGACATTTGAAAAGATACGCAATAGCCCTGCAGAAGCTTCTTATCTAATGATGTTGTGGGTTATATCGCTTTTCTATATGTGAGGTATTGGTTTACCCACTTTTATTTATGAGGATATTGATCATGGTATTCTATTGCTACAGTGACACATCTTACGCCAACTCACGATGTACATTATTATAACGTACGAAAATACAACAAACTGGCACATTGTACATACAAATTGTTCTGTCATATAGTGAAACAACGTGATGTCACAAAGGTATATCTATACGACACAGTACAGGGCATGAGACACATGACAGGGACAACAAAGGACAATACGGGTATATATATTTCTAGGTAAAGAAGGATAGGTAGTGACAATTTAGAGGTGTTAGGATAGTAACTAGGATACATAGGTTATGGTTTAGTACAAAATGGAACCATTTGACTGTTAATTGATGGACAGTATGATAGCCACTGACATTTAAAAAGATACGCAATAGCCCTGCTGAATTCGTTGCAAATCTTTTTAAATTATATGGGATAGAAGATTAATTTTTAACTTTAACTGTAGGAATGCCTGTGCAAGTTTTCGAAACTTTGAGATATTTAGGACAAAATAACATCCCACCAACAACACAGCTACCAAACAAAACAACAACAGTTACCTGAACGAATGACTTTTAAAGTAGACGAATTTTATTTAATAATTTAAATAAGGCACCTCGTTTCAACTCCTAGAGTTCATCATCACAGCGTTATTAAATATTATATTATGAATATTTACTATCAAAAAATAATACAAAATGAGACTCAAAAAGCATCTCATGGTTTCTTGCAAAGCTTTTACCAGTCTTATGATATTAACTCAGCACTTTGCGAACAATGATCCTATTGGTTCTTCAGATATTCAGGAACTGATATTACAAAAGCTTTCATCTATAAATTCATTAATGTCAATAAGTCAGTACGCAGAGTAAGGCGACTTCATTCATTTCTCCTATTCACAACGTTTGATAAAATCGCCTTGTCGCATCTTTGATTACATCAAATGGGAGTTTCGTTATCAGATAAAGGAATAAGGAATATTGGGTAGAGGGAAGACGAAATGCGAAAGCGACATAAAGAAATAGATATGTATGTACATTGTACATAACGCAAACGTGGCGAGTTTCTTTTCGCTAAAAGTCTAATCATGTAACAGAAAATAAGTAAATAACTACGTTCCATTAAAACTAGGAAAGTTTTTTGTTACGGAAATGAAACTTTAGCATCTAAGATCTTCTACTGTGTGTGAACAACAGTTAAATTATTTTTAACCTTTAACTTTTATTTGTCCTGTGAAAGTCTATCAACTAGACTTGCAATGTAACGACCTGATTTTTGGGTCACACGATGCCTCGCGTGATCCAACAATTGGGTCGCCATGAGTGTGAGAGCAACGTTGGCGCAGTGGCGGTGGCCCCGACTTACGAACAGTAAGTCGTGGGTTCGATATCAGGTAGCCGCATTACTTTGTGTAATTTATTTCATCAACACTGCTCTCAAAAACGGTGAAGGAAGACATCATGAGGAAGCCGGCGTGTTCTAGAACCAAAAATTCGAAGTCTTGTGACATCTACCAATCCGCACTGGGACCGCGTGGTAGATTATAGCCAATTCCCTCTCAAAGAGAGGAGGCCTGTGTCCCAGCAGCAGGAACATTAATAGGCTGATGATGATGATGATAGGCAGCTGTTCCATGTTCATACTTTATTTTTAGCTACAACTAGTTAGAGACTGGAAGCTTGACCGCAATATGGTTGGCAAAGGCTAGGTCCCATGTTGATCTTGGCTCGTGGGAACTTGTACTTCGGCTCAAAAACTTGATTAAAATAAAGGTGTACGATATCTCGACTACTAAATACATATATGTATATACCTACTCGTACTATGAAAAATTAAAAAACAATTTCTAAAAAATATTGCAACTTTGAGATCCAAAATACGATGTTTCTTATTGCATAAAACTACCATCACTTTTAATGTAGAAAAAAATCACTTTTAAAAGTTCACACCTTCACGTACAATACATATTAATGTTCGCTTTTACTTCTACTCCAGCCCAACCTTGAGCAATATTTTATAAACTTAGCAGGAAGATGTTTTATAAAAATATTTAAATTTTGTAAAAGTTGACGCATTCATTTGTGGTTAGGCGTAAAGTACCTGTGCTTATTTTGCGTACCAGTTAACATAATAATTTGACATTAAAGTATTCTGTATAATCTCTTGAAACTAATACACTTCTTCTAGATTATCTTGTTCCATCGTCGACCTCATCTCTGCTCTTTGGATAAGATCGAGGTCACGAGTAGAGCTATTTCATAAGGAGAACAAAAATGTTATACAATGCATGCCCCGGAAAGTCATTAAAACACTTTTTTACTTCTGAAACTTTGTATATAACAGCCAGTAAAATTCGGGACCCGACCACGACGCTACCAGATTGTCAATATCAGTCAAGTATCTACACATTTATTGACATGCAATTTTCAATATTCAAACTTAGGTATGAAACGTCGTATGTACCGTCAGTGTACCAAAATAAATATGCGGTTTTACTTATTTCAGAAACTAATAGGTAACATGAATGCTTTTCTTTAGACAACGACTGTTCTTATTAGACAGGGGATAGCAAATTCTACCTCTTAAAACTTATTCAAAGAAAAGAGGGACTTCAAGTACATGGGAAGGTAGTACTGAGTTCTGTGACAGTCTGCAACGTATAACCCTTATGTCTTACGTAGTAAGAGTAAAAAGTGATTGACAGTCAGTAGACTCGGTAGTACCTTGAAACTCCCTCACAGTTTCTCCGTCAGAAAAATATGTTTATTTTTACATCTTGAGAGAAACAGAATAAATGAGATAACACGACACGTTTGAGTAAATATTTTCCTCAATTACGAGAAGAATAAAAAATAGATGAGTATAACATCAGGTGATTGTCTTATACAGGAAAAACTTCACCTGTACATAACTGTTCCCCCTAATATAAAAAAAACATTCTTCTCTTTAAATCGTAAGCTTCTTTCTAGCCATAATTTTCATCCATTACATACGAGTAGCCCATCCAAAACATTATTTTTATTTCTAAAAATAATGTTTATCAAATATGAGAGTTTTTATCATCTAATGAATAGGTTAGCTGACTGCACTATTGCTTATGTTCCTACCAATACGCGAGGTAGTGGTCAATCGCAACCTTTTTAAATCTAAAACTACGATTAAATAACAAAATTTAGGAAGAAAACTTTCACATAATATACCTATCAGATTAAAGCATAAATCCAGTAATCCATAAATATTATATTATGTAACGGATAAAAAACGCTTTCACTCACCCACGAAATCGAATCGACACACATACACACACACAAACTCACACACGGAATCAAATTAACCATCGTTTTCCAGACACACAAACAGAATCCACCACACAGTCATTTTATATCCTTAAATTGTAAGTTTATATTATTTGTTTCTTTTTAATTAAACTTTACATTTTTTAAATTAATTTTTAACTTAATATTATTATACTTTTTCGAATAATTAGGAGCTTACCAACTCTCAGCTCCATAAGGTATATTGGGTCCAAGTGGCAGTAGAACACTGAGTCTTATGTCACAGATTTCCCTAGTTTAGCAGTCAGGGTTTTAGTTACGCCTTAACTATTATGAACCTTGTTAGATATTAGGCATATATCGTAAGGATTTGTTTCAATAAAAGCATGAAGTATTTAGATTGAAGTAGATTTATTTACAATACAATTATGTCTTACTCTAAGATTTTAAATTTCATATATTTAAATTACAGAGAAAACAAAAGTTACATTTTAGTGGGTGCCGCACTGCTCTCCTAGAGAGGTTACAAAGTAACCTGTGTTTAAGAGAAACAGTTGTGATTCCTGTCATAGATGGATTACGTATAACAGCAAGTGTATTTATGTAGGCATAAAGTAATCATTAAAACAGCGACAAAATAGGTTCTTAAACAATAAAAAAAACACATTTGGAATCTAAAACAACAAATTTAGAGCATAAGTATAAAATCCGAATCATTTACATTTTAATTCAGCTAATAGTTATTTCTTTATCTATCTGGTGCAATGTTCACAAATTTCGATTCACGATTTCGCGCAGTCGATAATGGCAGATAGAAATCAAATACATTTGAAGTTCGGGAATGTAACGCAAAACTATCTAGCCATACTACTTTATTTGATGGGTGGGAAATCATCAAATGACTCCTCCCGCTCCCCCGGGTGGAGTGGAAGGGTATGTCAGACTTCTAATGACTAAAAACCATTCATGTTCCTTCATAATCCTTTGTGTCCGGCCGCGGTATCTCTTTCAAACATCCCGCAGATGTATTTTATGCCTGTGGTGATATCACAGGAACATTTTTATTGATTCCAAATTAGTATTTTTATTAACCTGACGGAATTTCTTAGTACTTCTTATTATTTCTTAATATGAAGAATGGGGGTGTGCCAATAGGGTAGTTACCAAAAAAATCCCATTTGTCCGTCATTTAGATTACCAAAAAATATTGGACACGTATTTTTTTTTCAAAACAAAAAGTTAAGGCGATATAGTGCTTTGAAACTCGTGTGACGTCATACTCTAAGACATTAGTAAGACATTTATTTAGCGGTCAGTGACGTCACCAACCCCCACTCAAATCTTTGACGCGCTTTATCTTTGTCAATTTTTATTGATTTGATAAAACAAAAAATACGGATCCAATATTTTTCGATAATCTAGCCGACGGAGTAATTAATATTACATTTTTTGAAGTCAGTAAACATTCCTATTTCTGTCTGTTCTCTTTAGATGGTTATCTAAGGCTGGTTTATACCGCCAGCTAAGCTCACAGTTATTGTAACGTTACACGGTTGGCGAAATGGCTCATGCAATGGACTGCCGCGCTGCGTGTCGCGGGTTCGATCCCTGCACGAAACAAATATTTGTATGGCCTACAGATAGTTGTTTTGGGTCGGGCTTTTTGTGCATGTGAGTTCAAATGTTTGTGAACGCACCCACGATACATGATATATTCCGTAGAACTTTGTCTAGCTGCTTTGCCTCGGCGCTTCTCTGATGGTAGCCACGGTTGATTTCGGTTTTCAGGAAGTATAGTGCTTTGGGAATAGTGTGGCGGCCTTGTCCCAGAAGTTGAAAAAATAATACAGAATTGCCTTTCGTTTCCGTTTAAAGTTGTTGATTCTTACCTCAGACCAAATAAAAACGGAACTCTGCGAACAGCAAAGTGAGGCCGGTCAAACTACGCCTCGCCGTGTACATGCACAATACACGCATACACGTACAACATAAACTACGCCTTGGTCTTAAACTTTTATATTTTTGAATATGTGAACATGTAATCGGGAACCATATTTCGGTTCAGATCCCAAGGGTGTTTAGAATATTGTACTAACACCTGCTCTAAATAAATAGTTCATAAATCATAGCAACTGACAAGATAGTTAGAATTTAACTTGGGTTTATTTAGCTGAGCTTTTGATTTACATATGTTTTTGATCATCATCATCATCATCGCCAACAGCCTATTAATGTCCCCCCCACTGCTGGGACACAGGCCTCCTCTCTTTTTGAGAGGTAATGGCTTATACTCCACAATGCGGGTCTAGTACGGATTGGTAGATGTCACAATCATGTATTCGAATTTTTTGGTTCTAAGACATGCCGGTTTCCTAACGATGTTTTCCTTCATCGATTTGAGAGATAAATTGGCGCGTTACTTTTTGTAATTTATTTTATCACCACTGCTCTCAAAACGGTGAAGGAACACATCATTAGGAATGTCTTAGAAACTAAAAATTCGAAGGCATACCTACTCGTATATCCTACCCGCACTGAGCCCGCGTGGTGGATTATAGCCAATCCCTCTCCTCGAGGCCTAAGTCCATGTAGTGGGAACATTACAGGCTGATGATGATGAAACAGCTTTCCTTTGTTATAAAATCATTGAAAACTATAATTGAGTGGTTAAAAATTTTATGGCGTTTCGCGACTTCACTATTATATACCTGAGTTGTTCATAATTACACAACCAAAAAACCAACCCCCAAACAGCTGACGGAATTTAGCAAGGATATAGATTACATTCTTGGAAAGGACATTGCACTTTCTTTTTATTGCACATACAGGGTACACACTCAAAATTTCCACGTCAACGTCAGAAGTCACCGGCAGTAGCTAGGCTACAGTAAATTCCAATCCGTTCACTCGTTCCATAGTGAAGAGAATAGCTTCGATTGTATCACATCACTAGTGTGTAACGTGGTGGAAAGTGTTACATGTCAGTTTGGCCGGGCCATCGGAAGCGGCCGTAAATTATTCAACGCTCACCCGTAAGTAATAAAGTTAGTATGCACGTTTTATTGGAACCCAATTTAACCGTTCAAACATGTTTTTTCATTGCTATATAAATTACTTTGGTTAAAGCTTTAGATGCGTATTCTAAGTCAAACACACTTTATGGAAATTAAATTAAATCTATTTTTGTATTACACAGAAAAGTAAAACGGAGATAAATAAAAAATGCGTTTATTGAATAAACAAAAAATAATCCTTAGTTGCTCATTAAGTTAAAAAAAAAGTTTTAGAAAAAGGGTTTAATGATTTAGATTTCTAATTCTCATTAATCAAACGGTCCTAAAATAAGATCAAAATAAATGGTTAAAAGGTTGCTAGGTAATTGAAAAACTAATTTATCAGTTCAAAATGGCGATCAAAAATAATAATTATTCTTTACATTAAGGCCCGTTGTATATTTTAATAAGGGATGGTTATAAATGGTTCTTAGAACTTGTGTTGTTAGGGTAATGAGAATTATATTGTACATTTCCATCAATACCGAGCATCATTAACATTATTATTACAATTGGAGAAACTTCTTCAAAATAAGCCTATATTATTCATGACGACCGACATTCAAATTGTCTGTTCAAAACTAAACTACGCCAAGTATTATGATTGTCACCAAACAAAACAGTTTTACATAGTTGTGATTCCATGAAACTCATTAGAATTTAAACCTTAAATCAATAACTTATTAGATCACATACCGCGTGGCGCATGTCGCTTGGGTATTGCAAGAACTATACCAAAGTATAAATACCGACGCATGGCGGAAACACCCGAAATTTTCCGAGGTCATCCCTCAAATTGCGGGGCCGGAGACACTCTGGGAATTCCTAACAACTTGTGAGGTCCCTAAAATTTTAATTACGCTGTATCCAACCATTCTTCCTCCCCCCAAGTTGGCGGTCTCTTTGAATATTATTACTCGGCCTACTCACAAAAAGCCTTTAGCGAAACATTTGGGCGGCTACAATTTCATTTTAATGCTTTTATGGGATGACCCTGAAGACGTATTGTTCTTACAATAGGATTGCGAAGGATGCTTGCAATGCTTTTCGAGGCTAATTTTGTTATTCAAGCACTGTTTATATAACAAAACGTAGTATACATAAACAATCTTTATTAATGTTGCCTTTTAACTTCTGTTACATAAATCATTTAAAAACGTCTACTGCTGGACATAGACTTTCCCCAAGTGTCACCACATTGACCGGTCCCGTGCGTATCGCATCCAGCGGATCCGCGCTAACTTCACCAGGTCATCGGTCCACCCCTAGCGTTCGGGTGCATCGTTTTGAGGTACGCAGCCGCCACTCCAGAACTTTTCGGCCCCAACTGCCATCCATTTTGAGAGCAATTGTACCCTGTCAATTGCCACTTATGTCTGGTGATTCTTCAGGCTACGTCGGTGACCTTGGTTCTCATGTGGATGTCCTTATTTCTGAAATTATTAACATTGTTTTGAAAACTTGAGTACAACGACGAATTAAAACAAATTATTACACACCACCCACACAGCACCGTCGTCAAAAGACAACGCAAACCCAACTTAAGTTTTGCAGACTTAAGCCTTGCAAGGTTTTGCTTGCTATGTTCCTAGTGCTGACGTGTTTAGTTACGTTCAACCACGTTCAGTATTCAAATACCGTCGTATTCTGTTCGTGCAAGAGATTTTCGAGCATTAGGTACTCGTGAGATTTCGCATAATTAGTACCAAATTCCCCGTGGTGCAGTTGTTTGAAGACGTATTTTGCGTTACATTATTTCGAAATTATTCATGGGAGAATATTATTAATGTATCTGTAAGAGAAATAAGACCATAATTTTTCAAGTGCGATTTTAAGAACAAACAGAGTGGGTATTAAGTATCAATTTTAGAAATTTCGTCATCATCATCATAATTTTCTTGTCTACTTACTAGTTAGCTAGCACTTACCTACTAGTTTAACCGGATGCAGCTGAATATTAGTATTATACATAGAGCAACTGCCTATCTGACTTTCACAAACGAGTTAGTCCTTTTTTTTTTTTTTGGCTGGTCTAAAATCATCGAATAACCCCTTCCGCTCTTGGGCAGAGCGAAAGGGAGTGTCAGACTTCTACTGAATAAAAACCACCCATGTTCCTTCTTCGCCCTCTATGTCGAGGCCGCGATAACATGTGGACAACAAACCAGTTAGTCCTCCTATACCCTTGGTGGACAGTTGGGACCAACGACTTTATATATTATTATTATATTATTATTATTATATTATTATTATTACTCATCCACAGACTAACCTAGGGAAGCGTGGCTTAACCTAAAGATTGATCGCAGGAGCTACTATGATTTTAGCCACGGGTTCTCAAAACTAAAATCCTGGCATTTCAGTTTCAGAAATTCAGTGAAAGGTCAAAAATTATTGGTAACTACCTAATTGATTGACATACATTTGATTTAGGTTCTACAATAAACAGGAAACTCATCAAATCAAATTACACCTTTTACCAACTCCATTATCTTTGTCAGATCTCAAATGTTCTTAATCAAAACAAAATAATTACTGTTGAATTCCGAAATTTAATTACGCGATTTGAATAGTTCACTGAATGCTGAACCCTATTTTTTGGACAATCTCAAAATTATAATCAAATAATTGAAGAATGGAATAACAACTGAGCTCTTCGCAAACTTTCCGTAAGCAATTTTGTCATTCATCATCTAGAGGCCTAGCTTTATCTCAATTATTTTGGGGTCGACGTCCAGTCTAACCGAACGCAGCTGGATACCAGTATTTTAAAAGGAGCAACTGCCTATTTGACCTCCACAACCCAGTTAATACTAGGTAATACGATACCCTTCAGTAAGTCTGGTTGTCAGACTTTTAGTTCACTGACTACGTGTAACGTCTGCCAAAGATCTATATATGGCAGCCGGGACCAATAGCTTAACGTGCTTGCCGAGGCACGGAGGAAACTCGTTATGTAATGGGCGGTCACCCATCCACAGACCAACCTAGGCAAACGTGGCTTAACCTAAAGATCGACCCGTGTGTCAGTTATTATAAACCCACGAGCTTTAAGCAATTTTGTCATTCTACTACTAATAATTACAATGATGGTCTATATTTCCTAATGTATCTATTGGTTTCTCAGTACAATGACGGTCTATTTTCCTTTCATAGCCGGATCGATATTGGATGATAATTGCGCCATTCCTCATATAGCGAGCAATGTGTTCACACGCTCGGAAAATCACCCTATTGCTTACGTCACGAATGATAAACGCAATATTAATCCATGTAAGCATGACCTCTTTTATGGATTTATTGCTGCTACCCTGCCAGTGTAGTGCGCCTTTGTTCAGCTGGTGTTTTATTGGAAAAATATTATGTGCATCATTAATTTGATTTATTTCCTACTTGGAATCAGGAACTGACCGTAACTAGGGAGAAATGAATTTCAGTTGGCGTAAACCAAAATTTTGTTTCAAAGTATTTACAAACAAATTGAGTTTGATTATGTTTAAAATTTTTAGACAATATCTAATAGTTTTCGTATCAATTTACAGCTTGGGTTAAGGTTAATGCTCTTCAAAATCAAAATCAAAAATCATTTATTTGCCTAAAAAAGGTACAGAAGGTTGGTAAATATGAAGATCATAATCATGCAGTCATTAAGTAGGTAATTCCATTGAAATTGTATTATTGGATAAATGTCAAAATAATCATGAAAAATTATAAAAGCAATTTTAAAAAATGTCAATAATATTAATTTCAATAATAGTACTGATTGGCCAATAATGTAGGTAACAAAACTAATTTCAAATGAGTGCAATTTTCAAAACTTACGATAAATTTATAATATACAAAACCCATGCATTCATTAAATTTTTACTACATTTTAATCCCAGAAAAGGACAAAACAAGTTTTCTATATCGACCATCGTTTTGGATACAAAGTTTATTATCAGCCTACAGCAGTCCATTGCCGGACAAATGGACGTAATGTTTTCCAATAGTATCGGTAACTCACCTTCCACCTAGTTTAAGAGCGTCCTCTTACCTTAGTTTAGCCAATTTACAGTCTCCTCAAGTCTAAGTCTAGTCTACCCCAACGGGCATCCTTTTTACGGCTAACCAACCAAAATAAGAACTTAATTCTCTGAAAAATATTGAGTTAGTCATAACATAATATCACGCCTGTAATTAACGAAGGGTTAGGCAGAGATGAACCCATTCCCCTTAAACAAAAAAGAGGAGGCCTGTGTCCCAGCAATGGGAACATTAATAGGCTGTTGATGATGATGATGTAACCATTAGTACAGTCACATTTCGCCAGTTATGTTTAAATGCTGCCATTGAGAAATTCCTAATGGAAAAATAGTCACACTCTATGTTATACACTCTGGCGTGCCAACTCAACCACGTTATACGAATATCGGAGCTTAATTAGGCATCAACAGTCATACATAAATTATTCTACATTTAACTATTATTCTAGAGCTACCAGTTGCGCCAACATTACAAAGCTAACGCCGACATTAGTTTGTACGACTATTAGCATTCAGCATCCTACTGCCAACCGAATGGTTTTATCAACAGAGAAATAGATATGTGAAGGCCCTATCGCTTACTGAAATGGTTGACTCTCCATTAGAATATCTGTGTACATTTCCGTCTATATTTGAGGAATTGTGTCGGATCTCAGGCCATTTTGAATAGCAACGCAAACTGTATGGTTCGATACAAATCCAAAATGGCCTTCACGAGTAGGAAAACGGGAGTATGATGTGTACAACAAACACGTCAGTGCTAACAATTCGAACTTGACAACGCCTTTAAGTGGTAAGCAGTAAGAGTGATTTTTGAAATGCTATTGTTACCACCTAGCCAGTCGCTTTGATGGCAGGTTGCGTTAAGCTGTGACCGAGAGGCGGTACTGCTACGTCACGGATTTCATGCATGAGGCCCTGAAACCTCGCTGCGGGATGTTGTAAGATATACCGCGGCCTCGACATAAAGGGCTAAGAAGGAACATGGATGGTTTTTGGTCAGTAGAAGTCTGACACTACCTTTTGCTCTGCCCAAGAGCGGGAGGGGTTATTTGATGATTTACCCCCCCCCCCCCCAAAAGCCCTGAAACCTCCTGTCGGGGCTGCAAGTTGTTTGAAAGAGATACCGTGGCCTTGACACAAAGGGTTAAGAAGGAACATGGGTGGGTTTTAGTCAGTAGAAGGCTGACAATCACTACCACTCTGCCTAGAGTTGGAGGAGTCATTTGAAGATGTGCCATCATCCTCCATAAAAAAGGGCCCTGAACCCTAGCGAGATAGTAAGCTTAAAGTTGGGTATAAAGATATCTAAAATGAAATAAGGAGAGTGCAAACAAAATATTGCGAATTAATTTATCTCTCTGTAGTACTGTTTAAAACAATATTTTCCAAAGCAGATAGTTCTTCGGTATTTTCTTTATTCATAGGAAGTCGGGTAGAACTAAATCCTCTTTTCTTTTTGAACTGGTCTTGTTTCGTATTATCCAGCTTTAATACAGAATTTAACGTTAATACAAAACTTCCCAACTGTGGTTTTCTTTTACTAAAATGCATGAAATTTAATTTTATGTCTTAATTATTTTAGAGCTGGAAAGCAGAACCACGAATTCTTTGTGTTTAAAACTATTTAATTGCCTACATAAAATGCACATTCTGGCTTACTATTTTCTTTGTCTGTCTTTTGAATGGAATAATTCTGCTATTGTGCAAAAAGGCTTTAACGGTACTAGTCGGACTCTAAAACAATTAAAGTTGGTCTTTCCTATCTTATTTGACCCAAAAATATGACAACCAGCTATGCATCCATATCTTTGTACAATACAAGCAATAAAAAATATCATTTTTGGTGGCTCACATTTAAGCCATACAACAATACAATCAAACGTCTATCAAAATTCTTATAAATAAGACTTAAAAAAAAAAACAGTTCAAAACGCCCGCCGTATTCTTAGCCGCAATTGGCGGACGCTATGTTCTGACAGAATGTTTCTTATAAAAATCACGAATCGTGAGGGTTTATGTCAATTTTTAAACAAACTGTGTCTGTTATTAAGATTTAGGGCGTGTCGAGTTTAACTTGAGCTCATTATGAATCTTAGAAATATTTTATATGCTAAAGTTTGTGAGGACGGATGGACTCTTTCACGCAAAATCTACTTACCGGATTTGATCGGAACGTACACAGATGGATTATAATCTGAATTAACATTAATTATGATACTTTGCGATCCCTTGGGACAATTACCGAACTCCACCTGGCCGAGGCCGCCAGCAAAAGCTAGTATTATGTCACAAATTGACGGTCAAATCTGAGTACAAAATCACGAGACAAAAATTCGTGTTGGGCCTCCAATTTACCAGTCAGTGGTAAGCTGGCACGCGACACGGATATCCGTGACAATGTCTTTGTTGTTCCGATTGCGTAATTAATTTATGTCCATGAATTTATTCGTAGTTCGCTGAATGTACTAATTAAGGCAGCTCTGACGGTTCTACGGCTTTGATAAGTTAATTGTTGCTGTAAAGTGGTCTGTTTGTGTTTCATTTTGGTACTTTCACGGCATTGGTTATCTGATTGGTTTGGAATTGTGGTGAAAAATGACCTACGTGGTGGGTTGGTATTGGTGGTTCAGTCTGCCGAGTACGATAAGGATCGTACTCGGCAGTGTTCCGGAAATTCTACAAAAAACAAAGAGTAAGGACATACTCCTTTTGTTTCATCCACGTTAATACATCGCTGGTTACGAATACTACCTTATTGAACGTCACCATACAAAAATAAGTACTTACGTGCTCATGAAAATGCGACCACTCTAATTCACTCAGCAAAAACAAATAGTCCTTAAAACCTAACACTAAAGATCTAAATTCTAGAAGGTCTTTTCTCTTCCAACATATTATCTGACCGGAACAAGTATTTGCCAAGACTACAGCGTCGTAAAAGTCACGCGTGTTTACAGTGCCGTTAACAAGCTCAATAAAAGCGTCTGGCAAGGTGTGGGGACTTAGGGTTCTTTGGCAACATTGCCAGAACTGGCACGAATGTCACAGTCACATCTGGCACTTGTTGCGTTGCCAGCGATGCCAAATAGCCCCCCCGTGTCACAGAACTGTGTAAATATCAAATTTCGTTTGTAGATAAATGGTCGAATTGTTCGTACAACATTTTTGAGTCATAGCTTTCCGTTTTTGTATTTGAATTCCCCTGTCTGTCGTTTGGGGCTTTGGGTTCGAAGGGTACCTGTACCCTCTTGGGTGTCGAGGTGTAATATACTTTATTCAATAATCACTTTTCCGAACCATCCATTTGTAAATGTTGAATGTATGAATCTCTGGAGACTTTATAAATCTTTTACAGAGAAGATATTGGAATTGAAATTGAAAAATCGCACCTTTTTTGAACATACATTAGAATAGTATGGTTTGGTAAGATAATATAAATTGTAACAAAATTCATCATAAATATAGATTTTTTTTTAGAAAATACATCCGGCCTTATTACAAAAGTGGTTAAACCTGGGTTTAACTTAGACTTGGCTTATTTCACATGCCGTCTCACTTCGACAATATTTAATAGAAAGTGACGGCATGCAAGATAAACCAAGTCTTAGACCCAGGTTTAACTTCTTTTGTAATAAGGCCGATAGTGTCCATAAAACCTCATAATGTAACTCAGAAGAGATCTACAAAGGTCACTAGGATCTTACTCAAACTGAAAATACCAATAAAACTTTTTTTAACTACATAAACTTATTATACTTGACTACTCGAGACTCCTGGGCCAAGTTTCTTCACAAAGTTTTTTAACAAGTATGTTTGTAAGGCAGCTGCGATGCTTATCTTGGCTAGTCGAGGCCCCACAGATGTTAGTAGTTCCTAATTTAATACGGGCCTTATCGATTCGAGTTTACGCCAACTTCTTATTTAAGGGTCAGACTCGGTAAGTCTGGTCTTAAGGTTGTCGATTGGAAAATTATTTAAACTTAGTAGTTCAATAACGCAAGAGATTGGTGTTTTGAGAACTTTTTAATGCTGGGAAAAGATTTCACGCTTTATGATTTAGGTACATTTGGTTGAAAACATTTTGAACTAATCATAATACCTTCACAGTCGACTTGAACTTTATGTACTATCATAAACAAATAGGAGTGGTTTTTATCCTTAACCCTATTTAAAAAAAAAAAAAAAACTATAAAAACGATAAACCTAAACTGAAAGTTATAACTCGTATAATTTTTATGCTGGCTGTATAGCTGGGCAGGCAAACCCTATTAAGTTCACCTAAAACTATAGACGCTTCAATGGAACACCCACGTAAGCCTATAAATCGTGCCTATAACTGACCTACAGGAGTGTCGCCTGGTAGATAAGGGTAGTAGCCTGCTTACGTGGCTAATTGAAACATTCGACCCACTCAGAAAATGTCGCAAAAAAACAACATTTATTTTAAACTGGCTGTTGCCTGCGGCTTTGCTTACCATATTGTAGGATATTATCCTATGTGGTCGTTCAAAATATATGCCTATGGCACTTGAGATCAATGTAGCTTTTTATTTGTTAGATATTTTTTGGAATTCAATCATGTATACCTCTTCTAATATCAAGATACTACACACATCAAAAGTGTCTAGGAATCAGGAACTGTGAATCAAATTCGAGTAAAAGATGAAAATCTGCTGTCAATATTTTCCCTATAAAAACATACAACGCATTGAAGACATTATTAGTGCTACTGTTTCCCTACTACTGATTAAAACCAACGTTATTATGGAGCGGCGACGTCATTTAAGCAGGGAAGAAATGCTCAGAGCCGTGGGAATGATAGAAGCTGGTTCCCGGCAACGTACTGTGGCTTTAGCTCTGAATACAAGTCAGAGTGTTATCAGTCGACTTTGGACACGTTACCGAAGCACTGGTACCGTGGCTGAGCGCCATGGAGGACGGTATCGCTGCACCACACGGAGACAAGACCGATACATTCAAATCTTAACTCGAAGAGCTCCAACAATAACCGCCATGATGTTAGCCGTGAGGCTTCATCACTCTTCAGGGAACTTAATTAGCGACCAAACAGTCAGAAACCGCTTGCATGAAGTGAACCTTCATTCCCGAAGACCGCTACGGGTACCACCTATAGCAATGCACAATCGTAGGATTCGATATCAATGGGCTCTTGAACACAGAAATTGGGCAGAAGAACAATGGCGTTTCGTGTGCTTTTCTGATGAGTCTCGTTTTGGTATGAGACCGGATACAAGACGTATACGACACTGGAGAACCCCTGGACGCCAACAGCGATTAAAATCCTGCCAGGAAGTCCATCCTTATAGTGGTGGAACCATCATGGTATGGGCGGGTATTTGGATCGGCGGAAGAACTGAGTTGATTTGGATCAGAGGCAACCTCAACGCTCAAATTTATGCTGAGACGATTGTATCAGACGTCATCGTTCCTCTACAAGTGCAAATCGGTCGCTTATTTCAGTTAATGCATGATAATGCACGACCGCACACCGCAAGAGTTGTAAGACAGACTCTCGCCGCAGCTAACATCAATGTCCTGCCCTGGCCTGCTCAGTCGCCAGACTTGAACCCGATTGAGCATGCATGGGATATGCTACAGAGAAGAGCTCTGCCGAATATGGAGGGTATCCAGTCGCAAGAAGACCTTTTTTTGTTGTTGCAACGAACATGGGCGGCCATTCCACAGCGTGATTTGGATGAACTCATTTTGAGTATGCCAAACCGATGTTCTTGTGTTGTTAGTGTTCGCGGTAGAAACACGGATTATTAATTGTTTAAGTTACCCAATAAAATTTTAAAGAAAACTGTTATTTCAGTCTTTTTTTCGAACTTTAATGTTAGTGGTTCAAATGTCAAAAATCCCTTTATTAGGAAAATGGCAAATTTCTTTATTAATGCAAAGGTGACTTGGTTTATCGTTACTGTGACAAACGAAAACACTTTATTTGATGAATCCTTAAAGAAAATTTTAATTAATATCAATCAGGAGAAAAGTTATTGCAAAAATATATGTTGATCCCTAGACACTTTTGATGTGTGTAGTTTTATTTAGTAGGCCAACTTTATACAGTCACTAAGTGTTGCCAGCGGCTTCGCCCGCTACAACTCGAAAATTATTCCGCATGAAAATAAAATCGGGTTAAAAATCTACCTATGTGTTAATCCAGGTTATAAAGTATCTGTGTACCAAATTTTATCCAAATCCGTTCAGTAGTTTTTGCGTGAAGGAGTAACAAACATACACGCTCATATACTTTTGCCTTTTTAACATTAGTGTGATAAGCTATTCAATAAACTTACAAGAAACTATAAAAGAGCATCTAAAACTGCATAGAAACATAACTTTAGAATATTACTAACTTTAAGATAGATTCTGCAGTTTGTTTTGAAAATGATAAGGAATTCTAGGCATAGCTAAATGAAAGTTGTTAAAAATAATAAAATACTTTGTTGTAAAAGTTATGAAAGAAGGTTTCCTAAAATAGTTGTTTCTTTTTAGTAAATATTTCGTATTGTGCTCTTCATCATAATACATTTTCCTAATAACGTTGCTCCACACTAGTATTTTCTCCTTTGTCGTGGGTGCGATTACAAACATTTAAACTCACATACACAAAAACACCCGAACCCGAAACAACTATCTGTAGGCCATACAAATATTTGTTCCGTGCGGGGATCGAACCCGCGACACGCAGCGCAACAGTCCAATCGCTCAGCCACTGCGCCAACCATGCCGTCAAACTCAAATGGTCATGTTTCTTGTGTCCTGAAAAGCCTCTCCTCTCTCCCTCTTAATGTTTGATCTCGTGCGATATCCGGTCATGTTCACCCCGCATACAAGATCACAAATCATCACCTTTGCTACTGTCTACCTCGACGGCGATTTCCTCAGTCCAGTGAGTGACGATCTTTGCCTTCGTGTTACCAGCTTACTCCCACTTTAGCTTGGCTGATTTTTTTCCGACATCAGCAACCTGTGTTATAGAATGCAGGTTGTAACATGACCTGTATGCTTCACACCTCGAAAGTACACTGCATTTTTCATCATCATCATCATCAATCATCAACAGCCTATTTATGTTCCTACTGCTGGGACACAGGCCTCCTCTCTTTTTGAAAGGCTATAATCTACGACGCAGGCCCGGTGCGGATTGGTAGATGTCACATGTCTTCGAATTTTTTGGTGCTAAGACATGTCGATTTCCTCACGATGTTTTCCTTCACCGTTTTGAGAGCATCGATGATGAAATAAATTACACAGAGTAATGTGCCTGCCTGGGTTCAAACCCACAACCTACTGTTCGTAAGTCGGGACACCACCACTGGGCTAACGCTGCTCTCCTGCATTTATACCTTGAAATATTTTTAAACCAGACTTTACAGTACAAGGAAAACAAAGCTAAAGTATACTCCACTGCCGTAGAGTCTAGATTTGTGTCCGGTTGATGCACCAGCTCCCTAATAATAGATGGCCCTATTACATGAAAAAACATACATAAAACATCTGGCAAAATGTGGGTGTACTGTTTGGTACACCTCTGACTATCCTATCGGGGATTACAGGCGTGATGTTATGTTAGCATATTTCTCTATTTTCCAATATTCTCTGAGACGACAAACTAATCAGTCATTTGAACGTCAGATTTTCCTTTCCGAGTCTGTACTTAGAGACACCACTAAAGATTACTATGAATATAAAGAGAGAAATAAGTTTTCGGGAAAACGTTACGAAAGAAGAGGCTTTACGCACGAGCAATAATAAGAATTTGATTATAAATAAATAAATAATAAATAAATAATAAGATTATATTTTGATGTGGGCACCTGTGAGCTTCTAAGTGAGGTTGACGAACGTCGGTTTTCACTTACACAGACACCTAAACAAATGCCTCAAACCACCACATGATTAGATTTACAACGCTTGGGCTTGACGCTAAGAGTTAAATTTCCAACGGTGTTGTGATACTAAGGCATTACATTTAGGTCTCACTAAAGACAAGCATAAATATCTCTTACTATGAACAAAAAGTAAGCGACGTATATTATATTACTATAATCTGGACAGAGATATAACATGTTTTATTAAACCTTTTGACTGTATTGGCTGGTCTTGGCTCTATAAAAATAAAAGTTGGAACGTTTTTATTCAGTTGAATTTGTATGAGAGTTGGTGCTGAATTTGAATTTATTTTAAGTTTGCACGTAGCGTAATTTCAGTCTCAAAACTTTCACTGTTCGGAGTTTAGTTTGAGTCGGTTTTATCGTTGATCTGAATTAAAAAGATTTAAGTTATAATGTTTTCAATTGCTCTTTAAAGTGTGAAAGATAACATAGTGAGAAAACTGGCATCTCCTAGGGTCAAAAATTTAAAGATATTATATAACAACCACCAACCCGAACTGGGTCTGACTTTAATTCTAGCAAGGGGGAAATGAAGCCGCACCGGGCTTGCGTGGTGGATTATAACCCATCCGTCTACCATAGAAAAAGCCCGAGTCCCTGCTGTGGGTACATTCTAGGCTGATGATGATGAGCTTAGGTTATAGGAATATAGGTTTATTATGTAATTTTTCCCCAAACATACATTATAACCGAAATTGAAAAATTTCATTATCCTTGTAACGTAGAAATCATTATTATTGAGACTGAAACCGGGATATTTGCCATGTTTACTGTTTTTTTTTAGGTCCTTATAAACTGAATGTTTTTCTTCCCGAAAAAACAACACTATCCCTTCAAAATGGGCTAAAACATTAATAAATTCTTATGTTTAATGATCCTATAAACCGTCTACCCCACTAGGGGTAAAATAAAACGAGATAAGCTCAAATATTGAGTAATCAGAGCTTTTTATGAGATTTCAACACGCGATATTTAGAGGTACACAGATTGGTTTTCATACCACCATGATATAGTCTATACTTCTATACTAATATTATAAAGAGGTAAAATTTGTATGTAAGTTTGTAAGTTTGTATGTAGGGGGTAATCTCCGGAACTAATGATCCAATTCTAAAAATTTTTTCACTGGTAGAAAGCTACATTATTCCTGAGTGCTATAGGCTATAAATTATATTTATATCATGCATATTAGCCGAGCTATCGGAAAGAAATACCTCTTTAAACAGACTTTTTTGCATGCGCTGCCTAAACGGTTGTTTATAATTGATAACAATGTATAGCAGTCTGGTCCGTCTTAAATAATTCTACAAAAAAGTCCGCGACACAATATTTCTATCTTTTATATTTTATCTTTTATACATCTTTTATTGCTTTAAAAAAGTATTTTTTCGACATACTCACGTTTGGATGATTATTTCAACAACAAAACATTAATCCTTATCAAAATAAGTTATTTTATGATCACACGAACATCATGGAGATAAGATTTGCCCTTTACAGTATGTCAATTCGTAATATAGTTTCCGAGATAATATAAAATTACTAAAACGCACATCTTTCTTTCATACTGCTTTACATGCTTTGTGCGAACGTTTTATTGTTTTACCCATAGATGGCGTTGTGCAATTACGTCACTTTTTTGAATCACGATGTTAAGATTTTCCGTGGATTGATGACCCTCTTTTTTTTTTTTTTTTTTGGTGGGTGTAAAATCATCGAATAACCCCTCCCGCTCTTGGGCAGAGCGAAAGGGAGTGTCAGACTTCTACTGACTAAAAACCACCCATGTTCCTTCTTCGCCCTCTATGTCGAGGCCGCGATAACCGTTGGACTACCCGCGGCCCCGACAGGCGTCGGCCCTTTCGGGCCCCTCCCATGTTGCTGACATCTCTTTGAGGCGCGCGTGGAACACGAACGCTCCGTCGACACGGCCTGTTTTCGTCGTGAGACGGACGGACGGCGAGTTAGCCCATCACTCACCGTCCACAGGCCCGATTGATGACCCTCTCAATTTATTTTTTCAATATTGACGACAGTTGGGTGATATCCGTGATATAAATTGTTAATATTGTTGGTTGTCAGTTGTTTTCGGTTGTTTCGTTGAGATTGTTTGGTTGTTCGATGTCGGTTGGTTGTTTAAGTTGTTTTCAATTGTTTCGTTCAGTTGTAAATGTAAAAAACTAAAAATTCTTCGTTGATGAAGAACGAACACGAAGTATTTTATAGTAACTAGCTTTTGCCATCGCCTTCGCCTTCGTGGATGTCGCAAATTATCCCACGGGAACCGGGAACCGTAGGTACATTTTTCCGGGATAAAAGTAACCTATGTGCCAAACATCCAGATCCATTCAGTCGTTCTGACGTGATTGAATAACAAACATCCATCCATCCATTCAAACTTTCGCATTTATAATAGTAGTAAGATAATTTTATTATTATCCGTGTTGTGACGGATTAATAGTACATTACTGCCGCGGTCTATAATGACTACTTTGCTGGTCGCGCTGATGATGGCCGACAGCGCAGCGTAGCGCAGCTCCAGGCCGACACAGCGCGGTCAGCGTGCAGCACTTGATGGACGAGCTGAGATAAAGGCCGAGACCGTAGGCCGAGGCCTTTACAGCGAGGACAGCAAGGGCTGCAATGATGGCCAAGCTGAAAGGCCTAGAGCGTAGCTAGGCTAGCTCGAGGCAATCATAGCGTGACCAGCGAAGCAGTCATTGTGGGCCAAGGTTTGTATAGTGCTTTACTCAAAAATGCAAGTACCTAATCTAAATAAAACCAGCAAGTAATTTAAATAAAAAATATATTAATTAACTAGACTTTTAATTAAAATGACAATTATGAAAAGTACAGTTACTAAAATTCAACACCGACTTTCCCGGTTTGATATTACTGATAGTTTGCGATAATTCTAATGCGGTGTTTGACTGCTGGATTATTTCTTCATTTATTACTTCATTTAAATCTTTTTTTTTTTTACCTTTAGACGTACAAACAGCTGTGTTTTAAATAAAATCTTTTTGGAATTGATTTTTTAAAACGTTGAAACGTCAAAATAGCGGCCGGCAAAACATTGCCGGCCTGTTAGAGCGGCCAGCAAAACTTTGCCGGCCGCTCCTTGAAACAGACCGGCAAGGTCGACTTTGCTCAAACAAGTTTGTCAAAATAATGACAACATTACATGCATTTTTGAGTAAAAATACCTACATAATGTCTGCACCATTTTAATGCGAGGCAGGGTGTTGTAAAAGACGACTATGGGACTAACTTTGAGCAGACAAGATCACTTCGATAATCTTCGGAATTACCTACTGATCCGATTCCAAAATTTATTTCACAAATGGGAAGCTATAGTATTGCCAAGTGTCGTAGGATATTATTTAATGTTAAAACAAGAAATTTTCCGCGGACGAAGTCGCGGGCAGAAGCTAGTATTTTATATTTAAGATACTGTGGTGTTTCATTTAAGATCGTTTGTACGCGGGTAGCCAGCGAGCATCGGTTTTGTTGGGCTGGAGTCCACCGAAGCGAAGACGAAATTAGAAGAAAGAAGTGTATTTTCAACCACCAATAGCATTTATAGATTTATATTTTTCGACTCAAGTTTGGTGAAAATGGTTGAGCAGAAAGGATAAAAGAGGTCTTGCAATAAAATGGTTTAGACCAGCGGAGACCAGAAGAGACGTGAGCGGAGTGCTGTAAGATCGTTACTATCTGCACGCAGCTTGCTGTGAGATGTGTGTGCGACGTGCGGTACGCGGTTAGCTACACACAGCTTGCTGTGAGATGTGTGTGGCGAGGGGTGAGCAGTATGCTATGAGCGGTGTGCTTTGAGCGGCGTGCCGCTTTCCTCCACATCGCTACGCACATCTCCGCTCGTCTACGGTTTAGTGGAGTCCAGGCCTAATTCGTTATTTAAACGCTGCTTTTAATATCTTCACTAAAACTATCAGTTAATACCCTCCTCTCGCAGGCCTGTTGGAAGAAATTTCTTTAGAAATAAGCAGTACCTTTGTGCTCTTCTATTTATTATATATTTAACTTTTTTTGGATTTTGTGTGTACATAAATAAATAAATACCAAAGCAATAAATAGGATCATCCCACTAACAACTTAGGCCAAGTTAAATACCATAAGTCGTAAAAAGAAGGCCTAATTTAAATACATAATACCGATCTAAATACGATAAGCAATGAGATCGGGTTTTGATTAATTATTTACAGGTCCAAACAGCTGTGAAAGGCATCACTGCTCTTGCTAATTAACAGAGAAAATTCTGCCCAATTAAGTATCGGTCGGTATCACTGAAGGAGGCTGTGTTCGAGGCTGATCGATGAGAATATTGTTATTGCCAAGAATTTTCCAAAAGATTATAATCTTTGTAAAAGCTTTTTATTATTATTAGGTGGTAGGATTATGGATTGATGCATTTGTGTATCTAAAGATGGTAAAGTAATCATAGACACATATTTTGTATGCACAAATATGCTTATGTTAATTTGAAATGTACCTGATAATGCGCTTGCATAAAACTACCGTTAAAATAGGAAATTGCTTTTTTATATTCAGGTACAATTCATACTTAATCTTATGTTAAACTTAAAAGATACGAGTATGAGATAACCAGTTGATTTTGTGTTATTCGATTAGTTAAAAATATTTATTGACTATTATTATTTAGTCTAATGATGATCGAGTCGATTATAATATTGACTTCTATTTCGTTATTCAAGAAAATGACATCAAAAACACTGTCTTACCAATCCATACAACTTATATAAGATTCTTATTTTTTCTTCAATATAAACTACCTTACAAATTTAATGTTTAGCTTAGCGCAACCTTCAACCATGAATTATAACACGTTGACTGACAGGTCCTGACCTTCGGAGCCTCCAGAAAATTCGGGATTCACAGCGTTTATTAGGTCACAGGTGGATTCAGTTGGCTAACTGGTTGAAATAATCCATTAGTCATTTCAAATGATACTTTCATTGGAATAATCCTCTTTGTGAAGTTTTTAGAATTGTGGATGAAATTGAGTTCACTACGAAGAGTCATTATTTTTGCTGCGGGCTTTTGGTTTGAAATAGACAAAGACTTTTTTTTTTGTTTTAAGGAGGTAACGTTTACATGTGTATCGGCAAAAGAACATTGTATTTTATGCAAGCACTAGTGACGTCATTAATTTGTAAAGACACTAACTGCCGCACTCAGAGAGCTTTAATGATTACTTAGGCCATCACTTAGTAAAGGTTTACTAAGTGACGGCTTAAGTAATCATTAAATATCTCTGAGTACCGCAGTAAATGAGTTAGAGCATTGTATAGTGGATGTTGATTTTATTTTTGAAGTGGTCACTACCGACTACCGACCAAACAAAAAAAAATAACTAAGCGATATCCAAAATTAATAATCAACATTTAACTAGCCTTTTCCCAACAATTTTGGGGTCGGCTTCCAGTCTAACTGGATGCAGCTGAATACTAGTATTTTACATGGAACTACGTATCTGTCTTTCACAACCCAGTAAATACTAGGTAACTTTTTGGTAAGACTGGTTGTCAGACTTTCAGGTCACTGCCTACCTGCAACGACTGTCAAAGATCTTTATATGGCAGCCGGCCAACCGACCAACAGCTTAACGTGCTCTCCGAAGCAGGAAACTCGGTATGTAATGGGGGGTAACCCATCCACAGACCAACCTAGGCGAGCGCGGCTTAACCAACCCGAGTGGCAATTATTAGTAAGCCACGAGCTCTTCTTTGAATTGAAAGCGACACAAAGCACATATTACTATCTACACTAAACCAAACGCAACCGACCGCGTTAACGTTCGCCGGCAAAAGCAATTACGCTGACAATCAGTCCTTAACCTTACGCGCGTCTGCACACGCCCTAATTCTTTAATTACTTCGCAAATTACATTTTTAGCGTGTAAACACTAAATGACTTTTAGTGTCTTTTTTATCTTTTATTTTTAGTAGAGGGTTAAAGGGCATTGTTTTTAAGCTTTTAATGGTTTTAACATTTTTGTCTTTTGATTGGATGAGACGTTTTAGTCAATAAGTACCTACGTACATTGAATTAACTGGCTTGTCACTTTAGATGTTTACTTTAAAATGTAAGTACTAGATGAAATTAATAATTATCGAAAAATTTCTTTGAATGGTAAGTTATTTACTATTTACCCACAATTTCTAGAGAGTTTTGCTACACAATTCCATTTTGCTTTGCAATTGATAGCATACATAACATCACGGCTGTAATCCCCTAAGGGTCAGGCAGAGGTGTACCTAATTGCGCACCCACATTTCCCCAGTCATGTTAAAGTCCCAAGTAACAGACGTCGAGCCTATTACCATCAACCGGGCACAAATTCATACTATATGGCTGTTACTGTGAAATTCCTGATGATAACCCAATAATACTTTGCTCGACCCGTGAATTGAATCCAAGACCTCATGCTCCGAAGTCACGCTTGCTACCACTAGACCATTGAGGCTTAGGTAATTTTTTTTTTTGTACGGTTGGGAAATTATCAAATGACCCTTTCTACCTCTGGGCGAAGCTGAATGGAGTGTCAGTCTTGTACCGACTAAAACCCACCCATGTTCCTTTTTGCGGTATATCTTTCGAATAGTCCCGTAACCTAGGCATAAATATCTAAAAAACTATTTACGGCTTACATTGATAAATATTTGACCCACGTTGGTACAGTAGCCTCCAAAATTGCATGGATAGTTTAGTGTCTATTTTCCTGTGAACGTTTATAGTCGATAACTCGTTTACGTTAGGTCGCGTCGTTTCTCGCTTCACACGATTTTATTTCTGAAATGTCCATGCATTTTAGCAAGTTGGTACCTATAGTTGAAGCAAATAACGCTAAGATATAAGGACTATGTCAACATACTAGGCCAGAATATTTTGGCAAATCGCCAAGTCTGAGAGAAGTCCAACTTTGTCTAGAGCTCTATTACACCATTAAGAAAGTGCCGAATTTCCATATTTCTTTGTTCAGACAGTCCTGTGGTCTTTACAGATTCCTAGAGTTTCATATTTTCTGCAAACATAGCAAGGTTTTATATTAAGTTAACACCAGACATGGTTGGACTATATTACGATTTCTGGAACGAATAACTTACTGACTCAGATAATCAAAAGTAAGCATAACATAGCATAATCAGCTTCAATGTTCCTACTACTTGGACTTCAGGACTCCTCTCTATGAGAGGGAATGCAGGCCCAGGGGAAGGGGGGGGGGGTAGATGTAACATGTCTTGTCTTCGAATTTTTAGTTCTAGGACATGCCGAATGCTCAAACAAATAACTACCTTTGGGACCTTATCCTTGTTATAATCTTCTTCACGTATTTTAATTTAAACTTATTCTGTCGTACTGTTGAGGGGCATAAATATTTTTCCAGCATCACTATTCAATCTGAATCCTCAATTCAATTTCATACAAGCCATGGTTATTTCATTCGTGCTGTTTATAAATGCGACCGACCCACATATTCGTTCGTAGCGATCACATTGCATTTTAATATGTGCGTGATTATATCACTACTTTCATGCTGGCTGCACATATTGCATTTTTTATAAATGAATCACACTTATGAACTAACTTACCTTTATTGGCAATTCCTGGGACGAGGCTTTTGACGCGGCGCAGAGAGGACTAAATCAAGTTCTAAACTGGCTTAATGACAACCAACTTACCCTCAATACGGATAAAACAAAAATAATCTGCTTTACCCTACGGCAGTCTACACAGCCGCCGAATTCGTATTCCCTAATAGCGCACTCAAGCATTTGCTCAGGGACCACAGGATGTTCTTGCCCTAAACTCGTACGTGCCCCCACAGTCAGATATCTCGGGGTGACTCTTGATGACAATCTGAATTTCTCAGCCCACATAGAGCTGCTGACAGCAAGGGTTAGAAAACTTATATTCGTCTTTAAGACTCTCCGTCATGTGGCTGAGGCACGGATTGTCAAAAGGGTGTACCTCGCCCTCTGTCAATCGCTCCTATCATATTGTGTTTCTGCCTGGGGTGGTGCTCCTAAGACCACTTTGCTCAAATTGGAGAGGGCCCAAAGAGCCGTGTTAAAGGTTAGCACATTTCGTCCTATACTTTTCCCAACTGAAGAATTATATAAACATTGCAAAGTACATTCTGTCAGACAACTCTTTATTCTTAATACAGTCCTACTACAACACAAATATACCCCATATGTCACCATCACTAAAAGACGCAAAGACATTGTTTGTCAGCACTATAGATGTAAGTACTCATTTACGAAGCGATTTCTTTGTTTCCAAGGGCCACAATTATATAATAAACTTAATAAGAGATTGAGAATTTACTCACTTCCGATCTCGTCCGTCAAGAAATCTGTGACAAACTTCCTACTTACAAATAACTACTTAGATACAGAACGCTTGCTATTGTCTGATAATAACCAATCCTAAACCCTCTCATCGAGTATAGAACACACATTCTGCTCTGACACAACACACACCACCTTCGTTACACACTCACACACAGACACACACACACACACACACACACACACACACGAATTATCCAAATGTCATGAAAATCAAATAATTACAAATAATAATCAATCAACGAATGAATCAATTAAATTTTCTAAATTCTAAAAATATGTTTTTTTTATGTTTATGCTTATCTTTAAGTAAATTTTATGTTAACTTCAGTTCTAAACACTTGTTTTGTCTGCAATTCATATGTGAACCTGTTTATGTATGGGCATGTACCACTGCCCTTAATACAAGTTATTTCATAACTTAGTAAGGGTGCTGGTTGCAACACCTACCTGTTTTGTTAACTAGCAATAAGTTAAGTGCATTTATAGAAATTACTATTTTACTTGATGTTAACATTGTGTTTTGATTAAATAAATTATTATTATTATTATTATTATTATTAACTAGTAACGTATTTGTGTCCTTTTACTTTACCATCTCACATTATTTTTTTACTTTTAGATGTTTTACCTCTATACTGCCAACTTCTTCTCTCTGTTTATGACTATGACTGAATTCTCAGTTTCCATCATTAAGAAGAAACTGGAGAGAAATATATAAATATATATATACAAGTGGAAATGAACCCTTCACACATACGTCAACCAAGCATTCTGTACATCAAACTAAGTACCAGAACGAATTTTTTTTTTGGGGTCAAAAATCACATAATACGGTAAACCTCAATGTAGCACTCTTATAACATTGTGCTAGTGGATGCTTTGAATAATAAACGGGTCATGGAGGTAATTTAAGTAAAGTTACACCCTGAAAAACTAGTATTTACAAAAACAGCTGTGCAAAATTTGGAACTTTGACCCCCAATATCTCCGTAACTAGGGGGTTCCCAGGTATGGTCTAGAACAAAAAAAATATCGCAGTGGTGGGGAGAACAAGTGCCTTTCGTTTGCGTTAAGGGTACTTTTACACCCTTTAGTAATTCAGGTCAGTATCAAGAAGAACCGGCAAAAACCTTCAAGAACAGAACAGTTTTACTTTTAGTCATTTACTTTTCAGAAATAGAAATGTTTGTTTAAATACTCATTCGTGAATCTCAATTTGCGAGCTTATTTCGAGCGAGTGCTTGTGACATTGTCGAGTGTAAAGCTCCGAGGTAGGTACCCCCAAAATTTGCAATTTTAGCTAGGAAACGAGGAAGGGGTGGGTGCTACTTTGCACTAAAATTCGTCCTATTTTATGATAAGTTTAGATCTAGGTATTTGTAATTTGAGGTAATGTACAAAATTAGGCTATTAAATAAATAATTTTCATTAAATATTTTATTCAATGGGGTTTAGTCAACTTAAAGGGTTGCATTGATCCCGATGGGGGCTGCGTGTTGTTCGAAAGAGATACCGTGGCGTCAACACAAAGGGCTAAGAAGGAACATGGGTGGTTTTTAGTCAGTAGAAGTCTGACAAAGACCCAGCCAGCTCTGCCCAGAGCGGGAGGAGTCATTCGATTTTTTTTGGAAGGAGGGATCCTTTAATAAAGAAGGGTTACATTGATGATTTTAATTATTGTAATTATGCAAAAACATTCGTGTTACATTTTGGTAACCTTCTGACACTGACTTACAAATTACAAAAACGTAAGAAATTTTGAAATTCGCCCTGGCACTTCCACCTTAATACAATGAATGTGCCATAACGTGGCACATCTTCAACACTCATGCAAGCATAACATCTGCTGGGACACAGGAAGTTTTCACTGAGAGCGAGTGTGCCATAATCTACTACGGAGACCGAACAGGGGATCGGACAAAAAAAAAAACTAATTAGTCCGTCAGATAGATTTCCAAAAAATATTGAACACCTAATTTTTCTATTTTCACATAAACTAAAAATGAAGACGATACAGTGCTTGGAAAACTCGTGGACTCTTCTAAAACGTCACATGTCAGTACATTTTTACCTACAAATGACGGCACAACCCCCCACTTATGATCTTACACGTTTTATCTTCGTCAATTTTTATTAATTTGATAAAACAAAATACACGTATCCAACATTTTTCGATTATCTTACTGACGGACTAATTAGAATTATATTTTTTTGACTCAGTCCGATCCGCTATTGGTGAATGACAAATGTTTTCGATCCTCAAGGCCGGCTGGCTTTTTCCCTCAACATACGCAAAGAAAAAGTTACACAAAGTGTTTTCCTTGAAAAGTCAATATAATAACCGGAAGGTTATTATATCAATCAGATGATTTCGATCAGGCACACATATTTATAATCTTGTGATCAAATGAGCAATGTCTGTAGGTATAATCGTCATCATTAACCGTTTCTCAACTAAGTTGGGATTGGCTACCAGTCTAACCAATGATAGTACCAGTATTTTACAAGGAGCGACTGCCTATCATCCAAAACCCAGTTGGCGATGGGTTATACGGAACCTCCTATTTTTTTTTGGAAGGTTCGAAACCATCAGATGACTCCTCCGGCAGGGCAGAGCGGTTTCAGACTTTTATTGAATAAAAACCACCCATGTTCCTTCTTAGCCCTTTATGTAGAGGCCATGGTATCTTTTTCGAACAACCTGCTTCGACCCGACAGGCGTTAGACGATTACCCTTGAAAGGACTGGTTGTCAAACTTTCAGGTCATCGACTACCAGTAACGATTGTCAAACATCTGCAAATGACAGCTGAAACCAACGGGTTAAAGCGCTATCCGAGGCATGGAGGAAACTCGGTCTGTAAATGGGTGGACATCCATCTACAGGCCAACCTAGGATAGAGCAGCTTAACCTAAATATTGATACCCGCGTCTGTTATTACTTGATTGGTTTTGATTTTGTTATTTTTACTTAAAGAGATCTCTAATATCAATCAGTTTAGTAAGCTAGAGCGGATAATCTTCAGACAAATTCGTAGACATTTCTCCAAGTCTTCGAGCATTAACTCTTCATATATCAATCTTTTTCATACAGACTCTAACGAGGGCTTTTCGCATTACTTCAAATTATCAACATAACCCTTTTGAACCCTATAATATATCTTGTTGAGTGGCCGGTACAGACATATGGAGGATCAAGTGGAAAGGCCGATAGTACGGGTTACGTCGATCACCCCAGAGGGTGTATATTGAAGGAATTTTTATATTGGACGCGTATTTGTGTTTTTCTATTACATGAATTGATGATCTGTGGTACGACTTTTGCTGTTCCTCAAATTTTGTTGTTGTTTCATTGGTGTTTTACCAATAAGGTGACTATTGACATAATAGACTCAAAAATAAATGCAAAGGCCTCTTCCAATTCCCTCTAAGAGCTCTTTTCCTGTCTCGCCTCGAAACAGTGCTCGTGGTATGCGTCTAGTTCGTTACACCACCTTTTTCTTATACCAAACTTAACCCTATTAAAAGCACACACTCCTCAACAAAGGCAACGTTAACACGTACCACATAAAAATATACGCGTTTTAATTTGTTCACAAAATGAGATTTCCTGTAAAAGAATCAGATAATGAGGGTACGTACGAAGTTATATCCGGGTTTAAGGAAGGCCTTGACCCGCCATCCGGCCGGGCGCAAGGAGGGTTATGATGAGTCCATAGAAAAACGTTCGATGCTTTCGTAGGATTAAGGATAATACGATTTTTAATGATATAGGGTGTAAACATTCACGAAACTCTCTGACTAAAAGGGAGTGTCAGACTTCTACTGACTAAAAACCACCCATATTCCTTCTTAGCCCTTTGTGTCCGGGGCCGCGTTATCTCATTCGAACTACCCGCCGCAATGTGTTTCCTATAACGTTACTTATAATACATTATTGTGTGTTAAACTTTAATACGACACCAAGCACTAAACGTAGGTATCCCTTACCACCTACCTTACCTATTTAGATACCTAAGCTTCACAGACTGTATGACGTCATAAGTAGTTATTATAATAGTATATCTATAAGATGTGGAACATTATGATTGCGCTGAAAACTTGTTATATCAACATACTACGATGAATAATAATGACGTTTAGCCTTCTCTTTTCTAGATTAAATCCATTTCATAGTTAACTTGACCAAGTTCAAAGGTGAATTTCTGGTCAAACAGCGATTGTAACTTTGAATTTTTTTTTTGGCGTGTGGAAAATCATCGAATAACCCCTCCCGCTCTTGGGCAGACCGAAAGGGAGTGTCAGACTTCTACTGACTAAAAACCACCCATGTTCCTTCTTAGCCCTTTATGTCGAGGCCGCGGTATCTCTTACAAAACCCCGCAGCTCCGACGGGAAATATGGACTACTTTATGATGATTTGGTTTCCAAAATTTTAGTTTTGTTTCGTAACATAAAAATAAAATCATAACAGTAGGCGAAAATTGCTTCTAAAGTTTGTTAAGTGTGTACATATTGATGTTGCTGACTGTACATTCTTAATTTATCAGTATTATAAGCTAAATAACTTAAAACGATTTAATAAACTAACAAGAAACTATAAAAAGGCATCAAAAAACTGTTTCTCAACGCTGTCAGCCGGTAGTACAAGACCATTTCAGTATTTTTATTCAACTACAATATTATTATATTTTTATTATCCATATAGTTTTCTTTCATGTTAGTATAGAAAATCACACACACCAACAATCTTTATTCTCAAATAACGTATACATTATTTATTTAAGGATGTAAAAAACCCTAACGACTCCCAACGGAATCAGACTAGTACCAATTAGCTCTATAAACCTAATTTTAATTACCAAAACGTAGTCTAGTCCTAGACTACGTTATTTAAACCTAATTGAGCTGAAAACGATTTTATTTATGTTGAGCTCATAGAAACACTGTTTCAATAGGCCGGAAAACAATAGAAGTGGGTGTGAAATATGTATCTCTTGGCTCTGAAATATAAACTTAATATAAGATAAGATACAATGGCATTGTATCTTACCAGATGCCTTTAATTTCTGGCTTTCCTATACTTTTATGATGGTTTTTTGAATCAGCGTGATACTCAATCTGACGACTCACCATCATCATCTGCATAACCTTTTTCCAACTATGTTGGGATCGGCTTCCAGTCTAACCAGATGCAGCTGAGTACCAATATTTTACATGGAGCGACTGCCTATCTGACCTCCACAACCCAGTTTATACTGGGTAATACGATACCCTTTGGTAAGACTGGTTGTCCGATTTTCAGGTCCTTGATTACCTGTAACGACTGCCAAAGATCTATTTATTTATCTAGAACATTTCCGTCATTTCGCATTCACATCAAATTTAAGGACGTAACTAATATATATTAAAGATCCTCGACCTGAATCAGTAATCAGTGATTCAATGAATCGGTTACACAATTACCAACTCACACAACTGTTAAATAAACGACCAATTTTAGCCTAGAAGCCGGTATTATTTCATATAATATTTACCTGTACCGTTTTGAGAACCAACTATCATGATAATAATAAAATCTTAAACTAAAATTGAAATCTAAAAAACACTGCAACCAAATAGAGCCGTAAAATTTAGAATCAAATATATCTTAAAAGTTCTGATAGCTGTTCGGTCTAGTTTTTTGTTCACTAGACCTTGAACTATTATCTAGAATACTGACATTCTGTGCGATCCGATGGATCAAAGCGACAATACATTACGACTAAGTTTTCTTGGCAAGCAAGAGCCATTTTGTAACAATGAACATACAAAATTTTTATGTGCGTTATCAGACCATGTCGTTAAAAACATTGAAAAAAAAAACATGTCAGGGAAAATCCTTTTTAAACCTCATCAGTTTTAAATCATCGGTTTTAAAATACCTCGTAGCTAAATATGCTGAACTGAACTTTAACACACACTTCAAGCTGTTTCGTCTACCATTTTGCGAAACACACCAAAAGCTACTTTAATTTATATTTCATAAGACTGTGAGTCTTATGATTTTGAGCATTTGTGCTAACAGAAATGCACGAAAAAGCAATTGCATTAACAAGTTAACACCTACTTGCGAGGCCGTTTTCGACATTTCCACAGTCGTTAAGTATGGTCATTACCTACTGACGTTCAATTTTGAATGCACAAATACTATACTTTATGGCATTGATAGAACTTCGTCGTAGAAATATTGAATATAATCTTTATAGTTTTTGCTTCAGTTTACAATTTTTTATTGGTCGCTGATTTTAGAATTTTGTGGTCATTGAATTTGGTAAATGTGATGATACAATTCATTTAAACATGGTTAAATGAAGTGAGTACCTGCTGCTGAAATGCTGAACTGAGCAATGTATCATAATTTTAAATCTAATTAGTGACCTATCCATTACAAATGATTCATACGGTATTTATGTAAAGTAGAAACCTGATTGGTGAATTATTAGGCTCGAATGAAGCGCTGCGTTAAGCATATCAGTCACACTTATGTATTTACTAGCTGTTGCCAGCGGCTTCACCCGCTACAACTCGAAAATTATCCCACGGGAAGATAAAATTGGGATAAAAACTATCCTATGTGTTAATACAGGTTATAAACTATCTGTGTACCAAATTTTATCTAAATCCGTTCAGTAGTTTTTGCGTGAAGAAGTAACAAACATACACACTCACAAACTTTCGGCTTTATAATATTAGTGTGATTCTGATGCGTCGTTTATAGAAATACCTTTCACCTATGGAGGTCGGACAATATCCCACTAGGAAAGTACTGCCGGCATTAAAATCTATACCCACCCAGACTATCACTGTGTAACGATATCCCTACCTTATAAACTTCCTCGATAATTGGACTATCTATCACAAAAATATTTTTTCAATTTCAACCAGCAGTTCCTGAGATTAGCGCGTTCAACCAAACAAACAAACCGTTCAGCTTTCCTACTATAGATTTAACACGGATATTGACATATCTCAATCTGGATTTTAAAGTCGTAAAAGACAGTGAAAAAAATCAGATTCAATCCAAAATATTTGCTAGTAATCTGTTAAAATGATTCTCGTAAATCGAATAAACTATTCTGGGGAGGATTTTTGGGCGACAGAAATTATTATAGGTAATTTTGTGATAATTGACACCATTTTGATTGTTTATACGGGACAGCGTCTCTTGACATAATCCCATATATTCCTATTATGGCACTTTGGAGAAAAGTGGGCTTTCGGTATAAGCGGCTTCCGAAAAAACTTATTTAAAGATTATTATTATTACGCTTAGTTGACGCTTCTCGTGACCCAAGGGCTGGCTTTTATCTTGGCCAGAGGCTAAGCGTTGCCATGCAACGTGGAAATGCCGCCAGTCTTTTGGGCACATTACCGGTTGACAGCGTTGAGGAGCAGTGTTTCGATGCCCTTTTATAGTTTCTTGTTAGTTTATTTTATAGTTTTTAATGAATGTACATAGTTACTTTACTCTTATAGATAGCATAACATCAAACCTTATCTTAAAGATCTCAAACGGCTAGGCAGAGGTGTACCCATTAGTATACCCACATTGCGCCGGTCCCATTTGATAGATAGTGAGCCTATTGGCACCAATAGGGCACAGATCTAGACTCCGTAGCTGCTACTGAGAAATCATCATCATCAGCCTATAATGTCCCCACTGCAGCGACTCAGGCCTCCTCTTTAGGAGTGGGATGGGCCATAATCCACCACGCGGGTTTTTCGAATTTTTGATTCTAAGATATGCCGGTTTCCTCACGATGTTTTCATTCATCGTTTTGAGAGCAGTGGTGATGAAATAAATTATACAAAGTAATGCGCCTGCCTGGGTTCGAACCCTCGACCAACTGTTCGTAAGTCGGGGCCGCCACCACTGGGCCACCACTACTCGCTGCTACTGCAAAATTTCTGATGAAAAAACCCGGTATTATTTCCCATGACCTAGGAATCTAATCACGGGTCGGGTTTCCCCTGGATCGCATGCAATCCAAAAACACGAAATAACTTTATTAATCACAAAACGCTTACACACAATCGCAAAACACTACTGAACACTTAATCGCACTAGGTATCTCTTCGAACCTTTCGTTTTCTCGCTTAAACGTAGACTGCCTCGCTCCGACCTCTGTCAGTCCTTTTATACCCAAACACACAAAAAAAAACCATATAATTCTCTAATAATAGCTAAAAATGAATGTAGCATTCACAAAGTAAAATAAACTTTAAGATAAAAGAACCAACAAGGAAGAAGTTACTTAACGCCCTCGGCAAACTTACGGTCGAAATGTCAATGGCAACTATGCATCCGATGCCCGATGCGCCTAACCTAAAATAATTTACGAGTCTTTTAGGCACTGCACAATTATTAGCGAGGTTTCTCGAAGATTCTAGATGACCGTCGTAACAATAGTAAGAATTAATTTAAGCAGGACATATATTTCGCCATTTTAATAATCAAAAATAAATATTGCTTCGTCAAACCTATGTAGTACTAGTACGTATACCAAATATATTTTATCGGAAAGGGTCATAAAATCACCGACTACGTAACATTGCATGACAATATCACACAAACCATAGTGTTGTTACGGTACTTCGGACTTGTAAATCGCTTCTGAATATGGAAATAAAAGAATCTACTATCGGAATATGTGAAACATTCAGTTTTCAATGGTTTGATAACATTTCCGATTCAGTTTTGCTACTAAAATAAAAAAGGTGCAGTTATGCATCGTCGTCAACATTCAGGAGATTGTCATAAACGACATAGGACAAGCTCGCGTCACTATTCCCAAACCACTGTAACTCCTGTAAGCCAGAATCAACAGTCGACCACAAGAAAAGCGCTGAGACAATGAAACTCGACGAAGTCCTAGAGAAATGATTTATCTGTCTTGGATCCCGCATCGAAATTAATCAGAAAAGAATAGCGGAGGAGTAGGAAAAACAAAAATTAACAAATTACACTACACGGACTTACGGTTTTTGTACATAAACGACATAATTCATTACATTGTTTTACATGAGATCCTGGGAAACCCGAACCGGGAGACGAATCCTGGGTCGGGTAAAGCATTATTGAATTTTTCCATAAGGACTTTCTTGTTAGCAGCCATGGTGTCTATAATCAGTGTGTGTTGCCAGTGATGACTTATGGTTCAGAGACATGGTCCTTAACTGCTGGCCTCTTAGAGAAGCGCAGAGTCACGCAACGAGCCATGGAGAGAGCTATGCTTGGAGTTTCTTTGTGCAATAGGATTTGAAATGAGGAAATCCGCCGAAGAACCAGAATCACCGGCATAGCTCTCAGAGTATGCAAGTTGCAATGGCAATGGGCAAACCATATCGCTCGAAGAACCGACAACCGATGGGGAAGAAAGGTTATCGAGTGGCGACCACGAACCGGAAGCGTTGGTAGGCCTCCCACCAAGTTGACCGACGACATCGTGAGAGTTGCGGGCAACCGGTGGATGAAAACGGCAGGCTGCCGTTCTGTATGGCGTTCTATGGGGGAGGTCTTTGTCCAGCAGTGGACGTCTTATGGCTGATGATGTTGAAGATGATGATGAGCCATGGTGTCTGGATTTGTGCCCGTTGACGGCAATAGGATCGCCCCCTATTACATGGATTAACGTAACTGGCGAAATGAGAGTGTATTATTAGGTAAATCTCTGTTTGACTCTTAGGTAATTACAGGCGTGATGTAAATATTTTGTTAAATTAATTTTGGGTTTATCCTATTACATTTACCTAGTTATGATTCCATTAGAGTGTAAGTGAATTCTCGGTCGCACTTAAATTGAATAATTAATTTATAATAGAACTTTGATTCCGTCAATCGTATATTAATTAAATGTTGATGTATGTGAGGCAAATATATGTATAACAAAAATATATTTAAGCAAAACCCGTAAAGCTAATTAGATCAGAATTCATCTCTGAAAAAATTAATTAATTCCGTCCATTCGAAATACTCGATTAAATAATGGATGACCGCTCTTCAACGGAAAAGCTTTTTTAACCAAGATTGATCAGATTTTTACGTCAGCAGCCGTTCACCCTATTTTCTCACTCCACAAACTTTATAAAACAAAATTTTGCTAAACCATTGCAGTAAACCACGATAAGTTGTCAGCCTTTTTGATATCCTAATGACAGTCATTACGCGAATATCAAAGAGAATATTTAAGCAAACGTAACACATGCTTGTAAGGCCAACTTTTGATCGATTCTAATGAGTTTCATTCCATGATAAACGGTTCTGAAATTTGGCACGTGAAACGACGCCTTTACAGGATCTGTGAACGTGTTCCAGCCCCCTAACGCTGGGCTATAATACGGCGGTACATGTTTACGACGCGGGGTTGATCTCACGAAACCATGGCGTGGTGTTTTGACGGTGCTCACAGGTGGTATAATGAGTCGTGTGGGGCGCGGCGCGGATATCGAGCGGACGCCGGCGGAGGCGCGGCGCGCGCAGCAGTGCACCCGGTGCTAGCAGCCCGGCCGGCCGCGTTCCTCTGGTAAATGCGACCTACGCCGGCCGCTCGACACCGGCCGCGCGTGGCGGCCCAACGCGAACCTACCCATATCCCGTAACTGTATACCACCCACCCTATCCTGTGGTAAACAAAACCCATGTGATAGTGATGTGAAGTGACCGTTTATCATTGTAATTCAGCCACGTGAGGATTTTATAATACGACGTGACGGGGACCTACCGTCCGTGTAGTGTAATTAGTTAATCAATTATGTAACGGCCGTAATGGCAAAAGCTTTTCAGTGGTAACACTGTAGGTTTCTAAAAAAAAATAGGAAAAAGCTTTTTATAGATTAAAAAATGTTGTGTCGGTAATTGCCCGCGTAAATACGTTCAGCGACATTATATAGCGTGTGAACGTTCATAATTTATTATTTTCTTTAGAATATTTGTGGTAAAATATCGTTTGAAGTAATTTATAAAAATTGTTTCAAAAAAAATATTCATGCAACAATGAATAACCGGAAAAACAAATCTATAAGGATAACTTTTAAGGTTTTTATCGTTATTACCGAATTAACGGTAACTTAGCACTTGATAAACTATAAGATATTCGAGAACATAATATCTACCTATGTGTGCCGTCTAATATCGTTACAAAGTTTCATTCAAACTCCCGATAGTGTAGTCGATTCGTAGCACCTGTGCTACAATATAAGGCTACGTGAGTGCTACGCCGTCTATTATTAATATTAGTTGTGAATATTACAGTTTCCGTAGCGTGTAAATAGGCTCGTAGATTAAAGAGCGTTTTGATATAAATTCTACAAATTCCTTCCTCATAATCTTGACCTAATTTCTTATGTACTGAAATCACCACAAAGGAATATGTGAAGGAGTCTATGTATAAAACGAATTTAGAGCTAAATGCGTGAAAACAGGCTTTTGATTACTCGCGTAATACATTATTCAATATAGTTTCACGCTATTATATTGAAAATTAGTTCAAGTTTCTAATAAGGTCATTCGTGTTTCCAACACGAGCATGTTATTATATACGAGTATCAAACAAAGCTAAAGGTATAATTACGCTCTACAACAAAGAAATTTAAATACAATGTTTTCTACACTACAATATTCACAGTTTTCGTTTTTTAAATATATTCTATTCAAATATATTATAATCTAAATATATATTTCTGGGTTAAATTAAGACAGATAGCACTTTAAAATACGTATCTTCGGCTAAGGGAATCGATTTAAATTTTAATGGGTTCATTTAAATATATCAAGTAAAAAACCACTGATTGTTTTAATTCAAGCATTATTCCAGTCTATAAATCAAGATTCGTTTTACAAAATGGATCAAAGAACCCAGCCATGCGCACATTGACCAGATACTGCTCCCGAGTTTCGCAAAACGCAAACGATAATCACCCTTATTCATACAGAATTACAGACCTCCTAGAAACCAAAATAGTTTATATGTTGTCCCCTTTTACTGTCATATAAATGACAAAGATAGGATACATTAACAAAACCTCTGTTTATTAGGCTAACCTAACCCCTAAGGAGCAGCAGTGGCCCAGTGGTAGCGGTCCCGACTTATGAACAGTAAGTCGTGGGTTCAAACCCAGGCAGGTGCATAACTTTGTGTAATTTATTTCATCACCACTGTTCTCAAAACGGTATAGAAAAACATCGTGAGGAAACCGGCACGTTCTAGAATCAAAAATTTGATGACATAACTGTGACATTTACCTATCAGCGCTGGGCCCGTGTGTTGGATTATAGCCCATTCCCTCTCGAGTAGTAGTCGAGTCGAGTCCTGTGTCGAAATTATTGGCTGATTATGTAATACATTTTCTTGTTATTAAACTTACCAAAATTATGCATTATTATATCAAAACGACATCTCTACATGCGAACACAACTTTTCTTTTTCAACGCAATTTATATTTGTATCATGTGACATCATGATGAATAACAAGCTTTGAAAAGGGATACCCCACAAAAAAGTTTAGCGAGAAAAGTCTTGGACAATGTTTTCAGGTCTTTCCTTTTGTAATATTATTAACAGTTATCACAAAAGGAATAAGACAAAGTTGGTGATTCTGAAATGTAGGCTAGTATCCAACTAAATAAGAATGCTTTAAAGTAAGATTTCCTGACATTGTTTTAATTTCTATTTATCTGAAAAGTCTTTGATCGCTTACTCGCATTCATTAAAGTAAAGTTGGAAAAAAATCTCCAAAGTCCACTGGTGTACACAGGCTTCTCGTAAAATGTGCCACGACGCACGGTGCAGTGTCTGAGTGACCGACTACACGTTACGTGTGACGGGTTCAAATCCCGCACGAATAAAATATTTGAATGGCCTATAAATAGTTTTTCCGGGTCTGGCTGTTTGTATATAATTATGTAAGTTTAAAAGTAGGATACAAGTGAAATTCCTAGGGTGGTCCCCCACGCGTTTAAGCGTTTAATTTTCTGGCGCCATTATGTTATGCGATTGCATGACTGAAAAAGTCGCTGTACGCTTCAAACTGAAGTAATGCAAGTATAATGGAAAGCTCAAATGTTTAGAAAGTGACAAATCTTTTCAAATGGAACTCTAAATTTTATTTTTGTCAGTCGTTACAGGTAGTCAGAGACCTGGGGTTTAAAATGGCCACTTTAGCAGATCATAATATGAATTGCGTGAAAAAGCGTAAAATAGACCTATCATAATAGTAGATGCGTCTGTGAACATTCAGGGAAATAATAGAGTGATTCTAGAGAAAGGTTTTAGCGAAGCCGTTGGCAAAAGCTAGTGTATAATAAAATAATCATAGGATTAACAAACAAAACTTTCTTACGGATCACAGGCCTCTGCATTTCAGATCAAATTGACACTGATAAGTATTATTCTTGTACAAGCTGAATGGGGGTGAAACGGCGTGGGGGGGGAGCGGCTTGATTGATGATCCCTTCGTATAATTAATGTGGCCTGACCATTCTGCAGACAATAAGATAGATCTATAGAACTGAACCAGTTGTCGCGATATCTCTATACATGGACGAATCTGACCTTGTATGGAAAAAATGGTGAAAATGCAAGTCATTGATGTTTACGTATGTGTGTTGGGTTTGATCATGGCCATTTCTCACGGCCACAATTTTACTCCCTAATTAAATGTATTGTTTAAATAACATCACATTTAATGCCTTGGATTTTCGCAAAGTTTCTCTACGTCTATTTTCATAACATTTATTGTGTTAACAAATAAGGAATACCATACCCTATGATTAGAGTGGCTGTCAGACTTTCAGGACTAACTGTAACGGCTATCAAAGATCTACAAATTAATCACCTAAATTAATAATACTCGTAAGTTGTATGAATAATATATTGCCAGAATTAAGTCCAAGTAAAGTTTTCTTTACCGAGTGTAATGAGGTGTCCCATGACCAAGGATGATGTCATCCCTCTCCAGTTTTCTTGTGTCATGAGTTATTTCACAGACCTTTCACGTTGTCCCTATTAACACGTACCGGGTCACTTGACTTTTTTCAAATCTCTTAAAATGACACATAATAAAAATTCCATATTTTTCATCATACCGCCTAAAGCCGTACTACCATATTACATATTTATATTTTGAATTTTTTTTTTTTTTTTTTTAAAAACGTTGCCCCACACTAGGAATTTCTCCTGTATCGTGGGTGCGTTCACAAACATTTAAACTCACATACACAAATACCCAGACCCGAAACAACTATCTGTAGGTCATACAAATTATTTGTTCCGTGCGGGAATCGAACCCGCGACACGCAGCGCAGCAGTCCATTGCTTGAGCAACTGCGCCAACCGTGCCGTCAGAATGAATATTTTGATACGACAAATACGGCCATAGACGTTGACTGTATGGCGAAGTTTACGCCAGTCGATGGTGTGAGTGTCATAGTTCTGCATAAACACTGCTTAAGTGTGTGTTGAAAAATGGCTCGAAAATAGTTTGCCGTGACAGCTACAAACGAATGATGCCGGGTGATATGACACTAGATCATGTGCTTTCTATAGTAATGTTATATAGGCAAGCAACGGCTACTGGCGGTTTGCCAAATTACATGCAACAACGTTCACCGCCCTTAGCCGTACTTTCAAATAAAAATATATGCCGTTTCCACCTTGTATCCATGACTCGTCTCCATTAAGATTGGCCGCCATTAAGGAAATTCGTTCACAAAAACCGGATCCAATTCTTGACAGTTTATAACTTTTACATAAACGCTGCAATTCAAAGTTTAACCATGAGTTTTATCAATCTTTATAAGCAAAATTGTATTTAACAACGAACATCTAGAAATTCATAAAAGCGAATTTTCTCGTAACAAACTTGAATTCTGAATTAAACTAGGTTCTAAATGAACAAAGTAATGGTCCAGTTGAAAGTTCTACTGGATCTAAACTAATTGTTTTGAAATACTGCAATGTGTGCATGCTGAAAGTTTCAGTGCTAGCTTTATTTATTCAATTCATTCAGTTTGCTGTAGTCAGCGAAATGGGTTCAATATGTTTGAAATAGAGAGAGGATTTCAACATTTAAATGTTGTTTCCATAAAAAGGAACTCGTGGCTAAAAATAAAAGCAGCTGTTCGATTCCATCTTTAACTTAAGCTGCGCTTGTCTGAGTAGGTCCGTGAATGGTTGACCACCCATAATATACCGAATTTCCTCCGTGCCTCGGAAACCACATTAAGGAGTTGGTCCTGGTATTACCAAGGGGTACTCAGATCTAACAGTGTTGTAGAGGTCAGATAAGAAATCTCTCCATGAAAATTACTGGTAGGTACACAGCTGAAACCGGTTAGACTGGAAGGAGATCACAACAAAGTTACCAAAAGGCTAGCAGATGACTTGTTATCTAAAAAGTCAATGTTTAAAATTCCAATTTTTTACTTTAAATGTTTATTTATCGTTTGGGCACCTTACTATTTTTTATTGTTTTTTCTTCCGTGATTGTGGCGTCACTTTGGGCCTTATCAGAATATCAGCGCTGTAACATATTTTGTCATATTATGTTACAGAACCTTGCTGAGATAGTGGCCTTTTGACCTCGTACATGACTAATTTTGGTTTAATTATTTTTAAGGTTTTCTTATGTTTACTGTTTATTATATGTTTTGGTTTATTGTTTTTTTTTTATTAATTTTTGTTGTAGTTTGTGAGATCAATAAATACATTTTCTTTTGTTATTCTTTCTTCCTTTCTGAAATGGAAGCTTTTTCGTTTATAGCGATTTCTTTCGTTTTGAGCAGACGTAGTTATCTAAGTACATAGATATTTGAAGAAGCTATGACTAAGAATAAAAATATGAAAGACGTTTATATTTACGCATAATTATCTCGATCGATCGGTCTAAGCTAAACCATAGTGATAGTTAAAAGTATTTTTTTTTTTAATATATCTACATTAATATTTGTATAATTAAGCCCCACTCTTTTTTAACCGACTTCCTAAAAGGAACAGGTTCTCAATTCGATTGGTATGTTTTTTATCTGCATCATCTGCCTAGCCTTTTCCTAACTATTTTGGGGTCGTCTTCCAGTCTATTGATCACCCATCCACCGACCTGACCTGAAAGAACTTAGGCAAGCACGGCTTAACCTAAAGATCGACCCAAGCCATGAGCTCCTCTTAAGCCACGAGCTCCCACTCTTTCTTAGTTCCTCTAAAAACAAAACACATTATTATTAGATCTAAACAAAACACCCCTCTAAATTTTTCGTCAACAATTCAATCGAGGTCACTTTTACTACGAGATTGCGGCCGACTGTGAATAGTTCGTGACTGTACCTCATTAGCGACCCGAACCGGATAGAACCGGTTACTGAACAAAGCCTCTCACGGATACCGCTAGAAAACCTTTCTTCGGCATTCAGCTTCGGCTAACGAGAATCTGACAAATGAATAACGCTGACACCCGCCCATATTGTGATGTGAGATTAAATTTAAGTTAGAATTTTATTATTATATTTTTTATTATTGTGACTTTAACCATTTTGCTTTTGACTGTACTACTTTTACAAACATAGCTAGACATTTACTTACTTACTAGACTAGACATTTAAAGAACTCAGCACGTTTTGTTTCAAATAAAACCTATTTACTAAACATTGCTTTATAACTCTTTATTCATATTTTTTTTCACCAAAAACGTGGAGTGTGACGTCCGTTGATTTTGTTTACGTTTGCGTTTGACACAAACGACATGTGATGGTGGCTTGACCTATAAATGCGACCTGGTTACATTATTAATAGTCATTCTGACAAATTACGTTAAATGTATAGGAAAGAATTTCGGCTAAAACCCATACATTATATTATTTATTGATTTTTGACTCAGCTGAAGTGTCCCTAAAATAAAACTGAGTTTACAAGTATTATACATAACTGTCTTACCAACTAGTGGCTGTCACATAAAATACAATTTGTTTGCTACAGTCGTTAGCGTTGTAAAAAAAAATGTTACAATGTTTAATTAACAACATTAAATGGCTCTTGATATTCAAAACGTTTTCTTTAATAGCATATTCAGGTCGCATTTCTCACTATGAAAATGCATTGGAGAAAGTAGGAAAACGTTGACCCAGATACGTTGCAGGAGACGTAAAAAAAGTCAACATTTTTTCCTTGCGTGCGTAACAGAACTCGATCTCAATGAGTTTTAACAGCACAAGTAATTTATTCCCATACAAAATAACTTGTAAAAGCTTGCGTGCCGCCCCAACACGTAATATAAGTTGACCACAGTAAACGATAAGAACTTAGAATGCAGAAATAATTTACTGTTCATAAAGTGTCTCTATCGGCCATCCATCTGCTAAGCTTTTCCCGGTCTGATACGGCAAGCTGGTTGTGCAAGCAGACTTTTTAGAATCCCTAGTATCATGAAGGTTGTGATGTAGCTAAGCCAAGCTTTTCAGCTTGTTTGAGAATACCGCCATTATTTAGGCTCGGCTTCCAGTTGTAATGGATGTTTTAAATACCAATATTTGACATGGAGCAATTATTTGTCTGACCTACACATCCCAGAAACTAAGTCAGTTATATAACACCTCTAGGGAAGATTGGTTTCTACCAACTCCTAACTGGCAAAGACCTCACTAAGATAACCGAAAACAATAGCTAATCGTGCTTTTTGAGACATGGAGAGGTTTCGGTATTATCCTCATCATCATTTCAACCGAAAGACGTCCACTGCTGGACATGGGTCTTCTCGCTGCCACATTAGTCTGGCAGTTCATCGGGTCGGTGATCTGGGTTTCCTGCTCCAGTCTCCATTTCTGATTCGATCGCGCAAGTAAACACCGAGTACAGCCCGTCGTTTGACGTCGTGCCCTTTGGGTGACTTTAAGCCCACTGATGAGGCCCTTTGTTATCGACCACGTTTCTGTCCCGTATGTATTCACTGGCAGCAACAAACTGCTGATAGAATTTCTTCTCGAGATACTGCGGTTACTTAGATGGAGTTTCGGTATGTTACAAATGATTACTTAACCATGGACCAACCGCAGAACCTCTTACTAACCATTAAAAGTGTAGCAATTATTATTTAACCTTAAGCTCACGAGCGCATACTTTATTTCATGGGTACGTAAAGTTGTAATACACTACTAAATTATAACAAAGCTCAGAGGAAATAGCATGTTACGAGTTGTTCATACAGGAAAGTTTTATTACCTGTGCTAGGGACTCGGATATTTGCAAAGATTCCGTGGTAGTTGCGAAACTGGCTAGCATAGATTCTTGAAGATGTTTGACAATTTTATTTAAAGAGCTTGCTTTGGGGACATACCTGCCTTATAGATGGATTTTGTGTATTATGAGTAAAACAGAATATAGAGAATCGCGATATTCGGCTTAACCAAGGCAGGATTACTCAATTCAGAAGTGCGATATCCATACAATACTCTCTTGAGTGCTATTGGTGCGAAAGTGTACTTTTATACTGATATACGTTCCAATACACTCAGAAACAATGACATTCAAACACTAGTAAAGTGTTAAAGAATATCAATGAAGCTCACGATGTCGAAATCGATCCGTTAAGAAGTAATTCCGAGGAGAAAATGTGATACAAACAAACCTGAATCAAGTTACTCACAACATTAACGACAACGTTTCCCTACACGACGCGGTTTAATTTATGAAATTGCCACCACCGAAAACAAAGCCTAGATAGCACCGGTCACAAGGGATACAAAGGGTGTGTGTTTGGGACCGAAAGGAAACGTCGTGCTAGACGCCAATTGAAAATAAACCCTTTGACATTATTCATTAAGAGCAAATTGCTTTGTAAGACGTGTTAAGGTAAGGGCAAGGTAGGTGGGTCCATGCCGATGTTAGGCTGTTGTCGGAAATTAATAATTGGTTTTAATATACTACATAGTTCTGGTATCGATGAACGACATTGCAGTTCAAATATTCGTAGGAAAGGCAAATGTTTACATGGTTGATATTGAATCGTTGGCAGACGTAAACGGGGTAAAGGGCTTTAATAACCGTTTTGGCAGCCAAGGCAGTTCAGACATTATAAATTCAGTCCGACGTGCAAACTTGGCAATCTAAGTAACAATAAGAGACAGAAGCATGATTGATTTCGTTGTATTGATTTCACCAACAAACTCAATTGAAAGTATTCTTATGGTTAGTAAGTCAAATTACCTAATAAAAAGATCAATAAAGGGAATAGGTACGTTGAAAGAGAAGTTATACAGACCAATTTTAATTGTCTCACCTGAATGTGTCTGACCGAAATTCTCCATTTATCATATTGTGAGTCCAGTGATTGTTGACCTCATTTCTCTTCTTATAAGGTCGGTTCCTTTAACGATTCACAGTTGTTATACTTTTGTGTTTTATTCGACATTCAGCCTGCGTTAAACCGCCTTTGTTCTGTACCGATATAAAGTTTGTCGACGATTTTTGAACTTTAAACTTATTTGGTGTTTTATATTTCGTCTGATTCAATAATTTTATTATTCAAGAAGTGTGTTTTATCATCTGAAAGTTTAATGTTACTTTAAAAGTTTAAACATTTTGCCGCGTTTGTTCCCTTTCATCGTTTGATGCCTTCTTCATCTTCACATCTGTTGTTGTAGATATTTGTTTCTTGTTGAAAATTTGTGATTTTTTAGTAAATAAATTATCTGTTAGTTAACCTTTCGTTACTTACTGTGAAGTTGCACCTATCATACCTATTGACATGAAAATTACCAATTTCCTGGAACGTTGGTCTTGAAGATATATTATCGTTTCAAAGATTCTTATTACGTGTATTATCAAATTATTGTATTCCCAGTATTCGTTAATTTCCATTGAACATAATTTTGGATGGTCAAAATTCTCCTGCTTTTGTCACAGTTTATTTATTTAATTAATTTTACGTAGACTAAATACTCGATTCGACTAGGCTTTGATGATTTCTTAAAGAAAAGAAATAGTTTTTAACATACGAGTATGTAGGAATTAAAATCTTGTGATTTCATAAGGAATCTTACTTAAGTGCGTCTCATACATAAAAAAACATATTTTCATAATTCAACATGTTTCTCATCATAAACTTTTTTTAAGTTCTGGTTTTATCAATTCATAAAACTTTTTAATTCCACAATGTTTGTGGCAACATTCGTGTATTTGCTGGCTAAACGCCCAAGGGTCCCATAGCAACCTATTCTACTTTATTATTAGAATTTGCGCGACTATAGTCTAGACAACCAGCTGTTACATTCATTCTTTATCGAATTCCTAGAGCAACATGAATATTTGGAAGTCAAATGAATTCATAATAAATATTCTAAAAATAAGTTTCTTGTATAATATGCGGTATGACGTTGATTTTATATTTGTTATTGATTTGGCAGCTTTAAAAGCTTCCACCTAAGCTAAATCATTGAGATTCATCTAATTTAGTGTTGGATATCTTAGTCTTCTAGTCTTATTGACTATTGTTTACTGAAAACAAATCAAAGTAAGCCATGGAGCTGTCTAGTTAAAAAATTACTGGACAGCTGATGTACGATTCACCTCATTGAAATCCTGAAAAGTACTGGTAGTTTTTAAAAATGAGCTGAAAAGTAGATGAGTTAATGCGGCGGTTTATTGCGGAGGTTTTAGTTAAAAAAATAATACAAAGTTCAATTTGGTAAAATTCAAGAGATTGTCATAAAGTATTTGAATAAAGTATTTTTATATAAATTCATCTAAATTATACGCTGTATTAAAAATTGTTAAAAATAATCAGTACTTCAGAATAAATGGTTGCGTTGGTTTGTGTGTGTTTAAAACCGTGGTTATACCGCGCAAAGAGAGGCCGCGTTTTAACACGGGTGGTTCCTACTAACTGATATTCGTTTACAAATAAAAAAAATACTATCCATTTTATTATTTATTTGGGTCAAGAATCATAAGTTAAGTTACCTCCTTGAATTTGGCAAGCAAAACTACGGTCTGTAAAGACAAAAAAAGTTACAACTAAATACAACACATTTATTTAAGCCATTTAGCAATACGATGCTATCTATGTCCTGTATAAGCCAGGCATCCGACTGATATGATCAGATAGTCCACTAATAGAATACACGAGACGCAATAGGGTGGCCTAGTCTTAGTAGTGGGTGGAACTATCCAATGTACTTGACGTTTTATTTTCCATAATATATTTTATAGATCAGTTGATCATCCATCTCAGCTCATTTAAGTCTCTTAAGTGACTATTTGATGAAAAAGGCGTTCAAGAGACTTATATGAACTGAGACGGTTGTATTGGTGAGTTTAATTATTGCAAAAAAACATAAGAATCCCAATTTCGCGGGCTACCCTGTCGCATTAGCCTTAATCATGATGTACTTACCTTTATTTAATTATGATTAATTTTACCATGACTTACTGCCGCACTCAGAGAGCTTTAATGATTACTTAGGACATCACTTAGTAAAGGTTTTGACAGTTTTGTGACACAAAAGTATGTCAAATCTTTACTAAGTGACGGCCTAAGTAATCATTAAATATCTCTGAGTACCGGAGTTAGTTTAGGTAAACTAATTCCGTTTTGTCCTAATTCTAGACTATATTGTAATGGTAAAGTATGTCTGGAACTTAATCAATCTGAGATCAAAGCAATAGATTACTCTGAAATTACACAGAACCATTTAACGCGATGGGGGAATGAGAACAGAATTTATTATCTCAAAGTAATTTATGTTTAAGATATAAGGCTAGCGAGACGGTAATTTTGACACTTATTGCGTCCTTGGATTACTTCGTCAAAGGTATTTTTTAGACAGCTGTCAATGTTGTTGTGTGAATGCTTTCAACTTTATTTTGGAAATTTATATCTACCTATTTTTAAAGGATGCCGAAATCTCTATGAAGATAACAAAATATTGGCTTACCTCGAATCTATGCTATATGCGAAATGTCGAGTAGAAGTAGAAATAATAATAATAATTTGTTTCTCCTTGAATAATAAATTATTATTATTATAATTTCTTTCTATAGATAATAAGAATGGTAAGTTTTCAGTTTAGATTCGGAAAATCTACATAATTACCAAAAGCAAACCGAAACCGAACACAACGTTTAAAACGGTTCTCGTCATTTGTCATTTTAGACGTATTGTTGAAATACCCGGATGCGAAGCTTGCTTGGTTACATACATTTAGAGAAAAACGTCAGCGAAGGCCTTTTACTAACGTCCCGATGGACGAGGGGATTTGACAGCGGGGGTCACCGTGTCAAAGCCGATTCCGGAACCCGTTTTTTTTTTATTAAAAGAGGTTTTTTTAATGTCCGAATATTTTGGATAGACATTTGGTTTTTGTGAAAGGTGAGTTTGTGTGATCGGTATAAAAAGAACGCGGTTTGTAAGTGAAAGTAAAATAAACAAGTTTTTAAAGAGGAGTTTTATGTTTATAAGAAAGGTTTGGTGGACTTTGACAGTGCGATTGATATGAACATCACTACAAGCTCTGACAATCTGCAAAAATATAGAACCTAGTATGCCATTACAATTGGAGGTTTTTGTATTTATAGCCAAACTATTCGACGCCGAAAAGACCATAAATCATTCGAATAGAAATACACATGAAAAATTGCATCGATAAACCGGAGCACACATCTCATTTATGGTACGGACATGTACTTGCATATTTTTGCAATTGAAATCCATAAATTCTGTCGAACAGTAACGTTCGATCCAAAAACGTATTTTATTAGAAACCAATTCTGTGTTACGTGTTTCCATCAGTGTGATAGTGAAAAATATTTTTCTTCCGTAACCTGCAAAAAAGTGGGTGTGAAAAACGTTTTGACTGAATGAAATAGGCATGAGTCGGCGTTATACTGGCGACTGACGTACACTCGCGCTCAAAATCGTTTTGTTGACAATCCCCGCTTATACATACTTACATCACAAACGTTTTTTTTTTCGCTTGTTTCCACGTTTGAAACTTTTGTGCTATTTGAACAGCCTCAGTGCGGGGAAATGCGAGATTTTTTATGAGCGTGGAAGTTGTAATTCCGACGTCTATTTTTCAACAATTTACAGAAGACAAATAACGTTTCACGTTTAGGTACCTATCATACTGTAGTCTGCGTTTGTTACTTTTATACAACACTCGTTGTTGCAACAAAAAAATCTGAGCAAACCTTTTAAATGTAACGTTGTATTTTAGAATCGACATTTATTGTTAAGATTTTGTAACTTAAAAAACTGATATAATAGGCTTACCTCAGATGTCTATAAAATAACTTAACTACAAATAAAACCGTCCTTTCAACTAAAACCAAATCATAAAGTATATTATTTGGCCCATTTAACTTCCGCCAATGTGAAGTGTTGCCAACTTTTAAGGAAAACGTTCAGGAAATACTACAAAATGTTTCAATAGAAATCGTCAACACTCATTTATCTTATTGATCGAACACGTAGGAACCCTTATGTGTTTATTCTCTGATCTTAGATAAGAAAATGTGTGAACGTTTATTGTTGTATTCTGCGAGAATTACCTACTTCTTTATCACTTTTGATGTTAACGGTACATAGTGCAGAAGTGTCTGGTTTTGCTTAATCTTTATTAATATTGGCGTTTGAGTGTTAAATGTCAAATTCATTCTAACTCAATACAGTCTAGAAGGGGCACCGATGATGTGAAAACACAACTTATTCAATGCATCACATTTAGGTTATTACATAAAAAATGCTGCTTCCTACAAACTGCTATACTTTCATGGCCATAATGTAGAGGGAAGCTGATTTATAAAGAACACCGATAAAAAATCTATTTTGGGTTTCAAGTTCAATAATTATTAAATTCAAAGGCATGGTTCTTAATTCATTAATATCTCTGGCAAAGATTTATAGATTGTGATTTTGGATTTGCAATACTTTAATAATATGAAAAGCAAATTCTTTTCCAAAATCTACCCACGTTTAATTTATGTTCTTAACTACGGAACAATCTGGAGAGCAAAGCGTGACATCCGAACCTTTTGAACGAATGCCAACGTCTGCATCCTGCCGCGTTGCTAATAATCTACAGCCACTGCAATGATGAAGTGGTTCCGTAAGAATGTAATTTGGAACTTCAAGCATTATTACAGATTATTTGCAACACAAAATATGCGATAATAAGCGCTTGGCAAAATTTTCCATTCGCACATACTATGTTTGCAAACAGTGCAAATGCTACGTGTGATCCAGCTTATGAAAAACATAACATTGTATATTGTTTTGCAAATAATCTGTATCCGACTTTAAGTACGGAGACAACGTCTTTTGAAAGAAAATATCTCTTAGAAGAAGATAAATTTTAATTGGTTGCCAGAATTTTCAGATTCTGTTTTCATGTTCGTTTGACATAAGTACGAAACTCCTCTAAATATATATCTCAAATGTGGGCAATAGAATCGAAGGTATCTATCTAGAGACTTGATTATTTACGAACATTTTTCCAGAATTTAATTGATGATCTGTATGACCTTCAGAATAACACCATCATTTTAATTCAATTAAAAAAGTTATACAAAATATTCTATGTAGTACCCATACAAAAAGAAAAGACCTCCTCCAACAACTAAGCTACATAGGGTATTTATTTATTTTACAATTTATGTACACACAGTAGATAGCACAGGAAAATAACATTAAATAATATTTGATAAAAAAGGAACTACTTATTTCTTAAGAATTTTTGCCAGCAGACCTGCTAATAATTACTTATCCTCTAAGTTTCTCAAATTCTTTATTAAAAAGGAAATTAAAAAAATGGGAATCATCGACACGACAAAATGAAGATCGGTTTATTTTTCAAAATGACCAAAAATCTTGCTTAGCAAGCTCAAAGTATCCTACTTTTTAACTAAATCTTTCTCAAACTTTCTCTGAATCTTTGTAAATGAAAAGAAAAGTCCTGACAGACTAGATGACTATAATCAACGCCTACCCCAAATCCTTGGAACTTGAAAGCTGAAAGTTTGCATAGAGGTTCTCTCTATAATGTAGACTAGAAAAATGATTGAATTTTTCTAAATTCAACTACTGGATGAAAGCTTGTATGGAAAATCGTATTTTTTGTAGTTTAACTGACATTCACGCGGGCGAAACCGCGGGCAAAATTTAGTATAAAGAATAGCAGATTTCTCCAGTAGTCGCGATTCGAGCGTGAACTAACATCTGGTGTGTTGAACGACTGCCAACAGCTGCACGTTGGCCGTATTAATCCCTACTCCATTTGTGGGTGGAAAATGGACTGGTTTGCGACTTCCATGATTTAATGTATTGTGCCTTCGAATCTGAGGTTTTATTAAAGAATTTAATCTGCAGCTTGTTGATTCTTTCTCAGTTGCGACCAACAAATGTTACGTTTGTGTAGAAGGGGAATTTTGACAGATATACAGGGTGTAAATTAACCCTTCACACATACGTCAACCAAGCATTCTGGACATCAAACTAAGTACCCCGACTTTTTTTTTTGGGCTCAAAAATCACTCCGTAAAACTCAATGTAGCACTATTAAAACATTGTGCTAGTGGGTGCTATAGTAAACGGGTCATGGAGGTAATTTAAGTAAAGTTATAACCTGTAAAACTAGCACCTGTAAACAGCTGTGCAAAATTTGGAACTCTGACCCCCAATAACTTCGTAACTAGGAGTTTCCCAGGTATGGTCTAGAACCAAAAAAATATCGCAGTGGTGGGGAGAACAAATGCCTTTCGTTTGCGTTAAGGGTACTTTTACACCCTTTATAGAGTTTACACCCCCCTCTTCCTCTCTTCTCGTCTCAGCGTGAATTCTTCTTTTCTTTTAAAATCGACTGTCACTGGAAATAAGTTGCACAATTCATTTAGCACAATAATGTTGGACACTTATTATTACTAGTCAAGTCTAAATGGATTTATGAACAAAAAGTATCCTTGTGGACTCTGTTTGTACTTTATTAGGTTTATACGACCAAGGCTAGTATACAGACTTACTTTTGGATATGGAACACTAAACTAGATTTTTATCACTGGATCCTGATAAAATGTTAATAGGTATTTAAACTTAAGTGTTAATGTAATGAGTATTTCTAAATGAAAAGAAAAGTCACTCTTTCACAAGAGTTCTAGATGGAGTTTTTGAGTTAATTTGGAAATTGAAAAAAGTTTCCAAATTGAAATATTTTTGGCAAAGATTGTACTAGGGAAACAGAATTTGAAAGAGGAGAAACTGTCGCGAAATGTCTTCGCCTACATTTCACTTACAGCTTTATCACCCCACTTAATTTAACTTAGCCCTTCCAGACACAAAACGATTAGTCGTGCCTCGATTAAAGTACTACCGTCTCAGGATTAACTAAAATATTCACCGTTTTTTAAGGCAATAACGGAAAACATTTTCAGACGTCATTAAAACCGTGAAATATCTTAAATGCTTCAATTTTTCAAACATTTTCTTTTAAATTTTTGTAAAGACTTGTTGAACAATATTTTTTGGCCTAAGTTAATATAGAGCAGGCATATAAATTCTCGGGTTAGGTTGGCACAAGATTTATGTGTAATCACGGTAGGGGTTGAAATTGAAAAGGCACCTGTAAGAAAATCGTTCGCCAACCCCTTTTTCATCGTATTTCATGGCACGGCTGTGTTCGTCTGAACAAATTTAAGAGTTGATAGTACAATAATTTAATTTATTTTTTAATTAATTTTTTAGTCATAAATAAATCAATGTGCTGTATTAAATTTATCGTTATTTGTGTTTTTGGGCATAGAAAATTAACAACAAAGCGGTCACATAATATGACATTACACCCGTAATAAAAAATACAATCTAAAAATATTTATAGGTACCTACTGTTGGGGTCGGCGTTTTTTATTCAAATAATGCGAAATTTACAAAACAAAGTTACGTTGAGTTACCACTTTTGACTTTCGGGAGCAGTATAACTCTCTTGAATATCAATATTGCCTTCACGTGATATGTTACGACCTCAGGTACTCTTACTTTCAATATTGCTTCGAGTATCGGCAAAACTTTGGTCGCACGCATCGAGGCTTACCGGATTGTTGCTTGTTACTTAAGCCCTTTCGGTAATGTTAGTAGGTCCATCAAGCCTTATAGACTACTTAACACTGAAGTATATACCTTTGATCAATGTAGGATTATTTCTCACCTGAATTAACCTCTTTGTACGACGAGGTGGCTTTAAGAACTTTAAGATGTGCTTAGCATCACTATATAACATCTTAAATTCACACACTTATAGACAAGGCACTGGTTAAATCTAAAAATATGAAAGTTGGCGCAATTGTTTCTCATACATAGCAGCATAGAATTTTTGAAGATTCATTCCTAAAAGTGATTATTTTATTTTATTTTATTAATTTTAAGAAAACTTACAGCTAAAACATTTGGGTAGTAGAATTAACAAGTAGAAGAAGGCCAATTACAAATTTCCACATATAAGAAGATTTGTTTATTTTTGCTATTGGGCAAAAGTTACACCCAGAGACAAGGGTGGAAATAAATGTGTTTTTTTTATTTATACAAATAGATGCAACATAATTTTGCGTGTCTGTCCGATAAACCAACATTAATAGAATCTAATAACATTTTGTAGATGTAGTCACAATCGAAATGAAACATTATTGATCATCATCATGATCATTTATTCATGTTTCAATCAACCAATCTGAAACCTAATGTTTTGCTAAGAGCATGAAAAAATTCGACCTTCACATCATAGAAAACACATTCGAACAACGAAAGAGTACAAAAGGAATATAAAGGAATTCTTACGCGATTCCCATAGATTTAGGTCTACGAACCCAATTAGTGTGAAGTAAAAGTTCCTTGGTACATTTTGGAGAGCATCCAACAGTTTCAATTGGTGATTGCCAACCGGGTTTACGTTGTGTTGGTCCATTGCTACTGATTTAGCCTGATGGCGTGAGGAGAAAGACAATTGGTTAGTCATTACTTTGCATTGGCGGTTGTAGAGATTTTTTCTGAATTTGGGGTTTACTTTTAGCGATCTTCGAGTTTCGGAATGGGTTTTGGTATCGTCAAGTAATTGTTTCATTAGTACTTTTTCAAGTTTTTAGTTGAGGACAGTTAATGATGATTACAATAAGATAGTAGCTTTTGGTAGGTTTTATTTTTGACCGGTGATCGAAATTCCTTTACTTATTAGAACTCATACAAGGTGCAGTTTTGCATTCTCGTCAAAATTCAGGAGATTATCATAAAAGACATTAATTCTATTTAAATTACGGTACCTGTTCAATAATGGTAATTCAAGAAAAAAAAACACCGAATAAACGCAAGCGTTTTTTCTGTGTGCGTTTATAGAGAGATAATCGGGCAGGCCACGCGTTGATATGCCCGGGTGGTTCACACTTACCGATTTCCGTGTATAAGAAAAAAAATACCAACCCATTTTATAATAGATCTCACCTCAGGTGTTCTTGAATTTGAAAAGTATGAAAACGACAGTCTGATAACTAGAAAGCCTTTTGTATAGCTATAGTGGCTACAAGATACTCGTATATTTAGTTTTTCTTACAAAATTCAATAAAACTCTAAACTAAAATTATTCACTTCAAAGACATTCTGTTCAACTTCCGTTCGTTAAACAAAATAAGGTTAGATAAGTAAGGTAGGTTTGTAAGGTTCGATACTAAGAGGAAAAAAAGAAAATTCTTTCGATATCGGAAACCGATATTTTTGAACTGCTCCCCGTGTAAAGAAATGAAAACACTCCGTTGTATCGATAAGGCATTATTGTTTATTGGATCGAGGGCCCATTCTTATCTATACCTTTTGGTATAGATGGGACTAACGACTTGGAAACGACCTTGGCTTTCGATGGTCCTTCGACGCGAAAAAAGCTATGAAAATAATTAAAATGACGTAAGCTTTTCCAGCAAAGATGAAAATCATATAGCATTATTAATAAAGTATTTAATAAAAAATACTAATTGAAGGCCCTTAATGAACGATAAATGGCACTCTTGGACTCGAAACGGAATGATGAACTCTCATGAACTGCAATGTTTTTATTAAACTTACGTCACATAACCTAAAACATCGGTATTTAATAAAATGGAATCATACGAAGGACGGTATGTAATATTTGCGTACATAATATTGGACATAAAGACTTATAGGAATATTTCTTGAATAGAGTATTTATCATATGACAAAACGTCGACGTACAATGTTTAGATAGACATTGGTATTGTGTGTAATATACACGCTCCTTCAAATATTCCTCTTTGTGGTATCAAACGCTCCTTAGTGATCTAGTCACGTATCGCCCTATAGACGTTCTTCATTTATTTAGTTTGTGTCGAGGAAACGTGGCTTTCTTGTACTGTAAATACCTACACATAAATCTAGGCAACAAATATTATCTAGTTTTGTTTACCACTTATAACAATTATGAATCCTAATCCAATAAAAACCCTAACGTTTATCCAAGCGAAGCGGTGGTCGAACTCGGCTCTAATTTCCTTTCGGTTCATCCTATTTCCTTTCCTAGCCGAGCGACGCCTTCCACCTCTGAAATGTGTTTGCTCACGTGGAATCAAATACGAACCGCTGAGCTGCCTCACACAAGAACATGTAAACTTTCTTTTAAGGAAACTCGACCATAGTATATTTGAAACATTTCCGTCAAGAAATTTGGGTCGCGTAGGCTACAAAGTTTACATGTTCCGCCGAGGTATTCCTTTGCCTCCCACCCACTGGTGTGCACATAAGCCGTCTTATGGCCAAACCAGTGGAGCCTGATATCTGCTAACCAATTTCTCTCTTGTTACAGTAAAGTGTTAAGTGAAACTCAGAGTATATATTTTTTGATGTAAACTAATTATTAATTTCATTCCGTCGAAGTACAAAGTATACATATTAAAAGTGTTGAAAACAGATATTAATAGATTTAGAAAGTGAACATTGAAAAAAAAAATAATAAAAAATATGTCGTGTTAAATATTCAGTGCGGGACAATGACTCTAGTGAAGACTGTCGGTGGCAGAAGACTGTTTCGAGTCGAAAGTGTGAACTATAAAACGATATGGGATGACTCATAGTGCGAAATGTTATGTGCAACCCACTGTCCGATCAGAAGATGATGCGAGATATCCACGACAATGCTGGGGCAGGCACAAGCGGCGGGATGGAGGAAAGCGAGGACGGCGGGAATGGGGTTGCCGAGGTCGATATGGACGACTGCGGCTCCCTCGCGCTACCTCCCGACCTGCCCCCCTACTCCGGCGACTACATCATCAGCGACTACATGGAACGCCTCGGCACACGTCTCAATATTCTCGAAACAGAACTCAAATATGCTTGGCGAGCGCTCGACCTGCTCAGCCAAGAGTATGTCAGGATGTGGGAACGGCTCGAGAGATTGGAGACGTTGCTCGCCGATCAACAGGGTGTAATATCAACTTTATTGGATTTTTACACATGCCGAACTGTCAGTGCCAGAGATCCTATCACTCGGTTAGAAGTGATCAGAGAAATATTAGGAAATGGCACTGTCGAAGATGGCATAGAAGAAGGCTTAGATATTGGACGAAGCGCAGTGTTGTTAGACCACCAAGAAGAGATTATGGAATCAAACGAAGCATTTTATAAAAGCTTAAATCAAGCCTACCGTGATGATTTAGTTTGCGATGAAACATCTAGGCCACCATCACAATTAGATATGATTTGGGAGGCTCCTGAAGAACCGGATATAGAAATGATGCCGACAAGCTCTAGACAAATATACAGCTCATCAGACTATAAGGATTACTGCGGATTAAAAGGTGGACCTGTGATTAGCGAAAGAGATTTGGTACACTTGTCTGCTTTTAGTACAATAGATCAAATTACAGTAGATAAATTACATGAATTAGATAGATTGACAACCCAATTACACAAAGATTCCAGAGAGTTAAAAGACTTGAAAACGAGGCTTCTTAGTCCTGAAACTAAACTATCAAAACATGACAGGGAAATAGAAGCAAAGGCACTGGTTGAGGATGGCAACATTATAAATGAACAACTAAAATCCGTCTATTCTGGTGGTGACAACTGGGCCATTAACGACATGATGAAAAGCTTTGATGATTTTATGTTAGCCGCACCTAAAGACTCTATTGTAAGAGAAAAATCCCCATCTAGGCTGTCACTAACTGATAATACGTCAGATAGAGCAATAGATTATTTGCCACCAACTTTGTCTCCTCGTCGAAAGTTTGTACCAGAGAGAACCACTACCGAACCTTACACGACTGTAACTGGGCGACTGGCTTACAGTTCGGCTGTAGCGAATGCTGAGATAAACGCAGCCAAAGCATCTAAATCACCTAGTGCTATTTCAAGGGAAAGATTTGAATATAGTTCTCCGTATCAAATAACAGACAATTCCAGACAAAATTATTTTTCTAACAAAGGCCTATCTCAGCCTCTAAACGAGATCTATAAATCAAGTGGTTTAGAACAACTCTCTCCCATGTCAATTCATGAAATATACAACGGACCTAGTGCTAATGAATTAAGTTATGAAGAAAACAGGCTAAGAAAGTCACCAAGTCCCCCGCCACCGGCTCCGCCAAATGGGGCCAATGGGTTTCCATCAATAGAGAACAACAACGAACTGGTTGCTCATCAACCGATGTTATCGACAAGTAACGCTATGCCTCATGATGGTATGCGTTTAAGTCCCAGATCTCCAAAGTCACCCAAAACTTCCCCTAAGCATGTAAAGAGGGATTCAGCAAATATAGTAGCTGCAAAATCTGATTCAGGGTTATCGTCAATGAGTGGATGGTCAAGTTTAGAAAAAAGTCCAGGTTCACCTAAAACGGGAAGAATTACGCATGGAAGTCACGATTCTCATAAAATGAGAGATCCTTCCCCACAACCAATACAAAGGATGTCGTATGAGGTCGAAACCAAACCGTATATAGAAACGCTTGTGGATTCTTATCTTTACGAAGGGACAGACTTGAAGAGCGATTACAACTTACGAAAGACCGATCTCATAACGAAAGAAATTAGCTCTAGAGATTTGAGTAAATTGCAAGGAAAAGTGGATAGTGATTACATAAAAAGCGATATTCCATATTCAGTAACAGATCAAATGACTCAAATAAGCAATATTGGGGAATATTATTATGGCAACGAAGCTCCTTCAATATATTCCGTAGCTGGGAATAGGCAACCAATATTCACAACTGTGTATAGTACTCCGAGAGGAATGTTGTCTGAAGATAGAAGTTTTTCCGAATTATTAGATAGAAACGAAATTTCTGGATCTGTTGTGAGACCCGCAGTGGATTCTTATCCGCCAGAACCTAGTTATCATGCACAAACTGTAGTCATTTCGGCGGCAAACACCAGCAAACGTCCTCTGACTAGGGCTAATACTATGGGGGCGAATGATCCACATTTTTATCAAAATGGTTATAAAGGACACCGCGCTGGATATCCTCCCAGCAGTCTTACTGACGCGCTCTCGTACTACCCTACATCAACTAGATACGACTCACCAAAACGAACATCTTTAGAAGATCAGATCTCGTGGCAAGGTGGCAGTAGATCCCCAACCAGTTCAATGGAAACGTCAAGCTTAAAATCACATTCCTTGAGTATAACTGAAAGAAAACAATTTCAAAATCAGCTTCAACAAGAATACTTTAAACAGCAACAATACGATCAACGAAATGGTAATGCAATGTATGAAAATGAAGATACGGACAAGCAAGATGTACCTGAACATAGTAAAACGAGAAAAGAGCAATATGTTGAGTCAAGTGGTATACTCGTTTCTGAGTCAGGCTATTTATCTATATCAAACAACTATAAAGGAAAGGTTCAAGACAAGCAACCTAAAAAACCAAAGCGGACTTCATCACTAAAGTCTGCCATGTCTTCAATGACTCACTGGCTCCCAGATTTACATTTGCCTAAAAAACACAGATCACATTCACTTCCATCTGGTGTTGATACAGTGGAACCAACACAGCAAGAGAAATCATTAAAAGAAAGGATATTATCTGCACAGAGAAGGAAAAAGAAATATCATTTGGTGGCTTCAATGTCTGGTTTGTTGCAAAAAGCAAGAAGAAAGCAGCAAGCCAGTCATCAATCACTTTCAGACCCAGAGACCTCTGAAACAGAATGGTCTGGCGGTCGATCTAGTGCTCAGTCAGAGGATAGTGATAGCGTATTTTCGGACTCCACACATGAAGGCAGCATGTTCCCTAAAGTAGCACCCAAACCTAAAAGAAAGATAAACAATCAAGAAATTGTTGAACAGCAGCAGATGATTCAAGAACGAATACAAGAGCAAGAAGTAGAATTTCGTGATGATCATACTGAATGTATAATAGAAGAACCTGAAAAGTTAATTGCACCTAGTAATGTTATACCGAGAGACAAAAGTGACGATATTGACTTTCATTTTGCACGTGTAAGTCAAATGAAAAAAGACAACATTCCCAAATTAGAAAAATTGGACATTGACACCGACATATCCAATGTCGACCTATTTGAAGAAGATGAAAAGAGCGATAACCAATCTCCAGGATCTCTTTTTGCTACTATTGGAGACGTGAAAAAGTCGTCAAATGTTTCTGATGAAGGACTCAGTGAGAGTAATAAATCATATAGTGGAAGCTCGCAAGAATTTGCTGTTTCGAGAGCTTTGGGTAAATATCGTCTACGTAAGTCAACGTCAGTCTCAGATGAGCATATAAACGATATAAATTCTCCGCCAAAAGAAGAGGAAGAGCAACACGAAGAAATAAGCCAAGAATTTGTAAATCAACAAAAAGAAAAGAGAGTTCGTAAACCAAGTCCACCTGAAGTGGTAAACCATACGTTATCACTACACGAAGATTCTAATAATTTACCAGAAAGGAGTCCATCCATACAGAGCACTCGGGGTCTACCAAACAAATTTCAACCTCGACATCAACAAAGTTTGGAAATACCAAATAAACATGACGATGACGACAGTAGGAGTACCCATTCCTGGAGGAGTGGCTCCCGTGTGTCTTCCAGGCGACAGAGCACTGAAGACAGTATTGATTCAGAAGATGAATGGTACTGTTACGAACTGCGGAAGTTAGAAGAAATGGAGCATCAGTCTCAAATTGACGCTGAGCGACATCTAACCGTGCCGGAAGAGCCAGAAATAGAAGAAGACTCAGGTGAATACCTAAAAGAAAAAATGTCGTTTGTTTTAAGGGAACTTAAACTAAAGACAGCGACAACTAAACAAAAGTATGATGAATCTCCTGTAAAAGACACTTGGAAAGACATTACAACTTTCCCAGTGATCGAAGAAACTATTGATGATATCCAAGACGAGGAATCCGATGATGATAAGTCATTTGAGGATTCTGGTTCAGGAGAAACTTCTGGACCTGACAGCCCAGTTCAAAGTGGTGATGAACTGGATGATGATTATGATATGCCACAAATTCATCAAGATTCTCTACCACTTGAAGAGCCTCCGCTACAGCAGGACGCTCCTGTTGGGAGCAAATGGAAGCTCCTCAAAGCATTGAAAGACCGAAAAGCCGAAGAAAAAACGTCCGATACGCCAGCGGCAGCTACAACACCGCTCGCAGAGAAGGACAAAGTCAGCGCAGGTGTAAGTTATCTTATGCAAAAATTTCATGAAATTAGAGTTAAGAGTTAAATATAAACTGTTTAGACATATTTATAAGCTGCAGGTTACTTCCATGGTTATTTGAAATAAATCTCATAGTTAGACTGATAATATACTCAAGGCATTGCTAAAATGATTAACCCGCTTTACAATTATTCTAATACTTGAAACGATGTAATTCGTTATATTACTAACCTATAATAGAAATTAGCAAGTAGGATGTGTAATTGTTATTTATAGTCGTCCATTTTAAACAACTTTTAGTGGAACATTACACAAGTACTTATACTTCAATTTCCCCGAAAGCAGGGCTCTGTTAAAATATTTAATTTTGACGTTATTTTAGGTAGTTTTGACCTAAAAAATAACTGCGGTTGTGAGAAATACATTCAACCAGTTTCATTTTCTCCGTGTACTGCTAAATATGTATTTGAAGGCATAGAATAGGGTGCTCGTTTATACAATATTATACTTATATGATATTTACTTACTATTGACGCTCTTTCTATTTAATTGAGGCAATAATTAGGTATAACCAACGCAATAGGGTACTAAGAACTTTCTATATATGTATTAAAGGGTTTTTATATAAAGCTTAAGATAATATTCAACTAAACAAATATACAATTTTTATTAACGGTTTGCGTGACGATATTTATACTTGGTAAAATGGTAATCTTTACATAAAAATAAGTACTCAGTATTATATAATATGTTTGTTGCTTAGTAGATATTGTTTGATAATATTAGAGTTAATTAATGAATTTGCTGTCTATACTTAAAATCATTGATGTATCGGCTTGGGAAGCATTTTGTCGTACAAAATTCATTCACGGTCATATCATCTCATATCAGAGAAAGATGTTCCTTTATTTATAGCGAATCTAAGTAATAATTCTCAGCCAGAAATACATATTCACTATTTCTAATATAGTATCAATACTCAAAGTAATAAGTAATACATTATATTATAATCAGTGTAAATACTCGACTACGGCTATAAAACAACTTATGGGTAGGTACTAGAGAAAAATTTATTTACGAGAATAGTTAACTTGCACTTTAATACATTATTGTGTAATTTTATGAAGCAAAATTATGGAAAAATAGGAAACATGAAAAAAATAGTAGCCCTGTCCAAACAAATTGCCTTTGATCTCAAAATCAAACGAGGTTGTCTCAGATTGTAAATTTTATATTCCTTTAGATAAATCTCTGAACCGAGGAACACTTTAATTTTAATACGATCCTATTACTTTTACCACTTACATATCACTGCATATGAATGAACATAAATTAAAACAATACATTTGTTTTACCGTAGTCGGGTCAAAATTATAGATCAAATAACAATTTCTTCAAAAAAAAAACATTTATAATAGGTACTACACTCCGCGCCACGAGAAGCTAGAATTTTTGTAAAAAAAGAACTTCTAACAATTTTACGTGGCGAACACTCAATCAACAACAAATAATTCAAAATTAATTCAGTCTACTCCACTTGTAGTAGATTAAGTTTTTGAATTATTTGTTGTTTAGTTTTAAAATAGACGTGTTAAACGAAACTAACGAGCAAATTCACTTGGTCGGGTTCTATTTTAGTGACTTAAAAGCGATGTTGTCAAATCTGATTGTTTTGTTTTACTGGCATGTGTCTAACACATGGAACGATTTAGAACCACAGAGCAACACGACAGCGCTATCTATCGCAATTGAAATCGAATTTGGAATTACTTGTCGTTGATTGGAATTTGGAATTACTTGTCGTTGATTGATTTGTCGCTACGTACCTTAAGTACAAGTTCTTTGAAACAAAAATATTATAGCTTCTCGTGACGCAGAGTACAGTTTACATTCCCGTCTCTATTTTTGAAAACATTTCTCTACCATTGTTACCTAAATATTTTAATCGAGTAATTTAAATTAATAATCATAATAGACTTAAATACATAATACATCGTAACATATTTACTAGATGTCACGGCTTAGGTAATCGTATAGCTATTTACACTTACATAAATATATAGCTGGCACTTTATGTACTTATTAATCATACTTAGCGGAAAATTTTAGATGTTGATATTTCGTAGAATTATGATAATTATTATTATTATGGTCAGATTCGGTACTTTTGTTGCGGTTTTTTATTATTAGCTCGGCGGGTTCTGGTTACAGTTTACATTCAATTGGGACAGTGTGTATTCAACGACTTATTTAGTCAGAATTATTCCCCCACATTCAGTTAATAGTTTCATGATTCGAAATGACTATTTATCATTACTGTCATAAACTGCCCAAGCATTATTTTAATTATTAACTTAGGTACTATAAATAATTGTGTTTAATTGTTTGATTAATTCTCCATGTAAACTGTTTTTAAATTTTGAGTGTTCAAGATGTTCGATTAAGTTTCCATGACAAATCTAAAACATGTTATCTACATTTATAAAACATAGCAAAACTTACATTTTGCCACAACTTAAATGACGACCGACTTATCAATTAAATTATCAAATAAGAGTGATTCGTCTATCATGAACTAAAAATAATTAATTTGTCATAGAAAATTAATAATGTGTTTATATTACTGTATTGTTGTTATTTGTTTTTAATAAATAAATATTAGCTTTTTATTTTAGTTTTTATTTTGTTTTGTTAATAGTTTTGTTTTTTTTTTTAGAATGGCTCCGCTGGCTTCAACGAGCATGGAGGTAGAGGAAATGGGTATGTGAACTGATAATATTATTTCATATAAACTACAACTAACATACTGGTATTTTTAGTCTTCGTCATCCCACTGCTGGGCAAATGCCCCCATGACTTCCAGATGTTTCGTTCCACGGCTAATATGAACCACTGGTCACTAGTCTTGACCGGGTCGTCCCGCCATTATTTAATTTAAACTGCATTTTATTTATTACAGTTAACTTTAGACATTGACATTAAAATAACCTTAACTTACAACAACCTAAATCATAACATAAAAAAAAACTTCTCAACGCTTTCAACACCAAGAGACTGACGGAATTACCACGTGTATGGCAACGTTAAGCCTACTCTTTTTAATTAAATTGATTTAAGAAATTTTCTCGAAAATAGTAAATGTCTCTCATCCTAATTCATTTAGGGTCAGCGTACCATGTCTTCTACTTTCATACTTCTCTGTTTGTCGTCATATCCTGAGACCGGTTTAGACCTCTCCTTACTTACCATACCTTCTTCTTTGGTCTATACTGTAGTGTATACTTATTATAAAAAGCTGTGAATAATTATTTTGATTGGCCTGTTGGTCTAGTGGTTAGTGACCCTAACTGCTATGCCGGAGGTCGTGGGTTCGATTCCCACCCAGGACAAATGTTTGTGTGATGAGCACGATCATTTGTTCTGTGTCTGGGTGTAATTTATCTATAATATGTATGTATTTAGAAATATATAAGTATGTTTATCAGTTGTCTAGTACCCATAACACAAGCTCTGCTTAGCTTGGGACTAGATGGCGTTGTGTGATAGTTGAGGAATATTATATGTAAATTATTTTACTTTTGATGGAGAACCTGAAACTTCAAATTCATCAAAGAAAAGTTAACTTAATTGAATTATTTTTCTAGGCCACCTGGTAACGAAAACCCGTTCTACAGTAACATTGACAGTATGCCTGACATCAGGCCTCGGAGAAAATCGATTCCTCTCGTCTCCGAACTTGTAAGTAACGTTTGAATTTTATCTTATCCGTAAAAACTTATCTCTATTATTACGAATCTGATGGAAGTAAGCTATCTTTCTCTCGGGCCGGTTTCAATTCGCTATCTTGAAGTTGATTTGAAGCTATTACAAAAAGGCTATCTTTGCATAATACGCCTTTATACGAGCCCGGTTAAGGGAGGTAGACATTGAAACTGGTCATAAATGTTTACAGCTCGCATCGACGTACGCTTCCTGAAGCTTAGTAATATTAGGCGCGTAATAAATGTTTTCTTCTACACGGAAATTTTCTATAATATTATGTGTTTTGAACAGTTTATGGAGAGATTTAAAGAAAATTGCATCATGCTCCTTTAATTTTACTCCGAATAATTTTCAAATTTTGTAACGCAGGAATAAGCGTTATAAATCGAAAAATTTTACGCTGTGTGGATAAAATATCGGAGATAGTCACGTTATCAGAAGCTGACAATGGTTTGACATAAACAGTTTACTCTCCATTTATTGTTCAAATAAAAAAAAAAAACTTATAAAAGAGGCCTATTTGATCCCTTCTCTCTTCATTGATGTCTCAATGTTACCTGTATTGTGTTTTTCCTTCTGATCTTTACTTCTTAGATGGCCTTTTACCTATTCTTAGATACCAATCCAACCCTTACTGTACCGTGTAAAAGATAAATTAGGGGTCACCGGAGAAAACTACAGTAGCGGAACCATAGAAACCGAATGAACGACTCTAATTCCTGATAAAAATTAATAATATCATTGCATTTTACCCCCTAACCACGGACCCGCAGGTTCTCAAGGTATTTCTATCCCAATAACACTTCTATTCTATGCATGCAGTTCTGAACGACAGTGAAAAGATAAAATATGGGTCACCAACCTTTAATCAATTTTTTTTCTCTTTTCACTCACTGTACATAGTGTGCTTGCATTAAAATTTAATTTAATTTGATTTGGCCTCTGCATGTTTCTGCTTTAGATCATTTTTTCAGATGTTGGTTAAGTATAAAAGGTAAAGCTACGTAATATTGTTATACATCCAACGATTGCATAACACCATCACAGCATAATAAACGAATGATAAACAATGAATATTGAATTCCACACTGGGAACATGCACGTGCTTGCCAATTTCGTTTTCATTGCGAAGCTTCAATATCACAGCAAATATTATTTTTACAACTGAAAGTTCTTTTTTATCACAACATCAATTAACATGATCCCTCAAATGTTATACTGTTTCAATGTTGTTCTCCGACTCTCACACACACACATTTTTACTTTACACGCACTTAATTTATTTTGTTTAAGCAAACGAATTTTTCATCAGTACATAAACTACTAAAACTTTCGAAAAGGTAGATACGATTTGTTTAAAAGACAGGCTTAAAAACAGCTTTTTTCAAAGCATGAGTAGCTTCAACTTGCAATTAATGATATACAAAAATTCTCAAATTCTAGTGAAATACAAATAGAAACTTTTCAAAATAGTAGTTAGGTAGGCAATTGAAGCTTGATTAGAAATAGCAGACACAAGACTCAGTGCCATTACATACTGAGTATAAGGTAAGATGTTATTACGCGTTGCTCATATATTCTCTGCTGTTTAGACAATGGCTGCTACGAAGAGGAACGCAGGTTTGGCGTCAGCTGTACATCGACAAACGTTGAATGACGAGGAATTGGTGAGTTAAAACTTATTACCACTAAAATATTTTTTATATAATATGCACCTAATAAACAAAATTATTTTTTTTTGCTTACTGTTTCTTAGATAAAAAGTGTATTCCAGAAAATGCATGTATACAAGAAGACATTGCAAGCACTCATCTACCCAATATCTTCAACTACGCCCCATAACTTTGTTCTTTGGACTGCGACTTCGCCCACCTATTGTTATGAGTGTGAAGGGCTACTTTGGGGTATCGCCAGGCAAGGTGTAAGGTGCACTGAGTGTGGTGTCAAGTGCCATGAAAAGTGCAAGGATCTGCTCAATGCCGACTGTTTACAGAGTAAGTGGAGCCCCGAGAAGGTCTATCTGATCAATGGGTCTATTTTGGAATATATATGAAAGAAATTTGTTTCATTACCTAACAGGTCAAGGTCAATTTATAATGGCCAATTTTCATTCCTTTTAGGTATCAAAATGAAACAGATTCCTATAATTTTAGTGTTGTGAACCCTTCATTCAGTGAAAGCGAGTACGGGAATTTCGGATATATTTTTGCTAATGCTAAAGAGCAGCTCAGAATCAAAATATAACCTTTCCCTTACTTCCCGATCACAAAATATATGTGCCATCAATGTACAGTTCATAATTTTTAATCACAAAAGCAACGATTACAAAAAATGTTGTGATTAAAAATTCTAATCTAAATCTAAAAGAGCGTCACTTCAAAGATATCTTGTTATGAGCGTTCGTGAAGCGTGAAATGTTTAGGTTTATGGAGATGGCTGGGAAGCGCAGTTCCCTCCTTATTAAACTCAAGTGAGTCAAGAAGTACTTGACAGGTCACTCGTTGTAGACAAGATCTTTGGATACACAACGGCGAGGAAGAAAATCAATATTTAATGCACAGTATGTCTAAAGAACAGTGTACTTAAAGCGCGTGAGACTGAGCACGGTTTTGCGGTAGCTTATGTAATATAATTAATTATTTACGTAATGTCGAGGCGTTCGTCTTCTATTATGTTAGTCTAGATTGTGAGGTCTTTGAAGCCTTTAGATTTACTGGTTTATTAGGATTAAACGTAAATCCTTTTGTTACCCGACTACGGCAAAGCCAAAAGGAGCCCTTCCTTTCCTGTTTGTATGTTCCACCGTAGCGCCTAGATTACTGAACGTATTTTGATAAATGAGGTGTCATAGATTCGTAAGAATAGCCCGAGTGACTTATAGGCTATATCAATTTTGACAATTCAATAAGCTCGAAAAATATTAAACTGAGATAATCATAACATGTTTGGTATCAAATGAAAGGTCTTGGTGAGCACATCACAAATAATATATGTATATTATATTATAGTTCAAGTCCACATATACGTTTAGATTGCGGTCAAACAGTTCTCGCGGTCTAGTCTGTGTTATTTTCTCGTACTAAGTAAATAATAAACCAACATTAAGTAGAATATTACATAATGGATGTAACATATTATTACGTATTTATTGAATAACACACAAAAATATAATTTAAATAATCTTGTTTAATACTTTTAAGACCGCGGTGTTTTTAGTCTGCGTTTTTATTCGTAGTCGGGTTTTAGTTTTTAAACTTATTTTTTATGTTATTTGGGTTAAACGTGAACCCTTTTGTTGTTTTTAAAAAGCAACAGTTAGTAATTTTTAGATTTTATTTAGTTTTAGTGTCCAGCGTCTGGAGACGATGAAAATAAATGTTTTGAGATAAAAATTTAAATCGAAGTATGAGCGAAGATGTTTCTTGAGTCAAAGTTAGTCCACAATTCTCCCACACAGAGCGAGTTTCAATGGTACTTAATGGAAAGCAAGTCTTGTGGAGAGTTATGACCTTTGTGCCCGCACTTTGACGGGTCTTACTATATATATGTATAATGGAGATTCATAGATTTATTATCTTAACTGCGAGTTATCTATTTGTTTGAAATCAGTTTCGGGAATTAAGACCATTGTTCGTAATTTATCAGATTGTCTTCCAGTCCTTGAAGGTTTAGTTAATGCTTCCAGAAAATGACGACTGTCATTATATTTGACTATTACATGAAGTGACGCTCTTTAAAGTCTAAATGTTAAAGTAAGTCTACTAGATGTTTTTTTATTAAACTTGTTAGATTCCGCTCTCTAGGTGATGTCTGTTTTAAAGGTAATAAATGGTATTAAAAATTCAGAATGTAATTTTAAATAAAGTTACAGCCCTTCTAGTTAAATTGATATGCATGTGTAAATTATTGCATGATACGATCGCTATTCATCGGTGATCAGACATTCTTCACGTTGAGAACACAGCTAGGACCATTCATATAAGGAAGACACAGTTATCGACATCACCAGGATTCACGCAATCATAGGAGTAATACAGTTCTTTATATTATTTATCGTTGTTGTGATTATGTTTCTGTGGTGTTAATTTATGTCCCTTTTTCTTCATGTTTACTCTGACCTCATATAATGAAAATAGCATGATGTGTTTTCCCTTCCCAACTGATGATTTGACCATTGCTTTATCGGTGTGCATGGCTGTCGGTGAAATACACAGATAATATTATATTCCAAATTTTATTATTCGCATATTATTCGGTTCTAGATTGACATCTGCACGATCATGTAGGTAGGCGAGCAGTCGTTAGGTGAAACCGCGTTTTACGTACAAATTGTTTGATTATTAGATCATTAGAAAATCGACTGCACGCCATCTTCATCCCTAGTCTACACTTTGAAATTCGTAATTGAATTTATAAAATTTTATATTTTGAATTATGATCTGTAATTATTTTGAATTTAGTTAGTATTCTAAATTGAATATGATTTAAGATATTGGAATGGTTATATCTTATTGATGACGTAAGTATTTTTTCTTTTTATTTTTTTTATGATTTTGTAATTTATTTCTTTATTTATAATGTTCTATGTATTAGTAACATGATTTTGGTACTAAATGTTTTCGAAGTGTGGACGTAGAGCTCACATAGCTAGGGTTCCGTTAGTTCCTTTCGGGTTACCCCGCCCTGCGCCGAAACTTGTTCAAAGCCCTGTTAAACTAAATTACTGTTATGTGTTCTTTACCTTACTTTACATTTTACACTCTCTTACACACCGTTTTTCTTACAAATCGGTTTAGTAACTTAAATAACAAGAACGCCCAAACAAATCCAACATATTATTATGCAACGTGCTGTTACGATGTGCCTGTTAGCAATGTGTGCACGCAATCCAATGTCTATCCACTTCTATATTATATGTGGTCCTTTAGCTTTTATTTTTACATATTTTGATTTATAGAGTTCCACGTTTATGTATTAATTTTACTATCTTTATGTTTTCACTTCTATCCCTGAGGATGTTCAGCGCTTTAAATGATTAAAAGCATCGATTTGTACATAAATTATATGTTACGAGTTTCGTTTCAAAATAATGGTAAATGGACGAACAAACAATACTGATACATACAATACAGAGGGTGTTTTAGTAAGCGATGCAGTTCTAACGTGTAATGGAGATTATTGGCAACTTGTTGGTACTGTGTCTACCCAATACCCTACCCCTTATAATTAATATTAATAAGCTGCCAATAATAATCTGTGTAAAAGTTAACAAAGCGTTGAACTGTATTGAGTGTTGTTTACCAGGCGCCGCGCTCAGATCCGCTGCGACTGGCGCCGCTCGAAGTCGACGACCTGATCAGAACTGACGTACATAAACTTTGCTCAATTAACATATCGAAGTTAGAGTCTTGTCAGGTTGAGGCCAAGAGTGGTCGTAGCGGGTGTGGGCGTGGGGCGGGGGGCCGTCCCGGCGCATCCCGCGACTTACAAGAACTATGTTGGCACCGCCTGATCAGTGTGTTTCGCAGGAGCGGCCGAAAAGTCTTCCAAACATGGCGCCGAAGATAAAGCCAATTCCATCATCACGGCTATGAAGGAAAGAATGAAACAACGCGAAAGAGACAAACCTGAGATTTTCGAATTGATCAGGTAATGAGACTTCTAATTTTGATCTACGATAATGTTTAAAATTCCAAAGTTTGTTCGGCGATTTGCTTTAAATGGGTCGGATTCAGGTATACAATTTTATATTTACATCAATAGTAATAAACCTAATCACCATAATGCCTTGTTTCACTTAGCTGAACAAAAATAATCACATAAACTTGCTAAAGCTAAACTGCACGTAAATTTAAAAACACCCCTTTTAATTCCATTTCATATAACAGAACGTTGCTTGTAAAAGCGCTGTTTCTGACGATGTCGTGAAATGTAGCGTTTAATATAATATAAAATGCCGTTGAGTAAATTGAAAATATCGGAAAGCAATCGCTGACACGAGTGTGTATGTGACAGAGCCGTGTTCAGCATCGAAGGGGAGCCTCACGCAGCGCACATGAGCACAGTGAAGCAATCAGTCCTCGATGGTACATCAAAATGGAGCGCGAAGATCGCCATCACAGGTTCGATTGACGTACAGTGTTTGTACTAAATGTTTTCTTCTAGGATATAGGTACCGGCAGAGGCGAAAACATCGAAAGGCATAAAAACACAATACATACACAACACTAAATTGTTTTCAATCTTTCGTTTCATGTGGCGGCCAGGCGGACTTTTAACGTCGACCCAGACACTCACATTGACAGTCTAGAACAGGCCAAGCAAGTCACTATAGAAGGAACATCAAAGTGGTCTTGCAAGATCGCCATTACAGGTTTGCGGTGGTCTTTTGCGGCTACGAACCGCACGCTCGCAGTTTTGGTACTATTAGACAGACTCTTCGCCTGATTTATCTTTTCCCAAGTTTTTGATATCTGCTTCAAATTATGATTTTCGTAACATTATAATTAATAAGGCGTAATAGCGTTACACGATAATAAAATAATTGTGCTAAGTTGAAGAAAGTAAATGCTTTAGTAACTGTAAGCCGCAGCTTCAGCAGATATCAAAAAAGAAATCTATTGCATATCTATACTTCAAAATACCCAAAAAGTCACGGTCGTTGATGCACCGCCTCAATCACTTCCATCGATAAAACGTAGCTTGATTTAATCATTAACACTAAGGAAATTCCACGAATCTATAACACTTCACCAAACTCAAATGACAAAACAAATTCAATTATTCTTATCACGCACACAAATTTTATACTCCCTGAACACTGAAACGACACGATTCAAACCACGTTCATTTATAATGATTGCAAAACCACAACTCGGCAGCACGTCTGCTAAATTGACACAAATTGCATGAGAGTCACAAATTAACAATAAATGTTACAATTATGAGTGGATTGTCAAAGCTCGTTCACTGTAACCTGAATTGTGATAGGGCTTCACATCACGAACATTAACCTGTTTAATTTTCAGTGCGACGATGATAGAATCTTATACTTCAGTAGTCGTTTGTAAGTGAATGAAATTTTAGAAGGAATAATAGCATGCAGAATGAAGGACCCCAATTATTCCGACATTTCTACCTCTCTGTTACTGCCAATAAATTTTCGATTCGTGAAAATTCCAATACCATTAGACCTGATTCCCGCGCATATCTTTATACTTCTTCTTTGAAACTTTCTTCTTGGTCGAAGTTTGCATTAGAAGTTGCGATAATGTAGGCGCTATGTTCAATTTGTTTTAGAAATTAATCGAATTTGGGCATAGATAAAAAGTTTAGTAGTTTGAAGCTAGTGTCTTCTTCTTTGACCCCGCCCCGTTCTGATCACACTAAACCCTGTTCATAGATTTTCAAGAGATTCTAGCACAGAATGCCTAATTTGGTAAGTAAGGTAGAAGATAGCTTGGTAAGGTTATCTATAGTGTAAGCTGAGGCTAGCTTTATCTGCTAATAAATGCTTCGTGGCGAAGATGATTCTGAGCGTAATGTAACATTTATTAGTCCATTGCGTATTATTACAATTAATGAAAATGTGTAATAAGTAGGTAGTTATAAAACAGCTATAAATATGAAAGTATATTATAACTTCCGAAAGATTTACTAGAAATATGTGTGCTGGAATTAACCCAACCAATCGGGCGAGTTTTGCCCAATGTGCAGAAAATTTGTAATATTATTTCTTTAAATAATCTTTTGGTGAAAAGTTCTTCTTTATGAGGAACGTCTAAACTAGTTATTTGTACTTTTATTTATGATATGCAATGTGATGATGATATACTGAATTGGCCCTTCGTGGGCAGTTATTTGTGCTCAAGGCCTCATCGCGAAAGATAAGAGTGGAACTTCAGACCCCTACGTTACCGTCCAAGTCAGCAAAGTGAAGAAGAGAACACGAACTATGCCTCAGGAATTGAACCCCGTGTGGAATGAGAAGTTTTACTTGTGAGTATAAACCGAATTCAACTGAATATGAAAAACGCCGATTGACTATTAAAACATTTCTCATGTTAATCAATAAAATCAGCATTATTTACAACCTTTTTCTTTTCAGTGAATGCCACAACTCGTCTGATCGCATCAAAGTTAGAGTATGGGATGAAGACAATGATTTGAAGTCGAAATTGCGCCAGAAATTGACAAGAGAATCTGACGATTTCTTGGGCCAGACTATCATCGAGGTAAACCAGTTTTCCGAAATTTATTTGTTTCGTGTTTTATGCGATATTAATGTTTATAAGGAAAAACAAGTCCCATTACGATGAAAATGGACGTAAGAACAGTAATTTAGAAACATTCATTCATCATACTCTTGTCATAATCTTGACAAGTGAACTATAATGATGAAAAGCCCTCGCCGTGTCTGGTCTCATAGGTAATAAATATTTATTAAGTGGAATAATTTGTTGGTATTTTATCCCTTGATATTTGTGTCTGCTTATATTCATTCTTTGATATTTATATGCATAGAGACTATGTGATGGTATCAAGTTGATTTTCGTCATTTTCCTGGGTAAATTCATAACTGTTGTGAAATAATCTAATTCAATATGTATGTCTATAGGTACGAACCCTATCAGGCGAGATGGACGTCTGGTACAACCTAGAGAAAAGAACAGACAAGTCAGCAGTATCCGGAGCCATCAGACTGCACATCAACGTGGAGATCAAAGGCGAGGAGAAGGTGGCGCCGTATCATGTCCAGGTCAGTGATGAAAATAAAAGCTTTTAAAATATGTACGATCTTCTTTTCAGAAACTCCGATTTATTGAATCAAATATGAACATAACTTTTAGATTCAATCAAACGAAAAACTTTTATATCAATAACAAACTTTACCGTCTAATAAATAAAATATAAAATCTTCACACTTTTGCGGCTTCCAACGTTTTCAATGTCTACGGAAATAAGTGCTGTCAATTCCGTGGGGTTCTAGAAAGGGCAACGACCGGGGTTGCAAATGTAGTTTATAGCAGGTTTCACCTTTCCTTGCGTTTTATTAACAATGTTTTCCAATTCGCAAGTCAACAGGTTGCTCGGGGCATTGGCACTATGCCCCTTGGCCTACAGCCAACGGTGTTCGTAATTACATGTTATTTAAGGCAACTATGAACTTGACAAACGCGATTGCTTATTGTTTTGTAATGATTTGTTGATGATCCAATGCTGGGGCTCTTTAGTCAACTGATCCCACTAAGGTGGGGCCCGTAGGTCCTATCGACCTAATGCATTTTTGAATTGGTCAATTGGACCTGCTGCGAAATTTTATGATTTATATACTTCAGTAGAAAGTTTTCTTGAAATTTTGATTTAAGAGAATAAAAGTTCGCTTCGCAGTTTCTGTTTTCTGTCTTAGCATGAAAATACTTCGTCGTTTATTTAATTTAGGAGCAACACTGACTGCAAAAACCGAAATAAAATCATTTTTACTAGCCAAACACTGGTCTATAAAAGGGAAAAGTGAACATTATTGCCAATTATACCCGGACACAAAAATTTGTTTATTTTGTTCGTGTTTTTTGTCTGAATGTTCTTTACAGAAATGAAATTTTTATGTGACCTTAAAATCTGACAACTAGCTTTACCAAAGGGTATCGTATTACCCAGTGTTAACTGGGTTGTGGAGGTCAGATAGTCAGTCGCTCTATGTACAATACTGGTATTCAGCTGCATCCGGTTAGACTGGAAGCCGACCCAAACATAGAATAGTCCGGAAGAATCTGCTATTATGTTCGGTCGTTCTTTTGTTTCATTAATTTGAATTACATCGGTCGACTAGTTTGACTTCAGTTCTGTGGGCTTAACGCAAACGTGCTGAGTAGTTGCAATGTAAAGTGGGTACTTAGTATAAAAATTAAATAAAAATGCTGTAGTTATTATTGTATTTAAATTCAAAAAGTTATCCGTTTACGTAGCATGAAGCTAGGGCAATACAATCAAATCTAGTTGTGGAGTTGAAGGTAGCGACTAAAACCCAAATGCGGGAGCTGAATGGACGAACTTTTCAGAATAAATGTGAAAAGTTTTTGTAACTGGCTAACTAAGCAAATATGCCAGCTAATGCAAAAGTATAATTTCTTGGTCACATTCGGTGCCTGCGGGACGCTGGGGACCGTGGCCAGTTTTGAGATGCAAATAATTTAAGCTTGCTATTTTATGTCGGTTTTGCGACCTCTCCCTTGGGAATTTTAATGTTTATTTTGTAGCAAACTTTGGGTGGGACATCAAGGTTGATGGGATTAAAATTTCTTTAGATGGGAAATTGAATGTTGAACGTTGCATAAACATTTTCAGGACTTTAGTTTTTGATACAATTACGAAAACCTTTTTTTAAGTGTTTGTACAACAGAAAAGATATCTTGTAATGAAATTTTGTGATAATGAATCTTCTGTGCTTGATTATGGTGCTAACACATTGGTTGTAAATTAGTTAAATTAAAGTTTAGTTTTAGGCTATTATTTGTTTTGCAAAACGGTTTCTTTTTATTTCTTTACTAACTTAACTTTTCTCTTTTCATACTCTTATTTTACTTGGTTTTTAAAGTGGTATATGAGATGTAAAAAATATGAATGTTTTGAAACAAAAAATACATTTTAGGGATGGGTATAGATTAAATAGTAAACAATATAAATTATTCCAGTTTTATTTGCCAGGGAAAGCGGAAACGCTACTAGCCTGTTGTCTCTTACGGTCAATCAACTGTTAATTTCTCTACAATTATTAAGTTTTAATTTCAATGTCATGCCTTAAAATCACAAAAAGTAAAAACCTAAAACCTTTGTAATTAATTACACATTAGTTCTGTTGTGCACAAAGAAATAGAAAACTAAATGTCAGTTTGACAGACTTTTTTTATAAAAGATATCTGTGACAACAAACAACACTACAAGAAATGTAATGACTTAGTAAACCCATTCTACAATTTTATGATAAGAAATCTATTACCAGCAAAGTAGAAGTTCATTTTGAGATAGCATCATTCCTGTTAAATCTACAAAGACCTCAATTTCATCGGTAATAGGAGTGCTCTTAGTGGGCGTCAACTCTTCAGCTTACTTTGGATTTCATTCCAATTTAAAGCATACTTTAAATTATTTAAATGTAACCACGTTTAAATAAATGTTTTTGCAATAAGAATTTTATCTTGTGATTTTATCTCATTTCGTCACAAAACTGCAACAACACTGCTGTCAAATCAGTGGGGTAAATTATTGTCGTCATGATTCCAGAATAATAATTTTCAAAAAATTTAAGTTATGTTATATTCAATAACTGAGACGATGTGATGGATATGATGTGTTGTGAAATCATCAAATGTGTTGTGAAATCTCCCGCTTTACTGACTAATAACTACCCATGTTCCTTCTTAGCCCTTTGTGTCGAGGCCGCGGTATCTCTTCTGAACAGCCCGCACCGTCGACGGGGCGGGCTATGGCCTTCCCCTTCCTTCAGAAAGAAGGTCTGGTGTCCTAGGAACATAAGTTTGATTGATTATGCTAAATATAATAATAAGTGAAATTTCGATAAAGATATCAATATCGACATCGTACAGTTTTTTGCTTGTGCATAAAGTTTAATAAATAAAATAAATAAATATTTAAAACTAAAACAAGGGTACGTTTTGACCCGTCGGGGCTGCGGGTTGTTCACAATAAGTTACCGCGGTCTCGACATATAGGGCTAAGAAGGAACATGGGTGGTTGTTAGTCAGTAGAAGTCTGACACTCCCTTTCGCTCTGCCCAAGAGCGGCAAAAAAAGGGTTCGTTTTCGTCTCTAGGAAGGTTTAAGTATTTAATTTGTTAAGTTTGTGTATATTGGTTAAAATATAATGATATTTTGTTAAAAAAATATCGAGAATAGATTTAAAATTTAATGATTACCTTCTGTTGGTCGCTCTAACCGACATCCACGAGGTCAAAGCTGCGGGCATGTTTAAAAATCATTATACAGCTACGTTATAACTTTTGAACGAATTAATAACCTCTACGAGAAAGCCCTTGGTGTAAACCAAGGGCTTTCTCGTAGAGGTTATTAGACCCTCCAAGACAAGACATATTTAATTTAAACTTAATTAATTTACTTAGACTTATGTGTACAAGTTTTAGTACATTACTGACATGTTACATGACGCCGTCACTAATGAAAATGGTTCTAGCTTACATGAGACTATTAATTAATATTTAAAGTTGATTAAAAAAGCTTCGTATGAAATTTTTTTGGGAAATTTTTGCTTGTTTAGAAAGTAAAAAAATAAGAGCTCGAGAGCTTAAATGACGGATATACGGTAACGAATATTTCCCCAGTCCTGCACAAATATTTAACATTAGCTTTCCCCTGCAGCTTCGCTCTTGTTTTGGTTAAAAATTATCCCATGGTAACGTTTTAAATATATAGCCTATAATACTCAGAACTGATAAATCTTTCCATTAGTGTAAGGATTTTCAAAATCGGTTCAGTAGATCCAGATAATTATTATCCCCTACAACCTTACAGACTCACAAACTTTACCTCTTTATAAAATTAGTATAGATAAATTAAGCTAACCTTTTTTTTTTTTTTTTTTTGGTGGGTGTAAAATCATCGAATAACCGCTCCCGCTCTTGGGCAGAGCGAAAGGGAGTGTCAGACTTCTACTGACTAAAAACCACCCATGTTCCTTCTTCGCCCTCTATGTCGAGGCCGCGATAACCGGTGGACTACCCGCGGCCAAATTAAGCTACCCTACTGTATATATTTTCCTAGTAAAATTTCTGTATTCCGACAACTTTGTCGTGTGATGCATTATAATAATGTACGAGTAATTGCTCGAAAGTTTCTCTTACAGTTTGTGTGAAATGTAACTGAATTGTGGTCACTGTAAATTCATTTTTATGGTACAAAAGTACCTGTTTCTGCTTTTATTCTGCCCTCGATATTTCGACCGACCAACGGCTTAATCAAGTGTGTAATGAACACTGAACAAACTGAATTAACTGTGTAGACAGAACTGAAATATTATTAACACTTGTAAAAGCCACGGAACACTAACGAAACTTTTCAAGTAGGTACCGTACATACTTTTACATGTATTCAGTATAATGCTGTAATTTTGAAATAACAAACTCATCTTCCAATGATACTTATTAATTTGTCATCTGTCCTAACTGTGTTGGGGTCAGCTTCCAGTCTAACCGGATGCAGCTCAATACCAGTATTTTACATGGAGCGACAGCCTATCTGACCTCCACAACCCAGTTAACTAGGTAGGTAATACTTACGATATCCTTGAATATAGAATAGTTATCAGATTTTCAGGTCACTGACTACCTGTAACGACAGTCAAAGATCGATACAAGGCAGCTGTAACCAACAGTTTAACGTGCTTTCCGAGGTTCGGAGGAAACTCAGTATGTAATGGTCACCCATCCACAGACCAAGAACGGCTTTACGACAAGCCACGAGCTCCTCAATTATATTTATTTGTATAGAATGCAGAAATTTGTAACAATAATAACACACGACGCGCACTCACAATTCGCAACGAGCATTTGCAATTCAGAGATTTATTCGTCCGTTCATCCCTCAACTTTTCAACTAAATGTTTGTAAAATACACTTTCTAAAGTCGTAAGACAAAGTTTTTGGTTATGTTTGAATATTAATATTGAAATTTCACCAGATATCTCGCTTTAATTTTGGGTAAATTTTATACTGAATTGGTTAAGGTTAGATTGACCTATAGGGCAATCGACATCATAAATTTTGTAACTTTGGTTAATAGCTTTACTTTTGATTAAGAATAAATTTATTATGTTTTCAATTATTGGGACACTGGTAAATTCTTAACCCTTAGTTAGTTTGTAAACATTATCATCATCAGCTTATAATGTTCCCACTGCTGGGACACAGGCTTCCTCTCTGTGAGAGGGAATGGGCTATACTTAATCCACCACGCGGGCCAATTCGAATTGTTAGATGTCACATGTCTTCGAATTTTTGTTTTTAGGACATGCCGGTTTCCTCACGACCTTTCCTTCATCGTTTTTGAAAGCGGTTGTGATGAAATAAATTACACAAAGTAATGCATCTGCCTGGGTGCGCCACCACTAAGCAACCGAGGTCGAAAACGTATTAATATAATATATTTCATCTCCGGGATATATACGTCATGGTTATCAATGTCGAATTTCACATGACGTTCCTTTTTCAACCATTTTTCGGTATCTCTTGCGCAGTATTTTATTTCTCAGTCTGTAACAACGCAACTCTGGATTACCGTTACCGGGGCGGTAACGGTAATCCAGATAACATTGAATGTATACTTGTACCAAAAACTCGGAGTCATAATACAGGACCTGCGTGTTATGATACGCGTGCGATATGATAATAGCATAAAAGGTGTAACCCCTAACAAAGTCGAAGGACTTTTGTCCTTTCCGACAATGTAATGATTTTTTTGTTTTACGCTATATCTGGGAACCCCTGGTTATGGAGATATTGGGGGTCAAAAATCCAAATATTTCACAGCTGTCTATTCAGGTTCTAACTTTACTTAAACTACCTCCATGCCCCGTTTACTATTCAAAGCATCCACTCGTACAATGTTTTCGGGTACTAAGTTTGATGTACATAAATAATACTTGTTGAAGGGTACATTAACATCCTGTACCTGTATGATGCGAAAAAATGAGGAAAATGTAGTGAGGATAAGTTCTCCCTCTTGCCATACAGGAGTATGAATGAAGATGGCTATAAGAGTAGAGAAGACTGTGTGAAGGATTGTTAAGCAAGGAGGTGACTGCTGACATGACGAGAAATAGAAAAGTATGGAAGAAGAAGACTGCGCCGACCCCAAATAAATAAAGATAAGAGCAGAGGAATGACGAAATTATGTGCTACGACAACTAACGTTTAAATTGCAATGTTCTGGTACAAGTTCACATTCAATTGTTTTGCCTAGTGAAAAAAAAGAGGAAAGATTTGTATTTTTGTGTGTCTTTATATATGTTTCTAATGAATAAACTCAAAAACTACTTCGCCGATTTCTAAAATTCTACCATTGGAAAGCTACATTCACCCTAAGTAACATAGGCTACTTTTTATCCCTGTATTCCCACGGGAACGGGAACTACTGTGTGACGTCCGCTAGTCACTTATAATATTTTCAGTACATTTCCCAAAACATTATCATTAAAAGTTATTTAGCAGTCCTCTGATAATGTAATTCGGCAACAGTTGTGGGTTGTTGTAAGAAATACCGCGGCCTTGACATAAAGGGCTAAGAAGGAACTTGGGTGGTTTTTAGTCAGTAGAAGTCCGACAATTTCGCGGGAGTAGAAGTCTGACACTCCCTTTCGCTCTGCCCAAGAGCGGGAGGGGTTATTTGATGATTTCCCACCCCCCAAAAAGATTAAAAAAAAAGTAATTCAGCAAACAGTCGCACGTTCAATTCCCATAAAAACTGGATCGACCCTGCCTCGTTACAATCGGATATAAATACAAAATTCTTAAAAACTTATTTAGACTCGAATGAAAGTAAAAATCAATCTTAATAAAAGTTGTGTCGTCGGTCGCTTTTTTAAGTGTTCTTCTTACCTTTTCATATTTTACGGTCTACTGCTTTCAGGTTTTTAATAGAAAAATAACACTGTTTGATTCTGACTTTCTCTTAGGGATTTTATTTTAATTGTGGTCAGTGGAGAGAAGAGTGAGGATTAGTTAGTCGATCTTTAGGTTAAGCTATGCTTGCCAAGGTTGGTATGTGGATTGGCGACCGCCCATTACATACCGAGATTCTTCTGTGCCTCGGAAAGTACGTTAAGCTGTTGGTTCTGGTTTGAAGCCATCTGAAGCTTATAAGTTGGTAATTTAGCTCTATTTGCTGGAAATAATCTGCTCACAAGAAGCTTGAGGCCAAAGGTCGCCCGGGTCACCAACATTACCTTTGCCTACCAAGTCGAATATTACAGGCGTGATGCTTTGAATAAAACCCAACAGTAGCAAACTCAATGACCTTTTTTTTTGAATAACCCCTCCCGCTCTTGGGCAGAGCGAAAGGGAGTGTCAGACTTCTACTGACTAAAAACCACCCATGTTCCTTCTTAGCTCTATATGTTTAGGCCGTGTTAAATTCTGAACAACCCACAGCCCTCTGGACGACCCGCAGCCCAAGCTCAATGACCTTATATTCAACAGACGCATTTACAGATCAAGCCTGCATACCTATATTTCATCCAACTTTATATAAATAGAGGTACAACCTTTGCGTAACATTTTTAGCATATTGATAGACCCTTTTTGGGTTATCGGACTATCGGACAGACGGCAGGCTCACGTTGCGAGGTTTAACGAAAATCCCCTAGTCTTTGACACGATGTTTTCAATGGTTGTGTGTGTATTTTCTAGTTAATATACACCGACCTATTCTGTTGTTAGTACAGGCTCGGCACGAATGCCTCGTTAGTCTAGTGGACGTAAGCTCGACTGCTGAGGATGAGGGCTTAAGTTGGATACCCAAGTGAGGCATGTTTTTGAATTTGCTTTCAGAAAATTTTCAGTGGCTGTCACGAAATCTGTACTTGTGAACGGTTGACGACAATAGACCCGCAAATTAAATGAATAATAATATTAGTGTGAAGTGTGATAAGTTTATGTGTGTTTACGATACAGTAGAAATTCCTAGAATGGGGCAACGATAAAAAAATATATATATGTCACTCCGATTGGTAAATGAGGTGCAGTTTTGAATCTTCGTCAAAATTCTGGAGATTGTCATAAAACACATAAAAAATCAATTCCAATAACGGTAGGTACACGGTAGTCAATTATATTAATAAACACTGTTTTTTGTTAAAAATATAACAGTATTTCAGAATAATCCCCGCGAGAGCGCAGAAATGATCAAATAAACGCTTGCGTTTGTTTGTGTGTAAATGTGCAGTCATAGAGTATTAGAAGGGCCACGTTTTAACACGGATGGTTCATACTTACTAATTATTGTATATAAGAAATAAAAAAAAATCCTACCTATTTTATTACTAATGTTATGCTATCTGGACGTACCAAAAGGAATGTTTTACACATTACATTATTTTCTCTTAGGAGAAAATAATCTAAACTTTTTAGAAAATACTAAACAACACTTCGCTTCAAGTAATCACATTATGCTAAATAGTTATTACTTTACCACAGTTTGCTAATCTAAATTAAACTTTAAAACAAGAACCACCTACCACGGGTCCTTTCCAGAGTTTACTCTAAATTATTCTCATCTGCGCGCTAGTAAAACGAAGCTCTGTTAGTCATGAAAAAATAGAGTAGTTGGAAGTAAAATACAACCGTGCCTCGAAAAATACAACCGTGCCTCGAAAAATACAACCGTGCCTCGAAAAGCACGCTAAGCCGTTGGTCTCGGCCTCTTCTTCTTCTTATCGGTCTAACGACCCCACACACCCTAGTGTCAAAGTCTCGGCTGTCATTTGAAGATCTTTGGCAGTCGTTAAAGGTAGTCAGTGATCCGACAGTCTACAACCAGTGTTACCAAAGGTATTGAAGCTCGCGGAACATGCGGCTGGTAAGCTGTTGGTGTACTTCTAAACTACTCTATCTATCCTGTTTTCTAACAAAAGCCTAACCGAATACTTATCTGACCTCAAAAACCAAGTTCATCATCATCATCAGCCTATAATGTTCCCATTCAGCAGGGACTCAGGCCTCCTCTCTAGGAGAGGGATGGGCTATAATCCACCACGCGGGAACAAGGCGGGTTAGTAGATGTCACATGTCTTCGAATTTTTTGGTTCTAAGACATGGTTAGACCCAGTTAGTATGGGGTTATATGACATACCTCTTAAAACCAACTTTAAACTTAATATTTATTATTCTATAAAATAACATTACTACGAGCAAATTGATTAAGTTTGCTTTACTTCGCTTAATGTAACGCAACGACAGCATTCATTAGCAATCAAGTTAGGAACTGCCGCCGGGTGCCTTCAAATGGATTTGATTCCTTAACAAGCTGTGTAGCTAAATTTTTAGGTTTGCAATTAGAATCTACTTACTCTTTTTAATTTTAAGGAGACGTGACTACATGAAATTCATAATTGTTTGATCGGCTTGTAAACTTGCAAAAAGAAAACATACGCACCCAATACGAACAAAATCAGCTAACGTTCCTAGTGAAGAATTCGAAAATCTTCGTAGACTGCTCCCATTGGTGCTTCTTCGGTGACATCCCTCAAGGTCCCATCATTGGCTGTCCGAAGATGATGAGCTAACTTTAAGTTATGACGTGTAGGTTCCCTGAACGGAACGCCTTCGGTTTATTGATAGCAATCAGAACATCCTCAACATCATGCGAGAACAATCATAATTTATTAAAGTTTAGGGGTGTCTGACAGGGTGTTGCAACTGTCAGAAGTATCCGGCAATGGATGACGAGATTTCTTAAGTAATCCCGAAGACAGACATAAAGAAATTGAGCTTTATACTTTGACCAATTTATGGTACTATTTTTTACATCTTTACTACCTGTTACGTGTCAAAGTAATCACAGCCCAAATTCTATAGTCGCTGGTCGTTCTTACCTATATAGGAGACATGCACAGAAAACAGCTTTTATAAAATAACGAAGGTCTGGTCGTCGTAGGCTCTTGCGCTATTAAACACGTAAAATTTTGACTGTCAAAGATTTTGACAGCTATTGTGTAGTCAGCAGGTGGTCTGAAAGTCTGACAATCAGGCTTACTTAGAGGTATCATATTACGAGTAATAATTGGGAGGTGGAGGTTACATAGGCAGTCGCTACAACCGGTTAGACTGGGAGCCTGCCACAAAATAGTTCAGTTGAAAATACTATGCAGATCTTTATGAGTCTTTTCCGTAGGTTGACACTCTGTCGATTTGATTGTAAAAGAAACTTTTCAAGCGTTCTCCTATTTATTATTTCCGTATGCAATTGAGAAAAAGGGCGTAGATAACCCATTTAATCCATTCGGTTTGAAATAGGTCTGAGCTGGGTTTACGTTAAAGTTTCCTAGCGCCACCAACGTGACAATGTGCTCCGGAAAACTCTATGTTCACATTCGACTGCTGTCTCTGAAATGCCGGATTTTAATATATAATAGTGCAGCTACTATTCTGTTAATAGTTTTATTTAACGCTATCCTAAAATAAAGAAACGAATGATTGTCAAATAGTAAATAAGTATCTTAACATAACATCACGTCTGTAACTCCCGAAGGGTTAGACAGAGTGTGCCTATTACTACATCTACATAAATTATCAACTTTGCTCGTTAAAAATAAAGATCATACTATAAGAAAGCGAGGGAATTAAAATTTTCTTTAATAAGATGAAGTTAATTTCATCCTGGCTTGTTAAGTGGGAGTCGGCAGAGTATTCTAATGGCCCGTTATATGGTAATTTGAGCATGCGTAATGGCGCGAATAATCACCGCGTTTTGCTTAAAGGACCGTTTTTTACACTTCACCTATTTTTTATATTTGCTCTAAGAAAAAGGTGTATTTGGCACGACATGAAATGGTTACGAGTTATTCGATTTTGTTTACCTAACATTGTTGAATATTAGATCAATTCTGGTCGTATGATCAGGACAACATCAAACTGGGTGTTTAGTTTAGTTTAGTTTAATGGGCTTTTATCCGCACTTGGCCTCTTGGTTGGGCCATTGTGCGTGATGTTTAACGAATACCTACTCCAACCAACGTTGGTCGTCCCATAATTGTATCAGCCTTCCCAGGCTGTTGCAGGCAAACTGGGTGTAAATTGTCATAGCTTAGTGTTTTCGGTTTTTAGCGATAACGAGTAGGTATGTTTTGAAATTCTATTGTATTAACATAAATATTCATCACGCCTGTAATCCCCAAATGATTAGGTAGAGGTGTACCCATTACACGGTTAAAGTACAGTCCCCTGCACAATTGCATGGATACTTTAGTGTCTATTTTCCAGTGAGCGTCGATGACTAACGTTAGGTGGCGTCATTTCTCGCTTCACACGAGATTTTTGCAATCACGACGTGCAAAAATGTTTCTTTTTCATAATCCCTACTTGCTGGTTTTTTTTTTAAATCTGTTTTAGCGTTGTATGTGTATTGTTTTTTTTTTCCTTTAAGCTGGGTATGTTTCTGCGACAGATAAATATTTTTTCTTTCGTCCATACATTTTTGCAGATGACTGTACACCCACATTTCGCCAGTTATGTCTATGTGCCATGTAATAGAGGACAAGCCTATTGCCAACAACGGGGAACAAATCCAGAATACGTGTCTGTTACTGAAAAAATCCTGATGGAAAAACCCAATAACACTTGGCCCGATCTGGGAAACAATGCCAGAGTTGTGCAATTTGTTTGTAAGTGTTACCTTGGACCTGTAACGCATAGATAAGAAGGGACACGGATGGGTTTTAGTCAGAGAGTCAAACACATCATTCTGCTCCGCCCCGAGTGGGCTTTTGCTTTAAGGGTGGGAAATCATGAAATGAATCCTTTCATGATTTTCCACCATTAAAGCAAAAAGGTACCAAAACAGCCTTTTACTTCACTATGCTTTTAATGTCCCATTTCTTGGTAAAGTATTTCTCGTTAAGCTATCAGCACCTCGGAAGGTAATTCAGCCTTCAGACTTAGATACAGTATCTTGTTTCTTAATGTAAAATGTTTTAGAAAGCTTAAGAGATACCCCCTTTTGATCAACCTTGTCGCTGTAATCGAGGTAGTAACTTGTATTTACGATGTTTTTACTTAAGTACTGAAATGAAGGATGTAATTAAACGCTATTCATTTGTTAACAAAGAAAGTACTTATTACATAGTAGATTTCAGTTTACTCCTGAATTATTGTTGCGTAACTCATCCGTAAATGAAACATCATTTAGCAGTATTTTACTAAATATTAGCTTAGATTATCTGCATCGCTGGTGTAGTAGTTGCAATTGCGATTGACTACGGGGTCTGGATTTGTGTACGAAAGGTGACTTTTTTAATAGCTTACATTTGGTCTGTCGTTTTGTACAGACACCTGCAAAATTGCATGGGTACCTTAGTGTCTATTTTTGCTGTGAACGTTTATAATCGATAACTAGTTTACGTTATGTGGCGTCATTTCTCGCTTCACACGATTTTAATTCTGAATTGTCCATGCATTTCTGCAGGTGACTTTACATTTGTTTTACCTTAAATACATATTTTTTTACAAGCACCTAAAATATGAACAAGAAACCGGACAGACAATTCGTATGAAAACCCTACATTCGGCAGCTGACCGCGGGCTATCGCATCGCTTTAACAATTGTGACGCCTGTAGGTATAACTGTATTAAGACTGCCACTCCTAACTATGTTAGACCTCAAAGGATTGCTGCCAAATGGACAGTTGTAGGAGATCAATCGGTTTATTAAATCAGCGTGGTCGTGGTCTGGCTTCGGGAGGGATTTGTATCAATGCCACAGAGTAAAAGTTACTAAACTTGCTTCTGTTTACATTTACACGGTGATTGCGAAATAAATATGTGGTAAATGATGATAGGTAAATAAATATGTGTGTAAAAAGTGAAAGTGTTTTAGGAAAAATTAACCTTGCATATTCAAGGTTGTTTTAGAGGCCAGTAAAAATACAGTAAAGGATCGGGTCAGTCTACTATTGTGGTCGACAACCTCATAATATATTTCCTAGTGACTACCAAGACTCTAACAGATATTCGGAGGGTGTATCGCTTGATGTGGACAAAATAGCGGACAATTTAAATACGAACACCCATTTAAGGCAAGCGTAGCAATTCCTTTTTAACCGCTCACTCCGGAAGCCAACTTTCAGTTATTACCGTCCTACACCCTTACATACGGCGATAGTTACGCCACTTTACAGGAGCTCTAACTACCATTATCCCATTAAAAACTACGAACGACGCACATACGACGTTTTACTTCGGTACGTACCTTCAAGCAGTATAACCACTTACGGCACTTGCGAAGGTAATTGGCGCACAAAGCGGGCTATGTCGCACGTAACCAACTTTTAATTGCATTACTTTACGCTATGTAACGCGGCTAGTGTTACCTACTTATTTTTTAACACTTGGTCAAGAATAGCGTTGAAAATGCCGAAAGGTACAATTTTATTTTTTTCAGAAAAATAACCAAATTGTGGGTGATTCCGTTTTTTTTTCAATGTTTCTTTCGATAGTTTCAAGAACATTGGCCAGTCTAAATTCAAGATTATTTATTTCTTTAATGACAATGTCAATGATTTAAATAATTACAAATGATTTTGAACAGGATAAGTATACTGTAAGTTGCACGTTAATCCAATGGTCTAGCACCTGATCTCACTCCGGTAGTTTCGGATTGCCGTCCCATCGGACTGTGAGATGGGAACCAAACTCCTTTTTAAGGTTACACGTGTGTAAAAATCCGTATCGTCACAACTTTGGAACAATGGAAACTCTGTAATTGTTTTTCTTTGGGCATCGCTAGTTATTGATAGATGTTAACGACTGAAGATATAATTAGTGTGTAAAATATTTTAAAAAGAAAAATTAAGCAAAAACAGACAAAATCCGAGTCGGACTTGCACTAAACAAAATAATAACAATATTCAAAGATCAATTCACACTCAACAGCAAAACAATATTTGTTTGTCATAGTGTGTTAGCGAAAAACAAAATTAGTGCTGCAGTTTGAGGATAAAAAGTGGAGAAACAGGGCCTAAGTGTTACACAGAAATCTTGCCTACCTAGGCACTTAGCCACATCTGGTGAGACTAAATCGAAACCTAATACATTTTGTTAAAAGGTGTGTGAGATGATAGGTACCTTTTTCTCCCTTACACATGGGCTTAAGTGCTGATATCTTGCGGGTTTCTTTCCTTAGAATTAATGGTGTACCCCGCGTTTTCCTCGTACTTAACATCTATAGGAATTTTACGTGCGGAACTACCCCATTGAAAAGATGATGGTTCTTTAGCTAGCTTGTACTTGTATGTATGCCTTTATATTTGCGTCGGCCTTTTTTAGAGGGTTGAAACTGAGCGGTTGTGGTAAGAGGGTTGAAGAATTGAGTGTTGATTTTATTTTAGTTGTATGTTTGCCATCATCTTGGCTTTGGTGATCTTGGCCTTATTGTGAATTTCTTAGATTTCTTCCCACCTACAACAATAACGTTTGAGTTTCTTCATTTTCATTCTCTAAAAAAGTTTTTTTTTTCTTTTTACCATCCATTCTATCCCAAATTGATGTTAAACGACCGTCCTATAAAAATGTCAGAATAACCCAAGCACAAAATTTCCTAAGTACTGTACGCAAAAAATCACAAATCAAAATTTTACGCACGTAGGGAGTGCAAGACAGATGTAGTAATTACCGGGGCTCGCAAAAAAAAATTATAAAGGGCCAACCCTAATTCCCTTTATGTAGTCTTATGCTGACCGTACAAAAACGAAGAAATAAGGGAAGGCGCCATATTTGAGAGCTGTTTTATGATGGTACTAAAGCTGGGTAGATTCTGTGGGAGTGTATAAAGCATTGATAAAATCGGGATAATAATGGGTAGTATTTAGAAATACCGGAACTCGGTTTCATTGCGTGCAAGACATTTCACGATTATCGACGCACCATTAGCCACGCTTGGCTGCGACGGAATAAAAGTATGTTCGATAAGATTTAAAGACAAAGAGTTGGCAAATAATTTTATAGTTAAAACGAATGGAATTGTACACACTCAGCGTCAATTTCATTTGCCTGTCTGTATAAATAAAAAGGAAAATTCTGACGAATCAGTCAGGATTTTTGTTTTCAACGCCTAAACAATTAGACCTAGAAATCTGAAATTTTGCAAGGGACCTGCCCTTTATAATGTAAAAGGATGTGGAAGAATTTTTCAAAATTCAACCCTAAAGGTAGTCAGTTTATAGGGGATGACAGTTTATGTGGAAAATTGTAGTTTTCGTAGTTTAACCGACATCCACGCGGGCGAAACCGAAGGTAAAAGTTAGTATTCTATATTATTATCTCAGAGCAGGCGTCTGAGATCTCTCCAGTAAGCAGCACAAAATACACACTCAAAAAAGTAATCGACGTTTTGATTTGTATTTTGTATCTCATTGTTTCCATATTTGAGTTCCAGCTATTTTCAGCCTTACCAACATCTATTATACAAAATTAAAAAAATAACAACCGAGCTGTAGTTTCCAGGCAGAGCCCAAAAGTCCAGTCCAGCTGTTAGGTATTTAAAAAACAAGACTGTTTTTCAGTTATGGTAGCTACAACCAAGCCATGACAAATTGCTGAAGCTTCAAGACTTAAAAGATTAAGGTTCCTTAATTTTCCAAGCAATAAATTACCCGAAAACATGACTCTTCCGCATATTTACGGGCCTTGACAATGTCATCTGGGGAATTAATAATATTTTGTACCTGCCAACACCTGGGGCCTAAGTTTGTGGCGATCTTTAAGGAATTGCCTCCAGTTTTTGGAAGTTTGTTAAATTTTATCTGTCGTTAACCATTTCTAAGAATTACATTGCGTTGTTTGTTGATATTTATTGGAGTCATTTGTAACTTTTTGTCTCAACATCTTTGCGTGTGACACTTCTGGCAGAATGCAAGGAATTTTCAAGGGCCATTCCCAAATTTTTTTAAATTCATCAAATCAATTATGTAGCAGTGGGCAAGGCTCATTGTTGAAATAACGGATGGCCGATAGGGCCTATTCAACTCAAGTGGTGACTTCGAACCAGAAGGCGTTACATTGGAAGGCCACCCACTAGTTGGACCGATGATCTGATGATGGTTACGGGGATGCGAAACACACGGGACCGGTCAATATGACCTATGTCCAGGAGTGTACGTCTTTCGGCTTAAATGATGATGATGATGATGATGACGATCCTTACATAGGTACTCTTTTTGCCTCGTATTTTTTTTTAAATTATTAATTCACGGCTTTGCATTTATAAGTGTGTGCGCAATACCCCAACAGAATCCAAAGAGTGCAAAAAGACATCTCTAGGCGATAAAGTTGAGAGTTTTTAACAAATAACTGATGAATTTTCCGTTTTAGGTAATACCGTACTTTTTACGAGAGAACTTTGTAGATAGCCCCATAAATAAAGCACCATCAAGGTCAGTAACAAAACTATAAATAAGTACCCATCGACAAGCCGATCGTATAGTTGCAGGTTACAAAAAGCCTTTACGCTGTTTATTCCCAGAAGTGTTGTATGAACATGGCTAAGGAAGTAAACTAGTCGAGTAACAGGTTAATAGCCTATTTCAAACAGGACGAAGACTTTTTTGTTTTGTGACGGTCTATCTATTTTGCTGGACGGTTTGAACCGATTGCAATCATAGAGCATTGCCCTTTTTAAATGAACTTAAAAGAGAGTATACGTACAGTCAGCAGCATCAATATGTCTACAACTAGCAACGTTTAGAAGCAGTTTTCGCCTGCTGTATTGAATTCATGTTCATGTATCTAAACGAAGTTTATATTTTGGAACCCATATTAGCATAAAGTATGTCATATCCCATAGTTGTAATCGTAATTTCACGAAAAATTCGCAATAATTGAACTTTGTGAAGTGCATACATATTATTGCTCGTGATTGTACATCGGTTATAGTCCGTTTTCTGACGCAAATGACTGTGGCCCTCTTAATGCTGCCTCGTTGGTCCAGTGGTCACAAGCGCAACCACAGGCTGAGAATGAGAACCTGGCTTCGATTGCCGGATCGAGAAAAGTGTTATTAGGTTTTTCCATTAAGGATTTCTCAGTAACAGCCATGGAGTCTGAATTTGTGACATCTGTTATACAGGACTTAAATATAACTTGTGAAATGTGGGTGTACTATTAGGTAGGTATACTCGTACCTTTGCCTAACTCTTTCGAGATGGCAGGCGTGAGGTTATGAAGTAATAGAGAGAGGAAAAGGAGTTTTAAAGGGCCTCAGCTGGTGGTCCTTTATGTTTTTTACTCGTCGTATTCTATTGAAACACCGTACTACGGTAGACTAGCTTAAGATCAAGCAATACCATTGATCTGTGAGATTTATGACAATACAAAAAAATAGGCCTAAAAGGGGCCCGGCAAATATAAAACATTAAATAAATTGTATTGACATAAAGTTGTTCTGAGTAAGCAAATAGTCGATTTGGCGTTAATGTATGGAAATGTCCTTAATTTATTCAACCTGTCCCAACAAACTGACTAAATAACCTACACCCATATTTTTTGTACCGGCTCAAGTCCATTTTCGAACTTGGGTCGGCTATCGTTGACATGGGAACAGGAAGACATCCCCCACCAAATCAATCCTAGAATAATTTAAAAAAAAGGTACTTCCTCCCTATGTAAATTACCTCCTACACCAGCCATCCTTATCAAAACAATAATTGCATTCTGTTTTAATCAATGCTATTGATGTCATTTTGTCATTGTAATCAATGTTAAAAGTGTCTCTATTGCTATTTGATATTAAAAAGTGGGGGTTTATGTCAAATTCTAACTCATTTATCTAGTATGGCGGAATGTAGGTAGGTGTCAATAATGGTTACTAACTGCGGTAATCAGAGATATTTAATGATTACTTAAGCCGTCACTTAGTAAAGATTTGACTTACTTTTGTATGACAAAACTGTCAAAACCTTTACTTAGTGATGGCCTAAGTAATCATTAATGCTCTCTGAGTGCGGCAGTTAGTGCGTAAGATGCGTAATCACGTTTCAGTAGGTACATCACAATCGGTTCGTGCACAAAACCACGTATCATATAATATCTACATACATAATACATAAGTTTCGTATACTCTGTTGAATTTTGTATTCCTATCTTGTTACCAAATAAAAATCCTTATTGTAGGCAGCAACATAAGAAAAACGTGTTAGATTGGTGGTATGATGCAAAGGCTTTTCTTTTTTCAAAGAATTCAGATCGCGAAAATTATTTAGTTTTCTTCTGTTTTATTTTTAGGACACGTTTTTGTTTTCTTTGGTGTCGTATATAATTTTAGATTGTATAAGAAACGAGCTGATACCCGCATTTACCCGCTTCAAATTATATACTAAACTACTTTACTCGAGAACCACTATCCTTTGGTAAAAACAGCATGAAAATCGGTACAGTAGCTTTTGAGTTTGTCGCGAACAGACAGACAGACAGACGCGGCGAAGGACTTTGTTTTATATAATATTATTATATATAGTGATGATATGAAAGAAATAGGAGTAAACAATAGCGTGACGATTGACAGGGGCAAGTGAATGACAAAACGTCGACATCAAGTAACATTAGACAAGGACAGAATGCTGATAGTTTTATTTATAAGGTTCGCGATTTTAAATCCTTACACGACCCTTGTGTATACACGCAGTAATATCAAAACCTGATTTTGTCGTGAAACAACATTTGGGTAATTCGCAATTAATTTTTGGTGGGTGATTTTCAATTTTGGTGGTCTCACTAAATTTTGAACTAAAATATCCCCCTCTCGCTTTTGAGCAGAGCGAAAGGGAGTGTCAGACTTCTACTGACTAAAAACCACCAATGTTCTTTCTTAGCCCTATAAGTCGAGGCCGCGGTAACTTGTGAACAACCCGCAGCCCCGACTGGAGGTTCTTCTAGCTACGACTATCTCTTCTTATAGATTTGTACCTTTAATAAGGTAACGGTAAGGTACAAATCACCCATTTCCTATTTTAACAAAATAGGTCTTGTCTTGTCTTATGTAATAGTATGAACTCGAAAATGTATCCGTAACGTCATAAGTTAACAATAAATACAGAAAGATAAAAACACTTTTAAAAGTTACTGTTGCTGCGTGTATAGGTAATAGTGCTTGTGACTGTAAGTATATTATTTTGCAATTTATGCGTTTTAATTTGCTCATCGTACAATATTTTGCAATGCGGGTTTCCCAAGGGGAATATGGGTTGACACACTTTGTCCAACCGTATAATTACGTAAACCACTGTGCATCACACGGACACTTAATTGCATATAGAGAACAAGTAATTAAAAAGTAATTAGGTACAAACCAGATAGAAATTAAACAGTGGCTTTAATTAAAACTAAGTGGAATCTATTCCGGTAATGGATCTATTTTAAATTGCCTTTACAGGAAAATTACGAATTCCTGTTTTAACTCTGTATATGGCTAGAAGGGCACCTCCCTGCTTAGATGACGAGAAATACATAAGTATGGATGATGAAGACATTTATTTATTTGGTACACCAACAATTGTATACACTGGTACATGGTAAAGGAAAAACAAACAAAAAAACCAGAATAGAGTGTAACAATCACTTGAAGGTAAATTCTGAATGCACACAAAACGTTGTCGTAACTAGACATGTTGCGCCGACCCCAAATACGAGTATATTATAATAAAGGCAGAGAGTGATGATAATTTTGTAATACAAACAGCTTGAGAAGCTCATGGCTACACATTATGAATCGCTCAAATCAAGCTTCAGGTTAAACGACCCTTGCCTAGGTAGCTAACTTCCCAGTACATACAAAGTTTATTCTAGAGCTCGGAAACACGTTAAACCGTTTGTCCCAGCTATCCTACTAATGTTATAAATGCGAAAGTTTGTGAGAATGGATGTTTGTTACTTTATCGCGCAAAATACTGAAAATATTAAACACATACCTGCATTAACACATAGGATACTTCTTATACCGATATTATGATCCCGTGGGACAATTATCGAACTCCACGCGGGCGAAGCCGCTTGCACAAGTTAGTCATTTATAGATCTTTGATAGTCGTAAGCCCGATAGTTTGACAACCAGTGCGTAGTGGAGGACAGACAGGCAGTCCCTCCAAGTAAAGTACTTATATTCAGGTGCGTCCGGTTAGATTGGAAGTCGACCACAGCATAGCTGTTAATCTTTAAGTAAGTATATATTTCTTCTGTACGTGTGTATGTCACTGAACTCCTATTTACAATTCGACCTGGTAGGTGGCGCTGCTGTCCAGGCAGAAGGACATCAGGTCCGCTAGTTTTATTTAAATTCTGTTTCATTTTTCAATTTATTCGGTGAGAAGTGACTATATATTCGGTACACAGTTCGGATGTCAGTTAAATTCCCTTGTATTAAATAGATTTTGCTATCAGCTAAGCACAAATTCTGATTTCAAGATTCGGCCAATCCCAATAAATCTTTATTCAAATGTTCTTTTAGAATAAAAAAATAATCTTTAAACCGAACTAGGAAATCGAAACCCACTAGACAAACGAAACCCTTTCTACTGGCGTAAATTACATAGATTCTTCATTTATTTAAAAAGGACGACCATATTTTATTTTATTTTGATTTAAAATGTCATCAAATAGGGTCATATAAATTAACCATGGAACAAAAATAATCTACACAGAATAACTTAAGCCATTCATAACGACCTTAATCCTGAATTTATGTGTGAATTTGGGTTATTCTGGTTTCAAATAAGAATAACGTGATAATTCAATTTAGAATTGCTGCCCAGGGGTTGCGGCCCAGTCTTACGAACAGTAAGTCGTGGGTTCGAATCCAGGCAGGCGCATTACTTTGTGTAATTTATTTCATCACCGCTGCTCTCTGATGTGAAGAAAAACATCGTGAGGAAACCAGCATATCTTAGACCCAAAAATTCGAAGACGTGACGTCTGATCTACCAACCACTGGGCACCCTTGGTGGATTATAGCCCAGTCCCTCTCATAGAGAGGAGGCCTGTGTCTCAGCCGTGGTAACATTATAGGCTAAATGTTAATGCTATAATATGCTCACGTTAGCTTATCTATGGATGCGGCTTCTCACGTGTGGTGTTCTTTACTCTTTCAGTAGTTATGGCGTGAAAGAGTAACAAACATCCATGCTCACAATCTTTATCATTTATAACAAGAAGTAATATTAACTGAAGTGTTGCACGTAAGTATTTGAGAAAGGAGGCCTGAGTGCCTGCACATGAACATTACAGGCTGGTAAAAAAAAACACACGCACACACACAAAAAAATAGGAAACAATTTATTACAAAACAAAATCATGGCTGTATACAGGCTGTCGTTTTGCATGCTCGTTTAATCGAAGGGGTTAGTATTCCAATGATTCTCGACCCGAATCGATAATAAAATCGGTATTTTTTTTTCTTATAATCGGAAATCGGTGAGTTTGAACCACCTCCGTGTTAAAACGCGGCATATCTTGCTTACATTTTCCTCATTCCTCCAAACGTATCATATACCAAACCACCCGATTATCATGTTAATGTTATACCTACTTGTTCTGACATATTGACTTTAAAAATATATACTATAAAACATAATTTGTCATGATTTAGCATTGGGAGTATTTTATGTTACTGTCATTCAATCTCATATATTAGAGTAGTCAATGTGATTTTTTGATTTTACGATCTTCACATTCTACTTAAACCTTATGGAACTGCATGCTTAGTAGTAAAAATTTATGGCCAATCTCCGAGAGTACCCACATCGAAGCCGAGGGCTAGAGATTCCTTTTACAGTTAAACACTGAAGGATTTAAAAGAAAAATACTTATTTTGAGATATATGACGTACTTTGTCTTGGAAAAGACATAATAATGTTTGTTACAAAACTTAAGACTGTATGTTTAAACAAACAAAAATTAATTTGAATATGTCGGGTTTGGCCCAGACATCAGAAGTAAAACTCAGATATGGCAATACACAAATTTATTTCACAATCACTTAAATCACACAATCACTTTGATTTATCAGTAGTTATCACTAACACTTATAACTTATTTTAAACACAGAAATAATATAAAATAAAATAAAACTTATAACGGCAGTAAGGGCGGTCAAGTAGGACTGTACTGACTGTCGAGAGACAGTGGTCCGTGCACCAGTAGGGCTATTGCGTATCTTTTAAATGACAGTGGCTAACCTATAGTGCCTTTCAATTACTGTCAAATGGTTTCATTTTGTACTAAACCATAACCAATTTGATAGTTTATCCATGGACTATATGATAGCCACTGACATTTAAAAGATACGCAATAGCCCTGTAGGGCTATTGCGTATCTTTTAAATGTCAGTGGCTATTCGCATTTCCAACGGGTACGTCCTGTAGGACGTACCCGTTGGAAATGCGTGCCGACTCTACAGCTCAGTCGCTTATAAAGGCGATCGCCGGGGGAACCAACCTGAAAACATTTTACCGGATTTAAATTTAAATATTTTAAGCGAAATGATTTATCTATGATGCGTCCGGTGCACGTTCCACTAGCGCCATCTAGTCGCCGTCTCTCGCAGCTAAACAATATGGCAAGAATGGTCACCTCCTTTTTTTTTTTGTTGTGTGGGATATCATCAAATAACCCCTCCCGCTCTTGGGCAGAGCGAAAGGGAGTGTCAGACTTCTACTGACTAAAACCACCCATGTTCCTTCTTAGCCCTATATGTCGAGGCCGCGGTAACTTGTCAACAACCCGCATCATCTCTTTGAGGCGCGCGTGGAACACGAACGCGCCGTCGACACGGCCTGTCGTTGTCGTAAGACGGACTGACGGCGATCTAGCCCATCAGTCACCGTCCACAGGCCGGAGAGGTCACCTCCTTCCTTGCCATTATCATACTTTACACAGTCCGCATCCATCATTGATGAGATAACGAGTATTAGAAAATGATAGAAGAAGAAAACACGTTGAGTCGAACTCGATTGATTAGGATATTGGCAGGAGAATGATAAATATAAATGTACGAGTAGAGTTTTTACTTATTTTTTTTAGGCCATATAATATGTAGATTTCACTAGCTAGATGTTTTTATACAGATATATTTTGACAGGTTCAGAGTCAATATTTAATGGAAAGCCTCTTTTGCTCTAAAACATAATAAGTAATTTATATTTTTTTAAACCGAGCACAGTTACATACAAATTAAAGATCTCTATGCCACAGTTACATACATAACTCATAAAGCAATCACTCAGTAACTCCATCAACTCCTCAAAATGAACGAAATCATCTACAGGCACGTGACATTTCAACAAATTAATATTTGAAAAGTATAAAACCAGGTCATCGTGTCAAAGTTCATGCGTAATTTCAGCTGTTGGGAACTCAATTTTCAAGTGTCAGAGTTACGAGGGGAGGTTGATACGAAATTTATTCGAATATCTATGGTTTGCACGCTACATTCGGAGGGTGAAGGAGGGTGTTGCATAAATTATTAGTACCCCACACTACCCTTGTTGTTCTATGTGGTTAGTTATCGAATCCTGAACAGGTAAAGGGTTGGGGTAGGCAAATATTATGTGATGACGGTTTGATTTCTGTCATGGCTGTGCGGATGTTGCCGTATGTTGATTGGGTGTAAAATAATACATGGTATTACATACAAATAAATACATTTGAAGTATCTGTTTGTTACTTCAAAATAAAATCATTTGACTGAATGCTTCTAAGTACACACATCAAAAGTGTCTAGGGATCAACATATATTTTTGCAATAACTTTTCTCCTGATTGATATTAATTAAAATTTTCTTTAAGGATTCATCAAATAAAGTGTTTTCGTTTGTCACAGTAACGATAAACCAAGTCACCTTTGCATTAATAAAGAAATTTGCCATTTTCCTAATAAAGGGATTTTTGACATTTGAACCACTAACATTAAAGTTCGAAAAAAAGACTGAAATAATAGTTTTCTTTAAAATTTTATTGGGTAACTTAAACAATTAATAATCCGTGTTTCTACCGCGAACACTAACAACACAAGAACATCGGTTTGGCATACTCAAAATGAGTTCATCCAAATCACGCTGTGGAATGGCCGCCCATGTTCGTTGCAACAACAAAAAAAGGTCTTCTTGCGACTGGATACCCTCCATATTCGGCAGAGCTCTTCTCTGTAGCATATCCCATGCATGCTCAATCGGGTTCAAGTCTGGCGACTGAGCAGGCCAGGGCAGGACATTGATGTTAGCTGCGGCGAGAGTCTGTCTTACAACTCTTGCGGTGTGAGGTCGTGCATTATCATGCATTAACTGAAATAAGGGACCGATTTGCACTTGTAGAGGAACGATGACGTCTGATACAATCGTCTCAGCATAAATTTGAGCGTTGAGGTTGCCTCTGATCCAAATCAACTGAGTTCTTCCGCCGATCCAAATACCCGCCCATACCATGATGGTTCCACCACTATAAGGATGGACTTCCTGGCAGGATTTTAATCGCTGTTGGCGTCCAGGGGTTCTCCAGTGTCGTATACGTCTTGTATCCGGTCTCATACCAAAACGAGACTCATCAGAAAAGCACACGAAACGCCATTGTTCTTCTGCCCAATTTCTGTGTTCAAGAGCCCATTGATATCGAATCCTACGATTGTGCATTGCTATAGGTGGTACCCGTAGCGGTCTTCGGGAATGAAGGTTCACTTCATGCAAGCGGTTTCTGACTGTTTGGTCGCTAATTAAGTTCCCTGAAGAGTGATGAAGCCTCACGGCTAACATCATGGCGGTTATTGTTGGAGCTCTTCGAGTTAAGATTTGAATGTATCGGTCTTGTCTCCGTGTGGTGCAGCGATACCGTCCTCCATTGCGCTCAGCCACGGTACCAGTGCTTCGGTAACGTGTCCAAAGTCGACTGATAACACTCTGACTTGTATTCAGAGCTAAAGCCACAGTACGTTGCCGGGAACCAGCTTCTATCATTCCCACGGCTCTGAGCATTTCTTCCCTGCTTAAATGACGTCGCCGCTCCATAATAACGTTGGTTTTAATCAGTAGTAGGGAAACAGTAGCACTAATAATGTCTTCAATGCGTTGTATGTTTTTAAAGGGAAAATATTGACAGCTGATTTTCATCTTTTACTCGAATTTGATTCACAGTTCCTGATTCAAATTATGAAATGCACCAAAAAGGATCCATATAAATTTATAAAATCATAAATTTATTACAAAGCCACATCTCAATCTCAAGAAATCCGCATAAAAATGCTTGATCCCTAGACACTTTTGATGTGTGTATATTCGATATTATAACAACAACAAAAAAACAATATCGTTTTTGTATTATAATATTATTTTGCCTGTTTCTTTGATAGTACTCCTTGTACTTCTTATGTCGGATGGCATAAGAAGTACAATCAGCTTTAAGAAAGAAAAATAATTAGGGCACCATGAAAAAAAATTGGTTTCGTCTTAATTATATTCGATTCAACTAGGGAAGTAATCTTTTTTATAATAATTTCACGCTAATAAAAGTCGCGGATAACACCTAATTAGAATAATTATAAACTGCGGCCTCAATCTGTCATAGTAGGTATTAATATTTAAGATCGGTACCTGCTGTTTTGTTATTTGATCTGTCCAATTCACTAGTATTTTATGTCTGATACTTTATTCAAACGCCTTTTAAGAAATAAAAGTTTTTTAATTACAATTACAAAGTTTGAGTCGGAGTTTGTTTCTAGACGCCAATAGGTTCGAACCAATAGGTTCGAACTCAACAACTCAAGTATCATGTAATAACATGATACTTGAGGAAAAATTGGCGAAATGTAGGTGAATTATAAGGCACACCTCTACCTTACCCTGGGGATTACAGCCGTGATGTTATGTTATGTGTGTTATTTACAAGTATACATTTAAAATGCTAACGCAACTGAGTCTACTTTTCAAAACCTAAACGGATACACAGATTTCAATAAAAATTAAAGAAACAGACATTCGAGTAGTGCTTTCTCTTTTAATCATTTCCAACCCCATACGCGGGCAGAGCCGTGCACTTATACTAGCAAAGTTGGTAAGCTTGACTTCCATAGAAATCCAAATAATTTATAGCACCACGTTGTTTATTTCCCAAGTTTTTATGAAACATAAAAATTAATACGACTATTAATCATTTAACACTAAAGCTACGAGTACACTCCAAGGACATCGGTGTCGAAAGATCGAGATTAGATTTTTTATTAAAACCGTAAAGGAAAGACGGATTGATAGAAAAATAATACTTTTAATCTTATATTAAACTGAAACCTTCAGGGGAAAATATTTCATTTCACCAAAGCGAGGCCAAGGGCAAAAGACATCCTTCAAAATAATATTTCTACGTATTTAATAACGTCTCAAGTCTGAATAGATTGGGTGCCGACACAGTTTTTGTTTTATAATTTTTGCAATGTAAGAAAGTGTATTGTACAATTGTATTCTTAAAATTACAAACCGAACTGTTTCCACTAAAGAGTATCAGTAGTTCGGTGCTATATTACAACCGAACTACTGTAACTGAAAAGTTGCACTAGTTCGGTCAACTGGACTAACAACCGGAATACTGCAACTAGACCCTTTTGCATCAAGGTTTCATTTATAATTTAGTACAGCATTAGCCACTAATACACAGAACCACAAACATTTAAAATTATCGTCATTAACTTCCATTCATCAGCCTCGTGAGAAAACCGGCATGTCTTGGAACCGAAAAATTCGAAAACATGTGACATCTACCAATCCCGCGTTCTAGATTATAGCCAATTCCCTCTCAAAGAGAGGTGGCCTGTGTCCTAGCAGTGGGAACATTCAAATCAAATCAAATCAAAATCATTTATTTCAAGTAGGCCATATACAGGCTCTTTTAAATAGTCGAACAAATACTAAATTTTAATAAGCTAATAAACTAAGCTACAGTCCCACTCACAAGGCATAATAACTGTCAGTGTACTGTAGTTGCCGATTCCAAAGCGTTGATCTCATGAGAAGAATGGCAAGAAACTTCATGGACACTCTTTTAAATCATAATATTGTTACAAAACTTTGGTTACATCATTCATATTGAGATTGGTATATTATCATGTGAGAACGATGTAGCAAGATGTGCACGATAAGTGTCGACAGTACAGCCAAAACGACGATTCAAAAATAATATTTAAAAAAAAAATCATTAATAGGCTGTTGATGACGATGAGTGCAATATTGCAGAGGACTGTACTATTAGTCACACGTCTACCTTACTAACTTGTAAACTCTCCATAGACACGCATGGTATATCTATTATCTACCTCCTATTCTTTCTATAATTCCTCCTATTCTTTCTATTTTATCTATAATATGTATGTATTTAGAAATATATAAGTATGTTTATCAGTTGTCTAGTACCCATAACACAAGCTCTGCTTAGCTTGGGACTAGATGGCGTTGTGTGATAGTTGTGGAATATTATTATTATTATTATTATTATTCAATTACAAACAGTTTCAAATCTAATTCTCCGCGAGTATACTCCAGACAAAACGGTATAATAAAAACAACTAGATTACGTCATAGCACGTTATAGCTTAAATGAATTTTCCAGGAGCAGAGTCAGCGGAACTCCGTACTCGTATTAAGCACATAATTCAATTATAGTGTGCGCCAATATATATTTAGTATCGATATCATACGAGGATTCGAGCCTTTTAAGATCGTACTGATCGTTTGCTCAAGGAGGTCGATCGTGGCATATTAATAGTAGCCGCTCGGGTCGATATTCAGGTTAAACCGTGCTTGCCTAGGTTGATCCGTGGATGGGTAACCACCCATTGATTACCGAGTTTCCTACGTGCCTCAGAAAACACGTGAAGCCGTTGGTCCTGTCATTTGTACACCTTTGACAATCGCTCCAGGTAGTCAGTGGACTGAACGTCTGAAAACCAGTCTTACCAAGGGGTTTTATATATAACTAGCTGTTGCCAGCGGCTTCACCCGCTACAACCCACGGGAATATAAAATCGGAATTAAAACTATCCTATTTGTTAAAACAATTTATTAAACTATCTGTGTACCAAATTTCATCCAAATTCGTGAAGTAGTTTTTGCGTGAAGAAGTAACAAACAAACACACTCACACACTCACAAACTTTCGCCTTCATAATATTAGTGTGATTATTACCCAGTACCATTCCAGTACTATCTGGGTTGTGGAGGTCAGATAGACAGTCGCTCCATGTAAAATACTGGTATTCAGCTGCATGCGGACTAGAACCGAACCAACATAGTTAGGAAAAGGCTAGGCAAGATGACTGAAATAACAGCTCCCTAGTCTCTAAATCTTGTTGAAAGTACTTCATCAAAAGGTTCATAAAATCGAGATAGAGCTTTGCCTGTTTCAGCTACAAAGCAGCATTTGTCATCATCATCTTCATCATTTAAGCCAAAAGACATCCACTGCTGGACATAGGCATCCCCCAGGTGTCGCCACATTGAACGGTCTCGTGCATCTCTCTTCCAGCGGGTCCCCGCAACCTTCACCAGGTCATCGGTCCACCTAGTGCGAGGCCTTCCAACACAACGTCTTCCAGTTTGCGGTCGCCACACAAGAATTTTTTGACCCCATCGGCCATCTGTTCAGCGAGCAATGTGCCCTGCCCATTGCCACTTAAATCTGGCGCTTCTTCGGGCTACGTCGGTAACCTTGGTTCTCATGCATATGTCCTCATTTCTGATTCAATCACGAAATGAAACTCTGAGCATAGCCCTCTCCATTGCCCTTTGGGTGACTTTGAGCTTTTAGCAGCATTTGTGTTGTGTTCTAATCCATAAATGTCATAGTTTTAAAATAAATTTTATTTTGGTTGTTAAAGTATAATGAACTGGTGTTTATTGAATTACTCATTTTCAAGCTAAGTCTAAACTAAATGTAGCAATTAATTGGATTAAAGAAGTTGTTGGTGTTGGTTGTTCAACAATAGTTAAACGATAACTTCGCAGTACAGAAGCTTCTTTAACGAAAGGTATATAACCCCGCGTCTCGCGTTCGATCCTCGTGCGGAACAAATATTTGTATGACCTACAGATAGTTGTTTCGGATCTAACCGCGGTACTCAGAGATATTTGATGATTCCTTAAGCCGTCACTTAGTAAAGATTTGACATAGTTTAGTGTGACAAAACTGTCAAAACCTTTACTTAGTGATGGCCTAAGTAATCATTAAAGCTCTCTGAGTGCAGCAGTAAGTTTAAATGTTTGTAAACGCACCCACAATACATGAGAAATTCTAAGAGTGGGGCAATTTTATAAAAAAAAATAAACTGTTGCCCCATAGACTAATGTAACAAGAATGTCAAACCAGGGGTCACAGGCCAAAGGCGTCTTTGATCAGACGTTTTCAATATCCCCGGCTTTTCTCTAGGGTATTACGTAGTTACCTAGGTAGCTGGGCAATATACTTAATAGAATTGATTTACAACCTCTCCGGAGGTGGATCGTCTATTGATACAGATTGGCTGTCGTTTGTTAAGTTCGATGTGATTTTAGCTGAATGTTGTTTTTTTGTAGTACTTAGGTTTCTAGGTTGACGATAAAATGGAATTGATTACAGTCTCCAGAGGAATCTTCTTTGGTTTTATCTTCGTTTGAAATAATTTAATTGCTATTGAAGTTAGCAGCGTTATTGGGTTTTTTTCAATACATACACACATATACATTACGTACCTAAAAGTACCTTTCACTCAAATTTCGCCAGTTTAAGTCCCATTCAAAGGCGTATTACCATCAACTAGTCACGATTCTAGACTTCGCGGCTCCTACTAAAAAAAATCTGCTGGAAAAACTTAACTTGGAATCAAACCTAGGATTTCATGCTTAGCAATCGCGCTTACGTTGACTATAAACGTGTTATTTTGTTCTCCTGAATTTCTCAATTGCAGCCACGAACTCTGGATTTAAGGGGGCCACCTTAGACAAAACTAGAGGAATATGTAACATTAAATATTTTGTGAGTAAATACGATTTTCCGTTTGCTTCTTAAGGCTGTTAATATAACTTATGGAACTTAAAGCGTGCTTTCTGCCATTAAGGGCAGTGTTGATAATTTATGTTTTGTATATTTTTTTAACTAAGGGTGACCCTGTTCCGTGAAATCGGTGTTTTATATCAAAACTTCGTTCAAGTGTTTAAAGTTTAACACTCATATGGCTGACTGAGATTATTAATTGATGATTGATTAATTTGCTTCGTTCTGCAAGCGCTATTTCAAAGCATGTGTTCCTGTGTTGAATTCCCAGTATAGCTATTCGCAAACAATCGATTTGAAACCGAATCGAATATGTCGTGTCTATCTTTTTTGGCATAACGAGAACGAGCGAGATAGACATACGACGTATTCTATTCGGTTTCGATTGTTTGTGAATAGCTAATATGCTGGTCAGGCAAAGTGATATTGTGCTAGCTGATCTGGGATAATCGAATTGGAAACATTAGCAGCCTTGGAGTTGGTTAATAACAATAAGCTCTAAGCTAAAAACGATTGAACTCAAAGGAATGCCGAATCTTTTTTCGGCATTCCATTGATTTCAATTGTTTTTTATCTACGCTTAGTTGCCTAAACGATTAGTGGTAGCAATGAGCTAGTGTTCGCCTAGCATGGAGTTTCTGTACAATAAGGGAGCAGATGTTACTGATTTTTTTTTAAACTACCATGCGTCCTTATATAAAATAGACAGTTTTTTTAATGCTGACTCAAGCTCATTTTTGAACATCGACTGTCCTTGTCATGATATCCGGGGGCCACTGCCTACAGAAACGTAAAATTTCTTTGTCTGAATTGGCGGATCTTCGAAACAGATACTTCATCCATATTATGTATATTACCTCCTACACCAGTCATCCTTGTAAAACCTATAGTTGCATTCTGCTTTATATTACTATTTATATCACTGTAAGCAATGTTGAAGATGATTATGTAATTCTATATTGAAAAGTGGGCGTATTATGTCAAAATATACAGGATGTAAATTAACCCTTCACACATACGTTAACCAAGCATTCTGTACATCCAACTAAGTACCCCTACGCAAATATTTTTGCTGGGAAACGACTTTTTTTTGGGGTCAAAAATTTAACGGTAAGACTCAATGTCTTAAAACATTGTGCTAGTGAATGCTCTAAACAGTAAACGGGTCATGGAGGTAATTTAAGTAAAGTTGTAACCTGAAAAACAAGTATTTACAAAAACAGCTGTGCAAAATTTGGAATTTGGACCCCCAATATCTCCGTAACTGGGGGGGGTTCCCAGGTATGGTCTAAAAGCAAAAATTGATCGCAGTGATGCAGAGCGAAAGGGAGTGTCAGACTTCTACTGACTAAAAACCAACCATGTTCCTTCTTAGCCCTCTATGTCGAGGCCACAATAACTAGTGTACAACCCGCGGCCCCGACGGGCGTCGGCCCTTTCGGGCACCTCCCATGTTGCTGACATCTCTTTGAGACGCGCGTGGAACACGAACGCGCCGTCGACACGGCCTGTTTTCGTCGTAAGACGGACGGACAGCGAGTTAGCCCATCACTCACCGTCCACAGGCCCGCGTCTACGGTGGCCGGAGGTCATCGCTTGACCCCCGACGCCCGGAGCGCCTCCCGCGGTTGCTGGGACGAGAGGTTCTCTCCCTCTCGCGTTCCTTCGCTAGCATCACTGCTTCGCAGAAGGAGGCGACGGCGTCCCATTCCTCCTCGCCCCGGACCATGGCTTGCACCAGGGCCGGGCGCGAGAGGTCGCCGCCGCCGATCGCCGCTACGAGAACACGGCGGGGCTCCGCCCAAGCGGGGCACACCTCCACTGTGGGCTCCACCGTGAGAACAAGTGCCATTCGTTTGCGTTAAGGGTACTTTTACACCCTTTATTCTAACTGTAGCTGTCAATATAACTAATGTAGCGTAATGTAGGCGTGTCAAGTTCATCTCAAGTTAAGTCCACGACTAAAAATACCGGTGTTAACTGCCATTGAATCCAATCTAATCCAATTGTTAAATTAATTGTGCATAAATTTAACCCTTTCTCTAAAACTAATTGAACTTTGGGTAACAATACCTAAAGGTCATTACACAAGTAATACCTAATGCTTGTTCTAATTCATTGCGTATGAGTAATATCAATATTTCCTGTTGTTAGTTCGTCGTGAAATCGTAGCAGCCGGCCATATCAATCTACAAGTTAAGCTGCGCTTGCCTAGACTGGTCTGTGGATGGTTGATCCACCATTGTATACCGAGGTTCCTTCTCGCCTCGGAATCTTCTGGGTATTTGGTACGAGCAAGTTCACACACAAATAAATTACAGTGACCTAGTACCTCTAGGAAGGTAGGAGGGACCCATTTAAACCAATTTATCTCTCCTTGATTTATTAAGGGTCTCTCTAATTAAATGGAGTCCAAAATATTGGTGAGACCTCCCTAAACGAATTACACAGGAACTTTGTTCAAGTAAAATTTATACCATTTGGGTTTATATTTTTATGCTGATAAGATTTATAATCGCGTGCATGTTTATGCTTGCAGCCCACGCTAATGAGGAAGTGTTTTCATGATAAATAAGGGTTTTAAAAATAAATGTTTGGATGTTTAATTGGTTGGAAAAAGTAGGTCAGCATGTTTGAACTAATTAAGCAAGCTTAGAAGGTAGCTCTTATATGCATTGGTAACAGGTTTCGCCTCCGTGGTAACAATAATAATGTAAATTTACAAAATGCTGCCGAGAAGCAAATCCCGAAATACCTACCGGAAAAGCTTTTAAGCTAGATAAACGAGGTGCGACAAATTACTCCTAAGAAAATTTTCCAGTTAGGCAAATGTGGGTAGGAATTGAGCATTAAAAGAGTCTTCGCGAGTAAATGATGCTTAAGTACGGTTGACGCACCTTGAGCTGGTGGAATCCGCAACCTTGCATACTCATCATCAGTCTATAATGTGCCCACTACCGGGACTCAGGCCTCCTCTGTATGAGAATAATTATAATCCACCCCGCGGGGCCAGCGCAGGTTGATAGATCTCACGAATTTTTACCCGACTGCGGCGAAGCCCATAAGGATGGTTATTAGTTCTAGGACATGCCGGTTTTCTCACGATGTTTTCTTTCACCGTTTTTAAGACTAGTGGTTTTTAAATTTCATAAAGTAATACGTCTGCCTGGGTTCGAACTTAAGTCTAACTGCTCGTAAGTCGAGGCCACTGGGCCACCGCTGCTCCGCATTCTATTATTATATTCAATCTCAGCATAAAATAAAGGTTAATTAAGTATCATAGTTTCGATCTGACCGAGTGAATGGCATCACCTGCTTTCGATAATGCAACCACTTTGTTGTCCTCTTTTATTTACCAATTAACATTAAATGGAGGCTCGAAACCAATTTTATATTAATCTGCTGAAATAATGAATAGTGAAATTTAATTAAACATGAAGTTTCGGACGTTGATGCTTAATAATAACTGCCACTGGACTTGATATTTAGGTTAATCCGTGCTTGCTTGGTTGTACCGTGAATGGGTGACCACCCATTACATACCGTGTTACTTCCATGCCTCGAAAAGCGCGTTAAGCCGTTGTTCCTGGCTGCCATATTTGGCCAGTGGCCAGAAAGTCTGTCAACCAGACTTTTAGGATGTGGAGGTCAGATAAGCAGTCGCTCCATGTAAAATATTGGTATTCAGCTGCCTCCAGTAAGACTGGAAGCCGACCCCAACATAGTTGGGAATAGGCTAAGCAGATGATGAGTACTTTCGGATGTTACATAGGTTCATATCCGTTATGTTTTATTTAAGGACAGAAAGAAATGTTATGGTATGTACTCTTTGTTTTTATTTCCAAAATATTTTAGAGTTATTGCTAGCACGTTTAGTGCTAGCAATAGTTTATTTGTGTTTAACAAATAAACTATTTGTCACTTAACTGTATGTTTCTCCATGATCATGGTGCTTGCAATATCTTCGAAATATCGGGAACTCAAAACAAATACGGTAATAGGGATGCTTACTGACTTAAAAAATATGATCCTAATTAGTCCGCCTGTTAGATTATCGGAAAATATTGGATACGTATTTTTTGTTTTATCAAATCAATAAAAAGTGACGAAGATAAAACGCGTCAAAGACTTGAGTGGGGTTTGTGACGTCACTAAACGGTAAAAAATGTCATACAAATGTGTTAGAATATGACGTCACACGAGTTCTCAAAGCACTGTATCGTCTTCATTGTTTGCTTACGTGAAAAGAGAAGAGAAACGTGTCTAATATTTTTTGAAAATCTATCTGACGAACTTATTAGATTTTTTTAGTTAACTGCTCCATTATTATATTTTTATTGTTACCTAATGATAATGTTAGTGACCATGTTAGTTAAATATATATATATATATATATATATATATACCTATATATATATACCAAAACGTTCAACACGGCTTATCTCAATAAAAATAAACCTATCTCAATACACTCACAAAGTTACAAAGTTTCAAGCCTACTATTTCAACCAGAAGCGTCCTCAAGTTCCACTTTGACACAAAGTATCGATTTGTCTAGTCGTTTCTCAGACGCGAGCGGATTCAGCAAGGCGTTATATATTTTTCATCGTAACTACTCTAAAACGAGCTCTCTATATCACCTGCTTCCACTTTATAAATATCTCTATTTCCAATTTGTACGAATAAGGACTAATTTTGACTGTATCTTTTAAGATTTGTCATTTTGAGTACATGTTTTAGTTAACTTTCTGAGATTTTGCTTTGGATTTTTACGTTTATTTTCTTTTTTGCTTAACAAAATTAAATGTTATGAGTCCTGAGATAATTAGGATCTAGCTGGGGTGTTAATTTTGTAAGTAAAAGGGTTGTTGCCGAGGTACGTACTAATTACTGTTATTACAGGGTTTTCAGTTGAAACTTTGCTTAGAACTTAGTGTATTTAAGCTGGAATTGTTAATCTAATCTAAACGATGTTATTATTTTGATAATGAGGGGTGGTCAATGTGCGGACAGCTAGGTACACATATTTACATACTAAACGTTTACTTCAATTCGTAAAGTATTGTTGCTATCTAAACATCACTAAGAAAGTGTTTTCAAAGCGTCTAAATACTGTGTTGTAACTATATTCTGCAAAAGCAGCACATTTAAAAAAATAACTAAGACATTTTCTGAAATTACCAAGCCAGCTTAAAACACGGGAAAATTCTGTGAAAAAGGACAACTAAACGAAAATCCACGAGTTGTTCCAAAAATGATGCTCTATTATGCTCTTTACCTCGAAAGCTTCGTAGAAAATACAATTAAAAAACAACAAAAAAAAACCTCTAAGAATTACTTACCGTTGCTGTGTACATTCAGTGTTGCCTTCGTTTTTAACGAGAGAGACGAGTGGATTATCTTAATTTCGCTGAAATAGTACGACGAGACCGCCAACGGTGCGAAATTATAGTCAGCATTTTGTTAAATATTTGAACTATGTTTAAGACATCTTCACTTTTTGTAGGGTGCCGTAGGCGAATGGCAAAAAATGGAAACTTAGGGTCCGGTATCCACAAAAGTGGAGACGAGAAGAGCGAAGAGGAGTCGTGCCTAATTCGACCAATCACGGGAAGGGCGAAAGACTAGATGTAAATTTTAAGTACTGTGATTAGCCGATTTCCGCACATCTCCTCTCGTCTCCGCTCTTCTCCGCCTTGGTGGAAACCGGGCTTTATCGATTCGTCATGACTGCTATCCGTCTGTTCATGTGCGTCTGTCCATCTATCCGTTCGTATTTGTCAATTATTTAACCAATAATTGACAAATAGTTAGGTTAGCAATATATAAGGTGTGATTAGTGAAAATAATAGATAAGTTCCGAACGTTTCAACAATTAATAAATTATAATCTGAACGTTGATATTAAAACAAATTGTCTGCCTTAATGATGAAGAAACCTCACAAAAAAAAAAATAATAATAATGTTTTAGTTATTATCACGAGACCATGTATTAGTAAATAGAATTACACTTGAGCGATCTGTAAGACCAATCAACCAGTCGTTTTTGATCTCAAGCTAACATTCCGAGATAAGGAATATCAATAGCATATGAGGCCACTTTAAACTGGTTTATTTACTACTGACCTTGGAACCTACCGAACAAGTACGACGTATATGTGTTGAAAAGACAAAAACTTTATCGTCTTTTGGGAAATATAAGCCAATTATACTTTTAAAGTCTTATATCATAAGCCTGTATTCCTGTGTGGTATAAGAAGAAACCTAAAAATGTTAAAGTTGTGAAACAACTAGGGAAATCAAAATCTATATGTTTACCAATGAATTTTTCTTCTAGTTCGTTTCTTCATTACTGGAGTTTATTGCTCTTGAAACGCGTTCACGGAGTAACTAAGCCATAAGTTAATAGGATAAGTTATAGGACTGCCAAGTCAAGATGTAAATTTCGATACTAAGACACGCAACTCCGATTTTTCGAATCCATGCTTGTTATCATTTTGACGACACGGTTGGCGCAGTGGTTGAGCGATTGACTGCGCTGCGCAGCATGTCGCGGGTTCGATTCCCGCACGGAACAAATATTTGTACGACCTACAAGTATTTGTTCCGAGTCTGGGTGTTTTTCTATCTATAATATGTATGTATTTACAAAAAAAAAAAAAATATGTATATAAGTAGTTTATCAGCCATCTCGTTACCATAACACAAGCATTAGGTTGCTTAGCTTGGGACTAGATGGCGTTGTGTGAAATGTCCAAGGATATTTATTTATTTATTTATTTATTTATTTATCATCATCATCATCATCAGCCTATAATGTTCCCACTGCAGGAACTCAGGCCTCCTCTCTAGGAGAGGGATGGGCTATAACCCACCACGCGGGCCCAGTGACGTGTGGTAGATGTCACAATCTCTTCGAATAATTTGGTTCAGGAATGCTGGTTTGGTTTCCTCACGATTTTTTTCTTCACCGTTTTGAGAGCAATGGTGATGAAATAAACTACACAAACTGCCTGGGTTTGAACCCACGACTCACTCCATTCTTGTATTGTATAATTATTATTTATTTTGGCTTTGATGAAGGAAAACATCGGGACGAAACCAAACCAGCATTCACGAGATATATTTCTCGATGGCCTGTAGTCAAGGGGCCCATGGGTCTCGTCGGGGCTGTGGGTTGTTCGAAATTGATACTGCGGCTTCGACACAAATGGCGAAGAAGAAACATGAGTAGTTTTTAGACAGCAGAAGTCTGACACTACAGACCGCTCTGTCCAGAGTGGCAGGAGTCATTTGATGATTTCCCAACCTCCCATGTGCGGCATAAAAATCTCTGACAGCATTATCGGGCCTAACTATACAAAAAGTATGCAGATGGAATTAGATGACGGATTTAGAGGCTAAATCGATTCAGATTTCGACATTATACAGTATGTTAACTAACAGAGGGCGTTCCCGTCAACCAAACATTCTGTACATCAAACTAAGTACCCCTACTCAAAATTTTTGCTGGGAAACTACTTTTTTTTTTGGTGTCAAAAATCACATTTTACGGTAAAACTCAAAGTACCACTCTTAAACATTGTGCTAGTGGATGCTTTAAATAATTAATGGGTCATGGAGGTAATTAAGTAACGTTATAGCCTGAAAAACTAGAATTTACGAAAACAGCTGTGAAAAATTTGGAACTTTGACCCCCAATATCTCCGTAACCAAGGGGTTTCCAGGTTGGTAATTTTTTTTTAGCATGTATGGATGCTATACTATTGCGGGTTAACGGGAACGCCCTCTGTTAGTTAACATACTGTATAAACAGACCATGACACGTTTCCGTTACAGAGTTGCCCTGCAATATTTTTTGGCTTCCACGCAGGCAACATCTAGTTCCTAAATAAACAAATAATGACTAATTAAAATTGTGATGAAGATTAATTAGGCCCCAATGCGCCCACAAGACAAACAAAAAATGTTCATTATTATTTTCCTTTGTTAAAATTTCGTTCGAGAAAATTGCTATTACAATATTTCTAGGGGCGAACTTTTTAACGTTTCGAAGTTTTCCGATAAAATTACATGTTTTTAAAAGAAAAGTTTTTAAAAGTTATTTTTATAATACTTTATCGGTAATATTGTTTCGATGTATTTATTTCAACTTCGCAAAGTCAATGACCGAAGTGTAATTCGATTACCTTTTTAAACTGTTTTAATTCTTATTAGAAAATAGAGGAAAAGAATGAGTGAATGAAAAGAATGCATGAAAAGATGAATGAAAAACACAAATAACCCTCCTTTTGGGCTTCGCTGCAGTTGGGTAAAAACTATTGCATGTAGCGAAGCTGAGAATGTTGAATTTTGAAAGTGGTGTATCTACACTAATATTATAAAGAGGAAATATTTGTATTTGTGTGTGTGTGTGTATGTACGTTTGTAATGAATAAACTCAAAAACTACTGCGCCGATTTCTAAAATTCTCCAACCATTGGAAAGCTACACTCACCATGACTAACATAGGCTATACTTTTTATCCCTGTGTTCCCACAGGAACGGGAACTACGCGGGTGAAACCGCGAGACGTCAGCTAGTTACGCAATAAATTAAAGGAAGGCGTCTATCTTGGTATATACGTATAATGAGGAAAGATGACACGCATGTGACTAAAACAGTGATAGATATTAATGTTGATAAAAAGAGATGGATAGATTGTCTGACGAATGATATGAAAGAGTAATAAAATCATGCTTTGGGGTCTGAAAAGGAAGAATGAATGAAGAAAACGTGTAACGCCGAGCCAAGCAAAATGGAACAACTGCCGAAAAATGATAATTTCTTATTATAATGATAAAAAAAACCGGCCAAGTGCATGTCGCACCACGCACAATGTAGGGTTCCGCAGTCACCCATCAACCCTGCCTCCGAACGATGATTTTTATTGTAAAAATAAAATAAACTTATATTTGCAATTTTGAAACCTGCGCTCCCATACATATAGGAAAAAATTTCATACAACTACGTGTTATAAGTAAACCCTAAAAGTATATTTCACTATTTTACTTTAGCACTTTGTCAGCGTTACTTATTTGTATATTCATGCCAAACAGCTTTCTAGTACTAAGAGTCTTTGAGATATAGTGCGGGTGGACAGACGGACATTGCTAAACTAAAAGGATAAGGGACCCTTATTGACTACGGAACCCTTTTCATACTTTGTTGGGGGTGTTCCAGTCTATCCGGATGCAGCTGAATACCAGTATGTTACAGGAACCGACTGCCTATCTGACACTGTTTGATATTCAGTGCAAATACGAGTTACTTAGTAAACTGATTAATAACTACCTAAATAAGTCGTTAAAGACGTTTTATTTCTATAAAAGACTAGCTTTTGCCTGAGGTTTTAAAAAATATTCCATCAAACTTGCATCCCGTATTTAACTCCCTTTTTTTTTTTCCCCGCTCTTGGGCAGAGCGAAAGGGAGTGTCAGACTTCTACTGACTAAAAACCACCCATGTTCCTTCTTCGCCCTCTATGTCGAGGCCGCGATAACCGGTGGACTACCCGCGGCCCCGACGCGTCGGCCCTTTCGGGCCCCTCCCATGTGTATTTAACTCCCTTAGAGTTTCAATTTCGAAAAAACTCTATCCTTTAGTGAAAACAGAATGAAAATCGATGAAGGAGTTATAGAGTTTATCGCAAACAGATACAATATTTAGTTATAGCATATAGTGAGACAGATAGTTATATGCGTAGTACAGTTATTGATCACCACTAGATAAAACTTTTAACATGTCTGAAAGATGTATGTGTACATTATCGTGCTCTGTACTAGAGCACGATAATGTACACATACATCTTCACAATATTTAGATATTGATGAATACAGTGTGGACCTAATGTAGATTTTTTATTTTTACTTGAGCATTGGAGTTATGGGTACTACCTTATATAAAATATACACTAATATCATAAAGAATTTAGAAGAAAAAAAAGTAGTGAAAAAACTAAAAAACCCCTCTGAAAAAACTGAAAAGCAAAAAACAAGCATATTTTAAATTAAACAAAACTTGGAAGCAGGCGGGGTTCATTTGAATATTAAATTATGAAATGAAAATAGAGTGGAACTCGCCTGCTTAAGTTTTGTTTAATTTAAAAAAGCACTTTTTTGCTTTTCAGTTTTCTCAGTCGGGTTCTAGTTTTTTTCACTGCTTTTTTTAAATTTTAACTTTTTAGTTCTTTTATGTTTGTTCTTTCGTTGGTCGCGTAAAATTCTTTGCAGATGAGTTAACTTTTGTGTTAGTTTATAGGATTTGTGACTTTGAATTTCTTTTAAACATTTATGTTTCGTATATTTTTGTAATCTCCTTATAAACCCTTAATTTTGATACCCTACTCGATGGTAATAGATTTTTTTTCCAAATCCACAATGTAACCCAAAATCCGCAATTTTTCTTTAGTATAGCCTATATTCAATTTTAATATAGCCAGTGACACTCGCGCCATCAAGACGAATCTAACGGCGTATATTGTATTCAAATCCCTTAATTCGTTTAGGAGTTATGAGGGAACGAAGAAACAGACATACATACATACACGCCAAACACATAACCCTCCTTTTGGGCTTCGAAGCAGTCGGGTAAAAAACACGTAGTTAGCTTAATGTTTTGTAGTGCCCACCAAACAACTTGGTGCATCATCATCTGCCTAGCCTTTTCTCAACCATGTTGAGGTCGGCTTCCAATCTTACCGGATGCAGCTAGCCAGTATTTTACATGGAGGGACTGCCTATCTGTCCTACACAACCCATAGTACTGGTTAATACGGTACCCCTGGATAAGACTGGTTGTCAGATTTTCGGGTCACTGACTAAGTACCTATAACGACTCGACTAGATGTCCACAATCTATAAATAACAGCTGAGACCAACGGCTTAAAGTGCTTTCCGAGCCACGAAGAAAACTCGTATATGTAATGGATGGTCACCCAGCCAAGGTCCAACCTGAGCAAGTCCGGCTTAACCTGAAGATCGACAACGGTTGTTATTATTATTTAACCACGAGATCATCATACATCCTCTCATAGTAAAATATTGAAACAACTTAGTGAAAAAAACTAAAAGCGAAGCTGATTTTAGATGTTAAGAGTACACATCCAAGTTAAATGTTTATTTATCTATTCCAGCCCCGCCTCGACGAAAGCAAACAATAATTCATTCTAAGTAACAACTACTAAACGATAACACACTCCTAACTTCCCTGCTTGTTAAACGGTAAACAGACCCACTAAACTTTGATTATCTTCAAGCAACCTTTATACAAATTGGATTAGATAGCAAAATTTATATATTCACGCAAATTGGTTTGGAAAGCGAGAGCTAACGATAATAGAGACTTATCCGGGAAAAACGGTTTCCCTACTAAAATATTTTTCGCCGAAAATAAATTACTTTCCGAATTTCTACTCTGGCTTGCTTGAAGGCTGGCTTCGTAACTGATATTAAAGACAATTTATATGGAATGGTGCTGTGGGGTTAGTGAATTTTGAATACTTCTTATATGCTTTCGGGTAGACTTAAAATGGTGTACCATATTTTACCACGAACTGCCACATTACAAAGGCCTACAATTTTACTTTTACTTAAGATTTAGCTCTTATCTGAATTATCTAAGGATGCTTTATTTTAAGTACGGGGTTAGGAATCAAACTTGAAACAGCAGAATTTTAAGATTATAAGGCACTACATAATTAATTTACGTAGAAGTTGGTTATGTATAATCACAGAATGTAAAGCTGTGAGATACTCGTATGGTTGAAAAAAAAATATGAAAAGAAAAATGATTGTACCGAATAGGTACATAAAACGAAGTCAAAACAAAAATAAAACACACACACTACATAAATACAGGCAAAACCTTTCCACGATTAGGGTAACGTCCCTAATGTCGGCCTGATAGCGTATCGCCAACAAATTCTACCACAATATTCCCAGTTTTGATCGTCAAAACATTTAACATCCGCTCAGTAATGGAATCCGTGTTGTAGGTACTACGTATGTATCTTTACTATGTACGATTATGGGATTGAGAGCAGGACGAACTTTCAGTTGCGTGTTTTCCATTTTCTAAAAATTCTTAAATATTTTACAACGACTGCCCCAAAAAAAGAGTGTAATGTTTTTAGCAGTTTATGTATGTATGTTTGTGAGTTTCTTTATTCCACCATAACTTCTAAACGCCTGAACCGATTTTGGTGTATGTATCGTGAGATTCTTTGCGTTATCCTGGGTGACAGAGGCTAGAGAAAAAAATAAAAACATGATAGGGTTGGCCATGGTTTGAAAATAAAAAGAACTTTTGATTGGTTTTTATTGAAATTTCAACGAAAAATATAATTATCGTCTAGAATGTGTAAGGCAGATTACAAAAATATACCACAGTAGTATGCAATATCTATTTTTTACTATTATTACTACTCAACAAAATATGATATGGTGACATTTTAAACCAGGGATTCGATACGAATAAGATAAATATCAATAGATTCCTTTTAGTTACAGAAATAAAACTGGCTAGGTTACAACTCCCAAATCTATCCACGATGGCAGCTAAATAGTTTTAAAGTTTGTATGAAAAGTCAATATGCGTCAATCAATTTTTTAAACACAATAGTTAAATCATCTGCGATGAATTTTACGCGACCAAGGAAAGAACAAACATAAAAGAACTAAAAAGTTGAAAATAAAAAAAGTAGTTCAAAACTAACAAAACCCGACTGAAAAAACTGAAAATCAAAAAACAAGCACGTTTTAAATTAAACAAAACTTGGAAGCAGGCGGGTTCATTTGAATATTCAATAATGAAATGAAAACAGAATGGACCCCGTCGCTTCCAAGTTTTGTTTATTTTAACGTGCTTGATTTTTGCTTTTCGTTTTTTCAATCGAGTTTTTTAATTTGAACTACTTTTTTTTTGCTATTTTTTCCGGTCAGGGTCGGACTGTCTGTTAAACAATAGATGATAGGCGAATAAAACAAATATGACTCCTCAGTTCATTTAATCCCATTTAATGATATTTAAATATTCATTCAATGGGATTACAAAATGAACTTTGCGTGTCGTTTGATGATTATAATCTTCTTCTTCTTCACGTGTTGATGAGCTCAAATCATAATAGTATGTATGTAGCCACCTGTACATATTTGCTTTGAATAAGTCCTGAAGGTGCAAGTGGTTGTGCAGGATGGGCAGAATAGGAGGTGGTGCATAAATCTTGCAGAGGGGCAATTTGTTTGGAATGGATGACTTAAACTCATGATCGTAATTAATGATTTTAATAATTGTGTAAATAAACAAGTGTTACGATCGCGAATCATATTTAAATCATCATTTAACCAGCTGACACTGATCAACGAATTGCGAATCGCTTCCCTCTTTATATAAATGCTGATTTCGGCTGCACCAGAATAGACTGAAAACTGAAAACCCCAAAAAAGTTGAAGGTTTTCACTAAATACTCTCCACTTCCCGAAGACATGCGTTTCATAAGTTTTATTTTGGTAACCTAATGACATGTATGTATGTGTCTTTATAGATAGCACAAAACAAAGGTCGCCCAAAAATAACAGCTTTATATTGATCGCGTTGTATCCGTTCAAACGTCGTCCTCCAATGATTTTTATTATTTATAGCGGTCGACGACATAATTATATTGAAAACACCACCGTGACTATACATAAAGCATGAAGTATCACTTTCTTTGACCATTAAGGCGACACTAAATGCCAGCGACCTTGAGCGAGTGGGTGGAGCTTGCGTCACACCCCGCGACTGCGAAACGCATCCCCGCAATGCTACTCGTTATTTCGCAGGGTAGCTATACTTTTCAAATAGTAAGGACTATCAAGCCCATTTTTTTATCACAATACAAAATATTGTAATATATCACTTTCATCGTAGGCCGCGATTTCGAAAAAAAAACAAAATGTCGGGCAGGCCACATCGGTTGTATCCCTTTTACAAAACGTGTAAATATTCTGATGGAATAGACATTACTCATACACACACAATATTCACTCATATATATATCTCACTGTCAAACGAGGTCAGACAGGAGTGGAAATTCAATTTATTTTCGGTTTGCACCGCGATTTCCCATGCGGATTTGATTTTGTTTTAGAATCACCAAATCGGATTGAAAATAAACGTATGGACAACTTTGTTGTGTTAACAGAAGTTTTTTTTTTAATTTGTAGCTTTGTACTGCTTTGTGGTTTGGTTATGACGTAACAGACGAATTTGGAATGTTAGGCCGTTGTATGTCTACAGACTTATATTTGCTATGGGACAGATATTTTAATCGAAAGCTGGTTAAATATATTATTGTAAGTCCTTGAGCTCGATTTATCCACATCGACGATATAAAATGTTTATGTGATAGAGTGCAGCTGATATTAAAATTCTTTCAGAAAACTGAATTCGCGGAGGATATTTTATTGAAAGCCTTATAATATAAAGTTCATCGGTTCGCTCTGTAGCTCTTTGCATATTGCATGAATTACATGTCTGTGGTATTTTTTCGAGAAATTGTTGAACTGGTAATAATATGGTAATCTCTAGAAGTCCTTCGCGGGCTCAGACTAGCACGAGCGTGGCGTATACTTTAGCGTAACGTAAATACGTCGATTTTTTTAAAGTACCCTAAATGAAGGCGAATGACACTTGTTATCATCGTCATTTCGATGTCTTTTTTGATTCTAGACTATACCTTGTAACGTTTTAGTTACGAGAACTGAAGTTATTACTTCAGAATTCACAACACAATCAGTATTATTCATAAATGGCAAACGTGTTTTAATGTTTGATTGTTTTTTTCTCTATCTCCAGTACACCTGTCTTCACGAGAACCTGTTCCACTACCTTTGCGAAGAGAACAGCGGAGCAGTCACGTTGCCAGCGGCAAGAGGCGACGATGCTTGGAAGGTGTACTTCAATGATATCCCAGAAGAGATCGTTGATGAGTTTGCTATGAGATACGGGATTGAAGCCATCTATCAGGCTATGACGTTAGTACTTAATTGTTATGTAAGCCTATTATTAATGAATAAATGTATTTTTTTTAAATAACTATTATGACAGATGTCCTGATTATATTCTCCGAGCTGGTTAGGCTTACTGTGCAACCATGGTTCGCTAGTGAAATCAACTTGCAAGGGCTAAGGAATAATTTAAATTATTATTGCAACTAACTCAACTCAGGTTACAAGCTGCTTTACTTTGTACACAATGAATTTTGTACCGAAATAAATGAGTTATATCTAAAAGTTACTTTTTAGTCAAAATTACGTTATTAATTAATTAATATCTATTCCAGGCACTTCCACTGCCTCTCTACGAAGTACTTGTGTGCCGGTGTTCCAGCAGTCATGTCTACGTTGCTAGCCAACATTAATGCTTACTACGCGCACACCACCGCGTCATCAGCTGTGTCTGCATCCGACCGATTCGCTGCCTCTAACTTTGGAGTAAGTACACAAAAATTTTAATTCTTCGATTTTATATAACCACTTTGTCATTATGATTATAAAACTGTAGTAGGAAGGTAACCTTTAAAATAAGCGTGTATCTATGTAAAACTTGAGTCACTAACAAAAATGAAAATCGTAAATTCAATTTGTATAATTGGTTATAATCAGAAGCGTTCGTGTTTAAAATTTCTTCGAATCCGTATAGACGTGACACAAACACACGTACATTTACATATTAATCTAAAGATGCGTTTTCCTATGCAGAAAGAAAAATTCGTCAAGCTGCTGGATCAACTACACAACTCGCTGAGAATCGATCTGTCGATGTACCGGAACAACTTCCCAGCATCTAGCGCAGAGAAGCTCATGGACCTCAAGTCTACGGTCGATCTGCTCACCAGTATTACGTTCTTTAGGATGAAGGTATGCAACTAAACAACAATTTAAATGTTTCATTATTATGTTAATGATCATTGTTGGAGTTAAACGGCTATGATACTTTTCAAATCGAGGATAACTTTATTATTGTGTTATCTATGATTTCTGGATATTGACAACTGATTTTACAGTTACCTACATTTTTTTTTTATATTGAAAGCAGCCTTGAGAGTAAGGGAAGATTGTATTTTTACCGCTGAGATTGTTCACTATGATCAAAACCGGTCAGGAGGCCCAACAATTTTTATGAAAGCAATCATTTTACTGTTAAACTTTAAGTATTTTGTCTTTGATATCAGGTACCTTTTATATCCAACCATCAAACCACTGACACTTACTGCGGCACTCAGAGAGCTTTAATGATTACTTAGGCAATCACTTAGTATAGGTTTTGACAGTTGTCAAAAGTATGTCAAATCTTTGCTAAGTGACGGCTTAAGTAATCATTAAATATCTCTGAGTACCGCAGTTAAATATGTTTAGTTTTTTTGGGTTCCTTCTGAGTTTCTAAAGTCTTTTATCTTTCAAGGTCCAAGAATTAAGCAGTCCGCCCCGTGCCAGCACCGTGGTCAAAGACTGCGTTAAGGCATGCCTTAGATCAACATATCAGTTTCTATTTGAGAATTGTTACGAGCTGTACAACAGAGAGTTTCAGGTAACTATAAACTTGACGGGGTCGCCCAGTGGTTGGGACCCCAGCTTACGAACAGTAAGTCGTGGGTTAGACGGCTAATTTTACTATGAATATGCAGTTGACTGTAAGAATGAAATAAAACGTTCGTTACCATCTGGAACAATAGAAGTTGGATGTTGATCATCGATTCAACAAGAACTTCAGTATTCTGATGGACGCCACCGACAGCGCCAAACTGGTAGCTCAATTCTTAGTCGATACCAATATAAAGTGCTATCGACACGCTAAGAAGAAGAGTATTGTTATAGCAAATTCTACATTTCAGGTGGATCCAAATGAAGCTAAACGGGATCCATCAGACCACGGGCCACAATTGGATTCAGTGGACTTCTGGCACAAGCTGATCGCCCTCATAGTATCTGTGATAGAAGAGGATAGGAATAGCTATGCTCCTGTCCTCAACCAGTTTCCTCAGGAGTTGAATATAGGACAGGTATGAATTTGATTTGTTTATAGGTTCCTATACTTACCGCCAAATCTTCGTGCATTCTTAGTTACGGTATGCGTCGCTACGTGTGTACTACGTCGAACGTAGTAACTTTCGGAATGACGTATTGCACTCCTTAAATCCTTTGTCATTCTTCGGGGTGTCCTACGAAATGGGGTGTCCTACGTGAGCGTCGAATACGACTCGACGCGACTCTGTGATTGCGACGAACGCGATCAAATCAGCGACATGCCCTGCTTGTGGGCTATGTGGCAGTCTGCGGCGAGACGCGACGTAACGCATACTTTTTTTGGGATATGCCGTTGAGCTGATCGCGTTCGTCGCAATCGCAGCGTCGCGTCGTATTTGTCGCTCACGCAGGACACCCTGTAAGCGACGGTGTGAACGCGACGAACGCGATCAAACCAACGGCATCCCCCCTTGCGGCCTGTCTGGCAGTCTGTGGCGAGCGCGACGTAACGCGTACTTGTTTTGAGAGCAACCAGATGCGACATCACGAACTACGAAATTGTTGATTCAGAAGCGTTGATCGCCGCAGTTCAATTCCAACTTTTTTTTTTTATTAATAAATAGTTTATTAATACAAAGAAGTTGGAAGAACGAACTTTAAATCTGGATTTTCTAACAAAATTGTACTCCATGATTCGAGAAGTAATTACCAAAATCACGTACGCTTGTCGTGGGTGTCGCGTCGTATTCCTCGCTCATGCAGGACACCCGTTATTTTATCACTTAACACTCACTTATCTTACTCGATTTTCCATTACAATGAGTTCCTAATATTTCGATGCATTTGCAAGCGCCATGATCGCTGGGTGACTGGAGAATTAGGACGGGTGGTATTGTCATTCTGTGTGAAAACATCACAATTAGTTTATTCAAGACTTTTATGACAGTACTGCAAAGTATTTTTTTAAACCTTCCAAAACAGTGAAATCTTTCTTCTTAGTTACTTCTTTCAGGTTTATTAAATGAGCGATTTCAAAATGTTATTTAAAATATTAGATTTGACCCGATAAACGCCTCGTTTTGGGGTTCGAAATTTAAAATCAACACTTTCTGTTAAGTTTAAATCAGGTTCATTTTATTAGAAGAGTTCATATTTGACTAAATTATACATGGTTTTGCAGCTATCGGCGGCGACGATGTGGTCGTTATTCGCAGTCGACATGAAATACGCCTTGGAGGAACACGAACAACATCGTCTTTGCAAGTCTTCTGCTTACATGAACCTGCACTTCAAGGTACTTAGCTTGGATATTAGCGTATTTTTTTTTTAAAGATACGACAAAGTAACCAAGAACTATTTAATTTGAAATAGCAAATCACAAAACCAACACAGTTATAAAATATTAAGAAACCGACAGAAGTATAACTACAGGTCCCAATAGACGTTTGTTACATCCGAGCGCCCGAGCACAAGTGAGCGCGCTCTTCTTTTTTTTCGATGATATGGCATCTAGCAGTTCATTCTGGGAGACTGTCTTCTGCTTAACCGGGCAAATCCCGTATTAAAGGGCTAATGTGATTGTGTTATAAGCGTAATTGTCATTTTGTATAATCGTAATAGATAGGTAGTACTTTAGTAGACACTTTGTACTTGGAATGGTCTACAAAAAGATTACATTTGAGTTACCTAACTTTTTATATTATGACGTGACTTATACCAACAGTTGGTCTATTGTCCTTGAAAAGGGTGTATGTAATCTCAGACGATTTATTAAGATTGCACATAGGTACCCATCTTATTTCCCGTTTGTAACTTGATCCTAAGTGACCAAATTTAAATCTATATCTACGTCGCATTATCTAACATGCACTGATAAATAAAATAAGCAATTTTAAATCTATTGTGTGAGGTAGGAGGGAGTTACAGATCAACTTACCTACTCTTTTAGATTTTTTCTATTTATTTTTAACCAGCGGACGTCACGCAGTTTCACTCGCGTAGTTCCCGTTCCTGTGGGGATACAGGGATAAAAAGCCTTGTAAACAAACAAATTTTTCCTCTTCATGATATTAGTGTAGATGTCCTCGCAAGACCTCTCAAAGTGTGAATGATTTCTGAGACTATAATACTGACTGCCTATGTAAAAGTGAAAGTAACTGTTGAGCAGGAGGTCCTGTGTTCAATTCCCAGCTTGGTGAAAGTGTAACGGGGTTTTTCCATCAGGAATTTCTCCGTCCCAACCACGGAGTCTGGATGTGTGTGTGTCAGGTTGATGGCAATAAGTTCACCCCATATTACTTGGAGCTTAAACATCGAAAGTTGGGTGTACAGTCAACAGCAGCAGTAGCTTAACATTTGGTATTTTATATTAGTGTATGTACAGAACTCCAGCTATATTTTTTAATTTTTCAGAAGATTATTCAGTATAATATTCCTAACTTGTTAGTAACGTGTTAATTCTACAAAGTTTTTTGTTTAAAACCTGCTATGAAACTTTAAATAGTGTTCATCTACTTCTGCTGTTGACTGTACTAATTGGTAGACCACTGCCTAACCCTTTGGAGATAACAGACGTGATTGTCACGTATAATATTAATCAAAACGCTATGTTGATTTCGTCCTCGCCATATTCGAACAAAATTCTTTATAAACTTTTCTTGTAGGTAAAATGGCTCCACACAAACTACGTGAAGGACGTGCCACCATACTGCGGAGCTGTTCCGGAGTACCCAGCCTGGTTCGAACCCTTCGTCATGCAGTGGCTCAATGAGAATGATGATGTATCACTAGAATATCTAAATGGAGCCTTCAACCGGGATAAGAAGGACGGGGTGAGTTCAATTATGTTTGTTAACGTTTCATCATCATCTGTCTAGCCTTTTCGTAACTATGTTATAGTTGACTTCCAGTCTAACTGAATGCAGCTGAATACCAGCATTTTACATGGAGCGACTGCCTATCTGATGTCCACAACTCAGTGAATACGATAGATACCCATTTTTTTTTTCTTTTTTTTGGCGGGTGAAAAAACCATCGAATAGGCCCTCCCGCTCTTGGGCAGAGCGAAAGGGAGTGTCAGAGGTTTTTAGTCAGTAGGACTTAAAACCACCCATGTTCCTTCTTAGCCCTCTATGTCGAGGCCGCGATAACTACTGTACAACCCGCGGCCCACGATAGATACCCTTAAGTAAGACTGGTCGTCAGACTTTCAGCTCACTGAAACTATTTATTTATTTATTTATTTATAACCAACTTACACTAACAGTAACACCACACGTAGGTATAAGTTAAAGGTTGAACATAAAAATTACACAAACAAAATAATTAGAAATATAAAAAATAAATACAACAATATTACAATAAAAATTAACATAACATTACTAATGCAACAAAAAAAAAATTAAATCATAAAAAATTAACAAAAACTCGTTTTACCGTATCGTAACTATATTATAGTACTCGGAATACAGTTTCTTTAACCCGAGGAGATAGTATTGGGAGTGGCAATGGACTCCAGGTAACGGGAAGCAGTGGTAAGGAGACTCAGATCCGTTCTTGCAAATATATCTAATGATTCGTCATACATTAAAATGTTGTTGATATGGGTAAGGGCTAGAAATAGCGGGCTGGTCTTAAGAGTTACAGTGCTAGTTTGAGGAATCGAAAAAAGAGGACTTTGGCGTGAGCGAAGAGTGTGCCGGATAGGTAGTGGGATGTTAAAAGATATGTACTGTAGTAGCAGGGAATTAAAACTATGTCGCTCTTTCAAAAAATCTACTCATCATCATCATTAGCCTATAATGTTCCCACTGCAGGGAATCAGGTCTCTTCTCTGGGAGAGGGATGGGCTATAATCCACCACGCGTGCCCAGTGCGGTTTGGGGGGCCCAGTGCGGGTTGGGGGGCCCAGTGTGGGTTGGAGGGCCCAGTGCGGGTTAGGGGGCCCAGTGCAGGTTGGAGAGTCCAGTGCGGGTTGGAGGGCCCAGTGCGGGTTGGGGGGCCCAGTGTGGGTTAGGAGGCCCAGTGCGGGTTGGAGTGGGGTCGGCGCAGCATACCTTTTTCTTCCATATTTCTTTGTAACTCGTTACCTCCATACAAGTCATGCCATCCTTTACACAGTCCATCCATCGTTTCTTCGGTCTTCCTCTACTCTTATATTTGCTCTATTATTTTCCAGTTCCAAAAATCCAGCGAGCATGCCCTCTTCAGTAACTCAGTCGTGGATGTATTTACCCAACTGACACAATGCTTCGACGTGGTTTCCAAGCTGGAGTGTCCTGACCCCGAAATCTGGAAACGGTATATGAAGAGATTTGCAAAGACCATCGTCAAGGTCCTCATTGCTTACGCCGACATCGTGAAAAAGGAGTTCCCTGAACATTTGAAAGAGGAACGAGTGGTATGTTGTATTTTGTTTGTTTCTATGGCAAATCAGACTTTGAATTAATATCATCTTTTAAGGTTATTTCGAATTGATCAGAGAAACTTGATAAAGCATCGTGAAATAAATGTGATATTTGATTGTTTAGGGATTTTTATTATTTCGTTCCGTAATATTTTCATTTGTTGTTTCTGTGCATTGACTTTGATATCTGTAGCATATTATTGTATTATGTCGCACAGATCAACAACAATGTGTGTCAAAGTAACGTCGCGGCAGGCCTAGGGCGAAGATGGCGGGACAAAAACAAATGCCAAATAGAGAGGATTAAAAAAGGCCATGCCGCTGAAAATAAAATATCCTGTTAAATATGTTATTTGAATATTATGTATTCTGATAATTTATGCATGATTTGGAAGACCTAATTACCCTTACAAAATTACATTACGAGAGCGATACGTTAAATTGAAACTATTATCCTTTAGGCGTGTATCCTAATGAACAACATTCAACAACTGCGAGTTCAATTGGAGAAAATGTTCGAGTCCATGGGAGGAACCAAGCTGGAGCGCGATGCTGCTGATATTCTCAAAGATCTGCAGAACAGGCTAAATGGAACGCTGGACGATCTGGCATCTATGTTTGCTATCAGGTAACTTTTATAAGTTTTTTTAATCTTTAAGCGAATTTGACAGACACAAAACAGGGAAATACAGCCACATTTATTTGCCCACTATGAAAAGAGGTTTTAGGGGTCGGGGTCTGTATAGACTCGAGTGGGCGTTAAATGATAAGAGTAGTGGACTGTATATAAAATAGGTTTAATACCATAAGTAACACTATCAATAGCTAGGTACAAAGAAATGCCCGTAGTGGCCTGTGTCGGTGAGCTGAGTGAGGGGAGCGCGTGCAGCCGCAATCGGCGGCCCGCGCTCGGTACGCCGCGCCCCGCGCCTTCCCCGTGGTTGGCCGCACATAGGCGAGGCGCCGACATATTCCCCGGGTTGAAGAGAAGTCTTCAATCTTCGACTGGTAGGGGGCAGATGCAGTTGAAGGCACGACGAATGGTGCCCCGCTTCGTCTTCATCTCAGCCACTCTCGTGACTCCGTCTACACCGGGATAGGTCTTTGTGACCCGACCCAGGGACCAGAGCAGAGGTGGCGTTGTCTTGTCCTTGATCAAGACTAATGACCCCGGCTTCAATTCACCTCTGGAATGAGACCATTTTGATTTTGCCTGCAGCAGAGAAGTGTACTCATTATGAAAGCGTCCCCAGAAATGTTGCCTGATGAGCTGGATCCGCTTCCAACGATCCAGCCGCGTGATGTTAGCTTCAGTCAACTGAGGATGTATTACCGATGAGAATGGTCGTCCAATTAGGAAGTGAAAGGGAGTGAGTGCCGAAAAATCGTTAGGGTCAGAAGAAAGAGGAGTTAGAGGGCGAGAATTTAACACCGCCTCTATGTGAGTGAGACAGGTAGCCATCTCCTCAAAAGTGAAATGGGTATGATGTAATAAGCGTTTTAAATGATGCTTACACGATTTTACAGCAGCTTCAGCTAATGAATTAAAGTGAGGGCTGTATGCTGGCGTGAAAATAAAATCGATACCCTCCTGTGCCATTTCAGATGCAACATTTGATGATTGTAAGAACCTACACATCTCATTTGATGCGCCTACGAAATTAGTCCCGTTATCGGACGTGATGCTTCGAGGCTTGCCACGACGCGCCACGAAACGATTTAGAGCGGCCATGTAGGCCTCACTGGTGAGGTCGGTGACGAGCTCCAAATGTACGGCTTTTACTGCCGAGCAAACAAAGATGCACATGTAGGATTTAGTAAGTTTGCATCCTCGGCCTTTACGATTGGCTATCAATACTGGTCCAGCGTAGTCAACGTAACTATTCAAAAATGGAAATTCAAGATTGGTTCTTGAACTGGGTAGTTGACCCATTATAGGCTGTACGTTCTGAGCCTTGTGTCTGAAACATTTAAGACATTTACTCACGACAAACCTAGACAAGTTTCTGCCACCTAGAGGCCAATAGGTTTGTCGTATATAGGACAGTAACAACTGCGGACCAGCGTGCGCTAGCTTTAAATGTTGCATTTGAAATATAAGTTTAGTAAGTACGTGCTTACTACATAAAACAATTGGATGTTTTACATTGAAATCGTAGGGGGAGTTATCGAGCCTCCCGCCCACGCGGATGAGGTTATGATCGTCAATGAACGGTGTCAGAGGAAGCAATCTACTTTTGCGCGGTAATTTTTGTCCAGACTTTAACAAATTATACTCTTCAGGAAACATTTCAAGCTGTGAATAATGTATAATTAACTTTAATGAATTTTCAAGTTCTGTGATAGTAAAATTACCTTGCAATTTATTTTTATGTTTTACATTGTAAATAAAGCGTTGTACAAATGTAAATATATTTTGTATTTTTGTTAAGCTAGAATACTTTACTAATAAATCATGAATGATTGATGAATGAATGGGAATGTTTGTATGATTACTACTTAATGAATGACTGTTGCTATCACCACTAATAAGATGAGTCACTACTTCCGGCAGACTATCTTTCCCGGTGTTTGGCATGCTGGGCCACTCATTTTCACTACGCTGTAAAAATGAAGGTCCAGACCACCACAGAGGGTCGTTCATGAGAACGTTAGCGCTCAGACCACGGGAAACAAGATCCGCCGGGTTGTCCTTCGACGGTACGTAGCTCCAGGTATGACCACATGTACTTTCCTGTATTTCGTTGACTCTGTGCCTGATAAAAGGCTTTAATTGGTTTGAAGGAGTAGAGAGCCAACCCAGGACTATGGTAGAATCACACCAGAATCTACATCTATGAATGGGCATGGTAAGTGATTCCTGAACCTTAGTACACAGCCTTGCACCTAACAAAGCTCCACAAAGTTCAAGCCTCGGTATCGTTGTTGGTTTGATGGGCGCTACGCGATTTCTAGAGACTAGAAGCTGTACGCCTATGGATCCACTGCCATTACAAGACCGAATGTACACGCAAGCGCCATAAGCCTTCTCGGACGCATCGGTAAAGACGTGTACTTCATGCGTAATAGAGTCTTCAAGCAAAACCCAACGAGGAATTTTTAAATCATTCAATGATGTTATTGTGCCTTCAAATGTAGACCAAAGGTTTTTCATTTCGGATGATACTTCGTCATCCCAGTCATACTTATCTAGCCATAGACGCTGCATTATCATCTTTGCTTCGACGACGCACGGACCTACGAGGCCTAGTGGGTCAAAGATCGTACTGATGACAGAAAGGACATGACGTTTGGTGACTTTAGTAGTGGAGGTGATATTTATATTATAAGTGAGTGAATCTGAGTCACAAACCCAGTTAAGACCTAAAGTTTTAGTTTGAAATGAGTTCAAACCTTGCTCAGAAAAATCTAAAGTGTTATGTAACTCACTGTTATGTGTAATTTGTTTGAGAATTTGAGAGTTATTTGACCGCCATTTACGTAAATTAAATTTTGCAGATGATAGGATTGAATGCACCTTTTTAGAAATTTCAACAGTTTCAGCTATGGTATCCCCTCCACTAAGAAAGTCATCAACGTAGAAGTCACGTCGAATGGCACATTGGGCACGACTATCCTCAATGTTATCAGCCAGACTTACAAGACACTTAGTGGCTAAATAGGGTGCAGAAGCGGTACCATAGGTTACCGTGTTCAAAGTATAAGTCCTAAGAGGTTCTGAAGGTTCAAACCTAAAAATTATTTTTTGAAGAGGTCTTTGGACTGGATTTATCTCAATGGCCCTGTACATCTTCTCTACGTCACCTGACACCACATACCTATGCTGACGAAAACGTGTTGGAATGGAAAACAGATCGTCTTGAACTACGGGTCCGACCATCTGAATGTCATTAAGTGACATTCCCGAACTGGTAGAAGCTGATGCGTCGAATACTACGCGTAGTTGTGTAGTGGTGCTGGAACTACGAATAACTCCATGATGTGGGATATAATATTTATTCATAGAGTTTTCTGGTGAATGAGTACAGTCTGAGTCTAATGTCATATGACCTAGGCGCTCATATTCTCTCATGAACTCATTATATTTTTTATGAAATAACGGATCGCGTTTAAATCGCCGTTCAAGGGAAAGAAAACGATTTCTAGCATTGGTAAAAGAATGACCTAATGTACTAGGATCCCCTTTTAAAGGCATAGTGACGACGAATCCTCCACTGTCATTACGAACAGTGGTTTGAGCAAAAGACTGCTCACACATTCTCTCTTCAAGTGAGAGTGAATGTTTTGAAGCTACGTTGTCAAGCTCCCAAAAATAAGTGAGGTCGGGAGTGACATTGGAATGATGGCAAAAATGAATAGCAGAAAAACATGATTGTTGCGAAATACTACCTGAAACTAACCATCCTAACTTGGTCTCGCATAGTTTAGGTAGGTTTTTCCCTATGTCTATTGTTTTGCTACCTAAGACATTCCAGAAAACTTCTGCCCCTACCAGGATATCTACGACCGACGGAACATTAAAGTTCGGGTCTGCTAGCTGAAGACCTGAAGGAATAGGGACGTGTGCGATATGTATGAATGAAGACGGTAGAACCTTTGTAATTTCAGGCAAAACATGACACTCGATATCTACAGTAAAGGCACAGCATAAAGACTCTATTGTGAGATGACAAGACTGTGTACTGGTGGATATGTGATTATTAATACCCGTTACCTTGGTGCTCGTACCGCGTCGTAACAAACCCAGCTTCTCTGACAAGCTTTGCGTAATAAAGTTCGCCGTACTGCCGTTGTCCAGTAGTAGGCGCGCCATGTACTTCTTACCCGTCACGCCCGTCACGTTCACCATCGCTGTGGACAGTAAAACATGCGCAGAAGTAGCAAGCTGCATGGAATTGGCTGAAAGCGCGACACTTGAAGAAGGTAAAGAAGAAGGCATAGCAGAAGGCAATGGATTGGAAGCAAGTTTTGGTTCGTTACTTTCTAAATGTAAAAGCGTGTTGTGTTTTGTTGTGCAATATTTACAATGTGAAAATCTACAATTGTTTGAACTATGTCCAAAGCGTAAGCAATTAATACACACTTTGAACTCAATTGCCTTTTGTAAGCGATGTTCTATGGACAAGTTTCTAAAAGATTCACATTTAAATAATGTATGTGTTTGGGAGCAAAGTGGACATTTACTGTTTTTATTTTTATTAATTTGGTAGTCTGATTTTTTATTTGTCTGGTTAGGTTTAGTCTCAGTTTTGTTAGAATTATGGCTATTATTTAAGGCAACAGTAGTATTCATAACAGAAGTGCCATGATTGGACTCCACTGATTCTAACCAGTCTGCTTTCCTGCTTAAAAATGAACAAAATTGTGTTAAAGTAGGATCTTCTTTAAAATTACTATTTCTGTGTTCTTCCCAATCTCGTCCTGTTGTCATATCTAACCTTTTAACCATGAAATAAATAATAATATCATCCCAATATTGAGTGGGCTTTTGTAAATTTGTTAGTGCCCTAACATTTTTATTAATGTTGTTAACAAGGTTTCTGATGGAAACACTTGACTCAATTGTTATGGATTCGACATTAAACAAAGCTTGAAAGTGGTTATTCACTAATAGGCGGTTGTTATTGTAACGTTCGCACAGCAAATTCCACGCAAGTAAATAATGATCGGCTTTAAAGTCTATGTTTTTAATAATTAAAGCCGCGTTTCCCTGGAGAGAAGCTCGCAGGTAGTGGAATTTGTTGATGTCACTTATGCTAGTGTTGTCGTGAATTAATGACCCAAATGTATCCCTAAACTCGAGCCAGCATTGGTAGTTCCCATCGAAGTGAGGCAAATCTATCTTAGGCAAACGAACAAAAGAATTCCTAAAATAAACATGTGCACCTGAGTCAGCATCTTTGAAGCCCGCCTCCGACGCAGCACCGTTGGCCGAGACACCGAGCAGGCTGCGCGTGAGTGCCACCAGGTTAAAGAACAGGCGGTCAAAGTCCTCACGCTCAGTCAACGCAGACTCGTCGTCATCGGAAAGTACCTCGATCTGTGTCTGAAAGGCGTCAAATTCGGTGTGTAAGGTTTCGAATTTATTAAAACGCTCCTCTAAGTCTAAGCGTTGCAGCTCAGATACTGTGGAACTACTTTTTACCACCTTTAAATAGTTACTGTAAATAGTAAGCTTCGACTTAATTGAACTACGTTTTTTAATTAATGTCTTTACACTATCTGCCATGTTTACGTAAAAAGAACACCTGGCCGCACAATGCTAATGAGCTCAATAGATAAAAAACAGCAAAACAGCTGTGCGTTAGTGAAAGGGATCGTGAATCACTATCGGTCAACACGTGTCAACTTCGTGCGAATCAGCTGATTACGTAGCGCTTTTTGCGAAATATGCGTGATTTTAAGCAGTGATTTTGATATTAATGGGAAATAACGTTTTTTTTTTAAGCACTATATGAACACTGAAAGTTAAAACAATAATTTTTCGGCATGTGAAGAAAGCAAGAAAAAATAACTAATTGGAACGGACTCACTCAAATACAGTATTATACTCCCTGTATGACTTCAGCTCCCACGATGACGATGCAGGTTGCTTCGGGAACGACTCCTTTACTTCAATGTTCGTGTCGTGCCGCGTGGCGCTCGCGCGCGATCAAAGTCCGCGACGTGGAACACGACGACCGGTGATATTGACGGCGTTAATTACGGTTATACCGGTAATTAATTTTGCGCAATCGGAGGACCAATGTATAGACTCGAGTGGGCGTTAAATGATAAGAGTAGTGGACTGTATATAAAATAGGTTTAATACCATAAGTAACACTATCAATAGCTAGGTACAAAGAAATGCCCGTAGTGGCCTGTGTCGGTGAGCTGAGTGAGGGGAGCGCGTGCAGCCGCAATCGGCGGCCCGCGCTCGGTACGCCGCGCCCCGCGCCTTCCCCGTGGTTGGCCGCACATAGGCGAGGCGCCGACAGGGTCGGAAACAGTGGTCTCTGACTGGAGTAAAGAAAAACAGTTTATTCTTAATTATGACCCGTTTACTATTCAAAGCGCCAACAGACAAAGTTTTGAGTATGCTTCTTCGATTTTTCCCATAAAGCGTGATTTGCTTCCGCAAAAATAATGTCGTTTCTCTGCAATCATTTTCACCTTACTTAGTTTGATATACATAATGCTTGGTTGATGGCTTCGTGGTGAGATCGTTTACACTGGGTTATAAGCATTCGGTCCAATGCGAGTATTCCCAAAAAAAACTTTATTTAACAATAAATATTTTTCATATCAGTTTGGAGACGCGAATCACGGCGAGTGTGAAAGAATTGGGAGAGTTACTGCAAAAGGTTGGCGGTGGCGGAGCGCCCGGGCAGCAACAGCCTCCAGTACATCACGAAGCTGACGAGGTGCTGCGACCTCTCATGGATATCTTGGTAAGACATAATACAGGCCTTAATGTAAATGGTAAATTAAGCAAGCAAAGCAGCGGTGGCCCAGTGGTGTCGGCCCCGACTTACGAACAGTAGGTCGTGGGTCCAGGCAGGCGCATTACTTTGTGTAATTTATTTCGTCACCGCTGCTCTCAAAACGGTGAGGGAAAACATCGCGAGCAAACCGGCATGTCTTAGAATCAAAAAGAATCGAAGACATGTGACATCTATCAACCCGCACTGGGCCCGCGTGGTGGATTATAGCCCACCCCTCTCCTAGAGAGGAGGCTGAGTCCCTGCAGTGGGAACATTAAAAGCTGATGATGAAATTAAGCAATGCGATGTAACTGCAAAGTAGGTAGTTTTTAACACAGTAGGTAATAAATAACTGCCAAATAAGTAAATTTTATCTATTTGAATTGCCTAGTCATTTATAATTTTTCTTTGATACACAGGATGGCTCTCTCACAATGTACGCAGAATCCTGTGAAAAGACTGTACTAAAACGACTACTAAAGGAATTGTGGAAGATTGTGATGAAGATATTAGAAAAGACTGTTGTGCTTCCGCCTATGACTGATAAAACGGTAAGATTTCTAGCAACATTTCAATGAGAACTAGATCCAAAAGAAACGAAACCTTTTAGTGATCAAAAACTGGCACGCAAATACAAATTATTTTTTTTAATTGAGTATTCTAATTCTAGGTTTGTCTTTTCAACATTTGTGTGTCCAAATTTCGTATCCAACTTGCCTCTCGCAGGTCTGCTGGATGAATTTTCTTATGATTTATAAAGTATAGGTGCCTTCCTGTGTGCACCCTATAAATAATATATAATATTCATGTAGTTTAATTTGTGGGTAACTAAGCTGCAATAAACACAATGGCCGAGTTTCTTTGATAGAGAGAAAACAAACAAGGGCTATAAATAAAATTGGTCAACTGGACCCGCGTTAAACTGTGAACAAATCGACCAAGTTAAAATGTTACTTGTTCGACTGATCACGCGGGTCCGTTTTGAGTGGGCCCAGTTGACAAAAGACTCATATAAGTAAGTGTTTACATCCTTAATTCAGATGATGCTGAAGAACTTGACGAACAACGCCAAGAACTTGGCTGCTAATGCAAAGATTGAGGACATGACGCAGCTGTTTAAGAGCACGGTTGGTAAGCAGGACGTCAAGCATGCGCTGTCCGGCGTCATGGATATATCGAAAGAGGTAAGTTTAAAGATATTTTCAATTTCAACTAGTTAATAGAAATCATAACTAGTTAATGTCATACCTATTATTGGAATCAAATATAACAGCTCACAACTTAGGACCCAGCAATATTAATGACAATAACATCCGTGGTGCTAGGCAACTGGGCTTATCCTAGTGGTATACGTCCCTGTGTGCCTATTGAACTTGTTCTGTTCTGTCTCTTGCTGATATGGAGGGAAGTGGAAATAATATTTTTCCTACTCCTCCGCTATTCTTTTCTGATTAATTTCGTTGCGGGATCCAAGACAGTTAAATCGTTACTCTTTGACTTCGTCGAGCTTCATTGTCTCGGCGCTTTTCTTGTGGTCGCCACTATTGATTCTCGCTTTCAGAAGTTACAATGGTTTGGGAATAGTGTGGCGGGCTTGTCCCTTTAAAATAAAATGTTAATAGAAACTAGTATTTAGTGAAGATGCTCGTACCTTAATAATACCTGCCACTCGACATACCGAGTGTCCTCCGTGCCTTGAAAAGCACGTTAAGCTGTTGGTCCCGGCTACCATATACATATGTAGTAGTCAGTCGCTCCGTGTAAAATACTGGTATTCGGCGGCATCCGGTTAGACTGGAAGCCAACCCAAACATATTCAGGAAAAGGCTAGGCAGATGATGATTCGAAGCTATAGTGTCACTTAACAGAATAAATGAAATGCACTAAAACAAGGGAACTTGTATGTATAGTGTACAGCCATAATAAAAAAACAATAAACGTTCGAAAATACTAAAGCAGACGACGGTGTTGCGCGTTTTCAAATAATTACAGATTTAAAGGAAATAGTGGTAAGTAATTTGGTCACAAAAATCATGCATTTTGAAATTCATTAAAGTTTTTATGTTTGTTTATTTTCATTAATGTTTTATATTTATTTTCATATGGTAATGTCTTTGGAATACTTATATGCCCCATTCTAGCAATGATAAGCAACAATCTTAAAAATCTCAGTTACAAAACCAAAAATTCGTGTTATTTTAAATACTTTTAATTTATCCATTTGGCCCACAGCATCTATCAGCCGAGAAGAGTCTAACACCAAAGCAGTGTGGAGTCCTAGATGCAGCTTTGGACACCATCAAGCTGTACTTCCACGCTGGAGGCAACGGGCTCAAGAAGGCCTTCCTAGAAAAGAGTCCAGAACTGCAGTCCTTGAGATATGCTCTGAGTTTGTATACTCAGACTACGGACACGCTCATCAGGACATTTGTTAGCTGTCAGCAGAACCAAGGTAACTACATGTGTCTAGTCCGTCCGAAGTAATAATGGTTATTTATTTAAACGGCCAGGCCGTCATAAGGTCAAGTCATAAAATAGAAATTAATGTGTTTATAAATTGCCCAAATGCCGTGATGTTTTTGAAACAAGAATCAAGATATTTCATTAATAATTAGAAATACCTGGCTGACAGTCCCATGTAAGAGTTATAATTATTATTTAAGGTACCCGTAGAAAAAAAACCTGATACCGTAGTGGTTCTCTAAATTTGTTTTACCATACTCAGTAAGACTACGAGTATTTCTAACCGTCAAGACTAGTTAAAAATTAGTTTACTAGGCTCTCTTAAAGTAAAAAATAAGAAGACTTACTGTCAGTTCTATTTTGGGGTCTTTAAATTGAGAATTTTACGCAAGTGTTGAATTCAGACACGTCGTAAACGAGACGAAACTCGCATACTATACATATTACTTGCTTCAGTTTTATTTAGGTGTATATTTTTTTTAAATTCCGCTATAATTAGTACATTTCTGCTGCCTATTTAGAAGCGGCTGTCGTGGAAGAGGGCAGCGTGGGTGAGGTGTCATTACAAGTGGACCTATTCACGCATCCCAATACAGGCGAACACAAGATAACGGTGAAAGGTAAGCAGTTACTTTTCCTGATAACATCATGCCTGTTATCCCTGAAGGGTTTGGTAGAGGTTTTTTGCCAGTTACATTTAAAGCTGTCGTAAGGATAGGTGACGTTTATTGGATTTTTATAGGCCTGTGGCGACAGCGACATCGCTATCAAAGTTATCCGCGACATTAGCTCATATCAAACATCCCGACTTACATAATGTCGGACAGATAACCCTCCAGACACAACACCCGTCTGGTCGGAGGATCCTACCTTTTCTATGGGGGGTTAAGGAACTTTCCTGTTTCCCTCAAAGGCTGATAATGATGAGAATATAAAATCACCAGATCATGTGTTGTTAAATCCTCTTCTATCCTTTCTTGCTAAATTCTCTAACATCAATTACAGTGGTAGCAGCAAATGATCTGAAGTGGGTGATACAAAGCGGCATGTTCCGTCCGTTCATCGAGGTCAACCTCATTGGTCCTCACCTCGCAGAGAAGAAGAGGAAGTTCGCCACCAAGTCCAAGAGCAACAACTGGAGTCCTAAGTTCAATGAGACTTTCCATTTGTGAGTACTCATTCACCATTTTGCTATTATGTGTTTTATTACCCGACTACAGCGAAGCCAAAAGGAAGGGTAATGATTTGTAACCGACTTCTTATGATATAGTTTTATCTGCCATGAAAAATAGACTGCTACACTTGTGGAATTGTATCTTTAGTATTGTTGTCGGTTGTATCCTACAAATTTTCCATATATTATATTATCATATTCAGAAAACAAAGTGTACTAACCGACTGTCTAGTGCTGAACAAAAAACAAAGCAAACGTACAAGGTACATTTCTAAAACCATATTCTTTGTCTCAAATGTGCCTACAACATTTTGCAGACGTCACCTTGCATCCTACTTGTCTTTCCAGTTTACAAGAGTATTTCAGTCGTTTAATATATTGTTCTGTTCTCTTTCCAGCATGGTTAGCAACTCGGAGCAGCTGGACCTGTTCGAGCTACACGTTTGTGTGCGTGACTACTGCTTCGCGAGAGAGGACAGACTCGTCGGGGTCGCTATCATGCGCATGACCGAGATCGTTGAACAGGTACACTGCTTCGATTCGTCATCACCATCGTCATCATCCAGTACTGATCATGAGAGTGAGGGAAGGCTAGAGTGAAGTGGACCAGAGTAGTAGACAATACTTAATATCTTGTATTTAAGTCTTGCCTGCTACTCTGTCCTAACATCTCTGGCGGCTGGCTCAAGATTGGATGTAGTAGTGTGTACGGCAGAGGACCTAGACGTGGTAGTTTAAAGAGAGAGTGATCATCATCATTATTCAGTTCAATATTCACATTATTTGTTCTGCTCCATGACTATTGAAATGATGTGACAATACAACCAAGTCATTCACATACCGCTTAAAATTTTCAGGGTGCAATCGCCTGCTGGCTGCCTTTAGGCACCCGCATCAAGATGGACGAGACAGGCTGGACGATACTAAGAATACTGTCCCAGAGGCACAACGACGAAGTTGCCCGGGAGTTCGTCAAGCTCAAGTCTGAGATGAGGACCGAGACGCCAGCCGGCGCACAGGGTCCAGCGTGAGACAATTAAAGAAACCCCACGTGCCACAACATTCTACACAACCTACCAACTCCAAGACTGCGACTGGACTGACAGATCCGGTTGTGATGTCCCTTAATATTTCAAAACAGTTTAACGTGCGCAAGCGAGACAGAACCATGTTCTGCACGAAGCGTGCTGAAAGAGACGAAGCCACTGCAACGGAGTAAGGAAGTGACATTCGACGCTCCGGCGGCTCCCGGTCAGTGCTCGTTGATTTTGTTTCGTACAGTCTCGACGGAGAAACGTTTTGTAAATAAAATTTATCTTTGTTAAGTTACGCGGATAGTAGAATATTTTGCACAAATTCGTAAACATTAGCAGACAAGACTGACCGTAGGCGGCCGGGCGCGGCGGCGGACGCGACTTAGGGATCCAGCCCCTGCTGACTCTCAGCTCAAGAGACATCTTGAACTCTCTTAGTATACGGCAATTATTTAATTTGCCTTTATCAATTATCATATTTGTTAACTTCGCTCTCTTTTCATTCTTTATTGTTCAGTAGCGAAGTTATTTCCTTCCAGTTCAAACTACCCAAACTTTTGCTGGGTACCTAAATTCGCGAACGCACGTTGACCCTCGTTTATGTAATAATATTTATATGGACCAAAACGTCGTAAATACGGATGAATTAATCCTTAAACATTAATATTAAAATGCAACATAATTATTTATCTAATTAATCATCTACTCGTTATACGTGTACAGTAAAATATATGGCCTTATGAAAATTATTTCCTTTGTTTGTTGGTTCATTGCTTCTGTCGAGTCGGTTACGTGTAAAAGTGTTGAGGATGTGTCCGGAGTGCTAGGAGGTATGCGTTTCTATATATTTTTTCCTTTCGGTAAATGCGTGGTGTATAGAATTATGCGAAGTACATAAAGCATGTTCGTTTAGGTGATGAGTGTTATATAAAATGGAATTAATATAGTCATAGCCGTCGTTTGTTCTTGAGGATCCTTTACGCGGTGCTTTTTGACGTCTGTACGTAAATATAGAATTAGAAACAAATTATCTTGAACCATATATCTTTATTCAAACGCAACGTTCAATACTAATGGCTTCCGTGATAAAAATATACTGGATCAACAGAGGAAATGATTTGTTTAAATTTATTTCTTACAGTCTGTACGTCATGTTATTTTGTCGAAAATATCGCCCGGATATCTCATATTTAATGAACTTTGTACTGCTTTCAAAGCATAACTTGTCCATAAAAACTAATAGTTCAAAAAGTATCGCGTAACAAAATGGATGAAAAATGTGCGGTATTGTCATCTTTTATAAAATAATATATAAATAATTATTTTACGTGTCCCGTTTTGAGTGACCTATATTATGGCTACGTGATCCATATTTATTACAGACATGTACATAACAATAAGTAAATGTTAATATATGTGTATATCACAATATTTGCTATTACTTTAATAAGCTTGGCCTGTTCGAAATGTAATCTAAAATCTCCAAAAATCTTTTTGTATATTATTGAAAATTGTGATATTGTTATAAAATATGACGTAACATCGTAACTGTCGTGTTTATCTGTTTAATAGATCCGATGTTAATTGTTAATAAATAAATAATCATTTTTGTTAAGTATTGAAACATTCCATTTGTAACATTTCATTCCATTTTGTTACTTTTGAGACTGTTTCTAGAAGTGTTATTGTGTTAATCATTTAGGTATTTTACTGATTGTTTTGTTACTAATAATTAAAAAAAACCTTCCAAGTTAAGGCCCCAGTGCTCAAAAATAATTTGTTAAGGCTATAATATTATAGCGAATAACAATAACGAATCGTTGATTTATTAACATAATAATTAAAATATACTTAAAAAATATATCACAGTCCAAAACTCAAACACGTTTGAAAGTCGTCACATAAATACATTATAATGTGTGTACATTTTCAATAGCATTAATTCAATGATATTGATTATTTTAAGTGCACCTATGATGACTTTTTTTTTCTTTGTCCAACTTTTTCGGCTTTGTAATCAATATTTTGACAGCTGATTGATTGACTTGTTGATTAAAGAAGTCCGAAAGTTTTAAGATCCTTTATGATGTATACATTTTTTCTTGTTCTCGGTAACCTTCAAAAGGCACCAGTAAAAAATCTTTAATGACGTTGAAAATGCACACGATGTGTAAATAGGCACATCACTAACTGACACGGGACATAAATTTTCTAAATATTAGCATTTATCATGGATTACATATCTGTAGATAGAGAATGTGGTTTGTCTAGTCCAAATCTCAATAACATATATTAATTAATTATATATTTACTCGTCTTATTATAATATATAGAAAATACTTTTATTATTTCTAATTTACATTTCCGAGTTGACTGAATCTGTATAACTATAGCGTAATAGAAAATTGCAACAATAATTGTTAAACAAAATTGTTTTGTTCTATGTATATTATCTCAAGAAATCAAAATGTATTCTATTCAATGTAATAATGTGCGCAATAAACCATTGAAATAACCAATTGAATTAGATATAATGCATTCTTTGTCCACGATAAAGTAAATACAAATAAAAAAATAATTGCATGGGCATTACTGCGTTGAATAGAGCCTTTCAAGAAAATATTTTGGAAAAATATAGTGACGCCCATCAAATAGAAGTTTTGATTGTGTTATTTTAAATTAAACATTTCATTATACCAAAAATATTATTGGTTCATTGACATACATTTGTAAATAGTTGCAATTCGTACTTCCACCGTCTGTGAAGGAAAGCCACTATATTGAATGGGATCGTGTGATATCTACATAAACCAAAATATATCAGTATTACTTTTCGTGTATTTAAGTTAAAGTAATTTGTGTATGAGAAAAAATCTGTGACAAGTAACACTGTTTATGAAGATATTGCGATTCGAGCTAGTATAAAAGAAAAGCGCACAGTTTTCATATTAATCTCATCAAAATATATAATAACTAACAAATTGTATTGACACATAAACCTTTACCATTTGACAATACTTGGTAAATATTATTTTATAAGTGTAATAAATGTGAATGTCAAAAGCATCGGCATCACGTAAGTCTGTTACGCTCCAATTTTAGTATTAAATATCACATAACATTGCATACATCTTTGTATAAATGCATATATGTAAATGTTACATGTTTAAACACATTATTGAATTTAGAATTTTTATGAAAAAATAAATAAATATCCGTATTTCAAATATATTTCGTTTCGTTTCATTATTCCCGTTGAAGTGTGCACAACTGCGGAAAACCGATTCCTCAGATAGTTTTTCTGAAAAATAAATCATTTCATGTTTTCGTACGATCGTTAAAAACCTTTTCTCAAGTTCGTTGAATCGGCTTCCTGTCTAGCGCAAAAGCAGCTTATTTTTATTTTCTACCATAGTAGAATCTAACGTTATCAATGTTTTTTTTTAATTTAAATGGTGACTCGCACTTTAGCTTAACCCTTGAACTGTGAAGCAATAAAACGCAAATCTGCATAAAAATGTGAGGCCACCCTGGGTGGTCGCATGCGATTTCGGCGCGTCTGATTAAAACGACGATATCTCCGAAATTACGTTAGTTAGCTCGCTACCAGTTATATCAATGGAATCGTCATTACATTAGCTAACTAGTTATGTATGGTTTAGTATAGTTTTGCCTTGTAATGTATTAGTAAATGTAATGTGTGTTCAGTGTGAGGGAATTTTTCCAGTTTCTAGTGTAAAGGTGATTAGAATTCAAAAAATAAACCATTATTTCAAAAAGTTTTTGTTTTATTTCCACAAGTACACGTTACTTCACATAAATAAAACAAAAGAACAGACCTCGCCATACATTTTTTTCATCTCACAAGCTTAACAATAACATGACGTCATTTACGAGTGCCGTGTTCGGAACAAAAGAATGGGTTTGTTTACACTTCTATTCTGAGAAAGATTTACGACTAGTGGCTTGGGTTACATTTTAATAATAATGTTCGGTTCACATACTTATCACAGACGAAACGTGAGCGGTCAGAAGTGTTTAGTTTAATAGTATCGCTTACCCAACACAACCACTTGAAAGCGGGCGCAAAAAACACCCACTCAAATTTTGGATCACTGTTTAAATTCTGTTGCCTAAATTTGAAATGTAATTTCACATTCTACATGTTGAAGATATTTATTAAACGTTAGGCACATAAAAAAGGCATGCTGCCTAACAAAAACATTACACAAATCAACAATCAAAACGAACAATTTCAATAAAAAATCACATAAAAAACACTTGGATCATAAAAAATATGGAACCGGCACTCGGCACACACACACTGTCACATGTAAATACGGTTTTTTTTTTGTAGCAGGCACTTCAGGCCCACCAAAATCTTCGTCCAAGGGTGTTTCCATTTCGCTTTGCAGCGTCCTGGCCACCACCCTTGGAAGCTCCACCTCCTCCGCGTCGCCGCTCTCGTCGGAATCTGGGTCGCTTCCTGTAACAAATGATAGATTGGTTTAAAATCGGGTGGAAACCAGAAGTCACAGCCTGTTCTTCGAGAAAAAAATACATATTTACAAAAAATATTCAAAATAGAAATCACGGATGCCGTTTCCATTTTTAAACGATCCAAGTTTCGGTGACGTCACACAACAGCTGCTGCGCTGTGATTGGCTAGCGCGTGCGTAACGGCTCAGATAGTTTTACGTAATTTCATTTTCGAATTGAACACAACAAAAATACAATAATATTCAAATTAAACACCATACATCTATCATACGATACATAAAAACATACGTAACAGCCATAGTTTGCATTTCTATTAAGATTTACCGCCAAAATAGCGCGAAATGTATCAACGATGTCTCAAACGGTTTTTCATGGTTGTTGAAATGACTATTTAGGCCCGAAATCTTTATCAATTACACTGTTTACGCAATAAAAATTGTTTATTACTTACCCAGGCATGTTCCTTTTGAGTCCCAGACACAATCACCAGTAAAATATAAAAATATTGGAGCGGCAACCAGCCGGCGCGCGTGCGAGATCTCAACTGGCGAGCCGCGCGGCTTGTGGGTTTGTCGCGTCGTCATTTGTTTGAAATATTGGGCCTTGAAGGTTTTAAATGCGTTCTTGTACGTTCTTTAATAGATACCTACAATATACGATTACAACTTTGAGATCCTGCTGCACTATCTACACTATAGGAAAGATTTGTATTTTTGTGTGTGTTTATGTTTGTAATAAATAAACTTAAAAACTACTGGACCGATTTGAAAAATTCTTTAACCGTTTGGAAGGTCATATCCCCATGTGACATAGGCTTTTTATGCCTGTATTCTTACGGGAACGGGAACTACGCGGGTGTAACCGCGTGACGTCCACTAGTTATGATATATAGTACAGGTTTTTAATAGAAATTCTATGTTCTTAAGAAAATAACATTACAATCAGTAGCAAAAACCACTTTTTAATATTCGTACACAGGGCCGCACGCTTTCGTTACACTCCTATTTTAAGCCGGCCCGCCGTGGTACGGAATTTCTAAAGAAATCTAAGCCAGCTTATACTGGTTTTGTTACTACTCAGGAGTGTCCTACTGTATTTATTTGTTTGTTTCTCGTACTAGCTACGGCTTCCATTTCCTGTTATTATCAATAATCTAAATATAATACTTATTGAGAGGAACGAAAATAGAACTCATAGAAATATTTTGTTTAATTTAGTAAGGCAGAATCATACTAAAGAAGGGTGCGTAGGCGAATGTTTGTTTTCGTTTCAAGATCTTTATTCATATATCTGAATAAACGAATAATTATCATTTATTTTTAGAGATTTGAATAGAATATTCTACACAAATGAATGGATTAGTCCATCCAAATGGTTAGTGCCTAATTACAACATGTGAGTCACGAGGTGTCAGAGTTTTTTACGCCGCCTATGGGCCCCTGAACCTAACCTTACATGCGGTCGCGAAATATCTTTTGATTTACTAACAATGTGTTCCATCATCGAAGCAACTGATTAATAGACATGTTTCCTGACTAAATAAAATAATAATATGATTCTGTTCAGTCCGTCAATTAGAATCGAAAAATATTGGATATGTGTTTTTTGTTTTATTAAATCAATAAAAATTTAATAAGATAAAACACGTCAATGATCATGAGAGGGTGTTTTTGACGTCACTATGTGACTTTTTGTGGTAAAAAATGCAGTGCGATGTGACGTCACGCGAGTTTTCGAAGCACTGTATCGTCTTAATTTTTTGTTTATGTACAAAAAGAAAAAATATGTGTCTAATATTTTTTGGAAATCTATCTGAAGGACTAATTAGATTTTTGTCAACTGTATAATAGGGCATACATGAGTCATGAGTCATGTGCATATTGCACATGACTCCAATGAATCAAGGTTTGTGGGTGTATCAGTAGTCGTGTCTTGGGATTGAACTTGAGACCTATGGCATGGAAGCCCGACGGTTACACCACTAATAGTAGCATAATAGTCTAGTGATGTGTCGTCTGTAATCCTCGAAGAGTATTCATCATCATCAACAACAGCCTATTAACGTTCCCACTGCTGGGACACAGGCCTCCTCTCTTTGAGAGGGCATGGGCTATAATCCACCACGCGGGCCCAGTGCGGATTGGTAGATGTCACATGTCTTCGAATTTTTTGGTTGTATGACATACCGGTTTCCTTGGAGAATATTAGTAGGCAGTAATGTTTAAGTCCCACGCAATACGGGGAGAGCCTTTTGCGCCCAACAGGGCACAAATCCAGGCTGCTATAGAAAAAATCCAGAAGAACGAGAAACCCAATAACACTTGCCCTACCTGGGAATCGGACCAAGGACCTCATGCACAGCAGTCTCGCTTGCAACCACTAGACCATCGAGGCAGTCACTACCACTATAATTATTATCACTTCTAAGTACTATCCCTAATGTTTATACTCCAAAGCAGGTACTGACAGTACCCAGAATTACCTGATTCCTCACACATAAAAATAGGGGGCTAGCGGTGAGAGAAGACAAGGGTTAGAAAATGTTGGGCACCACAGATATAGATAGACCTAAATAACGCAAGAGCAACAATTCGTGTGCCCTTTCGTGTGCCTAGCTTACGTACAAAAATCGTAAGTGGCCACTTTCGTGTATAGCGCTAGTCGGACGTTGGCGGTGGTGCAAAAGGCGGGGGTTGGGGTGAAGGGGGTGCCGCTCGCGGTGGCGTCTTTAAATCGATTTGATTTTCCGAGTTTCCATCACTAAATATTTCTTGTGGCATCATAATAGGTTCTTTTTAGTTCTATTGTGTTTGTTCCTTCGTTGGTCCCGTAAAATTCTTTTCAGATGATTTAACTTTTGTGTTTGTTTATAGAATGTGTGGCTTTGAATTTCTATTAAACAGTGTTATATATTTTTGTAATCTCCTTTTAAAACCCTTCACTTTGATTCCCAACTCGATGGTTACTGGTTTTTTTTTTAAATCCGCATTAAGGCCCCCAAAATCCGCAAATTTCTTTGTTTTTTTTTTAATTTTAATGTAGCCAGTGACACTGGCGCCATCAAGACGAATGTAACAACACATATTTTATTCAAATTTATTCATCCGTTTAGGAGTTATGAGGGAACAAAGAAATGGACATACATCCATCTAGCTGAAATTATTGCTAGGTATATACCTACATGGTACAAAGGTTATCTGATCTACCCTTGGAACAGTAAAAAAATAAACTTGTAAATCGTTGCGATAAAAAGTCATTTTCAACACAGCTCAAAATTTAACCCAAAACATTACGCCTTTAAACTCCGTAGGGTAGAGCAGAAGTGTACCCAGTGTATTAGTAGGTATAGCCGCATTTCGACAGCTACATTTAAGTCCCATGTAATAGGGAGCTTGCCTATTGCCATCAACCGCAGCTACTGAGAATTTCCTGATAAAAAACCCAATGACACGAACCCAGGACCACAGCATCACACTTGTGATCACTAGACTATCGAAGCAATCTAAAGCCAAAAATAAGCTTTGTTAAAAAAGTAGTGGTAAAAACATGTTACCTATAATCATTTTTATTCCGAACGAACAAGGTAAACACATTCTAATAACATGATTCATGTATGAATCCATTGCGGTAAACAATACTAAAGGAGGTAAATAGGTCAATATGTCATTACCTTCACGACATTATGTTCTTGAACCTGACACAGAAAAAAGAGGTATTGACCGCGGAGTTTATAGACGTTCCATTTTTTTTATTTTCATGTTTTATTGTGTTGACAACTTGCATATTTTGACGCAGCGTTGGTAGGCCTCCCACCAGGTGGACCGACGACATCGTGAGAGTCGCGGGCAACCAGTGAATGCAAACGGCAAGTTGCCGTTCGTTATGGCATTCTATGGGGGAGGCTATTGTCCAGCAGTGGACGTCTTACGGCTGATGATGATGATTGTGTTGACAGGAGTCCGGCCTAGACTTACATAGGTATATTTGGCGTAAGGATCACTTAAATTCAGACGGGGCTGCAGGTTGTTCGCAAGAGATAACGCGGCCTCGACATAAAGGGCTAAGAAGGAACATGGGTGGTTTTTAGCCAGTCGAAGTCTGACACTCCCTTTCGCTCTGCCCAAGAGCTCCCTGATTCCCCACACCCGAAAAAAAAGAGCATGACTTGAAGTTGATACCTACATTAGTACATAAGTCATCATCTGCCTCATTCTAAATTAATTGGCCTTCAGCCTTACCAAATGCAACTGATAACAAGTACTTTACATGGAGTGACTACCTATTTGACTTCGGCAATCCAGTTAGTACTGTTTTCAGTACTAAATGGGTTGTCTATTGTTGCCTATAGTACTCGTACTATTGTACGATAAGGTGATTGTCTGAATATCGGGTCACTGAATTTCTGTAACCACGGCTAAAGATTTACAAAATGTCAGCCAGGATCAACGGTTAACGTGCTCTCCGAGGCTCGAAGGTAACTCAGTATGTAATGATGGTCACCCGTTTACAAACCGACCTTAGCAACTGTTTAGTCTTAAAATTGAAAAATCTATCCACAGTGCGAATAAATTGGGACATCTGGGTGAGAAATCCAGAATGAAAATTTCGGCACTATAAATAGTGCAGTACACACACATAGATAAATTCTTTCTGAAATACATGTTTTACTTATCTGATATACAGTAAATACTTACACGTGCACCACTTCACTTAATCTGACAACTTTTTTGAAATGATAAAAATTGTGAGCATGGCTGTTTGTTACTCTTTAACGCCATAACTACTGAACGAATTTGGAACTCCACAAGCGCTTAACCGCATCCAAAAGCTAGTAGCATATTATTAAGCATAGCATAAGCATAATAGGGCACTTGAAAAAAAAAATCTAATTAGTCCGTCAATAGATTTCCAAAAAATATTAGCTACATATTTTTACTCTTTTCACATACACAAAAATTAAAGACGATATAGTGCTTCGAAAACTCGTGTGACGTCACATCGCACTGCATTTCTTACCTCGTAGTGATGTCAAAAGCCCCCACTCATGATCCTTATTAATTTGATAAAACACAAAACACGTATCCAATATTTTTCGAAAATCTAACTGACGGACTAGGTAAACAAAATCATATTTTGTTTAGATAGGAAAAAATTTCATAGCCTATAATATTCCCACTGCCACGTGCCGGTTCACACAAGGCTCCTCTACATGGAAGCTACTACGACTAGCATGTGCTACATGATATGTAGTGGACTGTAATCCACCACACGGGCCCAGTGGAGGTTGGTAGATGTCACCACTGTTTTCCTACTCCTCCGCTATTCTTATCTGATTAAATTTGTTGCGGGATCCAAGACAGTTAAATCGTTTCTCTGGGATTTCGTCGAGCTTCATTATCTAGGCGCTTTTCTCGTGGTGTCCCCTGTTGATTCTGGCTATCAGGAGTTACAGTGGTTTGGGAGCAGTGTGACGAGATTGTCACATAAAAAAAAAATGTCTTTTACTTGTTTTCTCACGATGTTTTTCTTCACGGTCTTGAAAGCAGTGCTGATGAAATAAATTACACAAACAAATGCGCCTGCCTGGGCACTTACCGCTTGATCTCCACCACTAAGCCGACGCTGCTATAAGCTGGATTTAAAATTCTATTATTCGATGATTGTCTAGTCGAAGGAATGTAGTGCTAAAACCCGAGGTTTATCCTGATTGTCATAATTATATTGGAATAGTGAAAATCTCCTAGATAATAAATGGAAGATTTATTTAGTTCTGCCAATGATATAAATTACACCGAGTTGAATAAAAACTCACAAACTGGCATAGTAATCTACCTCCATCCAGATTTATTTGCGTTTATCCAAACTTACTTGATTGCCAATAAACTTTCGACATTATGACTTTGGGCCATTTCAATTACACATAACATAACATCACGGCTTTAACCACCAAAGGGTTAGACAGAGTTCTACCCATTAGTACGTAAACCTACATTTTGCCAGATAAGTTTAAGTTCCATGAACTGGGTACAAATCCAGACTCCGTGGCTGCTAGAAATTCCTGATGAAAAAACCCAATAACACTTGCCCGATCTGCGAATCAAACCAAATACCTCATGCACAGCAGTCACGCTTGCAACCACTAAACCAACAAGGCTGTCAATTACACCGATATTTATTTTACTAGAAAACCGATAAAAGTAAATTAGGAAACGCTTCGGATTCTATTGAATTTTCTCAGCTATATGCAGTCGGATGACGTCAGAGGCTGAGATCCGTCACTGACAGGAGCTTGCCATGCAGTGCCCACACAGCTGATTTTCCAGGCTATTTGGGTAACAATTCGATCGGAACGCAGACACTCCTACACGGGCCGGCTACAAACTGTGACGTCACTACGCTCTAAAGAGGGGGGAACTATTTAAAACGTCACCCATTCATAAACTCCCGCTACTTCAGTCTTCATTTGAACACACAACGCAGTCGCGTGCGCACGTTCGAAACTCAAATCTCGCGCTATTTTTAAAACAGTTACAAAAACAAAATAGTGTTGGGTTTTTTTTTTAATTGTGTTTGAAAAGTTGTGAAAATGAGCGGAAACTTCCTTACGATACCTGGAGATGACCCCATTCAGAGGCGATCAAGGGTAAGTCTTTTTACCTGTTGTTGTTATGTAAACAAAGATAACATATTTTTTTATGAAAAACGAGTAGTTTATTATTTACGGATCCAATTTTACAACGATCGTTTTAAGATAGAAACGATTCCACTGCAGACAATCTCCCGAAAAAGTACCAAATCTTATCGATAACCAATACTTTGATTCATCGATCTTATCATGCACATCTTTTATCGTTATCTCCCGAATAAAAAGCATACAAAAATAATTTAACCAGACATACTTTCTTTTAAAAACATCCGACACAACAATAGATCGAAAAAATCGTCCGTGACTGAGTGAATCCGGAAATTTTGGCATAGGAAACACGTCTTTTTGTGCCAAATATTACTTCACTAGTTGTGTCCCTCGGTTTCACACACCGTTTTTGATCGGCTCGGTTAGAATCCTGAAGTTCAGACTTCTTTTTTTTTCGGTTGTGGGAAATTTTTCAATAACCTCTTCCGCTCTAGGCAGAGCGAACGGGAGTGTCAGACTTCTACTGACTAAAAACCACCTTTGTTCCTTCTTAGCCCTTTGTGCCGAGGCTGCGGTATCTCTTTCGAACGACCTTTAAGACATCATAGTCTTCCTGCCCTTATCCCATTATATTTGGGGTCAGCGTTATGTTTTTCCATTCTTCCCTGTTAGAAGACACGGAGGCATTTACTCCTTTCTGTTTTATATCATTCCTCACACAATCCATCCATCTTTTCTTTGGCCTTCCTCTCCCTATCTATTCATTCACTGTCTCTCTGTCCATCAACGAGCGACCTAAGTATTGGGCAAGAATAGGGTATTTCACCAAAAAAATCTGATTAGTCCGTCTGTTAGATTATCGAAAAATATTGGATACGTGTTTTTTGTTAAATCATATTAATAAACAATTACGAAAATAAAACGTGTCGGAGATTATTGTGACATCACTATTTGGGTAAAAAAGTACTAATCTTGTGAGGTCACACGACTTGACATGACTTTTCGAAGCACTGTATCGTCTTCATCTTTTGTTTAAGTGAAAAAAGAAAAAATACGTAGGTATCCATTATTTTTTGAAAATCTATCTGACGGACTAATTGGGCTTCTCAATGCATTTTTTTAATACGAATGTTAGTTCAAAAGATTAGCGCGGTAACAAACAAACTCTTCGGATTTACTAAATAAAGTATAAATTTACTTGTCCCTATAACACTGGGACTTCTAATCAGCACATCATTAGTAGAAAATCCAAGGTTTTGCTAAAATGTTTTAAGTGTGGGTGGGATGACAAAGAATTCCGATTTCGTTTTGTCATTTTCTGCTCTAATTTTGGACACAGAAAAGTCGGGTACAATATGAACATATCTGTCTCTTTGCTCTATTTATTTATTTATTTACAGAAATACATTTAAGCTCACAGTTCTAGTGGTCAAGCTCAGGAGCACGGGGTCAAGTGTTATCGGATTTATCGATCAGAATAGAGATGTATACTAACTAGAAAAAATGTGACACAATTAGTTCGTCTGTTAGATTATCGAAAAATATTGATCACGTATTTTTTGTTTTATAAAATCACTAAAAAACGAAGAATCGAGTCAAAGATTTTGACGTCACTGACCAGTAAAAATGCCATACTAATTTCTTAGCATATGACGTCACACGAGTTTTCAAAGCACTGTATAGTCTTCATTGTTTGTTTACGTAAAAATACGTGTCCAATATTTTTTGGAAATCTATCTGACGGACTAATATATATTTTTTTGTTAACTACCCTATTTTTTTGCCATTGGGTCTGAATTTGTACCCGGATAATAGCAATATATAGCCTCACCCTATAATGCATTGAACATATCTCTCAGGGGGTCCTTTCGGAGATTTATTATGTTTTGTTTTTTTTAATAATTTTCGTGTCTGTACCCATTATTCTCTTGTTTTTAACTACGTAAATTACTACCGGAACTTATATACGCGTTTATATCACGAAAAGTTTACTTACTGCCGTACTCAGAGATATTTAATGAATACTTAAGCTGTCACTTAGTCAAGGTTGGACATATTTTTGTAAGACAAAACTGTCAAAACCATTACTAAGTGATGGCCTAAGTAATCATTAAAGCTCTCTGAGTGCGGCAGTAAATAACATACAGTGTGATTCTTTATAATGTGCACATATCGAAATGAGGGAATCTATGCTTAATTTTATCGATGGAAAAAATATTTAAAAAATCTAAATATTTTTTAATATTTTTTATGGAATTTTCAAAAATGTTGTCCGCTGTTGTGACCCCAATGTAAACAAAACGGTGTAACTTTTAAACTAAATTATCTATCGCGATGAAACAATTTTATGTAAAAAGTTATGAAAAAAAAAAGTTTTTTTGATCAAAAAACGTGTTTATTTTCAATTGAGGGTAGTTTTTTTCCACAATTTTCATTTTACGAGGACGCCTAATTGCTTCCAATCATTATGGAGTTTGTTTCATCGCGATAGATAATTTAGTTTAAAAGTTACACCGTTTTGTTTACACTGGGGTCACAGTAGCAGACAAAATTTTTAAAAATTCCATATAAAATATTAAAAAATATTTAGATATTTTTTAATAATTTTTCCGTCGATAAAATTAAGCATAGATTCCCCCATTTCGATATGTGCACATTATAAAGAATCACACTGTATAATAACGAAATCTAGACGTTTTATCAAGTCGTTAAAAGTGTGCAAAGTGAGTTGCAAAGAGGGGGAGCACAATCTCCCGCTCCACTAGCGGGAGATTGAATAAAACTTTTATCACTATTTAACCAGAACCAAACATACAGGGTGTAAATTAACCCTTCACACATACGTCAACCAAGCATTCTGTACATCCAACTAAGTACCCCTACGCAAAAATTTTTGCTGGGAAACTTTTTTTTTGGGGGTCAATATTTTAATTTTTCGGTAAAACTCAATGTAGCACTCTTAAAACATTGTGCTAGTGGATGCTTTGAATAGTAAAGGGGTCATGGAGGTAAATTTAAGTAAAGTTATAACCTGAAAAACTAGTAGGTATATAGAAAAAACAGCTGTGCAAAATTTGGAACTTTAACCCCCAGTATCTCCGAAACTAGGGGGTTCCCAGGCATGGTCTAGACCAAAAAAATTATCGCAGTGGTGGGGAGAACAAGTGCTTTTCGTTTGCGTTAAGGGTACTTTCATACCCTATATGTATTTAGTTGGATGTCGAATAATAATGCGTGCCAAACAAACACTAAAGTTTTCATCACAATCAGAATAGGAAGGCAAAGGCAGGAATAGGAAGGAAGTTACCAGTTATTGTCAACATAAGAACATAACATGGCACATGTAATCTTCGAAGAGTTGACAGAGGTGATGATTGCCAATGCCGATGATGATGATGATGATTGCCAATTATATTTAAGTCTCATGTAATAGGGAGCGGGCCTATTGCCATCAACCGGGCACAATTCTAGACTCCGTGGCTGCCACACAGAAATTCCTGATGAAAAACCTAATCATACTTTGCTCTAACAACCCATAACCTCATACTCAGCACCCACGCTTGCGATCACTAGACCAACGAGGCAGTCAATATAAAGTTTTTCGAATTTAATATCAGATCTAATCACGCTAGGAATATAAAAAAAAAAAACGAAACTACAAACTGTAGAAAATTGTTCCAAAGTTTTGTTGAAACAGTCCTTGAAATAAAATAAAAAAATAGACGTGCTCTTCTATTAAAATCTTTGTATATTAGTCATCTACCTAAACTTTTCGCATCTATGTTCCACAACATAGATGCGAAAAGTTTCGTGTTAAGTGTCGACTTTCATTCTATCTGGATGCAGTTGAATAGTGGAGTGACTGCCTATCTGACCTCTACATACTCACTGGATCATAAGTCATCATAATCAACAACAGCCTATTAACTATCCCACAGCTGGGACACAGGCCTCCTCTCTATTTGAGAGGGAATGGGCTATAATCTACCACGCGGGCCCAGTGCGGATTGGTAGATGTCACACGTCTTCGAATGTTTGGTTCAAAGCCATGCCGGTTTCCTCACGATGTTTCCATCACCGTTTTGAGAGCAGCGGTGATGAAATAAGTTACACAAAGTAATGTGCCTGCCTAAGTTTGAACCCACGACCTACTGTTCGTAAGTCGGGGCCGCCACCACTGGGCCACCGCTGCTCTTATCGGATCATAAGTAATCATCATTATTTTGCTCTTATTCCAATTATTTTGGTCTTCTTCTAAAGGGTGTAAAAGTACCCTTACCGCAAACGAAGGGCACTTGTTCTCCTCACCACTGCGATATTTTATTTGTTATAGACCATACCTGAGAACTCCGTAGTTTTTTTTTTTTTTTTTTTTTTTGGTGTGGCACTAGTTATACTTTGTGCCATTTTCAGGTAAAAATTTGGGAAACAGGGAATTAAAAAACGGAACGGAAAGGATTACAATGATAGGAAATATGGATCAGGCAAGTCATTAATATAATATATTATGTACAATATAATAAATAAACTAAAGTTTAATATCATTTATATACAGAAAGGAGGCAATTATATCATAATAAATTATTGGGTTATATAATAAACAAATCATACGAGTGGGGAAAGGGGTTTTTAAACTAATAAGGGAATTAAGGAAATCAGAACGGTCATGACGAGAACATGAAAAAAATATATGGTCCAAGGTACCAACATCTTCCCCACATTCACACATGTTATCCTCTACAATACGGAGCTTGGCAAGATGGTAAGGAGTACATACATGACCCAAACGCATACGAATGATTTGACTAACAACCAATTTGGAGCACTTAGCCTTGAAAAACCACGGCTTAATAGGAACATGAGGTTGAATAAAGTAAAAATATTTTCCTTTTGTTTGTGCACTCTCTCCCCATGATATATTCCAGGCATCGCGAAGGTATGACTTAGGTAAATTCATGATATCATGGGAAAAGTTTATATAAGGAAAAGTGTCTCCATCATTGGCAGCCTCCTTGGCTAAACCATCCGCCTTGTCATTTCCCTTTATGCCACAGTGGCTAGGAATCCAAACAAAATGTACAGATTGGCCCTTCAACCTTAGTTTATATAATACATTTTTAATATCAAATACAACAGGATAGAAAGCCTTCATTTTAAATGGGAACTTCTCAATTGCCTGTAACGCACTCTTAGAGTCGGAAAATATAACAGTATTTTTTAACTTAGCTAACAAAACATATTCTAGTGCCTTAAATATTCCAAAGCACTCCCCTGTAAAAACGGAAGACTCCGGAGGAAGTTTTATTTTTTGAATAAGCTTATACTGTGTATGATAAACTCCTACACCTACACAGCTATCCAGCGTTTTAGAAGAATCTGTAAATATTAAGTGCCAGTCTTTCCATTTATCATCAATATTACTGATAAATTTAGAATTCGCTCCAGAATCAGTTTTGACGATACCCATATCATATGTTATTTCAGGCTCTAAAAGTAGAGAGTCAAAAACGTTATCATTAAATATTGCTAGCTTTGGTGCATTATGCACAGGCGATTCAAGTAGCCTAAACTTCCTGTAACTAGTAATTAAACAAGGAATAGATTTGCATCTCCAATAGTTGGAGCTTTCAATCAAAGAATTTAGATTATCTAGCCTAATGATCAATGGATGGTTGGAAAATTGCATGATTTTAAATACAAACCTATCAGCTAACAGTTGTCTTCTCAAATATAAAGGAGGTTCACCACACTCTACTTGCAACGCATTTAAAGGACTCGAACGCATTGCTCCCGAAATGATTCTGAGGGCTTTAGATTGAATATTGTCTAACTTTTTGAACCATTTTTTACTACCACCTTCTAATAAAAAGGTACCATAATCCAAAATACTACGAATTATAGCATTGTATAACAATTTCTGGTTAAAAGGGTGAGCACCCCACCACACACCCGAGAGGCATCTCATAATATTCAACTGTTTTTCACATCTATCCACTATACAGCATAAGTGAGATTTACCTGTCATTTTCTTATCCAAAATTAAACCCAAGAATTTAGCTTCCTCCCCAACATTTAGAGTATGATTGCAATAAGAAACTTTAGGTGGCGGAAAATCCCGTTTTCTAGAAAAAACTACTACAGAACTTTTGTTAGCTGATAAATCCAGTCCATTATTATCAAGCCAAACCTTTAATGGCGTGAGGGATTCTGTTAATGAATTACATGCAGTTGAGATAGACATGTTTATTGAATAAATAAGTAGGTCGTCAGCGTATTGTAAAACATTAACGATACCACATAAGGACGCCTCAAGATCATGTGTATAAATATTGTAAAGTAACGGGCTAAGTACAGACCCTTGAGGTAATCCCTTATAAACAGTTCGTGAAAGTCTTGAACCTTGGTTTGTTATTACAAATATAAAGCGAACAGATAAGATATTAATAATAAAATTAACTAAAATTGACGGCACCTGCAATTTCATTAGTTTATTTTTGAGCACTGATATGATTACATTGTCATAGGCTGCCGAAACGTCTAAAAATGCAGCAACCACCGATAAATTATTAGAAAAGGCCAAATTGATGTCTGTGGTAAAGATACTTAAACTGTCCATGGTACTTTTAGATTTACGAAAGCCGTATTGAGAAATTGAAAGCAAATTATTTCTTTCGATATGCCATTCAAGACGGTTCTTAACCAGGTGTTCTGCAATTTTAGCAATAACTAAAGATAAGGCTATAGGTCGATAAGCAGCCGGTTCATCTGGAGATTTTTTAGGCTTTATTAAAGGAACTATTTCTTGAGTTCTCCAAGAGGTAGGAATGTTCCCAGAAATCATTACGGAATTAATTATTTCTAAATAATATAAAAGTGAGGAATCTCCCATATTTGAAAAGAAAGCATAGGGTATTCCATCTTCTCCAGGACAAGAATCTCTAACACTCGACAATACCCCTTTAAGCTCGTATAAAGAAAAAGGCAAGTTTAAACTATCCGATTCTTTTAATCCAGGATATAATGCGCAACAAGGCATCAAAGAATTTTTTTCAGGAGCAGTTGCAGGGGCCAATCTGTCAAGAAAATCGTCAGCTAAAGCAGGAGACAACTGAACACCACAACGGTTTTGATTAAAAGCATTTCTAAAACGCTTTATGTTACTCCAGACCTCCGAAGGACAAGTTCTAGGAGAAAGGGAGGCACAAAATGATCTCCATCCCTCAAATTTCCTTTCCCTCAAAAAATCTCTAGTCTCATTATTTATACCAGTCAGTTTATTTAAATTTTCTTCCGACATATCCTCACTATACTCTCTTTCCGCTTCCTTTCTTCTTCGTACTGCATTTGAACATTCAGTATTCCACCAAGGAGGCATAGGTAAATTGGTTGTGCGGGAACTTTTTACAGGGAAAATCTCATCCGCTACTTCAAGCATGCAAAGAGCTAAGGCTCGAGAGCAATCATCTTCTCCTCCATGAAGTATTTCAGGTAACTGTGACATTTTAACTTCAAGGACCTGTTTAAATTTTTCCCAATCAGCTTTACCTAATCTGTACTTTAGTCGAGGGGGACGCTTTTCACTGATGGGATATTTGTCGGGGGATGCTATAACTAGGGGAAAATGATCACTGCCTAGTGTAGAAGAAGAGAAGACCGACCAAGTGAGTGATAAGGCCAAACTAGGGGAACAAATCGACAAGTCCACAGCACTCGGCAATTCATTGGGCTTGGTACGTCTAGTCGGTGACCCAGTATTTAATACACATAAATTATTGTCATCTAATATTTGTAGCAAACGTACACCATCACTTTTATTATCACCGCATCCCCATGTCTGATGATGACAATTAAAATCTCCCATTATCAAGACAGGGCTTTTCAATGAACAAAAAATATCACTCATCTCTTGTAGAGCAGCAGAGGAAGGCTTTGGAATATATACAGAGGCATAAGATACATTATTTACACGTACAGCAACGAAATCGACTAAAGAATACTGATTGGGTAATGTAATTTGAGAAAATGCAACATTGTTTTTGATTAAGATGGCAACACCACCGTAGCCATCAGTTCTGTCATTACGAATGCAAACATAACCTGGAATACCAAATATTCGACCGTGTTTAAGCCATGTTTCACTCAATGCAACAATAAGTGGTTTATACTTGTTAACTAAATAGAAAAGATCAGTTTTTTTATTAGTCACTGACCTGACGTTCCATTGAATAATCAAATCCATTATCGTATTTGTCTGTCAGTAATTTACAAATCAGGTCAGCGTTGTTCGGTTTTAAATATTTTTTATTTTGTAACATCTTAATAAGACTGTTAATTAAATCCATAATCTGTTCATGATCTTCTTTTTGTTCGGGTTTATTCTGTAGTGCACACCCATTACTGGGACTTGGTAAACTGAACTCATTTATTAATGCATTGTGTGCTGCTCTGTCATATCCAGACGCAGATTTAGGAGGCGAACGTGGTTTTTTAAATACTGCTTTTTTATATGAAGTTGTCCTAGGACCATTATTCACATTATTATTAGTGTGGAAGTATGTGGATTTGGAATCTGATTGAGAAATTTTACTACCTGAAACAACTTTATCTGCATAAGACATAGAGGAAGATGGATGCAACTTACTAGCCTCCAAATAAGAAATACATGAATGAGCCATAGTGTTTTTGATATCTCTTTGTCTCTTAAACTCAGGGCATGCTTTATTTATAGCAAAGTGAAAACCAGAACAATTTATACAAGATGCACAATCCTCCTCAATGCTACAAGATTCAGCTGAATGATTTTGTCCGCATTTAAAACATCTTGGCTCTGCAGCCCTACATTGTAATTTTGTATGTCCGTACCTACAGCATCTGAAACACTGAATGGTGGGGTACACATATATATCAACATTTAATGCATTATAGCACATGAATATTCTCTTTGGTAGAATCTGTCCATCAAAAGTTATAACAATGGATTCTGAAGGTTTCCAAACTGGACTACCGTTAATCTGCACTTTATAATTTAACCTCCGAATTTTAATGACCTTTCCACACCCAACAGGTGTAGAAATATTTGCTTCAATTTCATCAAATGACCATTCTGAAGGAACACCACGCACAATACCTATTCTAGTTACATTGAATGTCGGGATAAAGGCTTTGAATCCATTAGTACTTAATAAGTTAGAATTTAAAAAATCATTTGCATCATGGAAAGTTGAAAATGCAACTGCACACTTATTGCGGCCTATCCTTTTAATGCTTCCATTTATTATATTTTTAAATCCTCCCCGTTTCATAAAGTTTCCAAATGCAATGGGATGTAATACAGTTCCACTATTAGGTAAGTCGGTGATGCGCTGTACATGTATCAAATAAGGAGATACATCGGTATGTATGTACTCCTTCCTACCAACCGGCTCAAAACTTGCTTGAGTAGGCTTTGACTGTGACTCAAGTTGGGTTGACGCTTGGTTACCATGGGTATTTTCAAGAACAGTCTCTTGGTGATTACAATTACAATCCGTGATACCGAGTTCATTCTGGCCATGACCTTTTCTGCTGCGTTTGCGTATTTTACATGTTTTACAGATTCTCCTGCGTTTTCTAGAAGATTTTTCGCTACTGTCAGTGGCCACTGAACCATCAGTGTCCATACCACTTTTATCTACAATATTAACATTTCGTGACATGATAGTCACATAGTTTGCGACATCCTCGGGGGGATTTAGGCCGCCGCCTAAATCCCCCTGCAAGTTATTAGGGGGGTCGTTCATACGACCCGGACTTAGGGACTAATCATACAATAAAAAAACTTACCAAATATTCACCTACGAACACTACTTTAAATATATACAATTATTATACAAGATTATATACAAAGATAAGACTCAACTGATCCGTTTTACAACAAAAATTAAATTTCAAGAATTTGAAACAACCGCGCGCAACCGAAGTTTCCCGCCTTTTTTCCAAAAATGTCAACTCCGTAGTTACGGAGATAAATTGGGGGTCAAAGAAAGTACCAAATTTTTCACAGCTGTTTTTGTAAATACTAGTTTTGCAGCTTATAACTTTAGTTAAATCACCTTTTTTTTTAAAAAAACGTTGCCCCAGGCTTGGATTTTCTACTGTATCGTGGGTGCGTTCACAAACATTTAAACACACATACACGCAAATACCCAGACCCGAAACAACTATCTGTAGGCCATACAAATATTTGTTCCGTGCGGGGATTGAACCCGCGACACGCAGCGCAGCGCAGTCAATTTTTGACCCCAAAAAAAAAGTCGTTCCCCAGCAAAATATTTTGCGTAGGGGTACTTAGTTTGATGTACCGAACGTTTGGTCGACGGCTGTATGAAGGGTTAATTTACACCCAGTATCACCCATTATCTCATCAAACCCATCCTTTCTTGCCATATCATCTTTTATACAAATCCATTCATCGTTTTATTGGTCTTTGTCTATTCTTATTCCCCTCCATATATTCTCACTTGAAACTTTCCTTGCGACATTTTGACCACGACAACCGAATAGTGTATTTGACCAAAAAAATCTGATGAGTCCCTCTGTTTGATTATCGAACAATATTGGATACGTGTTTTTCGTTTTATCAAAGAAATAAAAATTGACGAAAATAAAACGTGTCAAAGATCATGAGTGACGTCACTTTGTGAGTTAAAAAAGTACTAACCTTGTGACGTCACACGACTTTTTGAAGCACTGTATCGTCAACATCTTTTGTTTACATGAAAAAACAAGAAATACGTGTCCATTATTTTTTGGAAACCTATCTGACGGAGTAATTAGATTTTTTTGGTGAAATTCCCTTTTACCACACAACCTTTGATCATAAGTGAACGTATAAAACGACAGAATAAAACATTATCTTTCGTTTTCTCTTATTATTCAGTCTGTTAGCTTTACAACACTTCTCACAAGATGTTTAGACAGTGGAATTCGATCAATTTGAAATAAGCTGTATTTAGCTTTTAGTAATCCTAATTTATATCTGCCATTGTTGTCGAAATATTTGGCTTCACATTCAAAGCAAATCATAATTTTTGATGCCTCTTTGTGTTCTACCACGCGTTGGTTTGATTAGGTACCTACTTTATTTTAAGTTCAATAATTATGATGAAAAATAAAGTGAATCGATAAATTATGAAAATTATTGATCCACTGAAATGATTTATTAATATTTTATTAGGATACTCGTATTTCACCAAAAAAATCTGTTAAAAAAGTCTGTTAGATTATCGAACAATATTTGATACGCTTTTTTATTTTTTTATCAAATAAATGAAAATTGACGAAAATAAAACGTGCCAAAGATCATGAGATCACTAACCTTGTGACGTCACACGACTTGACACGACTTTTTGAAGCAATGTATCGTCTTCATCTTTTGTTTACGCGAAAAAAGAAAAAAGACGTGTCTATTATTTTTTGGAAATATACGAGTATCTGACGGACTAATTAGTTAATGTTTTGGTGAAATACCCTATTACATTGCTCTTTTTTCGTAACATCACACCTTTTACCCCCGAACGGTTCGGCAGAGGCATACCTAATAGTACACCCACATTTCGCCAGATATGCTTAAGTTCCGCATGCCTATTGCCATCATCATCATCATCAGCTTTAATGTTCCCACTGCAGGGACGCAGGCCTCCGCTCTAGGAGAGGGATGGCAGATAATAATAATAAGCAAGTAGGTAATAAGTTGGCAGTTTCGTCTCAAAATTAAGTTGTTTTATTTTTTCTTACTTATCTTTCAAAATTTTATATATTTTATGTATGTTGGTATATATGTGTATATATATTCTTATATATTTTAGCTGTATCTTTTCAATTTTTTTTTGTTCTGTTTTGCACCTACTGTGTATTGTCTCTGCATCACCCTAAGGTAGACTGGTAGAAAATGCCCAAAGCATGTCAACATTTTGGTGTTATTTTGTTTAAAAACGTGATTTGTCAGTTGTCTTTGCTTCACCACGTTGTTGAGAATACTTCTGCTTGCATATTAGATTTTTATTGCCATTCTTTAGTTTTATTCCACCTCACCTCATAGAATCCCATACAGTCCATTCCTTTCGTCAACATTTTCCGCCTTTGTACGATTTTTGTGCAAAAAGTTCAATAAATAAATAATAATAATTTAATTTAACCGATAAACTTCAAGGTTTAATCAACAACACAATACATAAAACACTACCAGTTTTATTCTTGAACACGTTTCCCGTCGACGCAAGTTCATGATCGTTCTTGCGAACGCATCACATGGGCAGTTGGACACTTGTATGGAATCCCGGTCAAGTCCACGCTCGACTCGTTCCGTGTTTCTTTATACGGCGCATTTCCCGAGTGACTCATATTGCACGTTCTGTTTGCCGCTGATGAAACATTAACTGCCGTACTCGGAGTTATTTAATGATTACTTAAGCCGTTACTTAAAAAAGTTTTGACTTATTTTTGTACGAGAAAACTGTAAAAACCATTACTAACTGATGGCCTAAGTAATCATTAAAGCTCTCTGAGTGCGGGAGTAAGACTGTATTTAGTTAGTAAAGTAGACAGATGTGTTTGCAAAAAGTAAAAAAAAAATATATACGTAAAGCACAAGATACTACGAATTTTGTTTGCTCAAAATGATGCTGACTTCGAAATAGTTTATTTTTTTTCTAACTTATCTTAATATTTATACATATTATTATATACAACACACATTCTTGTCATGAATTAATTTAATATTGCATCTTAAAGTTTTTTTAAGGGACGTATGGTAACGTCTCTTACCTATAAACACACAGAACACAGACAGACAGAGCTATGTCCACATTCTAAGTAACGATTTTATTCAAATAATACTGTAGCTTAGCTATGCTTATCAATAAATTATTATTAGACTCATTATTAGAGCAGAACCGAAGTTATTGTAATTCCATTTAACAAAACTGCAGTACATACGAATGTTCACAATGTGGAAATCATCAAATAACCCCTGCCGCTCTTGGGCAGAGCGAAAGGGAGTGTCAGACTTCTACTGACTAGAAACCACCCATGTACCTTCTTAGCCATTTACGTCGAGGCCGCGGTATCTCTTGCGTACAACCCGCAGTGTAAGAGGCCCTTGAAGCGGTTAAGAAACTCTGACACTAGGGTGTGTAGTGAGGGTCGTTAGACCTTACTACCCACACAATAAGAAGAACACATAGGTACTATGGCCTGTACACAACATTTTCTTAGACAGGCATTAAAATGTAATCTAAACATTGTCATGAATGAAATCTGTTCTTTTATTTTTGGCTCGAGTTGAAAGAATGTGAAACGTCATTGTTAACGTCTAGACTGATACAGAAACATCCAACTGTAGGTACTAGGAAAACATGACTGACGTAGATACAACAGCTGAAAAAACCAATCAATGGTTTTAAGTATGATTCAGAAAGTCGTATCTTAGGAGTAAACGTATCCCGTCGGGGCTGCGGGATATTGTAGGAGATACCGCGGCCTTGACATATAGGGCTAAGAAGGAACATGGGAGTAAACATATCGACCTATGAGTTTGAAGAAACTAGCTGTTTGCCCGCGGTTTTGTCTGCGTGGATTAGTCAACAGTGCCATCTATTGGGTGTAACTTTAACTAAGAACCATCCAAGATAAGCCAGGAGTCTCCGAAGATCCGCCGAAGTTCGGACCGGCCGGCTCGGCCGTTCGGATCTGCCGAAGCTTTTCCCAACTATAATAGTCGACCTCACTACTTTTTCTCTAATCGGGTTAAATGACTTTTAATTTAAGTAATTAAATTTATTTTAATTTAATTTTACTTTTAATGAACTTTAAATGATAAATCAGGGTCTGTAACAATAGCATTTTGTTCCGATAAGTAAAAAAGTTCACGTACCTAGTCCGATTGATCGAATTATCAGGAATCTCAAAAACACGTGGTCCGATTAATCGAACCAACTGGGAGTTTAGGAGAACAACCTGATCACACATATCGGTTTTATTTATGATGATAATAATGTTTTGAGGAAGTCGTGCGAACGAAATCAGCTTATTTATATTTGAATTTATTTGCGTATTGGCGTAAACGATCGTATCTCTGTATGTACGTCATGTAAGCGGATATAACTGTAATAAAAATTGTGTTTTGAAAGTAAAATTCGGATTGAAAAATGTTAGGTATTGCCTCAGTTTTTACTAAGCAACCAAACTCTTGGTTGTTAAACCAAGATTTTATGACCACGTAAAAGTGAAACTGTAATTTGCTAAATACTTTCTTAGTGCTAAGCATCGTTATTGGTCAGCAGAGTCGAGTTTTCATTTTATCTTGTTTATTGAATCGAATGCTGACTCACTGGTCTAGTGGTTGCAAGCGGAACTGCTGTGAATGAGCACAGAGGGTTGGATGCCCAGGGTGGTCAAAGTGTGATTGGGTTATTCCATCTGGAATTCCTCAGTAGCAGTCACGGAGTTTGGGTTTGTGCACATTTGATGGCAATAGGCTCGCCCCATTTTACATGGGACTTAATAGGGTTTCAAGTTGTATGAAAACAGGCGTGAATGTATGTATTATTATTTTAAAGTACTCGCTTACAAGTTTAGTCCTCACTCAAGAAATACAATTAATTTCCTTGTAATAAGTGCGTGATAATTGTTATAAGTGGATGATGAAAATAATAAAGTGGTTTTTAAATCGTAGTACTTCTAAACAACTCTTTGAGAGCTCACGTTTTTGAGCCATCTGAGTACGTACTCTGTTGTTTCTTTACCAATAGATATAAGCATACTGTATGCAAGTTTTTAATACTATTGATATTAAATACAGTTTAAAATTAATATACAAAAATAGAGGCAAAATAGGTTTCGCGATAACATTAATTATTATCTGCTCAGATCAGATTTGTACGATATATTCCTTGCAATAACATTACACGCCCGATGCATCCAGAGGTTAGACGCAATCCAACATTCCTTCTGACTCAACGGGAATATATTTACGGAATATATGTGACGTCACACAGCATTTGTTTTGTCTCATGTCTCTTTGTTTCCAAAATTGAACTGTCATTAAAACCGAAATGAAGCTCACAATACAATTTGATATAAAGGGTGTATTTACATTCGACGATAACTGTAACTACACGATAACTGCACGATATCGTCGGACTGGTAGTTTGATACAATCACTACTTAATGCTTTCATACTGTGTTGCTATAGTCAACGTTATCGCCGCCGACAGATTGTCGTACCGATATCGGATGACAACACAGTGCGGGTGAAGCAGAACTCCGGGGGGATATTTATAGTTGTCGTTCGACCTGATGATTTATAAATGTTGTGTCAGTGTCGTTATCGCAACAGTGTGAATATGGCCAAAGGGGTTAGAATATTTTTAAATAAATCGCGGTTGGTGTAATTTACGCCATTTTATTTTTAAAAATAGCTGGTATCAATACGAACTAGTTTTGCATGAGGCAAAATCTTGCAAAGCGTTAAGTTTCTGAAGTATAAGTGGTATTCATACCAGATAAATTCCTGACCGCTATTTCAGGCTACTGGCATGTCAAATAATTTGCATATTTTTATTTTTGATTGCCATTTTGTTTTTGTCTGACCCACACTGTCCTTCTACTGGGCAAAGGCCTCTCGCAAGTCTATCCAAGAGCTCTTGTCACGCGCTAAGAGTAGTTACAGCCAGTCTTCGTGATATGGTTCATAAGAGCTCAGGCCACGGGTCGCGGGTTGTACACTAGTTATCGCGGCCTCGACATAGAGGGCGAAGAAGGAACATGGGTGGTTTTTAGTCAGTAGAAGTCTGACACTCCCTTTCGCTCTGCCCAAGAGCGGGAGGGGTTATTCGATAGATCCCGCCAAAAAAAAAAGAGCTCAGAACACTGGTTTTTCATGTACATATTTATTCATATTGAAAAACTATCATTTGAAGAAAAACATTGGGTGGAAACCAAACCTGCACTGAATGATATTTTTCGATGGCATGAAAAGCCAAGTCAGAGATCCGTGGTGGCGTGAAAATGCTGACAAGAAAAGAAAATGGTTATATAAGGAAAAAGGGACATCGACGCGAACACGATCACTACGTTTTCAGTACATATTTTTGAACCCCGTCACATATAAGTTTTTCATCGCACGGTTTTTAAAAAACAGCTGTTTTTTCAAATGTTTTTTTTAAATAACCAGCTTTCAATTTATTTGTAGTTTGGTTCGGGTGGGTTTCATTTCCACCTTGTGTAGTCCCAAACGTCGACTGTCATTGTTTCAAAACCCGTTCAAGTCGTTTTGTATTTCAAAATCGCTTGAGCTTATTGGTTAAATGAGCTGTGACAGACATTTCTCACTGAGTGACAATTATAGCTTATTTCATGCCAATGTCACATTTTAATGTAATCGTATTGGCATGAAGTAAGCTATATGTTTTACGTAATGCTCTCTACGCCTTATTGTTCACGAACTTTCCAAATTAAAAATAAAATAAAGTCACCGAATAAAACATAGCCTATTAATTAAAATATTCCATTAGCACTTTGCAAGACAATAGTTTTTATACCTATGTAACACGTAATAAAAAACTTTTTCGTTCTCCTGTGGATGGTTGCCAAGAATTTGCTGAATACTTTCGAAGTTTCGACTGATATCGTTGAAATTATCACAAAGTGGGACAAGATAGATATATAGTGATAACAATTATGAGGTGGGATGGGAACATTGGGAACGTGTAATATTTTGGGAAACAATTTCAAAATAATTAAAAACACCAAATCCATAACCTCATTATTTTTTATTTAAGTCACGTTAAAAGTTCGGTCTCTATCTCTATCTGCGATAACGCGGTATGGTATTAGTCAGTTCATTCCGTACTCAAAGATTGTATTAGGGTGGAAGCGGCAGGAAACTCACGAAAAACCTATATTTTTCAAACAAAAAATTAGCGACATAGATCTTAGATAACGCAAGAGCACTCTATTTGGCACTCGCAGCTGTTACAACTCAAAAACTTAATTAAATAACAAAAAACACAAAAAGTGAAAAAATAAACATTGAAAACCATTTCAATTTAAAAACATTCATTTTATAAACTTGAATAAGACAAAACTAAACTTTTTATCAAATAAGACACAATAATAAAATTGCTACTGAAAGGAATTTATAATTCTACGAATGAAGTTACATCTATCTATATAAATAAAAAGAAAAGTTCTGTTTGACTCGTCAACGCCCAGTCCAAGCCTTTGGACCTAGAATGCTGATATTTTGCACAGGAACCCCTGTTTCTTTAAAATATAGACAAGGAATAAGCAAGGAAATCCAACCACGAAGGGGGTTAAATAGAAGATGAAAGATTGTAAGGAAAATAGTCGCGGGCGAAACCGCGGGCAAAAGCTAGTATTGCTATAAATTGCATATCAAAGAATGCTGTGAACTTCATGTCAAAGGTTGAAGAGAAGTTTTATTTTTAGCAATCTTGAATTCTTGAGTCAAACTAGAAAATGATTTAAATTTTATTATGCAAAAAATGGCTATTACAATTTTTAAAGAAAGAAAAAGTATTTTATTAGTCTCGCACAGGACATAACAAAAAAATGGTAAGGTTAATGGGTGGTATTGGTGTGGCAGTGGTATGGTTTGGTGGTGGTATGGTATGGTGGTGGTGGTATTGCTATTATTTATCTAATGAATGGATTATAATTTATCGTAATTTACATGCATATAAAATTATTCTAAGAAAAAGAACAATGTGATCAACATATTCAATATTTTTTTTGAACAAGTTTAATTTTTTTTTTTTTGCGTTTTCGATGGTATTTCCATGGGAATGTTGGCTGCACGCTTACAATAGGGTGAGTGACTAAAAAAAATATGATTCTGTGTAGTCCGTCAATTATATTATTTAAAAATATTGTGTACGTGTTTTTTGTTTCATCAAATTAATGATAATTGACGAAAATAAAACGTGGCTAAAATAGTGAATGCTGGTGACGTCAACTTCAGGTAAAAAAATGTACCAAACTGTGACGTCGCGTGACTTTCTGATCCACTGTATTGTTTTCAATATTTTTTTAAGAGAAAAAAGAAAAAATATCGTGTCCAATATTTTTTGGAAATCTATCAAATAACCCCTCCCGCTCTTGGGCAGAGAGCGTAAGGGAGTGTCAGACTTCTACTGACTAAAAACCACCCATGTTCTTGTCGTGTCTTAGCCCTATATGTCAAGGCCGCGGTATCTCTTACAACATCCCGCAGTCCCGAGGAGTTGTCAACTACTAGATACTGTGTTTTTCTTTATACATAAATGGTGTAAAAAGTATCCTTACGAAACCATTACTCTAAGTTTGAATTCTATAAGTAAAATTAATACAAAAATTACTGGAACTTGTAATTTACAATGCTTAGTTTCGAAGATATCTAAGTTAGGCATAATTAATAAATACGAGTTATTTATAATATTTATTTTAATTCAAACCAAGCAATAAACTTAGATAAATGCACCATTGTCATTATTTCACGGAAAGCTGCTTAAAAAAATAAGCGCGAGTTTGTCTAATTATTTCGTACGCAAAAAGGAAAACATATAAATATTTTAATTTTCATTCATTTAAAAAAAGTCCAAACTCAAGGTTTGCCAACATGCTATTGAGCGCAGTATCTTAGGTGTAAAATTAACCGATCGGGTTCGAAACACTACACTGCGCTCCAAAACGCAAATTGTTGACGTGGCTCAAAAGGCTGCCATACTTAAATGGAACTGGGCAGGACATGTCTGTCGCATGCCGAACGAGCTGTGGGCCCGTAAAGCTCAAGATTGGTGCCCTGAAACAGTGAGGCAAGGTCGTGGCAGACCACGAAGGAGATGGCGGGACGAACTGGATGTCTTCCTTTAGAATTGGAGAGACATTGCACTGAATCGTGACCGTTGGAAGGAATGGAGGGAGGCCTTTGCTCAGCAGTGGGACAACACAGGCTAGCTATAATAATATAATAATTTTTCATTCAAAAAAAAAACCGGCCAAGTGTGAGTCGGCATCGCGCACGAAGGGATCCGTCATCTGTGTATAAAAATCACGTTTGTTGTGTGGGAGCTCCCTTAAATATTTAGTTTATTTTGTTTTTATTAGTATTTAATTTTGTTGTTATTGCGGCAACAAAAATACATAATTTGTGAAAATTTCAACTATCTAGCTATCACGGTTCTGGAGATACAGCCTCGTGACAGACAGAAGGATAGAAAGCGAAGTCTTAGTAATAGGGTCCCGTTTTTACGAGACATATTAAAATTGTATTTTCGACACTTCAAATACCGATCTGATTAAATTTATTGTAATTCTTGAATAATGATGGGAAAACAAAATTGGTTTATGTAAATACCTGGTACGGTCAGCAACAGAAGTAGCTTAACATTTCGGAATTTTAACTATTTGATGTTCAGGACTCCAGCTATTATTTTTAATGTTTCAGAAGCTTATTATTATTATTTAAAATATTCCTTACTGTACAATAACTTGTTAGTATCGAGTAATATCTTAATATCTAAAAAGGTTTTATTTAAAAAACTTCTTTACATCGAATGGCACTGGATTAAACTCTGTTGGAGGGTGGGGACACTTTTCTCATTGTCCTTTGAGTAGTGTTAATCTACTTCTGGTGCTGACCGTACCCACCTAACACGTGTACTTTTTGTCCTCGATCAGTTGCCACGGGTGATACATATTTAATATTTTGGAAGAGTCTATTGTAAGAGAGTTTATTGTGTTTTATGATACTAGTATTCTTTATTATTTTATACAATGGTGAGGTGTTAAAATATGGCCTCATAATCGTAATATATATGTGTTCATGTTGAAGGTACTTTTACTTTGTTTTTTTTTTAATTATGATTGTGTCTGCTTAGTATCTTTAAAACGTTTAAACCTTCTATCTCAATTAAGTGTATAGATATAATTTATGTCAATTGTTTATTCAATTTATTCTATGTTGTTAATTTTATTGCAATATTTAAATTTGCATATTTTTATTATGGCGAAATGGAACTTGCTCTGTATCATTTGATGCAATGAAAATCATTTACTTAGTTTATTAATACAACTGTTTTCCTGTACCTTATACCAGTACCACCTTTAGTAAAAAATACTCCAAAATGATTTAAAATTACGAAGAATGAAACAACGTCAATTATTCAGAATAGCTTATTTATTTAGTTTAGATTACGAATATATGTACACACAGTAGACAGCACATGAAAATAACATCAAAAAATATTTGAGTACAAAAGTACTGCTTATTTCTCAAGAAATTTCTGCCAGCAGACCTGCTAAAGGAGAAATTAAGAAGAAATGTAGACAATAGTGTGTGAGAAAAAGAAAAGAATAATGTGATCATGTGGCTTAACTAACTTAACCTAAAATTAAATAAACATAGAAATATACTTATATAAAAATAATGTTATATAAATTACTGCTTATGAAATACAGCTTAATTTTATCCTGTAAAATTCCTGTGAATACTCCAAGTACGCAGACGGAAGTATGAATCACAACTCATAAGTACGTCAAAACAGTAATAATTCAAACGTAATGAGTGTTAAATTACGGAGGTCGCCGGCGCACCGCCAACCAACTATTCACTCTGTCAGTCACCCGAACAATGACAAATTCTGTATATTTGTCGGCATTCTATTCGGAGATGATTCGTCGGGGAGAAACGGGATTCATTCAGAATGAGTTGAATGAAAAAAAAAAGAGTAAAGAAAACAAGCTTTTATTCATCGCAATCCCTTGCGTTGCGCATCCAGTAGATCCCTGAAACCTTCACCAGGTTATCGGTCCACCTCAATGGCCATGGTGCCGAAAAGTTCTGGAGTGATGACCGCGAACTGGAAGATGTTACGTTAGAAGACCTCCCACTAGGTGGACAGATGAGCTTTTAGTAAAAGTTAGGCTTATCTATCAATATTGAACGCGTATACAAAGTTTGCGGTAGCCCAGTGGTGGCGGCTCCGACTTACGAACAGTAAGTGGTGGTTTTGAACCCAGGCAAGCGCATTGCTTTAAGTAATTTATTGCATCACTTCTGATCTTAAAACGGGGCCTGAGTCCCTGCAGTGAGAACATTTTAAACTGATGATGATGATGATACAAAGTTTCGTGTATGCGCTTAAAGCGTTGAGTACTCTTGTGAGGAGGCGATCCTGCCTCATGAAAACGTATTGTCATCGGAGCCAAAGGTGTGAGCAAGATTTCAGCTCAATTGGTAGGGGGGAATTGGTGAAACGGCAAGTTAATTAAAGTCTTATTGAAAGAAAGGGAAATTCAATTGACATGTACCGTGACTCATGACTCATGCAGGAGCAGCGGTTGAGTACAGACCCATTGATATAATTTTATACTAATTTAAATTCTATTAACTTTACAAATATAACATTACATTAGATTTGAGCCACTTATTTTGAGCTTATCATATAATTGATATTAGTTTTAAGTGTAAGAGAATATCTCTAAGCTCAGTGTGCCTGTTGGCAAAGGCCTCCTCTAACATTTTCCATTGATTTCTATCTCCAACGACCCTTCTCCAATTGTGACCCGCTGTTAGTTGCAGCTCATCTTAGAAATAATAGCCTCTAATAATCTATAATACCCTGTGTTATTCTGATGAATCTAATACTACAAAGAGGATTTTTTATATAAGTTTTTATGTACGGGGTAATCTCCGGAACGAATGAACCAATTCTAATAAAAATCATTCATAGAAAGATATATTATTCGTGGGTGCTACAATAAGTTAAAAAAAGAAATATCATCAATATTAGCTGAGCTATTATAAATTTTCCGGACAAAGTGTTAGTAAGATAAAATACTTTAAAGTTCAGACAGTTCAATAACCGTTCAGTGCGTTTTTCGTGAAAGAGTAACAAACCCATCATTATGTTCGTATTTTATTTACAACTAGGTACATTCACTAATTACCCATCCTCATTACTTCAAGATAATAAGAGGTGGGCTGGGCTACTTCTTCCTTGACTAGAATCTGATCCTTCATAAGAGGTTACACCCATATTGTAATTTTTATTTGTGTCGGTTTTGTAAGCACGACTTAAAAACCTATTTTCCACGTAATTTCTACATTATTATAATAAAAAAAAAAAAAAAAAAAAAAAAAATAAAGAATAATTAATAGAGTAATAGAGAGTTTTATAGAGTAATTAATTATAATTATAATCAAGTTTCAAAAATATACATAGTTATGACCAATGCTTTAAAATTTTCATTTTACCGTCTATTATTATAATAATAATAAAAGATCATGACCGAATCTCGTACCAAAGAATTTTCGATTTGCAAGATCAAAATGTTATAGTAATTATTTTCATATTTTTTTACGACATTATGCGGCTGGGATTTGATTTATGAATCGGGAATTTAATTTAAAGTATAAAAATATAAATATTGTCTTACTCCCTATACATGGCGTTAACACAACCAGTTCAAAAGTTGTTCTGTTAGATCTGTCAGTTAATTTCGACAATTCGGCTGACTTCACATCGTCCCTACAATATCTGCTTGCCTGGTTTTGTGGTTATTTTGGATTTTATAAAATTACTCCGAAACTCTGATTTAGTTTACAAAAAGAACTTTTGTAGGAGTCAATATGATTAATGTAGACAATAAAAAACACAGTTTGATGCTAATGCAGTTTAGTACGGGATTCCATATATCCATGAACATGATCCTTTGGCTTTACTATATAATTATGAAAATAATTACTATAACATTTTGATCTACAAAACTTGAAAATTCTTGTTACGAATTTTGGTAATTGTCTTTTCGCCAGTTATCATGTAATCCGGCGCGAGCCTATTGCCAACAACTGGGTATACATTCAGACACCGTGGCTGCACTGAGAAATTACCTAATAGAAAATCCCATGAACAATTCGCTCGTCCCGGAAACGGAACCCAGAACCACTTAACTAGACCAACGCAATAAACACTATTATTGGTCGTATTAGTCTATTATTATTATCTGCGAAAAGGGTAAGTAATCAAAAACCGCAGATTTACATTTCAAACTCCGCAGCCAAGAATTCCACTTATTTAAACGTGTATTCTGTCGATATAAACGTTTTATTAAAAACACATTCACACACCATTCAATCCGAAATTGGCATAGACTGCGAACATCTGTACTAAACGTGACTCAAGCCTGGGACAGCTGCCGGCTTTCTGTCAGATATAAATCTAGATGAGTTTAATTAGACTACTGCACTATATTATGCTTATCATAAAGTAAATCGGAGCATTTCCGTGTATTTTGAAAACTTCGTTTCATATTCTAGCAAAACTAAGTCTAGTTCCAAATGCGATGACGTACATTTTAAGTAATTAGTTTGCTTGTTATAGTGTGCAACAGCCTAGTGTACTAAATTCCACGCGCTTATCTTGCATATATGTATACCTACGCTTGTTAAAACTATACAAGGTGTTTTTAGGGTTCCATAGCCGAATGGCAAAAAACGGAACCCTTGTGATTCTTCATGTCTGTCTGTCCATCCGTATGGCACAGCCACTTTATTCGGAAACTATTTAGACTACACGGTTGAAACTTGGTACGTAGATGTATTCTGTAAACCGCTTTACGATTTTCATATAAAAATATATGAAAATCGTACCTTTGACCTATACGTGTGGGGTGTCTAAAGACAGGTTACAAAATGACATTGAGGTTTCATAGACCATTTTTCTCAAAGTCAATCGTTTGAAGGATATACACTTCTAAAGTGGTATAATGTGTGTGTGTCCCCTCTAACTTTTAAACTAAGAGAGTGAAAAATCTAAATATATATATATATATATATGCTGTAGATTACAATAGAAACTTTCAACCAAAATTGGTTTGAGCAACATATAGTTAATGGTTTTTGAGATATAACGCATTTAAATAACCCTCCTTTTGGGTTTTGCCGCAGTCGGGCAAAAACTGCAAATATAAATAACTTGGTCATTCATACAAACACTATGAAAAACAAACTTATCACAAAATGTGTTTTTCTGTTGCTGCTTTCCCTACTACGACGGTACGGAACCATTCATGTGCAAGTCCGACTTGCACTTGGCCAGTTTTTTAAAATCTGTTATATTATATAATTAGTAAACATATGTAACACAAAACGTCCTAGAACATAATGGTCTAAAAATGCATTGTTTGAAGATATCATCAGAATCTCGATGTTGGGCAGGTTAGATTTTTATTTTATTTTTGACATTAGCATTATTATTGACGGCAAGTAACTTAACCTCTTTGACTTTTTTTGAAATTAATTATATCCCCAAATTATTATTGACATGCATGTACCTATTTCTTAATATTGATTTTATTACTAATGTGAAAGTTTACATAATTTTATATAATTCTACCAGTCGAAGATATCTCAAAGGTTAAATTTGTGTTAAAGTAAAGACAATGTTAATTAAATATATTTGTACGCCTCTGGGCAAAACATAGAGGATCTACCTATCTGTAACATCATTATTGTAATTTGACCTATGTTTACAAATAAAGCATTATATTTCTGTACCTATGTATAATATGTAAGTTTCATTGATAATGTATACGTAATTTACCTTCAATTTCAGTTTTTTAGATTGGAAAATAATTTTACTAGATATCTCAAATATCAAATCAAAGCGAGATTTTTCCAACTATCAGATATTAAAAACGATAAGACATAATAAAATAAAAAATATTTACCAATGAAGTTGAAAATAGTGTGACACGTCGTTTATAATCGTTAGTAGATTATAATAAAAAACTAAATGTGCCAAGGTTCTGTGTGGAAAGCAAACATCTGGGCTTTGAAACAAAATATCCGAACTACGTGATATATCAAAACTGAAATTCAAATCTTTGCATTTAATTATAATTATCTTCAGAATAAAATCCAAGTCAACTTTAAAAAGAAAAATCAAACAAGGGACGTAAATTACGCAACAAACAAGTACCTAAACTGTTTAATTTTCTTTGATTTTCATTTGTTTACAAGCTTTTGTCATAATAATGTTTATAGCTTGCATATAAATTATACGAAAACCTTGAAATTTCATACAAATCCATTCATACGTTGAATTCTAGACAAAACAGCGTTTAGCGAAACAATTCACAAAGAAAACATCTTTAGCTTTGGCAATAACGATAATTTACACAATGTTTTAGAAGCAGCTGCTGGCGTCCAAACATCAGTAAAGGATACGTAAAGTTGTATAATGTTTTCTAAATAGTGAAATCTGGATGGTTAACGAATGAAAAACGTTAATAAGCACAGTATGTTTGCAACTATGGTTTGGGTAATATACACTGCTCTCATTAAACTGCTAACAATACATCTCTCCTATATTCGTTCTACTTACTCGGGTTTGCTTACCGGGGAACTGGTCTATTTACATTTCGAAATGTGGACAGTGAACACTGTATACTGACAGATACTATTTGTAAGTATTTTTATAAAGGTATCCGTGTTCAGGACTACCGCCGTAAACCAAGTTTCCTCCGTGCCTCGGAAATCCCGTTAAGTCGATGATCCCGGCTGTTACTTAAAGATTTTTAGACTTCTTATTCTCGTTTTATAAAAGTTAAATTAATACGGACAGAAGATAATAGGGTAGTAGACAAAAAACTAATTAGTCCGTCAGATATTTTTCTTAAAAATTTTGGACACATTTTTTTTCCACGTTAACTTGTAATGGAATAAGAAATTGTGGGTCGAAATTTTTTAGATAATCTAACAGACGGTCTTGTTTCTTTTTTTTTGATAATTATTATTATTATTAAAATTCCTATTTTATTTATAAATCCGAAGTCTAGGTGTACTGTTCAACGTGCATTTTTTTTTCATTTTTTCACATTTATTTCGATCGCTAAAAAGCAATAAAGAAAAATATTGTGCTTTCGTTTTTATGCTTCAACGAGGAAGGATAAATCGTACATTTAATTAACTTGCCAATAGGGTTGATTGGTTTAATCAAGTCACGATAAATTAAACCCAATGACACAGTCAACAAGCTCGTTTCAATAGCTGTAATTATGAGCTATCCAATGGAGATAATGAAGCAGATATCTACGGTCAAGAGCATATGCATATTTAAGTTACGACTATTAAAACTGCTGGGTATTCTCTCTTGAGAATAACGTTTTCGATCTGACTATAAATATCGTTACATCGATACAAAAAATTAAATTTTTGGATCTGTTTGTAAATTTAGAACTCAAACTTTTTTATTTTTTATTTTTGTAGAGACATTAAAATTTAAAACCGCAATGCGTATGTCAGTCCCATCGTATCCTAAATCTCATTATCATCATCATCATTTCAGCCGAAAGACGTTGAATGCTGAACATTGGCCTCCCCTAAATGTCGCCACATTGACCGGTCCCGTGCGTATCGGTGGTCATCGGTCCACCTAGTGGGAGGCCTTCCAACGCGACGTCTTCCGGTTCGCGGTCGCCACTCCAGATCTTTCCAGCCCCATCGGCCATCCGTTCAGCGAGCAATGTGCCATCCTAAAAATACATTTATCGTTAAGAGACTCTTCGCATAATCTCCATTTGGTTGAGCCAGGATTTTGTGGAATGTGCCTTAAAGTCGGATCCACCTCGAAAACCCATACTTATAAAGAAGAACTTCATAGTTATTATTCTGGCTACGCTACAATCGTACGACTTATTCTTAGGCTAAGTAGGCAATCAAGTTACTCGTTGCATCTGTGGCGTTTTTTAAGTTACGTTATTTTTGCGTCGAATTTCACTATCTGTGGATATTAGGGGCTGCGGCCTGCGAGTTGTTCGAAACATATATCGAGGATCTGGAACATAAAAAGGCTATAAAGAAACATGGATCATTTTTTTATCAATATAACTCGGACAGTCCCTGTTGCTCCGAAATGGAAAGAGTTCTTTTTTTGGGGGGGGGGGGGGGGACATCATCAAATAACCCCTTCCGCTCTTGGGCAGAGCGAAAGGGAGTGTCAGACTTCTACTGACTAAAAACCACTCATGTTCCTTCTTAACACAAAAAAAACCGTATGTCTACATAATAAGCCTCTGATTACGCTCATTAATTTGCATGTACAGCATTCCTTTATTAAAAAAGCCTTATTAATCAAACATCATTACTTGGGAAGTACTCAGTCGAAAGGGTATCAAAGCACTTATTGTATTGAATAACTTTTGTTTCACGAAAGTTTTGTACAGCTAAGACAAAGACAAATGTCTTAAAGATTTCGAGAACAGCCATTACCTTTAATAGGCTGAATTTGTAAAGGCTTCTTGTGATGTTTGTCTGAATTACTTTATTTATTACTTTGAAACATGATCGGTAAAGGACACTATACGTCCCATTAGCGATCTTCTCAAATGATGTGAGCTAAGATAAATTGGTGAGTCTACCAATCTCGCAATAATAATGAAGAATAGGAGAAATCCTTGCATCTAGATATAAAACTGGGTACTGGGTGGGTAGGGTAGACAAAGGTGTACCTTATACCACATCTACTTATCACCAGTTATATTTAAATCCCATGCAATAAAAGTGGCGTGCCTATTTGCCATTAACCGGACACTATTTCAGACTTAATGACTGCTACTCAAAAATTCCATAAGAAACAACCAAAAAACATTTTGCTCGACGTGTTAATCGAATCTTCCTCTCCGTCGTGCTTGACACTACTAAGTTCACCAACGAGCCAGTTCCAACTAGATTAGTAAAACAAAACTTATAAAACTGAGTTCCTATAAACTCTTCATACTTTATTGGTACAACACAATGCTCGGTTGTCGAACATACAAAGTTCATCATACATCTATTTTTAAACCACAGTTGATGCCAAGTCGTATTTATTAATTTATAACGCATCTTCACTTCTTTAATGAAAGCATTAAATAAATAAACAGTCCCAAATCTCGTGTACTTGAATCGTAAAAACGAACGGATGTTTTATTTACAAATCATCATTTGCATGGACTTTTTCCAACTGAAGTGAGTCTGACCGGCAGCAACTGTATACCAACATTTTCCACAAAATGGCTCATTTTTTCTCAACGTGGCAATACTCAATGGGTGTCCTCTAGGAGTCCGTCAGACTCATAGTGATTAAAACTACACCCCGGTGTTACCTTGCACACTTTGGGTTGGGAGGCAGTGGGATCTAATGCAACTGCCACTGCCCCAGACCAGTGCCAGCTGGCTAGACATGCTGGCCTAGACCCTAGATCCCCCCGCTGACTTGGCAAACTGCCCCCACACGTCGAAGGAGTTTGTGGAACACTGCGCGCCGTCTCGGGTACAGTAAGATAAGGGATAGTCCCGAGTCCGTCACACAGGCCTATGTGTCCCCTACATAAGACGTAAAATGAAAGGGCTCCATTGTCGACCATCGAGCGAACAACGGTTGGCAGCGACAGGTCTCCTCTCCTCACCTTTGTAGCGAGAGCACGGTGCTATTCATCCCAAGCGGCAACGCCAACGAACCTACCCAAGACTCAAAAATCTCAAACATGCTTTTCGAGGAAATAAGGGGTCACCCATCCATGGACTGACCTCAACAAGCGATGCTTAACGACTCTTGGTCAACGTTTGCTTTCATAATTTAACGACAAATTCTTCATGTTTTCTTCAAAAATATTGAGTGTTGGGTGCCTTAAGAATTCTAATAAAATTATTCGACATCTGTTGGCAGTCGATATGTCTCGACGGAAAAAATAAATATTTACGTGATTGTTTATTGATTCCCAAATCGATACGTGGATAGTAAAAAAAACATGTTTTTGATCAGAATACTTGCGACTTCAATTATATTCATGTGTTTATTACGTATTTAAAACGCGAATGAGTCGAAATAATGAGAGGTGCGTGTCTTGGATTCGAACTTGAGACGGTCACATCACTAAGTAATCACAGGGATGGCAACATATTCCAGTATTAAAAAAAGGCGTTCAATTCTCGGTTCAAGTAAAGTGTTATTGAGTTCTTTTAGAATCACTTAATCACTAAAGCACTTTGAAAAATCACAGGAGGTTCATACTTAACCGAGTAGTATCTGGACAAGCTATACGCAGAAAGCCATCAATGCTCTTCGAGTCCAGTGCAACGATGCATTCAGGATGCTGCTGGGGCTGCCACGCTTCTGCAGTGCGTCGGGAATCTTTGCTGATACGCACACTGATGGCTTTGCAGCGATCAGACGTAAGCGTGTCAGGTCGCTGCTGCAGAGGGTCCGGGACAGCTCGAACAGACTCCTGAATGTCATTGCGGGCCAGTTTGTTTTTTTTTTTTTAAAAAAACGTTGCCCCACACTAGGAATTTCTCCTGTATCGTGGGTGCGTTCACAAACATTTAAATTCACATACACAAATACCCAGACCCGAAACAATTATCTGTAGGTCATACAAATATTTGTTCCGTGCGGGAACCGAACCCGCGACATTGCTTGAGCAACTGCGCCAACCGTGCCGTCATTGCCTAATAATAAATTCTTTATCGAGCCTTCATGTGTTACTAACATAGTTTTAAGTTTTCATGTTTAACTAACCATCTAGGGATGTTATAAATCTGAAATAAATGATAGTAATAATATTATTACGATTTCCATTGGTAAGAAAAGAAAAAGAAAATTATTTTTGATTTACTTTTTTACATTTTGTGATTGATTCGGGTCGAGAATCATAAGTATTTATTTTTTCGAGTTACTATGTACACACATTGTTTATGTACGATGTCAACGACTTTAGACATTCAAGTGTCGGATGGAGGTAATTCCATATGTCGTTGACTCTGACGAAGTCCTCAGACAGTCCCTTAGCGTTAAGTATTTTTCTTTGAAGATTGTCAATATCACGTATCTCTATCTATAGGATGTCAAAATGAAATATGAACACATATGAATAGTATTAGATTTTATTCCAATTCGATTTCTGAAAGCTTTATTAAACTACTGCAATCGAATTTCACGAAGCTGCGTTCAGGAGCTGTCAGTTCTAACATTGTTTTGAATATTGATACTGATTGCTCTTGAGCGTGGTTTACGTTAACCTTGTCGTAACAATAAGAATGTTGTTTGATAAGTTACAGAACGCTGCGGTGTAATATCACGCCAGTTATCCCCGAAAAGTTATGCAGAAGTGTAGTTAATTAAATAGTTCATCAACATTTCGCAAGTTATGTTCAAGTCCCATGAAATATTGGGGTGAGCCAATTTCCACCAACCGGGCACAAACCCTGGCTCCACGGGCTGCTATTTAGAAATTCTTAAAGAATTAGGATTCCAATAACACCTATCCCGACCCGGGAATCGTACCCCAGACCTCGTGCAGAACAGTCGCGCTTCCAACCACTAGACCATCAAGCCAGACATAAAAAAATAACCTTTTTTTGTTTTATTTTCCAGAGCTCTTCACTCACAGACCTGATCTCAGCATTCGACACAAAAGCTCAAGCACACACAGACCTACAAAAGGTGACAGCATTCAGCGGGTCCTTTGACAAAGATCACAAACCTACATTCTCAAAGGAAGAATATGGCAAGTAAGTTAAAGTGATTTAGTGATAATTAAATATTAGTACTTACCTACGCACGAATCAGAAATGAGGACATCCGCATGAGAACCAAGGTTACCGACGTAGCCCGAAGAATCGCCAGACTTAAGTGGCAATGGGCAGGGCACATTGCTCGCACAACGGATGGCCAATGGAGTAGAAAAGTTCTGTTCGAACCGGAAGACGTTACGTTGAAAGGCCTCCCACTATGGGGACAGATGACCTGCTGAAGGTTGCGAGGTCCCGCTATATGCGAGATGCACGAGACCGGTCAATGTGGCGACACCTGGGGGAGGCCTATGTCCAGCAGTGGACGTCTTTTGGCTGAAATGATGATAATGACTTACGCACGAAGAATATTTTTGCCATCAACAGGGCTCGAATTCAGACTCCCTGAGAAATTCCTGATAGAAAAACGCAATAACAATTTACCCGGCCTAGGAAGCGAATCCTTGACCTCATGCTGAGTAGTCGCGATTAACCACTAGCCCAACGAGGCTGTCCGGACATTGAAAATATTATTCTCATATTCCTTTTGTCAATCGTTCAAAACACACGAATCAGTGATCAGAATACTTTTCGAAGAATTGAGAGTACGTATTCGTCTGTCCTACTGAATTTCATTGAAGTGTATCAGTGCAGAAATACAGTAATAGGTTTTGCTGGTCCACATTACTGTGTCACTGTTCAGGCATGTACGTTTCCACTCGACTAGAGAACTAGTATTGATCAAAATATGATACAGTCGAACAAAGTATTTGGCAAACACGCAGAAATCTTTATTATCCTAGTACACAGACAATAGCGTTTGGCATTAAGCGACATTTCGAATTCTGTAACGTTTGACATCAGTCTCTAAATCATCTCATCGTCAGCCTATAATGATCCCACTGCAGTGACTCAGCCTCCTCTCTTAGATAGGGATGGGCTACAATCCACCACGTGCCCAGTGCGGGTTGGTAGATATCACATGTCTTCGAAGATTTTGTTCTAAAACATACTGGTTTCCCCACGATGTTTTCCTTCATCATCTTGAGAGCAGGTTCGAGCCCATGATTTACTGTTCGTAAATCAGGGCAGCAACCACTGAACCACTACTGCTCCAAATGCAAATGCATCTATGTATTCTGTAAAGTAAATGCAAGTTAGCTGACTGTATACTTAATAACTTGTTCCACCGTACCTGGCCTACCGTACCTACATGGCAACACATCAAGCAACTAGTTTCCATTAAAAGAGGGCCTCTCTTTGTATAAATTTCCAGTACAATAAGGGATCCGCATGTTTTGTTAATTTTATTTACTAATACGTACGGTTTAGCACAAACGGTCCTGACAATTAAATCTTCGATTTGAATTTGTTTTTCAGTTTCATTAAGATTCTTGTCATTAAAATAAAAAGAAAACTAAAAAATATGAGTGAAGTTAAAATTTCTAATTAATTATTTAATGATTTTTGTAATTAAGCACTAAAATATTAAAAGTAAGAAATTAAGATCTTAATTTTGAAATTATAGAGATACTATTTTTTTTTATTACTAGAGATTCCAATTAGCTTTAAGTTTAGTTGGCAAAACATTTTAATTAATATCAATTTACCTTTCTACGGGTAAATATCATTCAAGTTTTTTAAATAATCTAAACTCTCTCACAATTTATTAGATAAAGTCGAATTGTGTGTAATCACTTAAGTACATATTTTATACTTCAATTATTACTTGGTTGATTGTTAATTAAAAAGAGTCTTTTGACGATATTTTTTTGAGATTATATATTGGAGATCGCATGGTCACCGCGTTAAGTTTTTTGTGATAGCGTGTGTTTTGTGTTAGTACACTTACCATGTTATGCGGGGTACCGGATCTTGTCATTAATACGTATATAAAATGAATCACAAAGGCGCCAGTGGTGACACCACACGACCTTCTTACTTGCCTACCCATACCACAGCGTCCTTCTACAGAGGCGTGGTTTTGAGCTCTCAGCGAGGATGACATTCAATGTTTGAACGCAGTGGAGTTGAAACGTCCAGGAACTGTACCCGTGTTATCGTGCCAAGTTGTAATTTCAAGCACTTTGTTAGGTTCATTTGGGCCCGGTTGATGGCAATGGGCTTGCCCTCAATTACAAAGTACAGGCACCACCCCGCTAATTTTCGAGTATTACAAGCGTGATGGTAAAAAGTTTCTTCGCATTTTTTGAGAAAATTCAAAACATTTTTTAATATAGTTTATTTACATTTAATTAAAGTATGTAGGTACCATTTTGTTCGATAACTTTTTGCCATCTTGTAGGTAGGGACATGATCCCATTGCTATTTAAATTTTGGGACTTCTGATCAAAATACCGCGACAAGTTGTTTTGGCAGTCCTCTCGTGATGTTAACCTGACACTGCCTCAAGAATTCCGAAGAGACCGAAACAGGTGAAAATCTGAAGGTGCAAGGTCAGGACTATACGGCGGATGCATTAACACCTCCCAGCCAAACTCTCTTAATTTTTGCTGAGTGGTTAAAGATGAGTGAGGTCTAGCCATATCATGACGAAAAACCACACCCCTTCTGTTGATTAATTCCGGCCGCTTTCTCTCAACTTCTTGCTTTAATCTCATCAGTTGTTCGCAGTAGAGTTCAGAATTGATGGTCTTGCTTTTTGGTAACAGCTCATAATGAATAATGCCCTTCCAATCCCACCACACACACAGCATCACCTTGTTGCGAGTTAACCCGGGTTTCGCCACAGTCTGTGAAGCCTGACCGGCCTTTGACCACAACCTTTTTCGCTCGTTCTTGTTGTACGTGATCCACTTTTTATCACCAGTTATCAGCTTCTTCAAAAATGGTTCGGTTTCAATACGTCGTAATAAAGAATCACAAATGAGTACACGGTTCATTAAATTTATTTTAGTAAGCTAGTACCCAAAAATCGAGCTTTTTTGTGTACCCAGTTTTTTTTCAAATACGCTAAAACTGTTTTGTGGTCAATTCCTAGTTCTTCAGCTACGTCGTAACTACTGATAAGCCGATATTACTCCACTTTTTAAAAAATGGCATCCATTTTATCCGTAATAGGGCGACCAGAGCGACGTGCACCTTTGACATCAAAATTTCCGGATTGAAAACGCTTTAACCAAATTTTTGCTACCCTCACAGACACTGCACTAGGTCCATAAACAACGAAATTTTTTTTTGCGGCTTGCGTTGCTTTTTTACCTTTTTTGTAGTAAAATTTTAAAATGTATCGAATTTATTAATTATAGATTCAATCATCTTGACGGTACGAAAAAATAATTAAATTCACACATTATCCTAATTTGAATTTGAAATTATGTTCTTTATAATTTAAACTTTCAATGATACCAAAACCAGCCAGATACAAATAGTACCTATAGCCAAAGAGATTTTATTAAAAGTTCATACATACTATAATGCGAAAAGACTTTTTTCCCAACCTATGTTCAGAGATAGTTCTAGAAATCTACAAAATCGATGAAAACATAATTATCTAGAAAAGTAAAACTTTCTTCTATGGAAAGCCAGGTGAGGTACCTACTACGGACGTTAACATCTCTTCAAATTAAGGGGACAACAGGAGCTAAACGCGAATTTTATAATGCTTTAAAGTATCTTTAGGCACGGCAGTGCCCCCGCCAAGTCGAGCAATAAAGCGGCACGGCCGTACTATCCTTTTCTCGAACCAGTTCAGGCCATTTTCGACCTCCTATAACTTCGTTGTGGATAAAACTAGAAGCCTGAATTACCAATTAGGCATTGTATAAACACGGTATATTTAAAATTTCATTAAATTTGAACCAGTAGTTTAAGAATTATAACTAATCAAAGTTCCTTAGTTTTGTCACTCACTGACTGACTGACTGACTGACTGACTGACTGACTGATTGACCGATCATCAAAAGTCTAAGGCACTTCTAGCAGACATAGAAGCTTCAAATTTAGAACACAATTAGTGTTTAGTGTATAAACCATGGAAAAACTAAAAAAGTATACAATTTCAGTCTAGTTTTCTAGATAAACTAACTGCATAAATGACTTTGTAATCCCATTTAATTGTATAGGATTACAAAGTTAAAGTTACATTTTCAGTGAATGAATTTTACGAGTTATTAAATTAAACATACTTTCTAGTTTCTGATTGACCTGAAATTTTGCACATATATGTATATCGCCTATCAATGCAATATTATGATGATATGGAACTGATCTGATGATGGAGCTGGAAGTTGACCATAGGAACTCCATTTTAGAATATCATAACCCCATCGAGTTTGGATTCGTTTGATTCGTCTTGTCGAGTAGTTCGTTTTAAGATGGTGTCCAGGGTCTGTTCGTGGAGCTGGAAGGTGGCTATAGGAATTCCGTTATAAAATGACATAGCCCTATCGAGTTTGGACTCGTTTGATTTGTCTTGTCGAGTAGTTTGTCTTTAGATGATGTTCAGGGTTCTGAATAGTTCTGATGATGGAGCTGGAAGGTGGCCATAGGAATTCCGTTATAAAACGACTTGACCTTGTCGAGTTTTTACTCGTTTGATTAAGCTTGTCTAGTAGATACTTTAGCAGTACTTCAAATCGATTAATAAGACTGCTTAAAATTCGAATAAACCTATGTATTGTTGATTCATTAAACGAAATAGACAGAATGAGAGACGCTATAAAAAAAAATTAGATCCCACCAAAAACAAAACTTGTAAAAAAAGCCAAGCAGAGCAACTCACTTTTTCCGTAAAAAGTAGTGAGATCCATGTAATACCAAGTCAGTTAATATATTTAATCCCTACTTAAAAGCCTTTGATGTTTTAAATACAAGATGGACTTGGCCACTGCATCACATTGGCCAATGCCATGGCGATTAGCTATTACAATGGCCTGTTTAACATTGGCGAATGCGATGCGATGGCCAAGTCAATCTTTTATTTAAAACATCAAAGGCTTTTAAGTAGGGATTAAATATATTAACTGACTTGGTATTACATGGATCTCACTACTTGTTTACTTTAAAAGTGAGTTGCTCGGCTTGGCTTTTTTTACAAGTTTTGTTTTTGGTGGGTATGATTCACTGTAGCAAACAAAATTGAAAAAATACAGAGTGTAAATTAACCCTTCTTCACACATACGTCAACCAAGCATTTAGTACATCAAACTAAGTACCCCTACGCAAAAAATAATCGTTTCGACTTTTTTTTTGGGGTCAAAAATCATATTTTACGGTAAAACTCAATGCAGCACTCCTAAAACATTGTGCTAGTAGATGTATTGAATAGTAAAAGGGTCATGGAGGTAATTTAAGTAAAATTATAACCTTAAATAAATAAAATTTGGAACTTTTACTCCCAATATCTCCGTAACTAGGGGGTTCCCAGGTATGGTCTAGAACAAAAAAATTATCCCACTAGTGTGGAGAACAAGTGCCCTTCGTTTGCGTTAATGGTACTATTACAACCTTTATATGATATTTTTCAGGATATTATACGCTACTGACATATTGTGTTGAAAACATTTTACTTGATAGAAAAAAAACGCAATGATCTAAAAATTTCTTTTAACGATTAAAAACCATACTAAAATACATGTGATCGATCTGATTTTTTGGCAAATAATTTTACAAGCAACATACAAAGGTCATAATGTTTTATTTTTTTAGTCCAATCAATTTTTTTTTTGTAAATCGCATATTAGTCTTATTCCCAAACATAATTTTGTATAGTGATAAAAAATCGCGCTGGACAGTCCTTACTATTTGAAACGTATAGTTAATCTACGAAGTTACGAGCATGCATTGCGGGTCTGCATTTCGCGGTCGCGGGGAGTGTCGCAAGCTCCACCCATTCGCTCAAGGTCGCTGACATTTAGTGTCGCCTTAAGCAAATCATTGCCTAATCTTATAGATTAGCATCTTTGTGAACAAAAACTTGAAATAGGTCTCTTAAGTCATACGGTATTCTGCTGTGGGGCAAAGCTGCTGATATTTAAAATATATTTGTTCTGCAGAAGCGAGCGGTTCGTGCAATTTATCAGCTGGGTGCACGAGTTTCTCTTAGAGATTTTTTTAAGGAGATTGGTATCCTCACTGTTGCTTCTCAGTTCATCTTTGCCAACATTTTATATATTAAACAAAATATCCACCTGTACACTAAAAACAGTGATATTCACAACTTTAACACTAGAAATAAGCATAAACTACGCGCTCCTTTTCACCGGCTTCACAAAGTTCATAATTCATTCGTCGGGCTTGGTATAACATTTTATAACAAACTGCCATCTTCTTTTCTAGACTTGCCATTTAATGCGTTTAAAGCCAAAGTAAAATCTAATCTTTGTTTAAAAGCGTACTATTCCATTAACGACTACTTAAATGATAAGAACAGTTGGTCGCTGAGTTGAACACAAGACAATGTTTGTTATTTATTTATGTTCTTTCTCCAAGATTAGTTTACTGATATGTTATGTCTTTTTTTTTTATTATTATTATATACTTTTTTATACTTGCCTTACTATTGTATCGAGTCTGGTTCTTCTAACCAACCTAACACACAGATGTGTGCTGGGGAGTTTGTTCCGCCACTTCTTCTTTCCAGCAAAAACACTAGGAAGTGTCGAAGGGGGGGCGTTTTGGGGGACTGTCTCTTGTAAATAAGTAAAGTAAAGTAAATTTTGACGTTCGAAAAGTGCTGACTATCAGCCTAGTTTGAATAAATGAGTTTTGATTTTGATTTTGATTTTGATTTAAGTAAAAACTAAAATCTGAAAAACTCCACAGCAACTTTCCGCGCAGCCGTTTCTGAAAGCTTTAGATAATTTTGCAAATATTTACAAATTTGCAGATAAGTAATAAGGCTAGGTAATAATAGCCGCTCGAATCAATCTACAAGTTAAGCCGCACTTATCTAGGTTAGTCTGTGAATGGGTGACCACACATTACATACCTACTGAGTTTCCACCGTGCCTCGAATAGAACGTTAAAGTGGCCCGAAGGTCAACCAGTCTTACCAAGAGGAATCATATTACTCAGTACTAATAGGGTTGTGGAGGTCAGAGAGGCAGTCACTCCATGTAAAATACTGGTCTGCATCCGGTAAGACTGGAAGCCGACCGTGACATTGTTGAGAAAAGGGCTAGGCAGATGATGATGGAATTTTTTTGCTGCACGTCATTCGCGACGGCTAAAATCGCATTCTTTCTATTCGTCAAATGTTTTCTTTAGAATAGGTTATTTCACCACAAAAATCGAATTAGTCCGTCTGTTAGATTATCGAAAAATATTAGATAGTTGTTTTTTGTTTAAACAAATTAATAAAAATTGACGATAATAAAACGTGTCAAAGATCATAAGTGGGGGCTTTTGACGTCACGTTGTGGGTACAAAAGTACCAACCTTGTGACGTCACACGACTTGACGCGACTTTTTGAAGAACTGTCTTCATATTTTGTTTAAGTGAATAAAGAAAAAATACGTGTACATTATTTTTTTTAAATCTATCTGACGGACTAATTAGTTTTTTTTTGTGAAATGCCCTATTTCTCTAAGACGTACGTAAGTTATATTAGTAGTTTAAAGAGTGTCCAACAAGCTTTTTGCCATTCTAACTCCATCAATACTACAGTACTTTCATAAATGAATATGCCTTGTGACTGATTTTTGACATTAAAGAGTGCCTGTTAAGGACTGTAATTTAAATAACCTTTTTGTATTTAAGTAAATATCAGTTTTTTGAGACTGTAATCTACTACTATTTAGCAAAGGATTTCCTCTCCCTTTTATATAATTCCGTCATCTGGTGGCCTACCATCAACCATGATTCTAGTGTGGAAAAGAGATGGCGCTAGATACCTTGTATAGCTCAGTCGCTTTCCCACACTATGATAAAAACATAAGTTTAAAAACTAAAACCCATGTACAAACCACGGCTTTATAAGTAGGAAACAAGAATATAACTCTTGTCTGATATTCATATATTGAATTTGTATATTTCAATAATTTAAATATAAGTAAAATTACTATAGAAGTCCGCCGTGGTCGCATGCCACTGATACCTGATGCCCCTTCATGGCGTTTTCATTGATACATAAGTCAGCTGCTGTTGCCGTTAGCAAGGTGACATGCTCAGTAGTCTAGGCGCTACGGTGGAACATACAAACATACATACATAGACTGCCAAAATCATTACCCTTCCTTTTGGCTTTGCCGTAGTCTGGTAAAAAGAATAAAACACTTCTTAAACAATGCTTTAAGACATCATGGTAATTCCCCCAATCTTTTGGTAGGATTCCATTTCGTCAAACCATCGTCTTTTTGTTGCAACGAACTATTGACTGGCCTGTTGGTCTAGTGGTTAGTGACCCTAACTGCTATGCCGGAGGTCGTGGGTTCGATTCCCACCCAGGACAAATGTTTGTGTGATGAGCACGATCATTTGTTCTGTGTCTGGGTGTAATTTATCTATATACATATAATAAAACTGTAAAAGGCCGATGTCTGTACATTGAAGATTTTTATGAAAAACTGTTACAGGGGGTCTTAATTATAGCAATAGAAGCCAAAACAACCATTTTTAGAATTTTTGTCTGTCTGTCTGTCTGTCTTTCTGTCTGTCTGTCCGGGCTAATCTCAGAATCTACTGGACCGATTTAGATGGGACTTTTTTTATTTGACTCAGTATTACCTGGAGAGTAAAATAGGATATAAATAATCACGCCAATTGACTTAGGGGGTAGGCAGGAAATTGAATTTTGATTGTTTATTAACCAATTTTGATAGATTTTTTTTTGTTCAACTAAGTGTTGTTTAGACTTAAACTTATGATACTACTAATCACGCCACCTGACTTAGGGGGTAGGCAGGAAATTGAATTTGGATTGTTTTTAACCGATTTTGATGGACCTTTTTTTATTCAACTGTGTGTTACCTGGACTCAAAGTTACGTTACAAATAATCACGCTACCTAACTTAGGGGGTAGGCAGGAAATTGAATTCTCATTGTTATTTAACCAATTTAGGTGAAACTTTTTGATTCAACTATGTGTTGCCTAGATTCGCAGATAGGCCTGATTTTGGGTTAGTTAACCTCCAAACAGTAGCATAAGCTGGGAGTACCTCCACGCGGTGAAGGCGGTAACAGTAAAATTATTACTGGCTAAAACTCCCATTTTATTGTGATGTAAAGACGCCTTCGGGCTTATGTTATTGTTGTAGTGTATTTGGTCATTGTGTGGTTGTGCAGACGGTAACGCAGAGGAGCAACCACAGCGCTTTCTTACAGATTTTCATTGCTTCTGGAATTCATACTTACTTATCAAATTATTTGACTTGGTTACTAAAACGGACTTTCGTTATTGCTTTACGATTTGGTTATTTGTTGCTTTGTTATTAAAAATAAAGGCAACGACCAAGCAACATTTGCTTTGCAAGGAACCGATTGAGATGAAGTTACAAGGTACCAAACCGGACGATACATTAGTACTTCTGAGGCTATATGGCGCATTTTGGGATTTGTTATTCATGAAAGACATCCTACTGTCATGCATCTGGATGTCCACTTAGAAAATGGGCAAAGAATATACTTCGACGCAGATAACGCACGAAACCGTGTAGAAAACCCACGCCAGACAACACTTTTAGCATTTTTCAGGTTGTGCCAAGAAGACGATTTCGCTAAAACGTTAACCTATGATGAGGTACCCTCTTATTACACTTTTGATTAGCAAAGAGGAGTCTTTAACAGACGTAGACGTGGTCAACCAGTTGAAGGATTCCCTGGTGTTTTTAAGGACTCTGCTTTAGGTCGAGTATATACAGTTCACCCCAGTAGTGGGGAATGCTATTACTTGCGGCTGCTATTGCACAATGTTCAAGGACCAACTTCATTCCAGTTTTTAAAAACAGTTAATGACGTTGAGCATCCCACATTTCAATCAGCTTGCAGAGCACTTCAACTGCTTGAAGGAGATCAACACTGGGATGCCACTCTCGAAGAAGCCTGTGTCAGCGACAGTCCCAAACGCTTACGTCACCTATTTGCTGTCATTTTAGTGTTCTGTGGTATTTCAGACCCTTTAATGTTATGGGAAAAGTATCAGACGTATCTTTCTGAAGACTTCCATCGTTCTTTAAGGCGCAATTTAAATCAAGAAATTGATCCAAATGACGAAAGAGTGATTAATAGTTCCCTTTTTTCTATTCAGGAGATCCTCTTATCAATTAGTGGTAAATCTTTGAGTGACTTCAGTCTTCCATCTCCCCAAATGCTACCTGATCAACCGTGAGTATGCTACGGAGATAAACTATAGTTCCACTGACCTAGCCGCTGTAGTAAATGACAATTTACAAAATTTTACATCAGAACAAAGGGAAATATTTCACATCGTCGTCCAAAGCGTACTTAATAATGATGGGAAGATATTTTTCTTAGATGCTCCAGGTGGTACTGGAAAGACCTACCTAACAAAAGCGATTCTTGCTGAATTCAGGCGACAAGGTAAAATAGCTTTGGCTGTAGCATCTTCCGGAATCGCAGCTACACTTCTTCCCGGTGGGAAAACTGTCCACACAATGTTCAAAATTCCAATCGATTTAGATAACACCGAAACACCAACATGTGCAGTTACAAGAAACTGCGACAAAGCAAAGGTGTTTCAGGATTGCTGTCTTATCGTTTGGGATGAATGCACAATGGCAAATAAAAAAGCTGTTGAAGCCGTGGACTGCGGGACATTCGCCGAAACGATAGTCCAATGGGGAATGTGACGGTACTATTCTCTGGCGATTTCCGGCAAACTCTTCCGGTTGTTACTCGGGGAACCAGAGCCGATGAAATCAATGCATCATTGAAGCGTTCATATCTATGGCCTCAAATAAAAAAATTGTGTCTTACAATAAACATGCGAGCACAACTAGGCGGAAATTCCCAGGCACAAGCATTTTCAAATATTCTTTTGGAAATTGGAAAGGGTACTCTTCCAGAAGATGAAGGACAAGTTGCTATTCCTGAAGTTTTAGGCAGAGTTGTGTCGTCCGAAGATGAGCTGATAAATTCAGTGTTTGGAGACGTTTCAAGTATTCTGCATCATGATAATTTCTGGTTATGTGAACGCGCCATACTTACACCGAAAAACGAACAAGCTTCTGCATTAAATCAAAACATTTTGGCAGGAATTGTTGGAGATGAAGTGGTTTACACGTCCTATAACAGCGTTGTAAACGAGGACGACGCTACAAACTATCCAGTAGAGTTTTTGAGCTCTCTAACAGCAAGTGGTCTTCCTGCACATAAAATCACACTGAAAGTCGGAGTGCCCATAATGCTTTTGAGAAATCTAACTCCACCCAAATTATGCAATGGCACCCGACTTAAAGTAAGTGCTTTGCAGAGAAATTTAATACATGCTGAGATTCTCACTGGATGTGGCGCGGGCGAAACTGTTTTTATACCAAGAATTCCACTCATTCCCAACAATTTCCCGTTCGAATTCAAGCGCACACAGTTTCCTATAAGTCTGTGCTTCGCAATGACCATTAACAAATCCCAAGGTCAAACTCTTAGGGCCGCTGGGGTGGATCTAAGATCCAACTGCTTTTTTCACGGCCAGCTATATGTTGCATGTTCACGAGTAAGTAGCGCTGAGCAATTGTTTTTTTTAGCCCCAACGGGAAAGACTAATAATGTAGTTTACAGAGAAATTCTTTGATTTAAAAACTTATTAATTACTTACACATATTTCAACGCGAACGAAGTCGCGGGCACCAGCTAGTCTATAATATGTATGTATTTAGAAATATATAAGTATGTTTATCAGTTGTCTAGTACCCATAACACAAGCTCTGCTTAGCTTGGGACTAGATGGCGTTGTGTGATAGTTGTGGAATATTATTATTATTATTAACTAATAAAAATATTTTTGTCCAGACCTATTCCTGGATCAATGACGGAGTTCCGAGGGGCCCAAGCTCAAGCCAGAGTCTTCTCAGAAATGAAAGAACTGTGTGAAATCATCAACCAATACGGGAAACCACCCTGCAAGAGTCTTCTCCCGCCGGAACTGAAAGACGCCACCAAAGTCATCTCCTTTGGGGAATTATTTTCGGTAAGTGCTGTTTCTAGATAAAAGTTACACCATAAAACTTTGTTCATCAGGAGATTGTTTCAGCGAAATTTTTGTTGGTTTGAGTGATAGAACAATATATTTAAGTACATTACAAATAGAAGCTTTAAAAGTTTTATATCTATTGGTAAGATTAATCGGAAGATTTTTGCTAACAACATGGTGCCATTAGGGATACATGCAATTTTATTCTCTTATGCAGCATCAGCCTTGCAACTCGCGGATACCCCTTTTTTTCAATGAAAAAATGACAATCATGAAATGGTGTCTCCCACTCTGGGCTGACGGAGTGTCAGACTTCTACTGACTAAAAACCACCCATGTTTCTACTTAGCCCTTTGAGTCCGGGGCCGTGGTATCTCTGTCGAACAGCCCGCAGCCCCGTTGCGGGCTGTTTGACAGCCCCCCGACAGACCCCTTTAGTTAAATATGCAAGGCCGTATAATTAAAACTGTTGTATGAACAAGATGGATGAAAAAAAATTGCATGTGGTGGAGAGGTGAAACTTAAGGTGGATAAGCGACGAAAATTGATAAAGTAAGGACTGTGTGCACTATTTGGTTCACTTCTGCTAGACCCTTAACGGATTACAGGCGTGACTCTATGTTATGATCTAATTTAATAACAAACTAAATCATATCACATTTACTCCCGTGAGTCTTTCAATTAACCAAAGCCATTCCTTCAAGACGACATCATGTCGAGAAAATGATCAGGGATACGATTAAATACAAGACAACATTATCAAGGGAATAGTAACTTTAACCAAAACGTCACACTATCCGATTTCGATTAACAATAGAACGAACATCGCTTCCCTAGGGGGTCGTAAGTCATGGTTCAAAGATTAATGCAATGACGGATAGGGACGAAATAGCGGAATTAGCTGACGGTATAAAATAGGAACAGAAGGTTAGCTAAATACAACAAGTTAAAAAGCAATGAACGCACACATTAAAACTCTTTGCTTAGTGTGTCTGTGTGTCTTCACTCATTTGAATGATTCAGGTCATGATTTTATTTTTGATCACAAACGAACATGACGCATGGATCAACACCATTCAGATCTCTGTCTGAAAGATATCATACTCTCGTGACTGGCATTCGTTTGTGAAAGACTTCAAATCAGATCTTCTTATTTCTATGTCAGATAAGCAGTCGCTCCATGTCATCATCATCATCAGCCTATAATTATTGTTCACACTGCAGGGACTCAGGCCTCCTCTCTAGGAGAAGGATGGGCTGTAATCCACCACGCGGCCAATGTGGCATGTAAAATACTGTATTATTCAGCTGGACCCGGTTAGACCGAAAGCCGAGAGTCTAGTAAGATCATAATAGGGTATTTCACCAAAAATCTAATTACTCCGTCAGATAGATTTCCAAAAAATAACGGACACGTATTTTTTCTTTTTTCACCTAAACAAAATATGAAGACGATACAGTGCTTCGAAAAGTCGTATCAAGTCGTGTGACGTCACAAGGTTAGTACTTTTTTGCCCACAAAGTGACGTCAAAGCCCCCACTTATGATCTTTGACACGTTTTATTTTTGTCAATTTTTATTAATTTGATTAAACAAAAACACGTATCTGTCCAATATTTTTCGATAATCTAACAGATGGACTAATTAGGTTTTTTTTGTGAAATGCCCTATTGCATGGAGCTGAACTTCTTGACTTGTCTTATCGCGAACCCCTGACCTATTTGAGTTGAGCAGACAAATGTAGGTCAAAAGTCATGGGGAATGAGGTATAATATGCATTAGTATGCAGATGATTGTATTTGTAATATTATGTATTTGATCGATATGTTTCAAGTTCTCTCCGTGTATTCCTATTTGTTATAAGGAAAATTGTGCTCTTTCTAAACATTACACACTACGTGTAATGTTTAGAAAGGGCACATTTTCCAGTTTACCGAAGTTAGACGAGCGGCTGTTCAGTCCTGTTTTTTAATTATAATTAAAATGTTCACTTTAACAAATCGGTGACAATTGTAACCACAGATGTTAATGTACCTAGATAATGCAAGAATCACGATCCGTATACAAAATAACCAAGAGTGCCATTTTTTGACAATATAATATGACGGCGAGATTTCGTAGAGCTTCTTTTCGAGGATCTGGGTATCCTTATTTCGCATTTCATATACGTTAGTCTGTTGCACGAAAGTCTGACAACGTGTCGGTGTCGCATCACCCAGTACTAACTATATTTTGAAGGTCATACAGACATTTACTTTATGCAAAATTCTGATGTTGTATGAAAACTGGATTCGGTCGGTTCCCAACATAGTTAGCAAACGCTAGGGAGATGATGAACTTCGCTGGAACAGGGTATCCGTTAACTTCACATAATGTTTCAATTTCAATAAGATTTAAATTCCTTATTCATGTTTATGGTCTTATAATATATATCGTAACTAATCAATATCAAACGTGTTCAAGTAATTGAACTGTATCGTTATTGTTAGCAGCTATTGTTAACCTAATCAGGCCAATATTAATAAGAGGGATTGGATTGATGGTACAGTCAGCATCAGAAGTAGATAAGCACTACCTACTCAAAGTTTCAAAGCAGATTTTTTAATAAAAACTTGTTCGATATTACTCATTACTGACAAGTTACTGAAGAGTAAGGAATCACCTGTAACATGAAAATATAATAGCTTGAGTCCTGTACATCAAATAAATAAAATTTCCAAATGTTAAGCTGCTTCTGTTACTGACCATTCCAATGACCTCAAATAGGTCGCTGAGACAGACGGTATGCAGAAGGCAGAGAATAGAATGATTAGGTGTCGTTTAAAATCTTACTATGTCATGTAGTGAGCTACTAAATGGAATGCGTGATAGTAATTGAATATGGGCAACAAAAAAAACACGAAGTTGCAAGGTTTCTTCGTTAAAATTATGGTGATTTTCGCTTCATGAAATACTACAATAATAATAAAGCAAATTTTCGATGACGAATTCATATATTTAGTAGTGGCAGTATTCTCTCAATACATCTTTAGGCAAAAACGGAGATCTTATTCGGGTTCCTTATAGGCTTATATGTTCTTTAAAACGCAAAAGGCAAGTTGTGGACAAACGCAAGTTTATATAATATTTAAAAAAAATGGTTACTGAAGTTTGTAAATCTTTCAGACAAATTATTGTTCGTTTCAGAACTCTTTGAACTTTTAAAAGTTTGAATAGGAAATTCCTGTGAAGAAAATGTTCTTGCTCGATTACAAACACAATTTTATCCAACAAATTATTAGCTTTGGTTAAGGATCACAAAACTCGTATTGTAAAAGAGATTTGAATTTAGATTTTGAATTGTATGACTAAAGAGATACTTTATAAATGCTATATTTTGACTTTCAATATTCATCGTAACGAACGATTTTCTAGATATTGTTTTACCCTTTCATCCTGATGAAAATTAAATTAATTAAGATTAAACTAATTAAGGTAGACAAATAGAATGGCTTGGTGTCGAGTATAAATTGAAATTAACCAGATATTACCGGAAAATATGATGCCGTTTTGAAAAGTCTGGTTGTCAGGCTTTCCGGAAATTTATTACTGTATACATTTGACAGCCTAGACCAATGGCTTAACGTGCTTTCGGAGGAAATTAAAAATCAAAATATTTTTATTTCACATAGGCCCATAAATGGGCACTTATAAAACGTCGGTAAAAAGGGGAATGGTTCGGTGCATTGGTCGATTCCTAAGGAGAAGAACCGGCAAGAAACTCCAATGGTTACTCTTTTAATCTTTTAAAATCGTTTGGGTTAACAATAAGGTATAATACACACATGAAGACCATGCAGATCAGATTAATGTCTGAGATGGTCTTTCGAAGAAAGCACCACACAGATTTGAGTGGCCCCCGTCCAGTCAGTGCAAGCATTTGTCAGTTATCGTGGAGCTCGACCTATAACTCAAGGAGCTCAACGTCACGACGAACAATACCAAAGAAAGGACATTTGGGTGGGTCACTTATAGTACTCAAACTGCCAGACAATCGTTAAAATTTAAGAAAGACGCACAAGGAGGACAATGAATTGAGAAAACACAGCATGTAATGGGTGGTCAGTGTGGTCACCCATACACGGACTGACCTAGGCAAGCACTGCTGCAGATCGAGCGATCTCTTTTTCTTTTTTCTTTCTTTAATATTGAGTAATGAGCCCTTTTATCCTAATGGTACCGTTTAGGCTAATTACAGATCCATATTATAATATTAAAATAAGAAAAAGACACAATTATTTACTTGGTGCCTACCTAATACCGGCAAGTTTAGACTGTTTAGTTCGATTTGCGCATTATGAGCAAATATATGACTACATCATAGTTTCCGATTTTGAAATGGTAAAACCGCATTGACGTTGACTGACAGGTGTCACAGTGAAATTAAAAAGAACCGATAAAGGATATGAGCAAAATAGTTTGTTGGTAGGTATATCATTGTTTGTTGGTTTCCTACTTGCTTTGGATGGCACATTAAGCCGATTTTTAGATCTATCACAGTCGTTACACATAATCAGTGACCCGAAAGCCAAAAAAAGCCATTATTTCATACTGTAATAGATTCAAAAATGCAAGCCATTAATCAGCACAATGTTTGAGTGCTTTACATTGAGTCGTAATTTTTCACACCAACCACTTTGTTGCTTAGTTTTGAATAAAGCTGTACCCTAGCAGGGTTCATGAATCCTATATACTTGTAACCACCTGTAAACAACGTGAGTGCAATAAATGATGATTATAATTATGAAGCTGTTAACATTAAACTAATTCTTATCGACCTTACAAAGTGACAACGATGAATGAAAAATCCATTGTTGAAGAAAAAGATACATATTTTTTCCCAACCCACTCATTTCAAAATGAGTCACATTTCCGTATCTATCTTCAAGACACCTGTGAACTTGTCAAGATTACGTAAAGCTCATTGTTTTTCTTTATTCCTGTCACAAGGTCAGACTGGCGAAACTAAAATAAATTCTCGAATGTTAACGTGAAAATAATATTTTGTTTAGAGCAAGCGATGACATGTGGCGGTAACAGTTTAAGTGGTTAATATGAAAGATGTAAATATTTTGCAGGAAATTATGTTATTTTCCGTATGGTAGCGACTGCGTATTTAACCGTCACGTCAGGTGAATTAATAATACAGAAAAATATTTATCAAACCTCCATTAGCAACGAGAAACGTGAAAGAAATAGAGGCCCTTTTTCAGAAGTGAATAGTTGAGGCTATTATAGATGCCTAAAAGTGGGCCAGTGACTGAAAAGTTGTGTGCTAATTTGGTATCGTGATGGGTATGGATCTGGAGGAATAAGGAAAATGTCGTGAGGAAAGCTTTGAGTATGAATATAAACCACTGTAAGATGGTGAGAGTACAGGAAGACCAATTAAACGATGGATGTACTGTGTGAAGGATGATAATGACAAGAAAAGAGGTGACTACTGTGTTTCTTTTTAACAATAGATAAGTACCTATATTGTGGGAGACTGGTGCCTAAACTAGGCTTAGGGGCTGTATTTCAGGACACCAGGTCCCCACCCTTAAGCTTTATTATATTAGAATGCTTCAGATTGCAAATAGTGTTACGAGTAGTTTGGTTTTCAATGTGTGGATAGGGTTGAGTGTGCTTTTGTATAGTGTAGTGAGTGAGGATGTAAAACTCTCTGTTGTCTGGTTTCATTTTCAGTTGAGAACTAATAGTAAAGTATGGAAGAGATCGACATCCTGCGTTGTCTCCAAATAAATCGAAGTAAGGGCAGGAGAATTTTGATGATGATTAAGTCGTCCCATACGACCTGGATGTAATTTGTAGATTTTACTTTGACAGTACCTACGGGTAGTCAGAAACCTGAAATTCTGTCATTCAGTCTTACCCACGGTTATTGTATTATCCAGGGTACTGTGTTACCCAGAAATGTTTTTTTTTTTTTTTTTAAAACGCCCCACACTAGGAATTTCTCCTGTATCGTAGCCAGCCACGGCATATTGCCAACTTCAATGATTAGATCTGCCTGGTTAGGCAAAGGCCATAGTACCTACCACCTGTATTTATTTTCAACAACAACTCTCTTTCTTCGGGTTCTTCGAGAAAAAACAGGGGGAATTGATTTTCATATTATTCTCTTAAGCAAAAACGTGAAACATTATTTCTGTTAATACTAGCATACCCACGCCCACGCCTTTGCCCGTGTGGTGTTTGGTAATTTTCCCATGGCATCGTACTACCGAGATAAAAAGTTCTAATATTCTATGTGTTAATCCAGCTTTATAACTATCTGTGTGCCAAATTTCATCAAAAATTCAAGCAGTAGTTTTTGCGTGAAAGAGTAACAAATATCCATCCATCCATCCTCAGAAGCTTTTGCATTTATAATAATAGTACGATAGGATCGTCAATAGACATTACACATGCCAAGTGTAATAGCTGTAGCAATATGCCCCGAGACGGAAGGCCAATGTTCTTTAATGGAACTTTAATGGTGCGGTCGATGTGTACACTGTACAGCGTTTTAAAATACGTTTTGATCTACATGTACCTACTCATTCGATTTATTATCATCCAATTTCAAATATGTGCTGTATTGGCCTTCGTACGTTTTCTTTGGGTGACCAGCACTGTGATAAGCCCTTTTTTTTTTGCGGGTGGAAAATCATCAAATAACCCCTCCCGCTCTTGGGCAGAGCTCAAGGGAGTGTCAGACTTCTGCTGACTAAAAACCACCCATGTTCCTTCTTAGCCCTATATGTCGAGGACGCGGTAACTTGTGAACAACCCGCAGCCCCGACGGGCGTCAACGGCGTCGACGGCAAGCTAGCCCATCATTCACAGTCCACAGGCCCGCGTCTATTGTGGCCGGAAGCCATCACGTGGTCACCGACGCCCGGAGCGTCTCCCGGGCCGGCTGGGACGAGAGGTTCTCTCCCTCTCACGTTCCGCGACCTCCTTCGCTAGCATCACTGCTTCGCAAAAGTAGGTGACGGCGTCCCATTTCTCCTCACCCCGGACCATGGCTTGCTCCAGGGCCGGACGCGAGAGGCCGCCGCCGCCGATCGCCGCTACGAGGACACGGCGAGGCTCCGCCAAAGCGGGCTTGCACGAGTCACGCCATACTGAATGTACCTTTTTTTGTCAAATGGTATTTGAACCCTTAAATCTTATGCTTTGGTAAATAAGATTTAAATTGGTCGACCACGATATAACGCAAGTTGACCATCAAGCTTAAGCTTAGGTATACAAAGCGAAGTCAGAGCGTCTAAAATGGCCACTTTAGCAGATCATTATAATATGAATTACGTTAAAAAGCATAAAATAGCCCTTTCATAAATAACTATTTGGATTTTGTTTTTTTTTCAAGTGACCATTTTAGACCCAATGGATACGAATAACTTGATGTGTCGTATGCACTTACATAAATAAAAAACTCAAGTAAAAAATTATTTTTATAGACAAAGAGGTTTAGACTGAGCGTGGTCTCTCAGTGAATGTATTAACGCTTTGCAACAAGGAAATAAACAAAATATTCTCAAAGCTAAAAGTAAAGTTTAATACCGCGTACGTTAATTTTATAATTTATGTTGATCATAATTCAACAAAATATTAAAATGACACATTTTATTAAACTTTAATTAATTGACTGTACATTAAAAAATATAAAACATTTCATAATAATTCTGCTGCTATAAAACTATTAAAATAAAATGACGTGGAAGATGCTATAATATAAATTTTATTTAAATGGAACCTGCCTCGTATGTCTAGTAGCAAGCCCGCCACACTATTCCTCAACCACTGTAACTCCTGCAAGCCAGAATCACCAGTGGCCACCCAATCTCAGTTCATATAAGTCTCAAGAGTATTTGATGAAAAAGGCATTCTTGAGAATCACATGAACTGAGACGGTTGTATACAGGGTGTAAAGTAACCCTTCACACATACGTCAACCAAGCAATCTGTACTTCAAACTAAGTACCCCTACGCAAAAAATTTTGCCGGGAAAGGACTTTTTTTTTTGGGGTCAAAAATCACATTTCATGGTAAAACTCAATGTAGCACTCTTAAAACATTGTGCTATTGGATGATTGGATAATTTAAATAAAGTTTTAACCTGTAAAACAAGTATTTACAAAAACAGCTGTGCAAAATTTGGAACTTTGACCCCCAATATCTCCGTAAGTATGGGGTTCCCAGGTATGGTCTAGAACCAAAAAAATATCGCAGTGGTGGGGAGAACAAATGCCCTTCGTTTGCGTTAAGGGTACTTTTACACCCTTTATATACAGGGTTATTTGTAAAACACCGTTAACCTCTCAGGACCAAGTTGCTAACATCATAATCAACAACTTTTGTTCTATGACTTTTAAAAATAAAGATTTACTTACAAAAATAAAAATATTTAAATTGTACGCTCTAAATGTTACCAAGTCTGCGAAGCAAAAGAAAACGATAGTACAATAGCGAGGGGAGTGGGTTAAGGGCAGCGGGGTAATCGTAGCGTAGCGAGTTACGACAGTGCGCGACAGGCGTAGGTAGGTACAGCAAAATACAGAGTTGAAATGTGTTAGATAAGACAACGAAATCTTGAACTTTTGTTTTTGGTAAATGTATTATGTTTTGTAAAAAGTCATAGAACAAAAGTTGTTGTTTATGATGATAGTAATACAGTCTTGCAAGGTTAACGGTGTTTTAGAAATATATTTTTTTATTGGGACATGCCCGCCTTAGTTTTTCCATATCACTGTAACTCCTGAAAGCCAGAAACAACAGTGGCGACCACAACAAAAGCGCCGAGACAATGAAGCTCGACGAAGTCCCAGAGAAACGATTGTACTGTCTTGGATCCCGCAACGAAATTAATCGGAAAAGAATAGCGGAGGAGAAAAACATAATTTCCACTTATAACACCATATCAGCAGGACACAGAACAGAACAAGGCCAATAGGCACACAGGGACGTAAACAACTGGGATAAGTCTAGTTGCCTAGCACCACGGATATTATTATTATTATTTGATTTTGGATTTATTATTATTAAACATACGACTTGACATGGCTGGAGGTGGATCACTGTGTTGCCCAATTTCTCACTGGTCATGGTAACTTTAAGAGTAAATTATTTTCCTTCAAGCTTGTTGCGTCGCCTTTTTGTCAATGTTCTACATCTGACTGCGAATATGAACAATCTGCACATCACATTTTATGGGAGTGTAGTCTTTGGCAGAATGAACGCAATATTATGTTGGATAGTGTACAGGTTACATCCGGAGTTATTTACTATACGGACCTTGTAGAAACTAGAACAAATTTCCGTGCGTTCAAGCATTTTTGTCATACCTATTATTGGAATCAGATATAACAGCTCACAACTTAGGACCCAGTAATATTAATGACAACAATGTCCGTGGTGCTAGGCAACTGGGCTTATCCCAGTTGTATGCGTCCCTGTGTGCCTATTGGCCTTGTTCTTTTCTGTCTCCTGCTGATATGGAGGGAAGTGGAAATTTCTGCTTTTCCTACTCCTCCGCTATTCTTTTCTGATTAATTTCGTTGCGGGATCCAAGACAGTCAAATCATTTCTCTGGGACTTCGTCGAGCTTCATTGTCTCGGCGCTTTTCTTGTGGTCGCCACTGTTGATTCTGGCTTACAGAAGTTACAGTGGTTTGGGAATAGTGAGGCGGGCTTGTCCCATACGACTTGACACTGACCGAGAAATTGCAAAAAACGTAAGAAAATTCGAATTTTGCGGGCTATCTTGTCGTTAGAAAGGAATAGCGTGGGAGCAAGCACGAGTGCTAAGCATGAGCAACAACGGTTCACGTGCTCTACGAAACTCGATTACGTTATGAGGGTCACCCATCCACGTATCAATCTCAGCAAGGGTGGCTTAACCTGAAGATCGGGTGTTATTTAAAATCAAACCAAATATTTGGCACAGTTACAATGCACAATACACATCGGATCTATTTATCAAGAATCGTTGAGATTCCTCGCGCATACCAGACTTGTTTATTTATGATATATAGTTTTAGATTTCGAGTGTTCCGATTCATCTTTACCGTCTGTCAATTATTGTAAATGTTTCAAGGTACTGCTAACCTTTTATTATAGTTATAAACTTGAAAGCGTCGTTTGTGTAGTGGTGACAAGCGCGACTGCTGTGCTGAGCGGTTTGATTCCCAGATCGGGCACAGTGTTATTGGGTTTTTCCATCAGGAATATCTGAGTAACAGCCACGGAGTCTGGATTTATGCCCGGCGGTTGAGGTCAATATACTCTCCTCCTATTTATTACATAGGACTTAAACTTATCTGGCTAAATACGGGTGTAGTAATAGGTAAACCTCTGCCTAACCGTTCGGGGATTATATTCGCGATATCATCTTATGCAAGGCTCGGAACCGGTTAAAAATATACCGGTTATTAATCTGTTTATTTCGGTTTTCCTCCAAACTTTTATTAAGAACGTTTTAAGAACTTTATTTTAACCTAAATTAACCGGTTTATTCGACGAACGGCATGTAGGGAAACGTGTTGCAACTTGTGACTATTTGTAAGTAACTTTATCTTGCGTCCGTATTAACCGGTTTTTATTGCTCGACACCGTTAAATCTGGCAAAACCTTTATGTAAATAGGTACTTTTCCAAATACCGGTTTAAATTTAACCGGTATCCGAGCCTTGATGCTATATTATAAATATATATAAACTTTCCGAACTTACAGAGGTTAGTTTATAATGGAAATGTTTGGTTAATTCGTTGCCTGTACAGTCAGTGTCCACCATTATCTGACCCATCTTCTTACACTCCTTGTTCTCTTATTCTATAAAGGAAGGTTTCAGTTATTGCTGGGCACTGACTGTACCCTCAAACTGATACTACCATGAATCATTCAACTGCTTGAGTCTTATAATTAGCTCAAAATGCTTGTTTCTCAAATTAACAATAAATGACGCAGACGCGGTAATGAGTCTTTGTTTACACAGGTCTAAATTAGAATCGAAGCAAATAACTCTAATGAATGAACATCCGTTATTTTAACGTAGCTGTTGCCAGCGGCTTCACCCGCTACAACTCGAAAATTATCCCGCGGGAATATGAAATCGGGATAAAAACTATCCTGTATGTTAAAATACGTTTATAAAATATTTGTGTACCAAATTTTATCCAAATGCGTTCAGTAGTTTTTGCGTGAAAAAGTAACAAACATACGAAAAACTTTTGTCTTTATAATATTAGTGTGTATTTTTTTTATTAGAGTGATAAATTAATGTAATACTAGCTGTTGCCAGCGGCTTTGCCTGCTACAACTCGAAAATTATCCCACGAAAGATACAATCGGGATAAAAACTATCCTTTGTGTTAACCCAGGGTGTCAGATAACTCCATACCAAATTTTATTAAAATCGCTCTAGCCGTTTAGACGTTAAGAAGTAACAAACATACACACTCTATGTTGTGTGATGTTAGTAATAGTGATTATATTCTTGCCATGCGTGTTTGTGTTATCGTAGGTTTCATCCATACGCCAATTTCCGTACTATTCCACTGATAAACTTGCAGGTATTTACCTACGCTTGACTCAATATCTCGAGGTGATTTGTGTTACCTACGTGATACGTTGCTCGGACAACAACGTAAGATATTACAACAATATTCTGAGTTTGAGATTCGTGTTTATTATATTAGATAATTTCCTCAGCCTTGAGGAGCTTAATAATAACAGCGGATCGATCCTTAAGTTTTTTTTAAACTTTGCCCCATACTAGGAACCTGTATCGTGGGTGCGTTCACAGACATTCACAGGCGTACATAGACACCCGGAACAACTATATGTAGGCCATACAAATATTTGTTCCGTGCGGGGATCGAACCCGCGACACGCAGCGCAGCAGTCCATTGCCTTAACCACTGCGCCAACCGTGTCGTCAAAAGTTAAATCATGCTTGCCTAGTTTGTGTCACCTAGTTCCCCCCGGGCCTCGGAAAGCACGTTAAGCCATTGGCCTTGACTGCCGCATAAAAATAAAACCTTTTTTTGACATTAATTTTAACATTAATATAACACAACCAAATTCGCAAAATTCCAATGAGTACTTTCGAGCCCAAATAAGTATGCTTTCACTCGTCATGATGTGTATTCAATAAATAACTCATATTTGATGTTCATGTCATTAAACCACAGTGTTAATTCTATTCGGCCAGTAATGTGCTAAAATAACTATTTACACAAGTGCTCAAACACACAGTAGGCAATAAATCGTGCTGAAAAGTAAATAAATTGATTAACGAGGTTATTAAAATACATGTTTTGCACGAAATTGTTTGTACGGTATAATTTTGCCCAGTGATACTGAATGTGAACGGAAAAACAATTTAAGAGTTTTTATTTTCAAATTACTAGGGATTTCTAGACTTCATCAAAACCACAGTTGGATCAGCATCAATTAATAAATATATAATTATAATTACCTTTATCTTAACAATAACATAACTTCTCGCCCGTTCCTAATCCCCGATCGGTTAGGCAGAGATGTACCTATATGTTACAGTGTGTCTTAATCGGTCAAATCAACTTTTGACTGGTTTCAGTCAAAACCCTTATTACGTTAAAACGCGTTTACTCTATTAAAATAAATGTTAACTATCGCACAAGGTTATGAAAGGGTAAAAAAAGGTACAAAAACCACGCAAAAATTTCTTATAAAAGTTTTGACCGGTCAAAAGTAGTTTTGACTGTGACATATGGGTATATATTAAGACCTAATAATTCACACACATTTCGCCAGATAAGTTGAAGTCTCATGTTATAGGAACCGGGAATACCTTCGTCATCATCATATTATATAATATAAGCAAATAATGTTCCCACTGCAGGGACTCAGACCTCCTCTCTCACATGACTACTCAATGGAAAACAATTTTTATAGAACATACTCAGATAATAAATCTCTAGTACCTAGGAGACTAGTAGACATGCACAAATCAAATGCGAAGACTACAAATATTTGGCGCTCACTGACCATGTAATAAATTATCGTCGTATTTAATTAAAACAACACTTCATTTGTCTAACATACATTTTTATGTAATGGAGCATGATACAATAAAAATTATATCACACAGCCAAATCGTAGCAACTGTATCTATCAACAGTGTTGACGCATTCAGACGCAACTAAATATCATTAAATATTTTCTTGAGAGGAAATCAAAATAGACGACATGTAAAAAATGAATGAAGAAATGATGAGAATGTATGTAAGTTTATTTATATAAAGTTTTACAACATTCTCAAACAAAAGCGTATGCACGTACCAAACAATTTTTTTTGAAGTAGATGAAACAGGTCATACGAGTATATTATTCCTTCGGAACATTTTCTGTAGCAGCTTTTCCATCTAAATCTTGTCTTGGTCAAAATGGGCGTAGGTCCAACAGCTTTGACCGGAATTCACAGTAAAATTCCCGTGGTCGTTTCTATCCAGCATCGTAAAACAGCATCAAAATACGTTTACTGTCCGGCCTATGCCTGACCCAAGCGGTCGTCTCAACGACTGCTCCTATGGTTCTCGTATTGAGCGAATTCTCACAGCTTTCCCAAGATCATCAGTCTACCTCGTTAGAGCTCTTCTTACAATGAACCTTCCCGTATGTTCCAGGAAATGGTGGTTAACAACCGTGGTGATAAATGAATTTCAACTTTATGTCAATTACCTTAAATCTCCTGTGCATGTCTTAAATTCTGATTCGCTTCAGATATAGTCATAAATATGATGTTCAATAAATTGGTAGGTTCGCTTCTTATGCTATAGAATAATTAAATATTTGCCGAAATGTTGGTGTACTAATAGGTACACCAACATTTTTTTTGACTGGCCTGTTGGTCTAGTGGTTAGTGACCCTGACTGCTAGGCCGGAGGTCGTGGGTTCGATTCCCACCCAGGACAAATGTTTGTGTGATGAGCACGATCATTTGTTCTGTGTCTGGGTGTAATTTATCTATAATATGTATGTATTTAGAAATATATAAGTATGTTTATCAGTTGTCTAGTACCCATAACACAAGCTCTGCTTAGCTTGGGACTAGATGGCGTTGTGTGATAGTTGTGGAATATTATTTATTATTATTTATTTATTATTTACCTCTACTTACCTCTTCGGAGATTATTTATATATGTTAAGATGGACCAATACGAGGTTATAGAGTTGTTTCACGCTTTCAGATTGGCCCAAGGACTTTTAAACTAGAACGCAAAACTTTATATTCTGTGTTGCAACGCGAACCAATTTGTAACAAACTAGACCAAGCATGCATTAGACATTGATGTGATTGTTCTAGAATATTAGTTTCTCTTTCATCGCCTTTAAAACAAGAAAATAATCATTTTAACCACAAAGATTTTACCTTTAAATTATATTTATTATTGAACTTTAAATACGCATTTTAATTATTTACTGGATTAATTAATTTTTCATTTATCATCTAAAGATGACAGAAAACTTAAGTCCTATTTGCTTTTCATAGTAAGCAGTTTATAGCCTTGATAATTAAATAGTAACCTGTAAGAAAAGTTGACCTTACCAGCCGTTCAGTTTTCTCTTCACAAGTTTAAGGATTATTAATATTAATATTCTAAGCAAAATAAAACACTAACGCAAATCCAAGAATCTAACGTTCGACAAACAGTCTATTTACGCAAATCAAGCTCCTTTGTCCACTCATCAAGTACCAAAGACTACTAAGAATTATTTAGCGCAAGTGTACAAATAAACACGGGATGGGAGAAATGATGTATCATGGACGGGCCGCGAGCCGCGACATCGACCGGCGACCGCGAGTAGCCGGTGACGTCACTCGCATTCCGCGTGGCGACTCACTCTGTCATGGCCAGCGTTATATTTGGAATCGGTTTACCTACTAATGGTAGGGTTGGCAGTTCATGAGGCATTAGGAGCTCGAAGCTAAATAATAACAGTCACTTGTGCAACGTTATGGAGCTCCGAAACCGTAATTAAAACTATCGGATATCCGAAATAAATAAAAATATCCGTAACCGATTTAAAAGTTTTGGATAAAGGCGGAGTCTAACTGCGCTTCTCAGAGATACTTGGTAAAGATTTGACATATTTTCTTATGACAACTGTCTGATATTCCAAAGACAAAAACTTTAAGACTTACTGCCGCACTCAGAGTTTTAATGATTACTTATCACAATCACTTGTCACAATCTTAGTAAAGATTTGACATAATTATTTTCTTATGACAAGACAAGCTGATGTTTCAGACAAGTGATGGCCTAAGTAATCATTAAAACTCTGAGTGCGGCAGTAAGTCTTAAAGTTTTTGTCTCTGGAATATCAGCCAGTTGTACTTTTATAGTCTAATACCAGCTAGTATCATGTCAATTTTTTTTTTTTAATTTTAATAATATATCCATATTAAAAATGTTATATTTAAATATCCCTGATCTTTATATTAAACGTTGCTTGCCTAAGTTGGTCTGTGGAAGAGTGACCCGTCACAACATACCGAGTTTCCTCCGGCCTAGGAATGCCAGTCCCGGTTGTCATTTTTGTAGATCTTTGCCTGTCGTAACAGGCGCCCCCGTGTCCCGAAACTCTGACAGCAAGCCTTACCAAGGGGTATCTTATTTAGAGATACCGCGGCCTCGACATCAAGGGCTAAGGAGGAACACGGGTGGTTTTTAATCAGTAGAAAACTGACACTCCCTTTCGCTCTGCCCAAAAGCGGGAGGGGTTATTTGATGATTTTCCACCCCCAAAATATAAAAAGGGGTTCCTTATTAACCAGTACTAACTGGGTTGTGCAGGTCAGACAGGCAGTTGCTCCATGTAAAATACTGGTTCAGCTGCATTCGGTTAGATTGGAAGTTGTCCCGAATATAGTTGAGAAAAGGCAAGGCAGATGAATGTTAGGGTGTTTCTCGTACTTGGGTCGTTGATCCAGAGTCACTAGCTTGATCACGGTTATTATGAATGATCAGTTCTGCCCTTAAGTCAAAAAGAAATAGGTACCTATTGGTAGATTCGAATGTCTGTAATGGTTACATTCTGCAGGGACCTTTATGTTAATACTAGCGAACGTCACGCGGTTTCACCCGCGTAGTTCCCGTTCCCGTGGGAATACAGGGATAAAAAGTAGCCTATGTCACCCGGGGATAGTGTAGCTTCCCATCAGTGTAAGAATTTTTCAAATCGGTCTAGTAGTTTCGGAGCCTATTCGTTACAAACAAACAAATCTTTCCTCTTAATAATATTAATGTAGATTTATACTGTCTTTGTTTTTGTTACTAAATGAGATTATGTGAAAAATACTTATTCTTATTATGCAGTTCAAAAGATAAACAAATGTTAGTTTTACACCTTTGAGCAATCTCTTCCAGACAAACTTTATGCATGTAGATTAATTATAGACGACAAATTAATTCAGTCCCAAAACTGACTAAATGTTTCAGTATCCTATAAGTACAAAGTTCAAGCATATCTTACAAATACCTTAGAATATTATATACTACAAGTAGTGGCGTGCGAGTCAACAGTTATTGAGATATAGCACATTTAATAAATCGCAAATATAACTTTGTCATTCATACAAACACTATGTAAAACAAACTTATCACAAAATATGTTTTCGGTTTTCGCTTTATCAAGAAGTAATACAAATTAAAAGGGACTTCCCGACTACGATCGTACGGAACCCTTCATGTGCAAGTCTGGCTTGCACTTGGCTAGTTTTGTTAAAGCGGCAACAGAAAAACATATTTTGTGATAAGTTTGTTTTTATGAATGACAAAGTTATATTTGCGAGTTATTATTTATTATAATATGTGATATATATAAAAAAAACTATTAACTATTATCGTTCAAACTAATTTTGGTTGAAAGTTGTTATTGCGATCTACGGCATTTTAACAAAAAAAAACATTTTCTAGTACCAGTTCCATGTATGGGGATCCCCTTAATCTTTATTATTTTTGTTTTGTACTAAGTTTCAACTGTGTAGTCTTGATAGTTTCCGAATAAAGTGGCTGTGACATACGGACGGACAGACAGACAGAAAAACGGACAGACAGACAGACATGACGAATCTAAAAGGGTTCCGGTTTTTGCCATTCGGCTACGGAACCCTAAAAACACTGTACATAGGCGGACTTTATGCCTTGGGCATTTTCTATCATTCCACTTTATGGTGAGGCGAATGCAAAAAGAGTAGCTGCAATGATAGGTACTTACAGGAAATCATCAAGAGTGGAATACCTATATTGATTACTACTATTTAAACTAAACCTTCCTACACATTATCGTGGGGAAATTGTTCTGGATCATCTAGGATCAAATGGCGTGAGAATTTGTCGTTTTTTCCGCCGGAAAATCCCCAGTTCATGTAGGAAGGCATAACGTCCGTACACGTACGTACGTGGGAAGATGTCTCCTTTTTCGTGTAAAAATCATGTTGGATCTTTTAGGAACGGAATAACATAGGGGTTCGACGGCTTTGTCGACTTAAAATAACACATGGATAATTCATTACAATTTTATTAAATAAAATAAATTCTTACGCGTAACAAAATAACCGTACTCAGGTTGTAATGAAACCGGTTTTCAGGTACCTTATAATTACTTCTCAAGGGAAATATATATATATTTTTATTTAATTAACTATTTATGTACACACATTAGACAACACAAGAAAATTATAAAATATAACATTAGAGTACAAAGGTACTGCTTATTTCTCAAGAAATTTCTGCCAGCAGACCTGCACAAGGAGAAATGAAAAAAGAAATGTAGACTATAGTGTGTGAGAAGCGGAAAAGATATATTATAGATTATCTTACAAAAATAAATTACTTTCTACTAAGTCTGAAAAATCCAAATAATATGATAGACATTATTCGGATTACGTAATTGCACTAAATTAACTCAACAAAACACATTTTTAACATTTAAAAAATAAACAGTTTCTACAAGGTAGTCAGTGGCTTGAAAGTCTGACAACCAGTCTTACCAAGGTGTATCATAATCTGTCGAGACTGCGGGATGTTAGAAAGAGATACCGCGGTGACACAAAGGGCTAAGAAGGAACATGTGTGGTTTTTAATAAGTAGAAGTCTGGCACTCCTGTCCGCTCCGCCCAGAGCAGGAGGGGTCATTTGATGAGTTTTGATGGTTATTATAATAAACCACCCAAGACTAAACTAGGCTGTGGAGGTCAGATAGTCAGCCGCTCCATGTAAAATACTGGTATGCAGCTGCATCATGCTGGTTTGGCTGGAAGCCATCCTCAACAAGTTTGAGAAAAGGCTAAGCAGATATTGATGCACATATACCACATCTGATAGTTGTTCCGGTTGTGTCTGTTTGTGTGAGTTAAATGTTCATAATGGCACCCACAAAAGAGAACAAACTGTTAAAAAACTGCTCTAATTATAAGACCACCTTTTAAGACTTGCGTTAAAAAAAGATTGTGTTGTGCAGATACAGAGAAAAATCCCATTGTGGGGCAAAGATTAAAATAAAAACCATCAAATAGAGTACCTCCGCATTCGTTAAAAAGGTTTTTGTCTGCTCTGCTCTTTCACTCGTTTCGAAGCTTGTAAGCTTTATTTCGTATGTCACCAAAGTTCTGTACACAGTAATTTATTTAAAAAGGGTGCGCAAAATCTAGTCAAACGAACGGGGTTGCCTCAATGGAATAATTAAGTAGATGTGATAAAACCCGGAGCGATGTCTCGTGAACTTGCTTTTATTCTTTAGAGACCACTGTGTTAAAATGGGTTGAACTGAAAGAATGTGTTAATTTTTTCGAAACCAGCCAAGTGCGATTCGGACTCGGCTGATGAAGGGCCTCCGTACGTTTTCCTTCTCTCTTTAATTTTAATTATTGTTCAATTATTTGTTTTTATAGTGGTAAAAGAAACACTTTCTGTGAAAATTAAAACTGTCTAACTATTACGGATCACGATACAGTTTGCTAATAGACAGACGGACTGGCCGCGGAGGCTTAGATTTTGTTACCCTTCGTGTATGTACACTTAGAATTAATATTTTGTTAGAGAAAACTTGTGCTACTTTTCTGTAGATTTTTAAATTGATAATTTAGTTCTATAGAAAACATACTGCTGAAAATACTAATCCAATCCAGTACAAGACCAATACAAAACCAATCCTCAAGAACAACAAACAACTATACAATTTGAATGCTCCGCTGTAACGCCAGTCGAGTGGTCTGTTAGACTCCGACTGACTATAAATCCCCACGAGGCTCCGACTCATCACTTCTGGCTGTGGTACGGAGACACAATTGCGTTCTCCACAATCATTCCAGCGCGGCAGCGTTGACGGTTTACATGTGACATACTCGGTTTATGGTAAAAAAAGGGGAGGGGGTTGCTTCTTGCCCTTTAGTAGTACAAAGTCTGCTTGAACCTAAAATAACTAAATACATTTAACGCTAAATGAATTTGATAGGTCTATTTAAAAAAGTGTGGTTTTATTCAATCACTAGCTGAACCACGTAACTTTGTCGGCGTCACACTTTTAATCTTTCACGATAAATGGACTATCCAACACACAAAGATTTTTTTATAATCATATTAGTGGTTAAACCAAACAAAAAAACACTTCAGCTTTATAATATTAGTATAAATACGTTTAGAAATTGCACACAATTGCATAAGAACTGCCACTCGGGTCGATCTTTAGGTTAAGCTGCGCATGCCTAGGTCGATCGGTGGATGGGTGACCGCCCCATTACATACCGAGTTTCCTCCGTGCCTCGGAAAGCACGTTAAGCTGTTGGTCCCGGGTGCCATATCTATATCTTTGGCAGTCGTTACGGGTAGTCAGTGACCTGAAAGTCTGAAATCCAGTCTTACCAAAGGGTATCGTATTACCTAGTATTAACTGGGTTGTGGAGGTCAGATAGGCAGTCGCTCCATGTAAAATACTGGTATTCAGCTGCATCCGGTTAGACTGGAAGCCGACCCCAATATAGTTGGGAAAAGGCTAGGCAGATGATGATGTAAACACAGGCGTACAAATTCGTTATACTTCTATGTCAATGACGCAGAATAGTTTATGAGGTTTATGGTTATCCCGTCGGGGCTGCGGGTTGTACACTAGTTACCGCGGCCTCGACATATAGGGCTAAGAAGGAACATGGGTGGTTTTTAGTCAGTAGAAGTTTGACACTCCCTTTCGCTCTGCCCCAGAGCGGGTGGGGTTATTTGATGATTTTCCACCAGCCAAAAAATAAAAAAGGTTTATGGCTATGCTCGTGGCTAACTAATACTTCCACTCGGGTCGATCTTTAGGGTACTCTGCATTCTAAATTCACTAAATTTCAATGTTTGTAAACGCACCCACGACACACGAAAAATTCCTAGAGTCAAATATCTCCCTAATTTTTTTAAGCGTTGCCCCCCCGCAACGCGCAAACAAAATTAACATGCATTCGAAAAATCACAGGTTCGTGACTTGGTTTGTTTAGTGTTGTTGAATACTCAGCTATAATATAAACAGTTCATCTGCAAAATTCTCCAACGGATCTTACTAAACACATCAAACTTTTATGGCGATCTCAAACCCTACTCTTTGATGCCACCGCATCAATCTGTTTACAAACCAAGGAATGCAATACACATAAAATGACTACGTCAATCATACTGTGTTGACTGGCTCATTGGTTTAGTGACCGGTGAGCATGAGTTCCTGTGTTATATTCCCGACTCGATCAAAATCAAAAGTCATTTATTCAAATTAGGCTGATAATCAGCACTTTTCGAACGTCAAAATTTACTTCACTTTACTAATTTACAAGAGATAGTCCCCCAAAACGCCCACCCTTCGGCACTTCCTAGTGTTTTAGCTGGAAAGAAGAAGAGTGGAAACAAACTCACCAGCAACACATCTGTCTGTTAGGATGGTTAGAAGAACCAAACTCGATACAATAGTAAGGCGTAAGGTTAATTAAATTTAGATTCACAAATCACAATAAACAATGTAAAAATAAAAAAGTACATAACATATCAGTAAACTAATTTTGTAATATAAGGCACTGTAACAATTCGTACCAAAGGGCGTATGGATGTTTAAAAACCACTGTAAAAGATCGTTATTAAAGGAAGAGAATAAAAAAAAAATGGATTTTTCCAACAGGAATTTCTCACTAGCAGTCACAGAGTATGGATTTGTGCTTGCTTGATGGCAAAAGACTCGTCCCCTATTACGTACGACTTAGACATAGCTGCTGAAATGTGGCTGAACAGTCAGCAGCAACCAATTCGTATAATGTCACAGTCAAAACTGTTGATCAGACAAAACTACTTTAGACCTGTCAAAACTATCATAAGAAATGATTAGTGGTTTTTGTTTTATTTCTCTACTGATTTCTAATAACCTAATAGGTCATTAGGAAACATTTTAGGTTGTTAGGTTTTTTTTTCCCCCCCTTTCGTAACCTTGTGCGATAGTTAACATTTATTTTAACACATTGTTTCACTAGATATTCGCGCTTGAACTTTGTCAAGTGTTTACATATTATTGCTCATGACTGTACGAGTAGGTACACCTTTGAGGGGTGGGGGGGAAATAACCCCTCTGGCTCAAAAATGACAGCAAACGTTGGTACTTTTTTTTTTTTTGGCGGCTGGAAAATCATCGAATAACCCCTCCCGCTCTTGGGCAGAGCGAAAGGGAGTGTCAGACTTCTACTGACTAAAAACCACCCATGTTTCTTCTTAGCCCTCTGTGTCCAGGCCGCGGTATCTCTTTCGAACAACCTGCAGCCCCGACGGGTAGTAGGTACACCTCTGCCTAACATTTCAGGGTTTACAGGCGTGATGTTATGTTTTTATTATACTGTGTAGTAAATCATTTAAAAACTTGGCAGCCTTTTGCGTTCCTTTCGCCCGCCAGCGCGTCCAATGACGCGTGATTACTAACATAAACACAGAATATGGAAATGCACATTGCGCTTGGCAGAAATAAACGCAATACTCCACGGGTCAGTGTTTGCGTCGATGAAATGACGCGGCAAATATAAATAAGTCAATCTGTATTGCATTAAGGCTTAAATTGGAATGGCTCAATAAAATAACACAGATAGGTCATGGACTTACAACATGTTTTGCATACCAAAAGGTTTGAAGTGATAAAAATAGAGCCGTAAATAAATCTTGTAGGTACTAAAGGAATGCTCCTTACTTTAGATGAGGCGATCTTGACATTGTGTCTAATAATATAACCAAAAGATAACTATTTCAATCGGGTAATAACGTAGGTATAACGAACAGAAAAAAAACTATGTATAAAGATGAAAATAAGATTATCAAAACCGCGGCCTCGGCAGAAGGGCTAAGAAGGAACATGGGTGGTTTTTAGTCAGTAGAAGTCTGACACTCCCTTCCGCTCTGCCTAAGAGCAGGAGGGGTTATTTGATGATTCCCCCCCCCCCCCCCCAAAAAGGTGTACTTAAACGCGTACTGGTTGCTGGCATTCAATACACGTATAAACACTACTCAAATCCCCCCATTTTGTCCTTTAGAAATAAATTATGTCTGGCGGCTTTGAGCTCTTGGAACATATAGATAAGATAGAACGAAAATATAATATATTGATAGATAGCGATTATCCATAAAACTAAGAATCGCATAAGAGATTCATTTCTAATCACGAAAACCAAATGGCTTACAGTAGTTATGGATTTAGTGATTATTTCCCTTACCGCTCGTAAGACTTAAGTACAGCTGTTTTTATCGTGTAGTTTTATAGAATTTACTTCTTAGGGATCGTTGAGCATATGGCGCACGGAATGCAAAATTGGGTAGAATAAAGAGTGAAATAAACTTTTTTTGCAATTAAAACCCGAATTCAAAAACAAAAGTGAAAAAAAAACAAATCACAATTTTTTTTTTAAAACTGTTTCAGAAGAAAAATCCGCTTCGAAAGACGGTGTTTTTTTTTGAATTTTTTAGTTTTTTTGCCACCGACTTCAAAAGCTGATTTTTCTTGTGAAGTTTATTTTTTACTTTTATTTTCTTTTTTTTTCACTTTTTAGGGTTCCGTAGTCAATATGGAATCGATCCATATGATTTTGAAAAAAAAGTCTTTCAACTCCCAACCGTTGAGGAGTAGTTGTACATACCTTCCATCATCACCGCATCCACATGAGATTATAATTACCAGACGCAAAAACATGAACAGCTTTAGAAAATTAAGTCAGTAACATCCCTATTGCAAGGGGTTGAATGGGGTGATGAAAGATTACTTTTGGTCACAATAACCGACATCAACATCAATGGCGAATACATCACTCACCTTCGTTTTGGCGATGATATAGTCATCATGGCTGAATCGCTGGAGGATATTAACACAATGCTCAGGGACCTCAGTAACGTTTCTCAGCAGGTGGGTCTTAAAATGAACATGGACAAGACGAAAGTTATGTCGATTGTCCGTGTTCCTCCCGTACCGGTTGTCGATAGTTATGTCTTATTTTTATTTTTTAAAACAACGTTGTCCCCACACTAGGAATTTCTCCTGTATAGGGGCATTCACAAACATTTAAATTCACATACACAAATACCCAGACCCGGAACAACTATCTGTAGGCCATACAAATATTTGTTCCGTGGGGGGATCGAACCCGCGACACACAGCGCAGCAATCCAATGGCTCAGCCACTGCGCCAACCGTGTCGTCAAACCTCTACCTTGGACAAACTGTTAAACTAGGTAGATCTTACTTCGACAAAGAGGTCGCCCGAAGAAACCAACTCGGATGGGCAGCGTTCGGGAAACTACGCGACATCTTTTCGTCTAAAACTCCGCAGTGTCATAAGACAAGGGTCTATAATCAGTGTGTGTTGCCAGTGATGACTTATGGCTCAGAGACATGGTCGTTAACTGCTGGGCTCTTAGAGAAGCTCAGAGTCACGCAACGAGCCATCGAGGACAGCTGTGCTCGGAGTTTCTTTGTGCGATAGGATCCGAAATGACAAAATCCGCCGAAGAACCAGGGTCACCGACATAGCTCTTAGAGTATGAAAGTTGAAGTAGCAATGGGCAGGCCACATCGCTCGAAGAACCGACAACCGAAGGGGAAAAAAGGTTCTCGAGTGGCGACCACGAACCGGAAGACGCAGCGTTGGTAGGCCTCCCACCAAGTGGACCGACGACATCGTGAGAGTGGTGGGCAAACGGTGGATGCAAACGGCAGGCTGCCGTTCTGTATGGCGCTCCATGGGGGAGGTCTTTGTCCAGCAGTGGACGTCTTATGGCTGATTTTTTAACGTTTTCCTGTTGACAACGATGTTGACGATTTTTTTTTCTTCCCTTTTGAGATGCTTGTACATATTATATTAAAATAAAAGTCTTTTTTGTCATGAAATATAATATTTAATACAGTTTAACATAATATTTCATCGTTAACAAATAATTGGATACAATTTTTGATAATTGATTACAATGGTTTAACTTAGATTTAATTACTTTATGGTTAGTTAAGTATAACGGGTGTAAAAACATCTTACTGAGACACATTTCTTCATCATTACGATATTTTTATTTTTTACAAAATAAAATTCGTGTCATAAACAATTATTTTTACTCAAGTAATTACTTACTTTGAATTATTTATAGATATGTCGTTGACTTTTACACTTAAATATTTAACCCGCACTAGCCACGCGTGGTGGATTATAGCCCATTCCCTCCTCTCCTAGAGAGGAGGCCTGAGTCCCTGCAGTGGGATCATTATGGGCTGATGATGATTATGATGATGATGCAATTTGTAACATAATAAAATCGAAACCTCGTGTGGTGTCTCAGATCATGACACTGAACAAATTTTGTTCCATGCCTTTTGGAAATTAAGAACTTTTTTTGGTGTTACCAAATTGCGTCAATTTCTATATAAACTTCCGAGAGACTACTGCAGGGCTATTGCGTATCTTTTAAATGTCAGTGGCTATCATATTGTCCATGGATAAACTATCAAATTGGTTATGGTTTAGTACAAAATGGAACCATTTGACAGTAATTGATAGGCACTATAGGTTAGCCACTGTCATTTAAAAGATACGCAATAGCCCTACTGGAGAGGTCTTACAATTATCATAATTATTACACTTTGAATACAACATAACATCACGCCTATAATCTCTAAAGGGTAAGGTAGAGGTGTACCAATTACTATACCCACATTTCACCAATAGGGTAGTTAAAAAAAAAAAACAAATTAGTTCGTCAGATCGATTTCCAAAAAATATTGGACACGTATTTTTTCTTTTTTCACGTAAACAAACAATGAAGACAATACAGTGCTTCGAAAACTCGTGTGACGTCATATTCCAAGACATTAGTATGAGATTTATTACCAGTCAGTGACGTCACAAACCTCCACTCAAATCTTTGACGCGTTTTATCTTCGTAAATTTTTATTGATTTGATAAAACAAAAAATACGTATGCAATATTTTTCGATAATCTAACAGACGGACTAATTAGAATCATATTTTTTTTAGTCAGTAAACATCCCTATTATATTTAAGTCCCACGTAATAGGGGGTAAGTCTATTGCCATCAACCGGGCACAAATCTAAAATCCGTGACGGCTACTGAGAAATTCCTGATAGAATGAATCGAACCCTGGACCCCATGCAAGCATTCGCGCTTTAGACCACTCGACCAACAACCCACGACCTTGTATGCAAATTCTAACAATGTTCGAAAGATCAAAAAGAATCTTCTATAGCACTTGAAGTCAAACTAACCGTGATCTTAATGCATCACAAAGTGCAATATAAAAATCTAACTTACATCTCGTACAAAACTTCCTTGACGAACTGTCTAACAACCTTTTTTTTTTTCTTTAACAGATATACACAATTATAAACGACAAACTCGTCGGGCTTCTCATAAGGACAAGGAAACACCAGCTGACTTACTTTGAAGGCGAAGTGTTGTTTCAGGTACAGTTTTATTTAGTTTTAATATAAAAGACGGGGAGGAAAACCTTGGCTTTATTTTGTACACGCGACAGCCAATCCAGCAGGGCCATTGCGTATCTTTAAATGACAGTGGCTATCATATAGTGACCATCAATTTTTTTTTAAACGTTGCACCACACTAGGAATTTCTCCTGTATCGTGGGTGCGTTTACAAACATACACAAATACCCAGACCCGGAACAACTATCTGTAGGCCATACAAATATTTGCTCGGTGCGGGGAACGAACCCGCGACACGCAGCGCAGCAGTAAATTGCCTGAGCCACTGCGCCAACCGTGTCGTCAATTAACTGTCAAATGGTTCCATTTTGTACTAAACCATAACCAATTTAACAGTTAATCAATGGATGATATGATAGCCACTGACATTGCAAAGATACGCAATAGCCCTGCTAGTATACTTCCTTTCTGTATTCGTTTTTGTTTAAAAAAAAAAGCAAAAATACAGGCCTGTTTTTGAAGTATCTGAAATCATCAAATGTGTGACTTTCAGGAGTGTCAGTCTTCTACTGACTAAAAATCACCCATGTTCTTCCTTAGCCCGTGTCCGAGGCCGCGGTATCACTGTCGAACAACCTGCAGTCCCGGCAGACAGCTAACAAACTGCAATTAATTTGTTTTTGAACATTAATTCAGACAAATATTCCTAGCACCATGGCTTTCTCAGTTTTTTAAATAAGATATAACCTGGTCAAAAGGTTTTGACTTGGTGATTGCAATAGGGATGTTAACTAACTTAAAAAAATATGATTCTAATTAGTCCGTCTGTTAGATTTTCGAAAAATATTGGATACGTATTTTTAGTTTCATCAAATCAATAAAAAATTATGAAGATAAAATGCGTCAAAAATTTGAGTGGGGGGTTGTGACGTCACTGACCGCTAAACAATGTCATACTAATGTCTCAGAAAATGTCGTCACATGAGTTTTCAAAGCACTGTATCGTCTTCATTGTTTGTTTACGTAAAAAAAGAAAAAATACTAATAATATTTTTTGGAAATCTATCTGACGGACTTATTAGTTTTGTTTACTTCCCTATTTCATGAAAGTTTTATTATGCCAAGGACAAAGTGACAGCCCAAGAAATCAGAAGATATGTATTTTATTGCATTCCTCCTCGCCCCGGACCATGGCTTGCACCAGGGCCGGAAATGGAAATAATCGTTATGTTTTACACCACTACCTAAAAAACGAGTGATATTTTTTCACCTCATTGGTCTTGCGGTCGTAAGCGCAACTGCTGAGTTTGACGTCGACGTCGGACCTACTCCGGAACAGCAGTCTAGATTTCTGAAAAATGCAGTAGACGGTTAAAAGCTATCGTTGATGACTCAACAAGATTGCAGATCCAGTTATTTATATGAAAAACGACCCTTGGAGAAAGTTCCACACCCTTCTTGAAACTTCGAGACAATTCCTTATTAAAATATTCAATAATTATTCTCGAATCTTGTAGATATTTCTAAACAACATTCTAGACTCGAACGTAATCTAGTTTTCGTAAAACAGCCGACATAACAATAGATATGTTTTTTTTTTTCAGAAACGCGATGACGACGTCCCAGTATTCCTTATGCAGACGATTCAAGATATTAGTACGTACTGCAACAATAAAGCCACGCAAGCAAGAAGATCCGTGTCTCCTATGCCACAATAATTTATTAAATTAATTACGGTATATTATTATAATTATATATTATTATATAATTATAACGTTTATTTGACAAAACTGATTGTGATGACAGTTACCAAGATACAGGCCTTTAAAGATGGAAAACTATACGTATAACAATGTTTTATCATTTCAAGCCTAAATTGTGATAATGAATGAGTATAATCTGCCTTTTAAATTGTTGAATAAAGTGAGCTATATTATTACCTGAATATATACTGCGTATCTTTTTAAATGTCAGTGGCTATCATAGTGTCCATCAATTAACTGTCAAAAGGTTCCATTTTGAACTAAATCATAACCAATTTGACAGTTAATCGATGGACACTATGATATCCACTGACTTTAAAAAGATACGAAATAGCCCTGCTGGACGCGTACCACGAGGGCTGTTTTAAGGCGGCACAGGAAAAGAGCTCTTGGAAGGAATTGGGGAAGGGTTTTTCCCAGCAATGGGACAGTAACCTACATAAAAGATAAAAAAGGAGGTTAACTTACTTATTAACAAAAATATGATAAGCTGAAATGTTAAAGTGAAACATTTTCATTCAAAATTTATGTTAAATTGTTCATTTTGTTATACCTGAAACAATTTAAGATAATTTACTCTGATAAAACGTAAACCAACATCCAAACTTACAGCTTTTAGTGAAAAGTAAATTTATGATTTCCTTCCACTTGCCTTGTGATATACGCGTAGTTTATGTCACAAAATCCTATGCTAATTGAAGTCTTAAATTATTCTGCAAGAAGAAACCTTTGTTTTCACCTGAACATTAAGATTAAACGACACTGTACGTAACAAACGAACTTACTTAATTATTTTTATTGACGACTTTTCTCGAAAAATTACGTTCGTGATTTATCACTAAGGCGATTTCCACACGACTCCACTCGTTCATGTGATTGTGCGGTATATCGCCACCTGACCGTTTGACGAATGGTATCGTATGAAAATCACCTGAAATAAACTATTGATGTGAATGGTCCCCAAAAATAACAACTGACAATAATCACTAGAAAGGCAACTTTTTTCATTCAAAATACCTCGTTTTAAATATAAAACAATGTACTTAATAATAACCAGAACTGTTACTTAAAAATCATGAAAATAAAAACAAGTGGAAAAAGCTTTTGTACTAAACTACGTAATTTACAATTAAGGCTGTATTCACGTTTTGTTCCAAAAAGGTAAAAATATACGTTTGCCTAATTGTCACGTCCATTTTACCCCAACAGATTATTGGGGTAACGTCATTACATGAATACAGTCCTTTCATACTTAATTTTCCTGTGATATAAACCTTCAGCAAAATTCAAAGTTTAAATTTAATATCGATGGAATGGACAGTTGGTATTTTAGTGAAAATATTGTGCTTCGTTTCATCATTACAATAAAATTGTTTCTTCTGTCATCACACAGTTTTAGGTCCTCAAAACAATGTTTATTATAAACTTGTAAAGTTTAGAGATGCCTGATTCTTGTATTTAAAAACTTACCAGTACCTCAACTGCTATTATCGTCATTCTCTTACTCATAAACCTACTTAGGTATATGGGGTCTGCACAGCTCAAACTCAAACTCAAAAAACTCATGTCTGCTTCTTCCATACTTCTCCATTAAAAGGGATGTTTACTGACTAGAAAAAATGTGATTCTAATTAGCCCGTCTGTTAGATTATTGAAAAATATTGGACACGTATTTTTTGTTTCACAAAATCAATAAAAATTGATGAAGATAAAACGCGTCAAAGACTTGAGTGGGGGGTTGTGACGTCACTGACCAGTAAAAATGCCATACTAATGTCTTAGAATATGACGTCACACGAGTTTTCAAAACAATGTATCGTCTTCATTGTTTGTTTACGTGAAAAAAGAAAAAATACGTGTCCAATATTTTTTTGGAAATTTATCTGACGGACTATTTATTATTTTTTTGCTAACTACCTGACTATTGTCATCTCGGCAGTCACCTACCTTACTAGTTGTAATATTTTATTTGTAAAAAATGACCAAAAAATCAGCCTTGACCACTATGACATAAAGACAGTAAAAGTCAGATTACGATCACGATTTACGTAAATAAGAATCAGGCATTTTCTAAGTGCATTAGAAAGCCTAATAATAGTCCATGGGCTAACATTAAGACTAAGCTGGACTTAGCCTTTTTGGAAGTGAGTCTTTGGAGAAATTACCATAAATGTAAATAAATTATTGTCAACTAAAAAATAAAAATAGAATTTTATAATTTAACCATGAAATCACAAAGTTTTGAAACCTTCTAACATTGGAAGAAAAACATCGAAATGAGTGCTGGGACACATAGTAGAAGTGAAACTTTATATTACATATAGATTAATACCATATTGGTTTAAATAAGCTTCGCCAAAATTCATTCTTTTTAATCTATTTTAAAAGTAAAAGTAGTTATTATGAGTTATCCGTCGCAGGTAGACATTGTGATGTCGCTGATGTTTTTTTACTTTTAAAGAGGAACAATTCCGTCTAACATTGTATTTGCGTAACTTAAACTGTTTACGGCAGCGCACGCAACGGAAGCTCTCAAAAAGAAATATTTCTTCCCGTTTTTGCAACATTTTTTAATTATGTTCCGCTCTTTTGATTGCAGCATAATATTATATATTTTTTAACCTTCCTCGATAAATGGACTATCAAACACAAAAATAATTATTCAATTCCAACCAATAGTTCCTGAGATATCTCCCTCCCAAGCGCCCGTAATGCTTTTGTGTGACACGCCCTTAATATTATAATTTAAAATGTAATTAAAAAATTACCAATAGTTGGATTCCTACACACATCAAAAGTGTCTAGGGATCAACATATATTTTTGCAATAACTTTTCTCCTGATTGATATTAATTAAAATTTTCTTTAAGGATTCATCAAATAAAGTGTTTTCGTTTGTCACAGTAACGATAAACCAAGTCACCTTTGCATTAATAAAGAAATTTGCCATTTTCCTAATAAAGGGATTTTTGACATTTGAACCACTAACATTAAAGTTCGAAAAAAAGACTGAAATAACAGTTTTCTTTAAAATTTTATTGGGTAACTTAAACAATTAATAATCCGTGTTTCTACCGCGAACACTAACAACACAAGAACATCGGTTTGGCATACTCAAAATGAGTTCATCCAAATCACGCTGTGGAATGGCCGCCCATGTTCGTTGCAACAACAAAAAAAGTCTTCTTGCGACTGGATACCCTCCATATTCGGCAGAGCTCTTCTCTGTAGCATATCCCATGCATGCTCAATCGGGTTCAAGTCTGGCGACTGAGCAGGCCAGGGCAGGACATTGATGTTGGCTGCGGCGAGAGTCTGTCTTACAACTCTTGCGGTGTGCGGTCGTGCATTATCATGCATTAACTGAAATAAGGGACCGATTTGCACTTGTAGAGGAACGATGACGTCTGATACAATCGTCTCAGCATAAATTTGAGCGTTGAGGTTGCCTCTGATCCAAATCAACTCAGTTCTTCCGCCGATCCAAATACCCGCCCATACCATGATGGTTCCACCACTATAAGGATGGACTTCCTGGCAGGATTTTAATCGCTGTTGGCGTCCAGGGGTTCTCCAGTGTCGTATACGTCTTGTATCCGGTCTCATACCAAAACGAGACTCATCAGAAAAGCACACGAAACGCCATTGTTCTTCTGCCCAATTTCTGTGTTCAAGAGACCATTGATATCGAATCCTACGATTGTGCATTGCTATAGGTGGTACCCGTAGCGGTCTTCGGGAATGAAGGTTCACTTCATGCAAGCGGTTTCTGACTGTTTGGTCGCTAATTAAGTTCCCTGAAGAGTGATGAAGCCTCACGGCTAACATCATGGCGGTTATTGTTGGAGCTCTTCGAGTTAAGATTTGAATGTATCGGTCTTGTCTCCGTGTGGTGCAGCGATACCGTCCTCCATGGCGCTCAGCCACGGTACCAGTGCTTCGGTAACGTGTTCAAAGTCGACTGATAACACTCTGACTTGTATTCAGAGCTAAAGCCACAGTACGTTGCCGGGAACCAGCTTCTATCATTCCCACGGCTCTGAGCATTTCTTCCCTGCTTAAATGACGTCGCCACTCCATAATAAAGTTGGTTTTAATCAGTAGTAGGGAAACAGTAGCACTAAAAATGTCTTCAATGCGTTGTATGTTTTTATAGGGAAAATATTGACAGCTGATTTTCATCTTTTACTCGAATTTGATTCACAGTTCCTGATTCAAATTATGAAATGCACCAAAAAGGATCCATATAAATTTATAAAATCATAAATTTATTACAAAGCCACATCTCAATCTCAAGAAATCCGCATAAAAATGCTTGATCCCTAGACACTTTTGATGTGTGTATTTATCAATGGGGAAAACCGTTTAAAGCTCATTGTGGATGACGCGACCGATGACGTTAAATTCCAACATACGTCATTAAAGAAAAATGTGCAGTAACACATAATTATTATTATTTGCAGAAAAATTTATGATCAAAAATAAAATGTAAAAAAATGGACTAACCTTAGTAATTTTATTGCTTCGTCTCCTTGGTTTTTGATTTGTATTTTTATCACTATCTAAAGTTTTCCTAAACAATTAATTTAACTGTCATACTTCTTAATACGGGTCCGTATGGATTGTTTAGTTACTGAACCCTAAAAGTAACGCCCAAAAACAGCCATTTTCATAAAAGTGTGTCTATTAAGAGCGAAGCGAAGATTTGAGAAATGTTAATTATTCTACAAATTAAGTTTAAATTAAAATAGAAGTGAGTTGCTCCATCTTTGTAGCTTGGAAATTAGGTTAGGTTTTAGAAAGATATATGAAAAGAAGGGACCTTTTGTGTAGTTTTTTGCAAATCGCTTTTGTTTGCGGTGTCAAAAGTCTCATTGGCTTCAGTTGCAAAAAAAAAATTGTAAAATTGTAAATTTTGTTTGTACAGAATATGGTCACATTTTATTCGCCAGGAAGTTAATGATGAAAATGTTTTTTTCCAAAGTTGAAAATAAAACAATTAGGGCATTGTTTCGGCAGTCATCCATTAAAGAAATATGATAAAGATATATTTGCTTACTAAAAATCGTTTGGCTTTCTGCCAGCTCTCAAAAGGGTGCCAAAATTATGTTCATCCTTTGAATATCTTTGCCCGGGATGATGGCACATTAATCACATCTGAAACCAAATCCTTTAGACAAACATTTTGCCAATCCTTTTTGTGCTAATAAAATAATATTAAATTCCATACGGCAAAAGAAAATACAGATATGAATATGGAAACCTGATTCTGTTGGGACTAAAATGTTTGTGTGTGTCTGGATTAGTCAAATAATAATGTGAAATCAAAGTATTTGGCGGTTCAGTGTCATCTTTTGTACAACATAATTATTGTTTTATTTTACTGGATCGACGATAAATTATGAAAATTTTAACAACTTTGTATTATTTTTTCATTAATAATTATAATGACTCTAAAAAATACGACGACTGAAAAATGAAGTTTTCGATCTAGTAAAATATCGGATAGTTTTCATAATTCATAGTATTAGATATAAGCAAATATTGTTATATTTTAATTGATTATATGCTAATATTTTATGTACATTAACAAAAAACGTATGTTATTGAAAATACAAACATGTTTATATTTTTGATAAAGATTTTTAGGTAAATTATTGAAATTGTGTTATTTATTTAGATCTAATATGAATGTAAATAACTTTTTACCATTTTCATGAATCTCGGCAATAAAATAGCAAATGACAGACAACTGTCAAAAAAAGGATTTAGAGGTCATCATTTTTTTTTCAACTTTAAAGGTTTAAATTTTAAGCAACTTAGCATTATTATTTTTTTCAATTTTGTATTGTGAATTATCGAGATTGGTTATGTTCAAAGAAAATTGTTAAGAAATCATTTTGTAAGATTTATTCAATCGTGAGCATTAGAATTAAATATTATGATGTTTTATGTCATGTTTATTTGTCGACTTATTAATTAAAACACAACTAACCTAAATAATTAAGTATTTAAAGACGTTAATTAATAATTATTTTTCAACTCGTACATCGTAACATTCTAGTCTATCTAGTCGATTGAGACCAGGGTGTCTAAAATGGCCGCTTTAGCAGAATCGTAATGTAAATCATGTTAAAAATTTAAAATTCTTAAAATGGACTTTATAGTTACCTGGACATAAAGTCCATTTTCAGAATTTGATTTTTTTACGTTTTTCATACTAAGATTCTGCGTGGATTCTGATAAAGCGGCCTTTTTAGATACCCTGTAAAGAATAATGATTTGTGTTTAAAATAAACTTATCATAATATCTATATCTGACTTTTTTTTTGTCGCATCTCATATTGCATAAAATCTCGCGAATCTTGTTGCTCCCAGTCTACATACTATTTCATACCTAAACATACCCGAAGAGTTAGGCAGAGGTGTACCTAATAGTAGGTACGCCTACATTTCGCCAGTTATGTTTAAATCCCTTACAATAGGGGGTGAGCCTATTACTGCTTTCTACTGGGCACAAATCCAGACTCCTGAGGCTTCTACTGAGAAATTTCTGATGGAAAATCTCAGTAACATTTTGCCCAACTTAGTAACCGAACCCGGGTACTCATGCTCAGCAGACGCCCCTGCGACCACTAGACCAACACCGCAGCTAAATTGTCATAGAAAACATTCAACATTCGTTAAAAAGCTATGAATGCATAGTTTTACCTACTAAGGAACATAATGTATTGCTTGGGGATTTTCTTTCAAGTATTTAAATCTACTAAATTCCGACAGATTTGATTAACAACCAATACCTACTCCAACAAATACAACTTAATACGATTCGATTTTTTTTGTTAAATACCCTATTTGCTGAATAGGGTATTTAACAAAAAAAAACTAATATATGTATCGTCAGATAGATTTCCAAAAAATATTGGACACGTATTTTTTTCTTTTTTCACGTAAACAAACAATAAAGACGATACAGTGCTTTGAAAACTCGTGTGATAGAAAATGACGTCACACGAGTTTTCTAATGTCATATGGCATTTTTACCGGTCAGTGACGTCACAAACCCCCACTTAAATCTTTGACGAGATTTATCTTCGTCAATTTATATTGATTTGATAAAACAAAAAATATGTTTCTAATATTGTTTTCGATAATCTAACAGACGGACTAATTAAAATCATATTTTTTTAGTCAGATATCATCCCTATTGAAAAGCCTTTCGGTGTATTTTCAATTCTGTGAACGAGGTCGACCGAGTCTCTTTATCAAGATAAATAACTCCTTGTTAAATGAAAATTGGGATTGAATTTGTTTTTTCTTGTAATTTAGGGCTTTCCGTTGAGGTCCTCTGGCCTGCAGACTTTCAATAATGGGTATTGTATTGTTAGTTACAAAGTTTATTCTGTAAACGAAGATATAATATTGTAATATTATTTTCTTAAGAAATAGTTTAATGCGACTCGAAGAATGTATTTCAACTAGACTATTACAGGCACTTTTGAATGACAGAACAATAAATAAAACGAAGCTACAGTCACTGTAGGCATAATAACTTGTGAAAGGACTTTAGTTGCCCGTTCTCTAGCGTAGATCTCTACAGAGATATTTTACTAGTATAGTAAAATTGGTTTGAAATCCGAAATTGAGGAGCTTGTCGCTAAGTAATATGTATATGCCATTAGGGTAGATCTTTAGATTAAACCGCGCTTGCCTTAACTCATTACATAACGTTAAGCAATTGGCCCCGACTATCATTAAAATTTGTTTTTATCGTTAAAATTAAGGCTGTGTGAGCATTCTAGATTCATATTAAAAAAAAAAAAATATGTATACATATTATCCAGTCAAAAAACGTCCATTGCCTGATATACTCCCCCTCCAGTGTTATAACGTTGATTAATCCCATTTATCACGTTGATCAACCTTCACCAGCTCATCAGTCCACCTAGTGGGAGAACTTCCAATGCAACGTCATCCAGTTAGCGGTCACCTTTCCAGAAGTTTTCGACCCCACCTGCCATCAGTATTACACCTCAAAACATCCTAAATCATGTACTGAATTCATGGTCTGAAAGCCTTCCACCCGGACATGCTTTGCCGTGGCCGACTTGGAAATCTCTAAATAGACTCCGACCGAACCCAAGTCGGCCGTAGCAAAGACAATCTCTTAAGATGTTCATGGACGGTTCTGATCTCAAGTGTGTACGCGGCGTATCTCCACAGACAATAGCCCACCTTCCATCTTGCGCTGCATCCCCTGACACCTGCACACTTGACGATCTAATGACTGCATCAGCGAGCGGAGTTCGCATAGCTGAATATTGGGCCCAATTTATATAATTTATTTAATGACGATTTGCTATCGACACGCTAAGAAGAAGAATGGTAACATAACGTGTGACAACGTGTGAAAATTAATTTCATCTAACTTAGTTATTTCTAAATTGAGAATTCCCTAGATGCCTTCTGAAAAGTGGAAGTTGTATGTAGATTAAAAGATAATTGTAAAGTGTTCTCTTCGCATGCGAGATACAAGAATAATGTGATAGTCAGAAAATAATGGTTTGACGTTGCAAGCATACTTTGTTAGATGTATGAAATCTTCTCAACTTATGTTTGCTTTTATCCGTAGAATATTATATTTGAGTAAATCACACAAACACTCAAGAATCAAGACGGTTCGATTCTCTATTTGCAAAACTTGTAGATCGTATGTCGAGCAAGCAAATCTAGGCAAGTTATATTCAGCTTAATAAAAGGCGATACAAAGCCGACCTTCGATATCATCAAAGCAAATAGATTTCATTCAGTGAAATCGAATATAGGACTAGGTCTCTTTCTAACCCACAATGAGGTCTTTTCCGAACACCTTTATTACTCAATGACAACATCCAATCTCCACTGTCATTTGTTTTAATTTTGAGCTCCACAGTACAGCTACGCGAACAGAAGAAAATTATTTAATTTTGTTGCTTTGGGCGAATAATAAATTGAATAAAGGTGACAATTTAAATTTAAAATAGTTTCACAAAATAGAGCCAGAGTGTTATTATCAATATATGGAAAGTTCTAATAAAATGTAATACATTGAAATCAGTGACGATCACATGCGCAAAAGAGCTAATTCCTTGTTGTTATATTTCCTTTAAAGGATTTGCTACTTGATCAGCTAGCAAGTCTATACAGGGTTTAAACGTACTATACTTACTGTAATATATAATACTATACCCTTAACGAAGTCGATAACCAAGCATTATATACATCAACCAAAAAAAAAGCTGGAAACAACTTTTTTTTTGGGGTGAAATAATAATATCACTTAACTTAGCACACTCAAAACGTTGTGCTGATAGATGCTTTCGATACTAAACGGATCGGTAATAATTTTGTTTTAATTGCCTCCATGGCAATTAAAACAAAATTATTACCTTCAAAACTGATATTATAAATAAAACCGGCCAAGCGCGTGTCGGACCACGCACAATATATGGTTCCAAAGTTGCCCATCAAAATATGTGGACTTACTAAGCTGATTGATAACGTCCCTGCCTACTGTGACCAAACGATGATTTTCAATCACTTACATAAATTATGCAGTTTTAGAACCTGTGTTCCCATATCACCACAAACAAGGTAACACGAGAAATGTATATGTTTAAAAGATTATTTCACAGTAAAATCTTTGATCATACTGTATTTAAGTTTATTTTTATACAACCAACAACAAAATTAAATCAGTCCGCTTCCGTGGCCTTCATAGTATTTCCAACGTGAGTTCTTGCCACAATGAATTATGTACCTATATAAAGAGCACATTGTATCGAAGTCAATTACTTTCCTATCGTTCCTTCGATCCAGTGCTATTGCTTTAAGTCCTCCAAGGGTACATTACCCATGTACAAAATGAAGTGATTGATATACCCAAGACGCATATATGCATAAAACTATCATGAAAACCGTTATGTAACGCTGTATATTGTAATGCTGGGTGTAGCTAACGTAAAATTTTAATAAAAAAATATTACTTCCCTTCTGAACTAAATTTTGTTACCAATTTTTAGGAGTTTTTTTTTGCACGAAACTCTTCTTTCTATTCTAAAATATAATCACCGTCTTTTAATCATCAATTCTATATGTGTGTATCAGTGCAATGTAATTCCTAGTATTATCCTATTATGATTCTGCTAAAGCGGCCATTTTAGATCCCCTGATCTGTTTGACTAACTTTCTGGATAACCCCACTCCAGACCCACTGCTAAACAGACTAGCAAACAAACAATTTATTTCCACAAATACAGCCTGATGTATACCTCTATCTGACCTTCACATTCCATAGGGACCCCAGATTTATCTCGGCACTGTCCATAATACTGACCCTCGTGATCGAGGGTCGTTACACGACTCCCTTGGGAGAGGACGTCCCAATATTACATGGAACTTTACCAATATAAATATGTCTGGGTAGAATTTCATTAAAAAAATTATTGTTGCAGAAATAACTACACCGATATTGGTAATACTTATTTCAATATGGTATTATTATTTTATAATTTTTGCATCAATAAGTTTAATGAAATTCTACAGAGACTTAGGTTTGTTTATTTATAGTTATTAGAATCGACTGAATGATTTTTTTTTTCATTTCTCTCGGGGTTCGTAAGTTTTTCAAATAGTTAAAATCCAATGGACGGCAGCCATTTTGTATTTTTATTCAAATTCGTTATAATTTATAAATAAACGAAGTGCCTGTTTGTAATTTCAAAATAACAGCTTTTTACAAAACAAACTTATTGTTGTCTGTCTGTCTGCCTATTTGTTCGGGTTAATCTCCCAGACCGCTGAACTGATTTTGACAGGACTCTCAGATACCTGATTTTATAAAGAGTAACTTAGACTACTTTTATTTGAGAAAAATATTTTTAGGGTTCCTTGCAAAAAAAGGAATTCAAACCGGAAAATATTATTTGTATAATATACTAGCTGATGAAAAATTATAGGTATACTAAAAACCTTCTTCGAGAGCCACTCTATCCATTGGTGACAGTCACACACAATATCAGTGCAGTAGTTTTGGAGTTTATTGCGAACAGACAGACGCGGCGGAGAACTTTGTTTTTTAATATGTAGTAATAATAAAAATATATTTATTTCAAGCGGCCAAAGTTCGCAGGCAATAGCTAGTTTAAAATATGTCAATGTAATCAATAATTCCAAGAAACCAATTAGCAATAAGAAGTTTATTTTTTCAAATACTTATTTATTTACGACATAGGTACATATAATGATACAGTCAAGTTTATGTAGACTTAGAGATGTCACAAATGGTACAATCATGATGTTTTTCGAGTGATTGCTGATTTGATGGAAATTTTGAACAATTCTATAATTATGTAAGTATAGTATTTACATTATGTACAATTTTATTAATAATATAGATACAAATAAATTGATTATACAAATGAGCATACTTATGAGCAATTTTGGATGGAGATTTATACAAGGAAGACAACAATAAGGATTTACTGATTATTAGTACCTAGAGGGCTAGCCTATTGCCATCAATCCGACTCATATCCACATTTCTTAACTCCTACTGAGCAATTCCAAAAGAAATAATATTTTCCCAGAACTTGAATCGTACACAGAACTGAATTAGATGAAGAGAGAAGATTGATTTGTCGCTTCGTAACTTTAGTAGAAGTTCGTTTTTTTGTCATTCATCGTTTTGTTGCTCATTTTCCTGAGCCGGTAATCATTAAACTCGTTATTCACTTGTACACTAAAAACAGTGTTAGTCACAACTTTAACACCAGAAATAAGCTACGCGCTCCTTTTCACCGGCTTGACATAATTCATAATTTATTCGTAGGGCGCGGTATAACATGTTATAACAAACTGCCATCTTCTTTTCTAGACTTGCCATTTAATTCGTTTAAAGCTAAAGTAAAACCTAATCTTGGTTTAAAAGCTTACTATTCCATTAACGACTACTTAAATGATAAGAATAGTTGGTCGCTGAATTAAACACAAGGCAATGTTTGTTATCTATGTTCTTTCTCCAAGATTAGTTTACTGATTTGTTGTCTTTTTTTATTATATACTTTTAAATTAATTTCTGAAGGCATTAACTTGTATCGAGTTTGTATTGTATCGAGTCTGGTTCTTCTAACTAACCTAACAGACAGATGTGTTGCTGGGGAGTTTGTTCCGCCACTTCTTCTTTCCAGCTAAAACACTAGGAAGTGTCGAAGGGTGGGTGTTTTGGAGGACTATCTCTTGTAAATAAGTAAAGTAAATTTTGACGTTCGAAAAGTGCTGATTTTAAGCCTAGTTTGAATAAATGAGTTTTGATTTTGATTTTGAAACAATTTCGGTTTAAACAATATGGCACCGTGTTCTAGCAACATTCAGTTATGTCATCAGTAGGGTAGTGCTACACTTTTGAACCGACTTCATCAAAAAGACGAGTTATTAACTCGTTTGTTCTTTTTAGCATTCAAAAAGGAATGAAGCACTGAATGTGTAAACTCCAGAGTAGCCCGTGAAGTTTAAAGGTTCATAGGTTTTTTACATTTTGCATAAACACGTATGTAGCATTTTGAGGCTGGGGAATCGTCAAATGTCTCTTCCCACTCTAGTTGGAGCGGAAAGGCAGTATCAGACTTCTACTGAGTAATTACCAACCATGTTCCTTCTTAGCCCTTTGTGTGCGGGGCCGCGTTATATCTACCCGACAGAATACGTGATCCGTATTCTGTCGGGTAGATATACCGCGGTCCCATAATCAAAAACATTAAAATCGTCATACACGTTCTATGTTCATTTCTTCATCATCATCATCTGCGGCCCGAATTCACCCACTGCTGGTTATAGGCCTCTCTTTTCAGGTGCCAATCGCCACGTTCCTGTGCCAGTCTCATCCAGGTTTTTCCCTCGATGGCAACTATATCGTCTGCCCATCTCGCCGCTGGGCGACCTACATTTCTTTTTCCCGTCCTGGAACGCCATTCGGTGGTAGCCTTACTACACCTGCCATCTCTACGCCTTGCCAGGTTTCCTATCCTGTTCATTTAACCCCATTTAATAGGGTAGTTAACAAAAAAAAATCGAATTAGTCCGTCAGATAGATTTCCAAAAAATATTGGACACGTATTTTTTCTTTTTTCACGTAAACAAACAATGGAGATGATGCAGTGCTTTGAAAACTCATGTGACGTCATATCCTAAGACATTAGTATGACATTCTTAAGCGGTCAGTGACGTCACAACCCCCACTCAAATCTTTGACGCGTTTTATCTTCGTAATTTTTTTATTGATTTGATAAAACAAAAAATACGCATCCAATATTTTTTAATAATCTAACAGACGGACTAATTAGAATCAAAATAGGCTAAATAAAAAAAAAAAAAAAAAAAAAATATCCCTATTAAACTGCGTTGTTGGTCCAGTGACTCTAAGCGTGACTGCTTATAGCATGGCGTCCAGGGTTTGATGCCCAGGCTAGGCAAAGTGTTATTAGTGCCACGAAGTCAAGATTTGTGCCCGGTTGATAGTAACAATCGTATACCATATTAAATTTAAAAAAAAAATGAGTTAATTAATAATCTCTGATAGGCTTCTGTTTCCTGAGAATTGTTGTCAAAAAGGTAGGTAAAGCAATATTGAAGTCGACTTTCTTTTGAAGAAACCATATTTTTATTTCTAAGAACAAAGGTTTGGTACGAAAGTTTTTGGGTAGAAATCCGTTTTAGATACTAAAATCTTTAAGCTTTATTTTTTGCGCGAGTTTTTCCTAGATAATTTTTATTTCAGTGGGCAAGTTACACGAATTTCTTGTGAGTGTGTTAACGTATAATATGCTTTTCACAACGTAGAATGTTTGTGTAACATGTCTATTATTACAAACTGTTATTAGAAAGTTTACCAAAGTTTAACCAAGTAATTAGTAAAAACATTTTGAGTAAGAAAGCAAAGAATAGGTACTTTTCATTTCAACTACGACCTTTACATAATGATTTATTTTATATCAAGATTTTGCAAAGACTCAGATAGGTATGTTCTTATCACATTGATGTTTCACGTGATTTTAGAGACTCTTAAAAATAAATATATATATTTTTTTAAAACTAATACAAATAAATTATCAAACATTTTTATAACTGTCCCCACAGAAGCAAAAAAAAGGATAATTTAAAAAAAAAGCACAACTCTACCTTAAAATACATTTAAACCTAATCAGTTTCCACTCTCAAAGTTTGTAACAATAATTCTTTCTTTAAAATTATTTTGTTCACAACCGTTTTTAAATATTTTTCTAGACGCCACTCAGCACCAACCAACTAAGAAGTAACAAAAATATCCTCTCACTTATTTTAGTTTTAAAATTCACTTTCCTGGATGAATTTTCCAGGGATTGATGAACGCTATCTGAAGTTCCGCTTAGGTGTGTGCAGAACGAATATTTCGCAGCTGTGAGCGGCCTTGATAGCTCGCTCGTCTATGGAGTGTTCAGCCCAATGAGGTATGGGATCTGAAACGACACTCGGTCTCACTGTGGACAGCTCCTCGAAGCGAACTTTTTGGCGGCGAACGCAGTTTAGTCGTATCTGTGGACAAGAGAAGGAAAAATTTCAAAATCGAAATCACATAGACCTACTTATAAAACGATGAGATAAGGTGCCCAGTTTGGGTTGGTCGTTTTCTATGGAGAAGAACCCGCAAGTAACTGAGTGGTACAACCAGTACTGGACCGATTTATTTGGAAAATTTCGGAAGGCCTTTCATTTATAAAGCACTAATTGTGAACCTAAAAGACAATGACCGAAACTCGTACCAAGAATTCTCGAGTTTCAAGATCAAAATGTTATAGTAATTATTTTCATAATTTTTTACGACATTATGCGGCTGGGATTTGATTTATGCAGAAGGAATTTAATTTAAAGTATAAAAGTGTGAATATTGTTTTACTCCTACATGGCGTTCACACAACCAGTTCAAAAGTCGTTCTGTTAGATCTGTCAGTTGATTTTGACAGTTCGACTGACTTCGCATTCCCTACAATACCTACCTACTTGCCTGGTTTTGAGGTTATTTTTGATTTTATAAAATGACTCCGAAACTCGGATTTAGCTTACAAAAAGAACTTTTGTAGGAGTTAATATGATAAATGTAGACAATCAAAAACAAAATTTGATGTTGACACAGTTTGGTACGGGATTCCATATATCCATGAACAAGATCTTTACGAATCAAAGGGAATCGGTTTCTTCTAAGCTAGTCTAAGCTGCGTTATCAGGCGAGTTGCGGCAAACCTATTTAGTACAAAAAAAAACCATTTATTTATCTAGATAAAAACTCTAACGTCAGACCAATAGGTGGGTAGAAAAGTAATTAATTTTGGTGAAACCGGTCCTCCTAATCGGACCCTAATTGGTTTTTCCAGCTCGGTAATACTTTCGCGTCCAAAAAAATGTCAATGCCGGGAATTCTTTTAATTTCTCTAATTCCGTGCAAAAGTTTTTATTTCCTCTGGCGGAAGGGAAGCGAATCGTGTTAGGATAAGGAAAAAAAGAAGCCAAACTGTTCTATCTGCTTAATTTACGTGTTCACTTAGCGAAATTAAACAGTGATTTTCAAACCATCGATCACGTATGCTGCAATCAAACTCACACTAAAGTTTATCGGCACGGTTAGCGCAGTGGCTGAGCGGTGGACTGTTGCACTGCATGTCGCGAGTTCGATCCTCGTATACGAGGATCGAACTACTTGTAAAGCCTACAGATAGTTGTTCCGGGTCTAAAAGTTACCTACAATTTAAACTATTGCTATAGAACGAAAATACTTATCTGTGGCTTTCAAATTCAAGCCTTCTTAGACACGAAATGTTTCACTCAAAATGATTAAATTCGCTTTGAAATCAATGAATACTTGCATTCCTTCACCGTTCTGAGAGCAGTGGTGATGAAATAAATTACACAAAGTAATGCGCCTAACTGTTCGTAAGTCGGAGCCGCTACCACTGCGCCACCACAGCTCTCAACCCTTTGTTTTACCTACACAAGAATTTGATAATTCAAAAAATAAAGTGGATTACAACTAATATGTAAACTCCGTATATGTTAAGGAAACCTTCAAAAATGCAAATGTCTATTTGAGAAGAGGAATACCGAAGAAACGATGAAATGACTAGAAAAAAAGTGACTGCTAAAGTGACGGTAATAGTGAAGTATGGTAGAAGACATGTAGTCCCAACAAAGGGCCTTTGGTGTGGGACGCAATTTGTATCGACACCCTTGCGCTATCCCATCTTCCTAGCACGGTGAGCTGTGCTGGGGCGACTGCTGCAGGTGCTGAAAACCTCAAACGGCGCAAATACAATAACTTAACTGGTAGTTATGTGTTTGAGCCGTTTGGGGTTGAAACACTTGGGCCATGGGGTCCAAGTGCCCACTTAATATTTCAGGAAATTGCCAAGCGGCTGGTCGACTCTTTACGTGACCAGAGGGCTGGAATATTTTTTGGGCAAAGAATCAGCATTGCCATCCAACGTGGGAATAATGCCAGCCTTCTGGGCACTCTTCCTGTTGACAGCGATGTGGAAGAATTTATCGATGCTGTAATTCTTCTCTTTTGATACTTGTATATATTTTATTATAAGTTTATTTCTGTAAATTGTAGTTTGTAAATATTGTAAATAAAATAACAACAAATTAATTGGGATATGGGCAAACGAATGTTAATGACGTAATAAGAAATATAATTTTAATTATGTTATTACTGTTAATAATAATTGCACCGGGTACGAACCCAGACTATCCGTGGCTGTTACTGAGAAACTCCTGATGGAAAACCCAATAACACTTTGCCGGTGCTTTTAATTGAACTCAGGAACTCATGGTCCACAGTCGCGTTTGCTAAATTAGACCAAGGAGGTAATCCGCCAACACTCAATAGGGCTAATTAGTCCGTCTGTTAGATTATCGAAAAATATTGAATAGGTACGTATTGAATTGACGAAGAAATCGCGTCAAAGATTTGAGTGGGGGGTTGTGACGTCACTGACCGCTAAAGAAAAAATACTTGTCCAATATTTTTTATCTTGTCTTTTGACACCCAAAATGCTACGCTCCATTGCTATTCGAAACACCACGCTGCGCTCCAAAACGGGCATAGTGGACGTTGGCAAGAAGGCTGCTAGGCTAAAATGGGATTGGGCGGGTCACGTCTGCCGCATGCACGATGACCGCTGGGCAAAAGTCTCAACACGATGGCTGCCGGAAGATGGACGGCGCCGCCGAGGCCGGCCCAGAAAGAGGTGGCGAGACGATCTGGACGCGCACCACGAGGGTTGGTTTGAGGTGGCTCAAGAAAAGAGCACTTGGAAGGATTTGGGGGAGGCCTTTGCCCAGCAGTGGGACAGTACGGGCTATTAAAAAAAAATATATATACATATATATATATATATTTTGGAAATCTATCTGACGGACTTATTAGATTTTTTTGTCATCTACCAGCTCTGAGTCTAAAATTGGAATAACAACCATCTCAACCAGATGCAGCTGAATACCAGTAGTTTACATGGAGCGACTGCCTATCTGACCTCCACAACCCAGTTAATACTAGGTAGGTAATACGATACCCTTTGGTAAGACTGGTTGGATTACTTTCAGGTCACTAACTATCTGTAACGACTGCCGGGAACCGGGACCTACAGCTTAACGTGCTTTCCGAGGCACGGAGGAAACTCAGTGTGTAATGGGCGGTCACCCATCTACAGACCAACCTAGACAAGCGTGGCTTAACCTAAAGATCGATCTGAGTGCAGTTATTATTAAGCCTTGAGCTCGTAATGACAACCGTGCAATGACATTTTAGGGCTTCATTGAGTTGTTGCTCTGTTGATAAATACCTACATGTTTTTAGAATTCAAAGATACTCCACACATTCTTCCAGTTTATCATATAAATGCAGAACAGTTTATTCTTAGAAAATATAAACATACATACGTAGAAACCTTAATATTATTATGCATTAGGCGACCGACTTTTATATACCTACTACGTTCGCGATCGATTATCCAAACTTGTCAACAGATTCGTTTTTGGAACAACAACACCTACCCGTACATTTTGACAGCATTTATCACAGAAAAACTATAAAACAGTTTCAGTTCAATGAATGAAACATCTGTAAGGAATTCCGTTCCTTTCCTTTTTTTCTTTTAATTATTACTTACTTCTAGTAGGTATGCCTATGAAATATTTTCTCAACGGTATGTAAACTGAAGTCAGAGACCCATGAGCGGCATAAAAAAACCCTAACACTAGGTTAGCCACTAACCACACGATGAAGAAGAAAGTTTGGTAGGAGCTACTTAAAAAAAAAACATTTTAAAACGAACCTTATTAATACTCCAATAAAGTTGGAATTCGTTTAAGGAAAAATGACATAGATTGGAAACAACGATTTGAATATAGTTTAGGTATTCATTCGTTATCTGACGGAAACGATGAAATGACAATAATTCGACCAACCCTTTGATAGAGGGCGAAGAGTTTATGGAGCCATAAACATATCCATAAATCCCTAAGGAAACCGTCGACAAAGAAATGCGATAAAAATGTGTATTACACTTTTTATCACTGGACTTACATTAATATGTAATGATACCCTGCTGCTATGGAACCACAAAATTGATAACGAATAGCGGTCGTTATAATGACAATCATTATAAAGCTTTTTTACGGATTGGCAATCCTCAAATAAATCCTCCCGGCCTAGGCGGAGCAGAAAGGAGTGTCAGACTCTTCATCATCAGCCTATAATGTTCCCACTGCAGGGACTCAGGCCTCCTCTCTTGGAGAAGGATGGGCTATAATCCACCACGCGTGCCCAGTGCGGGTTGGTAGATGTCACATGTCTTCGATTTTTTTTATTCTAAGACATGCCGGTTTCCTCACGATGTTTTCCTTCACCGTTTTGAGAGCAGCGGTAATGAAATAAATTACACAAAGTAATGCGCCTGCCTGGATTCGAACCCACGACCTACTGTTCGTAAGTCGGGGCCGACACCACTGGGCCACCGCTGCTCTCCAGACAACAATATTATGATTTAAAAGAGTATCCATGAAGTTTCTTGCCATTCTTCTCATGAGACCAACGCTTTGGAATCGGCAACTACAGTACACTGACAGTTATTATGCCTTGTGAGTAGGACTGTAGCTTAGTTTATTAGCTTATTAAAATTTAGTATTTGTTCGCCAGTTATTACACTCGCAAGGCTTACTCGGTACAGGATCATTCAGAAACCGGGCGATAACCAATCAAATGCGTAACTATAACTACGCATCGGTTTGTTCAAACAGACAGGCTCGGAGAGGAGAGCAAATTTTAATCACGTTTAAAACCGAGTTTTGGACCATTGTAATAAGGTTAATTTTTACATGTCGTTTCTTTTATTGTTGAGAATTCTTGAAGCAAACCTAAGTGTGAAATAATAAGAGGAGTCAACCGGCTTTTTTATTTATTTTAATTTGGGACAAGTCCGCCACACTATTTTCAAACCACTGTAACCCCTGAAAACCAGAATCAACAGAGGCGACTACAAGAAAAGCGCTGAGACAATGAAGCTCGACGCTGTCCCAGAGAAACGATTAAACTGTCTTGGATCCCGCAACGGAATTAATCAGAAAAGAATAGCGGAGGAGTAGGAAAAACATAATTTCCACTTCCCTCCATATCAGCAGGAGACAGAACAGCGGCTGTCTCTGATGACGTACTCTTCCGTGCTTGCGCGGCTTCGATCTTTCTCGCGCAGGTCTTTTTCGCAGATCTTTCTCGCGCAGTTGTTTTTTGTCAGACTCTTACTGACAAAAAACCCATCCGTGTTTCTCCTAAAGCCCTTTTATTGCGTAAACCATTGAGGAAACAATTTTGGAGCACAGGCCGGAGCACTAATATGGATCACTTACTTAAAGTAATCGTAACGCAATAAAAATGTGAAACTGCGTCAATGTTGTCGTCAAAATGTATTCCTTTTAACATTAACAAGCAGTGTTAGGGAGGTTCTGGTTTTCAGGAGTTACAGTGGTTTGAAAATAGTTTGGCGGACTTGTCCCAAATTAAAATAAATAAAAAAAGCCGGTTGACTCCTCTTATTATTTCACACTTAGGTTTGCTTCAAGAATTCTCAACAATAAAAGAAACGACATGTAAAAATTAACCTTATTACAATGGTCCAAAACTCGGTTTTAAACGTGATTAAAATTTGCTCTCCTCTCCGAGCCTGTCTGTTTGAACAAACCGATGCGTAGTTATAGTTACGCATTTGATTGGTTATCGCCCGGTTTCTGAATGATCCTGTACCGAGTAAGCCTTGCGAGTGTAATAACTGGTGAACAAATACTAAATTTTAATAAGCTAATAAACTAAGCTACAGTCCCACTCACAAGGCATAATAACTGTCAGTGTACTGTAGTTGCCGATTCCAAAGCGTTGGTCTCATGAGAAGAATGGCAAGAAACTTCATGGATACTCTTTTAAATCATAATATTGTAACAAAACTGGTTACATCATTCATAACGAGATTGGTATATTATCATGTGAGAACGATGTAGCAAGTTGTGCACGATAAGTGACGACAGTAAAGCCAAAACGACGATTTAAATATAATAATTCGTAGACAGTTGTCGAGTAGTATATCACAGACGGGATCAGACATAGCAGTGCCGGTGACAGGTATGAACCGGAACCATAGATTATATCTAGTGGTGTACACATTAATAAGTAACTAAATAGTGATGTTACAATACTGTATATCCGAATGTGACATGCGAGACATGTGTACACGGTACCCCTCGGAAAGGTCGTGTCGAATATGGCTCATCAAGCTACTAAAATATAAAATTTATAATTTTATTATTAGATTTCCAACTTTATCGCTAAAACATTAGGTTGATTGTTAAAATTGGCAGTTTTAGGCAGCTTAATAATGCTGGTCACGGAAGCTGAATTCAACAGTGCGCTTTTATCATCAACCTAGCCTTTTCCCAACTACATATTATGACTGTTTTTAGTCAAACCAGATGCAGCTGAATACCAGTATTTTACATGGAGCGACTGCCTATCTAACCACCACAAACCCAGTTAATACTAGGTAATACGATACCCTTTTGTAAGCTTAGTTGTCAGTCTCGCAGGCCACTGACTTCCTGTAACGACTTTTTTTTTTTTAATGGGACAAGCTCGCCTCACTATACACTGTAACTTCTGTAAGCCAGAATCAACAGTGGCGACCACAAGAAAAGCGCCGAGACAATGAAGCTCGACGAAGTCCCAGAGAAATGATTTGACTGTCTTGTATCCCGCAACGAAATTAAAAACAGAAATTTCCACTTCCCTCCATATCAGCAGGAGACAGAAAAGAACAAGGCCAATAGGCAAACAGGGACGTATACAACTGGGATAAGCCCAGTTACCTAGCACCACGGATATTGTTGTCATTAATATTACTGGGTCCTAAGTTGTGAGCTGTATATTTGATTCCAATAATACGTATGACAAAAATGCTTGAACGCACGGAAATTTGTTCTAGTTTCTACAAGGTCCGTATAGTAAATAACTCCGGATGTAACCTGTACACTATCCAACATAATATTACGTTCATTCTGCCAAAGACTACACTCCCATAAAATGTGATGTGCAGATTGTTCATATTCGCAGTCAGATGTAGAACATTGACAAAAAGGCGACGAAACAAGCTTGAAGGAAAATAATTTACTCTTAAAGTTACCATGACCAGTGAGAAATTGGGCAACACAGTGATCCACCTCCAGCTATGTTCTGGCCAGCCGCTCACGAACGGATGGAAAGAACTGGTGGAGGTGTCGGCCTTTGATGGAATTATCCCATCTACATTGCCATTCTGACAAAAGATCTTCCCAGACGTCAGTCTGTGGTTTAAGTAATCTAGCTATTTTAGTACGGTCACGTTGTATTAAAAAGTCTGCGTCCGCGGTCTCTCGTGCGCAGTAGTACATTGAAGCACGGCGCTGCACTTCAAGATCGACTGGAAGTACCCCTGCCAGTACCGGTAAGACTTCAGTACTAACCGTCCTATACGCTTTACACAAGAAAATCAAGGCCAACCGCTGGCTTTGAAGTAATTTACGTCATGCCGCTCCTATGGTGGCCCTATCGGCCCAAACTGGTGCCCCGTAGCACATACACCCCAAGTAAGTAGCCCCATAGATCGTCTTCAGAGTTACAAATGATAAACCCCACGTAGATTTAGATATTCTCGTTAAGGCATAAAAGTTCTTTTTAGCTGTTTCACCGACGGTTTTTATGTTCAATGAATGAAAAATTCCTCTCTAAGACAAACCCAAGGTAGCACACGGACTCCTTCTTTTTCACGGGAACGTTATTTAATTTTGTACTGGGGCATGATTTAAGATTACCTTTTAAAAGAAGTTGATAAAGAAGTGGCCTGTAACGACTTTCAAAGATCTTCAAATGACAGTCGGGAAAGCTCGGTATGTAAAGGTCGGTCATCATCATCATCACCAACGGCCTAATAATGTTCCCACTGCTGGGACACAGGCCTCCTTCTCTTTGAGAGGGAATGGGCTATAATCCACCACGCGGGCCCAGTCCGGATTGGTAGATGTCACATGTCTTCGAATTTTGGTTCTAAGGCATGCCGGTTTGGGCCGCGGGTAGTCCAACGGTTATCGCGGCCTCGACATAGAGGGCGAAGAAGGAACATGGGTGGTTTTTAGTCAGTAGAAGTCTGACACTCCCTTTCGCTCTGCCCAAGAGCGGGAGGGGTTATTCGATGATTTTTACACCCACCAAAAAAAAAAAAAAAAAAAAAAGGCATGCCGGTTTCCTCACGAAAATAATGTGCCTGCCTGTGTTTGAACCCACGACCTACTGATCGTAAGTCAGGGCCGCCACCACTGGGCCACCGCTGCTCCACCACTGGGCCACCGCTGGTCGGTCACCCAACCATAAATTGACCTTGGCAACAAATTTTAATGTTTAGATCGACCTGTGCAGCTGTTATTATGTAGTTAGACGAGCTCCTCCGTAGGCTTATGTCTAGTCATTTATAAAATATCAGTGAAGTGAAAATAATAATTAAAATTACATATAAAAAATCGAACGCACCTTAGCACATACCACATCTAGTTGCGCGCGTTCCGTTTACATTGAAGCTGTTCCAAGTTATTACAAATTACCCTACACTCATAGAAAAAATATTGTAATTTATATATATGTATATATATATAATTTTTTTTTTGAGAATAAAATTAATATCTTTAAACCTATATATTTTTTTCCTGTTGCTAACTGTACGTTAGAAAAACAATATTATGTAATCTAGTTATAATTCTCATGTAAGTGAATTTTATTCTTATGGGAAATAAAGATATCTCAAACCCGAATCCTTAACGATCGTTACCATTAAAAATAATTTTCAGTTTACCCAGACAGTTTGGGGCAGCTAATTCCCTTAGGCAAATATAACTTGGGTGGGCTATCAGACGCTGTAAATACACTGTGATTATTATTAATTAACAAGGGAGTTATTATTTTCCTTTTGTTATCGACTCAGACAGTGCTAATGTGGTTTTGGTTGCGATAATTCGGAACTTAGTAATGGAATGAACGTGCAACAGCAATGTGGTAAGCAACTTTTTACCCGACTGCGGCGAAGCTCATAAGGAAGGTTATGCGTTTGGCGTGTATGTATGTATATCCTTTTCTTTGTTCCCTCATAACTCCTAAACGGATGAAGGGATTTGAATAAAATATACGTCGTTAGATTCGTCTTGATGGCGCAAGTGTCACTGGCTACATTAAAATGAAAAACAAAGAAATTTGCGGATTTTGGGGGCTCTACGCTGATTTAAAAAAAAAAAATCTTTACCATCGAGTAGGGTATCGAAATGAAGGGTTTTAAAAGGAAATTACAAAAATATATGACACAAGAAATTCAAAGTCACAAAACCTATAGACAAAGACAAAAGTTAAATCATCTGCGAAGAAATTTACGCGACCAACGAAAGAACAAACACAAAATAACTAAAAAGTTGAAAATAAAAAAAGTAGTCTGTTAAAAAACAGAAAAACCCAACTGAAAAGCAAAACATAAGTACATTTTAAATTATACAAAATAGAATGGACCCCGCCTGCTTCCAAGTTTTGTTTAATTTAAAATGTGCTTGTTTTTTCAGTTTTTTCAGTCGGGTTTTTTTGTTTTTTAATTTATCGCAGTGGCCTTAAACACGCTATTTAAATTAAGTGGCTGCCTCGTTGGTCTAGTGGTTGCAAGCGCGACTGCTGAGCATGAGGTCCAGGGTTCGATTCCTGGGTCGGGCAAAGTGTTATTGGGTTTTCAATCAGGAATTTATCTTTAGTTAGTTGCCGTGGAGTCTTAATTTGTGCCGGGTTGATAGCAATAGATTTGTCCCCTATTTCATGGGACTTAAACTTAAGAGAAAATGTGGGCGGAGAGACTTTTGAAAATTAGGTATTTGAAGAAACTATCGCTGTCGCTCTGCGAGAGCTAGGCGGCCGGGCACCAGATAAGGACAACTGGAGATCCGACCCGTTAAAGTCATATTTCTAGGTTTGGCTAACGCCTATTTCCTCCTCCAATGGTGTACCAATTTATAAGATATTTTAGACACTAAATAAGAAGGACGTATTCTGTGTACTGGACGTATTTTGCGTTTTATGTTTTCGTTAATACTTGTCAAATTTGCACACTTGACTTGATCAAAATAAGCAATTTTGAGCATTTTTTGAGGGTTCTAGTGTTTAGACATAGGGGCAAGTAGTTATTATTTTTTTTTTTTTCTGTATTATAGTCATTAATACGAAAGAAAACAGGCGAGAGCGTTACTCTGGAGAAAAGCCCTCCCGCATTCCCCCTTAACTGGCAAAATGTTGGTGTACTTACTAGGTAAGCACACCTCTGCCTAACCCTTCCCGGATTACAGGCGTGACGTTATGATATGCTTATTTAACTCCTCGCGCGCCTTACGAACACCATCTGTACATAAAACAATGGCTTTTTAATTGTGTCTAAGCGCTCAATCAGCTAAATTAAGTCACGCCTTAATCAATGTCAGAATTAACAATTTTATCTATTTTACCGTTCTTGCGAGGAACTTTAATATTTATTTTGTTTGGACTGCAGTTACTCGTATGTTATGCATACGTGTACCGATGGCAAGTCAAAGCATAACATCCAGATTGGTAGATTTATTCTAGTATAAACTACAGTCTTTTTAACCGACTTTTTTCCAAAAACGAGGAGGTTCTCTATTCGTGTGTATGTATTTTTTTTTATAGATGTTAGGGACACATAAAAAGGGTGTAAAAGTACCCTTAACGCAAACGAAAGGCACTCTCCACCACTGCGATATTTTTTTTGTTCTAGACCATACCTGGGAACCCCCTAGTTACGGAGATATTGGGGGTCGAAGTTCCAAATTTTTCACAGCTGTTTTTGTAAACACTAGTTTTTCTCGTTATAACTTTACCTAAATTACCTCCATACCCGTTAACTATTCAAAGCATCCACTAGCACAATGTTTTAAGAGTGCTACATTGAGTTTTAACTTTTGACTCCAAAAAAAAAAGTCGTTGCCCAGCAAAAATTTTTGCGTAGGGGTACTGAGTTTGATGTACAGAACACTTGGTTGACATTTGCGTGAAGGGTTCATTTACACCCTGTATGGTTGTATTCTTTCAGGTTATCTAGGTGAGCTCAATAGCTGATTACGGAAGGTACTTCTCCTCAACGGTTAGGCAGGGAATGTTGAAGGTTGAGGGTTAGGTTGCTTGGTTGAATGTTAAATGGGATAACAGAACTAAAAATGAAAAAAAAAATTGCAAAGAAAAACCGACTTCAAAATAACAAAATCACAAAAAGTGAAAAATAAACTTTAGAAAAAAATCAGCTTCTGAAGTCGGTGGCAAAAAAAACAATATCAAACAGAGAAATGTCTACAGGAGCTGATTTTTTTCAGTTTTTTTTTTTTTGTAATTTTGTTTGTTTTTTGCTATGCGACTTTACTACATATGTACTCAGTCCTTTTACCAAAAATGTGTTCAGATTTCCATCCCAAAAAAGCGTAAGATACACAAAGTTACTTTGTCAGCGCGTTTAAATGTGTCACAGTCTCACAGGGTCGTAAGTATTACTCCGAACATAGCACAAGATTTCTTCCCGTTCATTCTTGGACCTAGATGTAGATTAATTGGTCCGTTTGATCTACCGCACTGTCTTGTATTTATATTACTGTGTCGAACTATCTCGGTTTTTACTTATTGTATTCGATATCGTTGGTTCGAATTTTTCTCAAAGAGAATCAAATACTATTCCTGTGTGTAGTGGATTGGAAATACCGTTTAAGTATTCTCGTTTCTGTTTTCAGGCAAAACGAACCGAAATTGACCGATCCGGACAGCGTTTTCTATCGTCGATGCATATTCACATTTTAGAACACGGGTTTATACTTAAGTGTTAGGTATTGCGATTGTGTTAAGCTATAAATAAAACTACTTTCATAATTATTTTGATTTGATTTTGATTTCTTTTGCGAAAATGATTTTACTATGAAAATTTTACGTATCGTTTTTTTTTTCAGAAATGGTGTTAGTGAATGGATACCTAATGGCTAGAAAATAATTGGATGATGACTAAAAAATCATCGTGTATGTAAACTTATTTGCTAAATAAGAAAGCAGCAGAGAAGAGGTTGTGGGTCCGATTCCCGGGTCGGGCAAAGTGTCATTAATTTTTTTCATCAGGAATTTCTCAGTCGCAGCCACGATGACCGGATTTGTGCCCGGTTTATGGTAATTAGGCTCGTTCCCTTTTTTCATGGGACTTAAACATAACTGGCAAAGCTAAAAAGGTAAAACACAAGAAAATAAAGTGAACTAGAGAAAGATACTAACAAAACTTACAAGACTACTTGTACGGTCTCATCAACCGTACATTTACTTTGCAAACGCAGCAACCTACTTTGGTGGCGTGCGTCTCAAATATTACGCTATAACTATAATTTTTCACGCTAGACAGAGAGAGTTGGACAACAACTGTGGAATAAACCACTTGTCAAGAGAAATAATCGCTACCACTCGAACTTGTTAACTACGTCTTTTAATATAATTTTAAAACTCTACTTGTGGTTCTTTCTGTGTACTCCGCTACTAAACCAACATCAACAAAGTGATAGTGTACGGTGGCTACAACTATTGGCCATTGGCCCTTGGCCCTGGCCTAGGCATCAGCTAAGTTAAAGAATAAAAATATGCCCGTCTAAGCGACACGACGTGCGCTAGTTTGAAACCCAATATTTAAAATTGAAGTTGAGTGATGGTGTTGTTGTGTTGAGGTGAGTTGTGTTGTTCGGATTTCGGACCAATGCTTTACAGGGCCTGCAGTCTGTACAAAGATAGCGATCGCTTTACGACAAAATTCGGTCGCAAAGCTATAACGATGCGGATTTAAGTTGGTAGCTAATAACGGCGGGTCGCGTCCGGCTCACGTCCACGTTAAATCCGCATCGTTATAGCTTTGCGACCGAATTTTGTCGTAAAGCGATCGCTATCTTTGTACAGACTGCAGGCCCTGGACAAATATGGAACGATGTAGATTGCATATTAAGAGCCCCAACAGACTGCAAACTTATTATCGACCGATAGTTTAATGGGTTTTGACGGCTATCGTGCACACGAGGCCAATTAATGGTCAAATTGTTGACTAATGCGCGGACGAGAAATTTGGAGATACCAAACTAAATTAATAAAAAAAGTATTTTCTTTCTTTATTTGTAGTTTTTGCTGGCAGTAAAGGATTCTCAAAAAAAAACGGCTTGTTTACTATATGGTAAATACCTATCTTTGCTCGCTGGTTGGCTGCTTTTTTTTGCGCCAAAACGGTGCCGACAAGAAATCTTCTTTTGAAGAGAGTGCTCGCATAATGAACTGAACTATTGTTCGAGTGAGATCTCGCAGTTGGCTAACCGTTTGGTTTGAAGGCACTCGTGTACCGTGTATCCAATCAGAGTTATTTATCATCCGATATTGAAACGTTTTCATATACAATAGCATTCGTGTTCACTCTGGTTAAGAGCCTTACTAACTACATAATATATTTGGTGTAATATCTATAGAAAATCTGAAGTCAGACTTATAATTATAATATTTGTATGCATTGAGAACCTATTTGTGCAGCTCCTTTGTGAGTTGAAGAGTGGTCAAAGATGAAATGTGTATGTATATTGGATTTTTTGTTAAAGCTTGGAGTAGTCAAAGCGGCATATTTTGTTGTTATGTGTCACAGCTACACAAACACACACTTCACAGTAATAGGAATGTTAACTGACTTAAAAGATATGATTCTAATTAGTCCGTCTGTTAGATTATATAAAAATATTTGATACGTATTTTTTGTTTTATCAAATGAATAAAAAATGAAAAATTGAATGGGTGGGGCAAAAAAATATCATACTAATGTCTTAGAAAATGACGTCACACAAGTTTTCAAAGCACTGTATCGTCTTCATTGTTTGTTTACGTGGAAACAGAAAAAATACGTGTTCAATATTTTTTGGTAATATAGATGACGGACTAATTAGTTTTTTTTAGTTAACTACCCTATTGTTTGGTTAGACAAAGTGTTATTGAGTTTTGAAAGCGAAAAACGTGATCTGTAGGTAAAGCCGCGCTTGCCTAGGTTGATCGGTTGATGGGTGACCACCCATTACACACCGTGTTTCCTCCGCGCTTCGGAAAGCACGGTAAGCCGTTGGTCCCGGCTGTCATTACGTAGACCTTTGACGGTCGTTACAACAACTAGTTTTTCTAAAGGCACTTACTAAGTTGTAGAGGTCAGATACGCAGTCGCCTCATGTAAAATAACAGTATTCAGCTGCAACCCGTTCGACTGTAAGTCGACACTAATATAGTTGAGAAAAATCTAGGCAGATGATGATGTTAAGTACCTACGATTCTGACTACAGAAAACGCCGAAATTCATCAGAGCCGACCAGCAGAGCTTTTGCTTATCTTTTTAAATGTCAGTGGCTATCGTAGTGTTCATTGATTAACTGTCAAATTGGTTATGGTTTAGTACAAAATAGAACCATTTGACAGTTAATTGATGGACACTATGCTAGCTACTGACATTTAAAAATATAAGCAAAAGCCCTGCAGCAGGGCTATTGCGTATCTTTTAAATGACAGTGCCTATCATATAGTGTTCATCAAATAATGTCAAATGGTTTCATTTTGTACTAAACCATAACCAATTTGAGAGTTAATCCATGGGCAATATGATAGCCACTGACATTAAAAAGATAAGCAAAAGCCCTGCAGGACCCATTTGTAATGCACTAAGGAGAATCGACATTTGGATGGACATTTCATGATTATGTATTCTGTTTGTACCTTTGTGGTTCACCTAGACGCACAGCCGTGTATAGCCAGACACTGTGAAAAAAAGTTGGACAGAACTAGAATGTTTACTGTTTTTGTAAACACCATCTCTAACCAGGCCTTTTGAAATTCAATTAATGATGAGGATGAAATCTGTCAGACTCTGACATCATGTGTGGTTCGGAGATGCGTTTCGTGCAATGAAAACAAACTGAATACACTGATTTTTCATTAAACTTAACGACCGGATCCAACACACTATGCTAAATTTTTAAAAGTACCAGGAATTACAAGGGAGATTTTACGTTTTACGTTTTTTAACGTAATATTAAGTGTAGCTGCTCTACGAGGTGGATACATATTCCGTCTGCGGCTGTAATGTGCACTAGCCATAAAAGACCTCTCGCAATCCCGTCAATATACCCCTGATGGTGATGTTATGTCAAACGAAAACAACCTTTTTCTTTTACGGGTTAAGTCTATTATTAAAAATATAAAAATGGTTTGCCTCTGGCTCGATTACCTGGCTTCTAATAAGCTTGTGCGAAGACTAGATATTAAGATCTTCCATAATACAGTTCACACAGCCTCTTCTACATCAAGCGACGTATTTTAATTTCCGCCGGGATTTCTATCCAAGTAACAATATATTCAAGGCATATATTTTCAAAGCTGATAGGCGTACATTTACATATAATTAATATTAACTACCAGGTCTACACCTGGTAGTTAATAATACCACGAGCATAATACAGTTTCTTTACATAGAATATTCAATTTTAAAAGAAAACATCACCAAAATGTGAATACATATAACATCTTTGCAAACGTATTTAACTGATAATATTTCTGTCATAAAAAAGTAGTTAAACGTAACCCACAGAACGTGACTTAAGAGTGGCGATCGCAAACCGGAAAACGTTGTGTTGGAAGGCCTCCCACTAGACGGACCGATGACCTGATGAAGGTTGCGAGGATCCGCTGGATGCGAGACGCACGGGACCGGTCAATGTGCCGACACTAAGGGGAGGCCTATGTCCAGCAGTGGACGTTTTTCGGCTGAAATGATGATGATGACGATGATCAGTATTTCTATCCTTCGTGGCAGTGCTGCCAGTCTTTTGGGCACTTTTCTTCTTGACTGAATACCAGTATTCCACATTTAGCCAGCTATATTTAAGCCCCATGTAGGGCGAGCCAATTGCTATTAACCGGGCACAAATCCAGGCTCCGTGGCTGTTTCTTCGTGATGGAAAAAATCAATAACACTTGGTCCGACCTGGAAATTGAACTTGTGAAATGGTTCTGCCATTTCAGAATTTGCGCTTGTGAGGTAGCAACCGCTCTGACCAACAAGACAACCAAAATTTAAAATTATTGCTCTCCCAGTTATTTATCTTGGTATGGAAAATTTGGTTTAGAAATCACTACTACTTTGTTTACTAAACTAAGTTTGCTTTGACATTAAAATTGGTGTTTCTAATTAATTAAAACAATTGAAATTTGTTTCCACTAAAACAACAGGAAGGCGGTTTCTGACTATGTAATATTTTTCTCAAAATAAATTGGGTAAACTATTTGACAGGTCTTCATTTGCCTTGCCTTGTCCCAACTGAGGGCCGGCCTCCAGTTGAACGGGATACAGCCGAATATCAGTATTCACAACCCATTTAGACTAGGTAATACGATACCCTTTGGTATGAAGAAGTGGTTGTCGGACTTTCGCACTGACCGCCTGTAAAGATCTAGAAATGACAGTCGGAAAGGATAGAAAATACATTTTCAACATGTACCCGTTGGACATTCCGTCCACGAAGCAAGCGACGGCCCTTTGAACTTGGACACTAAAGTGTCCGGCGAGCCAGCAAACGGTTAACGTGATTTAGATGACGCTTTTATTGTTTTGTATTTCTACAAAATAAATCGGACTTTCTTACTCTGTTTTTAATTAAACCATCATCGTGATTTTGCGCAGGTTCAATTAAAATCAAAATATAGTGACTTATTTGACTCATGAATAAAAACCATTTTTTTTAATAAAGCCTAAACCTTCTTCATTTTAACACTAGGTTTTCGCCACGAATATCCACGCGAGCATGCGTGGATATTAGAAATTACCGTACAGGAACGCATTAACGGGATAAAAAGATCCACGTATATCAAATACCATGTAACTCCATTCGCCGTCAATTAAGGCATGAAAAGGGAACAGACAGTTACTTTCACTTCTTCGAGTATAACATTTTAATGGAATAATAAAATTTCATGTCACGTGTCTCTCTGTTAGGGGTTTAAGAAACACCCACTACTAAAAGCATGTACCGCAGACTTTAATTTAGTCCAAACTTGGCGTTACCAAACGTTTATTTATCAAAACATGAACACACACATAAATACACCAATACAAATGAAAAATACACGGTAATTACATGGTAAATAGCTCGTTTTCAGTGTAAGTAACCATGTCAGTTTAAAAATTTAAAATATGTTTAGACAAGCCCGCCACACTATTCCCAAACCACTGTAACTCCTGTAAGCCAGAATCAACAGTGGCGACCACAAGAAAAGCGCCGAGACAATGAAGCTCGACGAAGTCCCAGAGAAACGATTTAACTGTCTTGGATCCCGCAACGAAATTAATCAGAAAAGAATAGCGGAGGAGTAGGAAAAACATTATTTTTACTTCCCACCATATCAGCAGGAGACAGAACAGAACAAAGACGATAGGCAAAAAAAAAGTCATCCATTCTCAGCTAAAGGCAATATAGCACTCATCATCTGCCTACAGTTTGCCAAACTCTGGTGGGGGCCGGCTTAAAGCCGTCTTTAAAAAAACTCATTTCAAACGCTCTAATGAAAGTCAAGCAGGGCTGACACTTCGTTTAACTTTTTTTTTTACACGAATTTAATTTTAGCAAAAAGGTTACGGACAGATTAATTATTACCATAACTTGTTGTGACAAAAATTGGAACCTCCAGTATGACACTTTCTCGTTTATTGTGTTTTATTACTCTCAAGAAGAATGAAAATTAGGAGTACAGATTTTTCACATCATGTCAATACACAGACTAGTCCATAATAATATATTGGTTACTTCGTCCGCTTGGAGTTCAATAAATGTCCTACAAAATCATACTAACGAAATAAAAAGTATCCTATGTTATAAACAATCTTTGTGCTAAATATCCGAATTCGTTTAGTACTTTTTGCGTGAAAGAGTAACAAACGTCTATCCAAACCCTTCAACTTGCGCAAATAAAATATATATTATATTAGTGGGATAAATAATTATTATTATAATGAACTGTGTGAATGTTATAATTTTATTTTATTTATCTTTAATCCAAAAAGTAAGTAACTTTTACGCTAAGCCCCACAAAACCGTTGCAATGGTTTCACTTGGAATAGACCTCCTCTTAAAATAGACTTTTTTTTAAATGGGGTTTTTTTCATCACAAGGTTTCTTAGTAGCAGCCATAATTCGTTCTATTGCATAGGACTTAAAAACATAGCTGTGGCCAATGATATATTAAAACTATAGATACGTTGTCCACCAACAAAAATGGCAACATGAAATGAAGCCAATTGGCCACATCGCACTTAGTTACGCACCAACCTCTCGCACGATGCTACGTTTGTTCTTAATTTAAATCGTGTATGTAAACCTGCGCGAAACATAAAAACAACAGGCATCAACAGGCATCCCGCTGTACGGTTTCATATTTTCTTTCCCTTTCTTTACGCGTAAAAGTAGTTTCATATATATATAATATTTTCGCCGTTTTGAAGCGCCGCCATGTTAGTTCATGACGTGTCTATATATACGTGGCAATAAAAAAATACCTTTGCATTTCTCTTCAGTGTCTGTAGTTTACTTGTTAGGTAAACGACAGCTCATTCATTCAGTGTAAGATACTTATAAATAATATAGCATATCTCGCCTGTGAGCGGACGATGAGACGGCGCGGCGTTCCATTTATTCACTAAGAAGTATTCTGCCAGGTGTTACAGTACAGCCAACAAACAAAATAGGTCCCGGTTTCTTTTCAAGGTAGCGTTTCAAAAAGAAACAAAGAAAAAGTATGTTTTTGACTCGCACAGGACAAATCAAGGTCAGGCAAAATGTTATTGGGTTTTCCGTCAGGTATTTCTAAGTACCTAGTAGCCATGGACTCTGGATTTGTGCCTAATTAATGACAATAGGGTTACCCACTAATAAATCAGACTTCATAACAAGCAAAATGTGGGTGCATTATCGGGTACACCTCTACCTTTCACGGATTGCAGGCGTGATGTTATGTTTTGCGGATATAATCTACCTTTCACGGATTGCAGGCGTGATGTTATGTTTTGCGGATATAATCACCCCCATGATACTATGCAGGTAACTCGCTACCCTGTCTAAAAACTTGCACTACATAGACAAAAGTCATCCTTTTAAACCGACTTCCAAAAAGGAGGAGGTTCTCAATTCGTCTGTACTTTTTTTTGTATATTCGTTTCCGGATATCTCCGTCATTAATGAACCGTTTTTCAAAATTCATATTGTACTCAAAAAAGTACACTCCCGAGGTGGTCCCATTGTCACAAGTCTGGGTCTGATGATGGGATCCCAGGGAGATCGAGAGCAACCCTCATTTTTTAAAAGCATTTGTAAAGTTTTCCATAAATTATATTTTCTAAAGCTGTTCATGTATTTGCATCTAAAATCATAATCTCATGTGGATGCGCTGATGGTGGAAAGTACATCTTCTCAACGGTTAGGAGTTGAAAGAAAATTCTTTCAAAATTATACGAACTGATGAACCGATAGTTGAATTTTTCATTTCGGAGTCATTTGGTAATTACCCACCTCCAAAAAAATTCTAGCCTTAGCCTTTATAAAGGCTCCTAACATTTATAAAATATTAGACCTTCTAGACGACTCAATTACTCAGTTTAACAATATTTAGTACCTCTTCTTCTAGAAGGTCTAATAAGGAAGGTATATTAGACCGTTTAGACGACTCTACTTACGTTTTCCAGTTGTGTTGTGTCTCTGCTAGGCTGTCGGATGCTCACTTTAGTTCTTAAATCGGGCCCGGTGATTCCTGTAAAAAAAAGATATTGATAGACAAATTGATCAAGTATTATTATTTATACAGCAAAGTTATAACACGGCGGGTAGCGGGATTGGACCAGCAGAATGCTATTACGGAGTCATCATAATTTTACCCGAAAGTCGCCCACTTTCGGACATATTCCTCAACAAAGTGTCGCCACATTAACGGGTCTAGTGCGCCTCGTATCCAGACTAGGTCATCAGTCCACTAGTGGGAGGCCTCCCACGCAACGTAATTCCAGAACTTATTGGCCCCATCGCTCATCCGTTCTGCGATTCATGAGCCCTGTCAAGTTTGGCAATTCTTCAAACTACGTCGGTCACCTTAATTCTCTTGCGGCTGTGTTAATTTCTGATTCGATATACCACTTCAGCACGGAGCGGAGTAACATAGGATATATTTTTTTTAAACAGGCGAACTCTCTACGAAAACTGTAATGAAAAAGTCGTGCATCTTGAGATATTCCGTGGCGTGCGCTGCATAAATAGTTATAATTTCTCTTTAAGTAAAAAAACCATGGGGAACAGTCGTACTTATTACAAGCTAAAAACACGTTATTTCAATGGAATTCATTTCCTATTCGTTTCCTTACCTAACTAATCGCAAAGCCACTTCTACAGAGCTTAAATAATCCCTGTAAACACTAAAGGATTGCAAACGGATTACTCAACCCTCCCACTTCTGTATTTACTTAAGTCACCCAAAGCAAGCTGAATAGCGATCCTGGAGAGATATTGGGATTCATTTACACAAGAGAATGCTTGGCTTGTTTCAAATAAATGGGAATAAAAGTTTAGTGTTATATTGAAAATAGTGTTTTCAGGATTACACTAAACTTTTACGATTACGATACTAAGACTGTGACTGTTCCAAGCTTTCACAGTTCATAATTATACTTAAACTTCCACTTACGGGATATCCTCAGTGTTTTTCCATTCTAATGAGCCTCCGATATGTTGACGCTGATGCAAGCGCCATGATCGAGGATTACCATCCCATCATGGCGCTAGCGCGCTACTATAGTAGCGTTTGAAATCGGAGATAGTTTTTAGCCCAGCGTATTCACATAAACAGTTGATAGCTGAGTACTAAAAAACGCTTCAACCATACTATAGAAGTTTCAGACAGGTGCTTTTTAAACAGTTGATAGCTGAGTACTAAAAAACGCTTCAACCATACTATAGAAGTTTCAGACAGGTGCTTTTCTGGCGTAGATTCAGGGGAGGAATTGAGGTTCCGTTCTCAAATGAGCCAAAGACCAATAAAAGGGTTTCTTTTTTGGGACAAGCCCGCCACATTAAGGGGCACGAATAAAGAGTTCTGGCCTTGTTCGTGTGCGCTCACTAATTCTGAAGAATGTGTCTATTTTACGGTCGTAGATTCTCAAAATGTGTAGTCAATAGGCCTGATCGGAACGAATGCATGTTAGCGTCATGGTAGTATACATGTATTGGAATACGTGCCACAAATAAAAAATGTAAAGTTTAAATGTTTAAATGTGTCTCAGTTACAAGCTTATGAAGGCAATTATTAGGTATTCATGCACTCCAAAATAATCCTTATTGTAGTCAATTAATAAGATATTTATTTAATACCGATGAAATCGGATAAAGATCTAAAGATCTGCTAGCGAAAGTAGAAAAAAGTCTTAAGAACAAAGGGCCCAAGTTTTTAATGAACTATTCAGCGTCGATTATTCTTTGAGCAACGTGTCTAGAATTTATCTTTCAGTAACTTGTTATTTTAATTCATTTGTAGCGCTAAGAATATTAACAGTCAAAATAATTTTACCATTGCAACGTTTTAATGTGAAGTCGTAATCCGTGTAATAGGTACCACAGTATGATTAAAAAAGTTTGGTTTATTTTGTGTAAAACGCTATCAGAGTAACATTGCATCACTCAAAATGAAAAATGATCCTTTTGTGACGCAAATTTTCTCTCGGTTTCTGGGTAAGTACGCATACGTGAGGTTCGATCATTAAAATCAGTTTAATATAATGACTACTTGGTATACCTTTGAATAAAGCGTAGCAATATAATGATAAAAAAAGGGAAACGTGTTTAAAAAAAAATAGAAAACTTTTTCACTAAAACTTTGATTATCTTGAGGTATGTACGTGTACTAAATGCCGCCGGAGAAAAATAAATATTGTCTGAAAGTAGAACATAGCTGCAAAACTGTCTAGATAATGTAAAGGTTATGAAAAAGTGGAAAAAAAAGAATCCTTATCGTTAAATGGATCCCAAAATATAAGTATTGTTTGTTGAATAGGCTTACAAGTTGACAATACGGACTGATTTGTCTTGACCTCCGAAGTGTTTTAGGATTATCTTTTTAGTGAAACGAAAATAATAATAATAATATAATAATAATATTCTACAACTATCACACAACTCATATCGACTCAGACTCATATCGGGAAGTAACACTTATTATAATCGTTTCATGCAAACGAATAGCGTGATGTTAGTATAAAATATTTAAAATAAGATAGTATTACTATTAGCTCAGCATAAACGTATTCGCAGCTTAATCTCTGACCTAAAATACAGGAAACTCCGCTTTAACCCACTAGTGTGTACCTACTCAGGTATTAGGTAAGTACTTACACTGTCTAGCAGACCCATGTAGGTAAACCGTTTCAGGAATCGTCGCCGTTTGATAGACCAATGATAAAAGTAATCTATGCGTTTAATTACGATAGACTTCGTCAATGGAAAAATTTACAAACTGAACTAAGAAAGTAAGAAGTTGCAAATCTGACTCCTGTAAGGATGGAGGATGTTTGAATTATTATATTATTTTTGAATCGTCGTTTTGGCTGTACTGTCGACACTTATCGTGCACATCTTGCTACATCGTTCTCACATGATAATATACCAATCTCAATATGAATGATTTAACCAAAGTTTTGTAACAATATTATGATTTAACTCACTCAGACACTCTGTCCATGAAGTTTCTTGCCATTCTTCTCATGAGATCAACGCTTTTTAATCGGCAACTATTAGTACACTGACAGTTATTATGCCTTGTGAGTGGGACTGTAGCTTAGTTTATTAGCTTAAGTATTTGTTCGACTATTCAAAAGAGCCCGTAATTGGCCTACTTGAAATAAATGATTTTGATTGATTTGATTTGATTTGATGCATCATGACAAATGAATCATCCACTTATATTTTTTCACATTAAATCTTAACGAGCAATAGACGGGATGAGACGAAGAAAATCATTAACTTTCAATTCTTTTTGGAGGGTGTGAAATCATCAAATGACTCCTCCCACTCTGGGTGGAGTGGAACGGACTGTCAGACTTCTTCTGACAAAAAACCACCTATGTACCTTCATAGCCTTTTGTGTCCGGAGCCGCGGTTACTCTGTCGAACATCCCACAGCCCAAGAAAATCATTAACTTATTACTACATAGTAAAAAATCGTTATGTCTAGTGTCCTACGATCGCTTGTAAGGTAGCACTCGTATGTTTAAATCAAAAAATATTTATGTATGTATGAAAATATTATACAAGTCTTATCAATCTTTTTGTGATCAAGTGATCTATAAACCATGAGAAAAATAAAGTTCTGTTTGTTTTTGACAAAATATCACTTTAACCCGATATAATATAAATCAGCATAATCCAAGAAAGGTAGAATAGGAGGGCCTCGAGCTTTGATCGGTAAAAAACAGGTCCAAGTTACAAAACATAACGTCACGCCTATAATCCCCAAAGGGTCAGACAGAGGTGTACCCATTAAAACACCCACATAACGCCAGTTAAGTTTAAGTTCCATGTTCCTACCTAAATAAGGAGTGATCCTATTTCCATCAACCGGGCTTAATGCCAGACGTCGTGACTTACTACTAAGACAGGACCGAGTTAGGTCCAAATTATTAACTTTTTTCAAACAGGCCATATCAAAATCCGTTATTCTTTGTCAGAATTCTAAAATAATATACAATTTCTGAAGACATGAATAGATAGGCGAGATACGTCTTGCCAGCGATATTGAATATAAGAAAACCGATTTTTCTTCGATTGAAAGAGGGAGAAAAAGTTTCCTAGAACTGTTTATTGCTGCCAATAACTGTTATGATTTAATATAGTTTGACAAACTAATATAATATTAAATGGACCGAAAATGTTTCAACAGGAAGGCGGGAACCCTATAAAAGAACATACTGTGATAAACTTCACTTGATTAGGTGCCACTTGGTTTAATTACACTTTGCTTATTCTTGTTATTTATTACTGGCTGTAACCAGCGGCTTCGTCCGGTACAACTCGAAAACAATCCCATGGGAAGATAAAATCGCGGTAAAAACTCCTTTGTGTTAATCCAGGTTATAAACTATCTGTGTACCAAATTTTATCCGAATCCATTGAATAGTTTTTGCACGAAAGAATAAAAAACATACACATACACACACTCACAAACTTTTGCCTTTATAATATTAGTGTGCTTTATCCCGTCTATGTGCCTATTCCTATAACTATGTTAGAGTCGACTGCCAGTCTAACTGGAAGTCACTTCTTAGATCTAACCTCCGATCCGCAACCTAGTCAGAGCTGGCAAATTTTTTTTTTGGTGTTGTAGAGAGTCATCAAAGGACTCCTCCCGCTGAGGGTGCAGCGGAAGGTGCAGGAGTGTCAGACTTCTATTGACTAAAAACCACCTATGTTCCTTCTTAGCCCTTTGTGTCGAGGCCGCGGTATCTCTTTCGAACAACCCGCAGTCCCAGCAGGCGTCAGCCCTTACAGGCCCCTGAAATGTTCCTGACATCTCTTTGAGGCGCGCGTGGAACATGAACGCGCCGTCAATACGGCCTGTCGTCGTCATAAGACGGATGGACGGCGAGCTAGCCCATTACTCACCGTTCACAGGACCGTGAGTAATATCCACCTTAGTAAGACTTGTTTCCAGAATATTGGACCTCTAAATACCTGTAACGATTGTCAAAGATCGACAAATAAAAGTCTGGACTAAAGGCCTAACGTGCTTTCCGTGAGACGGTAGAAATTCGTAATGGGCGGTCATCCATCCAAGTAACGAGCTTGGCAAGCGCTGCTTAAACCTCAAGATCACCCCTGGGGCTATTATTATCGAGCTCCTCGTTGTTATTTAATATTTATCTATCGATGTTATAAAAGTCGTAAATTCATTAATTCACCAACAGACACGCAAAGTCAAAACGTGGGTCTAGAATCATGATATATTGCACGAGACTTTGTTATGTACCTATTAACTACCGAAATAAAAATCGCTGGTTCTTGGTAGTGAAAACAAAAGTGTAATAAGTCAATCAGAAATACATAAACAATAAGTATCAAAAAATAAACAAAAGGTATAAAAAGAGGCTTCAAAACATAAAGCCTAGGGCAGACTTGCACAGTACCAAAGGTGTGCACGAAGGCAGTTTTGCACGTTTTACTTCGTACTGAACTTAGGTGAAGCGTAGAAATCTACATAACACAACATCACGCCTGTAATCCCTGTAGGATTGTGCTCCACAGTGTCCTCCGTCAGATCCTCACAGTGATGAAACCCGGGCGTTTCCTCCCGTCTGATTCGGTGCAGGTACCTCCCGAAACAACCGTGTCCGGTGAGGACCTGCGTCAAACGGAAGGTGAGGGCTTCGTGGCGCCCCTACTGCCACTCCTCAAAGAGGGACCTAAAAGTACCTTAAATCCCATAGAAGCGAGTCAGTTGCAATCAATCCAGACTCTGTGACTAATACTGAGAAATTTTTGATCGAAAAACTAAACTAAACTAAAAAACACTTTACCTGACTGGCCGACCCGCTGGTCGTAGTGTAATAGGGTATTTCACCAAAAAAATAGACCGTCTGATAGAGTTCCGAAAAATAATGGACACGTATTTTTTCTGTTTTCACGTAAACAAAAGATGAAGACGATACAGTGGATCGAAAAGTCGTGTCAAGTCGTGTGACGTCACAAGGTTAGTACTTTTTTTACCCACAAAGTGACGTCAATAGCCCCACTCATGACCTTTGACACGTTTTATTTTCGTCCATTTTTATTAATTTTTAATTTTCGATAATCTAACAGACGGACTTATTAGATTTGTTTGGTGAAATACCCTATTACACTACGACCAGCGGGTCTAAAATGGCCGCTTTATCAAAATCCACGCAGAATCTTAGTATGAATCACGTTAAAATTTCAAATTCCTAAAATGGACTTAATGTCTATAACTATAAAGTCGATTTTAAGAATTTTAATTTTTTACATGATTCATATTACGATTCTGCTAAAGCGGCCATTTTAGATACCCAGATTAGACATAGCGCTCGCTGGTTGCTCCTAAGTCACCGATCGCTTCGCTCACTCGTCTCGTGTACAGTTCTCGTCTAACCTAAACAGTTAGCCTTGCTCTCATAATATTTTGTGATGAGCCCTAGACTAGCAGATATTCTTAACACTACTATTCAGTGAGATAACCTTATGGTACAACACCGTCTATCGACCGTAGCGGAATCGAAGCTCGAGATCGAACAATAGCAGATAATTCCGGCCAGAATGGTTAATCTAATCACAATGTTTATGTTCACTTTATGTCAAGCTTGTTACGTTAGAATTGTCACGTTACTGGCCTTGACAGGTGGATGTGAACGAGGCATGAAATATCAGGTTCGGCTAGGTAACATTTGTGACGAACTAGAAAAGTTATAATAATTCTATTACTTGGAGGCTGTACGTGAATAGGCTGCATGACTAGACTGAAGAAAATATAATAAAACCTCTTTGAAGTGGGGAAATGAGGTTGAAAAATTAGGGATTCCAAAGATTTTATTTTGGCTTCGTATTTTTACAGTTTTCTAGTACTTCTTGCTGTACTAGAACGACACGAATATTTAACGGATAAATCCAATTATAATACATAATTATAACTACTAATAAAATTAAAATTAAACTTTTGAAACCAAGCAGGTAAACAAACAAGCAATTTAATAATATAACAAAATGAATAATGAAAAAGTAGGTAGTCTGCTACAATATGAATAAAATAAGTAAATGAATTTAGTTATAAATTAATAGGATAATTATAAGATAGATATAGAAATAATACCAACATAATATTAAAAGTAGCAAAGAGCTCTTCCTCTCGCTACTTACATTTGAACATAGAATTTATTGTTCTTGGAAAACTTGTATTAACACAGAGAAATAATAAAAACCAGTCACTGTAAGGACTAAAAACGAATTCTGGTTGTTTTGAAAAAATAAAGCCAAACCGACTTAAAACTGGTTGGTTAGTAGGCTATTCCCAATGTCTAAAATCATGGTATTACATGAATTAATATCCCAGCTTTGTGTCCCCGAATATGTAATTTACGAAACATGAGGACACTAATAGGCAGTGTCCTCAGATGTCTTTAAATATGAATTCTAAGTTAATGGCTAATCCCCTTACACAAAGGAATATGTTATTATACGTGATTACCCTTTCTAACAGTGCCTAACAAAAACCACGCTACTACAAGTAAAAATGTGTATGTTTACTTGTAGTAGCGTGATTTTTGTGACTTCACTGTTGGAGTTCGCGGCGCGCCGTCTACCTTTTTTTCTTGGTCTGAGGTTGCATTAGTATATTTCATTACAAGTGCGGAAAGGTTGTCATTGCAAAGAGTTCCGACATATATTACAGTCGGAACAAGTTGCAATGTCGGTTTCGCACGTGTACTGAACGACTATTTTTAATACAGTTGCGAAAAAATTAAGCAATTTAATAAAATAATAAAAACACAATAAACTCAACGAACTAATCATTTATTTCTTATAAAACTTATAATTCACATATACATTGAAATTAGTACATTTTTTTTGATACTAACTGGGGAAGATTTAGTTTGCATATTTACTGTTTGAAACAAACTATTGTTAACTTCGTATGATTGTTCATGTATATTTGTCAAGCAATGGAGTTGAATGGAGTTGAATCTGATGAATTATCATTATCAACGAAGGCAGATGGACGAACGTTCTCTTCAATATGTGAAGGACGGACTGGACCTTAAATTATTGGATTGTGTGATTTTTTCCCAGTCTCTAGTTTTTTGTTTAATAAATCACCAATATAGCTTTCTGCAACTTTGTCTGATTTCCAACCTCCTAGTCGCTTTAAGGACGTCGTATTGGCTCCTGAATCTGCCAATAATGTAGCAGAGGTTCTCCTGAAGCTGTGCCCAGTATAATACTTAGCATCCGGCAGACCAAGAAACGTAGCTATTTCTTTTGGTATATTACCAAATTTATTTATCCCGATTGCTTGAGCTGTACACTTCCCTTTTTGGTAATTTTGAAATGAAATATACGTGTTTTGCATGAAACATAAAAACATCTATGATTTTTTTTAGTAAAAACTTCATGGTTGGTTTTTCGTTTTATTAGACATTATTTTGATAGTTGGGAAAGAGAACGCACGAAATATTCTATTGCTTAGTGTGGGTTAATATTCATTATTATATCTGACACAACTAACTAGAAAGCCTGTTTGGTCTGGGTTAAATTACTTCGGCTCAAAATCGGGTTGATCGGAAAAAACTTAGTATAATAATATTATTAGACTAAACCCGACTTTTTACCCGAAAACTACGTGATATTATCACGACGTTGTTTTCGGGGATTAAGTGACAGAACGCTAGACGTGTCTTTGAGTGGCGTGTTTACATAATATTTTTGTGTTCCTGAATGGTAGTAAATTGAGTTATGTTTTTATATGAAAACCACCTTTCATATATTATAAAAATACTATTTGGATGAGTTTCAATTATTATAAAAATACTATTTGGATGAGACCTTCAAGTAAATACTGGAATTTAGCTGAATTCGGTAAAACTGCAAGGCGACCCCGACATAGTTGCCCAAAAAGGCTAAGCAACATATTGATCACAAATAATGCGAACCTCCCAATACGTTATTTCATGAAAACTAAGTAAAAACGTGACACTAATAAACAAAATTGATATTACAGTATAATGTTTTGTTATTCAACCAGTGTCAACGTTATTTCGTAACAAAAATGGTATTATATTTTTTGGGATGGAGATCGGGTAACTAGGTTACGTTATGATCCCTTTTTGGGGTTCCGTAACCGAATGGTAACCAACGGGACCCTTTTACCAAGCCTCTTCAGTCCATCCGTCCGTATGTCTGTCAGCGGGATGTATTTCACGATTCGTAACACAGTTGGAAGTTTCACAGAATATGCATTTCTATCGCCACGCAATTACATAATCATCGTTAACTTGCCCTTTTAGCCCAATTCAATTGGGGTCGGTGCAGCACCTGGTTTTCTTACATACTTCTCTGCTACGCGTCATCTTATCAGACAACTCCTTTCTTAATATGTGTTTGTGCATGTGAGATTAAATGTTTGGGCTCGTTTACGGAGACTTAAACTAAAGCTAAAGTTAAGGAAGATACGCTGAAGTAGCACGCAAAATACAAATTCTCTTAAATTGTTTGCAATTTGCAGGTTAGTGTTAGGTTGCGGTAAGAGTCTCTAGAATTGTTGAACCTAATACAAAACATACATACCATAACGCAACAATTTTTTTTTAACAGATTTTCAACTTTATCGCTAAAGCATTAAGTCCAAGGTTTATTGGAAAATTTTTACCATTTCGGTAGTAACTTGATGTGCTGGCGCCTGTACATACATTGCTCCAAGATTATTTTAGCTCTTAATAAGTCCCCCAAGAAATTAAAATATAAACCAAGTCATAAAGTTGGTACAAGGTAACACTACAAAATAGTTTAAGGCAAAGTATAACAACATTAGACATTCATTCAAAGTAAACACATTAAACAACACTAAAAGTGTGAACAATGTTTTATGACCGTAGCTAAACAGGGTGACTTTTAATTCAGTGGCAATATTTCAGGGACTGAAAGGACTCATGAATATTAAATAAGGTTTAAGTGTCAAACTTGTTGCGAATACTATTTGTAAACGAAACTAAAACGAACTAACTTTTAAAACGCACGCTGGAGTGAGGTTTGTCATATTGACATTGACAGCCGTTTTGAGGGCTTGAACTGAAACGTCAAGTGCTTATTATTTTAATTTTTTGACTTGACTTGATAACTGCGGTACTCAGAGATATTTAATGATTACTTAGGCCGTGACTTAGTTAAGGTTTGACAGATTTTTGTATGACAACACTGTCAAAACCTTTACTAAGTAATGGCCTAATTAATCATTAAAGCTCTCTGAGTGCGGCAGTAAGAGTAATAAGATTTATTTTCTCGCCACAATACACTTATATCTCGCCACTATACGCTTCATTACTTTAAAATGCTTCAGATAGTGGTAGCGAACCATTTAACAATTTTTATTGCAGATATCTAGGTATATAGTCTTAGTATGGTATCTTTAAAGTAATCTGTGGGGATGGAGAAATGTGTAGGGTTTAGTGTGTTTTGTTTAGTGCAGTGAGTGAGGATGTAAAACTCTCTGTTGTCTGGTTTCATATAAATTTGATTTGACTGACTAGACTTGTTTGCAGTCTTTTCACAATAGCAACTTTACATACATAAACTAATGCCCTTTTCCCATGGCGGAAGGCAGAATCCACATAACGTTTAACGTTACCTGCTACGATCCCTACATACTCCTTATGCTTCGTCCACATTCATACATCTGGTCATACACGCAAGCGTTGCGAGTACAACGCACCTGTCCTACCGCATCTTTATTGACTGGTGGCTCTGGAGTAGCATCATCTCTTAAAGGCGCATCGTGTCGAAAAAAGGCACATTCACGTGTTCCGAACAAACGAATGATAAATGATCACGCCACGATCTCTTTCTGTTACAACATGAGAAAAATCTTTGCAAATTTGTCGTTTTTCATAAATCTAATACATACAGGGTGTAAATTAACCCTTCACACATACGTCAACCAAGCATTCTGTACGTACATCCAACTAAGTAACGACTTCTTTTTGGGTTCAAAAATTCTCTCATTTTACGGTAAAACTCAATGTAGCACTCTTAAAACATTGTGCTAGTGGGTGCTTTGAATAGTAAAAGGGTCATGGAGGTAATTTAAGTAAAGTTATAACCTGAAAAACTAGCATTTACAAAAACAGCTGTGCAAAATTTCGAACTTTGACCCCCAATACCTCCGTAACTAGGGGGTTCCCAGGTATAATCTAGAACAAAAAGTGGTAGGGAGAACAAGTGCTCTTCGTTTGCGTTACAAGTACCCTTACTTTTACACCCTTAATATGAATAACTCGTGTTTAAACGTCTCTGAAACGGCTCGGGGATTTGTATGTTTTTTTGGTTTTGTGGTCGGTCGTTATATAAAAAAAAAAACATTTAATTCAGACAACTTGATCCATATACAATAAAATTACTAAATTAAAGTGAAGTCAGCATTAAAAAATGAAATAAATTAATTTTGAACTCAAAACATTAAAAATAATCAAAATAATATTAAAATTCGTATTGATACAAAATTAAAACATACAATACTAAAATAAGATACAATTAAAATAAAACACACACAACACAAACAGATTTTTGTTTTGTTTTTGGTAGTAGGTAGAGAAAGTGCACGCGACGTAGCAAAGGTACAACTAGTAAAATATATGTACTTCTTATTTCGTAACTTTGCAAGCACAAAATTTATGCTATCTCGAAATAACAATACAATGTAATATTAAAAAATTATAATATTATGTATGTGTGTATGTATGATATTATTTATAAATGTGTTGTACTCCAAATAAAAATATAAGTTGATGTAAAAAATTCGGGCGCCTGGAGTGCACACAAAACTACGCCAAAGATAGACTTACCTGCGGGAGCTTGAGACTTTTAATCTTCAAGCGGGAAGGTATCAATAAAAATCGAGCATGAAAATTATAGAGCGATTTTATTACCCGAAGGCTGCTGGTAGAAATAAACAAGAGAATTCCTTTCTATTATATATAACTAAAACTAAAATGGAACAATCTTTTAAGTCCTGTCATTATTGCACTTTGTCAAATAGATGATCTACGTTAAATGTATCACAAACCATACCAAATTCCGTCGATTATGTTATCAACCAAAAGATTAATGCTCATCTTAGTGATATGCATTTCCGCTGGGATGCCAAAGGCGGTCCATGATATATTTTGGTAGGAGCGAGCTTCTAAATTTTTAAGTAGTAGAAAAAAACGCCTTGTGGCTGAAAACAAACATGAATAATCGTTAGCTGATATTCAGCGTTGGTAAAAACAATTGTCGACCGAGTTGGTTGCGACCAAAAACAATTAAACTCACCGTTTCTTCCAAAATATCAAAATGTGGTCATCAGTAGATGAATGAATCCAGACAAATAAGTACTTAATCAAGTTAAAAGATCCTGAAACAATTAAATATCGGAACTATTAGCGTCTGCTATCAATATAGCCATGACAACGCGGAACGGACTGAAATCACGAAAAAATTCACTTACCATAAAAAATATGAGCTATCCAATAAGGATGCTGACAAGGGCAATCGGCTACCACATAATTGGGATTAGATGCCGCCCATCTGAAGTAAAACTTCAAGATTTATATCGGCGCTGAAATTACGCCATTCTGTCCAAAAGCTATAGGTCGAAAAGTGACAAATGTCAAAGTCAACTTGCCAGCCTCAAAAAGAAAAAGCCAGTGTGACCACTTCACGATTCTAAATCAACCAAAAAATGAATTATTATATGACAACACCACCGTGGTGCCTACAAATTAAATCAAAAAATACGTATCATGTAACAGGCTTAAAAGACTCGTTACAACAAGTATATTTCGTTTTCCTTGAACCCGTAAAAAGGTTTCATTTATTTATAGTCGAGGTTTCTTTTCACGTTTTAAATAAATGGTCTATGTAAGGATGTTGGTTACAGGTAACAACGTAGGTATCCTAATCGTAAGTGTTGGTAATGTTTACTGTCTCACAGTTAAGGGAAGACGCACGCCGCGTAGTACCGGCCAAGGAGTAACATAATAAACGCAGGACCACTCGTGTATCTTACTGCCATCACCTATTAATTGTTTTGACAGTTTTGTCATACAAAAGTATGTCAAATTTAACTAAGTGACGGCTTAAGTTATCGTTAAATATCTCTGAGTACCGCAGTTAGAACTTTAGTTGTTCAGTGTCAAAGTCCGCTTGCTTAGGTTACTATGTGGTGACTATGAACAATGGGTCACCGGTCAATGTAGCGACATATAGGCGAGGTTAATTCGACTGAATTGATGATGATGATGATCTACCAAACACTGGGCCCGTGTTGTGGATTTCAGCCCACTTCCTCACATAGAGAGTAGGCCTGTGCCCCAGGAGTGGGAACACTGAAATCTGATGACATTACTATAAAGCACAGGGGCATACGAATAAATAGATTCTCACCTGGGATATCTGATGGACTAACATGAATACAGAAGATCTTCCTAATCGTCCTCTTGAAGGTCCTCGGGTCTATAATATACGAGCCATAGACGAGAGGATCCATGCAGGAGTTGGAGACAGCCATGATGAAGAACAGATCTTGGACCCTTGCGGAGACGTGGATCGCTGACTTGCGATCTAGCATGTACCTGTTGAAGGAATAATGGTTAATGTTGTTGAAGTTTTGATTCGTTATTGAAAAATGTAATACGCTGTAGATTCTGCGTTAGACAGAACTAAATGCGAGAAAAAGGTACAACAGAAATATCTTTCAGAACAATCAAGAAAGTAACTTTTATCTTGAATTTTTCGATCTATGACAAAAAAATTACATTCAGAAAGAGTAGGTACCATTATTAATGCAATCTCGGAAGATCATTATAAGTATCTTTTAGAATTAAACAGCACTAGCACTTCCTCGAGACCTCGTCGGCAAAAATTGTGATAGCTAGTAATAAATCGTAAAAGGGTCGAAACAATAATACGAGAGTAAAACATTATGACATAACTACCTTTATAGCACAACAATACATTCTATTTCAGTACCCTACATACTAAATATCACCTTTATTGATACCTTCAAGAAACCGTTAAGGACGATGCCGTCTTTGTACAAGATTATTATAAAGTTAGGTACATCAAAAGTCATATTCCTTCTTTATTGAAACTTATTATCTTGCTATTGAGACTTTCAGTCCTATTCAAACTTGTAGCACTTGTACTCTAACATTCGACATGAGTTCACCGAACCGATGCCGCGGCGTCGACACAAAGGGCTAAGAATTAACATGGGTGGTTTTTTTGACATGTCCCTACCGCTCTGCCCAGAGTGGGAGGAGTCATGTGATGACTTCCCACACCCCAGAAAAAAGGCGACTTACCGTCACGAGCACTAAATCTATATATAATACGTTTAGCAAACTTTGAAGAATAATTATTGCAATTTTGAGATAAAACCTGTTACTCAAGGGAAGGTAGGAAGCTCTCAATAAGGAATATCGTTTCCCGTTTTTGCAACATTTTTCATTTATGCTCCATTCCTATCGGTTGTAGCGTGATAGTATATAGCCTAAATAAAGCCTTCCTCGATAAATGGACTAACTAACACAAAAATATTTTTTGAAAGAAAAGAAAGCAGAATGCAACTAAGGGTTTGACAAGGATGGCTGGTGTAGGAGGTAATGGCCAGGTGCGGCTAAAACCTCCCAGAATTGATTTGTTGGGCGATGTCTCCTTGTTGTCGTGGCAACGACGGTCGATTCAATCTTATGAAAAGTTGTCACGACACTTTTTGCTATAGTAAGCTATTGTAAGCTGTGCGGCGTCGCATGTTTCTCTGTCTGTCTCTCTCTCTCTCTTATAGAAAGCAAGCCAGATATTTTATATTTTAAATTTTTATAAAAAATAATAGTTAAAATAATATAATTAACATATTATTTTTTTATTATTATTAATTCTTTTGGTCATTCTTGTGCTGTTTGCGATAGACTTTAACTTCGTTCCATCCGGGTGTCCCTTGACACCTCTCAAGTTTTTTTATTTTTATTTTGTACGTCTTTATCGAAGTAAAACTCTTATGTGTATGTGAACTGAGGGACCACACTTGGAATACGCGCAATGAGAATCCTATGATTTAGTAGTAGACTTAAAACAATTGTAGAACGAATTTGGGAATTTGTAAGCAAATAAATTAAAAAGTACGACCCATAAAGAGTGGTCCCTCAGTTCTCACAGACGATTATCCAGATCTCTTTTTATTAATTAATCTCTAATTATTCTTAATTTTTTTTTGGTACGCCCTGTACGGGCTTATAAACCGTTTCTTTGTGATATTTTTTGGTTTTTTACTAATGTAGGCGGAGAATAAATGCTTAAAATATCAATAAAGTATTCGTATTTTAGTTTTCAAATGTCGAACGCGAAACGTGCTTTTCGCAAAAGCACCAATTTACTTCTATTGTTTTCAAAATTTGAAATACTTAAAAAAAAAAAAAAAAAAACTGAATAGTAAAAAAACAAGTATATTTCATAGTAAACAAAACTTAGAAGCGGAATATTTTCATAATTTAAAATTATGAAAATATAGAATGGACTCGTAAAAACCCGCTTCTAAGTTCTGTTTAATTTGAAATATGCTTGTTTTTTGCCCGTAAGAATGGAGCATTCTTCGTCTTGCCTATATTTATTCTGTTACTGAAATAAAGAAACGTACAGCTTCATCAATTAAAATTCAAGATTAAATAACAGGAATATATTCCCGTACGAAGAGAATCGCAGCCTCCGTTCCCCCTTAAAGGTTCATAAAATCTGTGGCCTGCACTATCTTTGCCCTTTAGCGTTTGTTCAAACTACGACCGAAACGCTCAAATCCGTTCACCCTATAATAACAACAAAGTCGTGATACCGCATGATCTCACAAAATAATAAGGCTATGAACAAAGATATATTCCAGATTCCCATACATAATTTATTATGTATTTTTATGGCCTTGTGGTGTTTTCATATTCGATGTTTTATTTTTCACACTTGTGTAGAATATTGAGGATTATTAAATTATAATGATTGCATTTTCTTATTTATAATTATCATCCTAAGAGACCTGAGTCATTGCAGTGGGAACATTAAAGGCTGATGATGAATTATCATCTGTCTACTAGAAATAATTGGCATTAAGAGAATTAGGCTTTTCGAGAATTGGCCATTTCGAGAATTAGGCTTTTTGAGAATTGAACATTTTGAGAACTATGCTTTTTGCGACTCTGTTGCCATTTTGAGAATTAGGCATTTTGCCCCATTATTTTCCGAGCCCCCGAAGGACATAATGATAACAAAATATGTAGTTTTACTCAACAAAAATCAGAAATCAAAAGAACTAGCTAAGTCAAAGATTAAGTTAATATTGCAATTAGATATTGAACCATCGTTGAATTTCGTCTATAATACCGAAGAAACTCGACCAAAGGCAGACAAACGTGTACAACAAAAATTACTTACATATTCAAATGCGTTCTTAAAATAACCGCGGGATTTATTCTTTAATAGAAAGTTTTAATTTTTTCACAAGTCAACAAGCTTTTCAGGAAAATATTGTTGAGGTCAGGTTCGGTTCATGTTTTTGAGAAAAAGTTTCAAGCTTAACAAAGTTGTAGGTATTTTAGTCTGATCCTCATTAGGACTAAACACTTAAGAATAAAACTTAATTTTATGAACTTCTGATAAAGTCTTACCTAACAAACAGATGTGTTGCTGGGCCATTTGTTCCGCCATTTCTTCTTCAAAGCTAAAACAATAGGAAGTGTCCAACGGTGGGCGTTTTGGGGGACTGTCTTAAGTAAACTTTGTCGTTCTAAAAGTCTAGATTATTATAATTATATTTTTTTTTTTTTCTAAGACATGCCGGTTTCCTTACGATGTTATCCTTCACCGTTTTGAGAACAGTGCCTGCCTGGGTTCGAACTCACGACTTACTGTTCGTAAGTCGGAACCGCCCCACCCCTGGGCCACCACTACTCTTGAAGCTGCTACAAAGATATAATTATCCATAACTGAAATTCCCAGAAGTTCACTAATAACTGAATTATATTCGGTAAGAAGTTTTCATGCCTCGCAGACATAAATCAAATTTTGCCTACGGTATTTTTCTCGAACGAATTCCTTAGAAATATATTTTCGTCACTTGCTACGTTTTTGTGTGTTTGGATGATTGCGGGAGTGCGGAAAAATACTCGGCAATGTTTATAGAAAGGTTTGTATTTAGACACCGTTTGTGAAATATGATAACACTAAGGAGATTTTCTTTGTCTTTCGTAGTGCTGATTATAGACTCCGCATGTGCAAGTGCAAGACCTCGTGGCTTAATAATAACAGCCGATCGGATCGATCTTCCGATCGCTAAAGAAAAACTAAATAGGGTAGTTTACAAAAAAAAATCTAATTAGTCCGTCAGATAGATTCCCAAAAAATATTGGACACGTACCTATTTTTTATTTTTACACGTTAACAAACAATGAAGACGATACAGTGCTTCGAAAACTCGTGTGACGTCATTTTCTGAGACATTAGTATGACATTCTTTAGCGGTCAGTGACGTCACAACCCCCCACTCAAATCTTTGACGCGTTTTATCTTCGTAATTTTTTATTGGTTTGATAAAACAAAAAATACGTGTCCAATATTTTTCGATAATCTAACAGACGGACTAATTAGAATCATATTTTCTTTAGTCAGTAAACATCTCTATTATACCTTGTAATCATGCCTTTACTGAGCCAACTTCAAAAAGCAACCCATTTTCACACATGAGTAACAGAGGCTAGAATTATTATTATTATATTTGGGGCCAGACAACCTAAGAATTCCTTAATTTGTTAGGTAAATCCTAAACTTACTAAGTTCTAATAAGGCTAGGTCACCTTAATGATAACTCACTGCCTACCTACCTGTTAAGCTACGTACGTTTAAATTCCCAATTTAATGGAGAAAAATAAAGACTAAAATGAAAATGGGTGTAGAAACTTTATAAAATCACCCGCAAAACAAATGACGACCGAAAATGTACAATATTCCCACGTCTGTCTACCTCGACCGCTTGGCGGTCACTGAGAAAATATGGGAAACGTTTTTGTATATAAACTGGTATTTTATGGGTGTTTTGAAATTCTTATTTTGCAGTTTACTATAGTTTCAATGTTTTTTTTTGTATTGTCGTATCATTCAACAATGGCCCTTCAATAAAATCGCATAATAACACAAATCTATCAACAGAAACTATGTATTTTGTGAGATCTAAAGCCAAGAATTTTCACGATATTAATGTCTTCAGATTAAGAAAATAAAAACTTAAAAAAAAGTAATGAGATGAAATGGAAGACTCCACTTTTGCATTTCAATAGATTTTGCGATTTTGCCTCTGTGGCCTCGCACTGATTGCTGAAAGTGGACTCGGACTTGCATTGGTCGCGGGAGAGCTGCAACAAGGCAACAAGCGCAACAAGGGCGAGTTTTATGAACTTTAAAAAATACGTAGTTATTAAGCATATAACTTTCGTCAAAAAAACATTGTAAACCTGTGCGGATTTTTCGACAGACTGTCAATGTCGCAATACTCAAGCCTTTTTTTGGGATTGGGAAATCATCAAAAAACCCCTCCCGCTCTTGGGCAGAACGAAAGGGAGTGTCAGACTTCTGCTGACTAAAAACCACCCATGTTCCTTCTTAGCCCTCTATGTCGAGGCCGCGATAACTAGTGTACAACCCGCGGCCCACAATACCAATATATCAAGCCTTAAGTAGGAAAAACATTCTCCCGAGTGAAAAATTCACTGAAGCGACTGGTATTTGCTTATACAAGACAAACGATGTAAGCAAAGAATTTAATCGGGCACTTTGCTCAGCAAACATTTCACTATCAAAATTCATGAAAATAACATTCACCTCGCTCAGAAGCCACGTTCTTGTAGCACAGCGGAAACGCGAATGTAGTAGTGTTTTCATACATCTGCGGGGTTACCACGACGCGTTAAAGTCATTATCATCATCATCAGCCTATAATGTTCCCACTGCTGGGACTCAGGACTCCTCTCTAGGAGAGGGATGGGCTTATAATACACCACGCGGGCCCAGTGCGGGTTAATAGATGTCACATGTTATCGAATGTTTTGGTTCAAACTGCCGCGCTCAGAGAGCTTTAATGATTAATTAGGCCATCACTTAGTACATTACTACTAAAATTACTTGGTAAATTATTACTTAGGCCATTACTTAGTTTTGACAGTTTTGTCAAAAAATAGTGTGTAAATATCTATATATTTAATGATTAATTAAGCCGTCATTTCGAAAAGATTTCACATACTGCGGTACTCCTCTGAGTACCGCAGTATGTGAAATCTTTTCGCACAGTAAGACATGCCATCTTAAAGTAGAATTGTTTAAATCTTATTCCAGTGTGTAAAAAAAATGGCGCCAGATAACCTGTATAACTCTATCGCTTTCCCACACAGGAATAAGGTTATAGATTTCATAGGTGATCACCTGGCTGTCCGCTCTTTTTAACAGCTTGGCGACGTGTTCCGCTCAAACGACATATTATTATACTGTGAGGCAAAACAAATGACATAAACCGCTTAGGGCATGCAATGAGTCAGTGCGTGACTCCGGTAGGAGTAGAAGCTGGCAGCAGAACGCGAGCGAGAGCGTCCCGATAGAGGTGTTCCAATCGGACACTGGGCCGGCTATTTCATTGTTCACTTGATGAGTGATCAATCTGGAGAGAACAAGACGCGGCGTAGCGGGCCGCTACTTACTTTCAATTAAGATACTTCGGTGTTTATTTTATGTACAAACATACGTATACTGTCACCTATGTGAATATACCTTTGAGCTAAAGACGACAGGAGAGAAGACAACACTTTAGAATTTTCGTATTCAATACCATCGCCTTTGTTTATTCACTTGCTTAGGAGCAGAATAATATCATGTGAAAACTAGCATGCCTAATAGATATTTCTCGACGTCATGTAAAGCCGACAGAGCCGTCAGAGGCCATTAAGCGGCATACAAACTCTGACACCAGGTTAAAAAGAAAGATTATGAGCTCCCGATATTCTGATGCGGTTACAAGCGCCATGATCGCGGGATGACTGATCACAATCAAATAAAAATATATCCCGTAACTCCCGTACGGATAGTGTAAATAGAACTTAAAACAGTGTGTCCACTGTATGTGCGAGTAGGTAGGCCGCGAAATTCGAATTTTCTTACGTTTTTTTGCAATTTCACGGTCAGTGTCAAGCCGAATGTTAAATAAAATTGGTTTCGCGGCAGTAACAATAATTGTCTCTTTACTGAGTAATAATGATTCAAGCCACCAAAACAACCGTCTCAATTCATACAAGTGTCAAGAGTGATTATTTTATGAAATAGGCATTCTTGACTTGTACGAGTATGAACTGAGACGGTTGTTTTGGTGGTTTAAAAAAAGCGTTTATTATAGAAGTTGACGCTCCGCTGCCCGCACCTGCTGGGCCCCCGACTGATAGTGGTTGTCGAGTCGCAGGAAAACAAGTGAAACACGTACATGGCGCTTGACTCTAATTGCCGCATCGCCTGAGACTGGGAACGAAGCGATAGAAAGTATACGTAATTTTTTTATCTTCTCTTGGCGTTTTTAATAACACCGAACAATGAGAAAACATAAACGCTTTGTTATCAAAGAAGAGTAGGTAGAGTCTACAACAATATCGTTTCAAACAACTGCTTCAATTATATTCAAAGCGAGGAAATAGGGAGGCAATTTGGTGGTTCCAAGAATTCAACAATAACTTAGGTAGGTACTATTCAAACGTTCAAGGATGTTGTTCCTTCTATGAAATTTCAAAAGGCAACGACATTGCCTTGTCTTGAGATCAGCTAATAAACAGCATACACACTAAGGCTTTATTAAGAAGGAACCTAATTGTTGAGCTACAAGAGCCAGCTTTCGAGGAACTGTTTAGAAAATACATTATTAGATTATGTAAGTATTGTATAAAATTACGTTAGAAATCCAACTTGCAAAGCGGCTTCGTAAACACTACTTAAGACGAACTCGAAACCCTGTAATTTGCTTGGAAATATCGTAATACTGAACACCATGTAGGTACACGCGGCTACAAATTCATCTTAACGTAGCTGTATAGGATGGCCTTGCTTTAAACTCATTTTCTGTACAATGAGAGATCCGCTTAAACTAGTTATCATAATTATCTTGATTTGTCGTCCTACGTACGAACGTCAGAACACATTGTAAATTCTTAGAGAGGCAAGGAAACACTGTATGAAATAATGACAAATAACTGGTGAAGCTATTATGACACACTTCTGTCTAACCCGGGGATTCGAGGCGTAATGGAATGCTTTATTGTGGGGATAGACCAGCTCAACGTGTATGATAGTCTCCACTAACAAATAACACTAAGCAACATTTGCACATAAAATGTTGACAGTGCTACATTTTTAATCGCAGAAACAAGCACTATTTAAGTTCATCGAAACTTACTGCCAGATAGACAAAGTAAAACTAGCACATTCAATTTGAAAGGATGGCTGTAAAGCTCGTTCAACTCTATTTGTTTAAAGTATATTTAATACAAATAGAGTAGAACGAGCGAGGATTTAACACAGACTACTAACACTCTATGGGCTGAAAAGTCTGAAGTAAATGTTTTGAATTTGAATTTTGAATATATATTGAAAAAAGGCGTGTTGCGCCGACCCCAAATAACCTGGTACAAAGGCAGAAAGAGGACTACAGAATATTAAATTAGCAATATGTATAATTAAGCTCTCGAAAACGGCTCAAACGATTTCGATGAATGTTGCAATAACCGAAGCGAAAATCTAAGTTCTAAGTATCGAAAAATCATTTTTGTGAAAAGTCGTTTTTAGGGTTCCGTAGCCAAATGGCAAAAAACGAAACCCTTATAGATTCGTCATGTCTGTCTGTCTGTTTGTCTGTCCGTCTGTCCGTCTGTCCGTCCGTATGTCACAGCCATTTTATTCCGAGACTATAAGGATTACACAGTTGAAATTTGGCAGGTAGATGTATTCTGTAAACCGCTTTTTGATTTTTATATAAAAATAAAAAAATATAAGATTAAGAGGGGGCTCTCCATACATGGAATTGAAACTAAAAAAACTTTTTTTCATCAAACCTACACATGAGGGGTATCTATGGATAGGTCTTCAAAAATGACATTGAGGTTCTTAAAATATTTTTTTCTCAAAGTCAATCGTTTCAAAGATAGACACATCCAAAGTGGTAAAATGTGTCCCCCCCCCCTCTAACTTTTAAAGTAAGAGAGTGCCATTTCTAAAAAAAATATATAATGTAGATCTCAACAAAAACTACCAACCAAAATTGGTTTGAACGAGATTTAGTAAGTATTTTTTTTAATACGTCATAAATCGTAAATCGCAATTTACCGTTCATTCAATCAACTCAATTATAAAAATAATTAAAAAACATTTAATTGTATAAACCTTATGCATAAACCGTGAACCATTATTTTCTAATAATCTAATAATAAATCTGTAATATGTGCCTGAGTAAATAATAATTTTATTATAATTCGCGCTTGGCGTGACTTGATCGGTAGCGGATTGCGGGGAACGCGGGGGCAGATTTCCGACTGCGCTAACCCGAACGGGCACGTGAGGGCAGGCGTCGTTGACACTCGTGCGCGCGGAGCAAATTTTTCGGTACATTTGCGAATGCTTAATATTGTACGTTTACGATTTGATACTGTTTTCGTTGGATAAAATTTTAAACTCATTCACTGCCTAGAAATAGGTAAACACTTACCTACTATAAAACGTCAACCTAATAAATAACTAACTTAATTTAAAAAATACGCTGTTATTAAAACATCGTCAAAGTTACAACGAACTACAATAACTTTTATATTATGTTACTTGCTGCTACGGAACCCTTCATGGGCGAGTCTGACTCGCACTTGGCCGGATTTTTGTATTTTCATCCGAGCAGAGCTCGGTCGACCAGGTAACTGCTAATAATTTCCTTTTGACTGACGTGACTCTTATCCGCGTGGGAGTCAGAAAAACCAGTAAAGAGATTTATACTATTCATTGAAAAGTTATAGGAAGAAATGCCACTGAAAAAATGTGATAAGACCCTGTTAAATTTCAAAGAGGCCACAAATTAAAAATAACTACATTCCTTTTTAGTGCTGACGTCGTATTCGTGCTGTTAATATTTTTAGATTCGAATAAGATACTTTTTGAACTATTTTCAAATTCTAATCGCACAACTGCACATTTTACATTTTTGTACTACGGTGATCCGTGGACAATGATATATAATACATAAGAAAATAAACAAAACAAGAACTTAAACTTTTAAAAGCTCTTCTGCAAATAAAACACCTTCGACGTATCCTTTTCAATCATATTTGTTTCTGTGAATGGTGTTACACAACAATGTTACAGAAATGTGTAAAAGACACACATAAATTGGGATCAGAGTAGGATAATGATTATGCAACACTTACCATAAAGTCATAGTAGCATAGGGTAGCCAGCAGCAAGCGAACACCGTTACTATGGTAACCGTCATCCTTAGCGTTCTTCTCCTAGCTCTGGCCAGCGGCCTCTGATCTGATCTCCTCAGCATCACTCTACTATGATCGGTGTGATGGTATTTTTCTGGAACAATATTTATAAATTTAAAATATTAAAGCTGGAGGTGGAAGGCTCGGGCTTGCTATTTATGAGAAAAAATAATTTATTATTATCTCGAATTTTATAGTTTTTTTGCGTAGGTAATAAGACTAATTTGTGCCATTTTTCTAGACAAAAAAGTTGGTTGTATTAGCGAGCGAAGCAAGCTCCATGGTTTCAGCATTTGGCCTCGGATGTGATAGGTTTAACTTTTGTACTTTAATACCTAGGCCCCACCTAGCCCTATTGGTATTTTATAAGAAAAAGTTAAAGAACGGAAGCAATGCACAATGTATGAGCGATGGAAGCGAGCTCGAAAAATTTTGCATTCGTCTTAGGATTGAATTCTTTCTCTAGAAATGTATAAGCAACTAAACCACTTGTGCCCCCCACTCGGCGCTAATAGTCACGATGTACGCTTATCTTAGTCAATAAGATAACAAAACTTAGCAATACAATAGAAACCTGGCCTCTTAGGGTATTAAAAATTGTGTTACCCTATCCTCTGACTCAAAGGTGTCGCCATTTTACTAAAACACTGATACCGCTTCTTTTCAGAGTGGTCCGATATGTTCCAACCCACTAAAAAAATAAACATCATTTCATTGCAAGTTATTTATAATCGTATTAACAAATGAATAGTGCTAAGATTGATGCTGTGTTACATCAAATATTAATGCGGTCTCGTGTATCTAAAATAAAGCCTATAAAAACCTATGTGGGTGTTGGAATCATAATATTTCTCATATTAATATCGTTATATACCCCTTTTCATTAAAGCGTAGCAACCATTAATATCTCCACAGGTCAATGACTTATGGGCTGAGATCATAGAATGAACCCAGACTTTACCAAAGCTAAATATGTACTGTATACATCAGTTGGTGCAAGAATATAAATAACAGATATTCAAGGAAAAATATGTTCAATTCTAGTGTCATATAAAGCTCTTTTAAATTCGAATAATGAAGTTTTACCTCCAATATCAAAATCGCGATTCTTTTGAGTAATAGTTTTTTTTTAATACTTTGCACTACAGTGGGAGTTTATCCTGCATCGTGGGTGCGACCACAAACATTTAAAATCACATACACAAATACCCTAAACAACTATCCGTAGGTCATACAAATATTTGTTCCGTGCGGGGATCGAAGCGCCACACGTAGCGCAGCAGTCAACTGCTTGAGCCACCGCGCTAACCCATACCCATAGCCCAGCAGTTCCAATACTTACCCATAGTTTTCTAGTAAGTCAAAAAGTAAAGCCCTGAATGCCTATTTGACTGATTCATAAACTTTGTTTTAACTCGTTGGGCTAATAACAGGTTGCAACCTCTGAGTCTGGATTAATGCCCAGTTGATAGCAATAGCCTCGCCCCCATTACACTTAAACAAAACTGTCGAAATGTGGGTGCACTTATGAGCACTTCTGTCTAACCCCACGGGGATAACAGGCGTAATGCTAAGCGATATTTTATAAAACAAAAGCATGAACCTTAAAAAGTGTTAGAACCTATTTTCAGTTTTATTCTTAAAATTATCTACAGATTGTATATTAACGCAATACGCAACCCCATTTTTTTTTTTTAATCAAAATCTTACCTGAATTTTCTTTAGAATTCTTCGATATTTCATAAAAAATACACGCGTAGCACACCGATATTATTGTCAAGGGTAGAAAATATACAGCTCCCAGACAAAACACATTATACGCCAATTCCTGATGATGGTTAGCGAATGCCTCAAAAGACACACATTGCTGGAAATCCGGCACCTTCGGGTGACTCATCACACGGAACACCAGACTCTGAAACAAGGGAGATACGGTTAAAGTTTACATGTAGGTAGGTAGTTAGATTACTCTATGCGAAGTTAATGAAGTTCTTGGTTAACTTGAACATTATTCAAGTTGCCTTTGCTTATGTTATCATAATCTTGGTGTTAGTTTCTAGGAATTCTAATGAATGCATTAATGTTCTCATGCATTTTAGCATCCGTTAAATGCCCGCGTAGAGTATTTTTTTAAATTAGCATAATCTTAAAGGCTGAGCAGTTTTAACCACGAAGGTTTTAGTCCGAGAGATGACACCAATTTTTGGGTAGGTATTTGAGGCAAGCTGAAAACTTGTCACATATGTGTCTCACCTCACCTGTAATACCCCAATACGAAACTGGAGACCTGGCTGGTGAGTAGTGGGACTAAATCAACCCCTTAATTTTTTTAATATATTATTTTAATATTCCCAAAAATATGATCGAGGTAATATGCAATTTTTTATTGTTGTTGCACAACAGCTCGCCCATAGCGCTACTCACTCGCACCTATCCATAATTTATTGATCACCTGGCAGGTAGAAAGTCCCACCAAAATGATCTGTCTTTTTGAGAATCTATTTTTTCAGTTATATACAATACTGTATTAAAATTTCAAGCTGCCTCAAATACATTTTTTTAGAAATATTTTGCTAGCGCCTGGTAATTTTAAAACCCACTCTAAATCGACTGGCTTTTTTTTATTCATAAAACATTACATGCAGTGTAATGTATGAAAATTGCATATTACCTCAAACATATTTTTGCAAACATTAAAATATTATATTTTATAAATTGTAGGGGTTGATTTAGCTCCGCTACTCACCAGCCAGGTCTCCAGTTCCGTATTGGGGTATTATAGGAGGGGTATGTGATAAGTTTTCAGCTTGCCTCAAATACTTACCCAAAAATTGGTGCCAGCTCTCCTACTATTTTACATAATTTCTTCTTATTTATAATAGAAATACTATGTAGGTATTAATAGGAATACTATGTATTATGTATAATAGAAAAGTCTGGAAGGTTGGCCTTCAACACGGTGGGGGGTGACTAATCTTACGTTTCTTTTCATAAACATCTTTATCGGTTAGATAAAAATAATATATTCAAAACATTCCAGCCCACAGCTCAATATTAAGGGCAAAAATACCTCAATATTAAGGGCATCAGTACCCAGCTATGTCAAAAATATTTCATTTAATCCTACGAGGGAAATTTAAAAGAGCCGTAATACAGACTTTAATGAATCCCTGACAGTAGATACTTGACAACCAACGCTACTTAATTTATAAATATAAAGTCCCTTACACGACCATATTCAGGTCTCTTAATTATACGGCCAGCGGGGATAATGAACCTTTGTTAAACTGCGAAATTAAGGGTCCGCATTTTGTACATTGAACGTAATAAACAAGTGTATTTTATTATTTTATTTTATAAGTTATACGCATTAAGTAACAGATTATTGAATGCGTATAAGTTATTGAATTCTTTTGTTTACTGCTGCTGTTTTTTTTGCCATTGTTCGGTATTTTTGCAAGAAAATCCGTTTTTATCTTTTGGGGGGGGGGGAAGTCATCAAATAACCCCTTACGCTCTTGGGCAGAGCAAAAAGCAGTCTTTCATTGACTAAAAACCACCCATATTCCTTCTTAGCTCTTTGTTTCGAGTTCGCGGTATCTCTTACAACTTTCTGCAGCCACGAGGGGATCCGTTTTCATCTCAAGTATATTCTAGAACTTAAGTCGAATGTCGTCGTCATGACAACAGAAAGACATCGCGCACCAAATCAATCCTAGAATTTCTTGGCCACAATTGCCTCTTACCAGTTATTTACTCTGCTAGCTTTTCATATTTGTCGTAGTTGCATTCTGCTTTAATCAATGCAAAAGATCTCATATTATTATATCACTATAATCAAAGAGAAAGAAAGAAAAAAATATATTTATTGGTCTCACACAGGACAACACAATTTCACAACAAACCTTAAAACATAATAAATTAAACCAAACTAAGTCCTGTACGAGGCCAAAAGTAATGTTAAAGATGTGTATAATGTCATTCTAAATTGAATAACGGACGTGTCCAATTATAAACGAACACCAGCTTTCAAAATGTCTAATGCGGCCGCCACACACTCGACGAGTGGCAAGGGAAGTAGCGAGGAAAGAGACATAGTGTGGCCACTTTACTCGTCATGCTCCTCCTCCTGCCCACTGCTCCCAATTTTATCGGTTTTTGTTTTTGGAGGAGTGTGGCGATTAATTGCGCGAGTAGAGCAGTGTGGGCAGAGCGGGCAACATCGCGCCAAATAGCAGCAGCGCGAGGAGCATAGCGATGAGCAGCGTGAGGAGCATAGTGTGGCGGCCGCATAATGGGTCGGATAGGCATGCCAATTTCGAGTCATAGTTCAGTACGTAACGACATCCCGTCGGGACTGTGGGTTGTTATAAGAGATACCGCGGGCTCGACATAAAGAGCTAACAAGGAACATGGGTCCTTTTTAGTCAGTAGAAGTCTGACACTCCCTTTCGCTCTAGCCAAGAGCAGGAGTTATTTGATGATTTTCGAGCCGCCAAAAAAAAACAAAACAAAAGGGATTAAGGTGGGGTTGGATTGGGGGGGTTAAGGGGTTGTTCTTGGGGTGGACTGGAATATATGGGTGTCATTTGTTGCTATTTCTCATGTCATGCTTGTATCAATAATTTTGTTAAAAAGAGCACAAAGTATAGAGTGAGTACGTTACGTTGCTGTGAAAGGATGATAATACAATGCATAATAGCTCTGACAATGTTGAAATGCATGAAAGGAGATGAGATCTCTGCGGATTGTTCGAAAGACATACCGTGGCCCCGAACACAAAGGACTGAGAAAGAAATATGGGTGGTTTTTAGTCAGTACAAGCCTGACACTTCCCTCCGCTCCGCTTGGAACGGGAGGTGTCCTTGGATGATGTCCAACGCCAAAAAAAAAAGAGATCTCAATATTCGAACTTCTTTGAATGGGATGATGGAGTAGGTTGTATTTACTGTTAGTAACTATACAGATTTGTTATATTGACCTAAAATCGCTAAAAAAATCTTGTAAACTTTTTTATTCTATTTAATTAGATTTTTTCTGTTCGAGCAATAACCCCCGCAATAAACGATACAGCGCAGTCGTTAGATATATCACCGCGAAAACGTGGTGATTTGTATTGTTGGGGCGACGCCATTAACGTTATTACTTGGATCTGTGCGTGGGTTGGTAACAGAAATAAAAAAGCAAATAGTTGTTGTCGCTAAACATACAAGTAATAACAATTTAATGGGAATATGCGTGTATAACATAGGCGAGGAGATGGCGGGATGAGCCAACCTGTTACTCAAAGTACCTACAATAGGGAAAAATATTGGATACGTGTTTTTTGTTTCATCAAATTAATGAAAATTGACGAAAATAAAACGTATCAAAGATCATTAATGGGGGCATTTGACGTCACTTCCTGGGGAAAAAAATACTAACCTTGTGACGTCACACGACTTTACATGACTTTTCGAAGCACTGTATCGTCTTCATCTTTTGTTTACGTGAAAAAAGAAAAAATATGTGTCCATTATTTTTTGGAAATCTATCTGACGGATTAATTAGATTTTTTTGGTAAAATACCTTATTGCACTAGATCGCGAATAGTGGAATGAGGGAAGATAAGCCATTACCCGCCAGTGGGACAATAAAGGCTTATAATAATAATATTGACATAGACGAGAAGAAGCACACCATCGTGAAAAAGAGAAGGAGTGGGAGGACGCCTTTGCCCTAAAGTGGGACCACGGGCTAAATAAAAACACGACATTTTAAACTATATATTTTCCAAAGTACCACCATAATCTTTGCCCGTTTTCAGCTCTTTTTTTTTGGGGTGTGGGAAATCATCAAATAACCCCTCCCGCTCTTGGGCAGAGCAAAAGGGAGTGTCAGACTTCTACTGACTAAAAAACACCCATGTTCCTACTTAGCCTTTTATGTCGAGGTCGCGGCATCTCTTACAACAACCCGCAGCCCCGACGGGCCCCGTTTTCAGCTGAGAGACAGATTGTTAGAACTTCCTTTTTCATTTATATAATCAGGTTGGTGCCTGGTTTCAGATTTCCTACTCCTCCGCTATTCTTTTCAGACTAATTTCGTTGCGGGATCCAAGGCAGTTAAATCGTTTCTCTGGGACTTCGTCGGGCTTCATTGTCTCGGCGCTTTTCTTGTGGTCGCCACTGTTGATTCTGGCTTACAGGAGTTACAGTGGTATGGGAATAGTGTGGCGGGTTTGTTCCAAATTTAATCCCACCCAAAGGCCTGTGACTTGGCTACGCATGCCGTCGAGAAATATCTTTCAGATAAGCTGGTATCCTCACGATGTTCTATTTCACCGAAGCAAGTGATCATTATAAAATACGGCAATGGGTCCAAAAAAGTAGAGGTGTCTTGCAATTTGCTAGTTAGTTATTAAATAGTAAAAGTAGTCTTACCAAGAGGTATCGCATTACCCAATACTAATTGAGTTGTAGAGGCAGATCTAGATTATGATAGATAGGATATTCCAAAGTCTGTCGGGATGTCTGAATAGACTTGCCCCCAGCAAGCCTCTCCAGACATCCCGACCAACTTCAACATTTATCAACTTTACTTGTTTTAACTCGCTTTTGTCTAAGAAAAGCAGTAATAAACTACTAACAGATTCCACAACTTCGATTCAAGCATTGTTGTTATAACAAGAATTTTATGATTGCCCTGAAGCTATCGTTATTTATCCTCAAAATCCTACTTCACTCTGGTCAGTATGTTTAATTAATATTCATTTCAGTCTTTCCAAGGGGTACCGTATTACCCAGGTGGAAGTCGAATAAGCCCATGTCCAATAAGTTCCATGTATAATACTGGTCCTAGGTTGCAATCGGTTGAACTGGAAACTGACCCTAAAATAGTTGGGAAAAGGATAGACAGATTATACTGCCTGGCCGGTTAAGAATAAATTGAGCAATACAAGGTGAATGAAATTATGTATATTGAAAAATTCTCGAGGAGAAAAATGGAACGTCTCATGACAATAAAGGTGTTTATTGATATAAACTGAGAATGAAAGGTTTTAGTTTATGTCGAAAAATAAGATTTATTTCGTCACCATTTAAGGACAATAAAGATTTTCTCCTTTCATCACTGTAAAGAACGCTAAAGGCCGTGAGAAAATTTCGAAATCACCATATGGCAAAAGATTTATATCTTTTCTTTGAAATTTCTCGGTCACTCATACTAAAATTCACTCAATTTTAATCTTCTGAATACGGTAAGAGTATATCTAATTACTGAAATATTTGTACATCAGCATCTTCCAACCCACCACCCACTGCTCCCACTGCTGGAACGCAGGCCGCCTCTCAATGAGGGGGGACGGGAAATAATCCACTACGCGGGCCCAATACGGGTTGGTATAAATCTTTGCACGAGACAGACAAATCGGTAATCTTGATACCTACATTGTCATAAATGCAAAAATGATGCGTGGGATGCTCTCGACAAAGGGATGATAGTCCGGAAAAGACCCATTATTTGTCTCGGAACGCGCGAGAATTATTTTATATTAACTTAGGCCTTGTCTGACGCTCGTTCGACGCGCGTTCAGAATTTAATAGTCTTTGAACTAAAAGGCTAGACATGAAAGTAAATGTGGGTAGGTAGATAGACAGAGGTTTCTTCTATATTTAAGTTTCTAATTGATTGAGTAACTGTTTTAAGCTTTCACGGTTTATAACTAAACTTGTACGTACTGCCACTCATGGCTCATGCCACTCGTTGGTAGATGTCACAGTTTAGTAAATAAAAAAACATACATTATTAAAGATATACCTAAGTTCATATTAGTACCTACTAGAAATTTATATTTATTTTTGTTGTAGTGCAGTTAGTAGTTTACGATTGGTAGTCACGTGCCCCTATCGGCACGTGACTACCACTCGTAACTTCATGTGACGGCCGCCATTACACGGCGGCACCGAACAAAATAAAATGAAAATAGGTAGTTTTGTGAACTTACGCATGAAATGACACATTTTTATCTATAACTTTTGGAGTATAATTTGTACATCGTAAGAAAACACACGACGGCATGTTTTTATGTTTTGCACAGGTTTACACTCACGATTTATATTAAAAACAAATATAGCGTCGCGCGAGAGGTTGGTGCGTAACTAAGCGCGATGTGGCCAATTGTCTTCATTTCATGTTGTCATTTTTGAGGGCGGGCAACGTATCTATAGTTTTAATATATCATTGTGTGTAGCCACATAATCTGTGCGCACATAATAATAAATTTAAAATATAGTGTGTTTCTCAGTAAGTGAATTATCTATGTAATTCTTATGAGAAATAAAGTTGTTCTTAAACCTAAAACCTATCTGAAAATACAAATTGTGGATTATCAGTCCTTTACTTCTCTATATTGAAAAAAAAAACTAACTCAAGTTGGGAAAACTTACGGCTTAAATATAACAGCACAATTGGGCAATTGATAAAAAAAAAATGTCAGATAGATTTCCGAAAAATATTAGACACATTTTTTTTTTCACGTTAACCAAAAAATAAAGACGATACAGTGCTTCGAAAACTCGTGTGACGTCACATTTCAGTACATTTTTTACTGCAATGTGACGTCAGGAGCGGGGCTCATGATCTCAGACGATTTTCATCTTCGTCAATTTTTTATTAATTTGATGAAACAAAAAACACGTATCCTATTGTTTTTGATATTTTTTGGTCAGGAAAGTCTGTAGCCAAATTAAATGATATTTTTAGTTTTCTTATCTACGCTGGCTCGCTGATAATATGTATTGTTTCTAAACTCATTTATGTTTTCTCTATAACTGAGTTTGTAATTCTTTTGAGAAAATAAATATCTTTAACCGTTTCTTCTGACAGACAAAAGTAACTTAAATAAAGTTGTCTAATAAAATGAAATACTAACAAACGTAAATAAATATTGAACTTATAGTATTTTATCTAAAAACAATTAAGTTTTGTATGAGATATTGAAACACTGTTGCATTGTTTTATGATAATTGACTTTATAAAAAACAAACCAGTTCAAGATAAAATCCTAGAAGTTTATAGGGTGTAAAAGTAACCTTAACGCAAACGAAAGGCACTTCTTGTTCTCTTGATATCTGGGAACCTCTTAGTTACGGAGATTTGGGGGTCAAAGTTTCAAATTTTTACAGCTGTTTTTGTAAATACTAGTTTTTCAAGTTATAACTTTAAATTACCTACATGACCCGTTTACTATTTAAATCATCCACTAGTACAATGTTTTAACAGTGCTACATTGACTTTTACCGTAAAATATGATTTTTGACCCCAAAAAAAGTTTTCCCAGCAAACATTTTTGCATGGGGTAATTAGTTTGATGTACAGAATGCTTCGTTGATGGCTGTGAGATGGGTTGATTTACACTTTGTATTCTGTCTATTAAAAAAAATAAACTCAACTACCTCATTTGGACAAAGTGTTATTGGGTTTTTCCATCAGGAATTTCTCAGTCGCTACCACGGGGCCTGGTTTTGTGCCCGGGTGGATGGCAATAGATTCGGCCCCCCTATTTCAGGAGACTGCCTAACCCTTCAGGGAATATAAGCGTGATATTATAATATGTGAAATATTTACATGAATTTGTATTTGTGTTTTGTAGTTGCGAGGGGCCGGTCGTTGCCATGTACACGGCCCCAAATAGATACATTCAACGTGTTTTGGCACTAAAACTACTTTTTGCTTCGCTGCAGGCATGTCCATTGAAACGGACGCCTGAATATTGTGGATGTCTGGGTTATGTTCTCGTTGTTTGCCTTTACCGATCAACCTTTTTCAACTTTAATAGATTGTAGGCTAGGTGGTCAGAACATCTGGTAATCTCTTTTTTTTTTTTGGTGGTGGGAAGTCATCGAATAAGTCCCCTCCCGATCTTGGGCAGAGCGAAAGGGAGTGTCAGACTTCTGCTGACTAAAAACCACCCATGTTCCTTCTTAGCCCTATATGTCGAGGCCGCGGTGACTAGTATACAACCCGCAGCCCCGACGGGACATCTGGTAATCTCAATCTTAAATTAAGCAATCGGGCTATCTAGAATAATAAGATTGGATCCTTATTCAGAAGGCAGTAGGTGCTATTACGATATGGCTCGCATTGTGAGGAGGTTCCTGCCTCTGATACCCTAACTATCGGTAGCTTTAACCTTGCCCCCGACACCGATTGATCACTATTTTTGTTTTTTTTTAATGTTTTTTGAAACGAAGTTCCTTATCGCGCGTTGTGAAAGGGGGCTAGACGGAAAAAATTCTTACGAAAAGTTGTCACGACACTTTTTGCTATAGTAAGCTATTGTAAGCTGTGCGGCGTCGCATGTTTCTCTGTCTGTCTCTCTCTCTCTCTTATAGAAAGCAAGCCAGATATTTTATATTTTATATTATATAAAAAATAATAATTAAAATAATATAATTAATATATAATATATATATATATATATATAAATATTGAAATATATTTTTTTTATTATTATTAATTCTTTTGGTCATTCTTGTGCTGTTTGCGATAGACTTTAACTTCGTTCTATCCGGGTGTCCCTTGACACCTCTCAAGTTTTTTTATTTACGGTGGGTTTTAAAAATATGTAGTTAATACTATTCATGATCTGCCTAGCCTTTTCCCAATAGGGGATTGGACAAAAAAAAAACGAATTAGTCCGTCAGATAGATTTCCAAAAAATATTGGACACGTAATTTTTTATTTTTTAACGTACTTAAACAAAAAATGAAGACAATACAGTGGTTCGAAAACTCGTGAACTCTTCGAAAACGTCATATGATAGTACATTTTTCACCTACAAATGACGTCACAACCACATCTTATCTTCGTCAATTTTGATTAATTTGATAAAACAAAAGACACATATTTTTCGATAATCTAACTGACGGACTAATTAGAATCATATTTTTTTGACTCAGTCCGATCCCCTATTATGTTGGGGTCGGCTTCCAGTGTACCCGAATGCAGCTGAAGACCAGCATTTTACATGAAGCGACTGCCTATCTGACCTCCACAACCCAGTTAATACTAGGTAAAACGATACTCTTTGGTAAGACTGGATGTCAGAATTCCAGGTCACTGACTACCTGTAACGACTGCCAACGATCTATATGATCTATATGGCAGCCGGGACCAACAACTTAACTTGGTTTCCAAGGCACGGACGAAACTCGGTACGTACCTACTATATCGGGCGATCACCCATCCACAGACCGATCTAGGCAAGCACAGCTTTATCTAAAGATCGACCCGATCGGCAGTTCTTATTAAGCCACGAGCTCCTATGGGATTTATAAGTATTAAAAATAAATAAAAAAACATAATAAGTTTAGCCATACATGCGGCAGAAAATATAGTACGCAAGTATTTGCGCAGACACGTATTTAAGGATGACATTCGGACGCGACCGGCGAGAGATCTGGTACAGGACGAACGGCTTATTGCGCTTTCCGAGACTCGGGATTATCACATTACCAACTTTCAAACTCTGGGGTGCATCTGAGAATTTCCTAATTAAAAAACCCAGTATCATTAGCCCGAGCTGGTAAGCGGATCCCGGATCCCATCCTAAGCGATCACGCTTGTGACTGCGAGACAAACAGAGCAGTTCTTTAATCAATAAAAGTTTTACTTTCTGCGTTCAAATTTTGAGTAAGCGTTGCTCCTTACACTCTCGGATAACTATCAAACTATCCGGTCAAGATTGAGATAAGAGTATGTCGACGTCGAAGAACGTATTAAGTCACCTTTATAGGTAACGCAAGGACACCGCCTGCTCGTGCCCGGCTACTAAACGCTTCTTTGTACTTAACGAGGTTACTGTCACAGCTAATTTGTTTCGAACAACACCGTTGCAAATTAGGACATAACTTAATTCTAGACAAAAAATAACAAAAAGGTTTTCTTCTTAAACTTAACGTAACTTTATTTACGAACTTATATCGTAACTAGCTGATGCCCGAGGCTTCACCCGCGTGAAGGTCGGTCAAATTATATACTAAAACCTTCTTAGAGAACCACTATATCCATTGATTAAAACAACATGAAAATGGGTTCAGTAGTTTTTTGGTTAATCGCGAACAGACAGACAGACGCGGTGGAGCACTTTGTTTTATAATATGTGGCTGCTGATGACGTACATAAAGGGTGTAAAAATACCCTTAACGCAAACGAAGGGCACTTGTTCTCCCCACCACTGCGATCATTTTTTTGTTCTAGACCATACCTGGGAACCCCTAGTTACGGAGATATTGGGGGTCAAAGTTCCAAATTTTGCACAGCTGTTTCTTTGAATACTAGTTTTTCAGCTTGTAACTTTACATAGATTACCTCCATGACCCTTTTACTATTCAAAGCATCCACTAGCACAATGTTTAAAGAGTGCTACATTGAGTTTTACCGTAAAATGAGTTTTTTGACCCCAAAAAAAAAAGTCGTTACCCAGCAAAAAATTTTGCGTTTTTTTGACGTATGTGTGAAGTTTGATTGACGTATGTGTGAAGGGTTAATTTACACCCTGTATAAGTAGTAAAAAATGTAACACTTGGTTTTCACACAGATCGTGTTATTTGTGTTTTCTACGTAAATCTATATCTGTGATATCGACCTACTACGTAAAGCTTATTGAAAAAGGGATAGAGTTTCAATCTAGCTCTAATTTAATACCGAAATTATAATTTGATTTGACATCGTACACTCACACACACAGGTATGACGTTACTTAGATGATTGGTGTCTATTCGTAGATAACTTTATTAGATACTAGCTGTTGCCAGCGGCTTCATCCTAATAGCCCACCAATAGGTGTACCCACATTATGTTTAAGTCCCATTTAACAGGGGACACAACGGGCACAATTCCGGACTCCGTGTCTGCTAGAACCTACTGATGGAAAAACCCAATAACACTTTGCCCGACTCGGTAATCGATCCCCGGACCTCATGCTCAGTACTAGACCCACGACTACGAAGCTGTCCATTAAATAATGTTATTTTCTTAAACGCTACAAGAAAATCAAATGTTACATGAGAGAAAATTAATAAAAGCAATCTAGCGAAAGGCTGCAAATATTTATTTTCTCCAGTCTAGACGAAATGATATTCGATTTTTTCTCAAATCATAACTTGTAAGTATAAAACTACCCGATTATTTATTTATTTATTTATTTATGTACATACAAAATACAAAAAAGGAAAATATATAAAAAATAGAAGAGCACAAAGGTACTGCTTATTTCTAAAGAAATTTCTTCCAGCAGACCTGCGAGAGGAGAGTTGGATCGAGTTGGTCGATTGTTGAGTTTGGTACGTTTATTTTCAGTGCTTACTATACATTTCTTTAATATACTTAGACCGAGTGCGCAACACTAAAATCCGTCGTCGTACGAAAGTATTCGACGTCGGGGACAGGGCGATACACCTAATGCGGCCGCCACACACTCGACGAGTGGAATGGGAAGTAGCGAGGAAAGGAGGCAGAGACACAGTGTGGCTACTTTACTCGTCATGCCGCACGTCATGGTCCTCGTCCTGCCCATCGCTCCCTATTTTGTCAGTTTTTTTTAGTAATGATTTGATTAATTATATATATATGATTTGATTAATAAATTTGATTAATTGCGCGAGTAGAGCAGTGTGGGCAGAGCGGGCAACATCGCGCCAAATAGCGGCAGCGCGAGGAGCATAGCGATGAACAGCGCAAGGTGCATAATGTGGCGGGCGCATAAAATGGAGTTGGGCGGGACATCTGGCCAGACGCGGAGATGGCCGATGGAGTAAGATTCTGACCGAATGGTGGCCAAGATTGGGCCAGAGAAACTAGGGCCGACCAAAAGCGCGCTGGATCGACGATATTGTCCGGAGCGAGCGAATCGGATGAATGAGGGACGCACAGATCAGTGAGGAGTGGCAGAAAAAAGGGGAGGCTTATACCAAACAGTGTGATTCCAGGCTGAAATGACATTTTCCATTATAATAATCCAAAAGGCGGTTTGTAAAAGTCAATACAGCCAACAGCAGAAGTGTGACAGTTTCGATACCCTTATTTTCAATAGATTATCTCGTGTGTGTGTGTTGTGGGAGTGTGTCGCGTATTGTGTGATTTTGTGCGTAGTACTCGCAACCGGCGTGCATGTATGACCAGATGTATGTGTGTATGGAGGAGTGTATAAGGCTCGTAGCAGGTAGAGTTTTGTGGATTCTGCCTACTCCCATGGGTAAAGCGCGTGAATTTATGAATGTGTTTAAAGGGTGTAAATTAACCCTTCCCTTCCTTTAAAAAAAAAAAAAAAACAAAACACATACGCCAACCAAGCATTCTGTACATCAAACTAAGTACCCCTACATAAAATTTTTGCTGGGAAACGACTGTTTTTTTTTGGGTCAAAAAACACATTTTACGGTAAAACTCAATGTAGCACTCTTAAAACATTGTGCTAGTGGATGCTTTGAATAGTAAACGGGTAATAGAGGTAATTAAAGTAAAGTTATAACCTGAAAAAACTAGTCTTTACAAAAACAGCTGTGCAAATGTAACTTTGACCCCTTATATCTCCGTAACTATACGGGGTTCCCAGTTATGGTCTAGAACCAAAAAATGATCGCAGTGGTGGGGAGAAAATGCCGTTCGTTTGCGTTAAGGGTACTTTTACACCCTTTATGTTATCTAAATAAAACTGCTCCAATTATATCTTATTTTTGTTTCAACTGAACTCTGCCTACCCCTGTTTATCTGAGCATCACCAAGGTTGACTGGTATTAAGGTCACCTCTGTTAATGTGTACCCTTTAAGTATTAAATCATTACCACCTTTCTGTACTTGTCCCATGTTCCTTGGGGTCGGTGCAACACGTTTGTTGTCCATTCTCCTCTGTCAAGCGTCACGCCTTTTTCTTTTATATAATTTCTCACACAAACCATTCACTATTTTCTTCTATCACTCCACCTATCAACTATTGCATTTATCACTGTCTAATTGCCGCTAATTACTTAAGCCATCACTTAGTAAAGGTTTTGACAGTTTTGTCATACAAAACTATGTCATATCTTTACTAAGTGACGGCTTAAGTAATCATTAAATATCTCTGAGTACCGCAGATAGTCGCAGCAATTCGTCCCTCCTCATAACTCATTTAAGTATCAAACGTATAATTTTTAATGTGTTGCTCAAAAATCATTATAAAAAGGAAGCTTATGGCTTCTTTTTGCGACCATCATACCAACTTAACACTTGAAACTTTTACTGCTCCAACAATAGAAATAACAACAAACAATGCGTCATAAACTTTGTGCGACTCAAGGGTCGAGAGGGTTAGAATATCATTGGGTAACTTTTACACAGGAAATTAAGAACTTTACAAGCATATAGTGTGCCATATTGGGGACCCTAAAACCTTAACTCATAAACGTATTAAAACTTTGAAGTTGAAATACTTTTATGGTGGTATGTCACCCTCTCACTGAGTTTTTGGTATATTTAATCATACTAACTTATGCTCGCTACTTTGGCCGTGTTGTCAATTCAATTCAATTCAATTTATTCACAAACAATTTACATTGTTTTTGAAATTACAAAAATAATTAAAAGTAATAATAATAGCATATACGTATAAAAAAACACAATCATAAGTAATAAGTTCAAAACTAAAACATTAACAACAAAAATTATAATCACACATTAAATACAATTTTAATAATTTAATTTAATAATAATAATAATAATTTAGTGTAGGTAATAATAATAATAATAATAATAATTTAATTTAATAATAATAATAATAATGACCCTGCTCCCGTCACCGGTGGACGACTATTTTTTTATATTATAAATGTTTTTTTATTAGTTTTGTATGAAATATTTAAAAATGTAAATTATATGGATGAAAGTGAATATAGAAACTAATAATAATTTAATTTTGTTTCGATAATTTTCTGCGTAATATAAGGATTAGCGGTATTAATAAAAAAAAACAATCTCTGAAACGGCAAGACCGATTTTTACGGGACTTTTGAAAAGAAATAACTTAGACTAGAATTTTTGGTTCTATGTAAGACATGCCGCTTCCCTCGCGATGTTTTCCTGCACCGTTTTAAGAGCAGTGGCGATGAAATAAATTACACAAAATAATGCGCTTGCATAGATTCGAGCCCACGACTTACTGTTCGAAAGTCAGGGCCGTCACCACTGGGCCACCACTGCCTCTGGTGACTACTACCTAAATCCAACGGAAGAAATCCTCAAAAATATTATTTCCATTTCCCAAACATTTAAGAGCTTGAATAGGCGTGTAAATCACAAATATTATTAAAAACTAGCTTTAGCTGCGTTTGTAAGGATTCCGTTACGAGATAGATATTCATTCATCATTACATGAAAGGGGAGGAAACGCTGAAAGTGGTTTACTAAAAATGTTTCTGAGTTCGGTCAAAGTCGCGGAGAAAAAAAAACGGTCTTAAAATAAAATGCGGGTTGAGCTACTTTTGAAAATTTGGTATTTAAATAAATTGTTGCTGTCGCTCTGTGAGCCCAATTTCGACATGCGTGTGGTAAAGATTACTGGGGATCCGACTTAAAATTAAGGAACAAGACATCATTCGTAGTTTGGCATTCGACTATGTCCTCCTCCAATATTGGACTAATTCAAAAGATATTTCAAACACTGAATAAGAAGGATAATATACAGACTGTGTTCCTTTGTTTTTATTTTTTTTATTAATAGTTGTCTTGACACGCCTACATTCCGCCTATTGAGAGTTACAGTTTGTTTATAATTTGACATAAACGTCTACTTATCAATACAGAATGACATAATAGCCAACATTGGTTTAGGATCCTCAATTGAATTGAGTTTTTTTTTTCAATACTTAAGGCCCAGTATTATCTCGAAGATAAGGGGGGGGGGGGGGGAATGGTCGAACAGACAGACAGAAACGACTCAACCCCTGTCGACTGATATACGAGTATGAATGTAAGCTAAATGTTGCGACAATTGTGTCTACAAAATTTATACTAATATTTTAAAGAAGTAAAATTCTGTTTGTAAGTTTGTATGTAAAGAGTAATCTCCGGAACTAATTATCCATTTCAATAAGTTCTTTCACTAGCAGAAAGCTACATTATTTGTGGAAGCTTTATTTTTAATTTTATTTTATTTTTATAAAACGTGGCCCCACTCTAGGAATTTCTCGTGTATCTTAGGTGCGTTATTTAAACTCACATACCTACACAAATACCCAGACCCAGGACAACTGTCTGTAGGCTATACAAATATTTGGTCCGTGCGGGGATCGAACCCGCGACACGCAGCGCAGCAGTCCAATCGCTCAGCCACTGCGCCAACCGTGCCTACGACTTGACAATAGCTATAAACTGTAAATTATATTTGTATCATATTTATATCTCTTTATTAATTTTTCTACGTATCGGTTGAATATTAAATATTTCTAAATATAAATATTATACAAAACACGTACGTACTATCACAATTTTTGCGGATGAAGTCGCGGGTAAAGTGCTAGTCTACACTAATATTATAAAGAGGAAAGATTTGTTTGTGTGTAACGAATAGGCTCCAAAACTACTAGACCGATTTTAAAAATTCTTTCATCTTTGGTAAGCTACAGTATCCCCGGGTGACAGAAGCTACTTTTTATCCCTGTATTGCCACGGGAACGGGAACTACGCGGGTGAAACCGCGTGACGACCGCTAGTTACTAATAAAGCTGGTCTGAAGCTATATGTAACCATACCAACGTCGTGGCCCTTAGCAAACGTTAACGAAGATTAAACAACGTTCAAAAACATGTTACAAATAAACGCAAAATAAAAAATAAGACCATATTCTGCCAGACACGTCACTAGGGAGCGCTCTGTGGAACGCAAACGTTAAAATGTTTATTTCTGCAAACTATGCGAACATCTCGTCAGCATTGCGAGCTTTTGAATTTTAGTAACGAGAGATTTTTCAGATTTTCATTGCAGGAATTCGTTTGTATCAAACTGTTCATTTTACTGTTGTTACCTACTTCCAGTTACCATGCTTTTCTTTGTCGTATTCCACGTTGTTGTAATATGCTATGCAACTGAAGGATTACCCGTTGCTCGTTCATTAGTTGTTGCAGTCATTCACGTCCATACAATAACTGATAAAAATACGACTAAACCGCACTTTACCAGATAGTAAGATAAAACAAATTATATAATGTAACATCATGCCGATAAAACCCTAAATAATGTTAGAATAAGCCGTGGCAACTATGAGGTCATCATCATTAACCTATAATGTTCCCACTGCACGAACTCAGGCACACGACTTACTATTCGTTCGTAATTATAGCTATGAGCTCATAAAAATTATTAAATGATGTATAATTATTAAAGATGAGTTCTTTATAGCCTGGCAGCAAAGAAAAACAAAAATCTCGCAGATTCCATATTTGAACAGTTTTGGGAAATCAATCAATTAGTCTGTACATATTAATTTTTATTTACTGGTAGAGTCAACCGTAATTCGAGAGCTTCTAGGTTGAAATTCACTAATAATTAGAAAAAATAGAAGGAAAGCTCGCAATTAATACCGACTTAATTTAGCGTTAAGATGTTCATTACTTATTTCAGCTCATTAAACTAAAGAGATTAGACTGCTCTTTGAAATAATATTAAACTGTTTAGAATAAAGTAGATTGAATTATGAATCAAACATTTCAATAATCCTTAAGAACACTTAAAATCCATCATACATTTTGTGATCTCTGTCTATCACAGAGCTGTATATCTATAAAGGTGTTTCTAAACGGGCTATATTTTACTGTATTGTCTGCAATTCAATGATCGGCAACATTGCCAGTCATACTTTGCAATATTACAGTAATGGCCTGGCCATAAGGCCACACATCGTTGGTAGGCCAAGCATTTTCTCGTGTAGCCGGCAATATTTTCGGGATGACCGAGCAATACTTGCCAAGTCAAACATTGCCGGGAATGTATAGCCCGTTTAGAAGCACCAATACCGTAACAGGTTTGAACATGAATTAATGATCTTCATCAATGATGGTCACAGCTGTTAATTGCAGGTCTTTGACAGTACGTACAATTAGTCAGTGGCGTGAAAGTCTGACAATCAGTTTTGAGTCTTACCAATGGGTACCCTATTATCGCTGCAGGTTGTTTGATTTGGTTGTTGACTGTTTGAAAGAGATACAAATGGTAAGAAGGAACATGGGTGGTTTTTAATCAGCAGTCTCTCTAGTCTTCCTCCACGAAGATAAGCTGCAGGCAAAGGTAACTATGAGACAGCCACGATTACGTTATAATTGTAAACAACAATTCAATTCTCTGTGATAGCAAAATAATAAGAATTCCGAAATACCCTCTGAGTTTTGTCCTAGACCCTTTAGAGGGTGCAAAAATATAATAATTTTCGTAATTAAATAACCTTAGCTACGTTAAAAGGTCGATAGGCAGTCGCATCAAATAGCAATCATCTTCTCAAATTATTTAAATTGATCTATCTTAATACACTTGAGTTAACTGCAGACTGCAGCATTGATTTATGAAGGCTCCTAATTAAAATGTTCTTTTTACCCGACTACGGCGAAGCCAAAAGGAAGGGTAATAATTTTGGCAGTCTATGTATGTATGTTTGTATGTTTGTTCCACCGTAGCGGTTAGACTACTAAAGGTATTTTAATAGATGAGTTGTCAATAGATTCGTAAAAATAGCCCGGGTGACATAGGCTACATAAATTTTAACAATTCTTTTTATGACGGGATTTAAATGTCAAATTCTAAGCTTGAAAAAAATTATATATTATAATCATAACATGTTTGGTATCAAATGAAATGTCTTGGCGAGTACACCACAAATACCTATATAAAGGGTGTAAAAGTATCCTTAACGCTAAAGAAGGGCACTTGTTCTGGGCACGCCACGATAGTGGCGGTAAGTCCCCTCTTTGAGGAGTGGCTTGAGAGGCGCCACGGCGCCCTCACCTTCCGTCTGACGCAGGTCCTCACCGGACACGGTTGTTTCGGGAGGTACCTGCACCGAATCAGGCGGGAGGAAACGCCCGGATGCCACCATTGCGAGGATCGGCCGGAGGACACGGTGGAGCACACAGTGGAGGTGTGCCCCGCTTGGGCGGAGCCCCGCCGTGTTCTCGTAGCGGCGATCGGCGGCGGCGACCTCTCGCGCCCGGCCCTAGTGCAAGCCATGGTCCGGGGCGAGGAGGAATGGGATGCCGTCGCCTCCTTCTGCGAAGCAGTGATGCTGGCGAAGGAGGTGGCGGAACGCGAGAGGGAGAGAACCTCTCGTCCCAGCCGCCGCGGGAGGCGCTCCGGGCGTCGGGGGTCCCGCGATGACCTCCGGCCACCGTAGACGCGGGCCTGTGGACGGTGAGTGATGGGCTAACTCGCCGTCCGTCCGTCTCACGACGAAAACAGGCCGTGTCGACGGCGCGTTCGTGTTCCACGCGCGCCTCAAAGAGATGTCAGCAACATGGGAGGGGCCCGAAAGGGCCGACGCCTGTCGGGGCCGCGGGTAGTCCAACGGTTATCGCGGCCTCGACATAGAGGGCGAAGAAGGAACATGGGTGGTTTTTAGTCAGTAGAAGTCTGACACTCCCTTTCGCTCTGCCCAAGAGTGGGAGGGGTTATTCGATGATTTTACACCCACCAAAAAAAAAAAAAAAAAAAGGGGCACTTGTTCTCCCCACCACTGCGATATTTTTTTTGTTTTAGACCATACCTGAACGTTACGGAGCTAGTTACGGAGTTATTGGGTATCAAAGTAGTTCCAAATTTTTCACAGTTGTTTTTGTAAATTCTTACTAGTTTTTCAGGTCATAACTTTACATAAATTACCTTCATGACACGTTTACTATTCAAAGCATCCTTTAGCACAATGTTTAAGAGTGCTACATTGAGTTTTAACGTAAAATGTGATTTTTGACCCCAAAAAAAAAGTCGTTTCCCAGCAAAAATGTTTGCGTAGGGGTACTTAGTTGGATGTATAGAATGCTTGGTTTTCGTTTGCGTGAAGGGTTAATTTACACCCTGTATATTATATTATAGTTAAAAGCCAACGTATACGTTTAGATTGCGGTCAAACAGTTCTCGCGTATGTCCAAAAAGAAGTTTTACAGAGGTCCAGTGGTTGTGGCTTCGACTTACGAGCAGTAAGTCATAGGTTCGAACCCAGGTAGGTGAAGTACTTTGTGTAATTTATTTCATCACCAATGCTCTCAAAATGGCGAAGAAAAACATCGTGAGGACATTTATGTTTTACACGACGTCATGGAAGCACACTTACCGTAAACAGATTTTTTTCCCACTTAAACTAATTAAAAATCTAAATTAATACTCTTTTTTGAGCTGTACGACTGACGGCTATGAAATGGGTCTTTTTACACCTGTATTTGGGTTAAGTGAAATCGGTTTATTTATACGTGAAAATACTCCAACGCTTTTAGTGGCATTTGACTCTTTAAGTAAAAATAAATCCGAAAATATCTTACCGTCTTCAATATTACCCATCAAGGGAAGAAAATTGAGGATATAGAATAACTCAGTTTGCCTCTTCACGTTTTTCTGCCATCGGTGACGCTAAATATAAAATACACCCTTTTACCCTTAGCAACAAATATCTCGTTTTGTGTAAGGTATATAAAAAAAAAAATCTAACAAGTTGTAGGAATTTTCGGTTTACGAAACGAAAGTTTTTTGTCGTATATGCACCGCGGCGTTATGATAACTTATACCTTGCTCTCAATGCAAGGTATAGGTTTTCATGATGCTTTTTATTGTAAAAAAAACTGGCCAGGTGCAAGTCGGACTTGCACGTGAAAGGTTCCGTACCATTGTAGTAGATATTGTGAAATTTCCTATGTTATTTTAGCACCATAGTCTTCTTATAGGTGTTCCTGTTATCTATTAAGTGTTTGACTAAACTCTGTATTTTTTTCAAAAGGCTGCGGGATGTTGTAAAAGATACCGCGGCCTCGACATATAGGGCTAAGAAGGAACTTGGGTGGTTTTTAGTCAGTAGAAGTCTGACACTCCCTTTCGCTCAGCCCAAGAGCGGGAGGGGGTTATTTGATGATTTCCACCTGCCAAAAAACAAAAAAGGGGGGGGGGGGGTCGGACAGACAGACACACGAGTGATCCTATAGGGGTTCCGTTTTTTCCTTTTGATAATAAAAAAATAAGTTTAAAAACTAAAACCCGACTACGAATAAAAACGCAAACTAATAAACCGCGGCCTTAAAAGTATTAAACAAGAAAAATCATCTAGTAAGTAGATAATTTGATAAATTATAGAGGACAGCCGAAGTCGCATGCCACTGAAACCTGATGCTCCTTCATGGCGTTCTTATTGATAAAGAAGTCAGCTGCTAGTTGCCATTAGCAAGGTGGCATGCGCCTACGACAGCCAGCTACCTTTTGGCTTCGCCGTAGTCGAGTAATAAAAAAGCACGCGACAAGCCATCTGCATGCGCCCCGCGTCTCCGTAAACGAGCCCTGAAGCGAATTTCACATGACATCGCTCGTCGTCGTCATCGGTCGTGCGGAGGCGGAAAGTAATTTATCGCAGGGCAAGAAAAAAAAGAACGAAACAATTATTTATTTGGTACAATCCTGAACTGTGGGCCCGAGGTCGCGGCAGACCACGAAGGAGATGGTGGGACGAACTGGATGTCTTCCTTGAGACTTGGAAAGAAGTTGCATGAAACCGTGACCGCTGGAAAAAGGGAGGCCTTTGCCTAGCAGTTTGACAATATAGGCTAGCTATAATAATGTAAAAAGTACACAACAAAAAATAAAATAAAATCTTAATGTGAATAGAAATAATATTGTGTCTCACGGCTGCGCTAAATAGGCTAGTAAACTGCCGAGCAGCTAGTGCCCGACGCTGGTTTTCCTCTAACAAAGATGAACAATCTACAACACGACCATTGCGATCGCTAAAATCGTTACCACCACTAACGAATTCAATTCCTTTTTTTTCAAAAACTCTCTCAAAATGCTCCAGATTAAAAACTAAAACCTAATCCCATTCCAGAAAATTTAAACAGAATATTTTTCATAGCACAAGATAAATCTTAAGAGAAGAATAAACACAGTCAGTATATTAAACAAGAAAAACGGTCCACTTCTTTAAGTGAAATTTAAAAAAGCGGTCCAAATAAATATTCTTTAGGGTTTTAGGCTAAATTGGAGCCAGAAGGCAATTTGTAATGGGGTCTCTGTATTAGGGGTTGTCAACCACAGAAGGAAAATGGTTTTCAGCCTAAACGTACGTCTAAGGATTACAAGGGTTATTTACTTGACAATCGATCAATTGCTTAGCCTTAAGGGTTTATCCAGATTCCAAATGACGTCAGTTCCGTATTGGAAAATAAATAATATGTTTCATTTTACGAAATATTAGTTTCTCCTCAATTTTTACCACAATTCAAAATGTTAAAAGTTTTCATTGACTGCCACGTTAGTCTAGTGATCGGAATTACGGACGGTTTAACATGTGGTCCTGGTCTACATTCCTGGGTCAAAAAAAAATATTGTCTATTTGTTTTTTTTTTCAGGAATTTCTCAGCAACGGACATGAATCTGAACTTGTGCCCGTTGATGGCTATAGGGTCAGCCCCTTTAACATGAGACATAAATATAACTGGTGAAATATGGGTGTACTATTAGGTACACCTTTACCTCTTTCAAACTATCCTCTCACCGGTACCTCTTTCAAACTATTCGAGGTTTATAGGCGTGATGTTATGATATTATATTACGTAAACATTAAAAAATGCGCGACAACCTCGAATTGGGCATGCCTAATTTTTTTTTTCAAGCGCTGTCTTAAAACCATTTCGAGGGTTAGCTTAGGTGAATTCATGCCTGTTACCAGATTTGAAAAATACATACTATTTCAACAGTTATAGGTGTTTTAACGAATGACTTTCATTTGACCTTTCAGACCCTCCAACAATATAACATTAGGCATAATAGAACATTCCTTTGTCATTCTATCATTCTTGAAAAAAAAAACATTCGGTTGCGAGGCTGTCAATGTCAACATTTTGTAAGTTATGTTTAGCCAGCTTTGTTGAAGTTTGTTTTTGTGAAATATTGTGAATTGTTGTAATGGCTTCTTTAAATTATACTAAGGCGGATTCCCGTAACATACCTACGGTCAATAATGCTATGATTGTTGAGTATATGATGTTGTCCACTCAACACAATATAGCGGAAATACGAGGAGCAAAGGCTCTAATGTAAGTATTCTATATCATTGTTTTGATTTATATAAGATTGGTTTATCTCTTGTCATCAATGAACTTATTATATACTAGCGACCCGCCCCGGCTTCGCACAGGTGTTTTTCTCTACTATATTATGCATGTATTATACTTAAAAACCTTCCTCTTGAATCACTGTATCAATCTCAACTGTCAAGGATATGTCACTGGATTTAGATTGACATTGTATTCTTTTTTAATTTGTCTGTGGCACAACACCGCACTACATACAGCCTCATAGTGATATTGAGAGCACCTCGAATTTAAAAAATCCTAAAAAAATGTACAACCCCTAAAAAAATAAAATAAGCAAATTAGTTCCTTGAAATGGTCTATATTTTGTAAAAAAAATATAAAAAAATATATAAAAAAAATCAAGTCATGGCCAATTGGGGGATAAATACGAATTTTACTGTACGACTGTACTATACAAATATCACAAAAGAAATGTAGGTAATCATTTTTGATCGTAGTAGGCCGACTCTTACGAGGATTTTATTAAATTTTGAGCAACTTACGACTAAAAACGACGACGACTTTACTACGGCTTAATTACGACTTTTATTTTTAACAAAAAATAATGAGTCAAATGTGCGTGGTACTATAAGTAATACCTCTGCACAAACTTTCGGATTGCAGGCGTGATGTTAGTTGAAATAACCGTAAACAACGCATTTTTACCTTCTCGTCTAAAATTAGCTAAACCCACGGGAACGTTTTAAATGTGGCTTATGACATTGGACAATAATGCCGCTTACCTTTAGTGAAGAAGAAAACGTGTACATGTAATATAATTATTGTGAGTATAATTATTAAAATTTATGTATTAAATTATTTATATATTTTTTTATTATTTATTTTTTATTGAAAAAGGTTTTCTGTCAGTTAGGGTAAAGGTAAGAATATTTAACCTACATAACTATTCATTAATCAGACGATGTATTTTGGGGTCGGCGGTATTTATCAGCCCATTACTTTATTAGGCCATCTTTCACAATATCATTGCACGTTAAACAAATAATATGTGATTGGTACCATGAACGAGTCATATAAGCTTTAGGCTTTTTAGGATTCCGTTGCCAACGGAACATTAAAAATTCAAGTCCTGTCCGTCTGCCTGTCTGCCTGTCTGTATTTCACAAATTCACAACCATTTATCTCCGAAACTATTGGCAGCACACATTTATAAACCGCTACACTAATAAATTAATCAAAATAGTGGTGGCCGTCCAATCTCCATACATGTTTACTAAGCGATGAAAAATACTTAACAATCAACTGCAGAGGCTCAAAGAATTGTAACAATCCGCTGGTATCCTGGTAACTGATGATTTGATTTATAATGTAAATGTAGGGTAAATTATTATTATAGTTAATTGGAATTTGATGTGTTTGGAATAAATAAATAAATAAAATAACTTTTTTCTTTCTTTTTTATTTGTATATGCCGCCGTCCATTGGGAAATAATCATAATCACGCTCAACGGACCAATCCAGTTTATTTTTTTAATGTTTTATGTGGAATAGGGATTTGGCATTTTGGTGAATGGTTTTTGACTCTTTGGTCTAGTATCCTATAATAGGAAATTATTGAAAGCTCTTCAACTCAAGAAGTTTCTTGGAACTTTGGAGTAATTTACATGACCAGTCTAAATACAAAACAAAAAACATTGAACTATTATATACAATGCGTTTGGTTAACGGTTACCGATTCTTTAAGGGCACATTAAATACTCATTCCCATCGATAAATACGCGTTTATTAATAACCCTCCTCACTTACACTTGGCCCTTCGGTAAGACTTTCGACTTTCGTTTGTTAGATTTTCGAGCTTCCAACTTTCCGCTAGGTGCGTCACTCACACGAAGTTAAGTCATCAGTCAGTATATTTTCTTTAGGAATAAATGGCAGTGCGCTCATAACTATATACGAGGGTTGCGCCACAGGCTCAATGGAGGAAATAGATAGAAAAACTTTTAGTGGGCGACCCACTTTACAATAATTGTAAAAGACTTTGACTGGCCTGTTGGTCTAGTGGTTAGTGACCCTAACTGCTATGCCGGAGGTCGTGGGTTCGATTCCCACCCAGGACAAATGTTTGTGTGATGAGCACGATCATTTGTTCTGGGTCTGGGTGTAATTTATCTATAATATGTATGTATTTAGAAATATATAAGTATGTTTATCAGTTGTCTAGTACCCATAACACAAGCTCTGCTTAGCTTGGGACTAGATGGCGTTGTGTGATAGTTGTGGAATATTATTATTATTATTATAAAAGACGTACAAAACATTCGGAATTACTTGATATCCTACCCATGAAGCAGTCTCGGTGTCTAATGAATGATAACTTATCCGCGGATCGTCTTAGGTAAATAACAACAACAACAACATTTATTCATTTTGAGGCCACTTTGGCTGAGTGCGTTACGTGATCACAAAATATGCTTCCTCGAAATACACGGCGCCGAAAGTTTGCAACAGCGAATGCTGTGAAGACAAAAGCACGCAGCAACGCATCATAAGACCTTGTGTTAGTAAACAGACAATATAAATAATGGTAGTAAAACTTGAGCGGCCTTATTACAAAAGTGGTTAAACCTGGGTTTAACTTAGACTTGGTTTATCTCGCATGCCGTCACTTTCTTTTGAATATTATCGAAGTGAGACGGCATGCGAGATAAACCAAGTCTAAGTTAAACCCAGGTTTAACCACTTTTGTAATAAGGGCGGAGTTGTTCACTGTGTCACTTGTTTACTTGCCCTTGGAACCGACGGAACACCAACTGCCGTAAAAAGTCATGTTCCCAGACGAGGTGCAGATAACACATTGGTTCACAAATGATTACAAAAATTATTACCTACGTACAGCATGGTACAGCGTCTCAATTATATAGTAGAAAATGGAACAAAATAATTTGGATTCATACCCCACTCAAGTTTGAATGCAAAGGTTAAGAAAATATGGGCCGCGGGTAGTCCAACGGTTATCGCGGCCTCGACATAGAGGGCGAAGAAGGAACATGGGTGGTTTTTAGTCAGTAGAAGTCTGACACTCCCTTTCGCTCTGCCCAAGAGCGGGAGGGGTTATTCGATGATTTTACACCCACCAAAAAAAAAAAAAAAAAAAAAGGTTAAGAAAATATTCCTTAGTTTGAAAAGACTAAGAAAGACTTAAAATTAAATCAAACTACGAAAACGTTTAAGTTGCTCAAATGAGAGCTTTGTTCCCACAAATTCTCATTTCAACGCGTAAACGAGATCAATTTGGAGGTATATGAAGGAGGCTTGGGTAAACACCAGGATTTGGGTTAATTGTAATTACTGAGTCTCTTAGTTGCCGTAATAGACAGAATAATGCGTTATTAGATTGGTTTAAATATGGTTGTCTTCGTAGGATTAAGAGGAATTTATAGTCAACTACCGGACGTCACGCGGTTTTACCCGCGTAGTTCCCGTTCCCGTTTGAATACAGGGATTAAAAGTAGCCTATGTACCCGGGGATAGTGTAGCTTCCCAAAGGTGAAAGAATTTTTCAAATCGGTCCAGTAGTTTCGGAGCCTATTCATTACAAACATTATTAGTGTAGACAAACATACACACACACAAAAATACAAATTTTTCCTCTTTATAATATTAGTATATAATAAGATCAACTATCGATGTCAACATCAGCCGGATTACTATGGCTATTGTATTTGCAACGCTACTGACCAAACTATTAGTAAAAACGTAGTGTATAGTTAGGTTGGGTTGGTACCCAATGTGCCTATTGGCCTTGTTCTTTTCTGTCTCATGCTTCTTTAATAATAATAATTATTATTATATTTATAAGACTACAAAAGAGGTCCACTGTGTTAGTAACAATTTAGCTTAGTCTATGTTAGTATTTCATAACTATGACAGATAGGGTTCGATTGGTTAGTAACAATATAACTTAGCATAATAATATGTTAGTACTTAATAACTATCTCACTAACTACTTACATGGAGGGAAGTGGAAATTATATTTTTCCTATTCCTCCTTTATTCTTTTCTGATTAATTTCATTGCGGGATCCGAGACAATTAATTAAAGATTCTGGAATTCTGGAGTTACAGTAGTTGGTTGGTTAGTTAGTTGGTAGTTGGTGGTGTTGTTTTATTGTTTCGGACTTGTCCCATAAAAAAAAATCTAAGTTTTTTTAAATTGGTAAGAAGTAATAAGTTGTTCACCTGTGGAAGGCTGCATAGAAGAGCGATGACCCATGCCAGAGACAGCATCATCTTGCTTCTCTTTCTTGCTATGGGTAGCCTTAGTGGGTAGAGGATGGCGAAGAATCTGGAAGAAAAATAAGTACCTATTAATAATATATTAATATCTTTCAAAGGTTAAAAAGCAGCCCCGAGGAGAAGATTCCATTACACTTTGCATCGTAGCGGGTTATGACAAAGAACAAACAAATCTTGCCGAAAAAAGACACCAAAATTAGGCAAAATCAATAAACCACAAATTCCCATTAAGTAGATAATTGAGTGCGAGAACAATTTGCTCAGAACTCAAACTGTTCTGTCACAGGAACAATTATGATGACAAAATAATAATTCAAGTTTAACAGTTTCCTAACAGTTTTGTAACTTCGCAACTGAGTGATGTTTGAGGTCTTTAGAAATAGCTACAAGCTTTTGACACTATTCATGAAAATATGTCTAAGTTGTCACCGTTTCATTACATCGAAAATTCGAATATTTATTGTCATTTAGGAATAAAATATTTGATAAGTTCGACGAACAATTCCCAGCGCTTTTATTGGAATCATATTTTATTAAACCTCTATTTCTAAAGGGGTACACATTCATAGTATAGTAATATCTATATTTTTTCACACCAATATAATAAACGTGAATATTTTTCCTAGAAATTCAAAACAAACTGGGTCTGCCAGTTTGTCTGGATTTTATTTGCTTTTTATGTCATAAAAATAGCTCATCAGATTTTGATGAAACTTGACCACCCTGCACAAAGTTAAAAAAAAACCCGTACCATACCGCCTTCCTTTTTCTACTCTCTTGGTACTTTGTGGGACTTTACTATCCATTTTTCTTCCTACTTGTCCTTGCCCATTAAAAATAACCTAAAAAATTACTGGGTCATTTCGGTTTTATTCTATTTATCGTTGGATTCTTCTGCTGTCTGTACGGATATAACCAATATAGCGGATTTTTCTTCATAAAAATAGAGCTGTGGCGAGTTTACACATACTTTTTTACGTGGCAAATTTACTTTGTGACGAATGTAGAATAACCCTAACATGACCTCGCTTTATAAAGGGTGTAAAACAAAGTCAATAGGCACTTGTTCTACCCGTCATCGCAACACAATGTGTTAAGATGAGTTTTACAGTAAAATCCGTAAACGATTTTACTCCCCCAAAAACTACCGTTTCCCAGCAATAATTTTTGCTTATTGACATATTTAATAAGCTTGATATACATAATGGCTTTGTGAAGGGTCCGTTTACACACTACATTAATTTTAGGTACATTGAAAAATCTGCATAAACTAGTTTTATATAGTTTGATTGGTCGTCATGAGTACAGTTAGACCAAATCCGGCTCAGAACTGTAATAGTATTTACCCTGATAATTCATTCCCGTAGGATAATTTTTGAGAAAGCGGGTGAAGTCGCGCGAAAAAGTCAGTTGACAATAAATATTTGTTACATTGCTCCTCAAACGTCAAAGTCAGGCGATCTCGAGATAACAAGACCCATTTCACGGTATCTCATAGAATGTACCAAACGAAATTCGATAAAATTGATGTTTGAAGCCTCTTTATGACACATTCTCGTCGGTATTTTTTTCGTATTTTTGTCTATGCTTCTTATTATAAAGGGTGTAAAAGTATCCTTAACGCAAACGAAGGGCAATTGTTCTCCCCACCACTGCGATAATTTTTTTGTTCTCCACCTAGCTACGGAGATATTGGGGGCAAAGTTCCAAATTTTGCACAGCCGTTTTGTAAATACTAGTTTTTCAGGTTATAACTTTACTTATTTATCCTCCATGACCCTTTTACTATTCAAAGCACCCACTAGCACAATGTTTTAAGAGTGCTACATTTTACCGTAAAATGAGATTTTTGACCCAAAAAAAAAAATCTAGCAAAAAATTTTGCGTAGGGGTACTTAGTTTGAGGTACAGAATGCTTATTTGACGTAATTTTTTTTTTATGGGACAAGCCCGCCTCACTATTCCCAAACCACTGTAACTTCTGTAAGCCAGAATTAAGTGGCGACCACAAGAAAAGCGCCGAGACAATGAAGCTCGACGAAGTCCCAGATAAATGATTTGACTGTCTTGACAGCAACGAAATTAATCAGAAAAGAATAGCGGAGGAGTAGGAAAAACAGAAATTTCCACTTCCCTCCATATCAGCAGGAGACAGAAAAGAACAAGGCCATTAGGCAAACAGGGACGTATACAACTGAGATAAGCCCAGTTGCCTAGCACCACGGATATTGTTGTCTTTAATATTACTGGGTCCTAAGTTGTGAGCTGTTATATTTGATTCCAATAATAGGTAGGTATGACAAAAATGCTTGAACGCACGGAAATTTGTTCTAGTTTCTACAAGGTCCGTATAGTAAATAGCTCCGGATGTAACCTGTACACTATCCAACATAATATTACGTTCATTCTGCCAAAGACTACACTCCCATAAAATGTGATGTGCGGATTGTTCATATTCGCAGTCAGATGTAGAACATTGACAAAAAGGCGACGCAACAAGCTTGAAGGAAAATAATTTACTCTTAAAGTTACCATGACCTGTGAGAAATTGGGCAACATAGTGATCCACCTCCAGCCATGTCCTGGCCAGCCGCTTACGAACGGATGGAAAGAACTGGTGGAGGTGTCGGCCTTTGATGGAATTATCCCACCTACATTGCCATTCTGACAAAAGTTCCTCCCAGACGTCAGTCTGTGGTTTAAGTAATAAAATAGCTAGTATTTTAATACGGTCACGTTGTGTTAAAAAGTCTGCGTCCGCGGTCTCTCGTGCGCAGTAGTACATTGAAGCACGGCGCTGCACTTCAAGATCGACTGGAAGTACCCCTGCCAGTACCGGTAAGGCTTCAGTACTAACCGTCCTATACGCTTTACACAAGAAAATCAAGGCCAACCGCTGGCTTTGAAGTAATTTACGTCGTGCCGCTCCTATGGTGGCCCTATCGGCCCAAACTGGTGCCCCGTAGCACATACACCCCAAGTAAGTAGCCCCATAGATCGTCTTCAGAGTTACAAATGATAAACCCCACGTAGATTTAGATATTCTCTTAAAAGTTCTTTTTAGCTTTTTCACCGATGGTTTTTATGTGTTCAATGAACGAAAAACTCCTCTCTAAGACAAACCCAAGGTAGCACACGGACTCCTTCTTTTTCACGGAACCGTTATTAAATTTTATACTGGGCATGATTTAAGATTACCTTTTAAAAGAAATTGTTAAGTTTTATGTGGTGCAAAGGTCAGACGGTTACGATCACCCCACTGGGATATTAATTTTAGGCAAGTGTCAGCCAAATTTTCGAGTCCAGCCCGAGTACCTACTTGACTGAATGAGCAGCAGGCCGTCGTCCGCGTAACCGGTTAATGAACAGCCGCATGGAAGTGGAATCGCGAGGAAGTCATCAAAGCCCACGTTCCATACATACGGACCCATAACCGAACCCTGAGGGCATTCCATGGTGAGGGACTTTGACATAGAATGATGTCCGAGTTTGAGTTTGGTTGACGTATGTGTGAAGGGTTAATTTACATCCTGTATATAAGTAAAACTAGCTTGTTTTATTTTCTTCAGCAGGATATTTGTGCCGCATCCTGTCCTGCCCATCCTGCACTACCACTTGCACCTTTAGGATTTTTTAAGTAAGTGTTAGAGCTGTGCAGGTGGCTACATAATGGTATGGCACAGTTTGAGTTCTTTGACAACGACACGTTAAGATGAAAAACTATTTTCTACTTCGAGATTTTGCCCTTAAGTAGCACGGAATTTATCACATTGTGGGTGTGTAACAAAAATCAAGCTCCGTTCAACCGTAAAGTCGTGAACAGGTAACAGACAGACTTCATTCAAATTTTCTATAATATTTCTAATGGATATTTCTATATATTTCATTTATACGTATTTTTATTTTTTGGGGTATACAGGTTAGAAAGGACATCGATCCACAGAGTATGACCATCATTCTGAAACCCTCCATTTTCCAACGTTAATTTCAAAAACTATTGTTCTATGCATTTTAATCATGCAGGTATTGCACTTTTAGTAAGTAAAGTATAACGGGCTGGTATACACAGCTCCAAAGCAAGCAGCGTAATTGTTCGATATATCATGGCCACCCATCCACAAACCGACCTCAGCAAGAATATAAACCAATGTCGGCACACACACACATACATCGGCATCGGCATACATGGTAATCGTTTGTGCGACAATGTACATAGCAGTGAAACAAATAAAGTAACTACCGTCGCCCACGAATTTTGCTTCCTCCTTTAAGACTACCACCACATCCTGCACATAATAATTAATATATTATAGCTTACGTTGGTAACATCAGTTGCAAACTAATTTGAAACCAGGCTTATATTTTGCTACATACAAATACACTCGTATCGCTAGTCGTGGAAGTAACTTGAGTCGGACTTGACACGCCTACATTTCGGCCCATTAGACATTTTGACAGCTGCAATTTGTTTATAATATGACAAAAACGTCCACTTTTCATTACAGAATAACATTTTGGACATCTTTAACATTGTTTACCGTGACAAAATTATGACATCTTACGCATTGATTAAAATATATTGCAACTATGGGTTTGGCAAGGCTGGCTGATGTAGGAGGCAATGTGCATATGCGAAGGTCCTTGAAGGAAGGGCCTTATTCGTTGACCTGCCAATTGCGGCCAAGAAGTTCTAGGATTGATTTGACGTGGTCGGCGATGGCTCCGTATTGTCATGACAACGACAGTCAAGTTCAATATTAAAACTCGTCGGAACTATAAATATGGGTACCTGAGCTGTACCTCGCTTTGTATGAGCTTCTCGTACAATAAGAGATCAGGTTAGTTTGGTTAACGCCTCTCAAGTTGGCATATGAGAAACGGTCCTGGTAGCAAGTGTAGTACGCTCAGGATTCATGTCGTTTCAAGGAGACACTAGTATTATAATCTGTCATGCTGTCGTCTTAACGGATAGACCTACGAATACGGCATGTCACACAAGGTGGAAGGAACACTAACGGTAAAATGGTTACCAAATATTCAATACTTCATTCGGACATACACACCGCACATAGACATTATAAGACATTATCGACTATATGTCCCTTCCATTGTGTATGGAAATCCGGCCACGATATGTGTTTTTCTTTTATAAAATAAATAAAAATTGACGAAGATAAAACGCGTCAAAGATTTGAGTGGGGGGTTGTGACGTCACTGACCGCTAAAGACTGCATACTAATGTCTCAGAAAATGACGTCATACGAGTTTTCAAAGCCCTGTATCGTCTTCATTGTTTATTTACGTGAAAAAAGAAAAAATACGTGTCCAATATTTTTTGGTAATCTATCTGACGGACTAATTAGTTTTTTTTGTTAAACTACCCTATTCAATAGTTAAACGCTTTTATGTAAAATCAAGCTTTAAAAGTCAAGAAGATGATAAATGAAAGCCCTAATACTAGTAAACCTGTTTAATAGAACCATTTATAATTAAAATCTTAGACTATTCTGTAGACTTTGCTTGAAGCGGATGACTGCAATTAAAGGCAGGCTTAAGATTATTATAACAACTTTAATTATTCTGAAAATGACTAGATGTTTTTCATCCTTCTAGCCTTCATGATATTCTGCGAACCCACGTTAAATTTTCTGAAAAATAGTTACCTTACAGTCGAGTTCACAGATTACGTAAATGACCCATAAACCAATTACGAGTAGGTACTGTTAAGAGAGCAGCGGTGGCCCAGTGGTGGTGGCCCCGACTTACGAACAGTAGGTCGTGGATTCGAACCCAGGCAGGCACATTACTTTATGTAATTTATTTCATGACCGCTGCTCTCAAAACGGTGAAGAAAAACATCGTGAGGAAACTACATGAAAAATGTCTTAGAACCAAAAAATTCGAAGACATGTGACATCTACCAATCCGCACTGGGCCCGCGTGCTAGATTATAGCCCATTCCCTTTAAAAAAAAGAGAGGAGGCCTGTGTCCCAGCAGTGGGAACATTAATAGGCTGTTGATGATGACTGTTCAATTTGATCCTCAGAAAGCACGTCAAGCCGTTGGTCCCGTCTGTTATTTAACATCTTTGACAGTTGGCCTTAAAGACTGAAAACCAATCTTACCCAGGGATTACATATTACTCAGTTATAATAAATAACTGAGTTTTGAAGGTAAGATAGGTAGTCCGGTTAGGTTAAACTGTTGGGAAAAAGCAAGGCAGATGATGAATGAAGATTCGGCAGTTTTTAAAATTGTTCATACTTTTAATCAAAATTAATAACAAAAATATTGATACCAGGAAAACATCCGAATCCTGAAACTGAATTCTTATTTTGGCGCCAGCGAAAGGAACGTTTTTGAAAGTCTGTGAGTGCGGAGTTTAATAAATTTAATTTCGACCCCATGGCAACGCGAACGGTATCACGAAGGAGTCTCTTCTTGTTGTAAAGCTTCCATTTATATTGTAGTGTGGTCAACATAAAGCCTTAAGTACCTAAAGCCATACGATTCAAAGAATTAAACCATATTCTGGTCTAAATAAGAAAATACTTTTTTGCTTTATAAAAAAGGAAAGTTAAACAATGGAAGGTGACCTTTTGTCTGTAACAATAGAAGATTTTATTTATACACCTACCAACAACATTAAAACACCTTTAATTTGATGAAACAGGTTTTTTTTTCAAATAAGTCTTTACGGAAATATAAATAGAATCCTCCCTTCTTCTAATTTTCTACTTTGATTTTACTGTATATTATGTATTTAGCAATGAAGTTCTTTTAATATTAGAACAACCGATTGTGGTATTCACGATATTTTTAGATATCAAAAAACTTTGGCACCACATCTGGAAACACTATCTTGTTTCGGGCCTCTCATAAAAAGGTCCGAAATGGCCAAAATCGGTATTTTTTGTTTGAAACAATATCCAGCTCGACACGACCCGCACTATCCCTTACATGAGACAAAAAAAAATAGAAATTTCGATCTAATGCTATAAATTATTCAACGTTTAACATAAAGGCTACTAACTATATGTTTTGCACAGTATAGGGGTGTCTGGTATAGACTTTATTTGTGCTATCTAGGATGCCTAGAGTTCGCTCTGCCCAAGAGCTGAAAGAGCTTATTTGATGATTTTCCACCCCCAAAAAAAAGGGTGCCCAGATTTGGGGTGTTACACAGGCTGTTCAAACAAGTGTCAATCGGTTAAATTTCTTGTCTATAGCTTTATCGAACCAATTTTTTTTTAATGGACTGCCTCAGTTGCATCACTTTAATTTTGTTTTCCTAAGATAAAAACAAAATCGATAGCTGCTGCTGGAATCAATACGAATTTTGATATGGGACAAAATGTTCTAAAGTAAGTAAGTATTATTGTTTATAGACTCGGAGTAAAATGGTTGTAACACACGGACGGACAGACCGAATAAAATAATAATAATATAAGAGTACAGGTTATTTTTTACTGGTGAAACTTTTAACTAAATGAATGGAACGAGAAAGGCCTAAAAAAAGATGATTGTTTGCGTTAAGGGTACTCTTACACCCTTTATATTAGAATTGGATGGTGACTAAAAATCATCTTGTATAGGTACTAAACTCTCGGAACGAATCACTCAGTTACTGAGTCAATAGAACCCTTGTGTTATTATAACAATTAGTTTATGTTTATTTACAGTTTTGGGGTTAATGCACTCGAATGCAATTCAAATTGTTTCAAGGCATTTGCCTTGAAACAATTTGAATGGCTAAAAATGGCTAATAAAACTTCATTCACATATAAGTTAAGCTTATTGTATTGAATTCGTTATCAAACTATCCCAGCCCAAACATAATATACTTTTTTTAAGGTTTTACTACCTCCGTTAAAGACTTTGTTGAAAGACCATCAGCCATTTAAAAATTAAGAAAAGGTAAAAGTTTTGAAACTAAAACCTGAGGGCCCACGAGGTAGATTATAGCCCTTTTTCTCTCAAAGAGAGGTGGCCTGTGTCCCAGCAGTGGGATCAATAATATAATATAATTAACAAATAATAGGCTGTTGATGGTGTTGACATATTCATTTTTTTCGGACGTTTTTATAGTTCCGCGCTATTCAAGTAGTGATGTCGTTAGGTCGTATGTATGTAGATTTGATTGATGAAATTAATATTTATTCCTTATTTTACTCCATATTTCATTACAAGTTGTTTATTAATTGTGAATTGTTATGGAAATTAACATAGAAGTTTTACATCTGCGTTTTACATGGGCGTCCCGTGACTGCCAGATATTTTTCTATTTCATTGGTTCAATACACGAAGCGTGATTGATGTTCGCTTTGACAAAAGCTGTCAACCAGATTTCACTGTATAAAGAGTAATGTACCGGACCTTTATATAAACCGGCCTCTTTTTTACGTAGATTTTTTTTTCAAAAAGATAAAAATCTGTCTGACAAACTGTGGGCCACAATAGTAGGAAACTGGTGCCCTGACACAGTGAGGCGGGGTCGCGGGAGGCAGGCCACCAAGGAGATGACGGGACGAATTAGATAGGTTCCGTCACAACTGGAAGGAGGACGCACGGGTTCGAGAGAAATGGAAGGAGTGGAGGAAAAAAATAAGTCATAGATATTTTTGCATCGCGTGTAAACGCTAAATGTGATAAATATATATCTTGGCATAGGGACCCATTTGCTTGGAATGTTAATGCATTTACTGTTAATTGGTCAAAGTTTTTCTTTTACGCATTGCCACCTTTTTATTTATTTTTAAAAGTAATTCAGAAAATTAGGACAGATAGAGCAACTGATATTGCAGCTTTCCCGATGTGGCCATCTCAGCCTTGGTACCCGTTGTTAATGTCTATGGTAGCGTCAGAAATAATCTCCATGAACCGTTCAGAAAATCTTTTAACTGCTTTCAAGAAAAGAGTTATAACCCGACTACGTTAAAATCACACTCTGAAAATAATAATAAAAAATATAATCTAGCCCTTTCATTCATTTATATAATTTTTCCTCATAATGGCACCATATTTAATTTAATGTGATAACTCAAAACCCTATCAGCGGACAATCAAGACGCTTCTAACGATGTCCTATGTGTCGAATTATAATAAGTGGTTTAGAAGTTAGGCGGGAACAAATGAATATATTATATACACGGGCAGAAATCGTAACCCTCCGCCGTAGTCGGGTAAACATTTTGCTTATAATTATATTCCTCTGATCGTCGTTAGAGGAAGTTTTTCCAGCTTAAACAGTTTGAGTAGTAACCTTCAGATTACATTGTTTTTGGAGTATGGTTACAAGAATAGAACAACGGATAATTGTTTCAATGAAACAAAAAGGAATCTACCCACGTATAGCCCCTAGAACTCTCTCTGATATATTGCTCACCCCGGTGTGTGCCCCGCCTTCCACAAATTAATTTTCGCTCCAAAGGAGAACTTTTAAAAAGGTTGACATTCCATTTTCTGAGAGTAGAATTAATTCTAAAAGTGTTTTGTTCTATGGCATTAATTCGTAACAAAAAATGAAAATGAGGAAAATTTGAGTCCATCGATTTGCAAAGAAGAAGAAAACTAAAAGATAAAAATCATAATTCTATTTGATTTATTTAAACTTCATGCACAAGAGTGGTGAATATGCAGACTTAACTCCACAAGGCATTCTCTACCAATCACCATGATTATCATGTTTTTTCCCCAAGGGGTAAGGCAGAAGTGTGCCAAAATACACATGTACATGCCCAGAGTTACATGGGCTAGCCTATTGACATCAATCGACCATAATACAAAACGGCGAACCATCATCATCTGCCTGGCCTTTACACAATCTATTACCAAATGCAGCTGAATACCAGAATTTTACATGGATCGAGTAATACCCTGGCTGACTGGTATTCTGCTCTCAAAACGGTGAAGGAAAACATCGTGAGGAAACCGGCATGTCTTAGAATCAAAAAATTCGCGTGGTGAATTATAGCCCATCCCTCTCTTAGAGAGGAGGCCTTAGTCCCTACAGTGGGAACATTATAGGCTGATGATGATGATGATGATGATGACTGATTTCCGAACACACCCAGTTAGTACTAGATAATACGATACCTCTGTAAAATCGATACAATTCTTAATTCCAAACGACAGAACTAATTAACACTTCGTGCTAGGACCACAGAAGTACGTATTCACTTACAACTCGACCAACGAAGGCTTTTGCTGAATTATACGTGGATTTTTTAAAATCATCAAATGACCCCCTCACTCTGGGCGGAGTGTCAGACTTGTACTGACTAAAACTTACTCATGTTCCTTCTTAACCGTTTGTGTTCCGGGCCGCAGTATCTCTTTCGAACAGTGAGTCATCAGTTTGCTATAATAAGACGTAAATACTCGTACCATGTAAAGCAAGACGGTTCACAAGTTTGTTTATGAAATAGTTTTCCTACTGCAAGTAATAATTATGTGATTTAACTGACGTGAATTTTAACAATAAGCTTGCAGTGCTGGAAAATAACACGTAGTCGTATTAAATAAAGCAAATAATACTTCCATTTGTCGCGAATGCAGTTTAATACAAACTGATAATGTTAATAATTTTTCTTTGTGGAAAGTCTCATTTTTTCAAATTACGAGCTTATCATGATACAGCTATCCCCAAATTTTGCATACCTACACGTTTAGTTTGGATGAAAATGTATAGTTAGCTAAGGGATGTTATCCTAAATTCAATATGGCGGACTGCCAAAGATAGCACTCTTTATATCAGTAATTTCAAAATGATATTTTTTAACCAACCGAATTCAATGAAGAATGCGGACATACGTTGCATCTTAAAATAAAACTTATGGCTATCGAACACGCAGTTTTTAGGGTTCCGTAGTCAATATGGAACCCTTATAGTTTTGCCATGTCCGTCTGTCTGTGATTCTGTCTGTCCGTCCGCACTATATCTCAAAGATTCTTAGTACTAGAAAGCTGTAATTTGGCATAAATATATAAATGAGCTACACCGACAAAGTGCTAAAGTAAAATATTGTTTTTTTTTCTATGGTATCTCCAATACGACGACGAAAAAAAAACATCCCCACTTTAAAGTGGGGATGTTTTTTTTTTCTCTCAAAGTCCAGTGTGTGGGATGTCGATGGATAGAACTTTAAAAAACAATGCTAGTTTGCTGAAACAGTTTATTGAATAAGGGATTCGTTTGTGAAACATTAAGCTTTAAAGGGCAATTTTTTTTAGACTCAAGTGTGTCAACCTAAACCTACTTACTATACGTGTTGTGTATGGGCATGTGAAAAAATTCATGGTAGTAGCATTTATAACGAAAATAAAAGAAAAACTATCACAGCTATGTAGGAAAATTCACGAATTACCATGTCACCATATATAAGGGAAGTCCCTCATTCATGATAAAAAAATTGTACAAAAGTATTTCTTACCTGTCGAGTGAGATGCAGACAAGCACATTTGATGACAAGTATAGCCCGAAAGCTCTTAAAACTAAGAAGAATTTGCAAGCAAGGTTGCCTGCTAACCACGCGTTGGTTGTTCGCCACCCAATCTGTAAACAAAGAAATAACATATTAACAAAAAAGAAAGTCTCAAACATTAATAGGGTAAAAAAAATTGCACTTTTTTTCTTAATATCGGACGATCATTACGCCCATTAATTTATCAAAGAAACACACTGCCGCACTCCAGAGATTAATATATAGATATTTAATGATTACTTAGGCCATCCCTTAGTAAAGGCTTTGAAAGTTTTGACAGTTTTGTCATGTATGTCAAATCTTTACTAAGTGACGGCTTAAGTAATCATTAAATATCTCTGATACCGCAGTTAGTGTGTTAATTTCGAGTAAGTCTTCACAACAGGGATATTCCGGGAATCCTATTCAATTCATTGTTCCGCGGCAGCCATTTTGATTCGATGTCATTCATTTAAAAAATTGTACTGGCTTGTAATGCTTTTTAAACGACTTCCAAAAAGAAGGAGGTTTCTCAATTCGAGCATATTGATTTTGTTCCTTCGGCTATTTCTTCTCAGAGTAGTCAGGTACGAAACACCGGCCCCATCTAGTTCTAAAACATAACATGATTTGACGTGTAAAAGTGTTTTGTAAAACCAATTTACAGAACTAAATCACAATAATATTAAAAAGGCGAAAGTGTGTGAGTGTGTATGCTTGTTACTTCTTCACGCAAAAACTACTGAACGGATTTGGATAAAATTTGGTATACAGATAGTTCATAATCTGGATTAACACATAGGATAGATTTTTATCCCGATTTAATCTTCTCGTGAGATAATTTTCGAGTTGTAGCGGGTGTAGCCGCTGGCAACAACTAGAATTATTTAATTTGAAAATAAATTTTATAGGCCCAACCGCATCGGCGACAAATTATTCTTAAATTCACTAGCATAATTTTTATTTTTAAAATTAAATTGATTTTTATTAGCATTAGGTAGGTCAAACTGTGACCAAGTTGCTAGCCGAGATGGTCGTAGTAACTGAGCTAGGGCACCCCGATGAAACTGGTGAGCGGTCAATCCCCAATTAAGAGTACCTACAATCGTATTGTCAAGTCACCATTTTAGCCAAAATGCTACAAGATTTGTTTAACCTTCTAATCTTTAGTTTATTTCAACACTCATATTTAACTGTAACATTTCAACAACTCATTTTAACTATCGACATCACACGGAATGAAGATAAAGTTCTTACCCAAAGATTATTACGAAAATAGAAAAACAATAAAAAAAAGTTACGAAACCAAAACGTCAAGATAATAAGATCATAGAGCAGGTATTATTTCATGAAATAAAAGCACTAGGAATTATGGACCCGAGGGAGTTGTGCTAAAAAAGTATTTTTCAATGTTCGTTTGAATAAATGTTCAGAAGAATTTAGTACTTAACATTTATTGTGTAAGTGTGCTTCGATGTTTAGAATAAAGACCAGAGGCAAACTTTATTTGAAATACTCGTAGGTTAAGCTTTTACGATGTATTGGTCATAAAAAACCTAAATGAAAGTTCACTTACAATTAGATATAAATTGAGTAGGAAACTGAGCATAGCGTAATCTGCCCATAATATGCCTGATAATACCACATGACTTTAAAAAAAATTGGCGAAAATCTGCCCATTGGCCGACCGAAATGAAATAGGTACCTATAGGTACCTATATGTAGGTATAACCGCATGCATTTTTGTAAAGAGTCCTATATCTCCATGGTGGTGCGATTTTTTTTTCGTGCTCACGCAGAATTAAGCTAGCCAAGAAATGTAAGGATATCATAAGTGTAAGGCGACTGTTAGGATTCTCGTACTGCTCGTTATTTTAAGCCAGCTGAAAAATTTATGTAGGTAGTACAGTTCTTTGACGTACAAGACACTTACGAATTTGAAGGACCAATTAGGAAGAGGAAATAACAATGTCTGCTAAAAATACATTCCAAAACATATCGTGTACCAAGCCGAAAGATGTCCAACCTCTACATAAGCTACCACGACTAATCCGGTGGAGTATGATATATTTCTAAGTCACCAAAGACAATAAAGATAAAGAAATGTTCATATACACAAATGTTTGTTTGTCTATGTCGACGATATGACCACATCACATTGACTTAGGTGGTGACTCATCCGAACTTGCGAATCAGGCAACGCCTTCATTTTTAAAAGGCTGACGTTTCTCGGATGCGGATGTATTATTTTTCGGATGAGTTGCCACTTATGTCGTATTCGTGCTGTGTCGCAAACTATGCTCCACATCCTATCCAGCACATGCTATCGAAGAGACCTCTATAAAGCCGAGAAAAACTTTTTACTACACTAATTTCGTATGTTATTATGTGTTGCTACTGTGCCAGTAGGTTAGTTTTATTTATTTTTGTTTACTCATACTCTAAAAATAGGTCATAACATGCCTGATGAGAGGGTTGAAAGTTATGCTTTGCAGCCCTAGAGAGAATCGCATTCAACTGACAGCTGCTAAATTAATGGCAAAATCTTTGCCATTTTTTATTAATGACTAGCGGACTTCACGCAGTTTCAACCGCGTAGTTCCCGTTCCCATGGGATTACGGTAATAAAAAGTAGCTTATGTCACCCGGGGATAGTGTAGCTTCCCAACAGTGAAAGAATTTATCAAATCGGTCCAGTAGTTTTGGAGCCTATTCGTTACAAACAAACAAACAAATCTTTCCTCTTTATAATATTAGTGTAGATGAACATGAAAAATACTGAATGTATAGTTAGACGACCAGAGGGCAAAAAAAAAACAAAATAAGCGACTGAGTAACAATCCGATCAACACTCATTTTTTCTTTAACTAATAATTTTATTTAAGGTCTTATTTTTCCTTTCCTCGTATTCGTAATGAAGCACAGTGTTTACCTCAGGTAAATTACTTATTTAGTACCTCGAACTATTAGCGCCCTCACTACGTTGCGGGTGCCAAACCCTACCTCGGGCCTAAATAAGTACATTTCACCCCTTGGATAACAATGTACTATTTCTGACATTTAAATTAAAAGTACCTGTAATGGTCTATTTGGAATAAATTCTTTTAGTTTGAATATCATTTTACAATTGATATACACACAGTAGTGTAAGTTGAATCTACTTTGCACACAGTCTGCTAGCACAAACAAATAGATAGATATAGTTAATCACTTTTAAATCACCATTAATTAATTAATATTAATACAATAAATATTTAGCAATAATGCACAGTATAAATGTTGTTGATCCGACGAAGCGCGAGCGACAAGTGAGCTCAGCCCACTGAGCTCGAGGTTTTTAAAGACCGCCTTCCCCCCACCGAAGTGACTTCTAATGCGGGTAGCGATTGTGACTCGACAGCGACGTTCCAACGTCCGGTTCGGTGCAGGTGGCAGCACTGAGCCCACGGTGCGTCGCTTGACTCGTGCTACAGGCGCTATGTTTGGTCGCCGGAAGTAGTGGCGCCAACATCCGGCCCTCCTGAACTGTGTCTGTCCCTAGACACACTGTCATCTGTAATGTGAGAGTAAACATGTTAGCTTTGATGACTACAACAGGTACAATGCTACGTTATGTTGAATGAGTTCCCACTACTGAGCAAATGAATAGTACATGCAAAAGTGTGATCCCTGACTTCGCACTACTATGCTCAGACTCGCAGTCCACATGATAGCCGAAGCTTCCAGTTCATCAACTTTTATCTGCATGAACCACATTTTGGCTCGCAACAAGATCAAGGTCGAACCTTACTTGTTTTGTAGTGGAAACTTCATTACAACTGTAACATTTCTATTCAATTAAGTTTTATTTTGTTTGATTGGAAAAATATTGTACAAGTCTCATTCTCATGTTGGTAATCTTTTAAAACCATAATATAAATAAATATTTTACCTTTTGATGTTTTATTTAATTAGTATTTTGTATACATACCAACCACGCCAACATCCTCATCCCAATCGTTTATCTTAATCCACGGTTTCATGTTTTCTACACAGGTAGTACCAGAATATTTCTTGTGTGATCGCTCGCTGCCTATTATGTCTTCTATCTGGTATCTATCTTTTCCGAGTATTTTTGTAACTTTGAAAGGGCCCTTGAACACCGGTAGGAGTTTAGTACTGCTGCCATTACCAGCCTGGCTAGACACTTTTACGAGAACCAAATCACCAATCTCATAATGTTTAGCCACACAACGTTTTGTATCAAACCTTTCTTTTTGATGTCTAGCATCTTGTAGTATTCGTGTGTCGATATCTCGTCGCAGCTGTGTGACATCTATTATTTCTTCTTGCTCAGGTAAAAATATGTCGCTCTCTGTTCTAAGGCGGTACCCAAAAAATGCTTCACTGGGGACTGCGTTGATGGTTTTCTGCAACGTGCTATTCATACCTTGTTGTAAACACGTAAGAACATCATCCCAGTGTGTGTAGTCGATATCTGCACCCAATGAACGCAGTGCCTCTACTATTGTTTTATTATAGCGTTCGACTTGCCCGTTCGACCTTGGCATGCCAGTTGCTATAGTGTGTGCACGAATGTTTTTGCCGTCACAATATGTTTGAAATGCCTTTGCCGTAAAAGCAGGACCAGCGTCAGTAATTAGTCTTCGCGGATTGCCAAAAATCTTAAACAAATGGTCTAATTCTTTTATGACACAAGCAGTGCTTGTATCACGCACTGGAAATACAAAGACGAACTTTGTAAACGCATCTACAAGTACCAGAATATGACAATTACCTTTTGATGATTTTACAAATGGACCCACATGGTCCATATGGAGAGTATGAAAGGGGCGAGCATATTTTGGAATTGGAAACATCTGACCTTCCTTTTTACCACTTTTATTTTTATTGTATAAGCAGTGTAAACAATTTTTTATGTATTTAGTTACCGTTTTTTTCATTTTAGGAAACCAATATTTATGTTTAATTCTTTCTAAGGTCTTGTCTACAGCGAAGTGACCTATTTTGTCATGATTGTATAAAATTACTTGCCAGATACAATTTTTTGGTACAACCCATCTACGACCTATTTCAGTGCGACGGTAGATTTTATTTCCAAGCAATTCGTACTCATTAAAAACATTCCGATTCGCATCAGCCTCTCCTGATAGTAACACATCTCTGATTTTACATAGATTTGGGTCTTGCTCCTGAACACTCAAAAGCCAGTCAGCTTCGGTGATAGACATTACTATTTGTTTTTCACAAACTTCACCACTAAAGGAGGGGTTTCGGCTAAGTGCATCAACATGTTGCATTTTAGCGCCGGGTCTATGACAAATCTCAAAGTCAAATTCTTGAGTCAGGAGCACCCACCTGGCTATGCGTGGCAACACTTCTTTTTTTGTGAGCGAGTATCTGACGGCATTACAGTCCGTGATTAATTTAAACTTACGGCCCAACAAATATAAACGAAACTTTTGAAATGACGCCACAATAGCAAGGAGCTCGAGCTCAAACGAGTGGTAACGCTTTTCCTCATTAGTCGTTTGCCTGCTATAGTAATATATCGGTCGCTCACCATGTTCATGCACTTGTACCATAATTCCAGCTACACCCTCCCTACTTGCATCTGTATAAAGTATGGTTTCTTTTTTAGGATCAAAGATAGCTAAGGTAGAATCACCTGTTAAGGCTTCTTTTAATAGATTTACCGTCCGGATTTGTTCGTCTGTCCATTGCCACCTTTGTCCTTTTTTTAATAATTTTGTTAGTGGGCTACTTAGTATTGCACAGTCCTTAATAAATTTACGGAAATAGTTAACTAACCCTAAGAATTGACGCAGCTGATGAACCGTTTTGGGTACTGGGAATTGCTTTATGGCATCAATTTTTTTTGGTGTGGGTCTAATACCATCACCATTTACTTCATATCCGAGAAAAGTGATGTCAGTTAAAAAGAAATAACACTTTTTTAGGTTAAGAGTCAAACCGTGTTCTTTAAAAATTTTTAGTACTGATTCCAGGATGATAAAATTTTCTTCAACGGTTTCTGATACGATTAACACATCATCTAGATATACAATGACATTTTTGAAGCGTAAATTACCCAATATCTGGTTCATCATGCGTTGAAAAACCGATGGTCCATTCGACAGCCCAAATGGCATGCGCAAAAACTCATAATGTCCATCTTCCGTTATGAATGCAGTTTTATCTATTGAGCCCTCATTTACACGTAACTGATAATAACCACTCTTCATATCTAAACTAGTAAAATACTTGCACCCTTTTAATCTATCTAACAGGTCCTCTATGCGTGGCATAGGGTATTTCTCTTTAGTGGTTACTTTATTCAACGACCTGTAATCCACGCATAATCGTTTTTCCCCCCCTTTTTTCTCTACTAATAGTACAGGACTAGCGAATGGAGACTTGCTTTCGCGAATTATGTTATTTTTAAGGAGCTCGTCAATTATTTTACGTAACGATGCCCTATCAGGCTCTGATAACCTGTATGGCCTGGAGTAAATAGGCTTGTTCGATTCAAGTTCGATCTCAATTTCAAAATCTTTAACTTTACCTAACGAACTTAAATCAGCCGCGATTGTTTCGGGATAGTTTTCAAACAACCCTTTTAAAGCATTAAGATATTTATCCGGTACTTTAAATTCTACTTCACTAGACAAAACCGCAGCCACATTCACGATTTTCTGAAAAGTCAAGTGATTTCCTATTCGCGTATACATAACTGACGTGTCCTCGGTCACATTACGACCTATCAGGACATCACAACCCGATAATACGTCAATAATATAGAAATCTACACTTTCGAATTCTATACCGTCTAAAATCAGAGAGGTCGTTACGTAATCTTCTACCAAAACCACAGAGCAATTCGAAAAACCCTGCAAATGAGTCGGTATTGCCAACTTAAGTTTCGTCAACTTTAACTGTTTTACTAAATCAGACGTGATTAAGGAGCAATCACTGCCCATATCAATAAAAACTTTTTGAGAAACGCCCCCTATACAGGCAAGTTTATTAAATTTATTTTTATTTTCACAAGACTTGACTAATTTCACTTCTTTTTTTACTTCGTCAGATTTTTTGTTTCGACAATAGGTTTCTGAATGTCCCTTTTTATTGCAATATTTACAAATTTCTGTGCACACATTTCGTTTGTGATTACCGCCACATCCAAAACAAGTTATCTGCTTCGTGTTTCTGGCAACCGTTGAACTTTGATTTGACACAACAATACGACTGGACTGTTCCGATTTCAATGAATTTCCTAGATCGCGATCGGTTTGTTTAAATGAGGATTGAGACACCTTATGTTCCCTGACAGCGCCGTGGTTCGTATTATGAGAACTACTTAACCGACCGTGGAGAAAAGATGCAAGTTGGTCGCATGTATTTATACTTCCGGCATCCACCGACGCACTTATGTTAGGATCGTCGATATTGCCCGTAATAATAGAAATGATGTCACGATCAGAAAAATTTACACTTAACTTGTCAATTTTACATTTTTGTTGAAAGTAAAACTCATACAAATGTTGCTGTGCTGAAGGTTTACTATCAATGATTTCTTTCAGTAACGCAAACATGTTTCGTTTTGTTTGAAATGTAAACGACATTTTATCTCGCCATTGTTTCCATTTCCAACTAGCCCAACTACTCTCATTTTTTAAAAATGAGTCATACCAAGTTTTTGCCGTTCCTTTGAATTTATTGACAGCCTGGTAAATTATCACCTGATCCTTCCAATTAAATGTTTTAGCATGCAAATCAACAATATTGAGCCAATTATTTACTATATCTGTAAGGGGGTCAAATTCTGGTATTATTGAGTTCAACACCGTACTGTAGCAACCCGCTACTTGACTATCAACTGATTTTTTGGCTTTTTTACGAATGGGTGAAGGCGTATAGCTTTTACTGGACTTACTGCTTGATGACGATGACGATGATGATGATCTTGTACGTTTTCTCTTTTTCCGTTCCCGTTGACGGGCACGTGACTTTCGGCCCATTAGTAGGCTTGAATTCGAAGCACTTCTGATGTAAGTTGAATCTACTTTGCACACAGTCTGCTAGCACAAACAAATAGATAGATATAGTTAATCACTTTTAAATCACCATTAATTAATTAATATTAATACAATAAATATTTAGCAATAATGCACAGTATAAATGTTGTTGATCCGACGAAGCGCGAGCGACAAGTGAGCTCAGCCCTTTTTTTTTTTTTTTTTTTTTTTTTTCTAAATGGCATCTCGCAGTTCAGTCTAGGAGACTGTCTTCTGCTTAACCGGGCAAATCCCTGTGGGTGCCTTGAGTTTAAGGCCTCCAGCCAGGGCAAAAACTTACAAACTAAGTGACAAATCGCTAAGGGCACCCCCTGTGGGGTACGGACCTCGGCTTAGGACGTCACTGGGGGAGGGCAGCAAGGGGACAGGCTGGATCTGAGTGATGTTATTTAAGGGCTGGTTTAAAACTACTGGCTCAGCATCGCGGGCTGGCTCTGGCGAGGGTCGGGGGGGGCTTGAAATGGGATTCCGCGACGACGGACCGCGGCGGCGCGGTCGGAATGACGGATATTTATGTCTGTTCTTCCTAAGAGTACTGGTTTCCCTACTGCTTTCTTGAAGAATAGTAATAGGGTCATCAGGAGTGATAAGAGTATGCCGCGGACGGCGGGTCTTGCTAATACGCGATGGTTCGTATCGGGCGGCCGATGTGACCAGAGGGTTCCTATGCTTGACTGCAGAATCAAAGAAGCGCTTGGAAAGGCGTTTCATGAATTGAAGAAGGGTGGGCATTTTAAGATCTAAATGAAGACTGGAATTACGGATGAACCACGGGGCTCCGGTGATCCTACGGAGAAGTCGGTTTTGTAGAGTTTGCATCGTGTGGATGTGACGCGAATGAGAGTGAGCAAATACGACACAAGCGTATGTCATAATTGGTCGGATCACTGAGGTGTAAAGCCGCAACTTGCACTTGAGTGACAATTTGCTCTTTGTTTGAAGAATGTAGTGGAGCCTACTCATGGCAAAGGCCGCTTTGTTACGAGCTGCTCTTATATGCTTCCCGAAGGAAAGGTGATGGTCGAGTATGACTCCCAAGTACTTGGCTTGCTTCTCCCAGTGGATAGGCTTACCGTACATTGTGATCGGACGTGGTGGGGGACGCGAAAGTCGAGGTTTGGTGAAAAGTACCGCCTGACTTTTGTCCGGATTTACTTCGATCCTCCACTTTCGGAACCACGCGCTAAGCGCATTGGCTGCCGACTGTAGAGATCGCGCGATAGCGCCTTGTTCGCGACCGGAATAGAAAATAGCCGTGTCATCAGCGAATAGGGCTATTTGAGCCTTCTTGATCTTTGGGATATCGCTAGTAAACAGCGTGAAAACTAAAGGGGAAAGTACGGAGCCCTGAGGGACTCCAGCACGAATCGGATGCGGGGAAGACAGAGCTTCTCCTATGCGATAGCGGAAAGTGCGATTCGACAAAAAGTCCCGTAAGATGAGCACGAGACGGTCAGGCACTCCCATTTGGTACAGCTTGTATATTAAGCCGTTGTGCCAGACTTTGTCGAATGCTTTCGCTATATCGAAAAATAACGCGCCTGTCATCAGGCCACGCTGAAAACCAGCGCTGACGTGTTCGACGATGCGATGAACCTGATGAATACACGAGTGCTCGGTCCTGAATCCGAACTGCTCGTCCGGAATGAGGCTCTTTGCTTCGACATAATCTTTGAGCCGCTTATAAATAAGCCTTTCATAGATTTTGCCGAGCGTGGTCAGGAGACTGATTGGCCGGTAGCTCGACGGCTCGGCCTTAGGTTTGCCTGGCTTGGGAAAACCTATTACAGTGGCCTCTTTCCAAATTTGCGGAAAAATATTATTAGCTAGGGCAGCATTGAAGATGCCAGCCAGTAGCACTATGAGTTGAGGAGGTAAAAGTTTAATCACCCTGTTGGTGATGCCGTCGGAGCCCGGTGCTTTCCGAGGCAGAAGCCTGTTAACGATCTCTTGCACTTCAGTGGGAGTCACTTCAGGCAGAGGGTTATCAGGGTCTTCCACAGGTGGTAGGTTAGTTTTGTGATCGACTACTGCGTTCACCTTATCAAGATGACGCTTGTCGACCGGTTGAGAACTATCGGTGCACTGAGCTTCCAGGCTGTCTGCCAGGCATTCAGCCTTCTCGGAGTCGTCAAAGGCGACGCTCTTGTCTGGTCGATTGAGAGGGGGCATCGAAGCCTCATCGGTGGCACGCAACTTGCGTTGCAGTTGCCAGAAAGCCTGATGGGTTGGCTCGAGGTCGCTGAGCATGTTGTCCCACTGAGTGTTACGAAACTCACTAGTGCGTTTCTTTACAGCAAGCTGCAAGTTACGCATGTGGGTTTTGTTTGACTCATTTGGCCAACTACTGTAGGCACGTATGGCCGCGTTCTTCTCGGTTATCAGATCGCGTATGTCCGCGGGTAGTTTCCAGCGATGATCACTCATCTCCGGTACCTCCCGCGAGCACTCCGTAATAACGGACTGAACGTGAGCTGTAAACGAGTTGATGGCGGCCGTCGTGTCTGCGACTGAGACAATATGATCGGGGATCTCGTCCAGGTGCGGCGACGTGGTCGATTTCAGCTTTTCGCCTAATTTCTTCCAGTCGGTGATCGTAATGGTCGCAGGAGGCTGGCTGGGGTCAGAAGGACCCGACCGAGGAACCAAGTGCATTAACACTGGACGATGATCAGAGTGGAGCTCATGTAGCGTCTCGATGGAACGCAACCTGAGGTTGATGTTCTTGAGCAGCGCTATATCGAGCACGTCTGGACGATGGTCAATGGTACCCGGGTAGTGGGTAGGCTCCATGGGAGCGATAGTGTCGAAGTGAAGCTTCTCGCCAAGGCTAAACACGACTTTCCCCCTAGGGTTCGTGGTCGCGCTGTTCCAGGCAGGATGTTTGGCATTGAGATCACCCGCTAAGATAACGGCATCACTCAAGCCGAAGAGGACTGTGAGGTCCTTGTCCAGAAGACCGTGATCTTCAGGAGTGAGAGTAGGGGGCATATAAGCCGAGATAATATGAACCGGTGGATGGCCGGTCATACCGAGCCGACAGACTGAAACCTCTAGTAGAGAAACAAGTGGTGGGGCATCGATGGGGATGCAGTGTAATTCTTTGCGGTAGTAAATGAGCGTACCGCCCTTATGGCAGCGAACCCGATCATTGCGTACCATGCGAAAGTTTGCAATTTTTGGGTCGCGGTGACTCGGCTTGAGGAAAGTCTCTTGCACGAGGAAAACATCGATGAGATGGTCGCGAAGAAAGGCGGCGATCTCATCGCGCTGTGTTTTAATGCCACCGTTGGCATTAAAGAAACCTAACTTGAGGGATCTGGGTAGGCCGCAGGATAATTTTGTGGTACCCATTATTGTTTTTTGTAATTGATTCCACGGAGTGACTCCTTGAGGTTGTACTTGAGGAAAATCTTCCCAAGCTTTTCTCCATCAAAGTTCGCCTCCCTGATTTCAGCCGCGCAACGGTCGGCTTCGTCAGTGGCGAACCAGTGGAAGGCTCCCAAAATCGTCTCATAGTTCGACTGATTTTGGGGGGCTGTCGTGTTCACGGGCCTGAAGGGCTCCGAGCGACGAGGATTGGCTGGTGCTGAGAAGGCCTCCCTTGGAGGGGGCACAGTTTCGGAAACTGCAGAATTGACGGGAATAACAGGCTGATCCATTAATCCCGGAAGAGGGGTGGGTTGCTTTTTGCCGAGAGGGGGAAACTCTTTTTGGCTGTTGAGAGCATCCCAGTGGAAGGGTCGCTGAGGACCAAGACGATCTGGCATCTGGGAAGATGGTACTTTGTAAGAGCCCTCTCTGATTTGGCGAGCGTTGGCGCGCTTTGCCAGCTTCGCGGACGAAACTTTGGGAGCTTTAGGGCAGCCACGGTAGTTAGCCGGGTGACCCGATTGGCCGCAGAGAACGCAACTAGGCGGCTCTGTGCACTGTGAGATGTCCTTAGGACGAGGGCATTCTGAGGTGCCATGGTTTCCCAGGCATTTAACGCACCTATGAGGCGCGAAACAATTGTTGGCGCTATGGCCGTACAACTGACAGCGGTGACACTGTCCAATTATAGAGAGGCTGTTAGGCTTCTGAATGATAATGCCCGATAGCGAGCAGACGGCCTTCACCTTAAAAATAGGGTGATGGCCTTCAACGCGGTCACAGACGACCAATACCATGTCGTATAGGTCTCCGCCGCGCGCTTTGTGAAGGCGGTGCACAGCTATTACTGGCACCCCCTGAAGTATGAGATCATCTTTGATCTCAGAAGACGGTATTTCCTTAGGGATCCGCCTAATCACCACACGGTGAGGCTTCTCCTCGGGAAGGGAGTACGTATGAAAGGCAATATGCCTTTCGCGAAGGTGGCGGGTGAGTTCCCTGAAGTCCGAGGACGAGGGCACCATCACCTTGATACCAATTTGAGTAGCGCGGGCGTTTGTGTACTGAATCTTGCGATCCGCACACATCTTGGACACTTCTGTCCATTTCCCTTTCTCGTGAATGTAGATAGGGGGCGGGGGCTTTTGCTTCCGAGGAACTATCGGAGCAGAGTTAATAGCCATAGGGCTAGACGGGCGGCTAATTGGTGTAGCCTGAGTGGCTGGGGCGGGCGAAGAAGGGCAGGAGCTCACAGGTGTAGGGACCACTGCGGTCGCTACAAGCTTTTTGGGTAAGCTCGCTTGTGAGTTTTTGCCCTTCTTACGCTTGCCCTTGCCGACAAGCTGATAATCGTCATCGGACGATGGGTTATTTGAGCTGTCTGACAATGAGCCATTGTCAGACAAGGGAACTGAGGTATCCATTTTCTCAGAAATGGACGCAGGTGCGGCGGCGGTCTCCTTTGTACCTGAAACAATAGCAGGTAATGGGGCGGCTGCTGTCACGATGGCGGGCTTCGTAGAACTCGAGGCGGCGGATTTTGCCTTTGTCCCTGAAACAATAGGTGTTGACAACGACGATGATGACTGGACGGCGGGTTCCGTAGAAACACCTGGTTTCTTGGAAATCGGGGCGGCTTTCCTCAAAGGAATGCCTTGATCGGCGGGCGGAGGTGACAGGGGGCTGTCAAGTGCATCGCTAAAATCGGCGATAACGGGCCGTCGGAGCGCAGCCAGCTTGCCTCCATACCTCTCTCGGACGAAATCGCTCGAGTCGAGGAGCTCCTGTAATATACGTCTGAGGGCATCCAACTCCTCGCGGAGTTGACTGACTTCAGACATATTGATAAAATTAAACAACTAAAAATTAGTCGTCATGACGAAATTAAAACCCTACAAGGCCTAACACCCTAACAACCTAACTCCCCGGGTGGACGGGCCCGGGGGTGTGTGTGGCCTCCCTGTCAGGGGGGATGGTGTGTGTGACAGGGGAGGTGTGTACCTACTGGTGTGCCCTAAGCTTGTAAACCTGTCGCCAGTCTTATTGTGCGACAGGGCCCTATTGGGGTCTAGTGCGAAGGGGTAGACACACCCAACCGACACTAGGTGTGTAGCTGTGGAGAGAACCAGAGACTAGGTTTGACTAGGAGATCCCCCAAGGCCAAGCTCCTAGCTCTCGACTCCAATGGGTAGCCTCGCCCTGAAGGGGTCTGGCGGGTAGGATTGGGGCACCACCCTCTTGGCTTCGTTGGCACCGTAAGGTTTCCACCAAGAACCACGAAACTGTGGTTTTTCCCTGAGGGGGCACAACGTTTTGACGATATTTCTCTCAAACAGAAATAGATGAACAAAAGTTGTCTTGAAAAAGACACCAATTATTCGATGGGTGTAGTCTGAGACTACGGATGACGTCACAGCGCTGGGGACGCGCGACGAACCGGTGACACTGATAGCGGCGGGCGGGGGGTAGCGCAGGTAGCGATACACGTCCGTACGCGGCGGCGGTCAGACGAGCTCGAGGTTTTTAAAGACCGCCTTCCCCCCACCGAAGTGACTTCTAATGCGGGTAGCGATTGTGACTCGACAGCGACGTTCCAACGTCCGGTTCGGTGCAGGTGGCAGCACTGAGCCCACGGTGCGTCGCTTGACTCGTGCTACAGGCGCTATGTTTGGTCGCCGGAAGTAGTGGCGCCAACAGTAGACATCACAAGATTATACATAGTATGATTGAGTTATAGTTTTTGATCTCTAAAATGTATAATGTATAATGTATAAATAATAATGTCGTGCCAGAGACACTGATACGAAGAAAGGTGGTGTAATCAAATACCATATTTTATTACAGATTATAATATATTTCATCGACCATCGTTTTGTTTTTAGGTGACAATAGATGTCGATAGTAAAAACATTGATGCCTCGGTATTTCTAATAACGTATTCAGTTCGTCGCGTTTCATTGTTCGATATTATATTGCTTTGACAGAATGTGGATAATGGCCCATTTTGGGTACTGACCCAGGTTAGGTGGGTCAGTACCCACCTTCTATTGGACAGGGCGCCGGGGGAAACTGTCGTGGGTTATAATTACGTTGAATGGAATTTCACCATCTGAACCTAATAGGTATAAAGAGGATAGATTTTGTTTTATATTACTTCTGAAAAAGGTATCGTTGGGAAGCGCGACAGCTGTGCATGGAGTTTGATTTTCAAGCCGGGCAAAGTGTTATTTTGGACTTTGTATTATAATACCTAATTGCCCTCAAAAAGATGGTACTTTTATACAACAGTACGTTCAGTAGTTTTTGCATGAAAGAGTAACAAACATGCTGAATGCATGTTTGTTACTCCATCCATCCATACATCCTTACAAACTTTCGCACTAGTTTATAATATTAGTAGGTTTTTTTTTCTTGAATATTTTATGTTTAGACCTCTGTTCACAGTCAGCATGCCTTAAAGACTCGCTATTGTTGGTCCCGAGGCACGCCACTCAAATATCAACACAACCTTGAGAAAATCTCAGTTTGGGTCAAAGCTGACATTTCAATAAGGGCCAAATTATAAGCATGGATGCCATTGTGTTTGACCCACACCTGTGCGTAAGCCGTCAAAGGACCGGGTTTTACCCAAACGTCCACGTCAACGAGAAAATATTTTGGCAAAGTCAAATCAGGTTCCTTTTAGGAGAAACCTTTGAAAGATTTTTGCATTTTTATCAAAGGGATTTGGATTAAATTTGAAAATTGTACTAATATTTTGTAGCAATTAAACTGATTTGGCACTGCCGTATGGCGCCAACCTCAAAAGCAGTGCTTAAAACAAATTGAGCAACAGTTCCTAGAACTATTTGATACTGTCTTACAAAGGATAATTTTCAAAGAAAATCTTAGTGGAATCCCCACCTGTTTTTGAGAGCATTTGAAACCGAGCGGGAGATATCTCAGTGGATTAATTTAGGTCGCTTAGTTGTCTAAATGTTTGATAACATTGTCCTGGACAGGTCTAATGAAACGCATCTTATCTGGTAAATTCAAGACGAGTTACTATTTTTATTATTGCGTTTTAATTGTTCTGGGAAATATATTTAATATTCCTTTTTAACTGAGGTTTCGCACGATGGAACTTATCCTACGTGCAAGTTCTACCGGTATGACAAGAGAGAAATCTTTTCTTCACTTAAATTTCATCGACATCTGCACAGCCGTCAAGGCGTGAAGACGTGACAAACAAACTCACCACCATATTTATAATATCAGTTAGGATACCAATTTTCGAGTTGCAAGATCAAAATGTTATAGTACTTATTTTCATATTTTTTACGACATTATGCGTCAGGGATTTGATTTTGCGCTTGGAAATTTAATTTAAAGTATAAAAGTATGAATATTGTTTTACTCCCAATACGACATTTACACAACCAGTCATAGCGATGTAGAATGCACTTGATACTTTTTTGATGAATCTACTAAACAGTCATGCCAATTGTTTCTTTTGTGTAATAAATAACTATAACATTTGCTTAAAAACATTCTACGAATTATATGTATTACTTTTGCTATTTTTTTGTTGAATAACAGTAACATTAAGTAAAACCAGTACATCAAATCGATTTAGTATTACTAATTGACACAATCGATTTTCTTACTAAAGATTTAGATGTATCGATGACATCCCTAAATCCCTGCTGAAATTTGATTAACGTCAGTCAGTCTGTGTTTTTAGTTTTGAGATTAATTAATATTATTGTAATGTGTTGAAAAGTAGATCTTTTTGGTATTTTGTGAACTCGTAATTCATACTAATATAAGTGGATTACTCTGTTTTTAGAGCAATAATGTTCGTCCGTACATGATTTCAGGTATGTCAATAAAATATACGTATCGCCTGGTTTTAGTTTATGCTGGAATTACTCCGAAACTCGGCGGCTGTTACTGAAATAGCTTTTGTAGAAGTTAATATGATAAGTGTAGACAATAAGAAAACAATGTTTGATTTTGAAACTGCTTGGTACGGGATTCCATTCTCAAGAAAACATTCTCATTTAATTTAATTTTTAGTTCGTAAGAATCAATTGAATTGCTACAAACTATAAATTTGTGAAGTGCTAACGTTTTCCCTAGTCCTCACCTACTTTGGTAGCGGAGTCCAAGACGGTTAAATTGTTACTCTGACTTCGTCGAGCTTCACTGTTGATTCTGGCTTTCAGGAGTTACAGTGATTTGGGAATAGTGTGGCGGGCTCAAGACAAACAGCTAGCAAAATAAAAGTGTAGTAAGATACTACCTAAGTACTTAGTGTGATGTGATATTACGTAACAAATTAATTGTTATTATGGATGTTTACTGACTATAAAAAATGTGATTCTAATTAGTCCGTCTGTTAGATTATCGAAAAATATTGGATGCGTATTTTTTGTTTCATCAAATCAAATTAAAAATCAAAAGATTTAAGTGGGGGTTAGTGACGTCACTGACCGGTAAAAATGACATACTAATGTCTTAGAGTATGACGTCACACGAATTTTCAAAGCACTGTATCGTATTAATTGTTTCTTTGTTTACGCGTAAAAAATACGTGTACAATATTTTTTAGTTTTTTTTGTTAACCACCATTCACCGACAAGTAGCACATGTGCCATAATCCTTATAATGCAATTAAACGTATCCATCACCCTTTCATCTGTTATTACGAAACCGAAGTAATATGGTTTTCTTACGTCAGTCAAGATTAGGGATGCGATAAAATGTTTGTGATCCATTACATACAGTAGACCACGCTTGGTACACCCTGAGCTAACGTAATAATAATATGGAGTTTCATAGGAATAAGAGACCAGCTTCAACTGGTTATAATGTGGCTTCCGCGTGTTGATTTAAGGGTAAGTTAAAATGGTTGTAAACATATTACGATATCGTACATTCCTGTAAGCTAAATTACATAACATACATAGATACACTTATATTATTATTAAACAAAAAAATCATGACAACGGCTCTATTTTTTTTTACGTAGTCTTGGACATAAGAGATTTATATTTTACTTTGGCGTGGGTATGCGAGCTAGAAAATTTAAACAGTACTTACTTATCCTACTAATATTGTAAACGCGAAAGTTTGTATGTATTTATGGATGGATGGAAGTTTGTTACTCTTTCACGCAAAAGCATCTTATCGGATTAGGATAAAATTTGGTACACCGATAGATTATAACACATAGGATAGTTTTTAATCCCGATTTTATCTTCCCGTAGGATAATTTTCGAGTTGTAGCGGGCAAAGCCGCTGGCAACCGCTAGTTCTGAATAATTGAAAGTCTCTTAGTATCACATCAGTGGCCAGTGTTCCATCGATGTGAAGTATGGAAGAACGAGAGATGCTACGGGGATAAGGAGCGGAGAATAATGAATGCTTGAGTAGGTGAATGCAGCAAAAAAATATATGTGTCATTTTAATAGGGTGGTTAACAAAAAAAATCTAATTAGTCCGTCAGATAGATTTCCAAAAAATATTGGACACGTATTTTTTCTTTTTTCACGTAAACAAACAATGAAGACGATACAGTGCTTAGAAAACTCGTGTGACGTCATACTCTAAGATATTAGTATGGCATTTTTACCGGTCAGTGACGTCACAAACCCCCACTCAAATCTTTGACGCAGTTTATCTTCGTCAGTGATCTGATAAAACAAAAAATACGTATTCAATATTTTTCGATAATCTAAAAGACGGACTAATTAGAATCACATTTTTTTAAGTCAGTAAACAACCCTATTAGAATTGTAAGTATAATTTTATGGATACCCTTGACACTTTGATTCGGGCACGAATACAATTATAATAGAAGGTTAGACTGATGAAGAGCGTAAAGTGCTTACCCTAAGATTCTTCCAATAATTAGGCAATTACTTACCCAGATAAGGAAATCAAGTGTTGAGTTACTGATGTCAGAATCCCTACGCCAATCAGTGCAATTGATACCCTGTTAAATTATACATAAGCGTGGTTTCCGCATACGTGATCAAAAAATAATTGCAGACTCTGCTTACGCCGTAACGATATCATGGATTTACGATAATTATGTAGATCGGATTACGATGTAGTAGAAAACTGAGCTGTACTAATTAAGAAAAACAGTTGTCCGTAATTATATTTGTTATTACTGAATGAAAATAAATTCAAATAGGCAAACATATTATAATTTAAAAAAAAGGTTAAGTATTCACTGTTTAAATTGGATTTATTATTTTCTAGCTGTTGCCAGCGGCTTCACCCGCTACAACTCGAAAATGATCCCACAGGAAGCTAAAATCGGGATAAAAATTATCCTATGTCTGTATCTGTCTGTTAGAACCAAGTAGCAGTTTTTGTCACTGAGTTTGGATTTGAGTCCGATAACTGGCAATAGGCAGGCGCCTTTAATCTCTGAAGGATTAGGCAGAGATGTATCTAATAGAACACCCATATTTCGTCAATAGGGTAGTTATCAAAAAAAATCTAATTAGTCCGTCATATAGATTACCAAAAAATATTGGACACGTATTTTTTCTTTTTTTCACGTAAGCAAACAATGAAGACAATACAGTGCTTTTAAAACTCGTGCGACGTCATTTTCCAAGACATTAGTATGACATTCTTTAAAGGTGAGTGCCGTCACAACCCCCCACTCAGATCTTTGACGCGTTGCAGTTTCGTCAATTTTTATTGATTTGATAAAACAAAAAATACGTATCCAATATTTTTCGATAACCTAACAGACGGACTAATTAGAATCACATTTTTTTAAGTCAGTAAACATCCCTATTATATTTCTCATGTAATAATAGGAAGCGACACTATTGCACGGATACAGACTGCGTTGCTGTTACTGAGAAATTTCTAGTGAAAAAACAATTACCTACATTTCAAATACATGTGATCCGATTTGGTAATGGAACCAGAAAACCATTCTCAACACTGGCGTTTGTGTCCACTAAATTAACCGCATGCGGTATTTCTGGCTACTCATTTGTGGTTGTAGTAATATGAGAAATTTATATAAATAAGGATGCGAATTATCATCAAAATTATATAGTACAGTCCTCTAAACCACCCGCCCACTTGAGTTCGAAAATGGAATATGGAAACAGCAGCAATCACAAGTCCAAACATACAACATACCCTGAAATTGAAACACAAAATCGATTGATTCATAATGAGATGCATTGACCACATGTTTGCGAAGCGAGCAATTTGTTGTTACGAAAGGTTCAATCCATTAACATAATGTTATTGGATTTTCATGTGATTTTAAATGGAAAAGCATTACCATTTAAAATCACAAGAATATCAAAGTTGACTGATGGCGTTCAAATCGACGGCACGGTTGGCGCAGTTGGTCAAGCAATGGACTGCTGCGCTGCGTGTCGCGGGTTCAATTCCCGCACGGAACAAATATTTGTATGACCTACAGATAGTTGTTCCTGGTCTGGGTATTTGTGTATGTGAGTTTAGATGTTTGTGAACGCACCCACGATACAGGAGAAATTCCTAGTGTGGGGCAACGTTTTAAATAAAAATAAAAAAAAACACCTGTAAAAATTGTTAAAAGTGAATTGGATTTTTTTATTGCCAAAAGAAATCACGGTCAGCAAGAGCCACGCCTTTTACTTTTTTACGTCAAAAGAAAAAATAAACTAGTCAAGTGCAAGTTGGACTCGTATATGAAGGGTTCCGTATCATTGTAGTAGATATAGAAAGATTTTATATGTTATTTTAGCACTATATACTTATTTTAAGTTTTCCTGTAATGTATAAGTGTTGAACTAATTTGTGTGTTCTTTTTTTCAAAATGTTAAGTTTAGCAGTTTCAGAGATAAGGGGGCGGAATGGTGAGACAGACAGACCCACGAGTCATCCTATAGGGGTTCCGTTTTTTTCCTTTTGAAGAACGGAACCCCAAAAATTCCATTGTTAGTATTGTAAGCTTGCCAATTAAGGTAACCAGTGTAAGAGGTTTTATTCGTAAGATCGGCTGGGCTTCTCATCCGTAGATAAATGGACCAATTGGGGTTAATTCCCTCTCAAAACCATTCCTTGTGGTAGCTTTGTGAACTCAAATTTGTAGATTATTTGCAGACTGAGTACCTATTAGAAGGAATATTAGTCCGATAGCTCTAAAAAGTGTAAACGGATTCTTCACGAAACCTTGAACCAATCATTCTGTATATACGACTAAGTAACCCTGCGTACAAAAATTGCTGGGATAAGACTTTTTTTTACCCGACTACTAAAGAACTACCGAAGGGTCATGATTTTTGGCAGTTTATGTATGTATGTATGTTTGTATGTTCCACCGTAGCGCCTCGACTACTGAACGTATTTTAATAAATGACGTTTGCGCGCGAACAGCCCCGACTGCTGTTAATTTGGTTATTACCGGACTACGGCAAAGCCAAAAGGAAGGGTAATGATTTTGGCAGTCTATGTATGTATGCATGTTCTACCGTAGCGCCCAGACTACTGAACGTATTTTAATGAATGAGGTGTCAAAAGATTCGTAAGAATAACGTAGGTGACATAGGCTATATAAATTTTAACAATTCTTTTCATGAAGGAATTTAAATGTCAAATTCTAAGCTCGAAAAAAATTAAATTGAGATAATCATAACATGTTTGGTATCAAATGAGAGGTCTTAGCGAGCACATTACAAATTTGTATATTATTATTATTAGTCAACATACACGTTTAGAATGCGGTCTAAAAGTTCTCGCGGTCTAATCTGCTATTTACTCGTACTATTTACTTAAATAGCAAAAAAAAGTAGTTAAAAACTAAAAAACCCGACTGAAAAACAAAAAACACAAAACTTGGAAGCAGGCGGGGTTCATATGAATATTAAATGATGAAATGACATTAGAATGGACCCCGCCTGCTTCCAAGTTTTTTTTCATTTAAAATGTGCTTGTTGTTTGCTTTTCAGTTTTTTCAGTCGGGTTTTTTAGTTTTTTAACTACTTTTTTTATTTACAACTTTTTAGTTTATTCTTTTGTGTTTATTCTTTTCTTGGTCGCATAAAATTTTTCGCAGATGATTTAGCTTTTGTGTTTGTTTATAAGATTTGTCACTTTGAATTTCTTTTAAACATATAAGTGTCATATATTTTTGTAATCTCCTTCATTTTGATACTCTACGCGACGGTACTGACGACAACAGCAGCAGACTTCTGTATCAATGAAAACGCCATGAAGGAGCATCAGGTATCAGTTGTGGCATGCGACTACGGCGGTCCTCTTTAATAATTTTACTTATATTTAAATATAAATATACAAATTCAATATATGAATATCAGACAAGAATCATTTTCTTGTTTTCTACTTTTAAGACCGCGGTTTGTAGTCGGGTTTTAGTTTTTAAGCTTATATTTTTATTAAGACCACGGTTTTTTTAATGAATAATCAATCACGTATCACGGTTTTTAAAACTCAATAAAACGTTTGCACTCACATAATGTCAGCGAGTGAAATAAAAAGATTATGTTTTTTTATTCACCATTTATTTCATCTATGCCTTGGAAATCACGGTCCTGGCTGTCATAGGTAGACCTTTGACTGACGTTACAAAGTAGTCAGCAGCCCGATAGTCTAATAACCGGTCTAACCAAAAGATATCGATAGTATTGCCCAGTATTTACTATCTTTTGGAGGTCAGACAAGCAGTCGCTTCTTGTATTATAATAGTATTCACACAAAATTGGTTTTTGTTTTGTGTGTGCTACATTGGTAGCCGACCCCAACAAAGTTAGGAAAACTTTGCAGATTTTGATTTAATATGCCTACATACTGATTGGATGTGATGTTCGTATGATGACGCCTACGCTGGGCCATTACAAGACAAAGCACTCTAAATGAAAGTTCCCCGAAATATACCCCTAACTTAAAAGTTAGAAGCAAATACCTCATCAAGTTGATTGTTTGACTTAACAACGACCCTGATTAATATGTTTATAAGTAACTTTGGGGCTTATCGAGAAGGGAAATATTGAACTTAGATGAATCGATCATTTTCGATAGATTGGGCAGAATTAATTTAATGTTGTGAGTACAAACATTCTTCTTGGTATAAAAACATGGTACGGTCAGCAACAGAAGTGTATTAACACTACTCAAAGTTTCAAAGCAGGTTTTTTAATACAAACTTGATAGTAATTACTCGTTATTGAGGAGTAAGGAATATTTTAAAGAATTCGCTTCTGAAACATCAAAAATAATAGCCGGAGGCCTATACATCTAATAATTAAAGTTCCAAAACGTTAAGCTACTTCTGTTGCTGACCCTACGGCTAGAAACTTAATGTTTAGGTTTTTTGTTTGATGATAAAATAAATTTTCTGCTTAATTGATTTTGTTGTTCTTTAAAATTGTGCGGTTTTTGCAAGTCAAATCTAATGTACACTTTATTATCCTGAAAGTTTGTTTTCATGGGTTTTGAGAACAAAAATATTACAAATATAAAATCTTTGCCAAGCCGCGAAAGGGTAACCTCGATCTTCTAAAAGCCAATCTTCAAAGTGAATGCATTAAAATATATTTTTACTTTACTCTTGAAGATCGTAATAAATACATGTTTTTTTATTGCACCACTAAAATTCACCTTATTTTTATATTTTATTTGGTTTTTATTAAACAACAGTTTTATGGCTGAACCTCTCTTAAGTATCATAAAATTACTATTGTATATTGTTTTGTGAGCAGTGGTGGCCCAGTGGTGGCCCAGTGGTGGCGGCCCCGACTGACGAACAGTTGGTTGTGGGTTCTAGCCCAGGCAGGCGCATTACTTTGTGTAATTTATTTCATCACGTGCCACTGCTCTTAAAACGGTCGAAATCATCAAATAACCCCTCCCGCTTTGGACACGCGAGCAGAGCGGAAGGAAGTGTCAGACTTCTATTGACTGAAAACCACCCAAGATCCTTCTTAGCCCTTGTGCCGAGGCCGCGGTATCTCTTTCGAACAACCCGCAGCCCCGTCGGGTATCGGTCCATGTTGCGGACATCTCTTTGAGGCGTGCGTAGAACACGAACGCGCCGTCGACACGGCCTGTCGTCGTCATAAGGGCTCAAGCCCGCCACACTATTCCCAAACCACTGTAACTCCTGAAAGCCAGAATCAACAGCGGTGACCACAAGAAAAGCGCCGAGACAATGAAGCTCGACGAAGTCCCAGAGAAACGATTTAACTGTCTTGGATCCCACAACGAAATTAATCAGAAAAGAATAGCGGAGGAGTAGGAAAAACATAATTCCCACATATACATTATAATGTCATAAAAGCTCGTTTACGGAGACGCGGGGCGTCGCGCAGCGCATGCAGACGACTCGTCGCGTGCTTTTTTATTCATTTACTGAGAGGCGGGTCCACCGCAACGAACGCTGCTTTTAAACTAACGAGCGAAAAATCACTTCTCGTAAAATCTTCGTTTGAAATCGTTAACGTTTTCATACATCGCCATGTGCTTTAATTAAAAACGCAGAACGCGCCGCGCGACGCCCCGCGTCTCCCTAAACGAGCCCTAAGACGGACGGACGGCGAGCTAGGATGGCAATAGCCTTGCCCCCTTTAACATGGTACTTAAACATAGCTGCCGAAATATGGGTTTACTATTAGGTACACCTATGCTTAATCCTTCAGGGATTACAGGGATGTTGGGTTGTGTTAGTTTAGCTATAGCTTACTCATTCTACTTTAATATTATAAACGCGAAAGTTTGTAAATATGTATGTATGGGTGGATGGATGTTTGTTACTCTTTCACGCTAAAACTACTGAACGGATTTAAATAAAATTTGGTACACAGATAGTTTATAACCGGAATTAACACATAGGATAATTTTTATCCCGATTTTATCTTTTAACTTTCGTGTTGTAACAGGCGAAGTTGCTAGCAACACCTACGTAGTGTAAAATACTTCAGTAAGTGCCCCGTCAGATGGCGCAAAACGAGCAGTGTCGAGTGAGAATCTCTTTACGAATGAAATCTTCGTGGAATACGAAGAATGCCGAACACGACATGCATCTCAGAACTTTCTTTGAGACATATTATGTTTGTCACGAGCAAAAGATACGCTAAGTGATGTTCAATACCGAGAAAGATTTTCTACTGAACTATATTGATAATGACATGCATAGATAATGCATGTCTTGTGTACAAGGTGTGTACTTCTGTCATGAACATATAATACAAAAACTCCCGACACCAGACACAGTTACGGTACCGCATCAGAGATCAATCATCGCATAAGGTTTTAACATACGTGGATGACCTTGATCAGCACAATGACTTGACACTGGGCCGTTCTTGTTACAGGCAGTTGCTTGCACATGAGCATTTAGATATCAAGTAGATTATACAAACTTTTAATGAACAGACGTCCTACTGCTTAGCATAAGGTTAGGCTGCGTTTGATTTCTGGGTCTGTCACAGTGTTACTGGGTTTTGCCATCAGCAGTGGATCTATGTGGAGTTTGGATTCGAGCCCGGTTGATACAATAGGATTATATTACAAGAATCTTTAAGATTATAACTTGCGAAATATGGGTGTACTAATTAAGTACATCTCTGTCTAATCCTTTGGAGATTACAGACGTAATTTCATGTTATATTGTTTGTAAATGAATTAAAAATCGATATTCCAAGAAAAATTGCTTTAATTAGAAGAGGTCGCGTCTGTAAAACCAAATTAATGCAAACCATACCTATACTCTTAAAAGCTAAGCTACGAATCCACGTGCTTCCTATAAGCCTGATACTTTGCTTGCGTTCCAAGGTCTTATCTTCGAGAATGATTAGTCGACAAACACAACATAAATATAGGAATAGAGAAAGTATTCATTAAGTAAGTATGTTTGGTCCCTTTTTATTGCGTCGCAGATTGCCGTCCCAGTAAAACGTATGTAGGTCAACTATATCGCTTTTGATCACTAATGTTCATGGTTTCATGGATTTAAACTATGATTTTTTTTAAAAAGAACATTGCTCCACACTAGGATTTTCTCCTGTGTCGTGGGTTCGTTCACAAACATATAAACTCACATACACAAATACCCAGATCCGGAACAACTATCTGTAGGTCATACATCTCGTCACATATTTGATCCGTGCGGGATCGATCCCGCGACACGCAGCGCAGCAGTCCATTGGTTGAGCCACTGCGCCAACCGTGCTGACAGTTTGTGTATTAGTTGTCTGTTTGACAGACTTTCTTTGACTGTTAGTTGAAATCATGACTGTTGAGCATGAGCTCTTCGGTTTCTTTCTTTCATTTCTATCGGTAGCTAGAGGTACCTACTGAGTTTAGATGTGTGCCCTTCCGATGGCAAGAGGGCCACCTCTATGACAGGACTTAACTGGCAAATTGTTTTTTTTTTTTTTTATAATTGTGAGTGAACTCTTACCTGAACAAACTGTTATGTCACATTTATTGTGCGAACCACAATAAATGCGAACCACAATAAATGTGACGAAACAGTTTGTTCGGATGCCAGCCTGTGGAATACAGGCTTCTCTGTTTCTCGGTCATTTTAATGAGGATCTATTCAAAGTTGGAGTGAATCGGCTTCTACTACGCAAGTGTGCTCCACCCTGGGTAGCCTCATCGTTTCATAGGCGAGTTGCTTGCAGTCACACTCACACATTAGCCTACTTAGTATTCATAAATAACCCTTTGGAGGGGGGAGGAGTCTTCAAAAAACCCATTCCGCTCTTGGGCAGAGCAAAAGGGAGTGTCAGACTTCTACTGACTTAAAACCACCCATGTTCCTTCTTAGCCCTTTGTGTCGAGGCCGCGGTATCTCTTACAACATCCCGCAGCCCCGACGGGGTTCAAGTAACCCTTTTTGGGTTCCGCAGTCAGGTAAAAAGTGATCCTATCATAATTCTGCTCTATCTTTTTCAGGTCCGGAACCCAACTAAACAGTCACACACTAACATAGTGTTATAAAGACGTTAAGCTTGTGTGTTTGTAAGTTATATGTAGGGGTTTGTTTAGGTGGGTCTGTGGATAAGTTACCACCCATTTCATACCGAGTTTCTTGGTACCTCGAAAAACACGTTAAACGTCTCAGCTTTGATTTATGTAGATCTGTAAGTCTTAACAGGTAGTTACTGGTCTGCAAGTCTGACATCCAGTTTTAACAAGGGGTATCATAATAACCAGTACTAATTGGTTTGTGGAGGTCAGACAGGCAGTCGCTCCATCTAAAATATTGGTATTCAACTGCATCCGGTTAGACTGGATGCAGATTCCAAAATAGTTGGAAACAGGCAAGGCAGATGTTGATTCAAAACGTTTATAGGATTATTTTCGACTATTACGCGAGTGAAGACGCATGGAATGCCAGTCTTAAATAAAACATGAGTTAAATGATACAAATTGGGTCGGGAGTTACTTTATTACAACGATTTACTTGTAAAGAAAAAAGATCACAGAAAAAAATAGTAGACTTTCATACTTTCTTATATTTCTATAGGGTAGTTAACAAAAAAAATCTAATTAGTCCGTCAGATAGATTTCCAAAAAATGTTGGACTCGTATTTTTTCATTTTTCACGTAAACAAACAATGAAGACGATACAGTGCTTCGAAAACTCGTGTGAAGATGACGTCACACGAGTTTTCGAAGCACAGTCAGTGACGTCACAAATTCTCTCGAATCGTCTCGAATTTTTTATTGAATTGATAACATAAAAAATACGTATCCAATATTTTTCGATAATCTAACAGACGAACTAATTAGAATCATATATTTTTTTAATCAGTACACATCTCTATTATAACGTACGAGTAACCTTGGTATTTTTTTGTCAATGTTTCTTCTTCGGTATTTTGGTTGTATATAATCAAAGTCATCATTTTAAATGACCATAACTTTAATCGTCATAAATCTAATTAATTAACTTATTTACATCTTAGGTACTTCTGACTTAATATAATAAATGCAAAAGATTGTGTGGATAGATGCATGCTTCTTATCATTACACGTAAAAACTACCGATCGGATTTGGATTAAATTTAGCACAAAGATAGTTCATATAACCTGGAATAACACATAGGATCTTTTTATCACGGTAGTATAATCCAGACAGTTATGGAACTCCACGCTGAGATGATTTTAATTTCCTCTAGCCAACGTACTTCTATTGAAAGGGAAAACTTCAAGGCCGTGGCTTGCTTGTGAGGTTACTTGCCAACTTCACTGCTGTTCGATTCTTGTATATTTGCGGGTAATTCTACTGGCACGATCTAAGATTTTTTGTTCTTATCCTGCATCAAAGATGTCGCTATGTTACTCCCATGCGGACACTGGAGGTCGACAGTGAAATGAGTCATTTATAATTCAAAGTGAATCGGTGTTCTTCTTCTTAGCGAGTCGATTCAAACTAAATTGTGTCAGCGCAAAACTGAGCTACTAGTTTGTCAGTTTCCGTAGCGTCCAGCAGTTCCTGTAGTGAACAGAGAACTGGACATGCAAGACATGAGATTAAGTTCCCCCATTGTTTGTGGCTCGGTGTTCATCTGCGGTGATTTGATAATCCAGTGACAAGGGGTGATGCTAGTTTATGCTCCAGGGCATCGGATGTGGTACAACGCCGTGCTAAATTTGACTGCTGGCGTCCACCAGGGGGGAATATCTCAGCTCTTATTGTAGACCGTTTAATAGAGCAGTCAGCTCTGCCAAGGTCAATGATAAGGTGCTGGCCAGTACAGTAAATCGGCTGGCTTTGCGACGTACAGCTCGAAAGCCCGAAGAAGTGATGTCAAACGCCGCGTTGCTCAAATTCTGCTGAAATGTTCTAGTTCGAGTTCACCAGTTTTATTTAGATGATATGATGCAATAACTTATTAAACATAAATATTTATTTCCTTGTAATGTTATAATAGTCAACTGCCTTCGTTATTTATACATGAGTATTTTAATATTTTTATGAGTTACAATAGTGATTCCTTTGCACGCAAGGTGAAAATTAATATACACAATTATCTTCGAAATTATATTCGCAAAGATGAATCATTGTGACGTCAACCAGATCAAGTTATATTTAGAAACAAGGTAGTCATTAATTCATAAACAAGTAATTTGTATCTGAACTTACACACAAAAGTATAAAATAACAGCATTCAGGGTGCCTGGTAATATACAGGGTTATTTCTAAAACACCGTTAACCTTGCAAGACTGTATTACTATCATCATAAACAACAACTTTTGTTCTATGACTTTTTACAAAACATAATACATTTACCAAAAACAAAAGTTCAAGATTTCGTTGTCCTATCTAACACATTTCAACTCTGTATTTTGCTGTACCTACCTACGCCTGTCGCGCACTGTCGTAACTCGCTACGCTACGATTACCCCGCCGCCCTTACCCTGCTCCTCTCGCTATTGTACTATCGAGTATCGTTTTCTTTTGCTTCGCAGACTTGGTAACATTTAGAGCATACAATTTAAATATTATTATTTTTGTAACTAAATCTGATGAACTAAAATATGATTATTTTTAAAAGTCATAGAACAAAAGTTGTTGATTATGATGTTAGCAACTTAGTCCTGAGAGGTTAACGGTGTTTTACAAATAACCCTGTATTATATAAGTGACCGATACTTAAACACGTGATTGTACTCATAATAACAAACAACAAAAAACATCATTTTTTTTACTCATTCACTATTATCACAATAACATTCGATTCGCGGCGATTCGCATGCGCGAGCCTGTGACCTATTAGCCGTTAGCTCAGACCAAATAAAAAGTAAAGACGGAACTCTACGACTAACTAAAAACTACGCCTTGGTCTTAAACTTTTGTGCGTGAAAACGTGTGTGCGTGTATGTGACGCGTAGTTTGACCGGCCTCACTTTGCTGTTCGCAGAGTTCCGTCTTTACTTTTTATTTGGTCTGAGGCCGTTAGCCGCAAGTTTAAGTTTTTTTATTTAGCAACGACCTAAACTTAGAGGTGTAGGTAAAAGGCGCACCCGCGAATTTATATACACCAAAATAAATTACTACTATTACAATTTCTTTGGTTATTACTAATATATCACTGTATATCAAGAACCACTGGTGGACCATCAACAGGTTTTTTATTAACCCTCTCTTGCATATTGATGTCGCGATTTCTGGCTGCTAGCGACATTTTTCGTTTCAATTTATTTACATAAAACTCATACCAGATTTCTCGATTACTTTTTAAAATAACCAAGAAAACCATAAGTATTAATGGATGACAGTAAATAATAATTATTTCGATTAATTTAGATTGATAGATAAGTCCTACAATAAAGAAAGATAATAATGATATGTCGCCTAATATCATTATCAAAGTAGAAATATACAGTCGACGCCATTTATTAGTAGCAGTAGGAGCATTTGCGTTGGAACCACGGAATAGATAATAAACAATTGCAATGTAAAGTAAAGTGTTCAATATCAAGGGTAACAAGAAAATAATATAAATTAGATGCATTGAAATTACGTTCTCTTCGTATTCCAAGAGTAATATAAAATTCACAGCCAGTAAAACGGTCGCTACTAATGGAGCAACCCATCCAAAGAGGCTACTTTTAAGATATCTTCTCCGTATTTGTCCATTAAAAACTTTAACAAAATCTACGTAAAACATGTGACATATAATAATCAACCAGTAGTATCTTACCATTTCAAAGTAATTATGTATATTTCCCATAATAAGATTCCACCACGTAATATCCCATGGTCCTGGTATTATGACATTTAAGAATATATAATCGAAGATTTGACGTAAAGAAATACATAACAGGTTTGCCAAAAGTGCGCTTAAGAAGACATAGTTACGGTAATTCCGAAACTTTTTTAGGAGACACCATGACGTCACCCCGTATATCAAAGTAGCTGTTGACAGCACATACACACTGTATCTTATTGTTGCTTCCAAAGTTTGGTATGAGTTTTCCATGTTTAAAGTCACTAGCACAGTTTTTTTTATTCACTTTTGCATAATTTACGAATAGTATTTGGTAACAAAATATCATATAAAACACTGCGATGGCTTTAAAAAAGGAGTTGTTTCTACAAACGTCGACGGAACAATAAGTCTCAGGTTCGAAGTGAACCTTATTTCATTATTGCACACTATTCAAAAGATGTTTGATTTATCCTGTTTTTCCTGTTATTATTATAAAACATTCAACGGCGCATCAAGCGCTTCTATTGCGAAGCAGTAAAGTCGGGTTTCCTACTTTCATTCTATCGGTGTGACGTACGTTCGTATTCTTCGTATCTAGACATAAATACGTCAACAGACCTGAGTCATGACTAACATTTTAGAGAAACAAGACCACTTTATAATTAACCTATGATGTTGGTTCAGAGGAAAATACGCTACAAAAAGGCCGTTATGACGTCTAATAACAGTATTTGTTTGATCATAATCTCTCGAATGAAATTAAAACCAACTTGCTTTAAGACATCATGGCTATCCGGTTATGGGGGCATAATTTCGGCGGTAAGTCCCCATGTTTGGAGTGGCTAGAGCGGCGTCACAGAGCATACTTTCCGCCTGACGGGAAATCCCGGCGTTTGGCCGCAACCGTTTTAAAAACCAATGCAATATTTGGAACGATTTTGGTATGCATATATTCATTAATTGGACAAAATTTTACTTGGCAGAATATTACCAAGGATAATGTCATTAAGGCAATAATCGTTCGGTCAAATGATTTTTTATGACAAAATAAATACAGGCAAAAATATGTGTTTTTGGGGAATAAAAAAAAATAATTAAGCAATTTTTACCAAGCTATCAAGAACCAAACTAGTAAGACGAGGTAAATTATTAAAAAAACTTATTCTTTATCTTCTTCAACCATTCACCACCCAATTCTGAGTGTAGGTCTCTTGTAATCCCGTCGGGGCTGCGGGTTGTTGTAAGAGATACCGCGGCCTCGACATAAAGAGCTAAGAAGGAACATGGGCGGTTTTGTCAGTAGAAGTCTGACACTCCCTTTCGCTCTGCCCCTGCGCCCCTGCTCTGCAGGAAGGGTTATTTGATGATTTCCCACCCCCCAAAAAAAAGGTCTCTTCTAATGCACGCCATTCTTCCCGGTTTTATTTAAAAAAAATATGTAAAGATTTTTTTATATTTTACTTTTATTTTGCGCTACTGAAATATACTTGACTAAATGAAAATGGGTAAAAGTACGACGTTCGTGCATACAAACGTTTTGACCATACCTAATTATTAATTATCTATTATTGGAATCAATTTTATCAGAACCTTAATATTAATGCCAAATATTGATCCGTGTTGCTAGGCAACTGGGCTTATCCCAGGTGTATAGTATATGTCTGCTTGAGACACTGGAGCTTGATGCTCAATAAAACGACGATGTCTTCCGATAACAATTAATTTAATTTTTAAAAGACAATGAAACAACGAAACTGTGTTCTATTACAAATTTATACAATGCCCAGCTCTCAACAAAAATAAATAATATGTGGACTGATGTTCGTCCGTTTTAGAATTTAGTTGAATTGATTATCCAAAACATTTTTTCTTAGCAATTTATTTTTTGCGCAATCTACCGACGTTTTTGTGCCTATTCGCTTTGTTTTGTTCTGTCTTCTGCTGTTAAGGAGGTAGTAGAAAAAAAATTGTTTTATTTAATTAATCTTTTAAGATCAATTTCGTTGCGGGATTCAAGACCATTTAATTGTTTTTCTAAGACTTTGTTGAGCTTCATTGTCGCGGTGCTTTTCTGGTGGTCGCCACTGTTGATTCTGGCTTTCAGGAATTGCAGTGTTTTAGGTTATAGTGACCGACCCCAACAATGTTGGGACGACCTAGATAATCAGAAATCAAAATCAAAAAAGTCTTTGGGCGAGTAAACCAGTCAGGCTTTTAAAACAACATTGTCTAAAGATATTGTTATTTACGTCCCTATTTAAAACCTGGTGGCCTTTTTTAAGAATGAGAAATCATCTAATGACTCCTTGCGCTCTGGACGAAGCAGAAAGGAGTGAAAGATAGAAAAGAAAAAGAGAGAAAGGGGTGAAAAAAAAAAAAAGAAAAAAAAAAGATTCGTACTGACTAAAAACTCATCTGTATTCCTTCTAATGGTTTGTGCGTCCCAGGGCTGCGATAACTCTTTCGTTCACAGTCCTGCTGCTACGGTGGCCGGGCAACGTCCCGCGACTCCCAACGCCAAGGGCGTCTTCATTTGTTGGGGCGGCTGGGGCGTGAGACTACCCGTTCTCTTACGCCGTCAACCCCCGAAAATGTGCGTATTAAAATCATACCAAATATTGCATTGGTATAAAAAAGGTTGCAAAAATTTTTTGGGTAGTGAAATTTTGTCAAAATCTTTGCAGCAAAACGGCAGGAACCCCGTCAGATGGAAGGAGGACACCGTGACGCCGCTCTAGCCACTCCTCAAAGAGGAAACACGTACCGCCGCAATTTTAGCGTGCCCAAAAACCTGGTGGCCTAACATGACGTCTAAAACCAGGTTTTTTAAATTTTATTCAATAGATTAAGGTAAATTTACACTAGTATAAGATGTCATAATGACCTCCTTGTTGCGTTATTTTCGTTGAACTAGAATCAATTTCGTCGATGTTTAAAATTAAATTAAACGAAATTAGCGATATACAGCTGAATACGGGTATTTTATAGACACCGACTGCGTTATCTGAACTTTACAACCCAGGTAATCCTTGTTGTCGAAAGTATAATGTACGTTCGTACCGTTACGTAGAATGTATAAGTACATTCAGTGTGAGACTGCATGTCAGAATTTCAACGAAATAGTGGATCGGACAAAAAAAAACTAATTAGCCCGTCAGATATATTTCCAAAAAATATTGAACACAAACAACACGATACAATGCTTCGGAAACTCGTGAACTCCTCAAAAACGTCACATGCCAGTACAATTTTTGCAAACAAATGACTCCACAACCCAAACTACAGATTGTAAAAAGTTATCTTACTTAAAGGGTGTGCCTTTGTAACATCAATGCACCTGCAATACTAAACGCATTGCAGATGCACTACGATCCCAATGAGTAAGCTGAAATGGACCATAATTACGTTACTACGACTACACCGTGCTACTGACGGACCTCCCTCACAAAGAGCTCTGCTACTAGTAAATCCGGATCCAAATGTTGTTTGTTGATTTCCACTGACGAGTCACGTGCCAATCATGACCTATTTTTTATTCACTTTGGAATATTATTTTTTATTATTATTCAATCCATTTTTTTTTTTTAATTCAATTCTATTACAAGAGTATACAATACAGACTGGAACGGGCGGACTGCCTTTAGGTGGCTCTTGCCCAACCTGGGGGCGCCAAACGCCTCCTGCCGGAGGCTCTATGCGGGGATCGTGTGGCCCATGGCCCTTTACGGGGCCCAGGTAAGGGGGCGCGTTCTTTGCAGAAGCGAGCCGCGCACTACCTGAACGCGCCCCAAAAGGTGGTAGCTGTAAGGCTAGTCCGGGCGTACCGCACGATCTCCGGCGAAGCGGTAGGAACGGCCAAAGGACACGGTGGAGCACACCGTGGAGGTCTGCCCCGCTTGGGCGGAGTGATCGGCGGCGGCAACCTCTCGCGTCCGGCCCTGGTGCAAGCCATGGTCCCAGGCGAGGGGGAATGGGACGCCGTCGCCTTGTTCTGCGAAGCAGTAATGCTCGTGTTCTCACCAAGGAGGTGGCGGAATGTGAGAGGGAGAGAACCTCTCTTACCAGGCGCTGCGGGAGACGCTCCGTGCGTCACTTGGTCACTTTTGGGGAGTTTACTGTTCTGCAAACGGTAAAGTGTGATTTTTCAAATGAAAAGGATGTCAAAAATATTTTTTTAATATTTTAAGATAAACACTTTTAAAGATATTTAAGAAAATAGATGAAAATTGACCATTTCCCACCCCCCCTTTTCTCTCTCAGAAACTACAAAGCCTAAAATTTTGAAAAAAAATACAGAAATTAGTTCTACACTTATAAATTACAAGGAAAATCTATAAGAAGTCTTTGGTGCTAAAATAACATGGAAAATCTCTCAATATAAACTTATATTTCCAGTTAGAGTGTAGGGGTAAACATGTTGTTCAATTACAATTTTAAGTTTGGTCGATGATACGAACCCTTCATGTGCAAGTCCGACTTGCACTTGGTCAGTTTTTTAAATAATAATAGTAAATTACGGCACATATGTCTCAAAACTATCGATTTCATTCAACTTTTTAGTTTTATTGCAAAAAAGACAATAACTATTTTTATGAACAACGTAATAAAACAATCATCAAACTCATTCTATGAATACGAGTAGTAGATACAACTAAAAACTTTTTTCTCAATCACAAAATAATATTTCTAACTGTAACAATCTAGGGGTGGGTTGCACCACATTACTATAACGATAACCAAACCGTATCAAGCCCTCAAATTTCCGGTTAAGCAACATTTGCGTTGCACCATTTTAACAATGGTTGTAGTGACGTCACAACTTAACGCTAACGATAATAAGGGTGGGTTGCACCAACTTACTTTAACGATAACCAAACCGTAACAAGCCTTCAAATTCGCGGTTACGCAACATTTGCGTTGCACCATTTTAACAATAGTTGATATGACGTCATAACTTAACGATAACGATAACTGCTCGATTTTGGCTGGTTTTTGCTATATTTATGGTCAAGTCTCAAGTCAACTGTCAAGTTTACGTCAGGTAACCTACGAATTGTGTGGAAAAGATAATTGTTTATTTTATAAAAACGTATCATGACTTTAATTCGAGTAATTCTGTGGGAATCCAGTTCTTCTGATGACGACAATGATAACAATATACTTATCTGAATTGTGAAAGGTATAATTATCAACCTCGAATTGATCGATTTCGAAAATAGGATGATTTTGTATTGTTAGACAGATTTCGGATTTCCAGGGCGCTTTTAGGGCGCTGGCTATTCATTTAGCGCCCTTGCTTAAGACTAGGACCATGAGGCAAGTTTCTATTGTAGATACCTACTATAATACCCTATACCTTCCATATTAAACTGATGTGTGAAAAATTGACAAGCGCAGCTTTATAATAATAAAATAATCAACTAGGTACCTAATTGAATTATTATCATAAACCTGTACTGTTGTGCTACTGCTGTTGATACTTTGATATTGTCTTTATTATATTATTTTTTTTTTTAGGAACTTCGCAATGACTCAAGAACAACAGATAGAGATGGCTCTAGAGGTCTATGCATAAGGTGGTTCATTCCAACGTTGCATCGGGGATGCTGCAATTGTCCATAAATCCAGCGTGTTTCGAATAATTATAATACATCGAGTGAGCAGAGCTATTTCCGGGTTAAGGTGTGTTAACGCCTCAAAATATAGAAGAAATGGAAACAGAGGCGATTTTTTTTAATGAAATAAATGTCTTTCCTAAGGTAATTGGAACTATAGACTGCACTCATATTCCAATAAAATCTCCAGGTGGGACAGATGCTGAAACATAATTATTGAAATAGGAAACAGGTTTTCTCACTTTTTAATGTTTTTTTTTGTGTGTTGTTTTTTTAATGTGCAGGCAATCACAAGTGCAGAGATATGTAGCACGATGGCCAGCAAGGAAGCAGTCACGACAGCCATATTTTGAATAGCAGCGTAATTAAAGGATGATAATTGACGATGACTTGACGATGACAAATAACGTCATGGTGCTACCATAATTTTATAAATACTACGGTCACCGTTATTGTTACCGCTAAAGTTAACTTTGACAAAAACTACAACCAAGTCTACGGTGCAACTTACCCTAAATGATGATCACGTTTCTCTTCGTTAGCGGAAAAGCGTTATCTCACGGACATCGTTTTAAAAAGCGCTTTTATTTTAATTTTATTAAGTTGTATGCTTTCATAAATTCTCTCGTTATTTTTACAGATCTCATCTAAGATTTTAAAGTTATTCTCAATTATAACAAAACAGAAATGGATAAGAATGGTTTATACAGTAAAATTTCTTTTTCATTTACCTTTACTGAAATCATTGCTACAGTTTTCCTGTAAGACAACAGAAACTGCAAAAAACATAAATTTTTTGCTTGACAGTGAGAGGCACACTATTTTTAACTGACTTCCCAAAAAGGAAGAGGTTCTCAATTGAATTGCTATTAGTCATTGAAAAGCATAGACGTACATTCAAATAGTATGCTAAAGATGATCTAAAAATTATTAACGACTTAAACATAACTGGCGAAACGTGACTGCACTATGAGGTACATCTCTGTCTAACCCATCGTTGATTAAAAACTCAGTTTGTTTTTCTTTCATAAAGGACCACTTAATAATAAAAGTAACAAAGACACAACAACAACACAACGACCAACAACAACAGTCACAATACAACAAAAACACAACAATGACACCAACAACATAACGACAACGATCGACAACAACAACAACCTATCCGACCGATCGATTTTAAGTGCTCGAGAACTTAGTTTTAGCAAAATATATTTCTGATGGTAACGAGAATAATTTCTACATACATATAATAAGTGTAATATACCTATTATGTATTATTATTATTATTATAAGTTCTGGTAACTAATCTCATGACATTCAACAACGTTTCTTTAGCTAAGTTTGGCCTTCTATAAGCCCTTTATTCAATATAATCTGTTATCGTTTATACTCACTAAGTGTTTGTTGCTTTTAGTTGTGTAAAAGTTACATAAGTTATTTATCTACTTAGAAAGAATAATGTAAATAAAGGGTACAATGCCGAGGCGTATATAAAAGAAATCTTATGGATATTGTTACGGCGTAGCAGCAGTAGCGTTGGTGGCTAGAAACACCGCTGTTATTGAATATCTTATGAAGTCAGAGAAATAAAATTAATGAAACATTTTTCCACTGGAGGATAAAATAACGTTACGGTTAATTTATGTGGCACAAAATACTTTAGATCCTAATATTTCTAACCTACTTTACGAGTAGGTTCGAAGCAAGACAATGTAGTACACATTACTTTGTATAATTTATTTCATCACTACTCAACAGACACGTCCTTTCTGGCCATATCATTATTTTCAAAGTACATTCATCGTTTCTTTGGTCTTCCTCAAGGTACTCTCATAATCATCCACATTCATACCATTTTATTTTCATTTCATAATTTAATATTCGAATGAACCCCGCCTGCTTCCAAGTTTTGTTTAATTTAAAATGTGTTTTTTTGCTTTTCAGTTTTTTCAGTCGGGTTTTTTAGTTTTTTAACTACTTTTTTTTATTTCCAACTTTTTAGTTCTTTTGTGTTTGTTATTTCGTTGGTCGCGTAAAATTCTTCGCAGATGATTTAACTTTTGTGTTTGTTAATAGGATTTGTGACTTTGCATTTATTTTAAACATATAAGTGTTTTATATTTTTGTAATTTCCGTTTAAAACCCTTCATTTTGATACCCTACTCAATGGTAATGGAAAAAAAAATGTTATTTGAAATCCGCGTTATGGCCCCCCAAATCAGCATATATATATATTTTTAATTTTAATGTAGCCAGTGACACTCGCGCCATTAAAACGAATCTAACGACGTATATTTTATTCAAATCCCTTCATCCGTTTAAGAGTTATGAGGGAACAAAGAAACGGACATACATACATACACGCCAAACACATAACCCTCCTTTTGGGCTTCGCCGCAGTCGGGTAAAAAGAAAGTTAACAGCTTGCACGTCGTGACTGCGACAAGCAGGTTAACAATCAGCATGGTACTGTGTTATGGGGACCCACAACACAGCGCTGGTCGTATATCTATCTCGCTTGCCCTCGTAACTTTTAACAAAGACATATTTGATTCGGTTTCGATTCGATTGTTTGTAAATAGCTATGCAGGACCGGAGAGACAACAGAAATCGCAGAACATGAATTCAGTTTTAGTCGATATGCTGAGCGAATGATTTCGGGAAAGATGACCAATTTCATGAAATTGTCAAGTCTAATGGATCGGTGCTAATGAAAACGAGAAAATGTAGTTATGCCATCGTAATAATAAGGATGATTTAAAATAAAATGCTCACTTACCCAAACTGATATAAATATTACCATAGGTTTATAACATTAAATTTATAAATACGTATTTATTAATATTACCTAAGTATGCGTTATATATTGTGTTAAGGCACCATCTTTGTCTACGGGGTTTTTCAGGAAAGTCTGGTCATATTGATTAAAAGTACATATTATAATTAAACTTAACATCTTTCTCTATAAAATCTACATAAATATGGTATTCACGAAAAGATGGCGCTTGTGGCTTCTGCCCATGGGAAAAGACGTGAGCTTATGTATCTTCAAATATAGTATCTCTAAGCCTTCAAGTCAAGGGTTCAAGCCCGCGGCGGCGACCTCTCGCGCCCGGCCCTGGTGCAAGCCATGGTCCGGGGCGAGGAGGAATGGGACGCCGTCGCCTCCTTCTGCGAAGCAGTGATGCTAGCTAAGGAGGTGGCGGGAGAGAACCTCTCGTCCCAGCCGCCGCGGGAGGCGCTCCGGGCGTCGGGGGTCCCGCGATGACCTCCGGCCACCGTAGATGCGGGCCTGTGGACGGTGAGTGATGGGCTAACTCGCCGTCCGTCCGTCTCACGACGAAAACAGGCCGTGTCGACGGTTCGTGTTCGTGTTCCACGCGCGCCTCAAAGAGATGTCAGCAACATGGGAGGGGCCCGAAAGGGCCGACGCCTGTCGGGGCCGCGGGTAGTCCACCGGTTATCGCGGCCTCGACATAGAGGGCGAAGAAGGAACATGGGTGGTTTTTAGTCAGTAGAAGTCTGGCACTCCCTTTCGCTCTGCCCAAGAGCGGGAGGGGTTATTCGATGATTTTACACCCACCAAAAAAAAAAAAAGGATTCAAGCCCGGCCAAGTTTAAAAGTGTCATGTGTACTTTATAAGTTTAACTTAGACTCGGTGCACACGCGATGAAATAAATATTATCAATATCGAAACTTACAACTCAAATGTTTTTTATTATACCTAATAATAATAATTTATTTTTCAGAAAAATACACATTTTATGTACACAACAAATCGATTTTCTAATATAAATAATGAAAATTACAGACAAAAGAGATTCGTTGGTGCCTGTACTAATGAATATCATTGTATCACAGACATTGTTTTTTTTAGGTTTCAACAGAAACCTAACATTAACATTGGTAATAGAAAAGTCTACGTCAAAGAATAAACAATATATATCCAGAGAATGAGGTATTTGACATTTCTTTTTAATGTTTTTTTTTTCTTTTTACCTTCTTTTCACCCGACAACGACGACGAAGAAGAGCTATTTATAAAAGAAACTGTGGATCTGTAATTTAAAGCAATATATAAAATGATGATAATGAAAACTAATGGATGTTTTCTGACTAAATAACATAATAATTCTGTTTAGTCTGTCTGTTAGACTATCGAAACATTTTGGATTGTTGGTGTTTATTATTTTATCAAATTAATAAATGCGTAGAAGCTTGTGACGTCACTTTCTGGTAAAAAATGAACCAAACTGTAACGTCACAGAACTTTTTGAAGCAATTTATCTTCGTTTTTTGTTTACGTGAAAAAATAAAAAAATATATGTCCAATATTTTTTGGAAAGCTATCTGACGGACAAATTAGATTTTTTTGTCAACTACCCTATTATATAAAAACCAACCATGTTAGTACTTTAAACTAGAGTATTTTTTTACCCGACTGCGGCGAAGCCCAAAAGGAGGGTTATGTGTTTGGCGTGTATGTATGTAAGTATGTATGTATGTATGTCCGTTTCTTTGTTCCCTCATAAATCCTAAACGGATGAAGGGATTTGAATGAAATATACGTCGTTAGATTCGTCTTGATGGCGCGAGTGTCACTGGCTACATTAAAAAACAAAGATAATTGCCGGTTTTGCGGGCCAAATCGTGGATTTGAAAAAATAAAAAAAATTCATTACCATCGAGTAGGGTATCAAAATGAAGGGTTTTAAAAGAAGATTACAAAAATATATGACACCTATATGTTTAAAATAAATTCATAGTCACAAATTCTATAAACAAACACAAAAGTTAAATCATCTGTGAAGTATTTTACGCTACCAACGAAAGAACTAAAAACTTAGAAATAAAAAAAGTAGTTAAAAAACTAAAAAACCCGACTGAAAAGACTGAAAAGCAAAAAACAAGCACATTTTAAATTAAACAAAACTTGGAAGCAGGCGGGGTTCATTTGAATATTAAATCATGAAATGAAAATAGAATGGACCCCGCCTGCTTCCAAGTTTTGTTTAATTTTTTATTTTAAAAACATTAAACACGATCATCTGCCTAGCCTTTTCCCAACTAAATTAGGGTCGGCTTCCAGTCTTACCGGATGCAGCTGTACGAGTATATCAGTATTTATATGGAGCGACTGCCTATCTGAATCCCACAACCCAGTTAATACTGGGTAATACGATACTCTTTGGTAAGACTGGTTGTCAGACTTTCAGGTCACTGACTACCTGTAACGACTGCCAAAGATCTATAAGCCGGGACCAACAGCTTAACGTGCTTTCCGAGGCACGGAGGAAACTCGGTATGTAATTAGTGATCACCCATCCACAGACCAGCCCAGGCAAGCGCGGCGTAACCTATATATCAACACGAGTGGCAGTTATTGTATAACCACTAGCTAAATCAGTATTTAATCAAATTGAAAATATTAACTCAGTCATTTCTGAGTGAACCCCTTAGATAATAAATCAGTTTTAAACGATAGCTTGTGAAATATAATACTAGAGGTTTATTATATAAATGAGTTAACTTTTCATTCAAAGTAATCCATTAGCTGATACAATGTAAAATGTAACTATACATTTTGGTTTACGTGGCTAGCACAACTACCGTAAATGTTAAACTTTACAGTATTTATTAATCACTTTCAAAATGATAAAATAATCATAAATGATGTTGTAGCAAACTTATTAAATAAGCATTCGGCAGATGTATACAAGGTGTAAACATATATCCTATGCGAAACTGTCAACCAAGCATTCTGTACACAAACTAACTCTCCGTAAGAAGGAATTATTGCTGGGAAATGGCTTTTTTGGGTGAAAAATCACCCAAATGACGGGGAAAACAAGTGACTTTCGGTTTCATTAAGGGTACTTTTACACCCTTTTTAACTGACACAAAGAAATATTAAGAGAAGAAATATTCCTTTACGCTACCGAAAGAAGTATAAAAATATATATTTATGTAGGTACTCAAATCCAACAGTAAATAGATTCGTATCATATGAAATCCCACGAAATGGTTCTGTTTACATATTCGTGTTGTTACCCTGACAAACCGTATTTTTTCAAGCTTCTTTGTTTTTATTTGACTAATATTTGAATAACGCTTAGAAGATCTCTTACAATATTTGTTTTTATCTGTTACATAAACCGAGATTATTAAATTCTATAAATAATTTAGTATTGACTGAAGTAAACTAGTGCTTATCATATAATTGGCTACTTAACTACTGTCAAAAATTCACGAAAATGTTATGTTATTTCAAAAAACCGGCCAAGTGCGAGTCCTACTCGCACATGAAGGGTTCCGTACCATCGTAGTAGGGGAGTCGCTTTTTATTTTTTGTTATAGCAGCAACAGAGAGACACATTCAGTGAAAATTTCAACTTAAAAATATTTTTATTATATGATGTAACTAAAAATTTATGCTTTTCGCAATTTTTCCTTTATCTGTGTTATAAGACGTTGCTTCGTACCAAATTTCAAGATTCTGAGTTCACGGGAAGTACCCTGTAGGTTTTGATTCCCTTGCGAGTGTCGAAAATTTGCGGCATAAACGGGAGTATCTTTTGATCGCGTTGACTTAGAAGTTTGATTTTTTCACAGCTCCAAGAGACCATAGACTTGAGTATTTGATATGAATTTCAGCTTGATACCTCCACGCGTTCCTGAGAAAAAAGGTCTTGACAGACAGACAGACAGACAGACAGACAGACAGACGGACAACAAAGTGATCCTATAAGGGTTCCGTTTTTACCTTTTGAGGTACGGAACCCTAAAAACCAACAGAAATAACACGATGTGTGAAAAAAGTAATAAAAACAGATCAGAAAATGACTTAGTTTTAACTGATTTTAAATGACGTGTTAGACAAAGACAGCGCTGTACAAAACGTGACGTCATAATTCATACCGCCGCCGTAGTAACGACACGCTTACGTAGTACAAATGGTAGTTTCGCGCGACAAATGATTACTTAAGACGTCACTTAGTAAAGGTTTGACATATTTTTGTATGACAAAACTGTCAAAACCTTTAATAAGTGATGGCCTAAGTAACCATTAAAGCTTTCGGAGTGCGGCAGTTACTCTTTTAACACCTTCGTAACTAGAAGGTTCCCAGATATGATTCATAACAAAAAAAAACGAAAATGACAGAAAAAACAAACGCCTGTCTGTTTCTTACACCCTCAACATTTTATGTCAAATTATGTTCAACAATATAAGTCAGGCACAATACCTTAACTATCACCCACCCACGCTTCCAATAATGTCGTCAACATCATTGTCTCGACGTCGGTCCATTGTTTTTACGCTATCTACACAACATGTGGAGAAAACATTCGATGGATGAGGAATTTTTATCTTTAGAACATTACAATAGGGGCTATAATCCCCGAATGGTTAGGCAGTGGTGCATTTAATATGACACCTACATAATTATTATACATAGGTATAGTGAAGTCTTACGAAATAGCAAGTGAGTATGTTGCCATTAACCGCGTAGGCAGAGCAGTGGTGGCCCAGTGGTGGCGTCCCCGACTTACGAACAGACAGTCGGGTTCGAACCCAAGCAGGCGCATTACTTTGTGTAATTTATTTCATCACCAATGCTCTCAAAAACGGTAAAGGAAAACATCGTAAGGAAACAGAAAAGACTTGTGACATCCACCAATCTGCACTGGGCCCGCGTGGTAGATTAAAGCCCATTCCCTCTCAAAAAGTGGAGGCCTGTGTTCCACAATGGGAACATTAATAGGCTGTTGATGAATTGCATATGCACTAATATAGCTCGTGGTGCTACTGAGAATTTTCTGATTGAAAAAATGAATAACAACCTATACCCGATCTGGGAATTGAACAAAGAAAGTCAGTAGAGCAACGAGGAAGGTTGAAAAAAAACTTTTTAAAGGGTGGGAAATCATCAAATAGTGTCAGACTTCTACTGACTAAAAACCACCCTTCTTAGCCCTATATGTCGAAGCCGCGGTAACTTCTGAACAACCCGCAGTCACGGAAAACAATCCTACACATACATTGCATCTGTTATTAGAATTAATATCGCCAAGAAAATTTGCGATTTCTATATTTATTTCTGACATAAAATTTAATATGCAAAAGATAAGAGGCTGTGGCATTCAAACTACAGCTTCATTAACGAGTCCAGCTAGAAGATATGCGCATGTTTTTTTTTGGAAAGTAGCAAAAAAAAAAAAACATTTGCCTCCCAGTTTTAGTAGATACAAGAAGACTGCCGAGCATTGGAACTAACTTCCTAGTTCCGGCAATGTTATTTTAATTTTATGTTACTACTTCAATAAACTGCTTCATTGGTCAGTGGTTGCAATCGCATCTGTTCAGCATGAGGTCCTGGTTAGATACCACGGTCAGGCAAATAGGGTAGTTAACAAAAAAAATCAAATTAGTCCGTCATGATTAGCAAAAAATATTGGACACGTATTTTTCTTTTTTCACGTAAACAAACAATACAGACGATACGGTGCTTTGAAAAGTCACGTCATACTCTAAGACATTAGTATGATATTTTTTTGCGGTCAGTGACGTCACCAAGCTCCACTTAAATCTTTGACGCGTTTTATCTTCATCATTTTTTATTGATTTGAAAAAACAAAAAATACGTATTCAATATTTTTCGATAATCTAACAGACGGACTAATTGGAACCACATTTTTTTAATTCATTAAAAACCCTTTTGTTCAGTAAAAACCACAGAGTCTGGATTTTGGTGTACACCTCTGCATCATGTCGTCGGCTTTAGACGACTGGTGGCGTCACGGACACGTTTTCATTTGTTGGTTGTTTCCGACCGTGACGATTTAACTGTTTGAAAACATTCACTTCCATAAATATATTCAACAGCATCATCACTTATTCACAAAACTCACGATATGAGAAGGAAAATCCATTTCTTCCATTGAAATTTCAGTCATTTCTTTATTGTGTGTCTACTCTACCTTCCGAAAGAAATTATCAAAATTCTCGAGGAAATCACATCGAATCTGAAAAGCGACAGTAATTATAAAGAAAACTTCTTTATGCTTTTTTATTCGTCCTACAACTCTACCCCATCAAAAATTATTTTGTTGGTGGGTGGGGGGAAATCGTCAAATGACTCCTTCCACTCTGGGCAGAGCGGTAGGGAAAGTCAGATTTCTACTGACTAAATACCACCCATGTTCCTTCTGAGCCCTTCGTGACGAGGCCGCGGTATCTCTATCGAAAAACCCGCAGCACCGACGCGCACCATATACTTATCTCAAACGTTATTGGGAAAATTCTTGTATACGGCAGAATCAATATCGAATTAACTGAAATGCCACTACAAATGAAATACAAATTAGACAGTATTACACGATTACACCAATTCAAACATCAACATAACATCTTGACACATAATAAGCAATTAGTGTTATTATTTAAGTAGTTGCTATACAAATAAGGGTACTGACTGATAATAATTTCCATAGAGAACACTGGTACTCATAACACAAGTTAGATCTTACTTTGAGTACCAGAGTTCAAAATACGCTAGTTTTAAATTTACTGGTAACACAGCTCTTAGCGTTATTATAGTTACTAGTGTTATTGATCACTTTTCTGCGAAATAAAGAATTTATTATTATTTATTATAAACAATTCATAATCATGCTATAATGTTCCCACTGCTGCGAAAGAACTCCTCTCTATGAGATTGAGGTATGGTTGGAAAAAGGCAAGGCAGACGATGATGGTAAGAAAATAAGTAGACAAGTCAAGATTTCAAAGAATACGCGAGCATTATTACGGCAATGTAAATATTAAATCTTCTTAATGGAATGCAATAAAACTAATATCTTCGATATTGAATATATCGAAGATATTAGTTTTATTGCAATAAATAGCTTCGAGAAAATGCTTTTGTCTTTTTTCAGAAAATTTAATCTGTTAATACTTTACTTCTAGAGCGCATTTTTCTCGTCGCGGGATGTTGTAAGAGATACCGCGGCCTTGACATATAGGGCTAAGAAGGAACATGGGTGGTTTTTAGTCAGTAGAAGTCTGACACTCCCTTTCGCTCTGCCGAAGAGCGGAATGGGTTATTTAATGATTTCCCACCCCCAAAAATAAAAAAAAGGTATATTTGTCTATGGGTCTTTGTTACCTGAAAATAAATGAATTCTAATCTATTCTATTATTAAATATTTTGATGTCGTGTTTTTTTAAAGCTTCACTGTTGACTGTCTCGATGGTTTAGTGGTTTTAAGTGCGACTGCTGAGTAAGAAGTCTTGGGTGCGACTCCCAAGTCACGCAACGTGCTATTTATCATCAGGAATTGAATAGACTCGTTATCTCTGATTTTAACATAGCTGGCGTAGTGTGGGTGTAATATTAGGTACACCTCTGCCTAACCTTCATTATTACCGGCGTGATGTTATGTTCTGTTAACTTAGGAAGTAAAACGTGTGTCAGAATTACGTGGTCATATTTAGGGGTATTGCAGTTTAAGAGTACACAATAAAATGTATTTATGTATTTTTTTTTGCAACTACGTTTCTCAAGCCCCCTGAACATACCCCGTGCAGGGAACGCCCCGATAGTGGTGGTAAGTCCCCTCTTTGAGGAGTGACTTAAGAGGCGCCACGGTGCCCTCACCTTCCATCTCACGCAGGTCCTCACCGGACACGGTTGTTTCGGGAGGTACCTGCACCGAATTGCGGGAGGAAGCGCTCGGATGTTACCATTGTGAGGATCGGCCAGAGGACACGGTGGAGCACACCGTGGAGGTTTGCCTCGCTTGGGCGGAGCCTCGCCGTGTCCTCGTTGCGGCGATCGGCGGCGGTGACCTCTCGCGTCCGGCCCTGGTGCAAGCCATGGTCCGGGGCGAGGAGGAATGGGACCGTCGTCGCCTACTTCTGCGAAGCAGTGATGCTAGCGAAGGAGGTGGCGGAACGTGAGAGGGAGAGAACCTCTCGTCCCAGCCGCCGCGGGAGGCGCTCCGGGCGTCGGGGCCCACGTGACGGCTTCCGGCTACAGTAGACTGTGGACGGTGAGTGATGGGCAAGCTCGACGTCCGTGCGTCTTATGACGACGACAGGCCGTGTGGACGGCGCGTGCGTGTTCCACGCGCGCCTCAAAGACATGTCAGCAACATGGGAGGGCCGACGCCTGTCAAGGCTGCGGCCTCGACATATAGGGCTAAGAAGGAACATGGGTGGTTTTTAGTCAGTAGAAGTCTGACACTCTCTTTCGCTCTGCCAAAAAAAAAGGGTTCCTTAGCTGCTATTGGGACATTTCTGATGGAAAAACCCAATAACACTGTGCGCACTACAAACGATATGAAATTCAGGTTGCAAAAAAATGGTTGCGACTACAAAAAACTTTATTTTGCACCTTCGTGTTTTCGTTTACTGTGTGGAGTAATCAAAGCTTGGCATATCGTTTGATCTTTTTATATGAAGGCTTGATGGACGAAGAGCCCTAAAATAATTTTGCATAAATTCTGTCCAATGCCTTTGTGACCGGTCTAGTGGTTGCAAGCGCTGCTGCTTTGTATCAAGCCCTGGGTTGAATTCTCAAGTCGGAAAAGTATTAGTGGATTTTTCTATCAGGATTTTTCAGTAAAAGCCACAGATTCAGGATTTGTGCCGATTGATAGCAATAGTACATTTTGCCCAACCCGGTAATCGATCCAAGGATGCTCTTGGGACCACTCTAGACCAAGGAGGCAGTTTTGAGTTAATTATAATTATTATCATCACTCTGATGTTTAACTTAGCTAGCAACATAAATATCAATGATTTTGTTACCTTGTTAGTAGAAATTAAACGTAATTAATTAATTACGCTCATTAAGGACTACTGCCTGATTTTACACAGGAATGTCAAATCAGGTAGTGTTTTGTCATGTTTTTAACTTCTAAAAGCGATCGAATTCTACCTGTCTTTATGCAAAAAAAAATATAAAGCGAGGCCTCACACCTGAATGTAAAAAATAAACATCGAACTTATATGCGCGGACTTTCTATAGGTCTTTAAAAGTGACAGGAAGTTTCTAAACCAAGCTTCAAGTCTTTTGGGAGCAGGTGTGAGAATGAAATTTTCCTTTTTGAATGTGAAAACACGAATTTTAAAAATATAGGCGTGTCTCTCCAATCTAAATAAATGGGATAGGGGCAGGAAAATGCTGAGCTTTGCATACGTGAAAGGTTTTTTAATTAAGAGTTTTGGATTTACTCCTGCATCTAATCTTACAAAACTTTACTTCTTTATAACATTACTAGCTGTTGCCAGCGGATTCACCCACTACAACTCGGAAATAAACCCACGGGAAGATAACATTAGGATAAAAACTATCCTATGTGTTAATCCAGGTTATAAACTATCTATGTACCAAATTTTATCCAAATCCGTCAAGTAGTTTTTGCGTGAAAGAGTCAAAATCAAAATCAAAAGTCATTTATTCAAATTAGGCTGATAATCAGCACTTTTCGAACGTCAAAATTTACTTTACTCTACTTATTTACAAGAGACAGTCCCCCAAAACGCCCACCCTTCGGCACTTCCTAGTGTTTAGCTGGAAAGAAGAAGTGACGGAACAAACTCCTCAGCAACACATTCTGTCTGTTATGTTGGTTAGAAGAACCAGACTCGATACAATAGTAAGGTGTAAGTTCATTTTAGAGTTACTACAGACACAAATCAATAATAAAAAATTATACAATTATAAACAATGTAAAAATAAAAAAGTACATAACATATCAATTAACAAATTTTTTTAATGTAGGTAAGGCACAAATGTTGATATCAGTGCTGTAACTATTCGTACCAAAGGGCGTCTGGATGATTAAAAATCACTGTAAAAGAGAGTAATTCTTTCTTTCTTTTCTTTTTTTTTAAAAACGTTGTCCCCACACTAGGAATTTCTCCTATATCGTAGGGGCGTTCACAAACATACAATAAATGGAAGAGAAAAAATAACAAACATCCATCCATCCATACATACTTACAAACTTTCGCGTTTATAATATTAGTAGGATTACTAGCTTAGGCCTGCAGCCTTGGCCGCGGGTAGTCCACCGGTTATCGCGGCCTCGACATAGAGGGCAAGAGCGGGAGGGGTTATTCGATGATTTTACACCCACCAAAAAAAAAAGGCCTGCAGCCTTTACCTGCATGGAGAGATGGCGATGGTTAGTGTTAGTAACTTTTGTTAGCATAGGTCTTACATGTTAAAACAAATGTGTATGTTAATAAATAAATAAGTGTCAACCGCATATTTGACTCTTATTTATATAGGCTTAGCCCCGCGATCTTCGTCCGCGTAAAATAAAATCTAATTAGTCCGTCAGATAGATTACCAAAAAATATTGGACACGTATTTGTATTATAAAATTACTGCTAAAGTTACTTTAATAATATAATTCAGTCATGATTCGCAAGACGCGTGGCATCATGCGAACTTTATTGTTGTTTTCCTCGAGAATAGTAGTTTTTTAGGGATAAAATGTACCCTATTTCCCTTTCTGAACACCTCACAGCGTTCATGCAAATTTTCAGGATAAATAGTTCAGTTGTTTAGGTGTGAAAAGGCAACAATTAAACAAACTTACTTTCGTATTTATAACATGTATTTTGGCACAAGGACAAAATCAAAAATAACGCCGTTATTTAGTATTTCATTGGTACTGGAGATACCCTTAAAAAAATATTTTTCAGTATTTTACTTTAGCACTTTGTTAACGTAACTCGTTAATATATTCATGCCAAATTACAGCTTTCTAGTACTAAGAGTCTTTGAGATTTAGTGCGGACAGACAGACAGACAGATGGTCATGGCGAAACTATAAGGGTTCCATATTGACTACGTAACCCTAAAAAAGAGCATTTACAAACATTCAAACTCAAAAGGGAAACAAATATTTGTCCTGCGCGACTAACAGTTGATTCAGAATTCCATTGAAATGCACCACTAAACTAATGAGGTAAGTACTCGAACAAATAAACCAATTATAATTATAATACTAGCTGTTGTCAGCGGCTTCACCCGCTACAACTTGAAAATTATCACACGGGAAGATAAAATCGGGATAATAATCTATCCCGTGTTAATCCAGGTTATAAACTATCTGTGTACCAAATTTTATCCAAATCCGTTCAGTAGTTTTTACGTGAAGAGGTAACAAACATACACACTCGCACACTCACAAACTTTCGCCTTTATAATATTAATGTGATGTGATTTAATTGTAAAATTTCGACGTTCAACAGCTTTGGCTTTTGCTTTTTAGGGTTCCGTAGCCAAATGGCAAAAAACGGAACCCTTATAGATTCGTCATGTCTGTCTGTCTGTCTGTCTGTCTGTCTGTCTGTCTGTCTGTCCGTCTGTCCGTCTGTCCGTCTGTCCTTCTGTATGTCACAGCCATTTTATTCCGAGACTATAAGGATTACACAGTTGAAATTTGGCAGGTAGATGTATTCTGTAAACCGCTTTTTGATTTTTATATAAAAATAAAAAAATATAAGATTAAGAGGGGGCTCTCCATACATGGAATTGAAACTAAAAAAACTTTTTTTCATCAAACCTACACATGAGGGGTATCTATGGATAGGTCTTTAAAAATGACATTGAGGTTCTTGAAATCATTTTTTCTCAAAGTCAATCGTTTCAAAGATAGACACATCCAAAGTGGTAAAATGTGTGTGTGTGTCCCTCTAACTTTTAAAGTAAGAGATTGACAATTCAAAAAAAAATATATAATGAAGATCTCAACAAAAACTACCAACCAAAATTGGTTTGAACGAGATCTAGTAAGTATTTTTTTTTAATACGTCATATATCGTAAATCGCAATTTACCGTTCATTCAATCAACTCAATTATAAAAATTATGTTAACATTATGTTACTTGCTGCTACGGAACCCTTCATGGGCGAGTCTGACTCGCACTTGGCCGGTTTTTTTTGTTTATCTAATCTACAAAATGGCCGTTCCACCTACTCAAACAGACAAGATAAGTAAACAAACTTCTTAATTTATAATCCTATTACAACTTGGCACACGAGATCCCCAAATTCTATTATTTCGTCTCATATTCTTTCCTCATTCGGCCTTCGAGCATCCCATCTGTTTACTGCTTCGAAAGCCCATGGCCATACATACTGTTTTTACGATTTTCTTTGACTTAATTTTTATATGAGTTCCAGTGACCTATATTTAGAGCCGACTAAATAATGCTCTTCTAGGACTGTCGCAATAAAGCTGATACGAGGGATATACTTAAGGGCACGTAGATAATAATTTATCGGACCTGGCAGACGTCGTCATGCCCTTACAGCAGTGCCACCTACCGGGTCTAATTGTATATCTAAACCATTCTCGAATTTAAAAAGATATAATTAATAAATATAGGAAAAAAATAATGCAACCAAAACCGCTGGGTCTAGAAGTATAAGCTTATACAGAAAAAAAGAAAAATAAAATATTTATTGGTCTCACACAGGACAAGAAATTAATAGTAAAAAAATTGACTTAACAACGAAAACAAGAGAAAACTTAAAAAATAATACAGGTTAGGGCAGGGTAGGTATTCAAAGACCAGCTTAATTTTCAGAGATGATTTGGAAATGTTTCTTTAAATCTTGTCGAATTACTAGTAATTTCAGTTCAACAATCTAGACTGAATTTTTATATAATACCAAAAATATATAAATATAAATCTGTTAATGAGCTAAAAACGACAGGTTAAGGACTATTGCATCGGCCGGTGTGATAATTAATCACATATTGCCCATCAAAAACCGTCGCCAAATTCGTTCTTGAATTTCATTTTCTGATGCGTATTAGTTCAAAATTACCGCAGGTTAGTGAGTTAATATGTTTTGTTAATTTATAATATGCCGCTTACGGTATTATGCTACATATAGATTGTCTTAGTAGTGCAATTTTTTTTTCATTTCTTGTCGTATAGCGGTTTCCATCTTATATAAGTAGCATGGCGCCCAATCAAGCTACACAATACCAGTTTAAGCGGATCTCTCATACTGCGGAAAATCTCTACAAAGCGAGGTCATGTTATACGGGAAATTTATAGCTCTACGTGTACGTCCTTCCCTTTCCGAGAAAGTCTTCATTGAATCAGTAAACTTACACAAAGCTTTAATAATTTTATTAGAATTCATTTTCCGATAAGTCCATGTATCCGAGATTAAATGTTGAGCCAATAAAGCATGTCTCACCTTGAGTTACATACGTTTCCCAGGTCAAATCAAGATTGAATTGAATCAAGGGGGAGGTTGGGATTTAAAGACAGGATTTTAAACTGAACTTTATCTTAAAGTTAGACAATATGGCATTAGGCTTGCTCCAAATCCAGTCAGTTGACGGCAATAGGCTTCCTCCTAATTACATCGGTTGATGGCAATAGACTCGCGTTGATGGCAATAGGTTTGCTCCTAATTATGTCGATTGATGGCAATAGGCTTCCTCCTAATTACATCGGTTGATGGCAATAGACTCGCGTTGATGGCAATAGGTTTGCTCCTTATTATGTCGATTGATGGCAATAGGTTTGCTACTAATTAAGTCAGTTGATGATTTTCCGAATTAAAGTCCAGCGGCGGCGCGGTGTTTACATTCACTCGTCGACTTTGAAGGGACAAAAAAGGAATTCGTTACAAAACTTTGCTAACCCTAAATCTATTATGGTAACTAGTATCAACACGATCCGATCGAATGTGATCAAATAAACTTTCTCGGGGCAAAACATAGACCTTATAAAATATAATAATTATTGTTTGTCCATTTTAAATTATTTTGACCCCTTTTTGTCTCCAAATCATATTGTGTACAGGGCAAGAGAAAGGGGAATTTTGTTTTACAGTCTACATCCATTTTTTTCTAAAAATGTTTATCTATCTGTTTAAGTATATAATTATACCAATAGGTATAATAGTTATATTTAAAAGAATACTTTAACATAGAACTCTTTTGGTCCTTCGAGCCGTATAATGGAAGAAAAATGTTCTTCCCTCTTTTGTTCTGTCGTTAGTTCTTCCCGCGTCTTTTTCTATTTACTTTTTTATGTTTCGTGTATTTACTTATTTACCCTGCCTATAGTTTGGTACAATCAAAACTATATGGGTATTACAGTACGTGCAACGAGCTATTTCAACGTGTGTAATATTATTGGCCTCCCACGTTATAGTTATCGCCTCCTCCCATTCGCGTATGCTAAGCCATTACCTTGAATTGAGCGTGTAAACATGAATTCATATGAATTATACTAAGCTTCATACAACTGTAAATACGTAGGAACATTACTCGGTTATATTTGTATATGGGATTACACAACGCGTGTTACACTCTGGAATTACAATTAAACGTGATACGAATATGCACGTGTTGCAGGATCGTCATTATCATCAGTCTATTATATTCCCACTGCTGGGCCTCCTATCTATGAGACAGATGGGCTATAATCCACCACGCGAGCTCAGTGCGGATTTTAATAAAATAGGATCTCTCCTGTATCGAGGGAGCGTTTACAAAAATTTAAACTCACATACACAAATACCCAGACCTGAAACAACTACCTGTAGGCCTACTTACAAATATTTGTTCCGTACGGGGATCGAACCCGCGACACGCAGCGCAACAGTCCATTGCTTGAGCAATTGCGCCAACCGTGCCGTCAAGATTCTGCATAGTTGTATAATGTATATATTATATACAATGTGGAGCAGGACGATTGACATTCCTCTAAACCACGTAAAGAAAGGCATGCTCTTGACCCGTATACAAAAAATCAATCAAATCCAATGACTACTTTAGCCACAGGAAATTATTTTTCATTTTCTTATTTTTCAACATGATGTAGATCGGAGTCCGTAATAATAGGTAAACATTGTAAGGTCAGGAACCTGTGCAAAAACCTACGATTCTATTCTCAACGTCTCAATACGCTTGAAAGACAGAGAAAGGTGTCATACGATCCCACTCTGACGCGCCCCGCACACTCCCACAAAATACTACAATTATAAAGAAAAAGTAATATTACTTACGCAAATAATGCATTAGTGGTGCATAGAAAATTGCGAGTGTGTGTGTGAGAGGAATTTTTTTCGGCAAAAAGTCCTTGACTCGGTAACTATGTCAGTCAGTGCATAGCGGCGCCCTTTGAGGAGAGCACACGCCTACTTTTTTTATCACAAGACGAGCCGCGCGCGCATTGTCGTGATTTTATGAAAAGTTTGTTGTTATTGTGATTAAAGACGATTTACGATATTTGGATTAGTGCATAGGTTACTGTGACTTATTGGTGTTAGTGTAATATTAGTTATTTAGGCATTTATTAGGTAGCTAGTTTTGTGATTTAGGTTAAGTTAGTAAGTTTTTTAGTTTAATTATGCCTCAAATAAGGTTTTAAGTGATTAATTATTCAATCAGTGATCTTTTATTAATTAACAACTCGCAACTTAGTGAGTTTATGCCGCTGATTTGTTGTTCTCCGATAAAAAGTACCTACGCCCAACATCGCCGCCGCTCGCTGCACCCCGCGCACTAGGTCAGTGACTTTTCGTAGTTAAAGCGTGTTTACTTTTTATGCAGTTGATTCTGCTATTTATTTTGTTTGAAAATTGCAATTTTTAAATTTTCCACTAACTACTAATCTTCGTGTTTTAAAATGTTTCGATGGACTAGTACAGTGCTAGTTTTAATTTAATGTCGTAGTTCCAGATCCACATTGTATAATATATTATTAAAAAGATAGATTTCCCAAAAATATTGGACACGTATATTTTCTTTTTCACGTAAACAAACTATGAAGACAATACAGTGCTTTGAAAACTCGTGGTGACGTCATATTCTAAGACATTAGTATGACATTTTTTACCGGCGCGTGACGTCACAAACCCCCACTCAAATCTTTGACGCGTTTTATCTTCGTAAATTTTTATTGATTTCATAAAAAAAAATTACGTATCCAATCTTTTTCGATAATCTAACAGACGGACTAATTAGAATCATATTTTTAATCAGTAAACATCCCTATTATTGAAAATCGGGTGAGTAATGTTTCGTAAGTTTTCCATTAAACTATCACCCTCCACACGTAGAACAACGTAAAATACAACGTAAATTCGCAAGTTGGAAGTTCTTTCGGCCCACTGACTAAATATCTGACTGTCAAATGACAGCCGGGATTGAAGTCCAAATATCTGACCGTCAAAGATTTACAAATGACAGCCGGAATTAAAGTCTTAAAGTGCTTACCGAGGCACGAAGAACTCGGTACGGATATACGCTCTTCTGTAATGAACACCGAATTTCGGTGTACCAATCTCCACAAGAACGGTTGGTATACATGAATTTAGGATCTTGAGTAAAAAATAAATAGTGATGACAGATGCTACAGCTTGGGGTATCTATGGATAGGTCTTTAAAAATGACATTGAGGTTCTTGAAATCATTTTTTCTCAAAGTCAATCGTTTCAAAGATAGACACATCCAAAGTGGTAAAATGTGTGTGTGTGTCCCTCTAACTTTTAAAGTAAGAGATTGACAATTCAAAAAAAAATATATAATGAAGATCTCAACAAAAACTACCAACCAAAATTGGTTTGAACGAGATCTAGTAAGTATTTTTTTTTAATACGTCATATATCGTAAATCGCAATTTACCGTTCATTCAATCAACTCAATTATAAAAATTATGTTAACATTATGTTACTTGCTGCTACGGAACCCTTCATGGGCGAGTCTGACTCGCACTTGGCCGGTTTTTTTTGTTTATCTAATCTACAAAATGGCCGTTCCACCTACTCAAACAGACAAGATAAGTAAACAAACTTCTTAATTTATAATCCTATTACAACTTGGCACACGAGATCCCCAAATTCTATTATTTCGTCTCATATTCTTTCCTCATTCGGCCTTCGAGCATCCCATCTGTTTACTGCTTCGAAAGCCCATGGCCATACATACTGTTTTTACGATTTTCTTTGACTTAATTTTTATATGAGTTCCAGTGACCTATATTTAGAGCCGACTAAATAATGCTCTTCTAGGACTGTCGCAATAAAGCTGATACGAGGGATATACTTAAGGGCACGTAGATAATAATTTATCGGACCTGGCAGACGTCGTCATGCCCTTACAGCAGTGCCACCTACCGGGTCTAATTGTATATCTAAACCATTCTCGAATTTAAAAAGATATAATTAATAAATATAGGAAAAAAATAATGCAACCAAAACCGCTGGGTCTAGAAGTATAAGCTTATACAGAAAAAAAGAAAAATAAAATATTTATTGGTCTCACACAGGACAAGAAATTAATAGTAAAAAAATTGACTTAACAACGAAAACAAGAGAAAACTTAAAAAATAATACAGGTTAGGGCAGGGTAGGTATTCAAAGACCAGCTTAATTTTCAGAGATGATTTGGAAATGTTTCTTTAAATCTTGTCGAATTACTAGTAATTTCAGTTCAACAATCTAGACTGAATTTTTATATAATACCAAAAATATATAAATATAAATCTGTTAATGAGCTAAAAACGACAGGTTAAGGACTATTGCATCGGCCGGTGTGATAATTAATCACATATTGCCCATCAAAAACCGTCGCCAAATTCGTTCTTGAATTTCATTTTCTGATGCGTATTAGTTCAAAATTACCGCAGGTTAGTGAGTTAATATGTTTTGTTAATTTATAATATGCCGCTTACGGTATTATGCTACATATAGATTGTCTTAGTAGTGCAATTTTTTTTTCATTTCTTGTCGTATAGCGGTTTCCATCTTATATAAGTAGCATGGCGCCCAATCAAGCTACACAATACCAGTTTAAGCGGATCTCTCATACTGCGGAAAATCTCTACAAAGCGAGGTCATGTTATACGGGAAATTTATAGCTCTACGTGTACGTCCTTCCCTTTCCGAGAAAGTCTTCATTGAATCAGTAAACTTACACAAAGCTTTAATAATTTTATTAGAATTCATTTTCCGATAAGTCCATGTATCCGAGATTAAATGTTGAGCCAATAAAGCATGTCTCACCTTGAGTTACATACGTTTCCCAGGTCAAATCAAGATTGAATTGAATCAAGGGGGAGGTTGGGATTTAAAGACAGGATTTTAAACTGAACTTTATCTTAAAGTTAGACAATATGGCATTAGGCTTGCTCCAAATCCAGTCAGTTGACGGCAATAGGCTTCCTCCTAATTACATCGGTTGATGGCAATAGACTCGCGTTGATGGCAATAGGTTTGCTCCTAATTATGTCGATTGATGGCAATAGGCTTCCTCCTAATTACATCGGTTGATGGCAATAGACTCGCGTTGATGGCAATAGGTTTGCTCCTTATTATGTCGATTGATGGCAATAGGTTTGCTACTAATTAAGTCAGTTGATGATTTTCCGAATTAAAGTCCAGCGGCGGCGCGGTGTTTACATTCACTCGTCGACTTTGAAGGGACAAAAAAGGAATTCGTTACAAAACTTTGCTAACCCTAAATCTATTATGGTAACTAGTATCAACACGATCCGATCGAATGTGATCAAATAAACTTTCTCGGGGCAAAACATAGACCTTATAAAATATAATAATTATTGTTTGTCCATTTTAAATTATTTTGACCCCTTTTTGTCTCCAAATCATATTGTGTACAGGGCAAGAGAAAGGGGAATTTTGTTTTACAGTCTACATCCATTTTTTTCTAAAAATGTTTATCTATCTGTTTAAGTATATAATTATACCAATAGGTATAATAGTTATATTTAAAAGAATACTTTAACATAGAACTCTTTTGGTCCTTCGAGCCGTATAATGGAAGAAAAATGTTCTTCCCTCTTTTGTTCTGTCGTTAGTTCTTCCCGCGTCTTTTTCTATTTACTTTTTTATGTTTCGTGTATTTACTTATTTACCCTGCCTATAGTTTGGTACAATCAAAACTATATGGGTATTACAGTACGTGCAACGAGCTATTTCAACGTGTGTAATATTATTGGCCTCCCACGTTATAGTTATCGCCTCCTCCCATTCGCGTATGCTAAGCCATTACCTTGAATTGAGCGTGTAAACATGAATTCATATGAATTATACTAAGCTTCATACAACTGTAAATACGTAGGAACATTACTCGGTTATATTTGTATATGGGATTACACAACGCGTGTTACACTCTGGAATTACAATTAAACGTGATACGAATATGCACGTGTTGCAGGATCGTCATTATCATCAGTCTATTATATTCCCACTGCTGGGCCTCCTATCTATGAGACAGATGGGCTATAATCCACCACGCGAGCTCAGTGCGGATTTTAATAAAATAGGATCTCTCCTGTATCGAGGGAGCGTTTACAAAAATTTAAACTCACATACACAAATACCCAGACCTGAAACAACTACCTGTAGGCCTACTTACAAATATTTGTTCCGTACGGGGATCGAACCCGCGACACGCAGCGCAACAGTCCATTGCTTGAGCAATTGCGCCAACCGTGCCGTCAAGATTCTGCATAGTTGTATAATGTATATATTATATATAATATATTATTAAAAAGATAGATTTCCCAAAAATATTGGACACGTATATTTTCTTTTTCACGTAAACAAACTATGAAGACAATACAGTGCTTTGAAAACTCGTGGTGACGTCATATTCTAAGACATTAGTATGACATTTTTTACCGGCGCGTGACGTCACAAACCCCCACTCAAATCTTTGACGCGTTTTATCTTCGTAAATTTTTATTGATTTCATAAAAAAAAATTACGTATCCAATCTTTTTCGATAATCTAACAGACGGACTAATTAGAATCATATTTTTAATCAGTAAACATCCCTATTATTGAAAATCGGGTGAGTAATGTTTCGTAAGTTTTCCATTAAACTATCACCCTCCACACGTAGAACAACGTAAAATACAACGTAAATTCGCAAGTTGGAAGTTCTTTCGGCCCACTGACTAAATATCTGACTGTCAAATGACAGCCGGGATTGAAGTCCAAATATCTGACCGTCAAAGATTTACAAATGACAGCCGGAATTAAAGTCTTAAAGTGCTTACCGAGGCACGAAGAACTCGGTACGGATATACGCTCTTCTGTAATGAACACCGAATTTCGGTGTACCAATCTCCACAAGAACGGTTGGTATACATGAATTTAGGATCTTGAGTAAAAAATAAATAGTGATGACAGATGCTACAGCTTGAGGAGCACTCCTCGCTTTTCAGTTGTTGTCTAACTTAGATGGGTGCAGTCACGAGGAAAGATATGTACGAGTACCTACTCGTACCTACAAACTTAGCAAAATTCATAAATTGTAATCTTGTGAAGTAACGGTTTCTAATTTGAGACCTATTTCATAATAATCATCATCATCATCATCATCAACAGCCTATTAATGTTCCCACTTACGAGTAGTATGTCATTTCATGTCATAATAGTATTTCTTCCAAAATGCTATGTTCGTAAAAACGTTGAAAAATAATCAACACAATAGGAAAAAATCACTTTTAAAAGTGGCTTCGTGTATACATATTGGTGTTCGTGATTGTACCTTCAGTACGGTACTTGCTTCGCCACCGAAGCCCTCAAGCGCAAATTGCGGAAGTTATGTTAAAGTAATGTAGTATTTTAATACCAACAGCTTTCATAAATAGGTATAGCCTTAATATTCACTTGACATTCGTGCTATAAATAAATATTTTCTAAATCGGGATAAATTATTTATCATCATAAATTGAAAATGTTCTCTGTACAAATTGATATATTATATATTATTCTCTATACAATTCCTCTTTTGTGAGGTTCGTACCTACTTCGTTTTCTTATTAATTTTTAAATTATTTAAGTTTTCCTTCAAGATTCGGTTAGCAACCTCTGATAGTATAGCGATGTTTTCAGGTTTGCTGAACCAAAAAAAATGAACATGACACCTACCTACCCACAGGTTACTTTGATGAATAGCACTAAAAATGAGAATATTAGTTATAGGAATCCATCATCATCATAATCAGAATCACTTCCCTCATCGAAATTTATTTGGGGTCGGCACAACATGTATTTTTTCATACTTCTCATTTCCTCGTCATCTCATCAGGCATATTAGTTAGGCCTTTGGACGGTAAGTAATAGGCTAGCCGTCCACCCGTCTTATGATGTCGACAGACCGTGTCGACGGCGTGTTCGCGATCCACGTGTGCAGCGCGTCAGCAACATGGAAGCGGGCCCGCAAGGGCCGACCCCCGTCCGGGCTGTGGGTTGTTCGAAAGAGATACCGCGGTCTCAACGGGCTAAGAAGGAACATAGGTGGTTTTTAGTCAGTAGAATTCAGACACTTTTCGCTCTGCTCAGAGCGGGAGTTAGAGTTATTTGAAGATCCCCCCCCCCCCCAAAAGGCGCATTAGTTAGTTACAGGTATGAAAAACAAAAAATTTACACTACAACAATTTCTGTTGCCTTGTTTAAAATGAGGACATTAACTTTTTAAATATGTAAAAGTCAGACCAGAGCCTCATTAAAATGGTTTTAATTACAAAAGTTATTCTGCTCATTAACAGTTGTAGCTACTTATAAGCTGAGGATTATTTCAAGTATATTTTGGTGATATTGTTGTGGTGGGTTATGACTGCCTCGTAGATCTAGTAGCCACAAGCTTACGTGAGCACTTATAAAACGTCGACTAAAAGGGGGCACGGTTCGGTGCATTGGTCGATTCCTAAGGAGAAGAACTGGCAAGAAACTCCAAAGGTTACTCTTTTAATCTTTTAAAATCGTTTGGGTTAACAATAAGTTTAACAATAAGGTCCAGACATCTTGGTATAATACACACATGAAGACCATGTAGATTAATGTCCGAGATGGTCTTTTGAAGAAAACACCACACAGATTTGAGTGGACCCGTCCAGTCAGTGTAAGCCACGGAGTCCATCAACAAGGCACTGGATTTGTGCTCCGTTGATGGCAATAGACTCGTCCTGTATTACATGAGACTTAAACCTAGCTGGCGATATGTGGGTGTTCCATTAGGTACACCTATGCCTAACCTTTCTAGGCGTGATGTTATGTTATGTTTTTTTTGGGGGGTGGGAAATCATCAAATAAAACGAATCGCAACAAAATTTAAACTTGAAGATTGGCGGAGTTAAAATTTTGTTGCGTTTCGTTTTTCCACCTGTCGGTTGAAGTTTCACTTCTACTATGTGCACACATTTCGATTTTTTTATAGTTTAAGCTATAGAAGTCTCCCGTTGGGGCTGCGGGCGCGGCCTTGACCTAGAGGGCTAAGAAAGAACATGGGTATTTTTTTAGTCAGTAGAAGTCTGTCAACCCCTTTCGCTCTGCCCAAGAGCGGGAGGGGGTTATTTGATGATTTCCCAACCCCCAAAAAAAAACATAACAAAAAGCTAGAAGTCTAGTATCTTGTTGAGTCTATTATACAGAAAATATCCTAAAAACGCGTGTTTAGTTTGAGGCTTCCAAACCAGCAGGGCTATTGCGTATCTTTTAAATGACAGTGGCTATCATATTGTCCCTATATATAGCAAATCCCTATAATAGCCCTGCTGGTCCTTCCTTCTCCTATCGGAAGGAACTGGGTCATAGGGAAATATTTGCCGTACTGTGAGTACATTACATACTTTTTAAAGCTGGTGTGTAGGGTATCTGAAAGGACGGAAGGTAGCAACCTTTAGAATTGCTCTTTGAGCTCGTTCTAGAGGGCAGAATTAAAATTCCGGCGCCACCCCAGGATGTTATACAAGTATGAGAAAGGTGGGCATGTTGAGATGACCTCAAAGAAATTGAAACAAAAGGCAAGAGAAGATGAGAAGAGGCAGGAATGTTGATGTTATAGAACAGTTGTATTTTCATAAAATTATTGTTCTATCCTTGAGAAAGACTTTCTAGAAGATCATGATGGCGTCACATAACTACGCGGTAGCAGCAGCATAACCAAGCTTAATCTATGCCAGGAAAAGAGTGAAGCTATAGGCCAGTGGAATCAAATTGCCTGTTCTAGTCAAGAATCTAAACATTATCAAACCCAATTTAAAAACGTACTATTGAATAGGGTATTTTACCAAAAAATAGCTAATTAGTCCGTCTGTTAGATTATCGAAAAATATTGCATACGTGTTTTTTTGATTTACCAAATTAATAAAAAAATACGAAAATAAAACGTCAAAGATCATGAGTGGGGGCTTGTGTCGTCACTTTGTGGGTTAAAAGTACTAACCTTGTGACGTTACACGACTTGATATGACTTTTCGAAGCACTGTATCGTCTTCATCTTTTGTTTACGTGATAAAAGAAAAAACATGTGTGTGTACATAATTTTTTGAACATCTATCTGACGGACTTATTAGTTTTTGTTTGTCCGATCCCCTATTAAAGGCCACAATTACGGAACAGCATTTCGGTTCGTCTCTTGTTCGAATTTGCGTTTGTGCCAAGGTCTTAGTGTTATTGTTGTGAAGGTACCCTTTACAACCTACAAGGGAGACATAATGTCTCAATAAACTACACACAGAGCGAATGTAAAGGACCGTTACAGGTTAAGGTGAACATTTTGGGATGCCACGAAGTACATAGTATCGTAAAACAGGTTTTATCTTGTTCCATGTTTTGTGTAGTTCATTGTATCATCATCTTTCTGGCCTTGAAACATGTTACTTGCAGTCGATGGAATACGTATTTTCTTTCATTCTTCCCTGACAGCCGTCACTTTGTCTTTTACTGTTTTTTTGTACTATATTTAGTTTTTTTACTAATGTATAGTCCTTCTTTATTTAAAAAAAAAAAAATAATGTATAGTCCTAAAACCTTTTTGTAAACACAACACAACAGCAGTCTCCTTCAGACTGATCAGTCTTTTTCCCGTTTTTGCAACATTTTTCAATTATGCTCCGCTCCTTTTGGTTGCAGCGTGATATTATGCAATTTTTAACCTTTCTCGATAAATGGACTATTAAACACAAAAAGAACTATCCAATTCTAACCAATAGTTCCTGAGATATCTCCGTCACAAGCGGCCGTAACGCTTTTTTTTCCTACGCCCGTGACACTATTTGATAGAAAAATCCAAATACCCCCCCGTTTTTAAAGAAGTTTCAATTCAAAAGTAGTGTCATGATATCTGAATATTTGGCGATACTCAATTACACAGAAATTAAAAACTTGTAGAAGTTGTCGTTTGATTATGTTTTACTTCGTATCTAATTGTACATAATATACATATAGTTAAGCTAGTTTTAGTGTTTTTTGTATAATTTTGCCTGTTCCTTTAGTTGTTATTGTGTATTTTATTTTATAATTTTATTGGCTCAATTAAGTTACGCTACGTAAGTGATGGCCGTAAACACTGGTTTAAATAAACCTAGATCGGGCAGGTCGCTAAACAAACATTTGAAGTTAAAACTACCCCTACTTGTAACTCTTAAATATATTTTAGTTAGTAAACGAAGTACTTATTATAATTTTGTATGAAAAGTAACACTACTGTGTGCAGCTTTTTGTATTATTTTTAAATAAATTATTCATATTCTTACTTTTTCTTTGTATAGTCATCTCATGAGTCACTACATCTCCGTTATTCCCCTGCACATGCTCGTATATAGCCTTCTTCATATACTGTGTTCACAACTTTAGGGCATGCAAAGTAATTTGTTAACTAAATTTTTTTTTTCACTAATACCGACTTCTCAAAAAATGAGGATATAAAAAAATACAGTTTTTTTTAGTAAAACACTTACGATACGATTTATGACAAAATAATGTTTTTAAAATATCCTTCTATAAAAATACACGTAGATAATTTGATGGAAATTATGAAGTCCTAAAACGCGATTTAGGATTTTAGGATTTTTTTTACTTCATATTTTTCATAATTTGTGACCTTTATAGTTATAATAAAATACTACTTATTTAGTATCACTTTAGAGTCCCATGCTAACAAATAAGTACCTAACCAATGACGTATTATATATAGACACGTCACGTACTAACATCGCGGGGCTTAAAAACGGCGAAAATATTAGATAGCTACATACACGCGTAAAGAAAGGGAAAGAAAATATGACACCGTACAGCGGGATGCCTGTTGCTAGAGAGAGATAAATATACATCTTCAGTTACGTCACAGGATAAGTAATAGTCTAATTACTTGGTCATTGGTCGAGCGCGTGAGTGACGTAGCTAACGTAACTTCATGCGCCGGCCGCCATTACACGGCGGCGTCGAACAAAATAAAATAAAAATAGGTAGTTTTGTGAACTTACGCATGAAATGACACATTTTTATCTATAACTTTTGGAGTATAATTTGTACAATGACATCGTAAGAAAACACACGACGGCATGTTTTTTTATGTAAGAACAAACGTATGGTCGCGGGAGAGGTTGGTGCGTAACTAAGCGCGATGTGGCTAATTGGCTTCATTTCATGTTGCCATGTTTGACGGACAACGTATCTATAGTTTTAATATATCATTGTACCTAACTAGGTAAGGTACGTTCTACAAAATAGTAACTTAAAAGTATTTCCTCGAAAACATTTGAATAATTATTTATAGATCTCCTAAGTAGTGAACGAAAACCCTTAGCCTGAGTGGCAACGCCCACTTAGTGCCAAAAACAGGAAAGCATCTGGCCCGAAAATACTTAAAATATAAATTAACACCTGAAATAGCGATGTCGGTGGAAAACACGACAATCCCGACCCACGCTTACTGTGTCATCGTCTGTCTATCATCATCATCATCATCAGCCTATAATGTTCCCACTGCAGGGACCGTTTGAGGGAGGGTCTGCCTAGCCATTTCCTAATTATGTTGGGGTCGGTCCAGGCTTACCGGATGCATCTGAATATCAGTACGCGGTTGGCGCAGTGGCTGAGCGATTGGACTGCTGCGCTGTATGTCGCGGGTTCGATCCCCGCACGGAACAAATATGTATGGCCTACAGATAGTTGTTCCGAATTTAAATGTTTGTGAACGCCCCTACGATACAGGAGAAACGAGGGGACAACGTTTTATTTAAAAAAAAAAAAAAAAAAAAGTACTTTACATGGAGCGACTGCCTATCTGAGCTTCACAGCCCAGTCAGTACTGTGTAATACGTTTGGGGATATGAGGAACAGGGTGTAAAGTTCCTCATCCCCCATAGAAAAGGTAGGATCCTCCGACCAGACTGGTGTTGTCTGGTGGGCAAACTGCCCGACATATGTAAGTCGGGATTTTCTTACGCTAATGTCGCGGACAACTTTGATAGCGCGATGCAGGATTTGCCAATTAGTTCGCATGTGTTGCGATAGATGTCTCTGTCCACAATACGATACCCCTTAGTGAGACGGGTTGTCAGACTTTTAGTCCACTGACTATCTGTAACGACTGTTAAACATCTACAAACTACAAATTACAGCCGGTACAAACGGCTTAACGTACTTTCCGGGGCGCGGAGTATACTTGGTTTGTAATGGGTGGTCACCCATCCCCGGACCAACCAAGGCAAGCGCGGCTTAACCTAAAGATCGACCCGAGCTGCTGTTGAGCTACTTCCTACGCTTACTTTGTAATCAAAACAAAATAATGCCCGCACTCACACGTTCTCAGAAATTAAGTGAGGTACGAAGAAAAAATATTTTTATCCCGATTTTCTATTAAATTTTTGCTCGCCCGTGGCTTATGATTTTTTCTACTCTTCGTATATTTTTTCTTATACTCTCACCTTGTCTTCGCTACGTGGAATTTGAACCACAATAGAAGCATGGAGCATTATTTTATTTGATAAACAAAAGTAGGTCAAATGCGTGTTGGACCACGCACAATGTAGGGTTCCGTAGTTGCCTATCAAAATATGCGGACTTACTAAACTGTTTATACTCCCTACCTACTGTTTTAGAAAAATAATTTGTATTGTAATAATAAAACAAACTTACATTTGCAGTAGGTGTTACAACCTGTGCTCACATCAATTATGTTTACATGTTATCCAAGTACATTTTTTTATTTTGTTTTTCGTGAACTTGTAAAGCCTACTTAGCTGTGATAGTTTTTTTTTTTAATTTCGTTGTATATACCGTCACAATGATATTATTCACACACCCAGACACAACCGATTAGCTGGTAGAGGAAAGGGGCACTTGAGTCTAACAAGAAACAACAACAAAAGAGTAACAACTTGACATTTAGAACCAGTATTCAAGACATCCATTTTATCCCATTAACGGAACAGCAAAAGTAGAGTAAATACAAGTTTTATACGCCCTTTAGTTACACTCCACTTATAAATGTCAAAAGTGTAATGCTAATATCAACTTTTATCTGAGTTTCAGCTATACGAAATAGATCTGTATAGTCCTCTGTGATTTTCTCCAAAACAGTCACCATTTGGATGGTTATTGAAAGCAATAACAGTTAGATTGAGTATACCTACAAAATCCCGTTACATCATTTTCAAAATTAAACATTTTAATAAAATCAACAAATTGGACAAAACAGGTAAAAATTTAAAATCATTGTAATTAGCTCGCTCGAAGAACCGACGACCGATGGGGAAGAAAGGTTCTCGAGTGGCGACCACGAACCGGAAGACGCAGCGTTGGTAGGCGTCCCACCAGGTGGACCGAAGACATCGTGAGAGTTGCGGGCAACCGGTGGATGCAAACGGCAGGCTGCCGTTCTGTATGGCGTCCTATGGGGGAGGCATTTGTCCAGTAGTGGACGTCTTATGGATGATGATGACCCACGCAAGAAGCGTGAGTGATTATATTATTATTTAATGAAGATATAGAAAGGCTACATGTTTTTTTCTTTTATCTTACTGTTGATCAGGATAACTACATCTATTTCCAGAACCCCTGTGGGTATTATATATGCACGAATAGCATCAGGTTACTGTGTGAGTTTACACTCGAAGAGTACCTGGTAGGAAATTGTCGAAGACAAGTAGGACATGAGAAACAATTATAGTAAAAGTATCACAAACCTCCAGGAGGCCAGAATCGTGAAGTCTGTAGCTAGTATCTTTATTGCACGCTGCATGGTATTAGAAATGTACCTATTTAGATTTCATTATGAGATTCGTATTGACAATATGCAATACCTCCTTCAAAACCACGTTACAAACAACTGAATCTCAATCTATAACAGTATTTAAACCAATTTTCATTGAGTTTACTACAGTTTTCAAAGTGGTCCTCAATAGCGCACTATATTGTATACTCCACGACGAAATGAATGAACTTACCAAACGAATCAGTCCATTAATAAATTTAATTTAATAATTAATTAAGTTGAAGCATTTTTCACCCCTATTCGCCATAACGAAAATAGATTTTACACTAATGTGAAATCTGTTCATTTCTTTATCAGCTATCACAGCACACAATCACCCTAAATCCAATGATATATTGACTTTCGTACTACCTGACGTACACCTACGTAAATACACACTCTAAGAGGGATAGAGTGCAACTCTCCTGCCACATTGATCATGAAATACAGACAATTGATGAATTTATTTCTTTTGTTATCTTAGCAGAAAACGCCTTTTTTTTAGAGCTTTCTTTGGTGAGAACCGTAGAAAGAAGTGTGCCAAATTTGTTCTTTTGCCTCGTTCAATTTCATACATCCAGTCATATACGCACACCTCACTAACTACTCATTCTCTTTTAAATTTTTGTCATTACATCTTCTTTTAAACCGCTGCTTTCTCGTATGTAGCGAATTTTTGTAACGAATTCATACGAAAATTGTTCTTACCTTTAAACTGAACCCATAGCGTGAAATTATACAAAGAATAATTATCATTAGTAACGAGGTAACATCTAAACTAGATAAGAGCTCAAGATAAGGTCACGCCTCTTCTGAAAAGCTCTAACCTACTCTCGGGAATCATTGCTGCTCGTAGGTAGTTAACATGTATAAGTGCTATGAATCATTTGGTTTCAAAAATCGCCTCAATTTTGTTTTGCACGTGTAAACCTTTTTCCGAAATCAAAACTAAAGTAATTATTTTCACTAGTTTCACCATTAACACAGGCGCTAAAGATTTTTTCTGGACTTGGAAAAATTTTAAGATAACTTACATACATTACTGGATAAAATTAAGGCATCAAAAAAAAATCCAAATTTTTGGACAATTTTCAACAGGCCGTATTGGTTGCTGAGATATCGATATCAAATACAAAAGAATCCTTTTCCATTTGAAGACCGATATCTCGGCGAAAAGTGGACGTATCAAGTTTTATAAAAAAAAGAAATTAGTATCCGATCCTTATAGTGGATAAGCACAAAAAAAAAATCCACTCCCATAGACCAAACAAAAACACAAAAAAACTAGATACTTGGAGCTACGGTTTCCGTATTTTTTGTGTTTTGTACGGCCATTTCTATCGAAGTTACAGCTTATTGAAAATTTTCCAAAAAGCCTTAATTTTTTCCGGTGGCTAAAAAAATAAACAACGCACGTCGTAATCGCGACTGCTTAGCAAGAGGTCCTGTAGCAACCGCGGAATCGATTAGAAACCTCTGTTTAACCCTTCGGGGATTACAGGCGTGATATTATGTTATGTATTTCTCACAGTGTAATGGCGCACATAACACTGTAAGAAATCATCTTAAAAAGAAAAGCCATCGTATTCTGTCTGATCAGTTCGATCTTTACTTTCATCCGATTTTTTTTTTATATTTATGTACACCGAGTTATAACAACGAGAGAAACAACAACAAGATCAAGACACAGGTATAAAATACCTTTGGTCGTTTATCAAAGCTGAAAGTTTGTCAACACTCAAACTTTCAATAAAAGAAAAATAAGTTAATAAAAAGACAGAATTCCTTAGAAAACACCACTTCATTGAACTGAGTATTAAAAAGGTTATTTCAGCCTAAACAAGCATGAAAGATAAATTACCTTTTCACGGAACTTCGAATCGAACCCAAAACAATAAAAGGAAAGTATTTGGAAGCCATTTACTTTGAACCAGCAGTCAGTTACTAGTCAAGAGCCAGTGAGCGAGGGCAGCGAACATTTTGTTAGGTTAGGTTAGTAGTAATCAGTGTTCAAATTCACCAGATCGAGATTAGATTACGTAAAATAAATGTTAATTACTGTATCGGTTTCCATTTTAACTGGATACAGCTGAATACCCTTGGTAAGACTGGTGGATAGACTTTCAGGCTGACTGACTATCCGTAATGACAGTCCAAGATCTTCAAGTACCAGCTGAGACAAAAACCGGGACTAGCAACATACTTTCTGAAGCATAGTGCGGTCTCGACATAATTGGAAGGTCATTCATCCACGGACTGACGTCGGCAAGTGTAGCTATCCATATTAAATATGTATGTATCTAGTTACACTAACGTCTATACGTAAGCATACGCGCATTCTGGCGCCAAAAAGAAGCCCGAGACGCATATTCCATTAAATATCAAATAGTTCTCATCGTTATCAGGAAAATAAGTATGTACAATATACGACACCCCATTATGTCTTGGCAATTGCTCTATTGCTTCTTAGTGTTCGTAGGGCTACTATCAATCTGATTTGTCCATATTTCCCCCCTGAAAACTCTCTCAAAAAAATATCATATGAACTAGGCAGAGCCGCACATAATAAAACACCTATACCTTAAAGCCCCCCTTCACGCGCGCCTCAAAGAGATGTCAGCAACATGGGCCAACGCCCGTCGAGGCTGTGGGTTATTCGAAAGAGATACCGCGGCCTCGACACAAATATTATTTAATGATTTCCCACCCCTCAAAAAAAAAGGCCCTGCTAAGTGGTTGTTACTGAGAAATTGCTGATGGCAAACTTAATAATACTTTTTGGGGGGGTGGCAAATAACTCCTTCAATTCTGGAGACTTTTAGACAACTCTTACATAGTGTAAGCACACTGTACGTCACTACATAATCTGTGCCGGAACGCAATATCACTCTACAATTTACTTAAGTGTTTTGTTATGTTAGTCTTGCAATTGACATTTGTTAGTTAGCACAGACAGAGAACGACACTTAAGTCGCGAGCGCTTTCTGTAATCATACTCAGGGCTAATAATCATAATTACACTCCCTTTTTGTCTTGGGAGCGTTGGACTTGTTGTCGGAGGACCTTTTTTTTGGGGGGTGGGACATCATCGAATAACCCCTCCCGCTCTTGGGCAGAACGAAAGGGAGTGTCAGACTTCTACTGACTAAAAACCACCCATGTTCTTTCTTAGGCCTTATGCCGAAGCCACGGTATCTTTTTTGAACAACCCGCAGCTTGTCGGACCTCAGTTCAATCTCCAATTTAGGTCGAGTGTATAAGGTGTAAGAAGAATGCATTAATGCATGTGATTGTAAATGTGGTCCTGAAAGCATTTGTTCATTTCCTGGGTAGCTTCATAGTTAATCGAACTCGTTGTCGCGCTTTACGTTTGCTACGAGCGTTTTGCCGCGGTAATGATACATTGCGTATGAGGAAATATAACTAATCAAATGTATTCAAGTTCCTAAAATAATTTCTTGTACCGTTCATCTTACGGTTAATTCAATATGATATACTGAATTCACCCTATCATCCTGCGGAGAGCTGTCCGTTAGACCCTGTATATATACAGGATGTAAATTAACCTATCACACAGCCGTCAACCAGGCATTCTGTACATCAAACTAAGTACCCCTAACAATTTTTGCTGTGAACGCCTTTTTTTCGGGATTAAAAATCACATTTTACGGTAAAACTCAATGAGCACTCTTATAAAATTGTGCTGGTTGATGCTTTGAATAGTAAACGGGCCATGAAGTATAGTCATTTGGGGCGTAAAATGGGGGGTTACCTGGAAAGTTTTCCAGGAGGTTTCTTAAATCGAAAATTTTATATATTTCGACGTGCTCTTTTCGAATTATCACTTTGCCACCTCTCAATCTGTGCCGCTCGCGCTGCCATTTTGTAAGAATGGCACTAAAAAACGGTTTTTGAGTATAACTCCGTTCAGACTCATTTTACGATTAAAATAGTTTCAATAATAAGTAATTAATTAAACAGGAGAAAATTTCCAACAATTATATTTACAACGTTTTTCGTAAAATCAATAGTGACGGCGCGCGGCATACGAGCGCCGCAAAGTGTAATTTTACATGAATGACGCGTTGCCACACCACCTTAAGGCAGAGTCAGTGGCGCGTTGTTTAGGGTTCCGTACCTCAACAGGGAAAATCGAACCCTTATAAGATCACTCTCTTGTCCGTCTGTCCGTCCGTTCGTCTGTTCCGCTTTCCGTGTGTCACTACCGATTTTCTCAGGAACGAGTTAACCTAGCAAGTTGAAAGTTTTACCAGATACTTAGGTTCATAGTTCCTATTAGGTGTATTAAAATCAAGGTCTTGAATCAACACGATAAAAAGATATGGGCTGCTCGGATTCACCGCACCTTTACTAAAGTATTTGTCTGGGTTAGTCTCTAGACTCCCTTCGCTTATACTTTAAGTCTGACATTCAAGATGTCACAATGTGAGGTAAATGCCTCGATTGTGAAACCTTTAAAATAACTTCAGTCGAGTAGACACAACTAAGATCTTATAAAACTGATTATCATAATATAGAAAAGGTATTTTTTTTTTACATTTGAAGGTGAAGCACTAAGCAAGTTTAGGTCTTTTTAGTAACATCGTTTTCGCAATAGAACTTATTGTAATCAAGTAATTTGTATTCACTAGTTATATAATAAGTTTTATGATGAATATGGCATTAAGTTCAACACTTATAAATACTACTGAGACATTTAAAATGGTACCGTTCAGTCAGAAATAAGATTGGTTACATTAGTTTCCCCAACACAGGACACGAAAGAAAAAAAAAGAAGAAAATAAAAAGTATAGGCGCAAAAACACATCCTTGCTACACGCCACAGGCCACATTCAAAACTTACTGTTAAAGAACTACAAACACACATTGCACTCTTTATTACTTCTCATTTAAATCGTGTTTCATGAACAAATTAAATGAGTGATATTCACTGGCATGTGACTTTATCTACCTAATTTTTCTCGTAACCCATGACCTGGCTTTTAACTTGGCCAAAGACTTGCAATGTGACAACGCTGACAGTCTCTTGAGTAGAGTACCAGTTGACAGCGGTGACGTACAAGTACAAGTGGTGCACAAGTAAGCTTAGTTTGTTTTGGTTATATTGTTTTACTAGCTGTTGCCAGCGGCTTCACCCGCTACAACACGAAAATTATCCCACGGGAAGATAAAATCGGGATAAAAACTGTCCTATGTGTTAATCCAGGTTGTCAGCTAACTCCATACGAAATTTTATTGAAATCGCTCCAGCCGTTTAGATGTGAAGAAGTAACAAACATACACACTCACCAACTTTCGTCGGTATAATATTAGTGTGATTCATGTATAAAATTAGTGTCGAGTGCATCATACAAAACGATAACTAGAGAGCTGTACCCCAGTTGTTCGCTCTAATTATTATTATCCATACCGCGGACTACGAATGAGTCTGTCCAATACACGAACGAGTGATTCTGAAAGCAATAATGCGCGAAATGGAGGCACAAAATTAAACGCAGTGTGAATGGGAATATCCTCATTACGGTAAAATTGTCTTTACATTTGCTGTAGGGAGAGATTAGTTGAGCGTATACGCTTGTACTTGTTTACTTAAAATTAAGGCACCTAGAATTTCTTCCTCAAAGTGTTATATGGAATGGAGGCCACGAAAAGTGATTTAGAAGATAACAAGTTAAAATCTAATCACTTTTTTTCAACTGTTTCGGATTCATGTTACGCGCATTGTATAATTATTATTTGTTTCGCTGAAGGGAAACAGCATGCTTTAGGGGAATTTCTTGACGGTATGTAAGTCAGAAGCCTATGAAAACTTTCGAGACAATATATAATAATATCAGTTTTATCCCTTAATTGCACCAGTTATGTTTAAGTACCATGTAACATAAGGTATATATTGCCATCATCATCATCATCAACAGCCTATTAATGTTCCCACTGCTGGGACCCAGGCCTCCTCTCTTTTTGAGATTGAATGGGCTATAAACTACCACGCGGGCCCAGAGCGGATTGGTAGATGTTTCATGTCTTCGAATTTCTTGGTACTAAGACATGCCGGTTTCCTCACGATGTTTTCCTTCACCGTTTTGAGAGCAGCGGTGATGAAATAAATTACACAAAGTAATATGCCTGCCTGGGTTTGAACCCACGACCTACTGTTCGTAAGTCGGGGCCGCCACCACTGGGCCACCGCTGCTCCAGTCGGGGCCGCCACCACTGGGCCACCGCTGCTCCGGCCGGGGCCGCCACCACTGGGCCACCGCTGCTCCAGTCGGGGCCGCCACCACTGGGCCACCGTTGCTCCAGTCGGGGCCGCCACCACTGGGCCACCGCTGCTCCAGTCGGGGCCGCCACCACTGGGCCACCGCTGCTCCAGTCGGGGCCGCCACCACTGGGCCACCGCTGCTCCAGTCGGGGCCGCCACCACTGGGCCACCGCTGCTCCAGTCGGGGCCGCCACCACTGGGCCACCGCTGCTCCAGTCGGGGCCGCCACCACTGGGCCACCGCTGCTCCAGTCGGGGCCGCCACCACTGGGCCAGCGCTGCCATCAACCGGACATAAATCATTGCTTCTACTGAGAAATTCTTGATGGAAAAACATAATTACATTAATATATTAATGCCCAGCGTGGGAATCGAACCCAGGACCTTATGCTCAGCAGTCGCGCTTGAAACCACTAGCCCAACGACTTATTCTGTGAAGGTGGTTTAATACTTGAGAAACTCCGTATGTCATGTATGGGAAACAATAGTTGCACGGAATGTTTTAGCAACATGTTTTTGTTATAGTAAACATGTTGCAAGGTACATAGAATGTAGCAGTATTGTAGACGACACATAAAGGGTGTAAAAGTACCCTTAACGCAAACGAAGGGCACTTGTTCTCCCCACCAGTGCGATATTTTTTTTGTTCTAGGCCATACCTGGGAACCCCGTGGTAACGGAGATATTGGGCGACAAAGTTACAAATTTTTCACAGCTGTTTTTGTAAATGCTAGTTTTTCAGGATATAACTATAATAATAATAATATTCCACAACTATCACACAACGCCATCTAGTCCCAAGCTAAGCAGAGCTTGTGTTATGGGTACTAGACAACTGATAAACATACTTATATATTTCTAAATACATACATATTATAGATAAATTACACCCAGACACAGAACAAATGATCGTGCTCATCACACAAACATTTGTCCTAGGTGGGAATCGAACCCACGACCTCCGGCCTAGCAGTCAGGGTCACTAACCACTAGACCAACAGGCCAGTCAAAAAAAATAACTTTACTTAAATTACCTCTATAACGCGTTTACTATTCAAAGCATCCACTAGCACAATGTTTTAAGAGTGCTACATTGAGTTTTACCGTAAAATGTGATTTTAGACCCCAAAAAAAAAAAGTAGTTTCCCAGCAAAAAATTTTGTGTGGGGGTACTTAGTTTGATGTACAGAATGCTTGGTTTACGTTTGTGCGAAGGGTTAATTTACAACCTGTATGTTTCGTTAAAAAAAGTTTTCGCAACGTTTAAACAATTGTTGCCAACAATGTTTAGCAACTTTTTCTCAACCTTTTTTTTTATCATGATTTTGTGACCCAAACTTAGGTTTAGTAGTCTGCCTATCATATAAGCTAAAATAGGTGCGATGGCGGTTTGTTGTAGAGTAACTACATACTTAAAGGCTCATGAAAAACAGGTCAAGTGTATCATTATGTTGTGAATGACACTTTACAGCGTCGTTTCATAGCTGGTTGCGCGCTAAAAGCGTTTGTAGCAAACAGTCTTTTTAAGGTGACCTCGAACAAAACGTGTAGGCACTATACTAGGGCGGTACGCAAGGTGACCAATTAAGGTATTCAAAACCAGTTTATGCGGATCACTCTCTGTGCTAAATCTACTTAAATAAAGGTTGAAATATACTGGAAAAGTAAAGCTTGATATGGGGTCGTGTGTACGATATAAGTATGTAGAATATCTACTCATTATTTGCCTAGCCTTTTCCCAAGACTGTTACGGTCGGATTCCAGTCAAACTTGATGCAACTGAACACGTGTGTATTTTATATGGAGTGTGTACTGAACATGTGAGTATTTTACATGGAGCGACTGCCTATCTGACCTCCACAGCCCAGGTCAGATAGGCGTCGTCTCTGCCCGCAGAGCGAAAGGGAGTTTCAAACTTATACTGACTAAAAACCACCCATGTTTCTTTTTAGCCCTTGTGCCGAGGTCACGGTATCTCTTTCAAACAACCCGCAGCCCCGTCGAGGCTTGTGTATACCCTCAATACGGTTATTGCGTAGTTGAAAAAGGTTGTTGCTTTTCGACAGTTCAACCATTTGCGTAGTCGCACCGACAAATTTTTCAAACACCTTTAACAATGTATTGAAAATTAGCTCCAAAGTCCTTCGTATTACGGTCGCAAGTTTAACGTGTTACACAATAAGGCCACAGCTTTACCTCCCGCTTCCCGATGTTTGGTACCACATAATTATAATTTCTACAGCCAACAGTTGCAAACGAGAAAATAATAAATTTATTACGCGAAGGTAATTTCTTTAGCGGGGCAATTAAAATTACTACCCATTAAAATTTAATTGAGGAAGATGTAAAAGCAATAATTGTGGTACCATTTGAAAGCCTCTTTATGGAACCCAGATTTGGAATTATTAGTATTCTGAATAGGACCCGGAAGGAATTATTACATCTCCATAATTTAACACTAGCTGTTGCACGCGACCTTCGTCGGCGTGGAAATATTATAAAATATTGCTTCCTTATTTGAATCGGATTTGATTTACAATTTGATGGATATTGTATTTTTGTTGTGTCCTGGTTCTAAATTAAATAAGACATCTTACTGCCGTACTCAGAGATATTTAATGATTACTTAAGCCGTCACTTACTAAAGGTAAACCATTACTAAGTGATGGCCTAAGTAATCATTAAAGCTCTCTGAGTGCGGCAGTTAGTCACTTCTCAAAACATGAGCTATCTGCCAATAAAGCCTCGTCAAAATCGGTACTACCGTTTCGGAGATTAGGAAGAACAAACTGTTAAAAAGAGAGAGAGACAGACAACTATTTTTCCTGAGTAGTACTAGTTGTCGAATCGATGAAACTAGCAACTCTGGAAAATAATAGCAGTCATTTATTCTCCTACCAAATTTATGATCACAAAACACTTTAGACAATACATAAACTGTCGATCAATAAAGTGTCGAATCTGTCTAAATTACAAAACTGTCCAAACAGTGAAGCTAACTAATAAACGAATCTGGTGAATTCGATAAACTGACTAGTGAGGGTTTACTTGTGATACGTGAACTCGTATTACTTTCATATGCATTCAGTAAAAAACTTTTATTTTGAAATTACAGACAGACACTTCAATTTTTTATTTGTATAGATTTGCCTAGACATTTTCCAATTACGTTAGAATCGGCTTTAAGTGTAAACAGAAAACAGATGTACACAAAAAAAAACATAAGTATTCTACGAAACAAAAATTTCAAATTCATTCAAAGAGTGAAATTGTGCACATTGGTTTCTGCTATGAGGAAGTTGGAAAATTTATAGAGTTAGAAACGGGGCGAATGTTTGAATCGATAATAATCGTTATTTTTGGGGCTGGGAAATTAAAAAATAAATAAAACAAACAATGAAGACGAAACAGTGCTTTTAAAACTCGTGTGACGACATTTTCTGAGATATTAGTATGACATTATTTAGCGGTCAGTGACGTCACAACCCCCCACTCAAATCTTTGACGCGTTTTATCTTCGTCATTTTTTATTGATTTGATAAAACAAAAAAATACGTATCCAATTTTTTTCGATAATGTAACAGACTAATTAGAATCATATTTTTTTAAGTCAGTAAACATCTCTATAGCACACTTATTAACATTTATTAAAGTAACATTCCCCACAGCAATTATTATCCCACATAATATCTACTTGAGCTAGATAGCAAAGGTCGCGGGTTGAACACTAAGAGGGCTAAGAAGGAACATAGGTGGTTTTTAGTCAGTAGAAGTCTGACACTCTCTTTCGCTCTGTCCAAGAGCGGGAGGAGTTATTCGATGATTTTGCAGCCGCCAAAAAAAAAAAAAAAAAAGTAAACCAGATCCAGGATAGGATGCAGGTTGCAGAACCGCCCCCATAAAAGTCTGCAGATGGAGAAGCTGCCATTATTACAATGCAACCCAAATCATTACTGCCTCTAATAGGGGTCGACCTTATTGGCATCAAACGAGCACAAATCCAGTCGCTGTGGCTGCTACTGAGATATTCCAGATAGTAAAACTGAATAACACTTTGCCCAACACGGAAATCGAACGTAGGTCCATATGGTGATCAGTCGCGCTTGCGAACACTAAACCAACAAGACAGGCAGTAAGTGCTTCTTCTTCTCAATTATTATCATCAACAGCCTATTAATTTTCCCACTGCTGGGACACAGGCGTCCTCTCTTTGAGAGGGAATGGGCTATAATCTACCACGTGGGCCCAGTGCGGATTGGTAGAGATGTCACATGTCTTCGAATTTTTTGGTTCGAAGACCTCCCGGTTTCCTCACGATGTATTCCTTCACCGTTTTGAGAGCAGCGGTGATGAAATAAATTACACAAAGTGATGTGCCTGCCTGGGGTCGAACCCACGACCTACCGTTCGTAAGTCGGGGCCGCCACCACTGGGCCACCGCTGCTCTCCATCAATTCATCATCATCAATCTATAATGTACCCACTGCAGGAACTCCAGGCCCCCAGGCCCCAGGCCTGCTCTCTAGGACAGGGATGGGCTATAATCCACCACGCGTGCCCAGTAAGGGTTGGTAGATGTCACATGTCCTCGATTTTTTTTTTGCTTCTACGACACATCGGTTTCCTCACGATATTTTCCTTCACCGTTTTGATAAATTAAATTACACTAAGTAATGCGACTGCCTGGGGTCGACTTACTGTTCGTAAGACGGAGCCACCACCACTGGGACACCGCTTGCTTTTTTAGAACCACTGCTTGCTTTTATATACTAGTTGTACAAAAGTTTCTTCCCTCTGAAACTGACTACTTCACTAAGTAAGGAACGCGAAAACATTATTTTTCTGGTCAAAAATACTATTTAAGGGTTAATTTTTATGGCTGCGGGATGTTGTAAGAGATAGTGGTATTTCACTCCCTTTCGCTCTGCCCAAGAGCGGGATTATTCGATGATTTTCCACCCGCCAAAAAAAAACAAAAAGGGTTAATTTTCATTATGAACCTTCAGTCCTTTTATTACTTTCATACTAAGAAGTTTAGTGTTCCTTGTTATTAAAAATTACGTTGGATATTCTGAGGTTATTTTAAATCTTGCATTCCCAGCCTGACCTTCATCCTTATCGTCAAAAAAAAAAAATTGTCTCAACGAGAGATTTTCTTTCTCCATTACGTATATATTATCTTTTCCCAGATAGAGTGATGCCGCCAAGGTTTTGGCGTAGCTTCCAAAAATACGAAGAATTCGGTAAGTTTGCACAAAATTCTCACGTTTAATGTAACTGAGATAAATATGAGTGGAAAGTCACATAAATGTTTAAATTACAGGTCAACTAGCAATTATTATTTTGATACATGTCAACAGCAAACCTTTTTAAGAAGTAAATAATATACAGGGTTACTGGTAACTCGACGTATTCCATGCAGGATGTCATAGTAGGCCTAAAATGAAATAAATTAAGCCAAAAATAAATGTTGTTTTTGTAAATTTTACCTTTAATTCATTGCATTTTAACACTACAATGACGTCCTGCAAGGAATACGTCGAGTTACCAGTAGCCCTGTATAATCGGTGTAGAAATAACCTCAATGACGCCGAAATGCACTTATATTTTCCGTCATTTTGATATTTTTTTGTCATTCGTCGATCTCTACCTTCAAATGTCTCGGTAACGTGACACTTTGGGGTACCATGTTATTGGATATTTTTTATTCGTCTATAATACGAGTATTATATATCTGGTATCCATACATACCAGTTCCATCGTAGGCAACGATTTCGAAAAATATCAAAATGACGTGCAGGTTGACATTATGCCACATTGGTTCTACCTCTTTTGGCTTGCCAAATTCTTGATGTGTTTTACCCGACTGCGGCGAGGGTTATTAATATTTGTAGGTATCAAAAAGCGGTTTTTAATCACACGGTTATTTTAATCCCATCGAATGTTATAAATTACTATTTTACTGTTTTTGGTACATTGCCAAGCTTGTATAATTTTAATTTAATTTAATTAAAAATGACACCTACCTCCAAAGGTATAACAATAAACAGCACAATCATATCAGCGACAACAAGATGCGTCATCAGCAGGTTTACGCGCGACTTTCGTCTGCGTGAGCGCACAAGGGATGCGAACACCCCCACGTTCCCAACTGCCCCCGCGGCCAGTAATGCACTGTACACCCCCACCACGAACCCCTGCTCTGGCGCGGGTATCGTGGTGTCCACCACTTCTGTCACATTCACTATAGAAGTACCCTCCATGTTGAAGTAATCCCAGAATTTTTGGTCAACTTCTACATCTGGTGGAGTGTCTTGGAACATTGTTTGAGAATTTATGTCATTTTTGTGATTTTGTTTGGAGGTGTTAATGTTTTAAACCACATTTGAAAGGTTATTTTAAAAGATAGGTTTTTAAAAGTTCACATCTTTATTACACACACTTTATTATTATTATTATATTACTTATACAAAGCGACGTCGTATGCACTTTTTTACACAGACACTTTATCTAAATTGAATTATTAAAATTAATTGGTTTAATTAGCTTTGAAATTTAATCCTAAGTTTTTTACTGCGCACTTTATTAACTTCTATTTGATTACACTTACACAATATTTTTTTTTTCGAATTTTAGGTATCTAATATTATTATGATATAAGTATTTCAACTACAGCGAAACTTTTTTTAAACACACCGTTTACTTAATCTAAGAACATTTTTTTTTTTTGTATTTCTATAACTAAGCACAACACACCACAAATATAGCAAAAAAATATTTATCAATGAATTTTACAACAATTTTTATTTACATGAAACATCCGTACAAAACTTTCGACGCGTCGGAAGTCTACGAAATCTCATAGCGCTACGAGACGTGTTACTGCCGTAGCGTCGTAGCACAGTGTGACGTAGACAGCGGATGTTGTAGACTTTATCAATGAATCTCGTAGCTCAGAAATCCGTTTTATGAATCGGTGCAGTCACCAATTCATAATAGGAATTTCTGGTAGTAGGTATTCATTTTATTTTTATGTTAAGACGTTAATTGTGCATGTTATTAGTATGTATGTTTACTTGATATCAATATAATAATTATGTGTGACAATTGGGCGAAGTTAAGGTTAAAAAAAATAGGTCTAATTTAATGTTTTTCTGTATTTTATTTTTACATTATCGTGTATTAATTTCTCATCTAACACTAATTGCAAAAATACTTTACGATTTTTTTGTGGAAGTATAAAGGATTTACATTCAATTGATATTCAAAGCAATTCAGAACTTTTCTTTGGTATAGTAAATCAATGACAACAGCAATTAGTTATCCTTCGTCACGTTGGACAGAGGTTTGCTTGGCTTTTGTTGGGTGTTTAGTCCTTTAGCCTAACTAACTTTGGCTGAATATTTTATGCCAAACAAACAATACTTTGTGTGTTTTTACTTTAGTTATGAATCGAAAACATGTTTTGTCAGGAATGAAAACATCCGCAAGAAAACCAAGGTTACCGACGTAGCCCAAATGAATGGACGATGGGCCGAAAAATTCTGAAGTGGCGACGGCGAAACGGAAGACGTTGCGTTGGAAGGTCTCCCATTAGATGGACCGCTGTATGTGAGACGTACGGGACCAGTCATTGTGGCGACACTTAGGGGAGGCGTATGTCCAGCAGTGGACGTCATTCGGCTGAAATGATGATGATGATGTTTTGTCTTAACGACGTAGTAACTTTAAGTGAAATGTTACCATACCGAGAATATTACTATTTTTGTATTTGTATTCTGGAACTGGTTAATTTATTTTAATATGCCAAACTTCTGACTAAATTGGTATTAATCAGTATTGTTGTGTTGGTTGTTATTGGTGTGTATTGTCTGGTGTTGTTGTTGTTGTAATAGGTTTTATTGTTGTATATTCGTGTTGTGCATTTGTATTTATTATGTGTGTATTGCTTTGTCTTATTGTAGCAAAATTAAGTTTAAGTTATGTTATGATTGTTATGAATGTAATTAATCTTTGTTTTGATTGTTTTATTGAAATAATTGAATTACAAAATATTTATATTAAGGCCTTAAAATCTATAGGCATACATTATATTGGGATCTACCTGAACTAGGAATAAACCTTTATCTCAGGTAACTCACTCGAGTGCTTATACATAAATATTATCTAATATTCCTTAAACAAATTACTATTAAATATAATAATAATATAGCCTTTTATTCCGAAAACCAGACACTAACAATAATGGTTAAAACAAAAGTCACAATATGTCTCGAATTTCGGTGTGCCTCGTGGCATAGGCCTCCTCTAACAGTTTCCATTGACGTCTGTCGCGAGCTACTCTCCTCCAGTTTGGACCTGCTGTTAGTTTTATTTCTTCCTCCCAGCGGGTGGGCTGCCTTCCCCGATTTCTTTTGCCGTCTCTTGGATACCATTCTGCCACTACCTTGCTCCACTTGCCTTTAGTGTCTCGCATCATGTGGCCTGTCCACCTCCACTTTTGTTGATCTATTTTTGTTAAAACATCGGTCAGTTTTGTTTTGGACCGGAGATCTGCATTTTTAATTCTGTCTTGTCTTTTTGAGCCTACCATGCTTTTCTCCATTGCTCTTTGACACTTGGCAAGTTTATCTCTGAGCAGTTTCGTGAGTGCCCATGTCTCACACCCATAAATTAGACATGGGAGTATACATGAGTTGAAGGTCTTTCTTTTCAAAGTCATGCCTAGGTCTTTAGACTTCATGATCTCCTTGAGGGACCAGTACTTTTTCCATCTATTTGCAATCCTCAAATTAATTTCCTGGCTACTTTGGTCCTTGGTGGAGATGACTTGACCAAGGTATATATAATCTTCCACATAGGCCAAAGCATCCACTTTTACTTTTATGTCCACCTTTTTAGAATTTGTCATTAGTTTTGTCTTGCTATAATTTATTTTCAGACCAATTTTTTCACTTTCTTCGTTGAGACTTTGAATCATGATTTGCAAATTTTCTGGGTTTTCTTCGAATAAAACTAAATCGTCAGCAATTCTGAGGTGGTTCATTTTCGACCTATTAAATAACTTAGCTATAATAAGTTCATAACAATTTTAATAGTTCTATTTAACATAAAAAAATTACTTTATTTAGTTAACTTCTGAGAGACATAGCATTATTTTTCAAATGAAGCATAACACATTCAAAATTCATTTAAAATTCAAAAAAATTCAAAACATAAATCCAGGTCACGTTTACTTTGTACCTATTTACAGCGTATCATGCTATGTCACTAAAATGTATCTAAACACTGTTTTGTAATTCATGAAACTTAAATCTAAAATTATTTTAAGTGCGACAATTTTATTGGTAGGATGATTTTACATGACATTGTAATCAATGGAATTGATATATCTTGCCTCAACTAATGCCTTAAGGTTTTTTAAAACGCAAGCAAACACACACTGTGCGCTGTGGCATTTTTCTTTTTTTTTCTGCATTTTTATTGCCCTTGTTGTCCACAATGTCCACACGTATAAGTAGCTTGCCGACAAGTCTTTGCAGCATGTCCGTACTGTGGACACTCAAAGCACCTGGTCACAAGAGTAAAGTCACTCACTGAGCAGGATGTCCAATTAATGTATACTCGGTTTTGGTTTATAAGGGCCTTTCTTATGCTGGCAGTAACTTCAAAAATAAAGTTACAAGTAGGTCCTTCCTCTTTACCCAACTTATGACTCAATTTTATAGAAGCCATGAAAGAGTCACGAGGTAAATTAGGCAGCTTGTCGGCTATGTTCTGCTTACTTCCTGATGAGTTAAAACGGTTGGTAGTCTTTCAGTCAGTCAGTCAGCAATTCTCGGTCTTTTCTTATAGGGTTCTTCCATTTCCAGGAAGGAAGTAGTTCCTTCCTAGCTGTGATGACTGTCTTAGTTTCTCAATATCGTCTTTTGTATCCGTGCTAATAATAACGCCACCGTTTATTGTTTCACGTGCAATCTCATTTGTTCTGCGCATATTATTTTTTGTACCAAAGATTTAGTGTCATCACTTGATTTCAATTTATCTGTTGAATAAATTGCGATAGAGCTGAGGTTATTTGGGCGCAAGTAATTAATTGTTCTTATTTGTTTTAACCATGTCAGCAAACGTAACTTTTTCGAACGGAGTTGTTTTATTGCAGTTTTCCTGAATGCTAGCTTGAATTGTTAGCTTAAATTTTCAAGGCAATTCGTGAGGTCTCGTTTTTCTTTTATCACTAGAGCAGAACTTTGCCATTTGCGAAACGCCATGTCCTACCTTGCGCGAAAGAGAATTATTGATCTTCAGCTTTTGTTCGGAGTTTAGCTTTCCTTCTTGAGCAATGAGACATAGTTCGTCCAGATATTTATTGATGGAGGTCAACCAGCTACTAATATCGCTGGTTTCCACAACTTCAGGTCTTCCTTCTGCCGCATGATGGGGTGTTTGAAGTTTGGTCGCAGGGCTACTCGGAGGTGGAATACCGCAAGGGCGGTTTTCCATATTTGACACAATTATCTAGGTAGTTCTTTGATATTTGTCATAACCACTTGTTATTTACCAACGTAAATCACAAACATAGCACAAAAATACGATTTGGTAACTAGGCCACAAATTACTCGAAAACAATTTTTACGTCAAGTAGGTAATATATGAAATCGCTAATACACACGTCCGCTCCACTTGAGTACTAGCAGAGCAATCCCTTGAGTGCTACAATTAATGTCTAAATAAAAACTTTTTAACAAAAAATAAAACCGACTTCAATTTAAAAAAAACATAATAAAGTAAAACAAAGTTTAGAACAAAAATCAGCTTATGTAATCAGCGTCTTCATTTTTTGTTTGTGTTCAAGTTTAGGGATTCGGTTTCAGAAAGGCCTAAAACTAGCCGTGAAGGTGATTATGTATTATTATTAATATTATTATTCTTGGTAAACATGTTCTGTTTTTTAGCTCATTTGTTAGTTTAAGCTACATTAACGGGCGCATGCCAAATCAATGTAGCGTGTGTGTGTGTGATGACGAATTAATGTTGTAAGAAGTATTATCCTCAATCTGCATGAACTTTCTCACTATTCTGCAGGTATTCAAAATTGCGGCTTTTTGAAGTGATATACAGGGTGTCCCAGAACTCAACGTCAAGCCGAAACGGGGTGACAGGATTGATCATAACCATCACGAGAAAAATCTGAAAAAAAATCTATCCCATGCAGTTTGAAAATTATAGGCATTTTAAGAAAAACCTAGAAATTTGATCAAACTGTACCATTTTTCGGTTATTGTGGTTATTCTTTTTTATTTTTGTTCATTTGAACTTTGGAAGCGTAATCCTAAATAACATTTCTAGAATCCCAATAAAAAATAATGACACAATTGCCTCAAGTTTCCGAGAATTGAGATTATTTGTTAAACTACGAATTTAAAATTTTGAAGATTCGTCGACTTTGACAGGCCCTCCTTTAAAAAAAATGTACTAAAGTGCCATGGCAAGTGGCATTAAAAGTTGGCGCATTTAATCAGAATTCTAAAATGGTACAATACTTGTTAGTTCCATACAATAAAAATGAGTAAAAAAATTAAAACCTCAAGTAACCCGATTTTTGCTATCTCAGTTAAAATATTTTTGATTCGCACAAGCTCTAGGTAGGTTCTTAATTTTAAGGCAAAATGATGAGAGAGAGGGATAGTGGGTATGTTTGCCATGAGTGAGCGAGACAGATAGTGACGCCACTTTTACCAAAGTGAAAAAAAAGTTAGTAAAATAATGAAAAATCGTGATCTAGTTTAATTTAGGTTTGTTGGAATAAAAGTCAGATAGAGCCCTACATCTTCTTAAAAAAGATCTACTTATTAGTCGGGCATATCTTCGAGAGTTAATCTCCTCAGCTGCTTGAGAAATGCGTTCACGCAGGTCAGCTACGTCCTCAATGGGCTTTGAGTAAACTTTTTCTTTCAAAACTCCCCAATAGAAAAAATCCAGGGGATTTAAATCTGGTGAACGGGCGGGCCACGAGATAGTGCCTGAACGTTCAATCCACCTTCCCGGATATTCCTGGTCAAGGAAATCTCTTACTTGCACTGCGAAATGCGCTGGGCAGCCATTTGTTGAAACCACATGTCGCGAAGATCTGCTAGTGGTACGTCCTCTAACAAGGTTCGTAAATCTTCTCTTAAAAAATGTAGGTAATTAGTTCCATTCAAGTTCTCGGGCAGTTCAATAGGCCCAATAATTTTACCGTTTAAAATTCCGGTCCACAGGTTTACTTTAAAACGATACTGGGATCTATCTTCTCGCATTAAATGTGGATTCTCCACATGCCACTCGTGATAATTGTGCAAGTTTATGTAACCATCTTTTTTAAATGTCGATTCATCTGACCAGAGAATTTTTTGGATGAATTGGGGATTCTCATTATGCCTCTGTAGCATTGTTCTACAAAAAGAAATCCTTTCCTGATAATCTCGAGGTAGAAGACTTTGAACTCGTTGTACGTGAAACGGATGCATTTCGGCTCTTTGTAAAATACGATGAGCAGTGCTTTTGGGTATTCCCGTTCTTTGTTCAATTCCACGTACGGAAATACTTCGGTCACCTGCGACCTCTTGCAATACTTCTTCCTCAAAAGGAAACACAGGTCTACCTCCAGCCTGTATTTGATTCGGGAAACGACCGCCCTCTGTGAGTGAACGGTGCACATTAACAAACACGCGGTGATCCGGGTAGCGCTCTAAATTTGGATATCTTTCACGATAAAGTCTAGCGGCGGCACTTGCATTGCATCTGCATTCCCCATAAATGAGGTGCATGTTTGCATATTCTTGTGAAGTGTAGCACGTAGGCATGGTAGATAAAAAGGATGCCAACACAGAAGTCTAGAGAGAAGCCAAAGTTGTCAGTACTAAATCAACACAAGCGAAGACGAATGTGCGCAGTAGACAAATGAGCGAAACGTACTAACTTGGTTGGTTGGTGTCGGACTGGTAGCGTAGCCATTTGCTTGGTATGACATCTATCTGTTTCATTCGCACTCGTTTAAACGACGCATCTCCGTCTCAATGCGTAGTGTCACTATCTGTCTCGCTCACTCATGGCAAACATACCCACTATCCCTCTCTCTCATCATTTTGCCTTAAAATTCAGAACCTACCTAGAGCTTGTGCGAATCAAAAATATTTTAACTGAGATAGCAAAAATCGGGTTACTTGAGGTTTTAATTTTTTTACTCTTTTTTATTGTATGGAGCTAACAAGTATTGTACCATTTTAGAATTCTGATTAAATGCGCCAACTTTTAATGCCACTTGCCAAGGCACTCTAGTACATTTTTTTTAAAGGAGGGAGTGTCAAAGTCGACGAATCTTCAAAATTTTAAATTCGTAGTTTAACAAATAGTCTCAATTCTCGGAAACTTGAGGCAATTGTGTCATTATTTTTTATTGGGATTCTAGAAATGTTATTTAGGATTACGCTTCCAAAGTTCAAATGAACAAAAATAAAAAAGAATAACCACAATAACCGAAAAATGGTACAGTTTGATCAAATTTCTAGGTTTTTCTTAAAATGCCCATAATTTTCAAACTGCATGGGATAGATTTTTTTTCAGATTTTTCTCGTGATGGTTATGATCAATCCTGTCACCCCGTTTCGGCTTGACGTTGAGTTCTGGGACACCCTGTATAAATTGAGTCTTTCAGGTCTATTAATTTGAGGCTATGGTGGAGATGATTAGTTATAACACCCGTAGTGGAGACAACAATAGGGAACATATACTTTTTCCTGGCTCCAAATTCTGGTCACTTCTTCTTTCAGATCAGCATATTTACAGATTTTTTCCCCTATTGTTTTTTGTAGATTGTGTGTATTAGGGACTGCAATATCGATGAGGTATGTTACTTTATTTGCTTTATCTTGAAGGATGATATCTGGTCTGTTGTGGTTACTCGTTCTGTCTGATATTATGCCGCGGTCGTAAAAGAGTTTGTGCGTTGTATTTTCTAAGAATCTTACTGGTACATATTTATAATATGTTAGTATCTTGAGTGTTAGTATCTTGTATGAGCTTATGTATGATTGCTAGGTTTTGATGTATGATATTTGCTACCTGATTGTGCCTGTGAGTATAATCTGTTTGTGTGAGTTTTGTGCATGCCCCTGTTATGTGTTGTATGGTCTCTGGTTGACTGTGGCATTTGCGGCATTTATCGTTCGTTATTGTGAGGTCTTTGATAATGAATTTCCTATAGTTTTTAGTATTTATGATCTGATCCTGTATTGCAATAATAAACCCCTCAGTTTCCGGAAATAGGCTACCAATTTGAAGCCATTTATTGGATGCTTTCGTATCTACGTAAGGTTGTCCTAGATCATGGGGGTGGCGACCATGTAGCACTTTCTTTTTCCAGTCTTCTAACTTTTGCCTCTGTGGGTCTTCGTTGTTGGTGTAATGTATGTCTGTCTGTTCGTGTAGGTTAAGTGGGGTGTAATTGAGATCATTCATTACTGTTGCCTTATGGATGGTACTTGTGTGTGATTTAGAGTGAAAGAATTTTCTTAGTCTCTTGATTTGTTTCTGCCATAGGTGATGGATATCAATTAGGCCTCTCTCTCCGTTTTGTCGTTTAATAGTCAGTCTTTCTATTGCAGATGTTGGGTGTAGGTTGTTATGTTTAGTAAGAGTAGTGCGTGTTGTTCTTTCTATTTGTTGTATGGCAGTTTTTGACCACTTGATCACCCCAAACGAGTATGTTAGAATTGGGATTGCGTAGGTGTTTAATGCTTTTATTAAGTGTTTGCCAGATAGTTGACTTTTACATACTGAAATCACTCTTCTCTTGAATTCTGTGTTTAATGTGTCTTTGATTGCTGTGTGATCTATTCCTTTGAATTGCTTGTACCCTAAGTATTTATATAAGTCTGTTGGATCCAAAGCTGTGATGATGTCTGTATTATTGATAGGATAGTCACCCGGTTTAATTTTGCCTCTTACAATATGAACTGTTTTACATTTATCTAATCCAAATTCCATGTTTATTATTATTATTATATTATATATTATTATTATCACCATTCTATAATATTTTACAGGCTGTGATGCCGTCAACCAAGCATTATGTGCATGTAACTAAGTACGCCTAAGCAAAAAATATTGATCGATAAAGACTTGTTTTCTTTAACCGACTTCCCGAAAGGAGGAGGTTCTCCAGTCGGTCGGTATTTTTTTATTATGTACAGAATTCTTGCTTGACTTTGTAAAGGGTTCATTTACGCCTTGTAATTGTTAGTAACGTAACATTTGTTTTTTGATATTTGTTTAACAACCAAAGATTCGAAGGTATTATATAAAATAACCCACACTGGGTGCGTTTGGTTGCTTGGACCATGCTCTCTCATAGGGACAAGACTGTTTCCTAGCGGTAGAAACGGTATAGGTTAATTATCCGATTCGTGTCCGGTTGATGGTAATGGGCCTCCTATTCGTGTCCGGTTGATGGTAATAGGCCTCCTATTCCATGGGACTTAAAACTGTGATGACCTAACCCTTCGAAGATTACATGCGCGATGTTATGTTATGCTATTTAATTGTTATATTATGAGACTTATCAAAAAACCCGTTTTTTTACAGTTCCTTTGCAATAATATTGGGTCTCAAGATCAAATTAAATATCGGATCACCAATTTTCTATGATCTTAATGTTTTATTCGATGAAAAGCTCTCTCCTCTTAAAGCCAATATGCTTGAAATAGACTCGTAAATATAAATAAAATAATTTACATAAAAATAGCTGAACCAAACAGATTTGAACTAACGACCTTTCATTTTCAAGTATGAACTCTAAAGAGTTAGTCCAATGGCCCTTTAAAACCTGACTATTTAGTAAATAAACTACAAGAGTGCTAAATACACAAAAAGGGATGACATTGCGTACAGTCAGTGCCCAGCTTTACCTGAGCCCTCGTATAAAAAAGGAGAGGGCAAATGGTGTGAGAAGAGGGGTCAAGTAATACCGGGCACTGGCTGTACGGTCAGCAATAGAAGTTGCTTAACATTTCGGAATTTTAATTATGATAATGATGTAAGTACAGGACTTTTTTTGGATGGTGGAAAAACATTAAATGATTCCTCCCGCTCTGGGCAGAGAGGCATGGAGTGTCAGACTTATACTGACTGAAAACCACCCATGGTCCTTCAAAGGGCCCTTTGTGTCGAGACCGCGGCATCTCTTACGAACAATCCGCAGCCCCGACGGGATGTACAGTACTTCAGCCATTATTTTTAACGTTTCAGAATAATATTCTTTAAAATATTCCTTACTCTTTAATAACTTGTTAGTAACGAGTAATATAATATTTGAGTCTTTATATAAAACATACTTTAAAACTTTGAGTAGTCTTAAGCTACTTCTGTTGCTGACCGTACAAAATAGGCACCCTTAGATGATTCAACGTCCACTAAGAAAATTGTTGACATCGACAAACAATGCTTGTTTGTCTTGAAACTTTCGTACCTGTTGGATCATACAATACCCTAAATGAACAACAAAATCAGGGGCAATCTAATTAATCAGACGTGTTGGTCGTGCCATGGCGTTCATTCATAACATCACGTCTTTGATCGCAAAGGGTTATGTAAAGGTAACTAATAGTATAACAGCCTCATTTTACCAGTTAAAGGATCATGTTCATGGATATATGGAATCTCGTACCAAACTGTGTCAACATCAAACTTTGTTTTTTATTGTCTACATTTATCATATTAAGGGCCGGTTTTTCAATCGCCAGTTAACTTTTATCTGACGAATTAGTTTGTCATATTGACAGTTTTTGTATAGATAATCTGTCAAAACATCACGTTTATTCCTCAGGTAAAAGTTAACTGGCGATTGAAAAATCGGTGTGGTTTGCTACCGCAAACCATACTTTTGGCTTTTTCAGTCTATCTACTAGCTCAAAAACTTACTTTAAATTTTTAACCAACTTCAAAGTTATTTGTTACCTCATAATTTTATCATGTATGAACCGATTTAAAACTTTTTTTAGGTGAAAAGATAAGCTAGGTACCCAATTAGTTCGATAGAAATTTCATCAACATCGGATTAGTAGTTAGGTTTTTAACGCGTTTATTGCAGCCACCACAGCACGCAGTACTGTGGTGGCTGCTCACGTGACTACAACTAAATAGGCAATAAATCAAACACGCACCGGTTTCCGAAATTTAAGTTACTTTCCGCTTTTTAGTTTTTTTTGTCAAAAAGTTTTCATAGAACAATTTGTCTAAACCAAGTCATTAATTCAAATTAAGTAGTAGTCAAAACTTTTTGATTCTTTAAAACTATCCAAGAGGTGCTTTAAAACCAAACGAACTTTGCCAGGTACTAGAATTTATACCTACCTATCTGTAAAAGTCCGGTGTCCGGAATCCAGTCCAATGGGTTTGATATGTGTCCCAGCTACGGGCGTTATAGCCTGATAATGATTATGAGACGTCACATTTCTATTTTTGTGACAGAACTTTCACCCCTTAACAGGGGCGTATTTTGAAATTTGACGCCCCGGGCCCCCGGGCCAATAAGTTTTGCCGCCCCAGAAATCAAGAAAAGAAACGAAAATAATTTTTATTTGCATTTTTTTCTCTAAAGCGTTCTCTATTATCTGCTACAAACGAGATCATTGAGTCGTAGAGCTTGGAAACGACCTAGCTGAGCTACTTTTGTGTCGACCCCAGTGTCGTAGCGAGTGTTTTTGCTGCCGGGGCCCACCTTAATTTGGATGCCCCCTCTTTTTTCATCATAAGCCCAGAAAACTAGATAAAAGTCAAAATACTATTTTTTTATTATTTGAAAATGTTACTTTTGTGTTTATTTAAAAAAATTAAAACTATTGTTTTTGCTTTTGATTGTCAATGTAGCTAATAATGCCTTATGGTTTGCTGTTCCAAAAATTTACAAAAACTTCGCTGTTTTTGTTAATTTTTAGAACGAGCTCAAACAACTTTGACACATCGATTAAAATACATTTTGTTTCAACAATTCATATAGATATAGATTTTTTTAGGAACATATGCATGATTCAGACTCGAATTTAATTTAACATAAAGAAATGTTTGACCTCAGAGAAGTAACTAATTTTGTTTTCATCATTCAAAGATAGAAAGAAAGACTCACTTTTACTTCTAATGCATTGAGGGACTGGACAATAAAGAAAACTCGGCGGGTGCCAGGTTAGAAGGATATAGTGCGTGTTTACTTGATTTCGGGGGTGGCAGACAGGAAGATACGTAAGGCTAGTTCGAAAAACCGCGAGAAGAATTCCATTCTGCTTGGTTGTCCTTCTTTATACAACGTAGTCCCGGTGACAATAGTTATTATCTAATCTGATAACCATGACCAGACCAGTTCTGAAGCCCAGGGCCGTGGCCCAAATGGCCCTATAGTAGTCCGCCCCTGCCCTTTAATCTAATCTCAGAGTGCGTTCACATCAGTAGCAGCAGAACAATACTACGGGCGATGCCCGTTGCCCCCTTTCACTATGTCTCATACAGTCTCATACAAATGGAAATCTCACGCGTCATATTGCATTCTACACAAATATAGCGAGAAGTGCATGGAATACAAATGTCGGTTGATAGTAGACTGTGACGTCATATTGGACTTAGGTCAATCCACTTACACATAATCTCTTAATAATAGGGTATTTTACCAAAAATCTAATTATTCCGTCTGTTAGATTACCTATCGAAAAATATTGGATACGAGTTTTTTATTTTATCAAATTAATAAAAAGTGACGGAAATAAAACGTGTCAAAAATCATGAGTGGGGGCTTTTGTCGTCACTTTGTGGGTAAAAAAGTACTAACCTTGTGACGTCACACGACTTGACGCGACTTTTCGAAGCACTGTATCGTCTTCATCTTTTGCTTAGTGAAAAAAGAAAAAAAACGTGTCCATTATTTTTTGAAAATCTATCTGACGGATTAATTAGATATTTTTAGTTAACTACACTATTGAATTATTTAAAATTACTTGAGAGATTTTGAAGGAGAAATGGGAGGCCTTTTCCTAGCTGTGGCAAGCAGCATTCAATGGCTGATCGAAAAATCCTACAAAACTTATAAGTTTCCAAAAAGTTCCAGACCTTTGGGCCCGTTTAAATGCGACTGACTTGCTACTTCGACGGCAATAAGTATACAAAAAATATCTAATTAGTCCGTCAGATAGATTTCCAAAAGTATTGGACACATATTTTTTCTTTTTTCATGTAAGCAAACAATGAAGACGATACAGTGCTTTGTAAACTCGTGTGACGACATTAGTATCACATTTCTTAGCGGTTAGTGACGTCACAAACCCCACTCAAATCTTTGACGCGTTTTACGTATCCAATATTTTTCGATAATCTAATAGACGGACTAATTAGAATCATATTTTTTAAGTCAGTAAACTTATTACTTCGTTCCGTAAAACAGGGATTTAACAGAAAAACAACAGTTTGGCAGTATCATAACATAAACATATCTTCAAAACGTACTCTGGCTCGAACTTCTTCGTGGAATACAGTCCTGAAGTTACGGATGCGTTATGCGTAAGAAAAATAAAGTTACAACCTACGGACCTCACTCTGTTGGAATTGAGAAATTAAATATTTAGAAACAAAACAACACCTTCTATTTCTTAAAAGATGGGTCTTTCTGTTTACTCTCGTAGCAATTTGTGAATTCCTGAGTCATTGTGTGAATTCTAGGATTGATGTAAGTATGTAATGTAGATTGAACCTTGCCTACGCTGTCCAAAGGTTGAAATGTTTCTTCTAGGCAAGCGAAACGGCGTTTCTCTACGCCGAATCATCGGTTCACGTCAGGCGAGCATCGGCCGCACGCAAGGCTATTTAGTACAAATAAACATAATATATATTCTGCTAATCACGTCTTTCGTTATACAAGATCGCGAAGTGTAGTTATACAGGGTTGGTGTTTCTTTGGGAACTTTGTTTAATATTATGTCGGGTAGGCCCACCTACTTGCAGTACTTGCAACTGCTACTACTGCTACTTGTACTTGCTTGTCATTTGTGTTTCGAAGATTGTACATGATACGAGTATCCGATTCTCAAAATCGTTTTGTAAGAACAGATGTTCGGGTCCGCCTGATTCTGCGCCAACTGCGGCAAACCGAACATGCGTGTAAATTGACAAATTTTCGTTATGCCAGCTCGTGGTACGCAACGAACTTGATTATTATAGCGAATATTAACTCGAGAACATATCGATCAGTATTTCGTATTTGAATTCACGTAATCACCAATCTGTTTGTCTTACAAATAAATGGTCATCACGTAACTTTTGTTCTCGCTCGGTGAACGAATGTTCGCAATACAAATCCGCGAAGCGAATATTTGCAGATACTAACAACTTGACCGTCCAACGATTTAAAAATATAAGACAGCATCTCGCTGAATGTTCGCGTATAATTTTGCAGTAGTTCCTCACGAACCTTTAACTACACAGACACTTAACTGTTGCTCCTAGTTACGTTGTTATTAGCAGACAAAAGAACACTTCGGCCCATCCACTTGAAATAGTCTCATTTAGACCAAGTGGCACTCCTAACCACTTAAATATACTCGAACGCTCTGTAAACTCCATTTAATTTCATAAAATACTACAATAAAGTCAAGCAAACATTTGTTTAAAATAATATCAAGCCTGTTATCCCGATGGTTTTGCAGAAGTGACGTGTACTACTTTTTTAGTTATATAAAAAAACTGCCTATTATGTTCCTACTGCTAGGAAACAGGCGTATTCTTTATGAGAGGGAATGGACTATAAATCCACCACCCAGGCCCAGCGCGGGTTGGTAGATGTCACAAATCTTCAAATAAAACGTGTCAAAGATCATGAGTGGGGGCTTTTGACGTCACTTTGTGGGTAAAAAAGTACTAACCTTGTGACGTCTCTACGTGAAAAAATAAAAAATATGTATCCATTATTTTTTTAAATTCTATAATTATGTCGGTCAAATTAGATTTTTTTGGTAAAATACCCTATTGTTGTTACTAGGACAAGCCGGTTTCCTCACGATGTCAGTTAGGTATGTTTAAGTCGATGTAATAGGGCAAAACAAACCTATTGCTAACAAACGGGCACACATCCAGATTGCAAAAAAAAACCGGTCAAGTGCGAGTTGAACTCGCGTGAAGAGGGTTCCGTACGATGAATTTTTTTATCCCCTATCTTACCCCCCTAGGAATGGAATTTCCAAACAATCTTCCTTAGTGGGTATTTACACTATATAAGGTATATATGTGCAAAATTTCAAGTCTCTAGGTCCAGCGGTTAGGGCTGTGCGTTCAGTCATATCAGTCATTGAGTCAGTCAGGACTTTGAATTTTATATATATAAATTCACCATGTAATTTTTAGACCATGGACTTCTTATAGGTTTTCCTGTAATCTACAGGTATAGAACTATTTTCTGTATTTTTTTCAAAATTTTAGGCTCAGTAGTTTCGGAGATAAGGGGGGGGGAACGGTCAATTTTCGTCTATTTTCTTAAATAACTTTAAAACTATTTATTTTAAAATTATTAAAAAAATATATTTGAGACCCTCATAGTAAGCCCTTTCATTTGATGTGTCACATGGTACAGTGTGCAAAACTTTTTTTTTAATTTTCTTATTTGTCCCGTAAAAGCGACCCCCATATTCAAAATTCATTTATTTACTTTAGCCGTACATGTTTGGGTCACAAAAATCCATATGTATACCAAATTCCAACTTAATCGGTCCATTAGATTCGGAGCAAATTGGCTGTGACAGACGGACAGACAGACAGACAGACACACGAGTGATCCTATAAGGGTTCCGTTTTTTCCTTTTGAGGTACGCAACCCTAAAAATGGTGAAGGACAAATTCAATAATATTTTGTGGGTTGGAAAATCCGGAAAACATCGATATCAGGAGATGCGCTTAATCTAATTTACTGAAACACTTTATTTAGAATCCTGCAGAATCAAGTGAAGTAAACAATCGTTCTCCAAACGATAATTGCGTCATTAACGCAATCAAGGACACAAATCGATCGTTACAGCGGGCCCTTATGCAACCGGAATTCTTAAACTACTTGTTATCAGGAGTATCGATGCTGGAAGATCCGGTCTACGCTTAATGGGCTTTCATGTTTCCAGTATCGTTAGCATTATTACATCCAAGATCCAAGACAGTCAAATCATTTCTCTGGGACTTCGTCGAGCTTCATTGTCTCGGCGCTTTTCTTGTGGTCGCCACTGTTGATTCTGGCTTACAGAAGTTACAGTGGTTTGGGAATAGTGAGGCGAGCTTGTCCCATAATAAAAAAAAGCATTATTACATAGATATGTCTGCGTTGAACACAGCAATGTACTCAGTATTCAAAAAACCATTATCTACACTAATATTATAAAGAGGAAATATTTGTTTGTTTGTTTGTAACGAATAGGCTCCGAAACTTCTGGACCGATTTGAAAAATTCTTTCACCGTTGGGAAGCTACACTATCCCCGGGTGACATTGGCTAATTTTTATCTCTGTATTCCCACGGGAACGGGAACTACGCGGGTGAAACCGCGTGATGTCCGCTAGTTATAATATATTTATTGAATTCTTTCTCATCGCCTATCATAACGTGTCCCACTGCTGGACAAAGGACTCTCATTTCTCCTTCAAACCTTCTCTATCTTATGCGATATCGGGGCATGTTCGTCCCGCAAACAATATCAAATCGTCAAAATACCTTCGCCGCGGTCTACCTAGACGGCGATTTCCTCAGTCAGCGTTCAGTGAGTGATGATCTTTGTCTACCTCTCTGAGTACATTCCCACTACATGACAGTTCCACTTTAGCTTGGCTGTTTTATTTTAAGTTATAGAAGGCGTATGCTTTTCACAAATACGGCTTTTGAATTAAAAAAAAAAACTATTTTTTATAACTATTTAATGGTATTTTAAAACTTGAACACAAATTGTTTCAAAAGCCCATGCGAAAATCTCTTCAATTTTATTTTCACTGAATAGTTCTCCAATTAATTTTGTTGAAAGAACCACAAGACTTCGAACGCGCCACAATTGGTTGTGACGTCATAATATTAAAGCAATTTCACGCTAGTACATTGACTAAAAATATCCGAAAATAAAGCACTGCAGGACCTGTTTGCTACTATGAAGAATTTAATATTGTGACGTCACACGCGCTCGGGTTTATTTGGGAACTATCGGCATGTTTTCGGTACTGGATTCAAAAATTTGATATATAATAAAATGATTCAAAGACCTAATTATACGTATATTGCGCTCCATTGCCCGCTGGTAAATCTTGGGTTTGAACTTCTGTTGTTTGGTAAGACTAAAACTCATGACCCTCCTTTTGATCTTCGCCGCAGTCGGGTAAAAACCACTCTATCAACATAGCATGGCTTTTAACGATAAATGACTAAGCGATTGATGCATTAATTTTGCCGAGAATCAAAAAATATTGTGCATTTTTGGGAGTATTAGTAATGTATACTACTGCATACATAACTAATACTCCCATAAATGTACACAATACATGACGATATCATATGATTAAAAACAAATCACTATCAATATTCAAAATAAACCACACTATCAATTTAATATCTTATCTCACCTACTTCCTTTTCAAATAGGAATTCACGATATCAGAAACAGTCCTATCCGCCATTAAATCATTAATTATGATAATCAATTCGTCATTGATAAGTGATAACACAGTATAGAACAAAGAACGTGTGTGAATGTATTGTTTTCCATTTCAAATTAATTTTAATTGTAAATTTATACGTTCTCTGGTGTTAAAAGTGCATTTTGAAAATTGTGGTTCCTTGGTACTGAGTTTTAAAACAAAGTAAGTGAAATTAATCGTTTTGTGTGTCGTAAAGTGTCTGGTCTTGTGTCCTTATTTGATTTGACAACAAAGTAGAACTTATAACTAGGACACTGAAATGTGTGTGATAAATTCTATTTAGGAGGGAAAGTACTGATTCTCTAATAACGAAAGAGATGTTTCTTAAATTCTGATTGTGAATTTAATTATGTAGGAAAATAATATTACACCTGTAATCCTCAAAGGGACAAGCAGAAATGTACGGATAAGTACTAGTACACCCACATTTCGCCTGTTATGTTTACGTCCCATGTAATAGGAGGCGAGCCTATTTCCATCAATCGGGCACAAATCCAGACTTCGTGGGTGCTCAAATTCCTGATGGAAACACCCAATAACACTTTGCCTGAAACGGGAGTCGAACCCTGGACCTCATGCTCAGCAGTCATGCTTTCAACCACTAGACCAAAGAGACAGTCGAAAATAACACCTTTATGTAACGAAAAACTCTCACGAATTGTTCTACATAAAATAATTATGAATATACAATCATGTCACTAATAAATTCATTTGATTTGTCGATTACATACATTATTCGAGGACTAATCTCGTATTCGAAACTGGCATGACATAGAATCAAAAATTACTCTGATCAAAAAAAAGGGCAACTCTGATTATATCACAATTGAGTGATATATTGAGAGTTGCCCTTTTTTGACACAGGATTCATGAGTTGATCGCAGTTGAACTGAGGGTCTAAAATGGCCACTTTAGTAGATCATAATATATGAATTCCTTTAAAAAGAGTCTAGATAATCTGACTTTTTCCTTCTATTTCTTTTACTATAATAATAATGATCCTTTATTTTAATCGGTTAAAATTTAGTGAAGTGCTGCACGCGGAGGGGGTTGGGGGGAGGGGGGAGGTCCCCCCTTCCCCCTGGTACCACTCCCATTACAAGGTAATGCACCATTCCTGAGAAAAACCGATTAATGTAACCTAACCTCAAAACACTTAATAGTCGCTTAAAAGGCGTAGTAGGGATAAAATATATGGTATACCACTCACCGAGGCGCGGTTGAGGGTGGGACGGTCGACGGAGCCCCGCTTCGCGGGGCTCCTACTTCTGAATGGTTTAAATTAACTTCTGAATGGTATGGCGGGGTCTATTCGCTCGCTTCGCTCGCTCATTTGACCCCGCCATACTCTTCGTGGTAATTTTTTTTTACCCTTCTAACCTACCTTATCCGTGTAACCTACCCTTCTAACCTAACTTATCCGTGTCGGGGTGCCCCAAGTCCCGAGCTCGCTTCGCTCGCTCTTGTATTCTATACCACTCACCGTGGCGCAGCTGAGGGAGAGCTGGTCGACGGAGCCCCGCTTCGCGGGGCTCCTACTTCTGATTGGTTAAAAAAAAAAATAACCACGAAGAACTTCTAACCTAATCTATCCGTGTCGGGGTGCCCCAAGTCCCGAGCTCGCTACGCTCGCTCTTGCATCCAAATTATTCTAGTAGCATTCTCAGCTTCTAGTAACATTGCCTATTGTACACACATAGGGCTAAAAGAAATAAAACGACAAAACATTGATAAATTTTTCATTTATTAAAATTATAATTTATTACATTAATTAATTCCTCAAAAGGATCTCTTTTATTTCTTTCTACATCTCTTCTTCACAAATATTCATATTCTCTCTGTTATTATAATTGTCTTTATAAAAGAACCTTTTGATGACACGCCACTGTGACTCAATTCTTTGTGTATGGGTGCCATCCTCAGCCACAAAAGGGTTATCTGGGTCGCTGTGATTAACTTTATGGTGAATATACCCGTGGTCCCCCAGACAATCATAGGCCCGCCAAAAATCTGTATGTATGGTGGTGCCCTCAGCAACATGCTTCTTGATTAAGGGCACCAAAACATCAGCAGAGCGGACATTGTCTGGACAGACTTCCAGGCGAAGATCTTCGCTCCCATCCTGGATCATCCCGAGGATCCAATGCCCTTCAACTCGTCGACCTTTGTTATATTTTCTTTTTCCAAACTTGCTTTCATCTAATTGCACTATTTTGCCAGGACTTCCAATCTTCCCGGTTACATCCTGTTTATTTTTCATATATTTTACAACTGCCTCTCTACAATAATTAAACCAATCATTTATGGTTGCTGTAGAGAGGCAGTGTTCTCCTTCAGTGTAGTCTTCCTTTATGGTACGATCATAGCTGAATTTAGCAGCAAATGCATACATAAGAAAAAACACTTGAGGCAAAAGAATTTTAATGTTTTCGAACCAAGTCCCTTTGGCTCGGCTCACTCTTGATTTTGTTCTGCATGGCCCTTTGTTACAAACAAAAGATCCCACTGTTCTGTTAGTAGTGTACACTATGTTCATGGGTTTTTTATGATAATTGCACATTTTCTGCCGAGGTAACATTCCTCTTTCCTCGGCAAAAGCTACAGCCTGTTCACGTGTGCCCAGTTGACGGGACACTTTCACCAGGTTCCACATGCTGCACACTTCCTGAACATTAAGACGCCGCTTAGCTGGTGGAGGTGCGTCCTCGTCGGAAGAGCTGCTCAATGTTGGGGTTCTAACCCGGAACGGCTTGTAGAAGGCTGCGGTTCAGCCTCTACCTCAGAACGGCTCGTAGATGGCTGGGCTTCAGCCTCAACCGCAGAACGGCTTGTTGATGGTTGGGGCTCCATCGTCCGTTGATGCGGTAAAATTAAGTCCGGGATACGCGCAAAAGTCAGTCGAGTAGGCAGAAAATCGGTGTCCGGTGTACAAAAGCGTAGGTTATTCGTGAGGGCAAACAATTCGAGTCCAGAGGGAAAGCCAAAGTCGTCGAATATAGCCACAAGAAAAACACAACGAAACAGGGAACACATTCACGCAACTCGAGGAGAAACGGAATGAACACACGAATGACAGTATTGACAGTGTCACTTAACAAACAATTTTTTTTTTTTTTTACGTTCCGTTTTGCACATTTTTCACGTAATTTTGCACCATAGACAATTCGTGGAACAGATTTGGTTGTCAATCGTCCATTTTAACGTTCCGTTTTCCTTAAAAAACTGATTTGAGGTTAGAAACAGTTTTCATTAATTTCTCGAAAAATATGCATTACCTTGTATGAAGAGTGGTCTAGTAATAACCGGGGACCCATTCCCTACCGGCTTTAACCACTTTTTCCTCCCTCCGCGGGCAGCACGTCACTAAAGCCAACCCTTTTAATCAACAGATGGATCATATGATAGCATTTAGGTTCATTAAATTAAAAAAAAAAATAACACAAAACACAAAACAAAATTACATTAGAACTTAAAAATGCAAAGTCAAAAAATTTAAATGAATCATAAATGTCAAAAATTTTAAATTAAAAAGTAAAAACAGTTATAAAAATTATTGGATTATTATCTATCATTTATATAATTATTTTAAATTAACATTTCACCATGGTAAATGTTACCGAATCCGATTTCAGGCTTTAGTTTATCCTAGGTCCAACTAGGAATCATCACAAAACAACGATCATAAAGCAAACCATTTAAATGTGTTTACATAGGTTAGAACTGTGACCAGCCACAACCGAGTTGGGTGCAGTGTAATTGCTTTGTGTGGGTTCGTATATCCTGACGCGATAAAACGGTTTGGCCTAGGAGAAATTAGTTTTGGCTGAAATCGGGTTTGGTCGGTAACTTAGACAAAATAAATAAAATAAAATAAAATAAATAAAATAATTTGATAAAATAAAAAACACGTTTACGATATAATAATAATATAATAATAAATTTTGATAATCTAACGGACGGACACAGAAACATATTTTTCTTAGTCAGGAAACATCCATATTATTGGTGAACTTAGTAAACACCACTTTCTTGAAACTGTTGATCGACATCAGTATTCCGCAAACAGCTGCCGAACATATTATCAAAATGTGATTTGATCCAAGACGATTATCGCATGGCGATAAACGACTGCGGCATTTTCGAACACACACGAGTCCCGGTGGTAATAAAAAATGCCGAATAAGGAAAATGTCGTGAGGAAATTTTCGAGTATGATTGTGGATATGATTTGTGTAAGTTGTGACGTTGAGCTCCTTTTTTTTGTGGTATGGTAAATCATCAAATAACTCCTCCGGCTCTGGGCAGAGCGGTAGGGAGTGTCAGACTTCTACTGATTAAAAACCACCATGTTCCTTCTTAGCTTTTGTGCCGAGGCCGCGGTATCTCTTTCGAACAACCCGCAACCCGCGCGAACGTTGAGCTCCTTGAATAGCAATTCACTTATTATTTAAACACACTTCATTTTAAGATAACTTAATTCAAAACTAGCACTTCGAAATCAACTCTATCAACATAATTAACATGACTTTGAACGATGTATTACTGAGCGATATATGCGTAAACAGAATGCGTTTTCAGATCTAAAAAACATTATGCAGTAGTATGTTTCATGTTTTAGTAGCAAGTTATCATTTAACGCGCACTTCAGAATCGCTCTGTCAGAGTTGCGGAATTTGTTTGAAAAAATCACTGTGGCCTTTTTTTTGGGGGGTAATAACCCCTCCCGCTCTTGGGCAGAGCGAAAGGGAGTGTCAGACTTCTACTGAGTAAAAACCACCCATGTTGCTTCTTAGCCCTATATGTCGAGGCCGCGGTGACTAGTGTACAACCCGCAGCCCCGACGGGGAATCACCGTGGCCTTAGAACGCAAAGGGCATTGGAATAAACACGTTTTTTAATATTCTATTTTTATTTATTCTATATTTTATTCCATACGATTCTGTAATACCTACTTCTGGGAGAAGGCATTGGTTCTTATAACACAGCTTGAATTATCTCGATTCCTGAGTTGGCAAACATATTATTGGGCGTTTTCCAAATAAATCTCAGTGTCAGCCACGGAGTTTGAATCTGTGATGTACGGTTAATGGCAATAAATAGGCTCAACTCTTTTATATGGGAATTTAATCAAACTGTCAAAATGTAGATGTACGTATATGTATATACTGTTAAGTACACTTTTACCTTACCCCTCGGGGTAAAAGATGATCCCTGCAAATATCGCGGTAAACGAAGGCGTCATTTGCTTGTTCTCACGTCTAGAGGTCGTCAATAGCAAGGCGATGAACCAGTCAATTAATGTAGGTACGGAGACTTTAGTCATCCTTAGGTTATACGATTTTTACCCACACACGTATAAATTACGTGGGAGGTACGCAATCATTACGTTATTGAAATGCTATTATTAGTATCTATTTGTTTTATTCTGAAACCTTCATACAGATCTGTTAATAGAATTATTACTTGAGTTGAAAGGTTTAATGCAATCTATCTGCCTACATGCTATTTACTACTGTTCCTCTTCTTTTCGTAAGGGCAGTAAGGTCTAAAGACCCCACACACCTTAGTGTTAGAGTTTCTAAACTGCCTTAAGGGCCTCTGACACCCCGACAAGGCTGTGGGTTGTTCGAAAAAGATACCGCGCCTTAGGCACAAGGGCTAAGAAGGAACATGGGTGGTTTTTAGTCAGTGGAAGTCTGAGACTCGTTCCGCTCTGCCCAAGAGCGGGAGGGTTTATTTTATGATTTCCCACGCCCCAAAAATAAATGGCCTTTGACATGGTTTGATGACCGCCATTTTTCGAAAATAAAATCAGGTGATTTAAGCCTGGTATGTTTAAACCAAACTGGAAACAACTTTACAAAGTATGGTTCCCATGGGAATCGAACCCACCACTACTAATAAGAAATGTTATCTTCACTACTCGTCTGCTGCTAATATATGATTTATCATGTGCAGCGGTAACCCAGTGGTGGCGGCCCCGACTTACAAACAGTTAGTCGTGTGTTCGAACTCAGGCAGGCGCATAATTTAATTCATCACACTGCTCTCAAAAACGGTGAAGGGAAACATCTTGAGGAAACCGGCATGTCCTAGAACCAAAAATTCGAAGACTTGTGACATCTACCAAACCGCACTGGGCCCGCATGGTGGATAATAGCCCATCCCTTTTCTAGAGAGGAAGCCTGAATCCCTGCAGTGGGAACATTATAGGCTGATGATGATGATGATGAGATGTCATTCACAGCAGCGATTGCGACTATTAGACAGACTAGGCAATAAAATATGTTTTGGTGGAAAATGGTTCAAATGAGAACTCTTTACAAACCATATTATTATCGTGCCCTTTTTTTTTTTTTTTTTTTTTTTTTTTTTGGTGGGTGTAAAATCATCGAATAACCCCTCCCGCTCTTGGGCAGAGCGAAAGGGAGTGTCAGACTTCTACTGACTAAAAACCACCCATGTTCCTTCTTCGCCCTCTATGTCGAGGCCGCGATAACCAGAGGACTACCCGCGGCCCCGACAGGCGTCGGCCCTTTCAGGCCCCTCCCATGTTGCTGACATCTCTTTGAGGCGCGCATGGAACACGAACGCGCCGTCGACACGGCCTGTTTTCTTCGTGAGACGGACGGACGGCGAGTTAGCCCATCACTCACCATCCACAGGCCCGCGTCTACGGTGGCCGGAGGTCATCGCGGGACCCCCGACGCCCGGAGCGCCTCCCGCGGCGGCTGGGACGAGAGGTTCTCTCCCTCTCGCGTTCCGCCACCTCCTTCGCCAGCATCACTGCTTCGATGAAGGAGGCGACGGCGTCCCATTCCTCCTCGCCCCGGACCATGGCTTGCACCAGGGCCGGGCGCGAGAGGTCGCCGCCGCCGATCGCCGCTACGAGAACACGGCGCCCTCAATACAAAAATCAACTAGTCACTTTGTACATGACTGGCTGATGCCCGCGGCTTTGCCCTCATGGAAGTTGGATAGTTATATACTAAAACCATCCTCGAGAACTACTCTATCCATTGGTGAAAATAGCATGAAAATCGGTGCAATGGTGTTTGAGTTTATCGCTAACAGGCAGACAGACAGACGAGGCGGAGGACTTTGTTTTATAATAATTACTTATTATGTGATAATTACACAATAACACAATTTTCTCGAAACGACATTTTGTGCAGTTAGTTGAGTTTTGGAGTAAGGGCACGATATTAAAAACCTAACATGCTCGCATCGTAGTCTTAAACGTCAGATTCAAGCTCTAAAACACAGAAAACACATTGAGCCTAAGCGTAATATGACAGTATTTGAAGTTTTGAACTGCTCATAAATATAATATACACTTTGACACATCTAGATACTATCTACTTTGTATTATAAGATTTCAATAATGTTCAATATTTACGTACTTCAGAGGGAAAAAGGGCTGCGATTCTCCTAACTTCCTAATTAACAAAAGTAGTTCCCTTTTTTCTTCCTCTATTATTACTCGAGAGCTATATTTTTTTTTATAAAAGCATGGCTGTAGGTATGCACGAGTTAACAAAATATGACACTCCAAAAATGACAATAATTCCAATTTTTTACGGCCGCGATAAGAGTAAGAGTTCAATACTTTTGAAATGTGTCTGGTAGACCTACCAGACACATTTCAAAAGTATTGAACATAAAAGAAATGGATAGAAATCTAGACGTCTAGGTTTTTATCAATTATTTAAAAAAATAGTAGAGTCATTTCCAAGAAAGACTCTAAAGACTTGTACTCTTTCTTAAAATTTTGATGTTAAATATAATTGATTAAGACAAAACAAATTAATGCGAAAGTTGATTTCGATAATTTTGTGATGTAAGCGGTCTAAGGCGCAGCTGTCCCTATCGTCGACTATGAGGGCTGGCTTAACGCAACGCGATGGCAAAAGTTTCTTCATATAGGTATCTATTTTTTCAATTCCTAGCACGCCCTGCTCTTCCTTCTTAGCGATTGGGATAGAGTCGCTTAAAGTTGCTTTGAACGATTTTGACATTCACTGACCCGTGTCTGATAGTTTGATATATTTGACAATAATGTCGAAAAAGATGAAAGGATTTCATGCCTTTAAGTAAGTAAGTTTAAGCTATTTTGCCTCAATATTCTTTTAATGTCATTCCAGTATGGGCGTGGTGAGAGACACAGCTATACAAGGATTCTAGTAATCCATTGCCCGTTGGAAAACCTTGAGTTTGGACCTCTGGGTGTTAGGCCGCATGTTAAACAAAATATGATTCGTGACCGTATCAAGGTGGTACTCTTCCATGATACAAATACACTACCCTCTGTATCTCTCGCATAATTGGAGGATAGCAAAAATGCATCCGTCGTTCCCCGACCAGACATAAAACCGAATTTGTTCCGTGAAATATTGCTCTCTTCATTCTACGTAATTACAGTACGTTATTACAAAGAAAACCGAAACATCCAATCAGCGAAATATTCCTACTTATTACAAAACAACACGTGTAATATTTTCTCTATTTTCAGTATCCACGTGGTACGTTGTTTTTATTGCGTGTGCTACTAACGTAAACTAACTAATTAGGGGAACTCGCGCGGTCCCTAAAGCTTTAGCCAGACATGCGTCAAGACCGTTTGTAAGCTAATTAGTGAAAGAAGAAAAGAAATAAAGAAAACATTATATTAAAAAAAATATATAAAACTAGCTGTTGCCAGCGACTTCGCACGCTACAACTCGAAAATTATCCTACGGGAAGATAAAATCGGAATCTAAACTATCCTATGTCCAGGCTATAAACTATCTGTGTACCAGATTTCATGCAAATCCGTTTAGTAATTTTAGTAGTTTTGTGAAAGAGTAACAAACATCCATCCATCCATACTTACAAATTTTCGCGTTTATAATATTAGTAGGATTACTTATTAATTTAATTTTAAATATTTACTCACTTATTTCTTCACCGCTGCTCTCAAAACTTTATAATGTTCAAGAACAGCAAATTCAAACACATGTAACATCTACCAACCCGCAATGCGCCCGCGTTGTGGACAAAGGCCCGTTCCCTTTCATAGAGAGCAGGCCTGAATCCTAGCAATGGTAATATTAAAATAATGGCTTATTTATTATGCTTTATTTCTTGCGTTTTTTAGTCAGACGCGGTTGCGTTAGCGGTCAGTTTTCTGCGACTTTGGCTATGAGTCAATTTAGTTGTAGGTCCGTTCTTCAATCATTATAATCATCATCCACAACCCGACTCTCTGTTGGATATATGATGGCCTCTCCCAGCTTGTGCCAAATCTCATGCTCTTGTGCCAACCTCAACCAAAAAATTCTCACAATCTTACGCGCAATACTAAATTTTGATTGTTTAACGCAGACAAAACTACCTTGCCCTGCGCTGGTGTGTGCACTGCCTTACCATACAAACATGTACTGCACGTCCGTTGAAATACAACTAATAATCGTATTTTCAAGCAACATTGCTACGTTTGAAAGCTGTCTGTAAAATTACGGGGAACTGAGATGTTTCAAATTTCCGCTGTAAGTTTGGCAACGCAGCAAAGCCTTCCAGTTTTGAATTCAAATATGGCCACACTGAGTGAACCATATGCACTCTGGACTAGACTTTGACAGATAATGTACTGGAATGACTGTCAAAGTCGTATTGTCGGTCAGTCCGCTATTTTTGAGCAACTGAGCCGGTGTCGACTATTCTGACAGTGTCAAGATGAGTCGTTCAACTTTGCTCTTCATGAAAGTGTTAGTAGAATGTTGACTGGACATTGGAGAAATTATTGATGGAAAAACCCAATAACACTTTGCCCCACCTGGGAATCAAACACAGGACCTCATGCTAAGCGTCGCGATGTATCTATTTTATCATTCCCTTAACAAGCCATCTTTGTAGACAATAGTAGACTCTGTATGAATTTTTAAAATGTTAATTTGATGATGAAATCAATTCTGAAAAACATGACTAGATATGATAATCTGTTATCACATTATTATAAGCTGGGAATTTTACATCATAAATCAAAGCAAAGGAATATCACTGACCCCGTTACACATACATTCTTTTTTCATCTTCTCAAACGAAAAATGTATAATGAAAATCTCATCTCACCTAATCACATACATACAAATTCTTTTAATAATATTTTACGGTACACAGTTCAAATTCTGATTACGTAGTCATATTTACATAGTCAGATTCTCAGCTCTTGATCTGCTTAAATCAATTGAAAACGAAGATCTTGGAAAATCAGGATTAATCTTTTTTCGTTTAATGTACGATCTACATAAATATGAGAGTAACTAACAAATTTCGGTGTTCTATTAGTAACTATATCTCTGCCTTTGGGAACAGCGTTTTACTGAATGCATATTATAAAAGTGTTACGGTACTTATATTTTTCTTCTGTCTGTTTGTTCCGGCTAATTTCCGAAACGGCTAGACCGATTTTGGCGAGAATTTCATTGGCAGTTATTAAGAGGAACTGAACCAGCCAAGAACGGGGTTTCCCTATGCCCGTCGGGGCAGCGGGTTGTTCGAAAGAGATACCGCAGCCTCGACACAAAGGGCTTAGAAGGAACATGGGTGGTTTTAAGTTAGTAGAAATCTGACACTCCCTTTCGCTCTGCCCAGATCGGGAGGGGTTATTTTGATGATTCCCACCGACCATCAAAAAAAAGGGGGTTACCCTTTGTGATCCAAATACTATTCTACGAAAATTGTGACACCGGTGACTATATATCGCTGCCTCTTTTTTTCGCTTATTCTTAACATCGACAACCCTTTTGGGGGGGGGGGGGGGATCATTAAAATAACCCCTCCCGCTCCTCACAGTATTGTGTATGAAGCGCCTTATGCGGCGTCCTAATACGATACGATCAAACGATGTGTTCATCGTCGTACGATGGACACACTGAAGAAACTAGTTTGTTTAATCTCGTCGTGTGACGGGAACGCATCGTTTGATCGTACGACCGTTGCCAATTAGGACGCCCCGCCTAACACTCATCTTGTTAGTTATGTGTGTTAAAATAATTTAGTTTGAAGCTGTGGAATTATGCCCTAACACAGTTCGAAGTTGTTCTTGCCTGACTATAATATGTATGTCAGAATGCATTCATGAGTACAGCTGCACGAGGATCTTTTGGCCTCATATTGTTTTTTATTAGCTTTATTTAACTTGCCTTGTTACTTCGTTGTGTATAATATGTGTATGTATATACAAATATTATTGGTCAAATCTCGCTACTGAATTTCAAACCAGTTTCCCTGCTCCGATTGAGCTGAAATATTGCAAACATTGTTGATTCTGATGACAATAATTTTTTGTGAAAGACATGACTTTATCCTACAGCCAGGCCTCCTCACGACAGAACTCTTTATCGGTTAATAGCACGGACACGAAATTATAAACCTAATTTTCTTTTGTTTAAATTATTTTTCAATTAAAATCAAACATAATTTTCGGCATTCTGTCAACGTACTTAAGGCACCAAACGATATGTGGTGTAGCCCATCGTAAGGAAGCACAGTGCATTTCTTAGAAATATTTGATGCATCAAACTTTTACCACTATTTATAATTATTTTTTTAGACCAATAATTTATATGTGAAAGCAAACCTGTGCCAACAAATAAAATAAAGAAAAATATTTATTTACGGTTTATGTTTTCATCCTAACTGGGTCGAGCAGATAAAACTTAATAAACTTGTATGAAACAGCACAAAAATAAATACTGCTACTGCTAATCTCAACTAGTTTATTTCATAAATAAAGATGACTAGCTTTTGTCCACGATTTTGCTTGCATGAAGAAGATTAACGCCCGGTTTTATCTCCAACGACCGGTCCGGTCGCTTTTTGACAGTTTACCCCGAAAGCTAAAAAATCTGGCCAAGTGCAAGTTGGACTTGCACATGAAGGGTAGATATTGACAGATTTCCATGTTATTTTAGCACCATAGACTTGTGTTGAACTAATTTCTGTACTTTTTTCAAAACTTCTTTTAAATGGTCGGACAGACAGACAGACACACGAGTAGTCCTATAAGGGATCCGTTTTTTCGGAACCCTTAAAAAGGCTTTCCATATGCTAACCATCCAAATTCGTTCATCCAGCAAAAATTGGAAGTGTGACAAACAAACTGACTATCTCATTTAAGATATTAGTAAGCATTTCCTTTTAAATGCTCCTGTTGTTCCAATATGAACTTAGTTCGCATTAAGATTAAGTCGATATTTGTATATCGGTCACAGATATATAAAATTAGATACTTATAAAACCGATTGGTTCCAGGTGTAGCTGATATGAGCAATGATACCACACGTGAATGGACCTCAAGAAAATATAGATGAAGACGACATACCTTTTGCTTTAGAAAATCAGAAAAGTAAGATTATTTTTATCTTTATTTATTATTCTTGTTTACTTTTTTCATATTACGTTTTTGTAAATCAAATATAAGGAATTATTTATTTAAATTCAATTTATTCGGTGATGGTGTATGTTCTTAACTGACTTCCAAAAGATGGAGGTTCTTCTGAATTAAAAAAGTATTTTTTGCATTATTGTTTGGTCTGATAATGATGCTTATTACCGATTTAAAAAAATACTATTCAGTACGTTGATGTAGCGGTGACGTTATCTTAAATATGAAAATGTTCATTTATAAACTTACAATATGCATGATTATTGATGATTTATCTATTGATTGATTGATGAATGTACCTTATTTAATATTCACGGCGAAAGGATTACTAGCACACGTCTGTTGTATATCTACGTCATAAATAAATAATATACATGAGATACCCTGAGTAGAGCGATCTCATAAGCCATTTATTGCGTAACAAGCGAGGTTTATATGCTCTATATCACGACGTTTGAATCCACGAAAGAGAAGCTTCCATGAAAACGTAGGTTTGCGGTAACGTTACGTTTCACGTTTTGTTATGTTAATACTCAGAACTCGTACGTAACTTTGAAATGCAAGTTACAATTCTGTAACCGAGAAATTCAGTTTATTTTGGACTCGAAAACAAATCGATGCCTTACATTCCAATTTGTGGGAAAAGTGTACAGGATAAGGTATAAAATGAATAAAAAATCATTAACCTTCCTTTTGGCTTCGCCGTAGTCGGTTAAAAATGCACACTATGCCTTTCCATATTACGTTCACCAGCGTTAACTGTTGATTGTATGACACTATTTACGCCGTTTTTTTTTTTTATGGGACAAGCCCGCCTCACTATTCCCAAACCACTGTAACTTCTGTAAGCCAGAATCAACAGTGGCGACCACAAGAAAAGCGCCGAGACAATGAAGCTCGACGAAGTCCCAGAGAAATGATTTGACTGTCTTGGATCCCGCAACGAAATTAATCAGAAACGAATAGCGGAGGAGTAGGAAAAACAGAAAAGAACAAGGCCAATAGGCACACAATATTTACCCCGTTAATAAGTCCTACGAGTTCCTCGTCCTTGGGGGTCCTAATGGGGTCCTTTATTTTTGGGGTGGTGGGAAATCATCAAATAACCCCTCCCGCTCTTGGGCAGAGCGAAAGGGAGTGTCAGACTTCTACTGACTAAAAACCACCCATGTTCCTTCTTAGCCCTTTATATCGAGATCGCGGTATCTCTTACAACATCCCGCAGCCCCGACGGGGACCATGGGGACCTAGGTTTGATTCCCAGATTAGGCAAAGTGTTCTCAGGTTTTTCCATCAGGATTTGTTAAGTAACATCCAGGATTTGTGCCCGATTGATGACAATAGGATCATCCCCATTACATGAGACTTAAACATAAGTGGTGAAATGTGGGTGTACTATTATATATATACTAGGTATACCTTTGCCTACCCCTTTCATGATTACAGGCGTGCCGTTATAATAAGTCCCTAGAGTACATTTCTGAACTCCATGTAGGTTTGCTCTAAAATACTCCAGTTATTTTACTGAAGCAAAACTGTTTAGGTTTCACTTAAGTGTGCACTCATGTAAAGCTAGCTTCCCACTGTCCGTGATATCGCAGACGGACGCGGACCAGCTCGCACAACACACCGTGGGAAGGGTCTCGTCCGTGGTGGCACATGACGTCTGTGGCGGTGCGCCGGTATACGTCGCGAGGTAACTTTAGGTGCGGTGCAAAGTGAAACAGAGCATCGATACGTTCTTTTTCACTTTGCATGTTGAAATGAAGCTATCAGAAGATCTACACAGACCGACACGCACCGTTGAAAGAGTCCTGTCTGAGTGTGTTGCCGTCCGAGGTCGTCGGCTGTGCGTCGGATGATCCGCATAATCACGCACCGTGGGAACCCAGCTTATTTTTTTGTATTTATTTATTTAATATTAATTATAGCAACATTACAGAATATCCAAACCGATGCTATAAACACACAAAAAATAATTAAAATTAAAATTAAACATTAAATTACGAAATCATTTACATCGTATCATGGCCCAGTGATAACAAATCGTTTACAATTCATCTACTTTGTTAGCACCATAATAAAAGCTCTAGTGATGAATAGATTTCACCGAGGGTTGCTTTTCGTTTAAATTAATAACACCTTTCGATACGTTGAAAAATTCCAGCCGACATTCGATTGAGGATTTTTAGAGAACGAGAAAAACGATGCATACCCATACTGTGAAGGATTATATGGCTAGAAAGGAAGTGTGCTGATTAGTAATAAAGAAGTATGGAAGAATAATATATATATTATGCTGGACCGACCCTAAATAAATTGGGATAAGGGCAGGAGAATCATGATTGTATTGAGGTATTTTTCTGTGTTTTACAAAAAAATATTTCTCACTGCGATATTTATTACACGACTGCCCCAAATAAACAGTGTAATGTTTTTAGCGGTTACGTACTCTTATGTATGTATGTTTGTGAGTTTCTTTATTCCACCATTAACTTCCAAAAGCCTGAACCGATTTTAATGTGTGTGGTATCGTTATATTCTTTGCGTTATCGTGACATAGGCTAGAGAAAAAATTAAAAAAACAGCTGATTTGAAAATGAAAACTGATAACTAAAAAAAAAGTTGTAGTTTTCCATTTTCGAATACATTTACGGGGCCTTGCTCTCGTTCATAACTGAAATCGTGTCGTTTTTAATTTTTTAGTTCACTTTTTATCATGGTAGGCGTGGTTTTTTTTTTTATTTTTTGTTTTTTTTTTATATTTATTTTTATGAAAATCTTTTCCGGTCGATGGCACTAAGTTACATTGGACTTAAATTGGGTTCCAAACTTTTAGTTTCGTTACCAAATATATAATGACAATTAAAATAAGTCAGTAGGCGAAAATTGCTTCTAACTGTTGCTAAGTGTACCATCAAACCAATGTGTATAGGTACACTTAGCAACGGCAATAAATACACAATTTTTAACTCAAAGGGAATGCTCGTACAAACAGCGAAAATGATTATGTAAGTAGCAAAGTAGAAATGCTTCAATTTTCCAACAAACTTTCTGAAGACGGTCGTTACATAATTATATTGCCTTTGTTGAATATTTTTCTTTGTACTTTTTCGGGAAAAAAAATCAATAAAAGTAATAGGGATGTTTATTGTCTAAAAAAACTATGATTCTAATTAGTCCGTCTGTTAGATTATCCGGAAATATTGGATTGGATACGTTTTTTTTGTTTTATCAAATCAATAAAAATTGACGAAGATAAAACGCGTCAAAGATTTGAATGGGGGGTTGTGACATTGCTCACGGGTAAAAAATGTCATAGTAAGTAATGTCTTAGAATATGACGTCATACGAGTTTTCGAAGCACTGTATCTTCTTCATTGTTTGTTTACGTGAAAAAAGAAAAAAAAATACGTGTCCAATATTTTTTGGTAATCTATCAAGGACAAATTTTTAGATTGTTTTGTTAACTACCCTATTGAAACAACTGTACTACAAAAGCACTAACTTTTGCCTGTAGCTTCGCTTGCGTCCTGTATTTAACCTATGGTACTCGGCGTACTCTCTCATACTCTCGAAAAAAGAGTGAAGGTTCTACCCTTTTTACTACGAAAAAGTTTTAAAGTATGTTCAAGCTTTTTTCATTTTTATTTGAGTAGTAAACTGTTACAAGGCGCGAATAGGTTTACAACTTTAATTGAATTTCACTATAGTCAAAAGTGATTGTGTAAAAGCCGGAATTCGAGTTTATTTGTACTGAAATAGTGAATTACAAACGGGTAGAAAATACTGTTGTTTTTTTAATAGGATAGGATATTAATTTCCTTTCTTTAACTATTGAAAAAACATTATCTTTATAAATAAATACGTAAAAAAAGAAGTGTTTTTTTGAAATTTTAATTTCTGTTTGACAGATATTTTTCGATAGCAGATAGAATCAAGTATCAGACCTTTCCAAGCCAACAGGCACTAACCACACGATTATCAAAAAGAAGAAGAACTATATACCACCGCTCCTCTCTTTCGATAACAGAGCGACAAGAATAAATGGCACTATACTCCCGCCATCATGTGGAAATGGTCGATCCATTACACAATAATAGTTCCAATGATGGATGACACTTCAGTTGACATTAATACACGAACACCTGAACTTTCCATTACATTAGATTTTCGATTGGCACTCACATGCGTTGGCACTTAGATATGAACATAGAATATATCATTGACGTATTATCTATACTAATATTGTAAAGCTGAAAAATTCTTTTTGTGTTGGATAGTCCTTTTATCGAGGAAGGTTTTAGGCTATATAACATTACGCTACAATCAACAGGAGTGGAGCATAAATGAAAAATGTTCCAAAAACGGGAAACGATATTCCTTATTGAGAGCTTCCGTTGCGTGCGCTGAAAAAATGGTTTAAGTAATGCAAATATCATGTATAGAAGAAATGTTCCTCTTTAAAAGTTCTACAAAAAAGTCCAAGACAGCATATATCTATCTATTAAGATTGACTCACTGTAACCGTTTTTTACTATTGAAATGTTAGGTTAAAAATAATTATTTATTGCGAAGCTTATTTAACACATATGGTATTAATCTATATCTAAAAAAATGTGTTTGTTAGAACGGAAATTTAATATAGAATATTTGTTTCTTTAACTCTATATAGTTTAAACAAATATCTTATAAGATATCGAAACGTTAAAATGACCGAGCGACAAAATAATTACGCGGTCCACTGGCCCTTGCGTCCCGATGTAGATACGTGGAGGTTCTGGCCTCCGGGAAATTCAAATTAAAGTTATTTATTTTTTCTTTTTTTGAGACTATAATAATAATAATCTTTATTGGAACAAAAAGACGAAATATATATTATACTTATCACAATATTGTTTCAAGTACAGTAAGTAAAAAACAGATCAAAATGAACCCTAACGTCCAAACTATTATATTATTATAGTTATTTACTGCACCATAATATTATTTACAAGGTGTTTTTGGCTATTGATTTGTGAGTAGTGGTGGCTCAGTGGTGGAGGTCCCGACATACGAACAGTTGGTCGTGGGTTCGAACCCAGGCAGGCGCATTACTTTGTGTAATTTATTTCATTACCACTGTTCTCAAAACGGCGAAGGAAAACATGTAAGGAAACCGGCATATCTTAGAACAAAAAAATCGAAGATATGTGACATCTACCAATCCGCACTGGGCCCGCGTGATGGATTACAGCCCTGGGATTACTCAGACGACTTCGAAATTTCTTTCAGAATTAGAAAACTAGGTAATTGAAAAAATATTACTATGGATAGTCAGTCGATCTATCGAGGAAGGTTGTAAGTTATATATGAATTATTATGACGCAGACGAAGTTGCGTGGGTCAGCTAGTATATACTAAAGACCCGTCATGAACTAACATGGCGGCGCTTCAAAACGGCGAAAATATTACATAACTACTTTTACGCGTAAAGTAAGTGAAAGAAAATATGACACCGTACAGCGGGATGCCTGTTTTCTTTTTGTTTTGCGCAGGTTTACACACACGATTTAAATTAAGAACAAACGATAGCGTCGCGCGAGAGATTGGTGCGTAACTAAGCGCGATGTGGCCAATTGGCTTCATTTCATGTTGTCATTTTTGAGAGCGGACAACGTATCTATAGTTGTAATATATCATTGGAATATATACTATTTTGTATTTATGTAATTGCGCTGACTTGTAGGTCTAGGGAGACGCAATTGCAAGTGCTGACCATGAGGTCCTGGGTGTGATTATAGGCTGATGCTATACGAGTATACATTGCCCCGTTCATATATCTAGTTCTAACATCGCCGGCCGTTTGCGACGCACTTGACGTTTTAAAAGAAAACCCCTTTTGAATATGAGTGTTAATGTAATAGCGGAATTAATTAACTAATACTAAGAGCATTTTCTCGGTTCAGAGTTTTGATAGTTAGTAAACAATAGAAAAGCATTATTTATTTTGTAATGTTGATGATCTAAGCTCTGAATGATCCATTCTCTGACCTAACAATGTCCAGCGAAGCTCGGCCTTGGTTTGGCGCCGAGTGTAATTGTGCTGAAGCGCTTAAACATGCGGCGTACCTGGCCTGGGCCGATGCTCGAATCTGCAAGGCAAATGACGTAGGTCAGAAGAAGAGAGCCTTCAACAAGGCTGCCAAGTCCTGCAAGAAGGTGTTGCAGAAGGCTCGGTTCAACCTCGGTGGAGGCTCGGTATGTAATGGGCGGTCACCCATCCACAGATCGACCTAGGCAAGCGCAGCTTAACCTAAAGATCGACCCGAGTGGCTGTTCTTATTAAGCCACGAGCTGGACATATTCACATTATAACTTTTTTTTTTTTGGACATATTCATTTATTGGACATATTCACATTTTAACATTTTTTTTTTACGTTTTGACTTTTTTTTAATTGTTTTATTTCTGTCGAAGATAACATAGGTATTCATATTTTGGTTTTTTTTATTTTTATTTTCAATTGTATGATTTTTGTTATTTCGTAAATGTTGTCGTTGTTATTGAATTATTGTTTCATATTTAAAAAAAAAATAATTATAATAGTACTATTGTCCATAATTAATTAATTGTAATATTTTTAATGTGCATGTTTTTTATGTTTTTATTTATTGGTATGATTTCAAACACAATGTAAATTGTTACCTGAATAAATTGAATTGAACCACATTAGCCGGATTGGGAACAAACTTGCTTCGTACCCTGCGGGTAGTAAAGCGTTTTGGTCCCTGGCTAAGTCGGTTGAATCGAACTTCTGTCGTCCCTCACTTCCTCCACTGCTTAAACCCGACGGGTCACTGGCCCACTCCACTGAGAAGAAGGCAAATTTATTTGCCACTCTTTTTGCGGAATCTTCGCATCTCGATAGTGGTGACGCAAGCCCCCCGGCCTCTACTGCTGGATGCGAGACGATCATGTCGGACATTCGCATCCATCAGAAGGAAGTCCGTAGGGTGCTGCGTAATCTAGACGTGAACAAAGCTAGTGGCCCCGACGGCATACCAGCAATTGTTCTTAGAACGTGTGCGCCTGAGCTGTCTCCGATCTTGACACGCCTGTTTCGCCTCTCGTTTGAGACTGGTAAAGTGCCGAAAGCTTGGAAGCAGGCTAACGTGCAGCCCGTGCCCAAAAAGGGCAGTCGCGCTGACCCAGCCAACTACAGGCCCATCTCAGTCACGTCCATACTCTGCAAGAGCATGGAGCGTGTACTGAACAGCAAACTCCTGGCATACCTAGAAGTCAACGACATCCTCAGTGACCGTCAATACGGCTTTCGTAAAAACCGATCAACTGGGGATCTTCTAGCGTATGCCATTCACATCTGGAGTGAGGCCATCGAGAAGCACGGAGAAGCACTTGCCGTTTCTCTTGATATCTCGAAGGCCTTCGACAGGGTCTGGCACGATAGCCTTATTAAAAAGCTTCCATCTTTCGGTCTACCCCCTGGACTGTGTGATTGGATTGCAGACTTCCTGAAGGATCGGTCCATTCGAGTGGTTATTGATGGCTGCTCGTCTGACCAATTGGCTATTAATGCCGGGGTCCCTCAGGGGTCGGTTCTCTCAGCAACATTATTCTTGCTGCACATTAACGATCTGCTAAAGCCCGGTACCTTTGGGTATGCAGACGACAGCACTGTTGCTGAGAGTTACACATCCAACGCACGGGCTAGTGGGTCTCAGATCCGGTCTCTACGAGAGGCCATGGTTGAGCGGTTGAACTTGTCCTTGGAGGCTGTCTCCGAATGGGGTGATGCCAACTTGGTCAAGTTCAACGCTGCTAAAACCCAGGCGTGTCTCTTTTCCGCTAAAAGGAGCCAATTCGAACCGGCTCCATCTTTCCGTGGTGTAACCGTGCCGATAACCGGCCAAATTGAGCTTCTTGGTGTGTCATTCACCTCCACCCTCAATTTTGGTCCATACATCGAGGCCAAGGCTCAACTGGCTGCCAAGAAGCTGGGAATCCTAACAAAGGTGAGACAGTACTTCACACCGGAACAGCTGCTCAACCTATATCAAGCGCAAGTTCGATCGTGTATGGAGTACTGCTCTCATCTCTGGGACGGATCTGCCAAATACCAGCTTGACGCTCTGGAGGCAATCGAGAAACGGGCCAAAAGGCTTATCGGCAACGATGCGCTTGTCAAGTCGAAGCTCCAGAGCCTTGAACATCGCCGACGTGTTGCCAGTCTGTCGGTTTTCTATCGGTTACATTTCGGGGAGTGTGCGATGGAATTGCACAATCTAATTCCTCCAAGCCCGTTCCATCATCGGACTACAAGACGTACGGCGATGCGCCATCGTTTCATGGTGGACATCCCACCCATTCGCACTAAACGTTTTGGGAACACTTTCATTGTGCGTACAGCTAAGGAGTGGAATTCCCTGCCGGAGTCTGTATTTCCTGATAAGTATAACCTAGGGGTCTTCAAGTTAAGAGTGAATAGGTTACTTCTAGGTCAGCGTGCTACATCTTCGACCACATCGTCACTTAACATCAGGTGAGATAGTGGTCAAACGCGAGCCTATCTACAATAAAAAAAAAAAAAAAAAAAGCAGTCAAATAAATAGACACGCAAAGGAGCCTGGATTTATAGTACACACGCACACTTGGAAAAGTTCAAAAGCGAGTTTCAATATGACGTGCTTTTTTTTTGCAAAAAACACTGCGCTACGCTAGGAATTTGTCCTGTATGGTGGTTGCGTTTACAAACATTTAAACTTCACATACACAAATACACCCAGACCCAAAACAAATATCTGTAGGCCATACAAATATTTGTTACGTGCGGAAATCGAACCCGCGACACTCAGCGCAACAGTCCAATCGCTCAGCCACTGCGCCAACCGTGCCGTCTGGTCGTACCGCTCTGATAAAATTGGTTCCAAAATATTAATTTCGTAACGTAACATAAAAATTAGCTTAAGTTGGCGAGTTGGCCTTCTAAACATTCTCCTTAGCATGTCGATGACAATATTTAAATATACGCAGCCCAAAATTTAAATTGTATACACTGCTAAGTGTATGGTGTTGCTGACTGTACGCAGTTACGTACAGATATAATAATCACTACATACAGGGTGTAAGCGAATCCTTCACGGAGCCGACAAGCAAGCATTATGTACATCAAACTAAGTAACCCTTTTTTTTGAGTTGGGAAATCATCAAATAACCCCTTTCACTCTTGGGCAGAGCGAAAGGGAGTGTCAGACTTCTACTGACTATGAACCACCCATGTTCCTTAACCCTTTGTGTTGAGGCCGCGGTATTTCTTACAACATCCCGCAGCCCCGACGGAAACTAAGTACCCCTACGCAAAACTTTTGCTGGCAAATGACTATTTTTTCGAGGTAGAAAATAACATTTTACGGTAAAACTCAATGTAGCACTCTTAAAACAGTGTGCTAGTGGATGCTTTGAATAGTAAACGGGTCATGGAGGTAATTTAAGTAAAGTTATAACCCTTATTTTACCTTAAAAAAAACAACTGTGAATTTGGAACTTTGACCCCCTATATTTCCGTAAAAATGGGGTTCTTACAAAACAAAGTCATACGCCGCGTCCGTCTGTCTGTTCGCGATAAACTCAATAACTACTGCACTGATTTTCATGCATCACCAATGGATAGAGTAGTTCACGAAGAACGTTCGGTTTAAGTATATTTCGTTTTTTTCTACGTGGGCGAAGCCGCGGGCAATAGCCTTATGAATTAAGAAGAACTAAGGCTAGGTGTTTATGTCTCGTTTCGTTCCCAAAGGGATAAAAAAGGATGGCTTAATCTACCTTTTAACCTTGATGAACTGTTTGTCTTGTACGAAATTAAGGGCTAAAAGATTTATGAGGGTTGGATCGGAGAGGCATCAACGAGTTTGTGGCTAAAAGGTTATTTGGCGGGTCTACTGACTGGCAATTTTGGAAGGGTTACTTTTCTGCACTCATTAAGATCATTCGATCCGTACAGGCTAGGTTATAAAGTACCTAAACGTTTTCTAGGAAATTAAGTGGAACGCTAAGGATGGATTGTGTGAGGAATGATTTGAAAAAAAAGGAATAAATAATGCCGTGACGCCTGACGAGGCAGAATGAAAGAGGAAAACGTGTTGCACTGACAACCCGTTTTAAATGACAGATCGAAGATGTTGAAAATTAAAGAAACCATCTCAGACACTAATCTGCATAGTCAAGCGAAGCAAGATTATTCTGGACCTTAAGAGACCTCTGAGTTAACGTAATATTATATTTCTTCCAAACTATAATATAACTTTGCCCAGCAGTGGGACAATATGGGCAAGCTATAAAAATAATATAATATACTAGTGAACCTGGCAGACGTCCTGCCCGGACAGCAGCGCCACCTACCGCGTTCAATTGTGAATCTAAACCATTCTCAAATTCACTGGAACACACACAAAAAGTTCACACAAATCGGTCCAGCCGTTTAGGAGTTCAGTGACACATAATATACACGTACAGTAGAAAATATAAAGATAAGTAAAAACTTTTTTGCAACAAAATACACAAAAAAGTGAAAAATAACTTTTGTTTGTTTTATCGACATTTTTGCCATCGAATTTAGAAAGTAAAGTCATTTTATGAAGAAAAATGCATAATTTATTGGGGATAACATTAAGTACCTCAGCAAAGATAATAAAATATATAAAGAACCACCGCGCAGAATAAAGAATCACTTAAACAGGACAAGTAAAATGAAGAATACACAATCTCTTCCTTTTTTGAAAGTCAAATAGTTGAAGGTAAAATGCCCGTAATACTGCTTTTTTGCCTGAATTTTCAATATGTACCAGAACGTAACATTATATACATATATTATTAGTTATTACACATATATCATCTATATATTTAGTAACAAGGATCTTACACGTGTTTCTTATTCTACACCCACATTATGCCTTTTATTACTCACTACTGAGACATTCCACAACAAACACCATTCCACAGAAATACTATTTAATGAAACCCACTGCGTACTCTCACGGAAATACATAAAACTCTCTTTCTCCGTAAAACCTGATTAACGCTTACATGCTTGCAAATTAATGAACGCTGACAGATTGATGGGAAGTCTAAGGATCTCCGTAAACTTATGAACAGGAAGAACAGTCTATATTAAAACGTGTGAGGAATTTTATGAAAGTGGTTTTTGATGAAAAAAGAGGATTTTGAGGAGCCACCCATTCGGAGCAATTATTATTATAAAAGGCTGGTGATTAGTAACCGATTTTTCCCCTAACTGGTCAAAAGCTTTTTTTCGTGATTTATTTATTCATTAGGTACACCAAGACGGTACGGTTGGCGCAGTTGCTGAGCAATTGGACTGCTGCGCCGCGTGTCGCGGATTCAATTCCCGCACGGAACAAGTATTTGTATGGACTACAGATAGTTGTTTCGGGTCTGGGTATTTGTCTATGTGACTTTATATGTTTGTGAACGCACCCACGATACAGGAGAAATTCCTAGTGTGGGGCAACGATTTTATAAAAAAAAAGAAAAAAATACACAAAATAATACAATATACAACTGCTGGTATGTACGCCCCTAATAGGTATACACAGCATTCACCATATAACAACACAATATATGTATAAAAAAAAACTTAATAATAAAATAATACAATTTAAGTACATAACTAAGAACTTTACTTAAAACTAAATAAAATGATATGAATTTTTGTTTTTTTTACATTTTTGTTAACCACATACTAAATAACACTTCTAGCAAATACAGGATTGAATTAACAAAATTTAATTGTTTGAATGCAAATTAGTGCACTCCCGTACCTCAGAGACTGATCTTCTAAACTTGTTGAATGAAACACCGAATAAATCGGTTTCCGATGTGCAAGATCTTTTAATAGTTTCAAAATATTTGTAGCCAGGGAGGTATGATCTGTGGAGAGGAATGTAAAACAGTCTGGTGATGAGATATCTGGGAGGTTTTGAAGGGACTGAATACGGAACACGCTCGACTAGATCGCTGCATGTTGCGATTCCGTTGACATTTTTGTACAGAAAAATAAGATCGCGCGAAAGGCGACGGTCTCGCAACGTCTTTATGTGAAAAAAAATTTAAGCGATTTCAGGTTTGATATAATAATAAAAGTTGTTTGTTAGCTTGTGTACAATCACGTGTTTGAGTATCGGTCACTAATAACCAGTCAGCCTATTTTATACACTCAACAGAATTTAAAATCCATCTTCTCGTGGAATGATCTCCTCCATTATAGTATGGGTTCCAAAATTAACTGTTTTGATAATGAAACCGTTGACCAAAATTTTGGAACCCAAATTATCATAAAGTAGGTCATATCTCAACAAGTTGCTATCGTTATATCACGAGGAGTTAGCGTTTCAACTTTGCCAAGTGTTTATGTATTGTTGGTCGTGACTGTCCAGCAGGACTATTGCGTATCTGACATTTAGTCAGTGGCTATCATATTGTCCATGGATAAACTGTCAAAATGGAACCATTTGACAGTTAATTGATGGCCACTATATGATAGCCACTGTCATTTAAAAGATACGCAATGGACCTGCAGAACAAAGTTTGATGTCATGTTCTTTTGTAGTGCGTGTCACATCCTTTTATTGTACGTAGAACATTCTAAGTTCAAAAGGTTGTTGACGTCATAAATAACGCGTTGTTTTATCTATTTTGTATTTCTCTTTGTTGAACAACATTAAGATTGCTGGTTTCGTTTTGTAACGGTTGTTTTATATCTATTACCTAGGCAATTCGGTTGGGTGGTTTTCATTACTGATGCTCTAGTCAGTTTGTTGACCCTAGTTTGTATTCGGCTAACCCATTGTATTACCTCCTTGTGTGTGCTGAGTTAGAGGCCCTAGGTTCGTGCAAAAATTTATTGAGGATTTTCCATAAGGAATATCTTCGTAGCAGTCAATGAGCCTGGATTTGTGCCCGGTTGGTGGAAATAGGCTCCCCCCAAATTAACTGTAAATGATGATTTTAAATTTGAATTTCGACGAATGGATTTGACGACGCCATTACTCTAGTTGGCCTCAATGTATCACTCTTAAAACATTGTGCTAGTGGATGCTTGAAATAGTAAAAAACTAGAATTTACAAAAATTCGGAACTTCGACCCCCAATATCTCCGTAACTAGGGGTTTCCCAGGTATGGTCTGGAAGAAAAAAATTATGGCAGTGGTGGGGAGAACAAGTGCTTTTCGTTTACGTTAAGGGTACTTTTACACACTATATAAAAAATCCCGACTTACATATGTTGGGCAGTTAGCCCACCAGACACAACACCCGTCTGGTCAGAGGATCCTCCCTTTTCTATGGGGGATGAGGAACTATACACTGCTTTTCCTTATACCCGCAACCTATGTTATAAACGAAATTGAAACAATCAAATAGAAATACATATTTGCTCGCTACAATCAGCACTTTCCAAGCAAACCCTCTCTAGTATTTTCAAAGTTCAATCCTCTTAATAAACTCGAATAAAAACGTGCCAACATACATAGGTATACGAGTATTGACTAAGTGACACGTATGAACGTCAAAGTCAAAGAATCGAGTCTGATGTACATCCGGTAATTTGCATAAACCGTAAAACGAACCCTTTTTTTATCACGAATTTACGATTCAGAATACATTGCAGGGAGTTGTTGAACTCGACGGCACTCGAGTTTTTTTTTAAACCTCGAATCGAGAACCTAATCGGTACTCTAGTCAGAAGATTAAAGGAGATTGAAAGCGTTACAAAGCTCTGTTCCAACGTAACATACCTACATAACATCACGCCTATAATCCAAGAAGGTGTAGACAGAGGTGTACCTATTAGTACACCTATATTCCGCCAGTTATGTTAAAGCCGTGTTATGTTAAGGTCGTGGGGCTGTCAGGGCCGGGACCGCGGTCCCGAAAGCCATCTGTAATATTTTAATTAATTTGGAGTAGTACATCGGACCACAAGATAAACGAAGTTAAAGTACAGTTAACAAAAAAGTGATATAATACCAACAACAATTACAAGAATTTGTAATGTTTCCTTATGTATACTGTTAATTATAATATTTTAAGATTTCCTTAATGTTAAGACAATCAATCATGTTGATGGTACAAAGTTCAAAAATAACAAATTTTATTTGTTCCCATTATTGTCATCAACAGGGCACTGGTCAAGTGCAAATCGGACTTGCACATGAAGGGTTCCGTACCATTGTGGTAGATATTGACAGAGATCTTTTCCATGTTATTTTTAGCACCATGGAATGTCTTACAACCAGACAGACAAACAGACGAGTAATGCTATTAAGGTTTCGTTTTTATCCTTTTTAGGTACGGAACCCTAAAAACGATGGATGAACTGTGTGAAGTTATATTGCAAGAACATAAGAAAAAATATTGGACACACATTTTTTCTTTTTCACGTAAACAAACAATGAAGCCGATACAGTGCTTTGAAAACTCATGGTGACGTCATATTCTAAGACATTAGTATGAAATTTCTTACCGGTGAGTGACGTCACAGCCCTCCACTCAAATCTTTGACGGGTTTTATCTTCGTAAATTTTTATTGATTTGATAAAACAAAAAATATGTATCTAATATTTTTCGATAATCCAACAGACGGACTAATTAGAATCATAGTTTTTTATAAGTCAGTAAACATCCCTATTGTATGAGTAACCGTTTAATAACGAGGCCTTCATAATGGAAAAAAATGAAGTCGCCATCTCATCAGACACCTTTTATATCTGGTGAGATATCAAGTTATAGAGAAGTAGGTATGGAAAAAACTGCACACGCCAGCACCGACCTCAAATGAATTGGGATAAGGGTATAATAATGGTGATGATTCTGGAACAGTCAGAAAATAACAACGCTTGGTTGAGATGCTTAAATAATTAAATATAAATAATTAATAGTTAGTACATAAATAATAGGCATTGTTTAATAATTATAATTTCCAAGTAAATAATTGACTTTATAACGTACTGATAACCATAACTCACGCTTGACCTTGCATTAGGCCGTATATGACTGTACGATGTGCACTTCGCGCTCTACCTTCAAAACGGTTGGTCGTATGAAAAAAAAGTTTAAACAAAAGTTGTAGGGAATTTTATAGCCTACAACTTTTATAATAAATGCAAATCTCATTTAACCGATAGGAAGCCAGATATTCGCGAAAAACCGATTTTTGTGACCTTTGACCTTGAATATCTTGAGACGCGGACACGATAACGATTGTGACTTTTGAGACAACATTTAGAATGACAAAACAAAGGTTCATACCAATTTGCAGCTTATTATCTTTCATTCCGAGGTGAAAGCACTAATATGACTGGGCTATATCGCGTACTGACCACTGGCAGCTCCAGACTCTGTTCTGTTTTTTTTTACAGTACATATCTTTATATATTATATATTTCTTCTGTACGTGTGTTTGTCACTGAGCTCCTCCTAAACGGCTGGACCGATTTTGATGAAAATTTTCGTATGTGTTCAAATGGATTCGAGAATGGTTTAGATTCACAATTGGACCCGGTAGGTGGCAGTGCTGTCCGGGCAGGACGACGTCTGCCAGGTCCGCTAGATTTAAATAGAAATGTTAATGTACCGAAATAAATAAAGTTAAAATTATAGATAATAGTAATTATAAAAAGGATTATTGTTCAAGAGAGCAAGCATTACAGAAACTAAATATCACTGGCTTCCACACTAGGATTTCCTGGGTCGTGGAGACTAGTCTCGAATGTCTTACAAGATAAAAAGGAAGTGATGGTTAGCTATTTAAATACATTTATAACTAGTTTTAAGATTTATTATAAAAAAATAAGAGAGTTGTGTTGTATAAATAAGTAAGTTATTTGATATAATTGAAATGCCAAAATGGCGCCAACGGGTATTGGAATGACAGTTGACTAGCAGTATAGTAAAGAGGTTTTAAAAGGTCCAGAGGGCCATTTTAGCAAGACATTCTTTTTTGAACTTTGAAAGTGTAAGCAGCTCTAAAATACCCGTGTAAGTACCTACAGTGAATTTTTATACAAAACTCGTAAATTTTATGCTGTAGCTATTTATTCTGTGTTTATTTTGATGTTCTGAACCCAGTAAATAAATTATGCTTAAATTTGTTCAAATAGAAGCTTTTTATTTCCATTTTACTCTGGCTTGTCCTACATGATGTACTCGTTATGTTACGTTTACTTTGAAGGTATCATGTCGATTTCAAAAGATGTCTGGATTTTATTCAATAAAAGGACATTGCCTACATCATGATGAAGTCAAAAATACCTACCCAGAAGTAAAAGCTCTTTCGTACACTCTTATCAATATTATATCAAGTTTCCCATATAATGTTTTGATGCCTAATTTAGCCCAAAAGTATGTAAAAGCTTTTTCACGAATTCTGTATTAGGTACACTCAAATTGTAAGTCTTACATTATTATTGAGTATTTTATTTCGTACATCGCGTGGGTAGGTTGGTTTATCCACTTTGTCTAATAAGATGTATTTTTATTCTTCAATTGTTTAATTTATATATGACATGAGGGAATGTTTTAATTAATTATATTTTTTCTACATATTTGCACGTCACATCATGTGGCGAACATGTCTGGACCCAATACTATTATTATCATCTTGCATGCATGTATTTTCTTGTATGTATGATAACATGTTTATGCAAATAAATATTATCTTATCTTATCTATCTTATCTTATCTAGGCACTTTCAAGACTCCACTGAAGTGAGAATCGTGTGATTTCTCAGATGCTCAATATTTGTTCTAATAGACTAAATTAGACCAAAAATTAAGCATCTCAACCAAGCGTTGTTATTTTCTGACTGTTCCAGAATCATCACCATTATTATACCCTTATCCCAATTCATTTGAGGATCTTATCTTATCTTATCTAGGCACTTTCAAGACTCCACTGAAGTGAGAATCGTGTGATTTCTCAGATGCTCAATTTTTGGTCTAATTTAGTCTATTAGACCAAAAATTGAGCATCTGAGAAATCACACGATTCTCACTTCAGTGGAGTCTTGAAAGTGCCTAGATAAGATAAGATCCTCAAATGAATTGGGATAAGGGTATAATAATGGTGATGATTCTGGAACAGTCAGAAAATAACAACGCTTGGTTGAGATGCTCAATTTTTGGTCTAATTTAGTCTATTAGACCAAAAATTGAGCATCTGAGAAATCACACGATTCTCACTTCAGTGGAGTCTTGAAAGTGCCTAGATAAGATAAGATCCTCAAATGAATTGGGATAAGGGTATAATAATGGTGATGATTCTGGAACAGTCAGAAAATAACAACGCTTGGTTGAGATGCTCAATTTTTGGTCTAATTTAGTCTATTAGACAAAATATTGAGCATCTGAGAAATCACATGATTCTCACTTCAGTGGAGTCTTGAAAGTGCCTAGATAAGATAAGATAAGATCCTCAAATGAATTGGGATAAGGGTATAATAATGGTGATGATTCTGGAACAGTCAGAAAATAACAACGCTTGGTTGAGATGCTTAATTTTTGGTCTAATTTAGTCTATTAGAACAAATATTGAGCATCTGAGAAATCACACGATTCTCACTTCAGTGGAGTCTTGAAAGTGCCTAGATAAGATAAGATAGATAAGATAAGATAATATTTATTTGCATAAACATGTTATCATACATACAAGAAAATACATGCATGCAAGATGATAATAATAGTATTGGGTCCAGACATGTTCGCCACATGATGTGACGTGCAAATATGTAGAAAAAATATAATTAATTAAAACATTCCCTCATGTCATATATAAATTAAACAATTGAAGAATAAAAATACATCTTATTAGACAAAGTGGATAAACCAACCTACCCACGCGATGTACGAAATAAAATACTCAATAATAATGTAAGACTTACAATTTGAGTGTACCTAATACAGAATTCGTGAAAAAGCTTTTACATACTTTTGGGCTAAATTAGGCATCAAAACATTATATGGGAAACTTGATATAATATTGATAAGAGTGTACGAAAGAGCTTTTACTTCTGGGTAGGTATTTTTGACTTCATCATGATGTAGGCAATGTCCTTTTATTGAATAAAATCCAGACATCTTTTGAAATCGACATGATACCTTCAAAGTAAACGTAACATAACGAGTACATCATGTAGGACAAGCCAGAGTAAAATGGAAATAAAAAGCTTCTATTTGAACAAATTTAAGCATAATTTATTTACTGGGTTCAGAACATCAAAATAAACACAGAATAAATAGCTACAGCATAAAATTTACGAGTTTTGTATAAAAATTCACTGTAGGTACTTACACGGGTATTTTAGAGCTGCTTACACTTTCAAAGTTCAAAAAAGAATGTCTTGCTAAAATGGCCCTCTGGACCTTTTAAAACCTCTTTACTATACTGCTAGTCAACTGTCATTCCAATACCCGTTGGCGCCATTTTGGCATTTCAATTATATCAAATAACTTACTTATTTATACAACACAACTCTCTTATTTTTTTATAATAAATCTTAAAACTAGTTATAAATGTATTTAAATAGCTAACCATCACTTCCTTTTTATCTTGTAAGACATTCGAGACTAGTCTCCACGACCCAGGAAATCCTAGTGTGGAAGCCAGTGATATTTAGTTTCTGTAATGCTTGCTCTCTTGAACAATAATCCTTTTTATAATTACTATTATCTATAATTTTAACTTTATTTATTTCGGTACATTAACATTTCTATTTAAATCTAGCGGACCTGGCAGACGTCGTCCTGCCCGGACAGCACTGCCACCTACCGGGTCCAATTGTGAATCTAAACCATTCTCGAATCCATTTGAACACATACGAAAATTTTCATCAAAATCGGTCCAGCCGTTTAGGAGGAGTTCAGTGACAAACACACGTACAGAAGAAATATATAATATATAAAGATATGTACTGTAAAAAAAAACAGAACAGAGTCTGGAGCTGCCAGTGGTCAGTACGCGATATAGCCCAGTCATATTAGTGCTTTCACCTCGGAATGAAAGATAATAAGCTGCAAATTGGTATGAACCTTTGTTTTGTCATTCTAAATGTTGTCTCAAAAGTCACAATCGTTATCGTGTCCGCGTCTCAAGATATTCAAGGTCAAAGGTCACAAAAATCGGTTTTTCGCGAATATCTGGCTTCCTATCGGTTAAATGAGATTTGCATTTATTATAAAAGTTGTAGGCTATAAAATTCCCTACAACTTTTGTTTAAACTTTTTTTTCATACGACCAACCGTTTTGAAGGTAGAGCGCGAAGTGCACATCGTACAGTCATATACGGCCTAATGCAAGGTCAAGCGTGAGTTATGGTTATCAGTACGTTATAAAGTCAATTATTTACTTGGAAATTATAATTATTAAACAATGCCTATTATTTATGTACTAACTATTAATTATTTATATTTAATTAAAGTAAGTAACTTGATTATTTATATATAATTATTCATATTTAACTATTTAAGTATAAAATATTATTAATTCTGGATTATATATTTTAGTTTTATTTTAAGTTAAAATGATAGTAAGAGTATATATTTTACACATATTTTTATTTATTATTAAATACGGCATAATATACATTTATCAAAATCTGAGTTCAAATATCAAAAGTATCTTTGTTGATTTTAATTGTAATGAAATTGGAAATGGAAGCTAATTATCTTCTTCTTCTTCGTCGTCTTCTTCTTCTTGTCGCTCAAAAATGTTCGATTCATTGTCATCATCCTCATTATCTGTCATGTTCATCTCCAAACCTTCCAGAATATCGGGATCATATGTATTTTCTTATAATCAAGTTACTTACTTTAATTAAATATAAATAATTAATAGTTAGTACATAAATAATAGGCATTGTTTAATAATTATAATTTCCAAGTAAATAATTGACTTTATAACGTACTGATAACCATAACTCACGCTTGACCTTGCATTAGGCCGTATATGACTGTACGATGTGCACTTCGCGCTCTACCTTCAAAACGGTTGGTCGTATGAAAAAAAAGTTTAAACAAAAGTTGTAGGGAATTTTATAGCCTACAACTTTTATAATAAATGCAAATCTCATTTAACCGATAGGAAGCCAGATATTCGCGAAAAACCGATTTTTGTGACCTTTGACCTTGAATATCTTGAGACGCGGACACGATAACGATTGTGACTTTTGAGACAACATTTAAAATGACAAAACAAAGGTTCATACCAATTTGCAGCTTATTATCTTTCATTCCGAGGTTGACCCCTTTTTTTACCTAATATGACTGGGCTAATACAAAGGATTTAAACTAAGTTTGTACGTCTAAATCTAAAAACAATATTAAGCTTTATTAATAAGCTTAATTGCCACTTAAATAAAACCAATTATTAACTTTAACCTTTTTCTTTTATTCCAGATTTAAAATGGTACGACTGGGTCCTACTCAACAGACCTCTAAGGGTACTCGTGGTACTGATAGTAGCTACAATTGCTGCTCCACTTTTAATATACAAATTCATTTTTGTGCCAACCCTCGAGCTGCCTCCACCTGATGGCCTGTCAGTGGGTTCCTGCCTCGTGCCAAGAGAAGCTCGACTCCCATGTGGCTTAGAGGCAGTTCCACCTTTGCAATGCCACGAACAATGCTGCTATGACTACCAACACGACTTATGCTTCCATAGATACCCTTCAAGATTCTCCTACTTATTCCATGGAAGATGGACAGAGGAAACAAATTTATATCCAAGGATTTTAACACTACCGTACGCAGAAGAAAAGAGTTACAAAAACGTCAGACTATCTATCGATGAAGTAACATCTACACATCTCACCTTCACTTTCTACCACTCCAATAATATAACAGGCCGAAGACTTACAGAAAAGGATTACGTATACAGCGTAACAGAGCCTGACAGAAGACATCCTGAAATATCAGAATTAAGTATAATTGTAAATGCGTCGCAAGGAAACATTTTCAATACAGCACGGGGCCCTTTAATAGCAGCAGATAACATATGGGAAATATCATTTAAACTCACGAATGAAACAATGTACGGGCTGGGAGAAATACCTCTAAAACCAGATACTGTGAAAGTTTTGTATAATCATAAGGGCGGATTGAACTCGATCCCGCTAATATTTGCCAAAATGAACGGGTCTTATCATGGTTTATTGATCGAATCATTGGCCCCTACAGAGGTAATTGTCAGAGGGGACAATCAATTGGTGCTCCGCAGTATTACGGATTTGGGGTTAAAGTTTCATTTGTTTGTGGGACCAAAGCCTAGTGATGTGATGAAAGATGTCATGGCCGTCTTAGGAGTGAAGAAAAAGCTTGAATATTGGATGTTAGGTGCTCACATCTGTAGGTAAGTTTTTTTCTTATTTATTTTTATTGCAAAATGTTGTTGCTGTTGACCTCGGTAAGGCCTGATGGAAACCGATTGATGCGGTCTACGATGGAATGAGTTTGTCCACAAGAGACCTGTTCACTCTTGATTTAAAGGGCTAAATTTGGGAGTTCCACACTTTAACTGTGAGCAAAATAAATGTGGAGAAGAAGCACTGATTATGTACCACTTGTCGGGTTATGGACCAAGTGTGAATGATACGCAGTACGTCTGCTAGACCGATAGTAAATGGATGATTAATGATGATAAATTCGTGATTTCGGTTGAAAATGGTGACATTATTTTAGGAAGCCAGTTAGAAGCACTCACTTGATTAGCTAAAATAATTATCGTCCTGGCCATTTCCTTAGATTTTCGCATTCGGTAGAAATAAATAGCCTTTATTCAAATAAGTTTTCTAATATTCAAATCTTCGTCTCGAGAGATTGACTGAAACTAAAAGTAAGTTCAAACTTGTGGAAAGTACTTTGAACTGATTTGAGTACTTAGTCAACCACAATCCATCAATCCAAACTTTTGATCTTAGAAGTTTGGAATTGGTCTCTTTTCCTAGAATTTATTCGACCACCATGTTTATTGATGTAAATCAAATCAAATCAATTATTTTTTTGCGAACATGCATACGTCGATGTTCTTTTAAAATAATATTCTCTATATTTTACCGTCTTAAGGGCATATAAATAGTAGTAGGTTTACTATATAAATAGAAGGAAAAACAGAGTTATTTTTTACGATGGACAACATAGAGAAAAACCATGGGAAAAACGAAGCCATGAGAACCCGGAAAACTTTATCAAAAAACTTTAGCTCCTTTTTTATTTTCTTGTTCAAGTGTGAGTTGTCTCACAATGTTGTCCATTACCGCTTTGAGAATCATAAACATAACATCACGACTCTAATCCCAGAAGGGTTAAGTAGGGGTGTACCATAAAGTACACCCACATTCCGCCAGTTAAGTTAAAACCCCATGTATGAGGGGCGAACTTATTGCAATCGGACACAGATCTAGAATCCGAGGCTGCTTCTGAGAAATTCCGAATGGATAAAACTGGCCAAGTGCAAGTCGGACTTGCACATGAAGGGTTCCGCACCATCGTAGTGGGGACACCCCTTTAATTTGTATTATTTCTTGTCAAAGCAGCAACAGAAAAACATTTTTTGTGATTAGTTTGTTTTTCATAGTGTTTGTATGAATGACAAAGTTATATTTGCAGTTTTAAATTTTTTTTTTTTTTTTTTTATTTTAAATCTCAAAAACTAATTACTATACATTGTTTAAATCAATTTTGTTTGAAAGTTTTTATTGCGATCTACAGCATATATTTTTAGTTTCAAAGTTAGAGGAGGGGTGGGGGACACATTTTACTACTTCAGAAGTGTATGTATTTTTTAAACGATTGACTTTGAGAAAAAACTAATGCGCCTGGGATCGAACGTATGTACAACTTACATCCCGTAAGTTTGGACCATCAACATAAGGCCCTGCTCTATTAGCGGTACTCATATCAACTTTGTCCAATATTACTTGGGGTCGGGTCGGTCCAAAACTCACAACACAACATCATCAGCCTATTAATGTTCCCACTGCTGGGACACAGGACTCTTCCCTATGTTGTCTTCCTAAGTTTGTCACGGGGTTTTGAGTGTTTAGGTCACGGCATGGTTGCTAATTACAGAAACTATAGCCCAATGTCTAAAAGAAGCAATATTAATAAATACTTACATCGTAAATACATACGCCATTTCTGACAAAGAATCCCAATTAAAAGTAGCTAACAAAGTAACAATTAAGAAACTGGTAAACTTTGATTACGCGAAGTTCAACAAAAATTCTTAGAACATAAATAAATTAGATGTTTTTACAAAGGGAGAAAAGTTCGAACGACGAACGAAGACCTCAAATACGCGGTCGTTTGCCACGTGAAGGAATGCATCTATATAATTGGTGATTTTGAGTTACCTTTAGGAATTTTCTTAGTACCATTTTATTCGACGTTTAAACATTTTTTTCTTTTTTGTATTCAATGGAAGGTCACCCTTTATAAACGGCTTCACGAACCATTAGCTCCTCCAGATACTTTAAGCGCGATGGTTGATCTCTTCGTCCTGTATATATATGTTGTTGAATGAGGCCCAACAAACGCTGGTGAAATGATTTAGACTCGTTGCTGACTGTTTGGCTTGAGAAGGTAAACACCGTGAGAGTTGGAAAGGAAAGAGGGAGGCCTTTGTCCAGCAGTGGGACATCATAGGCTAATTAAAAAATTAACACGTCAATTTTATCTTAGTCGCAGTTTACGGAATCTGGATAAAATTTGTGCCAAGTAAATGGAAATAGACTCGCCTCTATTAGATGGGACTAAAACCATAATTGTTGTAATAGTGAGTAGGTATTGTTAATAATTAAGATACACAAATATACTGATTACAGAGAGGCAACTTCGAACGACCCGCTGGCAGAGCTGAAAAAGTACATCATAGCGGCGACAGACCACAGGTTGCCGTTTGAAAGTCACTGCGGTGCTGTTCCTATAGTCTTTGAAACCAGCTGTAACGAGACTATGGTCAATCTGGTCAACCAAGGAGAGGAGGAGATCAGAAATGCTGGCAAGAAGTTTGTGCCTCATGTTTCGCCTTACGTAAGTCAGCATCATTATCAGCCTATAATGTTCCCACTGCAGGGACTCAGGCCAGCCCGTCGGGGCTGCGGGTTGGTCACAAAGATACCGCGGCTTCGACATAAAGGGCTAAGAAGGAACATGGGTGGTTTTTAGTCAGTAGAAGTCTGACACTCCCTTTCGGTCTGCTTGGGCAGATCAAATAACCCCTCCCGCTCTTGGGAGCGGGAGGGGTTATTTGATGACATTCCACCAAACCAAAAAAAAAAATTAACCCACGAAGCATAAGCATAAGTCGGAGCTGCCACCACTGCTCTACGTAAGTACCTACAGGAAATTCCTGCTGAAAATCTCCCACCTGGACATAAATTGCCATGGCAAAGTCTTTAAATAGTCTTCCGACCCAGATTAGTTGCAGCAAGGAAAACCTGCCCAGGTGAAAATTCATTAATACCTCTGTCCTGGAGTGTGAGGAGATAGCCCCTGAATTATCAGAAGGCATAAATAAAGCATGGCAAACAAAACATGATGGATACGGTTTGTTTCATGCAATTCAACAGTTTAAGCCAATCCTTTTAAAAGCATGTAAATTAATAAACAAATTATTTATTTCATAGAAACACGAAACGGTTCTCTCTGATTTTTCTATCAGTATTTTTAAGCAGATTCTCTGCATAAATTCAAAAAAAGGGTATTACAGTAAAATTTGAAATCCATTCACCACAAAATTGCCTCCCTTAGACGAAGTCACGATCGCAGAAATCAATAAAATTGTTTTCGCATACGTTAGCAGAAATAAAATGATTTCATAAAGTCAGTCTTAACATATTTTTTTGTATACCTACTTTTGATAAAAGAAATGTATATTGCTTTAATTTAATTGATAGGTGCCCCTGAAATTTTATACTTAAATGGATTCTTTCAGTGAAACCCGCAAAATTGTACTGCTATTGCCATCGCAACTAAATTAAATATCACTTAGGCCAATTATGATTTCTCAGTTATAACTCCTCCTCCTCTGATTCTCAGTCTGATTTCTCAGTTAGTTAATTGAAACATCAAAGAAGCTCACTAAATGATATAAACTTGAAAAAAATTCAGACTGTTTTCACAGGTCCCCAAGGTTTTGAGATTAACTGCTAGAGTTTCAGTAGTGTGCTTCATGAAAAGAGCTTTTCAGTGATTCAGCTGATTACCTTTTGCGAATCTTCTTTCAAAAATAAAGTGACATTAACTAAAAATGTGAACTAAAATGTTATGCCAGGAAAAAAATTTAATAAGTATTTCGGTCCTGTGGCATCATAAATTGTATGTCGCACGCCTTTTAATTTCAGACTTTGTTCAAATTTTTTACCGTCAAAAAATTTAATTTTAGTTAAATCTGTTAAGAAAAGACTTAAGTAAAATAACTAAGTGACTTCATTCATAAACATCAACTTACCTAAAGGTTAAGCTTAGCTACTAAAAATGGGTATTTATAACTCAGTTTACGAAATCGGAGAATACATTATTTAGCAAGAGGCAAATCGATATAGCGGAGAATTTGATCCCCAATGGGAACCAATATTTGTTCCAGACTAGTTAGTCTAAGTCTCAGTTAATCAGTCTAGAGTTTGTGTTCTTGATTTACTGTAATTTTACAAAAAATAACTAAGAATGGTGTTTGTTGTTTGTTTGTTTGTAACGAATAGGCTCCGAAACGTTTGGAAAAAGATATTCAGATGGTAATATGGTTGATCATGATTTTTAGGTCCTCTGCCTTGTCAGAGCACCATATTGCTTCTCCTAGTCAATAATATAATGTACACTAATAATAATATTATATGTATTATAAAGATCAAAGATTTGTTTGTTTGTAACGAATAGGCTCCGAAACTACTGGACCGATTTGAAAGTTTCTCTCACCGTTGGGAAGCTACACTATCCCCGGGTGACATAGGCTACTTTTTATCCCTGTATTCCCACGGGAATGGGAACTACGCGGGTGAAACCGCGTGACGTCCGCTAGTCTTTCATAACCTAACAAAATATAACTGTAATCCGAGTGAACTAGGCGAGGTGTAGGTACGTAATAGTAGGTACAAGCTAATTTCGCCAGTTACGTTTAAGCCCCATGAATAGAGGACGATCCTATTGCCAACAACCGAGGACAAATTCAAACTCCGTGGCTGCCACGGAGAAATTGCTGTTGGATTATCCCAATAACGCTTTGTCCGGACTGGAATTCGTACTCAGGACCTCATGCATAGCAGTCGCGCCAATAAACCAACAAGGCAATTTGATTTCCATAGATGTGCAGTTACGAAAGTTTTTCGAAATCTCAAAAAAGTAAATAGTTGACAATTATGTGAATAGAAATATTAATATCTTGAGTCAACAAAATAAACGAATAAGAAATCTAACTTATAAAAAGTCAGACAGAAGAATTACCATAAGAAATGGAAAATAATTTCCAAATATTTATTTCACAGATAAAATACACAGCACCGATAGAATCAGTGGAAGACGAAGACTCGGAAGAAGACGCAACAACAGTTACAACGCAATTACCAACAACAGTAGCCGATCGATGCTTTGATGACGCAAAGTTTGCCTATTACAATATCCGCGATCCAGATTCTCATCACCTCTATATAGGCAAAGTTGACGAGCAAGATGTCATCTACCCTGGCTACCTCTGGGCAAGCGAAAAGTTTATGCATAGTCTATGGATTTTCAACACAAACTTTGAAGCTGTTGTTTTGGAAAACAATTGGCCTTTAGACGAATCTGAAAAGGACCGGGAATCGTTCTATGATTTTCTGCCGTATTTCAATGAGGTAAGAGGGCTTAGAAATATTTTTTTTGAGAATCATTTATCATAAGACGACGGAAGTCTTCAAAAGATCCATTAGTTGTTGTAACTTTAATTTGATAAATCATCGTATACTGATGGGAAGCTCGATGATAAATTGTTATCTTGAAGATCAGAAACTTTAACATAGGGAAGCCTGTTAAAAGTGGGGTATTGTTAGAGGTCAAAGGACTGCATAATGGCCTAAAGTTGGTTTTAAACTTAATGGATCTATTAAAGTGTGCAGAATACGAGTAGAACAAACTTAGTCATTCAAAAAACTATATTCAATTTTCATTAGGAAATAATCTTTCCAAAATGTAATAAAATCAGAGAAATCGATTTCAATTTATAAATATTTCTACTTGCAATAATAAAATGACCTTCCATTTCAGAATTTTGAAGCTGCTTTCAATATAACTCCACAGTGGAATGCCACTCGTCCTACTCGATCTGTTTCTAGAAACACAGGACAAACCAACATAACAGAGTATCCAGGGGAACAGTATCTAATCAGGCACAACGAATACGGGAACCAATTTATCAACGCTTTTGAGAAAATCAAAGGGCCGGTCCCAGTGGCATCCACAAGCCAATGGATGAATGGAAACGTAACAATAAATCGACAGAACATAACAACTACGTGGACTAATCTGAGAAAGGAACTAGTAGAGGCCAGTTTAGGTGGCGTCTCTGGTCACTGGTACTGGTCATCCCCCATATGCGGCGATACAGACCACTTCAATAACGAAACACAAATCAGACTATGCGCCAAATGGTACATGGCGGCGACTTTCATGCCAATGATAAAGATACATTCGAGAGGAATTCCTAGAGATCCACTAGCATTTCTTGGTAACGATAGAGTTCATATGATAACGGCATTAAATAGACGCCTGAGTCTACTTCCCTATATTTATACAGTTCTTCAAGATAGTCCACTTCTAAGACCGATGTTCTACCAATTCCCTTCGTCTAACAACCTAACTGATTTGACGTCTCAATTTGCCGTTGGAGATGATTTGGTGATTGTTCCAAATTTAGAACCGACCCAGACGCATGTCCACTTATGGATGCCTCCAGGAGAGTGGTATGAATTCTGGGGAGGTTTGAAGATATTTGGAGAAGAAGGACAAGCGGTAACGATGACTACAACCGAAGCTGATTTCTTTACTATGGTTCGCGCTGGTTCTATCGTTATCATGCAGAAGGTTATTAATATAATTAATTTTAAAATTCATAAAATTTTATTTATCTATCTTCTTCTCTATATTTAAAAGAAAAGTCCAGACTGACTGACTCAACAACGCCCAGACCAAAAAACCCTTGGACCCTTGGCCCTTGGACCTAAAAAGCTAAAAATTTTGCATTGCAAATATTTCCTTACAATGTAGACATGGAAAGGAAGGATTTTTTAGTTTAAACCATAGTAATGTTTCCAACACCCACGCGGGTAAAGCCACGGGCAAAAGCTAGTATGAAGATGCTGGATTTGTTACCTAGAAGTAATAAAAAACTGTTATTTCCATCTCATCATCATCATACATAGCCCGACTTCACCTGCTGGGTATAAGACTCCTTTCCTTGTACCAAGATTTCAGTCACACTTTGACTATACTCGTATTTTTGAAAAACTTGTGTCCTCCTAAGTATTCAACTCGGATTGAAATATAAATTTCCGAGGATATATGACTCTAAAATAAAAAATCTCTCCGTACATAACTGAATTAAAGCCGTGTGACGCAAGGCATGGGTCGAGAATACGTAAATGCTCGACATTCTGACCCCAATAAGAAAAACAACACAATTACAATCATATATATTACAGTAATTGCTCATAAAATACATATAGTAATCAGACCACTATTACTTAAATCTTTAAGACCTTGGCACATATTATTGATTATAGACTTTACGTTCAATTCATAATTATGGTGCCTGAGTTGTGCCTCGAAGCATTTACTTCAAACAAACCACTTACATGCACTTATGCACACCCATGAAATCTGGCAATCAAGACCAAAAAGATTAAACCTATTCCAAATATGCAGTTGAAACTTCATGAACACTCTTTTAGATGTTTACGGAGTTTCTTTTCAACATAAGACTACACCCATCCCACACCACGCAGTTAGGTCAAGCTAAACTTAGAAACTGTAGACCTGTAATGAAACTTTCATTTTCCAGGAGACTCAACTAACGGCAGACCTTACTCGCCTTCAATCAGCATACTCACTTGTTATAGCACTTGAATGTGAAACTACTTACAGTACCGCAACTACTGATGCAATTGACTTTTACGAATCTACAACCGCCACTAAAGATGATGACGACACTAGTCCTACAACTGAAAATACAGATACTGATACAGAAAGTACAAGCGATATAACTACTGACGGAGATGACACAACTGTTACTACAGAAACAACAGGCGAGACGGATGAAGATGAAGAAACTACAGAGACAACAGAAACACCTATATTTGCAATCACAACTTGTGAAGCCACTGGCAAACTGTTCATGAACGAAAATATGACTCTTTTTTTCAAAGCTAATGCAACACACATTACAGTAAGTGCCGACAAAAAGAAATCAGAAGATTTTGGAGTGTTTTGTGATGTCACTACATCTACATCGGCGGAAACTGTCGAAGAATTGGAGGGAACTGTCAGAGAATGGGCGGGAACTGTCAGAGAATTAGCGATTTATGGCTTGAATGAGATGGAAAATAACTACGATGACAAGAAACTTATTAGTAGTAAGACAGCTATAATAGATTTGTGTCAACTTATAGACAGTAATGATGTCAGTTTTAAGTTTATAGATTGATATTGTATTGTAAGACTAAATATGCCATGAACCTAGTGATGTGACTTGTAAAATTGGAGCAATCGAAAGTTATTATATTTGTAGAAGCATATTGCAGTTTCAGTATTATTTATCTATCGTTATTGTACTTATCAATAAAATTTTAAAACATTATTTCTTATTTGCTTCAAATCTACATAAATAAATCTCTAAGTTCAACAATAAGCGTAAAATCCGTTAAGAATACTTCAAAGGATTTCAAATAAAATGTAACAACTTGACTGCTTTAGTTTAAAATAACTTGATTACGTTTATAATATGAACAGCAAAAGTAGTATTGTGGTATTGTATAGAAAATACCGAAATAATCTGATTTTAGGACTAATAGGGTCTAATGAAGTATTATTGAAAATCATCAAATAACCCCTCCCGCTCTTGGGCATAGCGAAAGGGAGTGTCAGACTTCTACTGACTAAAAACCACCCATGTTCCTTCTTAGCCCTCTATGTACAACCCGCGGCCCCGACGGGCGTCGGCCCTTACGGGCCCCTCCCATGTTGCTAACATCTCTTTGAGGCGCGCGTGGAACACGAACGCGCCGTCGACACGGCCTGTTTTCGTCGTAAGACGGACGGACGGCGAGCTAGCCCATCACTCACCGTCCACAGGCCCGCGTCTACGGTGGCTGGAAGCCGTCACGTGGCCCCAGAGGCCCGGAGCGCCTCCCTCGGCGGCTGGGACGAGAGGTTCTCTCCCTCTCGCGTTCCGCCACCTTCTTCGCTAGCATCACTGCTTCGCAGAAGGAGGCGACGGCGTCCCATTCTTCCTCGCCCCGGACCATGGCTTGCACCAGGGCCGGGCGCGAGTGGTCGCCGCCGCCGATCGCCGCTAATTCATCCGTGCCTCAATTTACATTAAGAGTGGTAATGATAAATTTTAATATTATTCACATTTCCACATTTAAAAGATTTCTTAAAACTAGAATCATTAAATAACAACAACACAATACTTACAAACAATACATCTACTACAAAAAAAAAAAAACGCTGAGTGTCAAGCTAGCCGGATTTCTTTTTTGTAGAACCACGTACATAGCTTGGCTTCGAAGGACCACTGTTTGAGTGTCAAGCTCCACTCGCTCGTCGCGCCGTCACTTACCGTGTACATACAACGGCCATTTATTTTTTGTAACCAACCAGTCAAAATTATATATACCTAGTCTTCACATCGAAAGCAGTTTTATTTAAGTCGAGACCACCAGCATTACAACTGGAGCTTGACACTCAAACAGTGAGCGAGTGTCCGCGATATGGTCAAGGGCCTAGCGGTAGGTGGGGCGCTGCGGTGACGTAGGATCATGTGTCGCGATCCTACTGGCCGGCGCGATGTGATGTTCCGGAACATGTCTTGACTTGAGTTTATGGGAGTTATTAAAATTTATCGTTACCACTCTTTCGCTCCGGGCGTCGGAGACCACGTGAAGTCTTCCGGCCACCGAAGACGCGGGCCTGTGGACGGTGAGTGATGGGCTAGCTCGCCGTCCGTCCGTCTTATGACGACGACAGGCCGTGTCGACGGCGCGTTCGTGTTTCACGTGCGCCTGGCAAGGGCCGACGCCCGTCGGGGCTGCAGAATGCTGTAAGCGATACCGCGGCCTTGACATATAGGGCTAAGAAGGAACATGGGTGGTTTTTAGTCAGTTGCAGTCTGACACTCCCTTTCGCTCTGCCCAAGAGCGGAAGGGGTTATTTGATGATTTCCCACCCCCCGAAAAAAAAAGGTACAGATGAATTCATCACATAGTACAGTAATAGTATCACAGACTGACAGACAGACAGACTGACAGACAGACAGACTGTCAGACCGATAGACAGACTGACAGACTGACAGTGTGAAACTGCAATACTTTTCCAATCAACGTTGAACCTAATCCTATACCTAGCGATTAAGTTAAAAATCTATTAAGTTTAACAGATTCTCTCTGATCGTTCGTAGTTTCTCGTTTATTTTCACTTGGGCTAAAAATACTACCATTAGTTCTGCAAACCATGTAAGCCACAACAAATGAAATTATAATATACTACCCAAGAACCCGCTCTTTAGGTTTATATTCAATCAAAGGAGTTCAATATTATATCTACCTACGAGGCGTGTGATAAGTAATTGCCGGTCTTCTAATTTAATAAATTGAAGTTAAGGACTCGTCAAACGCTATTTATGTATTCAATTTAGAATTTCTAGTACAGTCGAACACGCAATAAGTATACAGGTAGAAAGATCTTCATAAATCTAGTACACTGAAAATATTGATGGCAATTTCGTTTTATAAAGCACTAAGCGACTGATGTCAAACGCTGTATCATTTCACATCAGTCTCTAACTGCGGTACTCAGAGACATATAGTGATTACTTAAGCCGTCACTTAGTAAACATTTGACATATTTTTGTATGACAAAACTGTCAAAACCTTTACTTAGTCATGGTCTAAGTAATCATTAAAGCTCTCTGAGGGCGGCAGTAAATGTATCTCTATAATCTTAAAAGTAAATTCAAATTAGCTGGCGGTATACTTATTAGCTTGTTCGACTGTACTAGGCAAAACTGGCAGTTTACTTTTTATTAAGTTTCATTAGCCCGAAAGACGCGTAAACCAAGATAATATTTTACGTTAAGTCTATAAGAACATGAATGAAACTATTAAATAGCTGTTGATTTTTTTCAGTATCCTATATTTCAAAGGTTTTATTCAAGATTTTCGTTTGGTACTTTCATTGCCCCGGTTTTAATTGAAAGAATACTTACTATAATTTTCGTGTAACGTTTTCTGCTGAATCAATATTTAGAATCTTCGGTACGTACTGTGCCGACAGTCGAGGTAAATATAGGCTCGACAATAACGCAACCAAATAATAAAACTAAATAAATCGACGCAAAAATTAGGATAGGATTCTAACTGCGGTACTCAGAGATATTTAATGATTACTTAAGCCGTCTCTTAGTAAACGTTTGACATACTTTCGTATGACAAAACAGTAAACCTTTACTAAGTGATGGCCATAATCTGCCTAGCCTTTTCCCAACTATGTTGGGGTCGACTTCCAGTCCAACCGGGTGCAACTGAAAACCAATATTTTACATGGAGCGACTGCCTATCTGACCGCCTCAACCCAGTTAATACTAGGTAATAGGATACCCTATAATAAGACTGGCTGTCAGACTTTCAGGTCACTGAGTGCCAAAGATCTATATATGACAGCCGGGACCAACAGCTTAACGTGCTTTCCGAGGCACGGAGGAAACTCGGTATGAAATGGGCGGTCACCCATCCACAGACCAACCCAGGCAAGCGCGGCTTAACCTAAATATTGACCCGAGTGGCAGATTATTAAGACATGAACTCCTCCTCCTAAAAAAAAAAATTAAGTGCCTTTCTGCCGAATTAAAAGTTTTACACCCACTCATACAAAGACAGCAGTGGTGGCCCAGTGGTGGCGGTCCCGGCTTACGGACAGCAACACGTGGGTTCCCATCCAGGCAGGCGCATTATTACTATGCGTAATTTATTTCATCACCACTATTCTCAAAACGGTGAAGGAAAACATCGTGAGATAACCGGCATGTCCTAGAACCAACAAATCAGACATGTGACATCTACCAACCCGCAATGGGTCCGCGTGGTGGATTATAGTCCATTCCCACTCATAGAGAGGAAGCCGGTGTCCCAGCTGTGAGAACATTATAGACTGATTATGCTATACTTATTCTCATACCTACATAATAGTGAAGCCATAGGTTTACCTACTTCTCGTTTATTTTGATCTACTAAGTCAGTACACCTACATTTCACCAGATATGTTTTAAGTGCCATGAAATAGGAGGCCAGCCTATTGCCATCAACGGGGCACGAACTGACTGACTAGACTATACGGCTTGTACTGAGAAAATCCTGATGGGAATTCTCAATAACACTACCCGACCCTGGAATCAAACCGAGGTCACCTCATATACTCAGTCACGCTTGTGAGCACTAGACCTACAGTAAAAACTGATTATACATTCACTCTTTGTGTACAACAGATATTCCATTAATAATTTGATAGCACTCACAAGAGTACCTTTATTTCATCCATTTGGTCAAAGATGATATTGGGTACTTATCAACTATTTTGAGTAAAGTTATCACTAAGAACTGTATCGCGTTCGTACTGTTTAAAAGTACAATATCTAGTTGTTTGAAGTTTTAGGGTTACACACTAATTCGGAACGGCACATTCGGTCCGGTGACATTAATTACTTTACCAACATAAATTGAGATTTCAGAGTAGCACTGCTTGCTAAGTAAAACGATCTGATTACTTAATTATTAGTACACATTGAGGTGCTAAATAGGTTCAACATATCCCAGTTACTAAAATTCAGCATGTTCATATTGTTATACAAAACTCAGCTAACATTTCAAAGTTTAGATAAGCAAGAGTTACAAATTCAAATAAAAATAATAATAACTAAGTAACCTATTAAAATATTTATATTATTAGTTATGTAGTCATGTTACATAAAGTATAACGATCAAATAAATAATACTACATATGTTAGGTTGGTAGGTACTACATTAAAACCATAAGTTATAGCTGGGCTAATAGGCTAAAAACTAACTTATTGTGTAAAATACATTTTTATACCATAGCCAGCATATATTTTTTAAGCCTTCGCTGTCCCTCTGCTGGGCAAAACAGATGTGCTTTTTTGAAATTATTGAAAAATAACGCATTAAATATGTCTTATGTTTTTTTTATCCAAAATGGGGGTACCGAGCTAGTAACTGGTTAACAGTTACTAGCTCGGTACCCACGAAACAGAAAATCTCTTTAGACATATTTTAGAAAATAGAACGGATAGGTAAGAAAAAATTCTAGTTACTTTCAAAAAAACCTTTGCTTATACCGACTTAGTTCCGTCACAAAGCAGTACTCTGCTCATCTCACACAGACGCCTATTAGTCGTTCAAACACCTTTCCTAGATTCTAAAATAAATGAACCCACTTACTATAGACACAGTGTTTTATTTATAATACATTCGTCAACACAATAAATTCTCCAAATCTTTTGGCAACCGAAACAAAACGCTATCGTTTGTTATTTGTATCCATGCCAACGCATAAGCAGGTTATTGCGAGTAGGTAATTATTTTATCGACAATGATGCAATTAGTGGCAGATCACTATACGACCCCCTTATCTTAACACAATAAAATAGTCTTATGTGTTTGTTCTCTATTCGTACACGCGCTTTCGTAATAGACGGTACTTTTTACGTAATACGACGCTCAATCAATAAACAAGTACGGTTCTCAGTGTTAATATTTGCGTGTTTACAGTAGCATGGATAAGACCTCGGACAATTCCATTGCGGGGGATATAGATAATAACAAACTGACCCCACAGTGAACCCAGATAAATCTACGTTAACATCAAATAACAACTTATTTTGTGGTGAATCGCGGCCAGTGAAGGAAGTCTTCACTTTCGACCTGAAACTAATGAAACCGGAGAACAATCTTCAAGAGCCAAAAGAAGAACCACGTAAAAAAAGTTTCAATAACCCTGGTGCCAGGATGCCGAACATTAAAGTGTTTACCGGGAGCTCGCATCCGGAGATGGCGAAGAGAATTGTTGCCAGACTTAACATCAATTTAGGAAGAGCGACAACAAAGAAGTTCAGTAACAAGGAAACTAATGTTGAGATCGGCGAGTCAGTCAGAGGTGAGGATGTGTATATTGTTCAGAGTGGTTGCGGAGAGATCAATGACAACCTGATGGAGTTATTCATCATGATCAACGCGTGTAAGATTGCATCAGCTTCCCGAGTCACAGCTGTGGTTCCTTGCTTCCCGTACTCTAGGCAGGACAAGAAGGATAAGAGCAGAGCACCAATCACAGCTAAACTACTAGCCAATCTCGTATCAGTAGCTGGTGCAGATCACGTCATCACAATTGATCTGCACTCTTCACAAATCCAGGGATTCTTCAATATTCCTGTTGACAACTTATACGCTGAACCCGCTATCACTAAGTGGATTAAGGAGAACATCCCTAACTGGCAGAGCAGTGTCATGGTGTCGCCTGATGCTGGTGGGGTCAAAAGGATGACAGCAATCGCTGACAGACTGGACATTGATTTCGCTATTATTCACAAGGAGAGGGAGAGAGCCAACGAAGGTGATTCGACAGTCCTCGTCGGTACTGTCAAGAACCGGACAGCGATCATGGTAGATGATTTAGCCGATACTTGTGACACAATCGTCAAGGGAGCTGAAGCATTACGTGAGGCTGGAGCTACTAAAGTTTACGCGATATTGACTCATGGAGTGTTCGCAGGAAACGCTATCGAGAAGATTAATAAATCATGCCTTGAGGGCATTGTGGTAACAAATACGATCCCTCAGGAGGCTAATATGAAAATGTGCCCAAAGATTCAAACTATTGACATTTCTGTGATGCTTGCTGAGGCTATAAGACGTACTCATTATGCCGAATCTGTGTCATATTTGTTTACTAACGTACCTTATTAGAATCTCTTAGTTATTAAGATGTCAATATATATTAGCTTCCTTTACCTAAAATGTTGTAAATAAAATGTTAAAAAGTTCCATTATGTATGACCCATTGTTAGAAATCTGATATTTATAAGAGCATAATTGTAATTTATTTATTATTGGAAAATCAATGGCGAATAAAATCTAATTTAGGGATCTCTAAGTTCTGTTTTAATATTATGTTAATTTTCTGTAACTAACCAAGGAGACAGGGAAAATCTTCCATAATTTGAAAAACTTATTTACTTAAAAACTTTTATTCTTTTTTTGTCATGGAATATCTTTAATATTATATCAAAGACTTATTGAATTTTCTTGTTTATTTGTGATTCCTCGGCTATCCAAGGCTGGAAAAATTAGTCAAAAATAGATACGTAATAAGTAACCACAAAGGGACAATCATACATAATAAATTTTCAGTAACATAAAGTACCTATATAGGCACTTAGCTATATCTTCCACGTGTAAGCCTTTCTGTGTTCTGTTCTGTATCTTACTTATCTACAGTAATTATACATATTAGGTTTAATTATATTAAACGCTTTTACCTTGTTTCTTCAGTGTTTCCTTGGCAACATAAATAACATAATAACACGCCTGTAATCCCCGAAGGCATAGGCAGAGTTATACCCAACTATAGTACCTATTTAATTATATTTCCTAGGTACACACGCATTTCGCCAGGGTGAGTCTCTGTGTAACTAAATTTCAGTTAAATCGGTTCAGTAGTTTTGGCGTGGAAGCGCGACAGACTGAAAGACAGAGTTACTTTCGTATTTATATTATTAAGTAAGGATTTTGACATTAAAAACGGGCACTTCAATTTTATTTATCCTTATAGGTAGAGATACCTACCCTAAATACCCTCATTTGGCAATCCCCGTCGACAAATTACGAAATGTGGACTCCTGGCAATTTGTTCCGCCCTAATTAAAATTTTTAGCCGTATAAAAGCAGACTTTAATTACATGTTTTATTTTGAAAGATAAGAGGGTAATGACCGAAGTCAATGTATATAAAGGTCAAGTTTCGATATGAAGGTTGTTGGATATGATGATATTGATGAAAATAAGCGTTACTCTTGCTTCAACCGCGTAATCTCATTAGGAACGGAGATTATTGTCGAGGTAAACAGCACAAACAGGTTCCACGTTTGCCGGGATTATGTGCAGCATTGCAGTAGCGACGATGATGCAAAATGGCCGCGATACAGTCGCGATGAAGTCGTTGGCAGAGTACAGACGCGAGACGCCAGCACATCAAGCGACTTTCGCTCACGTAATTACGATTGTGAATCGAGTTATCGACACAATCGCGGTGTAGTCGCGATACAGCTTCGATACAAAAATGCTGGTTAAAGCTACAGTCAAACTCAAAGCATTTATTTAAATTATACCATTGTCAGAAAAACAACAACGCCACAGTTTGGGGTTTGACAGTTTGTGGTAACTTGATGTGCTGTTACTTGTCCTTTGTATCCATTCATTTTTGACCGTGTGCTTATTAGGGGGCGCTAGGGATATATTTGCACACGGGCTCTACATTGGCTAGAGACGCCTCTGCTTGCAAGAGGCATTTTCAACCATAATTGGGTCGGCTTCCAGTATAACAGCTACTGCACAGCGACCGAACACGATTCCTCTTGGTAAGACCCACCCATAATACTTAGGTATGCTATATTGCGCGAACCTCAAACATATTTAGTTATTGCCATTGGTATCACGGAGCTGAACTTATGACTATTAATTCAAAATGGATGTGGTGTGAAAAATAACGTAAGCAACGCTTAGGTCAAAGTTTGTACCTACGGATAACATTATAATTAGGTATTAATAAACAAAATTGCGACGATAACACAAACATATTATTTTACCAATATCAGTAGGTACCCGTACCTACTAAATTTGTTTTCGCTCTTCGACCGAAATCACATCAATATTACCTATTTGCAAAATATTGGTGCAGTGCAGGAAAAATAAAACGCAGATAGATGGCGTCCGCAGTCGTATTGATTCCTATTATCACAAATGACTGTTTGCTGTGATAATTTTAGTAGGAACGTACGCTTTGGTCTAGAGGTGCGACTGCTGTGCATGAGATTCGATTTTCAGGGCAGGCAATGTCCCGTCGTGGCTGCGGTTTGTTCGAAACAGATATCGCGGCCTCTGCACATGGGCTAAGAAGGAACATGAATGGTTTTTAGTCGGTAGAAGTCTCACAGTCTCTTTCGTTCTGCCAAAGAGCGGGAGCTATATATTCGCTGATTTCCCATCGCCCAATTAAAAAAGGTCGGGCGGCACCTTTTTTTGCCCAACCCTTCGGGGATTACAGGCATGATGTTACGTTATGTTGTACTTCTCTACGTGCTGCTTTGGTTTCCGTACGTTTTTTCATGTTTGACCGCTGAAAATCAGCGTTGTGCTGCGGACCCCCATAGCACAGCATCATGCTAAGTGGTTATCTGCTTGTGCAAGCTGTTAACAATCTTTTTAAGGTTCCATCTATTTAACCGACTTCAAAAAGGAGGAGGTTGCCAATTCGTTCGATCCTGGACATATTATTATAGAGAGAACTCTTTAAATTTTATAGGCACTCTTGAAACGATTTGGGTATTTTTCGGCAGAGTACTTTCTTGGAGTGGCCCCGTTTCAATTTGGTGAAGATCTGATGAAGAACTTCGGATGTAGGCCACGGAACTCTTCAATAAATGATGAAAATAAGAGAAGAAAGACACTCCCTTTCGCTATGTCCAAGCGGGAGCGGGAAGGGTTATTTGATGACTTCCCAACCCCCCTTCCCAAAAAAAGGGCAGGAAGGTGATGATACTGACAAAAAAAAATATAAGTAAGTATTATATTTAAAAGTTTATTTTTACTTTTTGTTGAAGTCGGTTTTATTTTTTGTTAAATTTTGTACTTATAAAGATTTTTTTTGCGTTGAATGTTTGTTGTCTACTTTTTTGTAATTTTGTATGCATCTCATCATTAACACCTTCCTGCCTAATAGTGACATTATATAACTTTGACATTAATTATTTTAATTAATCTGACATACCCGTAAAACGGGGTGAATGGGGATGCAGGGGTGAATCGGAACGAAACTTTAAAATGGATTTTAACATTGAAATAATATAGTTTGTTGGCAGAAAAGATTGTAATGTGTTTACTGTTTTTTAATTAAAGATCAAGTGTCCTTGTTAGCGTTTTACGGTACATATTTTTCTTTAGCTAAATATTTTTTTGACATATTTATAATTCCTCATTTGGGTCTGACATCATTGGAGCACTAAACAAAATGTAATTTATTTATTTATTTATTTAAACTTTATGCACAATAGTGATACATAGGCGGACTTAATGCCACAAGGCATTCTCTACCAGTCAACCTTAGGGTCAAACAAGACAACATTGTGGTAGGCTACAAACTAACTAGAAAAAAAAAAAAATACAGTATCAATTAAAATATATATATATGTACTTATATTAATACCTACTAATACACATATAAAAATAACATAAACTAATAAATATTGCAAGAAATACCAAAATAAAACATAACTGGTAATTACCATGACTAACTTGTAAAATAGCTATTTGGTCTGATTTAAATAGTGGGAACGTACTTTCCTTTTAAAAGTGAATTTGCTTTCAGCTTTTTTAATTCCCAGGGGTAGCGCGTTCCAGAGTTTAATAGATGAGATAGTGTAAGAATTTGACAAAAAACAGGTGCGGTGTGAAGGAATTTATCATTTATTTTCTAATTTATTAACATACTGATGTCTTTCAAATATTATAGTCCCTAATAATTGTAATCCTGAGCTAAATTTGACCACCATACTTGTACGCCTCCTGGCATAACATAGCGCTCTGTTAGTCAAACATTAAGATCTGTACTTGTTTTACCTATGTTATCAAATAAAAGATGATTTGATTTGACCTTTTTTGGGAGGGGGGGGGGGGGGGAATCATCAAATAACCGCTCCCGCTCTTGGACAGAGCAAAAGGGAGTGTCAGACTTCTACTGACTAAAAACTACCCATGTTCCTTCTTAGCCATTTATGTCAAGGCCGCGGTATCTCTTGCGAACAACCCGCAGCTCCAACGGGAACACCTTTCTGCCCTTTTCCCATGTTATTTGGGGTCGATTCCATTCTGCCCTGTCAGTCGTCACGCTATCATTTATTGTATGCACGTCATGTATGTAAGTATATGCGACAAATAAATAGTTTATCTTTATTTCACGTCTACAACGAATGTTTTATTTTTCCAAATTGAAACTGCAGCTTCCTATAGATATTTTTATTTATTTTACTTATTTATGTAAATACGTCGTTTTGGGAGGCCTTCCTTCACCGCCATCATTCGAGTCCGTCCACAGAATACCTAATCACTACTTTTAAGACCCCCCCCCGCATTACCCCACTATGGCTTTTACCCATATCTTATCTGTGTTGATCGTGCCGCCATCTATGAGAAATGCACGGCAACTACTAAGTTATCAGCTGGTGGCAACAGACGATAACGATCAACGACCTCAGTCCCTCAGTCGGTGTTTGTCTGTGGTATTTGTGATGCCAATCAAAAAGTGACTGAACAGTTTGCAAACAAAACTAAATTATTTTTTATTTGGATAGGTATAACTTTTAATGAAAGTAAGTGTCCAGATTTACATTTCTTTCGTTTGTTTGCTTACAGTAACGAGGTAGGTACCTACCAGTATTAGTAGGTAACTGATCAATATAATATTATCTATATAATATAACCTTTGAAGTCGGTTAAAAATTGGTAGTTATCGTGGTGGTGTTCATAACATTGTAGTTATTTAAAGTACCTACCTACCTAGGTACCGACCTACCTTTTTATCCTGACGAAATATTTTGTTATTTAAGTTCTTACCTATATTTCTTTTAGGTTAAGTTCTTGAAACCAAACTTTTTAGAAGTAAACATCTCGACAAGGGTCCAAAGTACTATGAAATAATAAACAAAGATAATAATTATATCTCCTTATTACAATATATAGATAAAATGCGATTATTTTATCCTGCTCTTAGTTACAAAGGTCAATGAAATAGGTACAATGAAATAAATAAGACATGAATAAGAATCCACTGTTTTATTTTCATTGTAGTCCTTGAACTTTCTTAGCGGAAATAATAATGTAAGTAGCTTAAATAGGAACTTTTATAGACCGTACCTACTTACTTTTTTTTTTTAGAGATCTGTAAATAATATTTTAAATTTGTGGTTTTCGAGCTATGAGCGCTAACTGACAGACAGACGTTTTATTCACTCGGGTTGGTCGTGTCCGTGTGGGATCCATAAATCTAAATGGAAAGAACACGCACAAGCCCATGATTTTCCGCTTGAGTGACAATGAAAAGTGTCGTTTTATAAGCTCTTTCATGAACCAATGGCTCTTCCAGCGATGTTCGGTACGTCTTAGGTCTTCCGTTTTGTATGGACTGGAAAGAGACTGGCTGGCCCAAGTAGATTTACCTATTGATGGTTGATGGATATATTACATTTATATACCTAATTATATTTCTTTTACAGGTACCTACCTACTAAAATGCCTTCAATACTCTACAAAGCGAATGGCAGTCCTCCTGCCAGAGCAGTCATGATGGTCATCGATATTTTAAAGTTAAATCATATAGAGCAGAAGGATTTAAATCCTGTGTTACGGGAGCAAGACGAACCTGAAATGAAAAAGGTAATAAAATGCGTTCGTTTAATTATCGAGATTGGAAGTTATACCAAGAGCTGAGCAAACACCTGAAAGGAAGGCTCACGGTGGCAGATGTTTTGAACGGCAGAGCGTAAACGCATCGGTGTCCTTTGCTTTGGTAAGCAAAGCCACAAATTCAGCGCAAATCGATATAAAAAAAACATCATAACGATAATTATTATTTAATCATTGCTTTCCATCCTATATTTTTGAATTGAACATTACACTGGGAAAATGAAGTTTTTCGGTTATATCCGACCGTGATGTTCTTATAGTTAAAAGTATGGATAAAAAATATTATATTTACCTTTGATTTTTGATGTTACTAAAATTCCCGTATTTTTTCAGAAAAATCCCATGAGAACTATACCCATATTAGACGAAGGTGACTTCTGGTTGGCTGATAGGTAAAAACTAGAATTATTTACACCCTGTCACTAGTTGATCGCTGACGCTTTACACCATAGGCGAGACCTAAGGGTCCGCACAAACGGGCCACCAACTTCTGCCACCTGTGGCTGTCGCTCGCCACTTCCTTTGGTACCGTGCAAAAAGCGCAAACGAAGGTAGTCGGTGGCCTCCGCTAGGAGTTGGTGGGCGCCACTAGTAGCCGGTGGCCTCCACTAGTAGCCGGTGGCAGTTACTAGTAGTATAGTCTGCAGGTCAGAAGCAAACGGCGGGTGATGACGGTACTAGCTAGTGGCCGCCACCAGTGGAGTGTGGTGAACACTGAGTCGTGAGTGGAAGCAGTGGCTTACACGTCTGCGGCGATTCCATACAGATCGTTTAAAAATCAGCTTGTCGCCAGCCACCAGTAGCTTTGAAAGGTGGCTCGTTTCAGCGGAGCCTAAAAACAACACGTTTTAAGTCATTGCTAGCTATGTAGGCGCTTCATGCTAAACTCGGTGGCGATGATGCGATCGACATTATACTCAACTCGAAGTCTTGTTGTTCCAGCCATGCAATAATGATATACTTACTAGACAAGTATGGAAAACCAGAACATTCACAACTGTACCCAGCTGATAGCAGAAAACGTGCGACTATTCATCAAAGGTTGTTCTTTGACTGCGGAGTTTTCTTTCCAAGACTCAGATCAGTTATGGTAATATTTATAATTGAATAATATTTTCCGTGCCTCTAAAAACCCCACGTTAAACCGATGATTTGTACATCTCTGGAAAGTCGACAGATGAGATGGCTAGGATTCCGTGCTTCGGAAGTCAGGTAGTATAAGCTAGTAGGAATGGGCGACTGTAGGACTTTCACAAGTTATAATGCCTTGTGACTGGGACTGTAGCTTAGTTTTCTGTTTTTCTGAGATGCAAAAGTGCCTGTAATGGTCTAATTGAAATAAATATCGTATTGCGGGCCTGTGGACGATGAGTAATAGGCTAGCTCACCGTCCATCCGTCTTATGACGACAGGCCGATCGATTGGAGATGTCAGCAACATAGCAGGGGCCCGCAAGGGCCGTCGCCTGCCGGAGTTGGACACTTAGGGCTAAGAAGGAACATGGGTGTTTTTAACCGACTTCTTTAGTCAATAGAGTAATTTAACGATTTCACACTCCCCAAAAAAGGGGTATCGTACTAACCAATACAAACGGGGTTGTGGAGGTCAGATAGGCAGTCGCTCCATGTAAAATACTGGTATACAGCTGCATCCAGTTAAAACGGAAGACCACCCCAACGTAATTGGGGAAAAAGGCTAAGATGATGATTGTGGTTCTCTAAAATTAAATTGTATTATTTCCGTAACAGCATAATTTTACTGATAGGCCATTCCCTGTGAATTTCCTTACCTATTGGCCAGTTCCCTCAAGGTTTTATCACCTTTTTAGGCACCGACCTACATGGGAAGGCTTACTGAGATGTCTAAAAGCATGATCAGGAACATTGTAGATGCTTACTCCATACTTGAAGATTATTTATCAGAGAACTTGTACATGGCCGATGATGTGATAACTATTGCAGACCTGAGTATAGTGTCCACTATGGCAACTTTTGTAGGATTGGTTCATATTGATGAAAAAAGGTGAGTAATTGTTTTTAGGTTTTTTAATCATATCTCCGCTTTGGGGAAAGCATCTGGCTCCTGTTACACAGGTATAACATCTAACACAGGAGTCAGGGACATTAAACAATTTTGTAACTACTTTCTCGTGAAATAACGATTGTTAACCCGCATCTATGTAAATGATGCGGCTTTGAAGTGGTAATTTTTGATAATAATGCAAATTAGCCTATTATCACAAGGAGTAAAGTCTAATAATCACATCTTTAAAAGGCGCCTAAATCGCCAAAGCAAAACCAGAGTCCAATATGTAAGCAAAAACAACAATAAACATATTGGTATTTTTTTTTTCAGATTCCCCAAATTGTATAAATGGTACAATAACATGAACGAAACAGATTACTGTAAAAAGATCAACATTTCCGGTGGGGAAGAGCACTCAGACGGACTAAAGGCTTTAATGGAGTACAATAAATTTCAACAGACATCTAAAACTTCTAAATTGTAAGCCCTGCTGAAGAAGATTGATCCTTAAGCAAATATTATGTAAAATACATAATAGCTTCAATGAGATTAATAAATTCTATTAATTAAGTCTATCAAGATCCCAGAGAGAAAAGGTTATTTATGAAAGCGAGGTCATTGTGTTAGTACTTTATAGATGGTGGTCGGAAAGAGTAAAAACTTGTTACAAGATAAATTGTATATTTTGTATCATTTTATTTAATATTATTTATAATATTTTAAATAAACCAGCTATTTATATTACAAGGTTCCAAAGCAGGGTTTCCAAAAAACAAAATACAGTGTAAGAATCACAGGTTTTTTATTTCAATAACTAAAAAGAAATGCAAAGAATTTTTCAACTTTACACTCCAGTAACGTCTAAGGCTACCATATGGATAACTTTTTTTCTGAGAAAATTAATGATTACAAAAACGTTACACAGTTAAACATTTCCTATAAGTCTTGTAAAAGTCTCTCGCGAACGCCCGCACATCGTAAGAACAATAGCACTTTACGATTAAAGTACACGTAGAATACTCGAGATATCGACGTAGTCCCCTCAGTCATACTTAACACATACATAATTGCGTTTTTTCAATAATAAACGAACATCATAATGGAATCATAATGCAAAGTTTCACGCAAACTCATAGTCACTTATCAAATTTGGAGTGGTTGTTTGTTTGTTTGGGCGTTACTGTCAATGTTGCACGTTTAGTCTTAAATGTAACGGCAGGGACCTGGCCTGCATTAGCCATCCTCCTTCGGCGGTGTGAACCATCCTGGAATTACACATAATAATATTAATGGCTGGAAAAACATGGCGTGAATACAAATGGACTGCATTTTATGTACTAAATGATACTGGGCTGCAACTAGATGCAGACGTCGTTAAATGCAGTCTATTAGCAAACACTTGTTAAATTAAAATAAACCAATGAATGAATGACCCGGTTTGCACAAAAAATCAAAGACGTATAATTATAATTGTATCCACTAAGCATTTTTAAAAACATTGCGAATACTGATATCAAAATAACAGTCACAAATCTTATAATAAGGGACCGCCCCCGGATTTGTTTCAGCATCTCTTCTATAACAGTTAAAAATGCCGTGTTTTTAAAATATTGATAAGCGGTATAACAGTGTGAGACGTGGTTGATTTCGATCAGGGCATTCCCAATTCCGTTTCTTCCGCATAAGATAGCAAGATACGTCTATCTTGCTATCTTATGCTTAACCTCCCCAAACGGAGATCCATGAGAATTAGAAGAAAAAAGGAGAGAAAAAGAACAAAGTAATTGCCTCTCCATACTAATGGGCCTACCACACGCACAGGCTAACCACAGGTTGGTAATGGTGATACATTTTTATCAACCACACGCGCGATGTACTGTGTGCATCGTGTAATCGCGCAGGCAAGACTGGTGAAGCTTGGTGAGGTAGGCCCATTAGAGGGAAATACTTACTAAGAGTAAGTTTCGAACCAAGTTAGTTATATGACTTAGCCCAAAACACCACACTTAGCAGTAGAAAAGTAAAATCAGTAAACCAAAGAATATAATATACAGGGTGTGAATTAACCCTTCACATATCCGTGAACCAAGCGTTCTGTACATCAAACTAAGTAACTTTACGCAAAAAAAAGTTGCTGGCAAACGACTTTTTTTTTCTCTAAAACTTTTTGGTCTAAAAACGGTAAAACTCAATGTTGCACTCTTGAAACATTGTGCTAGTGGGTGCTTTGAATAGTAAAGGGGCCATGGAAGCAATTTAAGTAAAGTTATAGCCTGAAAAACTGGTATTTACAAAAACAGCTGTGAAAATTTGGACCTTTGACCCCCAATATCTCCGTAACTAGGGGGTTTCCAGGTATGGTCTAATATATATAAATATGGGGAGAGAATAAGTGCTCTTCGTTTGCGTTAAGGGTACTTTTATACCCTTTATAATATGCCATCATCCGGCCCTTGTTACAGTAACATTAAGTACATGATGTACGTAATATGACTACTGATAACAACAAGGCCACACTTGTATAATGTATATGACGTTACTAATACCAGGAAATCGCTATAATTAGCGATGTATAACATATTGTTAGGTAAAACTATTGCTAATAATGATTAGGTGCTTTTGAACAAATAATGTTAGTAAAGAATATCGAATTTTACAGTTACGCCACTTTTAGCTGGGGACTGTTTTATTTTGGTATGATTTTAAACAGATGGACAGTAGAGTCACGAGTCAACGTAGAGTCAAAGAGCACCAAATTCATAAATAACTATTATTTTGGGCTTCGCCGCCGTCGGTTAAAATATTGATATGTGTGTAATGCGTTTCCAAGAACTGATTTAGTCATTTGTTAAATTACAATCACGGGCCTTTTGGATTTATTATTAGCCAATTACGCGATTGCAATAGCCAATCTAATCTATTCTATCTAGCCGAAGACGACAGCAATATGTCAGATTGGATAAGCGATTCGGAAAACATGTTTCACTTAGCTATAACTTGGTACGAAAAAAACATGGTTGAAGCAGATCCAGTTCAAGATTAGCTATTTAGAAATGAATAAAAGTATGTTGATGTGTATTAATTCCCTTTCCAGGATATACAGAGATCTATACTTGTTTCTGTTAGCCTGCATCATCCCACTAATGGAACAGGCTCCAGTTCTTTTCATCCAGGGCAATGTGGGCCACTGGTCATTGGTTTAGGCCTGAAATTGCGTTAAGGGTGGTCTCTGTGGGAACGCGACGGTCCCCGGCGCGGGTACCCGTCGCGTAGACCGGATTGTTTGATTTACGCAGTGTCGCTAGTTCAATTTTAATGGTGTGCCCGATAGTCCGTGTCGATAGAGATCTTAATATATTATTTTATTACGTTGCAAACGACAACAAGCCAGTGGTCCCCGCGACGGAACACTTTTGTACGAAACCGCGCGGGTGCCCGCTTAACGCAGTTTCAGTCTTAAATCCATGTCCCGCCACCTTCTACAATTTCGACACTCAATATGAATAACATTGTAACCCCAGAAACACGTTTGTACAACTTTGTCATAACTTTATTCATATTGGGTGTCAATAAGGTATAAAATTGTACAAACGTGCAACCCAAGTTACAATTTTATTCATATTTCGCGTCTATTTAGTCAAAGAACTATAAAATATCTCACCATTCTTCTCATGTATCTGCACGAGGCATTTGAAGCTCTGTTGCGCGCGCGCGAGGCTATACTGCGACTGTGACACGACTTTGGTGGCGCCGAACTGGATCCGCGCCTTGCCCTTCACGAGCGTGGCGGCGATCTGCATGATCACTGCCTCCACGGTGTAGGCAGACGACCAGCCCTGCTTGGTTAGCAGCTCCATGCATATCGCGCCGCCTACTAGCACGTAGCCTCCTGGAACATGGTTAGAAACAAATAGTATCGATTCAAATAATCAAATTGCAACATTACAGAAGCCTTTGGCAAAGCAAGTAGGTATCAGCAGGTAGTTAAGGGCTTATTTCAGCTTGAACAACAGTAAAAATAAGCCCTTTTGCCTGTTTACGGTTTTCAGATAATGATTCCTACTATCTTACCCTTAGTGATATTTAAACCTTCAGTAAGCTAAGAATTCCAAAAATAGTTTTGTGTATGTGTGCTAACACATTTATCGAAATAATCGTGAATTCGGAAAAAAAGTTCGTTGCAGAAAAGACAGTTTTGGTTTTGCAAGAATAAGTAAGAAGTAATTGTTTATAGTATAAAAATAACCCTCCTTTTGGGCTTCGCCGCAGTCGGGTAAAAATACAACCGAATCCTTTTTGGGAAGTCAGATAAAAAGTGTTTCTCACCTGATATAATAGGGTACACGACCCGAACAAAGGGCGGTTCGAAGGGGTACGTCTCTTTGAACATAATGTTGAGTAGTATCGAATCCTTGCCCTCCTTCTCTTTGAGGACCAGCAGGTCGTTGTGTAGTGGACTGTCGGGGTCCACGGAACGAAGCCTGATGTTCCACTCGTACAAGGAATCGTTTACTAACTCTGGAATAGAAAAAAAAATTGTTAAAAAGATTATATATTCATTATTATTATTATTATATTATAAGGGCCAGGAATAGGATTGATGATATTTGCCTACGCGAATAGCAAAAAATACAAGGATATTAGAGATTTCACACGTTTTCGAGGCTGTACTAATGTGATGTGTACTAGACACATTTTGAGAATTTTACGTATGATTTTATAAATTAATTGTAGGCAAAAACACTTCATAGCGAAGTGTTTTCCCTTCATATTTTTTAATAGAAATATTGCGTGACGATTTGCTACGATGCGCACAAACAATATACGACATGTTGTCTTGACTGCGGTTGCATGATCAACTATGCGCGAAGGGGATTGGTTATCATAATATAGTAATGCGGTCAACCGATGATTAATGGCTATGTCGATGATGACATATATTAATACGCCTCCGAACTTAATTAATAGTATAAGCTGTAGTTTATGCCATTTGCACACAGCTAGCCGCAGGTCTACTATGATTTTGTGGATAACACAAGTCATCTATTTAATTTATAAGCTTTTATTTAACTTGCCTTGTTAGTTACATAGTTACTAGTTAGTTAGTATGTATTGATCAAATCAAACAACCGAATTTCAAACCAGTTCAGCTGAATCGATTGGGGGCTTTGCGCACATGGTTCTAATGACAATTTATTTTTATGACAGACATGACTACATCATGCGGCCAGGATCGCATTTTCACGAGAGAACTCCTCAACGATTAAAAGCGGACACGACAACGGTAAATAATCTAATTTTTTTCATTATATTAGGTCTAGGACCTGCTGGTTTCCCCACGTTGTTTTCCTTCACCGTAATCAAATAATAAAATCAAATAAAATACACAAAGTAAAGCGTATGCCTAAAATACAAGACAAACGGAAAAAACACAAAAATAGTCAAACAAAACCAGAACCTACAAGATAACGTTCGTTTGAAAAATACATTTGAATGTAACAATAGTTGGGCGTCAATAGCCTATGATTGCAGACTGACGAGGGTCAAAAGGTCAAGTGTAGGTATTGAGTGGAACTAATGTGTCGCCAAACTATACGACTAGGTATACATGTTGTCATTGTAAATAGTTAGCCCGTTGTCGACAGCTAATTGATACCTATTGAAAATAAGTGTGGATTTTACCAAGATTGAATCAGTTCTGCATTGCAACTACATATACAGGGTGTAAATTAACCCTTCACACATACGTCAACCAAGCATTCTGTACATCAAACTACTAAGTAGGTACCCCTACGCAAAACTTTTTGCTGGGAAACGACTTTTGGGTCAAAAATCACATTTTACGGTAAACCTCAATAAAGCACTATTAAAACATTGTTCCAGAGATGCTTTGAATAGTAAGCAGGTCATGGAGGTAATTTAAGTAAAGTTAAAACCTGAAAAACTAGATATTTGCAAAAAAAAACAGCTGTGCAAAATTTGGAACTTTGACCCCTAATATCTCCGTAACTAGGGGGTTCCCAGGTATGGTCTAGAACCAAAAAAATATCGCAGTGGTGGGCAGAACAACTGCCTTTCGTTTGCGTTAAGGGTACTTTTACACCCTTTATAGATATACCTACCTAGAAGACCTAAGAGCACCTACTTCGTCCTTTTTTTTCGAGAGTTGGAAATCATCAAATGACTTCTCCCGCTCTGGGCAGAGCGGTAGGGAGTGTCCGACTTCTACTGACTAAAAACCACCCATGTTCCTTCTTAGCCCTTTGTGTGGAGGCTGCGGTATCTCTTTCGTACGCGGTATTCTTTTTTCACATAAACAAAAAATGAAGACGATACAGTGCTTCGAAAACTCGTGAACTCCTCGAAAACATCACATTTTGCGCCAACAAATTACGTCAAAACCCCCACTCATGATCTTTGAGGCGTTTTATCTCCGTCAATTTTTATTAATTTGATAAAACAAAAAACACGTTACCAATATTTTTCGATAATCTAACTGACGGACTAATTAGAATCATATTTTTTTAAGCCAGTCCGATCCCCTATTTTTGAACGCCTCAGTAAAAATAAAAGTGGTCTCCATTTCATTTTCGATGTGTTGACAAATTGTTTATAGTCCGAATATTACACGGACTATAAACACGTTGAACTAATTTCATATGCAATAATCATTTTACAATATTTCCGGTGTCATAAATAACTGGATTTTCGTTGGTGTCCCGAAACCTCACAAAAATCACATTTTGGAACTTGTCAGGCGCGTGACGATATCAGAAAACATATTGTTGAAATAAAACACTTACCAATAGAATACATATTGTTTTTGAAGGAGCATGAGCGATATATGTCCCGGAGTTCCTTCATGAGTCTGTCCGTCGCCTGTAGACTTCCCGACACACTGCCTGACAGATAGTCTGCCCGCTGATTCTGTCGCAGCCGCTCCAATGTTGCTAAGTGTTCTGTTTCCATGTCGTCCTGGAATTATAAAGGAAATTAACGTTATAGTAACGTTGAAGGATAACATCGTGAGGAAACCGGCATGTCCTAGAACCAAAAATTCGAAGACTTGTGACATCTATCAACCCGCACTGGGCCCGCGTGGTGAATTATAGCTCTTTCCCTCTCATAGATAGGAAGCCTGAGACCCTGCAGTGGGAACTTTATAGGCTGACGATGAAGTACCTATTAATAGCAAACAAAAAAACAGAATACCGATTCTGTTTTTTCCGTTTCGTTCTTCCTGACTACACAATGAATTTTGATTTATCATCTAATTTAGCGAATTTTTGTGAGGGTTTTTGACATGCCGCTTCATCGGCAGATCGCACCGAATATTAATAGGCTGATGATGGTGATGAACGTTATTGTTGTGTTTTGGCTTTCACATAACAATGTTGGGGTAACGTGAAGCAAATGGCGCGTTTTGAAGTGTTTTGCAAATATTTCGTAAAATATTAGTTTTCCGTAAATTTGTGTTAGTACAAGACCTCTATTTGAAAGACGCGATAAAATAAATAAATTCAAAACCTGTTCTTTCTTTGCCTGTTCTGTTTTAGCCGTTGATTTTTCGGACTGTTCTCTTTCTGCCAATTCCTTTTCGGATAGGTCATTTTCAGCAGTTTCTTTTTCGTGCTGGTCTTCTTCAACTAATTCTTTTTCAAACTGGTCTTTTTCGCCCAACCCTTCTTTGGACAGGTCGTTTTCAGACAATTGTTTTTCGGATTGGTCTATTTCCGCCAGTTCTTTTTCAGATTCTTCTTTTTTAACCTTTTCGTTTTCAGCCATTGTAGCACTCTCAATTTGGAAACCAAATTGACGTTTATTTCCACTTTCCTTCCCAAAATTAGACACTAGATCTGGCTATACAACTGCTTCCCCAGGGTGCAAAGAACATACTAAGTATCCTTAATCTAGTGGAGCCTATTTATAGGACAGTTTTGTTTACGCAGGTTTCCTTCCGGCAGTTCTATACCGATCAAAAACAATGACAATGGTTTCAAAATGGATTCTTTATATGTAAGTACCTATCGAGAGCAGTAGTGGCCAAATGCCGGCCCCGACTTACGAACAGTGAGTTGTCGGTTCGAAAAAAAAAAAAGTGGTAGATTATAGCCCATCCCTCTCCTAGAGAGGAGGCCTGAGACCCTGCAGTGGGAACGTTATAGGCTGACGATGAAGTACCTATTAATAGCAAACAAAAAAACAGAATATGATTCTGTTTTTTCCGTTTCGTTCTTCCTGACTACACAATGAATTTTGATTTATCATCTAATTTAGCGAATTTTTGTGAGGGTTTTTGACATGCCGCTTCATCGGCAGATCGCACCCGTATGTGATTCAGAATTTTGCGAAAAATAAACAAAACAATCCTATTTACAAGGACAAGTATGAATAGAAAACGAGTACGTGAAGATTCCATATTTGAGAAATATATATATTTTAACCTTTTGAACGCCAGAGCGAAAACGCATTGCGCCCCTCCAACGCCAAGGCACAAAAATCTACAAAATTATTATTTTATAATAAGTATTGGCCACTATTTTGTACACAGCAGTTAAAAAGTTTTAAAAAAAATGCGGTTTTTGTCGGCTATAGACGTCGGTGGCGAGTTGGGCACTTTTTGGCTTGTCGTCTATACTTGACTGTGGCGGTCAAAAGGATAAGCGGCGCTTGAATATTCAAATAGCAGACTATATTTATCACTGAAATAATACAAGACTGACACACCGATTTCCATAAAGTACTGCACGTTACAAGATATATAAGTGAATTCGCATACATTCATACATAATACATTAAGTCCTTCATAGCTTGAGATTTGGCCCAAAATTCAGCTATGAGAACTGCTCCCTGATGCAGTTATAAGATCGTCAACTGCACAGGCATCAGGGCATGCGAACAAGATGGAAGGTGGGCTGATGTCTGTGTGTCTCCACAGACGATGCAAAAAGTTAGTTAAACTTGGTCAGCCACATTCTCGTTTTTAGGGTTCCGTAGCCAAATGGCAAAAAACGGAACCCTTATAGATTCGTCATGTCTGTCTGTCTGTCTGTCTGTCTGTCTGTCCGTCTGTCCGTCCGTATGTCACAGCCATTTTATTCCGAGACTATAAGGATTACACAGTTGAAATTTGGCAGGTAGATGTATTCTGTAAACCGCTTTTTGATTTTTAAATTAAAATTAAAATAATATAAGATTAAGAGGGGGCTCTCCATACATGGAATTGAAACTAAAAAAACTTTTTTTCATCAAACCTACACATGAGGGGTATCTATGGATAGGTCTTCAAAAATGACATTGAGGTTCTTAAAATCATTTTTTCTCAAAGTCAATCGTTTCAAAGATAGACACATCCAAAGTGGTAAAATGTGTCCCCCCCCCCCCCCCCTTCTAACTTTTAAAGTAAGAGAGTGACAATTCTAAAAAAAAATATAATGTAGATCTCAACAAAAACTATCAACCAAAATTGGTTTGAACGAGATCTAGTAAGGATTTTTTTTTTAATACATCATAAATCGTAAATCGCAATTTACCGTTCATTCAATCAACTCAATTATAAAAATAATTAAAAAACATTTAAATACGCTGTTATTAAAACATCGTCAAAGTTACATCAAACTACAATAACTTTTATATTATGTTACTTGCTGCTACGGAACCCTTCATGGGCGAGTCTGACTCGCACTTGGCCGGTTTTTTTCACAACTCGCGAAGGAGTTCTTTCTTTTTTTTTAATTTCTTTGCGGGATCCAACAGTTAAATTGTCACTCTGGGACTTCGTTGAGTTTTTATGCTTCTTGCTAACAGTAATGGTTTCCCAAATAGCAACACAAAGGCATTAAAGATAGCAGAAACATTCATTACGCGTGTCTGTCTGCGTACATTGACCGATAATTGTTTTATTGCGTTTAAAAAGTCTACCTGCTAAGTGTGGTGATTATGAATATCCTGTCGTTTAGTAACTCTGTTGCCCATAAAGATGGGTCAAACAACCTTTATCGCTTCTTTCGACATTTTTTAACAATGTACTTGTTGCGTGTATTATGTACTTACAAAGCGGAATGCAATACCTACTACGCGCTCCTTTTCACCGGCTTCACAAAGTTCATAATTCATTCGTCGGGCTTGGTATAACATTTTATAACAAACTACCATCTTCTTTTCTAGACTTGCCATTTAATGCGTTTATAGCCAAAAGTAAAATCTAATATTTGTTGTTTGTTTGTTTGTTTTTGTTTTGACTTCTTAAATGATAAGAACAGTTGGTCGCTGAGTTGAACACAAGACAATGTTTGTTATTTATTTATGTTCTTTCTCCAATAGTTTCTTTTTTTATTATTATTATATACTTTTTTATACTTGCCTTACTATTGTATCGAGTCTGGTTCTTCTAACCAACCTAACAGACAGATGTGTGCTGGAGTTTGTTCCGCCACTTCTTCTTTCCAGCAAAAACACTAGGAAGTGTCGAAGAGGGGGGCGTTTTGGGGGACTGTCTCTTGTAAATAAGTAAAGTAAAGTAAATTTTGACGTTCGAAAAGTGCTGATTTTCAGCCTAGTAGCAAAAGTAGTAGGTATAAGGAAGATATCGATGAAAATAAATAAGCCAGTTACATGAGTATTTGAAACTATCGACACTAATCTACACTAATATTATTAAGAGGAAAGATTTGTTTGTAACGAATAGGCTCCGAAACTACTGGACCGATTTGAAAAATTCTGTCACGGTTGGGAAGCTACACTATCCCTGGGTGACATAGGCTATTTTTTATCCCTGTAGCCCCACGGAAACGGGAACTACGCGAGTGAAACCGCGTGACGTCCGCTAGTAATGTTTATATTCCCATTGCTTCGTATTTTTGGGAAGCCGGCTATGTGAAGAGTGTGGCGAAATTCACCACGTGATTTCATTGTAGTTTGGTGGACAGACGGCACATTTAATCGATCTTAAGGTATGCCGGTTGTATCAAGATGTTTTCCTCGAGCCTCCTAAGGGCAGCGGTGATGTGATGAATTAATAGACGCAGTGCCTGCCTGCCCGGCGAGCACGGCCTACAGTGACATGGCATGAGTCACACATTTTATCACAGTTTGGGCGATAAAACCGTTTTGTCTTAAATGCTAGCACGGCGGCGTAAGATAATTTCTTGATATGTGATATAACTTCTTGACGTTTAGTTGGGACTCCTATGTCTTATTTGCTAATATGGGCGCACCCATTTTGTAACAAATGTCACATTTTGACAGATGAATATGCTCGTTTAAATCACGTTCGTTCGGAGGTGGTGATAAAAGTAAATTAAAAATATAAGTATATTTTTCTGCTTACTACTGCATCAAATAGCAGTAAATTATTATAATTATGTTCTTGCCCGAAGGCCAAAGTAGGAAAATATTCCGAAGAAACATTCGGGACTCCTCTAATCCGTTCGAGTTGCCAGACAGGGAGTTCCAACGGATTTTCCGCCTGACAAATATATTTCAAAACAAATCACATCAAACTTTTAAAAGAAAAACAGAACTTTTAGTTAGTAGCAAGTTATCAAATAATAAATAAAAAAAGAAAATGAAAGACGTGCCGCGTACGTGTTATGTCAAAAATGAATTAGTACCCAAGAAAATTAAAAAGTTGTTTAACTGTATGAACTGTGCTCTTTTATACGTATTATTTTATTTGGTCGCCTATTCAGATGGTCATATACATTTTTATTTTTTTAATATACTAGGTCACACTATGAAGTCAGCAACAAGAAAGACAAGTCGCGTCTTAAATTATATCACATGTGGTACCCGTGCTAGCATTTAAGACAAATTCTAAGACATGACATAATTTATAACGTCTTGTCACCAACGTCTTGGGTACGCCCGTGCTCGCCCCGCTGGATTTCAACTTACAACGTGCTGCTTTCTCTAGACCACGATTTCTCAAACGGATTTTTTTAGACGTACAAAATAATGGTGATACGATTAATAAAAAGTGCATACTTTGTTGCTGCGTCCAGCGTCGTCGACCATTTCTAGTGGCAAGTCATCTTCCCCTTCAGATTCGTCTTCCTCCGCGGCCATTTCTTCATCTTCTTCTGTTCCCGACTCGGCGCCGTTTGACGTTACACTTGGTACTCTAGAAAGATAGAAATATTGTCTATTAATTCATCTACACTAATATTATAAAGAGGAAAGAATTGTTTGTTTGTTTCTTTGTCTGTAACGAACGGGCTCCGAAACTACTGGACCGATTTGAAAAATTCTACACTATACCCGGATGACATAGGCTACTTTTTATCCCTGTATTCCACGGGAACGGGAAATACGCGGGTGAAACCGCGTGACGAACGATGAATAAGAATGTTATAAAGCATTCCTAATTGTTTGTCAACAGGTAGAATGTTTAAAAAATAATCATAAAAGAAGCGATGCTTGGACGGTCAATCAATCAGATCTGACGTGTAGTATTGCCGCTATATTTAATTTTTTAATCAAGCTATACAAAACCAGTTTATGCGGATCTCTCATTGTACGGGAAATCTATACAATGCGAGGTCATTTTATACTGGAAATGTACAGTTTGAAGTGTCGCCGTGTGTACGTAACCTAAGACTTCGAAGGCTAAGCTAATGTGGAACTTGTGTTCCAGAGTTGATACTATTGAAGTTTTGCCAAATTGACAATACAGCCCAAAATTTAGCGGCGACGGCTTTTTCAGTTCCGCACGTTCCTGTGTTATGATATCGTGTTCTGCATGTCCCGTACATGCAGAATACGATATCAAGTGCCCCATCGTTTGGTGTGGCAACACTATATATTTTACACTCCAGAGTACAGAGATAATTTTGATAATAAGCTTTCATTCCTTTCCCTGACATATCTACAAGATCACAAATACAAATAAATTTTCGTCCTATTAAGCCGACAAAATTATTACTACCTATCGGACGTCACGCGGTTTCAACCGCGTAGTTCCCGTTCCCGTGGGAATACAGGGATGAAAAGTAGCCTATATCACCCGGGGATAGTGTAGCTTCCCAACGGTGAAAGAATTGTTCAAATCGGTCCAGTAGTTTCGGAGCCTATTCGTTACAAACAAACAAACAAATCTTTTCTCTTTATAATATTAGTGTAGACAGGGGAATATTTTGCTATCGCTTGCAAATCCGGAAGCCTTGAACACATTGCACATGAGTATTATAAAAATAATCAATACGAAATTAGTGATAATCTTGCAAGACACGAGATGACTAAGCTCCACATAATTCCAGCCAACATAGCGATTTGGCCTTGATTGTATCTTTTCGTAGTCGACAAAATTAATATCACGTCTCTTGTGGAGGAAATTTGACATATTCAATTTTAAAATTGTACACTTTTCTACACTAATATTATAAATAGGAAAGATTTGTATTTTGTGTGTGTGTGTGTGTGTGTATGTTTGTAATTAATAAACTCAAAAACTACGGCGCCCATTTCAGAAACTCTTGCACCATTGGAAAGCTATATTCACCCTGAGTAACATCCGAATACAGAAATAAAAAGTAGCCTATAGGCTACTTTTTATTTCTGTATTCGGACGGGAACGGGAACTACGCGGGTGAAACCGCGTAACGCCGCTAGTCACTATATAAAATACTGACTGCCGCACTCAAGAGTTTTAATGATTACTTAGGCCATCACTTAGTAAAGGTTTTGACAGTTTTGTCATACAAAAGTATGTCAAAACTTTACTAAGTGACGGCTTAAGTAATCATTAAATATCTCTGAGTACCGCAGTGAGAATATCATAACTAATATACCAAAACAATAACAATAGCAACACCCCCGTGAATTTTATATATTGTATAGATGGACGAGTTAACATGTAAAAAATAAAACATTAAAACAGTACAAAAATGTTTTAAACAGTTAAATGTTTTTAACGACAGCTCATTAAAAGGTGACTGCTTTGGTCGTTAGGCTCATATTTTACTGTTTAAAGCAGTACAGTTAATGTTTTAGTTTGGCAATCAGAGAAGGGGAAGACTAAACAAACGAATGGACGGACTCTGTGAGGGATGATGTGGCTAGTAAGGAGGTGACTGCTGAAATGACGAGAAGACATGCTGCCCTATGGAATATGCTCAGAACCGTTTTTCTTCGCCTTATAACTACTAAATACATACAAAAACTCCGCCCTTTTAGCACGGGAAAAGGCAGAAACAGAACACAGAACGCCACCTGCTACGATCCTTACATACTCCTTTTGTCTCGTCCACATTCAAACATCTGGTCATACACGCAGAGTACTAAGCTAAGCTTTCTGAACAACGTCACCAATAAGGTCAGTGTATGGTCGTATCTATAATTCACTCTCTAAATATATCTAAGTCATATCTAGCTGGTCCGGAGGAAGGTGATGGCACCCATGATACTGGGTAATCCTAGTACGAGTGACCAATTACCCCTTTGACACTTACGTGCACGTTATATTCGAACATTAGTTTTTAAGAAGATTTCGCGCAATTTCGTCTCCGTCATATAATATAGCATAAAACCTTCCTTAATAAATGGACGATCCAACACAAAAATATTTTTTCAATTCCAAACAGTGTTTCCTGAAATTAGCGCGTTCAACCAAACAAAACTCTTCAGCTTTTTAATTCGGCCGTATGGATGTCGGAAATATCAAAAATGACGATTTTCCATACAAATCTTTCATCCCCAATTTAACTCCCTTAGGAGTTGAATACATAGATTTTGTTACAAACCTCTGCTGCGGCGCGGGATGCACTGGAAGAGATAATGAATCCAAGTCTGGAGGTTCCGGTACACCATGTAGCTTGCATAGTTCTCGCAGCAATATACCGACCTAGAAAGAGGAGAGGATATGTTTGTTAGACCATTGTGTTCGCAAAGATTTTTTTGAATATTAAATGGGCCTTGTCTTGAACTCAATCTTGTGCTGGGGAAGAATGAGGTACTTAAATAATAATTATAATATGGTAGAATAGCAGAATTGAAGAGATGGATATTTCACTTCAAAATTGGACTAATTGACAGACTGAAAATCCCAAGTGATGATTTGATTCCCGACTCTGGGGTTCGCTTGCAACATCGTCGTTGAGCAATAAACGTATTTAAAACAGCGTTATGTTACTGTGAATCGTTTGAAAAATACAGACTGATTTTTTAAGTTAGTTTAGACTAAACGCCTAAGTGATTTGTGTTGCAAACAGGCCTGAGCTGTCAGGCACATCATTGTCACTTGCTGACTAGCTTATATCTTTATCAAGCAATTATAATCTATATTTTGTGGACATATGCTGTGAAAATATAGTTCGTGTCAATACAAGAGAAGACCTCTTTTGTTTTCTGTCGATGTAGACCCCAAAAACTGGGTCATCGTTCATATGCATAAACAATACATTCCTCGTGCTGACGCTAATATTTACCACATTATTCTGTAGAACTACAAAAGATCACCTTAACCTACATCAAATAAATTTGCTAAATTAATAAATTTCGCTATTCTGGTAAAAATAAACGCCGAGGTTTTAAAAAAGAAAGGCAAATGATCACTTCCTATGTTAACGAAACTCACCTTCAAACAAATGACCTCGCTCTTGATTTAAAACATACAAGATCCTGGTATGCTTTTATTTTCTTTATATATTATTTACCTGTGTTGTTAACTCTATTGGCACGTGGAAAACTATTTATATTAGTACTTCGCGCGTGTTCGAAAATTTTAAAATAGTTAATGGCGTGTTCAATTTGCACATTGTGTAGGTAGGCACTTATTTTTGTACCGACAGGGTTCAATGAACTCGAGTTCATGCTCAAATAATCTTTACGTAGGTAACCGCATAGATAAAACTGCATGTTTTATAACAAAATATCGAATTTTCAAGCAATAGCTTCGCCTCCTACGTGGGACTTATACATAACTGGCGAAATGTGAGTATACATCGTCATCATCATATAACGTTCCCACTGCTGGGACACAGGCCTCCTCTCTAGGAGAGGGATGGGCTATAATCCACCACGCGGGCCCAGTGCGGATTGGTAGATGTCACATGTCTTCGATTTTTTTTGGTTCTAAGACATGCCGGTTTCCTCACGATGTTTTCCTTCACCGTTTTGAGGGCAGTGGTGATGAAATAAATTACAAAAAGTAATGCGCCTGGCTGGGTTCGAACCCACGACTCACTGTTAGTAAGTCGGGGCCGAGCAAGTACTCAAACATTTTCTTTTCACATGCAAATCATCTACTTTAAAAACCCCATACATGTGTTTGAAGCAATTTTGTATTCAATTTAGGTCTAAAACTGTATGTCTAGGCACAGTTGTGCAGTTAAAGCAGAAGTAAAAAATAATTTCATAACTTGTAATCTGTATTGAAGGCCAGAAGTGTGCGTATTGAGAGTTATGTTTAAGTCCCTTGTAATGTAATAGGGGGCGAGCCTAATGCTATCAGGTTATGCCGGGCACAAATCCAGACTCCGCGACTTCTACTGAGAAATTCCTGATCGAAAAACCCAATAACACTGCCGGATCCGGGAATCAACCCCAAGACATCATGCGCAGCAGTTGACAGTACAACTTACATCTTCTATTTATCAACAACAGCTTTTTTTCATTTATATCGTATTTTATAGAAAACGGGCAATTTTGTTGTGGCTATCATGACATTTTTACCAAGGTCGGCTAAGCAAACTAAATAATGCACTACGCGCTAGCCTGCTGCTAACCAAAGGTCGAAGTTCATAGAGAACCCCTTGCGACATATTGATCCACTTCAAGGACTATAATTATCTAAGTATTGATCAGCCATTTCCAATAATTTATATAATGCAATAACTCAAAGCATTTACTTCAATCAGACCATTAAATGCACTTGAATGTGAAAAAAACATAAAACGAAGCAATAATAACTTGTGAAAGTACTGTACTTACCCATTAAAAAGCATACATCTCTAAGGAGAAGAATGGACAAGAACCTCCATGGACTCTTTTAATCAATATTGCTATTGTGGGTTAGACCTCCCCCTGTCCCCTCGGTAAAACTGGTGGACTATTTTTCATATGACTATGGCAATGAAAAAAGAGAGGCTATGAATGTAATTTCTAATCCTTTATGTGCTGACTTTCTTTTCTTTTACAGAATTTTCACACTAAAGAAAAGCTATATTTTTTTCTTAAAAAAATGATTACAGGCGTGATGTTATGGTGTATTTTATGAAAAATCTTGTAATTCCATTGTTAGTGCATTGTCACAACATAATCCTGTTCTTATTGGGATTAAGACAGATTTTAATACTCATTAATATTGTTTTATTATTTCCTTAACGAGCAGGGGAATGACTGTGCATCCCTTGGTGCAGAGCAGCAGTCAGCAGTGATAGCCAGGGGCTGTCCCCAAGGAGGAGTACTGTCGCCCCTCCTCTGGAATCTGGTGATTAATGACCTCATCGCGAAGCTCAATGCTAACCACTTTTACACTATTGGGTACGCAGACGATCTCGCCATCCTCATCTCGGGGAAGGTGACAGGGACAATCTGCAACCTCACTCAGCAGGCATTACGCATAGTTGAGCGATGGTGTGCTGAGTTCGACCTCTCAGTGAACCCCACAAAAACTGAACTTATCATGTTTACCCAAAAACGAACGCTAGGCCCTCATCGCCTACCTAAGCTATTCGATACTGAGCTCCAGGTAACCAACGAGGTCAAATACCTGGGAGTTATCCTGGACAGTAAGTTAAATTGGAGCAGTCATCTTGACAACAAGCTTAACAGGGCCTGCATCACCTTTTGGCAATGCAGGAGGATGATAGGTAAGAAGTGGGGCCTATCCCCTAAAATTATACTTTGGCTTTACTGCGCGGTAATCCGACCCATGATCACCTACGGGGCAGTGGTCTGGTGGCCCCGAACCAAATTAATCACAGCGATAAGCAAGCTGCAACGTATGCAAAGGCTCGCCTGCATGGCGATCACAGGCTGCATGAGGACAACTCCGACCGCAGCTCTCGAAGCGATACTGGGGCTTCCGCCGCTCCACCTGTTCATTCAGCAGGAAGCAACGATGACGGCGTTGCGCCTCAATACGCTACAACTCTGGGGTAAGAAGTGCACGCAGCATACTGCGGCACTAGAGGGAATCCAAAGTGAGTTCCCCCTGGTGAAAGCTGTTAACGATCGAGTACCCAAACAGTACGTATTCGATAAGAAATACAAAATCCAACTCCATGAGGACCACCGCTGCGAGGGACTTAACCCTGCAGAATTAAGGATCTTCACGGACGGATCTAAAACAGGTACTGGTACTGGAGCCGGTGTCTTCTCGGAGGACCTCAACATCCACATAGCCGTACCTTTGGGGGCCCACAACACTGTCTTTCAGGCAGAATGCATGGGCATCTCCCTGGCGGCATCTGCCATCTTGGCTCGGGAGGTAAAGGAACACTCCATCCGCATACTCTCAGACAGCATGGCAGTGCTGCTGGCATTAAGGAGCCACACGGTGAATTCCGGGCTAATACACGAGTGCCACCAACGCCTGAACCAGGTTGGTAACCTCAATAATATAACCATTCAATGGATCAAAGGACATAGCGACTCCCGAGGCAACGATGCAGCGGACGAACTCGCTCGAAGGGGCTCGAGCATGGCGGCGGTGGGCCCAGAACCCATCGTGCCGCTACCTTTCGGCTATCTTCGCACGCTGGTAAGGAAACGTACCAAAGAACTTCACGCCAAGCTGTGGCTAGACCACGGCGAGTGTAGGCAGGCCAAGAAGGCGCTTCCCGCCATCGACGCTCGCCTCACCAAACAAGCGCTCCGGCTAACTAAACTGCAGCTACGCACAGTAACGGCTGCCATCACTGGACACGGTACTTTTAACAAGCACCTCTTTGTTATAGGAGTCACAGATAGTCCTCTGTGTCGAGCCTGCATGGAGGAAGAAGAAACAGCAGCCCACGTGCTCCTGCACTGTCCGGGGGTTGCCCCATACAGGGCCAAATACTTCGGTGACCCAGGTACTCTCCGCGAGATTGCCAGTAACACCAAGGGGTTGCTGGCTTTTCTCGGGGAGCTGGGGTGGATCGAGTGATATTCCCACCCGCACGTAAAATACGCGCATTGAGCGTGGAGTTGCGGACACCAGCCCGTTATACTTATACTTATACTTATACTTATGACTGTGCATCACATATGGGGTTTAATATAACAGGATTTTACTCACAAGTTCTGAAAAATTATGACTAACGTCTGGCACAATTAATTTAATCTAAATTAAAGAGATATTATACTGAAGTGTAGTTCAGAAAAATCTTTTGATGGTAACAACCTATGTATGGCTGTCTTTTTTCAATTGTTTCATGATCTGAACACATACAAATTAGCATATGGTGAAGAGGATAAATACTGATGATTTAATCAGTATAGCTTAACAATAACAATCTGGGTTAAAACCATATCAACGTTAGAATACAAACACAAACTGAATGTGAAGACATTATCCAAGCGGCACACGCCATAGCGGTCAGGGAAGTCACAGATACCCATATTTGTATCTCTGCGACAGTGTATCAGTCCTTCAACCCATAAAGAGAAACCAGATCGTTTCGAGACTGATACTAGAATGCCATAATGTCCTAAAAGGCGTTAAGGTACTTAACTACAACACGGTGACACTAAAAGGGATTTTAAAAAATCCCTTTTAGTATTTCCCTAGTAACCGATTCGGATATGTTTCCCTAAACTTTACTCCTTACACATACATGACCAAAATCCAGAACGGAAATATTTCGTCACATTTTATTTTAGAATAGAAAAATTACGGTAACATACATTTTATATCCTTACCTGGTTTATAACGTGGTTATCTCTGCCTTGTGTATTGGTCAGGATCTGGACAGCGTTTGTGACTACGGGATCTTCACTGTCAGCAAACCATACAGGTGGTGTGTTGGGGTATGTCTCCTAGTAAATACAAAAAAAACAAGTGAAAATAATGCTTATTCTTAATAATACAGCTAGAAAGCCCCCTTTCTACTGACATAAGACATTCCACTCCTAAATATATTGTTGTGGAACAAGGTACAACTGCATGGCTCAGTTGTGCGGAGCCCCTTAACAGGATATCGTACATTATCTTATGCCTGTTATGGACAACTAGCAGCAGCCTACAGTACATAACAGCACAATTGACAGAGCTGTCTAGATCACTGCACATTGATCAGACACTAATTGAGTGACGGTACGTGCTACTGAGGCGTTACGTGTCGCGGGTTTGTTCCCCGCACGGAACAAATATATGTATGGCCAAATTCTAATTATTTTGTATGCTAAAAATATTAGAAAAGAGTTATTGAGATTTGTTTGTAATTGACGATATTTGATTGGGTGTGGCAATAGGAATATTACATTGCTAAGCAAACAAGGGTTTCATACAAATAGTTACCCAAGCAAAGGTAGAATTGCAATTTTATAGACCTTTGTTACCTACTCTTGTAATATACCTATTTGATTTTCAAGACACAAATTCATCCTATAGGATAGGATTGCATCCAATTTAATCTATAGAAAAATAGCTAGAGTAACTTGACCTAGAATGTAACCATTTCTGAGATGACAAAATCCTTCCTCTCTCCCTATTTGATTTGGTTTTCAGACTGGATCAAACTTAAGCAGCTTTTACAATGCACACATAGAAAATTCACATGATCCAACATCAATGACAATTATCTATGTGTGCAAGCACTCTAATACTTCACTTCAAAATCAACAGTTGCTACTTGCCACAAGTAGAATGCTATCTGGCATAATTTGACTGCCAGTTTTTATCAACAATGAATTGACCTGAAATCGGTTTCTAAGGCAGTATCAAAGCTAAAGACTAAAAGACTGCAATGTTTTACATGTTATTTTTGACAGATTATACACATTTTTTTTATTTTCATACCAATTGATATTGTACCATGAACTTAAAACTAAATGTACCTAGTACATTTTGTATTTTTTTTTATATTTCATGTCAATGATGGCTGAAATAAAACATTAATTTTTGTATTCAATTTCTTAGTAAGTTGATAAGACTGGTAATTGGTAATTGCTGAACACAACACAGCACATTCAATGAAAACAGTATTAAATACTGGGTGTAAATGTCTGGAAGGCTAGTAGAAAAAAGGGTTAGTGCAAAAAAGTGTTACTGGTGTTACATCATAACATAACATCACACCTGTAATCCCAAGGTAAGGCAGAGGTTTAGTACATCCTCCTTTTGCCAGTTAAGTTTTAAGTCTCATGTAATAGGGGCAAGCCTTTGCCATTTCACTGTAATCATTTATTAATGTTATATATGTACTTTTTTATTTTTGATTTGTGTCTGTAGTCAATCGTAATATTGACTTACACCTTACTATTTTTTTGAGTCTGGTTCATCTAACTTCACAGACAATGTGTTGCTGGGGAGTTTGTTCTGCCACTTCTTCTTTCCAGCTAAAACACTAGGAAGTTTCGAAGGGTGGCCGTTTTAAAGCGGTGGATAATTTGCAGGCGGTGGTAAATTTTGATGTTCGAAAAGTGCTGATTATTCAGCCTAGTTTGAAATGACTTTCGATTTAGATTTTAATTCACAATAAATATCCCTGTATTGCCAATTACTAAGCATTACAGGCCCAGCAAAAGCTCAAAGATTCATAAATTATATTGCATGAATTACCTACATTACCAGCCTTAAGAATAGTGATTCAAACAAGTAGTTAAACATTGCAAATACCGTTATAGCAATCATTTTGCAAAAAGCTAATGGTCATAAAAGTATTGTTTTATGGACTGTGTGAAGTTTGCAGTACATTATTCAGGTCAGTATGACATACTTAGTTATTGCTCCAAAAAAAAGCTAAATTAAAAAGCAAGATCTGTTTGGGATTTTGATTGAATGAACATTTTTGAAGATTCGTTTTTTTGTGTTGTTTATGTGTTCCTTGCATTTGGTACTTGTCTCAAATAAACATTTCCTTTCTCTCTTAAGAATTAGATGGACATTATAAGAAGTGACTGGTAAATAGGTTATCAAATACCAATAGTTGTTGAAACAATACAAATGGCCATACAATAGGTTACAATGTACCAAATATTGATAACAGTGTGTAATGATTGTTTGGTATTATATCATAGCTAGTTATTGTATAGTACAAAAACAATACATGTTTACACTACACATGTGAGTCCTAGTAAACAGTAATGTATAAATACATTCAATGCACACTAATAACCTGTTATCAATGAATGGCCCAACTAAGGCCACTGAGCACATTCCAAGACTGCATTGTAGCATCAAAAAAAAACCACAGTAATGGGTCCAACAAAATGTCTACATGACAAAAAGCAGGTAGAGAGGATGACTAAGAGCCTTTGTCCCCAAAACGAGCCTGAATACCGTTATCCAAACAAAACAGACGTTACTCTCTCTATAAAATAGCTGTAATGATTCACGAACACTTTGATAATGACGTTCTGCGGCCGAAATGATCGATACAGCGATTCGACACGGCACCGTATGTTCAAATAAACAGTATGATCCGCCAAATCGTTCACGCGCGACTATTGATTAGGTCGAAAACATCGATGTTTTGTAAATAATTTACACAGAAACGTGACAAACGTACAGTTGCAACAGAGAAATGTAAATTCACTTCCGTAAACCTTTTGTTGACAGCCCTGCCCTCATAAACAACGACCCTTTGTCCCAGCTCAAGTTAATCAATAAAGTGCACCCTACAGCCAACACGTAACTTTTTAGGTCACATACTTTAATATGGTGAATATGGTACTTACAGTAATATTGGCATGTATTTCATATTTCTTTCCGCTTTTGCCAACGAATCTGCAGGTCAGTTCGTCGACACTGGCTGACATTATCTGAAACCGTTCATGGCTTTTTGGAAACACTTGTTCTAAAGTCTTTATTTCTAACTTAAGTGTATTTAAGCAAGCCATTAGTGTTTATTGAAACACTAAGTCTAAACTAACTAATAGTTATACACGATAAAATACATGAGAATAAATTTTACGTTCACTCCGCGACCAAGCAAAATGGCGGAACGTAATGGCGGAAATTATTATAAAAAATACTACTGTTTGCTGACGATAGAGGGCGAGAGTTGGACCAGAGACAAATTGACTTTTCCATTGCATTTTTGTCTCTATGTTAGTAGATGCTACATGAAAAAAACTTCAAATTATTGACAAAATATAGAATCTGTAAATTACACTTCATGCTGTTTCTTTGTACTACACTCTTTTGTAAACTCTTTTCATATTTTTTATGTACTCTTTTGCTTATCTCGAACACAAGCTGTCAGCTACACGTCTTAATAATCGATGCGAGGTGGTGATGAAAAGGGCCCGCGGGCGCACAGGCTTTAAGTCTAACCGAGTGAATTAGCTTTCGTTATGCTAAAATTAGAACATTACTAATTTACAACAGTTCACTACTTCAAAATCGAAATCAAATCGAAGCGTTTAAGAATACGGGTGCAGAAATTAATAAGCTACACCTACAACTCTGTCGGTAAACTCTATTGCTTTATTGAGTGACCGGGTATTTAAAAGCAAATTCGGCCTAATTCAGGCCAGTCATATAAGGGCACACGCTAGAAAATAGTTTGTAAGGATCGCCGTTACCGAAATCGGTAAGGATGACTATACAATCATGTAGCACTACCTTTTAAAATCATTTTTGTGAGCTAGCAACACGGTCCACGGCTCCTGGCAACCCAGTCCGCGACGCGCGAACTCAAGGACAGTGGAGTACGATTCGCGCGCGCTTTGAAGACATCCGCGAAACGCTCGTTTAACATTTTCCATAATTTACTGTTTAACCCCTGTTTGTATATTTGTTTTACCTATAGTTCTGTGTTTTACTCTTTTACAATATAATTTTACTAATTTAACGTACGTGACTCATTGAAATAGCCCAAATAACCAACCCTGAGAAAACTCTCCCTTATGTATACATTTATTTACACTACCATTAATTTTTTCACACGCCCAAACACAACCTGTATACGTGGTTTAGGTAGTCCCACTTTAAAGTTTAATATTTCACAAACGAATCCCCTAATCAAAGACCTATCCAACAACATCCCGCAAAAATGACTTCGGAAGAAAAAAAATATCCCCACTTTTGTGTAGATACTGGACTAACTGGAGACAATATTTTTTTTTTTTTCAATTTTTTTTTTTACCCCTTTTTCGTCGTATATTCATGCCAAATTACAGTTTTCTTTGAGATATAGTGCGGACTGAGTAAAACTGTAAGGGTTCCATGTTGAATAAGGAACCCTAAAAATAATTTATACCCGGTTCCATGTTTCGCGGATTTCACTTACCTGTGTTCATTTAGATTCGTGGCGCACTGCTGTATTGAAAAAAATCCCGTCTCCATCACATCACACTGCTTCGCAACACCAGCATGAAGAGCTTATTAGAAAAAAAATAATAAAGAAAATGCGAGTTGGACTCACGCATGAAGGGTTCCGTACTATCATATTAGGGAAGCAGTCTTTAATTTCTGTTATTTATTTTTTATCGTAGCAACCGAAATACACATTCTGTGATAGATAACTGATAAGATATGTAGTTCTTTTCGTAGTGTCTCGTATTTTTTTAAATGGTGCCATATCCCCCAAAAGTGCTGACTATATCTATTATAATTCAAACCACTTTTAGATGAAAGTATTTAGTGAGATCTACAGCATATTTTTTTCTATTTTTAAAAGTTAGAGAGACTCCGGAAGAGTTTATCTTTCATACGATTGACTTTGAGAAAAAAATAGTTCTAGGACCTCAATATCAGTTTTAAAGTCCTGCATGTTTAGGTTTGATGTTTTTTGTTTAGTTTTAGTTCCATGTAGGTCCGTTCATACCGCCTGGTTTTTTTTTATCTGAACCGTAAACTGGCTCATAGAATTAATCTACCTACCAAGTTTCAACTGTATGGCCGTTAACACCGCCGATAAGCGCTGGTAAATCGGCGTCGTTATTGTATGTGTTGTCGTACTTTTATGTTAATTTTATATGGCGGGTGGCGCCAGCGCAGATTGTAAAAAGTTAGAAACTTTCTTCAGAATTGTTAGCGACGATACGTAAATACTGTGATGTCATTTCGATTAGGATAGATTTAGTTATTATTACGATGTTTTTAAGTGTTTCTTAAATTAGCTACAGCTCTGCTTAAACCCTTCGGGTACGATGTTATAAGTGTTGTGCATTCCTACCGCCTGGCGGCGCTAGCTGTAGGTTAAGTACTACGGAACGTTACCATGACGGGAGCCGTTTCGCAGCTTAACCCCCTAAGGATTACAGGCGTAATGTTAAGTGTTGTGCATTCCTGCCGCCTAGCCAGGTGGTGCCCTCCCGTAGGTGAGTATATGTTCTGTGCGCCTAGCGGCGCTAGTCGTAGGTTTAAGTATTGTAAGGTCAGGTACCATGGAACATTACCATAACGAGAGCCGTTTCAGTATTTTTGTAATTTTAAGGTGTAAATTAAGGTTTTTATAAATTGTCTTTGTTTTGTTATGTAAAATAAGTTAGTCCTAAGATTAGGAACATAAGAAAAACCATGTGAGGGATGTTTTACCACTAAAAAACAAGTAAGGCTAATTTTCCCGCGTTCCCACCAGCAGTAAGGTTACCTTTTCACGCGTAAATGCACTAAAAGGCATGTGCGCATGCGCAGACTATGGGATCGTGATTGGTCAGCGCCTTTAGCAATTAGAATATAAATATGGGAACATTTTCGGTGGAAAAGCATTCCGAATCCGACTGCGACTTAAGTAAGAAACCTGAAGAATAAACTAGAAGAAATACCCCGAAGAAGTGTCATTATTTCACCCTCCACTGCACACTCTCCAGTCGACATCCCGCCAGCAAACCCGCTCCACTCAACATCACAACAAACTCTCTCACGAGCGCAACAAGGATGAAGAAAAAGAAAAGCCGCAGTTACACGTTATTTTGGTCGTTTCGTCGTGTTGGTACCTCTACCTATAAACGTGTGACTGCGGCTTTTCTTTTTCAGCGTCGTTTCTTTTTGTCGTTGTCGGGTTTTATTTTCTGACTTTTTTTGGACGTGTAAAAAATGTGTGTGTTTCTAAAAAAGGGTGAGTGACCATAAATTTATTTTTCATGTTGTACACCCCTAGACAACCGGCTCGGTTTTATGTAAGGTTTCTTTAATTCCATGGCCCCAAGTAGAATGGTACTATGACAGGAAGAGGATGATGATTGATCACCACGTTTGCTCATGGTAGATAGGCGATTTATGACTTATTTCATTTTAGTACATACCTACCTTTTTTTTTTTTTTTTTTTTTGGTGGGTGTAAAATCATCGAATAACCCCTCCCGCTCTTGGGCAGAGCGAAAGGGAGTGTCAGACTTCTACTGACTAAAAACCACCCATGTTCCTTCTTCGCCCTCTATGTCGAGGCCGCGATAACCAGAGGACTACCCGCAGCCCCGACAGGCGTCGGCCCTTTCGGGCCCCTCCCATGTTGCTGAAATCTCTTTGAGGCGCGCGTGGAACACGAACGCGCCGTCGACACGGCCTGTTTTCGTCGTGAGACGGACGGACGGCGAGTTAGCCCATCACTCACCGTCCACAGGCCCGCGTCTACGGTGGCCGGAGGTCATCGCGGGACCCCCGACGCCCGGAGCGCCTCCCGCGGCGGCTGGGACGAGAGGTTCTCTCCCTCTCGCGTTCCGCCACCTCCTTCGCTAACATCACTGCTTCGCAGAAGGAGGCGACGGCGTCCCATTCCTCCTCGCCCCGGACCATGGCTTGCACCAGGGCCGGGCGCGAGACGTCGCCGCCGCCAACACGAACACGGCGGGGCTCCGCCCAAGCGAGGCACACCTCCACTGTGTGCTCCACCGTGTCCTCCGGCCGATCCTCACAATGGTGGCATCCGGGCGTTTCCTCCCGCCTGATTCGGTGCAGGTACCTCCCGAAACAACCGTGTCCGGTGAGGACCTGCGTCAGACGGAAGGTGAGGGCGCCGTGGCGCCTCTCAAGCCACTCCTCAAAGAGGGGACTTACCGCCACTATCGTGGCGTGCCCTATTAGTGTACCCCTAAACACTTAATCATCAGCATAGCCTTTTCTCAACTATTTTGGTGTTGGCTCCCAGTCTAATGGGATGCAGCTGAATACCAATATTTTACATGGAACGACTGCCTATCTGACCTCCACAATCCTGTTATTACTGGGCAATACGATACCCCCTTAGTAAGACAGGTTGTCAGACTTTCGGACGACTGACTACCTGTAACGACCTCGGCAGGGCTATTGCGTATCTTGTAAATGACAGTGGCTATCATCAATTAACTGTCAAATGGTTCCATTTTGTACTAAACCTCTAAACCTTAACCAATTTGACAATTAATCCATGGACGATATGATAGCCACTGACATTTAAAAGATACGCAATAGCATTGTAGATCAATGATCTGAGGTAACGACTAGGACTGTCACAGATCTATAAATGACAGCCGGAACCAACGGCATAAAGTGCTTTCAATAGGACAATTATTCAATAGGAGCCTTAAACATTATTGACAATAAGAATGTTTTTTATTTTTTAAGTAGGTATATATGGACATGTGATGAAGAGGGACGAATCGTTATGTGACTAAAATCAATACTGTGGAGCGTAATCTTCTGCTGGCTGTGGGGGAGTAGGAGTCGGGCTTATGGCTTCAGACACTCCCGACATCCACCATTGGCACCATGATGCATGACTCATCATTCCGGGTCACTACAAGTCTACGTTTAGGCACACCTTGTGTTGCTCCGCATCGTTTTTACTGCAGTGAAGCTGTCGACAGTCTCGGACACCATGGCCTGTTCCGCTACCGGAGCGCAGGCCGCATTGCACGACACGCCAGCATTAACGATATTATTCGTCGAGCCCTTGCCAGCGCCGGTGTACCAGTGGTTTTAGAACTTAACGGCTTGGTACGTGACGATGGGAAGAGGCCAGATGGCATAACGTTGGTGCCTTGGAAGGTGGGTAGGCCTTTGGTGTGTGATGCAACCTTTGTCGACACCCTTGCATAATCTCACGTTGCAAGCACGGCGGGCTGTGCGGGCACTGCTGCTGCCTCGGGGACCGAGTGCGCGTCTCCTTTTCAAGGAAATCTCTTGCCGTCTAGTTGACATTTCGCGTGACCAGAGGGCTGGCTCTTTCTTTGGTCAAAGGATTAGCGTTCACGTTCCCGGTTGTCAGCGATGCGGAGGAGTACTAGAATGTCTTATTTGGTCGTTGTATATTTAATATGTGAGTATAAACTTTAATGTTTAATTACTATTTTTGTATTTTGTATATAATGTACATAACCAGCTAACTTATAATTACTTATTATAAAAAAACCTTTACTTAAACAAATCAAAAATTTAAAATATTTTAGAAGCTAAATTATTATCCGACTGCTACACCTCTGCCCTTCGGCCTTCGGCTATTACACGTGTTTTAAATAAGAATATATATTTTATACAGTAGCATCTCTTCGTACTAATCTTATAATCGTCTTTTCGTTAGGAGTCATCAATAAACGCCATGCGGTGTATGTAAAGGCTTCTACCGTACTCTTAGTGCTCTCGACGCGGTACTGTGAAAACATCTTGACAATGCAGATTCCGAACTGAAGTCTTGCGAACCTGGAACCTGAAAAAATACATTTCGTGAAGTAATTTTTTTAAATAATAATTTATCATATGCCTTTACCCAAATATGTTGGGGTCGATTTCCAGTCTAACCTGTCACAAACTCCTGAATGTCAGTATTTTACGTGGAGCGACTGCCTATTTGACCTAAACAGCCCATTCATGAAGTTAACGTAGAATACGTCTAATTCAAAACGCTTATAAAAAAAAATAGTGGACTATTATTATCACAGATTACTATAGTTGCCATACAACGTTGCAATGCTGTCAGACTTTTGAGGACATTACCAGTTGACAGCTTTGAGGAGAAGTTTTTCGGAGAGGAGGAGAAGGTTTGTATGACTATATCCTCAAGATTGGGATATAATCAAATACAGAAAGATTTTTTTAAACAAAATTAGCTTGTACAAACAAACCCTTCAATTTTATTGAAATAGGTTTATTGAACTACCGTTAAGTAATGACATTTAAGTAATCTTTGAATTTTTGTAACACCACGCCTTTTATCCCAGAAGGGTTAGGCAGAGGTTTGTTTACCTAGTGCCCTAGTCCCATTAAGTAGGTGACAATTTAAGCCTATTGTCATCACCGGGGCACGAATCCAGAATACGTATCTACCACTGAGAAACTCCTGGTAGAAAATCTCAATAACACTTTGCGTCTTTGCCCAATCGAGAATCAACCAAGGAATTCATGATCAGTAGTCATACTTGCATGCGTCAACTAGAGCAACAAGGCAGTTGCGAGTCGAGTTGCTAATGCAGTAAGCAAATCACACGTAACACGATGAATCGTACACAGTATTTACTAGGGTCCAATAGTTTTCATAATCAACTTACCAAGACAGCTTCGAGGCCCAAGTCCAAATGGCAACATAGTACTGGGGTGGCGGTCTTTAATCATTTCTGGCGAGAATCTTTCTGGTATAAACTTCTCAGGTTCAGGAAAATATTTCTTATCATTTTGAATAGCAGACGCAGAAATTGCTACGACAGTATCTTTGTGAATCACGAAGTCTGTACCATCCAACTGAATATCTCGACCAACATTTCTGGCAACAGAGTTTGCTAAAGGATGCATTCGCAGGGTCTCGTCAAAAACCATCTGTACATATTTCATTTCTTTTAGTATTTCGTAAGTAAACTTTCCATCATGCTTTTGTAACACTTCGTCAATTTCTTGAATCAACTTCGTTTGTACTTCTGGATTCTTAGCTAGATGGAACATTGCAAAACTCAACACTAACGAAATGTTTGCATACCCGGCAGCATAGAAAATGAGCACTTGTCCAGCTAGAACATCATCTGTAATGTTCAACCACAGTTCTTTATCATCTTTACTTTTCTTCCCAGAGCTGACACTGCCATCTCGCCTCAAACCCATCAAGACGTCCATGATTCTGTTTCTTTCAATATTTGGAACAGCATCCAGATCAATACCAGCTTGAAGAATTTGTTTACAAAATTGATTTACTTTCTCTGAAAAAATGGATAAATTAAACTTCGATAGAGTACCAGAGAATAGCAACTCCAGTTCAAGAAAGAAACTTGTTTTTTGGATTCTCGCATCCATCACATCACATAGCTGATTGTCTTCGTTATATGGGTCCACGTCAATACCAAATGCATATGTCGTGATTGAGTCAACAGCATACCTTCTTACAGCTGGTAAAATATCAAGTTCTGATTGTTTCATAGTGGCACGGTCAATAAATTCAATGAATTTGTCTGCTCGGGAGGCAAGAACGTTAAAATTAGCTTTGAGTTTGCTAGATGTAAACACTGCATTGAAAGGTTTTCTCAAAACTTTTCCCACCTCAGCGCTGGCATGAAATAGATTATCTCCCAATCGTTGCTTGCTAAAATTTAATCCGCGATCAGGAAAAGAATCAAAGTCTTTAATAAGTACTTGTTTTACCATATCCAGATCACGAATCAGTAAAGTAGGAGACTTCATTCTGTAGAGGCCGACCACCTTCTCGTTGGGATATTGTTTGTAGAGTTCACTGTACAGGACTCCGACGTGCTTTCTTCTGAAGAATACATCGATAAAGTTTCCAAAGAATGGGATAGGGGTTGGTCCTTTGACTTTTCTGTCTTTCCAATAGTTGAATGTTCTGGTGAAGTAGTAGTAAAGGAAGAAAATAACCGTTATAAAAATTACAAAATATTGAGACATAGTGTTAGCCTCCTTAAAAACACTGCCAACTGTGATCAATTTAGAATCAATCAGAAACGTGCATTTAAAATGGTATATAAATGAATGAAGGATCTGCGATAGGTAGCTGCATTTGAAAAGGAAACAATCAGATAATTTCTATACAATTAGCATTTTTATCGTAATTGAATCAAATCGTAAATTAAAAGGTTGCGGTTGCCGAAAAGGGTGGTGGGTACATATACAGCGTGTTTCAGAAAAGTGATTCAACTTTCTCTATGGGACCAAAATCGTAATCGCGAATAAATGGTTACATCCAAAAAAAATCCATTAAAAATTGTCAGTTTCATGGTCAGTGGGCTCCCTTAAATATGGTTTTTATGGTTTTTCTGTACCACGATATATACGAGCCCAACAATATTTTCGGCAACTGCAACTTCAAATTTTCTGAGTAGGACCATTTTTTCTCAGCTATGATATAATGGTCCCATACAGTAAGTAATTAAGTGATAGTCTTTAATACTACACCTTCAAATATTATCACACAATTTCTGAAACATGCTAATAGACGGTCACATCAACAATAAGGTTCTTCTCTATAAAGTACCTGGCTTTGGCGTAATTGATATTTTATCAATACTGAATGATAACAATCAGAATAATAGTTCTGATAGTATCTTCCTATCCAAATAACATTTTTTTCGACCTTAAAGGTTCATCAAACTTTCTTTTTTGTACAGTAGGTATGCAACTAGGGGTTAAAGCAATGCCTTACATCACCCGCGCTATCCTGAATCCTAATCGAGACCTCCTCGAAAATCCTGAGAGCAGTGAGCGGTAAGTGTCCAAGATCTTTGTCTCGTCACATTTACCCTCGAGGAGTATATTCTTATTTACTTCTTTTCACACCTTCTGCGTGTAAATAAAAACCTAAAATGAGTAAATAATTACCGAAACACGGTGCGTTTGAAGGTCTCCCACTAGGTGGACCGATGACCTGGTAAGGTTGAGGGGATCCGCTGGATACGAGACGCACCGGACCGGTCAATGTTGCGAAACTTGGGGAAAGCATAGGTCCAGTAGTGGACGATTTTCGGCCGATATAATGATGATGATACTTAATTAACATTACCCATGTTACGCCTGTATTCCGAAGCAGTAGGGTAAGGCTAAAGTATACCTAACAGTACCACCCACATTTTTTCAATTATTATGTTTTAAGCGCCATAAATAGGGAGCGAGCCTATTGTCACCAACCGAGCAAAAATCCAGAGTCTGAGGCTAGTACAGTAATATAAAGTAAAACAATTCGTTTTTAGTAGCAGAACTAATATAATCTTCACTTTTGTAGAACGTAAGTCATCGACAAAGGACATTGTTCTGCTCTCATACATCGTGCGCCCTGGGCCCAAGAGCATCGGAAAATTATGTGTTGTATTGTCGATCATTATAAACACTGCTCGCTGCTTGCTGCTGTCCTTTAAAAAATAAGTTATGTCGGCAGCTCTGGGCTCTTTCAGTATTTGAGGAAGATGGCGGCGATTAATGATATTAGTCTCGTTAAATATTATTTATTATTCACTTTGCCATGCAGCTAGTCGGTGTTACAAAAGTATTTGCAACTATAATGGTGGCGATGGAATAAAACCAACGATGGATGACTTATAGGAGTTTATTCTCTTTACTTCAACACTTTACAGACTTTAGCAAACAAAGTTAGACTTAGGTTAGACCTATTAGTGGACCTAGGGATGGACTGCGGGGCTATCCTATCCCTTCACCTCCTAGCTAGGCTATTCCTGAGGGCGACGGGGCCTCCGCTCAGGGCAAGCTTATGACAACAGTGGTGACTGCGGGGCTATCGACCACTGTGCCGTCTAAGTAGCGAGTGACTAGTTCCTCGGTGGTGCGGTTTTATATAGGCAGTTTGACAGATGCCAGTGTGTGTCTTCACCATCTCGTGCTTGTATGTGGTTGTAACCTTCGTTGACGTCACGGACACTTCTCACGTTGAATGTTAGATGTCGCTAGTAGTCTGTTGGTACTGTTGATGTTATCGTCTTATTGATGATTGTTGTTGTGTAAGTTGCGATCTACTCGGGTGGCGTAATGTTGTGCACAGAATCCGGTAGATGGCGTAAGGCGTCGTGTTATATTCTCCCCCTCTGGTACTCTATGGTCGTCCCGACTGAGTACCAGCACCAGTTTGTTTCCGCGGCCTTCCTCTTCGGCGTATCGGATAAGTTGGTTTGGATATCACGTTGTCTCTCTTTTCAAACTTCGTTATTGCTGACGTATGATACTTTCCAATAGGTTTGTCTGGAGTTCCTGAGTGAGCAATTTCATAAGTAGAGGTTCCATGTTTCTTTAATATAACATACGGTCCATCTCGTCGAGAAGCAAATTTTGAAGTAAACTGTTTATCGATGTTGCTAATGGGATGAGATTCTATCAAGACTAAGTCTCCAACTTGGTAGTCTGGATCAGGTCTTCTCTTGCTATTTGCTCTTTGGCGGGTCGTTTCTTTGTTACACTCTATATTTTCTTTTGCTAATTCTAAGTCTTGGGCTAGTTGTTTTAACTTTGGGGTGATTTCTGCGACAAAGTTTTCTGATTCTACGACCGAGCTTAGATCATGTGTCAATTCATATGGTGTACGCAATTCTCTCCCAAATGTTAGGTATGATGGTGAGTAGCCTGTAGTTTGACACTTAGCTGTATTCATTGCGAATCTTATTGTTGGTAAAGTCGATGGCCAGTTTTTATGTTTGTCTTTTACCATGATTGCAATTTGTGACTTCATGTCCCTATTTTTCCTTTCAACCACATTTGGTTCAGGGTGATATACGGGTGTGAATATTTGTTGAATTTCTAAGCAATATGCTAGTTTTTGCATTATCGCTGATATAAATTGTACTCCATTATCGCTGATAATTTTCCTTGGCAACCCATACCGAAGAAATATTTCATTGAGTAAAATGATGGCACAATTTTCACCAGTTGCTTCATTTAGTGGGAATAATTCTACCCATCTTGAAGTAGTATCTTCTATGATCAAAATCCACTTTTCTCCTGTTGGTCCCTTTGGTAATGGTCCAAAAAGATCGATGGACAATACCTCAAATCGTTTAGAGTTTGGAGTGGACTGATATAAGCCTGCTGGTTTTTTATTAGTGGGCTTATATTTTTGGCATTCGACACATGTTTTTACGTATTTTATAACGTCTTTTCGTAGTCCCGTCCAATAAAAATTATTTGTTATTCGTTGTATTGTTCTTTCCACTCCCATATGACCAGCAGTAGGTGAGTCATGGAAGGCGTTCAGAACGTTTTGTATTTCATGACGTGGAACTACTAACTTTGCATTGTCGTTTTCTTGTTCTGGCATGTAAAGATATAGGACACCTTTATGGACTAGGTACCCTTTCTTAATGTATTCTACATAACTTGGTATTTCTTTTCCTTCTTCTAATATTTTTATGATACTTTGAAGGGTGTCATCTTTCATTTGTTCATCTCTTAACTGTTTTTCATTGTATTTAGGTAGATCTAACTCTGTGGTGCATATTATGCATATTCCATCATGCTGCTCACACGGTGGTCGAGACAATGTATCAGCTACTACATTAGTTCGTCCTGGAGTATATTGGATTTTAAACTCGTATGGTTGCAGCTGTAGAGCCCATCGTGCTAAGCGACCAGTAGGTGTTTTAAGAGTCATTAACCATTTCAACGGTTGATGATCTGTAATAGTGATGAACTTTGTTCCTTCTATATAGCCACGAAATTTTGCAATTGCCCATACTATGGCTAGTGCTTCCTTTTCTGTGACACTGTAATTGCGTTCAGCTTGTGTTAAGAGTCTACTTGCGTATTCCACAGGGTGCTCATTGTCCCCCTCCCCCTGCACTAAAGCTGCGCCAATGGCATACTGACTGGCATCAGTCTTGATAGCAAAGGGTAAATCGTCACTTGCCTGTTTTAACACTGGTGACGTAGTCAAGGCATTTTTTAATTTCATAAATGCTTCTTGTTGCTCTTGTTCCCACTTCCAGTTTATTTTCTTCTTCGTTAGGTTAGTAAGTGGTCTAGCAATATCCGCAAAATTATGAATAAATCTCCGATACCATGACGCGGTTTGTAAAAACGATATTAATTGTTTTAAGTTTTTAGGCGCCTGACGGTTTGCAATAGCAGAGATTTTCTCTGGGTCGGTTTTGATACCGTCAGAAACTATAAGGTGGCCCAGGTATTTAATTTCTGAACACATAAATTTACATTTCTTTCTGTTGGCTCGAAGCTTGTATTCTCTAAGTTTAATAAATACTTCTCTTAGGTCTTTTACATGTTGACTGAAAGTACTAGATCTTATAATTAGATCATCTAAATAACTTAATACACACTTCGCGTGCAATCCTTGTATGAATTTGTCCATTAATCTTTGGAACGTAGCAGGCGCGTTTCGAAGACCGAACGGCATTCGCTTGAAACGGAACGTTCCAAATGGTGATACAAAGCTTGTTTTATCGTAATCATCTGGATGTACCATTATTTGCCAGTAACTGGACTGTAAATCAATTGTTGACATGTATGGCATCGCTTTTGCCTGATGTAATAAGTCGTCAATACGAGGCAACGGATATCTGTCTGGTTTAGTTATCTCGTTGAGCCTTCGATAATCTACGCAAACTCGAACATCGTTTTCTCCTTTTGGAACTAGAATTACAGGTGCTGACCATGGGGAATCGCATTCCTCGATAACGTCATCATTTATCATATCATCCAGCTTTTCTCTTAATTGCTTTTGCCTTGTTGGTGACAACCTGTAGGGCTTAACACTAATAGGAGGATGATTGCCTGTGTCGATTCTATGTTGTGTAAATGGAGTTGGTTCCGTGTTTTTCTCAAAGATGTCGCTGTGCTCAATTAACAATTCATTGAACATCTTTTGCTCATTGTTTGTAAGTAAGGTTCCTTCATCGGGGTTTAAATGAAGATCAACAGAATACAAAGAAGTTGGGTTTATTGGTAAATAAACAATACGTGGATCAATACAAGATTTGCTGTCAGCGGGTTCCCGTGGACGTGTAGGACCTGGTGGCGTGTCAAATTTATGCAATGTCCATTTTGGTCGTTTCACTGGTGGACTGTTTTGTACGTCGGATGCTGTCGGTGTAATGGGTAACGGTGACAACATGTCCAGCTCATTAGCCCAATGGATGAACTCTGACACTGCCTTAATTTCCACTGGCTCCTGTCTCACTTCAAATGTCATCCGCTTTACTGCCTTCATTGGTATGGCGTCATTGTTCAGTTGGATGAAGTCGTAATTTGTTTCTGGTTCATCAATAAAGTTCCAACAGCGTTGCGGTGCATTAAGCATCATTCCTGCCTGTTCTAGGAATTCGATACCTAGCAACGTACGGTTGTCAACAGCTTCTGGTATGACTGACAATGTTATTGGTAATGTGCGTTTTCCAATACGTATGTCATTTGTCGTTGTCAACAAGTTTGACTTTTTCACCGTTCCATCTGCCAATTTGATGTCGGTTATTTGCTGGTCAAACTGTGTTCCTTTACGTAACAACGTCTTGTATAGTTGCATACATGCAATACTGCGACGGGCAGCAGTATCTATGTATACATAGCCTTCTTCCCCTTTTATATTTACCCTTATTGTCGGTATTTTGGCTTGTATTTTTAAAGTATTTTGCACTGTACAAAATGCAACGGGCTTTGGTGGCGTTTCCTTTGTTTTACAGGTATTGCAGCTACTCCTGTAAACACCAGGTGCTCCACATCCATAGCACGTGATGACTGGCTTCTTTTCAGCTTGAGAAACTGCCGTTTCCTTTTCTTCTGCCAACCTTTTGCGACACACATCAAATAGATGACCCTTCTTGCCACAAAAAGAACATCTTTTGAGCGGCTTCCGTTCCGGTTGTGTTGATGTCGTTACCTCACCAGCTTCCTTGAGCAGACTCTCAATATGACGACCACGGGCCAGGAGTTCTGCAAATGTCTTCACATCTGTGCGAGCAATCTCCTTTTTGTAGGTTATGTTGAGTAGTCCGTAAACATAGTCTAAATGTTCCTCTTCCTTATTTCTTTTAGCTGGTAATTGTGCGAGTAAGGCACGTTTTTCACACATAAACGCGTCAATTGTTTCTGTGGTTTGTTTTTTTGAATAAATTTCCAAATAAATTTCGTGTGGCTGCATTTTCGGCGCAAAAGCAGACTTAATGGCGTCGAGAGCTTGTGTCCACTTTTTAATGTCGCCTTTTACACCGTTCCACCACGTAGCAGCAGTACCAGACAATAACAAAGTTAAACCTTCCAAGGCGTCTTCGTCACTGATTTTCTCTATCTTTTTGTAGACTGAGATACTGGTCACAAATTCTTCTACTTTATTAAAATTTCGTTCACCATCGTAACGTTTTGTGCACGCAGCAAAACTTTTAAAATGTTTATTTGCACTTTCGTTCGCTTCTGTCACTTTTGTTAAGAGTGCAGTGAATTGCTCCTGAGTCAACGTCACCATTTCTTGTTTTTCCTCAGACATGTCAATACTGTCAAAATAATATAAATGCTCTTGAGGGTAGGCTTCTGTTTATCCGCCAATATGTAGGTACACCGTCAGAAATGTGGGTACTCCGATAAAATTGTTGCGGGTAGAAGAAGATTTTTACGTTGGGCGCCAATATAATGGTGGCGATGGAATAAAACCAACGATGGATGACTTATAGGAGTTTATTCTCTTTACTTCAACACTTTACAGACTTTAGCAAACAAAGTTAGACTTAGGTTAGACCTATTAGTGGACCTAGGGATGGACTGCGGGGCTATCCTATCCCTTCACCTCCTAGCTAGGCTATTCCTGAGGGCGACGGGGCCTCCGCTCAGGGCAAGCTTATGACAACAGTGGTGACTGCGGGGCTATCGACCACTGTGCCGTCTAAGTAGCGAGTGACTAGTTCCTCGGTGGTGCGGTTTTATATAGGCAGTTTGACAGATGCCAGTGTGTGTCTTCACCATCTCGTGCTTGTATGTGGTTGTAACCTTCGTTGACGTCACGGACACTTCTCACGTTGAATGTTAGATGTCGCTAGTAGTCTGTTGGTACTGTTGATGTTATCGTCTTATTGATGATTGTTGTTGTGTAAGTTGCGATCTACTCGGGTGGCGTAATGTTGTGCACAGAATCCGGTAGATGGCGTAAGGCGTCGTGTTATACAACTAATTTATTAAAATAGATAATGAATCATCGTGGTGGACCGATACTCTTGTTGCACAGGACCAATTAGAACAATCTCCTTTTGGCGGTAATGATGACACATATCAAAAACCATAGCTTATTAAAGATGTTGTAATATACAGAGACATTCAAGATAAATAAATCCAATATAACTTGACCCAGGACTTGATGCTCAGCACCGCTTGCGACCACTAGACCAACAAGGCCAGTACTAAGAAGAAAATTAGGGTTAGCTCGTTCCACATCTTTGACCTCATCTCTAAGAACAAGATCGAGGTCAGGAGTAAGCCCATTCCACAAAATAAAAATTAGTTAATTTAATGGTATTGCAATATCCTACACGCGCCAGTGTTGGTAGGTTAGGTTTTTTCCGTTTTTAAGGACACAAATCGCCAAAACCGAGAGTAGGTAGGTACAGCTAATCTTCTTGTCCCAAATAACTGTGTAGTGTGTGAGCATCCTATGGATCACCCTGTATAGACAACGCAGTACAATTAGAGGTAAACTAACATATATTATTATCGGTGTCACATGTCTTCGCAAGTGACTTTGTTGATCACTATCAAGCTACTATAATAGTTTCTATAAAGAGTTTTACAGTAGTATTTAGATTTATTATCATTTTATTTTGCTTTTTGGTTACCTATAGATTATATCTAAACCTGATTTACCTGATACCTGCAACCTAGTAAAGTATTTCATCATTAACAAAATTGAAACGCGCTAGGGAGGAAATCACTGAATTTACTGGTGATGTTCTGTAGAGCAAGGAGCCAGGTGTTTAGTTAGTGTTGGCATTAAGGGCACAGCCTGTGTGACCACAAATTTTGTTGTGTGCTACGCGCGTTACGCGCCACGTTCATAGGCTTTGCAAAGATAAAAAACTACGAAGTGTATTTAAAAGGTTCTATAGTTTCTGCCTACCTCCATTTGAATTTTTTTATCTTAGGCCGTAGCGCAAACAGATTAAATATTTTACAATTTATATTATTAACTTAAGATGCCATAGAATAGGGTAGCTGACAAAAAAAATCTAGTCCGTCAGATAGATTTCCAAAAAATATTGGAAAATATTGGTAAACAATAAATGAAGTCGTGCGACGTCATAGTTTGGTAGATTTTTTACTAGAAAGTGTCGTCCCACTCACGATCTTTGACACGTTTTAATTCAATTTGAATTAATTTCTTACAACAAAAAACACATATCCAATATTTTTTTTTTGATAATTTAAAGCTTAAAATATGCGGATTTGCCACCGAATGATGATTTTTATTTTAATGGTAAAACAAACATAAGTTTGCAGTTTATGGAAATGTGCTTAACTTAAAATCATTGAAGAGGCCTTAATCATTGGAGGAGATTGGAAGAGGGGACTGGGGGGGGGTTGTTCGAAAGAGATACAGCGGCCTTGACACAAATTGCTAAGAAGGAACATGGGTTGTTTTTATTCAGTAGAAGTCTGTCACTCCCTACCTACCGCTCTGCTAGCTGGTGGAGTCATTTAATGATTTCCCACGCACCGAAAAAAAAGGTCGATTGTTTTATTTGTTGTTTTAGTGGCAACTGACATACATTTTTTATTCTGTGATCTAGGTTTGTTTTTTGTAGTGTTTGTTTATACGACAAAGTCATATTTGCAGTTTTTTGAAGAACTGCTGACTGTATAATTATCTTTAAACCAAAAGATTGTTGATAGAGTTGAAAGTGTTCATTTAGAATTTTAGATGTACAGCTTAGAATATTTTTTTTTTTTTGATTTTTCACTTTGTTATTTTATAAGTGGGGTGGGGCACACACATTTTACCACTTTGGAAGAGAGTGGAGAGTTAAAAAAAAATTTACCTATTAAAAATTAAATTAAAATGATTAAATTAGAATAAAATACTTACCTGCAAAATCTCAATGTATTTTCTATAGACCCCACGCACGTATACATTTCATGGTTTTATTTTTTTGGTTTCAGTTCTCCTGTTATTTTTGTTAAAAAAGAACATTACCCTTTCCTTGCAGTCGGGAATTAGGAATGTTTACTGACTTAAAAAAATGTGATTCTAATTAGTCTGTCTGTTAGATTATCGAAAAATATTGGACACGTATTTTTTTTATCAAATCAATAAAAATTGACGAAGCTAAAACGCGTCAAAGATTTGAGTGGGGGTTGGTGACGTCACTGACCTCTAAAAAATGTCATACTAATGTCTTAGATTATGACGCAACGCGAGTTTTCAAAGCACTGTATCGTCTTTATTGTATGTTTACGTAAAAAAGAAAAAATACGTGTCCAATATTTTTTGGAAATTTCTTTAAGACGGACTAATTAGATTTTTTTAGTTAACTACCCTATTATGAACTGACTCACAGAAAACATCTACCTACTCTACATTTACTGTATAGTTTCACAATAATGTGGCTGTGACATACGGACCGATGGATAGACGGACAGACAGACAGATTATGACAAAACTTTATGGGCTCCATTTTTTGCCATTTTGCTATGGAATCCTAAAAAATTAAAATAATTGCGTACAGGTATAGTATGTACGCACGACGACCAAGCAAGCTAGAAATCCAGTTTTTTTTTGTATATTTCTTTGTATGGGAAATGTATACAAAGCGAGGTCATTTTATACTGGAACAAAATAGCTTGATGCATGATCTGCATGTTTATCTGTAGCGCATATTTGATTACTGACTTTTGATTTACTAAAAAGCCTCCGAGCCAGAACATGTCGAATAAATTAAAAAAACAAGCGTCTGTCACTGTCAAAGAACTTATGTCAAGTTTTGTCACTGTACGCTGTCAATGTCAATTTGCTTGCAACCATTCTTGCATCTATATTATTATACTCTTTGCATTCTTGATTCTAAGGCCAAGGAAATAGGAATAGAAAATTATAAATAAATAAATTCCTTGTCTAAGGGATCGCGGTTTTGTTGTGATTGTAAAATATTAAAGCATCAAATAAAAATGGGTCGAAGTCCTTCTCCTTGCAGAAGCAGTTATTCCAAACGAAAACGTTCGCGTTCCCGCGATAGAGATAGACATAAAGTCCGAAAAACTAGCCCTACCCCTTTGAAAGTCAACAAAAGCGAAGATGACTTTAGTTTCACGCATTACAAGCGCGATTTAAATAAAATAATACTTTCCAGTAGCGAAAGTAACACTGTTGTCAATAATCTCGACGACTTTTGGGTGTTTCTGAAGAAATACGAAGCTACCCTAATCAAAGCCGGCAAACCTGTCATTGACTATGGGCCTGAAGAAAACAGTGAAGAATCTTCTCAAAGTTTCTCCAAATTTCACTCCATTAACTTTACAAGTTCCATAAAATATATGGACACATGTTATGATGCAGACAGAAAGAAATTGGATAAAAAGTTGTTTCAGGCGTTCATGAATATTGTCTCTATTTACATTGATTTCAAGAATAAGGAGAAGTTTGATAAGCTCAAAAAGTTAAGACAAGCTCAGAAAGATTTGCCTGTAGCAAAGTATAGGTTAGGGGATATATATATTTTTTGTTATTGTGTTTAAGAGTAAGACAGTGAATACAGAGTCACTTCAGTATCTTATATGACCCCTACCAACTACTAAGGTTTTTGTTATTTGTTTAGTGCCTAATCTGGTCAGAGTTTTAGGAATGGGCCCCTAACTTAACTTTACATGCTATCAAGGTATGTCTCTCAGGCATGCTGGTTTCCTAACAATGTTTTCCTTCACCAAAGTAAGGGAATATTATTATACAAAATGCACTTGAAACTGAAATATATGAGGTGACTTGGGTCCAAATTTGAGACCCATGACTTTGCAGTCTGACAGTCACACCACTGCTTTTTTAAATGTCCTATGTCAATGATCTATTTATATAATTTTTTGTACACCTGTAGTGTTCTGTGACTTAGCATGTGAAAGAAGTTTTGCCCTATCTATCAAGTGACAATACAACAAAACAAACAATCTCAGACTAATCTTTGCAATTGCTTCTTCAATTATTATCGAAGAAACAATGAAATGAATAACCTTATTTGTCTCAGGAATGAAATTGTGGCAGCGGTTAAAAATGAAAGGGTAGTGATAGTCGCTGGTGACACTGGATGTGGCAAGTCTACACAAGTGCCGCAATACTTACACGAAGGTGGCTTTCAAAGTATTGGTAAGTTGTAATTTTTACATACAGTGGTATAGTTTCATCTATCAGTAATGGTTTTTTTTTAGTTGGTAGAATCTGACACTTCCATCATTAAAACAGTCCCTCTTTGTAAAATACTGCTATTCAGCTGCATCAGGTTAGACTGGGAGCCAACCCCAACATGTTGGATAAAGGCTAGGCAGATATGATGATGATGATTTTCAAACCCAACAAAAAATGGTGTAACATTACCCATATTTACAAAAATTTCATTTTTTTTTAAATCAATACTGATTTAAATTGTTTTTAATTCAAAAATTCTGTGTTAATTATATTAAAGTATTCCTATAATTTTTGTCAACAGCATGTACACAACCTCGGAGAATAGCCTGTGTGTCTCTATCAAAAAGAGTAGCATTTGAGATGCTAACACAGTTTGAAAGTAAAGTCGGCTACCAGATCAGATTTGAGAAGAGCAAGACTGCTGATACCAAGATATGTTTTATTACTGAAGGATTACTGCTTAGACAGGTCAGGTACAGGATTATTTTATTTAATTAACTGTAGAAACTGTCTTTAGCTGATGACATTGAGAAGTGTACCCAATTATTTGTGTCACAAGGTACAAAATTTTAAAGACATCCACTAGCCATAGCCTAGTCATTATCATAAACAACAAAAATATATTTTTTAATTCCTAATGAAATTCTTTTAATATTGCATTTAAGGTTTAAAATACCATGCCAAGGCATAATTTGATCTTTTCATACATTTCTTATTTCAGATGTCTTCAGAAAACTTACCAAGCTATGATGTCATAATTTTGGATGAGGTTCATGAAAGGCATTTGATGGGAGATTTCCTACTGGGCATCTTGAAGTGCTTTATACATTCCCGTGATGATATAAAACTGGTGCTGATGTCAGCTACTATTAATATTAGCCTGTTTAAAGATTATTTTTCTGCAGAATCTGCTGTTGTTATTCAGGTAAGGTATGGCGATTAGCGACGAGTCAGGCCATGTTTGAAATATATCTATCTATTTATCCATCCATATATACATATAAAATTCGTGTGTCCACATATACATATGTGTTAGCTGTCATACTTCTCGAGAACAACTTGACCAATTTTTTAGAAATTTAGTATCAGTAGGTATGACGAATAAAGTACTTTTCACCCTCCTAACCACACCCGAAGGTATGGTAGGTAGAAAAAGGTGCAATGCATACAGGGTACAGCTAGTTTATTTATATATTAAAAAGCATCATTTTATCAGTCAATAATTTAAACTATCATTTGTATTTAATGTAAAACCTATCTATAGATATCTGTTTATACAGCCGTTGTCGACGTAACAAAAACGATATAATAAAATAACTTATTAACATAATATCTTATATTGTACACCCACAATGCGAGTAGGGTATAAAATGTAAAGTGGGCGCGCGGGTGTTACAGAAAATTATTAAAAGTAAGTCTTCTATCTTGGCGTTTTTCAACACACTTGTGAAAAAAAAAATACTAAAAAATCATTTTCAACAGTCACAACGAGTTGTGAATAAATATTCGGAATGGCGGGAAAAATTCATCAGTTTTCAAATGCGCGCGCATCTAACAATGGCGAACGATCATAGATTACAAGAATGAGGATTTTTTTTTTTCGCGGATTGATTTTTAGCCACGTACAAAATGGCGACTTCAAAGATTTATTTATTATTACAGAGAAATGAAAGCTATATTTGAGTGTTAGTTTTATTTATTAAAAATCTACAAGTTGGAATTATCTATTTAAAAATACGAGGTTGCATGAAATAAGCAAGCAATAGGTACATTCATTTATTTGTACTATTGAACACGATCTTTTTTGTATCGAAACTTTTTTAAGAACAAAGCAACTCAACCAATAAAAAAATACGTATAATTCACTTGTGAATAATAGCAATCAAAAAGTCACAGTTTGATTACAGGTGTCATTATGTGCCTAATTGCAGTGAAATTAGAGCCACGGGTTATTTACCATTTTTACTATTTGTTTCGGCTTTCCGATATTTCGGCGCTGTTGCAAGCACCATGATCACGGATAATGTTAGTGACCCATGTCAGTTTAAAAACTTATAATGAAGATAATAATTTATTTCAGGTACCAGGTCGTCTGTTCCCTATACAGTTAAAATACAAGCCTATACTAATAGACGATAAGCCAACTAGAGATGACCGGCTTGATCCACAGCCTTATGTGCAGATCATGCAGCTAATTGACAGCAAATATCCACGTAAGTTTCCTTCACTATGTAGGAATTAATTTAGTTAGTGCGGTACTCAGAGATATTTAATGATTACTTAAGCCGTCACTTAGTAAAGATTAGACATACTTGTGTATTTCTGTCAAAACCTCTACTTAGTGATGGCCTAAGTAATCATTAAAGCTCTTTGAGTGCGGCAGTTACACTCTTTTAAGAAAAGAGTGTCCATGCAGATTCTTACTAATGCTCCTCCATAGAGATTTACGCTTTAGGTTGGACAACTACAGAACTATCGCCATTTTTTATGTGACTGGGACTGTAGCTACTAGCACATTTAATTGTTGTATTTGTTTCGACATTTCAAAAGTGCCTGTCTACTTGAAATAAATGCTTTTATTTTAACAACTCACACAATAGGGGATCGGACTGAGTCAAAAAATATGATTCTAGTTAGTTCATCAGTTAGATTATCGATAAATATTGGATACGTGTTTTTTATTTTATCAAATTAATAAAAATTGACGAAGATAAAACGCGTCAAAGATCATGAGTGGGGGGTTGTGACGTCATTTGTAGGTAAAAAAAATACTGAAATGTGACGTTTTCGAGGAGTTCACGAGTTTTCTAAGCACTGTATCGTCTTCATATTTAATTGTATCTGAAAAAAGAAAAAATATGTGTTCAATATTTTTTGGAAATTTATCTGATGTTCTAATTAGTTTTTTTTTTGACCGATCCCCTATAGAATATTCTTTGTACAGGTGACGAAAGAGGCGATCTCCTAATATTCATGTCAGGCGTTCAAGAAATCACTGCTATTTGTGAGGCAGCTCAGCAGTACGCAGAGAAGGATAAGCACTGGATCGTGTTACCACTTCATAGTGGATTGTCTCTTGTGGAACAGGATAAGGTGAACCTATCATAATTGTTGGATCTTTATCTAGTTTTATGAAAACATAAGCCCTAGATTACGTCACGGTTGGCGCAGTGGCTGAGCGATATACTGCTGCGCTGCGTGCCGCGGGTTCGATCCCCGCACGGAACAAATATTTGTATGGCCTACAGATAGTTGTTTCAGGTCTGGGTGTTTGTGTATGTGAGTTTAAATTTTTGTAAACGCACCCATTATACAGGGGAAATTCCTAGTGTGGAGCAATTTTAAAAAAAAAAATTGATTGCTAAGACACAACTACCAAAAGTACAGAGATTTGGCAGAGACTTACACTCAGCATGGGGAGGGTTGAAGAGAAGAGAGAGAGAGAGAAGCCTTAATTAATAAGTAATGACTATCAATAAACCACACCTTTTTAAATACACAATACCTTTTTGATAGGTATTATGGATGCGACATTTTTGTTCGGGTATGGATGGATGTATCACATTGGATGTAGTATTTCTTTAACAACATAGCCGACTTTTAGCAATAAACAAAGTTGGCCCGAAGCAAGTAAACATTTTCTGCATAACTCGCGTCGTGCCGTTCGGCCATGTTCAGATCGGTTCGGCACATTTTAGTCTTAGCCAAGCGATTTTTCCCGAACTTATCTGTACCGACGACCCGAATCACTCCTCAAATTTCACGGAGTAAAGTGACGTGAAGTGTTACTTGAATTAGCGTCACTTGCGGCGGGTGTCACCTGCAAAAACTAAAAACGTACATTATTTACCAAACAATTTCTTTGTCGTTTCCAGGTATTTGACTACCCACCAGATGGCGTTCGAAAATGTATCGTATCAACAAATATAGCAGAAACTTCTGTTACCATTGATGGCATACGATTTGTGGTTGATTCTGGCAAGGTATAAGCTTAAGTATATCTTTTCACTTTACTTTTCTTTGGTACTTACAAGGCAGATGTGAGTGGCGCCCGTCGGGGCTGCGGGCCGTTCGCAAGAGATACCGCGGCCTCGACATAAAGGGCTAAGAAGGAACATGGGTGGTTTTTAGTCAGAAGAAGTCTGACACTCCCTTTCGCTCTGCCCAAGAGCGGGAGGGGTTATTTGATGATTTCCCGCAACCCAGAAAAAAAAACGTGAGTGTCAACGCCAGAAAGGGATCCCCTAGAAAGACATACAGTTACCTTATTGGTGATGTTCTTCAGAGAGGACGAGGTGACGTTCTGTGGTTTTTGTTAACCACATTGAAAAAAGCTGCGAGTTTGTGTATGTATGTTTGTCATGCCTATTTAGCTTTATTTATTTTTTGTAAACTTTCTTGAGAGTTAACTAACCACTATGTTATACAAAAAATCTGTTATAGCAAGTTTTTATTAAATTAAATTTGGATGCAACTTCAATTGATGTAAAAGTAAATTGTTCTAGGTTAAAGAAATGAGTTACGATTCGACCACGAAAATGCAGCGGTTGAAAGAGTTTTGGATATCCAAAGCAAGTGCTGACCAAAGGAAAGGGCGAGCTGGTCGAACAGGTAACGTTTAAAACATGATATTCAATTACCATGAAGGATTTTACTTGTATGATAATAGGGATGTTAACTAAAAAAATCTAATAAGTCCGTCAGATAGATTACGAAAAACATTACACACGTATTTTTTCTTTTTTCACGTAAGCAAACAATTGAGACGATACAGTGCTTTGAAAACTCGTGTGACGTCATACTCTAAGACATTAGTATGACATTTTTTAGCGGTCAGTGGCGTCACCTATCCCCACTCAAATCTTTGACGCGTTTTATCTCCGTCAATTTTTATTTATTTGATAAAACAAAAATACGTATCCAATATTTTTCGATAATCTAACAAACGGACTAATTAGAATCACTTTTTTTTAAGTCGGTAAACAACCCTATTCTCTATAGCTGGTTAGCTGTTACTGCAATCAAGTTAAGACGTTACTACGATAGAACAGAATTTCAATTCCCATGCGTGTCACTCGTAATATTTTAATGCACAAATCAGGAAAAGGTGTTACATTGTTCAATTAGAGACTATGGTCCTCTTTCATTAAGGCCACCTCGTAAGTGTTCTCATCAGCCCAATTATGTTGAGAGCGACTTCGAGACTAACATGTAATCGATCACAGATGCATTTTGTAGATCGGATGCAGCTAAATACTTTTACCAACTGTCAAAGTTATGCAAATGACAGGCGGGACCAATAGGGTATTCATTTCACGTCTGTTATGTAATCGAAAAGTATTGAATGCGTGTTTTTTGTTTTATCAAATTATTAAAAATTGCCGAAAATAAAACGTGTCAAAGATCATGAGAGGGCTTTTGACGTCACTTTGTGAAAAGAAGTACTAACCTTGTATCGTCACACGACTTGGCACGACTTTTCGACACACTGTATCGTCTTCCTCTTTTGTTTGCGTGAAAAAAGAAAAAATCCGTGTCCATTATTTTTTAGGAATCTATCTGACGGACTAATTAGATTTTTTAGGTGAAATACTTTATTCTGCCGTGCTAACGAAAAATACAATAAGTCGTGTTTCGGGCTAAATTGACTTAAGTGCGTATTCGGAATTCGCAGAACGATATCTATTAGAGACATTTTACGTATCTATGACGTAGTTGGTTTTAATACGCGTTTTTCCCGTTATCAGGTTCGGTCTAGTTCTTGTACATTCGAACAAGCTAATAAGTATACAGGTACCTAGATCTTTATAATTCTAATACACTGAAAATATTTATTGCAATTTTGTTTTCTAAAGCGTTTCGCATTAAGCGACTGATTTAAAACACTGTATCATTTCACATCAGTCTCTAAATGTATCTGTATAATCTTAAAAGTAAATTCAAGTTAGCTGCCTGTTTACTTATTAGCTTGTTCGACTGTACTTTTCGTTAGTGCGGCAGAATTGCTTAACGTGCTTTCCGAGGCACGGAATAAACTCCGTATCCACGGACCAACCTAGGCTTTATTTAGCCACTAGGTCCTCGGAGCAAAGAGCTCCTCACGCCATAAAAGCTCTATGTAGATTAAAAAAAAACTTTTGTCTAAACTTCCGCAAAAATAACAAGCAGCCTTCCCAGTCCCATGACTACCTCCTATATTCGTCTATTCGCTCCATTTCCAAAGGTCCTGGAGTCTGCTACCGCATTTACTCAGAGACACAATACAAAGAAATGGCATGGTTCAGTACCCCGGAGGTGTCGCGAGTACCTCTAGCGTCGCTGCTACTGCTGATGAGCTCGCTAGGAGTCAGTGACGTCAGACGGTTCCCGTTCCTAGACAAGCCGCCTGATGACGCCGTGGAGAATGCTTTGTTGGAGTTGAAGCAGCATGTAAGTGTTTTATAGCAAGAAAAACGCTTCAAAATCATGGCTTTCCAGAGTCATCTTTAATCTTCAGAATATACTAAATATCTCTGTTATAATACATGGAAGACAAAAATATGATCATTTAACCGCGGATTAGCTCCCACTGTCGTACCTATAGGACCTGAACTTGTACCGACCAATCGAAAATCTCTACTGGAGCAGGTTCTGCTAGCTTCGACGGATTCTTTTAAGAAATTTCCAGGTTGGTCAATTCAACTCATGTCCGACTTTTTCCAGGGAGCCCTAACTTCAAACGAGAAGCTAACAGCGCTAGGCCGCACGCTCGCCAACCTGCCCGTAGAGGTGTGTCTCGCCAAGACGCTGGTGCTGGGCGCTGCGTCACTACCGCCACACAAACTGGACGCCGCACTGGCGTTAGCGGCCGCGCTGGGGATACGTTCTATCTATACCACGAGAGCGCACAGAGATTTTGAGTGTGAGGTGAGATCAACACAACGTAACTCACACACACACCATTCACACGCGCACTCACACACATTCACACACAGTCACACCAAGTCACACCAAGTCACACACCCACACACACACACACACACACACACACACACACTCATACACACACACCCACAGCTATTCCGTACTCTGGTTAACTGGCTGGTAGAGGTGTGTCTCGCCAAGACGCTGGTGCTGGGCGCTGCGTCACTACCGCCACACAAACTGGACGCCGCACTGGCGTTAGCGGCCGCGCTGGGGATACGTTCTATCTATACCACGAGAGCGCACAGAGATTTTGAGTGTGAGGTGAGATCAACACAACGTAACTCACACACACACCATTCACACGCGCACTCACACACATTCACACACAGTCACACACCCACACACACACACACACACACACACACACACTCATACACACACACCCACAGCTATTCCGTACTCTGGTTAACTGGCTGGTAGAGGTGTGTCTCGCCAAGACACTGGTACTTGGTGCCGCGTCGCTACCGCCACAAGAACTGGACGCCGCGCTAGCACTGGTGGCCGCTGGGAATACCCCACGTACACCTTCACACACACATTCTATTAATTTCCCTTTCTCTCTCACAGTCTCTCACACGCACACTCATACATACACACTCTCCGGGAGAGAGTGCGTGTGAAGGGAGGCCTTTTTTTAAAACGGCAAATAACATTCGGCTAATCGAAGAAGCATTGATTATAATTATTTCCGTAATTATCAAGATAATAATCAATGTGCCCTGCCTACGATAGCCATATAATTATTGATCGTCACTTTTTCCAACATACAATCTTTTACTTTCTAGAATGCCCGTCGACGTGACGAATCGGACCATGGCGACCCTTTAACCCTGTTATCTCTATATTGTGCCTGGCTTCGAGAAAAACGAGACACACGTGGTGGCCGATCGTGGTGTAGAAGACGAGGAATAGAAGAACAGCGACTCTATGAACTGACCAAACTTGCTGCACAACTTAGGAACTTGTTGCAAGTATGTTAAGGTACAATTTAGTTCGTACAGTGAATCCATGTTGTTATGGAGTATGACCGCGGTGTAGACGACGAACAATTTAGTTTGTAGAGAGAATCGATATTCTCAGAAGTATGACCGTGGTGTAGAAGGACAACGGCTCTTATGAACTGACCAAACTTGCTGCACAACTTAGGAACTTATTGTAAGCAAGTTAAGGTGCAATTTAGTTTGTAGACAGAATCGATATACTCCTGGAGTATGACAGTGGTGTAAAAGACGAGGAATATAAGAACAACGCATGCATGAGCTCTGAACTGCCGAACATCTTTGGATCTTATGGCAAGTCATATAAGGTTTATTTTAGTTATCAGTGTACAAGCTAAGCAGTAGTCCTTTTACCAATCGGGATCCATTTGTGAATTATGGTTGCTTGGATACAGACTAACAACTTGATGGAGGCTCCTGAGCCTGAATCAATGTCTTCGGCACAAAGAGCTTTACGTCACGGACAGATGAAGCAGTTGAAAGATGCCAAACGGTAAGAAAATTATTTACTTTTTTGTTTATAATATTATTTGGTCTATTATAACCACTAAAATAAATCAATTGACTTTAGTCAATAGAAGTCTGACACTCACTTTCGCTCTGCGTTTTTGTTTTGGTGGGTTTTAACCCACCCATGTTCCTTCTTGGCCCTTAATGTCGAGGCCCTTCTTCTTCTTAGACCTTCGGTCATTAATAGGTGATCGGACAAAAAAAAACTTTTCATTAGTCCGTCAGATAGATTTCCAAAAAATATTGGACGCGTATTTTTTCTTTTTTTACATTAACAATAAAACCGGCCAAGTGCGAGTCCGACTCGCCCATGAAGGGTTCCGTAGCAGCAAGTAACATAATGTTAACATAATTTTTATAATTGAGTTGATTGAATGAACGGTAAATTGCGATTTACGATTTATGACGTATTAAAAAAAAATATTTAGTAGATCTCGTTCAAACCAATTTTGGTTGGTAGTTTTTGTTGAGATCTACATTATATATTTTTTTTAGAATTGTCACTCTCTTACTTTAAAAGTTAGAGGGGGGGGGGACACACATTTTACCACTTTGGATGTGTCTATCTTTGAAACGATTGACTTTGAGAAAAAATGATTTTAAGAACCTCAATGTCATTTTTGAATACCTATCCATAGATACCCCTTTTTTTTTTTTTTTTTTGGTGGGTGTAAAATCATCGAATAACCCCTCCCGCTCTTGGGCAGAGCGAAAGGGAGTGTCTTCTTCTGACTAAACTACCTACTTCGACTAATCTACTTCTACTGACTAAAAACCACCCATGTTCCTTCTTCGCCCTCTATGTCGAGGCCGCGATAACCGTTGGACTACCCGCGGCCCCGACAGGCGTCGGCCCTTTCGGGCCCCTCCCATGTTGCTGACATCTCTTTAAAGCGCGCGTGGAACACGAACGCGCCGTCGACACGGCCTGTTTTCGTCGTGAGACGGACGGACGGCGAGTTAGCCCATCACTCACCGTCCACAGGCCCGCGTCTACGGTGGCCGGAGGTCATCGCGGGACCCCCGACGCCCGGAGCGCCTCCCGCGGCGGCTGGGACGAGAGGTTCTCTCCCTCTCGCGTTCCGCCACCTCCTTCGCTAGCATCACTGCTTCGCAGAAGGAGACGACGACGTCCCATTCCTCCTCGCCCCGGACCATGGCTTGCACCAGGGCCGGGCGCGAGAGGTCGCCGCCGCCGATCGCCGCTACGAGAACACGGCGGGGCTCCGCCCAAGCGGGGCACACCTCCACTGTGTGCTCCACCGTGTCCTCCGGCCGATCCTCGCAATGGTGGCATCCGGGCGTTTCCTCCCGCCTGATTCGGTGCAGGTACCTCCCGAAACAACCGTGTCCGGTGAGGACCTGCGTCAGACGGAAGGTGAGGGCGCCGTGGCGCCTCTCAAGCCACTCCTCAATCCATAGATACCCCTCATGTGTAGGTTTGATGAAAAAAAGTTTTTTTAGTTTCAATTCCATGTATGGAGAGCCCCCTCTTAATCTTATATTTTTTTATTTTTATATAAAAATCAAAAAGCGGTTTACAGAATACATCTACCTGCCAAATTTCAACTGTGTAATCCTTATAGTCTCGGAATAAAATGGCTGTGACATACGGACGGACAGATGGACAGACGGACAGACAGACAGACAGACATGACGAATCTATAAGGGTTCCGTTTTTTGCCATTTGGCTACGGAACCCTAAAAATGAAGACTATATAGTGCTTCGAAAATTCGTGAACTCCTCGAAAACGTCATATGTTAGTACATTTTGTACCTATAAATGACGTCATAACCCCACACTCGCGAACTCCTCGAAAAAGTCGCATGTTATTACATCTTTTTATCTACAAATGACGTCAAAACCCCCTACTCGTAATCCTCGAGAACGTCACAAGACATGTTAGTACATTTTTTACCAATGACGTCAACTGACGTCAAATGACGTCATAACCCTGCACTCATGATCGTATCTTAGAGGTATCGTATTAACTAGCTTTTGGGTTGTGAAGGTCAGATAGGCAGTCGCTTGATATAAAATACTGGTATTCACCTGCATCCGGTTAGACTGAATTTCGACCCTAACATGTAAAACAAAAATTCAGGATATTTATACAAATAAGGCCTGTATAAATATTTATTGTATTTCAATGCCTCTGACCTCTCATTTCAGCCAATTCAAACAAAAGGCAGCCAGCGATCTAAAACGAAAGAAGCGCCTCAAAGTCGACTCATGGGAGGTCGTTGACGAGAATACGAATGACGACGATGACGTCATCGATATACGGGACGTTGAGTTCCGTATGACGAACGACGCGAAACGCATACAGTCGCTTATAGCGGGCTCTAGCACTTCTAGTGGCAGAGATCTTGTTATGTTGAAGGTAAGAAGTAACATAAGAGCTAGCTCACCGTCCGTCCGTCTTATTACGACAGGCCGTGTCGACGGTGCGTTCGTGTTCCACGCGGGCCTCAAAGAGAGGCCAGCAACATTGCAGGGACCCGCAATGGCCGACGCCTGTTGGGACCTCGGGTTGTTTGAAAAAGATACCGCGGCCCCGGACACAAAGGGCTAAGAAAGAACATGGGTGGTTTTTATTCAGTAGAAGTCTGTCTCCCTTCCGCTCCGCCCAGAGTCATTTGATGATTTCCTAACCCCCAAAAAAACTGTATTCCCCGAAGGGTGAGGTAGAGATGTTATCGATATAAGGGACGTTGAGTACCGTATGACGAACGAAGCCAAATGTATACAGTCGGTCATAGCGGGCTCTTGCACTTCCAATTAGTATATATCTGTTCTACTGCCAAATATTCCTAGGTTTAATAAAAATTTGGCCACTCACTTGGAATTCCTCCTGTATCGCGAGTGCGTTTACAAACATTTGAGGTCAGATAGGCAGTCACACCATGTATAATACAGGTATTCGTCTGCATCCAGTTAGAAGCCGACACCAACATAGTTAAGACAAGGCAGATTATAAGTACTTAAAACTTACTTTTTATTTGTATTTTCAGATAGTTTTATGCAGAGCGCTGTACCCCCAAGTGGCTGTTGCCGACAACTTTAATCACCACAAGGTAAATAAAAAATAGCACAATCGGACAAAAAAAACTGATTAGTCCGTCAGATAGATTTCCAAAAAATATTGGACACGTATTTTTTATTTTTTAACATAAACAAAAAATGAAGACAATACAGTGCTTCGAAAAATCGTGAACTCTTCGAAAACGTCATATGATAGTACATTTTTTTACCTACAAATGACGTCATAACCCCGCACTCATGATCGTATCTTCGTCAATTTTTATTAATTTGATAAAACAAAAAACACGTATCCAATATTTTTCGATAATCTAACTGACGGACTAATTAGAATCATATTTTTTTGACTCAGTCCGATCCCCTATTGTGTCCTAAAGAGACTAAACTGCACAGTCACAAGCACTAATATGAATACATGCAGCCAAGGTCATACCCGATTACCTCGTGAAACAACAGTTTCTACTTTACGATCTATTTCGTTATTGTATTAGTTCGAAAATGCTATGTCCTTATGAAACTTGGATACCCTCGAAACTATGGTATCATTGAATCCTATGCATTTGGAACTACATATTCTAGGGTTTTTTTTTATTATTTTTACCTTTAGAATGTCACTTTATAGATTCAAACGAAACAATAATTTTATTATTACTTCAAATCCAATCATCTTTTTTTTTCGGGGGTGGGAAATCATCAAATAACTCCTCCCGCTCTGTGGTAGGTGTCAGACTTCTACCGACTAAAAACTATCCAAGTTTCTTCTTAGCCCTTCGTGCCGAGGCCACGGTATGTCTTTCGAACAACCCGCAGCCCGACGACGGAGGTTCTATCATCTCAACCATGCCTTACCTTATCTTACCCTACAACGCTGTCAACGTTACGTGTGTAGTCATAGTTTAATAAGGTTTCTAATATGTATTAGTTTATTATAGTTTAACTCCCGCACTTAGAAACGTTTAATGATTACTTAAGTCGTCACTGAGTAAAGGTTTTGTATTTCAAATCTTTACTAAGTGATGGCTTAAGTAATCACTAAACAGCTCTGAGTGCGGCAGTAACATTACTTTGTGTTTTTTTATGTATGGGCTTTTATTGCCTAATGAGAAAATTAGCTGTGGTGGCCCAGTAGTGGCGGCCCGGACTTACGAGCAGTATGTCGTGGGTTCGAGGTTCGAACCCAGGCAGGCGCATTACTGTGTGTACTTAAAACGGTGAAGGAAAAAATCGCAAGGAAACCGGCATGTCCTATAACCAAAATTCGACAACATGTGACATCTACCAACCCGCACTTGGCCCACGTGGTGGATCGTAGCCTATTTCCTCTCAAGTTTCACAGAGAGGAGGCCTGTGTCCCAGCAGTGACATTATTTCTTCTAAACCTTACCCATCCACAGCGTATATCAGAACAGCTATACCACACATGGAGCAAGCCATTCGTCTACTTGCACCCCACCTCGTTCTTCGGCAAACAGTCTCGTTTCCTGCAGCTCACTGAGGCAGACATACATTCGGACTTGCCCGTTAGTCTCGGGTTCGATGGGAAGCTGCCTGTGTCTTCTAAGCATCAGATTTTGTGTTATTTGTAAGTATATTATTTTGTTTAATCTAACGGGGCGTACATTAATTACGTGACGTGATTTTGGCGAGTTTTGACCCCCCTCCCTTCTTAGTGAGATATCATGAGATTTGACTCGAGCCCCTCCCCCCTCCTTCTTATCTTACGTGAGATTGTACGAAATGTGTATTTGCAGTGTAAGTAAATAAATAATATTATTGTGTAGAATAAAATCATATTTTAATAGAGAAACACGTTTTGCTCAATTCAAACAAGTTTTCTAGAAAAACCAACATGTTTCTTGCGAAAAAAAATTACGTGATACTTGACGGGACCCTCCCTATCCCCCATTTGAGATTTAGTGCGATTGTCACTAAACCTCACGTGGGGTGGTAGTGGGTTGACCCCTCACCACCTAAACGCCACACGAAGTTAATGGATGCCCCCTAATATGTAAATATCTCGTGTCACGATGTTTGTGGTCGCACTACTCCAAAACAACTCGTGTTTTATTAGGTGTTTAGTAGGTATGACAATAGATAATAAAGTTATTTTTAAAGTTAGTAAATTATAAAAACAGCAACCATTTTTAAAATACTAAACATTTAACTCTGCTTTCAGATCGCTTCTGGAGACTACAAAACCATACATAGTGAATTCAATGCGTATGCCTGCTGCGCAGACTCTGTTGCTATTGGCGCACTCAATCGACACCAATATTGGATTTACGAGGTAAAGATAAAACTTTTTCTATTTTGCTATCATCGTACTGAGCTACATTTTTCGAGTTACAGTGGCTGTTTCCGTTCTAAATCTCTATTTATGAAAGCTTATTTTAAACGTTTATCCACACGAGGTTTTCCTTCTGTACCGTGGGTGCGTTTACAAACATTTTAACCCATATACACAAACAGCCAGATCCGGAGCAACTAGCTGTAGGCCATACAAATATTTGTTCTGTGCGAAAATCGAACCTACTACAGGCAGTGCAGCAGTCAATCGCTCAACCACTGCGCCGACAGTGCAGATAACCGACCGAAAGTTGACTCTTTTCTCTCTTGCCCAGTGTAGGTCTCTTCAAAATCACCACATTAGGTGATTTGGTGTCATGGTTATCCAGTCGAAATAATCTCCCAGTCTGACCGACCACCTTATCGATGGTCTTCCCACGTTACGAGTGTCCACTCCAGCACATTCCTCTCCCATCTTCCATCCAGTCTAGGAAATATTAATATATGGCCAATGCCGTCTCATCGGACTGACAGTTAAGGCACAGAGAGTACACCTGTGTCTTATGGGCCTACTATTTGCTCAGGCTTCACCACAGCCTTGCCTGCGCGATTACACGGTGCACATCGTGTGGTTAGTAATACCACAGTTTAAAAATCATACAGTAGGACAACGCCTTTGATGTCGTGTAAAATGCCGACATCGTCTTAACAGTAACGCATTGGCCAGGGTTGTCACAAGTAAACAATATTTAGGAAATATTTTTTTATTTTTATTGCAGATCAACATCAACAGCAGTATTATAATTAAAACAATATTACATATTAATATAATAATTAAAACTATTTGTAACCCGCTCTTTACTGCATGTATTATTAAGGATTGAGTACCTATGACAATAAAAAATGCAGATGAGGCGTATACAAAGACGCCTGCTTTGAGGAAGCGGGCCGCCCACTACCTGAACGTGCCCCAAAGGGTCATGGCCGTAAGGACGGTACGGGGGTACCGCACGATCTCCCGCGAAGCGGCGAACCTCCTTGCCGGATTGCCGCCGTGGGATCTGGAGGCGATAGTCCTCGCGCGCCTGCATCAATGGCGCGCGGAGGCGCTGCGCCGGGGGTCACTCCGCTGCCGCGGCAAATTGCTGCGCGGCGGACAGACCTCCGGTGCGATCTCATGGCGGCATGGAGACAGCGACTGTCGCAACCCCGTGCAGGGCACGCCACGATAGTGGCGGTAAGTCCCCTCTTTGAGGAGTGGCTTGAGAGGCGCCACGGCGCCCTCACCTTCCGTCTGACGCAGGTCCTCACCGGACACGGTTGTTTCGGGAGGTACCTGCACCGAATCAGGCGGGAGGAAACGCCCGGATGCCACCATTGTGAGGATCGGCCGGAGGACACGGTGGAGCACACAGTGGAGGTGTGCCCCGCTTGGGCGGAGCCCCGCCGTGTTCTCGTAGCGGCGATCGGCGGCGGCGACCTCTCGCGCCCGGCCCTGGTGCAAGCCATGGTCCGGGGCGAGGAGGAATGGGACGCCGTCGCCTCCTTCTGCGAAGCAGTGATGCTGGCGAAGGAGGTGGCGGAACGCGAGAGGGAGAGAACCTCTCGTCCCAGCCGCCGCGGGAGGCGCTCCGGGCGTCGGGGGTCCCGCGATGACCTCCGGCCACCGTAGACGCGGGCCTGTGGACGGTGAGTGATGGGCTAACTCGCCGTCCGTCCGTCTCACGACGAAAACAGGCCGTGTCGACGGCGCGTTCGTGTTCCACGCGCGCCTCAAAGAGATGTCAGCAACATGGGAGGGGCCCGAAAGGGCCGACGCCCGTCGGGGCTGCGGGTAGTCCTCTGGTTATCGCGGCCTCGACATAGAGGGCGAAGAAGGAACATGGGTGGTTTTTAGTCAGTAGAAGTCTGACACTCCCTTTCGCTCTGCCCAAGAGCGGGAGGGGTTATTCGATGATTTTACACCCACCAAAAAAAAAAAAAAAAAAAGGCGTATACAAAGAGATTTAAAAATTGAACTGATGCAGACTTGATAACTAGTTACTGTGACACTTACTGTACTGTAATCTTGTATAAGTGAAGTTTTTAAATAAATAAATATAAAACAAACAAGCGTTATCTATTATCTTTTATAAATCCCGAGCTACTAAACATCGTTTTGTTCGCAGCTCGGGATCGGCTTTCCCGCGTCTCGCCCCTCACACCCCGCACGATTGCCCTGACTAGACGTCTTCGTTGGACGACTGTATGATTTTTAGACTGTGGTAATACTGTGTTACCATTACCAACGACACGTGCGATGTACTGTATGCACCGTGTAATCGCGCAGGCAAACGTGTGATGAAGCTTGAGTGTGTGGTAGGCCAACACTTATGAGTCGATGGCTAATCTCCTCCTAAGATTGGCCAAAAACGCTCAGTAGGATATGTGGGTAAAATCTGACAATCTGATATTTAATACCAACACGATCAATAATAACTTTGTATTTTCAGGATCGTCTGTGACTCTTGGCTGCTATTAGAATTTCCTTACCCTGAGTCTGGACTCAATTTACTCCTGAAAGCCGTGAAAATACGACAAAGATGGGATGCTCTGATAAATCGACGAATTGCAGGTGAGCCTGTAATCTTTTGTAGATAATAAATAACATAATCTCACATCCTTTTCCCATGGAGGTAATCAGAAACCAGAGAACGCTACCAGCTAATATCTTTAAATACTCCCTTTGCTTGATCTGTAATGTATACATGATGCATCATCCGATAGATGTGTGGCCACCCTAATATTATATATTTACGTAAATTAATTATTTAAGTAGTACCAGTAGTTTTCGATGACCTGGTAAAGGTTGCGGGGATCCGCTGTATGCGAGACAAACAGGACTTGTCCATGTGGCGACACCTGGGGGAAACCTATGTCCAGCAGTGGACGTCTTTTGGCTGAAATGATGATGATGATGATTATTTAAGTAAATATTATTTTTAATAACTGCCTTATTGGAGTAGTGGTCGCTATCGCAAATGCTGAGCATGAGGGTCATGGGTTCAAATTCCGGGTCGGACAAAGTATTATTGGGTTTTTCCATCATGGCGTCTGAATGTATGCCCGGTTTTTTATTTTTTTATTTGAGATGGGCTCACTCTTGACCTCAATCTTGCCATAAGGGCAGCAATGCTAATACTCGCGACTTAAATATGTTGGGGTTATAATATGAACTCGGGAAAACTGATGCAGTGATGCGGATGGGTGTTCCACTCCTTGGCTGTGCGCATAATAAAAGAATTAGCAAAGCGCTTCGTTCTAATGTGTGGAACATCGACTAGGTATGGGTACCTGCAGTACGTCTATTCTCCCTTTCTTGATGGCAGTAGGCTTCCTATTACATGGCACTTAAACATATCTGGCGAAATATGGGTGTACAATTCGGCACATCTCTACCTAATGCTTCGGGATCACAGGCGTGATAGTATATATTAGGGGATCGGATAAAAAAACTAATTAGTCCGTCAGATAGATTTCCAATAATTATTAAACACATTTTTTCTTTTTTCCCATATACAAATTAAGACGATACTCACAGTGCTTCGAAAACTCGAACTTTTCGAAAACGTCACATGTCAGTCAGTACATTTTTACCTACAAATGACGACACGACCCCCCAATCATGATCTTTAACGCGATTTATCTTCGTCAATTTTTATTAATTTTTTAAAGCAAAAAACACGTATTCAATATTTTTCAATAATCTAACTGACGTACTAATTATAGTTTTTTTTTGACTCGGTCCGATTCCCAATTATGTTTATTTTCAATTCCAGATGCAAGCCCGACAAAATCGGTAGAAAGCGAGCTCGAAAAGGACAAAACCCCTAAAATATCTTACGAAGAGATTCAGCACGAGTTGTCATGCGACATGTCGACTTATATGACCTCAGAAGTATACTACACTATCAAGAGACTATTGCCCGGTGACCTCAAGGTAAAATATTATGCATTTAGTAGTTGGGAACGTACGAAACAGGTTTGTTTCATTGCACCCGTTCCATTTATTGGGTACCTCGGCACGCGTGAAAATTACAATTTTCCATACATAGAATTTCGAACCGATCGTATAAGGAACACCACAGTGCGCTCCAGAACTCAAATTGCTGACGTAGCACATAAAGCTGCCAAACTAAAATGGGACTGGGCAGGCCATGTCTGCCGGAACTGGAGCCCACAGACAACTAGACGGCGGCGCGGCAGAACGAGGAGGAGATGGCGGGACGCCTTGGATGGCTTTCTCGTTAACTGAAGGGAAGAGACGCAACAACGAAGGCAGTGGAAGGAATGGGGGGAGGCCTTTGCTTAGGAGTGGGAAAGAACAGGCTAATAAAAAAAAAAGAATTTCGAAAAATCCTTCCATATTCGTTGTCTACATTATAAAGGGTGTCTGTGCAAAATTTTAGCTTTCTACGTCCAAGGGTTTGAGCTGGGCGTTGATAAGTCAGTCAGACCGTCTTCAGGCACCTACTGTGTGACAATTCTGGCCCATCTGTCCTGACCCATCCTGGAAATGTGACCAGCCCAGTGCCATTTTAACCTCGCAGACTTATCACCAACATCGGCGATGCCTGTCTTTTTAGTTTTTGTTGTGTGCACTTGTGGCATGTGCTAAATAAATATATATTTTCTTACTTTCTTTCAAGGTTATATACGTCGGGAATGATGACGAAGCTCACCCAGCCGTTGAACCTAACCCGTTTGACGAGACCTTTGTGTGTCGACCCCACGAGAGGAAAGGAGGGGTCTATGTTACTGATAATGTTGTTTATAATTCGTGAGTAGTGCTTTCTCTCTCTTGTTTATATTTTTTCTCTTTTTGGTGTAGAAAGCGGTATAGTTGGTTTGAAGGCACAGTTGGCGCGTTGCTGCGCTGCGTGTCGCGGGTTCGATTCCCGCACGGAACAAATATTTGTATGACCTACAGATAGTTGTTCCGGGTTTGGGTATTTGTGTATGTGAGTTTAAATGTTTGTGAACGCACCCACGATACAGGAGAAATTCTTAGTGTGGGGCAACGTTTAAAAAAAAACTACTTATAACTACTTAGTTACTTGAGAACCAAACGCAATATTTATACTAGGTGTAAACAGACCAAGCAGTCTTACTGTATAAAACTAAGTATCTCTACGCAAAAATAATTTCTGGGAAATTTTAGGGTGAAAAGAAGCTTGTATAAAAGTACTGCCACGATGCCAGCTAACTGTGGATTGTCGGATGCCGCATGTCTTCGAAAATCTTGATCATCTTGAAAGTTTTAGGTTTCTTATCGTTATCAACCTATAATGTTCCCACTGCAGGGACTCAGGCCTTCTCTCTAGGAGAGGAATGGGCTATACTGTAATCCAACACACTCAAGTTTCTAATGTCACACTGTATTTCAGTGTGGTCGACACAATTTGGAGCGGCAAATACTACGAACAAACGTACAGCCAACCTTGGACTTGTTCTAACTGTGAGCTTAAAGTCTGCCTATCCCCCGTCGAAAGACTACAACACACCCACTTCACATGCTCAGCCAAAGAACAGAAGAAGGACGAAGAAGCACCCAGAACTTCACGGCAAATTAAACCTAATGCTAAAGAGTATAAGTGCGATGTTTGTAAGCAAAACTTTTATATGACTCCTGTTGAGATTTTGAAGCATAAGAAAAGTTGTAAGGAGAAATAAAGTTCTGTAATTTGATTGATGTTTTTATTTGAGAAGAACAGGCCAAGTGTAAATCGGATTTTCACACTAGGAGTTCCGTACCATTGTAGTACCTAGATATTGAAAGATTTTCCATGTTATTTTAGCATCATAGATTTTCTTATAGGTGTTTCTGTAATCTAAGTGTTGAACTAATCTCGGTATTTTTTTGAATAATTGGAAATACAATAATATGATGTTGATGATGATAGTCATGTACAGTCACCTGCGAAAATGCATGGACAATTCAGAACTAAGATCGTGTGAAGCGAGAAATGACGCCACCTAACGTAAATTAGTTATCGACTATAAAAGCTCACAGGAAAATACATATTAAGGTATCCATGCAATTTTGCAGGTGACTGGACGTCTCATAATAGGATTCCCTAATTAACTAGGGTAATTAGACTATAAAAAAAGATTTTGCCAGCCCGCCCGGACTAACGAAAGAATTCAACCTGATTCATCAAAATCGGCTCAGTATTTTAGACGCTACGGTGGAACATAGCAGATTTAGTAATGACGTGTCATTTCAGTCATACGAAAACTAAAAATATATCCTGTTTATACATTTTTTAGTTGCCTTTAATCACGTTAAAGGACTAGAAACGTACAATTTTTAAACCAAGACTTATCCACTGCCTTGTGGCGGCAAGTGCGATTACAGAGCACGAGGACCAGAACAGACTGGGGTTGATGGTGTCCCTGAGTCGGGTAAAGTGATATTGTGTTTTTTCTTCAGGAATTTTTCAGTACCAGCCACGGAGTCTGAATTTGTGCCCGATTGATGACAAAAGGCTCGCTCCCCCTATTACATGGGACTTATAACATAACTGGCAAAATGTAGGTGTGCCTAATATTAAATGGAGGTGGACCTAATAGGCACACCCTGCCTAAACCTTCGGGAATTATATGCGTGATTATGTTATGTTATGATTTATTGATTTAACTATACAATTTAAATTATTATTTTAAATTGATTCTATCAATCTATGCAAAATCATTAGTTAGATAATTAATTATTTTACGGTTATAATTTTAAAGTTTCAGATATTATACATATTGTTTAATTTTCATTTTGAAATACTATTTATGAAATATGAATTTATTATTTTTATGTAATTTGTGAAAATCAAATGTATTTTCTTTTTATGTAAATGTTGTTATTGTTGTGTGTTAATTGTAAATTAGATACTAATTACTTGTTTATGAATAAATGATTAAGACTATTGAGTAATTTTATTTGAGAAATATCACAATCACACATCTGCATAAGCCTTTTTACCCGACTCGGACAGAGCCAAAAGGAAGGGTTATAATTTTAACAGTGCGACTAAACTGCGAGCATGAGATCCTGAGATCGATCCCGGGTATGGCAAAGTATCGTTGTGCTTATCCATCAGGCATAGAATCGGTAGCAGAGACGGGCACACGGAGTCTGCATTTGTGCCCGGTTGATAGAAAAATGCGTGAGGTAGAGTAGCGGTGGCCCAGAGGTGGCGGCCCCAACTTACGAACAGTAGGTCGTGGGTTCGAACCCAGGCAGGCACATTACTTTGTGTAATTTATTTCATCACCGCTGCTCTCAAAACGGTGAAGGAAAACATCGTGAGGAAACCGGCATGTCTTGGAACCTAAAATTCGAAGACATGTGACGTCTACCAATCCGCACTGGGCCCGCGTGCTAGATTATAGCCCATTCTCTCTCAAAGAGAGGAAGCCTGTGTCCCAGCAGTGGGAACATTGATAGGCTGTTGATGATGAAGATGATGATGATGATGATGGCAAAAGACTCGCATCGTATTAAATGGGACTTAAACGTAAATGGCGTTATTTGGGTGTGGAGGTACACCTCTGCCTAAACCTCTATAGATTATAGACTTGATGTTATTAAGTGTTAGTAAGATAAGTATGTAGATTTCTAAGGTTAATTGTCATAGCGGCCCTGCGGACGGTGAGTAATGGGTTGGCTCACCGCCCGTCCAAAATAATATGACGACGAAAGGCTGTGTCGACGGCGCGTTCGTGTTCCACGTGCGCCTCAAAAAGATGTCAGCAATATTGCAAAGGCCGAGGCCTGTCGGAACTGCGGGTTGTTTGAAAGAGATATCTCAGGCCCGGCCACAAAGGGCACATGGGTGGTTTTTAGTCAGTAGAAGTCTGATACTCCCTTTCCTCGCTTAGAGCGGGAGGAATCATTTGATGATTTCCCATCCACCAAAAAAAAAGAGGTTAGTGTCGCCGTGCTACCGATCCCGGTTTGTTGATTACTATTTAATATATTTAACTGCAAAAGATTTTATATTACCTAAATTGCGAACGTGTCGAGGAGGCGGACAGAGTCCGTTACTCTAACAGAACACATCGATCCGGTACACTAGTGAATTTCTGCGTCCTGTCTTCGCAGCCGGTCCGCTAATGTCCGTATCGGTTTATCGAACTTGAATCAGATTATCACTACAAGTCCGTGTTTAATGACGGATTACATGGTTTATCCATGTTGTCGTAGGAGGCAGTGGGTTTGTCCTTTTCTACCCGTAATGACTCAAAGATCTACAAGTGTCAACTGAGACCAACTGTCTGGTTATGGTTACCCACGCACTGACTTGCGCAGGCGTTTGTTTGCCTTGAAGCCTGCACGCCTGTTAGTTTTTAGCACGATTAACAATGATGAAGTAGAATGCTGCAGTCACTCGCTTTTGGAATGCATTGGTTTTGTAATTTTTTGTCGCAAACAATTTGTTTACGCCTGCATTATGTGTTGAGACGTGCAGTGTGTGTGTAGCGCTTTGCTATTCAAAAGGGCTAGGCGCACCGTACAACGTCAACGTTCAATTAGTTGTATTATGATTTTATTTTTATTCTTCCACCTGTATTTTTTAGTGTTGATTCGCATATTTTCATTGTAATATACTGTTTTAAACTAATTAAATCACCATACTTCGTTACGGGAGTTTCCTTGAGATCCCTGAAGTCCAAACACAACTCGTCATCATCTGCCTAGCTTTTTCCCAACTATATTGGGGTCGGCTAATTCACATGGAGCGACTGCCTAACTGATCTCCACAACCCAGTTAATACTGGGTAATACGATACCTTTTTGGTAAGACTGGTTGTCAGCCTTTTAGGTCACTGACTACCTGTTAGATACGACTGACAAAGATATTTTTAAGGTAGACGGGACCAACAGCTTAACGTGCTTGCCGAGGCACGGGGGAAACTCGGTAGGTAATGGGTAGTCACCCATCCACAGACCAACCTAGGCAAGCGCGGCTTATTAATGCAATTATTTAATCATTTAAAGACTGTCTCTGAAATAAATAAATAATTATTATTTTAACCTAAAGATCAACCCGACTGGCAGTTATTAAGTATTAAGCCACGAGCTCCTCACAATTAACCATTGAAAATATAAAACCGACTTCTAAAAAAAGGAAGTTCCGTATTGAACCCACCGTTGCGTCGCGGGTGCATGATTAACGCACACAAACGCAACTCGTGACCCGCCCGCTGGCCATCGCGATGCCTGTTTTAATTCGCACTATAACGCACCGGGCGTTGCCGTTGTAATGCCGCGGAGTTACATATAGGTACCTACATACGGGGTGATTTTTGTTAGCGGAGTCTATGAGAAACTCGATATGAAACGGGTGGTTTCCCATCCACATAGGTACAGCTTAACCAGGTACCGGGCTTAACAGGTGGGATTGGAAAACGTAGCTTAACCTAAAGATCTACCCGAGCTGTTATTATGTTGTGTCAATAGGGATGTTTACCTACTGACTGAAAGAAAATGTGATTATAATTAGTCCGTCTGTTACATTATCGAAAAATATTGGATACGTATTTTTTGTTTTATCAAATCAATAGAAATTGACGAAAATAAAACGTGTCAAAGATTTGAGTAGGGGTTCGTGACGTCACTGACTGGTAAATAAAGTCATACCTACTAATGTCTTAGAATATGACGTCACACGAGTATTCAAAGCACTGTATCGTCTTAATTGTTTGTTTACGTGAAAAAAGAAAAAAATACGTGTCCAATATTTTTTGGAAATCTATCTGACGGACTAATTAGTTTTTTTTTTAACTAGCCTATTAACAAGTGTGCATAACACCAAAGCAGCGTGAAATGTTGCGTCGCGTCGTTTGTTAGGGGAGGGTCCAGTAGTAACGTTACCTTAAGGGATATGTAGGATAAAATAAAAAGCCCTCAGGTTGTATGTTAAATATCAGCTAAAATGTGTTAAGGCATTCAAGTGCTGTAAACAAAAACGATAAAATACTACTTATTATAGTTAGAAATAATCAAGTTGATTACAAAAATATGAAGAGTATGAAAAATGAACCTAAAAAAATTGGCCTCCAGGTACCGGCCAGCATAAAAGATCATTAATCTATATCAGACAAAAATCACAAGTGTATTGATTTTTTAGCTCTGATATATTTGCACAAGCCTCATGGACCCAAATCTTGCAGTTTCCACATTGAATCCCATCATCTTCATGAAATTCACTCATAGGAGACACAAAGGACAAATTGTTTCTTCCTCGTTCGGTTTATGAGGAGGACTCTGGTCTTTTTTTTCCTTTGTCGCTGACATATTTTAATGAAATACAAAAATAAATAAAAGGAAATAAAATCACTCAAAAATAAATCTACATAGTACCGATTACTGACCTGAATGAAGGATGGCCGGTACTGTAGGGAACGATTTTTTTATTTGTGTGCCTTTTTTTTTGGTGGGTGCAAAATCATCGAATAACCCCTCCCGCTCTTGGGCAGAGCGAAAGGGAGTGTCAGACTTCTACTGACTAAAAACCACCCATGTTCCTTCTTCGCCCTCTATGTCGAGGCCGTGATAACCAGAGGACTACCCGCAGCCCCGACAGGCGTCGGCCCTTTCGGGCCCCTCCCATGTTGCTGACATCTCTTTGAGGCGCGCGTGGAACACGAACGCGCCGTCGACACGGCCTGTTTTCGTCGTGAGACGACCGGACGGCGAGTTAGCCCATCACTCACCGTCCACAGGCCCGCGTCTACGGTGGCCGGAGGTCATCGCGGGACCCCCGACGCCCGGAGCGCCTCCCGCGGCGGCTGGGACGAGAGATTCTCTCCCTCTCGCGTTCCGCCACCTCCTTCGCTAGCATCACTGCTTCGCAGAAGGAGGCGACGGCGTCCCATTCCTCCTCGCCCCGGACCATGGCTTGCACCAGGGCCGGGCGCGAGAGGTCGCCGCCGCCGATCGCATTTATGCCCTTGAAAATAATTTACAAATACATAGTGAATTTAACATATTTTCTAATAGCTATATAAATAACCAATACATACCAAGTTTAACTTCTTTTGAAGTCGTTCAAAAACGACTGTAATCACCAAAGAGTATAATAATATAGATGGAAGTAATCACTCACAGAGCTTTAGTTGTGTAGCGTGCGGTCACCATGCGCAACACAAATCGGCGTGCTGTCAGTAAACGTGTGGCGAAACCAGGAAATTCTAACTGGCCGGTATTGGATGCCGGCCGGTACTGTAGGATTTTCACCTATAGCATAGCAACGCAAGTTTTTGAATGTTATTGCTTCTCCAGTTCTAGCAGGCCCCTGTTAACAGAAAGATTTCTTGTGACATTACTTACAATTAATTTAAATACTTAGTACATCTCTTGGAAACTTAAAAACATTCTGCTAATTCCATCAAAACAAATTGCCCGTAAAAACTTTCAATAATTTCTTAATACAGCAAGAATGAAGTCAGCCGTGTCGTGAGCACCGCGGACCTCTGTGAACATTGTTGTATTCATGAATTCTTTCACTGAGCTTACAATGTGTTTTCAATTATTATGGAACATGCACAATGTATCCCAGGGACAACAGGACAACTTTTGAGACACGTTGATTCTTAATTTTATTTCGCAAGAAAAGCAGTAGGTAATTACTGAAATTATCGAAGGGACGTTCCTTGTGTCCCGGACTTAATTAGGTACTTAAGTCAGAATAGCAAAGGCTGACTATAGTTTTTCTTACAACCTTTTTCTTTTGTATTCAACGTAATTATAAGTTAGTTTGATACAAACTCGACTACGACTCAAACTTGACCAATAATTATAATTTACAATTTAGGTGTCACGTTACACGTAGGCACTTTACAAAGGAAGATGCGCAGATTGTTACAACCCTTCAATAGCGAAGAAAAAAATAAATGTCTTTGGATATGTATTTTTAATTGAAACAATGTTTGTTGTAGCAGCTTTCTTGTTATATTTGTCCGTTCGGAGTTATAGAGATATAGTAAATATAATAATATTATTATAAATAGGTAATCGGTCGCTATTGGCGAAAGCACAGGCGTTGATCAACTCGCACCGACTCACGCACGTCGCAACTAGGAAACGCATTAATTACATTCAAGACATCATGAATGATAAAGAACATTCCGACGCGCAAAAAAAATTCTGGGTCCACAAAAAATAAATCCGGATTTACCAAATCTGTAGAGAGCAGTGGTGGCCCAGTGGTAGCCCATCCCTCTCATAGATAGGAGGCCTGAGTCCCTGCAGTGGGAACAAATAGGATGATGATGGTGACAACAAGCTTAGTACTTATACCAAATCAAATCAAATCAAAATCAATATCTAGAAATGACATATGTCATTTCTAGAAATGACATATGTCATTTCTAGATATTGATTGTTATACCAGGACCCTGTTTAATAAAACTTTAAAATTGTAAATTGTAATTGTAGTTACAATTATACCTACAAGTTTCTGTTTAATAAAGATTTCAAGTTACAATTTTACCGTGGTGGAAAACTGTCAAAGTTGACTTGTAGGTACATACAAATCTGTATATTTCTGTTTAATAAACATTTTCTCTTTACAGGTGAAAATTTACAAATGTGTACCTAAGGAAAACTGTTTTATTGAACGCATAATTGTAATTACAAGTTTACTTAGGTAAATTGTAGAAAAATTTTGACAGGTGGACTCATCGTGTGTCAGAAACTTACAATTTTGTATTTCAATTAAATAGGTGAAGAAATTATATTGTTATACTTTAAAAAATGGTTCACAAAACTAATAGTGAAGGTAGTGATGATTAATATTTAATATATGAGTGTAAGGCAATGGCGAGTTTTTTTAAAGGATTAACTTTACTTTTTAAGCGACAGATTTTACGTTGAACGAAAAATTTCGGGTCAGCAAAACTATCGTTGAATATTTAATAACAAAGATAGAACATGCTCATAAATGTGATTCTATTAGAAAAGCGTGATTTTGTTACTGTGCTCCATGGCTTTTGTTATGAATCTTGTTTGATTCATAACGAAAGCCATGCCTTAAAACTAGGTAGGTACTCTGTAAATCAAATGATAAATATTCAAAAATTCAAAATTTTAATAATCTTCCCTTGGTTTATAATCTTTAACAAAAATTTACAATTTATGTTTTGTAACTTAAAATTACAAATTTGTAAAAACAAAATTGTCATCAAAATCTACAGGCGTTTTCTACAATTGTAAACCTTTATTAGACAGCATTTACGATTGCACAATTTGTGATAATATTACTTGTAGATTTCTTACAAATTGTAAGGTTTATTAAACAGCACTTGTAATAAAATTTTACAAATATTATGTTAGTTATTTACAAAATTGTAGACTTGTAATGTTTATTAAACAGGGCCCAGGTTCCATACATTTTTGCCCATTATCCTTTACAATCGAAAAGCCTTTTGCACATTTCTTCCATTTCACAAGACATGGTCTTCCATTTTTAACAAGTTTTTTTTTACAAAGTACCTAATTGTCTCAATCATGGGTCCAACATCACGCCTGTCAATTGTTTGGAACGCACGAAAACGTGAGCATTTCGGGAAAAGAAATGAGGGCGAACGTGAAAAGTTGCAATACTTTGGTCTTTTGAAGTTGTGGAGAAATACATTATCGTTAATTAAAGTTTTACATGTAGCAATATACACAAAGTTGTGTTGTCGCTAAGAGGCTCGTTTTTTTTTGTAATTTTACAGCGAAAATACGTACATACATACATTTTCCCATATAAGTATTTTTGTCCATTATGGAATAAAGTCAAGGTGACAGAGCGAATAGCAGGGTATACTAAATTAGTATGTACAATAAGGGTTAGTGACACTAAAACTGAAATGTGTTGGATAATATTCCTAATACCTACTTAGATAATTATGATGTAAGAAGGTACCTACATTCTTATGTACCTATATGATGTACTAGCTGTTGCCAGCGGCTTCACCCGCTACAACTCGAAAATTATCTCACGGGAAGATAAAATCGGGATAAAAACTATGCCATGTTTTAATCTAGGTTATAAACTATCTGTGTACCATTTTTTTTCCAAATCCGTTCAGTAGTTTTTACGTGAAGAAGTAACAAACGTATACACTCAGACACTCACAAACTATATGATATTAGTCGCAAGCACGACTATTGAGCTTAAGGTCCTAGGTTCGATTCTCGAGTCCGACAGTGTTTTTTTATTTGTTCATCAGGACTTTCCCAGAATCAGCCGCGGAGTCTGCATTTGTGCCCAGTTGATGGATATAAAGGGTGTAAAAGTACCCTTAACGCAAACGACGGTACTTGTTCTCCCCACCACTGCGATATTTTTTTTGTTGTAGACCATACCTGGGAAACTCCTAGTTACGGAGATATTGGGGGTCAAAGTACCAAATTTTTCACAGCTGTTTTTGTAAATAAGTACTAGATTTACAGGTTATACTTTACTTAATTTACTTCCATGACCCGTTTATTATTGAAAGCATCCACTAGCACAATGTTTTAAGAGTGCTACTTTGAGTTTTACCGTAAAATATGATTTTGACCCCAAAAAAAAAGTCGTTTCCCAGCAAAAAAATTTGCGTAGGGGTACTTAGTTTGATGTACAGAACATTTGGTTGACGTATGTTTGAAGGGTTGATTTACACCCTGTATGCTCAGCCAATATTACATGGAACTAGGTACCTAACTGGTGAAATGTGGGAGTACTACCTGTCTCTTCGAGGATAACAGGCGTGATGGTATTTATTAGTACACGTAGTAAGTTTTGTCGCTGGAATCCCCCCGAATCTCTTTTACCTGGTGCGTAGGATGCGGGGCTAAAAGCCGCAACATTATCCAGAACGCGTTTTCTGAACGTTACGACTGTCAGTATGTGGACCACTGCTGTATGGTTCACGTACAGAAATTTTATTTTAATTCCTGAATCCAATTTTAAAGTAAAGAATATTTAATTTTTGTTTTTATTTAATTTTGTAATATTTATTTTGTGATTTTTGTGCCTACTAACATAGTTTATAAGTTTCAAATGTTTTCTGACAAATAAATAAATAATTAGTATTATTAATAACGTCACGGGGGAAGCGGGAGAGCAGAGCAGAGTGTACTTAATTACTGCAACGACGGTTATTGACATCAATCCCTCTGCAATGCGTTAATTTCATTATGTAGATAATATTATGTTCAGACGCCACCTCATCAAGTTACGCGGAACTTTCAAATATTCCCAACCAACTTTGAACCTAATGCTTTAGCGATGAAGTTGAAAATCTATTAAAGAAAGAGAACAGTGGTGACCAAGAGGTGGCGGCTCTGACTTACGAGCAGTGAGTCGTGCGTTCAAACCCAGGTGCATTACTATGTGTAATTTTTTTCGTCACCACTGCTCACAAAAACGGTGAAGGAAAACATTGTGACGAAACCGGCATGTCCTAGAACCAAATACTCGCACTGAGCCCGCGCGGTGAATCTTAATCCATTTCCTCTCATAGAGAGGAGGCCTGAGTCCCAGCAGTGGGATCATTTATAGGCTGATGATGATTAAAAAAAGACAGGTTGTAGTAGTTTGATGTGCTGGTGATACAATCTACTTTAGACTTTTTATAGTAGTACCTTCTCATTAAAAGGCCCCTATTCTGTGTTTTTAAATACAAGCTGGTAAAACCATGACAAATTCATAAACGCTATAGCACAAAAAAATAAAGCTTCACCATTTTAGTAGACGTAATTAATCATGACAATTTACAAATCACCACAAGTAGGTACTGAACCCGTGACCTTGTCTTCGCCTGACTTCGCGAAGGTTTCGGCCTGAACCAGTAATTATGTATAATTAGACGTCTTATCTGTCCGTGTGACCTCGCCCTAACAATGCCGGTCGGGCCGGAAGCGTCAACTGGATGATTTTCGTTTGTTCATGTTTAGATTTACATACTTATGTATTGGTATGGCGTAAACTGAAGCTAAAGAAGATTTACAGAAGCATTATGCAGTATAAACTACACTGCACATGATTTTTCATTTTTAGGGTTCCGTACCCAAAGGGTAAAATCGGGACCCTATTAATAAGACTTCACTGTCCGTCCGTCTGTTTATTTGTCCGTCCCTCCGTCTGTTTGTCACCAAGCTGTATCTCAAGAACCGCGATAGCTAAACAGTTGAAATTTTCACAAGCACTTTGAATTTGCAGTACAAACTTCTGAGCAATTATTTTGAAGTTACTCAATGGCTCTATAAAGTTTTTGAAAATGGCTTTTGGCATTCGTTTTATTTGGGCCAGAATTTTATTTATCGCAGACACTCCAATGACCTTTGATGATGGGTTTAAAATCATGCTTAAACACGTAGATCATAGACCTAGCAACTTACGTGAATTATGTTGTCTTAATCACAGAACAGAAAGAACAGGTCTTAATTGATAACATTTGTTTTAATTTTAAGTAGCTATCCAGTGTTATAATAAACTAGCGATGATAATGACAAACGTATCCCTGTTAAATATAATCAAAAATAATGCTTCTCAAGTAGTTAGCCTATAGGAAGGTATTTCCATCAAATGCAACTTTATCGTGCACCGAACGCGAACCAGATGGGTGGTTAACTTTTAACCTCCAGCTTTACTGCAGCACCATTTTAATTGTACACTCCAGCCTTACCTTACCCACTTGTTATAAAACCTATTATTGAATAAATACGGGTTGTGATAACGTGGTTTCGTGTGGAGCTTGCCTGTCAACCTGTCACCATGTAAGAAGGCAAGTCAGAGCATCTGTTGTGCTATTTAATGAATTTATTTCATGGAACTAAATCAGGGTAGGTAGTTACAAGGTTATTAAATAGTTTAGAAGATCGTGGCTTTTAGAAATAATGGTTGACTTCGTTGACGGGATCGAGGCAGTTTCCAGTGGTGATTACAAATGGACAAAGCTTGTTTATTTAGCTATTTCATTATTGTTAGTTTTCAGTACCTAGGGTTACTTACTGTTGTAACCGAAACCGTGTACTCGTAGATTTGTATGGAAATGCTAAGATGTTTGGTGTAGTGGTCGTCAGCGCTTCGCCTAGCATGAAACCCATTCCATTCCCCTGTCGATGTCGGGAAAAGTGTTATTGGATTTTTCCATTAAAAAAATCCGAGTCAGGACTTGTTCCCGGTTGATTGGAATAAGCTCGTCTTCTATTAGACGAAAGGGTGAAATGTCGGTGCATAGGCACCTACAGTCCTCTGTGTACCCTTTCAGGTTAGACAGAGGTGCAGGTGTTAGGCTATTACTGACGTGATATGAATGTTATGATAAATTATCTACTTAGTAAATTGAGCGATCGGTACAGGATGTTACGGTCAATTTACACCAGATTATAATGCCATAACGTCTGCACTTATCAATCATGAAATGTTATCATTTTTACGTAAACATTTCTTGGACACAATACCCTTGGCTTGATATTAAATAGTGTTTCACACTATCCCTAGCATAATTTTAGTTGTCGTCTTAAACCCTAGTGAAAACCTAGTTTACCTGTTCCTATGTACAAACATATGCACATCAACGACTATCAACATCTACCTAAAATAAAACTGTTAAATTAATTTAACAGTTTGTTGTCAACCTTGGTCCTGATGTCAACCAGGCACTACAAGTGAAAAACAAATTGTGGAAAGAGAAGCTGGGTGCTTGGACACCACCTTCTGGATTTCGTTAACCTCCAGGAGCATTTGTCTCCGGGTCATGATCTGCAATGGTCTGTTTGGAATGGAGTTAACCAATAGGGATCTTTACTGACGTAAAAAAATATGATTCTAATTAGTCCGTCTTTTAGATTATCGAAAAATATTGGATACGTATTTTTTGTTTTATCAAATCAATAAAAAATTACGTAGATAAAACGCGGCAAAGATTTGAGTGGGGGGTTGTGACGGCACTCACCGGTAAAGAATGTCATATTATACTTATGTCTTGGAAGATGACGTCACACGAGTTTTCAAAGCACTGTATCGTCTTCATTGTTTGTTTACGTGAAAAAAGGAAAAATACGTGTCCAATATTTTTAAGAAATCTATCTGGCGGACTAATTAGTTTTTTTTTTGTTAACTACCCTATTGCACACCCAAGTAGGCTGTGGTAAACACAATTGGGTAAAATGGGATAAAAGATCCTTCTGAAACACTGTGCAAATGCTCGATCCGACGATGTCTCACTGGCTGAAGCATCCGAAGTGTTCCAGCATCTGCACTTTCGAAGACTTTAAAGACACCACAGACCTCTCCCTGGCCATATACCTATTGGGTCCGAGAAATGTAATTAAGTCAACAACCCGCAGCCCCGGCAGACAGGGCTGCAGGTTGTTCGAAAGAGATACCGCGATCCCGGAACACAAAGGGCTAGGAAGAACATGGGAGGTTTTTAGTCATTACCTAGAAGTCTGACAATTCCTTCCGCGGCAGTCATTTAATGATTTCTTAACTATAAAAAAAGTCATACCATCGACACGAAAGAAAGAAGAATCTTACATTAATTCGTTTTCTACAAGACCCATTCCTCTTTAACTCTCTAAACAAATTTCGCCTGCTTATCCTGCTATTCAAGACATCGTAGCAGATATCGGCTCGCTATATTATCGCGGTTATCTGGTCTAGAGGCAAAACAAACAATGCCCATTATCGCGGCATCTGATCTCGACACCGTAGCGTCACGAGGGTTTTCAATTTACGCCGGCTTCGGTCTAGGGCTGGTCTGAGAAAAGTTTTATATGTGGGTAATATAATAATTTAAAAAATTAAAACCCGACAACGGCAAAATGAAACGACGCTGAAAAGTATAAAACAAGATTTTAACACATCATTTTTTGTTCGTTAGAGGGCGTCACTTTAAATTTGAGCAATATTTTGGAAATGTACAAGTGAAGCCCTTTCAAATTATACCAAACACGGTGTATCTATCTCCATTTTTATTTTTAACACATTACGCTTTGTCCGCTTGAGGGCGCCATTACGATTTTTGTGACACGTCACGTAGCCTATGTTCACCGGACAATTAGGACGGTTCTAAACTTCATATGTCGAGTTCCGATAAGTAGATACGGATCTATGAGGGAACAGATGAACATACTCACATACCTACATAAATACATACCTACAAATAGACAGTCAAAAACATAACCCTCCTTTGGCTTTGCCGTAGTCGGGTAAAAGGACATGCTGCACCGACCCCAAATGAATTGCGATAAAGGCAGGCGAATAATGACGATGATAATTCAAGAAAAATCATTGGAAAAACCCAGTGATCTACTTAATAATACACATTTTGCCATTTATTTTCATCTTCCTTCTAATATGAGTGAACCTATTACCATCATTCGGGATCTGTGACTGCTACTGGAAAATTCTAATGGAAAAACCCAATAACACTTTGCCCTTAATCTTTTAAAGTGACCTTTTTCGTGTTCGACCTATTCCCGTGTTTCTTTTTTTGGGTTTCGTTTGAGACGTAATAATTAGGTACCTATAGAAATAATTATGCTCCCCGTTTTCAAGAGATTAGACGACACCTTTGAGCAAGAAATTCAGGGCAACTCTAGAAAATTAGGTAATCGTTCACACTCATATTCCTACACGGCGAGGGGCATGGTTTTTATGATCTCAGGCGAGGGGCCAGAAGTCCTAGGGCATCCTAGTTTGGATTCCTGGTTCCATAAACCTTCGTATCTCCAATATCCAAAAACCTAAAGTAAAATAAATCTTTATTATTATTTCTTTCATTTATCTTTGATATACATTAATTACATTTTTAAATATCTCTTCAAAAAATACCGTACAAAGGAAAACAGATGAACAATTTTTTTTTTTTTGGACAAGCCCGCCACACTATTCCCAAATCACTGTAACTCCTGTAAGCCAGAATCAACAGTAGCGACTCTATGAAAAGCGCCGAGACAATGAAGCTCGACGAAGTCCCAGAAAAACGATTTAACTGTCTTGGATCCCGCAACGAAATTAATTAGAAAATAATAGCGGAGGAGTAGGAAAAATAAATTTTCCACTTCCCTCCATATCAGCAGGAGACAGAACGGAACAAGGCCAACAGGCACACAGGGACGTATAATGTACTACTGGGATAAGCCCAGTTGTCTGGCACTATACGGATAGTATTGTCATTAATATTACTGTATTTTTATTATCATTATAAAAATATTATATTAATTTCAGGAACATTTCTTGCCAACCTTAACTGTCATGCGCAGACGCAGCCGACCGCCTGTGTTCTGACTCACCTACTTTATAGTTGAGAGCTGACGACCGTGTGGTGCACCCTTTATAATTTAGCTCGTAACTCCACTAACTCCTAGCTTTTGTGATTTGTGTGGAATGAACTTTAGAGTAGCTGTGGTTTCAGACTTTAGATCGAAGTAGGTAGTTTAATGTTTTAATGGTAAGTTTACCTCTGGTTTAAAGTATTGATAAGTAAGAGGTTTTGGTATTGGACACGTTGTAACAGAAAAAGGAACCTACGAGTATTTCAATCACGCCACCACATCAAGTTACTCGAACAGGTCAAATTTTCCCATGATATGATAAAGCTAAAAGCTTTAGTGATAAAGTTGAAAATCGATTAAATAAATGTGACAAATTGTAGTGATCGGCGTCTGTACTAAAATAAGTAGTACGCCAAAACATTAAACCAAAATCTACTAACCTCCTCTTGCACTTTTTCGTAGTGGACTGCCTCCTGGGTCTAGTGGTCCCAAGCGCGACTGCGTAGCAAGAGGTCCCATGGTTCGATACCCAGATTTGTTGTCCTAGCCTGCTATTCGCATCAGTTTCTATATGAAATCCATTTTTTTTGCGAACTTTAAGAACTCGTAGAACAAAAGAGGTTCAGTTGTAGATTTGCCTATTTACTACGAGAAAGTAGGTTCAAAACGGACCTGTGAAACAGTTTTCTTGCACCGGGTAGACCATACACTTCACCTATCCAATCACCTTTGAACTCTTCGACAAGAACCTCTTAGAGCTCGTTTACGGAGACACGGGGCGTCACGCGGCTCGTGCAGAACGCTAGTCGCGTGTTGTTTTACATTGTTCAACAAACGCTGCATTTTTAACTAACGGGCGAAAAATCGCTTCTCGTAAAATCGTTGTTTAAAATCGTTACTGTTTTCATACATCGCCATGTGCTTGAATTAAAAACGCATATCGCGCCGCGCGACGCCCCGCATCTCCTTAAATGAGGCCTTATTGTATACCAACCACTAGACACTTTGTCTAAAATAGGCCAACATTTAGCGAAAAACTTACAAAACAAATAAATCAAGTTTTATAGTATCCAACGCCATCTGTCGGGCGGAGCCAGCCGGTGTCGCAGCAGTCGATGTATCGCCCAATAGAGCAGTAAATCGTGCGATATCTACCGCCAAGCGATCGTGAACGATCATGAACGGGTTCGTTCTAGTTGGTAGATTTCTTATTGGGTAAAATCATCATCTTCCTGTGCTTGTCCCATTCATTTGTGGTCGGCGCAACACGTTTTCATCGTTTACATGGAAACGCATCGATAATCAAGAAAAACAATATTATTCTTGTCTTGTGTAAAATATGAATTAATGAAAAAAAGAAGCTGTGCCGACCCCAATTAAAATGGGATAAGGGCAAGAGAACGATTATCATTAGTTAAAAAGTACTGTGTCCGCTGTCTGAGACACAGAATCTGGTCTATTGTTGGCTGGCAAGTATGCTAACGTCATTATTTTTAAGAAGGGCCTGAGGACTGTAACAGCAACATGCTTATTAAAAATAATTCCACTTTGAATCTTGGCGGACTTCATGTCCAACAAAGTTCCCAAATGCCATATTAGCCAAGTAAGAGCACACCTCGCAAGGTCGGGTGCGCGTGACCACGGCGGTCACAGCCGCGCGCTAATTTGTTACCGCCGCGCCGGTCAGACCGCCACACAATCACTGCGGACTGCGATCATCAACTGAGAGCGGTCACGTTGCTGACTTATTGTCCTTGCTGGTGGAGTAAGGGCTTTTTATTGTTGTCGCATCGCTTTTGGGTAATAGGAAACAAGTTTAGTATTAAGTGTGACAGGGGCTCGTGGCGAAATAATAACAGCCACGAAAGTCGATAATCAAGGTTAAGCACCGCTTGACGAGGCCAATCCAGGGATGGGTGACCATTTATTGTGCCATGCTGACGCTCATTTGTGTCGCCACATAGGCCCGTGGCTAAATAACACCGGTCGTTTTCCAAGGTTAAGCCTCTGTCGAGGGCAGACCATCTATTCTGTTTTTCATGACAATGCAGGTTTGTGTCACTGAAAGCAATTTAAGAAAATGCACCCGTGTCGCGTTGGTCTGTCTTAAATGGTAAATTAATAGATTTGTGACGAATTCATATGACATTTTCAAGTGCTAGGTATGTCTATCAACTAGGCAGTGGTTTAGTAGTAAACAAACATCTTGCCAGTAACGTAAATCCCTTGTAAAAGAAGGCAAGCCTATTATAACCCACTAACGGACACAAATCCAGACTCTGTGGCTGATACAAGAAATTCCTGCTGATGGAAAAAACAATAAAGCTATTTACCGACCCGGTAATCGAGTCACCAGGCGCAAGCCCCTTTTTTTTTGGCGGGTGGAAAATCATCGAATAGCCTCTTCCGCTCTTGGGCAGAGCGAAAGGGAGTGTCAGACTTCTACTGACTAAAAACAACCCACAGCCCTTTATGTCGAGGTCGCAGTATCTCTTACAACATCCCGCAGCCCTGCGACCAAAAAGGCAGTCCAATGATATCCCACAGAAATAAAAGGGTACCACACCACTCCACGTTCAAGCACAAAAGTTCCCACCAACCAAAAGCCACACTCACAAAAGGTAGGTATATCCTTTGGCCCCAACGTCGGTATCAAGGTGGATCTACAGGACAGCTGTAGATAAGGCAGCGGAGATACTACCGCGTTTGATAGGCTGGTAACACGCGATGGTGAGTAGCTTTGTAGTGCAGAACATGTCTTGGGGGTTGAAAGAGGGCATTGTGTTTGTGAGAGTTGAGTTTAAGGGTTTTATTTAGGTGATGGCTATTTCAGCTGCTCTACTATGTTGGGACCCGCTTCCGATCTAATCGGATGCACCTGAATAGGTACCAGTTGTTTACATTTAGCTGCTTATCTGACCTAAAAAACCTTATTGGTATTTGTAATAGGTACCTCTTGGTAAGACTGGTTGTCAGACTTTCGGGGCCACTCTAAGAAGGTCAAGGATCTTCTTGAAGAAGCTTTTTTAGCGCCTGTGTGATTATTTTTATAGAATGCAGAAAACGTAGCCAAATTATTCCATTCAATGGTCAAACTGGTTGTAGCTGTACCAGATTAGCTTGACTATTTTATTTTTGCTAGAAAGAATACAAAGACATTATTAATCTGTCATTGTTTATCCGTGGTCATGGTCATATCTACAGCGCCGAAATATCGAGAACTTATAACAAAATATTAAACTTGATAAATATTACGAGACATTTTTCTGATAAAAAAAAAACCCGTAAACATAAAAGGCACATTGTAAAAAGAGAATGATGACATAAAAATATAAAACTAACTTAACGTCACTCCATACGAGACCGTTTAACTTTACTGGGTGCACAAATTGCACATGTAGATGTTTCACATAAAACTAAGTACTTTCATTATCACTTAACCGTTTAACCTTTACAAAGAACTCCAAAAGTCTGGAAAAGAAATCCGGCTGTACTCCAGGAAAACGAAACAATCTCATCGGTTTCAAACTCATAAACAATAAGTTAGCACCGTGACAGAATCTAAAAGAAAGCGGGAAGCTATAATCTCTGCGATGTCCCGATAGTTTGCGAAGCGTGAAGCGAAGGACGAGCGGTCGTTGTGCGATTTGTCGTCCGAGATCGTATCGCCGGCCGTAATTCGGCCGCGACTGCCGTGCGTGTTCGTACACCGATTGCACTTGATTAGGATTGAGACACAATGAGTCATGGGCCGCGGGTTGTACACTAGTTATCGCGGCCTCGACATATAGGGCTAAGAAGGAACATGGGTGGTTTTTAGTCAGTAGAAGTCTGACACTCCCTTTCGCTCTGCTCAAGAGCGGGAGGGGTTATTTGATGATTTTCCACCCGCCAAAAAAAAAAAAAGACAATGAGTCATTCTAGTTGCTTAGAAAAGTCTCAATATTTACTTTATGAGTCTGGCTACAGGGTGTAAGAAATGACCCTCCAAACTGACAGCACATTCAGCTCCTTATTTTGAATCATATTCCATAGATATTTTTCGGGATGTTTTGGGTGGTTACCATCCACAGATTGACCTATTCAAGCTATCGTCGACCTGAAGATTGATCCGAGTAGCTTTAATTATCTATTCACGAGCTCCTTCGCGCCGAAGTTTTAATTTAATGAACTGAAACAGAACTTCGGTTGCAAAAAAAACATTTTGACTTCAAGCGAACATAGAAACACTTATTCCATACTAGCTGTTGCCAGCGGCTTCGCCCGCTACAACTCGAAAATTATCCCACAGGAAGATACAATCGAGATAAAAACTACCCTATGTGTTAATCCAGGGTGTGAGCTAACTCCATACCAAATTTTATTCAAATCGCTCCAGTCGTTTAGACGTGAAGAAATAACACACTCACAAACTCACACACTCACAAACTTTCGCCTCTATAATATTATATAGTGTGATTTTGATCGAGTTATTCGTGTGATAAAAATCAGTGTGATCTACTGATTATCATGTAATCGTTCTCTGATAACGATAGGTGGTGACGCAAAGCTGAAATTACTCTACATTCGATGGCAAATATAATGCCACATAATAATACCTATATGATGTACTAGCTGTTGACAGCGGCTTTGCCCGTTACAACTTGAAAATCATCCCACAGGAAGTTAAAATCGAGATAAAAACTATCCTATGATACCAGATACCCAGATTATAAACTATCAGTGTAATATATTTTATCCAAATCTGCTCCGTAGTTTTTGCGTGATAGAGTAACAAACATACACACTCACAAACTTTCGCCTTTTAATATTAGTGTGATGTGATGTGATAGTGTGATTATGATAGCTGAGTTGGGCCAAGAATCTCGTGGATTAATCTTCAGAATAAGCCGCGTTTGTCTAGGTTGGGCTGTGGATGGGTGACTACCTATTACCATACCAGATTTCCTCCAATTTTGTAGATCTTTAGTTTAGTAGTGACCCGAAAGTCTGTCAACCAGTCTTTTCCCTTAATGTTTTACCCAGTACCTAGGTACTAACTGGGTTGTGGAGATCAGATAGGCAGTCGCTACATGTAAAATATTGATATTCAGTTGTATCCGATAAGACTGGCAGCCGACCCTAAGATAGTTGGGAAAAGATTAAGCAGATGATGATGTCAATAGGGTATTTCGCCAAAAAATCTAATTAAAGACGAAGACGATACAGTGCTTCGAAAAGTCGCGTCAAGTTGTATGACGTCACAAGGTTAGTACATTTTTACCCACAAAGTGACGTCAAAAGCCCCCACTCATGATCTTTGACACGTTTTATTTTCGTCAATTTTTATTAGTTTGATTAAACAAAAAATACGTGTCCATTATTTTTTGAAAATCTAACAGACGGACTAATTAGATTTTTTTGGTGAAATGCCCTATTCTAATAAGTACCAAAAAGACGGAATTCAATCTGTCCTACTTATAAGCGTAATTAAAATCACGCTTGCTTACCAAAGAAATAAGATTTATTTGCAATGGAATGGAACAACGACTAGCTGCGTGGCTTTATTTGTCATCATCAGATAAAGTCTTCACCATACTTTTTTTTTTTTTTGGTGGGTGTAAAATCATCGAATAAGGGGCTCCCGCTCTTGGGCAGAGCGAAAGGGAGTGTCAGACTTCTACTGACTAAAAACCACCCATGTTCCTTCTTCGCCCTCTGTGTCGAGGCCGCGATAACCGGTGGACTACCCGCGCTAAAGTCTTCACCATACTTACGCGTGTTTCATCATTTATTTCTACTCTTGTGTTTGTACTGAATACAGATGACGAAACACGCCTAAGTATAATGAAGACTTTATCTGATGATTAACTTAAAATGTAAATTAGGTGGAATCGACCGTAATAAAGGATTATAGAATTATATTAATCTGCGATTTCACGGTTAGTTACTAATTAGTTGATTAATTTATTGGAAATAACAAAGAGAATACCTACTCCACCTGCAAGTTGATCATCAGAGGTTATGTCCTAAAAAGAGCAGATAGGTACTATGGGGACCGATGACTTAAGTAGTTAGATTTTAATAATGTTTAGGGGTTTTAATAGTGGAGGCAGATTTAATAGTGGAGACAGACCCGAGTGACAGTTCTTAATAAGCCACGAGGAGCTCGTGGCTTAATAAGAACTGCCACTCGATCTTTAGGTTAAGCTGCGCTTGCCTAGGTGGATGGGTGACCGCCCATTACATACCGAGTTTCCTCCGTGCCTTGGAAATCACGTTAAGCTGTTGGTCCCGGGTGCCATATATAGATCTTTGGCAGGTGACCTAAAAGTCTGACATCCAGTCTTACCAAAGGGTATCGTATTACCTAGTATGAACTGGGTTGTGGAGGTCAGATAGGCAGTCGCTCCATGTAAAATACTGGTATTCAGCTGCATCCGGTTAGACTGGAAACCGACCCCAATATAGTTGGGAAAAGGCTAGGCAGATGATGATAGAAAAAGATTGCATAGGTATTTTTTGTTTTATCAAATCAATAAAAATGTACGAAGATAAAACGCGTCAAAAATGTGAGTGGTAGTTTTGTGACGTCACTGACCGGTAAAAAAATGCCATACTAATGTCTTAGAATAAGACGACACACGAGCTTTCAAAGCACTGTATCGTCTTCATTGTTGGTTTACCTGAAAAAATAAAAAAACGTGTGCAATATTTTTTAGAAATCTATCTGACGGAATTTTTTTTTTTTTGTTAACTACTATCATTGGCGGCGTATCATTATTATATTCCTGCCCTTGTCTCCTGATACTTGGAGTTCTTTCTTTGGCCTCCCACTTCCTCTCCACTCATCAACATTTCACTTTTTCTAGCATGCGGTTCGATTTTACCCTGACATAAACGATCCAGTGTTTCCTCCCAGTGCCACCCCAGCTCTACGTCACAAGTCGAAGCTCCTACCGCTAGATACCGCAGCACAACTCGTGAGCGATGCCTCGCCAGATAACCATTGCTTTGTTTCGCTGTAAAACTCGAAAATTAACATCATTTGCCAACGCCCGATCGCTACGGTGATACTGACACTAGTAAATATCGGTGTATGCTGGGAGATGTAGAGGGAATCCTGTTTTTTTAAGTGTAAATTCTATATTATTATAATATTCGGGGGGTATTTGGACTTTTTGGTCACAATTTGTGATAATAGCGTCACGGGCGTGTCACACACAAGCGTTACGGCTGCTTGGGAGGGTGATATCTCAGGAACTATTGGTTGGAATTGAATATTTTTTATTTTTTATTATGGTTGTGGTTAAATAATAGCACCCGCTCGGGTCAATCTGCCTTTTAAACTTCGGTTGCCTGAGTTTCTCTGTGGATTAGTGACCACATTAGGTACATACAAAGTTTAATCTGTGCCTCGGAAAGCACGTAAGTCCTGGCTGTCAATTGAAGAACTTTGATAGGCGTTACAGGTAGTCAGTGGCCTGATAGTCTGACAACCAGACTTCCCTAGGCGTATCCAGTACTAACTGGGTTGTGGAGGTCAGATAGGCAGTCGCTTCATGTAATGCACTTCAAACAAAATAGTTGGGAAAAAGATATTCAGATGGTAATATGGTTGATCATGATTTTTAGGTCCTCTGCCTTGTCAGAGCACCATATTGCTTCTCCTAGTCAATAATATAATGTACACTAATAATAATATTATATTATAAAGATCAAAGGTTTGTTTGTTTGTAACGAATAGGCTCCGAAACTACTGGACCGATTTGAAAATTTCTTTCACCGTTGGGAAGCTACACTATCCCCGGGTGACATAGGCTACTTTTTATCCCTGTATCCCCACGGGAACGGGAACTACTTGGGTGAAACCGCGTGACGTCCGCTAGTATAATAACATAATAATAATACATTTTTTATTCATAATTATAAGGTATTACGTTAATGCATTTTTTCCTTACATCAACACTGCCTATCGCAGTCCACCGCAGGGCTATTCCAAGCTGCCCCTAAAACACATTTGTCTATCGCCTTCTACATCTACGCTGTACCAGCCATCATTTTTATTGTCGTCGGTCCAACTTAGCTGGAGACAACGTAGTATATAGAATACTACGTTTTCTCCGGGAATCCGGGATTCGTTCTTTGCCCACTGTCACCTTAGCTTGATACCTCTGCATCACTCCTTCCATAGGTAGACATAGATAATAATCTTGCTTAATCCTCGTACCGAGAACTATCGCATGTTCTGAAGGTGACGCGGTGTTTATCCTGAAAAAGAATGAATTAAACTATAGCTGCAATTACAAATTGATGGACTTGGCTTTGAGAAACTGGTTGGAACAAGGTTTTGTTTACAAGGATATTCAAAGGACGTCAGATATGATGTAGTAAAAGTGCTAAAAAGTGGGTTACGATTTCAAGTCAAATAAAAAAACAGTTTTTCTAAACGCTATGTTTTGTAACTTGTGCCAAACAGCTACAATAACGTGGTGTTTAGTTTTAATAGTCGTCGAGATGTCGGAATCCGATGTTGTACGTATAGGAAACTATTGTGAGCACTAATGTCTCGCTCTTATAATCATTAAATTAAAATCGGTAACGCGTTTAACCTTATTACAGTCGAGTCTACTTATTTTAGTTCCAAGTAGTGACTGTGCTGATTCGAACAGAATTTGGCTATGTCTTTGGTGTTGTTTCAAGGACACCAAAACTTACTGAATGTCCAGATCGAACAAAGTGTTATTGGAATTCTCCATTATGAATTTCTCAGTAGCAGCCACGGAAAACCGCTGCTGCTAAGTTATGTTTGAGTCTGATGTAAAAGGGGGCGCGCCTATTGCCATCATCCGGACACAAATCCAGACTTTGCGGCTACTGCTGAAATTTCTGATGGAATAACTCAATAACATTTCGCACGACCTGCGAATTGAACGCAGGGCCTTATACAATGTGGATCTGGAACTACGACATTAAATTAAAACTAGCACTGTACTAGTCCATCGAAACATTTTAAAACACGAAGATTAGTAGTTAGTGGAAAATTTAAAAATTGCAATTTTCAAACAAAATAAATAGCAGAATCAACTGCATAAAAAGTAAACACGCTTTAACTACGAAAAGTCACTGACCTAGTGCGCGGGGTGCAGCGAGCGGCGGCGATGTTGGGCGTAGGTACTTTTTATCGGAGAACAACAAATCAGCAGCATAAACTCACTAAGTTGCGAGTTGTTAATTAATAAAAGATCACTGATTGAATAATTAATCACTTAAAACCTTATTTGAGGCATAATTAAACTAAAAAACTTACTAACTTAACCTAAATCACAAAACTAGCTACCTAATAAATGCCTAAATAACTAATATTACACTAACACCAATAAGTCACAGTAACCTATGCACTAATCCAAATATCATAAATCGTCTTTAATCACAATAACAACAAACTTTTCATAAAATCACGACAATGCGCGCGCGGCTCGTCTTGTGATAAAAAAAGTAGGCGTGTGCTCTCCTCAAAGGGCGCCGCTATGCACTGACTGACATAGTTACCGAGTCAAGGACTTTTTGCCGAAAAAAATTCCGCTCACACACACACTCGCAATTTTCTATGCACCACTAATGCATTATTTGCGTAAGTAATATTACTTTTTCTTTATAATTGTAGTATTTTGTGGGAGTGTGCGGGGCGCGTCAGAGTGGGATCGTATGACACCTTTCTCTGTCTTTCAAGCGTATTGAGACGTTGAGAATAGAATCGTAGGTTTTTGCACAGGTTCCTGACCTTACAATGTTTACCTATTATTACGGACTCCGATCTACATCATGTTGAAAAATAAGAAAATGAAAAATAATTTCCTGTGGCTAAAGTAGTCATTGGATTTGATTGATTTTTTGTATACGGGTCAAGAGCATGCCTTTCTTTACGTGGTTTAGAGGAATGTCAATCGTCCTGCTCCACATTGTATGGGCAGTCTTAGTAATAAGGCATTTCACAAAAAAAGTCTAATAAGTCCGTCAGATAGATTTCCAAAAAATAATGGACACGTTTTTTTTCTTTTTTCACGTAAATAAATGATGAAAACGATACAGGGGGCCAATTCTCGATTTTCGCCATTTATCTCGAGTTCGAGATCGTAAGTCTATCTCTATGTCTATTAAAAATATCTCTATCTCTACCAAAAAATGTCGAATTGAGCAGAATTCCGTATTCTCAGTCAAAATAGAAATAAATGTCACGAAAATGTCGAGTCGAGTGGAGATAATGTTACCATTATGAAGAATCGCACGTTCTGTTTTAGGTAGCTATGAGTTAATGAATGATTTTGTTTTAAAACGCTGACTAAACTTAATTATTTAAGTATAAAACGAAACGTTTAGTGTGTTTCAAGATTTTCGTATGCTCTTCGTGAAATAAAGAAAACAAATTGACAGTTGTCTGTCAGTGTCAGAATTTGCGTCTTTTTGCGGTTCCTTCAAAACTTTTGTTATGTTTACATGTACTGTGTTTACATCATTATTTGGTGCTGTTTTACATTTTAAAAGTTTTATTTTAAGATGGAGGGGAAAAATCAAACAAGGCAAGAGCACAAATCAAAGAGTATAAATCAAATTTCCAGTAGGTATGAGATGCCAAGCCGTATTTTATTTAAAAATTAAAGAAAAGAAAACACAGTGTACAATCCAAAACTCAACGAATTCACTCAGAAATGACGTATCTCTACAATCGACATGACATCTCTACTGCTCAGAAGCACTCGACATGAACTCTAACGTTAGCTTTCGACAAATGTCGAATTCGACATCCCCAGAATAGCAACTTTTAAAATTTGTCGAAAAAATGACGTCATTAGAAATTTTTGTCGAGTTCGACACCATCTCTAAAATCGAGAATTGGCCCCCTGAGCTTCGAAAAGCCGTACGACCTCACAAGGTTACTACGTTTTTACCCACAAAGTGACGTCAAAAGCACCCACTCATGATCTTTGATACGTTTTATTATCGTCAATTTTTATTAATTTGATAAAACAAAAACCACATATATTTATAGGTATTATATATTTATATCCAATATTTTTCGATAATCTAAAAGACGGACTAATTAGATTTTTTTGGTGAAATACCCTTTTGACATTCTTTAAGAACTTGAGATTACTTGATTATAGAACGCCCTGACTGAATTATTTAACACAATATTGATTTGTCAGTCAGCGTGATAAAACTGATAAAACATACCTATCTGATAATTCTGGTAAAGCCCCCCGATTGTGACCTTTTCCTTGATTTTGGCCTTATACAGTAAAGTCCCCCGAATGTGACCTTTTTCCTTGACATTTTTTTTTGTGATTAGTGTTTTCAAGGTAAGCAACTGAATTTTCTGTTAGTAAGCAAAGCGTTATATTGGAACGGAGCTGCGGAGTTCCTTATCGCACATTATCGTTTTGATTTTTTTGTGGGCTGACACTATATAATGCGTAACAATGAAAAACGACCCAAAAATCTTATTGTGTTATTTCATACAAAACGAATGATATGTAATACAACTAATACTACTACTAATTATATTTCTTTTTGCAGTGATTTTTAAGGCACTCTCCGATTATCTAGGAAACTAAAACTATTTTTCAATCGATTAAACTTGGCTTGAAATTTGAGAATAGACAAAAATATTTTATAATATATAATCTACACTAATATTATAAAGAGAAAAGATTTGTTTGTTTTGTTTGTTAGGCTCCGAAACTACTGGACCGATTTGAAAATTCTTTCACCGTTGGGAAGCTACACTATCCCCGGGTGACATAGGCTACTTTTTATCCCGGATTCCCACGAGAACGGGAACTACGCGTATGAAACGGCATGACGTCCGCTGGTATTTTATAATTTTAAGGTATTAAACCCCTTTTTATTAATACACTTAAGTAAAAACCGGCCAAGTGCATGTCAGACCACGGACAATGTAGGGTTCCGTAGTTGCCCATCATTCGCGAGAAAAAAAAACATCCCCACTTTAATGTGTACTAGAGATACCCTAAAAATATTTTGAATAAATGTTACTTTAGCAGTTTCTCGTCGTAACTTATTTATATATTCATGCCAAATTACAGCTGTCTAGTACTAAGTCTTTGAGATATAGTGCGGACGGACAGACTGACATGGCGAAACTATAAGGGTTCCATATATTGACTACGGAACCCTAAAAAGGAAACTTCGTTCTAACCGGGTGTCCATAAGACACCTTTCAATTTTTAGTCAACAAAGAACCCTTATAGTTTCGCCACGTCCGTCCATCTGTCTGTCTGTCCGCAGCTTAGCTCAAAGAATTAATACTAGAAAGTTGTAATTTATTTATTTGTTGTTTTTTATTTGGCATGAATATACTTACAGTTTTCAATCACGTACCTAACTACCGTGTATCAGATACAAAGGAGATACACAGTATCTCCTTTACACGTAAAGTGGGGACTTTTTTCTCGCGTCGTCCGATGTCGTAGGATAGGTTTTTATGCGAGTGTATCCAAATAACTTTTCGATTAAGTAATTCGTTTGTGAAATACGATGTCTAGTTGCTCGGCTACTGTTAACAAATATACAATACAACTTACTATAATATTCATTGTAAGTCTACAATGACACGGCGCCACGGCTTTTCTATTGTTAGCACTACACTCTATTGAAATATTTAAACACAATACAATTCCAATATAAATATTTCTTTAATCCCATTTAAACTTAGCAAACGCCGCGGCTTACTCTTAGACAGAAGTTAACACGAAAACAATCTTTATTCGAATTGTTATAAAAACAAAATGGCCTCTTTATAATGCCCGATGTCTATGAATTTAAAATGTCAATCGGTCGTTTTTACGTCAATTATTCTATAGTAATGTAATTACTTTGCGATACAGTGAACAATATCCATTGTTGGAATACAATGAAAGATATGACAAGCTATGATGGGTGGACCTCCCAACTGGATAGAGACGACAAAGATCAATCTTTAGCTAGTTCTAAAACTACTAGAGTATTGTGAACTCTATTCACGTTATCTTAAGGTTTTTTGTATGAAGACAATATAGTGGTTGACGGCAAAGATGCTTGGCGAAAATATCTAGTGGCGCTAAAGTATTTTTTTTAAAGAAATCGCACAAATTTTACGCTTTATGGAAATTATTCATGCTTCTGTTATTGAAATAGGAGTGGGTATGTACCCTTTTTTGGCGGCTGCAAATATTAACTACAATCGATCTTGACATCAAGAATTTTTGGTCAAGTTCGTATCTACGAGTATCCATAATAATAATAAGTGTACTAGTTATGGCTAAGACTATGGGCGGTCATTTTTTTTTTTTTTTGGTGGGTGTAAAATCATCGAATAACCCCTCCCGCTCTTAGGCAGAGCGAAAGGGAGTGTCACACTTCTACTGACTAAAAACCACCCATGTTCCTTCTTCGCCCTCTATGTCGAGGCCGCGATTACCGGTGGACTACCCGCGGCCCCGACAGGCGTCGGCCCTTTCGGGCCCCTCCCATGTTGCTGACATCTCTTTGAGGCGCGCGTGGAACACGAACGCGCCGTCGACACGGCCTGTTTTCGTCGTGAGACGGACGGACGGCGAGTTAGCCCATCACTCACCGTCCACAGGCCCGCGTCTACGGTGGCCGGAGGTCATCGCGGGACCCCCGACGCCCGGAGCGCCTCCCGCGGTGGCTGGGACGAGAGGTTCTCTCCCTCTCGCGTTCCGCCACCTCCTTCGCCAGCATCACTGCTTCGCAGAAGGAGGCGACGGCGTCCCATTCCTCCTCGCCCCGGACCATGGCTTGCACCAGGGCCGGGCGCGAGAGGTCGCCGCCGCCGATCGCCGCTACGAGAACAATGGGCGGTCATCTGGCAAAACTTCCGCTTGGCGAATCAATACAATACCATAATACTAGTAGTACCTACACTTATTCATAATGCACACTTTGTCATTCCACCGCTATCAAATAGGTAAGTTATTATTAAAAAAAAAAAAATCAACGCTATCAAAATAATCAATACAACAATATTGGAATGTGGACGTATCTGCCAAACTCCTCTATCTATAGCCAATCAGGCATTAATGTCATTTATTAAATAAAATCAATAAAAACGCAATTTTGGCCAAACGGTAGGGTCGGCAAGAAAGCGCGTGTAAGGGCAAACATTTGCTTTTGTACATTAAACAATGTTTCATTTTGATGATATTTGCGATACTATAAGCCTGTTGCAATAATTCATCATAGATAGTGTCTTATCAGTCTTCAAATCTTATAAGTGTCAGTTATAGGTAAGGCATCTTCAAAGATTTAATGAACGGAGGTTCTCATGGCATTTACTTTACACATTATTCTTAATATTCTACGGCGTTGATTGGGTAATAGTTATTATAACAACGGATGAAATACTCGTAATTATAGTTTATGACACCAGTGCAGAAAACCCTAGATTCTCTATAAAAATAATACATTTCAGTCAGAGAACAAAATTTAGAATATGATTTTGGATACTCGTGACCAAGATGACAGCCACGAGACCAATACGACTCAAGCTAAGATTGAAATGTTTAGATTTACTTACATTTACTGTGAAAATGTCGCATGAAAAGTGTGTGCAGTGACAAAAGTAGGCTTGCACATCTCGCATAGAACGAGTGAGCGCGAAAATATTATTCAGACGTCATTATCATCTAAAAAACAACGTAGGAATCTAACGATTTTAATCATTGGGTTCTAGTTACAAAATTCAGTGACATTTAAAACAATTTGTCTGCTGTCGCTATCGAAATTAGCGGGTAAATACAATTCAGGGCAATCGTGGCAGCCTCCGATACGCAAATTGCCCGGCGGCTGTGTACAAAGACTTGCCTCCCTCGGGGACAATTAACTCCGCCATCTTCGCTTTACGTTCGCGAGGATTAAGAGTCCCTGCAGACTGCAGGCTTTCTAGCGGTCGATAGTTTAGTCGGGTTGGGCTGTTAGCACGGACAATTTTTTAATATAATTTTTTATTCCGGGGTGTAAAATCGTCATGTATGTCCTCCACCGTGGGGCGGATGGAGGGGTCTGTCAGACTCGAACTGACTAAAACCACACCGGTGTTCTCAGCATACTTTCTTCGGGGGGCTGCCGGCCCGCTTGACCTGGGAGGGAATGAGGAGTAAAACTCTCCCCCTTACGTCTTAGTGAGGCGCGCGTGGATACTACGCGCCGCCTTCTCGGATTCAGTGGGGGCGACCGATATCCCGAATTCGTCGCCTCTGGACCTGGCTGGTACGCATACTGGGCCAACTAAATGGTCAGATTGGTAACGAATTTGCAAATATGATCTACAGTTGTTTGTCTGTGCTCGAACAATTTGCTAATTGGTAGGCCGCTTTTGAAGATAAGCGCTAGATTGATTTTATAGTTGACCGATAGTTTGCCGATAATATAGTTTGAGGCAATCGTTTAGCCCATCAAACTGCTTTTATCCGCTGATACCAAACGTTAATTATGCGCACTATCACACAGCGCACTATAACTTTGACTTTGACATACAGGTTCGTACTGATCCTATTACCGACTAAACTATCTAACGATAGAATATAGTCTGGTGTCTGCGGAGTTATGTCACCCTAGTATTATTTTTTAGGTAGGAATTGAATAAGGGTCATAAGATTTTGATGATTTGTCAGGTCAGGGTCAAGGTCAGTTCTCAAAAGAGTTGATAATTTTGATACTTATAAGTTTTTGGAAGTAAAACATTTTTGATTTTTTCATTATTATTATAATAGATAAGTACTCGTTCGTTACAGGAAATACTGCACTTATTTCAGAAGTGATCAAATTGGCAACCGAGGTTGGTTGTCACACCGAAAAGATGTAGTGTCAGACACTCTTTTTTTTTTAATGGGACAAACCCGCCTCACTATTCCCAAACCACTGTAACTTCTGTAAGCCAGAATCAACAGTGGCGACCACAAGAAAAGCGCCGAGACAATGAAGCTCGATGAAGTCCCAGAGAAATGATTTGACTGTCTTGGATCCCGCAACGAAATTAATCAGAAAAGAATAGCGGAGGAGTAGGAAAAACAGAAATTTCCACAGTGTCAGACACTCGTTGATTATCTCTTAAGTCTGAATACCGTTAACGCGAAAAAAACTGGCCAAGTAGGACTCGGAATCACGAATGAAGGGTTCCGTACCATCGTATAGGGGAGCTCCTTTAAAATTTATTATTTGTTGTTATAGCGGTAACAGAAATACACGTTCTGTAAAATTTTTGGATTGAGAACTAAATTCCACCGGCTTGGTCAAAAATAGAACTGAATGTGTATGAAATTATCTGCTAACTTATAGCGGAACCCTAATCGTAGATGGTGAAACAGGGCCTAACTGCCGTACTCAGAGAGCTTTACTGATTACTTAGGCCATTACTAAGTAAAGATTTTGACAGTTCTGTCATACAAATGTATGTAATGTCCTTACTAAGTGACGGCTTAAGTAATCATTAAATGTCTCTGAGTGCGGCAGTAATTCTAGGAGTCCTCGCTTTTTTAATCGATGTTATATTTCAATTCTTGAACTGAGATCCTGAGTTTCGAATCCCCGGTCGCCCGAACCTTTAGTGTGACCAACACCGCACAATCTCCCCATTTCTCGTTACAACAAAAATCCAAAATTACCTTCTACTTACGTCCTAAACGCTATGACAAGTCCCCTCCCACCTCCCCGTTGCGGTTGAGCGTGGGAACGCGCGATCATTACCGGAGCTGCGCAGACGCCGCGCTTACGTAATTGGCACTGATTTTACATTTTACGTATAATCATCGGGAAGGGCGCATTACCATTGAAACTGAAAGGGGTTTGAGCCGTATGCAAATTGTAGGGGCATTTTCGTTTTTTTTTTCTCAGCCCTTTGAGAGACCTGTGCCTTGTGACTCATTTGTTGTGGTATGTATCGGGCCTCATCAGCGTGTTGTATACCATATTTTCGCAGTGAGATAGTTGTTACAGCAATCAAGTATCAATCTTGGGGTTTAGGCGAGAACGTACGAACGTGCAGTGACTTTGTGCGCTAGTGAAGTGCTACTAACATAGTTTTAAGGCTCTATTAACTAACACAAATTGTATTTTATCATATTTATGTTAGTCTGTAAGGTATTTATCTATGGGCCTTAGATGCCTGAAAATATGTTTAATGATTACTTAAGCCGGCACTTAGTAAAGGTTTGACATATTTTTGTATGAGAAAACTGTCAAAACTGCATTACTAAGTGATGGCCTAAGTAATCATTATAGCTCTCTGAGAGCGGCAGTTAGACTGGATTTCTACTACATTTACGGGTCGAAACCAAAGGTAATGTAGCGTGTGGTGTATGTGTGTGTGTGTTGCGTGTGAGATTGTTAAGTATGTGTTGTGATGAGTTCCTACTTCATTCTCTTCTATCTGCATAAACTTCCTAACTATTCTGTTTATTATTATTAGGCATTAGTGATCATAATAGGGAGTTGTCAGACAAAAAAATATGATCCTGTTCAGTCCGACTGATTTTCCAAAAAATATTGGATACGTGTTTTTTAATTTATCAAATTAATAAGAATTTACGAAAATAAATCGTGTCAAAGATCGAGTGTGGGGGCTGGTGACGTAACTTTCCGAAACTATGACGTCGCGCGACTTTTCGAAGCACTGTTTTGTTATCATTTATTGTTTACGTAAAAAAGAAAAACCACGTGTCCAATATTTTTTGGAAATGTATCTGACTTATTAGATTTTTTAGTCAACTTGGATGATTTTATTGTTTAGATCTGCTGTATCTTGTTTGTTCAATGGATTTTCTATGACTGATTACTTGGATATTTTTTTCTAACTATCGAGATTCTACGGTAACTTAGGTACACGTAGGTATTAGTATGAACTTGTCATTGCCAAATTCACTTAAAATGTAGCTAACGTACATGTTTTTTAATAGCGGTGATTAAAGAAGCCCAATAGCAGTCCTTAAACAAAACATAAGCAGTATAGTTATTACATTATTATAATAAAATATCAACGCAATATCCAAAGCAACCTTGATATTGCACTTTAAGTACATCCAGCATGTCCAAGGGCTATAGTCATTGACCATCTCACGAAGAGATTAAGAACAGCAATTTATTCGCTCCATACACAAAAAACCAGTGTCTTTACGCCCAGCGGCGTTTCATATCGCACTACACACGGTCACATTCTTGGCTTGCTTGTCCGACTACCCGCACGGAAAAAAGGCAAAAAGAGCCATTTGCCCTGCGGCAGCGGGCGAGAACGGACGTCCCCTGTCGCTGCGTTGTGGGAACGCTTAATACGCTCATTTGTTACACTGTCATGTAATTTGTGGTTAAATGATAAGAGATTAATGGATGTGATTTCTGCGATTGGAGTACGAAATGATATTTTTATGGATTATTTTGTTGTAATTGATGCCAGTTTGATACTCTACATTTGTTTAAAATGTTAAGATCTGTGATTTTTACGGCAAAGATTTTCATGTATAATGATAAGCGTTCGATTTAATTCAAGTATTTTTTTCACTAGTTGAGCTTTCAGTTACGATGAGTAACGCGCTATTTAAACGGAGCTGGATCAAATCCAGTGCGTTCGCAAGGTTCTCATTGGTGTAACAGACATCCAGGTTTAAATGTTATGCGCACATCGATAAAGCGTAACAATAGCTCACCGCGGGCTAAGAGCATTGTTGTGAATACAAGATTTCTAAATAACAGCAGTTTTCACAATAAATTATCAGCCGATGAAAGGATTGCACGTGTTATGTTCTTTAGCAACTAAATTACAGCTGAGAGTCAGGCGAAAAACATTTTTTAGGCCTCCTTATCTTGTATTTATTTGTCATGTCGATGATTCTTGGTATAAATGGATTCTTCACGAAGCCTTCAATCAAGCATTCTGCTCAACAAACTAAGTAACGCTGCGCAAAAAAAAAAAAATTTTTGGTGTGTAAAATCACGTTCTACTGTACGTAAGTTGAAACTTTGACCTTATGGCTTTATAAAGTGTGTTTTACACCCCTGTACTCTTCATTCTGACCAAAGCCACTACTAGCACTCGAAGTAGCCACGGGCAGGAACTTCATGGTGCAGGTGGAGGTGCACAGCGACCAGGCAGTTGTTCTGCAGTCACTCTTTGATTCATGGATATGAAGTCCTCTGATAGTCAATATCCTAGTAGTGTGACTTCAATGGTAGTTTATCTGTCTGCTGTTTTATAGCTACGTGGTATTGAGGTTTGAAGAAACAGGGGATTAAGTTCAATTTTTTTTTTGTTAGTTTTCTTATTTTTATCACAGATGGTGCTACTGTACTTTGTTGCTGTAGTACTTTTTGTAGTGCCGCTATAAAAAAAAAACCATGACCTACTTATGTGTATTTCTTTAAAAACATCGAAAGTTTTTGTTAAATTATCTTGTAAACTGGATTTGTATTTCTATGGGTAGTATTTAAACGAGTGACTCTAAATTAAAGTTTTAAGTGACAAAAATAATTAATTTAGCTCATGGAACTAATAAGTGAGCGACTGTCTTAGAGCGACGAGAAATCAACAAAACAGCAATTAACAAACAAAAATTTGAGTTACTTAAAATACAAAATGAGTACTTAGCTTCATATATATTTGAGCTTTTTTTTAGTCGCTCACTTAGTCATTTTAATATATGAAATGGATTAATCACAAGTCACTCTTTGTAAGCTCGTTCTGGATTTTATTATTAATCAATACTCGTTGTTACTTTGGTTATTTTTTCTCTTACTCAAATTCATACCGCTCAAATTATTAAAACAGTATCCTATCAGCGTCTTAGTTTTTTTGTTATTCGCTCGTTTCATAATTCCCCTATTTCTATTTAGACTGTTTTCTTAGAACTTGACCCTTATCATAACATTGTTTTCAAATTAGATAACTGTTTCTATCGATAAGGTATTTTTACAAAAAAGTCTAACAAAAAACAATCTTGACCCACACTTATCTAACTTTTTTCGGCATCAAAAAACAGTAGAGAGTTCTGCTAAGTCCATAATGATTGGTCGGGGTTTATGCCATTTGTGTGCCATAACTGGCTAAAAGGTAGCAGCTCCGTGGCATATGGAACTTAAAATGGCATGTTGCATAATCATCTGCCAATTGTTTTGTAGTGTGACCACATTTCACGCCTAACATGTATAATTTTAGTACATGATTTTCCTTTTTTTAATTTTTTAACATTAAATAAACTGTGTAACTTAAGAGCATAAGATAATTAGATTATAATGTTCCCACTGCTGGAATACCGGCCTGATTTCTATGAGAGGAAATGGGCTACAATGGCTAAAAACCACCTCGCGGGCCTACCATACCATTATCTTAGAGTAAGTTTTTTTTTAAATTTAATTAATCAGTATATTTATCCGGTAACAATGATACAATAAAATATCTTTCGGATGAAATAAACTATCACAAAACTAACTAGATAGGATGAATGACTGGATCAAAAATTAACTGAATGTATATTTTTTCATTTCAGCCAAAAGACGACCACTGCTGGACATAGGCCGCCCCCAGGTGTCGCAACATTGACCGGTCCTGTACGTCTCGTATCCAGCGGGTCCTTCCGGTTCGCGGTCGTCACTCCAGAACTTTCCAATCCAAATGACCAAACCATTTGAGCATACTCTTTTCAAATTTTTGACACTATTTCTTTCTTTAAATCGCAACGTTCTCGTTACACAAACCAAAGTGTCTTACAGGTACGATCATAACCGAATCCCCAAAAACACCACCAAAATCATAGCACCAACATTCCCAGTTCTCCGTTCTTAATAGTCCCACAATAATTGCTCCCACTTTGCCCATCATAAATCAAGCCCTAATTAGATATACCAAACCTCTTCAGACAGTTGGCCTCTTCATAATGATACCGGTATCTTTGGTGTATCAAATTTGATACACAGTTTTTTCGGCGATTTTATTTGATGGTTATTTTTTGAATGTGGACTTCATAGATTTGATTGGAGATTTGTGATTCGTTTTGGTTGTTATAGTCTTGCAGTAAGAGCATATCCAATTTACCGTATGGTCAAAGTTAGTGCAGTAATGGGTATGTAGAGATCGGATTACATGCAATGATGCAACTTATAATCGTCCAAATATGTATTTAATTCCTCTAATGGGTTTATGTTTGCACCAAATTATTGTATTCAAATGTAAGTAAAAGTATATCATTATCATCATCAGCCTATAATGTTCCCACTGCAGGGACTCAGGCCTACTCTCTAGGAGAGGGATGGGCTATAATCCACGACGCGTGCCCAGTGCGGATTGATAGATGTCACATATCTTCGAATTTTTGGTTCTACGACATGCCGATTTCTTCACGATGTTTTCCTTCACCGGTTTGAGAGCAACGGTGATGAAATAAATTACACAAAGTAATGCGCCTGCCTGGGTTCGAACCCACGACCAACTGTTCGTAAGTCAGGGCCGCCACCATTGGGCCACCACTGCTCCCACTGGGCCACCACTGCTCCCACTGGGCCACCACTGCTCCCGTAAAAGTATATACTAGAAACAAATTCATAAAAAATAACATGAATGCTCTATGCAACGAGTGCCAATATTTGCAAAAATGACTTAATTGGTTTACTGATGCGAAAATGCTCTATGCACTAGTACTGGGATACCCCTTGGTAAGACTGGCTGTCAGACTTTCAGGCCACTGACTACCTGTAACAGCTGTCATAGATGTGCAAATTACCAGAGGGTACTAACTGCTTATGTGGTCTTCGAGGCACAAAGAAACTCGATATGTCATAATAATCACACTCAAAAATATCACACTCTGCATTAAAAAGATCTTAATATTTTTCTCCCAATTATGGTTATATTGCCCAAGTTTCATACAAACTATGAACCCTCTTTTCCCTTTCTTTTCTTGCCTTAGGGGATGAATTTCTAAAAACGGAAAATCAGTAGACCTTGCGGTTTCAGCTGTGTGTTGATTGACCTGCCAATGAATTAGTCCACCAGCCAAAGGTATAATTATAGATATTATATACAAGATAGTAATGTTATTCCAACTAAAAATATGTAAACATGTATAATCGGACTTAATACTTGATAATCGGGATACATTTTGGATACGATTTGCGTTCTAAAATTCCGATACAGTTTTGACTTGTTCTTTCTTGCTGTTCTAGACTTGTTAAAATTTCCGTCTTACAATAATTCAAAGTGTATCAAGATATGGTACTATTTATAGTAAATTGTGCATAAAATGACGTTTTATGCGATAGGAAATCAGTTTAATCTTTTAATGCCTGTATTGGTAGATATGATTTATTCCGAAATTAATAGACAATATGGTATTAAGTGTCGTATAGAGAATTTTAATGGATTAAGGATTTGGAGGATTGGAAAGTTCACCTTTATTACAAATAGAATCCAGGATTTTGGCCCACCAAAGAAGTGGATTAACTTATATTTCAATGCGTCATATAATAATATATGGTGTAAACTGATGCTTTACGAAGTCAAAACATTAGTACATCAAACATACACTAACTGCGCAAAAATGATTCCAGGGAAACGACTCTTTTTGGGATGAAAAACACGTTTATTGATACCCACTTAACGAAACCTACTCAAAACTTTGGGCTGAGTCACGAGAAAAATGAAATTGCTTCAACCTAATCGTCGGGTTTGGCACTTTCAGTGGCGTCCATCAGCTTCTGTGATTTGCAAGTACCAAACAGTACAGGCAGGACACAATATCAAGTGTCTCATCGTTTGTGGGGCAACGCCAGATGTCTATGGGGTCTGTAACTATAACTAATGACAGTTGCTAAACTATGATATTAGCTTCAATTACAACCAGGTAATACTGTCAATTATCTAAACCAAACTTTTTCAATAGTTATAAAAATCTTTTCACTTCAGGGCAGAGTCATCTACGAATCTCAATCATCATAAAAAACGACTTTTATCCTGTCGAATTGGAATTACCTACTATCAAAGATAAAGCCGGGTGTATATCTAGTTACGCAGAAAGCTATTCAGCCAGAACATCGGATTAAGATTAGGACTGTGATTCTTAATCCGAACCTATAAGACTTTATTGAACAATTATAAAAACCAATTCGGAAGCAACAGACGTGATTTCAGTGTAGCGATTTATTTCTTGCTGTTTTAAAAGTTGGTGACGACAGTACATTTGTGGAAAATCCAAAGCACATTTTTAAAAGACAATATCTTTTTAATCGGAACGATACTGATCGGATTTGCGTTGATAAAGATCCTCGTGTTTTGCTATTTATAACTTGATTTACTGTTCTAGAAAAGATGAGAACATCTGAAGGTGATGTGTAAAGTGAAAAAAAGCAGCCTAATAAGCATCTGTGATATTAAATACATAATTACAGTTATTGATCTGCGTTGACAATTACACATACAGTCGCACCACTTAGTCTAAGCGTAGAAAACGGACTCATACGAATTGTGTCTGATAACACTGCACCTCCGTATCGCAAGCTCTTCACTTATATAAAATTTCGGTCGCCTCGTTTCTCATCAGTAACCAATTAGCCACTGCGACGAGAACTACAACCATGTTTCTTTATTTACCAACATTGATCACTATCGTTTGCTTCCTTTACTACTACTTCACCAGAACATTTAACTATTGGAAAGACAGAAAAGTCAAAGGACCGACCCCTATCCCATTCTTTGGAGACTTCATCGATGTATTCTTCAGAAGAAAGCACGTCGGAGTCCTGTACAGTGAACTCTACGAGCAATATCCCAACGAGAAGGTGGTCGGCCTCTACAGAATGATGTCTCCTACTTTGCTGATTCGTGATCTTGATATAGTGAAACAAATACTCATCAAGGACTTTGATTCTTTTCCGGATCGTGGAGTGTATTACAGCAAGGAGCAGTTGGGGGACAACCTCTTCCATTCCGATGTTACTGTGATGAAAATATTAAGGAAACACTTAACGACAGTGTTTACATCTAGCAAGTTCAAAGCCAATTTTAATGTCCTTGCCGGTCGAGCGGACAAGTTCATTGAATACATAGAAAACGCTACTCAAAAGGAATCAGAAATCAACACGTTGCCAATTTTTAGAAAGTATGGAGTTGATTCAATAATGATGGGCGCATTCGGTATTGACGTGGATCCATACAATGACGACAATGATCTATGTGAAGTGATGCACGATGGAATCCAAACACCAACGCACCTTCTTGAATTGGAGCTGCTATTTCCTGGTACACTGTCGAAGTTTAATTTATCGATTTTCCCAAAAAATGTGGCAAACTTCTGTAAACAAGTAATTAAAGCTGGTGCCAATTTAGACGCCGTTCCAAAGACAGATAGAAACAGAACAATGGACGTCTTGATGGCTTTGAGGCAGGAACGAGATGTCAGTTCAGGGAAAACAACGGACGGTGAAAAAGAACTGTGGATGGAAGTAACGGATGATGTTTTAGCTGGACAAGTGTTTATATTTTACTTCGCGGGTTACGGAAACAATTCTTTATTGGCAACTTATGCAATGTACCACTTGGCTAAGAATCCCGAAGTACAAGAAATATTGATACAAGAGATTGACGACGTCCTTCGGAAACATGATGGTAAATTCTCTTATGAAGCACTAAAAGAAATGAAATACCTTCAGATGGTTTTCGATGAGACGTTGCGTATGCATCCTTTAACGAACGCTGTTGCCAGAAATGTTGGTCGGGATATTCAGTTGGATGGCACAGACTTCGTCATTCAAAAAGGTACTATAGTAGCAATTTCACCGTATTCAATTCAGCATGATGAGAAGTATTATCCTGAACCCGAAAAGTTCAAACCTGAAAGATTTTTACCTGAAAATATAAGAGAGCGACATCCTTGTGCTATGGTTTCTTTTGGACTTGGGCCTAGAAGTTGTCTTGGTGAGTACATTTGATAATTATAATGGGCTTAAAAATACCTTTAAATAAGGCACGTGATTGTGATATTGTTTGGAGAGTCTCCCCTCTTGTTATAGAGATATTGAGGGTCATTAATTAATGATATATCTTTACTTTAAATACTTTCATTACCACCTTCTTATTCTATGCATCCATCAGCATTGTCATATTTTGGGTGCTTTGTCTTACGGTAAAATCGTATAACAGGCCTAAAAATTAGTTTCCCATCATTTTTGCGTTCACCTTATTAATTTGTGATTCAGAATGACGGCTTTGCGGTCTATTTACACCTTGTATAATCAGAGAAGTATCGAAAGTCTCATAGTTAGCTGTGTCAATCAGTGTCTAAGCAGCTTGTGAAATTCAAGACACTTATCTTCAGCATATCATAGCTATATTATGCTAATTTGATTTTTTGATAATTTGGAAAGTTTTGAATTTGAACATTTTTTTGGAGTATTTTTTCATTTTATTACCTTACCTTTTATATTTGACACTAACTGCCACACTCAGCTTTAATGATTACTTAGGCCATTACTTACTAAAGGTTTTGACAGTTTTGTCAAACAAAAGTATCTCATACCTTTACTAATTAATTTGAGTAATCACTAAATATCTCTAAGTACCGCAGTTAGTAGCGTATTTTGATGATTTTAAGTTCCATTTAATCCAGTCTCTTGTTGCCAATCAGTACTTTAACCTAGACAGTAAAATAGTTGCTCCTTCTATATTTTTCATAGAAGTGTTCTCTTACAGGTTCGAGGTTTGCGCAACTCCAGTTTGGAATCTGCATGGTGAAGGTATTCTCCAAGTTCCGAGTGGAGTGCACCAAGAACACCGTGGACAAGATAACTATTACACCCATGAAACTACTACTTACCCCAAATGAAAGGATATACTTAAGATTAGTGGAGAGAGAGAGACATTGAAAGAATTTCATAGTAATTAATTTAGGATAAGTAATTATGTAACTATAGATTTATCTAATAAATTAATGTCAATTAAATACTGATTGGTTTTTATGTTATCACACTAATCACAAACATATTATAAAGGCGAAAGTTTGTGTATACAGGGTGTTTGGAAGGGAGCTGTACATACGCCTAGGGTAGAAACTAGGGATAGTCTGCTACCTACCCCCGCCCATTATATTGACCTTGGCCTCAAGGTTTTTTTTTAATTTATTATTATTTTTTATTTGACTTTTTGACTAAAACTACCTGTAGCTCAAAATCTATCCATGGGACCGGTCGGCTAATGGTCTTGTTTTAATCGTTAGAGTCTTAGGGTCCTGCAAAAAATTATTTTACACCAGAAAATTGTGGAGAAGAAAAGTTATGGGGCCTGAAGTACCGTAGTAAGGTAAAGAAATAATTTTAAATTAAAAAAAAACCTTGAGGCCAAGGTCAATATAATGGGCGGGGGTAGGTAGCAGACTATCCCTAGTTTCTACCCTAGGCGTATGTACAGCTCCCTTCCAAACACCCTGTATGTTTGTTACTTCTTCACGCAAAAACTACTAAACGGATTTTAATAAAATTTGGTGCACAGATAGTTTGTAATCTGGATTAACACCTAGGATAGTTTTTATCCCGATTTTATCTTCTCGTGGGATAATTTCTGAGTTGTAGCGGGTGAAGCTGCTGGCAACAGCTATATGGCATATTTTATTTTTACCTACGCTTTCTGCTTTCTGCTTTCAGTCTAACTTAGCCCCTTTATCTACACTAATATTATAAAGAGGAAAGATTTGTTTGTTTGTAACGAATAGGCTCCGAAACTACTGGACCGATTTGAAAAATTCTTTCACCGTTAGGAAGCTACACTATCCCCGGGTGACATAGGCTACTTTTTATCCCTTTATTTTCACGGGAACGGGAACGAGAACTAAACCGCGTGACTTCCGCTAGTTAATAATATACATAACTCCATATCTACATCTTCAAAGAATAGTGATGTTTACTGACTTTAAAAAATGTGATTCTAATTAGTCCGCCTGTTGGATTATCGAAAAATGTTGGATACGTATTTTTATTGTTATATCAAATCAATAAAAATTAACGAAGATAAAACGCGTCAAAGATTTCAGTGGGTGTTGGTGACGTCACTGACCGCTATAAAATGTCATACTAATGTCTTAGAGTATGACGTCACACGAGTTTTTAAAGCACTGTATCGTCTTCGTTGTTTGTTTACGTGAAAAAAGAAAAAATACGTGTCCAATATTTTTTGGTAATCTATATATTATGACAGTTAACAAAAAAAATCTAATTAATTCTCAGTAGCAGCCACAGTCTGGATTTGTGCTCAGTTGATGGCAATAGGCTCATTTCCTATTACATCCAACTTACTCGTCCTCACTGGTGAAATGCGAGTGTAGGTAAGAAAGATGAGGCAGAGGTGTACCACCTCTGCCTCATCTTTCGGGGGCTACTTAACAGGCGTGATATTATGTTACATCTCAAAAGGTTTGACCCAAAAAGGTGTATTCTAAAACTAAAGCCATTTATTTTCCCCATAACGCACTCAAAGCTCGCTGTATTACAAAACGGTCGTTTTATCAGCGCAAACGCATCAACACGTACTCGGCTATCGGCCAATCGCGTTCGAGGGCGGGAACGGCGAACGTTGCCTTTCAAAAAAAGAACGCTGCGTTCCATTTATACGACGTATCTTTAGTTTTTAATGAGTACTTGACAACACATAAGGGGATTTCAGCTCGGATTAAAAGAGCTTTGTTACGGAATAACAGGATAATATTTCTCTTTTGGATAAATTTCTGCTTGTAGTTCACACCGCTATTTTTTTTTTTGGCGGGTGGAAAATCATCAAATAACCCCCCCTCCCGCTCTTGGGCAGAGTGAAAGGGAGAATCAGACTTCTAATGTCTAAAAACCACCCATGTTCCTTCTTAGCCCTACATGTCGAGGTCGCGGTAACTTGTGAACAACCCGCAGCCCCGACGGAAGTTCACACAGCCTGGGGGCTAGTTAGTACAAGATAATATAACATCACGCCTATAAACCTTGAAGGGTTAGGTAGAGGTGTACCCATTAGTACATCCACTTTTTGCCAGTTAGCTCCATGTATTAGGGGTCGAGCCTATTGCCACTAACCGGGCTCAAAACCAGATTCCGAGGCTGCTATTAAGACATTCCCGATGGAGAAATCAATGTTCACTTTGCCTGGCCCAGGAATCAAACCCAGGACCTCAGCAGTTATGCTTGCGACCCCTAGACCAACGAGGTCGTCAAAATTCAGTTCAAAGTTTAAATTAACATTAAATGACACCGCTCAATACAAATAATTGAATAGCTATTGATATGTTAAAATTATCAATGCCCTTGACATTTCGCCTCCAATACTTCCTAGAATCAGAGACGTTATGACAAAAGTATAAAAACTATTATTTAACTACAGTCGGCATCAATCACTGTCAACAGTCATAATAACATAGTCACACACTGATATGTTTAAGGATATTACATGTGCCGAAATGAGTGCCTCGGATTAGGGTGCCAAATGGGCTTCGAAACATATATAATATTTATTTATTTGGAAAAAAACATGTAGCTACAATTTTACAGAAAAATCCAAGATATTGTACAGAAATCACTACTCCATGTTATAAAATAAATTCCTCCGGCCTCTGTCTGTTTGCGATAAACTCAAAAACTACTTCACCGATTTTCATGCTGTTTTCACCAATAGGTAGAGTGATTCTAGAAGAAGGTTTTCAGTATATAATTTAACCGAAATCTACGCGGGCGAAGTCGCGGGCATCAGCTAGTGAATAATATGGTATCATTATCATTCAACATGGAAATTTCAACCACGTCTAAAAATAGGAGGTTAAGTATCAGAAAAAAGGGGGGTAATTAAGTAAGATATCATTATCATTTCAGCTGAAAGACGTCTACTGGTGGACATAGGCCTCCCCGACGTGTCGCCACATAGTGGGTCCCGTGCGTCCAACATCCAGCGGGTCTTCGCAACCTTCACCAGTTCATCGGTCCACATAGTAGGCCTTCCAACACCAGTCGGAGCTGCGGGTCCCCGTTGTGCTGCGGGTCCCGTCGTGGCTGTGGGTTGTTCGAACGAGATACCGCGGCCACGGCACAAGGGCTAAGAAGGAACATGGGTGGTTTTTAGTCAGTAGTTATCAGACCCTCGGTTTCGCTCTGCCCAAGAGCGGGAGGGGTCTTTCGATGATTTCCCACAACCCAAAACCAAAAGGGGTACCTTAATACTCAGTACTAACTGGGTTGTGGAGGTCAGATAAGTCATCGCCTCCTGCAAAACACTCATGGCATTCAACTGCATCCAGTAAGACTAGAAGCCGACATCAATAAATTTGGGAATAAGGTTAGGCAGATGATGACGCCTTGATAGACACTCAAAGCCTAGTCTTTATTAAAGCCATCTATGTTTAGCTATCCTTCTCAGAAAGGGAGAAATGCGTACCTACGTCGGTAAACAGTATAACGATGTCATTCACAATTTGACGTCATTTACAATCAATCACAAAATGTGTTTACCCACGGGTAAACACATTTTGATAATTTAGATCATTTAGATCAGATACTTGATCTAAGATAATAAGTATAGCCTTTTAAGTACCGCCAATTAAAAGATAAGATAATGTTTTTGTAGACAATCGGATATTATTATCAGGATATTGGAATATTAAAGATTGATCGGCGGTTGTTCAAGCTGCTAGTATTTAAAGGCGCCTCTGTATTTTATCGTTTCTAAGTACATATTTAGCAGTACAAGAAATATTAAGTCTTGAACAATAGATTTTGTGTTTCCATAGTTTGGAACACTGGCTTATACGTGCCTTCCGAAGCAAAGAATATTTTTTTTTAGCAGACAATTAGGTAATTCAAGCCTGCAATGTCCTAATCAAACTGAAAACAAGGTATGCTTCCTACTGCTGCTACAATAGCAGGAGCAAAATGGCGTTGACTGTAATCAACAAGACAATCGAGAATCAATCTTAATAGAATTAACCATGACTCATAATAATTTGTAATAACTGGAATATAATTTAAGAAGTACCAGCTGTCAATGGTGATGATTTCGCGGCACCTGCCAATCATAAAACAATAATAGTACCGTGCTATAGAATTTAAGACGGACCTCACAATACGGAAGAATATTAGATAAAATTACTCTAAGTACAGGAAGATGAGCTAAGCGATGCTCTATTTTAACATGAACCAGTATGGACCTCAGTTTTGGTTAAAAATTATAACTTCCGAAATAATTGTACTATGCGATTGGTAGCTGCAAATACTCGTATTTTTCTGTATCGATGTATATCGGATATTAATTCTAGCATAGTATGAAATATTTAACATAAGTGATTATTGATGATAGGCTTGTAATAGGTTATCATTATGAAACTTTCCTCTTTTTTAAGCCTATGCGGTTTCACACTCAGCTTTGCCTTTTACAATCTTGTTCAAATTCAAAATCAAAATATTTTATTTCACATAGGTAGGAAAAAATATATTTTGATTTTGAGGGCACTTATAAAACGTCGACAAAAAGATGCACTAACGTCGACAAAAGGTGCGTTACAGTCATCTTTCAAGAAAGCTAAATCCTTCTAGAAACTCTCTTCTAAAGCAAACAAAGTGCGTTGAGGAAACTAAAGATGAATGAGTTCACGATGATATTTCCTTACATCATTAAGTGTACTATTATCTCATTCACAAACCAATGAAGGCCCATCCAAATTTAAAATGACATCGTATACTATATTTTCATCACGTAGATACTGGACTACGTGAGAATCGGGCCGCAAATGACCAAAATCATTGGCCTAAAGCAGTCTAACGATTTTACCTTATCTACTAATATACATCTTAATTTTGTCAAACTAATAATAGCGATAGTGACAGAAGTATCGCAGACACCTAATCGTGTTAATTGATTTCCGTATCAAGCGAATAACCTCACGATGTCTCATTAGAACTATACTACGCTTGGAGAGGCATGTTGTGGCTGTAGTAGTTCTCGAATGAGGGCATAGATTGGTCACGTCTTCACCTCACGTGATTAAAATTCACAATATTCTGAAGGATTGACGATCACCATTACATCGTAAACTGTTTAGTCTTTTATCAGCTACTTTGGGGTCAGCTTCTTTATTTTATATTGTCTGACTGCGTATCTGAATTTTACGATCCAGTTGCTGGGAAATATTGGTAAGACTAGTTACTAGACTTTCCGACTTCGGGCTACCTGTGCCGACTGCCTTAGATCTACGAACGACAGCCGATACCAATGTTATAGTGTTACCTGATCGGTATGTAATGATCAACAACACAATATTCATGACATCATCATCTGCCAAGCCCAACTAGGTTGGGGTTGGCTTCCAGTCTAACTGGATGCAGCTTAATACCCGCATTATTTTACACGGAGCGCCTGCCTATCTGAACTCCACAACACAGTTAATACTAAGTAATGTGCATGTTGTCAGTCTTTCGATCCACTGACCACTGGTTATGACTGTCAAATATCTATAACTAGCTGTTGCCAACGGCTTTTTTATTTATTTATTTATTTGGTTCACCAACAATTGTATACACTGGTACATGGTAAGGAAAATACAAGCAAAAAAATAACCAGAATAGAGTGTAACAATCACTTATAGGTAAACTCTGCATGCACACAAAACGTTGTCGTAACTTACAAAATAATAAAACACAGTATAATTATCATTAAAGTTGCAAACTAAACAAATTAATTAATCTAAGTTAAAATGTATTAAACCAGATTAACATAAAACTAAATAAAACTAGGTAACACAAATATGGTGAAGACATGATTTAAATACTCGTAATCAGAAACTTATTATTGTTCGGGAAGTTACTTGTGAAAACTGGCTTTCAATTTGCCTAAGCCATCAAAATGGAGGTCGATCTTATCACTGCAACTGTTCACGACCTTGCAAAATCTCGCATAGGGAGAATTTGTACCTAGAACTGTTCTTCTCTGCGGAGGGCAGAGTGGCGTTATAGGACTGCGAGGAATTCTTGAGGGGGCACGGAAGCAAAAATGATTTAATACTTGCGGACAGTCGATTTTATGGGCCATCACTTTGCACACAAACATCGCGTCATTCAGTCGTCGACGTTTGTCCAGAGAATCCATTTTAAAATGTTTGAGCCTATCTCTATATGATCGTAATTTCTTGGACAAACCGGTAGCATAGGCCAGGTGCCCAAGAAAACGTTTTTGTACACGTTCAAGACGCAATGAGTGGGTAGCATAGTGTGGCCGCCAGACTACGCTACAATACTCTAATATGCTTCGAATTAAGCAATTATATAAAATAATTTTGGTTCTGCAGTGTTTAAATTGTTTTATGTTTCTGATAACAAAACCTAGCATTTTGGAAGACTTTTTCACTACATTATCAATGTGAGGGATAAAGGTTAATTTTTCATCAAACATGACACCGAGGTCTTTTATTGTGTCCATTTCCATTATTTTCTCTCCGTCAATGTAATAATCCTGGTCAATGAGATGATGTTTCCTAGTAAATTTTACATGGTAGCACTTGCTAGGATTTAGGAGCATCTGATTTATTTGGCACCATTTCACCAATTCATCCAAATCACTCTGCAATTTAGAGGCGTCATGTTTAGATTTAACTATTTTAACGAACTTTAAATCATCGGCAAACATAAAAATTTGACAGTGTCGAAAGCAGTTCGTTATATCATTAATGAAAAAAATAAATAACACCGGCCCCAAATGAGACCCTTGTGGCACGCCCGAAGATATGTGTCTGAGGGTTGATCGAAAGCCATTGACTACTACAAAGAAAGTTCTGTTTTCAAGATACGAACTCAACCATGAAAGTAAAGTTCCAGCGACACCGTATGCTCTCAGTTTATCAATGAGAATTTGATGCGAGACCCGATCAAACGCTTTGCTGAAGTCTGTGTATATGACATTAGCTTGATGGCCAGAGTCTATTGCTGTTGTCAATAACTCAGTAAAAAGTGTCAGATTGGTATTTGTAGAACGAGACTCCACAAAGCCATGCTGTTCCTCACTTAAGTAAGTTTTAAGATGATTTTGAATGTGAGGGCAGATCATAGACTCAAAGACCTTACCTAGGGTGGATAAAATTGAAATGGGTCTATAGTTCGAAACTAAGTCCTCATTGTTTGATTTATGAATGGGGACGACCTTTGCTTCCTTCCACTTTGAGGGGAAAATACCACTGGACAAAGACCTATTAAAAATAAATAATAGAGGTATGACCAGCTCCCTTGTTGCAGTCTAACGTTTTTAGTTTTTTGTATAAGGCTTCACTGTCGATATCTGGGCTGTTTAAAAGTATGCTACCTTCCCGAACACTAGTAATACTTTGAGTACTGCAACCGTATTTAGCAGGGCAGTATACTGAAGAAAAGTAAGAAGCAAATAACTCACATATCTCCGAGAGGAGACATTGTATACGTTATTACATTGAATGAGTTTATTAACATATGTGAAATCCAGCAAAGCTTCACACGTATTGGGCAGTTTGAGGTTCCTATTCGAATTACTGTCAAGTTTCCAGTCTATGCACCCTAAATTAAAGTCACCTATGATACATGTACATAACTCATCAAGCTGTTCAAAAACAGCGTTACAATTGTCTAGGAAATTTTCTAAGTTGGTGAGGCGTAGTGGCGGCGGCAAGTATACGGCGCAGAAAGCTATTCGACGGGAACATTTATTCGAAGGAAGGTCCAAAGTTACCCAGAGATCCTCACATCCACTCTCAAAGTGGTGAGCACGTTTAGGATTCAATTCCTTTTTGGCAGCTATTAAAACTCCCCCACCTTCTTTGCCAGCAAGTTGAGAGGTTTCTCTGTCTCTCCTATGGACCGTATATCTGTCATCGAATAGCTCACTGCTCCGAATGGAATTGTTAAGCCAGGTCTCCGTAAAAATTATAACATCATAGTTATTAATACAAACATTTCGGAAAATCGTGTGCGTTTTTGTTCGCAATCCTCTGCAGTTCTGATAGAATATATTCAAGTTATCGAATTATGGACGCTATAAAATTCACAGGGGCGTGCATTTTGTAAATAATGAAAGATAGCAGCCTCTTTTAAATCTATACTAACTTATTTAAGGAGTCTAAACTCCTGATCAATATATGTTCGTCTTCGGTAGTTTTTCTAACAAAAATCCTGCTGTTTCTCACCCAGACAAATTTATATACTTTGTCCTTTGCCTTTTGTCTCGTGGCTGCATGTAGCGATTTATTAGCAGGGGATAGGTGTTCAAGCACGAACACTGGCGTTTTATCGCCAGCAATACCCAGATCTGCTGTATTGAGTTTCTCTGAGTTAACCTTCTTGCTTTTGTTGTGATTTACCCACTACAACTCGAAAATTATCCCACGGGAAGATAAAATTAGAATAAAAACTATCCTATGTGTTAATCCAGGTTATAAACTATCTGTGTACCAAATTTTATCTAAATCCATTCAGTAGTTTTTGCGTGAAGAAGTAACAAACATACACACTCATTCACTCACAAACTTTCGCCTTTATAATATTAGTGTGACAACTCGAAAATTATCCCACGGGAAGATAAAATTAGAATAAAAACTATCCTATGTGTTAATCCAGGTTATAAACTATCTGTGTACCAAATTTAATCTAAATCCATTCAGTAGTTTTTGCGTCAAGAAGTAACAAACATACACACTCACAAACTTTCGCCTTTATAATATAAGTGTGATGACAGCGGGGACCAACGGCTTAACGTGCGTTCCGAAACAAGGAGGAAACTCGGTATGAAATGGAGTCGCCCATTCGCAGACCAACCTAGGCAAACGCGGCTTAACCTGAAGATTGATTCCAGCAACTGTTAATATCCCGAAGCTCCTCACACAAAGCATGTACCAACATAACAATGCTAGAACCACTATCAGCAAAGCTTCGAATAGTTTATCATTAAATACAGCATCAGCTTTAAACCGACAGGATAATGATAGACTTCGTGACACAATCATTACTGACAGCTGTGATTCCGATCACTTCCCTGTTGCGGAGCACGCATAAACATCATTATTTATTGAATATTCCGGCACTTTGCGTTGTGGAGATATTACATGTAGGTACTATTCTTCTACTCTACTACGGAGGTACTCTGTTTGCGTAGCAGTTCTTGTGGCCCATCGGTCAAGGCGACAGTAGGGTCACAGTGGTGCTTTTTAGGGGCTCATCATCATCATCAGCCTATAATATTCCCACTGCAGGGACTCAGGCCTCCTCTCTAGGAGACGGATGAGCTTTAATCCACCACGCGGGCTCAGAGCTGGTTGGTAGATGTCTCATGTCTTAAATTTTTTTGGTTCTAACGCGACCGGTTTCCTCAAGATGTTTTCCTACACCGTTTTGAGAGCAGCATGAAATCAATTACACAAAATAATGCGCCTGTCTGGGTTGGAACCCACGACTTACTGTTCGTAAGTCGGGGCCGCCACCACTGGGCTACTGCTGCTATGCTTACTGATTCTGAAATGAATTTTTAAAATACTTGTCTATACCTTCTGGCTTTGTATATTCCTCCACGCCGCGCGTCGGCTAAAAATTGCAATATCTGTTCATAAACAGACCAAATGAGGGTTAAAAGTTAGTCTTCAGCACCATCATTTGCCTAGCCTTTTCCAAACAATGTTAGGGTCGAAACGGATGCAGCTGAATACCAGTACTTATTTTACATGGAGCGACTTCTTATCTGACCTCCACAACCCAGTGGTTGAAGACTAGATGTCAGACTTTCAGGTCACTAACTACCTGTAACGACTGATTGTAATGTATTGTAACCAAAGATTTATATAATAATATTGCAGCCGGAAGCAACAGCTTAACGTGCTTTGTCACCCATCCGCAGACCAACTTAGACAAGCGCGTCTTAACCTAAAGATCGATCCGATTGCCACGAGCTTCTGTTATTTAGTTATTCTTAAGCACCAATGAATTGTAAAACCCGATCACTTCCTCATCCAACATAGGAGTAGCACGCACAAACATCATTATTCATCATGATTCCGGCACTCAAAACGACAGTTAAATAATTAAATTGTAGTTTTTGTTCTTACGAACCTTTGAACGATTTGATAATGGCTTTGAAATAGGCGTTTCATTGTTGAATGGAGGCCAGAGCTTGAAATTAGTCAACGGTTTTACACGTGTTAGGTTTTTAAAGAGATTTATAATTCATAGGTGATTACAAACCTGATACTTAATTATTGGATAATGTGATACTGGTAGGTGCAATTTTATGAAATGCTCGCCAGTCTTCGGAATTTTAGCGGAAATAAGCGAGTCATCGAGACGAGAGCTTATTGCGTAGCACAGGTGCACTCTCTCACTTTTTCAGTCCGATGCGACCAATTTTATACGACTGAAGAATGATCGGGCACAGGACTATTGGCTAAGCATGCTTTTCGAGACAGGTGGTTTTCATACCACAATCTCCCAAACTTCTGTTGAGAAATTCCTGTTTTAGACCTGAATCGAATACAGGACCTCATTTACGTCAGTCGCGCTTACCATATTTGGGTGAGACCCATTTGGGCAAGGTTTCAACCAAATATGATGTTCACTGTCAAAAAAAAATGTGATTCTAAAATGTCCGTCTGTTAGATTATCGAAAAATATTGGATTTACGTATTTTTTGTTTATCAAATCAATCAAAATTGACGAAGATAAAGATAAAAAATATAAATTGATGAATGTCGCTGACCGGTAAAAATGCCATACGAACGTCTTAGAATATGACGTCATACGAGCTTTCAAAGCACTGTATCGTCTCCATTGTTTGTTTACGTGTAAAAAGAGTAGGTAAGGTAAGAATACATGTCCAACATTTTTTGGAAATCTATTTGACAGACTAATTAGATTTTTTTTGTTAACATCATCTGCCTAGCCTTTTCCCGACTATATTGGGGTCGGCTTCCAGTCTAACCGGATGCAGCTGAATACCAGTATTTTACATGGAGCGACTGCCTATCTGACCTCCACAACCCAGTTAATACTAGGTAATACGATACCCTTTGGTAAGACTGGATGTCAGACTTTCAGGTCACTGACTACCCGTAACGACTGCCAAAGATCTATATAATGGCACCCGGGACCAACAGCTTAACGTGCTTTCCGAGGCACGGAGGAAACTCGGTATGTAATGGGCGGTCACCCATCCACAGATCGACCTAGGCAAGCGCAGCTTAACCTAAAGATCGACCCGAGTGGCAGTTCTTATTAAGCCACGAGCTCCTCCCTCCTGTTAACAACCCTATTATAGTGGAGATCTGATCGAAGCTAATTTGACTAATAAAAGGATATTATGATGACCAGTAATGTAATGTGATATAATGTGATGTGATATAATGGCAGAAGAAAACATGCCTACCTCAAAATTGGGATAAGGCCAAGATAATGATCCCGTCGGGGATGCGGGTTGTTCGGAAGAGATACCGCGGCCTCGGCACAAGGGCTAAGAAGGAACAAGGGTGGTTTTTAGTTGGTTGAAGTCTGGCACTCCCTACCGCTTTGCACAGAGCGGGAGGAGTCATTTGATGATCCCAGCAACAAGGGCCAGATAATGATGATGAAAGTTAATAGTTCTAAAGATGTTTGCTTGATGGCAGTTGATGCTTAATATTACTTATTGCTTGCTATTCCTTTGTTGTTGCCTAATATTTTACAAGCTTTTAATTAACTTGCAATGTATGTTTGTTTGCAATATGTATGTTCACGCGGATTCTTGCACCTCAATTTCGAAGCAGATAATTATCTTCAACCAATTGTACTGAAATTGTACATGAATATAGATATCACGAGACAATGCAATATTATGGTGAGATAGAGCTGACTTCATGATGGAGCTCGAAGGTGGCCGTAGGAACTCCGTTATAAAACGACATATCCCCACCGAGTTAGGGTTTGTTTGATTTGTCTTGGCTTGAGCTTTGTCTCTAGACAATATCCAGGGGTTTTAGAGGAGAAAGGTGGCAATAGGAAATCCTTTATAAATCGACATAATACCAACGAGTTTGAGCTCGTATGATTCGTCTTGACGAGTACCTACTTTATCTCTAGATTATGTCCAGGGTCTGATGACGGAGTAGGAAGGTGACCATAGAAACTCTGTTATAAATCGACGTAACACCAACGAGTTTGGGCTCGTATGATTCGTCTTGACCAGTACCTACTTTATCTCTAGATGATATCCAGGGTCTGATGACGGAGGAGCAAGGTGACCATAGGAACTCCGTTATAAATCGACATAACACCAACGAGTTTGGGCTCGTATGATTCGTCTTGACCAGTACCTACTTTATCTCTAGATGATATCCAGGGTCTGATGACGGAGGAGCAAGGTGACCATAGGAAATCTGTTATAAATCGACATAGCACCAACGAGTTTGGGCTCGTATGATTCGTCTTGACCAGTACCTACTTTATCTCTAGATGATGTCCAGGGTCTGATGACAGAGTAGGAAGGTGACCATAGGAACTCTGTTATAAATCGAGGTAACACCAACGAGTTTGGGCTCGTATGATTCGTCTTGACCAGTACCTACTTTATCTCTAGATGATATCCAGGGTCTGATGACGGAGGAGCAAGGTGACCATAGGAACTCCGTTATAAATCGACATAACACCAACGAGTTTGGGCTCGTATGATTCGTCTTGACCAGTACCTACTTTATCTCTAGATGATATCCAGGGTCTGATGACGGAGGAGCAAGGTGACCATAGGAAATCTGTTATAAATCGACATAGCACCAACGAGTTTGGGCTCGTATGATTCGTCTTGACCAGTACCTACTTTATCTCTAGATGATGTCCAGGGTCTGATGACAGAGTAGGAAGGTGACCATAGGAACTCTGTTATAAATCGAGGTAACACCAACGAGTTTGGGCTCGTATGATTCGTCTTGACCAGTACCTACTTTATCTCTAGATGATATCCAGGGTCTGATGACGGAGGAGCAAGGTGACCATAGGAACTCCGTTATAAATCGACATAACACCAACGAGTTTGGGCTCGTATGATTCGTCTTGACGAGTACCTACTTTATCTCTAGATGATATCCAGGGTCTGATGACAGAGGAGGAAGGTGACCATAGGAACTCTGTTATATACACAACATACACAACACATTTTTTTAGTTGGATGTGGAAATATTTTTGTCGCAAATAATATACATTGTTAATATTTATCTTCGCACTCTGCTTAATATTGCCTGCTTTACTATTGTGTTTATTATATTTTATTTTTAAGTTTTGTTTTGCCGTGACGTCACCTTGGGCCCTATCAGAATACCAGCGCTGTGACATTTGTCAATGTTGCAGCACCAAGCTGAGATAGTGGCCCTTTGGCTTCATACGGGACTCATTTTAAGTTAAACTAAGTATGTCCTAATTTTAAGTGTTTTAAGCTTTTAATTTTTTTTTTGTCAATTTGATTCTGTCCTGTGTGAAACCAATAAATACTTTTTCTTTCTTTCTTTCTTTGTTTATAAATCGACATAACACCAGCGAGTTTGGGCTCGTATGATTCGTCTTGACCAGTACCTACTTTATCTCTAGATGATATCCAGAGTCTGATGACGGAGGAGGAACGTGACCATAGGAACTCCGTTATAAATCGACATAACACCACCGAGTTTAGGCTCGTATGATTCGTCTTGAAGAGTATTTGGTCTTTAGATTGTCTCCAGGGTCTGATGATGGAGGAGGAACGTGGCCATAGGAACTCCGTTATAAAACGACGTAACCCCATCAAGTTTGAGCTCGTATGATTCGTCTTGACGAGTGTTTGGTTTATAAGATTGTATCCAGGTTCTGATGATAAAAGCTTGTCGCGAGATTTGCCTGTGAAGATAAGTAAGTACCTAAATGTAAAAACTGCTTGTCTGATTGATTTTAATTTTTAAATTCTTCATTCTAAGCAAGTACACGTACTTAAATCTCGCGACAAGCTTTTATGTCATATAAATTGTGTGATGACGTTATATATTAAGTTAATAGTAAAACTTTTAGAATAACAGTTATTTTATTATTTTTAGCGCATTTAAATAAACTTGTTTTAAAAAGTTTTTTATTTTAATTTTTTATTAAGTATATCAAACTTAATAAGGACTAGCCCATAATCACAGTTGGCGCAGTGGCTCAAGCAATTGACTGCTGCGCTGCGTCTCGCGGGTTCGATTCCCGCTCGGAACAAATATTTGTATGACCTACAGATAGTTGTTCCGGATCTGGGTATTTGTGCATGTGAGTTTAAATGTTTGTGAACGCACCCACGATTCAGGAGAAATTCCTAGTGTGGGGCAACGTTTTTTTTTAAAAAAAAAAAACTTAAAAACATTAGGTACTGTTATCATCTATATTTGTCGATTCGTATCTAAATTTGTGATAACTTTGATCAATAAATTGCGATGAATTGTTTTAATTCATTATCATTTGCTTTAAAATCGCCTGCGCTATCTAAATGTATTAATTTCATGATTGTTTAGATTCTGTTTACTTAATCTAATACCTACAACCTTAATTGTAATTCTCTAATCTGTTTTCAAACATCATTCATTGATAAAACTAATTAAGAAAATTTAAAAAATTGGATCTGTTTACATTATTATTATTTATTATGTAAGTCTGATTTGTAAAAAACAGAGTAGGTAAGAACAGAGCTGAGAGTAGTTAAATAGTGAAAATTAGCATTACCTACAACCTAAATTGATGCTAGGGAAAAGGGATTAGGCGCACAATGCCACATTCTCGAAATGATTTGTATCAGCAATTTTGCGTAATGCTAAGTTGGGTTGCCATTGACTGGAAACTGACCCAAATAAATATAGGTAGTAATGAAAAGGCCACCATCTGTCTCAGATGATGACATATCCACCCAATCACGTCATTGGATCGTCGGCACATGCCACGTTAGACACGTGCCAAGATGGCGGCTGGTTAGCACGACACATAACATAATGTGAACAGCAAATGCGAGACGCTAAACTGATTGGCGGGCAATGAGTGTCATTAACATGCCAATGTAAGATTTGGGTCGTGGAATGAATTTGTAACTGCAGAAGGCTTACTTGAAATATTCTGAGTTAAAGGCACTTGTTCTCCTCGTCATATTTTTTTGCTCTGGACCATACTTTCAAGTTAATAATTTGGCTTCCGCGACCCGTGTCTATTCAATGCATGCAACATCACAATGTTTTAAGTGTCCTTTGTGAAGTCCTACCGTAATACGCGTCGGCGGCGGCTACATGAAGGGTCCGTTAACAATGCATGTTTGAATTTTCCAGAACCATTATTTAATAGAATATCACTTCGTCTAGGCCCTTACAAATGGTAAGTTGCTTGTTTAGGTTTCCACAAGTTTGCCGTAATGACTTAATGAGAAGTTTATTTACTTTGGATGATTGATAACTGCAAATATGGAGGACTAGCTTTTGCCAACGGCTTCGCTCGCGTGGATGTCGAAAAATATCCCAACAAAATTTCATCCCCTATTTAACTCCCTTAGGGAAGGGAACCTCTGTGCAATATTTCAGCTTTCTAGGTCCAAGGGTTTGCGTTGATGAGTCAGTCAGTCAGTCAGTCAGTCAGGACTTCTCTTTTTATTTATATAGATAGATAGATAGACGACAAAAATCATGACGATGTAATATGGCTACGAATCTTCTGCATTTCTTCATTTGTGGTCACGCTGACTCAATGCGTGACACGAGACCAACCATCATGCAAAGACCCTTGTCATCTATTCTCGTCTTTCAAACTATTACAACATGAATAGGTCATCATAATCTGGTTTTAAAACGCAATTAAGATTAATTAGAGTAGCATACTCTTTGAATAGCAAGAGCGTATCAACAAAATGGCTGAACGGAATTCTTTAGTTTTTTTCCTGTTTTTTATTTTTTAAATTATATTTAGAACGGAACCGCACGTCGTATGACCATCGAATGATAATTAAGTAAACCTAATTGTAGGAGTACTCATCATCAGTAAGCTTAATTTTAAACTCTTAGTGATTCTGTTATCTCCAAAACTGAATTAGAGACAGTACGACAAAGGTTTGTTATAACTGTTGTGCCAAAAGTGTGATCGGAATGGGACCTCCATGTAACTCTGAACTGGAGGTCTTTCTTGCAATGCTTAGGACGATCAGCGTGCAATTCAAACCCACCACAAACGTGTAGAGTAGGTTGGTTGTGGATAGGGATGTTTACTAACTTTAAAAAAGAATAACTCTAATTAGTCCGTCCGTAAGATTATCGAAAAATATTGGATACGTATTTTTTTTTTTTATCAAATCAATGAAAATTGACGAAGATAAAACGCGTCAAAGATTTGAGTGGGAGGTTGTGACGTCACTAACCGCTAAGAAATGTCATACTAATGTCTTAGAATATGACGTCACACGAGTTTTCAAAGCACTGTATCGTCTTCATTGTTTGTTTACGTGAAAAAAGAAAAATACGTGTCCAATATTTTTTGGAAATCTATCTGAAGGACTAATTAGATTTTTTTTGTTAACTACCCTATTCCACGACTTTGTTTTATAAGGTAGAAGAATTTCCCAAATTCCCAATTATCATATTATCCGTTACAAAAGCACCGTTGGCCTATTGGTCGCATCCGTGAGCGCTGAGATAGAGATCTTGCGTTCGACTCTTAGGTCAGGATTTGTGCCCGGATTATGGAAACAGGTTTTTTTTTTGGGGGTGGGATATCATCGAATAACCCCTCCCGCTCTGGGCAAAGCGAAAGGGAGTCTCAGACTTCTACTGACAAAAAACCCCCCATGTTCCTTCGTAACCCTTTTGTGTCGAGGTCACGGTATCACTGTCGAACAACCCGCAGCCCTGACGGAATGGCAACAGGCTCGCTTCCTGGAACTAAAACATAACTGGCGATGTGGGTGTACCTCAGGGTGTACTATCAGGTACCTGCACCTTTATCTAAACCTCCGAGGTTTTGAGGCTAATTTTTATCGAATGTTGAGCCTAAGTATGTGGCATGCACGGTTACGAATCTATAAGGTCTCGAGTTCTTGACTAAGATTTCCAGGAAAACAATAATTTATCAGCCTTTTCGATTAATTAATCTTATTCAATTACTTATCTGTGAACTTTGACGTGTTTCCAGCAATTTAAAGATAGGCTCGCCTCCCACATGAGGACCTTGTGCCAATATTTAAGATTTCAAAAAGCAGTTCTTCTTCATTGTGTGATTAATGCTTAACCTGGTGTCAGGCTTTACATGCCATCGAGAAACACACCTTAAAATAAACTCAAACTCAAAGCATTTATTTCAATTAAACCTTTATAGGCACGTTTGAATGTCAGAAGAACAATTCATAAAAACAAAACTACGAGTGCAATACGTCATTCCAAAAGCCACCACGCCGAACCACACGCCGCCGATTGCCAGCAACAACGAGCATTGCGAGCACGAAAGCACTCAGCGACGCACACCGCTACAACGAATGCACGAGACTCCGAATCACGGAACAACGAATGCACGCCGCAACGTGAAAAGCATGCTGGTTCCCTTCACAGAAGTAAGTGATGATTATACAATAAGCGCATGAATCCGAAAATTCAAAAGTGCGTGTCTTGGCTTGGATCTCGAGACCTTGGCAGTCTTGGCAGTCCGACGATCTCACCACTAGAGACCAGAAAAATCCAGTCATATTATGACTGGATTTTTTGCAGAGCAGTGATGGACCAGCATAATCTTATTAACATTACTAGTACCTACTTCATTTTCTTTTCTTCCCATGCCCATTACGTACTTCCAAAATTAAACACAAGAATGACGTTAAAAAAAAAAGAAAATTAATTCGAAAATCAAAGCTCCACCACAAACAACGCGACAGAGTCAGCTTACACCGTTGTATACACTAAAACTTCCTGGCTGTATAGTGTTAATAGACAATAATTGATCTCTCTGACGGCCACCCGCGTCGCCACTGTCCGTGTATTTTTAAACTGCGAACTAGTGATGCACGATAGATAGATTACAGTATCGATATTATAAATTAATATTTTGGAACGCTACAAGTGAATACGATCAATGCTTTGATTGTTAAAAAGGTACTGGCTTCTTGGTCTAGCGGTTGCAAGCGCGACTTTGGAGTAAGAGATCCTGGTTTACATTCTCGGGTCGGGAAAAGTCTTTTCGGTTTTTCCATCAGGGATTTCTCAGTAGCAGCCGTAGAGACTTGATTTGAGGCAGGTTGATTACATTACTGACCAAATGTAGTGTTGGCCCAACCCTTTTTTATGGGATTACTGGCGTGATGATGATGATGAAGAATGTAAATTACCGATATCGGAATGAAAGCATGATATCATGCCACATTAGCCTACAATACATGATCAGTCAATAGGGTAGTTAACTAAAAAAATCTTATTAGTCCGTCAGATAGATTTCCAAAAAATATTGGACACGTATTTTTTTCTTTTTTCACGTAAACAAACAATGAAAACGATACAGTGCTTTGAAAACTCGTGTAACATCATATTCTAAGACATTAGTATGGCATTCTTTAGCGGTCAGTGACGTCACCAACCCCACTCAGACCTTTGACGCGTTTTATCTTCGTCAATTTTTATGGATTTCATAAAACAAAAAATACGTATCCAATACTTTTCGATAATCTAACAGACGGACTAATTAGAATCATATTTTTTTGAACACAGTAACCATCCCTAAAAAAAAATCATATATTCGATTTTTTTTCCCGCAGGATACGATTCTTTCATTTGTATTGATCTAAAATGATAAGATACGGCTCAAATTTTGTAAAATCGGTGTAAAGTCTTTCGATTCGAACCTAAAATTAGTTTCGATCCGTATCGATACTCTTATACCTATATATCTTCATTATCGATAAAGCTACAAGTACCAAGCATCCCTATTACAAACACATGATCCGACCGCGATGGCGCGTCTGTTTTCAAAGATGGCTCCTAAGTTGGCGGGAAATGTGCGGTGGACTTAGCCGTTCGTTTATTTTGATTTGATTGGGGTGTAATTTAGGATGTTGTATTTATATATAAAGTAATTAGCGGTTGTTGCACGTTAACGGTTTTAATGTAAAAAGAGAGACGCGTTGCTGCTGAGCCTGTAATTGGAACTGAGGACTTTTAGCCTCCCGTTGCCGTCGGGGCTGCGGGTTGTTCGCAAGAGATACCGCGGCCTCGGCACAAGGGCTAAGAAGAAACAAGGGTGGTTTTTAGTAAGTAGAAGTCTGACACTCCCTTTCACTTTGCCCAAGAGCGGGAGGGGTTATTTGATGATTTATCACCCCCCCCCCCCCCAAAAGCCTTAAAACTTGAGTTTGATTCCCAGGTCAGACAAAATCTCGGATTTTGGATTGGTGTCACTCTCTTTTATATTGGCATGGATCGCATAATATATACTAATATTATAAAGCTGAAGAGTTTGTTTGTTTGTTTGAACGCTGTAAACTCAGGATCTACCGATTGGAATTGAAAAATTCTTTTTGTGTTGGATAGTCCATTTATCGAGGAAGGCTTTAGGCTATATAACATCACGCTACAACCAATACGATTGGCGCATAAATGAAAAATGTTACAAAAACGGGAAACGATATTCCTTATTGAGAGCTTCGGTTGCGTGCGCTGCGAAGTTATGCCAATATCATGTACTAGCTGACCCATGCAACTTCGTCTGCGTCACAATAATATATAGCTTACAACCTTCCTCGATAGATCGACTATCCAACATAGTAATATTTTTTCAATTAGCTTTCTAATGTGGAAGGAAGCTACAAAGTCGTCACAGTAATTTTTGAGTTGAATCGTAACAAACAAAAAATCTAATCTTTTCTTCTCTATAATATTAGTTTAAATTACCTTTTAATATGTAATTAAAATGAGAATTAAGTACTATAGGTACATATCATCATCATCATCATCATCAGCCTTATATTGGTCCCACTGTAGGGACTCAGGCCTCCTCTCTAGGAGAGGGATGGGCTATAATCCACCACGCGGGCCCAGTGCGGATTGGTAGATGTCACATATCTTCGAATTTTTGGTTCTAAGATATGCCGGTTTCCTCACGATGCAGATGTTTTCCTTCACCGTTTTAAGAGCAGTGGCACGTGATGAAATAAATTACACGAAGTAATGCGTCTGCCTGGGTTCGAACCCACACCCAACTGTTCGTAAGTCGGGGCCGCCACCACTGAGCCACCACTGCTCACAAAACAATATACAATAACACCTTGTAAATATTATGGTGCAGTAAATATTTTGAATTTGAATTTCCCGGAGGCCTGAATCTCCACGTATCTACATTGGGACGATAATTGGGATGAAAATTCGAAATTATGTGACATCTACCAATCCGCACTGGGCCCGCGTGGTGGATTATAGCCCATCCAACTCCTAGAGAGGAGGCCTGAGTTCGTGCAGTGGGAACAATATAGGCTGATGATGATGATGATAATTGTATATTTAACAGTAAGAGATACCTATAGTATTTCTCACTTTAATAATATAATCTAAGGTAGGTAATCTAAACTAATATTATAGAGAGGAAAGATTATATTTTTTTTTGTTTGTTACGATTTAACTCAAAAATTACTCTGATGACATTGAAAATTCTTTCAACATTAGAAAGCTAATTGAAAAAATATTATTTATTTGGATAGTCAATCTATCGAGGAAGGTTGTAAGCTATATAATAATATTATTATGACGTTGACGAAATTGCGTGGGTCAGCTAGTTATTAATATTAAGAGTCTTTAAACACAGGCATTATTTGCTTAACTAAAGACTTCAAACCTAAAATTGTTTGTGTATAACTTTTGTACACAATAAACGTTATTATTAAACGTTATTATTATTATTATTATTAATAAAATAAGAGATACTTACGTTTTAAAACTAACATAGTCTGACATTATAATAACCACTGAAAAAGAGACACAAAAACCAAACTACGAGAATAAAAGAGACTGTTATACATATTATTATTCAATGGTATTGTTATAAAACCAATAAATAAAACAAAATAAAGGCAAAGCCACAACATAATGTTTTCAAGCAATTATTGTCGTTTCACGTTGTTTGTTCCGGGCGACAAGGCGACAATAACTCACAAATCCACAACGTGCCGCCTCCCTCGTTAGCAAAGTTCCAATTTTAAATTCATCGCGAGTCATTTGCTTTTGCGATCGCTGTGCGGGACACATGACGTCATTAGTCACAAGGAGTGTATTGTGACTGTGGTGTTTTGATACTTGATATTACAGGCTTAGTTTTAGTGTACCATAAACTTCTTCATTGTAGTGATTATTATAAAAAAAAACTTTAAGTATGGGATTAACGTTGAAATCGGTAAAAGAAATAATTGAGTCAAAGATGTTTTTCGTACTGTATTAATCGTCAGAATATTATTATAGGAACAGCTGATTCATGTTTCACGTTTTTGTAATTGTGTGGAATTTTATATACTATTGGTGGTCCCATAGTAAAAGTTGTTCATAATTATGGGCACAATACGATTAGCGTTGAGCAAACAAAATTGAAGGATGTATATTTTCGATATGTACATTGGTAGGTACTACTTTTTAGGTAGGTACTCTTACTTACAATAAGCATACATGCACGTGCGCATGCATGCTCTTGTGATACAGGAACTCCTAGTACAAGAGCCAGGGCTACACTGATGTTTGTAAGCAATAAGTTGTCAATAAAATAATATTATATTATTATAATATGCAGGTATGCACCTAAGGTGCATCAGGGTAAGTTCGGATACAGGGAAAGGTCAGATAATTCGAATTACTTCTAAACCTGTGCGTATTTTTTAGTACTGGTAACACAGCTCGAGACGCCATCTTGTTATTTCCCGCCCATCGGTACGCGCCAGCCACTACGATGCGTTGGTCGTGATATGTAGGCAAAAAAATAAAATCATAACTTATAGGCAGATTTTCGGCTGATCCGATCTTCAACCCGGCAAGCTTTTTATAACTTTTCTGGTGAGTATTGTTTCTTTCTATTACTGTGTGAGTGTTATGTTGATTTTTGTGTAGTTGTTAACAATTTGCTATTACAAATGTTTTTAAAAGTCGACTGTTTGCTGAGATCCGGTCTTTACCGTTACGGTCAAACATCGGATTTTTATTATCCGGTCTTTCCCTTAAACAAATACGTCAGTGGTTCTCAAACCGTCCGTGGTTCTTGCATAAGTTTAAATTTAAATGTTTATGTTAGGTGCAAAAAAAAATGACTTTTTTTTATCTTGTGTGTTTACTTACATATTTCAATAGTACGAAAGAATTTGTATGTGATAACCTTCTTCAGAAGTAAGTAATTAGGTAGGTTAAGAAACTGTTTGAAACGACGATATTACCCATTAAAAAATGAGCTCGCCAAAACTGTATTCTTATTTAAAAGTTGTTAAATCCAAGAAAATCTAATAAAGTTGGGGTAAACAACCATAAATATTATGCCAGAATAGTTACGTTCGGCGAATTTATAAAACAATTAAGAGTGGCGGCATTTCTGATTTCTTTTCTGTAATCTTTATCGTTCTTTTTTTAAAGAAAGAATTTGAAACTTCGGTATGACAGATACAGTCGAGATATGCAATACGGCTAGATAAAAAATCAATACAAAACGTAACATAGCTGCAGTTTTATTAATATCGGCAACCTAACAAGTGATACCTACATACGTTTTTTTAGTTTAAACCAAGCAATGTTCATACTAATTTATTCAGCAAAATATTATACCTATACGCGATCACTGGTCATGAAATTATTTTTATCTTTTTTGTTTCAGTTCATTATGCCTTATAAATATACAAGAAAAACATCACGTGCCTCGTACTGCAAAGAAGATCTAAAAATTGCTAGAGAGTAGACAGAAATGAGTTAACTAACCTCGCAGCTTCAAAAATGTACTACACATAATATTTACATTATGTTTAAAATTCATTTAAAACAATGTGAGAAAAATCTTACCATAATTATTTTAAAATAATTAATACACTTGTTTCGTTTTTAAAAATGTGATTTGTTTTGTAAGACTGTTAAAATTGATTATGAATGTTGGTAACATTTTGGTAATATTTTATTATAATTACTTCATAAGTAATTTATTTTTCTCATCTACCGCATCCTTTTAGTGAATAGGTAAACAAACAACAATTTAATTCGATAGGTAGGTTAAATCAAATCTTGGAATCAAATCCTTTAGCTAGTTTACTTATTCACTAGAAACATTTTGATCTGGAATTACAAAGACCCCTCACATCAAAGACCTATTATGAAAAGTTATATTGATTTAATATCTTGATCTTATTTTCGATCAATCTTGTCTTGATGTACCAAACACAAATATTTGATGCATCAACAGAGGATGCGGTTTCAATGATAGGTATCGATTAGCAAAGATAAAATCACTTATCGATAATTATTTTTATATTATTATCGTGAGTTTAATATAATGTGTTTTTATAAGTGATGTACATCAAGCTACCCAAACCTGTAAAAAATTGCAAATCTATCTTGAACCTCCACACCCAATGACGTGTACGTAATGTCTGTGTCTTCATGAATTGTTTTATATGAAACACTTGGATCATATCTTTTACGTTACTCGTGAAACTAGATATGAAAACGATCTAAAATATCAAATCTGATGTCCGGATAGATTTTATCATTGCTGATTTAATATCGTAACTATGTAAAAATATTTGCGTCGTACTGGATTTGTAATCTGAAAACAATGTTTTATCAAAATCAATCAAAAATTTATTAAGTGATTTGGGATTAAATACTTACAAATGCGCAGAATTGTCAAATCTTTTGTCGATAAAGTGGGGTATATCGCCTGTAGTTATTTTAAGGAAAAAAAAATGGTCACGTTTTATTACGATGCGTCAGTGTTTATCTTATAAAACTGGACTTCTTTCTTATCAATCACGTTTTCGTATCATATTATTTTTGTTGATGCATCATGCAAGTTTGCTTAATGGCCGAAATAGAAAACGCAGTAAGAATATAAGATAATAGCTGTTGTGGCAGTTTTTCACTGGAATCTATTTTAAAAAAGTGTTTTGCGAAAGTACCAAAATCTTCAGTTCGGTTACAATTGAAGTCGGCGGCGGCGCGGCGTGTCGCTGGCGCGGCGGCGACATGACGAATGGCGGCGCGCGTTCCAAATTTAAAATCTGCCGCGTAACGCCCGCGCTAATGGCATTGTTTATGGAAGCGTTCTGACTTACCAACTGATCAGTGTTGCACTAATTTTAATTTCAGGAAAAGAAAGATGTATACTGAATTAAAATACAATAACTATGATTCTATTGGTCCACAGCCATACATTATTTATTGTATACTTATTAGTGAAACGAATGCAAGGTTTCTCAAAGTGACAGTGGTGTCCCTTGACACAGCTATCGGTCTGATGATTGACGGAAGAAAAATGGTTAAAAACATGAGATCCAAGTTACTTAATTGGAATTGTTATAAGTTCTATAGTTAGTTTTTTTTACTTCCACCTGTAAATAAAATGCATTTATCAAGTGTGGTATTTTTATTAATTCAAAGTTGGCACCAAACGCAAGGCGGTCTCTTTAGCCCAGCATTAGTTTAAATGACGCTTGAAATTATTTTAAGTGCTGTGTACACTGTAGGGTTTACTTTGAGCTCATTTTAAGTGTGATTTACTAGTTTTGGTGCCGGGTGGCATTTTGAACACCAGGATACAGCAAAGACATCGTCACATTCGTCACTATGCAGTATGCAGTGTGGTCCTTGGATGAGAATAGAACTAACTCTTTCTGTGGGCCTTGTAAGGGAAAATTGAGTGATTTTATCACGGAGCCTAGTTTTTCTTAGAAATACCAAATAAAATAATAATAATAACAAACAATAAAAAACAATAATATGTAAAACATTTAATATCATATAATATTTATGAAAGAAAGAAAGAGTCTAGTATTTTTTTTTATCGTCATCCTCAGCCTGTATTCACACACTGTTTGGTATAGGACTCTCATAACTTGTGCCAATCTCCCCGTTTCCCTGCCAGCTTCATTCAGTTTTTTACCCCGACGATGGGAACTACGTCGCCTGTCCATATCTCCGCCAGAATAATTACATTTCTTTCCTTGGACGCCGGTGGGTTCGGTGACACCCTTAATGACTTTATCACGGTTTGATGGCACGGTTGGCGCAGTGGCTCGAGCAATTGACTGCTTCACTGTCTCGCGGGTTCGATCCAGAACAAATATTTGTATTGCCTACAGATAGTTGTTTCGGGTCTGGGTATTTGTGTATGTGAGTTTATATGTTTGTGAACGCACCCACGATACAGGAGAAATTCCTAAAGTCCCCACACTAGGAATTTTTCCACACAATTTCTAAACGTTTTTAAAAAAAGAAGAAAGAAGAGCTTATTAAAAATTAGAATCACATGAAGGCATAAAGTATTATTATAACCCGATATTTCAGGTTAACATAGTTTTTATGGTTTTAATTTGTCTAAATAATGGTTCCCAGGTAAGGTCCAGGGTACTTATTTTGTAAACGATGTTCCCAAGTGCCTTGCCTGCCTCGTTGTTCTAGTAATCGAAAGTGCGACTGCTGTGCATGAGGTCCTGGGTTCGAATTCTGGGTGGGGCAAAGTGTTTTTGGGTTTTTTCGTCAAGAAATTCTCAGTAGCAGCCAGGTATATCAACTATATCATGGGACTGAAACATAACTGGCGATATGTGGGTGTACTATAAGGTCCACTTTAGCCTAACCCTTCGAGGATTACGGGTATGAACACACACATAACATAACAATGATATGTGTGTGTTCTCAAGTGGTTGTCTACTTGCGGGAGGAACAAACGATGGATGGACTTATGGCCGGATCTAAAGGACGATCGATGTTGTTAAAAAAATCTAATTAGTCCGTCTGTTAGATTATCGAAAAATATTGGATTCATGTTTTTTGCTTTATCAAATTAATAAAAAATTACGGAGATAAAACGCCTCAAAGATGGTGTAAAAGTGGTGTGGTGTGGAACTGGGTGCTTTTGACGTCACTTTGTGGGTAAAAAGCGTACTAACCTTGTAACGTCACACGACTTGACACGACTTTTCGAGGCACTTTGTTTCCGTGAAAAAAGATAGAATATGTGTAAATTATTTTTTGATAATCTATCTGACGGACTAATTAGATTTTTTTGGTGAAATACCGATTTACGGCGGACGACAACTTGAATGTTCAGCCTTGACAGACAAGAAATTTAAAGACTGATCTCAACATACTTCGCAAAAGGCACTACTGATTGGATGATCTCAAGTTATTCCAATTACAGAGCACACAATAATAATTGAGCGTCAAAATAGTAGTTGTATCGCAATTAGACGTTACTCCAGAATAAATTAAACTGTCTTAAGATGGTAGTTGCGTTATCGTATGTACTTGTTAACCGCTTTGACCTCTAGAACGTCTTTTGCGTTTAAGGCTCAGTTACATTTATACGGTTTGAAGTTACGGTACGAAAATGTTTAGTTACTTGACGTATATCACGTGGTTAATTAGTAAAGGCCGGTTTTTGAGAAACCTGAGTTGCATATAATATTATGGTTCATCAATAAATACGACAGGCAAAATATCAATCAAAGGTCAAAACTTCAAAAAAAAATGCAATAGTGAGCTTGTGAGAGACGCGCTATACAGAAACCGGTGGAGGCAGATCATCCGCTCCAGATGCAACCTACATACTGACCACGATCCTCAGACATGAGGTGCCGACCTGAGAGAGAGAGCAATAAGTATTTACCCCGTGCTTATTGTAATTTGCATTGAGCGACGGCTTATCTGAGCTTCACAACCCAAATAGGTACCAAGTACTGACCAAAATGATACCTATTCATTGTTAAGACTGGTGGTCAGACTTTTAAGGCCTCCTACTAAGGAACGACTTAACGTGCTTTCCGAAGCAAGAAGAAAACTCAGTATGTAGCGGGTGGTCACCCATCCAAAGGTCAAATCAAAATCATTTATTTGCGTAAATAAGGTACAGAAGGTTGGTAAAACATATAAAATTGGTCTCTTATTCTGCCTTTAAATTCGGCGTGCAAATATTATAAGTTACATAAAGGGTGTAAAAGGGTACTTTTACACCCTTTTTTAACGCAAACGAAGGGCACTAGTTCTCCCCACCACTGTGATAATTTTTTCGTTCTAGACGATACCTGGGAACCCCATAGTTACGGAGATAATTATTGGGGTCAAAGTTCCAAATTCTGCACAGCTGATTTTGTAAATAAGTACTAGTTTTTCAGGTTATAACTTTACTTAAATTACCTCCATGGCCCTTTTATTATTCAAAGCATCCACTAGCACAATGTTTTAAGAGTGCTACATTGAGTTTTACCGTAAAATGAGATTTTTGACCCCAAAAAAAAAGTCATTTCCCAGCAAACATTTTTGCTTAGTTTGATGTACAGAATGCTTGGTTGACGTGGGAAGGGTTAATTTACACCCTGTATTTCTGAACCTAGGTGAGCGCCGCTAAAACATTGCTTCTTATATCTTACTTCCTACCCCACTCGAGTAGAAAACTCCAATTTTCTAACCTTTGAAGAAACGCTAACTTTACACGGACCAATGTAACTCGTCCTTAACAACCGCAGTGAATTTCACTGGCGCAGCGGGATACAGATGTGTTGTATTAAAACTAGCAGTAGGTGAGCCGGACAGACAGACGTAGTTAGGTACTATATTGTACATATTAAGACCTAACATTTGTGGATCCTCGTTGATTGCCAAGGGAAGTAATCTGTGGCTTGGTTTTGTAGCTTTATTATGGAGTATTTACCCGACTGCAAGGTAAGGGTTATGTTTTTTGAGATGGGAATGTAGATCACAGCAAAACGGGTAATAAGTTTCATTTAAACTAAATACGAGATTGGATTTGTGATTTAACGCCTACAGCAATTTTTAAACGACTTCAATAAAATGGTGGAGCTTCCCGATTTGGTTGTACTTTTTTGCGAATGGATATTGGTATCTAGTTTTTGAGTGGTCCCATAGAAATTTCACCAAAATCATAAATTAAAAAAAGAAAAACAAGAAGCGAAATACCAATTCAGATACGTCCTTCTTCTTTGTGTAAAATTGCAAACTTTTCATAGAAGAACACCTTTTTTATTATCGGGAATCATCAAATAACTACTGACTAAAAACCACCCATGTTACTTCTTAGCCATTTATGTCGAGGACGCGGTATGTGCCCTATTCGGTTGTATTTTTTATGTGATTTTGTATTTTTTTTAGGTATAGGTCCAACAGACATTAGTTTTAATTTTTATCTTCAACTTATATTGTTAAGTAATATATGATTTACTTACTCTCGGTATAACGTCTTAGTCGCGAACTAATTGCCATCAACTGGGCATAAATCCAGACTCTGTGGCTGCTACAAAGAAATTCCAGATGAGTAAACGCAATAACACTTTGCCGTACCCGAACATCAAACAGAGAACCTCATGCTTAGAATTCGCGACTTCAACGAGGCAGTCAACTTCAAGAAAACCAAATTTTCCTAGAAAACCACCTTAAAATCCTCAATCTTTTTCCCTGTCAGGTGCTCCCCAAAGTGATTGTTTACCGATCAATCCTGTGTCGTTAACACCCCTGGGGGTGAAGCTTATATTACGGAAAGTACAAGTCATGTTTGTGGTCAATGACGCGAGCGGGCGTCATGTGTGAACGTGAGTTGACAATGTAACGGTGACGTTGTGGTTGCAGTCGCGTAGAGAACGACCCATAAGTTGGGGGGAAGCAATTGGTATAAGTAGGAACCTTTACGAGCACCAATATATATAAAGGGTGTAAAAGTACCCTTAACGCAAACGAAGGGCACTTGTTCTTCCCACCACTGCGATATTTTTTTGGTTCTGGATCATGCCTGGGAACCCCCTAGTTACGGAGATATTCGGGGTCAACGTTCCAAATTTTGCACAGCTGTTTTCATAAAAATAATAAAGAGGTAATTTAAGTAAAGTTTTAACCTGAAAAACTTTTCAGGTTAAAACTTTAGGTACTTAAATTACCTCCATGACCCGTTTACTATTCTAAACACCCACTAGCATAATCTTTTAATAGTGCTAAATTGAGTTTCACCGTAAAATGTGTTTTTTAACCCTAAAAGAAAAGTCGTTTCTCAGCAAAAATTTTTGCGTAGGGGAACTTGGTTTGATGTACAGAATGCTTGGTTGACGTATGTGTGAAGGGTTAATTTACACCCTGTATACACAAAGTAACTTTTCAAAATGAGTTTCCCCTATTGTCAATAGGGTAGGTAGTTGACAAAAAAAATCTAATTGGTCCGTCAGATAGATTTCCAAAAAATTTTGGACACATATTTTTTCTTTTTTCACATAAACAAAAAATGAAGACGATACAGTGGTTCAAAAACTCGTGTGACGTCACATCGCACTGCATTTTTTACACGTAGTGACGTCAAAAGCTCCACTCATAATCTCTAACGCGTTTTATCTTATTCAATTTTGATTAATTTGATAAGAAAAAACACGTATTCAATATTTTTCGATAATCTAACTGACGGACTAAACAGAATCATATTTTGTTTAGTTAGGATACATCCCTATAAATTGTGGACCTTTGACAGTCGTAACAAGTACCTAGTCAGTTGGTCAATGGCCCATGTGACATACACACCACATCTGACATCTGACATATATTACACAGTATAATCTGGTTTGTGGAGGTCAGGTAGGGGAAAATTAAGTGGGAATAACTGTATGTATGCATGGTAAGTTTTGTCTGAAACTTCAAAAGATCTATGCAGATTAAGCAAAGTCAATAAACTAAACAAGGGAAGTATTTCAATTCAAATAAACCCAATGATAATATAACTTGACCCCCGTAACCAAATCAAGGAATTCCTATTCAAATCACTTCCTATTACTTAGATCAATCCCCGCATAAAATACTCGAGCTAACCCCAAAAATCTAAATACACTTTAGGCCACTCATAAACCTAAAAAAGAACTATTCAACCCTTGAAAAGCTCGATATAATAAAAATAAAAAGACAGTAAAAAAGGTATAAAAGTGTCCGAGGGATGGCAAATGAAATGGAATGCAAATGTGGGATGTGATAAACGGATGGGGGTTGTAGGGGGTGAAGTGGGATGTAAGGGGAGTTCTGTTGTGGATCTTTGTTGCTATTTTATTTGAGAAAGCAGGTTGGGTGGTGAGTATTGATTTAGTACTTCTTATATAATATTGGAGAATGTTGGGTCAAAATTAGGCCATAAAAGGTATTCTTCGCAATGTACGGGACCCGCAGCCCCGACGGGTCAGCAAATAAAATAGCCTTGAAACCGTTTTCCCACTTTATGCCGTATACATTGAAGTTTCATTTTTAATTCTTCATAAAATCAAAATTAAGTATGTCCGAATACAGTTCCCTGGTAACACACCAAAACCAATTCCACATCCATTTCTGACCTAACAACATCAAAGCAGTTTTGCCAACTTTCAGAAATAAAATGTTTTATTTAAAGTACCTAGTCCGGTAAACTTCAAGTATACTTGAAGTACATTTAGACAGGTACGTAACACTCGTCGAGAGAGTGGCTTTTACGTTACCGTTTACAGCTTACAATAAAGTTTTATACCGCACTCCTTGAAGTACCGGGTTTTGTAATATAATATGGGGAAAGGTTTTGGCGTGACAAAAAGGGTATCAACTGACACCTATATTGGAGTCTTTGGTTAAGTGGACCCGCTTGCTACACGACCCGCATCAAACTGTGAAAAAGCCGACCAAGTCAAAATATGTTTTGGTCGACTGATCCCGCGGGGCCATATAGCGTGGGTCCAGTTGACCAAAGACCATCCATACTAATGAGTCTTTGGTCAACAACAGTCAGCCTTGATATACTGTAAAATTAGTAAAAGCATTTTTAAAAAGCGGTGGTTTTCATGAAGTCAAAACGCCAGCATATCGAACTACTACAATCCAAATAGATTTTGCCGCTAAAGCATTAGGTTCATCAATGTTGAATGGGAAAACTTTACAGTTTCGAGTAGCTGTCTGTACCATATGACGGCAAGGTTGGCGCAGTGGCTCAAGCAATGGACTGCTGCGCTGCGTGTCGCGGGTTCGATTCCCGCACGGAACAAATATTTGTGTGACCTACAGATAGTTGTTCTGGGTATTTGTGAATGTGAGTTTAAATGTTTGTAAACGCACCCACGATACAGGAGAAATTCCTAGTGTGGGGCAACGTTTTATAAAAAAAGAGAAAAAAAAAAGGAAATAAAAAAGGAAGTAAAAGTGAAGGAAAATGATCCAATTCTGCGTCTGAAAAAAAAAATTGGTTCTATTTAATAACTGCGACACAGTTAATAAACTAACGCAGTAGGTATTAACGTACACAACAATTGATATAACGTTTTTTGTTCCAATAAATATTTGTATTTGTTTTCAAATTAATCTGCTCACAGCCGTCAGACAAAATATTTTCCTATTTCAACATTCACTAATAAAAAAAAAAATTAAAAGGAAAGAGTTGCTGAATGAGAAAAAAGACGAAAGTATAGGTATACAGTTAGGATAAGTAAAAAAAGTCCCACATTAACTCCAAGACATTAACCCCACAACTTACGTAACACATTGTAGTAAAAAAATCAGCAATAACCCTAAAATGCTTACCTGTTGATATCACCGCGGATCGCGCGGGTCTTTACGACCCCACATAAAGTTTTATGCTGCACAGCCCTGTTTGCGTAACATCACTAGTTGCCCTTTTTTATTTGCTGGCTTTTTTATATTTTTCGCGTTTTTATTAAGGTTGTTTACCCAGTTTTTGGTAGTTACATCACTATATCTATACTTACAGGTAGAAGTTGCCTAGTTTTTTTGTGTTGCTCTAAGATTTAGATTTAATATAATAATGCTTTATAGATAAGATTATGCGGCATTATTTTGGCATATTTTCTTGCATTTTCCTATATTCAGTGTTTCATGGCAGATGGATAAATGTAAAAAACCTTTTTGCGTAAGATAAAACCGACTTCAAAAAACAAAAAAAAAGTGAAAAATATCTTTTAAGCTTCTGAAGTCGTTGTATTTTGTATGTTTGATTCAGGTGTCTTTTCCCGGGCCGCGGGTAGTCCAACGGTTATCGCGGCCTCGACATAGAGGGCGAAGAAGGAACATGGGTGGTTTTTAGTCAGTAGAAGTCTGACACTGCCTTTCGCTCTGCCCAAGAGCGGGAGGGGTTATTCGATGATTTTACACCCACCAAAAAAAAAGGTGTCTTTTCCCCACCGCGGAATTGTTGAAATCATTTCACAATAAGAGAATATTATTGTTCAACATACAAACAACAAATATTTACATACCTAACCTCGAAATTAACCGATTGCCAAAATGATGATGTAATGAACTCGCCTTTTTTTAGTGTTTTTCAGGGACGTCTTGAGATATGACAGAATACGATTTACAGCCCTTATTATTTTTGTGTTTTAACCGACTAACCGAAGGAGGAGGTTCTCAATTTGTCTGTATGTATGTTTTCGGATATCTGTAATGAACTGATTTTCAAAATTATTTTTGTATTTAAAAGAATATATTTTCCTCCTCGGGAATATATTCTTTTAAATACAAAAATAATTTTGAAAGAATATATTCCCGAGGAGGAAAATATATTCCATCATCAGATCCTGACTTGGTGACAATGGGACCACATTGGCACCAAGTCAGGATCTGATGATGGAAACTCTGAGAAAAAATTCGAGGGCAACCCTCGAATTTTATAAGCACGCATTACGTTTTTCATATATTTTCTGAAGTTGTTCAAGTATTTGCGTCTGCTAATCATAATCTCATGTGGCTGCGCTGATAATGGAAGGTACAACTCCTCAACGGTTTGGAGTTGAAAGAAAATTCCTTGAAAATTAAACGTACTTATGGATCGATAGTTGTATTCTGTCAGCTTATTAGGTTGACCTGATAAACTGCAAATCTCATTAACCGACTTTAAAAAAAGAGGTTCTCAATTCGTCGGAATCTTTTTTATGTATAATCACCGATTACGACGAAGACGCCTGAACCGATACATAACTATATCTATATAAATCGATCTTTATTTAGAATTTTGATATACTTACCTATTCACCAATTCATATATCAATTTTTAGGGTTCCGTAGCCAAATGGCAAAAAACGGAACCCTTATAGATTCGTCATGTCTGTCTGTCTGTCTGTCTGTCTGTCCGTCTGTCCGTCTGTCCGTCCGTATGTCACAGCCTTTTTATTCCGAGACTATAAGGATTACACAGTTGAAATTTGGCAGGTAGATGTATTCTGTAAACCGCTTTTTGATTTTTAAATAAAAAAAAAAAAATATAAGATTAAGAGGGGGCTCTCCATACATGGAATTGAAACTAAAAAAACTTTTTTTCATCAAACCTACACATGATGGGTATCTATGGATAGATCTTTAAAAATGACATTGAGGTTCTTAAAATCATTTTTTCTCAAAGTCAATCGTTTCAAAGATAGACACGTCCAAAGTGGTAAAATGTGTATCCCCCCCCCCTCTAACTTTTAAAGTAAGAGAGTGACAATTCTAAAAAAAATATATAATGTAGATCTCAACAAAAACTACCAACCAAAATTGGTTTGAACGAGATCTAGTAAGTATTTTTTTTTAGTACGTCAAAATCGTAAATCGCAATAACTTAATTTAAAAAATACGCTGTTATTAAAACATCGTCAAAGTTACAACGAACTACAATAACTTTTATATTATGTTACTTGCTGCTACGGAACCCTTCATGGGCGAGTCTGACTCGCACTTGGCCGGTTTTAATTGAATTGTATTAAAGTTTAATTATATTGTTTTTTAATTGAATATTGGCGCTTGGTTGTTACTAAGTTAGCTTAGTTATCTAATTTATTGTTTTGTGCATGTGGTGTTTACCTTTAAGTAATTGTTACGCTGTAGCCTAATTTTAAAAATGAATAATGTCGATGTATCAAGTGTAAACAATTGTTGGTAGACCTAAATAAATAAATAAATAAATAACATTTAATTTTGTTGGAAAGGAGATATCCCAAGGGTAGTACCATGATAAAGTAATCAGGATCTGATGATGGCATCCCGGAGAAATCGAGGGCAACCTTCAAATTTTATAGGCACTCATTACGTTTTTTGTGATTTTTCTAAAGTTTTTCAAGTATTTGCATCTAGCAGTCATCATTTCACGTTGATGAGCTGATGATGGAAGGTATAACTCCTCAACGGTTAGGAGTTGCAGGATAATTCTTTAATAAAATATTATGGGGACGTATATATCGTGGTTTTCTTTCAGGTTATCTAGGTGAGCTGATTATGTAAGGTACTACTCCTCTACGGTTAGGAGTTGAATGGAGTCTTGAAGGTTAAGGGTAACGTTTCTTAGTTGAATGTTAAATTCATAGTAAATATTTGTATGTGATACCTATTACAACTAAAAATGGAAAAATAATAAAACTTTTTCCAAAAAAGAACCGACTTTAATAAACACAAAAAGTTAAAAAAACTAAATCACAAAAGTGAAAAAACTAAATCACTAAAAAGTGAAAAATAAACCTCAGAAGAAAAATCAGCTTCTGAAGTCGGTGACCGTTTTTTGTTTGATTTCACTTTTTTCCACCGACAGAAGCTGATTTAGCTTTTTCACTTTTTGTGTTCTTGAAGTCGGTTTTATTACATCGCGACTGCAAGGTTAAATCTATTCAATTTATATTTATTTTATACCACCATACACTTATTTTAATGTTTCTTTACAACCATGTTCCTCTGCTAGTTTTCCATATAAAAAAACGACATTCACAACCTAACAAAAAAGCAATCGAAATTCAAAACCCGAAAATTACCACTCAAACTCGAAAATCCTGGTCGAAATATCCCTAACTAGCACTCGAAACTTTCGAGATCGATTCACTGTTTGAGGGTTAAGTTAGTCTTATTCGGGAACGGAATGAGCTATTAATAAACTGAAAATGTTTGTTTGTCCGTTTTGTTTTAAAGTTTGTTAGCTAATGAGTTAGTCCACGATTTATTACGAGGTTTAAAACCCGGTTCAATTCCTGATGGGGGTATGTGGTTCAGTGTTCGGTGGATAGAGCCTATTCCGAACTATATGTTGGGGTCAGATTCCAGTCTAACCAGATGCAGCTGAAGAACAGTATTTTACTTGGAGCGACTGCCTATTTGACCTGCACAGTCTAGGATAACAAGATACCCCTTGGTAAGGCTGATTGCCAGAATTTCGGGCCACCTTCCGGCTACCTGCAATGACCGTCAAATATCTATAAATGAAATCCGGTACCTACGCGACGGCTCAACGTACTTTCCAAGCATGGAGGGAACTCGGTTTGTAATGGGTGACCCATCCACGGACCAACCTAAGCATGCGCAGTTAACAATCAACAGACAACAACAAGATAACCAAAAATATATCGATTGATTGATTGGTTTATAGATAACAGTCATGCTGATTAGATGCCGAAGATTATTTTATTATTATCATTCTTATTGTTCCAGATACAATATTATCTAGAATTCTATAAAATAATCTTCGGCATCTTATCAGCACATTAAAGATTGACGAAACTATTTATGTCTGGCTATGACGATTATGGTATTCCCAGCTGTAAAACCAAGTCGGGCAAAGTGTTATTGAGTTTTTCGTTCCCGTCTCCGTACTTAGTTAGCACTAAGAAACATTTCTTAGTGCTAACTAAGTACGGAGACTGGATTTATGCCCATGGCAATAGAGAGCGACCGCTAATACATGAGAATCATACTAATATCACATCACATTAATATTATAAAAGCGAAAGTTTTGTGAGTGTGTAGGTACCTATGTTTGTTACTCTTACTGCTGCACTCAGAGAGCTTTAATGATTACTTAGGCCATCACTTTGTAAAGGATTTGACAGTTTTGTCATACAAAAGTATGTCAAACCTTTACTTCTTAAGTAATCATGAAATATTTCTGAGTACGGCAGTTACATTTTGAGACAGATTTGGAAAAAATTTGGAACACAGATAGTTTATATCCTGGATTAACACATAAGATAGTTTTTATCCTGATTTTTTCTTCCGGTGGGATAATTTTCGAGTCGTAGCGGGCGAAGTCGCTGGCAACAGCTATATAGTTTAACATAATAGGCTAAATTTGGGTGTACTAAAATAGTGTACCTACTTAGTTAAAAAAAAAAAAATTGTACACGTATTTTTTATTTTTTCACGTAAACGAACAATGAAGACGATACAGTGCTTTGAAAACTCGTGTGACGTCATTTTCTGAGACATTTGTATGACATGCTTAAGCGGTCAGTCATAATTTTCATCAAGTTAATAAAATTGCCATCATCATCATCAATCCTGCCCATTCCCAATTTATTTGTGGTCGGCGTTACATGTCGTCTTCTTCCAGTGATTTTAAATTCCAAGAAATCGCTTGCCTTTTCCAAAAGGTAAACTATGGAGATTAATGTACCTAGTATTAATTAATTAATTATACTCTATGTTAATGTCATATGTAACACTCGCTGACTATCTAAATATTAAAGTCTATCATTTTCAATATTCATGGTCCTGGGGACTGTGTAAATAAAGCATTACTAATGTAGATCTATCATCATCATCAGCTTATAATGTTCTCGCTAGGGACTCAGGCCTCCTCTCTAGGAGAGGAATAAGTTTTCCTTCACCGTTTTAAGAGAAGCGGTGATTAAATAAATTACACAATGCTCGTGCCTTGGTTCGAACCCACGACTTACTGTTCGTAAGTCGAGGCCGCCACCACTGGGCCACCGCTGCTCTTGAATAGGGTAACAAAAAAAATCTAATTAATCCGTCATAAAGATTACCAAAAAATATCAAAACACGTATTTTTTCTTTTTTCACGTAAACAAACAATGAAAACGATACAGTGCTTTGAAAACTCGTGTGACTTCATACTCCAAGACTGCATTATGACATTTTTTAGCGGTCAGTGACGTCACCAATCCCCACTCAAATCTTTGACCCATTTTATCTTCGTCAATTTATATTGATTTGATAAAACAAAAAATACACACACAATCATTTTGATAATCTAACAGAAATAGGTAGGTACCTACTAATTAGAATCACATTTTTTCAAGTCAGTAGACATCCCTATTATTTGTATCTACGAGTACCTATAAGTACTTACTGTCCCAAATTAATCTGAAACAAATTGTTTCCTTGTCCAACTTTAATAGTTCTTAAAAATGATTCTCGAATCCAAATCATTGCTGAAAATTATGACGAGCATTACCGAGAATTGTCGAAAGATATCTACATACCTACATACAACTTTATAATTTATCTAAGTAACACGAATGTTTTATTTGACTGGTCTTTGTGAAGGTTATTAATAACGAATGTACCTATGTTTGGGATAGTAGAATATCTATCGGGTTTGGATAGATACTAACATGTTTGTCTGTATTCTTGTTTTTTCTAGGAAACACTTTGTTTTTGGGGGTGGCAAATCATCAAATAAGCCCTCCCGCTCTTGGGCAAAGCGAAAGGGAGTGTCAGACATCTATCTGACTAAAAACACCCATGTTCCTTCTTACCCTTTATGTCGAGCCCGCGGTATCTCTGATAACATCCCGCAGGCCCGACGGGGGAAACCCTTTACATAGCAATAATTAACTTACGATTTGGGTGTAGGTGGTTGCCGAAGGACATCTTTCTGAGTCTTTATTGCACTGAAAATTAGTCTTTATTGCACTGAAAATTTATAGAATATACACACAAATTGCAATACCTCTGGCTTACCTGCACATCGATCGCGACTTCGTTCTCAAAAATTGTGATAAAAACCTAAGAACTTAAGTTCGGCTAATATGCATGCTACTCGTAAGTACCTACATATAAATAGTACATTGTTATCAAAGGGGCGAAAATTACTTATTTAGTCCTGAGACGGGGTTTGGCGCCCGTAACGTAGTGAGGGCGCTATAGTTTGAGGGACTAAATATATATTTTATAAACACTCTGCTTTTCATTACGAATGCGAGGAAAATAAGAACAAAAATTATTAACTAAAGAAAAAATGAGTGTTGATCTAATGTTGTCGCTTTCCCGCTTAAGTATTCTGTTTTTTTTCGTCCTGTGGTCGTCCAGCTACACATACAGCCAGTTTTTTTCACGTTCATCATTAAAAAAAATGGCAAAGATTTTGTCGAAATCTATGTCATTTTAGAGAAATAGTTAATAGGAGAATCGCTTTCAACTGACAGCTGTCAAATTATTAAAAAATTGACAGCTGTCAGTTGAAAGCGATTCTCCCTAGGGCTGAAAATTAGTACTTTCAACCCGCTCCGCAGGCATGTTATGACCTACTTTCAGAGCATGAGTAATGAAAAGTAATTTATACTTAGTTATACCTACTTGTAAAGTTCCCACGAGTAGTGTCTATTTCTATCAGCGAACAAATGATTAGAACTCGATCATTAGTATGAGGTTTACTTACTAAATGTCTGTCTGTTCGCGATAAACTCAAAAAACTACTGCACCGATATTCATGCTATTTCCACCAATAGATAGAGTGGTTCTCGAGGAAGGTTTTTACTAAAAGTAAGTATATAAGTACCTACCTACTTATAATTTGTCAAGTTTAAGTAACGATATCGCGGGCAAAGCCGCGGGCATCAGCTCGTTTAATACAAAGGTGTTGACTGCCTCGTTTGTCTAGTGGCCGCGAGTGCGAGTGCTGAGCATGAGATCCGCGGTTCGAATTCCGGTTTACCATCTGGAATATTTCAGTAGCAGCCATGAAATCTGGAATTGTACCCAGTTGACGGCAATAGGCTCGCCCCCTATTAGGTATACCTATGGGACGTTAACATACCTAATAGGGTAAGTATTTAACCAAAAAAAGTCTAATTAGATTATAGTCACAAGTTTAGTACTTTTTACCCACAAAGCTACGTCATAAACCCCCCACTTATGATCTTTGACACGTTTTATTTTCGTACTTTTTTATTAATTTGATAAAACAAAAAACACGTACCTTCCCTATTCAATATTTTTCGATAGTCTAACAGACAGACTACTTAATAAGATTTTTTTGGTTAAATACCTACCTGGCTCGCGGCATGATGGGCGAAATAGTGCGAAAAGTAAGTAGGTACATACTTACTTAATGCACCTACATGCATGTCAGTTTAGTTCTATTGTCTAGAGCTTAACAAGAAGGTACGTCATTTTAGAGGTTTAAGTATCAACAGCAAGTTCTGAAAATGTACCTATCTAACACCGTAATGCCTAGTTAGATTTAAAACTTAAATTAATTCCAGAAGTCGTTGGAAACAGTTATACTTAACAATAACTACACACATCAAAAGTGTCTAGGGATCAAGCATTTTTATGCGGATTTCTTGAGATTGAGATGTGGCTTTGTAATAAATTTATGATTTTATAAATTTATATGGATCCTTTTTGGTGCATTTCATAATTTGAAACAGGAACTGTGAATCAAATTCGAGTAAAAGATGAAAATCAGCTGTCAATATTTTCCCTATAAAAACATACAACGCATTGAAGACATTATTAGTGCTACTGTTTCCCTACTACTGATTAAAACCAACGTTATTATGGAGCGGCGACGTCATTTAAGCAGGGAAGAAATGCTCAGAGCCGTGGGAATGATAGAAGCTGGTTCCCGGCAACGTACTGTGGCTTTAGCTCTGAATACAAGTCAGAGTGTTATCAGTCGACTTTGGACACGTTACCGAAGCACTGGTACCGTGGCTGAGCGCCATGGAGGACGGTATCGCTGCACCACACGGAGACAAGACCGATACATTCAAATCTTAACTCGAAGAGCTCCAACAATAACCGCCATGATGTTAGCCGTGAGGCTTCATCACTCTTCAGGGAACTTAATTAGCGACCAAACAGTCAGAAACCGCTTGCATGAAGTGAACCTTCATTCCCGAAGACCGCTACGGGTACCACCTATAGCAATGCACAATCTTAGGATTCGATATCAATGGGCTCTTGAACACAGAAATTGGGCAGAAGAACAATGGCGTTTCGTGTGCTTTTCTGATGAGTCTCGTTTTGGTATGAGACCGGATACAAGACGTATACGACACTGGAGAACCCCTGGACGCCAACAGCGATTAAAATCCTGCCAGGAAGTCCATCCTTATAGTGGTGGAACCATCATGGTATGGGCGGGTATTTGGATCGGCGGAAGAACTGAGTTGATTTGGATCAGAGGCAACCTCAACGCTCAAATTTATGCTGAGACGATTGTATCAGACGTCATCGTTCCTCTACAAGTGCAAATCGGTCCCTTATTTCAGTTAATGCTTGATAATGCACGACCGCACACCGCAAGAGTTGTAAGACAGACTCTCGCCGCAGCTAACATCAATGTCCTGCCCTGGCCTGCTCAGTCGCCAGACTTGAACCCGATTGAGCATGCATGGGATATGCTACAGAGAAGAGCTCTGCCGAATATGGAGGGTATCCAGTCGCAAGAAGACCTTTTTTTGTTGTTGCAACGAACATGGGCGGCCATTCCACAGCGTGATTTGAATGAACTCATTTTGAGTATGCCAAACCGATGTTCTTGTGTTGTTAGTGTTCGCGGTAGAAACACGGATTATTAATTGTTTAAGTTACCCAATAAAATTTTAAAGAAAACTGTTATTTCAGTCTTTTTTTCGAACATTAATGTTAGTGGTTCAAATGTCAAAAATCCCTTTATTAGGAAAATGGCAAATTTCTTTATTAATGCAAAGGTGACTTGGTTTATCGTTACTGTGACAAACGAAAACACTTTATTTGATGAATCCTTAAAGAAAATTTTAATTAATATCAATCAGGAGAAAAGTTATTGCAAAAATATATGTTGATCCCTAGACACTTTTGATGTGTGTATTTAGGTTAGAAAATCCGACCTCAATTCCAAGAAACAGTCTCAAATCCGTTACTGAAATTAATTCTTGAAACTTCAATACCTAAAACCTACTTTTATTAAATTACCAATCCAAATCTGGTACAAATTCTAAATATTTATATTATAGTATAGGGGAGACCGGGTCAAAATCGTATAGCTAAGGGTTTTGGGTTGTAGGTCTTTCATTTGAAAACACTAATTTGTCTAATCAGTAATTATAATTAGTCAGTCTCTTAAGGAACATAATCAATTGCACACATTTGAAAAAATCAAAATATTAAACATTAAAAACCAAAAAAATTCAAACTTCTTCTAAATACGATTTTGCCCCGACACATGGGCAAAACCGTATATTATATACGATACTGCCCCAGATGTTATCTGGTAGCAACGCATCCCATACATACAAAATTATTTATATCCTTTGAATCATAACCTGTACAGCCTTCATGAGCCCAACCTTCACACTCCTCACAGCGCACCCAACATTCATCCAAGCGGCTGGAACCGTATTCTTTAAGGCAGTACAAGCAAATGTTTTCATTTATTATTTTTCGTTTTGGTTTTTTGTTCTTAGGCGGTTGATTCAAATTAAGCTTAGGAGTTCTATTTTGTGAGATGGTTATCAACTCATTTTTATAGGGGGAGGAAGTAATAACAGCAGTTTTTCCTCTTCGGAGATCGGTTGCTATTTTTCGGTCCACGCTTATTTTAGAAACTGGCATTATATCCGCTGGAGACACCGTTACATCGTTAAGATTCAACGGAGTAGGAACTGGCGATGCAGTATTACTTAATGGAGTCGGATTAATGACTAGTAGAGATGTTGACGGTATTGAGTGGTACGGTATTGACGGTATTCATTGTTCTGTCTAAATCGGTTAACTCGATCTTGTAAAGTAGATTTTGGTAAAAGTTTTGGCAGCTTTCATGTAACCCATGGTGCCATCAAATACGGCTTGAACGGCTTTTTTCATGTTATCCGGTCTAGAAGTAGTCCTTTTATAATTACGCGACATTTTACCTGCACCTAAAATAAAATAAAATAGTTAGTTTACATTCGTTCGTGTGGGTCAAAATCGTATAGAGGCCGGTTTTACCCCGTACGGTTTTGACCCACGGCTCAATGTACAGATATATCACTCACTACTACATACGCAAACCACTTTTGCCTACTCAAATATTTTTAAATTACAAGTAAATACATGCACATTAACATAGTTCATTGAACACTTACCTGTTATAAACGTATATTTCACTATTATCGATTGAATTTTCACAAAAATAAGATCAAATATACCGAAAAACAATAAAATTGAATAGTTTGATAACGGGCGTGAATGTAGCGACAAGTGTTTGTTGACAAATAGCTACCATTGGTTGACGCCACTGAGAAGTTTGCGCGCGGGAACTTTGAATTATTGACAAGAATAGACATGCTGTACTGTTTTACCCCGGTATACGGTTTTGTACAGGTCTCCCCTACCAATGATAAGTACCAGGCTCACAGAAGCTTCTAAGAGGTCGGTTTGTCACCTGTGTGCCAGGACATACGGGCGTGTCGGCCCGTCGCGTCTCAAATCAATAGTTTCGCGCAAGCCCAGCGGTCTGCTATGAGACAAAACGACATCATTCACTTCTTATACTTTGTTCTAGCTAATATGGGTGGTGGAGATCACGTTTTGGAGGAGAAAATGGGTAAAACAAGCATAGGGTTTTAGATTTTTTTGGTAGAGGCATAACTATAGAGTGAACTCTGTTTTCATTCTTGTTGTTCTAATATTTGTGAAAAGTATCACAGAAGTTCAATAGAAAAAAAACCGTCATAAAATTGCACGAAATTCCTCCGATTAATTTTTTTTCTATTTCTTCTTATTTCGTTAAGAAACTAGAGGTAACCTATGACAGTAGTCCAAAATTAGGTACCTTCTCATTATAATAAACGACCGTTACGCATTTCAAATGGAACGCATTGAAATTCGAATTGAGAATATGGGCGTGGTTGACCAATAAGAAGTGTCACGCGCGGAGACACGGTGACAGTTTCGACCAATAGCGCGACGATAAAGGCGGTGACATTTTTAAACGAGCTATAGGAGACCGCCCACGCTTTGTATGTGACTGAAATGTGTACGTAATATTTTTTTTGGTGGATTTTCTTGACTATGTTTTAGAAGATAAAGTTTTAAATTGAAAAACTCTGTGATTCTTGATTCATAATATTGCATTAGGTGATTGCTTTACCCAATTTGTTGAGCTGTTACCTATATTTGGCTATAGGTACTTATTAAAAATTTAATGTAGGTGGGTACCTACTTACCTACACCTAACTATTGTTATGTATTTCTTTTTTAAACCTATGTTAGAGCAGTTAGAGCATAGAGCAAATTCATTTTTTTGAATGACGCACATAACACTTGTGTTCATTGTAATAATAATAAAATTGGTTGAAGATATCTGCTATAAGAGCAACATTTACGTTGTTTAGCCTCCACCCCTACCTATAGCCTATTTTTAATAAATGTTAGTTCATAACGTCAATAATAAATAACAAAAACAAAGATGAGAAACATAAACATTAAAAATACTTAATCTTAAAAAAAAAATCCATTTACACCAACGCGTAAAACTTCTCATTCCTATTTCGACACAGCTTTCATGAATGTGACACTTTCAGCCAATAGCCGCCCACCTTTTTGTCATTGGTCGTCACCTAGATGTCACTGTTTGTCGCATGTCGCATAAGAAAGGGATAGCATACTAGATATAGTTGTGAGTGCAATCGAGACGGGTGATGTTTACCTATGTCGCCTACTCGAATTTCCAAGACGTGAAAAATTTTAATTTTAGAACGAGTAAGTAGTGATGTGCTGACATTGTCACTACCTACTACTTTTATTTTGGTCGATATTTTGTTTTGTAACTTTTAGTTTTCTTTTATTGCATTGATATTATTTGGCTAGTTTTATAATATTAAATAAGTACTTATCTTACTGGAGTTTCAAAGTTATTTTACTGCAGCTACTAAGTTGCCTAAAATAACTGTAATCACGCCTGTAAGTATTCCCCGAAGGGTAAGGCAGAGGTGTAACTCTTAACTACTTAATTGTACTTAGATATACCTACACCAACATTTAACCAGTAGATAATGTTTAAGTCCTATGCAATAGGGAGCAAGCTTATTGCCATCAACCGGGCACAAATCTAGATTCAGAAAAAAACCCAATAGGTAAGACTTTGCCCGATTCGGGAATCGAACCCAGGTCCTTATGTTCAGCGGTAGTTCTTACGACAACTACCTATTAAATTGGCTTAGAAAGGACAATACACAGATACTAAATTCATCTACAAAGCCTGCAGTGGTCGGTAATAAGACCCACTAAGGTACATCGAAATAATTACACCCAGCCATTTAAAGGGGTCTATCCAAATGTCAAGCGAACCATATTGCGTAACAAATTTAATACCACCGTGTTATACCAGCACCTAACTACCTACTGCTGATCCTAATTAGAGAGTTAGGACCAACATGTTTAATGTCTATTACGATACCGTAACAAGGCATTAGGCTCAGGTAATTCTGGTATATTGCTATATGAGCCCCATTTAATGTAAGTACGCGGGAACATGGGTAGTATTTAGGTGGCAACATAATTCCTGCAAAATTGGAGTAAATGAGTTATAGAGGTAGATTGTTAGGTGACTTATTTTGTCTCGTGGGTCTAGTGGTCGCAAATGCGACGACGAGCATGGGGTCCTGGCCCCTTGGGTTTGATTCCTAAATCGGGGTCTGGAGTCTGGATTCATGCCCGGTTGACGGTACTAGGGACTTAAACATAATTGGCGAAATCTGGGTATAGGTAGGTAATATTAGTTATACCTCTACCCGACCTTTCGGGTCGGTATTACAGGCGTGATGGTATGAATTATGTTGTTCCTACTTTCAGAAAAAAACCCGCCAACAAATACCTAAGGTTACTTAAATTCTGATCAGGCTTCACCATTGCCATTATCACATTATGCTAATAACGATTAACTCAGAAATCACGGAATATCCGAACAAATTCTTTAATTCGCAGACGCCATCTTCTTTTTTTTTCAAATGAAACCGTCGCGTGTTCCTTTTGAAGCGTGCCTCTAATTTCGAATTTAGAACAATTTTAGTATATCGGCACGAGCTTCTGTCGATCGGAATTAATTTGAAATTCTCTTTTATAAGCTTCCGTGCGGGAATTTTGAAGAGCAGGCAGGTAGCTAATCTTATTCTGAATTTGAATGGCGCTGCAGGCTTCAATGACATGTTCTGACTGAAGGACAGACTCACAGACTGGCTACTTACGTAGTTAAATACACGCTATGTCATTTTCTACATGCTTCTGGAAGATTTTTGAAGTTTAGTTTTTTTTATTTTTTCTCTTGACTTAGTAGCGCTATTGCTGTGCAGGAAAGGTATTTTTGAAAAAAGAGTAATACTTAGTTAGTAATAGTTAGGTTTTGCTCAGCATTGTAGTGTCGTTGTTGCTAGGTACGAGTACCTATATACAAATATATGTAAGTATAAGGTTTTTTACTGGCTTTACCGAAAAGTAAGAGTATTTAAGTAAGAGGCCTATGTCCAGCAGTGACTCCTGTAGACTGATGATGACGGTGCTTTTGCTAACTCGGAGACACTTAATTGGCATAGGCTGTCCAGCATAGCAGCTGTCGTAAGTAGGTACATATTTCGATTCGTAGTGGCAGCAGACACCTGCACGTCAAACTACTTCAATCTATCGAATTACAACCTTACCGCGAAAGCATTAGGTTCAAGGCTAATTGGAAAAAAAATCAGTTTCGGGTAGCTAAGTAACTAAAAGCTAACAGTATCTCGATGTTAAATCTGGTAAATCTAAATCCGGTAGGTAAATAATTATTTTTCAACACACTTTAACTTTTTGAGCCATTTTATGAAATATGGCTCTAATTTTACCGCTATTAGGCACATAATGACACCTGTAATCAAACTGTGACTTTTTTATTGCTATTATTCACAAGTGAGTTAAAGGGTTTTGTTTATTGGTTGAGTTGCTTTGTTCTTAAAATAGTTTCGATACAAAATTGACAGTGTTCAATAGTACAAATACCTAAATTAATGTACCTTTTGCTTGCTCATTTCATGCAACTTCGAATTTAAATAGAAAATTTCAACTTTTAAACTTGACTTTTGTTTTCTCTATAATACAGAACACTTTGAATTTGTACGTGACTAAAACGCTATCCGCGAAAAGCCAAAAAAAAAGAAACGTCATACTTTTAGTCTATAGCCGATCGCCATTGTTAGAAGCGCGCGCATAGGAAAACTGATTAATTTATCCCGTCATTGCGAAAAAAAAACACAATTCATTTTAACTGCTATTTTTTTTATTTTCTTCACAAATGTGTTGTAAAACGTCGTATTATATGATACACGTGTATATTGATGATTACCGTCCTCGGCATGGCGCCAGAGCAGAAGTGACCAACATTATACACTTGTAGGTACCTACCATTACTATTATTCATAAAATCCTGAAACATTATTCACAAGAAATCTAGCTTTTAAAATCATTGGAATTATCAAAATATCTTTGAGTTAAGTAATGCACAGAAGTTATTCACCAGCCCAATGGCGTTCTTGCAATTTTAAGATTTGGAATTCGAATTTTGTTAAACGTTCGAAAACGGTCGATCACGAATTGTCTCATTTGAATTTGGAATCACGAGAACGAGTTCTCACAGTCTGTCAACCCCTAAGGATACAACGTAAAAGTATTTTAAATATTTAAAATTAAAATTCGATGAATATTTTGGATTTCTACACGTGCAAGAAATTCGTCACATTTTATTTAAATTATGTTAAATTTAAGTCCCTTCAAATTGTTGCTACTCACGCGCAGTGTAATATATTCTCAAATAGTCTACAAGATTTTTAAGCGATTTAAAAATGGTATAATCTAATATTGTTTGATTAATCAATTGCGAAGTTTCCTGGTGTGGTGACAATGTCTTAAAGACAAAATATGTAAGTGCGTGTATATAGACAAATATAGATAAAAGATAAATATACATACGAGTATTAATTAGCAGATACCTACTTACATATTAAACGGAGGTTGCACAAAGATTTATTTCTATTAGAACCATTTAAGCTTACCTAACTACTATTTAGATTGGGAACATGACTATCTCTTTTTTTTATTTCAACGCATCTGATTCTATTCTCACAGTAACTTAATAACCCCAGAAGAAGGCTAGACTCAGTAGGCATCAATTACATCTTGCCTGACTGTCTTTCAGACTCAAAGATAATGTTACGCTGCCGAATCACTTCCATAGTAATTTTCTAGTTGCAAATAATTGTCTATCATTTCTTAATTCTTTAACAGGAACAATAAATCTAAGATTAAATAAAAATAAAATTTTAAATCGCGTGCAATATGGCGAAGTGGCCTGGGGCGATGCTTCCAAATTCAAAGTTCGGCCAGTGTGATTCTATTGTTTGGATACGCGGCCCGAGGCTAAGTTTGTGGGATCTTACTCTTGTTACCCAAGACAATGAGAACTTTTGGTCGTGTATCCGAAAACTGCATCGAACATTCATAATTTACATTTTTCATAATGACCAGATAAATATGTTGTGGTCGTAAGAGAGACCTGTGAGCATAGAACATTAAGAAGGTATTTCCTGAGATAATAACATTTCAGCCGTAAGAAAACATTTTACTCCATTTTTCCCTCATCCCACACAATTCCTACCAAGTACAAACATTGAGCTATGAAATAACTACATACATCAGTCTACATACGTCAGTGTTTTCTATAGAAAAAACGTTATATTATTATATTTATGTCTGTCCAACCAGGGTTTATAATAACATTGCTGGCTCCCTTAGAAGCCAGTCTCATTAACGACACAAAAATAAACGCTCTAGAAAGGCCCCATTTCGAACTTTTCAAATTCAAATTTGGAACTCGTAAAGGCGCGGTCATCTTAGTCTACTTTTGACTAAATAGTTTTACAGTGGATGGAAACAAACGCATGGAAAGCTGTGATCTATGGAATGTGCTAAACAGATATTTTTTAAATTCTTTAAAACCTACTTATCTAAGTACTTACAATTAGTCCCTTCAAGCACTGGTTACCTAATCATTATATCGTGTTTCAGCCAGCAAAAGATTTTCACTGGGTTGGTTTTATTAATATTTTCTATTAAAATTAAAATAAATGTTTTTACATCAATACCTTTTTAGAAGAGCTAAATCAACGACTTAGCAAGTTAAATGTGGGAACTCGACAAAATAAGTATACATGGTTATACCCATTTAATTAATAGTAGTAAATGTGGGATACCGTATTATCTATCTCTTCTTTAACAGTACCTGAAAAAAAAACCCTACCAAAGAACGCTGTAGATAATAAACTGGCCTGAATAAATTACTCACAATTTATTATGTAACCAGTTCTTTGAGTTTTATCCTGTAAAGGTATTTTTTTGTAAAAGTTGATTTTTCGCAAGCTACTTATTTACGTTCTTAAGCTATGGGCATGAAAGTTTTTCATTGTATCATTAAACTTAGGCTTTTGGATAACTCAGCTAAATTAGTTTTTTCCACTGCTGTATCGGTAGAAAACTAGAAAATGTTCGTAGGTATATGTTTTTATCTTCTTTACTAAATATATTTCTTTGGCGAGAAAGAGCAGTGAGCTCTCGAACAGGTGAAGGAATAGTTACATAGTGAGAAAAATGGGCATGTCGTAGAACCAAAAAAAATCAAAGATGGACTTGTGAATGGAAAAATTAAACGGCGCAGTGTAAACTCCGCCTAACTCTAGCTTGCGTGACGATACTTTTTAAACATAGAACGCTCGTTCTTTTTGCGAATTAGAAGTGTTCTCTCTTCAAAACAAATTGCTGACAAGCGGGACGTTCGAATTTCGTATGCACCAACCGCAGACCACTGCGTTACCAGTTTACAACTACTCTTCGAACTTCAATTTTGAACTCTATTTTTGGTTAGATACGGTTTGTGTGGGAAGTATTATTATGTTGAATTTAATTCACGTTGTGTTTCGGATGCAAATGTGTCTGATGAGACTTGATTATGTAAATGAGAACGGACTAGCGTTGTATGAGACTTTTGAGTGCGTATTGTTTGGATCGCGAGGTAGCCGCGCATTATGCACCTTTTTATTTGTACTGTTTAATAAGCGTAGAGCATTTTCGTTACGTGTTTCAGGGAATGATGAAGCGGTTTTTGAGTTTCCTCAGAATAAAAGTTTTAAACTGCGTTTTATTATTGGTAAGGTTCTCCAGAAAGGTCAAGTGCGTAGTTGCTGTATGACCAGATGCATGAACGTGGACGAGGTAAAAGGAATAATATGATAGGATTGTGGGTTTTTGTGGTTTATGCCATGGTAAAAATGTCCTAGTTTTTAAAAAAGGGCGTAGGTGTCCTACTTGTCTGATTGAACTCACAGAGTTTGTATTAAGGCAAAGATTTTGAATTTTTTCATAGAAAATTATCAACTTCAATGCTTAATATGAGTACTAGACCTAAAAGGAAAGAGATTATTTTCTGAGCCTTGAATCTTGAGCCCGATGTTTTAGAGATCAAGTTCAAAATTTATGACATTATTCTTGTAACTTAGATGTGCTAGCATCTGTACAAAATAATGACATAGTCAAAGACTAGTAACAACTCACAAAGTTAATTATTTATGTTATCAACATGTATCTACCCTTCTTACGTAGGTATCACTGTACAAATGTTTACCCCTAACAGAAGCAACAAACAAAAAGAAAAATCAATTTGTAAGTTCCCTACTTTTCCATAATAACGTGCGATAATAGAAAGTTTAAAAATTTACAGACCCTGCACGCGATGTCACGCTGACGTGTCGCGTGAATGACGTCACGGTAAATGTCACGTGTGACAAGCAAATGTCAAATGTCAAAGTGACAGGGTAGGGTGGGGAAAGCGATGGATATTGGTTGTTCATTTGTTTTTATTTGTTGGGAAGCTTGTCTTTTAGATGTTGGTTAGTATAATTCATGAAATAAGTGATTTTAGTATTGGAACATATTGTTAACTGTTTCGTTTTCAAATAATTGTTTCGGCTTTTCGATAAAGATGAATGAATGTAAAGAAAACAATCTCAATTTATTGGTATCAGTTTTCTTCAAGAGTGAGATATTGAAATAGGTACAGGAATTTAAAAAAAAATACAATATGTCAACATACGAACGCAGCCGCGAGAAAAAGCGGACACTTTAGAGCTGATGTATGCCTGTATGAGGTAATGTTCCATAACGTCGTTGCTGTCTCCTAAACCACTTCCAAACCCAACATGTAAATGTACAGACGATAGCACCAATGTAGTACACACTTAGTAACACAGCAAACTAATATTTTAGAACACATATTATCATTAAGTAGGTCGTATGTCAAAGTTTGAGAAGAGCAGGGAATTCAACAACCCCGTGATCCTGTGCTTTATAGATTATACAAAAGCTTTTGACTGCGTAAAATGGGATAAACTGTGGAAGTTGTTACTAGAAATGGGGGCTCCTGAACACCTTAATTGTTGCTTTAATCCAGAGTCTATACACAGAAAACCGTTCTTTCGTTAGAATAGGTACCGAATGCTCCAATATGTTCCAAATTAAAAAAGGTGTGAGACAAGGGTGCATATTATCCCCTTCCCTTTTCAACATATATGGAGAATACATCATTCGAAAGACCATCGAACACTGGGAGAAGGGCTTCCCTATAGGTGGAAAAAGAATATCAAATCTCCGATATGCCGACGACCCTGTTCTTCTTGCAACATCCATGGAAGATATGAGTGAGCTGTTCCAAGGACTCGAGAGGGAAAGTGGCAACATTGGTATCGCAGTAAACAGAGCGAAAACCAAGGTAATGATTGTAGATCGAACAGGGAAGCTAACAAATGTCACCTGCAAAATTCCTGGCATCAACGTCGTCGACCACTACACTTACCTTGGCTCACAAATCTGCAGTGACGGCAGCTGTGTCCCTGAGATAAAAAGGCGTATTGGGATGGCCAAGGATGCTATGACCCGTTTAGGCAACATCTGGAAGAAGAGAGGAATTGGTATCAAAACCAAGATCAGACTGATACGAGCGTTAGTATTCCCTATCTTCCTGTATGGAGTGGAAACGTGGACGATTTTGGCCCGAGAAAGGCAAAGGATCGATGCATTTGAGATGTGGTGCTGGAGAAGAATGTTGAGAATACCGTGGACTGCAAAACGCACCAATGCATCGATCCTAACCAAGCTTCGCATTAAAACCCGCTTGTCGACCATATGTCAACAACGCCTTCTCTCATATTTCGGTCACATAGTGCGCAGAGGCGATGAAAGCTTGGAAAAACTGATCGTGATTGGGAACACCGAAGGCAAAAGATCGCGCGGTCGTTCACCAACCCGTTGGACTGATCAGGTGAAGGAATCATCGTCCTCTAAGTTCTACACGGTGGTAAGGGATGCGCTGGACAGAAACCGGTGGAGGCGGATCATCCACTCCAGATGTGACTCCGAAGCTGACCACGATCCTCAGACATGAGGGACCGACTACAGAGAGAGAGATGTCAAAGTTGCAAACATTTCAAACTCGTTTGGGTCGAAAAACATACATAAACTCACGCCCTTTTTCCATTGGGATAGGCAGAAACCACAGAACGCCCCTTCTACGATCCTTAAGTACATAAGTACTCCTATTGCCTCGTCACTTTCATACATGTGGTCATCACCAGTGATAGGAATAGGTAGTGCCTATTAGCCTAAACTTCGAAGAACAGAGACAAGAAACGGAGACTTCCTTAGGACTAAATTATTTCCGGCACATCTGTCTCGAAATTTCGAGACAACACTTAAATACATTTAAAAAAATGTGTTATTTGGAATAAGTAATTCGTCTATATTTATCTAAAGTTTGTCTATAAAATTCAGAAAATTTTATGGTTGTAACGACTGTGTATGTTATTATTTTATTATGATATATCTAGTCGCAAACTTTAGGTAAATATAGACGAATTACTTATTCCAAATAACATTTTTTTTAAATGTATTTATGTGTTGTCTCGAAATTTCGGGACAGATGTCTCGGAAAAAATTTAGTCCTAAGGAAGTCTCCGTTTCTTGTCTCTGTTCTTCGAAGTTTAGGCAAATAGGCACTACCTATTCCTATCACTGGTCATCACGCACGCCGGTTACGAGTATTACGCACCTGTCCTTTCTGAAGGACGTCATCAATAAGATCAGTCATGTTCATGTCTTTCTAGGGTGTATATATTTTTCTGGGTAATCGGTAGGTACAGTCAAACAAGCTAATTGGTATACGGTGTCTACCAAAATGCTTGTTCGACTGTACCTGCCAACCTACCAACATAAAGTTCATGAAACTAGTTAACAAAGTAATTGGGGAAGCAGGCATTGTGTAGGAGAGGCCAGGTCATACCGATTCATTAAAAAGTTAGTTAGTCTAGTTAAATTCAAGTTGAAGTAGCAGTTGAACTAATAGGATGACCGAACTTGCACCTGGAACGTTGAACCTAAGTTGAAGTTATATCTGGGAATTTATCTGTGTAGAGACTTAAATATGTGTAGGACAGATATAAATAAAGCTAGACGAAATCTTTGCCAAAAAAATAGACGGCCAAAAGTCCTGTCTACATAATTTCATATCTGTAGTGTTTGAAGGGAATAGAATAGAATAGAAGATATTTATTTCCCTAGTTTATATGTTACATTATGTCCATAGGTCGGTGGTGTATCCGGCCAGTGGGTGTGTCAGCTACTTACAGTCTACCTATGTTTGTCTATGAGAGATCGGTATGAGTGTCGTGTAGTGTGTGCTGTGTGCTTGTTAGTGTGTACAGAATAGATTTATGTAAATTGATTAAGGTGTTCTATATTGTCCTATTCTAATTTACAGGATAGGACAATAGGACGTGTTTGAAGGGTGAGGCAGAGGTATACTCAATACACCTACATGGTAGTAACACATGGTGGTGGTATGGTGTGCTAGTTCACCCACATTTTTGCTGCTAATTATAGTTTTCAAGTCCTATGTAAAAGGGGTCGATACCATTGCGATCAAACAGCCTGCCACTGGAAATGTCTGCTAAAAAAACTCTGTAATTGTTATCGCAGATAAAATGACACTTTATCTCGCCCTACAGTTTTTAATCGTTCGAATAACTTCCTATTGCTTTCGATTTATCTTCCTATTTTCCTAATCAATTCAGAGTTATGCAAAACTAAACGAAAATGCTAATAATAGACATTTAATCTCTCTGTGAAATATTTCTGCTTGTAAATATTCCGTCTAAGCATTCCCCCTTCATTTAAAATAAACCTTTCTCGTTCAAATTGTGTTCAGAAACGCATAAAATCGGTATTCCTTATTTGAAATTCATAAATCACGCAAATTAGTGTTGTTCGGCTTCTGGAATTTTAACTTTTTTAGCTTCAGGCTGTTTGCGAGATGTTCTTTGCCTATATTTATTATCTGTAGCATAGTTTTGTAATATGGCATCCTTAATTTCGGTTGCTTGCTTATTAACTTATTAAAATTTATGACTTAATGTCGGGTTATTAGGTTTTAGAGATTTGGTGGTTTAATGCTGCTGATTTTAAATCTATTACTTACCTATACATAAGTATTTTAAGACAAGGACTGATAACTAAGCATTGATTTGAATAGAAATTCCCTTAGCATAGCATAATGAGGCTTTAATGTTTCCACTGCTGAGACACAGACTATAATTCCTCACGCAGTCAAATGCGGGTTGGTAGATGTCATATGTCTTCGAAACTGCCTTACTAATACCTTATGGAGCATTTATGATTTCGTTTAGGTACTTACTGCTTGTTTATTTATATAGTAATGACAAAACATTTTCATTCAATCCCAAGTAAATTTAAGTTTTATTTATAACTGACAATTGATTAAGATCAAAACATATATTTAAACCTTCCTCGAGAACCACTGTATGCATTAGTGAAAACAGCATGGAAATGGAGTTTTTGAGTTTTTATCGCGAACAGACAGACAGACAGACACGGCGGAGGACTTTCTTTTATAAAATGTAGAGTTTGTGTCTAAACTAGCAAATAGGTCGTTTCGAAACTAGCAGTTAGTGCTCTGGACTGGAGAACGTTTTATTATTTCATAGATGTGTGACCAGAATTACTTTTTGGATATTGAATAATTAAGTATTTGTAGAGTAGAATTAGTTCGAAGTTATGTATATATGTACGAGTTATGGTGGCCCTGGAACGTAAAGGGGAAATAAGGAACACGTATGGGTTTTAGACAGAAAGAGTCTGACACTCCTTTCTGCTCCTCCCAAAGCGGCAGGAGTTATCTTTAAAAAAAGGTACTCTAGATTCGAGATGCCTAGATTTTATTTGCTATTTAAAATTAAATCAAGTATTCCGAATATGCCAGTTACCCTTACTCTATGATTTTTTTGTTTTATGAAATTAATAAAATTTGACGAAAATAAAACGTCACTTTGTGGCTAATAAAGTACTAACTTGTGACGTCACACGTTTTGACACGACTTTTCAAAACACTGTAATGTATAAGTAGTCTTCATATTTTGTATACGTGAAAATATAAAAAAATACGTAGCCATTAATTTTTGGAAATTTATCTGACGGACTAATCAGATTTTTTTGGTGAAATTCCCTATTGGTTAGCCACAAAATAAACATCGCTTGTATCTTGTGGCTCAAAAATGACATTGGATTCAGTTAGGGTATATTTTTGGGTTAGGGTTATTTTTGGGTGGGGTTATTTTTTTTTTTTTTGGGTTAGGGTTAGGGTATTTTTTTTATAGTACCTACTTAAAATACTCTGTTCAAAGGTTCTAACAGGAGTTTGTGTTTGTTTAGATGTAGGTACACATAATGTTGTTAAATTCTTAATAGGTACAGGCCTTCTTCGGTGATGATTCCGTCTTCTGGCACCCACTGCGTGACGACTCTGCCTCCTTATGAATTCTTCAGACATGACCAACCCAATCCTACTTTAACCCAGCATTCTTGTTGCTCACATCAGTGATTCTAGTTTAGAGCTTATTGTGGAATTGAGAAATCTGTCGTTGAGATTAATACCCAATAAGCTATACTTTATCGCCCTTTAAGATTGGGGTTATTGCGATTCGGTCAGGGACCAAAACCGAGCAGATTCCACTGCAAACTTTAGCATTTCACCTTTCCCCATCTTGGTGGGGCAAAGTGGAGTATCTGTCAGTCTTTTTCAGGGTATTCTTGTGAAATATTGTGTGTATAAATCAAAAACAGAATTATTTTTTCCAAACTGTTTTAATTACATACTTATTATCGTTTGGCAAAAAGGAAGTATATATGTTTTATTTATATAATACAATCTTAACACATTAAGTTTTTAATACTTTTTGGTACATATACAATTTAAGGTATTCTAATATCTCACATTACACGAAGATTTGATTGAGAAACACCAAGAAATGTACAGTGATGAAATTGAAAAAATAATAATTTGTCATATTTTAGCACCAACATATTAGGAGATATGATCAAATGACTATTCTACAGTAATTTGAAGGAATATTTGTACCGAGTTTTGGAAAAAAGTAAAAATAAATTCTAAAAGACGATTGCGGTAGTTACTGAAAAACTGATTTTTACGATTAATAGATGCACCAATTTAAACAGTTCCAAATCTCGTTACGATCAACCAATTTGTGCTAAGAGACCAAAGAAAGTAATTTAGACGGAAATATTCTTTTCACAAATAAACAACATACGAAAATTGTAAGTACATTCATAAACATTCAGCATCATTTCTAAATACATCAGCCAAAACTTTGTACATTAAACACTATTATTTATTTACATTTTATTGCACGATTTATTACTATGGAATGTTGAATTACAATTAAATACTATCTATTCTACGACACATGAAAAAGTCTAAGCGAACACTACTTAATTATTTACATTGCAAAAAGTTCAGAGTCCACTGACAACTCACAAACGGCTGGGCCGTATCACACCACATCCCATCACTGAGAATACGAAGGTACCGGGACTGTCTTGCCTTACAACACTATTTGGTAATACTAAATTAAATCACAAATGCACTGGAGATTCGACTACACCGGTCCACTATTCAGGTCACGACGGATTGGCGTGAATCCTACCGTTCTGTCTACGGGCCACATGGGACTCGTAATGCATGTTCCTCTTAGTTCTCGAGAAGAATGCGGCGTTGCAACCACTGACAGAACACCGGTGCAAAGATTGTACATGCACACTCTCACAGTGATGTTTTAAACTGGATAAGTCCTTGAAGCAGTCTTTGCAACCTCGACATTGGTAATTACCGTCTTTATTTGGTCGTGGTGCTTCGTCCTCCACACAGTAATTAAGTTTTCTCGAATGCGGTGGGGAATAATTTGGTTGACAGCTGAAAGCATTCAAACTTGGAGGAAGAAATCCTAATGGGATCGGAGGGAAGTTAGGTAGCATACCAAAAGGGGTGAAAAGGAACGAGTGCTGCGCAAACATGTCCCTGTTACTAAGATATGTTTCTGGTAGCTGTAGATGTGGGTAAGGAGACGGGAAAGACAGCTGCTGACTCAAATGGTTCTTCAGTTTGTCAGATTCTTTCGCTCGGTAATAGATATGAGATTCTACGTAGGGTACGGCACGTTCTTCTTCATTGTACCGTGAGATGAGTTCCATTTGTTCTCGAATCTTGTCCAAGAAACGTGAAGACTCTTCGGATATTCTATACTCCTCGATTTTCCGATGCAAACTCATGTTTGCACTGTGTCGATCTTTGCTTCGTTTAGACGAAAAAGCTGCTCGACACCCTTCAACGTTACATTTGTACATTAGCTTTAGGTGTGCATTTTGGTAGTGTGTTTTTAGTACGTAGGTACTTTGGAAAATCTTCCCACATACTGTGCATTTACGGGGATTCTCATGATCCATTGGAACATCGGTGGTACTGACAAAGAAACCATTATCAAAATGCCCAAAGATTTGACCGTGGGAGTCCTCGGCATTGTAATCGAAACTGGATACTGAGGAAGATGGCGATCTGTCAGAGTAATCTATAGAATCATTCATTGATAAATTATACGGGCCTAAAGACTGGGTATCTTGTTTTTTAGGAATGCTAGGGAAATCTCCTTTAGATAAACTTTCAAGTCTTTTCAGTGCGTTTTCAGATGAGAACTGTTCTTCACTAGAACGATTGTTTGTAGGTTTGTATACGTCTTGTTTCTCAATTGGTTCGTCTTTTACTCTTAAATCTTGAATATTGTAACTCATATCCGTAGGTTCATCTTTGATAACTGGTGTTCCTTGTTTTTCTTCGTTATTTTTAGGTTCTTCGGTAGTTACATCATTAGTAACATCGACAGTATTTTCATTGGACTGACTATCTTCAGTTTTGACCCTTTTTAAATCAACAGCGCATTCGTTTTCGTCCGTATCCGGATGGTCACGTTTAGGATTTGATAAACCATTGTCGGAAATATAATGATTTTGTAATCGAGTAGGATTCAGGTTTTTGCGTTTCCTTTTCATTACTTCGGGACTAGCTGTTTCTTCTTTTCTATGGTCTGTGACTTCGTTGTTATCACTAACACTCCTTTGATCAAAGTCGGTTTCTGAATCATCTATGGATCCTATGGACTTGTTAAGAGTAGAATAATAGTCACTGGTATCAATATGGTCACCGTCATCATCATCGTCGTCTCCTGCCACAACTACAATACCGTCATCTTCATCAGATTCTCCTTGACCATCTTGGTCCTTATTTTCCACGGAATCAGACTCTCGTCGCATTGGCTGGCCATGGTCGAAAGATTGTGAGAAATTCATGTTCATACTATTTTTATAGTCTAATGGTATGTTAGATGAGAATTGGCCCATACCATGTTGTGGATTTAAAAGAGGGTATGATCCAAATGGATGCATAGGGTTCATCACTGGTGGTATATTAAGACCTCCCCTGTGTGGTGATATTAGCACCGGGTGAACTTGGGCGGTTCTGCCATCATGAGGTGAAATTTTCCGTCGTAGGTGTGGCGAATGTAACTTTGGATTAGGATTGGCACTATGACGGTTTCTAGATCTTCTTGAACTGAACATCATGCTGCATCCTTCAACAGTACATTTATGCATTTCACGCAGATGAACAGCAGAGAAATGGATTTTTAAAGCTCCTTTGTCACAAAAGGTTTTTAGGCAGACGTTGCATTGAACTCTCTTTTTGCCCGTAGCTGGATTGATGAAGTGTGTCCCTAAGTTAAGAGGCATTTGTGACGCGCCCCATTGTCTTTTCGGTGGACTGATACATTTACCTAACATCATGTTCCTAGAGTTTTGTGCCACTTCCGCGTAAGCATCTTTGCTTAAATTGAGAACATTGTCATCTTCAGATTTGTGGTCATCTGATCTTCCTTTACCATTGCTATGAATTTTGTTTTCTATAGGTTCCGCAGTTTTTGCCGACATTTGAGGTAGAAGAGCTTGAAGTGAGGCTAAGCCCATTGGGTTTTGACTAAGCGCAGCTACCATGGCTGCCTGGTGGTTAAATGTCGAAGGCATTGTCATTGGCGGAATAGGCAAGTTTGCAGGCAATGGAAAATTAAAAAATTGACTTCTCATTAAATCCATGGTTGCTTTTTCAGCGGATCCTAAATCGTAGGGTTTCCTGCTCTCTTCTTTTTCGTTGTTCTCATTTGTTTTGTGTTTTCGGAAATCAAAAGGTTGCATATTTTGGAGGTGGCTTAGAGGTGATGAGTTAATTGGACTAGTAGTAGAAAGAGGACTGGATGAGGTAGATAGGCGGATACTATGATTGGGTGATACTTCGGCTGACGATACTCTATGAGAAGGCGACTGATGCACTGGCGATGACCTGTTATGACTGGGTGACATTGCTTCTTTCTTGACTTCAGTATGGCCTTCTCTGGGAATGCTTCTGGTATCTCTTTCTTGGATACTTTTAAGATAATCGTAGTGTTGTTTCGCTTCCATCATATGTTGGAAGTATTTAAGAGATTCATCGTTTCGGATGTCTCTGCCTGAGTGTTCCATTAGTCTCCTGAATTCTGCCTCGAGCTTGGATTGCTCGAAAGCTCTAGCGTCAGGGTACTCTGGTCTCTTATCAGACTTCTCGTAGTTAGCTCCCGGCGGCGACGGAAGACCGTTTTTCTTGTAGATGGGAAGAAGGGAGGTTTTGTGGAGAGCTCTCGCTTCTTGCAGTTTGAGGATTTGCTGGAGAGCCAGGTTGTGCTCCGGTCCACGACCACTCCATCTTTCAGCGCTGCTTGATTGTGATTCCTGGAACAAGAAATAAATAAAATTGTAGTTTTACTTTTAAGCCGGGCGAGTCTGTAGTGTTGTTGTTGTTGTGGTAAGTATTGTTTATCGTAACTGATGGTGAATGTTCATGATGACCGCAATCAATGAGGATTTCAGTTTAATATATTCTACTAAACAAATTATAAGCTCTGCAAAAATGTAATATGCAAAACTGCAAATCATCAGTTATAAGTTAAAACAATTCCGGTATCCCGAGTTTTGAAAGCGTTTACCGTCTATAAAACGAAATAACATATCATGAGTCAACTTACAAAACAGTCCATTTAATAAAATTATGAATGAGCGCGGCTAATTCTAAAAGATTATCGAGTCTAGAGCAAGCCTTAAACACTGGTTGTTCAAATCCCTCTTCAAAATAACTATCAAGCCGACACAAAACCACACCTTGCGTTTTCAAAGGCTAATATCAAATTAATTCTCAGAACGCGGAGCAATTGGGTAAAATTGTGTAAAATGACGGTTTCGACTCGACTTGAGAATAGAAAAGTGGTTTGTGTCGCGTGTTTGAAACGATTTAATCCGAAAACTAAATTACTATTCATTTGGTAAGCATTCGGGGCCTCGCGATGTCAAAGTTAAAATTTCGAGTTAATTCAACCACTCCTTAGTTGCCTTTGAACAGGTTTCAAACAAAAACTTGTATGTAATTATTATTGTGTTGTCGTGAGAAACACGAAAATGTTCTGTAGCAAAACACTTTGAACAATTGAATCTAAAATAACGTTGTTTGCTACTATCATCTGGCTAATCTTGAAGTGTACATTGACAAATGACCAGTCGGTACCATTTTGTAAAATAAATGTAATAATCAATTTTAAACATGACGTAATCATCACTATTACATTTTGACATATTGACATATTCGACTACATTATATTAAGCAAAAGCTTTCAGTCCTACTTATGAACAAAAACGTTCAATAAACATAAAGCCTTTAGATGTGTAATATACAAAACCGCATTAAAACGTCACTTAAAATTCTATCAAAAATACCACAACTCATTTAAAATTCGTTTAAACGCATAATAGCTGGCAACACCCAGCATTCACTTACAATGAACTTGATTGTCGCTTTTTAAAACAGTTTGTCACTCGATTACGGCGTGTAACCGATGGGGTTGCCATATCATTATCCGTTTCCCCGGAATTATATTGTCGTTTGGAGTCGACGCGTCGGGGGCAATTTTGTAAAAGCGACCAATTATTACAATGATTTCGTTTCTATTGCCACAAAACGGATAAACGTTGGATAATAAAGTGTCTTTTAGAAAAATATACGTCTGAGAGTTTAAAATTTTAAAGTTATGCGAGGAAATAATTATATATAGAGTTTTCTGAAGTCGTTACGTGCTTTCTCAAGTCGTTTCGTAAAAACTGGGATTGTGTTTTGTCGTTTTTGTTAGATAATGGTTTTGTTTTTGTCGTTATTGTAATAGGGGACGTTTATGAAAATTGGAGTGATCGTGTATGATGATATAATTTGAACAGATGTTTGTAAGATTATTTTGTGTTTACGGACTATTATTTTTGTGTTAGGAAGCTTTTAACAATGGTATAATATTATACTAAAGACATCTAGAACCCTTTAAGGATTAGGCAGAGGTGAACCTACATTCACATTTCCTGGAAAATACCTGCAGGGCTAGCATGGGCTGGGGATAAAACTTTTGTCCACCGGTTATTTCCACTGACAAGGGACAAAATTATTTTATCCACCTGCCAAAGCACGGCAACAGGGGAAAAGAGAATTATATCACTTTTTGACATTAGACGTGGATACTCACCCCCCGCTTAAGCATGGCGACTAGTGGAAGAGAAAAATTACAGATATTTTGACATAACAAAGGGAGAAATTTGTACTCATCTTTAGACAGTGGGTTTAAGTACATCTCTTGGAGAAAATATAATTAATAGTAATATAAAAATGTCTCGTGCTTACTGGAGCTTAGTGTTGTCGTCGGAAAGGGAGAAAATCAAGCGAAAAATACACCGGCGTTCAATTCGCGATTCGAGCAACCCGTTCGAATTACCCGACACAGAATTCCGAATTTTAAATTTAATTATTTAATTTTAATTTTAAATTTTACGACGATATTCACGACTATTTTGTAATTGAATAAAAGTTTTCTTATAATGGCAATAATTTCAGGCACAAGCGTTTCCCCTGTTTTGTCCACCGTGAATAGTTTATCCACCCATGTCGCCATGCTCGGAGGGTGGACAAAATTGACAGAGAGGAATAGTATTTTGTCCTCTCCCCGTGGATATAATCTCTCCGGCCATGCTAGCCGTACTGATGGAAAAATCCACGACCAGAGAATTTGACACAAGACCCCATGCTCAGCGGTCGTGCTTACGACCAACGGGGCAGTCAGTCAAAAAATTTTGTGTGGTTTAATTAAAAAATCATGTTAGTATATAACTTAGAGAGATAGCGGTTTTGATGCAAAAGACACGGCTTACAATGTTGAAATTAAATTCAGCGATACTGTCGTTACGGTTAGCGACCACGAAACCCAACGTTAACCTCATCATTAGGTATTGGTTTTGATGCAAAAGACACGGCTTACAATGTTGAAATTAAATTCAGCGATACTCTCGTTACGGTTAGCGACCACGAAACCCAACGTTAACCTCATCATTAGGTATTGGTTTTGATGCAAAAGACACGGCTTACAATGTTGAAATTAAATTCAGCGATACTCTCGTTACGGTTAGCGACCACGAAACCCAACGTTAACCTCATCATTAGGTATTGGTTTTGATGCAAAAGACACGGCTTACAATGTTGAAATTAAATTCAGCGATACTCTCGTTACGGTTAGCGACCACGAAACCCAACGTTAACCTCATCATTAGGTATTGGTTTTGATGCAAAAGACACGGCTTACAATGTTGAAATTAAATTCAGCGATACTCTCGTTACGGTTAGCGACCACGAAACCCAACGTTAACCTCATCATTAGGTATTATTTATCATTATCCTTAGCCCCGACGCATATTATTAACCAATCACAGTCAATCACAGAGTAAAACTCACGCGCACTATCTACTTTAATTATTTAATCGAATAACGCATTTCATGTCGCTGTTGTAGGGAATTCTATTGGTGCGACAATTTAGGTTACACATTTATTTAAAATAATTTGATTTACTGTCAATAACTTTAGTAGAGTTAAATTAGTAGATAGTGAGCCCTGAATGATTAGGAATATTATTGTGTATCTCTGCATGTAACAAAGGTTGAATTTAAAAAATGCCTATTAAATTAGACTTCTGTAGTGTACATGGAGCTTCAAATTAATAAATAAACTTATAATTAAGTCTTCTCGTATCAAGGAAAAGAAGTTCAAATGCATTAGGTACTAATGACGTTAATTCGTTTAATCAAGTAAATAAGAAAACAAGATAGAGGTCTAGACAGCGATTTTTTGCGTTTGCTTTAAGTGTTTTCTTATAAGGCGGTCACCGCCTGACTGTGGGAACGAAACAAGTAATTGTCAACAGTCAACAAAAAGGTTGCAAGACGCAAAAAATCATTCAAAGTCGCGATGTTAACCCGAGGTGGTTGACCCGCCAACTTAGCCGTACACCCGAAATTACTCTTATTACCTCTTAAAACAGACTATTTTCCGCCGCTGTGAGTGAAAAACATAAATTTGCGCACATATCTGACCCACGCCTACCGGCAGAGCAATGGACAAGCGGACATATTTCATGGTATTTTTTTAAATGTAACATAACAAAGTGTATCTTATTACCTTGATGTATGGTCTCATTTCAGTTGGTCGTGAGGGGTTTTTTTAGTTTTTTTAAATGTGTACTTCGCGATCGTTTTTCGTTGGCTCGCTGTCGTGACATGCCATATTGTTCAGCGCATGATACATGAAGTAAGTAAACAGGTTTGTGTACTGTAAAGCGCAAAAGGCATTGCCATTTTGCTTAATGACCGCTTAAGCACGCACCTGAGATGCACCGCCCCGCTGTTTTCTTGTGGGAAATGTTTAGTCCTACACAGCCAATTTAAATTTGAGCCATAAACTACCGTTTTATGGCTAAATAATTAAATGTTAACTATAAGAAATTATTTTTTCTACTCAATATTCGTCAATTTAATAAATGATTTGGCAATACACAAAACTTAAAGTATCTTTAAAATTGATAACTTAGGAGAGACCAAATTAAAATAATATTTGCAATTTTATTTCAAATCCTGTTCATTTGCTCACAAAATATTGCTACCGCTTCTGTATCCACCTGTACTGCACTTTGAATTTACCCTAGTAACTAATAATTATGCACACATAGGTAGGCGACTAGGTGAAGTGTCTACTAGCCTTGCAATTTGTTGGTAGTTGGCCGACCACGCCAATAATTGGCTCCAATTGGAACCAAGTACCCAATGTCCAACAAAACAGCGTTCATGTTTACTTGGAACATCTGTCTATAGGATTACGATTTCTGAATACATAAGGGTAAGGTGTGGACTAAATTGATGTTTTGCAAGTAAGTAGTTCACTCGTACCCTTTAAATTAATGGGGTATAATTGCGTGTGGATTACTTTCGGGGGCTGTTTACAAGAAATTGTGTATGTGAAACGTGAAAGGCAGTCAAAGCTTAAAAAAAATTGTGGTACCTATACATACTCTGACAAAATCGCGTTTAATAGTTAGGTCCAAAATACAAAGGAAATAGGCTCCTCACATATTGTGCATAGTTAATTAGTCGGTCTCCGAACCTAGTAGGTTTTTCTTTATTTTTTTATGTTGTAATTGGTAAGTTAAAAAAAATATGACAACTTATTGCACTTGCTTTTTGGAAAATCAAGAACTGACATACATATCGCCAGTACATCAAGCCACTATAATCAATCAAATCTCTATAAATAAGTTTCAACTTTATCGCTAGTGGATTTCGTTCAAGGATGATTGTAAAAATTTTACTTTGGGTCAAAATCAAACGTTTCATTTACAGAAAACAAATCTTCATTTCAAGTAACATACTAACCACCCTCCTTGTATTGTTGCTTTACACATTTTTTTACCCAAAAACCAAAGACCGTACTTACCACTAAAAAAAGGGTAGAATCACCACTAACTGTCCGTGTCACTTGCAAATAAAAACGTACTACCATTGAGATCAGAAGTATTTTGATAAAACTTATTTCTCCATATTACAAGTCTGTGTCGAATGCCTTCAACCGATCAAACACGTAACGTATCAATATTTGTCGTTTGTTCAACAATGGCATGATCTCCGTGTGGGTGCGAGAACCGGGAAAAAAGGATAATAATATTTTCATTTTCAGAAAAAAAACTGCATTTCAATTTGTGTGCTAACCAAAATACCACCTTGTATTATTCTTTCACACACTTTGAAAGTAACATCCAGTCGCATGCACTTATCACTTAAGAAAAAATCTCTAGGGTAGAATCACCAAGAACTGTCCTTATCACTTGCAAACAAAAACCTACTACAAGCCACAGCATGCGAAAGTGACCATTATTTTTCTCAATAACATTTTGCTAAAGTGGCATTCTACATCAAGAACCTATTGACATCAGAAGTCATTATAATAAAACATATTCGTCCATATTACAAGTCTGTGTCGACATCGCCTTCAACCGATCAAACACAGTGATTGTATCAATATTTGTCGTACGTTCAACAATGGCATGATCTCTGTGTGGGTGGCCCGTTCGTGTATGTCTATTAATTTAATTATCATTACACTGTGTTATGTATGAATCAGTGCTGTAGTGAAAGTGGATCCCTATGTTTGGGAGAGTAGTTAGCAATCTTTATTTTATGTGACGGAGTGACGTTTTCGCTTTGTCGCGTGACTCTGAATAAGGTGTTTAATGAACTAAAAGTAACGTAAAATGTACCAGAAATAGTTATTTTTAACTGACTTCCAAAAAGAAATAATTATTAAGTCATATTTTTTTTTTCTTTGTATGTGTTTTTTTTATGATTGGTAGGTATTGTTTATCCAAAAACAGTTTTTTTAAATATCATTTATTTTGCTGAGTAAACTTGAGTTGTTTTACATATTATTAAAGCTGCGTTGATTTTAAACTTGACGAACCTATCACAAAAATGGCGCTTAAAACAAAACAGAAAAAAAAACTGTTTATTACCTACATTTTTTCCAACATCCAATATCACGACACCCATTATCCTTTATACCGTCGCTTACGATCACAAAATAAACATTATAACAGGCTTTACTTCGGAGACACTATAATCTGTCCACATATCCTATCAACGCTTGACTTTAAACTCTTGATACAATTTAGATTCTATATAAAATTTTCCCGGAGTATCGCTTAAACTTAAAATAGGTAATGATACAGTATAGTCCCCCTGGTCTTATCTTAATCTCGGCTTAAGGCGCCTCGTGGAGTCGTTATGGGTATTAAATAATAATTGGATAAGCCAGGGGTCAAGTATCGATCGGAGATTTGGTGGACGGTCTTAAGGAATTTGACACGACGTACGACGGAAAAATTGGGCGGTTTATTGTGGGAGTGACATCGATGATCATGTATAGATAATGTGGCCATGTTTCTTAAACAACAGAATTAATAAGAAATGGTTTGGAAATATTTCGGTTTACGATTTGTTTTTGATTCGAGAAAGGCAAGTAAAATATATTTATTTTCGTAATTAGATATGAATAGATTTATTTTCTTTACACTTATTTTCAGGTGTGGTTCCTAAATTGAATTTAGTTTTAGTCATCATCATTGTCTTGCCCTTTATCCCAATATTTTTTTGGGAGGCGTTTTCTTTTAGTGCCACAAGATACGTAAATTATGTGATTTTTCAGAACATTGTAACGTCTTGGAATTGGACACTTAGGCAAGGGCAGTATCAAAACAATTCGTATTTTCGACACAAAACATCTACAAAAATAAAGTATCAGAAGTGGGAAGAGAAACCAACCTTATAATAATCATCCTCCCACCAGCGTTTGACGAACTGAGTGAGCTTCCCCAAATGGCTCTCACAACACTCACTCATTGTGCACGAACACTGATCATAGTCACAAAACATCATGTCCAAAAATCTAAACACTAAAAACTACGTCGCTTAAGACTAAATCGTCACTTGTGCACACATAGAAGGGCCAAGCGCAAAAAAATCGAAACAAGAACAGTCACTTGAGAAGTGTCACTTATATGGATATCGATATGTCACTGAGCTCTGGTCGGTAGGATCTGATGTCTAAGACAAGACTAATCCTGCTAATCCTGTGACACAACTGTTAACACCTTAAAGTCACCGAAGTTTAAGGGTGGGGGTGGCTGAGGCGTCACCTAACCCTTAACTACCTGGCCGGACTAACAATAGAATTTTATTACCCGTCTTAGTCTGCATTAGTTCGCGGTAATTTGTTTAATGGTTTTGTCTTTTGAAACACATAATTGAGTTATAGTACAGGGTTAGTAAAGTTTATGATTTAAATTGTATGTCTTGTGGTTGTACAAGTGAATTTATTGTACTTCATCAGATACTCGTTTTTACTTTTATAGAAGTGTCTGCATTTTTATTATTTTAATTGACATTTGCATTTGATAATACCCAGTTGACTGACCCCTAAGGCCTTATAGTAACCAGCGTCTTATGGTAATCATTAAGTATTGACTATAGATATGAAGTTAAACTGTAGTAAATATGTGTATTTTTGAAGAAACGAGAGAGGACTGACACCGACACTTATTAAAAATGCAGCGTTTCCGTTAATTTTATGATAAATGCCTTTCTTTTAGCTATGCAGATCTAGAAAAGATTTTTAAAACATTAATTTTCGATTTTAACTGACTCTCGCCTGTTGTACGGGATCGAATACCGTCGCGAAAACGGTCACCGCATATTCAGTACATCGTTCTTAACTCCACCTAGAATGTTTTTATTGGACGTTTTCGTAACGTACTTATAGCTCAAACGTTACCTTAATAATTATTATCAAACTAGTAAGTTCTTGATTTTAGTCTTCTACTTCAATTTATCTTCTGAATCTATAACTTAAAAGTCCTTATGTAGGTATGTAGGTATGTACTTTTGTGTCCACTAGCTATATATGGACACCAATGTTTACATTGTTTCACTTTGTAAAACAATTGACTACCAAGAATTTGCACCACCCAGAACATATCTTAGCACAATGTATTTATTTGTCGACTGAAAGGAAAAACGTACCTATTCAAAATATTCACAAATAATGCGAAATACCAAGTGCCAAAAATGTGTACTTTTTAAAAACCCGATGTGGACGCAAAACAATAATGAATATTTTTCTCAGAAAAACTTTCGGCGGCTTTGTAGTTGACCGTATGTGAGACACATAGATAATAAAACTATTACGCGAGGCGTCGCGACTAACAATAGGGGCTTTCTTCCAACTGATAAGGGACTGTTTTGTTTTTGTTTTGTATGAGAGCGTGGGGTAGGTGTACCATTCATCGGGTTTTAGGAAGTCGGTTAATGGTAGGTATTTTTCTACCTATTTTTATCAGACTACCTAGTCTTTTTGTAGTAAATGTTCAAATTGGTAGTTTAAGAGTCGACTGCGACAAACTTTCAACAGCATTTTCGAATAAATAGTATTTCTTAATAAAACTCAACAACTTTAAAATTGCCCATATTTATGAAAAGTGATGAATAGGAAGGAATTAATTATTAATCCTATTAATTATACTTAAGTACTTGTTATTGTAAATCTAACTTTAATTTTACTAGCAATAAATCTATTATGACTTGAATTTCAATAAACTAATAATAATTGGGTTCTCGCACAAGTGCAAATATAATGGTGCGGTAAGAAGACCCGGGGCTATTTATATAGCTCTATAAAATCAGTTGGGCAATGTAGCAAGCCTTTGAGATAATTTATTGCTTGCACATGCCTCTAACACTGCCAATAAACTTCTTGTTGACACACATTTGTGAAGGAAAAGATATGATACACTGAATTATTATAGTATTCAAGTATATCTCTAGTTTTCTAGTAAATGCGAGTTATTTATTTACAGATAATAATAATAAAATATGTATAAGTATCAGAAGAGAAAATAATTGCAGGGCGGCAAAAATTTATTCACATCGCTGTCAATGGAAAAAGTGATCAGAAGGCTGAATTGAAATTGAATTTTTTACCTAAACGATGTAAACTACTGGAGAAGGAGATTTTTAAAAAACTTAACATCGATTTAAACAAATCTAAAACTAAGCAAAAAAAAAAATGTCAGCATATGTCAGCTGATTCTTTGATGTGGATATTCATACCCTAGAGTTACGGGATATAAAAAAACACAGGTTGATGGCAATAGGCTCTCCCCCAATTCAATAGGACTTAAACTTATGTGGCGTAATGTGGGTGTACTATGATTGGGGTTGGGGGTTGAACTGGGGTACACCTCAGCCTAACCCTTTGGGGATTACAAGAGTGATGTTGTGTGTTATATTTATTTACAAACTAAAATTATTCAAAACTCCATCCAAATCATTACAAACGCTTTCAACCGATCTCAATACCAACATAATTTTGAATCCGATACAAAGGTACAGTCGTAGCCATAACTCAAACCGCCCGACGAAAGCAGGTTTCTATCACTCGGCTCATCACTTACCATGTCAAGCAAGCGTACGCATCAGATACTGACGCCCGCGGCCCACAACACCAATAATATAATTTTGCACCTAATAATTTTGAAATGCAATTATAATTTCGCGTTGCAATAATAATTCTATAATGTTTCTTGGCGTTTATTCGTCTCTGTCTACCTAATCTACCTACTTGTGGGCGTTTGCTATGTCACTTGCTGATTGATTGTACAATTGATTGATTGGCCCTGTTTTGACAGTGTGTTTTTCTACTTGACTGTACCTGGTTAATTAGTTTTTAAGTTGAGTAGGCAAGATGGATGGGTCCGAATGTTTCTATAAATTTGAAGGTTGTTAAATATGTGATTAGATTCCTATGTTATTGAAAAATATGTTCTTTTCAGCCAAAATTATATCGATTTGTCTTTCATTCTACTTTTAAAATCTGTATTGCAGAAAATCTTGGGTTAGGCAAATGGTACTTTTATGCACTTTCACAAATTATAAATTCTAAATTCATTATCTGTATTTATACATAACTAACCATATGTATGAATATTCGAACAATTTTCACAATTTCTACCTCAAAGTAGGCGTAATCGTAATCACAGATATATAACCTATGTGAATACGTATTTCCCGGTTTAATTACATAAAACGTAATTGGATCTAAATATCTGTAAGGAATCGAATATTACTGCTGCTAATAATTATAATTTTCATGTTTGTTAGTCTTTATGGGACTAACAACGTTGATTTTCATTTAAACTAAGCAATTGTTATGAGCTCCTAGTAGGTACCTTTACTGTCTGTATAACTACAATAATTAGGTTCAACATCCTATGTATTTACTTTTTATTACGTACTAGCTCGTACCCGTGGTTTTGCCCATCTGGAGTACGGTCAAAACCACGTCATCATTTCAGTCACGAAAAACGTCCACTGCTGGACATAGGCCTCCCCTAAGTGTCGCCACATTGACCGGTCCCGTGCGTCTCGCATCCAGCGGGAAGTTTACTAAAAAAGAATGTGATTCTGTTCATTTTGTTTATTCGATATTTTTAGATAATCTAACAGACGGTTCTGTTAGATTATCGAAACATATCGGATAGTTTTTTTTGTTACATCAAATTAATAAAAAATTACGTATACATATAAAACGTGTCAAAGATCACAAGAACACACTCACTTCATGAAATTTGTACAAAGCTGTGACGTCACACGTCTTTTGGAAGCACAGTATCGTCTTAATTTTTTGTTTACGTGAAAAAATAAGTGTCCAATATTTTTTGGAAATCTATCTGACGGGCTCAACCCAAACAAGTTTATACCAAAATGGTATTTAATTAGCAGTTATGAAATCACTTCGTAATTTATGTTCGTCAAGTTGATACGATCTCAGGACTCTAGTGTGATGGGTGGCACCTTTGTACTTCGTCTTTGCAGCTGCAATACTGTTCACCCACTTTGTTAATTTATGATCTATGCTTGTAATTATAGTGTTTGCTATGTAATATAAGACTTGACTTATTGTGGTAGATGTTTACCAAATGTTGTAGAATTCTTTAATGGTTATAGGTGATAAATTTAATCTTGTTGTGTACTTAGCTATTTAGTATTTTTTACATTATATCTTATACTATAAGTAATTCGCAAGGATGCGCGCGGAGACGTGGGCACGGATCGTCACTCACTGGACGCCTGAGGGTGGACGTCCGATGTGGTCCACCGTAGTGAAGGTGGTGTGACGATCTGATAACTTTCCAAACAGCACAAAACAGAGGGATTTGGATAGGGAAAAGAGAAGCCAACTATGAAAAAAAATTGCTATGATTTTATTCTCCAAAACTGTAGAGATAAGTACACTTATTAGTTTTCCTAGTGGGTGTATCTCAACTTTTTTCATTTTTATATTTCGTAACTTCCCCGAATTCCATTTATAGACACATTGCGTTGGCACTGCTTATTTTAAAAATAAGTTGTATAACTTAAAACTCTCGCTATTTTAAGGAAAATTATACAATACAGTATAATTATACTTATAGGAACAATCACTTTTTACACCACACAATCGTTTTTTAGGTGAAAGAAACTACAACAAACCCACGCTCAAAAACAAGTCACCCGCACCGTTTACAAAATTACCATAATTTTACACAAAATTATTCAAAATTGACGATGCCATTTCCCAATTAAACCATTAAATCACAATCTTACATTGTGACCCGATAAATTAATAAAATAATTGCTTAAAGGTGTGAATTTCCGATCAATTTTATGAATGGATACTCGGGAGACTAATTATGGCGATTGTTTAAATTCTTTAGTCTCGTTTTTAATTGTTAGCTATTGTCAAAAGTCACGAGTTTTAACAAAAGTTGGTCAAGTGGTTTTTTTGTTAAGGATTTGAGAATGCATCTATACAAAAAAGTCGTGTGAACCGCTGGTATATCCTGGTTCGAAATAATTGATACATGACATGTATTTCATCTAAAACTCACGGAATATTCAACTTTAACCACAATAACACGTGTATTTGGCATAGGAATTTTATTTTAATTTTCTTCTCTCTATAAGAAAGTTTTATAACGACATTTGTGTACGTCAGAATCACCAATAAGTATGCCATTATTAACGTTTTGAAGCAATTTTCGCCTACTGTATTGATTTAAGGCAAAAATTATCAAGCGACATTCATCACAATGCAATGCCGCTTGATTAATTTTGCCTTTCGAGCATCGATATTCATGTTACGCAATGAAACTTATATTTTGGAACCCATCCTATCACAAAGTATTAGGCCATTATATCTCGAAGAAGTTACAATCGGCATTTCACGAGAAATTCGCTTTTGAACTTTACCAAATGTGTAAAAAACTCTCAATTGATTAATTCAATTTAAAAATAGTCTAATTCAAAATATAAAAGTAGCAACTATGAAGACAGAACAATAAAACTTATCTAACTAAAATAGTTTCTTATCGAGATCCGAATCGATCATCGTAGCGATTAGTCCATTCGGGTGCGTGGGCGCATCTATTGTTAGAACATAAGTTCGTTAGGGCCAGTGTTGTCGTTTATTGCGATTTATTGTTTTGTTGCGAAAGTGATGTAATTATAGCAATGGTAAGTTGGACTTGAATAATAATTAAAAAAGGTATTATAAAGTATTTATTGATTTGTACGTTTCTGTACGGGTATTTTAATTCATTGAGCAAAAATTTAATACAGAGTAATTACAAACTATTGACCCGCCCCGGCTTCGCACGGGTGCAAAAAAGATACTAAAACCTTCCCACCATTGCGATGATTTTTTTGTTCTAAACCATACATATCTGGGAACGCCCAAGTTACTGAGATATTGGGGGTCAAAGTTACAAAATTTTTACAGTTGTTTTTGTAAATACTAGTTTTTCAGATTATGACTACACTTTTTCAGAGTGCTACATTCAGCTTTACCAATGTGTTAAATGTGATTTATGACCCCATAAAAAAGTCGTTTCCTAGCAAAAATTTTGCGTAGGGGTACTTAGTTTGATGTACAGAATGCTTGGTTGACGGCTGTGTGAAGGGTTAATTTACACCCTGTATACTGACATACCTTATACACCCGTAAACTCTTTGAAGGTCAGGCAGTAGTCTTATCTGGGGACTCGACTCTCCATAGCGCTGAATCATCTTCATGTTTTCAAACGTAATTAAATTTATTAATAATTCATCCTTACCTTCAGGTTACCTAATTCCTAAAAGAACTTACTGTGAGTTTCAGAACAACCACTTGTCGATATTATTAACAGGTGCTAACTATGTTGTTCTTATTATGTTTTCGCTCAAATGACCAATTAATCAATCTATAACTAAAATTGAGTCGTCCTATTAATCAACAAAAAGCAGATTTTACAAGCTGTAATAATGGCAATTAAAAATTAATAATAATGATTGGTGCTTCCTTATAAAGGGCCCAATAAAGTACATTTGTTTGGGACCGTTTTCAAGGTGACATCATTATTTTTAATAATTAGTACAAAATATTATGGTTTAGTTATTTTTATTGAGGAAATATTAAAAGATAGCCCTATTTGATATAAAACACATAGGTAAATATTTGTGGTTAGTGGAAATTACAATGAAAATTCCGAAGAAAACAACGGAATTCCGTGATTTGTTTTATTTTGATTACAACAGTTATTGAGCTCCTTTGTTTCTTTTTTGGGTTGGCCAAAGTGTTATTCGGTCTTTTCATCAGGAATTTCTTAATAGCTCTTTTGGAATCTGAATTAGTGCTCGGTGGAGAGCAATAGACTTGGCCCCTGTTACATGGAACTTAAACACAACTGCAACTGCAACTGCTGCTGTCGAGTAGTGGTGGCCCAGTGGGTCGAGCAGTGGTGGCCGAGTGGGTCGAGCATTGGTGGCCCAGTGGGTCGAGCAGTGGTGGCCCAGTGGTGGCGGCCCCGACTTACGAGTAAGACGTGGGGTCGAACCCAGGCAAGCGCATTATACTTTATGAAATGTAATTAATTACCACTGCTCTCAAAACGGTGAAGCAAAATCATGAGGCAACCAGCATGTCCAAGAAACATGGTGGATTGCAGCCAATTCCCTCTCATTGAGTCCTGTGTCCCAGCAATGGAAAGATTATACTTAGGCTGCTTTTCAAACACAACTGTCAAAAAAAGTGTGTAGGTACTATTAGTATACTTACCTCTACGTGAAAACGTTGTTTGTGTACATTAAATATGAAAGTCTGAATATTCGAAGAGATTAAATTTAATTGGTTTATATTATTATGAGCTAGTAATAACCGAAATGTCACCAGACCGTAACTCCTAAAACCAAATAGCAATACAAACTATTATTACTGTAATAGTATCTGATCACGATTTTGTACTAGTATTTATTACAAGTGTCCTTGAACCGGCGCCCTTGAACTTAAGCATCGATTTTCCCTGTGACCTTGTAATGGGAGATGGTATTTACAACTATTGGATCAAAAGTCTTAGTAAATATTGTAATTATAGATTGTTTTGTGTGGGTTTTCTGAGTTTATAATATCGCTGTTGAGGTAAATAAATATATTGGCAAGTTAACCGACATCATGAACATGAAAACATATATTATGTTTTGGCGTTAAAATACCTTACGCAAGACAAGAATATTTTTATTGTCTTTTGCAATGTCTTTAAATATTTTTTATTTGAAACTGTTATCCTATTATTACTATTAAAATTATTTAAATGTCAATTAAAAATATATTAAACCCAGTTGACGGGTAAAAGCTCACTCTCTAAAAGGCTTCGTCGCTACATGAGATTAGTTCCTTTTATCTTTAATAGATGGCGTTAGTTGTTTCAAGTGTACCGTACCAGCCGTAGTCAAAGTTTGTAAATTTTGGGTCTTCTTGTTATTTGGTTTGATGACAATATTATGATGCTCACGAATATTCTCTAGTTAAGAATGATTACAGGTTTTTTCCGTGACTGTCTTTGCCTAATGAGAAGTGATGGGGTTGAATTAGAGGATCACTCTTGTCTAGAAGAAACCAATTCACTCGGACATTGAAGAGATCCAGAATTTAAAAATCGGGAAACTGAGAAGCTCTAAGATTTCTTTGTATACTCTTATTATTGATTATAATTTATTTATTTAAACTCCCTGCACAACAGTGGTACAAAGGCGCTTATTGGCACAAGGCATTCTCTACCAGCACTACCAGTCAACTTTATGACAGAGAATGCTTTTAATTAATGTGGTAGATTACAAAAAAAAATAAGGAGCAAGCTTAAGCGTTTAAAATGCTTAAAGCTGCTTTGTTGTCGTATTTAATGTTTATCTAAGTTGATGTCCAAATTATTTTCAAGATTTTCATAATAATAAGTAAGTTCTTTAATACTACCTCAATACAGATTTACAGCGGCGTGACAAAGACATTTAGAAACATTTCCCAAAAAATACTTTCACGGTACCAATTCAAAATATCGAAAACTCACGTAAAGTATCCGGTTATCTATCTCTCATATTAAATCGGTTGTGAACAACCCGCCATGTTATTTACGTTCACAGTTCACATCAAATCCGCGCCGTCAGTTCGTATATTTGACGGGCATTGCATTCACATCGCCGTCGTGGCATAATGTGAAACTTAACAGGAGACATCGAGTTGCCTCAGTTGGCACTCGCTGTTATGCCGATTTGGAAATTAATTTAGTTTTTGTCATAAGTTTGATCGTTTTAATGGTTTTGAATTCTTGATTTAGAGTGTGTTTTTTTAGTGATAGTAGGAAAAAAGTTTACTATAAATTCTTGGCTAAATAAGAACAGCTGTTCGGGTCTATCGGTTGGTCCGTGTTTTAATGGGTGACGGCCCAATGTATACTGAGTTTCCTCTGTGGCTCTGAAAGCATGTTAAGCCGTCCGTTGGTTTTGGCTGTCATATTCTCAGAAAGAAATGGCTTTGCAGTCCGTTTGTAAGAAGAGTAGCCTGTAGAATCTACTAAGAGCGAAAGGGTTTCTTTCATCCATAAAACAGTCAGTTTTCAGCACTTTTTACAAAAACTGCGTCCAAAAGCAGACGGTGCCATCATAGCTATGGTATATTGACTATGATAGCAGCTCTTCAATGTGGTATAGTATATATGTATATATGTACTAAACGCGATTAATTTATCGGTGAATTCTACCTTAGTTTGGAAACGCAAACACACGTAGATAGATAAACTCTCGCTTTTTTCCCATGGCGGTCGGAAGAAACCACAGAACGCCACCTGCTACGATCCTTACATACTTCTTTTAGCTTGTCCACGTTCATACATCTGGTCATACATGCACGCTGGAAACGCATCTACCTCTAAAATCACATATTTTCTGCATATTTTCCCTTATTCATACAAAACCCATCTCCGTTTAACCCTACCTTAATCCACTCTTCGACCAAACCATGGGATGGTCCCCGTCTCTCCGGGAAACTCAATCAGCGTAATGGGCCGGCGCGCAAACTATGCATTTTGCTGATCACCCGCGATTTATTTCAATAATCCACGTTGAGGTAATGTCTGGCTAAGGCCCGGAATATTATATTATACTCAACCCCGCGGGTTCGTCCGCCTTGGACAACTATGGGTTGTTTGAAAAATCAATTTTGTATTTTGTGTATTGTAATTATGTATGGAGACTATAGAATCTGATTTCGTGGAGCGTGGATAAGTCTGTGAACAACGTTCTGTTCGTCAAAGTTTTCCGATCCGCATATGGGTTTTTAATTTGGATAAACGTCAATGATACAGTTACTGTTACCCTGGTTTCCAAATTTTGTGATTCAGGGCCAATGTGGACCACTGGTCGTTGGTTCTTTTTTTAAATGGGACATGCCCGCCACACTATTCCCGGTCGTTGGTTCTGTCTAGCTCGTCCCAATGATGTTAAAACTTTTTGCTAGGTTTATTTTAATTAGTTATACGTATCGTAGGCTTACTCGTATTCGTTCCTGTTAAGCAGAAGCCAGCCACACAGTTTGACCTGCGGACGCCATAGGTACAGATTAAAAAAAGTACTCGTAGCGGTACTGTAACCCGTAACTTCTAAGATATCGCCATACTTTCTAAGGATTTCCATACTTTCTTAGAATTTTCCATAAGTATTTGTTATGCACTACTAATGTGAATAGCAGTGAGTCAAAATTTAATATTCAGCTGCAAAATTATTTTTATTTAGATACTTAGGAGACCTCAGAATTGGCAATATGAATTAACTAAGTATTTTCAATGTAGAATTGAAACCACAATTTAAACTGCTGACTTATTCTCTGAAATGGTTTTTTTTTACTAGTTAATGGCAGGAAAAAGACAGTAGTAATCGCGATCAAAAAAATGTTTCTTTTTCCTTTACTTTCCTTTTCCAATTTGTCCTGGATCAACCTCAGACATCTTATTCAAAACATGTTTTATTCCGGCCATTCTTCAGCTATCCCCACACAATTTCATAATACTTAGCGTCGAAGCCGACAGCTTCGGCTGTTCTCGGCAAGAGTCGGGTGCCTCCGGCGATCGGCGGCACTCCGAACTAATGGCATCACGCTCGCGGCGCAAGAGCATCCGACATCTGTAGCGGGCTTAGAACGGTGATATTCTTGGCTATTTTGTTTGTTGTTTATTTTATAAGATGAGTAGTAGATGTAGGTATTGATGTGAATGGTTTACAGATAAGATAAAACTGAGCTTACATTAGTTGACTTTCTAGAAACTTATTAATCTTAGGTGGATACTAAGGTTGCAGACAAGGAAGTTGTTGAATATGAATGTAGATAGATGGCTATTTGAGAAGAGGAAGACCAAAGTAAGGATGGATAAACTGTGTCAAGGACAATATGGCTAAAAAAGAAGTGACTCCTGAGATGACGTCTATAATACTCGTAGAAACGTATGAAAGTAGAAGACTTGTTGCACCGATTCCAAATAAATTGGGCTATGAGCAGGAGAGTGATGAGGCACTTAGGTTGCAGAAATGATGTAGTCTGTAGAGTAGATAAAGACCAAAGAATCGATGATGGACTTTGTAATATGGCTAGAAATTTGAAGACTACTAAGATGACGAGAAATATGAAATGAAATGATGACGATGATTACATCTAAAGAGGTATGAAGTAAGAAGATTAGCTGCACCGGCCCCCAAAAACAGGAAACATTGATGAGAAATGTGAGCAGTAGAGAAAACAAAAGAAACCATGAATGAACTGTCCTATAGTGATAGAAGATTCTTCAAGAATGGACCTGGCTACTTAGATTACGACTGATGAATGGAGGAACAATTTAATAAATGCTTATCGACCATGTCATGCCATTCAAGCATGTGATATAAAAGCTTCTAAAAACATGCTGACTTGTTCGGGTTTCCTCGGCAACTCTCGGTTGCCTCCGGCGCTCGGCTGTAGTACGAACTAATGACGTCACGCTTGGGGCGCAAGCGCATCCTGACAGATGCACCGTGTACTTGACTGGGGTGAAGTTGGGTGAAAAGTCTAGTAATGTTGCGTTTATGTAGTAGGTAGTAAATTGTTGGTTGCTATTCTAAGTTTCTGTATGAGTTTTGTATGAAATTATTGTTATGAGTTTTGTATGAATTTGTGTTTCTGTTGTTTCTGTGCGTGTGAGTGGCTTTAAGAAAGTAGGCAGGGATAGGATGTTTGGCTAAAAATATAATTGAAAATGACTGCCAATGATGACGAAAGAATACTTGCTGTTATCCTAACTGAGTATTATTATAAATGCGAAAGTAAGTGTGTTTGTTACATTTTCATGAACAAATGAGACGATAATTTAAAAATTTAGCATAATTATGCGTTGTTAGGTGTACAGAAACGGATTCAGAACTTTCATCCCGAAAAAAGGATTATTTCCGAGGAAAATAACATTAATATTTTTAAGAAAATTTATAATAGATGGCGCGACGTGTCTTTCGAATCGAGATTAATTTATGTTGTTGAAAAACTTTTGTAGGATTTTATAATAATTTTACGCAGACGACGCGCGACGTTCGCGGGGCTCAACTAGTCTCAAATGGGATTAGGTACCATAACACCACGCGCGTTTTCCCTCAGAGGCAAGGCAGAGACGTACTGCTGGGGCTGAACCATGTACACAAAGGGCTAAGAAAGAACAAGGATGGGTTTTAGTCAATAGATGTCAAAGAAGTAGTAGAAGAAGTCAAGGAAGTGGAAGTAGAGGAGCTCGTCGTTCAAAAATAACTGCCACTTGTGTCGATCTTTAGGTTAAGCCGCGCTTGCCTAGGCGCTATGTGTGGATGGGTAACCGCCCATTACATTCCGAGTTTCCTCCGTGCCTCGGAAAGCACGTTAAGCTGTTGGTCCCGGCTGCCATATATAGAACTTTGGGAGTCGTTACAGGTAGTCAGTGACCTGAAAGTCTGACAACCAGTATTACCAAAGGGTATCGTATAACCCAGTATAAACTAGGTTGTGGAGGTCAGATAGGCAGTCTCTCAAAGTAAAATAATACCACTCCCCCCAAAGCGGGAGTAGTCATTTGATGATTTACTACACAGAGACGTACTGTGTGTCAGTGTAGGGGTTTTGTCTACTGCCATCTTCATTCTTAGTTTAATTCCAAAAAAAAAATTAACGTCTCACTCTTTAACTAACCGTATTTGATAAATAACAACATTTATTTCACCCAACATCACCGTTTCACACAATTCCACTGCGCCCGCGCCTCTTGGCGGCAAAACATTTACACTAATGTCGTCACGCCCGCGACGTTTACATATCCTGCACGGCGACGCATTTTCTGCCATTACTGCTACCCTGCAATTACTTCTTGTACTTGTAGCCTACAGGGAAGTGTTAAATGATAAATGTTAGGGCATTTAATTAAAGAAAAGGCTGTTTTGGCGAAGTGTTGGCAATATGTCCTGTCACATGCATTTTTTAAAGAGTCTTAGGTCAGGTTCGTTTGTCTAATGATTGGTAAGTACCGGGTAATCACGGGTTTTTTTTTCAAACGTTGCCCCACACTAGGAATTTCTCCTGTATCGTGGGTGCGTTTACAAATATTTAAACTTCACATACACAAATACACCCAGACCCGAAACAAATATCTGTAGGCTATACAAATATTTGTTACGTGCGGGAATCGAACCCGCGACACTCAGCGCAGCAGTCCAATCGCTCAGCCACTGCGCCAACCGTGCCGTCAAGTGTGTTTGTTTGTTACTTCTTCACGCAAAAACTATTATACGGATTTGTATAAAATTTGGCACACATATAGTTTATAACCTGAATTAACACATAGGATAGTTTTATTCCCGATTTTATCTTACCGTGGGATCATTTTCGAGTTGTAACGGGCGAAGCCGCTGGCAACAACTAGTACAATATAAATAAACCTCTTGGTAAGACTTGATGTTAGGCTTTCGGGTCACTGACCACCCGTAACGACTGTCAAATATCCACAAATGACAGCCATGGAGGAAACTCGAAATTGAATGGTGGTCATCCACAAACCAACCTTGGCAAGCACTGCTTAACCTAGACATCGATCTAGGGGCCTAAAATGGCCACTTTAGCAGATCATAATATGAATTGCGTTAAAAAGCGTAAAATGGACCTTTTATCATAGAAATTGCGTCTGTGAACATTTGTGGATATTTTGTACTATTACTACATTTGTGGTTATTTTGATTACAAATTAAAACGCAATTCATATTATTTTCCTACTATGATCTATTTTCCTAAATGTTCACAGACGCATTACTACTATGATAGGTCTATTTTACGCTTTTTAACGCAATTCATATTATGATCTGCTAAAGTGGCCATTTTAGACCCCCTGATCTGTTATTGTCTACCCACAAGCTCCTCCCATTGTCTTTAAAATATCTTCTATTTGGAAAACAGATCACGTACGTACTTACCATATTCCTTGTGCATATAATTACATTTAATCGTTTTTTCCACAATACATAGGGCCTTATATTGTATCTTGGAACAATGATTAAGCATGATATGTGTTTGTAAGTTCAAAATAATCTATTGCTCTTCTCGTGTGCAAATATAGAGGCATTTTATTGCTCATATTTTATGCAAAACATTTATAAAATTATACACTATTATCATAATCTCACATAAAATATTCACAAAACTATATTTTTTCTTCTTAATAACTAAGAAAAGTTAACATCTGTCCTCCCACATGAAGCCTAAAGCAAGTGACGGAAAAAGACCCAAAGGATAATTATAGCTTTAGCAGACGTAGAGCCTCTACGTCATAATAATAAATAATAAATAATAATAATATAATCGTCGTAGGAATTAATCCTGAGGCTTTTCCGTGTAATATAGTAATTATAAAAGAAATACCTAGATAGTTTAGTATGAAATAGACAAAATTTTGGCCAATCGTTGGAAAAACCTTGGCGGCTCACAAAACTGATTTGTAGTATTTAAGACAAATCATATCAAAAGAAAAAATAAAATAGTACCAACTCACGTATAACTCCCTCGCTTAAAGTATAATTGATTAATCATTCATTTAATAAAAGGAATAAGTAAGGTATGCCGACTATGACAAGTAGTTTGAAAATAACCTTTTGTAATGCCGCATAGTTTAATTATCCACGGCTGGATATCATGACTCTGCATATTGTCAGTGACATCGGCTCCTGGTTACAGAAAGTGCATCCTTTTGAAGTTACTTAGCGTCATGAAGGTGGTATACTTAACTGTTTTACTTGTTTTAGTACCTAATCTGCTATTGTATTACTGCTACGCAACGTCAACGCTCAACGCTACGCCACTGCTACACACTTTCTTGCGTAGGTGCTACGCGACGTCAAAGCTACGCAACATCAACGCGACGCAGCTGCTACGTTAACGCCTACGCTAGAGCATCTACAGATCGAAGTGTTTAAATAACATCAAAGCCTATTCTCAAAAAATGTCAAGTACTTAACGCTTTTTGACATACCGAGCAGGTAATAAACATAATTATACTGAACATAAGTGCAAATAATTATCGAGGTAACTTCGACTCAAGCCTATATTATCTCTTTACCCCCGCAACAAAGTCGTTTATTTCTACTTTATATAACTAAAAAAAAGAACGTAAACGCATATTGTTAGCCCTACATGCAAGCCTTTAACTTCGGTATCAAAATTATGTCTTGATGTTGATACTAAGCCCTACTGAAAGGTGCAACATGCAATGGTATACTCGACTGTTATACTTGTGAAAAACAACATTTTACCATGTAAACCAAACATGTATACTTAATAAGTACATATTTATCTTTTTTAAGGTTTACAGGTGAGTGCTTTACTACTATTGTTGCGTGTATAGAATTATTCATATTCTGGATTCACATTTAAATTCCCCTATGTATAAAAGTAGGTTCTTGTGTTGAAATGGTGCATTCAGTATTTTTGAAATTAGTTTTACAATTAAGATTGTAGGCTCACCGGATTGGACTCATTATTGTAGGCTTTCAATCTACAATCATGAGAGTATACGTACTATAATAATTATATGGGGTACAGGCAAGTTGCTTAGTAACAATTTCACAAGTTTTTTTAAAAGAGTTATTTATAAAACAAACAAAAAATATTCACAAAATAAATATAATATATAAGTGTAAGTTAGTGTTCTAAAATACACAGTTGGATAACTACTTTGTAAGCATTATTTTATTACAATAAGGTCACATTTAACGCATTATAAAAAAAAATTAAAAGTGAATGAATCCTTTTCTTAAAAGTTAAATTTATTCATATGCATAAAATTATGAAGCGCATTATGCATTTCTTCATAATGTGTTTGCACTTACGTGAGAAACAATTTATTCATACTGTATTTTTTACTCTGTTCAAAACAACATCGCTTTATTTCTTAAACTACTTTTAAGTAAACGTTTCTATTTAAGTGTTTATTACATCAAATTAGTTCAGTTTGTTTTTTTTACTTACGTTAAACATTAAAAGAAAATCCTACTCAATATAGATAAAATAATTTCCAACACAGTTCCAAAAAAGAAACAAAAATTTAACAAGAATCTCATAAGAAATGTCACAAAACATCTGAGTGACAAAGTGTCACACCCAGAAAAAATATTTTTTCATGTGCCCTTCAAGTAGGTACCTACTCTTCGTAAAAATAATAAGCGTCTAAGTCTAATTGATTGAGTAAGCTAAGTCTGTCTTCAAATCATTTACGAAAAGTCTCAAATCATTAACAACGTGGTCATTACATTTTGCGATTGTAGTGCCGCCGAAAGTATTGGGACCTCAAAATTAATTACACCTCAAGCCTTCGCAATACTTAATGAATACATTCGTATCTATAATTAAATTATCTATTGCCCACTTTGTACACCCACGCGTGGGCTTTCGGTAATAAATAATAGCAGCTGATTGATGTTTCACCATCGAATACGATGATTATTTATTTACTGTTCGTTGAGGCTGTTTGCTTTTATCCCAACAAAAAAGCAAATACAGGTTTTTCATATCATGTTAAATCAAGTGATTGACATCAAAATTTGTAGTGAAGATCTAAGCGTAATTTGGTTAAAAATTCTAAGTGCCAAAAAGTCGCCAAGCTTTAGAAGTTTTGGCAGATTGTTATGGAAAATGTATAAAAGAAAATAATCGTTTACACATAAAATACACGAGCTAACAAAAGCTTCCGTGAACTCCAATCTTCCACCATCAGTTACTTTTTGTTAGTGTAATAATATTTCTGGACGGCCGTAAACGTCGAAAGGTACATAAATTTGGCAAACTAACCTGAATCATGAATGCTTCTGGTGACTGTCTTCCACACAAACAAACATCAAACGGCACTGACCGTCACTTCACAGTACATTTCACATCTAATCCTTCACGCTATACATGTACTACGTACGTACAAGACACAAATATATTCGTGATTATATCGTGTGGAACATATACAAAGAGCGACGCTAACACGACCGCCTAACAGTCTGTGAGACCGGACACTGGGCTTCAGGCGCCGTAGAGCGGGATGAAAGATATGCGGGGGGACACATGCATGCTGAAGGATGCCAAAGGAGCCGGGCAGATGCGACAGGACTCCGGAGAAAAGAGACGACTACACTGCGTGACATTTGAAAACTGTGTCTTTACACCACCTTTAGCTATGACACGGGAAAATGGCGTCTATAAGTGTTCACGCAGAGTTCAAGATGATTACTACATGCTGGCGCTTAGGATGTTTTAGCCACGGTGAGTAAATGTCCTCTAATGTGTCGCGCAATCCGGAGCGCTAGCTTTAAAACTAAGTTGTGTAGAGACGAGTATTGCGCGCTCGCGTTCTGTCGCTTCGGCCGTCTGGTGGGCAAAGTGTGTGTCGCGTTTTGTCGCTTTTGGAGCGGAGTCGCGGGTGTGCGAGCGGGATGGGATCATGTAGGCAGTGGGGTGGGAGGAAGACGGGGAGGTGTCACCACGAGCGCTTTTTAGGGACTTAAAGCCGGATGAGCTCAAACAGAGGCGTACTGCGGATTTGTAATGTGACGTTTTTGCGCATATGTGGGTTTTTCAGTACGCACTTGTGCTACCGCTGCTAAATTGTGTCCTGCGGTTCACTGTTTGTTTCAGAGGAATTGTTTTTGTTCATGGAAACTTCTGTACTAATGAAAATAAACATGATGTTTATCTTAGTTCAAAACATTCGTGTTTCACAGAATTTTAATTAACTGATGACGCGTTTTGTGAATCTTGAATTGAGACAGATTATTATAGAATGTAGCAGGATCTAGATTTGTTGTTTTTGACCTTTCTGCAACGCCTTGTTATCAAAAATCTCTCAAAGTCGCCGTGGGCAAAAAAAAAATCTCTTATAATCTATAAGTACTCGAATCCTTTTCCAAAGCCACTTGTCCGATGACACTTGTGTATTTGGCAGAAAAAAGATGACTTTTCGACAAAAGCTCATCCAATTTTGGCACAAAGCGGTAGCGCCACCACACAATAGTCAGAATAGGATCCCGACAATGAGATTGTGACATTTTCGGTTTGTCACATTGTGGCCCACAGGAGTTGAATTATCATCGGTTGGATACAAACCTCCTTTGTATTTTTTTCGGGCTTGCAAATGTCACTGGCCACCCACACGGAGTTGGTAGCGTGAAATTGGGTATGGGATAAGCTGTCGGCACTACTGATTGTGATTATAAGATTACGTGTGCTTTCTTTGTGGATAGAAAGTGGATGGGTATTGTTTGGGTAAATGATAGCGTTTACGTTGAAAGTTTAAATTGTTTTCATATTAAATTCAGTGTGTTTAAAGTTCATGGTCACTATTGGTAGTGTAGCATCATCGACATCATTATGTTGTGGATTAGTAGATTTATTTTCAGAGACTTAAAAATTAATATTATGTGTAATATTTATTTCAGAGTCAATATTGAAACCCACCTGCTTTACTAATCGGTCCTATTCTCCATTTTCCTTTGTTGCTTTGTGAAGTTCTCTTTCTTTAAGATTTTCTGTCTCGAACTTTCGTTACCTGTATTTTGGCGATAGGTTGCGCTACTTGCCACGTTCGCGACGAAAACACACAATCTGAGCTTTTACAACATTTTAGAGGAATTGAAAAAATTCGTTAGTATGAAGCTTAGCGTTCTTCAAGGAGTTGTTAGTAGACTTTAATTAAGCAAGTACAAATGAAATAATCGTTGAAAATCATACGTTGTGTATGAGTTGCTGATATTGTTTCAATAACACTGCAGTCATTAGTAAGGAGTACGTCAAACATACCGGTTTTGTGCCATGAGTACGGTCAGGAAAACAAACAAATGAGTTGAAATACTGAAGTATATTTAGATGACTTCTTGATATAGCGCACCAGATTCAGATGGGGTTGGGCTGAGATTTAGTGGAGCTGAAATTCTTGAATGTACATCTATAGTGGTGTTCTTAAGCATTGTAGTCTTAAATGACTATTTCATACTATGAACTGTGATTTCTTAGATGTGTATATGTGCATAGTTTAAAGTATTATTGTAGTGATTTTCATTTGCAGATTCTTGCTTGCATTGTCTTTTTTATTTCATTCGCTCGCGTTTTCACACTATGGTAGGCGGAGTTGCACTTTTGAGTACGTTTCAGCTCTATTTTAAAAAAATATCGAAGCAACTAGATATTAATTATAATCTTGGTCGTCGCTTGATCGCTTGAATAAACTCCACCATTTATAAATAAACAGCCATAATATTTTTACCATTTTTTCTCCACAGTACCTATCGGTAATGTTATTTTAATAGCTCGTTTGTAGACAAGTGGTTTACGAAACCCAGGGACGTTATTTATTATAACAATTACTATTGTTTCGGGATTTTGACTGATGCCCGCTAATGGCCGCAGATTATCGTGTGTCATATTTTGTTTAAATCAGTCTAATGGCTGTTTTATTTACATAGTTTTTGTGGTTGTGGGCTGTTTTTTTTAGGCGGGGTTATGATTGAGTTTTCCCGTATTGCTTTATATTGGAATTTTAGAAACGTTGTCTGTTTATTTGGATTTACGGTCGCGGACAATGTTTTGCACTACCTTGGTATACATAAACTTTATGATATACTAAGTGATAACCTGATAATATGGTGGTATACTTAGTAAGTTCCTACTTAGTAAGGTTTTGTTTTATAACATTGGTTTCAGAAACACTAACTAACCTAACACTTGCTGTTAGCGCTTAAAATACTAGATCTGTTTGTACAGTAGGTACTCTATCAGAACTGAATCGTATCACCAAAAAATAATATTAGTTAAAACACACATAAAAAAACTTTAAAAATAACACCGACATTTTTATCGCGACATCTGTGCTCAAAAGCCAGCAAATTAGCCCTACGAATGCAGATCACCCGATACACGGACGGGACACGCAATAAAATGTATAACAATTCTTTTCTATCCACCCCAAAGGAAAAAAAAACTCGTCACCTGTCGTGTCATTTGGTTCCAATAAACGAGCCGCCAAAGAAAAACACGAAATTAGAAAAAAAATACGAATCGCCCAAAAGTGACCGAACTTGTCTTATGACAGTTTGACTTCGGGACCTTGCAATGCAAAGTTAACAACTGCAGTCGGTAGAACCTCTATTTTAAATTTGTTAAGGGCGATTTTTGATTGGATTTGAAAAATTGCATTTTTTTAAGGGACAGTTTTTTCTGTTAATCGTTTTGACTGACGAATATTTACGATGTGAATTGTTTAGTGCGGGTGAAATAAAATTCGGCTCTGACTTCATTAGTTCTGTTTTTGTTGCATTTGTCTGGCTTTTGTTAAGTAATAATAGGTTTCGGTTGTCCCCTTCGGAGTTTGATGATGCCTTCCGAATTGATGAAATTGAAACTTTTGAAATTCTAGCTTGGTAATAGTGATGATCTGCACTTTTTTTACTGAGACAATATCCATCTATTAATACTTAAACATATTACCTTCTTCTTTTGTGTGGTAAGTGCCTTTTACGGTGTCAGAGTCTTAATGCGGCTCGTGGACCTCTGATTTGGCTATACCTCCATCCCGTCCAGAGGTAGGAAGATGTGCAAACTATTCGGGTTGTTTTCTTTATTTATTTCTTTAGATGGTGTATCACGGCTGTACGTAAAAGAGAACCAAAAGAAAATGATAGATTGAATTTTGATCTAAATCAAATCTGGCTCTCATGTCATCGAAATTAGTTACCTGCCGATATCAACTATAAAGCAATTAATTCAATCAGTCGTAAGCTTTATTCATTTCTTAACATGAGGTCTTCGGTTAGATTCCAGCTTCAGGTCATATGAGGAATGTCTTTATCGGAATCATTAGAATTTGTGTCCAGTTGATGACAATCAGCTCGTTATCATTATTATCAATCTCATGCCCTTATCCCGTTTTATTTGGGGTCACTGCAACACTTTTTCTTCCATATTTCTGTATAACTCGACATCTCAGCTGTCACCTCATTTCTAGCCAATCATCCTTCACATCCTTCGCACAGTCCATCCATCGTTTCTTTGGTCTTTCTCTGAGTAGAGGAAGACCAAATTGCGTCTCACATAGGAATTAAATCAGTATCATCATCATAGTACATAGGCGTTTTATTATGGTATGCTTTTGTCTAGCAGAATCAATTTAATTGTAGTTTTTTTTTTAAATTTACCCCAATGAGCCCCAAAACTTCAATCAACGATCCAACGTCCTCCGCCATAACATCACACATATCAACCGATCGTACATCACGTTCTATGTTATCACAAGACCAGTTAAAAGCTCTTAACTTAATTAACAGTTATTAACAGAAGCGGTGTTTAATTGACGTCGTTTTGCCCTCAATTCAATTGTGAACGTTATCGTCGAGGCCAATTGTTAGTAGTGTTGGTACTTTAGCTATCGGCACTGAGACGAATTTCTTCACTTCCTCTGTCGTGTATGAAGGCAATTATGATTGCCGTAATGTTGCTTACTTGATTGATGTAGTTTGATAGTTTTGTTGTTTTCTAAGTGGTGTTATACCTAATGTTATTATCATAAGCCTGTATTGTAGCACTGCAGGGTAAAGACCTCGCATTCCTCCTTCCACGATTGGCAATCTAGTGCGATTGTAGGCTACTTCCTTTAAGAAAGAGTCCAGCTCATCCCGGTTTCTCGACTTCAGGGCCAGCCGCGTTATGGTTTCCTGCTATTTGGTATTCAATAAGTGATTATTTTTGCCCATTGTTCCTCTGACGTGCGGCTGATGTGACCAGCCCAATTTTAATTCAACCTAGCACCTGTGTTATACTTATAAAGTAATAAAGTATTTCTGTGTGTGTGTGTAAACCGTTTCGTGATTTCTGCCAGGGAAAAGGACGTGAGGTTATGTATGTACCTATACATTTAACAAATTATAAGCGTACGAATAGTATATATATATAATTCTGCAATAATTTCTTCGTATCTAAGAACGTTGAATTGAAATACAATTTAGACACGTTTTTGTTAAAAATATAGTTATTTTAATTAGGTGGCAAATCATTACATACACGAATTTACACGATTGTATCTTTTTGTTAGTCTTTTGTATGGCTCAGTCGCAAAATGTTTCTTTCACAAAATATTTTCTGTGTAAGTTTTTTTTTTGAACTTAAATATATTTAAATATCGTTTGTCAAGGAATAAAATATACAAAAGTTAAACTTCAAACCTAGATTTATACAAAACTAAATTCCTTTAAATCAAAAATTTTCCTTTATATGAAGATAAATGATAAAGAAATTAATCACGTTGATGTGAATACCTATTATCTACTCGAAAATTACCGTCTGAGATTGCGATATAAAGATAAACAGAACCTTTTCAAGCTTTTTGCTGTTGGACAACTCATAAAAATATTGGCTTATTTGCAGATGACTGATGATAGACATCAATATTATTCACTATAGATCAAGGATTACAACTGAAGGTATAAATCTGAGTGTTAATAAAGTAGATACCTAAGGTCTGACCGAATGGCTCAATCATGGAGGCAAAAAACAGCAGCCATTTCATCTCATTTCACAAGCTTCGCGGCTTCCAGTAACCCTTGCAATTTCAACAATTGAGCCTCGGACAATCACACACAATTGAGTTTCAAATCAGGAAAGTGTTATCTACTTTATTGTGGCTACCTTCCCCGTTCGTGACTTCATTTCTGCCAACGCCGCCGCGGCCCGCGGTGGCAAAACTCAGCCTGCAAAATTAAACACTAACATCGACCGAGGATACATTCCCATAATTGAATTTTGATTCATGATACCAAATAAAACTGAGGACGAAAATTAAAACACCGTTATCGAAATAAAATATATATCAAAAGCCATTTAATTAACGGTAAGACATAAATAAGTACGAGACAAAACGCTATAAGTTCACGGGAAATATTGTCACAGCACGCGCTCTGAATGGATTATTAAAAGGTACTATATCACGGTGCCCTTAGCTGTGTATTAATGTCGTCACGTTAGCGTAAATTATCGGGACATCCAATTGGACGGTGTCGTGACAAAAGGGCATAAATATAGGAAAGTCGGCTTTATGGGCTGTGTAAGGACACGCAGGGCTTAGATGAGAGCCTTGCGGGACCTCTCCAATGTTCTCGTTTATTTACGGTGACGGATCCATTTAAGGTATGACGACAGGTTATTTTTTCATTATGGTTATCGAAGGGGGATTATCGATGTAAACTGCTTTTGTTTCTGAACTGTTAGTTCTCAAATAACTTTGGTATTATTAGTAAAACCATTTTGACAAGCTGTGGCCGTGTTGATGAATAGAGTTTTGCATTTTCTAATATTATAAATTATTAAAATATTATTTAATAAATTTTCGTGCATCTCTTACGTTTTTGTATCTGTTCATTGGTTTACTGCAATGTTGACGCCGTTCCCTCTTTCATTTCCTTTTGCATTATGTCATTTATTATTTTCATGTTTAGAGTTTCTTGTCCGTTCAACTGGTTTTTCTGCATTAATAGAACCTTAAACAAACTCATCACAAAGTCTTTTCCAAAGAACAAATTAAAAGTTCAATTAAATACAATTTAAGTTTCATTACTCATCGGCGATCATTATAACATGTCGTGTCCTGTCACCAGGGCCTAAAGACCAGCGGGTGGTGCCGGCAATATGTGGAGGAGTGTCGAATGCCTGGACGAGTTCAATGATTACTATTAGATTTGTTATTTATTGAGTATTTAAATTGTGTCGCGACAATTTTTATTAGGGATTGAGACTGGATGTATAGGTGTGTTTAGAAATTAGTGATAGGTTCTTAGTGTGATTTATAATTTTTATCTTTCAGAATATGGCTATTAGCTGTATGGTATGAGAGGGATAAAATATATTTAATGAATGTAAAATTATCTTCGCCATGCATTGATAATGTACAAGTGGTAGACCGTGTGCATTGTACCTACTCCCTGTTATGTTTAGGTGCTATGTTATGGAACGACCCTATTGCCCCCGACTGGACACAAATCCAGTAGTAGGACTGCTGCAAGAAAAGTGTGTCCTTTTGGACAATTTCACTTTATTTGACCAAGAAGCAATCGAAACAAGATAATGTTACTCAGCAGTAGCGCTTGCGATTATTTTACTAGGCATAGGTACCTACATTAATTTTCATTTCCATCCTTTCATGAATATAAGACCGTTATTGCTAAGAGCTTACTTATACGAAAACTTAACTGTAGCCATATTTGAGACGCATATTTTTTTCGATACGTATGAATTGAATAAATCCTCAGTTTCACATTACTCCATCATCTAAAGCACTATCCATATAATGCATGCGGCAATATCATACAAGCCAGTGTCGACACATACTGTGTTGGTTTAGTATACGCACCGCCGACGAGTTCCCTGCGGGACGCCTTACATTTTTTACTCCTCTCCTTTTTTATACATGGCTCAAAGGACCGCGACTTTTGTTCTCCTGTTTTGCTCCTTAATGATTTTTTACGAATTATTAATTGTACGATGATAATATTCGATTGAAAAATGTTGATTGTTACCATTTGTAATATCGATTGTGTCTTAAATCGGGGTGGTAACGCCATGTGCTGCCATTAGTGATTGACTGATATTCTGTTGTTAATGAATTACGGAGGTTTTTTGATTCAGTTGTGTAATGTTTAGACTTACGTTGTCTGATTTGTGCTTAGTTCTGATTCATTTCAGTGACTTATCACGACACTCGTTATAGTCTAACCTTCTTAAGGGGAAACTAGTTTCCATTATAAGTTTATCGGTATATTGTGCGTTACTTCTAGATAGTGGATATCTTATCATAGTCATGGTTATTGAAACCTTTAATAAAAAAGCCATTTATAAGGTCATCTATTCTTCTTAATTTAAAACTACACGAAAAACGACGCACGTTAAATATGAGCGTCCATAAGTACACCTACATAATTAAACGCATGCACAACTCATCTCGTTTCGTTACACGAGTTCCCACCAAACCTTTTGTAAACGCGTAATGTGCACCAGTAATATTCAGGTCCTAATATACGACCGGCGACCGTCCGTAATACCGACCGACCTGTAATAGCAGGGCGGGACAACAGCGTTTCGGCCGTCCCATAATAATCAGTATAAATACTCGCGTCTAATAATTAATGGCGATTTTGATTAATCACCTTTTGAATCTGGTGATTAAGGGTTCTGAGAAGTTGACATTGGTGTTTTGTAAGGAAAAATGTGGACGGGACAAAGCCGCGACAAAAAGTGTGAGTGATTGGGTTTTTTAGAAGCGATGTATGCTAAGTATTTATCTAGAAGGCAATTACTGGTTACGTTTTGAATATAATGTATTGGATTGTGACTAATATTAATCGATTACGAAAATTAGTGTTTATTTCTCTGTGAAGGCTTTCCCTACCTATTCAAAGGATTAATTATGAACTAATTTTTCTGTTTACTGTGACACTTGAAGGTAAAATTGGAATTTGCCTAAGTATTGACTGTGTCCATAATAATTTTTTACTTTTGTCTTTTCTCGAGTATAGCTTTGGGTTGACCGTGTATTCGTATTTTCTGCTGTTTGCTATTAGTGTTTTCAAAAGATTTGATTGCTTTTGCTAGTTTATTTTAAGGTCACGTAAACCCCCGTCGGGGCTGCGGGATGTTGTCAGTGATCTGACACTCCCTTTCGCTCTGCCCAAGAGCGATAGGGTGGGTAAAAAAAAATTGTAGGGTGCGGAAATCATCAAGTGTGATGATTTCCTACCCTACAATTTTTTTTAAATGGTCACGTGAACTGTTTAAGAGATTTTCTTTGAAGTGTTTTTCTTCTTTCTTTGATATAATGAATAAATTAAATCTACAATACAATAGGTACAATACAATACAATTACTATTAAAAATACTGATTCTTGACTACTGATAACCTGATTACTGATAAAATGTCCCAATGGTCATTTATTTGTCGTTGGACCCAGTGTTAATTTTTATTTTGGTTTTACTCCTTCATCAAATATTCAACCAATTTTTAACAAACCCTTGGCTAGAGAGCCTCTAGATTAAGAACCGTGACGTGTGATATCTAAACAATCAGTATCATTGCAGGTGACGATCAAACAATGGTCTGTAACGTACAGATGGCGCCACAGGCTGTACAGCACGGGGTATCGCTCACCATTATCTATAACACTATAAGCTGTACAGAGTAATGAATATATTCAGAGGGCACGGAGTTCATCATGAATGTTGTTGTTTTTGGTTAAGTTTTCTTGGTCTCCTTCTCAGATCCTAAATATTATTCCTGAGTATCAAAATTCACTATAGCTTTAGATATAGCGATGTTTACTAAATTAGTAAGGGAATTGCTCGATTTGGACATATTAAGTACCTAAGTTTGAACTATAGACCTTATTAAAAGCCCCTACAAGGTCAATATTGTCTCTCAAATTCCTCAATGAGAATTATGAACCTAGTACTTTAACTTAGTACCTTTCAAAATTAGATTACATAAATATGATCCATCACTCTCTTGCCCTTATCCAAATTCATTAGGGGTCAGCGCAGGATATTTTCTATTCCATATTTCTCTATTATTCATTATCTCAGCAGATACAGGAGGTATCTGATGAGATTCTTGCCATATCATCCTTGACGCAGTCTATCTATCGTTTCTTATTTTGATTCTTTAAATAATATGATTAGTTTTTAAAAATTGCTGCTCCTCTTCCTAAAAAATATTTAATCAATGTAAAACTCTACGCCTAAACTACTCTACATTTCGACCGAAGGACGTCGGGCAAGCGAGCCGGGCGAAACATCAACCATTTTAATTATGTTCGGGACACCATTAACAATAAATCTGTTGTTCCTATACGCACACACACACATGCTCTCATACACACACGCAAGCTCCCACGCACACTGACAAAGAAAATAAATCGATATAATCGTGTGAGCGAATCGAGAATCGAGTCGAGTATCGATCGATGGTCTCCACGCTCGGATTTATGACTAATTATAATTTTGTTTTAATGTTTCTCAGTCGTAAAGTACTGTGTGACCAATTAGCTAATTATTATGTTAGTGCTGTATGACAGTATGAAGATTAAATTAGATTTTGAAGGGTTTGGGGTTAATTTTATGATGATTTTTGGTGATAACTAGAGACTGGATTATATGCAGCTTAAAACGTTTGAAATATGCTCGCTAATAAGCTTCATAAATGCACAAAATATGCAATACAGGTGCCAAACTAGGTAACATTGGTAAAGTGGAGTTGAGTTCCACAAAAATGTAATTCTCTTATCTACTAAAATTTTAACGAAAGACTTTTTGTATTGTATTTGTAAACCCAGTAATATTCCTAATGACCAGTAGTAATATCGGTTTGTATAAAAACAATATAAATCTTGAACACCATTGTTCTAAATCCGTTGAGGTCAACGGGCTCTTGTATTAAGGAGCTTTATTATTGATTTAAGAAATATAAATATTCAGTCGAAAATTTTGTCTGTTCGTTTATTCCAGTCGTTACTAGTGATAATATTATTTCACAAAAATACCCTTTATGTAATACGAGTAAGTAAGCTCCAGGTAACTTCTTTTTGGTGCAATAAAATTCAATCTTAAGTTCTAAATCATTCATTTCTTAGATCAAACAACAGATCATAAGTCTAGTAAACAGCTGTTTATGATGTAATCTATCAAGTTAACGCCATCGTGTCTTATCTATCGTTATATGCAAATACTCGTAAGTTAATAAGGTCATAAATTGCGTTCTGTCTAGATATCATTTCAATTTAACTTTGCATTATTATTGTTTTTAATTTTAATAATAGCTTCGGTTTTATTACGTCCTACTTTATATTATTTTATTATGTTTGACAGATTTATTAAATGGTCTATTGAATAATGCCTTTCAGGCGCTTCTGTGAAATAGCCCTGCCCGAACATACAACAAGTTAAAAATTGAGTATAAACATAACATACCATTCACATATAGACTAACCCAAAATGTGATAAAATTCAATATGTGTCAGCAAAAAGACACTTTTGTTTTTTGGCGGGTGGAACGTCATCAAATAACCCCTCCCGCTCTTGGGCAGAGCGAAAGGGAGTGTCAGACTTCTACTGACTAAAAATCACCCATGTTCCTTCTTAGCTCTATATGTCAAGGCCGCGGTATCTCTTACAACATCCCGCAGCCCTACAACATCCCGCAACCCAGCAAATAGACCCTTAAAACAAAGTATGTTAGTAACACTTCACTTTTTAAACTATGTCCCTGTGCGTTCATGGGACACTTGCCCGGGGCAACGACGACAGCTGTTTAATTTGACTTGTCCAATAAGTCTATTACTAAAAACCTTCTATACATCTTTGTAAGATTCTTCTAGGTTTACTGGCTGTAAGCGTAGAAGACGATCAAAGAAATTATAGACGGACTGTACTTACTATGAACGACGCTACGACTAGGAAGAAGAAAAAAAAAACCATAATCAAAAATCAAAATATTTTTATTTCACATAAGCCTACATGGGCACTTATAAAACGTCGGTAAAAGGGCACGGTTCGGTGCATTGGTCGATTCCTAAGGAGAAGAACCGGCAAGAAACTCCAAAGGTTATATACTCTTTTCATCTTTTAAAATCGTTTGGGTTAACAATAACGTATAATATGCATCATCAGCCTGTAACAAACCACCGCTGGACTTTCAAATCACAGAGCATTAAACTCGATCCTCAGTCACACTCAACCAGCTCATACCAATTCGCAAAGATCATCGTAACTTCCTTATAAATTCCCGATATCTTCCGAACAACCGAAGCTATCTAAGCAAGAATTAATCACGTTACTCCGAACTGTATATTCTTAAAACTTTACGCCTTGTTTATCACAATTCTCAATCAATTTAATTTATATTTTATTTGTTCTGGGTCCTCAAAATTTCGTAAGGTATAATTACGCCTTGGGCATTCAAAAGTTATTATCATCTTATGACATCCTCAAGTGTGTTATGACTGTTATCGGCACATCTATTGGACTTTAATTGTATGAGCTGTTCTTGCCAACTTAACCGCTTCACTCCTGGAACTAAAACCCATTCCAAAACTCACTTTATTTCCTCGTAATAGGTATGTGCAACAGTTTTCTAGATTGACTTTCTGTCTGGTGATTTCGCCGGCGAATATCACACGATTGGTCAGTACTAAGGACGTATCAAAATGTCTTCTATGACACCTAATATTGATAACCCTACGAACTCATCTGACTAACCCAGAGACACAATAAGCCCGCCATGTCATGTAGTGACGTATTCCGGTCGTTCTATCGTCGCAAATTGTAATAAATGGACTGATTTCAAGGAATTAGTGATAATTTATGTGATAATATTTGTTGACAATTGTGATGTGTGTCCAGACTTGCAGAGTGACAGGTTGTCTGTTTTCGTTTGATTGGGATTCGTGATTTTGATGACATAATTTCGAGTAATTAAGACCACATTTTAACTTATAATCAGTGGGATTAATATTATGTAAATAAGTAATGTTAAGAAGCAATTTTTGCCTACTGTATTGATTTTTTATTATTACGTTACGAAACTAATATTTTGGAACCCATTTAATCACAAAGTAGGTCATAAATATCAAGTCGTTGTTTCATGAGTAATTCACGATTGCCTTTGCTAGGAATGCACATATTACTGCTCGTGACTGTACACTAGTATATTAAAAGTAATGTGCAAATTTTGTACAGCAAAAATGTTGGTCTTTCCATATGAATTTAGTCCTTTTTCTTTACAACAGTTACAAAGGTGCCTTGCAGGAAATATTTACTACGATTAGCCTCCGTAATAATTGTACAACATAGTTATGAAATATTACACAAAAAAAAAACAGGAAAAAAGCGGTGTCTTTCAACCAAGACATTACAAACTGTAGAATAACTGACAAAAGGACAAAACCTTCAATAGATATCCTTTTGTACATAACTACAAATATGAAGGATAACATGCCTCTATAGAAATATAATACACATCCTAAAATTGACAAAGAACATGTAATTGGATTACCGAGCACTTAATATCTCCTTTCTAATGTCGTTCGCTAAATATTAGACCCTTATTTTGGTTAAGCAACCCTCTAATTTCAACCTTCGCATCCAAATAGATAAAGTAGAATTTACCTTGATAGTTTTGCCACAGTTTGTCGTATAAAAAGGAGTCCACAATTCCTGGTACACATATGCGACAAAAAAATATCACCGCCCGAAAGATGAAAGATGTCATATTAAGAAACATGTCAATCATATTTTTATGATGCATTCACTAGAGCAGTTGTTCACTTGCGTAATTTTTTCTGCATATTTCACGGTTAGTTAGAGTTGCCCGATTTTTTTGTCCCAAGTTTAAATTTCGAAGCTTCGAGTGTTGTGTTGAAAAATTCGGGGAATTATTATTTCGCATAATCGATTGCACTCAACGAGTACTCGGATTGTAAACTGGATCGAGTGTTTGTACAACGAGGGTTTGCTTCCTGTTTTGGGTCCGGTTATTATATTTGCTGTAATATTTGGTTGTTATCGCAAATATTATCGTGTTTTCATGCTTTCTGATTTTGTGGTCGAGTTCTGATTTTGGCCTTTTGTGATTTGTATGTAAAATGTTGGCTGCATTGAGATTTTCTTCCGGTATTGACCAGAGTACTTGACTAATAGTAACTGTCTGTGCCTAAATATTTGTAATGCAGTCGTTTGTTTAGGAAATTATTATTTATTATTGAAGGTACACAGGTAAGGGGCGGTTCTCCACAAACTGACTGACTGCAATCGAAATTGATTTCATGATATTTTTTTTATTATTTTTACAGTTTGTCACATTCTGCCGAGTTCATCGAACTAGTTATCACGCTTACCGTTCACTACGCTCGATTTGCCACCGTAACGATACATTGCGTATGAGCAAATGAAACGATTTTTATTAGAGTCCCATAACGTTCCCGAAATAATTTCTTGGCCTGGTCATTATTGCTATGATATAAGTACTTACTTACTGTATTTACCCCGTCGCGTCAGTCTCCCTTACACCCTGAATTAATTATGATTTTATGAAGGATGTTTGTAATATTATTAATCGATGAAACAAGTCACACATGTGGCTTTTCATATTGATAATCTGACGCGATAAGGGGTGCTACATAAGGGTGGGGACATTATTAGAGTCGTTAAACAACAATGCCGACTGTTGCCGACCCGAAGCAACTACTTCACATGGCTTTCATTTAGTTCGTGCCTATCGGCAGACTCCATTCGGCTTTTATCGTCGCGTATATCTATAGAGCTAACCGGCAGTTTCCCGATGTCTATCTAAAAAAAAAATATTTGCTGGCCGAATTATGCCGAACCGAACGCGTGTGCACCATAAAGAATCGAATTCCTTTAGGTAGGTGGGCAGAGTATCTACAGCAGTTTGCTATGCTATAAGGTGAATCATATAATCAGTATTGACACCACCACTTACTCACCATCCACACCACCCAAAATAGGAAGCAAAAACACAAAATTCAGTACATTTACAGCTTAAAAACACAGTTTCACTTTGTAATTAGACGTTTACCCGCTAAACGAACTGCGTGACCTCATTGTATCCCTTCACACCTTCACAAGACCACGTCAAGCGTTTATGACTCTCGCATTGTCTTACAATTACCGAACATTTCAAGAAATTTGGCACTAACAAACAACCATCATAACCTGACCTCCTGAATTCAACAACTTCCTTATACGGGATAAAGGATGTAGAGGTCAAATTATAATGGTTTTGTATGGGTAATTAGCGCACATGGCCAGAATTGCATCGCAAAGTGCCGCTAATATGGTTTGTGTTTTTTGTTTGTTTGTCTGTTCGTATGTGGTGTAACGCTGGACAGAGGAGCTGTTGTAGTGGATGAAACATGATAGCACGCGACATCGCCGCCGAGGTGGGGAGGTTTGGGGTGATAGGACAAGCGTAGAAAGCTTTTAAAATTATTTAGTAGAGTTATTAAGAGTGTTAAATTGAAATGTACATAAATAGTGCAGGTTTTGTATTCGTTAAGCGACTACCTATCACACCTGTAGGACAGACTAACTGGGTTTTAGAGAACCCTGTAAGTACTAGATAATTCGATACCTCTTGGTACCTAAGACTCGGTAAAGTGGGTGGCACTTAAAGGCTACCCACTACCTGTAAAAGATCTACAGACAGTCGGGGGTAACGGCTATTCGTGTTTTTGAGGTACGGCAACAACTTGGTTTAAATCTGGTGATCACCTATTCACGGACCTAACGTTATAATTTTATGAGTTTTCTGTTGCAAATACAATTAAATAACTTACAGGTGAGGCAAAAAATACCCATGAATTGAATAGTGACTTACAAAATCGAAACTAATATTGCAACAAAATGTAACAGTACCCCTTAACCCCACACAACTACTTCATCACAATGTCGCTTGGTAATTTTTTGCCTTTTTATGCAGAGCCTAACAAAACTTCGAAATTAGTAATGCTTCAAAATGCAACAGTATACCCTAAAACCCCACTCTCCCCTTACACAAAGGCTCCTTGTCTTGACAACGCAGCACTGTGCAGCTAATCACTTTCACGTGCCTGTCCCTTCGACTGTGCCACTCGGCCTGCACTTCCTCACTATCTGATTGGTGCACTGGTATATCAGATTACTAGAATTACTTTCAGTTATGACTTATGAGTGTGCCGTTATTTAAATTATTAGATGACACGTGTCACAGTTTAAACGTTTAAAATACTGTTGTTTTAAACGTTGTCTTTTATTTCCGTTATAATATACAATTTTAAAGTATTTTTGTTATTTTACCATACGACCCTATACACAGTCTTGTTTTAATGTGGGGTACCTGATGTCGGGTCCTTAGCATGGTTTTGAGTCAAGTGTAGCGTAGGAATATAAGAGACCTGTTTTTTCTTTAAAAGTTTGTTGTGAGAATTTTGTAAGTCTAAAAGTTTTTTTTTATGTTAATTATTCTTAGAATAATTAATTTAAGAAATAAAAACGTAATCGCTTAATTCGTATTCTTTCCGACAAAAATGCATACTTATAATACTATTTGTTGTTCATTATTTATTAACAGGCATTAGATTTATTATGATAGATAAGGTAGACGACCCCCTAATATATTTATGTGTATAATTATGTTAGAGGATCATCTTCTGTTGTAGGTATTTCCATGTATATCTATCGATTGCCAGTGTCTATCAAAACATATTCATCACGAAATAAATAAAACTATAAAAATTAACGGAAGTTATCGGCAACTTAATCAACGTATATTTCGTGTTATTACGTACTTTAAGTACTTAATTTCTCAAGTTTACTGATGATTATATTATTATCATCATATCCAAAGCATTGATAACCAAAGAACCAAATCTCACCACTGCATTACACCAAACAACAACACACCACCTAATTCACCATTACCCTTTATTTTTCCGCGACACGCAGAGCCTCTCGAACATCGGCTAAACACAGACGTCCAGCGGTTGTAATGGGGTAATAGTGACTTGTACGGGCTCAATAATTTCGTGTCATGTAAGACGGCGCTACCCGTTCCCATGGCATTCCTGGATCGGTCCTAGCGGTGAGAGTTGTGCAGAGGGGACGGTCTCTTGAGTTGCAAATTGATGAAGTTTTTTTGAATGTTCGAAAACTGGTAATAATGGAGGACAGTTGCTCAAGATAGGAAGCAATGGAAGCTACTGGAGGAGGCCTTTGCCAAGAAGCACACTGAGTTGAGAGACATCCTATAACCAAACGAAAAAAACAATTTAGACGCAAAGATTAAATCTCTCACCCAGTTTAACGAGCTAAATAAATAAATACTGTGTAAAGGTTGATATGGTAACAAAAGAAGGTGTCTGATTAAGACGGCTGATTAGTGTAGAATAATGGAAGAAGACAATGTTGCGCCGACTACAAATAAATTGAGACAAGCACAGGAGGTTGATAATGATGTCTTAAAAATTCACATGAGAATTTTTATAGAATCTACTTTTAGCCACAATCAACAAAATAATTATAAATGTCATCTCACTTCTGAAAAGAAGAAAATAAATTTATCTATTGTGTACCCTTTTATGAAATGGGAAATCCATATCATATTTTTTAATAACGCTTTCAGTTACACAGTGAGTAAGTAAGTGATAAAATAACGTTATGTGATCTTTCATGACTGTCAGCCAAGTAATGTCAGATTCCAGTTACCTACACTTCACACAAATCTAACTATGTTATTCTTATTTTTCTTCCATAAATGCTGCATAACGCAACAAAAGCAGGACTATGTATTATACCTACTCCCGCATCTACGCACTCCCAACTCCTGCGAATGCAGAGCCGCTTCGAGCACGTAAATAAAAGTAGACAAAGAGAGCAATTCCGCAAAAAGACGAGATGGGCATAAAAAGTAGCTGTCATGGAGCGGTCACGACGATGTGAACTATGTGTGCTGTCTGTGACCACTCTGTATGGGAAAAGTATGGTCTATGGTAATAATGGTGGAGTATCGGTGATGGGTGACATGTAGACATTAGGTAACTAAGTAACGTTTTGAAATACCATTCTTCTTTGTGGCCGACACAATTTAATATTTTATAATGGCTGTTAAAATATGCTTAACGAAGGTGAAAGACAATCGTTTTCCTCGATATTGTGATCATTTTATCAGAGGACAGACTCGTTAGTTTGTTGATCGCAAGCACTACTGCTGAGCAGGCGGCCCTGGATTCGATTAATAGGGTATTTCAAAAATCTAATTAGTCCGTCCGTTAGATAATCGAAAAATGTTGAATACGTGTTTTTTGTTTTATCAAATTAATACAAATTTACGAAAATAAAACGTTTCAAAGATCACGAGGACGTTACTTTGTGGGTAAAAAAGTACTAACCTTGTCACGTCACACGATTTGAAACGACTTTTCGAAACACCTGTATCGCCTTCATCTTTTGTTTACGTGGAAATTGTAAAAAATACGTGTCCATTATTTTTTGGAAATCTATCTGACGGACAAATTATATATTTTTTTGTGAAATACCCTATTCTCTGAGTTTTTACGTCACGAATTTCTCAGTAGCAAACCCAGTCTGGTTTTGTGCCCGGTTGATTGCAATGGTCATACCCTCTATCACATGGGACCTTAATATTACTGGAACATTAGGGTACTCTGCCTAACCCTACGGGAAAAACAGACTTGATGTTAATTATGTATGTGTGCGCGAGACATTGATTATTACATAAAAAAACTAAGATAGGAGGAACGTAGATATTTTTAAATGATGATTATGTTTTCTTTAATAATGAATTTATTTACGCATGGACTTTATAATTAGTGTAAGACTAACTGCCACACTCAGAGAGCTTTAAGGGTTACTTAGGTCGTCACTTACTTAAGGTTTTGACAGTTTTGTCATACCAAAATATGTCAATAATTAATAAGTGACGGTTTAAATAATCATTAAATATCTCTGAGTACCGCAGTAAGACTACAAACAAATATCGCTCAAAAAACCTCTAATGATATGGCGCCAAGATAATCTATCGAAACCATAAAATGTTTTGTAGAATTCTCACGCTACCGATGAATGGATTCATTATTATAGAAACGGAAATTAAAACCAGCACATATACTTATGCCAAGGCAGGTGAAGTCAGATCTTCATTTCGAAAGCTTACGTCAGAAGCCACTGGTCTTCGTGACCTGTCGCTCACCGGAGGCAATCCAAGAATTTGTATTAATCACATTGAAGAAAAATGAACAGTCAATGAACAGTTATTTAAGTGAGGAACAGGAATTAATATTTATTTAGGTGTTTTTTTTTGTCTACGGAAGCGGTGATTGCTTTGTTGTAGCGGATGAGTGGGGTCAGTTTAATTATTTTTTATTTGTAATAGATACGTCAACAGAACATACTTACATTTTACAATCAACAGTAAAATTATGCAGGATAGGGTTCCTTTTTTTCTGAGGGTGATAACGTAGTTAAATAGCCTTATTCCTGAAGTGAATCAATTTCTGGAGTGGAGACCACAGGCTGGATGAAGGAGTGAAGAAAGACAACCAACTAGGTGGACAGATAATCTCATTCAAGTGGCCGCAAGAAACGTTAATCCTCTATTATTATAAACGCGAAAGTTTGTAAGATGTATGTTTGTATGGATGGAGGTTTGTTACTCTTTTATGCCAAAACTACTGAACGGATTAGGATCAAAATTTGTGCACAGATAGTTTATAACTAGAATTAACACATAAGATATGTTTCATCTTCCCTTTTAATTTTCGAGCTGTAGCGGGCGAAGCCGCTGGCAACAGCTAGTATTAAAATAAGGATTAGCCCAAAACCAGTGTGAAAGAATATAACGACGACTTTTGCCCGAAATTTTAAAATTTAAGTCTTACGAATCATTTAATGGGTAACCCATTTTATGATTATCTAATGTAAAGTGGGTGATCTATAGAGTTTTAAGCGAGACTAAAATGTTCGATGTTGGGACAGTACTATTAAAGAATGCTCTAAAATATAACGAGCAGAGACTCGAAGTATTTTAAAAACTGTAATTTTATTGTCTACGTGATCACGTTTAAGGAATAAAGATTAACTGACACTACCGAAGCTGAAGCTTAAAACACACGTAGTCCTGGCTTGGTGGTAAATCATTAAAGTCAGACATATTATAATAGGCTTGTAAAGACAAGTCATAGGGCCTATGACTTGGATGTCGGCACAAACAGCGCACACCTGTTTAGGCACTAACTACAAATACATACATAGAAAAGAAAATGAAATAAAACTAGTAATTTTTTGTGTTTGTGTAATTTTTAAGCTTAAGGTGGAAGCTCACATCTGGCCCGCGAAATTCTAATTTTCTTACGTTTTTGGCAATTTGCAGGCCAGTGCTTGGTTGTATGTTTATGAAAATTTGATTTGCGACTGTAAGACGTATGAAGTTACCGAATTATAACCATCAAAATTATCAATACAACCCTCCAAGTTCATTTTCATGTCAAGATTGATTTTTGCATGTAAAAGTCATTCTTTAGTAATTTAGTCGTCGTTCTTTAGTAGTTAGTAATTTTGATGGTTATAATTCGGTAACTTCATACGTCTTACAGTCGCAAATCAAATTTTCATAAACATACAACCAAGCACTGGCCTGCAAATTGCCAAAAACGTAAGAAAATTAGAATTTCGCGGGCCAGATGTGAGCTTCCACCTTAACTACAAAAATATTGTATGGAATGTGCACATAATACTCGTAGACATGCAAGCCACTACAATCTGTCAAATTTCTTTAATAGATTTACAACTTTATCACTGAAGTATTAGGTTCAAGGTTGATTTTGATGTTGTTTTTTACTTTTTGTTTTTTTTTTGACATTTTATAATGTAAAAGGATGATTTAATATGATAAATATTTAAAAAATTGATATTGTGAATGTGAGGATCATGTGGGTCTTTCTTAAATTTTAACGATTGTCTGGCAGTTTGAGTACTATAAGTGACCCACCCAAATGTCCTTTCTTTGGTATTGTTCGTCGTGACGTTGAGCTCCTTGAGTTATAAGTCGAGCTCAAGATATCTGACAAATGCTTGCACTGACTGGACGGGTCCACTCAAATCTGTGTGGTGCATTCTTCAAAATACCATCTCAGACATTAATCTGCATAGTCTTCAAGTGTGTATTATACCAAGATTATGTCTGGAACTTATTGTTAACCCTAACGATTTTAAAAGATTAAAAGAGTAACCTTTGGAGTTTCTCGCCGGTTCTTCTCCTTAGGAATCGACCAATGCACCGAACCGTGCCCCTTTTTACCGACGTTTTATAAGTGCCCATGTAGGCCTACTTATGTGAAATAAAAATATTTTGATTTTTGATTTTGATGAAGAAAATTTGACAGTTTTGGGTAGTTTGAGTTGCTGACGTCTGTAGATTATCATCGGTCTAGCCTTTTACCAACTATGTTAGGGTCAGGTTCCATTCTAACCGGATGCAGCTGGGTACCAGTATTTTACATGGAGCGACTGCCTACTCCGACCCCCACAACCCAGTTAGAACTGGAACCCTTTGCTAAGACTGCTTGTTAGACTTTCGGTCCTCTGACTACCTGTAAATACATCTACGTTATTAAAATCCCCCGATTACACATAATAACCGACAATTCTTAGTCAACTATTAAACGATCGGATAGCAACACTGGAATTTAAAACAGTATCTTCGAAATGCTGTTTTTGTTCATCGGTGGAGTTACATTAACCGACACGGAGGACGTCAGGTGCCTGGGACGGTCCGGTCACGATTCTTTGACCGATGTCTAGCTGAAATACTACCATCATTTCTCTAGCCACACCATCCAAACACCAACCTTACCATCGAACACTCAAAATCCAATTTCCATTGAGCAGTGGTAATGTAATCGAATCTTCAAGACAAGCTGTTTTCAACTTCAATTATGATCAGGTTAGGTTGGTTTTTGTGTGAAAAGAATGGAGCACGATTGAAAAGACTGCGCGTTAGTTAATGCTCTACCTATGATCGTAATAAGTAGACGGTGTGTTGAAAAATTATCGGTACCATCGGAGGCGCAATGGACGCATGACTTTTTTGCCTGTTTAATATTGAGTTTGAAGATACCGATGTAGATGTTACTGGATGGGTTTAGCGGCTCATTTATTATTTTTAATTTGGAACGTAGGTTAAATAAAAACCCTTAGGGGCTGCGGGCTGTCCGAAAGAGATACCGCGTCTTCGACACAAAGGGCTAAGAAGGAACACGAGTAGTTTTTAGTTATTAGAAGTCTGACACACGGGAGAAGTCATTTTGAAAAAAAAAACATACACACAAATAGAGAACCTCCTACTTTTTTGGAAGACGGTAATGAAAAGAAACACAAAAACACGTCCACGCGAATAAAAGAGCTTTATGAAGATTCCCGCAGTGCCCATTCTTATCACATCCAGTAACAAAAATCCGCGTATAAACAAGTTCCAACAACCCGCTGCGCCTTAATAAATGTAAAATAAACCCAGCCCCCATCAAAATGTCATCAATGTTGGGCAAATAGGTGACGGCTTACATAAAACTAATATTGTTGTTTACACCGACTCTATTATTGGTAACATGGTTTACTCAGATGACCAGGATTGATTATAAAATGTATCTGCTAGCTGTGGCTTTTGACCTTTGGCCACCTGGTAGGTATTTTTTTGTGCTGCTCATTTGTTTTTGAGACTTTCATTTTTTTTTCTGGATTGCATCTCGCAAGTCAACTTATGATACTGGCTTCTGCTTATCCGGACTATCCTATGGAGATATATATTTTTTTTGGCGGTGGTAAATAAATAACCCCTCCCGCTCTTGGGCAGAGCGAAAGGGAGTGTCAGACTTCTACTGATTAAGAACCACCCATGTTCCTTCTTAGCCCTATATGTCGAGGCCGCGGTAACTAGTGTACAACCCACAGCCCATCCTATACCTTAAGAGTGCTTTTCCAGCCAGGCCGTTGGAGACTTTCACAGGCGATTTCCGTCTTTAAATAAAGGTGGTCACTGGACAGTTTATACTTCAATGACAGTTGAATTCGTAGACAACAAGAGCTGCTTTTTATGCTTGCATTGGTGCTGTGTTTGTGTTGAATGTGGTGACTGCCAGTGAGTACGACAATTAGCAATGATTACATTGGGGTACAACTAATGTAAATCGGTCGTTTTGATTGTTTTAGAACCACTTCTATCTGTATTAAACTTTCGTATCGCAATTTTATTGTACATGAACTGATTGTATCCTTCACAACCCAGCTATTACTGGGTAATACGATATCCCTGGGTAAGACTGGGTGCCAGACTTGTGAGTCACTGTCTACCTGTAAGAGCTGTCAAAGATCTACAATTAAATTACAGTCGCGATCTTAAAGTATTTTCTGAGGCACGAACGAAACTTGGTATGTAATAGCCTTATGACTAGATAGATAAACAGCAAAATAATAACACACTACCTATATATTTACATAAACCTGATCATTAGCCGGGGACACGACAGATTTAAAATCACCGTTACATACAACCTACGTGATGCGACGAAGATGTAGGTATGTGAGGTCAAAGTGTCGCTTCTCGACTATGTAATTATAATCAACTTTAAATTTTTGGAACAAAAATTAACTTCAAATAGTTTGTTTGTGCCTAGAGTATTGAAGTGTGGAGGTAGATAATTAAAGGTTGAGACGATAAGTATGTAGGTACCATGAATTGCGTTTAGTAATGAAACTAATGAAAGAAAGAATTTAGATAACAGAAGTAAATATTTAACGTTGTTTTGTGAGTGAAAATAAACATTACGAAGGTGTATTAATAGTTTTCTTATATCATTTTTAGCAATAAGATTACTGTTGGGAAGTCCAACATTTTATTTATATATTTTTTATTCTTGTAACACTACGTGCATGTTGTCAAATCAGGAAGACACGTGTTTTATTTGCCACTTTTCGGCTGATTAAGTATACAAACTCATTCAATTTTAGCCCTTTATGTCGAGGCCGCAGTATCTCTTGCGAACAACCCACAGCATAAAACTACCTAGTGTGTAATTTCACCCTTTGTTGACTTTTTTAATCTAGATTTTAATTTAGTTATTGTGAAACAAAAATTTCCACACTTCAAATTGACCATTTTTGAAAATTAAAACTAAAGAATGAAAACAGGTTTAAATAAATATTCATAAAAAGATTAATAAATTGACCAAGTTTTAGACATTTTTATTAAGAGCTTAACAATATTTTGACAATATAAAGCTTTGAATAAAATTAACATATTACCATTACAAGACCGTGACAGTCCAACAATGTACCTACTAAACGAACATTCAACAAACAGTTCACTTTTACTCGCGTCAACTTGACAAGATAATTAAAAATACAAACTGCTGGCCTTTAGAGTAAGAAAGAGACAAGGTATAAGGCATAGATAAAGCTTCAAGCAGGCCACAGGCTCAGTCACTTTTTCCTCGTCATCATTGTCAAATTAAATGAGGTAAGCTATAAAAAAAAAAAAATGCGACGCTACGCAAACAATTTGCAAAGAGAGTACATGGTGTGGATAAAAGTGGTAAAAAATACACAATAAACACACCACGCCCAAAAATAATACAATGATAAATACAATAACAAAATATGTTGTACTCTACTAGTATGGTACCTACTGGTTTTGACTGACTAACTTGGTAAATCTACACTAATATCATAAAGAGGAAAGATTTGTTTGTTTGTAACAAATAGGCTCCGAAACTACTGGACCGATTTGAAATGTTCTTTCACCGTTGGGATACTACACTATCCCCGGGTGACATAGGCTACTTTTTATCCCTGTATTCCCAAGGGAACGGGAACTACGCGGGTGAAAGCGCGTGACGTTCAATAGTATTACATACTTACTGTTTAACAATCATTTCAAAGTTCTCACGTATTCTGTTACCTACTTAATAAAAAGGAAAATGTCAAGAAATTATGTTTCCAGGTGTTTTGTACTAAACTTTGCTTGATTCATACTCAAAGTATTGTTAGTATTTGATTTAAAAGATTCCGGTGCGTAGTTAAAATTAATAAAGCTATTCGAGTATCTAAATTGTACATTGAATAAACTTTGACAGTTGTCAGAATGAAAATACATATTTAAAAAATATTAAATGGTGAACTTCCGACGGACGGAAAGATTTGTACCTACGACATAAAACTGATTGACATTTGTTCGAAAAATGGTCTAGGTAGGCTTAACTTTGACTACCGACTATTAATAGCAAGAAGGGTAAGGGTTATGTAGTATCAAAATTATGTCATTTCTAACCTATAGCTGTTATACTTTTACGTGCACATAACTAACTTACTTAAAATTAAAACAATAACTTACTTACCTACCTAAAGATCAAACAAATGATAAACGAGTCAATAACATTAATACTTATTTCATTGTAGTTGTTTCATCCTTTCTACTTACGCTATACCTACCGAGCGTGAAGACCATCATAAAAAATCAACGTCAGACCGCAACCTGTTATGATTTATTCGATAAAAACGCAAATAAATCAATAAAAACGTTTATAAACACGCAATAAATGTATGTTGTGCGCGACTGTACATCATGCAATTAATAAATTCATGTTTGACAGTTTAAATTGACAAGAGCGTGTGAACCTCAAAAATATTTTAATATATACTGTAAAATAAGTATGGAGGAAGAACACTTCAAATAAATTATAATTAGGGCAGGACAATCAGGACCTACATTGGCCGAAGCAAAGACTATTTCTGCAGATGGGGGGGGGGGGGGGCTCATGGAAGGCTCAGATCTCAAGTGCGAATGTTGCATTTCCCTACAGACAATCGCTCACCTGCCATCTTGCACCGCATGTCTTGTATCTCTTACGCATTTGATGATCAATGAGATCAATTTACTACATCAGTGAGCGGGGTTCGCATGAGTTTTGGACTATAGTCATCTGATCTTTTTGCCATCAACACACCTCGAAGAAGAAGGGCTGTACAATGATGATTTTTTACAAAAAATATTTTACCTGTTATAATACAAATTGCATTTTAAATAGGTAAGCAGAAACTAGTTTAATTACTACACATTCTAATTAATGAAAAAGGCTTATTAATAAAACGGTTCCGTATATAAATCATCTTCGTTTTGATCATAAAATAGAAATCGATGGATCAAAAGCGACACATACGATCGCCGCTCTCTAATCATCGGGTCTTTGGTCGGTATTATCGGTCATAAAAGTTCATAGTATCATCACATAACTCTCCATAAAATAATTATTAGCTAGCTAACTGAAAAAAAAAGAGTTTTCATGACTAAAGCAGTGATTAAATAACTATTTTACTCAATTTTGTTACATTTAAAATAAACCCTATGCTAACAAGAATAAATGCCTCTTTACTGCAAAATTACACATAGAACAACTATGAAATGACAGTATAAAAATACAATTATTAGTATGTTCTTTTTAATTTCAGGACAGAGATAGACAGAAATAGATTTCCAAAATCATAATTTTGTTTGGATCAATAATAATGATTCGATTCCATGTCATGCATTATTTGGGTTTTTCATCAAGAATTCTTACTATATGGAACATCAGGAATAAATAACTTATAGACAAGACCCGACAGTAAAAAATAACAATTATGATATATTATGGATCTATCTAAAAGGATGCGTAGATTGTATAAAGCTACCAAGACTGTCAGTATTACATAACAGATTTAACTATCAAACACAAAATACTTAGAAATACTTAAAGACATCGCCAGGCTCTCACGCAAAATGTCACATTTCTAACAAGTTTATACAGCATCCTGCAATAAACAGGAATTCTAAGTAGAAGTAATAAATATATACTGAATAAATATTGGGTGAGCAACGTCGCCGGCGCAATCAATTTTATGACAGTAATTACTTTTTGCATCATCCACTAATATTGTCTTTTAGTATAAGTATCTAATCAAATAATGTTACAATGTTACGGATAGGTTTCCCATTATCAAGGATGTTAGTTTTACAGGTATCTTTAACGATGTTATCTTTTACTGTACATCACATCTTTTGTGGCCAATTCACAGAATAATGTTCAGGGTCAACTTGCATTGGCTAGCAAATCACCGAAGTCGTGATCAGTACAGTTATTTGAATAAGGTAAAACCAAAAACTCAATTTTTCTGAATGACCGTAATATATCTTTGAAGCCAATTTAAATTGTTTTTTAAGCGATAATCAAGTAAAAATCCTCTCAACGTTCTATCCTAGCTAAAAGTACCTAATTATTATTCGAAAAAAAAAAATTACCTACATTTTCCATAGCACTTTTGTGCACGACAGTACATGCGCATATGCAAGACAGCGTGCAAATCGATGTCACGACATCCCGGCTGGTCTCGCTGATGGCTCATTAGACGGACGCCATTCATCATCACAACTGGTCCTGTAAGGTCAAAGGTTACAAAGAGACGTGTTCCTTGGATGGTGCTTTTTTATCTCGTGTTTTTGATTGGAGGAGGAAAGTGACAGGTTTTTGTATATTTTTGTTTTGGATTTACTGACCTTTTTTTGTTTCGTAGCTTTCTTTTCGCTTGCTTTAATACGACGATACGTTATTAAACAGGAATCGCGTGGTCAAAAAGCCTGTTACGTTGAAGTTGGATTGCCGTCAAGCCGTTAAGCCGTCAACTAAGCATCCCGTACATCAAACTAAGTAACTTTCAGCCGTTTTCAGAGATATTTAATGATTACTTAAGTCATCACTTAGTAAAGGTTTGACATATTTTTGTATGACAAAACTGTCAAAACCATTACTAAGTGATGGCCTAAGTAATCATTAAAGGTCTCTGAGTGCGGCAGTTTAACGCAAAATTATGCATTATTACGGGAAAAAGACATATGTTTTGTAGTGAATAATCTCCATTCACGATAGGACTGAATGTAACGTGCTCAAAACATTGTGCTGATGAATGCATTGAACGACGGATTAATTGGACGTATTTAGATTAGGTTTATAACATTAAAAACTTGCATTTAACAAAAGAACTTGTCAAAATGTTGATCACGAATATCTCGGTACCTAAAAGGTTCCCAGGCAAGGACAATGTTAGGGAGAACGGGTGCCTTTTGGCTTTGCTAAAAGATTTACACCCTCTATAGCGAAGACTAAAAACCTTTATGGTAGAGAAAAATATGAGTCTCTGTGTCAATTATAAATAAGTATCTTAAATGAATAAAGAAAACTATCACCAATCCGTTAGACCAGTCAAAACTATAATTCAAGAACTATCACGTACAGTCAAGACCAACAATCAATATTAAAGTGTACTTGGGCCTGTGTCCACGACAATTTCACATGCAATTTTCTTGTTCAAACTGAACATTACTAGCCTCAAATTATGTTACTACACAGAATATAAGGTAGTGACCATATTAATAGCTGAGCTGAACGAAGTTTTCTAATAGATTAATAATTATTTACTTGAATATTTTTAAGATTTATTGGACTTGGTGGTAAATTATTGGATGAAGTTAAGTTGGTAAAGCGAAATTGATATTTAAAGAGGTAATTATGTGAAGACCAAGCAGTTATACACCTATGCAATATAAGTAATCAAGAAACATTACGTCTACCACAATAAAATAGAATGCTAATTTATTACTACAAAATGCTTTAGGCAAGCATTCCGCCAGCTTTACCCAAGGGGATAAGAGGAGACAATATAACACTTCAGCAGCTTTGGCAAAAGTCCCATGAACATTAAGAATTTTTCATAGCTAGCTATCAATCAATATGACGCATCAGTAATTTTTGATTGGACCATCTCTATAATGACCGCTACATGTTATATGTATCGATTTTTAGTCTTTTGGCCTTTGGCCTTTGTCTTTTAGTAGACTGCATTCACTCTCCTCAAAATCCTCGTTCATTTCACGCATTTCTCGCTCATCTTCTCACCATATCTTCACCTCTACAGCTAAATATGAAGGAGGATAAGTCACGTACTTATCGCCAGCGATGTGTCGGTAATTTTCGATTGGACAATCTCTATAATGACTGTTTGAGACGTGAGATGCAGGCTTGTTACTTGTTTAGTTTTATATTTTGTTTGAACAAACGACATGGTTGAAGTAATGATGGTGATTGAAAGTCATGGATGTCTTCACGGTGAGGGTCATATATGTGAATGATCGATATGTTTTAAAGAAATCTAGTGTGGTAGCTTCTTTAAATTGCAGTTAGTGTGGTGTCGAACGACTTCACGTGTTTTCTGTTTAAAATACCAGCTGGTTATTTGATGAAAAGAAAAAACGAAAATATGTATTAAGTAGTGCATACCATTACGCCTGTAATTCCTATAGGGCTAGGTGCGTAACCTAATAGAACACCCACATGTCGCTAGTTTCATTTAATAGGGAACGAGCCTTTTGCAATAAACCGGGTGTGGCTCCAGATTCCGTAGCTTCTCGAACGAACAGCTCGAAATAGGTCTATCTTGGAAGAGAAAGAGGCCTTTCTCAGCAGTTGGTCACAGATGCAATTAAAAACATTAAATTGTTATGTTAAACGACACAACGATTACAGAACGATGTTAGACAATTAAAGGTACTATTCCAAACAGTAAAAAAAGGAATACATAACTTTCATATTTTTAAAACTAACAAGCTGCTGGCGCCACAACGGGAAAAAAATAAAGAAGAATAACCAACATGCGTAAAGTTCAAATGTGAAATCTAGTTTTAAAAACACCACACGATCAAACTGAACTCAGCCCCACGTCACATCATCTGAAAGTATCCCAGGTAACAGGGCTGGGCACACGTCATGCGCTAAGCGTCGGCGTCAAAAAGCGTCAGTGTCTACCCTGACGTCTGACGCTTGACGCGACCCGCCCGTCAGACGCTACTCAAGAACAGTGAAATTTGTTCTCAGCACGATATATTCAAATATCTAACCGTATGTCACTCGATACGCCTGACATCTTCATGACTATTATATTTAGACAAAAACATCTGAATATATCGTCTTTCTGCTGTTCAAAATTTAACCTTATTTTATAAGAATAAAGTTGCAAATGCATGTGCTTGATATCACATATAGCATAAAGGAATTCGTCAAACGGCTGTCCGTCATGGCTTTTGTAAAAGACCACCGCACTACCAACTTAATTATACAACCTCAATAAAACTTTAACCCAAGGGAGTAAAGGCTATTTTTCTTTGGTTAGGAAAAGTTTAACCCTTGTAATGCTAAGGTGGTCTGATAAGCGCTTCTTCAAAGTGACGGGCGTCAAAATGTTTCAAAAGCGGTCATGTGTGATGACTCCTTGTTAGCAAGTGTTACGTACTGATAATGACAAGATAATGTTTGAGATAACGATATTGAGTTCCTTGGTCAAAGGTTACGGTTTGGATATTGACCAATGGTGTTTTAAAATAATAAAAATAACTTTTAATAAAATTGAGATTGCTGTACAGGATCATAGGTGATCAAAGTTGTAATGTAACAAATAAATCATGTTCAGAAGTACCTATTATTTTTTTTGCTTCACTGTAAAAGCAGATATTCTCAATTAGATAATTTAGCTTTCACTTAAGCTCTTTTAGTAGAAAAGCAGTTTTGTAGTGGTAATAGTTTTGTGCGCAAAATAATTGTTTTGGACGTGCGATTGCAAACTCTAGCCCGTTATAGGTAGATACAATGGTTAAAGCATTTCTAAAGTCTGAATTTCTATTTCTTTGAATTTTATTTTCAAATGGCACCACATCTGGACTCCGTGGCTGCATTTGCAAAATTACTGTTGGGAAAATACATTAATGAAATCGAATTATTTTTTTGGGGGTTCTTCTTTCGATTCGACAACTCAAATTTTGTCCAACCAGTACGTAGCAACCTGGACAGCTCTTTCGTTTGAACGTGCAATAAGTTGGGCACGACGGACAAGAGAGAAGGTGCGGCATGTCCTGTGTAGGGGCTCCACACTCACATTCAATCAGAGATGGATCTATTATACCCCATCTAGCCAGATTGGATCGGCAGCGGCCAACTTGGGCGCGTAGTCTATTTAAAGATTTCCATATTGGCCACGGCAGTTCGTGGCCAGGGGGTAGTTTTTCTTTCGTAGTGATGTAGTGTGGAGGAGGGGGAAGTTTGTTTCGCCACAGTGTGCTTCGCTCGTCTGCTGCGCTGTGCTTTGAAGAGGTGGTGTGTCTGAGGAAACTTTTTCGGCTCTTCAAACGGGTTCTTATTAATTGGTGTTCGTACAAAAGGTGTCAGCTGTCTGTTTCTTGTTTACCCTTTTCAATACGAAACGCTATTTCCCGGCGCACTACTGGAGGAGGTGGGAAATCATCAAACAACCTCTCCCGCTCTAGCCATAGCGGAAGGGAGTGTCTGGCTTCTACTGACAAAAAACCACCCATATTCTTTCTTAGCCCTTTGTCAATATGCCTGACCTGGAATTCAAACTTAGAATCCTATGCTCAGCAGTCACAAAGGACAAGCTTTATTTGTCGATAAGCAGTAGAGCCTACAGTTATTACACAACGATAGTAAGTACTTATAAGCACGAAAATAATGAACCGCAGTTTGAAGGAAATTCTGAAGATCTATTAAAGAGGAACTAAGTCATGAAACATCACAACGAAACAGGCAATACAATGGACGTGAAGAAAAATTATGTAAAAGCTACAAGTAAAATTATAACACCATAACCAAATAGCCCCACACATTCTAATGTCAACAAATAAGCATGTAGACCCCGCAGTAATCACACAACGATAGTCACGCGCATAAATAAAAAAGATCACGTAGTACTTAACGAGAATTGTTTCTCAACATTTGACATTCCGTCGAAACAAATTGTAGGTTCGATGACTGTGTAACGTTTTTCTCACACGATTGGAGAGCAAATAACTAGGTGCTGATGATATGGCAATATCGTTTCACGAACTAGGTACTGGGTGTGGACTGAGGGGTGAAATACTGGTGGGTAGGTTGGCCAAGATCTAAGCAAATGTTGGTTGATTCGTGGTGCTTTTGGCACCGCTAATGATGATCAGGAAAATGTTAAAAGAAACAAAGATAATTATAATGATAATCAACAGAGTGTGAGGATAATGATGATGAAGTTGTTAATATATTATAGGCATTGGAAATAAAAGAATTCGAAATGATAGCAAAGTTACTGATACAAATAATAAAGTAGACTTTAAAACTAATCCAGAAGCAAAAAAAAAATCTATATTTGTTTGAAAAAGACCCCGTTCTATAATGATGAAGTAAAAGTTAGCTGAGCAAACGAAAGCACTACAACTTGCTCACCAACGTTAACGTCTGTGTATCACACGTCTAAGTATAGCTTCGGTCATACTATCGTGGGTACAGCCAATTTTCGCCTCTCATATTGGTAGCGTGTAAGTACTCGATTGTATCATGATTTCGAAATTGAATTGAATACTGTCGTACTACCCGTCGAGATTGCTGTGCACGATTTTTTCTTCCCTTTCCATCTTTATGCGTGTGATAGGGATGGCGCTATATAAATGATATTTCCTTTTTGGTTTTGTGTTGAATAGGCTCGCGGTTGTCAGTGTCAATTTTAGCTAGTCGTGAACGAGCTTTGTGTCAATTTTAGCCAGCGAGCGGCAAAGGGTTAGCTGCTTCTTTATAAGGCTCATCTTTTGCGGCATTCTTGTCATGATTGCGCACCTATATGTAATTTTAGCGATTGTTCTTAGATTGTTTTTGGTTTTGTGATCATACTGGGAAAATTTTAGATTGAAATTGTGTCTGGGATACCTTACCTAACTTTATTTTAGATTAGTCTTTGTGGGAAATGACATGAGAACATAATTTTTTTTTGAGGATATGTTGGCCTGTCGGTATACATGCACAAACTCACGCTTCTGTCCTATGGGGTATGCAGAAACCCAGAACAATTCCTGCCTACGATTCTTACATACTCTTTTGCCTCATCCACGTTTATACATCTGGTCATATAACGCGATGGTTGCGACTTTGCGAGTAGTAGCAGGTATTACTCAGTAAGTCAATAAAATCAACGAATCATAATTTTCCTTTGCAAGATCACAAATCACATAACGTATAGCAACATGTCTCTTATAGCCAGATAGATCGTCTTCCTAAGGTATAATTTTGATCAAAATGATGATGATGTCATTTTTCAGTTCACTTATGGCAAATTCAATTCGCATCTCCTATTTCATATCCTTTTCAAATATTAGCCAGTATGTACGCACATCCATTTATGTAGTTGTCCGCAGCGGTAGGCCCAATTACGTCGCTAATTCAACCGATGATGGGACATTGTGGTTCTCAAACTTTAATTCCATATTAGTTTTGAACTTTATTCTAATTAAAATTGAGACTAGATTGATAAGCAACGTGTTTTTGAGCGAGTTTGTCTTACAGAAAAGAGGTTTGGTATCATGGTAAATTAAACAGAGAAATATATCGGAAAAGGTTTGAGATCCATTGGCTATTGTCTCATCATCTTTCGTACATAAAATACAGGGACTACATGAAAGTCAATGGAAAACGTGAGTATAATCGCAGAGAGAATTCTTAGCTCGATTTTTTTTGATAAATCTGCATATTGGATTTAATTTCGTAGATATTAAAATCGCATCGGATTTGAGTTTTAAATGTGTAATAGAATAAGTGTTGAGTTATTCATATTTTTATTTCAATTTAGACCATACTCAAAACAGTATGCGATGAGAAGGGACGAATTATTGTATGTAACTAAAAGAGAGATGAATGGTTAATCTCGATGGACGGAGAGGGAGAGCAACACCAAGGAAACGAAAGATGAAACAGGGGTGATTCGAAGAAAAACCCGTGTTGCGCCGACCCCAAATAACAATAAAGGGTAAGTAGATGATGACAAAATAATTACTTCAAAAATACCCCAAACAAAATTCACCACAACAAACAACTATTAACCCTCCACTTCCACTTCTCCCCACACCAGTACCCGTCACCCACGTTCCAGTTCGAGTAATGACAACAACTACGTGCGCCAATCGTCCGCAATACAGCACGACAACGCAAATACGCGTCCCGTGACGGACGCAGTCGCCACCGTGCCGCCATCGCCACTGTGACGATCACTTGCGTACGCAATTGTACCTGGTAATGGCGCATTTGCGTCCGATGAGACACGTACGGGTAAATCTTCTTGTAATTGAGAATGTACGCTACCGTCTTGTCTGTGAAAGGAATGTTGGCTTGTGGGAGATTTGTGTACTGTTTTTGGTGCATAGGTATGGGTAATCGTGTCACATAGAGCATACAAATTTAGATTTATTTCGTGACGTAATAAAGTAAGTATAATTATTTTATTTTATTTTTTAAAACGTTGCCCCACACTAGGAATTTCTCCTGTATCGTGGGTGCGTTCACATATTGCGTAATGCTTTCATATTTATCATCATCATCATCATTTTAGCTGAAAGTGTTGGTACATATCTTGCGTCTCGCATTCAGCGAATCTCCGTAACATTCACCACAAGGGTAAGAGGCTTTAGAGGCACTCCAGACATTTTTAGATGCTGTAGAAGCCATTAAAGCATAGCTTCATAATAATAGCCATGTGCTTTAATTGATTGTAAACCTATATTGCAAGTTTATGGTTTTGATTTTTTTTTATTGGAGCATAGATAAACAAAGTCATGTATCAGAGTTAAGTGGAAAGAGGGAACTAGACCTAAAATAATAGACGAAAGCAAGCTTGCATTTCCCGGTGGGTCTCAATACAATTTTCTAGTGTGAAATGGACCTAAGCAATAATAAGCCAAATAACACATTTATCAAAATTATTCTTACACAGGAGCACATTTCAATTTTACCATAACATCAAGGTAAAAACAGAACCCAACGTTTTATTGGGTTCAATAAAAAGCCAGAATCTTCCGCACCATTCCCCAACAATGTTTAATATTCCACCCTTTACACTGTGACATACCACTCCATTGATGCGTAACCGTTGATCACTGGTGTGTAGCCTAACCTTCTAATGCAATTGCACAGGCCTCCTCAATATGCACGGGCGGGGCTAAATATTTGCTAACTGATTAAAAGACAAAGCTGTCCTGCCTGAGGCCACCGCATGGAAACAATTGCTGCTGGCTTCTAAATAATATTAGTGGAGCGGATCATACGCGTCACAGATCACAGGGACGTTTGTACCCCTTGTGGAGATGGGGGGTCGGACTTAGTGGGGTTAGGAGCGGATGTTTAATTTTAAATTTAGGAGGACTTTAAAACGCTGGGTGAGACAAACTGATTTGTTAGTTTGTTTTACTCTTTCATGAAAAAATTTCATGAAAATCGGTTTGTCATAGGTATTGGTATTTCTTTTTGTCTGCAGTCGGGAGTAGTAGTAAAATTTTCATCAGTAATTTAAATAAAAACTGCTCTTTCCTACAGAACTGCAAGACCTACAGCTGAACAACTTTATGGGAGGGGACGGACAATGAACTGAATGGAATACGTGGTAACCGTTTATGCTTCAATGTTAAATTTCATTGGTATGATGACTACGTAAATTACACGACTTTTTTAAGTCGATTAAAGTTTATTTAATTTATCATTTCTGCTAGACACAGATAATCAAAATAATTATCTCTAAAATACCACTTAAAAAAAACATTTATTTTATTTGAATCGCTCCGCTTATCAACATGCGAGCACCCTAAATTCTCCGTCTCAGAAGCTCTGAGTTGACATTAAAGATTATGCGAGATTTACATCGCAGGAAAATTTCAATATAACCTCTGTACGTTATACTGGTGATTTTACGAAACACTGTTGTTCCCCATTTTGGGGATTTTCTTTAATTTGTTTGAGCTCGGGTGTGCGAGTTATTAAAGCTGAATGTTGTTTGCGAATTTCGAATTATTTGCTCCTCGATTGTTGTTTGTTCTAAATTATAATGAGGAAGTGATACGTATTTATAAATTGAAAGAACAATACGCATTTTCAGTTTTGTTTTTGGTAAGGTCAATTTATTACAAGTCAATGTTTTGACGAGTATTTTTTACACTTTTGAAATATATTAACACATAATTGCTACACAGTGATACAAATATAAATACAAAAAACGCACGTAAAAATCTGCAGGTATGACAGAGCCGTGGCAGAAAACTCTCCTTTTCCGAGAACACTGAAAATTATTAATTTTATTTTTATAAACTTTAGAAGTCTGCTTCTTTTTTTTCCTACTTAGAGCCCTGTAGATAGATATTTATCAGTACGAAACAGTTGAGTAAGGTACTTATTTAGATCAAATGCTAAAACCGATCGACACTTCGTTACTTGATTCAAAGTATCATCACACCATACCGTCCGATAACCACGCTATCGCCAGAAACGGGGCATGCAGGGTAGGGGACGCGGCAGATGTATTGTTAAACACCCAAATCAATCGATATTAAAGGGGCTATTGTGTGTTGACGGGTGTTACAAAGCTTTGCACAATGTTATGTTGATCGATGGTGAATTAATAACGTTACTTGGTGTGCTATAAGATTTTAGACCTGGTTACACCTAGAACCGGTTTTATTTCCTCGTAAGGTTTAACGTTTAAAAGAGGTAGTAAAAGGCTTAATTGAAAAAGTCTTTGGCACCACAAAGGACTAAAATAATAGTTAGCGGTAAACGAATTGTTCTAGAAATACTATTAAATAAGGACAGTAATTTGAGGCGAAAAATGGGAACCCCCATTTTTCGCCTCAATCACCTGGATTTTTTTCCAGGTGTTTTTAAAATAGACAATTTTATAAATGTTGACGTGTTCTTTTCGAATTTCAACTTTGCCACCTCATACCTTTGTCGCTCGCACTGCCATTTGGGAAAAATCGCGGTGGAAAACCGTTTTTTATATCTCTGTTCTGACTCATTTTACAATGAAAATAGTTCCTTTCCACACCACCTTACCACCACCACCTAAGCGGTGGGTTTTTTAGGTTTCCCTACCTCAAATGGGTTAACCCTTAAAAAATTAACTCTTAGATCACTCTCTTGTCCGTTTTGACAAATACGGGCTAAAAAAAAAATGCTTTTTATACCGCAAACAATTGTGATCTATGGTGCAAGTGGATTTGACCAGTTAATAACAGGATTATTGGACACGGTTGTTGAAACATTGACTAGCCGTATAAGCCGCTATCGACATTAATGAGGATGATCAGCATCCACTGGGGATATGTCATAATAACACGTTATCCAATAAATAACCAATATAAAAGCATAAGTTCAGTGTCCTCTAGACGAGCTAATAGTACTTTAAAACCTTATACCTTAAGTAATAAGGTTGAAAAGTCGTCCACAGTTACTACAGTACCGATGCCACCAGCACATTAAGTTACTACAATTTCTCAAATTTCTTTAATAGATTTGAAACATTATAGCTAAAGCATTAGGTTCAAGGTTGATTGGGAAATACAACTAGTACTGACGCCAAGCAACCATATACTTACTAAGAATTCACACAAGAAAATAATTAGATAAAATTAAAATGCTACTTCATCATTATCATCACAGTTCCAGCCAAAAGACGTCCACTGCTGGACATAGACCTCCCCCAGGTGTCACCACATTCATTGACCAGTGCGTCTCGCATACTCCCGCTAGTTAAGTTTAGAGAAATTTAAAAAATCTTTTTACATATCGACGTTTGTATTTAAAACCTAAACTTCCTAATTAAACAAAATAAAAAATGTCGCCCCCGAAGTTCCCCGACTCGGCGACGCGGGCGCAAGCGACGGCGGCGACGTTTGGCGATACTTTACAATTTAAGTCCCTGTAAGCTCCTTACCGAGAACCGGTCCCAATCGAGCGGCATTTATTATTTTATTAAGCTTTTTAATGTTTACGGACTTGGGATAGGTTTGGGCGTAGTGGAAGCGAAGATATTCGAAGTATATTATGGATTGAAAAAAAAGGTAATAACGGGGATGTTACACACCCCCACACACACATCCCCGTTTTTACCTTTTTTTTTACTACGAATAATTTAATTTTATACTTCGAATATATTCTTTGCAAAGCCAAAGTGTACTTCCCACCCAGGCACATTAAAATCTTGAAGTGGTTAATCTAAAACACATAATATGTAACTTTTGAACACTAAGCTACAAACGAAATAACAAAAAACAACGCAAATCATTTTGAGAAAAATTCCTTTATAAATTCATACCCTGATCAGTTCCGTTGAGGGAGTGATGAACTTCAGTTGACAGTATTGCTCTTTATGCAGAACATTATACTTAAAAAAGAATTTCGGCCAATCGGCCATAACGGCACCTAGCTGAGACCAACCTTTGATGCAGTAGATATAGAGCTCAATTACCTTTTTTTGTTTTTTTTGGCGGGTGGAAAATCATCGAAAAACGCCTTCCGCTCTTAGGCAGAGCGAAAGGGAGTGTCAGACTCCTACTGACTAAAAACCACTCATGTTCCTTCTTAGCCCTTTATGTCGAGGCCGCGGTATCTCTTACAACATCTCGCAGCCCCGACGGGGAGCTCAATTACCTTAACTACATTGTGCTGTCCTATTGACCAAGCAGAATAACAGCTATAGCATATCTGTCACTGCATTTTCACCCTTTACTATAACGAAATAAGTATTAAAACAATGATAATAAGCCGAGCGGTGGATCACTTTATTGCGGGAAGGCCAGGCATCTCCCTCTCATTAACTTAACAATTTCGTTTTTCTTTCTTTTCATCTTTTGTATATGACAAATTCTTGATGCGTCAGATTTGTTAAGTCATTTTAGGCCGATTGAAAGACTTACTGTTGAGATGAATTGAATGGATTATGTTACTTCACAGTGTGCATTATATAATTTGTCATTTATTTGGAAAGAAAGTCATTAGATATGTAAGTATCTGAAGAAGTACGAAGACCAAAGAAGATGCATAGAATCATAAAAAGTGTGATTACGTCAGAGTTTCAAAATTTACTCCTTAACGATTTTTGTCTATCTGCAGGGCTATTGCGTATCTTTTAGATGACAGCTAACCTATAGTGCCTTTTAATTACTGTCAAATGGTTCCATTTTGTACTAAACCAGTATGATAGCCACTGTAATTTAAAAGATACGCAATAGCCCTGCTGCTCATAGTTCCAGCTGCAAAGACAGTTTCCGAAGCGTTTGTGTTTGACGAGGTGTAGATTTGCTAAGACCAGCATCTTTTACTCTTTTTGCTTGGTCCTTGTGCCGTCGACTGCACTAGTGAAAATTATAATTAAAAGGTTGTCACCAAATATAAAATCAAATACATCACCCGTTGAACATTAAATCAGAAGCAGAACATTAAAAGAAAAATTAATATCAGAAGATCTAAAAGCAATTCAAAAGGGAACAATTAAATCACCACAAAAGGAGAACTAATAAAGTGATTAGCACTCCACCACAAAAAGAACAAAATCTTTGAACAAAGATCCAAAGACCCTAAAAAAAGTACAACCATAAGCCTACCGATATAAAACAATGAGACAATTATTGTCGTCGGCGCAACCCGGGATAGGGGAGGGAGGAGTAAAAAAGAGCAATCCCCCGGGATTCGTGATAAAAGATTTTGGCACGAGGGGAGATACGGGATTAAACGTGTGATACTTTGTCTTTTTAAACGAAGCTTTTTTACTCAAGTAAGATATAAAAGGGGGTTGTTATGAAAATTTAAGGTGGCATTTTTTAGATTTTTGTGCGCCGAGTAATGGTTAAGGCGGGCAAAGTCTTTTTGTAATGAGATGTTAGGCAGGTTTAGGAAGTTTTATTAAAACAACTTTCTTCTTTGCAGGAAAGTTGAGTAAAAGACATTGTGTGAAGAAGATAATCAATGATTGAAATCATAATTAATGATGATATAAGTCAGTCATAGCTAATCTGCATATTTTGAAATAAAATTATACTATTTAGATTGCGAAAATACATGTTCGACTGCAAAAACTTGCATGCACGTACGCAAAATCATGTCGACAGGCTACCATTAAAATAAATCATAACTAGCAACACTTTACTTTAGATTGTAAATAGTTTAGAGTTAGACTAATTTCTACAACCTTATTTGATTTGAGTTTCTACTACCTACCCATTAAACTTCCCAAAACTCCTTAAAACATCATTAATCACCAATTACACATCTTTATCGTTAACAATACAATTGTTACACTCAACTGCCGCTTGACAACAATTGATAAATTAACAAGATTGTGAATATCCCTCGGCGACTCCCCTCTTTTGCCGAAAAAAGGAAAAAAAAAGCAGGGGAGACACGATTACTTGCCCCAAGCGTCCCAAGATGTGACAGATTAGCTGGTAATTTCTTCTAAATTGATATCTCAAGAGGCATGCTCTTTTTCCCCCGACTTCCCCTATTTTTTCTCCGTTTTCCTCCGAACTTTGAAAGATTGCCAGTCACCGTCGTTTATCGCGGTAACTATGGAAATCTTTGACATGAATTGGATGGCGGTCGATGTTTTTGAAATCATACATTTTTCCTCAAAAAAGAATTTTATTTATGATATTTCTAGACTTAGGATGACTAAACTTAGTGTGCAGAGGCTGATTAGTAGGTAGTAAATAATATTTGCCAAGCAAAGTCTAACGGGACAATGTACCAAAAGTTTGGTTTTTTGTTACCAATCAGCACGAAAGTCTCCATTGTAACATTCACTAATCAGAAGCTGCCATACATGGAACAACCTAGCCAAGTCCACCTTAGCCCTCAACCCAGACTTCAGTGGCTGTTTTTATTTTGCCACGAGCCTCAAAGAACAAGTTCACAAGAAAGACTAAGTTACAGGTTAAAACAAAAATGCGAGTGAAGGGTAGCCTTATTACAACACGCAGCGCTTAATTGTATATCATCAGCATTTGTCGTAAATATAAAGTGATTACGCAAACTTCATTTTTACAGCATCGCACTGTCATATCGTGTGGCAATTTGTAGCGAATTTGACTTGATTTTGTCCGCTTGGTACTAATGATTAGAACCAGGTCAAAAAAATCCTTTTTTTTGGCATAAGCCCTAGCCTTGATCAATAGTGGCGACTACCTACCAGAAAGCGCCCAGACAGTGAAGCTCGACAAAGTCCCAGAGAAACAGTTTAATGCGCCTACCACACGCTCATGCTTCACCACGTACTTGCCTGCGCAAACTGGCATGAACTCGGAACACCGTGCGTGTGGTTGGAAAAATTGTATCACACGCAAATCCCACGGCGCGGTTGCGAATTATTCGACTTGCTAGATTTTTTTTCTGGGCAAACCAGGCCTGCGCGTACTTGTCTGTCTGTGTGGTTAGGCGTTCAGTGTTCACACCGCAGTCGAGGCTAGTCACCGGCCGATGAGGTACGTTTTGTCGGTTTCGGCCGTCTACGAAACCGTAGTTTCGTAACTGGTTTCGATGAAGGAATGATTTGTCCTTCTACGTAACTAGTTTCGATGGAGGACATATTTGTCTTTGTTCGAAACCACGATTTTGTACAATGGTTACGTACAAGGAATTTACTGTTATGGTTTCAATGAAGGAATGATTTGTCCTTGTACGTAACTAGCTTCCATGGAGGAATTATTTTGGGGATTGAGGTAGTTCAGTAGAGCGTTGGCTGTCTACTGAACTGATCTTCATCTTGTAATTATTGAAATTAGGTAAGTCTGTATTAAAATAAATAAACCGGCCGAAACCGTTTTGTCGTAGTGGTCGTCCGTCATTTAAAAAGGCAGACCTACGTACGTATGATCGCGTCTTGTTAACTGATTTTTGAAGTCTATGAAATCTCTGCCTGCAATTTGGAAAATTAAATCAAAGGATTAAATAAATAGTTCTTCACTGGGAAACATTGTTTACACGTCGACGATTTCGACTAAAATGAGGCCTGCGCGTTCATAACTAAGCGTGTGGTAGCGCCGTCCGTGTTCAGATTTTTCGTACAAAAAGCTCGCGCAGGCCGGGACTGTGGTAAAGCATGAGCATGTGGTAGGCCATAACTATCTTGGATCCCGCAACGAAAATAATTTAAAAAAAATTGCGGAGGAGTAGAAAAATCATAATTTCCGCTTCAATAAAATCTACTTGCCGTCGAAGTGTTGGATGTGTTTCTGTTCTTTACTTATGTGTAGTTAGTGTCTCACCTGGTGTGAGTGTTGACCATGAACCTCTGACTCTGTTTGATTTGCAACCCGACCAACAATACACCCTGCAATACAGGGTGTATTGCAGGTTGGTGGACGTCGAAGAAAAATATCAAATGTGAAATTGACATAGTCATACCTTAATCAGGTCACTAGTTGGCGACATAAAATCCATAAGAGAGAAACCTGACTAGCTTTTAATAATAATTTTCATAAAGTTAGATTTTTGCAGCTAAATCAAAAGGAATTATACACCAGCACATAGTGAAACAAATCAAAACTAGCAGTAGAGCAATTTAACGTTCACTTATACAATATTTACGTAATTTTAAACACCAGCATACCATGCTCTGTCCACCGCATCCAAATCTTCAAGTAACTCACCAATTCGAAGACCAGTGGGAGGTCTTGTTAAATTGGTGGTACAGCATGTAAGTATGTAGTCTTGGAAGTTTCGCTCTGTTTAGTATAAAGGTTGATGCATCCTTTAAATCGTTGTAATATATCATTTTCTATCGTAATTGGCGATATTTTGGACTGTACTCATGTTCAGATTTAATCTAGGACGTCATAATAAAGATATGTATCTTTTCATGGCTGATGTTTGATATTTGGACGTCCGTCCGGTCATTTTGTTTATTACTAGCGGACGTCACGCGGTTTCACTCGCGTAGTTCCCGTCCCCGTGGGAATACTGGGATAAAAAGTAGACTATGTTACTCAGGGTGAATGTAGCTTTCTAATGGTGAAAAGCAGAAATTGGCGCAGTTGTTTTTGAGTTTATTCATTACACACATACATACACACAAAAAAATACAAATCTTTCCTCTTTATAATTTTAGTACAGATATAATCAACTAAGTTGACAACATGCAAAACATCACGCTGGTAATCCCTGAAGAGTCAGGCAGAGGTGTACCTAATAGTACGCTCACATGTCGCGAGCTACGTCGCATACAGTAATTAGGAGCGGGCCTATTGTTATCATCATCATCACCAGCCATAAGACGTCCACTGCTGGACAAAGGCCTACAAGGTGGCCTGTGTCCCAGCAGTAGGAAAATAAAACTTAAATAAAAAAAAAAAATCTATGCTTTAAGCCCCCTTTTTTTTGGCGGGTGGCATATCATCAAATAACTCCTTCCGCTCTTGGGCAGAGCGAAAGGGAGTGTCAGACTTCTACTGACTAAAAATCACCCATGTTCCTTCTTAGCCCTTTATGTTGAGGCCGCGGTATCTCTCACAACATCCCACAGCCCATGCTTAGTGCCTTAAATGGTGTCAGATTTTTTATGTCACTCGCTGGACCTCTGACTTGGATTTACATACCGCCGAGAAATATCTCTCAGGCATGCTGGTCTGATTAAGGTAATCATCATCATCATTTCAGCCAAAAGACGTCCACAGTTGGACAAAGACCTCCCCCCGATCACAGGTGTCACCACATTGACCGGTTCCGTGCGTCTCGCATCCAGCGTGATTAAGTACCTAAAAAAAAATGTACAGCAATTCTATTTAGAAACCCAGCATGTTATAACACACAGACTGTGTTCGTCGCCTACGCATGGCTATGTATTTATGATCTCTGCAGGCTAAATGTTCGTTCATTGTCGCAATTAGCACAGGGGCTGTTGTGTTGCCAAACGTTGAGGCTAAAAATAGGAGTATGCGCGGTTTGAAATGACCAGTGTCTTTTTCATTTTATTTTGTACATGGCCTCCATCATGCTATTGCAAACTAAATTTTGTCAGATGACCTTATGGCAAATAGTCAATTATCACATGATCCACAGCTTGACTTCACCTCACCCACTGCTGGGCTTATGCCTCTAAAGGGTGTAAGAGTACCTTAAAGCAAACGAAGGGCACTTGTTCTCCCCACCGCTGCGAACATTTTTTTGTTCTATACCATACCTGGGAACCCCCTAGTTACGGAGATATTGGGGGTTTAACTTCCAATTTTTGTACAGCTGATTTTGTAAATACTAGTTTTTCAAAATAAAAATTACTTAAATTACCTCCATTTTTAGACCCCCAAAAAAAGTCGTTTCCCAGCAAACATTATTTTTTTTTTTTTTTTATTAAATTCATTTACTTTATTTCTCTTTTTTTTTCTTTTTTCTATTAATTTTCTTTATTTTTCTTTTTTCTTTTATTTATTTTTGCATATGGGTACTTTGTTTGATGTACAGAATGCTTGATTGACGTATGTGTGAAGGGTTAACTTACACCAACGACGTATTATATATAGACACGTCATGAACTAACATGGCGGCACTTCAAAACGGCGATAATATTATAAAACTACTTTTACGCGTAAAGAAAGGGAAAGAAAATATGACACCGTACAGCAGGATGCCTGTTTTCTTTATATTTTGCGCAGGTTTACACACACGATTTAAATTAAGACCAAACGTAGCGTCGCGCGAGAGGTTGGTGCGTAACTAAGCGCGATGTGGCCAATTGGCTTCATTTTATGTTGTCATTTCTGAGGGCGGACAACGTATCTATAGTTTTAATATATCATTGATTTACACCCTGTATTTGCTTGAGCCAAGCTTAACGTTCTTGTGCCAGCTTTATTCAGGATATTCTTGCGATGGCAACAACTGTCTTTCCAGTATTTGGACGCCACTCGGTCACAGTTCAATTCCATCTGCCTCCACCGTGTCTTGCTAGATGTCCTGTCCAACTCCATTTGAGATCCATTACTCGTTCTTCAATATCGAAGACCTCAATCATCATTAATTTATATGTAGGCCCAAGTAAAACCGGAAAATTATATTGTTTTATTAAACCACTTAAATCTCATAAATAAGTTAAAGTTAGAGTCAAACATGGCGTTAAACCTGGATTGATCATTTGTCTAGTAGGAGTGTTATAGTTATGGCTCTAAGACTTCGTTCCGGTCATATTCCATCGAATAAGTTTGGCTTTCTTATGAAAAAGGTTACTTCTCCTAACTGTGAAGAATGTGGAATAATCGAAGATGTTCAACATGTTTTGATGGAGTGTGTACGGAATGAGGCTATGAGATTTAGTTTATTAGGATTAACCAAAATGTGGGAGTTTGTAACGCAATCCTGGCTTGTCCTTTATCGGAACAAGCTCGGATTTTATATAAATTAGCAGCTTTTGTTTTTAAATAGTTAATTGTTAGTTTTAGTATTATAGTTAATCTTAAAGGGCGACGTTATCGCTCAGCGATAAAGCCCTTTAAATAAAGAAAAAAAAAAATGGCGTTAAACCTAATCTAAAAAAATCCACATAAATTACTTAACCAATGCTTACGTGTCGTACCAAAACTCTGCACAACTTTTAACTATTCAACACCACTATAACCTAAATTAAAGCTTACACCACCAATTCGTCGCCCCGGGCAGGAACGCTTGACTTCCAACCGTTTACATCCGCACCCGATGATACACGTTTTTTTTCCACTTTTCTCTTTTTCCGGTGTCAAGCTGTCGTGTGCATGACATTCGCTTTGTTCACTATTGACAGCTCTGCCCGGAATATAATAAAAATATTCCATTTTGTAGGTGGGCGGGAAACGGTGAAAATTCTGTTTGGTGAAATGTGTTGCTCTGTTTTTGTATTGAATGTGTATGTGGGCATTGTTGTGATGATAATAAATATTTGTGAAAAGTTTATGATGAGTGGTATTTGGAATGGACGTTGTTTTTTGTCTAACCAAACACTGTTATAAATGATGTTCCAAAAGGTTAGCGTAAAACGAAACCTTACTACTCTTTCAGTTTCCTGTAAATGCAAATAAAAAAGAATTTTCATACTTAGTTTTTTGTTTACTAAATACGTTTAGTATCAGGAATTTCTCAGTAACAGCCACAGAGGATTGATTTGAGTCCGGTTGATGGTAATAGGCACGCCCTCTATTCCATGGGATTTTAACATTACTATCGAAATATAGGTATACAAATGGGTACACCTCTGTCTTACCCTTCGAGGTTTACTAGCGTGTGTGTGTTTTAGTATTTTTTTAAATAGGGATGTTTATTGACTTTAAAAAATGTGATTCTAATAAGTCCGTCTGTTAGATTATCGAAAAAGATTGGATATGTATTTTTTGTTTTATCAAATCAACAAAAATTGACGAACATAAAACGCGTCAAAGATTTATGTGGGTGTTCGTGACGTCACTGACCGCTAAAAATGTCATACTAATGTCTTAGAGTATGACGTCACACGAGTTTTCAAAGAACTGTATCGTCTTCATTGTTTGTTTACGTGTAAAAAGAAAAAATACGTGTCTAATATTTTTTGGTAATCTATATGACAGACGAATTAGATTTTTTTTGTTAACATCCCTATTATAATCTCCAAATCACCTACTAGTTATAAAGTCGCCATAGGTACCTAAAAATCTACTAGAAATCGTTATGAAGACCTGCTCGATTGACACCACAATGCCTCACCCATCGCACTACAGTTTCTAACTGTCCATCCAACATCAATTCCTACTTACCTCATAAAGGTAAAAGAGCGTAAAGTTACGCTGTTGGCGCTTGTCAGAAATCTGGACGCACCTTTAAAGGCCTCTCATATGAGTGACAGCTTAATGTAGTCTGCTCGAAAAACATGATTGATCATTATCAGTTACCGTATCGAAGATACTGGCTCTCTCTCTCTCTTTGAGAGGAACTTTGTGGTGAAATTTGGTTGATCTGTCATAGCTTTAAGTAGCTGCGGCAATGATTGATAGCATTTTGATGGGGGATCGAAAATCGAAACACTATAAACGATTATATTGTCGTCTCTCTTTTTGAAGTCTCAGCTATTAAAAACAAAACAGCTGTTTTCTACGAAACTGCAATACCTACACATATGTGTGTAAGGTAGGTAATAAATCTGTTAAAATATACGGATAAATGACCTATGAAAAATTTGTACGACCCCACAGAATGATGAACTGAATACCAGGTAACCGTTTTAGCGCTGATGTCCCATTCCACCCTTATAAATTAATAGTGATAGTAGCAATATCTATAGACCATTGTGACCTTGATGAAGTACATATTTATAGGCTAGGTCAGAAATATAACTTAACATTACGCCTGTATTCACCGTAGGGTTAGATCGAGGTGTAATAGTTCACCCATATTTTGCCAGTTTTGACATAGTAATAGGGAGCAAGCCTATTGAGATCAACCAGGCATAAGTTCAGACTGCATGGCTGTTTCTGAAAAAATCTTAATGGAAATACCCAATAACAATATGTCCAACCTAACCCATGACCTCATTGCAACTAATAGACCAAAACGAGGCAGTCAATATGAACGTGTAGTTAGAAATAAAATATTTACCAGTGGTTAACACTTTTATCAATTATCAAAAATAAGGACAACTTTTATCAATTATCAAAAATAAGGATCATTCTCAGGAGATCCATTGGTCAGATCTATGATGGATCTGCTGGGAATTTGTTTTCTCTTATATCCACCATCTAAATAAGTGGATCTACTGAGAATATTTTTCTCAGAAAATTCATTGGCCAGATCCATGATAAATGGAAAATGGATAATGGATCTAGTGAAAATGATAAAAAAAACCAGTTCCGGGGTTTTACTAAGACTTAAAAAAAAAGAATGCCACATAATTATCCACCACGTATTGTAGTACACCAAGAGAGGCAGTTTTAGAATACAGACATCAGTCATTAGACTCATACACCAAACTCATATCTCCGTATTTAAAGACTCCGAACCTAGTATTACTCCGTAATTATCGACCACAGAAGAAGTCTATATCATGTTTTAAAGTTCATTGACCCAGTAAATCAGTGGTTAGACTCTCAAAAAGCATACAGACAACCCTGTTATTAATTTTTGATGTAACTATACCGTCTGTCACACTTTCTTTGTGTCCTTTCACAGCCTTTTACGGAGAATTGCCTGGAGACAACAATTTATTATTCAGTTGAAAGTAATCATTTGCATATTAAAAGTTGTTGGCGATAAGCTATGAGCAATATAGTGTGCTTCAGGTGATATGATTTTGGAGACCACGCGGTGTTTCTTAGAGGATAAAATAATGTCTATCACCATTTGCCTAGGCAAATGGCTATGGTTTGGCTTTGTCTCACTTTACATGGGGCGACAGCCTATCTGACCTCCACAACCCAGATAATGATATAACTGAGAAATACGATATCCTTTTTGGCTCATTGTCCGATTTTGATGAAAGTATGAAAGAAACTTAAAATTTAATGTATAGCCTAGACAAACACGGCTTATCCTAAGGATCGAACAAAGTGTCAGTTATCCCGTCGGGCCTGCGGGATGTTGTGTGAGCCCATATGTGTGTCCCGCTCTTGGGCAGAGCGAAAGGGAGTGTCAGACTTCTACTGACTAAAACCCACCCATGTTCCTTCTTGTCCTATAATATATGTCAAGACCGCGATATCTCTTACACCATACCGCAGCCAAGCTGTAGTAGCTTGATGCGCTAACGTCTGTACTACCACTACTAAGCAGGCACTTTAAATAAATGCAGCTGCTCAAAAAAAAAAAAGCGTTGACCACAAACAAGTTTCCTTTGAAGGTAAACAAACGCTCCAAAAATATAAATTCTCCACACCCGGACGTATGAAAGTCTTGTCGGAGTAGTCGTGAGGAATGAGTTGATGATGAGAATGATTTGAGGCGCGTAATGATGGCTAAATTAATCTGTCTACTATTTGGAAGCTGGCCTGTCAAGAGGTCAGACTTTTGGTGCGGTTTAAGTTATAAAAGAACAGCGAAAACTTGTCATAGTTTTATATATATTTTTTTTTTGGGTGGTGGAAAATCATCAACTCGCGCTCTTGGGCAGAGCGAAAGGGAGTGTCAAGCAAGCCCGCCACACTATTCCCAAACCACTGTAACTCCTGTAAGCCAGAATCAACAGTAGCGACCACAAGAAAAGCGCCGAGACAATGAAGCCCGACGAAGTCCCAGAGAAACGATTTAACTGTCTTGGATCCCGCAACGAAATTAATCAGAAAATAGCGGAGGAGTAGGAAAAACATAAGTTTTTTTTTTTTTTTTTAAGGGAGTGTCAGACTTCTACTGACTAAAAACCACCCATGTTCCTTCTTAGCCTATATGTCGAGGCCGCGGTAACTTGTGAACAACCCGCAGCCCTACCTATATTATAATATACCCTTTAGCTAAGATGGGTATCACACGCATTGGAACGATTTAATAAGAACTATTTTTTTGAAACCTTATAGCTATTCCCTATATTTATTGACATAGTACATTGGTTCATGTCATCGAATGCAGTGTCTGTGGCCGAAATCGGCTAAATGGCATCATCATCATCACATTAGTGCAAAGTCGAAAGTTTTATCATCATCATCGTCATTTCATCAGCTAAACGACGTAAACTACTGTACGTAGGCCTTTCACAAGTACCGCCTCGCTGAACCGTCTCGCATTCAGCGTATCCCTGCAACCTTTGCTAGATCATCGGTCCACCTAGTCGAATGTTTACCAGAGTTTAAATAGATATGAAGCTAGAATTTTTTTAAATTTTGTATGGCTAGCCGAAAAAATGCAGAAAGACCTAGTGTATGTAGCCTTTTATTTTTTTGTCGGGTGTAAAATCATCGAATAACCCCTTCCGCTCTTGGGCAGAGCGAAAGGGAGTGTCAGACTTCTACTGACTAAAAACCACCGATGTTCCTTCTTCGCCCTCTATGTCGAGGTCGCGATAACCTGTGGACAACCCGCGGCCCCGACGGGCGTCGGCCCTTTCGGGCCCCTCCCATGTTGCTGACATCTCTTTGAGGCGCGCGTGGAACACGAACGCGCCGTCAGTGTATGTAGCCTTCAGTTCAAAGCTCTCCTAAGATTTAATTCTACACTATTCCTATCGTGGAAGAGAAATCTTTAACAGATCATTAGGATTATGTTCACCATCGTAGGCCCATTTAATAGGTATTAAAAAAAGTTGTTTTTTACCCAGTAGCGCTCAGTTTTAAGTTCATAACTTAACCCACCACACAAAGTCACGACATAGATCTCATGTGCGTTGGGTACGCTAAACAACTTTTACTGTGCACAGTGATGCTACCCAACGCCCGTCGGCTATGTGTCAACTGATGGCCAGCCGTCCAACTTGTTTGGTTATGTAATCCTACGTTATACATTTATTTTATTTATGTATAACGTGAATAAAATTGTGTGTGTTTAATTGCTGTTTTTTGTTGAGAAATAAACGGAGTAGACCTTCGAGAAGAAGGACTGCAACCGTGGCTGTTTTTGTTGGCATGCAATCTTGCTCTCATCACCAATCTAGCCTTTTCTCAAACTATGTTGGGGTCAGTTTCCAGTCTTACCGGATACAGCTGGGTACCAGTATTTTACATGAAGCGACTGCATATTTGACCTACACAACCTGAGAACTTGATAATACGAGACGTTTAAGTAAGACTGGATGTCAGACTTTTGTCTTCTTTCATCGACTTCTCGTAACGACTGTCTCTACAAATGACAGCCAGGACCAACGGCTTAACGTGCACTCCGAGGTGCGTTGGAAAATCGGTGAGTGATAGGGTGGCCACATATCCATGGACCAACCTTGGTAAGCACGGCTTAACGTGAAGATTGATCCGAGAGGCTTTAAAAAAATTAATAGAGTATTTTGAAATAGTACATAGAATTTATTACAGTCGCAATATTTGCTTTGTTGAAAATAGGAAGAGCAGAATATGTATAACTGGTGACCCGCCCCGGCTACGCACGGGTGCAAAAAAGTTACTAAAACCTTCCTCTTGAATCATTCTATCTATTAAGAAAACTGCATCAAAATCCGTTGCGAAGTTTTAAAGATTGAAGCATACATAGCGATATAGGGACAGAGAAAGCGACTTTGTTTTATACTATGATACTATGTGGTGATTATGGAAAGGAAAAGTATAACTCGATTCCAATATAATCAATTAACTTTTCGGTCACGAAGGTTCACAATTCGTTATAAATTTCGACAACTAATTCAAAACATTAATTTCCCGCTAAACTTATTCCACACGAACCCTTACTAACCAAACCTTTCTAACTATTAAAATGTATACTGTCGAGTTGCTTGCACATGACAGTTGATACGCAACCCGCCTTGCCGTGCCCGTGGGCAATGTGTGTCACTGGCTTTATGTTAGCGAGTTTATCGATTCATTTGGGTAATGATAATTTGTGTTTGGGTTCTAAGTAGGGCTGCTATCTCAAAAATATGACAACTAGGACAAGACGCTTAAAAACCACGGATTAAACAGCCCTCCCTAAACCCGGACACGTCAACAGGTTTTTTTTAAACATACAGTAAAAAAACCGGCCAAGTGCGAGTCAGACTCGCCCATGAAGGGTTCCGTAGCAGCAAGTAACATAATGTTAACATAATTTTTATAATTGAGTTGATTGAACGAACGGTAAATTGCGATTTACGATTTATGACGTATTAAAAAAAAATACTTACTAGATCTCGTTCAAACCAATTTTGGTTGCTAGTTTTTGTTGAGATCTACATCATATATTTTTTTTAGAATTGTCACTCTCTTACTTTAAAAGTTAGTGGGGGGACACACATTTTACCACTTTGGATGTGTCTATCTTTGAAACGATTGACTTTGAGAAGAAATGATTTTAAGAACCTCAATGTCATTTTTGAAGACCTATCCATAGATACCCCTCATGTGTAGGTTTGATGAAAAAAAGTTTTTTTAGTTTCAATTCCATGTATGGAGAGCCCCCTCTTAATCTTATATTTTTGTATTTTTTATAAAAATCAAAAAGCGGTTTACAGAATACATCTACCTGCCAAATTTCAACTGTGTAATCCTTATAGTCTCGGAATAAAATGGCTGTGACATACGGACGGACAGACGGACAGACGGACAGACAGACAGACAGACAGACATGACGAATCTATAAGGGTTCCGTTTTTTGCCATTTGGCTACGGAACCCTAAAAAGATAGTTGAAAATGTCAAAATCACCTATTTTTATTTATTACCTTTTCTTATCAACAAATTGTTTTCATAATCAGTTTAAAAATGTTAGCGGGTCGGTTCATCGGTTGATCAGTGCGTCTGTGGCCCAAGAATTTTATTTTTTTAAACTCAGAACTACAAATGCAACCCTGCCCGGACGCTCCCCGAACGCCCCATAAACTAGGACAAATCCGGGGAAACCCGGACGGATGGACGGATGGCCGTAGTTCTAAGACATGACGTTGGACTAAACAATCAATACATTATAGTAGGGATGTTTACTGAATTAAAAAATATGATTCTAATTAATCCGTCTGTTAGATTATCGAACAATATTGGATACGTATTTTTTGTTTTATTAAATTATAAAAATTGACGAAGATAAAACACGTCACGATTTGAGTGGGGGTTTGTGACGTCACTAACCGCTAAAAATGTCATACTAATGTTTTAGAATATGAGGTCACACGAGTTTTCAAAGCACTGTATCGTCTTCATTGTCTGCTTACGTGAAAAAAAGAAAAATACGTGTCCAATATTTTTTGGAAATCTATCAGACGGACTAATTAGATTTTTTTAGTTAACTACCCTATTGGGATAAGGGCAAGAGAATAATAATATTAGGTGAAAATAACTTTTAAAACTTGCTACTGGTTTATGTTAGTGCTCATGGCTGAACATTATGAACTGAATCCAGATATTTTGCTAACCCTTAGCATTTATTTTAACATGCATTCCACCAATCAGACAGTGAAGGTACCTACGTAAAAGTCGGGGTGTTAAATCATAGATAATTGGTACTGCTAATTACCAGTAAGCAATTAACCTCAGCTGACTTATGCCGTTTCGTTAGTTAGGCAATGGCCGTTTATAGCTAGACTAGCTGATTTCTGTGGCAGCTTGTCTTTAGGCTCCTCCGTCACTTTCTATTTTATGGTCTCCTAATGGTTTTGTTTGCATATAGAGGAATGGTGGATTGGAAAACTAATTTTTAACACTGAAAATAGAATATTTCTCATGTTTAATATTTATTTTAGGCAGTTGATTGGGTTGGATTTTTAAACGCGTCGCCTGAATTTGAGGGTATTGGTGGTGTAAGGTGCTTAAGGGAGTTGGTCATAATCCCCGCAAAGTAATTTTGGCTGCCGGAGTTGCGTCTAAATATTTTTAAGCAATTTACATTTTTTTTTAATACTATTGCAATTATGCAAAACGGAACGTAATTTTTATGCTATTTCAAATGTATTTTTTAGGTTTTATGTGAAAAACGTGAAATGAAACGCAACCCGCCATCTTGGATGGATGATATTGACAGCTAATGTCAAATTTGTGCAACAATCCTTTGCTTTCGAGTATAATGACGTAAATTACAGGAAAGATACATTCATGGAATTAATAAAAGCGATAAAACATGATTATAAAGTGGAAAAAACAATTTTTGTCCAAATTTCTATTGTTTTTTTTTTAAGGAAACCAAGTATTTCCGGCAGGTGAAAATGGTAAGGGGGGATCCGACCTCTAACCCCCTCTCCCCACTCACAACCCCTTAAAATGGCGACGTATTTCGAAATTTTAAAAATTATTATTAAAAGTGAAATACTACTGCTAAGAGCTGCATCCAGTTAGTCTAGAAGCCGACCTGCAGGGCTATTGCGTATCTTTTAAATGACAGTGGCTAACCTATAGTGCCTATCAATTACCGTACTGTCAAATGGTTCCATTTTGTACTAAACCATAACCAATTTGACAGTTAATCCATAGACAATATGATAGCCACTGTCATTTAAAAGATACGCAATAGCCCTGCAGAACATAGGTGGGGGAAGGCAAGGCAGATAAAGATGACTATTTATTTTGGGTTCGCGAAATTGCGGGAGCACCATGATCACGAATAAATTGAAGATAATACTTAATACCACAACTCAGAATTAATAGTGAACATGGTAAATGGACCGGTCTTAGTGTTAAAGGTAGTAAACCACGTCATCGTTATTTTTGAATAGAAAGCAAACTGCATTCAAAGTTTGCTTTCTAATTAAAAAATAAAGGAATGTTTCCTTTGAGTAAAATTTTCTATCTGCAGTATTAAGAGTACTTTCCCTCCAGGTGGCATTACAAAATTCCACCCTGTAGAGGACAGTCGCATGCAACTGATACCTGATGCTTCTTCATGGCATTCTCATCGATACAGAAGTCAGCTGCTAGTTGCGACTTAAGTTTTTGAACTTAATTTTATATTTGAATTTTATTTTTGTGTGATAATCAATAAATACGTAACAATATGTTACTTTCATAATGTAATATGATTACTGTTGTAATATACCTACTTAATGTTGGTTTGTTATTTAAATAATACGAGTAAATAACACATACTAGACCGCGAGAACTGTTTGACCGCAATCTAAACGTATATGTTGCCTTAAACTTTAATATAATATACATATTTGTAATGTACACGCCAAGACCTTTCATTTGATACCAAACATGTTATGATTATCTCAATTTAATTTTTTCGAGCTTAGAATTTAAGCTCGAAAGAACTATTAAAATGTATATCACCCGGGCTATTCTTACAAATCTATTGACACCTCATTTATTAAAATCCGTTGAGTATTTTAGGCCCTACGGTGGAATATACATACATACATAGACTGCCAAAATCAATACCCTTCCGTTTGGCTTCGCCATATTCGGGTAAAAATAGTTGGAAGCCGTAAGAAAATTCAATAAAACACCAGGCATTGAATCAGAGAGGACTTGCAATGAGACAACCAATCCACCAGTTAGTGACACTTACCAGAGTACTTACTTCCTTGTTCGAAAAAGATACCGCGGCCTCGACACAAAGGGCTAAGTAGGAACATTGGTGGTGTTTAGTCAGTAAAAGTCTGACACTCCCTACTGCTTTGCTCAGAACGGGTGGAGTCCTTTGAAGATTTCCCAACATCCAAAATAAAAAGATGGGGCTAGAAAACGTATTTATTACTTCCACTTTATGATGCTGTTCTATTCCCAGTAAGTACCGATTATAAGGCAAATTACATAGTACATTACAGAGATCAAAACAACAGCCGTTTGTGAAACACGTCACATGTGTGCCTACTGGGGACGTCGTGCTCATGCGCCGAAAGCAACACTACCTTCTTTGAAATATGATAAAGATGACCACCCAAACGATACTAAGACTTATACTGTTATGGATAAAGTTTGAGGTGAAGGCATGGATAAATTTGCTTTGTAAAATGGTACTGATGTTAAAGATTGTGATGTTAAGCTGAAATAAATCTTAGCAGTTAGAAGTTAAGGTTGGATTCCAAAGGAAAATACTAAAATGATTCATCTAATAAAATTTTCTCCTAGCTCTTAAGAATGTTAAATAAAATTGAACTCTCACAGGTTGTGTTAAAGTGGAATCGGGTAGTAAAATTAAATTAGCGTAGAATGCTCCTACGCATGTCAACGTATTCGTAGTGATCGTATCTGCCCAGGGTGATACTGTCGGCGTAAGACCTATGATTTAAATATGCTTGAGAACTTTGTTTTGTAAAACTTGGAATGAATTATCGTTGAAAATGTTTAAGTGGTAAGAAGGTAGTGGTGGTGGTATTAAGATTATAGAAGAAAAAATTGTAAAACTTATGAAATATAAAACTGAATTTGGACAAATAACGAATTAAATTCAAGAAAGATGATTAAATGTTCAGCAAAAGATCACATTATTTTTTGCATATTTTGCTATGAGCTGGATTAGTAAATGAAGTCTCAAAGCTGGAATTTTAAGCCACTATCTAAAGGAAAAAGTTTTCAGTACTTAATAAAAGAGTCCATAGAATGTTCCAATAATATTGGAAACGACACTTACTATAAATTAATTTGTGAGATATTTAGCAGGCCAGAATTTGATGTTCTTTGACTATTATACATACAGAGTGTAAATTAACCCTTTATACATACGTCAACCAAGCATTCAGTTCATCAAATTGTGAGAAAAAAAAAGTCGTTTCCCAGCAAAAATTTTTGCTGGGAAACGTTTTTTTTTTTTTGGGGTCAAATATCACATTTTACGGTAAAACTCAATGTAGCACTATTAATACATTGTGCTAATGGGTGCATTGAATAAACATAAACGGGTCATGAAGGTAATTTAAGTAAAGTTATAACCTGAAAAACTAGTATTTACAAAAAATAAGCTGTGCAAAATTTGAAACTTTGACCCCCAATATCTCCGTAACTAGGGGGTTCCCCGGTATGATCTAGAACCAAAAGTTAATCGCAGTGGTAAGGAGAACAAGTGCCCTTTGTTTGCGTTAAGGGTACTTTTACACCCTTTATAATATCTTTATAGCTCTATCACAATAAGTATTCAAAACTCATTTATTCAAACTAGTCTGCTAATCAGCACTTTTCGAACGTCAAAATTTACTTTACTTTACTTTACTGACCTAAATAAAATTTTATTATCAAGCAACTAACCTAAAAATAACATACACAAAAAATAAAAATAATAAGTATTCTGCATGTCACCGTCGGCACCTAACCAATAACAACACAGGACAAATCAACTCCAACAAATCTCAACCCAACTCCATTTCACACGCTATTTTTACGAGCAATAAACGCAACAATACCAGAAGCCAGAATTAAAATAAAGAGTTCAGCTATCCGAACTATAAGTCGGGCCCGCGCCGCCGTTCATAAAACGTCGTTCATTATAAGGCTTGTTACGACACTGTCATCTCCTTTACAATCCTTAATGACAACCCTACATGTAACACCGTTTCCCAGAAGTTGACAGCATGAGACTGTGTTATAAAACCATAAAACCTGCTTATTGTCATCGTAAAATCAGAAGATATTTATTATACTCAAACCTCCTACTTTATCCTCTCTATTGCTTTAGAAACAAGGTTTAATATCGCGTGGTTTGGTTTACGAAGGTTGAAGACCAACTCGTTAGTGTGACGGTTCAAGTCGAGGAGTTGGTTGGAAGATCAGGGGTTAACCGAGTATTTAATTGATATTGGTTTGTTGTTGATAGTGGTATTGTCGGCTATCATCTGCTACTGAGATTTCTACTAAATTCTAGGTTATAGTGTGTAAATTAAGGAGAAGTGAGAGTTGGGTCAAGATACAGTTGCGTGCAAGGTGTGTGAATCGAATTTCGAGTTATCTGTCTGAGTTATGATTTTATGAGTTTTTAGGTTCGATTGCCAGGTCAAGCAAAGTGTTATTAGGTTTTTCCTTTTTTATTACTTGTGACAACTGGTGTTATGTGTGTGTACTACGAAGCACATCTTTTGCCTAAACCTTCTGGGATATCAGACGTGATGTTGTAGTACGACATACGATTTTTATAAAATTTTGAAACACTGCTATCATGACATTGGCTGACTGATAAAGACGGTTTAGTCCCATCTCGGCACCCATGAATTTATTTATCATGTCCACGAAAATCATTAGTCGTTGCTAAGTACACAGTCATCAAAAATGGATACACTGTATCAGTATAGTGAGTAAGTTAAGTTCTTTACGTGTACCTTAAAATTATTCATGAGATGGTGCCGGGATGGAAATTTTTCGTGGACATGATAAATAAATTCATGGGTGCCGAGATGGAAATTTTTCGTGGACATGATAAATAAATTCATGGGTGCCGAGATGGGACTAAACCATATAGATAGTGTTATAATTATTGGCATCAATAGGTACTCATTTTAGAGTTTTACGCCGTGTACTGTGTTGTTTTTCTAGCTTAAGGAGTGATTCACTTTTAAACGCGGATTCAGTTAAAGTTGGTTAGAAAGATGCCATTTGATTCGTATTCGGTTCGAACTACGCTTGGGATTTCACTTTGATAGAGGGTGGTCCCTTTCTTAGAGTTTTTTTTTTGTTAGTACCTAATGACTCACCTCTTGCTGTAAACGTTTCCTAACGTTGCATAATCAGCCTATAATGTACCTACTCACTGCTGGGACACAGCCCTTCTCTCTATGAGTCCATTCCCCTGTGGCCTTATGGGTTACCTACGCCCAGTGCGGGCACGCGGTTGTAGTGCGGGTTGATTGATGTTCACAAGTATTCACAACTAGCGTTAAAATGCTAGCTGTAAGTAAAGTTACAATTTATAACGTACAATAAAAAAACAAATTGACGTTTATTTTTATGTTTCTTTCCAAAGTTTCAAGAACATTGGCCGGTATTAATGTTTATGTTATGTTCCAATAAAACGGAAAAATACGAGAAAAGAGTACAGGTTCAAAAGAAACGGGAATCTTTCACGTTTGTGGTACCTGCGACTTGGTTGCCTTTACTGTATAAAAATGCCATCAAGTAAGTTTGCAGCCTTCATTTACCTAATAATATTACTATTGGTGAGTTTACGTCTCTAATACAAAATCTAAACACTTATTGACTATTCCTGTCTTAAGGCCAGTAAGACAGCGACTGACAACAAGCGGTAGTAACATAACGTTTTTAATCGTGAAAAGGGTTAGGTATACTTTACATCTTTTAAGGTGTCTAGCCTTTCCCAACTATGTTTGGACCTCTACACCCATCCAGTTAGTACTGGATGCACCTTCTGGTAAGACTGGTTGTCATCCTTGGGGGCCGTTGAATACCTGTTACGTCTATCCTGATGTGACGTGATGACTATCACTTGTGGACCAACCTATGTAAGTGGGGCATAAAAGGTCGGCACAAACGTTTGATATTATGTAGCAACGATATATAATAATATTCCACAACTATCACACAACGCCATCTAGTCCCAAGCTAAGCAGAGCTTGTGTTATGGGTACTAGACAACTGATAAACATCCTACTTATATATTTCTAAATACATACATATAGATAAATTACACCCAGACACAGAACAAATGATCGTGCTCATCACACAAACATTTGTCCTGGGTGGGAATCGAACCCACGACCTCCGGCATAGCAGTTAGGGTCACTAACCACTAGACCAACAGGCCAGTCATTGAAGTTGTGTCATGTTCTACTGAAGTGACAAAAACTATCAAAATGCCCTTATCTTGTGAAAGACATTGTATAAATAATACTTAAACGGTGAGGAAGCGAATTCCAATGTTGAAGGCCTATTGCCTGGACTTGCCCGGTTTTAGTACCTATAACTCAGTACTGAGTGGGTTGTGGAGATCAGATAGGCAGTCGCTCCATGTAAAATACTGGCTTTAGCTTCATCCAGTAAGACTGGAAACCTTACCCAATAAGATTGGAAAAGGCTACGCAGATGATGATCATCATCACTGTTGTTGATAGAATATAACTTTGGCAATGCTTTTAGAAGTATATTCACTTATCATCACCCGCTTCTTTCGTACCCTCATAATTTGTTCACATGAACCATAAGGGACCACCCACACTGCGCTAATAAACGCAGCGTTTTACGATCGTGATAATAAACGCTGTTTACAGTGGTCGGCGCATGATGCGTTGTCAACCACGGGGGTAGCTCGGTTGTTTGGACAAACGGTTATGGTATGGCATCTGTTGAGTCGTGTGTTGGGGCTTTTACTTGGGTGGTTTCGGATATAAAACGCTACGTACGTGAGGGAGTAATTTTAGATGAGAAGTGGCGCTTGTTTAGGAGTTTACCTTATTTTTTAGGTAGCCATATTGCTTTTGCTAAGGATATTTGATAGTAATTAGGATGAATTTCGCTCTGTCTGACTGTTTTTTTTTTACTGGAAAAAGCCAGCCACACTATTCCCAAACCACTGCAACTCCTCAAAGCCAGAATCAACAGAAGCGACCACCAGAAGAACGACGAGACAATGATACACGTCAAATTCCCAAAGAAACAATTTAACTGTCTTGGATCCTACAACGCAATTAATCATGAGGAAAAGTAGGAACACGTCGGGGCTGCAGGTTGTTCGAAAGAGATACCGCGGCTTCAGCACAAGGGCTAAGAAGGGACATGGGTGGTTTTATTTCTTTGATTTTGATATCTCGTTTATGCATATCTCTTGCTTTCTCTGTTTCAGTAAAGGCATTCAAAAATCAAAATCAAAATCAAAATCAAAATATTTTTTATTTCACATAGGCCTACATGGGCACTTATAAAACGTCGGTAAAAAGGGGCACGGTTCGGTGCATTGGTCGATTCCTAAGGAGAAGAACCGACAAGAAACTCCAAAGGTTACTCTTTTAATCTTTTAAAATCGTTTGGGTTAACAATAAGGTATAATACACACATGAAGACCATGCAGATTAATGTCTGAGATGGTCTTTTGAAGAAAGCACCACACAGATTTGAGTGGACCCGTCCAGTCAGTGCAAGCATTTGTCAGTTATCGTGGAGCTCGACTTATAACTCAAGGAGCTCAACGTCACGACGAACAACATTATTTTGCTTTGCAGTAAGACAAATACAGAACGATAATAATAATTGAATACCTCCATTCATCAGCTCTAAAACACACACCACACTTCAATGTCAACCTCTTACGTAACGATTAAAAGCCTTTGAATCAAACCAATTAATGGAAGACCACACAATGGACTAAGGCCTCCCATTCAAATTATTATAACACAAGTGAATGAAGAATAGAATATTTTTATTAAAATCAAGTTCATATTGCAATGGCGACCTCGGTATAACCTTGGTCGTAATCACACACCAATTAATGTCCGTAACAGAAGACAAATGAACGGACGAAAATGCTATTAATCATATAAGGATTGGTGGTTGCGAAGTTGGCAGAGTGAAGTGTCTGTGTCTTTGTGTCTGTGGCCAAAATATGGTTTGTCAAAAGCTCTCATTTGGGCTGGTCAACTTTTCGAAGACAGTTTTGTGATGCCTAGTTAATTTACAACTGCTTTGGGCAGCTAAAACTAGATCAATTATTGAGGTACATGTTGCCTAAAGATTCTGACAATAGATCTTTAAAAAATGGTTGTAACACAGGCAAGCAATTCTTGAGAAATTGTTAAGAAAACGAACCATTAAATTGAACTGCACGCTACCAGCAGAAAAGATAATTTCAAAAGCATACAACAACTAGAATCAAAAATCCTCAGTAGTAGAAACTCTGGAAGACTGACTATTGTTCCTACAGCTAAAAGCTAGAAGTTAGATGGCCATATTTTCACGGTTGCTACACATCAGATATGTGAAAAATATGGTCTCCTAGCTTACCTATTAGTTAGTTACTGAGTACATTTACTAGTAAAGACTTACACTGGCCTAACAATCGATGCGGTGGCGTGCAGCTAAACGATGCAGAGCTTGTACTTGATAAGTTGATAACGTACGTATCTAAATGCTCTAATTACATGTTCAGCCAAGAAGCTTTGAAGGCCGACGTGAGAGACAACAATCACATTTAAGACAATTAAGAATTCGTTTTTGATAGTGAATGGTGATGCCCTCCTAAATTCATAAAATTAGATATTTTTTAAAGATAAAAAGTCTACGAGAACTGCCTAAGAAAGAAGTACTTTTCTTCTTCAATACAGAAGAAAAGGATTGACCAGGATTGGTCTTAGTTTGAGCAGCCTCTTAAAGAAGGCCTAACTATATCTTGCTTGAGGCCTGGTACTGCTCTTTCTGACGGTTGCAACGGCAGTTGACCGGGCAAGCACCCCGTCAGTTTCAGTATTTCAAAACTCGCCAGGTTCCTGTTCCACTGCCAACGGTGCTTTCAAACAGGTGGAGATAAAAATCCCTCAGAGATACACCGTGCTGCTGCATCGAAGATAGCACCTACTATTTCGATATGTGAAATAGTATAAACTTTTATCGATACTAAATTTTATAAAATGCGAAAGTAACTCTGTTTCTTACCTTTACACGACAAACGGCTCAAAAGATCGGAATAAGTTTTGGTAAGGAAAAAGATTATAATGATATCCTGGGAAATGAATAGGCTACCTTTTTTCTTCACACATAGGTACACATCAAAATGTCCACGCCAAAGTCGTCGGCAACAGCTAGTTCTATAATTATATAACCGTCTTGCCGCATCATAAAGAAACAATGTTCTTCAACCACAAACCAGCAACAATATTGTCACTCTTAAAAACTCTTTACAGAATCCATAAGTCGTAATATTCCATCATCTAACATAAACCTGAGAGGAATGCAAACTAATAAGTAGGTGCTAATGGCTAGTTCACACATGATGACGGTTCAAGGTGGCAAAAGTAATAGTTTTACGACTGTAAGTATGGCGCTGTCATTTGTTAATGTGTTGGTTTAGGAGACGGTATACTCATATTATGGAGAATTTTCATGCATGATGAGATTTTTGTACTTGTATAAATGTAGGGGAATTTTAAAGTTTTATGAAAATGCTTCTCTGCATCCATGTGGTAATCTCAAATTTTAGCAGTCTTTCTCCAAACCAAGAGTGAACATATATTTTCTGGGCACGCTTGTTACCTCATCCATCGTTTGATGAAAAGCCATCAGGCGTGATTGTGGACAAGAGCAGGCCCATTTAGAAAAAGAAGCCAGTTTCCTACACTTTTTATTGGGCTTAGAATTTTTTAGTGTTTTTACTAAACGGGAACGATTAAAGATAGGTTCTGTTTCATCATGAATTAAGACTCGGAAAAGCTGTTCTTAGGACCTGAATAAAAAAATACATGAGCATTCTTCTAATAGAATCAGAGGAAATAAATGCAGAAACAAAGAAATAATGACATGAAGCGCACGCAAAAATACGTGCTTGTTCGCCATCCGTCTATCCAACACTTTAGGATACCTACAATCGCCTCAAGGCTGTTCTTAGAAATTCAAACTCAAAACAAAGTTATGAGAATCAATCTAACAAAAGACTCAATCAAGTCCAACAACAGAAACTCCAAAGAAATTGAAGACCACCTGACCAGGTATCACACAAACTGTCACTAAAGTAATACTCAAGCACCTTTGACCATTTCCCGCTCTCGACAATGATATGATCACACTTACTTTTGAAGCGGTGTCACCCGTCAACAGTACATAAAGGTCCTCCCACACGCCCGACAAGATGTTGACTCACGCAGTGTCGCAATGAGCGTGTCGCTGCGTTGGTGCACTGTGGGTGGTCGTCTGATAAGGATCTAATTAAAACCTACTTTTGTCGCGGAGAGAGTTCGGTAAGTTGTCGCCGTTTCTTGTCTTATGTCTTTCTCTATTGTTGACTTGTTTGTTAGGTAAGGTTATTAGATAAAACTTTTGCTAAATATTTTAATACTTCCGTATACATGCCTTTCACCCCTAATTAGAGCGTTGATGGTGTCAAACTTTTATTAAGTATATTAATGCTGGTCCCAAAATTCAGCTATGCAGACTTCGCATTTAATATCGTCAAAAGTGCAGGTGTCAGGGCATGCAGCGCAGGAAGGAAGATTATTCTCTTGAGATATGCCCCATACGCACTTGAGATCTAAGCAGTCGGAATCTGAGAGGCAAAGATTTCAGAACGAAATCTGCTACGAAGCTCTCGTACTCATTTTGACTTATGAATTACACTCAAATGCACAGCAAGCTACTACAACTAGCCAAACTTTAATAGATTTTCAACTATATCGCTGAAGCGTTAGGTTCAAGGTTGATTGGCCAAAAGGTTACAGTTTCCGATAGTCTAATATATTGGTAACTACAGGAATCAAAAGTTTTAATAAGTTAAAACACTAGAGTCAAAACGTCAATCCTGTACATAAGTTATCCAACTAAAACTGTAAGACCTTCTGTTACAGTTTCAGTTGTCAGAATTTTTACAAACACTTCAGTATATCAAAATCAATCCAAACGAAGCAGCAAGTCCTAAAACAAACAATATCGATCCGTCTACTATTTTATCTCGTTCCGCAGCTAAAAACAACACACATCTAAAGTCTTAAAATCGCAAATCCGACCGCGGCCTAAAGTATTATAGTACTGAAGTGTCCTCCATACCAAAACCGACCGTTTGTTTAACGCCTTAAAATGACAACGACAATATCTATTTTCGATCAGCATTTGTTTGTATTATAAACACCAAAGTCATCCAAACACCATGTTAAATTTACCAACATTTTGAATTCCCATAAACCTTATTTTTAACACGCTAAGGTTATAAATCCATTATTTTCTAGTTTGGTGATAGTTGATGATAAGTTGGTGAACAGTTGTGATGACATGAATGTTATGAATAGAGGTCGAAGACTCGAGCCAAGTGTCGGTAATGTGAGAAAATAATTTGGTGAATTTTATGTGTTTTTTTGTGATGATTTAAAACGGGATGTCGTATTGACAGCGAATATAAACGTCTGTTTTCTTTGGTTGTAGTTAAAAATGACACAGGTAAGGATTCAGTCAAGCCCTTCTTTTTGTTTCGTGGGTAGAAAATCATCAAATACCCCCTCCTGCTCTTGGGCAGAGCGAAAGGGAGTGTCAGACTTCTACTGACTAAAAACCACCCATGTTCCTTCTTAGCCCTATATGTCGAGGCCGCGGTAACTTGTGAACAACCCGCAGCCCCGACGGGCGTCGGCCTTTGCGGGCTCCTCCCAATTTGCTGACATCTCTTTGAGGCGCGCGTGGAACACGAACGCGCCGTCGCGCGTCGACACGGCCTGTCGTCGTCAAAAGACGGACGGACGGCGAGCTAGCCCATCACTCACCGTCTACAGGTCTACGGTGGCCGGAAGCAGTCACGTGGCCCCCGACGCCCGGAGCGTCTCCCGCGAATTCAGTCAAGCCTGTAGTTATAGTTCATAGCATCACGCCTGGAATTCTCGAAGTGTTAGGCAGAGCTAGGTGCTTGGAACAGTGCACCCTCATTTTGCCAGTTATGTTTAAGTCCAATGTAATAGAGGACGAGCCTATTACCATCAACCGGGCACAACCCCCGTGGCTGCAAATGAGACATTCCTGATGAAAAAATTCAACACCACTGCCTGATCCAGAAATCGAACCTAATGTGTTCCAACACTTGACTTATTACAAATTACATGATTGCAAAGTTTGTGACGATAGATCGATGTTCCTAATTCACGCAAAAACTGCTTAATGGGTATGGATGTAATTTGACACACAGATAGTTTATAACCTGGATTGACACATAGAATACTTTTTATCCTGGTATTACAATCTCGTGGGACAATTACGGAACTCCGAATAATAAGCTAGTAGAGTCATAAATAAACCAACCCATTAAAATTAAGTCGACAAAAAACAATTAATATCTACAACCCCCTTTTAATTAAAACTTAATTCCCATTTTTAAGCTTCATTAATATTAAAACAGTCCTTTAATAAATAAAGATGTAATTACATGCCCTGGTTACAATAACCATAAATTAGAACTAATCACAACACATACTTAAGGTGACATAGAGCCTCCACGGCCGACTTCCGGTCAAGTTGTCCGGACCGGAACCGGCCGGCCACCGGAAGTTGTATACAAAGTGCGAGCCTTCGCGTGCTAAGGAATGGTAGAGGAAATTCGGGGGAGGGAAATTTATGGGTCTTTGTAACATGATATTTTAATATTATGGAAAAATCGTAAGTATTTTTATTTCTTACTATTTTTTCGACCTTTTTCATGTAAGTCAAGAAAAAATATAGGTAGAACAAATAAAGCTAAAAGAGATTTTTAAATAATGATAGTTTCAACACACTGATTACTAAATCAGTATTGACACACAAGTTTAAGTCAATCCAATAATTATAATATTTTAACCGAATTGAATTTAGTCTCTCCGAACATTTTATCACATTCAAAAAACTGGCCAAGTGCAAGTTTGACTTGCACATGAAGGTTTCCATACAATTGTAGTAGATACCTATAAAAAGACTTTCCCTGTTATTGTAGTACTATAGACTTATTATAGGTTACCCTGTAATCTTTAAGTGTTGAATTAATTTCTGTATTTAAAAAAAAATAGTCTTAGTAGTTTCGGAGATAAGGAGGGGGGAATGGTTGGACAGACAGACAAACACACGGGTGATCCTATAAGGGTTCCATGTTTTCCTTTTGAGGTGAGGAAGCCTTTTTTTTTGGCGATGGGATATCATTAAATAACCGCTCCCGCTCTTGGGCATAGCGAAAGGGAGTGACAAACTTCTACTGACTAAAAACCACCCATGTTCCTTCTTAGCCCTATATGTCAAGGCCGCGGTATCTCTTACAACATCCCGCAGCCCCGACGGGAGTCGGCCCTTGCAGGCCCCTTCCTTGTCGCTGACGCGCGCGTGGAACACACAACATGGCAATGGCAAATGTAAATTTCACTTCACCTGTCAAGTGTGTAAGGAGAAGCACAATACTCTTCTGCATGTAGGCAAGGAAGTAGAGAGAAAGGAGGCTGTTACATACTCCAAGTATAGCGCTAAGTAACAATGTTATATTGCCAACTGTGAAGGTTATTTAATATTGCAGGCCATGAAGTCTATGTCAGGGCACTGCTTGATTCCGGTCAGGTGTCACTCATCAAAAACTCCCTTGTGAAGGCTTTGGGTTTAACATACAAAAATGAAGAAACACATATTATTGGTGTTACAAATAAACACAACAAAATCAGTCATTTTGTTAATGTAAATTATTAACCTGTAACTTTACCCAACATAAAACTGCGACTCACTCGTAACCCCAACCGTCTCAAAAACTCATATCTTCCATCGCATAATATCCCGACACTGCGATTATTATACGCGTTTAACTGGGCGTTTAGATTACTATCTGCGACGTGAAACAGTCCGCGATTGTCGCTGTCTTTAGTCGCATTATGCAAAGGAAAGGGTGGATTAAATGAAGTTTTGAAATAGTAGTCTGACTAGTTGGTTTAGTGGTTGCAAGTGCGACTGTTGTGCACGTCTTCTGGGATCGATTAACTGGTCGGGCAAAGTGTTATTAGGTTTTCTCATCAGGAATGTCTCATTAGCAGCAAGAGAGTCTGAATATGTGAATGGTTGATAGCATTATGTGTCTATGACTTACTTAGCACCTTTTTTAAACACGTTCTGTAACGCAAGGGGTTCCTTAATTAATTCAAAAACGAAAAAAGTCAAACTGCATTTTCCGTCAAAACCTTTTCAGGAAATCAAAAAAGGATCTAGATTTCAGTAAATTCATGCACGTTTAACTAGGTGGTTAGATTATTATCGGGCACCGTGAAACAGCGTGCGATTGTCGCTGCGATTTTAATATATTTACTGTTCGCGTGTCGCTAAGTATCGCGGTGTGGTCGACGCTTTATTTTGATCTATTGCTTGGATTTCATTTTGTTGTTGCTTTTTTTGTCGAGTATTTGAATAAGTGGTGAGGACCACTTAGGTTATTATACTGATAAAACTGACAGATTGGTATAAAAAGATAGATTTATAGCCATAGGGGTACATAGATAGTATTTTTACATATAATACAAACTATAGGCTACTAGCTGGTGCCTGCGGCTTCATCCGCGTTAATGTCGGTATCCACCCCCACTTTTTAAACTTTTTTTTTCGTTAAAATGTAGCCTATGTCCTCGCTGGGCGAGGACATAGGCTAGGGAAATTAAATTTGGTACACAGATAGTCTAAAGTCCGTACTATCTGTGTACCAAATTTCATTGAAATCGTTTCAATAGTTTTGGTGTGAAAGCGTGATAGACAGACAGACAGTTACTTTCCTATTGATAATATTAAGCAAGGATTTGTCAAGTTGCTAAAAATTTTATATAGAAAAAAAAAATATTAAGGCAAAGAAAGAACGTTTAGTTTGCTCAGTTAGATAGGTATCGAATGCAAAGCCATGTGTAACAAATGCGTGCAAAACAAAATTTAATTAATTTTATTTTCGCTATTTTATTTTGTGCCTGGATGTACTTCAAGCATTACTACTGAGAAAACTTTTTGTTCCAATCGCGGTTCGAATAAACTCATTCAAATTCTTCTATGTGAGAAACGACGAAACACCCGCATTACCAGCCTAGCCTTATCTCAACTATGTTGGGGTCAGTTTCCGAATACTATCTGAATACTAGTACGTATGTTACATGAAGCAGCCTATCTGACCTTCTCAATCCAATTAGTACTTATTGCGTAATATATGATACCCCTGGTCAGACTAGCGTCCGATTTAACAGCTAGAACCAATGGCTTGACGTGATCTCCGAGGCACGGAAAAAATTCCGTAAATTAAAGGTCCCATCCACCCGCCACACATCGACGACCCATCCAACCTAGGCAAGCCTCGAAACGCTGTTATAAATTATCCACAAGCTCCTTTAGCCAAAAATATTGTAAGGAGAAAAATTACGACAAAGAAAGATCGTTTAAAAAATGAAAAAAAAAAGCAACGCGTTCAGTATATGCATTTTCTTTCTTTCTTTCTTTCTTTCTTTCTTTCTTTCTTTCTTTCTTTCTTTCTTTCTTTCTTTCTTTCTTTCTTTCTTTCTTTCTTTCTTTCTTTCTTTCTTTCTTTCTTTCTCTCTTTATTTATTTTATTTGGCACAAAGATATCGGATACAAGAACACAACATCGTTTAGTATTTACATACGAATCTTCAAAAGAGTACATAAAATGAATAAAGAATCAATTGAGGCTAAATTATGTCACTTAATAATATATATGTAAAACCTGCTATTTAACAACCACAATTACTTTACATAATGTCCCATGTTGGTGGTATAATATACTTACGTATAATTATTTAATTATAAGGATGGTATTTCTACATAAGTGTGGATTGGTGACAATTTCTTTACATAATCTCACTGCTTGGTACGTGGTTATAGTAAATAACCACCAACATGGGACATTATGTAAAGTAATTGTGGTTGTTACACACACACATAAGTGTGGATTGGTGACAATTTCTTTATTTCATTTATTTCACGACTTGAACAAACGAAAAAAACAAACGATTTTTTTTTTTAACCGCAAAGTTATTTCTCCACAATTCGTTTTAAAACTTTATACCTACAGCCATTTTTGACGTCAATTTTCTTATAGTCCACACATTTGTTCTAGAAATAACGTGAAACGTTTTGTCAGACACCTACAATATACAAAACAACATATGGCGGGCGACCAACGTTGTGAATACGTCTTTATTTATCCAAACAAATGGGTGCCACATGTCGCCTTATCCAGTGACAAGGCCTTACACGACCAGTGTAACCTCACCTTTACTTTACACATAAAAATCCCATGAAACTACATTTTTCTTTAGTGGTGCGAGAGGGGTGGAAGGTCCATGTGTAATGGTGGTAACAAGAATAAGTCTGTGACACAATAAACTTGCGATATTTATTTATTTACTTTAATTATACATAGCCAGATGTGTGAAGTACCAATGCGGTGGGTTTGTGGGTATTTGTGGTTTTTTTTATAAATTACCTTTACGTTTAGGTACACAGACAGGGACGACTCTTGTTGTAGGGTAATATGCGTAGGTACTGTCACGAGCACTAATATTATGTAAATACTTTGCAAAATTCATAAGCGATTTTCCCGTTATATAACGGGTCCTCTTTGAGATGATGTTTCAGGCCTCCTGGTACGTTGTGAGACTTTACTGTCCTTGTTTCTCATCTCCAACAAAAAAGAAACTGCATGGTAAGTATTAGAAAGGCATTTCCAATACCTCCTAATGTTTCTGTTCTCCTGGTAGTTTGTGGAGCTTTACTAAAAATATTATCGATATGTTTTATAATACACCCCATCACTAGCAGCTAACGCACCGTACGTGCTCACATGGGAATAAAATTAAATATTTTTTATTGTTCCCATTAGAGCACCACGTCACAATATTGATTGGTGCTATAATGGGAATAGCTTTGGTGCTCTAAACGTAGGTGCCCTAAAAACAATGCTCAGGATACCTCACAAATTGGTCCGCGTGACTGTGTTACCTACTTACTCTACTCTGAGGTATGGTATGCTTCTTATCAAAATACGACATTCATGCTTTTAGAATAGGTCCATGTCTGCAAAGTATTTATAATTTTGATGGTAACTTTTAAGTAGCTAAAACCACATAGGTACCTACACAGTTTCAGACAAGGCATATTCCTGCAAAAAATCCAAATACTGTATACCTACTTATATCAATTCGGATCGTACTAATTAGCCTTCAAAACGTTGTTGCAAAGCATCAGTTAATGAATCTCAAGAAAAACTTCAAAAGCCTAATCACTCGCTGTAGTACCTTCCTAGTTTATACAAGTGAACCTCTCACGATAGATCATGAAGGTACATAAACTGCGTATTGTCTTTCAGATTGACACTGGCGAGCTGTTAACAAATCTTACTGATCTAAACTTGTTCATCACGAACTTATAATTAAATAGACCATGTCGACATCGCTGGGTTGCTAGTTGAAAGAAATGTTTTCCTTTTGGTGGTTGTTTTGTTTTGTTAATTTGTAGACGATTTCTGGAGAGATGTTCATAATATTATATTGGACTATGTTTATATCCAGGTTCCTTAATATATTGACCAATTGTTAAACAGGGTGGGTACATAAACTGACCAGTTTTTTTCATGTTTTGTCAAAATGGAGAAAAAAAGATTGGTATCGTAATTAATATATAAACAAACGATTCAAATATGCAAGATTTGGCTTGCCTTGCTTCTAATGAATTGGTTTATTGAGATCAAACTCATAAACAAATACCTACTTAAACAAAGACGATTTTGTGACAATATTTGGACAGACAAGCTATGAGATAGGTTAGTATTTTCCGTGGAACGCCAATACTATCAATTACTCATCAAACCGATGCATGGTTCAATATAATTCTTTTCGTACTAAATACCCAGAGTGTACTGGTAATTTAAAATCTTAAACTAGCAACCCCAAAAACCAGCTCTTAAACGCTAATGATAGAACATCATGCCTCTCTAAGTGCTGGTAATGTCCATACAAATAGTGCCCAGTTTTGGCTCTTACGACTGTCCCACGGAAATACATGTTTGGACATGGTTAGACCCTGCTAACTATGTTGGTATTTGTAACGAATCATCTTTGGGAAAATCATGTTTGGCGTTTATTAGATCGATTTCCTTTTGAAGTTGGCTGGCGGGTGTTACGAGTAAGTTCCGCTCTTGTTGTGTTGATACAAAATTCATCACTTTTTTATCTCAGTTTGATGATGCAAGGAGAATAAGTTTGACAATTTAATTTATTTACCATTACGCCAATATGGCAATTTCGCCAGCAGTTTACATATTTTTCGCGATTTCTCGGTAAATATTGCTTTGTTCAACATATATAGGTACACGTCGTGAGTACTACCTACATACCCTTAATGTATTACTAACGTTTCAAAAATCAGCCTGTATACCCTAGTATACAGCAGCAAAATGAACCTATTCCTTATACCTCTACAGGATGCTAGTTGTATTATTTAGTTCCTAGCTAACACCTGCTTGCTATTAACTTGGTACGATTCCGATTATGTATGATTTCTATACAGCGCCAAGTAGGTAGGCCCTTGTTCTAGCAAGTTACTTTTTTTATTAAGCTACTTGTGTGCCCCACTCCTGCTGATGTATTTTTTGTCCTTTATTAGATAAAAACACAAGTGAGCATATCGTTTTAAAACTGGGCTCCTATGTCTTTAATGGGGAGTGGCGGTTTTCTACCATAAGGGCACATTACAAGTTGAAGTTATGTCACATTATTGTAATTTAAAAACTTATCCCTGTCAGCCAATTTTCTCAGCCATAAAAAAATACATAACTAAAGGTCCATTTAACAATAAAAAACAGCCATATAATCACATTACAGCACCACAAAATATCATTACAGCCTACTTTTACCGTATTTACAAAATATGATTTAAGTGGCACCTTCTTATCATACTTACACCATCGGCGTAATAACAGCAATCAACACGTTTTTCATGTCAACAACTAAAAAAATAACAAATGACAACGCCTTATCGAAGTCTGTCATCTTTACGGGTAATTGCCGTAACCGGGTCTTTGGGGGTATTGCCGCTTTATGAGGGTAACGTTGGTTGTAACTGATAAGGGGTAGAAACTAGGATTGGGTAATTATTTAAGTTGCTTGGAGTTGTTTTGAGTGGTTGTAATTTGTTTCTTTGGTTATCAGATTAGTTTTGGTTGATCCGTTTTAATGCCAGATCTGCAATTTTCAATACACTTCCTCGAAAACTGGCTCATATTGCACTACAATTAGGTTCGACATGCAACGAATTTCGCACGCGTGCGGTAATCTTATTTTTCCGCAACCAAGGGCGGGAAAAAAATACCACAGATAACTATGCCTTAAACTTTAACTTTAAATTAACTCATAGTCTCCTAAAAATTGATGACAAAAATACTTCTCGTTTTTATTAATTTCTTCGAAAGTGTATTGCAAAACGTCGTTTGATACACGTGGATTTCTTGACCCCAATCCGCCTAGAATGCAATAACAATTTTTCAGCACTTGTCAAAATGTACTATTGTCTCAACTTTAATCATCTATTTAATCTCTCCTAACTATGTTTGGGTCGACATCCAGTCTGATTGGATGCTGCTGAATGCAATCTTCTTCTTCTTAGCGTGTCGATGGCAATCTAAATTGTGTCGACTCAAAATTGGCCTACTAGATCCAGGCCTGTAATTCCCCCAATTCCCCTGTCTGGGCTGCAGGTTGTTCACAAGTTACCGCGGCCTCGACATATAGGGCTAAGAAGGAACATGGGTGGTTTTTAGTCAGTAGAAGCCTGACACTCCCTTTCGCTCTGGCCAAGAGCGAAAGGGGTTATTTGATGATTTTCCACCCGTCAAAAAAAAAAGGGGCTATTATAGTCTCCATCAATTAACTGTCAAACGGTTCCTTTTTGTGCTAAACTATAATATAACCAATTTGACAGTTAATCGTTGTACACTATGATAGCTACTGGCTGCTGGTGTATGAAGCTCATGACGAAAATATCGTATTAGTTTTTTAAGTAATTTTTCACAGTATCTAAGTACTAAAGATTGATAGGAGGGATTCATTTAGATTGTATAAAAAAACCTATCTTTAATCAGTTCAATTCAATCACTCAAGCTATCAACTACACAACAAAATCTGTTTGACCTCTATAAACCAACCATATCACTACAATTTCCTATTACCCCATTATCAAGCAACATTAAAATATCACCCCATATTACAACCCTAGTGCTATAATCACCTCTGACCCACTATAGTTGACGAAATTGAGTGCCAAGCCTAATCTAAACGACGATCGACACAGTGTCGGCTTTATGGGTGAACGAAACTGTTTTACCGTGTAATGTGGTACTATAAAGATCTGTAATCGCTGTGTTTTCCAACAAGGTGACATGGTTGGTGGTGTTAGTGATGTGATTATAGCTTAAATAGAAAGTCTATGATATTTTGTATAAGTATTATAAGGCATCGTTTACACACGCCCGTCGGGGCTATTGCGGGTTGTTCGAAAGAGATACCGCGGCCTCAGTTCCTACTCTTTTAGACAGTAAAAGTCTGACACTCCCTACCATTCTGCTCAGCGGAGGAAGCGAGTGGGAGGAGTAATTGATGATTTCACAAACTCTAAAAATAAAAAAGGCATCGTTTACTCTGCTCCCAGATGTACCTACTTGAAACTGTAGGTATAAATGACTGTTAATAATAGAAAAAAGTCAATAATGTCCCACTGCTGGGCAACCTTCCTAAATTCCTTCCTTCCATTTTTCTCGCACTCGCACTTATAATACTTACCATTTATTTTACGAAATTTTGTACTTACAACCTTAACGTATTTTTGAACTAAACTTTGGATTCTTTTGGGTCACTGGTCGTTCCATCGTCGACCTTATCTATGTCCTCAAAATTAATGTCAAAAGGCCCATTTAATACAAAAAAACAACTATTACTTATGAATAGTAATACCTGATTCACATCAAAACCCCATGTAAACGCCGGCTTATTCAGTACATACTGGTACACATACATGGTGCATAATGTACACAATAATGAGAATCTACATAAAGACATACCTATTAATAGCATCAGTAACTACATAAAAACTGTCACCACGACCGTAATGACATCCACCGCTATTCATATCACATTATTCCGGTCTACAGCAGTCGTCGCGTTCCTTTGCTCCCATTGGCTGACGAGACTCTTTGTCGCCCATTTGTCACCAAACGCCAGCCAATCACAACCCCCGACTCGAAAATGGAACACAAATGAAATTGTCACTGCGATCGACGCAAATAAAACCTCTATTGTATCCTGTTGTTCGAAATTCGAACTTTCAAAATGGCGATGATGCAATTTGGATACGCGTGTTCTGTTTAGGAAAAGAATATTTATTCAAATATGACAGGCATAGTCAAATTTTATATCGAACGAGAATTACGACAATACAAACAATTTTTACACTCATCACGATGTTCGGAATAACAAAAAGGACACAATTTCGCCCCAATTCAAGCGTGACTTTTAACAAAGGGCACTGCGTATATGCAGTGCGCAATCGTTTATATCCCGGCCAATTTTAGTAGTCACTTTGTTTGAGGTAGCACGGAGTATTAAACTGGTGTTTTCACAAGGTCGGTTAACAGCCCAGTGTGTCGATTGCCCCGGGTTGGTGGAAATAACACGGCTGTATCATTGTTATACAAAAGCGCAGCTGTTCGCTTCCCTAAGGGTAAAAAAGACGTTTTGTGTGCTTTTTTTCTGATACGGTGTGTAGGGCCCTTTTAGCGGTCACCGGGACATGGACGCCTCCTGTTTGTGCGTTTGATACATTGTAAGCTTTTAATTTTTTTCGAATGTCTCTTTTGTCAGTGATGTTTCTATGTATTCTTTTTTGGATGTGTGTTTGTTAGTACACTTTTGATGTTATCGTGATTTGGGATTGAACATATCCGACGTGAAGGTTGTCCAGTTGAAAATTTAAATTGTGCTTTGCCGATTTTATTTAAGTGCTGGCTATATTCGTCTTATCTATGAACGAAATACTAATTAATTGTACCATGTAGGTACAATTACATGATTGCTTTAAAAAAATGTGAGGGTTGATTGAGAGTTTGATTCCCAGGTCGGCCCAAATGTTATTGAGTTTTTCCATTAGGAATTTTTCAGTAGCAGTCCCGAAGTCTGGATTTGTGCCTGGTTGATGGCAAATGATTCACCTCTTATTTGATTTTATTAAAGCCCAAAATTTGGCGACGAGTTTGGTATTTTCAATAGAGTTCATCAGCTCCTGTGATGTGAAAATAACAGGACACAATAACTTAACACAACACTATAACTTTCATCCTCTCTTAGTTTTCTTCACCCACTGCATTCTTCAAAATTTATATTGTTTTCTCTTTTTGTCAAATGCAATTCATCTCTCTTCATCACAGTCATGTTTGTAGTAAGACAGACGATTCCCTTTCAACTGTTTTGTAACCGGCGCAACTTTTAATAAGCGTACTTAAATTCTTTTAAACCATTCAGAATTTGTCCCACCAATGTCCCGTTCCCACCCCTTTGAGCACCCAATCCGCCATCTTGAATAATAAACCTTTTATTAAAGAGTTTAATAATAATCTTGAGACGGATACGGCAGATGTGTTCTTAGCCTAAGGTGGTAGTGTGTACTGAGCTTAAATATTGCAAACAGCTCTTGAGATTTTTACATTAAACTTTTAATAATGCGTGTGTGTGTTGATAAACTGTGCTCTGAGTGTACTTCAGTTGCGTTATTAGTACCTACATATTAGTTGTCAAGTGAGGTTTTTAGTGTTTTGAAGATATTTGGGGTTGTGGTGACTATCGACTGGATGTAAGAACTAAGTAGTGATGGAATTATACAGGTATGAGTTCCTGGAATAGTTTATATAATGACTACTTACTTAAATTGTAAGATGTCATGTTGCTCTGGCTTATTTTTCCGTGTGGAATCAGATAGCAGATTGAATAGGATTTTATTCTAGGTTTTGTGGATGTCTTAGTTTGAACAATTTCTACATTACATATTGACTAGTGTAACGTCGGCTCTGGGTTTAAATAAACTATTTAAAACTCACATACTTATAGTGTTAGGTAATAGAGTCGTTGTGATTACGAAACTATATCGTCTATATTGTTTGTTTACGTGAAAAAGAAAAAATACGTGTCCAATATTTTTTGGATATCTATCTGACGGACTTATTAGTTTTTTTTTGCTAATTACCCTATTATGTAGGTAAGTACAGTGAACTAAGCTAACTGAGTTTTTTTTCTTTTCTATAAGTAAAAGGTATCAGCTTGATTAACAAAACGAGAAAGAGGCGGGTAATACGAAGTATGGAAGAAGAAGACCCAGGATGTGTTGGGATAAGGTCAAGAGAATAATGACGATGGCTTACTTAAGAGCTGGATATACGCCACTGACATTTCACCCTCCCGCAACCGATTTATTGGGCGCCAGAGGGGTAGTATATCTACGCGATACACAAGTAAAGATTACGTAAAAAAGATCCTTAGAAATAATCAAGAAAGTTATTGGCAAGAATAAGCTGAAGGTCTCCTCGGAATGACTTTGTATGACATATTTTAGATGGCAATAAAAGATCCTATGATTGATAGCTTAGGAGAAAAATGGTAGTAAGATACAAAAACAGAGGCTACTTTGCATATTTATTTATGATGTTTAAATTTATTTTTTTTGAAGTGAAGAGGACATGCTTTCAATTATGTAGATTAATATATATTATTTGAAAAAAAAATCCGTTCGGTTCTAATGTATCCTAAGAAAAGCCATTTCACGCCGACGCCGCGACGTTTACACGCCGTAAAACAAATTTCTTAATATCCTAATGCGAATTAGTTTCGTAATCACAACGACTCTATTAACATTATAAGTATGTGAATTTAAAATAGTTTATTTAAACCCAGAGGCGACGTTACACTAGTCAATATAGGATTGGAGTGAAAACTCGTGTGACGTCATATTCTAAGACATTAGTATGACATTTCTTAGCGGTGACGTCACAAACCCCCACTCAAATCTTTGACGCGTTTTATCTGAATCCGCAACCGTTCTCCTAACACCGATTCGCCACTGGACTGTTCATCGACAGGTCTTCGTCAATTATTATTGATTTGATAAAAAAAAATTACGTGTCCAATATTTTTCGATACCTAATCTAACAGACGGACTAATTAGAATCATATTTTTAGTCAGATAACATCCCTATTGGCAAACAAACGACCAACTCAATTAATTGACACAAAATACGCGACAAAAGCGAACGTAAAACCACAAAACCCCTCTAAAATAAAGACTTTCGTTAATTATTTACGCAACATCCCCTAACCAACGGAACGTAGGGAACCATGGGATATTTAATACCCCTCGCGACCCTCCAAATAGGTCACTGTATCGTCTCCCTGGTTTCGAACTGTGGCAGTGGGGCACACAGTCATGTATTGTATCTATTTCTACACTTTGTTTCTGCGTGTGTGTATCCAATGTTACAATGAAGTTACAGGTTTTATATGTTTGTGACAAATTTTACTATACCTACATTCCCAGCGTAACTTGGTCTCGCTTTGTATATATTTCCCGTTAAATGAGAGATAAATAGAAACTGGTTTTGAATAGCGTAATTGGTTGTCAGATGTAGAAAGATATTACAGAAGCTATATTACATAATTCAGCCTATATGTTCTTAAAACGAAGATTCTAATAACATTTCTACTTAGTCTTTGCGCGAATTTAATTTAAGCAAAGATAACCTGATCTTTCAGATTACTTATCCTTAGTAAATTGTTCGTGATTTACTAATTATCTCATGAATTGGTATCATTATCGCATCTGTACCTAACCACGAAACCAACAAAAATCAACCCCAAGAAATAGAAACACGCTTAAAATCATAACAGGAAAATTCTCAGCAACACTTTTCTTCACAACTGTCCAGGGCTGTCACGTTGCTCTTTGGCTGATTTATGTGCGGGTCCGAGCAGCTGAAAGTTTGATGTGGGTGCTTTGACGCTGGCAACCCTACCCTTCGGCCATGCGTACCTACGTGTTAGCACCCTAAGTGTGGATGTATGTATGGTGCCTTACAGATGTATGAATAAGCATGTTTGGTAGACATCTGCCTGTGGAACTGTGAGTACAGTTAAAATATAAGGAAGGGACCACGTATTCAGTACTTCATTTTGAACCATTCCCCATAAGAGTCCATTTCTTCCAGCTAATCTTCGGATTTGGACAGGTTGCTTTCTTAAAAAAGTTCAGGCCAAAAATCAACCTTATACATAGGTACATAAGATTCATCCCATTCAAATACATAGACACATATTTTGAATAATCAGTTTCGAACACTTGTAATTGTTAGTACTATGCTGGTGGCTCAGTGGTGGGGGGGCCCCGACTTACGAACAGTTGCTCGTGGGTTCGAACCCAGTCAGGCGCATTACTTTGTGTAATTTATTTCATCACCACTGCTCTCAAAACGGTGAAGGAAAACATCATGAGGAAACCGGCATATCTTAGAACCAAAAATTCGAAGATATGTGACATCTACCAATCCGCACTAGGCATGCGTTGTTGATTATAGCCCACCCCTCTCCTAGAGTGGAGGCCTGAGTCCCTGCAGTGGGAACATTATAGGCTGATGATGATGATGATGATGCTACGAGTACATATACAGTCAAGTAATATAATTTTAATAATTTCACGTCTTTGACGGCTTTCTCGTTAATTGGCGATAATCGGCGCAACACCGAGAAAAGTGGAAGCAACGGAGGAGGTTTTTGCCCTGGAGTGGGGAAGCTCAGGACGTCAAAAAAACGTACGGACAAAAGTAACAGCGGAAAACAGCTAGTAGGTAATAGAATAAGCACAGTATAGGAAAAATATTATTATAGAAGCACCAGTCGATTGGGACCCCTACGCATGCAGCGTGGCACCTCACTGCGGTCATCGCCACGATAGCAATCAGGGCAGTATAGTGCATCCCACAAGGAAGCTTTAAGAGTGTATGTGAAAGTAAACCTATCCACACCCATCTTTTATAGGAAATGTATAATTCATTTTGACAGGTTGCGTGGTCTTATTTAAATAACCTGCGCCACAAATACCCTTTCCGTCACAACCTGCAATTCATAGTTCTACCATTGCTTGTTTTTTTTTTAATTCAATAGCAGTAGTTCATTCTAAAGTTCACATACACGGCATCACGTACTCCATTTTTATTACCCAACTCTCAATAATGACACCCACAACCTCAAAAGGATCTCCAAATAGCATCACAATCACAGCCCGCAGCATCACTCACAGAATCTTGCCCCATCTAATTACCGAATTAAGAAATCGTGGTATAATCGTGTCTGCGAAGACAATAAAGAGATCATTAATCATTAGGTATTTGGTACAGTCGTTAATGATGATATTAGGTGTTCTGTGCGTGGTTTCGTGTTTGGTGCGAGTTAGGAACTCACTGTTGGAAATATCTAGAGCAATTTTTACACATTAAATCATATAATTCACTTTTGTTTATGGATAACCCATAGAAAGCTGACGCTGACACCCCCTAAAACATTGTTTAGCAGTTTCTAAACATAAGAGGGCCTACCCAAATGTCCTTACTTTGGTATTGTTCGTCGTGTCGTTGAACTCCTTACACGACTACTGACTAAGGCTTACATTGACTCAAATCTGTGTGGTTCTTTCCTTAAAATATCAAGACCAATGTCGGAACTGTAAAAGAGACCTCTGATTGGTTTCGTTTATTTCTACTCCAAGTAAAACATGTTTTGTAAAACCAGCTTACAGACATAAATATGAAACATGAAACAACAGAACTGTTTCCTGCATTTCTTTTTAGTAAAAAAGAAAAAAAAAAAAAAAAAACCCGCCATAATCTCTCTCCTTACACCAAGATCGTCCATCGAGATATGTAGAAGGAGCGAGGGCGTCACGATCGTGATTGTGCTCTCAAACGTTCTCTGGCGCAATTGTTCATCATTACGAATGGCTTGTAAGGGCTGCAGATTGCGCGTACGCTCACCGAAAGTGTTGCTAGTCGCCAAAATTATGGGCAGCCATGTTGAGTCACCGAAAGTGTTGCTAGTTGTCAAAATTGTAGGTAACCATGTTGGGATTATGTTGAAATTGTGTGTGTCGTGGTTTACTTTGTTTCTGCGTTAGCCTAGGCATCATAAAAAGGGGTTGTTTTTGAAGTGTAAGATTGTAAGCAAAAATGGTTCCAAAATGTCTGATTCCTCGTTGTGATTTTATTTTTATAATATATAGATTTTCTTTTTATAATTACGTCTTTTACAAGGATTGCCAGTACGCTCACTAAAAGTGTTTCTAGTCGTCACAATTATGCCCAGGCGTTTAATTTGTGTCATTTTTCGCTTTGTCTCTTGCCTTGCTTACGTCTCATGCAATACATCATCGTGAGTTCTATCAACCAAGAAATCGAGCTTCAATGAAATTAAAAATCAGTGAGGACTTTCGCTGAATTATGATCATTTATAACGTTTTCGAGACGATCGATCTTAAAGTTAAAAATAGGCCGGTAATTAATTAATTGACAGAATGGAGAAAAAAATATCAAAAGAGTACCTACAATAAATCCATATTATCATCATTCATCATTCATTTGAATTCACAAAGAAAAATGTCATCATACTAAAGCATAAGCTGGTGTCTCGTCCACATTCATACACGCACGCCATTTGTGACTTGCGACCCAGTATGCACCGCACCCAATGATATATTAAAACTAGAGATACGTTGTTCGCCCTCAAAAATGACAACATGAAATGAAGCCAATTGGCCACATTGCGCTTAGTTACGCACCAACCTCTCGCGCGATGCTACGTTTGTTCTTAATTTAAATCGTGCGTGTAAACCTACGCGAAACATATAGACAACAGGCATCAACAGGCATCCCGCTGTACGGTGTCATATTTTCTTTCCCTTTCTTTACGCGTAAAAGTAGTTTATAATATTTGTTTTTTTTTTAATGGCCGTTTTGAAGCGCCGCCATGTTAGTTAATGACGTGTCTGTATATAATACGTCATTGACCGCACCTGATAAAACTTTTTCGGATGATCAGCCTTTAAAAGTACTGTCGAATTCAAACCTTACTCAAACTAATTCCACACGCCAAAACTCCCAAACACATCGCCATAAATTACTCAATTAACTCCAACATATAATTAACGACGAACAGAATTTTTAATAATCAATCTTTGAAACGAAAGTACAGTTAATCATAGAAAAGTATAACTCGCGCAAGATTATGTATAAAAAATAATGAGCACGTTCGAACAAGTGGCGCGGTGATGCGACGGGTTATGTGTGGCCACTAATACAGCGGGGGAACTGTCTTGCTATCAAGACAGACCGCAATACTACTGTAAAAGTGTACCACTACCAAAAACTCTAAACTTGTAGGTCAGTTCTAGGTTGATAAAAAATAAACTGCTATCGACACGCTTATAAAGAGTGTCCCGCTTAGTTCGAGCTAATTTCGTTTCATGTTCTTACAGCCCTAGTCATTTTTGCGGTCAGATGTTATTATAGATCTAACTTTTACTAAATTTTCCTGTATTGTTTGGTAACTTTCAGGTACCTTCCGCTAGTTTACGGAGTAGGTCTTTATTCATCAGCTTTGCCTTAACCTTTATCAATGTAACGGACTCAACACATCTCACATACTCTGCTGATGGATGCATTCAATAATACGGGGGTGGTAGAGGTTAAAGTTATGTAAAGCATAAAAACTAGTGTTAAAAAACTTTAAGGCATGACCCCCAATTTTTCCACAACTACAACGTTCCCACGTATAGTCTAGAACAGAAAAATGATGCAATGCAAGAGAAGAACAAGTGCCTTTCGACTTCGTTTGTGTATTTTACGCCCATCATACTTATTGTCGAATTTGCCAGGTGCACTCTTTCCCGCTAATCTCATAGCCTCCAAGACAAGTTGCGTATTCTGAAGATCGTGACAGATGTTCAGTGGCGATCGTGTGAATTTGATAGTGAACTATTACGATACGACTAGTCGTAACTACTGGTACGGTTAGCTCACCAAATCATCAGTCGAGAAATTATTTCTTATAATATTTTTAGATGTAAGTAATTATAATTTATTTTTTTGTTTAAATAGGTATAATTATGAGTAATAAGCAGTTTAGTCGTGTTTGCTACAGGAAGATGGCAGTTTTAAGATATTAATTTTGTCATTTGCATTTTTTAATGATGTGATTGGGCGACCTAAATTGTTTATGAGAAATCTTTTGAATTTAAGTTGCAAGCTTGATGTTTGCAACAAGTAAGTAATCAAATCAACAACAAGTTTAGTTTTTTGTCTCAAGAAAATTTTATAAAAAACTCCTCATAATTCTGTTTGATAGTTGTCATTACTATAGTTTCACTAATTAGGCACTAATAACCACCACCAAAGACTATAGAACACATGTTGCAAAAAAACAGACCCCTATTTAGTAATTAGTAATTATGGTTTTATTATGAAAGGCACTGGCTATAAACTAATAAGAATCAGTATCCAACCTATTTGTTAACGTAAAAATATTTTCCAAGGATCCTTTCCATTTATCTCATTACCCATAACATCTACGCTACAAAGGCTTTAAGAAATTTCTACAAAAGGTCTTGACGAACAGCAAGGTATGTTCAGCTGTAAAAACCGACCAAGGCTCGGTTCCGTACCATATAGTAGTAGGAGAGTTCCCATATAAATAAAAAACAGTATCTTTGGGAGCCCCTTTAAAAACTATATATTTATAATGTTACTTATAGCGGCCACAAATATACGTTCCGTGAAAATTTTAACTGCCAACTACCTATAACGGATCATGAGATACAGCCCGTTGACAGACAGACGGACGGACGGACAGCATAGGTTTAGTAAACGAGTCCCGTTGGTTACTTTTCGGGGACGGAACCCTAAGAAGCGGTGTCAGTCGCGACTTAATGAAACAAGTTGTGTTTTATAGCCTTAAGCCACAGCTTTGCGTAAAAATATAGAGGTAAGGCGGAAATCACGGTGTTTTGTAAGTCTTTTTGCGAGAGTAATGATGTTGGAAGCCATGCTAATGGTTTGTTTGAGTTTTATGGATTTCTCATTTTTTTTTCTACTAGCTGCGGCCCGCGACCTCCATCCACATATTGTAATTATTATTCACTAGCTCACCCGAAAAACTTCGTCTGCAACACATAATATAGCTTATAACCTTCCACGATAAAAAGATTAATCAACAAAAAAAGTTTTTTTAATGCCAACGAGTGGTTCCTGAGATTAGCGAATTCGTCCAAACAAACAAACTCTTCAGCTTTATAACATTAGTATAGATTCAATCATTAAAATATTACTTCCATAGTTAAGTCAGATTTTGGTATCCTTTTTGTGAATTTATAATTTTTTCATGGAACCCTTATTATGTTTCTGAAATTAAAGATTAAGTCACGACTAGTAACATCATCTATCAGCCAGCTTAAGTCCCACCAAAATTGATTTAACTCGTTCGGAGATGATTTGGCTGGTTAAGCATTACCTTAAGTATATTTTTATCAACAATATAATTGTAGGTATAATGTTAACTTAGATTTGAATTCAAAATATAACTAAACAGAAGGCAAGTTTTTAAAATTTTATATATAGGTACATTGTAAAAAAATACCAAAGACTACCAAGAATTACCAGATGTATGAATGTAGACGAGGCAGTAGATGTATGTAAGGATAGCGGTGACGTTGGTGGTGGTTTCTGACCTAAGGGAGTGAGTTTTTGCACATCCACAAACTCACTGACTTTTCCCGTGTATAAAAAAAACTCAAAAAAAAAAACATTTTGTTCAACAAAAATTTAAACTAATTAACTCTGTTTCTACTGACCATACCAAGCTTCTTCATGCAACAAACTGCCGAATCGAAGACGTGCGTATTCGTACGACCAAACCAAACCATAACGTTGACTGTAGGGAGCAAAGTCGTGCGGCAAACGTTTTTAATTATTCTAATGTGTAACGTTTCAAATACTTTCTAATCACGAGCCTCTGTGTAGAAATTACCTATGTTATGTGTGCAGATGAGCATATGCATATGGTATGTTTTGGAGAGTCTACTTGTTACCTAGGAACATACGTTTTTTACTTATATAAAGTTTTGTTTCAATTGGCGAAGAAATACATTCTGCATTGTAAAGACAAGAAGGAACAGGAATTCGAAAACCGTAACCTACCACGTATCTATATGGCATCATTGTGAAACTTATACAATTTTTACTGGTTAAAAACTAAAAAAGCTGTTTCTTAAAAAAGTAATTACAATACCTACACAATCAAATATAAGTTACAAACAACTCCTGGATAATGTTTTAAAGTTATAATTGTTATTCGTAGGCATTGTTATTTTGAGTCCCACTTAAGACGATATATTTTTTTTTTTCAATTTGATCATACCGAACTAGCAGAGGACAGTGCTTTTATTTACCTACTTAATTATGTATGTGATTAGTGTGATTACAAAATAATATTGAAACATAAAATAATTACTACTGATACAGCACTCTTCTTAAATACAAAGTAACAATAAATAATTAACCCTTCAAAATCCCATCCTCATTTTCGTCTCCAAGGACCAAAACAACAACGCGAAAATCCCCATCGAAATAGTGTAACCACCCCCAAAAACCTTTGTTAAACTGACAAAGATTCACTGGGATGAATATTGAATATAACCTCCGTAATATTTACGTAACCCTTCAACTGCGACGGTGCCCCCGCTTAATTACCAGGATGATGGCGAAATATTAATGAAGTATCTGATACGGACATGTTGGAAGTTGCCACACTTTTGGGATTTACGCGACGGAGGACTAAAAGCATGCGGGTTTTAGAAGTTTAAGGGGGGATGAAGAAATTGATATGTAGCAGTTTTAGGGTTAATTATGTAACGGGTTTGTTTACCTTTAATGTGATGGAATTTATATTCATTAATAGCTGCGCTCCGTATCTTAAAGCAACTACCAAAAGCACCAGCTATCTCCCAGTAAAAGTCCGGAATCGGTCCAACTAATTCGTAGATGAGCCGGTGTACAAACATCATCCAAAATTTAAAAAAAAGTTATTTAGTTATAAGTACTTACCGTATAAATCTTCTTTCATAATTATGCATTCAGTAAAATGGACTCGTGTCTGAAATAAAGAATTAGAATTAGAATTTAGTAAAGGCGGATTTTTTGGAATTACCTACAAACAGACTCTTTAGTTTTATGATTTATCTGCTTCAGTAGGTATAGATAGGTATTCAAGCATCAGTTTGTGATATTCAGAAACATTTTAGTGACAGAATTTTTAATTATAGATGTGTGTTGTAGACCACTTCATAACTTTAAAATCATAACTTAGTAGGTCGAAATAGTATAAAATAATGTATTAACATAACATACTTTTTTTTCAGGCTACCTTGGCCCATAGATAAATAAATACCTTACAGACTAACATACATAATTTTGATAAAATGCAGCAGATATATTAGTATCCGCGTATGCAGGTATTGGGCAGGACCTACTTATAACCAAAAACACTACATAAGTAAACTTTTCGACAAGGGACACATTATTACCCTTACTCTTTAGAATAGTACCTACACATGGTATGTAGGTATACAATGTTTAACAAAATCCACCAAAAGCTATTAATAAAAATATACATCGTATCAAAATTTATCGTCCACATTTACAAGACTTACACGACCTGTAACATTTTGATATAAAAAGCACATAACCCTAAACTGCCGCGCTTCCAAAAAGACAACCAAAATATTTCATTTGCGCAAAACGAGACAACGGGCTGGCAAGCCATAAAAAATCAAGGCGAACCCCAAAACACAAAGGCTTACGCGCAATTTTGTCAAAATTCACAAGCATTAATATCAATATGTAGAGTAAAAAAGGGGCCAGCAATATCCTCGGGGTCTCTCCGCTTTATTTATCAAAGCCGACCCTATATAACCCTTTCATCGTTACGCGAATTAAATTTCTTTTGCCGTCATTTCCCGTGCATTATCTCGGTTAAAATCATAATGGCGACGTGAGCGCCACAATAGCGGTGCTTGTTTAGTACCCGACTTCATTAATATTTGCTGGAGAATTTTATTAAAATGTAACGTCGCGTTTTAGGGTTAAGGGTTAAGATTAAAAATGGTCGTAGATTATAATTCTGAATGAGTACTTTAATTTAATTTTTAGTTTTTATATGTTAATTTGTGCTAGTTACCTAAAGATCAGTGACTAGAGATTTTTTATTTTTGTTTAGTTTTCAGCTGCCGTTGACTCTTCATCAGATACTGGGATTTGATAGGCAGGTAAACATAACTGCCAATGCTGGCTTTACATAACTCGGATATTAAGAAGAACCAACAAATAACTACATAATTATACCGTTCATAATTAAGTGAAAAATATGTAATGAATCCCTCTAGTAATAATTTTTACAGCAGTGGTACTTAAGACCCCTTTTTTTATTGGCGTTTGGAAAATCATCGAATAACCCCTCCCGCTCTTGGGCAGAGCGAAAGGGAGTGTCAGACTTCTACTGACTAAAAACCACCCATGTTCCTTCTTCGCCCTCTATGTCGAGGCCGCGATAACTAGTGTACTACCCGCGGCCCCGACGGGCTACTTTAGACCCCTATGCTTTCATTCAACTACTGAATATGAAAGTTTCGACGACTCTAAGTATTTGGCTAAGATTTGGCTAAGATCTACTATAGTCTCATCGTTGGTGGGTGGGTGTACCCAGCCGGCCATTAGGCTGTTTATTTTTCAAATGTTGGAACATATTAAAATCCTATTCCTCTTACAGAGAGGAGGACTGTGTCCCAAAAGTGGGAACAATATGGGCTGATTCATCATCATCACCATCTTTCCCTAAACGATTTTTTTTGGGTGTGGTGCAGCGTGCCTTCTTCTAATAAAAATGTGTCTAGATTAATTTCGACACCAGTTAGTGTTTTTATCATCGATACAGTCAATAGACAACGTAATTAACATAGGTACGAAAAATATGATACAGCACTTGAACAACAATACAACATTTTTATTTTGTAGGAAACCCTGCAATGGTCCCTCGAGTAGTTTATAGATCTTTATGAAGTACGTTCTAGAGTTATTTATAAGATAATTAATCACACAAAGTAAACTTTCTTCTGAGCTAGATACTAATAACCTCTTAATCGGTTCCTACGACACTTCAACACAATAACTACAGGGTGGTCTAATTCATGTAAATGTCGCAGACCACACACAATAATAATTAAGAATGATACGAGTACATTCTTCACAAAATGACCTATACTTTTACCTGTGGACGTCAATTCAGCTTGTGTCCTCATTTTATTTTATATAGCTTCCTAACAGCTATTTATTATTTTACAGCTGTAGTCCGCTTGTCTGCATCATTTTACAGCTGTAGTCCGCTTGTCTGCATCATTTATCTATATTGCACTATATTTGTTATATTCGCCATCTTAATAAAGTAAATTGTTAACCCTTTACTTCGTTTTTTGTGTTAATGGTTTCTGAGTATAATGCTTATTTCTGTGTTACTTGTATGAATAACTTGATGATTTATGTGATAGTGTTATCTCTTTGGTGTGTCATTAGTGTGTTAGGTCACTGAATATTTTTAATTCCTTTATTTTTTAACTGCCTTCAAAAAGGAGGTGGTTTTTAATTGGTCGGATCTATTTTTGATGTATGCTCCCCGATTACTCGAAGATGGCTGGACTGATGTGGATTATTATTTTTTGTTTAAATATATATACTTCTTAGGTGGTCACATGATCATTATGTCAGCATTTCCTAGAGAAATGGAGAGAACTCTTTAAATTTTATAGGCTCGCTTAAAGCGATTTGGGTAGTTTTTGGAAGAGTACTTTCTCGGAGTTGTTTACACCAGTTCATAACATAACATCACGCCGGTACGCTGTGAAAGGTTAAGCACATATGAACCACTAAAAAGTGAAAAAATAAACACTTTTTAACAAAAAATAAAACCGACTCCAACAAAAATAAAACAAAAAGTGAAAAAAAACTTTTGAAGAAAAATCAGCTTCTATAGTCGGTTTTTACTTTTTGTTAAAATGTTTTTATTGGCCTTTGAACGAGTTTCGCTTTCTGGTTCTTCCTGTCCTAGTTCCATGTTACTTGGGGTCAGCCTCAGTCCGACATTTCAAATTGACTCAACCCAAAATCTGGCGATTATTTTGACATTTTCAGTAGCATCTACGTCAGGCTAATATTTACTCCTTTTTGGTGGTTAGGTGACGAGCCATACATATCGAGTTTCTACCGTGTCTTAAAAATTCCGGCTATCATTTGTAAATCTTTAACAGTAGTTACAGGTTACTGAAGGGTATCGTGTTACCCGCGGGTTGTACACTAGTTATCGCGGCCTCGACATAGAGGGCTAAGAAGGAACATGGGTGGTTTTTAGTCAGTAGAAGTCTGACACTCCCTTTCGCTCTGCCCAAGAGCGGGAGGGGTTATTGGATGATTTTCCACCCGCCAAAAAAGAAAAAAAAAGTGTATCGTGTTACCCTGTACTATCTGGTTTTTGGAGAACAGACCAGATAGGCAGTCGCTCCATGTAAAATACTGGTTAAATACTTTATGCTGCATCCAGTATTGCTGCATCTGGTTAGACTCGAAGCTGACCACAACATAGTTGGTAACAGGCTTAGAAGATGATGATGGAGATGCTCTGAGGAGATCAGGAGACCGCAACTAGATTACGAAAGCTTTATATTACAGGTCACGGCCTTCAGTTTTCATCACGAACATTTCGCTAATCCACCTGCCACAGATTAACAATATTAAGCCATTAAACAAACACAGCCTCAAAAAGTACCAACAGCATCTATTAAATAATTTATAAATGTTGCCCACTTAAGAAAGTTTGCCGGCCCAACTGGCGACTTACATTATAATAATGACTTTGTCGAACAACAAACAGTTTTTCTTCAAAATTCGCATTAGGGTACTGAGCACAGAAAAATGCAAAATATAGCACCATCATTATTATTTGTTGGAGTTTTACGGAATATTGAAGTTTGTTTGTTTTTCTTGAGTTTATTGGGTCGCAGATTTGGGAAGTACGCTATACTGACGTTGGTTATATAAAATACTGCCTCGTTGGTCTAGTCCTGGCTTTGAATCCTGGGTCGCAAACTGTGGGGTTTTTCATCAGGAATTTGTAAGTCAGACACGGAGACTGGATTTGTGTATGGTCGGTGGATTACCATCGCAATGTATGATGATCATAATGTATGTGCATGTTGCTGTTGTTGTTGTTGTTGTTGTTGAAGGAGAACCAACATGGGGCTTGAACATACATAACTGGTGAATTGTGGGTGTACTTCTAAGGTATACCCTAACTCTTTGGGATTACAGACTTCATGATATATGTTACGTTACATAAAAATATGTCATTGGAATAGTTTTTTAAGAAGGTTTTTTGCAACTTCTTTCGGAACCCTGTTTCACTGTGTTTGTAAAACTGACTAGCATGGGCATGCTCTTTGACATTTTCTGTCTAGTTTTAGGGCAAGCATAGAAAGTGCCCTCTTCGATCCCTTCAAAAGTTAAAAGTTGCTGTGTGTAGATATATACAGGGTGTAAATTAACCCTTCACACATACGTCAACCAAGCATTCTGTACATCAAACTAAGTACCCCTACGCAAAAATTTTTGCTGGGAAACGACTTTTTTTTTGGGTTAGAAATCACATTTTACGGTAAAACTCAAAGTAGCACTCTTAAAACATTGTGCTAGTTGATGCTTTGAATAGTAAACGGGTCATGGAGGTAATTTAAGTAAAGTTATAAACTGAAAAACTAGTATTTACAAAAACAGCTGTGCAAAAGTTGGTACTTTGACCCCCAATATCTCCGTAACTAGGGGGTTCCTAGGCATACCTGGGAACCCCCAGGAACCGATTCTGCTCTGCTATACAGACACGAGTAATATATACAGTACAGTTATAAAGGGTGTAAAAGTACGCTTAACGCAAACGAAGGGCACTTGTTCTCCCCACCATTGCGATCATTTTTTGGTTCTAGACCATAGTCTAGAACAAGTGCCCTTCGTTTGCGTTAAGCGTACTTTTACACCCTTTATAACTGTACTGTATATATTACTCGTGTCTGTATAGCAGAGCAGAATCGGTTTCTACCTATTTTCCAAAACTTGTAACCTTTCAGTACCTAAACCCTTGTGCAAAACTAACCCAACATAATTATAAAACTTCCGTCTACCCTCTAATTTGATTTTACCATTTCGAATTCTATTAAATTGCGAACTTTTGCCCCTAAAAATATTGCAAACAAAGTAATTCAGAGCTACCCTTTCAATATAATTTTCAAAGAAAGCATACCAAAGATTGTTAAAGTAAATACTTGAAATGATTCGTCCGACGGTACCGCGGAATCGAAGTATCTAGCTCCCCGTCCCTCACCCCTTGATGGGGGTGCTTCCCCCCTCCCTCCCCAATCGTTAGCCACCGTCTACAATATTTGCATAACTCATTACGTTGCATCCATATTTAATTAGGATATTTCCTTCTTTAGAACTTTGGGGTCGCGGTAAGGTGTGAGGATTTGATGCTGTATTGTTTTTATTAAGTAGTGATAGCATTTGTTTCCTTTTAAACTATGGTTTAAATTCAACTAGGAAAATATTTAATCGGTTTTGAGGAGATCAATGGTAAGTATGGAAATGTGGTTACCACAAATCCAATATTCCCCAGTTTCCTTTAAAATCTTCTTTCTAACTTTTTGCCCTGTATTAAATTATTCCAATTTTACCTGCACTCCTATTCTAAATTAAAAATACCAATTAACAATATTTTAACCTCGTTCAATAAAACCTGAAATGTTATTACTTAACGTCTGAAGCAGTACCTACCCACATTGATTTCCACTTTCTGAAGATTTCACGTATATTTTTGCAATGACGTATTATTTATAGACACGTCATGAACTAACATGGCGGCGCTTCAAAACGGCGAAAATATTATATAACTACTTTTACGCGTAAAGAAAGGGAAAGAAAACATGACACCGTACGCAGGTTTACACACACGATTTAAATTAAGAACAAACGTAGCATCGCGCGAGAGGTTGGTGCGTAACTAAGCGCGATGTGGCCAATTGGCTTCATTTCATGTTGTCATTTTTGAGGGCGGACCACGTATCTATAGTTTTAATTTATCATTGCATTTTCGACCGGTTTGTCAACAGGCGCCTGTGCAATTCGCGAAAAAGTTGAATCTTCCGTTTTATCTATTGTAAAAGTCTGACCCTATTAAAAAAACAAACAAAAAATCAAAACAACAAAAAACAAACAAACAAAAAATTATGTACTTTACATTTGAGAGGACCACACGCACGTGCACCAAGTCATATTTTCAATATCCAAGTTGTTTTTACCATTTTCTTGTTTCTTTTTTGTATCTGGTTCAAATCTCTCAAGTTCAACGCGAGCACAGTTAATTTTCCCCAATAGCCGGTGCTACTTGTAATCGATTGCCATTTAATTCCATAGCTGCCGAGCCTCTTACAGCGAGTCGTGAAGGCCCCAAACACAGCTAATGGCTGAGTAAACTTTAATCGTTCGTTTTCTTACTTTCATTGTGGAAATTTTACGTTTTAATTTGTTCAAAGAGTCTGTTTGATCAATTTTTGATTGAGTGAGGTCTAATCGAGGGATATTTGGCTTTTGTATTTGGGTTCGTAAGTTTTGTTATCTGATTGTGGCAAAGCCAAAGGAAGGGTTATGATTTTAGCAGTCAACATACTCATAAGTATGTAATAATGCCTAAGTATGTACGAAAAATCTTACACGGTCAATTACGATCCTGGCTTCCATCTTCCATCGTTGACTCATTATCAATTACTGTGAGCTCTCGATATTCCATTAGTTTTTTTGATTTCGTTCCATTTTCATCAAAAATATTTTCGGTAGCAGCTTGGTGTCTAGTTCGCCGTAGTCGGGTAAAACAGGCGTGATGTTTTGATAACTTTAAGTTAAATAATTGTTTTCTTACAAAAGTTTTAAGCTATATTCATTTTGACAAACGTTCATTTTATCTACTTCTCATTAAGTCTCATCAAAAATGTCTAATAACTCTGTGAATAAAACAGCGGACATTAAAATCTTAGTTATTAAAAATCTTCCCATACCCCGATGAATACATAGGCACTTCTCTAAGTACCTACAAAAGTAATAATTGCCCCTCACTATTGTCAAAGAGCACTTTAACGTCAGGATTACAAAATGGCAGTCCTTTCCCGCCAAACTATCAGAACAATTTCAAACTACCCTCCACGAAAAGCAGCACAATCCAATTTCAACTTTAAAACTGTGAGATAGAATTCATTGGCTGTATTGTAAAGTTTGTGAGCCATATTTGAATAGATCGGTCCATACATGTAGGCCCCATAGTCGGTATTGACAAGTGCACTTAGCAAGAGGATTACTGAAGGCTATGCATGGTGTGTCATATTTTTGTGGACGGGTTTATGCTTGAGGTATCAACGATATGATAAAATATTTTCACACGCAACTTACATTACACTTCACATTAACTGCCTCGTTGGTTGAGTGGTCCCAAGCGCGACTGCTGATCATGAGGTCCTGAGATCAATTCGGCCGGGCAAAGTGTCATTGGGTTTTTCCATCAGGAATTTGTTAGTAACAGCCCATGCAATAGGCTTGCCCTCCGTTACGTGAGACTTAAACGTAACTGGCAAAATGTGGGTGTACTATTAGTCTCACGTCTGCCTAACCCTGCTGGAATTACAAGCGTGATGATATTTATTTATTTATTTATTTACACACATCAAAAGTGTCTAGGGATCAACATATATTTTTGCAATAACTTTTCTCCTGATTGATATGAATTAAAATTTTCTTTAAGGATTCATCAAATAAAGTGTTTTCGTTTGTCACAGTAACGATAAACCAAGTCACCTTTGCATTAATAAAGAAATTTGCCATTTTCCTAATAAAGGGATTTTTGACATTTGAACCACTAACATTAAAGTTCGAAAAAAAGACTGAAATAACAGTTTTCTTTAAAATTTTATTGGGTAACTTAAACAATTAATAATCCGTGTTTCTACCGCGAACACTAACAACACAAGAACATCGGTTTGGCATACTCAAAATGAGTTCATCCAAATCACGCTGTGGAATGGCCGCCCATGTTCGTTGCAACAACAAAAAAAGGTCTTCTTGCGACTGGATACCCTCCATATTCGGCAGAGCTCTTCTCTGTAGCATATCCCATGCATGCTCAATCGGGTTCAAGTCTGGCGACTGAGCAGGCCAGGGCAGGACATTGATGTTAGCTGCGGCGAGAGTCTGTCTTACAACTCTTGCGGTGTGCGGTCGTGCATTATCATGCATTAACTGAAATAAGGGACCGATTTGCACTTGTAGAGGAACGATGACGTCTGATACAATCGTCTCAGCATAAATTTGAGCGTTGAGGTTGCCTCTGATCCAAATCAACTCAGTTCTTCCGCCGATCCAAATACCCGCCCATACCATGATGGTTCCACCACTATAAGGATGGACTTCCTGGCAGGATTTTAATCGCTGTTGGCGTCCAGGGGTTCTCCAGTGTCGTATACGTCTTGTATCCGGTCTCATACCAAAACGAGACTCATCAGAAAAGCACACGAAACGCCATTGTTCTTCTGCCCAATTTCTGTGTTCAAGAGCCCATTGATATCGAATCCTACGATTGTGCATTGCTATAGGTGGTACCCGTAGCGGTCTTCGGGAATGAAGGTTCACTTCATGCAAGCGGTTTCTGACTGTTTGGTCGCTAATTAAGTTCCCTGAAGAGTGATGAAGCCTCACGGCTAACATCATGGCGGTTATTGTTGGAGCTCTTCGAGTTAAGATTTGAATGTATCGGTCTTGTCTCCGTGTGGTGCAGCGATACCGTCCTCCATGGCGCTCAGCCACGGTACCAGTGCTTCGGTAACGTGTCCAAAGTCGACTGATAACACTCTGACTTGTATTCAGAGCTAAAGCCACAGTACGTTGCCGGGAACCAGCTTCTATCATTCCCACGGCTCTGAGCATTTCTTCCCTGCTTAAATGACGTCGCCGCTCCATAATAACGTTGGTTTTAATCAGTAGTAGGGAAACAGTAGCACTAATAATGTCTTCAATGCGTTGTATGTTTTTATAGGGAAAATATTGACAGCTGATTTTCATCTTTTACTCGAATTTGATTCACAGTTCCTGATTCAAATTATGAAATGCACCAAAAAGGATCCATATAAATTTATAAAATCATAAATTTATTACAAAGCCACATCTCAATCTCAAGAAATCCGCATAAAAATGCTTGATCCCTAGACACTTTTGATGTGTGTATTTAAACTTTATGCACAATAGTAATAATAATAAATAATAATAAATATCCTTGGACATTTCACACAACGCCATCTAGTCCCAAGCTAAGCAACCTAATGCTTGTGTTATGGTAACGAGATGGCTGATAAACTACTTATATACATTTTTTTTTGTAAATACATACATATTATAGATAGAAAAACACCCAGACTCGGAACAAATACTTGTAGGTCGTACAAATATTTGTTCCGTGCGGGAATCGAACCCGCGACATGCTGCGCAGCAGTCAATCGCTCAACCACTGCGCCAACCGTGTCGTCAACACGATATAGTATACATATGTAGTAGTTATAGTGATACATAGGCGGACTTAATGCCACAAGGCATTCTCTACCAGTCAACCTTAGGGTCAAACAAGACAACATTGTGGTAGGCTACAAACTAACTAGAAAAAAAAAAATACAGTATCAATTAAAATATATATATACTTATATTAATACTAATACACATATAAAAATAACATAAACTAAAAAATATTGCAAGAAATACCAAAATAAAGCATAACTGGTAATTACCATGACTAACTTGTAAAATAGCTATTTAGTCTGATTTAAATAGTGGGAACGTACTTTCCTTTTAAAAGTGAATTTGCTTTCAGCTTTTTTAATTCCCAGGGGTAGCGCGTTCCAGAGTTTAATAGATGAGATAGATATGTTATGTTCTTGTAACAGGAATTAGAATCAATTCTCTGGGTGGGTGGGTAATACGTGTGGATTATCCTCCATTTACTAAGCCTAAAATAAACAAAAGACCAACGATATCTACTCCTTCTTTTATTTCATTCAAATCATCATCAGTATTCAAACATATTGCATAAATGATTCGCTTTGACTACTCAATATTGCATAACATCATCCCCGATGACACGAGATGGCCATGAATTCAATTTAGTCTGGGGTGCTGTCATGGGAATGATGGAATTACACCCCCGTAGTGTTTGTACTATGCCTTCAGTACACATGTACTTGCAGGGGGTAAGCACATGGGGTGCTATGTGCGAACTCGCTGCAATTGCGTTTTTGGACATGCAATTTTGATGGCTTGCATGGATGAACAGAATTTTATTTTATAAATAATGCTTGGCGAATTTGTAGCATTGTTTTGGGGGTCGATTATCCCTAAATAATAATAATTATGTTGTAGTGGTATTTCGGGTTTACAAATAAAATAAACAAACTTATGCCTTTAAAATGTACGGTCAACCCAAAAAAAAATAAGTTATACAAATAGAACCAATTTTATAAAATAATAGGTAAAATATTTCTTTTATTTCAAAAATAGTTGCCGGATTTAGAATGAAACAAAAAAGTAAAATACTATAAAATTTGAATACAAAAGTTGTTGTTGTAGTTGTTGTTGTTGTTGTTAACCGTAGTACTGTAGTACTACGGTATCTTAAGTTAGAGATTAGGTAATCGTTTGTTTCGGGCGGTCACCCCGTAGCTAATCTTCAACTGATTTATGACACCCTAGTACAAAGTTCAAAATGTGACTAAATTATAAATAAAATTTGTTCTTGAAGAAAACAAATACAATTTGTTCTTAAAATCAACATGATTGATTGATTAACATTAAGAAACTTTAATTGAAAAATGCTACTATACCATTGACGAATTCCTTCTTGACAAAATGTAATAAACTAAACTGACAATTATGTGTGTATTTATTCTTAACAATTCAAAACTGTAATCTGTTTTTATTATTTTGTGTATTTAATTAATTGTAATCCTAATCTATTTTTTTTTTAATTGTTGGCTGTACACCAAACATTGACTTATGACTTTAAATTTCTTATCTGTTTAATTGTATATGCCCTAATGGGTTGTTTTTTGAGAAACGTATCATTTCTGTAAGACCACACATGTATTTAAAACCAAAAAACATACAAATAAAAACTATGACTTTGAAAAACTTTGACTTTGACTTTGAAAATCTTATAATAATATAATCAACAGTATAAATGAGTACAACATAAAAAATGCATGTACCTCATTGTTGATTACAATATTTTATTACATTTTTGCTAACTATACTTTAACTTCGTTTTTCTTGTGGTCTCGATGAACTACTCCAAATTAATTAAAATATTACAGGTGGCTTTCGGGACCACGGTCCCAGTCCCGAAAGTTGTTGTCCCTTTGTTTATGTCACTGCCACGAGACATTGTGGTTAAGTAACAATAGCCAATCGGATTGATCTTCAGGCTAAACCGAGTCTGCCTAGGTTGGATGGCTGACCACCCATCAAATACATAGTTTCCAATGAATCGTAGATCTTTGATAGTCGTTGCAGGTTGTCAATGAGCTGAAACTCTGACATCCAGTCTTACCTAAGTGTATTATCGTATTAGGTCGCTTCATGTAAATTACTGATATGCAGTTGAATCTGGTAAGACTGGAAGCCGACTCCAACGTAGTTGGAAAAAGGCTAGGCAGATGATGACGACATGGTTGGCGCAGTGGCTCAAGCAGTTGACTGCTGCGCTACGTGTCGCGGGTTCGGTCCCCGCACGGAACAAATATTTGTATGGCCTACAGATTGTTGTTTCGGGTCTGGGTATTTGTATATGTGAGTTTAAATGTCTGTGTACGCACCCACGATCTAGTGGGTGGAGGAGATTCTAGTGTGGGCAACGTTATAAAAAAATGTTCTCACGTTAGTACTTCCCTATTATTATATTACTTCTACTCCATTCCTTTGATGCGATTGTTTCTCAGAAATTCGTAAAGCTTTATTGCAATCTCAATCAATCAAATGTCATTTAGGAGTTCAGTCCTAGACAGAATAAACACAATATTATTTTGGAGAGATGTATTTGAATTGATTATTTTGGATGGATATATCCGGATGTAACCTGTGTACAGGTTATGTCCAGTAGGGCTATTGCGTATCTTTTACATGACAGTGGGTAACCTATAGTGCCTATCAATTACTGTCAAATTGTTCCATTTTGTACTAAACCATAACCAATTTGGCAGTTTATCCATAGACAATATGATAGCACTGTCATTGAAAAGATTCACAATAGCCCTGCAGATCCGGATTAGGATTGTTATCAATGAAAGACAATGAAGAACAAAATGCATTCGAACGCATGTTCATGACTCTCTTCCATTCATTCAAACGTGCCAATTACAGGAAGAGCTTCTATAATGATCCCACAGAATCGTTAGCAGTAGACCAACACCTATACTTACTTTATGACGGTCTAAAACCATACCAAGTAACAACAGGAAGGATCCAATGTTATCTCAGCAAATAAGACTCACTGAAACTGTTACACTACAACTAACTAGCACTTCGCACGCGTCATCGTCTGCAAAAATTGTGTTAACGCGACTAATATGTATGATTTATTTATTTGGAAAAAAACATGTACAATAATAATAAAACTAAAAAAAAAGTAGTGGATGTGTGTAGTAGGTACTTGTAGTTTAAATTAATATAAAAAAGCTAAATGTAATCATCATCATCATCATCATTTGAGCCAAAAGACGTCCACAGCTGGACATAGGCCTCCCCCACGTGTCGCCACATTGACCGGTCCCGTGCGTCTCGCATCCAGCGGGGCCCCGCAACCTTCACCAGTTCATCAGTCCACCTAGTGGGAGGCCTTCCAACGCAACGTCTTCCAGTTCGCGGTCGCCACTACAGAACTTTTCGGCCCCATTGGCCATCCGTTCTGCGAGCAATGTGCCCTACCCATTGCCATTTAAGTCTGGCGACTCTTCGGGCTACGTATTTATGCAATAAGTACTTAAAAATGACAACAAAATGTTACTTTCAGTGCATCATCTCTCAAACAAAAATCCCAAGAAAAAATCATCTTTCGTTTACCCTCTCGCAAAAACTCAAATTTAAATGATTTTAAACATAGATTATAGTCTATTCCACTCAAGAATAATGTAGTTTTCTGTCAGTGAAGGAATTTTTTTTTAGAATTGGACCTTTCGCTCCGTAGATTATCCCCTACATACAGACTTACAAACAAACAAATTTTACCTCTATATAATAATAATATACTTAGATTACTTAGAGTCAATAAATCTATAGAAATAAAATCATCACATGTGTCAATAGACGTGTTAAAGTGACTGAAGTATAGTATCTAAAGGAAATGAAACTCAATCTTGAGTGTGGACGGTTGGTTTTGCAGTGTAGGGTATTGATAGGCATGTGAACGGTAATCCAGGATCATTTGAGACAAGATCGTAAGGTTTGGATACGATTTTGAAGTGGAATTTATTAGAGTTTAAGTAAAAGTGTGATTGGATGAATTTTGGTGTGACTGTCTGTAAGTATGTTTCGGGAAAAAAAACAACAACTTTAAATTAATAGGGATGTTTACTGACTTAAAAAAATGTGATTCTAATTAGTCCGTCTGTTAGATTATCGAAAAATATTGGATACGTATTTTTTGTTTTATTAAATCAATAAAAAAATACGAAGATAAAACGCGTCAAAGATTTGAGTGGGGGTAGGTGACGTCACTGACCGCTAAAAAAGTCGTACTAATGTCTTAGAGTATGACGTCACACGAGTTTTCAAAACACTGTATCGTCTTCATTGTTTGATACGTGAAAAAAGAAAAAATACGTGTGCAATATTTTTTGATAATCTACATGACGGACTAATTAGATTTTTTATGTTAACATCCCTATTGTAATAACAACATCTAGCAGTCTTTGACATGATCGTTGGCGTAGTGTTCGCAAGCGCGACTGTTGAGCCCAGGGTCTTAGGTTCGACTCCCAGGTCCAGCAAAATGTTATTGGGTTTTCTATCAGGAATTTCGCTATTACATGGAACTTAAACACAGATCTGACAAAATATCAGATAAATTTCCAAAAAATATTGGACACGTATTTTTCTTTTTTCACATAAGCAAAAAGTGAAGACGATACAGTGCTTCGAAAACTTGTGAACTCTTCGTAACGTCACATAATAGTACATTTTTCACCAACAAATGACGTCACAACCCCCACTCATGATCTTTGACGCGTCTTATCTTCGTCAATTTTTATTAATTTGATAAAACAAAAAACACGGATCCAATATTTTTAGATAATCTAACTGACGGACTTATTAGAATCATATTTTTTTGACTCAGTCCGATCCCCTATTGGGGAAGTAACAACTCTTCCTAACCTTTCGGGAAGTACAAGCGTGATGTTATGTTATATTTCGAGTAGTATTTGTCAGACAATTTAATCTTTGCAATAAGAAACAAATGTAAAAGTACCTTCTATGGCAGAACCCAAACGAGATCTTGCTTATCATAATCAGGCTAATGAAGACTATAAGAAGAGCGGAAGCCAAAAAAAAAATCAGTTTTAGGACTATCAACTCTATATCAATACTTTTAAAGTCTCAGTGACGCACTCCTGCCAACAAGCTTAGCGGGTGACGTCTGCTCATCCCCCTGTGACTTAACCGCGGTTATATTTAACAGACGCGGCGCCAACCGATCCGTTACGTCAAGAGGTATAGAGACGCTCTGTGTGCAACGTACTTGCGTATGCGACGCGGCGCGGCGAGGCGAAAGTAAGGAGTAACAGAATTATGGTTTTCTTTGCTCGTTTATAAGGATTTAATTTAAGCTGTCGTTGTCGTTTTGTAGGAAACATCAGTCTGGAGCACAATCGATGATCCCACTGCAGACATTTATTGTAGGTACTTACTTTTTTTTTTGGGTGGGTGGGAAATCATCAAATAACCCCTCCCGCTCTTGAGCAGAGCGAAAGGGAGTGCCAGACTTCTACTGACTAAAAACCACCCATGTTCCTTCGTAGCCCTATATGTCAAGGCCGCGGTATCTCTTACAACATCCCGCAGCCCTGACGGGCAGGTACTTCAAATAGGCTTTTTCACCGTTATACAGTATGTATCCATTTCTTTTACAAATTCTTTTTTAACTGACTTCTATAAGTAACAGGAGGAGGTGATGGGTATTGCATCTTTTTTGTCATCATCTTCTTTTTTTAATATTTACACTGATTACTCCGTGATAACTGGGCCGATTTATAAGATTTTGGTTATCTTATTGACCTTGCTTGAATATCATCAGTTAGCTCCTATTATACATATACGCAGGTATAACTAGATCCCACGACACAGGGTAGTACCCTAGTGTGGGGTCTAGCGCTACTAAATTACACTATTATCTTTACTCTTTTATTTTTATCTACTTTTACTATCTTTAATTGTTGTGCTTAACGTGTCATCCAATGTGTCTAAATAAAATTATTATAGGTAGGTATGTATTTATCCTTTTCGCCATAAAATGTTGATAGCTTCTACTACTGATAACTTCTCTTTGTCTAACAACCCTTAATAACTTCTAGTTATGATGTAAAATTGATTAAGTCATTAGGTACATTTATTGTTGTATAAAAATATGTGTGATATACAATTAAAAAGGTTCGAATTTTCCCTCTAAAACATTTTCAACATTACCATTTTAGAATGAGCTTTAAAATTCTCCACGGATCAATCCTAACATCGAACCTTTCAATCCACGCTTTTATTTTTCATCGCCAAAGCGTCATCGAAAACCTTCCCTCCGACATTTTGAATTAAAAACGCTGACCCGACGAGTTTGGCGCAAACAAAAAACTCTTAATTGGTAAACAGGGGACGGTATGGCTCTGATTTCAAGGCTCCTGTGTCTCGTTTTATTAAATACGACGGACAAACCCCTGTTTGTCCACCCTTGTTGTGGCTATAGGATTTGTGATTAAAATCTGATTGGTAGGATTTATTATATTATATTGTAGGATGTGATTTAGGACTGTGGTATGCTCAGAATAATCTAATTTTTTTTTTTTTCTCACATAATTGACCCGAAATAACTATATGTAAGTCATACAAATATTTGTTCCGTGCAGGGATCGAACCTGTGACACGCAGCAGTCCAATCGCTTAGCCACTGCACCAACCGTGCCGTCAAACTAGGTGGTTTGTTCTTTCGTTGGTCGAAAGAACAAACAACACAAAAGAATTATCTTAAAATGATGATTTAACTTAAAAGTGTTCGTTTATAGGATTTGTGACTTTGAATTTATTTTAAACATAAGTGTCACATATTTTTGTAATCTCCTTTTAGAACCCTTCATTTTGTTACCCTACTCGATGGTAGTGGGTTTTTTTTTTCAAATCCGCGGTGTGGCCCCCGAAATCCGCATTTTTTTGTTTTTAAATTTGAATGTAGCCAGTGACACTCGCGCCATCAAGACAAATATGACGTCGTATATTTTATTCAAATCCCTTCATCCGTTTAGCAGTTATGAGGGAACAAAAAAACAGACACACATACACGCCAAACGCATAACCCTCCTTTTGGGCTTCGCCGCAGTCGGGTACAAACTAATGTTTTTTTACTATGATGGGTCTACACATTGAATGTAAGGTAAAAGTTTGTGCATGGATGTTCCTATTAACATGTAAAGATAAACTAAGCAAAATTTTGGTATCTTCCAAAACTATGTCCTCTTGAATATTCGCTCCCATTTCAACCCTCAAAATTCTGTCAATAGCTCATTAAGAGGGCCGTCTGGACCCTCATGTCCAATCACAGCCCCCGCTTATGGGGTAGTTATTATTTTTAATCCCTTAATGGCGTTCCAGATTTCATTACTGGGGTTGGTCTGAATAAAAGGGTGGTACCAATTTTTTCGATGTTGCAGGGTTGATAACGTGGTCGATTTTATGTGTGGTTGGTTATGTATTTTGGGCGGTATTATGGTGGTTAGCAGATATTATTTTGAAATTTTAATAATCTTGATAGCGTAAATCATATTGATCAGTTAATTTGAATAAATTAAGTAATAGGTTATTTCAACAAAAAAAAAAATTAACCCGTCTGATGGATTTTCAAAAACTAATGGACACGTTTTTTTTTCTTTTTTTACTTAAACAAGAGATGAAGACACAGTGCTTCGAAAAGTCAAGTCAAATGGTGTGACGTCACAAGGTTAGTACATTTTTTAGACACAAAGTGACGTCAAAAGCCTCCACTCATGATCTTTGACACATTTTATTTTCGACAATTTTTATTAATTTCATAAAACAAAAAACACGTATCCAATATTTTTCGATAATCTAACAGACGGACGTCGCAAGAGCGACTGCAAAGCATAAGGTCCTGGGTTAGATGCCTGGGACTCTGAATTTGGTGTTGGTTATCAGTGGCACCCACGGAGTCCAGCAGGGCTATTGCGTATCTCTTTTGACAGATTTATTGATTATCACTTTGGCTCTGTGTGCTTTGATTAACTGTCAAATGGTTCCATTTTGTACTAAACCATAACCAATTTGACAGTTAATCCATGGACAATATGGTAGCCACTGTCATTTAAAAGATACGCAGTAGCCCTGCAGATCGGTGCTGGATGGTAATAGGCTCATCCCCTATTTCATGGGATTTAAACATACCTGGCGAAATACGGGCACACCCGCAATCCTGCTTAGCCCTTCAGGAATTACAGACATAGGCTCGCTGTTATGTTAAGATGTGCAAAAGATGGTATTTCACCAAAAAAAACAATTAGTCCATCTGTTAGATTTTCGAAATTTATTGGATACGTGTTTTTTGTTTTATCAAATTAATAAAAATTGACGAAAATAAAACGTGTCAAAGATCATAAGTCACTTTGTGGGTAAAAAAGTCTAAAAAAGTACTAACCTTGTGACGTCACACGACTTGACGCGACTTTTCGTAGCTCTGTATCGTCTTCATCTTTTGTTTACGTGAAAAAAATAAAAAATACGTGTCTATTATTTTTTGGAAATCTATCTGACGGACATAAGATTTTTTTGGTGAAATAAACTATTACTAAGGCTGCCCATTGATCTAGAGGTAAGAGGTCCTGCGTTCAATTCGCGGGTCGGGCAAAATGTTATTGAGTTATTCTATCTGACGGCATAATTACATTTTTTTAAAAGAAATTCATTAGCACTCTCAATTTTGACTCTATAAAAATATTACACATAATCAAAAATACTCGTAGGTGGTCCACTTAAATATAGCATCGAACAATTTTTCAAACATTACCAAAGCCGCGGTACGTAAACTATCTTCACTCTTTAACATACATTATTACGTTATTTTTATTTTAAAACCTATACTAGCCATGAGCCACTAATCTGTAAAAGCTTAGGGTGTAAACACAACACGGTGGTCTCCTCTGACCACTGCAGTCTCTAAACAACATTAGTCCTGTACTTACGTCCTAATAACCAAAAGGGCGTATGTGCTTAAGGTTCGTATGGAGTTACGTCTTTTTGGTGGTAATTGCGCGGAAGTTTTAAAGGAGTGTACATATCGGCGGTGCAGCAAAGCGCGTTTTGTGTGTTGGACTGATTAGAACGCGACTGAGACCTCCGCTGTGTGGCGCTATGACATACAGTGTTGGCTTTTAGATTATTTTTGTTAAGTTTCTTTGACTAGTGTTCGTCTTCTAATGTTTGGTCACAAGAAGATAGGTAGGTATTACCTAAAGTTGTGCATTAAAATATAACACTAAATAACATAAATACACCAAGAGGAGCTCGTGACGTAATAATAACAGCCACTTTAGTCGATTTTCAGATTAAGCCGTGCTTGACAGGTTGGTCTGTGTATCGTCGACCACATTTCGTGTTTCCTCCGTTCTTTGGAAAATCGTGGCAATCATTTATGAATCATTCATAGTCGTTACAGTGACCCGACGGTCGGACATCCAGTCTTACCAAGGGGCATCGTGTTTACCGTAGGTAAAACCTGCCCGTAAAACTTCAAAAATTTTGTTGCTATTCGTTTTTCCACTTGTCGGTTGAAGTTTCACTTCTTCTATGTGTCCCATCTGGGTTGGAGAGGACAGATAGTCATTTGAATTCTGTAAGACTAACTGCCGAACCTAACATAGTTGAGGAAAGTTTAGGCAGATGATGGAACAAGAATAAACGATTGTTATCTCATGAGGATACTAGCTAAGGCTGCGGGTTGTTCACAAGTTAAAGCGGCCTCGACATATAGAGCTAATAAGAAGGAACATGGGTGGTTTTTAGTCAGTAGAAGTCTGGCACTTCCTTTCGCTCTGCCTAAGAGCGGGAGGGGTTATATGTATTTGATGATTTTCAACCCGTCAAGAAAAAAAGGGTACTAGCTAAAGCAGGTAGAGTGCCAAGCTACAGTAGCTAGTCTCAGCTGTATTTCACTAAAAATACTGAAAATAACATTGTTTATTATTATCTATAATTTATGTTCAGCTTGTGTAACTTTATGAGTGCAGTTAATCTGTTCATATCAATTAACCTCCCGTCAATTTTAATTTATGTGGAATAAACGCGGGCGTTGAAATAATGACGCATGAACACTTTTAAACAAGTAATTATACATTTTCGATATCTAGTGGCTTATTTTATCGAAGTCCAATCAACGAGATAATGAATTTTGTAAATTGATGTCTTGAACTTTCACCATAGTGAAGTTCGTGTCCATATAGGCACTGTTATTGTATGAAATGGTCATCGGAATTATGAAAAATCGGAAATGAGCCCACAAAAACGTCATCTTTTAATAAACAATATGCCTATGACACTAAGGGATATTGTAGTTTCCCATTAGAAAAAAAAACAGAATCGAATCAGTCGTTCCGAAAATTACCCCTACATCTGAATTTACAACTTTTACCTTTTCACTATGTTATTACAAAACCTCAAAACCTCTACTACACCATACAACAAAACTAAAACATCGCGCTCTAATCCAAACTAAGTACAACCTAGAATTATTGGCAGAAATAAAACAACAATTTCCCACCCCGACGGATTCTTAAGTCCCTTTGCAGAGGACAAACATTGACATAGCCAAGTCCGGTAGCTTTTAAACAGTTTACCTCCACCACGCTAATAGATGTCTCGATAGTGCCACCGCAAACCTCGACGATTTTTTTCGAATTTGGAATGCGGAAAAAAACGTTTTGCGTTTTTTGTAAAATGATAGTGGTAACTTTGAAACGTGCCGCTGCCTTTGACATGCTAATGTGTGAGGTTCTTTATTTATGTGAGCTTTTGGACATTTTTTTGTGGAATATTTTGGTCACATTGTTTAAATATATCCTAAAAGCAACAAAACATAACTTGGAGTAAGTAGGATATTTTTAAAATCGGGAGTTGTTTTATTGTAATCATTTTAATAACGTATCTTGTCGTGCTGTTATTACTTTATAGGATCTGATTTTTGTGCTGAATTGTTTAAGGTAGTCATGAACTCGCTAAAAAGAATAACAAAACTCATACATAGTAAGTATGGCGCGGTATTTGCATCAAACATGACAGATATGACCAGTGTTATAATTAATAAGTATATCTATATGTACAATCTATAATACAATTTATACATTAACGGTAGTAATAGTTATATTCTTTTTCAAGAAAATATAGGTTACTAAACCAACGTCAAGTCGTTGACTCTATACTTCTTAACTATCATTTAAAGTCCACACAAAATAATTCAAGCCTAGTATCCACAGTCAACTTAGAATGGAAAAAATAATAACATAAAATTAGATGCCAAGTTTAGGGAAATTACAGTATCAGAGGCAGTTTAGTAGATTTATGGTCGATTCTGTGGTGTTAGCACACCATTAAACTTTGACATAATCCGTATTCCCATGACTAAGTATAACGTCGTAGATACTATGTTCGCCGAATTTGAGCGTATGTGCAATTGTGCAGTTTATTCTAAAATGAACTCTATTTTTATGAGCTCTAAAATTAAAAATACTTGATGATCTGCAGTACCTAGTAATTTTGTAAATATATTTTTCATATCCCGTGATTAGTTGCGATGAAAATGGAAAATGTCCTTTTTGATTCCATGATTAAGATTGAAAATGCTGTTTGCATACAGATTTTGTCTAAAGTTATGTTGCAGTATAAAATATATTTATGCATAACTTTATGTAACTACACATTGTGGTAGTTCTCTCTCATGTTTTATTTATTCTCGTCGAGTTTTTATTAAATGTCAGAGGCTTTTAAATAATTGTTTTTGGTAGGTTATTTTAATTTTAGAGCTGGCATAAATTTTGTGTGTCTTTATGGTAAAGAATTGTTTTTCTTTTATTACGTAGGTAATTGGAAATAACCCGCAAAGAAGAGACAAATATGTTTTTATGAGATTTTCGCTGGATTTTTTTATAAAAATCCTTTTTGTGATTTGTGTCAAATTATATTTAAAGTAAAAGAGTATTTTTAAAACTGTCCTTGAGTTATAATTATAATGCCCTGAAGGAGTAATAAAAGCCGTTTTTCACATTAAAACATTTTAAGAAAACGATCAAACTTAAGTATTAATTTGGTATGTAAGTATAATCTAGACAAATATCTCAAATACTACAAAACCAGAATTCATCTTATTACTTCATTTTAACATCATAAAACTATAATAATCGTTGATTCATCACAGGAAGCCTAAAACATGACGACAAAAAGTCGCATGTCCAAACCCTTCGCCCGCAGTTTTTGTCGTCCAAATAAAACCGGCCACTTTACGACATGTGAACAAACTTATATCTTCACTTAATAAACAAACAAATACATACAGAATCTTCGAGATCAAAGGAAACGGGAGTGAATGATAAGTTTGTTTTGAGCGGTAAAAATCCGGGTGAATCACTTTGACGCATATAAGTTACGAATTAAAAAGGACAACAACAGACAAAGAGGCTATTTTGCATTGTGCTGTGACAGTCTTCCTTGTGGTGCCGCTTTAGAGAGCTTGGAATCTTGTAGAGGTGACAAAAAGAAAATATGATTGTCCAACCATATGTAGAAGAAGAACAATCACTGAACATTCGTTTGGGGATCTGGGGGCACGGCCGTGCCCCCGCCAAGAGCAATAAAGCGGCACGGCCGTACCATCCATTTCTCGAACCAGTTCAGGCCATTTTCGACCTCCTATAACTTCGTTGTGGATGAATCTAAAAGCCTGAAAAGGTTACTAAAATAGATTAACTTGGCCACTGCATCACATTGGCCAATGCGATGGCGATTAGCTATGACAATGGCCTGTTTAACACTGGCGAATGCGTTGCGATGGCCAAGTCAATCTTTTATTTAAAATATCAAAGGTTTTTAAGTAGGGATTAAATATATTAACTGACTTGGTATTACATGGATCTCACTACTTTTTACGGTAAAAGAACTGAGTTGCACGGCTTGACTTTTTTTACAAGTTTTGTTTTTGGTGTCTGTGTTCTCTGTTGGATTTCAACAACTACACTAGTTAAAAGTTGTTTTATTGTTTACTAACACTATGGATCACGTTATCTGAAAAATAAAAAAATATTATTATTAATATTATAAGTACCTAATAATGTATGCACTGATACTTTTAGCCTGCATGATGCCACAGCTGGTCAAAGGCCCATGACTTCCAGTTGTGTTGACCAGCCTTAGGCCTTAGATGCATTAAACCTCGTAAAAGATTGAGTTCCTCCACGATGCCTTACAATAGATACTTCAGGGTACTAAGGGCTTGTTGGCCTTCTACAGACTGTACTTTGCTGTACAACGGATCCCATCTTCACCCTTTTACCACGGAAATAGCAAATATAGGTACTACAGCGCACTTGGTTGATATTACGACGAGTCGTACTCGGCGCTTCTTCTCTTCGTTTACGTATTAAGCACACAACCTAGGTGTGAAACCCTCCGTTGATATCTGTTTTGTACCAACTTTAACCCGTTTGCCTTCAAAGCACAAGAGTGACCAGGCATCTTCTGAGCACGCTCATTCCATCATAGACCTCATCCATCAGCTTACAGTATACAAAAAAAAAATATATATATATCTTTTCAATATGGTTGAATAAAAAGTCTAAATAGTCCGTCATATAGATTACCCAAAAATATTAGACACGTATTTTTTCTTTTTTCACGTAAACTAATAATGAAGACGATACAGTCCTTTGAAAACTCGTGTGTCGTCATACTCTAAGATATTAGTATGACATTTTTTGGGGTTAGTGACGTTACACTCAAATCTTCGATGCGTTGTATCGTCGTAAATTTTTGTTGATTTGATAAAACAAACGAAATGTATCTAATATTTTTCGATAATCTAACAGATTGACTAATTAGAATCATGATTTTTTAAGTCAGTAAACCCTATTCCTGCCTTGTTTTTATCTTCCACCGTATAACTTTTTAGTCTCGGCATTAGTAAAACGAAAAAAAAATTGAAAATCACGCCTTGTCTTCTCTAAAACAACTTAACTCTGTAAGATGCATCAATACGTCTTTGTACAGTAGGTACGTGTAAATTCGGGCCCTAAGTGTCGCCGCCGTCGTTTTAACACTGCATCGCTAATTGGACACTTAAGCTGCACCTTAAAGGGTTAAAACAGTTTTTATCCGGGGGCCGTAGAGACCGGCACGGAGCGGATGACGGGTTACTACTGATGTTGCCGTCATTTGAATGATTATTGAATTTTTGATTAGACTTAGTTTAGTTTATGGGAGGTATAAGCTTTTGATGACATTTAGTAGTCGTTTAGATTAAATTTTTCATGTTTTATTATTCTTGGTTGGTTCTATTCTATTTGTCTTCTTAGTCGTTCACTCTTGAGCTCGTGGTTAAATATTAACAGCCATCTAGAACAATTTTCTGGTTATATTCTATTCTATTTTTGTTTAATGGCAATTAAATCCGATGTTGGTAAACCACGCCCAGCAGGACTATTGCGCATCTTTTCTATGACAGTGGCTAACATATAGTGTCCATCAATTAACTGTCAAATGGTTCCATTTTGTACTAAACCACAACCAATTTGACAGTTAATCCATGGACAATCATAGCCACTGACATTTAAAAGATACGCAATGGCCCTGCAGGTTGGTCTGTGTTTTCTCCGTGCCACTGCCACTGTCATCTGTGAATCTTTGACAGACGTTACAGGTAGTCAGTGACCCGAAAGTATGACAACCAGTCTTACCAAATATTATCGTACTATTACCCAGTGTTATCTGGGATGTTTAGGTCAGATAGGCAGTCGCTCCATGTGAAGTAGTGGTATTCAGCTAGATTTGGTAAGACTGCAAGCCGCGCCCTAACAAAGAATAGGCAGATGAAGATCCAGCATTAATTCATTTATTTAGTTTTATAGATGAGCAGGTTCTTCTTCAGAAACATGCATTCCATTTAATAATACATGCTGAAAATAATGTTCACAATATTACCAATGTGTGACGACACCATTGGCACAGTGGCTAAGCGATTAGACTGCTGCGCTGCGTATCGCGGGTTCTATCCCAGCACGGAACAAATATTTGTATGGCCTACAGATAGTTGTTCCGGGTTTGGGTGTTTGTATCTGTGAGTTTAAATGTTTGTAAACGCACCCACGATACAGGAGTAATTCCTAGTGTGCGCCAAAGTTTTTTTTTAATAAAAAACATGTCCTCCAGTTTGCTTAAAAAGTAACTGCAAACGAAAACATGTAACAATAGCCCATTCTACATACAAATCTATTCACACAACTACAATAATCGCACAATGAGCTATTGCACATTCACACATTATTATCACTACCTACCATATCACTTATCACTGAAGCTAAGTGACAAATCACATCTATGACAATTGAAAACAATCACTTTGTATTTTTCAAAACAGCTTCGTTTTAACCCAAACACTCCAAATCCAACTTTATAACACTAAAGTTACAGTTCCATTTCAATTGGTAAAAGAGTATGAGTTATGTCAAAAAAAATTACAACGAAATTAGCATAGTCTTTTTCGTGAGGCGGTAATAGGTAAAATAACTATAGAGTAGAATTATCAATGGTATGTCATTGTCGTATGTCCTCTGTGTATTGTGTTTGGACGTGTCTATGGAAAATGTGCCGTCACGATTTGTTTGTCTATGGTATTCCGGTCAGGTGATCGTCTATGGTGTTGTTGAACATGGAATTTGGTTTTACTCTTGCTTTCTATAGTAGAACCACGGGCCAGAATCTGATACAATAATATCGTCTTCTATTTCTTCTTCCTCTTTGTTTATTGTAGAACTCTGTCAGAGTTTTACATAACATAACATGAAGCCTGGTCCTGGTCCCCGAAAGATTAAACAGAGTTGTAACTATCCATTAGTATAGCCACATTTACTCGGAGATATTTAACAATTACTTACTTAAGCCGTCACATAGTAAAGGAGACATACTGACAAAACTGTCAAAACCTTTACTAGGTGATGACCTAAGTAACCATTAAAGCTCTCCAAGTGCGGCAGTTAGCCAGTTTTTTTTATAACAAGCCTATTGCCATCGACGGGACCCAAATTCAGACTCTGTAGCTGCTATTAAGAAATTCCTGATCGAAAAACCCAATAACACTATGCCCGACCTGGGAATCGAACAAAGGACCTCATGCACAGAAGTCGCACTTGCAACCACTGAACCAACGGGGCAGTAACGGCTTTGTATAAGTCTATGTTTTAACCGACTTCCGAAAAGGAGGAGGTTCTAAATAGGGATGTTTACTGACTTAAAAAAATATGATTCTAATTAGTCCGTCTGTTAGATTATCGAAAAATATTGGATACGTATTTTTTGTTGTATCAAATCAATAAAAATTGACGACGATAAAACGCGTCAAAGATTTGAGTGGGGTGTTGTGACGTCACTCACCGGTAAAGAATGTCATACTAATGTCTTAGAAAATGACGTCACACGAGTTTTCAAAGCACTGTATCGTCTTCATTGTTTGTTTAACGTGAAAAAAGAAAAAATACGTGTGCAATATTTTTTGAAAATCTATCTGATGGGTTAATTCGATTTTTTTTGTTAACGTTGGATCGGTATTTTTTTATGTATGTACAACGATTATGTGTTATCAGCCCCTGCACAGACCTTACAGAATACTTTATTATAGAATCTGAAAGATGCAAGAAAACTATCTAAGTTTATGTTTTAACAAATAATGCTGAAGTCTAATAACCTAGTTTGTGAAGGGGTACCAGTAAACTGAGTTGTGGTATTCCGGTAAGCAGTCGCTCTAAGTAAAATACTAGTATTCAGCTGCTAAGAGATGGCGAGCTCATCACGCCTGTAATCCCCGAAGCGTCAGGCAGAGGTGTTCCAAATGGTACACTAATATTTCATCAGTTAAATTTAAGTTCTATGTAACAGGGAGCGAGACTATTGAACTTCATCATCATCATCAATAGCCTATTAATGTTCCCACAGCTGGGACACAGGCCTCCTCTCTTTTGAGAGGTAATGGACTATAAATCTACCATGCGGGCCCAGTGCGGATTGGTAGTTATCACATGTCTTCGAAATTTTTGGTTCTAAGACATGTCAGTTTCCTCACGATGTTTTCCCTTACCGTTTTGAGAGCAGCGGTGATGAAATAAATTACCCAAAGTAATGTGCCTGCCTGGATTCGAACCCACGACCTACTTTTCGTAACTCGGGGCCGCCACCAATGGGCCAAGACTGCCCCGTTGAACTTAACCGGACACAAATACAAATTTTGTGGATACTACGAGTAAACTGGGGAATTCCTGGTGAAAAACCCGATAATACTTTGCCCGTCTTAGAAATCAAAGGAGGACCTCAGGCCGAACAGTAGCGCTTACGATCACTATACCAATGAGGCAAACTTGAGACTAGAAAGATTTTGATTAATCTACATCTATCTACATCTACACTAATATTATAAAGATTTGAATTTTTGTATGTATGTTTGTAATGAATAAACTCAAAAACAACTGCGCCTATTTCTAAAATTCTGTCACCATTGGAAAGCTACATTCACCCTGAGTAACATAGGCTACTTTTTATTCCTGTATTTCCACGGGAACGGGAACTATGCTGGTGAAACCGCATGAAGTCCGCAGGTAATATAATATAAAAACAGGCTTTTAATTAAAACTTTCAAACTCAATAGAAAGAAAATATTTCCAACCCTTTCGCGTAAACGACAAAACAAAATCAAAGCCATAGACACGCCTTAAAAACACCATCACTTAAGCACTTTCTATTACTACTTCCCTAACCAGTCGCCCAAGACCTGGCACCTTGAACTAATTCCCCCCTTACATGGAGGAGAGGCAGGTCAAAGTAAATTGGAGGCTATAATGAAACTTTTGTATCAGTGTTATGAACTTATGATGTCTCAAAACTTAATGTTTCGTGGTCTTTTGTTGAGTGGTATAATAGTCGTAAATTGAGAGGAGTGTCTGTCTGCGTTTTTCTTTTACAATGATTACTCGTGTCTTCAAGATCTGTACCGACGTCGTTTATCATTTTGTAGCCAGTGATAAAAAAAATAATGCTTTCGTTCGTGTTCGTTGACATTCTATGTATAGGTCGGTATTTAACTTCATGACATTCTTATATGGTAGATTTAATTTATCTCATGGCTTCTGACATTCTTAGCTGACTGTGAAGAAAAAAATAGCATACAAAATTCACGTTTAAAAAATTCAAAATAGAATTTAGTTTACATTACTAAAGACTGTATACTAACATAACTATTCCCCGAATACTTAGGGAAAAGTGTACCATATTACACCCACACTGTGCCAGTTATCGTTTAATTTTCATGAGAGGGTGACCCTTTTGCCCTCAAATTCAGACTTCGGGCTGTTAATGAGAATTCTGTAACACTTTCGCCAAAATAAGAATCAAACCCAATACCTGATTTCTACAAAGCGACCATTTTATAAGCAACGCAGTTTTTTTATGCAAAAAAACAATAGAGCTGAAATGTCAGTCCAAATAATTTAAGTTCAAAGACAGCCAATATAATTGGCTGGTTATTACGACTTCTTAATTATATACAAAAAACGGACAATGTCCTTTTAATCACTGCAACCTGCTGACTCATCATCATCATATAGGTTGTCTTCCTTAATTAAAATCAGTCCCTTTTGTCTCTATAAATCCAAAATGGCTGCTTTATACACTACATAGACATATCTCTCTATAGATGCTGTCGTCGGTCGTCAAGGAGTGCTAATTTGTTTTGCAAATTGAGGGTGACGCGACTTAGGGGTGTACCGTCGTATCGGGTTACCGGTGATAGGGACCGAATTGATTTTACACTCAGTTGCCTTAACTGTGGTTGAAAATTACAAGTTAAATTTCACTTGGAAGAAAATGTATGACTTGCTCCGTTTAAAGGCTGAAATAATTGATTTAATTTAGCAGTGGCGTACTCACTGATATTTCTTCCATCTAGATTAAAGTTACTCTAGCTGGCGAGGTTGCATGAGTCACTTTACTCTACTAATTTATATTATTATGTATTTTAATGTAGGTTAAAAAGTACAGATAAAAATTGCCAATATTCTGCATGATTTCTTCCTCGTTTCTGCATTTTGTTTATTCTGTATTTGTTCAGAATCAACGGTTGCCTTCTATTAAGATTTATTGCCATCATAGTGTTATATAAAGTCGGCTGCAGGAGAAATAGGTCTGAGGAGGTATTGACATGCCCAGGCAGTAATCTGCAGTCCAGAACAGTAATTTTATTTCTTTCAACTACATAATTTCACCAACCACGTCTTAGCATTAAAATTGTATTCCTGTACATATAATATCATTCCTAAATATTTAAATCAATGGAATATAACTACATGGAAAACAACTGGAGAATCAGATCGCCTTGCCTGATCCTTTACGAAAAACAGGCGTGAAGTTATGTTATCATCTCCTTTCAGTTTTATCACCTACAATCATACCATCACATAATCGATAGATTATGATGGAATGATCAAATGGATGATGGACGAATGAGACGGGGATACCTACCCTTCCTACCTAACGAGCCCTCATTAATGAAGGATGCAAATTGCAAGCTGATCAAGTTACCAATTAGTAAACGTAAGGTGCATGTCCCTGATAATACCGTAAGCGCTAAGTGGGATAGTATTCCGGAGTAATTGGCCGATGGATGGATTGATTGATTTGAGATGGTACCTCCGTACATGATTTACTTTGATTTGATTACTGTAGGCACACCTACACACCGTGATCTTACTGGTCAGGTCTTATAGAAAGATCAGGTGCGTAGTACTCGCAACTGGCATGCGTAAACGTGGAAGAGTCAAATTGAGGATAGCAGGTGGCGCTCTGACTATGGTTCTGTCGACCGGGAAATGGCGTGAATTTATGTATGCATATGATAGCTGTATATCATTTGTTTTATACTTCACTTTTCCGTGGTCACATCTTTTTTTATGGTTTTTGTCTTCTATAAGTAAAGATATCCATATCATCTTGCAAATTGTCAATTAATAGTTTCAACAGTTCGTCTTCTCTCACCCGATTATCGCACAACTTTTCAGCCATCATTGGTGCCAATTTCAGCCTACCTTTCTCAATCATACAATAGACTATTTAAATTTTGCTTAAAATAGTTATGTGGGTCTACCGTTAGGTGCACTTCTGCCTTTATCTTCAGATATTACAGGCGTGGTATTATGTTACCCACCTCCTTTCCGTACTAATATTTTTGATATTACCTACACAGCTGAACCGGATCGTTTGTCGTGTGTTACCTAGAAAATAATAAATGTGCTAACGTAACGCTCGAGTCGTGTGAAACGCCACCTGCCAGATTTGATAACAAAACTCCTTTGGCTAATGTCTTTACGAGCCGAAATATTAGTGTGGGTGAAGTTTGTGGGTTGGTGAGGTGAACTCATATTGTACCTTGTCGTACTATAAAATATGGTCCATGAATGAGGATCGATATATTGCAAAATAAGAGGCTTTCTATAACAAAAATAAACATTTATTTCGAGTAACATAACCCAATGATTAAAATAGAAACATTAGATACATTCACACAACTTAAATACAAATCCTATACACCCATCTTGCAATTCATCATAGTCATACTTAATGTAATAAAAAATAAATAAATCATTCAAAATACGAGTAATATTCAGTTATCGTATTATAGTAGTCTCTTACATGCGACACTATTATGTAACTTACCTGTCACAGCAGTGTCGCACATAAGGACAGTCCAACTTATTTTGTTATAGAACGAAATGATAACTCGCGGCTACTGTGTAGAGGTCAAAAAAAAATGAAAGAAAGCTCTTCAACAGCTTTAGAAAATATATTATTATGGAAACCATCATAATGCCTATCAAATTTGAGGATTTCCTCGATTTCCCTAGGATCTCATCATCAGATCCTGACTTGGTGACAGTGGACCCTCGGGAGTATAAGTACCTTTCCGAACACAAAAAGAATTTTGAAAATCGGTTAAAATTAAATCAAATTCTTTCCAAAGACACTTCGACCATTGGGTAAGTAATTCTTTCTGGATCGTGTGGATGGTACCTTGTGTCAGAGTTCTTATGCCGCCAATAGGCCTCTGAACTCACTCTAAATAAATATATATATATATAAATATAGTATAATAATAAATATAATTTTTGCTCCTCTCTCAAGAGCCCTGACCACCGGTAGCTCGGATCCGGTGGGCTACTATTTTTTATATTTTTAAATGTTTTTTATATGCCTTTTTCTAATAAAAATTTCAAATTTTATTTAATATGTTAGAAAATGAATAAAGGAAATATAATAAAAAAAATATAAAATAATAAATATATATGTATAGAAATATCTCTGGCATGCTGCTTTCCTCACGAAGTTTTATTTCACTAAAGCATGTGACCATTATATACAATACGCTCACGAATTCGAAAAGTCTGAGGTGCGTGTTTTGGGTTCGAACTTGAGACTATGACTTGGCGGTCCGATGGGACCACAAGGCTATGACTACTGGCAGTGGTAGTTTTTAACGTTGTATGAACCCTACATTGCCTTAAACTATGCTGGTATGTGTAGGAAACTGTAGTAACAAACTCCTTTGACGGAAGCCTCAAAAAGTAAACAAACATTTTACCCAAGACCCATGCCTTCGAGACAAAAGATGTCGATTAATAATCACCCCTGAATTAATAACCACCAGTAATTGAGATGTTTGCTCAAAGTCCTGGGGGTTGCTCCTTCAACCCTTATTATTTGAACAACGATTCATATTTAGTCAACCGTGATTATGATGAGATGCGCCATTTTGAATTTTGACGTCATTCTTTGGGGGTATGTGATTAAAATGTGAATGTGTGAGTTGTGAGGAGGATTCTAATTAAAATGCATTTTAGCTAAACATACCTAAATATTTTTTGACGAAAATGCATGAAATCACACTAATACACACATCAAAAGTGTCTAGGGATCAACATATATTTTTGCAATAACTTTTCTCCTGATTGATATTAATTAAAATTTTCTTTAAGGATTCATCAAATAAAGTGTTTTCGTTTGTCACAGTAACGATAAACCAAGTCACCTTTGCATTAATAAAGAAATTTGCCATTTTCCTAATAAAGGGATTTTTGACATTTGAACCACTAACATTAAAGTTCGAAAAAAAGACTGAAATAACAGTTTTCTTTAAAATTTTATTGGGTAACTTAAACAATTAATAATCCGTGTTTCTACCGCGAACACTAACAACACAAGAACATCGGTTTGGCATACTCAAAATGAGTTCATCCAAATCACGCTGTGGAATGGCCGCCCATGTTCGTTGCAACAACAAAAAAAGGTCTTCTTGCGACTGGATACCCTCCATATTCGGCAGAGCTCTTCTCTGTAGCATATCCCATGCATGCTCAATCGGGTTCAAGTCTGGCGACTGAGCAGGCCAGGGCAGGACATTGATGTTAGCTGCGGCGAGAGTCTGTCTTACAACTCTTGCGGTGTGCGGTCGTGCATTATCATGCATTAACTGAAATAAGGGACCGATTTGCACTTGTAGAGGAACGATGACGTCTGATACAATCGTCTCAGCATAAATTTGAGCGTTGAGGTTGCCTCTGATCCAAATCAACTCAGTTCTTCCGCCGATCCAAATACCCGCCCATACCATGATGGTTCCACCACTATAAGGATGGACTTCCTGGCAGGTTTTTAATCGCTGTTGGCGTCCAGGGGTTCTCCAGTGTCGTATACGTCTTGTATCCGGTCTCATACCAAAACGAGACTCATCAGAAAAGCACACGAAACGCCATTGTTCTTCTGCCCAATTTCTGTGTTCAAGAGCCCATTGATATCGAATCCTACGATTGTGCATTGCTATAGGTGGTACCCGTAGCGGTCTTCGGGAATGAAGGTTCACTTCATGCAAGCGGTTTCTGACTGTTTGGTCGCTAATTAAGTTCCCTGAAGAGTGATGAAGCCTCACGGCTAACATCATGGCGGTTATTGTTGGAGCTCTTCGAGTTAAGATTTGAATGTATCGGTCTTGTCTCCGTGTGGTGCAGCGATACCGTCCTCCATGGCGCTCAGCCATGGTACCAGTGCTTCGGTAACGTGTACAAAGTCGACTGATAACACTCTGACTTGTATTCAGAGCTAAAGCCACAGTACGTTGCCGGGAACCAGCTTCTATCATTCCCACGGCTCTGAGCATTTCTTCCCTGCTTAAATGACGTCGCCGCTCCATAATAACGTTGGTTTTAATCAGTAGTAGGGAAACAGTAGCACTAATAATGTCTTCAATGCGTTGTATGTTTTTATAGGGAAAATATTGACAGCTGATTTTCATCTTTTACTCGAATTTGATTCACAGTTCCTGATTCAAATTATGAAATGCACCAAAAAGGATCCATATAAATTTATAAAATCATAAATTTATTACAAAGTCACATCTCAATCTCAAGAAATCCGCATAAAAATGCTTGATCCCTAGACACTTTTGATGTGTGTATTATAAATGCGAAAGTTTGTGAGTGTGTGTGTTTGTTACTTCTTCACGTCTAAACGGCTAGAGCGATTTTAATATTTGGATGGGACTTAGCTGACACCTTGGATTAACAACACATAGGATATTTTTTATCCCGATTTTATCCCCGTGGGATAATTTTCGAGTTGTAGCGGGCAAAGCCGCTGGCAAAAGCTAGTTAGCCATAAATTATGAAAGGGAAACTTCGGTAAACCTAACTAGAACCAAAGTTAAAAATTCAGTTTCTTTCCACTTGATTATTGTTTAGTGGCCAGTAAATTATCATAAAACGAAAGTACTGGCGTGTTAGTAATTCTCATAATAAGCGAGCATAAGCATAATCAGTCTATAGTACTGTTTCCAATGCTAGGACACAGACCTTCTCTCTATGCGGGAGAATGGACTATAAATAAATTCCTGTAATAATTTTAATCAAATTAACTAAGGTAACTAGCCGAGAACGTTTCCCTTTTGAATGCAAAAAGTAAACAAACTATTGGTTGAATAACTATTCAAACCCAAATGACAAAGAAACAAGAAATGCTAACTGGGTTGTTGAGGGCAGATGGGCAGCCACATCAAAAAAGTACCGACGGATTGAGAACCTCCACCATTTTGAAGTCGATTAAAAATAGTTGTATTGAGCAGCATTTGGTTACATTGAAAGAAGGCCGACCCTAACATTTTGGGAAAAAGCTAGGTAAATAAAAAAGTAAACGATACCAAGGTAGTTTACAAAAAAAAAATCTAATTAGTACGTCATCGTCAGATAGATTTCCAAAAAATATTGGACACGTATTTTTCTTTTTTCACGTAAACAAACAAAGAAGACGATGCAGTGCTTTGAAAACTCGTGTGACGTTATATAAGACATTAGCATGGCATTTCTTACCGATCAGTGACGTCACACACCTCCACTCAAATCTTTGACGCGTTTTATCTTCGTAAATTTTTATTGATTTGATAAAACAAAAAATACGTATCCAATATTTTTTGATAATCTAATTGACGGACTAATTAGAATCACATTTTTTTGTCAGTAAACATCACTATTATGTTGAAACAATAAAATGCCAACTGCACTTAGATATTAATTACACAATAACTAAGTTATTCTATAAGTTAAGACTACGGTCTATGCATTCTCAAAAACCTACTTAGGTTACACAACAGGGAATCGAAATTCTATAAAAATACTTGTGCAAAGTTACGTGTATGGCAGAATACACGTCAGTCAACAGTAACGGCCAACTGTTATTTAATCATAGTAAATAATAATTTCAATTATGTACTGTCAATGGGAGCTGAGATAACCTCTCTTACATTTTGTACAGTTCGCAAAAAAAGTTTGATGGATTTTGTTACGAGAATTTTAGTTCAGACAAGAGTGAGGAAGTTGTGTAGTCTTTAGTGGTCTGTCAGGGAACTGAAATTAGGATTAAAAAAAGTATTTTTTTTAGAACTACTGACTTCTATTCTAAGCTTGCGGTTATTATTTATTTTCCAGATCTTGTCTGAATACTGATTGCGATTATTACACTTTCCATTTTTTTTCTTAATTTACTTGCTATTACAGAGCCTAGTAGGCAAAACTAGCTTTTTGCCCTGTCGGTCAGAACCTATATTCACACTGAAGTCCGCTAACTTGCATTTTCACCACAAATACCTAACAAAATTTGTCTTTAAATCAACGTATTAATAAAAACGTCTGCGTTATCATCCTCAGATCGTTTGAAATAGTTTCTAAATATCATTAGTTAACCTGGCTTAACTAATGTCCCATGGTAGTATGGACCCATCTTGAACACAATGCGTGTGTGGGGGGCGACCCTATTTGCAAAAACCGGGCACAAATCCGCAGACTGCAAGCCTGCTATTGAGAAATTTCTGATGGCAAATCAAATAGCACTTTGCCGCACCTGGGAATCGAACCGAAGACCTCATCCTTAGCAGTCGCGTAAGTTTGCAATCACTAGACCTGGCTGTAAATAAAGTGATAGACGGGTTTATTAACTTATAGTGCAAGCAAGCCTAAATTCATGTCATTGAATATAAATCAACAAATATAACTTTTTAAACTGACATGTTCACTAACACTATTATTAATACTATAAGTAAACATGGTAAATATCCCGTTTTCAGTAATAATAATAGAACAACAAATAACCACTTCCATTATTTTATTTTATTATTATATTATTTAATTTATTTTCTTCTATCCCTCCATACTCAATAGTTAAGGCGTGTACACACGCGGTACACATCACGCGCGTCGCGTGATCGCGGCTGTCTGTCATTATGTAGCGTTCAGCTCACTGCACGACGTTGTTCCAATAGTGTGCACTTTGAACACTGTACTAGTGTTCGTGTGGTAGGTATCTATAGTTTATGTTCAGGTTATATTACGTCATTATTAGTTTAGTTGAATACTTTTAATACTACTGGGATAGAACTTAAGTATATTTAAGTTCTATCCCAGTAGTATTAAAAGTCCCATTATTAATACGAATAATATAAGTAGGTAATGTTAGTATTTTCAAGTACTTATGTTACTTTCGCTCATAAGTACAAATAGGTAATAGGGATGTTTACTGACTTAAAAAAATATGATTCTAATCAGTCCGTCTGTTAGATTATTCAAAATTATTGCATACGTATTTTTTGTTTTATCAAATCAATAAAAATTTACGAAGATAAAACGCGTCAAAGATTAGAGTGGGGGGTTGTGACGTCACTGTTCGCTAAAGAATGTCGTACTAATGTCTCAGAAAATGACGTCACACGAGTTTTCAAATCACTGTATCGTCTTCATTGTTTGTTTACGTGAAAAAAGAAAAAATACGTGTGCAATATTTTTTGAAAATCTATCTGATGGGTTAATTTGATTAGTTAGTTAGTTTTTTTTTGTTAACTACCCTATTGTTTGTGAGCGGTTTCTCTGTCACCTTACTTAAGGAGACTTTTCTATCTAGATTTGTAAAAGTAACATCCCATCTGGGCAAAAGTCAATTCAAATCTCCATCATGAACAGCATCTTCCTATCCTTATCACATTCTGCTTAGGGTCAGCGTAACACGTTTTCTGCTGCCATTTGCTATGGCAACAATTATTTCTTTCTTTCCTCACACAATCCATCCTTTTTTTGGCCTTCCTCTCCCTCTCCATCTACCAACATCAATTCAAATCTCAATCAGAGTTGGTATATTGAACATCACCCAAGGCTCGAGCATTACTTATGTTTCTACCAATCAAATGGTTCGCAACTAGTGTTAAGTAATGCTTAAATATTAAGTGATGTTCGTATGCAAAGTTATGAAAAGTACCTACCACCTACCATACTACCGCTGTATGCCGAAATCCAATCTGACAATATAATGACCTGTGATCGATCTTTGTGAGTCCTCGAAATCTTAATTAACCCTCTCAACAACAAACCAAACAACCCAACATGCAAATTAGAACTACCATAGAAAACCCCCTTTCAGCGAAATAAGCACTTACCATACTTTTTTTACTAAACAACACTTAAAAGATGGCTAAATGCCTGTCACTTCACGAACCTTATTATTACCCACTCATGACCCCTAGTTCCAACAATTTTTACTGAGGGTAGGAAAAAAATTAATCCGCCCACTTTTGATTCAAACCCCGAGTGACAGTTGACACAATGGGTAGTATTAAAGGGTTAACAAAGGGCTGTGAACGGGCGCTTTCGAAGGGTTAATTGCATGTTCGTTTCAAATATGGCGGCAGTTTGGACGTTTTTTTGCTGTCGTGCAGTTTTTATGTCGTGTGTGTGTTTACTTTATATATAGTTTTTTTGTTGGCTTTGTATTTACTTAGTTTAGTTTTTCCACAAGTATTGATGGCTCCTCTTTCCTTTCGTTAGCGCCTAGTGCTAGTCAGCATGTTTATGCCTTTATTTGATGAGCCTTTGACGTGGTTTTGCAAGCCCAGAATATCTCTCAGGCATGTTGCAAGTGATAATAATTACAATACGCACATAAATCAAAAAAAAATCAGAGGTGCGTGAGTCGGGTTCGAAATCGAGACCATACTTGGCAGGCCGACGGTGACACCACTGTCTTATTACATTTTATATCTCGAACTTTGTATTATTTTAGGAAAAAGCACTTTCGCTAATTAATAGATATGCATACCTACTGCACTATTTAATTGTCGAGTGCCTTAGAATATCCACAACAATCGCTTTTTTTAAATTAGAAGGATGTCCTGAATTCTTACAAAGTTATCTAAAATTGAATATACATAAGTACTAACAACCCAGACAGATTTACAGATAAACTCCAAAACCATCTGACAAAAATTGCGTGACATCACCGAAAATGATCGACAGTCATCATTATCGACGATAATAATTCACGTAAATGTCGTAAATTCGACATAATTTAACGTACATTGTGGTTTGCGTTTCACAATTAGCGGTCGATTTGGTCGGCGCTCGCGCATATGACGTCACAACGTCATTTCACGTCATCTGGTCGTTATTGTAATCTGCGGTTTGACGGCGACATACGATTGTCGCGTGCGGAGAAAGCCTTATTTTTTAATCAATTTAATATATTGTTATTAGGCTTTATTGTGACCTTTTGGGTACATTTTAAATGTAATATATTTTGTAATTGTCATTCATTTGTGGTTTGACATGTGCGGTGTTTTTTTTTGTAAAAGTGTTCTTGCGAAAGTCGTGTATGTCCGAGTTTTAGTAAGTTTGTTTTTGTAATATGGTTGTAACTAGAATAAAATATAATGAAGGCTCTTTGGTAAGTTAATCCCACTCAGTTAGGACCCGCGGGATGAATCTACCAATTGCATTATTTACATTATTTTTCTTTGGTCGATTGGACCCGCTGTTAAAAATAGAAGAGTTTTAATAAGGTGGCTGAGTTAGAGTTTACTAAATAAATGGGTCAAGCTGGATGAGAAAGACGAAAGAAAGTGTAGCACAGCTTAGGAGAGGCCTATATCGAGCAGTGTTATACTTCCCTACCCTCGCTCGGATCAGCTCATGTGAGCATGCAACTGCTGTTTCTACGCCTTAAAACGTGACTCGGGGTCACTTAAGGGGTACCCTTATATAGCGTGTACAGCTTATTTGGTTTGCCCTGGCTGGCCTTACACTCAAGGCACCCACAGCATAGTTCGGTTTACCCCCTAGGTTGAACTGTGACATAAGTACCATTCCCCAAAAAAGAAAAAACAAAGGGCAGTGTTGTTGTGGTTGATTGAGTAGGTACCTACTTATTTCGGAATAAGCAAACTTACGGATACATCAAAAATACACAAAAGTATATCTTTTACCCGTTTCGTTAAACACTCGTTGTAATTAATCTCTCTTTTTATACCCAATTTACATTTCTCACAATAAATTCAACTTAAAACGCGATAAAAACCAACAAAAAAATAACTAAATATTATTAAAACGTCATAAAACTTATTCCACACTCGATCACCTTAATAATAACTGTATAAAGTGTCCCGCACCGCGTTATAGGGTATGTCCACACGTAAGTGACGGTTGTAACGAGAAAATTAACAGGCGCCGCGTCGCGTCGCGCGTCCGAACTCGCGAAACAATTACACGCCCGCGCGGTAATTTAACGTTGAATTTGCATAATTGCAACGATAACAGCCGAAGCCGCGGGCTATGTCGCGTCAACGTACACCGGCCCTGTGACAATTACAATGTACTTTTTGCAGTGTTTACATGCTCAATTAATGGTAGAATTAATCAATTTATGCTCGCTATATGCAGATGTGGGAAGATTGTTGCTAATAGGTTTCTCTTGTGGGTTTATGCAATGAGTGTGAATGATAAATTGTTTAATCGTTTAGTTTTAAAATGCTATTCATTAAGAAGTTTAATATATTTTGTGCATTAAGATTATGATAATTGGTACAACGCTTTGAGGTTATTATGCAGCTGCGTAAGCCATAAGTAAAGCATACCTAAGTATTAGGAAGATAAATAGATGATAATGTTAGACTGTACCAGGTGTGGAGTTGGTGCTTAGCTAACTTCATAAAACACGCATAATGATACAATAACAAATACAATGTTCCTGCAGCTGGAAAACAGGCCTCCTTCTTAGGTCTTCCTTTCAATGAGAGAGAGTGAAGCGGATCCAGTGCTTAAATATAGAGATGTCCGAATATGGATGTAAGTAGGTACACTAGAAATATTGCATTCGTGAATATAATGAGAGTTGAAGTTCTGTATTTGATTAACGAGTCAGGCAAAGTTTTTGGGTTTTTTCATTAGGAACTTTATCAGTAGCAGCCATGGAGTCTAGTGGATCCAGTTGATGGCAATAGGCTCGCCATTACATGGGACTTAAACAAAACTAGAGAAATGCTGACGAACTATTAAGAACCTTTCTGCCTAACCCTTCGTGGATCAACATCACGCCTTGTAACATTCTGTATGTCACATCAAAAAACGCAAACCCATCAACAAACAATTAATACGTAAATTACAATTACCCGTCATAAGGTCTCGTTCACACGACGCGACTGGCACCGCGCGTTGTCGCGACATCGCGACACCGGCGCCGGCAATTAATCAATGTGTCGCGCGTTTCTCGTCAAATTGCTTTATTGTCGCCCAAATTGGTTGAGACCGGGTGATTTTCCGGTAGATTATTGTTGCTTTATTGGACTTAGTTTGTGTGGGGAAAGTTTGTTTGTGCCTTTATTTGGTTTGATACGAAGTGTTGATTGTGTTTGGATTAAGTTTTTTTTTGTTGTAAATTGATTTTTATGATAGGCTTGTGTAGAGGACTAAGATGGAAAGTGAGTGAAAAACATAACACCTCTTTTTTTGGGGCAGTCGTCGAAAAAGAGCCAGGACTATAATATAATTATACTAAAATTTAATTAGAAGTTTTGTTTGTAATTAATAAATTCATATTTTGAACTAAGTAGCCTTAGTCCTTATAACATCAGTTAACTGCCAGTAAAAATTGGTCCCGCCATTTCGGAGATTAGCTTAAACAAACAGACAAAAATTATAATTAATTTAAAAAAACATTCTGTCATTTTACCTTTTTTGGGGGTGGGAAATCACCAAATAACCCCTCCCGCTCTTGGGAAGAGCGGAAGGGAGTGTCAGACTTCTACTGACTAAAATCACCCATGTTACTTCTTAGCCCTTTGTGTCGATGCCGCGGTAGCTCTTTCAAACAACCATCAGCACCGACGGGACTACTTGCCCCTTTTTTTCTGGGGTGTCGGAAATCATCAAATAACCCCTCCCGTTCTTGGGCAGAGCGAATGGGAGTGTCAGACTTCTACTGACTAAAAACCACCCATTTTCCTTTATGTCTAGGCCGTGGTATCTCTTGCGAACAACCTGCAGCTCCGACGGGCGTAAAAAAATGTGGAGCGCTTCACGATTTTGCATGTCATCCTTGCGCAGGGGCCATGTTTATCTTCTCTGTATCGCACCAATTTTAGTATATGTAGTGCCGAAGCAAGTACACTGCCGAAGCAAGTACACTGCCGAAGCAAGTACACTGCCGGAGTAAGTACACTGCCGAAGTAAGTACTAGTTACCCCTAGACTATCGTTTATATAAATACTTATGCATTATTTTACTTGACTTAATGAGATACCACACAACTTTTTGAACAACATGAGGAGACCTTTATAATAATACTAAAACATTTAATGGAAACAAATAGAACACACGGCGCCATATCAAGCATTACATATCCCGTAAAACCTGAACACGCTTTGTATAGACTCCCCGTACAGTGCAAGATCCGCTTAAACTGGTTTCGCCTAGCTTGATTGGTGGTCGTGCGTAAATTATTGAAATTATGTCCATATCCCATAACGAGAAGTAATAGTGTCCATGACTTTATCATAATAAGCCAGGCCGCCTTCTAATTTACGGACTTTTAATTTCAACTAAAACATTTTCTATTGAACATACGAGTAATAACATAATTAATATGTGGACATAACTGGACATCTGTCGTCTTGTTATTAGAATTTTATTAACACTTTTTCCAATAAATTGCAGTCCACCTTTTATGCTGTCATGTCCTATATTTTTTTCCTGACTCCACCTGTGACAATACTTAAGTACCTATGTAGGGCACACTTTCAACAGCCAACAGCATTTATGGCTGAAAATGATCGAACCCGAAGCTTTAGTCGAACACTGAATGTTCAGTAAAGTCTAAAATAATGAAAATAGTAGGGTCAATAGTCTGTCAGATAGAGTTCCAAAAAATATTGGACACGTATTTTTTTTTCATGTAAACAAAAAATTAAGACAGATGATACAGTGCTTTGAAAAGTCGCGCGACGTCACAGTGGTACATTTTTACCAGAAAGTGTCGTTCACTATTACATTGAAGTCTTTCTTCGTCACGATCTTTGACACGTTTTATTATCGTCAATTTTAATTAATTTGCTAAAACAAAAAACACATATACCATATTTTTCTAAACAGAATTATTTTTTTTTTAGTCAGTCAACTACCCTATTCGAAGTGACTAAAAGTACCAGCTTAAGACCCCGAGACCTACCTATCTCAGCAGTCATCCCTAGTTTTTTTTTTTTTTTGGGACAAGCCCCCCTCATTATTTCCAAACCGCTGTAACTTCTGTAAGCCAGAATCAACAGTGGCCACCACACGAAAAGCGCCGAGACAATCAAATGAAGCTCGACGAAGTCCCAGAGAAATAATTTGACTATCTTGGATCCCGCAATAAAATTAATCAGAAAAGAATAGCGGAGGAGTAGGAAAAACAGAAATTTCCACTTCCCTCCATATCAGCAGGAGACAGAAAAGATCAAGGCCAATAGGCACACAGGGACGTATACAACTGGGATAAGCCCAGTTGCCTAGCACCACGGATATTGTTGTCATTAATATTATTGGGTCCTGAGTTGTGAGCTGTTATGTTGTTATAATAGATCATCCCTAGATGTTCGATGGTAAAAAAACTGGCCAAGTGCAAGTCGGACTTGGAAGGATTCCGTAGCATTGTAGTGATATTGAAAGATTTCCCATTCTAATTTAGCACCAATTTCATAAAGGTTTTCCGGTAATCTCTAGGTTGAACTAATTTTTTAAACAAAATTTTTGGGCTCAGTAGTTTCGGATATAAGGAGAGCGGGAATGGTCGGTCAGACAGACAGACACATGAGTGACACTATTAGGGTGCCTTTTTTTTGCTTTTGAGGTACGGAACTCTAAAAACGTATAATGACTTTACCTACCAAACAACAAAAACTGTTCAACTTCAAAGGTATCATTCGCAGCTCAATTTCTTCTACAGAAGTGATTTGTCAGTTTCCATTTTTATTTACTCGTACTCAGATATTGTATATGTTAACATACATACAAACAAACAAAAAACTACATACCCTAAAAAAAACCCCCTTCTGATCTTAAAAAAAATCTCGCCGATCAATTAAAAGTCCCCGCTGTAATCAAGGGTCCGCCATTTTGTCTCTGCCACGTGATCGCACGACTAAACACTGCACCCTCCGAGAATTTGATCGACGCAAATAAAAAGAAGGCACGTGAATAGCCCGCTTTATTAGCTAGGAAGAGTTGATGTAGAGTTTACTGGAAGTGACATAGTTTGGATTATGTAGTAGGTACTAGCAGATGCCCGCGGCTGTGCTTGCGTGGATGTCAAAAACTTGACAAATAAAGTATAGGTTTATACTAAAACCTTCCTCAAAAACCACTCTACCCATTGGTGAAAACTGCATGAAAATCGGTGCAGTAGTTTTTGAGTTTATCGCGAACAGACAGCCGCGGCGGAGGACCTTGTATTACAATACGTAGCAATGTGAATTTACTGAGGATTGCGATTGCTGAGGATCTGAGTTTTATTCTCGGGTCGGGAAAAGTGTTATTGGGTTTTTCTTTCAGAAACTTCTCAGTAGTTGCCACGGAGACTGGATTTGTGCCCGGTTAGTGGTGGTTTATACTACATGGGAATCCCCAGGGCATAATTAAAAGAATATGTATGGGAACATTGTAGTAAAAGTCCATGAACAATGTTCCAAGAATCACCTGTAATTTATGTTGAGGTGGATCGGCTGCAATCACCAAACACTGCATGGCATATCTATTTCGCGTCTGAAATTTGTCCGTACCGGGTTTATCGAAGTCTTTCTAGTTATTTTTTAGGCCTAAAAGTTGAGACGCTGATTTAGTTATAGAAGCCATTTTCTTGTTTCAAACTGTTTACCTTGTTTCATATTATATATTTTGGATGCAGCATGAATCGGCAGTATCAAGAACTAGAAAAATACATCGAAATTGACAGAGAGATAAGGTTTATTGGCGTGGATGGGTGAATAAAGTTCTATTATTAACATGAAACCAGAGAGTCATATCCAGCAGCTTTATATCTTTACGTTTAAATGAAAGGGTCAGGATGCTTGAAAAGTTCAACGTGTGCACAATCCCTAATATGAGTAAATGGCGAATATTGTGGACCGTCATGCATACATATTATTATACAAGTTGGTATATGCTATAACAGGCAGTCTACAGGAGTAGGCACTAGATACTATAATGATTACACGTAATGTAAACCTCATGTGCGTCTATATTATGCAATACGGGTACCTACTGAGATAGAGCCTTGTTTTCTTTTTTAACTTGAAAAAATACTGATAATAATTATAAGCTTGTTATCAAAATCTAACTTCATTATCATAGCCGAAAGACGTTCACTGCTGGACATATACCTCTTCCAAGTGGCGCCACATTGACTGGTCCCGTGCGTCCCGCATCCATCTGGAAAATTTATCTTCATTTCGAATCACAAGACATTTGTGAAAATTCTTGGTCACATAAAATGACTTTACTTACATATTATTTGAAATGAAATCCAATATCCCTAAGTAGCAGCCTGAAAAGTCATCAAAATCGTCCACCACGAGCCCATTGTCGAAACCTAACTAACAATACTTCATACAACCCTTTTTAACAAAATTTGATAACGTCACAACGTCCAAACAGACTGTTTGTAACATAAACTTAAACTACCTGAAGATAGAGTTTATTTTCAGTTACCAAAGTGTATTTAGAAAACGTCTAAAATTAAAGATGCTATCGTACAAGAGGACGCAATAAATTTGTCAGTTATTGAATTCAATTATCAGGGTCCGTTCAGAGTTATCTGATCGTTGTGTTTTGAACAACTGACATGACATCGTGGCTTAATGAAAAACTTTTTCGATTATGGATTGCTTTTATGAAACACGTGTTCACTGAAGCCGATCTTTCATCCTTATGTTCTAAGTAATAAGGTTGAAAACCCCGTCAATGAACTCGGTAGTACACACGGTGACACATCAAAGGTAGGTATATATTTCTGGCCGCGGGTTGTTGCAAGAGATACCGCGGCCTCGGCACAAGGGGTAAGAAGGAACATGGGTGGTTTTAGTCAGTAGAAGTCTGACACTCCCTTTCGCTCTGCCCAAGAAACACAAACACACTTTCCCAACCCCAAAAAAAAGGTATATATTTCTACTATAACATGGCTACGTTTTGTGTAGGTTTTCCGTTCCATGAGAGATCCACATAAACTAAATTTGTATAGCTTGAATGGTCGAGGTAGTCGAGGTGCGTTATGCGAATTTGCCATGGATTCCCAAAAAAATTACATCATCAACTACAAACATCGCATTGGAGAATATCGAACCCGAAAAGTGGTCATGGTCAATTCAAATATCTTGGATACTGTTGATTTCACTTCTGTAGAAATCTGAGCAACTGCGGTAATCAGAGATATTTAATTATTACATTATGCCGTCACTTGTAAAGATTTGACATACTTTTGTATGACAAAACTGTCATAACCTTTACTAAGTGATAGCCTAACTAATCATTAAAGCTCTCTGAGTGCGGCAGCAAGACTGTGAAGGTGATCTCGCATTGTAGATTCCTAACATTTATATCTTCCTTTTAAGTTAAAGCGCCTGAATAACTTGTATGGCTGGTCAAACAATGGGTAATGAGAACCGCTACCATGTCGCTGACTGTCTTCCTGCCGAACTGTTTTGTTTCTTGATAATAAGAGAGAGAAAGAAGAAACATATCGAAGTTTCACCCATTGCAAATAAAAATTAAAATGTTCGTTCTTTGTAGCTTAAATCTGCAAAGAATGAGAACCAAAATCACAACCCTAAAAATAAAAAAAACCCACACCCAAAATTGGTATCATTTAAATTCCAACGGTCGAGCGTCGGCCATATTGCGATTTTCAATCAACGTTCGATGTTCAAACGGCATCCATTCGCGCAACTGTCATCGAGCGGACACGGACGTGACGTAACAGCGGGTTCGCGGAACGGTTATCGGTACATCTCTGTAGCTACATGTGAATTTAATTTACGGAAGGTTACTGCTTTAGGAATTGAAATTTGTTTTTGGAATGAGCTCTTTGTAGTACTTATATTATCATGTAGGAAGAGAACTGGCGTTGTAGGGTTGTTGACCTAAATGGCTAAACGTTTTGGTTTCTGTTTTAACTGCACAAATTAACGTGTGGTTTAATGACTGGTTTCGAGATTTTATTAGTGACTGAATGACTATTGCTTGCTAACTTAAATGGGCACACAGACCATAACTATTTTTTTCCTCGAGCTTTGGGCGGAGCGGAAAGCGAAGCGGAAGCGGTTGTTCTTCTTAGGCCTTCCGTGTTTCTGGGTCGCAGTACGTCTTTCAAACTGTCCCTCTGCCCTAGCAGAGGCTATGACCTGGATTAGAACATAGTTTTTATTCCAATTCGAAAAAAAAGAGCAAAATCAAAGTAGTAATTTTCGTACAATCACAATCTCAATCAACACAAGACTATGACCAGTACCACTATCGAACAGTAGCGTAGTTTATTACCATAAAACATTATCTATAATCCCCATATACCCATCTACTAATCCCCACTTCAATACATCGAACCCCACATTATCAAAATGTTGCTAGAACAATAATTCAATATCAAAATGGTGCACATGGCATTACTTGCATCTGTCAGGCGCCTGCTGATTCAAAAAACGAACACATAATGCGTTGATACACATTTGAAAGCCAACCAGTTTAGATTGAGCTTCACGTTGTACAATTCTTTATAGTATTTTTTATGGTAAATGATACACTGGTCTAGTTTCTATAACTTCAAGGGGACATAGACAAAGTGACATTCTAACAAAGTGTGGTAACGATGGTGGTAATCAAAAACATATTATTCGATCGACATAGCTATAATTGTCAAAACTATTAAAAGTATTTTTGTGGAAGGCGAAATACTTAGAAACTAAACTCTAAGATTTATATTTTATAAGGCCTTGCCTATAAAGAAGCCAAACGAATTCATTTGATTTTTTATTATATCTCGATTTTTCATTACAAGGCATTCTTTATAAGTTTGAAACTGACATGGTCACCAAAAATTATCATTATCTCGGGTTATTTACCATGTTCATCTGTGTGTAAAGTGTTTCATGTATGTCATGTGTGTGTGTGTGCTTGCAACCGAAATATCGTGAACTCTAAATATCCTGTTTTCAGGATTAGTGACAGACATTCCTTTTTTCATTTACTCAGTGTTACCAGAACACAATAACGTAAATATCTAAATATAGTATATATAGACGTTCTTACAAAACTTTGCCATTATAATAAATCTGGGCTCCACAACTCAGTTCATTCTCCGCTGGTCACTGACTAGTGTCGCCGCGGGCGGCAGATGACCGTACCATGATTTATGGCGGGAGTGCGGGACACACCAGTGCATTTACATTGGTAAATGTGATCGGTGTAATTACAGGCTTGTTTCGGCCACGGGCGGTTACCAAGGATGGGAACAGGACACTTCTGTGTATGCGATTGTTGATTTGATTGGAGGAGTCTGCTTTTGTACTGGTGATTTATAATGAACTTGTGGTTATCGTTTTGGTAAACTCAAAAGTATTTATTTTAGTAACACCATTAAAGACCCTATTGAAAAAAAAATTGAGAAGCTACGGTCAGTGCGGTCACAATAACTTGTGAAAGTACTAACCTAGATCTCTGTTGGGATACTTAGGTACACGAGTTTCCCATTTTTTTATCGAAATTCCATGGACATTATTTTACCTAGGTATCTATGTCAAAATACCGTTAAAAATCTTAGTGGGTAAAGAATAAAGTTAATTGACGAAATATTGGCAAAAGTTTATGCGGGCCATTTGATATTTCCAACTTCAGAAACTTTGCATGAAGAATTGGTTGCGCTTTTCCAAGTTATAAAATCGGAATTTGAATATTGCACTTACTTATCCAAATAAATTCAACCGGACTTAGGTATTATAGAACTACCTAAATATTAATAACTAATGCACCTACTTGGATAAGGGACGTACAGACCCGGGATATGTGACAGAAAAAAGGGAAGACCTATACCCACAAGTGAGTTATGATGATGATGACGAATGTAGGCACTAACCTAACCTCACGCCACGCAAAGAAAAACCTTACTGGTGCAAAATCACAACGAGGCAAATCACCACATCCGAAATACATCTTCTAAGTATCTTTAACACACCTTTGTGCAACCACATCGGGCATAACCAATCTGAAATCAAAAACAACATACACACAGTTCAGTCTGTTTAAAAGGATCAATAAAGGAACCAATTTCATCTCGTATTGTTTGTCAAAAACTCGATTATGTCCGGTGCTATAAGAATGATGAAAAAATGAAGCAGTATGCATAGCTACCTACTCATCGTCGGATTGAACTAGCGAAGCCCTGCGGTTTTGCTTGTCATGCCAGTGAGATTTGTCTTTATTTTGATAGTTTTTGAAACAACTGCTGCATTTATGTTTCTGATATTATGTTGAGGAGTCCTGAGTAAAGGACTGCATATATAATCTTTGCTTCATTTGCATTTAATTACAACTATTTACAACCAACTTCGTTTGCCGTTCGGAATACGAAATCAACCATAAATTCAAGCATCGGACCAATTAGAACAAACTTTCTTCAAATAAACACACAACGATCCAGGCAAAGATATAACGGCATCAATCCAAACATGTTCTAAACTTAAATAAACTTTTTTCTGGCGCCCGTTTTAAAAAAAGAACTGCTTTCGTTTATTTTCCCGCGCTGTCGATGAACGAGGCGTGACATTCGAAATTTTCGGTGTTGTCAGCGCATAAAAAACATGGAAATAGAATAGTGTTGTTTGGTGTAATATTAATGCGTCTAACGGACCTCTTTTGTGTCGTGAGGGGATGTATCATTCACGTCATCGCTCATTGTAATGAATAGGTTAAAGATATTAGAGCAAAAAGGATTAATAGTGCATGAGAAATGATTATTAGAATTTTTTTTTGCGTTTGTTTTTGAGTTTCCGGGAGTGTAGATTGTAAAAGATTTTTTCTGTTTCCTTAGTAAATCTATTTAGCTGTTTTCGATTATAGACTTGGAGGATTTGAAAGTGGCTATTTAAATTGAATTGATTGTGGTAATTGTTCGGGTAAATCCTCTGCAAGAAGAAATTCCATTTGATTTGCATTTTATTGTTACATCGTGTCGTGTTCCATTCCTGTAATTTATCTCTGAAAGCAATTGCTAATAGTGAGGAGGACAAATAAGTAGTTCGGAAGCAATTGACAGATCGTGAGAATTCGAAGTTGAATACCTAATGCAATCACAGTTTCAGTAGTAAAAGTTAACGGGAATCAGATTAGATTATTGTGTACTTAAATTGACCGGCCAACTATCGTAGGACTGTGCAGTATAACTAGTGGGACTGATCCGTTGTGTCATCCTATTTAAAGTGGCAGCTTTATTGAAGCCTGTAATGTTTAGTGTGCACACGGCCATACATCGAGCTATACATTTTCAGTTTATCATGACCTCTCTTTGCATAGATTTCCCGTAAAATTCCCATAATTCCCGAGATGTATGGATGTTTCAGATTCTCTATAATATAAGATGTCGTCATCATCGTCGTCGTTCTCCTGCCGTTATCCCAATCTATTTGGGGTTGGCGTAACATGTCTTCTACTTTCATACTTCTCTATTGACCCCTCAAAAAAAAGCAGTTTGATTGGTGATTTTAATCACTCATTCATCAGCTCGGTAAATAGACATTTATTGTAATTGCTGCGAATCCCATTTTATTTAACATACGACTTGACACTGACCGGATATTTGCAGAAAGCGTAAGAAAATTCGAATTTCGGGGGCTACCTTGTCGCCTTCCCCGTAAGTAGGTAATTGATCTTCAGTTGGCTTACCTTCATATATATTTTCAACTTTTTATGCAGGTCACATAACAAACAGCCAACAACCGCTGGGTGTTTTATCGTGTCGTTACCAAACATTATGATTTAGTGATCGCGAGTGTTCCGTTCAGGTGGCGCATGTGCATCTGCCCCTGTTAATAACCCATTGTTTGATTGTGTTGCATATGCCTGTAGTGGGCGAATGGTAAGATGTCTAGGGGTTATTTTGTTTTGTGGGGTGGAGGGTTTTCTAGTTGATGAAATAGAGCAAGAAATAATGTACACGTATGGTTTATTTTTTATTAGGTACTTAAGGATGAATAAGTATAAGTACAACGGGCTGGTGTCCGCAACTCCACGCCCAATGCGCCTATTTTGCGTGCGGGTGGGAATATCACTCGATTCATCCCAGCTCCCCGAAAAAAGCCAGCAACCCCTTGGTGTTACTGGCAATCTCGCGGCCTACCTGGGTCACCGAAGTATTTGGCTCTGTATGGGGCAACCCCCGGACAGTGCAAGAGCACGTGCGCTGCTGTTTCTTCTTCCTCCATGCAGGCTCGACACAGAGGACTATCTGTGACTCCTAAATAACAAGGAGGTGCTTGTTAAAAGTACCGTGTCCAGTGATGGCAGCCGCCACTGTGCGTAGCTGCAACTTAAGGATGAAACAGGTCTATGAAAATATTTGATACTTATAGTAATAAAACATTTCATAGATGAAAGTCTGAAGTTCTAATAGTATAATCTAGTTTCAAAAGTGTTTTACTGATTGAAAAATAAAAAGACAATTTATTACGTGTACGTAGGTACTTCAGTACTTAAAAGTTACATAATATACTAACATGCCAATTTTTTTTAAAAGAGGTAAGTCCCTAACTTAAAAACTAAGCCCCAAAAACCGTTGCAATTGTTTGATTTTATATTGTATTGAAGTTTTGGAGCGACGACTGCGAACGGGAAGTCGTTGCGTTGGCCCACTAGGTGTACCTAATGATGGCCTGGTGAAGGTTGATGATGACCAGCTGAATGTGAGACGTACGTGACCGGTCAATGTGGCGACACTTAGGGGAGGCATGTGTCATAATATGACCAGCAGTGGACGTGTTTTGGCTACGTAATAAAATTCAAAACAATATATCTACAGGTATCGATTACTATATGACCATGAACACAATCAAAAAGGTAAATTCAATCAACCGCTACCAGCCTTCACAGAAAATAAAATATAAAATAAGTATAAAAATCTCGTAACTTTTAATTACTTTTATAACTCTAATGGAACTTACAGAAGCAAGCAATAAAACATTTTACACCTAGTAAGGAAAAATCCTTTTTGTAATTTTATTATTTTTCTACTTAAATTGTATTTTTAACCATTACATCCATAAAAGATCTTTTATCTGATCAAAATCGCATTATAAATGTCTACTGTAAAAATAATGCTTAGGTAACTTTATGTGTCGTGAGCAAAGTTTTGAGTATGAATGTGGTTGGATAATATAATAATAATAATAATATTCCACAACTATCACACAACGCCATCTAGTCCCAAGCTAAGCAGAGCTTGTGTTATGGGTACTAAACAACTGATAAACATACTTATATATTTCTAAATACATACATATTATAGATAAATTACAACCAGACACAGAACAAATGATCGTGCTCATCACACAAACATTTGTCCTGGGTGGGAATCGAACCCACGACCTCCGGCATAGCAGTTAGGGTCACTAACCACTAGACCAACAGGCCAATCAAAAAGGATATAAGAGTAGAGGAAGAAACGATGGATGGCCTGTGTGAAGAATGATATGGCTAAAGAGGAGGTGTTTTTTAAGACGACCAGCGGGTCTAAAATGGCCGCTTTATCAGAATCCACGCAGAATCATAATATGAATCACATTAAAATTTCAAATTCTTAAAATGGACCTAATGTCCAATCCATACGTCTATTTTAAGAATTTTCAATTTTTAACATGATTTATATTACGACTCTGCTAAAGCGGCCATTTTAGACACCCAGTACTCAGTAGGAAACTAATAGAACGGAATGAAATTCACCTTGCGTCGATCCCAAATGAATTGGGATAAGAGGAAAGAGAATAATGATAATGATGATGATGAGGTTCTTATGGCTTAACCCTTTGAATGCTAAGGTTATTTTACTACTGTTAAAAATACACGAAAATGTTATGTTACCTATTTCAAAGAAATAACAGAAATAACAACCATTTGTAAAAAATAGTTATAAAATCGACAAAAAATGGCTTAGTTTTAACTGCTTTTAAAATGATGTTTTAGACAAAGACAGCGCTTCAGAAACGTGACGTCATATTTCATACAGCTTTAGTGACGTAGTATAAATGGCCGTTTCGCGCGACAAGGATAGAAAGTGCTTCCACCAAAAGCGCTATGTAGGTAGTTACTTACACAATTTTTTTTAAAGATTTTTTTACTTTTTTCACACAAGAAAATGTTATGTTATTTCAAAGAACTAACAGACATAACATTACATTTTCGTGAATTTGTAACAGTAGTCAAATAGGTAGCCAATTGTAGTCCTGATTTAAGCAGATCGGAGTACTGATTTAAGGAGTCGTACTTAGGTAGGATCTAGTTTTTGTTGGCCATCTTCTTCGTTGTCGTGTGGTGACTACAACTATAACCTGGTGTTAGAGCTTTTACGCCACCCACGGGCCTCTGACTTAGCTTTATATGCCATCCAGAAATATTTCTCAGGCTACGGGTTGTTCAGAAGTTACCGCGGCCTCGACATATATGGCTAAGAAGGAACATCGGTGGTTTTTAGTCAGTAGAAGTCTGACACTCCCTTTCACTCTGCCCAAGAGGGAGGGGTTATTTGATGATTTCCCACCCCCGAAAAAACAAAAAAAAAGGAATGCTAGTTTCCTCACAATGTTTTCCGTCACCGAAGCAATAATTGTTTCTTTACATTACGCACATGACGCAGACACTCACTGAAAAGTCAGAGGTTTGTTCGAAAACAAAGTGTAGGTAGCTTACCTATGACATGCTTGGTTATCTAACAAAATGTGTTCAATGAACTACGATATTTACTTAGCGCTATTTGTGAATTAGTAGAACAGAGTAGGACTTAACATTAAGTGTGATTCTCTTTCAACATTAGCATGACTAAGTCGACTAAACTCAGTCTTTCGTTTGCAAGGAACAATAAAAGGTAATAAAACCAGCACAAAACGTCAATACATTATATTATGGCTTTAAAAGTAATTAAATGGCTGCTCGGTGACGGATGTCTAATTCAGTTAGTTCCACATTCGGCCGCGGGTCGCCACCGTCCACCTAGACTCGAACCAATCGACTTTAATTAACTGTTTTATGGTTCCGATCGCAACTTCGATGAGAGTGACACCGAGGGCTCATGAGTTGTAGGAATAATCTTTCTTGTATATAGGTAATAAAGATTATTTTTGAACAAAGTACTAGATCACTGGTCTCAAATCTGTATGGTTCGTTCTTCAAAAGACCATTTCAAACACTAATCTGCATAGTTCTTATGTGAATTGACAGTAAAATTCTGTACCTTAAAATAGAGAGCTTTGAGTTTGTTTTTGCTGTTTCTTCTCGGGTAAGATACGAAACAATGGGCCCAATGTTCTCTGACCTCTGACTTGGTTTTAGATGCCGTCAAAAGATAGGTATCTGTTTCTGGTCTCCTCACGATAATTTTTTTCACTGAAGTAAGTGATAGGTACTACCTACTTAATTATAAAATAAATACCTGGATACGAAAAAACTGAGAATATAGTACTAATAAAGTAAGTAACTTCATAACTGGTCCCTATCTAAGTATATTTTCACTTAAATAATCAAAAGATCTTCATATTGATCCTACAGCAGCTATTTCATAAGTTCACCCAACCTTTGTCTTTACTAAATGTATCAATCATTACACAATGGTGTGACAAACATCCTGTGCACCAGCCATTAATATATCTTGTCTGATTGAAATCAGTCTTCTCCTATACGTTTTTAAAGTTCAAAATACGACAATTTTGTGTCCGTTTAATTTATCTATAGCTACTGAAACAATGACGTGAAATTCGCAATAATAAAGTAGTTACCTAAGTTTAATGTCTGTCTATTGGAAGTCAGATACTTAGGCAGTCAAAACAGCCTATTATAAGGCCCGGTTTCCACCAAAGCGGGGAGGAGCGGAGACGAGAGGAGATGTGGGAAAATCGGCCAACCACATTTGTTAAAATTTACAGCTGGTATTTCGCCCTTCCTGTGATTGGTCGGATTTGGCACATCTCCTCTTCGCTCAGCTCGTCTCCGCTATGGTGGATATAATACCGGGCCTATGGCGGCTTTTACACCAGAGATGTGCTATGCAGCTATGCTGCGAGTACGTTGTAGCTAAGCTGTGAAACTATGTGACCGTTTCCACTGACTAAGCTATGTAGCGGTGCGAGTAAGATGTGCTATAAAGATGCGCCACCCAAAGTAGCTTAAGTAGTTACGCTACTTTCAGCGACAAACTCGGGTCTACTGCCTACAGTAGACCCGAGTTTGTCGCGAGGGGTGTGACTCCTCGGACCCCTCGTGACCTTCCATAGCACTCATTCTTCCATATAAAAAAAACATACCTACTTATCTTAGTTGAATCTAAGATATGTTAATATAAATCAATACATATTAATCTATATCCACCAGTGCTAAGCTATGGGCACCAATGTGCTTAAGTGGATATCAAACGCATCCATAGCTACGTTGCATACCTACTTAGCACATCTCTGGTGAAAAAGCACCCTAACTCCATACTCCATATAAAATACCAGTATTTTATATGCAGTGACTGCCTACTTATCTGTTATTCTGACCTCCAAACTTCAGTTAATACCTACTGAGTAATACGAGACCTCTGGGTAAGACTGGTTGACAGACTTTCAGGTCACTGACATACTGTAACGACTGCCGAAGATATACCTAACCTAAAAGTATGGCAGCAGAACCAACGGCTTAACGTGTTTACCGTGGCTCGGAGGAAACTCGGTATTAGCTCCTATAGGTACCTAATGGGTGACCATTATCCATGGACCAATCTAGGTAAACACGTCTTAAACTAAATATCGACCTGAGCGGTAATAGGGATGTTTGCTGATTTAAAAAATATGATTCTAATTAGTCCGTCTGTTAGATTATTGAAAAATATTGGATACGTATTTTTTGTTTTATCAAATCAATAAAAAATAACGAAGATAAAACGCGTCTAAAATGTCACACTAATGTCTTAGAATATGACGTCACACGAGTTTTCAAAGCAGTGTATCGTCTTCGTTGTTTGTAGTGAAAAAAGAAAAAAAAACTAAAACCCGACCTCGACAAAAAGAAACGACGCTGAAAAAGTATAAAACAGATCTTCAGGATGCTGAAAAAGGAAAGCCTTTAGGTTGGTACCTCTATAAACGTGTGACTGCGGCTTTTCTTTTATTGTTGTCAAGTTTTAGTTTTTAGCTTTTTTATTAAACAATTTTGTTAAATATTTTTTGAACACATGACTTTTTTGCGCTAGAGGGCGTTACTTTAAATTTGAACAATATTTTGGAAATGTAAAAGCCGAAGCCCTTTTAAATGATAAGTACCAAACACCGCATACTTACTATTTATCTCCATTTTATTTTTAACACATTACGTTTTGTCCGCTAGAGGGCGACATATCAATTCTTGTGACACGTCACGTAGCCTATGTTCACCGGACAATTAGGTAAGACGGTTCTAATGATACCTATCTCATATGTCTAGTTCCGCTTATTAGATTAGGAGCTATGAGGGAACAGATGAACATACTCACATACTTACATACTAGCCAGTCAACATCATAACCCTCCTTTGGCTTTGCCGTAGTCGGGTAAAAAATAATGATGTGTCCAATATTAAGTACCTATTTGGAAATCTATCTGACGGACTAAGTATAATTAGATTTTTTTTGTTAACTACCCTATTATTTAAGACACAATCTAAGTTTTTTTTGTTTACTTGTTTTTTTTTTGTAAGTAGGTAGATACTTATCATTGTGTGAGGACACTGGACAATACATAAAGGGTACTTAGTCTGAACGGCCCAAATCGAATGGCACGCGGGCCATTCGACCGTAAACAAAAATTGTCTACGTTCGAATGGCCCGGTGGTCAAATGAATTTAAAAATAATTCAAAAGTACAGTCGCAAACATTCTATTAATCACGTAGTTTATGAATTTTAACTAAATAAATATTTAATTATTTGAAATCGTCTAAATAAACGGAATACATCTTCATAACCGGTCGGCACGATTTCAGGTAGCTAGATAAACAATGACCCTTCTTGTCATCCAATCACAAGCAGGATGCTTATCTGTGACGTCAGAGGACTATGGAGAAATATGTTTAATAGTATGCAACTTAGTAACACCACTGTTAATTTTGCAATTGTCCATTAATGTTGTGCATTGAACTTTTACTTTCGAGAGTTTTGTGTTTTGTTTACTGTTGGATCCTGGTAAGTTTTTTTTTATATATTATAAAGCCAATTGCATATACTGCAATATTTTTCTCAAAATGTTTCTTCAGTTAAAGGCGTTTCATATGTATTCTATCTTTTTGGGTCCAAGAACATAATATGATCGAATTTAATATAAGTACTTACATCTCTTTCAACTCGTATGTAAACAACATCAATATTCGGGCTAAAGACTAAGCTACCATATTTTATTTAGAACATAAATAATATATGACAGGGACTAGATTTTAGACCATACACATACAAATCTGTATTATATACTTTCACACTTCTAAGGCCCATATTGTATTTTCTAGGTTTAAATAATCATAGAAATGGATGACGCACATCCCTCTACATCACAATCTGCAAGTGAGGGTATATCAAGAAAAGGTGCTCGCCTTCTACGTAAAGGTGGTTATGAATATAATTGGAAAAGGCTGAACAAAGACGGAACAGAACTTTGGCGTTGTGCAAAAAAAAGTACGTGCAGTGCTTCTATTAAAACCAAAAGTAACCCTTTAACAGTTGTACGTGAAACATCACATAATCATGGACCTAAAGACTTAGAAACGAGGGAAATTAAAGAGCAAATGGAAAAATGTATAAACGCTGTTCAACACGACGTATCTATTCCGATTCCTCAAATATTTAATGTGCACATGCAAATACTTACACAAAAAGGAGTACAAAATTTACCTAAGTTTGAAAATATAAGCAAACATCTATACCAAAAACGAAATAGCTCAATTGGAGCCAAGAGACTTTGCTTTAGAAAAGGAGCTGACGTTATTATCCCTCAAAAATATTTATTTATGTTATTTGCGGATTATCAATACAGACAAAAAAGAATATTGATATTTGGACATAAGGATTTCACTGTTTATTTGCGGCAGTCAAGAAGTTTTTTCTTTGATGGGACATTTAAGATCTGCCCGAATGGATTTTATCAAGTTTTTACAGTTCATGCAGATATAGGAAGCACTCAAGAATTTGCTAACGTGATTCCTATTTTGTATGCTTTACTACCTGATAAGAAGCTTGACACATATCAGTTACTATTCCAATTAATAAAAAGTCAAGAACCAGAATGGAAACCAACTTATGCCACTATGGATTTTGAAGCAGCTACCATAGTTGCATTACAAAATATTTTTCCAAATGTTAAAATAACAGGGTGCAATTTTCATTTTAGTCAATGCTTGTGGCGTAAAGCAAATAAATTAAATCTACACAAGACCCATTCAGGCAAGGCACATATAAAATTATGTACAGCATTATCACACATTCCTCCACAATTCGTTGACGATGGTTGGCTTTATATTATGGCAGAAAGTCCGTGCAGTGATAATTTTACAAAATTCAACGATTATTTTGTTAGCACATGGCTAGACGATAAGGTGAATTCAAGTATCTGGTGTACATATAATAAATATCATAAAACAAATAACATTGTAGAGTCATGGAACAATAGAATTAGAAAATTCATAAAAGTCAAACCAAATATTGGTCAACTTCTGCAAGGGTTGCATAACGACTTCAAATATTATTCAAATCAGATAAGGAAACCTGATGGCATCAAAATTTCAAAAAGGAAACCTGAAACTTTATCAAGAAACTGGAAAATTCAATGTATTGTAGAAGAATTATTGACTGGACAGATAAGCGTGGGGCATTGCTTAGAAAAATTAAAGTTTTAATCAATTACATTGTTCAGTCGTATTTTCTTTTTATTTTGTTGGTTTTTTATTTTAAAATAAGCCCGATTGTTACTAAATCTTATTGATTAATATTGTATTTTTATATTTTGTTGATTTGTTTTTCTAGAATAAGACTTATTTTAGGTAAATCTTATAGTAAATTCTCATATTTTGTTGATCTGTTTCCTTACAATTGCTGGTTGGTTTTGACTAAACATTGTTGTATAATAATATTTTTATGTTTGTTCATTTGTTTCTCTAAAATAAGACTGATTTTCACTAAATCTTATTGTGTAATAGTAAATTCCCACGAATTGAGGATTTTTATTCTTTAAAATTAGGCTGCTTTTGACTAACTTTTTAATTGTATTTTTTTACATTTTGTTGATTGGCTTGTTGTTTTATTTTATCTTATTGTATATTTTGTTGATTGTTTTAATGAAGATAATACAAATCTAAGAAAAAATCATCTTTTATTTAAACTTTTTACTTTTGCACCCGAATGTACATAATGTAGTTTATCCATTGAATTAAGATAGATTGTGTCACCAACGGGCCATTTGTACGTAGACGATTTTTGTTTACGTTCGAATGACCCACGTGCCATTCGATTTGGGCCGTTCAGACTAAGTACCCACATAAATGCATTCTTATTAATACTGAAAACGGGATATTTATCATGTTTCAAGACAGAGGGTAGACCGATTTGTCTGCTCATAGGTAGGTAAACATCCACTCGCTCTTCAGTTTATCCGTGGTCAATGGTCATGGTGCTTGTAACAACGCCGAAATATCTAGAACTCGAAACAAAAAGTAAACATGGTAGGTAAATATTCTGTTTTAAGAATTAATAATAGTGTTAGTAACCATGTCAGTTTAAAAACTAATAAATAGGTAGGTACCTACTTACTTAAGTACATTTTCTTTATTTCCTTTCTTTCAGACAAACTCTCATTTTAATGTCCGCTGGTCTCCCAACAAATTTTTGGCGGGATTGAGAGAGTCGGGAGGGTTTGCGATCAATACGGGACACACCCCTCACCCCGCAACGACACCCCGGCCTCCCCTAGCGGGGTGTTCGGAAAAATGCCACTTTATACTTAGATATTAAGTACTTATGGCGTTTTTTTTTCAAATGGTCATGATGCGGTGTTTTAGGGTTGGGACGTTTTGACAAGAAAAGCGAGGAAGATTAAAATTAAGTTTATTTAGGTAGGTACACGAAAACCTTGAATGGTTTAAATTTTATGTCACTTTTTTCAATTCATAGCATAACATCACACCTGGGTACTTAATCCAATCCTGTAGGTACTTAAGTTTTTTTTTTTTTGGGGGTGGGAAATCATCAAATAACCCCTCCCGCTCTTGGGCAGAGCGAAAGGGAGTGTCAGACTTTTACTGACCAAAAACCACCCATGTTCCTTCTTAGCCCTATATGTCGAGGCCGCGGTGACTAGTGTAGGTACAACCCGCAGCCCCAACGGGCATCGTCCTCCCACGTTGTAGACATCTCTTTGAGGCGCGCGTGGAACACGAACGCACCGTCGACAAGGCCTGTTGTCGTCGTAAGACGGACGGACGGCGAGCTAGCCCATCACTCACCGTCCACAGGCCCGCGTCTTCGGTGGCCGGAAGCAGTCACGTGGCCCCCGACGCCCGGCACGCCTCCCACGGGAGGTTCTCTCTCTCTCGCGTTCCACCATCTCCTTCGCTAGCATCACTGCTTCGAAGGAGGCGACGGCGTCCCATTCCCCCTCGCCCCGGACCATGGCTTGCACCAGGGCCGGACGCGAGAGGTCGCCGCCGCCGATCGCCACATCCTGTAAGTAGGTACCTAAACTTAACATTTTGCCCGATCCTAGAATCGAATCCAGGACCTCATGCTTTACAGTCACGCTGGCCAATTAATACTTAGCTGTCAAAAATCTACAATCTAAGTACTTAGGTACCTACATCTGGGACCAACGGATAACGTGATTTCCGAGGTACGAAGGAAACCCGGTATTAACCCATCCACGAACCAACTACGGCAAGCGCAGCTGAACCTGAAGGCCGAGCTGTTAAGTAGGTATGATTTGGCTATGAACTTTTCATAATATTAACTACCATTAAACAATAAGTAATAAAAACTGTAAAATAAATAAGTATTGTTACATCTTATAAACTCTAGTCAAAGAAAACTCTCAGAAAGTCCCAACAAAACAAAACAACTCACCAACCACGTGGGCTACTATTTATTTTAAAATTGGAACACCTAAGTCCCGCCTGCGCTGTGACAAATGCGACTAATAGGCGATGTCGCACGGCCTTCGCGACACTGCCGACCAATGAGAAACGTCGCGCGCACCCAATGACATCATGGTGACATCGGGAAAGTTCGTACACGCCTTTGTCACGTGGTCGGTTATATTCGTTTTATTTTGTCGTTGTTTCGTTTACAAAATTTGACGACTAGACTCAGACTGAGTTTAGAATAGAGGATATTTCCTGACTGTAAACAAAATTATTCTGTTTAGTCCGTCAGTTAGATTTTCGAAAAATATTGAATAGGTACCTACCTATACGCACTGTATCGCCCTTTTTGTTTGTTTACATGAAAAAAAAAATAGGTGGCTTGAATACCTATGTTTGGAAATCTGTCTGACGCACTACTTAATTAAGTTGATATTTTTTGTTAGATAAATATTATCGAGAGACAAGGAAAGTAAGGAATGAGACAAAAATATTTTATATTAAAATCTTCATTAGGTTTGTGTAGGAATAGGTATATGATTATGGCTAAAACAATAAAATATGAATATACCTATAGCCAGCGCCATCTATTGCAAAATGGTTGAACTGTTTAACAAACAGCTGTGAAATATTTCTTTAATTTATTTATTCCGATTTTCATATTTCTTATTTCATATGAAATATAACAAATGGAAAAGAATGGTCTTAAGTATTAATTTTTATTTTTTCAGTGATTAGGTAAGTAATAGTGGTCACAAGCGCGACTGCTCGGTTCGATTCCCAGTCGGGTAAGTATTAAGTACCTAAGTAAGTACTTCCTTATAGTGATATTGGTTTGGTTTTTGAATCAAGAATTTCTCAGAAATAGTCAAAGAGTTTGAAATTTTAACTGGTTTCCTATAGCAATTAAGCTCGTTCCTTATCACATGGGACTTTTACATAACTGGCGAAATATTGCTGTGGATACCTACCTACGATTATGTAAGTACATCTCTGCCTAACTCTTCAGGGATTACAGGCGTGATGTTTTAACAGATCTCGCATTTACATAGATAAACTTATATATGTAGTAAAAGAGTAGGTTATAGATAATATTATCAACACAATATGTAGATTATTTCTACCAACTATATATAAAACAAATTCGTCATCTGCATATTTATTTGAAACATGAAAACATATAAAGTAATAACACATCCTACACATAAATAGGACATAGGTAGGTACCAACCTGTTTGTAATAAACAAACTGACAAAACACACAGATCCGTACCGGAAGTGGTAACAGACCGAGGCGCGATACTTAACGGAAGTGATGTGCCGGTTAACCCCCGTGGCATGGAGCATTATATCTAGGTAGATAGGTAGGTAGGTACCTACTTATTACAAATATTGGAAAAGTTAGGGATATAATATCCCCTGACTGGAGGCCTTATACTCAAGGCATCCACAGGGATATGTCTCCTAGACTGAACTGCGAGACGCCATATCGAAAACAAAAAAAAATTGTTACCAATGATAATTATATTAAAACTATAGATACGTTGTCCGCCCTCAAAAATGACAACATGAAATGAAGCCAATTGACCACATCGCGCTTAGTTACGCACCAACCTCTCGCACGACGCTACGTTTGTTCTTAATTTAAATCGTGTGTGTGAACATGCGCAAAACATAAAGAAAACCGGCATCAACAAGCATCCCTCTGTACGGTGTCATATTTTGTTTCCCTTTCTTTACGCGTAAAATTAGTTATCTAATATTTTCGCCGTTTTGAAGCGCCGCCATGTTAGTTCATGACGTGTCTATATATAATACGTGATTGGGTATTACCTACTCAGCATGTATTTGCCTTAGGCAGATACAATAACCTCCACTAGTGACGATACCTACTTACCAACGTACCTATGTGTATACAGGGTTATCGACTTACTGATGACTCAACGTGTTCCTTGCAGGACGCCAAAGTAGGACAGGTGCCACAAATTAAGCCAACACATTATCATCATCATTTCAGCCGAAAGACGCCCACTGCTGGACATAGGTGCGTCTCGCATCCAGCGGATCCCCGCAACCTTCACCAGGTCATCGGTTGACGTTTGACGACACGGTTGGCGCAGTGGTTGAGCGATTGACTGCTGCGCAGCATGTCGCGGGTTCGATTCCCGCACGGAACAAATATTTGTACGACCTACAAGTATTTGTTCCGAGTCTGGGTGTTTTTCTATCTATATTATGTATGTATTTACAAAAAAAAAAATGTATATAAGTAGTTTATCAGCCATCTCGTTACCATAACACAAGCATTAGGTTGCTTAGCTTGGGACTAGATGGCGTTGTGTGAAATGTCCAAGGATATTTATTTATTATTTATTTATCGGTCCACCTAGTGGGAGGCCTTCCCACGCAACGTCTGCCAGTTCGCGGTCGCCACTTCAGAACTTTCCAGCCCCATCGGCCATCTGTTCTGCGAGCAATGTGCCCTGCCCTCTGCCACTTCAGTTTGGCAATTCTTCGGGCTATGTTGGTAACCTTGGTTCTCGTGCGGATGTCGTCCTCAAATAATCTACCAAAAAGCAGGGGTTTTTTTTAAATTACTTATAGGTACACTTGCATTTATCTAAACAACTAATTTTAGGTAGTTAATGGCAAAAAAAAAACAAAGTAAAAGTAGGTAGGATTGAAAAGAAAGTAGTGGTCATCGTAGAAACTTGATAAAGGAATATTCTAATAATTTACTGAAAAGCCAGGGCAAAAAAAACGTCTTGATATTTACAAAATTATCAAAACTTTTTTATTATTATCATCAAGATCTCTTTATTATTTATTTGAATAATTGTCCAGAAACTCTACCCAATAACCAACTTTAAATTATAAATCCCCAAAAACAGTTTAAGAATATCTAATCCATGATACAAGTGCAGAAAGTTTGTTATTGCATTATCTGTGGTAATTTTTTTTTCCACCCTTGGTTGCGAAAAAGTTGAAAAATTGCACGTCAAACCTAATCGTAGTGCAATAAGAGCCAATTTTCGAGGAAGTTTATTTAAAAAAAAATAAACACAACTCATCTGCCTAATAGCCTTCTCCCAACTATGTTGGGGTCAGCTTCCAGTCTTTCCAGATGCACCTGAATACCAGTATTTTACATGGAGTGATTGCCAATCTGACCTCCACAAACCAGTTAGTACCTACTATTGGTAAGACTGGTTGTAAGACTTTCAGGCCACTGACTACTTGCAACGACTGTTAAAGATCTAAGTAGGTACTTATGAGAGCCATGACCAACGGCTGGTGAGGTGACGAGATAGCCCGCGAAATTCCGGACCGGGAAATTGCAAAAAACGCAAGAAAATTAGAATTTCGCGAGGTACCTCGTCGCCTTCACCTTAACATGCTTTCTGAGTAGGGTTGCCATCTCAAAAATTTGGCAACCAGGACAACATGCGTCGTGAAAACCCCGGATTTTAACCCGGACATGTCATCACCTTCATCAGTCAAAATTTTTTAGCGAGACGGTTCGTCGATTGATTTCGGCGTGCGGGTACAGTTCGCGTGTCGCGGGTGGCCCAAGGCTTTAATTTTTTAAACCCGGACTACAAATGAAACCCCGCCGTCTAAACTAGGACAAATCCGGGGAAACCCGGACGGATGGCAACCCTATTTCCGAGACACGGCGAAAACCTGGTAGGTATAGGTATGTAATGGGTGTTCACCCATCCACGGACTAACGTAGACGAGCGCGGCTTAACCTAAAGATCACAAGGTCCCAGCACCCATGATTACCTATAATAAAAAAATAAACTCTATCAATAAATATTATACAACCCCATGCACCATAAAGCTACGCCATAAAAGTGTTGTCATGGTAATTATATTGTTTTTTTTCTACTTTTTTCTACTTTATGTCCCCATGTCTTAATTAGAAGATGCCGCGAGAATCAAAGATTTCAATACACCATAAACTGTAACCAGGTTTTAAAGGCCTTCCGACCCTCCCTTGAAGCGTGTTTTTATGTTTTGTAGAAGGGATGATGAGGGGAATTTGAGAGGCCATGGCAAACTGGTACCTATTTGTTGAGGGAATAGATTTCTTAGAATTTGGTGGTGTTATTGAAGTTTTTTTGGTCTTATTGTCAAGGCTGTTATAACTAAAAGACCAACACTCAAATACTTAAAAAATATGTTTAGTATTCTATTTCAATAGGGTGTTTTTCGAAACAAAACCTTCAGTTATTTAGACCTTCTTAACTTTATAAACTTAGAACCGGAGGCCCTAACTGGAAACTTAACGTAAATAATTATGTTTAATTCAAAAATATTTTAAGTTTTTTTTTCATATCTTAGTAGTTTTTACAATTTTTTATTGTTCCTATTAGAGCACTACGTCAAAATATTGATAGGTGCTATAATGGGAATAGCTTTGGTGCTCTAAATATTGGTGCTCAGATGAGAATAAGTAGGTACCTCTTGCAAACAATTTCAAAAAGTGTCACAGAGTTTCTAATGCTAGGGCCTCTGAACTCAAATTACACTAAAACTAAATAACAAAATGAAAAATCCTACTGTACCTAGGTACCTGTATACCTACAAATATGTATAATTGTACCTACATATTACATAAAGCTACATATATATAAATATTATTTCTAATTGTACATAGGCTAGCTATTAAAATATTCAAAAGACAAGGGTTTGGTCTTAAGGGAAATATATTTTATCGGCAACTTTAGGAAACTAGGCATTGATGCATGACCTAGTTTCCGCAAAAAGAGAAAGATTTTGTTAGATAAGATTTTCTATTAATTTTATAGAACTACCTAAGCCTAGCAAATGGTTATCCAATAGGAAAATGTAATAGATTGGCAATCCTGTTGGAATAATGATAGGATCTAAATTCCAACATGACTAAGTACCTACCTAATAAGTAGGTATTTTTGTATTGGTATCTATTGAAATATCTTTAAAATTGCAGGTTGACATTACTGCAGCATGGCTGAACACAGTAAGTATAAGGTACCTACTATTAAAAGATCCTAAGTAGGTAGTATAAATCACATTAATAATTAATAATGTAAAACAGCCAAAGACGCAGAATATGAATTTTATTGTCACGCTGTGACCAATTTACCTTATCTTATCTCATATCACACTAAAATCATATAGGCGAAAGTTTGATTGTACCTATGTTTGTTACTTCTTCACGTAAAAACTACTGAACGGATAGTTTATAAACTGGATTAACACCTAAGATAGTTTTTAACCCGATTTTATCTTCCGGGAATAATTTTAGAGTTGTAGCGGGTGAAGCCGCTGGCAACAGCCAAGTACTTAGTCTGCTCTAATATTTTATAGAGAAAAGATTTGTTTGTTGTTTGTAACGAATAGGCTCCGAAACTACATGGCCCGATTTGAACAATTCTTTCACCGTTGGAAAGCTACACTATCCCCGGGTGACATAGGCTGTTTATCACTGTATTCCCACGGGAACGGGAATTACGCGGGTGAAACCGCGTGACGTCCGCTAGTATCTTATCAATCATCTTATTAGAAGACTCTGCTAGTATCGTCTTAGATAGTCAGTGGGCTGAAAGTTTGATAACCTGCAATCTTACCAAGGAGGATCGTATTACCCAGTACTTACTGGGTTGTGGAGGTCACATAGACAGTCACTACTCACTCCATGTATAATACCGCCAGTTTAAGCCCCCAGTTCATCCATGTTTTGGAAATAACTTTATGGCGCCAGATTCCATCCTGTCCTGTTATTTCACCATATGTGCAAAATCATTCTTACAACAATAGCCTCTTCAGAACCATCCCTGCTTATCCTCAGAGTCATTTCATGCAAAATTAACGTGCCATCCTTGTTTTTTTGTCATCAGACGCGTGAGGACATGCCTTTATTTATTTTTTTAATAACGGTCCTTTGATAGCTTTTGTGCAACCAGATTTAGTTTTACATTGAAAAATAAATTGCCAATGGAAACGAAACGTTATAGCGTTGGAACAAAGAGCAGTTACTATGAATTGAGATGAATCTGCAGTTTCTACTTGCAGCTATTTGATTTTGAATCGTGTTGAATAAGGAATGAAGTTGGAAATCGAAAGATTGCAGCAGTCGGTAAGGTAGAGGTGTCAAAAATCAGCACTGTCATCGCTTCGAAGATCCTGGAGGAAATTGGAGCAGAATACAAAAGGATTTTTTTCCCTACATATGTCACGTAGGTATATGTGAGAATTAAATGTTTCTTTTTAAAATGACTTTTGGAATTGATTCGAAGAAAAAAAATATCAGGTCAAGTGCGAATCGGACTCGCGCATAAAGGGTTCCGTTCCATCGTAGTAGTCTCCTTAATTGTTTAATTTATTTTTATTATAATTATGTTCTTATAGCGGCAACAGAAATACATCATCTGTGAAAATTTCAACTGTCTAAGTAGTTATCACGGTTCATGAGATACAGCCTGGTTATACACAGACAGACGGATATTGGGATCTTATTAATAGCGTCCCGTTTTCACCCTTTGTGTACGGAACCCCAAAAAACAGTTTTAAAATTAATTAGAGGTAGGATGGCCAGTTGTCGGGTCTTTTTATTAATAGTCTCAAACGTGGAATTAGAAAATTGATTTATTTAATTAATTCATTTAAAAAGTAAATAGATAATTCGATTTGGTTCTGATTATTACGTAAGTATTAATTAAAATTAGGTAGTTAACCTAAATTTAATAGATACTTATCTTCGGTAACAAGTTTTGATGATAAAACGAAAACCATAACTTAAACACAATTTTGTAACTTTTACTTAGGTTATTACTTGAATCATAATTTATTGATGTCTGACAACCAGTCCTACCAAAGGATATCGTATTACCCAATACAAATTGGGTTGTAGAGGTCAGATAGGCAACCGCTCCATGTAAATAATGCTATTAAGCAGCAACCAGTTACACTGGGCACCGACCCCAACATATTTGTAATGTGTGTAATGTGTGATTGGATATTCCTAGATGTACCTATGTACTTGATAATGTTACACTTTAGGTAAGTGTAGCTATACTTAAGTGTTGTAAAGAAAAAATATATTATTCCCGTTGGGGCTGCGGGTTGTTCGAAAGAGCTACCGCGGCCTCGACACGAAGGACTAAGAAGGATTGTGGGTAGTTTTTAGTCAGTAGAAGTCTGACACTCCCTACCGCCCTGCCGGTAGGAGTCATTTGATGGTTTCCCACACTCCACATAAAAAACAAAGAAGGAACGTACTATTTACATGGCTACAAACATTATCGAATGAAACACAACATTAAACCAACATTGCCATAACCCAAACAAAACAGGCTTACCTCAACTCTAAGACATGTCATTACCATTTCGTATGATACAAAACGTTCAAAGAGTACCGCAAACAAAAAGGACGGTCTCATCAAATATCGTGATGGTACAAAACTGATACTTTTTGTGACAACCAGACGACACTAGATGGACATTTCGTTGCAATTAAGTTCTGGTAATGATGGAAGGTGCGAGGCGGGAGTAATATCAAAGGGATGATGACTCGGTTTATTTGGAGGATTGATTCTGTGAGAACTTTTGGTTGTTAATAAGGGATTTTTGACACAGTGTAGGTAAGTATATAGGTATATATTTTAATTGTAGTCTTATAAAGATTATTACATCCCGTCCATGTAAATTTTAAGTATAATTATGTAAGACTATCAATTTCGAAGTCGTTAGATTGTCTACTTTGAAGACAAACTAAAAGTCGAAACTCATTTAATTTTTTTTTGTTGTTAGTTGTGTAATTAAAAACTTCTAGATACGCCAAAATATAGTTTAGTCTATGTGGTATTCCATTAACTTGGTCTCCTACTTTTATTGGATTTTGAAGGATCTCAAAGGGCAAATTACACCAATGTTTTTGACACTATTAAAAGCAATTTATTTAAACTAAACGTATGCAATCATTGGTGTAATTCGCTCAAATTATTTTTCTCTGTTTTTAGAAAAACTATACTTTTTGTGACAACCAGACGACGCTAGAAGACACTTCGTAGCAATTAAGATGTGTGGTAATGATGGAAGGTGCGAGGCGGGAGTGATATCAAAAGGACGATGACTTGGTATTATGGAGGATTGATTCTATGAGAACTTTTGTGGGTGCTGGATTAAATCGAGTTTGCTATTATGGAATTTTTGACACAGTGTATGTTATAATTGTGATCTTGTGAAGGATGGTTATATTACCCAGTAAGTATTCTGATAGTAAAACATAGTGGGTAGTAGAAACTTAGGTACCTACACAAAAGTACTTATAACTTGGCCTCGCTTTGTATAGATTGAGTAGGTATAGTTTAATTTGTTGCAGTGTGTACACAATTTGCGAAATTTCATGTTAGAAAAGTGAGTACTTAAATAAAATTAAAAAAGTAAAATTAAAATCATTTCATTCGAGTATCACAGATTCATAATATAAATAATAAATAATAGTAAAGGTAGATCGTCTAGCTTTAGCCACTTTTCGGGACAAGCACACTAATTCTTTAATTAATCTAATGTGAACCGCTTTCAATGGCTATCAGTCTACAACCACAACTATCATATTATTATGATAGAGATAGATATAGAGGAATATTGATACTGATAGCTGTGACCAGCTCTAAAACGCAGTTTATATGTTCTGAGCGCGGCTAGTCTCATTGGTGAAATTCACCCTCTCCTACTTCACTTTAGCCTTATATTTTTATTTTCACAGTGTACATTACACCAGTAATTACAGATTTCAAAGTCACTGCAGTTACATCTTACAGAACCATACTTCAAACTAAAACGATTCAAGGACCATTTTAAAAATTCGAATTAATCAATTCAAAATAAGAACCGGAGCTGATTGCACCAAATCACAAATCGCCGTTTAAATGCCACCCACGTTCGTTCTAAATTAACCGTTTCGGACGCGCGGACGTCGGTGTCAGCTTGTCACTCTGTCACGTTCACGTTTAAAAGCATTAACCGGGACTTTCACCCGGTGTTGGGTGACCGGCCCTGTCGTATTTTTTTTTCTTTCTTTCATATTTGGCGACTTATTCGATTGGTGGTTATTTTTATTTTTGTATGTCAAACTCGAGTCAACTTTCTTAAAATAAACGAATGGCCACAAATCCAGACTCCGTGTCTACCTTCTACTAAGAAATTACTGATCGAAAAACCCAATAACACTTTGCCGACTGCGACTGACTGTGTGCACTAGACCAGCGAGGCAGTGTGTAATCATATATTCTTTATTAAACGTCTTATGAAACCCTCTCTCTCTCTCTCAATAATAATTATCTAATATCTCATGACTTTTGTCCATCGCAAGTCTAACCTCAGCCGGTTCGGCTAACTTCGGCTATCCTCGGGCACAAAGGTTGCGCCGGCGCCGCGTCCTGCTGATCCGATGAACTAAGCGCCCTCCCCCGCTGACAAGCCAGCTATATACAGCGTGTAGAGCGTGTCAATCTGTTTCTTTCTTTCTTTTTGAAGTCGGTCGTTATTTAAGTGGCTCACGAGATTCTTTGTAGCACCTAGAGATGGTTATCTTTTGTTAATATGTTGGTGTGAGTAATCGGTGGCAGTTTTGTTTATCATTGATGAACGTATTTGATGTCTGATATTCGGATGGACTTGTAAATTGAAATGACGTTGATAAAAAAAAGTTGATGAGTCAACCTTAGATTTTACCAGGTGAGTTATCAAATCAGTTAAGTTAACGGACTGTTATCCAGGACCATATTTTAAAAAACTGTGAATCTAGGCGACGCCTCTTCTGGTTTGACAACTTTACACATAGCACAAAGGAGTAGTACCTTAATGGAGTGACCGTGTAACTGCTTAGTCAAAGGTCCTAAGTTTGAACCCAAGACAGCTATGATTAGCATATGCGTATAATATAATTAATTTGCTTCAGTAAAGGAAAACATTGTGAAAAAACCAGCATACCTATCTGTGATATATTTCTAGACGTCATGTAAAGCCAAGTCACATGCGCCAATAGCGGAATAAAAAATCTGACTACAAGTTAAATATTAACCACTGCATGTTATAGGAAGAAGACAACAAAAACAACTTTATATTCTAGTTCCGTTTGACGTTTTACCTTTATCAAACAAATAACAAACATCAAAAACACAAATATCCAACTTGAATTCTTCTAAACACCCTCTACACAACTCTAGGTACCTATCAATACTTCATAATCCCATATTCTGCCTCACACCGTTTTTGTTCGTGATGAAGAAATACCATTGTTTGTGGTCCACGCCGATTAGTTATGGGTGACACGGGACTCGAATGTATTGGATAATCGATTCAACTTATAATCGTTTCGATCCTAATCGATTATGTTTTTGTGAACGGCCGGTGCCTTTGTGTTCTTTTTTTAAAGCAATTATGAAAGTATAAAAATGGTGTGTCCTTCTGTGAGGTATTTTAAGTGATTTCATTTGGGATTTTTGATTTTTTTGGCTTGGTTGGATACGCTAAAAAAGTTTTGCGATGTGAATTTGAGAAATTGTCTGATTAACTGACTCGTTGATCTAGTGATCGCAAATGAGTATGTTCTGCATGAGGCCCTGGGATCGAATCTCAAAGTAGGTAAAGTGTTGTTTAGTTTTTCCAGAAGAGTTAAGTCAAGGTGTTTCTAATAATACATTGTATACTAATCTTCCATAGTAAGATGTGTTCTCAAAAAACTTATAACTCACTGTACATGATCTTATTTCCTATGGTAACCCTTAACCGCCCCTTTCGACATAACTTACCTCAAAAGCCATATTTTCCTAAAACAGAGGCCCACTGCTAACGCCCCGAACGACAATAGTTTGAACTTATACCCTAAGATAATTAGCTGTAACCTCTTTTAACATAAATCATGAGGCCGGACGAAAAATCGTAATTCCCAAAAACGGGCGTCCGGAAATTATTTGAAAAACAAAGCGCTGGCTGGCCACGCCCCCGCTGCCTTCGGTGCGCGTACGCATACTGTTCCCACGTTTAAGTACAGCGAGCAGACTTGATGAGAAATTGGGACAGAAGATGAAAAGACAGGATGGTCTGTATATTAAGGTCATCATCGTCTGCCTAGACTTTTTCCAACTAAGTATGTTGGGATCGGCTTCCAATCTAACCAGATGCATCTGAATACCAGTATTTTACACGGAGTGACTGCCTATCTGACCTCCACAACCCAACTAAAATTGTGTAAAATTAATATTGGATATACCTGACCTTCATGATACAGTATTTTACTAGTTTGGAGGTCAGGGTCTCACCTCAAAGAAACCTTGTAAGATGTTCATAATAAAGATTACTATTACTACTATTACTATTACCTACCCTTTGGTAAGAAAGGTTGTCAAACTTTCAGGACACTGACTGATATAACGACTGCCAGAGATATATATGGCAGCCCGGACTAAAATCTTAACATGCTTTCCGAGGAACGGAGGAAACTTGGTACCCAATCTGTAGATTTCTTTTTATTGTAAAAAACGTTACCCTACACTAGGAATTTCTCCTGCATCGTGGGTACATTCACAAACATTTAAACTCACATACACAAAATACCAAGACCCCAAACAACTATCTGTAAGCCATACAAATATTTGTTCCGTGCGGGGATCGAACCCACGACACACAGCGCAGCAGTCCAATCGCTCAGCCACTGCACCAACCGTGCCGTACCGTATATTTGAGAGTAAGATAAGAAGACCGAACCCGCGAAAATATTCCCAAACCATTGTAACTCCTGTGAAGACAAAATCTACAATAACGATCACCAGAAAAGCGCCGAGACAATGAAGCTCGACTCGGAATGAAGTCTTAGATAAATAATGTAACTGTCATGGATCCCGCAAGGAAATTAATCAGAAAAGAAAATAAAGTGAAAACAGTTAAATGGATAGAGTTTTGTCGATCGATACGACGATTGTAAGAATAGTTTCAGGTAATTTAGATAGATGGCGTTACCTGTAGCTAAGTATTACTTTTATATTAAAAAAAAAATATTTATACCATCATTTTGATAAGATTATTAAGTTTTTGACTGTACTTAGTTATTACTTTTGTATCCTCAGAGTCTGAATTTGTGCACGCTTGATGGTATTAGGATCTCCGAGACTACTTTTATGAGATTAAAATAACTGGCGGAATGTGGGAGTACCTTTGCCTAATTCTTTGAGGAATATAGGTATGATGTTACGATGATATTATATCGTATCGTTTAAGTACCATATTGTGTTTCCAGTAACTACCTAGAGATAAGTTAAGAAAAATACAAACATAAAATACTTAGATCACAAAAGGCTGTCATGCTGTCAGATAATGGTGCTTGTCCTTCCAAAACTAAGTTCCAAATTACTTATTTCTGATTCCAAAAAAAATCACAACAGGACTTTGTCCCCCAAATAGCTTCAGCACTGGTCACCATAGCAGGGAGTCTGTATAACGCGATGGGCGTCACACAAGCTGCTCCGACGATTATTAAGTCTCATGCGCCGCTTGTTGTAATTTAACGGCCGCTTTGACATTAGCAGGACTGTCCGCATTTTTCTCATTAGTGTGGAGTTTGTAATTTAGAATGTTGGTGATTTTTAAACAAGATTGCCTAAATATTCGTTGTGGATAATAATATCTGAACGGTGGTCCAGTGGTGGCGGCCCTGACTTACGAACAGTAATCGTAGCATTACTTTGTGTAATTTATTTCATCACTGCTGCTCTTGAAATGGTATAGAAAACATCTTGAGGAAAACGGCATGTGACATCTACCAACCCGCACTCGATACGCGTGGTGGATTATTAGCCTCTCCCTCTCCTAAGTTCCTGCAGTGGGAACATTATAAGCTGATTCTATTGATCTGAACTGATTATTTACAAATGAACTTGACTCCTAATTTGCTGAAGTAGCTGAATACTTTATTGAAACATCTAACACTATGCATCTACACGAAATAACATTAAAATAGTTTTACTAAAGCTTGAAAAGATAGGAGCAAACCTATTACAAAATAAAGAGAGGTAAGATATGTCAAATTCTAAAAAGTTAAACCGTGTTCCCACAATTTCCGTCCTACATCCGGAAAAATAATCTTTCCTCTTTTTACAACCTACTTAACTTATTTATTACTTTACTAGCTGTTGCGAGCGACTTCACCCGCTACAACTCGAAAATGATGATCCTTTTATGTACTTTTATCCAAATCTGTTCAGTAGTTTTTGCGTGAAAGAGTAACAAACATACACACTTTCGCCTCATAATAATTATAAGTGTGATTTGTAAATTATCTGTTCTTAGTGTTCATGGTATTGTTAGTAACCATGTCAGTTTTAAAACTTAAATCCTCCTTCCTATTTTCTTATTATATCTTTAACTACATTACTCAGTGATATTTAATGATTACTTAAGCCGTCACTAAGTAAAGATTTGACATACTTTTGTATGACAAAACTGTCAAAACCTTTACTAAGTGATGGCCTAAGTAACCATTAAAGCTCTTTGAGTGCGGCAGTAAGCCATCCAAGTCAGACTATCCAAGGTAAATCTATCTAAAATTACATAGTGTCAAGTACCCAACATCCAACCCTTCCACAGCGAGGGCTCAAAGACACAGGAAGTTTAGCCGATCGACGTTCCATCATCGTTCGAAATCCAAAATTATAAATATGGAACACTTACCGGCGGACGTAAAACATTTATTCGTCTAATACGTCGATAGCAAGTGCCGCTATATATGGCCGACTTGTCGTGCGCTCAGCGTTGATGTAGGGGAAATAGATGTGGCAAAAAAAACAAGCCCTTAACTCCGTTCTGAAGAACGTAAATAAGTAAAATAGCTAGAAGAGGATGCTATAGGTTGACGCTATACAAAGAAGCCAAGAAGTTATAAAAAGAAGCGATAAAGAAAAGCGATAAAGAAAAGCTAGAAGATTTAGCTATAAGAAGAACCTATAAGGAGAAGCTATTAGGAGAATCTATAAGGAGACTAGAAGCTATAAGGAAGCTAAAAGGAGATGCTGTAAAGTTTAGAAGTATCAAGCTGCCTGCTACTGCCTGCTTTTGGTCACTTAGTGGTGAACCTCAAGTTCTTGCTTAGTACGAGACAACAACTAAATCTGAATTATCAAAACAGAATCCTCTTTGTAACCTATGGTGGTTTTACTATGAGAATTGTCACTACTAAAAGCTCAGTTTTCTCTCTAAATCCAAAAATCCCTGTCATACACTCATGGTCAAAAACTCTCTCACCAGCGTATCACATCCAGCACACCCTACATCTCTGGTACATCCACGAGTGCGGGCAATGCGGCCGCGCGCACATATTTATTTATTTTTACCGAAATAGACCGAACGGTCGTCGAGTGCGTCCGTTTTATAGAATGCCGTGAGCAATTTCAGTGGAATCCGAAGCGTGGTTTATGTCTTAATGTAGTCGCTGAAATTGTAACATGCTGGCGTTTGTGGCGTTTTCGTTGGAAAAATACGGGCGCCGGCGAGAGGGTTAAGCGTTTGTGTAACAGTTCGGAAATTGTTCTTGGAACTGGTTGTGGCCGGTTCATTGATGGGAATGTAGTTGGACTGTTTCGTTTTGAAGTTTTACCTGTTACATGTGGATTGTAGCAGTCTACTTGTCCTAGTTTTAAAGAGAAACTGGTGGATAGATAATATTAGCTGCATGAATCGACCTTCCAGACTGTACATGCCGTGGTGGATTATTGGAATCAAATATAACAGCTCACAACTTAGGACCCAGTAATATTAATGACAATAATATCCGTGGTGCAACTGGACTTATCCCAGTTGTATACGTCCCTGTGTGCCTATTGGCCTTGTTCTGTTCTTTCTCCTGCTGATATGGAGGAAAGTGGAAATTATGTTTTTCCTACAACTCCGCTATTCTTTTCTCATTAATTTTGTTGCGGGATCCAATACAGTTAAGTAAATCGTTTCTCTGGGACTTCGTCGAGCTTCATTGTCTCGGCGCTTTTCTTGTGGTCGTCACTGTTGATTCTGGCTTTCAGGAGTAACAGTGGTATGGGAATAGTGTGGCAGGCTTGTACATGCCGTGGTAGGTTTGTGGATGGGTGATCATCATTAAATACCAAGTTTTCTCCGAAAGCCTTTGGTTCCGTCTACGACTTCCGATTTGACAGTCGTTACGAGTAGTCAGAACCCGAAATTGTGACATCCATTCTTCCCAAAGGGTATCGCTACCCAGTTATTGGGTTATGGCACTCAGCTGCATCCGGTTAAGTTGGAAATAGGCTAATCAGATGACGACTTTTCTCAGTATTGCTAGTCCAAGTTTTTGAATTAAGGTTCTGTTGACAATCTGTTGTTAGCAGAACCTTAATCCAGTCAAATTAATGGAGTCAGAGTGTGCTTAGATGGTGCCTGTGGTGAGACTTAGTGGAAGTGACTTAGTGTTAGAGGCTTCCTGTGGTGAGACTTTGTGAAAGGCGATAAAACCTACCTATTCACCAGGCAGATGTGAGTGGTAAGGTCATACGAACGTTATTAGTGATGTTTTTCAGAAAGGTCAGGTGTATAACTAGATGTATCAAAGTGGACGAGGCAAAAGGAGTATGTCATGTAAGGATCGTAGCAGATGACGTACTATGGTTTCTGCATCTGCATGTATGTGCTGTCAAACTAGTACAGTCTGGGCCCAGCATTACTTAACCCCTCGTACTAACGAAAACAAGTTCAAGTGGTGAGTGAAGTGAGCGATTAGGTAATTCTGGGCACTGACTGTACGTATGAATTGCGGACAAAAGGGACAGCTGACACTGATTCAGTATTGTATCTGTCAGAGTCTATGTCTGGAGTTTGTACCGGTTTTACGGACGTCGATCTGTAAGTCTGCTCACACACACGATATTTACTTCAATAACAGGTTATCCTTATCTTTAAAATATTTACAACACCATTCTAATATAATCCGAGTCAGAAATAACCTAATTATGACACAAATTGCTGATGCTTTATACAAACAACAGCGCACTTCCGAGCACCTTCTTAAAGCTACAATTAAAAAATAATTAATATCCCGCACAAAGTCTACTAAACACCCATTATCCCTGTGATTTGTATGGCATACAGTCAGCATCATAAATATGTTTACACTTAGAAATGTTTGGAAGCAATTTTCCCCTACTGTACCTATCGATTACATTTTCATGTTATCTAACTTCTTCTTAGCGTGTCGATGGCAAATTTCTACTAAATCGTTTTAGCCCACAATTCAGCTATGCGAACTCCACTCGCTGATGCAGTCATAGGACTGCACCAGCGAGTGGAGTTCGTCGTTTGAGTCGACCGTATGGTCGTCAAGTGTGCAGGTGTCAGGGCATGAAGCGCAAGATAAGTTATTTCACTAGAAATTCGCCTTTTTTTTTTTAAAAAAAACCTTGCCCCACACTAGGAATTTCTCCTGTATCGTGGGTGCGTTTACAAACATTTAAACTCCACATACACAAATACACCCAGACCCGAAACAAATATCTGTAAGCCATACAAATATTTGTTCCGTGCGGGAATCGAACCCGCGACACTCAGCGCAGCAGTCCAATCGCTCAGCCACTGCGCCAACCGTGCCGTCAATTTTGAATACATACTAATGTTTATGACTGTACATTCTATAGAACTTTCCATCAGTAACGATCAATATATTAACCAAAATTAAGTCAAATCCCATCTCTCCCCACGATCCTCTATACCGTTCAAAACATAACACTAAAATGCTAAGTGTATTCTGATCGACCGATCTCCCGATCGCCCGATCATGTAGGTCACACTTCCGTGTATAAAATAAATTCGGTCTAAAAGCGCTCGTTGGATAGATTTACTGCCAGTTAATTCGGCTGGATGGTGGACTTATAGAGTGGTTTATGACCGCAGCTGTTATGTTTACCGGACTTACGAGCTACATGATGCGTCAGCTAGAAAGGAATTGTTCAATTAAAAGGTTAGTTATGGGAGCAGTGACAGGTTGTGTAGCCACCTAGCCTTTTGTGAAAGTGTAGTAAGCATGTCGAGCAACGATGAATAATTAATCGCTGATATTGTGTCTATCGGTTATCGTGGTATGGACATTTGATGAGGAAAAATTTGAATATGTCTGTAGATGACTTTAAGAGAAGAGAAAGAGTAGATGAAAACGATGGATGGACTGTGTGAGGGATGATATGGCTAGAAAGGAGGTGACTGCTGACAAGACGAGAAATAGAGAAGTATGGAATAAGAAGACATGCTGCAACGGCCCCAAATAAATAGGCGTTAACTGACAAAACAAATGTGATTCTAATTAGTCCGTCTGTTAAATTATCGAAAAATATTGGATACGTAATTTTTCTTTTATAAAATCAATAAAAAAATACTAAGATAAAACGCGTCAAAGATTTGAGTGGGGGGTCGTGACGTCACTGACCGGTAAAAAGTGCCGTCTTAGAATATGACGTCTTCATTGTTGGTTTACGTGAAAAAAGAAAAAATACTTACGTGTCCAATATTTTTTGGAAATCTATCTGACGGACTAATTAGATTTTTTTTGTTAACTACTCTATTGGGATAAGAATAACGATTATTGTGTTTATTAAAGAATTCTAATTTTGTCTTGCCATGGTGTTTTACGGTTAAAAGATTATTTCGTTGGGAAATGCAATGAAATATCCATCTTTAGAAATGGATACTTATTCTGTGTAGTAAAAATAAATAATGCATAACTACCAAAACTTTTATTGACTGCCGCGTTGGTCTCATCTCCGTAAGCGCGACTGCTGTGCATGAGGGCCTGAGTTCGATTCCAAAGTCGGGCAAGGTATTATTGACTTTTTCCTTGACTTTTTCCATTAGGATTCTGGATTCGTGCCAGGTTGATAGCAGTAGGCCTCACCCCTTACTACACCAAACTTAAACACAACTGGTGAAATGTAGGTCCCTTGTAGGAACCTCCGCGGATTACAGGCGTTATGTTATGTATATTATTTTTAGCTGTGTTAATTTTGAGAAAAAGGCATGCAAATGATCACGAGACTGCAGTTTATTCAATGTCTTAAAACATTACGTTTTCTGACTCACTCACTCATTGGCAATGTCTTGTCACTAATCGTCAACCCGCTATTGTTAGAACTTATTTGCATGCTAACTTAATTGCTCAAATTATGCAAATCTTCGTCTACCGTTGACAAGCTTTGAAAATTATCACAACGAACTGACAGCTCTTATAGAGAACGTTATAAGGATGAAAATATATTTTTCAAACTGCAAATTTAAGTTAGCCAAAGAACGTGACAATCCTTTTCATATTTCTTTTTAATTTTGATTACAGTTCTTGTGACGTTGTCGATAAGGTTAAAAATAGAGTATCAGGCTAAAGTTGGTATAGCCATGGCCTCTTCACCTAATGTTAATGGCTGAAAATTTTACTGCCATTGCATTTACTGTGCTGTGGAATCAAAACGATTGTTGTTATGCAAATTATGTCAAATAGAAATTATTGTAATTAGTTTATAAGGACGAAGATAACGGTATACAGATTATTAGCATGCAAGGAAAGAACCTTAAAGTCAGCATCGGAAAATGGAAATAGAAATTGTGAGGACATGCGGACACCAGCTTGCCTAAAAAAAAAATTTAAAATTTAAACTTTTTATTTCAAAAACATTTAATTAATTTTGGTTAAACACACATCGCTTAATCTTAAATTTGAAAGATTATGTGCGAGTGAGGCGTCTCGCTTGTTTACATTATAAAATTCAATCTATACATTATTTATTTGTTTGTGAAAGATCTGGAGAAACTTTGTATTGATCCACTGTGAGGTAATATTTAAATTATTCGTTTTATTTGTAAAGTTGTCTTTGATTTTAATTTATTATTTAATTGCTTAGGGAGTTTATTCAAAAAGTTAGGTAACAAGTACCTCCAGGTCCTTCTTCCATATACATTGTTACATTTCGGCAGATTATATAATGGTAAGTATTCTAAACATCTTAAGTTGGTGGGTCTTATTGTTTTACTTATTTTATCAATTTCGTTAGCATATTGTGATATTAAAGCTAGTTTAACTTTGTCAAAGACATTTATTACTTTACAATATTCAAATAATTGTTGATAGTTGTCTTTAAATTTAAGCTTTATTTTATATGGAACTATAATTTTTAACATCCTAATCTGTATGTCATAAATTTTTAGTATGTTTTATAAACCTGATGTTACTCGACGGATTGTCAAGTCATAGGTTCCGAGTTCCGAACCAAGACACGCGCCTCTGATTTTTCGGAATTATATGGTATCGTAGAATTTGCATATGAGTAGAACAGAGGCGGGGCTGTGGGATGTTGTAAGAGATACCGCGGTCTCGACATAAAGGGCTAAGAAGGAACATGAGTGGATTTTAGCCAGTAGAAGTCTGACACTCCCTTTCGCTCTGCCCAAGAGCGGGAGGGGTTATTTGATGATTACCCACACCCCAAAAAAAAAATACTCGTAGTTGAACTGGTTTTGGTGTGAGTACTATGTTGAATGCTTAATATTTTTCTTGACTTTTCTACCAAAGCCTCATTCCCCTCCCCAAAAAAAAACAACTTGGGTGGTTATCAAGTCTCAACAGTAGGTAATTTATCACGCAAATTGGAGACTTATTCATAATTGGCAGTAAAAGGCAGTTAAACTTTTTTATTACAGCTACAGTTAAAGGCAAATAACAGATAAAAACTATAATCAACACCACATATTTACATAAAAATTATCGAAACAAACATTCATTTCAAAAACATTAATTGCATAGACACTTTACAAAGCTCACATTTGTTAAAACTTGATTAAAATTCAAACAGTTTTACCTCAAAACATTAAAAATGAATTATTAATAATAATTTAATGTACCAATGTCCGCCCATCGAGGCTTAGGTATGACTGACGCGAACGTATGTCTTTACAAAAATATTTTATTGAACCAAAATTATATCACCACCCCAAACACGATGGTATAAGGTTCATAATTGAATGGCTTTACTATAAAAAATAAGGTTGTGTTCAGAGGAGCAGTTTTTATAAAAACACGCCCTGTTTGACGGTGGAAGGAACAAAATTAAGGCTTTTCGTTAACTGTCACACTAGAAAGTTGTTATTAATTTTATTTGTGAGACAATCTATTCACGGGACTTATTTTTTTGGTTATAGCAAAGGTTTTTCGCTGTTTAGAAACATATAATTATGTTTAAAAAAAACAGTTGATGATGATAATTATGGGTGACCAAACCTTTTATGGACTTTGCTCAAACATGCAGACGAACATTCTTTACAGAACAGCTCGGATATTATTTTTGAGAATAGAATACCGTACTTATAGACTGTTCTACACCAGCTATTCCTTTTCAGGAATAATTCGCCTAAAAGGAATTTTCAAATTAAAAACTAGCAAAAAGTACTTTGTAGGTACACCTATAAAAACACCAATCAGAAAATTTCAACAATATGCTAAGCTTATTCAGCGTTACACTGTCTAAAGCTGGTTATACTGCATTCGTTTCCCTCTGCTTTGACACAGACCTGGCCTCAATGACATGGTAGATTTTAATCCCACGAGTCAGGTACAGGTTGGTATGCCACATAATTATCTTCAATGTTAGGTTCTAGAATAATAACGCTGTTTTTTTCACGATGCTTGGCTTTACACGTGTACGTCTAGATGTAGATACAATTTCCAAAGTCAAAATTCTTTGTCATCGTCATGATTCTTTTACACTTAACCAGTAACCAACGTAGTACCTACTATTATGTCTTCTGTGCCTTAACCCAATTTATTAGCGGTAAGTGCAGCATGCTATATTCTTCTTCAAATACTTTGTACGTCTTTAAAAGTCTAATGCATAAATCCAGTCCATCACTAGCACTACATTACCTAAAACAAAGTTCTCCGCCGCGTCTGTCTGTTTGTTCGGGATAATCTCAAAATCGACTTCACCGATTTTCATGCTGTTTTGACCAATGGATAAAGTGGTTCTTGAGAAAGTAATTAGTATATAATTTGACCGACATCTATGCGGGCGAAGCCGCGGACATTAGCTAGAACACTATAAAATATAGGAGTTCAATGAACACTTCTTTAACGATACTGAATATTTCATTTACCTACATTTCCACATTAATTCTCACCAGAATCAGCCCACACTGACGTACCTACACGACTGTCACCCAAGGCTAACCCTTAATATTTCAGCCTAAAGTCAATTTAATTTAGCTTTGCAGACAAAAAAGGACGATATGAGACCGAACTCATAACATGTCCCCGCCTCCGAGGGTTCCAGAGAATTCTATAAGGTCAGTAAAATGATTAACTTTCGGGACTGCGGGTCCTATTATAAAGTTTGCCATTGGCTATGTTCTGTCGCGACAGGAGTTTTTTTCTTTTGTTCTAATTTTAAATTTTGTGATCGTTTGTGGCCAGTTAATTTGTTAGCGGGTTGACTCTGTTAGTCTTTTTGTAGTCTGTCCTGTGTAAGGCAGTTGTGTCCTTTGTGTTTAATAACGTTTCGATTATTTAGTCCCGTGCTTCATCATTTTTTAATACATTGTTATTCATGATAATTACAGATCAAAATCATACACTCTTTCAGGGTCTTTCTTTTCATCTGCCACACTTCCCAATTCAGCGTGTCCCTTGCAATGTTTCCCGCGATTTGAACGAAATCGTCAATTCAGTGGGCTTTTGGATGGCCCTGGTACCTATTGTTGCATTAAGCGTCTGAGATGATCTTACTGCCAAGGTGTTATTGGCAAGGAGGCAGGGAGAGTAAGATTTGGCATAGGACCGTATTGATTTATAGAAGGCCCTTGCGTAGTGTCAGTAGCGGTTAGAATGTTTTTCACTGCTTCCTCAAATTCTATTTCCGCAAGACCATTGCTTACGTCCGACTACTCAGCATCAGCAAGACCCTTTGATGTCTGACCACTGAAAAAATCATAATCTCAATTACCGATTGCGACAGCCCTTCTTGGCTTGGCGTCCTTTCAACCTAAACTGTTATTCTTATGCTTCCAGTTTCTATTCCGCAACCGAACGTCACCGGATATAACGTCACGTCGGTGCACAATGTTTTTGAAATTCGAACGTCCAAGTATTACTGTTTATAATGTCGGCACGCGCGTTCTGTCGCACGGGTGGGACAATGTTGCCAGCACTCAAAATAGATATCCTACTCCGGATGCGGTTGCCAGCGCAAAATTTGTAATGTAGGTAAACATTGTTTGAAATTGTTATTGTTTATCTGTGGAGTGGAGTTCTGGGAACTGACGTTTTTGAGGCGCAAAAAGATTTTTTCTTGATGGTTTTCTTTGTGATGTGTCATGGGCATTCCTTGTTTATAGAGTGTTCTGCTTAATATCTAAACACGTGTATGTTGATTCATTGTGGAGATACGTACTCATAGCTTGGCGTTCTATCTGGTCTAAGAAATAATACATATGTTAAAAAGATAGAAATTACCCCTAGGGGAGGTATATTACCAACAGCAGGAATACAAAGTATTATAGGCCATGGAACTTGAATCTGTGCCCGGTTGACGGCAAAAGACAAGCCTTCTGTTACACGGGTCTTAATTACAATAACAGGAAAAATATGGGTGCTATTCGGTACACCTCTACCTAACCTTTCGTGGAGCACAACAATACACAGTTGCAATGTAAAGTATGTGTTCTAGAACACTACAGCAAAATTCCATTTACAAAAAAAAAACGAAAAAGTTGACATGTCTTACCACAGACAATACATAAATTAATTTCGGCAAAACAAAAGCCATTCGTGAGAATTCAGAGACACTCAATCACACTTCCAGCGTTTATCAAATAGATGCATATCTAGGTACAGTCCATTCACATTTGGTTTGCGTCTTACAGTACCAACCCAGAAACAACTTTAAGTCATTAGAAATAAAGATCACTGTTATTTGACAGACTTGCCAGTGGTATCAGCCGAAAAGCAACCTTATATGTACTATAATAAAGATCTTAGTAATTTGATAACAGTGATCCAATCCGAAATAATACTTACTCTAAAGTACTTAAACATAAATATTTCGCAAGAGAACACGAAAATAATTCATAAAACTCTTTTATCAGAGGTCGATCTAAAAGGTCAAGCCACAACAATGGGTTTACCCGACCTGTTCGGAAGAAAAATGATGGTACTACAGTCCCCGTGGTAGTAATTAAGTTTAATTGTTCACTAGTGACATCTGTCTTCATTATATGCAAATGAAGCGCAATCATGGTGTAATTAAGTGCTACGGTTTATTATTTAATAGCTAGAGATAGGAATAAAGTTTTAGTTGCTATGTTGATGGTTGTACTACACTATGATGAAGATAATGGATAATTAACGATTAGGCACAGACGTCAGCATATGTAGCTACTACAACTTTTTTTTTTTATGGGGGTTGGGAAATCATCAAATAACCCCCCTTTCGCTCTTGGGCAGAGCGAAAAGGAGTGACAGATTTCTACTGACTAAAAACCACCCATGTTCCTTCTTAACCCTTTATGTCCAGGCCGCGGTATCTCTTACAACATCGCGTAGCCCCGACGGGCGTCATCCCTTGCGGACCCCTTCCATGTTGCTGACATCTCTTTGAGGCGCGCGTGGAACACGAACGCACCGTCGACACGGCCTGTCGTCGACGTACAGCAAGTTAGTCCATTACTCACCGACCGCATCTTCGGCGGCCGGAGGCCGTCACGTGGCCCCCGACGCCCGGAGCGTCCCCCGCGGCTGCTGGTACGAGAGGTTCTCTCCCTCTCACGTTCCGCCACCTCCTTCGCTAGCATCACTGCTTCGCAGAAGGAGGCGACGGCGTCCCATTCCATTTTGCCCCGGACCATGGCTTGCACTAGGGCCGGACGCGAGAGGTCGCTGCCGCAGCTACTACAATCGTAAAGATAAGTAGCGATATGTATTATAATTATATGAGCAATAAGGTACACCTATGCCTTACCTTTCATGGACTGTAGTCCATGAAAGGTAAAGCAAGGCGTAAAGTTATGTATGCTCTATGTACCTACTCAGAAGATAAGAAAAAGAAGCTATTATTTCAAGCAGATAAATTGGATGAACTGTAATTGAGAATTCGGGCTGAAAGACACGTAGGTAGGTATAGTCGGCCAGGCAAGAAGATAGAAGAGACAGACCTCTTGGATCAGGTAGTATACCTGAGACGGAGTTTGCCACCAAACCATCACTGCTTGGGTGCATATGTAGAAGGTAATCAAAAATAAAAATAAAAACAAAATCAAAACTGATTTATAAACTAGGCTGATAATCAGCACTTTTCGATCGTCAAAATTATTTTACTTATTTACAAAAGACAGTCCCCCAAAACCACCCTTCGACACTTCCTAGTGTTGTAGCTGGAAAGAAGAATAGGCGGAACAAACTCCCCAGCAACACATCTGTCTGTTAGGTTGGTTAGAAGTACCAAACTCGATACAATAGTAAGGTGCAAGATAATGACAACAGACAAATCAATAATTAAAAACTATATAATAATAAAAAATAATAATATCCAATAATAATAGTGTCCCCGCACCCCAGCCAGAAGTAACGAGGAGGAATATCGTGTGGTTCTAGTCAGTAGGAGTTTGGTGAAGCAAATAGCATCCATAGAGGATTAAAGAAAGGAGATTAGCACATCACATCCTGCAGCAATCGCAAATTGCAACAACTTGAAATAACATTGAATTTTCCTTCACAAGACTCAATTTCCCTTGAAAATCCATATTTTTGGGCAAAACACACCTGAAGAATCTATGATACAATAACAATGATACAACTCTGATTATTATGGGACAAAAAAACTATTTCATCCGCACTATTTGGTTGTATAGCTTACATTTTCCACAAAACCCTCACCGTTTGAACAAAGTTTTTTCTGCCAGCATTTTGTTCACACAATAATAAAATAATCGCTATTAATTTATTGAGTGATCAATTAACACATTAAAGGCCATGAAAACGCGCGCTCATTATTATAATTATGCCTTATTGGCAAACATTGATTCGCAATTTGCATACAATATGCAGTTTCAACTGCCGATTAAAAAACTACTCTACCTTTTCAAAGTTAAGGTTGTTAGTTGAAGTGTTAAGGGTGGGGTAAAATGTAAATGTCCTAGCGTACTTGATAACAACCATGAAATCGGTTTGTAATGGTTTGTCTGTCATACTCGCTATCGAAATTGGTCACGCAATGTCTCAAGTTTTGGTATTTTGTGGAATTTGCAGCGTTTTGTTTATTAGATAAGGTTGTTTCTAGGTTATGGTCGTTTTTATCCTTGACATCTTACGTGGTTTCATCGGCCATTGTATGGGCACTCAACAATTTCACTGCTTCATTGGTCTTGTGGTCGCAAGCACGAATGCTGGGTTCCGGGGTTTGATTCGGTGTCGGGCAAAGTGTTATTGGATTTATCTATCAGAAATTACTCTGTAGCAGCAAGAAAGTCTGTATTTATACCCTGTTTATAGCAACAGGCTCGCCCTGTAAGACATGGGGCTTAAACATGATTGGCAAAATTTTGGTCTACTATTCAATACACCTCTACCTACCCTTTCGAGGATTACTGGCATGATGTGATGTTGTGACATTTTAACTTTCATCATCAGCCTATATTGTTCCCACTGCAGGGACTCAGGCCTGGGATGGGCTATAATCCAAATACCACGCGGGCCCAGTGCGGATTGGTAGATGTCACATTATGTCTTCGAATATTTTTGTTCTAAGACATGCCGGTTTCCTCACGATGTTTTCTTTCACCGTTTTGAGAGCAGTGGTGATGAAATAAATTGCACAAATAAATGCGCCTGGCGGGGTTCGAAACCACGACTCACTGTTCGTAAGTCGGGGCCGCCACCACTGGGCCACCACTGCTCCTTACATTTAATTTAACTTTAGAAACCTTTAATTCACTATGTATTGTATTATGATTCTTGTTATCTCGCAACCTTCTGCGAGGTCATGGCCGTGATGGACATGTTTTTTTCTAAACTCATTTTTTTTTCAATAAATCTGCAATAAGTGAACCCCGGTTTTAAAAACTCTAGGCGATATATGGATGAATGCCTTTTTAACTTTTTTGTTGGCGGTCAATCAAATAACGCTTCCCGTTCTTGGGCAGAACGAAAGGGAGTGTCAGAAATCTACTGACTAAAAACCACCCATGTTCCATCTTAGCCCTTGTGCCGAAGCCGCGGTATCTCTTTCGTACAACCCGCAGCCCCGATGGGTATTTTCGACTCTTATATCAGAACTGAAAGTTGAAATTCCAATAGTGCAAATTTTTAAGGCACAAGTGCCTCAATCTCTCACAAGCTGTTGATACTAATCGACAGTGTCTCCACAACTTTCACACTATTGTTAAACATAGAGGTGTGATGTACAGAGAAGGCAGCATTTAGGAGCTTTACTACTAGGTGGGTCGATCTTCAGGCTTGCCTCGGTTAGTCTATAGATGGGTGACCATCTATTACATACCGAGCTTCATTCCTATCTCCGAAAGCACGTTAAGTCGTTGGTCCCGGCTCGGCTGAGCAGTAGATCTTGGACACTTGACAGTTGTTTCCGTCAGATAGCCAGTGACCCGGTCTGACAACCGGTCTAACCTTGGGGTACCTATCGTATTTCCCAGAATCTGCATCCGCATCTGCATCTGCATCTCCATCCTCATCTGCATCCGCATCTTCATCCGCATCTGCATCCGCATCTGCATCCACATCTGCATTCGCATCTGCATCCGCATCTTCATCCGCATTTCCGTCCGCATCTGCATGCGCTAACTGGGTTGTGACCTGTTTAAGAAAAATATTGATTTGTGGTATCAAAAATATGAAAAAATCTTTTTAAATCATTAATAATAAAAAATAATTAATTTGTTTTATTTTTTTATTTATAGTAAGAAATCAAACCCAGGGTCATGCTCAGCAGTCGCACTAGGGTCCCCAAAAGAACCAAGTCGCTAATAAGGTAATTTTTTTAAACATATAAGTGTCATATATTTTTGTAATCTCCTATTAAAACCTTTCATTTTGATACCCTACTCGATGGTAATGGAAAGTTTTTCCTCCGGGTCACTAGTCAAGATGGGCGTGCCCCAAGGTTCGATTCTCGGCCCCTTCCTCTTTCTTGTTTATATTAATGATCTCCCATATATGATGGCCAAATTCTCGGATATAATTCTATTTGCTGATGATACTTCACTAATTTTTAAAATAGATAGAGAGGATACGGATGTCTTACTGGTCAACGAAAGTCTAAAAGTTCTCTCGAAATGGTTTGCAGCTAACAATCTTTTACTGAATGCGAACAAAACAAAATGTCTAAAGTTCTCTTTACCAAATGTACTACAACGTGACCTAAATTTGACTCTTGACGGCAAAAAACTTGAAGTTATAGCGGAAACGGTATTCTTAGGAATTACTATCGATTCAAAATTGCACACATAAGAACTCTTTCGGGTAGGTTAAGCTCAGCTGCATACGCAGTAAGGAAAATAAGGCAGTTAACTGATGTAGCCACAGCTAGGTTAGTATACTATGCTTATTTCCACAGTATTATGTCCTACGGCATTCTGCTGTGGGGATCGGCAGCGGACGTTGATTCAATTTTCATTTTACAGAAGAGGGCAGTCCGCGCGATCTATAAGATGGGCCCTCGCGAGTCTCTCAGAGAAAAATTTAAAGAGATTGATATCCTGACTCTGCCTTCACTTTATATCTTAGAGTGTATTTTATATGTCCGCAAAAACAGAGGGCTTTTCAAAACTAGAAGCGATTTTCATAATTTAAATACTTGCAGTAAACACGAAATAGTAATACCCAAATTCAGATTAATGAAAACTAGCAAGTCTTTTCTTATAAACAGTATACGCTTTTATAACTAGTTGCCTAAGTCAGTTATAGAACTGACCGATGGAAAGTTTAAGAACTACATTAAACGTGTCCTTATTCAAAAAGCATATTATAAAATCAAGGACCACGTCGAAGATAAAAAAGGGTGGGCGTTTTGGGGGACTGTCTCTTGTAAATAAGTAGAGTAAAGTAAATTTTGACATTCGTTCATTCGTTCGTTCGTTTCGTCGTGAATGTTGTAGTTTTTTTTGTTTGTATTTTTTTGAGTTTTTTTTTTATTTTGATTTTTTAATCCTCGTATTGGTCCCCAAAATCCACAACTTTACTTTGTTTTTTTTTTTATTATTTTAATGTAGCCAGTGACACTCGCGCCATTAAGACGAATCTAGTAGCGTATATTTTATTCAAATCCCTTTATCCGTTTAGGAGTTACAAGGGAACAAAGAAACGGACATACACGCCAAACACATAACCCTCCTTTTGGGCTTCGCCGCAGTCGGGTAAAAAAGCAAGATGGATCAGATTAATAGACATAAATACAAATTATAACCGATTTTATAATCAGTCATTCACCGATATTCTAATGGGTGATTGTCACGATCATAGTTTTTTTTCTAAATAATCCCACGAACATTGCCGTTTTGTCTGAGTTCATTCTGTGACATCATCAGCATGCTTCATTAAAAACCTTGTTTTTTTTTATTGGGAATGACATTATATTTGTTTCAATGAAATTCGCTTGTCGTGGCTGAGCTGGTTAAATGGTAAATTATGCTAGAATAATTATTCATTCTATCATCATTATAATACAGTACAAATCATTTAATTATTCTACCAATTTAGGGTAGGGTCGACGCTGCATGTCTTATTCTCCCATACCTCTTTCTCCTTTCTTTATCTCAATAGGGTAGTCAAATAATATTTCCCTCAGATAGATTTTCAAAAAATATTAGACACGTATCTTTATTTTTTCACGTAAACAAACAATTAAGACGATAGTATTTTGAAAACTCGTGTGACGACATATTTTAAGACATTAGTATGGCATTTTTTAGTGATTGACGTGCCAAACCCCCACTCAAATCTTTGACGCGTTTTATCTCCGTCAATTTTTATTGTTTTGTTATAACAAAAAATACGTATCCAATATTTTTCGATAATCTAACAGACGGACTTATTAGAATCATATTTTTTTTTAAATCAGGAAACATCCCTATTACCGCTCAGGTCGATATTTAGTTTAAGACGTGTTTACCTAGATTGGTCCATGGATAATGGTCACCCATTAGGTACCTATAGGAGCTAATACCGAGTTTCCTCCGTGCCTCGGTAAACACGTTAAGCCGTTGGTTCTGCTGCCATACTTTTAGGTTATATCTTCGGCAGTCGTTACAGTAAGTCAGTGACCTGAAAGTCTGACAACCAGTCTTACCAGTATAATCTCATAGACGGACTTATTAGAATCATATTATTTTTTTTTCATTAAACATCCCTATTTATGTTGCGTTGTCGCAGCATTACGTATTTTTTTTATACTTCTGTATCATTCCTCATCTCAACAGTCACAGTATTTCTAGTTTTAATATCCTTGACACCGTGCATCAATCGCATCTTTGGTTTTCCTCTTACACATTCACAAATCTTTATCTTTTTGAAATCGGACTGAATTGTTCTAAATCTAGTCTCTAGTCTTAGTAGGTAGGTAATTATTATAAGGTTTCTCGTATTGGTATGTATTACAAATCTATTAGTTTATTTAATTCTATCTGTATATTTATGTATTAGTATGCACCAATTTATGTATTATGTTTACAAAATGGTATTATCCTTATTTTTATTGTTTTTGCACACTACCACAGTGCTGTCCTTTTTAACCCAAAGGTTGACTGGTAGAGAATGCCTTGTGGCATTAAGTCCGCCTATGTACCACTCTTGTACATGAAGTTTAAATAAATAATAAAACTTTCCAAAAGCAATTTTCCTCATTAATCTACACTAAAAGAGTAAAGATTTGTTTGTTTGTTTGTAACGAATAGGCTCCGAAACCCACCGATACCGACCGATTTGAAAAATTCTTTCACCGTTGGGAAGCTACACTATCCCTGGGTTACATAGGCTACTGTTTGTCTGTCTGTCGCGCTTTCAAGCCAAAGCTACTGAACAGATTTAAATGCAATTTGGTACACAGACAGCCTAGAGCCTGCGAAAGGACATAGGGTACTTTTAAATTAATGAAAAAGGGTTGAAATTGGGAATGAAAAATTACTTTTGGTCTCGAGAAGCGACATCGGTCGCGATAACCGACTTCCACGCGGACGAAACCGCGGGCAACAACTAGTCTTGAATAATATATACCTATAACCACGTCCATTCACCAAGTGACTAACCTTATTTCATCAAAATGTCGAATCACAGACACAGGTAACAAGCAACAAATTAAGAGATTTCATTCCCGCCGTTTGTATACAAATTGTTATATGAGACCGGCCATTGTTTCTTACCTTATCGCCTACCTGATCTAAGTCGGCGGCTTTGAGTTCCGTCTTCCATTAATTCTTCATATCATATTTATGTTGACTGTTTTGTGACGTCATGAGATACTTAATGTCTGGTTGTGGTAAGTAGAATACTGGGAGATGTTGTACAATTATGTTATGACCGACGACCAATCAAATTATGCAAAACCAAATTAACCTGATCTCTCATTGTACGGGAAGCTGATACAAAGCGAGGTCAGGTTATATGCATGGAATGTTGTCGTGTGTCAGTATTGTTGCATAATATGCAACAGAGAGCAGTGGTGGCCCAGTGGTGGCGGCACCGACTTACGAACAGTGAGTCGTGGGTTCAAACCCAATCAGGCGCATTACTTTGTGTAATTTATTTCAACACCTGCACTGCTCTCAATCGTTGAAGGAAAACATCGTGAGGAAACCGGTAAGTCTTGAAATCAAAAAAATCGAAGACATGTGACATCTACCAAGCCGCACTGGGTCCGCGTGGTGGATTATAGTCCATCCCTCTCCTAGGAGGCCTGAGTCCCTGTAGTGAGACATTATAGGTTGATGATGATGATGATGATGCAACAGTACACACCATAGAAAAGAAGACCACACCAAAGAAGATCATATTAAGGTCTGCTTTACGAGTACTTATATAAGTACCTACTTCTCACCAACAGGAAGAACAGTGATCAAAGGATGGTACTAAATAACAGTCAATGTTAAGAGCACATAGATATTAAGTAGGTAGTAGTTAATGACTTCAATTAATAAACAAATAAGTTAATTGAACTACTGTTGGGGACACTTTTCTGAAACAAAGTGTGTGACTGCTAGCTGGCAAACCTAGTTTTCCCTTCAGTAACGTCAAGAGTTTGTCGTTTCGTTTATCCAGCTTAAAAAAAGGTAACGTCTTTACATTATAAAACATATTTTGAAACTCCTGAAAACAGGCCACAACTCGACATAGCTCAAACGCAATCTCACAATGCGAAACGATTCTTTGTCAATGCAGCAAACAAATCGTTTCGCCCAATTCATAACGAAAGACAAAGCCAAATTTTAACTTCCATGGCATTACCAAAAACCAAGAGCTAATTAACTTTGGGGGCTCTTAATTAGTCCCCATTGTAGCATGACAAGAGAACCGACCATTTTGGTACAACCTCGCGTTTTATACACACAGCTGAGTAGGATTACGAATGGATAAAGATAAGTTTATTGGTATTTTATGGTAAATTTTCAGAGAGTGGGTGATCAAGTTTAGAAAGAGCCAATTTTATGAAGGATTTGGAAGGAAGTCATGAATTGGCTATTGTTAAAAATTCACGAATATGTTATGTTATTTCAAAGATCTAACAGATATAACACGATGTGTGAAAAAAGTAATAAAATCGATCAGAAAATGGCTTAGTTTTAACTGATTTTAAATGACGTTTAGACAAAGACAGCGCTATAGAAACGTGACGTCATATTTCATACCGCCATAGCTACGTCACGGCTACGTAGTACAAATGGCCGTTTCGCGCTACAAAGATCGAAAGTGCCACCAAAAATTAGAAGCATGTAAAAACTACTCCATTTGTTTATCGATATTATTACTTTTTTCACACATCGTGTTATATCTGTTAGTTCTTTTAAATTACATAACATTTTCGTGAATTCTAAACAGTAGTTAAATAGGCAATTGCATTTACATTGTTGTTTTTACATGCTTAACAAATAAGGTTCACTAGCACACCTGACAACTAACCTGAATAGCCTTTATCACTTCAAGATACAATGCCGAAAGATATGGTCTTCTTTATTGTGTCGTTATTGCTTTACCTATATCTATTCTTGGCTTTACCTGCTGTAGAGAAACGTCTAGCCGGCATGCTAGTTTCCTCACGATGTTATCCTCCACCGAAGCAAGTGATAGTTATTCAATAACGGACAATCGCATATTCATATGCATATGTATATGAATCCGAAACACAAAAGTGAGTGTCTTGGGTTCGAACTCCATACCTTAAACCATACTCTTATACTCATATACCATAGACAGTCCGACGGTCACACCAAAAGACAAAGCTTATAAGAAAGCTATCACAGCGTAGAGAAAGACGCAGTGACGAAAAATACGGACTTAGGAAACCTACAAATAGTGAAACCTTAGAAAACGTTCAGTATACAACCACCTAAAAAAACCCGACCACGGTCATAAAACAAGTCATTTATAAATTCAAACAAATGTGTCTTCACAATCCCAAACCCATTTTATTTTTAATCCAACTTGACCGTAACTAATTATCGCCAATATTTCATTGCCAACCTGCTGATTTGTTGGCCGATCGATCAGGCAGCATGTCCAACTAATGTTTGGGTTACAAATCAAAACAAGATCTTAAAAACGTTTTACTAAATCATCGTTTCTCTCCGAAAACTGTTTCACTTTAGATAATTATAGGCTTCTGACCGTTCTGTTGTGTGTCTGAGAGAATTCCGTGGAACTAATTATCGCGTAAGGATTGTGTGTCCCTTTTCAACAACATAAAATTTTGCTATAAAATTTTAGTCGACGAAGTCGACTGGGTTTGTGCGTGAGACAGATATACCTACGTCTGTGCAGACTGAAGCAGGTAACTCAAAAAAAATCACATAATATTCTCATGTGTTTTTTTTTTTTGGGAAAGTAATTTGAGAAATGACACTGGGGATTTCGACACTAAGAGTAGGTATTTGGTGATCAATGAAAAAGTCATATAGATAATATCTGACTTTAGTGTTGGTGTTTGTAACTGATTGATACGCGCAATCGGGTCATCATCTTCACTGGGTAACGTGATTATTTCTTCAATTCTCCTTTGCCAAACTTTACTGATGTGGGTAATTAGGTAGTCCAGATTAAATCAAGATTGTGAATGTCTCTTCTTTATCAACTAGATCTCCTCACTTTGGGCTGTTTTTGTCATACGGATTCTTACGGCCACTTAACTAAGTCGTTTGATCACCTTAGTCGTTTGTCTTCCCACATCAATCTGTACCATCAGTGGTCTCACTGAAAGCACCAAACGAGCCAGCATTTTCTTTAAATCTATCATTCCTTAATTATTGTTTCACAGATCTACATCTGATCTGCTCTTTCAACCTTTTCTTCAGCGCACCCAAGCTTTAGAAAACCTAATCTATAATTTTTTAACCATCATCAATATCCACTTCTTACAAAAGTGGTGACACAGTGTCAGTTACTGTATCTATTATATTTTGTTTTCAATCAGTCTCTCTCAATACTGCATGTAGCATCACCTTGTAACTGACCCAATAGGTTGATAACACAATTAACTAACTATATCACAGGCTCGCACCAGGCCACCAAGCCTCAGTACAGGATCACTTTACTTCCAACTTCCCGCCATCATGTAACAGATGTAATTAGTGACAGCTCTCCTGACTCCTTGTGGCTGTGAGACAGTATTTACATATCTATTAAATAGATATACACTACACTGCACCATTTTTATTGTAGGTGGGAAACAATATCTCTGGGCGAAGTGGAAGGGAGTGTCAAACTTGTACTGACTAGAAACCACCCATGTTACTTCTTAGCCCATTGTTTTGCGGAGCTGCGGTATCTCTTGCGAACAACCCGCAGCCTCGGATCAATACTGCACCTTGTACGCACTTCACCTTAGCACCACCATCATCCATGTGGTCAATCTCAAAACTAGGTCATCTACTTCTTGCTTCACCCGTACCACATCATGCACGATCCCCAAACGGTGCATAAATAAATTGTTTTGACACTTACACTTTCACGAACAGATAACGACGAATATCATAAACATGTGTAAAGTGCTCTTATATTTATACAGGGACTACTTCATTTGCATTCTGGTCGGCATCTCAAGCACTTAGCGTGAAGATATGGACAGACGTGACGAGCTGACATGCATCAATCTTGTCACGTGACTCGATAATTATGTTGCCAAGTGTATTTTGGATTTTGATACAGTTTTGATGACCCTTGTTTGGTCGTAATAAAGTTGAAGTTTGCGTATAATTTTGTTCGAGGATTTGTAGATTAAATTGCTGCTTTAGTGACTGATAACATTTAGCAAACTTATGACATCAACCTTTGCTAAATTATTATGATCCTTAGTTCTACAACCATAAAATGGTATTTAGTTTACAATAACGTTTTGTAATGTACTGTCGTGTTCTACTATCGCCGGCGACACTCTCACACCTTACTGTATTTGATAAGTGCCGCAAATGAATGTCGCAAATACCAATATATTTGTTCATGATTCGAAAGTAGGTTAAATGTTAAATTTATAATGGAAGGTACAAAACTTCCTTAATTTACGGTGCTGCTGACCTAAAAAAATGTGTAATGGTTCTCTTCGACAGAACTTCTAGTTATAAAATCTCAAACGATGAAAACTTTTATGAACAGTAGACCATTATCATAAATATGAAACAAATATTGCTGATCAATGCAGTTATGAAACTAAAACATTTCGTAACGATACGAGTAGAAGCATTGGAGGCCTTTGCTCAGAAGTGTGACAGTACAGGTTAATAAAAAAATAAAAATCTGCCAGTTTGTTTGTTAGTATCGATCCTATTCGATACTCTATTCAATAGATTCTTGACACTTTGCAACCTCAGACCAAATAAAAAGTAAAGACGGAACTCTGCGAACAGCAAAGTGAGGCCGGTCAAACTACGCCTCGCCGTGTACATACACATTACACGCACACACGTACAACATAAACTACGCCTTGGTCTTAAGGTGGAAGCTCACATCTGGCCCGCGAAATTCTAATTTTCTTACGTTTTTGGCAATTTGCAGGCCAGTGCTTGGTTGTATGTTTATGAAAATTTGATTTGCGACTGTAAGACGTATGAAGTTACCGAATTATAACCATCAAAATTACTAACTACTAAAGAACGACGACTAAATTACTAAAGAATGACTTTTACATGCAAAAATCAATCTTGACATAAAAATGAACTTGGAGGGTTGTATTGATAATTTTGATGGTTATAATTCGGTAACTTCATACGTCTTACAGTCGCAAATCAAATTTTCATAAACATACAACCAAGCGCTGGCCTGCAAACGAAAACGAATACCTGTATGTGGCATATTCTGTGATATGACACAGGCGTTTGACCACGTAGATTTTGCGATTCTCTTGAGAAAACTTGAAGCTTATGGTATTAGAGGCAATGTACTTAGTCTTTTTGAGTCTTACCTTAAAGGCCGAAAACAAATAACTGAAATTTGTCAAATTAATCCAGTTAGCAAGCGCGAAGAGATACATCGATCCTCAGAGCGTGAAGTTATGTTTGGAGTACCGCAGGGGAGCGTATTGGGTCCTTTTGAATTCATACTCTACATAAACGATTTGCCTGAATACATTGACCAACCTATAACACTGTTTGCAGACGACAGTACTGTGACGATAGCATGTAAAAGTGTAGAAACGTATGAAAGTGACATTAACGATAGTTTAAAAAATGTTGTTAATTGGCTAGAAGCCAATAATTTGAAAATAAATTTGAAAAAAACCAAACTTATGCATTTTAGTCAGCGGATTCCTAGAATTAGCCCCAATATAAGCTACAACAATGAAGTAATAGAAGAAGTAGAAAATATTAAATTTCTGGGACTCGTAATAGACAAAAACCTGAATTGGAAAGCACATACTGATACCCTATGTAAGAAAATCAGTAAGTCCGCATACGCTCTATATTCACTATCACCAATAATTTACATGGATGCACTTATTACTGCTTATTATGGTATAGTAGAATCCCACCTACGTTACGGAATAATATTTTGGGGAAATTCAGTCGAAAGAGAGACAGTCTTTAAAGCCCAGAAAAAATGTTTACGTGCCATGTTCAAACTTCAATCTACTGATAGTTGCATGCCATACTTTAAACAGCACAAAATATTGACACTCCCTAGCCTGTACATAATGGAGGTAGCTGTGTTTGTGAAGTCGAACCCAAATCGTTTTAAACGTCTGGCTGACGTAGTTCCACGTAATAGACGCGACAATAACCTAATATGCTCCTATCCCGCCAAAACGGCACTGATGCGCAAGAGTGTCTACTGCATGGCCTCGACCATTTATAACAAATTACCCAAACAATGGAGGGAGTTGCCGCTGTCATTGTTTAAAAACAGGCTCCGAAACTTTTTGACGCATAAAACTTATTATACTGTCAGCGAATTCCTCAATGAGAAAGATTTTATGAATGATAAATGTACTTAGATATTTGACATATTCACTAAATCATAATTTTATTCTTTTTGACATTATTGAATTCTGACATAATTTTTTTGTTCTGTTACTTTTGTTCAATGTATTATGAATTTGCCTCAATCTTTGACATTTCTACCAATAAACCATTATTAATCTTTTTGACATGAATTTTTCGGTTTTAATATTAATTGATCTCTTTTACAAATTATTCAATTTATTTATTTTATTTGTAATTCTAATGATTAATAATTTAATTTAAATGTAATTAATTATAGTCCAGCTTTGTACAATATTTTTGACAAATGCACTCTATTCGGTTCTTTAAATTGTTTTGCAATTATATAAATAACTTGTGATTTAAAACTACTTCTGTGAAACTGAACTGAACACGTATTAATTGCTTTTATTGTGTTAGCGTAAAATTATAATTTTTGCATGCCTTTTGGTAAAATATGGCAGAACCTGCCTCTTATTTGTTTATATCACCATGTACTGTACCCATATTTGCAAAATAAACACTTACTTACTTACTTACTTACTTACACGGAAATTTGTTCTAGTTCAAAGTTCAATCCCAGCTAGTCTAAAGTTGGTCCTGTCTGGCTGTCGTAAGAAGTAGATATTTGACAGCCTTTACAGGTATTCAGAATATTGGTCTTCTGAATACCTTTAAAGGCTGTCAAATCTCACTTCCTTGGGATAGTGTCGTGTTACCCAGTACTTGTAGACAGCTGCATCTTGTTATGCTAATGATGAGTTTAGGTTTCATACCAATACAATTGAATATTATGGTACCTACTTGGATATCTGTGTGACATTTTAACCAGTAGAACCCGTCTGTTTCATTCGCTGTGACGTTATTTGATTTACTTAATGAAAAGAACTTATCTGAAGTAGCGACATGCGATTGGCATGTGTCTTGTTTCGGCTTAAACAAGACAAGCAGGTAACAAATAACGTAAAACGAAAGCTAAATTAATTACAGACGTAAGTTACTTATCACCAATTAACACGCAAAAAACACCCAAGTAATCATTTCAAAGTATCAAGACACATCACCATGCCGTCAGTAACTATCGATAAATCGTCACAGGTCGTCACAGCGACACAATTAGTGCGACGGCGACGTTGACTTACTTCAAGCGATAGAACGTTCACACGAACAACCATAAACTTGATAAGGTCCACACGCAAACTGTCGATAGTCGATAAAACGTCGTTGAATTATATCGACATGCTGTCAGCCCGTCCTTATTTGCATTTAATTACGTGTTTTTATTTGGATAAAATGTAATGGATACCTATATTACGAGTATTATGGAAACAGTTAGTGTCGTACGTTTGTGGAATTGAATCGGTGGTTCTTCTACTTAGTGGTTTGTACTTAAGTATATCCCGTTAATTTATGTGTTTCCCTATTTAGTTCTTTCCTATCCTTCATAAAGGGTGTAAAAGTACCCTTAACGCAAATGAACGGCATTTGTTCTCTCCACCACTGCGATAATTTTTTTGTCCTAGACCATACCTGGAAACCCCCTAGTTACGGAGATATTGGGGTTCAAAGTTCCTAAATTTTTTACAGCTGTGTTTGTAAATACTTACTAGCTTTTCTGGTTATAACTTTACTTAAATTACCGCCATGACTTGATGACATGATTGTTAATATAAAATGTGCTTGTTTTGGGTTATTGTACATTCGTCACAAAGTATATTTTGCTTTTCAGTTATTACAGCCGTGTTCGAAGTTAGTTTTGATCCTGCGTTCGACTAAGGGCAAAGTGTTATTAGATTTATCAATCAAAAATTTCACAATAGGCCACGGATTCTAGATTTGAGCAAGGTTTATGAAAATAAGCTTACCCCCACAGGGTTCTTAAACATCACTGGCCATGAGGGCGTCCCTTTGGTACACCTCTACCAACTCTTCGACGAAAGGCGCGAAAATAATTACTTTACGTAGGTAATCATTTTCTGGGAATTGAAATAGATTAATACTTTAAAAGAAACTGTAAGAAACATTAACAAAAAAATTGTTTATTATACACATGTAATTGTGCAACCTACATAACACTAATTTGAGTTACTGTTACTGTTAGCCTGTGTCACCCCACTGCTGAGCAAAAGCCCAAGGGCATGATTTCCAAATGTGAGTTGAATAAATAACTTTGATTGAGCAAGCAGGTTTCTCCTGTACACTGAAACAAGAGAACACTTTGCAAAATAATAACTACTAACTCTAAAATAAAACAACACTCAACCATCTGCTAAAGTAAGTACATAATTAGTATAACAAATCACGAAAATTCTTAACTAAATGACCATGCAAAAACTTTTATACCCGTAAAAATATAATAGGTATCCCGATTGAGTGCGATTCGTTCATTATTGGTGCGGCAACACCTGCCGGGTGCATCTGCGGTCATTTTATTGTCCAAAATGAATCCTCGAAAGGGGCAAAAAGGATAAAAAATATCTCAAAACTACTAACAAACTGTAAAAAACGGGCTACGGTTGCGATTGATTAGGGAGGTGAACTTGTCGATTATATCGGCGTATCGATAGATTAGAACATATCGACAGTTTCTATGATTTTGAAAGTAAATGTGTGTGTGTGTGTGTTTTGTGTTGTGTTGTATTGTGGTATGTGAATTTTGCCCACAAATGTTTTGATGAATTGATAGATCCAGGAAGCAGATATTTTTTTGGGTGGAATAAATTAAATGAAGTAGGTACTGAACATAGAGCAGTGGTGGCCCAGTGGTTGCGGCCCCGACTTACGAACAGTTGGTCGTGGGTTCGAACCCGGGCAGGCGCATTAATTTGTGTAATTTATTTCATCACCACTGCTCTCAAAACGGTGAAGGAAAACATCGTGAGGAAACCGGCATATATTAGAATCAAAAATTCGAAGATATGTGACATCTACCAACCCGCACTGGGCCCGCGTGGTGGATTATAGCCTCCTAGAGAGGAGGCCTGAGTCCCTGCAGTGGGAACAATATAGGCTGATGATGATAACTGAACATAAACATATCTAATTTATTTAAATCTACATATACTTTAACTAAGTGTTGTTAAGATAAATAAAGAAAACCAGAATATTCGACTGTAATAATAATTATAAATTATTAAAGCAATTAACAATAACGCTCTTATCGAAAATTACATCGAAATCTTTTGACTTCACTCTACAGTCTGGTCGCTAAACTTCCCCGTTCTTTCGATAACTTCCCCTCACTACGCAGATGCAGCTTCGACTTGGAGTACACTCGGAAGATAATTCATTTCCACGGCGCTCTCGTAACAGTAAGTCACTGATGAACCAAAAAAAAAATAACAACAATAGTCTATTGTTTTTGTATGAACTTGCAGATGTGCCACGCTTTAGTTAAACACCTGGTTAGTTTTATTTATCGAGCTCGCGTTTCTACTTTGATGTTATTAGCAAAGGTGTTGGAGAAAAGTAGAGTATATTGAAGATTGATGGTATCAGAATCAGTTATGAAGTATAGTTTTTTTAACAGATTTGTTACATCAGAACGTAAAGTTTTTGTAGGTGTAAAACCATGACGGTAAATACTTTATAGGTAAGGATTTTTACTGCTGGCACATTACGAGCGGTTAAAAAGAGGTTTTTCGGATATTATCGGATACTGCAAAAGAGGTTTTAATGTGTATTTTATGTTAAAGTAAGTTTTGGTTAATAAGTTAATCAATAAGCATATTATGTATAATCAGCCTGTAATGTGTCCACTGCTGAAGAGTAAAGGGTGTAAAAGTACCCTTAACGCAAACAAAGGGCACTTGTCCTCCCCACCACTGCGATATTTTGTTTGATCTAGACCATACCTGGGAACCCCTAGAGGGTTCCCAGGCTTAGAACAAAAAAATTACGGAGATATTGGGGGTCAAAGTTCCACATTTTGCACAGCTGTTTTTGTATATACTAGTTTTTCGGGTTATAGCTTTACTTAAATTACCTCCGTGCCCTGTTTACTATTCAAAGCATCTACTAGCACAATGTTAGAGTGTTACATCGAGTTTTACCGTAAAATATGATTTTTGACCAAAATCATATTTTTAGCAAAAATTTTTGCGTAAGGGTACTTAGTTTGATGTACAGAATGCAGGTTGATGTAGGTATGTGTGAAGGGTTAATTTACAAACTGTATGAGAGGGAATGGACAGCGTACATATTTATAATCTAACATGGGCCCATTGCGGGTAAGTATAGAAAATCATGTCTTCGATTTTCTTTATTTAAGACAAGTGTTTTCTCTGTTAATCAATTAGATAAAAAATGATGTCAGAGTTGGATCACAATTCTGAGGTACTTGACGAAGTTCAACTCTTTAAAAAATGTAGGATGCGTTCCCACCAAAAATCGGTAGAAACACAAAACAAGTTTTTGAAGCTATTGCCATCAGTCCAGCAACTATGGCCTTTAGTATACTTTATTTCGCTTCTTGAATTGGCAAAAAAGCCTTCACCACATCTTACACTTCAAATACAGCCGCACTTCAATTCCTATTTGAAATATGGAACTTAAAGAATTTCAGCACAAATTCCAATTTGCCTACCGCGTCAATTGCCACCCCTCATCCTTCTTACCATTAATTAAGCACGGTTAACTTAAACACAGATACATCATCTACTACATTAATGTCACTGGAGTTTTCAAAATTATGTTTTAAGAGGGAACAGGGCCAACAAATAGGTATTTGAAGTAAGAATTGCCGTCGCGCTGCGTCAAGCCTGCCCCCGCAGAGTGTGACAGCTGCAGCTCAGATCGATTATATCACTCTCGTTTCGTGTTTATTTATTGTTTTTCTTCTTGAAAAGTGAACAGATTTAATTAATTTGTGACACAAAAATCTTAAGTAAGAGTATGTCTAGGTTATTATCAATTTCTTTTGAGTAAAAAACTTTCTGAAGTTGTCTAGTAGTCCTCTAATCACGGCCGTAAAAAAGGGTATTTTTTTAATTTTTAAAGGGTATTTTTTTCTATTCTGAATAGTTGCTGAAAAAAGAATTGTCAGGGAAATATGAGGAGTAGACCTTTTGAGAGAGTAGTTTTTTGAAAAATAATTGATTGTTTAGATGCAGGAAGATAAAAGCGCAAAACATTTATGTATTGAGAATTGCACCACCTTGTTCCCTCTTAATGCCTCACCCATGAGTCCGCTACCATATTTATTAAATGCCTGTAGCCAGTAAGTCCCATCTCCCATTTTACGAGTTTAAAGTTATTTTTCAAATGTTTTCTAGCGGTGGTAGGTGGTAAACTGCAAAGGGGCTGAGGTTTTGTCATTATTTTTATTATAGGTTTTGTTATGGGGTCGTAAAATTTATAGTTCTAGTGTAATTGTCTATTATTTTTAGGGTTAAATATGATTTCTTTGTTAGGGTCGTCTGCTCAAGTCTGGAAGATTTCTTGATAAGTTTGTTGAGTCTTTTTTTCTTGGCCCGACATGACTGTGCTGAGCAAACCTTTTTCCTTCCAAACCTCTATCATCTTCATCATCATCAGCCCATAAGATTCCCACTGCAGGGACTCAGGCCTCCTTTCTAGAAGAGGGACGGGCTTTCATCAACCACGCGGGCCCAGTGCGGATTATTAGATGTCACACTTCGAATATTTTTGTTCTAAGGCATGCCGGTTTCCTCACGATGTTTTGCTTCACCGTTTTACACAAAATAAGGCGCGTGGATGGGTTCGAACCCACAACTTACTGCTCGTAAGTCGGGGCCGCCGCCACTGGGCCACCACTGCTCAGAAATTTATAGAGAAGTTAAAATAAAGGAAGGAAGTAAACAATGGTACCGAGGACCAAAACTTTCAGTATTAAAAGAGTATTAATAAAGTAGTCTTATAACCGCCGCCGCCACTTTTAGTCTTTTTGCGTCTAATTTTAAAACGACTTCTGTTTCTGAATCAACTACCCTAAGCGCACATAAATATTAAGACAGGGTTGAAGAAGAATCAGTATTACACATACTGATTCTTCTTCAACCCTGTTAGCCGTGCAGCGAAAAGTACAAGCCCGAAATAATTACGAATCTATCGTCACAAACAGAGTAAAAGACTTAGGTACCACACGAACGCTGCGGTGCGTCTCTGAATAAATGCTGGCCCATTTACAAGAGTGTAAGATATGACGTGATATAGATCACTCACAACGTAATAAATAAATAAATAACATAAGAAAAATTACACCGTAAAGCGAATGTTACCGGGGGCGCTACGGCTTCGCTAGGCTTGTATGGATACACCTTAACAAAGAAATGCAACGATGAGCATTGTTTTTTTAAAATATCAAACATGTACCTAAATGAACAAATCGATGGACTAAACTGAGTTTCAATCGCTTTCAAATCGACAATAACTTTCAACAAGATTATGACACACGCTTTTCGATAGCAAATGTCACTCTAATACTCGTACTTCGCTTTGATTTGATCAGATTTTGATATGTCTATCTCTTTTTGGCATAACGAAAGCGACCGATATCAACATCCGACTTTTTGAATCAAAATCGAATTGAAGCGTTTGTGAATACAGGGGGCAGCATACGAACAAAAAAAAAAGAAGTTGTCTTAAACTTTAGCCACTGCATCTTATTTATTATTGTATTTTTTTTGCGGTAGCCTCAATCTACCAGCTCTATATATCACCCAATCACAGAGAAACCCTTACTTCATCATCAGCCTTGTGATGAATGTTCCCACTGCAGGAGAATCAGGTCCCTTCTCTATGAGAGGAGAATGATGAGATTTATGAAGTATTCTAAGCAGATAAAATACGGATTAAATTACCTAAGATTCAACCTATGGGTGAAATAGGACAAAATTCATAACAATAAACACAATTCCCAGTCATATCCTCACTAAGACACACAAGTTAGCGCCGGGCGCAAGGGAGCGACAGGGACGGATGATTTAGAAACCCCTCGGGAGATGCGCGATGCGACCCGGTATTAATATTGTGACTCCAACCTAGTATAACTTGGAAAAACAGAACAATAGTTTGTGCATTTTTTGTGAGGAAATTTTTATTTTCTATTTCATATTTTTATTTCGTGGCCATACAAAATAACGTGTTTATTTGGTGATGTAATCTATTAAATATTACTACCTATACTGCGTAACTTGAATTTTTGCATAGGCTTTTTCATGGCGTAGCAAAAAATAAATTTAATAACTAAAAGAATTGTTTAGAAAAAAAATCTAATTAAAACGTATGTGGATACAGTTTACTACATAACAATATACATATTTACAGTGGGTTTAGTATTCAGAATCAGGATTCATGACACCCGCTTAAAACATTCAAAAAGTAAAACGCAGCCGAGGAAGGAAATAAATAATAGTAATCATTCGTATAACAGGGTGCTTACTCTCGAATATAATTCCGATAGATTGACATTGGAATTGTCAGTCAAACGTCAGGGATTGGCTGGACTCACTGAGTCTAGCCAATCCCGGACGTTTAACTCAACCAACTGACGTTTGACCAATGTCGATCTGTCGGAATTATATTCGAGAGTAAGCACCCAGGACGCACTTATAAACAAGCATGAAAAAGGAATTAAACTGACAAATCAACACTTCACACAAAACTGGCTAACAAAGACAATTATGTTTCACAAGTACTTATTGTCTATTTTATCTCCAACTCTCCATGACAGTTACATATACTACAAAATTATGATCACTCCTTTGCCGGCACTACGTTTTGGTATCTGTCGCCTTACACCTCAAGGTAAATTGGTCCCGAAATTTCAAATTCAAATTCTGTTCTCATTCCCATGTGTGCCCCGCGGCGCGAGCGCTTTTAACATTGTAATTGGTCCACCGTCGATTGGGGCCAATGGTTATTGCACCCTTTGATGTGGCTTGATTGGTCCCCAAACGGTTTATTACGGATAACTGGGAACGGTGTGTCGGTTATCGTGTGTTGTGTTAGGTCGTGGTCGGCTTCCGAATGTTAATGGGATTCGTGTGCAGCAGTCCTTTTCAATTCCCGCTCCATTTCCATTGAAATCAATTTAATATTATCAATTTGGTAATGTATGATTATGAATGGTGTGAATAATTAAAATTTAGATTTCATCAAAGTTCGAGTGAATCGGTTTCCTCTAGGCAAGACTGCTCCATCCTAGGCTGCGTCATCGCTTTATATCAGTCTATAAAAACGGACACAGAGATTCATGCAAGAAAAGACATACCGTACCTTTATTCTATCCACCAGTGCCCATCAGGGGCGTGCGCCCTATATAGGCTCTTAGGCTTAGCCTACCTTACCAACTGAGCATTTCTTATAAGTAATTAACGATGGAATAAAATAACACTATGTACAAATTAATCATAAAAAAAGTTCAAACTCCTGTTAAAATACTTATAGCAATTTTGCGCGTCCCACTAAAACTCATTGACAAGGACTACGATTAGTACGAATCTTATAGGCAAACACTCGACTTGTCTAAAACCCATTCATAATTGTATGCACACAGCGTCACATCGGTGCGTATGGCCGTGTCTATGAACCGCACACATACATAGATTTTCGCAATTTTAACTCAGCAGCTCCTACGCGCCTACGACTGTAGCTGAGTGGGCTGTGATTGGCTGCAACAACACAATCAAACTATAACCCGCGAAGTTCAAAACTTGCATTTTTTTGCAATTTGTAGGCCAGTGCTAGGTTGTATGTTGAATAAAATATGACTACATACGTCTTAAAACCGGGAATCATATTTTAATGAACATACAACCTAGCACTGGCCTGCAAATTGCAAAAACGTATGGAAATTTTAATTTCGCGCTTCGCGAACTTCGGGCTTCCGTGCATAGAGCGCAGCACCTGTTTAGTTCGATGTTCGTAATGTTGTCACCATTGATGATTTGATGCATTTCGTCGTATAATCCTGCTAAAAATGTTGACCACTGTTGTGAACAAACTCTATATGAAAATGATGCAATTTTATTTGCTAGTATTTTTCTATCGACAATAATAACCTAGAAATTATTTTTTACGTAAGAGGAAGCCATTACTGTTTCATTGTTATGACAAGCAATATATAGCGCGATTTTGTTTTGAAACCGAAAACGTACAGTTAACATCATTAACAGTAGTGTAAATATAAATTTTGTCGTGTATAACCTTTTTTTGTTGTGTGTGTTTTGGTGTGTAACCTAACAAATAACAATGGTATTTACTTGTGAAGTTTGTGCTGATAATGTGGGTTGTTGGATATTAAAGGTAATAAGTTTTCTCAAGTAGCGTAAGTTTCAAGTAGTATCTAAAGGTAGATGTGTACCCGAATTACGAGAATTAATCCAAAAATATGGTAATTCATCACGTATTCGTCATTTCAATCCTCATAATTATACAACATTTACCTGGCTGTGTGGCTGCATACACACAAATAAATTATTTTGTTTTCCATGCATTTTGTTTAATACATCATTTTCATTCCTCGGCCAAAAAGCATGACCTATCAGAAAAACATAGAGGGTGTAAAAGGACCCTTAACGCAAACGAAGGGCACTTGTTCTCCCCACCATTGCGATCATTTTTTTGTTCTAGGCCATACCTGGGAACCCTCTAGTTACAGAGATATTGGGAGTCAAAGTTCCAAATTTTGCACAGCTATTTTTGTAAATACTAGTTTTTCAGGTTATAACTTTACTTAAATTACCTCCATGCCCCTTTTACTATTCAAAGCATCCACTAGCACAATGTTTTAAGTGTGCTACTTTTGAATTGTAGGTACGTATAACTTTTGTTTTTACAGGCTTATTTTTAAATATTAAGTACAGGTAAATGTGACTTTTTTTTCCTGTCAATTATTCGTAGCCTACCCATCGCGAGGGACCACTGCACGCCACTGGTGCCCATACTACAAACCAAGAATGGATTGGTTTGGTTTAAGCATATTACCAGCCACTGTCACCACTTCCACTGTTGAGGCTCAAAGAGTGGGCCATAATCCACCACGTGAGCACAGTATTGGTTTGAAAGATGTCACAGGTATAAAATATTTATTGATGTAAAAAAACTTGAGAGTAAACTTTCTGGTTTCCTTACTAATCTATCAGCAGATAAGATGAAAGAATTTACTCAATTTAAAGTTTACCTTTCTTTATTTTTGCTAGTAAACAAGTCTTACAATATTCTCCGTTTTTCTAAACAAACAAAACTCTACTTCTTAGCTCACTTCTTGTTCTTAATAGTTAGTTCCAAAACCTACAAACTATTTATATCTAATCAACCGTATACCATCGACAAGCTGTATATTACTAGACAACTAGACACATAAATTATGTTTGCAGAAGTAAATCACAATTTGATATACCTTTGATCCCTAGCTTTGGACGCTTGTGATCCAAATAGGTTACGTCTTTTGGCAGTTCATTATTATTGTAACCTCTTTTGTTGTTCTGTTTTGAATATAGATCTTGTATTAAATTAGGTTGATCGTCATCGACATTTTTAAACTTGGAATAGAGGTGATATTACTTGGTGTCTGATGATGAGAAAAGTATGGAAAACATGACATACGGCGCCGACTCAAATGAATAGGGTATTTCATTTTTCACTTAAAGAAAAGATGAAGACGATACAGTGCTTCGAAAAGTCGTGTTAAGTCGTGTGACGTCACTTGGTTAGTTCATTTTTACCCACAGAGTGACGTCACCACAGAACAGATATATTTGTTCTGTGGACGTCACAAGCCCCCACTCATGATCTTTGACACAATTTATTTTCGTCAATTTTTATTAATTTGATAAAGCAAAAAACACGTGTCCAATATTTTTCGATAATATAACAGACGGACTAATTATATTTTTTAGGGCATTCCCTATTGCGATAAGAGCAAGAGAATAATGATGGCTTAGATAGATCCACCAACAGAAGCTATGACAGGAACTGGAGATAAATTTAGCTTGTTTGCTGAAGCTTCTATCAGTCTTGCCAAGGGTTTTATTAGCTGAGTTGTGGAGGTCAGGTAGAAAAATGCTCCTTGAAAATATGATGTTTACCTGCATCGGGTTAAACTGAAGCCGACCAACATTGTACGAAATGGATGACGATTTGCTGAAACTCAGGCAAGAAGTCTACGGATTGTCCGCAAGAGATACCGCGGCCTCAGCACAAGGGCTAAGATGGAACATGGGTGAGTTTTAGTCAGTAGAAGACTGACACTCCCTTTCCCTCTGCCCTAAAGCGGGAGGAGTTATTTGATAATTTCTCATCCCCCCCCCAAAAAAAGAGTCCCCACTGCATGTGTAGCTCTCCCAAAAATAATTCGGTTATTTGGCTCATGTGCAAAAAATGCAAGGAGGTATAGCAGCATTAATATTGAATTGTATTTGATGATAAGCAGTTCTCCACAGTAAAAAGCGGTGGTTCTAAAAAATTAGAATATCTAACGACATGTTTCTAACTCACCAATCTGAATAACTTACAGAAGGCTCTTACCTTTTGATAATTCAACAATTTGGGACCTTTGAAGACCTTGAATTTTAATACTTTAACGACCTGTTAAATATTCAAATCTAAGAAATGGCTTTCCTGCGGCTATGACATACACACATCAAAAGTGTCTAGGGATCAACATATATTTTTGCAATAACTTTTCTCCTGATTGATATTAATTAAAATTTTCTTTAAGGATTCATCAAATAAAGTGTTTTCGTTTGTCACAGTAACGATAAACCAAGTCACCTTTGCATTAATAAAGAAATTTGCCATTTTCCTAATAAAGGGATTTTTGACATTTGAACCACTAACGTTAAAGTTCGAAAAAAAGACTGAAATAACAGTTTTCTTTAAAATTTTATTGGGTAACTTAAACAATTAATAATCCGTGTTTCTACCGCGAACACTAACAACACAAGAACATCGGTTTGGCATACTCAAAATGAGTTCATCCAAATCACGCTGTGGAATGGCCGCCCATGTTCGTTGCAACAACAAAAAAAGGCCTTCTTGCGACTGGATACCCTCCATATTCGGCAGAGCTCTTCTCTGTAGCATATCCCATGCATGCTCAATCGGGTTCAAGTCTGGCGACTGAGCAGGCCAGGGCAGGACATTGATGTTAGCTGCGGCGAGAGTCTGTCTTACAACTCTTGCGGTGTGCGGTCGTGCATTATCATGCATTAACTGAAATAAGGGACCGATTTGCACTTGTAGAGGAACGATGACGTCTGATACAATCGTCTCAGCATAAATTTGAGCGTTGAGGTTGCCTCTGATCCAAATCAACTCAGTTCTTCCGCCGATCCAAATACCCGCCCATACCATGATGGTTCCACCACTATAAGGATGGACTTCCTGGCAGGATTTTAATCGCTGTTGGCGTCCAGGGGTTCTCCAGTGTCGTATACGTCTTGTATCCGGTCTCATACCAAAACGAGACTCATCAGAAAAGCACACGAAACGCCATTGTTCTTCTGCCCAATTTCTGTGTTCAAGAGCCCATTGATATCGAATCCTACGATTGTGCATTGCTATAGGTGGTACCCGTAGCGGTCTTCGGGAATGAAGGTTCACTTCATGCAAGCGGTTTCTGACTGTTTGGTCGCTAATTAAGTTCCCTGAAGAGTGATGAAGCCTCACGGCTAACATCATGGCAGTTATTGTTGGAGCTCTTCGAGTTAAGATTTGAATGTATCGGTCTTGTCTCCGTGTGGTGCAGCGATACCGTCCTCCATGGCGCTCAGCCACGGTACCAGTGCTTCGGTAACGTGTCCAAAGTCGACTGATAACACTCTGACTTGTATTCAGAGCTAAAGCCACAGTACGTTGCCGGGAACCAGCTTCTATCATTCCCACGGCTCTGAGCATTTCTTCCCTGCTTAAATGACGTCGCCGCTCCATAATAACGTTGGTTTTAATCAGTAGTAGGGAAACAGTAGCACTAATAATGTCTTCAATGCGTTGTATGTTTTTATAGGGAAAATATTGACAGCTGATTTTCATCTTTTACTCGAATTTGATTCACAGTTCCTGATTCAAATTATGAAATGCACCAAAAAGGATCCATATAAATTTATAAAATCATAAATTTATTACAAAGCCACATCTCAATCTCAAGAAATCCGCATAAAAATGCTTGATCCCTAGACACTTTTGATGTGTGTATTTAGTAGAATTTATAATTTTATGACTACCGGCACAAAACTCCAGAAATACTTGACCCCTCTTCAGAACCAACGTAGGATCAGCTTAGGGTTCTGAAGAAATGGTTCAAATGAATTGTTTTGATGTTTTGGTACAAATTACTGTCTAAGTATATGTCTGTCTAAGTGTTTAAGCTATTTGAAAAGAATTTCTAAAGGCGTATACGATCATTATTTAAAGCGACAAGGGTTAAAATTAACATTTGAACAGTTTGACCATTAATATTTTTGTAATGGAGAATGAGTGCTAACATTTAGGTAGGTTTTATCCTTGTTAGAGGCTAAAGAGATATCAAAGAATGTTAAAAATTACTGAGAAATATTTTTTAAAAGCTAAATATTTCCCAAAGCGCATCGTATCGTTGTCATGCAGGGGATAAACTGTCCCGTCGGGTCGGGGCTGCGGGTTCTTCCCAAGAGATAACGCGGCCTCGTCATAAAGGGCTTAGAAGGAACATGGGTGGTTTTTAGTCAGTAGAAGTCTAACACTCCCTTTCACTCTGCCCAAGACCGGGAGGGGTTATTTGATGATTTCACCTCACCTGCACAAATGAAAAAAATATATTTAAACTGTCTTTAATTCTTTAATGTCAGCGGCTAACCCTGATACTAAATAAGGTTAGCTTCGGTTCAAAGATATTATGTTACTTCCATAAAAGTGATTTTCCAATAGAAATATCTGGCAAGAAATCTGGATTTTTGCCCGGTTGATGATCAGGCAGCTATAATATGGGAACTGGCAATATGTTGGGGACAGTGTTACGTTATTTCATCAGCTTTGATCTCGACAATAAGCGTAAGTCCATTCGATGTGTGGCCGACTTTGGGTTTCAGCTCGGTGGGTCTCCTGGACGCAAAGAATGTCGCAGTGAGTTTTGCGGTATACATCGGAGAGAATTTCCGATTTGTCCTGTGAGAACCCTTCCAATGGGGCACTTAATGTCGTGTCCTGCCTGTCCTGCTAATTGTTCACTGCAGGAACTGATGGACGCTACCGAAAGCGCCAAACTAGTAGCCCAATTTTGGGCCAACACAATTTAGATTGTCATCGACACGCTAAGAAGAAGATCAGCTTTGATTAAATATAGTTATGATTCAGTATTAAAACATTACCATGATTAAATAACTAAGAATGACTTAAAAAAAGCTACTATTAAGAATCTTACTCAGATGTCTGGAAGTTTATTACTTTTTCACGCAAATACTAGTAACCGGATTTGGATACACAGATAGCTTATAAGGAATCTGTTTTAACTCAAAGGATACCCGCTGGTACGATCCTGTGGCACAACCCGACTCTACGCGGGCGAAGTCGCGGGCATAAGCTAGTAAAATTAAAAATCTTGTTCTTAACATTTCTCAGACTATTGTCAGAGTACGCTATACTAATTAACTCATTAGTAAGCAACTTTGTAACATATCTCTTACATCGAGATACATTGTAACAGGCAAATTAACAGTTTTATAACATGCTGTACTGTTAAGTTTATAAATAATTTATTTTTACTTTTGATACGTTTTGTTAGGCAGGTGCGTGATGATTATCTGTGGCTGTGCTACTTAAACTTTTTGGTGCGTGGTGTGTCTTTGTTTTCTCAAAACATACAAAAGTTCCTAGCAGAAGCGTATCTTTTATTTTCTTACGTACGTAGTGACGTCAAAAACCCCCACTCAAATCTTTGACGCGTTTTATCTTTGTCAATTTTTATTGATTTGATAAAACATAAAATACGTATCCAATATTTATCGATAATCTAACAGACGGACTAATTCAAATGATTTCAAAAATCTACAAATAACAGCCGGTAGCTACCATGGCTTAACGTACTTTTCCAGGACCCGAGGAAATTTGGTACCTATGTAACGAGTGGTCACCCATCCACGGATCAACTCAGGCAAGTGTGGCTTAACCTGAAGATCCGACCTGAGCGGCTGTTACTATTTATCGTGTGTTTATTGCCTATAGGCCTGGGGTCACAGTTAATGGCATAATAACTCTGACCCCAGTTTAGACCCCATAGACTTCTGACTTGGTTTTACTTACATTTGTCGTCCATAAAATATCTCTCAGGCATGCTGGATTCATGATGTTTTCCTTTACTGAATCTAGTGATAATAACCAAACCAAAAATACAATAATCTGTTTTTTAAAGTTGTCAGAGACTTACCAAAATAAACAATATTGTATCAAAACAACGATATTAAAGGTAACTTAATCGCATTTAAGTGACATTGATTAGTACAAAATATCGTTCCCGGACCGGGTTCCCCCAGCTTATGACTAAATAATGAAGCCGTTACAAAATTATGTATGTCATAGACACTTTGTCATGGGTCTGAGATCGAAGCCGGGCCCCTTCGCTGGCGTTAGCATTTGTCTTCATTTTCTTAAGGGTAGTGACGGGGTCGGTGTTACGATTGTAGAGACAGATGTCGATGATTTGTAAAACGTGATGAAAAGGCGGACATTTAATTGCTTCGAATTTAAGAATACCTAAATTCGAATCAATTAAATGTAAAAGAACATAGGCTATGTATATTTTTTTAAATGGTTAACAAGTAATCTGGATGTCAAATTCTTCGTTTTCAGAAGTCCAATTAAGATCGATTGATCAAAAATTCAAAAGTAACTGGCAGTGATGACAATTGGACTTGGGTTGTGTCCGAATGACGTCCAAGAACTGGCAAAAGAAAAATGTGGGTCATCCGGCAGCAAAGTGGGCAGCCGACATTCATAGTTGCCAGTGGAGGACAAAGTCTGGATGAGAGAGATGAGATTGGTACAAGAAAGAGAGGGCTTAAACACAGCAGCGAGTGAATTCAGACTGTGAATGATGATTATGATGAACTGGAAAGGTAAGGCAGAAGGGAACCTATATGTTCCTACCATATTTTACCATATTATGCTCTAAAATGTCATCTATGTATGTTATAAGTCAAGTATAAATGGGTAAGCCTACTGTCACCAAGAGCACAAATCTGGACGTTCTGCCAATGCCAAAATCAAATTATCGCAAATAAACAAAATCCTCTTTCAAAAATATATCGACAGATTGTCCTTCACCCACAGAACATCCCTAAACGCAGGTCCCAAGAACATTGATATTAATTCTTGCTTCCCGTACGAAATCACGTCTTTATATAATTACCTACTGCGACTCGCGACGTGAACCCGGGTAAACACCGGGTTATTATTGAGTTATGAAATTCGCGACTTTTGTTTACCCTGGGGAAATAATGTGTGTTAAAAACAAAGAGGGGTAACGCCAATTAGATACTTTCGATATTTATGTCGCGGAGTTATTAAATAATGGGTGTAAAAGTAACCTTAGCGAAGCCAAAAGGCACTTGTTTTTTTTGCGATATTTTTTTTTTCGTTTTGGTCCATACCAGTCTGGGTTGGGTGGGTATACAAGCCAGATTACGTTACTTTTTACCCAAAAATAAGTCGTGTCTTAGCAATAATTTTTGCGTAGAGTTACTTAATTTGATGTAGGTACTAAATGCTTTATTTACGGCTTCGTTTGGTCCGATTGCATCCTAGATAAGGATGTTTCGGGATTTCCGTTCCCGTGGGAATACAGGGATAAAAAGTAGCCTATGTCACCCAGGGATAGTGTAGCTTTCCAACAGTGAAAGAATTTTTCAAATCGGTCCAGTAGTTTCGGAGAATTAGTTACAAACAAACAAACAAATTTTTCCTCTTTATAATATGTATTAGTGTAGATGTCTACATAGATGTCTCTTAATTATCTTGGCAGATACGAAGGGCGATGATTACCTTAATAAGCAAACACTCGTACGTATTTATAGGCTCTTAGCCCATTACGACAATGCATGTGAAACATGCATCTTGAGAAGACTTATGTTCAGATCATCATTTACCTACCTATTACATTGTTCATCTTTGCATATATTTCACCCAATTATTGATTCTACTAACATTTGGGCGCTTGGATTAGTGTCCTTAAGTCACCTGGGTGAAACTAATATCTCCCATGTGAATTGAGGACACTACATTAGACACGAATCCTTCAGATAGACCTTATTTTAACCTACGTTTCTGTAACTGTTACGTCCAATCTTGTAGGTTGCAGCCATCCCCACTTCAAGCTATTTAAAGGACCATCAATAAAACTTCCGTCAAATCTTTTCATTTAGATCTTTACCCTGAGATATCTAATTCCTAAGTCACTGCTAATCAACGGCGTCAATTAAGTGTGAACAGTAGCGGGGTGAGGGGCAGTGGGGGTGCACCAGGCACCCCATGACACGGCAAAGCCTATCAACTGACGATTAAACAACTTTGTCCTATACTAAGCTTGGGCATAGAGCTTTGAAAGTGTAGATGGGACAATACATAATGGATCAAAATATTTTAAGGCTTTTGATTGAGGAATATTCAAAGTATTTTTTGAAAAGGCTAGTTTAAAAAGAAGATAATACAAGATATTATACATGTTTGTTTGGGCTTGATGTAACGCGTAACATAAAATAACACAAAAAAGTATAAGTAGACTTTGCATGATTAATAATAATAATAATAATAATATTCCACAACTATCACACAACGCCATCTAGTCCCAAGCTAAGCAGAGCTTGTGTTATGGGTACTAGACAACTGATAAACATACTTATATATTTCTAAATACATACATATTATAGATAAATTACACCCAGACACAGAACAAATGATCGTGTTCATCACACAAACATTTGTCCTGGGTGGGAATCGAACCCACGACCTCCGGCATAGCAGTTAGGGTCACTAACCACTAGACCAACAGGCCAGTCTAGTTTAGTCAGTTTGATTAATTGGAAAGGTTAACTGTAAAAGTAAAGCATTCAGTATCCCACCGATATTCATTGTAAAAAATTGTCTACGGACACCGAATCTACCAAAGCGATTTAAGAAAGTCGTATGAGTAAACAATAAATCAGACATGATAGGAGGTTACACTTTGCTGATCTGAATGTTATACTTGTTTTTCCTCAAGAGCCACTGATTCACCTTCCACTTTTCGCGATCTAGTGCGATAAGTTATTTCTTTGAGAAAGAGTTCATCGCATTCTGCTACGTTGTCATTTCCTGCTGTTTGGTATACACTCAATAGTATTTTTTGCCCATTGCTCCTTCTTGATTTAGTTCCGTATTAAAAAAAGCAAATATAAGACAAGTTTATCCTAGTAAAAGACAATCATAGTCTAGTCTATTCTTCTATTAGTCTACAAGAACGTTAAGAGTTCTGTCCCTGCAAGTTCCGTCGATTCAATTACAAAAGTTTGACGAGTTCGTCAGGTGTTCACCGATCGTCTGCGTGTAGTCATGGAGATAATCATAGTAATAGAGCTTAAGTTTTCCGTATCTGATGGTTAAATTGAAGTAAATAAATAGAGGCTTGAGGGTGGAAGGTTGAGAGGCGCCACGGCGCCCTCACCTTCCGTTTGATGCAGGGCCAAACCGGACACGGTTCTTTCGGGAAGTACCTGCACCGAAGCAGGCGGGAGGAAACGCCTGGAGGTCACCACTGTTAGGATCAGCCGGAGGACACGGTGGAGCACACCGTGGAGGTCTGCCCCGCTTAGGCGGAGCCCCGCCGTGTTCTCGTAGCGGCGATCGCGTCTGGCCCTGGTGGATTATAGCCTCTCCTAGAGAGTAGGCCTGAGTCCCTGCAGTGGGAACATTAAAGGCTGAGGATGAATGGTAGGACCATCGGTCTCCCAAATCATAGGTCTTGAGTTTGAACCCAAGATACACAACTCCGATTTTTTTAGATTCATGAGCGCGTAATGTATAGTTATCACTTACTCCTGTGAAGGAAAAAGTGCGAGAAAAACAGCGGACCTTAGAGTCATTTCTCGACGGCATGTTAAGCCAAGTTAGATGCTCATGGGCGGGCCTGCGGGTTGTTCGCAAGAGATACCGCGGCCTCGACATTAAGGGCTAAAACGAACATGGGTGGTTTTTAGTCAGTAGAAGTCTGACACTCCCTTTCGCTCTGCCCAAGAACGGGAAGGGTTATTTGATGATTTTCCAAAAAAAATTAGGCACGTTACTAACCACACAATATAGAAAGAAAGACTGCATTATAATTGATAACATTGGCAACCTGTACGATATACTTAATAGCAACGATGATGGTTTTAGTTTTGCACTTAGAGTTGAGTTGACTTTGAGATTAACGTTGACATTTCCCTATTCTAATTAATTTGTTAAGAAATTATTGAAATTTTACTATTGAAACTCTTATTGTTCTAACATACCAATAGGGTAGTTAAATAAAAAAAAACCGTATTATTCCGTCAGATAGATTTACAAAAAATATTAGACACATATTTTTTCTCGTTCGTCTTCATTGTTTGCTTACGTGAGTAAGCATACAATGAAGACGATACAGTGCTTTGAAAACTCGTGTGACGTCATATTCTAAGACATTAGTATAAAATTGTTTAGCGGCTAGTGACGTCACAAACCTCCACTCAAATCTTTGACGCGTCTGATCGCGTCTGATCTTCATCATTTTTTATTGATTTGATATAATAAAAAATACGTATCCAATATTTTTCGATAATCTAACAGACGGACTAATTAGAATTATATTTTTTTAAGTCAGTAAACATTCCTATTATTAAATTCGATTTTAATGTATTATTTAATTTTGAATGCTACTTTTAGCGAATTGTTTGAGCTTCTGTAACAAAACCTGACCATAAACATTGCACTACAATTCTAGCAAATAAAATTTCATTTCATTATTAAACTTACTTACTTTTTTTTTTGGGTCTTGTTGGGTCATTTATAACATCACATACAATCACGTCTGTAATGCCCGTAGATAGGAGGCTTATCTTTTATTACACGCTTGTGACCATTAGACCAGTGAGGCAGTCAAACATTAAATTAAACTTACTTAAATTAACTTAATACAACTACAAACAGATCTCAACAGGTGAATTCACAAGCTCATTTATGTCCTCCGAAATGTCAAAGCGATTACATTTATAAAGCCACGCGAAGATTACCACGGCACAGTATTACACGTAATTCGTGGAGGTTATTACGAATGTAATTGGGCACTGCGTTCGATACTTTAATTAGTATGTTCCTTTGTAATTGGATGCTATGTTTGTTATTTGTTAAGCTGGGGACATCAAAATGTTGGTATTTGTTTGGTCGGAGATGACTTGGGTATCCTTTTAAATTAGGCTTCATCATGATCGTTCACTTGTCCTAATGCCGATAAATTTGGGGTCGGCGCAGCATAGTATAGTATAGTATAGTAGTATAGTATAGTATAGTATAGTATAGTATAGTATATAGTATAGTATAGTATATATATATATATATATATATATATATATATATATAGTATAGTCTTCTTCTTCCGTATTTCTCTATTATACTCGTCATCTCCGCAGTCACCGTTCAGAGGTTGGGCTTCTAAAATGCTTACCTCTACACTTCTTACTTCTTCCTACACAGAAGCAATGGTAAATACTACAATACTACACACTTTCTTCACCAGCCTACACCAATAGACTATCTCAAGATTTCTAGATATAATATGCGTTAACAAAGAAGACAGATGATTATAAAATGATCAACCAAATTTTAACCAGTCGTACGTGCGTACGGTTGTTTCCTTACCACATTTAAATCATCATCATCATTGTCCTGTCCTAATCCTAATTTATTTGGGATCGGCGCAAAATGTCTTCTCTTCCCTTCTTCCTTCCCACATCAAAATAGAACCTCGAAACTACATAAAACAAACACGTCCACTAAAATAACATCTCTACTAATAACAGTCACAACTTCCCATAGCCACACGTCGATGTCCTCTCAGGTATGACAATGATTATTTTAAAATCCTCATAAAACAATATTATGGGCCGCAGCCTATATTTATACACTGTTGGTTGCCAATTATAGGTCGTAACCGAGGGTTCGATCTCACTCGATAATTGCCACTGCACTAAACATACGTAGAAACATGAGTTATAGCCATGGACTGGTGGCTTTGGTTGTTAAAGTGAGGATTTTACGCTAATTAGGAGTTATTTGGTCATGGAGTTGACAATTTGGGATAGTATTATAATTTTTTTTTTGAGTTTACAATTTGGGATTTACGATCAAAATTAGGTGTACTTTCCCTGTCTTTACACCAGTTTATTTGCCGTCGGTCTTGTAGGTGGATATTCTTATATCTGTATTCTTTTCTATTGTCATTTCATTATTCACTTTTTTACTAACATCATAATCTAGGTATATAATCTTTTACACAGTCCAGTCTATTTATTTTGGTCTTCCCCTTCTCTGAAAGCCAAACATTTATATTCTAACCTTTCATAGCAAAAAAAAAAGTTGTTGTTTATTAGTCCTGGGATTCCGTGAATGGCACTAACTATTAAAAATGCGATAGACAGCGAGGAGTTTGTTACTCTTTCCCGCAAAAACCACTAACGGATTTGAATAAAATTAAGCACAAAGATTGTATATTACCTGAATGGAACACATAAAATACTTTGCTTATCCCGGTAATACTATCCTGAGGGACAATTACCCAACTACACGTGCGCGAAGCTGCGGGCCTCGGCTAGTGCTAAATAAAGTGTAGGTGGTATTTGGGTAGACCTATCTTATCCATTACTCGTAATCAGCGGCGATCAAAGTTTGGAACATAAAGCCATCAAAATCAAAAAGGCAAGGTGTAAAAAAAAAACAAAAATAATACGTACCTCAAATCCGCAATTACCATACCACAATACCTCAATAATTGGTTAAAGTAAGACTATACTAAATATATAAATTAAACTGACCTAAAACAAACTAACTATAATATAAAAGGGCATCGAAAAACTCCTCCTCAAAGCTGTCAGCAGGTAAAGTGCCCAAGAGACTGGCAACGTTGCCGCGTTGTATGGCAACACGTAGCCTCTGGTCAAAGAAAAAGCGAGCCCTTGGGTCAGAGGAAGCGTCAACAAGGCGCTTAGAAATATCCTTTAAAAGGCTGTTAGCACTAGGACTCCACGGCCCTAAAGCTTCAACCCCAAACGGCAAGAAAATATAGTTTCCACAAAGGTTACTATATTTACGCCGCTTGAGGTTTAAATAGGTATCTGTTTCTGTCATTTGGATTGTTAGGAAATAATTATGTCATAAGTATACTTAGGGCTAAGTTTCTTCATTAAAAAAAAATGCTTTGAGTTATAAGGGTTTTAAAATCTTAAAAAGGCAATGAACCATATTCCAGCAACCTTCATAAACAAGCGTAACGGAATACCGTTTTTATTGCTTACATCTTATGACCAATTTATACGTCTAGTAGACTCAGGAAACAGAACTACAGACACAGCATACGAATTAACTTTTTTCTACCATTTTTTCAACATCCTACTCCAGCTCATATACATATACAGTCTATAATTGTGTACCGTTTGACTTGCTGCGGTCTTCGAACCAAATAATTGTCAGCGCATTTTTACAGCGTTTTCTCATCATTGTATAGGGTGGTGGGTCTAATATCACCTTGCCATAGGAAATTGCGACTTTGTAACACAATGGTGGCATTAACAATGGTATCTTGGAAGCATCTCTGAATGTAATATTGTTTTAGATGAGGAATTGTAGTTATTTTGTTTTATTTGATGGTCTGATTGTCAAATGTTAGTTATTCAATTCTTCGGATGTGGACTGGTTGGTTGGTTACTGAGATTAACAGTTAAGATAGAAATAGTTTTGGAACTGCTTTACGAAAGAGATTTTAACTTATTTACTTTCTTCATGAATTGTTGCTTTTCTGGGTGGTATCTGTGATGTAACCAAAAATTCTAGTAAATTATCCGGCTCGAAGGACCATACCCATAAATGTAATGTAAATGTGCTAAACACCCGAAATGAAGCCGAGAGGTACTTCTGCTCTCCGTTATTGTTTATAACATTTTTATTTATTTTTTTATTTATGTACTGTATGTACTTTATATTTATATACTTGCATTACTCCCGTACTATATTCAATGCATCCATGGGCATACTGTTTTGAGTGCGTCACGTTGAGTCATACCGTTAAATATATTTTTTAACCCCATTGAAGTCAATTCTCAGTGACATTTTTGCGTCGAGTTACTTAATCAGATGTAAGTACTCGTACAGAATGCAGGAAGCAATGCAGGGAATTTTTCTAAGTACCTCATCGTCTGTTATTTTATAATATGTTGGTGACTATAGCTCGCCGTCCGTCCGTCTTATAGGACAGGCCGTGTCGACGGCGCGTTCGTGTTCCACGCGCGCCTTAAAGAGACGTCAGCAACATGGAAGGGGCCCGCAAGAGCCAACGCCCGCGGGGCTGCGGGTTGTTCGAAAGAGACACCCCCGACTCAAAGGTTTAAGACGGAACATGGGTGGTTTTTAGTCAGTGGAAGTCTGACACTCCCTTCCGCTTCGTACAGTGCGAGAGGATGGGAGGGATGATTTTTCACCCTCCAAAAAGCAAAAAACCTACGGAGTTGACGACTTCGAAAAGAGTCCATTTACGCTTTGTATGTCAGCAGCCATGACACTAACATACACACATTCACACTGTCCGCTAGTGCCAGATGTGTGACGCTAGGGCGGATAACAACTCACACGTACAATGAACGCATGACTCGACACGTAGCGACACTGGCGGTGTTAGATACTTGTGTAGTGATGTGCGGATGTCGATAGAGTTGGTGGCGGGATCGATAGTTTTGTCAGATCTTGTCATATTCCAACATTTCTTTTGGGATTTCAAGAGTTGATAGCAGTGAAGTTCAAAATTTTAATTTCCATTTAATTTTTTAGCTGATTGCCTTGTTTCTCTAGTGAAGCGTTTTGATGAGCATGAGGTCCTGGGCAATTTGATTGCCAGGTCGGGCAAAGTGTTATTGGGTTTTCTATCAGGAAATTCTCAGTAACTGCCACGGAGTCTGGAGTTGTGCCCAAAAGTTGGTGGCAAAAGTCCATGCTAATGGGTGCACAACACTTCTGCCTAACGCTTCGGGCATTACAGTCATGTTATGTTATGACCTGCTATAACAACAAACGAACAGCCACCACTAATCTGCTTTGTTTTCCGGTTACCTTACCATAAACCAAGTTTTTTGTTCGTCTTGCCGAAAGAAACACCGACACCATCGACTCGGTTCCCACGTCACTAGATCGCACCTGTCCTGCGCGCGCGCACCCGTTCATTAGGTCTCGGCGCGTGATTGTCATTTGGCCACGCCCCCCGCGCCCGCTTAGACAATTATTATAATTCGTATGATTACGACTTGCGTACCAGTCGACGTTTTGTTGTAACCTTTTTTTGGTTTGGTTTGTAAGAATTTTGATAGGTATATTGTGTTCCTGATTTTTTTTTAATAGGTACCTTGTAGGCTTCTTTGGTCTAGCAACTTCTGTTAGTTTCATTCTCAGGTTGAGTATTAGTGTTATAAGGTTTTTCTATCAGGAATTTCTCAGTTAGGATTTGTACGTGGTTCATAGCAAAAGGCTCGCCTTATACCCCCCCAATGCGCCCCCCCCCCCCCTCAAATGAAATAAATGAATTGATGGAACGTAAAAATTACTAGCGAAATATAGGTGTGTATCATTAACACTTCAAGCCAATATTTACCAAGTTTACTGCTTATTTGTTCTGCGGGTTATTCATAAGTTACCGCGGCCTCGACATTGATTTTCCAACCGCCAAAAAAAAAAGATGAGGTATTTCAGCGCTGTTGCAAGCACCATGATCACAGATAAACTGAAGTTATTAAACGGGATATTTCCATGTTAGTTAAAGATTATAGTGACTATATCAGTTAAAAAATCTCTGCACTACCTTTTACGGAAACACAGCCATCATGGCTGTGTTTCCGTAAAAGGTTTTATCTTACTTGAATAATAACGAAAAACCAGTAAACAGTACCTCAAACCCAATCTAGAGCTACAAAAACACCAAAAACCATTACAATATCAGACAGCTTAATTAAAGATTTCACCATGACCCATCTCCTCAATGACATAGACTGACAAAAGAACAAAGAATGAACCATTAGGTTGCGCAACCTCTATTTTATATTCACGCACTCCGCGCTATATAATGACATACGAAAGATCTTTAATAGCGAGCAACCAAATTGCTCTGACCGCTTGCCTCTTACACTTGACCAACTTATCCTGTAGACCACACAAGGGATTATAGACTTAGGAGTTACACAGTCAAGGTTGAGGTGACCGGCACGGGTTATGATTGCATAAATTCGGATCTTAGTGGATCACCACGCCTACTGTTGCGACAAATGGGGACAGTTTTCTTTGCTTTCTTTTTGCGTCTAGGAAAATTCAAACGTATTGTCGCTAGATAAGGTTGGGTTTCGGCTGGTGTGTGAATAAGAGAGTGTTCTGTCATTGAGCGTATTGTTGTTTTGTTACAAAATGTAACATTTGGAGATATGGACGTACCTATCTTTGTATATAAATTGTTTTTTTTTACGAACAATGAGATTAGGTAATCTTTTTATGGTAATTTCCCGTGGATTGCGAGACGTGAGGTCAGTGTAAGAGACACACCTTTGTCTTATAGATACGTTTACGAGAATAGTATGTATTCCTTGTGTAACTATTTCATTTTAGATATATATATGTAGTAGTGATAATTATGTAGTTACCTATAGATTTCTTCCTTGATGCAATCTATTTTTGCCGTTTTTCAGTTCGTTTTGAACTTCCTCGTTATTAAGGATTCCTGGTCTATTCTAACTGTACCCAAAAAGTCCAATTAGTTCGAAAGAGTCACCGTGGTCCTGGAACGCAAAAGGCATGAGGAGGATACACGGATGTGTTTTAGTCAGTAAGCGGGAGGATTCCTTTGATGACTTCCTATTATTATAGAAGTCGGTAAAAAAAATCTTTAAGTAATATACGGCAAGTTAGAACAACTCACCACTTTCCAGCTAAGTACCCCTTTATTAAGTTAAATCAGTCGCTCGCTCTTAAGTAACTTAGATTTTATACATATACTGCAGAAAATTATCCTGCTTTAAAACCTTAGAAGTAGGTACGTAGAAGCGAGTTAGAAAACCTTCATTTAAGTAGTACCAACATTTGCAACAAGCTCCACTATCTACTTACCTGCTCATGCTTCACACAATCCCAGCCCTTCTTAACCAAAGTACCTAACCCCGATACCGTCGTTTTTCTACCGAATAATATAACGTCACGTTTCAAATGACGTTAGCCTCAACACTAGCCAGCCAAGGCTGCAAGTCCACTTAGCCTTCAGCTAGTGCAGTACCCGATAACAAATCGATACAAAATTGCTTTGACATTTGAAACTGTTCACAAATGTCACGACTGTGCGACAGAGGCATTCTTAGAATTTTCGTTCGTTTATTGCAATCACTGTTTGAAGTTGGTGAGGTTTTTTAGGTCACTGTACTGTGGAATAAGTGTTGTAACGTAATGATTTTACTATCACATTTTGCTATAATTTTTTTTAAACTGACATGGACACTAATGATACTATAAAATTTTGCAGTAATTCCCTTGACATCATCTGCCTAGCTTTGGTCCACCATCTGCACCGGGTTGATTCAAGAAACATGTTAGCTATTCCTAAGTATAATGATATATAGAATAGCTTATTCAGAAAACCATGAAACCTAGTCAGAGAGAAAGAAAACTGTGACTGTGTGTGTGATTTGCTTCAGTATTATAATACCTTCTGATATTGACACTCAATATATCGATATAAAACAGTTAATTACTGATCCTAATACTGTAGTTTATAAAAAAAAGGAATAAATCTAGGTCAAACTAATCACACAAATAAAGAAGCACCTTCAAACAAACACATCACAACAAAATAAACGAAATTAGTGCGTAATTTAGTTTCGTCTCCAGCTTTCTACTAATAATATACTTATCTAAGTTATTACCAAATAGTCTCGCTTGTTATTTTAATAACAAGCGAGACGAATCGACCGTCACTTCAAGTTACACATTCGTCCAAATTAGCTGACATCTATATTATTGAAGTCCAATAATATAAGCTTAATGATAGCTGAAATGTAGCAACATTATACAATTTTGATTGGCCGTCGAATGTGATTTCATATCATTGTGTGGTATGTGGCCTAACCTAATTAAAATTACCCACTTTGCATTTAAAATATTCTCTTAAAACGGGAAAAAACATCGTGAGGAAAGCGGCATGTCTTAGAACCAAAAATCCGAAGACATGTGACATCTATCAACCCGCACTGGGCCCTTGTGATGGATTATAAGCCTATCCCTCTCCTAGAGGGGAGGCCTGAGTCTCTGCAGTGGTAACATTATAAGCTGATAATGATGATATTGCATTTTAATCTGATTTGATTTTTTTTTATTGATGTGAAACCACAATACCTAAGCAGTAAAACCTACTCGTATGTCGTGACGGAACATGACATGAGGCTGTTCGTGGTCCCGTCGGGGCTGCGGGATGTTGTAAGAGATAGCGCGGCCTCGACATAAAGGGCTAAGAAGGAACATGGTGGTTTTTAGTCAGTAGAAGTCTGACACTCCCTTTCGCTTTGCCCAAGAGCGGGAGGGGTTATTCGATGATTTCCCAACCCACCAAAAAAAAAACTGTTCGTGGTGACGTTGTTTGATGGGTGACCAACCATTACATAGGTACAGAGTTCCCTTCGTGCCTTGCAGAGCACGTTAACCCATTGGTCCCGACTGTCAATTGTAGATCTTTGACATTCATTAAGTAGACAGTGCCCCAAAAGTCTAATAAGCAAGGAATATTGTATTACCAGTACTAACTGGGTTGTGGAAGTCAGACGGGCAGTCACTTCATTTAAAATTTAGCTTTAAGTTCAGATAGGTTTCCGACCATAAAAAGATGCTTGAGGTAAGCTGAATGCAGAATCTCTACAGAACTCATACATAAGGTTGAGTAGAAATAGAGTTTGAGAGACTTAATGACTGGATTTTTTTTTACAAACTGCATCACTTAAACCCATGTGACATGACAGAGACAAGCCTTCAGTAAAGCAACCTTGATAATGTAGGACTCAGGCACAAGATGTATAGCAGACATTTGTCATTATTATCATTAGCCTGCAAATGTCCATGAAGTCTCAATGATGGATTACCTGGCTGGACGAGGTATTCATGTAAATGGTGTATTTTAAATATATGCCATACTAGTGGACCTGACAGACGTCGTACTGCCCGGACAGCAGCGCCACCTACCGGGTCCAAGACTGCAAAATCCCTATTAACAAAATGATCCGCCATTTATTGAATTCATTTGTTAGAAAAATGTGATAAATGAAGAACTGCTCGAACAATTTTGTGCAAAGTTCACATAAACCATCTACTAAATAGTCCAAACAAAGCCTAAACATTTGGTTTGGATAGGTGAGCCCGTTCTTGAGGTATAAAATTACAACGGAAAGTGGGATTGATTTTTATAATTATATATTGATTTACTGATATATTTAATAATATATGTCTGAATTAGTGTCGTTGTAAAATCAAAATCAAATCAAAATATTTTTATTTCATATAGGCCTAAACGTCGACAAAAAGGTGCACGGTTTGGTGCATGTAGATAATATGATGTCATAATTATAAAATCTAGGACGAATAATTGATAATACAATATATGACATTAATTAATGGACAAGAAAGACTGGGGTGGGCTTCTAGTTAAACTTGTGCATGTCAAATATTTGTTTAGCACATTTATTTTCCAATCATCGTTCTCCTGCTCTTATCCCAATTTATTTGTGGTTGGTGCAGCATGATTACTTCTTCCATACTTTGTACTAATCATTTCAGCAGTCACCTCCTTTCTAGCTATATAATCCTCCACACAGTAAATCCATCTCAGCGTGTTTGGTATTCCTCTATATGTAGGGCCGCCATCCGTCCGGATTTCCCCGGATTTGTCCTAGTTTAGAGGGCTTCCGGGGAGCGTCCGGGCGGGGCTTCATTTGTAGTCCGAGTTAAAAAATAAAGTTTGGGGCACCCGCGACACACGCACTGTACCCGCACACCGCGATCAACCGCTCGCGCCCGCGCAACTCATGTTAATTTTTTTCATTGATAATATAAAACATAAGCTTTCACTTTACACTCACTTCCAAACTACTAGCTGCTACTGAAATTTTGTTTGGACAAACTCAATAACATTTCGCCTGAGCTAGAAATCGAACTCAAGATACTTCGACCAGCAGTTACACTTACTACTACGAGACCAACGGAGCAGTCACCACTAATCATTTTTGCATAAACTTCTCACTGCCAGTTCCTTCTTGTTTTGATTTCATACATAATTTTTCAAAATCCGAATATTTTATAAACTTAATTTCTACAAACACTTGTTTAGCACATCCTCGCCAACAAAGACCCATATTATTGTATGCCGCCAGTATTATTAAGTCATATATTCAGAGAATGAGATATGAATCTGATGTTGACAATAGAATACAATAGCGCCACGGTGATACACCTTACAAATCATATTGCAACATAAATGTACCTACATACAAACTGTATACAGCATGTATCACGAATATTTGGCCACATTTAGGGTATGTTAGACAGGAGCTCGTCATCATCTTGCTGCCTAAAGAAAACAAACAAAAATAAAACATATTTATTTAGGACATGCCAAACAATAAAAAATAAGAATAAACTAAAATAAAGGGTGTAAAAGTACCCTTAACGGAAACGAAGGGCACTTGTTCTCCACACCACTGCGATTTTTTTTGTTGTTTTAAACCATACCTGGGAACCCTCTAGTTACGGAGATATTCGGTAAAATTTCAAATTTTTCACAACTGTTTTCATAAATACTAGTTTTTCAGGTTATAACTTTACTTAAATTAGTTCCATGACCCATTTACAAGCATTTATTATTAACATTAGCATTGCATTTAGCAATTATTGTATATTTTTTTTATAAGCATCCACTAGCACAATGTTTCAAGAGTACTGCATTGAGTTTTACCATAAAATGTGATTTTAAACCCAAAAAAAAAGTCGTTTCTCAGCAATAATTAGGGCAGACAGACCAACCAAGGCAAGGGAGACGTCCGTCGGGGCTGCGGGATGTTGTAAGAGATACCGCGGCTTCAATATAAAGGGCTAAGAAGGAACATGGATATATAGCTTCTAGTCAGTAGAAGTCTGATACTCCCTCTCGCTCTGCCCAAGAGTGGGAGTGGTTATTTGATGAGTTTTCACCCACCAAAATAAAAAAAATGGCTAGGCACAATATTATGATCTAGCCATGAGCTACACCACTTTTCTGATACACACTGTATAAATGACGACATATTGTTTAATACAATATCACTATGCAAATTAAAGGAACAAAGAAACTTCGTGGTGACTTGTATATGAGAAAAAAATACAGATTTGTGGGGTAATATCACCTTGTGTAAAGGTTTACCGTGATTTAGTACAGCTTATCAGTGATCCTCGGGCCAAAGCCTTTTTTAAATACAGTAATTATTGTCGATTTAGACAGTTTTGGTAATATCCTGATTGAAAGTCTTCGAATCAGTCTTCATGGCGAGTATTTTTAAAGCCTGTTCTGCCCGAGCGCTGAGCAAATACCTCCCCAATCCTTTCCATGTGCTGTTTTCTCTCGTACCTATAATCATTGCTTACCCTTAGTCGATAACTATAGTCTGCTGACTTTGGAAACTGAAAAATTGTGCTAGAAAATAATAACCAACCTTATTAGCAATCCAGTCAAAGCTTGTACAAAACATAAATTACCAATACTCTCAAAGCCAAAATTCATTTACTACCAACATTTCCTCTACCAAAATTGATAGGCGCGTTTCACACGGCCGACTCGACACCTCCAATTTATGAATAATCGAAACGCGTGAACTTGCCCGCGGTGATGTGTACATAGCCTATGAATAGTGGATCCACACAGGTGTGTGGTGTGTTCCCTTCTTGTTTATTTTTTAATAAAACTGCGTTGTTTTTAGGGTTTAGTGTAGGCTGTTTGGGGTGGGATGGTTTGAGAGGATTAAAATTGATGTTCTAAAAGCCTGACTTGGATTAAAATAGTCAAAACTCAAAAACTCAAAGCATTTATTTCAATTAAACCTTTATAGGCACTTTTGTAGTCTTTAAAGTAGTCGTCAGCAGCGGTGGCCCAGTGGTGGCGGCCCCGACTTACGAACAGTAGGTCGTGGGTTCGATCCCAGGCAGGAACATTACTTTGTGTAATTTATTTTATCACCGCTGCTCTCAAAATGGTGAAAGAAAACACCGTGAGGCAACCGGCATGTCTTAGAACCACAAAAATTCGAAGACATGTGACATCTACCAATCCGCACTGGGCCTGCGTGGTATTGGATTATAGTCCTTTCCCTCTCAAAGAGAGGAGGCCTGTGTCCCAGCAGTGGGAAAATTAATAGGCTGTTGATGATGAGTCTTTAAGAGCAATCGTTAGAACTAGTTTTACATTTTAACAATTATGGTTTCGACATTATCTTCAGATTACTTTGCTCTTTAGCATAGATCTCCCTCAGGCTTTCTATAGCCCAGTGCCGTGAATTTTGCTCCTGTCTTGTCTTCTTATTATTGAAATGGACTAATTCCAATGCAATTTTACTGATGATCATTATCCATAACCTGAATTCACGCTCTGCTGGGTTTCCGGCCTCTCTTTACTTGAATGTGTTAATCTCCAATTTGGCACAGGACCGTTGAGATTAACATTTATAGAGTACTTACCTAGAATACTAATAATAATACTAATATATTGAGGATTTTCTAAATAAGTCCATCACCTTGACTTGCATCATATTTCACATACCTTTTTTGATACACCTGACTTCCTACCACATCATCATCATCAACAGTCTATTAATGTTCCCACTGCTGGAACATAGGCCTCCTCTATTTGAGAGGGAAAGGACTATAATCTACCACGCGGGCCCAGTGCGGATTGGTAGATATGTCACATGTCTTTAAATTTTTTGGTTATAAGACATGCCGGTTTCCTCACGATGTTTTTCTTCACCATTTTGAGAGCAGCGGTGATGAAATAAATTACACAAAGTAATGTGCCTGCCTGGGTTCGAACCCACCACCTACCGTTCGTAAGTCGGGGCCGCCACCATTGGGCCACCGCTGCTCTCCCTACCTACGGCAAAACAATCTGGATAAAAATCTTATACCGTTTCTTTAATATAATTCATACCATGTCTGATTACATTCGGGAGTCCGAAACCAGACAGCGAAAGTGTTAAAATTGAGGTTTGTTTTTCCGCTCAAAATGATCACCGTTCCAATGCCAGTCCTTACGAACATTCGCTTAACCAATCCCCTGAGGTTACGTAACATTAAAAACATCCCGCAAAACACTCGTCGCCATGTAACTCGACTAATAACCGTTTACGCGCATACGCCGTGGGCGAAGCGCGCGCGCAAGAGATTGATGCGTTTATAATTATGGCGCGCTTTTGCGCTCGTTGCGCGGGAAAATATCATTTGCGCGGCTTAATGTCGAGAACGTGTGATTGCGTGCGATGAAGATGCTGCGAGCTATACGGTTTGTGAAGAAATGTTGTGAAAAAATTTGCAATTAAAGGGATCACTTTGGGTGCCGCGGGTAGTCCAACGGTTATCGCGGCCTCGACATAGAGGGCGAAGAAGGAACATGGGTGGTTTTTAGTCAGTAGAAGTCTGACACTCCCTTTCGCTCTGCCCAAGAGCGGGAGGGGTTATTCGATGATTTTACACCCAACAAAAAAACAAAAAAAAAAAAGGGATCACTTTGGGTCACTTGTTAAAGTTCCTTGTCTAGTTGTTCGAAGAGAATAAAAAAAAATACATACACATAAATAGAGAACCTGCTCCTTATTGGAAGCCGGTTAAAAAGTAGAAAAATCGAAACAGTCGGTAAACGCCGCCGATCAGCAGATCGAGTTTAGTAGAATATAAAGGTACTGCACTAGCAATATCGTATACATGGTGTAGAAAAATCAGTGGTGTGACAATCGAGAAAAAAATCCTGTTTGTCATACTGGTGTGACTACGAGTCGGTAACGGTTTATTCAGTGCGTCAGTTGTCGGCTGTAGATATAACTGGGCCAGATATGGTGTGTGACTATGTTTTAATTTTGTACTGTAATGTTTAATGTATTGTGTATTTTAGAAAACGGGCGTCCCGGTCGTTGCCGTGGAAGTCCCAGAAAACCTTGCGTGACGACATAGAGGCTTTTGTGCGAGATTAGCCGTAGGAAATCGCACGGAGAGAAGTTGAAGTCTATGGAACAGGCCTTTGCTAGGCAGTAGTAGGTACAATTAAGACCAAAGTAAAAAAAAAATGTGTGTGCTTAATGTATTATTTGCGGGAATCGTAAATCATGTAGATTTTTTTTTATTGCAATTGTGCTTCCTCTTTCATGAAAGAGAAGTAATGATTTCTCACCACACTCTGTCACCTTTATAAGACATTTCAGCGATAGGAAAACCGGGTAAGAAAATTAACAAAACGGTAAGTCAGAAATAATTTGTCTTCCAGATAACTTACTAAATCAGGACTCCACCAAACCATCTTTCACACACTTCGGGGTGACGCAATCGAGGCATCAAATGACAAGTCACCTTTCCAAATGAATTAGCGATTCGCCAGTCGCGTGTCGAATCTACTTCGCTTGTGACGTACAGTCAAACACACATAGCCTAGGGTTAGCGAATTGACTATTGCGCTGCATGAATCTTTTGGCGTGTGGCAATAGTTGGAACAAACGCCACCATTTTTTAAACACCTTGACCGATTACACCTTGTACCTAATTACACAAATGTTTCCCATTTTGTCTGAATAACATTGCTCTCCAACCAATCATTGATTCGTGTCATTATTAATCGTGCACGATTACCAAATTTAATTGGCTCTAAATTCAAATCGCAGCTGTCATTATGTGGCAGTGGGCAGTAGCCAGCAGTGGAATCATTCTCATCTTCACAAGCCCGCCACTCCATTCAGAATCGCTTAAACTCCTGACAAACCAAGGAGACGTTATACAGCTGTCTTGGAAAAGAAAAGCTGAGGAGTAAGAAAAAACATTATCACTTCCTCCCAGCACATGAAGGAGGAGACTGCTGGTTTCCCTTTGGAAACGGTTGGCATAAGGGCCAACGGTGTAGTCTTCCCAGAGCCTAAACTGCTATTAAATACAGCTGCCATTATCTATCTATCAAAGTTGTGGCCATCTATCGCAACCCATGCAAACTAATTTGGCAAATCCTGCATCGCGCTATCAAAGTTATCCGCGACATTACCCTATATAGAAAATCTCGATTGATGTTGGGCAGTTAGCCAATCAGACACAACACCCGTCTGGTCGGAGGATCCTCTCTGTTTTTATGGGGGGTGAGGATCTTTACACACTGTTCCTCATACCCCGCAAACTGGTAATCGGTCATATTTTGGCGTCATCGGGTATCCTGACCACCAGCATGCATCGGAAGCGTATACCTGGTCATCACCCTCAGCCTCATCAACAACCTTGGTACAGCACACTGCTCTTCGGCAGGTCCGTTCCGTTCCTCATACCCCCAAAAAGTTAAACTCCATTTACTGATGGCATCCTCAGCACAACATAGACTTGGTTAACCATGCATTAAACGTCTATCAAAGTCAAAGTCAAAGTCAAAGTCAAAGTCAAAGTCAAAGTCAAAGCCATAATATTTTATTTCACATAGGCACATATCAATCGAATTAACCACTTTAACATTATCCTGCTGACTGTACCCACGGAATTAAAACACGTCATATGTCATTGGGACGTAACACCGTTCCGCCTAATAACGCGCTTAATTTGTGTGAAGTGCGAAATAAGGTATATTGCGAAAATGTCTATTAGGTACACTAGATGTTTTGCAAGTCGGTTTGTTTTTTCGTTTTTTTTTGCAATTCACATTGTTTTTCGTCATGCTTGTAGTCGACCATATGTCGACTCAAATTAGTAAAGGATTGGGTAGGTACGAGTTTATTTATTTAAACTTTATGCACAATAGTGATACATAGGCGGACTTAATGCCAAGGCAATGATCAAGGCATTCTCTACCAGTCAACCTTAGGGTCATGGTTAGGGGAAAGGGTTTATCTAGTCAAATTGGTTAAACTAATTACAGACTGGCTGCGGACAGTTGGACAACCCATTTTTTCTCTTGTTTTTGTTCTTATGTAATTTTTTTTATTATAATTTCTTGACCAGTGTGAGATTAGACAATAAATACTTTTGTTATTCCTTTCTATCTTTCTTTCCAGATACTTCAGCGAGTGTCCCATGATCAAATTCTCCTGTCCTAGTCCCAATTTATTTGGGGTTGGCGCTGCATGTCTTCTTCTTTCATACTTCTCGATTATTTATCATGACAGCAGTTAACTCCCCTCTAGCAGTATCATACAGTCAATCCACCCTTTCTTTGATATAATATTGCTCTACTCTTATAGTCTAAATTCAAACTTACCATTTTGTTCAATACATTTTCCACGTTCCTCCGCATCACATGTCCATTCCACAATACCGAAGATTTGTTTAAATAAATATATCTTTGTTTTCAGACCAGAGATCCATAGAAAATTATTAAAACAAGTTGGCACTTACCTAATGTTTAATATTTTATTTATATCTGGATCGGAGTTTATGTTAACCATCCCCACATGTCACTCCACATCATTTTAAACAAACTTTCAGACCTTTCAATCAAACTCCAAACTCAAACATAACCGCAACGTATTAACTTTTCAAACCTTTTCCCACTACACTTCACAATTTCAATAATCGTGCCGTGTATTGACAGGACACTCCAACGTTATTGAAGCGCCTCTTTTTAAACCGCCTTTTTCGACTCCGGCGCAGCGTTTGATCGCAGTGATTTGACAATATGCGCGCGCATGTTTGACATACGCCGCGCATATCGAAGAAATCTCCATTAACGACAGCCGTGGAAAAAATTGACCACAAAAGACTGAATCGTCAATCGCGAGGGTGCTGGCTACTAATGGGGACCCGTGATGGTTGTTGGAAGCTGTGGAGACGACTTTGTTTAAGTATTTTTGGGAGAGATCAGGTGTTCTAAAATTGCCACTTTAGCAGATCATAATATGAATTGCGTTAAAAAGCGTATAATGGACCTTTCATAATAGTAACTGCATCTGTGACCATTTAGAAAAATAGATCATAATAAGAAAAAAATATGAATTGCGTTAGAATTCGTGAAATGGTCACTTTTAACGTAATCATATTATGATCTGCTAAAGTGGCCATTTTAGACCCCTAGGACTGTTTTAGTGTAAGTCTCTATGTAATAGAACTCATTGTTTTGCTATATCTTGGAAGTCAGACGCTTCTTGGCAAATAAGTTTCAAAGTCACTCTCATTATCATTCATCTGAATATAATTATTCAAAAATTAACTATTGCAACAGTTTTCTTCTAGAAAGTTCATTGTTGTTATCGCGGGAATATCTTCGATGGTGGATGCCACAGGAACATGGAGCTTGGCACAATGCCTTCACCCAGCAGTGGTTGAAGTCAGACTGTGAATGATGAACGTTATGATTGATTCGTGATTAAGAAGGTACCTCATTGAATACCAAAAAATTATAACACCAAACTCCACTCCACAGTTTTTCGTCCGCCTATCAGCCATCGTCTCTAATGAACTTCCAAATGGAAGCTGTTCGTATCAATGCCAATCAGATTCATATTTATCGAGAGCATCAAAAGGTTTTAATGGTGGTAGCCGAAGCTGTTGACCGCGGCACAAATGTGTGTGACGGCTTTGAATTACAATGGCTGAGGTGTAAAAGCTTGACGGGGTTATACGGAGGTTCCCATGAGATTGTGGGGTGGAGTTTAATGGGATTTGGTTGGTTAAGATGGCTGTTACTTGTTTTGTCTTTATTAATTTAATTAAATATCAAAATATTAATGCAACCTAGGCAGGTCTATCATAGACAATGATATTATTATGATATTATATTTTCCTGAATACACAGAGGTCAATCACCTATAAAATTAAAAGATCAAATAAATAGCATAGGTAAATCGGAGAGCCTAATCCAAAATTGGCCATAGTTCACCAAGCTATATTTTAGACAATTTCTTTTACATAAAAATCTCGATACTACGAAACCTCGATTGGTAATACACAATAACGAATTTCCTAAAGTGTTATAAGGTTTAACTAACATTCTCATTAGTAGCCAAAGTATGTGACTGTGTGACGGTAATGACTTACCCAGCATTACAAGGAACCCTATAAAAGTCACGTGTGCCATATATAGTCATAGTCATCATGCCTCTTTGTGCAGAACAGGACTGAAACTATGTGATCCAGTTGTTGCCAGTCGGTGAGAATAACTTGTAAAACTTACTGTTTTTAAGTTCAGCCAACAAGACGACACAACACCCCTAAAAATCAATTTCAAACATAACATAAATAACAACCATATAACGACAATCACAGGAGCATGATTTTCTCATTCTCCTTACGTAACGAATACATATTTCATGACCGCGGGTCCACAGGACCATCAGACGATGATGCAGGACTTTTTTGAGATATCGTCGAAGGTCCCAAGATTGTCCTTTTAATTATGGCTCGACGATAATGATAGACTTGCTCTTAGATTTATATTTTGATAATATTAGGGAGAGAAGGTTGGGATTGGAAAAGGATTTTAGGTTATTATTGCAATGATATTGTGTGTTTTCCAGACGTTATTTAAAAACTTGACAACCAGTTTCCCTGTGTAACAGTATTTTAAAGATGACTGCTGCCAGACTAGACTGTCCTTTCATTGCACTAGGTCATTACCTTTCTGCCTTCGTCTCATTTCGATAGTCTGATAGGTCTTAATAATGAAGTTGTAAATACTATTAATAATACTAACCTGATTACTAAAGCACCACTGTTACTAACACTAAAATACTATCAAAACTATGGACTATAGTATGAAAATAATATTTCAATTAAGTAAACATTATTTTTAAAGACAGCTAAATAAAGTTGATTTTTTTCAATAAACTTTATTTAGTTATCCACTTGGTTGAAAAACTTTTAACTTTTTTTACAAGCACTAGGTAGGTACATAGAAAGTTTTGAGGTTAATTTATTTTGCAAAACACCTGTCCCCCTATCCGTCTGTCTAAGAAATAACTAAAATATCCAATATTAAGACTTGTTAAGAGTTCATGGCATGGGTCTTAATTTACACTTTGAAAAGCGCAACGAATCGTAAGTGACGGAATTTCTTCGTAATATCGTATCTAAATTATAAATGCTATGGCTGAAAGTGAAGTGACTATTTCTATTCATTTTGAATTCAAATTCAAAAACGTGGATAGATAATGGTTGAGATGATGAATTTGAAATTGTCAGTGTAAACTAAAAATTATATTTGGAACATTGCCTTGTGGTTATGATGCAAAAAATTAAATCATTTTGAAAAAATACTACAACTCGAGTCATAAAAGACAGTGAATGTACATTTTTCATATCGTATATATTAAAAAAAAAAACATACTACTGACTACGTAGGTAACTCTATCCGGTAAGCCCTTTTTTTGGGGGTTGGGAAATGGTCAAATAACCCCTCCCGCTCTGGGCAGAGCGAAAGGGAGTGTCAGACTTCTACTGACTAAAAACCACCCATGTTCCTTCTTAGCCCTTTGTGTCGAGGCCACGGTATCTCTTTCGAACAACCCGCAGCCCCGACGGGGAGGAAGTAAGCCTTACTTCACTATAACCTACATGCATGATTTAACATACGTATTAACATAGGTACTAAAATTAAAGTACACGGACAATATTGATGACCACCGGGCTTAGACAGACAGTAAACATACCTTAAAAATCGTTGCAGAACATATGAAACACAGAAGAAACATAAAATAACATTTCCCGAAGGGTTAGGCAGAAGAGTCCCTATTATAATACTATATCATAGGTACTAAAATTAATGTAGGTCCCCGAACAATTGGTGGCCACTGGGCCTAAACAGAATCACATTAAAAATCGTTGCAGAAAATATGAAACACTGAAGCTAATTGTTGTCTCTGCCTCAGGTTTACATTTAGGTCTTCCATCACTTAAAAAAACACATAACTCACAAACCCATCTCCACATACAAACAAACCTTTCACACATATCCCGATCATTCGGCACCTAAGAGGTTCCGCGGTAAGCCCGTCTCCACACTACCCATTACAATGACGGCTGCACATGACTTGCACATATTCGACTCTGACGATGATGTATGGGTCTAAGTTTGTAATGAGCGCTGCGATCTGTTTGGCGGCTGCGTGGGTGAGGGTGTGGAATGGCTCTTATGTGTGTCTTGGACAGTAGTAATCTACACTATCTACACTAATATTATAAAGAGGAAAGAGATTTGTATTTTTGTATTCTTGTGGGTGTGTTTGTATGTTTGTATTGAATAAAGTCAAAAACTACTGCGCCGATTTTAAAAAATCTTTCACCATTTGAAAGCTACATTTACCTTGAGTGATATAGGCTACATTTTATTCCTGTATTCCCACGGCAACGGGAACTACGTGGGTGAAACCGCGTGACATCCGCTAGTCTTCTATTGAGGCAATTAAAATAAAATTAAAAAAGTGTTAATCTCTTAGTAGCAGCCACGGAGTCTAGATTTGTGAGCGGTTGATGGCAATAGGCTCGCTCCGAATTACATGGAACTTGAAAATGACTGGCGAAATGTTTTCACTCCTTTCTACTTGTCTTTGCCTATATAAAATAATACAAATGCACGTAGCAGTTGCCTAGATCGACTGACTGTAACAATAAACAAAAAAAAAAAAACTGGGTCCTTTAACCCAGGTGAACATAGGAACCTATTTTAGTAACCTACTTTAGTATCTAATGTTCACCTGGGAGATATCACCCAGGTGAACATTAGACACTAGACCGTACGGGTCATTTAACCCAGGTGAACATAGGACACTAAATGTTTTAACATTGGTTTAGTATCCTCAATTCACCTGGGTGAAACTAATATCTCCCAGGTGAATCGAGGATACTACTTTAGTATCTAAGGTTCACCTGGGAGATATCACCCAGGTGATATCATCAAAGGGTACACCTCTGCTTTACCCTTTGCGGATTACAGGAGTGTGATGTTATGTTACGTTAAATCTCTTACTGCCGTACTCAGAGAGCTTAATGGTTACTTAGGCCATCACTAAGTAAAGGTTTTAACAGTTTTGTCTTACAAAAGTATGTCAAATCTTTACTAAGTGACGGCTTATGTAATCAATAGATTTCTCTGAGTACCGCAGTTAGTTTTGCTCTTATCAGCATTAGTATTATTAAGAGGCTCTTGTAGAGTTATTTGTATGCAACAGAAAAAGAGAGTGATCTTGTCGTTATTTAAGTCCTGGTTTAAGGATGAGTAGGTACTCCGTTGTGTATTCCTGAAAATCAGATTTGTTTTACAAAAAACAAATTGTGTGTTTCCAGTAATAAACAACCACTTTGGACATTTCAGCAGTTAGGTTAGGTTAATGTCGTTTTGCCTGATTAATTAGGTTGAGTAATCCTTATTATTCAGGTCATAAGGCTCAAAGGTTAGCGTCAGTGAGCGATTGCTGCGGCAAACGCTATCTATATCGCAAATCCACGAAATAAGCCTAGACAAAACGATTGGTCACCTCATACTACCCCCAAAGCCAGGTTCTTTACCGATCTTTTGTACCCAAAGACCACACCGCGTAATTCCGCTCACTTTTTAAGGGTAAAAAACGCAACGCACATCCTTAATCCCGGCTTATGGCAACTAGTCCGTACAATTTGTCATCAATCTTTCAATAGAGAGGAGTAATGGTATCTCTGACAAATGACGTCACTAATGACGTGGAACCGAACGTATATTAAACTTAGATTACATGACTAATGAAAGGCAAGGATATTTGGGTGGTCGGTGGACTAGGTTTTTTGTAAAAAGTATATTTGAATATAAGATGGATGCTGAGACTATATGTTAATGCAGGTTCAATGTGTCATTCAGTGCAGGTTGTACCGTGAAGAGAAATTGTCATGTGATCGATTAGATAATTTATAACTTATACAAATAATCAGCCTGTACCGTTCCCACTGCTGGGACATTGGTATTCTGTCAGTGTGTAAAAAATAAATATACGAATGCTTCACATCGGTAATAAAAAAAATGCTGTTCTATACATTTTGACATGTTATTTCACAGACTTTCTGGCCACTGATTATCTGTACCGACTGTCAAAGATCTTGAAATGATAGCCGAGTAAACTCGGTATGAGTTTTCACCCATCCACAAGTCAACTTAGGTAAGCACGGCTTAACCTGAAGATGGACTCGTGCAGCTGTTATGCCACGAGCTCTTTGTGTTTTATACGAGTGTGAGTTTAATGTTCTGAATCACACCCTGATAAATAACCAAACCTTTTTGGTACACTCTGTATGTAGTTCAGATAATCAAATTAAATTGGACTTTTATCCATTTCTGATCCTATCCTACTAATATTATAAATGTGAAAGTTTGTGAGAATGGATGTGTGGATGTTTGTTACTCTTTCACGCATAAACGGCTGGACCGATTTAGTTGAAATTTGGTATGTAGATAGGTTATACCCTGGATTAACATATAGGCTTTTTATCCCGATTTTATCTTCCCGTGGGATCATTTTCGAGTTGTAGCGGGTGAAGCCGCTGGCAACAGCTAGTATCTTATAAAATAATCTTGAAACTAGAGCCTGTTGGTCTAGTGGTTAGTGACCCTAACTGCTAGGCCGGAGGTCGTGGGTTCGATTCCCACCCAGGACAAATGTTTGTGTGATGAGCACGATCATTTGTTCTGTGTCTGGGTGTAATTTATCTATAATATGTATGTATTTAGAAATATATAAGTATGTTTATCAGTTGTCTAGTACCCATAACACAAGCTCTGCTTAGCTTGGGACTAGATGGCGTTGTGTGATAGTTGTGGAATATTATTTATTTATTTATTTATTTATTTAATTAGGGAAGGTTTTAACCATGACAAGCAACTATCACACCCTCAAAAGCACTGTCTCCTTTAGATGACCCCGAATTTCACAGCACCAAAAATGATATTTCTCAAAGATCACCCTTCTTAAGTAATACAGATCTATTTAACACCGCTACCATTTCAACAGTCAGACTCCCGACCCCGAATAAGACCCTTCCATTCACTCTCTGGGTGAATAGTGAAAAAGACATTAAACCGAATTTGAACTGCAATTTATCAAACGATCCTCTTCTTTGACCCGAAATGTTATGACAAGATGATGTATATTCGACGATGATATTCCAAAATCAAATCTGATACTTTTTAAATATTTTTTCTTTTTGACGTATGAGCTAGTGATGCGACATCCGGGACAATTGTTCGAGTGATGGGTCGGTGACGATTTGACTTGCTTTGTTCAGTTTTTTTAGATGTCATATTGGCTACTGCATGTCATCGTATCTATAGTTATGATAAGCGTTTTTTTAAAGCCGTTTGCCTATCTCCTATTAAACTGGTAAAGACATAACATAAACATAACATCATGCGTGAACTCCTCGAAGGATTAGACAGAGGTGTACCTAATTCTAGGTACATCCACATTACGCCAGGTATGTTTAAGTTACATGTAATGGAAGCCTATTGCCGTCAACCGAGCACAAATCCAGACTCTAAGGCCGCTAATGAGTAATTCCTCGCGGAAAAACCCAATAACACTTTGCCCGATCCGGGAATCGAACTCAGGTCCTCATGCTCAGCAGTCGCGGTTGCAGCCACTGGACCAACAAGGCAGTCGGTAGTAAAGGATTGGTCTTTATTTCCGTGTGTAATCAAATTAAATGAAGATTGACAAGAAACAGTAAAAAGAAACTTCAAAGAAATCATAATTTTTATGTTATTACTGAATGTCACTGAAATAACATGACGAAGGTGTCGAAAACATGGAAATAACAACAAAGCAACAATTTTAACAGAATGACGAAGGCACCGTTGAAACCAATATCACACGCGTTGACGATCTAATAATATTACTGTTGATGCAAGTTGTAAACTTATAGCGCCGCACCGCTAATATTTTTAAAATGCAAAGAACTAGAGTTTTTTACCGTACGGTAGCAGTAGTGGTAGTAAAATGTCTACCTAAATCTAAACGGGTTTGTTTGATATGGTCGACATTTTGAAAATAATAATGAAGAAATAGAGGTAGTTCAAATCGGTACCTAGTTATCTAGATAGTACACACTTATTACTAAAATATACTTGTTCTTCTTTGAATACCTGGACCGAAAATCATGACTAAAATTTGCTAGCAAATAGTCAAGAGTGTTTAAACTGTATTAATCAGTAGGATGAATATAAACAATCAATCAAATGGAAAAGACAATCAACTAGATGAATAGACGATCTCAATTAAGTGATCGGAAGCTTGATAGCCAAGACACAAAATCACCAAAAGTGAAGAGATTCGGAAGAGACCTACACTCAGCAAGCCCGAAGCCGAAGGCCGAAGGTTGAAGAAGAGATAGTGCAAAACAATCTATCGGTTCACTTGATTTGCGTTGATAGTCATTTTCAGACCAGAAGTTTCGTTCATAACACTCGCGTTTCGTATGATGTATCGTTTATGTGACTTCAATAAAGCAGGTGCTATACAAGCTCTGCTTAGAAACGCTTCCTCTTATGCCTTAGCCAGATATTCCAACGGCTAAATACAAAGGGAACCGCGATCGTTTGCGGCGCGGCCTTCATTGCTCGCGATGACATTCACAAAAACAATACTTCTATCAGTATATGCGAGGTTCAGATAAAATGTATTAATAATTTTGTGTTTTTTTCAGTTAAATGAAAAGCAAGATTTGATGGGAAAACTTTATGCTGGTAGTCAGAAGACAGTTTGTCAAAAACATCTGATGAAATTAAGGATTACCTACTGGAGCGTTTTCTTTGGACACACTTTATCTTAAAGAAAGATGACAAAAGACAGATGTGTAAACAGTAGAGGAGAAAGAAGGTCCAGTACACTTCTGTAAAGCTAAAAGACAGACGTGTACTTGTAAAGTTATGAAATAATAATTTTTGATTCGGAAAATCACGTGAATAAATTCCTGAAATATTTAATACATTCCGTTTGCATATTTTTTTTAATGATTTTAAAATTATAAAAAAAATATATTTGAGATCCTCACAATAAGTCCTTTCATTTGATAAATCACACGGTACAGTTTGCAAAACTTGAAAAAAAACTGTTAAGCTCCCGAAATGCGATTCAAAATTCCTTTATTTACGTTAAATACGTTCGTGTTTGGGTCATAGAAAAACATAATTATGTGCACCAAACATCTCAAATAGTCCATTAGATTCGAAGCAAATTGACTGTGACAGACGGACAGAAAGAAAGACACACGAATGATCCTATAAGGGTTCCGTCTTTTGAGATACGGAACCCTAAAATCGATGCGGCGATTTGATTTTTACAGGAAACAGTATCGCTTGAAACCGACAATGACGGTCTGAAATTTTCAGCCTTATGTTCTAAGATATACTCCTGAAAAGTGTTTGATCGTCAGTAAACTCGGCAGTACCAGTAGGTACTATAGTAGGTATTTTGTAAAATACAGCTCAGAAGAATATTTTATCTAACAACCATGGATGGTCTACATAAGCTCGTGAAATAAAAATCGAAATTGTAATTTCCTGGCAACGTCTGATCGAGGGACAACAATTTGCGGTCACCGACTGATTACCAATACGAAACCCCAACGAAAACACTAACAAACCACCCACGTACAAAAACCAACTCAATCACAACGTCAGAAAGTTTGAAATAGGGCGACAACGTTGGCGGATGTAAGATGTTTTAATCGAGTTATCGTTTAGTCAAAATTCGTCACGTTCACCGACATCTGTCGCCTGTAATCGAATCGAAGCTCGTTCAAATCGATCGACATAAAGACGATTGCATAATTCCTTACGATGACAATACGAATGGCGAGTAGGGAACGTGATTATACATAATAATGGTCGGGGAATCGGCTAAATTGCTTTCGGCGGAGCACCGATGACATTTCGATTATAGAGATCAATAGGATTTTTTTTTCAATTGACGATGGATCCTTAGCGATAAGTATTTTTTGGTCATTGTCTTTTTGTGGGGACAAAAAATTGATTGTAGTTTGCCTGTATGCGGAAAATTACAAGTTACTTGTTGTTTGAGTTTTTTTTTAAAGCTGACATGTTTATTACAAAAACAATATCATCTGCTTAGCTTCGAACCCAACGATTCAGACCTGAATTCAATTTAAATAACTTTAATTTACTTTCTGATTTCAATGTCTTCCTTTAAGCTGAAGATAGTAAATATGATTAAACTAGGTGATGCCCGCTACTTCGTTCACTTAGAAGTGTTGAAGTATATTATTTGTAAGAAAAAGAAAGTAGGCTAAGTGCTATTTCAGACTAAAATCTATCGCTTGGCCAAACATCCAAATTCGTTTAACCGTTCTGGCGTGATTGAGTAAAAAACATCGCATTAATAATATTAGTGAAATACAGTCTTTAATTTTAAATAAGTAGGTACACAATATTTACTTAATTTTAACCATATTGAAGAACAATCACTATCATCCCAAGAATTTCATCCAAAACCTTCAAAATAAAACATAGGACCCGAAGAAATATTTACTCAAAACGTTTACTAAATCACTTAAGAATTCATTAAGTAAACAAAGGCCCGTCCTGCAAGTAATCGACGCCCTCCACTTGATTAATAAGCCGCAAATTAAATAAGCCTTCTTTGACAGCATCAATTTTCCCCACAGTTACACCACTGGTACTGTTAGACCCCAAAAATCCACTTAGAGAGTCTATTTGAAATTTTGATCGACCCCAAACATGACACCTCGCATCTATTTGGGATGTAAATTGTCAAAGTTAAATTGGAATGGGTTTACATGGTGGTGAATTTGTAAAATGGGTGTTGAGGTTTTTTGCATTTTGGACGAAAACAGCTAGATACACAGACAGGAAATACGACTTTAAAAGGAAAATCTATGTGTGTGTGTCTAGATTTCTCAGCATTAAAAAAAGAATAATTGATGGTCATTGAAAGTTGTAATTAGATCGAAATCTTTTTTTGATTATTGATCATCGTCATCATTTTCAGCCTACATTAATCCACTGCTGGATGTGTATGCTTCTGCAATACGATTCGCGACAACTCATATCTAGTTGCTACCAGCAACCCTGCGAAGATCGTTGCTACACCGAGTCTAAGAACCTGATCATCCCGTCGGGGCCGCGGGTTGTACACTAGTTATCGCGGCCTCGACATAGAGGGCTAAGAAGGAACATGGGTGGTTTTTAATCAGTAGAAGTCTGACACTCCCTTTCGCTCTGCCCAAGAGCGGTTATTGGATGATTTTCCACCCGATAAAAAAAAAGAAGGGTCTGATCATCATATTTTTTTTTGTAAAAGCAAAGCTTATCAAGGTAACCTAGACACGTGTTGTGGATTTAATTTATGACAATGCCCATATTATTAACACGTTCTATACAATTCCAAGGATATACTCATCAAAAGGATTAACAAATATCTCGTAACGTCTATACATTGACACACCTTTAAATTATTATCTAATGGACCAGACATCATTGATGTCTTCCCAAATATGGACAGTTGTTTATTTCGAGGTAAACATTTCCTTTTATGTCAACGTAGCTATTATATAACTTATAGACAAGCTGTTATTTTTTCGACAGTTATTACTTTAATAAACTCGTATTTTTTTCCGGAAGTGCTAAGTTAATATTTGTGTCAGTGCTAAAGCCTCTTATTACCACTTATTCCAACCTTACTTTACTTTCACTCGTCATAACAACCCAATAGGGGATCGGACTGAGTCAAAAAATATGATTCTAATTAGTCCATCAGTTAGATTATCGAAAAATATTGGATACGTGTTTTTTGTTTTATCAAATTAATCAAAATTGACGAAGATAAGATGTGGTTGTGACGTCATTTGTAGGTAAAAATGTACTATCAAATGACGTTTTCGAAGAGTTCACGAGTTTTCGAAGCACTGTGTTGTCTTCATTTTTTGTTTATGTTAAAAAAGAAAAAAATACGTGTCCAATATTTTTTGGAAATCTATCTGACGGACTAATTAGTTTTTTTTATCCGATCCCCTATTGGTACTGAAAAAAAGCTGACAGAAAACATTCTGTCTATTTATATTACTATTTATTCACTATGCCAACGAGAACGTCAGGGGTACCCCACCGGCTGCGGGTTGTTGTAAGAGATACCGCAGCGTACATGGGTGGTTTCTAGTCAGTAGAAGTCTGACACTCCCTTTCGCTCTGCCCAAGAGCGGGAGGGGTTATTTGATGATTTCCCAAAACCCAAAAAAAGGGGTACCCAACCCATTAGAACATCGACTTATCGCCAGTAGTTATGTAATAGAGGACGAGCCTATAGCAATCAATCAAGCCCAAATCTAGCCTCTATGAGTGCTACTCAGACATTTGAGACATTCCGGATATAAAAATAACACTGTCTGACCCAGGAATCTAACTCAGAACCGCGCTATCATGCTTACAACAACGGCACCAACGCAGCAGTCATCACTGTAATTTCTTAAACAACCTTAATTCTAACAATTGCCAAAATATCACCATATAATCGCCTCCCAAAACAGTTTACGCGTCGCCGCCATTTTGCATCGCCCCGGATTGTCTCATACGTCAAATTGTCACGGCCAGTTGACGTTGATCGATGGCTGCACCTGGTGTGCTACAACCCTTGCTGACTTCATCGCCTGCAACTTGAGGAATGTGATTTATTAAGTCTGTGATGTAGTGAGAGAAAGTGAGATAATTTTTTGAAGGGTGGATTTGAATGGTGTTTAAAGAGGTTTTTTGGGTCTCCATTTGTTTGTTTATGAGATTACCAAAACCGACTTTACGTATTGCGCAATGGTACGCGGTTAAAGACTGTCTGTCTGTCTGTCTTAACTTGTTTAAAATAATTTTATATGCCAGCCTTATTAGTCTAGTGGTCGCAATCGCTACGGCTAAGCACCGGGATTCGATTTCCAGTTTGGGCAAAGTGTTATTGGGTTTTTCATCAGGGAGTTTTAGTTGCAGCCACGGAATCTGGATTCGTGCTGGGTTGATAGCAATGTGAATGTACCTACTATTAGGTACACCTTTGCCTAACCCTTCAGGAATTATAGGTGTTATGTTATGTAAATCTTATCAAAATAAGGCTAACGGATCGAAAATCTTTACCTTTCAATTAACAATAAATATTCATATTTTTGTGAGGAGACAAAATTAAATTGAAATTGAAAGATATCATAAGATGACACATCGATTCTTTTGTCAACAATTTTATACCAACTATGGCTTCCAACTGACACCCACAATCCTCATTCAAATTCAAACCTTACAGCTAAAAAATTTGGTACATTGAAGATATTTTGGAACAGCAAACTTAATTTTGGTCATTGATATTCCAATATGCTTGAAGTTGGATTGGGACCACCCAATGTTGGCTTGAATGGCCTCATTAAAGATTTTAAGGTGTTATTAAAGATTTCGGCAGATGGTGACAGGTGACAGAGAAAAAATAAGTTAAAAATAAGGAAAGAAAGAAAAATATACAAAAATGTGTCAGCTGCTATGACGCCATGATGTCCAAGGATTTGTGAACAAGGAAAATATTGATTTTGATGCCTAAAATAATTGTATTTGGTTTATGTTGTTAAATCTTCATGTTGTCAGTGTCTCCCTGCATAGTTTGTGAATTCACGGGCGGCTTACCTGTTTCCCGAACATTATAATCTGGGTCTCTTACTCTCCACATAGTTCGAGTAAATCGGTTTCTTTGGTAAGAGTACTCCACCCTAAGTTGCATCATTGATTCACTTCAGGCATGTTGAGGTCAAACGCAAGCCAATCTAGTGTAATAAATTATACGAAAAGTATGGTAAAAAAAAAACTAGAGAATCAAATAGATTGAGAGTAGTATAGTAGATATAGTATACAGGGTGTAAATCAACCCTTCACACATACATCAACCAAGCATTCTGTACATCAAACTAAGTACCCCTATGCAAAAATTTTTGCTGGGAAACGACTTTTTTTTTTGGGGGGTCAAAAATCTAATTTTACGGTAAAACTCAATGTTGCACTCTTAAAACATTGTGCTAGTGGATGCTTTGAATAGTAAACGGGTCATGGAGCTAATTTAAGTAAAGTTATAACCTGAAAAACTAGTATTTACAAAAACAGCTGTGCAAAATCTTGAACTTTGACCCCCAATATCTCCGTAAGTAGGGGGTTCGCAGGTATGGTCTAGAACCAAAAAATTATCGCAGTGGTGGGGAGAACAAGTGCCCTTCGTTTGCGTTAAGGGTACTTTTACACCCTTTAGTAGTATAGTCATCTACATAATTTGTGTCGTTTAAGAGTTACCAGAGAAGCTACATGCGAAAAAGGAGTCACAGCCAAACTTTCTTTATCTTCAACGTACTTACACGTTTGATGGATAGTAATTTTTTAACTTTACATCGATCAGTTGTAAAGTCAGTTGGTTGGTTCAAAATTATGTACTAAATAAGTGGCAAATATTTATGCGTCGGCGGCATCTTTTCCTGCCATTATAAGGATCATAATACATCTTACATGACCACAAACCTGATCACCATCCATGCGAACACACAAATACCAGCTCTATAATTAAACCACATAGGCTCGATATCGATAATTAAGCCGTAATAATATCGATATCGTCAACTGCGATGACGTCGGCACATCTCAAGGCACAATAGTAAATCAACGTCACATGTCAACCGAGTCCCTTGCCATCTTATATTCTTGTCAAACCCATTTTAACATGACCTTTAAGAAGCCATGACTTTAAACTTTCTCATATAATTTTGTGGCAGAAAGCAAGATCTGAGGGGTCTGGTTAGGTGGTTGATGATGACTTGCAAGTCTTCTGTCGCCTACCCACTTACTCCTAATGATAATATTAATGCTATCTCTGAAAGCAATCGGTAAGATGTTATAATGAAAGACTATCTTACTTTAATTTTGATTCGCGAAATGTTTTAAGGGGTAGTGATTTGTTTCGTATTTTGATTTGTCATGTTGTTGATCTATGTCTCAAGTTTGTAAGCAAGTTGTGATACCTTTAAATACTCTTTTATGTTTCTCGCGAAGGCTGAAGTTAAATTTTAATTAATACTGGAAATATCTTTTCCAATTGATAAGTTTTCGTCCAATCAAACCTTACTCCAAACCTATACAGCATAAACCATCACAACTCTCCTGCCTTTATCCCAATTTAGTTGGAGTGGATGCAGCTTGTCTTTTTCTTCCATACGGCTCTGTTACTCGTCACCTCCTATCTAACTATTCGTCACACAGTTCATACATATTATTTATTTATGTAAACTTCATGTACAAGAGTGGTACATAGGCGGACCACCATAAGGCATTCTCTACCAGTCAACCTTTGGGTCAAATAGGACAGCACTGAGGTAGAGTACAAAAAAAACGAAGGATATATTTGCCATTTTGTAAACATAATGCATAAATTATTATTATTATAATTCCGTCAAAACTGGAAGGAGGACGCGCGGGTTCGAGAGAAGTGGAAAGAGTGGAGGGAGGCCTTTGCCATGGAGTGGGACAGAGAAGGACAGTAAAAAAAATGCATAAATTGATGCAAACTAATACATATATATACAGATACAATTAAATAAACTAATAGATATTTTAATACATACAAATACGAGATAACTTATAATAATTACCTACTAAGACTAGTGGCTTGATCGAGAGCAATTCAGTCGGATTTTCAAACTTTTCTTTTGAAAAATCATCTTGCTTTATGCTTACCGCTTAAACCAGCCTTAAAAAAATTTAAACCAACAATTTCACAGCCACACTCCAGTCCATTCTCTGAGTCTCCCCCGAGATACCGTATAATGCAGCACACGATTCTAACCGAACATTGTGCTATATTGAGACATAAATTTTTCATACGCCGCCGGCCACTTCTGATAACCTCCTTGACCATTTGTTCCCAGAGGATGCATAAAGGACTTCTCTTGTATAAGGAATCACATATTTCATAACGGTGGTGTGTTAGAGGTGGGATGGTGTCGATGGATTTTGGGTTTGAAGTTCGATAAGTTTGAAGTGGATATTACTAAAACCAACATCAACATCCATAGCCCAACTTCATCCTTTATTGGTATTTTATTGGAAGAGGATGGTGGTGTCTCGCTTCGCTCACTCACTAGACCCTTCAGGGCTTCAGGGCTTCGGGGCTGCGGGTTGTACACAAGTTACCGCGGCCTCGACATATAGGGCTAAGAAGGAACATGGGTGGTTTTTAGTAAGTAGAAGTCTGACATTCCCTTTCGCTCTGCCCAAGAGCGGTATTATTTGATTTTCCAACCGCCAAGACCCCAAGTTCTCAAGCGAACTTACATATTAATTGTTGTAAACACAAAATAGTAAATACAGGACATCAAGTTAAGATAGAAGAGTACATTGGTACTGCTTGTTTCATAAGACATTTCTTACAGCAGACCAGCGAGAGGAAAGTACTTACCTATTCTTAAGAGACATTTCTTTTCTCCGAGTCTTTTGGGTTCTAGACTCTGTCCTATCTATAGGCCATGTGAAAACCCCAGTCTCGTTACCGAATTGGTATTTGTATAATATCAGAAATAAAACTACATATTTTAGCCCCAGGTATTAAAATTACTCTCGGCATACAAACCACAGGACAGTTAAGAATCGACAACGTTCTTGCAGTGTCGTTGGCTACATAGAATAAACACTACAAAATTTATTGCAAAAAACTTCCAAATAAAATCTCACTTCATCGACATTGCACTCACAACCTTACTATCCCATCCCTTATTTTCGTTCACACCCTCGAAGTTTTTTCTCCGTACCGTCACAAAGGGCTATAGGGCTACCGGACAATAATAAATATTTTGACGATATCGCATAAATATCCTTCTTTTATGAATACCAAGCGGCCCTGTGCCATCTAAGGGCGGTAATTTCTTATATTTTATGGTCACTCCTTTATAAATCGTAGCTATTTATATGGGATAGGGTTTCGCGCTGTTTTTTGTGAACGAGAATATTCAAATTGAGAGGGGTGTAAAAGACCTTTATGAGGGACGTTTTAATTTGTCAAAGGGTTCGTTTTTTGTGATGAATTTTGGGTAGTTGTGGTTCCATCCATCCATCCATCCATCCATCTGAAGGAACGCTCATCAAACTACCCCTTTGAAACCTTGTTGTTGCTCAACTTGCATAAGCGGAGCGAACTATTAATCCATTTATATCTGTTAAATATTTCAAAGACTTAGACACATAATTTCGCATTATTTTACAAAACTTTACATCACTCCTGTAATTCCCGAAGGTGTTAAACAGCGGTGTACCAAACAGTAGACCCGTATACCCACATTTTGCCAGTAAGGTTTATAAGTTCCATGTAATATTAGTAGGCGAGCCACCCAAACTAAACTCCGTGGCTGATGGAAGGAAAGAAAGAAAAATATTTATTTGTCGCAGAAACACACCGAGCATACAGGAAAAAAAACAATACACAAACAACGATTAACAGATATTAAAAAATAAAAAAAAAAACAACAAGCAGGGAATAAAAAAACTGCGACAAGTAGGTTGCCACTCAGCATGGTGCCGTGTTATGGTCACCCACAGTACAGCGCTAGTTTTCAGTGGTCACCCGTGAAAAACGTACGAAAGCCAAGAGCTTCAAAATTAGGTATATAAAATAAAATATGCAGTGCTGCGTGATGGCAAAATTTCTGATATCAAAACCGAATAACGCTTTGCCCGACCCAGAATTCAATGATCAGCAGTTGCACTTGCAACGAATAACGCACTATTTTATGCTCAGAAAATGTCGAATGAAAGCATAGTTCGAAATCTACCACGCAGGTTCATTCCTATATTAAGTATAGCTAGGTCTACCAACAGCCAAGTCCAAGTGTCAGTCGTGTGACATTGCCGGAAATTGCCTGCAGTCTGTGATGTGTCGCTGAGCACGCGACACCGCAACTCTAATCGCTGTGCCGTTACACTGCGGTGATACGTTTTATATCTAGCTCTGTTATTTATAAATGAGGACAAACCATTGCGGAAGTTATGGAGCTTTTGATTAGGTAGTTGTGTAATGATGGGTGGCATTGCAGCATAGCAGCTACAAATTCAACGCATTTTTGTCCATCATCATCATCATCAACAGTCTAATAATGTTCCCACTGCTCCTCCTCTCTTTGAGAGGGAATGGGTCTACCACGCGGGCCCAGTGCGGATTCATAGATGTCAGACTGAAGTCTTCCAATTTCTTGGTTCTAAAACATGCCGGTTTCCTCACGATGTTTTCCTTAACCGTTTTGAGAGCAGCGGTGATTAAATAAATTACACAAATTAATGTGCCTGCCTGGGTTCATACCCAGTTAACACGACCTACTGTTTGAAAGTCGGGGCCACCACCACTGGGCCATAGCTGCATTTATGTCCATCTACAACTAAATGTGGTGGCACATTTTATCCCAATTTCAAATGGGCTGTGTGGACAATGACACATGAAAGAAAAAGGAGTAAATGATGCCGAGATGTCTGACAATGGAAGAAGAAAACGTGTTGTGGTGACCCCAAGTAGAATGAAAGAAGAAAACGTGTTGTGTTGACCCCAAGTAGAATGGAAGAAGAAAATGTGTAGTGGTTACCCCAAGTAGAATGAAAGAAGAAAACGTGTTGTGGTGACCCCAAGTAGAAATGGGAAATGAGCAGAAAGACGATAACTTTCAGCACTGGATCTAGGAGTAATGAATTAAGGTCCCATATCTACGAACTTCGGAGTAACGTAATACAGTCAAAAAATTTACAACGAAACTAACGTTTTTTTTTTAATAGGAGCACTCGATAAAAGGACCTACTTTATTAGCCATAGTTCTTGAAACCCGTCATTAGAAACTTGAATCAAAATCAATTCAATTGAATAACAAAAAATCTAGTAAGCTTTCCATTCTAATGCTACCGAAAGTTTTTTAATAAAGTTCTACATACATAGAAAATATTCAGAAAAAAAACTGCCCTGTAATTTTCAAATATGAAGATCAAACATGATAAATTGATTGGAAAGCATCCCTTCGGACGATTGACCCTTTGATCCAAGCCAGGCTACTTAGCGGATTGGTCCTTTCATGTCATTCGCTTTCATACGAAAATGGATGTTCTAAAAAGGTTGGATAATGAAATGGTTTTACTTTTTTTTGTAGACTAAGCTATTTGTGTTATGGCCAGTGTACCTATATGGACAGGTAGATTTCTAATGGATTACTTAAGTACAGACGCCAGTAGATCAAGTTACTGCAATCTGAGTAATTTTCAACTTATTGCTAAAGTAGGTAATAATAATAATAATAATGGTCAGGTAGCGCCATCAGGATGGAATTTGGTGTGGACAAATGTGCAGTCATGTATGTAAAGAGAGGAGAGATTATGGAATCCGAGGGAATTCAGCTTTCGGATTCCATACACCTCAGATCCCTTTCCTCGACCGAAAGCTATAAATATTTGGGTATGTCGGAAGCGTTAGGCATTAACGTAGCTGACATGAAGCAATCGTTGAAGGAACGCTTCTTCGGACGCCTGAAGAAGGTTTTAAGTAGCCTTCTTTCAGGTGGGAATAAGGTGCGCGCCTTCAACGGTTGGGTCATGCCGGTTTTAATGTACTCTTTCGGCATACTCAAATGGACTCAGACCGAACTTGACGCATTGGATAGGAGAGTTCGTACATTGCTGACCGCAAATCGGATGCATCACCCACGATCATCGGTGATGAGACTGTATATCCCACGGAAGTGCGGGGGTCGAGGCTTTTTAAACGCGAAGACCTTCCACAACCGCGAGGTGTGCAGTCTCAGAGAATATTTTTTAAAAACCGATGTGGGTATGCACCGAGATGTGGTCGCAGTGGACAAGGGACTCATCCCGCTGTCCATGGCTAACGAGAACTGGCGCAAACCTGTGGTACTTACTGCTGATGACCGCAAGGTAGTATGGCAAAGCAAGGAGCTTCACGGGCGCTTCTACCGGGCTCTTCATGGGCCCGATGTAGATTTTCTAGCGTCCGTGTCCTGGCTACGTTTCGGCGACCTCTTTGGGGAAACTGAAGGTTTTGTCTGTGCGATTATGGACGAAGTTATGTTGACGAACAACTACCGGAAATATATTATGAAGGATGGAACGGTTGACGTGTGTCGGACATGCCATCGTCCGGGTGAGTCCATCAGACATATTATTTCTGGTTGTTCTCGTCTAGCTAACGGCGAGTACTTGCACAGACACAATCAAGTAGCTAGGATTATTCACCAGCAACTTGCCTTGAAATATAAACTTGTGGAGTCGGAGGTACCGTACTACAAGTATGTGCCCGACCCAGTTCTCGAAAATGACCATGTAACGTTATACTGGGATCAGTCTATCATCACTGACAGGACTATTGATGCCAATAAGCCTGATATAGTGGTGATGGACCGATCAGCGCGCCGCGCAATGATAATCGATGTTACCATTCCACATGACGAGAACCTCGTGAAAGCTGAAAAAGAAAAACAAATAAAATATCTTGATTTAGCACACGAGGTTGTCGATATGTGGCATGTGAACTCGGCTATCATTGTGCCGATAGTCGTAACGGCCAATGGCCTTATAGCCAAGAGTCTGGACGACCACCTGTCCAAACTTTCGCTCGGCGGTTGGATCAAGAGCCTGATTCAGAAGGCAGTACTCCTCGATACGGCTCGCATTGTGAGGAGGTCTCTGGAGCCCTAACCACCGGTAGCTTAGACCCTGCTCCCGTCACCGGTGGACGACAATTTTTTAAATTTTTAAATGTTTTTTTATGAGTTTTATATGAAATATTTAAAAATGTAAATTTTATGTGAATAAATAAATAAAGGAAATAATAATAATTTTATATTTTTAAATGTTTTTCTATATTATTTTGTATGGGAATATTTAAAAATATAATTTATGTGTAAAAAGTTAAATAAAGGAATAATAATAATAATATTTATTTTACCACAAAAATTAAACAATAACATATTACATGACTGGATAGGCTTGGTATACATTTTTAAAATGGAATCCTCTGTTGCCGAACTAGGACGGATCCTGTATCTCGGCAAGCAGCGCCATCCCCTAGCAGATTTCACTACAATGTTTATAAGCCTGACTAGACATACCACTTGCATCTATTTCATCATCTGCCTAGCCTTTTCCCAACTATATTGGGGTCGGCTTCCAGTCTAACCGGATGCAGCTGAATACCAGTATTTTACATAGAGCGACTGCCTATCTGACCTCCACAACCCAGTTAATACTAGGTAATACGATACCCTTTGGTAAGACTGGATGTCAGACTTTCAGGTCACTGGCTACCCGTAACGACTGCCAAAGATCTAGATATGGCACCCGGGACCAACAGCTTAACGTGCTTTCCGAGGCACGGAGGAAACTCGGTATGTAATGGGCGGTCACCCATCCACAGATCGACCTAGGCAAGCTCAGCTTAACCTAAAGATCGACCCGAGTGGCAGTTCTTATAAAGCCACGAGCTCCTCACTTGCATTTATTTATGATAATTAATTAATTATTCCTGAGATTCACATCTACATTACATAGCTCTTATATTACATTCAATAAAACAAATATTAATAAATTTTATACAAATAAATAAAATTAGAATTGATCATTATGTAAAGAAAAATATAAGATAAGTGGAAAGATTTAAGTATCGCATATGTATATAGGTGTTTTCGTGTATCTGTGTGTGTGTGAGTGTGTGTGTATGTGAAAGATGTGTAAATGTGTTTCTTTGCTTTTGTACTTGTGGTACCGAAAACCAACTGTAATGCGTCTATTAATTTTGAATTCTTAGAAGGTCTTCAGTTTCCTCATAAGAAAGACTATGGAGATAGTTATGAATTTTCTTCTTACAGTGCAATTTATTAAGTGGATAGATGTTCAGAATTTTATTTATTTTATTGTACATGGGGGGGCTATAATAGTAAAGAATTTTTTTATGAACGATGTTTTCGGTTTGTACGACCGAGAGCACACTATAGTTTCCTACGCTTATTTGTTGTACTAGGATCGTATACTAGTGAGCAGTGTTGTCTAAAGAGAATTGTTTCTATGAAAATTTGTCTTACGGTTGTCACATAACAGTACTGATATAGATCTCTTTTTGGAGACAGTATTGGTTTAAAAGTTGAAATTTTTAAAATGGCACGTTGTGCGATTTCCAAACTATTTAAAGTAGTTTTTGGGGCGCCCCCCATGAGGAGATACAGTAAGAGATGATAGATTGACACATCGCATAGTAAATTTGTTTTAAGAGACTCGCATCTGTTATATGTCTTAGGTTTTTAAATATATTATAAATGAGTTTGCGAACTCTGGATGCTAGCACTTTTATGTGTGGCTTAAAGCTGAGATGTCTGTCAACTGTAATACCGAGATATTTTACAGTCTTCACGCATTCCAGCGGTTCACAGCTGCAGTTGTTTCTACTGGTACACTTATGAGGAATTTTAAGTGTCTCTCTAATATCCGGATTGTTTCGGATCGAAAAGGTGAGATATTTAGTTTTCTCAATGTTTGAAGTCAACACATTTTCAAACAGCCAATGTTGTACCATATCAAAACCATTTTGGGCAGCATAAAATACTTCATTCCAAGTATTAGCAGAGAAAACTAGAGCGGTGTCATCAGCGTAAGAGATTACTTCACAATTTGGTATACTTAGGTTTGTGAGGTCATTTATGTATACCAGAAATAGAGTAGGTCCTAAAATGCTGCCCTGTGGGATTCCAAAAGGAAAGGAAAGGTGCCTGTTTCAAGACATAGGTTAAAAATAAATGTTAGTGGCGGGACATTGAAGTTTTTAAAATGTTTTAATAGTTTGTTAGAGATGTTGTCCCATCCAACCGAACATTCAGACTTCAGATTATTTATGTGACGAGCTACTTCTTCTTCAGTAGTCTCCATTAAGTAGAAAGAGTGTAAGGGGGGTTTTTTTTTAGTTTACCAACTATGTGCTTGTCACCATCGAGACTGTGTAAGTTAGTAATTCTTCCAGCCAGTGACCGTCCTACGCTTACGAAGTAATCATTCAGGTATTAGGTTCAAGTTTGATTGGAATGACAGTTTATAGACTCTTGATGTGTATGTATCGTCCGATTGATATAGAATTTTAGATGTTGTTTGGGTAATAGATATTGTAAGGTCAATCGATGATATTCAAAGAGTTCGTTGCATCTCTTTTTGTCTGCTCTTGAAAAAATTAAAAAAAGTAAACAGAAATTTTGAAAAGGTAGTTTCAATTTTAGAAAAACATTTAATATCGTAAAGAGGCCATTACTTATAATTATTTACCTTTTCTTATAATTTGTATGTTGTGCTGCTAGTAATTACTTTAACGACACAAAATTACTTTACATTGAAACTTAATGATGTGCCAAGGTTTTGTGAAACTACATTAAAAGTGTGCCAGAAAAAATGTTCAAAACAATTAAAAACATGATTGGCTTTATATTAACAAAGAAACGTTTTCATAAAATACTCATAAAACTTTGTAGGCTTATTAAAAAAAATGTTAACGAGACTTGCCAATTATGACCCCTTTGGCCAGTTAGAAAGACCTTCCCTTCCCCTTCCTTAGTTCACAATTCCAGAAAACTCCGGCACATTTTAGTGAAATGAAGAGGTCTTTCTAAGTTGGTTCCTTTTGCATACCATCTACTAAAAAGGTGGGTGTGGTCGATTTAAAAATGCGAAAAGATCAAAGGTCTTCATATTTTTTGTTGTATTTTGACATCAGTCGCTTTTATATAGTCATGTTTTATGGTAGTAATGAAAGTGGACTTTTGACTTCATGTGCTTTGTTGTCATGAGGAAGCAATCCACTGCCCACTGGTATCCCACAGAAAAATGGGTTCAGAAATATCAGTGAGTGAATGATTTAAACTATGATTAACTGCATATTAGATTTTTATTGCCATTCTTTAGTTTTATTCCACCTCACCTCATAGAATTTCATACAGTCCATTCCTTTCGTCAACATTTTAAAATAAGGTTTTGAGAATTCGGTTTATAAGGGACTCGTTTTGACCGCATTCGTTCTGTCGTACTGCATGTATCTTGTATCAGAAAATTGGCCATACATTTGGGTCTAGTACGCTGGCGATAATGATTAAAGTCATATAAGTTTTAACTGACATGGTCACTAACACTATCATCAACATGACATGGTAAAATCAAAAATCAAAATCAAAATATTTTCATAAAATATAGGCACGGCACTGCACATGGGCACTTATAAAACGTCGCTAAAAAGGGGCACGGCTCGGTGCGTTGTTCGATTCCTAAGGAAAAGAACCGGCAAGAAACTCCAGGTAAATATCCCATTCTCAGTATTAATGATAGTATTATGAAAGATCCAGCCAGCCCTTTTATTTATGGTAGATTAAAGCCTTAACGTCGATAGTACAGTTGTTCAGATGGAAATTTTAATACCTGACCTACTTGAAAATCTCTAAAAGGACTCCGGCCGGCTAAATTCGGCCGTAGCGCAAAGACAATCTTTTCAGATGTGGGTTCATGGATGACAAGTATGAAGATCTCAACAGTGTATGCGGCGTGTCTCTACAGACAATTGCCCACCTTTCAAGCCCTGATACCTGCGCAGTTGTCGATCTATCTCTGCATCAGCAAGCTTATTGAAAAACCATCGATACGCTAACGAAGCGAAAAACTTAAAAGAAAATTAGTCGCGTCTCGAGCATACCCTTTTTTTTTTTGGCGGGTAGAAAATCATCGAATAACCCCTCCCGCTCTTGGGCAGAGCGAAAGGGAGTGTCAGACTTCTACTGACTAAAAACCACCCATGTTCCTTCTTCGCCCTCTATGTCGAGGCCGCGATAACTAGTGTACTACCCGCGGCCCCGACGGGCGTCGGCCCTTTCGGGCCCCTCCCATGTTGCTGACATCTCTTTGAGGCGCGCGATGAACACGAACGCGCCGTCGACACGGCCTGTTTTTGACGGACGGACGGCGAGTTAGCCCATCACTCACCGTCCACAGGCCCGCGCCTACGGTGGCCGGAGGTCATCGCGAGACCCCCGACGCCCGGAGCACCTCCCGCGGCGGCTGGGACGAGAGGTTCTCTCCCTCTCGCGTTCTGCCACCTCCATCGCTAGCATCATTGCTTCGCAGAAGGAGGCGACGGCGTCCCATTCCTCCTCGCCCCGGACCATGGCTTGCACCAGGGCCGGGCGTGAGAGGTCGCCGCCGCCGATCGCCGCTACGAGAACACGGCGGGGCTCCGCCCAAGCGGGGCACACCTCCACTGTGTGCTCCACCGTGTCCTCCGGCCGATCCTCACAATGGTCTCGAGCATACCCTTAATGTAACAACAGACGAAGTCCTAAACACGACAGCAACCAACGTTTGTCACACTCCACCGCGTTCGTAACAAAAACGAATTTCCTCAAGTCTTCCGCACAAAACGTAACAGTAACACATTTACCGATATTAGGAAGGAATAATTAATTATTAACGTTTTATCGTGGTCATCCAACACGGCATATTGTCACGCATGCACTTACCTACTGACTGAAATTGATTTACTGGGGTTTTTCAGTGATTTCGTAATGTACGCATTTATCAGTTGTTTGGTTCTAGTTCAACTGTCTTTCAGTTTTCAGGTAAAAGAATATCGGATCTTTTCTTTTCTAATGTCATGATAGAGATATTATTTGCAGGTATAAAAATCTGATTACGAGTCATGTCAATTAAGTTTATAAAGTCATTAAACTCAAGTTACTTAACTGCTAACAATTAAAATAATATTGTTAAGATAAGTACTTTAAACATTAACTTTGAAGGTCAGAACGTTGAAAACAATTAAAAAACCCAATGTCCTTATCTATCAACAAAATAATAATTAATGTCAGCGTAATTAGAAGATACCAGTTATGTGAACAAATTAACAAAAAACTCGACACGATAATTTTTGTGATGTATTTTTTTATACTACCTGTGTATTTTGAAACGCGGCAGAAATGGGAATTAACATGACAAGTTCTGAGTTTGACAGCTCGTTGACGTTACTCTATGGCAGTGTCGCCGCCATGATGTGTCAAGTTAAAATGGGCGAACTATAATGGTTTTATAGAGGAACTTATGTTAAAATGCATGTCTTATCTTGGGAAACTCCATTGTCTAAGTTATTTGCATAATAATAAATATATTGTACGGTGACTTGAGTTTTTGATGAATCGCACATTTTTAGATAAAAACTCTTTAATGTTATAATTATTTTATTTATACCTAGCGGACCTGGCAGACGTCGTACTGCCCGGGCAGCAGCGCCACTTACCGGGTCCAAGACATTGGTCCAAGACAACAAAATCCCCATTAACCAATGATATATTAAAACTATAGATACGTTGTCCGCCCTCAAAAATGGCAACATGAAATGAAGCCAATTGGCCACATCGCGCTTAGTTACGCACCAACCTCTCGCGCGACGCTACGTTTGTTCTTAATTTAAATCGTATGTGTAAACCTGCGCGAAACATAAAGACAACAGGCATCAACAGGCATCCCGCTGTACGGTGTCATATTTTCTTTCCCTTTCTTTACGCGTAAAAGTAGTTATATAATATTTTCGCCGTTTTGAAGCGCCGCCATGTTAGTTAATGACGTGTCTATATATAATACGTCATTGCCATTAACAACATGATCCGCCATTTATTGAATTCATTTGTTACAAAAAATGTGATACCTAAATGAAGAACCGCTCGACCGATTTTGTGAAAACTTCACTTAGACCATCTACTAAATAGTTCGAACAAAACCTAAACATTTGGTTTGGATAGGTGAGCCCGTTCTTGAGTTATAAAATTACAAAGAAAAGTGACATTGATTTTTATATATATAGATAAATAATTTTTCCTTTGAATTTTCCTGCGAAACAATGCTTTATCAAAATCTAGTTACAAGTTAACCGCAATTTTGTATACTAGGAATATACTTTTTTATAACTATGGTGAGTAATGTAATGATCATGTTTGCAAAGTCAAAGCTCGAGACTAAATAGTAATGGCGACACGTGTCTTAAAGTTTAGCCATGCTTGCCTAGTTTGGAATGAGTGACCATCATTACACATCAAGTCTCCGTGTGGACTGTCATTTGTAGATCTTTGACAGTCAGATGCCGTCTTAAAATCAGGCTGTTCAAGCGGTTTCATATAACACAGTTACTGTGTTGTAGAGGTCAGAGAGGCAGTCGCTTTCTGTAAATTACTGGTACACAGCTCCACCCGGTGAGACTGGAAACCGACCTTTATTTGTAATGTTGGGATAACAGCTAGGCAGATTGTGAGTTTTGTTTTTATAAAAACGTCGCCCCACACTAGGAATTTCTCCTGTATCGTGGGTGCGTTCACAAACATTTAAACTCACATACACAAATACCCAGACCCGGAACAACTATCAATTGTCAAAATGTCATACAAATATTTGTTGCGTGCGGGGATCGAACCCGCGACACGCAGCGCAGCAGTCCATTGCTTGAGCCACTGCGCCAACCGTGCCGTCAGTTTCTACCATTGCAAATAGAATAGGTATAGATAGACGCTACGATAAGTTTTGTATTTCACACCCAAATCTAAATTTATAAAGCACTGTCTATTAACTTCAATGATACTGATTGACTATACAAATTGAGCCTGATTCATAGTCAGGTCAGTAATTTAGCCTTGCCATAAAAACCATGAGAATCAGTTAAAATAGGTGTTAGCCAATTGTGGAGTTTAACACTTTTTATGTGATTCTAAATTTTATGACGCCGTTTATGTTTATTTTCGTTAAGTTCATTTGAAAATTTGATGTCATTCTTACTAATATTGGTTGTAGTGTTGTGTCTACATTGGAAACTTTGGGCCATTTTATCTTAAAACCTTACAGTCACCACTGCATCAAGTTTCCACAAACTGTATTTTTTTTCCAAATGATTTTAAACCTTAAAATGTTGACTGTTAAGGTCCAAATTAATTTTGACAGTTTAAGACAATACCTACTGGTATTTAGTATTGTCTTATCAAAAATTAGTTGGGATCACCGCAGCATTATCTTCTCCGTCTATAAAGGGTGTAAAAGTACCATTAACGCAAACGAAGGGCACTTGTTCTCCCCACTACTAAAATTTTTTTTTGTTGTAGACCATACCTGGGAACCCCCTAGCTACGAAGATATTGGGGGTCAAAGTTCCAAACTTTGCACAGCTGTGTTTGTAAATACTAGTTTTTCAGGTTATAACTTAACTTACTCCATGACCCGTTTACTATTCAAAGCATCCACTAGCACAATGTTTTAAGAATGCTACACTGAGTTTTTACATTCTATTCTACATTCATATCTTTTGATATCATGATAAAAAATAACGTTTTATGATCTTGCGTTACGCTTTATTGAGTGTTACTGATGTCGACTAATTACCGAGGTTAATTAAAAGTAGCAAGGAAATATTGTATTATCTATTCTCTGAAATATCATCATTATTTCAGCCGAAGGATTTATTTATTATTTATTTACTTAATATTAATTATAGAATATCCAAACCGATGCTATAAACACACAAATTGGATGTATTTAAGGATGTGTTCACATCCTTAAATACATAATTATGTATTAAAGAAGTGACAAGTTTTTAATAACACAAATAAGTGACACTTTATTTTTAAAGTATTATCAAATTATTATTATGATACGTTTACGAAATAAGGGTGCGCGCTGAGCCGTGTACGATGACAGAACTTGTCATGCTCTACGGATGTTATTAAAGTGTCTATAACGTCTTCATTAGCATATTAATAACGAGTTAAAGTGAATAATTCAAGATATAAAGACTTTATTTCAAGTTGACTATTCGGGACTTGCCTAATTCCTCATTTCTAATGTCTTTCTTTTTTCGTATAAGATGCCCTTTATCGTAAATGATGAAAAACAGTTACTTAAAGAAAGTTGTAGGAGTAATATTTTGTTTAAAGATAAAAAATCTCGGGGCTGCGGGTTTTTCGAAAGAGATACCGCGGCCTCAACACAAAGGGCTAAGAAGGAACATGGGTGGATTTTAGTCAGTAGAAGTCTGACACTCCCTACCGTTCTATTCAGTGCCGGAGGTGTCATTTGATTAGTTGATATGGGACAGAGGCAAGATAATAATGACATGTCAGACAATTTGTCATTAGAAGTCTAAATCTACTCGTTGTCCTTGCAAACACCGCCGTCCGCTACGCATGAGAATAGATCCTGGGTACGAATACCTGGTCGGCCAGACTGTTATCTTTCATCAATACTTTCTAAGTAGAAGTGTCTGGATTTGTTACAAGTTGACCACAATAGCCAAAATGAAATGTGGATATCCTCCAGGATTTAATTACCCTTGGAAACTACAAGCCTGGTGTAATGTTATAATTTTCTAATAACATGTTATGTAATGTCGTATAAGACGTGCGCCTGCGCAAGGTGAGGGTGCGCGGCGGCGCGTGCGCTCCGCTGGGTTTGTCACGCTCCACGACAATTGGTGGAAAAAATCCACTGAACACACCTACTAGGGATGTCAGAATAGAACAATTATGGTCGCAGTGCTCGGAGAGTTTTGTTTTTTGTTCTTTAAAATAAAATATTAAGTACTTAATTACATTTTCTTGAATTTGTGAAAAATTGAAGATTTTAGTTCAAGATCGAGTGTTATTTTCTGTACATGATTAGAATGTTCTACTCTGAACCGAACCATTTGCAAAAGATAGAAGATGTTATGTTCGAGCAGAATATGACGGGAATAAAAAAAAATACCATGAAACTGAAAACTCATCCAGTGTTACACGACCCCTAACGGAGACCGCGTAACACTGGTCAGTTCCCTCACTCGTCGTAGAGTTTCATCGATTAGTCTGTTTCGCTGATTAATTTTATAGTAACGTGTTAATCACTAAACAACCGTCAGTTTTCGTTCAAAAATAATTTTGCATGCCGTGTTTTGAAAAACAATCAAAAATAAAAAAACCTATAAAATATAATTTTTTTCAGGTGTCAACCCTAAACGCATGGACCTGTTACGTGGCGTGCAGTGGACGGATTCACTCGCCGTATAAGTAATCGCGATCTGTTAATAAATACCATTCTTCGCTCACTGCAACGAGTACGGGCTCTCAACGACGAATTGTCAGGAAATTGTATTTAAAAAGAGTTTTTTTGTAAATTGTTTTAAATTAGAAAAGGTTTGAAAGTAGTCTTCGGTACGTATAAATAAGAAATCATTTCAAAATCCTTTCCATTTATTTAGACAAAAAACTGACAGGGTTAACAGGTGGTCCCAAACTAGGCATAGCCTGTATCTTGATGATCCAGAATCTGCACAAAGTTAAACATGTTTAATGACCTTCTAGCCAAGAAAAATAACGTAATAAAAAACAATAAAAAAAAAACAACACAAAAAAGTGAAAAATTTACTTTAGAACAAAAATCATTTTCTGAAATCGGTGACTTTTGTTTGTTTGATTTAATTTTTTTGCCACGGACTTCAGAAATGGATTTTTTTTTCACTTTTTAGTGGTTTACGTGTGCTCACCCCTTCACAGCGTACCTACTGGCGTGATGTTATGTTATGAACTGGTGTAAACAATAGACAGACATGGGATTTCAGCAATACCAGTCCATTTGGTACAATTTATTGAGGAGTTCCGTTGCCTACTCAGAAGTTCTTCGTCAGATCTTCATTAAATTAAAATGGGACCACTCTGAGAAAGTACTACAACCAAACAAAAAGTGTCAATAAAATTCCATGAGTTCTCTCTATTTTTCCAGGATCCCATCATCAGATCCTGACTTGATGATCATGGGACCACCTGGATAGTATACCCTTTCAAACAAAACAAAAAAAGTCTAAATCGGTCCAGCCATGTTCGAGTAATCGGAGAACAAACATAAAAAAAGATCGGCGATGAATTGAGAACCTCCTCCTATTTGCAGTCGGTTAAAAATTAATAAAACTTAATTAATATCAGTTCGTTTTAATAAAAAAATATAATTATGTGACTGTTTTAATATCCTAATTGCTTACAAGTCATTAAACATTGCATACGTAATTTATGACTATTGAAAAAAAAGTTCAAGTGCGAGGTGACATTGACTAATGACGCCTATAGTTTTTTGTCAATATTTGTAAGTAATCACAACGTTTGAACAATTAGAAATAAAAAGTTGTTTTTTTTTAGGTAGTTGTAGTTTTTGTAGGTATTAAGTAGACATTTATCAAAATCCTGTAACACACAGTCACAGTCCTGACAATTTATATAAAGGGTGTAAAAGTACCCTTAACGCAAATAAAGGGCATTTGATCTCTCCACCACTGCGATATTTTTTTTGGTTCTAGACCATACCTTTGAACCCCCTAGTTACGAAGATATTGGGGTCAAAGTTCCAAACTTTGCACAGCTGTGTTTGTAAATACTAGTTTTTCAGGTTATAACTTTACTTAAATTACCTCCATGACCCGTTTACTATTCAAAGCATCTACTAGCACAATTTTTTAAGAGTGCTACATTGAGTTATACCGCAAAATGTGATTTTCGACCCCAAAAAAAAATCGTTACCCAGCAAAAATTTTTGCGTAGGGGTACATAGTTTGATGTACAGAATGCTTGGTTTACGTTTGTGAGAAGGGTTAGTTTACATCCTGTATAATTTAAATATAAACCGTATTAATTAGAGTAAGACAGTGAAAAAATATTAGGACGAGATTTGCAAATAATATTGATATAAAATATTTATTTCGATAGAAATTGATTTTCCCATTTTTAATCATCACATTGATGCATCTTATCTTGCATCTTATCCCAATTCACTTGGGGTCGGCGAAACAAATCTTTAACTTCTTACATAATTCTCTATTACTCGAGCACCGCTTGCTGTACTAAAGAAATATAACCGTCTTTCTTTCATGTTCGTCGCACCATACCCGCACCTATTCGTCACAAGTGCATATTGCATTATTCATGCGGTCGGCCGGCCGCGTCGGTCACACCGCCCGCAAGAACGGAACCGCTGTGCGCTGCACTTGCGTTAAAAAAACTCCGCACCATCTTCTATCGATTGGGCTTTAACATGCAATTGTTTGTTGACTTTACGTGGAATTGTTTTTCTTTTACGCTCTGTGCATTATGTGTTTATGGATTTTATTTAATTAGTATGTGGTTGCCAATAATAACTAGGTATATAATTGCGACAACAACTAAAAATAAATTTTTTAATACTTTTTAGTGAAATGGTTGTATACTAATTCATTATTAGGTTACACCAATGTGGCTGCGGGATGTTGTAAGAGATACCGCTTCCTCGACAACGAAAGGGCTAAGAAGGAACATGGGTGGTTTTTAGTCAGTAGAAGTCTGACAATCCCTTTCGCTCTGGCCAAGAGCGGGAGTTATTCGATGATTTTCCACCCACCAAAAAAAAAAAAAAGGTTACACTAATGCCTGACCCGTCGGAGAAGGCGTGATATTATGCGTTACGTTACCTATGGGGTTGCCAATCTGTTTACTAAACGTGGTTAAGTTTTTGACGATTTTTTTATATGTTATTTTATTAACACTAAAAGCATTATTGGGTTTTTCCATCAGGGTTTACTTAGTAGTAGCCGCGGACTCTGGATTTATGCCCCGTTGATGGCAATAGGCTCAGTTTATTAAATGGCACCCAAACTATGTGCTGATATGTATGTGTATGTACTAAAGGGCAACTTTTCTATTGCCTGCCTGCATGACACTTTGAGGGTTGTTCAAAATAGATACCGCGGCCTCGACACAAGGGCTAAAAAGAAACATGGGTGGTTTTTAGTCAGTAGAAGTCTGACACTCCCTTTCTCTCTACCCAAGAGCGGGAGGGGTTAATTGGTGATTTCCCACCCCTAAAAAAATATATAAATACATTGTATAGTATTTTGAGAGCAGTGGTGGCCCAGCAGGGCTATTGCGTATCTTTTAAATGACAGTGGCTATCATATTGTCTATGGATTAACTGTCAAATTGGTTATGGTTTAGTACAAAACTGAACCATTTGACAGGAATTGAAAGGCACTATAGGTTAGCCACTGCCATTTAAAAGACATTTGACAGGAATTGAAAGGCACTATAGGTTAGCCACTGCCATTTAAAAGATACGCAATAGCCCTGCAGGAGAGCAGTGGTGGCCCAGTGGTGGAGGCCCGAATTACGAACAGTGAGTCGTGGGTTCGAATCCAGTCAGGCGCATTACTTTGTGTAATTTATTTCAACACCACTGCTCTCAAAACGGTGAAGGAAAACATCGTGAGGCAACCGGCATGTCTTAAAACCAAACAATTCTAAGACATGTGATATCTACCAATGCGCACTGGGCCTGCGTGGTGGATTATAGCCCATCCCTCTCCTAGAGGGGAGGCCTGTGTCCCTGCAGTGGGCACATTGTAGGCAGATGATGATGATAGTATTTTGAATATCCTTGTTTTTAAATCTGTTCCGACCTTTACTATAAAATGTAACCATCGCCGAAACATCGAAAGAATTTCTTAAATTCATTAAAAAATATTCAGCGAAATCCACCCAACGATATAGGACGGTACGGTACACAAAAAATATGCCAAAATTATTTTATAACTCAGTAAATTCGAGCTTGGTGATATATAAATTAACAACTTTACATAAGCAAGGAATCAACCTTCAAACACTCCTTTCGGCAGGTGAATAAAGTTTAAAATTGCTTAATTAATATTTTTAAGGCGGTATTTTATGACATGGTTTTCCGTTAAACGCCTTGGACAGTTCGCGGTAAGGTCGGCAAAACGGTAGATTGAACGATTTCGATGACGACGCGATATTATAAATCGTTTTTGTCAAATGTCAACTTCTGTGGTCGCCTCCGTTTGGGGTTTATGTCTTTTTTGTGAACCTTATTATTAGATATAACTTGTTTACTGTCTACTAATTTTCAAGGATAAAAGATTAATACAGGACACATTATAATTAAGCATTCATCAGTGTGAAACGTAATACTTAGGATAGAATTAAAAAGGTTGGACAATATAATTAATCTGTGGTTTCATCTAGACTTGTGTGTATTTGGGGTTTTTTGATTTTTGGATATGAAGTTACTAAACTTCCATCTATTTTTAGACATTCTTGCAGAAAATGAGGCATAATTTAGATTGTTGCCTGAATGAAAATAAATTTAAAAGTACGCTGCAACCATTTTCTGTTGCGTAGGTATGTTCTTTTATAATAATATGCATTCATTTTAAGTTAATGATATTATTTTGAAATCACAAACGGACACAATAATTTCATTTATTTGTATAGAGGTTTTAGGTTCTTTGCATCTAACAGGGCTGTCAAAAAAACAAAAAGTTCTTTTCCAACATCTCCAGTTCAGGCAAACATTTTTAGAACTTTTATCGTTGCACACTTCTAAGCGACTATATTGCGCACATCAAAGGTACAGTCAGCGTCGTGTTTATGAGCAAGTATGACATGATAGGGACAAAGTTAAGAATGTTAATTGATCCTCTCTTTGATACTAAATGTAAACAGGGGGAGTTTTTAATTTGATGCGCTTAAGTTTGTTTTTAGGGCGAGATTAAAATCGTGTTTGGAGATGTGTGTATTTGAGTGGATATACCTACACATTACATGAGCTGATTTTTGTGTTTTATTCGCATAATTATGTTTTTTTTTTTGATTTTGTTAGATTATAAAACCTTTACTATTAACAATTATGGACAATTACCGGGTCTGAAATAACTGTTAATTTTTCAATATTTTTATTGATGTTTACTGTTCGAATACGATCTGGAAGTCTGAAAGTTACACCTTCTTTGGACACGGCGTTTTGTCATGCAGAAGTAAAAATAATACTTTAGTGTAGTGCAAATTCTATGTTGCAAAAAATTTTAGGTTTCAAGTTATACGAAAATGAAATACAAATATGAACCGTTTAAGCTTTCACGATTTATAACGTAACTTATATTGTCACTACTACGGAATTTCTTCCATATCGGGAGCTCATAGTATTGGATAATCAAGGGAGAATAATTCTCCCTTGATTATTCAATTATTATCACTTAAGGAATATTATATTCCGTAAGTGACAGACAGTATAAGTTTAAATGGCCACCGCCTTAATCGAATCATTAAACATCATCGATTCCTCACAGAATTTATACAGCAGTGAAACACCATAGTTTATCAAATTATTTGTGTATTATTTGTGTCTTATTCTCAAAATAATCATCTACCAGAGAGATATGAGTATGACTCGTGCTACTATCCATCCAAACATAATCCACGACACGTAAAACCCAACTCATATTATTCCAAAGACAAAAATACTTCGATAATTACAATAACTCAAGAGCTCTATTATAAACCAGTTAAACCTTACAAGCATTAAGTACAGTCACCATCAAAACATCATACGCACGACAAAAAAGACAGAATGGTACACACGTGTATTCTGTTTAACGGGTTCAACGTCCGTAAGCTAAATTAGTACACTTCCTTAAAGTAATGTTAAAGGTATTCCGTTTATTTTTAATTATGAGTACGTATCGTGAGTGCCCTGAGTGATCGTGATGATCGAAGGAACGAAATAAGTGACAGTGTTTTGAGGTAAGATGAAACGGCGGCCATTTTGTTTCAGGTGACAGTTTCTTGAATTTAGAACTGTTAAAAATGAGTTATTGTGCAATTTGTGTGCGAAGGTGATATTATTCGTGTCTAAGTTGTATTGAAATCTGTACTACCATTGAGTCTGTGTTAGTATGATTGATAGAAAAAATAATTTATTATAGGTACAATTGTCACCTATTTGGGTAGTACCCCTACTAAGTACCTACTTATTTTGGGGGTTAACCCGACAATGACGATCCAAATGTTTTAAGTACTTACCCACTTATGCTGTAACTTATAAAAACTTCCATAAATTAAAGCGTTACCACGACCACATACTTTACATTAATTAATTAACTACCTACTTCTTTAATTGTTTAAAAGTACAAGTAGATTAATGATATGTTTGAAAAAAATACATTGTGAACGGTAAAGCCGGGACCTTATTGGTGAGGTTCAGAGAGGTCACGTGCATGGCACTTGCAACCGGAATGCGTGTATGACCGTGGTCTAGGCGAAGAGAGTCGCATCAAACTGTATTCTATAGTTTTATCAGTGTTTTTTTTATTTGAAATGGGTTTACTCTTGACCTCAATCTTGCCCTAAGGGCAGCGATGAGGTCGACGATGGAACGAGCTTTCCCAGAAGAAGCCTATTTACTCGCGACTTAAATAATAATGTATGAATAATATTCACATTTGCTTTTCATTAGTCATACCTTTAAGAGGTTGTCGTTGATTATTCAATAAAGTAATGCGTATTTGAAACAACTCATTGACATTAAAAAAAAGTGCATAATAATTTTATTGTTTGGTGTTCATTAATTGACGGTGGCACTTTCAAGTTTGTGAGGTCCTCATAATGAGTTGGTGGAGTCATGAATACGAACTTACTGAGGTAATTCTGCTGTACCCCTAATTTTTTACCCGTTGCCATCCATACATTTACAACCATTTATTTTGTTTGGTTTTATTTTTAGCTACATTACAGGCAGCTTTAACTATAGTAGAACCGCAACTAATCCTCTATCAAAATAGTTTAAATATTTCGGTAAGTGGATTCCAAAACCAAAAAAATAATAAATCTAGCGGAAATAGCCATCGAATAGGATAGTTAACCAAAAAAAAAAATTTGTCCGTCAGATAGATTTCCAAAAAATATTGGACACGTATTTTTTCACGTAAACAAACAATGAAGACGACGCAGTGCTTTGAAAACTCATGTGACGTCATATTCTAAGACATTAGTATGATATTTTTTACCGGTCCGTGACGTCACAAACCCCCACTCAAATCTTTGACGCGTTTTATCTTCGTAAATTCTGATTGATTTGATAAAACAAAAAGTACGTATGCAATATTTTTCGATAATCTAACAGACGGACTAATTAGAATCATATTTGTTGAGTCAGTAAACATCCCAATTCATCAATTCATTGTGGTCAGCACACCATGTCTTCTCCTACAATATATTCTATTACTTGTCGAGTCTCATCAGATACCTTCTTTTTAGCCATACCATCCTTCACATAGTCCATCCATCGTTTCTTTGGTTTTCCTCTACTGAAACGTTCTCTGTTATGATTATTTTGCTACTTGCAATGCTGATTGTACAATTTGAGTCGGCAATTGATATTGTTCATCGTCAAATGGATTTTCTTTCAATCTACTTATTTGAAAATATATTGGTTGATTCTATCATGCGCTCAGTAATGGGTAGGTAAGGTAAAGACCACACACGCTGTAAGAATTTTACAGCCCTTTGACGAAGAACATGGCATGGTGGTGTGGTCCCTGGTGAATATAAATTTTGATTGATATGATAAAACCAAAAATACGTACCCAATATTTATTAATAATCTAACAGACGTACTAATTAGAACCACCTTTTTTCTAGTCAGCAAACATCCCTATTGTAATGTCTTATGCTATTATGCTTTTACGAAACCAAGAGCAACAATATAATCTTTTCCTACTCATTTTCGCAGGTAAGCACGACAGAGTTCAATAATATTCCCCTATCGTTACCATCCTTGCGTATCCTTATGCCAACAACTTTGAGGTCGGCTTCCTATGGACTCTACTCTCTCATCTAATACTACAAACATTTTCACTCAAAAATCGTTCTAATAAAAGAAAAATTAAAAACAAAACATCGTTAATATAAACGAAGCTTGTTTGTTCGTGTTAGTAACATATTACCCAAAACCGCTGGCCAGCTACTCGTTATAGTACTGCCTTAACGATCGGACCAATTGAAGTACGGGTGGTCTAGTCATAAACGTGAAGTAAGTCAAGACCGGGACATACGGTAGTGTAAATATAGCTTTATGTGTATGATCTGGTGGTCAATGCAAGTTTATTTTGGGGAATATTAATTAGAATAATATTTGCAGGCGACTAACATAAGGTGATTAGGCAGATATGAGTGATAACACCGGGAGGGATCACCCTAGAAGGACATACACTGACCTTAGTGGTGGTGTTCTTCAGAAAGGTAAAGTGCGTTGTACTCGGTACAAGGTACAGGAGAGTAGCAAAGCCGGGAGGCGAAGACTTAGAAGGACATACACTGACCTTAGTGGTGGTGTTCTTCAGAAAGGTAAAGTGCGTTGTACTCGGTTCAAGGTACAAGAGAGTAGCAAAGCCGGGAGGCGAAGACTTAGAAGGACATACACTGGCCTTAGTGGTGGTGTTCTTCAGAAAGGTAAAGTGCGTTGTACTCGGTTCAAGGTACAAGAGAGTAGCAAAGCCGGGAGGCGACGACTTACACTGACCTCATTGGTGGTGCTCTTCAGTAAACTCAGGTGCATAGCACCTGTAACCGGCGTACGTGTATGATGAGATGTATTGACGTTGAAGTGGAGTATGTCAGGATCGTAGCAGGTGTCGTTCTGTGTTTTCTGCCTACCCCTATAGAGCCCTATAGGGCGTGAGTTTTTCGTATTTCTGTATGTTTAATATCTGCTTCTAGCTAATAACCTTTTCAAGATGAATTTCAGAAATCATGTCTCTATAATACAAATCCAAGCAGTGGTGGCCCAGTGGTGGCGGCCCCGACTTACGAACAGTTGGTCGTGGTTTCGAACCCAGGCAGGCGCATTACTTTGTGTAATTTATTTCATCACCACGGCTTTCAAAACGGTGAAGGAAAACATCGTGAGGAAACCAAAAATTCGAAGATATGTGACATCTACCAATACGCACTGGGGCCGCGTGGTAGATTATAGCCCATCCCTCTTCTAGAGAGGAGGCCGGAGTACCTGCAGTGGGATCGTTATAGGCTGATGATGATAATGCAAATCCGCATAAGAGTTGGTACCGTCCCGTCGGGACTGCGGGATATTGTAAGAGATACCGCGGCCTCGACATAAAGGGCTAAGAAGGAACATGGGTGGTTTTTAGTCAGTAGAAGTCTGACACTCCCTTTCGCTCTGCCCAAGAGCGGGAACACCGTTTATTTTACCCATTCTTTGCCAACTTACTTATAATAATTACCATCATTATCATTGTCCAGCTCTTATCCCAATAGGGTAGTTACAAAAAAAAAAAGTAATTAGTCCGTCAGATAGATTTCCAAAAAAACATTGGACACGTATTTTTTCTATTTCACGTAAACAAACAATGAAGACGATACAGTGCTTTAAAAACTCGAGTGACGTCATACTCTAAGACATTAGTATGACGTTTCTAAACGGTTAGTGACGTCACAACCCCCGGCTCAAAACGCGTTGTATCTTCGTCAATTTTTAATGATTTGATAAAAAAAAAACGTATCCAATATTTTTGATAATCTAACAGACGGACTAATTAGAATCGTATTTTTTTGAGTCAGTAAACATCCCAATTCATCAATTCATTGTGGTCAGCACACCATGTCTTCTCCTACAATATATTCTATTACTTGTCGAGTCTCATCAGATATAAGTACCTTCTTTCTAGCCATACCATCCTTCACACAGTCCATCCATCGTTTCTTTGGTCTTCCTCTACTGAAACCAGCTGTATATCAGTTACTAGCGGACGTCACGCGGTTTCACCCGCGTAGTTCCCGTTCCCGTGGGAATACAGGGATAAAAAGTAGCCTATATCACCTGGGGATAGTGTAGCTTTCCAACGGTGAAAGAATTTTCCAAATCGGTCCAGTAGTTTCGGAGCCTATTCGTTACAAACAAACAAACAAATCTTTCCTCTTTATAATATTAGTGTAGATGATTATTTTGCTACTTGCAATGCTGATGTACATTTTGAGTCGACAATTAATATTATTCACTGTCTGGCTGCATCGTAAAATGGATTTTCTTTCAATCTACATAGGTAGGTACTTGAAATGATATTGGTTTATTCTATCATGCGCTCAGTAATGGGTAGATAAGGTAAAGACCACACACCCTGTAAGAATTTTACAGCCCTTTGATGAAGAACATGGTATGGTGATGTGGTCTCCTCAGCTGATGTGCTGTGGTAAGTGGTTACCGTTGTTACTTTTACTATAAAAGCCTTTGATTTTAGTGTAATTTAATTGTTCTCTCACAGCTTCCATTGTGCTTGCATTTTCTTGGTTTTTCAAACGATTCCTGCCATAGTTCAAAAGCATCTTATATTGTATATAATATTTATTAATAAAGTTCGTCTCGTGGTTTCAAAATTTCATTGATCTTGACGATAAAAGAGAATCTTGCTAAACGGATGACATCTGTAAAACAAAGTTTTACTAAAAACGAAGACATGTCACAGCATTCAAGTTTACGGAACAAACATGTAAACAAATGTATACAACAGAACACGTGTGAAGTAACAAAAATGTCTAAATTTGTCACTTGTGTAATGTCCCGAACGCAGTCACTGTGTCAACAAACACCGTTTGAGATATTTCAGTCCGTCCATCCGTATGTCCGTCGTTCGTATACATTACGACCAAAAGACATGTGACGACGACTATCAATCTTACAGTAAATACCAGCCGAGACATCACAAACAATCCAAATAATAAATTAACAAGAAAGCAGTAACATCTGAAATATTCGAAGCAACTTTGTTTTCATTCACAGTGACTTTAGTGGACAGACTAATTCTTTTACGAGTATTTTAAACGTTTTTCACACGTTTCGATATAGCTCACATGTGTTACTGCGTATTAAACATGTTATGACATTATATGAGACGACTAGTATCATTTTTAATATGAAAACAGGGGTTTAAAAACTTTTTGGACGTTCGTCAGAAGCTGGTAGGACGTCAAACAAGAAGTTATGCTTTGACAAAAAGTTAATTAGGCAATAAAAAATGTATTACGAGCTCCGTGTCACAGTGAAACTAAACAATATAAAACGTCTCGGTGTTTAGTCGTAACTTCCATGGTTTTGTGCATTATTTTGGTTTTTATTCGCAATGACGTCAAGGGGCTTTTAAATGTCGAAAAGTTCTAAAATAAACTTTTAATTAGAGTATCACTAAGGTGGAGAATTTTGGCCACCGTTTGGAAATTTGAGACGGACTTTGTTTAAACAAGTTTGACACCAACAATGAATTGAAAACAGGTTGTAATTACTTAGGTATTACAAAAACAGTTCAAGTATATTTTAGTATTTATATATTTTGCAGTAGGTAATGTCGTTAATGACTTACATAACGATGAGAATCTAAAACTAACAAAGAGCTAGGAACTAGGATGTGATATGCACTTATTCCAACTTGTAGGTATAACGGAACTCGGGAATGGGTATTTTGTTTTTGTATATTGTGCTACCTACATTGTACGTTCCAAGTAATGATTTGGTATCAAAACATAGCTTAAATAATCTATTTTAATAAAACATAAGTTTCGTTGATACATGTTACAAAATGTTTTGTAAAAACTTTTCTGAACAAAAACTTTACTCAAATTGAACCGTTGCGTTGCGTTGTTCGTGCCGGTTCTTTCGATATATTTCTGTATGACATCGTATATATTTCAGTAAAATACTTCACATAATAGGGAAAACAGTTTATTATTAACATAAAAATAAATTTACACTAAACAAATATGATGAAAATAGTTATTATTTCAACGGTTTTTCTTTTCCGATTCAAATAAACCGTTAAACTGGAACCCGGGAATGTGTATATAATTTGGTTTATTGTGCTACACTGTACGTTCCAAGTAATGATGTATTGGTATCAAAAAATAGCTTTTATAATGTATTTTATTAATATATAAGTAACATTGCGATATGTTACAAAAAGTTACGTAAAAGTCTGTTAAATCCAACTATTTTACCCAAATTTAACCTATATTGTCAACTTCAACATTTTTTGGGTGAATTTTTCACTAAGTGTTGGTATATAGTTTATTATGTATATCGATTCCCTATAATGTTAGCTTTATACAGGTATTTTTTTATTTCTTATAGCGTAGCTAGATTGTTTGCAAATCCACTTTTAATCGGTACCGGCATGCCCCGCCCCTCGTTTTACAGGCGTCCAAAGTCGCCGGGACGTTCCAGTGATATAACAAATTTTCTAACAAGAACTGCTATTAACACCTCAAAGGTTACAATAAAGCAACTTAGCAAGAAGATTAAACTATCACAATGGAATTCACGTTTACCTTACAACGAAAATGCAAAAAGGACATAACCGTGCTTGCATTCTCAAGCCAAATCAAGCTCAACAAACTGTCACTCAACACGCAACATAACCCTCAAACAATCAACAATCAGCTAAAAAAAACCATCACTTCTCAATGACAAGAACGTATAACTCGCATCATTTATCATCCCGAGGCATAAACAGCATATAAATTAAACTGGCAATTCACCAAACCGATGCATTAGCATCAGGGCTTAATGAAATGAGGTGACAGTTACGTTAGTGAGCGCTCCAGGCCTTCCATTAACCCATAGTCTGAGTATATATCTTCATGATGGAGAAAATTGTACTGGTAGGGTTATTGGTTGGAAGGAATTAAACGTTTGTGTGGACCGTTTTCTTTAAGGAAAATATTAATATTTTGTTTGTAGAGCTTTTCAATAACGTAAGTAGTATTGGTTGTCCTATTGTTTGGTTATTACACTTACTAATGGACGCTACTGAAGATGCTTAAGTTTAAGTCCAGGTCTGGACGTATTCAATTTAGGAGTCATTGAGGCGCTAAGAAAATAAGTCAGAGGAAAGTAAAAGGAATGCTGATGGAGGTGCTGTTGAACTCAAAGTTCGTAATTAGGATAATTACGTCAATCCAAATATGGCTGCAACAAGGAATTCAACAATGACAGGGTAACAAAATACTGGAGCATGTAGGCGTACACAAGAGAACATAATTTCCCAACAATAGTAGAAGACAATCGTAAAGTCACACCACGTGCGACAGCTCACACTTTACAACTAGGTATCAACGCCAATAACGTCCGTCCTATTTTCGGTCCGGTTATACATCTACTAATTTATAGTGCTATAAAGTTTTACTTGTCACTCACACGGGATTTATGCTCCGTCCGTCCTAAATGTGGTTTCTTCCGCTGACGAATTTGCTCATGTCAACGTCTACTATAAACATCATTTGAAGCGTGCAGCGTAGGCGACAGAGGCGCTTCCGAGCCATTTGCCGTCTTCCATCTGTGACGAAACGGCGACGAACAAAGGAGTATGTCTTCTGACGTAAAGTAAACAAAGTCTAATTTCCTGGACATGTATTTGCTGTACTATTTCTATTGCAGCGTCCCGCAAGGCAAATACTCGGCCCGCAATTTAAGTCTTATTGTTTGTAGTACTGAATTGAAAGTCGTGTGTTTCCGATCTGATAAATGGAACTCTGTCGAAGGTGTGTGATGTAAATCGTGCAGGCGGCGCCGGCGACGACGTCGGGACGCCACTGCTCATACAAACAACCGTCGAAGCGTATCGAGGAAGGATGCTTAACACTTGCACCTCTAATTATATCCACGGAACGCGTTGTGGAAACAAACACGTCTTTCTAGTCTGAAAGTTCGAATGCTTTAGGATTTAAGTCGACTGAAACAGTTGATCTTGTTTACGGCATAATATATTATCATGAACAAGAGGAGCAAACGATCCTCCCCCTTTCAGAACACTTGCAATCTTTCAAAGGGCTAAATACTTTCCAAAAAACACAATGCAATGTCCTGTAAACTAAACAGTCATTCCCGATACACTTTCGGCCAAAAATAGATACCTACAATAAAGTTTTACCACGACACGATCACAGAGCGCTTGAGAAGTGTCTCCTGGAAAAATGTTTTTAAAACGATGTAAAAGTTTCTCGGAACACGATTGAGGGCAGGTTTGTTTATGTTGAGAGAAACAGACGTATGTCATTGGGATGATGAGATGACGAACTTCCTCCGGAATGATAGCCATCGAAATAGATGTGCTGGTCATAAACTTTTGAATTTGGGACAGGTGAGTTTATATTTTTGGCCAGATGTGTTTGCGAAGTTGTCATTGAAATTCTTTTCTAGTTTTGTGCCAGATTTTTGTTATGAAAAACTGTTATTTTATCTGTACTGTGTTTTTATATATGGGATTATGCATCTAGCAATAATTATACTGTAACTCAGTATTCAGTAACTCAACTGTTAGTTAATTACTTACTCTATTAGTTTTGTTAGTAAAATTTCAAATATTTTCTAAAACTGTAACTAAAAATATAAAAATAAAACTTAAACAATTAATTACAAAAATAAATTAATCTTGAAGAACGTTTCAGCAATAACATTTTAATATTTTTATTATAAGCGTTACGGTTTTGTGAAGGTTTATGCCTGTAGGTATATTTTATTTATTAGTTGAGTTTTTATTTATTTTAACTCTATCAAGATGCCAGAAGTTGACTTTTATTAACTCGAAGTAAAAACCTTAGAACTATATAAAAAGCATTCTAGAAGATATAATTTTTGTTTGAGTCCAGGGTCGGGCAAAGTGTTATTGGGTTTACCTATCAGGAATTTCTCAGTACCAGCTATAGAGTTTGGATTTGTACCCCATTGATGGCGATAGGCATTAGGCTAGCCACTATTTTAGAATTTAAACATTATTGGCGAAATGTGGATGAACCATTAGGTACACCTCTGCCTAGCCCTAGGGGGATTACAAGCGTGATGTTTTGTAAGTGTATTAAAGCTTTCTATCAGATATAACATTGAATCAATCAATCAATGTAGGTAAGACAACCCAAACAGTCACTAAACAAAATCACTTAACAATTCCATTTTCAAAAATTTCAATAACTTTACCCTGACAATGTCACCCTCCCCCCAATTTTAAACAAACAAATGACAGACACACCACATCAAACGTTCAATTTGTTAGCGACATGGAACCATTGACAAAATCCATTAATGTCGAGTCGGTATCTCGGCAATTAGTAAACAAATGAGCCGAATGACAGACCGGGCTTGTTGACGGTCTTGGCAAGGTGACAAGTTTGTCTCGTGGCGAAGACACGGTTAAGGTGTATGCAGCATGAAAATCGAGAAAAATAATGGAGAATTTTGCGATGAAATTTTTGTATTGATGACGTTGGTGGCTCAGATGTAATTTGAAAAGATAACAATGGAAATCACCACCGTTTTTTTGTTGAAAAATTAGTTTTTAATTATTAATGAAGTTAGTGGCGCCATTCTAATCCATTAGTTTCATGGTGGTCTCGGTGATAAGTAAACAAAGGAACTTCCTGTTTAATTAAATTCAAGAGAAAAAAATCTAATTGTTGACAGATCTGGCACTGTGACAAGCTGTGACGAGGGCGGTCGCCGCAATGTGATAGACGATTGAAAAAATAAGAAAAATCTAAATTAATTTAATTTAGATTTTTCTTATTTAAACTGAAGTATAAAAACGAGATAATTCACTTAGGTAGGTATTGCAATTTTGTGACAACTAGTCTTATATTAACATAGTTCGGTATATGATATAGATAAGAGAGAGATATAAATATAGTTGACGATATATTTCTTTAGATAGTAACGTCCAAAATAATTTGAAAGCAAGCATAATTATATGTTCTTAAGTCACGAGCAATAAAATGGCACTTGGCAAAGTTCAAAAGCAAACATCTCGTAAAATAACCATTGCGACTACGAGATATGACCTACTTTATGATAATAGGTATGAGCTCCAAAATATTATTTACGTTACGTAATATGAAAATATAATCAATACAGTAGGCGAGAATTGCTTCTAAAAGTTGTTAAGGTTGTTTATTAGTGCGCCTGTACAGGACCTACAAAAAACTTTTTGGAAAAAAATGAACTTCAAAATCACTAAAAAAAACTGGCCAAGTGCGAGTCGGACTCGCGTATGGGAAGAGATAAAAGGGGAAAATATGAAAATTAAATAAAAAATTAAGGCGCCCCTAATTTTTATTTTATTTTGTTTTTAGGATTTGTTTTTGGCAACAGAAATAGGTACATAATTATTTTGTGAAAATTTTAACTGTCTAGCTATTTTTGGTTCTTACTAAAGTGGCGATTCGGTGATTATGTTTGTTTAATTAACTTTTTTACCACCGACAAACAAATAAAATCATACAGTCGCATTGAGAACAACCTCCTTTTTTGACGTCGGTTAAAACTAAAATAAAATCCTTTGTAATCTCGCCAGTTTCTAACCGGAAGTCGCTTAAAAATTTCGTATACCATCGGAATTAAAACAATTCTGCCAACTTAATGAAGTCAGGCGCCATTGACTATCCATTAGCTTCACGGTGGTCTCACAATTAGTTCACCAATGAGATGAATGTCAGATCGCGATTGTTGACATTGTTGGCAACGTGACAAACTGCGCTGGCGGTAGGCAGGGTTAAGGTGGGTTTATAATGGGCGAAAATGTACGTGGGAAATGCTGTGAAATAATAGTGGAAACTGTTCATAATAATATATTCGAGTTTCCGAATTTGGTCTTGTAAATTTGAATTTGGTCTTGTTAATTAATAATGCCTCCATTTGAAATAATTATTAATAATAATATTATTAAGTTCTGGAGTGGCGACCGCGAACCGGAAGACGTTGCGTTGGAAGGCCTCCCACTAGGTGGACCGATGACCTGGTGAAGGTTGCGGGGACCCGCTGGATGCAAGACGCACGAGACCGGTCAATGTGGCGACACCAAGGGGAGGCCTATGTCCAGCAGTGGACGTCTTGGCTGAAATATGCTGCCTATTAATGTTCCCATTGCTGGGGCACAGGCCGCCTCTCTTTTTGAGAGGGAATGGGCTATAATCCACCATTCGGGCCCAGTGCGGGTTGGTAGATGTCACATGTCCTCGATTTTTTTTCTCAAAATCTTTCTCGTTTTCTCAAAATGTTTTCATTCACCGTTTTGAGAGCAGCGGTGATGAAATAAATTACACAAAGTAATGTGCTTGCCTGGCTTGGCTTGGCTTTGTTGTGGGGCCGCCACCACTGGGCCACCGCTGCTGCCCCGCAAGACGGTATAACAAAATAAAATAAAATAAGACTATTTTATATTTAAATAAATAAATAAAAAAAGTTGCGTATTTCCCCTCATCTAAACATAATCTAAACTCTGTTTTACCAAACTAACATTAAAGTCATAATGTCTTCAGCTACAAATCCAAAAACCACGCAGCACCTTAACAAAACCCCGCACAAAACATACAACCGCATCCCCCTTAACAAAACGCCTGTGTGGTGACAGCACCAACACATGTCCCTCTCTAAAAACACCACGATAAATCCCCAGTCATTCACTGCAGCTATTTTAGATTAATGACAGACAACAGAAGACAATCGCCCATTTCACCTCGAATTAAAACTGATTTATTTTTTTAAACCACGTTCATTTGATTGCCTGGAGACTGAAATGCTGGTGGCTGAAAGTTTAGTGATTAAGGTGTATTTTTGGATGATATTTTCAGGTGAGGAAGTAGGTAAGTAGTTTGACGGTGAAGGAGATGTGAATGGTTGAGTATGAATGGAAGTTTGTGAAGAAAACTTTGATGAATTATAATTGAATCGACGTCATCGGTTTATGCTGCAAAAGAAGTTAATGAATACAATACTGATGTATTTATTGATTATAATTATAATAATATCTTTATTAATATAAAATAGTAGTGAAGTAGTGTAACGAAGTAGGTCTCGATTTTGAAATCAAGACACGAACCTCTGATTTTTCGGAGTCATGTGCGTATTGTATACCTAATTATCTCTTGCTTCGGTGAAGAAACACATCGTGGGAAATCCAGCATGTCTGAGAAATATTTCTCAAAAACCTGAAAAGTCAAGTCTCTGTCCCGCGGCATAAAACCCTAAAACCAGGTTAAGCAACTACACCACAAATAAAGTAAATAACACATTCACACATTAATTCAAATCAAACACATATTACAACGACAAAACAAGATATTTAAGACTTCCCATACTAACCATACTCTACCCATTTCTCCCATAACGTTCCCAAGCAATTTCACACTCTATCTAACAAAGCAGAGATTTGAATTCAATTGACAACTTCCTAATGGGAAATATCTCACATGTATCACATCACCAATACGAGTAATGTTTGTCACAACTGATTTAAGTCAATTAGTCTCTTTTTATTCATGTTTGGCGTTAAACATCAATTATAAACGTCTGCAACGAAATTACGAGCAATAAATTAAGCTATTTAGTTAAATTAGATGGTGTTTATTTAGTTTTCTCGTATGATTTATGGAGAGTTTAGTGTTTAAGTGTTCGTTCTTGGTGTGTGGGTGTTGCTAGTGTTTCTAGGGCGATTAAGTTGGTGTTTAGATGTCGTGTTGTATGTTAGTAATAAGATAAGATGATGTGCCTATCTATCTATTGCTGTGACAACGGTGAAATATCAACATAAGACAGCAGGGACCAACGGCTGAACGTGGCTTTTCCAAAATATTGCTTTACTAGATGTTGCCAGCAGAATCGCCCGCTACAACTCGTAAATTATCCCACAGAAAAATAAAATTGGGATAAAAACTATCTTATGTGTTAATCTAGATTATAAACTATCTGTGTTATACGACTGTAAAAAAAACAGTAGGTGATTGGTTGAGATCTCTAACATACGACGAAACAGAAAACATTCTAATTAGGCTAAGCTAACACACACACACATTCACACACACACACACACACACACACATATACACACGCACATGCACATAAAAACTCGCACACGCTACTAACACTAACTCCCCCAACTGCAGCTGCTTAATTGATTGCTATTTTTAATTTTATACCTATTATTTAAATATTTAGTTTTTCATTTTAGCTTCATTATTATAATATCATTTTAAGATACCACTTAAGGGAAGAGAGACAGCCCCGACACAAGTACTATTGTAACTTACTGGGGCTGCCTCAGTTTATGTATGACACAGTGTTATGTGATGAAATAAATATTTTTGTATTTATTTTTATTTTTGTATTTGTATTTTTGTGTACCAAATTTTATCCAAATCCGTTCAGTACTTTTTGCGTGAAGAAGTAACAAACATACACACTCACACACTCACAAACTTTCGCCTTTATAATATTATTATAGTGTGAAGTGTGATTAAAATACCTACCTCCTTTTCCCTTTACTATTTTAGTTTGCAAGTTTATCGACCCTCAATTAGTTTGGGAGATTGTCTTTAGCTTCCCTGGCACTCTGAAGCCGGCTTTTGACTATGTGATGTAATATATATTACATCTTGAGCTATATAATTATTACATCCCGCGTTTGAGATGTAATTTATAGCACAGTGTGAACGGTCGCGTACAAAATTTATGACGAGCGATAAAATATTATATCTCAAGATGTAATATGTACCCCATAAGTAGTCAAAAGCTTGCTTGAAAGTACCAGCACAACAGATGTCAACCCGAAAACCACTTGAGTATCCTAGTAGACTGTACCTACTTAACTTATTATCTTTATCTTAACGTTATAATACCTTTGTCCCTGCACTTACTACTGTAACTTTGAAGAGCACCGGTATACTTAGTAGTAACTGAAGCTTGTAAGGCCCAAGTAGGACGTAAAATCATCGATTTTAAAATTAAAAATACCCGTTTCTCAGATTATATTTTCACAATTTGATCTTTAACCCTAGCTTACTAAACATATTTTCGAGTTGCACAGTCACTAAACAGTAGTCATTTTGACTAACAAAAGAAAACGTCAACATATTTCTTGAAATACATTTATTAGGCGGGGGAGTGTCAAAAGTTACCTGAACAGCGAATGCGTCGGGGCCGTGTCGCCATGTGCTTGTAATTTAACAAAAATGGTATAGGACAATTTTATTGTATTTTCGATTAAAAAAATTACGTATTTTACGTTACATTTACACCGTCCGCTAGTCTTCTGTTTGCTGTTTAATTCGTGTAGAACTATAAATTTATACTTCTCCTGAGTAGCGTGTCGATGCCAGTCTAAATTGAATCGACTCAAAGTTTGGTAACGAGTTTGACACGTTTAGTAGCGTCCATCAGGTCTTTCAATGTGAAAACAATAGGACTAAGAAAACGCCTTTACTATAAATTCATACAAGGAATTAACAGTAAAGGCTATTCCATATTCAAACACTCATAAACAGCTCATAATAATTACAATACTAGATGACAAAAAAAACACATTAATTGTGTATAAACTTCATAACAACAAATTCTTATTGCACTTTAATTCCAAAACTGTCTCACTAATTTTGCACCGCAGTGCATTTAATACAGACACCATCAAATTAAAACGCTATTCACCTTTAACTTAATTAGAACAATACACTACACATCAGTGCAAAATAAATAACACGCGTGTCGTAACGAGCTCACTTTCTTCTGTGGGCATGACGCGTGAACGGGCTCATGTACACTTGGGTGCATTAATTGTTTCTGCCTGCCAGTGTATTGCGCAAAAACTTCCGTTTTGTGCCTTGTACTGCGGATCTAACATGGGATTGTTCACGATTGTACAGGTGCAGCCATTTGAGATTTCGATGTCATCCATTGCTGCTTTTATTAAATGTTTTAATTAAGACGGTGACGTTAAATCAGCAATGAATGGCGTGTTTTGGTGATTGTGTAGTTGTAGCTATTGTTAGCCATTTGTCAATAAACTTGATATATAACAAGCCCGTATAATTAGTGTTACATTATGTTTTCCTTTGATGTGACAGGTGATTGGCTAATGAAATGCATTGTGCGACACGCCGGCTTCAATATGAAGGTAATGTGAAATGTCAATGGGACACGTAAGACGGTAATATTGTATAATTCGTTTTTCATCAGCATTAATAGTAGATACTTAAGATGACAATTATCGATCTTGTTATAGTGAGTTTTTATTTGCGACAGTGGCTTTGTAGAAGCCGCTAGTTATTATAAAGACTTAAAAGAAACAGGTGAGCTAAAAGACTTAGGCCATGATACACTCGTATAAGAATTGCCAGGAGTGAAATAAAAATCGTTTTTATCTTCAATAGGGTAGTTAACTAAAAAAATCTAATAAGTCCGTCAGGTAGATTTCCAAAAAATATTGGACACGTATTTTTTCTTTTTTCACGTAAGCAAACAATGAAGACGAGACAGTGCTTTGACAACTCGTGTGACGTCATATTCTAAGACATAAGTATGACATTTTTTTGCGGTTAGTGACGTCACAGACCTTCACTCAAATCTTTGACTCGTTTTATTTCGTAATTTTTTTATTGATTTGATAAAACAAAAATTACGTATCCAATATTTTTCGATAATCTAACAGACGGATTAATTAGAATCATATTTTTTTAAGTCAGAAAACATCCTTATGTATAGGTACCATTAACTTAAATATTCATGAAGGTGAATAATAAGGCCATGCCCACAAGCAGAATATCTAATAGAACCCACAACTTAGGAAGCAACGGATTTAAGTGAATTAACGAAACACTATGACGTGAACTGCTCCGTTGTTTTAGAGTTCGCAAGTGCGATTGCTTAGCATAAAGACAAAACACACACACACACAAACAAATCTCGCACACATTTCTCAGTAGCACCCACGGAGTCTGGATTTGTTCCCGTTTGATGGCAATAAAGTCGTCCAAAAGACAAAACTAAAGACAAAAGACGACGATAAGACTTTAAAGTAACTGGCTTAATTCTGATGTACACCTCCACCTAGTTCTTTGGGGATTGCAAGCGTGATGTTTTGTTACGTAAGTACAATGATCGCTAGCGGAAAAATGGTCATCAAAGAAGAGCATGGTACAGCTTCAATTCTTGATGCCGTTCTTCATCATTTTACAGCATTTCCAAGAACTATCAATGATCTTGTAAACAAGCTTAATATTTGTGGTAAAGGCGACTACAATAATCTTCAAAGCGCAAAAAGCCGCTGGATAAATTCTTATTAAAAGAAATACAAGGTTCCGACCGAACGTCATGTTACAACCGTCAGCAAAACACTTAGAGAGATCAAAGAAATGTAGTAACTAGTAATAAATAAGAGCAGTGTATAAAGACACAACCCGACATTTAATTCAGATTGTTTAAAATTAAACACGTGTCGATTGGAAACACGAGTTTAGATCGGATCAAAAAACTTGATGATTTGAATAATGTTGAAGATATCGACTGTGATGAAGGCAGGGAGGTTAAAGAAAAATATTATTTTTTATCTACTGAAGGAGGTAAAGCGTCAGAAAGCATACAAGCTGAACTTCAAGCAGTAATACTTACAGATCTTGAATACTTAGCAATTGTAGAAGAACGTTTCTGGATGAAATCAATGCGCCTCGAGTTTCAGAAAGAGAAGAAGGACAGATAAAGGAGGTAGAGAGTCGTAAAGGTATGAGTTACACAGACGGCAGTCTAAAAAGTACTGTAATCTGTAATAATATTGACTCATTGAATGCTTGTGTGAAAAGGCACTCAGATTTACTTTACCTATTACCAAATCCATCTTAACCACGATGGTGAAATCCCAAATCACACTCATCTTTCAAAACTCTCAAACGTTAAAACCAAAAGAAGCACCACGCGTCGATATTACATGTACATTGACTCCAGCAGTAATCCAAACAAAAGCACAAATGACAAACGGTACCCCAAAAAAATAACCACTGACTCATACAATCTGACCAAATAGGATGTTCGTGAAAACGCTTCAGAATTCATTGGTCTCGATGACCATCTAAATCTGTACGGTTGTCAGCCCACCCGGGCGTGAGAGATTGTATTTGTTTACGTTAATTTTTACAGCGGCCGCGACAGAAACCAGAGCGAGAACATCAGCTAATTATAGACGCGTTTAAGACTTACCACGTGGGGTCGTTGACTGTAAAATTTTATAGAAATTGAAGAGTTTTTGAGATAATGAGATTGGCAGCTCGATAGGTGATTGGTACTATCCAGAACAAATATTCTGTCTATTAACGTAACCTTTGACAACAAAATATTAGAGAAAATCAAAACAAGTTTTTGATTGAAAATACACATAACTATTTATTCAAGTCTGAGAAATCTCTCTGTTTGAATAAAGAAGAATTGATATTATGTGGGTGACCGTGACCGTAAAAACACAAATTGATACTATCAGCTGCATTTGGTTTTGCCTAAATTAAAATAGGTAGGTATTTAATTAAAGTGTTTTCGTTAGTCCTGAATTTTCTCACGTACATTTAAAATATTTACTTGTGTTACTAAAATTCAAAGCTCACGACTCTGTAAAAACGTTTAGCTGCCTAGCCTGTTCCTGACTATGTCGGGCAGCTAAATACCAGCATTTAACAAGGAGCAACAACTGCCAATCTGCCCTCCACAACCCAGTTCGTACTGGGTACTACGGTACCCCTTCGTAACACTTAGCCGCGAGCACCACTTTTTTATGTCTGGTTTGTTAGACCGCTTGTAAGTCTTAATTTCCCTGTTATGTGGCATTTCATAATAACAATAATTAAAGTTTAGGCTCCAAATGAGTCACAGATTGTCACCAGTCCAGATTTACGGCAGCATCCTTACAAAAACCTGCTCTCCCAAAAAAGGAAGCAGAATCAGATACAACTTCCCAATATTTTATTAAATACCTGACATCGTCCAAACCAAAATTAATTCAACAGAGTTAATAATCTAAAGTTCTAACCCATCTCAATTTATTTTGTATTTGCACAGCATGAAATAAACCTGTCAAGCTAAACGGTTTGCATTGATTTATTTCACAGTAAATATACAAAGTAAGAGAAGCAACGATATGTACTAACTTACTACAGATATGAGTTATAGAAGGTGTAGGGTATGAACACCGACAACTTTGAATAAGGATCTTTGTTAGCGGTTAATCAAGATCTGAAACAGTTCACAGCTGGGAATATGGTAACATACCCTAAACTGTTACTATATCTCGTGGTAATTCTACCCTGGAGTGTGAATGTGATGTCAACCCACAAACGATAGAAAACTTGATATCGTGCTCTGCCATTCTTGTTACTTGCACGTCGCAGGAGCTGATAGACGCTACTGAGCAAAGTTTTCAAACCATTTGCAAACTTTTGGGCTGAATCAATTTGAATTGTCATCGACACGCTGAGAACAGAATATGATGATTATCAAATCTAGCTATCCCAAGCATTGCATGCCATGGACAAAAAAGGTCAAAAGCAGTAGTTTCATGACATCTTCGATGGCAACTGTACTGAGATTAATTACTTAAAACACAACACGATTTAAAGAATATAAAGTTTGACATACCATAAAAGATATTTAGAAAAATATTCCCGTTGCACGTTGAATAATATTAATAGAATACCTGTCATCATAATTACCTTCTAACTTTTTATCGTTTGGTAATTCCAATGAGAACGGTAGTAGCCCATTTGTCTGGCTTGCTACGTGATGGTCGTTAGTTCGAACTCAGGCGTAACCAATGTGTTTTTCCAGCGAGCCATGCAGTTTGAATTTATCACTGGATCCATACGGTGATGTTTGGAATCCCGGTTGTTTGCTGGTAAAGTTCCATTTTAAGTTCGTGTTGAGAATACCTGGTGTGCAACTATGGCTAGGGTGATGCACAGCAATGTTTTCACTGTTTGCACAAGTCAAAAAACCGCTGTGAAATGTTGATTATTTGTAATTGCGTAGCTAACTGGGTGGTAATTCCATGTTCTCAATATCAGACGGCTCTATTTTACTTACTTCTTCACATGAAGCATTACTGCTTAGCTCGTTAAATTTTCCTCTGCTCTTATCTCAATTTATCTGCATATCGTAAGCATTTTTTCGCATAATTCTTCTTTAGTACTAGGTCATTGGTCTAGAGGTTTCAACCACTACTGTTGAGCATGAAGTCATAGGTTCGAGTCCAGGATTTCGATTCGATTCGATTCGAGCAAAGTGTTATTGGGTTTTTTATCAGAAATTTCTCAGTAGAAGCCACGAAGTCTGGATTTGTGCCTGGTTGATGGCAGTGAGCTCGACCGCTATTACGCGGGACTTAAACATAGCTGGCGAAATGTGGCGTATTAGGTGGCCTAACCCTTCGGGGATCACAGCCGTTATGCTAAGTGTTGTTCTCTTTTAATCGTCATTTTCATAGCATTCATTTTTCACACAAGTAAATATCCTCGGTCCAGTACACTTCTGTTTTTGCATTCACAAAAATCCAAAAATCTTTAAATTTTTCGACCGCTCACCATCCTGTATAAACAAAGTGACAATATTCCAAGTAAACGCATTCCGAGACAAGTGGACCGGTAAAGGCGTGGTGTCGTTCTACTGAATTACACGAATTCCCAATAAAGACAGGACAAGTGTCCGTAAACTGGGCAGCCGCGTGTGGTCACCGGATGCGTATGAATGGGACATTGTTAATGAATGGGACGTTCATCGCAATGATGCAGATAAAATGATGGTATCGACGAAGTTTATGATCTTTTGGAGAGAATCTCAGCATGAATTAAGAATAGAATAGAATAGAATTAGACTAGAGTTTATTTATTTGCATTGAATGTAGGTTTAAACATTTAAGGTACCTACATGTTTTGTTTTTCTTTTAGACTTCATACAAACTCTGAAAACTTCTGCTTACGACCACTGAAATACGATTTGATTAAATTAAGAGCATTTCCATGTATGCCATAGGCGTATAATTTTTCCAACAGCTTTTCGTGATTAAAATAATCGAAAGCTTTAGACATATTGCACATTACAGGTATTCGAATCAACATTATTAAAAACAGTGGTTAACAAGTCAAACACGGCCATATTAATATTTTTGTGCCTAATGATATTGTAATGGATTTTTTTTTTTTTTTCAAATTAATATTCAGGCTCCGAGAGACGATTTGACGTACCACCATTTTTTTTTCTACCATAGAACATTTGGGGGATTTAGGACTAACGCTGTTAGTTGCAATTCCAAAATGATAAGATTCAAATTCTTTGGAGACGATACTAATTAAAAATTCAAAAATATTCGCACTGAAGGTCATAATAGATTTACTCTCGTATGAAATCTCTGGCAAATAACGCCACGTTATTAAAACCATGTCCTAAAAACATAAATAGTTGTTGCAAAGAAAAAACTACGTCCGTGTAAATAATGGCTTCGGCCGTCTACGAAACCTTAGTTTCGTTACTGGTTTCGATGAAGGAAGGATTTGTCCTTGTAGTTTCGATGGACAAATTATATTTTTAATTGAGGTAGTTCAGTAGTCTACTGAACTGACCTTTATCTTGTAATTATGGTAACTAGGTAAGTCTGTATTAAAACAACAAAAAAATAAAATTCATAGTTTTTTTAAATACATATTAAGTATGTTATATATTTAAAATAGATATTCTAGATGAATAAAAATAAGCAAGTCTGTATTAGAATAAATAACAAATAAACAGAACATTCTTTTTTTCTTAAATCGTTTCATAAATGACAGAGTTACGATCTTATTACTCATACTTGTAGCTACACGTGTGGGTCTGGGGAGCTTTGCCTCTCCGATTGGTCTGGCTGCTTACAATTTTGGTTTTACTCCAAAATGTGATTTTTCCCCCCATTAAAAATGTCGTTTCCCAGCAATAAGTTTTGCGTAGGGGTACTTGTTAGATGTACCTAATGTTTGGTAGACGGTTTCGTAAAGGGTTGGTTTACAACCTGTATATTTTTTAGGTAATTCGCAAATTGTCATTTGCGGTTCCCGTAGCCTCGAGCGGAGCGGAGGAGCCGCAAATCAATCTGCAAATTTGTATTTTGGACCAATTATGACATAAATCACTAGTTTCGATAAAATAATTATTATTCCTGGTTTTTTTTTAATGATAATAAAAATAAAAATAATTTTACTAGTTACGAACTAGTCAATTTTCTTATTTTTGCAAATATTCCTTGTAAGTAACCGTGGTACCGTACAAAGACAAATAAATCCTCCATCGAAACTAGTTCAATGAATTTTGGTCATTGCGAACAATCTCAGCACGTGATAGCCATCGAGACGAAAGGTTTTGTAGTGCACGAGTGTGTGCGCAAATACAGATGGACGTCACTCTTGCAATCCGATGGGACGGCAATTCGACACGACTGAAGAGAGATCTGGCGCAGGACCAACGGCTTAACGTGCTTTTCTAGACACTAGCGTATCACAATCAAGGTCACCTTAATAATTCTCAACAACTGTAACTTTATGTGCTATATCATTTCTAGAAACTTCTTTTTCGAGTTTTTTTTTAAATACTGGCAACATTTCTAATCAAGAAATCTCAAAAGGAATCTTGCATTAGTCAAATCCAAACAAATGATATTTCTCAACAAATGGGTTTTGAATAAAATCTGTACACGGGACCCCAAAATCTCGATACAAAACCGCCTGGTCATACGTCCACCTGCTGTAATTACCTTAATTGAGTTTTTTCAATTAATACCCGGTCACGGTAGGGATGTCGCTGTTTCTACATGCTTGTACAATTTGATATGTATCTCTGTGATTGGCCGGGTTTTCTCAATACGTACTAGCATTGCTGTGACGGATGTGACAAGGAATAAAAGATTGTTCAAAAGAAGTTATTGCTTGTAATTTTTTGAGAAAATTATGGTTTGTATTACAGACTCTTTTCGTTTTTGAGTACGAAGGTCATAACAGAAGGTGAAGAGCAAAAACAAGATGAATAGACTGTAACATCAAAAAAAAAACAAGGACAGGCGAAAGAGAATAATTAGTATGATGATTCTATAAGTAATAGATTCTGTTGTAAGATTACAGGAGTTTTTAAATTGTTTAAAAACAATGTTACTGACCATTATTTGCCATTGAATTTGCCTCAAAGATTTTCTGTTCTCGTTATAGAATGCTTACCGTTATGAATAAATGAATCGTAAATTTTAAAGCTTTACTATCTTATCTACCACAATAAAGCTTATCATTTAATTTTTTTATGTACTAAATTAGTTTTACGATGTCACAGTTTCTGGGTCTTTCCCCTCTTCACGCTTGGTGACTGAAATAAACGTGGAAAATCCTAATGCATAACTAACTACTAACTAGTTTTAGAATTATATTAAGGCATGGAAAGGTTTAAGTCTCTTGGTTTACAAAGATGTTATGAAGACTGGAATGAAGAGTTGAAAGCGAAGCTGGTGAGTGACGTAAGTAATGCAGGCAGGCAAATTTTACCACAAGGAAATCATTGTTATAAAGAAATGGCAAGTCAGAATTAGAAATTTTAGGGTTGGTTCTTGATGTTATTTTCTTAGCGAAGATAGATTGGGCCTAGTATTTTGTTGTTCACTTCTAAAGTTCTTGAGTCAAATATTTTGTTACGTCCATGTACGTTCAAAAAAGAATTGGCACGATAAATTTTACGCAGAATAGTTGAACGATGGCAAAGCGTTGGAAGGCCCCCCACAAGGTATGCATCGAATTCCTATTGAAATAATTTATTGTGTGATTATAGGCAGGTTAGGTAGATTAAAATACGTGGTGTTAGTAATAGGTAAGTCTGCTTTGTTCCACCACTGAGGCATGGATAATTAATATTATTAGTTCGGTGGAGTTGATGTTAGTACCTTAAGAGTTCTATCTGAATCCATTGGATGCGATAGATGTACTTGTAGGTATAGAACGAGAATGTATGTTCAGCAGTGGAAAATGATGACCTACAGGATAAAACTTTAATGGTTGCTGCGTACGGTCCCCTAAAATTCACAACAAAACAAAATGTCTCAAAGTACTTCATTAGAGTTTTTGCCACAAGATTGCAATCTTGAAGTAATCTAGTATCATAATGGACATTTAACGAAACTAGGAGCTTGTTATGAAAGTTTTACGTTGCTAATTAAGACACCTGAGCTCTTTAAGATGGTGTCACGAAATATTTTATGGCCAATTCATTGGGCACTATCTCGTTTTGGTGTGACTTTATTATAGTTTGAGTAGGTAATTTTAATTTATTTGTGTTAGCTGTTTGAGTGTTCAGAAATGTAAAAGCATCGTCATTATCAGAATTGTCTATACCTGATTAATAAAATACTCCTTCATAGAAAGTATCGATGATATCTTTACATTTTATTTCCATGACCAAAGAACCTAGATAAAGGCAATTCTTTCAAAGCGATTTTTTTTTCTACGTCAACTTTGTCTAGAATCTACTTAAGCTTATCGGTAGCCTATATCAGTTCAATAAATAAAAGGTGTAAATAGACCATTCAGGATGCCTTCAACCAAGCATTCTGCACATCAAACGACGAAATTCTACGCAAACTTGAATGCTGGGAAACAATTTTTTTATTGGTGCAAAATTACAGTTAACGTTTGCGTCCTAATTCTTGTTGTTGTTATATCTATAACATGAAGGTTCCCAGGTAGGTGTGCACCGAACTGTCATCGCTATAGCTGATAGAACGACACTTTATCTAGACACCAATACTTTTGTTGTCTTTGAAACAATTTGTAATTCTGTGTTCTTTTTCTTATAAGGTTACTTTCACATTAGGACGTTAGCAGCGCGACAGTCGCGCGACTACAAACAAAAACTTACGGGTTGTTACGATTTTTCTTATAAAATGTGAAGGAATGTGCTTCTACCGCGCGACTGTCGCGCTGCTAACGCCCTAATGTGAAAGCGGCCTAAGTGTGCAATTGCAACAGCGTACCTGGACTACCGAAAGCAAACAGAATACATTACAGATACTACATTATCTTGGCTGAGTCTTCTTGCAAAGGTGTTTTACATCCGTGACGAAACTGACTATGATAAGGTGTGCAAAATATAACTGGAATTGTCATCTCAGGCAGTAATGAGCTCTTTAATAGTAAATTGATAGCTAATACAACCGACAAAGAACCGGACCAGGTGGCTCTTATTAAACACACGTTAAAATTACAGAACATATTTAGCCACCATCGATGAAAATTAATAAAGCGGAACCCTTTATAGTACTAAATGAACGAGCATATTACACTTTTTTCTCAACAACACATTCAATGAGAATACAAACGAGACATTTCAAGATACTGTCATGTCGCTAATGACATCAAAAACATAAATTAAGTCACAAACGGAAGGTGCAAGGGAATTGCTTCAAAGACATCCGACATACCTCAAATGCTCTGTCATATACGATCGTAAACAGTCCCTCACACGTTTCATCGAAATTCAACAATTATTAAATTCCCTAATTAGACCTTATAAGGTTCCTAAAAAGTGCCGCTCAAAAACTAGCAACGGTCACCTAATAGACGAGTGTCGCATTGTTGTACGTACGAATTTAATCGCGGCGGCACACTTTGTGACGTTGCAGATCCAAGATGGCCGCTGTAGATCAAAGGGGCCGCGCGTGTAAGGCTCCCGCAGTGAAATGTCACCGCGCTCGATCAATTAACGGTTATCCAATGTTAATGTGTTATTGATATCGAAATAGCGAAGTTCGTATGGCCGTAGCTTATTCGATTTTTTGTGTGGTTTAAGTGATAATTGGTGAGCGTAATTGAATTCTAGCCGTTACTGAGGTATAATTACTGTAACAATGGTGGCATTTGCGTTATATGACACTTATTATAAGATGTCGTGAACTGGGTTTCCATTAGCTTCAGCATTATATTAAATTCTTAGAGTGTGATGATAATGACCTTAAATCCATAGGATGATTAGTCACTTCAGTTTATGGGGTGATTAGCGTTAAATAGTTACTGGTGACAAGCTCCTTGTACCCGATATTCTATTTCGTAATTACTATACATTTAAAACAAGGTAAAGTAATCAAATATCTAATATAGTTCCACAACTATTTGTTTATTTTATTAAATAATATAATAAAAAAAAATAATATTAGAATTCTAGAAAGATAAAATAACAATATTATGAATGTTAAAACAAAAAATATAGACAAAATAATGCTAAATGCCTGAGTACTAGGATAATTGTGTACTAAGGGGGTGAAAATGACTCTGTTCAGGGCTTATTGCCAGTCTTTTTACTCGTGCGGCCTGCGGGTGAGGTATACGCCGAAAGCTTACAATGCTCGTGCAATAATATAACAATACACTGAGGATGTTGTTGGGGTTGCCTCGTTTTGCAGCGTATCAGGCATGTTTGCTGAAGCGAGGCTTGATGACTTTTATGCCGTCATGCGCAAGTGATGTGCATCAATGCTACGGATACAGGGGCAGCCTTAACAATATCAATTACACTGGCGGACAAAATTGATGGGCCATTTATTAGGCATTAGGCGGGTAGATATGTGCGCGCAGACGTGCATGTCGCCAATTAAAATAATTTGTAATTTATTCAAAATCAATCAAAATCAAAATTAAAATATTTTTTATTTCACATAGGCCTACATGGGCACTTATAAAACGTCGGTAAAAAGGGGCACGGTTCGGTGCATTGGTCGATTCCTAAGGAGAAGAACCGGCAAGAAACTCCAAAGGTTACTCTTTTAATCTTTTAAAATCGTTTGGGTTAACAATAAGGTATAATACACACATGAAGACCATGCAGATTAATGTCTGAGATGGTCTTTTGAAGAAAGCACCACACATATTTGAGTGGACCCGTCCAGTCAGTGCAAGCATTTGTCAGATATCGTGGAGCTCGACTTATAACTCGAAGGAGCTCAACGTCACGACGAACAATACCAAAGAAAGGACATTTGGGTGGGTCACTTAAAGTACTCAAACTGCCAGACAATCACAACAATTAAAATTTAAGAAAGACCCACATGGTCCTCACATTCACAATATCAATTTTTTAAATATTTATCATATTGTATAATCATTTTACATTGTTAAATGTCAAAAAAATAAAAAAATAAAAACACACAAAAAAAAAATATAAAATAAAATATTTAACAAGTAAATATTGGTCAAAAAAAAAAAAATATCATACTTAAAGTAAACAATATCAGTGTATAAAAATAATCATAAAATGTCAAATTGTAAAAAAAAAAAAATTATATGTTTAAGTCAATTAAAATTGGAGCAGTTCAATCCCAAGCTTTTTTGTCCTCTATATAATCTTTAACAGTATAAAATCCTTTCTGGCAAAGTTTACGTTTTATAAAGGATTTGAATTTATTAAGGCTTGAATTTTGAATGTGGCTTGGTAGTTTATTATAAAAGCGAATACATTGGCATCTAAATGATCCACCTATTTTCTTGAGCCTTGTTGTGGGTACAATATATTTATGTCTATTTCTTGTATTTATATTGTGAATATCACTATATTTCTTAAACAGCTTTATATTTTTGTGAGCATACAAAAGATTTTCATAAATATACTGAGAGGGAACAGTCATTACATTAATTTCCTTAAATTTTTCTCTCAGAGAGTGTCTCGGACTTAATTTATAAATAGATCTAACCGCCCGTTTTTGCAAAACAAAAATGGTCTGAATATCAGCGGCATTCCCCCACAATAGAATGCCGTACGACATTACGCTATGAAAATAACTAAAGTACACTAAACGGGCTGTCTCTACATCGGTTAAATTACGAATTTTTCTAACTGCGTATGCTGCAGAGCTCAGCTTTTTCGACAATTTATCTATATGAGGCCCCCACTGAAGCTTAGCGTCTAAAGTTAAGCCCAAGAACACTGTGCTATCTTCAGGATTCAACTCTTCGCCCTTTACCAACACACAAGTTTTCACCTGCCTAACGTGAGGTAGTGTAAACCTAATGCATTTGGTTTTTTTTTCATTAAGAAGCAAATTATTAGCGTTAAACCAATGCACCACTTTCGAAATCGCGCTATTTACATCGTCAACAACTACCTGTTGTCGTTTAAGTTTAAATAAAAGTGAAGTGTCATCCGCAAATAACACGATACCGTGGTTATTCTTTATGAGGTGAGGCAAATCATTAATATAAATAAGAAACAAAAAAGGGCCAAGAATCGAGCCCTGTGGGACTCCCATTATTACAATAGATCCGGGTGATCTTTTCCCGTTGACGTCAACACTTTGGATCCTATTACTGAGGTATGAGATAAGAAGATCCAGAGCGCTGTCTCGTATTCCGTAGTGGCGGAGTTTCCTGATTAAGGTTTCATGAAGGACGCAATCAAAAGCCTTGGATAAATCGCAAAAAATGCCCAAGGCATTATAAATATGTCCTAAAAGTTCGACACCGGCATCGGTAGTTGAGCGACCCTTCGTAAAACCGAACTGTTTATTGTGCAATAATTTATGTTTATTAAAAAATCTTTGCAATTGGTCTAAAATTAATTTCTCAAAGACTTTACTGAAAGTAGGTAGCACTGAAATAGGTCTATAATTTGTGGGGTCTGATGTACTACCCGCCTTGAATAAAGGAATAATTTTACTATTTTTCATAAGGTCAGGAAACTCCCCAGAATCAATACAATTATTAAAAATAGAAGCTAAGGTAGGTGCTACAATATCAATAAAAGACTTTGCAACTTCTACAGAATTACCCCACATTTTATTACTTTATTATTATTTACCAACAATAGGTTAAGTTTATACTAACACTTTATGGATCTATGGTCTGAACTAAATAAATAAATTAAAAATAATCCTGCATCACTGGCAAAAAATAAGATAAAAGCAAGATGAAAACAAGATAAAAGTAACTTGCCAAAATTGAATGATTTTTGTTTACGAATAGTGAAAAAAAACATTCTCTTGCTCAATTCATTTGTGGTCGGCGCAACGTGTCTTTTTCTTCCATACTTCTTGATAACTCGTCATCTATTCTCATCATACACCTCCTTTCTTGTCATTTTACCATCATCAGCCTATAATGTTCTCACTGCAGGGACTCAGCCCTCCTCTCTAGGAAAGGGATGTGATATAATCCACCACGCGAGCCCAGTACTAATCCGGTAGATGTCACATGTCTTCGAATTTTTTGGTTCTAAGACATGCCGGTTTCCTCACGATGTTTTCCTTCACTGTTTTGAGAGCAGTGGTGTTAAAATAAATTGCACAAAGTAATAGGTACGCCTGACTGGATCCGAACCCACGAATCATTGTTCGTAAGTCGGGGCCGCCACCACTGGGCCACCACTGCCCTTTCATTGTCATTTTAATCTTTGTAAAAAAAGATAAATTGCTAAAAGCTTGCTATAGGAGCCCGCTCTGTACTTTATATTTCTATGGCCCGCTATCACTTATTACATGCACCACGCACAATATTAAGCTGTGGGTCGTGGAAACTAGACTCAATCGGACTACGATGGCCAACTAATAACCATAGCAAATTGTTACCGACGTACAGAGCGGCACATCGAACTAAAAATTTCCAGTATAACATGGCTGCACTTTGTATAGATTTCCCGTAAAATGACAGATCCTCTGACATTAGTTTAGTATAGCTTGATAGATCGCCCTGTGTACACATGGCTCAGATGTATACAGGCTGAACTATTAACTTTATTAGTAGTTTTGAAACTGACGCTGTAGATGATGAAGGTAACGTTGCGACAAGTGTTCTAGATAAAATTATTGAGGATGTCGTATTTTCTTAGTGTTAGAAAGTCTGGTTTTGAGGGAAATGCGCGTAAATTCCCGTTTGCAACACTGCAATAGTTTTAATACTGTTCCTTTGCTAGGTACAGTTCTCTTCTTCAAACTCGACGCAACATCAGCGCACGGAGACATGGTGCTCGTGGTTGAGGCTTCCAGGATCCCTTATCAGCATCTGCCTAGACTTTTCACAACTATATTGGGATCGGCTTTCACCTTCGATGCAGCTGAGTACCAGTTTTTTGTATGGAGTGATTGCCTATCTGACCTCCAAAACCCAGTTAGTACCAGGTAATATGACAACTCTCAGCAATACTGACAGTCAGAAGGCGACGGCGTTCCATGCCTCCTCGCCCCGGACCATGGCTTGCACCAGGGTCGGAATGCCGCTTTGCCTTACTTATCGATTAATTCCGTCAAATCCGTCCGTAAATCCTTTATATGTTTTTTTTGGACGGTGGGATATCATCAAATAACCCCTCCCGCACTTGGGCAGAGCAAAAGGGAGTGTCAGACTTCTACTGACTAAAAACCACCCATGTTCCTTCTTAGCACTATTACAACATCCCGCAGCCCCAACGGGATCTTTGTGCCATTGACTACCTGTAACGGCTGTCTAAGACCTATTTATAGGTCTTAGACTAATTACATTTTTTTGTTAACTACCCTATTATAATAGGGTAGTTAACAAAAAAATGTAATTAGTCCGTCAGATAGATTACCAAAAATTATTGGACACGTATTTTTTCTTTTTTCACGTAAACAAACAATGAAGACGATACAGTGCTTTGTTAACTCGTGTGACGTCATATTCTAAGACATTAGTATGACATTTTTGACCGGTGAGTGACGTCACAAACCCCCACTCAAATCTTTGACGCGTTCTATCTTCGTAAATTTTTATTGATTTGATAAAACAAAAAATACGTATCCAATATTTTTCGATAATCTAAGAGACGGACTAATTAGAATCATATTTTGTCTAGTCAGTAAACATCCCTATTGATGGCTTGGACCTTATATGATGGGTGGTCACCCGTCCATGGGCCAGCCCAGGCAAGCGCGGTTTAACCTGGAGGTCGAGCCATGCGGCTATTATTATTTAGGTCACAAGCTACTTTAAGAATATAAGAGTGATGTCTTGAAATGTTGCCTTTTTAAAAGAGTCAATTAATATGATACTAATTACATTTTGGCAGTAGCTGCATACCGACTAATTACATAAAAAAAAAATGAAAACGCAACCGAATCGGTACACCAATATCTTTTAACGACAGTATGAAAAGAAATTAAAGCACCTACATTTCTACAGCACCCGTATTGTATAGCAAGCATTATGTTCGTGTAATGTGATGGCAATATAATCTGGCCACACTCGCAGCAACAGCAACAAAAGTAATTCCTTATTGATGGTGGCCGAGATTGCCGCCTCGTGAGGGGACGAACTTATCTACAGCACCTTTAATTACGCTGGGACGTTTATACGATGCGATTTTTGAAGGTGATACGATTTGTTCTAAAGGGGCAGTGGAGGAGCTTAATTGAATCGTGCTTCGGGAAAATGACTTAGGTTTTATGGGAATGGATATCACAATGGATCAGGAATCCAGTGGTTCAACTGTGTTAAAACTGAAAAAGTGTCGAAAAATGTTCGCATGCGGAAATAGTGAGTTTCGTGTGTCAGTAACTGAATCGAGTTGTAAGTAGCGGTATTGATCCCAAGAAAGAAGGTTAACCGATTTGTCTGCTCACACACTTCAATCGCAATAACTTTAGTTTATCTGTGATCTGGTACTTGCAACAGCAACACCGAAGTATCTAGAACTAAAAAAAAATAACCCATAAATATGTCGTTTTATATAATTCGATTATTATAAACTTTTTTCCTTTCTACCAAATCCTTTCAGACAACACTACATTTTCAGCAATGAGGAAAATGCAAAGATAACTGACAACGTTTGAATAATAAACAAAACTTTTTGATTCATATTTCAGCCACAATTTGCTAGCTATACATATTCCTTATGGAAAAACCCAACAACACTTGACTTCCGGCAACGAAAAACATGCAGAGTATTACTTAGTCAGATATTTAAAGTGACATCTCAATTGAGAGACACTTATTACTATGTCTGAAGAGCACTTATAACGTAAAACAGCTTCGTATGAGTCACTTATATCTTAATAAACTTGGAGGAGCAAGTCCTTATGTAAATGAAGTTATGATTCATATTTTACTTACTACTAATTAAATACTAATAGTACACTAAGGATCACTGCTTAATCCTTCGGACATTACAGGCGTGATGTTATTTTACTATTAACTTTATGATTTCTGTCCCAATTTGTGAATTCAAAACCAAGACATAAATTATCACAAACAATAGAATCGCAATCATAGACAACCTCATAAAACCCTCCAACTTTCCGTCTCCGACAAATCGCAGCCTCTAAAACCCACAGCTTAGAGACAGATACGAATGTACATCCATTCACAGTCCAGTTATAGATGCCGCTACAATACGTAGATCGCTGGTCACAGACTCACAGTGTAACAGAGCGGCAACATTTAATGACCGCGTATGTCCAGTTACCCAGTCGCTATGTATCGTTTCGTCACTAACGTTATGTACAGGAACGGAATTGCGTTTTTGATGCTGTTTGTGCTGATGCAAGAATTTCGTGACGTAATGGTTTTGGTAATTAATTGTATTGCTTCTGTGGCGATATGAAGCCGGATCTTAGGTCAAAATGAAGTTCTTCATTGGTAGTCAGATTTCAATTGTTGTAAAGATTTGGAAGAAACCTACACTCAGCATTGGGTGGTCAAAGCTTGAATAAGAAGATATTATATTACCAAAAACGGTTCCTCAATCAAAGTTGTTCGGGATTTATTTATATGAAGATATCGTAGAAACGCTGACTGTGTAATATAAAATAATATGAGTCAATTCGTTAAGCTACCAATAATTTGGGAAACTTGTTAATAAAAATCAGAATAACTACTGATAAAGATCAATAAAGATGATCTTATTTACAAAACTGTTTAAAAACACGGCAAGTTTAATTATTTCGTAGACTATGGTTAAAAAATATCGTAATCCCCACTTATATTCGTTAACAAACCGTTTCAAATTAGCAGTTTCAAACAACACGAGTATCATCACAAAACATTGTAAAGTACAAATGTATTGCGTCCAAATTTACGCAAACTTGGCCAATGTTCATTAGCATTTTAACGACGCGACGACGCGGACGCGGGGCACGCAATAAAAAGTGTCTTGAAAGCAATTATTAGATATCAAAGACCAAAGTAGCTGTGAGGTGGCCCAATTGTGATGCCATCGACTAGGCCATGGGTTCGTACCCAGACTGGTGTATTACTTTGTGACATTTATTTTATGACCACTCCTCTCAAAACTCTGAAGAAAAACATCGAAAAGAAACTAGCAAGACTGCCTCGTAGGTCCAGTGGTCGACTTCTAAGTACCTATTTATTAAAGCAGGTACTTAATTATGAGGTCCTGTGTTGGATTCCTCAGCTCAGGAAAAGTGTTATTGGATTTTTTTCAACAGGAATTCCACAGAGTTTGGATTAGAGTTCGGTACACTACAAGGTACACATTTATCTATTCCTTTGGGATAACAGGTGTAGTTTGTAACCGGCAGAACCTAGAACCAAAAGTTAGAAGACCTATCCCAGCACAGCTTTACTCATGGAAAAATGGTCTGTGTCCCAGTTGTAGCAATATTATAGGTTGATTTATGCAAATGTGTAAAGTAACAGTTACATTACACCGTCCGTTCCATATCGGAACATCTGTCCGAATGTCCATAATAATACACGCGAGCAGAACAATGCCGCTTGACCTCATATCTTGGAACAAATCTATGTCTCTGGCGGAGAATATTTTGGACGGACGTTTTAAAGGGAAACTCCGGTCGAAATTAGAATTTTGTGGGTGTGGTTGAAGGGATAGGCGTAAGCGTTATTTGGTTAGCTTTCCAGGAAGACTAAAAAAAGGATGACATTGTTAGACTTTTGATAATGTCTCTTATTATCGAGTGTGAAAAGGACATCAACGTACCATCACGTAGTTAGTACCTATTTTTGAACATAGACATTAAATCAATTGTAATAGGGTATTTCACTACAAAAATCTAATTAGTCCGTCAGACAGATTTTCAAAAAATAATGTTCACGTATTTTTTCTTTTCTCACTTAAACAAAAGATGAAGACGATACAGTGCTTCGAAAAGTGGCGTCAAGTCGTGTGACGTCATAAGGTTAGTACTTTTTTACCCACAAAGTGCCGACAAAAGCCCCCACTCATGATCTTTGACACGTTTCATTTTCGTCAATTTTTATTAATTTGATAAAATAAAAAACACGTCGTATCCAATATTTTTCGATAATCTAACAGATGGACTAATTCGATTTTGGTAAAATACCCTATTTAAAAAAAAAAATCTCAACTACAAAATGCAATACTTTCTTTGTCAAAATGTATGGAACTGCTGTCTTTTATAAATTACTGTGAAAAAAATATATTTGGCTTTCTAAGGCTAAAAAGGAGGTGACTGCAGCTGACAAAACCAGTAATAGCCTGAGATACCTAGAAGAACGACCTTTACCGAGATGATTAATGGATGAAAAGTATTTTATATGCCATTAAATATTTCAGTCCAGAATATGATTAATTAACCATTTTAAACATATCTTTTTTTTTAAACATTGGACTGGTTTGATTATAAGGCAAATTCCATACCAATCAAAAGTATAACACCCATAAAATATGCAAACTTTAGGTTGACTATTTATATGTCCCGTACTTCCGTCATAACTCTTGGGTAGGCAGGTATAAACAGGTAAGTCCATACTAGTAACTTTCACCGGTCTGGTTAATAACTTAAAGCTTAATTAAAAAATAAGATTATTTCATTACAAACTGAACTTTTAAATTTAATTTAATTTAAAATTAATTGTCAAAATTTATTCTGCACTGAATTTTTTTAGGCAACCGTGTTGCAATATATTTATTGACATATTTAATTGAATATAAAACAATTTCTAGGTATCTTAACAATATAATATCTAAAAATCAATGCCTCTTTTCGTTGTAATTTTATAACTCAAGAACAGACTCACCTATCCAAACCAAATGTTTATGCTTTATTTTGGACTATTTAGTACTTAGATGGTTTATGTGAAGTTGGCACAAAATCGGTACAGCGGTTCTTCATTTATCACATTTCATATTTATATGAATTCATTAATTGGCGGATCATTTTGTTAATGGGGATTTCTGGGATGGTTTAAAAACGCAATTGGACCCGTTAGGTGGAGCTGCTATCCGGGCATGACGACGTCTGCCAGGTCCGCTAGTCCTATAATAAAGAAGTATGAAAGAATAAGAAGTGTTGCTCCGACTCCAAATAAATTGAGATAAGGGCAGGAATATATTGACTGATGAAAAATTTCTATGTGAGGTGGGAGTTCAGAATGATCTACTGAATACTGGGTCAAGGAGGAAGGATCCACCCTGTAAATAAGTTTTTATCTTGGTCACAACAAGATTTGAAACTAGCCAAAAATAGACTTCAGATGCTTCATTTAAATAGTCAGTAATCATGCAGATGTGTTAGTTAGTAAATCAAAAAAATAAAAAACATACTGATCGAATAGAGAACCTCCTCCTTTTGGGAAGTCGGTTAAAAATAAGTAATCTATTCAGCTTAATAAAAACGGCAGTCGCACTTGTTATCTAAGTAGGTAGATCTTCAAGTATTTGATTAATTGATACGTCTTCTTGATATTTCAAATCTTTTAGAAAGGGGCAATATACAGTGACAAATTATACACTCAAAAACTTGTTAACATTTGGAACTAGTTTTTAAGATGACAGATAAGTATTTAAATACGATATTATAATCTGTTATCCTAATCCTAACTAATTATTAGAATAAATATCGGATTTAATAAAAATAAAAATGCTTATAAATCTAGAAGACACGAATACACGATAGCGTAAATAATAAATAATAAAATATTGTATAAATATTTATGAATTTAATAAAAAACATTATTTAGGTGACAAAAATAAGCACATAAATGCTTAGGGTTTTTACCGTCTCCTCGATAACTTGATCACGAGGTGTATCCTATTTTATTTAATAATCAATATAATATTAAACATGGTGACAACGGGAACCACTTTTTTTTTTTTTGGCGGGTGGATAATCATCAAATAACCTCTCCCGCTCTTGGGCAGAGCGAAAGGGAGTGTCAGACTTCTACTGACTAAAAACCACCCATGTTCCTTCTTAGCCCTCTATGTCGAGGCCGCGAAAACTAGTGTACAACCCGCGGCCCAACGGGAACCACTTGCAGTTCGCTTTATCAATCTTCGTTTACTTTTAATATTTAGTCTTGAAGTACCTACCCTTTTCCAATCTATATTGTGATCGACTATCAGTCAAGCCAGATGCAGTTTAATACCAGTATTTTGCTTATCTGGGTAACACAATACCCCTTTTATTTTTTGTCGGGTGGGAAATCATCAAATAACCCCTCCCGCTCTTGGGCAGAGCGAATGGGAGTGTCAGACTTCTACTGAATAAAAACCACCCATGTTCCTTCTTAGCCCTTTATGTCGAGGCCGCGGTATCTCTTCCAATAACCCGCAGTCCTGACGGGAACGCAATACCCCTTGGTAAGACTTTTTTTCAGACTGTCAGGTTACTGACTACTTAACAACTCTTAAAGATCTACAATTAACAGATGCGACTAACGGCAGGCACGAAAGAAACTCGGTTCGTCATGAGTGGACACTCAGATACGGACCAACACAGGCAAACCGCGGTTATGGTATTATTTATCTACCAGCTCATATAAAACTCTAAATCTCCTTTATTATTTCAAACAGAAATATACTCTACTGTTTCCATCACTTGGAGTACTACTCCTTTTTTTTGGGGGGTGGGGTATTATCAAATATCCCCTCCTACTGTTGGGCAGAGCGAAAGGGAGTGTCAGACTTCTACTGACCATGTTCCTTCTTAGCCTTTTATATATATATATATATATATATATATATATATTTTAAACTTTGCCCCACACTAGGAATTTTTCCTGTATCGTGGGTGCGTTCACAAACATTTAAACTCACATACACAAATACCCAGACCCGAAACAACTATCTGTAGGTCATACAAATATTTGTTCCGTGCGGGAATCGAACCGGCGGCGCGGCGGCGACACGCAGCGCAGCAGTCCATTGCTTGAGCAACTGCGCCAACCGTGCCGTCAAAGTAAATAAAATGTCGAGGCCGGGGTATCTCTTGCGAACAACCCACAGCCCTGATGGGTTGTAGTACTACTCCTTACACTACATTTTACCCGCTACCGCTTACACCTCGCACCACTCCATCCACCGTACAAGGTGTTATTATGCAAATGATGAGAGCTCCGTTTCGGCTGAGTCAATACGACGGGAAGGTAATCGACAACACGTCCGAACGCCAGTGGTACCGCCTCCCGTGTAGCCAGAAATGAATGACCTTAGTCGACACAATGATGAAACAAACTTCCTGAACGGTTTTGATTAGACTAGAGCTTCCTATTTGGCTTTCCTCTTTGTAAACAGGCTATTATTTCTGTTTAGAGTTTAGAAGCTTGTCATTTATTTCATCATTACGCTCTTAAACAAAACTGCCTCGTGATTGCATGAGATCTTTAGTTTGGAGGTTGGGAAATCATCAAATGACTTCTCCTACTCTTAGTAGAGCGGTAGGGATTGTCAGACTTCTACTGACTAAAAGGTACCCATGTTCCTTCTTAGCCCTTTGTGTCGAGGCCGCAGTATCTCTCTTAAACAACCCGCAGCCCCGACGGGTTGCATGAGGTCCTAAGCTCTATTCTAAGGTCGGAAAACGTGGGGCCGCGGGTTGTACACTAGTTATCGCGGCCTCGACATAGAGGGCTAAGAAGGAACATGGGTGGTTTTTAGTCAGTAGAAGTCTGACACTCCCTTTCGCTCTGCCCAAGAGCGGGAGGGGTTATTCGATGATTTTCCACCCGCCAAAAAAAAAAGGTCAGGAAACGTGCTATTGCGTTTTTACATTAAGAATTTACATTTTTACATTTTTTTTTCCTAAGTAGCAGTCATGGGTCTGGATTTAGGCTCAGTGTATGGCATCTTAAACGTAACAGGCAACATTATGGTATATCATTAGGTATGGTATTAGGCTCACCTTTCGGAGATTACAGGCGTGATGTTATGGTAGCAGCAGGACCTACAACCGATGGGAAGGTAATCGACAACACGCCCGCTAGTGGTACCGCCTCCCATGTAGTCAGAAATTAATGACCTTAGTCGACACAATGATGGAACCAACTTTCGGAACGGTTTCGTTTAGGCAGGAGCTTCCTATTTAGGTTTCTCTTTGTGGACAGGCTATTATTTTTGAGGTTGGAGTTTTGAAGCTCTTTTGTTTTATAGCTGGTGATTTGAAAACGATGTTATCACGTGGATTTTTTAATGCAATATACCTTCTTTTTCACGTCTTTAGAGCCGCACCCTCCTGAATTGGGGTCCCTGTAGGGTTAGGCAGAGGTTTAGTTCCTAATACATCTACATTTCGCCAGCTACCTAGGTTCCAGTCCAATGTTATACCAGCCTATTGTAAATAACCGGGTACGATTTAAGATTCTGTGGATCTGCTGGGAAATTCTAGATGAACAAATTCAATAGCACTCTGTCCGATCCGGGAATCGAACCCAGAATCTCGTGTTCAGCAGTTGCGCTTACGACTAGCGAGACTTTTTAACATAGAGTGTGTAAATTAACCCTTCACACATACGTCAACCAATCATTCTGTACATCAAACGAAGAACCCGTACGCAAAAATTATTGCTGGAAAACGATTTTTTTTTTGGGTCTAAAATCTCACTTTACGGTAAAACTCAACTCTCTTAAAACATTGTGCTAGTGGATGCTTTAAATAGTAAAAGAGTCATGGAGGTAATTTAAGTAAAGTTATAACCTGAAAAATTCGTTTTTACAAAAACAGCAGTGCAAAATTTGGAAATTAGACCCCCAAAATTCCGTAACTAGGGGGTTTCCAGGTATGGTCTAGAAAAAAAAAATATCGTAGTGATGAGGAGAACAAGTGCCCTTTTGTTTTTTTTTTTTGGCGGGTGGATAATCATCAAATAAGTCCCGCTCTTGGGCAGAGCGAAAGGGATTGTCAAACTTCTACTGACTAAAAACCACCCATTTTTTTTCTTAGCCCTCTTTGTCGAGGCCGCGATAACTAGTGTACAACCCGCGGCCCAGAACAAGTGCCCTTCGTTTGCGTTAAGGGTACTTTTACACCCTTTATAGGTACGCAGGAAAATCTATGAGAAGTAAGAGTGTTTGGATACAGGAGGAATTCTAGTGTCATAAAACAAAACGACTGTCAACGATTTACAAGTTTCAGCCAAGACCAACAGCTGAACGTGCTTACTGAATCTCGCTATGTAATGCACATACAGATAAGAGCGGGTTTACGTAAAGATCAACTCAACCGGATGTAATTATTTACCCACTTTCTCCATAGCAATCAAATAAATCTATAATCAAACAAAGACAACAAATCAAAAGACATTGCATAAAAGCCAATATTAATCACACAAGGAACAATAATACCTACCACTACACCTGCTAATCAATTCAATAGATCTACAAACAAATGAAATCATTTACCTAACCCGTATATAGGCACAAAGTGTCACTTAAGGAAACTGAATGATAGGTACTGATACTGGTAACATCTTGTAGCAGATGACGTCACGTCACGAAGTTTGCGAGAAGCAATTTAATCAGAGCTGAGCTCAGTGACAGTCTCGCTGAATTATGGCTTATCGTGATAGGTGTTGTGGAATTAAATCGGCAGAAGTTCCATTATTATTTTTATTATAAGCCTGATGTATCCCACGCCTCTGTATGAAGACGTGTAAATAGCCAGCACCTTTTTGAAGGTTGTTTTTAGGAACAAACCAAAATTTAAATTAAGAACCTATGTTAAGGCGGACTTCAAAATAAAACCAATTTCCGTATTGATGAATCCTCGAGAAACCAATAACAAATAATGAATAGCAGCAAAACTGGCCCACGTACCTCGGCAATCCAGGGAATCCCACTCAGATAGGGAGGTGAGAAGATGACTTGTTCATGCGCGTGATGGCTTCTAGATATGGGCTGCCGGCCCGCGAGCTAAATCTTGTTAAATCCACTGGTAGAATAGTTCAAATTCCAAAAATCAACACTGCACTATAAGTTCTCAATAATGCACAGATGCAGGTCCATTTTATTTTACGAATATCGTTAAGGTTTCACCAAAATGGAATTCTTACAAAGCGGATTGCCTCGCAAAGACAGTGTCGCGAAAGTGTCCAACTTGTCAAGCCATCATCTCCTTCTGGGCTTACCGCGTCACCTAGTTCCTGTTGTTTGGAACCAAATCCTACTACCTATGTTTAATAAATATGATGATGCATCCAGAGACGTGGGCAGGTATCGTCACTCACCGGACACCTGAGGGTGGATATCGCCGACAAGGTCGACCGTGGTGAAGGTGGTGGAACGATCTGACCAAGTTCGTGAGGCAAACGCGGCCAGAAAACAAAGATATTTTGGAGGAAGAAGGCCTCCCCCTCCTTTGCCCAAAGTGGGACACATGAAAGACTAAAGAAAAAAAAAACAACAATACCCTTTTTTTTTTTGGCGGGGTTTCCTTCTAAACCCTATCTAACTACCGGGAGAACAGAAACGATAGGAGATATTAGAAATTGGAATCTTAAAATTAAATCTATATGCATTTCTAAAAAAAAGAAGAATTGTTAAATCAGGTGCTCTAATGGTTGAGTGATGAGTACCATTATAGGGGATATCTAATATGGTACTCATACTTTTGAGGTATTCCCATCTACGCCTTTTCCCTTTGGGGATTTTATTACAAAATCTCATTTCAATTTGAACCTTCTGCCCATGTTATCATGTGTCACCACTGATATGTTCACAATAGTTAATTTGTTGTACTAGGTTTAGTCACAACTAGGATACGATTAGGGAAATGAGATGCAAATCTTTTACCCGTAATTTTTCTTTAATTATCATTAATGGGGCATTGTGATGCGTATGGGAAACTAATGTACTGATTATTAGGGCAATTAACTGTTTCAACACAGTTTCTTATAAAGGGCCCTTCAAAACTTCTCCTTTATAATAACCTCTATGAATATTTGTATGTTTTTTTTTGCGGGTGGAAAATCATCATATAACTCCTACCGCTCTAGGGCAGAGCGAAAGGGAGTGTCAGACTTCTACTGACTAAAAACCACCCATGTTCCTTCTTAGCCATATATGTCGAGGCCACGGTAACTTTTGAACAACCCGCAGCCCCGACGGGGATATTTGTACACCTTAGGGTATAACACAGTGCGCCTGTAATTTATTTATAACAACTATTGATTGTACCTGTGTTAACAAATGATTAATCATCTGTCTAGCTTTTTTCCCAACTATTTTGGGATTGGCTTTCATACTAGCCGAATGCAGCTGAATACCATTGTCCCACAATCCAGTTAGTATTTAGTGGGTAACACAATACGATATAGTAAGACTGACAGACTTTCGGGTCACTGAACTAGATACCGATAACAACTGTCAAATATCTACAAATGAGAGTCGGAACCGAGACATGGAGGAGACTTGGTATGACATTTACACTGTTGACTATAGAACCCTTTACCCTTTTATTAACTGTTTATTTTTAATATTGGGTCTTAAAGCCAGAATCAAAAGAGCTACTACTACATATGTAAAAGGTCCCAGAGAATTAAACTGCCTTAGATGAATCAGAAAAGAATAGCGGAGGAGCAGGAAAAACAACTTTTCACTTCAAAACTATGGTATGAAAAATAAAATCTGATTAGGATCTTGGGAAAAATCCCCCAGGATACAGACGTCTACGAACTTTACCTTACTAAAAGCCTATCAGATTTACAACATCAATAGAGGTGTTACTATGTATTTTTTTTGCGTCATTTTTTTTCTCATCCAAGTACGCACGTGTACTTCTTTACAAGTTGTTATGTATTTTTCCTTCTTGTTAACTTTTAGAATATCAATGTCCAACGACAATTTCCCGGACAAAGTATCGGTGATATCATCGCGACCTAAGATCAAGGTTCCTTGTAATAATAATGTTTAAATGCAATATCATTAAAAATCATTGTATTTGTTTTTATCATGTGTTATTGTGGAACTCTTTGTACTTATGGAAGATAAGAAACAAATTCGTTGATATTTTTCCTTGACGTTTGATGGCAAAATCTTGAGATTTTTTTGTCTTGTCATCTGTATTCAATTTTGAATAGAGAGGTAATTAAAGTATGCTCAGACGAATTAAAGGTATTACCAAGGCAGAGGTGAGTGGATACCCAAATAGACGCCCTAAAAGGACATACACTGACCTTATCGGCGATGTTTTATAGAAAGGTCAATCGTAAAGTATAGTTTGCGTAGTAATCTGATGCATCGAGGTGCATGAAATAAAAGGCGTAGCTATCAAAGGACCTACCTGATCTTCTACCTACCTCCTCGGGAAAAGACGTTGATCATCAGCCAACAGCAATCCATTGATAGACATAGGTCTCTTCAATCGTACACCACTTAACTCGATTCTCAGCTTCTTCAATCCAGTTGCTACCAATCCATCCTGCTTGTGCTGCTACTCTCCATCGAGCCACAGGTCCTGCCCCCTCACGCTAACTGATTCGCGGTCTCCACTCACTGAAACGTTTACTTCAACGGTCATCAATTCTACGGCCACCACTTCAGCTTAATTATTCAGTGAGACCCAAAGACGTTGTATATAAGTAATTAAAAATCAACATGAGTGAAAATGTATTTATAATTACTAGGTATATTGAAACGAAAGCAACTCATGGTTGTAGAAAACTGTGACTTCAAACTGTTCGGACTTTGACACATTTTTTGTTCCATACTATGTAGTTACAACACGATTTAGTCCATTAATGACTAATTATCGAGCTCCATGGCAATAGACCCGTCCGAATTGATAGTAGGTGGACGGATGGACCAACGCTTATAATAATTATTGCCAATCTACTGCGACGATCTTCGCTTCATCATTGCGTACGCTTTCATCTGTTTGACAACGATGGATTGTAGTATATGCAAACTGTAGATCATCATCCCAACTATGGTGGGTTGGGGTGCGGTTCAAGTCTAACCAGATTTAGATGAATACCGATATTTTACATGGAGCGACTTCGTATCTGAGCTCCATAATTCAGTTAGTCTGAATGGTTGTAAGACTTCTACCAAAAGTTGTCTAATACTGAAGATTCTGGCGACCTTTATTTGGTTCTTCTCGTCTCAACGTTCTCCTGCCCTTATATTATTATTGGGTGATTTTATCTTCTACACACCATTAATAATAAGTATTTGCTGGTTTCTTAGCTTAACTTTATTTTTAGCCATAGTATCGTCCTACAGACCACCCAAGTATACTTGCTTTGGTGTGCTTCTTCTTAAGTACATGGGTGATTTTTGTGATCTTTTGCAAATTTGTCAAAATTGATTGAGTTGAAGTTTTAGACCTTTACCGTTTTATTTAAGTTTTTCTATCCTCTGTTTTCCAGCACAGTTAAAACACAGCACCAAAATGTTGATCTCATCTTCATCTAAAACCGTCCATATACTACAGTGCAGGCGGCACATTTTTTGTCACAGCGCCGATAAGATCGCCGGCATCGCGATCCGCTCACAATGGCCCAGTAATTGACAAACCATGACTCGATAAAGTCAAGGCCCCAGCCACACTTGTCTCCCAGCCCGACTCCCATCACGTTTACGTGCCATTTGATTGAATTCTTGGAAGATTAGTGGATTAGTAGGTACCTGTTGTATCGCGTCTTGTTATTTTATGGTTTGATTTGGATTACGAGATCAATTTATTGGTTGATGTACTAGCACAGTCAACACATCAGTGGGATCAATTTCACACCTTTATATTAAAGCGGCAAGTAAGATTTGTGGCAACATTTTCACTTAGACAATAGCCTGTCTAAGTCCAAATGTTGTTACAAATCTCCGGTAAACTAAATAGACAAGTAATATAAACAGTAGATTCTAACGAAAAATTAAATTCAAACAAATTAAGTGGAACACCTGTTGACAACTTTTTTTAGAACAAATTGTTTGCGAAGTTGGAATCGTTGGCTAATAATAGTGTAGAATAAGTAGGTCTTGCTTTTAAATGTGGCTTTAACAGATGTGGTGGCTATATCAGCCGAGGAAGACTAAATAAACGATGGATGGGCTGTGAAAAATGATGTCTACAAAAGGGTAACTAATAAGAATATGAAATAGAGAAGAAGTTATGGTGAAGATGCTGCTCTGACCATAGTACAATGATAATGAAAATGTATAGTAATCCACACAGAAAATAGTACTAAAATCCCTCATGACAATGGGGTTTTATAATTTATAACAGAAGATCTATTTCCAACGGAATCTAGTGAAGTCACATTGGTAGTGAAAGACCAAAATATAAAATACAATTCTTTTATTAAATACCGAGACGAAAAACAGACGACCTAGCATTGGCACTCATACACTAAAAACAGCGATAAATCATGAACGTCATTCTAAAATAATCTATTGTATCGATAGAAAAAAGTGTATAAATACGTCTGTCTGTTACTGTTTTCCTACTTTTTGTTGATCTAACACATGTAAGTTTGTGCGTGAAAAGCTCTTCATTTGAGTGAGTATAACCACAAACGAAAGACAGTTTGCTTGGTAACTAAATAGTTGAAAAAGTACAGTTTGACTTAGCTTTATGAGAAGGCGGATTTTTGATCAGTTTTTATATTATTCGTCATAGACAGCCTAGCCTTTTCTCAAATATGTTGCGGTCGCTTTCCATTCTGACGCTCGTTTATCTAAGCGCAACTGCTAAGTATAAGGTGTTTTTTTTTTGGCGGGTGGAAAATTATCAAATAACCCCCCCGCTCTTGGGCAGAGCGAAAGGGAGTGTCAGACTTCTACTGACTAAAAACCACCCGTGTTCCTTCTTAGCCCTATATGTCGAGGCTGCGGTAATTTCTGAACAACCCGCAGCCCCGACGGGGAGTATAAAGTCCTTTGATAGATTCCCGGTTCGGGTAATATGAATTTCTCAATAGCAGCCGCGGATTCTAGATTTGTGCCTAGTTGATGGCAATACACTGGCCCCTTTTTCGATATATATGAGACTTAAACATAACTGACAAAATGTCGGTGTACTATCAGGTACACCTCTGCCATCCCCTTTAGAGACTACAGGCGTGATCTAATGAAGGTCAGACATTCATCATCATCAGCCTATAATGTTCCCACAGCAGGGACTCAGGCCTCTTCTCTAGGAGAGGGATGGCACGACCTACTGTTCATAAGTAAAAAGTATTGGTCAGAAACTACACCCTCAAAAATAGATGTTGTCATTGTTGAAGATGACAATTTGAAACCTAATGAAAATCAAAACAGTGAAGCAGGTACGTAGACAAAGGTCAAACTTCAAATTATCAAAGATTGACCACGCCTAGCAGAAGTGATCGGTACCACGAGGTACCTACAGACTGATGTAATAAAGACGACATTTTCCTTAATTGCTTCTCATAATTTACACGGGGGGGGGGGGCACTTTTGACGCTGCACGACTTTACCGCTGTATTTGTAGGTACGTCTGCTGAGAAAAATATCAAGAGACAAATACCCAGATGATTGAAGTCTTGGCATTGAATTGACAAACTTCAACTTCAACGTCAAAAATTCCACATTAATTTTACTTATTTACAATTAACTGAGTCTGTTAGTTACCTCATCACGTCTTAACGTCTTAACTGTTGAAAGGATTTTAATAAAATTTGGCGCACAGGTAGATCATGACATGAGTTAGGTGTAAACTATTATCATGAGCCTATATTGTCCCACTACAGGGTAAAGATCTCTCATTCCTTCTTCCGCTTTTTGCGACTATAGGTTAATCCTTGAGGAAGAGTCCAGCTCATCCCACCGTTTCCTCAAGCCCAGAAGCAATAATAATAAATAATAATAAAGCTTTATTAATTCCACACGAACAGTAATCAATCAAAATCACAATTAAATAATAAGTGATAACAATTAGTATTCATAATAATAGATAGTAATTAAATAATCACCTAATATGATGTGATTCAATAAAATGATTAAAATCATACAATAACATTAGTGTGTGCCCCCTTCGGGTAAAAGCCTCCTCCAAAGAATTCCACTTTTCTCTACCTGAAGCGATGGCTAGCCAGTTTCGTCCAACATTCGCAACTATCTCGTCCTGCCAGCAGGCATAAGCCCCATAGCGCAGATGCGTGTACACATAATTAATCAATACTGTGAGTAGTTTTATGTTATTAGCACTATCTCCACGCGAATGAACCTTCGAGTAAATGCTAGCGTCTATCATAAGTACATTCCAATTGCGTTGCACCCGACAGGTCAGCACCCACTTTAAAACTAAAAGCACCAAATCACAGTGCACGAAACCTTGTCATTAAATCTGACCAGTAACCACAAATAACCAACTATTATGTCCATTATAGCCAAGACCTTCTGACTAATTTCTGAAAAGCTTGCCCAGCCTTCGACACCTAAACGATCAAAAGTCGTGCCTGCCTATCGTTGAGAGCGTTTAATCGGTTGCCTTCCGTCATACATACGTTGTACACTTCCGTCATTGATTGCAGCCGACCTCAACATCAGTTATTTAGATGTCACGACCGATTCTCGATTCAAATCACGATCGATAAAGGTCATGGCTAACACATAATAGCGTTGAATACTTTTTGGTTATGTCCACGGGACTTGAAGAATCTATGAATTGCACAGAGTAATTAGTAATTAATTATCTCAATCCGAAAAAACCTAAACTATCCTAAAGTGCGATAACGTTTTTGGGTGTTCATTCGTTAGGCTATGGTTGTCTGGTGTAAATAAAGACGAGTATAATTTGACTGACATATCTTTTGTGATGACCACAACGTATGCCCATTAATCATACTTTTTTGTCACCTGTTCGCTAACATGACGAAATTATGTTCTTTGTGACGGCATTGTAGGGTGCTCCTTGATCATGGGAGCCTAGTCATCGCGACCCATAATTAGTTTTTAAATTGGATGCCGAGCAAAAAACCCGAGAAGTCCCCGTTATTATGTTCTAACGAAATTTTTATTTGGAATTTTTCGTGATTGGATTTGACAAATTACTGCGGACGTTCGATCAATTTATTTGGTCGTTAGTCATTACTGTTTTCTTGCTATCAAAATTGTATTCTTAGAAGATTTTCATACATTTGACGTGTGATCATAGACTTGCGGTTTGGTATTTGTTTGGATGCACCGTTAATCTTTGTCATGGGTCGAATTAACGTTTTTCTACCATTAGTGACTCACTTAGTTTTTTTTCTAACATTTGATAAAATTATTTGGATATTCAGCGTCATTCCGTTATGCTCTTTCCTCAATCATATGTGTTGATTTGGAAATGTTTACCATCACGTGGCACTCCTAATTTGAGGATTACCTAAATGACAAAATGAGGTGTATCAAGGTTATTAAAATTTTAATCCGTCGTTAAAGTAAGTTTTGGAGACAAACAGATTTCACTTTCAAGGATTTCATCTGCTGGATAGTCAATAAACACGTGACATCAAAGTGACAACACTCACTTTCTAATCCAGTACTATGATAGTCTTTATAGTAATTGATGAATTCACCTTTTACTACTAAATTAAGATCTTTATTATGCACAGTAGCTAGTATGACATCATAAATAGCACCTTGCATTGCAAACTTGTCTGATCTAACGTCTCAAGTATTACGTATAATGATTTGCTCATTCACTTAAGTAATACAATCTCCTAGTGACAAATTATGTCTCCCGGATTCTGTAAAGATAAGATTGAGATCCATTTCGTTTTAAGATTACGCAAAGTGATTTATTGTCTTAGTCGCGTTTCTGTTGCTAAATAAAATTAATGTTGCGAAACTGGGTTTGATAATTTTGCAGAGGTTGGGAATGAGAACGAAGTTGACGGAAGCAATATATTGTGGCAAAAAAAATCGAAGTATGTAACATGACGTTCACCAACTCACAATTAAATAGGCCCGCGGGGTGCGGGCTTTAATGTCTCCACTGCTGGAACATAGGCCTCTTTTCTATGACAGCTGCCCACATCTTCCTGAAGTTTTAGTCGGTTTATCACTTAGCTTTCCTTCACCATTTTGTGAGCAGTGGTAATGAAATAGTAAAAGTAATGCGCCTGTCTGTGCTCTAAGTCACTACTATTGCTTGTTAGTCGGGACTGCCACCACTGGGTCACCGCTTCTCCCTGGCATCGTAGTAGCCCAGTCTCAAACACAGAAAAGAGCCATGTGTCCCAGTTGTGGAAATGATAAAGGCTGATTATGTTTCTGTCAAAAAGAGTGAAAAAGCAGACAGTCTGTCAAACAGATATCAAAGCTTTCACACTATTTTGTTGAGTAAACACAGAAGGTAAATCGCCCCTATAAAGTAGGACATGTACACTGCAATGATCTATTTCAGTCTTGATGCTCAACAATACATTTATCATACAATCTTTTCACCTCTTATTGCCTTACTGGGTGGCCATCCATCCTCATTTCTACAAAAGTAGTACATTCTCATAGAATAATCACCATAAAACTCAGTGAATAAACATATCCGAGCGATACCCGTCGATCACCGGTCATGGAAGAATCATTCGCCTTGGAAATAGAGGCAGCTGAATATAAAACTTAATATGCCAAAGACACCCTTCAGATAAGCGCCATTATATTCAAAGTTCCTCGAACAAGACGTCAATGGGATTTAAATACGTCTCTCTTAGGTATCCTACGTTTTTGGGGCCCTGAAATTTGTTGGAGAGGAAAATAGTTGATGATTTTCTGAAACAAGTCTGTAAAAGAAGCATCATTGTCCGCTTAACACGTTAACATTAATAAGTTCCCTTGTAGGTTTACTAAAGTAGCAGTAAAAGTAAATTAACTGAATACTTAAACGATTTTATAAATACTCTATTAGTGGATATTAGGCATTTTTTGTCGAAATGTTTCCGTTCTTTGGGGTTTTTTTCCTTCGGCTGAAAGAGGCCTATTTACTGACAGTGACCTACAAATATTTTTGAAATATTTCCATTATCTAATTAAACTATGTACTCGTTCTAGCATCGCCATTCTTGGTACTTTTTCCTATTCCCGCTAACTTCCCAGCCCCAAGTCTTCAGTCAAGAAACAATCGCGCAAGCCGACCCACTGTACTGTCAATCGTATCATTAAGGAACTCCGATGGTGGGTCACACATCAACCAAGCACTTCATTAGCCACTCTTCAAAGTACGTGAGACACATTCCAGATGGATTTCGCAATGCTTAAGTGGATAGATTGATGTATAATGGTGGGAATTAAGCTTGGTGATTTTTATTCTTATAGTGGACGATGGGACATTATGAGGTCAGATTAATGAGATATTGATTTACGGAATTAATGGGGGTAGGAGTTGGCTTTTTGTGGAGCTCGTGGCTAAATAATAACAGTTTTTAGGTCGATCTTCAAGTTAAGCCGTACATAACTTGAAGGTCGTTTGGTCCCCTGCATCAATGGCGCGCGGAGGCGCTGCGCCGGGGGGTCACTCCGCTGCCGCGGCAAAATGCTGCGCGGCGGACAGACCTCCGGTGCGATCTCATGGCGACATGGAGACAGCGACTGTCGCAACCCCGTGCAGGACACGCCACGATAGTGGCGGTAAGTCCCCTCTTTGAGGAGTGGCTTGAGAGGCGCCACGGCGCCCTCACCTTCCGTCTGACGCAGGTCCTCACCGGACACGGTTGTTTCGGGAGGTACCTGCACCGAATCTGGCGGGAGGAAACGCCCGTATGCCACCATTGTGAGGATCGGCCGGAGGACACGGTGGAGCACACAGTGGAGGTGTGCCCCGCTTGGGCGGAGCCCCGCGTTCTCCGGTCCGGGGCGAGGAGGAATGGGACGCCGTCGCCTCCTTTTGCGAAGCAGTGATGCTAGCGAAGGAGGTGGCGGAACGCGAGAGGGAGAGAACCTCTCGTCCCAGCCGCCGCGGGAGGCGCTCCGGGCGTCGTTGGTCCCGCGATGACCTCCGGCCACCGTAGACGCGGGCCTGTGGACGGTGAGTGATGGGCTAACTCGCCGTCCGTCCGTCTCACGACGAAAACAGGCCGTGTCGACGGCGCGTTCGTGTTCCACAAACATAGAGGGCGAAGAAGGAACATGGGTGGTTTTTAGTCAGTAGAAGTCTGACACTCCCTTTCGCTCTGCCCAAGAGCGGGAGGGGTTATTCGATGATTTTACACCCACCAAAAAAAAAAGGTCGTTTGGTCCGTAGATGGGACCTCACATACCGAGTTTTTCCCTGTCTTGGAAAACACGTTAAGTTGTAAGTCCTGGCTGTCATTTAAGATCTTTGACAGTCGTTACAATGACCCAATAGTCTGTTAACCAGTCTTAATAAAGAGTATCAAATTATCCCGTACTGATTGGGTTGTTGAGGTCAGATAGGCAGTCGCTCCATATAAAATACTGGTATTCAGCTGCATCAACTTAGACTGGAAGAACCCAAAAAACTTGATGAGGACGAGAAGTTAGCTTTCAAAGTTATATTAAGAACACCATCCACAATAATATGTTGGAAAAAGAATAATTTATGGCCAAAGAGTACAGGACCTAGAATAGTACCTTGCGAATGCGCACAATTAAAATTGAATCCGGCATTCAAACGTGTTAGTCACTGTAGTATTCCGACTGATCTATTTTATTCAGAAGCCATCAGTTATTTTTACAGATGACAGACTATTTCAGCATCAGGTTACTGAAATATAAAAGTTTGTCATCTGCACACGCCAGTTCCAAATCTGTTTTATAGGAAGTTTACTCACAAACACATTTATAGTTTATGGGTTTTTTCATTGCAGTAGTAAAACCATTTTCAAATCATTTCTTGTTTTGATATTCTATGACGGATGTTTCTCTCTTTAGAGATTCATTTCGTATTGGGTTTAATCTGTTATTAAATCGTTTATAATAAAAATAGCTGTATTTTTATTTTTATATACTGTCTTTTATTATAACATATGGTTTTCACTTTCGATGTTGATTGTGATATATAGAATACTGTTTCTACGTGTGTTTTATTTTCATCACTTAGTCGTAAATTTTTTTTGCTTGCTTCATCCACCCAAATAGTTATTTAACCACTCAATTTCCCGTAAACGTCAATTAGTTTTATAAATGTGATTGAGTTTGATAAAATAAATAATCATCAACCACTATATTTTACGTTCGATCTTTTATCTAGCGCGGTTTCCAATCGTCATGTCGAGCAAAATAATTATGACATGTCCAATTTCATTATTGAAATATTTGCATTATTTCTTTACACGGCAAATAAATGAGTCTTGTAACAGGTGTCAACTTTCTTTTCATCTAGATTTTAATTTGGTAGATCATTTTACCTGCCTCAGACTTGAATACAGAAGTTAATCAATTCTCAATAGGTGGATGGTTATGATCTATGCCGTTACTCACATACCAACTCCTGCGTATCCAAATTGTTATTGATACTTCATTTATCTCATGACAGTTCGTTATAACACTTTCCTGTGACCCGAAGCAAACGAATACCAAAATAAATATCTTCGAAAACATGACTAATAATCCTTCAATATCTTCATATTGCATATTCAAAATTGATGTAAAAAAAGGTGTACTCTCACGTCGACCTGTTTGGGCCGTCTATCAACGTATGACGTACTGAGAACCTTCTTTTGCACCGCATAACTTTAACGCTTCACTACATTGAACTTTAAGGTGTTGGTAATAAGATCTAATGTTAATTTGCCGGTGTGTATGATGGATGCTTGTGGTGTGTGTCGGGATGTCAAAGCGTCGCGAACGAGCGCCGACGCAGGACAGTCTCGTGCTGAGAGTAATCTCAGTCGACCTCGCGGCTAGGGATGTGTGTGATCAGTGAAAGTATCGATATCGAGATCATGTGGATAGGTTAGTTTCGGTCTGGAGTAAGGAAAGGCGTTGCATAGTTGATAATATGTCATTTTAGAAATCGGTAAACAAATCCATAAATTAAATACATGAAAGGATAAGGATCTAAATATAGCAGCCAAGCAAAAAGCCAAGTGAAATTTTTTGTTACCAATTAATTGTAAAATGTAAAAATAAGTATATTTCTATACCTAATACTACGCAGTTCTTACAGATAAGAAGTTTAACAGCTTTAACTCAACATCTTTTATCGATATCGATAATCGAAGTGATGGGACAACATCATTATTGTCTCAACGGGGCGCTCGGGTCAGAGAGTCGAGACAATCTGTCAAATGGAAAGAATCACACACGAACGAACCGAGTCCCGCAACGCCGCCCTATTAATCATATTTCGACCTTTTTTTACCATTTCCGAACGTGTGTTCTCTCGGATAATGGCTACTATTCTGACGGCGAAATCACAAAGACCTTTGTCACATAATAATTATATTTTAAACTCTATAGTAGCCCCAATAAAGTTTGATTCTGATTGTAGAATCTCCATGTGTGGTGGGCCATAACAAGCGGTAAGGTCTTTTAGACAATAACTTGTCGTTTGATTCGAGATGTCATGTTTTCTGATAAAATCTTGACGAAAATTTCGTTTTGACGGGGTCAAAATTGGTGCGGCCATGTTCTTCAATTACATTTGACATAGTTGAGTCTATAGTAATGTACGTTTGTTTGTGTATTTAGATCATCTATCTGATTAGTCTACCGATTTCGAAATGTTTTGACATGGCGAATTGTGACAGGTAATATTGGTTGCGCAAGAGCGCAAGCTGAAATAGGCATATGTAAATTTGGAGCTGTATTTATTTTGTGTTCATTTCAAGATCGTAAGTAAGATAATGACTTGAAGTCTAAACAGTCAACCTTAATGCGTCAGCACCTCTTTGGAGTCAGTCAACGAGTAATCTGTTAGTCTCCATTGTTCTCTGAGTAAGCTTTGGTCTTTGCAGCATGCGTGGGAAACCAAGCAGGTGCTACAGAATCAGAATTATCTATGTCCTCTTTCGATAGGGCATTATCACTATCTAAATCTAGTTTGAGTACTGTGGTTTGTTTCCTGCAAATGTCAATGGGGTTAGTCACTCCTACTTTGGTACTCATATACAGCCAGCACTTTATAGTGAAAACCTTCAACTACTTCTTCGGGAATTCAAGGCATGACTGATAGATTAAGACTATAGCGAACCATTAATTAATAATTAAGATATCGGCATTAAATCAAGACCAGCACTTCATTAACTCATCAGTGACATTGGATGAGAAGCAATATTAATATTTCGTGACAATTCCATAATAGGTAATGCTTCCAAAACTCACTGTTAATCATTTGCGTCTTCATTTTATTTACCGGCAATTATGAGAGTAAACATCCTTGTGGTTTTATCAATAGGGGTTATTATTGCTTAGCTACAGATTATTGGTTTGTTTGAAGTGTTAATATTGTACTTGACATAGATTTTGGTATGGTGCTCAAGTATCGCCTGGGGCGACATGTGGGCGATTCCGATGACATTTTGTGTGAACTCCGTATTTGAACTTGCTTCGAGCTAGGATCTTAATGTCTTTTAATTTATCTTTGCTTTGTCTTAGATTATGGTAAAGTTTAGTCCTGGAGACTTGATAAAAATAGCGCCAAGGGAAGTGTAACAAGTATGGTAGATGAATGTTTTGATCAATTTCTGTTGTTTTAGATACAATGATATATGAAAATGATAAATTTTCAAAGCATATACCTATTATGTATGTTACTCAATCAAACATTAGACGCAAACATCCAACTTCGTACATGACACACATGCTACATCTTATCCCCATCAATCTAATTCCCATACAAAATTCAATACATACATAAAATGACAGGTTCTCGTATGTAGATATGTATGACCCTCAGGTCATCGAGGTCCCCGATAGCATCGACTTGAACCCGTCTAATTGTGACATCACGGATACAATTCATCAGTCAGATATTGTGACCTTAGTGTCACGGTGGAGATGTGGGAAGGTATAGATTGTTCAGTGATGAATTTAGAGATTCATTAATTTTGGTGGCTGTGGTTTTAGTACGGACAAGAAAATAAATTAATAAATATTGGTACGTATTGAATGTGTTTGATTCATTTTGTGTTTCTGAGACAAATATCAGCAATTTTGTTCTGACCAAATATAATAGAACTTTGAAAATAACCGGGGCGAGAGTTACGAATTCCTAGCGTTTTAGCTGGGAAAAAGTGTCTCTAGCAATAAAATCTGTCAGCTAAGTGAAGAGTTTGTTGATGCAAACAACCACTTGGTCGATGCCTTACTAGAATTTGTAATTGGAAATCGGGCTACAATTCGACTACTGAATACATTGCTTCAGTCACTGTTAATAAATCTAGCTGCTTATGCAGTTGGTCATCATCATCATCTACAGTCCTCCTTCACACACTGCTGGGTATAGAATTGTGCTCTATTTAGTTGTGCCAAGCTTTACGCTCTTGTGCCAGCTTCGTCAGAGATATTCCCACAAATGGTAACAATATCGTCGAGACGACCAACACTTTTATTCTTGCCTTGCCTTGTCGAAAGGGCGATTTTCGTAATGCTAGTGTTATCTGTACTTAATGTGCCGACCAATAGGTATGTAAGTTGTCTGTTAAGTGACTTGCACTCATATATTAACAGCCATCCTTTCAGGAAACTTCTTATCCTGCTGGTTGTTCACTACAAGTACTGATGGACGCTACCGAAAGCGCCAAAATAGTAGCTCAATTCTGAATCGACACAAATACTTCAAGAAAAGATGAAGCGGATTGGGCCAAGAGTCGCACGGCCAAACACCATGTAATCACAACAAAAACAGTAGGTACGCATGTCCACACAGTACATAATCGTGAACATAGTTAAATAATGATTAGTCATGTCTGAACATAATCAAATCTATCAAGTAGGCGTCTCCTTGCGCCCGAGTCGTGAGAACACCGAAATTGATTTCTTATTAAACACTATTTGTCATTGAGTCAAGTTTTTGTTTGTTTTAAGGTGTGTAATCAATGTTTTTGAGGTTTTCCTTGAATATTTTTCTTTGTTTTGATTCTTCTGTATTGATGCACAAAAATGAGATATCATTTGTTTCGCCTTGGTGATCTTTCGGATGTTCTCCAAATAAGAGGACTTATGATTATTATGTAACTTTGCGGTTTACTACACGATTTAGAAAATATTTTACTTAAATGTGAATAATTTACTTTCCGATTGGTCATCTGAATCGGCTCTCTAGTTCGGTTTTTTCTTTAGTACGACTGAAAAGTTTATTAGCTTCTTTAATCTCTTGTCTATAAACACAAAAAAATCACTAATTTAAGGTTATGATTTATTTTTAATCACATATACTCATTAAGAAAGAGAACCTTAATACTAAGAAAATTAAGTTTCAGTTAAAGTGATACTATTTAGTAGGTATTCATGAGGTCTCAGATGAGATGGCAAATAATAGAGAAGTATGAAAGAAGAAGACCATGTTGCGACGACCCAAATGTATTTTGGTAAGGGCAGGAGAATGATGCTTATTTAGTAAGATTTCATTGGATCAGAGGGGCCTGAAAGTTCATTGTGTTAGCTATTTAAATATATTTATAACTAGTTTCAAGATACTTTCAGTATTTTATAAAAATTACAGAATTGTTTTGTATAAATATAATAAGTAAGTTATTTGATTTAGTTGAAATGCCAAAATGGTGCCAACGGGTATTGGAATGACAGTGGAGTATTCTGCAGTCTAGTAGTTTTAAAAGGTCAAAGGCACCATTTTTGCAGGACATTCTTTTCTGAACTTTGAAAGTGTAAGGAGCTCTAAAATACCTGTACAGCGAATTTTATAATAAACTTGTAAATATTATGCTGTAGCTATTTACTCTGTGCTTTTGATTTTCAGATTTAAGCATGATTTATTTACTGGGTAGGTAGTAAATACATCATGCTTAAATCTGTTCAAATATGATAATGAATAAACTTTTATTTCCCTTTTGATCTGGCTTGTCCTACAATTGTATTTCTGTGAGGCAGATTGCTGAAATAACATAACATATTTTTGTTTTTTTTTCAGTCTATCAATATCGATCACAGATAATGACCTAAAATCTATCACGTGTTCAAAAAACCATTAGGTATCTACTAATAAATCACCATATTTTTCCTGGTATAAGTTCTATTCGTAATAATTTCAACACGTTTTTTCTTACAGCTGTCGTAAGAAAAACCATCGGGTTTTTATGATTATCAGACAATAACACAAAATTATTGTACGGGGACTTTACAGATCAATAATTTAACAGTAATTGTGGTATTTTTGTAATTATACCTACGACTTAGGTACCGATTTTGTAGTAAAATTTAAAAATACTATTAGTTGTCAATCATTTCTTGAATTTGCTATAACCCCTACCTCGTGTAGAACTATCTAAATAGTTCTACACAAATAACATCAAGAAGTAGCTCAAGAACAGCAGTAATGCTGTTCTTGAGCTACTTCTTGATGTTATTTAGCTTCTATTTTTGCCATCAAATCCAGACTCTATAGCTAACTGTTGAGAAATTTTTGAAAAAAACCCAACATACCTAATTATAACACTTTGCGCTACCCGAGAATCAAACCTAGAACCTTATGTTCAGCAGTCGCGCTTATGATCACTAGACTAACGACGCAGTCAGTGCCTAAATTATTCATAATATTTTACGAAGGTGACGCAATACTACACCTGATACAATGAATTTTGTGACCATAATTAAATCCGAAACTTTCACTACAAACAAACGATTAATTAAAAAAACTGTAACATCACATTATGCAAATACAACGACAAATAGCTCTTGCTCAATACGAATATAAAATATTCTCAACTTAAAACAATACCGCATTTAAAAATACAAAACCCTTTCTTATCTTAACCGACATCCACGAAATGTTGAAATGTCGCAAGACAAAAGACCGTGTGAATCTAAATCTTGCCTCATAAGAAAAAAATACAGGCCGATAATTCACTTTGGGTGCACGAAGAGACAGATCGGTCATTTCAAAAATTATCTAGCTTTAGGCAATATAATAAGAGTGACGACACTCATTGCATAAGTTGGTCACATCTCGGTTTTTTTTACTCTATGTTCATTATGCACGCGACCTTTCTATCTTTGTTATTGTGTGTCAATTGCTCTTATTTTGGTAAAGTAAAAAACATTTTTGCTTAGCCATGTGATAGGGTATTTCACAAAAAATCTAATTAGCCCGTTTGTTAGATTATCGAAAAATATTGGACACGTGTTTTTTGTTTTATCAAAGTAATAAAAATTGACGAAAATAAAACGTGTCAAAGATCGTGAGTGGGGGCTTGTGACGTCACTTTGTGGGTAAAAAAGTATTAACCTTGTGACGTCACACGACTTGACACGACTTTTCGAAGCACTGTATCGTCTTTATCTTTTTTTTACGTGAAAAAAAAAAATACGTGTCCATTATATTTTGGAAATCTATCTGACGGACTAATTAGATTTGTTTGGTGAAATACCTTATTAGGAATGGCTATTAAATATTTGTAGACCACAATGACGTGATGATCACGAAGTATCACATAACAAATTAAAGCAGGTGATCTTTTTCCGAAGATTCTTTGTCGTCATTGACATGGAGGCTTTGATCAAAAGTCTTTGAAGCAGTGATAAAGTAAATAATGTTTTTTTTTATGCTATCTAGTTCATGAGCATGAAAAATAATGAAGTGTGGTTAAATGGTTCTTCCTCGTTCGAGCGCGCACATTATTTATGAAAACTGAGGTAAGATGAAAAACCTCTACTAATCTATTGAGATATGTCACTCTTCGACCAATGCACCGAACCGTGCACCTTTTTGTCGATGTTTTATAAGTGCCCATGTAGGCCTATATGAAATAAAAGTATTTTTATTTTGATTTTCAATATCAAATTGAAGCGTTAATCTAACCTAAAACCAACTGCTATTGTTATATTGTTAACAAGACTAATCAACTTTTGACCAACAAAAATCTTGTCACCAAAATAAAATAAACTAGCACTTCGCCGGCGACTTCGTCCGGAAAAATTGTGATAGCTTGGGTAATATGCATGCTAAATACATTATTTATATAAAAACGCACTAGCGAACAATCAAATAATAATTCACTTTGAATTATTTTTTAGAATAAAATGTTTCATTCGTTTCGGAGATCATAAACTTACAAACGTACTTTTATCTCTATAAAATAATTATTAGTATAGATTCCTCCTGTCACTTAGCAAAATCCTCAGTGTAATTTCAATAGAATTCCTCAATAAAATCCCCATAGATCTTCTCAAAATAATTCCCATAGAATCCCGCTCTGATTCCTACAGGATCACACTCGTGATCTCATCTATACTTACTGTACCCACCACAGTTTCAATGTTCGGAACATAAGACATTGTCTGGGCTGCGGTGGCGGTTGGACAAAAGACTCCACTGTTTATTTGCCGCCCATACCCTACCTGCGGTTTATGGAAATTGGTTTGCATGTAAGTAATTTTCTAAGTCAGACCGTTTTCTAAAGGATTTTGTCTTTGATGTTAGTGGTACTGGATATGGCTTCAATGTCCACAGCTCGCGCGCTGGGTATAGCCTCTCTTTGTTACAAGCTTTTATTTATGTCCAGTTCCATGTTTGTATGCCAGTCTTATCCAGGATATTTCCATTTTTACAACAACATTGTCTACCAACACTACTATTTCCAGTCACAGGTTTACTCTACCTGCCATCACCGTGTCTTGCTAAGTGTCTTGCTTGGGCAGATTTAGCTCATTATTTTATGTGCAGAAAGCTGATTTTGATCAACGCTCGTGTTTTCACTATATTACAAGAGTTACCTGTAAATATATTAATTAAAGTAATTATCATGAACGTGGCTAAAATACTACGCAATTAAAGAAATAACAAATGAGTTACATCAGTAAAGTAAAAAGCTTATGCTACACTGTACCTACCTATACAAATTGTTTGCTTCTTTAATTGAAATACGATACAAGATATGAATACGAACCAAAGTATAAAGATTTCTTGCCTTTTCAAATAACTTTACATCTGCAATCTTCTCCATAGCCACAACACCCGACCAACTTAAAACACACCGCACAGCACAGCTGTCTAACTAACAAATGGTGACTTCTTAATTTGGCAGCATCGCCTTAGAAATTCGTTTTTCATGTCCATAGATGATTATTTCTTAACTTCCTTGCAGGATGGATCGTTGAGGTTAGATTAGTACGATTACTCCGTAATTCTATTATGGAGAACATTTTGGTCTTGCGAGCCATGGATTATGGTCCTTTTGGTTGCCAATAAAGGTTTGAATGGCTTGGGTAATACTTGCCAATTTTGATTGCAAATTACTTTTTTGTTTGTGATTTTTTTTCTTTTTGCTTTAGTAGTTTGATGACCCACGAAAAGGACGAGCTTTATTTTCAGTATTCGGTGTTTCGAACTTCGGAGTAACGTAATACAGTCAGTCGTGTAGTGGAGACTGAGTGGCGACTGCGAACCGGAAGACGTTGCGTTGGAAGGCCTCACACTAGGTGGACCGATGATCTGGTGAAGGTTGCGGGGACCCGCTGGATGCGAGACGCACGGGGCCGGTCAATGTGGCGACACCTGGGGGAGGCCTATGTCCAGCAGTGGACGTCTTTTGGCTAAAATAATGATGATGATGATGATGTACAAACAGTATGAAAATATTCAGTATATCGTCGTCGTATACACTTCAGTGTATGTCGCTGAGGGCTCCAAAACATCACGGCTTTGTAGGAGCTCGCTGTGGTGTGGGTAGATTTGTCAGTTGGTCACGTGGTATCACCACTGCTTGCGGGATGACGGGCCCGACATATTCTGAGCTAGGTATAAAAGGGGCGTCCTACCGTAAATGATTTTCAGAAAACAATTCTGAGCCCAAAAATTGTCAGCAAAGTTCAAGTCACCTTTTCAATTCCCCTCGGCTTTTCCATCTGTACAATATTAATCTCGGGTGTCAACGGTAAACATTTTCAAGATAGGAATGTTTTTGGTACAAGTTTTGAGAGCTTGGGTGATAGTCCTCTAAACTTAACTATCTCAGCGTGTTAATCGATAAGTTGAACCTTTATAAAGATATTTTGTCTAATAATGCTAATGTACTTTAACATTTTTGTCAAAAATATTAAGGGCGAAGAAATGGTCCCTTGGCGAAGCAAATGCTTCTACTTATATAGGAAAAACTCTTCGTTAATTACGTTGGACAGGATGATGAGATAGTGGGTGTACAAATAACAATAACCTTCTCCTTTGTTAAAGTCTGTTAAAAGACCTATCAACTTCCATAACGACGACGGACGGGTCCACTCAAATCTGTGTGGTACTTTCTTCAAAAGACCATCTAAGACACTGATCTGCATGGTCTTCATGTGTGTATACCAAGATTATGTCTGGACTGGTTTCTTCTCGGAGTAGTCAGGTACAAAACACCGGCCCCATCTAGTTTTAAAAAAACAGCTAGACATGTGAAAGTGTTTGTAAAACCCTATTTGCAAAATAAACGTCATTTATCATTTATAATTAAATGGACTTTAACGTTCCCTCTTCTAAAATACAGGCTTTGTCTTTACGAGATTCAACTTCCATGATTTAAAAAGAACTAGCTGTTGCCAGCGGCTTCACCCGCTACAACTCAAAAAACATCCCACGGGAAGATAAAATCGAGATAAAAACTTTCCTATGAGTTAATCCAGGTTATAAACTATATGTGTACTAAATTTATTCCAAATCCGTTCAGTAGTTTTTGCGTGAAGAAGTTACAAACATACACACTCACACACTCACAAACTTTCGCCTTTATAATATTAGTGAGATGAGATGTCTTCAGTAAAAGACCTGTAAAAGAGAAGTAGCTAAGAAGATGAAGACATTTTGCGCAAACATCAATTGTAGAAGGGCAAGAGTTTTAGTAAAAAACCAAACATATTTTTTTTTTCTACTAGTACGCCGTCGCCAAAGCTTAAGATAGGAAATCATTAAATGACTCCTCCTGCCTGACTTAAAACCATCGATGTTCCTTCTTAGCCCTTTGTGTCGAGGCCACGGTATCTCTTTCAAACAACCCGCAGCCTCGATGGGAACTGTCGCTACAGCTTATGCCTTAAACAGTAATACTAGAGATTAGAGCGGGGGGTGCGATTATTAACTGTCGTCTAGCTCTGCGAACAGCTGATCAATCATACGTCCTTAAGATATTAACGTAAGAAAGTACGCTCCGAAAGTATTGTGAAGTAGTGTTTGTCTACATTGTTAGTTTTGTATTGTTTTTGTCAAAATTATTTATTATTGTTGCTGCTAAATAATACCACGGTTAACAATATTATTTTGGAGTACAGATTGGATGCTACCCCAGATATACGCATACAATTACCGGACATAATACCGAACTATAAAACAATTATTTAAAAAACAGAGAAATAATTGCATTCTTCACATTCAAACTTAAAATTATGAATAATGTGTTTCAATTATTATTACCTACATATTTCCTAAAAAAATATATTTCTAAATGAATTTCAGTGTTTATTTGTAATCATTTGATATGGAGTTCCATAAAATTAAAAGGTTTTTGGTTGGTGTTCCGTTATCATTAAAGTTAGTCACTACTTTTTTTTTTTTGGCTGGTGGAAAATCATCAAATATCCCCTCCCGCTCTTGGGCAGAGCGAAAGGGAGTGTCAGACTTCTACTGACTAAAAACCACTCATGTTCCTTCTTAGCCCTCTATGTCGAGGCCGCGATGACTAGTGTACAACCCGCAGCCAAGTTAGACCCCTAGTCTATACATTATCACATTACGAAAATGCCAAATTCAACCAAATTCGACAATCCATAAAAAAAAACAAATAAAATAAATCACGTCCGAACCCCGTGAGAACCACCCGAGTGTTCTCAAGTCCAGCGCCGTGATTACACTATAATGGTAAACAGACAATAATAAATGACAATAAATCGATGGACACTCCACTGATAAGAACGATGGCATGATAAGTGATAACACTATCTGTGACAAAGTTATTGCAAAATCATTGTGTGATGTGTTCCGACGGACATGGCTGATGAGAGTGTATGGTAAATGGCGATATTTTGAACATGACAGAGACATTTTGGTTATCTTTTATTGTTACTGAAGTAGGAAAAGCGTCAGCTTATCACTGTGATAAGGTTCCAACTGGTTTTGGAAAGTTCTAGTCAAGTGAGGGTTTTGAAAGCTCAAAAGAGTACATTTTACAAAATTAAAACACATCGTTAACAGCTTGAATCTAACATATTATTTGTATAGTTTTCAGTTTGACAACCAGTCTTACCAAAGAGTATCGAAATACCCAGTGTTTACTGGGCTGAGGTCACAAAATTCGCTCCTTCCAAGCCGACCCCATCATAGTAAGGAAAGGCTAGGTAGATGATGATTCGCAATGCTTTAACAGTACAATAAAGCTAAACAAAATAAGACTGTTGTGTACTTTTATGAAAATTTAAAAAGAACAAAAACAATAGGGATGTTAACTGGCTTTAAAAAATTTGATTAGATTATCGAAAAATATTGGATACGTTTTTTTTGTTTTATCAAATCAATAAAAATTGACGATGATAAAAGGCGTCAAAGATGTCTCGGTGGTCACCCATCCACAGACCAACCTAGGTAAGCGCGGGTTAACCTGAAGATTGATCCGAGCGTTAGTTATTATTAAGCCAATTGTTTATTCTTAGCTGCAGCAGGGCTATTGCGTATCTTTTAAATGACAGGTGGTATCATATAGTGTCCATCAATTAACTGTCAAATGGTTCCATTTCGTACTAAACCATAACCAATTTGACAGTTAATCCATGGACAATATGATAGCCACTGACATTTAAAAGATACGCAATAGCCCTGCTGAGCTAAAATATTTTAACCTTTATACAGGCCTTTGACTGGCCTGTTGGTCTAGTAGTTAGTGACCCTAACTGCTATGCCGGAGGTCGTGGGTTCGATTCCCACCCAGGACAAATGTTTGTGTGATGAGCACGATCATTTGTTCTGTGTCTGGGTGTAATTTATCTATAATATGTATGTATTTAGAAATATATAAGTATGTTTATCAGTTGTCTAGTACCCATAACACAAGCTCTGCTTAGCTTGGGACTAGATGGCGTTGTGTGATAGTTGTGGAATATTATTATTATTATTATTATTATACACTCAAATGGCTAATCTTCAAAATAATTGTCAAAGAAATTACAACTAACCCGCAAATACAATATCACCACAGTAATGCCTGTCTGTCACACTAAGAGTATATCTAATTAGTTGGATATAAGGGCTCGTGTCACGTGCCATTCTAGTGGACATTGATTGCGGTTCAAAAGACCAGGGAGGGACGCGAAGTGGGGTAAGTCGAGTTAGTTGTGTTTTTGTCTAGGTGGTAATAATTAAGAAATGAAACTTTTAAAATTAAATGTTGTTTATGGAAAATCAAATCAAATAACCCCTCCCGCTCTTGGGCAGAGCGAAAGAAAGTGTCAGACTTCTACTGACTAAAAACCACCCATATTCCTTCTTAGCCCTATATGTCGAGGCCGCGGTAACTCGTGAACACACGTAGACATATTTGCACGACTGATAAGTCGAATATAGTGAGACTAAAATTATTTTACCACCTGATTATGTATGCTATATTCTGGCAAATAAATAAATTTCATTTCATTTCATTTCATTTCATTTCAACAACCCGTAGCCCGACGGGTAGCGATTAAAACTTCATCTATGGTTTAGATATTATGAATTTCTACATTTTTATTTTTCTTGGTTACGTTTGTTTATTTTTTCTGCCTATGACGTTTTTGATTTATGGGCTTAATTTCTTACTTTATCTTGTAGATCACTGTGTGATTAGTGAAGAATGGTATCGTGAAAAACCGAGGCAGATTTGAAATAACCCTTCTGCCTTGAACATATCTTGAGATATCACTTCTTCTAAATCACAAAATGTAGTAAAAGTATGATAAGTTAGCCTCCATCTCCAGAAAAATAACCATGAGACCACTGCCAATTAAAATATCGGATTTTCAGACCTCACAAATTGTACCCCAAAATACGACACTATCTGAGTTATTCCGCTTTCCATCCAAGTCACAAGACGACCAAAGCTTTCACCCGCCCTTGCCCTGTGCAAGCGAGAATTCCCCAAACATTCCTCTACGATTAACTTTAGATAAATATCTGTAAGTGCCACTTATCCACTATTAATTAATAAGAAATGGAGTATTGTCACTGTCAATTTCGTCAATTTTGATGCCTGTTTATTGGTTACTTTAAGGCCGTAAATGAAAGGTCTTTCTGGCATGCAGACCAAGCAACAGATCATATACACGCTTAAGTACTAACAATAAAATATCATTATGTGATGTCATTAAAATAATACCAGATGCAAAAGAAACAAAAACAATTTCACCGAACCATGAATGGATAGTTATACACCTGCATAATCTAAAGTTTTCTATAGGGATGAATGACCCTTAGTTAAATGGGTTTTCTGAAATAAATGAAGAGGCTGACTTTAGCTTTAATTTTATAAGTACAAGTTATTTGACTAAGACTAAAGGGAACACACAAAAATGACATTTTTCTTAAAAGACAAGCTTATTTTAATAATGTTTTAAAAAGCAACGTTACAAGGTGTGACGTATTTTTTTCTCAGAAATCCTTTTAATTTGTACCCATTATTACCATAGGTACCCAATTTCATTGGGGTGCATGAAAATAGTTTGAGTATTTTTAATGATGTCACTTAGCTTACAATGCATTGTCATCCTATCTAAACATATGCAAAATTTTAGCTCATTCAGTTGAGAAAACTGATCAAAAATTCAATTGCAAGATTTGAGTTTACTAAACATAGCAATTGAAAGTTAAATAAAAGCTTATAAAAATGTAACTGCTTTCCACAAGCGACAACCTAATTCAAACACAGCACAGAAAAACATCCCCTATCAACCGCTAACGACACCTCCACAATTGACAGACCCTCAAGAAAAACAAAGGACGGCAGCAATGCCAATGATTGGCACTGCCCATTATCGGGTACAACACGCTTAAGTTCGGTTTGCCCGCATAAGCCCGGATTACAGGCGATTGACTGGGAGAACGATCGTTGTGTGACCAATTTTCCGCGCGCTGCTGGTGTGGGTGTGGGTTCATTATCGAAATGTTTATACATGTCGACTTGACTTGACGATATTGCAGGTATAAGAAATGTCATTAAAGATGTGGAATATCGTACTTGCAAAAAAACTATCAGTTGTCCCATGCAAAATGTCTATGACAGGGCTCGGAACCGGTTTAAAAAGAGCGGTTCATTTCGATTGAATACCGGTAAATATATCGTTCCGTCATTTACGGGTTAAACAAGTAAACTGTTTTTGCAACCCAAATTATAAGTATTTTGACACAAAATGTGGTTAATTCAGTAGGTAGTTCGTATTTTTTTTGTCTAGTTTTATAAGACTTCTCAGAAGTTATAGTGGTATTATTACCAAACTTGGTTTTAACCGGTTAATTTTCCCTATCAATTCCAAAACTCATGAAAAACCGGTACATAAAAAATTTTAGTATTTTAACAAGTGTGAATTTTGATATATGTAAAAAAGGAATATTTATAAATGTAATTAATAAAGAAAGAAAGAAATTAATAAATATTTTGTAAGAGACATAGGTATATAAAGGAAATATTAAACCACATTTTAATTAAAACAACAATAACGACGTTCCAGTTAACGCTTTGAGACATTATTACGAGCTACGATTACGACTGTAGGAATTGTTACAACAGCCTGCTCACAGCGTGCCACCCTAGCCAGCCAATGACAGCTAACCATAACCATGCCACTCTAGCAAACCATAGCCTTGCCACTCTAGCATACCATAGCCATGCCACTCTAGCATACCATAGCCATGCCACTCTAGCCAGCCAATGACGGGCAACGACTCGCGAGCCAATCACAGTCAAGCGAAGACACCGCCGTAACTACCGGATGCCTCCGGTGGGGATATCAGTCTATATAATGCCCTGTAAGCTCAGTTTCGAGGTCTTGTCGCGCTCGATTGTGAAACCTGTAAGTCGAGACTCTGTCCGAATAAAATAATGAATCAGTTCCTGTCTATTCTTTACCACTGTCGTAACAGTCAGAAGTGGGATCGAATAAAAAAAAAACCTACGATAAAACGACTCTCTGCTACTTAAAAGTCAACGGTCACCTACTGTGGAGGACGAGGTCAAAAATTCAAACGAAGAACGTACGTCGATGCACACCGCCTGCAAGGAAAATATTGTCTCCCATCCCAGTATCACAAGGCACAAATTGAAAAAGCGGGTGACAATCTGGATGGAACACGAAGCGACTACCCTCAGTATCGCATCGTTCATTCCATAATTTGACCTTGAAAAAGAAGACTGCGGCCAGTAACCACCTGTGAGACACTTTGAGTTACAAGAAGTATCCATCTCTCTGCCAGCAACGGTTCTACGGTAAATTAAGACTACCTAAAGGTTGTCAACAGCAACCAAGGACATGGAAGGAAGGAACCGACCTACTTCACGCTGAGAGCTGCCAGGAACCATGCATAAATAACAAGGTCAGTAAACATGCCAATATTTGCCAAATTAGCCAAATGCCATTAGCCAAATATATAAGCCAAATGTGTTTTACCATGGAGTGCCCCATGAGTTGATAATTATGCGAATCGTAGACAAAATAATTTGGTAAGCCCGATAAGTAAATCTAATCATAGTCAGTTAATCTGTATAATATTATCCCGGTACGAAAAAAATATGTTTTACGAGTAGGTACTAGTTGTGTACTAAAGAGTTGAGAACTTAAAATGTACATATTTAGTTCAAGTGCGCATTAGATTATCCAACAATAACAATTCCAAAGTAAATCATGTAGATCAGATACTTATAAATAGCTACAATAATTTTATTAAACTATTATCAGAGATATAGATAGCATTCCTGGGCGATCTCTTGCTACCGCCAGCCGATATTCAAACAGTTTTAGACTTATTGGATAAAGTTCTTGACAGATTGAAAACGAGGAACTTAAAATTAAATATGAGGAACTGCTAATTTTTACATATTTCTTAATTAGGGTATAAAACATCATGACGCGATGGCATTCAACCAGGTGAATTTAAGTTGATCGTCTTAATTTCTCATCCCGAGTAATGTAAACGAAGTGCGTCAGTTTATTCTATCTAGTTCTATCTAGTTACTAAAGAAAGTCCATTCATAACTTAGCAATAATAGCTCGCCCGTTTATCAAACTTAAAAAAAAAAGTACGATGTGGGTATGAGGCAAGTCACATAAACCTTGTTATGAAAAAAAAAAAAAAGTTATAGGTCGGTATTAGTGATTAGGTATGTAGGTACGATCCTAGTTTTCCAACAGAAATTCACACGTATTGCAGGTATTGCACGTATCTTTTATAAAGTAGATTGACGGTAGTTTGCGCCCTGTCTTTTAGTTTAGTCGCGTTACAAGTCAGATAGAGTGTTTATCATGATTTTGGGCTTGAATCCCTTGCAGTGATAAAATTGTTGCTAAGATTTCGTATTATGACGTGTTATGTAAAAATGTCCATGTAATTCGGACTGTACTGCAGTACGCGATACAATGACTAATCATGGTCTTATGCCATGTATTGCCCAATATTACTTTTCACTATGGTGACCGATGAGCCAAAGCCCAAGCAAGCTAAAACGAAAAGCCAAAGTCAAAGTCTATGCCTATCTTAGGTAAGTAGATCGTTCGATAGATGCCGTTTATTGTGTACCATTTAGACGTGAACGATTTGTTCAGTACTGTGCAATGACAAGATGAAAAGCCGAAAAGTAGTATTGTTTTACTGCGAAGTGGATGTACAGATACCTATAGTGAGTAATTGTGTAATCGTTGATGGTAGGCTATAACGTAAACAAACCTTTACGGTACCAGATTAGTTGTGTGAGTTGTGTCAAACTTCGCGCGATGGAAGATATTACAAAATGCATCATGACAATAACAAGGAGTAAAACGAAGTTCTGAATTTTATAAATATCAACAAAATTTCTGATTTCCAAAAATAACCCGATTTATAAGTAAATATTATTATGTGACGTCATGTTTACATTGTGCGTACTGTAAAGGGGATAATGTAGGAAAGAGGGTTAACGACATCCAATTCTAAATCTAACTTAGCTCTGATAATACATGACAGTAGCAAGCTAAATTTTAATTTTAAAATGGTGATAAAACTGATGTCCTGAAACGAGGCTGCGCCTGTGGGTGGGTATCTTGGGGGCCAGAGTTGCATTAACTTAACATTAGTACTTAAAAGCTTTAAACACATAAAATTAATATATTGGAAAAATAGAAAAACGTATTCTTGTGTATTGGTGTGTATAAGTAATGAAGTTTTGCCATCGACACGCTAAGAATTATGTGTGTGAGTATGTACATGTATGTGTGCGTGCGTCTTAATGGTATGATGTAATTAACTTAAATTGTTTCTTCCGTTTCTTCAAACGATAGTTTGGCAAAACAGTTTATTTATATTTTCTTACATGAAAAATGTTTCATGTTTTTAATGTCGCAGATAATATGGAGTTCTTATAATACTGTTAATATTACAACCGGGTACCTATAAGCCTTACGATTTATCCCAGATCGGGTTGCTCCAGGCAACCAGGGCAATCTAGGTGCGGTAGGGTTATCTCAGAAATGGGACGTAACTTAGATACAAGGTGAAAAATGATAATTCAAATTCAAACTCTTTAATTCAGACAAGTGTCCATAGTGTTAGTAACAACAAAATAACTTAACGACTAGGGTTAGTAAACTTAGTGTTATGGCAAAAGAAAAAAAAAAAAAGGAAAGGAAATATGTTAATAGTGTGATTTACAAAAAAAAAACTATGATTATGTAACTTTGGCGCCAGGCGATGACTACTGGCGGCAACAAGGTTTAATGCTTTTAACATCACGCATGTAATACCCAATGGGTTAGGCAGAGGTACTTATACTCATGAGTACACACACATTTCGCCAGTAAATTGAAATGAATTAAAAAGTGTTTATTCATGGTTACATCCGTGCTACATGGTATATTACTTCTGTCATACTGTAAAACAGTGATATTTAATTTAAATGTAACAAATTGTTGGTACGTTTCCATCAATAACAACGTCACTTTTACCTACAACTAAACACATTTATTGAACACAAAAGTTGACTATAACGTAATGCTATAACATTTAAGTTGCGTTAAAACACTTTAATTAATAGCGGTGAAGCCGAAAACATAAGCTAGTATGGCATAAATATATACTTATACAACAATAAATAATCATAAATGGAATCTACACATCTCTTGTAATGAGGTTTTTACATAGGTGTTAAAAACAAACTTCCCTAATTTATTTTAAAAGACATTTTCGTGGTACAGCTATTTTCTTAATCGTAAGGTATGTCGTTAAAAATTGTTGGTACTAAGCATTTCCTACATCTTTGTCCATAATAATTAGTACAAGTGGGTACCTACTACAAATCTTCTTATGCATTTATTCCTTTTACTTCAGCTTAAAGTCCCATGCTATAGGGGGCGACCCAGGTTAACTCTTGTTCGTTAGAAGATTGGTTTTCTGGCCCACATTAACTGATATTGAGGAGTTAGGTAATGATTGACATAAACTAAGAAGTGTGAAAGGTCATATTATATGATACAACGGGTTTACAGGTTGAGTATCCGCTGTAACATATCGTAGCAGTGCTTTTGTCTGATAGCACCAGTAGTGTGAAAGAACAATTGAAAACCGAAGATTTCATAAATCTCCTGAGAGGTCTATTGCCCCATTTTAACTTGGTTTTTCTGAGCTGACTTGTAATCACTGTTTTCTTGTTTCCATTGCGGGAGCAATTGTTCCAGGACGGCCGAATGTTACAACAGCCTGCTCACAGCGTGCCACCCTAGCCAGCCAATGACAGCTAACCATAACCATGCCACTCTAGCAAACCATAGCCTTGCCACTCTAGCATACCATAGCCATGCCACTCTAGCATACCATAGCCATGCCACTCTAGCCAGCCAATGACGGGCAACGACTCGCGAGCCAATCACAGTCAAGCGAAGACACCGCCGTAACTACCGGATGCCTCCGGTGGGGATATCAGTCTATATAATGCCCTGTAAGCTCAGTTTCGAGGTCTTGTCGCGCTCGATTGTGAAACCTGTAAGTCGAGACTCTGTCCGAATAAAATAATGAATCAGTTCCTGTCTATTCTTTACCACTGTCGTAACAGAATATAAAAGTAGTGTATAATAATATAAATTATACGTAATGAAATGTCGGAAAATGGAAATTGAGCAGTCAGTTAAGAAAAGCCACGTTTACCTGGTGAAATGATAAAGTAAAAATCTCAAATCCGTAAAATGTATTAAACACTAGCACTAGGCTTCGGTGCTAGGTCGAGCAGCGGTGGCCCAGTGGTGTCAGCCCCGACTTACTTATAGGCATTACTTTGTGTAATTTATTTCATCACCGCTGCTCTCAGCACGGTGAAGGAAAACATTGTGAGGAAACCGGCATGTCTTAGAACCAAAAGTTCGAAGACATGCGACATCTACCAACCCGTACTGGGCCAGCGTGGTGAATTTTAGCCAATCCCTCTCCTAGAGAAGAGGCCGAGTCCCTGCAGTGGGAATATGTATATTATAGGCTGATGTTGACTAGGCTTCGCCCGCGAATTTGTCCGCAAAAGTTGTGATGGTTAGCATGGGTAATATAAATGAAATGAAATGATGTTAATATAATTTATAGTCTATACCACTAACGAATAATGTTTATGATCGGTTATTTGTTTCGAAACTGCCCTAATAAACGTAAAAAAAAAATTACCTCTTTTGTATATTAGTTATACTTATAGAAGTTTTTGTTAACACTCTCTTGAATCTAGGTAGATTATTGCTTACTTTCCTAATTGATTTTTGTCAACACTTAACAAATGAGATAGCAAATTTATTTTGAGATTTCAGATTTGGTCCCTTAAAGGAAAAAGGAGGTGTATTTTCCGGGTAACAATTTTGAGCTTTGCAAACCAGACGGTAGTACATAATATCTGGGGTTTGCTCTTGAAATTCTTCGTCAATATTAATACATTCTAATAATAAGCACTCTTGAATGGAATTTCCTTCGCTCAAAGCATTACTATATCAGTCATTATAGAGTACCGAGAAATCTTATCTCACAATGACCATTTCATTTATTTTCGGAGACACAGGAGTCATACCACCTGCACTTGAGATGGCTGAAGCTTTTAGAGAAGCATCAATAGATTCTGATTGTGCCACTTCAGATTAACAAACAACCGAAAATGAACCTTAAGCTAAGATGGCAAAGCCGAATGTTGATGAAAACGAAAATGTTGCTGACAAATCTCTCGAAGTTAATGAAATGGAACGAGTAATGAGTAAAATTGTACTTAATGATGCTCGTCTTGCGGTTGAATTTGGTCTGACAGGTGATGATATTGGTACAATGTAATTCGGTTCAAAGGAAGCTGAGCCTAAACCACCAGTTGATACAGTTGAATTTTGTATAGATGAAGATAAAAGTTTCTTGGCGCCACGCTTTGTCATGCCGATACGATCTATATCCGGTGCAGTTTTGGGATGAAAATATTTTTACTTATCTTAAGTGGTTGTATCTGCTTATTAATTACCTTTGGAGGGTACATCTCGAGCTGTCAAATCAAACACTTTGTCGGTACTATTCGATCTCTTAACTAATAGACGATGATTCTTTGAAATTGTGACGTAGTCAATACTTTAATGATATGTCAAAATCTGAGTGAGCATTCGTAATGGAAAACCTCTTAGTTTATTAGATAAGTCATCCATATTTCTAGCAGACACGTTTTACGTTTGACATTAGGCAACTGTTTTTGTCATCGTTGATTCCAATCATCTTAGTTAATTCTATATCTACCTAACTGTGGCACTCAGAGATATTTAATGATTACTTTAGCCGTCACTTAGTAAAGATTTTACATACTTTTGTATGACAAAACTGTCGAAACCTTTCCTAAGTGATGGCCTAAGTAATCATTAAATATCTCTGAGTACCGCAGTTAAGTAGATATAGAATTAACTAAGATGATTGAGTCATCTGAGTGTGGCAGTAAATCAGTATTTTTACTTAATTTGTTAATGCTGGTTGTAGTTGCCAATTCATCATCATCATCATCATCATTTAGCCTTTTCATATGCATATTGGAGTCGGTTTTCAGTCTACATGGGGCGACTGTCGCTACTACGATATCACGATAACTATCACTGTGAAGATGAATCTGCGATCTAAGCGAGTTTCGAAGCCGACCGTATCATCGCTTATAATCAGATGAACAAACTCAAATATATTCCATGATATATACAAACAGTTCCATTTTAAGTTTAACTATCTTGTTGGTTCAGTGGTCGCAAACGCGACTGCTGAGCATGTGGTTGTGGGTTGTATTCTCGGGTCGGGAAAAGTGTTATTGAGTTTTTCCTGTAGGACTTTTTAGTAACAGCCACGTAGTCTGGATTTGTCCTGGTTGATGTCATAAGGCTCGCCCTCTAATTTTAACATATCTGACGACATATGGATGTCAAGTACACCTCTTAGGTTAACCTCGTGTGTCTTTTATAAGCTTTTGCCAAAGGTATTTATTGCAGTAACTTTACAACGTCTTTATTTCTTCAATATCCTCAAAATATTCAAAACATCAACCGAAAATCACACTGCGATAACAATCAGTCCAATTAAACGATATCACCGAATCAGACGCTGGTCACCTACCGTTAACATCTTCACTCCTACTTCCTGCATTACTAAGAGATAATACATAGAAATTGTGTATTAAAGTCACCTCATAAATATGTATATGTTTCGGTCTGTGGTCACCGCGACTCTTGCGCAACTGTACTGCGTTGTTGATGGCTTCGGACAGGGAAGATGTGGGGTTGCTTTAGTGATATATTTTTGCTTCAATTTAAAAGGAGTCAGTAAGTGCATGACGATTAACTCGGGCTGACTGATTGGAGAATGGAAAGATAAAACGTGTTGTTGCAACCCCAAATATCATAAGAAGATGATGATGATTTGGTAGATCGCAATTACAGAAAATCAAATCAAAATAAAAAGTACCGGGTAGCTTTTGGTAGCAGTAAGATCAATTTTGAAATGAGTTTGATAATATAATTATTTACTCCTTAAAGTTGTTAAAGTTTATTACCAGGGAACCTAAAATGGCCGCTATAGCGTCACAATTCATAAAATTAACTTCATCTGTGAACATTTTAAGAATTGTATCGTGTAATTAAGAATAATAATGGCATAATGGTTTCCCTTTATATCTATATTCTCTAGATGAGTCGAAGTAAAATACTCTCATATCCTGAAAAAAAATACCTACCAACTAGAGGAAAGTCACCAAATATGAAATAGTATCTTAATATGGAATACCTTCATTTCTCTAAGACTATAAGTATGAAACGCAACACTCGACCATCTTCTGTTCCATTCGGTCTATTGCACCACGTACGTGTTAGTAGACCGAATGGAACAGAAGATGGTCGAGTGTTGCGTTTCATACTTATAGTCTTAGAGAAATGAAGGTATTCCATATTAAGATACTATTTCATATTTGGTGACTTTCCTCTACCTATTTCGAACTGTTTGATTCTTAAAACCCTTTTGCAACCCTTCGTCACCAAATCGACTCCACTCCTTTCCATGTCCATCACATTGGCGTACCAGGGTAATAGAAAAAGTGATAGGTGGTACACCGCGGATCCTATCACCGTTTGTTTGACTGCAAGAATAAAGCAATGTCTCTTGTGCACTGGTTTTTATGCACTTATCAGTGGACGTTTTTCAATCTTTGTGGGTTATTGTTTCGTTTTTTGATGTAGAATACTGCTGCTAATTCAATATTGAAATTAAACATTTAAGATTCAAGGTTATAATAATAAGCAGTTAATTACTCCATTGGACGCAAAAAGGATTATAACCTAAAAAGCGGCAGGGACAGACTGGAGGCGGAACTCGGAGGGTAATTTAAGGTATTGTAGCATATCTTGTGTCGGGCCTGTTTCCAAATGTGGACTACTACAAACAGCAGTTGCAGTTGATTGAATGTTGGAGATAGAAACATGTCCTCAACATGATATAAATATGAGCAGGATATATTCCAACAGGAAACATCACAATCAATGATCATCATCATCATCATAAACAGCCTTATAACGTTCCCACTGCTAAGACTCAGGCCTCCTCTCTTTACGAGGGAATGGGCTATAATCTACCAATAACACAATCAATAGTAGACAATTTTGGCTGTTAAGACTGATGACTTCTTTTGACATTTAGTACCAAATCCTCTCGGTCACTTGTGTCATTACGGAAGACCAAGACTACGACTTTATTTTATTGTAGAGTAATAAAATAAATATGTATAACCATTATCGACAAGAGATCTTCTCACGCTAGTTACAATTAATGTCAACAGAGGGCAACGGATTGTTCTTATAGCAGGGCATTCCCCTACAAAATAATTACAGGCTAAGTACTGTGTAAGCAAGAAATTTAAAATCATCATTAATTTAACTAACAAAATCACTCACTGTGACAATGCACGTCAGCTAGTTAGTTTTATAAATGTCAACTTTAATTATAGTTTTTTTAACTAGCTTATTAAAACTAAGAATATTTTTATCGTATCATGACATCTGTGACGAATTTTGAGGTGAATCAACTCATTAAATTCAACATTTGAGATTATAATTCAAAGACTTACTTTTTAGTTTGCGTTAATTCTGATAAAGTTGATGAAAATACCATTTTCAATGTAATTACGTTGCATGACAACAATCCGCTTAGAATATTCCCAATGCTGGGCCGCAGGTCTCCTCTGCGTGTAAGAAAATGGGCTTTGATCCACCACGCAGACCCAGTGAAGACTGGTTGACGTCACATTTCAAAATTTTCAGATCAAGGACATGCTGGTTTCCTCACGATCTTCCTTCAGCGTCATTATTTCAGTCTTTATCCTTTAGTAAACATAAGAAGCTACATACAAGAACCTTATTTCCTTTGCTACCACAAACACGAAATCCCAATCTTTCGTCATAAATTAATGACAAAATATGAACGACTCGCGAATTGCGATAACCATCCGTAAATAGGGTCATGCATTTTCGCAACAAGGAAGGACGGGCTCGGTCCATAACACCGGTGGCGCGGAAGGAAACTAAGGAAGTTACCTAACATCGGTCACGCCACACCGTTTAATGCTTCGCCACAAACTACATGCTCAAGCGACACGCGTTTTGCTATTAATACTGCTTAGGAAACTAATGAAAGAGCATTTTTTTGTAGTTCGGCTTAAATACTTGAAATGTAAGTGGCTGAGATGAGAATGCTATGTATGGGTCGTGTTAAGTACATAGATATAATAAATAAGAAATGAGTTCATAAGTGGTAGTCTCAAAGTGGCGCCGGTGACTGAAAACTTCTGCGATGCGGAGGAAAGAGATAAATATCGTGAGAAAAGTTTTGAGTATGAATTTGGATAGGTATAAGAGCAGAGAAAGACGAAAGAAACGATAGATGGACTGTGTGAAGGATGATGAGGCAAGAAAAAGGTGTTTGATGAGATGACGAGTCTTAAATACTTCTCTATTAAAAGTATTTAAGACGAAGACTTGCTGAGCTGACCCCAAATGAATTAGTATGGGCTACAGAAGAGCTGATCACTTAAAAACATTGCACGAGTCATCGTAGCTCATCTTGCGGAACTATGGAAACAAGTTACGTATGAGTGTGGACTTTGATGCCCGTCGAATCATCTGAGGTCGTGAATGGAGCGTTAGAGTTAAATGTACGATACCTACACATATTATTTTGTTAGGTACCTTTATGAAATGTGTTGCCCACTTCGTTTTGTTTGGTGTTTTGTATGTAGATAGAGCGAGTTCAATACTTTTCAAAGTAAGTATCAAAGTTGGAGTAAGTAATTCGTTCGTAAAGAAAGAAAATATCTGAAAAATGTATGCGTTCGTAGAACTTTGAAAATATGTAGATTTTAATACTTAAGGTTTTTTTGAGTTATGAGATTTTTGCGTAAAACTGCAGCATTTTCTTTATTTTTTATTAACTTTAGGCATATGAAAAGCAAATTAATGTAGCCTTGCTGTTGAGTGAAAATTTACTAACGAAAGAGCGTAGTAATTATATTGTTTGGTGTTGCAACATCTTATTCGTTTTTTTTAAGTGACTTACGTTAATCTAAAGGGATTTTTGTTCCCTTTGTGGAAGCCTAATTCATTCTGGTCAATAGGTACATTTATCTGCCTCCTATAAACGCCACAGATTACATCTTTTAATAACCTCTAATAAAATGTTTTATGACACCGGCAATAATGGCGGCATATCACTCAATCACAACCTAACTTATACCTAACCAGTTTCCATAATAACTTCATCAGTAACTTTATTAATTTATTTTCTCTTTACCAGATATAACTGCCGACAACATTTGGTCATAATTATCCATAAAATTAACATGTTTGATTATGATTGATTGTTTTCTTGGAAACATTTTTAGGTTATGTTACACTTCAGCAGAAACTTTAAGTGTTTCCGCACCCGTCCTGTGCGTCTCGCAGCCCATCGATAATTTAAAAATAAGGGTAATAGGAAATTATCTTTGCTCTGCAATTGAAAAAAAAGCGACCATGTTGAAGTTGGGTAGGGTAGGTATTATGAAAAATTTTTTTTTGGTTGTGGCAGTTTTTTAGAAGACACGAAAAGTACCTAATATTTCTCGTACCTAACTGTTACTTGACTAAGACCAACTAAAAAGTAAACCCATTAAACCACATAAATATCATGTAACGTACTCTAAATATATCTTATAGTCCGTTCAAATTAGACCAAAAAATAGGGTCCAGGTTACATTAATTCCCAACATTTTTTTTTTCAAGCGCACACTCCGCCCTGTATTTCGAAAACTATTTGCCGTATATAATAAAAAATACAAAAAAGTTGTAGGGAATTAAATTCTCTACAATTTTGATCTGAAATACAAATACCAAAAAACCCATAGAAAACGAGATATTTGCAAAAAAGAACGATTTTTGTGACCTTTGACCCCGAGTAACATTTTTTTTCATACACGGGAATGATGGGGAACTTAGAAATTATATTTTTAATGATGTTTTGAACAATTTTACTTACTTTTTATTTTTAACCAGAAACTTAGCTTTTAGAACATGGTTTGCATAACTAGACTGCGTCGGTTGGTAATTTATTACTAGAAAACATTAAAGAGATGTTAAGTTAAGAACACATAAATTGAATCATTTTGGGTGTTTAAAACAACAAACAGTAACATTTTCTGAGGTACAGAAATTATGTTAAGGTTAAGTATTTAATGGCAATGTACTTAGTTATATAATGCACAATCAATATAAAGTAATAATAATACCATAACATTTATTTCTCCCACAAAGTTCAAAATACAAGGCAGAGGTGTAACATTGAGAGAACACAGAGGTGTATTATTGGAGTTAAAGAGGTTCGTGAAAGTCAGGAACCCAAACTAGGATACCCTGTGCTATGGACTCCTGGCCCCCCTGTGAGAAAGTGAAATAATAATGTGTTAAAAATGTCACTATAGAAGCGACATTTTTAACTGAGCATGATTGATTTTGAGATTGTTTTTCAAAGTGTGTGTGTAGGGTGTAATCACCACTTCAGTATTTTTCTCTTAATTTGTTCATTCAATCCTTCTTAAAAGAAAGAAAGAAAATACCTAAGTATTTATTACACTCACATAGGACCAAAACCCAGTTCCAAAAAAATAATTTTAACTTATTCACGGGAGATTCAATTTTTATTTACGAGGCAGTTACTGTAAAAAACGAAGTACCTACACTAAAACCATACTGATTTCATAAACTAAATCGTCACTTTTCTTTTACAAAATACCACAACTAATGCGAAACAGCTTTTTAAGGGTACCGCCAAAGCTTTCGTTATAAAATTGAAAACCTATCCAGTCAGCCTTAAAAACTGCTGGCATTATATAGTTACGTCGTAAAGCAAGCGACTAAATCATAATTAGTGGTACTAGATATTATCGTAAAACTGACGACAGTCGCTAAGTATTACTTGAATATGTAAAAAGTCGAAGTTACTGTTGTTAGGCATAGTGCACACCCCGTCGGGGCCGCGGGTTGTACACTAGTTATCGCGGCCTCGACATAGAGGGCTAAGAAGGAACATGGGTGGTTTTTAGTCAGTAGAAGTCTGACACTCCCTTTCGCTCTGCCCAAGAGCGAGAGGGGGTTATTCGATGATTTTCCACACGCCACGCTTTTCCACGTGTTGTGCACACGCTTCACTTACGGCCGATGTTTAAGTATCTTTTAGCGTTACGAAGTTTACAAATTGTCTCGGGTCTTAGTTGAGCAATGGGTGTTAACGCACGATTTTAAATGTCAAGATTAGAAAAATCATGTTTAAATACGTATTTTTCCATGTAGGATTATGGATTAATAATTTTAAAAATTACAATTAATGCTTTAGCTCTATTCTTGGTTTGGAATTAAAACTATGCTTTGTAATTCGGAATGTCCTTAAATTAGGTATTATTTTCAATTATTGTGTGTGCTTAACAAAGATTCATTTTTCTAATAACTTATCTACTTGAACTATCTCTATCTTACCATCTATCCAACCATCCTTCCATCCATTGGGGAGGGGGGAGGATTAAATAATCCATCGAAACGCTAAAAAGAAGCTCCATCCATTATATCCTTACCTTTACAGCATTACGACGCTTCTCATAAGAAGGGTACACCTTCTTATGAGAAGCGTCGTAAATCTGTAATGTTACCTTACATTGTAGTTTTGTACAATGCCTTTAATACTAAGTTAGATCAATAATAAGCCTGTAATCACTTTGGAGCTTATTCTGGATACTCACATTTTTTGTCACATTGCTTAATCAGACTTTAAAATCCCCACAGCTGGGACACTGGGCTCCTATCTGTGTGATGAAGTGGATTATAATTTACCACGCAGGCTCATTTGCTTGTCAATGGTTCAGTTAAGTAAAACTCCTTCACTGTTATCTCGATCGAACTACTAGCAAACTTTCTTCCACATTTCATTTGTCCTGTACAGCCAAGTGGTCTCTGCACGGTCGCTGCCGAAGTGGCGTCATCATCAACATCATCATCAGCCTATCAATACTAGCACTGCTGGGACACAGGCATCCTCTCTTTGAGAGGGAAATGTAGTGGCGTGGTTCTGGGCAAACCAAATTTAAAGCATATCCTGCCATCACCATGAAGAAGCAAACAATTAGTTCGGGAGTTTGCTCAAGAATCTCAATCACATCATATCTGCAGGACAATGACTCCTTTCTTTTTCCATTTTATAAAACAAAAATTAGAAATGCACTGTGTTGTCCAGTAAGCAGGGTCCAATTATAAACATTAACATATAGTGACCGGGGACAAGGTTCTCACAACGCTCGGCTGCGCCCGCGCCGAGACATTTCACTTGTGCGTTTTTACTTCTTATCGCTAAAGGTGGGTTGCACTTAGAACTTAAAGTTAATTAAAAGGTATTATATGTTGTGGTGAAATGGTGAGTCTTGTTGAGGAGTGTGTGTAATGTTACGTCATAAAAAAGAGCAAATGTTAAGATGTAGATAAGTGAACAGAATCTATAGGCATACCTACGCTTTGCTTAAACCCTTTTTAAGGTTCCATAGCCAATTGGCAAAAAAACTGAATCTTTATAGATTCGTCATGTCTGTCTGTCCGTCTGTCCGTCCGTATGTTACAGTCACTTTATTACTGAAAACTGTTAAGACTACTCATCAACTTAAAAACAGAGCAAAAAAGCCACTCTGTACTTCAAAAACCACAAAACCCCGTTTAACATCAACTTAACCTACGGTTAAACCACCCACCGTTCTTACGTTTTAATTAAATAAAATCAGGTGAGCTGAACTAATGAATTCAGTTGTCGGCGACACACTAATCAAAAAGTAATTGTGTGACCGTTTTAATGCTAATGTAATCGCTTGATCGACGTCTTTCCTGTCGCAGGTCATTTTTAACGTCAGTTAAGTTTTTCTTTGTCACATAGTATGGTGGGAACGACCTTTGTGAAGTTTAGAGTGGTATATTTGCGTCGTAAATTGTTTATTATGGTAAATTCCTTATGAGGTTGTGTGATATGTCCTGCTAATTTTAATTTACGTTTTTCTAAGGTATTTGAGAGATTTGCTGAAAGGAACAGCAGGACATCATGGGTTGTTTGTGTTTATGCTATTTTAGATATTTTCAACATTCTCAGTGCCTGGCATTTTTTTTGAAAGGTCAAACAAAGGTTACAGTTATTCGATATTTGTACAATTCGGTTTTTGTACAAAATTCTACAAAAATGGAAACTAGACTTTTCCAAAAATATGGTTTGCTTCGCCAAGAGGTAAAACGTTCTGTTTAAAACAAAGATATACTGTTTTTTACTAAGAAACAATTCAAAAACTGTAACGACATACACTCATCGATGACTCGCATCTTTCTCAAAACCTGTAATGATTGTATGCGTCATGACAGAATATTTCAGTCTTTAGTTTAGGCTCACCAGTATTAATTAATGTTTATTGATACTGCTGACTACATGGTGAGTCTTGCATGAAAGGTCCATTCCAGGATTGGGAAAATTCTAGAAATTTTTCAATACGACCATGTGTTTGGGAGGAGCTCGTGACTAAACAAAAATTTCAGCTTGGATAAATCGCCAGGTTAAGCCGCGCTTGCCTAGTTTAGAGTTTGGTCTGAGGATGGGTAACCATCCATTAGTAAATAAACCCTTCACACATACGTCAACCAAGCTTTTTGTCAAACTAAGTAACACCACGCAAAAAATTTTGCTGGGAATTTAAACCAAAAAAAAAATTTTTTTTTACTTCTTTTTTGGGGTCAAAAATTACATTTTACGTTAAAACTCAATGTAGCACTCTATTTTCTTTGGGGGGGGGAGAGAGAGTCAGACTTCTACTGACTAAAAACCACCAATGTTCCTTCTTAGACCTTTATGTCGAGGCCGCGATATCTCTTACAACATCCTGCGGCCCAGAACAAGTGCCCTTCGTTTGCGTTAAAGGTACTTTTACACCCTTAATACCAAGTTTTCTCTGTCATTTGAAGATGTTGGACTGTAGGTAATACAGGTAGTCAGTTACCCGAAAAACTAACAACAAGCCTTACCAAGGGGTATCGCATTACCTAGTTCTAACTGGGTTGTAAAGATCAAATAGGCATTCGATTAAAGTAAAAGACTTCTCCAACATCATAAGGGAAAGGCTAGGCAGATATTGATGAAATTGTGGAGCTTACAGTTATAGAGAAGTGACGATCATCATGCATTATGATAGTGATACATTGCGCGAGTTTTTCATCTAATGACAAACGACCTTGTACCGTCATCAGCAATCATAACTTTCCTAATGCCATCCTTACAGTGAATCCTAAGCTTAATGTTATATACTCAGAACCCGAGATCACAGGTCAGCTCCCGTGTGAAAGGTCGTGAACATATTAGAATGCTCATGTTACGTTGTAATCACTAAATGGTTACCATTAATTTTGTTGCTATTTTGCTGTGAGCAATTTGTTTTACATGAACTGGCTATTCTTCATTTAGTAATCGATTGGAACTTTGTGTTAATGTATTATTTTGATAGCTATGCTGCCAGTTGCAGTGATTGATTGTCACCTGTTTTGTAATAGAAGTAACTTTTAAGAGCTGGATATACGCCACTGACATTTCACCCTTTGGGCGACAGAGGGTTAGTAGCTACGCGATTTGCGAGTAGCGATTATGTAAAAAAGATCCATACAAAGAATCATGAAAGTTATTGGCAAAAATAAGCCGAAGGTCGCCTCGGCATGACTTTATAAAATATATTGACGGCAATAAAAAGATCCTATGATTGATAGTTTAGGAGAAAAATGGTAGTAAGTTACAAAAACAGAATTTATTTTGCATATTTTTTATGATGTTTCAATTTTATTTTGGTTTTTAGTGAAAAGGACATGCTCTGAATTGTGTAGATTAATATTAAAAAAAAACCGGTGATGGTTGCTAAAAAAAGAGGTTCTAATGTATCCTAAACAGGCCAATTCACGTATTTATAAAGGGTGTAAAAGTACCCTTAACGCAAACGAAAGGCACTTGTTCTCCCCACCACTGCGATATTTTTTTTTTTCTAGACCATGCCTGGGAATCCCCTAGTTACGGAGATATTGGGGTCAAAGTTTAAAATGTCACAGTGTTTTTGTAAATACTAGTTTTTCAGGTTATAACTTAACTTAAATTACCTTCATGACCCGTTTAAAGTATCCACTAGCACAATGTATTCATAGTGTTTATATTGAGTTTTACCGTAAAATGTGATTTTTGACCTAAAAAAAAAGACGTTTCCCAGCAAAAATCTTTGCGTATTGGTAGTCAGTTTGATGTACAGAATGCTTGGTTGACGTATGTGTGAAGGGTTAATTTACACCCTGTTTATATCTACGACAGAATCTGCCTCGTTGGTCTAGTGGACGCAAGCGCGACAGGTGAGCATAACGTATGGTTTTGATTATCAGGTTGGGCAAAGTGTTATTCGGTTTTCCATCTTGAATATTTCAGTAGCAGCCATAGCCTACTATTAGACTTACCCTCTATTACATGTGACTAAAACATAAATGGTGAAATGAGGGTGTATTAATAAGAATGAAAATAAAAACACGTGTTAGTAAATGTTTTATCGGAATCAATTAGGAGCTGGTAAGTTCTTTCGTTTTTTGAATAATTTCAGCTTTTATTTGTGTTATTTACTGAATAAATATTTACACTAGAGATTTAATATTCATTTGTTTCCTTGTACCCAAAACCTCCAACCAAATCTTCTAAAAAACGATCAAATTTTTTGGCCCAAGATCAATATCCATTTTAATATACCATAGAAAATTAACCAAACAAAGCCTCTATCAACGAAAACACCTCTAGGCACTATCATTTTCGTGGCAATAAATTGTTCTATTACTTATATTTGGCGGTGCCATGATAAATACAGTCCGCGTATTATTTACGGCCTATTTGATCAGATAACTGTGATGTCCACTACGCTGCTCCCGTAAGCCTAATAGCGGTAACTTAAGAAATGTAAGTTGTGGGACAATGGGAATATTTTTTGATCTAATTTAGAAATAACCTTTTGGCCGTGGTTTTGCTCAAGTACAGGTTGAAAAATACCCCCCACCGGAATTTCCAACCAGTGGCATAAAATTACTCTTATCTTTATAGGTTTAGCCATTAAGATTTGCAGTTGTGACACACAAACTCACTGCTACATTTCGTGAGGTATTCGTTAGGACTTGATGATAAACATGAATTACCTATGCACATTTCTATGAAAATCCGATTCTAGTCGGTACAAGATATCGAACGCCAAAAAAAAATTTTTTTTTTTTTTTTGAGATACTACTTTTTGGCTTACGAGTGTCGGACGGTTCTGGGGCCCAAATTGGTCCAGTAAATCATAGGAAAAGACTGATATGAAGACTTTTGATATATGTGGCTTTTGTTAATCTTGAGAGGTTGTAATTATAAGTGTTTGGTCAAGTTTGTGGAGTTTTCTTAGATTCTTTGAGTAGCTTTATTGTCGTTCAGCCTAAGGGACAGTTTTTGTGTTGATAAGAACTGGTTGACGTGTTTTTTAGTGTAAATGGGAATCGTAAGGTCGATGCTCTAAGGCTACATTGAGCGACGAGGTTTGACAGGACAATAAGGATGTTTTCTGACTTAAAAAAATATGATTCTAATAAGTCCGTCTGTTAGATTATCGTAATTATACATTATTATATTATCGTATTATCTTATTGGATACGTGTTTTTTGTTATTTGTTATAGCAAATCAATAAAAATTGACGAAGATAAAACGCGTCAAAGATTTGAGTAGGGGTTTGTGACATCACTAACCACAAAAAAATGTCATACTAATGTCTCAGAATTATGACATCACACGAGTTTTCAAAGCACTGTATCGTATTCATTGTTCGCTTACGTGGAAAAAGAAAAAATACGTGTCCAATATTTTTTGGAAATCTATCTGACGGACTAATAAGATTTTTTTTAGGTAACAACCCTAATAGTCAGAAAAATATAGTAGATCTCTTCTATCAATTTATTTACATATATATATTTTTTTAATTGTACACAGACCAAAACCATGAAGCATTAAACAGTAAAAAAATCAGTGTCAAAATATTTTCTAGGTTTCTTATACCCAGACAGAATCTCCTTAACTTGGCAATGTGATAACAATATTGCATTCAACAATATTACTTAAATAAAATCCAAACCACCAATACCACTAACATAATCACTATATTGGTGTCTCGATAACCCCAACAGGACATTCCTGCCACCCTCCGTAAGACAATAGTCGTAATGAACCCGTCAATATTGCTTAGCCCACCACGATTAATGGCAGGTGACGTATCGTAAGTATACTGTGTTATGGAGAAGCATATTGTATTTATGTATTTCGTAACAAAATTCTTTTGAGAATTCCTAAGCCTTAATTACGTCCATGTTCACCATAGTTTTTAGATTTGACTGGAAATAATGTCTATAAAATATGTTTCTTTCCAGATAGACAGTGTCAATGCCAAACATTCATTAAAGCATTTAGAAGTTATACGAATGCCAAATCAAGTTGCACCCTAAAATCACCTGAAAGAATAAGCTTCACTGCTTATCTGAGTAGACAGGCAGGCAATTTCTTCTGCCAGTACAAAATTTACCTTTACAAATAACAGCCTAAACTTCAGTTGCCATTTACCTTACGACAATAGCAGCATAAAACATAATGGCCACATAATCTCCTCTATTCTTTCAAAACGAAACGAACAATTACAATCAGATAACAGATTACAACATAGCTTCAAACGGTGACGAACAATGACTAAATGACCCGTGAACCGAAAATATCTGTCAAAACATCATCCATCGACTGGTTGACGACTCAAAGGGATCCCATTTTGTAAGGGAGCGGCAATGGAACAATACACCTAATTTTCGTACAGCATTGATTGATAGCCAATCCCATTCCTTCGTTGACGTGACAAACGTTGATGCTTTGAATAAAGTTCGGGGCATGACAATAGATGATATTAATATCAACTAAATGGGTGTTGAGATAGAATTGGTTTTGAAAAGACAAGATTAATTTGGGTTGGTCAATATTTTGTAAACTGAGATTTAAGAATGATGAGGTGTAATGAGTCAATTTACAAACAAATAAACATATAAGAAAAGAAATGAAACATCGACTTTTTTGTTTGATATATGTAGAATAACTTTAGAAATTCCAGACATACTACAATGTTTACGTCATATTTATTTTTATTAAATACTGGAAACTTATCTAATATGGATCCAGTTGACGATACTGTACATTTAAGTAGATTCTTACAGCAAACAAAAATGGACCTGAATAAAATACATTACCGACCAACAAAACACAATCAATTAAACAATACCTGAAAATCTCGTAATACCTTTCCTCATAGCACAAAAGCCGTTAGTAGAGGCAGCTACCGTACCCTCAGAGGTCACAAATAACAGTACAGCTCGTAAACTAGTTGCCGCATTAACCATAACGAATAAAGGCACTAAAAGCACGTCTCAGGTCCCTGAGGGCCGTTTCGGCTGTCAATGCGAAAATTTAAGTTCGCCACACCCATGCACTCTGAAGGGTCGACCTTTACGCCCTTTGTCTCAATCGTTGTTGCTTTTACATTCCGAGAGTCCATTCCAATTGTGCTCTGTACGGGATTAAATAAAAGTGTTCGGTAGTTGGCCCGGAATTTTAGTGCTGCGAATTTTGAGAGAGTATTTTTAGATGTCATGTAGATTGTTTTTCCTTGTATTGTTATAAAAAAAAAAATGATATCACTGTCAAATGAGCGTTATGTTCATTAGTGGATATTCAAATTTCATTAGATCGAATATAATATTGATAGACGTCGAATCTAGTATTCACATTCGCAGCCTGAGACTTGAAAACAAAATAAATAAAACAAAAAAGAACCTTCCTCATTCAAAAGTCAATCAGCACTGAGGATCCATTAATCTCCCCTCATTTGCGACTGTCTCAAATTGCACAACCTCTTTTAAAACGTCTACACTATGACATTGCTTCTGATAGCCTCAAGGCTATACCACATTTGTTTATACTTTATATCTATTTGATTTTCATTCATTTGCTGTCCTATTCAATTGAACAACAGGCCTTAATTCCGACAACAGTTTGTGTATGCCTGTTCTAATCTTGTTGTTCAAAGGAATGTGTTACCGACTTTGTGTGGCCATTTATCTTGTTGTAACGACAATGTCTTGATGTATTTTATCACATTTAGCCCCGGTAGAAATATTTACTATCGTCGACCAATTTACCGTGAGCTTCCCCATCTCCCTCGTTTCCTACTTCGTCAGAATGGTTATTGGGGTTTGTAAGTGGATCTATGGGTCGTCTGTCATTGGTTTTTGGTTTCGTGACCGTGGTGTTAACGGTCTTATTTGTCATCTGTCAATTTGCCTTCTATTTTTGTTGGGGATTATGAAAGCTTTCGTTTAACTACGCGTGTCGTCGGCGGTGTTTTGTCATCATTATTTTTGAATCCTCGTAATGATTATTGACAGGATTTTGGACGCGATGGATGGCTTGCTTTTTAGTTTGGTGTATAATTTTGCCCTTATTTATGACATTGTGTCTCTAATAATAAATTGATTTTTATTTTGATGTTCCTGTGGTTTCGTAGCAGGAATTTTTTTTTGAATAAATTTAACCCATTGCGTCGAACTTTGAACACTACATTTAAAGTTTTCAAAGAACTGAAAGGTTTGTTACTCTCAATTAGCCTTTCTTTTTGACTGTTTCTTTGACCGAAACAAAAGCGTTCCCATTGGAAACGAGTAATCAACAGAATTAAAGTCGAATCTGTATCAGGAGGCAAGCCCAATCTCGCGGGGCTTACGCCCAATTAATAATCGTGGTTCTGAGGTTTCCAAAGTTTGATGCATCTCTTTGAAAACAATAATCCTGTACATTTTATTAATGAAAATATTAAATGTTTCATTGTGATAATTCTAGTATAGAATCTGCAGTATTATCGAACTGTGAATTTCGAATTTGTCAATGAAAATGATACCAAGCCGCAGGCAACTCAGCACAGTTGCAGCTCTTTTTGACTGGCTCAGAATGAGGTCACGCGTCGGTAAGCTTAGTTGTCCTTAGTTATCGATTCTAACTACAGGATGATCAAACAGTATACATCATTTTCTAGTCCCATGTTATCTGGGATCGGCGTAACGCGTTTCTACTTCAATAAATCATTAGGAAGTGATAGTGTGACGATTGACAGAGGAGTACCTAAAGGAACCTAATAAGGAGGACCGGTTTCCTTCATATCATTCCTCAAACAATGCATCTATTTTTTCTTTGGTATTTAATCTTATTGCTTATGGCTTATTCTAGATTTATAAGCAATACATAGAAGGCTAACAAATTTTTTTTTTTTGGTGCTAGCTTTGAGAACCTCTGGTTTAATGGCTACCTAAGATTTAGATCGGCGGCGCAGACGCATGATGTTTAATTAACTAACCCCCTTCAAGGTGCAGTCTCTAAATATAGTGACCGAAAAATAACAGCCCTCCTGCGCCTCCGATTTTGGGCCTTTTTCTTTGCCTTAAATGCATGTAATACGCTTTTTTTGTTCGGATTAATTTTTATTAATAAGGTTTACTTTTTTGTCTTTTAGTGGATTGAGATCGATTAGATTTTTACTGTGTGATATATTGTACTAGCGTTAACATTGTATCTACCTATATGTTTGAGATTGGTCACACACATATTTAACTGAAAAACTAGACTCTATAAATCAGAAATGCATGTAGTTGCTTACTAGGATAAGCTAGTTAGTGAGGTTTGTAATGCGTAGGTTGGCGGTTTCTTCCTATGCCCTTGTGTAGGTATCTATCACTGAAATCGGTTACTATAGTAACGTAACCCGCACCAGGCCAGCGGATCAGTTAGACATGGAACTTAACTAAACTTTCAAAATGTGGGACTATTATGTAGGTACAGTTTGCTCATGTATTGTAGTTGTTTAAACTTATTGATCAACAACAAAGACCTCGTAGTTTAATAATAACTGCCACTCGGGTCGATTTTTAGGTTAAGCCGTGCTTGCCTATGTTGGTCTGTGGATGGGTGACCGCCCATTATATACCGAGTTTCCTCGGTGCCTCGGAAAGTACGTTACGTTGCTGGTCCCGGCAGCCATATAGGTATAGATCTTTGGCAGTCGTTACAGGTAGTCAGTGACCCGAAAGTCTGACAACCAGTCTTACCAACCTAGTATTAACTGGGTTGTGGAGGTCAGATAGGCAGTTGCTCCATGTAATATACTGGTAGTCAGCTGCATCAGGTTAGACTGGAAGCCGACCCCGACAACAACAATAATACTTGTTTTATTTTAAACCTCTTTTTTCTTGTTTCTTTCCAAAAACTATTAATAACACGACGAATAACAAGTTTGATTAAAGTTCAATTTTTGTCCCGCGTTTCGGTTCTATTATGGGGCGGCTTGGTACCAATATCTGGTACTTCGTAGTGCCCTTAATCCCTATAATTAGAGTCATCCCACACGGAGTGATTGATAGCTGCCGTCTCAATGAACATGGTGGAGGAATGGGATTCTAATCACTTTTTATAGGGGACTGGACTTTGGTATAAACCGTGTGTTTTGTTTTGTGAGAAACTATTTCTTTTGCCTTGAGTTTTAAAATTGTTTATGAAATTAATGAAAAATTCTTATATGTATATTTCGAACTGCAGTAACTAAAAATTAAAATCAAATTGATTGATTGAGTAAATAAAAAAAAGGAATTCTAACGTTTAATGTACCTACATGCTTTTAATGAATAATTTTGATAATAATTATACACCCAAATGTGTGCGTGTCACATTATTAAGACTTAGTAATATGGATCTAGTTTATGCCAAGACCGAAATTGTAACAGTACAAAAAACAAATACAAGTAAATTGAATTTATTTGAACTTAAGCAATACCTATATCTAATATTAAAATGTCATGTTGTCTGTCAAGCCAATTTTTTATATCGTTTTTAAGTCGTAAGAATTACTTTGATATAAAGTTGGCTACCTATGCTGATGTCTGGTTTCTAAACATAATATTCCGAAAAAACAAAAACTCATTAAAAACCATTCTCTCTCACGAAAGCTTCTTAATACCAATTTTGAAAGAGTACACTAATAGCTACCCTAAACGCCTCCCTCAGTTGCAAACCCACCCCCTTAATAAAAATACTATATTAGAAACGTCTATTTTTCTTACTTTTATTAAAACCATGTAATTTTATAAAATGGCTACCAATTTATCTACGAAATCGTTAAGTATAACGCGTTTGTAAGAGAAACGTGCGCGGGAGTCGATTTTTTACAGCCCAACCCCTAACTGATTGTATTTTTTTTATAAATCGTCTTCCAAGTTAATAGTGTTTAATGTATTTAGAGTTTTATCCGATATTTCGCTCGTGGCAGTTTTTTTTCGATAATACTTAAATGATATTACTTGAGGTATGTTACCGCAGAATAGCGGATAATATAGATATAGCATTTTTTATGTTAGAAATAAGAACCTTCCTATAATTTCTCCCACTTATCGTTTTTTTAATGTAAGCTAAATCCAGCAATACATGTGGAATTGGCCAACATGACATAATAAAGCCCTTGTTGAAAAAATCCCAACTTATATGAACATACCTACGAGAACAGCAAAACCTTAAGTCTTTTAAGATGTTAAGCCATTGGTCCCGGTTGTCATTTGTGTAGATCTTTGGCAGTTGTTACAGGTAGCCAATGACCCAAAGCTCTGAGAATCAGTCTTACCAAGTGGATCGTGGAGGTCAGATAGGCAGTCGCTCCATTTAAAATACTGATATTTAGCCGCATCAAGTAAAACTGGAAGCAACCCCCAATTAAGTCTGGAAAAGGCTAGACAGATGAAAATTGGGTTTTTCAATTCAACTTATGTGTAGTCATTACACAGTATATTTTCCAAACCCAAGTTGTGCCTACATATACCTACGGCTGATGATACCACCTGAGCAGTTGGTGATGGGCGCACAGTTTGAACAGAATGTGGCGTACGCGCAGCGGATAGAAAGTGTCCTCAATGCATGGATTTATCCAAAAAAAACCTAATCATCTCTCGGTCGTTTCATCTCGGACGATCCACATTTTTTTCTTTAATAACCAAAAAAAAAACATCCAATCATCGAATTTGGCGGATCATCATAAAAATGACGATATGAAATATCACAGTGAAATATTTGGAATATCAACCAAATTGCGTCTTTCGGTGATGGTGGAACAAAAAATCATTGAAGTCGATTTAGTTCTTTGTGTAAAAAAATAAAGGGCGTAATTACGGTCACAATGCGGTGGTTAGCCAGGCGGCACAATTAGATTTTGACGGGTAGATGATAAATGGTTGTCTTGGGTGCTGTTAACCCATAAAAACTGAGGAGACGCGCCGAGGTCACTTTGAGAAAATCATTTTTAGTGAAATGTGAGATTAATTCTTATTTCTTCGGTTGTTTTTCTTGTTGAAACTTAAAATGATAAATGCGAAAATAACTTTGTTTGTTACCTTTTGTAAGTACCTTGTTGTACAAAACGGATTACACGTAATGAAAAGCTGTGATATGCCATAGGATACTTTTATTCCCGAAAGTTCGTTCCCATATTATTGTGACAATTTGTGACCTATTTTTATGTGGGAAAATCCTCACGGATACCCTCAGCCTGGGGCAAGCGGGAGTTATGTCGAATTTTAACCGACTAGTAACCCACTGTTCCTATTAATACCATGTATCGGGGACACGGGAGATACAAGTACATTTACGTGCACCCTCGACTGGTACAAAACCGAGTGCAACAGCAAGTTTAATAAATGAAATAGCGCAATCGCTGAAATGTAAATTTGACTGGCAATTATTGTGACGGTCATACAACTCATTACAAGTATGCATTTGTTTATTTTTGTATTTGATTATTCCTCCGAAGTCAAGTAGAATTGTAATAACTGGGTATAAAGTGTATTACGTCTTGCTAAATCTGAACCAAAACCTATGTAGTTAGGTTAGTTTGCAGACGATTCAGTAAAGTGAATGATTTTGATGAAATAAAATTAGCATTTTAATCGTGTGTAATTACGACCAATTTTCAGTAAGTCATAAAGTTGAAGTGTCCTCATTGTTGGCTATTATTTCTTGCAATTAGTACATGCTATTGTAATTTTATAATAGCCATTTATTTACATGTTGTAAGGTCAAGTTGTAATCTAGAAATATTTTTACTAAATAAATAAAGATTTTTCAAAGTTCAACAAAATTGAATTAAATTAAGAAACTCGAAAATATTCTCTTACACACATAATATATCATTACGCCAGTAATCCTCGAAGGGGTTACCAGAGGTGTACCTAATAGTACAACCACATTTCGCCAGTTATGTTTAAGTACCATGTCTTATGGGGCGAGCCTATTGCCATCAAACGGGCACTCGATCGACTCCAACTCCGTCCGTAATATAATTTTAAGTCACCAAATAAAAAAAATATAAAGTTTAGACGTTGCTCCACGCATCTTCTGTTCCACAGGATAATTCACTAACAATAATCGTCCCAACTTATTATTAAAAGGATCGTTTCCCTAACCGCGAATTATCAAATTTCTACCATCTTGCCCTAGCATTATCACATAAGTCCAAATGTCTCGAGGTACCATTTAAAACAACCAGTTTTTAAAGACCCTCATAAACCACGAGACCATGAAGACATTGACCAGTTTTGTTAGTAAATGGTAAAGTGACGTGGGGTCTTTTAGGGTTGGTCACTTTAAACTCTGGCGATTAAGAGAAAATTGCAAAAGATTACAGAGCCAACCGTAATCCAGGAATCCGCTGTAATTATAAGTATTCGTTTAAATTTCGAACATTAATTAGAGCATCAGTGATTTAAGGGGAGCCATTTTGTTCAATATCTAACATTAAGGTAGTTTCGAATAATCTATCAAACTTATTTTTAGCGTTTACTGGATTTTAATTGTTATAAAAAGGTTATGCTTTTCTTCTTGCTTTAGTCACTGTCTGCTGTATTTTATTTGTTCCACTGCGCTATTTTTTCTGTTAGGACTTACTAACTTACAGGCACACAAATTTGTTTTGGAATCAAAATTAAATACCTTTTACATAACAACACGCCTGATATTGCCGAAGGGCAAAGCACAGGTGTACCTGATAGTACATTAAAATTTCGCCATTTACGTTAAGTCTAGGACTAGTACTTATATGTAGTACGTTAAGACTAGGACTTATCATGTATAATAGGGTGAAGCCTATTGCCAACAACCGGGCATTTTTTTTTTTTTGGTTGGGTGGGAAATCATCAAATAACTCCTCCCGCTCTGGGCAGAGCGAAAGGGAGTGTCAGAATCTACTGACTTAAAACCACCCATCTTTCTTCTTAGCCCTATATGTCGAGGCCGCGATGACTAGTGTACAACCCGCAGCCCCGACGGGAACAACCGGGCATCACTACAACCTCCATGGCTGCAACCAAGAAATTCTTAATAGAAACACCCTTTAACACTTTGGACGATCCGAAAATCAAACCCATGACCTCATGATCAGCAGTCGCATTTGCAACTATTAAACCATCGAGGCAATACACAATTTTTTGTTTTTACTAGCCTGCTCTGTCCCACTCCAGGGCAAAGGCCTCCCTCCACTCTTTCCACTTCTTCTTCTCTCCTTCCAGTTTTGACGGAACCGATCTAGTTCATCCCGCCATCTCATTCGTGGCCTGCCACGACCCCGTCTCACTGTGTCAGGGCACCAGTTTCCTGCTATTTTGGCCTACAGATTGTCAGACCTGCGGCAGACATGGCCTGCCCAGTCCCATTTGAGTTGAGCAGCCTTTTGGGCCACAAAACACAATGCTGCGTTCCAAAACAAAAATAGTTGACTATTTTTGTTTTGGAACGCAGCATTGTGTTTTGAACACGATCCGTTAATTTAACACCTAGTATACTGCGCTCCATTGCATCGCTCCACAATTAATGTTACAATATTTTGCAGTTCTGTACATAAAACTAAAAAGTATAATACTTAATATAAGAAACAATATCACTTGTAAAACAAATCTAAAATCATTACCCATGCGACATTCCAGTAAACTGAAATAAATATGTAAAAGTTTTTTATACGCCTGTGCTTGTTCCTAAGGTTGTTACCCACTGAAGTGTAACGTCGTAGATTAGTGTAAAAAGGTGACGTCACACTCGAGTGTGCTTGCAAAAACGTTCCTTTCTTTGCATTTATATGCGGACGGTGATAAAATGATCTGTGACGGGAAATAAAGGAGCTTTATAAACAGACAGTGTTTCTTTTTAAAGCACGTTTTGAAGTCTGTAAAAATTTCGCAGTAGAAAAAATAGTAATCATTTTAAACCTGCTGTGTTATAAATACGTAAAATAGCACACCTAATCATTTGTATGGTTTTTTTTCATTTAAAAATTTAATTCTAAAGTGCAAGGGTGCAAAATTAATTTACAAGCAGCAAAATCTGCAAACAAAATAATAGAGGAAATACGAGTACCATAATGACGCTTGGCATTTAACTTAATGCAATTTATTTCAAATGCATTTAATACTTTTCATCATAATTATATAAAATCTGTGTTTTTTAACGCAGCTCAAATTTTTAATGACTGGTCTTTTTATAGTGTTGAAGTGAGTTCATACGTTACTTTGTTTTGACGAATAGCATTTACACGTGCGAATAAAGGTTCGGTACTATAATATTTTTTATTTCAATAATAATTTATTGTTCAACTATGAGGAACTCTTTACACGTGTGTCCTAACACACGTGTAAAGAGTCATGAGACCCCGTTTATAGGCAGAATGTTTACTCCTGTAAAGTCTTCTCTAACAAGGTACATATAATATATCTAACCTAACGACAACCGTTTACGATAGAAAAAGTAACTTTAACCAAACACTTTTAATAAATATGGATCACCCATTACTACGCGATAATTAAAAGCTGCACTGTTTAAATTCTAAACATGCTTTTCGCGGAAACACTGCACGAGTAACTAAAACAGTCTTTATAGCTGCAACAGCCATTTTTTCCGCCACTTTTTCCTTCAAATACATCATTAATTTCTTCATCCATTTGTACTTAACCACTCTTTCAAGTACCACGTAATAGTAAATCATATATTAAGAAATCCTACAGGAAGGTGTCGTTATTTTTTACTTGGCAAGACATTTAATTACGTAGCGTATGAATTATTCAGTTGTGCACACTGTGGAACGGTCACACATTGTGGTGGTAGCGGTCACCCACTCTGCTATAAGATTTCGAATTATGATGACCACTTTTATTATACGTTGCTTAACAACTAAGATAGATAGGAAGATTAGAGTTGAAAAGTTTTCCGACGTCTCCGTGAATAAATTTTGAGTCTCTCGTACTGTTTTTTTTCTGTAATTATGGGCTGTAAATGTCCACTCTGGCTTTCGTAATAACCGTTGGATGGTGGATCAGTGATCGCAGTTTGATTGTTATCTGTGGACAACGGTGCTTGCTGCTGCCTACTTATTTACTAAACGTAACATCACAGCACTTTATCGTGACAACATGCGTTCTAACATGAATTACTGTGTTTAATAGATGAATGTGTGTGATGTGTGTGTGGTGAGCAGTGGTGGCCTATGGTGTCGGCCCCGACTTACGAACAGTGAGTTTTGGGTTCGAACCCAGTCAGGCGCATTACTTTGTGTAGTTTATTTAAAACGGTGAAGGAAAACATCGTGAAGAAACCGGCATTTCTTAGAACCAAAAAATTCGAAGACATGTGACATCTACCAATCCGCACTGCGCCCGCGTGGTGGATTATAGCCCATCCCTCTCCTAGAGAGCAGACCTGAGTTCCTGCAGTGGGAACATTATAGGCTGATGATGATGAATAGGATGAATGTTGAGGGGTATAGAAAAACCAAAGAAATGGCAAGAAATGAAGTATCTGACGAGATGACGATAGTAATTAGTATGGAAGAAGAAGAAATGCTGCACTGATCCAAAATGAATTGGGATAAGGACTAGAGAATGATGATTAAGTAATGAAAATTGAAAAATTATACTACACTTCAACGTTACGGAGGGCACTCCAGAAGGACATAGGTACACTGATCTTATTGGTGATGTTTTTCAGAAAGATAAGGTGTTTAGGAGGTACTTGCTACACTTACAGTTTGCACCAACGCGTGCAGCAAGTCAACATCACACACTATCTGAAAAATCGTATGCAATAATTAAGCATAGCTTTATTGATACTCATAAACAGATCTAGATCCGGGTCCTGAGCAATCAGGGCGTTTAGCTTTATCGCCTAGGTTGTGGGCGCATATCGAGCAGTTTTGGTACGCATAGTGGGAGCCGCAGTCGGTCCGGAGCAAACAGTGAACAACGAGCTAAAGTAGGCCCGTCGTCAATTTTATAATAAAGTAGATAGTAGTGCATCAACAGTGCACACTTACGTCTCACTTCTAACGTGTTAATGCCCACTATTCCAGCAAGAAACAGATGTATAAACTTGAATGTGGACGGAGAAAAAGGAATTAAATGTTCAGTATTAACTCGACTTAAATCTTGCCTGGAAAAAAATAGGTAAAAAAACTTTTTAAGTTTAACGGTTAAGTCGATAATTTGTAGACAATTGACGTGCCCCACGGTTTTATTTTAGTCTAGTCTATGCATATGTTTATAATTCCTACGACTGTATCTATTTTATTATTTTTTGGTTTTTAGTACATTTATCTTAAACATTGCAATGTATGTTTAACATAAAACCGTTTAACTTAAAAAGTTTTTTTACCTATTTTTATTTTCTAGTTTTTAGTTTTTATTTCGCATTCTGTTTAATTCATTTATTGCTTCATTATTGCAAGGTTTCTTGCCCGTTAGTTCATTGCAGTCCAACTCCTCTATACGTAGTTAAAAAAAAATAATTATAATTTTCTATTTCCGCCATTTTGTAGCGGCCGCCATCTTGTATTTCAATTTTTTATAGTTAATTGTATTCTGCTTGTTGAGCCCTTTCATTTGATACCTACCCATATTGATGGGATTGATAAAACCTACGTTATCCGCCATTTTGTAGCGGCTGCCATCTTGGATTTCAATTTTTTATAGTATATTGTATTCTGCTTGTTGAGCCCTTTCATTTGATACCCATATTGATGGGATTAATAAAACATAAATTATCCGCCATTTTGTAGCGGCAGCCATCTTGAATTTATAATGATAATGAATAAACATAATTGTATTGTCACCAAAATCCAAAGTGTATACAAAATTTCAGATTAATCGGTTGACAGGAAGAGGGTGAAATTTGAATTACTAAATTTGACCCAAGAATAATAAATAAAACAAACGGGGTGAGCTAAATAAAACCGTTTAATAATGATAATGAATAAACATAATTGTATTGTCACCAAAATCCAAAGTGTTTACAAAATTTCAGATTAATCGGTTGACAGGAAGAGGGTGAAATTTTAATGACTAAATTTGACCTAAGAATAATAAATAAAACAAACGGGGTGAGCTAAATAAAACCGTTTAATAATAAAAAAGGTGCGATCATTAGTGTATTTCCACGTAAAACATGATGTTCATTTGAAGAACGAAGACAAGGAAATCTGTCACAATATTATAATCGAAATTAGCATACGGAAAACAATCCACAATTCAAGAAGTTTTACAACCAGAGAAGCCATTATTTCACAGAAATAGAATCAATCTAAGAAAATGACCGACGATCATTGAAATAATCACATAAAACTATGTTAGAGACTGATGAATCACCTTTATAATAATGTATGCAAAAAATATTTCTGCGAAGTAAAGCGTTAAGGCTCGATGTCCCCGGGCGTCTATCGGACTCGAATAACATCAGCGATGGTCACATTTTGAGCAGAATTTTTGACATTCCGTCACCGCCCTCGGATGAGATATTGGGAGAGATTACATGGCGCGGTTTCGTAAGAAATCGAAAAAGTTAAAAAATTAAGGAGATTTTTTTTTTAAATAAGTATTGTTATGAATGGTTGCGAATGTTTTAAATTCTTTCTTCATAAAATCGTGTAGTTAGTGTCTAGACCGCACGATATATTTCAAATATTCTTGGGTGCCAACTTCAAATAAATTGGGAGAATTAAGATCATGATTTTTTAGTCACCTCTTTTAAATTAAGTCAGTGAAGGTTCCTGAATAAAAACTAATTTGACCGGACTATAAAAATAGTCAATGATTTCCATACCACACGAATAATATAGTTAGCTTTTGTAATTTATCTTAACTTCAAACCCTAAGCTATTTAAAGTAGTCTACCAGACACGTCAATTAAGTTAAAATATTTAAGTTCTTGTTCATTGTGTATTGACTGGATGTCTTGTCAAGACAGGCGATCAAAATGTCGGTGATAAATTATTTCAGAGGCAAGACATTTACTAGTTACCTAGATAGTTGACAGGTGGCGTTACTGAGCCGTTCTTATTGCATTCAACATTTACGTCCGATTTTACGCTCATGTCCATTCCTTGTGATGTTTTCCCTTTTAACAAATATTTCTTGAATTATTTAACTGTTTAACTGGGTTTGGTTATTTATACATCCCGTATGATACTAGACTACTGTGACAACTATAATAGGTTCATAAACATTTTAATTGTTGTTTGACATTTTCGTTGTTATTTTTATTAATTAAACTACCTACATAACTTTACGTAATGCAAGTAATCATAAATCAATTATAGTTTTCTCTGCAAAGCCGTTCCTAAAATGTATATATTGAATTTTAAACTATAAGTAATGTACTGTCTTTTTTTATTTAGTTCCCTAAACATATTTTTTCTTAAAATTAAAAAAAAAACTACGAAGAATTATAAAAAAAGAATATGAGTTTCATTCTACACAATATTCTCCGTTTTATTCTGTTATTTTTTATTATAATTTTCACTGCCTGTCCTTGTGCCCCATGTAAACCTGGTCCTCTAAGTCGTCGGTTCCCAGAGGCGACGGTGTCGGATCTGCATAATAACACGCTTCAAGCGCCCTAAAGCGAGACAACTCAGCTTTTTTGACAAAATACTTTCCTTTGTTTTATTGAGATTGTTACAGGCATGTCTTCCATTTTGTGTTCGAATGAGGAATGTGTTTGATTGGCATGAATTTTGACGATTTTTGAAATGAGTCATTGGGAAAAAAGAAAGTAGACATTCTACTTTTGTTTAGATTTTAGTCAAGCTGTGTCTACATGTTAATATTTTCGTGTGAAAGTTAACAATCCCTGGATTGTTAACTTTTTGTCTTGCTGCTACTGAAGTCAGATTAAAATATAAAAACATTTGTACAAAAATAAACAAAAAAATGCATATAAGATTTACAACAAACCTACCATCATATTAACTAAACCAACAGCAATATCGCAAGTCTTGTACGCTATCCGATGACGAGAAAGATACAACAGAAAATAATAATTTCTCAACTAACTTGGCTAATAAACTCTAATAACATACACAACATAATTATACACCCGATCTAGATACCCATTACAATTTCAATCAACGAAAATATAATTCAACAAATCTTCTTAATTGCAATTTACGCACTACCAACATAATAGATGATACAGCCAACAGAATAAAAGAAATATCGCTCAATACGGACTCAGTGCACGTAAAGATAGTCCGTTACACATATCAGTGTAATCATCAACACAGCACATTATCTACGACAGCTTTAGCAACCTCGGTGAAGCAACATGCAACCACCTAACCGTGACTACTGACACTTACTAACTCACCAACTTAACAAAACAATTAGCAAAACAACAAGCCTCACCAATATAGTACTAAAGAACAACACAATAAAGATTACACAATTTCGAAACAGATCCTAGAACACGCAAATGAAACATTGTCGGAACACCCAGCCTTACCACAGAGTAATTACAAAAGAACAAAAGCCAATCACAAAATTGTAGTACTAGATATTCATAATTCGAATATGATGTACGCTGTGTCACATACGCCGCGGATGTTACGGTATATGAATTTGTCGCTTCAGGTAATTGACAGAATGGAGTCGTCCAATAGAATATGCGCAATGCGGACTCGTTGCAAGAGACAATAGGCTACGTACATAATATACTACATAGCGTACGTGGTAGTTAGATGGGTAATTTTACGGTAAGTGCTTCTGACAATAGCCTCCTTACAAGTAAACAAAAGGCGCATCTGACTACACAATGTTCTCTATTTAAATAATTTATAAGACAAAAGAGTAGCGTTCCGAATTCGGAATGATTCGAGTGAAGCTGATGGATTACGTGACGGTTGAAAGAAAGCAATGCATAGACTTTCATTGAATAGAATTGACTGGGGATTAGTGTATTGTGATTCCTGATATGACCGCTCGCGCTCCACTAATCAAGAGCATTTTTTTTAAATTTCTTTATCGTGTGGTTACATAGTGCCTAACCTGGTGTCTAGATACTGGCGCAGTGATATTCTGCTTAATCGTTGCTTTGGTTTTTATATTTTGCATTTTGTTACTTAACGAAGAAACGCGTTTTTTTCTAAAAAGTGCGTCTACCTATCACTTATAACATAAGCAGTCACCTAAATACGAGTTTATAGGGATACTAACAAGAAGGCAGGTACCTCCTTACAATTTTTAATGAAAGGGACTGTAATTCCAAGCATTTACAATCGAAATACAATAATGCAACTTGAAACCAAGGATAACTGTACTAACCACCATGATAGCTGATCATTTAAAATCACAATAGTGCATTGAAATATCGATTACACATTCCATAATATTTTAATGGTCGAGATAAAATCCGGTAATGATCTAAATTCCTGTGTTAAATGTCAAAAGGGTAATAAAAAAAAAAAAAATTGCATCTGTTAGTGTTTTCATGTAGCTGTGTAGTGTGGTAGTATTATGTTCTCAGATGCCATAATACGAGTAAACCTTTCACTTCCAAATTGCCAGAGATTTGATAAGAAAATCAGCGATCATGAAATAAAATATATCTTTGCTTTAAAGGGTGTAAAAGTAAAAAAACGAAGGGCACTTGTTCTCCCCACTACTGCGATATTTTTTTTGTTCTAGACCATACCTAGGAACCCCCTAGTTACGGAGATATTGGGGGTCAAAGTTCCAAATTTTGCACAGCTGTTTTTGTAAATACTAGTATTTCAGGTTTTAACTTTACTTAAATTACCTCCATGACCTTTTTACTATTCAAAGCATCCACTAGCACAATGTTTTGAGAGTGCTACATTGAGTTTTACCGTAAAATGAGATTCTTGACCCCAAAAAAAAAGTTGTTTCCCAGCAAAAACTTTTGTGTAGGGGTAGGTACTTAGTTTGATGTACAGAATGCTTGGTTGACGTATGTGTGAAGGGTTAACTTACACCGTGTATTTGCATAGCGTGATTTTTTCAGTAATCAGAATACTTTTGGCTGAACTAATTTGGCACTTTCTTATAATAATCAGGTTCTACAACTAAACTGTAAAACTGGAGCATTTATAAGTTTGAATTTTACCCTCCCACACAAGTTATCCCACAGAAATTATCAAATGATTCCCTCCCTCTGGGCATAGCGGTAAGGAGTGACAGACCTAAACTGACTAAAAACCAACCATGTTCCTTCTTAGCCCTTTGTGTCAACGCCGCGGTATCTTTCCACCCAGACCTTTACCAAATAAAAAAGTATCACGTAAATCGGCCCAGTAATCATAGAGTAAGTAATCGGTGTACCAACCATACATGATACAATTGATGCTGCTTGCATTAATAACCCCCTTTTTTTAAAAAGTCGGTATAAAAGAAAAGATTTATTAAAATTTCAGGCCCCAGTTCAGAGTTGGACTATGCTGTGTTCGCTTATCAATAAATAGCACTTTTATGAATTTCCAAAATCCAAAATAAAAATAAAATATGAAACAAACTTTAATTACTATCAACTTATTTATCTTGTAGTAGAACTTTCTACAAATTGGTTCCAATAAACACCAAAACTTAATTGACGCGTGACATGTATGTAGATTGCACAACACGATTTCTAATTATTAAAATTTATTAGAAAAACATGTTTTGATGGCACGATGGCCTAAAATGGGCTTACTCATCTTTTACACACGTGCTGTCAAAGGCAATGGCGATATCTACTAGAAGTTAGGGCTTGTTTACGGGGGCGCGGGGCGTCGCGCGGCGCGGTGAGCGTTTATAATTCAAGCACATGGCGATGTTTAGAAATGTTGACGATTTCGAACGACGATTTTACGAGAAGCGATTGTTCGCTCGTTAGATTAAAATGCAGCGTTCGTTGCGGTGGACCTGCCTCTCAGTAAGCGTCTCCGTAAACGAGCCCTTAGTCGACTGAGGCGCTTAAATGATCATTCCCACAGAGACCACCATCATTATCACCCATCATCGGTTCATCAGCCTAACCTTTTTCCAGTCATGTTTGAGTCGGTTTCCAGTGTAACAGCTGAATTCCAGTATTTTACATTCGGCCTTTGCGTATATAACCTCCACAACCCAGTTAGTATGGGGTAATAATGATACTCGTTAACAGACTTTCGGGTCACTGACTGACGACTGTCAAAGGTTTTCAAATGACAGTTGGGACCAAGGACTGGAAGAACTGAGGCTAATATATCTAAAATATTATATTAGGTAATATAATACCTACTCGTATACAATATTAAAATAATATGTTAGTGTATTTATAGTCTAGACTAGGTTAAGTCAAGTTTGAAGAACGGAATAAAGTTATTAAAAGTGCGTATTCTGTTTAATAAATATAGATAGAAAGACATGATCAGCAATTAGGTACCTACTTGTTTATTTTATTTTTTTGGAGAAACGGATCCCGGGATCGGTAGAGACAATCCCCTTAGAACTGGCGAAATGTTTGTGAAGCCCAAAAGACATACAATCTCTGCCAGGATCTTTGAGAATGGCAGGTGTGATGTTGTATGGAAAAAAAATACATGTTATGGAAAGAATGTTTTTTTTTGGCATTAATAACAAAAAAACCTTAAACATAACTAATACTTAATGCTCGACGAAGTAACTAAATGGGACTTCTTGAATTCCAAAAAGCGATGGATTGAACTTAGTTGTCTATATGACATACTAATACCGTAGATGAAACAACCAATAACAATCCAATATTAATAAATATAAAAATAAACCATCACAAACGCCGTAATTTCCCAAAATAAACTTTTGAAATGTCACGACCGTTGTCGATTTTATGGTGAAAATCATAAAAAATAATAGATAGCTTCAACACAAAAAAGACATTTGAGTATTTTTCCTTCTATGCAGACGATAGTAGACTCTTTTATACACCCATGACTCTTCATTAGCAATCTATTAAGGAAAAACTTTACGGAGAGCGAACCAAAAAAAAGTTGAAAAAGCATGTGTTGTCATTTTCTAAAAATAATATTCAAACCAAACGTATAAAACTAAAATGGTACCTATACATAGTAATGATGCCAACTAATAAAACCTTTATCCACGCACAATTTTATCGATAGTTAAAATCGTTAGGTATCGAGTCAATGCTACTTAATTGCAAGCATTTCGTTTCGGATCATCGTTATAGGGACATATCGAGTAGTTAGGAGTTATATCGATGGATATATAAATATTTATTAGAAAATAATTATTTTTGTAAAGGTGACGGTGTTTCTATCGAGGTCGATAGATGGTATAACAGTAAAATACTTGATGTCTATCACAAGTAATAATCGTAACAGATAAAGATCTTGTCACGTTATGATCGTAAAAATATAGTTTTTTGTATATAATGTCATTGTTATTGATATTTACGAAATCATAGAGAAAATGACGAGCTTTTAACTGCAAAGGAAAACTATTTGGTTTTATCTATTTGATTAAACATAAAAAAGATAGCAACTTTAATTAGGTACTGAATAAAGTGACTCTTCTACCACGACAATTACCGTTAATTTGGCTCAAGTATTCAGACAAAAATATAATCAAAAAGATGCTTTGTAAATTTATCTATTTGTAGCACTCAATTCTTCGAAATGAATAAAGCAATTAACTTTAAATTGGCAAAGTGATATATATTGCTTAGGAATGCCTATAGATATAAGTTTCAGATCAAAAAATCTGGTCCAAAATTATCTTCTAGGAAAACAAAATTGGACCAGTCGTAAAATTATAATTTGATTACATTGTTTCATGGAATAAAATGGTAAAGGTTTTTCTGTCGCTTGTCAACTGCACACATAAAAAAAACATTTTGAATACAGTATTTTTAACCAATCAGAAAAATGCACAAAACATTATGCATGTACAACAATACTTAGAGGATATTATTTCTGTCTAAAATTAACCACAAAATAAACGTTATGAATAATACCAAAGGTAAAATTCCCACATAAAGATAAAATCAATCTAAAACCGAAGACACAATGACAAAAACTGCATCCATGGACACCATCTCAACACTTAAAGATCAAAAGTTAAAAGCAGCACTATAAAAATTGTAAACGAACCAAATTATCTGATGACGGAACCAGTTGTGGGCAATTTAAATTAATGGATTTGTCATCGCAATTAATTTTATAGGAATTAATATGCGAGCGGCGAGCGCAAAGAGTTATTTTTTTATGTATATAAATTGACATATAATGGACTTTTGGACGATCTATGGAGCGGTGACGGCAAATTGATTGACAAATTGCGTGACGAATTCAAAATAGGTGGATTTCTTTTGAGTGTATCTGTTGTAAAAGTCGCTTTTGGATGTTGGGCCCGTGAACGGGATGCTAGCGGAGCGAGAGCGTCTTTCTGATTTGCTTTACTAGAAAGTAGAACATTAACAAAGAGACATGACAGGACAGGAGGGAGAGGACATAAAGAGGGAGATGCAGACATGTCCTGAAGCATTTAAAGCAGTTCCAATCCGCCAAGACAAGGATTTTAGGACGTTGATAGCCAACTATAATTATCAAGACAGCTCTAAATATTACCTATTAAGACAAGGAAGAATTCTTTTTTTCATCATTAAACGAACTGGTATTCAGTTTGACATATAAACTACGGATACCCACATTCCTTTACAAAATAATTATATCAACATTGACATCACTTTAGGTGATGTCATGATCAGATTTGTCATGAAGTTTTAACCAATAAGTACTGAGATGAAAAAATTGCGATCAAATATCGGATAATAAGACCGAAATGTGACTCCATCGCTTGAATTAACACTTGACCTCCGATCTTTATCTTGTCTTTTAAGTTAAAAATATCTTTTGCACTTAGACTATTTACAGAAAAACTTGGTATATTCGTCTTAGTTTTTATTGTATTGTCTACTTAAATATAGTAACTATATTTTTGACTCCTGTTATTTTCAGACTCGCTTTCTCATTGTAATAGTGATCGCAAGTGCAACTGCTGAAAATGAGATTCGATCCCATCAGAAATTTGTCAGGAATTGTACTCGGTTGATAAGATGGCATTAGGCTCGCCCCATATTACAAGCATAGGACGTACGAATGGATACACCTCCTGTTGTTTTTTTTTTTGAGGGTGCACGTCATCAAATGACTCCTCCTGCTCTGGGCAGAGCGTTATCGGGAGTATCAGACTTCTACTGACTAAAAACCACCCATGTTCCTTCTTAGCCCTTTGTGACGAGGCCGCTGTATCTCTTTCGAATAACCCGCTGCCCCGACGGATGGATACACCTTTGCGTTAACCTTCGCCGCGTACATAAAATCGTGACTTTTCAGCGCAATCACTCAGCCCTTTAATATCTCTTTCTTCATTCTTTCTAAGAATTGTTACCTTGCCTAGTTCAAAGTTGTCCTTGTCTCGCCGACTTCAAAGCCCCATCCTATAGTTGTAAAAGTCTTAGTTAACGGTTTGAAGTTCTCACGACAGATCGATCCCGATTACGAACCATGTTCATTATTAGTCAATCTGCCTTATTGAAAACGAATGCCGCCTTTGATCGGCATTATGTCAATTTCTCTATATCGAAGCCAATCGTCTAATGTCTTCCGAACTTTATTGTTTTTTTGGTAATTAGCGGCGTTTCATCCGATGTTTTTAATTGTACACCTCTGTTGCGGGTACCTACTGCGGGTTATTAAGGAAACTTTAATGGTGACGGTTTGATTTGAAATTGGTTGAGGATCAAAAGGTAGTTTGTCTATTCGTATGGTTTCAATGGTTTGATGTTGAAAGATGTTTTAGTTGATTCTTGTAAAAATATAGAACGATATGTTACAACAAAACTTAAGACGACCACACAAAATGTAAATTATAGGAAACAAATTAAATAACTAACAACCAATAAATTAAATAAATACTTCAACAAACACGAATCAATCATTTTGACGACACGACATTGACATTCCTCGACACACGCTACCAAAAAGTCTATCTTTAAATTTATTTAATTTGCGCCTCTAATTACACACAATCTTCATTGCACGTGATTTCTCGAGACGCCTCTGACTTACAAGGTAGCCTTTTGTACCACCGTCAATGCTTGTCAGACATATGTTTTGCCCGGTAACCTTTTCAACACCAGCTTTAGAAGAACCCCAATCAAACTACACTACCTTCCTTTTATAACCTAAGTCTGTGTCAGTCCGAGGGGAGTACAGACCTAGATAAAATGGCCGCTCGATACCATTATCGGAGACTAGTAATCAGGCGTAATCACAGAACAAACCAATGATTTTTCGTCGTGACTTATTTTTTGTCAAATTATTTTGTTTGGTGTTTTTTTTCTTGGTTCTTTTTACCGATGGATTTTTGATTCAATGTCAAAGATCGTCGCTCGTTCGATTGACAACAAATTATATGTGATTATGTGTGGTCAGTATAAAATAATACTAGGTAAGTAAGTATCGCCTTTTTTTTTTTTTTTTTTTTTTTTTTGGTGGGTGTAAAATCATCGAATAACCCCTCCCGCTCTTGGGCAGAGCGAAAGGGAGTGTCAGACTTCTACTGACTAAAAACCACCCATGTTCCTTCTTTGCCCTCTATGTCGAGGCCGCGATAACCGTTGGACTAAGTAAGTATCGCCTGAGTTCACATCCTGTTCGTCTCGTCGCTGCATAGATAGATTAGAACGGATGACAGCTACATTTTGATGGACATAGACAATAGTATTCGTCATACACTTTTCAGATTTTTTGTCTCTCATGAAACTACATTGTAGTGAATAGGTTCTTTTGTGTCATACAACTGCACACAATCAAATTATATTTTTGAATTAACTTTAAATCCGTAATTTTTGAGGATATTAATTTAATCACCAGTCACACAGTATTTAACCTTAGTTTGAAATAAACAATTATGTGTTAATTCCAACATAGTCATACGAATATCTTATTCTAGACTGAGCAATATTTAAAATCACGTTCTCGAAAACAGCTCTGACGATTTCGATGTAAGTTGCATAGGTGTCACATAGCTGGGACATTTAGTTTTTTTCTATTTTCACCCGATTCGGACGGATTATTCAAAAATATCAGCGTGACACCCACTCGAGGATAGTGTGGTAGATCATGGCCCATACCTTCTGACAGACAAGAGTAACAATGGGTGTAAAATGACCCATAACGAAGGCACTTGTTCTTGCCGTCGTTGTAATTTTATTTTGTTCTAGACCATACCTGGGAACCTTCTAGTTACAGAGACATTAGGATTCAGAGTTCTAAGTTTTTCACAAGTTACAACTTCGCTTTAAAATTTAAATGATCCCCAAACTGTTCAATGCAAAATGTTTTAAGTGCGTGAAATTGAAGGCTACTGTAAAACGAGATTTTTCAAATAAAAAGGAGATTTTTCGGAGTCGGGGCTGCGGGTTGTACACTAGTCACCGCGGCCTCGACATATATGGCTAAGAAGGAACATGGGTGGTTTTTATTCAGTAGAAGTCTGACACTCCCTTTCGCTCTGCCCAAAAGCGGGAGGGGTTATTTGATGATTTCCAACCAACCAAAAAAAAAATATTAAGTTGCAATATTTTTTTCGCGGAGTTGCTTAGTTTGTTGTATAAAATAATAGCTTGACGGCTTCGTGAAGAGACCGTTTATACCCTGGCTTCGCAGTAGGAATGTAAAAGACACCCTATGCATCATATTTCGTCAGCAACATTCAAACTCCACGACCACAATATACAAACCCACTACATAGCAACAACGATACAACTCGCAACAAAACTATATACTTAACAAGCGATCCCCACCATTGAAACGCAAGCGCAGGTCGTTAGGCTTGAAGCAGCATAAATAATAACATACGATTTAGCAGGAGGAGTGCAACCACTATCTAATGATCAATGCGAGAACAATCGCCATTGTGCACTGCTGCCGGCGGCGCGGCTTGTCACTGGGTGTGTGCAGTTCGGTGCCGGGTCGTGCATGTGATGTAATGCACGATTATGTTGGGAATACGACATTATTATGTGTAGGTTGAGGTACTGGTGGTTGTGGTTTTGTTGGGTTGGGATTTTTGAATTTTGAACTTTGTTAATAACACCATTTTTTGTTACCTGAAAAAACTACGGTTGCTGATAAAGTTATGGGCAACTTATTGTTAAAATCTGTATGTGGAAAATGTTAGAAGAAGAGGAATATTATCCCGTGAATTTCATATTGCGGTGGCATATTATCATATACACTTATTTTTTATACATTTTCGGATATTGGCGTAATAGTCGACATCGGCATTTAGTTTAAAAATAAAATAGAAAAAAAATGAAAAACTATTTCCTACCTATCATATTTTTTTTTAGTTCCTTAGTTCTCTTGTTAGCTCCTATATGTTGTAGCTATTTAATACCAAATACTTACGAAGATTTTATTTCAAAACGTAAAAATACAGTATACAAAAAAAAAAATCTTTACGACGAAAACTTGACGTCGACTTGGCGACATTCTTATCACAGCAAACTCCTTACCTAAGAAGTATTCGAGGTATAAATCTGGTTGTATCTGGAGGCGCGGACGGGTGGTGAAAGTTCAGGCGCGTATCGACGGCGAAGCCTGCAGGCTACGGCCTACGTGAGGGGCGATTCTGAGGAACGATAGTTTTGCGATAAAGTGGGGATGTAAAATGTTTGCAGCGTTTTTGATAAGGAATTTTTTTGATTTGTGTGTTAAAAACAGCAGTTGCAATAACATAGTAATTTAGGTAAAAAATAGTCAAAGGTCTCAAAACGATGGATGCCTGAGGATGGACGCCAACGCGGCCGGCCTAGGAAGAGGTGGCGAGGTGATCTAAAAGCGCATCACGAAGGCTGGTTGAAGGTAGAGCAGGTTCTTTGACCAACAGTGAGACATACAATTTAAGACTTTAAAAAAATGCCATGTTCTCACTTTCAAAGAGTTTAATATTTCTATTCACACTTCCAGCTGAATGTTCTTATAGTTTTCGGAAGCTTATGTTAATGTAAACCATTTCTGTCATTTTTATCTTTTATTTTACAGACAGATTCTTAGTTCAGACTCTCTCTTGTCACTGTTACTGGCATATAAGACATTTTAATTTTTTTGATTACGTTCATTTACATAAATACAGTCCAATATGTAGGCGATATATAATTTCGTATAATTAAATTATACATAATGGACATCAGTTTGCAATTTCATACGTCAATGGTGGACGTTGATGACCAATATTTAAAGTAGATTAGAAATATAATTATTGCTGACTTGTTATTGATTTATGATACTATTTCCATAGAGACCAGAGTTTTTTTTTTAACCTATGTCAAATTGTTTCAAAATCAAGTTTGACTGATACCTCCATAGCTAATTATTAATTTTTATATTTTAAAATTGTGTAAAACTTTTCACCGGCGGTATACACTACTCAAACAATAGCAGTGATAGTCAAGTGGGCCCGTGGACTATCAAGTCACGAGTTCAAACCTAAGACTAACACCTCTGATTTTTCGGATTTACTTTATTTTCTACTTCGGCGAAAGAAAACATCGTGAGAAAATGAACTTGCCTGAGAGATATTTCTTGATGGCATGTAAAACCTATTCAAAGGGCTATGGGTGTGGGCTGCGGGATGTTGTAAGAGATACCGCGGCTTTGACATATAGGGCTAAGAAGGAACAATGGTGGTTTTAAGTCAGTAGAAGTCTAACACTCCCTTTCGCTCTGCCCAAGAGCGAGAGGGGCTATTTGATGATTTTCCACCCGCAAAAAAAAGGGCTATGGGTGTCATAAAAACTCTGACACCTTAGGCAAAAACCACAAGATAAAGTCGAACTAAATACATATATTTATAAGAAGATATATTTCTAGAAGTAAAAATCTGTGATAGATGTTCGTGTAGTTTAATTATTATCCAATCAGCTCAGTGTATCTGCAATTTATCCGGCTTAAGTTCGTCCGTTCGTGGATGGCCAACCATTACATACCAAATTTTCTCAGTCTCGGAAAGCACTTTAAACCGTTAGTCCCGGGTCATATTTGAAGATCTTTGTCAGTCGTTACAGGTAGTCAATGGCCACGCGATATAGAAAGAATAAAACAATATCGCAAAATAAATCGTCCCACCCGATAGCCGCACCTAGAGCTGCATCACCCACAAATGCGGTGGACAAGCGATAGGCCATTAACGATTTATAGCCAACAGATTGCTATCATTACTCGCTTGGATTATGTTGTTTGAATACGTTATTAGGATCTTACACGCTGGTGGCTTCAATTTTATCGCTGTTCTTTCTTCTAGGACTACGACATGTAATTGGTGATGTTAATGTAGGATTGAAATTGCTATGTTTGGCGATTTTATTGATTTCTGTTTGTGGTGAGTCATCGATGTATATTCTAGCATTACTTCTTAAATTTATATCGTTCTCACAGCTCTGAGGGATCGCATACGGAACGAAGTAATCCGACAGAGAACCAGAGTTGTCGACATAGCTTAAAATAACTAGGAACTACATCAGATTCCCAGTTATTGAGAGATGGAAATCCAACAGTGCGATTTTATAAGGCATTACATTGGTATCTTCTACTTGTAAGACCAATCTGGAATCTATTAAGTTGAATCATTTTTAAAGCAATGATAATTTAAGTTTAGTCTGGTTTAGTCAAGTTAGAGTAATTGATTATGTAACCCTTTTTATGCAATAGACAAGAACTTGAATGAAGTCATCATCATCATCATCAAATCGTGGCGTAAGTTATCTATTAATTTTACTCAAAAATCACTTTGCCTTGTTAATAGATACGGATGTGCTTTTAAGATGTCTATCCAATAGCAAATAATAAAGCTTTCTTTTTCAATTTCACCAACTACAAACAACATGACACGACACTAAAACACACAAGGAACAAAACTTTTCCCCAAATCGATTGGCGTCATCAAGAATTAGTCCAAGTTCTTTCACCCGTACTCCCAAACTCCATATCACTTCCGTAGACTTTCCTCTTTTAATTGCGATCCAATGAAGCGCCACTAATTCCCTCCCCTGGCTACCCTGTCTCCCCTGACTTCTTTATGGTGTCCTGTTAGCGTTGGCAGAAGAGGGATATTGTTTTCCCTTTTTAGGGAAAAATATCTTTCTTGGGGATAATTTGTGGAAATCTTCTTCACATTGTTTGGACGTTGATGAAGACATCACTACCACATTAGTCAATAATACCAGACCAGCATTTAACCACCTGTACAGTTCTTCGTTTAAAAACCCTAGAAGGTTGGAGAAATTAAAAAAATAATTTGAAAATATAATGGGAGAAAATTTCCTAAAGAAAGGAAATTAATCTATTTATTCCCTAATTAATATGCATTATAACTTACTCGCAAATCGTGGAGAAAATGCATAATAAAGAAAAAAAATTAGGAAAAATAAATTAAAAGGGAACATTCTGAAACTTGATCTTGCAACACGGGGTCTGCTCTATATGAATTCGGTCTCTCTAGATAACTGTTGGCTATCGATTAGAAGTTGTGGGTCAAATTGTTAGTTCACTTTTGACGACACGGTTGGCGCAGTGGTTGAGCGATTGACTGCTGCGCAGCATGTCGCGGGTTCGATTCCCGCACGGAACAAATATTTGTACGACCTACAAGTATTTGTTCCGAGTCTGGGTGTTTTTCTATCTATAATATGTATGTATTTACAAAAAAAAAATGTATATAAGTAGTTTATCAGCCATCTCGTTACCATAACACAAGCATTAGGTTGCTTAGCTTGGGACTAGATGGCGTTGTGTGAAATGTCCAAGGATATTTATTATTATTTATTATTTATTACTTATCTTGTTTTGTTTTCATAGGATATTGTTTTCGTTTGTCTTTTGTTTATTTTTATTGTGGGACGGTGGAAATTGTTTTTTATTTGTTTTGTGTGTTGAAATAGTAAGTTGTTTAGTAACAATGTTTGTTGTTTGTCTCTTTACTTCTTTTAGTTATTAATTTAATATTATAAGGTAGATAATCATAGTTTTGTTCACAAGTTCAATTAACCAAATCTATACTTATGTCACTTCTAATGATTTTTTTATAAAAGCGTTCTGAAAAGAACGTCATTTAAGTTACGTTTAAAAAATAATAGCTTTCTTATTAAAATTTTCCCTATTTAATAAGCAACTCAAGGAAACTCTTTTGTTACAAATTTCTGATAGCTGATTGGTACTTGGTACTAGCGGATGCTTAAATGTATCATTTAACCATTGCACATCAACAATAACAGATCCCAAAATCACTAAACTACACTTAACCACTCAAACTTCAACCTCAGATTGTCTTCAAGCAAACCAATAAAGCGAAGTGTCCAGAGAAATCTCGGTCGCCTGGAGCATGTCCGGAATGCATTCCTGTCACATCGCGACTTCCCCTACCCGGCCCTACAGTGCCCAGGACTGAAGGTATACCTACCTACACACAGTATAACGAACCGTCTGTAATTGTGTCTTAAGTTTGTTAAGAACTTGCGGGAAGGGACGAATGTTTTGGTGTCACGTGAGTTGAAATACGGAATTTTGTTGTTTGAGATTTTCCATGTTTTGTCTTTTTCCTCTATATTTTTTTTTTTTAAAACGTCGCCCCACACTAGGAATTTCTCCTGTATCGTGGGTGCGTTCACAAACATTTACTCACATACACAAATACCCAGACCCGACCCCAACTATCAGTAGGTCATACATATATTTGTTCAGTGCGGGGATCGAACCCGCGACACGCAGCGCAGCAGTCCATTGCTTGAGCCACTGCGCCAACCGTGCGTCATATTGCCTTCTTCTTCTCTCTAGCTAAAATGAAACCGAATTACAAAAACACCAAAAAGTTTCCATAAGTCACAGACAAGATTTTATTTTTACAAATAAGTTTTTTGTGTCTTTTTAGGATTCTGTACCCAAAGGTTAAAACGGGCCACTATTACTAAGATTCCGCTGTCCATCCATCTATCACCAGGCTGTAACTCATGAACCGTGATAGTAAGAGTGAAAGTGAGGCAGATTTGAAATTTTCACAGATGATGTATTTCTGTACAGCAAATACTAAAATACAGAATAAAATAAATTTAAAAAAAAAAACACGTTTGTTGTGAGCCTATACAACAAACGTGTTTTTTTTTTCGTTCTCGAGTCTGTCTCGCACTTGCCCGGTTTTTTAGTTGCCACTAAGTGAACTACGAAAATCGTTTATGCAATAACAGAAGGCAGGTAAGCACATTACTGTTTACTGGTAAGTCATTATTCAATTATATAAAATCGAACATGTTACTAACTTTATTTTTGACTCAACAGATACTTCTTTCACAACTGTGTCTGTCATTTTTATATAAACATCGTCAATGCTAACTAGGTTTTATTATAGAAACGAACATTAAACGAAACTTTAATAACTTTAAATCGTTCTATATCTGGGTTATGTAAACAACACAAATTTTGGAACATATAATTCCAAGACTTAACAAGGTGGTTGCACCTTGTTAATAATTTAGTCTTGCATTGTATTCCGTATAACTATGTATGTAAACCTTTGTGAAGAGAGAAAATAAAAATATTGTATTGTACAAATAGTGAGCCATTTGTTTGATTATTCTAAATTAGTACAATGATACGCGCTCGTTTAAAAATCAGGTTTAGAAGAATTAAGAACCAAGTTTGGCGTGGTGAAAGCTTTTTTCAGTATACAACTTTTTTGTTTAATTTTCTATATGTTACTTAGCTGTACTTATTTCTTATGTTACCACGGAGCCTCATAATGCTTCTGCGCTTGATTTCTCCCAGACCTGGAATAAGTGAGCAAGGCATCTTCTGGGCACGCTCGTTCCATCACACCTCATCCAGCGCTTTCCATCAGGCGTGAACAGCAGGCCTATTTTGCAATAAAAAAGAGTGAAGACAGAGTGTACCTGTATCCACACCCAACACACATACTTGTGCACTATTAAATTTTCAGTGTTGATGATAAGTCCTTGCTGAAATTGGCAGCCAGGGCCGAAATCTGATTCCATGTTAGCATCAATTTAATTCGATTAATCAACTACAGTTTTTTTTCAACCTCGAAAACCTCATACACAATAGCCTAAACGGTGGACCCTCAACCCAAATCCCTGAAGGATCTTCAGCAAATTAACCTGTCGGGAGGTACTTCCGCACAATTTGGCACAGGCGGCAATACGTCCAGGAAAACACGAGGAAAAGCTCGCGCGTTTGATGTCGTCCGTGTACTCAGGTATCAAGTACTTAGTTGGGTAGGGGCGGTGAGTTAGCGGGGGGATAATGAGAGCTTTATATTTTATGTTATACAAGCTTTTGACTGTTTTTATAACAGGGCGAGAGTAACTTTATAACATTTAAAAACTTTTGGTTGGAAAAATAGTATTCAAACTCTTTAGTTTTGGACGTGGAGTTGCGGACACCAGCCCGTTAAACAATACAACTGATTTATTTCCGCGATTATTTTGGAAGTAGGTACTATCCTTATGTTAATTTTTTCATCAAATTCAAAAACTTCAACTTCTGTTCATAATCTTTGCTTACCGTAGATTCTATTACTGTCTCTGTCAAAGTATAAGCTAATTTTGACAATGATTAATTCTGAAAGTTTTCGGTTGTTTTTATTTCATATCTTTTCAGAAACCAGGTTTCAGTTAATCCGTCTGTCTTGGCAAAATGGCACACTTTTTTTGGTGGATGGAAATCATCAAATAACCCTTTCCGCTCTTGAGCTAGCGAAAGGGAGTGTCAGACTTCTACTGACTAAAAATCACAAATTTTCTTTCTTAGCCCTAAATGTCAAGGCCGCGGAATCTCTTTCAACAAACAAAAAGCCCCGACGGGCGTCGGCCCTTGCCCCTTCCATGTTGCTGACACATCTTTGAGGCGCGCGTAGTACACGAACACGCGCCGTCGACACGGCCTGTCGTCGTCATAAGACGGACCCGACGGATCACTCACCGTCCACAGACCCGAGTCTACGGTGGCCGGAAGCCGTCGCCCCCGACGCCCGGAGCGTCTCCCGCGGCGGCTGAGACGTGAGGTTCTCTCCCTCTCACGTTCCGCCACCTCCTTTGCTAGCATCACTGCTTCGCAGAAGGAGGCGATGCCGTCCCATTCCTCCTCGCCCCGTACCATTGCTTGCACCAGGGCCGGACGCGAGAGGCCGCCGCCGATCGCCGCTACGAGAACACGGCGGAGCTCCGCCCAAGCACGGCAGACCTCCACGGTGTGCTCCATCGTGTCCTCCGGCTGATCCTCACATCGGTGACACCCTGATTCCCGCCTGATTTGGTGCAGTTACCACCCGAAATAACCGTGTCCGGTGAAGACCTGCGTCAAACAGAAGCAGAGGGCGCCGTGGCGCCTCTGCAGCCACTCCTCAAAGAGGGGACTTACCGCCGCAATCGCGGCGTGCCCTAAAATGGCACCCTTAACCATTGATAAGTCAGGCTATCATTACTAAATTAACTATTCAACCATCAATACCTGCACCACTGAAACAATCAATTATTCAACAAATTCATTCCACAGTTTTCACAAATCGCCAGTACTTAGGCCCCGACCTTTTTCTACAAAGAAACACGAGCGTGTCCTTCACTAAGTGATGGGGCGACAAGCCAGGGCCGTATTACAATGACAAATCACTAAATAAATGACGCCATCTTTCTTTCCTACGTGACGAAAGCAACTGTTTTCGTCACGTCCTCAAATCACTTCCCTGTTTTCCTCAGGTGTTATATGGAACAATTTGTAAGATCTATTTTCATCTTTCTCGGAAAATTGCGGCTTCGTGTTGAATTAGTTTCTGAGGAATTAAAATTCGCGTTGTTATTGTGTGGGTAGGTACTTGTCAAAATATTTATGTCTGCTTTTGGAGCTGAATTGTTTTGATTGAAATTAGCTTGAAGAGAAATCGAGTCATGATTATTAGTGTTTGCCAATTGCTTTTAGATTTTCAAATCATAATATTGTTTTGGTTAGGTTAGGTTATGTGGTTTATTTTTAAATGATTCTCAGTTAGAAATAAACCACTTATCTAATTGTACAAAGTGTTTTTGTCGTAAGTTTAGATTTGTAAACTAAAGATCGCTATTTTAGTGGGTCAACAGCATTTACAGTATTCTCTATTTTTGCTATGTGTCTTGTCCACGTTCTTCTGCCAGTCTCTTATTTGTGGGTAAGTAGAAGAAATTCTACTTAAAATAATGACCATGTCGATTATTATAAGCCTACGCGGACCTGGTCTGTGATTAACAAACCTGCCTTTGTTTTTATCAGCTCTAAGGAAAATTTAGGTATTCATTCTTCTTTAAACACTGATGAACACTCAACCTCTATCATCATCATCACCCACCTGCTCTTAGCCCATGTTACTTGCTACTTGTTCTGTCATAATTCATCAGTCAGTCAGTCACACACGATTCCCTTTAAACTTATCCTCTATCATTTACGACGAAAAATCTGTCGCCTCAAGTCCGTCCCCCATTGAAGGACATATGGCATGACATCGAGAATTCGCCGTACGCCCCAGAAAGGTAATTACAACTGCTTGATAGACAGTCCGACCCTTTCGCTTAATACTCCGTCTACTTGGCAAGACACTTACTTGTGCATCGAATTTCTTTGTAAATTGTGGGAAATAGTTTGCTTAATGGTTCGTACTAATGTTGTGGAAGTAAAGTACTTTTTATGTGTAATTGACCGTGATATCGCTGTATTGTGGTATTGAGAGAAAAAATAATTATTTGTCACAGATATGTGACGTGCATACAAAATGACAAAAAAAAACAATAAATGTACACTAATAAAAAGATTCAAATATACATTAGGACATTATTACTTTCACTGAAAACCAGATCTGGACAGAGACGCTATAGATGCTTTTGAAGAATCGTTCCTAAAAACATACCTACCTATATTAAGTTACCAGAAAACAGATCAATCGATCTGTGCTCAACAGTAGGAAAATGCCGACTAACAGTATCAGTTTCCATTTTTATTATACTTACACGTCCACGTCATTGTTGTTAGCAGGATAGGACATGCAGCAGAATAGTGATGTTTACTGACTAGTTAAAATGTATATCTAATTAGTCCGTCTGTTATATCATTGAAAAATATTGGATACGTATTTTTTGTTTTTATCAAATCAAAAAGAATTGACGAAGATAAAACGCGTCAAAGATTTGAGTGAGGGTTTGTGACGCCACTGACCGCTAAAAAATGCCATACTAATGTCTTAGAATAAGACATCACACGAGTTTTCCAAGCACTGTATCGTCTTCATTGTTTGTTTACGTGAAAAAAGAAAAAATACGTGTCCAATATTTTTTGGAAATCTATCTGACGGACTAATTATTTTTTTTTAGTTAGCTACCCTATTAGCAACACAGCCACGCAATGCAATGCAATCTTTCTTACTTATTGACGTTTAGTGTGAATGGTAGTTTTTCTCTTTTCTTTGCCAATATAAACTTTACCGAATTTAAAATTCAAAAGTAACTTATCTGTAAAAGTTTTAAAAGGTTCCTAATCATATTAAATCAGTAAGATAACATCATGATTGACAATTTCCGCTCCAAAGAGCATACTGACATTATGACAGTCATTGTAAGCATTTCCTTTCGAATAAGCAACAAAAAAGAAAATCTTGAGAAGTCTCAAATCTCGTGATTATTGTTATAATGTTACTTATTTGAAAAAAAATCCTACTAATGTTATAAATTCGAAAGTTTGTGAGGATATTTGTTACTCTTTCACGCTCAAACTACTGAACGGATTAGGACAAAATTTGGTGCACAGATATTTTATAATCTGGATTAAGACATAGGACAGCTTTTATCCTGATTTTATCTTTCTGAGGGATATTTTATGAGTTGTTACGGGCAAAGCCGCGGGCATCACCTAGTATGAAATGATATTGTGACAGTAATTCCTGAAGGTTTTAGCAGAGGTGTACTCATAGTTTAAGTCCCCATGCAATAGGGGCAAGCCCATTATTTGCTGTCTTGGGAGAAGCGCAGCAGTAGCTTGACCACTATACCATCGAGGAGATAAAAAAAGAACTCTGTCAATCTGCATAAGAGAATGCGCATTAAACTTATTGTAAAAGTTAACATAGGCCATAACCATCGTTTTTTTTTTATGTGTCGATAAATATCTTAATGTATAAATTCAATTGCATAGGCCATAAGGCACATTATGTCTATTGTTGATGCAAATTTCGAAACTGCCTCAGAAGTCATAGAAAAGACAAGAATTATCCATCAAACTAAGTGACCTCGAACAATTAGTTAATAGAGGCTATGAATAAAATATTAAAAGCTACTTTATACATAGAAACTATTGTTGTTACGCTGTAAGATAAGAACACATTTATGTTACGTTATACCGTGACGTCACGAAAATGATATCGCAAATTTTGCGTATTTGGTTGATGACATGACCGGTGGTTCGTTGCTTGCAATCGTTATCAGGCTATCGTTTGGATTGAGTTTAGAGACACATGCACGAAAAGTATTGATTGGAATCGATGTCTTACGCCTGAGGCTCTGGAAAATTTACTATTTATAAGCGAAAACGATTTTAAATAACTCAAAAAAGCTTTAGATTGATATAAGATGCCGAAAATCTTATAAAACCTGTTACAAATTATTTAATGACATTAGGCATGAAACGATGGACTAGCTCATGGCTTAATATTAACAGCCACTCCGATCAATCTCCAGGTGAAGCTGCGCTTCACTAGGTTTGTCTCTGAGTGGGTGACTCTACCACAGTACTTGCAAATCAGACTTCAACTTGCACACTGCTGAAGTGATCATGTTATAGTGATACACTACTATCTTTACCAGAGTGTACTTTGGTACTCCTAAACATTTCGCAACAAACCCATCACGTGGCGTAACCTAACAATGCCGCTAGAACAAACGCGTCGTGACGATTACGACCGATACAAGTACTTAATGGCTCACCAGCTTTTAAATAACAATATGGTCACGCCCCCAGCTATTAATGTATTTGTAATCGACGCGATCTTTCTCAGGGATCATATTGTATACTACAGGAGTCCTTTCAAGGCCTTTACACAATGGTTGTGGATGGTATTCAGATTCTTTAGCTCATCTAGTTGAAGAATGTCTGTAAAATAAGTGAGTATGGGCTTAGATCGTGGTTGCCTGGAGGTTTAGACAAACCCCCTGTAAGTAGGTAAAGGTTGCCGGTTGAAATTCAAGTAGGTACAGTACGATCAAATTATCTTGGCAGGTCTGAACATAGGCTCTGCGAACTTTGCGCATGTATACTCGCGAAGAAAACTGTTATTGCCAGATAAACACATATACGATCAGAAAATACCTAATACAGTCTGAAAATACAAATGAAATAAATATCAAAACACTTTTAGATACCTAGTCTACATTTTTAACTCCATTTTCTTTTTCCCCTTTCATATACTGAGTTAAATCGTAAATATTTTTTCTCGCCTGGCGATTTAAAACACTACTATACTTTGGTGGCATATTTGACGAAATAAGTGCCCACTAACTTTTCTAACAAATAATAAAAAATAACAGTAATATTAAAAACAACAAACAAAAACACAACGAAAACTTTTCTAATCGAATGTGCTCAAGACAGAGATAGCAACACAAACACTAAACAAATGCTGTCGTGTGACTGAGATATAATACCTCGTACCGAATATTGCCGAACTTGCACGAAGGTCACGAAGTTAACAAAAAGAGATGTGCATGTGCATGTGCAATGGGTGTCGTTTAATCGATTATTCTTAGAATCGATTGAAATTAAGTAATTAAAAGATGTTTCTATTCAATTTAATATTGAGGTTTGAAATATTCGTAAACATTCGTTATTCAAGAAGTCTGTAATAGATTTCTAAAATATAAGTAAATCATGTCTTTTAACAGAGAAAACATAATGTTACTATACATTTTTTATGTAATAAAGACGAAAACTCAATTATTAATGATTAAATTCACTTTATTAGTTAATGTATTCACTTAAATATCTTCTAAACACTAATAATAACGTATTCCAAATAAAACTAATCGATTACGATATTTGATCGTATAAAGGATTGATTGTGTTTATGTAAGGTGCATCTCTAGCCTAGACTACCGCCCCCCGAACTTCACCTCATGTCACCATTTGGTTCCTAATAAATGTTACTGCGCAGCGTTCTGCACGAAGTTCGGACCTGCCAAGATAATTTGTTCGAACTGTATGTGTGAACGAGAGGTTCAGGTAATAAGACTGCGTTGAGTGTCACTGGTTCAATCCGAAACAAATATTTCTCTGGCTGTTTGTCAGATGTGAGTTTAAATATTTGTATATGCACCCACAAGACAGGTGCAAGTCGTAGAATGGGCTCAGTTTTATTTATATGTTATGTATAGAGGCCTAGAGAGCTTTATTGATTTACAATAAATGTCGAATATGTACGTATTGGTAAAAAAAAAACACTACTTCAAACATAATGTCGTCCAAGTCCTTTGTTTTTTATAAAATGAAAATAGGTGTATGTCCTACAGCGGGAGGGGGGGGGGATTATCTTGATCCTTTTCTTTTGTTTTAAAGGTCAACTAACTTAAAACTTTTCTTCCGTAGGCGGTTGATTTTTTAGCTTTTGACAGGTCACTGCAGTAGGTGGAAAATCGACTCGACATCTCACCAACTTCTGCAAATTTTACTTATCTAAAACTTCCAATTAATACCTCATCTTCTCCCGTATACCTAACACCTACGGCTCTAACTTTACACAGAGCCTCCACCATATAATTCATCCTATTTCCAACATATTAATTACCCTCGGCGATCCACTAAAAAGGCCTCGTATGCACTTTGAAGGCAAGTGAAATGCTAGAACAGTTCGCCCGCGGCCTGCGCCCACGTGCAGATGGGCTTATACGTCTCCTGTCTTGGTATGAACTGGGGGATTAGGCTGGCTGCATGACCAGCGTTTGTTAGAAAAAAAAAGCAGATGTTGCCATGGTTACTGAACAGATATTATTATTTTGTGTCACGATAAGATGCCGTGTCTGACAGAGGAGAATGCAGGCAATCGAAAAATACCAGCATGCTTGAGAGATATTTTTCGCTAGCATGTAAAGCCAAATCATATAACTGACACTAGGTCAGGTTCTAACCAAACGATAAAGAGGAAGGAAAAGAAAAATATAAATTGAAAATACCAAATCAGGATCGAAACTTTTTTGGAGACAGGTACTTTAGTTCTCTTCTATTGCATATTTTATTTTTGACAATACATCTCATCTTTATTTAGCTTAATGATTAAGCTAACTTTTTTTTGCATCTTTGATCATTTTGACATTATTTGATGAAACCCAAACAAACATAGGTGAGACAGTTACTCGTGCTTATATTTACCGTGGCAAATCAGGTGCTTTTTAAAACGCAAATCGTATAAACTGCTCCTTGTTGACAGTCGTTACAGCCCTGAAAATCTGACAGTCAGACTTCACAAATAGTGTGGAATTCAGATAGGATGCCGCTTCATGTAAAATACTGGTATTCAGCTGGATGGACTGGAAGCCAACCCCAACATATTTAGGTTAAAGCTAGGCAGATGACGATCGTAAAAACTGCTCCTCTGCAAGCAACCTAGTAGCCGCGAGCTGAGACCCTTACGCGGATGCGGCGCAACCTAATAATTTCTTAATGTCATGCGCTTTGAAGGGAATTATTGTTTTGTATTACAATAATGGTGTGCTTAGATTCTTAAGTACAGATTAAATGTGGCCATTCCCTCTGACGAAGTGGTTTTCCATTCAGCGGTACCGTTATTGCTGAAAAGGTAGACGAGTATCGCACACACGGGGAAACCTACCTTCGCTTTGGTAGGTGCAGATGGTTTAACCAGCTCAAATGATATAAAAAAAATAGAATAAAATATATACAAGTATCAGGCTGGATGGCAGGACGTTGGATGGCATGCAATGCTAATTGTTTGCCAGTTAAAATAGCCTACTGTAGCCCAATGTATAATGCAATAACATCACGCCTATAATCTCCGAAGGGTTAGGCAGAGGTTCACCTAATACTACACCCACAGTTCACCAGTTGTGTTTAAGTCACATGTTGGGGAGCGAGCCTAGTTGCTATCAAACGGGCTCAAATCCAGACTACGCGAGTCTCCTGATGAAGTCCTGATGGAACGTCCCTAACGTGGGAATCGAACTCAAGACATGCTGGACTGTGGGTTGTTCACAAGTTACCGCGGCCCACAGTGGATCGTCCCCATACAAGAGGTTGGACATAGAATGAAAAATTAAAAAAGTATTTAATTAAAAAAAAAAAAAAATAGGTACAGTTGCATTCCTCTATTGAAGAACAACAAAAAATGTTACTACGCTTTTTTTATTTGACCAGCACTTTAGGAGCTATTCGATGAAAACTGTTATTTTTGTATGGAAACGAACACAAAAATGTCTGTATCTCATGATTCCCTCCTTGTTTCGATTTGCGGTTTTCACTACTGTCTTTTACATATTTTATGCCACGTTTTCTTCAAGGACACATGGTGCCCGCAGAGCGCCCCTTTCGAGATATTTTGCCTATAGTAACTATCTTTGTTATTGTATTACTGATGGAATGGAGGTACATTAAGTATACTTATTACTGAGAATTAGTCATCACTAAGTAGTTCCTTAAATAACAGGTGCATTTGTGAGTACTTTAATGACTTATTAACGCTTTTGTTGCAATATAACAAAAGCGTTAATGAGTCACTAAGTAACAACTACCAGCACTTGCTTAATCTAATTAGTTATTGTAATTACCATGTTAACAGCCCTTAAGCTCTGCATTGTGATTGGCTCATATGTCATAATTAGCTTATCAAATTCATTACTAGTTGCAACTTGCTGCCCTATATATTTTAGTGTGTTTTGCAAATATTATTCAGTTGTAATTTCAACCTCTACCAAGTGTTGTCATTATGGCTTACCGTGGGTTTTCTACTTATCTTGATCTTTATGTTGCTCTTCGTAATCATAAAGATCTTCGTGACTATGAAAATTTATGTAATACGTTGAAGTCGAATAGTAACGTCCAGTTAAGTGAAAATGATGTGTCGGATCTAAAGAACTGGTGTCGACGATTTTGCTATCGGGTTTACTCCAAATGGGTGCAATCAAGAAGGACAGTGGACAAGTTCATGGACAAGAACAGAGAGTGGTTAAGTTCCGATATCATTTGGCCAAATTGCTTTAAGGAAAATATTGTTCACACTGAAGAAGCTAAAGATGAGACAGAAGAGGTAATCAGTCCATCAAAATCAGATGCATCAACTTCAACATTTAAATCTGCTCGAAAACGCTTTAAAGATTTATCCAGTAGACAGAAAAGAAGACGTGTTGATGAAAATATGGCTAGTTGCAGTCGTCCAGATGAGTTTTTACATACTGTTGAAAGTGCACTTAAGTCTGCCGGAAAAAATGATGTGGCCAGAATCATGAAGCATTTGCTGGGAAATCCTGAACATGTCTCAACCGTTCTGAATGTCCTGGAAACTAAACAGAATACTTTGCTTCGTGAAGTTCCTACTCACAAAGCACTTGCTCTTTACGTTCACATGCAGTTATCCAAGTGGCGTTACATCACACTTAGGGACTTTAGTTTTAAAGAAGGTCATGCGAAATACCCAAGCTATTACATGTTAGTGAAAGAAAAACTTAAGTGTTACCCGGCAAAAGAAGACGTAACTGTGACTGATACTTCCGCAAAGATACGACTCCAAGCCCTCCTTGATCTCACAGTTAGGAGGCTGATCGATTCACTTGAACCGAATTTTGATGCTGGTGAACAACTTGTGCTTCACAGTAAATGGGGTTTTGATGGAGCTTCAAGTCAAAGCATTTATCATCAAAGAACAACAACAAGTGAACAAGATTTATCCAGTGTATTTATGGCAAGTCTTGTACCTCTTAAGTTAGTGACTTCTAGTGGAAACACAATGTGGCAGAATGATCGGCCATCGTCAACCACATATTGTCGTCCGATTTCATTTACGTTTATGAAAGAAACGGAAGCAAATGTAAAGGCTGAAATGGATATATTTGAGACCGAGATTCGTGAACTGAACCCAACTGCTTGCGGCAATGCTACTGTTACGCACAATCTGTGGTTAACCATGATTGATGGTAAGGTACATTCAATCATATCGGGAACATCGGCAGCAGTATGTGATTTGTGCAAAGCTCGCCCAAGTGAGATGAATAATTTGGAAGAAGTGAGAGCTAAACCTGTGAACGAAGATTTATACAAGCATGGATTTAGTTCGTTGCATGCTTGGATTCGGTCTATGGAGTGTTTATTACACATTGCCTACAGAATGGACATAAAATCATGGCAAGCAAAAGGTGACGATAATAAAAGAATTGTTAAAGATAAGAAAGAAGCTATTCAAGCTGCTTTCCGAAGAAACACAGGCTTACTTCTGGATGTTGTAAAGCAGGGTAGTGGCAATACAAACACTGGAAATACTGCTAGAAGGTTTTTTGCAAACCCTGAAACGACTGCGGAAATTACAAAATTAGACGTCAATTTAATTAGAAGACTCGCTGTAATTTTGCAATGCATTTCCTCAGGCGAAAAAATTGAAATCCAAAAATTCAAGTTTTATTGTGATGAAACAGCAAATTTCTTCGTACAGTTATAATTATCCATGGTATAACATGCCATCAAGTTTGCATAAATTGCTGATTCATGGATCGCAGATAGTGGAACACCTATCAGTAGTGCCTATAGGTTTTTTGTCTGAGGAAGCATCTGAAGCAAGAAACAAGGATTTTCGTAAATTTAGAGAAACTCATACGCGAAAGCACAGTAGCATCGCCACTAATGAAGACATTCTTCATAATCTTCTTTTATCTTCCGATCCTCTTCTAACGAGCCTACGACCGAGGATGCCCAATAGAGTTAAAAAATCTTCATTTAGAGAACTGGACGATTTGCTCATACATGACCAGAGTGAATTGGAGCTTATTGACATTTCAACAGATACAATAGTTGGAGCAGTTTCGGAATGTAGTGACATTGAAGAAGATGACGACAATAATGATCATGATGTAGTTATTGATGAAGACGAAGAAAATATAGTTTAAGTCTTATAGTAATATAATTGTTAGTAACTTTAAGGTAGTATTAGTTTATTTATTTTTTATTATAATCAATATTTACAATTTAGTTATTAGTAATTGTTTTATTTTTTATTTAAAAATTATTATAGGTTTAAGTGTAATTTATTTAAAGATTTAAATATATTTTACAGTATTAGATTATATAAATAAAAAAATTATAAATACGTATTTTCTTATTCATCAACATCATAAAACATTTCTTTTCTTTTTGATTTGTTATTGTTAATGCGATGTCACAACTCATTACCGATATTTTTTTTTTCAATATACATATAGAACTCACTAATGCACCTTTTCTTCATTTAACTTCTTATGTGTAATTCTTAGTAATTATAATAAATAATTAGATTAAGCAAGTACTGGTAGTCGTTACTTAATGACTCATTAACGCTTTTGTTATATTGCAACAAAAGCGTTAATAAGTCATTAAAGTACTCACAAATGCACCTGTTATTTAAGGAACTACTTAGTGATGACTAATTCTCAGTAATAAGTATACTTAATGTACCTCCATTCCATCAGTAATACAATAACAAAGATAGTTACTATAGGCAAAATATCTCGAAAGGGGCGCTCTGCGGGCACCATGTGTCCTTGAAGAAAACGTGGCATAAAATAGGTAAAAGACAGTAGTGAAAACCGCAAATCGAAACAAGGAGGGAATCATGAGATACAGACATTTTTGTGTTCGTTTCCATACAAAAATAACAGTTTTCATCGAATAGCTCCTAAAGTGCTGGTCAAATAAAAAAAGCGTAGTAACATTTTTTGTTGTTCTTGAATAGAGGAATGCAACTGTATATATTTTTTTTTTAAATTAAATACTTTTTTAATTTTTCATTCTATGTCCGACCTCTTGTATGGCGACGATCCACTGTGCGGCCTTGACATATAGGGCTAAGAAGGAATATGGGTGGTTTTTAGTCGGTAGAAGTCTTACACTCCCTTTCGCTCTGCCCAAGAGCGAGGGGGTTATATGTATGATGATTTTCCACCCGCCAAAAAAAAAAAAAAGTCATCCTCAGTAGTCGCGCTTTTGCTACCACTAGACCAAGAAGGCAGCAAAACTAATGTCTCTACAGATAAAATTGGTAACCATTTTCCTAAACAAAGTCTAAACGACAATTTTTTGAACCAATTCAGCTTCTTATCCACCAAAAGATCTAGCCAAAATCGTGTTTATTTCGCCTTAACCTTTCTAAGCTCCATAAAATAAGGTCGTTTTTATAATGTCAAGCTAAACGTAGCGTCACGACGTTTAATTATTGATAGTGCACCAAGCAGTGGCAAATTGGTCTTATTACCATTTCGAAGGGAAGACATTTTGTATACGACTATGGACGTGATAGAGCACTGAGACTTTGTCACGTAGTGATACCGTTTGTTTTTGGAACAGGGGCAACAATTCTCCATTTATATGTATTCCATTGTTTTTCTGTCATTTCTTCTTTTTTTCAGCAACTTCTAAATTTTTACGGCCATGACTATCAGGCAAATCCAAAAAGGTTGAAACGTGAAATAAATTGGTAGGAACCTAGACATCATCATCATCATCAACAGCCTATTAATGTTCCCACTGCTGGGACACAGGCCTCCTCTCTCTTTGAGAGGGAATGGGCTATGATCTACCACGCGGGCCCAGTGCGGATTGGTAGATGTCACATATCTTCGAATGTTTGGTTCTAAAGACATGCCGGTTTCCTCACGATGTTTTCCTTCACCGTTTTGAGAGCAGCGGTGATGAAATAAATTATACAAAGTAATGTGCCTGCCTGGGTTCGAACCCACGACCTACTGTTCGTAAGTCGGGGCCGCCACCACTGGGCCACCGCTGCTCTCAAGTCAACCTAGACCTACTCTTTCTTAAAAGTCGTAAGGAAACGGGAATACAAAACGTCCATATTATCAAATGTTTTGTGACATAATCTTTCTGAGCTATTAATAGCTATCCATATCGCACTCTATAATATGTATGTATTTAGAAATATATAAGTATGTTTATCAGTTGTCTAGTACCCATAACACAAGCTCTGCTTAGCTTGGGACTAGATGGCGTTGTGTGATAGTTGTGGAATATTATTTAAAAAAAAAAAAAAAACTCTTTGGCAGCAATCTTGTCGCAGCGCCACGGTAATGACCTACCTGGCAGGCCCTGTTCCCTCTTCAGGGCTCCTGAGGCTTATTCAGGGTTGTATCACATCTATCGGTACGGAATCTCAGGATGCGCTCGACAGCGCTCTCTGCTCTCGTCCTAGCAAACGATGAGTCTAAGCTGGAGCGTGGCCAAATGGAATTCAGTGCTGTTAGATGTTGTTCAACCCTAAGTTTGAAGGGATACTACTACCGGTAGTCGTGGTTTGTGGAATTATTTTTGTTGAGAAGTCGTGTTGTTGGACAAATATTTAGCTAGGTACATTAAAGCTGTATATTTATATGGTTCAGTATACCGTAAGGTTTGGTGGGTGGATCCGTCGGGCCTACGGGTTGTTCGAAAGAGATACCGCGACCTCGATACAAAGGGCTAGGAAGGAACATGGGTGGTTTTTAGTCAGTAGAAGTCTGACTCCCTTCCGCTATAAAGATCATAACATATCATAACATCATGCCTGCAATCTCCAAAGGATTAGGCAGGTAGGCAGGTTAGTATACCCATGCATATTTCATTGATTTGGGTTCCGTGCAAAAAAAACCCTTGAAATTAATATCATAATCCGAAACAAATAGGGAAATAATATTTTTACATACATTCATTTCGCGCTGAAAAAGTTCAACAACCAGTTTATACAAAATAAATCCACGATCATAATTTGACTTACGAACGGCCAACGGTAAATACCCAAAAAGGTACGGTAATTACCCAAAACTGTCATGGAATCAATCGAATAAACCAATCACACTTGTAACACATTTTAAAGTTCCAACTCACGGAAACGCGAACCGGAAAAACATGAAGCTGTCACCACATGTAGGCTACGGCATTTTGTCACTTTGGCGTGACGATCGCGTGCGGACAGCGCATGCGCGGACACTGCGCACTGCGCACGATTCGGTTTCGCACGTCCATCTAACACGAAAGATAGCAATTAAGATTTTTTTCTTTCGTTGTTAGATAATATTTTTCCGGTCTACGAGTGTTCTAAGAATAGATTGGATTAGTAGAAATATTGATTGTGTGGTGTGTCACGGAATAAGTAGTTATGTTGTATTGATTAAGGATAATTAACAATATACTTACTTACTAAAAACAAAACCACTCAGCAGATTGCAGCATGTCGCGGGTTCGATTCCCGCACGGAACAAATATTTGTACGACCTACAAGTATTTGTTCCGAGTCTGGGTGTTTTTCTATCTATAATATGTATGTATTTACAAAAAAAAAATGTATATAAGTAGTTTATCAGCCATCTCGATACCATAACACAAGCATTAGGTTGCTTAGCTTGGGACTAGATGGCGTTGTGTGAAATGTCCAAGGATATTTATTTATTTTATTTATTTATTTTCTTTTATGAATAACCCATTTTTTTGGTGGGGCAATACAGAGCGGTAGGAAGTGTAAGACTTCTACTGACTAAAAACCACCCAAGTTACTTCTTAGCCCTTTGTGTCGAGGCCGCGGTATCTCCTTCGAACAACCCTCAGCCCCGACGAAAGGATATCGCAATTGACATCAGTTGTCGACATTGCACACAGAATAGGTAAGCTGAAATGACACTGGGTCGACCATATTAGCCGTAGAACCGATGACCGTTGGGTTAGACAGTGAAAACTGCGATACGGCTGAAGTAAGGTGGGATGCCTTCAGGTTCAGTGTGCAGCAACGATCTTCTCACGGTGGCTGTTAGCTGTTGGATGAGATTTGCTGAGAATCAAGTTGTGTGGCGAGCGATTGAAGAGGCCTATATCTATCAGAGGATTGTTATAGACTGATAATGATGATAAATGATTGGGTAGCTTATATCAATTCAACACATTTGTCGACTTTTCAACCTTCGTTACCTCCGATAAATGCCACAAAGCCAAAAATTACAAAGATATCGGTTGGTATCTCAGTGAACTTACAATGTTATGTTACTTCACAGATTCTAGATAAGTATTTGATGTCAAAAAACAACACGAGACTTACACCATAATATTGCCTACATCACTTATACAACATCTGACGCCTACTTATATCAACTATATCGAACTGAACCGTAGCACATTATTTAGCCAAATCGCTCCACGTTATGATATTTAACAATTTCTAAATGCTGGCATTGTCTTCAGAATTAGACACGGCTGTGAAGCTAAGGCTCTTAGCCTAGCCTTAGCTTGAGAGCTGCGTAGGAGTTGCATAGATTAATAGTTTTACCACATTTTGTGCCTAAGGGTCGTATGTCGGAAATGGTGAGCTTGAGGATAACGGTCTGGGAAATGAGGTTTATGTTAGATTTATTCTTGTTTGAACTGACGATTGATTAAGTTCAAAGTCATTACTGCCCCCATTTTTGAACGAAAATGGTCACTCCCACAAAATTAAACGCCATCCAAATGATGTGAAATGTACAGACGCCAGCAGAATTAGTTCTTAGAATCTGTCAATGTTCTTTAATCGAATCTCAACTTTATTGTTATTGCATGAGAATCAAGGTTGCTTGGAAAAACACAAGAGTTTTCGGTAGCTTGATAAATAAAATAAATAAATAAGGTGACGACTGACGAATTACTGAATTGACAATGTTCACTATCGCAATAGGGTATTTCACCAAAAAAATCTAATAAGTCCGTCAAATAGATTATCAAAAAAAATTGTACACATATTTTTTCTTTTTTCACGTAAACAAAAGATGAAGACGATACAGTGCTTCGAAAACTTGTGTCAAGTTGTGTGACGTGGTCGCGGGTTGTACACTAGTTATCGCGGCCTCGACATAGAGGGCTAAGAAGGAACATGGGTGGTTTTTAGTCAGTAGAAGTCTGACACTCCCTTTCGCTCTGCCCAAGAGCGGGAGGGGTTATTAAATTTGATGATTTTCCACCTGTCAAAAAAAAAAAAGTTGTGTGACGTCACAAGGTTAGTACTTTTTTACCCACAAAGTGACGTCAATAGCCCCCACTCATGATCTTTGACACGTTTCATTTTCGTCAATTCTTATTAATATGATAAAACAAAAAAACGGATTCAATATTTTTCGATAATGATGGGTGAAATACCCTATTACTACCTGTAAGTCATCACATCATCATTCTCCTGCCCTTATCCCAACTCATTTGAGGTCTTCTTCTTCCATACCTCTCTATTTCTCGTCATGTCAGTAGTCACCTCCTTTCTAGCCATATCATCCCTCACACAGTCCATCCATCTTTTCTTTCGTTACTATGTGTATTTTAAAACAAATGACACGATACAAAGTACAATCTACACAATAATCTATGGCCATAAGCTTAGTCATAGGCAAGGAAACGACGCCCAAGGCGGGTCAAAATGGTCTCCAGGAGAGATCACTTTGTGCTGATAGTCTAGTCGTAATTAACTGTAACTATTCGTGGTAATATGTGAATATTATGACGGAGAAATTGTGCTTGTTATTAGATTTGGGAACTTTGTAAGGGAAAATTAAAAATAAACTGAGGACTGTCCAAATAGTTTAGGGTCTTTTTTATTTTTACTCGTTTTTGGAATTTCTGATAAGGGCCAGTATTTATAAAAATAGAAAAATAATACTGACAATAGTTTAGGGTCTCTTTTATTAATACTCGTTTTTGTGAATTTCTGTTAAAGGCCAGTATTAAACAAAATAGAATAAAACTCTGACAGAGAAATGTTATCATTAGCCCTCAAAGGTATATTTGATAGCATAACATTACGTCTATAATCTGCGAAGGGTATAACAGAGGTGTGCCATTTACTCACATTTCGCCAGTTATATTTAAATCCCATGTAAAAGAGGGGGTAGCCTAATGCCATCAACGAGGCACAAATCCAGATTACGGAGTCTGTTTATTTGATAGCCCCGTGGCTACTACTGAGAATTATCTGATGGATAAACCCAATAACACTTTGCCTGTCCTAGGAATCGAACCGGACTTAATGCACAGCGGTCGCACTTGCGATTAGATCAACGAGGCAGTCAGGTATATTTCATTGACTATAAATCAAAATTAACAACTAACAAAAGAACAGAGTGACTATTTTTGCCATACAAAGATAGAATATTATGCAAAAATATTGTATTTCTAAACTTTCCCTCGATGATGGTGACAAAACTATTTAACTAATCTATCTTAACTATAATAATATTGACAGAAAAGAAAGCTCATGATAGTAATGAATAAATTAGTCCTGAATAACAATATGATGTCATTTCAATATCAAGCGAAAGTTACATTCAAACACTAGATCAATAAAAAAAATACGAAACCAAAACAAATGACAGTGTCACATTCAATGTAGTTTTGTTATAAAACAAGTTTCAATACAAAAAGATAATAATATGCTAGATTAGCAACATAATAGATACATTTATCATAAACATTTTAATATTAATATTTCTACAATGTGTCAATTTTTTATTGAGAAACGTGTTTTCACACCTTGCTATACAAAACAGCATCGTTGGAGCGAATGAGTGAATGTTTTAAAAGTATGTTATGATATTTATGTTTTAAAATAGACAATCAATATTATTGTTAGGTGAAATCTTTTGTGAAGTGGTCACAATATTAGATAATTATGTAATGTATGTTTTGTGACGGGTGTAAACGAAACCTTCACGAAGACGGCAACAAAGCATTCTGTATATCAAACTCTATTACGCAAAAAATATTTGTAGGAAAATACTGTTACTGGGGGTGAAAACTCACGTTTACGGTAGGACTCAGTGTTGGTAAAACTTTGTAGTTTGCTAAGTTGTAACTTTGTCCCCATTGATATCCTTAACTAAAAAATCATCATCATCATCATCTTCAGCCTATAATGTTCCTACTGCAGGGACTCAGGCCTCCTCTCTCGGAGAGGGATGGGCTATAATAAACAACGCAGGCCCAGTGCCGATTTTTAGATGTCACATGTCTTCGAATTTTTCGGATTTTTTCTAAGACACGCCGGTTTCCTCACGTTATTTTCCTTCACCGTTTAGAGGGCAGTGGTCATGAAGTAAATTACACAAAGAAATGCGCCTGCCTGGGTTTTAACCCACGACTCACTGTTCGTAAGTCGGGGCCGCCACCACTGGGCCACTACTACTAACTAAAAAATTAGTCGAGAAAAAGAATTAACTTAATGGCGGTGAAAACAAGTAAGTGCCTTTCAAGGCTTCAGTTTTCAGTGCTATCTTTATTTTTAACCTCAATATCGCCAATGTCACAAATTAAATTAACGTCTTGGTCAATCAACACTTTAGCAACACCACAAAAATAACCCTTACCAAAACAATAACCCCAATAAATAAATACCCTTACCCCTTAACATCGACATACACGTCCAGCTAACACAATTACAATTCAGCCACGACAAGTAATAAAATAGCCAAAAGTAACGGTCATTCGACACTCGAGGCTAAAGGGCTATTCGGTATTCTTCTCACCAACCCTTAGAAGCCAGGAGCCACGGAGGGAAAAGAGCAAACACTTTAGCCGAAGGACCCAAAATAGAGAACGTATTGAGTCGCGAAATAAAATAAGGGTGTGTGGAATTTCGTGGACTTGGATGTTTATAGAGCTGTTGGTATATTTAAGGATTACTTTTTAAATATTGAATTTTTATCAACAAAAAAGAAGTAGGTAAACACTGAAAAGTTACGTATCTTCTAGTAATTAAACAAGCTGTGGAAGTGTGTAACTTATAGTCATTCAAAAGAAGTTTTGAAGCCTAAGTGACTTTTGCTTGCTCCCGATGACGCGTTTGAAGTACCGAAGTACACGAAAAAGAAGTAGTAAATAGAAAGTTGTCGGGCTTCACCTTTGATGTGTTAGCATCAATATTCATTGTGTTATTTGGTGTTAATGTTTTCAGTAATTAATAATAATATGTTGTTTCTATAAGAAAATAAATTCATCTCCGAATTAACCTAAGTCATTAAAACTTTCGTCAGTAGAAACATTTCTTTTTAATACAACCGTTCTGTGTGTGATTTGTTTGTGGTTATAACAACTCCACAAACATACAGTGAAGTGGACAATAAACCTGACCGCAGGTGGCGTTTAGCTCTCCCGAACTTTTCAAATATTTGCCAGGACTTCCCATGGATTTGTTCCTTTTCCCCTTTTGTTGGAACTAACGTTAACATTTATCTACCGAAGCGGATCAAGTATGCTTTGACACAGAGCCACGAATATCTTTTGACGAAATATTTGTACGGGACCCGAATGTTTGAACTTTTTGTGTAAGGGTAAGCGTGTTTTGATTAAATCATATTTGTAAATCTGAATGGAATTGTTTTTTTGTTTTGTGTGTAGAGTTTTTTCTCTTTGTTTGATTGTCAATTGTTTTTGGTTAAAAAATAAGAATTAAGGACATAATATGAGAAAGTCAGAAAAAGGCGCCGCAACTCTTTTTTTTGGATTGTGGAAAATCATCCAATAACCCCTTCCACTCTTGGGCAGAGCGGAAGGGAGTGTCAGACTTCTACTGACTAAAAACCACCCATGTTCCTTCTTAGCCCTTGTGCCGAGGCCGCGGTATCTCTTTCGAACAACCCGCAGCCCCAACGGGTCCCGCAGCCCCGTCGGGACCCAGAGCCCCGACGGGTGGCGCCACTGCCTGAAAAAGTCATCTAGCGACGACGACCACGATAGCGACGTGATTCTCTTACCCCATATTCCAATTAATTTGGTGTCGGCGCAGCAGGTCTTCTTCTCTCATACTTCTCTATTACTGGTCAACTAATGAGACATCTCTATTCTTACCATATCATCCAGAACCATAGTAACACGAGTTAACAACAACAACAGATATCCACGGTACCAAACATAATTATTATGATATCATAACTCAACAATTACCTCACACTAATTCGCGTGGTCCTCTAACCAGCACGCATTACATAATAATCGATTAAAAACAAACTCTGATCGATTCCCGCTCACCGATGACCATCACTAATCTCATAATATTTGACATTTGGCAACACCGCGATTATACATATTACACAGGTAACACTTTACAACCAAATCATGATGCACCTGACCTTAGGAAAAATGTCAGTTCCTACAATCGAATTTTTAAGTTTTATTTTTTCTATTAAAATGAATTGAACAATTGGATTCCATTATGGCAAATTGATTTCCTCAATGTGTTGAGTATAACGTCGCAAATTGGACAAAAAGCTAACCTGTGCAATTAGCACTAAGATAAAGCACTTGTTACGACCGTGGGAGACTGTTTTTTTTAATCTGTGGCCCAAGAAGGTGATATACAGCGTGTACTACGTGTAGTATAGTGTGTTTACAAATTTTATTGATTGTATATGTTGTTGTTTTTGTGTTTTTTATTTGACTCTGTGATGAATTTACTGTCTTATTGTCACGGCATCGTATTAAATGCAAATATTAAAACTAGATTTTATTATGACTATTGACTTGTTACGACTCAATACAATCTTCCAATGGTATCTGGGTATCTAAAAGACACTTACACTTTTAAGTGTAATAGGGATGTTTACTAACTTGAAAAAATGTGATTCTAATTAGCCCGTCTGTTAGATTATCGAAAAATATTGGATACGTATTTTTTGTTTCATCAAATTAATAAAAATTGACAAAGATAAAACGCGTCAAAGATTTGAGTGGGGTTTGTGACGTCACTGACCGGTAAAAATGCCATACTAATGTCTTAGAATATGACGGCACATGAGTTTTCAAAGCACTGTATCGTCTTCATTGTTTGTTTACGTGAAAAAAGAAAAAAAACGCGTTCAATATGTTTTGGCAATCTATCTGACGGACTTATTATTTTTTTTAGGGGACGATAACAAGTAACAAAAGTCTCCCCAATGGCTGTAAAGCACAACACACAAAAGTTCTTCAAAGCACGTTAGTACTAACTGTGACTAGTTTGTGGAGGTCAGGTAGGCAGTCATCATCATCATCATCATCATTACAGCCAAAAGACGTCCACTGCTGGACATAGGCCTTCCCCAGGTGTCGCCACATTGACCGGTAACGGTCCCGTGCATCCAGCGGGTCCCCGCAACCTTCACCAGGTCACCGGACCACCTAGTGGAAGGCCTTCCAACGCAACGTCTTCCGTTTCGGTCGCCACTCCAGAACTTTTCAGCCCCATCGGCCATCCGTTCTGCGAGCAATGTGCCCTGCCCATTGCCACTTAAATCTGGCGATTCCTTGGTTCTCGTGTGGATGTCCTCATTTCTGATTCCATCACGCAAGGAAACTCTGAGCACAGCCCTCTCCATTGCCCGTTGGGTTACTTTGAGCTTTCCGATGAGGCCCATTGTGAGCGACCACGTTTCGGTCCCGTATGTAATCAATCACTGGCCGTCGCTCCGTGTGAAATGCTGCATCTGCTTAGACTGGACACCGACCCCAACATATTTGGGAAAAAAGCTGACCAGATAAGTTCTGGTGTCTACTAATTTACTTGTCAATTAATTTCGACCAATTTTTTCACACAGCTTAAATAAGCTGTGTGAAAAATGATGTGTGTGTGATAATTTTTGGTGATAAATATCACCAAAAATTATATTCACACAGCAAAGGACTTCTACACAGTCCATTTCCCACCAAACTGGTTTCTATCAACTCCTATGACTTAAGTCTATAAGCAAACAATCTATAACAACAAGTGATAATCGTTCGTTCAGTCAACGTTCGTGTCAAAAGCCAAGAAATTAATGTTCGCAATCACCGTTAGAGGCCAAAGTAAGGCCGAAAGCCGAATTCTCACGGCCGCACCTAATCTACTAGGTGCATTACGAATTTGTCATTTTATTAAGCTGATTGCAGAACGGAGGACGCGATATAAGGTAAAGGTAGGGATGCGACAGGTTTTGAAAGTTGATTTCGGCTTAGAAATATCGAGTAATGTAATGGACGAATAATTTACGTTAATTACTAGTTGCTGACCACTAGTCTTAAGATGTCAATTTGGTTTGCAAATAGTAATATAGCTTATGGTTTAGTTTGCGTCAATAACGTTTTAACAAAATGTTAAGTTTAAGTTAATTATTATTAGGTACTACTACTTTTTGAGAAGCAGCAGTGGCCCAGTGGTGGCGGCCCCGGCTAACAGTAGGTCGTGGGTTCAAACCCAGGCAGTCACATTACTTTGTGTAATTTATTTCATCACCGCTCCTCTCAAAACGGTGAAGGCAAACATCGTGAGGAAACCGGAATGTCTTAGAACCAAAAAAAAATCGAAGACATGTGACAGCTACCAATCCGCACTGGGCCTGCGTGGTAGATTAAAGCCCATTCCCTCTCAAAGAAAGGAGGCCTGTGTCCCAGCAGTGGGAACGTTACTAGACTGTTGATTGTTGATGTTTTTAACAAAATGCTAAGCGTAAGTTAATTATTACTAAGTACTTTATTATAATACACACTAGTGCCCCGCCCCGGCTTCGCACGGGTGCAAAAAATATACTAAAACCTTCCTTTTGAATCACTCTATCTATCAAAAACAACCGTATCAAAATCCGTTGCGTAGTTTTAAAGATTTAAGCATACATAGGGTTATAGGGACAGAGAAAGTGACTTTGTTTTATACTATGTAGTGATCTATTACATTGCATTAGGGTGTGTTATCTCAACACTAATTATCATTCTCCTCTCGTTATCAAAATTGGTTCGGGGTCAGTGCACGGTGCAGCACGTCTTCTACTCCTCATCTCTCTACATAATATTTAAAAAAACCAGTATCATAACCTAACATTTCGGTAGGTATTAGGTACCTAACTTAATTATTAATTAACAACAAAACAATACAACACCATCATTTTGCCGCAAACTATTACTTCAATACAATTATTTGGCAATAAATATTCATCTAACAAATCGATAAGTGATTGCACGTCACTATTTATGCAACTGATAGCTTCTGCGACAAAGATAAATGTTTGCGACACTAGCACGTTTAGCCTATTAATACACCAACATATCTTGAGACATGGTGCAATTGTGAACTACGTTTGTAATGTACTGAATTTGACAGGTGGATGATATTTTTCTTTGAAAGTAGCGCCACCTTAAAGTCGCATGTAATGTTTGTCAAGTAATACTACCACAGGTTAATATGATATTCAATGAATAAATAAACTTACTATTGTAAATTTACAAGTAATGTTGTTGGTATTTTATCTCGACACAGTACAGTCACGAGCATGTATCTACATTTTCTCGTGGAATAACGATTGTAAATTTGAGATAAAACCTATTTCATTTTAAGTCCACAAGTTAATATGTCCCTAAAAACCTTATATTGCATTCAATACAAATTGGCAAAAATCATTTTTATACTTAAGAGGTATAGTGAAAACATTTGTGTTCGTGATTATAGTTGATGTTTTAAACCCAGTGAGTCATTGGGAATCACTGAGCTTATTGAGAGTGTTATTTTGAGTACCTAATACTTAAAATTTAATTGCTATTCGTTAGAATGAGAAGCATGCATGGACTTTTGTTATAACCTATTATTTATTCTATGTTATTCAAAACTGACCCGATTTTCCATCTGTACGCATACCACAAACTCCCAAACTCTTTAGGGGACGATTTTTAGAAATCGTTCCTTGCTTCCTATCTTGCGTTAAACAAGACTCTTCTACTGATACCATACCCAGATTTGGGTTGAGTGTTGTCAGTCAGTGTGTTAATTAGGTAGATACGTTTTCAGAATTCCTACCGACTCAGTCTGACAATAAATCACAGCTACACGTGTCTGCAATGACTGCCATCTAACCATTGAATATTATGTTTCGGCATTCATATTGGAAAACACCATATTTACAATAATAGAAGTAGTTTACGAATTGATGATTTAGACTGCAGAAATTCGTCAACTGACTGAGACATTTGTCGGGTACAGTGTTATTAGGTTTTTCGATTTGGTTGATTGCATTAGGCTCGACCCCTATTACTTTATTATGACTTAACCATAACTGACGAAATTTGGGTGCATATTAAATCCACTCTGTCTAACCCTTCGCTAAATTCGTCTCTTCCGATTCCATTAACGGTGTAAAGGTTTCATAAACATGGAAAAGAATGACATCATTTCGTTGTCCACAGCGATGTCACATATCTTATGCAGATGTAGATGACCAGATTAATTTTACTGCAATCATTGGAAACATGCCTACAGTCATCCACATATATACAGCCGGTCATCTCACGGACGGGTACAAACTCCTAACCTGTCATCATTGACGTAACTCCTGGGAAAAACGATTCGAAGCCGGAACTACACGACTAGCGACGTAAACGCACGAAGTCAATCTTAATAAAACGAGGATACTATGCTCTTTCATGTAATGATAGTTATCTATGCAATTAATAAGTCTTAATAGACTTGTTCGGAAAACTATAAAAGAAATCTGTCATTTTAATTGTGAAAAAAGTTATTTATTGCATACGTAAAGTCTAGATTGGACTTCAAATTAATTACGCATTTTACAATGTTTTACTGTTATTTCTAATTAAACATTATGGTTGGGATAATTAAGTTCTAGGATTAATGGTGTAGTCTATCTAGGCGATTAGTTAATTAATTAGTTTGATGTGTACTTATTTAATGGAATCGTAAAATAACCGGTAGGTAGGTATCTAAATGTAGGAACTTAAATATAGAATGTCATTATACTTACGTGTACTTACTTTCCAGTGTAGGTCCTTATGAAAAAGTCATCCCGATTAAAGGATCCAACGACGCTAACTTATCAGCATCTGCCTAGCCTTTTCCTCTCTCTCTCTGTTCGGTACCTCATGTCTGAGGATCGTGGTGGGTTGCATCTGGAGCCGGTTTCTGTCAGCACGTCTCTCACAATCTCACTGAATTTGAATGACGTCGTTTCTTTTATTTGGTCGGTCAATCTAGTGGGCGAACGACCGCGCGATCTTTTGCCTTCGGTGATCCCAATCATAATCAACTTTTCCAAATTGTCCAAAGCCTTTTCCTAACTACATATTATGTTGGGGTCGGATTCCAGGCTAACAGGATGCAGCTGAATATCAAAATTATAGGTACATGAAGCGTCTGTCTATCTGACCCTTACAACCCAGCTAGAACTAGGTAATACGACTCAAGACTTGGTTGTCAGACTCTCGAGCCCATAAATATTGTAAGGAAGTAAGAATTCCGGCAAGCGCGGCACGTGCCCTGTGACCTACGATCTCTGTGCTCGGACCTCATTGGAGACACATGCGTTTTTAAAAACTTTTTCTTACGCTATGGTTTTTTCGTTGTTCGATCGAAATATCAATTACATGTCAATTACTCTGTATTGTTCCCAAGTAAATTAATATTACAGATATACTTAAAAGTGAATCCAAGTTTAGTTTTTCCCATAATTAAGTTTCCTTTTATTATATGTACCGAGTGTCAAAGATCTACAAATGGCTTTCGGGACCAACAGCTTAGCGTAGAGAGGTGACTCGGTACTTATGGGTGGTCACCTCAATCCAAGACCTTGAGAACACATTGTATCTCCAAATATCCCACAATCGATGCGACCATACGTTTCGAGATAGATTGCACCAATTTCCTTTCATCATCCGTCCACATCAGACAGTCACATTAGCTCTAAAATCTAGCCATAAATTAGATATCATTTATTAATACACTCGGACGTTTCGTGGGCGGAGTGCTAAAATTTTATGAGCAAAATTCAACCTGATGCAATGTGGTACCATGGGAGATAGTCGCGGGACCAATCCCACGATTTAGGTTGTCAGTTACAACATTAGTTGTTTGATGTTGTTATTATTAATTAGTCTGGTAATCGTTTGATTCAAATTAGTGTTGCACTTGACGGGTTTTGTATAAAAATTGGGGGGGGATATGAAAGGGATTTGGATGAATCATTTTAAATATAAGTTTGCCAAGTATGCTTCGATACATAAATACTCTCACACTCACACTCTTTTCCAGGGGTAGGCAGAAACCACAGAACGTCACCTGCTACGATCCTTACATAAGTACTCCTTTTACCTCGTCCACATTCATACATCTGGTCATGCACGCACGCCGGTTACGAGTTTGTAAAAAAGTGTTTGATAGAAAACAATAAATCGCAACTTTCCTGCAACTTCAACCGCCAGCAAGCCGCAACTTGATTCGTGAATTATTATACCAACGACTTGTGTCCCACTTAGCCCTGCATCGAATGAACTCATGGTAAGTGACATTTGCGTAGCAGTGGCATAACGCAGGCTAACAGTACTCATCAAAAAGTTAGGGAAAGTAATGCTCGTATAAAGGGTGTAAAAGTACCCCTTAACGCAAACGAAGGGCACTTGTTCTCCTCTCGTCCCAGCCGCCGCGGGAGGCGCTCCGGGCGTCGGGGGTCCCGCGATGACCTCCGGCCACCGTAGACGCGGGCCCGTGGACGGTGAGCGATGGGCTAACTCGCCGTCCGTCCGTCTCACGACGAAAACAGGCCGTGTCGACGGCGCGTTCGTGTTCCACGCGCGCCTCAAAGAGATGTCAGCAACATGGGAGGGGCCCGAAAGGGCCGACGCCTGTCGGGGCCGCGGGTAGTCCAACGGTTATCGCAGCCTCGACATAGAGGGCGAAGAAGGAACATGGGTGGTTTTTAGTCAGTAGAAGTCTGACACTCCCTTTAGCTCTGCCCAAGAGCGGGAGGGGTTATTCGATGATTTTACACCCACCAAAAAAAAAAGGGCACTTGTTCTCCCCGCCACTGCATTTATTTTTGGTTCTAGGCCATACCTTTTTTTTTTGGCGGGTGGAAAATCATCAAATAACCCCTCCCGCTCTTGGTCAGACTTCTACTGACTAAAAACCACCCATGTTCCTTCTTAGCCCTATATGTCGAGGCCGCGGTAACACAACTTGTGTAACACCCGCAGCCCCGACGGGTTCTAGACCATACCTGGGAACCCCCTAGTTACGGAGATATTGGTGGTCAAAGTTCCATATTTTGCACAGCTGTTTTTGTAAATACTAGTTTTTCAGGTTATAACTTTACTTAAATTACCTCCATGACCCGTTTACTATTCAAAGCATCCACTGACACAATGATCTAGTAGTACTACATTGAGTTTTACCGTAAAATGTGATTTTTGACCCAAAAAAAAAAGTCGTTTCCCTGCAAACATTTTTGCGTAGGGGTACTTAGTTTAATGTACAGAATGCTTTGTTGACGTATGTGTGAAGGGTTAATTTACACCCTGTATGTAAATTTTGGTATTTTTTTCTTTGTTATTTTTAGGGGGTTTTTATCCTCAAGAATACATCAACCTCGTTGTATTTTAAAACTAAAAGGAAAATAAGTAAAATATTTAAAAAAAAATGAAAATAATTAGGGATTCACTACAGCCAAACTACAGAGTTGTTTTGCTAAATCCGATATGGAAATGCCAACAATTTATTGACCTCATCAAAACAGTTATTTGCATAATGTCAACAGCTATTAAGGCCACTCAATAATTAATTAATTTAAGTATCTAGATAACGTGATAGTTTCCGTAACAGTATTAAGTATCACTTTACTTGAGAACTCCCATTATAATTAGTCAATGCGGATATAGAAATAGGATCCGTTACAGTACCTACTAATCAATTATTTACAGGTTCCGTAGTATTCAGAAAATAGTAGTCAGAAATAAATCCACAGGAACGTTTGAAATATAGCTATGATACTCAGGGATAATGTAACAACCCATTAGTGAAGTCGTTCCGGAGATTACCCCATACATTCCAACTCACACTTCACCCTGTTATAATATTAATATAAATCAAATTTTAATATCCGAAGTACTGAGCAGGGGAGTGCCTTAATACACACACATTTCACCAGCTATTTTTAAGCCTCATGTCCCGGCTCTATATCTATCAACCATGTACAAAACCAAACTCCGGGTGAAAAGCTCCTTAGGAACACCCCAAAAAACAGCATAACTTCAGCTTAAGCAACAGAATAATAAAAAATAGTTCTAGCTTTTTTTCTAAATATGAAGGCTCTTGAAGTCTTGTCAATCGACGCATAATATTCGTTGATTAGTTATGCTGCAATCAATGAATACACACATATACGCCATTTTCGTCGCCATATTCGGTCGCATACATCAAAGGATGAACGTGACATGTAAGATTTTGACAAATCACAAAACATGTTGGTTTTGACCTGTCAGCAGCTGAATCCCAAAAAACGAATTAATTGCCACTAAACTTGATTCATTACTAGCATAACAGAAAGCATGCTTCCTTCGCCGAATTTTAATACCAAACCGTTGAATCCTCTATCATCTTCTTCTTCTTCTTTATGGGGTTCAGGTTTCCGCACTTAGTCCTTGAAGTGGACCATTGTGCGTGAGCCATGGTGGCCGATTACTCCAACCAGCCCACCTCCCTCCAGAAGCAGATCAGACTTCCCGGTCTCCTCAGGGCTTCCGCAAGGGATCTTGGTGTACCAAGGGTCTCCTCACGAATCTTGGTAACGCCTGTACACTCAAGGAGCACATGCGCCACCGTTTCCTCTGCCTCCATGCATGCTCTGCACAGGGGGCTGTCAGTGATACCTAGGTTGTGGAAGTGTTTATTTAGTGAACAGTGTCCAGTGATGGTCCCCGCCACCAGACGCAGGCTGTCTCTGTCCAGGCGCAGAAGGCGCCTGGTCAGCTTTGTATCCAGGGATGGCATAGCATCCTTGGATTGCCTACATCCTGGTGTCAAGGTCCACCGTTCCTCCGCTTGTATGCGAGTGTGGTCTTTCAACCAGCTTCTTAGCTGCTTGAAAGGGATGGGCACAATGGGTTCGGGTCCGTACGGTTTTGTGCTGGATCCTCTTCTGGCAAGTTCGTCAGCCGCATCGTTTCCAAGTGATCCACTGTGACCTCTTATCCATTGTAGTGTTACCGTGTTGTGATTTAGTACCGTGATACGTTCTAGTGCCTTGTGGCATTCTAGTATCAGTCTCGACGTGATCTGATTGCTCTTTAGGGATTGAAGGACTGAGGCACTGTCGGAGAGTATTCGAATATTAGTATCCGTAACCTCCCTGGCCTCTATAGCGTGTGCCGCTTGGATAATACCTACACACTCTGCTTGATAAACTGAGTTGAGCGTTCCAAGTGGTTTGGATATCTTAATGTTTAGGTCGTCGGAGAACACCCCGACGCCTGTCCCATCTTCGGTTTTTGATCCATCAGTGTAAATCCTTAGCTCTCTTGTACCTCCTCTATCATTTAAATATTTATTACGCAACAAATATAACACTTCGGGCTTAATCGTCTTCTTTCGGTAATCGTGTCCTTGCTTCGTCTAATTACGGTGTCCAAAGCAAAAAATGCTTCCTAGGATGTACAATCTGATTTTTTTAGGCAACAATGGCTCTGAGTGTGTCATGCTTTGCCCACATTAGTCGTAATAGCGTGACCATAGCTATTTGGCGGGACCTGTCATAGTTCAAGGGTATAAAGGGACGTTCACAATAGATTGGAAATCGTCGCGATCGTTTGTAATTATTAATGGTCGAGATTGGTATCGTTTTTGTGACATTCTTGGGTAGTTATAACTGTGCTTTATTGAGGCAATAGCCGTTTATGTCATGTCAAACTTGAAATGATCCTATAACAGTAGACGAAACAGCAATTTGCATAAGCTCTTTAGCTAATTTAATTAAGTCTCTGTGGGTTTAAACCATGTCACAATCGAAATATTTCACAAAATGGCATTGCTTGCTATCTGGGCATGAACACAAAAAATGCAAAGATATTATTTTCTAGCCAAATATTAACAAGCCGCAAAGGCCCCGGGTGGAGGACTATAGGCCACTCCCTGTGGTAGAGAAGGGAGCCTGTACCACAGCTGGGGCAATTAACTTTATTAGTCATTATTCTTATATTGAACAAACTAACTTACTTTATCTTATTGCATTACAAATTTTAAAACTGAATCATCAACAAAAATAACCAGAGCAATCCCTTTCACTCCGCACACGTCATCAGCACACAAATTGCCTGACATAACTTAGCGCGTTCATTTACCATGTAATGTTAAACGCAGCGATCAGTAATGCAAGTGTGTGCGCACGTTTATTTGCCTTCGTCGCAATGTTAATAGTGTCCTGAGGCGCTGTAACCACAGATCGAGACAATTACAACTGATTGCAGACCAGATTGTGTTACTGTATTTTTTAGACTGTGTCTTTTATGTGATTTATGCCATAAATTGTATTCGCGTGTGAGAGAATCTTTATGGAATGTAAAAGTATACAGTTAATGACAAAATTGAGGAGTTTCTGTTGGTCTTCTGCGAAATTCGCTAGAGGCTAGAGGACATTTTCATTTCACAGTTCTTATTATGATGATAATGTGAGTAATAGCTGTGAACTTTACGCCCAAATTGCTACAGACATTAGGTGGGGAATTCCGTAAAGTCACTTTTTTGTTGACAAAAAATTATGTAGGTAGATGTCAAATAATCGGGTATTATGTGAATCCCAATGAAATCTTCAAACAGAAAAACCCAACTACGTACTAATGAGAATGATACCTAAGTCTTCAAATCGATAATTATTAAAAACACAAATCAAGAAACTGTAAAATTTCAAAAATAGATCACAAAAGCTACGTTCAAAATAAGGGTCAAGGCCGAACTATGTTAGTCACTCGCTCGCTAGTCCACGCCAGTGAATGAACGAGTAGTGCGTGGGTGTTTGTGTACCTAATTAATTCTATACGCTAATGAACGATAGTACTCATTGTCAATGTGCATCGATAGCTTATTTAGGTACTGTGAGTCAGTCGACGTGGGCTTCAGACGACAATTTCACAATGGGCTTAAAAGCTTTCGAGGTAGTATTTATTATTAACTGCGGTAACGGATTCAGTTGGTCTTAAGGCGTCGAATAGATGAGCGAAAGGTCGTCAACTCACAAGTTATTAGTAAGAATAATTTGTTTAATAGTTTGAGAAGTGGGCAGAAACTACTCACTACAGTTAATGGCTCATTAGCTATAACTCCATTGTTAATAGCCATTTGTGTCCCACTGCAGGGTAAATGAAGTCTTCGGTTTCCTCTTTCCACCTATCCCTATCACCATTCCCTGCGAAAACAGTCGAGTTCGTCCCGCAATTGGTGTCTCCTCGTGGGTCACCCGCGTTGCTAATTGCTTCTACTTTAAAGTTATTTTTAATATTACAGGATATTTCACCAAAAAAATCTAATTAGTCCGTCAGATAGATTTTCAAAAACTAACGGATACGTATTTTTAACCGACTGCGCAGAAGCCCAAAAGGAGGGTTATTTATTTTTTCACTTGAACAAAAGATGAAGACGATACAGTGTTTCCAAAAGTCGCGTCAAGTCGTGTGACGTCACAAGGTTAGTACTTTTTTACTTTCTTTGACACGTTTTATTTTCGTAAATTTTTATTAATTTTGATAAAACAAAAATATAATAACTGGCGGACTAATTAGATTTTTTTGGTAAAATACCCTATTGTAAAATTGTTAACTATCGTAAACTTAACACTGGACTTTTTAATTAAATTCATTTATAAAACCATAAAAGCGGTAAAGACTCATATTTGCATTTAGCTACATTTGGCTTGATATTAACTGTAGTGTTAGAGGCTAGCAATATAATAAATGACTTTATACTTTAGCACTATAGTTATTAGACGTTTCTTACAGCGACACAATATAATATTCAATCTCACCAAATATTAAATTGAATAAGGTTTACAACGACTTCCTCTGGCTGTGAAGCCCACAAGCCGATTTAAATGACAATAATTTAATTTAATTAAAGCTAAATTGTCACGATCCATTGTGCCTCGCACCATATTAGCACTAGTATGAGTCAGTCACGTGGGCACTAGGAGCCAGTGTTGTAAGATAGTGTTAACCGACACTTGACTTGCCTGTGTCAACACACCCACGGAGTTTGACATCCGATACGTCTCTTTGGTCTCCCAGCGATAAGGATTATTTACCTACTACAATAATATTCAACGCTTTCTTGCGAACAAAAGAAAATCTGCCTATTGATAGCCTTTTGTTTGCCTTGAAATTAAATGCCTGACTTTAGAAAAAGTTCTCGTTATTTAGAAATGTGAAAGAGTTTGGTCATCTGTGAATGATAGATAAACTATGAATTTTAAATCTACTTTTTGATGTGGTTTGGGGTAGGTCCGCAGTAAACTATTTGAAAAAGGTACTTACCTACTTAAACAAATTATTTTCTTTTGTAGATATACGTTGTGATTCAGGATGTTCCAAAACGTTATCCTTAAACAAAAAACCAACATGTTTAAACGAAAGAATTAAACTATGCCAAATCAGTTGACCATACAACTTCACAGCGGTGTCCAGTACTTACCACACCTTACTTAGCCGATGGCGACACTTACACAACATTAACTTAAATCATATAATAAGCTCTGTTTAATAGTAATGAGCGTACTTAGACGCATGTCAATTGGTACTTCGACGTAATGGTCATGTTGTTATTTTGTTCGCGTTTGTACTTATGTTATGATTTCTTCTAGTTGTTTATTTTTTGTTTTGCCGATTCCAAGTTCATCTTTGGTTATATGACTGTCATTGTCCGCAAATGACAGTTCTTATGCCGACTAAATGTTTCGTATTTTGAATCGCTTTTATTAGCTCCACCTGCAGCTATGTAAAAAATCTTATATGTTATATTTGACCCAGTTCACGGTTTCTGATTTAGCTGAAATTGTACATACCTACATGTTAAGCTTGAGTGAAAATGTAACGCTAGCTAAAAGATATTATTCTAATCGCATTGCAATTTTATAAGGTTGACATAATAAAAGCAAATTATCCCAATGGATGCAGGACTACAACCTCAACTAAATCCTGAACTGCCTGATATTTCATTACAATGACATGATAAAACGTTCACCATCTCAGTTCAGCCACGATTCTAAAACCTTACACTTTACTGGTTTATAGGCCGATGACTCATTTTGCCACGCTGCCTTCTACCAGACGTTTGGTGAGCGTCAAGATGACGGGTCCCTATTCTAAAATGTTTCACATTAAAGTGTTTGTCCTACTTGTACTTAAAACAAGAAACCCTTAACTTTGACGTCAAAGTGGCGGGACTTTCTGGAAGGCTACTAAACTGCTTCTTAGTAGCGCTTCCAGAAGGTATTTCACACCCATATGGTGTATTTTTTTTTTAAACTTAGATATGAATAGATTTATACTCAATTTTTAATACAATTGTAAGTGCCAAATTAAAGTTATGCGATGAAAACATTTGTCTCACTAATTCGACGTTTCATACCAGCGCTGAATTCACATGAAAATCGTAATAGCTCATGCAAAATCAAATATGAAAACTTAGTACCTTCTCATACTTGATCCCGACATCTTGACGCTCACGACATTTTGTATGAAGACATACTGTTTAATTACTATCGATTGCTTCTCTTTGATTAAGTTATTGTTTAAGATTGAATAACGTATTGAATTTGTGGTACCTTGAGCTGTTTGCTTCATTGATCTGGTGAATTAGGGTTATGCCCCTTTTTGGTTGATGGGAGCTGTATGCAGGGTGGGGTCATAGTTTGAGGTTGGCATATCTCATTGAAAGTGATGAGCAGATGACTTTTGAGCTAGGTCGATGGTGATCACTGCGTCATTTAGGTGCAGAAAAGGTTGGCGTTTTTATAGATTTCCACAATGTGTCCGTGTCATTTACGTTCAGACTACCAGTGTATTCTAATCGTGATTCTTGAATGTTTATCCAATCCTAGAATTTCCTGTTATTTTAATTCCAAACCGTTTTTTGCATGTTTTGTTTCTATGTGGTCATCCAATTAGTGCAAGAGTCTCTGATTTCTAAGAGTTATGTTTGTGACTTTACTTTTTTCTACTTCTCATTCTTCAGACTCAATTATCATAAGATAACATCACTCTTGTTATTCTTGAAGGCGTTTCTAATAGCACACCCACATTTCGCCAATAGGGCTGCTTACCGACTTAAAAAAATATGATTCTAATTAGTCCGTCTGTTAGATTATCGAAAAATATTGGATACGTATTTTTTGTTTTATTAAATCAATAAAAAATGACAATGATAAAGAAACGTCACTGACCGCTAAAGAATGTTATACTAATCTCTCAGAAAATGGCGTCACACAAGTTTTCAAAGCACTGTATCGTCTTCATTGTTTGTTTAAGTGAAACAATAAAAAATACATGTCCATTATTTAAGTCTCATGTAATAGGAGGCGAGCCTAAGGCCATCAAACAAACTCAAATCTTGAGAAATTAGGAAGAGAAATTTCTGATGGAAAAGCCCAATAATACTCCCCGATCTGGGTATCAAACCTAAGACCTCGTGCTCAGCAGTCGCGCTTTCCACCACTGGACCAACGAGGATTATTCATCTAATCCTATCTTATCCAGATTGCTTTTCCTTCCTTATTTATATCTTTGAAAATTACCTAAGTTAATTTTTAATCTTAGTGTAACTATTATCAAGTACGCGCGACAATCAATCAAGCTATATATACCAGTTATGTAGATCTCTCATTGTACGGGAAGTTCATACAAAGCGAGGTCATGTTATACTGGAAATGCATATTTTAATATGTCGCTGAGTGTACTACCTTCTCAACGGCAATTTCCAGTAGCCATAATATTGAGCAAACATTATATAAGGTTTAAAGCTAAATGCCTATCAAAAGTAATGAAACGTGGGCAGTTATACCTCGTAATAATTTATATTGACAATTTCACAATAACACTGAGTTCAATGAATATTTAGAGATTATTAGACATTTCATGTGTCCAGTTAATGCGTAATAACTTGTTGATTCTCCTTAAATATGGGGTCTTACTGTGAATAGTGGTTTTTGAATGGGTGAGTCATTTAGATGGATTAGTTATATGGTGTATTCTATTCTGGTTTCCGTTTCATGTTATTTCTGCTTAAGCAAATATCAATTTAAAAGTCATGGCCATTAAGTCGATTTTAAAGTGGGAGGTATTTTACTACAATAACTTTATAAATGCGTAAAAAACATATTGTATAACGGATAGTAAAAAAAAAACTGACAATTCATTTGGAATAAATCTTTTTATCCATTTATTTTTGCAGATTCTTTTTAAGCTTTAGTGGTGAAATTATACAGGCTTGACCGAATATCGACGCTCTAACGGTTACTTCATTAAGTGCATCAAAATTCTAAAGGTGTCCATTCCGAACACCTTTAGAATTTTTTCACAGGTCGATGTGAAATACAGAGCGAAATCATCCTGTATTTCCAAAACTTATATTTATATTTTGTTTACATATTTGGAAACTAAATTGCGAACGCTGTATACGTGTTCAATGATACTAATGCAGGACTTGTGATTATTTGTGGGACAAAATGAGAATGCACCCATTCACATTTTGTCAATATTATTTCGAAATAATATTTCCTTCGATCTCGTAAATAGAAGTTATGGATCTGGGATATATTGTGATCACTATTGTAAAAGTTGAGACAAGCATTATTAGAGGCAAACTCATCATCAACTTGCATTATTATTATTATTACCAGCCAGCTTATACTTAGCCAAACTAATCTACACTAATATTATAAAGAGGAAAGATTTGTTTGTTTGTTTGTAACGAATAGGCTCCGAAACTACTGAACCGACTTGAAAAATTCTTTCACCGTTGGAAGCTACACTATCCCCGGGTGACATAGGCTACTTTTTATACCTGTATTCCCACGGGAACAGGATTTCGCGGGTGAAACCGCGTGACGTCCGCTAGTAAATAATATTTAGAAGCAACAACTGCTGGGCATGAGGCCCCGGATCCAGCAGGGTTATTGCGTATGTTTCTAAATGACAGTTGCTATCATAGTGTCCATCGACTAACTGTCAAATTGGTTTTGGTTTAGTACAAAATGGAACCATTTGACAGTTAATTGATGGACACTATGATAGCCAATGACATTTAAAAAGATACGCATATAGCCCTGCAGGTCGGGAAATGTGATATTGGGTTCTTACATTAGGAATTTTCCAGTAGTAGCTCAGGATTAGCTCCAACTTGAAACTGAAATCATAACTAGCAGAATATGGGTGTCATATGGAGGTACACCTTCGCCTTACAGTTCAGGGTTTACATGCGGGGGCTGCGGGTTGTTCGCTAGAGATACCGCGGCCTCGACATAAAGAGCTAAGAAGGAACACGGGTGGTTTTTAGTCAGTAGAAGTCTGACACTCCCTTACGCTCTGCCCAAGAGCCGGAGAGGTTACATGCAAGAAAATTATTTTTCACCCTTCTAAGGTTGATCAAAAAGACCCACAAAAATACTGTGAACAAATCCAAACCACTAATTGCTAGACTAATTGATTGAATATCTAATCAAAAAAACATTTATGTAAAATATCCATAGCATTTTAATAAACTAAAAGGTTCCCCCTTCACTACCGTATCCATAAAACTAAGGAAAAATGCATGCGGAAAGCATCATGGCTAATAGCTGCATTACTAACGTATGTAGAAGTCGTGACGACGTGGAGGTAGACCTTCGGAGCGTGGTGATAAAGTTTAATATCAACTGACTAATTGCTGATGTTGTTGGACGTGATTTGTGTTTTGTGTCCGTGTAGGCTTTGGTTAGATGTTTGTTCGTTATTATTTTAAGTAGGCTAGGTTACAAATGCTATGGAGATTTGTCGTTGCCTAGTTTGGTCTGTGGATGGGTGGTAGGTGGTGTTTGGTACATTTCGAGTATCATCTGTGCTTCAGAAAGCATGTCCCGGCTTATTTTTTTTTAATGGGACAAGCCCGCCACACTATTCCCAAACCACTGTAACTCCTGAAAGCCAGAATCAACAGTGGCGATCACATAAAAGCGCCGAGACAATGAAGCTCGATGAAGTCCCAGAGAAACGATTTAACTGTCTTGGATCCCGCAACGATATTAATCAGAAAAGAATTGCGGAGGAGTAGGAAAAACATAATTTCCACTTCCCTCCATATCAGCAGGAGACAGAACAGAACAAGGCCAATAGGCACACAGGGACGTATACAACTGGGATAAGCCCAGTTGCCTGGCACCGCGGATATTATTGTCATTAATATTACTGGGTCCTAAGAACCCATTAAGCAAGTCCCGGCTGTCATTTATAGAATTTTGACATCCGTTACAGGTAGCCTGAAAGCTTTACAACCACTTTACCAAAGGGTATCGTATTACCCAGTAGGTACCTAATGTGTTGTGGGCGTCAAATAGGCAGACGCTACGTATATAAAACACTGGCTTTTTGTTGTATCTGGTAAGACTGCAAGCCAACCCTGATAATTGGGAAAAGTCTGGGCAGATGATGATGATATTTTTGGCCGAAAACTCTAAATAAGAAGTTACAGATAAAATTATAAATAATATCACACAAGATTTTGAACCATTCATCCATTACTAGACAAATTGCATAAAAAAAATCTCTTTCGAACTATTACTAAACAGCTGACCCGTGGTACAATCACGCGAAACAGTTATTACCTATCATACTATTAGCTCACTGCTGTACAGAACTGTACCGACCGCGTAACCTTTCGGTACATTTTGACAGTTTCAAGGCGAAAGACGATCATATTAATTTTGTCGCAAATTGCACAATAAAAGCTATGTTTTAAATTATATTATTACTGGTTTAATGTTGCTCAATGGTACATTCTATGTTGAACTCACGCGTTCACTTGCAATCATAAATCTACACTTATATTATAAAGAGGTAGGATTTGTTTGTTTGTTTGTTTGTAACGAAAGGCTCCGAAACTACTGGACCGATTTGAAAAATTCTTTCACCATTGGGAAGCTACACTATCCCCGGGTCACATAGGCTTTTTATCCCTGTATTCCACCGGGAACGGAATCTACGCAGGTGCGTCGCGACGCGAGCGGCGGCGTAACGTCCGCTAGTAAAATATGAACCACAGCGACCAATCTAGCCCAGTTTATGCGGATCTCTCATTGTACAAAATTTCTATACAAAGTGTGGTCATGTTAGTGTCGCTGTTTGTACAATAAAATTGCCCATCAACTTGTTAATTTGTGTGTTTAAATTTAATGTCGGAAAAAATACTGAACACTTATTTTAGGGATCTTCTTTGTAAAAGCTTCTTAGAATACATACTTATTATTATACAAGCCTGGAATCACCCAAAGCTGAGTATAGGCCTTCCCTTTTCTCCGACACACTTCTTGGCTCTGTGCGACCCATTTTCAAGTTATTTCCCACAACTTTGATTGATTCCTCCTTCCAGAATAATACTCTGCATAAAAAGTGAAATTAACTCTAACTTGTCCAATTGAGACAAAAAAAAACTAATTAAAGAATATTGGACTCGTATTTTTTTTATTTTCACATAAACAAAAAATGAAGACGATACAGTACTTCGAAAACTCGTGAACTCCTCGAAAACGTCACATATTAGTACATTATTTACCTACAAATGACGTCACAACCCCCCACCCGTATCTTTGACGCGTCCTATCTTAGTCAATTTTTATTCATTTGATAAAACAAAAAACACATTTCCAATATTTTTCGATAATCTAACTGACGGACTAATTAGAATCATATTTTTTGACTCCAAAAATTAGGTTTCATTTTCTATTATTTGATTTGTTAATATTTTTCCACTCTGTTTTATTTTTTTATTTTATTGACTAGTAATGACAGACTTCATTCCGAAGGCATTCTAGTCTAGTCCAACTTTCGGTTATGCAGAGACCAACAGCTGTTTAATATACTATTCTATCACATCGACTACTTAGCATCGTTTAAATCAATCATAAAATAAAGCTTTACTAATCAAATCAGCACTAATCAAAACAGCTATCCAAATGCAATCCTAGCACCAAAAAAATAAAGACCCATGTCGATTAATAAATCAATAAATAATTAAAAATGGCACATCCTTCAGAAAGAACATTGACCTCTGACCTCGAATGATCACAATGATTTTATTATAAAAACCGTTACGTTCGAATCATTGTGAGCTACCGGTATTTAATCTTAATTCTATTAGGAATGATGAAAATGATGACATTTTTATTATTAGTGGGCGAGCTGTGATGACATCTGTGAAAGAATGTGTGACTTGTGGGTCGTGGGTTCGATTTGTGTTTTCGTGTAAGTTTGTGGTGAAGATTTGTGTCACAGCTGGATTTTGAGGTACCTAATGGTTATATTATATCATGCACTTTTGTTGTGACAAATTTATGCAACTTTACCTTTCCTTTGAATATGCGGCTTCATAAACATTAACAGTGGCATAGTTCCGCAAGTGATGTGATTCTAACTTAAAACCGTGCCCTGTGGTTTGCACCTTGAATAAACTGATGGACGCTTCAGAAAGTGGGAAACTTGGAACTACTCTGGTCATATCTGCCGCATGTTGGAGGTGCAGCAATGGGCAAAAATAACCACTAAGTGTATACCAAAATAGCAAGAAACGACAAGGCCCAAAAGGTTATTGCATGATGAGCAGAAATCTGTAAAGATTTGGCAGTACTTAGATCGCGAATAGTTGAAAAAGGGAAATGAGACCTTTTTTTTTTTTTTAAAAAAAAAAAACGTTGCCCCACACTAGGAATTTCTCCTGTATCGTGGGTGCGTTCACAAACATTTAAACTCACATACACAAATACCCAGACCCGGAACAACTATCTGTAGGTCATACATACAGTGTGATTCTTTATAATGTGCACATATCGAAATGGGTTCCCCCATTTCGATATGTGCACATTATAAAGAATCACACTGTATATTTGTTCCGTGCGGGAATCGAACCCGCGACACGCCTTTGCCCTGCAGTGGAATAATATAGGCTTATAATAATAATATTTCAACGAATACTAGTAGCCATCTCCATTATAATATTTAGCACTAAACTACGCGAGATGAACAAGGATATCATATCTCTTCGGTCATCACTATGAATATTAATATCGTTTCAAGTGACACAACTTGCCGCCGATCACGTTCATTTCAACTTTATCACAAATAATATCCAGAAGGTTGACTTTGAAAAGTGAATGGATAAAGCTTAGTCTTTTCACCAGAACTATCAAATTGTGAGTAATAAAACGAACGTTTAAGGTTGATGCGACAAGGAAGCCCGCGAAATTCTAATTTTCTTACGTTTTTTGCAATTTTCCGATCAGTGTCAAGTCAATACAATCGTCTCAGTTCATAAAGGTCTCAAGAATGCCGTTATCATCAAATAGCCACTCAAGAGACCTTTATGGCCTGTGACGGTTGTATTGGTAATTTTAATCATTATTACTCAGTAAATAGACATGTGTTATTGCCGCGAATCCCATTTTATTTAACATGCGACTTGACTCTCACCGGGAAATTACGCGGGCTAACTTGCCGCCTTCACCTTAACTCAAATGAAATTGGTGTCAAGTTTATTGCCATCAACTGGGCACTAATCGAAACTCCGTGCCTACTGATAAATTCCTGATGGAGAATCCTAACAACAATTTTCCTAAATATTTGACTTTAACAATTTCCAAGCGGACTGGTTATCTACCATGGTAAACGACAGACTTGATTGCTGATTCAGGTCCTAGTGAAATTACTCTGTGCACTTTGGCAAAGTGACAAATAAATGGCACAGCTCTCACCACCAGAAAGGCAATCAAACTTGAGTTTTCTTAGAACAGCCATTTTATTCATCATCTGCCTAGCCTTTTCAAAACTATATTGGGGTCGGCTTCCAGTCTAACCGGATGTAGCTGAATACCAGTATTTTACATGGAGCGACTGCCTATCTGACCTCCAAAACCCAGTTAATACTAGGTAATACGATACCCTTTGGTAAGACTGGATGTCAGACTTTCCGGTCACTGACTACCCGTAACAACTGCCAAAGATCTATATATGGCACCCGGGACCAACAGCTTAACGTGATTTCCGAGGCACGGAGGAAATTCGGTATGTAATGGGCGGTCACCCATCCACAGATCGACCTAGGCAAGCGCAGCTTAACCTAAAGATCGACCCGAGTGGCAGTTCTTATTAAGCCACGAGCTCCTCTAGAACAGCCATTTTATTGAAATCGCCAAATGGCTCCTAGTGTCAGACCTCTACTGACTACAAAACCACCTATGTTCCTTCTGAGCCCTTTCTGTCCGGGGCCGCGGTATCTCTTTTGAACAAACCGCAGCCCCGACTGACATCGGCCCTTGCTGGCCCCTGCAATGTTGCTGACTTCTCTTAGAATACCTTCTGTTAGATTATCTTTTAAGTGACAAAACGAAACTTATCGTAAACATACTTATTTATTGATGATCAGACAATCATATTTATGGACAAATGAGGCCAATACTTTATGTTTTAGGTTGTAAACGTTACTTGAGGGTCCTTGCTTTTATGATGATGTTAAATTGATCCAGAATGTATATCATGCGATGCGGTAGTTTAATGTGAATTTATAAGTGAGGTTTTATCTTCTCGCAAATAAAGTGGATTTACGCAGAAAGGAGGCCTGAGTCCCTGCAGTGGGAACATTATAGGCTAATGATGATGATAAATATACAGGCTGGAAGGGACACCGAAGCGAAAATGGTTACCCACGTACTCCGTATATCCTTATAAACCGAAAATAAAATACGTTTGAACGGAACTGTACCCCGTAAAATGACACAGAAATTTTTGATCGGTAATTTTGAAAACTATCACCTGATCCATACATTTTGGTACAGCGGTACAGTTAAGTTCAACGAATTAACGGCTCGAAATATCTACTACCGTAAAGCTGCGTAGAGGTACAAGAGGATGTTAGAGACAGACCTACATTCACAGCTAATTTCCAAGTCGTCATAAAGTTTGAACTGAACTGTACGAATAGGGTATTTCACCAAAAAAATCTAATACGTCCGTCAGATAGATTTCCAAAAAATAATGGACACGTATTTTTTTTTTTCACGTAAACAAAAGATGAAGACGATACAGTGCTTCGAAAAGTTGCGTCAAGTCGTGTGTCGTCACAAGGTTAGTAGTTTTTTACCCACAAAGTGACGTCAAAAGCCCCCACTCATGATCTTTGACACGTTTTATTTTCGTCAAATTGTATTAATTTTATAAAACAAAAAACACGTATCAAATATTTTTCGAAAATCTAACAGACGGACTAAATATATTTATTTGGTGAAATACTAGTTTTTTTTTTTTGGGGGGGATGGGAAATCATCAAGTAACTCCTCCCGCTCTTGGGCAGAGCGAAAGGGAGTGTAGTGTCAGACTTCTATTGACTAAAAACCACCCATGTTCCTTCTTAGCCCTATATGTCAAGGGTGCGGGATCTCTTACAACATTCCGCAGCCCCGACGGGCGTTGGCCCTTGCGGGCCCCTTCCATGTTGCTGACATCTCTTTCAGGCGCGCGTGGAACACGAACGCACCGTCGACACGGCCTGTTGTCGTCATAAGACGGCCGGACAGCGAGCTAGCCCATCACTCACCGTCCACAGGCCCGCGTCTACGGTGGCCGGAAGTCATCACGTGGCCCCCGACGCCCGGAGCGCCTCCCGCGGTTGGTGAAATACCTTGCCAAAGTTACTAAGTTTCTACTAAGCAATCCTCAATTCATCCGGGAAGAGTAAAAGGTTTTATTGTCAGATTTTTGCAATCGACGATTAACCCACAAAGAAACCAATAGCAAGAAAATGTACTAAAGGTTCTAAATGATATACCAGCCAATCAAATACTTTTATTGAAGTGTTTATCATAAAGAAGACATCTAAGAATATCCCAATAAAATTTCCTACTTGCTACTCATTTTACGACGCAATCACATAATCTTTAACCTTTTAACTTACACTCAAAGATAATCTTCGCTCACATTAATCAGAATCCTACATGTCTATAGGTGACAAAAGTTTTATATAATTTATTGCCTGTACGTCGTCAGTTTGACCTCTGCTTGCCTCTGTGACTTAAATGGCTATACTTATGCTAATTTGAAAGACTATAAAATTATAGTTAAGTTGTGCACACAGTATCACATCAAGCAATACTAAGCCAAATTAAGCTGATGTTTATTTGTATAGTAAGCTCTCTTATTTATTTGTATAGTATACTCAAAAAGATGCCTAGTCAGCAGCTGTTTAAACTGTTGTCACACGCAACACAAATTGGATTCGTTATTAGTTATTTCTATAGCACTTTTTGAAGTCGCAAATTTTTGCTACTAACAGACCAATTTTAAAAGTTTCGGCTTGGAGTCTAACCGTATGCAGACGAATACCAGTTAGCGCCGATACCGCAACCGATAAGACTGGTTGTCAGACTTTCTGGCCTTTGAATATTTACCTGCAACCACTGTCAAAGATCTACATAATGGCAGTCGGGACCAACGGCTTAATGTGGTTTCAGAGGAACAGAGAAATCTCGACATCTAATGTAATGAGTGGTCACCCTATGCAAGCACAGCTTAACCTAAGATTGACCAGACCGGGTGTTAATATTTTGCCACGAGCTCTTCCACAATACTTAAACACTTTAATCAGAAGTTAAATTTTGATTGACCAATTCAACGTGATTTTATAGTTGCACATACGAACAGCAACCCATAATGAGCCCTAGCATTATTGGATTTGAAGATACTAATGTATTCATTTGTGTACTTACAGGTAGCTTTTACTAAATTGAATGGCATTGCCAAAGGCATGGATGAAACCACTTCCAATAACAGAATAGGTACACATGGCGACACCTCAAGTTATAGAAAACCAGCATCATCTAACCTCGCTTTGTATGAAGTTAACGTATTATGAGATATCAGCTTCATTCGGTTACTTCTAGCTTACTTGGACTACAAGCAATGCAAGCCTTGATGTCACGATACAACTGGTCACCATACTAACATATAAATTATGACAATTATTAACGTAGGATTCACTGACAATTTTTAATTGAAGAAATAAATGAGTACCAAGTATAACCTTACAAGTTGCTGGTAAGCATAACATAATGTTATTTGTTCTTCAAACATTTATCTTCTATATATTTATTGGTTAAGAAGACAAGCATTGAAACGGAATAACTTCAGTGGCAAAATAAAGTATTATTCGGGTTAAAGTCAAAAATAAATATCGTAGATAACTCATTCTTAGAAAATACCAGTAACCGAATTGACATCAATACCAAGTATTAAGAAGCTTTTTTTGAGGGAGGGGTGAGAAATCATCAAATAATACCTCTCGCTCTTGGGCAGAGCGAGAGGGAGTGTCAATCCTCTACTGACTAAATGCCACCAATGCCACAATGTTCCTTCTTAGCCCTTGTGCCGAGGCCGCGGTATCTCTTGCGAACAACCCGCAGCCCCGACGGGAGTATTCCGAAGCTTCAGTAACATCTTTTGCAAGAATAACAACAACACAAATCATCAATTATTAACTTATCAGTTGGAATCTCAACTCAAAATCAAACCTGACCTCGCAAAAATATTGGTGCACTACATTTGATAGATGACCTGAAGTTAAGAAACTTATTTTAGTACTATTTCATAACGACTAAAAGTCTATGGTACATGTACCATTAGCGTGTGTTGCCAAACTCTATGATTCATGATGCTACGCTCATTGTCTCTGGTTAGTTTGTTTATTTTGTTAGATTTTTGGGGTTCCTTTTATAAATTGTTTGACTTCATTCATAAAATTCATGTTTGCTCTATAAAACCTATATTTCTTTCTTTGTGTGATTTTCAACTTACATCTTAGTCCATCGCAATCTACTATACAAATGTAAATTAACCCTTCACACATACCTACGTCAACCAAGCATTCTGTACATAAAACTAAGTACCCCTACGCAAAAATTATTGCTGGGCACCGACTTTTATTTTTGGGGTCAAATATCACATTTTACGATAAAACTCAACGTCTACTCAACTCTATTAAAAAATTGTGCTAGTGGATGCTTTGAATAGTAAACGGGTCATGGAGGTGATTTAAGTAAAGTTTTATACTGAAGAACTAGTATTTACAGAAACAGCTGTGCAAAATTTAGAACTTTGACCCCTAATATCTCCGTAACTAGGGGGTTCCCAGGTATGGTCTAGAACCAAAAAATGATCGCAGTGGTGGGGAGAACAAGTGCCTTTCGTTTGCTTTAAGGATACTTTTACACCCTTTATAAGGCTTCGAAATTGCAATAATACGGGATCGGACTGAGTCAAAAAAATATGATTCTAATTAGTCCGTCAGTTAGATTATCGAAAAAGATTGGATACGTGTTTTTTGTTTCATCAAATTAATCAAAATTGACGAAGATAAGATGTGGTTGTGACGTCATTTGTAGGTAAAAAATGTACTATCATATATTATGACGTTTTCGAAAAGTTCACGAGTTTTCGAAGCACTGTATTGACTTCATTTTTTGTTTATGTGAAAAAAGAAAAAATACGTGTCCAATATTTTTTGGAAATTTATCTGACGGACTAATTAGTTTTTTTTTGTCCGATCCCCTATAATAATATGCTAATATGCATTCTTATTACTGACAACCGAACATCACTAGAGTTGCTTAATCACACTTGTATTTTCTACAATCAGATTACCATAAACTTCATCTTGAAGCTACGCTTTCCCATATAACTTGAGATTCGTAGCAAAATATTCACGTTTTCGATTCTCTCTTGATAGTAGACCATATTAGTTTCTTTAGCAGGTACGTTAGAAATCTCACTCACATGACTCAGCGATCTCACAGTTAAACTGCGTTAGCAGCTTTGTGGGGCTATGTATTTAGTTTTAAGATTTCTTCAAGTAAAATAAAAATCATTCATTCATTCATTCATTCATAAGCTTTTAAACTGACATGGTTACTATTTAAACTTAAAAATAATAATTAAAAATGTTAAATGTCCCGTTTTCAGTGTTAATGATAATGTGTATGAATGTACAAATGATAACAAAGAAACTTTTTTGATTCATCTACGGAACGGATACGGAACCATCAGCCTAAACCCAAAATTCTCTCTTCACATTATTTTTTTCGTAACACTGGCCAGTGTTTGCCGTAAGTTTTAATGCATATGTGTTGATTGAAGAAAAATAGTTCGCTGCAACGTGCTGTGAAAACGAGTATACTATGTTCTGTTAAAATAATGAAGTTAGGTTCGTTACGGGAAATTGTGGGAGCTTTCGAAATATAATTAGTGAATGGTTTTCAACAATATGCGATTGTTTTGCAGGAAAAATGAGGATTGCGTGAATATTTGGAAAGTCCAGTGGATTTTTGGAAGTACCGACCACTTTCCCAAATAGAGGAGAAATGTTTCAGCAGCGGGAATCATTATAACAGAAGATTGGTGTTTAAAGCGGAGGTGCATTCTTTATTTAAAATTCACCTATTCATTCATTCTTTTCGGGCCTCGATTGTGATCGAGGAGAGAGATTCATTTTTTATTTGAAGGCAGGCTGGTAAATGTAGGAAGGAACATAGACAGTTCCATAATTTGTGTGTGCGCATAATAAACGATTACCTATACGCAACTCTATAAATTAAGCAAATGGAATGTATTTAAACAGAGTACCTATATACTCTATGTCTAAGTATGAAACAGACAAACCAAAGAAATAAATGATGGAGGACCTCCTTCATTACTTTAGATTGTGACCACATACAACCCATCTCCAAAATGACATACTTAGAACTTGACAAACTAACCTACACACAGTTTAATGCTGATTAGTTCCATGTTTCGCTTTCACTAACCAATGATGGAGCCCACACGACTACATGCATCACAGACGGACCGATTTCATCATAAACTGATCAATATCTGATAGTAATCTACGTATTAAACAATAGCAATAACAATGGTTACCTTCAAAACAAAAGATGAACCGGATTGTGCACGGTTAGCGCAATGATCCAGTAGTAGGACAGATGAGACGATGTTTTAGCAGATCGAGCACGAATCTTGATTTTATGTTACCTTGAAAGGTAGGTATTTGTTTTTTGTAAGTGAATGAACGACATCACGAATTGAATTACAAACTTACTTATCAATCATAATCTTAATTTATTAAATTACCAGAAGCCATGTTTTTATACATACGGTATAGTCAGATAGGTCTTATTTCGAAATTTGGGGTCAATCGTCGTTCCGACTCGGTTTGGCAACGTTCGGGAAGTGGCGCGGTATCTCTCGTCCTTACTTACCGCAGTGTTTCAAGACAAAAATCGATGACCAGAGTGTGTTGCCAGTGATTACATACGAGACCCAAAACGTGGTCGCTAACAATGGACCTCATCAGAAATCTCAAAGTGACCCAAAGGGCTATGCTCAGAGTTTCCTTGCGTGATCGAATCAGAAATGAATATATCCGCAAAAGAATCAAAGTTACTGACGTACCCCGAAGAATTGTCATCTTATCTTCTTCTTATCGTGTGTGCAGTAAGGTCTGACGACCCCACACACCTTAGTGTCAGAGTTTCTAAACCGCCTCAAGGGCCTCTAACATCCCGTCGGGGCCGCGGGATGTACACTAGTTATCGCGGCCTCGACATAGAGGGCTAAGAAGGAACATGGGTGGTTTTTAGTCAGTAGAAGTCTAGTCTCCCTTTCGCTCTGCCCAAGAGCGGGAGGGGTTATTTGATGATTTTTGACCCGCCAAAAAAAAAGGGCCTCTAACGTGGTTTGACGACCGCCATTTGGCGGCCGGGACCACCGGCTTATACGTGCCTTCCGAAGCAGCGAATCATCTTTTTATGGGAAAACCAGGCGATTCAATTCTGCAATGTCCTACCCACACTGAAAATAACTTTACAAAGTATGCTTTCCATGGGAATCAAACCCACAACCACCGGGTCACATGGCAAACGCCTCAACTACTCGACCATCTTATGTAGCTGTGAGTTCTGGAGTGGCCACCGCGAACTGAAAGATGTTGCATTGTAACAGCTCTCACCCAGTCGAGGATACTCCGGCAAATATAAAGCAGGGGTAGTCGTTTTCATGAGTGCAGACTATGAAACAGTACACACTGGGACAACCTATGGCTAGGTAAAATATCTTCCTACAATCTTTTTTAAAAACATCATGATTAGTAATGATGATAATGAACACGCTAATAAAATAACGGCTTGTTAAAACTAAATTAACTTTTGCCCTATAATAGACAGTTACAAAGATAATGTCAAGCACTAGTTAAGGCTACATTACTCCACAATGTCATAGAATGTCAAAATTTACTTAATACAAAGGTCGTCATTAATGTATGTAACGTAATAATCAAAAGGCAACAAAATGTACTTTATGTAATGCCTAATAGTGTTTTTATTGTGTCTTTTTTGTTATAAATTTATGATTTAGTTCTGCTAATGTGACCACGAGCATTGTCAACGTAAGTAAAGTAGGCTACACACCGAATCGGTTTGAGGTCGCGAAAACTTTTGGCAAGAATTTTTTTCTTGGCTATGCAAATCTCGACCACAAGATTTTAACATAGGTTTTATCGTCCATAATTTCAGACCGTGCAATTTGCATGTGTCTCTGATAAAATGCACAATGAACGTGACATTTTTGCGGATCTCTTGCCAGAAGGATTGACCTAGTAAGTTACCGGGTCATAACCATGGTTAACTTAAACTTTTATTTATAAACAAAATTTATGGTTGCTTATTTGATCCCGTCGGGGCTGCGGGATGTTGTAAGAGATACCGCGGCCTCGACATAAAAGGCCAAGAAGGAACATGGGTGGTTTTTAGTCAGTAGAAGTCTGACACTCCCTTTCGCTCTGCCCAAAGGAAAAGGTTATTTGATGATTTTCCAGCCGCCAAAAAAAAAAAGGTTGCTTATGTGATAGAGGCTATGTTCTGCAGTTCTGCTTAGAAACTTTTACTTACACCAAAACTGACTCTTAAAGTGAACGTTGATCTTTTTCTAGAGGCCCTTCATGCTCGTAGAATTCAATCAGCAAAATTCGCGTATATTCATTCAAGAAACCCAGGTGGCCGTGGAATCAAGCAACATAATTCACTTAAAAACTGCTTTAACCTACCGTGTTTACTCCAGCCAAGTGGACTCACGTAAGTCGTGATTTTTTTATACCTTCGCGTTACGCATCGCACGACCGCGACTTCATCTAGTGTGTAGTACCTACCTTACTGTCGAGCGTCGCAATCTGTTGACAGGCGTGAAGGTTGCAGCGCTGCACGCTCGTGACGTCAGCAGCCGTGATTACCCGCAATTGTCATCAGTGGCGTAGGGCTGGTAGGATGTGGAAGTGACTGGTCTTTGATCGGCCTTTGTTCTCTCTTGATAACAAAATATGGAATAATGTTCTTCTTGATGTCGCTGGTCTGTACCAGCGACATCAAGAAGAACATTATGCAGTATTTAAAATTCAATTAACTCGAAACTTCGACCGTTGAGCACGCCGTCGGAACAAGCTCAGATGTCACTTTGTCTGGACGTTTTGGGGCATAGAGGGCACGACATGAGGTCATAGTTCACATCGTCAAATTCACAATTTGAAAAAAAGAAGAGGATGCGTTTACGGGACGTGGTCTGAAAGACAAAAGCAAATACAATTATGAGCGAATAGAAATACAAAAGCAAATAGATGCAAAAGCTTGGCATTTATGAATATTTCAATACTTAATTTGAGAGAGAGAAATCTTACAAAGCCAAAATATCACAATGCAAAATTAAAGTTCAATTTGATAGCCAGTGAGTATAAGTATCCAAGTATTATAATTTTGACAAAATATTTACAATGCATTTCAATGTTGCAGACGGACAAAAAATATATCAAAATAATTTCCAGGCTATCTTTGAATGCAGTCTATCGAAAAGTCTGTTTTCAATAAAAGTAATCAGACAATACTAAATAATGGATAAGAAATACAATGATGGTTTCACTATATAAATGAGTGAAGAAATTAATATTTCTATGGGTAATTATAGTAATAGTATCCCATTCATAAAAAGCAATACTTTCACCGTAACTTAAAAATATCTAGACAAAATAACATAATTGATTTCGCGTGACCAGATTTAGTGGTTTGTCTAATTGGTAAATTAAATTCAATAAAATAATATACATTTTTTTTTTTTTTTTGTCTTCTGCATATTTAATAATGCATTTTGTATTTATGTTAATGTGTTGTTTTGAATATCATCAACACCGAAAGAATTAATTAGTTATTTAAATTTTAGGTGACTTATTACTTATAAGACATTTCATTATTATAAATTAGCATAGATTAAATCAAATAATTAAGATAAGAGAGGTGATAACCTTTTCTATTTGGTTTCGTCACAGCTGACTTTTTAAATTTACTTACTTGCATAAGCTTAGAACTGCACGTGTTATCAGGTACTCAAGACCAAGGATACTTACTATTTCGTATAACTTTTGGATGCTTTAAAGCGGCCGGAAGAGACGGTATGAATATTCAAGCAGAAAAACTAAGTACTTACCTACTTGCTCTTCACAATAGCTGTACCTAATCCTTGATAGTAAGACGGTTATCATACGATACCGTTCATCCACGTGGTGCACCTCTAACAAAATCATCGACGCCTTGAATGGATTCTCGTTTTTTTTTTGGTAATGGCATCTTGCAGTTCAGTCTATGAGACTGGCTTCTGCTTAACCGGACAATCCCTGTGGATGCCTTGAGTTTAAGGCCTCCAGCCAGGGGCAAGTAACTTATTAAATGAGCTAAGTGACAGATCGCTAAGGGCACCCCCTGTGGGATACGGACCTCAGCTTGCTGCTGGATCTGAGACTACCACACTTCTAGATTACTCGTATATCTAAGCAGTCACTTCGTTTCTAGTCATATCATCCTTCACAGAGTTCATCCAGGCCGTCCTTATAGCCATCTCCATTCATACTAAACATTTTCCAGATTCCTCCGCTTCACATGTCCACGCCACGATGTCCAATTAGCATACAACTTTTTAGCCACCAGCGTCACTGCCAGTCTTCCTCCTGTTACTAAAAGAAATACTAATTATAATGAAACAAATTCCTCCGCCGCGTCTGTATGTCTGTCTGTTCGCGATAAACTCAAGAATTATTGCAGCGATTTTCATGCTGTTTTCATCGATGGATACAGTGGTTCAGGTTTTAGTATATAATATGCCACGCGGGTACAGCCGCGAGCATCAGCTAGTGTGGCCATTAAACTAGCTAAATATTAAAAACTCAACGCGTACAAACAACTATTTATCCATACTGTCAACCCTAAACCGCTGATGATCACCGCGGCCTTGGCAATAGTCACGAGTTGACAAAACACCGTCGTTTGTGGATTTGTTTAATTTTAGAGGAAAACCGACCGCCGTGAGCGGCGAGCTAATCAGGTGACGAGTAGTTACTTTGTACACTGTTAAGGCATGAGATGTAGCGGAGACCCGTCGGGGCTGCGGGTCCCGTTAGGACTGCGGGTCCCGTCGGGACTGCGGGAGCGGGAGAAGTCATTTGATGATCCCCCCCCCCCACCCAAGATGTAGCGGGGTTACATAGTTTCAAAGAAGACACTGGAATTAGTGAATAAATTGCAACAAGAAGAGTAATGCCAATGATTGGACGAAATGTACAAAGGAATAGAGGTATTCAGAATGAATGAATCTTTAAATTTAGCGATTTTAAGTCAGTTTCAATGTTATCAGCATAGAATTGTGGAAATGGAGGCTACCTTTTTCAGTTTTTATTCAAATTTAATTAATTTGAGTCAGTTAAAGTAGCGATGGACACCACCAAGTTAGATCGATAGACGTAGGACAGGGTTTTGTGGCTAGGTTTTGGAGAGGCGTTTGTCCAGCAGATAACTGTAAATGCTGAGTATGGGTCAATGTGTCCACTCTTTAGCTATAAATCCATAGGGCCTTTTAATAATTAGTACCTGTAAAGTGGGATATAAAATAAAATAAGACATTTTGCACGGCAGAAGCATCTCACTTGCTCCACACCAAAACCTCATCTGTAAATTCGTATTGATACGCGCATTTTCTATGCAAATGTCGATTACTTTAATTGGGATGGCCTTTAGTACGTACACGATGAAGTAACGCAAGATTGTTTCAAGACTTTTTATTTTTATAATGTCGTAAAGCTTCTAATTCACATCGAGGACAGCTGTTGAGTGTGGAGATAGATTTATGTGTGAAACTGTGAAGAGGTCGTGTTATTACGATTAGGCTGTGCAATGATTAGGCAATGCAAGTCACATAAGATTGGGGTTTTTAGGGTTACGCACCTCATAAGGAAAAAGCGGGACCCTTATAGGATCACTCGTGTGTCTGTCTGTCTGTCCGTCCATTCCCCCCCCCCCCCCCTATCTCCGAAACTACTGAGCCTAATATTCTGAAATTAGTTCAACACTTATAGATTATAGGGACACCTATAAGAAGTCTATGGTGCTAAAATAACATGGAAAATCTCTCAACGGAACCCTTCATGTGCAACTCCGACTTGCACCTGGCCAGTTTTTATTTATTCTTGTCGTATTGACCTGTCATACTGATCTCAACCTAGACAACTGGTATTCCTCAGTTGTAGTAAGTAGTCTTATTTATACCCGGTTGCTGACACTAGCGCATTATCTTTTACATTAAAGTGTCAGGCGAATTTTGAGTGTGCTATGGGTAAAATTCTGCATAATGTGTAATTGATTATTGTATGCTACTGCTGGTATTTCTTTGTCATCAATTTAAAAGTCATAAACTTTTGTCATTACGATTTTATTTTATTAGAGAGAGGATGATTGAATTTGTAATTACGAGATCGCAGATTAAACTTTGTTTGATGACTTACTTATTAAGTAGCCGGTAGCTAAATAAGTAAGGTAAATAGAAATAATTAAAATAACCTTCTTTAGACACTTCTCTACTTGATGCCAAAAATGATAGATATCAAGTCAGCCGTAGCAAAGACAATCTCTTCAAATGGGGATACATAGACAGCTCTTCTTCTTTCTTGTGCGGCGTGTTTCCACAGACAATACCCCACCTACCATCGTACGCTGCATGCCCTGACACCTGCACACTTAACGATCTTAAGACTGCATCAGCAAGTGAAATTCGTATAGCTGAATTTTGGGTCAAATTTATTCAATGAAAATTTGCCATCGACAGTCTAATAAAAAGTTAGATATCATCTCCAATGACGAAAAATCCCAAGAACAATTCTGTTTAATTTATGTTGATGTGAATTTAACAAACTAATATCAAATGATTGTACCATTAATATGATTTATAATTTGTCAGATTATAAAACGAGTATTTGCAAATATTTCTTCGCTGTCTGCGACATCGCAATAATTATCTAATTATAAACAATTTATGCAAATAAAATCGTGTGACAGAAATTAAAAATAGTGGAAAAACCAACTGAGACGTGTGTTTATACTATATAAATAACCTGACGTCATTTGGATTTAATGACTTAAATTATATACTGATATAATTTAATAATAATACTTAGTTCCATAGTAAATTAACATCACATAGGTAATGCTCGTCCAGGTTACAATTATGCTTGTCACACTTAATAACTTAGAGATCCATCAGGATAATTTGTCTGTCATTTCCCAACGATATTGGGGTCAGCTAGTGCAACTGAATACAACCCTATTGCAAAATTAGCACATTAAACCTCATTTTTCTAATCAAATGGTTCCACTTGTAAAGCTTAACAGAAAGGTTAATAATAAAAACATAACTTAAATGCTGTTTGTTTCGTGGTTTCATTGCCGTTTCTGGTTCATCATCATCATCATCATCATTTCAGCCGAAAAACGTCCACTGCTGGACATAGTCCTCCCCTAAGTGTCGCCACATTGACCGGTCCCGTGGGTCTTGCATCCAGCGGATCCCTGCAACCTAGTGGGAGGCCTTCCATCGCAACGTCTTTCAGTCCGTTGCGTTCCGTTGCTGGTTATATGAATTATTATAATAGAGCATTTGACAACACTAAAAAGTAAAAAAAACTAAATTCTATCACTAAAGTTGGTGCGTGCGCGTACAAAAATCGCGAACCGTTACGTCACGTCCTTTTCCCGCAAATTGGGGATTCACACGCCTGCACGGTGTCATTGCAATTAATATAATTTGACATTCGTCTCGCTGGCGAATCTATTAATTTTTTGTTCCATACAATGGATAGTTGTAATCGTAATTGCGAAATTGATATTCGCTGTTGACAGTCACGAATCAAAATGAAATAATAAATATTTTTGGCTGCCATTTTTTTTGAGAAGAATGACCTTTGCTTACAAAAAATATGAGTAACTTGTCTTTTATATGGTATAGGTAGTAGGTACCTGTACTAATTGTGGCTTTCATCATAACAACTATATTGTCTTAATATTTATTGGATCTATTTTTCGACTCTTTTATTTAAAGCATTCTTTCTACACATATGTGTGGCGTTGTTACCCTTTTTTTTTGGGAGGGGGATAGGAAATCATCAAATAACCCTAAAAGCTCTTGGGCAGAGCGAAAGGGAGTGTCAGACTTCTACTGACTAAAAACCACTCATGTTCCTTCTTAGCCCTATATGTCAAGGCCGCGGTATCTCTTACAACATCCCGCAGCCCTTTGCATCAGGATCTACACCAGTTGTTCGAAGACTAGTTAAAAGCACGATGTAGCGGTGTTTCACGCAGACAAGCTATGGTGTCTCCGCCGATGATGGCGCACTCGTCTCCCTTCAATGTTTGTCACTTCCGTGTCGTTTTGTGGAAATAAACTAGGTGTAAAGTGTGTTGTGGAGGTCAGATAGGCAGCAGCTTCATGTGCAATACTGGTATTCAGCTGAACCCAGTTAAACTGGTAGCCGAACCCAACACATGTAGTTGTGAAAAGGCATGGCAGATGATGACAGTGTTAATGACAAAAATATTTTAGGCGTTTGCTATAAAAACTTAAGTATTCGCGACTTGCTTGCGTCCCGTTATTAAATAGATTTACTTACGTTTTTCTCTTATTTACTATGTTAATTAAAGGATTGTGACTAATTATAACTGTGAAAACTTAAGAAAGAAATAAATCACATTTACAGACTAATTAGTCGTGTTTTTAAATGGACCGCAACCGATTAATAGTGCCAATTTTTTTAATAATTGGATTCTGTTTTGGAACGTCCACACGTTGTATTAATTAGCATTTACTCTTTTCTTGATATAAGTATTCTGATACATTTGTAATTTAGTTACTTAACACTGTAACTCACACTATTTTCAGACATGTAGGGGTGAAAGGCCATTGACGTTATTTACCGGTGAAAATTTTCCGAAGTCCCCCGGTTCGAAATCTCGTAATTGTTTATAGATCGATGTCCTCACATCCTGGATAGCATAAAAATAATAAAAAAAAATTCGATTCCACTGCCGGGACAAAGGCTTGTTGCTGAGTGGGTTTGGTAGATAAATCATAGCGGCGACCTCTTGCGTCTGGCCCTGGTACAAGCCATGGTCCGGGGCTAGGAGGAAAGGGACGCCGTCGCCTCTTTCTGCAAAGCAGTGATGCTAGCGAAGGAGGTGGCGGAACGTGAGAGGGAAAAAAACTCGCGTCCCAGCCGCTGCGGGAGACGCTCTGGGCGTTGGGGGCCACGTGACGGCTTCCGGCCACCGTAGACGCGGGCCTGTGGAAGGTGAGTAATGGGCTTGCTCGACTTGGCTTGGCCGTGTCGACAGCGCGTTCGTGTTCCACGCACGCCTCAAAGAGATGTCAGCAACATGGAAGGGCAAGGGCCGACGCCCGTCGGGGCTGCGGGATGTTGTAAGAGATACCGCGGCCTCGACATAAAGGGCTAAGAAGGAGCATGGGTGGCTTTTAGCCAGTAGAAGTCTGACACTCCCTTTCGCTCTGCCCAAGAGCGGGAGGGGTTAATTGATGATTTTCCACCCCCCCCAAAAAAAGGTTTGGTGGATGACACAAGTCTTACAAATTTTGATGAGGCCTTCTTTCAAAAGGAGTAGGTTATCGATCCGTCTGATTGTTTTTTATTAGTTTTTTCTACTTTACCGCCTGCAAAGATATCTTAGTCGGCGCCTAGTTTTCTCATGTGACAATGATGTCCATTCTTTATTGCGACACGCCTTACCAGACCCGTGACAAAATAATAATTTCCCCATTCATTCACTTCACAAGGAGTCAACGCCATTTTTTGCGTGTAAAACATTTTATGCCTAATATCTACTAATTGGTGGCAAGACAAGTTTTACAACAATTGCTCACATCCGTGGCGGAGACAATTTGAAAGTACCATCACATGACTTATCGTGTGTCATGGAATATTTCTAGTTTTTAGATTCGGAACTGGTTTTTGAAGAACTTTCATTGAGAATGAAATACGGCACGCCTTTTTAGTATGGATTTATATAGAAACTCTGTTGCCAGCGGCTTCACCCGCTACAACTCGAAAATGATCCCACGGGAAGATAAAATCGGGATAAAAAGTAGCCTATATGTTAATCCAGGGTATAACCTATCTACATACCAAATTTCAACCAAATCGGTCCAGCCGTTTATGCGTGAAAGAGTAACAAACATCCACACATCCATTCTCACAAACTTTCACATTTATAATATTAGTAGGATTAATATGACCTTTGGCTATAGGCTCACCATAACATAACGTCACGTCTGTAGTCCCTGCAGGGTTAGGCAGACGTATACCCAATACCTATTAGTAAACCCACGTTTCGCCAGTTATGTTTAAGTCCCATGCAATAGGCGGCGAGCCTATTGCCATTTAATCGGGCACAAATAGTGACTTCATGGTTGCTACTAAAATATTCCTGACTAGCTGTTGCCAGCGGCTTTGCCCGCTACAACTCTAAAATGGGAAGATAAAATACTATCCTATGTGTTAATCTAAGGTGTCAGCTAACTCTATACTAAATTTTATTAAAATCGCTCCAGCCGTTTAAAGGTGAAGAAGTAACAAACATACACACTCACACACTCACAAACTTTCGCCTTTATGTATAACTGTTGGCAGCGGCTTCACGTGATAAAATCGGGATAAAAACTATCATATGTGTTAATCCAGGATATAAACTATCTGTGTACCAAATTTGATTCAAATCTGTTCAGTAGTTTTTACGTGAAAAGTAACAAACATACACACTCACACACTCACAAACTATCGCCTTTATAATTTAGTGTGACCACTGTTGCCAGCGGCTTCACCCGCTACAACTCAAAAATTATCCCACGGAAAGATAAAATCGGGATAAAAACTATTCTATGTGTTAATCCAGGTTATAAACTATCTGTGTAACAAATTTTATCCAAATCCGTTCTGCAGTTTTTGCGTGAAGAAGTAACAAACATACACACTGTGTGAGTGTGTATGTTTGTTACTTCTTCACGCACTCACAAACTTTCGGCTTTAAAATATTTATATAGATCCTGGGAACCCAGGATCTCATGCTAGTCTAAACATATAGACATACGAGGCCGATTTCAAGTTATAATAAAATAAAAGATAATGACGACGACAGCAGTTACTTTTTGTTCAGCAATATTTTGCAACTTTAGACGTTAAATAACACAGTTTAACTTTTGCTATCATTTTTGTAATCCATTATTGCCTACTAACACTGGAAACCATCATTATCTGATTAGTCTATCCCTATATTATGTTAGGGTCGGCTTACAGTGAAGCTAGATGCAACTGTATACCTGTAATTAGGATAGAGTGACTGTCTATCTGACCTCCACTACCCGCTAAAACTTTGAAATTTTGCTTAAGAAAAAGTATCTTCGGCGTGGCAATATATCTTACCGGAAAATACTATAGTAAAAAGTTGAAACATGGATGTTAAAAGCTTTTGTAGTATTTTGCTGCTACTTATATTAATGTAATAAAAAGCCAAAGGCCAAAGCTTGACATGTGAACAAAATGCAAATAAAAAATATTTAATAACTTATTTTCTCAAAGTGATATTCATCATAAATTCTACAACCGCCAAAACTCAAGTTCACATCGGAAAGCCATGAGTCCGAACTTAATAGTCATAGGCCAAGAACTTCTCAAAAATCAATCTTCATTACGAAAAACAGTTTTAAGAGTCAAGTATTAATAGCGACACGTTTCTCGATAACTTATTTAAAACATGAGTTATTTCGATAGCATGTTGAGAAAAAACTTAACCAGTTTACAATTTCGGACGACACATCCACAAAAGAGATGAATACAGAATTCCCAATTTGCTTATTGACAATTTTGTGGTCATTTTGATGACAGCGATTGAAGATGCAGCAGTGTTTGCTTCTAAGGGAAGGGATAACTGATGTTATTTATGTTTCGACGAAATATACAGAAGACTGAAGGTATATGGATAAGCACTTTGCCCAGAATTGAGGCAATATAGGTTTACCAACGAAAATAAAAAGAAAGTTTTGACAGTATCCCAAAAAAAAAACAAGAATTGGGAAAGAACTAGCCACAGTTTTGATAAGTATTGATGACTTTCATACTTTGAAAAAGCTTCAGATATTTTTTTTTTGCTGCTGCAACTGCAACAAGTTTGTCGGCCACTATAGTAGATCAGACATGACTCGAGTATTGGACTTCTGTCCGTCAATATTTGGTGACAAGTCTAAGTATCGGCTACTGTGGGAACTGGGTCGGGACAGGCTTTATTTTGTTGTGACACGGTGGCGCAGGCGCCGGTCGACGACAAACGTGTGTGGTATAAGTGCGGAGAGGAGAGGAATGACATTTTCAGGAATGGGTGGTTTTTAGTCAGTAGAAGTCTGACACTCCCTTTCGCTCTGCCCAAGAGCGAGAGGGGTTATTTGATGATTTTCCTCCCGCCAAAAAAACGAGTAAATATTTGTCAAAAATAAATGAAAAATGACTAGTTCAAATTGCTTCTGATCGCCACTAAGGTTAATTTGCGGTAACAGAAATTGGAAATTATTCATCTTTCAGGAATTAGACTTGCTGCGTAAGGTCGCAGTACAAATTAAAATGTTTTAAAGATATAAATAATTAAAAATACCTTGCTACTCAAGAGACATGCTAAGGAATACTAAGGAATCTAAGGAATAAGGAATAAGGAATCAGCCTTTGTCCACAGGGGTAGTTACCCTTGACTTGCAGCACCCTATTGTCTGCTAACTAGTACTACAATTATATTATTGACTAACTACTACAATTTTCTGACTGCGCCTCCGGGGTAGTGGTCGCAAGCGCTGCTACTGTGCTTGAGGTCGTGGGTTTCATTCCCAGGTCAGGCAAAAAGTTATGGGCCGCGGGTAGTCCTCTGGTTATCGCGGCCTCGACATAGAGGGCTAAGAAGGAACATGGGTGGTTTTTAGTCAGTAGAAGTCTGACACTCCCTTTCGCTCTGCCCAAGAGCGGGAGGGGTTATTCGATGATTTTACACCCACCAAAAAAAAAAAAAAAAAAAAAAAAAAAGGCAAAAAGTTATTGGGCTGTTCCATCAGGAATTTGTCAGTACGAGCCACGGGGTCTGGAGTCGTGCCCAGTTATTGGCAAGGCCCAATAAGCTCGCCCCCTATTACATGAGACTTAAACAGCTGGCTAAATGTGGGTATACTAATAAGTACATCTACACGTCTACCTAAATCTTCGTGAATTAAAGGTGTGGTTTTATCAAATCCTAAACCGCTACCGCTCATACCTCACGTCCACAATCGAGACGTTTGACATTAAATAGTTCATTAGAAAGACGCACCAATCCAAATTCGTTACGTGACTCCATCTCACTCGGATTGTTAAAGTGACTCGCAGTTAGTGGTGGAGACAATTGATAAGGTGTGTAGACTCGTGATTGTAACTGGTGTTGACTTGATGGGTTCCCATCGACGGTGACTTGGGAGTAATTGGTATTGATATTAGGTACTTAGATTTTCATAAAATGCACTTTAAGTTTCGTAGTTTTTGTTAGGTACTGTCATCTTAGAGTAGCTACTCCTGAACTTGGAGTTTCCTGAGCTAGGACCTTTTGTTTTCTTCCTAGTTATTGGTTGATTGCAAGAACTACAAAAGGTCAGCGTTTTTGTTTAGGAAACTGCTTGTTAAGAAACACAAAGGCATACTAGGTTATTTCCTAGCAGTTTTTTTTTTCGGAGTGGGTAATCATCAAATAACCGAAAGGGAGTGTCGGACTTCTACTGACTAAAAACCACTTCTTAGCCCTATATGTCAAGGCTGCGGTATCTTTTACAACATCCCGCAGCCAAGACGGATTCTTTTCTACCTTCTTTTTTCTTCGTGTCGATGGCACAACAGTTTTAATATTTAGTTAACCCGGAACTTTACCAGTTCCATCACGTCATCAGTGGTAGTGCAAAGGTCACTTTGGGTGCATATTCTTGGACTGAGAGGGCAGGATTGAAGATGAAGCATAGTTTGTATCGCAGCTCCATGCACGCCCACATCCCGCTGCTGTTTCATACTGGTCTCCCCTCATAACGAGGTTTGAATTACATCTTGTCATCTTGAGTCCGGAGAAGGTTCGAAAACTTCCAGGTGGACCACGGAAGGTTAGACCCTACAGTTAGATGCTATTCTCACGTGGTGGTCAATAGTGAGTGGAAAGATGATAGCTTTTTCCCCACAGCTTACATCGAGCCTCGGCCGGGTCTCCTGATGGGCACTGCGGTATGTGACTGAAAGAATGCCATAAATGACGCTTACAATATTGAAGAACGTAGGCAGGCATATGTTCAAGAATTTCCCAACGAGAAGGACGAACAGTTTATGTAATTAGTTTCACTTGTGTTCAAGTTTGTAGCTGTAGGCACACACCTGAAAGCTTGAACAAAATTAAAAGTCAATCAACGGTAACTAAGATATAAAAAAAAATGCATTCAATTGAAAAAAGTCCTTTTTGAAATCTGAAATGAAATTACTAACGAAGAATTATAATTATAACTCTTATCTGCCGTCTACCTTAATACAGATAGATTCTAGTTGGAAGAATCCTACGCACCCAAGACAACATACAGCCTATAAGGCACTCTGCATGCGGTAATACAAAATGAAATTAATACTGTCATTCAATGTCGAAACACGAGATCAAGATGGCGACCAAAAAAACTTCTGTGAGATGTCATGAATGTAATTGTTTTTTCTATTTAAGATGTCGTGGGTGTCTCTTTTTATTTGTTGATAGACACTGTTCCATCTAGTGACACCATGTCGATCCTACCTTTGGTTGTTTCTTTGGAGAATGTTACACTGTGTATTACTGTGTTCTGTGTGTTTGATGGTGGGAAATGACGAATTTAATAGTAGCTCCCCTGCTGGTTTCTCCATGTACGATTGATAGATGATACGAAAGTCGGTTTATCGTCCCGCGTTGGATGACTAGGTTTTTTTATGATGGGACCTTTTAAGTGAGAATTGTCTTCTTATATAGATTGGATTTTTATCTTTTGTGATTTGTTGGGATTTGATTGGTACATTGTGGAAGGAAGTCGTCGAGTTATTAAATGTATTTTTTTATTTTGATTGCAGCTGTTGGACTATTATTCCTACTATTGAGTTCTAAATTAAATATCTAAAAAAACACCTATAAGGAGAGGAGCCTCTGACCATACTGCCCATGCAATTTCCTCATAACCAGGCTCTTCCAACATTATATTTGACTTGTCTTTACCCTACTATGCCAACATACTTCGGTCGTCGCCCTATGCAAATACCAGTATTTTACTTGAAATGGCCGCCGTTTCAAATATCTATCTGACCTCCAAAATCCAATTGGAACTGCGTAACGATACCCCTTGCTAATACTGGTTGTCAGACTTTCGGGACACTGAGATTGACTACTTATATTAACCTCGTCCAGGCCTTTTCATTATTCAATAACATACTTGTGATGAAATCTCATCTAGTTAAACCTATCCAAATGTCATATTTGTTAAGGTTATAAACTTCATGTAAGTAATTTATAACAACAATAACAAACAAGACTATACTCGAACATAATCAAGAGAGTTAACAAACCAGAATCTATCAACCAAAAATCTCTACAAATTAAAATAAAAACACTTCGAATTAGCAGTCAGCGATCAAAACAATAACCTGTCTCCACGTGCTAAAGTTCCTTTTAGTTTGGGAGGAGGTTTCTATTGAAATTATAATACAATTTTAAAGCCATTTGTCAGGCATTGGGTCAAAGGGTGCGCTGGTTGTGATTCGTCTAGTGGTAATCAACGCACAGACAGACGAAGTCATCAATTATTGTAAGCAGATGACATGGTACGTGGGTAGGTATTACAATATGGAATAAAAAAATCTTATCTCATTAGTATGATGTCAATATGTGGCTGTGAAGAATAAAATTTCAGTGAAACTCCATGCATGATACCTACATACATAACCTTACATAAATTATAAATGCGAAAGTAACTCTGTTTGTTACCTTTTCACGTCTAAATGGCTTATAGGACAGTAATTAAATTAGGCAAGGAGTTAGATTATATCGTATTAAAAGGACATAAATATCATTTTATTTCACACATTAACGACATCACTGGTAGTAAATACCATATTATACAGTGTGTTTGGGTAAACATATTGAAGGAGGCTTTCAGTATTCGATTCTCGTCCCAAATATGTAAAAAAACTTTAATCTTAATTTGTGACTTAATTCTGCCATGGCCCCGCACGGTGTCACCTTATATGACGTTTCCTTTTCGCCATTGGCCTACGCCAGTTTTAAAATATGAAGGAAAAATGGATTATACCTAAAAGCCATTTACCCGCGCATATTTTCTGTCATTTTAAGCGCGAGGGTTGTGAGACCTCTCCGAAATATTAGGTATGGTTCTGTCTGTTATTTATCATAACATTTTTTATATTCATATTTTTATTAGTATCATGTAAGCACGCCCTATTGCGGGGTTCAATATGTCCCTCGTTTAATCTTAAATACTATGATTTCATTCTCAAATCGATAAATATTTCGTGCTTAAAAGTTTGTATTCATGAGTGTATGCCATCTTTCCGCTGGAAAAAAGACAATCTTCTCAGGGTTGCACGTGGCAGCTGTTGAACGTGACTTACCAAGAAACTTATAGTGTATCGCAGAATTGAGAGAGATGGAAAGGTCTATGTGCAGCAGTGGACTACTGTAGGCTGATGATGATGATGATAAACAGATTCTAAAACGACAGAAAGACAAGACAAGAATCAAGTCTACATAGTAGTATGTGAAGAACCCAGTACTATTCATACAAAATAATTATATATAATAGGGGAATGGGCACTACACCGTGTACATACAAGAGCATCTATTGACCTACAATCCACTCTATGCCCATAGGTAGGCTCCTATAGAGCCTATAGACAAGGCCATGTCAGATCGACAAACAAGACAGATTCTCCAGAAAACCTGACGCGAACAAGCACTAAGTAACCACAGACAAATGCCAGTCGTGCCCTAACACTGCTACATTATCTACATCTCAAACCAAAAGCAACAACCACAATTTATAATAACAAGCACGAATTACGAATCAGCCAGCAATTAGTAGGAAACAAATCGCTATTGCTATCAAATGTTTAGAGATATTTATCAACGAGTTGGATTTGCTTATGACATGTAATAATGCATTCGCTATGCTAATAGCAATACTGTGGATAATACTGTGAGACGTGCGAATGTCCTCGTTTGGAGTAAAGGACGTGCGCTGAGATGAGGTTTGGATTCAATGTGGGACGTTGTATTCATTAAATAACGTATCGTCCGATATTATTATTTTGAGTATAGGTCCTTTGGAATTAACCTGAAGTTTCGTCACCTTCCAGTATATTAATGAAAAAAAAAACAATCTGTCATTAGTTTTTTTTTTCTCGCGTTTTTTTCATTCATCAGTTTTATCTAACTTGACTTCTTCAACTTTCTATTTTAGTCCAAGGATAAGTATGGATTGTAGCAAGCTGCATTCTATAGTTTCTGCCTAAAAAAACCGTAAGTTTAAAGCTACGTCTAAATGTATGTATTTGAGCCCACCTTTTACATCCGATCCATATCTTCCTGCTTAGAAATTAAGAACTGGATGACGCAGGAGAATTTAAATTCAAAGTCTACGTGATCTGAAGTGCATCAAGAAATCTTCAAGTGACCACAAAAATTAAATCTTGTCAATGATACTTTAAGATACCGTCACCAAACACAACTTAACAATGGAAACAAGTCCCCGATTAGTCACAACACAATCAGCCATTTACGCAAAAGTAACACTCGAAGAGTTCACGACTTCTCAGCAATTATACAACGCTCGGGACTCGAATACGTCATCAATTCATGACTAAATCACGAAGTACTGACTAAGTACGTTCCCATACAATCATTGAATATAAATAAACATTCTAATATACCAGTATAGCAAAAAGTTAGTGATAAAGTGATCTCACTCTATGAATGGCACGAAATGATATGCGTGAACTGTTTAACAAGAATGGAATCAATTATAATGTGTTTAATAGTCGTAAATCTTTTGTAGTTGATGTAATCGGAGTTGATCAAGGAACAAGTATTGTTGTGTCAGGTGTTGAGATTCTTGCGCAATTTACGTCCAGGAACCAAGTTGACTAACCAGTGGAACTTTTACTTAATTGTCACACCCGTGTCGATAAATAAGCCAAAGTGATACTTGAGTACATAATATTAACTGTTACTGAAGGTTCAATTTTTATTTTGTAGTTCAATTTAGTGCTTCAAGTTAGAATGAAGTTAGAATTCTTTGCTTTGCTTTCTTTGACGGTTCCTCATCATCACCATCATCAAGCGTGACTTTCCCATTACTGAGTATGAGCCGTTCTTTGCTTGTGCCAAACCCTCTTTGACGGTTTAGGAATACTTTGTTCAAATTCTTGTCTAATGTATAAAAATTGTTGCTTAAGTAAAATTACTTAATCTCAAGTAATTACTTAACTTGACTACAATCATGAGGCTAAGGTAGTAACTTCGAAATACTTGATCAAATTTGACATTTGTATTGTCATAAGAAAGTAACTGACGGAAAAGACAATGACGAAAGAGACTACCTACTGTAAAGTAATACTTCAGAAATGCTTGATTAATCAAAGCCAGAAATAAACCTTATATTAAGCATTTTTGAATAACTTACGATTATCAGATCTTTTGAAGATGATATAACAAGCAATGGACATGCAAATCACTACAAAACAAAATAAGCAAACCGTCACGAATGCATTTGGAGGACCAAACCTTATACAATTAGTGACCATCACAAAATCTTCTATTGTATAAAATATTATAATAGTGGATAATAGTTAGAATCTCGTGCTAAACCTCACGTTTCTATTAAAATGATCGATTCGCTAACATTTTTATTACTAACTACCGTCTAAGCTTCCTTAATACATTCTTTTTACTGATTGATATCTACTTGTTTGTTATTTATTATGTTTAGACGTAGATTCGTAATCAATTTTTAAGTTGGTTAATAAGTAGTTTGTGTGTTAGGTTTTTTTTTGTTGTAGAAATATATTAATTTAAAGTTAGTTAAGTTAGGTTAAGTTAGGTTAGGTTAAGTTAGGTTTTTTTTTGTTGTAGAAATATATTAAAATAAATATATTACTATAGTATTTGGAGGAATATTCATTCATCATAGGTCAGTGTAGATTATCTGTGTGAGATCTTCTTATAAGTGTAGTATGTCACGAGTAATATTTCTCTAAAATTGAATAAAGATTCTGAGCAAGAGATTATAGCCGATTGAACTTTCGAATAGCTAGGTAAGTTACTTAGTTAGTATCTGTGTTACATTTTTAATATCTCAATGACATTATGACAACACATGCTCGCAGAATAGGTGACCGATGGGACCGAAAACTTCTAACTGGTGACCGCGAACCGCAACACGTTGCGTTGAAAGGCCTCCCACAAGGTGGACCGATAACCTGGTGAAGATTGCGGGGATCCGCTGGATACGAGACGCATGGTACTGATCAATGTAGTGACACTGGCGTGGCTAAAATTATGATGATATGACAACATCCTTTAGACATCTTAGTTACACTTTCTCCTTTCCTAATAACTAGCTCTGTTGGGCACCATAACCAGTAACAGAGAGCATTAGGGGACTGAGATATTTAGGTATTACTCCCACGAAAGTAATCAGCTCTTAATTTTTCTGTCCCTCATCTTCACACTGTGATGTGGTAACCTAAATCTGTCAAAGTTTTCTTCAATCACTAGCTGTTGCCAGCGCTTTCGCCCGCTACAGCTCAAAAATTAAACGCAAGGGAAGATAAAATCGGAATAAAAAATCCCATGTGTTAATCCAGGTTATAAACTATCTGTGCACCAAATTTTATCCAAATCCATTCAGTAGTTTTTGCGTGAAAGAGTAACAAACATCCATCCATACATACATACATACTTATAAACTTTCGTGTTTATATTAATACTACGACTACCTATAAACTATCCCATCTAGTATTTTTTTCCAACATGTCACAAACCATAAAACATTCCATATCATCATATTTTATGCGACATCAGTTACTGTTGATACTTTATGCTTTAATATTTCCTACATCTCAGAATAACCCTACTTCCAGTCAATACTTCCAAAAGTATCTGTCTTCAAACCCTATCACTAAGGGGTGAGGCAGATAACAATAAATAAATCAATGTCGAACACATATCCTGGCTACTGAATAAAATAAGGTGTCTTTGAAATATACCCATATTATCGCGATACATTGCGGCAACCCTACAATGTCTACAGGTTGATGTCAAAGTGAACTGTCAGTTTTGACAGCTGTATGAATATCTGAATGTTCGTGAATTTTTATTTTTAGTGTGTAAGGAAGATGGATGGATGGATTGGGAAATTGGTAGAATAGGTACGGATATGATGTTATGTACGAATATTATTGTGGTGTGTAAAGAAATTGGTATTGTTTCTGTACCTGGACAGGTTATGAGTTGGTGTCAAGTAATTTACTATTATTTTTAAGTCCTAACCTGACTTTGTAAATAACCGGACCGGGGTTTTTACTTGTCCTTACGAAAATAACTGATCCTATAATTTTGAGGGATCTCGACGCCTATGATTTGCAAATCACGGGTTTCTAGAGACGAAAAACATTTTTTTTAACCCCTAACTTAGCTGCATGTTTGACATATAAGTTCGTTTTTTTAAGTCAGTCTTTTTGTCCCACTGTTGGGCAAAGGCTTCCCCAATAACTTCCCAATTTTGTTTCGAATTTGCCTTCCGATGCCAATAATATCTTCATGGTTATGTAATTCAATAAATGCGTACCTACACATTTGTATGAGCTAATAGCTGTCATTACTTATTTACTGTTGAACTTTAGCCCAGCACGTTCCAACTTCATGCAGCTTAAAGCCTTGCTGACACACCTACTGTTTCAATAGCTTGACTCATTGTTTGATATTTGCAAGCCAAGATGCAACTTCTGGTTAGCCTATTCCCAAAATAATCACTGATAAGTCTGTACAAAATACAAGTCTGAACATTGCAAAATATTTTTGATAGAAATGATCTAACAGACAAATTATTTGGCATTTCCTACTAAAAATCTGTTGCTTAATATTCGCATAGCTACTTTTCGGTAAGTCTAGATTCTGTTGCTGCTACTGAAAGCTGAAATCCTGATGAAAAACCCAATAACACTGTGACCAACTTACGAATGGAACCCATGATTACTTGCGAGTAGCGATTAGACCTACGAGGTTGTAACCATGTTACAACAGTTGAGTCTTAAAAAATGGAAGAATAATAGTGTCTCTAAAAACAAAACACCCTGTACTCAACCGGACAGTCGCAACAAAAAGTGTTAAATCTCCGGAGGTCGCGATTACCATCAGACGGACAAGCTCATTATTTATGTATGGCGACGGACCCCGACACGTATATCACACCCCACGCCTAGGGTTTTAAGGAAATTGGCGAAGGAGACAATTTCCTTATTAGATTTAGATAAATCAAGTACCATGAGTTGTTAACCCTATCTTGGAACGTGAGTAGGAGTGGTAAACACTCAAAAGTTTTTTTTTACTAGGCTGTTTTGTGCAACTGCTGGGTTAAGGCCTCCCGGGATTATTCCTTTCCAACTGTCCCGAAGTTTTGCCTTCTCTGAGCAAGTTCATTGTTTGTTTACGTGAAAAAACAAAAAATACGGATCCAAAATTTTTTTTTTTAGATAATCGAAGAATTTTTGAAGTCAGTAAACATCCCTATTTCTGGGACCGAAATTCTGCGACTCACGACTCACAAAATTACGCTCGTTTGGCCTCACCCTAAGTGTTATTGGGTTTTTCCACCAAGAATTCCTCAATATCAGATACGGAGTCTTGATCTGTTCCCGGTTAATGGCAATAACCTCAATCTCTATTACCTACCTACCATAGGACTTAAATATAACTGGCGAAATGGGGGTTGTACTAATGGGTTCACCTCAGCTTAACCATTCGAGGATTAGAGGCGTGATGTTATGTTATGTTTATAATTCTCAGTGTGAAAACCACGTGAAAACAGTAGAAACAGGAACTGAACGCATAGCAGTATTCATAGTCAAGATATACGTCTCATAGAAAGTGTGTCAGTTCTGTAACAGTACCCGAGCTTCATCACATGAACTCATCTGTTAGTTTAACCCTTGATTTATCTTCTAACAACTATAATTCAAAATTGTAACAATAACAAGAGTATTGGCTGACTCTTGTGTTTACGTGCCCTCTTGTTAGACTGTAGCTGAGATTATTTGGCACAGTCAAACATGCATAGGTAATGGACAGCAACATCCTCCTGTGTTCTATGTCAAGTATAATTATTCTGCGATCTTATAAGATATGGCTATACTATCTACACTTATCACACTAATATTATAAAGGCGAAAGTTTGTGAGTGTGTATGTTTGTTACTTCTTCACGCAAAAACTACTGCACGGATTTGGATGAAATTTGGTACACAGATAGTTTATAACCTGGATTAGCAAATAGGACAGTTTTTATCCCGATATTATATTTCCGTGGGTTGTAGCGGGTGAAGCCGCTGGCAACAGCTAGTACTTTATAATAGTAAGATTATGAAGAGTAAAGATTTGTTTTTTTGTATGTAACGAATAAACTTAAAAACTAAAGACTGATTTGAAATATTCTTTCACCTTTGGGAAGCTACACTATCTCCAAGTGGCATAGATTACTTTTTATCCCTGTATTCCTACGAGAACGAGAATTACGCGGATGACACCGCGTGACGTCCGCTAGTATTACCTATTCCTTCTTAAAAATATAACGAACTAGTCATAATCTGCCTTGCATTATCTCAACTACGCTTGGGTCGGCTTGAAGTCTCAATCGTATCAGGTTTAGCTAACTTACCAGTGTTATGGATTGTCTGCCTGTCTGACCTCCATAACACAGTAAGTACTGGGTAATAAGAATCTGATAATCAGCCTTTATCAGGATATAGGCTGATTAACAGAATTTCGGGCCACTGACGACTGTCCAAGATCTAAAAATAAGCTGTCATTCTTAGAGCTCGGAACGAACGCCTTAACGTGCTTTCGAAACCGTGGACCAACCTAGGCAAGCTTTGCTTAACCTGACGATTGATCCGAGCTGCTGTTATCATTTATCCAAAAACTCCTCTCTCTAGGTATACACGAGAATGATGATGAGTAAAAAAATAAAACTTCACAACAGCAGATAACTTGTAGCAATTGTTTTTTTTCAAATCGGTTCCTAAATAACTGAGTTATGCGACAAACAAACAAACATGAAAAAAATATACAGACAAATTGATAACTTCCTCCTTTTTGGAAGTCGGTTAAAATAGCACTAGTTATGTCTGAATAGCAGGTTTCTGGGTTAACAGTCGACAAAACACTCTAGACAGTAACCTGAGACTCCATTTTGTTTAACCAGTCTCAAACCTGCTAATTATCTATTTTCACAGGTTCATAGAAGAAGTTACCCACTTCCATTCAAATGCAGTTTATTTCGGAATCTGAAATCTTAAGAAAAACTCACACAAAGAATCTTGATATGTACAAATAAACGACCGCAAAACAGTCTTGATCCAACACGAAGAAACCTTGATACTGTCAGCAATTATCGTAAATCATCTAAAAACAACAAAACAGGACATATTTGTTGGTTACAGTAGGTATTCTGGGAGCAAAGTGTTTCATGAGATTTAAAACTGTTTGTTTTTACTGGGCATTTGCTGTGGCTTACTCCAAGTAAACGTATCCGGTTTTTATTTTCAGGAATTTAGTTATACTTTGAAAACTTAAGTTGATTTTATTATACTACTAGCTTGTGCCAGCGGCTTCGCCCGCGTGTAATTCGATAACTGTCCCACGGGACCATACTACCGGGATAAGAAGTATCCTATGTGCTAATCCAGGTTATAAACTACCTGTGTCCTAAATTTCATCCACATCCGTTCAGTAGTTTTTGCGTGAAAAAGTAACAAACATGCATCCATCCATCCATCCATACATACTCAAACTTTCGCATTTATAATATTAGTAGGGTAGCTTTTACTTTTGAAAGTCTGGGAAACAGACCAGGGGGTCTAAAATCTGCGTCTGTGAACATTTTACGAATTTAAACAAAATTAATATTATTTTCCTATTAAATATGATCAATTTGTCTAAATGTTCACAGACGCATTACTACTTTGATAGGTCTATTTTACGCTTTTAAACGGATTTCATAATAAGATCTGCTAAAGTGGCCATTTTAAACCCCCTGTTGTTCTTTGCTGATAATTAAAGTTCTTATTAGCAGCCACGAGGTCTAGATTTGTGCCTGATTGATAACTAAAGGCTCGCCTCCTATTAGGTGGATCATAACATGACTGAAAATTTCGTAAGTTAAGTACATTTTAGACAACGGGTGGGCCGTTGTCTAAAATGGCCGCTTTAGCAGAATCGTAATATGAATCATGTTAAAAATTTAAAATTCTTAAAATGGACTTTATAGCTTTAGACATTAAGTCTATTTTACGAATTTGAAATTTTAACGTGATTCATACTAAGATTCTGCGTGGATTCTGATAAAGCGGCCATTTTAGATCCGCTGGTCCAGGTGACCTGGGCGTCTAAAATGGCCACTTTAGCAGATTATAATATGAATTGCGTTAAATACGTAAAATGGTCTTTTAACTTTTTTTAAATGCCATTGAAGAAAATAGATCATAATAGGAAAATAATATGAATTGGGTATAATCAGTGAAATGGTCACAGAGGCTGTTACTTTTAGGACAGGTCCATTTTATGCTTTTTAACAGAATTCATATTATGATCTGACTTTACTTTGATTTTCTTTAAGACATTCACAGAGTCTGTATTTTTGCCCGGCTGACGGCAATAGGCTCGCCCGCTATAACGTGGGACCTTATCATAAGTGGATAAATGTGTGTGTTCTATTCGGTACATCTCGTCCTGGCCCTTCGGACATTACAAGCATCTACCAAAATTCATGTAGCAATAACTACGTCAAGTATAGAAGGCAAACATTCCTTTGCAGATATATTTATTTCCATACGTCTAAATTGAGACATGAAGTTAGTCTGAACGTGCCGTGTCAATCCGGACGACTCTGATACATTCTTATTAATAAAACCTGCTCCTACATCGGCCAATACGCATCGATCTTTGACTAAACCCGTGTTATATTAGGGTTGTATAGGTTTTCATTAATATAACTATTTATTTTAAAATTATATTTTTTATTGATATGAGGATTACACTCGACTATGAATAGAACTCATTGTTTTTTTTTTATAACAAATTTCTACTAACCTAACTCTGATTGACAATATAACATAAGACTGCCTCGATGGTCTAGCGGTCGTAAGCATGACTGGTGAACATGAGGTCCTGGGTTAAATTCCCGGGTCGTGATATTGCGTTTTTCTATTCGAAATTTTTCAGTAACTACCACGGTACTTAAACATAACTAGCGCAATGAGGGTTTATTTTTAGGAACAGCTAGAAGACGGAAGGTGAAGTATTTACCCAGTGTCTGGTGTCTTGACCATAAACTGTATCGCCAGAAAATTTTGACCGAACCTTACGAGAAGTATGACAAGTATGCCTTTTCTGGATCATGGATTGAATACACCAAACTCTTCATACATACAATAATTTTTCAATACCAGCCAGAGTTTCCTTAATAATCCTTTATTGGACCGTCAATTTCTGAATCCCCAACACTAAGCTTATAACCAGTTGGCAATAAAAGTTTTATGTCAGTCATTATTACGATGACGTAGAAATCCATTACAACTCTGTAGTAAATATTCGTAACTAGCACTTTGCCCGCGGTTTCATCCGAAAAAACTGTGAAAGCTCTGCTAAAATGCTCGAGGTAAATATAATTTATAGCTTAAAGTATCCTCAAAAATGTATCTTTGTAACAGTATTTTTTTCTTTAAATTGGATAATTTGTTCTGAAGATTACCTTGTACATACAAATAAACAAACGAATGTTACCTCTTTATAATATTATATTAGTACAGATATTATATGACTTAAACTTAACTCATAAGCCTTGTTTCTAAGAAAATCTGCTTTTGAAAGGCTCCATTATCCCAAATAACCCCAATTTTTAGAAATGGCGCCCCAATTTTTAGAAATGGCGTTCCCATTTTTCAGCATCAATTGAAAATATATGAGACCAATACCATCATTATTCTGTATTTTGACAGTTGGTGTCTAAACCAAAATGAATTCCAATAAATTTGAATCCACGTTTTAGTTAAAGAATCTACGACGATAGATAAACGATGAATTCCTATTAAAATTAATCCTACATAAGGTGACAGGGTTGTCAAGAAAAAATAAACAAGATTTCGGTAGCCGGAAAGTTGACATCAATAAACACACTTACGACTCTAACTGCAGTACTCAGAGATATTTAATGATTTCTTAAGCCGTCACTTAGTATACCTAGATTTGACATACTTTTGCATGACAAAACTGTCAAAACCTTTAATAAGTGATGGCCTAAGTAATCTTTATAGCTCTCTGAGTGTGGCAGTAAATTAGTAGCTACATTTTTGGTTCTTTAGGGTTCCGTACCCGAAAGATAACTAACTGGATCCTATCAGAAAGCATCAGCTATCTGTCGGACCGTTTGTCTGTCTATCATTTGCCTAGCTGCCTTTAATTTTTCGAACAAAATGAGGAATACATTAACACAACTATCGCATTCATGTGATCGTTTGCTTTGGCTAGGATACGAGAGAGGCGACATTTAGGTTCCTACACAATTCAGTTTAGGAAATTGTCCTTCAACAGAGCAAGCTACTCGTATCCCATCCACTGCCACCTAGGTTTAATCCTTTATTTATCCTGCCAACCCATATCGATTTAGCACAAGATCTCTCATGGAAAGGCGCCCAAAGGGCTAGGTAGATGCCCGTCGGGGCTGTGGGATGTTGTAAGAGATACCGACATAAACGGCCAAGAAGGAACATGGGTGGTTTTTAGTCAGTAGAAGTCTGACACTCCCTTTCGTTCCGCCCAAGAGCGGGAGGGGTTATTTGATGACCCCCCCCCCTCCCAAAGGATTAGGTAGATATTTACCTAATTAGTACACCCACATTTCGCCAGTTATGTTTAAGCTCCATGTAATTGGGGTCGAGCCTATTGCCATCAACCCCCATACTGCGAAATCTGTACCAGGAACTCAGGACCACTGAATATACACCAACATAATTATAATAATATGACGTTGGGTAGCCCTAGCCTGTTGTCGAGTGGGCACATAAACGTCACGTATCGACACAAACGCGATACAGCACTTGGCTCGTGCTCAAATTGATATTGAATTTATTTTCAATTTTAACGCGCCCTCCTTAGGTGCGCAGAGTAGTGTCAATGTTTGGAGGTTGTGACTATTGGAATACTGGATAAAAGAGTATTTCGTAATACAAAAGCTACCGATATGAATTTCGAAACTAAAGGCCTAACTTATTAAAATTTTCAGGGGAAAATAAATACCAATTAAAGAATAATAGTAAATCGATCAAGAAGATACAGAAAGCAGTACTCTTGAACACGGCGGCACTCACACAGTGACGAGGTTGAGGCCTGACCATCCGCAGCTTGGACCTTGCTTTTGATGTTGATGAGCCATCAATGTTTTATATTACTTTTACTTTATAAAATATTTAAAAATAAAATTTATCAGACACTAAAGGGTAACAATAGTTACTTAAATGTTTCAGAAAGGACATGTCTACATGTGCGTAGTACTCGTAACCGGCGGCGTGCATGTATGACCAGCAGGGCTATTGCGTATCATTTAAATGTCAGTGGCTATCATATTGTCCATGGATAAACTATTCAATTGGTTATGGTTTAGTACAAAATGGAACCATTTGACAGTAATTGATAGGCACTACAGGTTAGCCACTGTCATTTAAAAGATACGCAATAGCCCTACAGCAGGGCCATTGCGTATCTTTTACATGACAGTGGCTATCATATTGTCCATAGATTAACTGTCAAAATTGGTTATGGTTTAGTACAAAATGGAACCATTTGACAGTTAATCAAAGCACACAGAGCCAAAGGGATAATCAATAAATCTGTCAACAGAGATACGCAATAGCCCTGCAGATGTATGAATGTAGACGAGGCAAAAGGTAAGGATCGTAGCTAGTGTCGTTCTGTGGTTTCTGCCTACCTCCATGAGAAAAGGGCATAAGTTTATGTATCGTATGTTAAATTTTTAGGTAAGCAGCACAAAAAAAAACAAGCAATTTAAGTAATTATGAATTTTCTTTTTTTTCTGAATCCTTTGACTTGTCAAGGCACATTGCATTAGAGGCTGATAAAAGTATCATCAAAGAACAATGTAAAAATATTCCTTTTTTCAAATCATTATCCTTTCTGAAAACTCAACACTTCTCTCTTTCCCTCACACTACTCTGTAAATGTTGACAATGAACAGGCGCCACCGCGGATACAAACGTCAAACTCTATTTCTGTTGCGACTGTGGTCTGCTCCCCTCCCTTCCCCTTTCACAGCTCCCTCCCCCCTCCGTGGCCATAGAGTTTTGTCCCGTAAACAAGTGCGCAATGTGTGTTTTTGTATCTATGGATTTTTGAAAAACTATTTTCGATTTAGGTTAAGACTCGCAGTGGGATTTTGGTAGATTTTGTTTTAAAGGTTATTTTTAGGGGTTAAGTGTGATGTTTGGTTTAATGGCGAATGAATCTGTGGTCTGCTGTGATTAGTAAAAGATTAACAGTGTTTTAATTTAATTAGGGTTTTGAACTATTAGAATCACGTCCTGTACAGTTGCATTAACGTTGCCATTTCTAATTCTTGTTTACTTCGAACGTAATTTAATTGAACTGATTTTATTTGCTTGTTAATTTTAAGTACTAACCAATGAAGTATGTAAGAAATATGGTTAAGCTTTTCATAATCTCTTAATTATTCTGCTTTTCCGTGTGGAGATACCTTTCCTATCTGTGATATTAATTGATTAATTTGATCCCAGTTCCCAGATCCCAATAGCATCGTCAGTGGCGTTCGTTACGTCCTTAAAAGTGCAATTAGCTTTTTTAAGTTGACAACCACACAACCATTTCTTTTTAACTATTTTAGTATCAAAAAACACCTGCTATCTTAACCCAACGCCATCTCATCGAAACACATCTAACTTTCAAAAGAAAGTCACTTAACAGATATTTGATTACTCAAACAAGAAACACGCACGCGCCGAAAAAAAACAAAAGAAAAAAAAATAAAGACCCCCAAGTCACGAGACAGAAAAATAGAGATGTTTATCTATGGAACGATCACGATGCTTCGCGTCGCAGGCGCAACCGTGACAGATCGCGACAGATAGGTAGTGCGCGACAAAGGACCTAGTTGCTCCGAAATTGATTGATACTGTGATAGGGTAGCTTTATATTCCATTTTATGTACCGTAACGAGAATATTGTTGGATGAAAATGAAGCATCGATATTGTGCTTTTGTAATTAAGTCGCGAATGCCCCTGTGGTAATTAATGAGAGTCGTTTAGCATGGCGTTAAAGACGAAAACCTATAGGTATCTATAAGTTCGTTTAGTTTTAAAAGGTAATTCTAATTACAGCATCGGCTCTTCGCCTGACCAGAGGGCTACTTTTTTATGCCAGTAAAAAATCCGACAAAATCGGTCCGAATCGGTCCGGATTAACCGAACAAAAAAAATATTAAAAAATTGTTTATTTTTAGTAAGTACCGTATGTACTCATATTCTTCCTGCATTTTACTAAATTCATTTTTGCTGTTATTTTGAAGTCACAAAAACTTACTTTTTATTTATTTGTATATAGACGTGAACAAATCGTGGGTGCGTTCACAGACATTTAAATTCACATACACAAATAACCAGACCCGAAACAACTATCTGTAGGCCATATAAATATTTGTTCCGTGCAGGGATCGAACCAGCGACACGTAGCACAGCAGTCGACTGCTTGAGCCACTGCGCCAACCGTGCCGTCACTTTGAAGTTTCTTCTTCATACGAACGAAACCGTTGCAAACAGTCAACTAGATTATTAACTCTATTTCCTCGTTAAACTTTTAAAAGTATTTTTTTGACATTAACTTTAAAAACAGTAAACAGTAAACTTCTTGGTTTGTGTGGTTACCAAACCACGATATTTTTTTTTTTTAAGTGCTTTTAAAAGGAAACTTTGGTAGGTTAGGTTGTGTTGTTTACCAATCAACTATTGACACTATAAAGCTTATATCTTAGAATCTATCTATCCAACATTACTCTGGCATTATCGTCTACCTGTCGATCTAAACGGCTAGACTTCAGAATATCATAACCAGCAGATTAATGTTATTTTTAGCTACTACACCACCAGCATGTAGGTAATGGCACAAACATATTCGCTGATGCATTCTCGTGCCAATAGAATCTGTCATTTTTCGACAATGTCAAGCTATTTTAGAATTGGTTTTGTTTATTGATGTTTTCAGACACAATGGTGTATACCTGAAGGTCAGGTCTCGTTATTAAAAACGTTTTAAATCTAGATGAATGTTGAAGACTGGGTTTTGGATTAACTCAGGATTCTATATGTTGCCAAAGACTTTATTGAGTCATTTGTTTTAAACCTCTTTTTCTAAGATTTGACGAAATGTCACCTCTACTTCCGTTTAGTAGAAGTGATTTATTTATTTATTAAAGAATCTCGTAAATCAGTTCATTCTTGACGGAAATATCAATGGACCTCCTCCTTTTTTAAGTCTTTTAAGCATGTAAAAGTTATGCTACAACCAAAAACTTCGCATAAAAACAAGCAAGCAAGCTATTTGAACTTCACAATCTTTTATACGTACAATCTACTAAATTATATTGTCCAAAAATCGGTTACACTTACACACAGCATAATTTACCCCCTGCACCACATCAATGATCAAACGCTTTACCTTATTCATCGCACAAAATCCTCAAGAGAAACCCTCACATATCTTTCAAACCTTCAAAATAATGTGACGACACCAATTCACTAAAAAGCATAGAAATTTATAATACTCTATGGTGCAGAATGTGCACATGTCAAAAATATCACTTCCGGGTGTCAGGGCTGCCTCTAATGTTCGGTGAATTTTGCATGTGAATACCCTTCAGGCGCGGCAGTAATGTGACAAGCGACAACCCTGTTTGTGTAGACTGTGTATAGAATTTAGATCGGTTTGTCTGTTTCGTTTCGTATTGTTTACCAGGATGTGTTGCAGGAAATACGTGTAGTGTAATGTGCTGTGTTTGGTTGACGCCTCATTAAGTCGGATTGGATGAGGTTGCGGGTTTGTCTCTGTTTTTGGGATGTCGAGATGTCAGGTATGGCCTTCTTGAATTCATCGTCTATAACTCCGCAATTCTATGCAATTGCGACGACTTTAATTTGAATGTCTGGCAGCCGATTGTTGTATATTATGTAGCAATTAAAGTTTTGTCAATTAAAAGTATGTTACACAATTGAAGTGCGTCTCTCAGAATATCTTAGGTATTCCTGCATACGAAAATACTTGTATTTCCTGGGCCAGTGAGTTTTTAGTCGGTTAGGGTCATCATAACCCTCCGCTCACCAGATGTAGGGAACCAAACGGTATAGCATAAATAAATTCAGATCATAAGTTCTAACAACTAAAATAGTGATGTTCTGCTGCATTAAGTTCGAGTGGAAGCTGACCCCAACATAGTTGGGAAACGGCTAGGCCGATGTTGAAGTTTCGTCAACAAAAATCAAATCAAAGACGTCTATTAGAGTAGACATCATTAATGATTTACAAGTCAAATAGACAAGTATAAGTATTCCTTTTAACTAAAATATTCCTAAAACAAAACTCAAACTTCCCTCATCTTCTTCAACCAGATCTATCAGCACATCAATAGCACTTACCTACTGGACTCATGAAAACGCCATAACAATAATACGCTCTAACACGCGTCTCACAACCCTCCTACTAACGCTACGTTTATGGGATTTATCGCGTTCACCCCATGCTCTATGGCGGTTTTATGGTTATCTGCTTTTTATGGTGATTTTCTGGCTGATTTTTAGCGGTCACCCTTTTTTGGTGATGGTAGGGTTTTTTGGGTACGTTTTGGGTGTTAGAATAGTTGTGCATAGAATATATATATATTTTTTTTATAATATTTTTATTCATATTTTTTTACTTAGTTTAAAACGGCAACTCGAGTCGAGCTAGTGCTGGAAGTGAGTACTGCTAGAATCAAGTATCCAGTGCCTTTTGCGGTGTGCTAATAATGTGAATTGTTATGTTTGAAATTGTTCGTAACTTCCAGCCGTATGGCCAACCCCTTATATAGTACAAATTAATTTATGTTAACGGCTTAACATTAATTAGAAAATATTGATTTCCTCAACAGCAGGATCTGGAAGTTCTATATTTTCACAATAAAACTTCCTTCTTTAATTCCCAAGGTCAGTTAATAGAAATTCTTAAGGCCCCTAGCACACCTATTTTAAAATCCGTACTGTAGCTGCCGATTTTTGCGTTTTTATAGATTCAAACGCGCGTAAAACGCGTTACGTTAAAATCTCGACCTCTGCGCGATTAAAATACGCTGTGTGCTAAGCAATAACTATTCGGGTTGGTTACCCCGAACAGTTTGATGTAAATGTATTGCAACAAATGATTTACATTGTAAAAGCAAATTGAATTCTAAACGAACGACGTAAGTGTCAAATTTGAACGATGGGTCCGGTCATTTGTGACTTTAATTATTTGTTTATTAGGGCTAATTGTGGACTAATATGGTTATTAGCAACCAATTTGGCTAGAAACTCAACCCCCAAAACTCAATGGAAAATTCTTGGCATGTGATTCTTGGCTTTGCAACTTTTGAATATTTCTTTCGGGTATTCGAAGTAATAAATACATGGTAGGTACTTACATAAACAAAAATAATTACTTATTGCTGTACAACTGGAATTACAATTTTAAATGATTCGCTACTTTCCATGGTAAACAAATTACAAACCACGGAAAAAAGTTATTAAAACACTTAAAATGTTGTCTTACATAAAATGCTACATTAACTTCACCATACAATGTAATGAAACAATACACACATTTATATGCGTAATACCTATACCACAGTTCTCACGACTAGGACAGTGGAAAGTGCGAGTCGAGTGAGGTAGTCGCAAGCAACTCGCCTGATAGCGTCTAATTGACGGCCTGAGTTCAGATAAAAGTCAATATCTGTCGATTTGCGAGAAAAGATAGTAAGGGATTCTCACGGTGTGCTAAACTTTCAATTGTTTTTTGGGAATCGTAAAAAGTGGGGTCGAAATGTGATGTTTGTTGATCGCGTTTTGTTTTACTTGGTCTTTCTGAATGAAAATAGTATTGTTTTTTCTTTTGTGAAAAGATCCATATTATTTTTTTGCCGAAAACCCAGATTTATCAATATAGACGAAGAAAAAAAATTTTTTTTTTTAATCGTAACAGGTAACGTTAAATAGTGTCTGCCTACCCTAATGGGTAAAAGGCTAAATAAAAACAACCTAAATAGGAAACCATAACATTCAGGAAAAATTTAACATTTTGTTAAAAGTCACAAAAATCACGGTTTTTTGATACTCCTCACAAAACGGTAATTAATTAGTCAGTGATTTTAGCACACAATACATCATTTTACAGCATATCACCTTGAGGAACCGCGTCGAATCGCAAACACCAGGAAACGCGCAGTGACAAACAAATACAGCGAAATCTATCCACGTACTTACTTTTCTTCCAGCTAGCTTTCGGCTATCGATATCGATATAAACAAAAATAAAAGAAGCCTTCCAAAATGTAAAAAAATTAAAATCTCTGAAGGAGTAGGCAGAAGTTTACTTATTAGTAGACCCACATTTCGCCAGTTATTATAACAAGTATTTACTACAGTAGGAACAATATAATGAATGATGGCCACAACTCCAAAATATTTTGCTTCTGAAAATGTTCAATTCAAAGATCTGTACCGAATTTATCATTGTCCCATCCCTACTGTTGTTGACCAGATGACCATACCAGAACTAAACTCACACTGGATGAGTAACTCACCTCGACATTTAATTCTACGTGACCACGGTAATTAATATTTACTAACACGACCTGTCAGACAAATTCAAAAATATGTAAGTATGATTGATCATCACTACACAGCTGGTTAAATATGTTCGAATGTTTCGTGTTCTTACCTTTGCACATATTTGTGTTTTTTTTTAATAATAAATGATATTAATTAAATAATAATATAATAATAAGAATAATATAATAATAATACATAATCGTAAATTGAAGAGAAAAACTCAAGCAGTTGCTTGAGTTGTTTTCCTAGTTAGTCTATTTGAAATTAATGCCTAGGCAGTAAAGGCCACTTTAAAATTGACAACATAAAACAATGAAGCTACAGTCAAGGTAAATTCCCGCCTTTCTCTCGTTGCGCAAGGCAGCTGCACCGCTGAACACCACCTGAAACAATCCTTACATACTCCTTTTACTCCGCCCACGTTCATACATCTCGTCTACTAGATATATCAAGACTTCAATAAAACACTATTCACGTAGGTATGACAATTTTCATTCCATAAAACACACCATCAAAAATTTCCAGACAAAAACTCAAAAGTAACAGTGATCCAACATCTACGAGTAGAACATGTAAATCCTCAGCTGACAGGGCAGCCAACATAAAAAGCGTGACGAGACATGTGACGGTTGGCAGTACCGAGCCCAACACTTGACGGCTCAATTGTCTTTGATCACAAATACCTACGTGAATTATTCAACAGTTCCCCTCCCTATGAGAGTTCATAGATCAGGTACGTCGAAAGGCTGGAAGTGTCTTTGTGTTGATATGTCGCATTAAAGCACTTTTATGAGACAATTTGAAGTCGGAACCAATTTAATTAGGTAGCTGAAAGTTTCTGGTTGCTTTTCCGAATTAAGTATATTTGAGTAACCCATTTCGGGAAAAAAGGTCGCAGCATGTCTTTTTTGCATACTTCTCGTAATCTCATGAGACACCTCAATTCTTGCTATATCATCCTTTACCTATATAGTCCATTCATGGTTTCTTCCTCTACTCTAATACTCATCCACATTCACACCCATAACTTTTCACACGACAATGTCCTCTAATTCACAAATAAAATACTTAAAACTAAAAGATCTGCACAATTTCGGCTCAATATTGACCAAAATTAAGTTTATGCTATTCAGGCATGGTATAATAATGTCTGGCAAACATTATATGATGTAAAAATATTTACAAACTTTTAGCAAAACTCTCAAAAAGCAACATCTAATTTGCCATACATTTTGGAACCATTATAACACAAACAAAAAAGGCAAACTGCTCATAAAACCACGTTCGCTTCTGCAAAACTCAGTCGTCACTTCAATGCCATAGAGATCGTGGTGAAATCGAATTCGCATCATAAGGGCATCGCCACAAGTGAAACTCGGAGCCACTATTTTAAAATTGAAATGGCGTGACCCATCAATTCTAGTTGGCTGGGTCAGTGAAAAGGGCGATCACTTTTGTAAGTGTAGGAACAAGTCTGAGACAGCAGGGTTATGGTTTTCTATTACGAAATTCTCAGTAGAAACCTGAAGTCTCACTTTTCTTTTACTTTTCTTTGACGCTCGTTGGCTCGTTGTCCCGGGTTCTCACCAAGGGACCCCAAATAGTTCGTCCACATAGAATGTCTACAGGAATAATGCCTTGGTGATTAGGCAATGGTGATTCTTTGACCAAAAAGCCATCTGGTCACGGGGAGAGTCGGCCAACCGCGTGGGGACGTCCCTAAAGACTACTGCAGGTTGTACCAATACGTATGTTTCCTGACTAAACAAAATATGATTCTGTTTAGTCCGTCAGTTAGATTATCGAAAAATATTGGATACGTGTTTTTTGTTTTATCAAATTAATCAAAATTGAATAATATAGAACGCGTCAAAGATCATGAGTGGGGGCTTTTGACGTCACTACGAGGTAAAAATTGCAGTGAGATGTGACGCTACACGAGTTTTGGAAGCACTGTTGTTGCTTATGTGAAAAAAAAATATGACCAATATTTTTTGGAAATCCATCTGACGTATTAATAAGATTTTTTTCTCAACTTCCCTATAAAACTATCGAGAATAATTAAATGTAGGTACCTAGGGACAAAACATCTAAAAAAATCTACACAAAGAACAATTTGAAACAAAATTCCCTATTAAAAAATACATAAGTAAAAGCAACAGGCCCGCAGCGTAACTGAGCTAATCATTATTATCCGTTTGAACTCCTTCAAGAATTCTTAAAGAGATTAAAAGAATCATTATATATTCTCAGTTGAGGGACGAGCCATTTGAAAGAGACAGGCCAGATTAAAGCCACGCTCCAGGCATTTCGTTTCTTCAGATAATTTCATGTTTTCAAGCATTTTCCGGATAAATTAATTAGATACACGGAGATGTAGGTTTTTGAGAAATTGTTGACGCTTGAGTAAAATGCCTGGATTGTGAAGGTCAGATATGCCGTCGCTCCTACTAAAATACTGGTATTCAGCTACATTCAGTTAGTCGGAGGCAGTCGACCCTAACAAGGTTTGGAAGATGGATGCAGCAGTAGTATTGGGTATATGATACAACCTTGGTAAGACTGGTTGGCTGGCTGGACTGGTCACTTTCGAGCCATTGACTATCTTTAACCTTTTGAACGCCCTAGTCGGGTATGGCAGACAATTTTTTTTTTTAAGCCGACAAATGAATACTTGCCCAATGACGTTTTCTTGTCATGTTTATACGACGACGGTGGTGTGTTACACGCGTTTCCATTTGTCAGTACCGGACCGTGGCGTTAATCTTGGCGTGAATCTATGAATGACGGCAGGGACCAAAAGCTTATGCATGATTACCGAAGTACGGAGGAAACTCGAAATAAAATGGGTTACCCATCCACAAACCAATCCAGGCAAGTGCGGCTTTACCTAAAGAATTATTTGAGCGCTTGTGTTTGTTCTGCCACCAGCTCCTCAACCTCAGAAAAAATATTTTATATTTATACGTCTGGTTTTCAATGCTTCCAAAAGCAAGCTACTTCTACCATAATATTTACCCCATCATCCTAAAAGCACATTCCTATACCACTTAAAATTACCCTGCATAATTACCCCGCTGCTAATTTTCACCCCTCTTCACCCCGCGCAAATCCCTAAGATCTCTACTTGCCCCCAGGCACGTCTTTGTACATTTTGTCAAAACGTTAATGAAGAAACTGTGTACCTTATACTGTAATCTGCGAATGAGAGATTATCTTTGAAGTATACTATGTTATACTTTGAGAATTTGGTTATTAATAATTTACGTAAACGTATCTTTATTTATCCCAAAAGATACATGTTTTACAAATAAGACCCTGAATGACTTTAGGAAATACAATGGTGTTAACAAGCCTTTTATGATTGCGCACAAACATCTCGTACATCGTATAAGTTCGTATAGACTGGAAGCAGTCTCCTTTGTGAGCGTTCATGTCTCACATTAATAATAATAATATTCCACAACTATCACACAACGCCATCTAGTCCCAAGCTAAGCAGAGCTTGTGTTATGGGTACTAGACAACTGATAAACATACTTATATATTTCTAAATACATACATATTATAGAACAAGAAGAAGAATCCGGGAAGATAGACAAATGTAAAGGTGTGATATAAGAGGTGAGACAAATGGCATTCAAAGCGTTTCGTTCAACAAGTATGACGTCTTCATCATCTGACTAGGCTTCTCCTACCTAAATTCAAGTCAGATTTCAGTCTAACTGGATACAGGTGAATACCTAACAGTATTTCACATTGAGCGACTGCCTATAGATAGGCAGTCGCTCATTGTGAAATTGCAACTGGATTGCAGAAGTTAGATGACCTCTACAATCCAGTTGGTACTGAGTAATACGATAGCCCTGAGTAATACCAGTTGTCAGACTTTCGAGCTATTGGCCTGTAAGGACTTTTTTTGGTACAAGCCCGCCACACTATTCCCAAACCGCTGAAACTCCTGAAAGCCCGAAACAACACCGCCGAGACAATGAAGTTCGACGAACCTGTAAGGACTGACAAAGAACTACTAAAGGCTTCTGAATATTTTCCGAGTCATCAACTGTTAGGTTAGGTTGTACGGTGCACGTACATGGGTTTTAAAATATATTTATTACAAAAGGCTAGCCACTAGGCTCGCGTATTTGCACTTTTGACGCGACCTACATTTGGCAGTGCAGTGACACTGACATATTGCATTGTTCTATGCATTATATGTATATTACATTTTAGTGTTTAATTAGACTTGGTTTGAGTCGGACTACGTGCATTTTTATTTAGGTTCATCCCGTTGAGCTGGCATTTTTTGCATTTAAGTTTAAATTTGAAATTCTACATCTGCATTGACATTACTTATGTTAGGGAAGCACCCTATAGTATCCTTGTTAAAATTCACTGTGTCTAGGCCTCTATTAATAGTAAGAACTAAGACTCAATCTAAACCGCAATTACACAAAGTTACCGTACCTAATACCAACATCTTGATCTAAATACAGCAGTTTAAGCAATAGACAGACACCGCCGCGGGCCGACTTAGTTTGTTTGCGCACAGTTAACAGTAGTTTATTAATTAGGGTTTGACAAACTGTGCGGTTTAACCCTCCGTCTGACCTTTGTTTAGTTATGAGCCGGGGAATTTAATATGGTTTGTGTGGGATGACAATTTTGGAAGATTTTGCGTGAGGAATGTGGTATTGTCGTGGTTTTGGGGATAATGTTTTATATCAGTTTTAATTTCAAACAAAATGTTTTTTATCAAGAACCAAAAAAAAAATTATTGAAACACGAAAAGGTTTCGAGCTCCTTGAGCTCTAAAAAGGATATTTCATTTCACTCAGGTTGGTTTTAAAAATATGTTTAGTTTTGATTGTTGTGAATGATTTATATTCCAATATTAAAACCATACCTTTCTGAAATTAAAGTTTTTATTATTTTGATTCCATTTTGTGGTCAATGGTCAAAATTCAATTGTCGACGGAATTTGACGGCACGATTGGTGCAGAGCTTGTGCGATTGGCTCCTGAACCCCGTGTTACGGGTTCAATTCCCTCCCGCACAGAATGTATTTCTTTTAGTACGATCGGTGCCTGAAGACTTAATTATGTCGTAACCGAGGTAGACCTAAAAAATGCTGGCGTGATGACCTGGACTGATTCAGAACGGATTAATCGGAAAAGGAAAATTGTAAACAAACTTGGAAAGCCATAGGGAGGCCCTGTCCCAGCAGTGGGACAGAGTAGGCTGAACAAAATAAAATAAAAAATGTATGAATTACTTACTGGTAGGTAGTAAAGGGGCAAATTAAAAAAAAAAAAAAGAAAATTATTACCTCGCCGTCATCACTGTACTTTTATTTTGAGAGTAGCTATTTACAGATTTTCAAATATGGCCATACTTAGAACTTAATGTAAACATTTCTCAAACAAACCGCAAAACCGTATTAATTAACATTATCATTTCCAATGTTCGATGTTTCATGTCTAACATGCCCGGTGGCGCTATCTGTTGGCGCTTTCGGAACAATGCTGTTACGGTAACAAGCTTACTCTCAATATATAAATTACAATATTTTGAATATTACAACCGAACTATGAAACTGTAATGAATTTATCCATAGCATAGGTTAGTTATCTATTCACTTTTTTATTTATTATTAACATTTTAATCTCTGTAATAATTTGCACACCGTAAGGTAGACTGTAGGCGATCGCATTAATTTATTAATAGCATCTTATAACTGTACCCTGTACCTATACCCTCAGCAATTATGGTTCTGTTTCTCATTCTGAACTACTTAACGATTACGAATCTTGTTAGCTTAAGAGGCACATAAGGGGACAGCAGGAGCTAAATGCGAGTTTTATAATGCGTTTAAGTATTTATATAATTCACTGCAGTAAACAAAATCAAAATCAAAAATAATATATGTGATATCAAGAGAGCACTTAAGGGTACAACAGGACCCCGTCGGGGCCGCGGGTTGTACACTCGTTTTCGCGGCCTCGACATAGAGGGCTAAGAAGGAACATGGGTGGTTTTTAGTCAGAAGAAGTCGAAGAGCGGTAGGAAGTGTCAGACTTCTACTGACTAAAAACCACCCATGTTCCTTCTCAGCCCTTCGTGTCGTGGCCGTGGTATCCCTTTCGAACAGCCCGCAGCCCCGACAGGATGAATCACAATACTTACAATACGCTAAGAACAAAAATCAGAGGTGGTGGTCTTGGGTTCGACCCGAAATCTGTGACTTGGAAGTCGGACAGTCAGACCACTAGACCATCACTGTTGGTAATGTTTTTTTTGGCAGATGAGGAATCATCAATTGACTCCTCCCGCTTTGAGCGGAGCGGTAGGGAGTGTCACATTTCTACCGACTAAAAACCACCCATGTTCCTTCTCAGCCCTTTGTGTTCGGGGTCACGGTATCTCTTTCAAACAACCCGCAGCTTGGTAATGTTAACATAGAACTAGCAAGTTTCATATCTAAAGTAGGTACCAATAGTTCTAAATAGTCAAACTAAAACTTTTCTCAACTATTTTCAAGGTAAACCAATAAACGAACATCCAAAACGAAACTTCCATTATTATCAATAACACTTCTTCCCTAATAACCGTTGCATCCATATCATATAACGCGCACGCAAGCTACCCAAATCACGAACCCTTGATAGGGAACCCTAAAATATTAAATAATGAATATTCGGTGCGTCCACGGCCCTATTATTAAATCATGGAGGCTCGCGCAACAATTAGTGATGTTCTCACACCGATGGACAGACAGTACGGTCATTATAATTGTCGGAGTAAAGGAATCGGTATTTTTGAGAAAAACTTTGAAAATAAATTAAAGTACCTACTGTTTAGAAAAAAAAGCTGTGAAATAATGGGTATATAGTTGTTCTCTCAATCATTGTGAACATGTTTTTGTTCTAGACCTTCCCTGAGAACCTTCCAGTTACGGAGATATTGGAGATTAAATTACCAATTTTTCTCGTAAAAAGCTCTATTTTTTGATATTGTGACTTTACTTGAAATATTTTGAAGACTATTCAATGCTCATATCAGCATGTTTTGAGTGTAGCACATTGAGTCCTACCATATAACGTGTTTTTTCACCCCAAATAAAAGTCTTTTCCTAGCAATATTTTTTACGTAGTTTGATGTACAGAATGCTCCTCGACAGAAAGGGCTAAAAAGGAGCCTTCACACTAAAAGTGAGTCCGTTTACATCTTTTATGTGACGTGGATGTTACAGTAGACCATAGACAAAGACTGAATCGCACGAAAGAAACTGAAAACGATCACCTAATCTGATTCTCGTTCACAAGTTATCAGGCTATATTGCATAACAATGATGGATGGCATCGAGAGCTCTTCATGCAGATTGAATTAGCTGATCACGTTAAGTTAGATTAGTGAATTTCGCTATTCGAGTTAGTAGGGATAATAGATATGCGTTATATTTGGTCTCTGAATGTCTATAAAGGGTGTAAAAGTACCCTTAACGCAAACGAAAGGCATTTGTTCTCCCCACCACTGCGATCATTTTTTGGTTCTAGACCATACCTGGGAACCCCCTAGTTACGGAGATATTGGGGGTCAAAGTTCCAAATTTTGCACAACTGTTTTTGTAAATACCTACTAGTTTTCAGGTTATACTTAACTTTAGTTAAATTACCTCCATGACCCGTTTACTGTTCAAAGCATCCACTAGCACAATGTTTTAAGAGTGCTACATTGAGTTTTACCTTAAAATGTGATTTTAGACCCCAAAAAAAAAAGTATTTTCAAAAAAATTTGCGTAGGGGTAGGTACTTAGTTTGATGTACAGAATGCTTGGTTGACGTATGTGTGAAGGGTTAATTTACACCCTGTATATTACCAAGTGTTAATTCTAATGACGATTCGTATTTTTTTAAATATCTTCCAATCATTTGAAGTACCTAGTCTCTATAGCACAGCTGCTTAGCACCCCTTCTGTTCGTAGTATCCGCATTTCTCAGGTTAGTTGTACCTAGACATATTATATTATTTCTTTACAAACCAGCTATAAAAGATAACTATTATTAAAAAATAGCTTTGCAAATTTATTTATCGGTAGTATTATTAGGTTTTCTTCACCGTTTTGAGAGCAGCGGTCATGAAATAAATTTCACAAAGTAATGTGCCTACTGTTCGTAAGTCGGGGCCGCCACCACTGGCCCACCACTGCTCTCAAAACGGTGAAGGAAAACATCGTGAGGAAACCGGCATGTCTTAGAACCAAAAAAATCGAAGACATGTGACATCTACCAATCCGCGTGGTCGATTATAGCCCATTCCTTCTCAAAAAGAGAGGAGGCCTGTGTCCCAGCAGTGGGAACATTAATAGGCTGTTTATGATGATGATGATTATTCTAAATTATTTGCTCCCGATATTTCGAAGCTGTTACAAGTGTGGAATGAATGAAGAATGCAGGAAAAAATGGATTATCACGGAAAATATCCCGTAAGTAATAGGATTAGTTTACTTAGTTAGGTATTAAACTTTAGACCTTAAAACAGTGTTAATTCAGGTACACTTTTAATTGTTTTATTGGCTGAGTTGATAAAATGTTTGAAATGCAGAAGTTGATAAGATATGGCTATATTTAAACGTGATCAGACTATAATATTCCCACTGCTGGGGCACAGGCCTTTAGCTATGAGTGTGATTGGGCTGCAAAATAAAATAACTAAGTAAATAAGAGCCCGATTTTTGTTTTGGTTTGAATACTAGTTGGTTTCCTTGTGATGTTTTCCTGATGGTCCTCTTTCCATAGTACCTCAAGTGATACACAATAACAAAGCTCCCCTTCGCCTAACTAGCATCTGTTTGTGTTCTGTCAGGGTTGATACAAGTAGGTACATCTTGTGACAACATTTGTCTGGAAATTGATAGATTTTGGGAAGGTTGGTTTGAAAATTCATTTTGATCACGATTTTTACTGTAAAAAAAGAGTCTTGTTTTAACCTCTATTGTAATAACGAAACAGTTTTTAATTGATAAAGAACAAGTTTTAAAACTGATTGCAAATCATTAGCCACGAAATATTTCTCACTCCAATAAACTAACTAATAAAATAATAAAAATCTTTCGTCTAATTATTACGAAGTCAGTAACATCATTAAATAATTCTTTCAAATATTTCAAACGGTCACCTAACGATACATAATTACTTTCTCCATAATTAATAATAACATAAAATAATATTAAAATACATTAATTTATTCATATGGCTACTGTGAATTTATACGTACGCCATTATACAAACTAGTTTATTGATTTATTCATAGCTACAAATTGAATGCTAACATTATCATATTGTTATTGTAATTCGAGTTAACGGGTTTCCAAATCACCTTCTATTGAAGTTAAAAGCTCGGGAATTAGTAAAAGCTTCGGTTAGTCAATTATCCAATCGAGCTTCAAAGGTAACTTTTACTTTAAACCCAACCATTGTTAACATGAAAAGGTACAAAAAGTGTGTAGGCAGATGCTTATTATGTTTCCAGTTGAGCAGCTCCCCAATACCCACCATCACGCCATTAGCTATTAACAAGCGTAACCAGATTATCTCGTCAATAATTCGGCACACTCACCACACAAATAAAAACAATTGTATATTTTTTCCTCAATGAGTTTATTGCGGCAGAACAATATATGAAGCTGATCATATTACGTTTACTTTCAACATCAATTACGAATACTCTACACGATATCATGTCGTACGCCGAGTCCATTAATATTTATAATATTCGAGTCCGTATTGCACTTTGCTTCACAAACGCCAACTCAACACCCAAGCTGCTATCCCTGTTAACTTACAGTTCGTGGGATCGATAATTACGATATATTTGTCTAAATATCACAAGAAAATACAAAAACGAAATACGAAATAGAATTAACACAATTAAAATTATTAACAATTAAATATACAGAGTCTGTGTCGCATCAAGACGTGAGGTATCTATCACCAGGGCGAGCGCGGGTGGCGCGAGCGTCATGACACTGGGACGTGGTGCTGGTATAGTTGCTCCTGACGCTCGCACAGTGAGGTCATCTTCTTGAACGACTCGGAGGTCTCGCGAAAAAGCAGGTTGGCGTCGTCCCGGGGCCGCGCGTGCGCCGCGTCCAGCCGCCCCGGGGAGATCACCGGCGCGGACGACGCCGATAGAGGCGACATCGACTCCCGCGCCTGTTGAGCACCCGCTGGTGCCCCGTACGGCCCACCACCTGCCTGCGGCACTCCGTTACCCATCAGGAAAGGGGACGGAAAAAATCCCCGATCACCGAACTGTGGAAACAAGCCTGCTTGCAGAGCAGTCAAGTTCCGACTGTAGAATTTCATAGTTTCAGTCACGTAGGTGGGAAGCTGAGATGCTTCCTCGTTGCCACCGTATCGCAGGCTCTCTAATGTCGATGCGAGCCCTTTTATATCTGCATACAATTTATTTAGGAGTTCTGCATTGACTTCAAACGCTGGTTTCTGTTCCGGCGAGCCAGTGGACAGCAGCCGCCGATGCAGGTCAACGTTCGAGCTGTGTCTGTCTCGACTCCGCCGAGAAGGGAAGGCGGCGTCACAACCGTTCACCTCGCACGGGTGAAGCAACTTCAAATGGTCATTTCTGTAATGCATGCGCAGCGTGAAGTGGTTCTGAAATACTTTCCCGCAAGCGGTACATCTGTCGGGGTTCTCGTCGTCTATGGGTATTTCTAAGTCGTTGATGTCTGACCTGTCATCTGTCCTATCGCTGCTGGCTGACGGCGAGCGCGCCCTTGCTAAGCGCTCTTCCAATGCATGCAAGTCACTCCCGCTGTCGCTCGGAGTATAGAGATCGGAACGTAATCTCAGCCCTTCGCGGACAACGCTAGGGGCACTCGACTCGTCGTCCGACTCACTCTCACCCTTCACACGCGTCACCGATTCCGAGTCCACAGTAGCTTCCTCACCGTTCTGAAATGACTCGGTACTTTCAGGCTTTTGTTTTTTGAGCGATAGGGGTTCCTCTTCAGCGCGACTCGAACTGGGAGTTGACAGGTTTCTAAATAAATCCGCTTGATATTCTTCATCGGACACGTTGTATTCATTGTTCTGTGAACACCGGGTGGGATTGCCGCTCTTCCTCTTGCGTTTGTTAGGAACGTGGGACGTCTTATCGTCCGAGGCGGTGGGGTCAGCGCGACTGTTTACACTATCAGGTTTCACAACAACGGGTTTGGTATCGTCTCTGTTTTTATTTACACTTAAATCTTCAGGTTCATCCGCGTAGTTTAATCGTTCTACAACTGGTGATGTAGTCCGTTCATCAGATCTATCTTTATTATCATCATCGGAAATATCATCATTAATTTCACTATAATAATTGGACTCTTCTTCGTGCATAATATGAGGTTTGGCAAGATCTAGTGCACTGCGGTGATGATGTTCATCCGAATGTGGAAGCTTTCTGTACATTTTCTCAATTTCACTGAAATTGCGGAGGTCATCGAGTGGCACACGCGGAGGAAGTGGAGTAGGTCCCGGAGGCCCGCTGAGCTGAGGTGGCAGACGCGACGCCAGCTCGGGCGGCAGCAGCCCAGGAGGAGGTATGGGGAGCCGCGCCAGGGCAGGCAGCAGCGGGAACGGCTGCGCTGACCGACCGTCGTGTGCCGATATTTTGCGTCTCACATGCGGCGAATGCAGCTTCGGATTCGGGTTAGCACTGTGCCGGTTTCTCGACCTTCGCGAACTAAACATCATGGTGCATCCTTCCACTGTACACTTGTGCATCTCTCGCAGGTGCACCGCCGAAAAATGGATTTTTAACGCGCCTTTATCGCAGAAAGTCTTGAGGCAGACGTTGCACTGAACTCTCTTCTTGCCAGTGGCGGGGTTGACGAACTGGACGCCGAGCCCGAGAGGCCACGGGGCCGGCGGCGGGTCGCGCCTGTCCAGCGGGTACTCGGGCGACCGGCGCTCATCGCTCTTGTCGTCATCTCGGCCGCTGAAGCTGGCGCCGAGCTTGCGGAAATCGAACTGAGGCGCAGGTTGAGTCACTCGAGGCATCATAAAATAGTCCAGACCGGCCGGGAGGCCGGGAACCGCACCGTACTCTTTGGGTTCCATCACGTCACTGTCATAATATGCGCGCGTAGTGCGAAGCGGGTGGCGCGCGTCGCGGCCGCTTTGCGACTGAGGACGTGCGACACAGGTGACCGAGCGCGGGCGGCAAGCGACAAAGGCCAGCGGTGCGGGGGTGTGAGGGCGGTGCGGCGGGCGTGCGCGGTGTGGGGGTGAGGGAGGGCGCGGGGGGGCAGGCCGCAGGTGGGAGGAGCGAGCGCTGGGCGGAGCGGATCGATGCGGTGGGGACACGCGACACTCGCGCACTCCGCCACTGTAAACACTGGAGAACTAAAGCATCGCAGGTTACGTAACGACGACACATACGGCACGGTTGCACATAGCCATACACGAACGATTGCATACCGACTCAGTTCCGTGTTTAATTATAGAGATGTCGACCGCTTTGCTCTTCGTGAAGGAACGAACAAGAAATCTTACTTCATTCTGTTTTGATCTCTGACAAACCTCAAGCAAGTCCATACAACTGTAACATTACCTTCCACACGTTATTCGCAATTAAAAGTAGAAAAAAATGATCCTATTTTTTGTTTTCAATCTTGAAGTTCATATTCACAAAAAGCAACTAAGCGGCTTTACTTTTTTCTAGGAAACATAACACGTCTGCCGGCGCTACTAAAGCGTAAATCATTTCTTGGAAACTCCAAATTCAACTCTTGAATGAAGTGTTCTTGAGACAGCTGAAACTCTTGTAATACAAAGAAGTGTGTCTGGTCTCTTAGAATTACTTAATTTTAATATTTTATTTTTTCGCACACATAACATCACGCCTGTAATACCCGAAGGGTTTAGCAGAGATGTAGCTTATAGTACCTACTATAAGCTACATCTCTGCTGACCTACACCAACATTTCACCAGTTAAGTTTAAGTCCCATCTAATAAGGGGCAAGCCTATTGCCACCAAATGGGTACAAATCCAGACTAATAATTAATAATAATAAATAACTTTATTTCACAAAAGCAGATTAAACATGTTTTATATACTCCGTAACTGCTAGTGAGAAATTCCTGTTGGACCCAATAACACTTTGACTGACCAGGGAATGGAAGTCAGGACTACATGCTCAGCGGTTGCGCACTGTTCTGTTCTTCTGTTCTGCTTCTCTTAAAAAAAAAACATTACTTAGATAAATTGCCAAGTTTTGCTTGTAATATCATTTGCTAGCAGATATTTTGGACGATTACCTAATTTTCCTTTTTGTTTTCGGAAAGCGCTGAGATTTAATCTTTTACAACTGTTTCCAAAATGTTGTTGTTTGCCTGTTGTTGCTGTTGGTGGTTACCTAACCAGTTCTGATATGCTCGTTTATCCTAGAGTTGTTGTAGAAGTGTAGACCTTCGACAGTTATTACAGGATAGTCAGTGGTCCAAAAGTCTGACAACCAGTTTTAGCAAGTGGTGTCGTGTATCCCAGCACTAACTGGGTTGTGGAAGTCACATAGGCAGCCGCTTCATGTAAAATACTGGGGGTCTAAAATGGCCACTTTAGCAGATCATAATATGAATTGAAGAAGAGAGAGACTCATAAGAACCAAGGTTACCGACATAGCCCGAAGAATTGCCAAAATTAAGTGGCAGTGGGCAGGGCACATTGCTCGCAGAACCGATGGGGCCGATGGGGCCGGAAAGGTCTGGAGTGGCGACCGCGAACCGGAAGACGTTGCGTTGGAAGGCCTCCCACTAAGTGGACCGATGACCTGGTGAAGGTTGCGGGGACCCGCTGGATGCGAGACGCACGGAACCGGTCAATGTGGCGACACATGGGGAAGGCCTATATCCAGCAGTGGACGTCTTTCGGCTGAAATGATGATGATGATGATTATGAATATGAATTGCGTTAAAAAGCGTAAAATGGACCTGTGATCTATTACTACAATACAAAGTCCATTTTTCGTATTTAACGCAATTCATATTATGATCTGCTAAAGTGTCCATTTTAGACGCCCAGGTATTCAGCTGTACCTACTTATCAGGTAAGACTGAAACACGACCCCAAAAAAACAAGACAAATGATTTTACATGATTATTTTCCTCTTTTGTTTTCGAAATGCTTTTGGAATTGTTTTTTTTACAACAGTTACGGAACCTTATCAGTTCTGATATCATCGTCTTATATTTATTCTTGAGGTGACCAGATGTTGGTGGCTGCGACCTAAGAGTCTTAGAACCTGGGTTCGAACCCAAGCAGGCACTGTGCTTATAAATATTTCATCAGAACTTTTGCTCAAAACGATAAAGAAAAGTATGAAATCCACCACTGGGCCCGCGTGGTGGATAACAGCCCGCACCTTATCAAAAAGAGGAGGGCTGTGTCCCAACAGTGGGAACGGGTGTAGGCTAACCTTATACTTATTATAGCCGCTAAGTACCTATAGTATACTCAGTCTATAAAATGGCGCTATGGCGGATATTCGGAATGTCAGAGCTCTATTGGTTTATGTCGTCAGGCTCTTGAAAACCATTTAACCTTTTTGTAATTATGATTTTGATGATCACTGTTCAGTGTAACTAGAGTATAACCTCTACAGAATATAGTAATTTTCAAGTTAATGAAAACAGCTAGCATAGAAAAAAATATTACTTATAAAGTAATTATTGACGTCCAACATGTCTCTTGACGTCGAGTAGGTATTATCTTTAATAATTATAATAGAAGTCTACGATAACACCTTTACCCTAACGAAACCTAAACTACTAATGTAGGAAGGAATTCATTTTCGATTCGGTAATTTATACTTCCTAAGAAAGGGACAGATACCAAAAACATGAACCAGTAAAGTTGTAGGAAACACCAATAAATTAATTTTCACTGAAAATTTGCTTTAGCGAATTAAATCTAAATACTAATTACGTTCTTAGATAATCATAATTGCCTTTCTACAAACAAACAAAATACAAGTTTACTATAATTTTGCAAAAATAACAACATGAACGAACCTTAACCTACCTATGGCGCCTGAGCGTTCAGACAAGTAACGCCATCTACATTTACACCAACCAACTATAACACACATCAATGAAAACCCTCAACTTCAGATCACGCATGTCAATAAATCATTGTTCTATATTTACAAAACGTTTGGGAACGTGTTAAAAACAAAACAAGGCGGTTGTAATAAAATAACGGATTTTCTTTATGATTTTTTTGTTTGATGTTCAAGTCTTCAAGGAGTTTTTATATACAAATCAAAAAGTATTGTTTTGAGTTTGACCATCAAAAAGGTTGAGCGAACGGTTTTCGGTAGTGTTTTATGGTTTTAATAGTCTTGTTTGGTAGGTAAATTAAAAACTTACTTTGACACCTGCTATAGACAAGCAGATTCTAATCAGTTTTTGTAATTTGCGTTCGAGTTAGATTCGAACCTACCTGAACCATTCACGCCATTCAGTACAATTAGTAGTTTTTTAACCACGTGCCCTAAAACAGGAGGAGGTTATTTAGGTAAATAAATAGGCGAGTATCCTTTTTGGCACAGTCAGACATAATAAAAAAACACGACTTTTAACAAATTTTCTTCGTCGTCTCGGTCCATTTTCCCAATGTCCTCCCCATTTCTATTTCAAAACATTCTTTATAAAACAAACCAATCGTATTTAAAGCCGGGATTGGTCCAATCCCGCTCGATCTCGAGATATAACAGTCAGATGCGTTCCATGGTCTGTTAGATGTCGTATCGCGCTTGCCCGATTATTCTTCATCTCGGAAACAGTTACAATCGAGTATCGTTCCGCGGTTCACGCGTAAACAGAGCTCTTTTATTGTGTGGTGTATGGCATAGGAGAAGTAACATAACGTAGTGTCTGTTTTTTTTCTTATGAGAGGCTAACGTCTTATTAATATTATATAAGTAACTTGTGGAACCAAATGTGTACCAATAAGACTTATATTCGGTCGTACTTTATCAATTGTTCCAGGACAGGACAATTACACTATCAATCACACTATACCTACTATCATTAATTTACTCCCAGCTTAGCTGTTCGCAAACAATCAATTCGAAACCGATTCATGTTATTTTGGCATTACGAGAGCGAGCGAGATACTTGTAGACGTACCTACGAAATATTCGATTCGGTTTCCATTCGATTGTTAGTGGACAGGTATGCTGACGTTGCTCTTTTATTTTATACTTGTAGTTGATATTAATACTTCTACTTATATCAAAATTAACACAATTATTAAGTGCCCTAACAATATCTTTTTGACCACATCTCCGGTATACAATAAAAAGGTTGCTGACCATGTAGCTACTTACTGCCAAGTCTCATTGGACTTTAGAATACATTGACTGTAGTCAGAATAAAAATATGAGATATTTTTGTCGTACATCACTCACATTTTCACAAAGAAAAAAAACGATCACGACGTCGTTTTCAAAAACCGCTATCGCTTATGACATAATCGAAACACTTGATTCTACAACTCGCTGTTCGCTCATAACTTGTCCCGGAGTATAGTCACCCATATTATACTCTCAGTTTCGCGGTACGTAACATAAACAAGATCTCTTTTTGTCCTAAGTGATCCGCCTCTGGTCAACGTTGATTTTTATATCGGCTTGAGAGGGTTTCACACTTGATTTGATAATCGTCGAACTAAAGTTAGTTAAAATATTTGTCAGTAAGTACGAAAGGATTCTTTTTAGAGGAATGTAAGTAAGTACGAAAGGATTCTTATTAGAGGAATTGTTTTAAAGTTATTTTTCTCACTGTTAGGTTGTTTCATGTAGGTACTTATCAGACAGCTCTGGTATTTTAATAAAATTAAGGAATAAGTTTTTCTTCGCTACAAGGAAAGAAGACTGCAGAAGGAGGTGAAAGATTATTTAACTTACTAAAAAAAACCTGCTTTATAAATAACTCAAAAGAAGAAATAAATTTAAAAAAAAAACTTATTATGAGATATTAAAATGGTAAGATAAATTTTAATCAGACTCATGCTCATTAAAATGCTAAGCGACTGCCACAATTATACAAGCTTTTAGTTTGTTTTGTACAGAGCATCAAAATAAAAGTGAATCTGCATAATGAATAATGATTCATTACATACAGCGTAGTAAGCTACAGGCAGCGCCATCTCTTATGATTTTATGGATCTAAACTTTTAAAGTGTAACGTCTAAGAGTAGCGTATTTTTGAGTGACGGCATTCATTTTTTTTAAAACGACATCATGTATACCTATGGCAAGAAAAGAGGTGTCTGGTGAGATGACGTGTAATAGAGAAATATGGTAGAAGAGGACATGCTGCACCGACCCTAATGAATTGTGATAAGGGTAGTGTTGTAAAAAACTCAAGTCTTTTAAAGAATGTTGTTAATATTCATTCATTGATGTTTTTATTTAATTCGAGATTGATCTGTTATTTTACGTATCTGTCATTTTCAGATCTTGTCATTTTGCTACACCTGGCATTAGGCGTTTCTGACAATTTGCTAATCTGTCATTTTGCCTTTTAATCTTTATTTCGAGACTTGAGTCGATTTTCAAGACTAGGACTCGTTGAGTCTTCTGAGTCCTTTCGAGTCTTTTAAGTTCTTTGAGCTAGACTGAGTCATGAACTTGATTTGGTGTATTATAATACGTAATACTGGGTGATTTTATATCGTCATCCATATTTATTTACAGATTAAAAATAAATCGCACAATAATTAACAATTAAATTGCATTAAACGCAAATAACCTTGTGTTTTTTTTGGCAGGACTCAAGTCTTATTACAAAAGACTCCAAATTCTGAAGGACTTGAGCTTTATAGCTTTATTACAGGACTCGAGTCTTCAACAATAGCTCAAGTTTGATAAGACTCCAAGACTCGGGTTTCTTACAACACTAGATAATGTCAAGAGAATGATGACGATTGTTGTTTAATGGTTTTCCACTACGTAGGTAATTGTAGAGTAACATCTGGTTAGGCATGTCATTTTGGCAATTCCTTACGCTTTTATTCCGTAAACTATTGCACGACCTAGAGAAACCTAGATCCTGCAATAGTTTTGCATAAAAGTAATCAGTCTTCATTTTCCTACCTATCTTGTAAAATCAATGTCCTCAGTTTAGCTGTAACGCTGTAAAACGCACTTACTTATTTATTCTCCTCAATTAATTCCAAATCAAGGTCATCCTAAGTATTTCCAAATTCCACGTCAAACCGCCACAGAATAATGTACACCCCTCCTAACTCGATCCGACCGACATATTTATTTTGAAGAGCGCCGTATTTTGTTTGGATTAAAAATATTTCTGGCTACACTTGCACACGACACTGTTAGAAGTATCGCCCTGTACACTGGCGAACAAAATTATAGACACGTGCCTCATGCTGTATACTTTTTCGTGGCATGACGCACATAGGTCGAGTGGATTCTTGAGACGATTTTTCTGAATGTCATGAAGAGATTGAAGGTTGATTTTTCAGTGGATTTTCATTGAAAAGTTCGGTTTGTTTGAATGACATAATTATGTTTTGGCGTATGGATTGATGAGCGCTCTGCTGTTTATTTCGAGAGGCGTGCATGTGATGTTCGTGTGTATATGATGACGTTATTAGTCTTATTAGTTGTCTTAGGACATTAGTAGGTAAAATTCTTCTAGTTCTGCGCGCCATAGTTTTGATCGCCATAGTCTGGATCAGCAGGGCTATTGCGTATCTTTTAAATGTCAGTGGCTATCATATTGTCCATGGATTAACTGTCAAATTGGTTATGGTTTAGTACAAAATGAAACCATTTAACATTATTTGATGAACACTATATGATAGCCACTGTCATTAAAAAGATACGCAATAGCCCTGCAGATCTATATTGCGATATGAGCAGCTCTCATAGCTCTTTGTAAAGAGGATGTATAACTAGATTTTGTGATTCGTATCGTTGCTTGATTGCTGCAATCGTTTTACATCAAAGTATTTCTACCAGATCCTAACTCGAAAACTGTAGGTACTTTTATCAAAAACCCAATTCTCGTTCGAAAACATTAATCTTCTCTTAGTGAACCTCTACCTAACACTTTCGGGATTGCAGGCGAGACTTTATGTTATGTGTTATGTTATCTGCAGGGCTATTGCGTATCTCTGTTGACAGATTTATTGATTATCACTTTGGATCTGTGTGCTTTGATTATCTGTCAAATGGTTTCATTTTGTACTAAACCATAACCAATTTGACAGTTAATCCATGGACGATATGATAGCCACTGTCATGTAAAAGATACGCAATAGCCCTGCTGAGCGCAACGACAGGCGACCATTCAAATATGAAAATAAATGAATAGCGATACAATGACAGATTGAGACTCTTTGACAGGTTAAGACTAAACCGAAAAGATGCAAATTCAAAAAAATATACCAATTACTATTCTGATGGATTTCTCCTCTGCCAACTAGCGATCGGTTCACTTCAAGGCAACGCTACAGATTTGCATTTCCTTTCCTCAACTGTTCACCAAGCATGGAAGTGTCTTCAGTAAACATATTAAAAGCAATACCAATCCATAACACTTTCGTTGCGCACGCCTGTTGGGCACAGATCGCGTGCTTCATCCTCACATCCGGCTGAACAAACGGCCACCGGAAGTTGTTATAAGTATCTGTGTGTTTTTCCATCTATCTATATACCTATATCTTTATTATTCATCTATGTATAAAAAGATAAGTCCTGACTTACTGACTCATCAACACCCAACCTAAACTCATGGACGTAGAAAGCTGAAATGTTGCACAGAGGTTCCCTTTACAATGTAGACAAGGAATAAAAAAGTATTTTTCGAAATTCAACCCCTAAGAAATTTAATAGGGGATGAAAGCTCGTCTAGAAACTCGTGGTTTTAGTTTAAACCATGAAATTGGTGATTAATTTTAATACCGGTAGTACGTTCCGTGAGATATTGTACGACATACACGTGGGCAAAGCCGCGGGAAAACCTTAGTCTGCAAATATTACTAGTATCGTGTTAAATGTCATTAAATCGATGTTTCCTCCGATGTGTATATTAATCTCGTGGAAACTGAAGGTTGCATCAAAAACGGTGGAACTGCATGAAAATCATAAAAACATTTGACGTTTCCGCTAGAATAACTGACAGGTTGTAATTGATTTGGGTGTGTTTGTGTACATATTTATGAGCAATTTTCTGTCTTTATCTTCGTATTGATTTTAATCTTTTGTTTGGGTAAATTGATGGGCTAATCAATTATTTGTTTTTTGTGGTATTACCACCATATACCTACACTATTAATTTTGATTGATTATGTATCAGCGTAGGTATATATGCAAGGCTAAGTTTCACTTCTTATGTTGGCTGATGATGAATTGATTTACTCGATAATTTACTTAAGATATTATCGCCTATTTTTTAAACATGATACCCACACCAGAAACAAAGCAACGAAAGCAATTTCCCAGAAAACTGCAAAAAAAAAGTGTGTTTTAAAGGACAATAAAGGATGCCTCTTCGTGAAACCGTTGTAAAGGAGATGGAAAACGGTGGGCCCAAATGTAATAAGTTGAGATATGATCTCAAAAATTAGACATATTTTTTTTTCTAAGAATATGAAAAATCACTTCAATTCTCAATCTGGAAGCGGAGAAATATGAAAAAGATAGTTTTCGTGAGATTGTCGATTCAGTAATCGATTACACGGTTACGAAAATAAAACTTTTGCACTAAACAATTAACTCAAAGTAATTAAATGCACTATAGGATATACTTATATGCAACATATTGCATATAACTACAGTCATAATAATAAATCATATATCAAATAATTACTGAAAAACCAATTTTAATGATTATCGATTTCATATCGATTCAAATCTCTCTTATATTTTTAGTCTATGTCTCTGACATGACAGCTGACTGACATTGACACTAGACAGTGGCCGACTTGTTTGTTTACTCGTTTCGTGTTTTTCGATGCGTTTTGAGTGCTTTCCCGATTATTCGTCATTTTTCACGACTGCTTTGTATTTTACGGATTCTGACCCTGCCTACCTTGTACGACCCTTGCTTTCACCTTGGACACCGAAGATCGCTCAGGAATCAGCTGTTAGTTAAAGATTGTAACATAACCTCATTTTTACTTAATCTCTTATATCTCTGTTCTCAGATTGACAAAATCCGCAGAATTTTCAGTGAAAGGTTGATAATATATAAATTATTAATTGACACCACTTTCATCTTCTTACACCTAGGCCCAAGATTGTATGAAATCCTTTCAGTCTCCTTTCAAATCATAACCCACCCAGCTAAAACTATCATAGGACATGGAGTTCAGGCAGCAGATGATCAGTGATAATACCTCGATATAATATTCATGCCAAACAGATTCTATGTTTGTTATTAACCCATCGCACTCAAATTCGACATTACCATAAATTACCTCTTAAAGAACATCAATTAAAAACACGCATTACGCTAACAGCTTTATAACTCATAATTCTAATGTAAAACACGAATTTTAAAGATGGCTGCCGCCGAAATCCGTAACACTTGACAATCAGAGCGTTGTTATCGTGCGAGCTGGCACGCGAGGATATATCCTTGACTTGGTTGTTTGAACAAAGAATATGAGTAATCGGAGTATCATTTGTACTCACGATATTGGTTGGTTGAATTTGATTGGCGTAGCACAGGGCTGTATCCTTTTGGCCGTGAGCTACAAGCTCAAATGACACGTATGGCGACAGAGACATATCATCTACTCACTTTTGTCCCATGTAACTTACGTCACGCGATAATGTATACCTTTTTCTTTCATATAATTCCGGGCCACGTTTGCAGGATGAATCAGAACCGATGGGCCAGAGTCGTCACGCATGGGGTGCCAGAAGACGGGCGTCGCCGCCGAAGGAGGCCTAGAAAACGCTGGCGTGACGACCTAGAAGCGTTCGTGACGAATTGGACGGAGAAAACAACACAGAGGGAAGAGTGGAAGGCTATAGGGGAGGCTTTTGCCCAGCAGTGGGACAACTTAAGCTAAATAAAAAAAATAAAAAATTCCTCACTTATCCCGTTGCCTGTAGGTAATAAAATCTTGCAAGGAATTTTTTAAGCCATTTTAAGAACTAATCCATTTAAGAATAAGGCATTTCCAGAATTAGTCCTATTAAGAATTAGCCATTTCAAGAATTCGTCCTTTTTAAAGCTGTTAGGCATTTTAAGAATTACGCAATTATCGTCTAAGCACGCCATTGAAGGAGGCCTAAGTGAGTAGCCAATGTTCATCCCATCAATAGCCAAAAGCTAAAACATGCTAGTCATACTCAAACTGACTAACTTATAATAGCGCACAATGTGAATATAGGACACGCCAGACTGACCTTTGTTAATTTTAAAGACCCGAATGACAAACTGGTATGGAACGAGAGCACCTAACTGTAGTCTTAGCATAACATAAGTAATAAATTGTTCCCACAGGTTTTGGCAGTGGGGTACTAGGGAACACTCACATTTCGCAAGTCATATTTAGATCTTAGGACTCGACCAACATTACCGACATAGCTGATCGCTGAACGGGTGACTGATGGGGCCGAAACATTCTGGAGTGTCGACCGCAAACCACTAGGTAGACCGATGACCTGGTAAAGATTGCGGGGACCCGCTGGATGCGAGACGCACGGGACCAATCAATGTGCCGACACCTGGGGGAGGCCTATGTTAAGCAGTAGATGTTATTTGGCTGAAATGATGAAAAGGACTCGAGCCTATTGCAAGATGATGCAATGTTTTTACTACAAGAACACCAGATTATGGATGTCCGAATGAAACTTCATTTACATAATTACAATCCATCAATATGTAAAGAAGTGTTCTGAAACGCAAAACGGGCACAAACTACAAACGTCTTAATTAAATTTTCAACAACAGCACATCTACATAATTACACTAATTACCAACAATGATTAGCAACACGGGGTCGACATACACACAATCCACTACTAGCTGTGTTAAACCCTGACAAAATCCGCCGACGAAGGAAATAATATATCACCCAGGTATATCACGCTGGTATTACGAAATTATCGGAGGAAAAACGGTGCCAAAGAAATCGTATCCTCAGCCATCAGACCTCCAAATATAATGACAGGACAATCCGCCCAACTTACTTTAAAAACTGCTTGAAAAGACTGAGAATAAAGCAACCTTATTTCTAAGGTGTTAAGGTTGGTTGTATTGTTGGTTAGACGTATTATTATTTATTAAGTAATACGGCTTGCTGCGCGGGAGTTGGGCCGTGTAACGCCCGTGCGGATGCTACAAGTAAAAGCAATGATACATCGCGGATTTCGTCGCGTTGTTGGTGGGTTCTACTTGTGGCTGTTGGGTTGAAACAATTTTTAATAGAGAACATTATGCAACTTGGTAACATTATTGGTAACAAAGTTACTATTTAATAAGCTGGCCACTTTCTTTAAAAGTGCACTACCCTAAGTCTACTCAAGTTCTAAGCACATCACTGGCTTTTGGTTTAACTGCGCCAATATCTGTTAAACAAAACATGTAGGAAACGGTTCTAAATAACTTCTGCAGAACAAAGAACGTCTGCAGTTGTTATCTCTCTGCTCATAATCAAATCTCCTTAGACTTTTCAGACACGTTATCATTCATACAAATAAGGATGAAAGTTAACTCTTTTTGAACGTCAAATTACATAAGAAAATCTCTCAAAATGCTATTTCCTAGTGGGGGTAGTTTTTAAGTGGTGTGCATAATTATGCCCCATGTAACGAACCAGATTTTATTACTTCGATAAAATACGATCTGATTCCTGATTTTATTTAATAATTAAGTCATCAGATCATGCTTCCCAAGCGGAGCAAACCGTCGGCAAGGCGAGGACGTATGTACACACAGAGGAAGTGATTCAGGCGAGGCCTGCTTGTGCACCGAAGCAGTTCGCCGCTTGCGCAATAACCCGCGAGCAACTCCCGCGCATCGCGCACGCGATACACTATGCATGTCCACTTGTCTCGGCGATTTGTGTATAAAAAGTAAAATGTATTATTGAGTTTGGCGACGGCGACGGTGCTGTTGTCACTAAACATTTGTGTAAATATACAAGCTGTAAATGAACTCTTCACACATACGTCAACCAAGCATTCTATACATCAAACTAAAAAAAAGTCGTTACCCAGGAAAACATTTTGAGTAGGGGTACCAACGCAAAAATTTTTGCTGTGAAACGTTTTTTTTTTTGGTCAAAAATCTCATTTTACGGTAAAACTCAATGTAGCACTCTTTAAACATTGTGCTAGTGGATCCTTTGAATAGTAAAAGGGTCATGGAGGTAATTTAAGTAAAGTTATATTCTGAAAAACTAGTATTTACAAAAACAGCTGTGCATAATTTTAAACTTTGACCCCCAATGTCTCCGTAACTAGGGGGTGCCCAGGTATGGGCACCCCTTAGTTACGGAAAAAAAAAATGATCGCAGTGGTGGGGAGAACAAGTGCCTTTCTTTTGCGTTTTGGGTACTTTTACACCCTTTATAGAAAAACACGAGGAGCTCGTTACTAGATAATAACAGCCATTCAGATCATTCTTTAGATTCTTTAGGTAAACCGCGTTTGCCTAGTTAGGTCTGTGGATGGGTGATCGCTGATTACGTACCGAGTATCCTCTGTGCCTTCGAAAGCATGATAAGCTCTCGGTCGCGGCAGTCATTTGTAGGTTTTTGACAGTCGTAACAGGTAGTGACAACCAGTCTCACCAATGTTTAATGACTTAAAAAAATGTGATTCTAATTAGTCCGAAAAATATTCGATCCGTATTTTTTGTTTTATGTTAATAATTGACGTAGATAAAACGCGACAAAGATTTGAGTGGGGGTTTGTGACGTCATACGAGTTTTCAAAGCACTGTATCGTCTTCATTGATTGTTTATTTGAAAAAAGAAATAATACGTGTCCAATATTTTTTGAAAATCTATCTGACGGGTTAATTAGATTTTTTTTTGTTAACTACCCTATTGGTATTATATTACTCATTACTAAGTGCGTTGTAGAGATCAGGTCAGATCGGGTCAGCGACCATGGTCGCTATAATTATGTAATATATTTATTCATTTAAACTTCCTGTACAAGAGTGGTACATAGGCGGACTTAATGCCACAAGGCATTCTCTACCAGTCAACCTTTGGGTTAAAAAAGGACAGCACTGTGGTAGAGTACAAATACAGTAAAAAAAAGGATAATACCATTTTGTAAACATAATACATAAATTGGTGCATACTAATACATAAATATACAGATAGAATTAAATAAACTCATATATATTTTAATACATACAAATACTAGACACCAAGAATATACTGATATTCAGTTGTGTAAACTATGGAGGGGATGACTTAGGCAGTGGATGACATACTGCCTGTGTTTTAACTCATAAACGATAATTAACTTTCTTCTACAACCATTTCATAATACAGACTTTAAGTGTGCAAAAAACTAAGTGCAAACATCCATTTCACTAAAATCTCTAACATTTTCAAACCCTCTTGCTAAACGCAAGTTTAGCATATAATTCATCTGTAATGCAACAAATTACCACCCTACACAATGACTGTGTTCGATGTGCCGACGGCGTGAAAATTTATGGTTTCTGCTTGTGCCTTTTAAGAGGTTGCGTGTCGTAAATGTTGGAGACGCGAAAATGGGTACGGATCCAGCGGGAGCTATGCCAACTTCGAAAACAAAAATGGAAAGCAATCATGGCACAAATGGAATATAGGTAAATGGCCTAATTCCAATTCTAAACAAAGTTACCGTGTTTTCATATTATTACCCGACTGCGTTAAAATACCAACAAAATCAATCCGAAATAGCCTGGTTTTTGTCAGTTTATTTAATCCATCCGCTGGACAAAGACCTCGTCCATAGCTTTCCAGTTTTATTCAATTGCCTGATATACATTGAATAAGCTTCTGAACTCTGATTTTTTAACATGGTGACAAAAATGTTGACAAAATTAACTAATGCCAAAAACTTGAGAAAACGCTAAACGCAGCATTCACTTTACACAGTTTGTAACATCTTGTACTACACAACTTACCCCAAGTTCATTAAAAGGTTGTCGTTTAGCAAAAGCTCGAGTCACTGTCATCATTTATTTTGTCGCAATTACTCGCGACATTTCGACTTTTCATTTCGACCCGACACACTCATTAACTAAGTCGTTAGCTCATTTTATTTTGTGAAACTTTGTCTTTATCTCAAGTATTCAGTCAGTGGATGTTATGAGAATGTGAACAGGCTTTTAGTTAAATAGGAAAGTTCGTAGTATTCTTTGAAATATTCAAATTACCTTTTTTTTTGGGGTGGGAAAACATCTTGGACAGAGCGATATGGAGTGCCAGACTTCTACTGACTAAAAACCACCCATGTTCCTTCTTAGACCTATATGTCAAGGCCGCGGTATCTCTTACAACATTCCACAGCCCAACAACATCCCGCAGCCCTTTATTTTATACTTGAGATTGATATCAATACTTCTTTCTGATATTAATTCAAATTACGTTAGGTAGATATTTGGAATTTTTTGTTTCATAACTTTAACATACATACAGTCCCGCACGGTTCGAGGTTAAGCAGTGCTTGCCAAGGGCGGTCCGTGGATGGGTGACTATAATTACATTCCATTTTTTTCCGAATTTACTCCGTGTTTTGGAAAGCACGTTACGCTGTTTGTCCTGGCTGTCATTTGTTGAACTTCGACAGTCATTGTCGATATAAAGTAGTCAGTGGCATGAAAGTCTGATGTACTGGTTGTGGAAGTAAGTCAGATAGGAGGTCACTCTATGTAAAGTACTGGTACTCAGCCGCATCAGGTTAGACTGGAAGCCGACCCCAACATAGTTGGGAAATGGCTAGGCAGATGATGACATATTTATAAGTGATATAGATAGCTATTGTTAATTTTATTATGTAAGGACTACGCTATAGCCACGTTACAACATTCTGTGTATTTTCAAACAGAAACTTATTTTTGTGTAGGTATATCTCCGAAAAATCTTCTACCATTGAACCCAACAATGATTACTCCTTGTAAAACAAAAAGCAAAAAAAAACCTACTTTAAGGGTGGTATCCACTGACTCGAAATAAATGTTTTAATGACGATCATTATGCAAACACATTAAGGGTATCACCCTCTTTGACTATCGGATTTGAATTTGGTCCAAGTTTGAAAAGCGAAGCGGGCCAAGAAGTAACAAAATGTAATTGACAAATTGCAGCGAAAAAGCCATTCATAAATTATAATCTTAAATCTTCAGATTGACTGATTTCGTTTAGAAAGTATCAATTGTATCATAACAAATAAGCGAGTGTCTAAGCTAACCTAACCTAACCTAACATAGCAAGCTAAGTACTACGTAACTAAACAAACAAATTCAAAGGAAGTTTTAAATAAAACTCTATTGTCCGTGTTTTTTTCTTTTTGTTCCAGCAGAGAAATTCACTAGCAAGAATAATATAACATCATGCCGTCACTGCTACCGAGTTTCTGATGGAAAAGCCCAACAGAATAGCAGTTTCAACAAATTAACAAGAAACGAGAAACCCGCTATCTCCTCCGCTTATAAACCCGTCCCTCTCCAATCACTTGACTCCCGCAAACATTTTTACTTGCCATCTTGCCCACTAATGCGTTCTGAACACAGCAGTTATGACGTAATGTCTTACGAAACGTCGTAATACCGTGACTAAGCCGGATTAAGGGCATCTAGGGACATTTAAATTAAAACGGCTAATTGATTACAGAAATATGGATATTTTTGGAACGAAGTTCCATATCGCGCGTTGTGAAAGGGGGCTAGACGGAAAAAATTCTTACGAAAAGTTGTCACGACACTTTTTGCTATAGTAAGCTATTGTAAGCTGTGCGGCGTCGCATGTTTCTCTGTCTGTCTCTCTCTCTCTTATAAAAAGCAAGCCAGATATTTTATATTTTAAATTTATATAAAAAATAATAATTAAAATAATGTAATTAATATATACCTATATATATATATTTTTTTTTTTTATTATTATGATTATTAATTCTTTTGGTCATTCTTGTGCTGTTTGCGATAGACTTTAACTTCGTTCCACCCGGGTGTCCCTTGACACCTCTCAAGTTTTTTTGTTTGATAGATGTGGTTTGTTTTCATTTTGAGATTAACGGGAAAGAAAATATTGTGACACTCTCGAAACTTAATCAAAGTCTAGAAATAACCTACAATTATATTTATTTACAGCATCAGTAAGGTGAGTTCACGTAACTGAATTTTGGTTCACACATATTAGAACATTTTGTCATCGTATTCTCACATACTCTCAACACATACACAAGTATCTTCCATGTCTACGAGTATAGACACAAGCCATGGGAGTGTAACTACAGAAGTTACCCAATGTTCTCGGTAAGCAAGTTCTTTTCCACTGGATTTATATTTGTTTGTGTTAAAACAGTCTCCGCCATATTAGCCAAACAACTGTTCTCTCTTAGCTAAACAACCCTGTCAAAAGCCTAGGCTAAATAGGGATCTGAAAGACCCTTTCCTGTTTTTATATGAAAAGGTTTTCCTTCAAACATTAAAGGAAAATACAAATGTAACTTTCAACCTTTTTTATTAAGCATTTCCTGAAAGGAACAGCGCCCTTTTTTCCCTAACAAAAGAATTGTGACTAAAAGTTTCAATTCACTAGCATTGTGACGTGACGTGTCGACAATAGCCGGACTTGTCGCAACAAAAACCGATCAACAAGTTGTTTAAACCCTTGTTAGGCTTGTCACCACGTAGTACTGAGAAATGTGAGTTCAAATAACATTAAACTTTATTTTAAAATAGGTAAGGTTGAGTATCACTTTAGCTTACGTCAGAACTGAAGCCATAGACTGAAATAAAACCGAACTAATATAGAGGAAAATTGGCAGTGAGTTAATGGTACTGTGGCAATGTTGGTACTCTGTGTCAAACCCAACCCTCCGCGCGCAAAGGGTCAAACTAGAGGGGAGCCAAAAAATCTTCGACGAAAAAAATAATAATAACACAGACTTATCGCCTTTATGCTGCGGTATCCATACATAAATAACGATAAAAGGAAATTAAATCAAAGTCTTATTAGAATATTAAAAGTTTCGTAGGCGTTTTTTTAATGTCTCTCGCGGTGTTTGGGGATGCATATTTCACTCAATTTGGTAAATGGTGGATGGTGTGTTAGCCATAGCTATTAGAGGGTTCTTTAGTTGGTTTTTATATTTTTTTACGGATATTAAAATGCATTTATTAATTAGAAATTATGGCGGTTATGGCTTGTCGTTAAGTTTTATAGGTTTTTGTGTTGATTGCGGAGACGTTGAAAGGGAACGGTACACAAGTAAAATCAAAAGAGTATTAAAACATAGATTTACATTTCTATTAAATTTTTCAAAATAATGTTGGTCTATGACATGACCAACATTATTTTTCAGAAATATTCTTAGAGGAACCCAGCTTACTGTAGATGCCCTTAAGAAATCGAAAAAAACAGACTCATTGTTATTACTAAGCAAGAAAGAATAGGTACATGATTATAATTCCGTCGAAAACTGGTATTGATGCACTTTTTTTGTATGGCTACCGTTACTTCTAGCCTGTGTCATCCCACTCCTGAACAAAGGCCTCCGCCCATTTATTTATTTATTTATTAAGGTTAGCCTACAATTGTTTACACGTTGGATTTCATTTAAAATTACACAATATACATTTATGAGCGCAACAATTATTTACAGGCTAACACCACATGCACAATTTTATAAAACTATACATTATTAATATAGCAATAAGTTATGAATAAAAAATTTAAAATTAAAAAAAAAAAAAAAACAATTAAAATCAATTTTACAAACAAATTAACATAATAAAATAAAATTACACGGATTATAATGATAATAATGAATATATGGAAATTAACCGAATAACAGAAATAAATAAATTAAACTAAGATTAATTAGGTAAACATTGGATAATACTAATAAAATGAAAATTTAATAACCTAAGGCTAATTATAAATTAACAAATTGGCAATTCCTATTAAGTCCTAAAATTGTGTGAATAGTATTCAATAATTAATTTTCTAAATTTCCCTATGTTATCGTGGTGAACGTCGATCACGTCACTGCAGCTGTTTACGATTTTACACATTCGCATCAATTCCAAATTTTGCGATTCGGGGCCAATGTGGACCACTTGTCGTTGGTTTTGTCCAGCTCGTCCCGTCATCTCCTGCAAGGTCTATCGCGTTGCCTTCTGGCTGTGTCAGAGCTCCAGTGCCGGTTGGTAGATGTCATATGTCTTAGAAAATTGGTTCTAGAACTGCCTGGAAACCATGACATACTTCTCATACTCAATAGGGGATCGGACTGATTCAAAAAAATATGATTCTAATTAGTCCGTCAGTTATATTATCGAAAAATATTGGATACGTGTATTTTGTTTTATCAAATTAATAAATTGACGGAGATAAAACGCCTCAAAGATCATGAGTCATTTGTAAGTAAAAAATGTACTGACATGTGATGCTTTCGAGTAGTTCACGCGTTTTTGAAGCTCTGTATCGTCTTATTTTTTTTGTTTATGTGAAAATGAAAAAATATGTGTTCAACATTTTTTGGAAATCTATCTGACGGACTAATTAGTTTTTTTTTGTCCGATCCCCTATTACAACCAATCACCAATTTCTTATCAGTCAAGAGCAGCATTGACACATAAAGCTTTAAACGAAATCTAGCACATCTGCTAGCTAGTGGTAGCCGTGTATCCCCGGAGTAAGGCCGCTGTCTGTCGGCCATGCGTCTTGTCTCTACCGGCGAGCTCCCCGGATGTATCGCGTCGTATACACCGGACCTTATGGTCTTGATACTTGTTTCATTTGCACGATGGCAGAGCATGAGGACCTGGGTGCAAGAATTTCTCACTATCAGTCTCATTTCAGCATTATATTTTTTTAACTACAGAAAAGAAATTAAAATCCTCGTAACTATACCTACAGAAAGTAAGGCAATACTTATAAAAACCTAGCTACAAGTAGCACATCTGTTAGCTGGTGGTAGCCGTGTAACCCCGGAGTAAGGTCCGCTGTCTGTCGGCCATGCGTCTTGACTCTACCGGCGTTCCCTGGATGTATCGCGCCGTGTACAACGACCTGATGATTTTGATACGTGATAAGCAAAAAGAGGAGAGAGTAAGTAATAGACACCTGAGGGTAAAGAGAAACTTCATTTCGGGTTCATAAAAAATGTTATACATATAAACTAAACCCTTTTTTTTATAATGCTCTCAAATGTAGATATAGAACGATTTTTTATTGTATTCCAAAACTAAATGTAACGTAAATTTTATAACTTCAATAAAAATCAACTAATTAACAAAGTTAAACTATCTAACTGTAACAGCGGTAACTGTTTCAGCTTAGCAGCACTGGATTAACAAAAAGTATCAAGACCTTTATAGCAAGAACACCACAGTCAACCATTAGGGAAATCTGCGCGGCAGCGAGTACTGTTTAATTTATACGCGGGAATATTCTTAAACTATCGGTTTTGTGGTCACTGTGGCGATTCGGCCTTTATTTATGTTCGGCCTCGGCGTCGGCCGACGCGGAGCCGAATTAGCGGACGCTCTCAAGGGACGATACCTCTCTATTTTGTATTTGGAATGCTAAGATATAGTTCGGAATAAAACTAGTTTTTATAATTTAAATAAAGAATTACCCTGACTATATCGTTCTACCAATTACTGGAATACGAGTAAAAAGAGAAATCGGTCTTGTAAACGGAAATGGTAAATTTTAACATTAAATATATAATAGATACAAGGTTTCATTTTTATATGATTGGGGCCGCTTATTACATGGTACCATCATGGTACCTAGGTACTACCTAGTACCTACTGTAACTGTACCTACGGTAGGTACAGTGGACATCTCTGCCTTAACTCTCCGGGAAAACATGCGTGATGTTTGCTATGATATTCATATCTATTATACACTGATTGATGATTTTCTTAAACACTGGCTTTGGTATTTTTAATCGCTTTTGCACTATGTCCAAAAATGTACCAGTCACCAATACGTAATCACACCCTATTAAGCTAATCTGGCAAAATTACACACTAAGCGATACCATACACTTCTGCCCAAACTCATTACGCTCCCAATTTACACATTTCGGTCACAACTCATATTCGGGGCATAAAAAACCAATTTTGGGCGAAAAAAGGCATAAAAGCCAATATGTAACATACGAGGCCATAATATCAATTTGCCTCTCATACAATATTCATAACACATCGTACGGAGTCATATAATTTATATGTTAGAAACAAATTCACGAACGATTTGGCTGAGAAGGTAAGAAGCGGAATATATTCACGGCGTGCGGTCTGGCGGGCAAGCAGAGGCAGTATTATGCATGCGAGGTGTATGCCACTCTAGGGGGCAGTTACTTATGCCACGCATATCTGAATTTGTGAATATTTTTGGCGGAGGGTTGGTAAAGGATTGTAACTCGTTTTTTTCCTGCAAGACTTTTTCTTGAGTAAATTGGTTAGGTTTGGTTTTCGGTATTTTTGGGAGAATAATAAACTATTTTTAATAGAAATTACATAGTTACTGCATATGAAACGAATACTTATCAAAGAATTTTACACTAAAATTGCATTTAAGAAAATAGAACATTTTAAATTATATTAAACCTCAATCCATAGGCAAATCGATTATATAAAATTGTCCACGGTTTTGCTCTTTTGTTTCAAAATCCATAGTCAAGAGCAAAAACAGTGTTATTTTAAGAAAAACGAACTAATAATTTGTACACAAAAAAAATAAAATTTTCTTCTCAGCAATTCGTGCTTCGCTTCCCACTCCTTTACTTTTCAAAAAAGACACACCCGCAAAAAGTAGTTACAACACTTTTCGTGCAACCCTATACATTTCCACGTAGATTTTCCTGTTCATTATAATTCGCGACATACATCATTCGTGTCAAGGTGTCATGACTATTCTGTTGTGTGACAACACAGGAAAATATGGAACCAATTTTCTTCTTACAAAAGTATGTTGAAATATGTTTTTTTTGTGAAACAGTAGCACTTAGGATTTGACCCAAGCTGCGTGAATGGTTTAGGTTGCTGTGTTATTTCATTTATTTATTTTATTTATTAAAACTTTATGCACTAGTTAACAAACTGTACAAAGGCGGACTTAATGCCTTGGGCATTTTCTTTACTTAGTTTTCGGTTTAGAAGTATTAAAAGGTTTACATAAACTCACTCCTTTTTCACATGGAGGTAGGCAAAAGTCATAGAACGCTGCCTGCTTATTTTGCCTCGTCCACGATCATACATCTGGTCATTTAGCGCGAGTTCTACGCATCTGACCAAAGGTTTACTTATTTTTCATGATACACAGGGGTACACAGAAAATACTAGAACATTATTATTGCTAAAGAGAAAAAGAGGTCGCCATAATAGGGTAGTTAACAAAAAAAATCTAATTAGTCCGTCAGATAGATTACCAAAAAATATTAGACACGAATTTTATCTTTTTTCACGTAAAGAAACAATGAACACGAAATAGTGCTTTGAAAACTCGTGTGACGTCATATTCTAAGACATTAGTATGATATTTTTTACCGGTGAGTGGCGTCACAAACCCCTACTCAAATCTTTGACGCGTTTCATCTTCGTAATTTTTTATTGATTTGATAAAACAAAAAATACGTATCGAATATATTTCGATAATCTAACAGGCAGACTAATCGAATCATATTTTTTTTAGTCAGGCAACATCCCTATTCGCTCAGACACAATATTACCTACTGTTTTGAATGAATGAGCTGTAGCATTTTATTCTTTTGCAATTACTTATTGATAATTTAATTATTCCGTGAGATAATCTATAACACCAAAAGCTAATAAAAAATAGTTGAAGCAAAAAGGTAATCCTCTTATTTTGGTACGATCTGTTTTTTCACCGGAAAAAAGCTTGTTACATTTTTAAGTTTTCTATCGTGTTCTAATCATGCAATTATCATCACAGTATCAATTTCTAGCTTATAATTAAAATAATAACGTAGTGTAGATCAACGATTGGCGCTGATTGGTCGCCCCGAGGCGAGACGGTGATCAAGCGGAAGCAAACATTGACCGCTCTCATCCTTTGACAAGGTTTATGTAAACATAAATATCATTTATACTGGCTAATGGAAATCAGGGAGATTGAGTTTTGAAGTCCATCACTGATTGAAACAAGAGAGGTTATCAAGTCTGAAAAATGACTGGAACGAGGCAGACCAAAGAAAAATGGCATAAAAGGTCTAAATACACTCGAGAGCAATGAATCCGGGTCACTTAAAGAATGTTAAAAATCTCGGAAACTAAAAATGATAGGTTAATGCAATAAATTGTATTTAATAGACAATGTAATACTCCTTAAATGAAAGTAAAAAAAATGTGAGTCACCATACATTTTATTAACACAAAATTACATAAAGAATAAAACTGCTGATCTCTCCTTAAAACAAAAATAGGAAACATGAAATTTTTGAACTTTATTACGATTTTCTTGAATTTTAATACTTCGTATTGCCTCCTCGTGCTTCCATTACTGCGTTTACGCGGTTTGGCATGCTGTACACCAAGTTCCTTATACGATTTTGGGGAATATTCTCCCATTCCTCTGTGAGAGCAATTTTGAGCTCACGAAGCGTGATTGGGAGAGGGTTTCGTTGTTTTACGCATCTGCCTAGCTCGTTCCAAGCATGCTCGATCGGGTTGATATCCGGGCTGCGCGCTGGCCACTCCATACGAGTAATGTTCATCTCTTGAAGGTAGTCATTTACAATCCTACCTGTATGAGGTCTGGCATTGTCATGCATAAATATAGCATCCTCACCTAAATTGACCATAAATGGACCAACGTGATCATTGAGGATTTCTTCCACATATCTTACGCTAGTTAAAGAGCCGTTTTCTATGATCACCAGCTCTGTGCGACTTTCAGAAGAAATTCCGGCCCACACAAGTACAGACCCACCACCGTAGGCTACTTTTTCTTCGATGCATGCTTGCTTGAATCTTTCCCCTGGTCTTCGATACACTCTGTGTCTTCCATCGTGCTTGTAGAGCATAAATTTTGATTCGTCGGAGAACATAACTTTTGACCAATCTTCAATACTCCAATTTACGTGGCTCTGGGCATATCTTAGTCTTGAAATACGATGCCCACGCTCCAGTTTAGGGCCGTTTGCAGGTCTAAGGGGTTTTAAGTTAGATTCAGCAAGCCGACGTCTTACTGTCCATGCACTTGGGTTACTTCCTCCGAGGCGTCGAAACTGATTTGTGAGTTCAGTTCCTGTGAGAAAGCGATTTCGAAGCATGGTGTTCACCAAGTATCGGTCTTCTCGTGCTGTGGTACACCTGGTTCTGCCCGTTCCTGGTCTGCGTAGGTTAGAACCAGTTTCTTCGTAACGTCGGAGAACTCTTTGTACTGTTGACAGCGACACACCGACAGTCCTGGCTGTATCGCGCTGACTCCGGCCGGTTTCCAGCATTGTAAGTATTCTGTTGCATTCTTCAGGCGTAAGCGACATAATTTCAGCTTGAATAATGAATATAGAGCACTATCAACATGGTTTATGTACCCACATAAATGACAGATTACAAACAAAAGCAAAACCAAATGCTGTAATTTCGTACTTCCATCTTCGAAAGTGGCCCTTTTTCAAATTTGATTTTTTTATGATATAACTTTACAATAACTAAGAAGTTTTAATACCTTCATTTAAGGAGTATTACATTGTCTATTAAATACAATTTATTGCATTAACCTATCATTTTTAGTTTCCGAGATTTTTAACATTCTTTAAGTGACCCGGATTCATTGCTCTCGAGTGTATAAATTAGAGTTGATAGAAATAAAAAGTATTTATTCATTTCATACAGGACAAAACATAATCATAGAAAATTAGCATTAAACCAAACAAAAATATATAAAGTAAACATAAGAAAAGCATTAAAAAAAAATTAATTGGAAAACATCAAAAGACAAACCCATGAAGACAACGCCTTTCTTGCATTTAAATAAAATGGTTTTAGGTTTTAATAAAGCAAAAAGCCACACTCATTCTTCCCTTATCTTAGAAGATAATACAGGATGTCACGAATATGAGTTATTCATGAATTCATGAAATTACCTATCCCACTAAAAACAAAACTTGTAAAAATAGCCAAGCCGCGCAACTCAGTTCTTTTACCGTAAAAAGTAGCGAGATCCATGTAATACCAAGTCAGTTAATATTATATTCAGTGCTTACTTAAAAATCTTTGATGTTTTAATTGCATCGTATTCGCCAATGTTAAACAGGCCATTGTAATAGCTAGTCGCCATCGCATTGGCCAATGTGATGCAGTGGCAAAGTCAAGTAAAAAAAAAATCAGGCTTCTAGTTTCATTCATAACGAAGTTATAGATGAAATAAAATTATAGGTCGAAAATGGCCTGAACTGGTTCGAGAAAAGGATGGTACGGCCGTGCCGCTTTATTGCTCGACTTGTCCGGGCACTGCCGTGCCCCCAGATAAACATACCTATCCCTTTTGAACCGACAACTTTTGAAGTAGGTAGATAGCATTTCGGTAAAATTATTTCTGAATCTGTGATCGATAGATCACAAATTTTGAATAAAGGACTAGAACTAGACAGCAACACTAGTGATCACTATTTTCTTTACACAGTCACCTTCATCTTCCCATAGGCAACAGAAAACCCAAGCACTTCTTCTTCCACCATAAAACACATAATAAATACCACTCCTTAAGTACGTGCTACTAAATTAGCAGTAAAGACTGGCAGGGTCCCCCTGGCGGTCTCTGAATAAACCATGTGAGGTATTCCCATGGGGTGGCGGAAGGAATGAGTGTCTAATGGCCGAGCGACAAATACTCATTATAGTTTTGTTGTTAAGGTTTTCGTGACCGTGTACCTATACAGAAGACGGTGATGGAAAAAGTTGATGATTCTCGATGATCAGCCACGGCTTGTTTGAATTATTATATTATTTTTAAATCGTCGTTTTGGCTTTACTGTCGACACTTATCGTGCACAACTTGCTACATCGTTCTCACATGATAATATACCAATCTCGATATGAATGATGTAACCAAAGTTTTGTAACAATATTATGATTTAAAAGAGTGTCCATGAAGTTTCTTGCCATTCTTCTCATGAGACCAACGCTTTGGAATCGGCAACTACAGTACACTGACAGTTATTATGCCTTGTGAGTGGGACTGTAGCTTAGTTTATTAGCTTATTAAAATTTAGTATTTGTTCGGCTATTTAAAAGAGCCTGTAACTGGCCAACTTGAAATAAATGATTTTGATTTGATTTGATTTGATTGATTGTTTAATTAGGGACGTTTTCAGTAATAAAACTAAATGTGGGTGTACTCTTAGGTTCACCTCTGCCTAACTCTTCGGGTATTACTGGCGTGATGTTATGTTATGTTACTATACAAGGTATAAACGGACCCTTCACGAGGCCGTCATACAAGCAGTCTTGCAACTTTTGTTTTAATCAAATCAAATCAAATCAAAATGTTTATTTGCCAGAAATAAATTTTTTTATAGGAAGATCTTACAGCCTAAGAGTCACAGTATTCTGCCTGCAAGCAAGCTGCAAATTTTTTAAATATTCATGTCCTTACTATATTATCTTTAATGTATTAGTAAGCATCTATTATTTAAAACATTATTATTAGGTTCACATTATTACTACACATTACTATTACACATCATTATTACTACATCATTATTATTATATTATTAATTTACATTATTTTAATTAAATACATTATACAAATATTAAATAATTAGGTAAACATTCATTTTATCAACTCTTAATTTAATTATATTTTTTTATGGTCCATAAACTCCTTAATGCTATAGAAGCAGTTAGTTTGGAGCCACTCGGTTAACCTGGTTTTAAATAAATTACCTTGTAATAATTTCAATTCATTTGGCAAGTTGTTATAAATCGTAATGCACATGTTAAAAACATTTTTCCTATAAATTTCTTTACGACAAGGTGGATGGTATAATAGGTTACGAAACTTAAGACGTTTTTGTCTGGGTAGAACTTCACTACGTTGGAGAAAGTAATGCATGTGCTTTTTTATTATCCCTGCTTGTTATATTTTTTTTGTTTGTTTAATATTTGTAATTTGTTGTATGTGTATTGCTTTTTTTAATGTCTCATTGTATGCTCGTCATGTTTCTGCGACAAAAAACCTTTTTTTTCTTTTCTTTTCTTTCAGTCTTTACATCAAACTAAGTAACACTAGGCAAAAATTATTGCTTGGAAACGACTTATTGTTTTAGGGTTAAAAATCGCATTTTACGTTAGTACTCAATGTAACGCACACAAAACATTGTGAATTGAGCACAGGGATCGTGGAGGTATTTAAAGTAAAGTTTAAATTAAAAAAACAATAATAATAACTTGTGAAAAAGTAAGGACTTTGACCAGAAGCTTCCAAGGTATGGACAAAAACAAAAATAGCTACAGGAATCTGAACTTTGAGGGAAAAATGCACTGAACCCGATCAATGCATTTTTAACAGAAAAACAGGCGTCATGAGCATACCTAATAATAATAAGGAAAGTCGGTAAACCTATTAACACAGCCGTCCACTCCGTGGGAATAAACCATATGCTTTATTCAGACACCCGTGACTTCAGGCTGAACTTCACACTGCTGAGGTCACAACCTTAACAACTTTGAAGTTCACTGGAATACCACAGTAGTATTGTGTAACTACTACGGAATACTAGGAAATGGTTTCACAGTTGGTAGGTTAGTTGTGTTGTGAGTAAACTTAGGTCAATGAAAATATGCCTTTTTATAGATATTCTGTTTAGGCTTTTTGCACCTCAAAAAACGGAACTCTATTAATGATTATGCGATGTTCTGTAAGACATTCATCATCAGCCTATAATGTTCCCACTGTAGGGACTCAGGCCTCCTCTCTAGGAGAGGGATGGGCTATAATCCACCACGCGGGCCCAGTGCCGGTTGGAAATTATATTTATATTTATTATATTTTCCGTTTTTTTTTATTTCTATCACTTACAAGTTTAATTTTTTCACAGTTCGAGAGACCGTAGACCCAAAATACTTGATATACATTTCAACTTGATACCTTTAGAGGAAAGTCACCAAATATGAAATAGTATCTTAATATGGAATACCTTCATTTCTCTAAGACTATAAGTATGAAACGCAACACTCGACCATCTTCTGTTCCATTCGGTCTATTGCACCACGTACGTGTTAGTAGACCGAATGGAACAGAAGATGGTCGAGTGTTGCGTTTCATACTTATAGTCTTAGAGAAATGAAGGTATTCCATATTAAGATACTATTTCATATTTGGTGACTTTCCTCTACGCGTTCCTGAGAAAAAGGGTTCGTTTTTTCTTTTGAGGTAATCACTATCACCCCGTCGGGGCTGCGGGATGTTGTAAGAGATGCGATATCTCTTACAACATCTCGCAGCCCCGACGGGCCGGCGACGGCCTTGACATATAGGGCTAAGAAGAAACATGGGTAGTTTTTAGTCAGTAGAAGTCTGACACTCCCTTTGCCCAAGAGGAGGGGGGCGGGAGGGGTTATTCGATGATTTCCCACCCCCAAAAAAAAGGTAATCACTATCACTAAGTACTATCTGTATGTCTGTCGCGATAAACTCAAAAACTACTGCACCGAATTTTATGCTGTTTTCTCCAATGAATAGAGTGGTTCTTGAGGAAGGTTTTATTTTATAAAGCTTTTCGAAATTCAACCCCTAAGGAAGTTAAATAGGGGATGAAAATTGTTGGCATATTTTTCGACATCCACGCGGGCGAGTGCGGCGAGCAAAAGCTAGTGAACTCTAAAGAGCAAACTGAAAATGAGTACCTACACTATACGAGCTCAAGCGCTATTAGTCCCCAGTAGTTCACGCCGTGAAGTTGTGAACAACACGGGAACACTTTTAACCCCGTGGCAACATGTTTGTAATTATTTCCGGTGAACGAGCATAATACTCGACTGAACCGACAACCATATTGACGGGGGACGGAGCTACGAAACGTGGTAAATGCTTTTTTTGGGATTTTTTTTCTTTTTTTTAAATATCCTGAAAAACCAATAACAGATTCTCGGCGTGCAAATTCGGATTATGACTGAAAACAGAAGAGCACACCCACACATACACTAATATTATAAAAAGACGGCACGGTTGGCGCAGTGGCTCAAGCAATGGACTATTGCGCTGCGTGTCACGGGTTCGATTCCCGCACGGAACAAATATTTGTATGACCTACAGATAGTTGTTCCGGGTCTGGGTATTTGTGTATGTGAGTTTAAATGTTTGTGAACGCACCCACGATACCGGAGAAATTCCTAGTGTGGGGCACCTTAAAAAAAAGATTTGTATTTTTGTGTGCATGTTTGTAATGAATAAACTCAAAAACTACTGAGCCGATTTCAAAATTCTTTCACTATTTGTAAGCTACATTCACCCTGAGTAACATAGGCCGTTTTATCCCTATAGTCCCACGGGAACGGGAACTACGCGGGTGAAACCGCATGACCTCCGCTAGTCTAATATAAAATAACATCACGCCTGTAATCCTCGAAGGTTTAGGGAGAGGTGTACTTACCCACATTCTGCCAGTTATATTTAAGTCCCAACTAAAAGGGGGTAAGCCTATTGTCATCAACTGGGTACAAATCCAGTTTCCGTGGCTTCTACTAAGAAATTCTGGATGTTAAAAAGAAAAACATAGGCTATTTCTTTTACTTTACGAAAAAAACATAACACTTGTTTATTTGGGTAGCCGTGTAAAAAGTGTCAGGGTTTCACACAAAAAATTTAAACCTTGAAATTGGTAAAAAAGAAATGCAATATTTTTTACACGACTGCCAGAAAAGCAATGTTATTTTTTTAAATAATTTCATACAAACAAAGGTCGCGGGAAACAGTTGGTAAAATGAAAACGCGTCCATTTTCCTTCGTACATCGGTGTATTAGTTGGATTACAATTGAAGCGTGTGTTCCAATACATTTCCACGTAAGGGGTAGGAAAGTGCCCTCCGTAGCGTTTTAAACTAAAACTAACACGTTAGCCAAAGCTGTTATGAGCTTCACTTTACTAGTATAGTTTGCCCTACTTACCGAAACAATGTAATAGTCACTTTTCATGACTTTAGACTAGAGTTATTTGAACAATATATAGTTAATAATACCAGCGGTTGCTGCTGTGTCATTTTAATGTTACTGCACCATGCTGAGATAGGGAGCCTTCTGGCCTTTCTCTTCTTTTATTTAAACGGTGTTCTTCGTGTATGTAAAAGGTTAACTGAAACATAAAACTTTTTACTGAAATTCCTCTTCACTCCAGATGTAAGGCAACGTTGAATCAGCGGTTAGAAAAAGATAAAACTCTATTAATAACTCTGCTCTGAGATTGTCAACACTTACAGATTTTTTTGTGAGGGACTGATAATTCTAAATCTATTAATTCACACCATTTCCATCTCGTTACATTTAGGCCCAAGATTGTAAGTTTCTGTAAGTACTCGACATCTGAAAATGTAATGTTTTATTTACATGTTATGGGCTGTCTATTTATCTCCTTCAATCAAAAACATTATATCTGTCTCGGTAAAAACCTTTTAAAATATAATTTTACATCATCCTCACCAGACAATGCAAATAACTTTTAATAAACAAATGAACCATCTGCGAGTAACAACTCAATCTTCCATTCATTCATTCATTCCCCGCCATGTTGAACGTATTGAATGAACGATACTATTTGCGAGCTATCGCTTGTCGATCTTCTGTCGCTGATCTACAATTATTGGCCATTTATGCAAAGTGCAGCTACAGTGGGCTCAGAACTTTATTACAAACTACAATTTACTTGCGGCCCACGGCTTTGATTGTTTTATGGTCGGAAATTAGACCATGAAAATGTTTTAAATATAGCTTAAGACACTCGAGGATAATGTAACATTTTGAGAATAGGATTTGTAGTTCCGAAGAAATATTCGGTTCCTGAGGAACCCAATGTGGCTTAAACAGATAAATAGGTACATTAATTACGTGGAAAAATTGGAACAAACATGCAACATTACGTCATGTGCGTTTTATTTGAGTTTTAATGTATAATACTAAAAATAACTACAGATCTCGTTTTATGCGGAGCAGAAGGTGGATATAATTTTAACTTAAAAGGATAACTGCAGTACTCAGATATTTAATGATTACTTATGCCTTCACTTAGTAAAGATTTGACATACTTTTGTATGACAGAACTGTCAAAACCTTTATTAAGTGATGGCCTAAGTAATCATTAAAGCTCTTTGAGTACGGCAGTAAATGTTATATCACTAAGTACATCAACTTACATTTTAAGGAACTTTGTCACTAAATACCTAATGACAGCCGCAACCGGCTATACTCCAATTTATGTTGGGAAAAGGTGAGGCAAGATGGTGATGAGGGTTGTTCTAAAGAGATACCGCGGCCTCGGCACAAAGGGCTAAGAAGAAACATGTGTGGTTTTTAGTCAGCAGAAATCTGACATTCATTCATTTGGTGATTTAACCCCCAAAAAAAAATGGCAAGGTGATGATCAACTCATATTTACAATTCTCATCACACAATCAAGTCACCAGCCACTTCTACCAACCCATAAATCTTTCCACATAACCTTTGCGACCATTATAGAACAGCCATTGTCAGTTACCCATAAAACACCCACGCAAGAGATTGAGCCGTCAAGTTAACCTGTGCTGCACAAGTATTGTAATTTGCAAGAACTGTGGTATTGTGTGCAGCCAAATAATTATGAGCTGAGTCAGCGTGAGAAAATGATAGCTGATTTAAGATAGGTGTTACTAATTTGAGGTTTATTTTAGGGCTCAGTTACATAAAAATACGCATAACATAACGACAGCCGAAATAAGGCCCGTATTTCTTAAGAGATAACCTTAGTGAGCAAGTAAATCTTCTATAATAATCGTTAATTTTAATTTATCATCCCACTGCTGCGCAAGTTCCTCTTTCCCATGAATTCCAGTTGTTTCGATTCAAGACCAATGTGGGCCACAGATCGTTAGTTTTCCTCTTCCACGACGTCTCTTAAACGTTATTCTTATTAAAATACAGTATTTTCTAAAGTGGGATCCAAAATAAAGGACCTAATCGATTAAGGGCCGGTTTTTCAATAGACAGTTAACTTTTATCTGACGAATAAATTTGTCATATTGACAGTTTTTGTATAGATAATATGTCAAAACATCACATTAAAATTTATTCCTCAGGTAAAAGTTAACTGGCGATTGAAAAACCGGCCCTAAGTCTTTAATCTAAGGCCTGTATTCAAATATAACTACTTTCATTTCAAACATTGAAATATTTCAATTTCCAAAATGAAGCTATCAGGAAACCTTAACAAAAACAAACAACACTTCATTTGTTTCTAAATCACCTTTACGACAAAACTTCATTCAAGGAAACTCAATATTTATTTAGAACTCGAAAACACTTAACCCTTCCAAACTGCGGGGGATTTTTCGACCCTCGCGCTCAAATTACCTTTAACCCTTCATGGAGAAAGCTGTAAAATCTCGAAAAACTCCCAAAAGACGTCCGGAAGACAATATCAAGGACATAATTCATAATGAAAAAGTTAATTTTCACGGAGCGAAAACTCATTTACATATTTTTGTGTACAATGTTCAATTATTTGAGTGTGCGCTCACTCTTTCGTACTGAACCTTAATGGTGGTCCTTTGGGCCTCGTTCGAGACAGGGAACCCTTTCGGAGAATTAATTTTTCTTACCCAATTAGCAAGCGATGTTAAGAGGATGTTTTGATATTGATCTGCATCTTTATCTATCTCTTTCATTTTGGTAATCGTTTATCGTACTTTTACTATTATTTAAACTGAATGTACAAGAGTGGTACACAGGCGGACTTAATATCCTCAGGCAGACATACTTCATACTTTTCTATAATAACATTATAAAAAGGTAAAATTTTGTGTGTATTGTTAATTATTATATATTATTATTATTGTTAATCTTAGGAAGACTGGATCTGACTCTGAAAATTCTTCCACTAATGGGAAACTATGTTACTCCCGAGTGTCCTAATGCTACAGACACGTACCGGTTGGTTAATTTTTATTCATAACGGTAGAGAAACCGTGAAGAAAAGCTAATTTCAATAAATTGATAATCATGAAAGACTTCAGACAATTGTCCGTTTGAAATATTATTTAGTACCAAATTGGTTTCCTAACCTATTTCTACTGCACCAACTAGTACCTGCCTAATTTCCATAACAGACTAAAATAACGATATTTCCCTTCACCGTGACTATTCATTTGTCACACCCAATCATTTTAATGTAGGCGCGTGCCTCAAGCCGTCAGGTCACGATGTCTTCTGAGAATGGGCCAATTGCGACCAGCGTGTAGTTATCATGAGCCATAGGACTAGGATTTATGACCGTGGATAATGTCTTACTTGTAACCGAAATCAGTAAGTAGGTACTTCATTTCCACGCTGAATTGAAAATGAAAGTCAGTCTGGTTAGAACTGAAAGTTGAGGTATATTTGTTGCTAAGTATCGAATTACTTGACGTCGAGTAGACGTTACTACATACTGGTTTTCAACAAAAAAATACACTTGGTACCTAAGGTATGCGTCTTTGTCTTCTTAAATACAGAAATATTACATTTAGATACAAGTGGAGAAACATTGATTTTGCAGCCGAGGTGGAATTCGTGTTGAAAAATATTGTTTTGGCACTGACATAAACTGTACTACAATTCGACTTCGGTCTCGCTACAAGTTTAGAGATATTTTGGACTTTATGTACAAACTGATACAGTACAGTCACAAAAAATACGGTGCAAAATTTCTTTTCACGCACTTTTTCTCTTCAAAACAGGAGGAGACTACACAAAATAGACACGTATTTTTAAGCTCATCTAAAGTAGACACAAGCAACAGCATCCGAGACATCGCATACACAAAAAAGCTCTATTCGGCAAACTCTGAAAGGGCCCTTTTGACCCAACCAGCACTCTAATTGAGACCTGTCTACAGCGTCCCACTCAGACTGGTATTCAAGATACAACACGTATACATTTTAATAAATGTATCGCTAGTGAAAGGATCCTTTTATCAAAAAGCAGCTTGCTTACATAATGTAAAAAATATACAAATTAAGTGTAGGTGGCTCAATGGGCCCCGAGCGAAAATAAATGAATGGTTGTGCGCGAGCAGTTGGAGGGTTAAGTACACAATATTGGCGCATTGAATTGAGATGTTACTTAATAACACTGTAAGTGCTGCGCGTAAAGAGGGTTTAAATATTAATTTTTGGGACTTCTTGATTATGGTCGTTGGAGTTACTTAGCGGCTCGTAAGTTATACTAAATTAGACCTTATTATACTTATGAAAGTGCCTTTTTCACTTACTACAACCTGTTTTTTGTCTTTATCAGGAGTTGTAGTGTTTGAGAATAGTGGGATGGGACTTTTACTTTGATTTAAAAATGTGAGTCCTAGAAAGACATTCATGTTCAGCCTATATTGTTCCCACTGCAGGGATTCAGGCTCCTCTTTGGGAGAGGGATGGGCTATAATCCACCACGAAGGCCCAGTGTGGACTCGTAGTTGTCACATGTCTTTGAATTTTTGGTTCTAAGACGTGCCGGTTTCCTCACGATGTTTTCCTTCACCGTTTTGAGAGCAGCGCTGATGAAATAAATTACACAAAGTAATGCGCCTGCCTGGATTCGAACCCACGACCTACTGTTTGTAAGTCGGGGCCGACACTGCCTCCGCTGCTCTCTCTAGATAGACATACACTGATCTTATTGGTGCCGTTGTTCAGAAGAGACAGGTGCGTAGTACTCGTAACCGGCGTGCGTGTATGACCAGGTGTATAAATGTGGACCAGGTAAAAGGAGTATGTAGGGATCGTAGCAGGTGGCGTTCTGTGGTTTCTGCCTTTCCGCATGGGAAAAGAGCGTGAATTTATGTATGTATGTGTGTTAAAAAAAATCATTGCTCCACTATACAAAAATGTGGTATATCCTTCTATATTGTCGGCTCTTAGACGCGCGTGCCCACTCACTACCGCCGCTCACAGCTGACTGGCTGCTTTACGACCACACGTGCGCTAGAGATGACATAATGCTTCCTTCTCTTTAACTCACAGACACTACATCCCTTGTATACAGGTTGAGGAATAGGTGAGCAATTATTTGTACTTCTTTCAGGCTGTCATTTGTACATCTTTAACATGCTTTACAGGCAGTCAGTGGCCTGAAAGTCTGACAGCCAGTCTTACCGAGGGCTTTCGTACTACCCTGTACTTACTGAGTTGTGAAGGTCAGATAGAAAGAATGAAAGAAAGAAAACAAATTTATTTGGCACATGCCACAAGTGCACACACAAAGTAAATAATAATAATAATAAAAAAACCTTAGAACTAAACACGAAAAAAAGAGTGAGTATCTCACGGCTGCGCCAAATAGGACCAGTTCAGCAAAGTGAGGCAGTCTCTGCATCCAGTTAGACCAGAAGCCGACCCTAGCATAGTTGGGAAAAGGCTTAGCATATGATAATAAACTTAATAGCTAGGTTTTGACCAAGGTTGCGCAAATATAACGAATATTATAACTTACAACCATTAACAATTAAGACCAGTTCTTCGAAAAGTCGCGTGAAGTCGTGTGACGTCCCGTCGGGGCTGCATGATGTTGTAAGAGATACCGCGGCCTCGACATAAAGGGCTAAGAAGGAACATGGGTGGTGTTTAGTGAGTAGAACTCCGACACTCCCTTTCGCTCTGCCCAAGGGCGGGAGGGGGGTTATTTGATGATTTTACACCCGCCAAAAAAAAAAGTCGTGTGGCGTCATAAGGTTAGTACTTTATACCCACAAAGTGACGTCAAAAACTCATGATCTTTGACAAGTTTTATTTTCGTAAATTTTTATTAAATTGATAAAACAAAAAAACATGGATCCAATATTTTTCGATAATCTAACAGACGGACTATTTCGATTTTTTGGTGAAATACCCTATTAAAATGATATTAAGACCTTATATTCCACACAATTTAATTATCTTAACATAATATCATGCTTTTTATCCCTGAAGGGGGGCTAGTCAGGGGTGTAACCTAAGGCGAAATGTGAATGTACTGTAATTATACACCCACATTTCGGCAATGATTATATTTTAAGTCACATTCATGTAATTTATGTAGTCGAGTCTATTGCCACCCACCGATCCCGACTACAGACACCGTCGGGGCTGCGGGATGTTGTAAGAGATACCGCGGCCTCGACATAAAGGGCTAAAAATAGGAACATGGGTATTTTTTTGTCAGTAGAACTCTGACCCTCCCTTTCGCTCTACCCAAGAGCTGATTAATGATTTCCCACCCCCCCCAAAAAAAAAAAAGACGCCTTGGCTACTTCTGAGATATTCCTTCCTAACTTTGTACGACCCTGGAATCCAACCAACAAGGCAGTGTATGCAATCAAGATAATACAGTATGTTAACTAACAGAGGGCGTTCCCGTTAACCCGCAATAGTATAGCACCCTTACATGCTAAAAAAAAAATTACCAACCTGGAAACCCCTTGGGTACGGAGATATTGGGGGTCAAAGTTCCAAATTTTTCACAGCTGTTTTCGTAAATTCTAGTTTTTCAGGCTATAACGTTACTTAAATTACCTCCATTTCCATTAATTATTTAAAGCATCCACTAGCACAATGTTTTAAGAGCGGTACTTTGAGTTTTACCGTAAAATGTGATTTTTGACACCAAAAAAAAAAGTTGTTTCCCAGCAAAAAAATTTGAGTAGGGGTACTTAGTTTGATGTACAGAATGCTTGGTTGACGGGAACGCCCTCTGTTAGTTAACATACTGTATAATCTTATTACCAAATAACATCGAATATTAATGGAAGGACTCACCAGTCGACTACAACTTAGGCCATTAAAAAAATCGCCTTCACAAAAAAGGCCTGACCTGAATAGGTTGAGCTTCAATACTTTTTCAGGGAAGTGAACAAAGGCGAGGTTAGTAAGGAAGGCACCCCCTCCCCCCCACCTTTACCCCCAGTGGGGGGTCAAGATGCGCCTTGCCTTGTCGTTTATACGTCATTATGGTTTTATATCGCTATATACCGCTTTAGGGGGAAACGGCGGATGAGGCTGTAAAATATTTTTTGGATACAGAGGATGGTATGCTAATTTTAGTTACTGTTTTGTTTAGGAACGTGCAATATACGTGATAGTTTAAAAAAGTCAAGTCAACAAAAAAATCTAATTAGTCCGTCATATAGATTACCAAAAAATATTGAACACGTATTTTTTCTTTTTTCACGTAAACAAACAACGAAGACGATACAGAGCTATGAAAACTCGTGTGACGTCATAGTCTAAGACATCAGTATGACATTTTTTTGCGGTCAGTGACGTCATCTACCCCACTCAAATGTTTGACGAGTTTTATCTTCGTCAATTTTTATTGACTTGATAAAACAAAAAATACGTATCCAATATTTTTCGATAATCTAACAGATGGATTAATTAGAATCACATTTTTTCAAGTCAGTGAACATCCCTATTAAGGCTATCTAAAAAAGTTTTTATCAATAATATCATGGTACATTAATGGGTACACCTCTACTTAACCTTTTGGGGATTACCTGAGAGTAGTTTTTTTTGGGGTTCCGTACCTTAAAAAGAAAATACGGGACCCTTATAGGATCACACGTGTGTCTGTCTGACTGTACGATCATTCCCACGCCCCCTTATCTCCGAAGCTACTGAGCCAAAAATTCTGAAAAAAATACAGAAATTTGTTCAACACCTATATATAGATTACAGGAAAACCTATAAGATGTCATGGTATGGAACCCTTAATGTGCAAGTCCTACTTGCACTTGGCCAGTTTTTTAGGTTAGCTATCGGCGCAGGTGATAGATACGAAAGTGTACAAGGTTTATTCTCACAGTCCGTTGAAACGGCAATCCAACACGACAGGAGAGAGAATAGCTGTGCAGGACCAGCGTATTAGAATGCTTCCGGAGAGGGTACACGGAGGTATCATACCCTCAATTTTCAAAACTCCGGGCGACCACTGAGAAAGTTGCTGAGGAAAAAACCAATAGCACTTTTTACCCGACTTGGAATCGAACCGAGAAGCCCACAGGCGCTTGCAACCACGAAACCAACTGGGCAGTTACCGTAGTATACTGTTATAGACAACTATTCGGGGGGGGGGGGGGGGGGGAATCATCAAATAACCCCTTTCGCTCTTGGGCAGATCGAAAGGGAGTGTCAGACTTCTACTGACTAAAAACCACCCATGTTCCTTCTTAGCCCTTAATGTCGAGGCCGCGGTATCTCTTACAACAACCCGCAGCCCCGACAGGACCCGCAGCCCCGTCGGGAAAGCTGTATCCCTTCACTATGCAAACATACTAACTGCCGCACTGCGCCGTCACTTAGTAAAGGTTTTGACAGTTTTGCCATACAAAAGAATGTCAAATCTTTACTAAGTGATGGTTTAAGTAGTCATTCAATATCTCTGAGTACCGCAGTAAGCTATATAGACGTATGTACTCGTATAAGGCTATATTAAACTCACCATTAACTTAGCCAAGTCACCACGCCTTTCAAACTTTTTATCACCGCTAAAGCCTCCCACTTACCCAACGTTGACATAAAAAACTTTTCAGTCTGTCTCCCGATTGGTGGAAAGTGTCGCCTTGGGCGTGGTCTCAGGTTTTGTCGCCAATGGGCGTGGCAGAGTGAGACAAAGTCGGGTTGTCACTGCGGGGCTTTTAAAAAGCCTCCATAGGGTGGGTATTGGATTATGTACCGAATCTTATGTGGCTTCTAAGGGAGGATTATCTAAGCCATATGGACATAACAAGACTAATTCTATACAAATCCAGTCTTTTATAGATTCCTATGGCAATTTTAGTTAAAGCTAGAACTGAAATTTTTTTCATGAAGTTTCGCTGATAGACAATTAAAGCATTTTAAACTCAATTGTCCTTTCAATAAGGTTGCATACACTTACTCGAAACTGAAGACCAACTAAAACTAACTCGAACTCAAACAAGTATCCATTAACTTGAAAATCTTCATCTTCACAACAATGAATATTACAAAGCCGTGATTTCACTCCTCAAACTATCGTAAGTTACATAAAAGCTTTCCTGATTAAAATAAACGACAATCTTCCATAATCGGGCTCCCAACCTAAATAAAAATGAAATAAACATAAAAATAGCAACATAATATCACCGCCCAAGACCGGGCGGGGTGGTTAGGGCGGGCGGGTGCGGGGGGCGGCGGGGAGTGGTAGCAAAAAGCTCAAGTGCAGGAGGCTGTATCGATCCACGGACGGCGACCGGCGACATGGCCGGGTCACATCGATGGCGGTAGGACTTGGTGATGAGCGGAGCGGGTGGCGATAAGCGGTAGCGTGGAGCAGGGTATCGGGACTGAATGTGAGTGTGTTAGTGTTAAGTTACCATTTCATGTAAAAAAGTTCGTAACACATATACATAACATAACAACTCGCTTGTAGTATCAGAAGAGTTAGGCAGAGATGTACACATTAGTACACCCACTTTTCGCCAGTTATATCTAAGTCCCCCTTAAAGAAGGCGAGCTTATTGAACTAACCGGGCAGAAATCTATATACATCTACACTATAATATATTAATAATATTATAAAGAGGAAAGATTTGTATTTTTGTGTGTGTGTGTATGTATGTTTGCAATGAATAAACTCAAAAACCACTGCGCCGATTTCTAAAATTCTCTCACCATTAAAAAGCTACATTCACCTTGAGTAACATAGGCTACTTTTTATCCCTGTATTCTTACGGGGACGGGAACTACACGAGTGAAACCGCGTGACGTCCGCTAGTTTCTAATAAATAAATAATAAAATAAATATAATATTCCTTTAAATTTTTCTACCTACCATTATAGTTTTTCTTTACGATCGTTTTCTTAGTTTTCTGCAGTTAGGTAGGTGGGCCAACATGTTAGTGAAGAAAAGTGGCGAAGCAGAAGGAACTGCTTCTACTTATAATATGTAATACTAGCTGTTGCCACCGGCTTCGCCCGCTACAACCCGAAACTTATCCCACGGGAATATAAAATCGGGATAAAAACTATTCTATGTGTTAATCCAGGATATAAACTATCGGTGCACTAAAATTTTATCCATTTCTGTTCAGTAGTTTTTGCGTGAAAGATTAACATACATTCATCCATCCATCCATCCATACAAACATACTTACAAACTTTCGCGTTTATAATATTAGTAGGATAATAGGATCTGCCGACTGCGTGTGTGTAACTAAAAAGCCTTTGTCTGATCAGTGAGAATATAATATATGATGATTATGCTTCGGCCACCAAAACTCTTATAAATGTAGAAAGTAGATTCTCGAACACTAATATGTATACACGCACAATTTCTATAGTTTTACTTTAAGTTGAGAAATATTTTGTTTTAGTATGAGTTTGAACATGATAATTATAACCGTAAGGACATAAGATCACGATCATTATAGTAGGAGAAAATCACTTTTAAAAGTTGTGGCGTGAACACTTATTAGTGCTAGTGACTGAACTAGCAAGGTCACTAACGACGAACGCGGTCAACCACTACTCACCCTAATGTCCTAACTAATAAGTTTGCAAAGTGGTCTAAAATTACTACCTATACAGGCAGATTAATCAAATGGTCTGCGACCGTAACTTAATTTAACTTAGTTCAGTGGGCAAATATTTGACAGAAAATACAAGAGCACTCGTGAGGAGCATAACAAAACATCAACGTCTTAATATTCACAAGTCAAGACAAGACAAGTCAACAACCAATAAGACAGCAATCGCTCCAAACAAAGAACAAGGCGCTAATTCATTCAGAACACAGATAAAAGAGCCTGTCACTCTGCAAAATAAAATCCAACGACACCAGGGGGACCAAAGAGAATATTAAACTTAGAATAGCTAATACACGACAGTAGGATGTCTTCTAAATCATTCAGAGCCACCATTTTGTACGGGAATGATATTAATAACTGTTTTCTTCGTCTCTTCGGCAATTACATTGTTGTCCGTATCACTGCGCGCGATTGGCATAGACTAGTTAAAAGCAGAAGCTACATTTCCTAAAACATCGAATGGTGAAGGATAACCCTCAAACGCTGATTAATTTTAGTAACTTTTTGTATCTGTCATAATCATTATTGCTTAGTTATTCCTTTTGGTGATATAAAAAAACCTTCAAAATAAAAAAAAAATAGTTGTCTACTGATATGGGAACAGGACCCCAGTTACCAGTGGTCAGAGCTCTTGAGAGAGGAACCTCCTAACAATACGCACCGTGTCTTGAAATAATTTAGATTCAAGCCCTTGATCCAGCGTCCATAGATGTTGGTCGAGGCTATTGGCTATCAATCCTATCGTTGACACGAATATCAGCACATTATTGCATTATTATTAAAGGCACTGCGAAAAAAATATATACTTAAATTTAAATCGGCTCCAAGGTTTCAACTTTATTCACATGGTGCTTTATTTCGTCCTTCGTCCTTCTTTCTGGTAGTCAATCCACCGTGTCTTAGTTCTTAATACTTCCTCATTCCTCCGCGTCATATCATCAATGATAACTAATTACCACACAACTTTTCAGCCAATAGTACCACATTCAGAATTCGAGCTACCTCAGCTGAATGGCAAGACGATATCCAACCCAAACACCACCCTTTCTACCTAAGCGTCCCATCACAACCGATACACATTTGTTACTCTATTGCCCTGCCTCAAGAGAGGCTAATTTGACTCGCGACAACCGGGCGATTAAATTTTAATATTTGAGAAGCTAAGTCGAGACGCGTCGGGACTCGGGACCCGATGGGGCTTGTCGCTGTTTTTACGAGTACGACTGTACCAGTACAACTCGCTGTGCTCGCCATTACTTTTTATTTTCCTTTTTCATTCAAATTACTATGGAAACAGGTGTAATCTTTTTTGTTTTGTTTTGCTGGTATTAGGGGTTATAGAAACATGACTTCAGCCTGTATTTTTACGAAGGTAAATTGGAGAGAAAAAGAGCGGTGTATTACCTAAAGCACTAGCAGCTGTCTTTCAGTCCCTTGTCAAAGGAAGTACATGTACTCGTATCATCCATTATTAAGATGAATAGTTACTTTTAACTTGACTACTTTGATGGTCGCAAACGTGACTGCTGTGCATGTGGTCCTAGGTTTGATTCCCGGATCAGGCAAATTTGGGCTATTCCATCAGGAAAGACTCAGTTGCAGTCATGGAGTCTGAATTTGAACCCCGTTGCCGGCGTTAGGTTAAAAAAAGGCATTTTGATTTACCGTCAAAGTTAAGAACTTGAGATTATTATACCATCAATAAAAGACAGGAACCTAATATTATTATTATTAATCAACAACAAAAAAACCGGAAGACACCCCTAATTCACTCCCAAACGGTAACGGTTCAGTAACAAATATTTGGTAATATTTCGCCAATTACTCGAGGCGAGAGCCAAACAGGCATGGGGTTCGAGTCCCGTAATAAAGAATACCAATCGGGAGGTCCCTAGGGGAGGCTCTGACCTCCTCAGAAAGGGGTGAGATAAAATACACGTTCGATGGCAACGCTTTAGTATTTTTTCAATTAACTAAATAGGGTTTGCGGTTTTAGTCGATTCCTTTGAATGTGGGGAAGTGGAAAGCTTTGAACTGATTTGTAATAAAAAAGATAAAGGTTCTAGGGTGGTAAAAGGATTGTTGTGTTTGTATATTAGCTAAAGGCAATAAATCTGAGGTCTCATAATCAAAGACAAAATCTTCTTGATTTTGTTTTCTACTTTTTCGTTAATTTCAGCAATCGATGAAACATTAAAACACTTTGCTTGTATTATCCGAGGCCTGGATATTTTAAATAAACTGCAACAAAGTGTACGCCACTAAATTATCAAAATATTGTTTGGAACCGCATTAAAATCTGTTAAAACAACGAGACGAACTTAAAAATTACGAAAAGTGGCTAACTTTCCTAGAAATTATGTAACCAGATAGGAGTACTGTTACTGTAAGTCTGGGTCATCCCACTGCTAGGCAAAAGCCACCCCTATGACCTCCAAATCTTTCGATCCAGGTCCAATGTGGACCGCTAGTCGTTTGTTTTGTCTAGCTCGACCCGTCATCTCTTGCGAGGTCTACCGCGTCGCCTGCAAGTATATTTTGACCCACAGCTCGTCGAGCATCCGGCAGACGTGACCAGCCCAGTCGCACATTAGCTTAGAACAGACATAAATGTGAACAAATCCAAAGTGAATAACATGCGAGAACCTTAAGAACCGAATCTTAACCCTCAAGGACCGTGCAAAGGAAAACCTTTCTAAATAATAAATCAATACCTTCACTTTACTATTCACTGGCAACCCAAGAGATGATAGCTAATAACTCTTAAATATAATGTTCAGTACATTTTAGGATGCCCCGGGATGCTTAGTGCGGCTTAGCATGCGATACGCATCCCCGGGCAGACAAAATAAAACATATCCTTGGGCGTAAAACAGGTAGCCGGCAATCATTTAATTTGGTCGCAACCGCAGGGATCGAGAGGTTTTGATACTTGTGAGGCAAAATGTTATAGGAAAATAGATGCTTTTGAGTTTTTTTGGGTTTTATTGAAATGTGTTGTAGTTGTCCAGGTTTACTTTAAATAAATTGTAGTAAGTAGGTAGTAGCTATATGGTTAATATAAACTCTGCTACGAGTAGCTAGTAGATGCTACTACTATTGGAAATTGAATGATTGAACACTCAATGCTAATAAGAAATATCACAATAGGGGAAAGCGTCGAGGTATAGTTTCCGCACACAGTACAATACCAACAAAATATTTGATAAATTAAATTAAATGGCGGCTAGTGAGCAACATCATCCATCTGCAAGTATCAACCAAATTCAGAGTTATCCCACCAAAACAACGCGAGCAACCAACAAATGGTTGTTTATTGAAATTCGACGATTATTTTAATAGGACATCCGGTTAAAACGCGATGCGTAGAGATCATGCATTAATGGCAATACACAGAAAAACGGCCAAAATCTTCAGTATTAGAATAATAACATGTTTTTTGGAAATCTCAGCTTTGATTCTGCTCTATAATTAAGAAATTTCGATGTTTTGAGCACTAATCTCGTATGCTAATGCACAGGTGGATGTGCGATACGCACTTTTGTTAATGATCAGGTGATATTAAGGTATTGTTTTGTGAACTTGATATGATCGGTAGGTATAGCTCCGGAGTGTAATCGGATGGGGAGAAATTCTCTAAGCAATAATTAGCTTCGATTCATTCAAGGTTTCAATTCGTTACGCTTTTTTGTTTTTTCTACTTGCGTTTCGTCGTGCCCTTAAATTTCTGAAAAAATCAAACATTAATTGGCTTATATGTGTTGTCTACTAATATTTTTGTTTGTAGGTTAGCATGTAAAGGGTAGTCTTCGGAACTAATGATCTGATTCCGAAAATGTATTATTTAACGGGAAGCTACATTATTCCGGAGTGTTTTTAGGCTACATTCAAAACACGTTTCTTTTCATACACAAGAAAAGCGAAGCCGCGAGCAAAAGCTAGTCATCATTTTCTTGCCTTTATTCTGATTTTCTAAAAACTGTAGTGTTGAAGTTTTCTTTTAGGTAAGTTTTCTCACAACTACTGATTAAACTCCTTTTTATTTACACTTTGAAATCTAACATCTTAGATCTTCTAAAACCTTGCGGTTATAGTGAAGTTGTTCTGATAGTTATCGAAAAAATATTGAAGGAAAATAAAAAGAAAACCAACCAAAGCCACAACACCCACATGCTTGAGATCCCGTCCATATTTGCAAAGCGTTGAACCAAGGATTTTTCCCACCGTGCCCAATCTTCCCTAACAGGACGGGCTCCGTCAGGAGAATTCCCAAAACGCCCGGACGTGTCCGAGATCCTTGTGAGAGGGTCTTGAGACCTTTTTCTTGTGTGTCACACACGATCAGGAAGACTGGCTAACTTTTTGTGATTTTTTTTTAATATAGTTAATCCTGAGTTTGTTTCTTAAGTCGACCAAGTGTTTTGGGTTTTTCCATCAAAAATTTCTTAGCACGGAGTCTGAATTTAAGTTTGCCTGGTTGATAGCAATAGCAGTTGAACTGAGCAGCCCCGACTTACGAACAGTAAGTACACAGGCAGGCACATAACTTTGTGTATTTTATTTCATCACCGCTGGTCTCATAACGGTGAAGGTAAACATCGTGAGGGAACCGGCATGTCTTGGAACCAAAAACTTCGAAGACATGACATCTGCCAATCCGCGCTCGGCCCGCGTGGTGGTTTATAGCCCATTTCTTCTCAAAGACAGAGGAGAACCGTGTCCCAGCAGTGGGAACATTAATAGGCTGTCGATGATGATGATGATGGCAATAGGCTCACCTCTATTACAATGAACTTAAACAACACTAGCGAAATGTGGCTGTGGAACAAGCATTAATGGGAACAGTTCTGCCTGACCCTTGTTCGTAAATATCAGTAAGTGCTTGGAAATTACAATAATGTGGCAGAGGCGACATGATTGTGATTTCCATGATTATTTTGTTTCAACTATAAAGGGTTTAAAAAATCCCTTGACGCAAACGAAGGGCACTTGTTGTCCCCACCACTGCAATCACTTTGATGTACAGAATGCTTGGTTGACGTATGTGTGAAGGGTCGATTTACACCCTGTATACAAATTTCAAAGATTTTCTTGGCATATTAAAAATATTATTCTTTCAACCACCCGGAAATTCAGACACATATTTCTACAAAATAAATCACTCAAAAAAAAAAAATTAAAACTTAAACCCGACTACAAATAAAAAATGGCAGACTAATAAAACCACGGTCTTAAAAGTAGAAAACAAGAAAAATCGTCTAGTAAGAGATAATTTGTACATTTAAATGCCGTCATAAAAGAATTGATAAAATTTATATAGCCTATAGTCACCCGAGCTATTTTTACGAATCTATTGACACCTCATTTATTAAAATCCGTTCAGTACTTTAGACGCTATATGGTGGAACATACATACATAGACTGCCAAAATCATTACCCTTCCTTTTGGCTTCGCCGTAGTCGGGTAAAAAGGCTATCCATCCCACACGCTCTTGTGTCCCACCCACACTACCCACGTATATGTCACCCGACATTTAGATTATCGCTTTTCATCACACGCGAAGGGGACTCCAGAATCCACATTGACCCTCAGAAGTGGCATTTTGTTCCAAGTGCCCATTATTTTTTCTTTACCATAAAGGTTATGGTAATGCCATTTGGATGGGGTTGAGGGTTGAAAGTCGTGTACAACAGATGTTTTGAGCCGTTTGCCAGTTAGCTTGGCCTTAAGATTGGTATTTGAGAGACATGTCGTGAATAGAAATGGTTGTAGTTTTTGGGTTAGAATGGTTGGATGTGTTAAATAGATTATTTTACGAGTGTGGGTTTAGTAGAGTTTTAAATAACCATAGTTATATCTTCGGTACTTATGGAATCCTTTCTGGGTAAGATTTTGTTTAGATTCTTTGTTAAGAAAAGAATATAATTATTATTATTTGCTTAAAAACACGGTGCCAAAAATGCATTTTGAGTAACACGTTTCGCTGACTACTACGAGTAGTATTTGGATATCTAAATAAACGATAAATGTCAACAAATTCATTTCATACTAATATAAAATATTACACGGCTACAATTCGTAAAATCTTGTTAGATTAGAACTTAGAATGAGGTTTTATTCCTTTCAAATATCCGGAAAATATGGCCAACGAGGGGAATGTATTTATTTATCATTTATATACACACTGTAACAAAACAAAGAGTACAAAGGCCTAGCTATTTTTTTTGTTTTTGGAGCTTGGGAAATCATTAAATGACTCCTCCCAGTCACACTTATACTGACTAAAAACCACCCATGTTCCTGCTTTTTCTTAGCCCTTTGTGTTGAGGCTGCGGTATCTCTTTCGAACAACCCTCAGCCCCGACGGGACAAAGGCCGAGCTTAAGCGTCATCGAATCAAAAAGAAAAACTTCTGTTTTAGTTTTCTTCTACAAAATTTTCCATCATTTCTTATCCATTTACTCAAAAACTGCCAGTATTACGTAATGTCATCATACAATAAGTATATTTTCTCCAAGGGTCTGCAAGTTTTCCACAAGTTATTGTACAAACTTATCTCTTGCATAATGGATATGCCCTGATAGGTTTCCGTAAGTGATTGATAGAGTCCTTCGTTCACTGTGTTCTGGTTTATGTAGCCGGATTGGATGCTGAGTGTGTTTCGTTGAGATAGGAAGGGAATGAAATCCGGAAATATGAGTGATTTGAGACTTTAATAGAGATAAAAAGTCTCGATTATTGGAAATTTTAGATCTAAATTACTAATTCAACTAGTCTGAAAATTCAAAGTCGTTCAGATATTATTTCCCTGATTTCATGTGGTTACTTAAAAAATAAGCATTCAAACTTTTCATGTGATCAGAGTGCTGGCCTATTTTTGGCCAAAGAATCAACATTTAGTCATGTTGATTCTTTCAATGTTGATTTTCTCCAACGTGCCAATGCTACCAGCCTTCTAGGTACTTTTCCTATTGACAGCAATGTGCACGAATTTTTTGACTTTTTGATCCTTGTGCATATTTAATTACAGATCTGTTAATTGTAGTTTATTAACAAATCAATATATTTCAGACGACTTAAAAAAACCGACTCCCCGTATCAAATCCCTTAACCACAACAGTGTTACCATCTGATCAAAAGTACATCTCCATTAAAATATATCAGTAGTCATGGCATGACGGATCGGTCCGCTTTGTTGTGCTAATGTAGCCAGTGTTGCCATGTTGCCGCCGAATATATGGAAATAAAGTTTTTAATGTATCGGCTGTTTTGACTCGACGACCAGTGGGAGTTCCGATGAGGTAATTGATTAGAATCTAAGAACAGTTGTTTTTATTTTCAGTACTTATCGGCTTGAGACTTTCAAAATAAAATATTACTGTCAGCACAATTTATTTAGGGTCGGAGCAGCAAATCGTCTTCATCCATACTTCGCTGTAACTCATCCTATATTGTTAAGGTACCTATCGTTGCGATGCACATAAAAGTCATCTTTAAGCTACTGCATAAGTTTAATTTCGTAAAATAAAATAGAAGTAGAAATAAAAATCAGTTCCAAAATCAACCCCAACAATTCACCACTCGTTCTATCACTGCATTACAATTAAAGTTGCCATCTTGCGACGTCATCGCGTCACGATTGTCTATGACAAATGATCTGTCACCGCGACTCCGCGAGGGAGGTCTGTACCAAATATTGTAGACGAAATTAATGTTCTCCCTCACGCCTCGTTACTACTGGCATGATTGAGAAGCGACGAGTTTGTTTTTCGGAGATTTTGAATTTGGAACAACTAGAACAAGATGGACGAACGGTTTTGTTGTGTCTACCAATGATTCACTGAAATTGGTGAATTTATATAACCAATGATTTATTACAATAGAAGAGAAAATGTTCATCCTACCCTGAGGTTCAAGAAAAGGCGTTGCTAAGGGAAAAACAGACACAACAAACAGCACATAAGTAAATGTAAATATGACCACAAAATTGCTTCCAGATGCAAATAAAATTAAATAAAAGACCTCGCTGCGCGGTGTCGTAACTCTAATCTGCCAAATAGCAATGCAAATTCGATAGAGGTAAAAAATTGACACCAAATGCTACAAACAAAAAGAATCGAACCGCAACATAAACAGATTCCGAAAGTCAATTTCCAAATTGCACCGAGTCGCGACTATAAAGTCAACCCTCCTTAATCCAATCACACCCCGTCCTTGTCAACGTTTTGTTTCCTCTTTTAGATAACCCACCATCGTAACAAGAACCCTAAACAAACAAACAGGTCCCCCTTTACTGCGCTGTTAACTTAGGTAAAGAGAAACGGGGTAGTTCGAGACAAAATGGCCGCTGAAATAAAGGAACGCTCAAAAAAGGTTGAAATTGTTTTTGAAAAAAGAACACACGAAGAAAATAATCCATTTAGTCGCGCGGCGCAAATGCCTCCGCCGTTAAGGGGATGCAACACTAAAAAGATCAAAAAAGGCATGAATCGCGTTCGAACCGGGATTCTATTATTTGGGCCAGTCAAAGCCGGGGGTTCGTTTAAAATGTACTTAAATTCAATTCCTATTTCCGTTCCGAAATGTTTTACTTTTTAATTTTTCGCATTCGGACTGGTGGGTTGTTTTGGTTCATTCATAGTTAACGTGAGTGATCTTTTGTAGGAGCTCTCTGCGAAATTGGAGAGGGCTGTGTTCGACCTTTTTGCGAGATCAAAATTGCCTCTCTTGTGTGTCCTAGTGTCTCTGATCGTTGTACTGTGAATACTAGCTTTTTATTTTTAAACAGAAATACTCGATGCGTTACACGTATTGATTTTTATGAATCGCAAATGGATAATCGGAAATTTGGGCTTGCTATTCGTTGAACTGTTTTTGTTTAATGGAAATAAGTGATTTTCACTTTACAGTTTGAGTGAAATTCAGTTTCACAAATATAACGTAATATCACGCCTGTGACCCTCAAAGCCAGAGGCAGAGGTGTGCTTTATGACACCCACATTTCGCTATTTATATTGATGTGGTGTATAGAGACTTCGATAATCATACTTCACAATTTTGCTTATTATCAAAGTAATTGTGTAAACTAATTTTTAGCTCCGCAAAAAGTACCAAGGCAGCAGAAATAAAAGAAGCCATATCAAAGAAAACACGAAACATTTTCCCGTAACATTTGATTGACTGACTTTCAATTCCGATAACATTTGATTCAGGACTCGTTTCCTGAGATCCGGTATCAGTGGGAAACACTTTAAAACCCACTCGATGTCCCTCCCCTCGTTGGCGGTGAAATGTGGCTCGTCGACCGCCGTGACATACATTCTAATAGTTTTATTGAGGGTACACCGTCTTGGGGGACTCAGAAGAAACGATTTTAAAGTCTGAGAGAAAAAAGTAAAATTTATTTTGTTAGTGATTTTATCTCTAATTGAATGATATAAAATAACCTATGCCATTGTTAATGTTTAAGCTAATTAAATTTTCTTTACATTTATGTAACTTAATTTTTTTTTTTTTTTTTTAATTTCTTATTTGCCCCGTAAAAGCGACCCCCATATTCAAAATTCATTTATTTACTTTAGCCGTACATGTTTGGGTCACAAAAATCCATATGTGTACCAAATTCCAACTTAATCGGTCCATTAGATTCGGAGCAAATTGGCTGTGACAGACGGACAGACAGACAGACAGACACACGAGTGATCCTATAAGGGTTCCGTTTTTTCCTTTTGAGGTACGGAACCCTAAAAAAACAATTTATAAATTCTTAAAAAAACTTTCCAAATATTTTCTTCATTATAACATAGCCAGTTATTAAATAGCTACTTTTTTTAATTACATGTCCACATGTTTACTGATTCACTGCCCCTTTGGAATATTCAAACCGCCATTAAAAAGACTCCTGTAATACAAATAAAAATTCCACCGGCAAGTCTGAGTCAAGTCAACCCCGCGTCTAATCTAACGGAAACTATTCGAGAAACATCACTTAAAGGAATTCCCTGTTCGGGAGAAAATCCGGAAATTTTCAATTGAATTTCTTAGGAAAGTCACACACGGTAGATTAGTGGCGGTCCGATCTCGATACACTTGTGCGGCCGACGTTAAATCGTGTGTGACTTGATAGGGGACAGAGGTCAAACGTCAGGTTGAGTAGCGGATGATTTTCAAGATGGCGGAATGCAGAAATTGCTACTTTGAAGTTGATAAGATTTTTTTGATGTCAAAAATTGTAATAGGGTAGTTAACAAAAAAAATCTAATTAGTCCGTCAGATAGATTTCCAAAAAATATTGGACACGCATTTATTCTTTTTTCACGTTAACAAACAATGAAGACGATACAGTGCTTTGAAAACTCGTGTGACGTCATTTTCCAAGACATTAGTATGATATTTTTTAGCGGTAACTACCCACTCAAATCTTTGACGCGTTGTATCTTCGTCAATTTTGATTGATTTGATAAAACAAAAAATAGAAAGAAAGACAGAAAGAAAGAAAATTGTGTTTATTTGGCAATAAAAACTTAAAAAATAAACAGAACCAAATTCAAAATGATTGAGACTGCCAAAAGGGCCTCAGCTCAGCATAATGCCAGATGGCAACACAAAGTGCACCACCTGACGCTGATTTTCAGCTGCTGCCCACGAGTGCATACGCTCGAAAATATAAACACATTTAAAAATTCTAAAATCCAAAAACTTTTTTTTGCAAAAGATAAAAATAAAAAAAAATAAAAAAATCTACGAAAATCAAATGTTACGACTCTTATATAAACAGCAAGAGCATGAGAACATTAATAAAAAATAACAAAATGCCAATAATAATTGATAACAACAACAATAATAAAAATAAAAATAAAAATAAATGACAAAAACCTTCAAAAGTTGATACATTAGAAATAATTATATAAAGTTTAAATAAAATTAGTAACATTGGTAAAATTGTATAACGTATAAAATTAACAAAATGTATAAAATGTATAAAACTGCCTAACATATAAATTTGATAAAATGTATAAAATTGGTAAAAGAAAAACAACGCCAACAATAGTAAAGGGAATTGATAAATTAAGACACAAAATTACTGAATGTATATATATATACGATAAATACGTATCCAATGTTTTTCGATAATCTATAAGACGGATTAATTAGAATCTTTTTTTTTTTAAAGTAATAATTAAACATCCCTATTCCGTTTAGTAGTGTAGCAAGTAGATTTTATAGTTAAATCCTATTTTTTGGATCTATTCATCATGTTTATCATCATACCACTATTTTAAATGGAGCAACTGCTATCTGACATCTACAGCCCAGTTAATACTTGGTAATGCGATACCCTTTTTTTTTTTTTTGGTGGGTGTAAAATCATCGAATAACCCCTCCCGCTCTTGGGCAGAGCGAAAGGGAGTGTCAGACTTCTACTGACTAAAAACCACCCACGTTCCTTCTTCGCCCTCTATGTCGAGGCCGCGATAACCGTTGGACTACCCGCGGCCCGTAATGCGATACCCTTTGGTTAAGACTGGTTGTCAGACTTTCAGGTCACTAACTACCTGTAACGACTGCCAAAGATTTGTTCTTTTATTTTAATTTTCATACTATAATTTAATTTTGGTGTTTTAAGGAGTAGGTACGCACACACACATCTCTTCACACACAACTTAAATTCAACTAAGTTATCGTTCTCAATTTCCCATTGTTTTCTTCAATAAATATTCATAATCTAATAACAGAGCCTAATGAAAATCCAAAATGTATTATTAATTTCGTGATAACCCGAAAAATTGTCCATAAATTTATTAATATGATGACGTGGGCGACGCAGCGAAAACAAATTGCCATAAACAGGACTTTGTGTCTGCCACCTATATTAAAAAAAACACCAAAATATACAATTTTACCACATTCATATTGCAGTGATGAAAGCAACATTAAACTCAATCTCACCCTTATGAAAAATAGATAAAGTTCTCTTTTCAAACGCTTCTTGTTTATGCAACAGCATCAATAATTTTGTAAACATTTTAAGGTGAATCTCCCAGTAAAGTCGCGCGGGTAAGGATTCATCTTCGCGACAGGAGGCTGAATTTCCCGCGCCCACCCACGGGAACATGCAGCTAATATCGGGTGTACCCACCTTACACAGGGCTTACTCGCATTATAGACAGAACAATAAATTAAAATAAATTACAAAATATGTGTTTAATTTCATTTTGAACAGTAATTTTTAGCTTTAGTCAGGATCGATACCGGATTCCTGTGAAGGCAACAAATAAAATATTCTTTTGGAACTACTTTCTTCAGGTCTGCCCTAACAAAGGTATAGTTTTAGGTTTTACGTGCACTAACTAAACTTAACGTTAACCAATCGCCAAGACATTTCACACTAATATCAAAATCATGACACATCAATCCGGTAATCCCCGAAAGGTTAGCTAGAGGTGTACCCATTTTCGTTCATGTTTAGATCGTACCTATGTACTAGGGCGAGCCTATTTTTTTACTGCAAAATGGACCTGAGGTCTCTTGAAATCAAACGGGCAGAATTCTAAGCTCCGTGATTGCTACTGACTGAGAAATTACCTATTGGTGGAAAAACCCAACAACACTTTGCCCGACCTGGCAATCGAACCGATTATTTCATGCAGAGTAGTCGTGCTTGCGACCTCTAGACCAATTGGATAATCTCACAAATACATCTAAAATTCTCTATTCCCGGTTTCACTTACCATAACAAAAGTACCAGGAAAACAGACAATAAAGGACTTATTTCTTCCCCTGTCAAACGTTTGTCTGGCATCCCGCAAATATCGTGGCTTTGCTCCAAAATGTCGAAATTTTCACCACGTAAACTTTTAAACAGATAATATTTCATACTTCATCAAGCTTGCTTACCAGTGGGAGCTAAACTATGGGTTCACTTATAACGGAGAAAATGCTTTGTTAATGCAGAAAATAGATAAGTATTTAAGTGAAGTTATTAACATAATTTAGCAGCCCTTGTCTCATGGCTGCGGTTCACACCACGATATTTTCTAGAAGGTTTTTAAGATTTATTTGAGAAACTATTTAACTCGATAACTATCTGGAATTTCGGAACACCTGGGCGAGGGGAATCAGATTTTTTTTTCATATCATCACTATTTGAACCACCCTGTATGTATGTGCACTAGCACAGTTCACTTTAGCAATGTTCTCTAACTTTCCACTTATGATCATGAATGATACAAAATAAATAGATAATTATCCCATTTTCAGAGCGAATGATAATTTAGTGTTTTATATTTCTTCTGTACCTACGTGTGTTTGTCACTGAACTCCTGCTAAATGGCTGGACCGATTTTGATGAAAATTTTTGTGTGTTCAAGTGGATTCGAGAATAGTTTAGATTTGCAATTGGTCCCGGTAGGTGGCGCTGCTGTCCGGGCAGGACGACGTCTGATAGGTCCGCTAGTAAACTTATAAATTAAATATTTTGGATGAAGGATAAAGATTTTAAAGGATATGGAGGACCATAATATACTTTTCATTACTTAATTTTTAAAAATCAAACAATTTAAAAAAAAAATCTCAATCAATTCGGGGTCGGCGCAGCATGTCACGTCTTCTTCCATACATCTCTATTATCTACTCGTCATCTCATGAAACTCATTATATTTAACTAGCTGTTGCCAGCGGCTTCACACGCTACAACAAGAAAATTATCCCACGGGAAGATAAAATTGGGAAAAAAACTATCCTATGTGTTAATCCAGGCTGTCAGCTAAATACATACCAAATTTTATTGAAATCGCTCTACCCGTTTTTACGGAAAAAGTAACAAACATACACACTCACAAACTTTCGCCTTTATAAATTATTAGTGTGATTATCAATACTAGCAAGATATAGTATAGCTTTGCTCCCATCATGCCCTGGAGGTCTATCCTAACATTAAAATAACAGAACTTCCCCAGTCTTTTGTTTGTGGCATTCTTTGCCAGCGTTGTGCGCATAAATTAATTTAAATTTTACATCTCTGTCGTAGCCATCTTGTTTTTTGTTTTCTTTCTTTGATGAAGAATGTTTTGTCAACTTAGGATTATATCTTTTGATTGTTATTTTGCATTCTTTTGGTTAAATTGTTGAGATGACTAATAACTTGTTCTTGTTTGTGAGACTAAGTTTTGATGAATGTTTGTAAGATTGAAAAAGGAAGTATTTTTCAACAAAAAAATAATTATGAAAGTCAGCATTTAAACTACGTATGCTATGCAATATGCTTGTGTAGTACTCTGCTTCCCAATATCTTAGAAAAATTAAGATCGTAAATTCAAACCTGTAAAGAGAACATCATGGTATGTCGCTAAATTGTGACATATTTTAGTGGGACTCATGATCTTTGACACGTTTTATTTTCGTCAATGTTTATTAATTTGATAAAACGAAAAACACGTAACCAATATTTTTCAATTACGAGTATCTAACAGACGGACTAATTTAAGACAAAAGGCTCGACACTTTAACATACCTGGCAAAATACCTTAGTCCTATTGATACCCCTTTTCCTAACATTTTAGCGATTTCAGACTGTACTTTTAACACCTTTTCTCTCACGCATTCCACATTCGGCATTGTACTGTGCCAAAAATCCATCACAAATTCGACAGCTAGTCACCATCAACTAATCCGTAGTGGCGCTACGGTGGCGACATCCGGCGGGGATGCGACCGCTCGCGTCATTTCCGCTTCCGGCAGGGAGGATAGAGGATATAAATAAACGGAGCGTGCATCACACTTTGCGTGAAATCAATCGGCTGGCTAATATGCGACGCGATTTATTTGTCTTTTACTCGTGCGTGCGGCTGGTAAGATGTGTGAAGTTATCTTTACTTCTGGGAAATTGTGAAATTATTTAGATCTTATGTTGAAATAAATTATAATAAATTGACAAAATGAAACACTGTAGGTACGTCAAAGTATTTATTTCAATAAGTCCATCACAGAATGTTTCGAACATCCAAAAAAAACATAAAGATGAACCTACAGTACGGCATAATAACTTTTGAAAGTACTGGAGTTCTCCATTCCAAATCGTAGATCCCTATAAAGAGGAATGGGCAAGAATATTTGAAGAATAAAGAGATAAAATAATCATTACCTACAATACATATAAGGTTTTTTTCAGTAACTAGGACACTGCAAATTAATAGACACCCGGCATTTAACCTTTAATTTGCAATTTCCTTTGCTGACAATGGGTCCTTCCAAACCAAAGTTTCTCTAAAACAGGACGTCCATTTTGATTTAGAGAATTGAAAAACTAATTAACACCGAAATTAGCATTCGAAGCCTCAGAAAACATTTCAATCAAAAACAAAAGCGACATTCGGCAACAAACCTACACCTATACGCCAACACAATACCACCTAATCAAGCAAAACAAATTCTGCCAAAACTTTCGTACGCCATTTTATTTCCTCGTTTGGAACAAAATGACAGACCATTCCATCACCCTGGAACAAAAATACAATAATGTGTAGTTTCCTTGTCCTCTGTACCCGGGTGACCCCGGTGACCCAAGGAGGTCGTTTGGCGGGCTGGCTAATGAAGCTGCCATATTGGCAGGGCGCGACCAATAGGGTAACTGGATGTTGGAGTGCTGGAAGAGTCTAGAATAGTTTATTTTTTGTGCTTTTTTTATGCTACACACAGACAGGACAGGTGTGTAGTACTCGTAACCGACGTGCGTGTATGACCAGATGTATGAAGGTGGACGAGGCAAAAGAAGTGTGTGTGTGTGTGATTTCTGCCTACTGCTATGGGAAAAGGGCGTGAGTTTATATTTGTGTTTAAGTGTTTTTTATGCTATAACGAAACCACTATTTATTTGGTTAACTTAGGTACTGATTTGGCGAGACAACTAGCGCTCGGTTGCTGCAAGCTTGTTTGATCATTGAAAAGCATATTTTAATTAACTTTTCTTTTGTAAGTAAGGACTAACGCGAGATTTGAGGGCCTGATTATAAACAGTTTACTTGCTTAAGTGCCAGAATTTTTATCTTTTTTTTAAGTTATAAAAAACAGGTGTAGACTTGAGGAAGATTCTACAGCAACAAGTCAGTCTCTAGTCACAAAAGTAGTTGAGGGGGCAGTCTAGTCAGAACCTACTAGGTTAAATACCTTTACAACTCTTAGACACGTCCCATCTAGTACCCCAAACCCCATGTACACAGGGACGGTCGGACATTGGTTAATTACGTGCGATAGTCGGCGGCTGCTCACGAGAGAATGATTGCCGCTCTGTAACGACGCTCCTAGCATAGACCAAGACGATTCAGGCTTCGAAACCAGCGGGGTTAAGAAAATGATGGAGTTGACCCTTTTTTTGGGGTTTGGGAAATCATCAAATAAGTCCCGCTCTTAGGCAGAGCGGAAGGGAGTGTCAGACTTGTACTGACTAATAACCACCAATGTTCCTTCTTAGCCCTATATGTCAAGGCCGCGGTATCTCTTACAACATCCCGCAGTCATGGAGTTGACAATTGTTTTTTATAATAGGCTGATGTCCGCAACTCCACGCCCAAAGCGCAAGAACCATTTATTTTAATAGACACTCATATTTAGGAATACTTGTGTTGCGCATTATATATTAATAGGTTGTGAGGGGCCTAAAGAAAACAGATTACAAAAATTTTAATGAAATTGTACTATCAACAAATAGTTTGGTTTTGCCTACGTTGCGAGATATTTTTTAAAGAAGGAAAAGACCGTGAAGAAACCAGCATGCCCGAGAGATATTTGTCGAAGTCATGTAAAGCCAAATCAGAGGCTCATGGATGCATTAAGCGGCATACAATCTCTGGCACCAGGTTTGGCATCTAACCACACAATGAAGAAGAAGACCCAGATAAACAATATTTCTTAGAGATTCCAAACCCCGCCACAGTAATGGCCGCACAAAGAAGGCACGTACGTCGGTAATGTCATTCGGCAGTCGGCACAACAACTAGTTTACGGTCCATTTTGTTGTCCGCCCAACATCTCACACCACACTCGGTTCCCACATATATTTGTACACACGTACACACATCATCTTCAGCTGATTACGTGACAATTTGAAGGCAGTTTCAGTATGAAATATTCCGTATATTAGTTATATTCCGTCGCCTGTAGTAGACACTCACAGATAAGTATAGTACTTAGAGTGCAGAAAGTTTTATGCAGAAGTGGTCTCTGTTCTCTCTTTTAAATAGTTAGTAGTGTTAAGAATTAATACCATAACAATACAAATATTACGTAAGATGAATCTCAAATTCTCTCCCTCTCTTAAAATGCCTCTCCAACTAGTGAAGGTTGGCTGTCAGCTTCGCACATCCGACTCGGTCTTTTGCTAGTCTAAAAAGTTCCGCGCCACTCTTAACTCCCGTCCATGCCCGGATATTGCGCAGCCACGATTTCTTACTACGACCCACTGCTCTTTGCCTGCCCATCATTATCAGCTGCAAGAGTTCGAATCTGTTGTGCCTTAATACGTGATCCAGATAGGCAACTTTCCTTTTTTGATCGTCAGCATTATTTGTGGTGTCCTCCCAGTACAGTGCAGCACTTCAACGTTGGTCACTCGATGTGTCCAGCTAATGGCCAACATGCGTCTATAGGCCCATGCGTCTATAGGATCTCAAAATTAATATGCTGAAAATTTCCGGTAGCTACATTATCTGTCGATAAAATAGAACAAGCAAATGAAATACAAAATGAGAAAAACAAAAGAAAAAGAAACGAGATACAAGATAATCAAGACACGTAGGTACTTTCTTAAGAGTATTTAAATAACCCCAGAACTTGAAGTTAATTTGGCCAACCAACAAAATCCCGTAATTTAATTTCCAAAACCGTTCAGGTGACTCATAAACACTCCAACAAAATGACTGACGCTACACCCAAACAATTACGGCATAAACGCAAGTCAAAATTAAATTAAAAACAACTCTACCATCAATAACATCGAACAATTAACTTGAACAAAATATTCGTACATCAATCTAAAAGATCATTAAACTGAGTTCTACCGAAACTCATATGTATCCCTGGGGCAGGTATGGGGAACGAGGAACCCTCAGTGCAGCTTACAAGTGACAAACTCATAAACATTTGTCACTGAACGGACTGTCCGAGTAATTGCGATCCAGCTACACACCCACCAGAAATACCAGACCCCTGATTTCATACCAATCAACCCTTCTTCCACACTTTTGTTACGTGTTAGGAGAAGGTGGGTAGGTCATCTAAAATTGGTGTTCATATTACTTATTGGTGCCCCGAAACGTTTAACCGATCTCGTTCTAAATTTGAACAAATAATTTACGTACGGTCACTCTTGACACCGCTTTAAAATAGGGTTAGCAGTGTAAAATGGATGGCATGAGAAATGCATTGGCAGTTGTGTTTTAGATAACGAACGTCGAGTTTCGTAAATGATCGCATATAAATCCTTTCCAATGATACCTTCAATTAATTCAACCAAAGCAATGAAAGCGTAGCTCTAACTAATTTCCCATCGTATGTTTTAACATTGAACTGAGTTTTTACCCACATTTCATTTTTCCTCCACACATCTCAAAATGTTGATGGATAATATCGTAAGGAAGTATGTCCTAGAATCAAAACATTTAAAGAGATGTGACATCTGCCAATTCGCACTGGGACCGCGTGTTCTCTCTTATAAAAAGGAGGCCTGTGTACCAGCAGTGGGAACGTTATAGGCTGATTTTGCATCGAATGTTTCAAAAATGTTGGAACAATTCTATTTCGTCCGGTCTTTATTAAATAAGCAATTTTTATGTTTCAGTGTCAGCCCTACAAAGTCGATGAATAATTTGGAGTGTGTCCCGCGAACGTGGGCCTGCGCTCATTATTGATGGGGATCTCGTCACAGCATCCCGTCCATATTGGCCTCAAATAAGAGGCATGAAGCAAAAGGATAACTTTGCACTTATTGCAAAAAATAATTTGGTGTATTGGAGGAGTACGCTGGTCATATATGATAACACATGAGAGAAGAAGCAACCACATCACACTAATATTATAAAGCCGAAAGTTTGTGAGTGTGTATGTCTGTTACTTCTTCACGCAAAAACTGCTGCACAGATTTGGATGAAATTTGGTACACAGATAGTTTATAACCTGGATTAACAAATAGGATAGTTTTTATCCCGATATTATATTCCCGTGGGTTGTAACGGGTGAAGCCGCTGGCAACAGCTAGTTGACTATAAATCGTAAGATGCATCATGCATGCATGCAGCAAGGGCCGACGCCCGTCCAGGCTGCGGGTTGTTCGGAAGAGATACCGCGGCCTCGGCACAAAGGGCTTAAAAGGAACATAGGTGATTTTTAGACAGTAGAAATCTGACACTCCCTACCGCTCTGCCCAGAGCGGGAGGTGTCATTTGATGATTTCACACACTCCAAGAAATAAAAAGTCGAGAAGATGCATTTGCTGTGGCCGGAATCAAAATGGCATCTTCTATAGGGTCCAAGTAATTAAGTTGAGGCAGTGAGATAGCCATTATATTAAATAACTAGTCATCAGCTGAATCCGATTAGACTAGAAGCCCTCTGAAATATTTACAGTTGGATAAAAGCTACGCTGCGATGATAATGACTGCAATTTTGTATCCTGCTCGAAGGACCACTTTTGCATGTACACTAAATACATGTGAATTGAAATTTTTTCTTAGTATTTAACCACAAACACAGTTTATGTTTTAAAAAATGCACATATTACGAACTATTGTAATATGTACATTTTTTTTTAAACGAGTGATCAATAATGCTATGGCATCCCCGGTAACTATACCACTGTATAAGACTTCTGCCCTTCAACTTTTCTGTCAACGTTTAAATCGCCTAACGAAACCTAAAAAAAATAAAAAAATAATAGCATCACAAGAGTTTTGCAACATAATGTGACCGCCATAATCTGATAATACCTATAATTTCCGCTCTTAAGGGTCGTTATGGGTGAATTTGAATAATTTCCCTTAGCATACTACATGAAATGTTTTGTTTAAAAAATCGTAACATGGGTAGCGGACTAGCGATGTAAAAAATACTAAAATTGGCCTTCTTGAAAGTTCCAATATGTACCATATAGATCTTACTGCCCAAGAATTATTTACACTGAAGTCCAAGAATTATTTATACAATATGTCCAAGAATAGTGATGTTAACAAAAAACATCTAATTAGTCCGTCATATATATTAGATTACCAAAAAATATTGGACACGTATTTTTTATTTTTTTACGTAAGCTAACAATGAAGATGATACAGTGCTTTGAAAACTCGTGTGACGTCATATTTTAAGACATTAGTATGTCATTTTTTAGCGGTCAGTGACGTCACCTACTCCCATTAAATCTTTGACGAGTTTTATCTTCGTACCAATATTATAAATATACGTATTCAATATTTTTCGATAAACTAACAGACGGACTAATTAGAATCACATTTTTTTAAGTCAGTAAATCCCTATTATTTACACTGAAGGTAGTATATTTTTTACATTTCCTGAGACGATGACTGATTAGAATGGATATCAGACTTAGAGCAGGCCACTCCACTACCAGAAACAACTGTTCTGCCAAAGATATTTATATGGTTGCCGGGATCTATAGTATAACTTGCTTTCCGAGGTACAGAAAAAACTCAATATTTAATGGGCTTGACCCGAGCAGTTGTTATTATTATGCAACGAGCTCTTTTCTCTGTCACCAAACCTTAACTTAATATTTTTTATTTAGATTATTGTTAATTGATGTTAAATTTGGTCGTAGCTAAATTAAAGTGTAATTAATTAATGTGTATTTTGCTTATTCTGCTCCTATTTTCAAACATTTGACTTCGGTAAAAGTTTGGATAACCAAGAAACCATCTCCTTGAAACTAACAACAAAATATCATACTGAACAAAAACAAAACAAGCAAAAGATTGCCACGTCCGAATCTCAGCGCGGGTTGCCAAGATAATTAATGTGAAGACGTCGTTACGTGTCTTGTGGACCAGCCCCCCTCACTTCACCCCCTTCAGCCCCCCTGGGAGACCCCAGACGCTGACCACAACGTCGTACTAGGAGTTCATAACATTAACTATGGAGCTAATTACAAATTGTATGGTTTGTTTTGACTGAATTCTGGAACAACGGTATTAACTGATATCAAAATTGGATACAATGTTTTGTTCTTTTAAATAACATAACATCACGCCTGTAATCCCCGAAGCGTTAGGCAGACGTATTTACCCACATTTCGACAAATTATGTTTAACGGGTAACAAATCCAGACTTCATGGCTCTACTGAGAGATTCCTGATGAATAAACCCTATAACACTTTGCCTGTCCTGGGAAACGAACTCATGACCTCATGCAGTCGGGCATGCAACTAGACTAACGAGGCAGCCTTATATACAGGGTGTAAATTAACCCATCACACAGCCGTTAACAAAGCATTCTGTACATCAAACTAAATACCCATACGCAAAGAATTTTGCTGGGAAACGAGTTTTTTTTTGGGGTCAAAAATCAATGTAAAAACGGTAAAACTTAATTTAGTAGCACTCTAAAACATTGTGCTAGTATATGCTTTGAGTAGTAAACGGGTCATGGACGTTATTTAAGTAAAGTTATAACCTGAAAATCTAGTATTTACAAAAACAGCTGTGAAAAATTGAGAACTTTGACCGCCAATATATCCATAATCAGGGGGTTCCCAGGTATGGTGTAGAACAAAAAAAATATCACATTGGTGGGGAGAACAAGTGCCTTTTGTTTGCGTTAAGGGTACTTTTACACCCTTTATAGTGACATGCACTTCTTGATGAATGGAAAGTAGCTGTCATCTGCAAAAATACCACTATCACACATTACTAGTCCCTGTGATTTAAGTAATATTACAGTAAACTCTTGCAATCTTCAGTTGGAGTCGTAAAGATTCTTCATCATCATCCACAGGCTGAATTCACCTACTGATGGATATAGCCCTCTCTTTTCTTCTGCTAGTCTCCACGTTGCTATCCTGGACAGGATCCTGAAAGACATGGCCACGAAAATTGGCATAAATTGTACTTAATCTTAGAACTGTATTCGACTGAAAGGACACGATTTTTGGAATTTTTATCAATATTTTGAAATCATTCGAACCAATTTTAAATTTTTACACAACAGTCTAAACTAAAGTAGGAACACGAATTTTCAATACTATAAGTTAGCGATATCACTATACTTACTAAAAAATTGATTCCTTTTTCCGTGATCAACGATACTCCCAACAAAACTTTTAATTACTAAACTTCTCTAAACGAAAAAAGATCACGCTACACAACACACACATACCTACCTACCCTCCTGCGTGTACGTGGGACCTCTCAGCAGGACCTCCGTCTGTCCTCCCAGTAATTACAAGTACGATTGTCTTGCGTGACCGATAAATAACCGCCATATTTATTTGGGGCCAGTGACAAAATTATTTGCGACTGGCAACCCTTGGGGAACTTTTTTTCTTTTGTTTTGTTTTGAGGTTATGGAGTTTGAGTTTGTGATAATTTTATGATTGATACAAGAACTGATATTCTCATAGGAGATGTAAGTTAGTATTGAATTTTTAACAAGATATTCTTGAGTTTCGAGAGAATAGAAAAGTGTATAGAATTTCTGTAAATGATTAATGAAAAATCTGAACCAACAAATCAGCAGCAAATTATTTATGTAATACCGTTATTTCTGGGCATCCGAGTTTTTGTCAAGAATTGAAGAATTGTCGCATGTTTTGCTATGAAAAAAAATGAGCGTCAATTTATGGTATGGGGTAGTGTGTGCCCTGAGTTTGGTCATTACACAACTTAGACACAGGACCTCGAACTCCATAAAGCACCTGCAGTAGCCTTAATGTTAAATTAGGTGATCCATCTAAGGGCAAGGGCGCTAAGGGTCCAATAAATTAGTTGGGGACACCGGGATAATAAACACGGCTACGGAATGGCCGTGCCAAATAACTTGTTAGGAGTTGCCCTGTCTCCCCTATTGACTAATTACGACACTTTGTTTTAAGGACGGTTCCCATTGGTGGGAATGGGAAACGGAATTAGTTGCTGAACTTCGCACAGCTGACGAATTGTGAATACTTTGCTGCGGAGTTCGGTTAAAAGTTGAGAATGTTTATTTATTTTAATTGCGTGATAATTTGGGGTGGCGAGGAAGACATCGATCTGCAAGAATTACTCTTTGCTGCTTATGTTATAGACATTGCATTGAATGTCTGCATGCTAGGTAAATGTGAATAAGTCTAAGTCGGTTTGCCTTTGGTTTTTCTAGAAACTAACAAGAAAATCACCTAGAATTGAATGACCTGCCTGAAAGTGCAGCATCGTTAGAGTAAACAGTACGCCATAAACCGATGCACTGTATGTTTGGTTGACATCCTCGTGACGGCTCCGTTTACACCTAGCCTACCTTTAAAATAAGTACTAGACTTTAGAACACCTAGAAACCTAAACCATCCTTGTTCGACAACGTGACAAATGCTTCACTCATAGAAGACAAGACAACCAAATGACGATCTACTTTGCTCACCGAGACTGACGTTCATAGGAAAAAAACAAATGAGCAACTGCAGGGCTATTGCGTATCTTTTAAATGTCAGTGGCTATCATATTGTCCATGGATTAACGTGTCAAATTGGTTATGGTTTAGTACAAAATGGAACCATTTAACAGTTAATTGATGGACACTTTAAGATAGCCACTGTCATTTAAAAGATACGCAAAAGCCCTGCAGCATTGCTATTACGTATCTTTTAAATGTCAGTGGCTATCGTATTGTCCATGGATTAACTATAAAATTGGTTATGGTTTAGTACAAAATGGAACCATTTGACAGCTAACTGATTGACACTATATGATAGCCACTGTCATTTTAAAGATACGCAATAGCCCTGCTGGTCATCACGATTCCTGAGTTGTAGATGATAGCGATTTCAAACTATTACACTCAGATTCCTGTAGTAAACTAGGTATCTGACAAAAAAAAACATTTTTTGGGTAAGTAGTGCTATTTAGTTCGTAGTTTGATGTACAGAATGCTTGGTCCGTTTAAACCTAATACTAAAGGTAAGTCTAGATCATCCATACATTAATTCCGTACACAATGCACAACTTGCAGTATTGTCACCTCGGCGATAAGATCCGGGCTCGCTATCTCCACTGAGTGGCCATCCTTGTTCGACAAGGTGGTTGCTTTACGCGGCGCCCGCGCCGGTGTGCCCTGAGGATTTATGTGCGCAATGCTGCAAGCTACGTAGATTAGTCTGATAGATGCGAACCTGAGACTTGTTCCAAGATAAGCCGTAGGTTTTTTTTAGATGGTAGGATTGTGTTTTGTTTTAATTTGGTGTTTTGATTTGTTAGATTTGTAGTTGGATGTCATAATAGGAGATAGGACTGAGTCAAAAAAAAAATGATTATAATTAGTGCGTCAGTTAGATTATCGAAAAATATTGTCAGCATCAGCCTATAATGTTCCCTCTGCAGGGAATCAGGCCTCCTGAGAGGGATGGGCTATAATCCACCACGCGTGCCCAGTGCAGTGCATAGGTAAATGTCACATGTCTTCAAATTTTTGGTTCTAAGACATGCCGGTTTCCTCACGATGTTTTCCTTCACCGTTTTGAGAGCAGTGGTGTTGAAATAAATTACACAAAGTAATGCGCCTGACTGGATTCGAACCCACGACTCACTGTTCGTAAGTCGGAGCCACCACCACTGAGCCACCACTGCTCGAAAAATATTGGATACGAGTTTTTGTTTTTTCAAATTAATGAAAATTGACGACGATAAAACGCGTCAAAGATCATGAGTGGGGGGTTGTCACGTCATTTGTAGGCAAAAATTGTAATGACGTTTTCGAGGATTTTTTTCGAAGCATTGTATCGTCTTCATTTGTTGTTTATGTGAAAAAAGAAAAAATACGTGTTCAATATTTTGGGAAATCTATCTGACGGACTAATTAGTTTTTTTTCTTTTCATTCATTTTCATGGCCTCAAAATGTTATGCAAAACATGTCGTTTTTTTTGTTTTTTTTTCTGTCTAAGTTTTATGGGGTTTTTCCATCAGGAATTTCTCAGTAGCAGGTACGTAGTCTGGATTTGTGTCCGGTTGATGGCTATAGGTCCTCCCACTAACACATGGAACCTAAAAATTACTGGCGAAATATGGTTGCAGTAATGGGTACACCTCTGCTTAACCCTCCGGGGATAACAGGTCTGATTTTATGTGTTATTCTTTTTGGCAAAAATAACTCGAAACCTTTTGACAAAACAAGTAGGTACCTATCAATATTTATAAAAAGCGGTAATAAAGTGTACGTTTTCAGTAAAAAAAATAACTTCTAAAATAAATACATTACTCCTTCACAATATCCCGCACAAACTTAAATAAACACACGCACTTCAATGTACAACAAACTCATAAAATTTTACTAGGGTGACAATATTGTCTGCATTTCTCGGTACAGTCGCGTTATCGAATTACGATTTACGATGTTGACAATATCTGTTGAAGCTCATGTCGCCTTCGCGTATTTTTATCTTTCTCACATTGTCTCATGAAATATCCTTCGTGGATATACGGGTGGACAGTGTGGACACCCCAGGGTTCTGTTACAAGCTTATTTAAGATGTTTAGTTGACATGTTTACTGGGCACCAGTTTAACTCGGGATTATTTAATATTCTGTTTGTTGGAAGTCTTGGGACACGATGAGAAGGTTTATTCGTGTTTGGTGTTTTACTATTTAATCTATACTAATATTATGAAGAGGAAATATTTGTATTTTTGTGTGTGTTTGATTAAGACACCTTTGATTGACTAGACTAGGTTGAGTTTAATGTAATTCATTTACTTCTTCTATTATTATTTTATTTGTTGTGGTATCCAAGACTTCTGTTGTTGTGATATCTTCAGCTTTTTTTGGTTCTTCGTTGGATTAAGCATGTATATCTATTATCTAGCTAGAGCATCTGACTCTTAAACATTCTGCTTTTGATTTACTTTAGGGTATATCGTTGGAAACTGGAAACATAACTCGGACTTGCTTGCGCGACAGATTAAAAAAAAATCCAATGAAATGTTCACTGCAAATTATATCGTCAGGATTTGGTTACCATGGCGATCTGTCAACTCTAAAACAGTAGTTAATAAATATCCTACAAAATATAAAGCAAATCAAATTGATTTGATTGAAATTGTAATTTAAGATTATGTCAAATATCATTTATTTCTTTCTTTTTACAGGCCTATTACATGCACCTCTGTCTAACCCTTCGGGGATTCCAGGCAGGATGTTATGTTATATTCATGTCCAGTTTTGCACTTTAAAATACACCAATAATAATGACCCATGTATAAAACAATATCAAGTTCATTATGCCCCTTCAGTTGCATATTTCTGCCGCGGCATGCGCTGCGATCGTTTATATTTTCCCACCATACACTATATTTACGTTCCCGAAAAACAAATGAAAATCGAGATCGGACACTCACATCACATAAAAAAACAACACTGCCAGTACCTACTTATTGAAATGTTCAGAGATATCAAAGTTACGGTTTTTTACAAGAAAAACCGATAACATTCGGTAAATTTAACGGTTGGTCCGTAAAAAGCGGTCGAATCATAACCGTGTTTTAAGCGCAGCGTGTCGTTAGCTTGAATGTTTCAGTAGCTGATGTATGTGGATCATATCGTGGCACAAAAACTTACTGATATGTCCTGTAATGGAGGGGGACGGACTTGGGAGTCTGAGAAACTGTGAAGTCAGACTTACAACATACAAAGTTCGAGTAGATTAAGCGCAATAAACATAAAATAATAAGGTTTGTTGTAGAAACTTGTACAACTTTTACAGTAAATCTTACATATTAGGGACCTTCTTTTAACTAAAATATCCTACCTGTGCTAAGAGATACATACAATGGCCCTCTGACAGAGAAAGGACATTTTTCTCAGCTGTGGGAACTTTGTAGATTCTTTTGAGTAAATGCTTAAGATCATTATGACTTTGTTCTTAAATCATTATGACTGACATTTGTTCTTAAAATCATTAGTACTGACATTTGTTCTTAAAATCATTATGACTGACATCTGTTCTTTAAATCATTATGACTGACATTTGTTCTACAATTTAAACAGCAGATGTGAGATTTAAGAGCAGTTTTCTATTTTGTGCAACATTTTGAGCCGTTGCTAAAATAACAAGCATAATTTAATTATTTCTATCTTTATTGCACATATTCAACGCAAGAAATCAAACTGAAAATACAAAACTGTGAATCTAAAATAAATTACTAAAAATCTTTTCCATATTTATCTTTTATAGTTTTATCTCTTCCCAAGTCCGTCTCCGCACCAAACCATCAATACTAACGGCCCCACCCCAAGAGACTCGTAGTCGCAAGGAAAAATCATTCCAACGCTAAAATATCAATAAAAAACAAACGCGAAGTACCACGCTAGGGACTCGTTCGCTCCCGGATTACTAACGCTTTCAAGTGCGGCCCTGCCCTTTAGTAGGACACTTTATTTTTTTGTAATGGCCATGTTGGTTCGTAACGAGACTTATATTCACTCATGTTCTTTTTATTGGCGGGGAGGGAAAATCGGTTTGTGCGTGTGAGAAATCCTTGAAAAGCTGGGTTTGTGAGGTTTTAGCTTTTTTGCTTTGATATCATCTGTAAGTCGAATTTTTACTGTCCATCTTAGCGATGTGCGCTTTTGTGTTTCAAAATAAAGTTGGTGGTTCAAATATTGCCGTCTACAGCTAATAGAATTTGTGAATTCAGTCATCACGGTATCACAGTCCATCACAGTAATAAAATTGTTATTATATAAACAAATAAAAATCTGTGTGTTTAATAATTTACAAAATTATACTGTTAGTATAAACAATAACTTGAAACTGCGATTCACGATTATAATTATAATAATAAATATTTATATGAAATTCCACAATACACACAGTTCATCATTTAACACTTGACCAGTAGCGTACCGTGAAAAGAGTAAATTGAATTAAATCGTATTTTAAATCTTGAATGACTACTTCAATTATAATATTTTATTTTATTAATCACCTTGTCACTACTTTCTAAGACTAATTATCTAATTTCCTCCATAATTCACCCGCTACCATCCCACAGCACTCCGGATGCAATAAAACCATCAAATACATCCCTGTGTTGTAATGGGACACTTTGTTTCTGTAACGACCATCGCAACCACATTGGAGTTACATTTACCCGTGTCTTTTTATTGCCATAACATTATGGTGGGGCACGGAAAATCACTCGAATCGTGTGAAAAATTCAGGAAGCGGTTCCAGAATTTAGTAAGGTTTGTTGATATGACGTAAAGTCAAGATGTTATTTGGATTGGTTGCTGTAACTTTAAAATGATTTTATTTTTGTAGAATAAAGATGTAAATAAATCAGAAAAATAATGATGTAAGTACCAACTTTGGTGGTTAGCTATACGTAGACGGCTGACTTTGCTTTCCTGTGTTTTTTATTCCTTTAAATGGTTTTAACGCAACAAAATGACACTGTGTGTCGATTTCAAAAATATTTATTTGGAACCTTCTATAAACAAAGCTAAAAGCATAATTTAGGCGCGAACTGCGTTTCAGAATTGTTTTTTTAAGTATGCATTGAGGTATAATATACGTTAAACTTCAATGAAAGTATGTATGAATGGCAAACAGTAATACTAGCTTAACAAAGACCTCCACCATATGTTTTATGGCTAGACACCAACACACCTAAAACTGAAAAAAAAATCCCAAGCAACCTTATAGGTACCTAATGCTGCAGCGATTAAATTGAAAATCTATGAAAGGAATTTGACAGATGGTAGTTGCTTGATGTGTTGTTTCTAGTGTCACTGCAGCTTACGCGATGAGTCAACCTTTTTTCTGGGTTCACCCCAGCATCGCCGATCTTCACATATATTATGCAAAGAACAAAACCACCAGAAAACACAAGAACACAACAATAAACCTATTGTATACATTATCAAAAAGCCCAGTTTATTTTCCCATCGGCCAGTATCATTGTAAATCGAGGCACAGTGTCCGCGAGCGGTGTCCCCCTATCTTAAATAGCGCCGGGCTGCTGAGTGGCTATTTATTGGAGGTAATTAAAAAGAAAACAGACAAAAGGCTCGCAGCTGACTGGTACGTGCTCCGAACACTAAGTAATAATAGTGTGGGGAGCATCGATTGGGAAAATCGAGATTTGGTTGTCGATAGTCAAGGCTTGTTGGTTTTACACAAATACATTTAAACATACTTCAATAATATGAGTTTAAACACTGACACGGTCACTAACATTATCCTTCCTACTAATATTATAAATGCGAAAGTTTGTTAGAATGTATGGATGTTTGTTACTCTTTCACGCAAAAACTACTGAACGGATTGGATAAAATTTGGTACACAGAGTCTATGACCTGGATTAACACATAGGATAGTTTTTATTCCGAATATATCTTCCCGTAGGATAATTTTCGAGATGTAGCGGGCGAAGCCGCTGGCAACAACTAGTCATTAATACTTCAATGACCGACGAAACACCGTGAATAACTCATATTTTTGCATTGAGCCAAATCTTTGGGCATATTATTAGGACTAGACGAGCAAGCAACGGCCAATATGGGTTTTTGTGCAACGTGTCTAAAGCAATTATGTAAATTTGCTTCAAGGCGTCTGCTTTAATTTTTTCTGAAAGCCTTTCTACAGCATCACTTTGATTACAGCGGATAGTCTGGAATGTCCTAAAATTATTATCTAATACGACAACACGACTACAAACTCCATTTTAGAGAACACTGAGAATATTCGCAAGCTTATGCCCAGGTAAGCCCGTATAAGTTGGTATTCTTATATTTTAAAGCAGTCATTTATTTGGCTCGGTTCCAATCAACCAAAATCTTTCCATTCCAAATGTAACTTTGACAGGTCTAGCCAAACCCCTAAATTGAACCTGATTTCAATAAATTAGGTTACATACCTATTTTAAAATTTTCAACACCAAGCAATAAATATATTTAAAACAAAATATTTATTGATCAATTACTTTATTTCTATTTTTATCGATAACACCAAATGCACGTCACTAACAAAGATCACAAGTCGGTCGTGCGAAAGAGGACTTTTATCAGTCGCGACCGATACCAATACTCCTAGATTCCAACACCGTATTTATTGCCACCCTACCCAGCACCACCTTATCTTTACTCACGCCATCGCTCTTCTCTTCAAATGATACGATCTATTTTAGCTTGCATCAACGCCTGATAAATTTTGCAATGATTCGCAAAGTCTGTTGTTGCGTTAAAAGTGTTCTTATTTTAAACGTACCAAGGACGATATTGCTTTAGGAGAGTTTCAGTGTTTCTTTGCTGAAAGTGACCCTTAGTTCTGGTGAAAAGTAATTGACAAATAAGTCATTTTTCATCGTCAAAGTGCAATAAATGGTCGAGTTTGACCATTGATTGATTATTTTTTTAACACTCGGATTGCGTTTATCAATGTGTGTAATTCTGTGAATCGACCAATTGCTGGGAGGGGTCAGATAAGAAATTGCTGTAATAAAAAATACTTAAAGCGTTTAACGTCCATGTCAATCATCAACTGGGTAATATTCTGCAAGACTAATAAATTATGTCCAAGTAGATTTTACTGTGGAGTTCTGAACACATTATAAATCAGATAGGTATAGTTAGAAAATTGAACCTTGGATTTCCTTTGCTTGGTTTGAATGGTTATTTAGATACCCCAAATGGTCACTAGAAGAAGATAGAAGATATGGAAGGTAGAAGTAGACATTATACTGCGGCATCCCCAAATGAATTGGGATAAGGGTAAGAGAATCCCCGTCGGGGCTACGGGATGTTGTAAGAGATACCGCGGCCTCGACATAAAGGGCTAAGAAGGAACACGGGTGGTTTTTATTCAGTCTGACACTTCCTTTCGCTCTGCCCAAGAACGTGAGGGGTTATACGATGATTTTTCACCCGCCAAAAAAAAGATATGGAAGGTAGTGTAAGATTTATGTCACTCTTCCACTGTTATTTTCAAATTCATTTTGTGTTCAATAATTTCTCCGAGTTTTGTCAAGCTTCATTTCCTCGGCACTTATCTAAAAGTCATCATTGTTGATTTCAGTTTTCAGAAGTTAAAGGGGTTGGACAGTGGAAGAGTGATCAGTCCATTAAAATGCCGACGAAATAAAATAATACTGTAAAGAAGCTGTTATCGGAAAACGATGATCTAGAGAGGCCATACAGCCAAATTGTATAATGGCACGCTTTTGAACTTTTGCCGTCTGACAGTAGCATAGATATTGCTATCATTTAGTACGTCTTCTTTAATACATTTAAATGTTTTTTTTTTAACTCAATACATTGGGGAGTATGACAAATATAAATAAACTAATACCCATACCACTCGACCTGCAGTACCCAGTCAGAATATAGAGCAGTGAAACATGATGTACAACACATTGGGGAGCTGGCATATATCAATAAGTTTCTCCCCACACCTGGGCAACTTTGGCTACCTACTCCAAGTTGCCAAACTATTTGACACGCCAACTGAAAGTTGGGAAGTTCTTTTGATTTATGCGTTCTAGGATTATTTGGCAAAGAAGACCTGAAAATATGGGGATATCCTCGGATTGCTTACAGACTTTTCTTCCAATTTATCAACTTCTGTCTGGTATAGAATTTGACTTTATTCTACACATAAATTGTTCAAGCAACTAAAGAAGTTTCGTCCAGTTAGGTTTCTAGCAAAGTAACGCTTTTTCTCAATCGTTGTCAGAACCCTATTCTATTGTCTATCTTATTGTCTATCAGCTCTCATGTCAAATTCGTGTCATGCGAATGAAAGCACACTATTCTGCGACACGCAGTTTTAGAAATCCAGACATCTTCGGCTTAGCGTCATTTAATCAGCACTTCAAACGAAATAGGGATGTTTACTGACTTAAAAAAAAATAGGATTGTAATTAGTCCGTCTGTTAGATTATTGAAAATTATTGGAAACGTATTTTTTGTTTTATCAAATCAATAAAAATTGGCGAAGATTAAACGTGTCAAAGATTTGAGTGGGGGTTGTGACGTCACTGACCGCTAAATAATGTCATAATAATGTCTCAGAAAATGGCATCACACGAGTTTTCAAAGCACTGAATCGTCTTCATTGTTTGTTTACGTGAAAAAAGAAAAAATACGTGTCCAATATTTTTTGGAAATCTATCTGAAGGACTAATTGTTTTTTTTTTTTTAACTACCGTATTGGTACCAAGTGTTAGCCTAAAGATCCTTAACACAACTCTCTATAATACGAGCTTATCCAAAGCTTTCTTTGCTTTCCAATTCGGCACAGTTTCCTACATTCAAGAACTACTTGCTATCAAAATTTATCTATACTTATATCTAGCACAACCTATGAATGAATCAGAAGCTGTCTCTCCTGCTATCTTAGAAATTATTGGAGTGAGTACTATCTTTAAGATATCGGTAAAATTGAATAGCCTGGCAATCGTTGTGTCTGTGATAATGGAAAAGGCAAGGCTTAAACTCAGGCAAGCTTCTGATGTAAGCAAGTAGGTAATGACGAGCATTTAGCAGCATGAATGCTGGAATGATATACATCTTATGACAATAGGGAAAAGACAAGGTTTTACTTATAGTATAAAAAGTTAGTATTAAGCTTATTTCTAAGGCTTTAGAAATAACGATCACTGCCCTATACAGCTGCATACACTTCAACTAAGTTATCTATGCAGGCGGGAAAACACAGAAATAAAATAAATGTAGCATGTTTGCTTGACGAGCAGTGCCACTTGGAGCTGCTGTGAACACTCGGACACTACGGCCCCAGAGTTTTAACCCCCAAGTGTTCCCTTTACAAACTTGCACCGGGGATCATGAGAACTACTGCCCCTTCCAAGATCTCAGACCCATAGAAGTATCAAGACAAAGTCTCCAAGAAAGCAATCGCAAAAAAAACTAGTCCTCCACCACCGATAAAATCTTCGCACGTAAAATGTTGCACATAAATATTAAAAATTGCCATCATAAAGACAATTGATACGTTATGAGTGGAGCCGTGTTGGCACGACACATATTTATGGTTAGTGGCCCTCATCGACACGGGTTCGATACCCGGTTCACGCAAAAACGCGTCCGACACATTGCGAGCGTAATATAATGTGAAATGATCGTTCGTAATGTGTGTACGGTGCAAAATATTGTAGTGGATCTGAATTGCGGGGTAATATGCTCTACTTCATTCTTTAGCTTTCTGGAAAACTCAAAAACTTCGTAGTAGTTGTCCATAATGTGATGGAAAAAGAAGTTCTGTTTTTTACAGAAAAACATCCACTCCTTGATGTTGAAGAATCACCTCATGTTAGCCAACTTGATCAAAGTAAACGCTCTGTACAACTTCATGGTAAAATCCCGTTAATACGTTCACTCTTTTCCAAATGAATCCTTTGGTTCCCAGTTCCTCCAATCCAGAAAGGCATTTAATCTTCATCAATCAAGGCAATCAAATCTTCGATTTTAACGTAAAACCAAGTCTTCCTACTTCCTCCCTCCTTGATATTATCTTACAAAGGCTAAAACCGAACTCAAAATAGAGCATCCTACCCACCCAGCCGCCGTCATCGTCCCACGGTGAGGTTACTTTATAGTCATGTCATATCAGTTAATGGCGCGCGCCTTTGTCGTAGCGCCGCCGGCTGCCGGTCCCGTACATCAGCCGTATCGGCGCGACATCGGACGACACGGGAAACCGAGTAGAGCAACATTCGTGCTGGTTGATTTTTTGTTTCGTTGTGCGATTTTTGAATTTGGAATAGATAAGAGGTGTTAAATGTTCGGTAGTTGTTGATTGGTAAGACTCACGGAGGTTTAAAGTTCGTGAGATTTTTTCGAAATGTCAAATCGTGAGAACATTTCTTTTGATCATTTTCATGGGATAGCCGAATAGCGTCCACTGCTGTAGAAATACCTTCCAACAACCACCGCTTCCACGGTCCTGTGAAATCCGCAAGTAGTGGATTCCCGGAACCTTCATCAGGTTTTAGTCCGAATGTCAATAATTAAATTATCAAAAGAATTAAGCATTGGTAGAGGTTACGATAACATCATGTCGAATTTGTACACAACGCGATATTTATTGCATGCTGACACGTTTTAAGACAATGATCAAGGTTCTGTGCGTCTTTTATCCTGGTGTTCTCAGCGACTTTGACGATGCCACGCAGAACATAGTGTATATTTCTTTATCCCTAACAAAACATGTAGCAGACCCAAACTTATTCAAATAATAAACACCAACACCACCCTAAGTCAATAATTTGAAAGCCTTTTATTTTACCTGTAAATCAAATTTTAATATTTTTAGCCCAGGTAGGTCATAAAACACTAAAATTAATAATAAAAAGCTATAAACAGGGGTGTCACCCAATAAATTAGGTGCGACATACGCGACAATGTAAGATCGTGTTCTTCGAACCGGTGACCAACAGGCTGTGGGTTAGGGTCATCAGGTTTTAACAAATTAGAGTATTTTATTAGTCACCGTCTATGTCTCGATTGAGACCCTATGTTTTTAAGGCATAGCTTGGGTTAAAAAATACCTACTTACTGTATGACACAGAATTCCTTTCTGTGATTTGTTCAGTAGCTGGAAATTTATAGGTGTTTATCTTAATTACCAAATAAACACAATTTAAAAAATACTTGTTGCGCCGACCCCAAATTGAATGGGCAAGGCAAATGATGATGATGATGAAACACAGTTTTGTTTCTTTCTTCTACTATTCAATTTGCCATCTATAAATAGACTATGACCTATTTCATGACCTACGAATAACTACTATTCACTGAAAAATTCATACCAGCATGCCTTAAAGATATTTCTCGACATAAATCTCTAACAACACGAATAAAAAATATTAAAAAAAGAAGCAGAATTTGTAAATTAGGTATATGCTAAGTTAATTAGCGGGAACTTAATCTTAGTTGGTGAAACAGGCCCTTCAAGTAATAATAAAAATATGTTAAACTATCAAAATGGGATAAGAATTATAGGGCGTCAAAAACTATCCGTATCGCTGTCACCAGGGATAGTGCCCAGAAAGTTGACAGCATTGCCACGTTGGATGGCAATGCTAAACCAACGGGTTAGGAAATACGTACTTTGGCAATCACTGAATTTTCAATGATTCTTAGTTTTTCTAGCTAAGTTTTAACAACCAGTTACCTGCCATTCTGTTTTACATAAAATTACTCAGGTGAGTTTCAAGTGCAAAAATTTTGTGTGAAAGAGGAAAATGTTTTGAAACTATTTTCTATGTTGCTGTTTAAACATCAGGCATTATTCATTGCAGGCAGCCGAACATAGATTATAAGGAAATATCGGAAGAGCTGGAATGCCAAGGAATCGGAAGACATGGAATGCTCTATTTTAATCCCTAGCACCTGATAAAAACAAACAGTTAGCCCAAACAGATTACATAAGAAATCAGCTTAGAATCAGCGACTATCTAAAAAAATATAATTACAATTACTACTTTATATTATAATTACTTAGGCCATCACTTAGTAAAGGTTTTGACAGTTTTGTCATACAAAAGTATGTCAAACCTAAGTCACGGCTTACGTAAACATTAAATATCTCTGAGTACCGCAGTTAGCCTGTGACCCTATTGCCATCAATTGGGCACAAATCCGGACTCCGTGGCTGATACTGAGAACTTCTTGATGAAAAAACTCAATAACACTTTGCCCAACCCGGCTATGAACCCAGGGCCTGCAGTCTGTACAAAGATAGCGATCGCTTTACGATAAAATTCGGTCGCAAAGCTATAACGATGCGGATTTAAGTTGGTAGCTAATACCGGCGGGTCGCGTCCGGCTCACGTCCACCTTAAATACGCATCGTTATAGCTTTGCGACCGAATTTTGTCGTAAAGCGATCGCTATCTTTGTAGAGACTGCAGGCCCTGGGCGTCTAAAATGCAAATTTAGCAGATCATAATATGAATTGCGTTCAAAAGCGTAAAATGGACCTTTAATAATAATAACTGCGTCTTTGACCATTTATGAACATAGATCATAATAGGAAAATACTATGAATTGCGTTAAAATTCGTAAAATGGTCACAGACGCCGTTTTAGAACCCTAGGACACAATAATGTCTCTGAATTCCCAGCAGAAAACTCTTCGTTGGCAGCCCTACCAGTATCTTGACACTGGCCAACTTACTCATACAACTTTATGTGACATTTTATTAGAACCTTAAGGACTTACAACAAAGGGAATATTCGGTTTCTTAGAAGAATCTCTGTCGTCGAGTTATATATGTAGGTACCTACTTACTTATGTTGTTATGTTTGCACACTTTGTATTATTTTTATGATTAGTATTATTTAGCAGTGACACACCTGGAAAGTCATTGGTGACAAAGTATTTCGTGACGTCATTGGAAAAAATATAGTGGATTTACGTAGCCTTAATTTTTTGCGCCATCTACTATCTAATGAAGTAAACATTTTTCTTTTTACCCGACTGCAAGGCAAGGGTTATTCTTTTATCTTTCACCATTGAACGCGTATGCAAAGTTTCGTGTCCGTGCTATTGACCGTTGAGGAGTTCTCTCGTGAGGAGGTGATTCTGGCTACGGGATAAAGTCATGTCTGCCATAGCAATCTATTGTCATTAAAAGCAATTAAAAAGACTGTGCAAACTTTTAGCGCAATCGGCTGGGAGAAATTAGTTTAAAAAAATCTGTTGCAAGATTTAGTAAGTCAAAATAAACCCTCCTTTTTACTTCACCGTAGTCGGGTAATAAAATCTTATAAAAATCAACCTTAGCCTAGACAAGAAGCAATCGATTTCAAAGCGTTTCGTATGATTATAATGACATATTTTATCATTGCTTTTTGATAGCTTATGTACTCGTAACTCCAATAAACTTTCAACTTCTTCATCATGAGTAATAAATAATTGATGTCATCTTGACTAGGCACGCTGATCGATAAAGGGGTATTCCTAAGGTGAATAGACACATCAAGTTAAGTACCAATCCTCATAGGTAAGGCTCAAGCTAAATAGCCGACGTAAAACAATATAAGCCTCTCAAAACCGCTCATTCCCGCTAATCCTGAAAGCCAAAACGAGATCAAGCATAAGTCAATTCCCAAAACTAATTAAGTAAATAGAACCCATGTACTCCGAACTAAGGTAATCGCAAACTATCAAACCTTCACATATTACACAATCCAAACAACTTTAGAATTAATTCTGCTGATGGGACATAAAGGGACAATGGCTAATAAATATTAATTTCGGTCAGGATCATACCTCGGACATGAATAAATAATTGTATGACCACCGCCAGTGAAAATTATCAATTTCCCGCGCGGGAATGCGGTCCGGGATCGGGACATACAACCCTTAACTTTGGGACTGTTTGACTTTGTAGGGTTGTCGCTGTTGATTATGTTTATGTTTTTTTTTTATATTTATGTTATGAAGTTCTCTAGTGACATTAAAATTATAATAGTTTCTCGCATGGTTGATTTTTAAAACTAGCGCGGAAATTATAGTAGATACCTACTACTTAATTTACTATAATATTAACGATAGTCTTTCTTATCTGCTCTATAACGTCCAAAGTATTTTGATGGCCTTCTTGATTAACATCCAGAACTAAAGACATCTAGGCATATCTACAGGCAGGGTCTAATAATAGTCAAGTAACATCTGGCTATCCTTTTGCATTCAAACGACCACCGTTTAGTTGGAAGATCAATAATAATAATAATAATAATAATATAATATTCCACAACTATCACACAACGCCATCTAGTCCCAAGCTAAGCAGAGCTTGTGTTGTGCTTGTGTGAGCTTGTGTTGTTGTGTTGTGCAATAGACCTTGAATAACAGTAACCTGCCTAATTACTAATTATTATCTATCTGCCTAGCCTTTTCCCAACAAACTTGGGGCTGGCTTCCAGTCTAACCGAATGCAGCTGAATACCAGTATTTTATATAGAGCAACTGTCTGATTATGTATCATCATCATTTCAGCCGGAAGACGTCCACTGCTGGACAAAGGCCTCCCCTAAGTGTCGCCACAGTGACCAGTTCCATGCGTCTCGCATCTAGCGGATTCTCGCAACCTTCACCAGGTCATCGTTCCACCTAGTGGGAGACCTTCCCACGCCACGTCTTACGGTTCGCGGTCGCCACACCAGAACTTTTCGGCCCCATCGGCCATCCATTCTGCAAGCAATGTAACCTGCCCATTGCCACTTAAGGCTGGCAATTCTTCTACTTATATTTTAAACGTTAATAGCCACTCTCATCTATCAGACTTCTTATTTCAATCACAAAATATATTCGCAACCCGTGTATCAACCCTATTCCCACCCCTTCCCTTCGGGCCTCATATCAAGTACAACATAAAAGCAATTCAGCAAATTGTTATTGACATGTTAATAGTTTGAACGTCGTGATGTCGCTAGCGTCGCCCCGGAGTTGCAACGTTAAATATTATGACATGTCCCGCGAAGGGTTAATGAGATATGGCAACACTGTACGTAAGGTTAAGTTGTTCGCAATTATTTTAATTGAATTGAAGGTAATTAGGTGATGTTGTTACGTAGTTTGTGTTTTGTTTGTGCTTAGTTTTAGTGTAGATTGTGTGGTTAATTATATTTAGAATAGGGTTTACGAACAGGCATTAGATAATGCTTATTCTATTATAGTATACGAATGAGCAAGTATCTATGAATCCACAAAGTCCATATTAGAGATCAGCAGGGCTATTGCGTATCTTTTAAATGTCAGTGGCTATCATATTGTCCATGGATTAACTGTCAAATTGGTTATGGTTTAGTACAAAATGGAACCATTTGACAGTTAATTGATGGACACTATATGATATCCACTATCATTCGAAATCTCATTATTATATCATTGCAATAGCCCTGTTGATATTATAATAGATCCCGTATACATTTAGGTACCTAAACGTATACAGGATCTCCGATGTACTAGAATCGAATCAAACGCTATTATTAGTAGGTAATTAACTATTCAGCAATATCTAAATGGATACCTATGATATACCTTATCAAAATATATTGTTATACTCGTATATTCAGCCTCTGGCATTTCAACACAAACTCACAAAGCAGGGACAGCTCCGGCACAAATTAACAATATCAAATACATTTTTCGATATAAAATCAAATTATAATGTACCCCTTTATCCGTTTACGTAACAAGCTTCCAATTAGCGATGCAACCCGCAACTCCGTACCTCCCTTTCCTCGGCAAAGCTGAGATCCCGGAATCCCGGGATGTTAGACAATTTTGAAGATAATGAATATCGCCTGAGGACATCACTACTGTTTGTGCTACGTGCCATCTGTCACAACCCTTTGATGTAGAGTGGCTATGATTTAAGCTTAGTGCGGATTGTTTAATTTTTTCCTTAGTTCACAGTTGAGTGTGCTATTTTTTACGTTTAGGTTAATTTACACATTCTTTTTTCATTATCTTTTACAGAAACCTATTTTAGCCAATTTAAGCAAGTATGTATTTGTTTTCAATTTACTACATCAAGCATACCTATTAATATCAAGCCAAGTCAGAGGGCCATGGACGGGATTAAAACTCTCGATTCCAGGTTTAGGAACTAACCATGTGATAACGAAAGAGAGAGCATATAAATAAGTAGTAGGTACCTAACTTGTACAACCGTTGGCAAGTGCCCAATTACATCCATAACAATAAGAATTATAGATGTTGGCACTAAATTACACTTCAAATGTCATAACACCATGTTACACTTTTATATCAGTCCCGAATCCGAGACAATTATCCGCAATCAACACAACGCGTGGTCACCGCGGTGACTGTATAAATAATTCAACTCATCAAGGGTCGATTGTGACCACACTTCGATCTGGGTTAGTTTCCTACTCATAACATCATATCTTGGTATTTTTGATGTTATACCAACAAATATAATGTGTAAGTAGCTGTAGAGTAAAGTACTCATCATTGGAAATGGGAGAATGGAAAGGGACAATATCTAATTCTAACTGCAAATGGATGATGCGCTGTTAAGGCTTATAATAGACAGCTTAATCACACTAATATTATAAGGGCGAATTTTTGTGAGTGTGTGAGTGTGTATATTTGTTACTTCTTCACGTAAAAACTACTGAACGGATTTGGATAAAATTTGGTACGCTGATAGTTTATAACCTGGATTAACACTAATGATAGTTTTTATCTCGATTTTATCTTCCTGTGGGATAAATTTCGAGTTGTAGCTGTTGAAGACGCTGGCAACAGCTACTTAGTGTTATATAAATGATATACTAAACCAGCATTTGAACATCTCTCAGCGCTATCGAAGATGAGGAAGTCAACATCAACATCTGCTTACCTCCCGCTGGCAACAGCTACTTAGTGTTATATAAATGATATACTAAACCAGCATTTGAACATCTCTCAGCGCTATCGAAGATGAGGAAGTCAACATCAACATCTGCTTACCTCTTTCCAAGTATGTTGGGGTCAGCTTCCAGCGACTGTCTATCTGACCCATAAAAACCGGCTAAATTCATGTCAGACCACGCAAAATGTAGGGCTCCGTGGTTTCCTATCAAAATATGTGCACTTACTAAACTGATCAACCACCCTGCCTTTCTGCTTCCGAACGATGACTTTTTAATGTAAAAATAAAACAAACTTACATTTGCAGCTTTGAGACCTGCGCTCCCATACATTATGTATAGGGAAATATTTCAGACAAGTACCTACATTTTATAAGTTGGTCAACTATTAAATAAACTTAGCAGTACCTAGGTTTTCTTACAATACATAAGAGAAGGTAAAACTAAAACGATATCATCATCATTATTTCAGCCAAAGACGCCCACAGCTGGACTTAATGCCCTCCACTAGGTGGACCGATGACCTGGTGAAGGTTGCGGGGACCCGCTGGATGCGAGACGCACGGGGCCGGTCAAAACGATAAACAACACACGTTATTAGAGCTTTAATAAGTCCCGTTACATCTCGAGGAAAGCCTTAGAAATGATAATAGACCTTCAGTGGTAATCTCCAATTATCCACCTTTTGTGCGCGTTCTACTCATTTAACTAAATTATACATTTCTCTAGGCTGACGTTTACGACTTATTGTCTGGTTTCAGGTCCTCCTACTAAATGGAAAGCTAGTGCAGATGTTTCGTACCTCGTTTATTCTGTGTAATCAAACCTTTTAACTACCAAAGTATACGGTGCAAGAGAGCCAATATTTACCTACCGCCAAAATACCAACAACAGGAAAATCTCTTCAAAAATGATTTACGCAGACAAAACGGCGCCTTTCAATAACCTGAAGCCGTCGTTTAAACCCCAAGACATTTAATTACCAGTAATTTATCGCCGACACTAATCCGCGAACTTCTGGCCAACAAGAAAAAATATTTAAAAATTTATCTCCTTGATTACAGGCTGTCACGTCGTAGGATTTTTTCTAAACCCTCGTTTTAATTAGTCACGTCGGTTTCTACGCGTTCTCGAGTGGAGAACATCCATTTTCTTAACTACTGTAATTGCCCCCACCTCGCGATGTTGCCAGCCACAAAATTTATTGCTTAATTACCTCAAGAAAACGCGTCGCGCTCAACATCCCCGACAGATGTTTTTTATTCGCCGTGGAAAAACAAGACCGGTTTAAGAATGACATTAATTAATTCTTAATGAAATTCATCTTCACCCTCGGTCTTGTTTTAAATTAAACGCTCGATTTATTACTTGTACAATTTGTCGCGAACACAGCCCTCGTAATTAAAACAAGGCCATCAGTTATTACGTTTATTAGCATCACAAAATAGTTGTAAAATCTTCATTTAATATTACAGGTTGGTTCTAAGAATAAATACTACATCGATATTAAATGCTCTCGAAAAGTTATTAGCCTAAACGTTTGGCGTCGTTTGTGGCTATTTTTTCAAACTGATCGTTTAAAAATCCAGCCAGAAACGACGGTTATCTTAATAACAGATTCAATATTTTCTTTGATACGGTTCATCGACAGGTCCATGGAAGAGGGCATCATCAAATCGAAGGTATCCATCGTCCGGACGAACTATGTCTGGATAACTTTTGTGTGTAATTGGTTCATGGTAAGTATCAGCACTTTCATGGTACTGATGACTGTTTATAAGATTTCTGTTAGCGTTCATTGAAGTCTTAAACTCGTCTTCTTTCTGTGGTAGAATCGGGGTAGGTGTAACTTTATCCTCTATTTTCTTATCCTTGGCAATAGTGCCTGCTCCGGCAAGATCTCTGTAATTCCTCTCATCTTTTCTTAGAGGAGCGTATGGGTACCTGCTTCGGAATCTGTAGTCGTATCTTCCAGTCCTCGCGTTTGCATACATGTCATCATCATAACGCCTGTAAGGATCTACAGAGTACCTGTACCTTAGATCAACACTAGGAGGAGTACGTACCACTTCGGGCAAATGCGCGTAGTAAATAATTCTTTTCGGCTTCCTAGGTACCATATTATCGTAGGTCTCATCAAATCTATCAACCCTTGGACCGTAATATGGGTAGTAACGTCTTCGGTCAATCATATCGTAGTAAGGATCTCTTCTGTATAGATCATCTGAACCTGGATAGTACCTATCATCGTAGAAGAATCTTCTAGATTCTTCTGGAATTGGTGGATTATAAACAGCCTGTCGTGGGAACACTGGCTTATACTTTCCTCTATCTCTATCCTCATCAGGTCTTACAAATTCTGTTCGTAGTTCGTCGGTTCTTGTCGCTCTTTGTACAGATTCTTTGTCATTCCGAGATTCTGAAGCTTCTAATGCTTTGTTTTGAGTGACAAAGTTGACTCTTGGCATTCGAGAATTGATCAGGTCACCTGAAGGTTGAGGTGGTGTCAGAATATTGTCTCGTTGATCCCTTTGGTCTCTTTGTTCCCTCTGATCTCTCTGATCTCGTTGGTCTCTTTGATCTCTCTGATCCGGTAAAGGCAGTTTGATCCAGTTCTCATTAGAAGCTCTCGCTCCCCGACCAGTAGGTTTGTCAGTCACTCTCTCTGTAGTCTGATACAGAGGTAAGACTTCCTTAACCTCATTGGTGATCGATATCTTAGTCGTAGGATCTTCGGGCGGCAACGGACCTGGTATCCACGGTTGGTTCAGGTTCATGTTAGTCTCTTGGTGATGGGATTGCATGTTGTAATATTTCTCTTCTTCAATCACACCTCGTCGTCCTCTTACGGAGTCTGACTCCAGATTGATCTGGAATTACAAAAATTTAAACATTGTAGAGATTTTAAAGTGGACACCTGAAAATATATTACGATGTGGATCTTTAGATAAATATTCTGGATTCTGGACCATTAACTGTTAATTGACTGCGGGTTTCTGAAGATACAAATAACTACTGTTTTGATTCTATTCCTATTTTCGGACCATGTTAAGATAAACACAGACATTTTTGGAATCAGCTGCCTTCACAACATCACATTTTTGCATTATTTAGACACCCGTGTACTAACTAACTCTCTTCAATTTTGTGTAGGTTATAAAACAGCTGCATTTAAACAGGTGGGTTGCGAAGAATCTCGTAGGTGGAAACACTGTGACCTGTCTGGGTATACGTAAACACTGAGTCACAAGTTACTACTAAAGTGCAGTGCTATTCTGTAAATAAATTCAACCTATTTATTATAATGTGCATGAGATCTATTTTTATTTATTTTTTTGGCGGGTGGAAAATCATCAAATAACCCCTCCCGCTCTTGGGCAGAGCGAAAGGGAGTGTCAGACTTCTACTGACTAAAAACCACCCATGTTTCTTCATAGCCCTATATGTCGAGGCCGCGATAACTAGTGTACAACCCGCGGCCCCGTGCATGAGGTCTTAGGTTAGATTCGCAGGTCGGACATGTTGCTATTATGTTGTCCATCAGAAAAGATCTTGTTCGTGGATATATGCAATCCCGTACCAAACTGTGTCAACATCAAATTTTGTTTTTATTGTCTACATTTATCATATTAACTCCTACAAAAGTTCTTTTTGTAAACTAAATCCGAGTTTCGGAGTCATTTTATAAAATCGAAAATAACATCAAAACCAGGCAAATAGGTATTGTAGGGAAACCTCTACGATGCAAAGTCAGTCGAACTGTCAAAATCAACTGACAGATCTAACAGAACGACTTTTGAACTGGTTGTGTGAACGCCATTTAAAGGGAGTAAAACAATATTCATACTTTTAAACTTTAAATTAAATTCCTTAATCAAATCCCAGCCGCATAATGTTGTAAAAAATTATGAAAATAATTACTATAACATTTTGATCTTGAAACTCGAGAATTCTTGGTACGAGTTTCGGTCATTGTCTTTTATCAGTACCAGTCACCGAGTCTGAATTTGGGTCCAGTTGCTGGTAATAAGCTCGCCCCCTTAATAAGCCCCCCTATTACTTAAAAATAACTGGCGAAATTTGGGTGTACTAGCGGTTACATCTCTGCCTAACCCTACGGGGATCACAGGCGCGATGTTACCATGGACAGTTCTATCCAAGATCAAAAACGGCTACCCAGCCTTCAATTTCGCGGCTAAAACAGTTTTAATTGCGAAAAAAACAGTAAATCCGATAGTTACTTTCAGAATAACACCACAGAACACTTTGTTTATTATCAGAACCCGGGTTAGGTTATGCGGTCGCGACTGACAGAAACAAGACGCAAGCAGGTGTGAAGAGCTGTGTTAGGACAAACGGCTTATTTATCGCTAATCTATTCGATAACAGCTTTACATTCGTGTCAATTAATACTTTATATTCTCCCGTTTTACTAGAGTTATTGGGTGAGATGTGTATCAAAGGATGTTTGTGGGTTTGTTTTGTTTTTTTTTGCTGGGAGATTTTTCACAGTCCTCTTTTGACTAGTCGGTTGTGTTGACTGCTTTGAGCCAATCACAGCTAGATGTTTTTACTGAAAACAGACAGAGCATGTAAAGTCAAGTCACAGGCGTAAGGGCGGCATGAAAACTATGACATTAGGTAAGGCACTAACTGACTAACCACATTATAAAGAAGAAAGGAAACAATTTCACCTTTTTTTTGGCGTTTGGAAAATCATCGAATAACCCCTCCCGCTCTTGGGCAGAGCGAAAGGGAGTGTCAGACTTCTACTGACAAAAACAACCCATGTTCCTGCTTAGCCCTTTATGTCGAGGCCGCAGTATCTCTTACAACATCCCGCAGCCCCGACGGGCCCTTCCATGTTGCTGACATCTCTTTGAGGCGCGCGTGGAACACGAACGCGCCGTCGACACGGCCTGTCGTCATCATAAGACGGACGGACGGCGAGCTAGCCCATCACCCACCGTCCACAGGCCCGCGAAACAATTTCACCTTTTTTGGGTTTGGGAAATCATCGAATGACCCCTCCCGCTCTTGGGCAGAGAGAAAGGGAGTGTCAGACTTCTACTGACTAAAAACCACCCATGTTCCTTGTTAGCCCTATATGTCAAGGCTGCGGTATCTCTTACAACATCCCGCAGCGAACACAATTTCACCTTACGCCATTGTGTGCTTCGATTTCTTGTTAATCAATTACACTTTTCTTTACCTCTTTTGTTTGATGCTTGCAAGCAATACCTAGTGCTAACGTGCTAAGTATGACATGAGCTGAATTAGTTTTCCCTCATCGGAAAAAATGGTATTAGGATTTTACAACAGGTAGATGCAAGCTGTGTGCGTCTGTGACCAGATGTATGAGCGTGCGCAATGCAAAAGAAGTGTCAGCGTCATAGTAGGTTTCACTCTGTGGTGTCTAACTTCCACCTTAGGAAAAAGGCGTGAGTTTATTCCGATCTGCCCCCCACAAGTTTTCCCCACAATGCACTGGGGGTATTTGCAACTCTCTGTCATCTACCATTGGTGGTGGTTACGTCTGAATCAGTCGCTAATGTATGTAACTACCTACTAGCAAAATGTGGTCATAGAACTGAGGCACATCTCTGCCTAACATATCACGCAATTACAGGCGTGACTTTATCTCTTAATAACTTACTTCGGAATGTTTCTCGAACTCGTGCTGCACCTCCATGGGGAAGACGACGCGTATGAAGATCCCGCACCATAGCAGGATCGCCTTGGAATGTCTCATGGTTAATGCTGGGGTTTCTCACTGAAAGGTAATAAATGAGACATGAAATGTGTGCTACGAGACTTATTCTCACTATTTCTTCAGTTAAAAAAAAATCTTATGAAAAAATCTTTATTTATTTATTTATTTATGAACACACAAAATACAAAAAAAGGAAAATTTATAAATATATAAAAAATAGAAGAGCACAAAGGTACTGCTTATTTCTAAAGAAATCTTTGGAGAATCTTTGGTGGTTTTAAGAAATTAATTTCTTTTCATCTGGTTTAGCTTAAAAGGGCTGTAGAAGTCTTGTTCTGCTTTAAGGATTTTTCGCTTTTTTTCTGATAGTTTCATGATCTGCCTAACTCACATGAAACTGAAGCTTGATCTGTTGGGGTCAAGGATATGTTTTGGTATTGTGACATGCTGGGACATAATTGAACCTTCTTCCATAATTTAAATACCAGAAAACCCTCCAATCATATTTAATTTCGATATTTACAAACTACAATAGGGTATTTCACCAAAAAAATCTAATTAAGTAGTCCTCCGTCTGCAAGATTATCGAAAAATATTGGATACGAGTTTTTTGGAAAATAAAACGTGTCCAAGATCATGTGTGGGGGCTTTTGACGTCACTTTGTGGGTAAAAAAGTACTAACTTTGTGACGTCACACGACTTTTTGAAGTACTGTATCGTTTTCATTTTTTGTTTACGTGAAAAAAGATTATTTTTTGGAAATCTGTCTGACGGACTAATTCGATTTTTTTGGTGTAATACCCTATTTACAGAACTGAAATTATATTAAAATATAAACAAGTTTTAAAAAGAGAGGAAATACAGGGCGTCAAAAAATTCGTCCACACCGCTGTCAACAGGAAAAGTGCCCAGAAGGCTGGCAGCATTCCCACGTTGGATGGCAATGCTGATTCTTTGGACAAAGAATAGGCCAGCCCTCTGGTTACGTGAAGAGTCAACCAACCGCTTGGCAATTTCCTTAAATTAGTTGTGAAAAGGTAAACGTATGCCCGTTTACCTTTTTATTAGGTCAATATACATAGGTGGATCTTTGAGGGACATCGGCGCATAAACGCTTACTATTTCTTCAAACCGTTATTCCTAAAACCCCTACTTTTTTAATTTCTGTGTGGACGATTATTTGTGTGGAGGGGTTCGGAATAATACGTTGTAAGCATGCATCGATATCCCTTCCATCCTGAATACGTCCACCAAAAGACAAATCAGTCTAGATCATAAACTTTTAGTTCCCATGGTCTATTCAATACCTACCTACCAAAAAACTCTTAATACCACGTCAAAAAAATACACATAAAATATAAAATAAAGTAAATACAGTTGGTACAGTGACCGCGGGCAGTCGGAAGTGTGATGAAATCAGTCGGAAGCGGGTCAGCCAAGCGTGACCCTTATCTGTTCTGCGCCAAACATTCGAGCTGGTTGGACGACCTCGCATTTCACTGGGTTTTCCATTGGAATATGTTGAAAATTGACAGGGGACTTTTTTTGTGAAAAAAATGCAAAGAAAATTCTGTGATGCTTTTTTTATTTACATAGATATTAAGATCTTCTTGGAGGAGCTCGTGATTTTTAGGTTAAGCCGCGCTTGCCTAGGTTATAGTTTCGCCATGTCCGTTTGTCTGTCCGTCCGCACTATATCTCAAAGACTCTTAGTACTAAAAAGCTGAGTTACGCCGACAAAGTGCTAAAGGAAAATATTGAAAAAAAATAGTGTCACGGGCGTGTGAAAAAAAAACCGTTACGGCCGCTTGGAAGCGAGATATCTCAGGAACTATTGGTTGGAATTGAATAATTATTTTTGTGTTGGATAGTCCATCTAGCAAGGGAGATTAAAAAATATATATAATATCACGCTGCAACCAATAGCAAGTATAATTAAAAATGTTGCAAAAACAGGAAAAATATATTTCTTATTAAGAGCTTCCTTTGCGTGCGCTGCGTAAACAGTTTAAGTTACGCAAATAATTATAACGTAAGACGGGATTGTTCCTCTTTAAAAGTTCAAAAAAAAAGTCCGCGACAGCATAATTATGTCTATCAGCGATACTCACAATAACTACTCTTATTTTTTAAATTTCAGTAACTTTAGTTAACTTTTTTACTTATAAAATGTACGAGTACTTGTATGAAATATTTTCCTTTATATAATGTATGGGAGCGCAGGTCTCAAAACTGCAAATATAAGTTTGTTTTATTTTTAAATAAAAATTATCGTTCGGAGGCAGGTAGGCAGGGTGGTTAATCAGTTTATTAAGTTCACATATTTGGATGGGCCACTACGGAACCCTACATTGTGAGTGGTCCGACACGCACTTGGCCGGTTTTAATGTTTAAATAAGATGATGAAATGTAACGTAGGTACCATAGAAGTGGAGTATGTGCGACAAGAAAAAAAAAACAAAGCATTTTTTTTTTTTTTATTGAAATGCGCCTTACTTGCGGATTTTCCGGGCATTGAATTCACGCAAGATAGTTTATATTACGTCTAACTTTTTAACATATCGGACTCTATTTATAATATCGAGCCTTTCTTGTATCATCTTTGACCTTTTTTTATTTTTTTATTATGAACAGAACTTGAATGAATTGTCGAAAAACACACTCACACAGCTCCATCTTTCTTCAGATTCTTAGTTTACTGAAACTATTGACTTACTTATTAATTATCAAATTAATTGTATTACCTACGTATGCATAGATGTCGGCCGGCACAATTACTCAAAAAACAAAACATTTGATCGACACAGATTTGCGGAGGGCCCGCGGGGAAAGGGTGGTTTGTGATTTTATGCTGGGCAGCGAGTGGGCAAGTTGGTTATGACTCTAGGTCGGACTCTTACTTACGTATTTTCAAATTAGTTCTAGAAACTTTATTGGAGCGGATTTTAGTGATTTGAGAGTGAGACGTGATGCCCTAAGGACGGATTTTTTTGTGTCTTCTGGTGCCCCTCCCCCCCAGATGTGATGCCCTAGGCAATTACTTAATTTGATTAAGGGTTAATCCACCACTGGCTCCATGTAATATACTGGTACTCAGCTGCATTCGTGAGACTGGAAGCCAACCCCAAAATAGTTGGGAAAAGGCTAGGCAGATGATGATGATTAAGATCTTCCTGAATAAGGTCCCTGAAGACCACAATGATAGCAATAATGTAGTGGTGTGTGTGACCGTCGGACTGCCAAAACATAAGTCTCGAGTTCGAACTTCAAATTTTTCCAATATGTTTACTGACATAAAAAAATGTGTTTCTAATTAGTCCGTCTGTTAGATTTTCGAATAATATTGTAGACGTGTTTTTTGTTTTATCAAACTAATAAAAAATAACGAAAATCAAACGTGTCAAAGGTCATGAGTGGGAGCTTTTGACGTCACTTTGTGGGTCAAAAAGTACCAACCTTGTGAGTACTTGTGACGTTATCTTCCCAGAAACGCAACAAAATATATTGAGGAAAACTGCATTCCCGAGGTTTTAACTATATGGCGACGGTATCTTATTTCATGTATTTTAAATGGTAAACATAGAGCTTGCACCAACACGCCATAATTCAAAAATAGCTAGGTACCTACTATACGATGCCAATAGCGTGATGAGCAGGTAATGATGACTATCATTTCAAACCAAGGACATAAAAATAAAATAGTTAAACTACTATTATTGCTACATAATACGCATGTAGGCCCAAATAATTGGAGGATAATCACAATCTCGCACTTTTGTATATATGGACTATATTACTCTTTGCGTCGCATTGGTCAAAGCTTAATTATGTTTGGAAACACATTAATGTGCAAATACGTACGGCATACATGAGAGGAAATGCCATATCATGACCATGTAGATATAACAAGGTACTTTCACAATTTTAAAATAAAATAACATCACGCCTTCACAGGTGTAATGTAAACCCCGGAGGGTCAAGTGGTTCGGATCCCAGGTCGGGCTTATTTAGTTTTACCATCACGAATTTATCAGTAGCAGATACGGCGCGGCGGCGTCTGGACTTGTGCCCGTTTATGGCAAAAGGCTCACCCCGTTTTACATTAAACTTAAACATACCTAACAGGCGAAATGTGTGTATAAGGTACTACTCTGACTGCTGGCTCGTCGTCCGTTCGTCTTCAAATCAAATCAAATCACTTTTATTTGTTAACATGGTAAAGAAATACAGATCTTGAGTTTGGTGTACAGAGCGCTATGTTATGCCAGGAGTTGTACAAATATGGTGTGCATTTAGCTCAAATAATAAGTAATCATGGATAATTAGACTTTCGAAATAAAATAAAACAATTAAGTACATATTATAAAAAAAAAAATTGTGTGATGTCAGATTTAAAAAATGAATTATTTAGTCATAAATGTCAAGAAATAAAAAAAATTAACTCAGAATAATTGTTATGTCAAAAAAATAAAAATAAATAAACAACAAAAATATGTCAATATTAATAATCAATTTTAACTCCAAATTAATTCATCATTTAAGTTGTATTTTTCCTAAAAACAGCATTAAATTGAGCCATCATTGAAAAATTCCTCCAGTGTGTAGTAACATTTGTCACTAAGCAAACTATTAAGTGCCTTTTTGAATTTTATTAATGGCATGTTTTTAATGGCATCAGGTATTTTATTATAAATTTTAGGAGCGTTTCCGAAAAGGCTTTTACGCATTAAGGCTGTTTTACATAGGGCACGCCACGATAGTGGCGGTAAGTCCCCTCTTTGAGGAGTGGCTTGAGAGGCGCCACGGCGCCCTCACCTTCCGTCTGACGCAGGTCCTCACCGGACACGGTTGTTTCGGGAGGTACCTGCACCGAATCAGGCGGGAGGAAACGCCCGGATGCCACCATTGCGAGGATCGGCCGGAGGACACGGTGGAGCACACAGTGGAGGTGTGCCCCGCTTGGGCGGAGCCCCGCCGTGTTCTCGTAGCGGCGATCGGCGGCGGCGACCTCTCGCGCCCGGCCCTGGTGCAAGCCATGGTCCGGGGCGAGGAGGAATGGGACGCCGTCGCCTCCTTCTGCGAAGCAGTGATGCTGGCGAAGGAGGTGGCGGAACGCGAGAGGGAGAGAACCTCTCGTCCCAGCCGCCGCGGGAGGCGCTCCGGGCGTCGGGGGTCCCGCGATGACCTCCGGCCACCGTAGACGCGGGCCTGTGGACGGTGAGTGATGGGCTAACTCGCCGTCCGTCCGTCTCACGACGAAAACAGGCCGTGTCGACGGCGCGTTCGTGTTCCACGCGCGCCTCAAAGAGATGTCAGCAACATGGGAGGGGCCCGAAAGGGCCGACGCCTGTCGGGGCCGCGGGTAGTCCAACGGTTATCGCGGCCTCGACATAGAGGGCGAAGAAGGAACATGGGTGGTTTTTAGTCAGTAGAAGTCTGACACTCCCTTTCGCTCTGCCCAAGAGCGGGAGGGGTTATTCGATGATTTTACACCCACCAAAAAAAAAAAAAAAAAAAAAAAAAAAAAAAAAAAAAAAAAAAAAAAAAAGGCTGTTTTACATATAACGTGACATAGTTTGTTACAATATTGAGTACGCAATGGATTTCTTCTGACTGCCGATAAGCTGACAAATAAATGCGGGTTTTTTTTTTACAAACGATGCAGTTTCCATTATATACATTCCTGGCAGTGTCAATATTTTTAGTTTTTTGAAATTTGGAATACAGCTATCTGACGTTTTTAGACCACGCAATGACCTCACACAGCTTTTCTGCATCCTAAATACAACTTCCCTATTAGCCGACTGTCCCCAGAAAAGAATTCCGTACCGTAAAACAGAAGCTACGAGTCCGTGGTATGCTACTAACAAAGTCTCAATATTAACCTTTTTTGAAAGTTGGAATAGTGCATAATTATGCAGACTTACTTAGTTTTTTACATATTATGTCAGTATGAATGTTCCATGTCAATTTATTATCTATAGTCATTCCTAAAAATTTAGCAATATCAACTTCCTGAATTTTATGGTCTTTATATGCTACATTAATGTTAATATTTTCCCGACGCTGATGGTATTGCATGATGTTGGTTTTGCTTAGGTTAATTTTTAAATTATTATCATTAAGCCAGTTTATTATTTTAGTTAAAGATTCATTAATATCATTTTCATAATTTTTTATGTCATTGCATTCTATTATAGCGGTGCTGTCGTCTGCAAAAAGAACCATCTTATGTTGAATTATTTTTGGGAGATCATTGATGTAAATCAGAAATAGAGGTGGTGCCAGCACGCCGCCTTGTGGTACGCCGTATCTTATGGATCTTTGTTTTGAGTAATAAATAGTTTCTAATTTGGTTTTGGGACACAATCGAGAAACATGCATTGAACTCTATCAGTTAAATACGACTCTATTAATTTTAGGATATTTCCCCTTACGCCGTAGCCATATAGCTTTTGTAGCAATATTCCATGGTCAACATAATCAAAAGCTTTCGTCATATCAGTAAAAATTGTACAAATTGGATTATTTTTATCAACTGATGTCATAATACTATTAATTAAATCAAACAGTGCCAAGTTAATATTTATGTTTTTACGAAAACCTTTCTGTTCATTGCAAAATAAGTTATATTTTTCAAAATATGTCCACATGGAGTTGTATATAACGTTCTCAAAAATTTTGGACAAGACGGAAATTGTTGCAATGGGTCTATAGTTTTTCATATTCGTTTTGTCACCTTTTTTAAGTAAAGGTTTAATAATAACTTTTTTTAAATTGTTTGGCGTCTTATGACGACGACAGGCCGTGTCGACGGCGCGTTCGTGTTCCGCGCGCGCTTCAAAGAGATGTCAGCAACATGCAAGGGCCGACGCCCGTCGGGGCTGCGGGTTATTCGCAAGAAATAAAGAGATACCGCGGCCTCGACATAAAGAGCTAAGAAGGAACATGGGTGATTTTTAGTCAGTAGAAGTCTGACACTCCCTTTCGCTCTGTTCAAGAGCGGGAGGGGTTATTTGATGATTTCCCATACACCAAAAAAAAAATCAGGTACACCTCTGCCTTACCCTTCGGGGTTTAAAGACGTGATGTTAGGTTCTGTTATGAATGGTAGGTGCACCTACCTATGTAGGTACACAAATTCCGGCGAACCCCGAAAATCGAACACAAGCAAAGAAAATCGTCACAATAGCCTTCAACAATAGTGCACTGGGATCCCACGACATGACAATTTGGTGACAGACTGATGTTCCGCTCCATAAAGCTGACAATTGTATCGATGCCGTTATCCTGCCCATTGAAGGCACTGACCTAGTTAAGGGTATGGTCGTTAGAACTGTGTGTCATGATTATCAGATCATGCTATTCGAATTAACACTAGAAACCGTTAGATGTGATGTGACGTCTTGGTGGCTTTGTTACTTATCGGTTCGCTGGACAAAGGGGCTCAGATGAGGGGTCATTGAAAATCATCATAAAAATTTCCTGGAAGATCCAAGTCTGGTATCATCCAAGGAATTTAAAGATAGTAGGATTCACCATACCGCGTCAAAAATAAAAAAGAAATGATATCAACAAATAGTATTGACTCCGCTTATTCATACCGAAATTCGTATATCGTTTCATCGTTAAGTACATTGTATGAGCTCATTTTTATGATTCCGTAGTCGAATGGCAAAAAACGGAACCCTTATTATAGATTCGTCATTTATGTCTGTCCGTCTGGTTGTCCGTATCTAACAGCCATTTTATTCGGAAACTACACTTCTCATCAAAAAAATCGAAACACTTTCGTTTTTATTGTTTTTGTCCTAATTTTTTACAAAAGAGAATTAATTCCATGAAAAAAAAACATTATTGTGTAGCTGGCAGTTTGGTCATTACAGTAAGAAGAAAAAAATCAAAATTCGAAATTAGAATTTCATTTGTTTATCCTATAAATTAAATTAATCACTGTTTTGAGACAAATGTGTATTTAGGGTTGGAGTACGTTTGTCGTTTAAAAACTAAAAATTAGCGCTTGTCTTTAAACTTTTTGTTTCTTATTTCATTTACTGTGACTTTGGGACGTCTGAAAAAACTTTTTTTTCTAAAACATATGGATACTTCGCCCGCAGAAGCCGCCCAAGTGGTGGCATTGCTGGATTCTGGACTTAGTCAGCGTGTTGTGGCTGCAAGATTGCATCTAAGCTTATCATCTGTTCATAGAGTCTACAAACGCTATCGGGAGACTGGTTCGTTCACGCGCCGTTCAGGATCTGGCAGGAATCGGGTCACTTCTGAGCGAGATGATCGATTTATTGTAACAACTTCTTTACGAAATCGACGCCTTAACGCTTTTCAACTGCAGCAGCAGCTTCGCGTTATACGAAGAGTAGCTGTAAGTGACTCTACAATAAGAAGAAGGTTGAAGGAACGCGGATTGGCACCGCATAAGCCAGCGAATGGGCCGAAATTAACTACAGACCATCGAAGAGCGCGCCTTAACTTTGCACGCGAGCACCTAACTTGGTCATACCTTCAGTGGAGCAAAGTACTGTTTTCTGATGAGTGTAAAATTATGCTGTATGGTAACGACGGAAGGAACAAGGTCTACAGAAGAGATGGAGAACGCTTTGCACAATGCTGCATTGAAGAAAAGGTCAGCTATGGTGGCGGTTCGTGGACGGTTTGTGGAGGAATCAGCGCCGACTTTAAGACAGAACTTGCCTTTGTGTCTGGGCCACGGCTGCCTGCACTAAACTCTCATCGGTACATCGAACAGTGTCTTGAACCTCATGTGATGCCCTATGCACATTTTATTGGCAACGACTTCATATTCATGCACGACAATGCTAGAGCGGGCGTCGTACGAGATTATCTTACCGAAGTCGGTATCTCCATTATGGTATGGCCAGCAAGAAGCCCGGACATGAATCCCATTGAACATCTATGGGATGAATTAAAGAGACGAATTCGAGCAAGAGATCCAGCCCCAGAAACACTTAGCCAGCTGCAAAATGCAATCCAAGAGGAATGGGATAATATACCACAACATGTGATCGTGACTCTCATCCGATCGATGAAGAACCGTATGGAAGCAGTAATAAGAGCTCGCGGAGGGAATACAAGTTATTAAATAAACGTTTCTTACATTTTTTTTTCATTTACGCGTGTTGTTTTACCCATTTCCTTCATATTCCATACAGGGTAAAAATTACTCATTATACAAAATACGAAACCTATGAAGACTCATTTGAATTTAGAACATTAACATTAGGATTTAAAAACCTCATACTACTCACTATTAAATGACATTTTACATTTATTCCTAAATATACACATTTTTCTGATAATCCTTATCAAATCATAAACTGCGAGGTGTTTCGATTTTTTTGATGAGAAGTGTATTAACACTATAGGTACACAGTTAAAACTTGGTACGTAGATGTATTCTGTGAACCGCTTTACGATTTTCATGCAAAAAGATAATAAAAAGAATTAGGGGCGTCTCCATACCTACATGTAAATGAAACTGAAAAACTTTTTTTATCAAACCTATAAGTGTGGGGGTGTCTATAGTAGACAGGCCTTAAAAAATGACATTGAGGTGTCTAATACCACTTTTTCTCAAAGCCAATAGTTTGAAAGATATACACTTCCCAAGTGGTAAAATGTGTCCCCCCTCCCCTCTAACTTTTAAACTAAGCGAGTGAAAGAGTTAAAAAAAATATATGCTGTAGGTCGTAAGATAAACTTTCAACCAAAAGTGGTTTAAACAATATATAGTCAATACAATAACAATAGTTTTTCAGATATAGCACATTTAAAAAACCGCAAATATAACTTTGTCATTCATACAAACACTATGAAAAACAAACTTATAACAAAGTATGTTTCTCTGTTGATGCCTTCATGTGCAAGTCCGACTTGCACTTCGCCAGTTTTTTCTTAGTTTTACACTTTTTCGAGCGACCAAAGGATGGTGGATGGGGGAATGAATAGGTACTTTGGTTCCAAATAAATTTTTTTGCTTGGCAAAATTAGTCAACCATCTTTCCAAGGGGTATCGTGCTACCCAGTACTTACTAGGTTGTGGAGGTCAAATAGACAGTTATGTACTTTTTTATTTTTACAATGTTTATAATTATATAATTTTTTGTTATTGATTTGTGTCTGTAGTAAATCTAAATTGAACTTACACCTTACTATTGTATCGAGTCTGGTTCTTCTAACCAACATAACAAACAGAATGTGTTGCTGGGGAGTTTGTTCCGTCACTTCTTCTTTCCAGCTAAACACTAGGAAGTGCCGAAGGGTGGGCGTTTTGGGGGACTGTCTCTTGTAAATAAGTAGAGTAAAGTAAATTTTGACGTTCGAAAAGTGCTGATTATCAGCCTAATTTGAATAAATGACTTTTGATTTTGATTTTTTGAGACAGTCTCTCCATTTAAAATATGGGTATTCAGCTGCATATCCGATTAAGCTGGAAGCCGACCCCAACGGCCAACATAGTTGGAGAAAGGCTAGGCAGATTTTTCTTCTCTTTAAAGACGTGGCCGTACCAAAATTTGTCACATTTCCACGGTTCTATAAAAACCAAATTCTTCATCGTTATCTTAGAGAAGCAACACAAAAACAGTTCAACACATTAAAAGGTAGTCTGAGTTATGTTCTAATTAACAAAACGACTCAATTCATCTACCTAAACAAAGGAACAAAACCTAGGTCAGTTATAAGAAACAATGGGGCATCAGTATCACAGATCCTAACTGAATTTCTAATAGATAAAGACAATGTATCGAAGGCGAAGAGACATTTCTAACATGCTAAGCCATAGCTAAATCCTGAACTCACGATGATATCTTGCAAACTCAAAGATATAGAGCAGTGGGGGACCAAAGGATCACAGCTGAGGTGATTGTGGAGAATGCAGTCTTACCCCAGTCAGAAATGGTGAGGAGGAACACCGTGTGATTTTAGTCAGTAGGAGTCTGATAATCCATTGATGATTTCCAAACGTACAAAAGCGTTGTTCAGGGCTGCGGGTGGTTCGAAAGAGATACCGCGGCCTCGACACAAAGGCCTAAGAAGGAACATGAGTGGTTTTTACTCAGTAAAAGTCTGACACTCCGTACCGCTCTGCCCAGCAGGAGGATTCCTTTGATGATTTACAAGCCTCCAAAAAAAGGGCCCGTAAATTCTCAAACTGGAACTGGCTTATTATTAATTTATGATTATGCTGTAAAAATCATCAGAGCAACATTGCTTAGGTAATAAAATGTTGTCCAACACCATTTGTTATTAACATGTCTGCTCAATACATCGGTCGAGTTACTAGTGTCCTTTAACGTAGGACACACTAAGGTAACATAATATTTTGTCATGAATGTCGCAGTGACAAAATATTATGCAAAAAGCATCAAATAATGCCAAAATATCATTTCAGGGGGCTCTGTCAGTGAATAATAGTAAGGTTTCATAGTTAGGTTTCACTCCGATTTAACAAGCATCAGCGATTTTCATTCGATCACCTAGTAGTTTGTGGGACTTTTCTATCCTTTTTTTCGTCCTACCATCGAGTAGGAAGAAAAAAGGATAGTAAAGTTAAAAGTACTAAGCTAAAATGCTTAGAAGTACTTGGAACTTAAAGTTACACTCACTAGTTCTACCATTCTGGAACATATTGAAAAGTAGGAGAAAAACAATCCGCCGTAGTTGTACCCTAAACTGTGATAATTATAACGAATGAGAAACTTGTGTCCCGCTAGTTTTACGATTTTATAACACCTAATCACCTTATAACGTAGAAATAGTGGGATCGAAAAGTCACTTTAGTTTAACTTAAAGTTGTTTAATAGTACCAGTAGAACTAGTGGTAACAAGTAGTGATCGATAACTCATGAAAAATGGACAAGAGTGAGGAAGATTTTGGTGATACGATGCAGGACATCCGAATGTGCGTCAGCTCTTTTAAACCTAATAAATGACCCTACAACTTAAAGTTTGAAAAGAGTATTTATGTTTTTGAATCAATCAAGCCAAATCATTCAAAAATTGTGAAATTCGTGGATTATGGCCACACGATAAAAGCCTGGATTTTGGGTTCTATGTACGGGATAAATATTTCTACGACGTAAGGTTGAGTTTCAGTTATACATAAGTTATACATTTCAGTTATGTATAAGTTAACAGCAGTTAAAACGCACATGGCTGTATGTTCATCCCGGAAAACTAAGAACATTTCCGGGATCAATTTATATATATATAATTTTTTTTAAAACGTGCCCCACACTAGGAATTTCTCCTGTATCGTGGGTGCGTTCACAAACATTTAAACTCACATACACAAATACCCAGTCCCGGAACAACTAGGTATCTGTAGGTCATACAAATATTTGTTCCGTGCGGGGATCGAACCCGCGACACGCAGCGCAGCAGTCCATTGCTTGAGCCACTGCGCCAACCGTGCCGTCAATTATTATAATAATTACAAAAGCTTACCTTATCATAATCCGGTGAGCAGACAGCAACCTCGTTGAAGTTCGGCAGGGTAATGCCGACTGGGTCCGAACGATCAGCGGTCACGGCAGGCGACCGTATTGTTTGTCCACACAATTGGACACCGTTTCCATTGTTATCAACGAAAATCTATGTGATACGGTCCATGGGAAAATGTGGGTATGATTACGGTTTGTTTGGTTTGGGAGGCGGCAGAGATCATCATTGAGGCAGCGTGTCGGCTTCTACAGTAATCTAAGATTAGTTGTTAATGTTGCTCCTTCCTGGTCGAAACTTTTTTCTTAGTGTGCCTATAGCAATCTAAATTATGTCGTCCGAGAACTAAGCGTAGGAAACCAAAGGATAAGCATTATTTTGCAACACCAACATTAAATGTAAATCCTCATATAAAAAGTGGCAACACTAATCCCTTCCATCTGCGACACTGGTCCAATACAGACGTACATTTTATTATTTGCTATGTTTCATTGGATCTTCCCCGGCACCAACGTACCAGCGCCTCATCGGCTACTCAACACCTACCTAATACAAGCTACACAAGCATATTGACTGGCCTGTTGGTCTAGTGGTTAGTGACCCTAACTGCTATGCCGGAGGTCGTGGGTTCGATTCCCACCCAGGACAAATGTTTGTGTGATGAGCACGATCATTTGTTCTGTGTCTGGGTGTAATTTATCTATAATATGTATGTATTTAGAAATATATAAGTATGTTTATCAGTTGTCTAGTACCCATAACACAAGCTCTGCTTAGCTTGGGACTAGATGGCGTTGTGTGATAGTTGTGGAATATTATTATTATTATATTGTATTTACTTGTTTAGTTATAGTATCTGCCTATTTGTCGAAACTCTAAATTCCAAGTCTTAATTATCACAATAAATATTCGTCACCATAATCATCTGATTCATTACTATCCTATTAATATTTTGAAAGTTTGTAAGTATGGATGAATGGATGTTTGTTACTCTTCCACGCAAAAACTACTGAACGGATGTGCTACACAGATAGTTTATAATCCGGATTAACACATAGGATAGTTTTTATCCCGATTTTATCTTCCTGTGGGATAATTTTCGAGTTGTAGCAGGCGAATCCGTTGCCAACAGTTAGTATTTTATTTCTTGTAGCGCGCCAAAGGAATTAGACTTGTAATCGCTGCCCAATGAGGCAAAAAAAACAGCTGATCGCGTCAAGATTAAGCTAATTAAATGATCGTAATACTCGTACGTAAAAAAAAACTACCATTCAGCCAAAACCATCAATGGAAACGCATACAAATAACTGTAGATACATTTGAAATGTCCGTAACAATGTGCACGAGGAAGCGTGTCGCCTGTCGCACGGCCGCGCTCTCTGCCGAGCCCCATCTGTGATTAGCGCGTAGATTATCTAACATTTTGGTCAAAAACTATTCCCTGTGTATTGCGGAAGTATAATGTGTTAATACACTATGTTGTAATCCGATTGTTTTTACAATAAATTCTGAAGTCTGTGTTGGACACACCTCCCGACTCCCTAGAGATCTGTGGCCTAACATTGTAAGCTGAAGCTACGCTTGTAACTGAACAATTACAAACATTGATTGCATAAATGTATCCATAGCACATGCCATGTTCTATGTTCATGCCGTGTTCTACAATAGTACATTACTGCCGCGGTCTATAATGACTACTTTGCTGGTCGCGCTGATGATGGCCGACAGCGCAGCGTAGCGCAGCTCCAGGCCGACACAGCGCGGTCAGCGTGCAGCACTTGATGGACGACCTGAGATAAAGGCCGAGACCGTAGGCCGAGGCCTTTACAGCGAGGACAGCAAGGGCTGCAATGATGGCCAAGCTGAAAGGCCTAGAGCGTAGCTAGGCTAGCTCGAGGCAATCATAGCGTGACCAGCGAAGCAGTCATTGTGGGCCAAGGTTTGTATAGTGCTTTACTCAAAAATGCAAGTACCTAATCTAAATAAAACCAGCAAGTAATTTAAATAAAAAATATATTAATTAACTAGACTTTTAATTAAAATGACAATTATGAAAAGTACAGTTACTAAAATTCAACACCGACTTTCCCGGTTTGATATTACTGATAGTTTGCGATAATTCTAATGCGGTGTTTGACTGCTGGATTATTTCTTCATTTATTACTTCATTTAAATCTTTTTTTTTTTTTACCTTTAGACGTACAAACAGCTGTGTTTTAAATAAAATCTTTTTGGAATTGATTTTTTAAAACGTTGAAACGTCAAAATAGCGGCCGGCAAAACATTGCCGGCCTGTTAGAGCGGCCAGCAAAACTTTGCCGGCCGCTCCTTGAAACAGACCGGCAAGGTCGACTTTGCTCAAACAAGTTTGTCAAAATAATGACAACATTACATGCATTTTTGAGTAAAGAATTGTAATGTCATTAAAATCTCGTATCATGACAGATTTGTTTTCAATTTCAGTTAAAATATTGTTATTTTTATACAAAATAAAACAACTTGTAAGAAATTAAAATGGGTTTTAATAAAGTATAGAAAGTTGTCTTATATTTCTTAGCAGTGAGGTTTCCTTACTTGCATACAAAAAATATTTTTTTAAATAACATTGCCCAGCATCAAACAGAGTCATCAGACAAAGCTTTTTTAGGTAAATAGATAGTTTCAAAATAATAAAATACATAGGTATTTAAGAAAAAAATAAAAACCAAAATATAAGATATATAAAACTTTTAATACTATTATTGTTCAGTTTTAAAATAGCAATAATGAACTTAAATGCACTCTTGTGTACAGATGAAAACATTGTGATAAATAATAAGAAATACGTAGAGTAGTTATTACATTAGAAATTATTTTATTTTAAAGTGATGGAACGCTATTAAATAAGGCATCGTTAGCACTAGATTATGCGAAAGCTATCTATAACATATATCGCAAAACTGGTCATTTTTAAACTCGTTTAGTTTCACGATAACTAAAAGCTAGTTATTTTTAATACGGTTCCAAATTGTCCAAGAACTAAATCTGTAGAGAATACTTTGATAAACCCCTTTAGGCCTGTCTTCGTCGTTCATTCCTTACAAAATAGATTATAAGTAACATTTTTGGATGGATTCGAGTCAACTAGGGTTTGCTAAGGTGCTCCTGGGTGGGCTAGCGTTCTATTCACGCACCTTTATAGCTAAAACTGGCCTATAAGCAACATCGTTAAACCAGCTAACGATACCTATGTATAAAATAATAAATTTTCACTTAGTGTGAGTATTGTAGACGGACAAACAACCAACTCCATGCTTACATAAAACTGACCCAATCTTTGGAAAAATACGGCCATAGCAGATAATAGACGGCCTACTTTTATTTCATACTAGCATTTGTCTGCCGATTCGGCCACGTGATGTTAAAAACTTAACAAATTATACACTAAAACCTTCCTCGAGAACCACTCCATCCATTAGCGAAAACAGCATGAAAATCGGTGCAGTAGTTTTTGACTATATCGCGAGCAGACAGATAGACGCGGCGGAGGACTTTGTTTTATAATATGTAGTAACCTTCAAAACGCATTCTTTGAACAATTCATTGGTAGCCTGCTTAGATGGTCACCTCAATTGAGTTTTAAAAAACACCTATAAGTCTCCTGTATAGTGTAGTTTTTGAATTCTTGGTAGTTAGTACAAGGAGATATATTTTGTGTTACAGCATCAAGTGGCTACTGCATTTAGAATTTGCTAATCATGTCCTGATTGATCAACTGCTTTTTGCAAACTTTTCAATTGATGGACTGCAAAAAAGCGGTAACCATCAAAATAAAAGCTAATCCCCATCTATTCTCAACTTCGGTGTGTACTACAGATTTAGTCCTTGAGCAAGTGAATTAGAATGTAATAGCTAGTCTAGCGTTACTCCATGCCGGGTCCCATCTGTGAGGGCGTGGGGCCCTCGTTGCCGCTCTTCTTCTTGGACCCGGAGACAATGTCGTCGATTCTGAGGAGCAGGATCGCTGTTTCCACTGCTGTTTTGTAAACCTGAAATAGTGGAAAGAGTCATTTTAGTTACGGCAAAATTATGTGCGACTGTTGTTTATAATATGACAGTGTAACCGTGGACTACCATCGCGAGCGTCGAGTTTCCATAATGACTCGACGAGGCAGAAACCACAGAACGTCATATCTACGAGCTTCGGGGTCGTTATTATACAGGGTTATTTGTAAAACACCGTTAACCTCTCAGGACTAAGTTGCTAACATCATAATCAACAAATTTTGTTCTATGACTTTTAAAAATTCATCTTATTTTAGTTCATCAGATTTACTTACAAAAATAAAAATATTTAAATTGTACTCTCTAAATGTTACCAAGTCTTGGCACAATAGCGAGGGGAGCGGGGTAAGGGCGGAGGGGTAATCGTACCGTAGCAAGTTACGACAGTGCGCGACAGGCGTAGGTAGGTACAGCAAAATACAGAGTTGAAATGTGTTAGATAGGACAACGAAATCTTGAACTTTTGTTTTTGGTAAATGTATTATGTTTTGTAAAAAGTCATAGGACAAAAGTTTTTGATGATGATGTTTTTAATACAGTCTTGCAAGGTTAACAGTGTTTTGGAAATAACCCTGTATATTTGTTTGATAAAGCTTCTAACATTTAAGGATCCACAAGTCAACCTCGGTTAACCCCAATTAAACACTGATTCACGTCTTTTAGTTTCAAGCTTCAACCAACTTTGAATGTAATTTATTTGTGGTCACATTAATGCATAAAACCTATAAAAGAAAGGAAAAATGCTGCATTTGGAGTGAAATTATTACATGGCCGCGTTTCTTCAGCCATTTTGCAAGTTCTGCAGTTCAGCAGTAGACGTCTTTCGGCTGAAAAGATGATGATAATATATAATGTGTCCATACCTGCAGTTTAACAGCGAGCGGCTCCCAGATGCCCTTGACGGCCATGTCGACGATCTCGCCGCTCTCGCCGTCGATGCCGGCCGAGCTGCAGGCGCCGGCGTGGCGCGCGCGCAGGGCTGTGAGCGTGCGGATAGTGTTCGCGCCGCAGTTCTGTGCCAGCGTGCGGGGGATTATCTCTGTGGGGGAGGCGTCGGGGGATTTAGATGAGGGATTTGTTCATAGATTTAGTTAGTGACTGTAAACGTGGAAGTAACAATCTAAAACGGAAAGGTATTCAGTTTGGTTTTTGTCTTTCAAATGAAGCAAATAAAACGAAAAACAAACATGTAAGCCATCTTAAGGTACCTCGTCGTTTTATAATTATCTGCCCAGTTAACGAGTACTTAACGCTATGTGGTGAAACTGGCCCTTTTCTAGCCTGCTGTGTCCCACAGCCGGGCAAAGACTTCCCTACACTTCACCCTTTTCTTGCGAAGCCACACATCCTCCTTCTAGTTTTGACGGAACCTGTCTAGTTCGCCCACCATCTCCTTCGAGACCTCGTGTTACTGTCAGGGCACCAGTACCCTGTTATTTTGGCCCACGGTTAGTCCGGCAGACAAAGAGGCCCTTTACATAATAAAAATAAAAAAAACAAACAATGTTACCTAGCGCCTGTGCGACCGCGCGGTAGGGCGTATTATGCGCGGCGTTAGCGGACAGAGCTTGCGACACCGCCATCTCTACCGAACCACCGCCCGGTACCAGGCGTGGGTTCAATACCTAATATAACAAAAAAAGTATGAATTATTACTTTACTGCCCCGTTTGTCACTTTTTTATCCATCAGAAATTTCTTAGTACCAGCCCCACAGCGTCTGGATTTGTGCCCGTTCGATTTCAATAGGCTCAAACTCAAAGCATTTATTTCAATTAAGCCATTACAGGCACTTTTGAATGTCAGAAGAACCGAAAGCCACCACGCCGAACCACACGCCGCCGAATGCCAGCAACAACGAACACCGCGAGCACGAAAGTACGCAGCGACGCAGCCTAACCGTTCCGGGATCATAGGCGAGATGTGTTTTGTTTATGTATTCATATAAAGCTGTATAAATCTTTGTTTCTAGGTAAATCCATGCTAATATTTTAGATAAGCATGATTAATTATAGTTTTGAGTTGTCTGATGCTCCTGAAAACTACAAAAGTAAAAAGTGATAATTCTAGATTTTTTGCAACTATGTTGGGTTTGGATACCAGTTTAACTGAATGCCTCTGAATACCAGTTCTTTACATAGAGTGGCTGCCTATTTGACGACCTTCATTACCAAGCTATTGGGTAACATACTATTTCTTGGTAAGGCTGGTTTATCCCTTTCGGGTATCTTACACAGGTACATTTTTTTTTTGGTTAGCCTATTTTGTCCCACTGCTGGGCAAAGGCCTCCCCCATTTCTTTCCAGCTCTCTCGGTGTTATGCCTTCTCTGGCCAATCAGTCACGAACGAGTCCAAATCGTCACGCCAACGTTTTTTGGGTTTACCTCGGTGACGACGACCGTCTTCAGGCACCCAGTGTGTGACGGTTTTGGCCCATCTGTCCTGCAGGGCTATTGCGTATATTTTTTAAATGACAGTGGCTAACCTATAGTGCCTATCAATTACTGTCAAATGGTTGCATTTTGTACTAAACTATAACCAATTTGTCAGTTAATCCATAGACAATATGATAGCCACTGTCATTTAAAAGATACGCAATAGCCCTGCTGACCTCTCCTGGAAATGTGACCTGCTCAGTGCCACTTTAACCTCGCAGACTTATCGCCAACATCGGCAATGCCTGTCTTGGAGCGTATTATGGTGGTAACATTTATTAAATTATATAAAACGCTTACCAAATTCTTCGCAACATGCAGCGCATCCTGAAGATTCCTCTCAATCTCGTTAAGTACATCCTTTGAAGCACCGCGCAGTAAGATGGTGCACGCCTGAAACACACGAATACATGTGTTAAATAATAACTTGACATTGTTTATAAAGTACGTAAAGATTTCATCTTATCAAAGTTACCTTTTATCGGATTGCAGTAAACAGGGAAATAAACAGTAAACCTATGTTTGGGTCTGCTTCCATTCAAAAAAGTCTCGGATGCAACAGTATTTTACATAAAGCAACTGCATAATAATATGTCATGATTGTGTTCTCAACAACTCTGCGAGGTTTAGTTGCTGGGTTACACAACACCCATGATAAGTCTGCCTGCCTGTCAGACTTCAGCCATTGGCTACCGAAGTCCTGACGTGTGTAACGATAGCGATTGTCAAAGATCTACAAATACAGCAGCAGACGAAAACCTTTTAAAAACGTAGTTCTTTTTGCACTAAATAGCGCCAAATATTTATTTTATTCATTAACACATACATTTGTTTTAACTGGTAAGACCCAAGCTAACAAATCACATCACACTAATATTATAAAGGCGAAAGTTTGTAGTTTGTTTGTTGTGTTTGTACAGCTAGTTTATAACCTGGATTGACATATAGGATAGTTTTTATCCCGATTTTATCTTCCCGTGAGATAATTTTCGAGTTGTAAAGGCTAAAGTTTGTGTGTATGTTTGCTACTTCTTTACGCAAAAACTACGGAACGGATTTGGATAAAATTTGGTACACAGATAGTTTATAACCTGGATTAACACATAGGATAGATTTATCCCGATTTTATCTTCCTGTGGGATAATTGTCGATTTGTAGCGGGTGAAGCTGCTGGCAACAGCTAGTGTAGTCATAAATAAGTAACGGGTTTGGTTAGAAACATTAGTCATACAGTGGACAACATCATCATCTGGCTAGCCTTTTCCCAACTATGTTGGGGTCAGTGTCCAGTCTAACCGGATGCAGCTGAATACCAATATTTTACATGGAGCCTATCTGACCTCCACAACCCAGTTAATACTGGGTAATACGATATCCTTTTGGCTGACTGGTTGTCAGACTTTCAGGTAACTAACTACAAACAACATTTTAATTACAATATAGACAAAGCCTAAAAAAACTGCGTACAGAGTCGGTATCCTCTCTGCAGTTTAGTTTTATTGAAATGGCAACATGACAGGCTGTTTTGCAACATCATATATATTTTCAACATGTATCCATTACCTTAGGGTTCTTGCACTCAGTAACGAAGGTGAAGTACTCGTCTCCGATCTTCTTGATCTCGAACTTGCCAGCACCGGTGCCCACATCAGATTCCTTCAGCTCCTCAGTACGGTTCACGATGACCGCACCGCAAGCGCGCGCCAAACGGTTGTTGTCGGTTTTACGCAGTCTGAAGGGAGAAAAGAAGCTTGTTTAGCTGGTTTTTTTCTTTGCTTGTGCCACTTGCAGTGCAACTCGATAAGGTTGGATTACTGCTGAACCGGTGAATCATACTAACAGTGCTGTATAGGTATTTTGGCGACCGAAATTGGGTGTTTAACTTCAATTTCCCTTGAAATTGTTAACAAAATCTGATCCGAAAGTAATGTTTTTATAATAATTTCACGCGAACTAAAGTCGCAGAACACAGCTATTGTGAAATACGCATCGTTATTTCTGATTTTAGGTCACGTAACAAAATATATTTGTACTTTACTACTATTACTGTCAGCGACATCTGATAATAATAAATAAATAAATAAATAAATATCCTTGGACATTTCACACAGCGCCATCTAGTCCCAAGCTAAGCAATCTAATGCTTGTGTTATGGTAACGAGATGGCTGATAAACTACTTATATACATTTTTTTTTTTTGTAAATACATACATATTATAGATAGAAAAACACCCAGACTCGGAACAAATACTTGTAGGTCGTACAAATATTTGTTCCGTGCGGGAATCGAACCCGCGACATGCTGCGCAGCAGTCAATCGCTCAACCACTGCGCCAACCGTGTCGTCGAACAATTCTAATTAGTCAGTCTGGTAGATAATCTAACAGACTGACTAATTAGAATCATTTTTTTTTGTCAATAAACATCCTTATTAGCCATGGGTCACAGAGTTGTAACCACTGATACCGTTATCAGTTTCCTCAAATAATGAACGAATGTTTTTACCCACTGATCACATCACAGTATATGGCTACAAGAGAAAACGTATACTATTCTCAAAACTCAAAGCACCACACGCCCATGCTCAATGTATGTGCCATTTAAAACATGTGTTGCACCCCTTACTAACAGAAATCGATGTGGTGGAAGTTCCATGTCTTTGTCATTCGTTTTAAGCCTATCAAATCATCAACCAAAGGGGATTGAAGGACATCTTTGGAGATTGCTTGCGGGGATGCGGGGGCGATGTCGGAATAATCGTTACCTGCGAATAGCAGTAATGCCAGCCTTGACGAGGTAGTGCTGCGCGAGATCGGACACTCCTTTCTCGGTGAACACGATGTCGGGCTTCAGAGCGATGATGTCTTCGCACTGGCGCTGGACGTGCTCTTCCTCCAACTGGAGCAGCCTGGAGAAATCCTGGACAAGGGAAAGCGTAAATTTAGAAACAGTACACATAGAGGACAAACAATCAAATATAAAAACCTGGCAGATGTGAAACATCGAAATTGTTTTGAAAGAAAATATATTTAAAAAAAAAAATTATAACAATATTTTTTTAATTTTGTTTTTAAATTTTTTGGTGTACTCGTTCATCACGTCGCACCATCTCACACACTACTACGTATGAACTTCGTATAGTACATAATATGTATACCATCTTAGAGCGTGGTGATGCGTCGCCACGGCCTGTATCAACGCGCCAACAATCTGGTTTACCCACGCTTAAAGATGTTTTACATCAATAAAACAAACTCAAACACCAGAGTAACGTAGGTAAATAGCGGCGAATAATAATGAATAATGGCGAAAATTGATTTTTACTTGTCAATGCTAGAAATCTTTGTGTAAAGTTTTAGAGACTGCCAAATTCCTGTGCATTGGTGTAATTAATTATACAGGACTAATTGCTGATGATACAAAGGCACAATTGTCACGACACATGCCAAATGTTTTCCAGCACAGTTCCCTCTTTGAGGTCACAGCTCAGCAAATGCTGAGCTGTGTGTGGGATGCGGCTGTGTGTGCATTATGACGATGATGATGTTCACTATTTGTTTCCAGTTCCCGACATTTCGACAATGTTACAAGCACCATTATCACGGATAAACCGATAATGTTAATAATGTAAGTGACCACGTCGGTTCAAAAAAAAATGCATTGAATTATACCGATTCTTCCAAGATCTCAATGTTGGTCTGGCTCTCTCCTTTCTTGTACTCCAGAGAGCAGTCAAGTAGTACAATGCGTGGGTTCTCGATGTAGCGACGCATCTTAGGGTGGGTCACATCCTTGTTGAACATCACTCCGTTGAGGACACGCGACTCCTCGATGGTACCGCCCGGAATCTTTTCCACTTTGGCGTAGCTGGAAGATTGGGAGGTGTTAGTTACATTTTATGTTTAGTCCACTACATAATTCATGGGAATGTACTATGCTAGCCAACTAAGAATAGCGATGTCAAGACGCCATTTTGTTCAGCAATACTCGCGAACTTCATAACCAAAGTGTATGGTGTGCAGAAAAATCAATGAAGAAACTATACTCTGTTTAATTATTTAATGTTCACTTTTTTGGTATTTCTAATCAATTTTTCGCCAAATTATTATACATGAGTAGGATATGAAAAAAAGCATGTTAATAAAATAATGAAATGAACAAAGTCAACAATGATAACAAAAAAATAACAATGAAGTCCAGTCCGTCCATGAATACTGTTTCCAAAATATTTTTATTTATGGAATTCAAGAAACAATATTTTATAAAACTGAACATAATTATAATAATTAAATCTATGAATAAAAAACATAACATTTCTTATTCGCATTTCTTTCTTTGCTGACAGTACTTATGTCAGTAAGTGCTATCGTGTGAAGTTGGCAGCGAGCGCGATCCTATTCGTAGTTGGCTCGCATAGTAGAAGTACACAGGGCGACACATCAAGCCATACTTTTCCAGTGTAAAATGGCCGCGCATTGTATAGGTTTCCCGTACACTGAGAGATTCATTTAAACTGGTTATTAACAGCTTTTTATTGGTTATTATGGGTACAACCAATAGCCTTATGGCCTACTTTACTTACAAAGAAGAAAAGAGTAATGCTGGGCAGTCTGTACTATAGGAGCATAAATAGTGAATAGTGAATATTTAAGAAGAGTTAATTTATTATAATGGATGGATCAGAGCCGTTACGCAGTGGGTGCCAGAAAACAGGTGTTGTTGCTGAGGTAGGTCTCAGAACAGTTATATGTCTACTTCTAGCTTGGAAATCTAATGAAAAAAAAAATAAGATTATGGTTAAGGTTAAAATAATTATATGATTTAATAATAGATGAATTAAAACTTACTTTTTGATGTCAACCTCAATGCGCCCATTCTCATTGATTGTGACAGTGTTGACGGCATCCAGAGAAATGTCTACAGCAAGGTCGGCCCAGCGACCAATGTACTTTGTGCCCACGCATGAACGAATCTGAGGAAAATGTTTAATAAGTCATATGTGAAATAAGTCATATGTGAAATAAGTCATATATGTCATATGTGTAAATGTTTATTAAGAAAATGTTTAGTGGTTTTGAAATCACTATTTTGTGAGATCGCAACAAGAATACTGAGCTAGAGGTCCTGGATTCGGCTGGTAGTCTGACAAGTGCTATTGGGCTTTTCCTTCAAAAATTCAAAAATGTTCAGTCTCAGAGTCTACATTCTACTTTAGGGATATTATGTTATGTTGTCTTAACTGTGGTCACAAACCAACAAGCTTTGGTCAACATTTTCTTTGGGCTAAAACAGTTGAAAGTCATGGTCATACTTAAAGTATGCTGACTGGCTGTTGCTGTATGCTAGCTAGCTGTTGCCAGCGGCTTCGCCCGCTACAACTCAAAAATTATCCCACAGGAGGATAATATCGGGATAAATGTGTTAATCCAGGATATAAACTATCTGTGTACGACATTTTATCCAAATCCATTCAGCAGTTTTTGCGTGAAAGAGTAGCAAACATGCACACTCACAAACTTTCGCCTTTATAATATTAGTGTGAATGTGATGTGATTTGGCATGCAGCTAGCGTATGAAATAATCTTGACACTTTACAGTTGTGCAGTACACCAAAATCCAGAGCTTCTTTATACTCAAGCTGTATGAAAAAGGAAACATCCAAATGATACTTACAACATCCTTCAACTTGTCTCTATCATTCAAGTCAATAGGAATGGAGATCTTATCCTGCAGCAGTTTGACGGCATCCTCCAGTGCCTGCCTGTACTGCCTGATTATCACTGTGGGGTGAATGTTCTGGGCTAAGAACTGTTCAGCTACGGCTAACATCTCTCCAGCAAGGACAATGACTGATGTTGTGCCGTCACCAACCTGGAGGGTGAAGGTATGAAAATAAAGAATTGAATAAATGTAGTAACTATGTGATATTAGAAGGTGTCACAATTCATGAAAATAATGTTTAGCAAAATTTTTAAGTAATGCATGTTCCTACTGTCCTTTTTTTGATAAATTTCCATAACGTATGTAGAATAACTGTGCAAAATTCATTTTGTTTTGTTCACTAGATTAGGAGTATAGAGCACAAAGAAGCACTAACATCAGTTTGTAGTTACTTATAATTTATTTAACCTTTTGAACGCCATAGTCAGGTATAGCCGGCAAATGAACGTGCCAAATGACGTTTTCTTATCATCTTTATATGACGACGGTCAGCCATGCACGATGGCCCAATCAAGTGCCTAAGTGCAGCTAAAAGCTTAGTTAAACTAGATGACAATGGTGGTGCGCTGCACATGTTTCCATTTGTCAGCTATACCCAACCATGGCATTCAAAAGGTTAACAGATATTTTTATTATGCCTATTAGCTTAGTGATTAGTAAAACATTACTTAAAGCCCACACACTGTGACCATTGCTTAAGCCTTTTTAGTAGCAGGTGCTACTACATTATTTACACAAATTGATAATATCATAAATTTCTTATTTCTTTTTCTTTTTTCTTCTTTTTTATCTATTTTTTTTTCTTTTTTATTTTTTTTTTCTTTTCTTATTTCTTTTCTTCTTTTTTTTGTCTACTGTGAATCAAGATTGATTTATAAGCAGAATGCAAGTAAACTATCTCAAACTGCAAGTATAGTCAGATGAAATTTAGATGAAATTTACATTTTACTCCCACACAATAAATAACAAAATGACTCACTAAACAAACCTAGATTAATAAAATGATTTAATTTATATCTCAATTCCATTTCCCTAAGTTTTGAATCAAGATGGTTCATCTACAGATTTATACTTCTATAATTCAGTCTTCTCAATATGACAAAGACATCAAAACTAATCAATCATTGAGACAGTCATTTTCTAACCTCTTCATCTTGAGTTCTGGCGATTTCAATCATGGATTTAGCGGCCGGGTGCTGCACTGTGATCTCACGGAGGATAGCATTGCCGTCGTTGGTCATCACGATACCTCCCATAGGGTCCATCAACATTTTCAACATAGCCTGAGGCCCGAGGCATGTTCGAATAACGTCGGCTATTGTCTAAAATAAACCCAAAAAAACAAGTTTTAGTATTCTATGTGACAGATTTTAGTGAAAATAGTCCATTAAAAGTAACTCTAGCATCAATTCACCTTTCCAGCGTTTATATTTTCCAGTTGAACCTTCCGGCCGGACTCACGTTTTGTGTTTTGGCCTGCAATAGTCACATGAATTAAAACATGGTTTATAACCACTAAAATACAGAAAATAAGTCATTATACATACTGAGCACTAATATAGGTTGGTTCCCGTACATTTTAATAGTGCTTTTAATAAACTAATTTCCGTGAAACAAATTATTTCTTCCAGAAAATCAAAGAACTTCAAGAGATTCACAAAAATCGCGTGGTGAATGAAATGTTGCCAGAAACAAGAATTCAGTTTCATAAATGTTTCTTTTTTATTCATCAGAATAATTAATGAAAAACGAAGAGGAAAAATGTAAATGAAGAAAAGGTTGAACCAACGTCATCTTTCATTATCATCTTTAGATTCTTATCATTTGTTATTAAAGCCATTTTTTTAAATTTACTTATGCGTTTTTGTACTTGGCAAGTTTATAACATGACTGACAAATCTCATAATTGCCAACGCTAAAATTAGATCCTGTTGTCATAATTTTAATCATGTTCTTTTGGGAATTAAAACAAATTGTATAAATGATAGAATTGAGAATCCTCTTCCTTATTTGAAGAAGTCGGTTAAAAATGTACTTATCTTGTTTTCAAGAATATTCTATAATAGCTTTTTGACTTTTTAACATTTGAATAAATTGACATACGAGTCCGTAATAATAAGACTAACATTTATTTCTACTGGTTGCCAATAGATGGCGGTAAACAATAAATCTGAAAAAAAGTGTAATGTGTTGTACTTGTTTATGTTTACTCTGTGTGATGCACAGTATTACACAACCACCAGCGCAACTGCGTCTGTGATCATTTTACGAATTTTAACGCAATTCATAATATGGTCTATTTCCCTAAATGGTCTCGGACGCAGTTACTAATATGAAATGTCCTTTTTACGCTTTTTAACGCAATTCATATTATTAGGTATTATTTAAGTACTAAAGTGTTCATTTTAGACGTCCAGTCTTCTCAATATTTTTTTTAGTCTCAGTCTAACAATATTGTTGTGTAATTGTGGATTTTTATTAGGTAATTTCTTAGCAGCAGACCGAAGTACTAAATTAATAACGACTGGGACGTGTCGCGGATTCGACCCCCGCACAGAACAAATATTTTCATGGAAAACAGATACCTACCTAGTGGTTTCGGGTCTGGGTATTTGTGTCTGTGAGTTTAAATGTTTGTGAAAGCCACGATACAGGAGAAATTCCTAATGTGGGACAAAGTTTAAAAAAAAACATAACATAAAATCACACAATAATATTATCATAATTATAAAGGGTGTAAAAGTACCCTTAACGCAAACGAAGGGCACTTGTTCTCCCCACCACTGCGATCATTTTTTTGTTCTCTACAACAAAAACGGACGGAGATATTGGGGGTCAAAGTTCCAAATTTTGAACAGCTGTTTTTGTAAATACTAGTTTTTCAGGTTATAACTTTACTTAAATAACCTCCATGACCCTTTTACTATTCAAAGCATCCATTAGCACAATGTTTTGAGAGTGCAACATTGAGTTTTACCGTAAAATGAAATTTTTGACGCCAAAAAAAAAAGTTGTTTCCCAGCAAAAATTTTTGCGTAGGGGTACTTAGTTTGATGTACAGAATGCTTGGTTGACGTATGTGTGAAGGGTTAATTTACACCCTGTAGGTATATAATCCTCGAAGACTTAAATTGAGGTGTACTCAAATGTACACCCACAATTCGCCAGTTATGTTTAAGTCCCTTGTCGTAATAAGGGCGAGCCTATTGCCATCAACTAGGCACAAGTCCAGAATCGCGGCTGCTTCTGAGAAATTGAGAGGTTTAGACTACGGTAGTGTGCTACCCCCGAACCGGATACTAAGTAGGTACTAAGTACTAACCGGTACTAATACTAAGTAGGTCTCACCCCTGATTTTCTTCTCTGTCGTCACACTCTTGGCAGAGAGGTCGTGGTCGCCATGCAGGGATGGTGGCAACTGGCAAGCTTCACAATTCGTCGCCATTCCTCACGTACTACTGCTGGCTTCGTGCATTCGTGCATGGAGTGGACCATTTAGTGCAGGTTTGATTTAATCGGTCCAGCGCATTGGTGATCTACCGCCCTCGTATCCTCAGTTTTGCCCTGAACCACGTTGCCCCACACTAGGATTTTCTCCTGTATCGTGGATTTCGTGGGTGCGTTCACAAATATTTAAACTCACATGCACAAACACTCAGACCCGAAACAACTATGTACAGGCCAAACAAATATTTGTTCCGTGCGGGGATCGAACCCGCGACACGCAGCGCAGCAGTCAATTGCTTGAGCCGCTGCGCCTAACGGGTCGTCATCATTCCTACCCGTTTTGATATTATACAAAATGATGGCCACACAATATTATTTCAACACGGCTATCCATCTTTCATAGCTGATGGACACTAGTGAAAGTGCCAAGCTGAGTGGTAAACTTTATCAGAAGGTTTCTCCCGCTTCGTAACCAAAAGTACTGACTTATGTAATCGATGTAATTAAAAGTAGATAACTCGCAGTAACATTCTTACAGCCGTGATATAATAGTTATATCCCTCTACAGATGTAGTTAAATCTCAGTCTAGACAGCGAGCTAACTGAGCGAACTAAGATCCATTTCGAACTCAACCGGTCCGAGTCGGGAATCCCCAAGTCCCTAGTACGTTTCGCCCGCTCTTTTATCAAATGCCTAGTACCTACTAAAAAAAAAATACCGTATTGAAGTACCTACTTCAATAGGGTATTTCACCATAAAAACTTATTAGTCCATCTGATAGATTATCGAATAACTCTCCTTTTGGGCTTCGCCGCAGTCGACTGACTGACTTTGTGGGTATAAAAAGTGCTTACCTACTGACGTCACACGACTGATGGACACGACTTTTCGAAGCACTGTATCGTCTTCATCTTTCGTATACGTGAAAAAAGAAAAAATACGTGTTCATTATTTTTTGGAAATCTATCTGACGGACTAACTAGATTGTTTTGGTTTAATACCTTATTATTTCACTAGATTGGTTTAGGTAAGATACTTATAAATCGCTTTTATATTATTATCTTCCGGCGTATAGCTCCTGCACCCACAAGGAGGACCGATGACCTGGTGAAGGTTGCGGGGACCCGCTGGATGCGAGACGTCGGAACCGGACAATGTGGCGTCACCTGGGGGAGGCCTATGTCCAGCAGTGGACGTCTTTTAGCTGAAATGAACTTATTTTAGTGTAACTCTGAATGATAAGTTAAGGAATGAGGTTATATGAGAAGGTGGCGATTAAAAGTTCAAAGTCAAAGTCAAAATTATTTATTTGCAACAAATGTGGTACAAAAGATTGTAAAATAATAATTATGTAGTGCAATGACACATTTCGCCATTAAGTTGGCATGCAAACATTAAAGATAAGATGCTTAGTTCAAAACACAGTAACTGTTAAACAGGCATTAAATTAGAAATACTAGTAACTAAGTGCATGTAGTGATGATGATGATGATGTATAGCTACGAGTATATTACTAGGGACCTATACTATATCACGGCTAAAACTCATACTGCGACAGATCATCAACTTCCTGCCCTTATCCCATTCTATTTGGGTTCTGCGCAACACGTTTTCTGCTTCATTCTACCCTGTTACCGTCACGGCGGCATTTGGTCCTTTCTCTTTCATATAATCATACCTCACACAATCCTTCCATCTTCTCTTTGACCTACGTCTCCAAAGAAAAGATGAATGGATGTTGTCCTGTAAAGTGATTACTACAGATACAATCACATTTTAATTATGTTTTCTCCTGATAAGTTTTACTCGGAAGTAAGATTTTCATAGCACTAGAGGTTTTTAATGAAACACGATGTTGAATACAAGGATCACTTTAATATACTCGTAATACTCATAAGTAGGTACAACAGTTGCATATTTAGGATAATTTATATCGTAAAACGTTAAAGGTCATTAAATATACAGACTAGACACTGAGATCATTTTATTATTTAGAGTTCTCGCGAACGAGAGGATATAGGTATTAACATTTATCACGTAATAATTTCAAAGCTATAGGTACATTTTTAAATTGGTTGTAAATAGTTTTAATCTATGATATCATCTTCATCAACGTCAGACGATTCAGCTTTGGTGTCATCATCTTTGCTCATCTTAGCATTTTCTTTAACATCCTGCAAATTGTGAAGATCCTCATACACGCGCTTCAGATTCCTCATTATGTACGAAGTCCCGTTAACTTTGCCTGCTGGTTTAGAACCGGAATGATCAAAGTACTTCTCTGATTCAGCAGCCATGTTGCCTGAGCGAACAGGCACGGAGAAAGCCGAAACATGCCGAGGCCGCTGCCCGAAATCTCTGCCTAGCCTCTTGTCTAATCCCGGATCTTCCCTCGTCTCCTGGTTATTCTCCATACCTTCAGCTAAAGCCCGCTTTCTATCATAAATGTGTCCAGATACACGAAGATCTATGAAGAAATTTAGAGGATCTACGCCAAAACCTCCAGGGTTGTAGAGAGGCGGATACCACATCGGCGGTGGTGGTGGAAGAATTAAGTTTGATTGTGGTACTGGTGAAGACTCCGGGCCGCGGCCGACGCAAGGGGAAGGTTTTGGCAGTTCTTCTGTTCCAACGTCCACATAAGTAGACTGTCTACCAGGTGGGCCAGGACTACTACTCGGTTTGGCTTGTTCAACCTTAGGCGATAACCTCCTTGGTGACGGCTCACGAACCCGGGAATGCTTGTCCACCGTTAGCTCCAAAGGAACTTCTGATCGTGTCTCTGGTTCTTTCTTCTCTTCCTCGTGTTTGGGCCAGTCACGACGCCAATCGTTTTCGTTTTCAGCGAAGTATTTGTGCGTGCGGCGCTTGAAGCGACGATGGTAGTGTGGAGGCCTGCAGCCGTGACGAGCGTTGACAAAAGACCGGAGCATTTCGCTAAAGAAAAACGCATGGGGCTGAAGCGGCAAAGCGCTGTAAAGGTACGGTGGAGTGGCAGCAAGGAGGCGGGAGACCAGTTCTGTATTCCTCAGTTCCCGTACATGAGTTTTGTTCGGTCCCTCGGTAGGAGATTTCTCCTCTTGCACGGAACTCATCCTGTAACAAAAGAATTCGTGTCAGAATGTAAATCAATTCGCAAATGAGCGAGTGAGCCCTGCCGGGGATCGTGATGTGAATGAGTTGCGATGCACTTGAATGGGGAGTGTTTGGACCACTTTATAGTGTACGATTCGACTTAGACTTCAATAGAAGGTGCAAAGCAGAGAGTAGGTAAGTAGGTTTTTCATCATATAATTAGTATTTTTACTTTGCCCAAAATATAACATATAAAAACATCACGTCGTCCGATTGAACTGACTTGTACCAAATATTCAGGGGACATCTGACACTGGATTTTTACAGAAAACGTACTGAAGTATCTGTCAAAGTCTGGTTTTCACAGCCATCAATCAGGAGTCTGGTCCGGTCCGGTTTCACTGAACCTTAAATAATGTCCAATTATAATACGATGAAACCAAACCCATTTCTTAACAAAAACCTTAGGCCATTTTCAGAAACGCAGATAAGTGTATATCCATTTCACGATACGATTTCCTTATCCGTCACATAAAATCGTACACTCTAAACGCGCCAATCTCAGCTAAGCGTGAGTGCAGAGTGAACGACTGTCTCGTTCACTCGTTCTCTCGTACAGTCGGCCGGTGATTATCGCGGCTCGTCGTCCGCGAACAATGCGTCCGACGCTATTATGTCTAAGTACTGCATTTGTGTTGATGAGATACCCACTGCGATGTGCTTGCAAGTAAAGGATACGCTTTGTCTGCTGGGGAATGGGAGATAGAATTTATATTTGTGAGCGTTGATATGGAGATGTAAAAGGGTGTTTTAAGGCTAGGAAAGCTTCGATGGCTGACATAATTATACTTATGATCTAAGTACTAGAAGAATTCTTATTAACTGATTGACAAAGCTAAACATAAACCAATGGGTATGGGTCAAGCATATAGGAAACATTTCCTTGACCTTTACAGGTCACGTCATGTCGTAAATTTACACAAATAAATATGTTTTTTGATTCATAAAAAAGCCATCACACACACATTGCTTATAGCTTTATAACTGGCCAAGAGCTTTACCCTTGGCCCTATAATCTCATTAACTTTATAAGGAGTCTATTCCATCACCAAAATCAACCAACACAAGTTTATTAGAAAAACAAGTGCCAAATCACTTTGTTTGCACCCTTTTAATTACCGTCATGTTAACTAACAACGCGGTGACGCATGACGTCACAGCACACCATTCAAAAATAGAACAAAATATTCCAAATTCAAACTGCCTCTACCGTTGCGAGTGATATAGTGACGTTCTACATCCGCGGTGTCGGTTCGTCTGTCCACATCGATTTTTCAGCTCATCGGTGTTTTATTGGCAATATTCGAATGACGATACATCCGCATTTCGATAGCTCGCTACAGATTTGTTTTTGGTTTCCTTTTTCGATGCGGCGAGCCCGACGGAATATAATTTAAGTCTCTTTTAAATGAAACGTATAAACGAACGTACGAAAAACGAACGAATGAACGTAATGAAATTTAAACACGATATTTATTTCATTTTGATTTTTGCGATTTTGAAAGCTGTTTTAAAAAAAATTACTTATATCTAGCCTTTACGTAATAAAACCTCTATTCAGCCAGTATATTAATTTCCAATCCTATGATCGTAGCACCGCACTATTGGATCAACAACAAAGGACTTCTCTATTAAGGGTGGCATAGGAATTAAATGTCACATTACCATATCACTGAGTTTGAAGTGAAAGCGATATATATCGGATTTGCCACAATACAGCGTGGGTGGGGAGGCTAGGGAGATGTTCACAATAAATTCAGAGTGGTGTATCTCTATTCAAACAGTTGATACGGAGCGTGAATCTTACGTTCGCGACGATGAGCAAACATGACGGGGGATGCCCCATCTCCCTAACGTCTGCGTTTAAATGTTCGTAACGTTTTTTTTAATATTAAGGATAAGAGATTTGTTCCTCTTTTAGTGAATAAGGTTTGAGGATGGTACAATCATGTTGATATTTTTGCGTGGTTGTTGGTAAATCGCTACTTATTAAAAATCAAAGTCCCCCGACGCGTCTGTCTGTCTGTTCGCGATAAACTCAAAAACCTCTGCCAATGATTTTCATGCTGTTTTCTCCAATGGATAGCTAGTTGAAAATAACTTGAGTTTATTTAGGTAGAGACGCTACGAGATACCACGAAATCGCTACGAGACAGCTACGAAAAAGCTACGTGTCGCTACTTGGTAGAAAAAAAGGACAATGAATTACATACTCGTACAATGCACTCTAGCAATAATTACTTTCAAAGGCGTTGGAAGATTTTTATATAAAACTTGGCCAGCCTAACTTCCGTTTCAATTTATTTCATTTAAGAAAAGCCGCTATTTTTTTGATAAAACCTTTATTAGGATAATTATAAAGAAAGTTCATATCTAGGAAACGTGACACTATAGGCTATTTTTTCTCATACAAACAATAACAAATTGGTATAAGTTTTGTGACCGTCATCAACTTTGAAAAAAAAAAATCGGAATGGGCAGGCAGGCACATTATAGCGTAAGAATTATTATTTTGGTATATATATTTACATCCCTATATTTAATAGAGTGTGTAGGTAAATAAAACTGTATATTTGAAAACATAACATTTTAAAAGGTTTCCAAACAAAAAGGAATGCGTAGGCGTACGATGACACGATACGTTGAACAAATCTAGACAGGAATTAAATTGGAATCGTTACATTTCTGTTGCCGGAAATATTCTGAATAGGATGGATTTGTACAGCAAACCAAAATAAAACATAAAGCATGTACATTTTTATAGCTATTAGGTTAAAGTTGTTTGATATGTGTGTATGTTAGTTATTTTTGAACAATATGAAGGAAACAGGTATAAATGATAGCGTGACGACAGACAGGGTAGAATTGATAGCCATAGGGCTAGAAGGCCGACTGGAGACAGTTGGGGCCTCTGTAGGCGTGAGAAGCCAGTCTCATCGACTGAACTGCGACATGCCACAACCAAAAAAAAAATTACAGGTTAGAATGGAAGAAAAAACGTGTTGCGCCGACCACAAATAACATGGGATAAGGACAAGAAGATTGTGATATTATTTTTAATCATTGATATTTATTCTTTATCTTTATCTTTATGTGTCGATGATCTCGAATAGGGTATTTCGCAAAAATAAAACTTTTTTTTTAGTCCATCAGATAGATTATCGAAAAATATATGATAAATAAATGATAGGATACGTGTTTTAATTAATAAAAATTGACGAAAATAAAACGTGTCAATGATCACTAGTAGGGGTTTTTGACGTCACTTTGTGGGTAAAAACGTACTAACCTTGTGACGTCACACGACTTGACGCGATTTTTCGAAGCACTGTATCGTCTTCATCTTTTGTTTAAGTGAAAAAAGAAAAAATACGTGTCCATTATTTTTTGAAAATCTATCTGACGGACTCATTAGATTTTTTTGGTGAAATACCCAATTGTGTTAGTGTTACCCAGTATGTAGCCACCTGCACAGCTCTCTCATTTGCGTCGAGTAAATCCTGAAATGTGCAGGATGGGCAGGATAGAAGGTAGCGCATATCCTGCAGAGGGGCGCCACACTGGTAATTTGTTTGGGATTGATCAAGGATACCCCATTTGGCCAGATTATATCTACAGTGGCCAACCTGGGCTCCCAATCGGTTAAGAGATTTCCAGATTGGCCACTGCAGTTCGTTTCCGGGCGGTATTTTATTTATAGAGGAGCTCGTGGCTTAATAGTAACAGCTGTTAGGGTCGATGTTTAATTTAAGTCGTGCTTGCCTTGGTTGGCCCGTGGATGGGTGCCCACCCATTATATACTGCGTTCTCTCCGTGCCTCGGAAAGCCCGTTAAGCCGTTGGTCCCGGCTGTTTCATGTAGATCTTTGGGCAGATGATGAACTATGTTTGAAGACTAAAAAGAGGATGAAATCTAACTAGGAGCAGTTTGCTGTATTCACGAATTTGTCTATTACACCTGGTGATATAAACCGAATAAATCACCATTTTCCATTATGTGAACGCTTGAAAACTTTAACAAAACAAAACCAACAAATGAAACACACGAATTCACAGCGAGAAAAAAAAATCAAAGCTACTGTAAAAGTACATAAAAAATTCAATTAGGCAGCTCACAGCTACGCGTGGATTTCAGCGACAAATTCACCCAACGTTGAGCGGCAAAACCACGCTTTTAAACAAGAAAAATTCAAAGGATATGCCACTTTATGGCTTTGGAATAAGGGTGTGGGTAATGTGGAGGAAGTGGTAAATAATATGGTTGTAGAGGTGTTTCGTCACACGGCAGCGAACGTTAATTTCCATATTAAAACCGTCACAAAGGAAGCAGATTCAAAAACCGCTCCGCGGGCGGTGAAAGAGAAGCTGGGATGTGGTATTCAAATTAATATGAGTCGGAAAATGGATGCGGTAATGTTGATGCGGAAAATGTTTTTAAGTTCTAACAGTCTTGTAAATTGCTATTAAGAAGCATGATGCAATGAATAAATATTCATGACTTTTCTTGTGAAAAGTGAAGATTTTATTGTTTTACACTATTACTTTTAAAATATTAGTTTGTGACTTAGCTATTGTTTACCTTCTTTTTACCCAAAACCTTCTTTTTGATTTTTAACAAAGTTAGAGAATGCCATATATACCTATGTATACCATGCCCCTGGTAACATGAGACAAGGGCAGGAAAATTAAACATGCTTGCCATAAAGTATCGCAAAACTAGAACAAATTTTAAATTACCACAACTGCGAAAAACCTCATCCAAACCATCACACCTCCGCAACGCAAACAATATTGCGCGCAGATACCGGCGGGGTATGATAATCGCGTCAAAACGCACGTGAAGTGCCTCCGACGCGAGAGGGGTGAGGCGAGGGGGTGAAGAGGGGGTGCTAAGCCGATGACGGCTTTAAAACGCACAGATTATCCCACAAGTACGCTATCAAAGAGGTATGATTTATTGCTACCTCATTGTGTGCGGATTAATTTCTTTATGACGATTTTCAGTTGGATCTTCGATGTGTTTGAGTTTTTGGTAATTGATTCATGGTTGGAGCTGGGTTTGGTTTCATTCAATTAAATTTTGAAAATTTAAATCGACACTCTGGGCACGGATCAGCAGGGCTATTGCATATCTTTCAAATGTCCCTAGAGAACAAGCGCGCAGTGTGAACGTACCGCACGAAAATACAATTACTTATGCCATAGCATTTTATGGTACGGTACACCAGACTAACATGCACCTTTTTGTTTTATTCGTGAATGGATACCGGTGACGGACGTAGAAAATGAGACAAGTTTGAAAAAAATATTGATGTGGATACGAAAACCGGAAAAGCTTTTAATAGTCTATGTGTATGAAATGAAGCCCAGGGCCATAGCACGAGTGAATATAATGTAAATCTCCACATCGATTTTAAAATAAAAAATGCTAGTTTCACATATCTTATTTTCGTAATTTTACGATGTATTCGCAAACATCTTGTTGCTAACAATGTAACTATAGTTACATTGTTAGCAACTTTTTTATTTTAAAATCGATGTGGAGATTTACATTATATTCACTCGTGCTATGGCCCTGGGCTTCATTTCATACACATAGACTATTAAAAGCTTTTCCGGTTTTCGTATCCACATCAATATTTTTTTCAAACTTGTCTCATTTTCTACGTCCGTCACCGGTATCCATTCACGAATAAAACAAAAAGGTGCATGTTAGTCTGGTGTACCGTACCATTTTGTACCGTAGTGCACTATAGAGCACCGTCAAATGCGGTTCAGGGAATTTAGAAGCTACGCAAAATGGAGATACCTATGTTTGGAGTATCACAGAATGATTTGGTTTTAAGTAATATCAGTTTTATAGAGCTAATTGCTGGCGAATATATATATATATATATATTTAATTAAGAAGAAAGGTTAGCCCATACAAACGTATTCTGTTGTGTTTTCTCCCTGGAAAATAAAATTGAGCCGAGAACTGTCTGCTAAGGATGGATTTAGATTATCACCCGCGTAGTTCCTGTTTCCGTGGGAATACAGGGATAAAAATAAAAAAGCCTATGTCACCCGGGGATAGTGTAGCTTCCCAACGGTGAAAGAATTTTTCAAATCGGTCCAGTAATTTCGGAGCCTATTCGTTACAAACAAACAACCAAAGGCTACTTTTTATCCCTGTATTCCCACGGGAACGGGAACTACGCGGGTGAAACCGCGTGACGTCCGCTATTTAATATAACTTAACATCCCGCCTTTGTCAATTAATCCGAGTTTCAATAACCAGAGAATAAAATCAGACATTTTCATCATTATTTCGACCAATGCAATTTTCACGACCCTTCCATTTCCAATTTATCGCATCCTCGGTTAAAAAACTTGCCGAAAAGGCCAAAAAGTCCATTAGCCGTTCTGGCATGGAACCCGGAACCACGGCACAGTAATCAAGCAGCCCAGTCGACTAGAAACCTAAATGTACCCAATTTCCTAACCAGATCCATCTCCAGATACCGACTGTATTATGACCGAGTGAATGTAATGAACGAATGAATGTAATGACGCTTGAATGAACGATTGCGGATCGTTTTGATCACTTTTTTGGTGGTGAGTTGTAACGTTGTATAGAAAAAATATTGGTGGGTGTTATGTGGTAGCTTTTCTTCTTATTCAAAGCTTAGTTTGGAGCTATTTTAGTGCTATTTTGTTATAATTAGTAGTTTTTGATTATTTAAAAACAACTAGTGATTTTTAAATTGAGTACCCTGTAGAAGTAAGAGTACTTACGATCGATCTATTAATTTGTCTTTAGAATTGAAGTTTGTTTTAAATTCCAAGAAGTTATAAAGGTGCAAAACTGCACTGTGTACAAAATTACAATAATGTAATTTAGAGTATTAGTAATATGCTTGCAAGTTTCATTATCATCATCATTTCAGCCAAAAGACGTCCACTGCTCGACATAGGCCTCCCCCAGGTGTCGCCACATTGACCGGTCCCGTGCGTCTCGCATCCAGCGGGTCCCCGCAACCTTCACCAGATCATCGGTCCACCTAGTGTGAGGCCTTCCAACGCAACGTCTTCCGGTTCGCGGTCGCCACTACAGACCTTTCCGGCCCCATCGGCCCCATCGGTTCTGCGAGCAATGTGCCCTGCCCACTGCCACTTCAGTTTGGCAATTCTTCGGGCTATGGTGCGGTAACCTTGGTTCTCTTGCGGATGTCTTCATTTCTGATGCGTTCCCGCAAGGAGACTCCGAGCATAGCCCTCTCCATTGCCTTTCTTTGCAATTTTCATAGTAAATATTAATTGCTGGGCAAGACGTTCTGACTTTCATTTCCGGGTCGGGCATAGTGCTGGTGGGTTTTCTTATCATCTATATCTCAGTAGGAGCTACGGAGTCTAAATCTATGCCTATTTGATGGCAATAGGCTCGCGCTCTTTTATATGGGACTTGAATATAACTGGCCAAATGTGGGCGTACAGATACACCTTGTCTAACCCTTCAGGTATTACAAACATGACGTTATGTCTTAAACTGAGATTCTGGCGAGAACTGTATAAAACTTCATCATCATCATCGTCCATAGCCCGAATTCACCCACTGCTGGGTATAGGCCTCTCTTTTCTGTTGCCAATCGCCCCGTTGTTGTGCCAGTCTCATCCAGGTTTTTCCCTCGACGTCAACTATATCGTCTGCACACCTCGCCGCATTTCTTTTTCCCGTTCTTGGACGCCATTCGGTGGCAGCCTTACTCCACCCGCCATCTCTGCGCCTTGCCAGGTGTCCTGCCCAATCCCATTTGAGTTCCATAACGCGCTTTCCAATATACCTTTGTACGTCTTCGGATCTACCAGTCTACCAGTTTTATGCCTAGCGTGGAACGCTCCATGACTCTCTGTGCAACTCTAACTGCTGTTCTCAGAGAACTTTAATCAGAGCTCATCACTTAGTTAAGGTTTTGACAATTTTGTGATACAAAAGTAGGTATGCCAAATCTGAAATAACCCTCCTTTTGGGCTACGCCGCAGTCGGGTAAAAACAGGGGAAAAAATACGTGCAGTGGCCGGACCCACTTCCTGACAAACACTGTTAGCGAGTAATTCATTTAATATTTAATCGATAGCACACATAATCTTGAATGATAGATTGAGCGTCATTGTTGCTGTATTTTTAATCTATGAATGCATGATGTAACAAATAGTTTCAATTTTTTTTTATTTTTATTAAATATAACTGAGTACCGCAGTTAGTCTGTACACAGCCTCCTGCGTACATAATTAATATTGTCATTACCTACAAACACACGATTCTGCTACGATAACAAGTCACGTCTTTGATTAAGCTCGCGGAAGACGTCGCCAACTCATTAATATTACACTAAGTACACACAATTAGCGATGTCACACTCGCGTAGTCATGTGTGGGGGTGTTTTCGTCGATGATGTTTTTAAGGCGCTAACAGCAGCGAAACTAGCGCTACCCATCTTATTACATCTTAATACATCTTATTTCTTTTACTCTAAAATCACATCAAATTTGAATAACCCAAAACACTATCAAGCTAGTAGTACCTGTAGCATTTTTAAAGATAAAAGTGGCAATTTTTGGCGGTAATAGTAATTCTCTTAATTTAGCAAGTCTAGAATCATGAAAAGTGATCTTTAAAATAGTTCTGGGTTTTAGTCTGTACAGTAAAGTTTGATGACTGATCTTTACTAATTATTTCGGGATCGGCTTCTTACGTAGCCCCGGGAAATATTTGAGTGATAACTACGACACACTTTTCCTTTTTTTTACGAATTTTCTGGGTTTTTAACTAATAATAGGTAAAAAATAACAATAATAACAAAATTAGAGATAATGTACCGTTCTTGACAATTACCTGTTTATTATATTGTGTATCACGAAACCGCCAAACAAAGTCCGAATTGTAGACTATCTTAAAATGTTATCACAAAGTTACTTTTCAAACAGTGTCTTTCAGAATCTGTTATTATGCCATATTTTTTATGATGTGCAGTACTCCTGCCTACCCCACGGCGCGCGGCTAATAATAATAAAAGCGTTATCGTATCGCTACACAATGCTACGCCGACGTTTACATTCCGTCAAAGCAAAGTACCAGGACCTTGGAAAGAATTTTGATACGTTATATCTTGATGTTTAATCAAATAAATGTTTTGGTTATCTATTTTGAAAAACGTGTATTAACAAAATGGCAATGCCATGAAGTTAATTACAGAGATTACTACAAAAATAATGTTGTTCGAATCTTGAAGGTAAAGATTACAAAAACCCAATAACACAATATAGAAACAGAAACATAATCAGGATTCATGGGAATCAATTAAATGGCATTTTAAATATTCTACGATACTAAACTGCAATCTTCTAATAGTAGTTAACAAAAAAAATCTAATTAGTCCGTCATTTCGATTACCAAAAAATATTTGACACGTATTTTTTTCTTTTTTCGCGTAAACAAACAATGAAGACGACACAGTGCTTTGAAAACTCGCGTGACGTCATACTCTTTTTTTTTAAGTCAGTAAACATCCCTATTCATAATTTAACTGTACACTGTACTACTGGCTTAAAAATATAATACTTTCCAATCTATTTTTTTAACCTTCTTTGCAACTTATTCTAACGTTCATTTTGTCACCTCCATTTTCCAATGTGATTCTCACATCCCTGTACCTTCTATTCAAAGCCACGTAGCGCGGCTTTCTTTGTGTCGTCGCCGCGTAGGCAATAAAGGTACGTGCTACGCTGCTACGCCGTAGACAACAACGCTCGAATGTATCAACGTTTGAATGAAACTTTTTATGCTTTTGCAAACAATAAAATACGCGATACATACAGAAAAAAATCACAAAAAATTTCTCTGATATAACCTCGCTTGTTAACAGTGCAGGTATTCTAAACCTTAATTTCTAGAAACTCATTACACATCTTGTATCTCAGGATTTATCATCACAGTGATTGGTGCAAAATGACTTCTTCTTCCATACTTAGAATATTTGCTCGTCATCTCAGCAGCCACCTCCTTTCAAAGTATATCATACGTCAAAAAAGGAGGATGCATGGAGAGTGCTCCATGCATCCTCCTTTTTTTTTTTTTTATTGCAGAAAGGCTCGCGTTTGACCACTATCACTTTCGAGGCATATCCCTCTGCAAAGCAGTGATGCTAGCGAAAGAAGTGGCGGAACGTGAGAGGGAGAGAACCTCTCGTCCCAGCCGCTAGGAAAACGCTCCGGTCGTCGAGAGCCACGTGATGGCTTCCGGCCACCGTAGGCACGGGCCTGTGGACGGTGAGTAATGGACTAGCTCGCCGTCCGTCCGTCTTATGACGACGACAGGTCGTGTCAACGCACTTAATGAGATGGAAGGGGCCCGCAAGTCGGAGCTGCGGGTTGTTCGAAAGAGATACCGCGGCCTCGACACAAAGGGCTGAGATGGGTGGTTTTAGTCAGTAGAAGTCTGACACTCCCTACTGCTCTGCCCAGAGCGGCGGGGGGAGTCATTTGATGATTTCCCACGCTCCTAAAAATCAAGGCATGCCTCAGCTGTGGGTTAATTCAGACTGTGGATGTTGATAATGTGGCTGATATTGCTAATGCAGCAGTTAACGACAGAAAAAAGGCCACAACAAAACAATTCGTCGCTACAACAAACCTTTCACACTTAAATCACAGTCGCTGTTGTCAAAACACAGTTTTCTAATCCGGAGCGAGAATAAAAATGGTGCGCGGTGGGAGTATCGCGTTTCGACAGCGTGTCACAGCATCCCGATGGATGTAGGCAGAATGAACAAGCAAACCCACTCCAGGATTTAAATATTGCGCGTATTTGCGAGTCGTCTGATTCCGTATGCGCATCGTGTGCCTATTAGGATACGGTAGATGCTTGAAACATCACTTTGTGATACGAAATTGAGGAGGTATGTAAGTGACGGCTGCCAGCTAAGTAGGAGTTACTTTTATTGGTTTACCTACTATTAAGTTAAACGTTAAAGCAAAACGCATGTTTAACTGCCGCACTAAGAGAGCTTGAATTACTTAGGTCATCACTTGGTAAAGGTTTTGACAGTTTTGTCATACAAAAGTAGGTATGTCAAATCTTAAAAAAATGACAGCTTAAGTAATCATTAAATATCTCCGAGTACCGCAATAAGAGTAACACAGTCATATCATTGTTTAGACAGAGTCATAGAACTCGTTTTATGAATTAACTGCAGCACTCAGAGATGTTTGTCATTAAACGTTTCTAAGTGCGGCAGTTAGTGTTTCATACAAAACTGCGATATAGGCACCAAACAGTCAAAAGGTATAAAACTGTTGCTTTTTCCAGTTTTAGAAGCATGTGCCGAATTTATAGACATACGTAACAGATTAGCATCATTTCTCCTTACTTCGCGTATTTGTTGGTAAGCTATCGAAGCCGTATGCCATTCATTGAACCATGTTTGGAATTTGCGTCTATTCTATGACGTCTAATCCCGAAACGAGCCTTTGACACAAATGTTCGTTCGTCATTCGACTTGTTTGTCAAGATAGACACAAAATACGTTTCGATAGTACAAACCAGTTTATGGGGATCTCTCATTCTAAGGGAAAATACAAAGCGAGGCCACGTTATACTGGATATGTATATCATATCATCGCCATATGTACGTTGATATCAGAAACACGTCAAGTTAAATATTCGTCATTGCGAGAAACATATTCCATTTCGAGTCGATTGGAGGTCCGAGATATGTGCTCGAATGCGTATTTGATTCATATCGGGACTTACGTATTCGATGCAAACAAATGGAAATGAAAATGTACAAAATATTTTATGTACAAAATTGGAATTGTAGACAAGGATTACTTTATTTTGGCAACATGTTTTTTTTAAGTGTAACGAATGTATTGTAAACATGTTATTACATAACATAACATCACGCCTGTAATCCCCGAAGGGTTAGGTACGATGTAGCTAATAGTACACCCGGTCCCATGTATAAGGGGGCGAGCCTATTGCCATCAATAGGCTCGCACGTGGCTGCTACTGAAAATTTTGAAAATCCGAATAAGACTTTTCCCGACCCGGGATTCAAACCCAGGAGCTCATGCTCAGCGTCAGCAGTGGCGCTTGCAACCACTAGACCAACGAGGTAACAAAACACTGAAATTAACTTTTTTCTTATTTATTTTCCAGCCCAATACAAAAAAAAACTATCAAGTTTCCTTTAAATGATATTTATTTTGCAAATTGATTGTTACAAACACTTACAAGTCCTTTTTATTTTAAAATTTACACCTCATCTGTCTGCCTAGTAAAACTTTACACACATCTACACGAGCTAGACATTTAAGCGCCGAGACTGGCGCAAATTCAGAAAATCTAATGAGCAAACATCGGGAACGAAATTGAGACTCGGTTTACTTAGGGGGACTTTACCTGTCTACGAATATTTGACTTGATTAGAAAAAGGAATTATGTATGAAATCCGCGGTATCAACCAATGATTTTCGTTTGGTCGACAGGACACTCGGCATGAATGTTCAATTGATACGGTAAATCGCATGAAACTAACATAGTAATTACTAGAGTTTTGTATGAAACTCTGTACATTTTACGGCCGAATACTGAAACGCTACTCATTTTTAAGTTGCCCTTAAATCTCGTTCTGTCTCTGTTACTTCAGCATAGAGCGACCAAGACAGCACAAGATTTGAGGGTTACATATTTGAGTGGCGTTTTAGTATTCGGCCGTTGGACTACCAGCCGACTAGGCGATTCTTGATGAAGGCCTATGTCAAGCAGTAGACGTCTTTCGGCTGAAATGATGATGATGATAGACCAAGTAACCATTTAATCTGGAAGAGTTAGCGTATAGGATATTTTTGTGCCGATATACGTTCCCTTGTATTTAAAATAGAAAAGAAAGAAGAAAGAAAAAGTATTTATTGGTTTCACACAGGACAGAACAAATTGATAAAAAAAAACAAAAATTAATAGGACATACATATTTTAAATTAAAATTAGTCCCGTACGAAGCCAAAAGGCCACTGTCTCAGCATGGTGCTGTAACATTGACAAATGTCACAGCGCTAGTAGACTAATAGTTCCCCTATAACATTGTGTCATCTTTTGGTTTCATTGTTCATTCCAGCACCTAAGTTTAAACTTTTATTGATGCCACACTTGATACATGGTAAAATGACCTCGCAATGAGACGTACTGTAGGTAAGGTAATGCAAAAAAAATCATTAGCAGAATTTGAAATTGCGTAGAGACGTATCTCTTGCAGGAATCGCTCACTGTTCCGATTAAATACCTTGAAGGGAAAGTAAAAAAAATCTGTGGACCAAGTGGACAATGTTATTTTATCCTGATCTAAGGTTAAAATTAAAACAAGAATTGAAATACAGTCGATTTTTACAGACGGATTACTGGCGCGATGATAAGGGTGCGGGTTGCTAGAAAGAGATACCACGGCCTCGACACAAAGGGCTAAGAAGGAACATGGGTGGTTTTTAGTCAGTAGAAATCTGACGCTCCCTTCCGCTTGAGAGTTTTTCCTTGCTCGAGAGTGCAAGGAGCGGGAGAAGTCATTTGATAATTTCCCCCACCCCAATTTTTTTTATTATTATTTCATTTTTTTATTTGTCTGTTTCCAGTATCTAGGTATTTATTTATTTATTTACAGAAATACATTTAAGCTCACAGTTTGTCACCAAAACGCTTAAAAGCTAACAATGATCATATTACAATGTCAAATTATCTTGTCAAATTCACAATAATTCAGAAATAAAAATAAAATAAAAGTTATAGGTATGTCAACTGGTGTCTTTTAAAAAAACAAGTAAATTAAAATGAAATGCTACGTCAAATGGTGTCTTATATAAAACTAGTAAATAAAATTAAATCGGAAATTCTTAGTTTAGCAAGAAATATGTAGAATACATGTGCAATGCAATGTCCAAATAATAATGGCGGTAGATGATGATGTCAACATTAATACATACACTAGTTTTACATGTTAAATGTTAAACATTAATTACGTATACAGTCCTAATTAACATAAAATAAAAATGTACAAGAAGGTTAGGTAGAAATCAACGGTTTAAAAATAACAATACATCTTTCCTTATGGTGCTAATATTATCCACAAATATGTCGGCATCTGGATTGCTGTCAAGGTAACGATTAATGAGACCAATTGCATTAGCGGTTGGGCCGTTATTAACCTGACGGGTCCGCCATTCCGGGGGGCATGCAAGAAGTTGATGCCGCCGCCGTCCTACACCACGCATGTATTGCTGCGGAACAAATAGGTGGATATGCTCTCTTACCGATGGATTGTCTATACTACTGTTAATTAACAAATAATAATGTATAACATGCATTAATTTGCGCCTGAGCTGCAAAGTATCCAGTCCGACCATTCCTGACACAAATAAAGAAGGATACAAAAATGGGTAGTATCCGTAGGTGCGTTTATATATATAACGGCAAAACTTCCTCTGAATTTTTTCAATCATTAGAGTATATAACTTCTCCGCAGGACCCCAGACAATTGCATTATACTCCAATTTACTGCGCACATATGCATTGTACAGCAGCTTTACAACCCTGACACTTCTAAATTGGGAGGAAGTTCTGATGACGAAACCCAGTGCTTTATTAGCGTCTTTGCACACCTTTTTAATGTGTTCGTGGAAATTATAGCCACTGTCCAAAGTTAGTCCCAGGTCCCGTACTGTTAAGACCCGTTCAAGCGAGTCATCTGCCAGCTTGTAGGGAAAAGTAATTGGCGCGCGAGACCTAGAAAATGTGATGGCTTTACATTTCGATATGTTAAGCGGCAGCCTATTCCTCACACTCCACTCCACAATTGCATCAATGTCACGCTGAAATTCCAAACAGTTCTCCTCTTTAGTGACCGTCAGAAACAGTTTTAAATCATCTGCAAACATGAGGCATTTCGCCGCAGATAGAACTCCTGGCAGATCATTTATCATAATTAAGAATTGGGGAGGTCCCAGCGTACTGCCCTGGCTGACACCCGATCGAGTAAAGTACTCTGGTGACTGGTACCCATTCAGCTTTACAAACTGCCGCCGATCTCTGAGGTAGTCTGCTAGGAATCGGAGAAGTTGAGGACCAAATCCGAGAGATGCAAACTTCATCAGAAGAATATCATTGTCGACTAAGTCGAACGCCTTTTTAAAATCAAAATATGCTGCGTCAACCTGACTGCCAGCGGTCATGTTGGTCCTCAAGTAGTCAGCAAAACATATATGGTTTGTTAAAGTAGATCGCGCAGGACGAAACCCATGCTGAGAATCATCCAATAAACCACTGACCTGCTTGGAGATAGAACTGTTTATAACAGATTCGAAAATTTTACCGAAGACTGGCAGAATAGCAATAGGTCTGAAGTTCGCGATGTCAGTTGACGATCCACTTTTAGGGACTGGCGTGACTCTAGAGACCTTCCAGACAGTGGGGTATACGCTGCGCAACAGTGACAGATTAAATATAAACAAAAGGGGCTCCTCCAATACGGATAGACAATCCTTCAAAATGAAAGCTGGTATAGCGTCTGGTCCATAGGCAGAAGAAGTTTTAAGCCTGCGGACTGCTCGACGTAACTCTAAAGTACTAATATGGTCTACACTGATCATAGGCAAACATCCTCTATCAGTTGCATCACGCTCAGCGGCTTCAGGATCCAACTTTGGTGGGTCGCTATGAAAAACGGAACTGAAATAATCGGCAAAAGCGTTAACGGCTTCCTGTCCTTTCACAACCTTGTCTTCATACACGAACTCTTTATTTTGATGGCGATTTTTCCTTTTATCTTTAACATAGTCCCAAAACTTTGAAGGATCACGACTTATAGTTTGCTCCATGGCATTAACATAATTTTTAAAAGCAATTTTAGTCAGATCTTTAACTTTAGTTCTATAGTATCTAAACAATTCTCTGTTGAATTGAAGGCCATTCTGCTTAAATTTTTTTAAGTTAAAATATTTTAATTTAATATAGTGCTTAATTTCAGAAGTATACCAAGTAGGATAAACATATTTAGAATTGAAATCTGCAATCCTCTTTTTCGGGACGTTGTCATTGAATACGCCGAATAGGCTTCTATACATTAAGTCTACTGCTACATCAACATCTTGCTGTAGCAGTAGGTCAGTCCAGTCTATCGCAGCAATACCCATGTATAACCCATAGAGATTAGCCTTGCGAAAATTCCATTCAGAGCTTTGACGGTTGGGTAATGTAGATGGTCGGTCCTTGACAACTGCACTTCTCGGCAAAGAAACCGTTATCTCTAAGGTAGGATGATACGGAGGATGATAAGGTAGGTATGCTTGCGTCTCTCTACCTACTTAACACCCAACAAATTTACTCAAGGTCAAGTTGCGGTCTATGCGGCATTATCCAGCAGTTAAGTGAAAATTTACCAGAGAGTTACTTCGGCATTTAATTTTATAACTAAAAACCTATGTAGGGGTTATGTCCGAAACGAATGATTAAATTCTATTTTTTTCACATTATTATAAATTATCGATAATCTATATATTAGGCGAGATTTCACACTTTTTACTTATGAAGCGGTGAAGTACAAAATAATAGTGAAACAATCAACGCCTGTGATACATGATTATCCTAGTACAGGCATAGGTAGATTTTTTTTATACCTACATTATTTCTAAGATTTATAAGACTTATTGTATTTCACCAATTGTAACTTTTGAATAAAATGTAATTATTATTTTTATTATCTAACGATCACAAATACTCGTACCAACAAACTCAACAAAACAATTCAACGTTTTTATCTCCATCATCCCACATCCCAGAGCCGTCAGTCAGCATCCCTAAACCCCGGGTACACGGTCCCTAGCGGATGACGCGGCGCGACGCGGCGTCGACGCGACAATGGCGGCGCCGACGCGCGGGAAACAGTTGAAGCACGCATTGTTCGCGCGATGTGGAAATAGACACACATTCGCCACGACTAGAAAAGAATAGGAGCTGTAATGATTTTTATGTTTGTTCGTATATAAATGTGTTTATGTTGTTTTATTTGAAATGAATGTTAGTTTTTAAATTGAAATCAAACACTCCTTTTTTTGGCAACTCACGTTAAGCTGTTGGTTGACTGCCATATACAACTTTGGCAGTCGTTACAGGTAGTCAGTGACCTGAAAGTCTGACAACCAGTATTGCCTAATATTAACTGGGTTGTGGAGGTCAGATAGGCAGTCGCTCCATGTAAAATAATGGTATTCAGCTGCATCCGGTTAGACTGGAAGCCGACCCCAACATAGTTTGGAAAAGACTAAGCAGATGATAAGTGTATAAAATATTCTAGAAGACGCTGGAAGAACGTAGAACTTGGCACGAGAGGATTGTGAATGCTTTAAAATACGTTACGTTTACTCCGCGCGCTCATAATAGGCCCATTAGAAACGATTTCTCTATGTATATAATAACTACCACTCCTAAGGTCGATCTTTAGGTTAAGCCACGCTTGCCTAGGTTAGTCTGTGGATGGGTGTGACCGCCCATTAAACATACCGAGTTTCCTCCCTGCCACGGATAGTACGTTAAACAGTTAGACTGGAAGCCAACCCCAACATAGTTAGGAGAAGGCTATGCAGAATCAGATGATGCGAAAAGGTGGCCCAGTGTTATCGGCCCCGACTTACGAACAGTAGGTCGTAGGTTCGAATCCTGCCAGGCGCATTACTTTGTGTAATTTATTTCATCACCGCTGCTTCCAAAACGGTGAAGGAAAACATCGTCAATCAAAAAAATCGAAGACATGTGACATCTACAAACCCGCACTGGGCCTGCGTGGTGGATTATAGCCCATCCCTCTCCTAGAGAGGAGGCCTGAGTCCCTGCAGTGGGAACATTATAGGCTGATGATGATGACGCCGAATCAGATGATGAGTGTATTAAATATCTTAGAGGACGCTGGCACAAGAACGTTAAGCTTGAGCTATACCCAGCAGCGGGGGAAGCAGGGTAGACGATTGTATTCTTCAAAATAACGTTACGTTTACTACGCGCGTTGATGATAGACCCTTTTTTATAGGGTCCAATCATGAAATGATTGAGAAGAGAAGAGAAGTCTGAGACTACCTCCCGCTCTGCCCAGAGCGGGAGGTAGTCTCAGACTTCTACTGACTAAAAACCACCCATGTTCCTTCTTAGCCCTTTGTGTCGAGGCCGCGGTATCTCTTTCGAACAACCCGCAGCCCCGGCAGGCTGACGAAAAACGGGATTTTTACCACAAACCACGGTCACAACGTATGCGGCTGGTTCTCTCTGAATTGCAGCAACAAAAGTGCGGCAACACGTCACCACGGAAAGCGGTAGACGCATTGTTTGGTGCGCAGTGAGTCAGTGACGCGTGTACAGAGTGCGAGTGACTCTTTTTGTAACGTGCGTACTGTATACCTGGGTTTTATTTAGTACTAGCTGTTGCCAGCGGCTTCACCCGCTACAACCCACGGGCAAAATAAAATCTGGATAAAAAAATCCTATTTGTTAATCCAGGTTATACACTATCTGTGTACCAAATTTCATTCAAATCGAAGTAGAAGAAACAAACATACACACTCACACACTTACAAACTTTCGCCTTTATAATATTAGTGTGATACATTAATACTGTGGAAAGGGTTTTTTTTATGCTGGGGAATCATCAAATGACTCTTCTGGAGACTCTGGGCGGAGCAGAAACGAGTGCCAGACTTCTACTGACTAAAAACCACCCAAGTTCCTTCTTAGCTCTTTGTGACCGGGGCCGCGGTATCTCTTTCGAACAACACGCAGGCCCGGTAAGCTGATGATAGATGATGATGATAGACTGTGGTAGACCCTTGAGAAAGGATTTCTCTATGTGTATCCGTCAAGCCACATTCTACAACGTATTCGTACGCTGATTCTCTCTCAAGTGCAGCAACAAAAGCGCGGCCACACGTCACGAAAAGCGACAGGCGAATTGTTTGGAGCTTAGTGACGCGTGTACAGTGTGCGAGTGCCTCTATTTGTTACGTGAGTACTGTGTACCTGGTTTTAGTATACACTAGCTTATGCCTCGTCTTCATCCGCGTGGTTATCGGTTATCGCGACCAATAGTAATCTTTTCATCTCCTCTTTCAACCCCTTAGAACCCTTTTTCGCAGTAAAAAGTAGCCTATGTCCTTTCTCAGGCTCTAGACTACACAAATGTGTACCTTTCATTTAAATTGGTTCCGTAGTTTCGGCGTGAAAGCGTGACAGACAGACAGACACACAGAGTTACTTTCGAATCAATCAATGCTGTTGGACATTGCAGTATAGTTACGGCAGACTTGCTGTCTATTATTGAAGAGTTGAATTTTATATCTCCGTACGTAAATCCGCATCAAGGAGTTTAAAATGGCCACTTTAGCAGATCATAATAGAATAATAATATGAATTGCGTTAAAATTCGTGAAATGGACCATTCATAGTAACTGCGTCTGTGATCATTGGTGACCATATTACGAATTTTAAACCCTTTTTTTTTTTGTTTGTGTCAAATCATCAAAAAACCCCTCCCGCTCTTGGGCAGAGCGAAAGGGAGTGTCAGACTTCTACTGACTAAAAACCACCCATGTTTCTTCTTAGCCCTTTATGTCGAGGCCGCGGTATCGCTTACAACATCCCGCAGCCCCGACGGGCAATTTTAAACACTTGGTGAAGATATCAATAATCTTCTTTCTCCTTGTGTGAAGTCAAAAAAAAAGAAAAGTACATGAATATATTGCCACCCCACAGCGAATAACAGAATATTGACAGCGGGAACCCTGCTTTAAGCACCAGGGGGCGCCACACACATAGGAAATGAAAGACTGTCGTAATGCCGCTTTAAAATGGTTGCGAGGATTTTAAAATTGCATAGTCAACCAACTTTTTAAGGTGAAAAGGGAAATTTGGTGGTAACATACTTATTTTAAAATTAAACCGTACGGTATAAAAATACAGATCAAAAGATATTTTTTTGTATATATTCAAGTACAACACATTAATTTTTGATGTTTATTTTTTTATATTAGCCCGTTCTGTCGAACTACTGGGCAGAAGCCCCTAAGTCAAACATTAATATAATTTGCATATTTCTAGCATTAATAATATTTTAGAGATAATCCCAAATAAACGGATAAGTTACACATCCTTCTTTGTTGTCTTAACTGCTACGAAAGAGCTACGACAAGACTACGACAGTGCTACGCGACGCTACGATTATATTACTAGTTCGTAGCACTTGTCTACGAGTGTCATCGTTTGAAGTATCATGTAGACAAGGGTGTATAATGGAAACTTAGGACATAATTGTTATTACGTAATGGATTCTGTTCTGTGTTCTATATAATTATGGAACTTGAAGCGTCGTACGAGTACGTATGCTTTTCATCAAACTAAGGGGTTAAAAGATTTTCGTACCCTCTCATTTTTGTACGAACCTGGCCTGCTTAACTTCTGCCATTTTATTTTAACCGACTTTTACATAGAAGCAGGTTCTCAAAACGTCTGTATGATTTGTTTTTGCATGTTTTGTTTCCGCATAACTCTAAAAATTATTAACCGATTTATGACCGAAAGAATCTACTTCCAAGGTTCCATTGTCACCACGTCATTGTCATCATGATCCGATGATTGAATCCCAGGAAGATCGAAGGCAACGCTCAATTAGATGCGCTTGTCTTTCATGTATTTTCTAAAGCTGTTCAAGTATTTGCGTCTGATAATCCTATTCCTATGTGGATGAGCTGATGATGGAAGTTACCAAACAAACTAAAGTCACCGACTTCTGAAGCTGATTTTTCTTCTGAAGTTTAGTTTTTACATATTTGTGTTTTTTTTTTATTTTGAAGGCGCTCTTGTTTTTAACTGACTTCCCAAAAAGAAGGAGGTTCTCAATTGGATTGGTATATTTTTTATTTTGAAAATAGCGGCCACTCATAAAACCTCTATTAATCAATAGCTATTCAAGACAAACTTTCTAAAGTGACGACGTTTCCGAGATATTTAGCTATAAACGTTATACTGAAGAACAAAAAAAATGACGGAATTGAGGCAGGCCATTTAATTCAAACTCTTTTATGTTTTCTTTAATTTATATTATATACCTTTTTAATAATTAAAACAAACGAAGCCAACCGTAACAATATTCCCCTACATTTAATTCATAAAATACCAATCAGTCTCTGAACAAAATTAGCGTCGCTCGCTGACAATAGGGAAGGCACGAATGCGACAATTCTGAATACCTTTCAAATCTCATCTGCAAATATCTGGAGTAAATCTTAATCCGCACCCGTTCACCCCCCCCCCCCCCTATTTCACCCCCTGTTGAGAACACCCCTGGTAGCTTTTGTCTAGCGTTAATAACGTGATTTTAACCACTATGCAGGTATATTATAGTAGGATTGAGAATAGTGACAACTGGCTTTATGGGTCTGGTGTAATTTTTTTTTTTTTTTTTTTAAAAACGTTGTTCACACTAGGAATTTCTCCTGTATCGTGGGTGCGTTCACAAACATTTAAACTCACATACACAAATACCCGTAGTAATATAGCTGGTGCAAGAAATATGAGTGCTGTGTTTGATAAGTCAAGAATACTGTATTGACTCTAACAGTAAAAAATGCAAGATTTCTAAGCCTAAAACAAGGCTTAGTTTGAATGACTATTCTGTGAAATGGTTATTTTTATTGCACTAACGTGTAAATTCCAAAAAATTTCAAGTTCTGCTATCATAAAACCGAAAAAAAATATTAGTGAAAGATGACAAGTTACTTATTACTCGGAACTGTTTCTCCTAAATACACTTTGTTGTAACTAATCTAGGAGAGCAGTATGTCACCCACTAACTCGAATAAATAATTTTATGCTTGTGCTTTATAATGAAATCTTTATTAACGTCATGCTTTTTAACTCCATTACAAAGTTTCAAAATCTACATTCAAACAAAACTAACCTTCTGCAACCTATCCACCGAACATCTAGCGACATCTTCAGATATTAATTTAATGTAATGGTGCCGCAGTCCGTTCTTAAGACAGACACAAGTGCCCGCGGCCGCTGACGTATGCCGTTGATTTATGTTTCATTGTCTCTGCTCGTACAGCCACAACCTCACTCACTGCTCCAGTTTTCACTATGATTTAATAGTTTGACAGATGAGATGAGGGCAGATGGAGGTACAGAAATTGATCTGTGGTATTTCATTGTTATTTTAAGTTAAACTATAAAGTATTTTTTTAGAAAGGGCTATGTCTATTATGGACCACGATAGCTTGAGTTGATCGATTGACTAACGTGCCTAAATAAAATGTGTAAATATAGTAGTTACCCAGAGTTAATTAAAGTTTGGATACCAATTTAATTGCAAACATTGTCCATTATTTTGCTTGTCATTATTTTTTATTTCCCAAAATCAAAAGTTACGAGTACTACCTTCTTGAATTTAAACTTAACTTTCTTGTAATAATCGTAAGAAAATAACAACGTTCACTTGTTGATCCTCCCCTACCGAGAAAATAATCAACCCTATCCCCCAAAACTCGTCGCCAACAATTTATTGCCAAGCCATAAATATTAAAAAGTTGGCGCATAAATCTCTGGTTTTATTAATAAAGGTTCTGTGCAAAGAGGTAAGTTTGCGGTGACGTATGCTTAGGCAATATTCTTGGTTTCTTGCCGCCGCCGTCTTAGAAATAAATCAAAGATTTCATAGGTAATTCATGCGCTGCAGGTGTTTACAAACTGTTTGAGTAAAATAATGTTTGGTTAGTGTTTGATATTTTCTGATTTTTCTGATTCATATGCGTATTGTATAATCATTTCTTGTTTCGGTGAAGGAAAATATTATAACGAAACCAACCTACCTAAGAGATATTTTTCGAAAAATCTTTATATGCCTCTGGGTTTCATAAAACTGAAACATCATTAGGCACTAACCACATGATAAAGGGAGACCGAAAACCATCAAATTACCTACAGAACGACAAAATAAATCTGAACCTCCCTAAAATCCATGTCAATACGTAATGTAAACGTAATAAACAACGGATTAAAACTTTAAGGGAGGCCCACAATAGAATCGTCGAGACGCAAAAACAAAAATTCAATCCCAAACTGCTTTACAAAGGGGACCATTAGCGGATAAACTTCGCGGGAGGTAATAAGTCTATGGAAAAATTCTCTATGGAAATCAAGGGAAGGCGACTTCTGATTAATTAGCGGTATTCTTTTCGCCAGACCGTTGAGACGGGCGGCGCGCGGCGCGGCGCGGCGCGTCCCGCCTTTAATCCGCGGAAAACAATATGGCTGCTTTATTGGGCCATATCCTGTTGCAAGAAGTTTTGGCTGTTCAGTTTATTGGAGGGTTTTCTTATTGGTTGGGTTGAGGAGAATTTAAATGTGGTATGAAATTATGATTTTATTTTTAACTTTACTTTTGTCTTGAGAGTTTTTTAATAAATACTTACCTTTTAAAACCACTAGCCATTCTCATGTTTTTTGATGCATAGCTTCTTTCAAAAACTTTCCTAGTACTTGATTAAAACTATGCCTAAAACTTAGCAATTAAGTAAATATGAATTAAGCACTCAAAGTTGAACAATCGAACCCACAGTCGGTTGCATTGTAATATAAACTCACTAAATACATTTAGCTCTAAATGTATTAAAAACATCATTCGATTTAATATAAGAATTACACTCAGAATCATGTTATAAAGACGATTACTAATTTCTAGTGCAAATAGCTCCCAACCTAAACTTATTAAAATCCGTCAGTATTGTCTCTAGATCATATTTCCAGAAATTATCTCCAGTACCTACTTAAACACGGCTTGTCGAAGCCGTCAAAACCGAAGCGCTGTAGAAAGTTTTATTTGCTCAAAAGAACATTACACCACCGACCGGCTAAGGTAATCAGAAGGGGAGGAATTAATATCAGTCACCGTCGGCTCAATGCTAATTAATGACAGAGAACAGTCCGGATCCCTTTCATTACGTTATAATTGTTTTTAAAAGATATCCGACAAGATTGGACCGTTTGTTTTAATTTTGATAGAAGGAGGTCGCTTGAAAACGTTTGTTTAGCGTTTAAAAGAATAGGTTCAACAATATTCTAATTGCATCTGAAACAAATGAATATTCACGACTTGAAAGCTATGTAGGCAGTGAAATTCAATTTCAGTAACTGCATAGGTGCTCTCCTAAATGGATAATGTTTTTTTTACAGCTATTGTGCAAAATGATCCATGTCATAATTAAATAATTAATAATTTTAGGAAAAGAATTTGATTTCTACTCAGTGTGAAAAACCGTTTTTTACAGAAGCGTGCAATGTAACGTACAAAATCGTAGAGATTATTAGAAAATAAAAAAAAACAGACTTAAAAATAAAGTTTGCGTAAAACATAACATGTACCTACCTAACCCTCTGTCTTTTTTTACCTAGTCTTTTTTTTACACCCGTTATTTACAATTCAAAACGCCAAAACTGGAATCCTATAAAAAAATTGTAAACAACTGACCACACTGTAACATCTGTGGCAGTAACACGACTCTTGCATACAAATGTCGACAATGATTACATTATTATACGTCAAAACGTCAACCTTCATCGAACGTAATTATTCGGTGCAGACTAACTGGTCGTAACTGTAAAAGGGACTATTCACATTACACAACCGCAATAAAATAGTGCGCAGTGTTAAAAAAGTAGATTCTTCTTCTTCTTCCCAACTAAAACACTAGGAAGTGTCAAAGGGTGGGCGTTTTGGTGGACATTAAGAAAAAAAAAATAAGATTTAAGATAATTAAACTTTTCTCGTGGTCGCTACTATTGATTTTGGCTTTCGGGAGTTACAGTGGTTTGTGAAAAGTGTGGCGGGTTTGTCCCAAAATAAATACGAAGACCATTTTGTAAATTCAACGTGACTGATTTTTGGCAATTCCAGCCCCTCAAAGAAAACTCTATGACAGCACTGACGTAAACTTCAGTAATCAGTTTACGTTTTGGTTAACCAACCATGAAACACCGTAACCATTGTCCTCAACATGCTTGTAATTGTTAACACACAATTTTATTACATCACCATTCTCTTGTCCTTATTCCAATTAATTTAATTTAATTTTTGAGGTCGGCGTAGTATTTACTTCTTCCATACTTCTCTGTCTCTCGTCATCTCATGAGACACCTTCTTTCTTGCTATATCATTCTTAACACAGTCCAGCCATTGATACTTGGTCTTCCTCACTCTTATCACAATAGCAATTTTGACGTCATTCTAATTCGCACATTTCACAGACAATCAGTTTGTGACTGCAGTAGCTGTGGCAGTTTTAGTCTGGACTGGCCTTAACACACGAGGGGTGAATGGTGAATGATTTCAACCCCACAGTAATAATGATATTATTAGTAACCCCGTATTTAGCAGGGGAGTGTGGGTAGTCCCCGGGAATTTTATTAGGAAACTAGACAGTGTGTAATTTTACACATGTGCTCTTTGCTACTTTGGTAATGCAATTTTAATATGGTTGGCGAACCGTCATCGTCGGGTCGGAACACATAAACTGTTGGTCTTGGTTTTCTATTTTCAGCTACATATTTAACAATGACAGTTGTCAAAATTGAAAGAGGATTTTTCCGTCACGACTCTCTTCCGAACAAAACAGTAGGTCGTGGGTTCGATTCCAGGCAGGCGCATTACTTTGTGTAATTTATTTCATCACCGCTGCTCTCAAAACGGTGAAAGAAAACATCGTGAGGAAACCGGCATGTTTTAGAATCAAAAAAGTCGAAGACATGTGACATCTACCAACCCGCACTGGGCCCGCGTGGTGGATTATAGCCAATCCCTCTCCTAGAGAGGAGGCCTGAGTCCCTGCAGTGGGAACAATATAGACTGATGATTATGATGATGATTCTCTCAACAGTCATCCGTAACATAGTCCTTCCATAATTTCTTTGGTCTTTCTCTACTCTTATCTGCATACATATTAAACAGGACTTGAAGCGTCAAAAACTTATTCGTAACAAAATATTGTTTCAAAGATTCTTTCGTGACACGCATTTTTGCTAGTCGGATGGAGTAGAATACGGTTTCCAATGCACACAAAATAAAAAGTCGAAACGTTTCACATAGGTACCTGTGTAGATTTCACGCGTAACGGTACAACAAAACTTAATCCGGATCACAGCTATGTAGTCTGGTTTATGATACGCTTTGCTTGCTTGACTTTGGCTTTGGTTTCATCGTTCTCTTCCCCTTATGCCAATTCATTTGGTGTCGACGCACCAAGTCTTCTTCTTTACAATTACTCGTCGTAAATGCATATTGATACATTTTTTCTGCATTTATTTGCGACGGAAAGGGTCGGTAATGTCAGCAATATCAGAAGTCCCTAAGCCACACAAATGTCAGTGTCGCGATAATTGGCGTAACGAGCGCGATCCGTCGCGGTGTGTCGCGCCCGACGAAATGTCACATGGACGACAATTTGCACGTTCACCCTATTTATAAGCCACGTTGTTTCGATCATTGATATATGAAAGAGACGACGATTTGCATTTGCACGTTCACCCTGTATAAACGCCACGTTATGTTGCTATTATTGGATTTAAAGGGACTAAAATAAATCCGAGATTATATTACCAAAATGCTAACAAACTGACACGGCAAGTTGAATAAAAGCTATACTTAATAAGGTTTATTCGAATTCACTTACGTTCTACATAAAAAAAAAATGTCGGAGCTATATTTTTAATAATTTTCTTGAGAAACTATTGGCGTTGGTATTACTTTATCAAAGAGATGCTTGGCAAAAATTCAGATTGCGCAGATTCTTATCTAGATTATGTGTTATAGCCAAGCAAGCAAAGCAAGTTACTGCTTCACTGAGCTACGCTAGTGATGTCTTAAGTGATCTTATCTTACTTTTCAGTAAGATTAAACTTCAATAAAATACCTGCCCAAGTAAAGAAAAATGCACTTCACGGTTCAGATTAACAACCACAAATATGCATTTTATCGTTTACGCCAAAACTATAAGTTATCTAAAAGAGAAAATAGCTGGAACTATGGAAAAGAAAGATTATTGTTTAAGTATGGGCGCTGCAGTGAGTTCATAGATAGATATTAATAGATGAGCATTGTTAGGGACACATAATCACATCAAGTATGTTAATTCAGCAGCTGAATACCAGTACATATTTTATATAAAATCACTGCCAATGTTACTTTCACTATCGAGTTACTTGGTAACACTATACACTTGGTAGAACTGGGCGATCATCGCATCACATCCTGCTCGCATTACAAAAGAACCTAACACATAATTTCTGCATCAAACTAAATCAAAATGAAACTCTCATCTATGTTATACAAGGTATAAAGTTACACGACGTCTTATTGCAATACATGAATGGATATCTGTGCTACTCATTGTACGAGAGGACAGGTCACAACCATAGACAATACACTTTACACAATGGACGCCACTGACATCGGTATCAGATAATATGACACGCGATACGCAACTAATAATACATTATGCAACACATTTACTACTATTACAACCTTAACAAACTTTGTAATAAGGTTTAAATTACAGTGTGCAAAGTGAATTTAATTTTTTGGTAATGGCAACATTGACAGGGTCGTGATATGCGTCAATGGGGAACTGCATACGCTGATTCTGCGCATTCATTCCGCTCGGTTGACAATGATTGGATTAAAGGTTTTTTTGTGTCAATATCAAGCCGCATGTTGTACACTAGTTATCGCGGCCTCGACATAGAGGGCTAAGAAGGAACATGGGTGGTTTTTAGAAGTCTGACACTCCCTTTCGCTCTGCCCAAGAGCGGGGTTATTCGATAATTTCCCACCCACCAAAAAAAAAAAAGGTATCAATATCAAATGAGTAGAAATACGATAATAAGTAGATAATAATTAATAATAAAATCTGAGCCGATTAGATCGCGATTGAAGTTAAGAAGAAGAAGTACTACGGTTGAGAAATCCATGCAAGACATTTAGGTTATTAAAGTATTTATGTATCTAAGAAATAGGAGAATAATTAAAAGGTTTGTTAAAATATCTTTATCGCAACGGACGCCATGCTTCTCTTGTTCTTTACAGACGCCTAGAGAGTTAAAGAGTATGACATAATTATGGAAATAAAATTGCGATTTGCGTCTAAAAAATTTTTCACTGTCTTATTTTATAAACACGGAGATGACAATTACCAAAATAGAACTAAAAAAAAAGCAAAGTTCGGTTAAACCACTCGAGAAAATGGAAAAAATTAAAAAGTAATAAAAACACAAATGAGGTGCTTTCAATCATCCCTCTGACAACATTGTCGTGTGAAGGCGGTGGGGAGGGGGGCTTGGGAGGGGGGAGGTGTGACGTCACATGAGATTAAAAAGTTTGACGGGCTCTCCCACGGAAATTAGCATTTTGCCCGTGGGCTTCATTTGCATACTGTCCGATCTAATTTTTATCTTTTGTTGTTATTAATACCAAAGGGAATATACGCATGTGAAGAGCTTCACTAATGAAGTTTTGGCTTTGAGTGTTTTTTACGTTCGTTAAAATTAGTTAGATAATTAAATAGAGCCATAACTAATGGTCTAAATGAAATAAATGCTAAAAGTTTGCTCAAAAAGCAAAATAATTTCAGCAGAAACAAACAAAAAGGCTTGTAGTTTATAATGATTACAAACTGAATATTAAAAATAGTAAATTAAAAATATTGTGGCCACGTCAAAGCGGTCAAAGTAACATTCGCTTTACCTTTTATTCGACAGGAAAAATGTTTTAACCAACGCGGCTCTAGTTTTTAAATACCTACACAATTTTTTTATTATTATTATGGTGATAACCGACGACATACAAATCAAATCAATGAAGTCCAGTAATGCTCAGAGTAAAATACGCATCAATTTTTACCGTATCAAAGTCTTTTCAAATTCCCGTTACATTATGCAGACAAAAATTGAAAAGCCTAATTGTAAAATGAGAAGCAACGTCGGAACCATTGTCGACGAGGACAAAAAATATGGAAAAACTTTCCCGGAGACTTCAGAAAATAAGTAGAAAAGTCGGTACTTCATTTTAAACGTAACTTCACTTTTTCCCCTTCTGTCTTTGACAAAAGAATTTTTGAAAAAGGTATCGAGTTTCCTGAATCAGTTTGTTGAAAACATTGATACGATTTTAAAAGTAAACTTCTATTTTTCACCTTTAGGAGAACCCATTTTGCAATTCAAATTTTGTCAATATCGTGGAACAGTCAAAATACTACCAGAAAAATAATCGAATTGTTTAATTAAAATGTTAGGAAACTCATAGCAGTTTTATTTGATTGGCTGTTGATAGTTTAGCAGCAGTTGATGGGGCGCTTGACAATTTTAAAGATAATTTCTGTATTTATTTTCGTTCCCGAACTGGCTGCACTATAAAAACTGACTAACAGAACGGTCAAACCATTTTTTCGGCCTTTATTTACCACATTGCAATCAACATACAGCACACACCAGTAACAATTAATATTACAAAAAAAAATACCTTAGCACACAAAACCCACACTATTCAATTCCATGACCCTGTAATCGAACCTCGACCGACCGCCATCTAACCGCGAGACCGCGGGGCTCGCCACAGCTGTCACTTAATAATTTAATTGTGCATTTCCCCCCTTTTTCACGGCGGGCGCTTGCCGGCGCTGTTCAACTGTGTTCTCTATTATTATCCTAGCTATGTGTAGGTGGTAATTTTTTGCTGCGTGAATATTTGATAGCGGGGTACTGATTTTTTTCGTTGTCTCGATTTAGTTTTGTTTGACGATTGCCATATTTAACGGTTTAAGTTGAGGATAAAGATAAGATCTTTTATATTTATGTATTTATTGCTTAACTGTGTACATTAAGTTCTCATTAATAGACAATACAGTATTTTTAATTTCAACAGTCTATCTAAGTTGGAGAGACTAATTGATGATGAAAAAGAACCGGTTTGTTTAGTTAATAGAAATCTATAACAAACTACCTACTTAGCTAACTCTTGTTCTATTGATCTCAGTAACATAGGCTATCGTCTGACCCCGTCGGGGCTGCGGGTTGTTCGAGAGAGATACCGCGGCCTCGGCACAAGGGCTAAGAAGGAACATGGGTGGTTTTTAGTTAGTAGAACTCTGAATCTGTCTGATAAGTGCGGAAGGGAGAATAACCCCTTTATTTGATGATATCACACCCCAAAAAAAAAAGGCTATTGTCTGACTTGTTCGATTTCAGGCGTTATCTTTGGGCGTAATGTGTAAACAGTTATTATTTTCTAATAATAATGACCTCCTTTTCTGACTTTATAATAAGTTTAAGTTGCAGTAGGTTGCAATCGGGGAAAAAACTTTAATGAGGCTGGCACGGAACCGTGGAGAATGGTACAAGCAAAGTGATGCCTATACCTAGGGTTGTCATTCGTCCGGGTTTCCTCGGATATGTCCTAGTTTAGGGGGCGTCCGGGGAGCGTCCGGGCGGGGCTTCATATGTAGTCCAGGTTTAAAAAATTAAAGTCCTGGGCCACCCGCGGCACACGCACTGTACCCGCACGCCGCGATCAACCGACGAACCGAATCGCAAAAAAAATATTGACTGATGAAGTGATGACATGTCCGGGTTTTCACGCGTCTTGTCGTTTGCCAAAATTTTGAGTTGGCAAGGCAACCCTACCTATACCCACCCAACAGTGGGTGAATTCAGGCTGCGGATGATGAGGACCCAAAGCATTTTTTTCTTAATAGGTATAGAACTTTTCGCTCTAACATAATATGATAATACACCGAAGAAAGCGATAATTATACAAAACGCACATGAATCATGAAAAATCAGTGGTACTTTCTAAGTAGATACTTACATACTTATAGGTACTTACCAATAATTTTTCATGATTCATGAGACAAGAGAATCCGCAAAATCAGAGATGCATATCTATGCATATCTGATTTTGCGGATTCTCTTGTCTTGGATTCAAATTTGAGACCTAAGAATTGGCAGTCCGACGGTCACAAAAATCGGTTTTCACTAGTTGATAGCTGAGTTTGCAAATATTATCACTAATCTGTCTGGTCTAGGTATCGTTACAACTGTTGAAATTAAAGGAAGGTTTTCAGAAGTTTGTTACTTCTTACTTCTTTTAGAATGCATACTTACTCAAGTTTTAAACTCAAACTAACTTAATATTAGGTAACTGTGATAATCCAAAAGTTTACAATGGTAACTTTTTAATTAATTTTAAAAGAAATCACAAGTAAGCTGATTAAGACATCAAGAAAATGTGAAATCTGGAACCGATTAAATAATTAATCATAATTATATTTTTAAAAGGGTTCTTCTTTTGCTGATTTTCTTCACAGTAAAGTTTGAGTTCGCTTACCACAACTTCTCCTCAAGTTGCTTTGATTTGTACGAAATAGTTCATCTTGAGAACGGAAAATGTTTCACTTGATAACTACTACTTCCCGGAAAATTACTAAGTAAGTACCTAACTTAGGTATATAGTACGGTCCACTACTTGCCCGAAATTATAACGCTTTCCGCACACACATTCGTTCTAGTTTGTCTAGGGGAATATTTATTTTCACTATTGTTGATTAAAAATAGCATGAAAAGTTCATAAAAAGAAATAAACTACACCTGTATTTTTTTAACTAAAACCAACAAATAACAATAAACATACGCACCTGTTTCAAGTTCCACCAGCACAGCATACACTCGTAAAGTAAAATACAGTAACTGTCCACTCAATGGTGCGTTCTCTTCGACGGCTCAGAGCATACTGGCAGTAAATCCAGGATTTCTCGACAGCCGCCCAGCAGTGTAGGCGGGGCCACGGCTGGGCGGGACTGGGATCCCGCAAATCAGCTTCGTTTCAACTTCTTTTCTTCCCACGCCAAGAAGCTTTGGTCAGCTGTAAGTGGGCAATACAGATGGTAGTTACCGCGTTCTTAAGTTGCGGAGTTAGTACGTAGATATTATGGTTGTTCGGTATGTAAAATGGAATGATAGAATGAGATAACTTGATCTCTTTACTTTGGTTTCAGTTGGGAATTATTTGTGGTTTAGAGTTTTATTAGGTATAACGGTTGTAAAAAGACTGCGAGCGTCTCTCACGTACAGGATGTGAACTAACCCTCCACACAAACGTAAACCAAGCATTCTGTACATCAAAGTAGGTACCTCTACGCAAATTATTTTACTGGGGAACGACTTTTTTTTTTGAGGTCAAAAATCTCATTTTTCCGTAAAACTCAATGTAGCATTCTTAAAACATTGTGCTAGATGGATGCTTTGAATAGTAAACGGATCATGGAGGTAATTTAAGTAAAGTTATAACCTGTAAAACTAGTACTTATTTACAAAAACAGCTGTGCAAAATTTGGAACTTTGGCCCCCTATCGGTGACTTCAGCTAACTATGCAGAAACCTATAATGAGGCAATCAAAATAAGCCATTCAAACAGTTTTTTTTTAAGTTGGCAGTAACTACTGTTGCACAACAAACTAACCATAACATCAATAACTAAGCTCCGGTGTTTCTGTGAGACTGACTAAATGTAGGAGCATCCTAGGTACCTAGGTATTATTATTATGTCCTATATTTATTTACTTACATAAAATTTACATTTTTAAATATTTTAGATAAAACTTTAAAAAAAAACATTTAAAAATATAAAAAAATAGTCGTCCATCGGTGACGGGAGCAGGGTCCAAGCTACCGGTGGTTAGGGCTCCAGAGACAGGAACCTCCTCACAATGCGAGCCGTATCGAGGAGTACTGCCTTCTGAATCAGGCTCTTGATCCAACCGCCAAGCGAGAGTTTGGACAGGTGGTCGTCCAGACTCTTGGCTATAAGGCCATTGGCCGTTACGACTATCGGTACAATGATAGCCGAGCTGACATGCCACATATCGACAACCTCGTGTGATAAATTATTATTATTACTGTAACACACCTTTACGCTTTACTGTGTAGGTACCTACTTACTGTGAGATACTTCTGTCTAACCCCAGACATTTTATTTTACCAATTTGTCGGCGTAACTCATCTGTATGTTCATGCCAAATTACAGCTTTCTAGTACCTACTAAGAGTGCCTGAGCAATAGTGCGGACGGACGGACAGACAGACAGACGGACATGCCGAAACTGTAATGGTTACTTGTTGACTACGGAACCCAATTTTATACTGTGTAATTGGTCAATTTTTATTTGATGACTATTCACGGAACATATTTTTAATTAACACCGCGGTTCAGAAAATGGCATCAACGCCCTCTATCTGCTGCTAAACTGCTAAAATTAATAACGTACCATATTCGTTTAATAGATGTCGTTGTGTCTCATTCTTGATCATAATGATAAAGTTCTTCTTGAAAACTATAAATTCAAATATCTTTTGATAGAGAGCACCGATTACGATGAAACAAAGCCTAAGTAATACCTACACCAAATAACGCACAATATTTATGTATAAAAGTTACATACATTAGTTGCGTAGATTTTACGTGATGCGTAGTCATCGAAACTGACAAACGGACAAAAATTCCAAAGATGCTGGAAATGTGTTCTGTTGGTTATACTTTAACACCCTGACGATTCCTTTTTTAAATATTTTCGATGTACATACATAAATGAAGAACTGCTAAAGTACCTACTCGACAAACGAGTAAAAACTCGACAAGGTCAAGTCGTTTTATAACGGAATTACTATGGCCTCCTTCAAGCTCCATCAACAAACCTTGGAGACCATCTAAATACAAAGTAGGTACTCGTCAAGACGAATCACACGAGTCTAAACTCGATGGGTTATGTCGTTCTATAACGGAGTTCTTATGGTTACCTTCCAGCTCTATCATCAGATCCTGGTTACCATCTAAAGACAAAGTAGGTACTCATAAAGACAAATCAAATGAGCTCAAAGTCGATGGGGTTATGTGGTTTTATAACGGAATTCCTATGGCCACCTTCCAGCTCCATCATCAGAACCCTGAACATTATCTAAAGACGAACTACTCGATAAGATAAATCAAATGAGTCCAAACTCGATAGGGTTATGTCGTTTTATAACGGAATTCCTATGGCCACCTTCCAGCTCCATCATCAGAACCCTGAACATTTTCTAAAGACGAACTACTCGATAAAATAAATCAAATGAGTCCAAACTCGATAGGGTTATGTCGTTTTGTAACGGAATTCCTATGGCCACCTTCCAGCTCCATCAACAGACCCTGGACACCATCTTAAAACAAACTACTCGCTATGACGAATCAAACGAGTCCAAACTCGATGGGGTTGGCATTCTAAAACGGAGTTCCTATTCCAATGGCCAACTTCCAGCTCCATCATCAGATCAGTTCCATGACTTCAAAATACCTATTGCATTGATAGGCGATATACATATACGTGCAAAATTTCAGATCAATCAGAAACTAGGAAGTGCATGTATTTAACTCGTAAAATTCATTCACTGAAAATGTAACTTTAACTTTGTAGCCCTATACATTTATATGGGATTACAAAGTTACTTATGCAGTTGGTGTATCTAGAAAACTAGACTAAAATTGTATTTTTTTTTTAGTTTTTCCTTGATTTATACACTAAACACTAATTGTATTCTAAATTTGAAGTTTCTGGGTCTACTAGAAGTGCCTTAGACTTTGGTGACTGACTGACCGCAGTCAGTCAGTCTGTCAGTCAGTGAGTGAGTGACAAAACTAAGGAACTTTGATTAGTTGTAATTCTTAAACTTCTGGTTGAAATAGAATGAAATTTGAATTATACCGTGTCTACACAATGCTTTTGGTTAGGTACCTACTTAAAAATTAGGTTTCCAGTTTTATCCACAACGAAGCTATAGCAGGTCGAAAATGGCCCTGAACTGGTTCGAGAAAGGGATGGTACGGCCGTGCCGCTTTATTGCTCGACTTGGCGGAGGCTCTGCCGTGCCTCCAGATATTCCGTCTCGCGCTCGCCAGTTATTCATATAGCTTTTTTGGTATAGTATATAGTAGTATAGGCTTTGCAATAAATGATGATAAATGACCACAATATCGATTATTCGATCAGGTAATCTGTGCTCAGGCCTCCTCAGGAGAGGGATGGGCCACCACGCGGGCCCAGTGCGGGTTGGTAATGTCACATGTCTTGATGTCTTGAAATTTTAGTTTAGTTCCAAGACATGTCGGTTTCCTCACGATGTTCTCCTTCACCGTTTTGAGAGCAGCGATGATGAGCGCCTACCTGTGTTCGAACTTCGAACCCACGACTCAGGTAGGTACTTTTAGTAAGTAGGTACATTGTGCCAATATGATGTCAATAAATTGATTATTTTTTTATTTCAAGGAAATTTCCTTGACACACTTCCATACCTACCATTATTAAAAGTTTGAGATGAACTCTGTATTTCTGTTAGGTAGGTACCTACTTAAACAAGTAGGTACTTACCTATTTATTTATGACGTGTGAAGTGGAATTTGGACCTATGACTTAGATTAGGCCATACAATAAGTAAGTACCTATTTATTTTTTATCCAGTTAGATAGAACAGTACCAGAACGCAGGCCCGGACTGGCCTTATGGCAAATCGGGCAAATCCCTTATGGGGCGGATGCTCCATGGGCCGATGTGGCCGATTGGCCAACGACTTACTTTTACTAATTAAAAAAAAAGTTGTTTATCAGCGATTGAAATAAGTTAGTAAGTAGGTAGGTACATACGTAACTAATCTAGGCGTGACGACATAGTCAAAGAATCAATGATTTAATGATATTAGGGGAAATTACATACGAGAAGGATTTAAAACACTGATTTAGTTTTATTTAAAAAATTAAGATTAGTAAGATTTTTAATAAAATAAAAGATTAAAATACTGATATCGGCCATTTTGATTGAAACACCAATCATAGCGCACTACGTCACGCCAATGTAAACATCACTAGCTGTCACTAGCTCACTGTGTTGTTTTGTTGCCGATTACGCATTTGGATATTTTTTTTGTTACTACAATACTTTGTGAACATCTTTAGCAATGGAATCAGGCTTTGTAAAAGCAAACAGTTCAAATTTGCCCAGGATAGATTTACTGATGTTGGGCGATTTCCTTGGGTCAAATAAAGAATTTTGCTCGTCCGAGTTCCGAAATATGAAAACCTCCCTGTAAGTAAATTTTGTAAGTATCTAACACTATAAAAATACAACAAACTCGTTTTGAGCTTGTAGGAGTTTAGTTTATTTTCACTTTCATATGTTATTTTTACAATAAACTTGTCAGTTTATTTTTGAGGTTAGCTCCTTCGCAACTTGTAATAAAAGTTTGCTACTGAGTTAATAACCAACAAAAGGAGTAAATTTCTGTAACTACAAAGCATGTACTAGTATCTTTTCTCATAGTAACAACCTAATATCATAATCACCGGGTCAGCTATGCAGGTCCAGAGGACAACATTTTTGGCATTCAATGTAATGCTAAAACTATTGCTATTGATGTGTTTTTACACTGAGGCACCGCACACCACTTATAAACTTTGTTATTCATTTTTAACACACGAATTATGGTAATGTTTGTTTTAGTTTCCTCTAGCTGCGCTTTGACATTTCCATGTTTACATAGGCGTGACGTCAGACCCGACGCCATGACACTGCGAGCTGTTTTCGCGCTCTATTTATTTTTTTTTTCAAAAATGGCTTATATCTTCGTTAAACTTTACTTTATTACTGAAATAAAGGTTTTTTCGTAAATAAAAAAGATGTACCCACATTACGGAAGAGGATTTCAAAATCTTTCGTCATGCCTAGTATAGTAGGTATGCAGTGGTGGATTAACCCTTAATCAAATTAAGTAATTGGCATCACGTCTGGGGGGGCACCAGAAGAAGCACAAAAAAAACCGTCCTTAGGGTATCACGTCTCACTCTCACGTCATCAAAAACCACACCAAAAAAGTTTATAGAACTAATTTGAAAATTCTTTAGTAAGAGTCCGACCTAGAGTCACCAGCTTGCCCACTCGCTGCCCAGCATCCAATCACAAACTACCTCCCCGCGGGCCCCCCGCAAATCTGTGTCGATCAAATGTTTTGTTTTTTGAGAAATTGTGCCAGCCGACTTCTATGCATACGTAGGTAATACAATTAATTTGATAATTAATAAGTAAGTCAATAGTTTCAGTAAACTAAGAATCTATGGAGCTGTGTGAGTGCGTTTGTCGACAATTCATTCAAGTTCTGTTCAAAAAATGAAAAAAAGGTCGAAGATGATTCAAGAAAGGCTCGATATTATACATAGAGTCCGATATGTTAAAAAAATAGGTAAAAAAACTTTTTAAGTTAAACGGTTTTATGTTAAACATACATTGCAATGTTTAAGATAAATGTACTAAAAACCAAAAAATAATAAAATAGATACAGTCGTGGGAATTATAAACATATGCATAGACTAGACTAAAATAAAACCGTGGGGCACGTCTCTTTTATTTACATGGAGTGTTTAATTTAACTATTGGAATTTCCATGAGCAAGAAAATAGTAAGTAATTTCCTCACCGTCTGCGGGCCAACTGCCTATTTTAACGACGAATTAAACGATTCTTCTATCGCACATTAAGTCGATAATTTGTAGACAATTGACGTGCCTCACGGTTTTATTTTAGTCTAGTCTATGCATATGTTTATAATTCCCACGACTGTATCTATCCTCTATACGTAGTTAAAAAAATAATAATTATAATTTTCTATTTCCGCCATTTTGTAGCGGCCGCCATCTTGTATTTAAATTTTTTATAGTATATTGTATTCTGCTTGTTGAGCCCTTTCATTTGATACCCATATTGATGGGATTGATAAAACCTACGTTATCCGCCATTTTGTAGCGGCTGCCATCTTGGATTTCAATTTTTTATAGTATAATTATTGTATGCTGCTTGTTGAGCCCTTTCATTTGATACCCATATTGATGGGATTAATAAAACATAAATTATCCACCATTTTGTAGCGGCGGCCATCTTGAATTTATAATGATAATGAATAAACATAATTGTATTGTCACCAAAATCCAAAGTGTTTACAAAATTTCAGATTAATCGGTTGACAGGAAGAGGGTGAAATTTGAATTACTAAATTTGACCCAAGAATAATAAATAAAACAAACGGGGTGAGCTAAATAAAACCGTTTAAAAAGTTAGACATCTTGGGTGAATTCAATGCCCGGAAAACCCGCAATTATGGCGCATTTCAATAAAAAAATTAATTATTCTTTGGTTTTTTTTTGTTGTCGCACCTACTCCACTTCTATGGTACCTACGTTACATTTTATCATCTTATTTAAAAAATAAAACCGGCCCAGTGCGTGCCGGACCACGCACAATGTAGGGTTCCGTAGTAGCTTATACAAATATGTGAACTTAGTAAACTGATTAACCACCCTGCCTACCTGACTCCGAACGATGATTTTTATTTAAAAACAAAACAAACTTATATTTGCAGTTTTGAGACCTGCGCTCCCATACATTATGTAAAAAGTTACTAACTAAAATTTAAAAAATAAAAGTAGTTATTGTGAGTTATCCATCGCTGATAGACATAATTATGCTGTCGCGGACTTTATTTAGAACTTTTAAAGAGGAACAATCCCGTCTTACGTTATATTTGCGTAACTTAAACTATTTACGCAGCGCACGCAACGGAAGCTCTTAATAAGAATTTTTTTTTTCCTGTTTTTGCAACATTTTTAATTATGCTCCGCTCCTATTGCTTGCAGCGTGATATTATATATTTTATAATCTCCCTTGCTAGATGGACTATTCAACACAAAAATAATTATTCAATTCCAACCAATAGTTCCTGAGATATCTCGCTCCCAAGCGGCCGTAACGCTTTTTTACACACGCCCGTGACACTATTGCCCCAAACTGTGACAAAAAATCCAAATTAAAAGATATAAAGAAGTTTCACTTCAAAAAATCATCCCCACTTTAATGTGTACTGGAGAAACCCTAACAAAATGTTTTTTCAATATTTTACTTTAGCATTTTTTCGGCGTAACTCAGCTTTTTTGTAAGTACTAAGTCTTTGAGATATAGTGCAGACGGACAGACAAACGGACATGGCGAAACTATAAGGGTTCCATATTGACTACGGAACCCTAAAAAACTAATGTTTTAGGCGGTAAAGGTTTAAAGACCAATTCTAGTTGACATACGGATAGGGGGGCCCACAGGCATGGATTGCTTAGGGCATCAAATAGCCTTAATCCGTCACTGATAGTACGTAGCAATAAATGATGCTAGCGGTGAGTGAATTGGTAATAGTAAGCATCTTCCTAAGGTCTGGTAGAAGATGCTATAAGACAAAAACTTAGATATACACACACGTGAGATGCACACACTCTTTTTTTTCAGTTTAGTTTTTTAGTTTCTTTCATAATTTTTATTGTTTGTTGTGTGCACTTGTGGCATTGTGCTAAATAAACATGTTTTCTTTCTTTCTTTCTTTCTATATTTTGGAGGCTAAAAATGAGCTTCTGAGAACTCTTATTGCCGCTAGAAACTTACAAATTGTCTTTAAACCTACGCACCCGGTTCGTACCTTGAACCCTGCAAAACCTTTTTAACACTAAGGCTCAGTTTTTCTACCTCTCTGTAGTGGTAGTCTCGCTCTTGCAGTCTACTAGGTACTACATCTTAATCTTGACTTTATTTGTCGACCAAGTAACGCTTATCTAAGGGTTGAGTTTTTAGAGCTCGCCTCGCTCGCTCTAGGAGTCCTAGTCTTTTTAGTTCTTAGACTTTTCAAATAAAGCTTCAGAATTAATAATAATAATAATAATAATAATATTCCACAACTTATATATGTATTAAGTATTCTAGATCCTTAGAGGAACTTTAGCTGCAGCCGTTACTAGTAAACTTAACCCTTGAAACTGTACGCTGTCGTAATCAACCAAGTTACTCTAGTAGGTCGAAACAACTCCAAACTATCCAGGCCACGATGTCAAAAAAAAATCGAGCTTGCTTCACTCGCTCTTGCGGCCTACTGCATCTTAATATTGACTTTGTTTGTTGACCAAGTAACCTTGTATAAGCGTTGTGATTCTCGTGCTAAATTCGCTCGCTCTTAGAGTCCTAGTTCTTAGACTTTTCAAATAACTCTTCACAAATACTTCTACTTTTATTAAATCAAACATTTTTAACTCTTAGAAAATTTTTATCTGCAGCCGTAACTAGTAAACTTGACCCTTGAAACTTTACATTGTCGAAGTCGACCAAGTAAGTCCAACAGGTCGAAGCAATTGTAACCTGTCCAGCGTACGGTGTCAAAAAAATGCGACTTACTAGAAACGACCTCTTGAATCTTGCCTTTGACTGTCGACTAAACAACGCTTGTGTAAGGGTCGAGATTCCCCCGTCGGAGCTGCGGGTTATTCGCAAGAGATACCGTGGCCTCGACATAAAGGGCTAAGAAGGAACATGGGTGATTTTTAGTCAGTAGAAGTCTGACACTCCCTTTCGCTCTGCCCAAGAGCGGGAGAGGTTATTTTATGATTTCCCACCCCCCCGCCCCAAAAGTGTCGAGATTCTGGAGCTCGCTACGCTCGCTCTTGGGAGATTAGAATTGTTTCGACCTATTGGAATCACTTGGTCGACTTCGACAATGTAAAGTTTCGAAGCTTAAGTTTACTAGTTACTCCTGCAGCTGAAGTTCTTATAAGAATCTAAAATCTATATTATAATCTATATCTATTTAATGTATATAAAAGAATGTCGTGTTAGTTACACTATTTATAACTCAAGAACGGCTGAACCGATTTGGCTGAAAATTGGTGGGGAGGTAGCTTAGAACCGGGAGACAGACATAGGATAGTTTTTTTTTTATCTTTTTTTTGGGTAGATAGTTAGGTTGTAGGTATAGGTAGGTAGGTAGGTAGATAGGTAGTAGGCAGGTAGTAGGTAGGAAAAAGGGCATTGCAAAGCCGGGTTCAGCTAGTACTTGATATAATAAAAGTAGAAGATACTAATTCTGAAGAGTTATTTGAAAACTCTAAACTTAAAAGAAGCAGGACTCCAAGAGCGAGCGATTCAAACTCGGAAATCTTAAGCTTTACTTGGTCGACAGACAAAGTCAAGATCGAAGAATCAGTACTCAGTGGGCAGCAAGAGCGAGCGAAGCGAGCTCGAAATTTGTTTTTGCCACCGTGCCCTGGGCAGATTGGAATTGTTTCGACCTATTGGAGTTACTTGTTCGGCTTCGACTATGTAAAGTCTCAAGAGAAAGTAGGCTGCAAGAGCGAGCGAGTCAAGCTTGAAAAAATTTTAGATAGCCTTGAATAAATTCAGATATTAATGATATGTAATTTCAGACCAAAGTGTTCCTATGTTCTCATTTTGACAACCTTGTCTTTGCATGTTAAAATTACGTACTAAGACCTCGGGGCATGGGGCTTCCAATTAGTTCAGCCTCTGTCTATATCGGTCGATCATCATGCAAAACGGCAATAGGAGTGACAATAGAGAGGTAGAAAAAATGAGCCTTAGTGTATAAAAATATCTAGCACGGTTCAAGGTACGAACCGGGAGATAAAACGTGTAAGTTTTTAGCGGGGGTTAGAGTTCTCAGACTGAGGCTCTATTTGAGCCTCTAAAATATTTTAGTTTATTACTAACCGATTTCAATCGATTAATTGTTGTTTTTTAATTAGCAAAAGAAAGTCGGCCGCCAATCAGCCACACCAGCCCATCGATCATCCGGCCCATCGGGCATTTGCCCGAATTGCCCTATGACAAACCAGTGAATAAAAATAAGTAAGTAGGTACTTTGAAAACTTGGTATTGAAAAAAAAACAGACAATACTGACAATGCTGTAGTCAGAGCCCTCTATTGCCCTATTAAAGTTACCTTATGTAATAATAGACAACCAAAGAGAGTTTCGTCTCGATGCGTCACATTCATTTCCCGCTGTGTGAATACCAAAATTAGAACGTGCGTAATCAATAATGAGAAAAAGATTCCGATCATCGCAGATGGCGACACTATGCAAGTCTGCGCAGCCATGTCAAGCACATTAATTGGGATTAAATATATAAAGCCACAAAATAACAACATAATATTTTTTGTATGGCTAATTCATATATAGTTATAAGTTACATGGCGAGAATATTTTTTACGTGTGAAAAAATATTTGATGGTAATCTTAATGACTCCATAACAGTACTCGACCAAAGCGTCAAACAAGCTTGGTGTTTCGTATTGAGGCCGCCGCTGTACACCGCCATCTTACGTCCACCGTGTCAACTTGTGTTGAATTTGGTGCAGTAATTTTGTGTTTGATTGTGACGAGAGCAAGTTAACGAAATACGAACTATTCTGTTTAGCCGATATCGGTAAGTTCCATGAATAAAACACTTCAATATGTGGCGGAAAATTCAAGTGAAATGTTAAATGTGAAACGCTATTGTAAAACTGGGTGTATGGCATCATTCCGATCAAACTAAGAACGCTTATTATGATGTCAAACTTTTTCTGGATCAATAGTTACCGCATTTAACCGCCCGTTGGTTTGTTGATGCTTATTTCTAATGGCGATGAACTTCTGTTTCAGTACCCGGTACGCTGCTTTCATAGTCGGTATTATGGCCAGATAAACCGCAAAAATGTCCGACGTAAGGCAAGTGAAAGTTGACAACTGGGGAATATATTTCCTCCAAAGGCTGAAGCACTTTTTCAACCGCACGGACTACTGTGACCTTACGCTCCAATTTCAAGATAATGCTCAGCTGAAAGTACACCGGCTAGTGCTCAGTGCCTGCACCGAGTACTTCGAACTCCTGGAGCGAACATGTGAAATGTATGAAGACTGTCTCGTGATGCCGGACGACTTGCAGGCGGATGTTGTCGTGCCGATTGTGAACTTCATGTACACGGGACATTTAGAATTCAAGATGGATTTACTAGAACGATTGTATCAAACATCTCAAATTCTCAATATGCCAGTGTTAACTAAACTCCTCGAGTCACATCGCAACTTGGCGCCAAAACCACCTGCGCAAAGTTATAGCGGTAGCAAAAAGGTTACTAATACAAAACTAAGTGTCCAAAGTGAACCCAAAACCGTGAAGCCGATCACACCTTCTCCAGGCTCCAGTAATAAACGCTCCTACGGCAAAGCATTTGACAATAATATAGTATACAGAGATAAAAAGACTTATCAAACGGGTCCGAAAACTGAAAATGTAAATAACAGTGCATATCGCCCTCCATCTCCAATATCAAAAGACCCTTTTACTTCTCAAAAACTGGTCATAGGCGAACCACGTCCAACAAGATATGAAGTACCAGAAGAGCTAGATACTGAAAATATCTTTGACAACTCATTCTGTAGTATATCATATACTTCGCAGCCTTTAATGGTCCATCCCGACACGGTCAAACGTTATAAAGCTAAACGAAGCAATGTATTCAATGAAGCATCAGGCTCAAAGAAAAGGTCTGGTTTGTCAACAATTGATATTGTTGAATGTAAGAAGATATCATCTAAGACAGAACATTTATTTGATGATAACAATGCTGACCATCATTTCCATGAAGACACTGATTTGTTTAATTCATCCTTCAACAATGACAAGGATAGAGACCACCTTTTTGATCAGATCTTGGATGCTGATGATGGAAATGGTGGCCCGAAAGTCACAATTGAAACTAAGGACAGTAAAGCGGCTTCTAACCTAGACCATGCAAGGATAATAAGTGAAGTCTTAAAGAAATATCCTCATTTGGTTAAAAGCAATAAAAACATCAAATTGAAGATTCTGGATCCTGCACCTAGTAAAGGCAGAAAGCAAAAACAAGCTGCACCTCCTGCATACACAGAGGATAAACCACCGTTAAAATTAAAAACAGAAGATGATTTTACTTATGAAACAGATGTTATAGATTCTAAGCAAGCAGCAAAACTTATTGCTATGGGTGCGGATAATACCAAAGGTCCTTGGATATGTTTAATATGTGGCACACCAGGAAAAGCTCTACATTTCAATTCATATTTTAAATTCCGCCGTCATTTAGTTGAAGTACACAATGAGAAACCAGTGGCTAATATTTGTGAATACTGTGGCCTCAGATCTTTAAAGAGAAACTATCTTATGCACCACCTTTATGCACAACATGGTGTTGAACCACCACCACAGTTTCACTTCCCGAAATGTAACAGGTGTTCTTATATTGCATTAACTGATGCACTGCTTACAAAACACAAAATGTCCCATAAAGATCTAAAGAACTTCCGCTGTAATGTATGTGCTTCATCATTTGTTACATCTAGTCAACTACTTCAACACATACAAAACACAGGACACAAGTACAGTGCTGAGAAGAAAAATAATTTGCAATGCCCCTATTGCATGAAGGTGTTCTTGCGAGAGATTAACCTTTATTCACACATAAAAACTCATCACAAACAAGAAGCAAAGACTGACTGCGTTATTGAAGATTCCGATGATGAAAAGGAAGCAGAAGTTCAACGACCAAAACCAACTACTGTTGCTGCTAGAGCTGCTGTCAAATTTGAACCTAGTACAAGCTATGACAATGAGTATGTAGAGAATGATTCACATTACGATTCAATCTTGCAAAGATCATCGGTGGAAAAACAAATTCCAGCTAGAAGACAACATAATGCTATCACCAATGCGAAGCAAAAGATTCTAAATCCTGGCTTTGGTACTCCAAAATCCACACTAAAGACCAAGCCCAGTAAAAATATCAAACAGACTCAATCTGTACACAATGATTATTTCCAGGATGTGAAAATGTCAATGGAACCATTAACTAATAATCAGGAAGAAATTGTATTAATAGATAACAATGAGTATCTCATGAAAGATGATCAACTTATTCTAAGAAAGGGGAAGCCAAATATCAGAAACTACGTGATTCCAGATATGATTGAACCTAGTTCCTTAGAAACAATTCAACCTACTACATCTGTGGAATACACTCATATTCAAAATACAAACATTGAAGAAAATGTGCAGCAACAATCGAGTATGGTTATAAAGAAGTCAGGAAACTTGAATCAACCAATACAAATTGTGGTATCAAATGAAGAAGAATACAAAGCTTTGATGGCTTCTAACCATCCTATTATATTTGATGATGGTGGCACAAACAAGACCCTAACTGTATTGAGTGCACCACACCACAGTCAGACATTAGAGACAACTGCTATTGACTTAGATAATACTCAAGGTAATGAGATGATGATTTTACCAAATGAATATCCTATGAATGTCTCTGAAGGTGTAGCTACTGAAAATTCTAACATTGTAGTTGTATACAGTCACCCTGTAGATGATCAAAACAAGCAATTCCAAATTATAACCACAGGAGGTATAGGAGCACAATTTGTGCAGTCTTCTGCAATTATAACTCAAAATTATGAAACCGTGACTACCTCAACATCTAGAATTACACATAACACAGGGGAACAAACTTGGCAAAATAATATCCAAAATTTAAATGGTCGGCAAATACAGTTACCGCCGCACACAGTTATGCTAGATTCAAATCAAATAGTAACTGGGCCAATTTATAGTGCAACAGGTAATATAGATGACCTTCCAGAGGTGCATTTGGTACCTGAATCTCAGAGCCAGCTATTGCCAGTTACAATTAATCGACAAGATGCAACAATTGAACAAATTAATCAACCAGTTGACCAAGAGACTGCAGAAGATAATATCTCGGGCATGAATTTGATTGAAAAGGAAACAACTACTTTAATTGTAAATGAGACTGTTGAAAGTCATGCTCGAGATAAATCAATGCCTGATATCCAATCTAACCATGAAAACATTGATGAACAAATGGAAAATATGCTTGAGCAACCACTAGCCTCACAACATGCATTGGAACAACCATTGAGAACAGAAAATGAACAGCCAATGGAATCAGAAATCCAAACACAAAATACAAGAGAACAACCAATAAGAGAAATAGATGTTGTATTAGATCAACCAATGGAAACAGAAAATGTAGTAGGCCAACCAATTGAAACACAATATGTGGTAGAACAACCTTTCGTAACAGAAAATGTTATGGGACAACCACTAGAAAATGGAACAGACGAAACTACTATTAATATGATAGAACAATCAGTAGAAACAAGACGTATTATAGAACCAGTGCAAACAGATAACATGATGCAACAAAATTTGGAAACTAGAAATGTACTGGAACAAACAATCCGAACCGAAGGTCCTATGGAACAGCCAGAGGAGTTGGAAAATATAATGGAACAACCAGCAGATTTCGAAAATGTAAGTGGACAATCAGTTGAAATGGAAAATGTGTCAGAACAACCAATTCAAACAGAATGTTTAATGGAAACATCTCTTGACCAAAACATAGAAAACCAGCAAGAACACACTGTTGACTCTGTGACTATTAACAGATTCTCTGAATTTGATAAACCTGACATTGACACGTCAGAAAGCCAACAACCAGAACTTATACAATCACAAGCTTATGATGATATAGTTGAAATAAACCAGACCAATAGTGATGAACCTGTATGTCCTAAGGAATCTGAAAAAAAGCTGAAACATTTAACTTTAGATTGGTCTGATGATGAATATGATATTGCTGAGGGCAGTGATAGAATGACTAATTCTGTTCCAAATGAAGGTTCCCAAAATCAACCTTTGGTTGAAGATATACCAATAGTAGAAGAATCAATAGAAAACATTCAACAAGAAATGCAAAAACAAATGGCTGCTCAACTTGAAGAAGCAGAAGCACAGGCAGCAGCTGAAGCACAGGCGGCAGCTGAAGCACAGGCGGCAGCGGAGACACAGGCGGAATCGGCAGCACAGGCAGCAGCAGAAACACAGGCGGTAGCGGAAGAAGAGGCCGCTGCTGATGTTGAAACCGAAGAAAGCGCTATTTCTTCGCAAGAAGACTCAAGCCAGGAACTGCAACTGCCTCCATTGATAGATTCACCCATTCATACTGCTGTACCAAATCCAATTGTACAACAGAAATTATCATCTTTACTAAATGATTGGGAGGATAATGATTCCCAGGAGGAAATGATTTCTGTCACTACTGAAAATGCTGTGCCTTCGGAAGAGTCCATGAAAGATTTAACTTCTTCCTCAGAAAAAGTCCCAAAAAACGACAATATCAAAAGCTTAGTTAGTGACTGGGATGATGACGAGGAAGAAACTAAAGAATGAATAGCAAACACATTGTAATCAAGATAATCATGAGATGCTATGTTGACATCTTCCAGCTATATTATATTGTCTATGTATACTAATAGCTACCTATATAACCTGCTATGGTTAATATTTAAATTACATAATTATAAGTAGTACTATTAGTTTTTTAAGTAAATGTAGTTATTTTTTTGAAATATAGTTATATTATATAACATGTAAAAATCAGTTAATACTTGGTGGTGTGCAATGTAAAAGTAAAATCTCTTTTTAATATGAATTGCTTAGAAAACAATGGATGACACCATACATGTACTACTTAATAATTTTCTAAAGTATAATTATGGTAAATAGTTGGAGCAGACTCAAGTCTGTTTTAGTTGTGCTGTGGTGCCTGCCTTTTTACTATAATTATAACTTGACAGATGGCATTGTATCCAACAAAAGTGCGGAATTCTGTCTTCCATACATGTTCATACAATTACTGTTACATTAAATTATGGAAAAGATACTGATTATGTATATACCTATTGAAAATAAATGAGTTTTAAAATAAGTTTTTTTTTTAATTTGATGTCTCATAAATAAAACAACATTTCATAGAAAAATACTATTTTAATCAAATTGCAATTGCTGAAATCAACAGTAGAATGATTAAAATTATAATCACATAAGGGTGCAACATCACATGGCAAAAGTATATATTGGCCTTACTTATACTGTATTCCTGACTTGTGTTAGCATTTAGATAGTCCAAGTTAAAAACATAAGCTGAGAAGTATATAAAGAAGTAAAATTAGAAAAAAAGGCAATATAGGAAATTAAGAGGTCCAACTTAAGTACTTTTGATTATATATACTTAAGATCAAGAAATAAAAATTTAGTAAAACAAATAAAAAAATATATATATTTAGCACACATTTCTATAATGAAATGAATTTCATATTTGCAATCACTTTATTTCTGTTGGTATACATTATGTACTCGTAACAAAGTAATACAGAAATGTTATACTGCCTTCATGGCTTAACATAACAAAAGCCACTATGTAACACATCTTAAAAATTAGAAGGTAAACAATTTTATTTCTAACATATTCCAGTTGAAATACATTCAAATGTGCAATATACATATTAAATAGAACAGCTACAGGGGACAACACAATTTAAATGCAGTAGTAGGCTCAATATAAACACACATATGACATATATATATATCACCATTAGAAATGTGTATTTTTTCAAAATACACATTTCTAATGGTGATACATAATTATCAATGTCAAATTAACGCTAGTTATGATTTGTTAAGACATGAAATACTTTTACGATCATAATATTTTGGAATAGTCTTATTATTGACTTAACAAATAACTGGCAATACACACAAACATTCAATACAAGCAGAAATACATCAATGTATGTTGAGATTAATACATTTACTTGTTATTACAAACCTTGACAAATTGATTACACATTAAAAGCTAATTTGCAATCTTGATCAACTACTTGCAAGAGTGAAAAACATATATCACAATAAACTACATTCTTTCACTAATATGAAACACTATCTAGCTATTCATCACAAAGAATATCTAAAAACTATGATTTTGTATATGTTCTGAAACAGTTAATAATTAAAGTGCTTGAACATTAACCACTCGGCAGGTACCTAGTATAAATGAATTGAGGCTACAATCATTTAATTTACATCATTTAAACAACAAAATGGTGACACAAACAAAAAAAATATAGTTATGATGATTGAAAACAGAACAAAGTGGAAGTCAAGAGCTGGTAACTATGCACATGTAACATCCCTTGACTAATTAGGAAGTATCAACTTAAAAAATAATAACAAACATTTTGTAGCGAAGAAATAAAAAAAAACCTTGTTAGAACACCTGTTCCCCTTGCTTCTCCAGCCTTTATAGGAATCACTAATTGAGAATGTCAATAATTTCATGTTGCAATGCATGTAATGATTTAGTTTCATTTATCATCAATTCTGTATGCTTAGCACAATGTCAAATTAACTTCAAAATTTGCCTCTAATGGAAGAAATGTATTTACAAAATAAATTACAATATTTACAATAAAATAAAGCATTTAAACTATTTGCCTAATCATTGGATATTGAGACTAACACATATTTGACCATATACGCAAGGCAAACAAAGCCTACCAACACAAATAAATTGGTCATAATATAGTACATGTTGGACTGTTGCTCTGTTATCACTTCACCGTCAGTTGTGTTGGAATTCTCAGCTTGCAGTATTGCCTCATTCCGCTGCAGCAGCTGCACTTCAATCTCGTCAACATACTCTGGGAACAACTCACAAAACATTTTGTTTTTAAGATTTGTCTCCAAAGATTCCGCAGCCAGGCAACGCTTCTGGTAATCTGAAGTTTCAACAGATCCCAATGTCGGTGTCTTCTCTAACATGAAACTGAGTAGACCAGTGAGGATTGTCGATATTGACCATGCCGGATTCCAGGTGTCAGGATGGAAGTCCGTGATGCTAAGGCACAGTCGAGTGTTTGTCTTGAAACGACCATTTGGTGTGATCATGTAAATAGATGGTGGTTTGAAAGGAAACTCCCTTGGAAACATGATTTTTCCATGATAGTATCCGCCCTCGTACGGACTCTTTTCTGGTCCTTTGACCACGTAATGCCATTCTAAAATATTCGATGGCACTGGTTCCGCCGTTACATATGGAATGGGGTCATTTTTAAGTCTAAGGTAGTCTTGTTTTAGTCGGCTCGTAGCTCCTGTTACTTTGCTTTTTGCCATGACTTAGCACAAAACAACGATCATTAAAAACTTGAGTATGCAATTGAAATGAGTTTCACTACAGTCATACACTATTAATTCTTCAATAAAGTCCGCGATTCTTAATTTTGGTCAAACGAGAATCAATCGCGAATAAATAAAATAATACGTCAAATGATTTGCAATCATTCATACGTCATTGGGGATAGAGGACTAGAGGTGTGTCAAATAGTAACAGATAATCAAAAATCGACTAAGAACTTCAATAATCACTAATCAGTCAAAAAACGTTCCAAGGCCACAACTAGGGACACAAGCTTTGTCTAGTTAAAATGTCATAATCAAACGCAGTCTCTGCTGTACGAGTTAGTTGATGTTGATGACATAAATCTTCAATCTAAAGAGGTTGTGGCGACAGCGACATCTATCGCAACACTTGCGATTCCTACATCGCGCCTTCAAAGTTATCCGCGACATTAGCCCGTCGGAGGATCCTCCCTTTTCTATGGGGGATGAGGAACTTTACACCCTGTTCCTCATACCCCCCCCCCCTCCCAAGGTAAATTTGTACCTAGTGTAAAATATGCAATTAATAAAATATTGAGACGCATCCAACAAAATTTGTTACTAATATATTTAATATTACACAACCCCCCACTCAAATCTTTGATGTGTTTTATCTTCGTCAATTTTTATTGATTTGATAAAACAAAAAATACGTATCCAATATTTTTTGATAATCTAACAGACTAATTAGAATCATATTTTTTTAAGTCAAGCCCGCCACGCTATTCCCAAACCACTGTAACTTCTGAAAGCCAGAATCAACAGTGGCGACCACAAGAAAAGCGCCGAGACAATGAAGCTCGACGATGTCCTAGAGAAACGATTTAACTGTCTTGGATCCCGTAACGAAATTAATCAGAAAAGATAGAAGGAGTAGGAAAAACATTATTTCCACTTCCCTCCATATCAGCAGGAGACAGAACAGAACAAGGCCAATAGGCACACAGGGACGTATAGGTACAACCGGGGTAAGCCCAGTTGTCTAGCACCACGAATATTGTTGTCATTAATATTACTGGGTCTTATGTTGCGAGCTGTATTATTTGATTCCAATAATAGGTATGACAAAAATGCTTGAACGCACGGAAATTTGTTCTAGTTTCTAGAAGCTCCGTATAGTAAATAACTCCGAATGTGACCTGTAGACTATTTAACATAGTATTACGTTCATTCTGCCAAAGACTACACTCCCATAAAATGTGATGTGAAGATTGTTCAAATTCGCAGCCAGATGTAGAACATTGACAAAAAGGCGAGGCAACTAGCTTAAAGGAAAATAATTTACTCTCAAAGTTACCATGCCTTGTGAGAAATTGGGCAACACAGTGATCCACCTCCAGCCATGTCCTGGCCAGCCGCTCACAAACGGATGGAAAGAACTGGTAGAGGTGTCGGCCTTTGATGGAATTATCCCACCTACATTGCCATTCAGACAAAAGTTCCTCCCAGACGTCAGTCTGTGGTTAAAGTGATCTAGCTATTTTAGCACGGTCACGTTGCGTTAAAAAGTCTGCGTCCGCGGTCTCTCGTGCGCAGTAGTACATACACTCCAATTAAGTAGCCCCATAGATCGTCTTTAGAGTTATTAATGATAAACCCCACGTAGATTTAGATATTCTCGTTAAGGCATAAAAGATCTTTTTAGCTTTTTCACTGGGATACTAATTTTAGGCAAGTGTCAGTCAAATTTTCGAGTCCAGCCCGAGTACTTGACTGAATGAGCAGCAGACTGTCGTCCGCGTAACCGGTTAATGAACAGCCGCATAGAAGTGGAATCGCAAGAAAGTCATCAAAGCCTACGTTCCATACATACGGACCCATAACCGAACCCTGAGGGCATCCCATGGTGAGGGACTTTGACATAGAATGATGTACGAGTTTGAGTTTCGCGGAACCATTTAAGAAGTAAGTACGAGTAAACAAGATTGTATATGTTTTTAGGGCAACCACGAATTTTCAGTTTAAGGAGTAGCATCGGCCACCATGCGTTATCAAAAGCCCCAGAAATATCTTGCGATTTTTTTAAGTCAGTAAACATCCCTATTACAATGAAAACACGCAACATCATCGTGAGCTAACTTGTTAGGCCCATAGATCTTGCGGTTAATTACCATTACGAATCAAGTAATTATTTTATAGGTGCGTAATTAAAATCACGTCAACAGTTCCTATTTGTTTTATTAAATAACGAATCTTTTTATTTTACATTATCAGAGACATATTTTAACAATACCTAATAGTATTCAACGAAACATGATTATAAATAACGACAACCAATGGTTCGAAAATTGTAATCTAATTAAACTAAGCAAGACAATAAGGGTTGCAAGCAATTTAACATATACAGTCAACTGAAACAATGAAAATCACCCTTACCTACTGGGGTCTAAAATGGCAACTTTAGCAGATCATAATATGAATTACGTTTAAAAGCGTAAAATGGTCCCATCATAATAGTGACTGCGTCTGTGACCATTTTACGAATTTTAACGCAATTCATGTTTTCCCTATTATGCTCTATTTTCCTAAATGGTCACAGATGCAGTTATTATTATGAAAGGTCCATTTCATCTGCCAAAGTGGCCATTTTAGACCCCCCTGATACAAAATAAAGATGCTGTAAGTACCTACCTCAAATAAACCACAAATAATACGTGTGTCGGTCAACACCAACACAACCTTATGCCCCCAAGTCAACTATCATTATCATATTATTATGTCTAGCCCAGCCTAGGCTTTACCCAACTATGTTGCAGTTCGCTTCCAGTCTAGGCAAATGCAGCTCAATACCAGTATAAATACCACAAGAAGCGACTTTCGTTCTTGTAACAAAAACGTTGCCCCACATTAGTAATTCTCTTGTATCGTGGGAGCGTTTACAAACATTGAAACTCACACAGTGCAAATATATGGAATCAATATTTGCATGATGTTCCGGGTCTGACTGTTTGTGTAAACTTTACACAAAGAGTCAGACCCGGAACAACTGCAGCACCCCAGTTAGTACTGGGTAATACCATACCGTTCTCGTAAGACTGGTTGTCAGAGTTTAGCATCTACAAATGACAACCCGGGTCAAAGGCCGTGCTTTCCGCGTGGCACGGGGTATCATACCGCCAACTTTCAAAACTACTTATAAAGGTATAGTAATACTTTGATTAGTGTCCAGTACTAATAAACTGGATTTTATTCACATGGTACGTGCTAAAACCTCTGTTCTCTCTCTCTCTCTTCTCTTAGTTTAATATTTTATCTTATCAGATTACATGTTTTTAACCGACGAAAAAAAAGACTTCTTAATAGGTTCTCAAGTCAACATATTTATGTAAATTTTCCACCCGTGCTAACGCATATTTACCACAACGCGACCATTTACATGATTGTGACCACTGTTTGCACAATATGTTATCGCTGCGAAACGCGATATGGTGTGACCACAGATATGAGTGACAATGATACGAGTAAATGGTTTAAACGGTTACCATGAATTCAATAACTACGTGATTCTAAATTAATCAGGAAGAAATATTTCGTCAATCGTCGGTTATTGTAAACAAATTGCCGTTCCATACATTTTAACCGTACCTAAAATATTTTTCATGAAATAGGTATCTAGATGTTTTTTTTTTAAGTTTGAATATCGGCGAATATCAGAAACAGATTGTGCATCCATCTACCTTTCAAGATGTTTATTCATCATTTGGAATCACTCTGGAAACAATAACCCAATTCGATTCAGTTTCCTTTCTAACCTAAACGAGAGGCTCTTGCATTATAAAATACAAGTACATGGTTGCAAGGGTCATTCGTGGTTTGGGTAGCTTCGGCAAAGGTCGTTTATACTGGAATCGATTGATGAAATCCGGCCTAACTTATGTATGACGTCAATGTTATTGACATTCCAAGTTTATTTATGTAGACTAGACTGTTAAACAATATCATTTTTTATGATTATCGACTGCTTAATCATATTTTTGTTTAATGTTTGAACGTCTTTTATTAATAAACGGCGCGTGGTTTATGAATGTTGTGTGCACCTGTAATTGGTGTCTGTACGTATACTTACATTGTGGAACGTAAAATGCATGTACTGTTGACGTACTTGCTTTAAATAAATACCTCCATGAGCTTTTTACTTTTCAAAGGATCCATCAGCGTAATATTTTGAGTGTCCTAAATTAAGATTTATATAGTAAAACGCAAGTTTTCCCCAAAAAATCCCAACACTAAATATTTTTGCGTAAGGTCACTTAAATTTGATGTACATAATGCTTGGTTAACGGCATCGTGAATAAACCGTTTAAATCCTTAATAGGTTCAAAGGTTGAACATAATTCACCTACAATTCTTCAACCAGTCTTACCAAGAGTTAACGTATTACCCACAGAGTTGTGAAGGCCAGGCAGTGGCTTCATGTAAAATACTGGTATTAAGCTGCATCCTGTTATGCGGCCGCCACACTATGCTCCTCGCGCTGCCGCTATTTGCCGCGATGTTGCCCGCTCTGCTCACACTGATCTACTCGCGCAATTAATCGCGACGCTCCTACAAAAACACAATCCGACAACATAGGGAGCGATGGGCAGGACGAGGAGCATGGTGTGCGGCATGACGAGTAAAGTGGCCACACTATGTCTCTGCCTCCTTTCCTCGCTACTTCCCATGCCACTCGTCGAGTGTGTGGCGGCCGCATTAAGGTGAAGGCGGTGAAGGCGGCGAGGTAGACCAAGAAATTCGAATTCAGTTTATACAAGTGTCAAGAATGCCTTTTTTATCAAATAATCACTCTTGACACTTGTATGAACTGAGACGGTTGTTTTGGTGATTCTATTCATTACTAGCTGTTGCCAGCGGCTTCACCCGCTACAACTCGAAAATTATCCCACTGGAAGATACAATCGGGATAAAAACTATCCTCTGTGTTAATTCAGGTTATAAACTATCTGTGTACCAAATTTTATTCAAATCCGTTCAGTAGATTTTACGTGAAGAAGTAACAAAAATACACACTCACAAACTTTCGCCTTTATAATATTAGTGTGATAGTTGATTACTCAGTAAATAGACAATTGTTACTGCCGCGAATCCCATTTTATTGAACATACGACTTGACACTGACCGGGAAATTGGAAAAAAACGTAAGGAAATTCGAATTTCGCGGGCTACCTCGTTGCCTTCGTCTTCAACTAGAAGATACTTGGAAAGGGCAAGGCCGACCCCAACATAGTTGGGAAAGGCAAGGCAGATGATGAAAGGTTGTCTACAAGGCCGCTTTCACATTAGGACGTTAGCAGCGCGACAGTCGCGCGGCAGAAGTACATTCCTTCACATTTTTTAAGAACAGCCATAACAATCTGTTGTTATTTGCTAACGTCATAAGGTGAAGTCGACGATGTAGCCCGCAAAATTCGAATTTCCTTACGTTTTTTTGCAATATCCCGGTCAGTGTCAAGTCGTATGTTAAATAAAATGGGATTTGCGGCAGTAACAATTGTCTATTTACTGAGTAATAATGATTAAAACCACCAAAACAACCGTCTCAGTTCATACAAGTGTCAAGAGTAAAAGGCATTCTTGACACTTGTAAACGTAAGGAAATTCGATTTTCACGAGCTACCTCATAAGAAAGCGGTCTATGGAGAGTTACAAGTCTGTGTGGTCATGACGTCATGAGCCACAGTTGAGCAGCATGCTTCGTATCTCATGGTTCAGTTGCTTGAGCAAGTCTTCGTCCGGGCTGTCTTGTTGGACGAGACGATCGCGTTGAGATATTAGCTCGTTGATTTTCTCGTTCATTGGATTTTTTGGAGCGTTCCTGTAAGAGTTTGAGGTTGTTTTAGTAATGTGTTTAGATGTGTAGTTTTGTATGCTGCCTGACTGCGGTGGAGCCCAAAATTAAGATATATTGTATAGCGGGTTGGTGCCCTTAATTTTTTTTGACGACGCGGTGGCTTAAATAGTTGACTGTTGCGCTACGTGTCGCAGGTTCGATCCCCGCCCGGAACAAATATTTGTATCGCCTACAGATAGTTGTTCCGGGTCTGGGTATTTGTGTATGTGAGTTTAAATGTTTGTGAACGCACCCACGATACAGGAGAAGTTCCTAGTGCGTGGCAACGTTTTTTAAGGAAAAAAAAATAGATTATTTAACTAAATAAGAAAGGTAATGTTAAAAGTGTATCCATAGATTTCGCAAAATAACTCGTAAGTTCGTCGCATGCTCATTAGCTGAGCTGACAGAATTGAAGGGAACCGCAGAATGTATTTTATATTCTCTCAAATTTGGTTTTACTTACTTTAGCTCGTGAAACATGTCTAATTCGTCGCGAGCAGAAGGATCTGAAACAAAGAGTTATTTTTACAAATTTCCTAGTAATACGGGACTGCAGTTGGGTTCCCCACCCAAAGACCAACCTAGGCGCTTGCCTATAGCTTGCGGCTTAACCTGAAGAGCACTCCGAGAGAATAATAACAGTATTATTTAACCACGAATTCTTCCAATAAAAAAATTTCGTCTAAAAAAATTACCAATGCGTACTATAAGGGGGTAAAAGTTTCTTGGCACTGTGCCATTATAGGGATGTTTACTGACTAAAAAAATGTGATTCTAATTAGTCCGTCCGTTAGATTATCGAAAAATATTAGATACGTTTTTTTGTTTTATCAAATCAATAAAAATTTACGAAGATAAAACGCGTCAAAGATTTGAGTGGGGGTTTGTGACGTCACTGACCGATAAAAAATATCATACTAATGTCGTATAATATGACGTCACACGAGTTTTTAAAGCACTGTATTGTCTTCATTGTTTGTTTACGTGAAAAAAGAAAAAAATACGTGTCCAATATTTTTTGGAAATCTATCTGACGGACTAATTAGATTTTTTTTGTAGTGTAGTGGATAGAGTTTTATGAAGTAGTTGGTTTTAAGAATTTCTCGGTAGCAGCCACGAAGTCTGAATTTGTGCCCGGTTGATGGCAATAGGGCCTATTAAATGGGACTTTAACATAACCGGCGAAAAGTGGGCGTACTATTAGGTACACCTCTGCCTAACCCTACGGGGATTACTGGCGTGATGTTATGTAGTTATAAAGTAGTTTAAAAGGAGTCACTGACTTATCATAGAATGTGTGTTGAGTGCAGGTGTGTTCGCCAGTATGTCCACATAGAAGTCATCTTTCAACTTCTCCAAATTAACAGGAATTTGATTCACGTTGTTTTCTTCTTGTTCGTCCAATGGGTCCAGTCTAGAAGAAAATAGAACGGTTTTAAAGCAGATGATAAGATATTTACTGTTGTCATCCCACGACGTAGACGAAACAATATTCTCGGGAACACAGCTAAGCCATTTCGTGGCAAAAAAAAGGATGGTGGTTTTCAATTGGTATCAAACCGCATGAGCTCTTTTAAAAACTGGTATTATATTTTACTCTTAGGACTTGTTTACGGAATCGCGAGGCGTCGCGCGTTGCGTTTTTAATTCAAGCACATGGCGATGTATTAAAACGTTAACGATTTTCAACGACAAGCGATTTTTCGCTCGTTAGTTCAAAATGCAGCGTTCGTTGCGGTAGACCCGCCTCTCAGTACATGAATAAATCAAATAGCACGCGACAAGCTTTCAACACGCGCCGCGCTTCCGTAAACGAGCCCTTACAAGAAACATGCGATTTCCCGTGCTCGATAGTGGTCAAATCTATTTATGTGACTACATGTCAAGATACTAACTATCGTACTCAGAGAGTTTTAATGATTACTTAGGCCATCACTTAGTAAAGGTTTTGACAGTTTTGTCATACGTAGTATAGTATGTCAAATCTTTACTAAGTGACGGCTTAAGTAATCATTAAATATCTGTGAGTACCGCAGTTAGATTTGTAAGTTATTAGGGTAGTTAACCAAAATTCTAATTAGTCCCTCATATAGATTACCAAAAAATATTGGACACGTATTTTTTCTTTTTTCACGTAAACAAACAATGAAGACGATACAGTGCTTTGAAAACTCGTGAACTCCTCGAAAACGTCACCATGTCAGTCACATTTCTCACACATTGTCACATTTTTAACTACAAATGACGTCACAACCCCCCACTCATGATCTTTGAGGCGTTTTATTGCCGTGAAATTTAATTAATTTTATAAAACAAAAAACACGTATACAATATTCCTAACTGACGGACTAATTAGAAACATAATTATTTTTGACCCAGTCCGATTATGGTGAAAACCGCATCCATTGTCCAGTTTGTAAGAAGAACGCGGTCATACAAACATGTACGACAAGGGAATTGTATTATTCTACTATTTATTATACATTATAGTTCTAACCCCATCTCGCCGAGTTCCCTCCGGTCGTGTTGCAGCTGCGTCAACATCTGTTTCCGTGTGTGCAACTTCACGAGATGCAGTTCCCGTACAGCGCGACCCCACTGCTCCTTGAAGAACGCCTTCGACTGCACCGCGCTGTCCAACTTCTCTTCTAGGTAACGCTGGGGATTGCCACGTGTTGACTATGAGTCCTGCACACCACCGACAGTGGCCTATCTGGAAATCTCCGAGCCCAGGTTGGCCACTGCAGATATAATCTAGCCAAATGAGGTAGCCTCGATACATCCCAAACAAATTGTCAGTGTGGAAGATATGCGCCCATCCTGCCCATGCACTTGAACTTTTCAAGATTTACTCGAAGCAAATGATAGAGCTGTGCTGCAGGGCTATTACGTATCTTTTAAATGACAGTGGCTATCATCTAGTGTCCATCAATTAACTGTCAAATGGTTCTATTTTGTACTAAACCATAACCAATTTGACAGTTAATCCATGGACAATATGATAGCCACTGACATTGAAAAGATACGCAATAGCCCTGCAGGTGACTCTATCCTGATCTCATACAATTTGACCCCATCGACACGCAAAGAATAAGAAATAATTATGAGAGAGTCAGATGTGTGTTATTTTGGAGAGTTTTATTATTCTACTATCCAAAGCTTTTTCCTGGTGTTAAGTAACTCGGTTCTCTTCAGAAAAAGATGAATGATTAAGAATAGTCTGCCAACGAGTTTAAACATTAGGTGCTTACTAATTCTTGTATGAGGCTCGCAGTTTGATCTTTGGTCAAGCCGGAATATCGGCTCTCAGATTCCTTTTCAGTATTCTTGATGTTGTTCTGTAATAGATTGAAATTAATCATCAATTATTAAAAACGACTAACTGCGGTACTCAGAGATATTTAATAATTACTTAAGCCGTCACTTAGTAAAGATTTGACATACTTTTGTATGACAAAACTGTCAAAACCTTTACTAAGTGATGGCCTAAGTAATCATCAAAGCTCTCTAAGTGCGGCAGTAAGTCGGCAAAATGTTGTAAGAAGTGAGTGTCAATGATTATTGTTATTATTATTGACTAAATAATAACAGCCGTTCGGCCGATCTTCAGGTCAAGCTGCGCTTGTCTAGGTTGATCCATGATGGGTGACCATTGTACACCACAACATACCAAGTTCTCTCCGTGGCTCGGAAAGTACTTTAAACCGTTGGTTCTGACATTTTTTTTAATGGGACAAGCCCGCCTGACTATTCCCAAACCACTGTAACTCGTGTAAGCCAACGAAGCTCGACGAAGTCCCAGAGAAATTATTAAACTGTCTTGGACCCGATCCCACAACGAAATTAATCAGAAAAGAGTAGCGGAGGAGTAGGAAAAACAAAAATTTCCACTTCGTTCGATTCTTCCTGTCATTTATAGATATTTGACGGTTAATATCAGAAGTCAGAAACCAAAAGTCTGACATCCAGTCTTACCAAGGCAGATCGTTTTACCTAGTTACTGGATAGGGTAGTTAACAAAAAAAATCTTATTAGTCCGTCATAAAGATTACCAAAAAATATTGAACACATATTTTTTCTTTTTACACGTAAACAAGCAATGAAGACGACACAGTGATTTGAAAACTCGTGTGACGTCATACTCTAAGACATTAGTATGACATTTTTAAGCGGTCAGTGACGTCACCAACCCCCACTCAAATCTTTGACGCGTTTTATCTTCGTCAATTGTTATTTATTTGTTAAAACAAAAAATATGTTTCCAATATTTTTCGATAATCTAACAGACGGTCTAATTAGAATCACATTTTTTCAGTCAGTAAATAAGTAAACATCCCTAATTAATTGTGGAGGTCAGATAGGCAGCCGTTTCACGTAAAATACTAGCAGTCAGTGGCATCAGGGCCCCGAGTCTGCTATTCAATAGTGTCAGAATAATCTATCACTGATCTCATAATTGATGATTTTGACAAGTTTGGTGTTGTCAAAATCAACAATTATGAGATCAATGATAGACCATTCTAACACTATTGAATAGCAGACTCGAGGCCCTGGTTAGACTGGAAGCCGACCTCAACATAGTTTGGGACAAAAGTTAGGCAGATTATGACCATTATAAACAGATTACAAATATTTATTGTTCTACTAGCTGTTGTCAGTGGCTTCACCCGCTACAACTCGATAATTATCCCACGGGAAGATAAAATCGGGATAAAAACTATCCTATGCGTAAATCCAGGTTATAAACTATCTGTGTACCTAAATTTTATCTAAATCCGTTCAGTAGTTTTTGCGTGAAGAAGTAACAAACATACACACTCACACACTTAAAAACCTTCGCCTTAATAATATTAGTTTGATTCCTTCCTACCTTAAGCAATTCAACTTGTTTCTGTAGCTGTTGTATCTTGGCTTCTAACTCTTCGACCTTCATATCTTTAAGCTTGAGCTGATGGTTCATGTCATCCTCCATCTTCTGTGAGGCTTCCCGTAACTCTTGGTATTTGGCAGTGTAGTGGGATTCTAAAGCTTTCTTTGCGTCTAACAACTGAAACATAAGATTCGTAATATGATAAAAAAAATGTTTATTTCACTACAAAAATTATACAATAACATATTATATGACTTGATAGGCTTAGTATACAAGTTTTTAAAATGGAATCCTCTGTTGCCGAACTAGGACGGATCCTGTATCTCGGTAAACAGCGCCATCCCCTAACAGATTTCACTACAATGATGAATTTTGTTTAGCCCGTTATTTGCTGTTCCTGGGCAATGGTTCTTCATACCAATTTAAAGAGAATTAACTTACTAATAATATTCTACCCACAAATCCTACAATGACAAAGTAAGGGCTAAGGGCGTCTGAATGTGTTTATTTGGATAAAATTTGGCACAAGGAAAGATAGACAGACCACGAGCTGGGTCAAGACAGGATACCATTTAGCCAGGTAATACTTGACGGCACGGTTGGCGCAGTGGCTCACGCAATGGACTGCTGCACTACGTGTCGCGGGGTCGATCCCCGCACGGAACAAATATTTGTATGGCCTACAGATAGTTGTTCCGGGTCTGGGTATTTGTGTATGTGAGTTTAAAAGTTTGTGAACGCACCCACGATTCGGGAGAAATTTCTAGTGTGGGGCTAGTTTAAAAAAAAAACATTTCTATAGGATCATTTCTGACCCAATAACTTTTTGTCTTACTTAAGAATAGAACTTAGAAACGCACGCTTAGCAGTCTCATTTGCAACCGCGAGACCAAAGAGGCAGTCTTAGGCTGCCTGTCCACTGAAACCGAGAAATATTAACCAATAGGATTGCACACTGCAACTGAGGGCAGATTTTATGCAATCATATTGGTCAACATTTCTCTGTTTCTCACTCCGCTTCAGTGGACAGGCAGCCTTAACGTTGCCACTCGAAAGCACACAAATTTGATTTTAAAGCATCTCATACCTTTTGCTCCCTCTCCGTATTCCGGTAGCCCCTCAACCGGAAGTCTTCAGTCGCGCGACTGAGATCCGCGGCCAGATTGCGACATTGCTCTATGCCTTTGCTGAGCTTGCATTCCAGCTCCACCTGCTTCTTCGCCCACTCTTTGGCTAGGAGTTCTAGGTGATATTCTTCTTTGCGTTTTAACTGGAATTATGGAAAACAAATCTGTAACTTTACATAGTGTAAAATAAAGTCACTCCCGCTCTTTGTACGCTTAGATCTTTTGAACTCCACAACAGATTTTAATGCAGTTTTCAGCAATAGATAGTGTTTCAAGCGGATGGTTTATATGTAGCTCTAAATCATCAACGGGCAAAGTTGGTGCGGGTTGGCTAGTCATAAATAAGCAGAGAAGTTTTCATAAGAGGGCACTGCAATTTAATTGGGACAAGCCCACCACACTATTCCCAAATCACACTGTCGATTCTGGCTTACATGAAATGCACTTCTGAGAGCCAGAATCAACACTGGTTCAGAATCACCAGAAAAGCGCCCAATATTTTTATAATAATAATTTTAGGTAGACAGGGGTCACGGGCTACAGCTGAAGCCTCTTTACCATCGTCAATGAATTGTATAGTTCTACGGAATTTAATTATTTCGAAGCGCATTACGCAACATCGAAAAGGAGGCTGGAACACCTGTGTAAGTCACAAAGAACACCAACTTTTGGTAACTTAGTTAACCAAAAGGAAAGAAAATGTATTTATTGGTCTCACACAGGACAACGCAATTTGATAAAAAAAACAATACCCTAGAAAACTTAAGTAACAGTTTCTAAACCTTTTAACATAATATATTAAACCAAACTTAGTCCTGTACGAGGCCAAAAGGCCACTATCTCAGCATGGTGCTGTAACATTCATGACAGATGTCAATGACACAGCGCTGGTGTTCTGATAGGGCCCAAAGTGACACCACAATCACGAACAAAAAAAAAAAAACAACAACTAATATAAAAATAAATAAATGGTGTGCACCACATCTCCATGTCCTTGCCGCATGTTACTTGGGGTCGGCCCAGCAGTCTAGTAGCAGTAGTTCGGTTGTTAGTCCGGTTGAAATATAACGTCGAACTACTGATACTCTTTGCAACAGTTTGATTTGTAATATTAAGAATAAAATGCTACCCTAGTACTTGCCACGCTTCATCGACACACACCAAATTGGTGGCTAGCAGTACCAGGATCACATGTCACACCAGGATCTGTCACTTGACCTATGCTACCCTAGTACTTACTACCCATCACCGGCACACACCAAATTGGTGGTATTTTTGTGTGTGTGTATGTTTGTAATGAAAAAAATCAAAAAATTCTGCGCCGATTTCTAAAATTTTCTCACCATTGGAAAGCTACATTCACCCTGAGTAACATAGGCTACTTTTTATCCCTGTATTCCCACGGGAACGGGAACTACGCGGGTGAAACCGCGTGACGTCTGCTAGTCTTTCATATAATTCTTCCCACAATAAAATTCATACATCGCTTCTGGCCGCCCTGTCCATCCATCAACATTTATTATTAAACTTACTTGACATTTGAACATTTCTTGCTGTTTTTCTTTCCAGTCCTCGAGCTCGTCGACAAACCTCTGCATTATGGAGTCGCGTTCTGCCGCCGGGATAACTGCGTTCACCATCTCTGTTAATTGTAATGATTTTGTTTAGAAGAAAACTACAATAAGCTACAAATTAGCGTGGACGCAATAAGGCAGTTAACAAAAATAATCTAATTAGTTCGTTATATAGATTACCAAAAAATATTGAACACGTATTTTTTCTTTTTTCACGTAAACAAACAATGAAGACGATACAGTGCTTTGAAAACTCGTGTGACGTCATACTCTAAGACATTAGTATGACATTTTTTAGCAGTCAGTAACATCACTAACCCCTACTCGAATCTTTGACGCCTTTTATCTTCGTCAATTTATATTGATTTGATAAAACAAAAAATACGTATCCGATATTTTCGATAATCTAACAGACGGACTAATTAGAATCACATTTTTTTAAGTCAGTAAAAATCCCTATTGGTGGACGTGAATGTGATGGGTATATGTAAGGATCGTAGCCGGTGGCATCGAACACGTATAAACAAAATAAAATTATCGTCACCATCATCATAATTATATGTTTTTGTTTGGGGAGGGGGTGGGAAGTCATCAAATAACCCCTTCCGCTCTGGGCAGAGCGAAAGGGAGTGTCAGACTTCTACTGACTAAAAACCACCCATGTTCCTTCTTAGCCCTTCGTGTCGAGGCCGCGGTATCTCTTTCGAACAACCCGCATCCCCGACGGGATCATCATACGCCTAACCTTCTTCAAACTATGTTAGCTTGGCTTCCACTCTAACCGAATGCAGCTGAATACCAGTGTTTTACATGGAGCTATAACTATGTGCCCTCCACAACCCAGTTCTTCATCATCATCAGCCTATTTTGTTCCCACTACAGGGACTTAGGCCTTCTCTCTAGAAGAGGGATGGGCTATAATCCACCACGCGGGCCTAGTGCGGGTTGGTAGATGTCTCATGTCTTCGAATTTTTTGGTTCTAAGACATGCCGGTTTCCTCACGATGTTTTCCTTCACCGTAAGTCGGGGCCGCTACCACTGACCTACCACTGCTCTCCCAGTTAGTACTGAGTAATACGATACCCCTTGGTATAACTGTTTTATTTTTATGGGACAAGCCCGCCATACTATTCCCAAAACCACTGTAACTCGTGTAAGCCAGAACAAACAGTGGCGACCACAAGAAAAGCGCCGAGACAATGAAGATCGATGAAGTCCCAGAGAAACGATTTAACTGTAAAACTGGTTGTCGAACTTTCTGGCCACTCACTACCTGTATCGACTGTCAAAGATCTACAGATGACAGCCGGGACCAACGGCTTAACGTGCTTTCCGAAGTGCGGAAGAAACTCGGTATGTAATGGGCGGTCACCCATCCACCCAGCTTTGGCAAGCGCTGCTAAAGCTCAAAAGATTGACCCGAGCGGATGCTATTTTTTAACCCCCGACGCAAAAAAGAGGGGTGTTATAAGTTTGACGTGTCTGTCTGTGGCTTCGTAGCTCCGAAACAAATGGACCGATTTATAGTTAGTTTTTGTTTAAAGGGTGATTTAATCGAGAGTGTTCTTAGCTTTGTTTGGTGGAAATCGGTTCAGCCGTTTAATAGTTATGGGGAATTAAAGTGGGAACAAACATTGAATATTGTGATCTCAAAATACCCATTCCGAGGTTTTTTAAATTTTAAATTTAATCAAAGTTATTAGCAACGAGTTCCTCCATGACCGAGTTCAATAATATAGAACGACCTTACCTCTTTCTTTATATTCTTTTCTTTCGGCGTGAGCGATGTGCGTATCACTTTTGCATGTCTCTCTATCTTGTAATGGTATTGGTCTGAAATACAGAGAAGTAAAATTACTTAACTTTTTTCGCATTATTTCACATTCGTCGATCAAGTCGATTATCTGTGCTTATAAAGAGGTTATTTGCAAGTTCGGATGTTGGGTAAACATGAGGTTTATTCTACTGATCTTAAAATCAATCAAACCCTGATTTACAAACTAATATTATACAGATACTAATATTATAAAGAGATCAAGTTTGTATAGCTAACTAAAATTCAGTTTGATCCCTTTAAGACCAAAATTAGACAATTATGTTGTTGTTGTTATATTCACCTGTTCTCCGTCTCCCTCTCACACTGCAGTCCCGTCTCGCTCCTGCTAGCTGCAGGCGCTGCCTCGCACTGCACCTGCATGTCGGCCATTGCCGGACGTGTGCGAGACGCGAGCAACTTCTCCTGGCTTAGAGTGAACGAGTCGCACATCCTCTTTATAAGTTCTGTGATTTCGTTGGATTGGAGGACTGAGTCACCAGACGCTGTTTTGTATCTGAAAGTTTATTTTATGATGGATTAAATTAGGAGGAAGGAAACGGATTAAGAAATATGATGAAAATTATCAGAAACAATCAATTTTGACTTCCATAAATCACTTCTTTTATTTTACTTTTTCCATTTTTTATTTTAACTTTGGGAAATCTTCAAATGACTCTCCAGCTTTGAGCGAAGCAGAAGGGAGTGTCAGACTCTTAGGCCCACTTGCGCCAGGCTGGGTTAACACGGTTAACCCAGAGGTAAATACTACTTTGGAGTTAAATTCTAATTATGTCTTGCACCATCAAGAGTTAAGGCTTAACCATGAGTTAAATTTTTAATTATTAATAAAAATTTAGAACATTAACACTGAGTTAGTAAACCTCGAGTTACTTATTTAACTCAAAGTTTTGGTACAAGTGGGCCTTACTGACTAAAACCCATAACCCATCCGTGTTCCTTCTAAATGCCCTTTGCGTTCCAGGGCCGCGGTGACTATTTCGAACAAATTCCGGAACCCAGGCAGGCAGGTCAAGAGTGCAGGTCAGGGCATGCAGCGCAAGATGGCGCGGTGGGCCACACAGGTAACTGTGTGGATACGCCGCATACACACTTGAGATCTGAGAGTTCCATCGACCCCTATGTGAAGATATTGTCAAAATGGACTCACCTAGCAGTATTGCTAGCAGCCATATTAGTATAGGCGACCCTGCCTACATCGTGCGGCAGGTTGGTGCAGCTACCCGCGCGGTAGTCCAGGCTGTGCTCCTGCGGGGCAGTGACACGGTCTGCGCTCTCCAGGTGAGTCGCGCTGCGGGCTGTCAGGTTGGTGGGTTTCTGAGGATGGTTTATTACGTTTGAGTACTATGGAGAGGCTTGGGGCTGAGTGATAACAGCCAGTGTCGATCATCAAGGTAAGTAACCTTACCTCTTTTTTTTTGGGGGGATGGGAAATCATCAGATAACCCCTCTCGCTCTTGGGCAGAGCGAAAGGGAGTGTCAGACTTCTACTGATTAAAAACCACCCATGTTCCTTCTTAGCCTTATACGTCGAGGCCGCGGTAACTTGTGTACAACCCGCAGCCCCGACGGGAAGTAACCCTACCTCGGATCGTTTTTGGACGAATTTATGACTGATTTTACAGGCTGCATTTAGAACGTTGGATTAGTTAGACATATTTGAGAACTGAGTTAACAAGAAATTGTTGTTTTGCTAAATCATCATCATCGACAGCCAATGCTGGACATAGGCTTTGTTTGTGCCAAGTTTATGGTTTGGCTTATTTAGGCAATACTAAAGTAACTGCGCGACTGCTCAGCCTCTTTCGATTCCCTAGTTGGCCAATGTTATTCGGTTTTTTCATCAGCAATCTTCTAGTAACAGCCACAGAGTGGATTTGAACCCGGTTGATGAGCAACGGACTTATCATAATTATCTGGCGGGATGTAGGTGTACTACCATTATAAAAACTACATATAGCCAATAATACAGGCGTGATATTATGTTAAGTTCGACTGGTATGGAAATCGAACACAGAAACTCAGAAAAACCAGCAACTTTAGCAGTCCTGAATACAGCAATAGCGTATTTCACGAAAAAAATCGAATTAGTCCGTCTGTAAGATTTTCAAAAAATAATGGACACGTATTTTTTGTTTTACGAAATTAATAAAAAAAATACGAAAATAAAACGTGTGAAAGATCATGAGTGAGCTTTAGACGTCACTTTGTGGGTAAAAAAGTACTAACCTTGTGACGTCACACGACTTGACGCGACTTTTCGAAGCAATGTATTGTCTTCATCTTTTGTTTACGTAAAAAAAAGTGTCCTTTTTGAAAATCTATCTGACGGACTATTTGGATTTTTTGGTGAAATACCCTATGCATAAATCGACTAGTACCTGTGGCTCATTCTTCACCCCAATATACTTCAAACTCATCTCCACATCCACGAAGGGTCGTCTCCCATACTCCCCCGCCTGGCTATCGTCACATCTCAGTATAAAACATCGCTCGTGTATCGTCAACGCGCTGTTAGAGTTACAGAATTTGTCTATAAAATGATTGATGTCGTCCGTTGGGATTATCTTGCGGAGATCCATGCTGCAGATTCCTGTAAAGTAAGACATATTAAAAAACTGTTCACGGCAGTACTAATGAACATTGTGACGACGAAAGTGCGTACATTTTCTGTTAAGGACTGTCATTTATGACCAAAGAAACGGTGGATGCATGGACTGTGTTAAGATGGACTATGGCAAAAAAGGTGTCTCATGAGATGACGAGAGACAGAGAATTATGGAAGAAAAAGACTGGAGAGCGTGTATGCGTTGCTGTACACTGCCGAGCGTCCTAAAGCAGTTATAGACATCCTGGAGCAGACGTTTGCGCTACCCGAGACTATTGTGCTTCATGAGATTTCCCTCGTCCGGAATTTGCCTAAGATAAGCCATGACCAAAGAGAGCTCAATTCCTTTGCATGTAGGTTGCGTAACTGCATAGCCGTCATTAATAGTTTGAACCAAAAAGAATATCTTTATTCTATTGAAATATTCCATACTTACCTACTTACTAAATTAACTTAGTAAATTAACTCCAATATTGTACAGTCAGTGGAAAGATTTTGCTTACCGTAGCGACCGATGTGTACCAAAACTACAAGTGTTGTCTACATTTCTTGATATTGAGGCCGATAAACAAGTTTCGACCCCAAATGAATTGAGTATTTCACTAAAAAAATCTAATTAGTCCGTCAGGTAGATTTCCAAAAAAATAATGGCCACGTATTTTTTCTTTTTTTACGTAAACAAAAGATGAAGACGATACAGTGCTTCGAAAAGTCGTGTCAAGTCGTGTGACGTCACAAGGTTAGTACTTTATCACCCACAAAGACAGCACGGTTGGCGCAGTTGCTCAAGCAATGGACTGCTGCGCTGCGTGTCGCGGGTTCGATTCCCGCACGGAACAAATATTTGTATGACCTACAGATAGTTGTTCCGGGTCTGGGTATTTGTGTATGTGAGTTTAAATGTTTGTGAACGCACCCACGATACAGGAGAAATTCCTAGTGCGGGGCAACGTTTTTAAAAAAAAAAAAAAAAAAGTTACGTCAAAAGCCCCCACTTATGATCTTTGACTCGTTTTATCTTCTTGAATTTTTATTCATTTGATAAAACAAAAATAACGTTTATTTTTAGATAATCTAACTGACGGACTAAACAGAATCATATTTTGATTAGGCAGAAAACATCCCTATTACTCTATGCTCAGTACGATGATGAGAACAAGTCCTCTTTTCTACACCTATTAGATATCTTGGTCTACATACCGACATCCTTCTCCCCGGCACAGATCCTGGTGACAAGATGCGGGCACTCGGCGAAGTACCTCCCCAGTGACGTTAGGTCGGAGACTAGTCGTAAGGACGTGCGTTGATTGAACTGAACGTTATAGCCGCCATTACTGCTTGTGGTTGCAGTCATTCTGAAACGGATTTTTCATATGTCATTATTTTGTAAGATAGTTGTTATAGTTACCTTGCTTCTGCCCGTGGCTTTGCCTATTATGACAATTGACGTCCACAACCCAGTTAATACTGGGTAACACACTCCCTTTGGTAAGACTGGTTGTCAGACTTTCAGGTCACTCTGACTACCTGTAACACGAATACTGTACCAAAGAAAAATTTCTGACCTCCATGCAGGAGATCAGAAATTATGTGAACGTCCTTATCTGATAAAAAGTCTAAGGCCAACCTTTGCGCCAAATAGCTAAGTCCAGCCAGCCATTAATGCGTGGAGAGGTAACAAACATGACACTTAGGTACAAAGTTATTTTTGTAATTTGCTATACATTTACTTCACTAGGGTAAAGAATAGTTGTCTTCTGTTACTGTACCTAAACCCAATATAAGTTTTATTCCTCCCCCTCTGACCCATGTTAGAGCCAGCCCGCGATGCTGAGCCAGTCCTTCTACATCAGTCCCTATATAATGATCTCACTCAGATCCAGCCTGACCCTTTGCTGTCCTCTTCAGTGACGAGGATACACGAAGACACCCCAGGTTAGTCCGTTTAAGCAAAAACCAGCCTCATAAAAAAGTAAGCTGCGAGATGCCATTTAAAAAAAAAACCCTTTATTAGCGTTAGCAAAGGCTCGAAGGCTGTATGTAGTTTTGTACATACATACCTATCTGTCATAATTTCGTGCGTGAAAACAGAATAGCTGACGAAGCAATCCACACCTCTTGCAGCATTTGGGTCTGGTAACAACTGGAACATATATAGGAATCAATCAATTTCAACATAACATCAGCGATAGACAATAAGTGCCTAGAACTAATCCTAATCCGTGATGAATAATTCATTTTAGGCCTTGCCGCAGTCGGGTAAAATCTAAATAAAGCCGGGCAGAAATTCAACTACAAGTTTCGCATCTTCAGTAGCGTCTACCATCAGTAACACCGCGTAATTTGCCAATCACAGACCACGCCGAACACGATAACGTGTAAGTGTCCCATCGTTGCTGGTACACAAATAACACCACATTCATACTTTTGAGATCATTTAAAGCAGTGTGAAAATATGAATATCCAAGACTATTTACGGTATAATCCTTATTCATTTTGTATATTTGTCGGCGTAAATAATTCATACGCTGCACATCAACAACGCGCAGAGCGCACGTGCAACGGAACGTCACGAGCTAGTCATGCGGCGCGCCCCACTATCGACGCCCCACCAGTAGCAAAGTGCTATATAATATAATAGAGTGGGCATTCATCGTTGGCATACAAGTTAATCGGACGTTTTAGGAGTGAATAATATTATTTTATCTTGAATTATCATTTAGAAAGTTATTTCATGATTTTATTGTTAAAATGTTATAATTATTGAGTTCAATTGTATAAAAAGGTTTGGTAATATTCTGATTTAAAAGAGTGTCCATGGATTTGGTTGCCCGTTCTTCTCTATAGAGATTTACGCTAGGAAATGTGTAATTACAGTACTTTCACAAGTTATTATGCCTTGTGACTGTGGCTGTAGCTTTGTGAAAATAAATGCTTGAAGTTTGAGATTCCGTTTGATGTTTTTATTTGTGAGACACCTCTCCTCTTATATATTTAGTAATGCAAGCTTTTAAATGTATATTTTAAGGAAGAGCGCTGTTGTGTGAGTTACAGACATTCATTTATCTAGTTCTGACACAGACGTCTGGCGAATTTCTGTTTGCATAAGCTCATTTAAAATAGTTTTTAAGTATTTAATGTATCGCTTGAATTGAATACAATCATCAGTCTCCTGCCCTTATCTAAATTTATTTGGAGTCGGCGTAACATGCTTCTTCTTCCATACTTCTCTGTTTCTCGTCATGCCAGCAGTCACCTCCTTTCTAGCCATATCATCCTTCACACAGCAATAATAAAATTATAATATAAGCTCTTACCAAGTCCACATTCTCAACAGCGCCAATAACGAAGCTGAGTACAAACAGCTGCTTCCCTCTGCCAATTTGTATGAGACCCTCATCACATAACAGCTTTGGGAGAATATCCGGCGATGACACCGACTTCTTACTTTCTGTCATGTATTCCTCTGCAAAAAGGATTATAAAATCGTGAATAAAGTCAAGAAAACGAAAACGTCGGCAGTGAAATGGTCAGACGACATTGTTGTCAATGCAGGAGTATCTTAGATGGGGCTGGCACAGGAGAGTGGAGCTTGGCATAAGCAAAAAGAAGCCTTTACCCAGCAGTGGGTAAAATCGAGCAGTGGATGATGTCGACGAGTGAGAAAAGGGCACAGTGTGCAAAGTTGAGGTAGATGAAATATCTGTACCTATAGTGTATACAGTATTTATTGACACTGTTAAGGGTTTCTTTTGCTGAGCATGGCCATGTATGGGTTCCATTTCCAGACGAGCAAGGTTATTGTGTTTTTTCATTTGTTTTGTTTTAAAAAATTATTTCCATATTACATTAGTGGTTGCAGACTAGACAATAAGGACAATCATATGATTCGAATTAGTCCGTCTGTTAGATTATCAAAAAATATTGGATACATATTTTTCAGTTTTATCAAATCAATAAAAAATTACGAAGATAAAACGCATCAAAAATTTGAGTGGGCGTTTGTGGTCACTCACCTGTAAAAAATGTCGTAGAATATGACGTCACACGAGTTTTCAAAGCACTGTATCGTCTTCATTGTTTGTTTACGTGAAAAAAGAAAAAATACGTGTCCAATATTTTTCGGAAATCTATCTGACGGACTAATTAGTTTTTTTTTTGTTAACTGCCCATTGGGTTGGACCGGTTAAATGATTACCAGTTAAACATTCCATTAGGAATTTGTTCTAGTTTACTATATTGTAGACTGAAAGCCGGCACTAACATCGTTGGGAAAAAGCTAGGCAGAAGATAATCAAGCGCGCATATTGCATGAGTCCTAAAGGTAACTGGCGAAAAGTAGTTATATTGAGGTTTATACCCAATACCCTAGATTCATACATTATACCCTATGCACCCCAGTTCCTTGAGAAAAGCCAGAAACGTATTGCTGTTATGTTACTTATCTTAAATTTTAAATGTCGTAAGAAATGCAGTAGACAAATATACGTACTCAAAGTCATCAACATAGTTTTGGCAGAGGGCAGATTTGATGCTGAGGCAGATGGGTACGCTACCTCATTGCTGTGGAACAAACGGAGCTCATTCCTCTGTAATCATAAGGTAATTTATGGCATGATAATAATCCTATAAGTAAATATGGCACTTCTTTTCTCGATTTTATATATTAGCATCAAACCTAGATAGGAGAACAAAGGCACCCCGATTTCCCGTCGGGGCTGCGGGATGCTGTAAGAGATACCGCGGCCTCGATATAAAGGGCTAAGAAGGAACATGGATGGTTTTTAGTCAGTAGAAGTCTGACACTCCCTTTCGCTCTGCCCAAAAGCGGGAGGGGTTATTTGATGATTCCACCCCCCCTCCCAAAAGGCACCCCGATTTTCTATGGTACTATAAATCTATTGGAATAATTCATTAAAAATACCTGTTTACACCAGCCAGCTTTTTTTTACTTTGCTTCATTCTAGGAATTTCTCCTGTATTGTGGGTGCGTTTACAAACATTTGAACTCACATACATAAATCCCAGACCCGGAACATATTTTTGTTTCGTGCGGGGATCAAACCCGCGAGTCGCGACACGCAGCGGAGCAGTCTAATCGCTTAGCCACAGCGCCAATAGTGCCGTCATGACATACAATAAAAATTATTATAAGCCAGGTACATAACGGAACTACCAATAAATCACATTAAACCAAAAAAACGCTATCTTCCACTAGCAATGTATGTAATTAGCAAAGTAACTTACCTAACAGTAAACGGAGCATTTTACATAAACAATATTTATTTGGCAAGTAATTATGTGGTTATAGACATGCAATACCAAATTAGTAATTACGTATGAATACAGATGAGTTTTTTGCTAGTTTTTTTTCTGTTTCCTGACTTACTATCAACGTTTCAAATATTTGTTAATTATATCCGACATGACAAAGGAAATGATGTCTAAATTCATTAGGTATTGAATAGACGAGTTGGATCAGTGAAGTTACAACTCTATAATATCATCATTGACACCAATGATATTTATTACACAAAAATAGCTATATTGAAACAAAATAAAATAAGAGCAACTGACTCTGAAGTCTGAGACCACCAAACATGAGGCTAGCAATGTTGAATGCTTTTGTTAGAAAAATGCAGCACATGCTCAAAGAAGACTCAAAACCAGTTTATTAAAGTTTGTTGGCTTACAGGAGTTGGAGTGCTGGTTCTGTCTTCAATAGTAAGACTCATCATCAATTGTGGATGACAGCATTTTCCTTCCGACTTCACTCCAAGCAGTCTATGCCATGAGTTTTTGACCTGGAAGCATCAAAAACTCATTATTTTGTAATAAATGTATTGTGGAATTTCAGTGTAAGAACATTTGTTGTGCACATGCACCATTTATCATCATTTGCAAACAATTTTATGGTGCTACTAAGTAAATGATTGCTTCTTAACATTTAATTAAATTTACTATTGACTTTCCGAGGCTCTCAGATTATAAATAACAACTGGGAAACAGTAACACAAGAAATAATGCTTGTTCTTTATGATACACAGAAATTAAGTAATAATACCCAGATGTTTGCTCATGACACAAACAGGGATAGATGTGAACAAAGCATCCAATGAGTAAAATGTGGTATGAATTACTATTTAAACAAAGTGCTAAGGGGTTTGAACTTTTTTGTATGGAAGCTGGCATATCAACCCACCGCCATTTTGTTTTTTTTTTGAGATATTGGTATGTATGAATTGAGAACACCCAGACAAACAAAAAATATCATGTTTCATGGTACTCCAAAATGTCACGTTATTGAGATATTTGAAGGTAAAGATGAGTTTGATTTTTTTTTTAGTACAACAACCGCACAAAATTAGACCTTTTTGCGTGTCTATATTATTATTACTGTTTATTGCAAGAGAGTAGCTACATATTACTAGGAGCACATAAAAAATGTTCTTTGGCATAACTTAGTGTATCATAACGATGCGAAGCAATTTTCTCGTGCACATAATTATAATCAACCTGGGAATGATTATTTGGATACAATTTCACGCCTAAACACGTAATAAGTCTATTTTTAATGATTGTTGTTGTACTGTTCTCTATCCATTCATACCACTTCCATTGAGCGCCGCGATATCGAAAAAAAAAACATTTTGTTTTTTGAGCAGGTTGATATGCCACATTGGTTCTATCCCCTTTGAGAGAAACTAACATGCAAAGAAGAAGATAAACATACTTCTACAATCTTATTAGAAGGGCATGGCTGAGCTCCAAGCAAGCTCAGGAGTAAGTATCCCACTTTGTCCTTTCGCCCCTGCGTGCTAGTTGTGTAAACCTCCACTTTGATCGGCACATTCTGAACTCGTAAACTGAAGTTATGTAAAAACATTTGTGAAGAAAAGCTCCACATACTTAAGATATTTAATTAAGTATGAGGAAAATACTGCAAACAATGCTAAATTAATTCAAAAGCAATATTTGACTGAAGCTTCTTGTGCATGACTATAGTTCGTTATTTTAGCTAGTTTAGTGTTGAAGAGGGTTTTAATGATCTAACACACAGGACACAATTATTACTAATGCAGAGTAGCTGTTTTTTATAGTGTAGTAATTTCATAAAATAATTATTAAGTAAGGAAAACAAAAGTTTGTTTACCTTCGAAACCTTCTTTTGTCTGCTTCCCACACAAGCTCAGCATCAAAAATAGGAGCATGTGAAGGTACAACAGGGTCCGTCTCTAACATATACCCATTCAGAGATCCACTTACAATGAACGGGGCACGTAAAAATCCAAATCCAAGTCCTAGAAACATTCGAAAATTAGAAGTATGTCCATGCCAAAATGATCGTCATACCATAAGTGATACTTGAAATCAGATATACCCTCTTTCACGTGCAGGACTACTTGAATATTTGGTCCTCGTAAGTCGTCCATCAATATTTTATTTGAAATATATCAAAAAAATGTAAAACTTGAAATCAAACTCAACTGTAAACATTGCTTTCCAAAATCAAAGAAGACAGCTATGTATGACATAATAACATCGGTGTTGCATGGTAAAAATAATGAGAAATAAATTGCCAGTTCTAGAAAAATTTTGTTCGAAATAAAAAATCCAACTACTGTAAACGATCACACAATTTGTTAATACATTTCTTTTCTTTTTAAATAATGTGTCAATAAGTTACAGTGGTTAAGCTACACCACAGCTACACTGTCTCACATTTAAGTTTGTCTTGTCTCTAGGAAACCATCATGATACCGGAAGTAAAATATATGAAAATAAAATAGATACCTATTAATGTATTGTCCAGTTGTTACTCATTTTAGGAATACAGTAATAACGATAAATAAATTTTAACTATTTATTTGCTTTTCAAAAAGCATACGGCGTATTTCAATGAAGAAAATATATTTAAGTTATTGCATTGAATTTGTTTTGTTTCCGTAAACATGACAGTACTTTCAACTGGTCTTTTTGTATGAATTGATACGAAATTACGAATGTCGTTGCTGAATTAGCTAATAAACCTACTGAAAATGTGCCATTAATTTATATGTCCTAGAAAATTAGATTTACACTAAATAATCACAATGAAGAAGTTTCTATTTGAGTACAAAGCGAAAACTACAAAAGATCGGAGTCAGTCAGAAACAAACACTGCAAGGTAAACAATCGTTGGCAGACTTTTTAGTTAATTGCATTTCTAACTACCCTTTAAATATTACATAAATTTGAATCTGGTATTGTACGGTAGTAAATGCACAATGTACAATACCTACTGTTGACGAGCCGCCTGTGACCGCAGCAGACTACGAGCTGACGAGGGCCGACGCTCGACGACGCGCGTGAAGTGGATCACCGGAGCGCAACGAAAAGTAATTTGTACAAAAACTAAATTCAACTCATTGCGAATGCCGCGTTGTTCGTGATGTTTTGTCTGACCGCACAATATATCGGCGGTCATTGTTGCTAGTCGTTTTTTGTAACGATCGGACTTCTAATGCGCCGGTAATGTTCCGCGTGTTCCTCGCATCGACGGACTTTCCGTACTATGTATTAAACTTATTTAAATTCAATAAAAGTTATTTAACTGCTAATAATTGCAGACGGCTTGTTATCTGTGCTACTGTTTTTGACTAAAAAGTGGATTCTTTGGAAGACATGGGAGTTTTTAAGTGGTTGCGCCGGTAAGTACGCAAACTTTGTTGTTTTTTTCTAAAAAATTGTAATATTTATTCATTACCTACCTATTTTACGTAATTTTCTGTTGAGTTTGTTCTAGATTTGTTTTGTTTCAGTATGAGCTACATCCTATGTGTTTATAGATAGAATTATTGTAACCTTCTAAACAACTGACTTGAGTTGGCGCTATTATCGATGTATTTTCTTACAAAATCGTCCGATAAACCTATTTAAAAGTCAGTCCAATGATCCAATCGTACATCCGATTTCCGTATCAGATGATTGCATGAACAGTTACTTTTGGACCGTAAAACTCAACATAATGTCGATCACAATAGAACTGGTATGCACAATGTCCCAGGATGATGTAAGTGGTCCACCTAACGTTGAATCATCGGAACTGTATCCACAATAGATTTCATTCCTATCTATATAGAGGCCAAAAGCTTTGTGTGTACCTACTATTGCCAATACAAATTATAGGTGAATGCAGTTAATTATTGCAGCAAAATCTAGTTCAACCATCATGACTAGTTAGTTAGTTTAGTCATTTTCTGTGCTTCAGGACAGGTGTATCTTGGGTAGGTACCTGACTGGTGAATATTCATACAATTATTATTCTTCAATTAATTTTTTTTAAGTAAAGACGGAAAATACCAGTAGGTAGGTAGGTACCTACCTAAATTAGGTCGATAGCTTAAGTTCATTGACTTTTCGAAAAAGGTTCGTTAGCATTTAGTCACCTCTATGCCTAAAGTTTTGGAAAGAACGGAAACTTAACAAAACGTATAACGGTTCGTGGTCTCAATCTCAATGAAAACTTTATCATCTTAATAATATTATTGTTTAGTGTGTGATTTTAATTACTAATTCATTAGCAGTTGTTGTCCAGTTAGTCTATTATGATTCTGATAAGAAAAATCGTGAAAGAAATTTCTCTTTGAGGTTTCGACTTTATTGGTTGAGATTGCATTTCCTACCTCTCGGAGTGAAGGTAAGGAGCACCAGCCCAGATTATGTGTAAGTAGTGTTGCCATCCGTCCGGGTTTCTCCGGATTTGTCTTAGTTTAGAGGAAAGCGTCCGAGTGGGGTTTTATTCGTAGTCCGGGTTTAAAAACACACGAACTGTACCTACCCACACGCCGTGATCAACCGACGATCAACGACTCGCTAAAAATGTTGACTGATGAAGTGATGACATGACCATTTATGCCTCTAAAATCCCCCGGATTTTTTTCACGCGTCTTCCTGGTTGCCAAATTTTTGAGATGGCAACCCTATGTGTAAGCCTACTGAAAACTAAAAGGCTGGTTAAACGCATCGTTAAAGAAAAAAAAACAAAACAATAGAACCATCCTCTTTGTGTCCATTGACTGAACGAAACTTTCAAGTGGAGGGTAGTCGAAAATTCGAAGTAGTCTTCGTCATGTCCACCTCACTGGCGCCAAAATATCGCTTTGTCCTTGAATTACGATACTTTTCTTTAATCTGTCAATAAGACGAAAATAGTACCTATTTCACTTTACTACAAAGTTCCTTAATTTTCTGTCGTTCCTTTCAGGCCGAAAGTCTTTGAAAATAAGTGAGAAACACCACGACAAACATATTACATCAGATCAATCTCATGTCAAGTCCCTGCCAAGTCTGTAAAGCCAGCCGAATTTGTCCGAGACCAACCAACCACACCCCTAAGACGACCCACTGACCAAAAATACTGTTTTTAATAGCACTGGTACAAAAGTACATCTTTGTTTTTTCTGTCATGAATGCAAGGAGGCAAAATAAAGTACTGTTCATTTTATTGAAATACTGTTGATTTTCTTCCTCCAACCTGAATACTTCTAAATTTTCTTGCAAAAAATGTTGTTAACCTTAATCACAAAGCATCATTTTATCATCATCCTCATGTTTTCTATACTTCTCTATCACTCGTTATCTCAGTAGTTACTCCCTTTTTCAATCTTTCTTACAGACTATTCATCATTTGTATCGTCTTCTAATGTAAGACAGTTCAGAATAAACCTTTGACCTTAATATTTCGTGGTTTACCCAATGAAGGACCATGAATTTATGAAATTTCTTCCAGTTTCGAGAATATCACGATTTCGTGGGAGACAAAATCAGGCTCGTAAAAGCCTGCTCAATAAGACCACATTTTGATTATACATATAGCTGATTCAACAGATTCTTACTATGGAAATTTTGAGGTAACCGGTACCGATTAAAATGGCCAAATCTGTGCGTTCTTTGAACGTGCAATAAGTTGGGCACGACGGACAAGAGAGAAGGTGTGGCATGTCCTGTGTTGGGGCTCCACACTCACATTCAATCATAGATGGGTCGATTAAACGCCATCTAGCCAGATTGGATCGCAGCAGCCAACTTGGGCGCGTAGTCTATTTAAAGATTTCCATATTGGCCACTGCAGTTCTATACGATGTCACATCGTGTGTCCTGCGTATGTCTCTATGCCGAAAACACATAGGCAAATTTCCAATCCCGAAAGGGTTACTGATATCTGAATGTTGAAACATCAGTAGGTGTTCTCTGCACCACCAGTTTTTTTCTTGTCATAGTACTTATATATCACCCACATGTAGATATTCTAAATCCAATATACCAACGACAGCTGCAGCCACTTTAAATGCGCGACACAGCTATAATATTCTTTTAACGAGATCATTAGTCTTAGCACTAACCCGATAGATCCATTGAAGCAAATAAATAGAAATAAAGTGCTTTCTTTCAAGCACTAATTGCTATATTAAGGCTCACAATTCTTTCGTTTATTCAAATCAAACACATTGGAACTTCAAAAAAGCTGTGTCCATGTTTCTACATTGCTTCATTTTATTCATTGCGCACGACTGAGTAATTTCGAAAAAGTGACTACAAAAGAATACCTTCTGGTACCAAGTCGTGATTGATGCTTCCATTAATTACTGGTTCGATTCAATCTGAAGCCTTTCAATGGCTCTAAAACAGTATTATTGAAATTTCACTTTCACCAAACTTATTTGTAGCCAAGCGGTGTTCTCTTATTGCTTTGCAAATAACCAAAATTGTTGGTTAGACAGTTTCATATTTATGTAAGCAATAGCATCGTGATATAGGTATGAGCTACTGGGACGTGCTTTCTAGCTTAATTACAATATTACGTAATGTATTGTTTGTATCGAGATTATAAAATAAAGCTCTGTTATAACTTCCGGCGTATCGGAGATTACAATGGATGACTTTAAATTTTCTGGGTGTTACAAAGACTCTGATAACTAAGCAGAAATATTGCTGCGTTGCTGAAACTGTTTTGTATGGCGGAGGCCACGAACTGGAAAGTACTGTTAAGTGGTGTCCAATAGGTCACATGAGACTTAAGTGCCTAAATTAAAGAAGCACTTTTACTTTTAGATAAAAACTGATAGATTAATTAGTGTAGAAAATGAACGCTGTCTAACACGTGGTCTTTCTTGATGCTATTATTTATGAAGCTTTCAATAGTAACTTTGAAATCTTACTATTGTATAGGTTTAATAATAATTGTCATAATAAGCCTCCTTTTGGGATTCACCGCAGTCGGGTAAAAATAACTACTTGACGGAGCTTTTAAAAGCTTATTACACTTTTATAAGGAAATAAAATTCCTTTCTCCATTCGCTTTCGTTAACAAAAAACTAGAAGCGTGACAAAATAGAGTATCAAGGTGCCAATATCTAGAATGTCCGAATTTTCTCTTTCAAAATTTTAGTACTAGACATTTCAATGATGTAACTACTCTTTGTCGGACACGATCTATCAGTTTATTGGATCTAGGAGCTGTTTCTCAAGAGATCAAATTGATGTCAGGTGTACAATGCCTGGGAACAAATTTGCTAGGCTGATCAAATTGTTAATCGGTAAAAGTGTATCGTTCGTCCCGTGTTCGTTGGTACCCGTGATTATAATCGCCTCTTACTTTGCTCTCTTATCTGTAGAGTTCATTGTTTTTTTGCTACCAGGTGTTATTTAATCGAGGCTTTGTTGCTAAGGCTAGTAAGAACGGATTTACAAGACACTGTGATAAAAATAAATCAAGCTGTAGGGTATAAACAACAATTTATGTACCTATGAAGTATGCTAAAGCGAGATATTAATTTAAAATTGTAATTTTTTGCAGCTTTGAGAATGCCCCTCTAAATGCTACATTCAAATTCAATACGAAATTCCACTTATTTCAAGTAGATCTCGTCGCGTCGCACGTCGCGGCGGTGACCCGCGACTGTCCCACGCTTTTGCTGCCTCAATGACGTCCTACCATTAGTTGCTGTTATTTGTACTTTATATTGATAAGATTTTTTCTCAGGCCATTGTTGCCTGTTGGTTCTAGCGCCTTACATAAAAAAAAATTTGGTGTATTGGCCTCATTGAGAGACAACCGTAAAATATTAAGTTGTAAATGATTGTAGGATAATTTCGTTATTATATTCGATGACAGATTGAGAGGTTATGGTAATCAAATGACCACTTCACTGACTGGCCTGTTGGTCTAGTTGTTAGTGACCCTGACTGCTAGGCCGGAGGTCGTGGGTTCGATTCCCACCCAGGACAAATGTTTGTGTGATGAGCACGATCATTTGTTCTGTGTCTGGGTGTAATTTATCTATAATATGTATGTATTTAGAAATATATAAGTATGTTTATCAGTTGTCTAGTACCCATAACACAAGCTCTGCTTAGCTTGGGGCTAGATGGCGTTGTGTGATAGTTGTGGAATATTATTATTATTATCTCCTTTATTCATTTCATAACATATTAAATACATTTTTAAATATTAATTACAAAAAGGTATATAAAAAACATTTAAAAATATAAAAAATAGTGGTCCACTAGTATTGGGAACAGAGTCCGAACTACCGGTGGTCAGGGCTCTTGAGAGAGGAACCTCCTGACAATGCGCGCCGTGTCCAGAAGTACTGCCTTCTGAATCAAGCCCTTGATCCAGCTACCAAGCGAGAGCCTCCTTAGATGTTCGTCGAGGCTCTTGGCTATTAAGCCATTGGCAGACACGACTATCGGCACAATGACTGCTGTATTCACGTGCCACATGTCGACAACCTCGCGAGCCAGATCCAGATACTTGAATTGCTTATCTTTCTCTGCTTTCACGAGGTTCTCGTCATGCGGGACTGTTATATCAACAATCATTGCGCGACGCTCCGATCGATCTATCACCACAATGTCAGGCTTATTGGCAACAATAGTCCTGTCAGTGACGATAGGTCGATCCCAATACAACGAAATATTACCATTATCGAGAACTGGGTCGGGCGCATACATATAGTATGGCACTTCTGTTTCCACAAGGTTGTATTTCAAAGCAAGTTGCTGGTGGATAATCCTGGCAACGAGGTTGTGTCTATGCAAATATTCTCCATTAGCCAGACGAGAACACCCAGAAATAATGTGACGGATCGATTCTCCAGGACGGTGGCATGCCCGACATATGTCAACCGTGCCATCCTTCACAATGTATTTCCGGTAGTTGTTCGTCATCATAACTTCGTCCATTATTGCACAGACAAAACCTTCGGTTTCCCCGAAAAGGTCACCGAAACGTAGCCAGGATACGGACGCTAAGAAATCTACATCGGTTCCATGTAAGGCCCGGTAAAAGCGTCCGTGTAGCTCCTTGCTTTGCCATACCTCCTTGCGGTCATTAGTGTCTAATACTTTAGGTATGCGCCAGTTCTCGTTAGCCAAGGAGAGCGGGGTAAGGCTCTTGTCCACTGAGACCACATCTCGGTGCATCCCCACGTCGGCTTCTAGGAAGTATTCCCTGAGACTGCATACCTCACGGTTGTGTAGGGTCTTAGCATTTAAAAAACCACGACCCCCCACACTTCCGTGGGATATACAGTCTCATCACCGACGACCGTGGGTGATGCATCCGATTTGCAGTCAATAGTGAGCGGACCCTCCTATCAAGGGCATCAAGTTCTGTCTGAGTCCATTTGAGTATGCCGAAAGAATACATCAATACCGGCATGACCCAACTGTTGAAGGCGCGCACCTTGTTTCCACCTGACAAAAGACTGCTCAGCACCTTGTTCAGGCGGCCAAAGAAGCGCTCCTTCAACGATTGTTTCATGTCGGTAATATTGATTCCTAATGCTTCCGACATACCCAAATACTTGTAGGTTTCTGTTGACGAGAGTGATCTAAGTTGTATGGAATCCGAGAGTTGCATTCCCACGGATTCCATAATCTCCCCTCGCTTCACATGCATGACTGCACATTTGTCCACACCAAATTCCATTCTGATGCCACTACTGAACATTTCTGTTATCTTCAGTAGCTTCATTAGTTGCAAATTGTTGGGGGCAAAGAGTTTCAGATCATCCATGTAAAGAAGGTGAGATATAACCTGACCACCTCTCCTCAACCGATAGCCTAGACCTGAACCCTCCAGCAGTGTGCTAAGAGGGTTCAAGGCTAGACAAAACCACAATGGACTCAGACTGTCACCCTGGAATATACCACGCTCGATCCTTATCGGTTCACTGTTCCCTCCGATCTGTCGACATCCTGGATAGCGAAGGACCGTTCTCCAGTTCCCCATACATGACATCAGGAAGGTACGCAGAGTTGCATCTACTTTGTACAATTCCAGCACCCTCGTGAGCCATGTATGAGGCACCGAGTCATAGGCCTTCTTATAATCTATCCAACATGCAGACAGATCCTTTCGGGAGCGGCGAACCTGTTGGCTAATGGTCATATCAATATATTAATATATATTAATATACAAGGTGTTGATTTGCATCCTAGTCAAATTCAAGGACGTAATTATGCTAATGATTCTCGACCCAAATCAACAATAAAATGGGTAGGTATTTTTTTATTTATTTTTCTTATTTGCGGAAATCCGTAAGTGTAAACCAGCCGTATTTAAACGCGGCCTGTCTGTTACTAGCCCTATAACCGCGCTTTTACACACAAACAAAAGCAAACAATACATACACAACGCATACGCAACGTTCATTCAATAAATTCGTAGGTAATCAATCCTACCCCAATCACGGTGCGCGCACGCTCCTAGCCGCGCCCCCGCGGCTCTGGAACTAACAGTGTGTTTGATGTCGCCGAAGCGTGCGGGTGCTTTGCGAATTTCGCTTCTCGGTACATCGTTGAGACGTAGGTACAAAGTGCAAGATGACGGACAACTATTCAAATGTCGAGTTGGTGGAGATGGTCCGTCTGTATGCCATCAGTGGAGACAGCCTACGACGAGCCATCCAGATGTTCACCGAAATGTTTCCCGATCGGGAACCCCCATCACAGAGCGTCATGCTGGCTGCTACGCAAAGACTGTGGGATCATCGGCAGTTTGACGTTCCCCGGCATGCTCAAGCTCGCGGCAGCGTAGGCCTGCCTGTCGCCTTGCAAGAAGATATCCTGGAGTACTTCCAGCGAGACCCACGGGCAAGCACGCGGGAGGCTGGTCAACACTTTGGAGTGCACCACACCACAGTGTGGCGCCTACTGAAGCGTGAACTGCAACACCCGTTCCACTACCGCAAGGCACAAGACATTCACCCAGGTGATAATGCCGTGCGGATTACATTTTGTCGCTGGTTGCTGGAACACCAAGACGCCAACATCCTGTGGACGGACGAGTGTTTATTTACTCGAGTTGGCGTCTACAATGTTCATAACGAACATTGGTGGGCTCACCGCTACCATAACCCGCACGTAACCAAACGGCATGCGTTCCAAGTGCGGTTTGGACTGAATGTGTGGGCTGGCATAGTAGGGGAACATGTGCTTGGACCCTACTTCATTGATGGGTACCTCAACAGTGCCAAATACCTGGAGCTGAATGCGTCACGTTGTCGAGGATATGTTGGGTTTACACGGAGGAAGTGACAAGTGTAACAGAATTACGTGCAAGGATCATTAGTGCTTTCGACACTTTAAAAACGAATGTGTTAGTGTTACGTAAGGTGAAGGAAAACCAGCTACGTCGTGCTCGATTGTGCGAGGAGTGTGATGGTGGCCACTTTGAACAATACCTCCGGGTAACTTAAGTAGGTAATTTATTTATTTGTACATTTTGTAAATACGTTGTTAGCTTAATCAATTTTATTAGTGTAAATAAGTTGATTTCAAATTTTTAACTACGCCAATAATACCTAAGAGTCGAAAGTATCACCACGTAGGTACATACACTTAATTAGCACGTCTTTCCATTTCCATCAAACGTGGAAAACATTTTTAGACTTAGTGGATCGGTACACCAACTAAGGTAGGTATTATTGCCGGTCCTAAGCCCGTTAAGTAGGAAAGAAAATTTCAAATCAACCAATTTAATCCACAAATAAAAACAAAATCACTACGAAAACTTTAGGTTGAAGGATAAAGCAAAACTAACATTTTATTAATCATCTGATATCAGGTCAGTGAACTTTTCTTTGGCGCACTAGTATTACTGTCATTAGTAAGATTTCCGTATTCCAATGATGCTCAAAAATGAGTTAATCCACAAATAAAAACAAAATCACTACCTACGAAAACTTTAGGTTGAAGGATAAAGCAAAACTAACATTTTATTAATCATCTGATATCAGGTCAGTGAACTTTTCTTTGGCGACTAGTATTACTGTCATTAGTAAGATTAATCCGTATTCCAATGATGCTCAAAAATTAGTTAGTTATTAAGCGAAATTTATGACAATAATGTAGGTGGTTTTCGAAATAAAATTAGGTAAAATGATTGCTACCGGTCATGGCTCGGTCGCGCTCGAGCGCACGCGGCTTGCATTTCGTAGGTACGGTACCTACTTGTAAGACGTCGACACTCACGCACACAGCTTAGCTGCATTGTAGCTGTGTGCGTAGTCGGGTGATTCTGTTTTATTTGTATTGAATTAAGGGTTTAATTCTGAAATACTGTTAAATTTCAACAACAAAAAAAAAGCAGCGCTTATTAGTTATTACCCGCTACCGTACTTCAATTGATTATTTATGTCTTTTATGACAACCTCCTGAAATTTGACGAGGATGCAAATCAACACCTTGTATATTAATATATTAATATAATAATCATATCATATTAATATCTAATGTCATATCATATCATATTATTATTATTACTTTCCCCGTAGGGGCATGCAAGTTGAAGATGGGTGTATTCATTCATACACTATTTTTTACGAGACAGTTGTTCTATTATTGTTGTACTTATTGACGTGATTTTTGACGTTTGTTGACAGGGAGCGCGTGACTGTAACGACTCACCACAGCGCGAACCCAAGCCCCACAACTTCCGAAGGACAGATCCCCCAAAGCAATACACAAATCGGCACCATACGCACTGAGGAGTACAAACGAGATTTAGCCGAGTTTCAAGCGAGAAGATCCTCACTAAACAAAGAACCACAAGACACGCCCGTAAAGAAAAAATGCGGTAGACATTCTTTACCCGTCTCTTGTACCGACTGCACCGCAGACCACGATAACACTTTCAATTATGAGAAGAAATCAGCCGTTAAATACAAAAAGAAATCGCATAATCGCGCTCGAAGTACGACCCCTGAACGAACAGTTTACGGAGGAGTTCCGAACATACAGTTTTTATTCCAAAATCAGGTGTTCATGCCCGGGAACCTGTACCCGACGACGTCGTCTTTTTCTGAACCGCAGAAATACAAACGTCTATCACGGCATAGAATAAATAGATCTCCAGACATGGACTTCTTGGTACAACAGCAAATTGATTTCAAAGATGAGAATCTGACGAGGTCTCCGCCAGCGTTCTTTAAGAATAACTCTCTCTCTTTTGATGTGAAAAACTTCTTGGAACGTCGGAAGAGTGACGAAGATGACGTCGATGGTTTGAAAGCAGCGGGAGACATTAATTTATCTAGTCAAAATAACTCGAGTCCTAGAAAGGATGAGTCCGATGATAAGTTGTGGGAAGTGATGAGCGAGTTAAAGAACTTGGATCAGTGGGCGGACGAGCAACTGCAGGTGCGGTCGCCAAACACGAGCAAGTCCGATGACTGTAAGGTATGTTTGTTGGGGCAACGCCCCGCTGAATCCATTTATTTCTTACTTTTGTTTGCATGATTGACTTCAACAAAACGGAATCAATTGCACTAGCTACACGTTTTAGATAGTTATAGACTGCTGATGAGCGATCGCGATTGATTTGGTATTGTGAACTTAAAATAAAACTTCTTCGCTTTCCACTTAGTCAAATCGGAAATGAGATCACCACGATTTCCTGTCTTAATACCTACTTTGATGCTTAATTCTAGAGTGATACGAGTGCTTATGGTTTGCCGATAGCGAGTGCAAGCGACGTCGATGTGACAGTAGACAGGAGCAAAGCATGGAACCTGGGCAAATGGGGCGTAGTTCCTGTTCAGATAAAGAAACTTATTTCTGTCACTATAGAACATGTTAGGAAGAAACGGAACACGGAGATAAATATATTGAGGTGAGGTTCTGACATCATTCCTTGAGATCGTAAAGCCTTTTAGTGCTTCTTGATTGGTGTTTTTGGATGTCATTGTCCTTTTAATTGAAGGAGGTGAGACTTAAATGTTTCATAAACACCTGAGTTAGAATAGGGTATTTCACCAAAAAAATCTATTTAATCCGTCAGATACATTTTCAAAAAATAATGGACACGTATTTTTTCTTTTTTCACTTAAAAAAAAGATGAAGACGATACAGTGCTTCCAAAAGTCGCGTCAAGTCGTGTGACGTCACAAGGTTAGTACTTTTTTACCCACAAAGTGACGTCACAACCCCTCACTCAAATCATTGACACGTTTTATTTTCGTAATTTTTTATTAATTTGATAAAACGAAAAATACGTGTGCATTATTTTTTTTTAAATCTAACAGACGGACTAATTATATTTTTTTGGTGAAATGCCCTATTAGTTATAATAACATAACATCACGCTTGTAATCCCCGAAAGGTATGGTAGAGGATTGGGTGTACAAGTACGCCCACAATTCGGCGATTATGTTAAAGTCTCATGTAATAGGGATTGAGCTTACTGCCATCAACCGGGCACAAATCCAGATTCCGTGCCTGATTGCCCGAGGAATTGCCCGACCTGGACATCATACCCAGGATCTCATGCATCCCGTCGGGGCTGCGGGTCCTGGCGGGGCTGCGGGTTGCTCACAAGTTACCGCGGCCTCGACATACAGGGTGTAAATTAACCCTTCACACATACGTCAACCAAGCATTCTGTACATCAAACTAAGTACTCCTACGCAATTTTTTTTGCTGGGAATCGACTTTTTTTTTTGAGGTCAAAAATCTCATTTTACGGTAAAACTCAATGTAGCGCTCTTAAAACATTGTGCTAGTGGATGCTGTGCAAAATTTTTTACTTTGACCCCCAATATCTCCGTAACTAGGGGGTTCCCAGGTATGGTCTAGAACAAAAAAAAAATATCGCGGTGGTGGGGAGAACAAGTACCCTCCGTTTGCGTTAAGGGTACTTTTACACCCTTTATAGCGCTCCGAAGGAACATGGGTGGTTTTTAGTCAGTAGAAGTCTGACACTCCCTTTCTCTCTGCCCAAGAGCGGGATTATTTGATGATTTTCCACCTGCCAAAAAAAAAAAAGAAAGGATCTCGTGCACAGCAGTCGCGCTTTGATGGTGCAAGAAAAGCTCAGTATTTTTAAGGTTTTGTTGTATTTCAGAAAGTGTCGCCATCCTAATATAATACTTCTAATGGGCATCTATCCGGACATTCACGGCAATGTGCACTTGATTTGCGAAAGATGCGTTGATTCCCTCTTCGGCATACTACATGTGCAGGTAATATTGCAATTATTTATATCTGTAAACATAACATCACGCCTGTAATCCCCGAAGGGTTAGGCGAAGGTACCTAATAATACACCCTCTAGCAGGGTAGTTAACAAAAAAAAATTAATTAGTCCGTCAGATAGATTTCCAAAAAATATTGGACACGTATTTTTTCTTTTTTCACGTAAACAAACAATGAATACGATACAGTGCTTTGAAAACTCGTGTGACGTCATTTTCCGAGGCATTAGTATGACATTCTTTAGCGGTTAGTGACGTCACAACCTCCCACTCAAATCTTTGACGCGTTTTATCTTCGTCAATTTTCATTGATTTGATAAAACAAAAAATACGTATATCCAACATTTTTCGATAATCTTACAGACGGACTAATTAGTCTTTTTTTTAAGTCAGTAAACATCCCTATTCGCCAGTTATTTTTAGTCCCATGTAACAGGGGACGACCCTATTGCCATAAACTGGGCACAAATCCAGACTTCACATGTTACCGAGAAATTCCTGATGGAAAAACCGAATATGTAACTTTTTGCCCGATCCGGAAATTGAACATAGGACGTCATCATAAACAGCCGTCACGACTGCGACCACTAAACCAAGGAGGCAATCTAGTTATTTGTATAATAAATTACTAAAAACAGGTCACAATACTTTATTGCAAGCATGCATCTCCAATTTGTCCCCCTGCCCTAAGATAACCCACTTCTAATAAAATATATTACTAAACTGATAACCTTTCAATACAGTTTGCAAGGATTATATCTTGGTAAGTCGGCCTGTACAATATTAATATTAAAGAGTCTTTTCCTCATAACTGTCTCTTCACCTTCTATTTGGCCTCTCCTTTTTTGCTGTCTCTTAGTACCCATTCTGTTAAGCGTTAAGTTATTAAGGCTACTAATATAAATTAGCTTAGTTATACACCTAAGGGGCCGTTCAAGTATTTCGTATGCACTATAGGGGGGCGAGGGGGTCTTAACTTTGTTTATTTTTTATGACATTGGGGGTGGGAGGTTCACATGGTTATTACCTCAGCAGTAGTTATTTACTTTTTACACATATTGCAACCCACAGTGTCTATGCTTGAAAACAAAACGCATTTTCAAGGATTCCCTTGAATCAATTAAAAAATAGAATACATTATAAGAAAAATGCATTAAGTACTGTTTAAGTAAGGATGGGGGGAGGGGTGAAAGCTTTGACTACTTTTGCTGACAAGGGGGTAGGGAGGATAAATAATTGTAGTTAATAATAATATGTTTACGTAATAGGGATGTTTACCGGCATAAAAAATATGATTTTAATTAGTCTGTCTATTAGAAAAATATTGGATACGTATTTTTTGTTTTATCAATTCAATAAAAATTGACGAAAACGCGTCAAAGGTTGTGACGTCACTGACCGCTAAAGAATGTCATACAAATGTCTCAGAAAAACACGCAACACGAGTTTTCAAAGCACTGTATCGTCTTTATTTTGTTTTAAAAAAAGAATAAATCGTGTGCAATATTTTTTGGAAATCTATCTGACGGATTCATTAGATTTTTTTGTTAACTACCCTATACTTGAACGGCCCCTTAGTGGTACACCTCGCAGGAGATGGCGCGACGAGCTAGACAGAACCAACGACCAGTGGCCCACAGTGGCCTTGGATCGTATAATTCGGAAGTCATGTGGGCTAACAGTAACAATAATTATTACTTAATACACTAATATCATACTTGAAACTAAAAATACCTGGACGAAAGCATTATTATTAAATGTATTAATATTAAATTAAGTTTTGAATACTGGTTACAAATAAAGGCTATTTTTATTGTATCGTCCTTATTATAAAACGCAACGACTTTACAGATTTTTGGTATTAACACCTTTAATATGAATGCGTTCACCTTTGGTATTGACATCTTTAATAGGAATTCGTTCACCTTATTAAACCAATTTCACAACGACGTTTTTTTACAGGGTCGCATTCTGAGTGTGCAAACAGCAGTGCAATATGCCCTCGACATAGCGAACGCTCTCGTGTTCCTGCGAATGCAAGGTTTTCTTCACACAGACCTGTGCAGTACCAGTGTGATGATCACGAGCCATGATGCTGCGAAGCTGGCTGATGTGGCCTCCTGTGCCAAGTTGGAGAAACCGGAGAAGAGGGTCCTAAAGGCCTATGATATGTACTCGCCGGAACCGCAGTATGTTAATATTGAAGGTGAGTAATAAACCTGGTTTATTAAACTATTGGAAATCTGTCGGACTTGTCTGTTGCGTAAAACTTCGGGTGGTCGCAACCAGAGTGCGTGTATGACCAAGTATGAATGTAGACGACCTAATGAATAGTGATGGATTGCAAGCAAAAAGAGACAAAAGAAAAATTGGTTTATTGGTTTTTTTTGTTGGTGAATATGAAGCCTGGTTTAATTCTAGATAAAAAGTCTCAACCCTAAACAAATAATCGAACTGTCAAGCGCACGATTGTTTAAATATCAACACCCCAAGGGATTGCTTGACATTATTTATTTAACAGCACGTTGATTTTCGTGCTAGACAGCAGGTGTACCTAAGTCTTGTATTGATGGTAATATATTTTTGTGCCATTAACCATTATTGTGGTGTTCCGGTTCGCTAGAATTCACATAACGCAAGTAACGCATCAGCAAACCTCTTTGGTGTTGCAGCTGTCTAAAAGGTCGGTAGCTATTTTACGTCAAGCGAGTAGTATAAAGTACTATTTGAAAACATATTATTACAAATATAACTAGGTCTAGTTCAATGTTCGCCGAGTTCTAAGTTGAATGTTCTTGCAAGGTACACTGCCTTCACGAACTAACAATGAAAGCGAGTTTTATTACAATTCAGAGATTACGTGCAATATACTTTATAATAATATGCACTACACATTAGCTAAGCATGTTGCAGTAAACCACAGCTGGATAACTCATCTACATAACATAAAATCACGCCTGTAATGCCCGAAGGGTTAGGCAGAGGTGTATCTAATAGTACACCGCGATTTCGCCAGTAATGTTAAAGTCCGATATAACACGAGGCGACCCTTTTGCCATCAACCATCTCGACTCCGTGGTTGCTGCTGCGAAAATTCCTCATAGAAAAACCCAATAACACTTTGCCGGCCCCGGAAATCCAACTCAGGACCTCATCCACAGCAGTCGCGCTTTCGACCACTACACCAACAAGGCAGTCAACACATGAAACTAGCTGAAAAAAACCTTAGACCAACATTGTTGTATCTAAGAAAACAAGCATCCATGCATAATTGCCGTATATTTTCATTGTTCTATGTAATTTCAAGGCTAAGCATTTATTTTTGCTAGAATTATATCTCACATATATGATAAAGCAGTCATTATAACAGACATAATAAAAATAATCAAAGTGCTGGAAAACGTAGAAAAAGAAACATATTAGTTCCAAGCAATCACATTAATTTAAATGACTACATACGATTGTCTTGCTAAAAGTAACCACATCAGAACATTGTGTCGTAAAATTAATATTAATTGTAATAGAAACGCGTGTAATGTGATGAAACGGTCGTAAAGATGTACGACTTATAGCCGTACGGTATATAATAAACAGCTATTATCGTCATCATTTCAACCTGGAATTATTTACCTGTTGACATCTTTTTGTGGCGACATCTGCAAATTAAAAAACAAGGCCCTTTAAATAATAATAAAAAAAAACAATCCTAAGTAATCATAACACTACACTGCACAAATTAACCGATTTCGTGCTCCAGGGAATTATATTTTGACCAATTATTATTGTTAGATTGAATGAGCAGTGGTGGCCCAGTGGTTGAGAGCAGCGGTGGCCCAGTGGTATTGGCGCCGACTTACGAACAGTAGGTCGTGGGTTCGAATCCAGGCAGGCGCATTACTTTGTGTAATTTATTTCAACACCGCTGCTCTCAAAACGGTGAAGGAAAACATCGTGAGGAAACTGGCATGGCATGTCTTAAAATCAAAAAAATCGAAGACATGTGACATCTACTAACCCGCACTGGGCTTGTGTGGTGGATTATAGCCCTTCCCTCTTCTAGAGAGGAGGCCTAAGTCCCTGCAGTGGGAACATTATAGGCTGATGATGATGACATCTTTTAATAAAAAATAGAGAGGGTATCGAATAGGATGGATAAATTTCATCATTAATATTTTTCGCGGCGCGAGTGTCACTGGCTAAATTAAAATTAAAAAAGTAAAGATAATTGCGGATTTTGGGGCCAATACAGCGTATTTCAAAAAATAAAAAAAACCCATTAACATCGAGTAGGGTATCAAAATGAAGGGTTTTAAAAGGAGATTACAAAAATATATTACACTTATATGTTTAAAATAAATTCAAAGTCACAAATCATATAAACAAACTTTTTTTTTGTTTTGGTTAGCCTATTTTGTCCCACTGCTGGGCAAAGGCCCCCCATTTCTTTCCAGCTCTCTCGGTGTTGTGCCTTCTCTGGCCAATCAGTCACGAACGAGTCCAAATCGTCACGCCAACATTTTTTGGGTCTGCCTCGGTGACGACGACCGTCTTCAGGCACCCAGTGTGTGACGGTTTTGGCCCATCTGTCCTGACCTCCCCTGGAAATGTGACCCGCCGAATCCCACTTTAACCTCGCAGACTTATCGCCAACATCGGCAATGCCTGTCTTGGAGCGTATTATGGTGTTACGAATTCGATCGGTGATTTTGATATTTAAAATGTTACGCTCCATCGCTCTTTGGCAAACCTTGAGTTTGGACTTCTGAGCTTCCGTCAAAGACCAAGTCTGTGCGCCATAGGTTAGGATAGGCAGGATACACATGTCGACGAGCTTGCGTTTCAGTGAGATAGGAAGGTCACCCTTCATAAACGACTTCATGGACCAGTAGCTCCTCCAAGCATTTTCAACTCGACGGTCGATCTCTTTGTCTTGTCTGTTGTTGAAGGAAACTAACTGACCCAGGTATATATATTCCCCGACATAGTGTATTTCTTGCTTTCTTTCTAACTTAGGGTCGAGGTTAATGGACCTTGACCCTAAGTTTAGCGGCATTGGTCATAACTTTAGTCTTTGACTGATTCATCGTCAGTCCAACCTCGTAAACAAACGCAAAAGTTAAATCATCTGCGAAGATTTTTACGCGACCAACGAAAGAACAGACCCAAAAGAACTAAAAAGTAGGAAATAAAAAAAAGTAGTTAAAAACTAAAAAACCCGACTGAAAAAACAGAAAAGCGAACAACAAGCACATTTTAAATTAAACAAAACTTGGAAGCAGGCGGGGTTCATTTGAACATTAAATTATGAAATGAAATGCCTTTTGCCATTATCTACAGTAGTTACCGCACTTTAGATGGTGTTGACAATTTAGCCAAGCCATACTAGTTCACAATTTAGGACCTATCAATTGTGGTGCTAGATAATTAGGCTTCTGCTTCTAAGCGTGTTGATGGAAATTTAAATTGTTTCAACCCAGAACTGAGCTACTAGATTGGGCTTGTCCCATTTATATAGGGTGTACGAAGGGCACTTGTTCTCCCCACCACTGCGATATTTTTTTTGTTCTAGACCATATCTGGGAACCCCCTAGTTACGGAGATATTCTGGGTCAAAGTTTCAAATTTTGCACAGCTGTTTTTGTAAATACTAGTTTTTCATGTTATAACTTTACTTAAATTACCTCCATGGCCTTTAACTATTCAAAGCATTCACTAGCACAATGTTTTAAGAGTGCTACATTGATCTTTACCGTAAAATGAGATTTTTGATCCCAAAAAAAAATCGTTTCCCAGAAAAAAAAATTGCGTAGGGGTACTTAGTTTTATATACAGAATGCTTGGTTGACGTATGTGTGAAGGGTTAATTTACACCCTGTATATGTCCCTTCGTGCCTATTGGCATTGTTTTGTTGGGTCTCCTGCTGATATGGAGAGAAGTGGAAATAATGTGTGTCCTACTCCTCCGCTATTAATTTCTGATTTATTTCGTCGCGAGATCCAAGACAGTTAAACTGTTTCTCTGGGACTTCATCGAGATTCATTGTCTTGGCACTTATTTGGTGGTCACCAGGTCACCACTATTAATTAATTCTGGCTTTCAGGAGTTACAGTGATTTGGGAATAGTGTGTCGGGCTGGTCTCAATAAAAAAACAAACCTCTGCCGTAAACAAGGCAGAGGTTTGTTTTTTTATTGAGACCTTTTGGGAAAAACTCCATCGGCGTCTATCCCGATGTCCTAAAAATAGCCCATGTAAAAAGTCTAGGCAAAGAATAAAATGAACGAACAGTTAGACTTTTTAGTACCTTGCAGCTAATTTCATTTGGCACCTACTTAGGTGAACTGTTTGTTCAAAATACCCGCATTTCAATAGTACCTACTGTATAATGTAATGACGTTATCATATTTATTGGTGATGCCGTTCTGGCAACATATTTATTGTTAGTGTCTGTCTGAAAGCTTTCTCCAGGTAACATAGAAAATAATTGTTGATTTTTTATTGCTTTAGCATCAATTCATTTTCATAGTCTAGTTAACGAGAACTAAAGTAAGTGTACAAAGTGATGTTACATTCAAATACATATTGCAGTTCTCATTACCAATATTGGTACCAAATTGAATATTCAGAATGTATCATCAGAAAGGTGTGGTCAACAGGCTGTGATACAGAACATTATAGCCGTATGAAGTACATTAGGTAGATTCATTTTCATAAGAAATTCGTGTATTCTCATTATGTAGGTAGTATCGATCTGTGAAGAAAGACGTCCACTGCTGCACAGGCCTCCCCAAAGTGTCGCCACATTGACTGGTCCTGTTTCTAGTGGATCCCCGTAACCTTCACCAAGACATAAGTCCATCTAGTGCAAGGCCTTCCAACTTTTAATAATAATTGACATAAATTCAAAATCCTGAAGTGTTCAGTACCCCTATTATTAGTATTCAATACTCGTTCCATGTTTGCACAAACGTTTCAACTTCGAATGAACAGCATTTTTACAGTTGGCACAACAAAGTACGCTGATCTACGATACAAAACCAACAAGTTATCTGATACCGTTTCTTTATTAGGATGACGTCATTAAATTGCTACTTTACGTACATTTCAGTATATCTATCGCCAACGTCCATAGTACGCTGAAAACCGGGCGCGGTCAGTACTTGGATGGGTGACCGCCTGGGAACACCGCGTGACGTTGGTTTTAGCAGTTTGACAGCGTGACTCTTCGTTACTTTATTTTTGTTTATTTTGATTCACATTAAATAAATAAAGTATATTGAGGTAACATTGATTCTAACGTGATGTTAGCGTAATGCTCTAGTTACAACTATCAGCCCCACGCTTACACCTCATCGGGGACGCGCATTTTTTCCAAAAATTCCTGATTTTAATAAACAAATTTGGTTTTTAATTGAATGACGTCACAAAATTGATAATAAACGCAAATTTCGGCCCAGCATTCGCCAACGTCCATACTACGTTGAATACACCGGTTCTCGTCCGATCACCGAAGTTAAGCAACATCGGGCGCGGTCAGTACTTGGATGGGTGACCGCCTGGGAACACCGCGTGACGTTGGCTTTTTGCATTTTGACAGCAAGACTCTTCGTTACTTATTTTTTGTTTAATTTTATCATCTTTTGTATTTTACCGTGATGTTAGCGTGATGCTCCAGTTACAATCTTCAGCCCCAAGCTTACACCTCATCGAAGAAGCGAGCTTTTTTCATAAACTCCATATTATAATTTAAATAAACAAGTATGGTTTTTAATTGAATGACGTCACAAAATTGATAATAAACGCTAATTTCGGCTCAGCATTCGCCAACGTCCATACTACGTTGAATACACCGGTTCTCGTCCGATCACCGAAGTTAAGCAACATCGGGCGCGGTCAGTACTTGGATGGGTGACCGCCTGGGAACACCGCGTGACGTTGGCTTTTTGCATTTTGACAGCAAGACTCTTCGTTACTTAATTTTTGTTTATTTTTATCAACTTTAAATAAATAAAAATTATCACCAGTTTGGGCCGATAGGGCCACCATAGGAGCGGCACGACGTAAATTACTTCAAAGCCAGCGGTTGGCCTTGATTTTCTTATGTAAAGCGTATAGGACGGTTAGTACTGAAGCCTTACCGGTACTGGCAGGGGTACTTCCAGTCGATCTCGAAGTGCAGCGCCGTGTTTCAATGTACTATTGCGCACGAGAGACCGCGGACGCAGACTTTTTAACACAACGTGACCGTACTAAAATAGCTAGATTACTTAAACCACAGACTGACGTCTGGGAGGATCTTTTGTCAGAATGGCAATGTAGGTGGGATAATTCCATCAAAGGCCGACACCTCCACCAGTTCTTTCCATCCGTTCGTGAGCGGCTGGCCAGGACATGGCTGGAGGTGGATCACTGTGTTGCCCAATTTCTCACTGGTCATGGTAACTTTAAGAGTAAATTATTTTCCTTCAAGCTTGTTGCGTCGCCTTTTTGTCAATGTTCTACATCTGACTGCGAGTATGAACAATCTGCACATCACATTTTATGGGAGTGTAGTCTTTGGCAGAATGAACGCAATATTATGTTGGATAGTGTACAGGTTACATCCGGAGTTATTTACTATACGGACCTTGTAGAAACTAGAACAAATTTCCGTGCGTTCAAGCATTTTTGTCATACCTATTATTGGAATCAGATATAACAGCTCACAACTTAGGACCCAGTAATATTAATGACAACAATATCCGTGGTGCTAGGCAACTGGGCTTATCCCAGTTGTATGCGTCCCTGTGTGCCTATTGGCCTTGTTCTTTTCTGTCTCCTGCTGATATGGAGGGAAGTGGAAATTTCTGTTTTTCCTACTCCTCCGCTATTCTTTTCTGATTAATTTCGTTGCGGGATCCAAGACAGTCAAATCATTTCTCTGGGACTTCGTCGAGCTTCATTGTCTCGGCGCTTTTCTTGTGGTCGCCACTGTTGATTCTGGCTTACAGAAGTTACAGTGGTTTGGGAATAGTGAGGCGGGCTTGTCCCAATTAAAAAAAAAAAAAAAAAAAAATAATAATTATTGAGATAATTATTGTATTTTATCGTGATGTTAGCGTGATGCTCCAGTTACAATCTTCAGCCCCACGTATCTCGAATTCCGAGGTGAACTTACTATAATGACTGGACTAACGCTTACACCTCATCGAAGAAGCGAGCTTTTTTCATAAACTACTTATAATAAATATTATAATTAAATAATAAATAAATAATAAATAAATATCCTTGGACATTTCACACAACGCCATCTAGTCCCAAGCTAAGCAACCTAATGCTTGTGTTATGGTAACGAGATGGCTGATAAACTACTTATATACATTTTTTTTTTTGTAAATACATACATATTATAGATAGAAAAACACCCAGACTCGGAACAAATACTTGTAGGTCGTACAAATATTTGTTCCGTGCGGGAATCGAACCCGCGACATGCTGCGCAGCAGTCAATCGCTCAACCACTGCGCCAACCGTGTCGTCAAAAAAAATTTAAATAAACAAGTATTGTTTTTAATTGAATGACGTCACAAAATTGATAATAAACGCTAATTTCGGCTCAGCATTCGCCAACGTCCATACTACGTTGAATACACCGGTTCTCGTCCGATCACCGAAGTTAAGCAACATCGGGCGCGGTCAGTACTTGGATGGGTGACCGCCTGGGAACACCGCGTGACGTTGGCTTTTTGCATTTTGACAGCAAGACTCTTCGTTACTTATTTTTTGTTTAATTTTATCATCTTTTGTATTTTTCCGTGATGTTAGCGTGATGCTCCAGTTACAATCTTCAGCCCCACGCTTACACCTCATCGAAGAAGCGAGCTTTTTTCATAAACTCCTTACTTTTAATATTAAATATTGTATTTTAAATAAACAAGTTTGGTTTTTAATTGAATGACGTCACAAAATTGATAATAAACGCAAATTTCGGCTCAGCCTTCGCCAACGTCCATACTACGTTGAATACACCGGTTCTCGTCCGATCACCGAAGTTAAGCTACATCGGGCGCGGTCAGTACTTGGATGGGTGACCGCCTGGGAACACCGCGTGACGTTGGCTTTTTGCATTTTGACAGCGAGACTCTTCGTTACTTAATTTTTGTTTATTTTTATCAACTTTAAATAAATAAAAATATATTGAGGTTATTATTGTATTTTATCGTGATGTTAGCGTGATGCTCCAGTTACAATCTTCAGCCCCACGCTTACACCTCATCGAAGAAGCGAGCTTTTTTCATAAACTACTATTAAATATTATAATTTAAATAAACAAGTATGGTTTTTAATTGAATGACGTCACAAAATTGATAATAAACGCTAATTTCGGCTCAGCATTCGCCAACGTCCATACTACGTTGAATACACCGGTTCTCGTCCGATCACCGAAGTTAAGCAACATCGGGCGCGGTCAGTACTTGGATGGGTGACCGCCTGGGAACACCGCGTGACGTTGGCTTTTTGCATTTTGACATCGAGACTCTTCGTTACTTAATTTTTGTTTATTTTTATCAACTTTAAATAAATAAAAATATATTGAGGTAAAATTATTGTATTTTATCGTGATGTTAGCGTGATGCTCCAGTTACAATCTTCAGCCCCACGCTTACACCTCATCGAAGAAGCGAGCTTTTTTCATAAACTCCATATATTAAATATTATAATTTAAATAAACAAGTATGGTTTTTAATTGAATGACGTCACAAAATTAATAATAAACGCTAATTTCGGCTCAGCATTCGCCAACGTCCATACTACGTTGAATACACCGGTTCTCGTCCGATCACCGAAGTTAAGCAACATCGGGCGCGGTCAGTACTTGGATGGGTGACCGCCTGGGAACACCGCGTGACGTTGGCTTTTTGCATTTTGACAGCAAGACTCTTCGTTACTTAATTTTTGTTTATTTTTATCAACTTTAAATAAATAAAAATTATTGAGATAATTATTGTATTTTATCGTGATGTTAGCGTGATGCTCCAGTTACAATCTTCAGCCCCACGTATCTCGAATTCCGAGGTGAACTTACTATAATGACTGGACTAACGCTTACACCTCATCGAAGAAGCGAGCTTTTTTCATAAACTACTTATATTAAATATTATAATTTAAATAAACAAGTATTGTTTTTAATTGAATGACGTCACAAAATTGATAATAAACGCTAATTTCGGCTCAGCATTCGCCAACGTCCATACTACGTTGAATACACCGGTTCTCGTCCGATCACCGAAGTTAAGCAACATCGGGCGCGGTCAGTACTTGGATGGGTGACCGCCTGGGAACACCGCGTGACGTTGGCTTTTTGCATTTTGACAGCAAGACTCTTCGTTACTTAATTTTTGTTTATTTTTATCAACTTTAAATAAATAAAAATTATTGAGATAATTATTGTATTTTATCGTGATGTTAGCGTGATGCTCCAGTTACAATCTTCAGCCCCACGTATCTCGAATTCCGAGGTGAACTTACTATAATGACTGGACTAACGCTTACACCTCATCGAAGAAGCGAGCTTTTTTCATAAACTACATAAATTAAATATTATAATTTAAATAAACAAGTATTGTTTTTAATTGAATGACGTCACAAAATTGATAATAAACGCTAATTTCGGCTCAGCATTCGCCAACGTCCATACTACGTTGAATACACCGGTTCTCGTCCGATCACCGAAGTTAAGCAACATCGGGCGCGGTCAGTACTTGGATGGGTGACCGCCTGGGAACACCGCGTGACGTTGGCTTTTTGCATTTTGACAGCAAGACTCTTCGTTACTTAATTTTTGTTTATTTTTATCAACTTTAAATAAATAAAAATTATTGAGATAATTATTGTATTTTATCGTGATGTTAGCGTGATGCTCCAGTTACAATCTTCAGCCCCACGTATCTCGAATTCCGAGGTGAACTTACTATAATGACTGGACTAACGCTTACACCTCATCGAAGAAGCGAGCTTTTTTCATAAACTACTTATATTAAATATTATAATTTAAATAAACAAGTATTGTTTTTAAATGAATGACGTCACAAAATTGATAATAAACGCTAATTTCGGCTCAGCATTCGCCAACGTCCATACTACGTTGAATACACCGGTTCTCGTCCGATCACCGAAGTTAAGCAACATCGGGCGCGGTCAGTACTTGGATGGGTGACCGCCTGGGAACACCGCGTGACGTTGGCTTTTTGCATTTTGACAGCAAGATTCTTCGTTACTTAATTTTTGTTTATTTTTATCAACTTTAAATAAATAAAAATTATTGAGATAATTATTGTATTTTATCGTGATGTTAGCGTGATGCTCCAGTTACAATCTTCAGCCCCACGTATCTCGAATTCCGAGGTGAACTTACTATAATGACTGGACTAACGCTTACACCTCATCGAAGAAGCGAGCTTTTTTCATAAACTACTTATATTAAATATTATTATTTAAATAAACAAGTATTGTTTTTAATTGAATGACGTCACAAAATTGATAATAAACGCTAATTTCGGCTCAGCATTCGCCAACGTCCATACTACGTTGAATACACCGGTTCTCGTCCGATCACCGAAGTTAAGCAACATCGGGCGCGGTCAGTACTTGGATGGGTGACCGCCTGGGAACACCGCGTGACGTTGGCTTTTTGCTGCATGTACTTTTTACAGTAGTTTTTTTCTTTACTTACAAATTATCTCTGCCTACACTTGGATTACAGGTGTGATATGTGCAATAAACATAATATATATAAAATACGCCAGTTGCACCAAAATGTTATTTTTTTTTACTTACTGGGCAGCCACTTTCTATGTCCGAATTTTGTTTTGCATAGCAGAGTGGATGGCAGAAACGTCATTTCGCCGAAAATCGCGTACACACATTTATCATAAATTATAAAGCATAATTTTGTAAGTCCGAATCATCTTTGAGCATAAACTTCATTTCCACAGAATCATTTAAAAGTAGAACCATCATATTACCGAAAGTTCCTCGCCCCTCTCTCTGCTCTTACGCGGGTTTCAATTACACTTTCGGGGTAGGGCAGAAGAGACTACGTGGAGTCGGTTTTGCAGCGATTCGTTTCTCTCACTAACTTTTGTAGCACATGGTATTGACTTTTAATTTTAAATAAGGTCAAAAATGTTGCAATAGAACGCAATATACCTTATAAAATTATTCCAAATGAAATTCAACCCATCATAATAAACCATGTGAAATTCTACCAAATAAAATACTGCTATATTAAAAGTATGCCACTGTAAATTCGGACATTTAAACATTCGGCCAAACGATAATAATTATTTTGCCCTAAACACATTCGTTCAAATAAGAATATTCCAAGTGTGTTATGCAAAAGAAATTTCAGAGCATCAAGTTTCTACCCGCTAAAAAGGGGCAGAAACGGAGGGTTAATTTATGTCATTGAAAAGTCCGCCTTATGTCATTGTTATAAAGTGCAAAACAGGGCGTTCCTAGCATAACTGACTGAGAACTTGATTTAATGCTCCCACTGAATTTCGACTGTTCAAACAACTTACCAATTTGTGTACCTGAAAATAAAGAGTCTTTTTATTAATTTCATTTTCCTTCTTTTAAATATGAAATGCCGCAAATTTATTATAAGTGCTAAAATTTCACCTTTTTTACAGATTCCCGCGAGCCCGAAGTCACAGAATTCCAGCCCCTACTATCAACTCATCCATCGGAGACTTACATGTCATCCAATGCTACAGCAAAAGACTACAAAATGTATCAGAGCTGTGAACGGTACATGTGGCAAGCTCCTGAGTTGTTTGTACCGGATGAGGAAGGCTTGGTCTATCCGTGCTCGAAGAGTGACGTGTATTCTTTGTGTCTGGTACTGTGGGAAAGTTGTAATGGTAAGTTAAATTATTACAGCAACATAGTACAAATAGTTCCACAGCGCTATCTATGCCACAAATCGCGCTATTTACTTTATCAGCGACCTTGGAAAAACCCGGCAACAACTAATGGTCAGTAGCCCACCTCACATCACCCGTCTGGTCCGAGGATTCTTCCTTTTCTATGGTGGATGAAGAATTTTACACCCTGTTCTTCATACTTCTCTCATTTCACCGCTTTAAAAGCAATGGCGATGTAACAAATTAGGTACACAAAGTAATGTGGCTGCTTGGCTTGTAACGCGCGGCTTGCTGATGTAAGTCGGAGCATATACTACTAGACCACCACTCACTACCCACTCCTGCTGTGTGGTAACTCCTATAAAAGATTATATTTAAAAAAAAACACTAGTACACTGTCCTCTCCTGTGTCCGACTTTGCTGAGTGCTAACACTGATCTTTTGTACTAACACAAAAGAAAATCATTCGTTTAGATCCAATACAATCATATGAAACGTTATCTCTCAAAAATCACCCTTAATCACTATATTTTCATCCATTTCCACCAGCCACCATGCCATGGAAGAATTTTACCTACGAAAAACTAAAGGAACAGTACACACTATGGAAAACAGGCATAACACTGCCCAAAGATGGCACTTACCCAGGATGCTTACTGTCTTTACTGGAATCTGGACTAACACTCCAGAGGCTTGAAAGAATAGGTCTGGAAACGCTGCAGAATACACTACAAAACGTTAAGGTAAATATAAATATTTCATACAAGATTGCTTATTCCAGTTGGAAATTTTAATACAATTATCCTGAAACTAAATTTTAGTATAGCGTATGCCAACGTCCATACTACGTTGAATACACCGGTTCTCGTCCGATCACCGAAGTTAAGCAACATCGGGCGCGGTCAGTACTTGGATGGGTGACCGCCTGGGAACACCGCGTGACGTTGGCTTTTTACACTTTTGTTATAGGTACTATTTTATCATAATGCTAACAAAAAAAAGGAATCTGAAACTTATCTATAGTATGTACTATTTTGATGGAAATAAGCTGCACTGGTGATTTTTTATAAATTGATATGGGGCGACTTGCTCTCACAATCAAGTTCTACTATTATTATAAAACTATAAAATAAATATTATAGAATGATGTCATACAGTTTTATGATACAAAACCCAAATTTCGTCTTAGCATTCGCCAACGTCCATACTACGTTGAATACACCGGTTCTCGTCCGATCACCGAAGTTAAGCAACATCGGGCGCGGTCAGTACTTGGATGGGTGACCGCCTGGGAACACCGCGTGACGTTGGCTTTTGCATCTTTGATAGCAAAACTCCTCATTACTTTGTTTTATAAAGTTTATATTTATGTACTATTTTATTTTACCGTGATTTTGTAAGCGTGATGCTCCAGTTACAATCTTCAGTCCTACGCTTACACCTCATCGATGAAGCGGGCTATTTAAAAAAACTCATTATATTATAATTTAGATAAACAATCTTGATTTTTAATTGAATGACGTCACGAAATGGATAGTCAAAGCATAATTCAGCTTAGCATTCGCCAACGTCCATACTACGTTGAATACACCGGTTCTCGTCCGATCACCGAAGTTAAGCAACATCGGGCGCGGTCAGTACTTGGATGGGTGACCGCCTGGGAACACCGCGTGACGTTGGCTTTTTGCATTTATTTATGTTATATTAAATTTAATTCTGTTATTATTTTATGTTACAGCGTAATCTGGACGAACTCGGCTACATAATAATACCAGCGCGTCTACAAACCAAAGTATCCACATTCAGTTCTACAGCCTGGGACACCACATCTCCAACAGACTCCGAGTGTCTGAGCCCACAAAACGTCGAACACAAAGCCGTTATTCACAACGTTAGAGAAAGTTCCACAGAAAGCGAGAAAGAATGCAGCAAGAGCGACACGAGCCCTCTATACGAAACTATAAGAAATTCTCGAGTCAACTCCATGTCTGTCGCAGAAAAGTGCTTTATTTCTGACGAAGACCAAAACGATCATACACCGATAATAAGATACGAACATATACCTGAAAAGGACTTTTCCAGTGCCTGTTCTACCCCTATTGCCAAAATAAAAGCTAGGATCAAAGATATGGATACTCCAGGCAGCTTACACAGGAGTGATTCTACCGAATATTGTAGCATTTTTAGTCCAAATCGCACCGTTAACTTCACAAACGACAGTACAAATGAACAAAGCGTTGAACGCCCGAACACAAAACTCAGTAGAAGTTTCACTCCTAAATCTTACAAACCGCTGCACATAAAAGTTCCTGAATTCAACTTTGATTCTATCAAACCTTTACTGAAAGACCGGAACAGTAATGAAAAGTCTTCTTACAATTTTGATATAAGAAACTACAGTTTACCTACCACGCCGATTGCACGCAGTAATAAACTTCGAAAGAATGCCTGGCTGTCTGGAGATTTTCATGCCACAGAAAAAAATAAAAATGATTCTGTGACGCCTGAAAAAGGATTTTTGGATTTGTCGCTGGAAAAAGAAGGTAATGAATTCTTCATAGTTTATTTTCTTATTCAACGACAAAAAAATGTGCCCAAAGTCTTATCTATAGTAATACTAGTTTAGTTTAACTGGGCTTTTATCCGCACTTAGCCTCTTGATTGGGCCATTGTGCGTGATGTTTAGAGAATACCTTCTCCAACCAACATAGGTTAGAATTGTAGCAGCCTTCCCAGACTACTGCAGGTTTCCGGGAGAGTTGATGGGGATCGTAGAGTTTGTGCCCGCTGATCTGCCACGCTCCTGCACTCTAGGAGTACGTGCCGTGGCGTTTCTTCCGCCTCCATGCATCCTCTGCACAATGGGCTATCAGTTACATCTATGTTATGTAGATGTTTGTTTAAGGAACAGTCACCCGTTAAATTCCTATGATTTTACGGAGTTTGTCTCTTTTGAGTTTGATGAGATTGCGAGTAAACTTCATTGACGCGTCCGGAACTGTATCTTTTGTTTGCCTGCATCCTTCACTGTTTCTCCATTCGGCGAGGTGTTTTTCGGTGGTTCGTGAACGCAGCCATGCTTTTATTTGGGCCTGAGGTATGGGCAGTAGTGGTTCCGGTCCAAATACTGTATCGCTTGAGCCTCTCTTGGCCAGCTCATCTGCTGCGTCGTTACCCAGCGAGTTGCTGTGTCCTTTTATCCATTGCAGGGTTACACTATTCGTAGTTGCAATGGATTGAAGTGCATTAGTAACACTAGTGACCCGCCCCGGCTTCGCACGGGTGCAAAAAAGATACTAAACCCTCCTCTCGAATAAAACCGCATCAAAATACGTTGCGTAGTTTTAAAGATTAAGTAAGCATACATAGGGATATAGGGACAAGTGCCCTTCGTTTGCGTTAAGGGTACTTTTACACCCTTTAGAAGGTGTAACGCCCGGCCGTCGCAAACACGCGAAGCTTGTTCGACCGCACGTCGCACGGTCGCCGATCGTCTTGCTTATGAAAGTGTTTCGACTGTGCTATTTTTTAGTTTTATCTAAAAATTAACCTCTGCATCTCCAATATAATAAACTTTACCTGTTTTAATGATTAGTATATAAATATAATAAAGCCTTGTTTATTCCTTAATAAGAAAATAAATATAAAACAATTTGCCATTATAATATGCAATTCGAGATTCTTAAAAATGAATTTAACTTTGATTTGCAGTAATAAAAAAATAAAAAAAAACAAAACAAAACAACACGCATTAAAATTAAAATCAAAAATAACAATCAAAATTTAAATCAAAATTTAAATAATAATGAAACAAAAATCGAACCTTTGATCAAAATTTGAATCAAAATCCAAACTAGGATTGAAATTAAAATCTTGAAATAAATAAAATAAAAAATCAGAAATCAATATTAAAATCGAAAATTAGAATTACTTTAAAACAAAATTAATAATAGTCACAGAAACAAAATCAAAGTCAAATTAAAGTTCAAAGCAAAATCAAAATCAATAAAATACAAAGAAAAATAAGCATGCAAAACAAATCATTATTATTAAGGACCTCTCTACAGAGTAAAGATATGATTAGTATAACAGTGTACAATATCTTTATTTTCTCAATTCACAAAGTTTCACTTAAGACTAATAAAATATAATTGTAAGAATAACATTTTAACAAAATATCCCATGTCCTTTGTGCGAGACTGGCGTCCATACTAGGATACCTTCTGTGACGGACCTCCAGGGTCTCACCTCGAATTATATGTAGCTTAGATGATAGTGTTATAATATAGATAATCATTTACCATTTAACTTCTAGATCGCATAAACATGACAAACTCATCACTCGACGAGACTCCCTCTCCACCCATAAACACATCGTGTGACAACACTGCCCACAATTTGGATAACAAAAACTACACACAACATCCAACAAGTCCAGTCAATGGTTCTCCAGAGAGTATCGACACTGTCCGGGACAGCATTACTGGATTGCGGAGGTAATTTTATTGTTAACTAGCTTTATTCTTGCTTTCTAATTGAATCGGATTTTCAGGTTTTTTTTTTATATACGAAACCCCTTATATAATAAAAGCCTAATTAACGCCATAGAACAGCTTTGTGCCAGTTTCCCGGCAAAATCGGTCCAGCCGTTTCGAAGATCAGCCAGGAAAACGACAGACAAAGATTAGTACTGGATATTCTTTTATATTCATAGGGGAACCTGTTGAATCTTGGCACTATGTGCACCTAAGCCACTAGACTCGTTTCAAATATTGCCGCGATGCTAAATTGTATCGCCTATGGTACTCGATACGTCGTCACTACCAACTATTCAATGCGAAGTTGGTCACTAGCCGCCATTAAGCAGGTGTTTGGTGTTATCGTCGTTAAAAACTTTTTTTGGCGGAAAAGTAAGTATTTCTAATTTACTTTGCAGCCTGATAGCTTTAAACGTATTATGATAGTCACTTAACTTTTATATGCTATTGTTTCTTTTATGTATTAAGTCCCGCAAAATATTTGAATTCCAGCGTTTTGTTGAAGTTGGAGTAGTGTTGTACCTTGGTCGCTGTCGATCAGTTGTATTGTACCTTGGTCAGTTGCCAATGTACGGAAGTAATATTAGCCTATGCTATTAATAATGTTATGTTATGTGTTTAAATGTGTACCTAACTATAGTTGTCGCCACATAAAAAGAACTATGAGGGGAAATCGGGGGGGGGGGGGTGTTCGGGCATGGTTATACTCACACACAAAACTACTTAGCCTATTGTTTTTTTTTTCGAACTATATTGCTTATTAGTAGGTTGACATCGAATAATATTAAATAAAATATCATTACATGGAATTAAAACACATTTTGTGTGTGTGTGTGTTGTAAATGTGTTCAATTAAAAACACAATTCTTCTTACTGTCGACTCGCAACATTTTGTTGGCTCTGCGCCCGTTCGATGCATTGTTTTAAATTAACAATAATATTATTATCAGCCTCTCTCTTCAAAAAACAATTTACGTCTTAAATATTTTTTCTCAATTGTTATGTAAAACCATTTCGTAAAACTTTTGTGTGCGATAGTATTAGGCCCCGCCACCCCCGCCCTTACCTCATACCACCAAACAGACCGATAAATCGCCTAATGCGCAGCTTGACCTCCAGCGTTCATCTTACGTGGCGCGACCAATACCTAGGTTTACATACCGAATAATTTTAAAGTTTGTCATGTGATTAAATAGTGATTAAGTGTATGTTATTTATTTGTTTAAAAATGGGTTCCCCTTCTCATAAAATGTAGTTATCGAAAATAATATCAGTGTTTTTGTTTTTTAATTCGTTAAATTTACAAGATGATTTTTTAGTCACCGTCCAAATTCTGATATACTCGATCTTTGGCGAAAATCATTTGAAAACGTGTTTTTTTCTTTTATTATCACGCAATACAAAAATATTGAGACACCACATCACAAAGTGGGATCATCACATCGCGCCGGCCTGTAGGATCGCGACACATGACCCTACGTCACCGCAGTGGACCTACCGCTAGGCCCTTGACCATATCGCGGGACAATCTCTCGTCACTTACCGTGTACATACAACGGCCATTTATTTTTTGTAACCAACCAGTCAAATTTCGAAAGCAGTTTTATTAAGTCGAGACCACCAGCATCACAACTGGGGCTTGACACTCAAACACAAAGTTTTAACGTTTCACGGAGAGCGGAAATTTAACGTATCGGTTGTTTTTTCAAAAATGGTGTTAGTGAATGATACCTAATGCCTAGAAAAAAATTAGACGGTGACTAAAAAATCATCTTGTATAGAGACGTAAATAACTCATGATATGTTATCTCGTACTTATATACCGCCTTTTGAATGAAATTCAGTGATTCATTTGGTAAATGACGTCAATTACAGATAGCAGTCGGCATATTCAACCTTAAGTTTGTCAACGTCCATACCATGTTGAAAACACCGGTTCTCGTCCGATCACCGAAGTTTAAGCAACATCGGGCGCGGTCAGTACTTGGATGGGTGACCGCCTGGGAACACCGCGTGACGTTGGCTTTTTGCTTTTTTTATTTGTTTTTTTTTTACGATTATATCGAAGGTATGTTAAACAAGGTTAGGAAGAGCAGATTAAAAAACATAACTCTTTTTTTGGGGCAGCCGTGTAAAAAAAAATATGGTCTTTGTTTTAAATTAGTTTTAAAAAAATATAATGGTGAATTTGCTCTAGTTCATTCCTAGGTCCTTTGTTCGACGTACTTCCTTAAAAACTTTAATTCTGAAGCCAGTTGGAGTCTGCAGCAAAAAGCCAACGTCACGCGGTGTTCCCAGGCGGTCACCCATCCAAGTACTGACCGCGCCCGATGTTGCTTAACTTCGGTGATCGGACGAGAACCGGTGTATTCAACGTAGTATGGACGTTGGCGTTTGAAGATTCGAAGTTCAGGCACTCTATCAGCCTTTGAGATTCAGTTGAACCAAATCTAGAGAATGAGTTCCCAGCATGAAATGAAGCAGCTAAACTAAACCACCAATAATTTAATTAACTTGTTGTTGAGGTTTTTTTCCCGAATTTGTTTTAATTATAAAATGTGACCACAGATTATTAATTTGTTATTGTTTTGTTTACATTTTTTGTCATTTTATATTCAGCCCCACGTATTCTCTTACATAAATAAAAAACAGTCATGAAAATAACGGCTCATAAAACAAACACGCTGACTAATGCCCGGTATCTATAGACAAGCAACGGTTTGTTTTGATTACGGAAGTCGGGTTAAGCAGTAGCTATCCTTTGGTGAACGGATGAAAGGGTGAACTGCAAGATGCAATTCGCAAAATGTTTTGATTACGGATAGTAGAAATGCTGTCTACCACGCGTATGTCTACCTCCGTTCCACACGGCTACGACCGACGACGACGACGGCTCGTTTCCAGAGTTCTGAGTACTAGGATTGCAGAAAATATGAAGAGGTAAACAAGAGACCCGTTGTTTTGCACACGAGTGGGATTGTGTTCTACGAGGCGTGTGTCGAAAACAACCTCCCGGGTTCCACCACGAATACAACCGACGCGACGGAAAAACAAGGTTCCCTTTAATAGGATTTTTGAAAAATAAAATATTTTATTTGATAGTTTCAAGTATACAGTTTTGTCGAGTACATTGAAACATTGAATAAATTAGTAGTTTTTTTTCGAGTCTACCGTAAAAAAAATTACTATACAGGGTGTTTGGAAGGGAGCTGTACATACGCCTAGGGTAGAAACTAGGGATAGTCTGCTACCTACCCCCGCCCATTATATTGACCTTGGCCTCAAGGTTTTTTTTTAATTTATTATTATTTTTTATTTGACTTTTTGACTAAAACTACCTGTAGCTCAAAATCTATCCATGGGACCGGTCGGCTAATGGTCTTGTTTTAATCGTTAGAGTCTTAGGGTCCTGCAAAAAATTATTTTACACCAGAAAATTGTGGAGAAGAAAAGTTATGGGGCCTGAAGTACCGTAGTAAGGTAAAGAAATAATTTTAAATTAAAAAAAAACCTTGAGGCCAAGGTCAATATAATGGGCGGGGGTAGGTAGCAGACTATCCCTAGTTTCTACCCTAGGCGTATGTACAGCTCCCTTCCAAACACCCTGTATATTTAAAATGTATGAAAATGGCATTAGTTTTCCTCATAACTTTTTTCTGTCTTGGATTGTAAAGCTGAAACTTTTAGGTATTGTTGCCGAGCCTATAAAAAAGCCACCTGACCTTTGACCTTGACCCCGAACCTCTCCGTTCAAGAGATATGAATGAATTAAAAATGCATATTTGTACGATGTTTTAACACGCGGTAATGTACTTCAAAATAAGTTTTTTTTTATTTTTTTTTTACCAGTCTTGATCCCTGATAGACAAAAAACTTACGTGACTATTAGTCTTGACGAAAAATTTCCTTATTCAAAACGTATAAATTAATTTAAAAAAATATATTATATATTTTAAAGATTTGGTCATGGTTAAAATGGTTGTTAAAGACGCAAAATTGTATTCAGTTACTAAGAAATGAAACAAGAAACAGTTCCTTTTGCCTATGGATGGTAGTGAATGAAAAATAGAAAAAAATAAAATAAATAAATAATATAATATATAAAATATATAGTATAAAATATGTTCTACGAGGCGTATGTGAAACCAACCTCCCGTTCCACACGGCAACGTCCGACGGCGCGTTTCGCGAGTTCGAAGTACTAGGGCTGCAGAAAATATGAAGAGATATAACAAGAAACTGTTCGCTTTGCTTACGGATAGAGAGTTGCCTACGAGGTGTGGTTCACCGTTCCACACGGCAACGACCGACGACTCGTTTCCCCAGCTCTGAGTACTAGGACCGCAGAATATATGAAGAGATAGCTTTGTCGGGACACTGACGGTAGCGCGCGCCACTTTAATCTTACGGCCGAATTAAGAACTAACGAGGGACCCATATTGCTTCGTGTCCTACGTGATTCGTGTTAACACCGATAGATGGCGCGAATTTATATAAGTTTTGTTTACAAAATAGTAGGCAAAATACGCGTTTTAAACGTAAGATTGCGAATCCTTGCCAGATATACAATAATAGATATAATCGATTGGTTTTAATATCATATTATATTTATTGCCCATAGCATTAAGGCATACGTCCGCCTTTGTACGGTGTTTGTTTTACTTGTGCATAAAGTTTTACTAAGTTGTTGAATTAATAATTTGTTTACAGAATAAATCCTCCTCAAGATTTCCTTTCTCTGGAATGTGAAGATGTGAGAGACCGCATTAGTACTTGCTCTCTGAAGTCGAACAACCAAGATAAGAACATCCTCAAATATAAAGTCGAAGAAGATATCCTCGCCAACGTTAATGTGAAGCCCTTAGTCGCGATACACGAGAAGTGGATCTACGAAGCGAATAGAAAAACCTGCCGGTCTATGTCCTTACCTGAAGATAACCGGTTAGTAGTGACGTCATAACAACTATTGAAACAAATCAACTTTTTGAGCATGTTTGTCGCCAACGTCCATACTACGTTGAATACACCGGTTCTCGTCCGATCACCGAAGTTAAGCAACATCGGGCGCGGTCAGTACTTGGATGGGTGACCGCCTGGGAACACCGCGTGACGTTGGCTTTTTGCTTTTTTTTACTCTTATCGTAACGGTCGCCAATTTTATTTTGTGCTTTTTTTGTGAGTATTGTTTTTAGGTGTAAGTGCAGTAAAAAGTAATTTTGACGTATAAGACTCTTCAAACTCTTAAGTTTGTTAAAAAAATCCCATTGAAGACTAATAATAATGTAAAACATAATACATAATAATCCTCGCTTAATTAAAAGGATTCGAACGAGCAATGAGGGGTCGTAGCGCAGCCCAAAACTTTGTAATGATTTTGTAAAATACACTTTATTGATGATGTCATAAGGTGTCAATTCTACAAACCTTGGGATTATGGTTTGAATCGGCATCAAACGGGGCCCCTTTTCCGTCCTCCAAAAATGGCTCATGCGGGAGTCCGTTGGCATTAATGCTCTTGTAATAAAGTGTAAAATTGAATAATATACACTCAATTTTCTGCTGTGCATTAGATATGTACCGAAAATTCGGTGAAGCGTATGCCAACGTCCATACTACGTTGAATACACCGGTTCTCGTCCGATCACCGAAGTTAAGCAACATCGGGCGCGGTCAGTACTTGGATGGGTGACCGCCTGGGAACACCGCGTGACGTTGGCTTTTTGCACTTTTGTATTCTCCAAACCACTAAATATTTGTAAAAGTAATAAATGAAAATTCGTTTATTTCAGATATCTTGATCCATACAGTCCATTTTAGAATTTAAAAATAAATTAACATTCGAATCAGTATCAAAATAAAAAATATAATGAATTACCATTAAAATCAAAATTAAAAAATTACATAAATAATCTATGAGGAGTACACACAAATACAGACAAAATACAACTTGTTCGATACAGTCCAATTTAAAATAAATTAATTTTGAAATCACAAGCAGATTTTAAAAATAAACTAACATAGGAATTATTAGAGAAAGTTTAAATATATTTAAATTAATATCAAAGATTATAATAAATTACCTTTGAAACCAAAATAAATTAATTATTATTTGTGTGTACTGTACTCCACATATATTTGTGGAATACACACAAATCTATATAATCTATATAAAAAAATCAATGCCACTTTTCGTTGTAATTTTATAACTCAAGAACGGGCTCACCTATCCAAACCAAATGTTTAGGCTTTCTTCGGACTATTTAGTATATGGTTTATGTGAAGTTTGCACAAAATCGGTTGAGCGGTTCTTCATTTATCACATTTTTTTTTATTGCGGATCATTTTTCTAACGGGGATATTGCTGTCTTTGACCCAGTAGGTGGCGCTGCTGTCCGGGCAGTACGACGTCTGCCAGGTCCGCTTGTACATTATATAAACTTTTACATTTTAGATGGTTTTGTTATTTTTCTTGTCTTAGTACTTATCTGTTTGGTTGTTTGGCAGTATTAGCCTATTTATTTATTTCACTCTAGAACGGCTTTAGGATATCACACCGCAACGCACTAGCTAACCGTTTTTCTAATGCTCGAGACAAGAATAGTAATAATATTTATAATCTTGTAAATCTTTCAATTATTTGACAGTTCAAAATAGGTACTAAAAGCAAAATTTGGCGAATTATTCGCCAACGTCCATACTACGTTGAATACACCGGTTCTCGTCCGATCACCGAAGTTAAGCAACATCGGGCGCGGTCAGTACTTGGATGGGTGACCGCCTGGGAACACCGCGTGACGTTGGCTTTTTGCATTTATTTATGAAAAATAGTTTTGTATTTCTATTTTGGCAACTCGATATCTACACTACTATTATGAAGAGGAAAGATTTGTTTGTTTGTAACGAATCGGCTCCGAAACTACTGGACCGATTTGAAAAATTCTTTCACCGTTGAGAAGCTACACTATCCCCGGGTGAAATAGGCTACTTTTTATCCCTGTATTCATACGGGAACGGGAACTACGCGGGTGAAACCGCGTGACGTCTGCTAGTTCTCTCTATTTTTGTCTTTCATGACCAACCCTTTAGATGTCTAATATACGACCAAACTAAAATACGTCTTATACTCCTGATAAAATTATTTACTATTGGCGAAAATCTGGAGTACCCTCAAGTCGAGAGTAAAAATAATTGGCCCAAGTAATCATTAAATCTCTTGAGTGCGGCAGTAAGATTTAACTAAGTTAGCCCGAATTCACCCATTGAAGACAAACACTGGTGAAAAGAATAACCACTGGTTTCTTATATGCACCGGTGTGAATATTAATAATAAATTATTATTTTACAACGCGCGAGTATGTTTTTATTAACCGACTTCAAAAAGGAAGAGGTTCTCAATCTCAATTAAATAATAGATAGTTGTTTCGGGTCTGGGTATTTGTGTATGTGAGTTTAAATGTTTGTGAACGCACCCAGGATACAGGAGAAAATCCTAGTGTGGGGCAACGTTTTTTAAAAAAAAAAAAAATTGTCGGAGATCTTTTTTTACAGATCTGTATACTCTGTACAGGCATTTAGGAGCATACACAAAAGATATTGTGATGATTTTGTAAACTAAACTTTCATGTAACTGCCACAAAAAACAAAGTTGCACGACTAGATATCAAACAACTCCTTTGCGTTGCGAGAGAGGTTCGTGCATGTGGGATTGTTTGCACTTTAACACATTGACACTAATGTGTATATTTCAATAACATTTACAAATATCCTGTCCTGCGTTTAGATATTTACCGCAAAATTCGGCGAAGCATTCGCCAACGTCCATACTACGTTGAATACACCGGTTCTCGTCCGATCACCGAAGTTAAGCAACATCGGGCGCGGTCAGTACTTGGATGGGTGACCGCCTGGGAACACCGCGTGACGTTGGCTTTTTGCTTGTTGTTTTAGGAGCCAGATAGCAGCGGTGAAACCGGCTTCACACTGCGTGGATACGCTTCAGAAATCACTACCTCAGTTAAATATGAAGAAACCAGGAACTAAAATTTATCGCACGCGGCCCGCTTCGCCTAGCAACGGAAAAAATGGTCAGTCGAAACTAAATCATACCCTTTAACCTCACACCAAATAAAAAGTAAAGACGGAACTCTGCGACCAGCAAAGTGAGGCCGGTCAAACTACGCCTAGCATACACGCACACACGTCTCAGACCAAATAAAAAGTTGAAGACTAAGGCGTAGTTTATGTTGTAGGTGTGTGCGTGTATTGTGTATGTACACGGCGAGGTGTAGTTTGACCGGCCTCACTTTGCTGTTCGCAGAGTTCCCGTCTTTACTTTTTATTTGGTCTGAGCCTTTAACTTACTGACTATCGGTTTATGCTGTATCTCTTCTTTTGTCAATTTGTTACCCGTAGGTATTTCTAATAAAACATTATTTTAACTAAGCATCTGTTACTGACAAAATTATATCTGCTTTATTTCCATTTTATTTGATTGTGAAACTGTTTAACTCATGACTTTGACTTGTTCATATATTATATTTAATACGTGAGTATTAATTTGACGCACCAATTATTCGACCCTTATTTAAACGTTTGTACATTTTTTACCTACAAATGACGTCACACCCCCCACTCATGATCTTTGACGCGTCTTATCTTTGTCAATTTTTATTAATTTGATAAAACAAAAAACAAGTATCCAATATTTTTCGATAATCTAACTGACGAATCATATTTTTTTGACTCAGTCCGATCCCCTATTGTTCCTTTTTTGTGACCCCAAAAAAAGGGTGATGTTTTTGAACTCTGTGTAATACGCGCTTGCATGGTGTTGGTAATACAATAAAAACTTACAATTGCATGGGGCATTTATTTCTAAATTGTATACTAACTATGCTATTTTATTTTATGCCCTACTAACATTTACAGGTATTGTAAGTAAGTACATTTTGCTTGACTTCTTTTTCACCTCTCCATTTGATAATTAAAATTGTTCATTTGAAATGAAATCAGCTGTCATGGTTTGGACATATGAAGGGGAAGGACGAATCACATGTGTCTAAAAGAGCGATGATTATAAATGTTGATAGACGGAGAGGAGAGAGAGAGCAAGACCAAAGAAAATATGGTGGTTTGTTTGAGGAATTATATATTATGTAGGAAAGAAGAGCAGGGAAATGAAAGCGTGATGATTGACAATGGAAGAAAAAAAAAACATACCAATCGAATTGAGAACCTCCTCCTTTTGGGAAGTCGGTTAAAAAAGCGTATTGCGACGACCCCAAATAACATGGTACAACGGTAGGATTAGATAACTAAATAACTGTTTTGGTTTTGTTATAATTACGAACTATTACCCAAAATGAAGGAGTTAGATGCCCTATCTATTTCCATTCGAATGATTCTATCAGTAGGGACATTTCTAGCTAGACAACATTTATTTTATAGATAAGTAGGTATATTGAATTCATGATGTACGATAAAATGTTTTCCAGGGAACCAATGGGAGCAATTTTGCCAAGCGCGGGACACGATCGCTAAGAGCGTCAACTTTTCTCGAAGCCCTGAACTCCGATACCGAAGCCCTGAACTACACCGACGATCTGAATCGGAACATGGGTAATTATTTTATTCATCATCCTCATAATTTCAGCCAAAAAATGCTAGACATAGGCCTCCCACTAGTCTGGCCACATTGACCGGTCTCATGCGTCTCGCATCTAGCAGATCCCCGCAACCTTTAACATGTCATCGGTCCAACTAGTGAAATGCCTTCCAACGTAACGTCTTCCGGTTTTAATACCGACATCATAATAAATAGTTAATTTATTTAAAGGAACATGTGTTTCGGTATAATGTTTGCAAACGTCCATACTACGTTGAATACACCGGTTCTCGTCCGATCACCGAAGTTAAGCAACATCGGGCGCGGTCAGTACTTGGATGGGTGACCGCCTGGGAACACCGCGTGACGGTGGCTTTTTGCATTTTTTTTTGTTTTTTTTTCGAAGACTGATTTACTTTTAAAGTAATTATTTTAATGATGTTCAATTACAGAACATTAATCGAAAGCCAAAAACCCGAGCTTATGATCGACCAGTCAACTGACACGAGAAGCATCGAAGCGTACATCAGAGACATGATACGCAAAGAGTTTCAACACTTACTGCAAGAAATATCCGACGATGCTTCAACCACCACGTCTAAAAACGAAGACATCGTCAACAAAGGAGTCGCAAATATCATGGAATCTTTAAACAATAACGAAGATACACGATCCACAAAGAAAGAACCAATGAAATCGTTCTCCCGAGTGAAAATCAACGGGAACAACAAACCTCTTTTACAAATCACTTTCACCCGTTGTGGGGAGAACAGTCTCCAAGTTCTAGACAACTGTGTGAATGTTACTATCTGTGATGGTAGCAACAATACTGTTAGTACGAACACTGTGACTTGTTCTAAGGACAAGATAAACCAGTCGGTGGAAGAAACGGTCACTGAGGACGGTCATGTTAACGCTTTGAAGAGGTGCCAGGCTTTCAATGCTTTACAGGTGAGTAGAGTAGCCTCAGTATATGTATTATGTGGAAACGATACAGGAGCTTTAGAAATAGATATACCTACACAACGTCAGAGTCGGCCCAACTTTTTCTAGAACTTGATGTACCTACCATAAGTCGTGGTCTAGCACTTTGCCTTCGTGCGCCTAAATTGTGAAAACTCAGCTAATACGCATGATATAATTATAATACAAGGTGTAAATTAACCCTTCACACATACGTCAACCAAGCATTCGGTACATCAAACTAAGTAGGTACCCCTACGCAAAATGTTTGCTGGAAAACAACTTTTTTTCGGGATCAAAAATCACATTTTGCGGTAAAACTCAATGTAGCACTCTTAAAACATTGTGCTAGTGGATGCTTTGAATAGTAAAAGGGTCATGGAGGTAATTTAAGTAAAGTTATAACCTGAAAAACTAGTATTTACAAAAACAGCTGTGCAAAATTTGGAACTTTGACCCCCAATATCTCCGTAACTAGGGGGTTCCCAGGTATGGTCTAGAACCAAAAAATTATCGCAGTGATGGGGAGAACAAGTGCCCTTCGTTTGCGTTAAGTGTACTTTTACACCCTTTATAAAGCATATAGTACCCACGAATATTATTTTTTTTAGAATTGGATCATTAGTTTCGGAGATTACCTGAACATGATGTACCTCCACCATACAAACTTGAAGCTGTTTAGATTTACACACAAAAAATATCTTGTGTTAGATTGAGAATCTAATGTTTCATTTTCGTTGTCAACAGGAAGCTAGAAGTACCGAGGACTTATACATAGACGACGACCTATCGACGATGCAAGATAATTTCGGCGGTAAAGTAAAATTGATACCGCTGCACGGATCCTTGCACGAGATCCTTTGCGAGAAGGAGGACGACTGCTGCCTCATCAAGGTGAAGCAGGAGAACGGCTGCGACACCATCTACTTCCGCTGCGACAACTCTGACGCAGAGTCGCGCGACGCCATCGACGGCTGCGCGCACGACTCGCACCCGCAAGACACCGTCGTCTTCAAACGAAGCATATCACTCGTAGAAGAGAGAATCCAGCGCATTTTCCCAAAAGAAAAACGCACGCAAAGCCCACTACCACGCAAGCTGAAACCTGCTAACATCAGAATTCGGCCAAAATCTGAAGTATTCACACCGTCCGCACTGGGACTGAGCAGATTAACGCGAACTCTTAGCAATAGTAGCCCATCCTTGCCTACATGCGACAGAAATGATGAAGTTGAGGTGAACATTGAGAACGTGCTGAGCTACCAGGACTCTTCATCCGATGAATGTCTCAAGTGCCAGGCGGAGAATGACGACTTCGAGTTACTAGAGAGAAAGATAGAAGAAGACCTCGCCAACAGCTGCAAGAATGCGAGATCTCCAATGGCGAGCGGCTGCTTGTCGAAGATATCCGAAGAAAACCTCCTGAATCTGAACGAGGAAAAGGACTGATTAATTCTGTTGATCCAGAATTAAGATTTTGTTTAGTTGTTAACACTAAAATGAAGCCATAAGTACAAATTACGATACTGCATGATGAGGAGACGGAAGAACAACTTGATATTTCTTCAGCCATTGTATTCGAAATGTCCAATTTGACAAGTACAAAGGTGTTACATTTTCAGCTGACAATTTTTTGTGAATCGTAAATAAGTGTCTACTTTTGTTATTATCACAATTATGTAACTCATCCGTCCAATTTGTACTCGCATTTAGAAAACCCAAAGATATTTTCATAGGTTTTCTTGTATTTTTATATTGTTTCAGTGTTTTAATTTCTATTGTTTTAGTAATTATAGTGCAAGGCTATGTGATTTAGAGTAAGTGGCACCAAAACATTCCACTGATGTGATTTTTAGAATAGATGCACCTTATGAAGGTTCTACCTTGTTATACTTTAATATTAGCACTTTTAATACATCTAAAATATTTTAATCTTCGTTTCTATATTTTTAAATTGTATTGAATACACCAAAGGTTAATTAGTTGCCTGGTTTGGTACTTTTCTAATGATCGTTTGATTTTCTAAAGAGTAAGTTGATTTATAAAATGAGTATTATGTGATTTCTAAACTTTCGATTTAAATGCTATTGTTACTCAGATGTGTGGTTGATTTTAGATTTAATTGTTAAAAATAAAACTTTGTACTTAAAATGACGTTTATTTTATTTTACAAAAAAAATAAAGTAAAATAGAAAAGGAACAACAATAAATGGCACTTTACAATAGTATGGAAATATACATTGTGCTTCTTATAATAAATACGTGTTACGCATAATGGAAGACATTTTGAAATATAATTTCTTGGTTCTATTTTAAGTCTTACATGGTTTTTATATATATAAATGCACAATAGTCAATGATTTCTCACCGTCTAACATAACTACCTAACTATCGCGTTAATATAGGTAACTAACAACGTTAACTATATTAACGCGATACGTTAGAACAATATGGCAAACTGATCTCAAGAAACAAAATTAAAATACTCAGTCCACAAAATTTTGCGAATTTACATCACTACAACGCAGGGAGCGACAAAGTTACTTTTTTTTCATCAATTGAGACAGTGCGCTTCGTTTTTACGTCTTTCGCAGTGCAGAGCAGAAGTTAGTAATAGAAGTTTATTTTTCAAAAATATATCTTTGAAAAATAAACAACTTCTATTATTATTAGTGACATCATTATAGTGCCAAGGAGCTTTGCTTGTCCAACAAACTTCCACTTTATGGCCCTGAAAATACAGTTCCAATTCAATACCATCAGAAACCTACTTTTACAAAAACCCGCTCTATGTCTTACTAATCCATTTTTGTTCGTTTGGATAACATTAACATACGAGGTCTTATCCGTAAGCCTTAACTTCAGTGTAGTTCTTGATGCCGTAGGGGCCGTTCTCGCGGCCGATGCCCGACTGTTTGTACCCGCCGAAGGGAACTTGGTTTTGCTGCTTAGGACGTTCACCCAGACTGTGCCGGCGCGGAGGCCCTGTAAATGAAACAATGGTTTTATAATTTTCGCAACACATACATAAACTCAACCCCCTTTTCCAATGGGGGTAGACAGAAATCACAGAACGCCACCTGCTACGATCTGATTTTCAAAATAGAGTGAAGAAACGTGTGCGTTACCCTAGCAAAATGTTGTGCTCTAGAGAGGTGAGATTAAAAAAAAAATAGTGTGTCATGAGGAGAAATTTGTTTACTAATAGCAAAATTTGTGTGAATTGTAGTTTTAGAGTTTTTTAAGAAAACAATATTTTGTTGCTGGGGTAATGTTTTAAACGATACCACAGCAAAATCTTTTTTCAAAAATCGTTTCAGCCTGGAACCAAATACATAAATAGATAGCTCTAGTTGCGTAGTAAATTATTTATTTATTTATTTAAACTTTATGCACAATAGTGATACAGTCAACCTTAGGGTCAAACAAGACAACATTGTGGTAGGCTACAAACTAACTAAAAAAAAACAATATCAATTAAAAAAAAAATATAATATAATATAATGAGTATTTATAAAACTGTGTACTTGAAACTATCATCAATTAAAATATTTAAATTTCAAAAATCCTATGTAAGCGAACCTTGTTTTTCCGTTCACAGTGACGCGATGGCGCGTTTCCCGAGTTCGAAATACTAGGGCTACTGAAAATATGAGGAGATGTAAACAAAAAACAGTTCCTTTTGCCTATGGATGGTAGTGTTGTCTACAAAGCGTATGTGAAAACAACCTCCCGTTCCACACGGCAACGTCCGACGGCGCGTTTCGCGAGTTCGAAGTACTAGGGCTGCAGAAAATATGAAGAGATCTATCTAGAAACTGTTCGCTTTGCTTACGGATAGAGAGTTGCCTACGAGGTGTATGTCCAATAAAACCTACCGGTTCACCGTTCCACACGGCAACGACCGACGACTCGTTTTCCCAGCTCTGAGTACTAGGACCGCAGAATATATGAAGAGATAGCTTTGTTGGGACACTGACGGTAACGCGCGCCACTTGAATCTTACGGCCGAATTAAGAACTAACGAGGGACCCATATTGCTTCGTGCCCTACGTGATTCGTGTTAACACCGATAGATGGCGCGAATTTATATTATTTTTGTTCACAAAATACGCGTTTTATACGTAAGATTGTGAATCCATGCCTGATATACAATAATAGAAATAATCTTTTGGTTTTAATATCATATTATATTTATTGTCCCTAGTAGCACGTCCGCCTTTGTACGGTGTTTATGTTTTACTTGTGCATAAAGTTTTACTAAATTTTTGAATAAAGAATTTGTTTACAGAATAATACTCAAGATTTCCTTTCTCTGGAATGTGAAGATGTAAGAGACCGCATTAGTACTTGCTCTCTGAAGTCGAACAACCAAGATAAGAACATCCTCAAATATAAAGTCGAAGAAGATACCCTTGCCAACGTTAATGTGAAGCCCTTAGTCGCGATACACGAGAAGTGGATCTACGAAGCGAATAGAATAATTATATTATTTGTTATTTTAATTTTATGTCACGCTGTAATTGAGTGGCTGTATAAAAAGTTGGAACATGGTTCAATAAAAATCTGAAATAGACCAAGTTTTTTTTTAAATAATTTGACAGCTGTCAGTTGAAAGTGAATTTCTCTAGAGCTGAAAAGTAGTACTTTTAACCTGCTCCGCAGGCATGTTATGATCTACCTACTTTCAGAGTATGAGTAATGAAAAATACACTTTATTGCTGATGTCATAAGGTGTCAATTTTACAAACCTTGGGATAATGGTTTCAATCGGCATCAAACGGGGCCCTTTTCTGTCCTCCAAAAATGGCTCATACGCGAGTCCGTTGACTTGAATGCTCTCGTAATAAAGTATACACTCAATTTTCTGCTCTGCATTAGATATTTACCGAAAATTCGGTGTTATGTATGCCAACGTCCATACTACGTTGAATACACCGGTTCTCGTCCGATCTCCGAAGTTAAGCAACATCGGGCGCGGTCAGTACTTGGATGGGTGACCGCCTGGGAACACCGCGTGACGTTGGCTTTTTGCACTTTTGTATTCTCCAAACCACTAAATATTTGTAATTAAGTAATAAATAAAATTTGTTTATTTCAGATAACTTGATCCATACAGTCCATTTTAGAATTTAAAAATAAATTAACATTCAAATCAGTATCAAAATAAAAAATATAATGAATGAGCATTAAAATCAAAGTAAAAATTAAAACATTACATAAATAATCTATGAGGAGTACACACAAATACAGACAAAATACAACTTGATCGATACAGTCCGATTTAAAATTAAATTAACTTTGATTATCACAAGCAGATTTTTTTAAAATAAACTAACATTAGAATTATTATTAATAATTTAAATATGTTTAAATTAATATCAAAGATTAGAATAAATTGCCTTTGAAACCAAAATAAATATTTGTGTGTACTGTACTCCACATAATATTTGTGGAGTACACACAAATCTATACTAATATCATAAAGATTCTAGATTAGATTAGATCCTGTCTACTGGTTGTAATTGCAAGATTCTTTTTGTGTTGCATAGTCGGAAACGATAGTCCTTATTGAGAGCTATCGTTGCGTGCGCTGCAAAAATGGTTTAAGTAATGCAAATATCATGTATGAAAGAAATGTTCCTCTTTAAAAGTTCTAAAAAAAAGTCCGCAACAGCATATATCTATCTATTAAGATTGACTCACTGTAACCATTTTTTACTATTGAAATGTTAGGTTAATAAAATTATTTTTTGCGAAGCTTATTTAACCTTTTTTTTTTTTTTGACGGGTGGAAAATCATCGAATAACCCCTCCTGCTCTTGGGCAGAGCGAAAGGGAGTGTCAGACTTCTACTGACTAAAAACCACCCATGTTCCTTATTAGCCCTCTGTCGAGGCCGCAATAACTAGTGTACAACCCGCGGCCAGCTTATTTAACCCTTACATATCTAAATAAATGTGTTTGTTAGAACGGAAATTTAATACCGAATATTTGTTCCTTTTACTCGATATAGTTTAAACAAAAGTCTTAGAAGATATCGCAATGTTAAATTGACTGTGCGACAAAATTATTACGCGGTCCGCCCTCGCGTCCCGATGTAGATACGTGGAGATTCTGGCCTCCGGCAAATTCAAATTATTTACTGCACCATAATATTTACAAGGTGGTATTGTATATTGTTTTGTGAGCTGTGGTGTCCCAGTGATGGCGGCCCCGACTTACGAACAGTTGGTCGTTTGAACCCAGGCAGGCGCATTACTTTGCGTAATTTATTTCATTACCACTGTTCTCCAAAACGGCGAAGGAAAATATCGTAAGGAAACCGGCATATCTTAGAACCAAAAATTCGAAAATTGGCGTGGTGGATTTACAGCCCATCCCACTCCTAGAGAGGTGGCCTGAGTCCCTGCAGTGGGAATTATATAGGCTGATGATGATGATTGTATATTTAAGAATAAGAGATAGGTAGGTACTTATAGTAATTCTCACTTAAATAATGTAATCTAAGGTTCTATCTAATATTATAGAGAGGAAAGATTAGATTTTTTGTTTGTGACGATTTAACTCAAAAAATTACTCAGACGACTTTGAAAATTCTATGAACATTAAAAAGCTAATTGAAAAAATATTACTATGGATAGTCGATCTATCGAAAAATTAAGTCTCATACTCCTGATAAAATTATTTATTACTGGCGAAAATCTGGAGTACCCTCAAGTCTAGAGTAAAACTGGCCTAAGTAATCATTAAATCTCTTGAGTGCAGTAGTAAGATTTATCTAAGTTAGACCGAATTCAGCTATTGAAGACAAACACTGCTGAAAAGAATAACCACTGGTTTCTGATATGCACCGTGTGAATATTAATAATAAATTAATGTTTTACAAAACGCGAGTATAATGTTTTTACTAACGGTCTTCATAAAGGAAGAGTTCTCAATACGTCGGAGATCTTTTTTTACAGTTCTGTATACTTTTTACAGGCATTTAGGAGCATACACAAAGGATATTGTGATGATTTTGTAAACTAAACTTTCATGTAACTGCCACAAAAAACAAAGTTGCACGACCAGATATCAAACAACCCCTTTGCGTTGCGAAAGAGGTTCATGTGGGATTGTTTGCACTTTAACGTATTGACACTAATGTGTATATTTCAATAACATAATATACAAATCTCCCTGTCATGCGTTAGATATTTACCGCAAAATTCGGCGAAGCATTCGCCAACGTCCATACTACGTTGAATACACCGGTTCTCGTCCGATCACCGAAGTTAAGCAACATCGGGCGCGGTCAGTACTTGGATGGGTGACCGCCTGGGAACACCGCGTGACGTTGGCTTTTTAAAATAAAAACTTTACCAAAAATTCATATTTTTGCAAAACTAAATCATATTTGTGTCTAAATTGACTAATTCTTTAGGTGTCTAACCGAGTAGTTTGTAAACGCTAGATCGTATACGACCAAACTAAACCTTATCCTTTTTTTTGGGGTGGTTAATCATCAAATAACCCATCCCGCTCTTAGGCAAAGCGAAAGGGAGTGTCAGACTTCTACTGACTAAAAACCACCCATGTTCCTTCTTAGCCCTATATGTCAAGGCTGCGGGATCTCTTACAACATTCCGCAGCCCCGACGGGACTTAACCTTATTCTCTTAATAAATTCGAGGAAGGGAAATACAATGTAGTTAAAAAAAGCACTTGTTTCCAATAATACACTGTTGACTGCGTTAATAATTAAAAAATATTTTTTTTACAACTGTTAGCCGTCGAGGAATATCCCTTTAATTGACAGTTTATAATCTTTATAATTTGTACGGGCATTCAGGAGCATACACAGAGGATATTGTGGTGGTTTTGTAAAAATAAACTTTTTTGTTAGTGTCTTGGTGAGATATTGTACAAACACGACGACACGGTCACGGTCACGGACACGGCCTTTGACGGCACGGTTGGCGCAGTGGCTCAAGCAATGGACTGCTGCGCTGCGTGTCGCGGGTTCGATCCCCGCACGGAACAAATATTTGTATGACCTACAGACAGTTGTTCCGGGTCTGGGTATTTGTGTATGTGAGTTTAAATGTTTGTGAACGCACCCACGATACAGGAGAAATTCCTAGTTCTTTTTAATATTTAGTACGTTGCCCACGTACTAAATATTAAAAAAAAAAAAACAGTGATGCAGATTGCAAGCGAGACCATTGCGTTCCCAAAAAGGGCTCATTCGCTATTGATTGCACTCGAACACATTGACAGAAAATTGTATAATTCAATGCCATAGGTACACCAAATTCCCTGCTCTGCGTTAGTTATTTATCGAAAATTTCGTTGTAGTTATATGCCAACGTCCATACTACGTTGAATACAACGGTTCTCGTCCGATACACGAAGTTAAGCAACATCGGCCGCAGTCAGTACTTGCGATACACCTTGAGTACACCGCGTGACGTTGGCTTTTAGCATTTTTGGAAAATAAAACTAAAACGTTGTTTTACCCGACTGCGGCGAAGCCCAAAAGGAGGGTTATGTGTTTGGCGTGTATGTATGTGTGTCCGTTTCTTTGTTCCCTCATAACTCCTAAACGGATGAAGTGATTCGAATAAAATATACGTCGTTAGATTCGTCTTGGTGGCACACTAAAATTAAAAAAACAAAGAAGTTTGTGGATTTTGGGGGCCATATCGCGAATTTAAAAAAAAAAAATCTTTTAGGATATTACAAAAATATATGACACTTATATGTTTATAATAAATTCAAAGTCGTAAATCCTATAAACAAACAGAAAAGTTAAATGATCTGCGAAGAATTTTACGCGACCAACGAAAGAACAAACACAAAAGAACTAAAAAGTTGGAAATAAAAAAAATAGTTAAAAAACTAAAAAACCTGACTGAACAAACTGAAAAGCAAAAAACAAGCACATTTTAAATTAAACAAAACTTGGAAGCAGGCGGGGTTCATTCGAATATTAAATTATGAAATGAAAATAGAATAAGAAATGATAATAATATGAAGAAGAAGAATGATCATTTAATTTTCTAAAGAGTAAGATTGTTACTCAGATGTATGGTTGATTTTAGATTTTATTGTTAAAAATAAAACTTTGTATTTAAAATGCAGTTATTTATTTTATAAAAAAATAAAAGTAGAATAGAAAAGGAACCAAAAAAAATGGCACTATACAATAGTATGGAAATATACATTGTGCTTCTTATAATAAATACGTGTTACGCATACTGGAAGACATTTCGGATTATAATTTCTTGGCTCTATTTTTATTCCTTCATAGTTTTTGTATATAAATGCACAATATTTAATGATTGATTGATTGATTGATTGATTGATTGATTGATTTCTCTGTAACATAATCTTAAAACGTTAAAAACGAAAAGGGACAAAAGTCACTTGCGAGCGCTTTACTGTAGATCATTACATCTTAAAATATAAAACGAGTAACAATACAGGGTTGTTCCTTATCCTGTTTTTATGCTTTATGCTATTAATCTCTAAATTATATGGCAAACTGATCTCAAGTCTCAACAAACAAAATTAAAATATTCAGTCTATAAAATTTTGCGAATTTACATCACTACAACGCAGGGGGCGACAAAGTTATTTGATTTCTTAATCTTTAATTTATAACAGATTGTTTTTTTAGTTATTAAAAATAAATTCAGACAGTTCGCTTAGTTTTTACATTTTATATGAAAAGCGCCTAAACACCGATTAGTAAGAAATGGAGATTTTTCTGAAAAGTGATAGTGCAGAGCAGAAGATTCTATTGTTGAAAAATAAACTTCTATTATTATTATTAGTGACATCATTATAGTGCCAAGGTGCTTTGCTTGTCCAACAAACTACCACTTTATGACACTGAAAATACAGTTCCAATTCAATACCATCAGAAACCTAATTGACAAAAACCCGCTCCATGTCTTACTAATCCATTTCTGCTCGTTTGGATAACATTTACGAGGTCTTATCCGTAAGCCTGGTGACTACAGCCTTAACTTCAGTGTAGTTCTTGATGCCGTAGGGGCCGTTCTCGCGGCCGATGCCCGACTGTTTGTACCCGCCGAAGGGAACTTGGTTGCTTAGGACGTTGTAATCGTTCACCCAGACTGTGCCGGCGCGGAGTCTCTGTAAATGAAACAATGGTTTTATAATTTTCAAACACATACATAAACCCAACCCCCTTTTCCCATGGGGGCAGACAGAATCCACAGAACGCCACCTGCTACGATCTGATTTTCAAAATAGAGTGAAGAAACATATAGTTCGGTCTATCCTCGGTGACGGTATAGTATTTGTTCTAGTTCACTGATTGTCGATATTTAACCAAAAACTCAATAGTTGCTTTGTTAGACCGTTGATTAACTGACCAGAGGTTTAATTAAGCTTTTTTTAACGGTGCCCAGTTGATGGCAATAGGCTCATCCCCAATTACATGGGACATGGGGCGGGATATGGGCGACCTAATGGGTACACATGTCCTCTGCCTAACCCTTCGGGGGTCAAACCAGCAAACCAGCTAAGAGGCCAGTCATTTACCTGCTACCTACATCATTTCGATGAACCTAAGTCTGTCTGCTCCTAAAAACGAATAAGAGATATTTATTCACACCTGCACAACATAGTTAGCCTTGTCGATGTCCTGCGTGAACACAGCGGAGGCGAGACCGTACTCCGAGTTGTTGGCGCGCTCTATCACCTCGTCCACCTGCGAGAACTTCAGGATCTGCTGCACCGGACCGAAGATCTGAAGAGGAAAGAAAATATGATGTAACGCATTCATGCCGTACCTGTAATGGTTTGTGCAGTGCAAGTGTTTACCACAGACAATGATGTGCTGTTGACTGCGTTCTAATAATGCCATGCGTCAAGGTTATTAACCGACTCAGATTGCCGCCGTCATTTTCATGCATACTTTAGCCAAGCCCCGAACATTGGACGATGACGCGCCAGGCGAGTCATGGGCCTAATAGTAAATTGCTTTAAACTCTATGAAAATTCGGTACATTGCTCTCACGAATATTATTATAGCATGACCATTTCCATTTGTTTTTCACATACGACCCGTCAATCTGATGCACAAGATAAAATAGGTAGATAAGCTAGATAAGTTTTTCCATGCATATTTGAGAATTCTGTCGGGAAACTCCTACCTGTTGTGATACAGTCTAAATTACTAAAACAAGATGAATTAGTTACCTCAGTGGTTGCAATATCCATGTCATCCTTGACATTACTGAACACGGTAGGCTCCACGAAGTATCCGGCATCAGAGGCGCGGTTCCCTCCCGCGACCAGTGTAGCGCCTTGCTTCTTGCCTGACTCGATGAGACTCAGTATGCGGGTCTGCTGTTCCAAGTCGATCTGGAAACGTTGTTAGTTAAGTAAACATTAATAATATACATATTTGCATAGAACAACACACAATGGTGCTAGCTCGTTATATCGTCGACCTCATCTCTGCCCTTAGGTCAAGATTGAAGTCAAGCGTAGGCCCACATCATGTAAAAAAAACAATTTCAATAGTAGTAAATATCAAATTGAGCAGACCACGGGATATGAACGAAAACAGTTTGAGACATATTCTTAAATTGCTTAATTGAGATTTCGCCTACTGCAGGGCAAAGGCCTCCTTCCTAAACCACTCTGGTGTGTGCAAGTTCTGGCAACGCTTACCCCTCGAAAATGCTTAGATCGTCACACCACCTTCGCCGCGGTCGACCTCGTCGGTAAAGATTACACAAAAATAACCAAATGTTACCTGTGGTCCCTGTTCAGTCTCAGGTTTGAAGGGGTCTCCCACGACGCGTCTCTTAGCGCGCGCTGCAGACATCTCCACGAACTTGTCATAAATCTTGTCTTCTACAAATGTGCGGGAACCTGTAGGACGAGTTCAGTTTTGTGAAAATTGAGAATGGGGTGCAAACTCGCCTCGGTGGGCGATGCTTCAAATTTGGAGAGGGTAAGTTGTTGCTTTAATAAAATGAGCATGTTATACAGGTTGGAAGGGACACCGACTATGTGGTGATGTACTGAATAGGTAACCGTTTTCGCGTCGATGTCCATCCCAGTATGTAAATGCATATTTCGGCGATTTGAAATTGCATATAACTCTCGGTCTCTAGCACTCATAATACTCATAATTGTGCGTGAATTTGGTATGGCTAAGCCGGTCCTTTATAGAATCAAACCTAACCTATAGCATGTAGGACATTTTCACGGTTCTTCAAAGGTCTGTTTTCAGCAATGATCATTTACAGACCCATCAATTAAAATTATTATTACAATGCGCTATGTATAGGTTACATTATTCGCATCAGCACAGCAGCAATTCCATATTGAGGTGTGAACTGTGTGAAGTGAGCCGCTTACACTGTTCCATCAAAACGATGTAAGCAAAGATGATTTTACTTAGCCTACTTGCACTAAACACATCCCACTAGGTGGACCGATGACCTGGTGAAGGTTGGAGCAATCCGCTGGATGCGATCGCACGGGACCGGTCAACGTTGCGACACTTGTGCGAGTCTTTCGGCTGAAGTGATAATAATCATGATGATTAAACATGTGTACATTGCAGTCTACTCACCAGCACAGCAGCACTGCCCCATGTTAAAGAACAGCGCGAAGTGAGCCGCTTCCACCGCTCGCTCCAGGTCAGTGTCGGCGAAGATAATGTTGGGTGACTTGCCGCCCAGCTCCAAAGTTATGCGCTTCACTGTACCCGCTGAGTTGCGCTGGATTATCTTGCCTACTTCTGTTGAACCTGGGAAGGGGAAAAGCTTGTAAGACTTAAGGTGTAGTGTAGATATTGTTTAGCAATGTAATTTAAGTTGCTGATTTTGTGATATGGAAATTATCAAAATACAAAAATATTTATTTCGTCTCAAAACATAGCCATACGTATATTGAAGCGGCTTTTAAGTAAGTTACATTACTTGTAGTACTTGTGATGGGGCTGTCTCACTCTTCCCTTTTTTTTTTTTGGCGGGTAGAAAATCATCGAATAACCCCTCCCGCTCTTGGGCAGAGCGAAAGGGAGTGTCAGACTTCTACTGACTAAAAACCACCCATGTTCCTTTTTAGCCCTCTATGTCGAGGCCGCGATAACTAGTGTAACAACACAACTACCAACAAAAACAACACACAACAACAACACCAACATCCACCACCACCAACAACAACTAACTAGTGTAGTGTAGTGTGTGTGTGTAGTGTGATATATTGAGGCAGCCTCAGTAAGTTACAATACTCGTAGTACTTGTGATGGGGCTGTCTCACTCTTCCCTTAGGTGTGGTATCTTAGGGAAGATTGAGACAGATTCGATTATTAATATAGCTAGTAAAATCAAATAGCAAATCTTTGTCGACCCCTTTAACTTTTGCTACTTCATTTTGCCGAAATATATCACGGTCTAAATATTTGATATTGATAATGCTACCAGTGATTGATATCGTTCATTGTCAGACTATGTAACAAGTACACAACCATGCTAACTCGATGATAAACTGATAACACTTGAACAGTCAATAGACTTATCCGCCTTGTAAATTAAACTTTATCTATGTAAAGCGATACGCGGTTAAACCAACATTTGACAAAGTTCATACAGTGTGCAATTCGTGTGCATTCTGTTTGTTCCATAAGAAGTTACTTTTTCGATTTGATGATATTGCTAGGTTCCCCTAAAATATGCAAATGATACAATGACAACGATTTCAACATATCAAATGACATGTACAAATCAGACAAATGCTTTTAGATAGGTCTGGTGCGTCGCACACAGAAAGGAGTAAATGCCACTGTGATTCTGTGGCGTCTAACAGGGAATAATGGAAAAAGAAAACGTGTTGCGCCGACGCAGGAAGAAGGTGGTGCGTCGCACACACACAGGGGTGTGTGTATGTGTATGACCAGATTTATAAACGTGGATGAAGTAATATTTTTAACAATGTAAGGATCGTAGGCTAACCCCTATGGGATAAAGACGCAAGTTTTTGTATGTAGTTCTGTACATATTTATATTTACCAGTGAAGGCGATCTTGTCGATGTTAGGATGGTCCACCAATGCGGCGCCCGCGTCACCGAATCCGGGTAACATGTTAACCACGCCAGGCGGGAAACCGGCCTCCTGTGGAATGATACAGTTTATTAGAAAATAGTTTTTTATACTGTAGCTTATATCTAGCTTATATTATATTCTATAGAATAGAATACTCTGGACATACATTCTGGGCTTTTTTTTTAACTGTGGAAACCTGTAATTGGCCTTCAAATGTTTATTGATTAAGTAAATTGTCTGTATTAGCTGTAAGTTTCCCAAAGAGAATAAAATAAAATAATACTTTTACTGATATTTATAAGCCAATAAGATAGATTCTTAGAATAAAATGTTGTTTATCATGTTTATGTTTTAATTCCTTTACACTTTAGTTGCATGGAATATTCCATGCAACTTTAACCTTACAGGGTGCATGTTTTACACTTTTTATTTAATATGTTCAAGTTAATTTTATTGCAACCTACAGGGGTTGCCTGTTAGCACTAAGCTGATTTGATTTAAAGCCTAACCTTGACGAGTTGAGCGAGGTAGAGCCCGGTGAGCGGGGTCTGTTCTGCGGGCTTCATGACCACAGTGCAGCCGGCAGCTAGCGCCGGGCCCAACTTCCACGCCGCCATCAGCAGCGGGAAGTTCCACGGGATGATCTGACCGCATACTCCTGAGAATTCAAAGTAACGTTTTAACCCGACATTTAAAACCAGACCTAAGGTTGTAAATGTGTAACCTTAGGTTAAACTCGATGGGCCGCGGGTTGTACACTAGTTATCGCGACCTCGACATAGAGGGCTAAGAAGGAACATGGGTGGTTTTTAGTCAGTAGAAGTCTGACACTCCCTTTCGCTCTGCCCAAGAGCGGGAGGGGTTATTCGATGATTTTCCAACCGACAAAAAAAAAAAAAAGTTTTAAATCTGACAGAATTTCCATAAAGTCATTTTTAGTTCTTACTTTACAAAGTTATGGCACATTTGTGCAAAATTGCTAGCTTGTTTAATGGCAGTGCGGTAAGGACTGATTTTTTTTTATATACAACGTTACCCCACTCTAGGAATTTCTCCTGTATTGTGGGTGCTTTTACATTTAAACGCATATACACAAACAGCCAGGCCACAGTCGGCCACACAAATGTTTTTTTCCTTGCGGGGATCGAACCCGCGATATAGATTATTATTACGAAGTAGATTGTTAAGTAAATAAGTAAGTATGTATTAAACTGTCAACTTCTTATCAGAAGTGGGCTTGCAAAGGAGTTTATGATGCTAAAACAGTTCTGCATTTAAAACCACACAGCAAATACACATTTATCTATTAGAATATATCAATGATGCCTATCTAGATTTTATAAGTAGATAACCTAATTTATTACAGCATCTGATAAAAAATATCATGATTATTATGATTGATTACAATATCTGTTTTACATGCACATAAAACACACGGCTAAAGCAATTTGCGCTCAGCAAGACTGCTGATGACAATTTAATAGGGTAGTTGACCGACTTAAAAAAATATGATTCTGTTTAGTCCGAATTTTAGATTATCCAAAAATATTGGATACGTGTTTTTTGTTTAATCAAGTTAATAATAAAATACGAAAATAAAACGTGTCAAAGATCGTAAGTGGCGGCTGGTGACGCCACTTTCTGGTAAAAAATGTACTAAACTCTGACGCGCGTCGCGCGACTTTTCGAAGTACTGTTTGGTCTTCATTTATTGTTTACGTGAAAAAAGAATAAATACGTGTCCAATATTTTTCGAAAATCTATCTGACTGACTAATTAGATTTTTATTTTGTCAACTACCCGATTGCTTTGTGCCTGCAAAACATTACATCAAGCCTGTTTTCGGAGCTGAGATTGTTTACAATACAAAGATACAGTTTATCATTACATCTTCTTTTAAAATCCAACGTTCTCGTATAACGTCATTCTTCCATTGATTATTCACAATTACAGTTTTACACCAATGTTAATGTGCATTCCTTGCGGAGCTGCAAGGGCAGCAATTCCACAGCATTAATTTTACTGTCATGTCTCATTTGTCCCACCCAACATTTACTTTCATAGTCATTAATGTAGGCACCAGCACAGCACACCATAATAATTGTATTATAAACGCCCTAGCTCAAACCATTCTAGTAAATAGTAGCGTAGTCATGATTATTGATACTAAATCCTATTAAAGCATCTATTGGTTACGATTGGTTATCTTGTAAACCACAATAATAAGTGTTTATGGTCACACGATTATGGTTTTAAATGTTACTGTATTTGCTTTTATACATCATAACCTTGAGACATGTAGGGAAAAAGATAACACAAAGCATGTGGGCGAAACTAAGTTGCTGTTAAATAATAGTGTCGAGCCAAGTGTTTCATTTAACGATACAATTTGTAATAAATGCTTGCTTCTGGTCAAAATCGAATATTGGATACATTATATAATAATCAAATAATCATCATCATCAGCCTATAATGTTCCCATGTTTCCAGTGCAGGGACTCAGGCCTCCTCTCTAGAAGAGAGATGGGATGGACAGGCAGCGCCTTAATATCAATAAAATGTTAGTATGATGTTATCAAGTTTAATTGAATGTTACCCGCCTTCTTTCAAACTTCATACTAAGTACTTACATAATTAATGTAGGTAGGTGGCATATTTGGTTATGTCTTTAGGGATGTGAGGGAAAGAACTAGTTAGCTTATGTTTTTCAAACTTAAGAAGAACTTGTTTATTACTAGCAAACCATGATCCATATAGAGAAAGATAAATAATTAATGATAAATAGATACTTTCTCAAAAGCATAAACAACATGTGATACAAACTCACATGTCAACATGCAATCATACCTTAACCATATGTTTTCAAACTATCTAAGATGAAATGGCAGAATGCAGGATATTAGAATGTGGTATCAGTAAACAGCAATATGTTAAACTCGTCATTTGCACACAGATGGTAGCAGTTTTCACACGACTCGTATAATTTAATTTACACTAAACACATGTAAAGAGATAAGAGAATCGAATTGCTAGATCAATAGTGATACAACAATTTTGATCGTAGATATAATAAAGTCGATTGATTTATGTAGTTACCTTTACTTTAGATAATAATATTATCTAAAATAAAAAAAAATTAAAATTTGCATGACAATATATTATATTGTCATGCAAACACAAAATAAAATAACTTCACGCATGTAATCCCGAAGGGTTAGACAGGTGTACCTCCTAGTAGGTACACCTACGTTTCGAGTGCGAGTCTATTGCCGTCAACTGGGCACAAACCCAGATTCCGTGGCTACTACTTAGAAGTTCCTAATGGAAAACCCAATAACACTTCGCCCGACTAATGAACCGAACCCAGGACAATATGCACAGCAGTTGCGTTTGCGATTACTAGACCGTAGTAGTTAAGTTGCCTATTATTTAGGTATATTGTTGTGCAAATGACACACAAATATTCAGCTGACAAATGCGTGGTTTGTTTGTTTAAAAATTTTTTTTTTTGCTATATCATGTTGTATTATGAGTGATAACAATTTAACAAATTAGTATTATTAAAGGCTTAAGAAGGTCAAGTTTATGCGAAACATGTTTCACAATACGTTTTATAATAATTATGTTTGTTATAAAGATGAGGGTAAAACCAGCGGTAGTCCGCTCCTTTAGAATATTAGTCTTTTGGGACAAGACCGCCACACTATTCCCAAATCACTGTAAATCGTGTAAGCCAGAATCAACAGTGGCGACCACAAGAAAAGCGCCGAGACAATGAAGCTCGACGAAGTCCCAGAGAAACGATTTAACTGTCTTGGATTCCGCAACGAAATTAATCAGAAAAGAATAACGAAAAAAACAATAGTACCATCGCAATCATCATCTGCCTAGCCGTTTCCTAACTGTGTTGAGTTCGGCTCCCAGTCTAACCGGATGCAGCTGAATAACAGTATTTTACATTAAGCGACTGCCTATCTGACCTGCACAATCCAGTTAGTTCTGGATTATATGAGTAAGGTAATACTTTGGCGCCACTGACGACTACCAAAGTTCTACAAATAACAGCAGAGTCCAACGGCTTAACTTGTTTTTCGAAGCAAATAGAATGAATACTCTGTAGGTACGTAATGGGTGTTCACCCACCCACAGGCCAACCTAGGTAAGCGCGGCTTATCCTGAAGATTGATCTGAGTGGCAATAGTAAGTACCTCACTATGAGCGTCCACATATTGCCACGATGTTAGTTTGAATAGTATCATTATATAGGGTGAATGGGTATATATTCCTAATCACAATAGTCGATTGAAAAGGCCGTTTACTCGTTATTTTATTGGTCGTATGACAAATGTGGTCTTACTGTTGCAACAATAACTAATCCTACTAATATTATAAATGCGAAATGTGAGGATGTTTTGTTTCTCTTTCACGCTAAAACTACTAAACGGATTTGGATAAAAACACAAATAGTTTATAGCCTGGATTGGAGGATAGTTTTATCCCGATTTTATGTTCCTGTGGGATAATTTTCGAGATGTAGCAAGCGAAGACACTGGCAACACCTAGTCAATGATAAAGATCAGCGGCTTGAAAAATCCTTGATACGGACTCGGTTGCTTACCTTGTTTGTTCAATAGGTAAAGATTTCTTAAAAACAAAACAAAATTTAGTTAGGTAGACTAAGACAGGATAGCTGGGAATAGTGTGGCGTGCCAGTAAACGAGCCAATCATGTTCTCTATTCGAGGAATTAGTAGCGAGAAAAAGAGGTTATTGGGGTTTTTTTCATCAAGAATTTGTCAACAGGAGTCTTGCTTGAGTTTGTGCACGGTTGATGACCATAATCTGGCCCCTATTACTTGGCAATTAGATTTAAACATAACTGACGAAAGGTTAGTGTGTGATTAGATACATCTGCCTAACCCTTCGGGGGTTATGTTTGATGGCAGTCGTTCCATATAAAATAATGGTATTCAGCTGCATCCACTTGGCGTAGTTGCGAAAAAGCTAGGCAGATAATCATGTTATGTTAATAGTAAATCAGTGTAACATACCGACAGGCTCATGGCGAGTATACGCGAAGTATTTCCCATCAGTGGGCAGCACTAAACCGTGGCTCTTGTCAGCCCATCCGGCGTAGTAGCGCAGGTTCTTGATAACTGCTTGAACGTCGCCATAGTACGCCGCTGTGAACGGCTTGCCGTTGTCCAGAGTTTCCAAACTCTAAGAAAATACAGGAATTTAGTTTATGTGTGTATGGCTATAAGAATAGGGGGAGACTTAGGAGACCATAGATGAATTTTCGTATTATCCTCTGCATCTACTGAAAGCCAGAATCAACAGCAACGATCGCCAGAAATTGGAACTGAGTGATACTCTCCGCCTGTGTTTCCAAACAAGACTCAAGACTGAACAGGCATACTCTGGGCAGACCCGTTCCATCATAGACTTCATCCATCGCTTTCCATCAGGCGTGATCGAGGTCAAAAGTAGGTCCCTCTACACTAATATAAAATTATAAAGATGAAAGATTTGTATTTTTGTGTGTGTGTGTGTGTATGTTTGTAATAAATAAAACTACTGCGCCGATTTCAAAAATTCTTTTAACCATTAGAAAGCTACATTCACGCTGAGTAACATAGGCTACTTTTTATTCCTGTATTCCCAAGGGAACGGGAACTATGCGGGTGAAACCGCGTGACGTCCGCTAGTTTAGCAATAAATAGAGAACTGAAGCTGTCTTAGATTTCGCCACTAAATTAACCAGAAAATAACAACGAAGAATTAGGTTTGTCTGTATGAAAGTGGCTAGAAAGACGTGGTCAAATTAATTGCGATGCTGACTACGTTAACTTATTGTAATCATCACCACCTACTCATCACTCGGTATTGTATGGATTGAAGAACCTATGAATTGTGGTAGAAAGTAGTCCTAGCTAACGTATCATCAATTCTAAATTCTCTAATCTGAGATCAAAATCTGCCTGCCATATCAGTTCACGGTCGTTTAAGTACATCTTGCACCCGACGCATGTGATTAGCTCTCTATTTACTAGTATTTACTATACTTTTCTCCCTCCTAATAGGGGATCGGACAAAAAAAAAAACTAATAAGTCCGTCAGATAGATCTCCAAAAAATATTGGAGACGTATTTTTTCTTTTTTCACTTAAACAAAAATTGAAGTCAATACAGTGCTTCGAAAACTCGTTAACTCTTCGAAAACGTTATATGATAGTACCTACATTTTTTAACTACAAATGACGTCACAACCACATCTTATCTTCGTCAATTTTGATTAATTTGATAAAACAAAAAACACGTAACCAATATGTTTCGATAATCTAACTGACGGACTAATTAGAATCATTGTTTTTTGACTCAGTCCGATCCCCTATTATCTATTATCCTGTTGTCGTCGTGGGAATCAGAGACGTGATCAGAATTCCAATTAATAACCTGCTAGATGGCTAGGTGCGAAGCTTTAAACGAGTTGGCAGCAACAAACTTGTTTGCTACAAAACTTGGTAGCAATGAACTTGGTGGTTATACCATTACTGTATAGGGAATGGTTACTTAGCTCGTAGTTAAACTTAACCTTGTCACCAGCGCACCGATTATGTATGACAACTGTTTTGATTCTATTGGTTAATAAACTTATAACCATGTATTATTCCTAACGTTAAATGTCCCTTTCAAGCGACAATACCTACTTCAAGTTCTATATTTTTGCATAAATTCTACGGTGAAAAACTTGTGAGATCGACTATAATACTACTTAGTACTCTTTATTTTATTTATTTATTTATTTATTTTACTATTTATGTACACACAGTAGACAGCACAGGAAAATAACATAAAATAATATATGAGTACAAAGGTACTGCTTATTTCTCACGAAATTTCTGCCAGCAGACCTGCTAAAGGAGAAATGAAGAAGAAATGTAGACAATAGTGTGCGAGAAAAGGAAAAGAATAATGTGTTTATGTGCCTTAACTAACTTAACCTTAAATAATAAATATATATATATATATAATAATATATATATACAAATCCTAAGATGCATAAACAAATAAAATATATATTTATAATATTATAATAGATCATACTGGAGAGGAAAGGTAGTATTCTTTGACTCTAATTTTAAACAATGATAAAGTCTTTAAATCTCGAATGCTAGGCGGAAGTGAGTTCCACAACCTTACAGCATGGACAGAGAAGGAATATGAAAAATAGCTGGATTTATGAGGATGGGATTTAAGTAGGGTTCGAAGGTGCGATCTACATGGTACGTCAGAAGGACGGGCAAAAGAGAATCGCTCACGCAAGTAAGAAGGATAAGACGGGTTGTGTAGAATATTGAAGAGAAGACATAGAATCCTTGTGTTCCTGCGAAGGCGGATTGGGAGCCACTTGAGTTCTTTGCGAAGGTGAGAAACGTGGTCATATTTACGCAGACCAAAAATAAAGCGAATACTTAAATTTTGGGTTTTACTGCATGAGAGGTTGAATGAACGGGCAACGGACGCTTGGCGCTGGTTTGTCGGTACATATAACACACAAGTAGGTATAGGTCTATTGACCAGATATCACCGAGAATATATTTTATACAGTGCACAGAGAGTATAGCCTAGGCCTATTGACATTCCGTATGAACTATGAGTCAGCTGATATTGTGGACGATGAGCAAGCGAGGTGTGGTATATCCCGTGTTGGGACTTCATACTCGCATTGTATCCAAATTGGGTCGATTATACTCCATCTAGCCAAATTAGATCGGCCGCGACCAACTTAAGCACAGAGTGTGTTCATGGAAGAAGAAATATTCCCATATCGGCCACTGCACTAATGGATTTAACGTTGTTGGTATCTACCATACAGAAATTTGTTCAGTTTCATGATCTACACCTTTAAATAATACCACATCCTTTTGTGTGAGATAAGATTGCCTAGCTGACAATTAAAGATAGGCATTAGAATTAGTTGCGAAGATCATCATTCTGGGCAGTGTTCATAGTTTTAGCTGTCTATGTTTGCCGCAAACCAATTTCATAACTATAGAAGGCAACATTTAGTTTGCTCAGTTGTAGTTAATTCCGCCCCGGTCCCTCCCATAGAGAGGAGGCCTATCGGCCTGTGTCCCAGCAGTGGGTACATGATAGGCTGATTATGTATGTAATTTGCTCCACCCATAAGCCAAAGATATCAATGTTTGGAAGTGTCTGTTGGGTCACGCCTTATCAAGGGTTACGATAAACACAGATAATAGATCTGTTTGTTTGCTTTCGCATCTTTAAGTAAAACGCTTACATAATTTTATCTCGATCAGCAATAATATTTGAAGCCCTGTGCGGAAAAATGGCTCACGGATTACTACTAAAATTTACGTGTCATTTCGAATGGATTCGATTTTGCTGTTATTCTATAGGGTAATTAGATATGATTGGATGTGATAGATCACATCTGCCTCGTGTCGCATAAAAATTGGGCCAAAGTGGCCGCAGATTGGGTACCGAACAACAAATCCCGGCGACCCGGTAGATCCGGTAGTGGCGTCATGAGCTGAGGATTGGGCCCAAATAGCCAAAGGCAGAGAAAAATGGAAAGAAGGAAGGAATGCCTTTGCCCTGCAGTGGGACACATAAGGGCTCGTGCTAAAAAATGTGATAACTAAGCCACGCAACGTCGCCCGATAAGAATTGATGAGAGTAACGGACACGTTACGGTACTGACCGATTACCGATATTTACAATTTAGTATGTGTAACAGCTGATGCGTGGAAGTAGAACAGTGTTGAAAGATAAGTATTTTCTCGTTTGATGCCCGTAATTTCACCTGCACCTCGTGAGTTTGTGGCATTGTTTCTGTCACTCAGTCCCGTGTGGAAGTCTACCTACTTTTGATACCTACTCGACGTCATTTAAAGGTCATATTAGATTAGTTACTTATAGCAATATAGTATGGAAGAATGTCAAGAAACTATAATCCTGGGCAAGCCCTTTGTTTACCTATACTCGTAAGTAAACGGAGCTATCAAGGAGTAAAATTCCGCGCACCAGCTATTATACCGACTGGTACTTAATCGATAGAAAGAACAAACAACACACCAAAGCTAATATTAAGCTTTGCAATAAAACATCGACTGGCCTCCAATTACCATTTATCCAGATTTATGGAGACAGGTTCGGCCTAATTTTGTTGTATGGTTCGTTTTTTTGACGTTCAGTTCTTTTTTCCAAGGCTTTTGTATTAAAAAATCGGCCCAGTGCATGTCGGACCACACACATTGTAGGGTTCCGTATTGTCCAACAAAATATGTGAAGTTACTAAACTGATTAACTACCCTGCCTACCTGCATTCGAACGATGATTTTTATTGTAAAAATAAAACAAACTTACATTTGCAGTTTATGACCTGCGCTCCCATACATTATGTATAGGAAAATATATTATACAAGTACATTTTATAAGTTGGTCGACTTGTAAAGCCTACTTAACTTATTAGCTGTGATAGTTTTCCTTTTATTTTCGTTATATATTTGCTACTACCATGTTTTTTAAAGACCTGTCTAACGACATCTCACACAATGGACTTTGCGAGAAAATAAAATCGTCCAGACTTTAATGTGTACTGGAGATACCCTAAAGAAAAGGATTTTCATGATTTTAGTTTGGCACTTTGTCGGCGTAACTCATTTGTATCTTTATGCCAAATTACAGCTTTGTAGTCTTTGAAATATAGTGCGGACGGACAGACGGACATGGCCAAACTATAAGAGTTCCATATTGACTACGGAACCCTAAAAATTAGGAATAATACTTACTGCTAAGTATGTCCTGTCTCTTTCGACCAGATCGGCTAGTCTGCTTAGGAGATACCCCCGTTGTGAGGCGTCCATTGTCCTCCATGGTGAACCTAGCCTGTTGAAAAATACGTTTATTATTTACATTTTCGTGAAAAGAGGCAGCTGAAGTGTTTGGCTTTCAGAACTAAAATCCTGAGGAGAAAAAATAAGAGGCCTGTTTTCCAGTTGTGGGAACATTATAGTCTGATTATGGAGTAGGAGCATAACTATTTTATACGCCTAAAGCGCGAGATTTTAAAACCGTTTAATGGCGTGCAAATAAATACGAACAAAGCGTTCAATACTTTTTGTTTTTTTTATGATTGGAATAAGATAGTAAAGTTATTAGCTGGCATTAGTATGAATTATTTCTTTACCTGATAGCTGTGACAACATGTACCTAGCATTTTTTTTCTTATTTCGTTTAGAGATGGTTAATTAATCGAGACAGCAAGTTATTATTATTATTGGTTACACATACCTGAAGGCTTCATTGGCCGCTTTGACAGCTTTATCTACATCAATCTTGTTAGCCTGCTGGACCTCAGCAATAACCTGGCCATTAGTAGGATTCTCAGTCTTGAAGGTCTTGCCATCTGATGACTTCACCCATTCATTGTTGATGAACAGCTGAAATGGAACAGATAGTTTAGCATACTAAATAAGTGTGAAAGACATACACTAATCTTAATGGTGACGTTCTTCAGAAAGGACAGATGCGTATTATTGTCACCGGCGTGCGTGTATGACCAGTTGTATGAATGGGGACAAGGCAAAAGGAGTATGCAAGGATTGTAGCGGGTGGCGTTGTGTGGTTTCTGCCCACCCCCATTGGAAAAGGGTGTGAGTTTATGTATGTATGTATTTTGAGTGTTGTCGAGGATTTTTCCTTTTTTTTTAATGTTGCTGCTCATTGAGATTTTCTCCTGTATCGTGGGAGTGTTGACAAACATTTAAACTCACATACACAGACACCCAGACCCAAAACAACTATCTGTAGACCATACAAATATTTGTTATGTGCAGGGATCGAACCCGCGACACGCAACGCAGCAGTCCAATCGCTCAGCCTCTGCGCCAACCATGTCGTCAATTACAGCAGCAGCCTGCTAAAAATAATTTGAACTCAACTGTAAAGATTGTTTCATCAATTTTATTACTTTTTTCACGCATCGTGTTATTTCTGTTAGTTCTTTAAAATACCATAACATTTTCGTGAATATTTAGCAGTACTCAAATAGCCAATTGAATGTGTGATCACTTGACCAGCCATCAAGTTGATAAACAATTTGTGTGCAATGTGTCAATCATGAATGCTGAGGGTCAGTGGGTCGTCTTAGGGTGGATTTGCTGAAATGAAGCTGAGTCTTGTCATCATAGTCTTATGTACATACAGTGTGGATAAAAATATTAGAATTATGTACTTTTAAACATCATAAGTACTTTTATTATGTTTTATAAATAAATTCTGTGCTAAATGTTGATGTAGAGTAAAACATATTTTATCTTCCTCGCTTCTTCAACTTTTATTATTTGAATAATATTATGTACCAACTCTATTTTTATTATCAACTTACTTACATAAAAACAAGTAATCTTGCAAATTTCTATTTAATCCAGTTTTGACTTAATGTTAGTTATTATAATCAGAACTAGTAAATTATAAATGTTAATGTTAATTTTAATTGAAACTATATGAGGAAAATGTATGCAAATATCAAGTCAAGAATAATTTTATTTTATTGAACTTGATAATGTTTTATTTATTAAAGCACAAGTAATAAAACCGAACAAAGGCGAACTTAATACCTTGGGCATTTTCTACCTGTCTACCTTAGGGTGATGCAGAGACATTACACAGTGGGTGCAAAACAGAAACAAAAATTAGAAAATATTGCAGGTATATAGGTACCTAACATATAAGATGTTTTATTTTGGAGTAATACATATTATTCTACTGTGATATTAGGTCATTGTAATTGTTGTAATTTTATATCTAGTCAAACAGTTATTTATCTTTGGCATGAACAAAGTATTGTTGTTTTATTTATATTTTTATGGAGGTAGATAGAGAGAGCCTCTTACATTGTGTACCTACCTAATTAAATTTATCAATGGTACCAACAGATTCTGAATTGAATTAAATCACTATGATACAATGACTGCACTGGTTATTAAAGCCTTGAACGTCAAGCCGCTAGCCCGCTATAGGTGCCGATGCCGGCTAGCTGACCTTGAAATTTATAATAAAATAACGTAACACTAACACACCTTCCTAATAATTCTTCTCACGATCCACCACATTCATTAACAGATTATCATAGTATTAAAAATGGTATGTTCATTATATTTTTTACTAGGTAAGTTGTACGTACCTTAGAAAAATACAATTGTTGCTCTAAAATAATGTTTACATTAATTTGATCGTACATACCCCTGTATATAAAATCTCAGGCTTCGATTGAGGTGCAGGGGCAGCAGCAGCTGAGAATCTCGCCTTTTGCTGAACCACTCTGCTTAATTGTCGTAACATCTCGATAAATACTAGTACAATACTTTGTAACTTCTACTCTACTGATGAAGACAAGTGACTGAAAATTTGGCAGTATTCCAAGTTCCCGCGCGCCGTGTGCTTTGCATTCACTCAAGTAGAATAGTGGTTTTGAGTGGTTTTATTTTTTTCACTGACAGTGACAGTTTGCGTGTCTGACAGAGACAAAGTTAACTGATTTCAAATTTCAATGCATTTTATTTAGTGTCCGACCGAAACTGGATTATCAGCCGAAACAAAAACCAAAACCGAACCTTCGGTGTTGGTCCCAGTTTCGGCCGAAACCGAAACTTATTTGAATTTGTATAGCATGTTAAATTTATTGTATTTTAAGCATAAATAGACAGTTAACATGTGTAAAAAACTTAAAATGCATCAATTAAAGTATGTAACAGAAAAACAGTTATCTAGTTATAAAACAATTACATAGATAAAAAACAAAACATAAGTATTTGTTAAACTATTAGTTTGGGGAAAAAGGTAAAAATGCAACGCAAGCCGCGAAAAAAATTTGCGATGTTTATGGACCTAGTGCAGTTTCTGTGAGGGTAGCACAAATTTGGTTTAAGCGTTTTTAGTCCGGAAATTTTGATGTCAAAGATGCACGTCGCTCTGGTCGTTTCATTACGCAAAAATGGTTCGGTTTCATTACGACGTAATGAAACCGAACCATTTTTGAAGAAGCTGATAACTGGGCATGAAAAGTGGATCACGTACGACAAAAACGTGCAAAAAAGGTCGTGGTCTAAGGCGGGTCAGGCTTCACAGACTGTGGCGAAACCCGGGTTAACTCGCAACAAGATGATGATGTGTGTGGTGGGATTGGAAGGGCATTATTAATTATGAGCTGCTACCACCAGGAAGGACCATCGATTCAGGAACTCTACTGCGAACAACTGATGAGATAAAAGCAAGAAGTTGAGAGAAAGCGGCCGGAATTAATTACTAGAAGGGGTGTGATTTGTCATCATGATAACGCTAGACCTCACACATCTTTAGCCACTCAGCAAAAATTAAGAGAGTTTGGCTGGGAGAGGTTAATGCATCCGCCGTGTAGTCCTGACCTTGCACCTTCAGATTTCCACCTGTTTCGGTCTCTTCAGAATTCTTTAGGCAGTGTCAGGTTAACATCACGAGAGTCATCATCATCAGTGCCAAAACCACTGGTCGCGGTATGAAGTCCCAAAACTTCTATAGCAATGGGTGTCCCTACCTACAAGATGGCAAAAAGTTATCGAACTTACAATCTATTTATTTTCCAATGTAGGATAAGATTCTAATGAATGTCTTAAAATTCATCATCATTAATCCTAAGTAAAAACAAATATTTACCTAATAAAGTAATCCACATAATCTCAAATTATCACGATCGCGCCGGCTATCGAACTCAACTGGAAATCAAATATTATTCACTCACTCGATGTTACCCGAATGATGCGCGACAATTCACGAACACCTAGTTTCAGCGCGGCTGAAAGTTCGGCCAATTATTGGCCGAAACCGAAACTATGGCCGAACCCATTCTTTTTGGCCGAAACTAGCCGAAACCGAACCTTCGGTCGGTCCCTAATTTTATAGAGTGTTATTCTTCAATTGTCGGTTATTTCTTTTATAGCAACTTTACTCAATTCTAAAAAGGATTATTCAAACTAAAAATCCGTAGATTATATCAAAGTGTAACATAAACAGTCATGCTAGCTGCGGTGCGCGTATATATCTCACCGAGTCACTGGTGCTCATCACACCAACTGTCATGGTAACACTCAGAATGTCATAATTTTGCGCCTGCTTTGTGTCAATGTCATTTTAAAACGTGTGACGAAAAATCTGTATTGTGACTTGTGTTTCAAAATATTTATATTTTTTACTTTTAATTTATTAATTTACTGAGCAAATGGCTGAATCCACTCTTTTTAGACACGTATATAATTCACAACCAATACAAGTACTCAGATCTGTTGATAAACAAATAACGAAAAATTTAATAACTGCTCAAATTGCTACAAGGCATGTTGAACTTTGAACATTGTATTAAATCCGGGTTGTTTACCTTGTATCTTCATATCTATATTATTTAATTCATCATTAAAAACTTGATCCTTTTTTTTCAGACCATCAGGTTCTAACGGATTATGGTGTTGTGTACTTCTGCCAACAGTGCTTTTGGTTTATTCAATCTTGCACCAGGTCTCAGAACTTTACACCTTTCTGGCGTATATATCTGTTGGATTATTGTCTTATTGCTTTTTATTTACTGTCTTTTTGTCTATATCAAACTTGGTTCTGAAGGAGCACATTTTTGGAGGATGTGCAGCATCAAGTCTTGTGGCCACATTGTTCATATACGCGAGTCAAGGATATGGTAATATATCAGACAGAAACTGAAGTAACTTTGGTGTTAAAGTTTGTGCATTTTGTTCATGTTCGTTTTATTAATTTCCAGGTTTAGTTTTCTCTCTTGTGTACTCCACAATAGCCGTTTACTCATTTAGTACACTGTTAAGAGAGGTCCTCTCAAAATGTCCACACACCTTCACCTTAGGGGAGGCAATGCTTGTTGTACAGAGCTTAGTGCTGTTCTGTGTCATGACCATCTGTATGATTTTCTATAATATGGGTGAAAAAGCAGATAATGAAACAAAATTAATAAACGCTGTTATGATAGTAAGTATTCTGTACATATGTTATTGTTGTTAAAATAAGCAGTTTATAGAAATAACTTGTTTATTCCTGTCTTTTTACTTTAATTTTATAAATTTCCCTAGTTTTTTTGATTATTTAACTTTAATCCAAATAGGACATCCATCAGTGGTGATTTTTGCCACAAATGATAATACCTACCTACTTTTTCTATCACAAAAAAAATATTCCCTATTTTCAGACTGTATTATCATCAGTGGGAATTATTGTTACAGCGTTATCTGTTATGGAAGAAAGATTTAAAACCCTTGCAACTCTTGGGTTCATAACAAGTGTTGCCGGGACATATGCACTAGTGATCTTACATATTTTACTTGGGTTTGGTTGTACATTTCAATTATTCTGTTACATCTTCCTGGATTTGAGAAAAGTGAGTAATTTGATCATTAATTATAACAGTACCCGAATTCTGCATTTCGGCAGTCCTCCCAACATAAACACACAAATAAATTAATTTCATTAATTGGGCATACAACACATGAGATACTCTACTGGATCCTATATTTCTCAAAAGCTACCTTGGTGCCATTGAATTTGATTGACAGCCTTGTTGTCCAGTGGTTACAACTTCTTCTGCTGAGCATAAGGTCTTGGGTTTGATTTTCCATTACAATTTCTAATTAGCAGTCTGAAGTCTACACATATAATGGTTCACTTTAACGACTAAGTGTATATTAGTACAACTCGGAGTCTATATTAGTACCCAGTAGATGATTAAAGACTTGCTGCCCTATTATAAGGGTTTGAAACATAACTGGCCAACCTGTGACTGTAATGCAACTGTGAATAGATTTATTTTCTATATTGGTTAAATCACTACATTATTATAAAACAAAGTCCGCCGCTTCTGTCTGTCTGTTAGTGAAAAACTCAAAAAATCCTGCACCGATTTTCATGCTATTTTCACCAATGGATAGAGGGGTTCTCTAGGAAGGTTTTAGTATATAATTTGCGGATGAAGTCGCGGGCGAAGTACTAGTTTGCACTATTTTCTGTATTTGCTATTTTGTAGCTGATGATGATTTGCTAAAAACTTGACAATTTCTTATTTCCAGTTGAAACTTGTCTTCCTGTGGCTCTTCTTGGTAATTTTAGCAGTTTTTGTGGCACATGGCAGCACTAAACTCAACATCAAAGCAAGCACTGTTACTCGCAAAATATTTCATATACTTGCTTCAATAGTATTTCTTACTGGCATTGTATATGACATCCAATTGATTACCCTTGCGGCTGGAGTCGGGTTTAGTCTTATGATATTAGTGGAGGTGAGTAAAATTGTATTCTATGATTATTACTTGTTTTGGTGAAAGAAATCATCGTTAGGAAGTGCCTGAGAGATATTTCTTGATAACATGTAAAGTAAAGACTTCTACAGGTCTATGGGTGGCATTAAACCTCAGACATCTGGTTAGACGCGAGAAAGTAAGAAAAAGTTGAAGTGAGTAATAAAATATTGCATGCAGGGTCAAAATCACCTAGCAAAACTTTTAAGATGGGATGTGGATTGAAATCTCAATAGAATGTGCAGGCAATAGGAGGTATAGTTTTAAAACCGCCAAAACTATGTATTTTAAATATGGGAATATTTTTGTTTTTCAGGCAATTAGGAAATGTGGAATAGACAAAATATCACCAGCACTCCAGGCTGCCTTTGAAGTGTATAGTGATGAAAAGGTATGTTCGGTATGTGTGCTGCGTAATTAGGGTTCCGTACCTCAAAAGGAAAAAACTGTACCCTTATAGAATCACTTGTGTGTCTGTCTGTCCGAAACTACTCTCCAAAACTACTGAGCCTAAAATTTGGAAAAAAATGCAGAAATGAATTCAACAATTACTGCTGCACTCGAGAGCTTTAGTGATTAGTTTACTTAGGCCATTACTTAGTAAAGGTTCTGACAGTTTTGTCATACAAAAGTATGTCAAACCTTTACTAAGTGATGGCCAAAGTAATCATTAAATAATTATCTCTGCATACCACAGTTATAGATTACAAAACCTATATGAAGACTATGGTGCTAAAATAACATGGAAAATCTCAATATTTACTACAATGGTACCCTTCATGTGCAATTTCGACTTGCTTTTGGCCAGTTTTTTTTTATGATAACTCTATCTGGGGTCAAGGTTGGGCTATTTCCCGTCGTGGCTGCGGGTTGTTCCCATGGGTGGTTTTAGTCAGTAGAAGTCTGATACTCCCTACTTCTCTGCCCAGAGCGGGAGGAGTCATTTAAGGTGTGTAAAGGTGTACATTGTAGGTCCATGGAAAGCGATTGCATTCCGCTTAACAAAATATAAGCATGCTTTTATAATTATTATGACCAACTTAAACTAGATCTGGTATGTAGAATGTTAAAAAAAAGTAGACCTGAGACTAGGCAAGGAAGAATGGAGTCGGTCCTTTTTTTTTTTTGGCGGGTGGAAAATCATCGAATAACCCCTCCCGCTTTTGGGCAGAGTGAAAGGGAGTGTCAGACTTTTACTGACTAAAAACCACCCATGTTCCTTCTTAGCCCTCTATGTCGAGGCCGCGATAACTAGTGTGCAACCCGCGGCCGCGCTAACAGTCAGTCCTAACGCAGTATATTATTAATGCAAAACGAATCTCTTCACGCCTAAACGACTGAATGTTATCGACGAAATTTGTCATACTGATAGAACATGCCTTGTTCGAGTGGACGCAAACGATACTGCTGGAGCATGAGGTCCTGAGTTCGATACCCGGGTCGGGTAAATTTGTATTAGGTTTTTTTTATTTAGGAATTTCTCAAGAGAAGCCAAGTAGGCTGGATTCATGCCCGGTTGGTAGCAATAGGCTCGCCCCCTATTACAAGGGACTTATACAAAACTGGCGAGATGTGAGTGTATTTATGAAGTTCAGCTGTACTTCTGCCTCACTCTTCGGAGGTAACAGGCGTGCACTTCAAAGCTATATCTGATGGTTGTAGCGATTTTTGGAGATGCATTATTTCTATTGCGCCTGACTGGGTTCGAACCCACGATGTATTTTGTGTAATTTATCTTCATCACCACTGCTCTCAAAACGGTGAACGAAAACATCATGAGGAAACCCGCATGTCTTAGAACCAAAAATTCGAAGACATGTGACATCTACCGGATTTGTACTGGGCACGCATGGTGGATTATAGTCCATCCTTCTCCTAGAGAGGAGAACTGAATTCTTGCAGTGGGAACATTATAGGCTGATGATGATTATTTCTATTACAAATGTTGATGATAGCTTTTATGACTTTCCAGGATGTGGGTTCTTTCGCGATGACGCCGATATACCTGTTCGTAGGACTGGCTTGCCCGCTTATTTTAGTGCCGGTACACCCAGGGTACGAGCTGGAGTTGCTTAGCGGAGTCCTGTCCATAGGAATAGGAGACACTGCCGCCAGCTGGTTCGGGTCCAAATATGGAGCCCACAAGTGGGCAGGTGGGTTTCACATAATTATAGAGCTACAGTGCTACCAAGAGTACCATCAATATTCAGCACAAAATGATTGTCCTGCCCTTATCCTAATTTATTTGGGGTTGGCGCATTGTCTTCTTCTTCTATACTTAATAATATGTTTCTTACTGCCGCACTCAGAGAGCTTTAATGATTACTTAGCCCATCACTTAGTAATGGTTTTGACAGTTTTGTCATACAAAAATATGTCAATCCTTTACTAAGTGACGTCTTAAGTAATCATTAAATATCTCTCTGAGTACGGCAGTTAGTACATAAAAACAACAACACAGTACATAGCATATTCCATTCACACCGAAATTGTTCATCTGTATGTTTGTATGTAAAGAGTGTAAAACTACCCTTAACTAAATCGAAAGACATTCGTTCTCCCTGCCACTGCAATATTTTTTTTTGTTCTAGACCATACCTGGGAAACACCTAGTTACAAAGATATTGGGGGTCAAAGCTCCAAATATTTTTTTTACACAGCATTTGTTTTTATACTTACTATTCAAACTTTCAAAGCATGCGTTGAGTTTTACCCTAAAAAAGTCGTTTCCCACCAATACTTATTTCAACACACTTGCTCATAAAATGGCCCTTATTTCGAGTGAGTTTGTAAACGCACCCACGATGCAGGAGAAATTCCTATTGTGGGGCAATGTTTTATTTAAAAAAAAAGAGTTTTTTTATTGTTTGAGTTACTTTGTTCTTAAAAAAGTTTCGATACGAAAAGATCGTGTTCAATAGTACAAATAAATTGATGTACCTATTATTTGCTCATTTCATGCAACTTCGTATTTAAATAGATAATTTCAACTTGCACGTTTTTAATAAATAAAACTTTCACTCAAATATAAATTTTGTTTTCTCTGTAATAAAGAAAACTTTATTTCCCATTTTTTAAGTGGCTCTAAAATATTATCCGCGAAAAGCCAAAAAAAGAAACCACATTATTTTAGTCTATGGCCGATGGCCATTGTTATATAGGACAACTGAATATCTTTTCCCGCCATTGCGTTTTTTTTTTCACTGTTGAAAATGATTTTATAATATTATTGTCTTCACAAGTGTGTTGAAAAACGTCGTATGATACACGTGTGTATTGGTGGTTACCGTCCTCGGCTCTCTTAAGACCCTCACCAACGGCTCGGGGACTCAATGGCGCCTCAGCGGTAATCACCAACATTTCACACTTGTACTATAATGTACTATTGCGTGGGGGTATTTCGTTTGATGTACATAATGCTTGCAGTTGACGGCGTGAAGGGTTCGTTTACATTAAATTAAACATTACAGACTTAAGGTATTGAAATTGAACCTTTTTTATTTTCTGTTATAGATGGACAGAAATCAGTAGAAGGCACAGTGTTCAATATTTTGTCACAAATCAGTGTGATGTATACGCTACAGTTTTTTGGTAAGTAAATCCTTGAGACGTTTTTGCGAATTTGTTTATTTTGTAGCTCAATACCATTATTTACATGGAGCGGCTGCACATGTGATCTCCACGACCCAGTGACTGGATGACCCTAAAACCTTCGATGTTCTCAGTATATCATGATCACCCATCCACAAACTGAAGATCGACCCTTGTGACTATTTTTATTTACCAATGAGGTCGAGCCTCTCAGTTCTTGAATAACATTGATCTTATCATAGTAGTCATTATTGTTAACCCAATTTCACTCACTGCTGGGTATAATTTAAGCATCTTTGCTTGTCCCAATCTCGCAAGAAATGTCTGCCGGGTATATAGATATGTGGGGCTCGCATCCACTAATCTTTGCCAACTTATCGCTTTTTAATCTCGGAAGTTCCTGAACAACACATCAACCTATACATTTCCTATAATATACTGTGGGTCAAGCCCACCACACTATTCCCAAACCACTGTAACTCCTGTAAGCCAGAATCAATAGTGGCGACCACCAGAAAAGCGCCGAGACAATGAAGCTCGACGAAGTCTTAGAGAAACGATTTCACTGTATTGGATCTCAAAACGAAATTAATCAGAAGAGAATAGGGAGTAAGAAAAACATGATTTCCACTTCCCCCCATATCAGCAGGAGACAGAACAGAACAAGGCCAATAGGCACACAGGGATGTTTACAACTGTGTTAAGCCCAGTTGCCTTGCACCACGGATATGATTGTCATTGATATTACTGGGTCCTAAGTTGTGAGCTGTTATATTTGATTCCAATAATAGGTAGGTATGACAAAAATGCTTGAACGCACGTATTTTTTTTTGTAGTTCGTACAAGTTCATATAGTAAATTTCCAATATAGCATGGCCTCGCTTTTGATAGATTTTTCGTACAATGAGAGGTCTGCATAAAGAGAATAGCTTGACTGCTCGTCGTGTGTATCAACTACAACATCAGCACAGTGAGTGGTTCAGGCGTTTGCCTTGTGACCCGGTGGTCGTGAGTGGTGGTTGTAAAGTTGTTTCCAGTTTGGCTAGGACATTGCAGGCTTGAATCACCTGATTGTCTGACAAAAACGATGAATCCGTGCTTCGGATGCCGAGCGTCAAACCATGTCAGAGGCCCTAGAGGCGGGGTTGCGGGTTGTTCACAAAGATACCCCGGCCTCGACATAAAGGGCTAAGAAAGAACATGGGTGGTTTTTAGTCAGTAGAAGTCTGACACTCCCCTTCGCTCTGCCCAAGAGCGGGAGGGGGTATTTGATGACCGCCCCCCCCCCCCCCCCTCAAGTCCCTGGAGGCGGTTTAGAAACTGACACTAGGGTGTGGGGTTGTTAGACCTTACTTACAAGATAAGTGGAACAGCAACAAAGTCATCTGCCGAATAATCAATCTAATTTTATATTCTATCATTATTACAGATGTGATGACAGGCATTTGCGGCTTGTTTCGGGTTGCAGTCACAGCAGCCATCTCGGGCCTAGTCGAGGCCAAAACCGATCAAGTGGACAATTTGGTACTACCCTTAGTTAGCATCATTGCATTTCAATTAACTACGGTACTTTCTTTTTTGTTTGATTTAATTTTTGGGCAGATATAAAAAAATATATTTATGGCATTTTGCTATTCATTTCTTGTCAACAGTTTAAAAATCATTTTTAGCTGTTTGTGATAAAAAGTGAGTTTAGTTAGGACATTATATTTAATAAAAATAAGTGTACCATTTGTTCAGTTGCTGGAAAATTGGGTAGGTACTTATATTTTATATTTTTGTACTATTTTTACACAAGAAAATGAGATTTTAAAGACATTCCAATGTTACCAAAGAGTAGCCATAACATTTTGTAAATAAGATGAAATTTTATATAAATAAATTATTTATTTTACTGTATTAAAGTGTTTTATTTATCAAAACGTAACATCATTGATCTCACATTGTATTTGTTCTGTTGTCATTTTTGTTAATACGAAATTGGAAGTACATTATTTAATGAGGAATGATTTATGGGTACTCTCCCCATACTACTCTCCTCATATAATAAACATTTTCATGTAACATGATGTGGAAGAGCCAGTTAATATTAAATATCACATAATAATTTAATTATTTCTGTTGATCTTTTTTTTCTATTGCTGGGCAAATGCTTCTTCTAATAGGGTATTTCACCAAAAAAATCTAATGAGTCCGTCTGTTAGATTATTGAAAAATATTGGGTGCTTTTGTTTAATCAAATTAATAAAAGTTGGCGAAAATAAAACGTGTCAAAGATCATGAGTTTTTGACGTCACTTTGTGGGTAAAAAAGTACTAACCTTGTGACGTCACACGACGCGACTTTTCGAAGCATTGTAGGTATCGTCTTCATCTTTTGTTTAAGTGAAAAAAAAAAAAACGTGTCCATTATTTTTTGAAAATCTATCTGACGGACTAATTAGATTTTTTTGGTAGAATACCCTATTCCTTCAATGTGCTCTTTTCTCGTGCCGCCTCGAACCAGCCCTCGCGGTACGCGTCCAGCAGGGCTATTGCGTATCTTTTAAATGACAGTGGCTATCATATTGTCTATGGATTAACTGTCAAATTGGTTATGGTTTAGTACAAAATGGAACCATTTGACAGTAATTGATAGGCACTATAGGTTAGCCACTGTCATTTAAAAGATACGCAATAGCCCTGCAGATCGTCTCGCCACCTCTTGCTGTGCCGGCCTCGGCGGCGCCGGTCATTTCCCGGTAACTATTGTGTGGAGACTTTTGCCCAGCGGTCATCATGCATTTAAAAAAATTTCTATTTAAAACATAATTTGCATATAAGATACGGCATTAATAAGACTACTTGAGCAAATCTGCTCCTTCTGAGTCAAATAACATTAATACTATCTACAATCTCAGGTTTAACTTCAACACAATCATCATCTTCGACATCCTTAATTTCTATGCAATCGCCATTTTGTTCCTCCTTAACTTCTAATTTGATTATCTTCGCTTTATCGTCAGCAACACCATTCACTGAGGTAACTTCAGTACTATTTCGTTTACTCTTTACCAATAGCCTTTTCTTCTTAACACCTTTGCATTTGGCTTTGAACGTTTTCTCTAATTGTAGAACGTCGCGCCTGTCTATGGTCCATTCTAGAGGTCGGTGCAGTGCTTCTAGTGTCGGGCTCTCGTCTTTACAATATGTCGGTATTTCTAAGCAAAGTATGTCCATTACTTTTTCTAGTACCTCGTCTACATAGTAGTTTATTACTAAATCTGCTTTGTTGTCCTGGAAAGAAAATTCGTTTTTTAACAATTCATTTTTATATTGCAATTTTGGCCTGATGGAAAGCGTTGGATGAAGTCTATGATGAATCGAGTGTGGCCAAAAGATGCCTGTTCATTTTAAAGACTTGTTTTGATGATTGAAAAGTACACTAAATATATTTTCTTCTTAGCGTGTCGATGGCAATCTAAATTGTGTCGGCCCAGAATTGGCCTACTAGTTTGGCGCTTTCAGTAGCGTCCATCAGTTCCTGTAGAGAACAACCAGAAGGACACACAGGGCACGACATTAAGTGCCCCATTTCTGTTGCTCCTATCGTTATTTACCAATCCAGAAGCTATTACTGTATTATACTGACCCCAAGCGACATGTGACAAGCGTAGGAAGATGGTAATGGGCTATTATTGTATTGTTATATTTAGTATCTGACTGCGTTGTTGTCACAAGCATGACTGCTGAGCATGAGGTCTAAGTTTTTTTTGTGGGTTGGGAAATCATCAAATAACCCCTCCCGATCTTGGACAGAGGGAAAGGGAGTGTCCAACTTCTACAGACTAAGAACCACCCATGTTCCTTCTTAGCCCTTTATGTCGAGGCCGCGGTATCTCTTACAACAACCCGCAGCCCAAGCATGAAGTCTTGGTTTCGATTGCCAGGTCTGACAATGGTTATTGGGATTTTCCATTAGTAATTTTTTAGTAGCAACCACAGAGTCTGGATTTTTGCCCATTTAATAGCAATAAGCATGCCCCCTATTTCATGGAACTTAAACCTAACACACATTACATCACTACTGCTTGTATTTAAAGAATACCATCATGCTCCTGTGTTCTTTCATACAACTTTAACTATCACCATATTAGTTTAATAAATTGTAGAATATTTACTGACATGTTTGGTAGGTTGTAAGTTGCAAATGACTAGTTTTCCACCATACTTGACTGTCTCTATAGGTAAGTTTCCACTAGGTACAATTTGAAGAGTTGTTCCTAAGCAGATGCTTAGGTCTGCAATACTGAAATAAAAATTGAGTATACATAATTATATAATAATTCAATCTAATTGGTGGCTCGTAAGTTAGCTGCAAGTGACAGTCTGTGCATGTTCTCTCAAGACAATGAGTCTTTTGCACCCTTATACATTATGCATACCTAAAATTGAGTTCTGTTTTGTGCCGCGATAAAACTTCTGCACTGCCCATCACTCGCAGTTAACTCCTGAGCCGCCGTAAACTTTGAATAGGACTATAATAAGGTAGTTAACAAAAAAAAACTAATTAGACATGTATTTTTTTTTCACGTAAACCAACAATTAAGATGATACAGTGCTTTGAAAACTCGTGTGACGTCATATTCTAAGACATTAGTATGGTATTTTTATGGGTCAGTGACGTCACAAACCCGTCGTCAATTTTTATTGATTTGATAAAAAAAAATACGTATCTAATACTTTTCGATAATCTAACAGACAGACTAATTAAAATCTCATTATTTTTTGTCAGTAAAAATCCCTATAATAAATCCATACAATACTTTGCATTATGTTACAACTTTACAAGTTTGTGTTTTGGCTGAAATGATGATAATATTAGTTAGTTATGATAGTTTTGCTTTGTCTCCAAAAATACAATAGTAACCTGGAGTGTAACTCAGCCATGGTCAGATCATTCTCAGGCAGGCTGTGCTCCCAGTCCAGCACTCCATCGTACAGCTTGCCCCTGCATGGTCTGGACGAGGTGTATTCAGCGGGACATGGATTACCACTGCATTTCTTGCCCACTGTTTCTACTGGGAAACCTCGAATAAATTGCCTGCAAGTAATTTATAGATTTTTGTAATAATAATAATAATAATATTCCACAACTATCACACAACGCCATCTAGTCCCAAGCTAAGCAGAGCTTGTGTTATGGGTACTAGACAACTGATAAACATACTTATATATTTCTAAATACATACATATTATAGATAAATTACACCCTAATTTTGTAATAAGAGGTTAGACAAAGAACGCTAATGGTACATATGCTATGTGATATGGTACTTTGCAAGAGAATATAATAGGGTAGTGAACAAAAAAATTAATTAGTCCGTCAGATAGATTAACAAAAAATATTGGAGACATATTTTTTATTTTTCATGTAGACAAACAATGAAGACGATACAATGCTTTGAAAATTCGTGTGACGTCATATTCTAAGACATAAATATGAAATTTTTTACCGGCGAGTGACTTCACAAACTCCTACTCAAATATTTGATGCGTTTTATCTTTGCCAATTTTTATTCATTTTATTAAAACAAAAACTATTTATCCAATATTTTTAATAATCTAACAGACGGACAAATTAGAATCATAGTTTTTTTAGTGAGGACACATTCCTATTATGGTTCTTCATAGTTAGTGGGGTTTTATAACTTAGCTACTAGAAAAATTGATATCCTCCTGGAAGAGTTATAAGCAGTCTCCTTAGTAACAAGCATAGTGATTTACAGTTTTGATAATGAGACGGGCTTATGAAACATTTATATAAAAGTGTTGCTGTAAGAACAACAGTTTGATCAAATTCAAGTCACCATTATTTGGTTTTATAGTCAAGTTTTCAAGAAAACATACCTTTTACACAAGTTGCACTCATCAATAAACATGTTACCATGTAACTCAGACAGGTACTTCCTAGGCAGGCCAGACTTCAAGTGCAGACCATCAATGTTCTGGCTGACAATGTAGTGGATTTTGTTGCATTCTATCAACTTCTTCAGTATCATGTGAGTCTTTGTAGGTTCTGCATCATCGAAGGAGATGTTTATGTTTGGTTTCTGGCCTTTTTTCTCTAAAGTCCACACTCCATTGGGGCCTCTGGAATGTTAATTTGCTATTTATAGGATTGTTTGGTTTAGGGGAGGACAATAATATTTTCACTGTTCCTGAAAATTGGCCAGGAACTATAGTGGGGCATTATTACAGATCAGGGGGAAAACAGGTGGACAATTGTCTCACTCTTTTGTTTTTAAATCTCAGAGATCAATACTTAAATTATCACAGGCACCATTATATATTAGGTACATTCTACAGCTTCCTAGCCGAATATGCAAAATCTCTTGAATAAAACTATGCTTTAAATTTCAAAGAGGATTTATTTACCTGAAGTCTGGTATCCCAGCTGAAGTACTAATGCCTGCACCAGTGTGAACCACCACATGTTTAGCTTCGATTATCAGCTGAGCCAACAGCTTACATTTCTTTTCAAACTTCTCTAAAGAGTCGAATTTCTAAAATCATAAATTGCAACAAAATAACGGTAAGACTTTTCTTCGTTTAACTGAAAAAAACGTGAGCAAACTTAGTGAATTTTGGCTAGTATAAGTACCTCTGGCACTCCTAATATCCCTTTATTTTCATACGCGGATAATCCTTCAGCGTAATTGCAAGACATTATTTATGCTGTGAAGAGCGAGCGAGTGAGCAAGTCTATTCATATAAATTCAATTTTGATGGTTTGGTACTTTGTTGGTACACAAACAAATCACAACTTTGACAATTTGACATGAATATGGAACATGAATGACAGTTGCTATGCAAAATAATTCAACGATCGATAGTTTTTGTAGTTTGGTTCAGAAATAGAACTGAAAAAAGAAGGATAAGAAATCGACTATACTTTCATCTTCATTATTCATTCACTCATATTTTTATTAAATTCTCATGTCATCGTTACATTTGATTTGAATAAAAGTGATCTGCTTGAGAGCAGTGGTGGCCCAGTGGTGGCGGCCCCCCGACTTACGAACAGTTGGCCGTGGGTTAAAACCCAGGCGGTCCCTAGCAGGCGCAAATTACACACCGTAATCTGTGTGTAATTTATTTCATAACCACTGTTCTTAAAACTGTGAAGGAAAACATCGTGAGGAAACCGGCATATCTTCGAACCAAAAACTCGAAGATATGTGCGTGTCTATCATCATCGCATGCGCATCTATCAATCCGCACTGGGCCCCCGTGGTGGATTATAGCCCACCCCGCTCCTAGAGAGGAGGGCTGAGTCCCTGCAGCGGAAACTATATAGGCTGATGATGATGATGATGATCTGCTTTCCATAAACTCACAGTTCAAAACAAAGAATCAGATGATTAAAGGCCATCTCATTTAGTAGGCAACTATTCCCTTTAGTCTTATATGTAATGGGCATTGTTCATATTTTTTTAACTATTTCGTGGAATAGCGTTACTGATCATTACCGACTAATTAATCATGAAAAATATTCATATCTTACTGATATTTTTAACAAAATACGATTGACCTTGTTTGCCCTTCAAATTACGACAGCTTTGGCAGTAGGTACAGTTTTGTATCATTGCCTCGGAAAATAAAAAGTAAGTGGCAAGTATTGTCTACCATCTGTCAAGTGTAATCATTGTCATCTTTAACCCTAGAAAGATAATCTACGTCCGCGAGACGTACCGTGAAATTAAATTTCGTTGTACATTTTTTATTATTAATCGCAGCGTGCTAGCTGCGCGCGTCAACTCAGTCGGAAGCTGGAGTTCGCGCTAAGCAGCAGTGGCACTACGGTAAGTACGTTCAAATTAAAGATATACATATGTCGTACGTCCGCGAGACGTATGATTATCTTTAATGCAACTTTTGCAATCATTTGAACTGATTGTTTATTGTTATTTACACTTATTTATTATTATTTTCAGGTATTCATTATTATTATATTATAATGGCAAACCGAAGGGTGTTGGATACTTCTTGTCGCGAAAGATGAAATCGCGATGTTCCAAACCTACAAATATAAATATATATAATTGCACAACATTAATGAAACAGCAACACTAAATCAGTATTGACAACTTGACGCTACCAAAACGAAGCCGTTCTTTAGATGGCGCCAAAACATTATTATATTTATATTTATATTGATTATTTTATTTTATTTAAATTTTTATTTGAGTAAAGTAAATTCAGTGCAAAAGGATCATATGGAGATTCTTGTCATGCGTGATGCGCGCCGCCGGGAAAGCTAAGTATTATCTATCTGATTCTGTAAGGATTATAAATTTGATATGTTTGGTACCTAATTGATGTTGAGTACATGTAGGTACTTTTGCCTGCTTAATAATTTGGGACACCTAATCTATTAAAGGTGTGATCGTGCCTTCAGCATTCGGCTGGAGGCGTAATAGCGACACACCGGGCGGTTCGTCCGGACACGCTTTAACGCTGGAGTTTGTAAGAAGTGTCGTAGGCCAACCTCTCTTATAAATCTCCTATTTGGTCCCCCATGGCCTAAGGCGTCGACGGGCGCAAACGTCGACGGACGTTGTAATAATATATTGTCATGTGTTATATGATGATTCAAGGGGGAGCATTCCAGAAGACAAGGCGATGGGCTTATGTAAATCTGGAATGCGTGCTTTTGCAGAGGTGGAGAAAATCCGTTAATCTGATTAGCACATAGGTGTCACAATCACAAACATTAATGATAAGAAATTGAAGTAATTTTCATCATAGATATAGCAATAGAGTTATTACTATAAACAGCTATAATAAATTATGAACAGATAGGTGATACTTAACCCAAATATATGGGTACTTAAACTTACAGATATCCTAGGTGCGCTTGAGGAGTCGGATGGACTGATGGTCGACATGATGATAAAACCTTCGGTGCCTTTGAGGACCGAAGCGTAAGAGTCTGGATTGGGAGATAATCCGTATCGGGGTGTGATCCGTATCGGTGAGTATCTCTGATATATCGTGAGGCGGGGATTTCTCTTCACATCAAAGCGAAGCAGTACAATCCTATATTATTACTTTAAAACAAAGCACATTGTAAACCTGGAGATAACCAGAAAATAATATGAAGAAGAGAAACCCACGCGCCGTCGCGACATGGTGGAGATGCTGGGATCAAAGCTTTGAAGCATGCTGAAAAGTATCCCAAGGCATAAAACCAATCCAGACTCTTATAGTTAAATTATAAGAATAAGAGACAATCGTGTACAAATCAGGTTGTCAGCGACATCTATGTAATCCGATTGGAACTAACGTTCAATAAGCGGATGTCCATAAAATTCACTCACAGGCGACAAAATTCGAACGTCATGGTAATGATGAGTAAACGTTCATTTAACTGAATAAAAAAAAAAAAAAAAAAAAAGAAAACGGCAAGCTGAGATGAAAGATTCTCGAAGTTGCTGCAAATTGAATGGATTTAAAACGTGTCGTTACGAGCGAGTTAAACAGCCTAATTTGAATTGATTTGAATTGGGCGCGGTTTTGATAATACTGTCATGGTGTTAAATTCGGCAGAATGTGTAATGCTCTTTTTGACCGGAAGTAAGAAATAACATGCGTTAAGCTCGAATGAAAATTATCTTACTTTTAACGAGTTAAAACTTATAAATCTTATATACAGTTCAAGTAAAATTCAAAAGTAATTTACTGAATAATATATTAAGTCCTTTTGCACTGAACAATTGACGGAATTCCAATTTTCACGAATCATGAAATTCGACCGGGAAAATTTTCCATTCATTCAAAATGGCGAACTGGCGATGGTAAACTAAACGGCAGCGTCTCGTGTGTCATATTGAATATCGAAAAAACTAAAACTTAGTTCGTTACTTTCTTTAAAGGAATAAAACCATCAGAAACCTGTTACGTATTGTGTATAGTAAACGTAATTCGTTTAACTGTGAAAAGTGCTCCTATCATAAATAGGAAACTGATGTTTGGGTGAAATAATTCAAAGGAAGTTATACCTACCTCCACGCACGGAAGGGGAAGCTTAACATAACTTAGGAGTAATTAAGAAGATTATCAGGTAAAATATTTTACGATTATTACCTAAAGATAACATTACTATGTATGAGTTCGCATAAAACTGTTTGTTTATACCTAATACTCTCCTTAAAGATAGGCAAATGAAGGCAGTTGCGTGCCGCTGATTCTACACACCTAACATCTCATATACAGATCACTGCTACTAAGTATTAAAAGGGTACATCAACGCTTACTGTAAGTTTATCTTACTAGTTACTTTGAAGAACTGAGCATACAATTGATATATTCTCATAAAACTAATAAAATACTCTGGCGGAGGAAACTGGATTGTATATTATAACTTGTGTCATGTTATACATATCATCCCTAACTGACTGAATGCATCGTTTCATGTTAACTACTAAAGTGTACTAAGTAACTAATTACTAAGTTGATGTAGGTTAAACCTAACATCATTTGTGGATGCATACACAAATGGTGTTGGAATCTTACATGTTTATGAGTAAGTAATTAAACAACATAAACAACATCAACAATATAAATGTTGGTGAGAGGAAAACAAAAGAAACAAAGGATGGATTGTGTAAATGATATGAGAGAAAAGGGTAAATAATTGTATGATGGTTAACAGGGGAGAATGGAAGAAAAGTCAGGAGGGGATAATTGGATGACATAGAAATTTTAAATAAATTCAGGAAAATTTAAAATAATGAAATGAACCAGTTTTACCTGTCGGACAGCAATGGTAATATGAATAAATTCTGAGTTAATATGGAAACTTCGTAGGTACAAGGGAATTTTCCTTGCACATATAATTCAGTGGTTGAGTTTATCATGGAGAATGTAATATCCTATAGATAGTAAAATATTCCTTGCTTTTAACTTGGAAAACTTTTCTGTTTTATGCAGGAGGTCAATAAAAACTTTTCTGTTTTATATACAGGACGTTAATAAAATATCATTCCATTATATACCAGATGTTGGTAAAGTTCTTTGTTCATGCGAAGTTTTAAATAAGTTTTTGGTCATACAGGGTGTTAACCAAATTTTCATTTTTTTTCATTTTTATTATATTGTGAACACCACGTAATTTGGAAATTTAACAATATGCAAGATGTAAATCCTTAACTTAGGATACTGGGTATAAAATTATAAAATATTATTTCAGAATTTCAAAATGGAACAAATTCTTATAAGACGACTTGAATCTATATCGAATGTTATCTCTAAACTAACTGAAGAAGCTCTTACCTATAAAGATAATGTTAATAAAGAAAATTCCGAAAATTTAGAAATAGTGCTAGGTAAGCTAGATGTAGCGGTGAAAAGGTTCGGAACTGAGTTAAACAATAGTCTATCAATAAATGAAATGCAATCTTTCGTGGAAGAAGTCACTTCCTTTAGTGAAATACAGCTAAACGGTGAGGAGGTTCTAGCGGAAATGAATATCAAACTGAAAAGGATAAAAGGAAACTCTGCACTAACTGTATTACCGGGTAGGAATACGGCATTAATGGGGAAATTACCCAAGTTAAGTTTGCCAGAATTTTCCGGAGACATTCTGGAATGGCATCAATTTTGGGACCAATTCTGCTCCAATGTAGGAAATAGAGACTTATCAGAGGTAGACAAACTGTTATACCTTAAAGGTTCTTTGAAAGGCGAAGCAAAGAAGGTCATCGAAGGGATCGAGACCACTAATAAGAACTATGAAATAGTTGTTTCTACACTGAAAAATAGATATGGTAAAAAAATCACATCATAGACGCGCACTACGCCGCGTTATACAAAGTACCGAAAGCCTCCAAAGGCAACGTAACAGAGGCGAGAAACACATTTGGTCAAATAGAAAGACATTTAAGAATCCTAAAATCGCTGAATAAAAACGTCGATCACGATCATCTCAGATTCATGATCCTAGAAAAGATGCCCTCGGACATAGTGTATGAACTAAAAATAAAAGCAAAAACCGACTCAATAGAAGAAATTCGTCAACATTTGGAAACCATAATAGCTGCTAGGGAAGATGCAAATAGGATCACTTCCGAAAAACTGGAAGAGTATACCACCCAGACGTTACACACAAGTTCATACAACAAGAAGGGAAAATTCGTAAAACCCAACAGAAATCACAACAACTACAATCCAAGTCAACCTCGCCCAGGGAATAAAAGGGAAGAAAGGTTCAGTGAGAAAAAACCATTCCATAAAAACATTAACTACGATAGTCAGTCCACTAGAAGAAGACCTCAAGAACAAGGAAGTAGCAGAGACAGGCCCATGATAAAGAAAAGGAAACTTCAATGTATTTTTTGCCAAGGATCGCACTTCAATGATCAATGCGATGTTGTTAAAACTGTGGAAGAGAGGAAAAAGAAAGTAAAGGATCTCTGTTTTGCCTGCCTAGGTAGAAGTCATCAAGTAAAAGATTGTAAAAAACCAATCAAATGTGTACACTGCAACAAAATTGGCCATCATAACAGAGCATTTTGTTATAAGAATTGCATAAATAAAACCGAGGAGGTTAAGACGCTTCATGTCAATTCTATAAGCTCCACTATATTACAAACGGCGATAGTTAAGGCTCAACGTAAAGACGAGGATTCAAGTGAAAGGGCATGTCGAGTACTGTTGGACTCGGGTAGTCAACGTACTTATATAACGCAAGAAGTAGCTTTAAAATTGAACCTTCCTATCGAAGAGGAAAGTACCTTATCAGTTTTCACGTTTGGATCGAAAACTCCCCAAGTAATAGAAAGCCCCGTAGTCAGGTTACAGATACGAACAAGGACAAATAATGTTTTGCAAATAGAAGCAAACTTTGTTCCTCATATTTCAAATGGAGTTCCTTTCCCTGGTATCGACATAGGTAAACACAAAGATGATCTGATATTGGCGGATGACGGCTCATTGTCACCCAAAATAGACATATTGATCGGCAATGACTTCTACATTTCGTTCATCCTTGAAGACAAAATTCAACTGGAAGATAATTTATTCTTGATTGACTCTAAATTCGGTTATATACTGACTGGGAAAACTAATACGAAATCCACTGACACGTTGTCAGTAATAACTTACTTTCAGGGAGTAGAAAACAAATTAACACCACCGGATCTTCCATTATACAATGGAAACCTCAAATGCTTATGGGAACTAGAATCCATTGGAATATGCGATTCGCCAAAATTGACTAGGGACGAAGAAGTAATCAACCAATTCAATGATACCATAGAACTAGTAAATGATAGGTACACTGTTAGTTGGCCATGGATAGATTACCCACCTAATTTAGAGACTAATTACGGCCTAGCTATAGGCAGACTAGTCAACCTACTCAAACGATTAGATTCCGATTCACTAACAGCGTACGACACTACATTGAAAGAACAATTAGCAAAAGCAATAATTGAAAGTGTACCAGACAATGAAAAAAGAATCGAAGATGTAGATCATCCTATACACTACCTGCCACATCACGGTGTTAGTCATCCGGGTAAGCCAACTCGCATAGTCTACGACGCTTCGGCAAAGACTAAGCATAGCAAAAGTTTAAATGAATGCTTACATTGCGGTCCACTTATGCTAGAAGACTTGACCGGAATGTTGTTAAGGTTTAGGTCACATCCGATAGGAATAACAGCAGACGTAGAAAAGGCTTTTCTACAAATAGCATTACACGAAAGGGACAAAGACGTAACTCGATTCTTATGGTTGAAAGACACAAAAAGGGCGGCCACGAAAGATAACATCCTGCACTTACGATTCTGTCGCGTACCATTTGGAGTGATATCTAGTCCATTTCTTCTGAATGCTACTTTGAAACATCATCTATTGCGTTCCAATGAAGAAAGTCTAAAACGCATAGTGAATGACATCTACGTCGATAACCTTGTCACAGGAGCGGAATCTGTACAAAAAGCGACAGCGATGTATGAGTCGTGTAAAATCGCATTTGAAGAGATTTCAATGAATCTTAGAGAATGGAGTTCGAATTCCAAACAATTCTCAGAAAGCATTTCTTCATCGGATGTCTGCAAAGATGTAGAAGTTAAAGTATTAGGACTGAATTGGAACACAGGAGAAGATACGATCAGATTGAGACCAAGAAAGACTACAGAAGCCACTACCAAGAGAGAAATACTAAAAAACATAGCGTCAGTCTACGACACATGTGGATATGCTGCACCAGATTTATTACAAGCAAAACTTTTACTACAAAATCTGTGGATACATAAATTCAAATGGGATACCCCATTACCAGAAGAATAGACCAATGAATGGCAAATTATCAGAGAACAACTAGAAGACACAAAAAACATTGTTTTACCAAGGAAATACTTCAAACAAGCTGGTGATGACAATATTCGACTGCACGTTTTCACGGATGCATCAACCAAAGCTTATGCTGCAGTTGTATACATTTCTAATGGAAAAGAATTGAGTTTTGTAATAGGAAAATCACGACTGGTACCCATCAAGGATCAGGACAATTTGAAAATCCCAAGGCTTGAACTATTAGGTGTTCTAATAGGTAGCCGGTTGCTGAAGTACGTAACCAAGTTCCTGGACTTTGAATTTACAGAAAACACTATATGGACAGATAGTCAAATAGTGATTGATTGGTATTATGGCAACAAACTACTACCACCATTCGTTGCAAGGAGGATAGACGAAATAAAGAAAAATACACCAGTAACAGTAAGATATGTTCCAACAGGATTAAACCCAGCAGACGTGGCTACTAGACCCACAAGTTCTATGGAAGACAAGCAGAAATGGCTATCCGGACCAAATTTTCTACTGGAAGACTCCAGAACTTGGCCGAAAGGTTGTAGAGCCGAAATTTCTTTACTTAATGAAACTGAAGTCGCTATAAGTCTCACATGTTCTTCTGCGGAACATGACTTTTCTTTTCCTGTTGGGGAGGATCTCACGAGTGATGAAAAGATCTCAAAAGAGCAGGAACGGAGAAATCAATTAGATAAAGAATCACGAAACAGCTCCACAGAAAACTGTGAGGACAATAAGCTATCACATACACAAAAGATCAAAAGGATTCAAAAGGAACATTTCCCTGAGGAAGTAGAGGGTAAAGATACCAACTTACAACGAAACTTAGGAGTATTTACCGACATAGACGGTATCCTACGTTGCAAAGGAAGGTTACAAAACGCTGATTGGTCTTACGATAAAAGTTATCCAATATTAATCCCAAAAGATTGTGATTTCACAAACACAATGATCCTAGAAACACATGAGAAAAACTATCATGTAGGGGTCAACCACACCTTAAGTTTGATCAGATTATCGTACTGGATTCCCCAAGGAAGAAGCCAGGTAAAGAAAATATTAGGAAAATGCACAAATTGTGTCATACATGGAGGAGGTCCATTCAAATTTACCAACTACTCCAGCGCTTCCTAAGGAAAGAATAAACTATAGTTCACCTTTTACATATACCGGAATAGATTATTTGGGTCCTCTTCAAGTAAAGACAAGTAATAAATCAGAAAAAAGATGGATATGTCTGTATACATGTCTAGCAGTACGTGCTATACACTTGGAAGTCGTTAGGGATCTTACGGCTGAGGAATGTCTATTAGCACTACGAAGATTTATATCTTGCAGAGGAATACCAACACGAATAGTTTCAGATAACGCACTACAATTTAAATTAACTGCAGAAATACTGTCAAGCAACTATTGCATCACTAATAAAATAGAATGGAAATTCATTCCACAGTTAGTACCGTGGCATGGAGGATTCTATGAGAGACTTGTTGGAATAGTTAAACACTGTCTCAAGAGAACTCTAACGAAAAGTTTACTGTCAGATAATCAACTAAGTACAATCATAAAAGAGATAGAAGCAGTATTAAACACACGCCCACTGACGTGTGTAGGTTCTGATCTAGAGGATATTCCCAAACCCTCAGATTTTCTAACCCTCAATAAATGCATCGTGACATCACCTTCAGATGCAGAATTTCCACAAGAAGGCACAGTAACAAAACAGAATCTAGTGGAAGGTTGGAAACGTGGACAAAACATGCTGAAAGAGTTTAAGAGAATGTTCATCGATCAGTACCTGCCAAGTCTAAGGGAGAGATACCGACACTCTCATAAAGAACCAAGAATAACAAAATTAGAAATTCCGAAACTAGGAGATATCGTCCAGATTAAAGGAGATACGAAGAACCGAGAGAACTGGAAAGTTGGAAAAATTATATCTTTATTGAAAGGAGCCGACGGTCAATGCAGAGTGGCACGAGTAAAAGTGAATGATACGGAATTCACTCGTTCCATCGCACATCTTTATCCATTGGAGGTTGAAGAAGATATATCTGGAAAAGAAAAGGTTATATTTGAGTTTGAAAGAGAAGATGTTACACCAACATGGGATGACTTACCTCTGCTAGAAGAACTCGACTCAACTATTGTTTCCGAAGAAATATCTACAACGCCACAAACCGCTGTAGAACCCGTTGACAAACCTGAAATAGAAAAACACATAAATAGAGAAGAGATAGAAAAGAAAATAACTCAGAGAACACTTACCACAGGAAATGAAGAACCAACAATTCATGATGAAGAACACAATAATGATAGCATACCTAAAAGCACTGACACAAATGAGATAACACAAACTCCTGAAGTGAGAGATGTGAGAAACGCGTCCCTGAAGGCTCGAGAGAAGATCCGAGAGTGGACGCGAGACTTGATGGAATACATGTAACTTTTGTCGTCGTCGGGAGTGTCGCGAAAGATGAAATCGCGATGTTCCAAACCTACAAATATAAATATATATAATTGCACAACATTAATGAAACAGCAACACTAAATCAGTATTGACAACTTGACGCTACCAAAACGAAGCCGTTCTTTAGATGGCGCCAAAACATAACATATTCTGTCAGAATAATAGATGATATAATTTGAGTAAAGTAAATTCAGTGCAAAAGGATCATATGGAGATTCTTGTCACCCGTGATGCGCGCCGCTGGGAAAGCTAAGTATTATCTATCTGATTCTGTAAGGATTATAAATTTGATATGTTTGGTATCTAATTGATGTTGAGTACATGTAGGTACTTTTGCCTGCTTAATAATTTGGGACACCTAATCTATTAAAGGTGTGATCGTGCCTTCAGCATTCGGCTGGAGGCGTAATAGCGACACACCGGGCGGTTCGTCCGGACACGCTTTAACGCTGGAGTTTGTAAGAAGTGTCGTAGGCCAACCTCTCTTATAAATCTCCTATTTGGTCCCCCATGGCCTAAGGCGTCGACGGGCGCAAACGTCGACGGACGTTGTAATAATATATTGTCATGTGTTATATGATGATTCAAGGGGGAGCATTCCAGAAGACAAGGCGATGGGCTTATGTAAATCTGGAATGCGTGCTTTTGCAGAGGTGGAGAAAATCCGTTAATCTGATTAGCACATAGGTGTCACAATCACAAACATTAATGATAAGAAATTGAAGTAATTTTCATCATAGATATAGCAATAGAGTTATTACTATAAACAGCTATAATAAATTATGAACAGATAGGTGATACTTAACCCAAATATATGGGTACTTAAACTTACAGATATCCTAGGTGCGCTTGAGGAGTCGGATGGACTGATGGTCGACATGATGATGAAACCTTCGGTGCCTTTGAGGACCGAAGCGTAAGAGTCTGGATTGGGAGATAATCCGTATCGGGGTGTGATCCGTATCGGTGAGTATCTCTGATACACACATCAAAAGTGTCTAGGGATCAACATGTATTTTTGCAATAACTTTTCTCCTGATTGATATTAATTAAAATTTTCTTTAAGGATTCATCAAATAAAGTGTTTTCGTTTGTCACAATAACGATAAACCAAGTCACCTTTGCATTAATAAAGAAATTTGCCATTTTCCTAATAAAGGGATTTTTGACATTTGAACCACTAACATTAAAGTTCGAAAAAAAGACTGAAATAACAGTTTTCTTTAAAATTTTATTGGGTAACTTAAACAATTAATAATCCGTGTTTCTACCGCGAACACTAACAACACAAGAACATCGGTTTGGCATACTCAAAATGAGTTCATCCAAATCACACTGTGGAATGGCCGCCCATGTTCGTTGCAACAACAAAAAAAGGTCTTCTTGCGACTGGATACCCTCCATATTCGGCAGAGCTCTTCTCTGTAGCATATCCCATGCATGCTCAATCGGGTTCAAGTCTGGCGACTGAGCAGGCCAGGGCAGGACATTGATGTTAGCTGCGGCGAGAGTCTGTCTTACAACTCTTGCGGTGTGCGGTCGTGCATTATCATGCATTAACTGAAATAAGGGACCGATTTGCACTTGTAGAGGAACGATGACGTCTGATACAATCGTCTCAGCATAAATTTGAGCGTTGAGGTTGCCTCTGATCCAAATCAACTCAGTTCTTCCGCCGATCCAAATACCCGCCCATACCATGATGGTTCCACCACTATAAGGATGGACTTCCTGGCAGGATTTTAATCGCTGTTGGCGTCCAGGGGTTCTCCAGTGTCGTATACGTCTTGTATCCGGTCTCATACCAAAACGAGACTCATCAGAAAAGCACACGAAACGCCATTGTTCTTCTGCCCAATTTCTGTGTTCAAGAGCCCATTGATATCGAATCCTACGATTGTGCATTGCTATAGGTGGTACCCGTAGCGGTCTTCGGGAATGAAGGTTCACTTCATGCAAGCGGTTTCTGACTGTTTGGTCGCTAATTAAGTTCCCTGAAGAGTGATGAAGCCTCACGGCTAACATCATGGCGGTTATTGTTGGAGCTCTTCGAGTTAAGATTTGAATGTATCGGTCTTGTCTCCGTGTGGTGCAGCGATACCGTCCTCCATGGCGCTCAGCCACGGTACCAGTGCTTCGGTGACGTGTCCAAAGTCGACTGATAACACTCTGACTTGTATTCAGAGCTAAAGCCACAGTACGTTGCCGGGAACCAGCTTCTATCATTCCCACGGCTCTGAGCATTTCTTCCCTGCTTAAATGACGTCGCCGCTCCATAATAACGTTGGTTTTAATCAGTAGTAGGGAAACAGTAGCACTAATAATGTCTTCAATGCGTTGTATGTTTTTATAGGGAAAATATTGACAGCTGATTTTCATCTTTTACTCGAATTTGATTCACAGTTCCTGATTCAAATTATGAAATGCACCAAAAAGGATCCATATAAATTTATAAAATCATAAATTTATTACAAAGCCACATCTCAATCTCAAGAAATCCGCATAAAAATGCTTGATCCCTAGACACTTTTGATGTGTGTATATCGTGAGGCGGGGATTTCTCTTCACATCAAAGCGAAGCAGTACAATCCTATATTATTACTTTAAAACAAAGCACATTGTAAACCTGGAGATAACCAGAAAATAATATGAAGAAGAGAAACCCACGCGCCGTCGCGACACTTCTCATATTGAGAACTTTTTATATCAAAATGAAAAGGAATCGTCAGTAGAATCTGAAAGTGAATGCGAAGAATAACCTCATAGAAGACGATGTACAGAGTGACACTGAAGACGAATTCATAGATGAAGCTGTGGATAAATCCGAAGATTTTGCTAAAGCCCATTCAGAGTATACTGTCAACCAAGCTGCGCCTTCTGATAGCCGAATAATTATTACTTCTCAGCGCACACTACGAGCTAAAAATAAGCATTGTTGGGCCACAGGCAAGAGTCGGAAGTCAGGGTAGAACCTCAGGGGTGATGAAACATGTGTGTTCTACGCTTTAATTATCTGTTGGCATAGAGCATCATCCTCTATAGTCTTTGTATATCTTTCAACTTCCTCTTGTCAAAAAGTCATCGAGGTGAGAACACGTTATTTCTCTGATCTTATATCATTTTCCTATTTTGTATGTGCCTATTAAGTTTTAAGACCAAATATGTTATTGATGACTAGCTATTCGTGAACTGCTTGATAATCAAGAAATACAGGAATAGTTACCGAAACATTATCTTGTTTTAATCTCACCGCATGCCGCCTATTCTGCCCAGAGCACCTCCTTCATATAATTTACTTCACAGTGCAAACAACCACTCTGTTCAGATAGTCCGTAATAACAGGTTATGGGCTCAGAAAACTTATATGCAGAAAAGGTGATTACGAGTGCACGTGTGCAGAAGTCAAAACATAACCTCATTTTTTTATTACTACTTGGCTGTGGCGCGGTGGTGATTTTGCATAGGCGGTGTGCTTCGAAATGGACTCGCCTAGTCGTCAAGAAGCAAGCAATGGAAATGCTGCTTTGCAAGGTAACTATAGCTTGTCATCTTCTATAGAAAAGTTGGAAGGAGTATCTAACTATTTGAATTGGAAATTTGCTATCAGAATGCTGCTTACCATGGATGGCTTGTGGAATGCAATCGAAGGCACAGAGACTGATCTGATGAAGGATCAGCGTGCTTTGGCGCGTATAGCTTTGAGCATCAAGCCGGCACTTTATCAATATATCAGGAATGCTACTACAGCTAAAAGTGCATGGAAAAATTTAGCTGATATTTTTGAAAATAAGGGCTTGTTACGGCGTGTGCTACTTTTGAGACAGCTGCATAGAATTGAATATACTCAGTTTTCAAATATGTCTGAATACATACAGGGTGTCATGACCCTTGTGCAGCAGCTCTCGGATATTGGCCGTAAGACAGATGATGCTGAAGTTGCAGAGATTTTGTTGAGTGGTCTGCCTCAGGAATTTGAATACTTGGTTTCTAATCTTGAAACAGTATGTTTAACCAATAATCTCACCAGCGAGATTGTACGAACTCGACTTTTACAAGAAGAGCTGCGTAGAAGTGATGGTGCATCGAACAATAACAAAGCTTTAATTTCTAAGAACTCATCTAAGAAGAAGACTATTGTCTGTCATTACTGCAATAAGCCTGGACATGTCAAGGCCAAGTGCTACAAGATGAAGAATGACAAGAAGAATGAGTCTACAAGCTTCGCTTCAGCTTTGTTTGTTCATCAAAGTAGTGCATGGTTCATCGACTCCGGTTGTACATCTCATATGACAAATTGTAAAGACAATATGGTGAATTATAAAGACTTTAATTGTAATCAAAAACACACTACAGTTGCTGTAGCAAATAATGAACATTTAAGATGTAGTGGTGTAGGAGATTTGTTGGTTAACTTTGGAAATGAGGTAAGGCAACTTAAAAATGTTTTGTATGTGCCACAGATAGCCACTAATTTAATGTCAGTAAGTAAATTCATAGAAAGTGGGCTTACTGTTGTATTTGATGGTAGTGGGTGCAGCATTTATGATGGTAAAGTCTCTGGCAACCGTATAGCTCTTGTGAGGTGTGAGAATGGAATTTATAAACTAAATTGTAATATTGTAAAGTCTTTGCACAATAGGGTGTATTCTTCCAAACTTTTGAGTAGTGTGCAAAAGACAGAGAGTACCGCAGTAGCTGTGTCTACTGAGCTATGGCATCGCAGGTTGGGACATTTAGGTCTGAGAATGATGAGTACTCTGAAAGGTCATGTGTCTGGAGTAATGTTTCAGGATAACCAGGACAGTTTGAAGGACTGCATTCCCTGCCTTGAGGGGAAGCTGTCAACACAGCCGTTTCCCAAAGGAGAGGGCAAGCGTGCCGAGCGACCATTGGAGTTGATACATTCAGACGTCTGCGGACCAATGCGTGACTACAGCTGGGGGGGTGCAAAGTATTTGGTTACTTTTACAGATGATCACACAAGAAAAACGTTTGGATACCTAATGAAGTATAAATCTGAGGTAATGTCTAAGTTTATTATTTTTAAGGCTATGGTTGAGAGGCAAACTGGATTGAAGATTAAATGCTTACGTTCGGACAATGGAGGCGAGTATGTCAATCATAGGTTTTCTGGATTCTTAAGTAAAGAAGGTATTGTACATCAGACTACAGTTCCTTACTCGGCCCAGCAGAATGGTGTTTCAGAGCGTCTTAATCGGACACTCATTGAAAAAGCGCGATGCATGCTGCAGGAAGCAGGTCTTAGTAAGCCTTATTGGGGAGAGGCAGTAAATACTGCAATTTATTTGAAAAATCGGTCCCCAACGACGGCTTTGTCTGGACAGATTCCTGAGCACCTGTGGTCGGGATCTAGGGTTGATCTGAGCCACTTAAGGGTTTTTGGTTGCATCGCTTATTCTTTGGAGCCTAAGCATAAGCGTGGTAAGCTTGATGCTAAGAGTAAAAAGTATATTTTTGTGGGGTATAGTGAGACCTGTAAAGGGTATAGACTATCAGATCCAATGAATCCTAGAAAAATCGTGTTGTCAAGGAATGTTGCATTTTTAGAAGATAGATTTTATAATAGGAATGTAAATGAAAATGATAATGATGACATTAATTACAATGAAATTATTTTACAGAATAATTGTTTTGACAAGAGCAATGAATTGGTTATGAATAATAATAATTTAAATAATTCTATTGAAATAAATTCTAGTCAAATAAATTTAAATGAATGTAGTAATAAGGATATGACTAGTGACACAACCAATTCGTTGGAATTTAATGATGGTTCTCAAATTTCAGATACCACAGATGAGGAGCATTACTGCACAGGCAGTGAGGATGAGTCCCGCTGTGCAGAATCATCGTCGGCGAGCCACGAGTCTATGACTTCGTCATCGCCGGACGCGTCTGTTCGAGGGGAAGGAGAGACAAGTACAGAGGTACCCCGGGCTGAGGGTAATACCCGCCCTGTACGAAGTACTCGTTCAATTCCGCCATTGAGGTATTGTGATTATGACATTTCAATGTATGTCGGTAATATTGAGGAACCATCTAGTTATGAAGAGGCTATCTCTTGTTCGGAAGCCACCGAGTGGCGTGCAGCGATGCAGAATGAGTATGACTCGTTAATTGCAAATGAAGTATGGAAGATCGTGAGTCGCCCTATAGGGAAAAATGTTATTAAGTCCAAATGGGTATTTAAGCGTAAACACGATGCTTCTGGAAACTTTACAAAGTATAAAGCGCGATTGGTTGCCAGGGGGTTTACACAGAAACATGGGGTCGATTATAATGAGACTTTTTCCCCAGTGGTTAGGCACTCTACTATGCGAATTTTGTTTTCATTGGCAAATGATTTAAATCTCAGTATAGATCACATTGATGTAGCTTGTGCTTTCTTGAATGGTAACTTAAACGAAACAATATTTATGGAACAACCTATTGGTTTTGATAATAGAGATAACTCCAAGGTGTGTTTATTAAAGAAGAGTATTTATGGCTTGAAACAAGCTAGTAAAATGTGGAACAGTAAAGTTCATGATTTGTTAAATAATAATGGTTATGTACAAAGTCAATGTGAACCATGTGTTTATGTAAAGAAAGAGAAGAATGATTTAACCATAATTGCTCTATATGTTGACGATTTCTATATATTTTATACTGAGAAGAGTGTCATTCAAAAAGACTTAGTAAACCTGTTAGAAAAGGAATTCAATGTAAAGAACCTTGGCCCATTAAAAAGCTGCCTTGGTATTAATGTAACAAGAGATAGGACGAAAGGTATTTTAAAACTGGACCAGACTGATTATATTAAGAAATTATTATTGCGGTTTGGTATGGGTAATTGTAAGACTGTATCTACACCTATGCCATTGAATTGTAAATTACTGAAAGCTGAAAATGTAAGCGAGAGCAATGATAATTTCAGGCAATTGTTAGGCTCATTAATGTATTTAGCTGTATGCACTAGGCCTGATATTGCGTATGTATGTAGCCAGTTAAGCCAATTTAATAACTGTCACGATAATAGTCATTGGCAAGCTGCTAAACGTGTTTTACGTTATTTGGCGGGGACAATTAATTATAGCTTACTATTTGTAAGAAGTAATAAATTGAGTTTAGCTGCTTATACTGATGCAGACTGGGCTAATGATATAACTGATCGTAAGTCTTATACTGGGTACGTCGTGAAGCTAGGTAATAATACAATAAATTGGGAGTCACGGAAGCAACGCTGTGTTGCTTTATCTACTACGGAGGCTGAATATATTTCAATTTCTGATGTTTGTAAAGACATATGTTTTATTAAGAGTCTGTTGTCAGAGATATTCTGTTTAAATGTAGAGTCAATTGTTTATAATGACAGTCAAAGTGCAATTAAGTTGTTGGAATGTAAAGAGTACTGTCATAAACGAACAAAGCACATAGATCTCAGATATCATTATGTAAAAGACCTAATAAATAATAATATTGTAAATGTAAATTATTTACAGACTGAAAAGATGATAGCAGATGTGCTTACCAAACCGCTTAGCTCTAAGAAACATATAGATTTTATTAAGGACATGAATTTATGTGTTGTGTAGCATGTCTGTGTGTGTGTGTTTTTTTTTGTTGACTCTTTAAAAATAATAATGTAAAGCGTAAGGGGAAGTGATGAAACATGTGTGTTCTACGCTTTAATTATCTGTTGGCATAGAGCATCATCCTCTATAGTCTTTGTATATCTTTCAACTTCCTCTTGTCAAAAAGTCATCGAGGTGAGAACACGTTATTTCTCTGATCTTATATCATTTTCCTATTTTGTATGTGCCTATTAAGTTTTAAGACCAAATATGTTATTGATGACTAGCTATTCGTGAACTGCTTGATAATCAAGAAATACAGGAATAGTTACCGAAACATTATCTTGTTTTAATCTCACCGCATGCCGCCTATTCTGCCCAGAGCACCTCCTTCATATAATTTACTTCACAGTGCAAACAACCACTCTGTTCAGATAGTCCGTAATAACAAGGGGCTTCGGGATGTTGTAAGAGATACCGCCACCTCGACATAAAGGGCTAAGAAGGAACATGGGTGGTTTTTAGTCAGTAGAAGTTTCACACTCCCTTTCGCTCTGCCCTCGAGCGGAAGGGGTTATTTGATGATTTTCCACCCGCCAAACAAAAAGAAAAAAGGGTAGAACCTCAGCCCGTCTGGGCTGCAGGATGTTGTAAGAGATACCGCGGCGTTGACATATAGGGTTATGAAGGAACATGGGTGGTTTTAAGTCAGTAGAAGTCTGACACTCCCCTTCGCTCTGCCCAAGAGCGGGAAGTGTTATTTGAAGATTTCCCACCCCAAAAAAAAAGGTTAGAATCTCGGCAAAATTGTTCGATCAGCTAGAGGAACAACGTTTATTTAAGTGTATAAGTACAAAATATGAAAACATAAAGACTGAAAGTGATTTTATATGTTCCTATAGAAGACAAGTTCAGTTTTTGTTAATTTGTAAAGAAGTTTACGATTTTTGTTTGTAATTTGTCAATTAAACTTTATTATTGCTATTTTATCGTTTTATTTATTTAAATAGAATACAAACAATTATTTAAACCTTTAAGGCATAATGCATGCATGATAATACTTCCTTAGGCTTGCAAAAAACTCTCAATTAACTAAGGTACGTCTGACAGACGTATGATTATCTTTTATGATAGATGCTATATTATGATTATCTTTCTAGGGTTAACAAAACTATCGCTCATTGTGGTTCAGGAAAACGAACAAAATGTCACCGCGTCGATTGTTAACGTATTTTAGCACCTTCAAAAACCACTTTCCGTTTACTGTTTCGGTCGAAATTTCGAAAAATAAGCTTGTATTTGTTAATAAGACATATTCGAATATGTATGACGTTTATTGACACTTTGATTGACAGAAGTGAGATGGATGACGTCGTGTTGACAGCCATAAATTTTTAATTATGTATTAATGAGGCAACGGCACAATCTTTTGAAGTCACTGATGACGTCACCTACAACCTGTGTTTTGTACCTTAAAAATTTAAAATATTTCAATATTTGTTTTTCAATAACTATTGAGCAAATCATCAAAATATTCAAGTTAGTTTCTCAAAATGGTCTAAATTTACAAAAACTAAAATAAAATCTAATGGTAAGGAATTTTAGACATTATGGCATTTGAAGTTTGAGGTAACAACACTAGTGTCAACTTCGATTTTGTTCGTCGTTCATCGACTTGTTTGTTGGCGTTTTATGAAAATTTGATTGAATTACTGTATAACTACATTGTTTGAAATATCTTTTGTGCTCCCCAATTTCGACAATGAATCGCAGAAGGGCTCACGATGATGAAGATGGTTACGGTGAGCTAAAAAAATCTTCTCGTAATTTTGTAGGTTAGATTCTGTTTTCGTTTGATGACCCCTTAACTTTTGTTTTAGAGCGTCTCAACCGCAAAAGACGTCGTGTATCCGAGAACCAGGAGATTGAGGATAGGTTGGAGTCGCTGATACTAAGGGTGGGAGAGAAAAGTAGCTCGAGTTTAGAGAGTAACTTAGAAGGTTTAGCTAGCGTATTGGAAGCCGATTTGAGTACGTTTCGTGTAAAGATTTTACGTATTCTCACTGACTGTGCTATTCGTATGCCGGAGAAATGCACTATATATGCTACTTTAGTGGGCCTGCTGAACGCAAAGAATTACAACTTTGGTGGTGAATTCGTCGACTACATTGTTAAGACTTTCAAAGAAAACTTGAAAATTGGCAAATGGAACGCAGCCAGGTACTGTCTCAGGTTTATAGCCGACTTGGTGAACTGCCACGTATTGGCTGCTTCCTCCTTGTTGACTCTGTTGGAGACTCTGGTGGATTGTGCCAATGAGGATGGAGTACCTCAAGTAAGAAGAGATTGGTTTGTGTTTGCTGTGTTATCAGCATTGCCATGGGTGGGAAGAGAACTCTATGAGAAAAAGGAATCTCAACTAGACCACTTGTTAACTACTGTTGACATATTTTTAAACAAGCGCAGTAAGAAACACTGGCTGGCACTGAAAGTGTGGTCTTCAGACACTCCACATCTTCAGGAAGAGTATCTCGATTGTCTATGGGCTCAAATTAAAAAGTTGAAACAAGATAACTGGTCTGAAAAGCACATCCCTCGGCCTTACCTTGCTTTTGACTCTATCCTATGTGAAGCTTTGCAACATCAACTTCCCACTATTCAGGTGAGATTGATATATTTTATTAGTATGTGGTGTCAGTGTTTTATTTAAGTTGGATAAATATACGCCCATACATTAAAGCAATTTCTTATAAGAAAATTTTACAGTATTTTTTGATGTTACAATATGTGTAAACCCTGATTATTCATTCACTTCATTTAGGTTTATTTTGGACAAAATTATGTGTATTTTGGTTCATGTTAAACAAGTGTATTTTCTTTCTTCTTATTCATAGAATATAATGACTTGTATATTGTTTTTTCAGCCACCACCCCACAATGACACTGACACCTACCCAATGCCGAGGGTCATATTCCGCATGTTTGACTACACAGACTGTCCCGATGGTCCTGTACTACCAGGAGCCCATTCCATTGAGAGGTTCCTCATTGAAGAGCACCTACACAACATTCTAGAAGCATACCATGCTGAACGTAAAGAATGTGCCGCACAGTTACTCTGCTTTCCCTACAAAGCGAAGATCCCGTTAGAATACTGTATTGTAGAAATTATATTTGCTGAATTGTTCAACTTACCGAGACCTAGATACTTGGAGATTTGCTATGGGTCTATTTTGATTGAGTTGTGTAAGCTCCAGCCTTCGACAATGCCGCAAGTGTTGGCTCAAGCTACAGAGATATTGTTCATGAGGATTGATACCATGAATGTGGCCTGCTTTGATAGGTAAGGTGGTAGCCTAAGTTTTTTCATATAAAATATTTAGAATAAAGATTGCAATTGATGTTGCTTTATAATATTATATCATGGAATAGGGTAGTTAACAAATAAACTAATTAACCCGTCATATAGATAACCAGAAAATATTGGACACATATTTTTTCTTTTTTCACATAAACAATGAAGACAACACACAGCTTAAGAATCACATTTTTTTAAGTCAGTAAACATCCCTAATGTTATGAAGTTTAGTCAAAGAATACTTCAATTGATAATGTCAAATAATTTGCATTCCATAAAGCTATTTAGGCTGTGAAGAACTTCAATTGTCATATAAATAGTAACCTTGTTCGTAAATTGTACATGGTGAAAGGGACACAGTTGTTTCTTTACATCCACAAAATTTTTTATGGGGGTGCAGAATGATGTACTGAATATGTGATAGTTTTGTGTCCTTTCCACCCTATATTTTCCAGGCCTTTGGCATTGCAACTCTAGGACTGTGGTTCCAGTGCTTCAAACTTTATCTTATACATAACTCTGGCTCTGTTGTTTAAAATCTTAAAAATAATCTTAGATTCTGAATACTTATCTAAGTGTACTTATTGATATTTACTTGACCATATATTTTCTTAATTTCAGGTTTGTCAATTGGTTCTCATATCATCTCAGCAACTTCCAGTACCGCTGGTCTTGGGAAGACTGGGAAGCATGTACCCAGTTAGATATTGATCATCCTAAACCACGATTTGTTAGGGAGGTGCTTGGAAAATGTCTTAGGTATGAACTCAAAATTAAATAATATTTATCAAACAATAGACCCCTCGCCCACGGCGAGTTTTTGTAGCGATGCTGTCACGCGTTTGCTTCGATACAGTCACGATGTGGTCGCCAGCTGTTTGCCCTCACCCACAAAACTAACGCGTATCAGTAGCGATGCTGTCGCCGTGGGCGAGGCGCCACAGAATCATTAAATTCTTTGTGAATAAGGAAATCGACATTTTAAATTTTTTAAGTGCCCAATCACTTGTTCACATTGTTAGTTTGAATGATACCTAAAAATTTGAAACTCGACGTTATGGGAAAGTGGACGAAATTGGAAATAGACATTTTGGGAAGTGGATGTTTTCTGAAGTGGTTGTTTTGAACCTAAAGGATATTAAGCAATGTATTGCATCTCTAATATTTCTCTGTTATTGTAGATTGTCATACCAACAGAGGATAAAAGAAATGGTACCAGAATCTTTTGGAGTGTTTGTGCCCTTGAAACCAGAACCTATCTACAAGTATTCCATGGAAGGGGCAGGTGAGAACAAACCATTAAAAACCATTTTTATAATAATTTATTATACAAAAATCTTATTAAACTTAATTTTAACTTAATTAAACTTAGATATTTACATTCCGGTAACACAGAAAATAGGATTTATGCAAGTTTTAGTACTTTGAGATTCTAGGCGTCATAAAAGCCTAAAGCCGCACTCAAAACTCTTGTTTTCGGAAACAATTTGATTTTTGATTCCTGTGTGATATTACAGTCGAGTTGAGTAAAAATTTGCGAAAGCATTAAGGTTTCACAAAGAAATTTCCAGTGTATTTCGGCGCTAAATGCTTCTCAATTATTTGTATCAAAACACTCCACTTTTAATAAATAGCTCTCATTGGTCACTGCCAGTGTTTAGAGATCAATGACTGACACGGCATTTAAAGCTACAACGCTGAGTACGAGTATTAAGTTAAGACACATTTAGTCTATTCCATATCATCCATTAACTCTAGTAAACTAAAAGGCTCGTCTTGATTTTCATGAATTTCTTCATAGTAATCGTCAGCAAATTGCTTACTATCTTCACGAATATTATACGGAGAACCTTCTGTTTCATCTTCATATTCTTCGTCTTGCTTATCATCATTTGGGTGATTATTACTTTTCTTATCGAGGGAATGTAGGAAATCTTCCAGGTCGTCGGCGTCGTCAAGGTGTAAGTAACGTTCGTGATTCTCGCTCTCGCTTGGATCTTGTTCTGGCGCTGGTGTTGAGTGTTCCACCGTAAGTGTATCTGTAGTATCGTCCATTGTGAACCCTGAGAATAGTTCGTTGAATATATCGGGTGTCACTGGGCGGGCTGTCGTCGAAGTGGTGCTGGAAGTCTCAGGTTGTACAGTATGTTCTGGCTCAGATTCAGATTTTAAAACTCCTTCAGAAGTTGTGAGATTGTTATGTTTCTTCTTTTTACACTTAGTCTTATTCTTTGTAGCTGAATATGGGGATGCAACAACTGTCACTTCGGTGGTCGATATCTGATCTTCTAGACCGATATATTCTTTGACCTCTTGAATTACAGATGCCGTGGGAAATATGTATTCATGGTCGTCTTTGGATTCTTGAACGGCCATTGTGGTTTCTTTATGTTCTGGGTCCGCTTCAGTTATGTCTTCTTCTTGTTCAGATTCATCATCATCGTGCGACCATTCTGACGGTTGTTCGACCACTTCTTCCTTTTCATATGTTGGTAAAGTAGTTTTTACTAGAATTTCTTGTTCTGTTTTTTCTGTTGTGCTACTACTAGTACTTGCCTTATTAAAATTATGAGCATGATCTCTATGATCCTCTCTATCCCTTTGAACTTCTGGACTTCTAGGAGTAGTTGAAGGTAAATATCCTACGAATTTGGAAGCTTTTCTTCTTAGTGGGTAAACATGTGATGATGCTGTATTCGTTCGGTTCTTGTCGAGTGTACTTGTTGACCATTTGTCGTGATTCACCGATGTGCCTTTTTGCATTAATGTGGATTGTCTGAAACGGTTTTTACTCTTCGGTTGCGTGGTCACAACCGGCTGTTCGGTGTCCACGGTGGTGCTCGATGGACTGGTTGTGCTATAAGTACTCGTTGTTAGTTTAATGGTCGTCGTAGGTCGTGGAGTGGTACTACTTGTCGTAGTAGTAGTACTTGCAGGCGCCTTGTGTGTCTTTGTTTCCCAGATAGAGTTAGTTGCGCTGGTTGCAGCCGAGCTCGCTTGAGGCGTCAAGTCATCAGTTGGTCTCTTTGAAGGATATGTGCGCGTTGGTTTGAGTGTCGTCGTTGTTGTTGTTGTTGTTGTTGTTGACGTCACGCGTTTATGTTTCTTGATCTTTTCAGTTTTGTTAAACTTTGGTGGCGGACGTGTTCGCTTTTTAGGTTTGGGTGTGGTAGTCGATGTGGTGCTCGTGGTAGTACTCGTTGATGGAATCTCCTCATAAGAATCTGCGTACTCTATACTCGTAGATTCTTCTGTTGTTGTTGTTGATAGAGGCGTTGTTGACGTAATAGGCTCAATGTTTTCTTTTGTACTCGGATCTTTGTGTGATGCCATCGGAGTAGTTTTTGTAAAAGCTCCCAAAATATTAGCCCATTCCATCTCATTATCATCATTGTTTTCAAATATTAGACTCTCAGCGGTTATTATTTCGGGTTTTGCTGTAGTGAGACGCGTAGATTTTATATTTTCATGCTTTTTAGCCGGTTTCTTAGTTTCACCGGGCTTTCGAGTGTTCTTATTATTCTTTTTACTTCTAATATCGTCGTCTTTTAAGTCGGAGATTTCGTCGAAATTCATAGATATGGGTCTAAAAGCATTGTCCACCGACGAATCTAGTTCTGAGGATTGAGTGTCAAGTACTTGCGGGCTCGGTCGGAAATCTAGAAGCACAGTTTTCTGTGGCTTGTTCAAGTTAGAATACTTCAGCGGAGGCATCGGTTTGAATGGTTTCTTATCCATAGTAGCGAATATTCCTGGCGGGGCGTTATACACTGGTGGTCTGATGTGATCGCTCACGTAGCTGATCTTCATTGGTTGTTTGTGATGATGATAGATTTTATAAGTAGTTGCGACATCTGGTTCTTTCGTTGTATGTTCTGTGGAGTTCAGTTTAGTCTTGACAGGAACCTCGATAGTTGACTCCTTGAGAAGTGGATGATTTGTAAAGGGGGTTGGCAAAACAGCCGGCCTTGTTGTCTTTATTACGTTCGACGGCAGATATCTGTTGTCCGAGTACGGTTGTACGAATGGGCCGTTCCCAACCGTATCTACGTTAAAGTATGGTTGCCGTACGTAGGGCGCGGGTGGAGGGTACGTGTATCTATGCGGTTGAGGTTTCGCCATCGGGTAAGGCAGCAGTTTCTTTTGAAAGTACGGGTCTCTGTCGTCAACCTGTGTTACTTTAGCATGCTGAGGGTACCCGTTAGGGTAGTAAGGCTTTGGTATATGTCTATACCCATCCTCGTAGCTATCTTCATCGGAGAATAATGACGAGAATATTCTGTCTAAGCCACGTGTGCTCGATGCTGGACGCCTGGGATAATTCAGGATAGGATTGATATTCTTATGAACCCAAATGGCCCTTTGAGGTAGGTAAGAGCCCTTATCCTGGTGGAGGATCGTCTTTCCATGTGGACTTGCTATTTGACGCTCAGTGGGTGGTATGCTCTCTTTAATAGTGAATGTTCTTGCAGGGTTTTCGTAAGGCTTTTTCAATTTCTTCGTGGTTTGCGAAGTCACTGAAAACGTTAACTCGTAATGATATTTCCCGGTCGACGTTTCTTCTTGCCTCATACGTTTTACTGACCAAAACGCTTTAACTCCTTTCGCGCAATTACTGTCACTACAGTTGTTCTGCGTCGCAATATCTTCAAGAAATCGATACCCCTGTTCATCTTCTAGCAGTCTACCTTTTGCTAGTATAGTAACATCGCCCGGTGGAATCGGCTGTTCCTTCAACCTGTCAAAGCGAGCTGTTTTAATTTTATCCCAAAGGTCGTGATCGTCGATTTCTTTCGCGGCCTGGTTTTCTGGTTTCCTGGCCGACGAGATGTAAACTCCTTGGGCAATCAACTGATCTATTTTGTCTCTGACCAGAGTTAGATACACACTATGCCTGAGCGCGTCTTCCCAGTAATGTGCTGGCACCGCAGCGGTCGTCGGAGGTGCCTCACTCTTGATAATCTCTTGTAAAGTTCCTGCTGCCTCTAGTCTCTCGCGTGGCCAGATGCTGAGTGGAATCGGCGTAGGTTGGAAATCTTCGTCATGTTCAGCGTTTACAGTAGTACTTCCGCCTCTCTGCACCTGTAATGCAAGCAACAGTCTTTTAATAACCATGAAGCGACAATAAAACGAACATTAATTAAGTGGCTGGCGACGACTATCATTTGAATTGTATTTAACGGAAAAAAAATGTGGATATTTCAGTATGCGTTTGAAAGTAAAATGGCGGTGGGCGGGAAAGTGCGCTGGAGACGTTGGCGTGTTACAAATCGGTTGCGTGCCGGACGATCCAACCCCTCCGCGATGAGTTTCCAATTGAATAATTCCACTACGATCTGACTTATTCGGATCTTACTATTTTATTTGTTCTTAGTATTTTATATTGCTGGCATTTTCTTAAAATTGTTCAGAATATTTTATGAGTACTTTTATTCGGGATGTTTATTTAAACAAGAATTAACAGTCAATAAAACAAGAAAGGATGGGGAGGTTATTAGTAGATAAGTCAATATTTGGGTAGAAAAGTGGTTATTCAGAATGAAAAATTAATCAATGAGATCAACTAGCTGATTCAATGACCTGATTGTCTGACTTCTTGACTGTTGTCTTCTTAGTCATTCAAATAAATGGGAGATTTTGAGACTGTCTCAGCTCATTGTATACCATCTAAGATCCATGACAGACAATTGTTGACACACCCAAAGACTCAAATAAACATGAAATTATTTTTAAAAAAGGTTATATTTAAAACTTCACAATAGAACAATCAATTCGAGTTCAAAGGGCAGATAGGAGAATGCATTATTAGCGAGCATATTCGTTAAACAATCGTTTATCACACAATCGTATTGTGCGTACGGTCGAACAAGTTATTAGGTATACACGCAGAAATATTTATACCAGACGGACCCAGACGGTTATGGAGTTTCCATTGCAATACTGCATCCGCCCTTGTCACTGGGCACGTTTTCACTTGTCGACTATATCCAACCATGGCGTTCAAAAGGTTAAAATGCAAGTTAGCTGGCTGTATATAAAGGGCTGTATATAAAAGTACCCTTAACGCAAACGAGGAGCACTTATTCTAACCACCACTGAATATTTGTTTTGTTCTAGACCATACCTGGGAACCCCCTAGTTACGGAGATATTGGGGGTCATATTTCCAAATTTTTCACAGCTGTTTTTGTAAATACCAGTTTTTCAGGTTATAACTTTACTTAAATTAATTTCATGGCCCCTTTACTATTTAAAACATCTACTAGCATAATGTTTCAAGAGTGCAATATTGAGTTTTACCGCCGTAAAATGAGATGATGATTTAGACCCCAAAAAAATCGTTTCCCAGCAAACATTATTGTGTAGGGTTACTTAGTTTGATGTACAGAACGCTTGGTTCACGGATGTGTGAAGGGTTAATATATATATACCCTGTATGTATACCAAATACTTTGTTCGACTGTACGAGTACGAGATTTCATAACGTTACAAGGCGATCTTTATCGTACGTTTAGCAATTTCTTTGTATCTCTTAACAATATACGCACGAACGGATTATAAATGGCTTCTGTGGTTGATCTAGACCTCAATATGCGGTCACCGTGGCGATATGGATATTTAACTTTATCTAATACTTAGATGGTTTTAAAGACTTTGAGATTTTTTACTGTGTATTGAGTAATGTTATGCTTTTCACTTTTTAACCGACTTCCAAAAAGGAGGAGGTTCTCAAATTTTCTGTGTTTTTTTTTGTATGTATGTTATCGTATATCTCGGTCATTAATGAACCGATTTTCAAAATTATTTTTGTAATCCAACCAACCATGTCAGGATCTGATGATGGGATCCCAGGGAAATCGAGGGCAACTCTCAAATTTTATAGGCACTCTTTACTTTTTCCATATATTTTCTAAAGCTGTTCATGTATTTGCGTCTGATAATCAATATCTCTTGTGGATGCGCTGATGATCGAAGGTACAACTCTCAACGGTTACGAGTTGGAGGATAATTCTTTCGGGTTTTAAAGGTGAGCTGATTATGGAAGGTACTATTCTTCAAGAGTTGAATGCAATAATAAGGGAATCTTAAAGGTCAAGTGTTTTGGTTTCCTTCTTTTTTTGGCAGGTGGAAAATCATCAAATAACCCCTTCCGCTCTTGGGCAGAGCGAAAGGGAGTGTCAGACTTCTACTGACTAAACACCACCCATGTTCCTTCTTAGCCCTTTATGTCGAGGCCACGGTATCTCTTACAACATCCCGCAGCCCCGACGGGGTGTTTTGGTTTCCTTGGTTGAATGTTAAACCGCCTTCATGTTATATAAATAAAATATTCTTACTTAGCTGGAGTTTCAAACTCCAGCTAAGCCTTTTAAATAAAATAAGTATATAGTCTAAAACAATACAAATACATCATTACTGCTTGGATCTCGGCTTAATTCACATGGCTAACCATTGAGACGATTAGACTACTGATAGTGTGTGACTAAGGTGACTTATCATTAACTGCATAGTTTTATAGACGGTCTCTGTTTATGGCATGTTATTATGTTTTTTTTTTATACATTGAGCCTGTTTTTTTTTCAAGGAATTGTCAGAGTTGGTGTTTATGCCGTACGATAGCTGTTCTATTCCCTACCCGACTGTTTTTAAATTAATTTGGGATTGACAATGACTATTTACTATTGCATCTCTGTCAGCAATCATCACAATATTCATAATATCTAATAATATATTATTTCTTCATCTTACACACAATTTACCAATCCTTACCTTAGTCTGCCTATACACTACCATTCATAGAAACTTGGTGTAATGAGAGCAAACGTTTTTATTTTTTATTTTTTAAAGAAAAAAAATAAAATGTCGTCACCTTACTCTCATCCATTCATAATTGCCTGATGACCATGTAAATGCAAATCAAAATAGTTTTAATACAATTCAGTATCCTTTTTAGCATCGGAAAGTATATCACAGAACTTTTAATGACTGTATAGATGCGTCACGAACTGGTGTATTAAATAATCTGCATACATAAATACATAATAGATTAAGATTAGATAAGTATATGGTAATGTGTTTGAAGAAAGTTTACATAATAACTGATCTTTCATTATCCGTGTGCCCCTAACTTGGTGACAGAGTTTTTTTTGGCGTCCATTGGCCTCTGACTTGACTTAACATAACGTCGAGAAATATCTCTCAGACATGCTGGCTGGTTTCCAGACGATGTTTTCCTTTAACGAAGCAAGTGATCATTATGATCTGAAAATTCAGAGGTGTCTTGAGTTCGAACTTGAGACTTATGTCTTGACAGTGCGACGGTCACACCACTACGACACTATCACTGCTTGTATAATACTTGATGATATGATATCATAACGAAAATTTTGTTTAAAAATCTATGTGACCATGGATTTGGTACCCAAATTTTATTAGCATCACAGATCCTGACTTAATTAGCATTCCGCGTCCCCATAAAAATTGTTATGAATGAACCGTACCTAATTATGTCAATATAAGTTTTTTGATTACCTATTTATGGAAAGGAATGCAGTTTTTTTGAACTAATTAAAATAATTAGTTTTTGCACGACATATTTTCAATTGTCCATGTTCAAGCTGGCGAAAAAGGTGGCAAAAACCTCTAAAAACGCATTCCTGTCTGTTGTTGGTTTGTGAGTAAGGTCACCGGAAAACTAGTCCCATTGTCTGCACCACATATTTAATTAAAACCTGACGAGACTTGTAATGTCAATCAACACTTAAAGCAACACAAGTGTCAAAAAACTCCCATTAACATTCTCAGGCCGATATCGCCTTTAAAGTCGCTATTTTGTGTATTTTAATTGAACATTATTGCGTGTGTTGGTATGGTTTTCCACGCAGAAATCGCTCATAGTGTTAGATGTTGTTGATCGCTCCACTTACATGAGAAAATCTCATCTAGTAACAATAGACTAACTCTAGGTCATTGTTCATGACGTTGTATAATTTGTGTAATAATATTATAAACCGCACAGAGGGAAGGCTATGGTCCCCCATAGCCTTCCCTCTGTACGGTTTATGGGAGACTTACCCAGCAGTATAAAAAATTAAACTGCTGGGTTGTTAAAAATTGTTATAAAATTATGCGAGTTATAATGTTGATCGACAATTCTAATGGGCTGGGAAAATAGTTTTAGTTGACTTGACTATTACTATTAATGAATGTTTTTTTTTTGTTAAGGAGTATTACAACTCACTTCTATGCTGTCCTTGTAAATGAAAACACAGTAACTTCAGTTACTAAAGTAGCAGTCGCAAATACTATTTTGTTTAATAAATAAAAACACAGTAGTTTGCTAAAAATCAAACCATTTTTAACAAAACTCACAGTGCGTCAGAATTTTATAGGTTTGAACATAGTAAATTATTATTTACTGTGCTGTAAATGTGTTCATTTATTTTTGTAAATATACTTGGCTATACTACAACACGGCTTTTTCAATTACGGTGGTTATAAGTAAAATTTCCATATTTATCTTAGTAATACTTAAATTAATCACAGTATCTGTTACTGGGTTTAAGATGCCCGCAGTTATTATAAATATTTATTTTAAAAATGCCTACTATTTCCAATTTCCATTGGACCGTCTCATCAGTTTTTTAATAATAATACGAAATGTCTGAGCCTGTTCCAAAAAGCAAAGACAATCCGATTTAAAAATGAAACTAAAATCTCTCACTCATGTCTTCGAATCGAGTTTTGTTTTGGCAAACAATGCTTGGGAATAATTTGGCTGTCGATTTACGTTGTAATAATAACGATGGTTGTGACCTTTTTTTATTTCGTTTGTTGTATTTATATAAATGTAGAAGTTTATTCTTTATACGATAATATAGTCCGGTCAAATTAGACCAAAAAATAGGGGTGAGGTTAAATTAATTCCCAACAAGTTGAAAATTGGTAGGATTGTTCAAAACATATTATAAATTAAATGTCTAAGTTCCCCATCATTCCCGTGTATGGAAAAAAAGTTACTCGAGGTCAAAGGTCACAAAAATCATTTTTTTGCAAATGTCTCGTTTCCTATGGGTTTCTCGCTATTTGTATGTATTATTAATATTGAAGAGAATTAAATTTCCTACTACCTTTATATCTTTTTTTTTTTATACGGTGAATAGTTTTCGAGATACAGGGTGGAGAGCGCTTAGAGATTAATTTAAGAGATCAACTGGTAGGAAGATGGGATGGTGCAAGGGTGTCGACGCAAATTTAATCCCACACGTCTCTGGTCTCTGCAACGTTCATGGTAACTTATAATTTTAAAAAATTAAAAGAGTCCTAGCTTACTGACTGACTAACTGACTAACTGGCTCACTCATCAACGCCCAGCCCAAACGCTTCGACCTAGAAAGCTAAAATTTTGCACAACGATTCCCTTTATAATGTAGACAAAGAATAAAAAGAATTTTTCATAATTCAACTCCTAAAAGAGTTAAAAGAGAGGATGACAGTATGTATGTAAAATCGATATTTTTGTAGTATAACCGACATTCCCACGGGTGAAACCGCGTGCAAAAACTAGTTATTAATAATTATGTATTCATCAATCATTAATAAACTTTATATGGCGTGTTTTGATCGAGTACCGGTTGACCAGAGATGATGCTCTAAGCCCACACTCCGCCCTGTATCTCGAAAAAAATTCGAGGTACATAATAAAAAATACAAAAAAGTTTTAGGGAATTAAATTATCTACAACATTAATCTGAAATACAAATACTAAAAAACCCATAGGAAACGAGATATTTGCAAAAAAACGTATTTTGTAACATTTGACCCCGAGTAACTTTTTTTCCATACACGGGAATGATGGGGAACTTATAAATTCTATTTATAATGACGTTTTAAAAAATTTAACTGATTTTCAGCTTGTTGTGAGTTTATGCACCTTCGAATGTCTAAATTGACCGGACTAAATAGTAGTGGGAGAACGTCACTTAGTAAAGGTTTGACATATTTTTGTATGAGAAAACTATCAAAACCATTACCAAGTGACGGCTTAAGTAATTATTAAATCTTTTTGAGAACCGCCGTAAGCTACACAGTAAAATGGGATAATTTTATATGACTAACTGTCGCACTCAGAAAGCTTTAATGATTCCTTAGGTCATCACTTAGTAATGGTTTTGACAGTTTTCTTATACAAAAATATGTCAAATCTTTACTAAGCGACGTCTTAAGTAATCATTAAATGTCTTTGAGTACGGCAATGAATCCTATTAAGTAATAGATAATTAACACGATTTATGTATTTGAATAGAAGGGCAGAAACCGATTACACCATTAAAACATGCAATTTATTTAACACAGTCATGCATTCTTCAGCTCTTCGATAACAAGATACCACTATCAGAATGTGTTAATAAGAAATGCTGCAATTACGGAGTGGACCGAGAAAATCAGTCACATCACATATAGGCGCACGTTTTGGTCAATTAATTCTTAGAATCGCCAGCCGATTTCTAATCTAAAATATTTTATTTAGGTGTTACCGAACTATCTTTTTGCCTAAACTTTCATTTTTGAAATTTTATTTAAACTTTTTATACAAGAGCGGCACACAAGAGCGGAGTACAAAATAAATGAGAAAAACACTCTTTTCAAAACATAAATTTAAATATGTACATACTAAAATATATTATATACAGATAGAATAAACTAATCCAAAATACTAAAAACCTTATCATAATTACTAAAACTACTCATGACTAGATTACGAACAATTTAGTCTGAGTATAAATTACGTTGTTATTCAAGCATATTATGTTATTTCAGCCTAAAATGTTCCCACTGCTGGGATGGTAGCATCTCCTCGAGAACGAATTGTCTGTGTACAGTCTACTTAACTTAGTTTGATGATAAATAACGTCTAGTTTCAAGTATCACGGACACGGTGTTTTGTTAATTAAGTAACAACTTTGAAATACTCACAACAAGCGTAAAGAAAACGCATATCAATGCGGATCTCATGATTCACTGTGTCACGGCACTGCACGTTAGTTTCCCACTGTTTTAGTCTACTGGTGCGTCGCGGGCGCACTGGCGGCGCTTACTGGCGTCTGCCGTTTGAACGCTCCTCGTACCACCCACCCTTACCACGACACATCTGTTTCACGGATAACTGAAATCAACATTCTTTATTTAGTTCAAATTCGGTGAGTTATTGTTGCTCTACTTTTTTTGTGTGGCGAAAAAGGGACGGTAAATAAGGAATTAAATGTTTTCAATGCGAAAATTTATCGAAGTTTTTAAGTAGAGGAGTCTTTGAGATTTTTTTAGCCTTTCGATATACGTTTTCTCAAGTAAACGACTTACGGTATGACTTACTTAGCAAACAGTATTTAGCAGCCAGTGTAGTCACCATAGAATATCGATCTATCACACCCACTGAATACACTCAAAACACACGATGTACACCAAAAATCAATTTCTGTAGATAATATTCACTTTGCACTATTTTCCCTAAGATTTTAAATTATTTTTTATTTTTAGGGGTCGAAGCCACTGCTGCTACTGGCATTATAGTATTAAAAATATTTTTATCAATTGAAAGCAATTCACTCTCGTTATTCACTGATGTTTGTGGTTCAACAAAACCGGCCAGATTCAATCAATGGTATCTGTACTGTGAACTGAAAATCACTTTCAGACCATAATACAATGGACTTGTCACTGAATACACTGATAATGATATTGACAAGAGGGCGCTCTTGACAAACGTTTGTTTTTGTTTTGGGAAAATGTTTTGATAAACAAAATGGTGGGACTAGTTCCGATTTCAAAATCGCGCCAAAAGTACGTCGTCAACGTCATTGGTCAACGTATAATAGTTACACCATTTATTGTTCTTGTTTTTTTAGTATCCATAAACATTTTAGCATAATAATATGGACAGTAACACGTTAAATTACGTGTAAGTTACGCGATCAATATGAATTACTGGCCGGCAGTAATTATGGATCGCATTCGAAAGTGTCGCATTGAAAAAATATAACATTTCCATTTCAATGTTACGTTATTGCATAGCTTGCACGACTGTTCGACGTCATGTTACACTGAAATGAAAGCTTGCTCTAATGGTTCCTCCTTGTGTATCCTTGTTTTAAAGTCTTTGACTCATAATCAACATTCTCTTGCCCTTATTCCAATAGGGTATTTCACCAAAAAAATCTAATTAGTCCGTAGTAGATTTTCAAAAAATAATGGAGACGAATTTTTCTTTTTTGCACTTAAACAAAAGATGAAGATACAGTGCTTCGAAAAGTCGCGTCAATTCGTGTGATTTCACAAGGTTAGTACGTTTTTACCTACAAAGTGACGTCAAAAACCCCCACTCATGTCTCTCTTTGACACGTTTTATTTTCGTAAATTTTCATTAATTTGATAAAACAAAAAACACGTAAGTATCCAATATTTTTCGATAATCTAACAGATGGACTTATTAGATTTTTTTTGGTGAAATTCCCTATTCATTTGGGGTCGGCTCAGTCAGCATGACGTCATCTTCTTCCATACTGTTTTATTACTCTTCATGTCATCAGACAGCTCCTTTCTTACCATATGATTTTTTACATAGTCCATTTATCGTTTCCTTGTGTCTTCCTCTACTCTTAAACCCATCCAAATTCATACTCAAAACTTTCCTCAGGTAATTTTCCTCATCACGTGCCCCTAGTGTGTGCCTGTAAAGCTCTCAGCACACAACATCAAAATTTTACGTTAACGCTAACAAGCTTGTCATTCATATCATTCACAAACACAATGTAAAGCTTGGTGTCCCTGCGGATTTAGCGCACTCATGCGTGCTTTCTGAATTCCGCTTATTTTGGTGCAAACCTGGGGCTGCTTCGTGATGAACAAGTTATGTCATATCTTTGGGTCGGCGACCCGAATAAATGTGTGTGCCTATACCAGAGCATTGACATAACTAAAGGAAGTATTGTATATTGAAACAAATCTTAACGTTATCTACCTTTTGTGAGAAAACGGGGAAACTGACGTAACATTACTGCACAACGTCCGCGCGTTAACGAGTTTTTAAATACAACAGTTTTATAATAAAGTCTCGATATTCATCGAAATTGTGCGCTTTGCCGGAACTGGCGCAATGCTTATAAGTTGTGCATAGCGATAGGCTTTATGATTGATTGGATCTACTTCTTATATAATAGAAGTCATCATAATCTTCTTCTCACATTCTAATTGTGGTCGGCGCAACACGTTTTCTTTTTCCATTCTTCCCTGTCAGACGTAAGGGCATCATTTAATATTTTATGTTCACAACACAATCCATCTATCTTTTCTTCGACCTTCCTTACCATGAAGAACTAAGCAAAGGTAATTGATAGATGTCTCGGTATTTGTTAGACAGTTTTGTTTGTGTCTTAGTCAAAAATAAATAAATCAACGAATTTGAATTTTGTTTTTCGTATTCAAAAAACTAGTTGTAACTTTATAAAGAAGTAAAATATTCTCATTTAAGTACTCCATTAGCATAATTATTATAATAGGAGAGAGAGGCTCACAATCAGCCGTTGCCAAAAATGGTTCTGTATTAATAATATTGCTGAGTAATTAACATATCCTAAACTAATTACGTTCCCACTTTTCCAATCGGCAACATATCTCATGATAGTTTTTATAAACGCCGACGTCCGTTGAAAAACTATTATCTTCCACGCAAGGGGTGGTCGAGTGAAATTCCTACTTTGCGTGCACACTTTCCATCTCGTGGACATTTCGCCGTTTTTTATACACGACTCGCGATCGCACACGGAACGCTAGTCTGGACTCAACCTTATAAAGAGTTCTCTTAATTTGACAACCTTTGTTGGAATTGAAACTTCATTGGTCCACAAATAGGGTTGTAAATTCTTTGTCGATTTCTTGAAATCAAGCGCACATATTACTTTGTAAATGATTTTTATTATTAGTTCGCGTTGAATAAACGAAGAACATGAGATGTTATGCATGAACGAATAGGGAATCCGACTGCTTTCCTTGTTGACTGTGTAATTTATGTTTATTTGACGAAATATCGCTTATTATTCTTCAATTTATGATCGCTTGATTTGTGTGGAGATTCTTTTCGATTCCTCGGTTTAAAAAAAATACACGCTTGGTGACGAAATAAATGTATGCTATGCTTCGAAATCACCGGTATACGGTAGAGGTTTAATCGCAAGAGTAACGATATGCGACTGATGATGATCTGGTTGTCTATCAGTTAAGGTTGCTAGAATTTCAATAATTAATTAAATCTTTGATATTGAGTAAAATGAGCTGAGTTTGCGTGACTGTTTTGGGCCGAGCAGTCCAAGCACATTCAGCGTCCAAGTTCCCGTTCATTCAGTTATCGATACGCAAAAAGATTGGTCTTATTTTTTTCATTTAAAGTGTATTTTATAGTTTTCTTCTTATTTTCTTGGGATTTATATTATTATTCTACTTAAGACAAAAAAAAATCCTACATATTCAGATACAGGAGTCTACTAGTTTTGTGTTAATAAGCCATAGCTTATAAATAAAATAACAAATATTTATCAAAACGCTGCACTGCTACACTGCCACCTAATCCCATCCAGTTCTCATGATCTCCGTAGGCGCGATAACGGTGCGCTTGCGCAACACCCCGGTATTGTTCGTTCGCTATCTCACACCGAATCTACGTTTAATTATTGCCATATTGCTCTTAACGCGCCCCCTTATTATATCGCGGGATCGCTCGAACTAGTGAGGAATTGCATGGTGTTGTTAAGCAATTTTTGTAGCTATGGCGGAATCAGATATGTTTTAAAAGGGTATCATTTAAGCTATCACCAATTTAATTAGTTTTGTGTTTCTTAAATAATAGGGTTTGTCCTCAAAATAGTAGATCTGTCACCAAAATGTAGTCACCAAACAATGCAAAATCAGTTCCACAATAAATCACCTAAAATCATGGAGATATAGGCTCTAGTAGCAAATAAATGTTTTTGTATGTATTATAATAGTTTTGTCCTAATAAGTATATAAGCAAACTAATTTAAAGGTATCATAATAATATATTATGTCACCAGAAATTTTCATTAAGTTTCAAAAAAACTTAACTTTCCGTCAGCAGGTCGAAGGAGCCCCGCTGCACGGGGCTCCTATTTCTGTCTGCAGGGATTAAAGGAACCTAACTAACCGAACCTCGGGGTGACCTTGACGTCGACCCTCTAGGGTTAGGGTTTCTGTCAGCATTATTTGGTGACAGATCTACCATTCTGAGCACAGAGCTATTATTTAAGTAACAAAACTGTTATTATAAGAACGAAGTTTATATTCATGTAATGCAATATAATTTTATTGGTTATCGATCTCTTATTTTACACATATATTAACATTAATTTGATAATTCATACCTGGGAACAATTTTTGTTTATCTGAGAACGAAAATATTTCGTGGCGATAGATCTATTTATTAGGTGATACAACTTGATGACAAATATAAATTTTGGTGATAGAAAATATAGTTCCCGTTTTAAAATATACTGATGCTTTTTTACCCGTGACGAAGGCAGGAGTTACATAATTCAACAAGGTTAGGACACCATCTTACGCCGTATTTGCGTTTAATTATTGCCATATTGCTCTTTGCGCGCGCGCTCATTATATCACGGTATCGCTCGAACTAGAGAGGAATAGGGTAGTTAACAAAAAAAATCTAATTAGTCAGATAGATTTCCAAAAAATATTGGACACGTATTTTTAGTTACTCACATATTAAACAAAAAAGTTTTATAATATATTGTAGGTATAATAAATTTAAAATTAAGTTAGTTTTAAGCCAGTCAAAAGCCTTTCTATTAACACCAACCACTTTTTTGTTTTGTTGGCATAATGTTTATATATCGAGGGAAACGGCACTGGAAACCGAAATACAGGCATTGCCTAGTTCGGTTGCAGTGGCTACATCCATTTATTAGAAATGACTCCTGCAAAACTATTTTTTGTACAATTTCACTAAGTTTTTTGAGAAAATAAATTATTATTATTATTTTTTTTTTTTACGTAAACACACAATGAAGACGATACAGTGCTTTGAAAACTCGTGTGACGTCATTTTCTGAGACATTAGAATTACATTATTTAGCGGTCAGTGACGACAAAACCCCTCATTCAAATCTTTGACACGTTTTATCTTCGTCAATTTTTATAGATTTGTTAAAAAAAAATATACGTATCCAATATTTTTTGATAATCTAACAGACGGACTAATTACAATCACATTTTTTTTAAGTCAGGTATTAAGGTGGATTTTAAAATATAGATACTGAATTAGTGATGCTTTTGCCCCCGCGAAGAAGGCAGAGTCACAGAATTTAACCAGCTATGACTTTTATGTTCATTTGGTAGTATTGGTAATCCGTTTTCGCCTAGTGGTCGCCAGCGCGACTGCCGAGCACAAGATCATGGGTTCGATTCCCAGGCCCAGCAAAGTGTTATTGGGTTTTTCCATCAGGAGTTTCTCAGTAACAGCCACGAAGTCTGCATGTGTGCCCGTTTGATGGCACTAGGTCGCCCCGTATTACAAGCGACTTAAATATAACTGGCGAAATGTTATTGTAATGTTTTCGAGAACTTTTTATTTAATGTTTTTTAATAATTCAATTTTCCTGATTCTCTAATGGATTTTTATATAGTTTACCGGTTATTAAAGTAGACATTAAGACAGGCTTAAACTGTGTCACATGATATGCGCGAGTTAAAAAACTTAAGTTAATATGGACTACCCGATGCACTATTTATGAAAAAGATGAGTTACATTAAATTTCAATTAGTTTTAATGTCTGTTTTTTTGTCATCGTTTTCAAATGACATCACTAAACATTGCCACATCGACCGGTCCTGAACTTCCTTCATCCAACGTATTCCCACAGTCTGTCACTAGATTAATATTCTTATTATGAGCCTATATTCCCCTCATTCCACTTTTCGCATTCTAGTGCTATTGTAGACCAAACCTTCGAACAAGAGACCAGCTCATCCCGCCGTCTCCTTCTGGGCCTGTCGCGTTGTCATTTCCTACTATTTGGTATCCACTGATCATTTCCTACTTATTAGTTATTTTGGTTACATTTTTTATTTTATATTTTCTCCACTGAGTGGTTACTTTGGCCCACATGCACATGCGGCATATGCGTCCAGCCCAGTTCCATTTCAACCTATCAGCTGGAATCCCTAGATCATTAGTCGGAACAAATCCTTCATCGTATAACCTTAAATTATTTTATCTTTACAGCTGCTCTCCCCGGCACCGAAGCCGCTCACCAGTTAGTAGTCTGCGTCCGCAACAAATGCACTCCCGAAGAAGCGTTGAACGTTCTCCGAGACTTGCCGAACCCACTTAGGGAAGGGGAACCGGCGGCGGCCGCACAAGCAGCCGCGTACAACCCGCTGAAGATCGATGTCTTTGTGCAGACGTTATTGAATCTTGGTAGCAAGAGCATCTCGCATAGTTTTGCTGCTATTTCCAAGTTTCATTATGTTTTTAAGGTTAGTTGAAGTTTTTTTTTTTTATTAACAATGTTAAACGGTGTCATTTAGTAAAAATTATGTAGATTTCCAAATACAGTAGTTACTGAACATTTAGTAAAGTAGAAACTGCGAATCTTGGGTAATCCCACTGAAGTGAAACTGCGATTTATCTATAGACATTATATGCGCGCTCAAAGAAAGTTGCGCCCAAAATGTTATCATCATCAGCAGTCGGCAACTGGATATAGGCTTCTCCAATTGCATGGCACAAAGTCGTACTTGAAACGTGTTGATTTAAAATATAGTTTAAACGGGTCTGGGTTTTTCACTAGTAATTGTTTGTAGAAGCACAATATGCGAATTTAACAAATTTACAAGACTGACTAAATAAATCTTTTATCTTCAGATCCTAGCAGAATCCGAAGAAGCCCAGATCTGCATCCTGCGCAACGTGTGGGAACTCTGGCAGCGCCACCCGCAGATGGTCTGCGTGCTGGTGGACAAGATGCTGAAGACGCAGATAGTGGAGTGCAACGCGGTGGCCACGTGGCTGTTCTCCAAGGAAATGGCGCCGTTCTTCACGCACAACTACCTGTGGGAAGTGCTGCATCTGACTATTGATAAGATGAACAAGCATGTCTCCAAATTGAGTGAGTATTCGTTTATTTAAAAATTATCATTGTATGGACATGACTGTGATGAACTGATGAGGAAGGATGGTGAAATTTCTTGAGAAAAGTTTTGAATGGCGATGGAATATTGTAAGGTTGTAAGCAATATAGTGTTTTTAAGTAGTGATACTAGCCTAGTGATGTGATCGTCGGTCTGCCAATTCTTAGGTCTCTTGTTTTAGACCCCAGACTTCTGGTTTTTCGAATTCATGTGCGTATTCTCCAATGATCACTTGGTTGGCTGGAAGAAAACATTGTAAAGAAACCAAACCAACATACCTATGAGATATTTCTCCACGGCATATAAAGCCAAGTCCAGGGCCCATGAGTGGCATAAAAACTGGCATTAGAAAAGTAAAGAATAAGCAAGTTTTACATTAAACTAAAAAATAAAAATGTGTTTAATCTTTTAGGTGGTGAGCTTCAAGAAGCCAGAGAAGCCTTAGCCAGAGCTGATTCCAGCAGTTCAGATTCCGAGGACGAAAACAGCACCAAAAAGAAGAAGGATCAAGACAAACCAACTGAAGAGGTATCATCATCTCACTATTAGCCTTTTAGTATTCACTGATGAACCCTTCAATTATCACTGAAAATTATGCTTTGTATATCTTCTGATCTAATCTGTTTGGTGCGTGAGAAAAAAGGCCTTTTATTCCATGTTTTTAAGGAATAAGCTATTGATTCTCCAGCATGAACATGGCGAGACATCTGTGTGCTCAATTTTAAACACTAACTGCGGTACTCAAAGATATTAAATGATTACTTAAGCCGTCACTTAGTAAAGATTTGACATACTTTTGTATGACAAAACTGTCAAAACCTTTACTAAGTGATGGCCTAAGTAATCATTCAAGCTCTCTGAGTACGGCACTAAGGCCCTTACTCTAAATCGTATACGGCCCGGGCGGGGCAGAGAGTTGACGTGCGGAAATCGACTAATTGAAAAAAATGATGCATCTCTCCGCTCCGCTTTGCTTCTCTTCTTTCCTTAGTCTTCTATTCGAACTGGGTATATGGCATCAGCTTTAACAAATGTATTGGACTCCCAAAAACCAGCTGCAAATGTACTGACACCAAATAATTATCTTCCAGGCCGTAGAACGTATGGAAGAACGTCTAGAAGCAGCCCACATGGACCAGAAGCGTCTGTTCCTGATCGTGTTCCAGCGGTTCATCATGATCTTGTCGGAGCACCTCGTGCGTTGCGACACAGACGCACGCGACGCCGACACGCACTGGTACCGCAGCACGGTTGGCAGGCTGCGACAGGTCTTCTTGATTGTGAGTACCTACATTATACACTTCATCATCATCATTTCAGCCGAAAGACGTCCACAGCTGGACATAGGCCTACCCCAAGAGTCGCCACATGCGGGTCCCCGCAAACTTCACCAGGTTATCGGTCCACCAGGGGGAGGCCGCGCAACGCAACGTCTTGCGGTTCTCACTTAGCATTATGAAATCATAATTTGGATTCTTCCCGGGTTAGGCAAATCGTGCTACTAGGTTTTGAAAATTGGCGGTATAATACGCCCGTGCCTCAGTGCGCACGTTTCGCCGTTGATCCTGCACCTGATTTCACCCGAGAGTGCACCTGCGCACACACTTGTGCACTATAACATATCCCGCACCGATGAGTAATTTCCGCTATGATTGGCCGCTGAAAACGACCAGGAGGACTAGTATTTGTCGCGGGCCTGTGGACGGTGAGCGCGGGCCTGTGGACGGTGAGTAATGAGCTAGCTCGCCGTCCGTCCGTCTTACAACGATGACAGGCCGTGTCGACGGCGCGTTCGTGTTCCACGCGCGCCTCAGAGATGTCAGCAACATGGGAAGGGGCCCTTTCCATGTTGCTGACAAGGGTCAAAGCCCGTCGGTGCTGCGGGTTGTTCGCAAGAAATACCGCGGTCTTGACATATAGGGCTAAGAAGGAACATGGGTGGTATTTAGTCAGTAGAAGTCTGACACTTTTCGTTCTGCCCTAGAGCGGGACGGGTTATTTGATGGTTTCCCACCACCCAAAAAAAAAGGACTATATAATTATGTAAAATTTGCCTCTAAGATTTCTTCTGCTGGGTCACAGAAACTATTCTCAGTGGAGGGGCGGACCATAATGCAATTGGATTCCCTTTGCGAGTGTAGATGTATCACAATCATAGAATTTTGTTCTGCCATCTAAGATATTATTATCTTTCCCGATGGCTCTACATTTTTAAAACACGTAATCTATATTTGATTGCAATAATATTTTATGTGAGCCGTCTGGGTATTTTGACGGTTTCCACAGAGATTAAAAGAGTAACCTTTGGAGTTTCTTGCCGGTTCTTCTCCTTAGGAATCGACCAATGCACCGAACCGTGCCCCTTTTTTTATGTCGACGTTTTACAAGTGCCCATGTAGGCCTATGTGAAATAAAATATTTTGACTTTGAAAATATTTTGACTTTGACTTTAACTTGACAGTTTTGCTTTCATGCGACCTTGTACATACCACTTTTTTCAGTCCCGTAAAAAGCTCGTTTATAGCTCGTAACCAGACGACAGCAAATCCAGACCAACACATACCAGAAAACATATTATATAAAATGAACCCTATTCCTTTCAGCACCACGAACAAGTCCAGAAGTACAGCAGCACGCTGGAAACGCTCCTGTTCACACAAGACCTGGATCCTCACATCTTGGACGTGTTCCATCAGTTCATCGCTCTTACCGCTTAGATGTACTTTTAAAGAACAAACCGAGTTTCTAATAGGTATAATATGACCAGGCGTTGTCCAGTATAACTAAGATGGGACTGGTGAAACTGCTTGCTACAGTACGACTGTTTAATTTACGAGACTAGCTTGACCCCACGGTTTTACTCGACATTTGTCGTCGTCGACTCCTAGAATCGTAGTAGAATGTTATGTTACCTTTCGCAAGAATCGGGCTATCAAATGCAAGAAAATTATCTACACTAATATTATAAAGAGGAAAGATTTGTTTGTTTGTTTGTAACGAATATGCTCCACGTCCGCTAGTAATATACAGGGTTATTTGTAAAACACCGTTAACCTCTCAGGACTAAGTTGCTAACATCATAATCAACAACTTTTGTTCTATGACTTTTAAAAATTCATCATATTTTAGTTCATCAGATTTACTTACAAAAATAAAAATATTTAAATTGTACGCTCTAAATGTTACCAAGTCTTGGCACAATAGCGAGGGGAGCGGGGTAAGGGCGGCGGGGTAATCGTAGCGTAGCGAGTTACGACAGTGCGCGACAGGCGTAGGTAGGTACAGCAAAATACAGAGTTGAAATGTGTTAGATAGGATAACGAAATCTTGAACTTTTGTTTTTGGTAAATGTATTATGTTTTGTAAAAAGTCATAGAGCAATAGTAGATTGTATGACAAGGGAGCAAAATAATATTTTTACGGCGAGGGCGCTATTTTGAATCCAGAGCGAAGCGAAGGAATCTAGAATAGAATCCCGAGCATAGCGAGGGATTCTAAAATAGAATCCTGAACGTAGCGAGGGATTCAAAGTACATCGCCTGAGGGAAAAATATGTTTTCATCCCTTCTATTCGAAAAGTGTCGTTTTGTTCCTCTTTAAGCGGGAGCAAAGTAGCTCTTTTCTCTTCAAGACTTTTTAGCGGGCAGTAATGAGATTTAAATTTGGAACATGAATCGTTCATTGACATCGAACGCAAATTGTTTAGATTTCTGGCTGTAAGTGTTGGGTGTACGGTGAGAGGTGGCACGGTAACTAAAAAAAAAAAAGCGCTCGAATTACTGCCCTGTTCTTGTCTTGTAATCGGTACGGACTTTATTGTATTTTACAAAAAAAATGAGTTCTACGTCTAATTCTGAAAGTGATAGTGCATTAACGCCTGAAACAATAAAAATAGAAGCCAACAAAGTCATACAAAACTTAATACCTACGAAATCCCGGGAGAAATATGTAAAGGCCAATGACAATTTTATACAATGGAAAAATAGATAAGGAGCGAAGACATTTTCGGAAAGTATATTTTTGGCCTATTTTCAAGAATTATCCAAAACAAAACAGCCTTTTACTCTTTGGAGTGTATACTCCATGCTTAAATCTACAGTAAATATCAATAAAGATATTAAAATTGACAGCTACTCAAAATAAGTAGCTTATCTGAAGAGACTGTCTGAAGGACACATACCAAAGAAATCGAAAATACCTATTTTCCGGACAAAATATTGAAACTTTCTTGAATGATTAATTGACCATTTACATTCATGTATTTTTTTTAATTAAACGTATTCATTTTTTATTTAAAAGTGTCTCTTATTTATTTTCTCATAGAAGGGGATGAAAAGTAGAGTATATGACTCGAGAGCAATAATATATTGTATGACAAGGGAGCAAAATAATATTTTTACGGCGAGGGCGCTATTTTGAATCCAGAGCGAAGCGAAGGATTCTAGAATAGAATCCTGAGCATAGCGAGGGATTCTAAAATAGAATCCTGAACGTAGCGAGGGATTCAAAGTACATCGCCTGAGGGAAAAATATTTTTGTTCTCGAGTCATATGCTCCACTTAAGTTGACTGAAAATAGGCCAAAAATATACTTTCCGAAAATGTCTTCGCTCCTTATCTATTTTTCCATAGTATAAAATTGTCATTGACCTTTACATATTTCTCCCGGGATTTCGTAGGTATTAAGTTTTGTATGACTTCGTTGGCTTCTATTTTTATTGTTTCAGGCGTTAATGCACTATCACTTTCAGAATTAGACGTAGAACTATTTTTTTTTGTAAAATACAATAAAGTCCGTACCGATTACAAGACAAGAACAGGGCAGTAATTCGAGCGCTTTATTTTTTTAGTTACCGCGCCACCTCTCACCGTACACCCAACACTTACAGCCAGAAATCTAAACAATTTGCGTTCGATGTCAATGAACGATTCATGTTCCAAATTTAAATCTCATTACTGCCCGCTAAAAAGTCTTGAAGAGAAAAGACCTACTTTGCTCCCGCTTAAAGAGGAACAAAACGACACTTTTCGAATAGAAGGGATGAAAAAGTCGTTGTTTATGATGATAGTAATACAGTCTTGCAAGGTTAACGGTGTTTTAGAAATAACCCTGTATAAATGACTAGCGGACGTCACGCGGTTTTACCCGCGTAGTTGCCGTTCCCGTGGGAATACAGGGATAAAACGTGTCTATGTCACCCGGGGATAGTGTAGCTTCCCAACGGTGAAAGAATTTTCCAAATCGGTCCAGTAAAACTACTGGACCGATTTGGAAAATTCTAACAAAAAAATCTACAAATAACCCTGTATATTACTAGCGGACGTGGAACCTATTCGTTACAAACAAATAAACAAATCTTTCCTCTTTATAATATTAGTGTAGATAAACCTGGTTATTGCAAAGTTTAGCGAGTATCTTTTCAATGAGGTGATAAATTGCTTAAAAGATGAAAAACCTGCAAGTATGTAGGATTTGTGTATCGTAACAAGTCCCTGCAATAACTATAATGAGAAGGTGACTGATATTCTATTTGTAACTGAAGACAGTAGATCGATGCTAGCTTGTTTAATCTGCTACGCTAAACTAAAGCAATGTTGCTAATTGCTGAGAAAATTTCTGAAAACTGAACAGGGGTCATGACCCGCTCCCCCAAGAACTTCAGAAAATAGCTATCGATGTACTGCTAATATTTTCAGATTTTCTTTACAATTTAAAATATTTTTTGCATTAAAAGACAGTAAGAAAACCTCTAAAATCTAGTAAGTGCAAAACTTACAACCTCGCTGCGCTCTTTCCTGACTATTCTCGATTGATAGGCTTTTCTATGCAAGCCGAGAAAATTATTCCTTGCATGAATCAACTCAAAAGTTTTCGGGAAACTGAAGTTCTACCCCAAATAACCTGTCTAAATCCTGGCTACGGCCCAGTGTGACCCCCTCCAAAATCGGAGGCTGGGATCGCGCCTATGTATCGATCGCGTTCAAATTCATTGATGAAGTTAGCCCTAAGAATAAACCATCAACACAACAAAGCATTATAACAACATGCAGTTTCGCCATCCCCTAATATCTCAGGACATGCCACTCCCATAGGAATATCGATTAAAATATAGGTAAATAATTATAAGGCGTGATTAATATTTATAAACTTGCTACAAAGTAATGGTGCGTTAACAGTTATGTGATAAGTGTTACGTGGTTTAAGACTACTGCACCGGTTATCAGGAATATTAAGTAACATCTGGATGAATGCCGATGGATTGGAATGGAAGTTGAAATTTCTTCAGTGTAGTTCAATTTGAGTGTTCGTTGAGGCGTTGCTTACTATTTATGGTAACGGGCATTAATATAAAGATCTATTCTCCAATTTAAACAAGGAAGGAAGGGATACCGATGCACCGACGGTGACCATGTATCCACTGAATTCTGAATATCGACCGACATAGAAATTTTCATTTGTATAAAAAATCTTCTGAAAAAAGACAAAAGTGCAATCCCTACTCGGTCAAAATGTATGGAACAGCTGTTTTTATTGCGTAAGTGTCCCTTCTACTCTGTATTTAAAACATACTCTGTCATAGTTAGCAAGTTAGAAGACCGCACTCAATGTTATTCATGACTAACTTTAAATTCCATTGATACAAAACTTACGATGTTTTTTTATAAATGGCCACTACACACCGAATTAAAAATGATAAAGAATTTGTATGAAACAATCTTATCAAGTAGTTCAATGTAGGCAAGCTCTTTTTACCCGAATGCGTCGAAACTCAAAAGGACGGTTATGTGTTTGACCTGTATGTAGTCCGTTTCTTTGTTCACTCTTACATTCTGTACTGTACTGAAAAACTTTTTATTGATCAATTTCGACGACATTAGAATATTGAATAAAGACTGGATGTAGAACCTTTTGAGACAACGCTAACCGAAGTGTATAAGAAATGTATTATTATTCTGATGTAAATAAATAATAGTTAAGTTTAATACAGTCCTTGTGTTTTAATTTGAGTACTTTAGTTATACAAGATATACAAAATGAAATAGCACTTCGTCAAGCAGCAAAGCTGGGCTGGCTCGTTTAGAACGCCGATAGACTGACTTGCAAATTATGATTTGGGAAAAATCATATTATATTATCATTCTAGCCTAGACTTTTCCTTTTTTATGTAGAGATCCGTTTCCGGTCTAACAGGGTTAAGCTTAGGCAATCCAAAAAATATATTCTTATCTATGCCCAACCTTCCAAAAATAAGGCCCTCACAAAGTATATTTAAAAGTGGTTATTAACAAAAACAGCAACAAAGGAGAGCAGCGGTAGCCCAGTGGTGGCGGCCCCGACTTACGATCAGTAGGTCGTGGGTCGAACCCAGGCAGGCACATTACTTTGTGTAATTTATTTCATCACCGCTGCTCTCAAAACGGTGAAGGAAAACATCGTGAGGAAACCGGCATGGCTTAGAACCAAACATTCGAAGACATGTTACATTACCAATCCGCACTGGGCCCACGTGGTAGATTATAGCAAATTCCCTCTCAAAGAGAGAGGAGACTTGTGTCCCAGCAGTGGGAACATTAATAGGCTGTTGATGATGATGATGATTAACAAAAACAACGCATCAGTCTTCTTACATATAATAGAATAATCATAACAAAATAGTTTACATCTTATAAAACATCATAATAGGTACACAAATTCTTTTCGAGTATCGACGACGAACTTTGAAATGCCATAAAACATTGACTTTGCAATTGAAGTTTCGACTTTCGCCTCTACAACCGAACGTCTAAAATTCAAACAGTAAGGAGACGGTCCAAAAAAAACAGCAGTTACTTTGTCAGTCTATATAGATCATTACGCCAGTGATTTCGGTGTCACTCTTTCGGTAGGTTAAATTGTGAATTATAATAGGGTAGCTAACAAAAAATATCTAATTAGTCCGTCAGATATATTTCCAAAAAATATTGGGCACGTATTTTTTCTCTTTTTTCACGTAAACAAACAATGAAGACGATACAGTGCTTTGAAAAGTCGTGTGACGTCATAATTATTCTATGACATTAGTATGGAATTTTTTATCGGTCAGTGACTTCACAAACCCCCACTCAAATCTTTAAGGCGTTTTATCTTCGTCAATTTTTATTGATTAGATAAAACAAAAAATACGTAGGTATCCAATAGTAGGACTAATTAGAATCACATTTTGTAGTCGGTAAACATCTCTATTGTACACCATAAGTACTGGCACCCACACAGTCCCAATCGAGTTTGGGTTTTTAGTCTATACATTTTGAACCACCTTTTTTCCATCGTCAATATCTCTAGATTATCTTCTACTGCAAATAAGTAAGTAGTTCTTCGACGTCTTTCTTAGAGCCGAGGTAGCACGGCGCCCTCTGGTGGATGGCCGTGGGTACGATATCCAGAATGGGGATCTGACCATTGCTGGCCAGCCCACCGGCTTCCGTCACGATGAACGACATTGGGTTGCATTCGTAGAGTAGACGCAGCTGGAAGAGGATTTACATGTTATTGTGTGCGATTCGCAGACTTGTTACATTTTCATAATTTAGTTGCAAAGCAAGTTAGGTGCCTATTCTAAAATGGACCTAATTTGTGCTAGCACCACAAACACATTTATTCAAATTACGCTAAAAGTCACCCTCTCTTCCTTCATATTGCCTAGCTAGTGTTTAAGCTGGGGACAAGACGCGGAAATAACTCGCCAGTAGGTAACACATCAGCCTGTTCAGTTAAAATAACTTGATTTTAAGTATAAAATAGTGAAAATCATGATCCCGCTTTGTGTGTCATAAATAAAACGTGTCGAATTTGTTACTTAATATACTCATTTAATTAAACTTTTCACCTCAGAAGATCATGTTTCCTTTTAAGATGGATAAAAAAAACCATTTTACTTAGCACGATAATAAGGTAGACATTTTTGTATCAAGAAACGTGTCGTAATTGTTTACCATAGCCACACTAATGAAACGGTGCCCTTTGAGATAGCCTGCTGATACGGGGTCACGATTATATTGTGTCTGATGCAAAGTTATCTCTTTCTCTGCATTACTCAGTCTGAATCAAATTTTACAGCTGGGATCTGTTTGTTGCTTTAGATCCTATTTTGCACTATTTTGTAGAATGGAAGCCTGTCTGTCGATATATAGATGATTCTTTGTTACTTGCTAACCTACAAGGGGACTAAAAGTGTCACCGAATAGAACAGAACAAATAAAACAGGTTAAAACCTCTTTTATCTGTTCTGTGCCGAATAGTCTGTCTAAGAACGGTGAAAATTTTGGTCGCCCGGTGCCGTGATGGGCAGACGAAAGGTAGCCATCGGGGGGAAAAACCTGAATATGGGGCTGGCATAGGAACATGGAGATAGATAGGCAGAAGAAAAGAGAGGCCTATATCCCAGCAGTGGGTGAATTCGGGCCGTAGATGTTGGTGATGTTAACCTACAGTTAGTTTCTATGCTATACCTTAGGGGTCAACAATATTTTGTACAACCTTAAATTGTTACAAATTAAGTTTGAATACTCACTTTTCCGTTAGGCGCAGACTTGGTAGCGGGGTACATGAATATACCTCCATACTTGATGGTCCTGTGCACATCAGCTACCATGGATCCCACGTAACGCGCGCCGTATGCCTTGCCAGTCTTAGGGTTCTTCTTATCTTCTATGTATTGGCGGAGACCATCCTCCCATTCGGCGGCGTAACCTGAAAAGTTTTACTTTTGATTTGAAAATGCCCGGTAAAACAATACTATGGTGGGATTTTACACTCATTAATTTCTTATTAACAGCGGCGTTCGTTACCGTGAAATATAGGTTTACTATGGTTTACTATTTACTCTGTTTATGGTTTAACCCTATGGGGATTACAAGCTGTTGTGGTGCCTTGCGTTTTTCAACTACTAAGTCAAGTTCAATTAAAATATAATTAAAAGTCGCGAGTCTAGCGACCTTCGAGTTCGTAGTTATTTTTCTTATTAAGGTGGAAGCTCACATCTGGCCCGCGAAATTCTAATTTTCTTACGTTTTTGGCAATTTGCAGGCCAGTGCTTGGTTGTATGTTTATGAAAATTTGATTTGCGACTGTAAGACGAATGAAGTTACCGAATTATAACCATCAAAATTACTAACTACTAAAGAACGACGACTAAATTACTAAAGAATGACTTTTACATGCAAAAATCAATCTTGACATGAAAATGAACTTGGAGGGTTGTATTGATAATTTTGATGGTTATAATTCGGTAACTTCATACGTCTTACAGTCGCAAATCAAATTTTCATAAACATACAACCAAGCACTGGCCTGCAAATTGCCAAAAACGTAAGAAAATTAGAATTTCGCGGGCCAGATGTGAGCTTCCACCTTAAGTATCTGTAAGTATAGCAACAGTTCAATAATTATCATCAAATATTTAGTAGAGATAACGTGTTATTAGTACAAGTTTTTCAAGTCCATTAAAAACGAATTGGGCATTTGAATTGAAAAAAAAAATCGATTTTTTGTAACTATCTAATAGTATTTTAAAACTTGAACACCAATTGCTTAAAAAGTTCATGCGAAAAACTCTTAAATTTTATTTTAACTGAATAGTTCTCCAATTAATTTTGTTAAAAGAACCACAGTCATGACTTCGAACGCGCCACGATTGGTTGTGACGTCATAATGTTAAAGCTTTAATGGGTATTTGTGTATGTGAGTTTAAATGTTTGTGAACGCACCCACGATACAGGAGAAATTCCTAGTGTGGGGCAACGTTTAATAAAAAAAAGCAATTTTGCGCTAGTACATTGGCTAAAAATATCCGAAAACAAAACACTGCATCACCATCTGTTGCTACTATGAAGAATTTAACTTTGTGACGTCACACGCGCTCGGGTTTATTCGGGAACCGCCGCGTCGGCACGTTTTCGGTAGGTAGGTACCTACTGTATTCAAAAACTTTTTTTTTACTATTTGAAAGTTCAAAACTTTTGAAAGTGAATTTGTTATAAAAGTTCTGATCATCTCATAAATAAAATAAAATGATTCAAAGACCTAATTCAAAGGTCAGCTGTTGAACTTCATAAACTCGTTTTGACACACCCACATCGTTTTATAGTGCTTTTACATTATCATTTTACGAATTCATATCCTGAACAACATATACATACTTAGATTAGATTATAAATAGAATACTCATCGATGTTTTTCGAAGCATTTTATACAGTCGACAACATAGCTTTTTCAGCATCGTTACTGAACTGAACACAGTGTTCAATATTTCTAAAATAGTTTAAGATTCGTAAACCGTTAATTCATTACAAAAACTTTACGACAGTCTATACATTTATAAAATATAGTATAGAAAAAACAAATTGTTGACTTAAGAGTTAAATCTAATCACAATAATGAAGCTAGAAGAACTAGGTACCTACTCGTCTTCTAGATTTTTTTTTTGTATTTGATAGCATAATTCTCGAGGAAGGCTATTTATCATTACGCTACGATCTTTATGAGGAGAGTGAACCCGCATACGGTTTAGAGTAAACAAATAAATCGATAATAATATGTTAACCAACTTTAGTCGCTGACCATACCTACCTACTATAAAAATGCGAAATGTATTCGTGATTCATGATAAAGTGAGTTTGATCTAAGATCTATTATCGTTTGATTAAGTACTTTTAAAAGCATGACAAAGATATATAGAATCAGTACAAAATACGTTCATAATAATGATTATACATTTCATGATCGATTTTGATTAGGGACTTACACGGCGACTCATACATTTCCAGTAAAACATGGCCTCCATTTGTCTAGATTTTCCATACAATTCTACTTCTAATCGTGTGGGCAGTAAGGTTTAACCACCTCACACACCCTGGTGTCAGAGTTTCTAAACCGCCTCAAGGGCCTCTGACATGGTTTGACTGCCGGGACCACCGCCGCCGCCGCCGCTTATACGTGGCCTCCAAAGCACGGAATCATCTTATTGTCAGACAAGCAGGTGATTCAAGCCTGCAATGTCCTAGCCAAACTGGAAACAACTTTACAAAGTACCTATGCTTGCCGTGGGATTCGAACCCACGACCACCGGGTCACAAGGCAAACGCCTGAACCACTCAACCACGAATTGTGGCGACGACACGTGGCACGACGTGCGGCCCTCATTACGGTAAAGAGGTGTAATAAAATGTAATCTTCTAGAACGAAAGCCTTCTAGGCTATAGTAGTAGCCATTCTAGTTCAGCAGATTGCTATGAACTGAAGATGTTCGTGGCTCGTTGGTATTACAAACTTCACTAGAAAACTTACTAAGTATTCGACTGAAACTTAACTGTAAAACTGTGCAGTAAGAAGTAGGTATTTAATCAGTCTATACATCTTAAGATGTCTGGCAGTTATGGCCCATTGTGATAACCACCCATTGTAGTAGGCATTTATTATGTTTTTGTATGTGTCTCGACACCTTGATTGGTGTACAATAAAGACTTATCTTTACAGATATATGTACTACTCAATATCAATAACTCCTAGTGTTTGAGCTGAGAATTAGCTCAACAGACTCCCTAGCAACGCGTTGATCTGTCACGTTAAAAATCTTGTGTAAAAAATCCTTAGGCATACCTCATGAGGAGACAACGTCGGTGGTGCGGCCATGTGGCACGCATGTCGGAGTAGAGAGTGGCGAAGCGCATCCTTTATTCAGACTTCAGGAGGGCAAGCGAAAGCATGGCGGACAATTAAGATTTAAGGATGTGCATAAACGACACATGAAGGGCCGACGGAGACATGACATGAGGGGGACGTAGATCCATCTTAGTGGGAAAAGTTTGCGTCTAACCGCGGTGAGTGGAGGTCACTGGTACAACAGAAAGTTTTTGACTTTGAGACTCGTCGGCTTTCAAAACTGGATTCAAAGCGTGACGAACTAAAAACCCGACCACCAGTGGCAATGAATTACAACTATGGTCCACTCTATGTGAGAATATTGTAAATAAAGGTTTTTCTAGCCACATAATGAGAGCCCAAGTTGATGACGAAACGGTCGCCGTACCCGAAACCGGCTTGGATGATTGTTACATCAGTATAAGTTACCAGAGTGAAGAGCTATAAGTAGATAGGGTCAGCCACGTGACTTAAAACACATCTATGTGGTTAAATGTGGGTGTTCTATAGACCTAACTCACCAGAGATGACAACCGTGATTGTTTTTGTCGAAATGTAATGCTTGATATGATAATGTGTTATGTCAAAATCTCACCTTCATTAATAGAATAAATGTTTCCCTTCTCAGGTATCCTCATGTTAGGGTCTGTGAGGATAAACTCTCCTAGCGAAGGATCGTACATGAAGCCGTTGACACCGTTTCCTTTGCCGAGTGACAGGACCAGCATGGTTGCGGAGCCGTAGAGGGCATAGCCAGCGGCCACTAGCTCGCTACCTGGTTGTAGGGCGTCGGCTAACAAAGGATCGCCTTTTGATTTCTTTCTGGAAGGAAAATGGGAATGTTCATAGCAGACTTGAAGGTCCCGTGCGGTGTAAATAAGTTAGCTGCGATATTTTAACTGATTTGTCGTAAATTTGGCAAGATTGAAGAAATTTATTTGGTCTGGCTTAATATTCTGGCGTACGCCTACTAACATCCTTCGTTGATGTAGCAACGACAAGGAAAAAAAACTAATATTCCATTTCCTGGCGTATTTGTTTTTAGATGTTTAGGCCGTTCGCCGTTTTCCTCTAACTATCTACGGTTAGAAAAATTCGGGGTTCTCCTACACGAAGTAAACTTTATGACGCTACATAATATTGATCGTAACATTACAAACGATAGCATGGTTCATAAATATTTATGGTTTTTATTATGGTGTTAAGCTGCAATTACTCTTATCTAATCTTTTATTATAAACCTTTTGAAATCAGAGTACCTACCTAGGTATATTAAAATTTGATTATACTTAACTATTATTGTATTGACTGCCAGTTATTATATTTATTTACAGCTTATATTATTAAGGCTATTTTTGGCAGCCACCGCGGAGTCTAGATCCCGGTTTATGACAATAAGGTCGCCCCCTGTTACATGGGATTACGGACTTACACTGGCGAAATTGTTGGTACACCTTTGCCTAACACTTCTAGTATTATGGCGTGATGTAATGGCATCTTACAAGTATTGTTCGTTTGTAGATCAGATACTAACTTGAAAATAGCGAAGATTGATCCAACGGACACTAAACAATCGATGTTGGAGGAACCGTCGAGCGGGTCGAAGCACACCACGTATTTACCACGCCTCTCACTTTCAACCTGAGGAAAAACGAAGTGTTAATTTGAGATTAGGGCTAGCCAGATGGCTGATTGGATTGATTTCATACTTAGAGGAGGGAAGGAAGACTATTGCGATTGCCCAGTGGGATGGTATTATAGGCCGAATAATCATACAAACAAGATTTCTATTAGGTGTTTAAAGAAAACGTCAACCTAATTACCTATATCATTTTATACGACACTGCTTCGGCTAGGCGGTATTGAAATTAAACTGGATTCTGGTTAGATTGGACATAATTTATTTTAAATGACAAGGTAGGCGACCTTGACATTTGTAGGAACATAAGTACATAAGCAAAACAGACGCAGACACAGATTATCTGTCGTTAGATCTTGCGTAAAACTCTCACATTTTAGTCTGATGGGAGGCTTGAATTAGATACAATTACTACCTACCTATTGTTTTCGATTCATTAAATTCTTGGCTGTTCAAAAATAAAACCTTGTTTACTCAAGGCAGCGGCATATCTGTATCATTCATTACGCTACACTTGACCCTGACTGAAGTGATAAGTGTCAAACAAAAACTTTTTAACAAAAAATAAAACCGACTTCGACAAAAAATAAAACACAAAAAAGTGAAAAATAAACTTTAGAAGAAAAATAAGTTTCTAAAGTCGGTGACTTTTCTTTGTTTGATTTTTTTTTTTTACCACCGCCTTCAGAAACTTTATGTTCTAAAGTTTACTTTTCACTTTTGAGTGATTCACATGTGCTTACCCCTTCACAACGTACCGACGGTCGGCATGATGTTATGTTATGAACTGGTGTAAACAATAGACAGACATGGGATTTCAACAATCCCAATTCAAATGGATTGGGATTGGCTATCATTTAGACATCAATACGACCTCGCAAAGTTTTGTATTTATTAGTAGAATAACAAAACATCACGCCTGTAATCCCCGAAGTTGGCGAGGTCGTATAGATGTCGGTTACATAAGAACCATTCTACCATTGATCAGCTTGTTATAGAGAGAATACCAAAACTGCTGTACATTTTTCTGAGTTCTCTCGATTTCGCCAAGATTCCTTCATCTGATCCCGACCTGGTGACTATGAGACAAATAGGAAAGCATAGGCTTTAGAATAAAAGAAGAATTTTTCAAATCGGTTAGCAAACGACGGAGTTATGCCCGAACAAACATAAAAAAAAATATAAACATCCGAATTGAGAACCTCCTTCTTTTCTTAGAAGTTGGTAAAAAAAAAACCGATAGAATTTGTACTTAATAGCAAGCAGTACCTTTGTGCTCTTCTATTTTTTTATGTATTTTCCTTTTTTGTATTTTGTGTGTACCTACATAAATAAATAAAAAAAATATATACATAGTAGGTTAGGTAACGAAGAATTTATAGAAATGCTAGTCTCTTGAACAATGTAGTACAGATGCTTTATAATGGACTCGGTGCAGAGGGCATGAAATAAAGAGGTCAACATGAGGTAAGCAGTAGGTACGAGTATATCTGTGAGGTAGCTATAGCTTATATCTGCACAACTGTCTCGTTATCTACACCTCTGTTGATTAAAGCGGTAGTTAATTAAAGTCCTGTAATAGTTTTCGTTAATTTTCACCTCACTCAGACCAAGAAAAAAAGGTGTGCGTAAACCAGAGTGCCTTTTTTTTTTGGTCTGAGTCACCTCATTATAATTTATCTAAGTGCCCGTGCCCATGCCTTTCATTTACAGGCCTAAGTAAAAACTCAAGAGTTATATTCTAGGCACTCTGGTTTCTGTCAGGGTTGCGAAATCCTGGCGGGATTGCGGAATTTGTTTGGAAGAGTTACCGCACCCCTGGAACGCAAAGGGAAGAAGGAACACGGACGGGTTTTAGTCAGTACCTAAGGGTCTGACACTCCCTTCTGCTACGCCCAGAGCGAGGAGTCATTTGATGATTTCTATCGTTAAAAAAGGCACTCTGGTTTCATTTCATACTCACTTCTATAACAGTAGGATTCTCCTCCGAGACCAGCAGAGCTGCGGTGAACGAAGACTTCAGCATATTGATGAACAGGTCATTGGACAACACATCTAACTTCTTCACCTGTTCGCCTTGGACGTTTGTGTCGCCTGATATGCCATGGCTGATGACAAAAAAGAAAGTAATTTAGTGCTGCGAGAGTTCTTTAGCTCATGTCTAGAAATTGGGCACCTATCGACAAGTTTAAGGAAAAACATGGAATAAAATATCCAGAAATGGATTCAGTCAAGCTCTAACTCCTGCAGTATGGGTCTCTGGTATAGCTAAGCTATTAATGCATTGAATGGATATCACCGTGTAGGTTTCGCAAACCTAGCTCACTTATGGGTAGGTAAGGGTTGAAGTTGAAGACAATTTAGACTAGTTTTACTTGAACTGGTTTAGCAACACGCGTCGGAAGGGAAAGCCATGTGTGTAGGGACACGCACAAAAAAAGAAGGAAATGCAGTGAGCTCCATAGTGCAGGGGACGTAGGATTAAGAACTTATTACTATTTCACGCTACAACAATAGCAGCAGAAAAGGTTTGGAATTGGAATACATTGGACGGAAAATCTGACTGAAAAGAGACGTCCAGCGGCGAGGTAGGACGACATAGTTGCCATTGGGAGAAAAATCAGGATGAGGCTGGCACAGGACAGTGGAGATTGGCACAAGGAAAGAGAGGCCTATTCCCAGCAGTGGGTGAATTCAGGCTATGGATGATGAGACTGAACCCGGAACTTAACTTGCTAGTTTTTAGTTAACGGTCATTGTGAGCTATTTCCTTGTCTAAAGATAACATTCGATATGAACAACTAGTTTCGATTACAACTTGTTTGTCCGGTCGTGTCGTGGGTGTGTCTATTACGTATTGGCTTTTGGAGGTGTGGCAAATTCAGTTACTAAACTGCGTTGAGCAATATCAATGAGAATCACTATTCGATTGATTCTGCAATACTTTTTAAATGTCTCTGCGGTACCCATGCCCAAGTGTTTATTTTCAGAGACATCGTTAATTTAAATGTCATTATTTGCATTTTGGTTGTTTGAATACAGCCCGAATGACAAGGTCAGGATCTTAACATTTGCATTGATATCGTCAAAATACATATATCTATAGGTATATATCCTACTATGAATGATAAACTTTGTGTTCGCATAAAGGTAAAGCACGAACGAGGTTGGTATCAGACCAATAGCAAATACTGCTCTGATAGATTAGCATTAGTAGATACATAATATTATATGAAGACCGGCTATACCGGGAAAGTTTCGTAATTTTTACCTTATGATTTGTTTAATTAAATCATCATGTTGAAAAGCAAATTATTTGCATTAGTATCTTCCAGGTAGATATGTGCTGAATTTTATGGGAATGTGAAAAAGTAATAAAAAATACGAACAGTTTAGCGATGCCGGCTTTCCTCACGGCCGACTGAATAGCCTTGACAGCCGTCTGGATGGAGTTCAGGAGTTGAGTCAAGTCACCAGTAGCCGTCGGAGCCGTCCTCTGTTGGTGCAGCACCCATCGGGTCAACGTCATCGCGTTGACGTCAAAGGCCGGGCCTTGCTCAGACATTGTTGACGTGGGAATGTAGAACAAAACAAAAGGCACGAGTTGCTCTGCCAACTGCCGGCCACCGACTGAAGCTTGTCGCTGACAGTCGCTGGCCGTGCCTCCCAAGAAGGTTGCTAGTTTTCGTAGTCCGAAATAATGATGTAATAACAAGCTAGTTTTGTGATATTATTTTGTTTACGAACTTGATAACAGACGTCGAATTGGGGGCGTGTACTCGACGATGAGTGATTGTGAATGTCCGATAGATTTCGAGGCCGTACAAAGTGCTATTTGGGCATGAGTTTAGAATTTTTGGGCTTAATAACAAATTGGGAAAATACATAGGTAATTATTTTTAATAGAAGAGTCATATATCTACTAACATAGATAATGGGACTGGTTTATTAAAAATAACTTTTAATAACTCCTTGAGGCAGATTTTACGAGATGCTAACTAACTGAATACCTATTTGGTATTTGCAGTGGGTAACAAAGAACAATACTTGTTCTTTCTTAAAAAAAATACCTAATAAAAAAATACAATATCCCAATTATTGGGCAATTGTACTTTGAACTTATTAATTTGAACAATTTCTGTCTTCGGATTAACTGACAATTATTGAGAAACACGTATTGCTCGAATTGGGGATCAAACCCACGAGGGACACTTAGAAGACACACTTGCTGCACTTCTAACGCAGCAGTACCTATTTAATTTTGAAGGTACATCATTGTTAAAGCGAAAGAAGGCCAATTAAAAGTATTCACTGACATTATTAGGAGAGCACAAAAACAGTAGACATGCAAAAGAAAGTAAGTTGAACAGATTTTAGTGAGATTCAAAGAAGTTATTATTATACATAGTACACACGTAGTGTTTTTTGTTATGGACAACTGGCGGAAAAATAAATCAAGATCATCACACTCTGACCTACTAGCTCCTATCAGGGTGATACTCAAAATTTGTAGTTATTTGGGGGTTTCATCTGGGAACACTCTTCCATTTAAAACCGTTCAATCATATGACAACAGAACGTCTGTCCACCATTTTTCTATACCGGGTGCCACGGCCACCACCAAAAAAAATGTGTTTGTTCCTGTGCAGTGTATTTTCAACAATAAATACCTATTACAATTTTTTTGTTTAGCTATTTTAATAACGGTAAGGTTTTTTCATATTATTTTTGCGCAAAAAGGAATAATGTTGACCATGTAAGTATTAAAAAGAAGCTATATAAATCCACTAATACTCTTCCGAACCGCCTTTCATCTTTTTTTAAATATAAAAAAATAGTTGTCCTCCAGCATTGGGAACAGAGAGGAACTTCCTGACAATGCGCGCCGTGTCCAGAAGTACCGCCTTCTGAATCAAGTCCTTGATCCAGCTACCAAGCGAGAGCGTCCTTAGATGTTCGTCGAGGCTCTTGGCTATTAAGCCTTTGGCAGACACGACTATCGGCACAATGGTTGCTGTATTCACGTGCCACATGTCGACAACCTCGCGAGCCAGATCTAGATACTTGAATTGCTTAACTTTCTCTGCTTTCACGAGGTACCGTTCTCGTCATGCGGGACCGTTATATCAACAATCATTGCGCGATGCTCCAATCGATCTATCACCACAACGTCAGGCTTATTGGCAACAATAGTCCTGTCCGTGACGTAGGTCGATCCCAATATAATAGGTATACTTATGGTGCCTATGGCACTTATGTTTCCACAAAGTTGTATTTCAAAGCAAGCTAGTTGCTGGTGGATAATCCTGGCAACGTGGTTGGGTCTATGCAAGTGTTCTCCATTAGCCAGACGAGAACACGCAGAAATAATGTGGCGGATCGTTATATGTCAACCGTGCCATCCTTCACAATGTATTTCCGGTAGTTGTTCGTCATCATAAGTTCGTCCATTATTGCGCAGACAAATCCTTCGGTTTCCCCGAAAAGGTTACCAAAACGCATCCAGGATGCTGAGAAATCTACATCGGTTCCACGTAAGGCCCGGTAAAAGCGTCAGTGTAGCTCCTTGCTCTGCCATACCTCCTTGCGGTCATTGGTGTCTAAAAGTTTAGGATGCGCCAGTTCTCGTCAGCCAAGGAGAGCGGGGTAAGGCTCTTGTCCACTAAGACCACATCTCGATGCATCCCCACGTCGGCTTCTAGGAAATATTCCCTGAGAGTGCGTACCTTACGGTTGTGTAGAGTTTTAGGATTTAAAAAACCACGACCCAGTCTTACGTTTGATAAAACTAGTTGCAGACTAATCCTACTAGTTTTACCTTTGGTAAGACTGGTTCTGGACCAGTCTTACTAGTCTTACCATTGGTAAGACTAATTGCAGACCAGTCTTAGTAGTCTTACGTTTGGTAAAACTGGTTGAAGACCAGTCCTACTAGTTTTACCTATGGTAAGACTGGTTGCGGCCCAGTCGTACTAGTCTTACCATTGGTAAGACTGGTTGCAGACCAGTCTTACTAGTCTCACTATTGGTAAGACTGGTTGAAGACCCGTCTTACTAGTCTTACGTTTGGTAAGACTGGTTGCAGACCAGCCTTACCTTTTGTAAGACTGGTTGCGGACCAGTCTTACTGAACTTTAGAGGCAGTTTTCTCAAAATAAATTTAAACACACTCTCGTTACAGGAACACTTTCGCTGTTTCATTAGTTTTCTAAAATACATAGTGCCACAACGCCCACTTCTAGTTCTTGCAATAGAATTAACAATTTCTCACAAGGCAGTTTTTAATAAAACTGGATGGTACCTACAGTTTTTCGATGGACGTCTTCCTTGTTGCATTTTTTCTTCGATCTATCAGAACGGGTCTCGATCTTGTTTATTTTAACTTACCCTATCAGCACAGTTAAGTGAAACCTGTAGATAATTTGTCTTCTGTGTCAACGTGCTTCAGCCACCTAGGGTGATTGGAACATGCCAAACGATCGATCGAGTCAGATGTTTTGTTTTCTAATTTTAGCTATTTATTTCTATACTTTACGATGATATAGCTTGATTAAATTAAAGGAAAGTTGTTTAACTAAGTACCTACTAAACTAGCCTACACCTATTATTGCAATGCCTCTGCAATGTTGCTGACATCTCTTTGAGGCGCGCGTGGAACACGAACGCGAAGTCGACACAGCCGGCCTGAACTCGTCACAGGACAGACGGACGGTAAGACGCCCACTAAGACGACCATAAGACGACCATAAGACGACCCACTGACCAGCGAGCTCATTACTCACCGTTCACAGACCCGTGCCTATGGTGGCCGGAAGCTATCACGTGGCTCCTGCGGGTCTCCCGCAGCTGCTGAGATGAGAGGTTCACTCCCTCTCACGTTCCGCCACCTCCTCCACTAGCACACTAGCATAACTGCTCCGCAGAAGGAGGCTACGGCGTCCCATTCCCTCTCGCCCCGGATCATGACTTCAACCAGCGCCGGTATACAATCTGATACTGACTACTTCGGTTAACTGAAATGATTTAATTGCATTTTAATCATTTTGATGCTGTCGGTGACATTTTGAAATGTTTGAATTCCGCGGTCATTGTTACGCCACAGTGTCGATTTGGTATCGACCAAATCGACTAAAATGTTATTGAAACCAACTAATAAAGAAACGAAGAAAACGAAGCTACCACAGATAAGTAAAATTAATATGACAGTCCCACCCGCAGCCCTTCCTCCCGCCCGCTGCCATTTGTAAAGTCTGTGTCTGTGTCTGTATCTTGCTTGATGTTTTCTGGTAAATAAATAAATTATGGCACCGAAGCCCAAGTTCTCCGACGGTAAAGATTATTAGTATTCATAGCTATAAAATCCTACTAAAGTGCAGTGTTCATTAAATAATGTATTGTTTAGTAGATTATATTTGTTGTAACATTCTTTTAAAATTTTAGGTGAAAAAGTGTTATGTTTCCATGGCCCTCTCATTTACGAGGCAAAATGCCTTAAAAGTTCTGTGACAAAGGAAAAGCATGTAAGATATCTAATACATTACGCTGGTTGGAACAAAAAGTAAGTTGTTTCTAGCGTTTTGTGGTTTGTCTTCCTATTCTGCCAGTTATAACCTTCATGATAGTAAAAAGATGCTATAATGTAATTTCAGTTGGGACGAGTGGGTTCCTGAAAGCCGTGTGCTGAAATACAATGAGGCGAACGTACAGCGGCAGAAGGAGGTCCAGAAAGCACACTCTGCTCAACCTGCTAAGACTAAAAAAAGTAAGTGTTTTATTAGTAGTCTGTACTCGATTATCAGTAACCAAGTATAAGTATAACGGGCTGGTGTCCGCAACTCCACGCCCAATGCGCGTATTTTGCGTGCGGGTGGGAATATCACTCGATCCACCCCAACTCCCCGAGAAAAGCCAGCAACCCCTTGGTGTTACTGGTAATCTCGCGGAGAGTACCTGGGTCACCGAAGTATTTGGCCCTGTATGGGGCAACCCCCGGACAGTGCAGGAGCACGGGGGCTGCTGTTTCTTCTTCCTCCATGCAGGCTCAACACAGAGGACTATCTGTGACTCCTTTAACAAAGAGGTGCTTGTTAAAAGTACTATGTCCAGTGATGGCAGCCGTCACTGTGCGTAGCTGCAGTTTAGTTAGCCGGAGCGCTTGTTTAGTGAGGCGCCTTCTTGGCCTGCCTACACTCCCTGTGGTCTAGCCATCAGTAACCAAACAACAACAATGGTAACTAGGTCAAAACTGGTATCAATCGCCCCTAAGATGACCCACTGACCCGAATTTCAATCAATGGTAGCCCATTTGTACATAATTTCCAAACTTAAAGCTAAATGACTAGGAAAAACACAACTATGTTTTATACTTGTTTAGCTTTACATATATTTAGTAAACACAAACAATGCCGCACTTAATATCGTGTCCTGCATGTCCTATTGTTTGTTCACTGCAAGAACTAATGCATGCTACCCAAAGAAAAAATACTGCACTAATGAAAGCACTAAACTAGGTGCTCAGTTTTGGGTCATCATTGCTATGAGTATATAAAATATAAATCCGGTTAAAAAGCTAACTTAATCTCAAAACTTTTGGGAAGGGCTAAAATATGAACATGTCATGTAACATTCCATCTTCGAATTATGCTAAACAACAACCAGACAGTCCCTGTTAAGACTGACACTCAGATACAGTACCAACCATTGGTCTGCCTGAACTCTATCTGTACAAGGCAATAGATATATTGTCTATGACTAAAGCCTCATCATTACATGCCTTGCTTACAAACTTGCCTGCTGCTCCTTTTATCATCACTGACATGACAAAGTTTATCAAAATTACATACTGCACTTGGTACTCATTTCTTTACCTATTAGGGTTCCGTACCTCAAAAGGAAAAAACGGAACCCTTATAGGATCACTCGTGTGTCTGTCTGTCCGTCTGTCACAGCCAATTTGCTCCGAATCGAATGGACCGATTAAGTTGGAATTTGGTATACATATGGATAAAGTAAATAAATGAATTTTGAATATGGGGGTCGCTTTTACGGGGCAAATAAGAAAATTTAAAAAAAAGTTTTGCAAACTGTACCATGTGACACATCAAATGAAAGGGCTTACTATGAGGGTCTCAAATATATTTTTTTAATAATTTTAAAATAAATAGTTTTAAAGTTATTTAAGAAAATAGACGAAAATTGACCGTTCCCCCCCCCTTATCTCCGAAACTACTGAGCCTAAAATTTTGAAAAAAATACAGAAAATAGTTCTATACCTGTAGATTACAGGAAAACCTATAAGAAGCCTATTATAAACCTATTATAAGTTAGGGGATTAAATTGATGATAAAATGCTTGGCTTAAGGTGGAAGCTCACATCTGGCCCGCGAAATTCTAATTTTCTTACGTTTTTGGCAATTTGCAGACCTGTGCTTGGTTGTATGTTTATGAAAATTTGATTTGCGACTGTAAGACGTATGAAGTTACCGAATTATAACCATCAAAATTATCAATACAACCCTCCAAGTTCATTTTCATGTCCAGATTGATTTTTGCATGTAAAAGTCATTCTTTAGTAATTTAGTCTTCGTTCTTTAGTAGTTAGTAATTTTGATGGTTATAATTCGGTAACTTCATACGTCTTACAGTCGCAAATCAAATTTTCATAAACATACAACCAAGCACTGGCCTGCAAATTGCCAAAAACGTAAGAAAATTAGAATTTCGCGGGCCAGATGTGAGCTTCCACCTTAATGCTGGGCCTGCTCCACAACCATTGATTACCTATCATGAGAAGTTATTGTAGAGGCTGCAGAAGATTGTAAGAATATCTTTGCATTGTATGGATTCAATATCTTAATATTATATAATTGCATGGCACATGTGTGAGTACTATGTACTATAAAGCCACTTTTTACATTTAGTTATTTTTTAGTGACGTTGCCCTGGTGTCTGAGAGTATGTCATGCTCACTTAAATGTCTCGCTGATGGTGGCGCATGTGTCGGATCATTAAATTCCCTTCAAAATGGTTGAGTTGAATGGTGCTGATCCAGGCGTCATGTTCGTGAACGGGCGCTGTCAGTGGAGACTGGTCATCTCTTAGTTGCCATGGTTTATTTATTTATTTTTATTTATTATATGTTTTTACTCTGGACGCTCTTAACTTGCACGTCTTGCTACATAGTTCTCACATAATATACCATCTCAACATGAATGATGTAATGGACCAAGATTTTGTAATAATATTCTGATTGAAAAGAGTGTCCATGGAGTTTCTTGCCCTTTCTTCTCCATAGAGATCTACGCTAGGGAATGGGCAACTACAGTACTTTCACAAGTTATTATGCCTTGTGTCTGTGACTGTAGCTTTAGAGTGCAATGCGTCGTTCCGGGGGTTACTGCGTCGAGTTGCGCGGCGCCGGATGTTTGCGGCGGCGAGTGCTGCGGGTGCGGGGGCGTGCGGCGGCGGGTGCCGTGGCGGCGGGTGCGCGGGGCTCCGGGTTGCGGGGCGACGGTTGCGCATTGCATTCGTTGTTCCGTGATTCGGGGTCTCGTGCATTCGTTGTAGCGGTGTGCGTCGTTGCGTGCTCGCGGTGCTCATTGTTGCTGGCATTCGGCGGCGTGTGATTCGGCGTGGTGGCTTTCGGAATGACGTATTGCACTCGTAGATTTGTTTTTATGAATTGTTCTTCTGACATTCAAAAGTGCCTATAAAGGTTTAATTGAAATAAATGCTTTGAGTTTGAGTTTGAGTTTGAAGTCCATGGTCTAAAAATTACATGGTGAATTTATATACACACATCAAAAGTGTCTAGGGATCAACATATATTTTTGCAATAACTTTTCTCCTGATTGATATTAATTAAAATTTTCTTTAAGGATTCATCAAATAAAGTGTTTTCGTTTGTCACAGTAACGATAAACCAAGTCACCTTTGCATTAATAAAGAAATTTGCCATTTTCCTAATAAAGGGATTTTTGACATTTGAACCACTAACATTAAAGTTCGAAAAAAAGACTGAAATAACAGTTTTCTTTAAAATTTTATTGGGTAACTTAAACAATTAATAATCCGTGTTTCTACCGCGAACACTAACAACACAAGAACATCGGTTTGGCATACTCAAAATGAGTTCATCCAAATCACGCTGTGGAATGGCCGCCCATGTTCGTTGCAACAACAAAAAAAGGTCTTCTTGCGACTGGATACCCTCCATATTCGGCAGAGCTCTTCTCTGTAGCATATCCCATGCATGCTCAATCGGGTTCAAGTCTGGCGACTACTGAGCAGGCCAGGGCAGGACATTGATGTTAGCTGCGGCGAGAGTCTGTCTTACAACTCTTGCGGTGTGCGGTCGTGCATTATCATGCATTAACTGAAATAAGGGACCGATTTGCACTTGTAGAGGAACGATGACGTCTGATACAATCGTCTCAGCATAAATTTGAGCGTTGAGGTTGCCTCTGATCCAAATCAACTCAGTTCTTCCGCCGATCCAAATACCCACCCATACCATGATGGTTCCACCACTATAAGGATGGACTTCCTGGCAGGATTTTAATCGCTGTTGGCGTCCAGGGGTTCTCCAGTGTCGTATACGTCTTGTATCCGGTCTCATACCAAAACGAGACTCATCAGAAAAGCACACGAAACGCCATTGTTCTTCTGCCCAATTTCTGTGTTCAAGAGCCCATTGATATCGAATCCTACGATTGTGCATTGCTATAGGTGGTACCCGTAGCGGTCTTCGGGAATGAAGGTTCACTTCATGCAAGCGGTTTCTGACTGTTTGGTCGCTAATTAAGTTCCCTGAAGAGTGATGAAGCCTCACGGCTAACATCATGGCGGTTATTGTTGGAGCTCTTCGAGTTAAGATTTGAATGTATCGGTCTTGTCTCCGTGTGGTGCAGCGATACCGTCCTCCATGGCGATCAGCCACGGTACCAGTGCTTCGGTAACGTGTCCAAAGTAGACTGATAACACTCTGACTTGTATTCAGAGCTAAAGCCACAGTACGTTGCCGGGAACCAGCTTCTATCATTCCCACGGCTCTGAGCATTTCTTCCCTGCTTAAATGACGTCGCCGCTCCATAATAACGTTGGTTTTAATCAGTAGTAGGGAAACAGTAGCACTAATAATGTCTTCAATGCGTTGTATGTTTTTATAGGGAAAATATTGACAGCTGATTTTCATCTTTTACTCGAATTTGATTCACAGTTCCTGATTCAAATTATGAAATGCACCAAAAAGGATCCATATAAATTTATAAAATCATAAATTTATTACAAAGCCACATCTCAATCTCAAGAAATCCGCATAAAAATGCTTGATCCCTAGACACTTTTGATGTGTGTATATAAAATTCAAAGTCCTGACTGACTCAATGACTGATATGACTGAACGCACAGCCCTAACCGCTGGACCTTTTTTAGTTACCACAAACAAATTTGGGTCAGATTTAAAAAAACATGGTAGATATATTATATTCATCGTACGGAACCCTCTTCACGCGAGTTCAACTCGCACTTGACCGGTTTTTTTTTATTGGCTCTTATTTCTTAACTTTACAGCTCCCGCTAAAGGTCGCAAGTCTGAGACAGCAGCTGGTGGCACACCAGCAAGAGAGGAGTCCAGGGCATCCACACCTGCTGGTAATTATTTGTGACTGTATTATTTTTCAATATGTGCAATATAGACTTACCTCTGGCACTGAGAGTCAGAGCAATGTTGGCCTGGTGGATACAGCTCGTTTATGTTATTGGTTGTGGGTTTGCAGGCTATTTCTGTAATTTATTTGATTACTGCTTTCAAAATAGTGAAGGTATAGTTAGTTCTGTTCAAACATTATGATGGCTCTTTGCATTATTCAGTCAAATTTATGGGTATTCTCTGCGCCACAGATAGTTTTAAGTTAGATGTCCTAAGTAGCCATAAAGTTCAAACAGAACAATTGTTTACTGAAGAAACAGGCATGTCCTTGTACCGAAATATTCAAATCATGTGATCCATCCACCAACCGGCTTTGACCCACGTCATCTCACAGCAGGGAAACCTATGTTCTAACAGAGAAAATATTTAAGGGTGGTAGTGTATATTTGGCAGCAAAAGGATTTCTTTTTTGAATGTTGCCCCCACACTAGGTATTTCTCCTATACTGTGGGTAAACGCATCTACAGAATAGGAGAAATTTTTACAGTCAGATCCAGAACAATTACCTTTAGCCCAAACAAATATTCATTCCATGTAGGTATTGAACAACTAGCACTGCGGCCAGGCGCTCAACCACTGCACCTACCGAGCGGTTTGATTTAACTGTGATTTGCTTATTATTATCACTCTTATTTGTCTGGTGTAGGATCGGCTAATTTCCAAACAAGACTAATCTTATACCAGTAGAAAACCTGTTGTTTGTGATGTTCACAGCAATTGAGTCACATCTACTCTCTTTTGAACGAAAAATTATGTTTCCTACTAGTCTATCATCAAATGTTCGTAACCAAACTGTTTCAGGTAAGGAAGCGGAGCCCACTCCAGCACCAGCGAAAGCCACCAAGACTCAGAGTAAAGATACAACAGCTGACTCAGGATCTGATCAACCCAAGTAAGATTTTTGTTATAGCTGCACTGTCTTGTATGGAATGCATGTTTGAAATGGATCAGCTGTTTGTGATTGTACCGCTTTTTTTAACTAACTACATTAATAATTTAACACTTTTGGGTTGTTGTATGTGATTCAGGATTTTTTTAATGCTTTGTAGCAATGGCGCAGCCTAGGGTGGAATACGCTTGTCTCGAAGAAATCGATACAATCTAAATTTGTAGACATCAATAACAATAATAGGGTATATCACCAAAAAAATCGAATAAGTCCGTCTGTTAGATTATCTAAAAATAAAAAAAGTGTTTTTTGTTTTATCAAATTAATAAAAATTGACGAAAATAAAATGTTTCAAAGATCATGGTGGGGGTTTTGGCATCATTTAGTGGGTAAAAAAGTACTAACATTGTGACGTCACACGACTTGACACGATTTTTCGAAGCACTGTATCGTATCGTTTGTTTACGAGGAAAAAGAAAAAATACGTGTTAATAATTTTTTGGAAATCTATCTGACGGATTAATTAGATTTTTTGGGTGAAATAAAACAGAGAAACCGGTAGCGAATTCCACTGCCTGGCCCCATTATTAATAATAATAATAATATAATAATTTAATATAATATTCCACAACTATCACACAACGCCATCTAGTCCCAAGCTAAGCAGAGCTTGTGTTATGGGCACTAGACAACTGATAAACATACTTATATATTTCTAAATACATACATATAATAGATAAATTACACCCAGACACAGAACAAATGATCGTGCTCATCACACAAACATTTGTCGTGGGTGGGAATCGAACCCACGACCTCCGGCATAGCAGTTAGGGTCACTAACCACTAGACCAACAGGCCAGTCACACAAATAAGGCGCGTGCCGATTGACTACCTCCTTTATCTACCATCGCTGAATTATGTTTGGGTCTGCTTGGCACAATTCGAGCTAAACTGAACTTTTTCACGAACGCATTTTGATCTTGTTACCCGCCTGGGCCAAATCATGCTGATCCGAACATGAATGTGTGTAACTCTAACATTTTTGTTTTATGACATTTTTTTTTTAAGCTTGGCTGCATTTTGATTTACATTACAATCCTGAATAGCTATCCTACAAAGACTGGTGAAAAAATGCTTATTAATGTGTACATGCAGTATACGCGTGAGTTTATAGTTGATTAGAAACACCAGATGTTGGAATTTGTTTATTATATCAAGTATATTCTATTTTTACCTTTTGAAGTTCTAATACTTTTGCTGGATGAGAACGATTTATGAATAAGCAGCAATGGCCTAGTGGTTCTGGCCCCGACTTACGAGCAGTTAGTCGTGGCCTCGTGGGTTTGAACCCAAGCCAAGTATAACTTGTGTGTAAGTTATTTCATCACCACTGCTCTATAAACTGTAATGGAAAACATCGTGAGGAAACAGGCATGTCTCAGAACCGTAAAAGTTCGGAGGCAAGTGACGTCTACCAACCCGCACTGAGCCCGCGTGGTGGATTATAGTCTATTCCCTTTCATAGAGAGGAGGCCTCTGTCCCAGTGTTGAGAACATTGTAGATAGCCTACAATGTTTACAGTACATAATGTGTAAAGCTCACAATTTTAGACTCCCGCGTATAAAGTTGTTCCGGGTTTGGCTTATTATGCAAGTGGGTGATAAAATGCATGCTTATTCCTTAAGAAAAATCCCATCTTCATCATCATCATCATCATCTCATCTTGTAAAAAAATGACAAATGCGTAGGTATACCGTTTAACTACACGCAAACTGACGCAAACACAGTCATGTCAACTTTGTGTACCAACTTCCAAAAAGTACTAACAGATGGCGCTAGTGGTACCGTTTTGTCAGCACGATGTTCACGCCAAGGCTCGCAAAAGGTCGAATGCAGTTTCTTCTGGCGGACGACGAACTTATTTGCATGCTTGCTTTCCTGCTTTTTTTGCTTGTTTGCATACTTTAAAGGTTTTGCATGTTTGCGTGCTTTTTCACATGGTGGCATCTATTTTGTCTGTGTGCATACAGACACATGTGTGTATACATACATGTGTATTTTGTTTGCATGGTGCTTGATTATTTATTGATGTTTCTTAGACAGAGACTACAATATAAATTAATTCTAGTATTATTTTTAATTTTCAATTTGTTTTTACTTCATTGAACTGATTATTTTTGCTTTTTTAATGTAGGTAATAATTTGATTATCAAGATTAATTTGACTGTGGATAAAATTGCATAAATATTTTCATTGTAACACTAAAACAGCGAAGTTGATTATTATAATACTTATTTTTAACAGGAAAAAGCGCGGCCGCCTGGACTTATCCATCGAGTCTGAAGAGCAATACCTAGCAAAGGTGGAAGTGAAGATCAAAATACCTGAAGAATTAAAAGTATGGCTCGTGGACGACTGGGACGTTATTACGAGGCAGCAGAAGCTGGCTATTCTGCCTGCCAAGCTCACTGTCTCACAAATTGTTGACAACTATCTAGCTTTTAAGAAATCCAGCAAATCTCACAACCAAGCGAAAGAGTCAGTATTACTTGACATCACAGAAGGTATCAAAGAATACTTCAATTCGACTTTAGGGTCCCAACTGTTATACAAGTTTGAAAGACCTCAATATAGCGAGATATTGTCAGAATATCCTGATACGCCGATGGGCCAAATATATGGCTCCATACATTTGTTAAGATTGTTCGCTAAAATGGGAGCCATGCTCGCCTATACAGCGTTAGACGAGAAATCTCTGCAGCATGTTTTGACGCATATACAAGACTTTCTCAAGTATATGGTGACTAATAGATCTACATTGTTTAATTTACAAGACTACGGTAATGCGACGCCTGAATATCATAGGAAAATTCAGTAGCTATCGACTGAGTTTTAGTTTTTCTTAGTAATTTTAAGTTGACTGTTTGAAAAAAAATAAATGACTGCTATTATCATATTTTGTTTTATTATTTGTATTTAACTTGATTAAATGCCAGTATTATGCAAGTATTTATGCCACTTAATTATCTGTTAAAAATGTACAGAGCAAAAACGTAAATTAATTTTAATGAGAAAGTAACTGATACCAAACATCAACCTTTATAACAAGATCAATTTAGTAAACGTGTAGTAATAATATTTATAGGTGGTTATTAAAAAAACAACATATAAATAATCACCTCTACAGACTTTTAATATTACGTTTTAATTGCTACAAGTTTGTAAATGCCATACAAGACTGGTAGCTGGTCGTGAGTCAGCTCGGGAAAAACTCGACCGCGTCAAACATGGCCGCCCGACCCTTGACCATAAACTGCATTTTGATGACATCGTAACGGTTTAATTGGAATAAAACAATTTCGTGGCGTATTAAGCTGTTATTATGATATTTCTGTTGTTTAAGAAGTATGAAAGAAGTTGTTCAAATAATTTAATTCGCACTTATTTTTTTTATTTGAATACAAATACTACCTTGCAAGCTGTCCCGCCGATTTTCTTATGTAACTGACTGTCTTATGTAATTTTGTAGTTAAAAAAGTGCGTTGTTTGTCCTATTTGGCTTTTTTGGAAATATCGCCGGTTTAGTGCCGAATTTAAACATTTGCCGCCAAAAATTTTGCGCCTCGCCTCGGTTAAGCGGTAATATTCATTATTGATTTTCTTTTTATTATTATAAAAATATACAAAGTTGATACGACAGAGAGGGTTTCCTTTAAACAGCATAAACTAGGTACCATTTACAAACTGTACCAAAAATCAATTAAATAGGAGCAGTAGTTTAGTCGCAAATGTTTTTTTTTAAGTTTTTGCCCCGTTTGAACACGATGTATCTTTCCTAACAGCTGATTATGTCTATACGCATAGGTCATGAACCTTAAAACGATAAATCTGAGATGCGTTGTTGCCGCTCTGACGCCGCCGCCGCCCGCGCCACCGGCACCGCCGCGCGCCGCCCGACCTCTTTGACGCGACGCGCGTTTGCGACGTTGCCAATTTGTTACCTAGGTATCTAAGGTCAGTTAAATTTATTTATAAAGGGTGTTTGCGTTTTACTCTGATTTGTAAGCAATTTAGTTTATTTGAAAAAAAAACCTCATTTTTGGTGCTTTTTATTTTTGTACCGTATCGAATTAATACTTATAAACACGTATAGTATACGTATTGTAATTTAATGCCCCTCTCTCATATCAACTCTGTATATTTTACTTACTTTTACTACTAAAGTATTGAAAGATTGGACAACCCAGAAACGTCGACGGTAAGAGCGAGCGAAGCGAGCTAGAAAATATTAGAGGTATGCAGCAGACCGAAATATTTACGAAAGGCTATTTCGAAAAGCCGCCCGGACCCGGAACAACTGCTTTGATTACTGAAAGAGTTATTCTGTGCCATCTCTTCGGCGAGATAAAACTATGGTTGATAACACTAAGATAATATTTTACCAAGATAAAGCACGTAGATCTAAACATTACATCAGATTCACAGACTCAACCAATCAAAGTATCTATCGAAGGATAATAGAACCAGAAAATATTTTCTTCGCTTAGTCACCAACTTGTCTATCGATTGGCAACTGGACGCGCCACATGCCTAGTTGACCATACTCGTACAATAATACTTAATTAACTTGATAAAGCATTACAAGGCTCTAGAGCATATGGCTGCAATGTGTAATGTGTTGCAAGCGACGTTGAGATGTTAACAATATGCTTGAGTAAACAGGATACGAATTACTATTATGTGTAATTATGTAAGTGAGTCAACACAATCGTAAAATATTTATATTGGCGCCATATTGAAATGTAGGCATAACCGAGATTCTTTGGGTGGTGCTTGCCCATTACAAGCCTTAGATTTAAATCAAATCAAATAATTTATTCGCATAAAATATGGGTAAAAAGATGGTACGTAGTGCATTACATAATACTACAGTAAAGATCCTCATATTAACCATTTCTGGTATGCAAAACTTAAAACTACAGAGGTAGGTAAGTACACATTACATTTTGGACTACATACTAACTTAACTAGTTATTATTGCGCTGATAAGAACATAGTAAGGCGCTACACTAATTTTCTATCTTATAACTAAGGTATTCCTGGGTCGTGTAGAAACATTTATTGACTAACCTTGATAACTTTTGATTTTGTTTGAATTTACTTTTAAATGAACATGGGTAGTTCCATCAGTAGGTCCCTTCATCATTATCATTCCCGTATTGGAAGTAAGTTTATTTGGACTACATCTCTATTAGGACTCGTCATCCAATGGGACACCTCCTTAATTGCCATATCATCTTTTACACATGTCCATCCACTCGGCCATACAAGACTAACCCTAAAACCAAATCAATCAAAACCCAGAACCTCTTTCCAAACGGTATCTCTTCAGACGATCGAGTAGGTAGTCTATCGTATTCGTCTGTAGAGAGGAAAGCTGTCGAGAACTGAAATATACCTCTACTATACGTGCTAGTTCGCTCGAATCCGCAGCAATGAGATAATAATTTTGATTAAAATGCAACCCGACAGCCGTTAACACTCCGTACATACTTGTGAAAACGTTATCAGGGTCTGCGAGTGCCATAAATGGTAGGAAACTCTGCGTCGAGTTCGAGCCAGCCGGCAGCCGGTCGGAGGTCGGCGCCGCCGCGGCCGCAATTCTGCCATTATCACTTGCAATGCAACATTATGCATTGCTGACTGCACTTTTATAGCCAGTAACGTGGCAAGGTCTGGATTAATTATTTATGATACTACGGTGTTATTTTTACATTTGCCTTTTTAGGAACGGTTCCGGGAGGTGTTTGTTGAATGATATAAATCTGTTCAATCGTCAGATCACTAGACTAATCTACATACCTCAAAGCTACGTTGAATTGGCGTGCTAAGAATTCGACACGAAATCTTAATGATGCGGCAGTTGTCTATAATGGATGTTCATATCATTATCACAGCATTTAGTTACGCTTGGCAAAAAATTGTTATGCAATGCTATAAATGTATAAGCTCATCTCGCGTTAGTAATCGGATATCGTAAAACTCGACTACTGAAAGATGGTACCAAGTAGGTATTTACTTCCGAGATTATTGGTTTAAATTAAATAAAAATAAAATCCATTTATTTCAGGTTCCCCCATATTAAAATGACAAGTTACGAGACATACATATACGTAAAAATGGATGTGTGAATGGACTTGTGTAGATAATAAAGCCATCACATTATAGATGCAAGAGTGATATATACTGAACTACGTAGGGCACTACTAGTGCTACTAGCCTGGATTGTCCAAGTGTTGATGGACGAGAATGCGAATTATCGCTAACTCGTTGAGATCAAAACAAAGTCGCATCCAGAACATATTCCACTCTAGAATCGTTTAGGTACAAAGAAGAGCAACTACTGCGTCTTATTATCTCAAGTCTTTTCCACCCTTTATAAGTTTTGTTAGTGTTGAGCTTCGGTTTATATTACACCACCAACAAAACTCTCCCCTATAAAACAGGTCCTACGTTAAACATTTCTTCATTCACCAAGCTTCAAATGTTACTCTGCTCGTTTTTTAAACCGCCAGAACGTATGGTATGAAAATAAAAAGCTGTAGGCAAGTCGATTGTGTGTTATGATGAAACCGAGTTATTTCAGGCATGCGACCGAGCACGTTCGCAGACAGAAATAGTCGTATGTTAAACGTGTGATGTGCTGCATTGCTTTCTATATTGATGAGCTGCGATTTGATAACGTTTTTGAAACTTGATTTAAATGAGGGTAGGAGATTAGTCAAGGTTGAATCTCCTGGAATATCCATAGATTTGTATCTATTAAGAATTTTTTTAAACTATTTCGAAAAATAGTCTTAGCTGGATTTGGTCATAAGCGCTACTTTTGAGTAGGAGGTACCTACTGGGTTCGTTTCCCGGATTGGGCAAACTGAGGGTTTTTAAACAAGAATATCTCAGTAGTAACCCTGAGTGTAGATTTGTGTGTAATCGGGTACACCTGTACTTAAAGTATCTTCAAGCATTGCAATCGCAAAATATTACCAATAATCTTGGCAGATACATTATCCTGAGGAAGTAACATATCCTGTAAAGCCAACATATTTTATGTTCATACCGCTTCATACACATGTCCGTCTAAAAGACGTCAGTGTTCTGCTATTATATGTATTTCTACTCTGGTTGTAGGTACAGTAACAAAGCGAAGATTTATGAATGTATTCCGGTCGATGGTTTCTTGTAAAGACGTAATGCTTCTAGCTACGTAGATACTTAAACATACTATTTGTCTGCAATACTGTTACGTTTGCTGGCTAAGTACGTCTATGTTTAATTCTATGGTATTTCTTTCGTTATTTTCCGAAAGCAATCAACATTATCTAGGTATTACTCTGGAAAACTTGTCTGGTTCCATGAATCTTCTAGCAAGCTTTCTCCTTTCATACATCGTTGACCATAATCTTGGTGTTTACTTCTTTCTCAGCAATCGGTATCGTCTATCATTCTCGTCGCTTCACTTCATACTCATACGCCTTCCACATTTATACTTGCCTCTCTTTCTGTCACAGTTCAGTGTTATGTTACTAGGACTCGGCGTTAGCCTAATGATGACCCTAAGATTGTCTTTAGCATTCATAAACTTATTGCTAAACCTACTTAAACAGCACTGGAACTGATATCACCGGAAGAAAAGTTGATTACGTTCAAAATATTATTCAACGAACTGGATGATGAGGTAGAAGGTGCGTGTGAAATGCAATGTTTGTGCAATTAAAATCAATACCTAATCAAATAGTCGTGAATTTGAATACCTACTTCTGTTACGATTCCTACTGCTTCTATTGCTCTATGTTATTGGACTTACTATCGAGCTGCTGGCGGCTAGTTAGAAACCAAAAAGTGTGGCAACAGTCTTACCAAGGGGTATCGTGTTACCCAGTAACTGGGTTGTGTAAAATACTTCTAGGTGTGCATCCGTGTGTGGGGGTGATGCATCTGGGTAGAAGCCTACTCCACTATAAGGGTATTTGACTAAAAAAATCGGCCTCGACATAGAGGGCGAAGAAGGAACATGGGTGGTTTTTAGTCAGTAGAAGTCAGACACTCCCTTTCGCTCTGCCCAAGAGCGGGAGGGGTTATTCGATGATTTTACACCCACCAAAAAAAAAAAAAAAAAGGTTGTGGTTGAGGACAGTGGCTCAAGCAGTTGACTGTTGCGCTACGCGTCGCGGATTCGATCCCCGCACGAAACAAATATTTGTATGGCCTACAGATAGTTGTTTCGGGTCTGGGTATTTGTGTATGTGAGTGTGTAAAGGAAAAATTCCTAGTGTGGGGCAACGTTTTATGAAAAAAAAAGATAGATTTCTATAAAAAGTTGGACACATATTTTTTCTTTTTTACGTAAACAAAAAATTAAGACTACCTCTACAGTGCTTCGAAAAGTCGTGTGATGTCACAGTTTGGTATATTCTTTACAAGAAAGTGACTTCACAAGCCCCTACTTATGATCTTAAACAGGTTTTATTTTCGTCAATTTTTATTAATTTGATAAAACAACACGTAGGTATCTGGTTATACTGGTATTCCGTTGCACCCGGTTAGACTGCAAGCCGACCCCAAAATAGTAGGGAGAAGGCTAGTCAGAAAATGATTGAATAGGTCAACAGTAAGTAAGCAAGCGATGTGTGTTTAGCCAAAATTAATGAAATGTTTTTAAAATAAAAAGTTTTAAATTATGTTTTATTTTTTTTAGATATTTTGATAAAAAGTTTAAATATCTCAAAAAAAAAAGAAGCTCATCATTAAAATTCCGAAACTCTGTGTTGTAAACTGGAACTTCGAAATACCAAATCGATGCGTCTGCGGCGAGTTGAGTAACTTCTTTCCAAAATGACTTCCTATTGTGAGTCAAAATGTTCTTCATTAACTCTCTTATGAGTACCTTATGAATCATCGCCTTTTGTTAATGTGTTGACGGTACAAGACGCCATAATGTCCACTATGTATGGTAGAAATATTGCGTAAATAGTTATGTAAAGACGCAAGGACATCAAACTGTAACATAATATCACGCCTGTTATCCGAAAATGGTTAGGCAGCGGTGTACGTATAGTATACCCACATTTCGCTAGTTATTCCGCAGAATACATAATAGTACTACGGTTATTTGCCAGGCTATTGTCATCAACCGGGCACAATCAAGACTCCGTGGCTTTGACAAAAAATAGGGTAGTTAACTAAAAAAATCTAATTGGTCCGTTAGATAGATTTACAAAAAATATTAGACACGTATTTTTTCATATTTCACGTAAGCAAACAATGAAGACGATACAGTGCTTTGAAAACTCGTGTGACGTCATATTCTAAGACATTAGTATGGCATTTTTTTATCGGTTAGTGACGTCACGAACCCCCACTCAAATCTTTGACGCGTTTTATCTTCGTAATTTTTTATTGACTTGATTAAACAAAAAATACGGATCCAATATTTTTCAGTAATCTAACAGACGGACTAATTAGAATCATATTTTTTTAAGTCAGTAAACAGGCCTATTCTTAATAGAAATATTCAATAACACTGCCCTACCCGGGAATCGAAAGCAGGACCTCTGTCAAATTTCTTGAAATTTCAACTTTATCGCTAAAACATTATTTCAAGGTTGTTTGGGACAATAATGACAGTTTCGGGTAGTTTCATGTGCTGGCGTTTGTAGATAAGTACTTCTTGGTAGTCTGTATGCTTAACTGTTCCCGTGGGGTGGCAATAATGAAGACCTAGTGCTACTGTTGTATGTAACAAAGATACTTATCTATTTCCACCCGGGAAGAGCCTAAATACTCAGATTTTCAATTAGTCCTTAAAAGTGTTTCCTGCCATGGACAGAGCATTATGCTGAGTGGAAAGCTTCTTCTCACGAATGTGCACCTACCTTAAATTAAGAACAATAGCGTTATTATATGGAATTACACACAGAACAGGAATTACATTATTCCACTATAAATCTATTGTTTTTGATGTTATGATCTTAATATACTTACATTCCAAAATATTTAGACTAACAAACGAATCTTTCTTTTCTATTTATTTATATTGATTATCATTATTCGACAAGATGAACTCGCAAATTATGCAAAAATGCATATTTCATAAGTTCATAACGATGCAAGTGTTTAATTTATGCCTGAATTGCATAATTCACCTCAAAAGTAAATTAATATTGATGTAATAAAATATTTCACATATTTATACAGATGTTGCATGTTGCTATTTCGGCCATAAGTGGTAGTAGGTCACAGGCTCATACTACAAAATACGTTTAAGTCTTACTACAGTTTAATATCTCTACAGAAAGTACTTATTATGAACCTACATTGATTATTTTTATTAATTGGTATTTATGTTAGTTTGGCTGTGTGTGTTAAATGTCATCCGTCACTTCTCTTACCTACATCTGGGTGCAATTTATCTATAATTTGTATGTATTTAGAAATATATAAGTATGTTTATCAGTTGTCTAGTACCCATAACACAAGCTCTGCTTAGCTTGGGACTAGATGGCGTTGTGTGATAGTTGTGGAATATTATTATTATTATTTATTATTATATCTCTTTTTTGCTGCTTGAATTTTAATCTTGGTAGGATTCGCCCTGCTTATCTTTGTCCCGTCCACTCTGTCCTTTACATCTGCATCATCGGATATTTAAAGTATCAGTTTTAAATATTTTTCCTTTTGATCTTTAGGGATGAATACCTAATTAATGAAACCGGAGAGATGGAAACTTTCAATTGGATGTACTAACTCAGAAGCGGTTATAACTTTTTGTCTTTGGCAAAATAAACAGTCGAAGGGCCCTGAATATAAATAGGATGTCAACAGCAAGCTGATAACTCCAACCTTGTAGAATCGATAGAAAAAGCGGTACCTTATGAATCTACGGCAGCGACTCTCAACTTGCAGGCTGCTTGACTTTCTTGTAGTAAGTAGTTTGATGTTACTTACTACAATATTGGACGTGGCTACAATTTTATTTTGTCATGACCATACCCAATTCTATATTTGGATATGACTCTCGCCCAAAATATAACAGTAGCTATAGAAAAAAACTAGTATTCGATGCATCCGGTTAGACTGGAAGCCGACCCGTACATACTCGTAGTTGAGAAAAGGCTAGGCAGATGACGACTCTCTTGCCTAAAACTGGAATTGTTCTTGGTTCCAACCAAGAAACTGGACTGCACTGAAGTGTTTTTTGGCAGCATGATGCAGTTTCAATTCTGTGTTGGCTTTACTGACTATTTCAAGCTGCAGGACCCCCTATTTCTTGTTCCCATCCCTTCATTTGATAGCAATCCACGTTGGGTGCCTACGTTACTATTGATAGCTTAGGTAGGTACGTGGTACCGCGGACTTGAGGAGGACTGCAAACGCGGGCCCGCACTAGCCGAGGTTCATGGAACTAGTGTTCCTATGATACCCGGTGCAAGTGTGAAAAGGGAAAAGGTGGATTTTAGTCAGTTAGAGTCTGACATACCCCTCCGCTCGCCCCAGGGCGGAGGAAGGACATTCATGAGAATTTTCCACCCCGGAACAAAAAAAGAGGTGCCTACCTACATGGAACTGGTAGGTGCAATGTGTACATAATAAATAAATAAAAATAAAAAAGCCTTTTAATTCCAATAGCTTCAACAATTAAATTACATAACAAAAATAAAATGAAAACAAAATGTATGCTAACATTTCTTGACCCCTCATTTAAGAATAAGTTCATGAAAATTAAACAATAATTTTATTAATAGATCTAAATAAAAATTAACAATTAATAACTATAAATATAAAATGGCGGTTAAAAGTAAAGTAATTGTACAAAATAATTTAAGTTGGATAATCCGCATTGAATTGATTCAAGAACATGCAATATTATAATCCAATTGATTTCAATTAAAAGCAACAATCAAAACAAATTGATTACTACAAAATAATTTACTTCAATTAGTCCAAATTGAATCGATCGTTCATGCAAAATTATACTTTTATTTGATTTAAATTAATAAAATAATAATAATAATAATTTAAATTGAAACGATTACAACATGCAATATTTTAATTTTAAATATAAATCATGACATTAATATTAAAAAAATATAATAATTATGGTAACTTATAAAATAAATAAATTATAATGGTAGGGCTAATTGGACCCCTTTTCGGGTAAAGGCCTCCTCCAGAGAATACCAATTGTCTCTATCTTTGGCGACATCTGACCAGTTTATTCCAGCGATTGCCTCTACTTCGTCTTTCCATCTCGCTTTCGGTCTGCCTCTACGTCTAAATCCGTGAGGGCCTCTCCATAGCGTCACTGTCTTTGCCCATCTGTCGTCGGCGTAACGGGCTACATGCCCTGCCCATCTCCACTTTAGGCTTCTAGCGAATGGTAGAGCGTCTATGACTTGCGTTCTTTTTCTTATTAAATTGTGCCGTACTCTGTCTTTTAGTTTTAAGTTTAGGGAACTACGTTCTAGTGCTCTTTGACACGATGCAATTTTTCTGCTGGTTGTGGAGTCGAATATCCATGTTTGGCATCCATACGTAAGGCAGGGTAGTAGACATGAGTCCATCACTTTCTTTTTCAATTGCAAATTCAAGTTTGATTTCATAACCTCTTTGTAGGCCCAGTACTTCTTCCAGGTAATTGCAATGCGCCTATCTATCTCTTCGGTATTGTTCTCTCTTCGGAATGAGACTTGCTTGCCAAGGTATATATAGTCGTCTACGTAGTCCACTATTGCGTTATTCACATTTATTGGTTTTTTGCAGTGGTTAGTCATGACTTTTGTTTTTGTGATGTTCATCTCTAGACCAATATCTGTGCTGACCGCGTCGAGCTCTCCCATCATTGTCTGTAGTTCTGTGGCGTCTTCCGAAAATAGTACGATATCGTCCGCAAACCGCAGATGGTGAAGATGTTTCGTTCCTATTCTTATACCTTTTTCTGTCCAGGGTAGATCTTTCATAATGTTTTGCAATACCGATATGAAAAGTTTCGTCGATAACGGGTCGCCCTGTCTCACGCCTCTACAAATTTTTATTCTTTGACCTGAGTTTTCTAGTTTGATTTTACTTGTACTGTTTCTATATATGTCCTTGATTATTCTAATGTACTTTCCGTTTACGTTTTGGTTTTCTAGGTGTGTACATGCGGCCCGTGAAAGAAACAAGTTGACAATCGGTAACCAGCAACCTAGACCCAGTAACAGTGTGTGCGGTGTCGGGTCGCGTTGGCGAACATGCGCTCTTGTCGAGCCAACTGCTGGCTCTTCATACTAGCCTGGTAGATAACCTACTTACTAACTGGTTTCAGGTTTAATGGAGCGAAAAGAACTATTGATAACAGAAAATAAAAAAAAGCAAACACTAAATAACAGCTACATTCAGTTGTTGTTTCTAAATGCTGGGTTGATTAGACATAGTAATGTCAGATTTTATTTTCTTTGTTTCTCTATTGACATTTATTATCGCAATGCGTGTGTCAGTCCTACGAAGTCCCCTGGCAGGAAATTTTAATATTAACGTGTGCCCGATAAATTACATTAGGTCTCCACTTCATACTATGGATATCTATTATTCTCCATTATATATTGATTTTTTTACGCTGTTTGGGGAAGACAGCAAAGGATACGCTGGATCGGATCAAGTGCCCACGATGCAAGTTCAACTCCATTATGTCAGATGTAGGTACAAAGTATAACGAACAAATATTCTAAGTGAGCGTTATTGAGAGACCTCCAAAAATTAACCTCACCAAAACAAAACATTCAGATTTCGACAATAATGGTCCCCGATGTTAGATAAGCCAGTTATAGCCTATGACCACAACGAAGGTCAGTTTATTGTGGTAGGTACACTGGTACAGTCACGAGCACCAATATGTATTCACACATGAACTTTTAAAAGTGATTTTCTTCTATTGTATTGATTGTAATTCCAAGTTGTACGTGAAACAAACATAATATTTTGAAGCTCATTTTACCTATACTGGAATACGTCATATCGAACTTAGAGTATTGGTAGGTATTTCATAAGAAAAATAATTGAATTGAATATTGGTAAATGTCCCGTTGGTCTAGTGGTCGCGACTGCTAAGCATGAGGTAGTGGGCTCTGTTCCCATGTCGGGCAATGTGTTACTGGGTTTTTCCATCAGGAATTGTTCAGTAGCAGCCACGGTGTCTGGATTATTACTCGGTTGATGGCAATAGGCTCGCCCCCAATGACATGGGACTGAACATACCTGGCGAAATGTAGGTGTATCTACTATGAGGTATTCCTCTGTTTGACCTTTCTGGGACAGGCGTGAGGTTATGTTATGTTCGGTAAATGGATACAATCATATTATTTTATGCTCGGGCCTGGGTGTTCATAACAAGTTATTCATATTGTTTATACCATAATGAATTCAGTTTTTAATAGGAGATCGGACAAAAAAAAAAACTAATTGGTCCGTCAGATAGATTTGCAAATAAATATTGAACTCATATATTTTCTTTTTACACATAAACAAAAAATGAAGACTCCTCTAAAACATCACATGTCAAATTTTATTTATTTGATAAAACAAAAAACACGTACCTATTCAATATTATTCGATAATCTAACTGACCATGACGGACTAATTAGTCATATTTTTTTGACCCAGTCCGATCCCCTATTGGCTCGAGGCCTCATAACCACGTCCAACGTCCACGTCGACCCTTGTCGAAGCCGTCAACCAAGCATTATGCACATCAAACATAATAACCTCGCGCGAAAATTATTATTAAAAATAAATTTTGGGGGATTTATCACGATCTCGTTTCATGGTAAAACTATGGATGCAGACAGGTCCTAAAGGCATAGTCATCCTTAGATTAGGTTATAGCAACAAAAAATCCGATAAAATCAAGTTCCCTTTTGCACACACCTATAATCAGGTAAACATGCCGCAAATGGAATCTCTCAATCTCTTCGTATTGGACTAATTGAATACCGTACTTATTATAACATTTTAACGACTGACGCAAGTGCTTGAACTGCAATTTGCCGAAACGATTCTAAACATCAACATCATTCATTGGTCCTATCCGTCCCTAAGTACACGCCCTGACAGTACTTATATCCTAAAAGCTCGAAAACAGATCGAAGTTATTATTTTCCCCATTGAGTATTTTCACCCATAAATTTTCTTTCTCCCCCATATTTTTTATGCCAACAATGGCGACAGCATTACCACTCAAATATTAGAAATCTAGCGACAAGAATCCAACCAACCAACCAAGAAACCTCAGTACTTGGGTCACAAACTCGTGAAACTGAAGAACAGTAATGTTTAGCTATCCCACAAATGCTTCTCACCAAAATTACACCTTGTTGATCAACATCGGTTTGCCATTTAATGAGAAAATGCGCGTTTTTATATTTTAAATTATGGATTTGCAAATTTTGTCTTCATCCGCATGTCTGTTTAGTTTCTTAACTGCTAAAATCGAGAGGAATGTAAAATGAAATTGCAGAACTACTCATAGAAAAGCTTATCCTATCAAATCAGTCCGGCCATCAGCATCTAACTGACTTCATGAAATTGACATGCTCCTCTTGAAGGTAGAGCCATCCTTCTAGAAGCAATGACTGTAGCATTCATATTGCATCTTAAAACAGGTCAATTTCTTTGTTTAAGCATATCGCATGACCCTGTCAACAGAAATCGGGCTCGGCCTTGGAAGCATCCTTTAATCATGTTCGAAAATTAAAGTTTTCGAAGGCTTTTCCCCATCAGCTGTATTCTCGGAGCGGGGTGAGACGGCTGCGCCTCATCTCCTTTCGCGGCGGTAAGGCGACACCGCGAGAACTCCCGCGTCTCTCGCCAGTCGCACCACAGCACGCGTCGACTCGACATGTAAGTACGACTACGCTCTGTCAGTGCCCCATAGTGTTCAAAGTGAAAAAAATATACAAGTGTTTTTTTAATAAAGCAAAGGTGCATTGATCTTGCATTCTTGCCTCGTCCTTTAATCGATTGTCCGTCCTGGTAAGTAGGGTGGTAGTGCAGTGATTATCGATGTTATGGTGCATTTATCGGATATTTATAATTATGCGCTCTTAATTCGTCCAAGTTAACTGCTGAACATGTTTCATGATGGGAACGATATGATAAAATATTTTTATTAAATATAAGGATGCAGAGCTTTTGATTAAAGCCTTGTGATTATTTATCGCATTTTTGTTCAAAATTATTGGTGTATAAATACTTTTTACTTCGACCTACGATGCGTGCCCTAACATGCCAGTAGTTTTGTAATCATGTTCCATTTCTATTTTTGAATATCGCGGTGCTCGGTTTCATTTTAGGTTAGCCAATAGGAGCGGGCTACGCTGAAGTTTTCCCGCGCTTTTGGCAGGTTGCCAGTTGCCGACCAATAGCGTGGAAGCGCGGGATGTGTGGGCGGATGGCGAGCATGCGCGGTTACAAGCGGGCTGTCAAACTTCTAGCTCGCCTATTTTATTTTTCTATTTTATATTTAGACCAGATATAAATTTCTAGCCAGCTGCTGCTCTACATGATTTTTTGAAAAAGAGCGCATAGCATACCGGAGCTTCCTCTTTCCCTATTGTATGAACTTTAAATATTGAAACATGCCACAGGTGGCTTTTATCTTACAGTTGTTAATTTTATATTTTTTAAATTCATTTCAATGTAAAACATTTTATTAATACAAGACGGCTTGCTGTAGGGAACAGTTTAAGCGATAATTTCACAATAAACAGTGAAACACTTGAAATACCGGAAAATGGATGTCCGCCTTGAGACCGAGTCGATTGTAAAGAAAACCAAGGTCATGACGAATTGTAATTATCGGCACCATAAGTTGGGAACTGTGTAAATCAGTCAATTAAAATCAATTTATTTAGTTTACAATATTAGTTGACGAAAAGGAAAACAATGTTTTTCCGATGTTGGTCATAGGCTTTCCTCCACTCCTACCACAACTCATGGTTGCGTCCACTAACCCGTCATAAAATATTTGAAGGAAAATTGGTCAGATGGCTCCAAAGTTCCTAATTTTCTAATGAACAATATTCTTCCTCAAGAATGGATTTCTTAGATCGTTAATTTCGTTTGCCGATAGGTATTTAATTTTGTACCATCTCCTGTTTAGTCTACATCTTAAAAGTTGGCATTGGAACATGGAATTCGACTCCTGTATAATCAAATTACAGCTTTAGAAGCTTGTGAAACAGTTTATTTTTACTTCTTCTAAAGTTTTTGCTTCTTCAAATCTTTCCACGATCGTATTAAATAGGCCAAGTTCCTTGGTCTCATTTAAGTCGGAAACAGTCATTCATCAATGTTACTTATATTTTTTTCGTTATGAAACTTGCTCGGTTGTATCCCACATCCTTAAAATCTGATACTATGTTCGCCAAACATGATGATGGTGTATCAACGCAATTTGGGGGCAAGTCGGCCGACATACTTTATATCTAATGTTCTTGGACCGGCGCCAAAGTCTGTTTTCTGACGTCACCCACACTTCTAAACAATAGCACACATAACCTTAATATTCTAATTAAATGGTATAGTGTATACAATGAGCTATATATTATAATCGCTCAATGCTACCGAAGACATGCTTCTAATCCATAATCTTGTTCATTTGTAAGGTTGTCTGTGGTAGGTATTGTATTTTCCAATGTCTTGCAGGAAATCACATTCATATCAACATTTTATATTCCCATTGCTAAGACACAGGCTTCCTCTCTATGAGAGGGAGTGCTGTAATCCACGCAGGTCTAGTGCAGGTTGGTAGATGTCATATTTATGTCTTCGTTTTTTTTTAAAGCGGGGCCGTTGTCTTACTCCTGGGCGTCAAATCACATTAAAAAAGTCCATTCGACTGAAGGTTTTGACCAAGTTTAAAAAGTATTTCAAGACCAAACATCTCTCAATTTTCTATTACGCTCTCAAGAAAGCTTGTATGGAATATGGACACAAACATAAACAGTATACCTAAACTTGACGTTTGTAATGAAGGAAACAGTATTAAATGTCTGCATTATCTTGGGAATGCTAATATGGCGATAATGCGTTTATTTGTTCGGCGCGTGCGCTGGATATCGTGAGTCCGAAAGATACATTACGATTTTTTTTTTATTGTATTTTGTAGAATCATGTATATTCACGATGTGCTATGTTTTCAAGTAATCGAATCGTGAATGACCCATTCGATCCTTAAAATTGCATTTATCGAAAACTCCATCTAACTTATGAAGCTTTAATTTGTGGTCTAACTACTTACTTAAAAACAAATTACGTAACTTTGACTCTGTCCCTGCATAAATTTGACTGGCCGTTATAATAAGGACAATTAAGCTACTGGTAATCAAATAAAATAAGTTTTGCCGGAATTAAATAAAAAAATAGACCCTATTGATGCCAAAAGGTACCTCGCACTATTATCATTCTTAGCAAAGTGTAAGGAAGTAAGGATTCCGGCAAGCGCAGCGCGTGCCCTGTGACCTACAATCTCTGTGCTCGGACCTCATTGGAGACAAATATCGCCTTTTCAACCAATGTGTCCTGCCAACGATGACCTACGGTGCCGAGACATGGTCTGTACATCAAACTGGTCTAGAACCAAAAAATGATCGCAGTGGTGGGGAGAACAAGTAACTTTCGTTTGCGTTAGGGACATGCGTCTTTGTCTTACTCTATGGCTTTTTCGTTGTTCGATCGAATTATAAAATTACATGTCAAGTACTCTGTATTGTTCCCAAGTAAATTAATTTTACAAATATACTTAAAAGTGAATCAAAGTTTAGTTTTTCCGATAATCACGTTCTCTTTTAAAAGGAACCGGACTACCGGTCTGAAGGAAGTAGTTCCACCATTCCCCACGATTATAGTGGCATAAAGAATTCCATTAATGTCTCTGGTCCATTGACCGCTGACTGGACCCTTTGAAATGTATCGCGAACTGTGACTCACACACAAATGCTTTTCTTTTGAATCATACACGGCGCAGGATTTTGCAAGATGGTGTTGATTTAGGTGCGCCAATGAGTAAAACAAAGAATTTTTTAGTATTGTTGATTGTCGTTTGCATATATATTATAATATATTGCAATTTGTGATATTGGAATTAAACTGGTTTTTCATCCGGAGACGTTGTCGTGGGTGCTTTCTATAAATTTAATGGTTCTACATACAGGACCACCAACCAAGCATTCTGTACATCAAACTAAGTACCCATACGCAAAAAAAAAAATGCTAGGGAACGAATTTTTTTTTGTGGTAAAAAATCACATTTTACGGTAAAACTTAATGTAGCACTTTTAAAACATTGTGCTAGTGGAATTGGGCCATGGAGGTTCATTTAAGTAAAGTTATAACCTGAAAAACTAGTATTTATAAAAACAGCTGTGCAAAATTTGGAACTTTAACCCCCAATATCTCCGTAACTAGGGGGTTCCCAGGTATGGTCTAGAACCAAAAAAATTATCACAGTGGTAGGGAGAACAAGTGCCCTTCGTTTGTGTTAAGGGTACTTTTACAACCTTTATATGACTTCTAAAGGACTACTCCTGCAGGACCAAGGGCAAGGTGTCTCTCCTTTCATTCCATTTCTCTTTTTCTAGCTAAAAATCAAAGTTATTGAATCTACTCATTAGCAACAAGTGACCACCAAGGCACGTACCTATAGTAATCGATCAAATTCCATCATGTTACTAGTCCAAAGGTTTGACTGAATCCGAATTATCCCATAAGAAGGAATATTCCATGTAAGGAGAACAATGACCTCGTAACGAAGATTTGGAGCACATAGACAATGGGATCTATCGGTACTTTTTTAAATCGCCTGTTCGTGGACGTGGGACATGCGTGTACGATGCCGTTCGAATTTTAAATACTGTCCCAAAAATTCTGTCAGCGTTCGCATACGATGCTGGCAGCGCGTAAATATTTTTTATGATGATTCGATTTATATAATCTAGTGACTGGAAAGATTATGAAAATTAAAACATGATAGATATACACACGTTCTCGCGTAGGACACATTTTTGCATGTACATCATTTAACAATACGTGTCAGAATCCATGACCTGCCCAACAATATTAGAATGTGTCATCTATACATTCCTTTAAAAAATTATCAAAACAACAAAATATTTCACAGTGATCCAAAACATCGGTTTTTATTTTTATTCAGCGCGAAGCATTACCGTTCATCGGTTGCTAGTAATATAGTTAGTGGAAGAGGTTCTTAACCTTTGTCTGTCGTAATGACTAGTAAAAAGGTAATGACTAGTTAAGTAATTCTGATAATCGGTACACTTATTTTATTTCACATTATTGGATTAAGACCTCGTAACTCAGTGCTGTCGTTAACTAGCTGAGTTTTTAATTTTTTGTGATGGATATAGATTAGTCACATTGTTGTTTACACTTGAGATTCTCAAGTAAAATAACAATGTGACTAATCTATAGTTGAGATTTGTAATCTTTCAGTAACTATTATGTATTTAGCATTTCGTGTAGCTTCGTCAGTTTTGTCTAGTCATAAATAATTGTGTTTGATCAATCTCGATTTCAGCACATTTGAAACGTGATCATTTGTATAAACATTTTATGGTAAAGTTGATACAGATAAAAGCCAAAACAAGGATTTTCCATGAACATTAAAAAGCATGAGCATCAAAGCAAGAATGAAACGATACCAAACACAACTAAACCAAAAGTAAATCCCTGCACTCAAGATCAATGCACCCCTAGTTCCATAAATAGCTAGCGCTGTTCTACATGCTTATTGACATATAGGCACGGGTACATATACATTATGCCTATGCTTTTACCAATTTCCTCAATGAGGAACAAAGCAGGCAGTTCACAAAGTCGCAAAACTTGACTTATTCGTGATTTAACACGTTCCAATGAAGGTTATTTATTTTTGTGGTAAATCCACTGCGCTGAAGTTTTTGCGTTGAATTTGTAGAAAAAGAGTCGTGTTTTTAGAATCCCAAAATAAATCAGAAATGTTGCGCTTAGTAATAGGTATTCAATAATGCTCTTTATTCAAGCATTTGTTTTAAAAAACTTTAAACTTAAATTCGTTAAATAATTAAAGTTACGACGTAAATGTGCCTGAAAATGTAGACTACAAGAACGATTAGGAATTCATACTGCCTACCACCCTACGCCCAGATAAAATGCCCACTGTTTAAACAAATATTCAACAAATGGTTTTATTACAGCTTTTGCATCTAGAGGAGTAAACAAACACAAACCGCCAAAATGGACGCGATCAAAAAGAAGATGCAGGCGATGAAGCTGGAGAAGGACAACGCGCTTGACCGCGCCGCCATGTGCGAGCAGCAGGCCAAGGACGCCAACCTCCGTGCTGAGAAGGTACGCGACACACTTCACCGTTTATGGTTAAAGGGCACCGTGTGCACATTGCTTTATGTGCAGTTTTAATAGTCGATTATCGGCAACCCAGTTACATCACTATCAAGTTATTGAAAAACACAATAGGAGCTTTGACCTAAAGGTCCAGTTACCAGGTCATAAAATTCCAAAAAAAAAAAAAAAAACAATAGGAGCTGTGTTCCAAATTCAAATTGAGGACAGGAGTTTCGCGCTTGCGGTCAGGATGGAACAATCATTTGTTTTGCAATTTGATTTTTGATTTTCAAGAAATTAAATAGTTTCAAAATCGATGCAATATTATAATAACATAATTGGGTCTGATATTCATACAACATTTACATAATACTGATGAAACATAAGTTATCGCTAACAGATCAAGTAGGTTTTTAATTGCAGATGTATACTGCCTTTTTTAAATTTTTCTGTAAAACTTTTTCAATGAGATTTTATTAGTTTGTGTCAACCGTGAAAAGTCTTGTTTTTACAAGTGCAAATGTGCAATACAGAACAATGAACTTAGCAAAAACATATTCAATACTAATTAATTGCAAATACAATGTCATGTTGAGATCTAATTTCAAAGTAGATCAAGTAGGTATCCATTTCAATTTGACGTATTCTTGACTTACGATATGTAAGGTAGGCCTTGCTCACCGTGGATATGATGTTTATTTGTTTGTTTAAATACTGACTGCATAAAAAAAATGTTTCAAGTCTGTATAGAAAAAAAAACAGATCCGTAAACAGCAGTAAATTCAAAAATTCCTTACTGATTATTCAATTGCAAGGCCAGTAAATGTTATTATTTAGTACTTACCTAATAATTTAATTAAAAAAAATATGCGAACGATAATATTTCTCTTTTTTCGTTTCGCCGTGAGACAGGCGAAGCCTTGACCACGGTCGAGATGTGTCAGGGCTAAGGACACCAACCTCTGACAACTTAGATATATCTGTCTGTATGTAGGTATGTTGCTTATTGCTTTATGCGCTTATTCTTGCAATTGTATAAATATAAGAAGGTAAATCTGCATAATGTAGGCACAGATGTACATTGCCAGCCTGTATGTCCAGTGATATGCTTATCAATATGACTTTACATAAAAGGTGCAACAAAATAAAGTAATGTTGGAATATGAAATTTAATGAGAGCTGCATTTTTATGAACAAACCAATTTTCACGTTACCGAGTCAAGATAAAAAATAATAAGAGTGAATTAAGTAAAGGAAAGAGCTATATTTTAAAAAATAATTATGTAAATAATCATGTAATCATAATATACAGGGTGGAATTTTGTAATGCCACCTGGAGAGTTTCTATCTGCAGTATTAAGAGTACTTTCCGTACTCTTAATACTGCAGATAGAAAATTTTACTCAAAGGAAACATTCCTTTATTTTTAAATAGAAAGCAAACTGCATTCAAAGATTTTCGAAAATTCTCTTCTCCCACACCCGGGAATCGAACCGGATAAAATCTGAAAAAATTAACCCCTGTACTTTTATTGCATCGATCGTTAGGGTCAATTATAAGGATGAAATCTCTGTAACAAACATGATAAATTAAATGAAAGGAAAACCAGGAAATCTTAAATTAATTTAATTATTTACAAAAAATGGTAAACTAACTAATTAGTTGCTCGAAATGGGCTCCATTCTCTTGGATACACAAATTTATCCTTTTAACGAATTCATTTCTAGTAACCTTTTTTTTTTTTTGCGGGTGGATAATCATCGAATAGGTCCCGCTCTTGGGCAGAGCGAAAGGGAGTGTCAGACTTCTACTGACTAAAAACCACCCATGTTCCTTCTTCGCCCTCTATGGCGAGGCCGCGATAACTAGTGTACAACCCGCGGCCCCGACGATTTCTAGTAACCTTTAATAAAGTGTTGTGGTGAATATTATAAATCGTATTCTGAACTTCAACTCTCAACTCGTTGTCATTCGCATAAGATTTCATGTAAATTAGATTTTTTACATATCCCCACAAAAAACAATCTACTACCTACGGGTATGTCGCAAAGGAATCTGCATTACAAAAGATGTTAACTTGATTCATTGAATTTGTAACTTCAGATTTCCTGGTTTTCCTTTCATTTAATTTATCATGTTTGTTAGAGAGATTTCATCCTTATAATTGACCCTAACGATCGATGCAATAAAAGTACAGGGTATAATTTTTTCAAATTTTAGCCGTTTCGATTCCCGGGTGTGGGAGAAGAGAATTTTCGAAAATCTTTGAATGCAGTTTGCTTTATATTCAAAAATAAAAGAATGTTTCCTTTGAGTAAAATTTTCTATCTGCAGTATTAAGAGTACTTTCCCTCCAGGTGGCATAACAAAATTCCACCCTGTATATGCTGTATAGCTTTGTTTCGGACATAGATTTTCATCTCAAGGCATTTATTGCAATTAGACCATAACAGGCACTTATGAACGTCAGAAAAACAAAGAGAGCGAAGCTACAGTCAACTTGTGAAAGTACTTATACTGTATTTGCTCATTCGAAAGCATCACTTCATAGAAACTTTTTTAAATCAAAATATTGTTACAATCTTGGTAGCAGCATTCATGTTGAGATTATACAGATATGTGATAACGACGTAGAAACGAAAGACGTGCAAGTTAGATCTAGAACTGCGTCGGTCGGTCTGTCGGTCACCAATGGACAAAGTAGTTATCGAGTAAAGTTTAACATAATTAGTACTTTTGGTCACGATAACCGAAATACACGCGGGCGAAGCCGCGGGCGTAGTGCTAGTTAGTAATAACCATGAAACCTTTGATCAATCAGCAAACTGGTATACAGTATTTATAATAATATGCTTCTAACCTTCCCCTAGGCCGAGGAAGAGGCAAGGCAGCTTCAGAAGAAGATCCAGACCATTGAGAACGACCTGGATCAGACCCAGGAGGCTCTCATGCAGGTCAACGCCAAGCTTGAGGAGAAGGAGAAGGCTCTTCAGAACGTGAGTACTTTCAACTGTCTTACTATTGGACTCGTTTATGAACCTGATGCTGGAGTTCATTGGTTTTAATGTCTTTAGTTTATCGAAGCAGTTATTGCAAAAGAAAATCGGAAGAAAAGTTATTCTCTAGAAACTATTTATTTTTCAGAAATTAGCAATTTTCAATATGGAAACTAAACGCGATTAGCATTTTAATCGCGTTCATTTGTTAGTGACATCATTCTCAAAGAGGGATGACACTAATCGTTTCTGAGCGCGTTTTCAATGTGCAGATCACGATCACCCTTTATTTATTTACTTTATTTTATTATTTTTGGAAAACTTACAACCAGGCAGACACAATAGTTAGGTTTATAAAAACAATATGGGCAAATACAGAAAATATTATATTATTAGTAAAATAAAGCAAAAACAAAAAGACAGCGATAAGGATTAGTAAACAGTATATAAAAAAAATATTAATGAAAAAGATACAAATTGGCAAAGTGCAAACGATAAGAGTTGTCAAAAAATTTATTACAGAGCGTCTACTTTAACTTCGACACACTTATATTAAAAATGTCGATCTCAACCTCCTGGCAAGCCGCATTGTAATCATGTACCCAATCTTGTTCAGCATCTCAGGAACATCACTAGATCCATTAGCAATTTTAATTAGAAAAGCCACCGTAACCATAAAGGTGTTATCCTAAATGTTATCCTTGATTTGTTGTAGCTAATATTGTTTTCAGAGATTTCGTCAGAAGTACCTATATCTCTCTAAAAGCATATGGCCAGTTTGATCTGCAAGTGTATGTATTGAAATCATCGACACACTTGGTTATCAAATAATAATAATAATAATAATATTCCACAACTATCACACAACGCCATCTAGTCCCAAGCTAAGCAGAGCTTGTGTTTTGGGTACTAGACAACTGATAAACATACTTATATATTTCTAAATACATACATATTATAGATAAATTACACCCAGACAAAACAAATAGGACAGACAAATAGGATACGACTTCCTTCCACTTCATTACTTAGTATCATGACCGCGACCCACAATGTCAGGTGATATTTTAGCATAAAATGTGTCGATTTCACCTTCATTGAGCAGTGGTAAAATACTGAGGTAGGTATAAAGAACCTATAGAAGTTAATCGGAGTTGAAATCGATCTTAGTAAGGATATGATATGGGTCCTTTCTGCCAAATCCGATTACCTGATGTGAAATAATTATGTCAATGTCCTCATTGACATAATTATTTCACATCAGGTAATGGGATTATGGGTTACTCAGGATCAATTTCAGCAGAATTGTCTTATCCTTTTCGTTCTTTATATTTAAGTCTCATGTAACAGGGGGCGAGCCTATTGCAATCAACCGGGCACAAATCCAGGCTCCGTGGTTGCATCTGTGACATTTCTGATCTAAAAACCCAATAACAATTGGCCCGCCCCGGGAATCAAACCCATAACTTTCAGATAAATTCTAGCAGAATTATAGGATAACTCTCCTTTTCATTAGCTGCTGCCAGAAGTTTTAAGACCAAAGATTTGTAGAAAGCGGTGGATTTACGCCATGGAATATATTGATGTTACTCAACTCAAAAAAAGCAAACTACAAATGAATTTCTAGACGAAAAACAACAATAAAATTATCTCACCACAATAATTAACAGAGAGAAATTAATTAGATCATGTATGTGTCAATAATATAACAAATGAATTAAGATCATGATACGAGCCAAAAACCTTGGCCCATTGGCAGAGACGAGTGACAAGCAAATATCTGAGTGATGATGATGCCGATCAGTTGAATGGTCCACGATGAGAATAATCATCGATATAATGGAGATAAAATAATATTGATACGTCGCTACTCTACCGAAATAAACGAGGAAAGAGAACATGCGTCATTATGTAGTAGTCATGAAATCTGATTATTAATAATTTTAAAGATGTTACTGGTTGATTAGTTAGGGACGAAATCCAAACCCATTCGAAACCGGAATAAGACTTTTTTAATTGTTATCGTTATAACCAGTCAATCTACTGATACAAATAAAACTAATTATGCATACTCCTATATCACCTTTGTACTATACCCAATTTGCAAACATTTTTGATAGGGTTACCCAAGGTGTGTAGTAACAACGAAAGCAAAAGTCAAAATTAATTTGATTTATTGCGTTTTATTCAGTGTCTTTACTTGCCAACCATCAAGATTTAGACCTATATAATGATGTCATATAATAATAGAAGTAATAGAGTTCTAATAAACACGTGTAATAACAGATGCCCTGTATCCCGGAATGCGCGCTGTAGGGGGCTGCGTTCAGTGCGCACCGGGCTATTTTCAGCGCTCGTCGCCTAATATGGGCCCGCTGCCCGGTGTCTCAGTAAAAATAGCCGCTGGACTCACCCGATACGTCAGCCACCTACATTAGCTAAACTATGGAATTTAACGAAGTGTTAGAAACAATTAAATGTCGATATACGAATTCATCAGAGAATTTATTAAGTTTACACTAAGAAAATTGAATTAAAATATCTTTGAGCTTTTTCAATTAAATTAAATTATTCCCTGAAGTACAAAACAAATAAAAGCTGCTAAATTGAATAATCAAAATGTTTAGGAAGCATTTAAAATTCCCGCGTCTAGCGATAAACAAATGGGCACAGCTCGGTGGGTAAAACAGTGTTACAAAAACAAAAGATGGCAGCAAGTTAGGTGCGAAGTGCGACTACAGCGCCGCAGTGGTTCATTAGGCGAGTCAGTCAGTCAACATGGCCGCCGGCGCTGCGCGGCCGGACGGACCGCGCCGAGCGTAGTAATGTCCGCGTCCGCGCCCCACGCCCACGGGCGCACCCCCGTGCGGCGCAGGGGGCACCAACACCACCCGCGCCTGCGGGGCGACCGCGCACCCGCCCCCAGTGCGCCCGCAAACACTGATCCGTCCAAACAAGTGACCTTACAAACAGACGATGTTGTGCCTTGTGTCAATAGTGTTAGTGAATCTCAAGCAGTGACAAGGACGAATAGTGACGATGCACTTTCGAATCAGAATAATATAATCGAGGACTATACGATTCTTGACGATGAAATTGATTTTGAACCTAGAATAAAAGACCCTGAGTCTCTAGATACCTCTGACGATGAATTTTCGTTCCGAGAAGAGCGAACCGCGGGAGACGGTGCTGAATTCATTACGACTGTCACATCAGATATATCAGATGATGACCCTGAGACGGCAGAACTTGCAAAGCTCAGGTGTACCAGTGAGTGCACGGAGGTTCTCGCGGAGAGGGAGAACAGGCGGAGGCGAAGATGCGCCGATTATCCTGGTTTGGCGTTCGGCAGTTCCATATTCTCTTCAGATACTATGATGAAATTTTCAATCATCAAGAATGAGTTGCAGAATATCAAAAACACTGCACTGAAAAGGGTAATGTCCTATGTTATTTAAGCTTTTGTTCGGTTGTGTGAGTGAGGCAGGCGTGGGCCAAATGCGCACAGAACTATTTTTAATCGCGTACCGTCGGGAAAGCGCTGAATCTGCTCCACGAAGCGAGTCAGAGGCAGCACATCTCGCGCGTGGCGATCAGCTGAGCCACTGACATTCCTTTTGACATGTTTACTCGGACGATTACACATGACGCCGCTAGATGTCGTCGCTGTCGATAGCCGCACGTGGCTTTTATCTGCTAGCCCTTGCCCTTATTTTCGAAACAAATTATTATTATTTCATCGAGTTATCGCCTCTAACAATTTTTTTTTGGCTTGGCTATGTGTAGATAACTGACCTGCTTCATGTTATGATTATGATTACACAGATATTATGTGGATTATCATTTTTTTCTTACCTGTATTATCGGACGTATACAAAAATCTACCTAGAATCTCTAGACGATAAGCTTGAATGTACTCTTAGGTCTCTACAAAGTAGTAGCAAAAATATTTTAAGACGACACGACAGAACCAGCGTTATCATTAATCTAAATTCATTAAGAAGAAGATAGGTTCAGTCAATTAGATAATAGACTCGTTAGTGTTTACTGAATAAAAGTATATTTATCACGTTTCTACATTCCGCATTACATTCTATTCTTTACAACTTTCTAAATTATTCATGAACAATACGCGCGATGGGCAATCGTATTTACAAGGCGTAAAATTTCGAATTGATACTGGAACATAATTATTGAGTCAATGTGTTACACAAACGGATATGAAATTGTCTGAAGCCTATTACTATCTGGAATCCAATTAACCTTTGCAACAAATTACTTACCTATAAATTATAATTAAATATCTTGTTGGAATATTTCTAATAATAATAAAACATAGGGAGACATCCTGTGCATTATGAATAATATTATATCATGGAAAAACTTGATCAGCATCAGAATATTTCCAATGGCTTATAAAGACCCAGTCAAGCCTGAAACACAAACACAATTGTAAGGAAAAGAAATCTTGATTTAAATATAAATAATACAAGTCTGTAACTCTGCACAACCGATTACCACAATGAATATTCCAATGAATGTGGAGTACAAACGAAAATGAAAATAGAAAGTAAGCATACACTCAAACTGTGACGAAAAACTCGTGAAATGGATAAACACATAAACATTAGCAATTACTGCCATTTGAACGAACAGACACATGTCTGTTATTTAACCACGCTTTTTTGTGATACAACTGACTTGGTAACACATTAACTTCGAGTAATGTTAATTGTAGATGTGTAAATGTACATTAACACCTAAATTGAGCACTTATAAAAGTAAAGAAATTACTTTAGGTAAGTACTTGCTAACAATAGCTCAAATTTTTTTTTTCATGCAATGATAGATCATCATCTATCTGCATATTGCCATAATATTCTGTGGATTCAACGACGATTCCGTAAATTGCGATGCTCTAGAATATGACATCTTCATAATATTTTAAACTTTTCTCGAAAATATTGCCAAACAGCTGAGCAACCTTTTCTATGACTAAACGAGCACTTTGCCACTCCTTGTGTTGGCTGACACTGCATAGTTTATTTGAAAAAGTGGAGTTTGTTCAATGGAACCTTAAAAAGTATAATTCGTGTTCAATGCGCATTTAGCCGATTTTCTTTACTAACCTATATCGTCACGTGTTTACTTTAGATATAGACACACATGTTGCGATTCACATCCGATACTGAAACTCATATCCCGTTATGCACAAAACAGCGGTATGTTTGACCAAACCAAATACCTACCTAAATTGAGAATTTTATACTAGGTATTGTTCAATTGTTAACAAACTGCAGACGTATACCTACTTTCACCCGGAATATTCTTCTGTTAATCGTTCTTGTGGTATCTAGTTGTTCAATTAAGTTCTAAAGAAAAATGTAGAAATTGAGGTCTCAAAAGTAGGAGTATTATCTTAGGTTACGTAACACGTCTACTATGATGACTTTATTTGTATAGTAGGGGTGACCCAGTCACCACTTCCTATTCCTCAGTGTTGCACAAATGCTTCTTTATCAAAAGATACGGGTACTGGAAGCTAGGAAATCATCAGGACAATTCTCGGTTCATGGGGTGTAAAAAGAGGATTACTTTTGAAAATGCGGTTTGCAGATGTCCAAGACTTTTAATGTGATACTAATTGAATTAAATTAACAAAAAGCATTCTAATAATAAATGATTGAAGCCGTTTCGCTCGTCATGCTCTGCCAAATTATTGTGCTTAGGTACTGCCAAATTATGTGATTTAGCATGTTCTGTTACAGCACATTATGCCAATAAACCACAAAGTTTTGAATTCACAGAAATTGTATGTTTCAGCTTGGGGTTTTCTCAAAATGTGATCTCATTTGCACTTTTGGGTTCGGTCAACATTCCGAAAGTATCAATTTGTCGTATAACTTCATAAAGACCTCAGTCATTTGTAAAATGACGTGATTTATGTAATTCAATTAATGGTTCACGTGGCGTAATCTCTCAATAGTCGACATATATCCATATACGTCATATACAGTTATTCGGAGTGGCTGAGTGGCTATGTATCATAACAGGAGTATGTAATTACTTTGCTTTCGACCGTATGGCCATGTCCATGTACGCTATAGCCTCCAGGTACTACAATAAGTTATTACTGACCATATGGCAGTGACAGACGGATGACCAACTTTCTACCAACTTTGAATATGAAGTATTTCATATTGGGGAAAGGAATCATCTCAGGAAGTGTCGATTAACACTGATATTACGAAAGCTTTAAAAAGTTAACCAAGAATGGCTAATGATGTAATATCTCTCGAACTTCCTCAGAGTTTTTGTAGAATAAGAATTGGTTGGTGTGACCGTTTTTTATCGCATCTGAATCGGAGCAGTTAAGCTCGAGATTATTTTTATGTTCAGTAAAAAAAACAGATTCCACTGAGTACAATATACCGTATACCGTGTAGCTGAAAACAGGCAAGGTCAATAAAATTAGTGCACATATTTTGCGCTTGTTCTCTGATGAAAAATGAGTCACCTTTGCAGAGGTTATTGCTCAGTTAATGTCGCATAAAATTAAAATAACAATCGAGTATTAGAATCATCTATTCATATCCATTGTATTCAAAAGCATAACGGCTGGTAAGTATGAAATGTCGGTCGGTTATTGCTTCTGCAAGTAGACTTGAGAAAAAGAAAAAATAGGCCTCCGACACTATCGAAAAAGTTTCAAAAAAACTGTCTACCTGTGCAGTATAAAAGTTTTATTCGGCCGTGTTAATTACCTGAATTTCACTTTAGTTATCATTGGCCTCGTGGAAGTACAGTTTAGCTGCTTTACCGACTGACTTTTTGTTGCAATCGCTCGGTTACTTAACGGAATTTAAAACAGGCACATACTTTCGAAATGACGTCATTTAAATTCGGCAGTCTTGTGTAAATTGCTGTTTGCTCGTCTGTTCTATCATTGGCTGCAGACAACTTCCTTTAGTTGCGAACTATCAGACTAGATGGCGCTGTTTATTTCATTTCAATCCGAGAATGCTACTGTATACCGTAGTTTATAGTTTAAATTGTTTTATTTATGAGAAGGAATTAGAGTACTCATGTTTTTATCATTTCCTCTATCTATTTCGAAATGGCCGAGTTCATCCTATTCATGGTAGTCTTCGTAATTCCCATGATTCGAATACAAAAGCGGTAATAGCCCTCCGCTAAATCTAAAAAAAACCGCTTCCGTAGTGTTTATTGTAAAAGGTCAGTCTACCGTTTCGCCCATCCCACAGTTTTGAGGTTTCTTCCCAAACACCGCTTGTGACCCTACGGATGTAGTTTCCGACAAATTCAAACAGGTGGAGCTAGTGGCCCTGCAGGCAGTACGGTCGATTGTGCTTATCGCAATCGTCGTGTCCGGGTGACGTTTCTGTTCATGTTTCGCTGTCAAAGTCATTTTGTGAATGTCTAATTGAGTGAAATATTAGTTGCTATAATTCCAATTAACTCCTCGTGATCGTTTACTGATTATTTAGTCAGTGGTGTAAGTTAGAAACGACGTTAATTAGCGCGGTTCCGATAAAGTTGCAGCGTCTAGGTTCCGTGGCGGCCATTTTATTCGCCGGCTGTGTTCATTCGTGCCGTGCCCATCTCGACGATACGGGGCAATAACGAGCGGGGCCAGTCAGTTGGCATTTTCGCGAGTAGAGCGGAGGTGTTTCTAGTTTTTAGCATTTAAGCATTCCATTTAAACATAAAAGTGCATAAAAATGACGACAAACATGCAGCAAGGAACGATCCTGGACGTTCTCAAAAGAAAAATGCGTCAGACGAAAGAAGAAATGGAGAAATATAAGGACGAGTGCGAGGAGTATCACAAACGTTTACAAGTGGAAATAATGCGGAGAGAAGAAGTAAGAAAACGTGTTTTTAGTTTGTGATGTGAATTTTGTGAAATGTTGGTTCTTATGTGTACCTGTGTTGAGTTCATATTGGGTCATAATACGAGACTTATCAGTCTTGTGCTATCTACCTATAGTGAGTAATGTCCGGCCATACTTAGGTGTGCAAGCAACGTACGCATATTGACCTCTCTTTCGGATTCATCTCAGCTTAATCTCTCAGAAAGAGATGGCGAATAATTATTCTTTTCGTTGAACACGATTCCTTTCGTCCTTTCGTCGACTTGAGTGTAGTTCCCAAAAAGTGTTGCTTCTCAGATCTATGCAGTAGGGACGTGAAGGTTTTCTTGAAATGTGTCTTTACATAATTTTATTGGTGCTTGGTTAAGCGCCGGTTTCTGTTACACGTAACAGGTTTTGTTGCGTTGGAGGTCGTATACCGGTCTTTTGTGGCACATGTAGAGCGAGCCGGCTGGATTCGTGAAGCTTAACACCCTTTAGTACATTCCTGTTGTTCGGACGTCCTCGAAGGACCGCTGGCGCCGTGAAGGCGTGTCCGACTTGTTCGCCGTTATCGTTGTATGACGTAACTCCACAAGCCAGTACTGCTCCTATAGATCATAAACACCTGCAAATCGACAAGATTTGACAATTGAACATTTTAGTCCTTGTCCAATCCGAAATAGTTGATGACACGCTTGGTAACGTTCCTTGATGAGTGGCCCATAATCTATGCTAGGCTATGTTAGTGATATCTCGTAGAACATTACATGTCTTATCGTCTTAAGTGTATCAAAACGATGATAAGAAAATGTTAAATTGAGATAGCGTGAAAGAGTAATTACTAATCGAGGAAAAAAGCGGACATAACAAATAATGTTTTTTTCTAAAGAGTTGTAAATGGAAATCGTTTAGTCAAAGTAGGTACGAGATAGACAATTTTAGTGACACGACGTGGGCGTGTACTAACATTGAGAGCTGACGCTGTTCAAACATTGATAGTTGAGGTCAATATAAAATACTGCTCATAGTATAACAGTTGGAGGAAATAACACTGTTTCTAAACAACACCAAACCTGCTGATATAAACATAATAATCGTTAGGTATGAGGAAATTAGAACAGTCAAAACTTTATACAAGCTCATCATTTTGTACTTCTTCAAACTGCGTGAGGTGTTAAACAGTTATCAAATTAGAACTATTCCACAAGGCATTGAAATTACACACAAGAACCTTGTACTAAATATTACTTATTTTGAAAATGTAACAATATAAAAACGAAAAATGTATGATATGATGCCAGATAAGTGCAACGGAACTAACAACGATAATGAATTCGTTTCATTGCACCCAACATGGCATCCGAAATTAGGGGCCCTTCGCGTGACGGTGTTGTGTTACGATTTATTGAGCTTGCAAGGGCTAGTCTTTTGTGTTCGACGTTCAATAGACACAATGCCACCGCCCTAGCCGATCCCACAGAATTTAAACAATGTTATTAGACTATTGGTGAAAGTAAACCGTACAGTGTTGGTGCACCTGTAGAGTTCAAAATCCAGAAGCAACTAATAATTGATTAAGTACACGAAAATGATGTCCAACGCTGTCCGAATTCCATTGATCAAAAGGTTAAGGTCGACGAACTTTCCATAAGAGGCTTAACTCATCAATTTTAAAATAGACTCAAGTAAACGTCAATTTGAATTATACTCGCAAGTTCAAGGTGAGGCTTGGCTACTGATCTCTAAAACATAGCCTCGAAAATGACTAGACACCTATCTATCTTGTGTTCTTTAAACAAAAAATATGTATCGAACTTAATACTTTTCTTGTCGACTGATTCGCTGGAAATGGAAGTCTTTTTTATAAAGACACACTTTGTGACTTTAATAATTGGCGTTAATATCGCGTGCGAAGAAAAGTATTAGAATAAAACCTGATTTAGTTGGCTAGTCCCGTCACGACTATTATTAGCATCCACGCACTGATGACGACACAGGATAAAAGGAGGAGAAACTGGGACTCGTGTGTGCTTGCTCGCGGCAAGGACGCGTGATGTCATCAGCATGCAGTAGCTGAATATAAATAACGTAACGCAAAATGTTCCTATGTGTTAAGGTTAATTCTTGACACGTATAAGTGTTCCAACGTTTAACAATGTCTATTGTACATTGACATTCTTACGACCAAAAGTACCTGTGTATCGGTCGCCAATTATGGTACCTAACCGAAAATTCCAGTATACTCAACCTGGCTGCGTTGCTTGCACAAGCTTGAAATACCTATGTTTGCAATTACTTATTTTGATATTCCTGCAGACCTATATTCACTAATAATATACTCGTTATTTTGTAACCTAACAGTATTTTTAGTATTCCAATACTGTTGAACTTAAGTACCTATATAGTATATTTTAACTAGGTACAAATATTTTTATAACTGATAATTTCAATGAAAACTAATCCATTTACGGATTAACTCTACATCCAACGTAATGAGCCGACATTTCAGACATAAGAATCCGTAGAATATCGTGCATCACTATAAATAGTTGTGAGCATAGGTTTACTGAGATTTGTAACCTTATAAGCATTGCTAAGCTGAGCGTTGAAAATTCTTGGAATTTGGGAGAGCCATGCCCTGAATGGAGGCTTTGCCGCAAAGCTTTATTGGAACTAAAACAGCAGAAGTACCTTTTTTTACGTTGAAACATACCTTGACCGTTATTTTTAAATAGCGTTGTGCGTAACTGTTTCCATATTGAAAATGTATGTTATTTTAAGCATTTTGACGCCTTTGTACTCCAACATAGGGTTTAGGATAAGATGTAACTACATACTTACAAAGAAAAAAAAACGGAGTTTCATCAATCCAATCTTGGTACGGTCAGTGCCGTCTTTTATCTGACTCCTTTTCCTTACTTTTCTTTGCAAGAGGGGTCAAATAATGCAGGGCACTGACTGTACTATTGACAAGTCATCTGCGACAACTTTGCTAACAACTTCTAACCATCTTTCTCCTCAATCCAGGCCGAATCCGAAGTGGCTGCCCTCAACCGACGCATCCAACTGCTGGAGGAGGACCTCGAGAGGTCCGAGGAGCGTCTCGCCACAGCCACCGCCAAGCTGTCAGAGGCTAGCCAGGCTGCCGACGAGTCGGAACGGTGAGTCCGCACCGTAACAGACGGTCACTTAGCTTAATGGAGGATAGAGGATGTTACGCTCACTCCATATGAACATACAAGTCTATAAACAAATAATAATGCTAGGTTCGAATCCTAGGTTACAATAGCCACGATATTTGTAGTTTTAAAGTAGGTACTTAGAAGTAGAATATGAGTTTTATATTGAAAGTCACTGATCGTAAAGAGTTCAATTTTGTTTGAGATTACTTGAATTTGAAGATACCATTTTGAAATGTTCGAATTTGATGACATACATAGTAAAACTATCGGAAGTACATACAATCTCTTACAGATCTAAACGTTATCTTGTGTCGCATAAGGTACTGATAAATTCAAGTGAGGAGGATTTAACTATCCGTCCGTAGTAACACAAGACAACGACATTGAACCCACATACATACATACCAACCCATTGAGTGGCTTCTTCAAATTCAAAGCTAAATTGAATTACCAATAGAGTATTGAGTTCTATTTTTATACAGGGTGTTTGGAAGGGAGCTGTACATACGCCTAGGGTAGAAACTAGGGATAGTCTGCTACCTACCCCCGCCCAGTTTTTTTTTAATTTATTATTATTTTTTATTTGACTTTTTTATGATTTTTTGACTAAAACTACCTGTAGCTCAAAATCTATCCATGGGACCGGTCGGCTAATGGTCTTGTTTTAATCGTTAGAGTCTTAGGGTCCTGCAAAAAAATATTTTACACCAGAAAATTGTGGAGAAGAAAAGTTATGGGGCCTGAAGTACCGTAGTAAGGTAAAGAAATAATTTTAAATTAAAAAAAAACCTTGAGGCCAAGGTCAATATAATGGGCGGGGGTAGGTAGCAGACTATCCCTAGTTTCTACCCTAGGCGTATGTACAGCTCCCTTCCAAACACCCTGTATATAGTTGTAAATATTTATCCTTTTATATAACTGTGTGCATGATTGTTTCTATTGTTTTTATTTTTATGCCCTTAACCACCATATTCTTGATTATTACAACTATTTCCACGATTTCTGTCTTTCCTAATCTGTTTTCTGTTTAAATCCATGACCCTGTTTTTTCGATATAATTTTGGAAGTCGTTTATTTGCCACTGAAAATGAATGATTTTCAAAACGTTATTAAAAAAAAAATAAAGTCAAAATAGCCACATACCACATAACGAGTGTTTTATCGATGTTATAACACGCATGTGTTTGACCCCGCACTAACCAGAATACGGAAGGCGTTGGAGAATCGAACCAATATGGAGGACGACCGCGTCGCCATCTTGGAGGCACAGCTGTCGCAGGCCAAGCTCATCGCCGAAGAGTCCGACAAGAAATACGAAGAGGTGAATGCTTGTCCAACGTCCAACTCGTTATACAAACCGCCAATTAAAGTTCCTCCAAAATTTCTCATTCCATTACGGTATTTCAGTGATGTCACATTATAAATATACCATACGTAACTATGATGGAATGCGAAACTGAAAAAGAAACTTCTGTTGGCACCAGTGACGTGTTATTACGAGCATTGTCCCCCGTACCACCGAAATTAGCATATTTTAGCACCGCAGTCGTGCCATGACAATTAAGTTAAAACTTATCTGTGGAGAGGGGGATGTGTTCCATATTCAAATTACTGTGACACCACGACTTATGAACCGTTAAAAGTTAGGTTTCATTAAAAAGATAGCTGTGGTTTTCAAGTTCATCTATAACATCATTAATCGCTGTCGAAAGACAAAATGAATACGAAATTGATTTATAATAAACTTCGGTGAATAAACTGAAGAGTTTTGGTGTCATGTCGATAAGAATATTAATAATAACACAAACTGCATTAGATTTATGGCATTCTAAAACCTGATAATCTAGTTTTGAATTTGTAATTATTATAAATGCAATAATATATTGAAATTAGTCATTTAAGAGAGACCTAGATTATTGGTTTTAAATGTTAATATTCCGAATATTGCAGAAAGCGACGTTGTGAACAAGGTGAAAGGCCTTAAGTTAGTTGCAATAATTTCTAAAAATTTTGAGTATGTTAAATTCTCATAAGAATTTCATTCATTATAGAAATGAGACAATAAGGACCAGCCAGTACGTAATATTTGGAATGCTCAAAGTTACGTTTGCGTTTTAAAGCAAATTAAAATCCTACCACGGGTTTTTATTTGCAAGTTTATATTGAAACGGGCAATAAACCAACCATCGCACACACACGGCGATGAGCTCACTATTGCTCGGTTCACTTTATATTTCAGCTGTCCGGTTCCAGGTTGTTTGTCGCTTTATATGTTCCTCTCTAGCGTGTTCGTTACTTGCATGTCTTCTAACAAATGGGTTACCCTTGACTACGCCCCCACCTACAGATAGCACTTGATCATCTACTAAAGTTGTGTTTCGTGGTCCAGCGCCCGTAAGGTCCTCGAGAACAGGTCGTTGGCCGATGAGGAGCGCATGGACGCCCTGGAGAACCAGCTCAAGGAAGCCAGGTTCCTCGCCGAGGAAGCCGACAAGAAATACGATGAGGTCTTTATATGGGAGTTTAGATGTCGTTTGGTTTGGCTTGTCTTGCTTGCAATACGCATGTAATGAATATTTCATAAAGATGCCATCTGTTGCATCGTCTTGAATAATCAAATCGCTATCTTTCCATATATGGTCAATGTGTTTCAGTGTTTACCGAAAGGCTGCTGTTCATTTGAACGAGTCGCATTTCCAGTGTTGAATTTGTTTCCCTAATTACTGACATTGTTTTGTCCTTCAAAATAACTCCATTGATGTTTTTCAACATGCCCCGAAGTGATACCTTTGTAAAATTCAAAATCTTCCTTACTAAACATTGAGGTGTGAATTTCGAAGTGATATTAACCAAACCCCGCAAATTAACTCGTGTGAGCTTGATTTCGAGTTCGTTACGTCATTGAGCAAATAGTCACGAAATAAAGAACGATGATTCTCGAAAGCGACGTATTATCGCATCATGATTAGATACTGCTATCCATCTACGACGTGTTTCCTTTGAAGAAGTAGTCACCGTGCTTAGATGCCAGATGGTGAGCAGAGCTATAATACGTCCTAATTCCCCTGACATGACCCTGCGTGGCAAAGTGAAGGCATTCGTAAAAGTCAGCGTCCCAAGAAGGAATCGTATCGCGCCTGATCTTGCTCCGTTCGCCTTATATGGTGGACTAGCCTCCTTCGTCGCACATGTTCTTACATAAGCATTACTTCCATATATGTAGGGTGTACTTGCTCAAGACTACGCCGTGACAGACATTAAACCTTAACGAATGACATACATGTTTGTTGGTGTCAGTAAAGTTGTGATGACTGGTTGTATAACGTAGTGTGGTATCTCCAGGTTGCTCGTAAGCTGGCCATGGTTGAGGCTGACTTGGAGCGCGCCGAGGAACGTGCTGAGACCGGCGAATCGTAGGTTTCCAATCCAAAGCGCTAACGGACCACTACTGCGTTGCGATGCTGACTTACGCCGAAATAAGAATGACACTAAATAGTTTCCCTTGCGCGTCGTTTCTGTCGACATTGTTATTTGGGCGTGTCACGCGATGCTGGTCGTTAGCGCGGTGGTCCCGACGCGTTATTTTGCAAGTTTTCGCCTCTGTTCTGCATGGTTGTTCATTTGCATTCTTAACATTCCGCACAGTAACCCGATTTACCTCCATAGGTATTTCTAACATCGGCTCTCACTGTTATTCTTATTGCATGCCCCATTCTAGGTCGCGTTCCAGACGGAAGCTGCTCAACAGGACTTTAAATTAATTTGCATTGTCATGACATTAATACGGTGCTGCCGGCTCACGCTGTTGATTGAACCGACAGCACTGCTTAATTATAAGGACACGGTGCAGATCAGTGACCCTCGACGTCGCACTCGAGCGTCGCTGCTCTCTATCAGACTAAAACAAGGGTTGCCCCATTTCATGGATATTTCTTATTTATGCAAATGTTAACTATCATGTCCATGTGTCGACTAAACTTCTGTCTTCAGTGTGTGTATAAATCTTAAACGTGGCTATAGGTTAGGATGTCAGGAAATATGTGTGGTATAGGGCAATTTTCGTTTTCAGATATGCACCGCATTACACCAGAATTACTGGCCGTATGCGTGCCGCACATATGCAAGCGCACACATCACCTAACGAATACGATAATGCACTAGATAGCACTTAGATAATTAATGTTTTATTGAAAAAAAGTAATATTTAGAACTAAATGTTTTGGGACAACCCTCGTTTATTTTTTAATTATGTGAGATCTGACACCGCTCTCGACTCCCCCATGCTTTGTGTGATCCTTTCTGACTTTGTTGTTTGTGTTTTTGCTCAAGTACCACTGCTTTGCTTTTAGTTTTAGCAGGACATCACCAGGATATTCATTTCTGCACTTACCTTACAAATGTCCGCACTTGATAAATACGTGCACCTGCTACGGACGAAAGTCCATTAACATAAAGTACGAGTCACGAAAGAGCTCGGTACACAGTAAATACTGGTAGTAAGGTTTCATTATCTCGAGTACTTTCTACTGTCATTTAGTCATTTGTTGTAAGCCTCTCTGGCGTCTTTAAACATGTAGCTGAAACATGAAAGAATCATGTGTGCACTTCACCTGCATTTAAACACAAACGCTGTCGCAAAGTTGGACACTTGTACGTAGTGCTGCACTGCGAAGCGCGTCGAGAGCGGTGCCCGGCTCGGTAGAGTAGTGTTGTGTGTGTGTGCGTTGGCGTGTACTAACGCTCGGCTGGTAGGTGGCGCGCAAACTTGTGCTGATGGAACAGGACCTCGAGCGGGCCGAGGAGCGCGCTGAGCAGAGCGACTGGTGAGTACTGCTTGAAGACTGCCGGAGAGCAGACCACGTGACCACTGTTAGCTACCAAGCGTGTATTCTGCTCCAAATTACGATACCAATCAATTTGATGAATATCTAAACATAAACTCAAATTCTTAGCATTTATTTCAAATACATGAGTTACAGGCGCTTTAAATTGTCTAAAGTAAAAAAATAAAGCTAGTCCAGCCATAAGGCATAATAAATAACTGTGAAAAGACTGTAGTTGCCCATTCCAAAGCGAATATCTCTAAAGAGAAAAATGGACAAAAGACTCCACGTAACGAACAATTAACAGAATTTTGAGATCGTAAACGGTTGTTTACAACAAATAAGTGTAAAGATAACAATTTGGAGCTGATTACACGAGTGGTTTGATACACGAAAGAAACAGAACACGTTGTCGACTCTCTAGCTATTAGCCCTAAGGTTTCCTCTTGTTCATGACCGATGATGGCTCTACCATCAAAGATTCTAAAGTAATTGATCCCATACAAAAACTAAATGGCATAGATAGACCCTCCCAATTTCGGGGTTCATAGAACAAGAGAAGACCTTCTGTCGTTGGCAGATTAAGAACTGTAGGCATCCACAGGAGACCTGTAGATGTCGATAGTTCTACACGATATTGTTGAATTCATTAATGAATTTGACGAAAACATCGATGCACGAGATCATGTTATAGTAACAGTACGAGTCAGTGAAAACAAGAAAGTCTTAGCTCGATGTGAAGTAATTAAATTGCAAATTAAACTCTTATCTGTATGCGTTTGAATTTTCACTGATACTTGCTGATAAATTGTACAATATATCGTTAGTTGCTGAGGCGATGATAATTGTATCGCGCGCCACTCAAGGCTTGCCCACTTCAGATTTGTGATTAAAAGTTGGGTACACCTAAATTCATCGTCTTTGCAACATTGCATGATTATGTTGTTAGATAGCTGCTCGAGTTTCTTATCATTACTGTTGTGGTGACTAATAATCTATTTTTAGAAATTCAAGCAACTACCCAAATAGCGTAGTTCATTTAATTTACTCACCTTAATCAGCACGCTTTTTTATTACACTTATAAATAAGTATAAATGTAAGACGACACGTTTTAAATTGAAAAATATGTCGGCCACTGATCAAGTGGCCAGTAGTTAATTGATATTGATTAGAAGCTGTTAAAATTTCAAGTTAAATAGAGCAAATACTTAATAATAATTATTGTATTTATCTTGTCGAAATACTTAATTGGCGTTTGAAAAGAAACTGAATTGCAATTTGCCAAATTAGTACATCAGAGAATTACAAAATGTTGCTCTAGAAATTTCAATACTTAGTAATGATTTATTTGGCTTTTTGTGTACAGTAGAAGTTGATTGTTTCACTTTCTGTTCCTCAGCAAAATCGTCGAGCTTGAGGAGGAGCTCCGTGTCGTTGGTAACAACCTGAAGTCTCTGGAAGTCTCCGAGGAGAAGGTATATTTCTGTGATTTTATACTTTTAGATTTATTTAGGCTAGAAAACATGAAGCTAGGAATGTAATACATGGGATGATATCGAAATCCCTAGTTAACAAGAAATTATGATTTTTTTGATGATGATATTAATAGTAATGGACGAAACACTCCGAATGATGCACCAACCTTTGTAATCATAACGTACCGCAGTAAGTTCCTTACTTAGTCTCGAACTTCATTTAATGATTAAGGCTAGGACGAAGCAGTTGAACTTCCAAGTAATGCTAATTGTATGTATGATGCAAATGAACTCGTGTATGAAGTGTGTGACTGTGATTGTTGTACCCGACATAATGTACACCAAGAGTAACCAAGTGACATTCTATACAGGCCAACCAACGCGAAGAGGAGTACAAAAATCAGATCAAAACCCTCACCACCCGCCTAAAGGAGGTGTGATATCGAACGAGACGCGTTCATATAGCGAGTGTTTATGTTAGCTTGCCTAACTGCATTCTGCTGCAAATCTAGTCTAGTCTCTGTCTGATTTACCATTAAATGTACCAGTCTTCCGACTTTGGTGATGGTAAATAGGATTTAGAGAATAGTGCGTCCGTAATAACTCGTGTTCAGTTTTCCTCCAAATTGATTCCTCCCTCCTGTTTGCTGTTTGAATGTTTTCTTTCTAACAGATATGTCGCTGTAATATAGTTTTAACTTTGACTTTGTTTTATTTTTACTTTAGTATCGTGCAGCGTTGTTAGTAGTAACTGCAACTCTGCGCGATGCAGCATGATTCAGTTTTCGCTGTTTTGTGTTTTTTCGTTAACAAATAATACTCGCAGGCTACGCAAAGAGAAGAGACATACGAGGGTCAAGTCAAAGTGCTGGACGCTCAACTCAAAGAGGTAAAAGGACAGCCGGACCGGAGGATTTACGTAGATAGACGGTTTCGGTTGTAGTTTCGTTTCATGTTCATTGCCATTCAGTGTTTTGGGATAGTACGAGTACGTTGGGTTGTGGGCTACAAAAATTGTAACTTAACCATAAAACATTTTTGACAAAACATGTTTATGATCATATTAAATAGTTAAGTTGTCATTTTTGTGTTCATGATTCAGCTTCGTAAAGGCTACGTTCGTTGGTGTAGGTTCTAGTGTCGAGTGGCTGATGGCGGTTGGTGCTTCATCTATGTATCTATGTACAAGACTCTCTCCTATATCTGTACCTACCTGTGTATTAATTACTTCTATATTAGCTGTAAGAACTATGCCTGTGTTGTGATTGTACGCTTTAATAGATTGGGGTTCTGCATTTGTATGTGATGGAAATACTTCTGCTAATTTTATCCCTGCTTTATATTAGTCCGTTCCTTAGAGACGCTTCAATATTTAGCTTCTTCGAAAACTTCGACATAACACAGGACTTCATGAGACTTCTTTTTCCTGTAGTTAAATTTACTTCTGATGCAGATTGTTAATGCATCGTTTTTCCTGGTATTACAAAGATTTATCTGCCAAAAAAGTCGACACCGGTTTCCAAGAATTGTTATCCAGTTTTACCAGATGAAGAGGAACACATATTTTCGGGGATTAACAAAGCCATGTCTCACCTTCAATTCCACAATAATCAGGAATGATATGGGTTCTACCATTACATTGGGTAAAGAGTACAGTCACAACATGGCAGTGGCATGTCGGATTTTTGCCATTAGTAATCCGTCCTGTGTGGCTAGGCAATGGCGACTCGTGACCACGTGGAGGATAAGATACACAACCTCTCGCAGAAACTCTCGCAAGTAAGTTGTGCTCGATACAGAGGGTTTCTGGTCGTCCTAGCAATCAACTAGAGGAAAATATAGGAAATTTTTTTTATGGAAAGTACGAGACTAAAGATAATTGGGAAAAGAGTAATTTAATATTTGGTAAAGGAAAGCAAAAAACAGGGAAAGATGGGAACAAAAAAAATATGTTAAGAAAAAAAAAAACATCTGAGATTTTTGGAAAAGAAAAACTAAAATAACTTGAATGCCAATGACACACAACTTGGGCGTAAGTTATATTTTCAATAAAGGTGATTGTATTATTATTGTTAATTTTTATAAAAGGACAATTTTATCAATTCAGATTATCATTAGTCATGATCTTGTTATTTACTATCTATAGACTTATAATACTAGATATTTCCATTTCTAAATAAGTACCTACTTGAAAATATAGATTCTAAATAAAATTTCTATGGACGACCAGGGCACTTTGTTGGTAATGTGTTTTATATATATTTTCACAATCATTTATTTTCTATACTTTGGGTAAAATGGTATTTTCGTATCTAGTGTTGTAGTTTCACCACTCAGCACATAGCCGCTTTCGGTAAAGGTAAAATGCATGGTGATTGTGAGGCTTTAATTGTTCATAACATAGTTGTTTTTTTTTACTAAGTACTAAATATTTTGTAAATATTTATTTTTATTTTTGTTAAAACAATCAAGATTTGGAATAAATATAATTGGAAATAATCAAAAAGTAAATTCATAGCATGTCTAATTGTGTAGTAAAACAGTCTATTTTCTGATGATTTGACATATTTGACACACATGAATTAATATTGTGAAATAGTGTTGCAACAATTTAAAATGATATTAATTTTTAAAGAAAAATAACTTTTTATTAATCTTAAATTAAAGGTTGTTATAAAACAGAAAATGGGCTGTTTTCTTCAAGATCAGAAGTTAAAATAGACTTAAAATGGTTTCAGGCTGAGGCACGCGCTGAGTTCGCCGAGCGCTCCGTGCAGAAACTCCAGAAGGAGGTCGACAGGCTTGAAGGTAATCTATCATTTCGTATATTTACAAAAATATACCATATGATACTCGTATTATATTTGTCCCAAGAGACACTCTATATAATTAATATGAAAAACAATTGTAGCCAAATTGTATTCAGTGTTTTTTAGAGCAAGGACACAAAAGTCAAAATTATCTTTATAATGACATTTATTGATGCTAGTTTTCCAAGTTTTCAAGGGTCTCCAGATATATAACAGAATATACAACGTACAGCAGTTTGGTTAAGTTTTAAATTCAAATATTTCACAAGTCAAGTTAAAATAACATGTTTGAATATAACAATGCTTTGAACATTACGCACTTAAACGTTACCATCTCAGCCGTCATTAGATCTGGCTTAACGAGTTATAATGCTGTACAATAGAATTTGAAAGCTTTTTTTCTGTAATTTCTGCTACAATCTCAAGCTTATTTTATCTTAATTTCATAGTAACAGTGTTAGAGTTTTATATTGTGCACAGAATAGTTTTTGTGAATTCATAAAATAATAATAAACCGAAATATAAAACATAACTTTTTGTTAAAAGCTCTTTCAACTTTCTTTTTGGTGTTTGCGGCTCAAATTCAATTCTGTGCAATATTTTGTTGTTAGCATGACTTTTAAGTGTCTCCTACTAGACTGCTCAATCCTTTAATGTGTTTTTGTTTCTGTAATTTTGGCATGGTTTTATATTGATGTTGTTTTTTTGCCTGTGCTGTTTGGTGCAAATGTCAAAATCGGATTTCCTCATAAAAAACGTAGGTGTCATCTGTCACATAAACTATTATTTTGCATAGTTTATCAAATAACTGAATTGAATTCAATGACAAATATCACGAAAACAAGTGGTGATTTGTAGATGAACTCAGTCAATGTAAATAAGGATTTAAAAAAATGGGTAAGTTTCTCCAGAAACTGGGGAAAATATTGTATCCGATGATTGAACGTTTGGACCAAACGGTTGTTTGTTGTGTGTCCTATTGACCGTGGCCACGTCGCCCTTGCAGACGATCTGGTGTCCGAGCGCGAAAAGAGCAAACTCCTGCAGGAGGAGATGGAGGCCACGCTGCACGACATACAGAACATGTGAACACTCCCGCACGCGCCCATTCCGCTCACTCCCGGCACTTCACTAGCTTAATCGCACTGACAGTGACGACATTGACATCTGTCACTTTAGAGTTGCCACCGCGAAAATTATGAGGCACCAAAATTTAAGCAGTGACCTAGTATGAAAGAAGTTTTATTTAAATGATACATTTTCGAACTTCTTTTTTATTTCAAGACTACGCTAAGTAAGCCGAGCGGGCGCCTAGATGTTATTAGTTATAGAGTAATTGCCAGCCGCTTTTTAATGTAACTTCAAAATCGATTGTTTGCTACGAAAGCACTGCCATGTGCAATTTTTTTATTTCATCCACAAATTACTAATATTTATGTCCGTATAGTTGAAACGTGTAATTTGTTTTATAGTCATTACTTTACGAGCGTGCCTGATATGTCAATGATCGATATTTATATGACGTATGCAGTCGCTTTTATAGCACTCTAGTGTAAGGTATAAAATGATAGTATCGACATTCCAAAAGGGGTCCAAAAATGTTATGCATTTTACACTCAACTTAAAAAGACATTATTTGCATTATTTATAAAGAAATGCACATCGTTTTTTGTACAATATTTAAATTGTCTATGGATTTGTAGAACAAATTAGTCGCTGTATTCTGTTACGATAATTTAATATTTCACTCGAAGGGATAGTGCATACAATACGTCGTATGCTATATTTTTCATATGCACTGTTTGCAATTTATTATGAACTTAATTTACTTAATGTTAGTGAAGAGATTAGATATTTTTATTCAAGAGTGACGGTAATACAATAAATAATGATATTTATAGGAATATTCTTGCTAAATTGGAAATAATTGATATTCTATTATGTTTGAAGTATGATTTTCTCGTGTCATAATTGAGTTTGTTGTTATTTATTTAAATTAATCGATGAATAAATGGCGACTATTCCGAGTTGTAATGTTTGCGCGTTTTCGCTCGCGCTGGCTACTTCGCGATGATGCATGCTCACTCGTTTGACGTGTGACGTGCACGCTCGCGGTACATACGTCCGTACGAACGATACAGTAACGTAGGGAGTCCGTCTTATTAATATTATCGATTAATGAATTGATTGATAAGTTCGTGAAAAATAATTTAATGATTTTTAAGAGTATTCTAATAAAAGTGTTTATGAATATATATTATTATTTTTAACCCGTTGTATTTTTTTACTAACTCGTGTGTTACCCTGTGGTTTCCCTTCGACTAACGCCCCGACGACGATTCTATCAGCTATAACGTCGATCATTAATGTATTATAAAGTCATCTTCATCATCATTGAAATATAATCCGGTAATCACTGCGGGAAGTTCGGGGCGAACCAAAATTATTGGCACAAAACGAAGAAATGCTCGGTGGCGAGCGGGGTCATGAGTCATGAAGCATTGTACATTAAAATGTCCGCGGCACGGGGCATGAGAGGAGCCTAAGCCCTGCACGTACCCGTAGAGTAGCGCCGTGCTAACGAACGCATGCGAACACAACGCTCTCACGCGCCGCCTGATGCAGATGACCTCATCAACGAGATCGAGCGGTACAACGATATCGGCTACGACATCGACGACTCCTTCGTGGAGCTCATCCCTGGCGTCGACCCCAACGACCGGCAGATGGTCGCCATCCGCGAGGCCGCGCGCAAGGAGTACGAGAGACTGCATCCCAAGCCACCGCCCAAGGAACCCACCCCGCCACTGGCAGAAGTCGCCGCGCCACCGCCAGAGGGAGCTCCGCCCGCAGACGGAGCCGCGCCTCCCGCCGACGGAGCACCCGCCGCTCCCCCAGCTGACGGCGCAGCCCCTCCGGCTGAAGGTGCCGCACCGCCTGCTGATGGTGCAGCTCCTCCTGCCGATGGCGCAGCTCCACCTGCTGACGGAGCAGCCCCACCCGCTGACGGAGCAGCCCCACCGGCAGAAGGAGCACCCGTAGCGCCTCCCGCCGATGGAGCTGCTCCTCCTGCTGACGGCGCTGCCCCGGCGGCCCCGCCAGTAGATGGAGCTGCTCCTCCCGCAGAAGGAGCCGCCCCTCCCGCAGAGGGTGCTGCCCCCGCTCCTCCCGCTGACGGAGCCGCACCTGCTGCTGCTCCGCCAGCGGAGGGAGCTGCCCCCGCACCCCCTGCGGAGGGCGCGCCGGCAGCAGCACCCCCAGCGGAAGGAGCCCCCGCTGCGCCCGCGGCAGAAGGAGCACCCGCGGCAGCGCCGGCACCTGACGCCGCTGCAGCACCCGCGCCGGCCGCTGACGCAGCTCCTGCTGCAGCGCCGGCCGAGACCGCGCCCGCGACCGCACCCGCACCCGCGCCCGCTGAAGCCGCTCCCGCGGCGCCGGCGGCCGAGGCTGCCCCGGCTGCACCTCCGGCAGAAGCCCCCCCAGCGGAATCCGCGCCGCCATCTTAAATACGTCGACCTTCTGCTCGTTACTTTCGGACTCTCTATTACTCTGTAACCACGTCCCGGGTCGTGGTCCCGGAGGAACCTAGTGCGACATCCCCCCGGAGATTTATTTTTTATGTTGGCAATAAACGTCTGAAACTATAGCTGATGGAATTAATCTGTCCCCCGTTGTCCCCCGCCGGGCCGCGTGCATGCGTGTGAGTGACGCGACTAACTCCGAGCCGCTGCGAGTGACCGCGCCGCTGTCCGCAGACGATCTGATCGCCAGCAAGGAGGTGTTCCACGAGATCGGCGGCGAGCTGGACTGCGCCTTCGACGACCTCGGGCTGCGCACGCCGGCGATCACACCCGGCCGCGCCTGCGAGCGCTGCACGTGCTGCCACTGAAGTCCCACGGCTCTCCACGCTCATATGCATTTACGATACACGACAAACGCGTCTTGATATTCTAGTCAATCATTAAACCATAACAAAACTACTACCGAAAGCTTTCTAACTGAGTTTGCATGCTAGACTTCGACGAATCGGATCCTTACACTGTCGACGCAAAAACAAACAAGCTTTATAACCCAGCGAGACCGACGCATGGCTTCAGAATAACAAGGATCTAAACATGTAAGCATTTAACTTTTATTACTACCGCTGCGCTGCTGTTAGTGCGCTTACAGACGGATGAGTTGCAAGCAGTCAGTAATACATAATGGCACATCATGTTGAGCTGCACACAGATACTCAGATCAGATTCATTACAGCCTTACAATCATCAAGCATGAGGCTTTGAGAGAATGCGCTTGCGCAGCACAGTTGAGAGTCGCGACCATACAACACGTCGCACCGTCTGTAACCGCCATTACGCTGACACTAATTTTCCTTACGACTTGACTTAGGAAAGAGAAATATTTACATAAATATATTGAAGTCTAAGACAGGATGTTAAATAATTTGAGATAATATTGTGTTATAATGTTTGGGCAAATACTATAATATTGTGTCCAATGCGCAGACGAACTTGTCGCCGAGAAGGAGAAGTACAAGGACATCGGAGACGACTTGGACACCGCCTTCGTGGAGCTCATCCTCAAGGAATAAACTGGCACCTTCGGCTAGGTTCGGTTATGTTCGGGTCCCACCACGCGGCTACTACCACCTTCCGCCATTTAAATATCCGAATACATGTATTTTACTTTATAATTTTATACTCCTAATTTAAAGTATTAAAATCCATAGCTTTATGGCGGTATTTATTTTCGAGTAATATAATAAATTAATTTATTACCTATGACTGGTTTTATTTGATTTCCTGTAGATAGCACCTTCATTGCTTTGTATGTTCGAGTACATTGGTAGATTTGAGTAGAATAGAACCTGCTGCGGCTGATGATGTAGAAATGATGTGACTGCAAAATAGACTGCTTTGGCTTCAAACGTCTGTATTTTACCTGCATTCAAAACCCCGCTGTATACAACACTAGTGATACTATTTTTGATTAAAAATAATTTATATTGTTGGGTTATTGACCTGATTCAACTTGTCTATTTTATCCCCAATTTCAAAGCCTTATTTAATTTTAATGAAGAAGAACATACATAGGTAATTTTAATAAAAATGGGCTACACATTTGAACGAAACATTGCATTTACTGGGGCCCAGCATTGGAACAATAAGGCTACATCAAAATGAATTCACTACGATAAATAGTTATTTGAGCATCGCAGATAACAATAAAATAAGAGTCCTATTCTAAGAAATGAAATCAAAGGTAGAATATGTACAGCGTCTGTTGCCAAAACCATGCTTGAAATCCAGTTACCCTGCTTAAGCTTTACTTACATTTCAGTAGATAGAACCTGTGACGCTGCTTTTATTGGGTAAGTAAGTAGCAAGCTTATGTTTGAGGTAGATTATAGAGCCATTCGATTTCTATTTACATTTTTTTATTAAATATATTAAGTTGCACGCACTACAAGACAATTAAAAAAAGATTTAGTCATAAGATAATAAAAAAGTTAAAAGGCCAAATACTTGATCTATTGAAAGAAAATCTATTTCGTCCTGGATTGTACCCTATAAAAGAATAAACCAATTAATTACTAACTTTCTGTTCACGCCCTGAATGTGTAACTAAACAACTAACATTACTAACAGACGAGGTGATCGAAGAGCGCAGTAAATACAAGGCTATAGCTGAAGAAGTGGACCAGACATTTGCTGATCTGTCAGGATACTAACGCGACCATGTTGACGCGGCCGCCATCTTGAAAATAATGGCGGAAAGACTGCGAGCGCACTCGGTGGATGTTGCTTCGAAAACGTGCCTATTATAAAAGAACACATGAAACCTTACAAAATAATACTCAATTAATTAAAATGTAAAACAAAGGACAGGTTTCATGTATTGAATTTTATAATGGACTTCATATTCTTTGCACAGAGCTCACGTTGAGCAATGGACAAACTATTTCAACGATAGTTCACTTTGGATTGGTTGCATTCCGTCTGATATTTTTTAGGAATGAACTATTGCTATGTAACTTAGCTAGACGCTATGAAAATATGTGAATTTTATTGATAGAAAAGAATGTCTTAAATCGGTGGTCATAACATTAGGTACATCCAGTTTGCATTGAAAACCTAATTTCGAACGAATTAAGGGCGCAAAATAATTAATGTGTTAAAGCTAAGTATGACTGTTCTCTGACTAAAGAGAGTTTACGCTTACTTTAGAGACTTTCTTGCCAACTGTTTTCTGCCTTACTTTTAAGACTTCTGGGAAATACATTTCCTTCTAAGATGTAAAAAATGTGGTGTAGTATCACATTCAGACGCCTCTTTGCTATAACTGCGATCAGGAGCAACAAACATTCAGAAATGTAACAAATGTTCAAGTTAAAAAGCCATGTTGCTTATTTGTTACTATTATAGAAAGAAACATTTACATATTTCAAAATAAGGATGTCCAGAATTATCGTTGTTATCAAGATGTCTATTTGTATAAATATTTTTGAGAATTATACAATATCTAGTGTAGTGGTGATAAAAAACTACCTTTCATTCAAAATAACCATGTGTACCTAAAGTCATTTAATCGAAATTGTTTTAATTGGTCAGATTAATTTTAAATTGGAAGTCCTGAAACGTTTTTGGGCTTATTTGATCTAGTTAGGAACTACATTATATTGGAATGCGAAGTCTTAGTTACATAGTTCCATGTTATTAATTATTATATATTTATCATCCGGTTGCTGTCCAAATATAAGCAGTGGAATCAACGTTACAGAGTTGAATATAGAATACCAAACCATGAGTCAGTTATATTAAGTAGCCATATACTTAAGGTTTCTCGAAATATCTTACTAAGCACTGTAAACTGCTTCATCTGAGTTTGTAATAAACGAGTGTATATCGGTTCAGTTGAAAAAAATGGATAAGAATACACATTCGTCTTCATTCTATTCTTAAAATAAAATAGAAAATGTCTGTGGGGAAAAAATTATAACATGAAACGTGAAACTATCGCTTCCGTTCCTTGATAGCCATCTTCGGAGTAACGCGCTCAAACGCCCTCGTAAACTGAGTTTGTGCAAAGAAAATTAAATCTAATAGATACAGCTATTTTATTACTTCAAAGCTCACTTTCATGTAGCATTGAATGCGCCTAAAACACTGCCGATGTTTTGTGTATCTCTGCCGCGGGTTTTTACGAGAATCGTTTTTTATGATGTGTAAAACATAATCTTATGAAATATGTAACGAGTTTTTGTTTGTGTTAGGCACTATTTATGTCTTGGTCACACTTTGAGATACATCGAAGATGAATTCTATTAGCCATCCATAAGTTATATTTTGCTTTGCAATGAACAAAGCTATTGCCTGAGTAAGTATGCTATCACAATAGGTTAAGTTTTTACCAGTTTTTGATATAGAAAACAATGTTATCCATCCAATCAAAGTGTGATTAAGACAGCGAATTACACATAGTCATATGATCATTAATAGGTTTGAGAATTTTGTACTTGTTTGTACTCATTTAGCTTAGATTTTGTACGGCAATGTTATTGTACAGTCGCCAGCATATCAAGGTACTGCAATCTGTCAGACTTCTATAGATTTTCAACTCTATCTAAAAAGTATTAGGTTCAAGGTTGATCAGGAAAATTTGCCAGTATCGGGTACCATGATATGCTGGTCTCTGGCCTTCAATTATAATTGTATCTTCTATATGCTTCATACTTTTCGTAAGTACCTACCTTCTTCATACCAGTAAGTCTTTCTATGACAGCTTCTGAGGAAGTATAACTGCGCTTTAAACTGTTCACTCTTGTAAAATAAATTTATATTAAATCTATTTGGTGTTTTATTTTCGCTAGCAGAGAGTCGGTATTCCAATGTATAGTCAGAAACACCAATATTACCACTTAGAAACGTTTGGAAGCAATTTTCGCCTACTGTTTGAATTAAATTTTCATGTTTCGTAATTAAACTAATATTTTGAAACCCATGTTATTTTATAGTCATAAATCTCAAAGCTGCTATTGTTATTTCACGAGAAATTCGCGTTTTAACTTGGCCAAGTATTTACTTATTATTGCTCGTGACTGTGTCTCCCTAAACTTTATCATTATCAAAAAACTGGCTTTCAATAGAAAGCAGTAAAAGAAGATGTACCAAAGCGTGCCTATTTAGAAAATAAGGTATTTAAACCACATAAGATGAAGATCTAGAAATCAATGGTGCGTCAAAGTCAATCAAATTGTGAGTGGTATTTAGTATGTAGGCTCATAATGGCTTTCAACACAGCATTAACTAATTGCAAGCAGTTCATAAGAAGACAATGGGTCCACGTTAGCGCGATAAGGGTGTGCTACGTGCTACGCTACGCTACGAAAATGCTACGAAACTTCGTAGCACTATTATACATAGCATCTTTAGACACTTAAGCAAAGGTACTTGCATAGCCCTCATGTAAGTTGACCAAGATTATGTCTGGACCTGAAAATAAACTGTTTCGGGACCGCTGAGTGAGAGGACCTGGGTTTGATTCCCGGGTCGGCCAAAGTGATACTGGGTTTTACCATCAGAAATGGCCCAGTGGTGGTGGCCCCGACTTACGAACAGTAAGTCGTGGGTTCGAACCCACGGCACATTACTTTGTGTAATTTATTTCATCACCACTGCGCTCACAAAAGTGATGGACAAGAGGTCTTCTCTGGAAAACCGGCATGTACTAGAACTCAAAATTCGAAGACTTGTGTCATCTACCAATCTGCACTGGGCCCGCGTGGTAGATTATAGCCCCTTCCCTCTCGAAGAGTCGAGGTCTGTGTCCCAGCAGTGGGAACATTAATAGGCTGATGATGATGATGAATTTTGAAGTCTTTGTTGGTGCCCAGTTGATGGCAAAGGCTCGCGTTACATGGGACTTAACATAACTGGGTGCTTTCTATAAGGTACAGCTTTTTTATTTTTGTTGGAGCTGGTAAATCATCAAATGACTCCTCCCGCTCTGGGCAGAGCGGTAAGGTGTGTCAGACTTCTACTAATTAAAACACACCGATGTTCCTTCTTAGCCCTTTGTGTCTAGGCCGCGGAATCTCTTTCGAACAACCCGCAGCCCCGACGGGCGTCGGCCCTTGCAGGCCCCTTCCATATTGCTAACATCTCTTTACAGCGCGCGTGGAACACGAACGCGCTGTCGAGACGGCCCGTTGTCGTCAAAAGACGGCCGGACGGCGATCTAGCCCATTACTCACCGTCCACAGGCCCGTGCCAAAGGTAGCCGGAAGCAATCACGCGTATCCCGCGGCGGCTGGGACGACAGGTTCTCTCCCCTCTCACGTTCCGCCACCTCCTTCGCTAGCATCACTGCTTCGCAGAAGGAGGCGACGGCGTCCCATTCCCTCTCGCCAGGACACTATAAGGTACACCTCTGGTGAACCTTTTGGGGATTAAAAGGAAAAGTTTACGTGCTGAATTACCTAGTTTGGTGTACATAACGCTTGGTTGATGGCTTCGCGAAAGGTCGGGTATCACCTAGTAATCCAGACAAGCTTTTTATGAATAGGTCGGCAGATTGAACGAAGTCATAGCAGCCTCTAAAAAATGCCATTAGGTACGTACTATTATCGGTTATTTATACATAGGTACATGCTTCTAATTAACAACCCTGGAATTTGAGTTTTTCAAATGGATTACTGATCGTAGATTCTTAGTTAGTTTGCTAAAATCTAAATTGGCATGCGGGTCTTGCTTTAAACTTTTCAATCCGATAAGCGAGTGCCAAAATAATTATTTAGGTATTTATCACTAATAATAGCAACATTACGGAATCATCCGATACGATGCTATAAAACACAAAAAAAGAATTTTTTTATTTAAAATTAAACTTTATCTTTATATACCTTGAAATTGTACAGTAACGAAAAATAACAAAAAAAAGTTACCTTTCGTGCATCATCACTCAAAACAAACTCAATAAAAATCGTCTTTTGTTTATTCTCTCACAGAAACTCAAACATACCTACACTACATTAGTAATAATAGGTACCTATGAAATTGCCGTTTTGTATGAAAAAATTTAAACGATTTTTTTTCATGTATTTTTTATTTGTATTAATCGAAGTAATCACCCATGCAATCAATGCATCTTTGCCAACGCAGTGGCAGTTTATTGATGCCCGTCTTAAAGAAATCAGCTGGTCGGGAGGCAACAAATTCTTCAAAGGCATTTTGTACTGCCTCTCGGGTATTGAATTTTTTTCCCGCCAAGAAGTTATCCAAATTCTGGAAAAAGTATTAGTCTGTAGGCGCAAGGTCTGGTGAGTAGGGCGGATGACGGAGAGCTTCCAACCCCAGTTCTTGCAACTTGGAGACCGTCTGCTGTGCAGTATGAGGTCGCGCGTTGTCGTGCAGGAGCAGCGGAGACAAGCGATTGACCAATGCTGGTTAGAGATGTGCCAGCTTCTCCATCATTGTGATCAGTTCTTCACAGTACACATCTGCAGTAATGCTCACCCCGTTTGGTAAGAAGCTGTGATGTATCACACCGGCGCTAGACCACCAAACAGTGACCATCACTTTTCTAGGGGTAAGTTTTCGTTTAGGGCATTGTTTAGGTGCTGAACCAGGATCCAACCAACTTGCTGAGCGCTTGCGGTTATCAAACAGAATCCATTTTTCATCGCAGGTAAGTATAAGTCTAAGTATAAGTATAACGGGCTGGTGTCCGCAACTCCACGCTCAATGCGCGTATTTTACGTGCGGGTGGGAATATCACTCGATCCACCCCAGCTCCCCGAGAAAAGCCAGCAACCCCTTGGTGTTACTGGCAATCTCGCGGAGAGTACATGGGTCACCGAAGTATTTGGCCCTGTATGGGGCAACCCCCGGACAGTGCAGGAGCACGTGGGCTGCTGTTTCTTCTTCCTCCATGCAGGCTCGACACAGAGGACTATCTGTGACTCCTATAACAAAGAGGTGCTTGTTAAAAGTACCGTGTCCAGTGATGGCAGCCGTTACTGTGCGTAGGCCGTAGCCGTTCATCGCAGGTAACAATGCGGTTCAAAATTCCTTCATTTGTGAGTCTGTTGAGCAGTGCAAAAGGCACGTCTCGACGCGTACTTCGCGCTGGCGATCATTGAGTTCGTGGGGCACCCATTTGTCAAGCTTTTTTACCTTGCCAATTTGACGCAAATGGACCAATATTGTTTTGACGCTAACGTCTAAATCTGCTGCTAATTCAGCCGTAGATTGTGTATCATCAGCTTCCACAATCGCCTTTAATTCGTATTTGTCGACCAAAGTCTTCGGACGACCGCGAGGTTCATTTTTCAGGTCGAAATTTCCAGAACGGAAGCGAGCAAACCAATACCTAACAGGTGGTGCGTTGGTTTGTAGTGTTAGCTCCGTAAATGTCGTTGATGTTGCGTGCCGCTTGTGCCGCGTTGCTGCCACGACGGTACTCATATTCCATAATTACTCGAATTTTTAACGTATCCATGATGACGAAAAAGATTGAAATGCGATGAAAATGTAACACTAATCAATAAACAAATGACTACTTTTGGAAAAAAAAAACATGTTTTTAAAATAAAATTAACTTGAAATTAGAATTCTTAGCCAAACAAAAATTATTTTGATTTGAAATGGCCAGTACTGCAGAACGGCAATTTCATAGGTAAAGACCTAATAGACATCAACCCACTTCCAGGCAAACAAATCACATTCCAGCGTCGATTATGCAACTAGTGACCGCTCTCACCTATAGAAGTCCGGAGTGAGAAAATTTGGTAATTGAAGGGCCTCATAGGCGGGGCTGCGGGTTGTTGTAAGAGATACCGCGGCCTCGACATAAAGGGCTAAGGAGGAACATGGGTGGATTTTAGTCAGTAGAAGTCTGTGTCGCTCGGCCCAAGAGCGGGTTATTTGATGATTTCCCACCCCGCAAAAAAAGGGTACTCCAGATTTTCGCCAGTAATAAATAATTTTATCAGGATTCTATGACTTATCAAATAGAGAGAATAAGAGTTGGCAAAATAGGAATACAAAATTATTTTTCATAAATAAATGCAAAAAGCCAACGTCACGCGGTGTTCCCAGGCGGTCACCCATCCAAGTACTGACCGCGCCCGATGTTGCTTAACTTCGGTGATCGGACGAGAACCGGTGTATTCAACGTAGTATGGACGTTGGCGAATGCTACGCCGAATTTTGCTTTTAGTACCTATTTTGAACTTTTTTTTTAACCTTGTAAAGCACAGCTGGATCCGGTTAGACTGGTAATTATTGATGACTAGCGATACTAGTATATCTCTACCTCTATCTATCTGCAGTGCTATTCTCTAAAAGACAATTTCATGGCTGTAAGCTGCGACGAGCTCGTCGTCGAGACAGCTTTGAGATCGATCGAGCGTGTAGCGCTGATTAAAACTGTATTCACTAACGTGGTTGTGGTCGTCGACGAACTCAAGGCTGCATCCTCCCGTCGCTGGTTTCGTAGACGAATTAGGGCTTGGAACAAATTCTTTAAATCATAATCGATCAATCTCGACTAAGAGTTATAAGGGTTTAAAATATATATTTAAGGTCTATCTTGAAGTATTTTAAGTAATAGAGCAAAACTATAAACATATTTGATAATTTTATAAGCTTAATCCATATTTCTAATTACATTTTAAAGCTGAATGACTATTCCTTTACCTATTTCGATAACGCGACTCGGCCGCACGGCGACCAATCACCAATCACACAAACAAACGTCAAAACACTCAAGTATCAACAAGCGACGCTATCAAAACCACTTGAATTTTTCATTTAAAAACTTCTATGTGCTTTCTAATTTGTAACAGCGACTGCTTTGAACAAAGGTTTCTGTGTCTAAGAGGATAAATAAACCTACTGTTATGTGAGTATTATACGTTTACTGTTATTGGTTACTAATAAAGTTAATAATCTTTAACTAGTATTTGTATTACATCTGTAATAATTATGTCCGTAAAATTATTGTAGCTTTTGGATTTGACAGTTGTAGGCGAGGCTGCGGGCGAGGTCGTAAGCGTATTCGTCGCTGTTTTTTCTTAGTGAATACCAAAATGTATCAAGAACTGTCAATTTGCCCTCCGTACTACTCCGTAGGTTAGTTTTAACTCACGGCCGTCACAGCCTTGAGCGCTAGTGTAGCTTCATTCAGGTTAGTGAATACCAACTTAAGTTTCACCGCTGCGGCAGCGCTGCCAACAAGGCTTTATCGTTAGAGAATAGCATTGCTGGTAGCAGTCTAGACTGCTACCAGCTTGCTGACTCATCAATATTTTTATTAGTTCCTTCTGACACGGGTAAAAGAGCCGTTATAATAGTTTAAATTATAAACAGATAGAGTAATTACTTACCAATATACTCCTACTATTGACTGTCTTGGTATGGAAGATTCGCATGAATACAGGGTGTTCGGTATAACGAGGGACATTTTGAAAGAGAGTATTCAGTATTCGATTCTCGTCCCGAATATGTAAAAAAACTATAACCTTAATTTGTGACGTAATTGTCCCAAGGCTCCCGCACGCTCGCTCCAGATGTCACTTTATTAGACGTTTCTGTTTCGTCATTGTCCTATACCAGTTTTAAAATATGTATAAAGGGAAATGGATTATACCAAAAAGTCGTTGATCCGCACACATTTTCTGTGATAAACGAAATGGTGGCGAGACTTTTCCGAAATGTTTGGTATGGTTTTGTCTGTTATTTATCTGTGTTTGTTTTTGTTCATATTTTGTTTTGTTCATATTTAAATTAACATACTGTATAATTATAAATCTTTTTTCAGAATTCTAGAAAGGTATAATAACAATAAATGAATCTTAAATTAAAAATATAGGTAAATGTTGATGGATGGAAACGGAGAGGAAGACCAAAAAACGATGGTTGGATTGTGTGAGGAATGATAAATGAAAATAAAATGGTGTAAGATATGTAAGCGTCACGCTATCATAATTATACTCCATTTTCTTTCATCGTTGACAGAAGAGAATATTATAAAAGACGTGTTGAATCGATCCCAAGTAACATGTGACATATACAGAAATATTTATGATGTTGTTACCAGTGTCGCAGACTGAAAGTTCAAACGGTTTTTGAAAGTGTTATGTTTAAGTTGCTTTCATAAAGGGTGTAAAAGCACCCTTAACGCAAACGAGGCACCCTTAACGCGACGACAAAGGGCACTTGTTCTCCCCACCACTGCGATCATTTTTTTTGTTCGAGACCATACCTGGGAACCCCCTAGTTACGGAGATATTGGGGGTCGAAGTTCCAAATTTTTCACAGCTGTTCTTGTAAATACTAGTTTTTCAGGTTATAACTTTACTTAAATTACCTCCATGACCCGTTTACTAGTCAAAGCATCTACGAGCACAATGTTTTAAGAGTGCTACATTGAGTTTTACGTCGTTTTAATATTAAATTGAGATTTTTGACCTCAAAAAAAAGACGTTTCCCAGTATTTTTTTGCGTAGGGGTTCTTAGTTTGATGTACAGAATACTTATTTGACGTTTGTGAAGGGTTCATTTACACCCTGTATAACAACTTTTGGCCTTGTTTTCAAACCGCGATCAGTTTGTTTGTCCAACAAGTGGTCTCAGTCAAGATAATACAGAAAATCTATTTTACGAGAAAGTCAAGTCGGTTTCTGTAAGCTGCATACTATTAATAAGACCATAAAAATACTCTATTTTATTGGGCCGGTCTATCGGTCGGATGATTTAATGAAGAAGGTAGAAACGCCTCGAATTTCATTCTTTACTTTAATTAGTCATTTTATACAGTCTCAACGACACCGTACATTTTCTGCTGACGCTGTGGTCCACGATCTCATAATTAAAATAAAACAAGTCCATCCCTGCAAATGAAAAATTACATTATGCATACCTAATCAGCCTATAATGTTCCCACAGCTGGGACACAGGCCTCCTCTCTATGACAAGAAAAGGGCTGATCCACGACGCTGGTCCAATGTGTGTTGGTAGACGTCACATGTCTTCAAATATTTGATTCTCCAGTTTCCTCACGATGTTTTCCTTCACCACCATTAAGACCAGTGGTGATGAAATAAATGACACAAAGTAATGTGCCTGCCTGGTTTCGAACCCGCGACTAACTGCTCGTAAGTCGGGGCCGCCACAACTGAGCCACCTATACTTTAAAAAAAAAATTACATACATACATACATAAACTCACGCCCTTATCCCATGGGGGTAGGCAGACACCACAGAACGCCATCTGCTACGATCCTTACATACTCCTTTTGTCTCGTCCACATTCATACATCTGGTCATACACGCACGCCGGTTACGAGTACTACGCACCTGTCCTTTCTGAAGAACGGCACCAATAAGATCAGTGTATGTCTTTCTAGGGCATGACAAGGCAGATGTTGTTGTTTGCAACCTTTTGTTAATCCACTTTCATTCATCCTCTCCACATGACCGAACCACCTTACCATACTCTTTTCAATTTTTGTCACTACGTCTTCTTTTAAACCGCAACGTTCTCGTATAACCTCATTTCTCAATTTATTTATTTATTTATTAAAACTTTATGCACAAGTAATAAAACCGTACAAAGGCGGACTTAATGCCTTGGGCATTTTCTACCAGTCTACCTTAGGGTGATGCAGAGACATTACACAGTAGGTGCAAAACAGAATCAAAATTTAGAAAATATATATATACCTAACATATAAGAATAAATACATTCAGATTCGATTCGATTTTTTTTTTTTTTAGATTTTTTTTTCATATCATTCAGAGTTACACCACACATCCTTCGTAAAGAACGTTCTTTCTTTGTTCTTTGTGAAAATACTTTAATTTGATTAAAATAAAATAAATATAACTGAACCAAGTCCTTCTAGCTTGATTTCATTTCTAATCCATCATACGCTGTAAGCAAGCAGCTTAATTGGGTGTGCTTGCCGACTCGCACTGTGACATTGCCATCGCTGCCCTTGAACGTGCTGAGTATTTAGGGTAACAAGTTGATGAGTATCTCGCAATCTGTCGACCGTCAGAGACGTACAACTTATGGGGCAGGCCAAGATGATGTTTAAGGCAGTTAGACAACTAAGTAGGTACTAAATACATTCCCAGGATGAAAATAATGTTCAAAAAAGGTTTTTGAGCACATTCAATTTCCCCGAAGTATAAAATTTGTTTTGGGAAAAGCAAAAAAAAAACCTGGTTATGACGATCGAAACATGCGACGTCATCAGTCTAACCTATGGCTGTGTGGGTCTTATGAGACCCACGCTCAGAAATGGACATTCAGATGGTGTAAACCGTTCGGTATCTTATTACCTACCTCTGTCGTCTGTCCTATTTGAGATCTCCGGAATCCAATGAATGAAATATGCCTAGCAATTAGTGGCCAAACAAACATGAATCATTGAGTGTAGCAATATGCAAATAGTTTGCCGTTATTAGTTATTGCCAGATAAAAGCCGCATGTCGATCTCAATGAGTTCGGTATTACGCTAAATATAGTAGGGGCGGCCAGCCGGAGCAGGCCGGATGGCTCTCGGAATTTGGGAAATCTGCAACACCAATGTTTGCGTCGCGCGAGCAGGACAGTGCCACCTGATCGAATTAGCCGGCATTGACAGCGAGCGTGTTTTTATATCATCGATCTATCAATCTGCTCGATATTCACATCCGCCGACGTCGTCACAGGTCCGTCTGTTAGCGATCGTGGCAGAAATAGTGGAGCGGCCGCGTGTGGGAGCGTGACGGGTGGCGGTCGGCATGTTCGCTGCGATTGCTATGCTGGATCGGAATCCTGGATTTTTGGCACCGAAAATAGTCGGGTGGGAGCGCGGCGAAACCGCGAGGGCGGGCGCGGCGCAGTGCGTGTCGCTCCGCCGTTTGAACAGCCCGCTCGTGAGGTGAGTGCAGGCGCGCGCCGCCACGCCGGCAGCTTGGATACTTCACCAGGACCCGTCTGCGACCACACCCAGCCGGCCCAGGACTGTGCTAGTGACACATCAGTGCCATCATGTGTGGAGTATCCAAGCTCCTGGATTTTGACTCCGGCGGTTCTGTGCTTTCGTTCTGTGATACGTTGTTCTGTATTTTCTGGCTTGGCTTGGCATATCTCGTGTTAGTACGGCAGTACAGTGTGTTTAGAGTGTCAGTTGGGGCGAGTAAGGCCGGGCGGTGTGCGTGCGCGGCTCGCGTTTTCCATGGATATGACTCGGGTTTCATCGCGCGCGCGTCCTCGCTGAAAATAGTGATTCCCCGCGCGCCGCCCACGCCGCGCTCTCACACCGCTTGTAACCTATTTGCGGCATGCCCGAACATCAGTATTTATTTAGCGAGATGAGGAAACTCGTCTCAATTTTTATTTAGCCTCAGTCGTGGCCCATATATCGTGTAATTAGGACGTTCGGTCCACAACTCTGTTGTTTACCGATGTTCGGTTTCCGATTACAGCTCCCAATGCCCAGCTATTTGGACATTGTTGAGAAGTCACTGACATGTTGTATGTTAATCATAGTTTATATTACATACCTTTCAGATTTATATTTAAAAGTCACGTAAACAACACACATGTTCACATGAAACTACGCAACCACCCAAGACTTTTCGGAAGTTAAAAAAACGGAAGCAAAAAACACTTAGTAGATTATTTCTTGTCCAACCAAACAAAGCAGTCTTAAACAGATTATAATAACAATACTACATCCCTATTAATATATAGTTATTTACAACTGTAACATTTAACACAAGACATAGAATATGAAAGCTACACCTCAAATGATAAATCATCTTAGGATTAAAGTATGAGAGATGACGGTTGTCACTTGGACACGTCACGATTACCGGCGCGCCTGGAACCCGGAGTGTTGGCACCTCTTCAAAGCGCCTACTATTACAGACAAGCTATCCCTGAAATTCGGGAGATAGTTACAGTTATAGCTTTCATATAAACTATTTTATACTTCGTGACATCGTTTCGTATATTTGGATCATCTCTTATATACGTTGTTAACTTTTTATCGACTCTCGTTCTTGGCATTGGCCACTTATCGATCTTTAATCGCTTATCGTTATCACATTTTACTTGAAAAAAAACTTATAACTGCTCATCACTTTCCTTCTCCAAAGATATTCTTACGTCTTGGAAATTATTTCGCTAGACTGCCTGTTAATTGACCCTTACACAATGATAAATTACCTGCTACTAGAAACTGTTGCCATCCATCTTGTTACACTCGGCCGACTACCCACTCATCTGGCCCTTACTTAGTTCATAACTTGTACTTCTCGAATGGGTACCTACTTTAACTTAAATAAGTACCTACCTGTGTACTTAAAATTTGCTCCTAAAACCGTGAAATCGTCGTAAGAATGTCATGTCCCAGAATAAAAAAATCGAAGATGGATTATCTAGGTCCACTAGTCCCGGGTGGTAGATTTTAGCCCATTCACTCTCACGTATAGGAGACCTATGTCCCAATAGTGGGGACACTACAGACTGAATCTATGCTCAAATTGTCTGAATGACGCAATACAATAACTAAGTAAGTTATTGTTTACATTAAGACGCTGCCAACTTTTGTTCATGACGTTGACTTCTTGTAACTTGAAGCATTCAAATGGGGATACAATTATCACAAACGTTATTGAATAAACTTGGAGCAATTTAAACTTACTTTAATTATTCAATTGCGAATAATATGTTAGTATTCAAAACCTTGAGGAACTTATTAAAAGTTGAGAAGTACCTTCGGGGTCAACAACCGATTAAAAAAGATGCGTTCAATTGAACAATTTGGATTGAGATCTATAGATTAGATGTAAGTTCAATGAAATCTTGTCGATACATCAATGAGTTAAGTGACGTAGTTGTTGTCGGATTGTTTGGGTATTTTGTCCTTGAATTGCGGGTTGGTGTTGACACTTTGGACTTAATTCAATTATGTATCGTGAAACACTAATAATTTCCAATCCAAATAATATTTCTAGTAATCAATACTCTATCAATTTTATTTTTATTTGATGAGAATTCCTAGAAGGTTTTCCATCAAAAAAATTATTTATTAAGAAAAGTTTTAAATATTCTTCTTGTCTCTCTTGTCTGTATTCTCTGTCTTCATTGATTCTCTTGTTGTTTTTTCATTTGAATTTTTGATAAAGTAAAGTCTACGCTTGTTTGTTAGGATGAAACAGTTTTTTTGAGAATTTAACTTTCGGGATGAATCGTAGGCAATGGTTTCAAATTCAGGAAAATATTTATTTATGAAGAAACATTTAGGTAATGAGAAAGTTAGTTAATAACTCTTGACGGAAAGGAATAGGACTAGGTTCAGTTATTAGTGTAGGTATTAGTTGCCAGTCACGAAACGACTTTTTTGTTTTATAAAATTTCATATTTTTGATAGCAGTTTTCTTCTTCATGGTATTGTTAATGCCTAAACTGGTGTCAGAGTTGTACCGCCCATGTCCCTCTGTTTAGCTGTGAAAATATAGAAATGTCCCACTTAAACCCTCTACTTTTTATCAAACTTTCATGTACCTAGTCATATTTTCAGTTCTCAATTCGATCAAAATAAAAAGCCTTTCTCATTTTACTAAAGCTTTGCCCCCCCCCCCCATCATGATACGGTTTAAATTTTAAATTGAACAAACAGAGTACCTAGACGTACAAGATCATACAAAAAAACCTTGAACTTTCCATCTGAAAGGTAGGTATGTGCAATTCCTAGGTACTAGAAAGAAAGCAACGATGTTTTTTCTTTTTAAGAACGAATGTCGCCAATGTAACGGAGCGCGGTGAATACGTTCAAGAGCTGTCAGTGTTATAATTGCTATAGGATATTGACGCTGACCAATCTTGATCGCCGTTTAATGGAGAAATTGAGCGTTAAGGTGCGAGTTTAGATATAAATAACGAAGAAAGACTCGTGTAACTCCCTCCGTTCGACTAAACTCAAAAGCTGTGCCACCCAAGTTAGGGAAAAGCGTAAACGATACATAAATTAGCGTTCGTTCTAAAATTCCTGACTTATATTTAGTCCCCGGCCTGCAACAGCTGTAGAGATGTGAAAACACGGTTATTTTCGTGAACAATATGTCGGTGGCGTTGTCAGATCGCCAGCAACACGTCACTGCGTTATTTTCGCAACTTCACCAGCACGCCATCGAGGGCGGAGTTTGTTCCGTTTCGTTTAACTCGGGTTTTATAGCGGCAAGCAATGGTTGTAAAATATTGATGGATGGTCGTTAAATCTGTTGCTAGGTGTTCTTGTGGTGTAATTCGGTTTGGAAATCTTTTCAGGGGTTGCATACATTTTACATACGAACATTAACACGAAGACCTAAAACCAACACACCACAAAACCTAAAAGTACACCAGAAGGAAATTTAATATATGCAAATATTCACTTACACTTTGACACCTACATAAAACTGAAAACAACGTGCAAAAAAGCTCACATTTCATCATTTACGTAACATTCGCGAATAAAATGCCCTTCAAAAACTCTCTAACATGTTATTTCAGTCTACACATGCACTGAGCTACATTTCTTTCACATTTTCTAAAAAAAACTAACCCGTCGATGCTCTCATCATTAAACCAGTCAATACAAATATAGTGCAGCTAGAAAAATATCGGCCACGGCCGTTCTACGGAAAAAGTAATCATTATTCATACTTTCGTAAACAAAAAAACATGAGATTATGTAAATGATTTTCTACGTATCGATTTTCAGAAAATTGTTCCGATCATTTATGAAGATCAAATTGAGAAAACAATTGAGTATATGGGAAAACACAGAGGGGTTATGGGCCTAGAATCAACATGGGAGTATAGGTCGCGTCATGTAAAAGGGACGCTGTGCGCTGACAGCTACTCGTAAGTCAAAAAAGACCATTTTTTTTTAAGTTCTGTCTTTTACTATGTACTAAGTAGCTAGTAAAATATCTATTAGGATTACACAATATGACAATTAACACTTATAACAAAATAATTGTAGCCTAGTACTTCAGGACAAGACAGTAGAACGTGCGTAACCAATTCCTCTCCACTGCGCTCGAGCGTTCTTTTTACGTGACGAAACCTATATACTCCGTCATTGAAAGACTGTAAGTGTGGGTGTAAGAAAGATCATATCCACCTACGCGAAGATTAATGACGGAATCTGATATACATTTTTACTTACTGTAATGAAACTGAGTACGAAATAAATACGATTAACGAGTTTGTATGAGCGACGCCGACGTGATAATCTATTTAAAAAGATTTCTCAACGCAATACATTCTCACATAAAATGTGTAAACACAGCCGCCATTAGTGACGTCACACCATAGTTTCACACCCACTCTACAACCCACCCATAGACATAGTTGCTAATATTTTTAAACTTGCCAATACCTAATTCCACCAATGAAACGCTGTCAGCACTTGAAGCACGTTCTAGAATAGTCAGTACCTTTTCTTAGAGCATCGGTGGCAATCTAAATTGGACCAGCAGGGCTATTGCGTATCTTATTAAACGTCAGTGGCTATCATAGTGCCCATCAATTAACTGTCAAATGGTTCCTTTTTGTACTAAACCATAACCAATTGACAGTTAATCGATGGACACTATGATAGCCACTGACATTTAAAAAGATACGCAATAGCTCTGCAGGCCAATACAGACACCTGTAACTATACTGTAACGAACAAACAACAGGACAAGATGTCAATTGACCATAATATAACATTGGACTACCTCGTTGTTGAGCTTCAGGTGCCCAGTTCGATTCCTGGATCGGGCAAAGTGGGAAACCAGGAAATTTTCAGTAGCAGGCTTGAATTGATGGTAATAGGCTCATCCCCTATTACATGAAACATAACTGGTGATATTTGGGTGAACCTTTAGATACACCTCTGGCTAACCATTTGAGGACTACAGTCCTGGGTGTCTAAAATGGCTGCTTTAGCAGAATCGTAATATGAATCATGTTAAAAATTTAAAATTCTTAAAATGGACCATACAGTTATGGACATTAAGTCCATTTTGAGAATTTGAAATTTAACGTGATTGATACTAAAATTCTGCGTGGATTCTGATGAAGCGGCCATTTTAGACCCGCTGATATTATATTATGTACTTAATTGCATTGGAAGCAATATACTAACAGCTCTTGGACGCAAAATCTTCAAAATCCGTCCTTAATCACTAAAGCCAAGCTAAACCAAAAACAAGCAACAAATATCTATTCCCTGTAACACAATTTACTCCCAAAACTCTCGAAACAACCTATATTGAATTACAACAGAGTAAAGGGTAAAACATTTTACCACAAGTCGCGAGCAAGGGTTGAATTATGTGACCGATATCAAATTAAGTTGTAGCAAATAAAATTATAACTTTATTGCCATTTGTCTTTTGACACGAACTTTGGATTTAGAAACGAGTTCGCGATTTGTAATTGTGTCGGGTTGGAAATAAAGTTATTAATTGTTTGGAAAGAGCCTGTCGCTCCATGTAAAATACTGGTATTCAGCTGCATTTAGACCCTTAGGAAAAGGTCAGAAGACCAGGCAAAAGACCATTTTTACATAGACAGCTAAATAGCAAGATATTTTTAAACATACCTAAAAATATATAAAAGTTGGATAGCTCAGTGAGCTAGAAAGAAGGAATAAGAACTGCATCATACGATTTATTTTTGGGTTTTATCGTCGTAAAGGTTGCTCTATTAAACTTTATGTGTCACGCATGTATGTCTAGTGCTTATTACTTTTACGATTTACAAATTCATAAAATACATACTTTAAAACCCATTTCCTTTCAAGGGTTGTGAACTCCTCGCACAGGGGTGTGTTTAGCACTAATATTTCAGCAAGCCAAGTGTGCCATAGCACCTTCGTAATTAGGTTGGATTATAATTTAGTATCAGGAATGTAGACCTAATAATTATGCACTGCCACATCTGGCGAGCTGGCAGAGTGCCATATCGAATGGCAGAGTTTAACTTTTGAAATTAGAATAGTTTTTGTTTTTAAATAACTTTGCAGGAATGTTTTTAATCCAGCGAAGTTATAGCTTGTGAAAGAGATTTATAAACATGAAATGTGATGTAGTACAACATAGGCGCAGTCGGTCCGTGTAGAATACTAGTAGGTATTCAGCTGCACCCGGTTAGACTAGAAGCAGGCCCCAACATAGTTGGGAAAAGGCTAGGCAGATGATGATTGGCAGAATACATAAAATACATATATTTCGCCATTTCAAAATCCGCTCATCGTTTCCAACGAAAGATTTCACGAAATCGGTCGAAATGAATTCGCTAAAATGACCTCACTTATGTATAAAACAACTCGACGAATTGAAAACATGTACTACTATTTGGAGTCTTTTAGAAAAGAGAGCTCTAAAAACTAAGCTTACCAGATTTTTTGCTCAAGAATAAGCACAATTTTTTCTCCATCTATGTCGCATATTATTTATCCACGAAAACAACTGGAGACCAAGTACACCAAGTCAGGTAGTGTTTCCTATACATGAACATCAAACACAATATCAAGAACTGAAATCCCGATGTTATGAGTTTTCCTCGAAAAGCACACTGCTCTAGTGTACCGAGCGTTCCAAACTGCATTGTCACGATTTCAATTAACTTCGTAGTACCTACATCTATAGTACCGTAGCAGTGGCTTTATTAAAATCCTGCTGTACTGTAGGTTATGTCGCATACATAAAACGGTTTACTGCAATTGATCCGGTCCCCACTGGAACGGTGTAACTTCCTATTTTGTTGTAGATGGGGTTCTTTGTGTGAAAGGCAAATAATCTTTGAAACCTTTCAGTAACTAGCAATAACATGATCAGCCTATAATATTCGTACTGCATTTTAAACGTAAATGCCCCCCTCTCCGTGCTTGATTACAATTCACTCCAAGTTGTAATCCACCACGCGGGCCGGCTGCGGCTTGGAACATGACAGTCATGTCTTCGAATCCTTAGTTTGTCTTTTGACAGCTCGCAACACTGTTCCCAAACTTGGTTTTAGGTCGGATTCTTCACCAACTTTCCCTCTGTCGTTAAGTAAATAATAAAAACACGAAAAGCTATGTCATCCCGAGCCATCCTAGTAATTACGATAATCTTAGAAAAGCAACAAATCCTCTAATTAAACTGTTTTCTATTCCAGGCCGTAACTGGCGTATTTTTTGACCGGACCGTAGAAGACACAAAGCCGCCACCATGGACGCGATTAAGAAGAAGATGCAAGCGATGAAGCTGGAGAAGGACAATGCCATGGACAAGGCCGACACCTGCGAACAGCAGGCTAGGGACGCCAACCTCCGCGCCGAGAAGGTACAGGACTTACAACACCTAAACATTTACTAAAGGCAACTAGACAGAATATCTCATGAAGTAAGCAAACATGGTTCATTAACATCATCTTTCTCTAAGCCAGCATGCTGGCAGATCAGAATAAACCAGCTTTAGTATTGCCTCTCATTGAAGTTATTTTAATTCATCCCAATGAAAATCGGACTAATTTTACGTTACCTCCAAATTACTATTACGTACATCCACAGAAAAACGTATAATGAAAGGTCTCAATCAAATTCTTTATTCTGCAAAAGATTGTGATACAGACAAAATAAGAATACAAAACCAACATTCCGTAATCTCCTTTTCTAAATTGGTATTTAGATAAGTCTGCTGATCGCTTTGGTATGATCGAGGTCAGAGGGGCGCGTTTGATGTAGTATCTCTAAAAACATAAAGCTGACCCATATTCCTGATGTTTCCAGTTAAATGTACGTTTTTCTAAGCCTCTTTATATATTGACAATTGATAAATCTATACTTGTCCTATTTGCGCTTAAATGTACTTTAAGTTGGTATTTATATGAAAAAGAAATAATTCTCGATTCTTTGAAATAAAGTTTTATTGGAATGGATTTGAATTAGCATATTTATTGTTTTCATGGAACTCGCTTAGGATCGGGTGGTATTTCCCTGGGGATTCGCGTCTAACCCTAATTATGCAACTTTCAGAGGGCCGCATACTGCGGGAAAATTCTTCACTAAACTTATGGGTCTCTCAAGGGACTATTCTAGGCCCAATTCTAATTCCAAAATCTGTTCTCTATTCCAGGTCAACGAGGAAGTCCGTGAGCTCCAGAAGAAGCTCGCCCAGGTGGAGGAGGACCTGATCGTCAACAAGAACAAGTTGGAGCAGGCCAACAAGGACTTGGAAGAGAAGGAGAAGAACCTCACCGCCACCGAGGCTGATGTTGCCTCCCTCAACAGGAAGGTGCAGCAGATTGAGGAGGACCTCGAGAAGTCCGAGGAGAGGTCCGGCACTGCCCAGCAAAAGCTGCTCGAAGCACAGCAGTCCGCTGACGAGAACAACCGGTGAGATTTACTCCTAATTAAGTTAATTAAATCGTAAAATATGATCACCATCTTACATAACATGGAATAGGTACATGTATATCAAATTATTTCCTTCGAATCTTATATCTTAGGTCATCCATCACGCTATCATTTACCCTTTTTTTTTTTTTTTTTTGGTGGGTGTAAAATCATCGAATAACCCCTCCCGCTCTTGGGCAGAGCGAAAGGGAGTGTCAGACTTCTACTGACTAAAAACCACCCATGTTCCTTCTTCGCCCTCTATGTCGAGGCCGCGATAACCGTTGGACTACCCGCGGCCATCATTTACCCTTCGAATTGTTTTTGTTAATAAATAAACAGAGTCAGGAGAACCGTCCATAAACCTAAATATAAGGTCCTTGAGGTTGCCTCGGAAGTGAATTCGCAACGTTAGATACTTAAAAATTTAGATAGGTACACTATTGAAAATATTAGTTTTAAATAATACTGACTTCGTTAACTACCTCAACTGTTTTATGAGAAAGTAAAATTTTATCTTTTTTCACTATAACATATTTTTGTATTCCGGAATCACACATAGGTATTTTCCTGGCCACACTAGATTTATTAGCAAAGCAACAGTTGGATTACGTGCTGCCCTATAATTAGAAACGCGGTGAGAATTAGAGATTAGCTCTTGAAATATTATAATTTGTGAAACAACAAGAAACAATTCCGTTTATGTAATACTATTTGAGTTATGCTTGAGTTGTGAGACGTAAACATTAATTCAAATAACGTTCCGTACCTCACGAAAATTGTAGTCAGAATGTATATAAATTCCAGCGGGAGACTACTGAAATCTATTTACGTCCAACATCAACCTACATACAGAAACATGCCTAAGAGATATTTCTCGACGTCATGTAATGCCAAGTCAAAGACTATGAGCGGCTTAGGTTCCTAAGCCGCTCATAGTCTCTTCCGCTTATAACATCAGCTTAGGCACAAACCACAGGAGAAAAATGAAGAAAATCCTACATACTTACGTGTCTATGAGTAAACATAGGTATACATAGGCACAGACATAGGTTATTTTTTGTTCCAACTTTAAACGAGTCCACTTGAAAATATGCTAGTAATAGGGTAGTTAACAAAAAAAATCTTATTAATCCGTCAGATAGATTTCCAAAAAATATTGGACACGTATTTTTTATTTTTTCGCGTAAACAAACAATGAAGAGGATACAGTGCTTTAAAAAATCGTGTGACGTCATATTCTAAGACATTAGTATGGCATTTTTTACCGGTCAGTGACGTCACAAACCCTCACTCAAATCTTTCACGCGTTTTATCTTTGTCAATTTTTATTGATTTGATAAAACAAAAATTTATGTATCCAACATTTTTCGATAATTTAACAGACGGATTAATTAGAATCACATTTTTTTAGTCAGTAAACATCCCTATTATAAAAGATGACATTTTAGTTCAGGAAGACATGCTGTTAATTTATTTCGTCATCATTCTCCTAACCACCCAATTTATTTTTAATTGGCCACTATCCACTAGTATCCACTCATAGTCATAGTCATATCACACTCCACGCGGTCCAACTATCATCTCCTTGGTCTTCTGGTACTCCTAAAGCCATCCAGATTAATAGGGATGTTTCTTTACTAAAAAAACCATGATTCTGTTTACTCCGTCAGTTAGATTATCGAAAAATATTCGATACGTGTTTTTTGTTTTATCAAATTAATAAAAATAGACAAAGATAAAACGCGTCAAAGATCAGGAGTGGGGGTTTGTGACGTCGCTACGTGGTAAAAAATATTGTGCGATATGACGTCACACGAGTTTTCGAAGCACTGTATCGTCTTCATTCTTTGTTTATGTGAAAAAAGAAAAACTATGTGTCCAGTATTTTGTGGAAATCTATCTGACAGACTAATTAGATTTTTTTTTGTCAAATACCCTACTCTCAAACTAACGTTACCCGTATACTGACCGCCATTATCGTTTGTTCCAGTATGTGCAAGGTGTTGGAGAACAGAGCACAGCAGGATGAGGAGCGCATGGACCAGCTCACCAACCAGCTGAAGGAAGCGCGTCTGCTCGCTGAAGACGCCGACGGCAAGTCTGACGAGGTAAATATCATCACCATCATCTGCTTGCCCTTGTCCCATTCCATTTGGGGTCGGCGCAATACAGTTCATTTTCCATTATCCCCTGTTTGACGTCATGGTATCATTTACTCTCTCTCACTTAAGTTTTTTAAATTTATATGCACAGACCATTTCGTCATCGTCTTATTTTCTATCACTATTTTGGTGTACCATCAAGTATACCCTATCTTTCTACCTGTCCTTATGTAGGATTGGCACTATACGAGTATGTCCTATACTTCAATATATCTCTATAAGCCTAATTGAACGACTTTGAGCCATATCGTTCATCTTTTCTTTCTCTTAAAGTCATTCAAATTCGTACTTGAATTTTTGAATAGTTTTTCAGGCTTTTTCTTTGAAATAAAACTACGAGATACGTGCTAGGTTAGATGTGTAATATCAATTAACGCCATCCCATCAAAGAAATCACAATAGAACACTGAAATGAATGCTAAAATGATAACGTCTGATGTCCAGGTATCCCGCAAGCTGGCCTTCGTTGAAGACGAGCTCGAAGTCGCTGAGGACCGTGTCAAGTCTGGAGACGCCAAGATCTCAGAACTTGAGGAGGAATTAAAGGTAAATACAGTCGTATACACGAATGCTTAGACTACACAAGACAATATACAGAGTAGAAAGAACACCGACGCATTAACGCTTACCACGTACTCAGTACATCATAGTGGATATCCACATGGAAATTTCACATCAGTAATTAAAAAAGAAATTTGGTGTTTTCTACAAAAGTTTAATACCTGAAGATGAAGTAATAAAACTTTTGTTGGCCGAAGCATTTGTACGTTGGTGTCACTTCCACCCTGGTTAGGAAGACCAGAACCCAACCTTAGAAGTTCAGGGATAGATTAAGCGTAACAACATTTAATAAGGGGTCAATAGTGATAAAGACCCATTAGGTAGTGGTCAAACGCGAGCCTATCTGCAATAAAAAAAAAAAAAAAAGGTACACACGAATATCCACTAACCAATCTTATCACCTAGGTCGTAGGTAACTCCCTCAAATCTCTGGAAGTATCGGAAGAGAAGGCCAACCAACGTGTCGAGGAGTTCAAGAAGCAGCTGAAGACCCTCACCGGCAAGCTCAAGGAGGCCGAGGCCCGTGCTGAGTTCGCTGAGAAGACCGTCAAGAAACTACAGAAGGAAGTCGACAGGCTCGAAGGTATGACTCTAACCAACATCCAACCTAATCAAGTAACATAAGATCAACTTAAATGAAAAACTAAGAAAGATTTTTTGATTGATTACTTTAAACAAAATCTAAATATCAAGTAACGAAATCTTCTAAAATGATAACTTGATTTATAACTTATCTAACAAAACGAGAATACTATGGCTTCTCTCAATTGCAAAAGCTTTTTAATCAAAACTTTTCTAATAAAAACTCATTTTCTCTACTACTCTTTCAAATCCAGAGGCCGGGATAAAAGTTGGTTCGTTTCGTAACGTTATTATCAAATCACTAAATTTTCCAGACGCATTATTCAGCGAGAAGGAGAAATACAAGGCGATATGCGATGACTTGGACGGCACATTCGCTGAGCTGACAGGATACTAACCCGCCCTTACAGCACATAGTTTAAGTCAAAACCGTCCGAATCACTTCACCTTTAAAGTCCATTTTGATACGTCACCTTGCATTGCCTTCTACCCTTTACATTTGATCGTGTAGCCCGACTGTAGATTAGCTGACTGTCAAGAACGAATTCATTTTTTTCAGAATTTCTAAACTGTGTCTTCTAACGCCTAACCTCTTGCTAGATGTTTGAAGGATTGTCTCTGTACATAATAACATGTAAATATACTTATTTACAAAGCGCTTGTGATAATCCTTCAGACATCTCCTGAGACCTGCTTTTTTTGTTTGTGATTAACATGTCTATCGCTTTGCTGCTACCGTCGCGGACCAATGCTTCCAAGGTAATGTTGGTTCTATCTTAATCTTTTAATTTTTCTCTATATAAAGCGATCTATAAAGCTACCCGCTTTGCCATAAATATGTATTAAAGAATCTCGCAAAAATATAATCGACAATGGTATTAAAAAGTAACAATTCTAATTACACTCTTTTTTCAACTTTATGATTATTTATACACTATGAAACTTATCCAAGTCAATCTTAGAAATATCTCAATTTCAGGACACCTTTAGTAAATCCTCCATAGTTGACTGTAGCAAGAGGCTAGCCATCAAGTTTTACTGCCATACACTTACCATTTGTATCATCATCATCTACCTCTTCAGTATTACTGTCTATTCAAAAGGCTTGAAAATTGATGGTACAGTCTCTGATTCCTGTCCTAATACTATCTGTATTCTAACCTCGTTGTCTGTTAACAGATGAGCTCGGAATCAACAAGGACAGATACAAGAGCTTGGCTGACGAGATGGACTCCACCTTCGCTGAGCTGGCCGGCTACTAGACACCACTCTTCCACACATTCACACACACACGTACACACACACGCAGCCTGCTGCCTACGCCACACACACACAACACAACAAACTATACGTTTGTACACGTGATGTAATATTTATTAATATTTTATGTAAATTTATTTACGATTTTCAATAAAATTAATTTATAACAAGTTCGTTTTGGATTTGTAGTTTGTCCCATGAAAAGTATTCCTTATAAACAGAGGGTTTAAGTAGCTGGAAATTAAAAGCAACATTAAAAGACAGCATAAAACGTTGAAAGCTATTGCAAAAATATAAACTTACTTGTAAGAGGACCTTTTAGAGCAGAATTACACATAAAAAAAATATCATTAAGTAGCTTGGACAGAGAAAAAAGTTGTCTTCGTGAATATCCACCGAATTCAGTGTTCAAGTAACTGAAAACTGATTAAGTATAAACTTTTGAGCCCAACGCAAAAGGCTCTACGGTGTGACTGCTCTATGTACCTAGTTAAAAAAAACTATTTTACAAGTTCAGAGTAAAGAATGATGAGGCTTAAAATAATGTAAAAGATAGTCTAAAGGAATTACAAGCTACACTTAAACCGAACCAAATGAAAAGTTCGTATCCCTGATGCAAATAGTTTGAAACAACATGAAGCAATTTGACTACGCATAACATCACCAAAACAATGTATTACCTAACCTTTCATTTGTTTGCTTATCAATCATATCCTATTACAAAGCAACCTTATATCTGTCCGTTTTCCTACCGGACGCCGGATAAACACATTAGCCATCGGAAAATTAGATTGCACGTCAATTATTAACAACGGAAACGCGCCTCAGAACAGTCAACTGTCACGTGACGTGTTTCCGGCATAACATGGCGGACGCTACAGAGCGCAAGCGCGCGAACAGGCGTCAGACGCATGCGTGACTACCCTCACAAGTCAATCGATAGTGCAGTGTTGAAACAGCCTGTTGGGCTACAGTTATTTTCCCGAATAAGCGTCGTTTTTCGGTGAAATTTGTGAAGTAATCCGTCACGGTGTCGGTGTCAAGTAGCGTGCTACCAGGAGCCATCACTATGAAGATGCTAGCGCCCCACGACGGCCCTGATATAGCGCCAGTCGACTCAGGTCAGTGGAAAACAATCATTAATATCACATTACAACTGCACATCATGGACAATATCTCCTATCCCTTGAAATTTGAGTTGCTTTCACGTTTGGGTTATCAGAAAGTGATATTACAAGTAAAAATACTTGGAGCGTAATAAATAATATGTAGTAAAAGGGCTTTGTTATGTCGACACCCTCTAAATAAATACGTCATATTAATGTCCATGGCCAATATTTATGCCTGCAACCTCTTATAGTAGAAACGGCATTCGAATTTACTTAAGTTGAAATTAATCTAAGTTCAAGATGATACGTATGACTTAGAATGGATCATGTATGTTTTCATCTTTTATGGTATAAGAACTACGCAGAAGGCTTACGCAACCTCTTGTCTATATGGACCAGGATTTTCAGGCTTATTTAAGACATTATTATATTTGTCATGTACTAAAACATTATATCAACCACGAACTAGATTATATTATATTCAAGTCTTTGTCCTTATTATGACCTCATGTTGTTTGAATAGCATTAAAATAGACATAATTATAATGGAGGATAACAATATTTTGTCAAAGTTTACAACACACGTAAAAGATTTATGTATCATAATATTATTGTGCGCCGTATATAATATATATACTCGTAGAAGATTACGGCCCATTATTTTTCCGGCCAGTGAGATGTAGTCCCATTCTTTTTTATTACTGAAGAGTTTTCTTTTTTAATTTTGGTTTGATAGTCAAAGGGTTGATGGATGATGAGGGAGATGATGACAGAGAAAAGATGGATGGAGTGTGTGAGGAATGATACAAAGGAAAAAGCAGTAATGATAGCGTGACGATTGACAACCCCGTCAATCATCAGAATGGAAGAATAAAACGTCTTACCCGAAATAACATGGACCAGCGCAGGAAGATGATGAGTCAAAGGGCTCCCTTGCACTGTGACAGACAGAAATGATACATACATACATACATATACATGTACATAAACTCACGCCCTTTTCCCATGGGGGTAGGCAGAAACCACAGAACGCCATCTGCTACGATCCTTACATACTCCTTTTGTCTCGTCCACATTCATAAGTACATCTGGTCATACACGCACGCCGGTTACGAGTACTACGCACCTGTCCTTTCTGAAGAACGGCACCAATAAGAACAGTGTATGTCTTTCTAGGACGTCCCATACCGGCGTTGCCACTCCTATCTGCCTTGTAAATACCTTTTGTCAATCGACTTTCATTCATCCTTTCCACATGACCGAACCACCATAACATACTCTTTTAAATATTTGTCACTACATCTTCTTTTACACAACAACGTTCTCGTATAACCTCATTCCTAAATTTATCATTCGAAAAGTTACACCACACATGCTGAAATGCCTGAGAAATATTCCTCCACGACATGTAAAGCCAAGTTTGAGGGATGGCCCTCAAACGGGCGTCATAAAAATTATGAAACCAAATTAAGCACTTGACTATCTATTTCAAATAGATCCACATAAAGAAAATCTATGATGGTTTTATCTCTGCTATTTAATCACACTAATATTATAAAGGCGAAAGTTGTGAGTCTGTGAGTGTGTATGTTTGTTACTTCTTTACGTCTGCACGGTTCGAGCGATTTTAATAAAATTATACCGATTTTATCTTCCCGTGGGATAATTTTCGAGTTGTAGCGGGCAAAGGCGCAGGAAAAACGTTTGTTACTCTTTCACGCAAAAACTACAATTACTACTGAACGGATTTCGATAAAACTGGTGCTGGAAGAAATTTCTTTTGAAATAAGCAATACCTTTGTGCTTCCCGTTTTTATATTTATCCTTTTTTTTTTGTATTTTGTGTGTACCTACGTAAATAAATAAATAAATAAAACTTGGTACACAGATAGTTACTTGGATTAACACATAGGGTAGTTTTCATCCCGATGTTATCTTCCTTTGGGATAATTTTCTAGTTGTAGTGAACGAATCCGCTGGCAACAGCTATAGTAAATTATAAAATGATCACAACAGGACACACCTTTGGAAAACTATAAATAATGCTTATTATAGCTTTAGATTAGATCTATTTCAGTCAAGGAAGGAAAATTATTCAAAAATATAATGTACGTTATTGTTACCTGTCTGTAAGCTGCATTCAATGATGTCATTGAAAATCAAGCTATTAATTTGCAATTAAAGCTTGATTTGTCAGTTTTTGGGGTTTGTTAGGAAGTTGCTCCATTTAAAATACTGTTATAAATGATATATTTAGTTGGAAAAAAGATTGACAAATGATGATGACTAAACGTAACCTGGTGAATTTGGGTCTAGTTCATGGAAATAGGCTTGACTGGCAAAATTTAGGTTTTCTATAAACCTGTCTTTTCGGCTTGGGGTACAAGTACAGCGACATAGTATGTTATGTAATAATAATAAGAAAAACCATGTTGTAGGGCACGTGTTTTACCTACAAACATGCTATTGTTTTTTTAATAAATGTCACCGCCTATGTTTACCTTATGTAGGTATGAAAATAAACTGATATATAAAGGGGACAAATGGCATATTGTTTGCCTCTAAAGATCAGAATAATTAACAACGCTTGAGGCGCTTTTTTAACATAGCTTTGTTATTTTTAATTTTCCGCTTAACAAGGCATTGTTAGGATGCTACCCACTCGACAGATAGATACAGACCTTGATAGGTCTTATTAAAGTCCACCCACACAAGAGTATTATATAAGGCGCTGAGTTGGACAGCTCCGTAGATATTTGCCGTCGGCATTTCACCTAAATGTTGCATGAAGGCCTATTTTGGCAACAAAGTTTGAGTCTTATCCTGAGACAGTTTAATATCGATATTGTCATGGGCCTTTTCCAAAATATGTTGTGGTTTGCATCCACTCTAACCCGATACGGCTGAATACTATGATTTAACACGTGACTAGGTGTTGCCAGCGGCTTCGCCCGCTACAACTCAAAAAATATTCCGGAAGATAAAAAAAATATAAAATTAAAATAAAAATGTTTATTTCATCAACCTAAGTACATAACATTACAAAATTAGGAACTACCTTTTAAGCAAAAAATTGCTTGTAGTAGGTACCTACTTCCGCTCCTCTTGTTTACGGTAGTAACGGTACATAAATTTTAAGACTAGTGACAATTTTAAACTTAGTAATAAAAGAAAATAAAAAAAAGAAAATAATAATAATACATAAAAAAAACTATCTAAAATAAGCCAAACTTCAGTAAAAAATAATTAAAATAAACAAAGTTAAGCTCAGTTCACGCACTGGGTGTGTGTGTGTGTGTGTGTTTGTGTGTGTGTGTGCGTGTGTGTGTGGGATGGTGTGTGGGTGAGTGGAACTACGAATTATTTGAACGCATATAGGATCGACTCGATTTCGTCGTAACTTTTGTTTGTCAGCCATTGAGTGAGTGTTTTTTTGCAGTCATGGTATGTCATAGAATATATGTTACTTTCTTTATTAAGAATATTGTATATGTGTGACGATTGTTTTGTATATTGTCTCGTAGCAAATGTAGTTTTGACTGTAATTTCTGGAGCAATATTATTCTTCCGCCTAGTTTGTGTCCTGGAAGGGATGAAGGGAAGGGATTTGTGTTTTTTTAAAACTATCTGAAGGATGTATAGCTTCCTAACCGATAATAGGTTGGCGGTTAAGTATAGGCTTTCAGTAGGGAACCTCAGTGGTTTGAAGAACAGAAGATAGGAAGATAGAAGATAGGAAGATAAAATCGGGATAAAAACTCTTATATGTTAGTCCAAGTTATAAACTATCTGTGTACCAAATATTCAAATCCGTTCAGTAGTTTTTGCGTGAAAGAGTAACAAACATTTCATCCATTCATCCATCCATCCATACATACATGATTACAAACTTTCGCGTTTATAATATTAGGATCTGTACCTCAGGACCACAACAGACTTCGTATTTCAGCCATTGTTTAAGAATATCCATAATTACGTAAAACCAGCGCCTGTATACTTGATTTCATATAACATCACGCCTGTAATAGTTAGATAGTGGTGAGGGTCACAATTCATCAGTAATGTTTAAGTGCCATGTACGAGGAAGCAAACCTATTGCTATCAACCGGGCACAGATCCAGATTTCATGGCTGATAGAGAGAAAGTTGTCTTTTTCCTATAAATATATGTCCAGATTAATACAAATATATGATTATATGGATACAAATATATGATTGAATTGAATTGAATTGAATTGAATAGTTATTTTCTTCAAGTACAGTCACCTGCAAAATTGCATGGTTATCTTATTGTGTATTTTCCTGTGAACGTTTATAGTCGATAACTAGTTTACGTTAGGTACAGTCAGTTCTTGCTTTACACGATTTTAGTTCTGAATTGTCCATGCATTTTTGCAGATACCCACAAATTTTGCTACGTTCATCCAGGATATTGAATAAGTACCTAATAGGTTAAGCTTCTTAGTAAATAATAACATGCAAGGGAACGTCAACTTGATATATGTTATGGCAATGACTGGCACTGTCGACCCTCGTCCGTTTTGTAGTCGTCAAAGTATAACAGTTTACGATAATCTCTACATACGTGTACGGTTTACAAAGTTAACATAAGGATACGGATACTTGAACTTATTATAAGCTTTCATTTGACTTGCCTTGTTAGTTAGTTTGCTAGCATGTACTTACTGTATTGATCAAATGTTGCAACTGAATTTCAAACCATTTCCCTCCATCCGATTCAGTTGAAATTTGGCACACTTTTATGTCTGGTGGTAATACCCAACCCTAAGACGACCTACGGGCCAATACCTTTTCATGATAAATTTGACATAATCCTCCAGCTATGATCGCCTCCTGACGAGAGAACTCCTCAACGATTAAAAGCATGAACACGAAACTTTTGATACGTGTTCAATGTTAATAGATAGACCAAATTTTCTTCTTTTCATATTTATTTGAACTACGTAAATCCGTCGTGACTTATTCTTTGTCAGTCGTTGCTGGTAGTCAGACTACCAATCTACCAAAGAGTTACCCAGAAACTGGATTGAAGAGGTCAGATAGGTAGTTGTTCTAACTAGAAGCTGCAGTAGAATGTAAGCCAAACTAAACATGGTTGGGGAATGGGTACTAGGCAGGTGATTGCAACGCACATTAACGTACACTAATATTTTTTTTATCACGAACTATTAAATAATCTGACCGCTAGAATGATTTTTAACAATAACGACAGTATTTAATAAAGTAAACAGTTAATTCAATTTTCATCGTAAACAACTGTAGACAAACAAAGTAAAGTCACATTGCAGCTCACATTCATAAATCTTCATCAAGTTTACTAGTCGTAAGTCAATTAACGCGATATAAATGGGGTGCACGACACCCTGTTACAATTCAAATGAACGGCTCTCCACTAACGAGGCTGTTTTGTTTTACCTGACAGATACGATGATATTATTTGTGATTGTGATCGTGGAGATGTGTTTCAGTTGTTCTTAAACTCCAAATTCCCGAGTGTATAAAAATTTACGAGCCGTTGCCAGCGGCTTCGCCCGCTATAACACGAAAATTATCCCACGGGAAGACAAAATCGGGATAAAAATATTCTATCCTAATGTGTAAATACAATCTATAAACTATCTGTGCCAAATTTTATCCAAATCCATTCAGCAGTTACTTCGTGAATGCGTAACAAACATACACACTCACAAACTTTCGCCTTTATAATATTAGTGTGATTAGTGTGATTTTGCGATCCGCTTGCTTAGGCTGTCCGGTTGATCCGTGGATGGGACGCTAATCCATTGGTCCGGGCTGTCTGTCATTTGGAGATATCTGACAGTCGTAAGAGGTAAAAGACTGACCACCAGTCAGTGGCCCGAAAGTCTGATAACCAGTCTCACCAAGAGGAATCGTATTACCCAATACTGAGTTGTGTAGGTCAGAATGTCAGAAAGGCAGTCGCTCCATATAAAATATTGGTATTCAGCTGCATCCGGTTAGACTGGAAGCCGACCCCAACATGGTTGGGAAAAGGCTAGGCAGATGATGATGACATTTTATTATTGAATTAATGCAAGATACCCGACCGCTATCAACTGACGAGGATGTTTTGTATTCTTATCTGAAAAATGAGATAATTATTACTGTGAGATTGTTCTTGGAAAATACCATAGTTTTGGTGTTATTAGGTGTTCGTTTAGTTGAAATAGTATAGGAAGTGATATTATTTAATCTGGTGCCGTAGTGCTTATGTCGATTATATGCCGTTATCTAAAATATATGTTATGTGTATTTTATGTTGTAAAATCAAACTGAAAGTCACAATTTTAGGGTTTGTAATTTTATTTAGATTTAATATAAATGAGCTTGAGCTTATTGGTGAGGTTCTTCAAAAAGGACAGTTGCTTAGTACTCGCAAGCGACCTGCGTGTATGACCAGATGTATGAATGTGAACAACGCAAAAGGAGTGTGTAAGGATCGGAGCGGGTTTATTTATGTACGTATAAACAAAGCTTTAATACATTTCGTTAACTTTACCAATCAAATAACGCAAAATAAAAAGCCTAATGTTAGAGAGCCTGCTATCGCTTAACGATTATTATTTCTCGGCTTATATATATCTAACAGATTTGAGGATATAATAAGTTTGGCTTTGGAAAATAAGTGTGGTTATTTGTTCATTGTATAACTGGAGATTGAACAATGAATTGAAGCGCGGGTGTCGTTTGGCCGCTGATTGTGACATTAAACTTAGAACAAACGACCATTGTTTCAAAAGCCTCTTATCAGCAAGATGGGGTTGTTGTTTGTTTTTGGAAATTGTTATACGAGGGTTGTTTATTTCTTTACTGCCTCGTTGGTGTAGTGGACGCAAGCGACTGTTGTGTATGATTTAGGGTTTGATTCCCAGTTATGGCATAGACTTATTGTGTTTTTTCTAGTAGGAATTCCTTCGTAGTAGCCACTGAGTCTGATTTTGTGCTTGTTTGATAGCAATAGGCTCGCCCTCTATTACAACAGCGAAACTTGGGTGTGTGTGTAGGGTAGGTACTATTTGTAGGTACACATTTTTTTTTTTTGGCGGGTGGAAAATGATTAAATAATCCCTTCCGCTCTTGGGCAGAGCGAAAGGGAGTGTCAGACTTCTACTGACTAAAAACCACCCATGTTCTTTCTTAGCCCTTGGACCGAGGCAGCGGTATTTATTTCGAACAACCCGCAGACCTGACGGGATATTTGGTGTCCTTGACAGGCAGGTGCGACTATATTATGAGTTTGTTCTACGAAACTTGTTGATATTAGTTTAGATAAAACAATGTTGGAAGTGATGAGCGGTTACCGTCGTCTGGTCACTAATTGTTACACAAAACAATTGTTTGAAGAGCCTCTTAACAGAGAGATAGGGTTGTTGTTGGTTTGGCAGTTATAAGGGGTATTGATTACTTGTTTAATCGTTAAGAGATAGTTTGAATTTTACGGAACATAGATACCAAAGGCTGGGACCATTAAACTATTTATAGGCCCTGTTGACAGCGATGTGGACGAATTTATTTGACGTCCTCTAATTATGTTCTGCTTTTTATGACATGGCACACTTCTCTTGTAAAGAACATCAGCAATTTATAAGCCCGAGTAGACGAGACCCGAACGTGACAGTAGCTTTCGGGCCACTTATATGACACGTTATGTCAAGTTCTGACAGATGTAAGTCATTTTAACTTTTTGTGTTTTGAAAATGTTATTATTGAGCTGTGTTTTGTTTAGACAAAATAATAAATGATTTTGATTTTTGAGCGCAGTCTCGTCGGCTATCACAATATATCACTAAAGGCGCTATCGGCTTGTTAACATGTATAATAACCTTTATCTATGAAATGAGGTTACGTTATTTTTGAAAATCGAGAGTCATCATCATCTGCTCTACTATGCATTATAGTGTTCTAGTTACTCAATGACGAAATAAAATGATAGACAGTAGGTAAGTAAATGTTTAGAGTTATTATGGGATGATCTACTGCTAAATCAAAAGCATTAAAACTCATTTATTTTAAATAGACTAGTGAGCATCAGCTAGCCGACCCCAACATAGTCAGGAAAATACTAGTCAGGTGATGATGTGACCAGTAACCACTTGCAAACTGTCAAAAACCACAAGATATTGCCACAGACCCGGCTGCTAGGCACAATAATTTGAAAGGACTGTAGGTCTACCCTACCTACCTAATCAATTATATCTATAAATATAACTACGTTAGCTTTACAAGTCGTTAGTCAATTTGCTCGAAATATAAAACAGATTGAGCCGACGAAACCCGACGGCAAATGAGTACCAGGATTAAAAAAAGAAAGGTTTCAGTGACGATTCTCTTTATTCTTTACAGTATACATAAACCAGTATGATGCAAGCAAAACATACACTTGATTAGTAGCGTCTTATTAAACTGGAATTATAAATTAACCTTCAATAAAGACAGCAAACAGTTTGCAGTCAAAACAAGCTGTGCTATCGGTACAAAGTAGGTACATATTAAAATGATATTAATAAACATTAATTATTAAGTCAATTAGGTATTAAGCTTGTCCTTATTTGTCGCAATAACCGGTCCTATTTTATAAATGTGTAGTCATAAAAAAATGTACCTACTTCTTTCCAATTGGCAAAACTTTTAGCTACTTTTCATTTATTTATAAGACCTGTATATACCCATTGGTATTACAAAATAAATTAACCATATTTTATCTTATTCTTCAAAAGCAGTAAAAGAAAGTATAAGTACCTACTACATGTTACAATGAGGTTAAGTTCGTAACGTGAATTCGTAAAATCTTCCGATCGACTGTTTCTTTTCTCAAAAAACATTACTCTTTCCTTGCAGTCAGGTATTTTTTTTTTTACAAATGGGAAGTTATACTAGTTATCATAGGCTGTATTTAAAACGTTTAGAGTAGGGATAATTTCTCAGCTTTGTGTTTTGGTTATAGTGGTATCAATCTAGTCAGAATATTCAACTAGACAACATTTTAAATTAAAAACACATTTCTGGTATAAAATAAAGTTACTAGTAGGTACCATTTTTTATTTGACAAGCTATAGTCACTGTTGTAGATCATTTATCCTCACATCGTGTACGTACATTTATAATACTCCGATTAATTCTAAATACTCTCTCAGAATCTGGATGAGGAATATTCTCAATTATTATTGTGTAATTGGTCATAGCAAACATTCGAAGTTCCGTACTTCGAGATAATGAACATTCTGAATACAGTACATCGTAGTAGCAAACTTTCGGAGTAACGTACATCCGCGTGACGAACATTCTGAATGCAGTACTTTGTAGTAGCAAACTTTCGGAGTAACGTATATCGGAGTAACAAACATTCTGAATACCGTACTTCGTCATAGCGTACATTCGGACTCACGTAATTCGGACTCGCAAACTTTCTGCATACCGTACATCGGTAGGTACTCCGAAGCAAACTTTCGAAGTTCCGTACTTCGATATAATGCACATTCTGAATACAGTACTTCGTAGTAGCAAACTTTCGGAGCAACGTACATCTGAGTAACGAACATTCTGAATACCGTACGTCGTCATAGCGTACATTCTGACTCACGTAATTCGGACTCACATACTTTCTGTATACCGTACATCGGTATTTCGAACTTCGGAGTAACGTAATACAGTCGCCTAGCACTGACTGTACCCTTTCCAGGCTCTATTGCAATTGATGGACTGGCGCACGTCTTCATGATTGATAAGGTCAGGCGTGTTACACGCGCGGTCGACACACGTAACGCTGGAAACACACAACTGTGTCGTGTCGCGTCAGAACCTTACCGGTTTCATATTGATTGATGGTTCGAAACATGTTTGCGCTACAACACTTGCAATGAATAATTGAGACTATGGTCGTGGTGATAGAAAGAAAATGTAATACATACAGGGTGGCAGGGACATCGATGCACAAACGTAACTATGTATTCAGTACATCTTTCTGAACACCAGATAGATTTTTATTTATCGGTAAGTACATCGATTTGGTATATTCATCGGTTTAATACATTATTAAACGGTTAATTTACACATAGAAACTGGTATAAATTTATTAATGGAAATTGGTGCTGATTTTTAGTTTCAGCCCAGCCGGGCTATTGTGTATCTTTTAAATGGCAGTGGCTATCATATTGTCTATGGATTAACTGTCAAATTGGTTATGGTTTAGTGCAAAATGGAACCATTTGACAGTTAATCGATGGACACTTTAGGTTAGCCACAGTCATTTAAAAGATACGCAATAGCCCTGCTGGTCAGTTCGAATTGCTTAAAATATACAACCAATAGGAAGAACAATCGTACTTAGTATGTTGTATAAATAAAGATATAGATGAAGCATAGAAACAGCCATAGAAGGACATGTGTAACACGTGGCGTTCTCTCGGCTCAGTTCCCATGGGAAATAGGTGTGAGTTTATGTACCTGTACATTCTCTACATTCTCAATATTCTCTACATTCTGTACATTCTCAATACTGCCATGAACTGTATGTATGTCATTCCCTCTTGCTTCACTGAAGTGCTCGTTCAATCATTTGAATGTGTCATCGTACCATGATTATCGGAATATACTTAAAGCAGAATTTCTCTCGTCAAAATTTATATTTGTCTTGTCATTAGTGCGCGACCACGTCTACCTCGTGATTTCAGACGTATTTTCATAGAGTAGTTATGCTATTGAATTAGGATAACATACTACTTGTATTTTTAAAGACGTCATCATCTGTCTAGCCTTTTCCCTACTATGGTGGGGTCAGCTTCCAGTCCAGTCTAACCAGATGCAGCTGAATAGACTACTGATAATACTGGTTTGTCAGACTTTCAGGTCACTGACTATTTGTTGGTCCTGTTACAACTGTCAGGGATATACACACGATAGCCGGACCAACGACTTAACGTGATTTCCGGGGCACGGTGGAAACGCGGTACGTATTATGGGTGAGACCAGTGTGACCACCCATTTACAGAACAATCTAGGCAAGCGTGGCTTAACCTCAAGATCTATCTAAGCGGCAAAGTTCCTCCAATTAGGATACCGTTTTTTTTTGTTTTTTGGGGTTGGGAAATCATCAAATAATCCCTCCCGCTCTGCAGAGCGGAATGGAGTGTCAGACTTCTAATGACTAAAAACCACCCATATTCCTTCAAATTATTATTCTTATTCCCGAACATAATTTTGTATGGTGATTAAAAATCACAGGTTAATTTATACATAGAAACTGATAATAACCGTTTGTGTGTCGGTATTTGAATTTGTCTTTGTGTCCAGGCCGCGGTTGCTCTTTCGAACAACCCACATCTTTTACGTTTTATGACATTCACTAGCACAGATCTGCTGACCTACATAATCCGATACCTACTATCTAGACAACGGAGCTAAAATTGAAAACTCATTTTATATGCTGAATGCACTTCACTCAAGTTAATTGAATTCAATCACGATTGCAAATGGTTTCATCTGACATTCTCGCTTTTAAAATGTCAAGCCAATTGCATAGAGTTTGCGTTGATTGATAAAAATTGAGTTGAAAATGATGGAAAGTTTATTTTTAATTTGTTTCTACTACGCTTTGGGCTGTAATCGGTTCTTTTGTATTTGAGATTTTATTATGCTTGAAATATTTAGCTGAATACCAGTATTTTACATGAAGCGACTACCTACCTGAACTCCACAACCCAGTTAGTACGGGGTAATACGATAGCTCTTGGTAAGACTGGTTGTCAGACTCCTGTAACGACTTTCAAAGATCTACAAATGACCGAAGGAACTAACGGCTTAAGGCGACAATAAATGCCAGGAGTGGGTGGAGCTTGCGTCACTCCCCGTGACCGCAAAACGCATCCCCGCAATTCACGCTCGTAATACGTACGTACGTAATACGTTTCAAATAGTAAGGACTGTCCAGCCCGATTTTTAATCACCATACAAAATTATGTTCGGGAATAAGAATAAGCGATTTACAAATAAACTATTGATTGGACTAAAAAAATGAAACACTATGACAATATGTTGCTTGTAGAATTATTTGCCAAAAACATCTGTGTTTTAGTATGGTTTTTACTCGTCAATAGAAATTTTTAGAGGTATCTTCGCGATTTTTTTCTATCGTGTATGATTTTTTGTATTATGTTTTGAGCACAGTATGTCACTAGCGTATATCCTGAAGAATATCATATATTTTTTCTGTGTTTGTTTACTGTGCAGTAAATCATTTACTATAACGCATTTTAAAACTCGCGTTTAGCTCCTGTTGACCCTTAAAGTACTTTCTGAGGCACGCAGGAAAGTCGATATGTCAAGGTTCAAGCCTGACCTGTCTTTACCTGAAGATCGAACCGAGAGGCTGCTTTTATATTATAGCTGTAAGCTCCTCTACTTTAGATCTCGATATAAAAGGAAAATATAAAAAAAAAAATCTCTTCGCTTTGAAAAAAGCTCGTTGGTCTCATGATCGTTGTCTCATTTGGAGTTGATAATTTTTTTTAGGCACATTTTCTGCTATTCAATTTTCGACCTTCAGACGTTACTGTTCTACATTCATTCAATAACATCACATTCATAACCCACATGTGTGTTTACCAGTGCACCTGGCATGCGAATTACTCGTGTGATCCTCTTAGCTCACAAACGTTTGCGAAAGCTTAGAGACCTGATATAATCCCTTGTCAGATCGCTCACTGAGACATAGCCCGATTGCGAGGAAGTGACATGGAAAAACCTCTACTGTTGAATGAATAGGAAAAAAAAACTTCGGGCAATTTCGTATAAAAATGTAACAATGTTCACTATTTATTTTGCTAATTTAATAATATACGAATTTATCAAACATTCAGAAGCAATGGACTTCGAACTTCCTCCTTAATCCTTCAGATTGTGGTGGAATGGGTGTTATGGGTCGTCGGACTGAAAATAAGAACATTATGATTTGGAAATGGAAACTTGGTTGCATCATGCTTATTTAATATCCCTTTTAATTCCTAGCATGAATTGCGGAAACAAACCTTTTTTTTTATTTAAATAACAATTGTAGATGTGTTGTGATATGACTAGTAATCATTTTATTATTTAATTTATGTGGCTTAGCAACAATAGGGGATCGGACTGAGTTAAAAAAATATGATTCTAATTAGTCCGTCAGTTAGATTATCGAAAGATATTGGATCCGTGTTTTTTCTTTTATCAAATTAATAAAAAATTACGAAGATAAAACGCGTCAAAGATCATGAGTGGGGGGTTGTGACGTCATTTGTATGCAAAAATTGTACAATTTTCACACAGTACAATTTGTCAGTACAATTTTTTCACGAGTGTTCGAATCATTGTTTCGTCTTCATTTTTTGTTTATGTGCAAAAAGAAAAAATACGTGTTCAATATTTTTTGGAAATCTATCTTACGGACTAATTAGTTTTTTTTTTGTCCGATATTGAATACACAGCATCTAAGGAAAAATATACTAACATTAGAGTGGCAGACAAGTGCGTCAACCTTTTACAGGTACGTAAGTACATCATGCACAATTAAGTTGAGTAGTGTTTAGTTTAAGTTATGAATGTATGGCACAAAAATAATGTATGACGCATGGGCAGTGTCTGAATGTAGGTTCTTTACATCTCTTTACAGTAACCTAAACCTATTTATAAATTTGCTGCCTTTACAAAAACACAAAAAGCACCTCTTTTATGGAGCTTCTCTACGTATATATAGCAGCATAAACTTTAAGTCTTCGATAATTTAGTAAAGCTATAATTGAAAATGTCACGCAATAAACACAGCCTTGTGAAATTGTGATTTAATATACAATTGCTTAGCAATACTTTCAGCACGTGTTCGTGGTCACGTGTTTCCGATGTTGACGACGATTTAAATAATTTCCAGAACTATAATATATTTTATAAATAGTTAATAGAAAGTGTAGGAAAGGTTTTAATGCAAAACTTGATTTACTGCCGTACTCAGAGACAATATTAATGATTACTGAAGCTTTGTCTCTGCGTCACAGAAAGAGGGTTAGATTATTTATTTTGCTGCAGAGTTATTATAAAACTATGATAATATCCCCTAAGATATTCATTGAAATCAAATGATTTTGATGGCAATTTTGTTCAAAAATAGATAATTGTGATGGAAAACGTATTTATTTGGGTAACCACCATCAGGACCGTGGAACCATGTTTATAAAAACACAACTATTGCCATCAACCGAGCAAAAAATACAGACTACATGCTACTGAAACAATCCTGACGAAAAAACATTGCCCGACCCGGGAATAGATCTCAGGACCACACGCTCCCGCGGGAGGCGTTCCGGCGTCGGGGGCCACGTGATGGCTTCCCGCCACCGTAGACGCGAGCCTGTGGACGGTGAGTGATGGGCTAGCTCGCCGTCCGTCCGTCTTACGACGATGACAGGCCGTGTCGACGGCTCGTTCGTGTTCCACGCGCGCCTCAAAGAGATGTCAGCAACATGGGAGGGGCCCGAAAGGGCCGACGCCCGTCGGGGCCGCGGGTTGTACACTAGTTATCGCGGCCTCGACATATAGGGCGAAGAAGGAACATGGGTGGTTTTTAGACAGTAGAAGTCGGACACTCCCTTTCGCTCTGCCCAAGAGCGGGAGGGGTTATTCAATGATTTTCCAAAAAAAAAAAGGACCTCACGCTCAACAAGTCGTCTATTACGACCACTAGACCAAAGGCAGTCAACAATAAAAATAACAATGCATCAACCTAAATGCTAACTGTTTCTTTCTTTAATCTCATTACGGTCTTAATAGAATCAGCAGAAAAGATCTACTACGTACCTTTTGCTTCCAAATTAACTAATTTAGTTACGTGAGCAGACGCCAGATGTCGACGCGTCAGTAACATAATTAGACCTCGTTTATCCTCTGAGGTCGGGTAGAGGTATACCGGTATCTATTACAAGTATAAACGTATTGACGAATAGGGTTTTATGTGTCTGGTTAGACCGTAATGCTGACAAGGTCGGTATTGCCTAGGTATGAGTCATACTTAGACGGTGCTAATTTTAAGAGAAGGCGATGAAATGTTGTAAAATATGTCGCGGGAATGTAGACGCTAATAGTATTCTAGTTGATAGACGTCAAATAACACAACATATTAAAACATATTTTTATGTCTTTCTAGCAACATGATGTGTTCTAGAATAAAATAACAGTGCAACAAACACAGACCATTCGGTATTGGGTAAGACTCCATTTTTAAGACGGGTTGTCAGACTCCTGACTTCTTCAAAGATCTGACGACACGGTTGGCGCAGTGGCTCAGGCAATGGACTGCTGCGCTGCGTGTCGCGGGTTCGATCCCCGCACGGAACAAATATTTGTATGGCCTACAGATAGTTGTTTCGGGTCTGGGTATTTGTGTATGTGAGTTTAAATGTTTGTGAACGCACCCACGTTACAGGAGAAATTCCTAGTGTGGGGCAATGTTTTAAAAAAAAAAAAAAAACTGCCCGTAGTGGGATGTATCGAAGCATTTTTTTTGGCGGTTTAAAAATCATCGAATAACCCCTCCCGCTCTTGGGCACAGCAAAAGGGAGTGTCGGACTTCTACTGACTATAAACCACCCATGTTCCTTCTTAGCCCTTTATGACGAGGCCGCGGTATCTCTTACAACATCCCGCAGCCCCGACGGCCGTCGGCCCTTACGGGCCCCTCCCATGTTGCTGACATCTCTTTGGAGCGCGCGTGGAACACGAACGCGCCGTCGACACAGCCTGTCGTCGTCATAAGACGGACGGAAGGTGAGGGCGCCATGGAGCCTCTCTAGCAACCAGTCTTGCCAAGTGACTGTCTCACAAACATTTGAAGCTGACATGATTATCAACAACATCATGAACACTGAAAACAGGATATTTATTTACCATATATAATACAGTTTGTCCAATTCCAATTGAAATTGTCACATGGTTAATACCTGTTTTCAGTGTTAAGAAAAGACTCATACATACGAATGACTAAATTAGACAAGACAAGACGCTTTCCTTTCACAGATTTAACTCGACAAGCATTCTTGACCTTGATGATAGACCCGTGTGACTCAGGGACAGTGAACACAAAAACAAGTTCTAAATAAAGTTAATTAACTATGACCTATTTATTAATAACAACATAAAGGATAGTCGTCGCGACATCGACCGGAAACCGCGTTTCCTTCAGTTGGCACCCCGTACTTCCGTTACACAACGAGCTTGTGTATTGTTGTGTTTCTATTAATATTATAATACAAAATAACACATTCATAAAGGTCACGGGAGTCAATTGGAAGCAAGAATATCTAAACGAGGAGGAGTAAGTCCAGCCGAAAGCGTCTTCGGGTAAAACATTGATATATGTTTTTAGAAGCAGCTCTGTTTAATAGGAAAGAAGACATGTTAGGGGAGAGGAAACTCTATTTAATGGGTGATCACCCATTTATACATCAATCTAGGCCAGCGCGGCTTAACCTGAATGGGCCGAACTGTTATTGTTTAGTCACGAGCTCCTCAAAAAAACACAAATCTGTCAGTAAATTTTACCGAGGAGTGCTTCTGGGGAGTTTGTTCCATATCTTCTAATACCTCATCATCATCATCAACAGCCTATTAACGTTCAGGCCTCCTCTCATTGTGGAAGAGGCCTGCGGATCCTGCCTCAGTGCGGATTGGTAGATGTCACATGTATTCGATTTTTTTGGTTCTAAGACATGCCGGTTTCCTCACGATGTTTTTCTTCACCGTTTTGAGAGCAGCGTTTTTAATACTCTATCTAAAACAAAACGACAAGTGACTGTCGGCCGGTTTTAGAGACTATCTGAAGTAATAATTTTCGATGTTCATAAGGTGTTATTTCCCAGACAAATTAAGACAAATGACTTATGATTTTTATTATCTAGACCTGAACGGCGAGAAAATTATAATCGATTGTTTTAAGTAAAATATCAATTTCTTTCGTACAATTTGGGTAACATAAGACACCACTAGAAGAGTCTTTTAAGCTAAATTTTTGATAAAATCACCAGACAAGAGTCAGACAAACGACGGCCTTCAGTCTATCAATTTAATACGATCACCCCTCGCGTGAAACTGGCGTGATTGTGTCAACATCACCTTGAGTGCGGACAGCGCGTCCGAACTAATCCGATTTAGTTTAAACGAATATAAATACGAATTATATTCAATCAATATGGTCTATTGGATATATTAGATGGACAAAGGGTAGACACGGTGAACTAGTATTGATTTAGGATTTAGTTTGTAGATATAGCTAATAGATACTTGACCACGATACTATACATACAGATACACTAGGAACGGAAGGGTGAGCGTTTTGGGGGACTGCCTCTTGTAAAGGACGTTCAAAAAGTTGCAATCATCAGTCTATTTGAATAAATGTCTTTTGATTACATATTACTTTTTAAGAACTACCCTGTATGGAAAAACAGACCTCATGCTCTATGAATAAGGGGTTATTTTCCTACTAGACGGGTATTATGTCTGGTCGGCTATAGATCGATCGAACTGTTGTTGTCGGGTTATTTTATCTTCATCCCGGCTATGGGTGTAGCTGTTGTTGGATTTGCGTGACGTCAAGTGCGATTCGTAGTTCGTATGTTGCGTTGCAGATGACGCCGCATTTTATTTGTTTTCGTTTTATTCATTTCTCAACGTGCTTTCCGACGCACGGAAGAATCTCGGTATGTAGTACGTGATGATCACACACCCACGGCCCAACCCATAATATGGTTGTGAATTATTGCGGAGAAGAACTTATAAAGACAATAATAAACACTAATATTATAAAGGCGAAAGTTTGTGAGTGTGTATGTTTGTTACTTCTTCACGCAAAAACTACTAAACGGATTGGGATAAAATTTGTTACACAGATATTTTATAACCTGGATTAACACATAGGATAGTTTTTATCCCGATTTTATCTTCCCGTGGGATAATTTTCGAGTTGTATCGGGCGAAGCTGCTGCCAACAGCTAGTTCTCAATAAACCATCAATTATGTTATTTGAATTCAAAATATTTTAAACGGACTTCTCTTAATCTTTTTTGTATGTTGTTAAAAAATAATATCACAGTAATTAAACAATGTTTGTGGCAAAATATGCTTCGCTGTGAAGGTAATTAATCTCTAGGTATCTCGACAAGTCTATTTCAAATGCAGGTCACAAAGAACCTCAACAAAAAGGTCACTGGATCTGTTAAGACAAAAGGAAATATTTATATAGAACACTAGACCTCTACAGAATACTCTCTAAAGAAACACCCACAAATCAACTTAATACACATACAACAGATGTACATACATATTTACATACATTTATGTACCTACCTTCGTGTTGCTATCACACGTTCAAACAAAAAGTTTTTACATAAAAATACATATTTATGTTTTTATGAAACTCGTGTATGTCGTAACGTAAAATGTAAGCACATCAGCGGAGGTGTTATTTTTGTTAAATAGAGATAATTTCGAGGTAAAATGCTCATTTACAGCTACGAGCAACAAGCTAACCTTGAGGTCTTGGGGTTGGATTACCAGGTAGGATAAAAGTTTTCTATTACGAATTTCTCAGTAATAACCAGCCAGCCAGCCAGATTTGTGTCCGATTGATACCAATCGACCCCTTTTCCGGGGCTGCGAGACTGTTCAGAAGAAATACTGCAGTTCGGTAAAACAAGTGCTAGGAAGAATTATGGGTGGGTTTTAGTCAGTACAAGTCTGATACTCCTATCCACTCCGCCCAAAGCAGGAGGGGTCATTTAACAGCTGGATATACGCCGCTGACATTACACCATCCCGCAACCTATTTATTGGGCGCCAGAGGGGTAGTAGCTACGCGATTTGTGAGTAGCGATTACGTAAAAAAATCCATATAAAGAATCATGAAAGTTTTTGTCAAAAATAAGCCGAAGGTCCCCTTGGCATGACTTTATATAATATATTGATGGCAATAAAAAGGTCGTATAATTGATAGTTAAGCAGAAAAATGGTTACAAAAACAGAGGCTATTTCGCATATTTATTTATGATTTTTAAATTTAATTTTAATTTTTTTTAAGTGAAGAGAACATGCTCTAAATTGTGTAGTATAATATTTGTCGTCGCAAGCGATTTCAAAACGAAAACTCATTCAAATTATTATTTCCACGTAAACCTACTCGTTAATTTTCGAACGAAATGTTACTCGATTCTCATTGGTCGACGGTTCTGATTGGTTGATTGGTTTGTACTGTGGACGCCGTGAGTTGGCGCTTTAATTGCCCGCCAAAAACGTGGACAGAGTCGATACGGAATTCTAGAGAGGGATTGCTATACCTGACACGAGACTGACCAGATCTTATGATCGAACCTGTCACGTCCACCGTACAAGTCTGACTTTCTGTATTACTACCTATTGTAAATATCTACTGTGTAATAAAAGTATCTGTCTGTAAAACGAGTTAAACCTAAGTTTCATTGGTTTGCCCGAGTACCCAACTTTATCATGGAACCCGTACCAAGAAACCATAACGATGACCCTGCTATCGTTACGCCCACGCTCCCGCCGTCATATTTATTTTTTTGGAAAAAAATCCGTTGATGGTTGCGGAAAAAAAAGGTTCTAATGTAAGTATCCAAAAGAAAGACAAATTCACGCCTTAATGATTTCGCAAACGCAAAAATAAAGCTCACCCTTTTTACCTGGGGGCGGGCTTTAACATAACTGGCAAAATTTGAGGTGCCCTGTGGCTACACTTCTATCTAACCCTCCGGAGATTACAGACGAATTGTTCAATTCATATTTATGTACGTTTAAAATGCTTGTTAAAACTCGGGGAACGCTTTGAATACTAACCACATCCAATTTTCCTGTTAAAATCAATGTTACCGTATTATTGAAACGTAGAGTGCCTGTAATATATTCACACGATTACAGGTAACTCATTTGCATAAACTGACCTTCCTTTCAGGGTTTCAGGACTTCATGGAATTGCTGTTTTAAATATCAAAGGCTTATAATTTAGCTAGTCTATTGAATATCTCTCAATTTGGAAAAGTGTTTTCTGTCCAATAGAAACTATTGTAAAAGTTGTTTTATTTTAAAATCGATACTATGGTATTTTATATCACATCACATTTGCTAGTATATTAATAGTAAGGCGATTTCTTTTTTGGTTGTTGGGATAGCATCAAATGACTCATACCGGTCTGGGCGAAACGATTGGAAGTATTAGACTTTTACTGACAACTCCTTTCGCTCTGCCCGGAGTGGGAGGGGTTATTAGATGATTTCGCATACCCAAAAAAAAGGGGGAGATGAAAAGATTAATTTTGGTCGCAATAACCGACATCGGTCACGACAACCGACATCCGCGCAGGGGAGGCCACGGCATCAGCTAGTGTTACAATATTTTTCCTTACACAAGGAAATACATTCCACAGATACCTAGATCGTATCCTACTCCATTGTAATGTTATGGGCCAGAGTATCGATCGGTGAACGACCTGAGAGCATTACATTAAACGAAATCCTATACTATCAGAATAATATCATGTTATCCGGGTCTGTAGGTACGTTGTTACTTTAAATGTTGAGTTCCTGACTGGCTGCCAAGAGATATTAGCTGGTGTCGAAACGTTTCGGGAAATCAATATGACTGGCTTTTGTGCTAACTGTTGAGTATTCATTTGTTAAAGTGGGAGAAAGCGACTTAAAATTGAATATGCAGGTATTCTAGTATATTAATTAAAAACTACAAAATAAACTAAAAAGAAACTATAAAAGGGCATCGAAATACTGCTCCTCAACGCTGTCAGCCGGTAATGTGCCCAAAAGACTGGCGGCATTGCCACGTTGTATGGCAACGCTTAGCGTCTAGCCAAGATAAAAGCCAGCCCTTGGGTCACAAGAAGCGTCGACTAAGCGTTTAGAAATTTCCTTAAAAAGGCTATGAGCATTCGGACCGGCCCTAGAGTTTCAACCCCAAACGGCTCGAAAATATAGTGACCACAAAGGTTACTTATATATTTACGCCGTTTGAGGTTAAGCTAAGTTTTTTTTGAGGATTAATATTAAAGGATATCTTAATAATTCGCGACCGTAAATAATATGACTTTACTGAGTCATAATGATTAGAATCAGGCTGTAAATTAACCCTTCACACATACGTCAACCAAGCATTCTGTACATCAAAGCAAAAATGTTTGCTGGGAAACGACTGTTTGGGGTAAAAAATCGCTTTTTCCGGTAAAACTCAATTTAGCTCTCTTTAAACATTGTGCTAGTGGATACTTTGAATAGTAAAAGGGTCATGGAGGTAATTTAAGTAAAGTTATAACCTGAAAAACTAGTGTGTAGTGTTTACAAAAACAGCTGTGCAAAATTTGGAACTTTGACACCCAATATCTCCGTAACTAGGGGGTTCCCAGGTATGGTTTAGAACAAAAAAAATATCGCAGTGGTGGGGAGAACAAATGCCTTTTGTTTGCGTTAAGGATACTTTTACACCCTTTATACTCAGCGGCCTAAAAGTCAGACAAACAGTCTTACCAAGGGGGGTATCATATTGCCTAGTACTCACTTAATACTGGTATTCAGCTGCATCCGGTTAGACTGCAAACCGACCGCGTGCTACGTATTTGGGAAAAGGAAGGACACAATTCCACCAACACCACCACAATCCCTAAATTCTCAATGATCATCACTAGTTAAAACACTGACAGTATGATTTTTTAAATATTTTATACCATTGGCTGTACTCTAGTTTCTATTTTTAATGATATAATTATACAACTAACCTTTAGCTCTAATATGCCCTCAATCACTTGCTTCTTCGCCCTTTCAAACTAGGTTATTTAACATCTAACCTAAAATAATCGTTTACAAAAAGTGGAATGGCCGATATGAATTGTGCTTCAAAGCATTTAATTTATCTAATGCACGATAATAATACGCTATTATCGTAGCCGCTACATTTGAACAATAACATTTAATATCGTTTTGTCGTAGCAGTGCTACGGCGTAGCGGTGCTACGGGTTACGTGTAGTCGTTTTCTTTGATATTATGTTCTTGAGACCTACTTTTGCCTTTTGTATTGAAGGCTTACCTGTTCATTTAGTATAATAAAAGTAACACGCTATATGCCCTTAAGGTGTAAGGCAGAGAGGTAAAGGGCGCATTTGACCAGTTTATTTTAAATGTTCATTTTAAATGTTTCAAAACAAATGTGCTAATACGCACTACTTTTATAGTCTTTGGACCTCCTGATATGATACCGAAAATTATTTCCCAAACGGGTAGCTACATTATCCCGGATCAATGGCTACATTTAAAATAATCCCGTGGCCTGCATTCACACAACGGGAGACACGCACGAAGCCGAGAGCAAAAGCTAGTATTACATAAATAAATAAAACCCTTCATGCTGCAATAAAATCACAAATACATTAACACAAAATGAACCAGCGATATCCATTTTTGCCTATCTAGAGCAACCCTTCTGTTTCTTTTTAGCATTACGCCAGCAAACACCCCACTGATACTAACCCTTTTGAATCTCGTTCGTCTGCAAACTAAACCACTTACAGACACTTGCCGGACACTGTCCGAACAGTGTCGTGACCAGATGTCTCACATTGCTCGGTGGAGCAGAAGTCATTCTATTACGCTGACTGTAACCGGAGCGGACCTCATGGCTTCAAACTGTTACACGCAGTTTGAAAAAGTATTGTGTGCGACGAATGGGCTAGAGAATGAGTTATAGTTTTTAACCGTCTTCCAAAAAGGAGGAGGTTCTTTATTCGTGTGCTTGTACGTTTTTTATGTATCTACCGATATCTCCGTCAATTATGGGCCGATTTTCAAAATTCTTTAGGAATTCGTAACAGCATACTGCCGAGGTGGTCCCATTGTCACCAAGTCACGATCTGATGATGGCATCCCTGAGAAATCGATGCCAATTTTTATACTATCTGTCTTCTTCTTTCTTTATCCTGTGGTTGAACCTCTGACTTGGCTCTAAATGCCGTCGAGAAATATCTATCAGGTATGCTGCTAGTTTGTTAGCGACCTACTTCGGTAAAGGTAAACACAACATTGATAATTTTACAATACGCACATTAATCTGAAAAAGACTTTGGGTTCGAACTTGAGACCTATCACTTGGCAGTCCGATGGTCACGTCACTTAGACTGGCACTGCTATATGAGATAGCTGCTATATTGTTTAGTTTATCGGATCGATGTGTTGCCAGGTAGTTTGTTGCGCCACATCTTCTTATCAGCCAGTGTTTGACATTCAATAAGTACTCCTATCCGCCTAATTTGAGACCATTTTGTTTTTACACGACTGCCCAAAAAAAAGAGTGTTATGTTTTTTTTTATACTTTAGTCTTTTGACTAGAAACTAAAGAACAACTCCTAAAATGTAAAAAATCCTAAACTATGATCATTCATCCATCAAATTTTAAGAATTTTTACCTAAAAAATAAACAGTTACTTCGGAATTGTTATAAAGCCAACCAATTTTGTATAATTCATGTTTCTCGACGCTACTTTAATATGTCTGCTCGTTCAAAAGGGTATATTTTTATAACACAATGAACGAACCTAAAGCGAGAACGACGAACGTAAAGGACAAACCACACGGGCTTCAACCGCTACTCGTATTTGAAAGCCTCCCTTTGAGGTTACGGTAGCAAAGAGGAATTTATAACGACATAGAAATGTTATACAGAATTTCCACGTCAATTAAATAATAACATGCAATAACATATTCTTACGAGCTGGGTGTGGGATAAATAAAAACACTACCTAATTGAACACACGAATTAACTTTATTATTCACAAAACACTTATACACAATCACTTCAACACTACTGAGCACTTTAACGCACTAGATTTATCTTAGAACCTTTCGTTGTCTCGCTTTAAAAGGTACCCCAAAGACACAAACGATATTCGAGAAAATTCCCTATTATTGCATTCACAAAAACATTAACAAAAAAAAAACTTAAAAATAAAAGAACCAAAAAAAAAGAAGTTACTTTACACCCTCGGCATACGGCCGAAATTACAATGTCAATTGCCGCCGACGCCGCGCGGCCTAACTACCTACAGAATTCTAGTAGGTACCTACTAGAATTTACGCGTAGTTCACAGTTAATAGCGAGGTTTCCCGAAGATTCTAGATGACCGACGTAACAATATTGTTATACTCGTAGAAGGATTTGGCAGAGTTGTTGATAGAACACCGACATTCAGATGCACATGTAACAAAAATAAAATACTCTAAACAAAAAAACAATCATAATTTTATATTGCAAGTAATGAAATTATGGGTAAGATACAATAAGCCACTTGGCCTAAATGATTATCTTAAGAAATCTTTCCAAGTTTTTCTTTAAAACAAAACACAGATTGCCAAGAACCTTACCCTTCAGTAGACATTCATAAATTTTCATAATTGAGCATGTTACGAGCAACAAGACGTCTGTTGCCAAGTCAACATTGAAACCCACGCGATCCCAAACGGACCTAATTTTATTACCCTGTGGTAGGAGTAGACGTGACCACGAAATGTGACCTGAGACCACAAACCTCCCTTTTTGTATGAACAGGACCGGCACAACTGTTTTTAAATGAGATCATTTTCATTGTTACTTTTTGAGATTATTTTTGGGAGCTTGTGTAACTTCAGGTGTGGTTTGCATAATGATATTGTGTACGTGTCTTATTATTTCAGTGTTATTTTTGTTGTAAGGATCTTATTATAATCCATACTAGTTTGATGTTTTAAATGTTGGTAAAAGTGGCCTTGTCAGTCTGCTACCTTTTCGTCATAACAGCTGAGTAGATTTCGATTAAATGATTTGGCCAACCACTTTTTAACCTTATTATTTTAGGCTTAAGGGTGAAAAGTGGCAGGCCGTCCGTGAACTCGATAGTACCTACGTTCCTGTGGTATACGTACGTGTATTTACGTTATTGACATTCTGGCGAGCGAAATAGGCATCGTATTTATCTAACACGGGTCTCTCTTGTCTCCAAAAATGGCAGCTAGATTATTAGATTTTCACAAAATAACAAAAATCTTCACGCAATCACTTTTCATCCCAGTTGACGTTGTTCGCCATCTTTTGAAAATAATATCACTGTACCTTTGACCGTAGAAACTTTGACCGCAGTCAATTTGCATAGAATCTACGATAGCCTCTCCAAGATAGTTCTTTAAAATGGTACTTTAAAATAGCTTATATTATTCCTTAACCTTTTCACTATTGAAAGGCAATGTCAATGTTATGAAATATTCATAGTTTCTTACAGTTTCTAGAAATAATTTTTCTGCAACAACTCGTCGCTTATTCTCAGAACGGCGAATGTAAAGGTTGTGAGCAAGCCGGTAGGTCCTGGAACCCCGTGTGCTGGGTTAAAGCCCACTCCTTACCCCAAACAGACCTGTTGTCCCAGCAGTGGGAACATAATAGGCCGCTCAAGCTAACTGGTCGTAAAATTCACGTTTCATACTTGACCTCTAGCGGTCTATTATTTATTAATCCGACTTGAGTTCGACTCCTTCGCAAAAGTAGGCCTATATTTAGATATTATATTTAGTAGATATAGACCTAAAGGCTCTCGGAATGTTTAACACGTTTTTAGTAAGTGTAACAAATATTATTTCTTGCTCCTACGACTCTTGAATCTGTTAGTATTACGTGCGCAAATGTGGGGTGTTTTAACTAAGGTATTTTTAGAACAGGGATTATCTCGTCTGAGGACTGTTGTTGGGGTGAATAAAACTAGAAATGAGCTTATGTTGTCAGCTACAGTTAAAAGTAAAAGTGTGTTCTTTCTTTTGAAAAAATCTTGTATGTTTAGTTACTGTCTCAAAAAATGGACGTTGTCACCGTTGAGATAGTGGACAGCGGCGAAGGTTGCGTAATCTGATCTTGTTTGCAATGGGACTATCAATAGGATTTTAACAAAAATGTTGGTGAGATGAGCTATGGTGAAGATTTATTTAATTACAAAGAGAAAGTATTTTTATTTTTCAATTTCAGTGTGCCATTCTGTATAAATCATATCCACAGTAACGGCACAAAGTTGTCTATGAATCGTATATGAGGTCCATCAAATATAGACGAAGGGTCGTTGCAAATGGTTCTGCGCCTTCCAACAAAGGATACATGTAGGTAAAACTATGAATAACAAATCTGGAATCCTCTGGCTAGAGAAAATTGTTTCTAGGATATTTTCTTTACTGAGTGCTGGAGTAAATTCGGAGATTTTGACTGGATTTTATAGTTCCTTTTCTTTAAAGATAGTTGAAAATGATTTCGTACATTTTTGGTTGTGTTGTATTCTCAAGCGTGGGGTTTCATGCGATACTCGAGCGTTAATATAGCAAAACGAGGTTTGGAAAGAGACTCATATACTGTTACGGACAGCGATAAGGTCGAAGGTTTTCTCAATCCCGGTGTGCTATATTTTATTATTTTTTTAATAGGTTTGGGTTGATTGCGAGTTGTAAATTTTGAAAATCTGATTAACACTCTTCCCGATTTGGGAATCAAACCCAGGAAATCGTGTTTTTTTTAATGGCAAAATTTCATGAATAGATTCAGAATGATGCATTGAATAAAATCGTTTATGCGTCGTCGGTGTCCCTCCCACTTTGAATAACTCATATGAATCACTGTACAGCTATGATTCATCAAGTGACTAATTTAACAACCTTCTGTCAAAGCACTCAATTCGAAATCAAATTGACTCAATAACAAAGAAGAGGGTAAAGAAAGGTGCCTAGAAAAAAAGGGTTCAGTTCCTAGAAAAGTACTCGAAAACAAAAAGAATATTAGTAGGTACATTCCAGTCTAGAATGAATAACCAATGTCGTGAACTGGTGGTTTATTGGCGGCCATTTTTAACTAGTGACGTCATTGTCTATTACCTACGTCATTACTAAGTGACATATTAACTGTTATTGATTTCTGTTTTCATGTTGAATACACTGTAATTATAGACATGTGTGTATGCTAGTTGATTGGTGTCTATGTAATGTAGGACATTTCCGGATAGTCTGATTGTTAAAGAATATGTTTTGAATAGGTTATTTGGAAATGGTTTTCATTTAATGAAGTAGTTGAACACCATTCAATACCATTTTATTTTGATATTACCTTAAGAGTCACTAACACATTCTAGCTCGGCCAATACGCATGATTTAAATACCACCCACGAATAGAGTATCTCTCTATCAGTGGTTTTGTTTAGAATTAGATAATTAGTTCCGGAGGTTCCCCCTACAAAGCAAGCTTAACTCTTTAAAATATTAGTATAAAGGGTGTAAAAGTACCCTTGACGCAAACGATAGGCACTTGTTCTCCCCACCACTGCGATCATTTTTTTGTTCTAGACCATACCTGGGAACCCCCTAGTTACGGAGATGGGTCATAATGGGTCAAAGTTCGGAATTTTGCGCAGCTGTTTTTGTAAATACTAGTTTTTCCGGTTATAACTTTACTTAAATTACCTCCATGACCTCTTACTATTCAAAGCATCCATTAGCACAATGTTTTAAGAGTGCTACATTGAGTTTTACCGTAAAATGTGATTTTTGACCCTAAAAAAAAGTCGTTTCATAGCAAAAATGTTTGCGTAGGCGAACTTAGTTTGATGTACAGAATGCTTGGTTGACGTATGTGTGAAGGGTTAATTTACATCCTGTATATAGATGAATTTACATGAGATGTCTTAATGTGATAGGTTACCCGTATTGAGGAAAGAGAGACTTGCAAACCATAGTTCATAGAAGCATAGCTACTCTACTTACTTCCCTTGTGAATAAAAGTGAGGTATGTTTAATGTAAATTAAATATCCGTCATTCATATTCCCCAAACGCATATCGTAGTAATTAAAAAGAAATGAAACAGGAAGCAATGTCTCGACTACCTACGTAATTAATAAAACTTTCATCATTCCATTAATGACGACACGGTTGGCGCAGTGGCTCAGGCAATGGACTGCTAAGCTGCATGTCGCGGGTTCGATCCCCGCACGGAACAAATATTTGTATGATGTACAGATAGTTGTTTCGGGTCTGGGTATTTGTGTATGTGAGTTTAAATGTTTGTGAACGCACCCACGATACAGAAGAAATTCCTATGTGGGGCAACGTTTTAAAAAAAAAAAATGAATTCCTTTGATAATATAGTACGTGTACTAAGTAACTGTTTTTTATTTAAATTTAAAAACAAGATAGATATTGAAACGCGTCAATTAAAAACCAACATAGTCCCATCAATTTCTTAGTTCAGTTTAGTCGGTAATACCACAAACTAGCTATAATTAAGAGTGTCCATGGTGTTTTATCACGTTCTTTAGGTCCTTACCTAGTCTAGGATCTAGCTGAATACCAGTATTTTACAAAAAACAACGGCCTGATAAATCTAATTAGTCCGTCAGATAGATTTACAAAAAATATTGGACAGGTATTTTTTCTTTTTTCACGTAAGCAAACAATAAAAACGATACAGTGCTCTGAAAACTCGTGTGACGTCATTTCTACGACATTAGTATGACATTTTTTACCGGTGAGTGACGTCACAAACCACCACAAAAACATGATTTGATAAATCAAATACGTATCCAATATTTTTCGATAATCTAGCAGAAGGAGTAATTAGAATATTTTTTTTTTGTCAGTAAACATCCCCATTAGTAATGAGTGATAGGGAAGTCTGGTTGTCAATCTTTTGGCCCATTGATTACATATAAGGACTGTTAAAGTTATCGTGCCTTCCGAGGCAAGGACGAAACTAGGTAATGTATATGTAATGTAATGTAATAATGTGTAATACCTGTGTAATGGTTTGTCACACATCTGTAAACCAACCTAGAGAAGCGAGGCACCCAAACCCAAAGCGGTAACCCAAAGATCGTCGCGAGCAGCTGTTATTACTAGCTTCTCCTAGACAATTCAAAGTGCCTGTATTTAATTGGCTCAATACAAGTACTGCTTCGAACCGAATTTGTTTGCATAAATGCGAAAAAAACAAAAACAGTTTTTCCTAGACCCAAGTTTTAAGTGAAACTGATTGGGTTTAATGTATTAATAATTAAAGTAAGACTATACTAAATATATAAACTAAACTAACCTTAAAACAAACTAACTATAAAAGGGCATCGAAAAACTCCTCAACGCTGTCAGCAGGTAAAGTGCCCAAGACACTGGCAGCGTTGCCGCGTTGCATGGCAACACTTAGCCTCTGGCCAAAGAAAAAGCCAGCCCTTGGGTCAGAGAAAGCGTCAACAAGGCGTTTTGAAATATCCTTAAAAATGCTGTGGGCACTAGGACCCACAGCCCTAGAGTATCAACCCCAAACGGCTCGAAATATAGTTTCCACAAAGGTTACTATATTAACGCCGCTTGAGGTTCTCCGCAGAGTCAAGTGCTTTCAATCGACGGAATTAATTTTATTGTTTCGCAGAATCATAAGACTTCAATATCATTATCGCGTCGAAAATATTTCTTAGAATTTATTCATTTTGTTCGGATAATATTTCAGCGTCTGAATTTTCTCTGTTGACATTATTAAAATGGAAGAAATGTTGTTACGTTAATATTTCTTGCTCAGATGAATTTCAGGAATTGGTTATTCTTGATGTTTTCTATAAAAGTTATGTTTTGACCTTTTATAACTTTTATTATTATACGCAACAACTCCTGAATGGATTCGGATGAAATTTAGAACACATACGATACTTCTTATCCCGGTAATATGATCCCGTGGGACAATTATCGCACTCCACGCAGGCGAAGCCGCTGACACAAGCTAGTAAAACATAATAACAAGTCTAGTTACTGTTTGCCTGTTTTCATGTCGGCCTCGTTGGTTCAGTGGTCGTATGCGCGACAGTTGAGCATGAGATATAAGGCCCTCGATTCGAATTCGGGGTGGTCAAAGTGTTATTTATTTATTAACTATGGAAGACTTATAAGATTAACAGAATTAATAAATAGTATGTGAGGCTGACGGCCAATTAAAAGTCCTCACTTCTAAAGACAGATTACAAAGAAAGAGTGTGAACAATACAATACAGCCACAAAAAGAAAAGAATATAGTAAAAATTCAAGCTTAAACTAAATTCAAGTCGTTTTTCACATTTTACATTCAGTACAGTAATAAAAACCTGAAAAAATTAAATCTTATTTAAAAAAGCTAAGGCTCATGCACTTTCTGGCCGAGGACACACTCGTTATGAAATCATCAAAATCATGCTGTTAAAGAAACTTTAATGACATGTGTATGTCATTAAAGTTTCTACTTGCACGCACTATAAATGAATTTTGCCTGTAATTTGTAGAAGTAAATGGAACACGCAACGGCACGTTCCATCGCTTTGACCTTCCGGGAACGTTAAAGTAAAATTTAGATAGGATATCGGAGTCATTGGTAGAATTATTGAATATTTTAAATAATGAAATACAGTCACAAATTGCTCGCCGATTAATTAAGAGTAATATATGATACTTCTTACTGAGGTTTAGGTAATCTTCAGATCGGTAGGGCACTTTCTGATGATAACACAAATACTTTATGAACCTTCTCTGGATGCTCTCTATACGATCAATGTACTTGTGATAACAAGGATTCCAGATTTTAGACGCGTATTCCAAGTGACTTCTAACAAAAGTACAGTAAAGAATTTTTAAAGTTTTGGCTTGACTGAAGCACTTGGACAGCCGCATTATGAATCCCAGTGCTTTAGATGCTTCAGCGACTATGGCATCGACATGAGGTTCAAACGTAAGCTTAGAATCGTGATACACCCCCAGATCTCGGACGCAGTTAGTTTTAGGCAGTATTTGATTACCCAATGGCTTTACGATGAAGGTATAGTCGAACGCTTTCCGCCTTTTTTTTTTTTTTTGGTGGGTGTAAAATCACCGAATAACCCCTCCCTCTCTTGGGCAGAGCGAAAGGGAGTGTCAGACTTCTACTGACTAAAAACCACCCATGTTCCTTCTTCGCCCTCTATGTCGAGGCCGCGATAACCAGAGGACAACCCGCGGCCCCGACAGGCGTCGGCCCTTTCGGGCCCCTCCCATGTTGCTGACATCTCTTTAAGGCGCGCGTGGAACACGAACGCGCCGTCGACACGGCCTGTTTTCGTCGTGAGACGGACGGACGGCGAGTTAGCCCATCACTCACCGTCCACAGGCCCGCGTCTACGGTGGCCGGAGGTCATCGCGGGACCCCCGACGCCCGGAGCGCCTCCCGCGGCGGCTGGGACGAGAGGTTCTCTCCCTCTCGCGTTCCGCCACCTCCTTCGCTAGCATCACTGCTTCGCAGAAGGAGGCGACGGCGTCCCAACGACAATATGCCTCCAGACGACATAAATCATCCTGAAGTGCAATCACGTCGGCATGTGATGATATTTCGGCATAGATTTTCATATCGTCAGCAAAACACAACAGTTTGGATGAGATTAAGCAAGAGTTGATGTCGTTTATATATACAATAAAAAGTAATGGCCCGAGTAATGACCCCTGGGGGACTCCACTGGGGATAGGCACCCAATTAGACATGTAATTGCTTAATATTACTGCTTGAGACCTGTTCTCCAGGTAAGAAGAAAACCATCTCAGTAAATCGCCTCGTATTCCCATTTTATATAATTTTGATAGTAAGACCTCATGATCAATCCGATCAAAAGCCTAACTGTAATCTGTATAAACAACATCAACCTGCTTACCATTATCCATGGCGTCAGTAATAAAATCATTAAGCAGAATTAAGTTAGTGACGGTAGACCTTCCCTTCAGAAAACCATGTTGGAAGGAACTAAACGAATTTTTAAGAGCACTATACAACTGGTTATAGATGAGCCTTTCGAAGATTTTTGCCACAATACAGAGCTTGGATATCGGCCTGTAGTTTACAATTTCGGTTGTGACTCCTTTTTTTGTGAATAGGCGTTATGAAAGCCGATTTCCAAAGTTTAGGTACAACACAGATGTCTAGGGATTTTCTGTAGAGAAGCGATATAGGTTGGGCAATCGAAGTCGAACACTGAACAAGAAATTTAGACGAAATGTTATCCGGGCCAGCCGCTTTAGAGGTATCCAATTTGCGAAGCAAGTTAGAAACCACCTCAACATTCACCTCAATGCTACATTATATCAGATGGGCTGGTAGATTCAGTAAAAAGAGGGGGCAAAGAATTTCCACGACTAGGGTTGTTATCTAGAAATGTAGAATGAAAGTACGTAGAAAAAGCTTCGCATATTGTTTCTCCGGTACGCAACGCTTCGCTGTTGTAGTTTAAAGTGCTCGGAACTGCATTTGAGTTGTGTCGTTTTTTAACAAAAGTCCAAAAATATTTTGGGTTTTCCATAATAGATTTTTCGGTTAACTTCAAGTAGTTTTCATAACATTGTGATTCTAATACCTTTACCCTTTCCCGGAGGAGCCTAAATGTTGACTCATCAGCTATATTGCCATATGTCTTAAATTTTTTGAAATATTTGTATTTTTCTTTAATTATATATATATATATATATATATATATATTTAGTGTGTAAATTGAAAATAACTTGATTAAAAAAGTGAACTGATTCATCAAAAATAATTAATAAATATTAAAAATAATAAAAAATAATAATAATAAAAAATAATAATAATTATTATTAATTTTTTTTTTTTTTTTTTTTTTTTTATTATTTATTTATTATTATTATTTTTTTTTTTTTTATTGTTATTTTTTTTATTTTTTTTTTTTTATTTTATTGTTATTATATTTGTATTTTTCTTTAATTATATATATATATATATATATATATATATATATATTTAGTGTGTAAATTGAAAATAACTTGATTAAGAAAGTGAACTGATTCATCAATTGATCGTGTCGCAAACTCGGATTTCCAGTCAGTCGTGGAAATGTCTTTGCTGATAAACTCATAGTCGCCTTTGTCGAACAGATATTGTGTCCGTGGCGCGCACTCTAATAAAGGAGCCTCAACGAAATCCATTTTAATTACTAGTGCTGGATGGTAGGCGTCAATGGCAACCAGCGGACTTGAACATTCAACCACATTAGCTAATTTGTTAGAAAGTACCAAATCTAAAATATTACCAAACCTATTAAGGACACCATTGTATTGACCAAATTCTAGGGTACAAAATTCGTCAGTAAGTAAAACTTCGTCAGAACCGTTCGGGTTCGTTGGGACGAGTGATAGATTGTCAGGCAGGACCCAGTTTATACCGCTCATATTAAAGTCACCAATGAGGAGAAAGGTATCAGAAGAGTTACTCATAACTATTTGGTTTAATTTTGTAAGGTAATTGCGAAGTTGTAAAGAAAAAGAAAGGCCTAAGTTTTGTTTACATAAATAAACAACACAAATATGAACGGTAATATATTTACGTGTATTAGAATTTTTCAGTCGTATGCTGAGCCATAAATCCTATGCTGTAGACTGGAAGCTAGGTTGGCATATAACTGAAAGTTCCTTACGTGTAGCAATAAGCACACCCCCACCCCGCGACTGCCCGGTCAAAACATAATCCCGATCACGACGCCACACAATGTAGGTACCGTTCGTCAAAGAACTCGGAATTTAAAACTCCATCTAATAACCACGTCTCTGTAAAAACAATAACATTAACGAGTTTAGTAACATTTGACGATAAAAAGTATCACTTTTAGTTCTAAGCCCGCGAACGTTTTGGTAAAATATATTTAACTTATGAGCCATTGAAAACTAATACTAATAATAGTGTACAAATCTGCGTAATTCATTAAAATAAAGTATTTCATTAAATAATATTGTAGAATAGGGTATAATATAATTAAATAACTAATAAGAAGGTAAAAGTCAATAAGGTTTGCGCGAGCGCAAGAATCATACGATGCTAAGTAGCAAACAACTGTGCGAAAAAGCGATCAATAGTGCATGTTGCGTGCAAGTGCGAAAGAGTAAAACATAGTGTGGTGCGGCAAAGCTTTAAAGTAAACAGCGCGATAACGAACACAAAGGATACAAGTAGCTAAACAAAAGAGAGGTGTCGAAGTCATGAGTGCGGCAGAGGTGTTAAACATTTTGCAAAAAGTTATTGTGACACAAACGGTATTAAATACTTTGAGCCATTGATGCAAAATATAAAAGCAAAACAGTAAAGTACGGATAACAATTAAGAAACACATTAGACAATCTTGTTTAAATCTGACTCCTTCCTTATAATAAAAACTTTCGAATGGTTATTTTTAGTATGTGAATTTTACCATGCTTAACCCATACGTACTCGTAATGTTTATCCTTGGCAATGATTTTAACTTTAGATAAAAGCTTTTTGTACTCGACGCTTAGGTGATCGTTGACATACACACGCTGAGATGAGCCTTGAAACCCAACGTCACAAGCAGATAAGTCCTTCTTGGCACGTGCCGCCGCAATAAAATCTTCCTTTACATACCGGTTTAAAAAACTCACTATGATCAGCTTTTCATTGGAACCAAAAATTATTGGGTTTCTTTCCCTCAGGAATTTCTGACTAGTCTGGATTTCTTCCCGGTTGACGGCTATAGGCTTGCCCCCTATTTCATGGAATTTAAATATAACTGGTGAATTGTGGTTACACCCACATAACACCTTCTAACCTTGGCGTGACGTTATTTTATGTTTTTTCTCGGTTGGGCAGTGTGACCTAAGTACACCCACATTTTTGGTTATTTTAATTCTAAGCAAGCCTAACTTACTACATTAAGCTTGCATTTGTTTGTAAAAGACCCTGTCTTTTACAAAAAAATGGCTTGAAATACAGACTCCGGGCCGTTTCTGAGGAAAACATTCCACTAAAATAAAACCTGCACTCAGCAAATTTCTATCGTCAGCAGATCTTCAAAGCCAAGCCAAGCCACTTCAAGCGAAAAATATTCTAACAACGTTTTCCAACAAATTAAAATTATAAAAGCACTTCAGTTAAAAATCAGTAGGTTTTCCTTTTCATAATAAGTCTTCATCAACTTGAGCGTGAAGTGGGGTGGCAGGGGTTTGCTAGAGGAAGGGGGAGGGAGGGTCGTGAGGTTGTTGAGAAGGACAAGGACGCACCTTAGTAAGTGGTTCCCGAGATTTATAGATTTATTGCTTCAAGTTGTCAGTCACTACTCCCTGTTTATTGACTAAACATTAAAGATTCTGTTCTTTAGAGTTAACACGTTTAGACTTTATTTTACTTTAAAAACTTTGATTTTTATTTAAGTAATTCTATATAAATATGACATCACTTCACTTTTTTAGGGTCATGAAAGGGGCGTGACGGAATAAACCATTTTGAGTTGACATTTGATTATACGAGGTCTTTTTTTTAGATATTACATTACACTCGTTTGTAAGCTTGCAATTCTACTAACAAATATGGATGTAATCTGAGATTAATGATTTGTTATTATTATTATATCTCTTATTATTCTATATGTAAAAAACACTTTTAAACAAATGACGATAAAATAAAAAGTACTCGGCCAAACTATGTCAATTATTTATGGGACCGATTGATAACTATTCCGCATCAAACTAAATAAAAAATAATCACGTAAACCGGATCATAAATCTCAGCGTGATCGGTATACATACATAAAAAAAAATATACCAATCGAATTGAGAACCTCCTCCTTTTTGGGAAGTTGGTGAAAAATTGATAGCGACTTGTGGTGCAAACGTAGGCCAAAGAATTGAAACATCATCATTCTTATTTTTCCCTTAAATGAAGCTCTCAAAAGGTGATAGCAAACAAAACAGCCACTTTATTCCAAAAGAAACAGAGCGCGGCTCTTTTCTGTTATCCCACACGTCTTTACTGGCGACATAATAACAATTTCCTGCGGAAATGTGCCTCTCAGTACATTGTGGACGATGGCGGTGGGTACCTATGACGTGTTAACTAAGCTGAGAAAGGTGGATGTGCGTGAGTGAGATGTGGTCGATGGTTAAATAACCATGATGATCATCAGCCTATGATGGTAGATGTCACACGTCTTCTAATTTTTTGGTTCTAAACCATGCCGGTTTCCTCCCGATGTTTTTCTTCACCGTTTTGAGTACAGCGGTGATGAAATAAATTACACAAAGTAGTAAGAAGTGAACCGACTACGGTTTAATACGGCTCTGGGTGGAGCGGAAGGGAATGCCAGACTTCTACTAACTAAAAACCACCCATGTTCCTTTTCAGCCCTTTGTGTGGGGGGCCGCGGTATCTCTTTCAAACAACCCGCAGCCCCGGATTTCTATATACCTTGATCAAGGAATTTCTGTTCTCTGTAAAGGGCCTGGTGTAACTTAATAAATGCAAGATCTCTCGTGTGATAAATGCAAGATCTCTCGTGTGGTCCCTCAGACTATGCAACTGAACTAAGTACTTTTATTCGATGAGTTTTGCAACATCAAGACTTCTTAAGGGGACATTGTACTCATCATTGTGAACAACTTTTACTATGGGACCAACCATAAAATCGAGAGAGTTATGCAAACATAACTATTGAATGGGAACACCTGTTTTTTTATTTTAGATTCAGCGTTGGTCTCCTAGTAAAAGTTATTCATAATAACGAGTACAATATCCCCTTAGGAGATTTCGTGTATGAATAGATTCTAAATTAGCTAAATAGACCTAGCCAAAATCTGCCAGATGAATGAAACAATTACAACAACAACAACAATTTTTGAACAATTTTTTTTTTCTCTCTTAATTCTAGTTTCTGTTTTTCTTTTCTACACACTGTGTCTATATTTCTAATCCAACTCTCCTCTCGCAGGTCTGCTGGAAGAAATTTATTTAGAAATAAGCAGTACCTTTGTGCTCTTCTATTTTTTATATATTTTCCTTTTTTTGTATTTTGTGTGTACATAAATAAATAAATAAATAAACAAATTTTTTTACACAACATTTACATATTTTCTGCCCGAGAATCTCTATCGACAATGGCCGTGTATTTCCTATAAAAAAAAACTATAAAAGCAGTAAAGACCAAAACATTGAGACCTGGAAACTTTAACCCACCATAAATCTACGTATAAAACAAACGAAACCATGTCACATTTACCCCTCTCTCCTCTAGTTAACCCGTCTGCCAGTAAAACAGGGTATTTGGACCGTCACAGACAATGTTTACGGAAAGGGTGGAACGGGGCTTATTGGAAATCTGCTCGTTCCATGGTCGAGGGGAGGTGGAGGAGTTATAGCCATTGCGTGCGTCACTGGTAATGCAATTTGATCCTTGAATTAACTCCACTTTGGTTACGTAGGTATCTAAATGTAATCTCTATGTTAATTGAATTAGAATTCATTGTTGATTTTCTTCAAGCATCATACTTAAAATGTTGAGAACTACCTAGTAGAAACAGATTCACTCGAACTTGAAGACAATCAGATTTTAAAGAGCAGAAAACAGAAGAGCCGGCAGTGAATTCGGTGTCCATTGCGAAGCACGGTCACCAACGATTCAACGTGAATGTCACGTTGAATTAAACAATGAATGCACCGTTAATAAAGCTTCAGAAGTGAGATCTTAGTTGACTGAGGACTTAATTGAGGAGTAAACTGACATAGACTTATGGTGGCTGTCTCGTTTGTCTAGGCTCTACTCTCTAGTGGTTCGATGAGGGAGTGATGTATAGGTGCAATTAGCGGGTGGGGCAAAGTGTTATTGGGTTTTTCCCCTATTGTAAGGGACTTCAAACATTACTGGTGAAAGAGTCGTTAAGTTGTGTTATGTAAGCCCGCTATATTTTTTGAATAAGGTTAAAGATGCGCTACTAAGCTTTAAATATACAACTTTAACCATCAGTAAAGTAAGTTTTATATTATTTTTAGTTGTGTGCACTTTGTGGCATGTTCTAAATAAAATTTTCTTTCTTTTTTTCTTTTAAAATAGATAGTTAAGTCAATCAATATTTATAACTGGTCTAGACTAGACAGCAAAATATGGCCTAGATCATTTTATAGATTCGATGTGTACAAGTGATAAGAAACGAACATAGATAATTGTCATAGATGTGTATAGTTTGAAGGTGAACATCTTGTTGATAAACGCCTCTCTCTTTGCGTGGGTGCTGCAAAATTCCTCTTAGAAAGTCTATTCTAAGACTTCAAAAAGGTATGTAACTATAGGCTTCGTGCGAGATTCATAGTCAATTCGATAAATAAGACTATGAAATTCTTAAGATAACATCACGCCTGTAGACCCCGATTGTTTAAGCACTGGTGTACTTATTTTGCTATATTCCTATGTAATAGGAGCGAACCTATTACCATCAACTAGGCACAAATCCACACTCCGTGGCTGCTAGTGAGAAATTCCTCATGAAATCATTTGGTACATCAATTCTCGATAAAAAGCATATGTATTTTATGGTTATTTAAAAACATATATTGACATTTTTCACATTTTAATTTTTTAAATTAAAATGCCCGCTGGACGCGAGGCGCACGGGACTGGTCAATTTGGCGACATCTGGAGAACCAAAATAATAAAAAGTTAATAATAAAATAACAAAAAAAGACAGCAGTTAAGATAACAAATCGTCAATAAACTCAAGTTGGTCCTGTACGAGGTCTAAAGAACTCACCATGCTGCTGTAACACTTAAAATCAATGTCACAGCACTAGTTAAGTTGGATTTTCTCGTTCAATTCTACAAAATATTCTACCCACAACACTGCACGCAAATTTTACGTCATTTGACGTCACAGGCGTACTTAGTCTAAAGTTCAAAAGTTCTCAACTTAATTTTAAAGACCTACTTTAAACCTGAACTTGGCAGATTGGCACGCCATTCGCTTTGAATCTCACGCTAAATACTACTTCAAATGGTAAGGTATTAAAATAAATAGCCAGAGGAAAAGCTTTTAAGATCTCTCTACCTTCACCAGACTCTAGTTTAAACCTTCAAGTTTGAAGCGTCTTTGTTTTTTTAACCTAAATTGACATAGAGCTTCCTCCGAATGCCGCAGAACATTTTATTACCCGACTCTACATAGATCTAGCCGCTACATAGAGTTCGTATAAAAAATGTATAGTTTCAGAAGTAGGACGCTGACGTATCTTGGCTTTTCTCTATAAAACTATTTCTTTTTTGTGAAAGCACTGCGGACTCTGTGTAGGGATACGATGTCTTTTATTTATGTCGTCTTGTTTCTTTCTGTATCTTTTGAGGTTAAGTAAGATGTATAGAATGAGATGTAATAGGGATGTTTACTGACTTAAGAAAAATGTGATTCTAATTCGTCCGTCTGACAGATTATCGAAAAATATTGGATACGTATTTTTTGTTTTATCAAATCAATTAAAATTGACGAATATAAAACGCGTCGAAGATTTGAGTGGGGGTTGGTGATGTCACTGACCGCAAAAAAATGTCATACTATCTTAGAGTATTACGTCACACAAGTTTTCAAAGCACTGTATCGTCTTCATTGTTTGTTTACGTAAAAAAAGAAAACATACGTGTCTAATATTTTTTGGTAATCTATATGACGGTCTAATTAGTTTTTTTTTGTTAACTACCCTATTTGCAGTAAAAGGGAAAACAGCAATATTTTTTTTGTCGCTGAATCATAAGAAAAACATCACTATCAAACACTGTTAGCTTACACGGTAATAACTTAATTAATACTGTCGCTTACGAGATAGTTTCTGTGCTCATAAGCTCCCGATATTTTACCATGATCACAGGATGCCATTTCGCGATTATGGCGCTTGCAACAGCGTCGAAATATCGCGAACTCATAATAATGGATGATCACTAACATATTCCGTCATATCATTATCAAAATAACCATCATTCCATTTCTGATTATCGCTTATCGTACACACAATTACATGCTTTAATTCAGCCTTAGCAGTTTCGTCCTTAAAGCAAAATCTTAATGAAGACAACCACCCTAGATAGGTGTGCTGTTTCTTGTAACAAATTAGTTAGTTCCTTCTGTACCCGACTGTCCTAATTAATGCGTAAATAAACAATAAGATAGTTGACTACAAATCTAATAAGTCCGTCAGATAGATTTCCAAAAAATATAGGACACGTAGTTAAATAAAAATATAGTACGTTGACGGCACGGTTGGCGCAGTGGCTCAAGCAATGGACTGCTGCGCTGCGTATCGCGAGTTCGATTCCCCCACGGAACAAATATCTGTATGACCTACAGATAGTTGTTCCGGGTCTGGGCATTTGTGAATGTGAATTTAAATTTTCGTGAACGCACCCACGATACAGGAGAAATTCCTAGTGTGGGGCAACGTTAAAAAAAAAAAAACACGTAAACAACAATAAATGAAGACGATACAGTGCTTCGAAAAGTCGCGCGACGTCACAGTTTGATACATTTTTTTTAGTCAGTCAGCTACCCTATTACTAAACATTTTTAGTCAGTCAACTTCCCTATTACCAAACATTTTTAGTCAGTCAACTACCCTATTACTGAACATAATGGTTGCTAAGCCTAGTACATAATGTACTTGTATAATAGTGTAAAATACACAAACACGTAGAACTTTCATAACAACTTAGATTTATTGAAATGTTTGTGTTTTTCCGCGTCCAAGCGTTGAGTCATGTTACAGAACTACGGAGTTTAATAGAAAAGGGTTGAAGTTTCATTTTGTTCTGGATGAAAAAATTTTATAATTTTATCATAATGGTTTTATTTTGAAGAACTTAGAGCAACCGCGGTGCTTCAACAGGACGAATCGGTACCTTTACAGTTTTTTTTTAGTAATTTCAGTAAAGTTCCACAACTACCAGGGGAACAGAAACATTAGGAGGTATTGGAAATTGGAATCTTAAAATCATGTATATTTTTTTGCCCATATTTTAGCCTTTCTAATACCATGCACTTTTTTTTTGGTTGAAGATAAGAAACAAGGACAGTAAAGTCTCACAAAGTACCACATATTTTGATTATGAGATTCTTATTTAGTATTTTCTACCTCTGTCCACAATTTCCTCGTCAGTAGCTGAGGAACTATAATGGGCAAACTTGGGCAATACCCCTCTCCACAACAACCGATAATATGAATATTAAATCGCCCATTGATCGTTTATTGGATAGTGGTACTCATTTCGTATGCGAACGGCTCATCAAATCACGGTAACAGGCCATCCACGTACAAATGAATAGATGGAATGGATCGATGAAATGTAACGATACAATGTGGTAACAACATTGAGGTATAATGTAGTATGTAGGTACTTACGTTACAACGTGAACGAACATTGAGTTGTGGCGACAGCGACATCTATCGCAACCCATGCGAACTAATTAGGCAAAATCCTGCATCGCGCAAAAAGCCTATATAGAAAATCCCGACTTACATAATTTCGGGTAGTTAGCCCACCATACATAACACAACAATGTTTTCATCTTATAAGTATCTTAGGGTACTAAAACCTACAAAAAGTCTAACTAGCGGACGTCACGCGGTTTCACCCGCGTAGTTCCCGTTCCCGTGGGAATACAGGGATAAAAAGTCTATGTTACTCAGGGTGAATGTAGCTTTATAATGGTGAAAGAGTTTTTTAAATCGTTTTTGAGTTTGTTCGTTACAAACATACACACAAACATACAAATCTTTCCTCTTTATAATATTAGTCTAAATGTAGATACAACATAATTCAATTTTAACCCGAGAAATGTATTTGAAATCATCATCGTGTTCCCAGCCTTATCCCAACTTTATTGGGGTCGGCTTCCCATCTTACCGGGTGCAGCTGAATACTAGTATTTAACATGGAGCTACTGAACCCCACATCCCACTTATTACTGGGTAATACGATACCTCTTGGTAAAACTGGTTGTCAGACTTTTGGGTCACTAGTACCTGAACGACTGTCAAAGATTACTATTAATAGCCGGAACCAACGACTTTACGAACCACGGAGGAAACTCGGTATATTTGTTTAATTTATTTATTTAAACTTTATGCACAATGTTGATACATAGGCGGACTTAATGCCACAAGGCACTCTCTACCAGTCAACCTTAGGGTCAAATAAGACAACATTGTGGTAGGCTACAAAATAACTAAAAAAAAACAATATAATATATATGTATATACTTAAGACTTATATTAATACTAATACACATCTAAAAATAACATGAACTAATGAATATTTTAACAAATACCAGAATAGTAAAAAAAAAAAATTAAATGGCAATTACTATGACTCGACTTGTAACTATTTGGTCTGATTTAAATAGTGGCTACGTACTTTCCTTTTAAAAGTGAATTTGCTTTTAGCTTTTTTTAATTTACAAGGTTTAGCGCGTTCCAGAGTTTTATAGATGAGATAGCGTAAGAATTTGACATAAAACAGGTGCGGTGTGAAGGTTTTTTTTTTAATTCAATATTGTGCTGGCAGCAAATATATTAGTTAAAACCGTGGAACTCCGCTGATGAGCACGAGGGTGGGTTGTATGCGATCGACTGACGGATTGATTGATTGGACTAATTGATTTACACCACACTTATTTTATATTCATTAAATTGCTTAACAGGCTGACATTCAACGTTGTGGAAAATGTTACTTACCGCGAGCTATTACAAATTACGAAAGGATTAGCCTCATTGTTAAGCCCGAGATGAAGTTGAAGTTACATGGCTCGTAAAGTTCAGGTTTTGTTCCAACAGGAACTTTCCCGGACGAGTCATGTCACAAAGAGTCAAAGTTCTATAGTACTTATGCTTATAGGTAGTGAACTAAGATATTGTTATTCCACTTATATTGTCGAGACACTATGATAGAATAATGCGGTGTATACATGATTTTGTATGTCAGTTTGTCTATTAAATACGTAATTATTATATTGTAATATTACAAATAAACCTTCTTGATTTTATTACTTTTACCAACGAGAGCAGTGAATTATTAATAATAACTGCTAAAAGTGATGAATTTGAATGTTATTTTCACATTTACCAAATCACGAGGTAATTAATAATAATAATAATATAATAATATTCCACAACTATCACACAACGCCATCTAGTCCCAAGCTAAGCAGAGCTTGTGTTATGGGTACTAGACAACTGATAAACATACTTATATATTTCTAAATGCATACATATTATAGATAAATTACACCCTATTTCCCCACCCTATTCCCTATTTCCCTTTTTCCCTATTTCTATTTCCCTATTTTCGATCATTATTAATTATTAATAATGATCGAAAATTATTAATATTTTTCAATTAATCACATTTACCGTAACATATCTACCGTCAACTGCTGCGTAAGATGTGCACGGTGATGTTGGCAACTTTAGTAGTAGTAGAATAAATAAATATAAAGGAACTTAAAAAAAAAAACTTCTCAATTCGGCCCGTACCTACCTATATTTTTATTAATGTATGATTTCGCATAACTTTTTACAGAGAAGTCCGATTTGTATTTTTTTTGTTTTGTGAAAGTCTAAATATACTTTTTCTTTTTACTTCTTCTTTTTTTTTTAGTTGTTTATCACGTATTCTTACATAGTAGCCGTAGGTTATAGGGAAGCTGTGGAGCGGCCTTTCCGCTTGTCTATCAGAAAATAAAAGGTCATGTAGAGGTATCAACTTGAAAACGTATAGTAAATCAAGCTTGTAAGTCAACACCATCAAAAGATGTTGATGTGTTATTATGTCGCATATTTCGTGATTTCACAATGGAATGAAAACGTAAAGTTGACCGCTGACCTAGAATTATGAAATTTAGCCTGAAGTTATGTCTTACAGTAAGTACATTTAATGGAAAAAAAATGAAATTCGTAAAAAGAAAGTTTTGAAGTTAAATGACAAGATTGTATGGAACCCTGGGTACGCGAGCCCAACTAGTATCTACCCCTTTTTATCTCTGTGGACTATCTAAACCTTTCATACGGACTCCCATCTTACCTGAACTTTCAAGTTATTTATTTTATCTTTAAAAGCTTTGCCCAACACTAGGGGTGGTTGCATTTACTAACATAACCAACACGCACAAACCAAACACCCACGACCGAAACAACTTGCTGTAAGTTGTTGTTCCGTGCGGAGATCGAACCCGCGAAACTCAGTACCTACAGCAGCCAATGGCTTAGCCACTGCGCCAACCGTGTCGCCGTGACGAGATTTTTATTTATTTTACAAAACGTTGCCCCACACTAGGAATTTCTATATCTTGGGTACGTTTACTAACATTTAAACTCAACATAAACCAAACACCCACACCCGAAACAACTGTATAGGTCATGCAAATATTTGTTCCCTGCGAGGATCGAACTCGCAATGCCAATGGCTTCATAGTGAGAGTTGATATTTGTATATCCCATATTTACAATATTTTCTACTTCCTCAGCTGGCGAGCTGCATGGCGTCACGCTGTGGCTGGTGGTGTGTGGCGCCGCTGCGCTGGTGGCTGCGGCACTCGGCGCACTCGCTTGCTGGATCGCTAGGCGCAGGAACTCGCTTGCCCACAAACTAGGTACGTATTAACGCACGACACATTGCTAGACAGACTTCAAGTATTGCTACTACGACCGGTCCAGGGTCGGCATGACCGGATGGCCTACTGCGCAACATTCTCTTTCCACTAAGCAGTCGCCAAGGAGACCTAAAGGCATCATAAACATTACTCGAATTACTCCTACGACGATGTCCTGGACAGGCTTTATGTATAAAAGGAACCTCTTTTTTTCCATCCTCAGGAGAGCGAAAGAGTTTGAAATCTTCAATGGATATCTTCCATCCTCAGGAGAGCGAAAGAGTTTGAAATCTTCAATGGATATCTTCCATCCTCAGGAGAGCGAAAGAGTTTGAAATCTTCAATGGATATCTTCCATCCTCAGGAGAGCGGAAGAGTTTGAAATCTTCAATGGATATCTTCCATCCTCAGGAGAGCGAAAGAGTTTGACGCACTCTTGGTTACTAAAACATCTCCGAATGCACACTTGCATGGAGGGTTGCGAGATCGGACAGATTGGACAACCAAAGACGGCTATTGGAAAACCAATCTTACTGTGGCAGCAAGTAGTTGTAAGCCCTGTAAGATTATTATCAATCAGAAGTGTAACATTATAGCGATCAATCAAGATGCAATCGTGTCAGGTGATACACATTGTGTTGCCGTCTGGCATGATGATAAGGTCCAAAGTGATAAAACGGTCCGATACAAATAAAAATGTATAATTAAAAGAAGTCTCTCTGATCAATGTGGGTTGTACTTTGTTTGATCATGGCCAAACTTTGCTGAAAAATACTGTATTGTGTATAATTTACGTTAAAATTACATTACATTAGTTTTGTTCTTCTTAGCGCGTCGATGGCAACCTGAATTGATTGATTGAAGTTGACTGACTTAAAAAATATGATTCTATTGAGTCCGTCTGTTAGATTATCGAAAAATATTGAATACGTGTTTTTTGTTTTGCCAAATTTTTAAAAATTGTACCAAACTACTCGTATGACGACGCGCGACATTTCGAAGCACTGTATCGTCTTTATGTATTGTTTTGTAAAAGAAAAAATACGTGTCGAATATTTTTTGGAAATCTATCTCACGGACTACTTAATTAGTTTTTTTTTGTCAACTGCCCTGTTGTGTGCCCAGAATTGAGCTACTAGTTAGGCGCTGTCGACAGCGTCCATTAGTTTTGATTATTTTGTTTAATTTTTAAGGTAGCTATTTTGCCCAATAAACACAGTTTTCTTTCTTTCTTTTCTAATAAGCGTCCCACTACACAGGCGGCAAGCGTGGCCCGGACAAGGCGCTGGTGTTCCAACCTCCACGCCGCGCCACTGCCGTGCGGTCTCCGGGCTCGGCCACCCACTACCTGCGCAAGTCCCCGTCACCGACAGCGCCCACTCCACCCGCCGCCACCCCACCGCAGTCCACGCCGCAGCCGCCGACTATCAATGCTGCTACCACGGTAAGTTGAAAAGTCGTCGCTTCAACTTTTAGAAGTTTTCTAGGCGCTTACATCCGTAAAAAAATGTCAACGGGTCCAGTTGACTGATTCAAATTTGAATTAGGTCGAATGAGTCCGCGTGTTCCACGTACCTTACTGGGATCAGTTGACTAGAGCGCCGGACGTTTAGGCGCCAGGTAAAAGTTAGGCATACTTGTTCGTTATGACGAAACTATTATAGCTACAGACAAATACTATGACGGAATGGATATTCCTGGTCATAGTTTATGTATGTAGCTATTGCTTGTTTGTAGTTTTGACTCCTAACATTTATGAATACTTGAACAATTAAAACCGTAATGACGAGTTTCGTCACTAATAATTCATGTTTATTAGTTTTTAATTGTGTTGTTCTTTTGTTTACCCTACAATTATTATTTTTTGTGTCCACGTGGTGAAACCAAGTCCAATCATGTGTCGATAGCAACATGATAACAGTTACAAGTAACCTGTATTTCATTCCGTCAGGTGTAGTTGTTCCCATGATAGCCCTCAATTGAGTGATAAGTCATCATTTAATGACATATTCACACCACGCTTTGTAGAATTTTAGTCTCTTATTAGTTTACTATTATGTAAAACTCGTACCTTAACACGATAAGTGCAAATTAGTATAATGTAGGTGTTTCTAAGGAGGAGGAACGTTAAATTTATTAATTCCCGCTAAATCTTCCCGCATCTCTCCAGACCACCTTCACCCGTTGACGGATTTTCGAACAAAGTTTCAATGCCTAATACCCCTATTAGGAATTTGAATTTTGCAAAATCCTTTGTTAGCGACTGCCTAGTTATATATATTTTAGCCTTTTCCGTCCAGTGGTTTAAACTGGCGTTGATAGTGAGATATATACTTATTTAACTAAGATTCAACCATTTCTACAACCCGCACTGGACCCGCATAATGGCTACGGTTCAATTCCTTAATTCTCAATTTCTTATTGTGTACCATAATGTACGTAGTATAAACAAGATGATTTTTTTAGTCACCGTCCAAATTTTTCCTAAGCATTAGGTATCATTCACTAACGCCATTTTTGAAAAAAACAACGATACTTACGTAAAATTTTCATTTTAAATCATTTTCTCTAAAGAATTATCCGATCCTCGTGCAACATTAAAACTTTGTGATGTGATATCTCAATATTTTTGTATTGAGTGATACTAAAAGAAAAACCACGTACCTATTCAATGATTTTCACCAAAGATTAATATCAGAATTTGGACGGTGATTAAAAAATCATCTTGTATATATTAGTTGGAAGGGAAATAATTACACCTATTAGTCACAATTATGGACTCTGTCGGGCACGGCAGAGAAGACACCTGAATCCCACCAGTAGGAATACAATAGACTTATTAGGTACTAATGATCTCGTATCCCGATACAGCCAACTGGCGGCAACAGCCCGCACTCGCCCACCGCCCCGACCGAGCCGACCCCGCTCAGCAAGGAGCTCGCTGATGCTAATGCTACGGAGAAGACCAAGACTACTGAACCGGAGATCAATGACGGACGTCTTGGAGATCTGCACTTCAAGTTGCGGTAAGTAATAAAAGAACGCTTTGAGGAGGTACAAATGCCGGACGACACTAGCTGGTGATCGTGGAAGGCCGACGTCCAAGGGGAATACTAGACTTTTACCGACTTAAAACCACCCGTTTTAAGTCAGTTTGGCGCGGGCCACACATAAATGGCGTCGGGCGCAGACATGGCGCGGAAAGCTTCTTATTTTCGGAATGTCGAGTCTGGAGCGTGGATATGACGCGGCATTTCGGCGACCGCGTATCCTAAATTGCGCTTTATTTCTATGCACTTAAATTTTAATGGAATAGGAAGCCACCCGCGCCATGTCCGCGAGCATGTTTTATCAAATCAATAAAAATTGACGAAGTTAAAACGCGTCAAATATTTGAGTGGGGGTTTGTGACGTCACTTACCGCAAAAAATGTCATACGAATGTCTTAGAATATGATGTCACACGAGTTTTTAAAGCACTGTATCGTCATCATTGTTTGCTTACGTGAAAAAAGAAAAAATACTTGTCTAATATTTTTTGGAAATCTATCTGACGGACTAATTAGATTTTTTAGTTAACTACCCTTTTGAGGTCATCGCAGCTTGTCTTCCTCTTCCATACTGTTGTTTGTACTGTTTTTGTAGTAAAAGAACGCTAATTAAAAATGAGAGAATTTTCAGGATAAAAAACTTCGCTAACAATTTTCCTAATACATATTGAAACCAGCGGTAGTGCCTTTAGTTCCAATATTTGTTTAGGACAATCGCCCGGGCGTAATTTATAAGGTAAATTCAAACGATTTGTGAAATTTTAAATACAACCATCCTTAATTTTTTACGACAAGCGTGTGTGTGTTTTTAAGTGTCATGGAACTGAACTAAGTCTGGAAACTAAAAACTATATCTTGTGTAAAAAACACTGTTTTTAATTGATCCCATACAGACGGCAGCACATCATGCTACCCGAATCTGTCAAATTTTCCCAATCAAACTTGAACCTTTACTTTCTGCGATAAAGTTGAAAATCTATGAAAGAAAGACACATTGTAGTAAATTGTTGTGCTGGCCGTCTGTACGTTACATTTACCCTCAGCATCTACCTCACACGTTCGATTTGGGTGATCACACACCACACGCATCATGTCTACAAAATTGTTTAGGATACAATGTTCCGTATCCAGGATTTTACTTGCGACTTTTTCACTTTAATCCAATTATGTACTCTAAAATCACTACAACGTGAGAATATTGTGAGTGCAGAAATGAATACTGTAACAACTTGGAAAATTAAGCTAAACACTTAACACACGCTCTATTAAAAACAGCATCTAAAACATTTACGATCCTTGTGTAAATCTTCACACTAGTACTAGAGGAGGTCTCTAAAACTCATACAGTAAATAGACGGCTGATAGAATTCGGTGACACCTACGAACCTTGTCGTAATCTCGTTCATAATACTGTTAAACCCGATCAATCTGAACGTCCAATGTCAATAAGTGCTTCTTTTCATTCGCCCCTGATGTTATCTACTCCGCAATGTATCAAAAACAGTCTTTTGATGGATTCAGACATCTTTTTTTAATGTCGGAAGACGACGGAGTCTGTTTGCTCTTCGTGAAATATTAAATGAATATTCAATTTGTCCGCACGCCCGCCGGGAATTTACTTGATCCGCCAGAATGTAATCAGTCTCTGAGATTTTTCGTTTTATTCAAGTAGGCCTCTTTTTCGTTCATGTTGATGTACTTTGTGTAAATGTTGTTTTAATTTTATATCTCAATTTCTTCTTTGAAATGAGATTATTCGCATACTTACTTTACTTTGTCTACTCTCTATTTTTAGGTTCATTTTATATATTATGTTGTTTTGAGCATTTTATGTAATATCTCAATTTCTTCTGTTTATTTTTAGATTTTTAGGTATAGCCCCTTTTCCAGAACGTTAAAATTGTTTCTACCCTAGCAACGTGTTTTTGGGGTCGGTTTAAATATATTTTAGTATTTTATCGGCTACCCACACACAGTATAAGATTAGTGGCCATCACGTGCGCCCATTACGGACTCCTAAAATTAGCAACCTCCAACCTCATCGAGACTAACTAGGGTCAGCGTAATTATAAAAGTGATTTCTTCTTTAATTACTCCACGGTTAGCTCTAGCCGCTATGTAATGTATCCGCCATACTTAATAGCTACAGATGGAGAATAACACTGCGGTGGGGTAGTGCAATCATTCGTGAGTCATAAGTTTTTCCAAATCCACCTCGAGTTTTATTTTGCTGTACTACACCGACTTGCTTTTCTAGAAAACAATTTGTTTTTTTTCTATGTTTATTCGCTTTTGCTATACTTATTCATATCGGAATTAAAATAGAACAAGCAACATTGTATTAACTTGACACATGTAGACTTGTTTTCTTGGTACTTTTAACGTGCCAGCTAAAATGTATTTTGTTTATCCTAGTCAAATTCAAATATTATGTAGATAGGTTTATTATTCGTGACTGTGACACATAATATAGGTAAAAATAAATACAAATACATACATAAATAAATGTATGCCTCACTATGTTCTGCCTTGCAAGGCGTACAAATAATAATATACTTAGTGTTTAGGTTATTAATTATTTTCTTTAAGTATATTTATGTACGGGTAAAATAACAACGTAATGTTATTATTATTACAAACAGGCGATGACGGCTTTATTGTGTAGGCTAAATAAATCATACTTACTTACAACTTAACGAAAATGTAGACTTACAAAATTACATACTTATTCAATACCTTCACTAAAACACACATAAAACCAAGAAATTTATTTTCGCTCCAGCATTCCTGTTTACGACTCATATCTCACAAGGCGATAACATCGCAACGGCACACAATTTCACTTAATATTTCATGTCGACGGCTTGTCACAACAATCGAGTAGGTACTTACAAACCGTGCATTACAAAGCCGATATTCCCACATCATCGACATGTCACCACTCTATGTAATGGGAAAGTCTACGAATCAATAACTACCCCGTCCTGCCGCCCACAATTACGTTCGTCGCACGGAATCGCACGGAGTCGCACGAAACAGAATTTGTGTTGTGTTGACGCTGTCATACGTTACCTATGTACGAGTATAGCTCATATCATGAAATATGCCTTTGTAAACCAAGTCTTTGTTTACGATAAATTGTAATGTACATTTGTACGTAGAACCGGCTGTTGAAGCCTTTGGGTGTATCCGTCAAGGATATGATATTATTATTTATATTATTATAGCTAGCCTGTGTTGTCCCACTGCTGAGCAAAGGCCTCCCTCCATTCCTTCCAACAGTCACGATTCAGTGCAATGTCGCTCCAATTCTCAAGGAAGACATCCAGTTCGTCCCGCCATCTTCTTCGTGGTCTGCCACGACCTCGCGTCACTGTTTCAGGGCACCAATCCTGAGCTTTACGGGCCGTTCGGCATGCGACAGACATGTCCTGCCCAGTCCCATTTAAGTATGGCAGCCTTTTGAGCCACGTCAACAATTTGCGTTTTGGAGCGCAGTGTTTCGAACCCGATCGGTTAATTTTACTCCATAGCATGTTGGCAAACCTTGAGTTTGGACTTTGGATATGATATGTTTTCTATAAATGGTAGGAATTGTGTTTTGGTGGAATTATACAAGTAAATATTTGCTAGACGTTGCCGGCTTACTTTTTTTGTGAACTACCCTTTTATGTGTTTCCTATTTTGTTTCGCGGATATCGTTGCGGGATCCAACACAGTTAAACTGTTTCTCGTCGAGCTTCGTTGTTTCGACGCTTTTCTGATAGTCAATTTCACAGTGGTTTGGAAATAGTGGCGGGCCTATACCTGTATTACAGCACATAACGTTGGTAATGTTTTACCAGGTATAAACCGGAATTTCAAAAAATCTTTTGTAATTACACATTTATTGGGGGAAGGGGCGAGAGGATTCTTATAAAGAAATGGGAGAGACCTTTGATTAGAAATAGGACAGCACAGACTAATAAAAAAAAAACACATTTTGTACCAACAACTATACAGATTGAGATGGATGTTTTGGTGATACAATGTCCGTAAGTATGGCACAGATAATGACTCCATGATTTTGAATGTCAGGAATTTTCTTTCCCGTGTTTAAATTTTTGCAAAATAATTCTAATGCACTTAGCCAACACAGATTTGGCGTGTGATATACACGGAATGAAATGCCAACGGAAACCGCTATGCGTCCAAGGTCTTCGGCTAGACATGCACTCCTGGCACAACCACCGCACCACGGCCAATGGCTAACCTTGGCCATAACTCGTGTAAGTGAAGGATAGTTGCGGTACTTACAAGCTTACAAGCTTACAAGCTTGGTTTGCCTTTATAATCATGATGTTCGGATTTCTAAACAGCCTGCTTGCCTTATCGGTTTGTCGTACTGTTGGTCTCAGAGCAGGCTTTTTTTGAAGGTTCAATACTATAAACTAGCTGATGCCGGCCGCTTTACCCGCGTTAATGTCGAAACTTAACAAATTATATAAATACTAAAACCTTTCCTCCTTCAAAACAAACAAAAGTCACCGACTTCAGAAACTGATTGTTCTTCTAAAGTTTATTTTTCACTTTTTTGCCACCGACTTTGTTTTATTTTTTATTGAAGTGGGTTTTATTTGTTGTTAAAAAGTTTTTTGTCAACTCCACAGTTGAACACTGGTCAAATACAACATTCGTAGTAAAGTACATATTCGGACCAAATGCAGCTTTACCCAACATAATGACCACAATATGCCCAACCGCAATCGTAATTTCGGTCGTGGCCCTACTAAAACCCTCATTGTCCATGGGTGGCCATGGGTATTCTCCTTTACCCGTAGTTTCATACGTAGGTATTACGTTCATAATCCCCCTCTTTTCCAGGAAAAATCCCGACTATGTCCATCATTTCTCATTACTGCGGGCAGGATCACAGCGAGAGCCGTAATAATGAAAACGGAATATTGGAATAAAGAGAGGAGATTATTTGAATAGTTTTCTGTTGGAAGGTTTTTTTATGATATTTGAGATATCTCTCTCTCTATTAATTATAAATTTAACATAACGCCCTTTTTTTGGGGTGTGGGAAATCATCAAATAAAGCAAAAGGGAGTGTCAGACTTTTACTACCCACCACCACCCACCCATAACCACCCATGTTCCTTCTTAGCCCTTTGTGTCGAGGCCACGATATCTCTTACAAAATCCCGCAGCCCCGACGGGATAACATAACTTCTGTAATTCCGGAAGGGTTAGGCAGAGGTGTACCTACCTAATAGTCCACCCACTTTTCGCCAGTTATGTTTAAGTACCATGTAATAGGGTGTGAGCATATGACATCAACTAGGCACAAATGCTACTGAGAAATTTCTGATAGAAAAACCTAATAACACTTTTCCCGATCCAGGAATCGAACTGAGGACCTCATGCTCAGCACAACTCAGCAGTCACAATAGGGAATTGGACGTGGTCAAAAAAATATGATTCTAATTAGTCCATCACTTAGATTATCGAAAAATATTGGATACATGTAAAAACATGTATCCAATATTTTTATCAAATTAATACCGCCAAAAAAAACGCCGTAAATAAACGCCTCAAAAATCATGAGTGGGGGGGTTGTGACGTCATTTGTAGGTAAAAAATGTACTGACATGTGACTTTTTCGTGGAGTTCACGAGTATAGAAGCACTGTATCGTCTGTATTTTCTATTTTATGAGTTAAATATTTTTTTGGAAATCTATCTGACGGACTAATTAGTTTTTTTTTTTTTGTCCGATCCCCTATTACGACCACTAGACCAATGTAAGTAGTTTTTATCCCGATTCCGATTCCCAAGAGGTTAATCAGTAGTCTACTTAGTAATGAGAGAACCTACATCAATTTCAAAGTCTGGAGCTAAAATCAATCAATAAACCCTCTATCCTGCACTTCTGTCTGTTTTGAAATGTTGTATTTCTCTATTAGAGAATATCTCTGAGTTCAGTCTGCTAAAATATCTGCCAGTAAATGCTCCACAACAGAATATAAAAAAAGAAAAAGTTACAAAAAAGGTAGGAGGAACGAATGTTGATAAAGATAGGCAATATCTACAACCGGCTGAGATCGTCTTCAAGGGTGTTTCAGCGTATAACCTTCCGAGGGTCAAGCTTTCTTCAGCTTCAAGTACACAAGGTCGATAATTATGTTGCTTTTGACCTAAGATTTGTCTCAGCTTTTTTCTATATATTAGTGTGCTTAGTTTTTATCGTAACAGATTTTATCTTGCGGAATATGATACGAAAAATATACGCCCACGCTTGAAAAATAGTGGGCAAAATTCTCACATATTGAGTAATGTGATGTAGCTATTTTTAGATATTTTTTTCTGAGATTTTATAAGTATTTCTCCCACTCCATGTTATAATAGCATTGTTGTACTAGTATGTATATATTATTATTATATTTCGTAGTCTAGGTAACGAAACGTATTTCATCAATAATTTTTCGGTACCAAACTCTCAACTTTTAATTGGATATACCTCTAAAAGTTATACTCACACGTCCCACACGCTTTAGCAATTCCTTAACTTTTGCACGAAGTTAAATTGTTTCGACTGTTTTCGTACCGACTACCTCGTTGGTCTAAGGCCTCATTTACGGAGACGCGGGGCGTCACACGGCGCGTTTAGCGTTTTTATTTTAACCACATGGCGATGTATGAAAACGTTAACGATTTCAAACGACGATTTTACGAGAAGTGATTTTTCGCTCGTTAGTTTAAAATGCAGCGTTTCGTTGTGGTGGACCCGCCTCTCAGTAAATGAATAAAAAAGCACGCGACGAGCCTTCTGCACGCGCCGCGTCTCTGTAAACGAGCCCTAAGGGTTGCAAGCACATCTGTTGAGCATGTGTTCCAGAGTTTCATTCCCGGGTCGGATAAAGTGTTATTGGGTTATTCCATCAGGATTTTCAACAGTCTGGATGATGGATGGATGGATAGATGTGTCCGGTTGCTGGAAATAGGATCGCCCTATTTCATGGAACTTAAACATAAGTAGCGAAATGCGGGTGTATTATAGGTACACCTCTGGATATCACAGGCGTGTTGTTATGTTTAAGTACGCGTACTAACGACGCGACGCGCGACGGGGCGTTTCGTTCGCCACTCTGGGATCTCCGGACCTCCGTAGTCAACGGAACTCTGTAAGTTCCGGAGTTCCGGTAATTTGTGGACTTATAACAATGCTTGTGTGCGGTTGCCGCGGGCACCCCGCGGTCATTATAGTGAGTAGGGGGAGTTTCACGCCGCCATCAAATTGAGTTGATGAGTTCTTAGCTTTAGATTACTTTGTAAATATAATGTTTTTTTGTTTGAAGTGATAATTAAGCTGTGGTTTTGACAGTGATAATGAAGTGTTTCTTGGTAGGCTTGAAATTTATTTATTTAACAGTTTATGTACAGTCAGCGCAGTCGCACCAGTCGCACCTCTCTTGAAACGCCTATCTACGAGGCTATGCAAGTCGCCGGGAATAGAAGAAGATGGCGCACCATCATCAAGGATAAAATGATAGGAGGAGGAGGTCACGACCCTCAGTTATGAGGAAAGCGACTTTCGGAGGGGTACAGTCAGCATCAATATGTATACCTACAGTGAGCTCAACGTTTAGAAGCAATGTTCGTATTAATAATACTAATGTAGGTATTGATTTAATTTTTACGTTACGTAACGACTCATATTTTTCGTGACTCGTGTTAATGAATAAATCATATTTTGAAATCTATACTATTATTAAAGTACGTTATATCTAAAACTTATAATCTTTATTTCACAAGTTACATTAATTTCCAAATTACAGACACGTTACACTTTTTAAACAATATTTAACCAAATGAAAACTTCGTTTTTCTCGATCTACAGTAAGAATTTGAAGTACTTATTTAGAAATCCTATCATTGTGATTGGATTACACAAAAATAATAAAAGATAAGCTTTTCAAGTAAAATTAAACATTTCAAAGGTAAATACCCTAATAAACCTTCGTAAGCGCTTTTCACGGAAGAATTACTCAAGTAAATCGTTATCTCTTAAATTATTTAAGCTTCCTTAAGCTTTTGATCGCATTTAGAAAGCTATTGTGCTGCTGAGCCGTACTGGTTTCGGAATTTGATCACTTTACGTGAAGTACCTACGGGTCACTATTAATATTACATTGTTAACCTTATTAAAACGGACGAGTTACAAATAAATTCGTTCATTAGGCTTATCTGTAAAGCATAAAAAAAAATACAAATTTCATAGACCCTAAAATCTGACAACTAGCCGTTACCAAAGGGCAAAGGGTATTTACCGATACTTATTAGGGTGTGGAGGTCAGATAGGCAGACGCACCTTGCCAAATAGGTACACTGGTATTCAGCTGCATCGAGTAAGACGGAAAGCCGATCTTTTAGAGTCTACAAGATCGGCTTTCCGTCTTGAAATAGTCTAAAATTTAGACTATCTCGATCAATGATATATTAAAACTATAGATACGTTGTCCGCCCTCAAAAATGACAACATGAAATGAAGCCAATTGGCCACATCGCGCTTAGTTACGCACCAACCTCTCGCGCGATGCTACGTTTGTTCTTAATTTAAATCGTGTGTGTAAACCTGCGCGAAACATAAAGACAACAGGCATCCCGCTGTACGGTGTCATATTTTCTTTCCCTTTCTTTACGCGTAAAAGTAGATAAATAATATTTTTGCCGTTTTGAAGCGCCGCCATGTTAGTTCATGACGTGTCTTTATATAATACGTCATTGATCTCGATTGAAAGAGAGGATACATTGTCATCCAATTGTGATTGGCAGAGTACACGAAAAAAATTACGAACGTCCCCTGTTTTACTCATTTCGAAAATCCTTCGTCAGTGCTACCCTTTATTATTTGAAGACATTTTTGTGACTAGACCCCGAGAGCGGGTGAGGCTGTGCCGATGCGCTCTCTGTCACTGAATTATATTCACAAAATTTAAAACCTTTAAAAAGTTACAAAGCTTTTTATATTTTATAAATACTAAGTACCCAGCTCTTTAAATATTACGGTCAGCCGCGACATTATTGATATTAAGCTCGAGCACAAGCGCATACTTTACCGTTTTACATAAATATTACTCTCAAGTTTTTTACCGTTATTAGGATTCTTTATCACAACCTCGTTGCGGTCTATATATATATATATATAGGTTGAAGGGCAGCAGTTTATAAGGTCTTGGATTTGATTCCCGGTTCGGGGAAAGGGTTATCGGGTTTTACCATCAGGAGTTCCTCAGTAGCAGACACGGATTCTGGATTAGTGCCCGGTTGATGGTATTAAGCTCGTCCCGTATTTTTTTTTTTGGGGCGTGTGACTTCATCAAATAACTCCTCCGCTCTTGGGCAGAGCGAAAGGGAGTGTCAGACTTTTACTGACTAAAAACCACCCATGTTCCTTCTTAGCCCTATATATCAAGGGTGCGGGATCTCTTACATCATTCCGCAGCCCTGACGGGCGTCGACCCTTGCATGTTGCTGACATCTCTTTGAGGCGCGCGTGGAACACGAACGCGCCGTCGACACGGCCTGTTGTCGTCATAAGACGGCCGGACAGCGAGCTAGCCCATCACTCACCGTCCACAGGCCCGCGTCTACGGTGGCCGGAAGTCATCACGTGGCCCCCGACGCCCGAAGCGCCTCCCGCGGCGGCTGGGACGAGAGGATCTCTCCCTCTCGCGTTCCGCCGCCTCCTTCGCTAGCATCACTGCTTCGCAGAAGGAGGCGACGGCGTCCCATTCCTCCTCGCACCGGACCATGGCTTGCACCAGGGCCGGGCGCAACAGGTCGCCGCCGCCAATTACCGCTACGAGAACACGGCGGGGCTCCGCCCAAGCGGGGCACACCTCAACGGTGTGCTCCATCGTGTCCTCCGGCCGATCCTCACAATGGTGGCATCGGGGCGTTTCCTCCCGCCTGATTCGGTGCAGGTACCTTCCGAAACAGCCGTGTCCGGTGAAGACCTGCGTCAGACGGAAGGTGAGGGCGCCATGGCGTCTCTCTAGCCAGCTAAAGCTCGTCCCTTGACTTGGACTTAAACGTAACCAGCGAAATGTGGGTATACTATTAGGTACACCTCTGCCCATCCTTACGGGGATTACAAGCGTGATGTTATTTTAACCTCCCTCTCGTCTCGCTTGCACTAAACCTTTCACAATATTACTCTAGTCTCACTAAAAAGTAATCCATTTGTACAACCCCAGGGGGTGTTTTGTAACACGGAACATAAAAGAATTTAATGGTATCTAAGCCTTTTACCGTGTTTTAATAATAAACTGTCGTAGCGTCTGGCTGAGGCCGTAAACTGAATATATATTCGTTTAACGATACTCAGCCGCTCGCAAAATGTTCCCCTTATCAGGTACAAATCAACTATTTTCTGGATCATTGTTGCTGTAAAACTTTTTACGAGTTGTTGTTTTGATAACAAGTTAGATAAATATTGAGAGTAGGTGGGTGTATTGTGATTATACTTACACAAAAGTTGTAGGTTTTGTACGTATTTGGTGGTATCAGTTCGGGATCTCATTCTTGTTTCAATCTTATGACTTATTGTATGTTACTTTAATTACTACTTTATACTAATTTAAAGGTTGCACTTAAATACCTTTAACGAAGCCTAAAAAATATCGTAGTTACGTACGATATTTTTTTTCTGGCACATACCAGTTTTTTTTTCATGAATACAACTTTTCAATGTTATAACTTTACTTTAATTACTTCCATGACCCCCGTACTATTTAATGCGTCTATCAGCACAATAAAAACTTTTACGTGCTTAATAAAATAGTTTATATAAGTACACATATATTTTATTACGAATACCAAGATACTATGAAATGTATAAGTACCTACGTACTTAGACACACTTTTGTCTAATTAACTCCCAGTTCGGGCAGAGTGTTAGTTCAATTTCGTGGGGTTTCACATTAGATCAGGTATTTTTCGGTAGCAAAGTCGAGATTTATGCAGGGTGATGGTAATAAGATCGCCCCCATTAATAATGGGATATTAGCATAATGTGCAAACCCTTGGCAATTACACGCGTGATGTTGTCTTTGTTAATATCACCCTACCACTCATATCTCAATTTATTTTGAGTCAGCACATGTATTTCTTTATTCATTTTTCTTAGACTTTATTATTTATCTAGCAAAACACCATCCATCTTATATTTTTCAGGCTCTGCCACATTTCTTACCATCATTCATATTACCAAACATTTAGGGACATTAATTGATTGATTCTCTGTCCCACGTGACGTGACACCCTCTCACAAATATATTTGCCGATAAAACGTAAACTAAACCCGCCCCTAGAGGGTTAATCGTAAAATATCGGGAAAGTGTCACCCGCGCCCACTCTACCGCTATCTCTATAAACTTTGTAACGTGTTTCTTTCGACCCCTATTCACTCACGTAGGTACAGTCAGCAGCAATACCTAATATGTAAACAGACGCAGACGGTTCAATTCGAACTCAAACTCAAAGCATTTACTTCAATTGGACCATTACATACACTTTTGAATGTTAGATAAACAAAGTAAGTGAAGCTATTAGTCACAGTTACAAGGCATTATATTAAATTGAAAAAGTGTAACTTTGCACATTCCAAAGCGTAGATATCTATGGAGAAGAATGGACATGAAACTCCATGGACACTCTAATAAAATATTGTTCTAAAATCTTGGGTACAGAGTACGATCTGAACAACTATAAAAATCAAACTATGTTTTACTTTTCCGGACAAGTTTTCATATTCCGAATCACTTATTGTGTCATGAACATAATATAGGTACCTAGGTAGCTCCTAAATCATTTGCAGGGCAGTTCAAGTGCAGAACAATTAGTCAAGATGGAATTTATTAGCTCCGCCGCACATAACAGCATGACATATTGTCAAAAAAATCTCTTCTACAAGGTTTTGACTGTGGTTTTGGGGACACACTTTATTTTTGTTATTTTGTGGTTCCGTGCGTGTATTTTTGTTGCCGACTGTACGTATAGTATAGGGCCCACGTACGTTTACAGAAGTATCCTTATCTATTTGAGAACACCAAATATAAAATTTATTCGTTTTCGGGTTGTAGTGCAAAGGCAACTCAACTACGAGATTGTTTTGGTCAAAAAACATCAACGTAGACATCATAACATCACGCCTTTAATCCCCGAACGGTTAAACAGAGGTGGACCTTGTAGTACTCCCATTGTGCCAGTTATTAATTTTTTTGTGACATGCCCGCCACACTATTCCCAAACCGCTGTAGCTCCTGTAAGCCAGCAACAGTGGCGACCACAAGAAAAGCGCCGAGACAATGAAGCCCGACGAAGTCACAGAGAAACCGATTTAACTGTCTTGGATCCCGCAACGAAATGAATCAGAAAAGAATAGCGAAAAACAGTTAGTAGGAAAAACATATTTTCCACTTCCCTCCATATCAGCAGGAGACAGAACAGAACAAGGCCAATAGGCACAAAGGGACGTATACAACTAGGATAAGCCCAGTTGCCTAGCACCACGGATATTATTGTCATTAATATTACTGGGTCCTTAGTTGTGAGCTGATATTTGATTCCAGTAATCGGTATAGCAAAAATGCTTGAACGCACGGATATTTGTTCTAGTTTATACAATGTCCGTATAGTAAATAACTCCGGATGTAACCTGTACACTATCCAACATAATAATACGTTAATTTTGCCAAAGACTACACTCCCATAAAATGTGATGAGCATATTATTATTTTTTTTTTTTTTTTAAAACGTTGCCCCACACTAGGAATTTCTCCTGTATCGTGGGTGCGTTCACAAACATTTAAACTCACATCCCACATCTCATATTCTCAGTCAGATGTAGAAAAAATTATAATTTACTCTTAAAGTAACTGTGACTATTGCGCCAGTTATTAAACTTGCAACGAATAGTGTACTAAGTAATTCGTTATTTCTTAAGTCCCTTGTAATAAGGGGCGAACCTGATGCCATCAACCGGGCACAAATTCAGACTCGTCAGATAAATGGTAACTGCCACTAAGAAATTCCGGATAAATAACTCAAAAACCCAACCGGGGAATCGAACCTAGAACCTTATGCTCGGCAGTGCGCTTGCTACCAATAGACCAACGAGGCATTAAAGATTATTGATTGAGATATTTAATGATTACTTACGCCGTCAGTTAGTAAATAAATATTTGTCATACTTTTGTATGACAAAACTTTTACTAAGTGATGGCTTAGGTAATCATTAAAGCTCTCTGAGTGCGGCAGTGAAAGTCTAACTGCTACTAAGAGATATTTAATGATTACTTAAGCTGTCACTGTGACATACTTTTGTATGACAAGACTGTCAAAACCTTTACTAAGTGATGGTCTAAGTAATCATTAAAGCTCTCTGAGTACGGCAGTAACTGCGGTACACAGAGATATTTAATGACTAGCTGTTGCCAGCGGCTTCACCCGCTACAACCCACGGGAATATAAAATCGGGATAAACACTATCCTATTTGTTAATCCAGCAACTATCTGTGTACTAAATTTCATCCAAATCCGTGAAATAGTTTTTGCGTGAAAAAGTAACAAACATACACACTCGCACACTCACAAGCATTAAAGCTCTCTCTGAGTGTGGCAGTAAGTAAGGAAAGATACATTGTGTTCCTTATTAATATACCAAAAACTCCTAAGAGCAACAGAAAAACTCAATAGAGAAAACAAGTTACAAAAATAGTCAGAGAAATAACAATTCTTGTTAGCAACGCCCGACGGGGTCGATACAAATCTGATCAAGTATTAGTAACAGTATGGCCTGTATTCGACCTAGTGTCCCGATATGACCTAGTTTATGGCTAGAGCCTAAAGCATATCGACAAGGGGTTATTGCCTCTGTTCACAGTGGAGTGTAATCGATAACAAATGTCAGACGTAATTTGGAAATATGAAGTACTGAATATTCGTGTATATGGGAATATCGGTTTCCATGGAACTTAGTCGTATTGGCAATGATGCGAAATGAGTTTCTATTTGTGTTTTCCCGTATTGATTTGTATTACGTATTGGAAATCTTATGTTCGTGGAAACGGAGTTGATGAAAAACTTATCAATTCGGAATCTTGATTTAATAAGCATGTTCAAATCAGAACTTCAAATTGTTGAGTACTTTACTTTGAATTTTACGGGTTCTGGTTTCTGGAATAGGAATGAGCATTATCTACAATAATTTTACAATAACTTAAGTCTTTTTCCATGGAAGAAAACATAAACTACAATACTTCACTTGTAGGCTACGATCATTAAAGGCTTCGCAACTTTCTTACGTTTTTTTGCAAATTGCAAGTTAATTTCAAAATTATTTTATGGATAAGTCAACCAATGGAATAATTTTTTTTTTCAACATTTAAGCTAACACTGACTTTCATATTGCATAGCATTTTTCCTTTCCGTGTTAAAAAGTAGATGCGAAGCCTGACTTTTATTACCGATCAAAAAAAAAGAAAAACGAGACAGTTTTTAACGTTATTTAGAGGCAATTTATTTCATTTTTACGCCCGCGTCCAGGTCCAGTCAAATGAAATTGTATCTTAATGAAAACGGAAATTGTTCCTACAAAAGTTGCTGCTTTCAAGAAATTGAAATAACAGATACTGTACCTAGAAAGTAACATTTATTAGAAAGTAATAGCATAGCGAAACCGGCTCTTGTATAAATGCAATTTAAGACTATAATGGGGTGTTTATGTGGGTACACCACGTAAACTATAACTAACAACATTGCATGGCAGATTACCTGAAGCTGGAAAAGTCTTTCCCCGGATTTAGACTTTGATACATATCTATCTACTTGTTATTATATATTATAACCACATACGTATCGTATGATCGTATCGCGATCTACGAGTATATCAACCTGTTGTCCTGTTATCTACTCGCTCCTGCGAGACTGACTTGTCCATCTGTTTCTGTCAGCGAAGTTTCTACAAAAGCCCAGTCGTAATTGATTGACTGAATCAGCTAGTTAATCACCTCATTAAGCCGCCATGGCACACGTACCATGGTCCATTTTAAGGAATAATTATGGAAACCAAAACAGACATAGACCGTCAACTGCACGTCTCCAAATATTTCTCGTGAGGTTCAGCCGCACTCGTGACTCTAGACCATTCGCGATGTTTCTAAACTTAAACCATTTTCGAGAGACAACGACATGTTTCCATGTTACTTATTCTAGCTCTGGTAGTTGATAAATGTGATTAATGGCCTGAAAATTAATAATGTAAATTAAAATATCGTATTTCTCTCGCCCACAGCTATGAGAACGAGAAGAACGCGCTGGTGGTATCGGTGGTATCGTGCCAGAACCTGCCAGGACGCGAGCCTACCGGCCCCGACCCCTACGTGAAGCTGCAGCTGCTTCCCGACAAACAGCACAAGGTTAAGACCAGGTCAGTACAACAATTCGTTTAATGTTGAGCGGAACTACACACAAAGCTGGTTTTGCCACTGCGTTGAGAAGATTAGTCAATCGACATGGTGCAGATTGCCCAGAATCGTTTATTATATCGTACCTATAGTGTCAATATACACTTCGTCGCCATTTTCATGCATCCGAGACAAATAAAATCAAAGCAATCGTTTGTAAGTAATTAAAATAATGCTTCCTTCGGCACACGACTTGAATCAACGAAACATGAATCTACATTTCATGACACAAACAGTTTTATATATTTAAGTACTATTAGAAATTCATATGGCAATTAATAGACAATGAAGGTACGATTGTCACCGTTGACAATATTACAATTTCGATCCTGCAAAGTGTTTGCGATGATATTGATTGAAAGTTGAAGAGGAACACTCAAAAATTTCTCAATCAACCTTTACCAACTGTTCAAACATAAGCCGAGCAGACTCAAATAAAATTGTATGTGTGTTATTTACAGGGTTGTCCGCAAGACCCGCTGCCCGGTATACGATGAGGACTTCACCTTCTACGGCATCGCCCCGCACCAGATCGCTGCCATCACCCTGCACTTCGTCGTACTCAGCTTTGATAGGTACTACTGGCTCAGTAAAACTTAACCCACATAGCATCCTTACTTTATCATCAACAACCAACAGCCCGTCTTTTATAATAGGCCAACTGACTCCTCCCGCTCTGGACGGAGCAGAAGGGAGTGTTAGACTCTTACTTACGAAAACCCATGTATGTTTCTTCTCATGCCCTTTGCGTTCCAGGGTCGCGGTAAGTCTTTCGAACAAATTCTGGAACCCTGGCGGGTGCCCTCTGACACGCAATGTGCCTAAAAACACACATTTATGTGTGAAATAATGATCCATCGTTGTTCTTATGAACTTCTAGGGATTTTTCAAAATAAGGTCAGGTTTTAAAATCTTCACTTTATGTTCCAGATACTCCCGTGACGAGATAATCGGAGAGGTAGTGTCCCCGCTGACGAGCTTGCAGCTACAGAGTGGCGAGGCCATGGCGCTCTGCCGCGAGATACAACCGCGCAGCCTCAAGGTAAACAGACGTATTTACAAGACTGAAAATATCTAGAAGTTGTTTCGACAGCCTCGTTCAAAAAGAGAACAGGGTCTTAGGACATAAAACACGCAAGAGAAATTTCAACAATTTACTTGGTGTTTGAAACGTTAACGATCGAAAAACTCACAGCATACCACGCCTCCTATGGTGCCATGGTGACTGATGCAACACTCTTATATACATTTAATATAATTATAAGCACACTTGGTTCATTCGCTAGATTTTATCTCAAAAATGTATACCTAAAAATTGACATAATCACCTAAACTATAAAACTTTTGCTAGCGAAACTAAGGTCTAAATTAGCAAATTGCTGTATAATTAAAAGCAATTAAGTTGCTATGGCGGGTCCAGATCGCTGTTTATCTATCTATGAGCCAAAGTTGTCTGAAAATAAATAAGTAAAAGTTATGTTATGTTATTATTATAGATGCGCAGCGTGGGTCGCGGCGAGGTGCTGGTATCGCTATGCTGGCAGCCAGCCGCCGCGCGGCTCACCGTCGTGCTGCTGAAGGCGCGCAACCTGCCTAAGATGGACGTCACTGGACTTGCTGACCCGTTAGTATTACATATTATATAAACTTACAGTTTTTTCCCCATAAGAGTAGAAACTACAGAATGCCACTTTCTGTGATTCTTAATTCCTTAAGTCCTGTAATGTATCTCGTCGTAAGGTATGCAGCATACCTACGGATTATATTTTATCGAATTTCTTTTGAGCACTTCTATTGATAGTTGACTTTTGTTATTTGAAAATATCTCGGTAAGGTGCAGCAAATAGGTATATTCTCTATTCGTCGTTACCCCAGCTTTGTAATTCCTTTCTAGCATGTCATCTTCTTACCCGACTACGGCAAAGCCTTGACTGGTTATGTATGTACGAGTATATATGTCAGTATGTTCATCTGTTCCCTCATAGCTCCTAATCTACTTATCGGAACTCGACATAATATGAGGTACTCATCATTAGAACCGTCTTAATTGGCCGGTGAACATGGCTACGTGACGTGTCTCAAAAATTGATATGTTGCCCTCTAGCGGGCAAAACGTAATATGTTAAAAATAAAAATGAAGATAAATTTTAAAGGGCTTCACTTGTACATTTCCAAAATATTGCTCAAATTTAAAGTGACGCCCTCTAGCGGACAAAAGTAGTCATGTATTTAAAAAAATATTTAACAGCAAAATTGTTTAAATAAAAAGAAAATAAAAACTAAAACCGGACAACAACAAAAAGCTGAAAAATTATGAAACAAGATTTTCAGGATGCTGATTGTCGTTGTCGGGTTTTAGTTTTTGTTTTTAAACATTCTATATCCATCGTTTTTTTAATCTTCCCCTACTCTTACAAAAATTAAAAAGATGGCCATATTTTGTCTCAATACTTCCTCCAGCTACTTATAACATTTAACCATCTCCTCCTACACAGCTACGTAAAGATGTATCTGCTATACAACGGCCAACGCATCGCCAAGAAGAAGACGCATGTGAAGAAGCGCACCCTCAACCCGGTGTTCAACGAGTCCTTCATCTTCGAGGTGCCGGCTGCTCCCAACGCTACCCTTGATCATGTGTCACTGGAACTACTCGTGCTGGATTGGGACAGGGTTACTAAGAATGAGGTGAGAGGCTTGTTAGCAGATGTTGTTTGTAGCGTATTATACTAATCTGAATTATTAAAGTTATTATGTTCTATGCGGGAGGGCATTTATCCAGCAGTGGATACCTTTTGGCTGATAATGTTGAGCATACGAATGTTTTCCTCACAGACCTCTGAGGACTATAACTGGAATACATGCGAGAGGTATCAACAGACTCCTTTGTAAATACCTCCCCTTTCTGCTTCCAGAACGCTCTTCAATTGCACAAGATATTGTGCAATTTCTGATCATATAATATTAAATTAACCCCCCAAACAAAATTAGATCAATTTCGTAATTTACTAAATTTTCAATTATTTCCAAGGCTAACGACGAACCCGAATCTTTCTTCTTAATCTTACACTTATCTAGTGTATGAGAATGTCCTCATATAACTGTTCTATTCAGGATCACCAAGAAGAAGCCTATATCCAGCAGTAGATATCTTTCGGCTGAAATGATATTGTTACGAGCTGGGTATGGGATAAATAAAAACACTACCAATTGAACACACGAAATAACTTTACTACTCGCGAAACACTTATAAACAATCGCAAAACACTACTGAACACTTTATCGCACTAGATATCTCTTCAGAAGTGGGATAAATAAAAACACTACCAATTGAACACACGAAATAACTTTACTACTCGCGAAACACTTATAAACAATCGCAAAACACTACTGAACACTTTATCGCACTAGATATCTCTTCGAACCTTTCATTGTCTCGCTTAAAAGTAGACTGACTCGCTTCGTCCTCTCCCGGTCCTTTTATACCCCAAACACACAATAGATATTCGAGAAAGTTCGCTATTATTCCATAAAAAGCATCCAGAAAAACATTAACAAAAAAATAAACTTAAAGATAAAATAACCAACAAAGAAGAAGTTACTTTACGCCGTAGGTATACGGTCGAAATTACAATGCAAGTACCGCTGACGCCGGACGCAGTAGTTACCTACAGAATAGAATTAGGTACCTACTAGAATTTACGCGTACTTCTCAGTTATTAAGCGAGGTTTCTTGAAGATTCTAGATGCCCGGCGTAACACTGCCCCCTCCTTAGACATGCTCGTCCCGAGCATCATTAGTCCCGTAGTATCGCGCCAATCGGTCTACATGAACAATCTTAGGCGCACCTCGCGGACCTTTCTGTATTCGGTAGGTGACATCGTTGATCCTGGTCACAACTCGGTATGGTCCATCCCATTTTGCTTGCAATTTTGGGGACCTTCCCTTGCTCCGCACTGGGTTATGCAACCACACCAGAGAACTTTCATCGAAACCCCTACTGTTTGCCTTCCGATCATAACGGGTCTTCATCTTCTCAGACATCTGTTGTCCGGATTGTCTGATATGCTCATACACATCATTTAACTTGTTACGCAGGTCATTTGCGTAATCCGTTACACTGCGTGGGACATCAGGGGGAGTTCCGGTGATTAAATCTGCAGGCAACCGTAGTTCCCTTCCAAAGTTCGCGAAGGCTGGAGTTACAGTCGTACTTTCGTGAACTGCACTCCGATAGGACAGAAGAAACGGCTGTATGTGCTTGTCCCAATCCTTTTGCCTGCTTTCCACAACTTTTGCCAGATATCTCTCCAACGTCTGGTTGAATCTTTCCACCATTCCATCAGATTGTGGGTGGTAAGAGGTGGTTCTAGTTTTGTGTGTACCCATCAATCGACAAGTCTCCTGAAAAACTTGCGATTCAAAATTCCTTCCTTGATCGCTGTGAATTTCTAAGGGTACTCCAAAACGACAGAAAACTTCCTGAACCAGTTTATCTGCGACTGTTGTAGCTTCTTGGTTGGGAATGGCGAAGACTTCTGGCCACTTTGTGAAGTAGTCCATGACAACCATGAAGTACTTGTTTCCGCTGTCACTTTCTGGAAATGGTCCCGCAACGTCCAGTGCTATCCGCTCCCAGGGGGCTCCAACGTTGTACACTTTTAAAGCACCTCTGCTTCGTGTGTGGGGTCCCTTCACAGCCGCACAGCTGGTACATTTGCGACACCAGTCCTCCACATCATCTCGACAGTGGATCCAGTAAAAGCGCTCTCTGATCTTCAGGAGAGTCCTTTTTACCCCCATATGTCCTCCTGAGCATCCATCATGGTACAGCCGTAAAACATCCGGTACCTTAGCTTTAGGAACAACCATTTGTAGATGACAGCTGTCCCCTCGAGCGTTTTCCCATTTACGACACAACACTCCATCCTGGATCACCAAGCTGTTCCATTGTGCCCAATAACTCTTAGTGATAGAACTCATCGCAGCCACATCACTCCACTTGGGCTTCGGAGCACCAGCTTTGATCCACTCGAAGATCGGTTTGATGTCAGAGTCATTTTGTTGTGCCTGTTGTAGGGTCTCCTTCCATTCATCGCTGAGATCCGTTCTAAGCATCCTCACCGGTACTACTTCCTTAGTCTCTTGCCTGGCACAGTGCTTGCAGTCTTCAGGACAAGGTCTTCTCGACAAGGCGTCTGCGTTACCGTGAGTTCTCCCACTGCGATGTTCGGTTATGAAGTCAAACTCTTGCAGTAGTTCAATCCATCTCGCCACTTGCCCCTCTGGATTCTTAAATTGTAATAACCATTTCAATGCAGCATGGTCGGTTCGTAACTGGAATTTCCGTCCCAACAAATATTTACTGAAGTGCTGCAATGTCTTCACTACGGCGAGCAGCTCCCGTCTCGTTACGCAGTAATTTCTTTCCGGTTTGGACAAAGACTTGCTGAAGTAAGCTATAACAACCTCCTGATCTCCTTTCCGTTGAGATAACACGCCCCCAATTCCAGTATTACTTGCGTCTGTGTCGACTATAAAGTCATTTTCAGTGTCAGGATATCCCAAAATAGGAGTATTGCACAGACGTCCCTTTAATTCTTGAAATGCGGCGTCGCAGTTCTCGTCCCAACAGAATTGTTGCTTTTCCTCAGTGAGTTTGTGTAGAGGTTTCGCAATGTCGGCAAAATTCTTGACAAACCGGCGATAGTAGGAGCACAAACCCAAAAATGCTCTGACCTGTGTCTTGTCTTTCGGCACAGGCCAATCCTTGACGGCGACTACTTTCTCTGGGTCTGTTTGAACACCTTCCCCCGAAACTATGTGTCCTAAAAAGTTCACTTGTTTTCTGAAAAACGAGCACTTTTTCGGACTCAACTTCAGGTTTGCTGTTTGGATCTTCGACAGCACTCGGTTGAGGTTTTTAAGGTGATCTTCAAACGTACGGCCCACAATGATTATGTCGTCTAGATAGACAAGACATGCGTCTCCAATCAACCCGGCAAGTACTTGCTCCATCAGCCTCTCAAACGTAGCAGGAGCATTACACAATCCGAAAGGCATAACTTTAAACTGCCACAACCCTTTTCCTGTTGAGAATGCAGTCTTCTCCTTATCCTTGGGGTCTATTTCTACCTGCCAGTAACCACTTTTCAGGTCAAGTGTGGTAAACCACTTCATTCCCGTCAGCGTATCCAGTGTGTCATCGATCCTAGGCAGTGGATAGCTGTCCTTTTTCGTGACGTTGTTCAGTCGTCGATAGTCCACACAGAAGCGCATACTGCCGTCCTTTTTCTTTACCAGGACCACAGGAGAACACCATGGACTGGATGAAGGCTCTATAACACCGTCCTTCACCATTCCCTTAATCATGGTTTCCACTTCTTTTTCCCGTGCAACTGGCAGTCTCCTTGGTCGCTGACGGATAGGTAACTCGTTGCCTGTATTAATCCTGTGCTGAACCAGTCCAGTTCTCCCTATGTCAGCATCACTCGTAGAGAAAATACCGGCGTACTGAAGTAACATCTTCTTAGCCTTGTCCATTTCCCCTTCAGTCAAATGACAGTTTTCTAAAAGCGTTGACACGTCAAATTTTCCACTACGATTTTGATTTCCGGTAGGTAGATCTTGCAATTGACGCATCCAAGCTACTTCCTCGCAAGTGCCGATCAAGGTACCCTTCTTAATCACTTGCTCCTTATCACTTGGATTCAGGATGCGTACAGCTGAGATGTTGTTGGCCTTTACCAGAGTTCGTGCCATCTTCCATGGAAAGTCATTGTTCACCCTTTCTATCACAACACTCCGATCTTTGTGTCTAGAATTCGGTGGTAACTTGACTGGCACGATCGTTTCTGATCTGCGAGGAAGAACAATTTCCTTCAAGCAGTACACATTCCCTGATGGTGCACCTTCCATGAAGACTTCCTCGGAACCACATTTCAACACTCCTTGGTCAATGTCGATCTCACAACGATATTTCCGCATGAAGTCCAAGCCTAAGATGCAATCGTCCATTATGTCGGCCACGATGACATTGTGCCGGTAAATTCTATCACCCAATTTTAACTCCATCTCCTTCTTGCCTCGGACGGTTATGTGCTGACCGGTAGCTGTTAGCAATTGTATACGGTCGTGGTTATTGAAGTAGTCCCCAAGAAACCGATTTGCCAGGTGAGAATTGACGACCGTGTGAGAAGCTCCAGTATCCAACGTCAGTTTGCATGGAGTTCCGTTGACTTCGCCGTTGATGGTCAAGCTGTTCCCGTCATGTGCTTGTGAGATCGAGATCCTCGGGGCTCTTTCAAAACCAGCCAGCACCCGCCCCCCAGTCCTGGCATTTACTCGTTTCCCTGCTGTGGCTGGGTAGTCACTTCAGCCACCCTTCCTTGTTGGGGCTGATCTTCCCTTTGTGAGCTGCGCTTAGGGCAGCTTGACCGAAGATGACCCTTTTCTCCACAAGTGAAGCACCTAGGGCTGTATCCTTGCGGGCGGTCGCGTACAGTTGACGCGACAACCTCCCTGACGCGGTGCGCACGGTGGTCCTGCCTCACTGCCTCCACTTCTAAAGCATGGGCCAAGGCGTCTTTCAGCGTCTCGTGGTGCCCAAGTCTTACAGCAGCTCGAACTTCCAAGTCGCGAATTCCATCTACGAACGCCTGAACAAGATTTCCATCAATAAGTGCAGGGGCGGACTGGTATGCTTTGCGAACCAGCTTTTCAACTTCCAGGGCCCACTGCTGTAGGTTCTCGGCACTACGTTGCACACGATCCTTTAACTTGGCACGAAAGACGTGCTCCAGGTGCGCGTCGCCGTATCTAGACTCTAACGCCTCCAGCAGCTGTTCGTAGGTCACATCCTTGCCAAGTGCCTCAAGAATGGTAAGGGCCTGGTCCCGGAGACCCAAGGTGAGCGCTGTCATGGCTTGCGCTTTGGTCCACCCATTCGCCTTCATAACGGCCTCAAATTGGATTTTATAGGCCGACCACGAAGATGTTCCGTCAAATGGCGGCACTTTAAACCCGCGCACCGAAGGTGCAGCAATCACTGAAGCCACAGTCCCGTCTCCAACCTTAATTTCACTCAAGGCCCTCTTCACATCGGCGATCTGAATTTCGGCCTTTGCGATACGGTTGTCGTGCTGCTGTACCTGCTCCTTCATCACGCTCAGCTCTTTGCCCACTGATGCGTGAAGATCCTTTATCAGGAGCATCTGTTCTTCTTGACGGCGAGCCTGCTCGTCCTTATCACGTTGCAGCTGTTCCTGTAACTGGCGAGCCTGCTCCTCTTGACGACGAGCCTGTTCCTCCTTGTCCCGTTGCATCTGTTCCTGCAACTGACGAGCCTGCTCCTCTTGACGACGAGCCTGCTCCTCTTGACGACGAGCCTGCTCCTCTTGACGACGAGCCTGTTCCTCCTTGTCCCGTTGCATCTGTTCCTGCAACTGACGAGCCTGCTCCTCTTGACGACGAGCCTGCTCCTCCTGACGGCGAACCTGTTCCTCCTTGTCCCGTTGCATCTGTTCCTGCAACTGACGAGCCTGGTCTTGCAGCAGAGCCATTAAGGCAGACAAGTCAGGCGCCGCTAGTGCTGGAGTAGATACAGATGGGCCAGCGACTGGCTCTGACGTAGGCTGGACACCGCCCGGTGTCTGTGTCGGGGAGTCTCCAAATCGCCTTTGGTCCATACCTTGTTGTCGCTGACTCCTCGTACGGATACTATCCGTGTCGTCCTTGGGTAGAATCGGCATTATTTATCCCTCACTTCTGACACCAAATTGTTACGAGCTGGGTATGGGATAAATAAAAACACTACCAATTGAACACACGAAATAACTTTACTACTCGCGAAACACTTATAAACAATCGCAAAACACTACTGAACACTTTATCGCACTAGATATCTCTTAGAACCTTTCATTGTCTCGCTTAAAAGTAGACTGACTCGCTTCGTCCTCTCCCGGTCCTTTTATACCCCAAACACACAATAGATATTCGAGAAAGTTCGCTATTATTCCATAAAAAGCATCCAGAAAAACATTAACAAAAAAATAAACTTAAAGATAAAATAACCAACAAAGAAGAAGTTACTTTACGCCGTAGGTATACGGTCGAAATTACAATGCAAGTACCGCTGACGCCGGACGCAGTAGTTACCTACAGAATAGAATTAGGTACCTACTAGAATTTACGCGTACTTCTCAGTTATTAAGCGAGGTTTCTTGAAGATTCTAGATGCCCGGCGTAACAATATTCAGGATCAAAGTGTTTGCTGTTCATGTTTAGTAACAAGTATGCATGTTCTCTTCCCAGGTGATCGGTCGACTGGAGCTGGGTGCAGTTGGAGCTGGCAGCGCACGGCACCACTGGCGCGAGGTGCAGGCGGCGCCGCGCCGGCAGATCGCCGACTGGCACAAGCTCAAGGAGTAAGCGCAGCACCACTCGCCTGCTCCCACACCCACCCGGCCCGCGTTTATACTGCACTACTCTACTGACCTGGTAACTTGACAAGTCAATCGATTGAACACACCAACAGTCATCGATAACTGTAAATTTTATGACAACGCTAATTATATAAAATCTCACAATAAGATTTTTGCCATCTTTGATCCTTCGACCAGTCTCTAGCTACATAGATCATGTCCCAGACCTCTATTGGCGATGCTTGTAACAGCTTAGGGAGTCAGAAACTCGAGAATTTTGCAAGCAGATGCATGATACGAGTAATTCTTTCATCTGCCTGTCAATTTGAGAGTAGGGTTAAGGTAACACATTTGTATTAAATACTCATATCTGCCCGCCAATAAAATTCTTGGCAAATAAAAATAATAATAATACTTAATCCTTACAATATATATGCTTAATATCTAACAAGGTTCACAATAGTTAAGGCATACAAAAGCTGAAACCCTGACTCCTAAACTAGAGAAACTTGTGACTCAAAGTCAGTGTTCTACTGCCACTTGGACATAATATACCTAATGGAAATTGAGAAATCACAGATGGTCTCAATTATGTCGTTGTTATACAGGATCTGAAATCATGTGTAGTATTAACAAGGACCCCACGTATTTCCTTTTCATCCCCCATTTTTTTATTTACTAGGCCTAGATGCGCAATCCTTTCTTAGTTCAGCAAACTGGGTGATAGACATGTGTCTCCAAAGAGTGCAACAGCAATTGTACAGATCTCAGCTCTTGGAAAGTCTTCACTCAATTTGCTGCACTGGGAAGTTTTCTAGGAGTGTCTTGAGTCTATAGCTGACTAGAATTCCATCTAATTTTGATGTAGAAGTAATTTGAAATGTTGACATTCTATGTTTCACGTTTAATTTCGTACAGAGATCGGCCATAATCGTTTGGTTCGTTTATTTTCTCACTTATTATTATTGCACGGAGTTCGATAAGAAGTAGGAAGGCAAAGCCAAAGTCCAGTGGAGAATACGAAGAGTTTGATTTAGTATTAATTTGTAAACTAAAAATGATATTGTATATTAGATAGACGAAATTATTTGGAATTTATTCACGTGAAATATTTTGTATTATATGTTTGAAAGCGCACAGCGACAGCGTCCCCTCCCCTCCCCTTTTGTCTTAAAACATTGATGTATAACGTGTAATCACAGAACACAGTGCAAACTCGTGTTTATTCAAATGTAGATTAACTTAACTATTTGAAACGGGAGTGAAATGATGGCGGAAAGCAGTCAAGGGATTTTGTTTAACATAAAAACTGTATTTAATATTAACCAACACTTTAACAACTTCTTCAATAGTCTGTTAAAATCAATTGCAGAATGCTCAAAACCATTCATTCGTTCAATGACAAGTCATTGAAGTTGAGAATCGTTCACAACACAAGTATTACTGCCAGTAGACAACTATCTCTCCCGTTTCAATGTCTTCTAATTACTCTACATATCTAAACGTACTTGATCTAATGGAAATTCACTCGTTATGGATATCTATGTAATGTCTGACAAACTATTCATAAGCTTAGATGTATTTATTTTCATTCTAGCTCTTATTATCCTTAGTTCAAGATTCTGGAGATCTATTGACACAATCTAGTTAAACTGTCTAATGATAATTCAGCTTCTAGAAGAAGTTACCAAGAATTTAGATTTTGATTAAAAAATCGGAATCATACTTACTGAATTCCTTGTGCAGTCATGCAAAGTTTGTTTAAAAAAAGCGGGTAAAATAATTTTAGCTCTAAACAATTCTAGTGATGGGGATGTCTAAGAAATCTCAAATAAGAAAATTCGATTTTCAGTCTAATTGACTATGACATCAAATGTTGTATTTTTGAGCAAGATTAACTTGGTGGCTCAACATTATTATGTCACAAGTACATAGATGCTTGGTTATCGTAACTGGAGTTGATTAGAGTTAATTTTACACTAACGTCACACTGACAGTTAAATGTTTAACTTTCGATAGATAAGTTAACACCAAAAAGTTGAGGTTTTAATCATTCACCTATGTATGTAGTCTGAGCATTCAACGCTGTTCATGCTTCAAGCGGGAATCTAACATTAGATTTTCAAATGCAAGCATGCACAGGATTGGATAGAATTAATACTCATTGGTCGGCTAGAACATATTAAATGTATAGTTTATAGGTTAGAGAAATAAATCTATTTTATACCTAAAATTACTTTGATAGTTGTTTAGGTATGTGTAAGCTCAGGAAGAAGCTTCGAGCTTTCTGTCTCGTAATGTATTCTCATAGTGTCGTTGTGTCACCATAGATGGCGCTTTCACAAAAATCTCGTGTCATTGATATACATATTTTTGAAATTGTCGGATAATGTAGAGAATATATTATTTATTCATGGGTAATGTACTTACCGAGACCGTTTTGACCACGAATCACAGTTATGATAAGTATTTCCAGAATAAGTATAATTATGTAGTACAGTCACTCATTGGGTACCTACCAATCCCGATATAATTGGCATCAACGGTTGAATTAGTTTAACTTCGTTGTCGTAGTGGACCTTGAAGCGTTGTAGCTATAAGCTTCATCTCCATACTTAAACATTCCAAAAGTAAGTAAAAATGTAAATAGTCATTGCTTAATCAACGATAAAAGCTTTCTCATTCTAATTGTTAAAATAAGAAATTATAATTAGATGTAAGAACTTTACTATCACGAAATGTTTCTGTTTTTGAAGATCTCATGTTGTTTACTTTGTATAATTTCATTATAATTGTTCATGTGTAGTAGATGAAATTCATGTGAAACTGGTTCTTATCGCTAAGGATCTATGGTCTGTTTTGTTACTAGGATATGCTGTAAGTAAGTAATATGGAAGGTGGTCGAAGTATAATTTTTGTATGATTTTGTGTAAGCAATGAAACAGATCCTAGGTTTTAATAATATATTATAGTCCATTTTTTCCAAGACATTTAGAAAGAAGCTGAAGATGTTTTTGAAAATGTAAGAATATAAATGAAAGATGGGCTTAAGAATGGTTAACCGTTACCTAAACGGAACAAACATGCCATAATTAGTGTAAAGAGCAACTTAGAAAAAGAGACACAAACAGAAGATGAGCCAATATGTGCTCATGATGGCGCAGTAACGACTAACAGCAAAAAACTCAGTTGCTCGAGCTTAATAAGCATATTATCACCTGCCGGCCAATCAGATCACTATAATAACAATTTCTCTGAAATTTGGCACAACGCTAAAATTCCGTGCCAGGAACGGACTCAGACATGCTGGGTACAATTAATTTGTCGTCTCTGTGAATTTAAGGTGTGATCAAACGCTTCAGCTTAATCATGATGTCTTGGTAGGAACGGCTGCAGATGTACCAGCACTTGTAGTATAGAGACCACGTCATCCACATCACCAATATCAGATTTGTATACTAAGGGAATTTTAGTGAATAAAATTTATTGACTGGTGCTTTCACAATAACCGTTCGTTTTATTTCTTACTATTCCTAAATTGCCTCTTTGGTGTAGCTGTTGACCGCGATGGCTGAGCATGGCTGACCTGGGTGCGATTACTGGGTCGGAAAAGTATTTGGGTGATTCCATCAGGAATTTCTCAGTCTGGTTAATGGCAATAGGCTCTCCTCCTATCATATAGGACTTCAAGATAACCGATGAAATTAATGTGGGTGCAAGTCCTATTATTAGGTCACCTGAGCCTACCTTTTCGGGGATTACAGTCTGCCTTGGTATGAACATTGGGATGAGGAGCTATGAAATGTAGGTGTAGAAGAGTAATGAATGTATGTTGCTGGATGGAAAGGAAGACCAAAGACTTGACAGGGGAAAGTGGAAGAAAAAACTATATTACGCCGACCCCAAGTAACATGAGACTTGGGCGGGAAGATGATGAATGAACATGAATTGCAAAGCCTGTGTCTTTTGATAAAAAAGAGACAACTAACCTGCTACAGTCACGTACTGGCCGAAAATTCAGACTCCGAGCAAGTCGTCTCAGACTTACACGGTAAAAAGTATTCGAAGTCCCACCGGAATAATAACGAATTTATTCATTCGAGTTAACTAGATATTTAGTGTATGATGTCGTGTAATTATTATTGGTAGGCCGACCTAAAGCCCGTTAGGTTGATGAATCCTCAAAGTCGCGGGAAACACCTGGATGAGACACGCACAGAATCGGGATATGTGGCAGAAGAAAGGGGAGGCGTATACCCAGCAGTGGAGCAGCGGAATTATTATTGGTAACTAGTGTATCCAACTTGGGGCGGTTTTCAATAAAGTTCCAGCTTCCACTGGAACTATCTCGTCCTAGCTGCATTTTTTTCCAATGGATGTACATTACAAAAATAGTCCCAGTTGTATACGCCCCTTTATATTGGCCTAGTACTGTTCTGTCTCCTGGTGATATTATGGTGGGAACTTGAAATTATGATTTTCCTACTTCATCGCTACTCTTTTCTGGTTCATTTCGTAGCAAGATCCAAGACAATTAAAAATTTGTTTTTTACATTTATACCAAACCCTCTTGTTGCACCTAACCTAATAATAACAAAAGAGATAACACCTAAGTGATGCGTGAAATAGAGCGGTCACGCGTTCCGCGTTCAGCGCTCTCTGTCTTGCATGCGATACCTAGAAAATTCGCGTTTCGCGCAACGCAAGACAGTTCGACCGCCGCGGTCAGTTGGAACGTTCGTCGTTCGCGTTCATCTTTTCCCCGCTGACAGCATCGCAGCCATGTGTGAAACAGAGAAATTGATTTATCTAGTTAAAGAAAGACCTTTCTTATATGATATGAGCGATCCGGAGTACAAAAATCGGACAAAAAGACAGGAAACTTGGAAGGAAATCGCCGCTGAAATGGGCTCGGGCAATGGTAAGTAACTCAACGCTTTTAATACAACGTCATCTGTGTATCGATTTTGTGACTAAGATGAATATATTCGTACGGTACGTATGATACATTTATTGAATTGAGTGGCAATGATAAAAAGCAAAGATATGACGCTGAAACTACTCCATAGCTTGCTACGCCAGGCCTGGGGATCCAACCCAAAACATCATGCTTTACAGTCCTCTACCTGTAGGCACAGTCGAACAAGCTAATTAATAAGTATACAGATAGAGTTTTTTTTATAATTGTAGTACACTGAAAATTTTGATTGCTATTTTATTTACAAAGCGTTTTGCATTAAGCGACTGATTTCAAACGCTATAACGTTTGGCATCAGTGTCTAAATGTATCTGTATAATCATAAAAGTATAAAACAAGTTAGCTGTATACATACTAGCTTGTTCGACTGTACCTACTAGTAGTCAGTCACTCTCCTCTCATTTCATATAACTTCCTTGAGTGTATATTTGGAAAATGGCACTCAACGTAGTAATATGAACTGAGAGGGATTGATGTTTTTAATTATTACTACAGTAAAGTCACATATTATTTAACATACAACCTGACACTGATCGGAAAATGGCAAAAAACGTAAAAAAACGAATTTCGTTGGCTACCCTGAAGCATTCACCTAATATTAAATGTTTAAGCGATAGGTACTATGTATTATAATACCTAATCAAGATAAAGTTTAAATTATATAACACTGAAGCTACTCACCGCTTCGCTGCCATCTCGGTGTGATTTGAGCCTTATCGTCCTCAAAACATGTCTGTCATGTACAATTACTAATCATTATTCACAACACTGGAAAGTAATAAAACAAATTTCACTCTCAGGGGACATCTGGAGTGCCAAGTGGAAAGGCCTGAAAGACAACTACGCTAAATACAAGAAGTCATCGGAACCAGACGAACACTACAAGAAGTACAAAAACTGGCCCTGGGTTGATCAGGTGAGGTTTCTAGACGACTGCAACTTTATCAGCGGCAGACGAACGAGATATACACCAAGTAACAACGTTGCTGATGATGCCAACACGGAAGATTTGAATGACGTGGAACTAGAAGTAACGATAAATAGATCTACAAGAAAGAGACGTACCGTGGAAACACCTGAGGAAGACCAAGAAAATCGTAGCCAAAAAAGGCGTTATAACCACATCACACTGGACGAAACAGACGAATTTTTCCATAGCTATGGGCAAGCTTTCAAGAAGTTACCGCGTAGAATGCAGATATTGTTGAAAGTGGAGATAGCGACTTTGTTCGCTCGGTTCGAATTACAGGCGGACGGGGTTAGCAATGAGGCCATCGAAAGTTTTCCGAGGGTTGTACCGTTTCCGTCGGTGAAGCTAGAACATGAGATGTTGTTTGCTTCCCTTGACGATTAAAACGTAACTGGCGTTTAAGGCTCCATGTTTAAAATCATCTCATTTTGAACAATTTACCTAAACTTCGGCGAGTGATTTTTGTGCACGGCCTCTTAATAAGATATAAACATATTATTCTGTGTATATCCTTGTAATACCTGTTTGCACTAACACTAGGCTGATGTAATCGATGTAAACCTACACCAAAAGATGGAATCTTGCTTCCAAAAGATGGATGCTTGCTTTTTAACTTGGGGCCTATTTCAGTAAGTCTGAGTACCCGTTTCTTACTGAATATATTAAAAAATGGAATAGTTTTTTTTATTTAATTATCTGCCAAGTAAGTTAACAGTAACTTAATCGTAGATGATGAAGGAAAGGGCCTCTCCTTAGACGTTCGTTTATCGAAAAGTATTTATAATGAAAACTGGCAGTAGTTTTTTATCGCCAAATGTTAAATGTCATCGTCGCTTTTATTACTTCAATCGATGTTAGGTCACGTTAGGTGTTTGATTAATGGATTATTCTGGTAACTTTATTTACAATATTTACAAACTACTTACAATTTACAGAAATAAACTAATAATAAAATATATACAAGTATCAAAAAGGGAAGAATTACAGGGCGTCGAAAATTCGTCCACACTGCTGTCAACAGGAAAAGTGGCCAGTTACTATAGTTGATATAAGTGTTCTTAGAGTAGGGACATTTATTTGTGTTTATTAAAAATACCCTCCTATCGACGGTGTTGTTTCATTTCAAAGCCTGGCTAGATCATAGTACCTTTTTTTTAGGGGGGTGGGAAATCATCAAATAACCCCTCCCGCTCTTGGGCGGAGCGAAAGGGAGTGTCAGACTTCTACTGACTAAAAACCACCCATGTTCCTTCTTAGCCCCATATGTCAAGACCGCGGTGTCTCTTACAACATCCCGCAGGATAAATCATAGTACCTAAAGTTTTAAGTTGCTTCTGCTAACTACAGACACTGGTAACTTAACCTTAACTATAATGCTTTAGCAATAAAGTTGAAATCAATAAAAGAAATTTGACCGCTTTTTTTTGGCGGGTGGAATATCATCAAATAACCCCTCCCGCTCTTGGGCAGAGCGAAAGGGAGTGTCAAAACCACCCATGTTCCTTCTTAGCCCTATGTGTCGAGGTCGCGGTAACACAACTTGTGTACAACCCGCAGCCCCGACGGGCGTCGGCCCTTGCGGGCCCCTCCCATGTTGCTGACATCTCTTTGAGGCGCGCGTAAAACCCGTCGTAGTCGTAAGACGGACGGACGGCGAGCTAGCCCATCACTCTCCGTCCACAGGCCCGCGTCTACGGTGGCCGGAAGCCATCACGTGGCCCCCGACGCCCGGAGCGCCTCCCGCGGCGGCTGGGACGAGAGGTCCTCGAAATTTGACCCCTCATCTCACACTACTTGCTCTCTTCTTCTTTATACGAAGGGTCAGATAATCCCGTCGGGGCTGCGTGTCATTCGAAAGAGATACCGCGGCCTCGACACAAAGTGCTAAGAAGGAACATGGGTCGTTTTTAGTCAGTTTAAGTCGGACACTCCGTTCCGAGCGCGAGGAGTCATTCGATTATTTCCCACCACCCCAAAAAAAAGGGTGTCCGATAATGCTAGGGACCGACTTTACAAGCAAAATCATAAATGGGTTTGTAGTAAAGTAGTGCTAGTACTTTAAATAAATACTCAAAAACTCTTATCAATTGTATATTTGATATCAAATCTTATTACAATAACACAGCTTAACAAAAATCATTACATTTAATTTTTCGGATCCTCCCGTCTCGAACGCATTGATAGCGTTTCTTCGAAATTGAAAAAAAAAAAAAAATAAATGAATGAAAAAAATGAAAAAAAAATGAAAAAAAAAAAAAAAAAATGAAATGAATTGTTTGATTGTTTCTTGTTGTTTGTTTCGTTGAAATAGACCTAAGATCAGTAAACTGTCATGTACGTGCCATTAAGTGCTCGGTAATATAATAGTACTTTAAATGGTATTGAAATTGAATAAAAAGATGATATTTGAAATAATCTGAATGAATCTGTAAAATATAACTAATCAACAATAAATAAATAACGATTTAGACCATTTTCTTTATAAGAATAATTTCAAATTGATGTAGATTTTTTAGGAATTACTACTACCTCTCAAAGGAGACATCAGAAGAGGGATATTTTTAGATATGGTTATAAAACTTTGTAAAATAAAATATTCTCAATTTCAATGCCGTTTAAAATTGTGTCATAGTTTGCTTAAATGTAGTTTGCATTTAATGTGTATTAAACAAAGTAGCATTTGTGAATCTCTATTAGAGCATTTTACATCTTTAATTCATTAAAAACACTTCTTCAAGACTGTGATGTTTCATTTTAAAACCTGACTCAATTCTAGAACTTGATTCTACACATTTCATTCTTTGAGATTTCGACATTCAAGGAGGTGAAGGTTTTACTGAAGAATTTACGCTCACCTCGACTGTTCCAAAATAGGTACAAACTAGAAAAAAAACACCCTATATGTAACCCATTAAGAACCAAATTTTCTTTACATCGGCTGACATGAATTAGGTAGATATTGTAGAAAAAAAATATCAACGAGCTGAACGTTATCTCACAAAGATATACATTGAAACATTCAAAAGTTGAGAAACTAACTCCTAACATATAGCTAACATATAAATCACACCAGTTTTTTGTAAAAACAACTAACTTTTAACATTAATTTCACATCAATTCAGTAACACCTCGTAGAGAGCGTCTAGGAATCAACATTTATTATATTACTCGTACCACATTGATATTGTCTTTTTTAATACAATCCCTACTTGGACGTCTCTTTGATTTCATCTAGCTATGACATTTGGTAGTTTCCATTTAGAGATTTACACTCATTTTAATTCGAGATTCTTTAAAACGACTCGAATCACAAATACTTCATACTTCATATCCATGGCAATTATTTTTTAGGAGATCACGTTTGTTACTCCAATCTCACAGATTTTGATTTAGTTAAGGGGTCATGACAAAAGTGCCCAATATTCATGCTCTTGGACTTCCCATAGGGAAGGACACTGGGCACTTTCGTAAATTAATTCTAGATTACTTAATCTAGAACTGAAGAAGTTCTTATTTCTTTTTAAAGCTCGTTGTAGATGGCGTGACAATCGCTAGTTCTCGACCAATGTGTTTAAGCTATTTCAATATACAGTATGTTAGTTTAAACGAGGGACATATTGAAACCAGCAATAGGGCATGCTTACATGATACTTAAAAATATATGAACAAAAAAAACACTGATAGATAACAGACAGAACTATACCAAACATTTCAGAAAAGTCTCGCCACCCTTGGGATTATCACAGAAAATGTGCGCGAATCAATGACTTTTAGGCAGAATCCATTTTCCTTTCATATTTTAAAACTGGCGTAGGATTATGACGAAAAAGAAACGTCTAATAAAGTGAGATCTGGTGAGAGTGCGGGGGCCATGGGACAATAGGGGATCGGACTGAGTCAAAAAAATATGATTCTAATTAGTCCGTCAGTAAGATTATCGAAAAGTATTGGAAACGTGTTTTTTGTTTTATCAAATTAATAAAAATTGACGAAGATAAGACGCGAGAGATCATGAGTTGTGACGTCATTTGTAGGTAAAAAATGTACTATCATGTGACGTTTTCAAAGAGCTCACGAGTTTTCGAAGCACTGTACCGTCTTCATTTTTTGTTTATGTGATAAAAGATAAAATACGTGTCAAATATTTTTTGGTATTCTATCTGACGGACTAATTCGTTTTTTTTTTTGTCCGATCCCCTATTATGTTACACATTAAGGTCATAGTTTTTTTTTTACATATTTGGGACGAGAATCGAATACTGAATACTTCAATATGTCCCTCGTTTAACCGAACACTCTGTAAAAAATTACATTAACAGATTCCCGATTTAAGAATTCTCTAAATGGAAATCGCCATAACACCAACACAAATAGTATAAAACACCAAACAGTGACGATTAGGCAAGAGAGTTAGAGATGTGCGTCCTATGTGAGTTACCGCACTACGACTACAAATAGTTATACAAAACAATATAAATTACAACTATGACTATCCGAGTTTATTGCTAATAAAATAATTAAGATATGAATTCTAGTTCAGATATGTTAGAACTGTGTAGATATTAAAGTTTTGGTCCAAAGTATTTTTATAAAATTTTGCAAGACTTTGTAGTTTTAAAGATTATGTGATTAAATACTTAAGTATTACGTACCGAGCTAGGTACTGACAAATTATACTTTATTCATAATTTAAAATACACTTTGAACATAAATACATGGTTGAAATATCATAATTATACAGATTAGAATTATACAATAAAATATATGTATACATCCAGATTTGATTATAGAATACCTATTTATTGAAACGTTTAAAAATGTGTTAAGTATATACCAAAATAAATATTATAAATACAAGACATAGAACCAATACATATTCTGAAAAGTACAAACTCCAAATGACCAAGTTATAGATGACTTGATTTTATTGAGTAATGCAATAGGGCCTTAGTTTGATAGATTTCGTAGATATATTCGTAGATGTGTAGGCTTAAATATGTTTTTGTTTAGTCTATTTTTTCGTTTACAGTATAGATTATATTTTATTGTTTTACAGACAGATCCGTGAATATCTAAGTATTTTTTTAGACGAAGCAGTCATTACTTTTATTACAAAGAAATTTATTTACTCAACAAAATATCAACGGATCTGAATATAAAAAATGTTAAAACCACATTATTGATATTTCAAAGGAACTTACCTAGGTGCTTACCTGGTAACTGTCCTCTTTTGCGTAAAACTAAAATATAATAACAAAATTAATAAACTAATCGAGTATACCTTAAAATATGTATTATATACAAACTATTAAATGCATTCTAAAATAATAATGCTGTGTAATAATCATCTTAGAAGTCGTTAGACAAGGCAAGATAATATGTTTCGACATAGTCATGAATAACATACTCTTTACTTCTTCTTATCAATCGTTAAAATTGGCAGCAATACGGCAGGCAAGTTTATATTGGAAAGAAAATTTACTAATATAAACAGTCAAATTCATAATAATTTTAATAATAGTTCTAAGCTGGTCAAATATAAATGTCATTAAAGATGAATTTAGCGTTTTAATTCTCGTTAAAGTCATCAATATAATAAAAATCCCGTAACCTATTATTAATGTCATCGTTATGAATCATTGGTTTCAAACCACAGACAATAGTTGTTGTATGATCATGGTTAGTAATCATACACTGGGGATACATTATTTCCGCAAAACCCGTACACAATACTAAAACGCTTCATTTGCATCTGGTGATACCCCGAACACAATGCCAGTAAAAATTGTTTTTAAAATTGTTTGTTTACACGCATATACCATGCAAATACAAGTACATACTACATACATATTAATTTAATCATTTAACGATAAATACATACATATTTCAACATAAACTCACTGAGTATTCATACAAGTCTTGTACATTGCCAATGACTGACGCCATATTTGGAACATTGGTACGTCTTCGTGGAGGCTTGAGAGAGCTTTTCAATGGCATTTTTATAAAACATTTTGTGTGAAGTTAGTGAGACGAATGCTGAAGCGATAATGCCCTACATCACAGTGCCGGCTTTGATGCTATTTCTGTCAACTATCTTATCAACATTTTGTAGTTATATTACTTTATTTTAAACTCACAGCGTTTGTAATGTCTATGTTCATTTATCCTTTACAGGATTTGAAACAATCGAATTGTACAAAAATGTCTTAACTATGTGTGTCGAATTTAAATTGCAGTATAAAAAACAAGCAAACTCAAAGCCGGCACATAATCGAACCACCGACTGTGCAAATTGTATTTACATACAATCTAACTAGAAATATTGTTAGTAATAAAAAATCAAATCTCCATTTGTGGAGATAACGATATTGTAAGTGTTCCCATAGTCGAAGTTTCAGGGACGTACGTCCCTACGACACGAAGCCTCGTCTGAGGAAAATCGTCCAAATACGTTGGTACGTCTAGCTTTGGTTAAGGACGGCACATGAGGTGTGGTAGTGTGGGATTATAGAAGGCCTCTGTCCAGTTCTTTGCGCAGCATCCTGGTTAGTTTGAGAACGTCCTCGTCGACCTGGCCGGCGAATAGTGCGTCGAGGAGCTCACCTCGGGACGCAATGGCGAATACACCGGCCAGTCTGGATACTGACTTGTCTGTGAGATGTCGCTCTACTACGGCTCTGGAACAAGAAAATAACAACATTCACATTAAACATAACATCACGCTTGTAATCCCCGAAGGCTTAGGTAGAAGTGTAGCTTATAGTACACCCACATTTCGCCTGTTTAAGTGCCATAAAATAGGGACCGAGCCTATTGCTATCAATCGGGCACAATTCCAGAGTCCGTGGTTGCAACTTTTCTGATGGAAAAACCCAATATCACTTTGCCCGACCCGGGAATCCAACCCAAGACCATTGAATATAGATTTTCAAAGCACCCATCTATTTAATTCCAAACTCGACGAGATTTTATGACTATTCATAAATGATTAGGTACTCACTTGAGGGACTGATGAGATTCACGTAAGGCATCCTGTAGAAATCCACGGTCGTATGAGAAGTCGACCTCGCAGAAGGATACCACAGCCATCAGGACAGTCTGGAAAAGTGAGAATAAAGAAAACGTAAGTTAAGGAACTGGATGTAAGATTAAAAAGTTAATTGTATGTAATATTAAATCGAACCTGTAATCACTCAACGTTTTACATATTAGGAAAATTGAACACTTCCTAAGTGTATGCAGGAGAGTTCATGTCAAGCAAATGAATAACATACACACGATTCTACGTTCTAATAAATCTATAAACACTGCATTTCCTAGTAAGTGAGAAAAACATAGCCTTCCTAACTTCAGAACTTCAAAACGTAGTCGCACACTAGGTACGATTCAAACCCGAAACTTGTAATTCATACAAATATTTGTTCCAGGGATCGATCCCGCGACACGCAGCGCAGCAGGCAGTCGCTCAGCCACTGCGAAAGCCGTACCGGTTAAAAGTTTATTGGGCCCTAGCTACTCCAGTACTCCAACTCATCTTCTCAAATGACTAAGTACCTTCGAAAGTCTCTACATGATTAACATCCATTACGAACTACGCTATCACGTAGTCAGTAGCCTGAAACTGCCGCACTCAGAGAGTTTTAATGATTACTTAGGCCACTAAGTAAAGATTTTGACGGTTTTGTCATACAAAAGTATGTCAAACCTATACTAAGTGACGGCTTAAGTAATTATTTAATATGTCTGAGTACCGCAGAAAGTCTGACAACCAGCCTTACCTAAGGGACCAGCCTTACCTCATATATTTTCCTGCGTACCTATAAAGGGTATAAAAGTACCCTTAACGCAAACGAAGGGCACTTGTTCTGGGCCGCGGGTTGTACACTAGTTATCGCGGCCTCGACATAGAGGGCTAAGAAGGAACATGGGTGGTTTTTAGTCAGTAGAAATCTGACACTCCATTTCGCTCTGCCCAAGAGCGGGAGGGGTTATTCGATGATTTTCCACCCGCCAAAAAAAAAGAAAGGGTATGTTATTACCCGATGCTAGCCAGTCGCTGTATGTAAAATACTGGCACTCAGCTGCATCCGATTAGACTGGAAGCCGACAACATAGTCAGGAAAAAGTTAAGCAGATGATGATGACGAACTACGTTATCGAAACTTACATGGAACTTAGAGCGGAAGGCCGCCAGCGCTCGCTCATCAGCCGCCGACAGCTGACCGTGCCGACGAAGCACTCCCAGCTTCACGGCCGACTTGATCACGTGCTTCACCAGCTTCTCCGCCTCACGCTTCTCCAAGCGCTCGCGGAGTACTGTCAGGAACTGGAAGTGAGAAGTTTAGATGTAAGGTATACTGGATGCAGAAGGCAGACAACTGATCTTGTGGTAAACTTGGGACAGGCATGTGTTCTGCTGTAAACTAAGAAATGTCTTAAAAAGGAAGGCAGCTGGTGAACTACAACTACTAAGGTCTACCGGCGGCATCTTTGGCTTCACCGTCTCAGCAACGTTCATACAGATGAAGAACTTGACTCCTTGGATAACAAGTACCCTAGTTATCATGCATTTCAGTACGTCAGACAAAAAAAAGGTTGTGTTAATTTTGCGGGCTCCAATGAAAATTGCCATTCGGCTTAGTTTCGCAACAGGACATGCCCTCTTTTAGAAAAGCACCATCTGGACTGCGCCCGAATGTACTTATGAACCGAACCGAATGGTTTTAGTCGCAGAGTCCGACAAAACTGTTTGGGGCAAACGGAGGGTATCCATGAGGATTTCCCCCATCAAAATAAAAGGTTGCACCATAACAGCAGGTAAAAAAGAGGTATTAACCTGATCCAGCAACTTGGCAGCATGCTCGTCAAGAACAAGCGCACGCGCACTGGCAGCACCGCCGACGCGCGACAGGAACTTCTTCTGAGCGCGCAGCGAGATGTCGCGGGCGCACCACGCGCCTCCCTCCATTGCTGTTGACAAGAAAAAAACAAGATCGTTAGCTTAGGAAGTCATCATAATCATTTCAGCCAAAAGACGTCCACTGCTGGACGCTGGATGTAAAACGCACGGAACCGGTCCAAGTGGCGACATCTGGGGGAGGCCTATGTCGAACTTAGCAAGTGCAAAGTCTTAAAGTAAAATTGGCGAATATAATATCATCAGTATGATTATGGACGAGGCAAAAGGAGTAAGTATGTAAGGATCGTAGCAGGTGGCGATCTATGGTTTCTGCCTACCCCCAAAGAAAAAGGTCGCGAATTTATGCATGTGTGTATCATAGTACTGAGGAACCAGTCGTGGTGATTTGTGTAGATTAGAAGGTTAGCATTTTCATTAGAAAATAATGCACACACATTCGGGAATTGCAGGCGTTAGGCGTGATATACCTAAGGTAAGTTACTACTGTTAATAAGATGGTATTACTTGAAGTCCTACATAAGAAATAAAAAATCAACTGAACGCAATGAAAACAATGCTACGGACGAAAGAAATACAAAAACTATTTCCAACATAGCAAAGATAAAAGAAAAGCGTTTAATGCAAAAGATTTGAAGATAACTAGGACCAGGCCATTACTAGAGCATTCCAACGTTCCGTGCTCATAAGAATAAACTTTTTGCATATTCACCGTTCAATAGCTCACGATTATTCGTAATTAAATTAAAAGAATCGGAAACAAACAATTATCGAGCTCGATAATTTATTCTTAAACAAAACAGTAACCTTGATAGCCGAAATTAGCACCTATAGCTAATGATAAACGATATATCAAAGCTAATGCAATTCATATAGATCAAACGATTTCGCTAACCTATAGAACAGTTGCACTGGTATGGTTAGTCGTGGACTGAACTTGAGTTGGACTTGGAACGCCTACACATTCCGCCCCATTAGACATATTGATAAACGCCCATTTTGCAATACAGAATGACATTATACTCTTCTTAAACATTGATTACTGTGTCATATGGCGTTTTTAGCATCGATTAAAGCAGAATGCAGCCATGGGTTTGACGAGGATAGCTGATGTAGGTGGCAACGTACGTACCCTGAATTAATCATAGAATAATTCTAGGACTGATTTGGTGGTCTCCCTGTTGTCAAGGCAACGACAGTCGACCCAAGTTCTAAAATGGACTTGTCGGCACTATAAATATGGGTGTTAGACTCGCAATGAATATTAATTTATGCAATTTCGCATCTGCCCACTGTGCAATGAATGATATTGTTTTCAATTGCATCTCTGGTACGTAGGACATTGTATTGTGGGCCGGTTGCTTTTATTGCATCTGTTTAACGTTCTAGATCTAGAACGTTAAAGGAGTAGTATTTCATCATCTACCTGGACTTTGAGTACACTTCACTTGTACCTTCGGTAACACTGGTTATAATAATACTTCGGGTTACTTACCCCACTTGTAATGACTGTCAAAGATCTACAAAAGACAAACGGTATCAAATTGGAAATATTTGTTCATCTAAATAATTATTATCTACATACAAGTACATTAACACTGATTCATTATATTGCCACAATGCCCACAATGACGATTATCAATTAATATATTTTAATGCCCATGAGGAAAAAATATTAATAAATTATTATTTAACAATACCAAATAGTTCCATAATAGAAGCTTATCAACTTGATCAATTCATACGTATGTGTCAATCTGTTTCAAAAACATAACTTCAATACCAAGCTTTCTATATAAAAAAAAACTAAATCGACCACCCAGCAACTCAGGTGTGTGTAAACAAAACAGCTGTACCCTTTGTCGTCGGTTACCATGGCAACCGACGGGACAGTAGCAGACAAATCGTCGTCGGAAATTGCGACCGTATCTGACGGAGGGTTCGGTTCGTGACGCAGACAACCTCGCTTAAACAGGTGAACTTTGAGTTGTAAATGGCCTATTAGGTACATGATGATCCTCGAAACTATTTTTAGATTTTAGTAGGGGAGTATTTGAAAGAAGATATTGACGATGGAGACTTGAAATGTCATAGAAAAATTAGTATGCTGCCGTATTTTTGACATTCGACGATGAGCTGAGCATAGGAAATCCAGTGAAGCACTTAATACAGGTTGAATCGGTGGTCAGAACTGTTGTTTTTGTAAAACTTCTGCACCACTTATAACAATTCTATGTCTCATTTAGCCTTGAAGCCACAGCCAAGTACGCTAAAACGCCCAATCCAGCTATGCAAAACCAAGCTAACGCTCATAGTACGGGAAGCTTTCACAATCACAATGTCAGATTACGTTATACTGAATATGTATAGATTAATGCGTCGCCGTGTGTACCTTCCTACTGTACTTTATGATTGCAACTCGTCATCCAATGTTGACCTTAAAGCAGCTGCATGTTATGAACATTGTAACCAGCTTTCAATGCAGCTGCCGTAACCTACAGCTGCTAACTCTTATAATTACCTCGTACAGTCACATCAATTTCGTTAATTGGTTTGTCACTTGTAACAACCGTGACCAAATTACACAGCAAAATTAAACTGACCACAATACAAATTAAGTATTTTTGATGATCTCATCTAAGTCAGTAATTACTTGTAATTGAATGGATTAAAATAACAACTGCTCATCGGTGTCCCCTTTAAACAAAGCTCTAAGAAATGAAGAATATCAAGAGATGGTAACTGAACAAAAACAATAAGTAGTGCATGTAGGGTTGTAGTGTCTCATAGGTAGTCGCTCCATCAAAAATTCTGGTATTTAGCTCCATTTGGTCAGACAACAGTCGACCTCAATATCGATGGGAAAAGCCTAGGCAGATGATCATGAAGTAATCTTTTTTTAAGGATGGGTAATCATTAAATAACTCCTCCAGCTCTGGGTGAAGCAGAAGGGAGTGTCAGACTCTTACTGACTAAAACCCATCCGTGTACCTCCTAATACCCCTTGAGTTCCGGGTCCGCGGTGACTCTAGCCTAACAACTCATCGGTAACAATTCAAAAATATTAGCTGTTTTACCACGTACACAAACCCGACCGATTGGGCCTAGAAACAACCATTTGAAGTGTTGCCAAAACCGATATAATGTTTTGCACTGGCAACACTGGTTACCCTTGGCTACCGGTTACAGCTGCGAGATGCCGGCTGAATATCTAACAGGATCGTATCAACGGACTCTGTAAACTGTTACAGACTTTCAGTAATTCGGCTGTAGTATTAGATTTGTAAGGAGTCTGATATGTATTCAATGGTTCTAGGATTTCCGGTTGCAGTGACATTTCTATGAACGTGGTGTTGGATAGTTGAAGCTAAAGCGGTATTCTGCTAGACTGGAAATCATCTTCAACATAGATTGGAAAAGGCTATGATGATTATGATGACTGGGATACTTTAAAAATTTACAGTGACTGTCGTTACAGATAGTCAGTGGCCTGAAAGTGTGACAACATATTAGCCGATATTAATTTGGGTTGCCTGGTTTGGGAGCAGCGGTAGGCCAGTGGTGGCAGCCCCGACTTACGAACGGTAGGTCGTGGGTTCGTACTTTGTGTAATTTATTTCATCACCGCTGCTCTCAAAACGGTGATACAAAACAGCGTGAGGAAAATGCCGGTTTCCTCACGCTGTTTTGTTTCACCGCTTAGAACCAAAAAAAAAATCGAAGACATGTGACATCGACCAATCCGTCTGGACCCGCGAGGTAGATTCCATGCAATCTCAAAGAGAGGAGGCTTGTGTTCCAGCTGTGGGAACATTAATAGGCTGTTGATGATGAATTTGGGTTGTAGAGGTCAGATAGGCAGTCGCTCTAGGAAAATACTGGCATTCCGCGCTGTGTTTTTCCAGAAAAATAATTGTTCAATAAAAAGGTAATTATAAGTTTTGTTTCTATTTTCACTCATATAGTTATGAGGAAAAGGACGCTAATGATACAGTGGAACCATTAGTTATTCGACCATTTCCAGCCAGTCACCCCACCATTGCTCCGTCACCTGTATTATTCACAAGTTTATTGTCAAAAATACAACCAAGGTCGGGCCAAGCTATCGCTTTCATTGCCACGCATTATTATCGTTTAATGAAATTTGTCATTCACGTTGAATAATCATGTTATTTTAATGGCAATCGGAATTGCTTTCAGTCTGAGTGGTAGTGTGAGAGCAGCGGTGGCCCAGACCCACGAACAGTAGGCCGTGGGTTCGAACCCAGGCAGGCACATTACTTTGTGTAATTTATTTCATCACCGCTACTCTTAAAACGGTGAATGAAACATCATGAGGAAACCATATATGTCTTAGAACCAAAAATTCGAAGACATGTGACATCTACCAATCCGCACTAGGCCCGCGTGGTAGATTATAGCCCATTGCCTCTCAAAAAAAGAGAGGAGGCCTGTGTCCCAGCAGTGGGTACATTAATAGGCTGTTGATGATGATGGTAGTACCTCCGTGTGTGTCAGTGTTTTAAAAAGTTATCACCTTCTTGGCGATGGAAAATTAGTTAAAAGAAAAGAAGCATAACTAAATGTTGAGGTGAATGTGTGCTGTGACCAGAATGGCTTATGTAAAGAATACTCAAATAGAAGAAGTTAAAAATTGCGGCAGTTACAAAAAAGTTGAAAGTACTTGAAAGAAAATTCGGTCTTGGTATGGCCATGTGATGCGGAGGGACGACTCTCATGTGAGATTACCAAGTCATAGTTTCTCCAGTTCGATCCTAAAACATGCTTTTGGGATCGAACTCTAGAACTATAACTGAGCAGCCACTAGACGAGCACCATTCCATATGATGAAAGCAGTTTTACACAGTTTACTAACTCTACAAACTAAAATCTTATTCACAAAGGTTATAAAGCTAGAAACGACTTGGAAGTTAGGCAGTGAGTGTTAGGTTTTATGACTAAGTCTGCTCCATTTCCAGTAGTTTGCATGCAGATTATGAGATTACTCGTCGAAACTTCTTCAAATTCAGTTTTAAAATGGTTTTTATAACGGTTCGCTGGAAGTGCATGATTTGCATACTAATGTTTGTTGCGTTGTTGAAGATATTCATTTTATTTTAGCCTCGTTTTCTTGTATTAGTAAGTATCGTTCATTCAGTAAAGTATTATTAACAATTCCGATATTATCAGCTCCTTTGCTAAGCATGCTGAGTTCGATTCCACGATTGGGCTGTCATTGGGTTTTTCAATCATTTCTCGGAAGTCTGGATTTTGTGCACAGTTGGAAGCAATAGGCTCGTCTATATGTGGGTGTGAATGGATACACTTCTGCCTAACCTATCAGGGACTACAGACGTGATGTGTATGCACAATATTATTAACATTCAATATTTTTGTGTCTCTTATTTTCTAAATTGTCGAAGCAGCCATTGTTCTTTTTTAATTATACCCTGTTTTAAATGGTCTATCATAGAATTTAAGGTAGCTTTCAATTCCTTTGAATCAGATCACAATTATCGATAAAATTCTAAGCGTGACGACCATCTACATCTGTAGTTGATTAAAATGAATAGCGTTCCGAAGTTCGCTAGCTGAAAGTTAAATTAACCTGTTATTTTTTTTTCAGATATAATCTGGATTGTAGAAAGGTAGGAAGCTAGGGTCATTTTCTGATATTTAACATTATTATTTTCCTTGGTTTGACTAGGTTTTAACGACGATTATACTTTCCAGGTGTTTAAAAATCGAATACATTGGTTTCTAGCCAGTAGAATAAGGTTTACTGACTTAAATTTTTTTTTTTTTTTAATTAGTCGGTCTGTTAGATTATCGATAAATATTGGATACGTATTTTTTGTTTTATCAAATCAATAAGAATTGACGAAGATAAAACGCGTCAAAGATTTGAGTGGGGGTTTGTGACGTCATGCACCGCTAAAAAATATCATACTAATGTCTTAGAATATGACGTCACACGAGTTTTCAAAGCACTGTATGTCTTCATTGTTTGCTTGCGTGAAAAAAGAAAAAATACGTGTCCAATATTTTTTTGGAAATCTATCTGACGGACTAATTAGATTTTTTTTTATTAACTACCCTATTCTTCAAAATTTAAGGCTTTTTTTGTTGCCAAGATCATCATCATCATCATTATCTTGCCCTTATGCTAATTTATTTGCGCTGCGGGATGTTGTAGGAGTTACCGCGGCCTCGACATAAAGGGTTAAGAAGGAACATGGGTGGTTTTTTGTCAGTAGAAGTCTGTCACTCCCTTTCGCTCTGCCCAAGAGCGGGAGGGGTTATTTGATGATTTTAATCAACCAAACAAAAAAATTATTACAAATAAATAATAAGGAGAAAAACCTAATTTATTTCACCTTTCTTGCCGAATCATCCTTTACTTACACAGTCCAGCCATCCTAATTCATTTATTGATTTAAAACATGAAGTACGAGTAAGAAACCACGGTCTATTTCCAGGTTTCATAAAAAAAGCCTCTGACTTACGATTAAAACAATGGGAATAATATGACAACAGCATGTAATACTTACAAAGCCTATTAGACAGCTGTTTGTAAACCACATGACTCACAAACTCACAAGTCTAAATTAAAATTCTAAATACTCAATCTAACAATGACCAAACCTTGGCAACAGTGACTAAGTATCTACTAATTGTTGTACATAAACATAAACAATTTGGAAACCTATAACAAGTAAGTAAGGTTGAATGTCGAAGACGACAGCCTTGCAACATGAACTCAGTTAAGTAAAACGGATGACTAAGCGAGTAATTTTCACAGTGTATATGTATAAAAGCCGCGCCCATATAGCACTTTCCGCCGGATTCTGATAAGGGAATATTACCATATAGCGTGCTCCACGAGCCTTGAAGATTGGAGGGGTGCCAAACTTACTACCTACACCAAAGTGGAGTCATTTACAGTAGTTAAGGCCAGCTATAAAGGGGATGACACATATGCGGTCGTCTGCCCGAGTTTATGAGAATAGGTGTGTGTGAAACTTTCTTATGAGCGTGGCTTTAGGAGGGGACAAAGATGGGACCAATGTTGTTATATCATTTTATGAGTTTGCGTGAAGTATGTGCTGGAGTAAGGGGTAGCAAAAATAAGGTTATCTGGAACTTTTGTGAAATACATGTTAGAAGAAAAAACTATGAGATTGCTCTCCTAGTTTTTGCTCTATACACCATGGATCTTTAAATTACATAATTATCATCCTAGGCCTCATTTACGGAGACGCGGGGATTTTCTAATTCAAGCACATGGCGATGTATGAAAACGTTAACGATTTTACGAGAAGCGATTTTTCGCTCGTTAGTTTAAAATGCAGCGTTTGTTGCGGTGGACCCGCCTCTCAGTAAATGAATAAAAAAGCAAGCGACAAGCCTTCTGCACGCGCCGCGACGCCTCGCGTCTCCGTAAACGAGCCCTTAGCCTTTTTGATCGACTTCCAGTTCGAACGGATGCCGTTTAATACAAGTATATGGACCGATTGCATATCTGACCTTCGTAACCAAGGTACTAAATCATATGATTGACAGATTTTTGAGCTTCTGTCTGCCAAAAGACCAAGACTGAATTGTGCGTGTAATGGGTACACATCTGCCAAAATGACCTAACCCGGAGAACAAAAGACTGGACCTTCTGTTTTCTTTTCTCGTATTATGAACACAATGTGAAGTTCTATCCGTGCCCCTACAATGTCAACGTTCTGATTTAGCTGGCCCAGACCTTGGGGCGGTCATCTTGATTACGGCTTTACGTAACACACCCCTTTCCTTCTATCCGATGGTAATGGGTTTCGGCGACGCTGGATTACCGGTTTGAGGAGAACTGAGCCCTTTTTTCGGTCAAGTTCAGTTTAGAAAGGTCTTGGCCGTGTTTGTTATGTTGGCAGAATGTAATTTAGTCTAGCTTGGAAGTTTTATACCTAGCTATATCTATGATGGTAATGAATACCTACCTATTTACGTATAAACGGTCATGTTTCTGTGTGGTTTGCTGTTTCATTATCTTTGATTTTGTAGACTTTTTAAATAAATAGCAACACGAAAATTAGAATAGGGTAGTTGACAAGAAAAATCTAATTAGTCCGTCAGATAGATTTCCAAAAAATATTTGAAACATATTTTTTCTTTTTGCACGTAAACCAAAAATAAAAACAATACAGTGGCTTCGAAAACTCGTGTAACGTCACATCGAACTACATTTTTTACCACGTAGTGACGACAAAAGCCTCCACTCATGATCTGTGACGAGTTTTATCTTCGTCAATTTTTATTTATTAGATAAAACAAAAAACACGTATCCAATAGTTTTCGATAATCGAACTGACGGACTAAATGGAATCATATTTTACTCAGGACACATCCCTATTGGGTACATGTTCTGCCTCTTTAGAGCATGCCATCTTATACATTAAACAGTCACTTTTATCTAATCCCTCTTCCCCTATTCTTCTTTGTTAAGATACATCGCGCCTGGATCAAAGATCTGATCCCCAAAGGGTTAGGCGTAGGGGCGTAGGAGTATCTAATAATACACCTATTATTAGGAAAGTGTTATACACTTTGCCCGATCCGGAAACCGAATACCCAGGACCCACTTCGATAGTTCCAGATAACATGATTCCAATTCAGTTATCTAGACAGCAGATTTGTTGGTCAAGTACTCATCCTATCAATTATGCGCTTGAAATTGTGACTAATTAAATTTGCGTGTACATGCATACATGCAATCTGGTTTGTATTTCGAAAAATTAAAAATCAAAATTTAAATTTAGAATCGCATATCAGACTGTCTTACGATTCTTTTTTTTCCCCATGTTCTGAAAACGTGCTTGTTACCACTAGACCACCGAGGCTGTCTTTGTAATATAGAGATAATGCAAGCCACTGACTGTACTATAAAACCCGGGAGTTCCCTAACGTTATATTATTGTTAACAAGAAAATAATCTGTTATCCTGAAACTTTTCAGACTTTGTTGCTTTATGCAGATCTATACAACTCATAAAACGGAATAACTTTACTAAACCTTTTACACATAGACATATGTTTAACAAACTACGTGTGTAGTTTACAGTTCTACACGAATAGTTTACAAAGGAACATAGGTAGGAGTATGCCCTACATCTGTCACGCACCACAAACGTGATCTGGTTGCAGATGTGTTGGCAACACACCGGTGTACACGAATCAGTTGATTTATGCTCCACAAACAGTATTGGGTTTGTTTGTCATGTAGATCTACATACAATAGGCGTATCCACTCTAGGCAAGGCCTGCAATAGAATATCCCTTATTATATGTCCTGACTAGTTAGAAACTGTGACTTGAGGGTAAAACCCACCCCCGTTGGGGCTGCGGGTTATTCGAAAGAGATACCGTGACCTAGAAACAAAGGGCTAAGAAGGAACATGGGTGGTTTTAGTCAGTAGAAGACTGACACTCCCGACCGCTCGCGGCAGCAGCTGGAGTCATTTGATGATTTCCCACCCTACAAAAAAGAAAGTGTAAAAAAGAAGGGTTTTTGCTTTGTAGAATAAAACTGCTTAGATATCTCAGTTTCGACAAAATGTCGAATGATAGATTTTTGCAATCATTGAATTATTTAGGAACTCTTTTACCTCTGCCAAATCCTTCGGGTAGTCCGGGCGAGAGTGCTGTGTTTTTTGACACCTCTGGTGACATGTTTTGCATGTAAACAGTACAATGTTAAAAAATCGACAGAATACGGATATTAGTTTAAGACTGTACCAAATATTTATTTCAAGTAAATTACATAATAATATTATTATGATTAGGTCGTATTGAAAGAGTTTTATGTGGGTCAGACACCAAAGCTCATTAACCAGCAATACCCTTAATTTATTAGTCAAATTAAATGTGTTCACAGACCTCTGTCCCCAATAAAGCCCTGATTTTAATCAGAACCTAAAACAATCTACGTTTCAGTCTAGATTGTAGATATATTTTAATTTATGATAATGAGGTTTACCACGAAAACGTGATGCAGCAATTGCTGAATAAAACATTAAATCATCTTTAAATTAAAATAAAAAAAGAAAAATCAGCAATTTTCTGATCCACAAAAGTTAATGAAGGTTTTAACAATTCCATATTTCGACTTTGACTTACGAACGCCTCGCTGAAATTGCTCATTTTCCTCGTAAGGTTAGCTTTAAGGTGAAGGCGACGAGGTAGCCCGTGAAATTCGATTTTCCTTACGTTTTTTTGCAATATCCCGGTCAGTGTCAAGTCGTATGTTAAATAAAATGAGATTCGCGGCAGTAACAATTGTCTATTTACTGAGTAATACTTAATGGTTAAAACCACCAAAACAACCGTCTCAGTTCATAAGTGTCAAGAGTGATTATTTTATGAAAAAGGCTTTCTTGACACTTGTATGAACTGAAACGGTTGGCTACCTCGTCGCCTTCGCCTTAATTCGCACCTCAATATTCATCCACCCAGAGTGCAAAGACAGAGTGACATACGATCACCGATAAAGATGATGGAAAAGTGGATGTAAAATTAATTGGATTGACTTACAGTGTGACCAATTGTGTGTCAAGAAAAAATGCATCAATATATCAAACTTTATTTAATAAACACATACCCGATAGTAGCACGATCGGAAAAGTCGGGCACCTTTTTTTTTTTTTTTTTTTTGGTGGGTGTAAAATCATCGAATAACCCCTCCCGCTCTTGGGCAGAGCGAAAGGGAGTGTCAGACTTCTACTGACTAAAAACCACCCATGTTCCTTCTTCGCCCTCTATGTCGAGGCCGCGATAACCGTTGGACTACCCGCGGCCCCGACAGGCGTCGGCCCTTTCGGGCCCCTCCCATGTTGCTGACATCTCTTTGAGGCGCGCGTGGAACACGGCCTGTTTTCGTCGTGAGACGGACGGACGGCGAGTTAGCCCATCACTCACCGTCCACAGGCCCGCGTCTACGGTGGCCGGAGGTCATCGCGGGACCCCCGACGCCCGGAGCGCCTCCCGCGGCGGCTGGGACGAGAGGTTCTCTCCCTCTCGCGTTCCGCCACCTCCTTCGCCAGCATCACTGCTTCGCAGAAGGAGGCGACGGCGTCCCATTCCTCCTCGCCCCGGACCATGGCTTGCACCAGGGCCGGGCGCGAGAGGTCGCCGCCGCCGATCGCCGCTACGAGAACACGGCGGGGCTCCGCCCAAGCGGGGCACACCTCCACTGTGTGCTCCACCGTGTCCTCCGGCCGATCCTCACAATGGTAAAGTCGGGCACCTCAAACGTGTTTCAAAACGCTCCTTTCTCTTCTTGACCACACCCTATAGGCTTATACCTACCTCAAATCTGGCCGGGTTTGGAAGTTTAGTAACTGCATAAGGGCTTATAAATTTATAGCCCAATGGCATACAATCGCGTAATCTGGAAGGCAAAAAACCAGGGACAAAGCCTATCGGCCTTAACTACGGATGGTATAGGCGGTCGTGCCGCGACGGTGGTACAGCCTATTATTTATCCGTTACTTTTATATGAAAAGCTTTGATAAATACTTACACAGGAACACTATATTGATTTAAATCAAATAATAATTTAGTTTGACGTGGATGGGTACAAGATTAGAGGAAACTCAAAGATATGGCTAAAAGGGGGTAACTGAGAATAAGTATGCAAGAAGAAGATGACATGCTTATAGGAACAGGAATATGTTTATGATAATTGAACTAATTTTAATTTAAAGGATCATGTTCATGGATATAAGGAATCCCGTACCAAACTGCATCAACATCAAACTATGTTTTTTATTGTCTACATTATTCATATTAACTCCTACAAAAGTTCTTTTTGTAAACTAAATCACTCAAAACCAGGCAAGTAGGTATTGTAGGGAAACCTCTACGATGTGAAGTCAGCCGAACTGTCAAAATCAACTGACAGATCTTACAGAACGACTTTTGAACTGGTTGTGATAATGCCATGTTTAGGGAGTAAATCAATACTTTTATACTTTTATACTTTAAATTAAATTCTCGACTCAAAAATCAAATCCCATAATACTGCCGCATAATGTCGTGTAAAAATTATGTAAATAATTACTGTAACATTTTTATCTTGAAACATAAGAATTGTCTTTTGGTATCGTAGGACGAATGAAAAAGGAAGATGAAAACGTGTTGCGACCCTATTACATATGGGACAAGGTCAGGAAGATTATGAAAGAACAGTAGGAAAAATCCAGTCATGAGTGAAAACATTACGGCAGTGTCTAGGCAAAAGCATCATGTATGCATAGTCGACTGAGTCATCACCTCGCTTCTTCCTAGAACTGGGGGTACGGCAGTGCCCCCGCCAAGTACTTATATGAAAAGCTATCACACTAACATTATAAAGGCGAAAGTTTATGAATGTGTGAGTGTGTATGTTTGTTACTCTTTCACGCAAAAACTACTGAACGTATTTGTATAAAATTTGGTACACAAATAGTTTATAACCTGGATTAACACATAGGACAGTTTTTATCCCGACTGTATCTTTTTGTGGGATAATTTTCGAGTTGTAGCAGGCGAAGCCGCTGGCAACACCTAGTCTAATATAAATTAACAAAACATACAATTGAGCAGCTTCATAATAAATTGCTATTTCAGGTTATTTCGGCGACAAAGCTGTCTGTAATAGGATCTCTGTCATGCATGATAGCTTTCGGCAAATTTTCCTTAAAAATACGTTCGTAAGATAGTCGTATTCTTATTACTGAATCCGTTAACCCCTTGTTGCCGATACGATCGTTCCTTGGATCGGCCGCGTGTATTGTGCCCGTGTAATGACACACGTATTTGAATAACAATCGCTGGCGTTTACGCACCAATGGGCACAAACAGGAAAACAAGGTACAGATATGCACAAAAGGCTATCGAGATGACTATAAATAGAGTTTTTGGGTAGAGCCGGCTTTTGACTATGGGATGTATATTAATTACATCTTGAGATGTAATGTTTTATCGCTCGTCATACATTTTGTACATGACCGTTCACACTGCGCTGTAATATATCTTACAGTTTGAACCGGGGGCAATCGCGGGATCTAATCCTACTAATATTATAAATGTGAAAGTTTGTGAGAATGGATGTGTGGATGTTTGTTACTCTTTCACGCATAAACGGCTGGACCGATTTGGTTGAAATTTGGTATGTAGATAGGTTATACCCTGGATTAACATATAGGATAGTTTTTATCCCAATTTTATGATCCGTGGGATAATTTTCGAGTTGTAGCGGGTGAAGCCGCTGGCAACAGCTAGTGTTATATAATTATATATTTCATCCCAAAAAACAAAAACAAAAGACGTCTTATCGGTTTGAATATATTGTTTGGGATAATACTGAAATATAGTTTCTTCGATTTATTTATACTGAAAGGGTACTACAATCTTTGTTTAAATAAATAAATAAATATCCTTGGACATTTCACACAACGCCATCTAGTCCCAAGCTAAGCAACCTAATGCTTGTGTTATGGTAACGAGATGGCTGATAAACTACTTATATACATTTTTTTTTTTGTAAATACATACATATTATAGATAGAAAAACACCCAGACTCGGAACAAATACTTGTAGGTCGTACAAATATTTGTTCCGTGCGGGAATCGAACCCGCGACATGCTGCGCAGCAGTCAATCGCTCAACCACTGCGCCAACCGTGTCGTCAAATGGAAGTATAATGATTCTTCTTATTTAAATGTGTACAGTATAATGATGTATATTTTTCTAAAAACCATTTACATAACAACAACCACTTATATAACAAGGTATCGATATAATTAACGCTGAAAACGGGATATTACCCAAATTTGTTATGAATTCCCGATATTTCAAGAGATAATTGTTTTTGTTTATCAGTAAAAAACAAATAGTAAACATGGCAAATGTGTTTTACTGCGGTACTCTGAGATATTTAATGATTAATTAAGCCGTCACTTAGTAAAGATTTGACATACTTTTGTATGATAAAACTGACAAAACCTTTACTAAGCGATAACCTAAGTAATCATTAAAGCTCTCTGAGTGCGGCAGTTAGTGCTTAGGATAATGTTAATAACCATTTCAGTTTAAAAACTTATACGATATCAATTTTACCAATAGTAGCTGTGATAAAATCACTGATTTTCCTTAGCACCTGTTGTACAAATACCACAATATTATTGTGTGCTATCTGATGTGGAAGTTATAACCCACTAAATTGTATACATGTGTGGCGGATGTTTTTCAGCGGTCAGTGTTGTGACGATATTCTTCGGTTTATTCCTGTTTTCATAACGACAGAACGGGCGAAGGAAGAATTGTTTTTGATTATTTTTTTGTTATACAGGGTTATTGGTTATATTATTATATCAGCAATCGGTAAAGGGAATGTAACGGAGAAAGTTTGCAACCGAATGCAACAAAAAAGAAACGAATTCACTTGAATATCAAAACTTAGATAATAGACCCTTTGTGTCTATCATCTAAGTTTTGATATTCAAGTTTATCCGAAAAAAAAAACAAATTTTAAGCGGTAGACGGGACAAGACGAAGGAAATCATAATCTAATACTAATTAGTAGGTACCAATCCGCTTGTTAGGCAGTATCGGCTCAGATTACGTATACAGGGTGTAAATTAACCCTTCACACATATGTCAACCAAGCATTCTGTACATCAAACTAAGTACCCCTACGCAAAAAAAATTGCTGGGAAAAGACTTTTTTTTTTTGGGGTCAAAAATCACATTTTAAGGTAAAACTCAATGTAGCACTCTTAAAACATTGTGCTAGTGGATGCTTTGAATAGTAAACGGGTCATGGAGGTAATTTAAGTAAAGTTATAACCTGAAAAACTAGTATTTACAAAAACAACTGTGCAAAATTTGGAACTTTTACCCCCAATATCTCCGTAACTAGGGGGTTCCCAGGTATGGCCTAGAACCAAAAAATGATCGCAGTGGTGGGGAGAACAAATGCTCTTTGTTTGCGTAAAGGATACTTTTACATCCTTTATATCGGTGTGTTTAAATAGAAAAACATACTTTTGTATGTATATATTTATTCCAAATGCTTTAAATAATACTTACGTATTTTAAATACGAGTATCTTTGGCTACCGACCACCCATGAGTAGGTAATGCATGAATGTGTTTTGTATGACGAATTAAACCAGATATCTATGTGATAAATGACACGGCATGCTCTTACATAGTAGGTATTTGATTATATGACTGAGGCAGTTCAACCTCAGTTTTCAGTTAGTTCTAGGAAAGATTACTACTGGGCCAGAGGAGGCTGTAGGAACCTCCGTATAAGGCGAGATAGTGAGAGTTTATCAATAAAAAAATAAAACATTAACACGTATTTTTTACAGCCAAGCTTTTATTTCCGCACTCACTAATTCCAGTAAACAGCCGGGGGTCGTGTTAAAGGCAAATAAAATAAAAAAGGTCGTCCCCATAAACACTTGCTTGTACATACATACAAACATTGGGGAAATAAATAAAAACGTGGTAAATTCCTGAGTGGCTTCCCTTCCGTGTTGCTTCTCATGTTTTTATTGTAACTCTGTTATCGGCTAATAAAGCGATCGAGAGTTACTTAATTGGTGTTTTAATGCAGAACGATGTTTGTTTATTAAGGCTTTTATGTTTTCAAATTGAACGCAATTAACCTTTTGGGGCAATTTCATATTTCGATGATCATACAGATGGGTTATTCCGTGAGGAATTGGAAAGTTTGGTTAGAAATAAGAGAGTAAAACACAAACAGTGTCTACTCAACTTCATATTATTATGTTAATTAACATAATAATTCTTCAGACTTTATGGCTCTGGCACGTGTCTCTAATCAAAGTTAAAACCACCATATTGTTTTTCGAAACAATAAGGGATCGGACAAAAAAAACTAAGTAATTAGTCCGTCAGATAGATTTCACACATATTTTTTTTTGTTCAAAAAATGAACACGATAAAGTGCTTCGTTAACTCGTGAACTCCTCGAAAACGTCACATGTCAGTACATTTTTTACCTACAAATGACACACAACTTCGCATATGATCTTTGACGCTTTTTATCTTCGTCAATTTTATTATTTGATAAAACAAAAAACACGTATCCGATATTTATCGATAATCTAACTGACGGACTAATTATTAGAATCATATTTTTTTACTCAGTCCGATCCCCTATTAATTATCAATATATATATCTAACAACAGCGGTTTTCTGTCAATTTCACCTCATTCGCCAAATGATCCATGCTCAAACCAAAAAAAAACCAAACCAATCTTCCACAAATAATTTGATTACGTTGCAATCCTTGTTACAACGCGATGAATTTCCAAATGTCGTAAAACAAAAGCTGTTCAGTTTCATGGTCTAACTGCCGCACTCAGAGAGCTTTAATGATAACTTAGGCCATCACTTAGTAAATGTTTTGCACATTTTGCACATTTCTTTTTTTTTTTTTTTATTTTTTTTTTTTCTTTATTTTTTTTTGTTTCTATAATGATTAAGTATTAAATATCTCCGAGTACCGCAGTAAGACACCAACCTAAAAAACGACTTATGGAACTTATCAGGCGCAGCGTAGTTACGTTATTTTGTTTTCAGTGTGTGATGTTTTGCGTTTTTAATGTCACACACCAAAATTTTGAATTCTTCTTCGTTTGCGTTAAGGGTACTTTTACACCCTTTAGAGTAATGGAGAGGGAGAGGAACGCCAAAGAAAAGATGGATGGATTGTGTGAGGAATGATATGAAAGACAAAGGAGTAAATGATGCCATCACGTCTGACAGGGGAGAATCTATCGCAAATGGATTGCACCAAGGCCGGGAAGATGATGATGTCTTTATTTATTTAAAATTAATTATAGCAGCATTACAGAATTAGCTAATATGATGATATAAAACACAAAAAAAACAATTATATTAAAAATTAAATTAAACTATAGCTATATCCACATAGATATTGTACAGAAACAAAAAATAACAAAAAAAGTTGCCTTTCGTGCATCATCAATCAAAACAAGTTTAAGAAAAATCATCTTTCGTTCATCCTCTCACAGAAACTCAAACATACACGATGTTATAGGACATCACTTTTGAAACTCCTTAGGATTACTTAGGCCATCACTTAGTAATGGTTTTGTCATACAAAAATATGTCAAATCTTTGCTAAGCGACGTCTTAAGTAATAATATGGCAGTTAGTGTCATATTTACGCCTGTATTCTGTACAATCGTTCGTTATTTGGTATCGTTATTCATTTTCCTTTTATGGTTTTCCTAGTATATTGTAGCGTTATCACCTTTAAATGGATAAATTCAATAACAACATGCATTACTTTCTATGGACTAATCATAATTCAAGTAATAAAAAATAACTTTACAGTTACAGCAGGTAAAATTAAAGTTGGGGAATATCCAATATGAAAACAGCATTATATTCCTTCCTTTTTTTTGGTAATTTGGGAAATCATCAAATAACCCCTCCCGCTCTTGGGCAGAGCGAAAGGGAGTGTCAGACTTCTACTGACTAAAAACTACCCATGTTCCTTCTTGGCCCTTAATGTCGAGGCCACGGTATTTCTTGCGAACAACCCGCAGCCCCGACGGGGGCATCTTCTTCCTGCCCTTGTCACACATGTTTTAGTCGTAATAGGTTCTCATACATTCTCCCCTGTCAATCGTCACGCTATCATTAATGTACGCTTTTTTCCTTCATAAAATCTCACAAAATCCATCCTTTACATCTTTAAAAATAGCATGACATAATAATTTAAAGAATATTACATAGTTATTTTTTGCTAGCAGACAGGGTGTAGTCAAAGCTTCGTCAATATTAAATATGTGTAACACCGTTACATTAAGTTCGTCCATTACACGCAGGCGACCTTGGTGGCCCGCCCAGGAAATTGTTCCCCCGAGGTAGCCGTGAACCCCTTTACAACCGCACTATCTGTTCATTGAACCAAAAAATAAGTTACTGGTCACGAGCTAAGAAAATTAAGTTATCGATTTATTAATAAACGCTTCTTCTTCTTTCAAACAAATTGAGTCTCCCCAAAATTTGGAAACGAGTTTGGCATTTTCAGTGGCGTACATCAGTTCATGTGAAGTGCAAATGCAGGACAGGCACGACACGATATCAAGTGGCCTATCGTTTGTGGGGCAACACCACATAATATTTACACTCCAAAGCAGAGTTATGTATGAATCTCCACCTGAACAGTTTTCCTTGCTGGTTTAAGTTAAGAGACGTTTAAATATAAAGCAATGTAAATTACTTAAAGCGGTGTTTAAAAATAAATTTCTTTAGGTCAGAACCTGCCCTGTCGATTTATGAATATCAAAGTCAGTGAAGACAAAGTAATGTTTGCGATCAAGTGTCAGAAATGCGCATAATTGGGAAAATTTGTAGTGCCCATCAATGTGGCAGGGTTCATTCCATGGGCCGCGGGTTGTACACTAGTTATCGCGGCCACGACATAGAGGGCGAAGAAGGAACATGGGTGGTTTTTAGTCAGTAGAAGTCTGAGACTCCCTTTCGCTCTGCCCTTGCAAGAGCGGGAGGGGTTCTTATTCGATGATTTTCCACCCGCCGAAAAACAAAAAAAAAGGGTTCATTCCATAATTATTTATAATATATTAATAAACAATACATCTAAAACCGACATACAAGTTTCCTCATAAAAATAAACGAACTTAGCTTAAACATCCTTACAATGGTAAGCGCTCTAGGCAAAAAGAGTCTTGTAGTAAAAAGGCCGAATTACTTTTTTTCTACCTTCAACAGAAACACGATAAAGTACCTAGGGATTTATCGTTATAATTTACAACTGGCGGAGGAGAAAACATCTTTTTATGTTCTTTGGAGTGTTAGGGTACCTTGTTACCTAGAGAATGTTTAGCCTCGGAATGTTCTACGGATATTTTTTTTTAATGATTTTCTTTCATTTTCTATACAGCCTGTCGTTCTGCACCGTGTAGATTTGTTTCCACAAAATATGATTGCTGCATATCACAGCAGTTAAGTTCAGTGAAAACAATTTGCCACTTTCCCTCACAATCAAAATAACCTAACGAATAATCATAGTGAGTTGAAGTGAGTTTACAGCATGGCACAGTCGTCTTCAAAACCACTTTCAAACTACTTAATACTTACAGAAGCTACATTTCTATCTACAGAACTTAAATAAGCTATAACTCTATATTTTCCATTTCAAAGTTAAATCGTTTAACTTCAATCCACAGTTTCTCAAAACTTAATCATATCATGAATATCGCGTTCTATTTCAAACAGGTACAGTCGAACAAGCTAATAAGTATACAACCAGCTAACTTGCATTTATTTTACTTTTAAGAATATACAGATATATTTAGAGACTGATTTTAAACGATACAGCGTTTGACATTAGTCGTTCAATTCGAAACGCTTTATAAAACAATCTTAGACCAAATAAAAAGTAAAGACGGAACTCTGCGAACAGCAAAGTGAGGCCGGTCAAACTACGCCTCGCATACACGCACACACGTCTCCGACCAAATAAAAAGTTTAAGACCAAGGCGTAGTTTATGTACGCCTATGTATGATGTGTTTATGTATGTGTGTTGTTGTGGCGGGGCCGCGGGTAGTTGTCGGGGCCGCGGGTAGTCCACCGGTTATCGCGGCCTCGACATAGAGGGCGAAGAAGGAACATGGGTGGTTTTTAGTCAGTAGAAGTCTGACACTCCCTCTCGCTCTGCCCAAGAGCGGGAGGGGTTATTCGATGATTTTACACCCACCAAAAAAAAAAAAAAAAGGCGTAGTTTATGTTGTACGTGTGTGCGTGTAATGTGTATGTACACGGCGAGGCGTAGTTTGACCGGCCTCACTTTGCTGTTCGCAGAGTTCCGTCTTTACTTTTTATTTGGTCTGAGAAAACAATATTGTAATCAATATTTTCAGTGTTCTAAAATAGGGATGTTTCTTGAATAAACAAAATATCATTCTGTTTGCCTTGCCTTCTACTGAGAAATTCCGGATCGAAAAACCTAATAACACTGCCCGATCTGGGAATCGAACATAGGACCTTATGTGCAGCAGTCGCACTTGCGTCCACCAGACCAGCAGTCAACTAAACATATCAAAACTAAACTGTATTATATTTTGAATATCACGTTCTATTTTAAACACGTAGGTACATAGTTATCAGAATAATACCCTGTATAAACCTCGTTACCATGAGTGGGAACGTCGGTGAAACCTACAGGTTTAGTTTGTATCGGATATCTCGATATTCAATATTACGGATATTCAATGCATTCGCACATAGTTCCAAACTCGTGTCGGGAATACTAGAGTCTCCATAGTGACTGGTAGTGTATTGAATGTTCCAAGATTGTAGTAAGATTCAATGGACTTTGAGTTTAAATTAAATTCCTGTCAATTCATAGAAGATACCGGTCTGCTTCACTGATTTAACCTAGAAAATTATCAGCTGTGACTCTTGCAGTATCTGTTGAGGTAAAGCTTTTATGCTTCTAGAACCTTTTATTATTATTTCCAGGTAAATTGAAAGGTACTATAATGATGAGTACTAAATATTTATAAGTACAACACAAAATTCAAACCCGATTTTCTCGTGAAACAACAGTTTCTACCTTGAGATAATACCTATTTCGTAATAGTATGACTTCCAAAATACTATGTCCAAGATAACAATCCTTCAGTGCAGTAGGAAAATTTTAAAAACTGAAAAAATGTTCTAATTAAGTTTTATTGTTGATTACTTAAGTATTTAACCTGACAACAATAAGGTCCTTTTCACTGTAAGTGAGAGCTTAAATATGTTTACATTCCACATTTCATGCCAACACCGTTATCTACAAAGTAAACTACAGCCACAGTGCAATGTTCAACTTTGTTTTACAGCCCCGAAAAGCCGCATTTTCATTATAATGAGGGAAATTAAATTTGATACTCAAACCAACCTCGAGCGATCATGATTACTTTAGAGCTTTAAACTGAAAATGATATGAACGCTTTGCTTTTATTGTTTCAATAATCAAGTATTTTCATCTACGTTGATTTTACTAAATAAAAAGTATTTGGCTCTATTGGGTTTCAGTTGTTGAATTATGTTGCAATAGGTTTGGGTAGTTGACCAAAAAAATGTAATTAGTCTGTCAGATAAATTTCCTAAAAATATTGGACATATATGTCCATAAGTCCTAATACTAAGGAAATCCTAATACCAGTCCTCACAGATTTCTTCAATGACATAATAATCACCGAAACCATTCCCCAACAATGGACTGAGTCCAACATCATCCTGTTGTACAAGAAAGGGGATAAATACGACATTGGTAATTATCGCCCTATCAGCCTTATGTCCAACGTATATAAGATTTTTGCTAAGATCATTTTAAAAAGGCTGGAAAAAAATTTAGATGAACACCAACCGATCGAGCAAGCAGGATTCCGCAAAGACTATTCGGTAATCGACCATATACACGTAGTGCGTCAAGTTTTAGAGAAATATAATGAATACCAGCTTACATACTACATCGCATTTATTGACTATAGTAAAGCATTTGATTCTCTACTACATGACAGAATATGGGAGGCACTACTAGAACAAGGTATTGAAAAGAAATACATCAGACTATTAAGAAACATTTACAGGCACAGCACAGCAAGAATTCAACTCGAAAAGAAAAGCGAGCTTTTCAAAGTGGAAAAAGGAGTTAGACAAGGAGATCCCCTATCCCCGAAACTATTTTCCGCAGTTCTGGAATCAATATTCAGAAAACTTAATTGGGAACATCTAGGAATTAAAGTAGACGGCGTGTTTCTGTCCCATCTGAGATTTGCAGACGATATAGTGCTGCTGGCAAAAACATCGGAAGACTTAAACACCATGATAAAAGACCTTGCGGCAGAGAGTGAGAGAGTTGGGCTGACACTGAATCCGGAGAAAACTAGAGTGATGACAAATGGAAACCAACATACCATAGAAGTAGGGAACACAATAATTGACTACACTGACGAGTACATCTATCTGGGACAAATTATTACTCAAAAAGAACCTATGCGAAAAGAAGTGGAGAGAAGAATTGCAAATAGCTGGAAGAGATACTGGAGCTTGAAAGAAGCCATGAAAGATAAAACGCTTCAAATAAACATAAAAAGTAAATTGTTCAACACCTGCATACTACCCGTTCTTACGTACGGGTGCCAATCATGGACTTTAAATCAAGAGATTTTGAACAAACTAGCAACTTGTCAATATGCAATGGAAAGGAGCATGCTAAATATCAAAAAGTCGGACAGACTGAAAAACCTGGTCATTAGACACAAAACAAAAACTACAGATGTAACAGTGAAAATCAAAAGACTTAAATGGAGATGGGCTGGCCACGTTATAAGAGGACACGACAAATGGAGTAAAAGAGTGACACGATGGTACCCCAGAGAAGGTAAAAGAAAAAGAGGCAGACCGCATAAAAGGTGGGATGATGACATCAGACAAGTAGCAGGAGTCATGTGGAACAGAGTAGCAGAAGAAAGAAAAGAATGGAAAAGGTTGGAGGAGGCCTTTGCCGACTGGCAAACAGATCTAGGCAAGATAACAAAACAACAGATATTAGTATAAATAGTTTACAAGTTCAGTGTTAGTTTTTAAGTTTAAATTTGTAAAGAGATCTGAATAAAAGGCTATATTATTATATTATTATTATTATTATTATGTCCATAAGTGTGTTATATGTTTTTTTTTTATTTTTATATATTTTTTCTTTTTTCACGTAAACAAACAATGAAGACGATACAGTGCTTCGAAAACTCGTGTGACGTCACAGCGTACTACATTTTTTACCACGTAGTGACGCGTTTTATCTCTGTCAATGTTTAATTAATTTAATAAAACAAAAAACACGAATCCAATTTTTTCGATAATCTAACAGACGGTCTAAACAGAATCATAGTTTTTGTAGTCAGGAAACATCATTAAAAAGACTTTAAAGGAAATTCGTAATCCATTGAGACAACATAAATGAATGATGCCATGGATCTTGTTGTTATGTCAAAAAAAGTATTTGCCTTGCCTCTTACGCAATTAGCTCTTATGTTGGCACAAAATCCACCCCTAAAATTGATTCTGTCTTCCTCAAGAAAGAAGAAAATTGCTAACAATGTTTACAGTACTGCGTGAAAGATCACGACAGGTACTGAGTACTGACAGGTACGACAGGTATTGAGAACTCCCACCAAATAATTTGAGTGATAAGACCCTGGAAACCTTCAAGAGTGTTGGTTCTCAAACTTGCTATCTGTACCTACATCTCATTTACATAATAATAAGAGATTTGACAGAAACAAGTTCGACGGCTAATCCCTCAAAGCTACCTGTCATTTCCCACTTAACATCCGGTAAACCGGTAACCGGTTACGGAATTAGAAGCCCCTAGTGATTGGGTTGTGAAGTTACAAATATAGTTCCTTTATTCATTCACCCTTCAAGGAAACAAAACTTGGAGCTACGGTCTTGCACGTGGCAAGAAAGTTTAAAGGTTACCGTTTCCTTACGGTACGTTTATTATTGTGTTTTGAGGAAAAGACTTTATACTAGAGTTCCACAATTTATTGTGTTTTTAATTTATCGAGACAATAACTAGAAGTAGTAAAAACTGGCCAAGTGCAAGTCGGACTTGCACATGAAGGGTTCCGTACCATCGTAGTAGCGAAGCCCCCTCAATTTGTATTATTTCTTGTTAAAGCGTCAAGAGAAAAACATATTTTGTGTTATATGTGTATTTCATAGTGTTAAAAAAAACCCGCAAATATATCTTTGTCAATTATACAGAATGACAAAGTTATATTTGCGGGGTTTTTTAAATGTGCTATATCTCAAAAACTATTTACTACGTATCGATCAAACAATTTTTTTGTTGAAAGTTTTCATTGCAATCTACAGCATATATTCTTTTAGATTTTCACTCTCGTAGCTTAAAAGTTATAGTGGGGGGATACATTTTACCACTGTGGAAGTGTTTATCTTTCAAACAATTGACTTTGAGAAAAAATGATCTAAGGAACCTCAATGTCGTTTTGAAATGCACCCCACACGAATATGTTACTTTTAATTGGTTCAATTGATGGCTTTTAAGACGACTTTACTTTCGTTTTTTTTTATGGTAGTACAGATAACTTCTAGGTATATGTAGTTACTACATTGTACATTGTTCAAGAGTTGCAGTGGTTTGGGAAAAGTGTGGCGGGCTTATCCCAATGAAAAAAAACTGCGTTATTTATTCAAACTTTATGCACTAGTTAACAAACTGTACAAAGGCGGACTTAATGCCTTAGGGCTTTTACTACCAGTCTACCTTAGGGTGATGCAGAGACAATACACAGTAGGTGCAATAAAACAGAAAACATGTTAGAAAATATATAACCTAAAATATAAGAATAAATACATATATAAAAAGTTATGAAAGTTAAACAAGAAAAACTATAACTTAAGTTTGAGACGATCAATTGTGTTTGCTGTAAATTGACATTTATCGTCATGTAAATCTAAGGTTGTAATTTAAAAAGAAACATGATAAAACTGGATCACTGAGCTTTCAAATAAAACAGAATTCGGGAGCCGTCCAGAATTCTGTTAGGGTCTAACGAGACCATCATTAACGATGTACAAAGATGAATTGTCACGGAAATTAACACTGTAGGGTCATCGTTCCTTTGCCAGCCGAATTTATGGAAATCATTCATGAATGTGAACGACTGAACGTCCATCTTTTAGGATCCACGGCCCTTTCTGTATCTCTTTACTTAGATTTATTGTTATAAATATTTCAAAATGGTAAAATAATATGATAAAAGTTCTTCAGTTTAATAGAAATGCTTAGGGAGGCATCCCTAAGCATTTCTATTAAACTGAAGAACAAAAAAAAATATCTGCAAAAAGCTCATTATGTTGCTTCATAAAAATAGGTAACTGTAAAAGAACTGTATATTTCCCAATCAAAGATTCCAGTACAATTAAAAGTTTGTTCGCCAAATCCTCTGAAACTTTCCAAGTTTCCAACTCCACCTTGTTATCGATAAACAATCGTTATCTACGCACAAAGACATTCGACTATTGGAGTACCTACACACTAGTGTACAACCGAACCTTCGGCTTCAGCTTCGGCCTAACCATCGGCTTCGGCCAATATGGAAGGGTTTTTAGCACGTGCCAAAATTAAACGAACTGTTTCGTATGCGCAAGGGCGCGACGAAAGAGGTGATGAAGATGGTGATCACGCGATCATTACCAATGTGCAACCCCGGCTTATAGTTTCGCTATTTCTCTGTGATTACAAAATAGATAATGTAGTTCTTTTATTTTATTCAAGTCTCTCTATTACAAGTCTTCAGACAAAGTAATAAAAATTTTAAAACTGGTGGTAACTGGGAATAAAATTAGTAAGTTTTGTAACCGTTCGCTAAAATAAAACATTTGAACTAATCATGAACCGATTTAGTTAAGATTTCTGAGCTAAAGAACGTTCGCCTTCAGCTTCGGCCTCAGGTTTAGGCAGATGTCAACCTTCGGTGGGACACTACTACACACTCAACTCGGAACAAGTCTGAACTATGCATCATTACGGTAGGTACAGCCCTAGGTAGTGTGTAAGGGCAACGACCTCGGCCGAGAAGACAATAATTAAGAACAATCTTTTGTTAATTGGAGTAAGTGAGAGTTTTGAAGCTCGAGTGGCCGGCGCTGATGCAAGTGATAAAAACAGAGACGAGATAATATCTGAAATAACGATGATAGAAAAATCTAAAATGTGTTGGACTTAGGTTCCTAAAACTCTATGTCTACTTGTCTATGCCCTTACAAAATATTACCAAATTACTAACTTTTGATATAAATTGTCCAACTATGTTTAAATCTCCATCTTATACAAGTAGACATAGGATTATATGGGTGCAATACGTATAATTTTCCAGAAAACTTCTCAGCCGAAACTCATTTGTGTCAGCACCAGAGACCAACTTAAAAAAGTTGTTCAATGTCAATTTAATCGAGGTACTTTCATAAGTGAATAACTTTTAACCCATAACTTCCCTCACTCCCCATTTCCCCTCAAGACAGGACAGCGAAAGTTTTCGACGAAACTTAGCGATACTTGTCGTCAAGTGTTGTAAGACAAGGGTCCCTGTTGATACTGTGATTCACAAGTTCTTTTCTACTCATGAATAACTATGATCATCCAAACAGCATTTCCTACCGATAAACATAACAGTAATTGGACATAATTCAACGTTTGTTAGTCCCGTTTGAGATCTAGAATTCAACTGATAAGGTGCTCAAGAAATCGTAGTTTCTAGTCCGGTACCAATTAGCTTCGATAACTTGTTCGGACATAAATCTTGCCCAGATTTGCATATCTCCATTTCTAATTTACTACGAAATATGTCCTTGTTCAACATCTAAATGATAATAAGATATCGTCCACGAAATTCGAGACTTTCGTAAAGGACCTTTTTAAAATTCATGCTGAGTTTCGGATCCATAACAAAAAAGTGTTTAGGGGCATTCGCATTTAGGATTTGTAGGCCGAACTCCTGAAATGCGGGGTAGGCAATAAGCAAACAATCAAGATCGTTCGGAAGCCGAAACGAAAACGATCTTTGTTCAAACCTTTTATCGATTTAGCAAAATTTTGCAATCTGGATCCCAATCTTTCACTCCCAAAAATAAAGGAGATGAGAAATCAAATGTTCTGAACATTTTATTCCCCATCTCCTGTCCAATAAATCCGTATGATTTTGATTGAAGTGTTATTGCGAAGGTAAGGTTTCTGTACAAGGAGTTGATAAAGTAAATATTTACTGGAAAATGTTGGTGTTTATACCTCGCCTGTCAGACGGGTTGCCATGAATGGTGGAAACTAGTTCCTGACATGACCTAGTTTTATCTTATTCATGATGCTTCGTAAACAACTCCCGGATTTTAATGTTACATTACAGGGAAATATTCTAGTTTGAGAGTCGTCTCTTTAAAACGTTTGAAGAGATTTTTGTAAGAAGCGGGGCCTTCCTTACTTACACCGTTTAATTGTATTTTAAAAATAGCGGTTTAATATATGACCTATTCGATACCTGGCATCAATACAAACAAGTTTTGTATGAGACAAAATCTTCTTAAGTGTTACATTTTTGAGATATAGTTAGATATAGGTCTCGGAAATGTGACAACATGCTATTAAAAAAAATGGCGGAATTTAGGTAGACCATTTAATTCAAACCTCATATGTTTTTTGGTACGTGATGCACAAACCAACAAAAATATATAAGCACCTACAAACGTAATTATAAACAGAGTTACATGATTGGTGCTTCAATGATATTTTTAGGAGGCTGTAGGTAAACATTTGTGAAAAATGACTCTTAAAATTTATTGAAAACCAAATGGCGGCGATAACTCCGTTCAAGGCCAAGCACTAAAGAACCATAGCATACTTAACAAATGACTGTGTCGTTCTTAATTTCTAATACGTCATTTATCGATACAAAATAATGGCTTCATAGATGTTTGATGTTTGACAATTTTTGACGACGCCGCCTCTGAATAATAGACGACAAAGAACCATCGAATCAATCTACGCTCCCAGCTTATGATCGAACGAACAACAGAGGATAAGAGAGAGGCCTTGTTTCAAAACTTTCCGGTACTCAATTTACGTAACAAAATATATATTTTTTGTAACAAGAAAAAAGGCAAGAACTCTTGGGGCATGAATGATTCACAGACAGCGTCCCTGACAGCCGCAGTGCTTAGATATTTATTATTTTGTATCGTCTCAACTGCCCTTTGCAGGCTCTTAAGGCAGCCGTTACACAGACCATTCACCATTGCTACTAGTCATCTTCTACTTGCCTTTTTTTTATATCGAGCTATTTTACATCGAGCGACCGCCTGTCGGACCTCCTTAACTGCCACAAGTGGTCACTGATAGCTACTTTTCAACACTTCATCTTTTCACCGCTATGGCCAACAGCTTGTGAAAAGTCCTTAAGTAAAATTTGCCCTTAAGACGACCCACTGACCGAAACTGGCCATCTTAAGTGACCCATAAGAAAGCGCCCTTACAGTTTAAAATAGACAATCGATAAAGGAAAATGCCCTTCCTGTTTGTTACTCGAATAATTATTTTTCACGCCGTTTTTTTTTTTTTTTTTCGCTGTCTGACCTTTCCAACCACCACTAGTCTTCAGCCACAATCATTTTTTAAAGCATTTCACAGCGGTGGCCGATTGTTTATGAAAAGAGGCCTATATTTTTCGCAGTGCCTTTTTCAAAAGTACAATCGATAAAGAAAAAGTCATTTTCCTCTTTCTCATAATTTGTGTTCATGAATAATAGAATATCAGGCAAATGTGGTATTGTTTTGTTCTCGTTCGTATTCTATTAGCGTTCGGAGCATGAAGATATTATTTCGTGCTCTTGTACGTCTTTATGACTGGCCCTATCAGGTCCCCCGTTCTTTCTTATTATTCATGTAGGATGATTTATGTTTTCTTGTATTATTGAAATATTTTTTGGTAGGTATATATACAGTTTTTCCAGCTCATGAGAGGAGGTCGTGGCTAAATAATACCTGTGGACCTGTATGTATGTTCAATTGTGTAGATCTTTGACATTCGTAACAGGTAGTCAGTTAGATTACTAGCCTTATCAAGGGGTTATCCAGCACTAACTGGGTTGTGGGGGTCAAAAAAGCTAAGAGAGATAAAATACTGATATTCCCTATTCCGCTGCATCCAGGTAGACTCGAAGCCGACCCCAATATAATTGGTTAGGTGATGACGTCTCGTCGGGGCTGCGGGATGTTGTAAGAGATACCGCGGCCTCGACATAAAGGGCTAAGAAGGAACATGGGTGGTTTTTAGTCAGTAGAAGTCTGACACTCCCTTTTGCTCTGCCCAAGAGCGGGAGGGGTTATATGATGATTTCCCACTCCCAAAAAAAATATTAAAAAAGGCAGACGATGACGTAGTTGTACCAGCATCTAAGCTTTCTTGTGAAAGTTGCAACGATTACCTGTTTTAAAACTAAGCCTTCTGTAAGAAGATGAATTTAGACCATTTTTTTTTGCAGATCAACAACAGCAAAATTTTCACATAAATTGGGTGAACACGTGAAATTCGACAGCGGTTTAAATTAGAGGCATTCAGTTAGCTGTCGTCCAACGGTGTTAGAAATAGGGACGTAGCAATGGTTTAGAAAGTTAGTATACGAGAATTAGCGAGTTTACTGTCAAGTCAAAGTCAACACTCTTTCATTGTGGTAAATGTGGTATAAAGATGGCAAAAATAACATGTAGTGTAATGCTAATGCCATTAAAATGGGATGCAAACATTAAATAAGGTAGGTATGTTTCTAAGTTTACTGAATTCAATACAAAACAATATTTCGCGGTTAAACACTACAAACAAATTATTAATATAATATAATTATTTTTGATATATGCAAATACAACATTGTAATATAATGTAGTTAATTTTCTACAATGCATTCCTTTAAGAAATTTCTTTGCAGCTTCAACTTAACCGACCTTGATAAGCTTACATTGTATGGGCGTTCCTACAAAAATTGTGTTAATTTAAGGAATATCATGTACTATCTTAGCAGTCATTAGTGATTGTCATGATGCCTTTGAAACACTGCAAATTAATCGTTTTCGCACATCCATCAGCAAATACCGTACCGTCAATAAAATATTGTACAAAAATCTTTACAGACTGATACGAATCTTAAGGCAATCATCGGATATCCGTTGATATCCGCGGAAATGAATATCAAATTACGGATACTAGAGGTAAATCTACTACAACACTAGTTGCGTGACACACGCCACCGTATCGATCCACGTGCTTCCAGAATGAAACTGTCTGTAAGTATGTAAAATATATTTATTTATTAAGTCCAGTAAAGCTACGTTAACCGTGGAATTTTAAAACAAATGCCTTTTAAAAGTTCGAATCAGAGCATACAAGGAGTAATCGCGTAAATCGTTTTTGCTGCAGTGACTTTCATCGAGGTTGACATAACGTAGAACATGTTTGGTCCTAATTGTTTTATAGGTTTTTTAGTAGCATAATCCTAGCATAACATCATACCGGTAATCCCCGAAGTGTAAGGCAAACGTGAATTTATTAATACCTATCATTTCGCCCGTTATATTTAAATCCCTGTGATGGGGGGCGAGTCTATTGTTATCAACCACTCATCATCATCATCATCATCATTATCAATTCAAATATTCACTCTCTGCTTTTACTAAGTTATAATCATATCGCTTACATTTACAGTTTCCATGAAAACGAGTCTACTAAAAAAAAAAGCTTTTTGTAATAATGAAGTTCTGAGAAAATACTTTATTTCTTATAATTTTCAAAGATATTTCCACATAGTTCCTTGTATATTCATCATCATATTTACATCAGAATGTGATTGACTAATAAAATAACTGATGTTTTTTTTTAATAATAAAAATAGCCGTACTTAGAAAATGGTAAAGGTTGTTTGTGTAATACAAGCTTACTTATAGTATTAAATGTCAAAGTAACTAGTGCAAACGTCATTCCATACTATAATTACTTTAACATGACCTATACACCAACAATTATTAGTAATTTAAATGAAGCTATACTTTAAGGCGTAACTTGGTCATACTTTTTATAGTCAAGTGGAGAACTTACGTGTGATTTAAAATAAAACTGATTTACTCAAATTGCTGCGAAGAAAAACATCGTGAGGAAACTTAGGACGAGAAGAAAAGCTTAAAACCAAGAATTCGAAGAGATATGACATCTACCAACCCGCTCTGGGCCCACGCGGCAGATTACAGTCCACTCCCTCTCTTATAGAGGAGTTCTGTGTCCTGAAGACATTATAGGCTGATTAACCGTCTCAGTTCATATAAGTCTCAAGAATGCCTTTTTCAAATAGTCGCTCTTGAGACTTATATGAACTGAGTCGGTTGTAATGGTGATTTTAATAATTAATATTCAGTTAATAGACATTTGTTACTGCTGCGAATCCCATTTTATTTCACATACGACTTGACACTGACCGGGAAATTACAAAAAACGTAAGAAAATTCGAATTTCGCGGGCTACCTTGTCGCCTTCACCTTAAGTTAGAAGAACAGGATTCATCAGATTCTTGATCATCATCGTCACTCTTCTGCCTCTAACCCAATTTATTTCTATTACTTGTCATCACAGCAGGCAACTCCATTCTACATCCTTTACACAGTTTATGATTATATTATTCTCATTTCATTTTCTCAGTTTCCATTACCGGCAAACTGTCAGCCTCTCAGCATAATCGGCAATAGCAGCATCAAAAGTACGATTCTGCTTTTCTTTCTCGACAAAAAAGTGAAATCCCCTCTAGCTGAATATGACTCGACCCTATTACAACGCCATTGGTTTTTATTACACAATATTTCAGGATCACCCTAGCTATCATATTACTTGGGATATTTCGTATTAAAGTTTCTTCTTTAGTTTTACGATATATATACTCGTAATATTAATATTTTTACATTATTGTTCGGTTGGGAATAGGCTCGCCCAGACTTGTGAAATGCTGGTGTAAATACTAATGTATACTTCTACCTAACCTCTTCTGTCTTTATTTCAGGTGTTATGTTTTTTTATAAACCGTCACCTTCTTGGTTTGAATGGTGTTGTGGGCATAATTAAATCGACCAAAAGAATGCTAGCGCCATCTATGATGCAAATCAAGGAATAAATATCATCATCTGCATGACTTTAAGGTAGACTGGTAGAAAATGCCCACGGCATTAAGTCCGCCTTTTTTTGTGCATAAAATTTAAATAAATAGACAATCAAATCCTGAATTACGAATTCAGTTATCTTCGAGTTAAGGGCAAAACATAATAGAAAAGGCCTACAGTAACCTTTGGGCCATCAGACACGTCACCTATTTGATCGGATGATTGTCCCTTTCTAAGACGTATGAGAAACTTCACACTATGTTATTCATATTACCAAACTGACATTGTTTGGACAGAAATATCGACTGTGTTCCATCGATTTGAACAGCAATATCAACTGTGTTCCATCGATTTGAACAGCAATATCGACTGTGTTCCATCGATGTTCACTATAGTTAATTTCATGTCTCATAATAAGTGTTGTTTATTCGTTAGTATTTATAAACGCCAATGTTTATTGTTTAATTAATAAATGAAAATAGTTTTATATAAAATCACAACATTACGTTTACTACCGTACCTTCTTGAGTCTTGAGTCATCATTAACTTTTTCTCGTTTGACTTGGCTATGTTATAAAGCTGGAATCTCGCTCCCCTATTACAATAAAAGGGACTTAAATAAAACTAGTGAAATTAGGGTATACTTTTAGAAATACCCTGTGCCCAAACCTTTGAAGATTATACGCGTGATGTTATGATATCAAAATATTATGTAGAATTAGAAAACAAAATGGCAGCATTATTCCTCATATTATAAAATAACGCGTAAAATGATTGTTATTCTGTTATTGACAGCTATATAAAGCGGATGATACATCGGCACTTCGCCCTCCTTCTCAGTAAACCCTTTAAATAAATTAAAAACCTCTCTCATTCTTTAAACATACAAACAAACAAAGTGAGTGATAGCTTTGCGTCAAAGAGACCTGTTACGTTGTTGTCGCATCACTAACCTAATTGGAGTGGACGTAGACGATTTCTATGACTAATGGATTAACTATTATCTAAGTAACTAATCCCTGATTAATTAATGCCTAAATAAAACCGTGCTTTTGTTATCTCGACGCTCGGAACAGCGCTGGGAGTTTAAACACCAACTGAGCATTATATAGTACTAACTGTTGCCAGCGGCTTCACCCGCTACAACTCGAAAATTATCCCACGGGAAGATAAAATCGGGATAAAATCTATCCTATTTGTTAATCCAGGTTATAAACTATCTGTGTGCCAAATTTCATTCAAATCCGTGCAGCATTTTTGCGTGAAGAAGTAACAAACATACACACTCACAAACTTTCGCCTTTATAATATTAGTGTGAAGTGTGATGTGATTTGGGCATCCGTTTAACCGACTTTTCGTGTATGTGAAAACGAGCATAGGGCTCGGAATAATTGTTTCAAACTCATCATCTGCCTAGTATTTTCCTAACTTTATTGAAGACGTCTTCCAGTCTTACCGGATACAGCAAAACCTGTATTTTACATGAAGCCACTGCCTATCTGATTTCCACAACCCAGTTAGTGCAGCCCAGTTTTTTTTTTTTGGTGGAGTGGTAAATCATTAAATAACTCATACCGCTCTTGGGCAGAGCGAAAGGGAGTGTTACACTGCTTCTGACTAAAATCCATGTTACTTCTTAGCCCTTGTGCCGCGGCCGCGGTATCTCTTTTGAACAACCCGCAGCTCGACGGGTACCGCAGCCCCGACGGGAATACGGTGCCCCTTGGTAAGACTTAAATGGGTCAAGCCCGCCACACTATTCCCAAACCACTGTAACTCCTGTAGGCCAGAATAACAGTGGCGACCACAAGAAAAGTGCCGAGACAAGACTGGCTGGCTTGATAAGACTTGCAGGCCACTGGCTACCTACTTGTATAACGGTTTATCGTGCTTTCCGAGGCACGGTGGAAACTCGGTAGGATTACATTTAATGAGTGGTCACCCATCCATGCACCGACTGACCCGAATGGCTAATATATTTGGTAGGTACTAGAGGTGAAAAAAAAATCGACCGAAGGCTGACCTCTAAAGGTCATTTGATTTAAGTAATTCTAAACCACACTTCAATAAAAAATAACGTTACTGGCAAAAAACAACATCATTAGTCAAACAGTCCGATAAAAATCGCAAACATGCCAAACGGATATGGCAAAAATATTAAAGCTTGCTTTACAAGGTGTTTTCATCAAAAGACTTGCTTTTACTTTCTGCCAAGTGATTGACCTCATGGTCGTGACCGTGGACGTCTTTCACGTGGCCTTTAGGGAGGGGAAGTCATTACTTAACGTTTCTGTACCGAAGAAAGTATTTTCCGATTATATTCGGTGAGTAACGAAAGCTTTTTGTTTACCTAGCGTTTTTGTGTTAATTAATTTAGTGATTGGTTTAACTAAAATAAGTACGAAAAATTGGTTTTCTTTCTGTTTCACAAGAAACTAATGTTTCGACCCTTTTTTGGCCAAATAATTAGCATTGCCATACAACGTAGCAATGTTTATTACACACTTCTACTATTGACAACGACATGGACGAGTTGTTTTTCGATACTCTGTAATTCTTTTCTAATATGCACCCTACTTGTGCATTTTTATTACTATTTGTAGTTTGTAAATAATGCACATTACATACAGTATTGAAATAATTCGAATTGAACATAACACAATATTTTTAATTAACTTAATGCGTTGTAAAGTTTAAATTGGCCAATCATAAGACACAAAAACTCAATTTGACTAAAGTATCCTAAAGTTACAACTTGAACCAATCAATCTTTTGGTTGAATAAAGACATAAAATATATGAAAAATGTTACAGCACTGTCGGAAAATATCGGAATCGTCCATTCTTTGTTTGGCATACAGTCGTAAAAACCACACAATAGCCGTAAACGTGAAACAAATGCAGCTTTTTGCTGAACAAACATAAAATGTCATGTTTGTATTTTGACCGGTTTACTGAGTTTGACTAACTGACTTTTGAAGCACTTGGGCTCTAGTCAAGAACCATAATTTAAGTACCTACGCACGCACGCCAGAGTGAAGGTTTGATGAGGTGTGTTATGGTCAAGTTATGGTGTATGCGTGAGTGTCAACCGCATTTACGAGTATAAATGACACCATATGTTACTCTAGTCTCCTTGTCACTTTTCTCTTCAGTTCAGTCAACTCATGACTCTGTCATGAAATAGTCATTCAGGACGAAAACTTTAAATTCGTGGACTACCTTAGTGCATCCTACAGATTCGATGGTCGAGTATACAAGCGCAGTGTGGGTTGGTTGCGGAAGGCGGAGGACAGGCATTCATGACACAGTATGATAGAGGCTTATGTCGAGCAATGGATTGAGAATGGGCTGAGTTCATTGAAATTCCACAGATGAACACATTACAACGTATTCCCATGTCAAGTATACAACTATTGTTTAAGTGCAATAGTATACCTAAACAACCTATCTTTGTTTTTATAGCTAATCAACAATAAGAAGCCTTATATTAAACTTTTCAGATACCATGGGTAAATGTCACCACAAAAACTGAACGGAATTACCTACAGTAAAACTGCGTTCAAAAGCTCTCAGTATCATAATAGACTGCTAGTGAACGCAGTTAGCTGTGATCGCGTTCAACTTCGTTAATGAGGGCTTCTAAGAATTACCGTAGAACACAATATAAACAAGATCGTCAAAAGCGCGCATCAACAACACGTTTGTTCACTCGAACAAGTTAAATATTCAAAGGTAAGTCCCGTCTGCTCATTTATTAGTCTGGGCCCATTTGTCGCCAGGCAGTCTGGGTGATAGATGCGACACCTTCGTTCATAGCTCTTTATTTGTACGGAGGAAAGAAAAAAGATGGGACTTTACGAGAGAAGTCTTGTCTTCAAACATAAGTTTTTATTTTTTGACATTGGGAGAAGCAAAGAGTGGTCTATACCCAGCAAATGTTTTTTTTTGTATTTCTGTAGAGTAAATGATGCCGTGACGTGTAAAGAAATTAATAAGAAAACGTGTTGCACCTACCCCAAATAGAATGGTACCAGGGCAAGAAAATGATGATTGGAATGAAATGAAAACTTTGTGACAATAATAAATGCCTGGAACTAAAAGCGTCCTAATTTAGGATAATTTAAATTAATTCTACACGTATTTCGAACATAAAAACGCTTAATTAGTACGACATTCAGTGGTTACCAGGACTAATTCATGAAGTTGTTTCCTATTCAATATAAAGATGTGTCTGTGACATTCGAGTGTTTTCGACAATGTTAGCATTTCTTAGAGTCCCCTTTCGTAAATGTAGGGTTCGCAATTGAGTTACGAAACCTCTGTATACCGCAAACATGTCATGTCCAATATGACTCAAAGCATTATTATGCTATCGTTATATTACAAATACAAAAGAAACCACTGAGTAGGAGGTAATCTATTTCTTTTGTTTAAGAATTCTTTGTTATACCTAGAGCTTAATGCAAAACCTATTTAGTTAAGCATGAATCCCCTATAGATTCTTTAACAAATCCAGATGTTCCCAATTATCTCTTTCAAACACGGCCCTCAAATCAAAGCAAACACTCCAAATCCACCACAAAGGCTTTAATTAAACCCCAGAGCTGAAATCCTCTTCAAAAAACTCCCTCGACCCACATTTCAGTACTGTAACATCCGTTCCGATTGACAGTAGCATTCATTAGAGCGCTTCATTGAAGCAAAAAGCGTAAACAAACGGTCGCTCTCATTATTTCATCGCTAAAGTCGCTGTAACGAGCGACTTGACATTTACAACACCTGCTGGTCTAGAAAACATGGGGGCTTGTTTTCATTATGTCATTTGAGGCTTTGTTGTTACTTAGCATAGAGACTACAACGACTAAAACTACAAACATGATTGTTATACTTTTAACATGCATCTGTTTGCTTCCAACGAGTACGTGATTCCTAAATGTCATCATCATCAACACAAACAACCAACATTTCCTTGAGGCTTCGGTAACACTTAAATCTAGTTCTACGGACACATCAAAGTTATCCCAATCAACCTTGAACTTAAAGCTTTGCCCGAAAAAGTTGAAAATCTATTGAAAAAAAATAAAAATTGTCTGTACCCCAAAATGAGGTTTTCTTTTACTATTTGTAGGTAAGTTAAATTGAGTCGTGTTTTTGGATAAAAATAGAGAAAAGCCTATACATTTCCCATGGGCGCCGTAAAAGGCCGGCGAGGTTATATCGAGAGGTCGGGTACCTGTGTACTTGTTACTAGGGCAGTTATGTTTGTCCAGCGTGGTACGGTTGATGTTATAGCTATGTTAGTATTAATAAACTTGACATAACATCACGCCTGTAATCCCCCAAGGATTTTGCAGAAGCGTACCTAATATCGATATTTACTGACTTAAAAAAATGTAATTCTAATTAGTCCGCCTGTTAGATTATCGAAAAAAATATTGGATATTTATTTTTTGTTTTATCAAATCAATAATAATTGACGAAGATAATACGAGTCAAAGATTTGAATGGGGGTTGGTAACGTCACTGACCGCTACAAACTGTCATACTAATGTCTTACTGCCGCACTCAGAGAGCTTTAATGATTTCTTAGGCCATCACTTAGTAAACGTTTTGACAGTTTTGTCATACAAAAGTATGTCAAATCTTTACTAAGTGACGGCTTAAGTAATCATTAAATATCTCTGATACCGCAGTTAGAGTATGACGTGACACGAGTTTTCAAAGCACTGTATCGTCTTCATTGTCTGTTTACGTGAATAAAGAAATAATACGTGTCCAATATTTTTTGATAATCTATATGACGGACTAATTAGATTTTTTTTGTTAACTACCCTATTATAGCACACCCACATTTTGCCAATCTCATGTAATATAGGGGCCAACCCTTGAGCCTACAATGTTCCAGTGCCGCAACGAGGGCACCGAACTTCTCTCTGAGAGCGGGAGTGATCTACAACACGGGCCAAATGTGAATCGGTGGACGCAGCAGGACGAATGAGTGATCGTAGAAAGTCAGAAACAGTTTCGAAAATCCTTATTTTGCCCCGATCGCAGTCTACAGCTGAGTATAAGAATCGAATTGCACAAAAACCCCCGGTTTTCATCTGTCGCATATAAAGTGTGTAAAAGTAACCTTAACGCAAACGAAGGGCACTTGTTCTCCCCACCACTACGATCATTTTTTTGGTTCTAGACCATACCTGAAATTTTGACCCTCAATATCTCCGTAACTAGGGGACTAGTTACGGAGATATTGAGGGTCAAAATTTCAAATTTTGCACAGCTGTTTTTGTAATTATTAGTTTTTCAGGTTATAACTTTACTTAAATTACCTTCATGACCCGTTTACTATTCAAAGCATCCACTAGCAAAATGTTTTAATAGTGCTACATTGAGTTTTACCGCAAAATGTGATTTTTGACCCCAAAAAAAAAGTCATTTCCCAGCCAAAAATTTTGCGTATGGGTACTTAGTTTGATGTACAGAATGCTTGGTTGACGTATGTGTGAAGGGTTACTTAACACCCTATACATATAGGGCCTAGAGACACGTGTATTACGTCATGGCAAACACTATTAGGTTCGTAATGATATGACTGAAACCCGTACATAATATAACGGCCGTATTGAAGGGTTAGGTCGTGTATCGTCAATTGCTTTTAGGTCGCAAGTAATAATTAAGCTCTCTACTCCAGGATAAATCCTAATGGGATAACCCTGCTGTACTCTCCAGGGACTACATGTACACCACAGCAGTCGTGTCGACCACCACTAGGTCTCCTTATATTTCAGTCTGCCAGAGCTCCGTGTTGTTCGAAAGAGGTACCGCGGTCCCGGACACAAAGGGCTAAGAAATAACATAGGTGGTTTTTAGTCAGTAAAGTTTGACGCTCCCTTCTGCTCCGCCCAGAGTGGGAGGACTCATTTGATGATTTACCAACCTCCAAACAAATCATCATCAGCCTATAATGTTCCCACTGCAGGGACTCAGGCCTCCTCTCTAGGAGAGGGATGGGCTATAATCCACCACGCGTGCCCAGTGCGGATTGGTAGATGTCACATGTCTTGGAATTCCTCAAAACCTCCAAACAAATAAGGTCTATATTTCAAGTTGTTATAAGCTGTCAGGTGAAAGACTGCTTATCTTCTTAACGTAATTAGCAACGACCCCGCCAAAAACCCGGTTACAGTAATCCTCACCAGGTAATTCATTTCTCATGATGTTCATTAATTCTTTCGCCATCCAATTTCTGATATAATTACGGAACTACGTAGATACGTCAACGCTAGAACCGAACTGATTAGTATGAGGTAGGTGCGTGCGATAAAGCCTACTCCGGCCTTCGTGTCAATCACCCTTGTATCAGATTATACGTAATCTCTCCTATCACCCTTGATGAAAAAATATAGCGATAATAGTAGCCTTTTAGAAGTAATAGGCGAATAATCGTATATTGGTGTATATTGGTGGACAGGTTTTTCTAGAGATAGGATTTTAATTCAAGCTCCAGAAAGTATGAGAGAACAAATATACAAGAAGGTCTTTTAGTCACCGTTCAAATTTTTTCTAGGCATTAGGTATCATTCGCTAACACAATTAAAAAAATATCGATCCTTAAAATTTTCATATTATAACATTTTCTGGAAACAATTATCCGATCTACGTGAAACTTTACAACTTTGTTATGTGATATCTCAATATTTTTGTATTGAGTGATACCAAAAGAAAAAAACACTTATTCAATGATTTTCGCCAAAGATTAATATATCAGAATTTGTATATGTGCGGTTATTTGATAGGAGAAAGCAGACACAACTGAAAACTTGTGAGAGCTTTTAGAGGAATGGTGATGGGACAGAATATTCAACAGACGATAGGGAAAATTCAAGGGAGATGCAGACATACTGCGCCATCCCCAAATGAATTGGGATAAGGGTAAGAGAATTGTAAATGATCATCATGATAGGGTAAGCAAGGCTGAGGACAACGACCCAACACCGAAATGAGACAAGTTAGAAGTTTAAAAGATCTTGGACATTTTTCAGCAGTTAAACAAAGTTACGAATAATAATAGCCATTAAGTTAAAATAGCTGTAATAAAGAATGTCAATATGAAAAACAACGAAAAAAGCGATCTACAATTTAAAGCTCTCTCGTCCAATTTATTTTGTGAAGTAATAGGACCCGGGAACCGTGTACAGGGAATAACGCCGGGTCAACGTCCTCAAATACTCCTTTCCCTGATTTACCCCAATGAGATCCATTTTTGCTGCTGAATAAACGATTTAATCAAAGTACTTATGTACCCTACTCCGGTGTTCACAGGAAGTTTAATATTTCCAATTTAATTTAATTCGTTTACTTTCGATTTCGCCAATTTTAAAAGCGATTAATTTTCTGCAAAAGATCTCATGCATAATTTTGGTACCTATTTGGAGAGTGTTCATGAAAATTATCTTACCTACTGAAAAATCAAATTGATCTTATTTTAATTGGCATAGAAAATTTTGTTTTCATTCTTCTTTCACTCTAACCTAAGTTCAACAATGGCACCATGGTTCCCACTTGCCGGACGACGACAACATAATCAGACTGACTGTTGGAATAGAAACACAGAATCTTCTCTCTGTAACCCGTACGTCATAATCATAATACTACCAAATTATTGGTTCTAGGACAAGTATGTTTCGTCATGACGCTTTTCTTAAACTTTTACTCAAAAGTGCCAATGTTTCCAGGGGTTGTTAACCTTTAAAACCTTCTTCACCAAATTATCTTAGACAGCCATTCTTTCCCAGCACTTTCCAGAAACAATTCGATTGAACGAAGTTAAGCCACTTTGATCCTTAGTTACGTGACGGTATAAAATTCAATTGTGCTCTAAGACAGGTGCTATTAACGTGGCTCGACAGCGCCACAGAAGAAATACGATATTCTGGAGTCTTAGGTAACACTGGCCAGTTAGATGAAGAGGAATTTATATACACTGATTTTCAGTTGTTTTAAAATGATAAAACCTTTAAGAGAGACTCTAAGCATAAGAATTGAGATCAGTTTCACTATCAATGAAAGAAGCGGCATATAAATTGTGTCAATGTGTGGTTAAGGTGATATGGATAACAGGTTCATATACTAAGGAATGAGTACGTATTAGAAACCACGCAAAGTATTGGGACAAAGAAGAAGACATGCATGCAACTATGCCTCCATTTTTACCCGTCTGTCAGGTTGACCGTGATAGATTTTAGCGATAACATCTATCTATATTTTTGATACACACTGCTATTCAGTGTGTATCAAAAATCACAATGAGGCAGTAAAACACATTTCCGTTGCACTTTCTCCCAAACAAAATCCAAGAAGCTTTAACAATTTAAAGCTAAAAGACGACGACGACGGGTCATTCATGACCCAGCATTAAGATTTATCTTCAAACTAATTAAAAAGTTAATAAAGCTTTGCGAAGTATAAACAAGCGAGACTCCGACTAGACTACAAATTGGCGGAAAAAACGCCATCAAAATTTATGTCTTGAATAGATTTATGCGCAAGTCTCCGTTCTGCATAGCTAAATAGCCTTTTGTTTTTGCACAGACTTTGCACATTCGTCATTTAGCTTCCAGTCTACTCGGATGCAGTAGAATACCAGTATTTTACATGGAGCGACTGCCTATCTGACTATGCAGATGGTGGACCACCCAATAATTAAGACTAGTTATCAGAGTTTCGGACAGAACGCAGTTAGTACTGAGTAATACGATATCACTTGGTATGACTGGTTGTCAGAATTTCGGGCCACTGGCTACCAGTGATTTTGCATATTGATCAATCAAATAACACACAAAAAATTGAATAAAAAATTTGCAATAAGTAGTGCACATTTATTTTGAAGCTGGAATGACATTGCTAGAAAAAGGCCGCTTGGTCTTTGCAAAATTGTCTGTGGAAATCGTATTGAAAAAACAAAATGGCGTCGTTAGGTCCGACTATAAGGGCGCCAAAAGAAGCAATTTGCGGTGTATTCATTTATAACCTGGAATAGTTTAAATGTCTTTCCTGGTTCTATTATTAAGAAATCACGTGTTTAAAATGTATTTTCGTTACAAATGGCCGGAAAAATCAATATTTCACACTGCACACGTGTCGCATTTGATATTAATATGCTACCAAATAAAAACCGAAATATTGGAAACTTAAATCGTACTATGTAATACAAAAAGATGATTCCACGAATTTGAATATCTAACTAAATATTATGTTAATAGTTCTCATGTCATTGTCTGTAGAAAGTACTAAAGAACGGCTTCATTAGTGCATACAACTGTAGTTAAAATCATATTAGAGAAAGGTTAATCACTCACATACTTATCAACTTTCCTTCACTCTGAGACATAGGTACATAAATATGTATAACGTGTTGTACATATTATTATTATTATGTTCTGTTTATGTGTAGGTGTCTATGCTCTATGTCTCAGGTTCCGTACCTGATGCAAGATAAATCACGTAGGCAACGTCACGTCATTTGAGACTTGTTATACCAGGTTTGGTTTTAGCTGTGGTTTTGGCTTGATGAATAACGTTGCTACACAACAAGGTACTTACTACAAACTTTAAAATTGATTTAATAGATTTTCAACTTTATCGCTAAACTGTTAGGTTCAAGGTTGATTGGGAAAACTCAGTTTCGGGGAACTTGATGTGCTGACATCTGTATTACAGAGTTTTCATCCTTATACTTTAAGTAATAAGGTTGAAAAGTGGTTGACAATGAGCGCTGTATTACATTGTGGGGCTTTTGATACAAACAGTAGGCACAAACTACATGTATATGTTTAACACCCGGAAGGTTCGACATGAGTATTTATTTGGCACCCCTACATTTCTCCAGTTATTTTTATAAAAGTGGCGCAAGCATATTATTGTGATTAACCTCTACTAGAACAACAGGCAGGTCTTTAATAAACAGGAAAATTATTCATAACTTCGGTCAAAAAACTCATTGAAAATAGTATTTATGGTTTCGGCCAAAAACCTAATGGCCTAAATTGTATTTAACGTGAGGTCAAGCCGTGTATCACTGCATGTAGGTGCGCAATGAGTAATAATAACACACGTTGTTTACTAATAACAGTAGTCTGTATCATATTTTACCTGTTTACTCGTTTGTTTGACGTATAAAGTTGCAGTATCTCAACAGACAGAAGTAAACCTATAATTCACCTAAAGTTAGCCTATGGCCGGCCATCAAACAGGAACAAATCCAGCCTCTAGGTCGTTACTGGTAAATTGTTGATGGAAACGTCTTCAACCATCATCTTCTTGCTCTTTTCCTATTCTACTCGAGGTCGGCGCAATATGTTTTGATCTACAATTCTCCTATGTGAAGGCATCATTAAATGGGAGTAAATGACTCTCTTTAATATTATTCCTCACACAATCCATTCATCTTTTCTTTAGCTTTTCTCTACATCTCCATACATCGACATTAATTTTATCCATCACTTGTTTAGTCAGATGCGTTTCACTTTCATCGCTTCTCATTAAATGTTCATAAAAAGATGAAGACGACTTACTTCCAATTTTTCTGCAACCTTGAAAAAGTCTTCAATATCTGTCTAAAAACCATTTATTTTACAGCGAATATTCACTTTAAGACAAGAAAGCAGTTAAGCAAAGTTTATCGCAAACAACCATTCTTTCACTTCACGATCCGTTCAAGATAAAACCAAACACCCAACCCTAAAAACGCCACATTTAATTGAATCCGCTGGTATCTAACCATAAAGGCGCTATCTAACCCTGCACGACCTGGCTTCGAGGCTCCGAGTCTCCAAGGATACCCTAACGACCTGCCAACAAAGCCTTATCATGTTCCACAAGATATTACGCCCAGCGGAGAGAATATTATATGTACACTTAATTTTTTCGGATTATAATATAACGTAAGAGGAGAAAGCCACCCTTTATTTTCCCTCCCTCATAAAAATCTGCTCACATTTTTCTACGTGCGACGGGAATATTAAAAGCATTCGTCTGTGTTTTATCAAGGTAAATTAAATTGGTAAATATTGCCTCTGAGCTCGGGAGTGTGTTTTAAGAAGCAAGAAAAACAAAGGTGTTTTCTGTTGTCGATTTAAATGTGAATTGTATTCGCAAACATAAGTTTAATTAAACAGTCTTGCTTACAGTACACATTGTTGTTATTATTTTCTTAGTAAATATTAAACGTTCAAGCTGGTTCATTCAGTATAAGATACTTATAAACGTACACTGTTATTGTTTTCCAAGAAAATTCCGAAAAACGTTTTTGCTGAAACTTCTCAGAATTTCAGCAGATGCGCATCGGGAACCTAATAGATATATCTATTGCATATTTCATGAGCAAGTCGATATAAAAACCTTGGTACACAAGTTATCTTACAATTGAAAGGAAGAATTAATAATGTAGCAAAAAACCTTAAATTTAACATCGCATTCACTAGACTTAGATAAATAGGTATATTACAAGGTAATATCCTGTATAAGAACCACCTTTTAATCAGCTGCTTATCTAGACGATACACATATTTGTATAAAATTGCAACTTGCATTGGAATTCAAAGTCACTCAGGCAGATTATGGCAAAGGATATAAGTACATAAGAGTCTCTCTAAGGGATCGGATGAATGAGACGATAAAACCACAGTTTACAAAATAAATAGAGTGTCCATGGAGTTTCTTACCCATTCTTCTTCATACATTTCTACGCTATGGAATGGGCAACTACAGTACTTCCACAAGTTATTATGCTAGCTTAGCTTTGCTTATTTTTAAAGAGCATGGTCTAATTGAAAAAAATGAAATAAAAGTTTCAGTTGGACACCATCGCCGGGTTCCCGACCGCAGGTGGACTGCTGACAGTGTATTGCTACAATTGTGCCTAATACTTTTGGCAATACTAATAACAAAACAAACGTCTTGAAAGCAGAGAAAGATTAGCAAATCAAGTATCTTGACTGGGCTCGTTGTCGACATGTGGGTGTGAACTCAGCGATCATTGTGCCAATAGTCGTTTCAGCCAATAGCTTAATTGCCAAGAGCCTCGAGCAACACCAGAGGATTCTCTCGTGAGGTAGCTGGATCAAGGGCTTGATGCAGAAAGCGGTACTCCTGGACACGGCTCATATTGTTAGGTTTCTTTCTCTGGAGCTCTGACCCTTCCCGATACCGGTAGGCTACAATTTTTTATACATTTTTTTTCTCGTAAATACGAGAATATTTAAAAATATACTACGTTTGTATTGAAATAATAACTTTCCCCTAAATCTAGAAACTCAAGTAAATTGAAGAAACGACGTTCCCTTGGAGGACACTATACTTAGCATGTTTAATAAACCATTTACCATATCAATGTTTGCCGTACATTTCCTTCGCACATGTGATGCGGTCACCTAGGGTGTGTCAAGGGTATACTGCTCTAGTTTCTTCGGACCTTCGGATGCAAGGACTATGCTGAATTAGCGGAGAATTTCTTACTGCAGTATATGTTAATGTACCTTGTAAGAGTATTTAAAGAATGGGGTAATTATTTAAGTTAGCTTGGGTAATGGGTAAAAACCTGCTTTGTAAATTGCATTTTCCAAGTAAAGTCCTTGGTACATTATTTTAATCCCAGTCCGTACATGTAAGCTTTTTCAAAATAAAAACGGAAACAATACCTACTGGCAACAAAGTTGTCAAGGCAGTGTGGTATCTATAATTGAAATGTCATTGTATCTTGTATAATCTGGACAGTCTTTGGACAGAGGGAGTTCAATATTGAAGATCTTAAATCAAGAACAGAAAGAAACTATAGAACCAATTTATTTCCGTATAAGCATGATCACTCAGATAATCAATATTCCTATTGGTGGGACACATGCTCCGTGCGGGTTTGTAGATGTCACTCATTTGTCTTCGAATTTTCGGTTCTAGGACAAGTTCGTTTCCTCACGATGTGTTCCTTCACTGTTTTGACGAATTGAGAACAGCGGTGATGAAATTAAAAAAATACACAAATTAAAGCGCCTGCTTGTAAGACGGGGTCGTAACCGCAAAACCACCATTGTTTCATTACCGCTTCAGTGTTAATTTTCACATCCTTAATTAATTCTTAAGACTTGCCAAAGGTTTCCGTACATATTTAAACAATATGAGGTAACTGTGAAACGTCGTGTGGAAATCTTTGAGTATGTATGTTTGGAGTCTACTGGTACTGGTGGGTTAGTACCTGTCTCCTTTTGTCGTCTCGAAGAACAGGTTGTTGATGACGAGCGGAAGTGATAGTCCAACTTGAAGTAGAGTGATATATTTGGAGAAACACAGTTATGGGTATATGTACACATAATGTAACTTCTATAAACTAATTAAACTAAACAACACGCGTGTGCGTGGCGTGTCTCGCGAACGGTCGACAAGTAGCAGCTGGGCGAAGCTTGACTTTGCCACTTAACAAAAATATACATGCGACGCCACATAATCTATGGTGCGTTCATACTGCATATACTACGTGACGCCACCCCCCCTCCCACTGAGAAGGATAAACTGATTTAAAAACAAATTGATTTTAACAGAAATCGGACAAATCCTTGAATTTAACTTGACTGCCAGATCTTGTTGTGTATGGCAGTTTTGTGGAATGAATCCCTATAAGAGTAGAGGAAGACCAAACAAACGATGGATGGCCTGTGTGAAGGAAGATATGGTTGGAGAGGGGGTGACTGCTGAAATGACGAGTAACAGTAAAGTGGGAAAGAAAACATGCTGCGCCGACCCCAAATAAATAAAAAAATATATATATACAGTATGTTAACTAACAGAGGGCGTTCCCGTTAACCCGCAATAGTATAGCATCCATACATGCTAAAAAAAAATTACCAACCTGGAAACCCCTTGGTTACGAAGATATTGGGGGTCAAAGTTCCAAATTTTTCACAGCTGTTTTTGTAAATTCTAGTTTTTCAGGCTATAACGTTACTTAAATTACCTCCATGACCCATTAATTATTTAAAGCATCCACTAGCACAATGTTTTAAGAGTGGTACTTTGAGTTTTACCGTAAAATGTGATTTTTGACACCAAAAAAAAAAGTTGTTTCCCAGCAAAAAAAATTGAGTAGGGGTACTTAGTTTGATGTACAGAATGCTTGGTTGACGGGAACGCCCTCTGTTATTTGGGCAGGAGAATGATAATACCTACAATCACGTCTTTCAACTCAATACTACAGGGTGTTTTACTCAATGAAAGCACAACTAGATTTCGAGACAAAATAGCGTTGTTACGAGTTAATTGCTTTCAAAAGTTTCAAGAGGGAAACCTCTTTGACAATCAGATATTTTGATACTTTTCCTTTTAGTTTGTGTTATACAATCAGAGGGGGAGGGGGTCCAAAGAAAAGATTTGGTATTGATTTTTAATGAGTGAATGCTGCTGTCATTTATTTTGAAGGGCAATGGAAATAGGAGGATTTTTGCTGAAGTAATGACTATGTTATTGTGGTATGTCCTTATTCTGTTTTGTGTGTGGGTACCAATGACCTATTATATATAGACACGTCATTAACTAACATGGCGGCGCTTCAAAACGGCGAAAATATTAGATAACTACTTTTACGCGTAAAGAAAGTGAAAGAAAATATGACACCGTACAGCGGGATGCCTGTTTTCTTTATGTATTGCGCAGGTTTACACACACGATTTAAATTAAGAACAAACGTAGCGTCGCGCGAGAGTTTGGTGCGTAACTAAGCGCGATGTGGCCAATTGACTTCATTTCATGTTGTCATTTTTGAGGGCGGACAACGTATCTATAGTTTTAATATATCATAGGTGGGTACATAAATAAATTATGTTTAATAGACTAGCTTAAGGAATTCGGTAATTCCTGTTATGTGTTATCCAGCTGTGAGCCAAATATTCAAATCCGTTCAATCCGTTCGTATGTACATACTTGCGTTAAGTTTGTGATGACCATAGAGTATTTTGGTGATGACGTTTGTAAGTCTTTGTATAAAAAATCATCACAAGCTTTCGTATTTCTAATAAGAAGAGTTGTAGGTACTTATTGAGCTAAAGTGGCAATAATGTTGCCTTCAAGATAAATCAAGAGCAATTTTTCAAGGCTTTTTTAATTTGCATGACAGATTAAGGCAGTAAATACTAAATAATAATGTATTACTAGTTATAATGCCACTGAAACCAGTCCTAAGATAACGGCATCCGGAACAGATTAAAACTTCCGGACCATATACCACCTAGCAATTACTTACTATCCGCAATTTGTTTTAAAGGACCAATAAATCATGCGGATAACTTTATGTCCTTTTCTGAGGAAGTACAGTCACGGTACTCACGATAATTAGCTGCCTACCTTTTTAAAAATACATCTGATACTCAAGAATATTATGTTTTTGTAAAGGTGTGGTCATCTACACTAATATTTTAAAGAGGAATGATTTGTATTTTTGTGTGTGTATGTTTGTAATGAATAAACTCAAAAACTACTGCGCCGATTTTAAAAATTTTTTCACCATTAGAAATCTACATTCACCTTGAGTAACATAGGCTACTTTTTGTCCCTGTGTTCCCACGGAAACAAGAACTACGTGGGTGAAACTGCGTGACGTCCGCTAGTATAAAATAATTTACGCGAGCCAAGCCAAACGCGGAAGCTCCTCTTAATAGGGATGTTAATAAAAAAATCGAATTATTACGTCATATAGATTACCAAAAAATATTGGACACGTATCTTTTCTTTTTTCACGTAAACAAACAATGAAGACGATACAGTGTTTTGAAAACTCGTGTGACATCATACTCTAAAACATTAGTATGACATTTTTTAGCGATCAGTGACGTCACCAACCCCCACTGAAATCTTTAACGTGTTTAATCTTCGCCAATTTTTATTGATTTGATAAAACAAAAAATACGTATCCAAAATTTTACGATAATCTCACAGACGGACTAATTAGAATCACATTTTTTAAAGTCAGTAAACATCCCTATTCTCTTACCTTTATCCCAATTAATTGCGGGTCAGTGCAGCATGTCCTCATCATCCATACTTCTCTGTGATTCGTCATCTCATCAGGCACCTCCTTTTTTGCCATATTATCATCCTTTACGCAGACAATTCATTGTTTCTTTAGTCTTAGAAGTTAGTTAGTTATAATTTTATGATACTTTTTCTTCATCATCATCATCATCAGCCTATATTGTTCCCACTGCAGGGACCCAGGCCTCCTCTCTAGGAGAGGGATGGGCTATAATCCACCACGCGGGCCCAGTGCGGATTGGTAGATGTCACATCGAATGTTTGGTTCTAAGACAGCCGGTTTTCTCACGATGTTTTCCTTTACCGTTTTGAGAGCAGTGGTGATGAAATAAATTACACAAAGTTATGCGCCTGCCTGGCTTCGAACCCACGACCAACTGTTTGTAACTCGGGGCCGCCACCACTGGGCCACCACTGCTCTCCACTTTTTCTTACATTTGATGAAATATAATGACTTTTTTAATCTAACCTAAACTAACAGACAGATGTGTGGGGAGTTTGTTCCGCCACTTCTTCAAGAAGTGTCGAAGAATAGGCGTTTTGGGGGACTGTCTCTTGTAAATAAATTTTGACGTTCGAAAAGTGCTGATTATCAGCCTAGTTTGAATAAATGACGTTTGATTTGATTTTCTCATAGTTGCAATAGATATTTGTCGAGAAAACTGCATTGTATTGTATAACGGGCTGGTGTCCGCAACTTCACGTCCAAAGCGCATATTTTGCGTACGTTAAGTGCATAGGTACATACATTTAAGTGCTCATGACTGTATGCCACAATACTGCAGTGACCTTGGGCCTTCCGGGTGAAACACGGTTACCTTGGTACTCGACCAAGGAGACCCCTTGGAATTGGGAGGTTTTATGGTCACATAAAATGTTCGCAAATTACTCAAGCTTCCGTATTGCTTCTGTCATGCAAGGGACTTGATGAGCCACTTTTGTATTTTATTTTGTTTTATTTGTTTTTACGCGCTTGTGTTTTATCTTGTTTCATTACATTATTTTTGTACTTCTCAAATGTTACTAACTTTCGTGAACTACTAAAGCATTGTCACCTTTCGATATGCACTTGAGTTGATTTATTCCTGTTTCAGTGTGTGAAGAGTGAAGTGAAGCTGTTCTTCTTTTTCACAAGTGGTTTGTGTCCAACCTGGTGTACGTTTTTATCCGCCCGTGGGCCACTGACTTCGCTTAACATGCTGTCGAGATATTTAACGACGGTATGTAAAGCCAAGTCAAAGCTCATGCTAGATCTTTTTTTTTGAGTTTGGGAAATAATTAAGTTACTCCTCCGAGCTCGGTAGGGAGTGTCAGACTTCTACTGACCAAAAACTACCCATGTTCCTTTGTCGGGGCCGCGGTATCTCTTTTTATTCTCACGATGTTTTCCTAGCTAAGGCTATGATAAATGTAATATGGTTAAATCAGCAATAAATTTTTCGTATTTAGTGTCAAAAGTACTAATTATTTCATTTCAAAACGTATTGTCACCTTTCAATATAAGCATGAAACTATTTCTCCCTCTTCGATTCTAAGCTATGAGAAAAGATTTACCAATATTGCGAATTTACGACGCTTCACAAATACGAAATTCCAAAAACCATATTTTAGCGAACCCAAAAGAAATCTACAGCAAATTCCATATCTAGACCTTCCTCCCGGAAGGGGCTATCCCATCCCTGTAGATAGATTCGAATATCTGAGATGCCGAACCCGGGTAACCCGGTATACTAGATTATTTTTACGACATTTCTCGTCACGATGAGCTTTATGTCAAACATCCGGAAAAAACGTCAAATTGAATCGTCCCGTCCTGGTTCTGTGCTAGGAACATGTTCGTTTTGCGGAAATAGAAAAATTCCGGGTGACATGGCCCGGATTATCAGGATATGGGTCCTGTGTTACGTTATAATGAGTTCTGTTTGTATTATAAAACTGAAAGATTGAATGACTAACTGCGGTACTCAGAGATATTTAATGATTACTTAAGCCGTCACTTAGTAAAGGTTTGACATACTTTTGTATGACAAAACTGTGAAAACCTTTACTAAGTGATGGCCTAAGTATCATTAAAACTCTCTGAGTGCGGCAGTAAATCTTATGATTGGTATTCATGTTACTGAATAATCATCATCTACGCTATGCAGATGATGATTAAATATTTTCCTTTTCCTAAATATTTTGAATACCGGTCTAATCAGATGTCACTGATTAATGTGTTTACTTATACCTTAGCTAAATACCAGTATTTCACATGGAGCTTGCCCATCTGATTTCTATATATATTGCTAAATAATGTTAAAATAAAATAAGGTTCTGTGGGAAAATGTGTTAGTAAACGGATACACAAAACAAAAAATAATATAAGAAACAGAAATAAAATTAAATAACCAAAAATAAAATAAAACTTACATGATACCATGAAGGAAACTTAAAGAAACTTGTTTTGAAAAAAATAACAATCAGCTACACATCCATTCCTGTAAATAAAAAGAAAAAATAAAAATTAACAAAAATTGAAACAAAAATAAACATAGGTTAACAGGATAAAAAATGGTAATTAAAAATAAAAGTAGGTACTTCTAAATGGTTGCATTTGTATACGAAACACTGGTTTCTCATCAAAAGAAAATTAAAAATAAAGACTAAAACAAATTAGTTTTTGAAGTTAATTTCTAGCTACTCTTCATTCATTAACAATCCTAATAATAATCAGAATCACACAGACAATCTCCATTTGAACGTTCAGTTAAAACGTAAACAACTCGAACGAAAATATAACAAAGTAACAACAAACATGATTCACAAATGACTTCTACGTTGTCTGTGTTGCCACAAATAAAAACAAACATTAATTAAAAGCAAAATACTAGTATCAGGGAAACGAATTGTTTATATACTATTTTCCCTATGTTTAAATTTCGACTGACTTTCCGTATGTAATGGCTATATACGTACGTATTACATAATTATGTCGCCCGAATCCCCGAAGGGTTTTTCAAGCGAAGGAATATCTTTGTACACCCACATTTCGCCAATGATATTTAAGTTAAGTCCCTTATAATAAAGGGAGCCTACTGCCATTAATCGGACACAAATCCAGGCTATGTCTGCTACTGAAACCCAATAACACTTTGCGTGACCTGGGCACCGAATCATGTCTAGCAGTAGCGCCGGCTACTGGCTGACTACTAGTCGGAAACGGCTATAATACAGCAAAAGTTAACATTGTCTTTATCTGCTAATATAATATGTCCCTCATTATACAAAATATGCTCTCCCTTGCACCACTTCAAAAGAGCATATTGCGGTAATCCAAGCTTTTACTAACAAGCCACATGAGTAACAAAATAGCCGTTACATTTTCCCCGTTCTATATTTAAAATCCTTTTATCTCGCACGTCGCCAGTTGCGTCCGGATGCCGTGGTCACGGAATAAAAAAAAAAGAAAATGCACCCTGCGGTCGATGCCATATGCGACGCAGTTTCTGACAAACGCCTAGAGCCGCTTAATCGCTTTATCGTGTTAACTCTGTAAACGTACATAAAATATAAAGCGCTTTTTTATGCTACAGCGGGAAATTGTTCGTTTCCGGTACCATCGACTGTTTCCATAATTTTCATAGGTTATTGGCATTCACATGTTCGAAATCTGGTTTTATGTATCCTCGATGTGCGGTTCGCAACAATTTAGTTAACGGCACAACGTGTGTTTGTACTTTTAATGGTGTCTAGCCATCTGGCGTTTTCAATCTCTTCGTTATTGCCTTCATACAATTTATATTTGTGTGTTGGCAAACGAGGCGACAAGCTCATATTTCAATTGGCAAGCACGTATCAGATTCAGAGTCACTTTACCTCTCAATGTAAATGCGGATACATACTTGACCGGTTTCCAGGTCTGTTGGCCGAGTTAATAAGGGAAACGTTATCAAAAACTGTATCAACAAAATGAAAAAATAATGAAAAAAACGTTATGGTAATATTCTAAATGAACATATAAAAAAATATACACATGTAAAAAACTAAAAACTAACTAGGAAAAGTAAAGTCTAATAATAGGGGATCGGCCAAAAAAGAACTAATTAGTCCGTCAGATAGATCTCCAAAAAATTTTGGAGACGTATTTTTTCTTTTTTCACATAAACAAAAATTGAACTCAATACAGTGCTTCGAAAACTCGTTAACTCTTCGAAAACGTTATATGATAGTACATTTTTAACTACAAATGACGTTACAACCACATCTTATCTTCGTCAATTTTGATTAAACAAAAAACACGTATCCAATATTTTTCGATAATCTAACTGACGGACTAATTAGAATAATTGTTTTTTGACTCAGTCCGATCCCCTATTAGAAATTACCACTATATTGAATTTGCTATGGCGGGTCCAGATCCAGTCACCCTGTATAAGACATCATTTGTGACAAAACGTGTCAGCTCTAAACTTAGGATCAGTATTACGTGCGAGACCCATTCTGTTTGCCTACACCCCTGCTAATGCCTGCTTGGTTAAAGGAGCACGTTTAAGTACACGTTAGGAGCTTGACTTGAATTTGAATATTTTATGTCCTATTCTCGTCTAAAACCTTAATGGAGAACAACACGAAGTAGGTGAGAACCGACAGACTTATGCAAAGCTGACACAAATTGTATAAGCTGTAAGTAGTATGTTAACGAAAGATGATACGGCTAGAATTGAGGAGTCTACTGATTTGACGACTGATCGTATAAAAAAGGAGACAACCTGTGCCAACAACAAATAAATTAGGAAAAAGATTCGAATTTCGAAATCAAAAGAGCCTCCTAAACATTCTGAATCATTGAACTCCACAACACAGAACCAACACGCGAAAATCGTAACGATATAAAATTGATGACCCAAAATTCTTTCGCTGATTGAATGTCTAAAAATACGATGGAATTCGAAAATATTCCTGAAGCCCACACCATCATATTTCATCAGAAACATTTAAATGCATTAGCGAACTCCTGATAGATTTATTTTGGTAAAGTTTTATCCGTGTGCACGACAATGTAGCCTCATCTGTTTCATGGGATTATACGTGTTATGAGAACGACATAAAAGTTCGAGTGGCTTGAATTATTTCAGTCGTGTGAAGTGTCATTCAAACTTTTATATTCGGAGCAGAGGAGTTTAGTTTCGTTTTGAATATTCATTATTCATGCAGAGCTTGAAATTTTAATGTGATGTTTGAATATACGCGGTCTTAGGTAATCATCATCTTCCTGCCCTTGTTATTTGGAGTAGGTACAACACGTTTTCCTCCATTTTTTCCAATCAATCGACATGTTATCATTTTCTTTAGTCTATCTCCATCCATCAACATTTATATTAATCAATCTTTTAGTAACATTCGATTCGTTCCTTCTCATCACAGGCCACGAGAGTCGATTCTCTCCCTATTTTTTTTTGTCTTTTGAACTACTACTCATCCAATTCCAAAAATTTAGTAATAAGTGGAAGCTGCAAGCCATTAATTATCGACCATCCACGAGCGAAGTCGCAGGCAAAACCTAGAAGCGTTATAATGGTATAAAATAAGCATCACAAAGTACCAAAAGACAGCCACTCACAATTCTCTATACATTTTCATTGACTAATAAAATACCACCGTACCAAAATAATAATGATTGACTGCTGCTGTTTATAGTTAAAATTCAGGCATAAATGAAAGACGAACTACAAAGGCGTCACAGATGACTGGACACGAATGTATTTATAAACATACACAGACAGACAAATGCACTATGATTGAAAGTCATCATCAATTCATCAGTGTGGTGGAATGGTTCATTTTTTATGTACAAATAATCAGTGGAGATAAGAATTCTTCTTGATTGTGTGGTAAGTACCTAACCCAGTGTCAGAGCTTTGAAGTCGCCTATGGCTACCTATATAGGGTATAAATTTAACCCTTCACACAACCGCCAACCAAGCATTCTGTACATCAAACTAAGTACTTACCCCTACGCAAAAAAAATTGCAGATTTTTTTTTTTTGGGGTCAGAGATCACATTTTACGGTAAACTCAATGTAGCACTAAACATTGTGCTAGTGGATGGTTTGAATAGTAAACGGTCATCGAGGTAATTTAAATAAAATTATAACCTGAAAAACTAGCATTTACAAAAACAGCTGTGAACATTTTGGAACTTTGTCTCCGTAACTAGGGGGTTCCCAGGTATGGTCTATAACAAAAAAAATACCGCAGTAGTAGGTAGTGCGTTAAGGGTACTGCACTTTGTGTCGAAAAATAACAGAAATAAAAAAGAAAACAACCGATTCCTACAAAAGATCTATACCAACACGGTCCACATGTACAGAATAGTAGATTTATTTGTAATACATCGATGAAAAATTGAGTATCGGAATAAATTACTGGTCACGTGGTAAGCTTTCGAGTCCATGTCGTTTCCACCTTCTATAAAACACAACTTTAAAAGAGATTGTGACTTGTCTCGGGTCAAAGGACGATAGACTGGTTTTGGATAATCCGTTTACTGATTCCTTTAAACTTGCACCATCTTATTATAAAAAACATCCATAAGTACCAGGTTTAAACAAGAACTAAAAAGTCTAAGCTTATTACGGTACTAACAAATCGTATTACAAATCGTAGACCAACAAAGGACTATTTAGTACCAAAGATCGGCTTTGATCTAAACATTTCATTAATTCATTCGAAAAAGTCTTAACAGTAATATGGAGTCTTTGGTCAACTGGACCCACTTGAACTGGAACCACGGGATCTTTCATCCCAACCACATTTTAACTTGGTCGACGGTTCACGGGTTCAGTAGCAAGCGGATCCAGTTGACCAAAAACTCTAAATCCTGACGTAGGACTAAGCAAGTCAGCCATGCAACAAAACTTCACGGTACTCAAGACTCCCACCCTTCAAAGACACGCCACCAGTCAAATGAACACACCTGTCTGAGTCACAGCAGCACAGATGGTTAACGGCGGTTAACGATGACCTAATCACTGTTTACACCATCCTTGAATTGGACATTTATCTCGCACTATTGCGTTCTGTTGTTATTTTCGTACGGTTTAATGTACGACGAAGGCTATTGGGGTCATCGTTTTCCTCGTCAAGTCTAAATGTAATGTGTTTTGCAGTTAGTTAATAGAATGAATGAAAATAAAGACGTGACTACTGTAAATATGGATTCACTGAAAGCCGCAGATGATAGTTCTGTTGAACCGTCCTTCTTCGATGAACCATACTGTATTGTCACTTAAGTAATACCATAGAATAGGTTTTACCCACAGGTATTGATATACCTAGATAAGCACCTACTTTCCGTGACCGGTTTAAGGCCTCGTTTACGGAGACGCGGGATGTAGCGCGGCGCGTTGTGCGTTTTTAATTGAAGCACACGGCGATGTAGGAAAACGTTAACGATTTCAAACGACAATTTTACGAGAAGCGATTTTTCGCCCGTTAGTTAAAATGCAACGTTCGTTGCGGTGGACCCGCCTCTCAGTAAATTAATAAAAAAGCACGCGACGAACCTTCTGCACGCGCCGCGCGACGCCCCGCGTCTCCGTAAACGAGCCGTAAGTATTTCATACTTGAAAATGAAAAAGATTTTTTCATACATAACGAGGTTTCTGTCACAGGTAGCTAATTTGTTTAAAACAACAACGTTACACCGTTAAAACTTAAGAACTTAATGCTAGACATTTAAAGAACAAAAACGTAGTTTATTTTGTTTAGTAGTAAGATAGTGCTTATGACGTCACATAGGGGGTAAAATAATGACAAGCTTGGTTTTCATACATATCGTAAAAGGTACTTGCGCTACCTAGGTACCTATATGTATTATGTGGATACACCTGAGTCACATCGTTGAAATCCCACGAGAATCAGCGCCTAGTTTATGCGTAACTAAAAAATTTACATACGAGCAATACTTCGTTACAAGACGAAAAGAAAATTTGCATCCGTCCAGCCAACCTCGTCGTTAGCTGTCCGGTTTACGGCGCAATACAATATGATTATAATAAGGAAACTATGTTTGTATAACTGGATATATACATAATTACGTATGTACTTTTTCCTTACACCTCATTAGTTTTATGTGAGTTATAATAAAAGCATAATATGGATTATAGCATATATTCAGACATGTACTTATTCCTATTAGAACGGTATCTATCTGTGACGATGATGATCGTCATACTATCGATCTGATTTCAGACAAGGGATACATTTTATTAACACAAAATTACATAAAGAAAAAAACTGCTGATCTCTCCTTAAAACAAAAATAGGAAACATGAAATTTTTGAACTTTATTACGATTTTCTTGAATTTTAATACTTCGTATTGCCTCCTCGTGCTTCCATTACTGCGTTTAAGCGGTTTGGCATGCTGTACACCAAGTTCCTTATACGATTTTGGGGAATATTCTCCCATTCCTCTGTGAGAGCAATTTTGAGCTCACGAAGCGTGATTGGGGGAGGGTTTCGTTGTTTTACGCATCTGCCTAGCTCGTCCCAAGCATGCTCGATCGGGTTGATATCCGGGCTGCGCGCTGGCCACTCCATACGAGTAATGTTCATCTCTTGAAGGTAGTCATTCACAATCCTACCTGTATGAGGTCGGGCATTGTCATGCATAAATATAGCATCCTCACCTAAATTGACCATAAATGGACCAACGTGATCATTGAGGATTTCTTCCACATATCTTACGCTAGTTAAAGAGCCGTTTTCTATGATCACCAGCTCTGTGCGACTTTCAGAAGAAATTCCGGCCCACACAAGTACAGACCCACCACCGTAGGCTACTTTTTCTTCGATGCATGCTTGCTTGAATCTTTCCCCTGGTCTTCGATACACTCTGTGTCTTCCATCGTGCTTGTAGAGCATAAATTTTGATTCGTCGGAGAACATAACTTTTGACCAATCTTCAATACTCCAATTTACGTGGCTCTGGGCATATCTTAGTCTTGAAATACGATGCCCACGCTCCAGTTTAGGGCCGTTTGCAGGTCTAAGGGGTTTTAAGTTAGATTCAGCAAGCCGACGTCTTACTGTCCATGCACTTGGGTTACTTCCTCCGAGGCGTCGAAACTGATTTGTGAGTTCAGTTCCTGTGAGAGAGCGATTTCGAAGCATGGTGTTCACCAAGTATCGGTCTTCTCGTGCTGTGGTACACCTGGTTCTGCCCGTTCCTGGTCTGCGTAGGTTAGAACCAGTTTCTTCGTAACGTCGGAGAACTCTTTGTACTGTTGACAGCGACACACCGACAGTCCTGGCTGTATCGCGCTGCCTCCGGCCGGTTTCCAGCATTGTAAGTATTCTGGTGCATTCTTCAGGCGTAAGCGACATAATTTCAGCTTGAATAATGAATATAGAGCACTATCAACATGGTTTATGTACCCACATAAATGACAGATTACAAACAAAAGCAAAACCAAATGCTGTAATTTCGTAGGTAGTTCCATCTTCGAAAGTGGCCCTTTTTCAAATTTGATTTTTTTATGATATAACTTTACAATAACTAAGAAGTTTTAATACCTTCATTTAAGGAGTATTACATTGTCTATTAAATACAATTTATTGCATTAACCTAGCATTTTTAGTTTCCGAGATTTTTAGGATTCTTTAAGTGACCCGGATTCATTGCTCTCGAGTGTATATTGGACCCGTATTTTTTGCTTTTTTCACGTAAGCAAACAATGAAGACGATAGGTACAGTGCTTTGAAAACTCGTGTCATCGTGTGACTTCATATTCTAAGACATTAGTATGACATTTTTACCGGTTAGTGACGTCAAAAACCCCCACTCAAATCTTTAACGCGTTTTATCTTCGTCAATTTGATAAAACAAAAAATACGTATCCAATATTTTTCGATAATCTAACAGACGGACTAATTAGAATCATATTTTTTTTAAGTCTTAAACATCCCTATTCGATGACTTTTTGAGATGTGATTGAGAGTTATGTTACTCTGCTCTGTACCTACTCATTGTGCAATGTTTAAATTCGCTGTAATAGGTCTAACAGGCGAGTCTATTGCCATCAACGCAGCAACCAGGGCCAATTAAGAAATTCTAAGTACTCGCAACCACAAGACCTTCGAAGCTGACTGTCTCATTGGTCTTGTGGCTTTACATAAGTGTACAGAACTGATTGAATCACAGTGTTTATAAAAGTTTGAACAACATTGACACGGCCGGTGTGCGATTTATTTATTTCTTAACTAGCTCTTGTATCGTTTTCACATCACACATGAGAGTTGACACGGTCTTCTTATTGTTTAATTTAATTGACTGAGCGACCCGTTCCTGCTTCGCACGGTTATTACATCAAGATATTTTTATAAGGTGTACGTTTAACATTATCTTAGAACCCTTCCGGAATCGGAATTAGCGTAGTTCAGAAGAACAACGTGGCGAAGTGGAAAGCAACTGTTTGAAATTAAAGTAAAACAACGCACAAGAGCTTTGGCAAAAAATACGAAGATAAAAAACACCTAGGTACGTCGTAAAGGAAAAAAAAACAAAGGACAACAACAAACTCGAAAATTGTTAACACAGGAAACGTAACACTGAACAGAAAAAACGTAAAGAGCAATCCGAATACGAGGTACAAAACGATCAATTACGAAATATAAGAGCCTACAACAGGCTCCAACAAGGCACCTGAGGAAATCCCTTCGCCTATAGACACGTAATACCGACCCAACGGTATGGTCGAATGGGGCCCATCCAATTACATAAGCATTTCTATTCCTTTGATCACGTAGGATATGGCGCACTCTTTTGACACATCATATACTGACAATAAGCGGAATATTCAAAGGACGATTTGATGGACTCTCTTGTGAATGTGTAGAAGTTTTATTTAAAAATTTGTATTAAAAATTAGTTACATATATTATTGATCTAGATGCTAATTATAATTGAGCTTGAAGTCATCAAAAGCAAACTATACTTTTCTGAGAACTTCAAATCGGCGACACAAATTCGGATGTTGTGCGTATTCATAAAGCAAGACATGAAATGACAAAAAATAAACTACGAAACGAAAACGATTAACCGGAGGGCCTGCCATGACAAAACAGAAATTAATTACCCGTGACATTAACAACGAACAATGCAAATAAATAAAATCAAGGCCAGTTAAAGCGAAGATCCTAGTAATAATGTCCAAGTTATGCTTACGGTAAAATCTTCAAGATGCAGTTTTGCTCCTTCCTGCCCAACCACAACACTACTACAGATTTGCATCTACCTATTCAACTTCCAATAACAATATTCATATTCTTTGGTACAAAACCAGCGGGGTGAACTAGAATGTGGTGCGTGAGAACATACGATACCATCCTCGTCTCACATCGTTCCGGTTTCATTCCCGGCAATATAGATGTTCCGTCCTTAACATTGCATTTTTAATTACGACATTATCGTTTGCGCGGTCATTGCCTGATGTGGAGCAAAAACTCGTTCCCAGTATGGGGAGTGACAAGTTTCTTGCCAGCGCGAGCGTTGTAAACTTGTAAGCAAATGAGATTAGATACGCATTTGAATATTGTGTTACGTTCGTGGTTTCTGATGATGGGATTGTTTTAAATTTACGAACTGTACATGAAGAAAGTAAAAATCAAATAATAGTTGAAGCCTTGAAAAAGTTGAGGAAAATATTACTATTATAGAGTTTAATTGTCTTTCAGAGGTAGAGTACCAAGCCGTACCAATTTAAATCCAAGTCGAAATAAATAAACAGTTATTGCCATTTAACTCTAACAATAAACCTCAATCTAGTCAATTAGTTGGTTGCAAGGAGATCGTATCGAAAGCGAAGACGCAGTCTGTCAATTAAATAACAGCGGAAACACTGTGGAGTACAAACATAATAATAAATTAATCATTTCCCCTGACTTTCGAGAAACAAGTAAAATCGTGAGAGATGTTGAACAATAAGCAGCCGACGCCGCTCATATTACGTCTCATAAGAGCATCGCGGTTGCAATTATAACAGACATGAATACGCTTCTTGCCAACATATGTTAAATAGAACGAGACAGTATCTCTTCTACTTTTTATTTGCTTACACGTTTTCTTGCAAACAGAATCAGACCATAATCGTCGAAGAATTTATAAAACTTGATAAAATATGTTTAGTAATAAATGTATTAACAGTAGTGGCAAATAATCATAAAGATAACTTTCGATTGTCGAAACAAATACAAGATTAGAAAAAAACGCTGTTAAGTTTAAAAGTAAATGAACATTAAGTTCAATAAATCGACAACATCACAAAATCCACAAAGAAAGATAACATCAAGGAATGACTCAAACTACCAACCATATTCTCAGAACACTACAGGCAGCTGGCAAGCTACTTCATATCTGCACATGAAGCTACATGTTACACACAAACAGAAATCACTTAACCTAAAATATGTAACAGTATTGCTTGTTGAAATCGAATCGTGACATCGACTCAACGCAAATATTTCACTCGACATCCTGTCAGACTTATATAAAAGCCAGTCTACCGGCAAATAAAACGATGTTACGCGCGTTATATGACTCTAATGGACTTCCTTTGTACCAAAAACACGGAAGGCCAGGGGGTCTAAAATGGCCACTTTAGCAGAACACAATAAGAATTGCTTTAAAATTCGTAAACTGGGCTATTTGTAATAGTAATACCTATGTGATCATTTCACAAATTTTAACGCAATTCATCTTATGATCTGCTAAAGTGGCCATTTTAGACTCCCAGGACCCTATTTCATTAATACATATTACACCAGAAAATTGCGTTCTATTATGAAATAGTTATCCTAATGTGCTTATTTTATGTCACCAATAAAATGTGCAAACATATTCAGTGACCAGAGCATACAACTTTTTGGCTACAAATCTTGAGAGACATACATATAAGGATGTACGTTCATTCCGTCTGTTAAACGATTTCCCGTTTAATGAAAATGTAAAAAGGAAGAACGTGGAAAAGATGACTGAAGAGGAAATGTAATAAGCACTCCAAGTTAAAAGACCAAAACAATTTACGTCCAATTTGATTGGAATTAACAAAAATATTTGCTTTTGTGCAAAATAAAACACGACGTCTTGTAAGCTTTTTTCATATTACGGATTTAATTTGTCTAACCAACAAACTGGTAACTGCCAAAATTAAATTTGAAGTTGACGTCATTGCGCAGGAACAGGGCCGAGGGAACAAAATCGAATTATTTGAACGAAGAAACCGGAATGAAGTCATTGGTTGGTTAATGCTTGGACTGCCAATAAAAGGAAGGAAAATTATTAACGCCTATAATAAAGTGTGTCCACACTAAACTGAAGAATTTGCTTTAAAATGGTCATAAAAATGGATAACAGCATAACGGAAGCCTAAGATAAACATAGTTCAAAACTGAATTAAACGCTGAACGGGACATTCATGAACCGTCGTTGAAAAACGATTAATGTTTTGTTTCGGAAGTGTGTCATGGATCGGCAACCCGGAACACAGCTAGTCGGCTAGTCTTACAGTATTGTAATACAATCTTTCACATAACAAAGGCCAACATTGTGGTGACAATGGAGCTATCAAGTATCCCAGTATGTTGTGTAATGTGGATACAGGGTTAGTTCAGACTCGCAGACAATGGTTTGTTTCGGATACAAGCTTTCTAAAAGGATGTTTAATATTACAAATGATCGGCGTTGGGTGTTTGAAACCTAAAGTAAATGCAATGTTATAGGCAACTACGACTTAATTACACTCACAGACACATTTAAGCAGCAAAGCTTTTTAAGTCTTGAATCCATTAATCACGAACATGATTTCATGAAAGTAAAATTCATGTGTCAACTACGCCAGGCGCCAGATAACAAAAACAAACTAATTAAATCCGAACATGTGCAAGTATTAACAAAACAAAAACACCAGACACTCGAATTCAGCGCTCAATTTCACCGAAGCATCGAAACTGTTCTTACTGAAGCGGAATAACCAATTAAGCAGACCGACGCGGGCGCAGAGCGGTCCAAAAATTACCTACCGTTACCATTACTGTTACAGAATACAAGAAAAACGAGACTCGTATTTTGAATACCAATGTAATAAAATTAATACCAACTCAATTATAATGACTTTTTAAACTTTAAATTCGTACAATTCAGTACAATGTCTCTACAAAGAGCCGCTAAATGTACTGCTAATATTTATAACTCAAGCACAAACATATCATTAAAGCTGGCAAAACAGGCTGTCTGGAGGCTAGACTTAACGACCTTGTCAGTCTAACCTCACGACAGCTTACGCATTATAGCTCCTCAGCAAGTAGTAATAAGGACTACAATTTCTCAAGTGATAGTCTGAAAGATTGCAAAATAATGCCTGTATTGTACGGAGGTATCGGAGGTGAGGACTTTTATTTATCATTTGAATAATTGACAAGCCATTATAGTCTTAGTTGCAAAGTACTTAAGATGATCGACGATGTGAAATACAATATGGGCCGTCAGAAGATATGATAGTAGATGTTGCAACAATAATAATTGGAGAAATGATTTAGTTGGATACTTTATAATCGTGGACAGGAACTTGCGTAGAGCTGTTTGCGATTAGTCAGTACGTATAATCCTAGTTTCCTCGAATATACGAGCACATTTATAGTCATTGTTTGTTTATCATAACATCTCCCGAATTAGTCAGCTGGTGACGAATTCAAAGCAGGTAAGTGAAAATATCTATGAAGCTGCTATGCGAGAAACTCCGAATATGGCCATCAAGGAACAAAAATTCCCGTAATTATAAAAATTCCCTAGAGTCCCGTCTATGACAATATTGAAATTAATTATACTGGTAGAGGACGCAAGTTCTGATGAAGGAAAAGCCATGTATAGGCATAATTTCAAAAATAACAGAAATTACTGGTAGTCTAGCTGTAGACTAAATATTTTATTCGGTTAACCGTTACCAACAAAGTAAGAGAATTAAAAAACCTTTTAATTCAAACAGATTTAATTGTACGACAGACATTTATAAATTAAAATTAAGGATTTTAATTTCCATCCACCGAGAAAGACACAACAAGACAAAAATAGACTCCTTACATGGTGAGTCCAAAAGTCAACAACGGTAGCTGCCGTATAAAATTGATCGGACCAAGTTTATGGTAAAGGAATATCTGTTTGAAGAGTATTCATAAAAAAAGTTTGTTAATCGGTTAACGGTTAGGAGATATTGTAGACCGCACAATACTGGTCACAATTTGACCTAGCATAGTACGGAGTTTCGATAGAAAAGAATTAGTGGTCAGCTCAATTAGTGGTTTTGTAACCACTAACGTTCGGTCTACCGTACAAACTGGATTCATCTGGCACTCCTTTACAGATTAATGTGAAGTAGACGTCCCGAGAAAACGAATCGTCTTTGCAAGATAGATACGCATGACGAATTTGGCAAGTAATAAAGAGCCTTTTATTGCTTCTTAAAAATTTGATTGCGTCTTCATATTTGTTGTAAGAGAACAAATAGAAACAAGACAGCAGAACTATTATAAGCAAAGTTACTCTCGGTAACATCTTGACTTTAGTTTTGCAATAAAGGCTCGAGCATTCGTGGTTTTTGTTGGTAAAAGTTCCGTCTTGCAACGGCTCTTATAACTTAAGTAAGATATTTGTCATAGTAATGACTATTTGGTATTTCATGGAAGTCAGACAGGCAGTCGCTCCATGTAAAATACTGGTACTCACTACACAGCATACTGTTAACTGGTAGCCGACCCAGATAATTACTCTCACACCCACTCGTGGGTGAAATCGGGCTGTGGATGCTGATAAATGATTAGTTTAAGTAACTAAACAAATTTATCAGTTATGAAAACCGTATTACTAATTCTCTATGTCCGTTGTTAGACACACTATAGCTTTTTTCTCAGATAAGCGAACAAATTCACCATTATTGTTAGGTATGTCATTTGTATAATGAGTAATGCAGATAATACGTTCCATTCAGTAACATAAGCATGCTTTTATCAGTAGTTGAAGGAGGAAATAGAATTCTGTCAATCCAGCCAACATACATCCAAATATAGACTGCTGCAGCTCAAGAAAAGGATTCTCTTTTTTATCCAGTCTTGGGCCATCTTTAGAATAGCACCAGCAAGCTGGCAAGAATAACGATGAAAACAATAACCCAAATTATGTCACGAAGTAACCATTCACTTTTGGTATTTTAGCAGAAGATTGTTGTGATCGTACCAAAAGTAACGCAATGGTGAATGCCAAAACTTGCACGAATAATATTTTGTAATACAAGAAAATAACTAAATGCATGCCTACTCATATTATTACTGTTGAAAATATGCATAATTCCTAGTTTTTAAGAGAGAAAATATCACTCAATTGTCATCATCATTAACATCTAAACCTAACGAACTTTAAGGCTATTAATATCAAAAGAGATTGCCTACTTAGAGCTGAAATCCTGGAGACAATCAATTTGAGTATTTATAAGACAAGTCATCAACTACGCCGTACACACGTGTTTGTATTAAAATACTACTAAGAAAAATTCAGTATATTACTGAAGGATTTAGCACTCAAGATAGTTCAATAAACATCCTTAGGCGTGGAAAGCCATCTGATCTGATTGCTTAAGTTAAGAACTCACTAAGAAACTTATCAAACTTTTTGTTTGCGCTTTTGAAGTACGATTGAGTTTTGAAATATCTTTCCAGAATGCCTTGTTTTCTCCACGAAATTGTGTTATTAGTTTGTGACTATTTTGAGCTTGTTTTGAATAATTAGAAGCATAACAGCATCCATCAATTAAAAGTCATCAAGTCGATGTTGAGATCAAGAAAATAAATAATGGCCGATCGAGAAAAAGATGGGATTTAAATTCAGAAAAACGTTCGATGTTTTTTGCATCCAGAATGTGAAAAGGCCGGAAAATTAAATAAGAGATCTCGGGACGAAGGACAAAGGCAGACTAACGAGAATGCCTTGCCTGGAGGCGAAAAAGAGAATTCATAATTGACGCTCAATTTAAAAAGTCATCTACTCCGCTTGTCCTATTAGTCCTAAAGGATCAGACTGTTGACTTCTACATAATCCTTCATTATATTTTTAATTTCTCTTCGATGAATAAAAAAAGGCAATTGGAAATATTACAAGTATCGTGTACAAATATGCAAAAACCTTTAATTTATGAATACCTCGAGGAGCATGCCGTACTTGACATTTTTTTAAGGGTCGTTGCTTTGGTAGCTGAAGAGAAAAGCAATTTTCAAACTGGACCGCCCTCGTACGTACTTGGTCTAAATACTTTAGTAGAAGGGGAATAAGGTAGAAAGATTAAATCAAATGGATCGGGATTCTCTATCAGATCGATTTTACTAATCAGCCTGCCCAAAACTTGTATTCATTTTTGACAAATTTAATTTCTTGTTCCCAAATCCGCATGCGTTTTACTCCGAAGGATATATCTCTACTACAATTCTTTAGTTACTACCATTTACTTGCAATTACAGTGTTGCTTGCTGGGCAAGTCCTTGGTCCTATATGGTAATCACTAAAATACTTCGGAAGATCACTTCCTGAATTTATGGTGTCTAAACAAAGTTGGTCAATCGCGACAGGTCATAGGTATAGGTGACTTAATCAAGTCAGAACCCATTAATATTAATGACTAGCTTTTGCCCGCGGCTTCGCCCGCGTGAATGTCGGAAAATATCCCACGGGAACGTACTACCATGATTAAAAGTAAACCATTTGTTAATCTAGGTAAACAATGAGAAAATCCTCATTATTCTCTATCCTGTGAGAATTAGAAAATGTGTCAAGTTTCAATTAAGATTTCATATAAACTGTATTGCCTGTTTTCAACCCCATCATTTCGGATGCTTCCATAACTTGACTCATACACCAATTTTCGAGTAAATCAAGCCTTGAGATAAAATCCTTCCCTGTAAAAATGACTATCCCTTTTTAACCCGTTAGGGGTCGATTTTCGAAAAACCCTGATACACGTTGTTCTTTATTTTTGTTCTCAAGCATAAATACTGAGTTTCGAGTAAATCGAACCGCTCGTTAAAATTCTTCCATACAAACTTTGACACCTCCCAATCCCCTCTTAGGGGGTAGTTTAGGAAAAATAAAAGTGACAAACTTTATAATTTATTTGTGCTAAGTTCCAAGTATATTAATTTAAGGAATATGATTTTTCATATATTTACCTCTCTTAGGGGATGAATTTCGAAAAATCCTTCCTTATTCCTTGTCTACTTTATAAAGGGAACCTCTGTGCAAAATTTCAGCTTTCTAGATCCACGGGTTTGGGCTGGGCGTTGATGAGTCAGTCAGTCAGGACTTTTATTTTTATTTATATATATAGATAGATAGATATATAATATTTATCCGTATGCAACTGCGCTTATCCCAGTTGTATACGTCGCTTTGTTTGTGCCTATTGGCCTTGTTCTGTTCTGTTTGCGGTCTGAAAATAATATGTTTTTCCTACTCCTCCGCTATAATTGTCGAATTCATTTCGTTGGGGGATCGAAGATAGTTAAATTGTTTATCCGGAACTTTTCTAGCTTCAATGTGTCTTTCCTGGTGGGGCCGCTGTCGATTCTTGCAGTAGTTTGGGAATAGTGTGGTAGGCTTGTTCCACAAATATATCCGTATGTGATCGTAGCTATTTGACTATTTCTTCCTGCAGTTAAATTTTCTTGAGTTTATCCATGATCATCTAAGTAACTAACGACTTGCTAATCTAATTATCCCAAAACATTTGCAATATGCATGCTTATATAAACATCGTCAAACTGTACTCTAATATCGCAAAACGTGCACAGTGAGTTCGTTATTATCATTCATTATGAAATATTCCATACGCGGGCACGTGACAATGAATGTATGTATTATGTTCCGATACAGACGGACACAAGAATTTTATTTATATGGAGAGCTGGCGCGCCGTTCCCTTGTGGATTTGTTGTCGTTTCAAAAGTGAATTATTGTTTGTTTGTTAGTCTGGAGCTGAAGTTTCACATGTTTTAGAGCATTGTAAATTACATGCTTGAAAGCTAGAACATATTTGAAACTTACGGAACAATTTAAAACCGTCCATAATTTCCTTCATATTTTCGAGTCGATGGTAATTTTTAGAAGATTTAGTATTTGGCTTCGTGAATAGTACCGCTAGTGGTCCTCAAAAATCTTATTAAACGTCTATGTACGCTTGAAAGACTCCAGCAAGTCACGTTATAGCTACACTTAGAGTGTTAAAAATAGATCGCCCCTATTGATTTTCATAAGACCATTAAACGGTATTGGGCGACCATGACCCGCAATCATTATTAGGTCATGAAACAATGTACTAAGCTGTCACATGTTTTATTTTTTGTTGCCAGGTCTTACAATAGATTTTGAGCTATGAAGCTGATACACACGCTTATACGCACTTTACGCACTTATACTGTATTAGGTGCAAAATTTTGAAAGATATAAAAGAGAAACGTAGAAGAAGCCCTAGAGAGCTCTAATAAAGGGTTTCGAACTTTGAACAGAGACACCAAAATTTTATCTCTGAAATGACTTCATTAGAATCGGATTCGAAGTCTACGAACAATCGATCATTATACAGCCTCTATATAGAACCCCAGTATTAATGACCAAGACGACAGATGGAGGAGATATCCGTTATTTAATTAAGGATACCAACCTGGCAAGGTTCGAATTATATCTGGGCACAGAGATTCTTGACGTTCAGTTCGATCGAAAAGATAGTTCCAATTTCGAAATTGTACGGATTCCTGTCTATGTGCAGAGTGGGCTGGTTATAAAGGCCAGAAACATTTTTAATGACTACAGGAACATCAAAATAACTACCCTTTCTTGTTCGAACCTACTTACATGAAGTTATTTTGGCTTTAATAGCCGTATACGGAGAATAATGCGTTTAGGTAGTTAAAATGGTACTAGCAGTAACAGTTAAAGTGAAATGACAACTTGCGAGTCGGCCCTCGATTACTACAATGGCATTCGTGAGAAATTAGGTAAGCAGACTCTACAACTTGATAAACGTTAACATACTTTAAGTGAACACTTTGAATCAAATGAATAACTTGTTTTAATTCAAGAAGATGAAAAACTACATTACGTTACTTAAATGGTGGACATAATTGATGATGTCAATCCTTTACCAGTGCCGAAAACTACTTAATGTGTTACCCTCCATGACAATGTAAGGAATTTGAACAACAACACACACGGCACGACATGTATTTTAATTGAAAACCTTTTTTTATTTTAATTAAGAGTATTACAGGAATCTTAATCACAATCTTGAAATTAAAAAAAGCAATGACTTTTGCCTTATCGGTGTTGTCATTAAATAAACTCATTTACACAAGTATTTTAAAGGTAATCACAACCCAGATCGAATTCTAAGCAATCCACCGAACAAGGCTTGCGAAACAGCCATATTCCAATTAAAATTCATACCCGCTTAGTCAATGGTACTGTCACAGTGCCAAGAGAGAGAAAAACATAAACCTGGCCCTATACAAAGTAGAAAGAACGATTCACCTTTGTACTTTTTACGAGCACTGAATTTTTTAAAGAATACAGTTTCGAAGTTTGAATTTGAAAGAAGAACGGCGGGGTAGCACACGCCCGGCGACCGTTACAACGATGGGAAGGAGGCAGCTGTGATCGCACCTGCTTCGCAACAGCTGAGCAAGGAACCAACCTATTATTTTGTTCCGATAAGGCTTCTTGTAGACGAAGGGGAACTTTAACAAAGAAACATTTTTTGTTTTGATACTCTCAACTGAGGAACTTAATAATTCCATGCTTTAAACGAGCTGAGTCTTTTAAAACGGAAGACACACCAAACCATTACTGAAATAAAAAGAAAAATTGAAAAGACTTTTTATGCCTAAATAATCATTATAATATTTAGTTGGAATGCACAAACATAAAACCATTAGGGAATGCAGGTCGACCATACTGGCGATATACCGATGTGCGAATACTGGACAAAAGTTTGACCTTCGGGCCCCACTCCACATTCCACACGTGGAATTCAGAGTAATCCTCGGTCAAGCACTTTGGCAAATGGCGGTCAAGCTGCTGAACTGCGATATTCATTCAGCGTAATCTCGCGTTTTCATAATGAGACGGGGAAACTATAATAAAACTTAATTTTGAAACGGCGGAAAGGCTACTTTGTCTATGGAAAAAGTCTATGAATACTACTGGATCTATGAAAACAATACCTAAATACACTCTTAGCTTCTAATCTTGCCATCCTTTTCAGCCTTTAAATGAGGTAAAAGAAGAGATATTTCAACATGCTCAATCTTTAGCAGGGAAAGACTGTGCGCTTATTTTATAATATCATGCTTCGCATCAGAATCAGTCCTCGCATGGTTGAGTTTTGTTGGTATTGCCACACCCAATTACACTTTGTTGTCCTAATTAATTTTAATGGACGAATATCACAATGGGTCCGCGGTAATGAAGGTAACATGTAACAAAATATTGTTTTATATGGTAGAAAAATACTGCATTATTGTAAATTCTACCCAGTACTTTGAAGGTAAAATAAAATAAATATTGTTTGAAATGGTACCTATTAATAATGGGGTATTGAATCCTAATAGTTTCAACCAAAGGACTTCCAACCAATTCATATCTTTTGAATCAAAGGAGGTTTGCAAATACTCGGCGAAACCACAACATTTCCATTTGACTTACTTTGGAAATTAATGTATCCTAGAATTATACCCAATTTTGGTAGATTTAAGAAGATTACTTAACTGTTAAGTTTTTAGAGATGGTTTTGTAAATCGTACTACAGTGTCTTGGCGAGATGACCAAGGCCTATTACAATTTACACCATAGTTGAATTGATGAGATGAGATTGTTAATGTACCAACTTCAAGTTAAAATGTTGTTGCGATTCTTTTTTCCACTTGTCGAAGATTCAGTTGTTGAAGTTTCACTTCTACTAAAATAATGTGTCCCAGCACACATTATTTTGATTTTTTTATTTTTTATTTAAGGGTAAGGTTTCAGATAGCCTTTTATTTCTTGAATAGTAGCGCACGCGGTTTTGTTTTAAATGGATCTGGATAAATAAAGCTCATAAATTGATTTTTACTATAATTACTTTCTCTTCTAAGAAACCGAAAATGTATGCTATCCTTGCGGCAGCCGGTATTATGAGTTTCAGTGTTGAAAATAGCTTTATTAAATATTAAGGCGGTGACGATTTCTCCTCAACGGCTTCAACAAAATTGGCAATTTAATTTGACTTTGTTACCGTCAATAGCTCCTATAGACAAGCCATTTCAATATTTCTGCACGTTACGTTACTTTTGTAGAAAGTGTGTAAACTGTAAAATGTTTTTTTTTTTTATCTCTATTCTGCTAACTTCTCAAATATCTTAGAGACGTTCTAGATTCTTGTGACAAAACCGAACGATGATATTATTTTATGAGGTCTCGGCATGAATCTTGTAACATAAGGAACGCCTATAAATCCGGTGTGTTACGCAATAGACTGGATTTATTCCATAAAGATCCTCACGTAAATGTCTTTAATTATTTTGTAGGATAATTAAGTTCTCCATTAGGTTTAAGTATCGTAATTATTAGGCGGCGCTCCTTGATCGATGTCGGGAATTTCTGCTTTCAACCATCCTATCGAGGGAGATTTTACACCAACTCGTTTATTTCCATTAAAAACATTTTCGCTTGATGTTTTGGCAACTCTGTAGCACATAGAAGAAGAACATTAGACGGTATCAAGCAACATATTCCGGTTGGTAGAAAAATTTGTGTTAAAATGTGAAATCTGGAGTAAAGGGAAGGAAACATACAACCCGGCACAACGCAGTTTTCCACCACACCACGATAGGGGAAAATACGTCACATCATGGCTGTAGGTATTCATATGAATAAACACATTGTCAACAGTATCAACAAAAGGGTGTGTCGTGAAACGAAGAACGGATTATTAACCTGGCGTATTTATTGAGTACGCAGTAAACATGAAACGGTATAAAATATACTTTTACACGCTCCTTGTTGGTCGGGTCGTAAAGACTTGGCCGATGTCAAGGCCGTGTCCTTCGTGGAGCTCCTGTGTGTCATGAAGACTCAATCGATCCACAGCTTACCTTCAAAACAATCCAAATTTTATGTAGACAACGGAGAGCAGCCCGTGACGGTTTGATAGCAAAATGACGTGAAATCTACGCTGGACTATTTCGCGGAAACGTATTGTCGGTATCACACCTAAATACCGCAGTATTTACTCTGATTGCAAAAATCGAATGCAATTTTTTTGAAGTCAAGCTAACGGAAATGAATTTTCGACAAAGCATGATAACGCCAAAACTATCAAACTCTTCGAATCCGTAATCACTACATAGTATAAAACAAAGTCGCTTTCTCTGTCCCTATATTCCAATGTATGCTTAAATCTTTAAAACTACGAAACAGATTTAGATGCGGTTTTTTTTTAAAAGATAGAGTGATTCAAGCGGAAGGTTTTAGCATATTTCTTGTACCCGTGCGAAGCCGGGGTGGGTCACTAGTACCCTATAAACAAGAAAACCCTTTCCCTCCATAAACGATACAATATTCATCTGATCTTCTTCAAATTCGGATCTGCCAAGTTATTTTATGAAGCCTTATTCACTTTGTTAGACAAATTACAACATCAAAACAGTGTGTACAATAGAAACTATAGATCAATAGGAACTAATAGGAAGTCGTAACGCGTTAGATATCGAGAGCAAGTCTCTGATTGGGATCAAACGTGATTGGTGCCGAGTAAAACGCTCTTCCGGGCGAGTTGTTCGTTTACTTGTTGCAAACTGTTAACGATCTTGTTGCTTATCTTAGCTTTAATTTAATGCTCCGATATGTAATCCATTTTCGGAACATCTTTTTAATCTTGTAGAAATTAGACTAAGGAGTTTCTTGTCTATTAATTTCCAAAGGAGATGCTTCGGAAGTGTCGACATAATTCTTATTGAACTTTTGAACATCATGGCTCTGATTCAAATGAGGGATTAAGGCAGCACCTCTTCTACTTCCTTCCAACTAGGTAGGTATATCAACAGCGGTCAGTCATCATGACATCTTCATCTTCACCCTTTTCTAGCCATCTTTTCATCTTTATAAAGTCTACCATAACATATTAATTAATATGCTCCAAAAAAACAGTAACTTACAAAAATATTGTGTTACAAGACGTACATTATTATAATTAACAGCACGCTCCCAAATGCCCGCACGCGCCATTGAGGACTAACAGACACCGTTTTTGGACAAGGCATGTGTTCGTTTAAGAAGATAGTACGCAATTAACGTTAATTAGAGGTTCCGTTCGAGCGTTCACGATTACCCATAATCGTTACTTGTTTCTAAGAGACGCTGTTATCTGGACGATTCAATAGATTGTTTATGGTTCGTTTTGTTTTGGAATTGATTTGTTTGTGTGGTGGTGATTTTTGCGAACTTGGTTTTGTTTGAGCTGGCCGTTTTATAATTTCATGATAGGTGGACTATTTTTAGACCTGCTTGCACCACTAATCACCGAGTGCTTTTAACGCTAAAGATTCTGTCCCTGTCAACAACAAACTAAAGACTTCTGTCTTTAGTTACAAAATAACGATATTTTGAATACGTTTACTGCTAGTGCATTTAGTGACTTATGCAAGTTGAGGTAGCAACATCATGTCACTAACTAAAATTCATTTTGGGAGATGTACTGTCCCTACACTTGTACCTAAAAAACACCTGGTCCTCCATGAACGTGGCTTAAGAGACACTTTGCTTAAAACCAGAAGAATATTAGGGTACGGAGCAAAGACCTCGTTGAGCGCCTTTACTAAGGATAACAAAACTGCACGTGAATGGCAATAACCTAAGAAGACGGTAACGAAAATGTTCAGTCGTTCCTGATTACTTGATTAGGTACTAGGCTCCCATAAATACCCAAGTACCTACCTAGTTCCCAGACCCACAATCCTTTTGTTTTACCGGGTTCTTTCTTTCATCTTCAGCTTGTTCGAACTAGTTGGTTGTCGTAAGTGTTAATAATTTATGTTGGTCTTCATGAGATCACTTATTTCGGCCCAATAATCCATTGTGATTCGACGAAAATAAGACGTTATGCCTATACCAATAAAATGAAATCCAATACTTCCAACAATTCATTTTATTCAATATAATACGGTGTGAGTCATTGTACGTAATTCCCAACCTGTCTGTACCTGGGTGTAAGTTCTTGGTTGGTTCAGTCAGACGAGTACAGTTAGCAGCACCATAGGTATACACTTAACAAACTTTAGAAGCTATTTTCGCCTACTAAGTACCTATACATAATGGTTTCATTTTCATGTTACGAAAAGAAATTAATATTTTGAAACCCATTTCATCATAAAAAGTTCATATTTCAAAGTTGCAATCGTTATTTCACCAGAAATTCGCGTTTGAACTTGGCCAAGTGTATACATATTACTGCTCGTGACTGTACATACAATACAATTTTAAAACACATAGGTACCAAGATATAAAACAATATTTAATGCATTAATAAAACCGAAAATGAATAATTGTTACTTTCTGAAGTTTCTAAGCACCTATGTTGCAGTTATTGTGTTTTTTAATAACTTAACTACATAAAAGGGAAGTTTTATTTACTATAGAAACTGAAATCTGTATTATTATTACAGAAATAGATGCATGTATTTATTCAATACTACAATAAACAATTACACCGTTAGGTAACGGAAAAAGGAACAATAATATACAGAAATAAATTGAGGAAACTAGCTGTTTTTATTGACTGAAAAAAACAAATACCCAATTACAAAATATTTAACGTTATTAAGCACGCGCTCTATCGTGCGGTGGATATCTGATGAATTAATTAACATAATAATTGATACAAATTACTACTTACAGCTGGACACATGGCATTCATTCAGCACACACTGGTAGATTATCCAGGATTCCAATTCAATCATCGTTGAAGCGGTCATTTTCGACACAAAATATTATTCGTACACAGTCAATAAATCGAAAGTCAAGCCTATTTCGACAAATACCACTTCAATATATCACTGCATATCTTTAAACGTTAAAAGCTAAATATTTTCAGTCAATGTTTCAATTTTTTATTTGTAAATAACACGCGCGGTCCACAATACAGAAGGTTGTTTTGATAAGTATCGCCCACATAGGATCGCGAACTGAATGATTTGATTGGACCTTCGAGGTTCGAGCCATATCGGACCGCCCGACAGGAACCCGGAAATTTAAATCGGGGTTACCAGTTTATTTGGCAGTCTCCCCAAGACAGCTGTCAAACGTCATAACTATATCCAAATTAATGTTTGATGTACATATCGATTTGTCTAAAAACGTGTAGTATCTGTGTAAAATAACGATAACGAAATTGCTGATAACATTATTCGACTGGTTCAGCTACTGAAATGTCTTAGTAAACCGTTCCTTACAAAAATTATGGTGTAATAAATTAATTACTCTATACCTGTAGTTTTAACTTGTAGAAAAAAATATCTTCCCTTTGCATAACACTTCCCAGATCAAATTAAACACTTATAAAATTAAATCATTTATTCGACGGATTCCTTAAACCTTCTTTAATTCCCCTTATTTAGGGAGAGACATTTAACCTGGCAACATTTTTCTCATAGACATTGTGCTGTGACATAGACCATACTAAAATTTATTTAGACGATTAATCGATTAGAATTCCTTCGAACACTTTGAATTAGGATACAACCATGGTAGTAAATTATTAATAATTGAACAATATTATTCAGTACTTATAAATGTTGCGTACTGTTCGTGCTACATTTATTATCTTGTGATTCATTGAAACTGCTGAATCTGGAATTCATTATAATTCTATTAAAAATATTACTACAAAAAAACGATGTAAGATTTCAATCATTTAAAATCGAATAATTATTTAATTTATTCCTAATCTGTCAACTGCCCCCAGCACTAGCCACCCAGCTGTCAGTGCATGCATACAGTCTAGTTTGTTTTTGGTTTTTACAAGTGCTGCGCGCAGTTAGAAAGTGGTGTTTATTTGTAAATATTGTGGAATTGTAAATATTCATAATTTTCAGTTTTTTATCATTGTACTTGTGATTAAAATCGAAGTGAAAGTGTTTTATGAACATACAGAACGTGGAGTTTTAGCGTTATAAAAGGTGAGTTATTTGTAAACGATGAACAAACACCTGTCGTACCGTACGTAATTATAATGCAAATGCAATTCATTGTTAAATATAGGGTCATTTTATTTTCGTTATAAGTTTAAATCTGTTGTTTTGTCTGGAACGTCGGCCAGTTGCGCTGTTTCGTGTAACCTTGAGCGAGCGGAGCGGAGTGTCATCGTCTAATTCGGCCTTATGCTTGTGCCCTACAAGTATATAACTCAACGTAAATACTTCGGGTATGTACTTGTAGAGAAAACAAGCTTTACACGCATCACCCACGTGTTGTAAAACGTACCTGCATTTATTCTTTTGTTTGTCAATAGAATCAAAATCGTTCTAAAAAAGGTCAGTAATTACTTCATTTTTTACTAGCTCTTTCGCACAACACATGCTTGTTTTCTATTGATATTGCTTATAACACTCCAGAATGTAGCTTCCCATTTATGGATTTATTTTCAGAATCAGATCAGTATTTTCGAAGATTGCCCCCTGCATAAAAACCACTTGAATTCAAGTGTTTAGTTTATAATACTGCAAATGCAATGCAATGATATTTATTTTATAATTTTGTTCTAATATTAACCCAAACAAGTCTGTAGTATCATTTTGTTGCTCAAAACACAGAGATAATTATAAAACTAAAAACAACTGTTATTTCTATTTGTAATGATTTAATTAGTAAATGGTTCCCTAAATAACAATCTAGGCATTCAATAATGTACAAGAGATTATCCTCATCAGGCTACCAAAGTACCCACAGACCAAATTGTTCACACCCCCATAAACAAGTAGACTTTTCTACCTTATTACACCTCCTTGGTACATTGTCATTTATCAGTGTAGAACTAAGTAGGTTTCATGATGATTTTCTATGTTGATCTATACTTCTATAGCCTATAATTATGTTTAGATCTGCGTTAAAGTCTGGTGTTACAAATCCTTGGTGATTTTGGTTTGGTAACTAATTTTATTGAGTAATTAATGTTTACACAGTTTCATAATACCATTAGGACATCTTTTGTGTTCAACACAATACACTTATGCAGGTTGCATAAAAGATTAACTTAACAATTCTATTCAATTCTAGTTTAATTACTTGCACAGTCATTTTAATTCTGCTTGTAAGCATCCATCACTGAAATCTAGTGTATCTAGTAATAAAACATGGTAGTGTGCTTGTCATAGACTGAATATTGATTAAATGCAGCAGATATTAAATTGACATTTAGATGGCCAGTTGCATTTATTTTGGTAATATAGTAGAATCCCGATTATCCAGACTAATTTTTCACGGCCCTAATAACTGTATTACTCATTGCCTAAATGACGTATGTGAAACACTATTTATAGTAAAAAGTTATTAATATTATTTAGAAATTGATTATATGGTTATAATTGATCCGGATAATCGAGATTCTACTGTATATTAATACTATAAGAATGGAAGAAAAAGACATGCTACACCAACCATAAGTGAATTGGAATAAGTGCCATTACAACACCACCACCATTACAACTTTAGATGGTTAGTTACATTAATTATACTTCTAGTTTCGAGGCAGTTCTCAGTTCTCACTGGCCAGTAACATAATACATGATATTGATACTCTGTGTTTAATTCTGGAATTTATGCTTTGAACACCTCCTTTGTTGAGTGGCTTTTGTTATTTTTAGAATACCTGAAAGAAACGAGTTTTCAAGACTAGGACGGAAATCAAAATGAACACCCGATTCTAGAATGATGTTATTTTATGCTAATACTAGCAGGTTATTAATTAGATATGCGTGTTTTATATTTTTTTTATCTAATATGATAGGTGTTCATTGATTATATTTGAAACTGGTTTTTATTAGTGACCTTGTTTTTTTATTATTGGAATACACAGTTACTTATTTCATATTTCAAGTTTAAGAACTCCAAAAATTATATATTGTTTATTATTATTATATTTCACTTTAAACCAAAAGCTGGTGTTTTGTCCACGCACAGCTGTAAAGATAAGGCTTCTAATCAGGCAATGGTATGATGCGTCATGTGTGTTAAACCATCACTCACTTAATCTAGCAAATAAAGTAAAAAAGTAGTACACAAATATTAATACCCGGTACTGATAAGCTTGGTTAAATATTATATTATTAAAAAGATAAATATAAGGTATGTATGACTATTCGATAGTGTTTATTAAGTAATATAGATAGTAAAATGTACAAACACCTGTATAACTCGAGCACCTTTCTGCAAAATGGAGAGTTCTAGCAAATACATGCAATATGGTATGTGGCTCACTCTGTTACAAGCTAAGGTTATCTATCATCATCATCATCCTATAATGTTCCCACTGCAGGTACTTGGACCTCGTCTCTGGAAGAGAGTTGTGCTCTATAATCCACCACGCGGGCTCAGTGCGGTTTGGTAGATGTCACATGTCTTCGAATTTTTTGGTTCTAAGGCATCCCGGTTTCCTTAGATGATTTCCGTCACCGTTTCAGAGTATAGAGAAAATTACACAAAGTAATCGCCTGCCTGGGTTCGGTTTATTGGAATCCGTAAGATACCAACCAGACTTTATGTCCACGTAAACAACAACCTTTATTCTTATCTAGTTTAAATATCTCAAGACAAACAAAGACAACTGTGTCAAAAAAAGAAACAGTATTGTATCAGTTTTGTTTATTCATAATCTCCATTTAATACAATCTTTCATATGCCTTGACGTCATTATGTCATTATCACTCGTCAAAAGTGTCTGAAGATATCCTGTGTTGGTCAGAGTATATTTTTAAAATAAATTACTTTTATTTGGATACTCTTTGTCATCAATTGCTAACTCATTTTTATTTTTAGTCTTGTTAATATTTAAATAAAGCTTTGGGATGATAATATTCTCAATTTAGTGTGTATATTTACGTGCAACAATCAGTATTTTACATGGTGTGACTGCCTATCTGACCTCCACAACCCAGTCAGTACTGAGTAATTAGTTTATTTTAACTGGGCTTTTATCCGCAATTAGCCTCTCGATTGGGCCATTGTGCGTGATGTTTTGAGAATACCTACTCCAACCAAAATAGGTCGTCTCAGAATTGTAGCAGCCTTCCCAGACTACTGCACGTTTCCGGGAGAGTTAATGGGGATCGTAGAGTTTGTGCCCGGTGATCTGCCACGCTCCTGCACTCTAGGAGTACGTGCCGTGGCGTTTCTTCCGCCTCCATGCATCCTCTGCACAATGGGCTATCAGTTACACTTATGTTATGTAGATGTTTGTAGTACTGAGTAATATGATACTCCTTGGTAAGACTGTCTGTGAACTGTCGTGCCCCTTTTTTTTGGAGGTTTGGAAATCATCAAATGACTCTTCTGGCTCTGGACACACGGTAGGGAGTGTTAGACTTCTACTGTCTAAAAACCACCTATGTTCCTATGCACCCTGTACACTAAGGGCTAAGAACCCTTTGCGTAGAGGCCTCGGTATGTCTTTCGAACAACCCACAGCCCAACTTTCGCTACCCTGATTTTTGTACAGACGACAGAACATCAAGCTGCCACTGTTAAATTTTCCCAATCTTTCTTGACCCTAATGCGTAAGCGATAAAGTTGAAAATCTAATGAGAATCTTGACAGATGGTAGTAGTTTGATGTGCTGGCCATTTGTACTAACAACTCATATCAAATCAACAACTGATTCATACCCGATTTCTTCAAGTAGGCTATAATTATAGTACCTACCCATAACATAACACTTAACATTCCCCAATGTTCACTAGTATTCACCCCACTCCAGTCTGAAGCAGTTACCTGTAGAAAGGAAAATCGTACAATATTTTACAGTGGAGATAAGGAATGACGCGATACGATAGGTACGAACTAGACCTTTTTAATCGTGTGATTAGATTATTTTATGTTTATTCTTATTTAATCATTATTAATTAACTATCACGTTTTTCGTCACGGGTTAAACTTCTTAATGAGACATTAACACGAGGATGTTAGTTTGAAGTTTTATTTAATAGAAGTACCTAGTTTTCTCGTTGTTTCTATTTGGTCTAGTGGCCGTCCGCGTGGCTACTGAACTTGAGTTCGGCAAAGTCTTTTTGGGTTTTTCCTTTAAGGAATTTTCAGTAGCAGCCACGAACTGAATTTGTGGCCGGTTGATGGCAATGGGCTCGCCCCCTATGACAAGGGATTTAATCTTTTGAACGCCACGGTCGGGTATAGCTGACAAATGGAAAAGTGTGCAACACGTCACCGCGTCGTCGTCTAAAGATGACAAGAGAACGTCACTGGGCACGTTTTCATTTGTCGGCTATACCCGACTATGGCGTTCAAAAGGTTAAACACCTTGCGGAATACTAAACCTCTGATAAACCTTCCGGGTATCCAAATGTTATGTTAAGATTTCTAACAACGAATAAGTTAATGCAGACATCGAACACTAACAAATGCTTCAGCACATTACCTGGTCCTATCACAGCCCGGTGTCGCATCCGCAATTTGTCCGTTCCCGTTTTTAGTGGGCATATTCCTAGATTGAATCCATCAATAAAATTCCTTAAAGTGTAAAATTAGTGCCTAACCTAGTGTCAGAGTTTTTATGCCGCCATCTGACACTCCCTTTTGCTCTGCCCAATAGCAAGAGCAAGAGGGGTTATTTGATGATTTCCCACCCCAAAAAAAAAGGGCCTCTGACTTGACTTTACATGCCGTTGAGAAATATGTTTCAGGCATCCTGGTTTCCTCACGATGTTTTTATTCACCGGAGCAAGTGATAATTATACAATACTCGTACGGCCATGTATCTGAAAATACTGACTTTTACTTGATACTCGTAGTCCGACGATCACACCACTGAGCTATCACCTAAAGTTAGCCTATATATATATCTATGTCTAGCAGTACCTAGACCTGCAATACCTAAACTTAGACCTCTCCCTAGTTGCATCAAAACACCCAAGCCGGCCCGGCCTTGCTTGAATGTTGACCTTAATACTGTCAAAGAGAGAAAATCCCAAAACGACGACATCTAGACCACGTTATACAAATCCCTGGAACACAACCGCTTGAGCTTCAAGATCTCTTGATTATGTGTGTCAAGGATAAAGCTGTTTATATTTGTAGAAGGGACCCTTAGCATTATAATCATGAAGATTCTTGCCGGTTCTTCTTCATAGGAAACGACCAACCCATTAGGCATATGTGAAAATAAATGTATTCTGATTTTAAAACATGAGTAAGATTTGAGAGATCTACAAATCAGAATCTATGACGCAGCATTTTGTAGATCAGATAAGATCGCAAATCAAAACAATGCTGATTGATATCTGGCTGGCTCATGTTCATATTCGCATCTCAAAGCCATTTAAAGTAGCTGTCTCCAATTAACTCGTGAATTCGTGATGTTAGCCCTTATGCATACGATGCCGAACACCTTAAACGAAATTAATAAAAAAAACATGTGCCTGGGATTTCATTGTGTTAATAATATTACTAGGATGGATTGAATAGTGAAATGATTGAGTGTGTATCCGAACCAATGTGTGCCAGGAAAGAAGTCCTATATCTACCCTACTAAAGTATTGTGACGGGATGAGGGTTTGAAGTACCCCTATTACTGAAACTATGTGATCCCACTAATGGGCAAAGGCTCCCCCCCGAACAATTTTTCGATCCAAGGCCAATGTCCTGTGAGGTCTACCCCTAAACTAAACATATTATTCAAACGCTCTCTCGTATTTTGACGGCTTCCAATGAAAATAACTTGAAGGTAACTTATCACGTTCGAACTGCCGCATACCAATACCTAATACAATACGACTTTCTCTCGTACAATGACATGTTGTGTAGAAATACGATTTGGTTCGCAATAACCATCGCTCTTCACAAAAACTCGACGCGAAAGTTGTTCGGATTGCTTGATAACTCGTCGAGGCTTTAATATGGATTGATTTTACACACTTGTACTGGAGGTATGTGATGGCCAACCTTGTATGTATATGGAACTAAAACCTTTCACTCCTAAATCTAAGTCTTCTTCACTGTGAATTTGGTGACTTGTCGAGCATGTATTGTGTTTTGCCAAATGTCAGGCCAGACCATCTTGACAAGTCTGTCTTCGTCATCATCATCATCAACAGCCTATTAATGTTCCCACTGCTGGGACTCAGGCATACTCTCTTTTGAGAATGACTGGGCTATAAGAATCGACCACGCGGGCCCAGTGCGGATTGGTAGATGTCACATGTCTTCAATTTTTTTGGTTCTAAGACATGCCGGTTTCCTCACGATGTTTTTCTTCACCGGTTTGAGAGCAGCGGTGATGAAATCGATTACTCAAAGTCATGTGCCTGCTTGGGTTCGAACCCACGACCTACTGTTCGTAAGTCGGGGCCGCCACCACTGGGCCACCGCTGCAAGTCTGTCTTGATATTAATAAAATACCCCACCAAAATACTTGTATCGGTGAATCGGCAAGTCAAATGTAGCACCATAAACCCTTCACTGAAAATTAAGATAGATTCTCCTTCTGAAAATCGGAGAGCTAATGCCCCATGGGCTAGAAAATCACTTTGGTCAATTTGTCACCACAGGATAATACTTTAGACAGGTAATTCTAGCAGCTAGCATAGATTTAATGATTCGCTAGCCCTAGTTCTCAGTTAGCAAGGTTCGAAACAAAATTCAGCCGTGACAAGCCATGCACAATAAGGTCAAAGATTCCTATAGTTCAATCAACCAGAACCCTACAACTCTAACAACTGAGACTAGTGTATGTATTGTATTGCCACTATCTGTACATGGAGTGTTCTGGATTGCATGATGTTAACCAATAAGTATAAGCCATTATTGAACTGTGAGAATGAAAACTGCGTGAGATTTTGAAACAAAAACACGAGAAAGTGTTAACGCTGGTACCGATAAAGAATTAACTAAAACACGAGTACGATCGAATGACTCTATGACATCGAAATATCTGAAAGTCATGGTGTATTGACATAAAATTGGTGAAAGAAGTTTGGCGCAGCGCCAGAGTTTACAAGATACTTCCCGAAGTGATACCGTCCCAAGTGAATAGTGTCTTCGAGTTTTTCAAGCATCCTTTTTGAATTCACAAGTCCTATGCTTTGTTCTAAATGAATTGCAAAAAAAGCAATTTCATTGACTTTTTTAAAAGGCATTCACTTGTTCTTTGGTACGTTTACGGCAAATTCGTCGACCCTCGAGCATTCATTAAGCAAGGTTGAATTGTTGTAAAGCAATTTGCTTACGCACACTAAAAATCAATACTTACTACTAAGTTAATTAAACATATAGGCAACGTAAGGTAATTAGTCACCAGACTTAGGTTCTAAATGCCCTAACAGTTTCATAATGAGTTGAGCTGAAAGAAACGCTTTTGGACAAAGTATACAATACAGGGTTTAAAAATATCAAATAAATTATTGGTGTTACGTACGCCTCTACCCACGCTCTCCCTATTCCCCACCTAAGGGCCAAAAGTAATTTTATTTGGCTGGAAGCTGGAACAACGGAGCGGTCTAAAAATAAAGCAAAACCAAACGCAGACAATAAAAACATCCTCGCTACTGTAGACAGTAGACACGCAACGAGTCCAAAAGGATAAAAATATACTCCTAGCTTCAACGAAGCACGTGGTGTGTGATTCTAAAGAGAAAACTTTCCATTCCCAGTTCCCACATTCCAGGATGGCGTCACCTAAGCGAAGCACATCGTCAATATCATCTGCACTGCATCAATATTCAAACATGTACACCACCATATAAAGTAATATCCCGCTCGGTGTCTCGCATTGTGAATTCAATGTCAACCCCATTCATGGGTTGACCGCTTATTAATCTGGCCGTGACGTATCCGGCGTACGTCATCCCGCTCAATATTTTATTGTACGGGATTACGGTTGTCTAGTTCCGACTACGTCAGAATCATACTGGGAGACAATGCTGTGAAATGTACTGAGATCCATACATTCATAGTCATAAGCATAAGTTATTTTAAAATGAATTAAAAGCAAACTAACCTTGCCTAGTTAGTAGCAAGGCCTGCTAGTTTAGACGTTAGTACTAATAACTATTTTTGATATGCCTTATTATCAATTTTATTGTGAAACTACGCATGATTGCAATATTATATCTATGAAACACCTTGAAAACTGAATAACAGTGGAGCGTATTCTAGATTTCCTACATGTGAAGCCTCACTACTTACATAAGTGATGTACAATGTGATAATACTCTAACAGCCACATTCTTACCACATAAGTGTTAATTAAGTAAACAAAAGCGTAGTCAGGACCGTCAGATTGCTTCATTTGGGAAATATATATCGCTTTCAGTTTGAGTAATTAGTAAAACTGACCTCCATATTTCTTCCTTTATTGCTTTGTTTTTTTCTTCAAGGAACACTTTGCCGGTTCATTTCCTCATGTTTGGATACGTCGCGCGTCGGTCGGAACGAATACAAACGTGAGTCATTGCTAGATCTCAGTCGACCTTGTTTCAATCGTTCTCTTATCTCCACCGTGCTGTGTCATTAGAATGCGAAGTTTTCGTTCAACTGCGGATAAAAATCTCAATATGTTAGCGGTGCATACAATGCAAGGGCTTATTTCTGTTGAAACAGCTTTATCGTTTCAAAACATGCACGCATCATGTTTACATTTATATGTCTGGCAACTGTTTTCTATGTCTGCTTATCAGACCAGGTATGAATAAGTGAAACAAAAACAACGATAGACACGGAGACCTGATACCTACACGAATCTTACCCAAGATCTACTTTTATGGCCAATCACAACTCCTAAAGTATGTAAGTGTCGTTTAGTGTAAGGTAGGATGTTAAATTGCAAACATATCAGAAACATGTCGTAATTATCTTAATTTGGGGCTGATTTCTTCTACAAAACTGGGATCTTGTCTTCTACAAAATACCGTTACAAACTTAATCCCGAGAAATAACCGCATAATTAAACCTTGGATTAGTATAGGAATCTTACGTTGTATCCAAAACAGGAACAATATGCAGAGAAAACTACGTGTAGATCCAAATAACGATATCCTAAAAATAACATACAGAAGGTATCGAAATCACTGCAATAACCTTATTAAAAAACTTAAAAGAAGATATGACAGGGAACAGATACACAAAGCAAATAAAGACACAAAAAAAATGTGGAAAGCCATTAATAACATCACGCATCGCAAACAAACCAAAACACCAAATCTAAACTTATTAGAGATAAAGGCAACCTCTCATGAGTCGGTGAACTACGTTAATAACTATTTCTCTAACATAGGTAAGACTTTGGCTGAGGAAATCATATCCTCCAATCTATCACAAAATCGTGCGATTTATAACTTCACGGATTCACAGGCCACATCTTTTGTGCTCTTAGAAACTGATCCTGAAGAAGTCCATGGCGTACTAATGGGTCTTAAAACAGAGAGTGCACCTGGATGGGACAATATATCTACCAAGTTTCTTAAATCTGCCCGTGACGTAGTGGTGCCTATTATTACACATCTTGCTAATCTGTGTTTCACACAAGGTATTTTTCCACCCACTTTGAAGCAAGCCATTATTACACCTGTGCACAAGGGTGGTGACAGAGACGATGTGAGCAATTTCAGACCCATCTCAGTATTATGTGCAATCTCAAAAATAATAGAAAAGCTAATTAACACTCGTTTAATAAATTACATAAACAAATATAACATAATATCGGACTCTCAATACGGATTTAGGCAAGGATTATCGACAGAAGACGCTATTTCAGGATTAACTTCTCATATTATTGAAAAAGTGGATTCAGGAAAGAAGTGTCTCACTATTTTCCTGGATCTAAAAAAAGCTTTCGATACCGTCTCTGTTCCTATCCTTGTGCAAAGTCTAGAAAACATAGGCATAAGAGGAGTGCCTCTGGCCTTGCTAACAAATTATCTCCAGGATAGAAAGCAACGTGTAAAAATAGGAACCTACGTAAGTGATGAGTTAAAAGTGAGTTTTGGCGTCCCTCAAGGCAGTGTCTTGGGGCCCACGCTTTTCTTAATTTATATTAATAGCCTCTGCGACATGAAGCTTGAGAACGGACGTGTCTTTTCCTATGCGGATGACACAGCTATTGTTTTTACTGGTGATGCATGGCAATCTGCTTATAGATATGCTGAAAAGGGACTCACACAAGTTACTAAATGGTTAAATTACTTCTTACTAACACTAAATACCACTAAAACTAAATATATAGCTTTTACAAACTATAATAACAGTCAACCTGGACCTAATCATACCCTTAAAATACATAGCTGTGATAACCCTACTAGCACAAATTGTTCATGCAATGAAATATCAAAAGTGACGCATATAAAATATTTAGGTATTATGGTCGATCAACGATTATCTTGGCACTTACACACGGATATGGTCATGTCTCGAACTAGAAAACTCATTTGGATTTTCAAAACTCTCAGACATATTACATCAAAGACCCTTTTAAACCAAATCTACTTGTCTTTGGCCCAGTCAGTTCTAGGGTACTGTATACCGGTTTGGGGCGGGGCCACTAAAATCAAATTCTTAGAGCTAGAAAGAGCGCAAAGGTCTCTATTAAAGGTCATGTATTTTAAATCGTATGGATTCTCTACTGATAACCTTTACTCACTGACTGGCCTTCTTACAGTCAGAAAATTATATGTTCTCCATGCGGTTTTGAAACTACATAGATCCCTTCCTTATGATTCTAGCCTAAATAAAAAAAGAAGAAAGTATCTTGTTGCTCCAGAAGTCCCGGTCAAAACTTCATATGCTAATAGGCAGTACATTAGACAATCCGCTTCCATCTACAACCAATTGAATAAATGTTTAAATATTTACCCCATGACTTATGGAGATTGTAAAAAAACTTTAACAGACTGGTTAAAAAGCAAGAGCTATGACGACATTGAAGCTCTTTTACAAAGTATCTTGCGATAATTTTATGAAAAACGACACACACATACACACACAATCACACACACATACAATCACACACACCCACGCACCTAGCATGCGCACACCTTCTTAGATATAAGTTAAATTTCGTTTTTATGTACACTCCTACATTAAAATTGTTTTTGTTTTAGAAGAGCGGGGTCTCCTAACACAGGTATTTTTTATACTTAAAAGGAGGCCTCTATGTATGATTGTATATTGTAGAAGTTTTATAGTTTCTGAAATAAATTATTATTATTATTATTATTATTATTATGTTTGTATACTTTTACATATCTCGGCTTTATAGCCGGGTTTGTGGAATAGCACGGGCCGAAGCCAAGTACTACCCCGGAAAAGAGATGATATGATGAGATGATGATATGACTGAATTTTGCGATGATGAGTTTCTGTGTCTCTTGAATTGTGGATTTGCGATTGTTCGAGATTGTGTGTTTGTGGTGGTGACCACAGATTCATTTTCATTTTGCAAAAATTTTCTGACTACCCTGCATGTATTCAGAATTGCGGCTTTCTGAAGACTTTTGTACGTGTACGGTGGTAAGTCAAGAGTTTTTAGAGACTGGTGGAGTTGCTTGGGAATAACTCCAGTTGTTGATAACACTATAGGGACTATGGCGACTTTGCTAAGACACCACATTCGGCTGATTTCTATTTTAAGATCTGTATATTTTGAAAATTTTTCTGCTATTGTTTTTTGTAGATTGTGGGTGTTTGGTACGGCGATGTCTATGAGTTGTGCGGTTTGGTTACATTTGTCTATTAACGTAATATCTGGTCTATTGTAGTGTATTGTTTTATCTGTAAAGATGCCTCGGTCGAAGTACAATTTGTGGGTAGCGTTTTCAAGAGTAATTTTGGGCTGGTATTTATAATAGGGCACAGGCGGGGTGGAGATTAAGTTATATTTTATGGCTAATTTTTGATGTATTATGTTTGCTATTTGGTCATGCCTGTGTTTATAATCAGTCTGAACGACTGCTTTACACGCACCTGTAATATGCTGAATAGTCTCGGAGGAGCTATTGCATCGCCTACATATATCTATTGTTTGAGGAACTCTCATTATGTGTTTCTGATAGTTGCGGGTTTCTATGACTTGGTCCTGAATCGCTATCATGAACCCTTCGGTCTCAGGGAACAATTCTCCACGCCTCAACCATTCGTTCGACGCTAACTTGTCGACGTTAGGTAACTTAAGGTCGTGTCGATGTCTCCCATGCAGTGACTTTTGGGTCCACTCTGCGATTTTAGTCTGTCGGTCAGTCTGTTGTTCATTGTTCTGTCTTGTCCTGTCATGCATGTTTAAAGGTGTAAGCTTTTTATCATTAAACGCTATTGCTTTGTGTAGGGTTGAAGTGGAGCTTTTATTATGAAAATATGTTCTTAATGTCGTAATTTGCTTATTATGTAGGTTTGTGATATCTATTATCCCCCTGCCACCTTCGTTCCTGGGCAGTGTAAGCCTCTGTACACATGACCTAGGATGATGTCTCCTGTGTTTAGTGAGGGTGATATTCACAATTCTTTGTAAACTTTTGAGGTCGGTCTTGTTCCATTTAATGATGCCAAAGGAGTAGGTAAGAATAGGGATGGCATAACTGTTAATTGCTTTTGTTGTATTTTTAGCGTTAATTTGAGTATTGAATATTGTTTTTAACCTATGTTTAAATTTTTGAGTAAGTGTTTTTTTTATTTCCTTATGCATAATCTGTTTAGCTTGTATATAACCTAAATATTTGTATGTCCCGGTTTCGTCTAATGAATCTATTATCGCACCTGTCTGCATTTGGTATGAATGTGTATATGTTTTTCCTGCTTTTATTGAATTAATTTTACATTTGTCAATCCCAAATTCCATGCCTATATCGTTAGAGAACTTTTCAGTGACATCAGCTAGATTGTATAAGTCATCAGGGGAAGTTGCATACAGTTTGATATCATCCATATAAAGGAGATGGTTTATTTTACAATTTTGTTGGTCAGTCAGTATATCAGTCATTGTGTCATTGTATTGGAGTTGATAACCGGGTTTCAGAGCATTTAGTGTGTTGGAAAGAGGGTTTAAAGCTAGACAAAACCATAGTGGGCTAAGTGAGTCTCCTTGGAATATTCCTCGCTGGATTTTAATAAGTTCTGTTTCCAATATTTCTGTTGATGTGTTCAGTAGTAAACGCGTCTTCCATTTTTCTACAATATTACCTAAAAAGCTGATGAGTTGTGGGTGTATTTTATATATTTTTAAAACTTGGAATAACCATGAGTGAGGAACTGAGTCGTATGCTTTCCGATAATCTATATACATAGTGTGTAAATCAATTTTCGTACTTTGAACCTTTTTATGGATAACTGCGTCTATTGTTAACTGTTCTTTACACCCTTGGCTTAACTTTTTACATCCCTTCTGTTCTTCTGTTAATATTTTTTGTGTTTCAAGATGATTATAAATAATATTAGTAACGCATGATGTCATTATTTTATAAATGGTTTGCAGACAAGTAATTGGTCTATATTTTGCTGGATTCAATGAGTCACTAAGATCTTTTGGTAGCATATAAGTCTTACCTTCAGTTATGTATGAGGGAAGTGCTTTAGGGTCTTTTATAAAATCGTTAATATGGTTAAAGAGGTGTGGATGTACATGTGTAAATTTTTTGTACCAGTAGTTGTGTATGTTATCTGAACCAGGCGCTTTCCAATTGTGTATTCTTTTAATAACGTCGTGAAAAGTTCCTAAATCAACCTGATCAAAAGTCATCGCTTTATTATTATTATTATTATTATTATTATTTTGTAGCTGACCTCTCACTGTAACAAATTCAAAGCATTTACTGTTTTTGTCGAACCATCTCTAAACAATGCAACGATGACCGGTGATGTTGAAGATATAGTTGAACACTCTCGTAATGGGGTAATGACACTTCCAATAATGTGTGACTTGTTACTGCGTAGATCGTAAAGGTATAAGAATAAATCACGGTACATAATTCGCCTACAAACAATCCATACGCTATATTAGGTTTGATCTGAGATGCGATAAGTAAACATTAGTGACCGTTTACCTGTTCAATTAGGTATTCTAATGAGATGTGTTGTTCGATATCGTCACAAACACAATAATCATCGCCAGATGTAAACACAAGAGATACCAGTTCACAGAGACCTTCGTCCTCGTTTTATTGACTTCTAAACAAAGCGCCTTAAGCCATATCATGTGTTTATTAAAGAACACAATTAAATTGACGATCAGATCTGGCAATTTAAATCTATTTAAAAATCCTATGTGGGTGGTGGTACGTGTCATTATTGCTCATGATGATATTTCTGGACTTAATTCGTCATTTTACGCGCTGGCAAGTCTCGCTGTAAAAACTGTTTTTGTCCAATAAGTAACGGAATATTATTTGACTTGTGTTTTTATGTGCATGTGGTTGACGCAGTTGGCTTGTTGGCAAGCCAAGTTCTATCGATTCACATTCAAGCCCAACGAGGACTATTTCGAGGCATTGTCGTAGCACTCCTTTTACAAAACAGTTTAGATTTGAAAAACTTTTTTTGTTGCAGGGTAGGGAAGCCGGGATGGTGATGGAAGCGGACCCAATTGCTGGCAAACGTACTGATGGTAAATATGAACAACATCCTTCGTTAATAATTTTGGCGGCACATCGATTTAGAAGTTTATTGAATTTTTGAATACATAACAAACTGAGGTCTGTAATTGAATTATGTCGAGGTCTTTGACTGCCAGAAAGTAATTTATGGAGCACTTACTGCAATAACGCTAGAACTATTCAGAATTCGTAGCTTTATACTTGTAGTTGTAGGTTTGTTCATTTACATATTTTTACCACAAATATGTAAATGCTTGGTTTATTTCGTGATTTTCTTTTCGACGCGATTGAATTTTACTAAATCCTACATAGAGTTGGGTTGCTGAAATCTTGAAATATGTTGACTCAAGCTGCCGTTTTCAGTCGTTGACCGTGTTATAGCCCCCAATATCATATTGTGCTATGATTTATTGTGTTATCTCGTATATCTATGTGTACGGTGATTAATAACTCGTGTTAGGCACGCCATGTCCCGTTTGACGCGAATCGTCCTATTTCCTTGCCTCCCGTTTTCTACTTTCGCTTACAAAGTCGTTGGCCCAAATTTTGTCTGCTTGACGCCTCGCTATAAATACTGGGCACGTCCCTGTTTTATCTCAATGTCTGGCTTAAGTTATAAACACGTATTTTTGACGCATTACATGAATCATGTTTGTTTATGACCACTAAACTAGATTATCATTATCAATATCACTGATATTGGCTGACGCGGCTGTTCGATCGTTATCAATTCAATTACGACCGTCGTTGAGCGTATTTTCTGGATTTATTATTAGAATGAAATTTGATAAGCCTCTTTTTTCTTGCGTATGGAGCGTGTCGATAAAATCTATTTCTGATTTCTGTAAACCTGTACCAATATTTTAAAACTGTCTCATGTTGTTTTGACTTGGCAACTTATCTTAATATTCAGTTTTTTTTTCTACGAATAAATTAACAATACTATCCATGTTTTTGGAGGGAGTTTACTCAGTTATCAGTATTGGTAGATTGAGTAATTTAGTTTAAGGAATCTGCAGTTTTTTATAGTTATTTCGGCGTCTTGGTCTATATTCGGCCACCAGGTCTTTGTACGTGACCTAACCTTAGTTAAAACCCAACGAACCAATTTAGGTTGCCGGCTATCATCTGCCTAACCTTTTCCCGAGGCTATAAACCCATAAAAATCTGTTGGAATCACCTAATTTGCGGGAACGGAAACTAAATTGTCGGGACACAAATCAGAGCCAGCCATAACGCTTCTTTGATCTTTCAGTGTGATTTGTAGCGCTCCTTGAAAACTTCTGTGCAGTGTCTTGGTCTTCCTGTGATCAGTTCATTGATCGTTATTTATAGCTTATTAAATAAACAGTTTGTTGTTGTCGACATCCAGAAATTTTAAATGCTGCAAGTCAATATCGACCTTGTTAGTTTACGTTAATTTCAATGCACTCTCGCCGCTTTATTTTAATGCTCTTTTTTATTTTTAAATGAATGCTCTTGATTATTGATCTTTCGTTATCGTTCAGTCATCAGTTCATCACAGACGTGTACAATATTGTATTTCTCTTGTAAGATCTGCTACGGATTTTCTTATTCAAAGTTGGGTATCTGGAAAACTTATGCCATTCATCATTCCAACCTGAAGGTTATAATCTACTTTCTTCATGATTTAACAGATTCCAACCACAACATGCATCAATAACGAGCAAAGTAGACAAAACAGAAAAAGTTAAATGTGCAAATTGCATTTTAAATTGAAACAAAGATTCAATGTAGCGTAACGTTTATCCGACGACTTTGAATGGCAGCCATTATTCAGATTGGCCATTGATGTTGTCAATCGAATCGTACGGTCTTGCTCCGTCGCGTCTATTGTGTTTGATTTTTATTTGAACATCGAAAACATCGCGGTACGGCGCCTGTGATAAATCAATTTAAGTTTAGTTAAATTTGTCCTTTTGGGGTTGTTAGCACTGGACTATATCATACTGCCTTCAAGCAGTAATCGTTCGGAGAATCGGAGATTTGGGATGTCTTGGCTAACTATTTTTAGCCGCACGTGTCGACCTTCAAGCTTAAGCCGTACTTGACGAGGTTGGTCCATAGATGAGTGATCATCAATGCATACCGAGTTTCCTCCGTGTCTCATAAAGCCGTTTGGTCCCGTTTGGCTGTCATTTATAGATTTGACAGTCGTTAGGTACGTGTAGTCAGAAGCAGAAAGCGTAACATGCAGTCTTACCCAAAAGTATCTTATATACCCAGTTACTGAGTTGTGAAGGTCAGATAGGCAGTAATTTCATGTTAAATATACCAGTATTTAAGCACAGCTCAGCTGCATCCAGTTAGACTGGAAGCCGACCCCAACATAGTTTGGAAAAAATGCTAGGCAGATGATGATCTCTCACCCTTTATCTAAAATGATTAGGTGCTCAGTTAATGAATCAAAGTTTAGAAAACCACACCAGTACGGCTAGCATGGCCGGAGAGATTTTATCCACGGGGAGAGGACAAAATACTATTCCTCTCTGTCAATTTTGTCCACCCTCCGAGCATGGCGACATGGGTGGATAAACTATTCACGGTGGACAAAACAGGGGAAACGCTTGTGCCTGAAATTATTGCCATTATAAGAAAACTTTTATTCAATTACAAAATAGTCGAGAATATCGTCGTAAAATTTGAAAATTAAAATTAAATAATTAAATTTAAAATTTAAAATTCGGAATTCTGTGTCGGGTAATTCGAACGGGTTTATATTTTCTCCAAAAGATATACTTAAACCCACCGTCTAAAGATGAGTACAAATTTCTCCCTTTGTTATGTCAAAATATCTGTAATTTTTCTCTTCCACTAGTCGCCATGCTATAGGCGGGGGGTGAGTATCCACGTCTAATGTCAAAAAGTGATATAATTCTCTTTTCCCCTGTTGCCGTGCTTTGGCAGGTGGATAAAATAATTTTGTCCCTTGTCAGTGGAAATAACCGGTGGACAAAAGTTTTATCCCCAGCCCATGCTAGCCCTGCAGCAGTGCGAGATATGGACTCTAAATTCAACGCTCCGTTTAAGTTTTTAATTTATTCTTAAAATATTTTTATAACTTCCTAATGTGTTTACTATCCGGATTATCATGTCTGCTATGATAATAATCCGATATACCTCTGTACTTCGTGCTTGAAGTATTAAATAAATAATAATTTCGGCAGGATGTGGCCTCAATCATGAAAATGTTTCGGACACAACATTTCCAAATACTGCAGTCAATAATGTCTCCAGTTGAAGGACTGTCCCCAATCAAGCGTATAAAGTCGTACCCAATCCATTGTTCGTGACACAGTTCCCTTCAGGAAATCGAAATAGTCGTCATTGCGATACATTATACGTGACTTATTTAGCTTCGGTGATAGTTATCCTCAAAACAAATGATTGAAATATTGAAATGACCTTATATGGCGTTATCCTGGGTTTTTTTCTCTATTATGAATTCTTGGGTTTTTAAATCGATGGTGTTTTCCGTTCCAGTTTGACAAATATTTAGTATTCAATGCTTAGTGTTCAGTGTTCAATTAGCCACAGTCACAGCATTGTGTACTTGAGTGTCAACTCGTATTGTCAAACAAACTCACTAATCGCCACCTAGTTTTTTAATAGGTCAGTGTTAAATTCTATTAGGCGTTTAAAGCTTAAGTAGTGACAACCGTCAGAGTGACTAACGAGACAAGTATGTATGTTTAAGTTAATTGCATAAGTTAAACGCAGTTCAGTCTCGATTTAGTTCATGTTTGCCATATCGAAACTCGGGCGTTCTCAAAATAATCCCACGTATATAAACGATGCAGATGCTAAGATTCATAATATGAATCAGTGTGTATGTTATAAATAGTCGTACGTAATACTGAATGCGTTATATTATCACGAATTGTCTCTTTCAGAGAGAGTGCACGGCGCATCGTTGAAGGCGAGAGCAGGCGGTGACGTCATTTCTCCGGAGCGCTCCGTTGGCACCCTCGATCTCAACATGTCGTTTACAGCTCCTTCAAACCTGGTACTCACACCTGCACCTGAATGTAAGTTTATCAGTATTGTTAATTGAGGTCAATTATCTTCTTAGGCCTAGTAGCCGTCAGCCTCATCCAGTCGCTTGAAATCCACATCGCGATCCTCCTGATTGGTCGAATCTTGTAAGTCCCGGAGTGGAAACTGGGCTTAAAAGTCGTTTAGATACCGCTTGAACCTCATGGATGGATTACCTGGTATGATCGAAAACCACGGGTGGTGAAATGGTCGTTGTGACGATGCTTTTGGGAAACTATGCTGTGGACGTCTTTCTGCTCCAGAAAAACAACACTGTTATTGAGCTGACTCCAAGCATATATTTAAATCAAAACTGTTGAAGTAATTCCAACAATACAAACATAAAAAAATATTTTCCTACCAGGTCGCAAGCTATCCCGAGGCATCTCCCGTGCGACAGACAACGAGGGTCTCGTGTGGGCTTTACGCAACAATACAGAACCAGAGCCAAACACAATCAACTCCGATCACATACTACTACTTCCAGACATTTCTGTCTACCCACCTGATTTTAGGTAAGCATTTAATGTTGGTAATTTAATATACTGCGATCAGACTAAGGTCGAACTACTTAATCTGGTACTAAAACTGGATTGCCTTTTAGCTATTTTCGACGCAAGGCCAAAGTGGTATGTTCAAGAAAAACATGTCATGACAGCTCATCACTGACAGCCTGAAATTAGGCGCACTCTGCATGCTTTTGTTTTGATTACTAAATGGATTTCCGCAAACCGATGTTCGATTTGATTTATCGTTTGGTTATTTACAAATTCAAACTCATCATTTGGTGAATGTTAGCATAAAAATATGGGGCCGACTTGATAGACGGAAAAAATGAAATGATGACAAGCGTGTGGCCGGTTCGTTACTCTTTTTTGCTGTTTTTTGGATTCATGCCCTTTAAATTAGTCACGAATGACAAATATAGTAGACCGTATACGTGAATATGGACGATGTTGGTGCGTACGTACCGTCGGCAGCTAGCCAACATTCATTATCGTTGCACACGCAATCACACCGTTTGTTGCCGTTGAACTTTCTGTTATTGTTTACCGTTCTTTAACCTTTTCGTGATTCGGACACATGAATTCGACATTGGCCAAATTGATTTTGGCGTAGGTGGAACTCTGGCAATGTACTCGTATGAAAGGAAATACCAGGTTTCTCATGGTTATCGTCAAGGAAAAGCCAACATCCGATTACAATCAGTGAAAATAATGAGTTGAAATTACGTATTAAATTAGGAATGGGCTTTAATCCTAATTAAATCATTACTGTAGCAAATACATGGTTTAGTTAGTCAATGCCTAAGTTTAACAATGGGCTCGCGTGGTAGATTATAGTCCATTCCTTAGTGGGAACATTATCAGCTAATGATGATGATGAAGTTTTAGACCGAATACAAAACAAGGTTTCCAAAATTAAACCCAAAATCCTTTTACCTTTTCCAGGACGTTCTTAGAAAAGGACCTCCTAGAGACAGCCACGCTAGTAACTCTAGAGTCTGCCAACATACTGAACTGGTGGCGCCACGGTCGCGTGCCGGGCGCTCCCCGTCTATTGCCACTTGCCACCTCGGGAGATGGCAACTGTTTGCCTCATGCTGCTTCATTGGCGGCATATGGCTTCCATGACAGACTACTGGCTTTGAGGACTAAGGTTCAGGCGCTACTGTCTGGAGAAGGCGGTGAAGTACTTACTAGTAAGTATTTGTTACTCATAATCCTGGAAGTTTTAAGTAGAGCGCCCATCTTTGATGGATGCATGATAAAGTAAGGAGAATAACGAGTATCCCACTCAAAGAGCCTAATTTCAAGCAATAGGTTAACTAAAATCTGATATGAAACTTAAACATTTTTGAAATGTTTTTTTTATTCTTCTTCTCGTATGTTACTTCCATAAAATAAGGTTTGGATTGAGAGCCGCTATTCAAGTCGTCAAGGGTACAGATAAAAACCCACCTGGATTGTCCCTATCTACCGGAGTGTGCGAGTGCAGCTCCGGATCAGACAATTTTGATCCGGAACGCCGCACTCGGTTTTGAAGAACTGCAATTATACCCCACTTTGCTAGATTATGTTTCTTGATTTAGAGCGTTCCGAATAGGCCACTAGTTTGTTCTTGAAGCTTCAAGAAGTCGTGAGGAATGTTTTCAAGGCCCATTAATACTGTTAAATCCCGCTGTCATCCGTGGTCTAGCAAATTACACCTAATAAACATTTTCCCCTGTTTCCAGACGCATTAAAACGTCGCTGGCGTTGGTCAGAGAGCATATCGCTCCGCTCCGCCGGGCTGACACCTTCGGAAGCCGAGTGGGAGCGCGAGTGGGCGCAGTCGGTGTCGGCCGCGTCGCCCGAGCCGGCCCGCGCCGCGCCGCACGCCGCGCCGCACTACGCCGCCTTGGAACATCTGCATGTCTTCGCCTTGGCACATGTTATGAGGCGGCCGGTTATTGTCTTCGCTGATGTGGCTTTGAGGGTGAGGTTTTTTTAGTAACAGAAGATATCATCCCCGAAGGGATAGTAAGGGATGTACCTACTAGTACAGTCACGAGTAATAATATGTTTACACTTGGCAAAGTTCATACGCTAATGTCTCGTGAAATAACGATTGTAAGTTTGAGATATGACTTACCTTTATGATGGATGGGTTCCAAAATATTAGTTTTGTTACGCACAGTTCGGTTCAAACTTAATGGCGGCTCGGAAGTTAGCTGCAAGTGATGGTCTGCTCAGGCATGACGGTTCAAACTTTAATCCGGCTTGAAAATTCTAAAGTGAAGCTTATAAATCGCATACCACAATTTTAGATATCGGAGGGGAGCAGAGGACACATCATCTCGACTGTATAATGCCCAGACGTTGACTCGCAGCTAACTTCCAAACCGCCATGAAGTTTGAACCGAACTTTAACATGAAACTAAAATCAATAAAGTAGGCGAAAATGGCTTCGTAACGTTGCAAAGCGTAGGTCTGTATACATATTCGCGCTGTTGACTGTATACCTACATTTCGCTACTTATGTTTGAGTCCTAACATCCTATGTAAAATTAAGTTTTCAGTTTTTTAAGACCATTTAATGCATGAAAAATGACAGTTATTCTAAAATACAGTACGATCAAATTATCTTGGCAGGTCTGAACATAGGCTCTGCGAACTTTTGCGCATGTATACTCGCGAAGAAAACTGTTATTGCCAGATAAACACATATACGATCAGAAAATACCTAATACAGTGAGAAAATACAAATGAAATAAATATCAAAACACTTTTAGATACCTAGTCTACATTTTTAACTCCATTTTCTTTTTCCCCTTTCATATATTGAGTTAAATCGTAAATATTTTTTCTCGCCTGGCGATTTAAAACACTACTATACTTTGGTGGCATATTTGACGAAATAAGTGCCCACTAACTTTTCTAACAAATAATAAAAAATAACAGTAATATTAAAAACAACAAACAAAAACACAACGAAAACTTTTCTAATCGAATGTGCTCAAGACAGAGATAGCAACACAAACACTAAACAAATGCTGTCGTGTGACTGAGATATAATACCTCGTACCGAATATTGCCGAACTTGCACGAAGGTCACGAAGTTGACAAAAAGAGATGTGCATGTGCATGTGCAATGGGTGTCGTTTAATCGATTATTCTTAGAATCGATTGAAATTAAGTAATAAAAAGATGTTTCTATTCAATTTTATATTGAGGTTTTAAATATTCGTAAACATTCGTTATTCAAGAAGTCTGTAATAGATTTCTAAAATATAAGTAAATCATGTCTTTTAACAGAGAAAACATAATGTTACTATACATTTTTTTATGTAATAAAGACGAAAACTCAATTATTAATGATTAAATTCACTTTATTAGTTAATGTATTCACTTAAATATCTTCTAAACACTAATAATAACGTATTCCAAATAAAACTAATCGATTACGATATTTGATCGTATAAAGGATTGATTGTGTTTATGTAAGGTGCATCTCTAGCCTAGACTACCGCCCCCCGAACTTCACCTCATGTCACCATTTGGTTCCTAATAAATGTTACTGCGCAGCGTTCTGCACGAAGTTCGGACCTGCCAAGATAATTTGTTCGAACTGTACATAGGAGAGAATTTACTTTTCTCCGAAATATTTGTATGTCTAGGTTGTGATTCCGGAATCGTTACTATGTAAACAAAGATATGAAATTATTTCAGTACTCAGGTACTGAAAAAATTGAAGAGGAACTGAAGAGGAAAAAAACTGCAGCAAAATAAATACTGACATGTTGAAAATGCATATGGCATTAAGTCCGCCCGGCACTTTAATAAAGTGTTAAATAAAAAATAGAGTATACAAATAATTATAATTGTATATCTCTGCACTTACAGGACTTCCGCGGCGACCCAATAGCCCCCATCCCCTTCGGCGGCGTCTACTTACCCCTCGAGCTGTCCCCGGAAGCGTGCAGCAAGACGCCCATCCTTCTGGCGTACGACGCGGGACACTTCTCCGCGCTAGTGCCGTGCGAGCCGCTGCCAACAGATGGCGCTAGAGTGCCGCTTGAAGACCATGCAGGGAATCCTATGCCTATCAGGTAAGCTGGAATAAGTTGCTATACCTGATGATACTTCTTTGTTTTTTGAAGTAAGGCAGTCTAGCCATAAGCTGTGGGCCATAATAGCCACTCTCGGCCCTATCATAGCCAGAAGGTGTCGCGGCAAACCTTGTAGAAGATGGCGGTACGATCTGGACAAGACGCGCTTAGTGGTCCACATTGGCTTTGGATCGAAACACCTTTGCCCAGTTGTGGGATGATGCAGGTTTACAGTATCAGTCTAGCCATCTGACGATAAGTTGGCATCTTCAGCTTCATTACCAGATGCATTATCATCCCAGATACAAACCTGAAGTATTTCGTGGGCCTGTTATTAAATCAGCCCCTTATTAGTGTGGACTTATTATTTGCAATCCCATATAAAGAACCAACTTGGGTTTAAAGATTATTTACTTATTCTAAAAGAACATACATTGTTCACATAACGAATAAATACATAAATAAGGTAACATGTAGTCCAGTAACTAACAGTTTAGAGATAATAATACATTCGCTTTAACAACACTGCTTAATCACTTTAAAGAAATATTACGTAGATATACGGGTAAATGTAGGTATATGAAAAATATTTTGCACGTAATTATTTTAGCCGTTAACATCTACCCGTAACTTATAAGATAGTGCTTGCTATTATGTCGCTCAATAGAAAACAGGTTTGAGTCAACATAATATGTATACACAGATTCTCTTGTAAAGTTGTTTAAGTACTTAGGATATTTCATTTGGAAATCTTTTATTATACTTTACAGAAATACTAATTAAAATTTTCAGATTCAACGTAGACCCCGGCGAGGACTTTCGCTGGGACATCGAACCCGACCAGAAGACCATAAACAACATCCTACCGGACGAATACCAACGATCCTCCATGCTGGCAGCTTACTTAGATCTCGAGCCGATCGAATGCATCTCCTTAAGCCAGCCACCCGAAGAGTTACGAAGATCACTCGATGCCCTTTCAACAAAAAGTTCAAAGCAAATGAACTCAGTAGCCAAACAATTCGGAAGTATTGGCAGGTCTATGAGTAGCAAGATTAAGAAGAACTTTGGGTCTATGGCTAAATTGGCTGGGAAGAGTAGTGGGAGTCATAGCAATCCTGAAGAGAGTTTGATGAGGACGCAGTCGACTTGTGAAGTGTTGTGTTGTCGAGTGTTAGCAGCTAGGGCGCCTGTGCAGGAGGAGATGGTCAAGAATTATCTTAATGAGGCTTGGATTGGGTAAGTTTTATTTAACTTTTAATAAAACTCTTCTTTCTGCCTTTGTCCCATGCTAATTGATGTCAGCACAACTCATTTTTACTGAAATTGTTGCCTGTCAGCCGTCTGCTATCATTATTCTTTTTTACTCACAATTGTGTGAGTATACATTTTTTCTTTCGTCTTTTCTAATACCACTTTATTATAACCGCCCCTCTGCTGAAGGCAACAGCCTCCGTAACAAGTGTCAACTTTGTTCGCATGTTTTTGTTGATAATTTCGGTCAAACTTTGAGGAGGTTATAAAAGCAACCATTTTTTTTTTTTTTTTTAAAAACGTTGCCCCACACTAGAAATTCCTCCTGTATCGTGGGTGCGTTCACAAACATTTAAACTCACATACACAAATACCCAGACCCGGAACAACTATCTGTAGGTCATACAAATATTTGTTCCGTGCGGGAATCGAACCCGCGACACGCAGCGCAGCAGTCCATTGCTTGAGCAACTGCGCCAACCGTGCCGACCGTGCCGTCATTGTCTCTTTTAAGAGACTTTTAAAACACCATCCATCTTTAAGCATCAACTGCTGAACGAAATTGGCTCATCTAGATGTGCGAATTCCGTTTCGATTACCGTAACTTTATATTACGTTTAAAAATGAAATTTTACTATTTGGTTATTAAAGTTTGGTTATAAAACTTCTAGGTACACAGCCGAAAAAAATCGCAAAGAGCAACCAGCGGCGCCTTCCCAACCTCGCTACGGCACAGGTCGGTCCCAGTTCTACGCAGAAGCAGAAAGACCCGCGCCTGACTCCGCTCGCGCAGCCACCAGTACATCAACAGGCAAGACTACTCGGGTTCCTGTAGACAGGACGCTGTACCTGAGCCGCTCGACGTTCTATGACGACCGGCCGCCATCGCCGGCCCCGTGCCGCGCTCCACTGTGCATGTACTACGGCAGCGCGGCCAACGGGGACTATTGCTCCCGATGCTCGCGCCTCCAGTGACCTGTTTTCAAAACTTGTAGGTTAGTCCCGCCCCTGAAGCTCTTATCTATGTTTTATCAAGTTTAAAAAAAAAGTTGATCTAAAACATTTTCTCTATGTCGAGTGTTCTGAATTTGAAGTACGATTTAAAATTGGAATTTTGTATTTTTTATTTTGACTACTATCGTCTCTCATACTAACGATGTTATTATAGGTTATTTTAAAAGGTAATATCGTTCGAATTAGGCTTATTACTTTAATAATTATTAAAAAAGTAATAATATTGTTTGCGTGGGTGATATTTTTTTATTGTTACTTAGATTTAGTAAGTCACCTTTGTGTTTGCCCCACCATTAATAATAAAGCATAATAAGTAAGTAAGCACAGATAATATCTGTGATTTAATAATTGTATCATAATTATTACTGTCATACCAGGATAACCAACCATAGGCGTAAAAAGGTGTTTTTCTTAATGTAACTAATAAAAGGATTAATACAACTGTAAGATTATGAATTTATGACCAATGAATGTTGATTTTTATACCAAATAGGTAAAACAATATCCCAGAAATGACTAAATATTAATAACCATTTTCTTCTTCATAAATGCGCCTGTGGTCTGAATGATCTATACGACTGTTATTATATTATCAAGTGCCAAAAAGTGGCTTCTATACGTATTTTAAAAAAGTATTTGGAGGATATAAATGCCTATGAGTGTTAAAGTAACAAATGTGTTCAAAATTCAGTGCCAGGTTTGAAATGGGAAGTAAATTTTGGACAATACGGCGACATTGATGTGTTTCATACATTTGTTTAAGAAATTAAATGTATTAAAAATTTAACAGTGTATAAAACAGGGTAAAATCTGTTTAGACACCAACAGTGTAATACCTTAAAATTATGTTGCCTTTATAAATCGTGTCTTCTCGCATTGAAAAATGTACCATGAGTATTTTTATTGTTCTTTAAATTGATGATTATATTAAATTTAGGGTGTTAGTGATAAATGTTTAAATAATATATTGGCGGCTAAACATTTCAGACTTATTTAATTACATAAAAAGGATGATAAAAAATATAATACTTAAAGAAAGATATAAAATGTTATAAATAATATTTATCATCTGTATTACCATTATAAATGTTTAGGAAGAGTTTATTACTAAAATAATTATATACACCTACTGAAAGTAGGAACTACTGCAGCTAAAATTCTGACCATAGCCTTGTGGAATTGTGATTTAGAGGTTATGTACAAATAGACACAGATGTATATTTTTTCATTTAAATCATCCATCTACCTCATTGATGCAGCAATTTAGTGTAAAAACAGAAAACGTAAAACTATGACTGATTGAAATACTATTGTGGAAAATAGTGCTTCCAAAGACATTTTGCCAATCACTTTTAATACTTTTAGAGAAGACATTTAGTAAGTTAAGATAATTTCTCCCTTTTATTTTGTAATTTTAACAAATATATTATTAAAGTTGAGACAAAAAGTTTTTAAGACTTGCTCTTCTGATGAATTGAATATCCTTTCTATTAGGAAATATTTACAAATCCACTTTAGTATCTTAATCAGCCATAATTTCCTGATATACTTATTATGAAGTCAGGGTAAAAAAATTGGATGCACTAAAATTCCTAAGATAATAACTAGAAATTTTATCCTCTCCAATATAAAAATAACGAGCTTGGGAGTTCGTCTCCATCCTTAATTTGCTGGATTAAGAAAAAAAAAATTTGGGCTTTATTTCACCACTACTGAACAGTTTCCTAACCTTTGTAATCAACAGTTCATGTTTTTAATATCTCATCAATGTGCTTTTTGGTAGTGGTAACCCAGCCTATAAAATAAAATTTTTGATCTTCTAGTCCCATATGAATACTTAGTTATTAATGTGATAGTTATAAGTTCTGTAATATAATCAATTACTGATGTTAAAAAACGATTTAAATTTTAGTTGCATAGTGTGATTATATTGTTTATGTTTTTCACTCTTATTGTTAGTTCCAAAATTGTATCCTACTAATATCTGTTCTCTAATAACAATAAGTATCTATACTGTTTGTATAGCTTCATAGATCTGTAACAAAATTGTGAGATATCATGACAAATATAATTCTTTCATATTGTAAGTAAAAGTGTACACAATAAATCATGTTGAAATCAGATGTAACATTATATTTTTTCATATGTTTAACAATATAGAGACAGCATATCATGTTTTGTAGAAATATAAATTGATATTACATATGCAAATTTAATATGACTGTATTTTATTTAAACTCCTAAGCGCAATAAGTATTATATATCTTCACTGCACCAGGCCTTAATTTTATTTATTTTATTTTAATGTTTGTCATTTAAATTACAATACCTCACTCGTACTGAAAAGCAATAATATTGTGCATAATAAAACAATTGGAAGCTGCAAAATAGAATGGACCGCCGCATTCTATTGTCATAATTTTAAACATTATATATATATATATTTCTTCTGTACGTGTGTTTGGCACTACTGAACTCCTCCTAGACGGCTGGACCGATTTGGATGATTTTTTTATGTGTGTTCCAGTGGATTCGAGAATGATTTAGATTCATAATCGAACCCGGTAGGTGGCGCTGCTCTCCGGGCAGGACGACGTCTACCAGGTCCGCTAGTATTGTATATATTTTTGTAATAATCTTTTTAAACCCTTCATTCTGATACTCTACTGCTATACCATGGTGATGGAAGAAAAAAAGAATTCTAAGTTCACGATAATATATGGCCCCCAAAATCCGCAATTTTCCTTTGCTTTTTTATTTTAATGTAGCCACTAGTAACACTTGACACTAACACCAAGACAAACCTAACGAGGTATATTTTATCCAAATCCGTTTAAGTCTTATGAGAGAACACAGAAACGTAGGTACATACAAATATACAAACTGGTAAAACACATAACCCTCATTTTGGGCTTTTCCGCAGTCAGGTAAAAATTCGAGAGGAATCAAAGAGCAGAGTAATGATGATAATTATGTTTTCGTAAATCGATCTGTACACGCGGTGACACATCAAGCTATACATTACCAGTACAGCATTGTCTTGCTTTGTATAGATTACCCCGTACAATGGGAGATACGCATAAACTGGTTTTTTATAGTTCGATTCGTCGCGGTTGCTTTTCTTTGTACACACAAAGAAAAGCCATGTCTGTGGGACCTTACTAATACGAAATATACATAGATAAAACTAGCATCATCATCTGCCTAGCCTGAATGAATGAGCACTTAGAAGGAAGTCTGAAAGAGGCGCCGGTGAATGAAAAGTTGTGTGGTTATCGATTATCGTGGTATGCCACACGTGATGCGAAGGAATGAAGGAAATATTGGGAGGAAAATTTTGACTCGTCTGAATGTTGATGGCTATATGTATGTATGTAATATGTAATATGTCTATGTATACAAGCTATATGTATAAGAGTGGAGGAAGACCGAAGAAACGATAGATGGACTGTGTGAAGGATGATATGGCTAGGAAGGAGGTGACTGGCTGAGATGACGAGAAATAGGGAAGTATGGAAGAATAAGACATGTTGCGCCGACCTCAAATAAATTGGGATAAGGGCAGGAGAATGATAATGATCATCTGCCTAGCCTTTATCCAACTAAGTTCGAGTCCTCTTTTAGTCTTACTGAATGCAGCTCAGTAAATGTGAAACTAGCAATTAAAATTATTATTTCATCGTCAATTTGTCATGCATAATCATATTTGCAATTCAAGCCGGAAGAAAATGGTAATGATCGTTGGCTCGAATTTGGACGTACAGATAACAGCTTCAAAGACCGAAGGTGCGGTAGCCAACGCTGGATATCGTTCGTTGGCCCAGTGTGTACGCAGCTTGAGTGAATCGAAATACAACCCGTGCCTTCATGATGCCTCTCGCAGCTTCATGGATCGATTTGTTTTTATTCACCCAATGTTTTTTAGAAGTAATTAATTTATCTATTCTATCTATGTAGAATCGATATTATCATATCGATACGGCAACGACAATAACCATCTAGCGTTTTATTCGTTCAAAAACGATATATTTTTAATTTGGGCGTGGAAACACAAGCCTAAGTTTTTTAGTATTTATTAAATTAATTTATCTTGAATTATTTAATATTAATTAAAACACTAAACAAAATGAAATGAAAAACAAGCAAGCAGTGTAATTTAATTTCAATTAAATAATCGACAACGGCTCTTCCAGATAATTAATTGTTTGGGACGAAAGGCATAGTGTCAAAAGCGCTTTTTCGAGTTCTTGTGGAAGAAAGATGCTTTTCACTAAAATCACATAGAAGTTCAAACATTCCCTTTAAAGTGATTCTAAATGATGTCTGGTGGTCTTATAGATAAAGTTTTTATAGGTCTGGATAATGCGCCGGCCGCATTTGATATAAAAGGACGTATTTTGGGACCCGTAAGTTTTACGTCTTTGGACTTGATGTCCACATTTTATACCGCATAAAAACAATGTGATCAATTTTGTTTCAGAATGGCACTAACTTGGAATATATTCGATCAGAGACTGGTGTAATAGCTGTGTTAAAAGGTGATAAATGTGAGCCACTGCATTTAGCTTTGCATCATACAAGATCGGAAGCTTTGGCAGGTGCGAGGTCACTTGCACAGAACTTGATAGAGACTATACGGGCTGAGTTGGCGCAATGGAGCGCGGCGCAGGCTGGGGGTCCGCCGCCTGCTCTGAATGTACCCCCGCCGACGCTGACGACTAGCGCGACGACCGCGCCTCCTGCAGTGCCGCCGCCTGTCGTGACGGCAGCGCTCTCGACTCCTCCAACGTTAACGTCCACCGCCATCCCCCCAGTGGTCAGCGCAGCTCCGGCAACGGCTCCCCTCATGACAGTTCGTCAACCCACCATGTTACAACTACTTCAACCTCAGCAGCAGTATGTCTTGAACCAAGAGAATGGGCAGCTAATACCTATAGTTCAACCTGGGATGCAAGTTTCTAATGCTAACTTTACATCTCTGCCCCTTGGTCAAACATTGAGTTTACAGCAGCCAAACTTTGGAACACAGATAGTAGATATATCAAGTATGCAGCCAGTGAATGTGACTCCGTTGCGACTGAGTGGTGTGCCATCGTCTATGTCAATGATTTTACCGAATGGGTTATCGTTTCCACAAGCGAGTCTTTCAACTTCTGATAGTACGACTGTAAGTACTGCTACTTCTACTCCTGTAGTTTGTGCTGCTCAAAGTACTAATTCTTGTCAGAAGATCTTGTACAGCACAGACAAGGGGGATAAGGATGTGAAGTATCACATACAGGGGGCCGATACTGTTCAGTGGACAGTGCCAGGCTCGCAAACAATGTTGATACCTTATCAACAGCTACAAGACTTAGCAGCAGGCCAGCAAGGACTGACCAACTTCCAACCTCAGCAGTTTGTATCTGTAAGTTATTCTATCATTTTACTTGCTTCTGGAAGCATATCAAGGAATAGTGCCTTTTTTTTTTGGGTTGGTGGGAAATCATCAAAAAACCCGACTCGCTCTTGGGCAGAGCAAAAGGGAGTGTCAGACTTCTACTGAAAGGAATAGTGCCTCAGCTTGAGGCCTAAATTTTTATTTATTTATTTTTTACCATACCTTAGCCTGGTTTCCACCAAAACACCAAAGAGAGATTGGTTGTAATCCACATTTCATCTTTTGTCTCTTTTGTAATTAGTCCTTGCATGTATCCCCTTCATTCTTGTCATCACTGTTTTGGTGAAAACCAGGCCTTGGTATGGATGTAATGAATATTCAATAAGTAATGTTATATGTCTACAGATAGCCCCAGCTGGTGGTCTACAACAAACATCATTACCTCTAACATCCAATCAGTTACAGCAGCTACAAGCCACCGGCACTTTCATGCAGCTAAACCAAAAGGTAACATTTTGTAATAACTATGTTACTAAGTTAGATACTATTTGATTATTGCCCTAATTTGTACGAAATTATTATAACAATATTTTTAATGATTTTAAATACCGCTAACATTAAAATATTTTCATAGGATGTCATTGATTTTAAAATAAAATAAGAAAAATATTTATCAGTGACAAACAACACACAGTGTAAATATATAACAGAATAGAATATTTTTTAGTTACAAAAATGTAGGATTACTTACTGAAATAAAGCAGCCGAACAGAAAAAAACAATCTACAAATAAACAATAGATTACACTAGTTTACAATATATGACTAGAAACAGAGCGTAGACATACCATTGATAATGTTTTAAATTTTCCCAACAGCCAATAGTGAGCAGTGGTTCTTTGATAAACATTATATCAACCGGACAAGCATCTTCGCCACAAATTATCTCTGTGAGCATTACAGTGGTATTTAATACTAGCACATACTAATATTATGATGCTTAACCCCACATGCCTTTGGTGTTTTGGTCTAAGGTTTTATGTTTACGGATTATTTATCCATTTTGTTTTTCATTATCCCTGCTGGTACCTGCATTTTATGTACTTCTCATTTGTTCATTACTTTTGGCGGTTGTTTGTTAGTCATGTTACTTTTCCATTCATGTTTCAACCTTTTCTGGTGGTGTAGCTATGATAAAGAAACTGTTTTTATGAAATACTTTCAGCGTACAACAGAATCCTTATGTATTGAATTCCACTTAGGTGTCTATAAATACTTACTTAAACCGATAACTAGTTAATCTCAATTTAGGAATCTATCTAGCTACACTGCTTTACATTTGCTTCTTTAATTTTCTTATTTTCTCCTATGCCCTATTTTTCAAACAAATTAATAAAATAACAATTGCTTCTGCAGTTATTATCGCCCATTAAGTCTGCTCTCCCAAATAAAAAAAATATTTGAATGATACATTTGTTTTACAGAACACGTCGACTCCTTCAAAAAGTGTTGGGCAAGAATCTCGAGGACAAAAGAGGTTGTCTGATGGGACACCAAGCCAGTTGCAGCTAAGACCCATAGCTCCAGCGGTGTAAGTTACAATAGAATAAGTACAATATTTAGATAAATTAATTTTGATTCTCTTTCAGGATTACTTTTATGATTGGAAAAAGATTTTTGCTATTATCATTCAGTGACTACGGAAGTCAGATTTGAAATATAAGATAGTTTGTTTTCACAATATACCAAACTTTATTTTCTAAAAGATTTTAATATTTGCTGAAAAGGCATTGACATTGACATTCATGAAATTACATTACTTACACACAACAGTTAAAAAAAGAGGTCAAACAATTGGCTATTTGACTACTGTTAAAATTCACGAAAACTGTTATGTTATTTCAAAGAACTAAAAGAAATAAAATCGATCTAAAAACGGCATAGTTTTAACTGATTTTAAATGACGGGTTAGACAAAGACAGCGCTATATAAACTATTATTAACTATTATTATTATTATTATTATTATTATTATTATTATTATTATTATTATTATTATTATTATTATTATTATTATTATTATTATTATTAATGAGGTTTGATAGAAATCATGATTTTTATTAAAAAATCTGATTTATTTGATTTTAATCAGATCTTTTTTTATATTTTCAATTATCTGATCGTTTTCAGTATGAAAGTCAGTAACATATTTTTTGTTAAATCTACATATTAGTTACTTTATTTAGTCATTCTTTTTTTTTAAATATTGTAATAATAAAATAAAATACTTATTTAACAAAAAATTAATATTGAATTAAATTTATAAGTACTAGCGGACCTGACAGACGTCATACTGCCCGGACAGCAGCGCTACCTACCGGGTCCAATTGTAAATCTAAACCAAAAAATTAAATAAATAAAGAACAGTTCGACCGATTTTTTGCAAACGCCTAAACATTTGGTTTGGATAGGTGAGCCCGTTCTTGAGTTATAAAATTACAACGAAAAGTGGCATTGATTTTTATGTTATTGATGACATTAACGAAAATCAACAAACATAAAAATATATTTAAAAAAAACATGATAATATATTTTAAGGTAATTAAAAAATTACAATTAAAATAAAAAAGACAACATCAACAAATGAACATAGAACCATTTATAATAATAAAAAGTATTTATATCTCACCACAAGCCAAAAAATACAAACAATATTTATACACAAGCAGTAGCCAGCGATTTTTCATTGTGGATCGCTGGTGCCTGTGGTAGGTAGTAACACCTGTAATACAAGTGACCAGGTCCCCACCTGTTTAAAGTTACACATTTGATAGCATACTCTCATAATTATGGTATTACAACAAATAATATTAGAGTAATAAATATAAATATAAATATAAATAAATATAAATATCCTTGGACATTTCACACAACGCCATCTAGTCCCAAGCTAAGCAACCTAATGCTTGTGTTATGGTAACGAGATGGCTGATAAACTACTTATATACATTTTTTTTTGTAAATACATACATATTATAGATAGAAAAACACCCAGACTCGGAACAAATACTTGTAGGTCGTAATATAAGTAAAATTATTGAAAAATTAAAGTATGTCGAGAGGTTTTATGAATGTAAGTTTGTGTGTGTGTGTGTGTGCTGGAGAGAGCGTTACTGAATGAGTGTGATTAGACCAATAGGTTAAAGAGAGCTTCTGTGGCATTGCATAATATGTCATTTGGGTTTCACAGTTACCACTGTTGCAGTCACTTATTTGTTTGAATTTAGTTCTTTCAGAAGGAAGACTAAGTTGGCTCCCTTCTCGGTGTCTAATCTGTTAGCGATGCAGTACTGATTTAAACTATCACTATCTGATTTATATATCACTTGATTAAATCAATTGATTTAAAAAAAAACGCGATTATTAAATCATAAATCATCCCTGGTACAAATGGCCGTTTCGTGCGACAAGGATAGGAAGTACCTCCTCCAAAAACTTCTAAAGCATGTAACTGCCGCATTTTTTTAATCTTATCATTATATATTTTAACATTTTCGTGAATTTATAACAGTACTCAAGTAGCAAATTGGCGCTACAATGATGATAACTTGATTTTTTGCAAAAATTAGAATCTTTTCTCTGAAAAATGTTTGCCATTTGTAAGATAAATAAGGACTTTAAAAGAAAACCCTTTATTTTTGTAGCTTCTTTATTATTTTTTGTTTTATTACTATTCTGACTATTATTTTCGTTTCAGATTAAGTATCTTTAACACGATTTATTGTTTTATGTAAAAGCAATAAAATAATTAAACCTTAGATCACCACTTTGGTCTTAATAGTAATAGAACAAGCTTATTATCGATTTTTGAAAAGGAGGAGATTCAGTTTCCGAACCATTTCCTAAAATCAATTCAAATCAGCCAGCTCTACAAGAAAAGAAAGACACGGAAGATATTCTCGTTACAGACAATGACTTCTGCCTTCGCTTTTTTGAAGAACTCCTTCCGCCTCCGGTTTTTTTTAATGTTTTTACTTGTGTTCGTGTATTGAAACAATGTGATGCTCCAGGTCACATGTCAGCCATGACAAGAACTCCACGAGAGATTCGCGCACCTGGACCGCGGCACCAGGTACAATTGAAGATTATCTGCTGTTTTATTCGAGATGACATGAATGCTACTGCCTTTGGACTTAGTTCACTTGAAACGCGTATTAAATAAGTATGCATTATGCGTAGTATTGCGTAGTGATAAAAGCTTGGGGTCGGCATAATAAATAGTAATCCATAGGCTAGCGTCAGACTCAGGCGTAAATTTTTCAGCAGTTGCGGCTTTCACCGTTGGTGTATTTGCTTACTTTTGTTTTAATGTCTAACTGCGGTACTCAGAGATATTTAATGATTACTTAAGCCTTCACTTAGTAAAGATTTGACATACTTTTGTATGACAAAACTGTCAAAACCTTTACTAAGTAATGGCCTAAGTAATCATTAAAGCTTTCTGAGTGCGGCAGAAACTATAGTATGAAAGTTTTGCATGTATCGATGTTTTTGTTTATTTTTTGAATTGGTTACTAATGGCAACTAGATCTTCAAGTCATCTCGTGTATTTATTTTATTTATGTGTAAAGTAACCAGCACCCGCTTACTTACCTGCTTTTTTATCTGTGCTATGTTTAAGGTATTAGTGTTTTATCAAGACTTATGCGAGGAAACTGCGTTAGAATGTTGCGAATAATCATTGTTCTCTGCATGCTGGCATTTTTAGAGCTCATTTTCCTGTGATCTGGATCCTGAAGGTGGCATACCACATCACACCAATCAACTGCTGCAACCAGTCCTCATAATACGCTTAGTATGACGACTGGCCAACATGTTTCCCTATTCTTATAAGCTTTTATTTAACTTACCTTGTTAGTTAGTTCATTGGTTAGTCAGTTTAGTAAGTATTAGTCAAATTTTCCAGCTGAATTTCAAACTTTTTTGTGGCAATTTTAGCGTAGTGTAGCTGACATTGCTTCTTATCAAAGTATCGATAGCATAAAGATCATATGTGCTGATAGATGTAGCCAATAGGTCATCAAGTGCGCAGGTGACAGGGCATGCAGTGCAAGATGGAACGTGTGCCAATTTCTGTGGTGGACATTGCTGATGCCTGCACACTGCACCAAATACAGGGATTTTCAAGTTAGCGACAATTCTCTCTTTTTTTTCTTGCATTTACAGAATGCTGATTTTGAAGAAATTGAAAAAGAAATCTGTTCTTGAGATGGAGGATATAGTGGTTTTATTTATGTTGCTTTAGCCTAATAAAGCAACAAAAAAAAACCCTAGTTTTTCTATGGGTTCAGCAAACAGTTCGCAGCAGCCAGTTAAAGCTATTTGACGTGCTACAGGGACATACCCTATTATTGATTCAGAATAACTTCATGTGGGTGTGTCAAGGGATTATGTGTAGGCATCTGCAATGCGAGTAGCTGCAGGCATGAAACTCAAACGGAGAAGATACTTTTTGGGTACATACAGCACATCAAGCTACCCGAAATTGATCAAAATAAAATTTAAACCTAAAGCTTTAGCGATAAAGTTGAAAATCTATTAAGAAATTTGACAGATTGTAGTAGCTTGGTGAGCTGGTATCTATGAATAAAGGACCAGGTTTTCACCAATTTCAGCAAAGGTAGAGGAGTCTTGCGAGCTTGGATGTAGCCAAAAACTATATGTCTAGAATACATTGCCTTGTGAAGTCAGGTCATCAAGGGCGCAGGTGTTGCGCAAGAGAGAAGGTGGTCCAGTGTCTGTGGTGGGACGCCGCAGTCTCACCTGAGATCCGAAGTCGTCCATGAACTCCCGTCCATGATAATCGATTTCACATCGTTTAGATTTTTAAAATTGGGCTTCAAGTGGACGCCAGCATCAGCATGTTACATGCCGTTTTCAAGTTTAGGTTCAGCACTACATACGAAAAGCGTAAACTACTAATTCAGCACTTTTGTTTATTAAGTTGTTGATGTCCAAAAAATGTAACGTGTATTTTCTTTAATAGCTTTGCTGTCCCTGGCGCTTTTCACTCCTTAACACACACATCTGACATTTAACTATCCATAAAGTTCTCGTGGTTTTGGCGTCAAATAAGACGATTTATTCCTTGTCCTGTTTTTAGCAAAAGTCACCTACTTTCCTCACTGACGTGCTGTAAGAATCACTAAAGAGGACTTTCTTCAAGCTTTTTTTCTTCGATTTGTACCAATTTCAACCAAAATTACGTTGTCCTTTGCAGAATATCTACAACGAATAATGACGGCAAAGTATTCAGAATCCAGTACATCTACCCAGTGTAAGAAAATGAAGAGTCGTCTTCCAAATACTTGTTCTATTACTAATGTTCCAAGCGTAGTTTTGCAGCCGTCGACTACGGTTTAATGATTCGACTTGAGTCTGGCATTTTGCGTCAAAGCGTATATTTTTTAGTTTGTGTGTATATTTACTTCGGTACTTATTTGTTTTTGCTATTTTATCAATGAGGCTGCTAGTATACAAGTCCTTGAAGATAAAAAACGTGAATGGTGCAGAGGAAGCTTGTAGTAGATTAATTTAGTAGCATTAAATTAATTCTTTGCAGATTTGGAGATCGATGGGGAGGTTCCGTGATCCGACATATTTGCAATGCGTAGTATACCAACAATCGATGTACCGCTTACCTTATTATTAGTATAGTAGAACGTCAAAGGCCAACGCGTAGAAAGCATAGCGTCAAAGTACGAAACAGAATGTGTACTATAACGTATTGTTACTTTACAGCTAAGGAGACTATGACCGTTAGTATGGGGATGAAAATTAACCCGGCTCACGGCACCATCATACAAGTGTCTTCGGGACAGCAGACGAAGTAAGAAAACACCATTTTGGCTTTATAAAATATATGTAGAAGTTGACATCTAACCAAAATTATTCCACAGCAAAGCAACACTCACCTTTTTCAACAACCTTTTTTTTGTAATACACCCAATTTTTTTTCATAGAAAGTAAGTACGTAAGAAGTGTGCTGACTTCAAATATTTCTTTACAGTGTCGCATCCCCCGGATTGGGCCAAGACGGTACAGGAATGTACATCCGCCAGATCGACAGAAACGCGATCCAAATCCAGACCAGCAAAGATGGACAGAAGCAGGACCTCAGCAAAGTTCAGAATACGGCGCAAAACGTGCAAATGATCACAGTTCCTCAAGGCATGACTGTGTTGCAGAACCCTTTGAACATAAGCCAGGTTCCAACTATGCTTGGCCAGCCCAACAGCCAGGTCTACATGATACCTGCGAACCATCCCAATCTCATGCAAAGTGCGCTACCGCCAGGGTTCCAACAAGTGCTCCAACCCGGTCAGAATGTGACTGTGATGCAACCCAACCAGCTAGGCATGCCGGGCGGAGTCCAGTACAACGTACCTTTGATGAACATGCCAGCTACCTCGCAATATATGCCCACGGGACTCAACTTTAATACGCAGCTATCTGCCCAGCAACTAAACGCAGCTCTCGCAGGACATCAACTGAACCCTAATTTAGGGACGATTCCTATTGTGCAAGCTCCCCCAACGTCGTCTCCTATGACGAATCCTGGTCAAGCGATCCCTGGATCGCAGACACCGGTGCATCAAATAGTGCCAAATTCGTTTCTAACGCCCACATCGCAGTATGCGGGTATGCCCCAACAGTATATGATGCAAGGCAACTCGGGCACGATCACTGTACCGACCAATAATCCGACGGTGCAGTACACTATACCAGCCACTCAGAACACCTCCAATAACGGCAATGGACAATCTGCAGCCACAGATACCGACTCAAACGGTGCTACCAACCAAACTAATTATATTACGTCATCATCACAAGATAACGGGTACTCATTGACGGGTACAGTGCAAAATCAGCAAACTTTTACATCAGACGGCCAATCAACGCAGACTACAGGTTTTACGCAGACCAATCAGAATGGCACGCCGACATACGGGTCATCAAATGGCAGCCAGACAGCAGCATACGTCAGTCAAACGGCGACTTCACAACCACCACCGACTTACAACCCTACAAACGGGTCGAACCAGGCAACTAATCAGACGTACGCGCCCGCAAGTACGCCAACATCACAAAACTCGCAGACCAACTTCTCTCCGTCGACGACGCCAGCGCCACAGACGTATCCTGCTGCCAACCTTCCGAACATGCCGAATGTGGCTTTCGCGCCGACGCAGACTCCACAGAACCCTTACCCAAACGCTACTGGACAGAACTTGGCAGCTTACGCGAGTAACCAGTACCAATACACAAGTAGGCCGTGGTTCAGGCCGAGGTACGGATCCCCACAAGGATCGCCGTACAGTGCCGGGACAGGCCCCCCACCTAATGGACCCCCCATGCCTGTCCCGCCTCCCTCAGGCAACTACAACTATTGGCCGGACAGCTGAGAGTTAGAAAGTATTATTATTGGGACTGAATTTGACCAGTGATAATTATAAAAGAATTTGAAATACGAGAGACTGCTTTTTAAATATACATTTATAAAATGTAAAGAAATATTTTAGAATCTAGATGAAATAATGAATGTATTTCCTATAAATTTATTTTGTTTTATTGTAGGCATGTCGTAGTTATTGACTGTAATGTAAAAGTGATGAAATTGCTGTTATTATGGTGGGGCCACATCTACGTAAATATAAAACATTTATGTATACTGCTGTAAATGTTTAATGTAGTATTGTGTCCAAAAAATGTAGTGGTGTGTACGGGATGACTCTGATAAAACCACTGACCCGTTTTCGGAAACTGTCTATAATCAGGGTTTGATTATAGACACAGATTCCGAGAACGGGTAGGTCGGAGTGAATTGGTACCGATCGATGCATGTAAAAGCTGCATACTTTCTGTATGCGCTATTTTTTATGCACGTAATATTATATTGATAACGCGACAATGGTTTTTTTTTGCGGCTCCCAACAAATCGTTACTTGTGTCTGCATCACCCTTTGGAATCCAATAAGCGTCAGTGTGGCTCCACAAGAGTTTTACTAATAATACCTATATCGTTTAAACTGGCACGTTATTGTTCTCGCACAAAGCAAGAATTTAGAGTTAAACAGTGAATGTAAACAATGTAATTTTCAAAGCATGTAGAGTTCAGTAGTAGACGCTGCACTACCCAGTGCACAACCTCGAATAAATTGTGACATATTTCATACTTATGATTTTTTATTGTATAAGCATACTTATCTTTGAACGCAAAATACCTTCATCGATGTCGGAGGATCGAAGCAGAAGGCGTTCTGTACTGTTTACCCCCATGCAATGGGAAAAAGGTATGAGTTTATCTATTTATGTTTCGACAATAGCATTATGAAAAATACTTGCTATATAGGTAGGGATGACACACACACATAAAAACCTTTTCGCATCCTTGACCACAAAGAGTAGAATTCTCATAACAAATCCTTGACAATCTGACTTTGACTTTCAACTTTTCCCAAAAATCAAATCTCAAAACGAGTTCAAACCTATAAAACACATCTGGAACAAACCCACTTCAAAATGAATACTGAAAACAGATATCAGGTGACGGCGTCGCTCTTCATGCTGAAAGAAATAAAACATAGACAAGAGCAGGTGAACCGCGGGTACCAACTCCTCAAACGCAAAGCCGAAGCCCTACGCTTCAGGGGCCGGCAAACTGCTTCAGAATTGAGCTCGACTCAGGTTGCGTTGGGCCATATCCTGAAGGAAGCTTATATAAGTTTGGCAGCTATTAAGTTTACCAATGGGGACTCGAATGCGTTGATGCTTGAGAATATTGGACAAGTAAGTTAATTACTTTTTTAACTGTTCTAACCGTTCTTACTCATTCAGTCCGTCTTAACAAGTCTTAAAAACATGTCCCGAAATACGTTTCGGCAAAAGGCTGACTGCAGGCTGTAGCAACAACGCAAAAAGAATTTAATTTCACTGTATATCTCCCCGCTCTCCACCCCACTTCTCTCCTAGCTAATGTAGGAAACCGGCCCTTATTCTGAGATATCCCGCGAAATTCAAATATCGCGTACCAGACTAAAAATATCGTAACTGGAAATTCAAGACACATCCCATACTGATACTAGTACCTTACTCTTAGGCTCAAATTCGAGTTCAGCGTATTACCGAGAACATATCAGGAGTTTCCACAGTATCCCTCCAAGCTATAGAAGAGAATGAAGGTACGGGTGACTGTAATCGCTACGCAGGCCTCGGCTCTGGCGGCCACCGCACCGCCCAAACCAAGAAGGCTTTCAGAGAAGCTCTGCGAATACTCATCAAGTTTGCGTCGTTGAGGAATACTTGTATACTATTGAATGAAGCTATTAAGTCCACATTAAGGTAGTGTACTTACAATTTCTCTCAGAAATCTCACCCACTGCGACTTTATGCAGCGATTCATAATCGCTGTCACTGGTTGATGTATAACGACTTATAATACGACTATAACGAACGCGCGACAGCATCACACTTCAAAAAGTCGCCGAATAGGTAGGTACCTAAGGTGAACTCCAAGTAAACTCTTTGTCCCAATCTTTACAGGAAGGTCAATGGCATCGAGAAAGTAATCATGCCGAAGTTACGTAACACCGAATCTTATATTTTGACGGAAATGGACGAAAGGGTAAGTGTAGTTTTTCTGCCTTCTCTACCTTTACCATTCGGGGCTATTTATATATGTCAAATTTTATAGTAAAACACAATATTATAATCTTTGTAAACAGGAGCGGGAAGAATTCCATCGTTTGAAAATGGTAAAAGCGAAGAAAGTTAGGGTTCAAACGCGTCTTCTATTGCGGCAAGTTCATAGCGCATCTAGTGCCGGGATACCTTCGGGTATGTACCTACTTAGATTTATTTATTATTCTAGATGAAATAGGGATGTTTCCTTACTAAAAAAAATATGACCCGTCCGTCTATTCATCATCAACAGCCTATTAATGTTCCCACTGCTGGCACATAGGCCTCCTCTGTTTGAGAGGTAATGGGCTATAATGTACCACGCGGGCCCAGTGCGGATTGGTAGATGTCACGTCATGTCTTAGAATTTTTTGGTTCTAAGACATGCCGGTTTCCTCACGATGTTTACCTTCACCGTTTTGAGAGCAACGGTGATGAAATAAATTACACAAAGTAATGTGCCTGCCTGTGAGTTCGAACCCACGACATACTGTTCGTAGTTCAGGGCCGCCACCACTGGGCCACCACCGCTGCTTTCCGTCTGTATTATCAAAAATTACGTTTTTTTTTTTTGTTGAAACGCGTCCAAGATGTGAGTGGGGGTTTGTGACGTCACTCATAGGTAAAAAATTACATACTAATGTCTTAGAAAATGACGTCACACGAGTTTTCAAAGAAAACAATAAAGAGGGTACCTACCTACTCTTTATTGTTTGGTTACGTGAAAAAAGAAAAAATACGTGTTCAATATTTTTTTGGAAATCTGTCTGAGGGACTAATTAGAATCGTATTTTTTCCCCTATTCTTCAAATCCAGAAATTATAAATTCCAAATTTTGGCTCCCTGGGGCAAGTGGAGATTCCTTCACAAGACTTGCAGTGGAGTCGGTGTTGATTTCTTGTCAACGGGACTTATACGTATGATGGTTACCTTTTTTTTTTTGGCGGGTGGAAAGTCATCAAATATCCACCCCCCCCCCTCTTGGGCAGAGAGAGCGAAAGAGTGTCAGACTTCTACTGACTAAAAACCACCCATGTTCCTTCTGAGCCTTATAATAGGCCGCGGTAACTTGTGAACAACCCGCAGCCGGCGTAAATGATGGTTACCTTACTTTATATAGCTTTGGTCGAGGATCTTAGCCTACAGGCATACCTAATAGGTACCAGTGTTTAAGAAAATTAGCCACTACTTAGGCAAAGGATTAATTTGTATTTTCGTTTTACAGAGGGACTCGAGAGCCCACCACCGTTGCCCATAAGCTGTCGTTCTATTGAATACCTCACCGGTATCCTCACGACTGGCTCCACATTTTCCTTGTCCTCGAAATCTGGTGACTACAGCAAGCCTATTTGTTATCCTCATAATTGGGAAGACGAAGACCTATTGTTTAATTAGATTCTCTTCTTAGACTCGTAATATGTAATTCTGAACAATCTTCCATGTTTTGCTTTATTTATGATGTGTGTGTTAATGTATTCCTATTTTCTTTATTGAGCTAATAAAATATTGATGTGGCAACCAAAACCAAGATATTAATTTAGAATTTGGATAAGATGATAAATGTTGGTTTTCTTTTTATTAAACGTTGCCTCATCCTAGAAATTTCTCTCCTGTATCGTGGGTGCGTTTACAGACATTGAAACTTCCATACACAAACACCTAGACCCGAAACAACTATCTATTGGCCATACAAATATTTGTTCCGTGCGGGGATCGAACCCGCGACACGCAGCGCAGCAGTCCAATCGCTCAGCCACTGCGCCAACCGTGCCGTCATATTGCGCATAAGGTCGTGGGTTCGATACCAGGACGGACAAAATGTGTTATTAGGTTTTTCAAATCAAGATTTTTTCAGGACTGTATTACGTTACTCCGAAGTTCGAAATACCGATGTACGGTATACATAAAGTTTGTGAGTCTGAATTACGTGAGTCAGAATGTACGCTACGACGAAGTACGGTACATTCAGAATGTTCGTTACTCCGATGTACGTTACTCCGAAAGTTTGCTACTACGAATTACTGCATTCAGAATGTTTTTTACTCCGATGTCCGTTACTCCGAAGTTTTCGCCGTTTTCTCGTGGTCCTACTATTTTGTCCTACTAGTAGGTCCACGAGGGAGACCAGTTTCTGTTCGTCCTACTATGACATATTGGAGTTGTAATCATTTATTTATACCACCTGTACATAATTAATACACTACCTTTGACACACGTAATAAAAGGAAGAAAAAGACAATCATTTTGTAACAAACTAAAAATATGCTTCTATTATAAATGCTCCTTTTTATCTCATTTTCTCTAAGAAATGGTCTATTGGTATGTCACCGTGAATTAATTGTAGCTGGTTTGTCATAACAAAGTTATCTCGATCCAAGTCTTCTTTTCGTCTACGTGATACATCATCGCTCGTTGTCTTGCTTTCCATTTCCATTAACACATTTATCAATCGCAGTATTGATACTGGTGTACACTTTTTCATATTTTTGTTTAATCGAGAGTGCCAACTCTCGACAACATTGTTGGTACGATGACGTTCACCGTATATGCACCATGATGAGCGGTACTCTTTGCTCTTCCACCAAGTCATTTTCATATATTTCAGAAATTTAGTCATTTTTGGTGTATTTGGGCTTTCAGTCAGAATATAATCAATACCATTTTCAATTAGATCTTCAGGTAACAAAGGTAAAGCTGCACATAATCCTACAATCCTTCGTTCGGTTTTTGATTGACAATTAATTTAATCAAATAAGGATAAGGATAAGCAATAAGGCCGCCTATTGTATGCAAGTGTTATTTTTAGTTTATTTGTCTTATTGTAATTGTTATATATAGTGTTTTCTATAATATATTTATAATAGAAGCATAATTTTAGTTTGTTACAAAATGATTGTTTTTTTATTACGTGTGTCAAAGGTAGGTATTAATTATATACAGGTGGTATAAATAAATGATTACAACTCCAATATGTCATAGTAGGACGAACAGAGACTGGTCTCCCTCGTGGACCTACTAGTAGGACAAAATAGTAGGACCACGAGAAAACGGCGGAAGTTTTTGCTACTACGAAGTAGGTACTATTTACAGAATGTTCATTATCGCGAAGTACGGAACTCCGAAACTTTGCTATGACATCATCTGCCTAGCCTTTTCCCAAGTATATTGGGGTCGGCTTCCAGTCTAACCGGATGCAGCTGAATACCAGTATTTTACATGGAGCGACTGCCTATCTGACCTCCACAACCCAGTTAATACTAGGTATACGATACCCTTTGGTAAGACTGGATGTCAGACTTTCAGGTCACTGACTACCCGTAACGACTGCCAAAGATCTATATATGGCACCCGGGACCAACAGCTTAACGTGCTTTCCGAGGCACGGAGGAAACTCGGTATGTAATGGGCGGTCACCCATCCACAGATCGACCTAGGCAAGCGCAGCTTAACCTAAAGATCGACCCGAGTGGCAGTTCTTATTAAGCCACGAGCTCCTCACCTATTACTCAATAATAATATTGACAATATTCCTTATTGACATTCGAAATATAAATGGGACAAGCCCCTGAGGGGTCCGTATCGAGCCTACATACGATAACCTTCGGGTGACAGCATGCCACCTCAAGTCACCTGAACGCGTACAAAGTTGCCGACACGTCTGGAGGCGGTGGTGTAATTACATGTTGGTTCTTGCCATACCTATCCACAAATAATTAATTGTAAAGCAATTCATTTTGTAAGTCTTTATTAAATTTAACATAATTTTAGACAAAAAAAGTGAGGAGAAAACAATTAAAATCTACAAAACCCAACCGTCGTCGAGCCTTTCCTCCATAGGCCGAGTAAAGTATTGGCATCTACGGAACTTCTCCAAAATCTCGCCCTGTGAAAAAAAAAACCGGCTTAGGAAATCGGACATGAAAACAACTCGTTGATTTTTTTTTACGTTCTTCTACCAACCTTTTTTTTCATAATTTTCCTCCGTTGTGTGTTGTTGTAAGAGATACCGCGGCCTCGACATAAAGGGCTAAGAAGGAACGTGGGTGGTTTTTTGTCAGTATAAGTCTGACACTCCCTTTCGCTCTGCCCAAGAGCGGAAGGGGTTATTTGATGATTTCCCACCCCCCCCAAAAAAAGGCTCACAATTTTCAGACTTCAGAAAAAAAAAGTGCATTGGGAATTTCAATTGACGGCACGGTTGGCGCAGTGGCTAAGCGATTGGACTACTGCGCTACGTGTCGCAGGTTCGATCCCCGCACGGAACAAATATTTGTATGGCCTGCAGATATGTAGTTGTTTCGGGTCTGGGTATTTGTGTATGTGACTTTATATGTTTGCGAACGCACCCACGATACAGGAGAAATTCTTATAGAGGGGCAAAGTTTAAAAAAAATGACAAGAGATTTCGATATGTTTTTTTTTAACTGTGTGTTACATGGATGGGGCCTCAAGGAGTCAATGACACCGATCAATTTCACATCTGTTTTGTGTAGCGGTTCGGCCAATTTCAGAGTAAAATGACTATGACACACGGCTGGTCAGGACGAATCTATAAGTAATACCCCCTGAAACATCAAAGAGGGCAGAAGGGCCCTGTAAAATGGAGGTACCTATAATAAGTTGGTATTACTTACAGGCCCGGTTTTAGTAGTAGTTTCGCTGTAATAGGTAATGGCGCTGGATCCGGTACCATATAACGGATACTTAAGATGCATCTGAAACAAGAAAATTATTAGTGCAGCCAAAGCCTAACCTTAACCAAAACTATTGGGCAACACGATGTCCTTTACACCTAAGTAAAAATAGCTACCTAAATTACCCGAAACTGTAAAATTTCCCCAATCAACCTTTAGCCCTAATGCGTTAGCGATAAAGTTAAAATTCTATTAAAGAAAGACATTGTAGTAGCTTGATGTGCTGGCCAGCGTCTTTACTAAAAGAACCATTCTCTTGGCTTTCATAATATTAGAACCGATAACCAAACTTACGTTTTTATCAGCAGTAACTTCTAAATTGCGAGGCTCAAAATCATCCTTCACGTAGTTGGCGTCGTATTCTGTGCAATACTCCGAGACTGGCTGGGATGTCTTCAGCTCTTCGATCACTTCGTCCAGCATTTGCTCCCAAAAAAAATCTGTTAGCATTCGCTTGCGAATACCTAGAAACAGAATAAAAATTTAAAAATCCTGATTTCATTTATTGGTACGAATAAGTCCAAACAATAAACATGAGCTTTATTGATGAATGAAAATAACTGAAGCCCCTGATTAAAAACGAAGGGCAAACAATTACCATCTCCGTATTTTGATATCTTGGGTACTTTATAGGAACGGCGCATCTCGCTCCCTTTATCAGGAGCTTCGCGTCCATCTTGTAGAATCCATGGTCGGCTGAAATTCTTCCCTTTGCCATATGCCGACGGTTCAGGAGGAACTTTGGGATGGCGCGTGATTCTTTCTAAAGGTCTTATCTTTAATGTTTCTTCTTCATCATTTGGTTCCAGAATATCAGCTTGGACACCAGCGTCGGTGGCTTCTGGATTCATATTTGACTAAATATTATTTAAATTATTTTACGCGAAAAATATACTTTGCAAAAGCGTCTAATGGTTGTTATGGAAACGAATAATATTGTTGGTCTTGAAATGTTGGATATTAGCAGATATTAGAACGCAACTGTAAATTGGAACGCACATGTCAAAAACCCCGAAATGTCAGTCAGCTGTTGATGATCAAAAATCGGCTAAGTTTTGTCAAATCGTAAAATGGCTGGTTGTCAAATAGCTCGTAAACAAGATTTGCCCCCTCCGGGGGGCTACCAGCCGATTCCATATAAAAGGGTACCCGCTAAACAATTATTTAGCGGTAAGTATAATATTATTTTACTCATTTTGTTTTACACACAGTCTAATACCAGATTATGTAACTGGCATTTATAGGTTAGGTTGTTTTGTTTTGCTGTTCCTTCTACTGCTCATTAAAACATAAATCAACCTCTACACATTAAAACACGTTCGAAAATGTAAAGAAAATATCAATTTATTTGATGGTATATTCTCTGTAACCCATGTTTTAGATTCTCTATTCATGACCTCTATATTTTTTCGATTACTTAATTTTCTTGTTGTATTTATGCGTCAACTGGTTATAAGATAGATAATAAAGGATAATGCCCACGTGTTGGATTATAGCCCATCCCTCCCTTAGAGAGGAGGAGGCCTGAGTCCCTGTAGTGGGAACATTATAGGCTGATGATGAATAAAGGATAATGTCAATATTCAGGCAATCTTGCAAACTGTACATTAATTAAAAACTATAAAATAAACTAACAAGAAACTATAAAAGGGCATCGAAATACTGCTCCTCAACACTGTCATCCGGTAATCTTGATTATATTTTCTTGCATGCTTAATGTCTTATTATTATTATTATTAAAAAACTATCATTGAAGCCAGTTCACACAAACCTGAATGTGAATGTTTTGTTATGTACATGTAACAGTAACTATACTGTAAAATTTTACATGTCATCTATATCCGACTATGTATTAGGAAGCTCAACTAACTTATAGTAAAGAAATGGTGTCACAATGTTGCCTTCTTTAACCCTAAGGTTGACTGGTACAGAATGCCTTGTGGCATTAAGTCCACCTATGTATCACTACTGTATATAAAATTTAAATAAATAAATTATGATTCACTTCATTTTCAGGGTATACTATGTTTGCTGGTTACCTTGGTATCACAGCATTTGCAATGTATATGTATGCTAAGAGATACAAACAAATAACCAAAGACCAGATTGAGATGCGGTCGTGCAAGATGGCAATATTCCCTATGTTGACGGCGGAGAGAGACAGGGCATTTTTGAAGCAGCTCCGTTTGAACCGTGACGCTGAGTGTGAGCTCATGAAGGATGTTCCTGGATGGGAGGTAAAATATTACTTTAATTTATTAAAGTACGCATTTGTCCTTAAAAACAAGTACAAATTTTAACATGTTCAACTCACTTTCAAATCTCTGTGGTGAGCAGCACTGAGATTTGAAAATGTAACTAGATAAATCATAAATTGAAGTGTTTGTTTGTAATTTGAATGCCTATAAATGAAAGTATATTATTATAATATATGGTACTTATAACAAAAACTAAAATTTTGTCTGCAGATAGGTGATACCTAGACAAATTTTATTTTAGAAAAAGGATTCAGGATGCAAATGCAAAAATAAAAAAAAAACCTTAGAAATTGTTTATGAAATCTAATTCAAATAGAAAAATTAAAAAAATAATTTTAAATGATTAATTTTATACTGATAACGGTTTTGGAAACAGCTAGTGTAATGTAATATCTATCCTGTTATCCCTGATAGATGTAACTCAGTTGAGGTGTACCTTCACAGAGGGGTAGATTTATTTTTTGGGCCGTGAGAAGTCATAAAATAACCCCTCCCGCTCTTGGGCAGAGTGAAAGGGAGTGTCAGACTTCTACTGATTAAAAACCACCCATGTTCCATCTTAGCCTTTTATGTCGAGGCCGCGGTATCTCTTACAAACATCCCGCAGCCACAGAGGAGTACCCCAGGGGCTACATTCTCATTTTTCTTTTTTCCACAATTTATCAGGCATTACAGTTATTCTGTATATAATTAAAGAATTCTACAATTTTTTATTACACTAGCGGACCCGTCCGACGTCGTCCTGCCCGGACAGCAGGGCCAGGTCCAATTGTGAATCTAAACCATTCTCGAATCCCTCCAAAGGATTTCACACACACCAAATTTCACCCAAATCAGTCCAGCCATTTAGAAGGAGTTCAGTGATATACACACATACAATAGAATTATATAAATAAAGATGAGACATAAACATATCTGACAATATGAGGGTACGCTTAGGAAGGTACTCCGCTACATATATTTCAGGCGTGATGTTATAAATTCCGGAAAGTCCTTATTCGAAAGTCGTATTTGTAATACAACTCTATTTCTTTATTTCCAGGTTGGTACTTACTACGGCGAGAAGGTATACAACCAAGTAAAACCAGGCACCCTGGTTGAACCCATCTTCCATGAGTACTACGCTCACTCCAGCCGTAAGGATTGGTTCCAGCGCGCCAACCTCAAACTGTGGGTCTAAGAAGCAAAGGCAAGGTGCTCATAGTGCCATTAGAGACCTATACAACCTTCTTCTTGTGAATTACGAGTTATTAATATCTGCTTGTGACACAAAGTTCGGCTACTGTGTGTTTAGATTATTTGTTTCAATAAAGCATATTAGCAAGAACTGAATGAAAGTATTTTTTCTAACCAAGGACTACTTAGGGCCCTCGCCCACGGGACTTTTTTTAGAGATGCTGTCACGCGTTCGCATCGATACAGTCGCTTTTTGCCCTCGCTAAAAAAACAAACGCGCGCTAGTAGCAACACAAAAAGTTTCCGTGGGCGAGTTATCTGAAAAGTTAGCACACTGTGTAATTTTTCTATCTAAATAAAAATTATCCATTCATACACGAAATCTCTGGGGACATTGTAATCATCAGATAAGTTCTTTACTTGGATATCTATAGGACAAAGGGATAAAATATAGGTGTCTATAACTGAGGCAAAATTACACATTGTGCTTTGATCTTATTTACAAGTAAACTAAATACATATACACGAGAATTACCGGTACTTCGTTTACGAAAACAACTTTTTCTTTTTATAAACAAAACATTTATTATTTTCACCATTCAGTATACAAAAAATGTAAACATAATTCTTATAAATAATCACTTCATACAAGTTCATCATGAATTTACTGACATAAGAATTCACAATTTCAATAAACTGACAAGAATTTAAATAAATAAATCACATCACCAAAAAAAAAGGCTTTGCAACAGATATGCATATAAGCTCTTCCATAACCAAATAACCTATGATAAAAAAATGCATTTCAGGAATACGCAAACTCCTTGCAGCTTTTTAGCGCTAACATAAGGTTCAAATTGAAATGCATAAACTATAATGTACAAATATTATATCTAAGTTTATTTTTTATTAATAATGTATGTAGTCTTATCTAAGAATATAACGGGGACATAAGACTGTTTTATCACAGCTTCCTAGTTTTCTAATAAAAATATAACGAATAATACACCCATTAAAATAGAGAGAACATAATTGTGCATATAATACCTACTTGGGTTTAAGTAATTTACAAATGGTTACATAACATAAGACATATTCTAAAACTTGTTTTGCCCATCCTATGGACATAGGATAATTTATTCTCTTTATTTTTTCAAGTAACTGCTTAGCCTCGCTGAAATGCGCGATATTAAATTAATTCATAATGCTGGGTCCTAACCAAGACGAACGTCGTGTTCCTTTTGTTCACCCAACTCCGTGGTCGATAGGCCGCCTTCAGCATAGCTATTCACAACAATCGAATCGAAACCGAATCAAATAATATTATGTCGTACGAGTATGTCTGTCTTTATTTGGCATTATGAGAGCTAGCGAGATAGATATACGACATGTTCGATTTGATTGTTTGTGAATAGCTATGCTGGTTTTCCCAACAAATTCGTGATGTAATACATTTTTCGAACGTGTATTCAAGCGACGTATAGAACTTTATGCAGGCTAGCTAAAACCCGTAGGCACTTCGAGACATCATTGTTTGGTATTGGAAATATCAATAAAAAATCCAACATTGTAAACCCTTTTTTGGGAGCACCCATGATGCCCATTACCCAAATTGACTAACAGCTAATATAACAACATGGTTTAAAATTGCATACACAATGAACCAAACTAAATTCTAAAAGACTGCTACAGTAGAACAGGTTGACAATTTGGCTGTATTATACAAAGCTAGGCTAATATTGTAAACAGAATCGGACTATTGAGGTAAACTTATAAATGGAAGTATTTACAGATTTAATTCTGTATTCTTTGATTACTTAATATTAATTTGGGTACTTCATACAATGGTGTGCAAAAACATATTTTGTGCACAATACATAGTTTAGATACTATACAAACAAATTTCTGAATCAATTAAAAATGCGGCGTTCCTGTTAAATGATTCATATTTTTATTAAAAACTGGACTTACAAGGGTTTCCTTTCACCCAATACACCTTAATAATTCACACCGTTTCTCTAAATATTGGTGGGAAACGTCTCAGCCTTGCCTAGTTCGACTTCTTAATGATAATCTTTGGCCTCAGCTTGTGGTTCCTGAGTCTATGCATATGACTCATGACGAAGTACATCCCTGGGAACGTAAGGAACAGTAGGTAGACCCTCAGGAACGTTGGCAAATCGAAGGCGAAGTTCCATTCATTTGGCAGGGCGATTGTGAACTTCTGTGTCTCCTCAAAGTATGGTATATTCCGGATTATGACAATAGCTTCGCATATAATGCCTATGGGGTAGAGGGGAATCCACATTGTGTAGCGCAGCCAAGTTAGAATGTAGATCTCTTTTTTGTATAACTGCGAGATGTAGTATGGGTACCTGTAATAGAAATTAATCAAAATTACCTCCTCAAACACTAAACCGGTCAGTAGCCAAAAGTGGAGAAGTGAAAAGGGACATTGAAATTAAAGATCATGTAGTAACTATAGGATGATAAATTATATCAAATTCCATGTTAGTTATTGTGATGGTTACAACAAACCAACTAAATCACTTGAGATTCGACAAGTTTTAATAATTTCAGAGAAAGTAGTCTTTTTTTTGGTTGTTGGGAAAGATTCAAATGTCTCCCACTCTGGGCGGAGTGGAAAGGAGTGTCAGACTTCTACTGACAAAAAAAACCTATGTTCCTTTTTAGCCCTTTGTGTTCCGGGGCCGCGGTATGTCTTTCGAGCAACCCGCAGCCCTGTCAGGATTCGGCCCTTGCGCGGAACTCGAACGCAAACACGAAAAACAATTTATGAGGTTCGCCTTACCTTACAACTTCAATCATGCTCCACATGGCGAAGAGATAAAAGACCACAGGCTTCGAATGCATGCGTGGCTCGGCTTCAATCATCACGAACAAGACAAATGCTCGACCGGTCACTTGCAAGAAAGGCACCAGTACTCCACCCTGTAATCATGTAAAAGGTAAGATTATAGTGTAATCTATAAGGTCAGATCAAAGCGTGGCTAGTGGCCAATTACTTAAAATTTCATTTCTAGATCATCAAATTAATTTCTAGATTTTTCTCAAGACAGAGAAGGAAAATATCTTAAGGAAATGTCTGAAAGGTCTGGGTCCCTGCAATGGGAACATTATAGTCTGATAATGAATTTTTAGATTGTGTCTTCCATGTACACAAAGAGCCTGTTCAGGTAGATTTCAATGTATGTTAGATGTGAAAATTATCTTAATATTGGGCAAGAGAAGGATATCTCCGTTCCTCTTGCCAAACAAACAAAAATGTAATATAAATATTTTCCATCTTTTATGATGACGTTTTGTGTCACTGAACCGAAGCTTCCAATTCAATAGAATCTGCGAAAGCATAATTAGGTACGGTATTTAAAATAATGCGCATATTTGATGCCATTTGAATGTACTTTGGCTCACGAATATACTTTATACACATCTACCCAAAAAATGGAGTGTTATGTTTTTATCCTAGTAGTAGCCGTGGGATTGGGATAATTACCCAACCAAAGAGAGGAGGCCTGTGTTCCAACGGTTTCGGCCGTCTACGAAACCGTAGTTTCGTAACTGGTTTCGATGAAGAAATGATTTGTCCTTGCACGTAACTAGTTTCGATGGAGGATATATTTGTCTTTGTACGAAACCACGGTTACGTAGGTACAAGGAATTTTTGCGAAAATATGAAATTTTACTAGTTACGAACAAGGAATAATAATTATTTTATCGAAACTAGCGATTTATGTCTTAATTGGTCCAAGATTCCATAGCCGCAAATGTCAATCTGCAAATTTCCTAAAGAAATATACAGGGTGTAAACAGACCCTTTACGAAGGTGTCAACCAAGCATTATGAACATAATACTGAGTACCCCTACGAAAAATTATTGCTGGGATACGACATTTCTTTTGGGCCAAAAATCACATTTTAAGGTAAAAAAAAATTGGAAGCATCCAGACCAATCGGAGAGGCCAATCATCTTCCCAGATACACACAAAGTGTAGCTACAAGTATGAGGAATAAGATCAGAACTCTGTCAATTATGAACCGATTTTCAACATTCTTTTATTATTTGACAGAGTATAATCCGCGTTCCCCTAGGGCCTACTACTTGAGACGCGGCCATGCCCCGTGAGTGTGGGACGGTTGTCGGTCTACTTCAAAGAAAGCTGTGTGGCTCTGGGTAATCGGTCAGTGCACTAGTGGCATAACATAGTGTACTTAAAAAAAAACTATGAAATTATTTATTTATTTGAATACAGACTTACCTAGTTTAAATAATTACAAGATGAAGGTCAGTTCAGTAGACAGCCAACGCTCTACTGAACTACCTCAATCCCCAAAATAATTCCTCCATGGAAACTAATTACGTACAAGGATAAATCATTCCTTCATCGAAATCTTAACAGTAAATTCTTTGTACGTAACCATTGTACATAACATAACCGTGGTTTCGTACAAAGACAAATATATCCTCCATCGAAACTAGTTACGTACAAGGACAAATCATTCCTTCATCGAAACCAGTTACGAAACTACGGTTTCGTAGACGGCCGAAACCGTTCCAACAGTGGGGACATTAATAGGCTAATGATGATGACCCAACCATCACCTTTTCAACTTACCCTAGTATACCCGAACAGCGGATGCATAACTTCAAGATACTGCAACAGTTGTAGGAACTTCATAGCCGATCCAACATGCTCGTAAGTATCAGCGACTGATGCGTAGTCCAGCTTAGCGTATCTCACGATCATGACCGACAGTACGTAGGTGTAGCCCACGAATTGGAACAGGTTGTATAGCTTCAGGTATACTTTCTTGAGGTCCTCTGGAATGGTGATATAGAGTTCAGTATTTTTTTGGAAAAGGAGATTTAAAATAATGTCTGTAAACCATATTTTTGTGCCCAATTTGTAACGAGATTCTAATTAAAAGACAGTTCATGAAGTTTCTTGTCCATTTTTCTCCATAGAGCTTTGGACTACACTACATTCACTAGTGGTTAGGTATGCCTTGTGCCTGTAGCTTCCCTTTCTTTATTTAACGCCTCCGATATATTTTTTTTATTATCGAGTACGTATATACATAAAATGTTCGTCATTTTGTATATAAGAACACACTGTATCTGGATAATTTTGAAAAAAGTATGCTGTATAAACGTAGGCCTACCTGCAAAATAAAGTCCCGGAAAATCGTTTTAATTGAACATGTGTTAAGCATAGAGTTTATATCCCTTAATTTAATTGCCAACAGCAGGTTCAAGTTCTTAATAATGTATTATGTTGTTTCAGATTATTTATTCATTCTCCCAAAATATTTTTAAAAACAGCGCTAAATTATTCAAAACGAAAAAAACAGACACAAGGTAGGTATCTTCCTAAAATAACTACAAAATACATGCAATATTATTCACTATTCTATTCAAATGAGGTATTGTGCATGACAACACCTTACAATCTTACCCAATATTTAGGATTTCAGGCGACACAATGGTTCATAGAACTTTACTAATAAAATCATGATGATTTCGGTTTCATTAGAGTCCTGTTACCCCGAAGGGTTAGGTAGAGGTTCTACGGGTTGTTCGAAAAAGATACCGCGGCCCCGGACACAAATGGGCTAAGAAGGAACATGGGTGGTATTTAGTCAGTAGAAGTCTGACACTCACTTCCGCTCCGTCCAGAGCGGGAGGAGTCATTTGATGATTTCCAACCGCCAATTGCCAGTCGAGAATTATAAAGTGCAGCAACTCAAATAAACATACTAGTTTTAGTTTTGCTACTAAGAACAGGATGCAACTTTGATCTTTAGCATCACATTACAGAACCACCTCATGCATATTTATAACTTATACTTTTAATTACTGCCGACTTATAATGTTAGGTTTGTGATGTATTCAGGGGCTAGAGCTAGAACGCCACGATGTAAATATTACGAAGGAATAGTGTAGTTAACAAAAAAAAACTAATTAGTCCGTCAGATAGGTAGATTTCCAAAAATTATTGGACACGTATTTTTTTCTTTTTTACGTAAACAAACAATGAAGACGATACAATGCTTTGAAAACTCGTGTGACGTCATTTTCTGACACATTAGTATGACATTCTTTAGCGGTCAGTGACGTCACAACCCCCACTCAAATCTTAGACGCGTTTTATCTTCGTCAATTTTTATTGATTTGATAAAACAAAAAATACGTATCCAATATTTTTCGATAATCTAACAGACGGACTAATTAGAATCATATTTTTTTAAGTCAGTAAACATCCCTATTACTGTAGGTACTCCGAATTGTGATCGAAAAGGGAACTATATTTTCTATCACCAAAATTTATATTTGTCATCAAGTTGTATCACCTAATAAATAGATCTATCGCCACGAAATATTTTCGTTCTCAGATAAACAAAAATTGTTCCCAGGTATGAATTATCAAATTAATGTTAATATATGTGTAAAATAAGAGATCGATAACCAATAAAATTATATTGCATTACATGAATATAAACTTCGTTCTTATAATAACAGTTTTGTTACATAAACAATAGTTTTGTGCCCAGAATGGTAGATCTGTCACCAAATAATGCTGACAGAAACCCTAACCCTAGAGGGTCGACGTCAAGGTCACCCCGAGGTTCGGTTAGTTAGGTTCCTTTAATTAATTCCTGCAGACAGAAATAGGAGCCCCGTGCAGCGGGGCTCCTTCGACCTGCTGACGGAAAGTTAAGTTTTTTTTAAACTTAATGAAAATTTCTGGTGACATAATATATTATTATGATATATTAGTGATATCTTTAAATTAGTTTGCTTTTAAGGAACACAATACTTATTAAATTGGCGATAGCTTAAATGATACCCGATCGAAAATACAATTTCATTGTTCTATTACATATTTGTTGCATTGTGTGTGTGGCAATCTTTATTTATGGTTGATGGTAACAGGCACGCCCCCCCCCCCCCCTATTACATAGGAGTTAGACATTACAGGACAAATGTGGGTGTACTAGTTGGGTACATTTCTGTTAAACCCTTTGGAGATTAAAAAGGCGTGATGTTGTGTTTTTTTTTTGTTTAAACTTTGGTGTCCAACATTTCCGAGTTCGAATTTAAGATAGGTTGACACGAAGCGATCTTCGAGAAAGACCATGTAAGTGTATGAAATTGTTTAACAAGAATAACGTGTTAGGTACCTCTTCTGTAGCCCATTTCTTCTTTATGCAGTTTGTCATACATGCCAGGGTAGTCCTTCATGACGTCACGTTTCTCGTCTTCACTGTCCGCAGCGTCTTCTGACGTCCAAAGATCGAAGTTTATCTGGAAAAGAAAAAAACATCATTATTAGCTTAGAGAACTACTGGTTCAGTCTAGGTTGCCACATTTCAAAATCAAAATCTTTTATTTCACATAGCCTTACATGGGCACTTATAAAACGTCGAGAAAAGATGCACTTAAGTACACGTTCGGGATGGTTGTTTCCTATGTAGAAGAACCGGCAAGAAATTCTATGGTTAATCTTTTAAAATGAATTAGTTTCATAATATTTTATGTTACAGCTTTAGTACCTACTTGGGTACACAACATTAGCCCGACAATACGTCGTAGGGTATGACACAAACCACACCAGTATATAGAAATCTACAAAGCCTACAATGTTCACAAATTTAGAAAACAAAACAATCAGTAAGTTTCTGATGTATCCACATTGTTCTCGGAAAAGCATCTTAGTAAAGAACCAATGATTGACCTATGGATACTATTATTATTCTAAGCTCAGTGCAGTATTACATTATTTGGTCACACATACTGTCTATTTATGTTGGAGGTACTTGTAGAGTACTTAACAGCTTCTTGTGCACAGCTGTCCTCAAAATAGTCAAACAAAGAATGCACAGAATTTTGATTATTTTTTATTTTATTATTTTTATTGCTACTAGCTTCTGCCTCCATGCCTCGGATAGAAGTTATGCCTTTAATTGCTGTAGTCATTTATAGATTTTTGACTTGACAGAGTCGTTAACTCGTTACAGCTATTCAATGGCCCTAAAACTGATAAATATTCTTAATAATGTTACGCCGGTCATCTAGAATCTTCGAGAAACCTCGCTAATAACTGAGAAGTACGCGTGAATTCTAGTAGGTACCTAATTCCATTCTGTAGGTATAACTACGGCGCCCGGCTTTAGCGGTACTTGCATTTTAATTTCGACCGTATACCTACAGCGTAAAGTAGCTTCTTCTTTGTTGGTTATTTTATCTTTAAGTTTATTTTTTTTGTTAATGTTTTTCTGGATGCTTTATGGAATAATAGCGAACTTTCTCGAATATCTATTGTGTGTTTGGGGTATAAAAGAACCGAGAGAGGACGCAGCGAGACAGTCTACTTTTAAGCGAGACAACGGAAGGTTCTAAGAGAAATCTAGTGCGACAAAGTGTTCAATAGTGTTTTGCGATTCTGTATTAGTGTTTTGCGAGTAATAAAGTTATTTCGTGTATTCAATTGGTAGTGCTTTTATTTATCCCATACCCAGCTCGTAACAATAAATTAGGTTTCGTATGATCTATTGCTAACTGGGTTGTGGAGGTCACATAGGCAGTTCTTCCATGTACAATATTGCTACAGAGCTGTATCCGGTTAAACTGGAAAATTTAATGTCAACATTAGTGTAGACTAGCGACCCGCCGCGCTGCTGCTTCACGCGGTTTTTACGAGTTGACAAAATAACGAACTTTCTATAGTATTTGCAAGTTTAATATAAATGTAATGATTATATTATACGCATATGCAAATGCCTATAACTTAAGTTTATATAAATAACAGATGGTGAAAACCACAACCAAATTCGTAATGCAGTTTAGAACAACAAGGACATACATACGGACACGCATGCAACATTATTTTATTATATGACAACAATTAATAAAAAAAACATTAATGTCCCATTGTTTTATCATGCAGCAGCAGATCTAAAGTTCAAGAGTAAAACGAGTTATGGAGGATTAAAAAAAAAATAACAATGCCTACCAGATTTAAATGATTATTCTAATTAAATTTAGTTTTTGGTTGAAGGTTCACACACATTCACAGCCAAAGTTGGTTTTTAATAACCTGATGTTATATAATATTATACATTTTATGATAATCTTCAGATTGTTACAGCACTAATCGTCCATAGATAAGTTTAAGAATGGATAATTGATAAGAATGTAACTAAGAAATATATAAGTATGTACCTAATATGTATATGTTTAAGTATGTAAGTATATTATATACTTTTAGCCAATCTGGAATAAAATTTCTTAGGTTATCCAATTGGACATAGATGGCCCTGAGCAGAAGTGTACAGTACAAGTACAAGCAATGAAGTGTAAGGACTTCGCAACTTTTAAAAGTGATTGTATCCTACAGTATTGATTAATCATTTCACGTTTTCACAAACTTAGGAGTAATTGTTATTTTACAAGAAAATCACTTTTGATATTTGGTAAATGTTTACATTTCGTTGCTCACAACTAAATCTTCATTTATAGGCATATATCCTGACTCTCCCGAAGTCTGCTGGTTTTCTAAATGGAAATAAACATTTTGGTAAAATTATTAAAAAATGTTCTACCTTAAGCCATGCTGGTTTTTGTGGCTGAGCAGTCAGTCGGGGCCACCAAGCAGGTTTCTCCTTTTGCAGGATAAGTTCCACTCTGTTTTCAAACACACGAACAGTGGTGATGTGGTCATTTTCAGCCTGTAACAAAAATGTAGATATGAATTTCTGAGGTCAATGGTCATCATCATCATCAATCTGGTGCCCTTATCCCAATTCATTTGGGGTTGGCGCAGCATCTCTTCTTCTTCCATACTTCAGTGTTTCTTGTCATCTCATGAGACACCATCTATTTTAGCATATCATTCTTAACACAGTCCATCCATCTACCCATTGTTTCTTTGGTCCATGGTAAAATCAGATTTTTGTGACATGGGCCAACACTTTTTTGTCAAGGTAATTTCATTTACATTTTAGTAACACAATTATGATGTAAGTAAGATATCCCGCAATCTCCAACAAAGCTATATTACCTATACTACATTCAGATTTTACCAGCTATGGTTAAGTCCCAAATATGGATCCATATACTGGGCACAAAATATTACCATAAAAAAAATATTGTTGATGTTCTTCTTTAGTGCCTGTGGTCAGAGCTGACCACAGGCACTAAAGGAGAACATCAACGATTTTTTTTTAATAATATTACCCCACAATAGGAATTTCTCCTGTATATATGAAACACACCCAGACCCGAAACAACTGTCTGTAGTGTAACGAGTCTTTTAAGCCTGTTACATGATACGTATTGTTTGATTTAATTTGTAGGCACCAGGGTGGTGTTTCCATATAAGAATTCATTTTTTGGTTGATTTAGAATCGTGAAGTGGTCACACTGGCTTTTTCTTTTTGAGGCTGGCAAGTTGACTTTGACATTTGTCACTTTTCGACCTATAGCTTTTGGACAGAATGGCGTAATTTCAGCGCCGATATAAATCTTGAAGTTTTACTTCAGATGGGCGGCATCTAATCCCAAATATGTGGTAGCCGATTGCCCTTGTCAGCATCCTAATTGGATAGCTCATATTTTTTATGGTAAGTGAAATTTTTTCGTGATTTCGATCCGTTCCGCGTTGTCATGGCTATATTGATAGCAGACGCTAATAGTTTCGATATTTAATTGTTTCAGGATCTTTTAACTTGATTAAGTACTTATTTGTCTGGATTCATTCATCTACTGATGACCACATTTTGATATTTTGGAAGAAACGGTGAGTTTTATTGCATTTGGTCGCAACCGGCTCGGTCGCCATTGTCTTTACCAACGCTGAATATCAGCTAACGATTATTCATGTTTGTTTTCAGCCACAAGGCGTTTTTTTCCTACTACTAAAAATTTTAAAAGCTCGCCCCTACCAAAACATATCATGGACCGCCTTTGGCATCCCAGCGGAAGTGCATATCACCAAGATGAGCATTAATCTTTTGGTAGATAATATTAACGACGGAATTTGGTATGGTTTGTAATACATATAACGTAGATCATATATTTATAAAGTGCAATAATGACAGGTATTAAAAGATTGTTCCATTTTAGTTTTAGTTATATATAAAAGAAAGGAATTCTCTTGTATATTTCTGCCAGCAGCCTTCGGGTAATAAAATCGCTCTATAATTTTCATGCTCGATTTTTATTGATACCTTCCCGCTTGAAGATTAAAAGTCTCAAGCTCCCACAGGTAAGTCTATCCTTGGCATAGTTTTGTGTGCACTCCAGGCGCCCGAATTTTTTACATCAACTTATATTTTTATATGGAGTACAACACATTTATAAATAATAACTCACTCTTACACACATACATTAAATATTTATTTTTTAATATTACAATTGTCGCTCAGCGAACAGGGACTTGAAGTAGGTTTGTCTGGTACCTATATACTGTCATTATTGCACTATTCATTAATTAGCCTTTTAACTGATGAGTCTATTGTTTACAATGATTTGTTTGAGCATTGTTAATTTCATGACTTTGTTTTTTTGTAACTTAATTGTTTGACTCATAAGTTAATTTACTTTGGTTGATCTTTTGTAAACAATGTCTAGTTTTTACAATTGATAATTTTGTTTTTTGACCTGTTTGTTTTAATAACATGTTTTTTCCTTAGCAAAACCAACAGAAATGTTAGCATAGACCGCGTTTTGTTGTTCTCAACAATAAAGTTATTTTGAAAACTATGTTTAACATACAATAAGTACCTAAGTAATTTAATCTGATTGTTAAGTACAATAATGTACATTTAATTTATCTAGATTTAAGCTGCTTGTAAGTGATTATTGCACTTTTAAAACGTTAAAATCAACTTAGTAATTCTTCACAAAAATACCACATTGACTTATATACTTAACCTCAAACTTTGAATTTATTTTCAAACTTTTAACTTTTTGAAGTTTAGTTTTTGCTTTTCGTTTGCTATTCGCCTTGCTGTTTGTTAATCATGGACAAGGGAGTTCAGTTTCCGCCGCTTCAGGATTCAGGTGATGTCGATACCTGTACTGCTGTTGATGCTTATGCTCTCAGTTGATATTATAGGGATATTACCCAAAACTTATTCTGGTCATATATTCATACTTTCGGTTGTAGATGTTTTCACTAAATATTGCTGGTTCTTTCCCATGATTAATGCCACCACTAGAGTAATCTGTAAACATTTTGAAAAGGAAATATTTCTAAAATTTGGTTGTCCAAAAATAGTAGTTTGTGACAATGGAACTCAATTTACTTCAAAACTTTTTGTAGATTTTTTAAAAGGTTTTAATATAACCAAAATATTTTATAATACTTTGTATACACCTCAAAATAATCCTGTTGAGAGATATAATAAAACGGTCGAAACCTGCATATCGTGTTTTGTTAAAGATGATCATAGAACTTGGTCTAGTTATTTACCGAATGTTCAATTAGCTTTAAATAGTAGTGTAAACCTCGCTACAGAGTTTACACCTAACTTTCTTATGTTTGGTAGGGAGCTTATTCTTGATGCGTCATTACATCACTTTAGTAGTTCTGTTGATAACTTATCTCAACTAGAAATTTCAAATAGAAACGCTTATGCAGTTTCTCTTAATTCACTTAGTGATATTTTTGTTAAAGTTCAAGCTTACTTGTTAAAGGGGTATAAGCGAAATGCCGCTTATTATAATAAGGGTCGGAAAGTCATTTCTTTTGATGTGGGTGATATGGTGTGGAGAAGAAGTTTCGTTCAATCTCATGCTCCTGCTTATTTTTCAGCCAAACTTGCACCTAAGTTTTTAAAGTGTAGAATAACTGAAAAAGTTTCTGATAACGTTTATGTTTTGAAAGAATTAAATAAGGGTTCAGTAGGGCGTTATCATGTAAAGGATATTATTAAATTTTAATTTTGGGGAATCCTTAGACTTGGATTTGGTTTTGAGTATATTGGCGTGAGGCTCTACTTATGCTAGAATGAAGGATGAAAAGTTATAGTAGAATGAAAGGTTATAGTAGTTTGAAAGGTACGGTTTGAGAGATAGTATGTTAGGCAACTTCATAACAATTTATTAGATTCCAATTCAATTCTTTCTAAAAAAATAACTTAGGTATTTCTAGTCAATTTAATACTATTTTTTTTCACACCAAATGTTTTTCACATCGAAGGATCTTATTTTATGTTTTGTTTGTTTTTGTTGGATTGTATAAGATCTTATTTCTCTTTTTAAGGGTAACCTTTTACCTGTTTATATTTTATTAGGATCTTATATAACCCTACAGTTCAGGTAATTTCTACCTTGAGGATTAAAAACTTAAATTCAATTTCAAGTTTTTGTAATTTTTTTTTTTCATAGTTTAAAATCATTCTATTTTCTCTTCGTCATAAATAGTAATCGATTTTTAAATCTATTTTGTGCTGTTCTTTGACAGAATTGTTTCTCATTTTTACTAGAGTTTCATTCTGTTTTATTGATCGGATTTGACTTTGTTAGTAACGAGTTCATTCTGGACTTTTGTTTTTAGGGTCATTCTGTAACCTTTGTTACAAAATGCCTTATTATTTTTTGGATCTTGGTGTAGCTTTTGACCTTGATTTCGACTCTTTTTCCATTGTGCTCGGAAAGTCGGTGGTGTAGTGCCGATCACAATGTGGGATTTTGGCCCCGGCCATATTTTTTTTTCCCTTGTGTTGGACATTGTTGTTCCAATCACAATGCGGATTTTTTTTGACTTTCGTCATTCTTTTTTCTTTGCGTTCGGAAGTTCGGTGGTGATGTGCCGATCGCATTGTGAAACTTTGGCTTTCGCTTTTTTTTGGTATTGAGATTTCTCATTGGAGATCTCAATGTTTTTTTTGTGTCTGTCTGTGTTTGGGAGATTGGTAGTGTTGAGCCAGTCACAGCATTCACATTCTTTTACAGCTATTGTGCTCGGGAATTCGGTGGTGATGAGCCGATCACAATTGGCTTTCCTTTGTCTTGTTGCAGGTTGTGCCTGTAACAATATTTTAAATAAGGTCTTTCAGCTTTATTTAAAAACTTTTGTTTGGAGTTTAAAATTTTTTTTGATTGTTGGATACGGAGTTAGTCAGTGGCGATAGAGCCTAACTGCACTCATAGAGATGGTAGAGTTGGAAGCGGTTGACGTGGTAGTCAGTGGCGATAGTGCCTAACTGCACTCAAGGTTACTGTTCCAAGTGGTTTGAAATTTTTAGTCAGTGGCGATGGTGCCTAACTGCACTAAAAATTGAGATTTGTATTGGTAAATTGTTCGAATTTGTTTGAAATTTTTAGTCAGTGGCTATAGTGCCTAACTGTACTGTTTTGGAGTTTGGGAGCGCTAAGAGATTTCTCTCTTTGTTTCATTTAACGAGTTTTTATAACTTATATTTTTTTTGTTATTCACAGATTTCGTTTTTGACTTTTTGTCATTTGCATTTTTTTCTTTTAAATTCTTGAGACTTTGTCGTTTGACATTTTCAGAATTCATTTACACTTTGAATCTTTTATGATTCTTTTCTTTTTTGGAATTAGAAAGTTGTTAAGACTGGTTTATTTGGTTGAAGATTTCTTTCTAATAAAAGAAAGTTCCTTTCTTTTATTTTCGGGAGGGGATGTAATGTAACGAGTCTTTTAAGCCTGTTACATGATACGTATTGTTTGATTTAATTTGTAGGCACCAGGGTGGTGTTTCCATATAAGAATTCATTTTTTGGTTGATTTAGAATCGTGAAGTGGTCACACTGGCTTTTTCTTTTTGAGGCTGGCAAGTTGACTTTGACATTTGTCACTTTTCGACCTATAGCTTTTGGACAGAATGGCGTAATTTCAGCGCCGATATAAATCTTGAAGTTTTACTTCAGATGGGCGGCATCTAATCCCAAATATGTGGTAGCCGATTGCCCTTGTCAGCATCCTAATTGGATAGCTCATATTTTTTATGGTAAGTGAAATTTTTTCGTGATTTCGATCCGTTCCGCGTTGTCATGGCTATATTGATAGCAGACGCTAATAGTTTCGATATTTAATTGTTTCAGGATCTTTTAACTTGATTAAGTACTTATTTGTCTGGATTCATTCATCTACTGATGACCACATTTTGATATTTTGGAAGAAACGGTGAGTTTTATTGCATTTGGTCGCAACCGGCTCGGTCGCCATTGTCTTTACCAACGCTGAATATCAGCTAACGATTATTCATGTTTGTTTTCAGCCACAAGGCGTTTTTTTCCTACTACTAAAAATTTTAAAAGCTCGCCCCTACCAAAACATATCATGGACCGCCTTTGGCATCCCAGCGGAAGTGCATATCACCAAGATGAGCATTAATCTTTTGGTAGATAATATTAACGACGGAATTTGGTATGGTTTGTAATACATATAACGTAGATCATATATTTATAAAGTGCAATAATGACAGGTATTAAAAGATTGTTCCATTTTAGTTTTAGTTATATATAAAAGAAAGGAATTCTCTTGTATATTTCTGCCAGCAGCCTTCGGGTAATAAAATCGCTCTATAATTTTCATGCTCGATTTTTATTGATACCTTCCCGCTTGAAGATTAAAAGTCTCAAGCTCCCACAGGTAAGTCTATCCTTGGCATAGTTTTGTGTGCACTCCAGGCGCCCGAATTTTTTACATCAACTTATATTTTTATATGGAGTACAACACATTTATAAATAATAACTCACTCTTACACACATACATTAAATAATTTATTTTTTATTATTACAGTAGGCCATACAAATATTTGTTCCGTGCGGGGATCAAACCCGTGACACACAACGCAGCAGTCCAAGTGCTCAGCCACTGCGTCAACTGTGCCGTCATCAACATCAACAATTATATGCTTTGATTTGATAAATTCTTTAAAGCTTCAATATTAATATTTGTATATCATTAAATTTTTATAATATACTAGTTATCAGGGAAAATGCCCTCAATTACAATAAAATTTATGTTAAAAATGTACATAAATTGTGAAAATGGTATTCAAGCTTCAATAGTTCTTTAACTTTATAAGTTAAAATAATAATAAAGAATTCCAATAAATTTTCTCCGAGATTGTAAATGATTTTTTTGACGACACGGTTGGCACAGTGGTTGAGCGATTGACTGCTGCGCAGCATGTCGCGGGTTCGATTAGAATTTGTTCCGAGTCTGGGTGTTTTTCTATCTATAATATGTATGTATTTACAAAAAAAAATGTATATAAGTAGTTTATCAGCCATCTCGTTACCATAACACAAGCATTAGGTTGCTTAGCTTGGGACTAGATGGCGTTGTGTGAAATGTCCAAGGATATTTATTTATTTATTTATATTTATTATTTTTTGCAAGATTTTTGTTACTGCTTTACTGTGGACCCAAGAAGCATGTGGTGTAGTCTTCTTTTTATATTTCAGTGCCGAATGCTTTATGTGAAACTACCTATTTTTGTGTTGAGATAATTCACATAGATAGATGGTTCTTTACCATCAGATATTTTTTTTGGAATCACGTAACAAATACGTAATGAATACGTAATTATACCCTATCTTCCTTTGATAAAAAATATTTATTTCGGCTTTTTAATATAGGTATTTAAAAATTCAATACTAAAATTTTATTGCTGTAGAAAAATGTCCTTACCGTTTTTACAGGTGAAAATAAATCCAAATTAAATTCGTATAGGCTCTCGCCACGGGCACCGACGCCTTGTGCTGAGAATTTCAAGTTATTTTCGAGAACTTTCACATCAGGGTTTTCCACATTTTTCAACTCGATCTTCAATGAAATTACACTTTCAGTTTGTGCCCAGTAAACAAACGGACTTGGGATAATCATTATTCTCTCACACAAATTCACTACACAATGATGTAAATACTTTCCCAGAACAAATATTAATTAAGTCCGACTGGAATTGATATTTCCGTCAAAGGCTAATCAAAGCGAAATGGAATCACCGTATTTTCGAGTTTTCGACCTGTCAATCTATCCACAGACTATATAGAGAACAGGTTTCTATCAGTATCAGATGAGCCGACCGGCAACGGTGTTGGCTGTTGATTGTGCTAACCATAGAGGAATAAGCTCCAGAGTTGGAACCAAAACCACTCTGTCAACGTCTTACACACGTCGTACTAAGTACACACACATGGCGAGATGACGACCAATCAAGCTATGCTAAATCAAATTTTGATGATCTCTCATTGTACATTTTAATTGGAAATTGTCCAATTTTTTCCAATCTACCTTGTAGTTTAGATCACATATTGTAATAAAAGGCGATCCTATTGCCATCATCAACCTGGCACGAACCCAGACTCCATGGCAGCTACGGAAAGAATTCTGATGGAAAAACCCACTAATAATTTGCCCTATCTGAATCGTGCCCAGGATCCTATGCTCAGCAGTCACGATTGTTACGCTGAGCACTAAACCAACGGGGCAATCAGATGCTACAACTACTTGATTGTGTGCACAATAATTATTTTTCTTTTATTTCTACCATTCCACAACTGATAAAAATAAACTACCATCCTCTAACTAAAGGTTTTTGGATGGGACATGGGACATCTCTAATTAGACGACTAAAGGCTCGTACCCACAGAGTACATTTATTAAATCTATATACTTACTATATTCTGTGACTTAAATGGTAGGTACTCGTACTACTTACTATACGGTTCTCTGTGAGGATCGCATTTTCATTCTGTGTGTCTGTCTGTCAAAAAGCCGTTTGCTGCTGTTGATGGGTGTCGAGTTTCTATAAATTTCTCATTTTAATCGTCTTTCTTTGTGATTCAATATATTCCCCTTTAACTAAAAATGGTTTAATTATTACGTCGCGTTATAAATTACATACAGTGGTTGTTCTTTGACTCTGGTAGAAGTTGTAAACAAATCCAAAATGTCCGTTCCTAGTTCTGGATTGAGCAAATTGAAGAAGAAACACATTCGTGTAAAACACCAAAAAGTAAAACTGTTTCGTGCAAATGAACCATTACTATCCGTGTTTATGTGGGGTGTGAATCATACGGTAATTACTTCATATTTCATGCACTAATTGCAGTACTATGGCGGGTGTATAATCTTAATTGAAACGATCTAGGCGAGCGAAGCATCATTATTATGTCATTTCTCACACAACTGATTTGTTGTGGTTCTACAATGTTTACATTTGAATTTGCCTTACTGAAAAACTTTTCTTTAATACCCAAATCTTGTTGTAAATTTTGGCATTTTGTCAATTCAGTTATGCTTTTATATGTCTCCTTGCCATTGAATATAAATAGACTAATAAGCTTTATTGCATTGGACACGGGTCCAATACCTTAGTTATCATATTGGTCAACATTAATTTGCATTTGCACTGGTAACTAAATAAATATTTTATTTTTTGCAGATAAATGAGCTAAGTCATGTCACAATACCAGTCATGCTTCTCCCGGACGACTTCAGAGCTTATTCCAAGCTCAAAGTTGACAACCATTTATTTAACAAGTAAGAGTTCACTAAGATTTGCCTACAGTTCTAATTAGAAACTAAATTCTGATCTCGGGATAAAGATGTATGTATACAAAATTATCATACTGAAAGATACTGGTACAAGTGTCCTACATCACACTGCAGTATATTTTACACCCAGATAGACCATGCTTTTTGTTACGGGCATGATTTCTGAAGAGTTAAACTACACAAAAATCCATTCAGTCATTAAGAGCCAAAAGTTGAGGAGATAGATGAATATATTAGAGACAAACAGACACACTTTAATTCACATAAATAATGTTAGTATGTATTCAGAAACCTTTGCATCCTATGATTAGACCATCTTCAGTTGTTATTATCTCTGTGATGAAGCTAAAAGTATTTCCTGTAACACAATTTTATCACAATAGAAGTCAGGGTTCAAATCTAGAATGCAATAACATAATCCTATTGTTACATATACCAGATATTGTACTCAACTCACATTTTATAATAATAATTATTTGTTCAAGACTTCAAATTACAATAACATAAAAATATTTATTTCTTAAAAGAAAATTGAGAGAATTGACAATATCTGTGAACAAACATGAGTCTCAAGGACAAATTATTTGCATGGTATAGTTATTGCGACTTTGTTGCATGTGTTTTACAATGTAATAGATTTTCCTTCAAGGAAGTGCTCTAGTGCAGTATTAGTCATTTGAGGATAATGCGTTTGAAATCAAGGTTTTATTTTACATTGACCCACCGCTGGCCAAAGGCCTCCCCTTTCTCCATCCCATGCTTCTCTGCACAGATTGTCACAACATCATAATCATCATCAATATTCTCTTGTCCTTATCCCAATTCTTTTCGGGTTGGAGCAGCATGACTTCTTCCATATTTCTGTTTCTTGTCATGTCATCTCCTTTCTTACCATATCATTCTTCACAACATTATCAAGAAAAATAAAGATTTTGGTGGATAATAATAGTATAAATAAAACTCTTTTTCGATTCTTAATGCAGGTTTGCCCATGTTAAATATAATTTGAGAAAAACAAGCACAAGTCGGACTTGCGCATGGAGGGTTCAGTTCCATACCATTGTAGTTATTGAGAGATTTTCCATGTTATTTTAGCACCATAGACTTCTTCGTTTTCCTGTAATCTCTAAGTGTTGTACTTATTTCTGTATTTTTTTTTGGGGGAATGGTCAATTTTCATCTATTTACTAAAATATCTTTAAAAGTGTTTGTCTTAAAATGATTAAAGCAATATATTTGTGATCCTCACAATGAGCTTATTCATTTGATATATCACACAGTACATATTGCAAAACTTAAAAAAAAAATACTTTTAAGCTCCCCAAAAGTGACCCGGTCCGTCTGTCACAGTCAATTTGCTCAAGTTGAAATTTGATACACATAGGAATTTTGAATATGAGGGACATATTCATAATTCCTATGTGTATCAAATTTCAACTTGAGCAAATTGACTGTGACAGACGGACCGACAGACAGAGACACAGGTGATCCTATAAGGGTTCCTTTGTTGCTTTTGAGGTACGGAACCCTAAAAAATACTCTTTTAACAGATAGCTATGTCTGCCTCCCTTAGAATATTATCAAAATAAGTTTAGCTATAGAAAATATATCAAGCTAACAGCTTGGTGGATGCCGTGCCAGTATTATGGCAATATACTGGCCCAGGGCCCATATTTACATGAGACTTGAAACTTAATTGGCAACTGACAAAATGTGGGCTTGACTTCTAACGCACACCTCTGTCTAACCCTTACATATTACAGGTGTGATGTTATGTTATGTGCAAACAAAAAAGATTTAACCTTGAAATCTACAAATAAAGTTGCAGATCTTTGAGTACAAAAACCTAAAATGTGAACTTATTATCAATATTACTCATATTATTTTGATAAGAAAATTGTTAGATGATTATAAGTGTAATGTCTTGTTATTCAATCCAATATAAGGATAAAAGTAGTAATTGTGACTGAGATAACAGCAAAGTTGTTACATTGTATCCTTAAACTATTCTGATTATATTCACTTTATCAGAAAAATATTGCAATTTCAAACCCAGGATCATAAATGTGCACGTCATTGCACGCTAAAAAAACTCACGTTGAAAGACCGTTTCTTTAGCGTGACTTTATTGTACTTGTTAGTCAACTTTCGGTATTTAGCAGAGAGCACTTTTACAATTGTGGGTTTAGGTTGCGTCTTCAAAAAATAGAGTAAAATGAATTTCGCTAATGATTTGGATAAGTTCGTCCCTCACTTTGTCTACCAGTTTTTAATGTGAAAGATCTATCTACACACATCAAAAGTGTCTAGGGATCAACATATATTTTTGCAATAACTTTTCTCCTGATTGATATTAATTAAAATTTTCTTTAAGGATTCATCAAATAAAGTGTTTTCGTTTGTCACAGTAACGATAAACCAAGTCACCTTTGCATTAATAAAGAAATTTGCCATTTTCCTAATAAAGGGATTTTTGACATTTGAACCACTAACATTAAAGTTCGAAAAAAAGACTGAAATAACAGTTTTCTTTAAAATTTTATTGGGTAACTTAAACAATTAATAATCCATGTTTCTACCGCGAACACTAACAACACAAGAACATCGGTTTGGCATACTCAAAATGAGTTCATCCAAATCACGCTGTGGAATGGCCGCCCATGTTCGTTGTAACAACAAAAGAAGGTCTTCTTGCGACTGGATACCCTCCATATTCGGCAGAGCTCTTCTCTGTAGCATATCCCATGCATGCTCAATCGGGTTCAAGTCTGGCGACTGAGCAGGCCAGGGCAGGACATTGATGTTAGCTGCGGCGAGAGTCTGTCTTACAACTCTTGCGGTGTGCGGTCGTGCATTATCATGCATTAACTGAAATAAGGGACCGATTTGCACTTGTAGAGGAACGATGACGTCTGATACAATCGTCTCAGCATAAATTTGAGCGTTGAGGTTGCCTCTGATCCAAATCAACTCAGTTCTTCCGCCGATCCAAATACCCGCCCATACCATGATGGTTCCACCACTATAAGGATGGACTTCCTGGCAGGATTTTAATCGCTGTTGGCGTCCAGGGGTTCTCCAGTGTCGTATACGTCTTGTATCCGGTCTCATACCAAAACGAGACTCATCAGAAAAGCACACGAAACGCCATTGTTCTTCTGCCCAATTTCTGTGTTCAAGAGCCCATTGATATCGAATCCTACGATTGTGCATTGCTATAGGTGGTACCCGTAGCGGTCTTCGGGAATGAAGGTTCACTTCATGCAAGCGGTTTCTGACTGTTTGGTCGCTAATTAAGTTCCCTGAAGAGTGATGAAGCCTCACGGCTAACATCATGGCGGTTATTGTTGGAGCTCTTCGAGTTAAGATTTGAATGTATCGGTCTTGTCTCCGTGTGGTGCAGCGATACCGTCCTCCATGGCGCTCAGCCACGGTACCAGTGCTTCGGTAACGTGTCCAAAGTCGACTGATAACACTCTGACTTGTATTCAGAGCTAAAGCCACAGTACGTTGCCGGGAACCAGCTTCTATCATTCCCACGGCTCTGAGCATTTCTTCCCTGCTTAAATGACGTCGCCGCTCCATAATAACGTTGGTTTTAATCAGTAGTAGGGAAACAGTAGCACTAATAATGTCTTCAATGCGTTGTATGTTTTTATAGGGAAAATATTGACAGCTGATTTTCATCTTTTACTCGAATTTGATTCACAGTTCCTGATTCAAATTATGAAATGCACCAAAAAGGATCCATATAAATTTATAAAATCATAAATTTATTACAAAGCCACATCTCAATCTCAAGAAATCCGCATAAAAATGCTTGATCCCTAGACACTTTTGATGTGTGTATATCCGCGCCTAGGCAGTAAAACGTGACTCGTATGCCGTGACGGAAGTTGGCATCACATTGTCATGGCGTGATCTTTGACAGTCCTCACAGGTAGTCTGTGACCCGAAAGTCTGACAACCGTTCATACAAAGGGATATTGCATTAGTAGAATTAAAAGGGTGGTGGAAAGTCCAAGTCCTTTAGACCTATCAGCCTTACCTCGTTCTTCCTAAAAACACTGGAGAGGCTGGGGGACAGGAAAATAAGAAACCAAATATCAATACTAAAACCTTTACACCCCAACCAACACGCCTACTGTGCAGGCAAATCAACTGAATCAGCACTACACAGCGTAGTCTCGCGTATAGGCAATGCTCTAAAAATCAAAAATCCAACTCTGGGCGCCTTTATCGACATAGAAGGTGCCTTCGACAAAACGAACTTCTCCAGTATCAACCAGGCACTGGCCGAGCATGGAGTCGCACCAACGCTTATAGAATGGATTAATAACATGTTAAAATACCGCGCTATTCAACTTACTGTAAACACCACCACACGATGTATCGTAAGTAGAGGCTGCCCACAGGGTGGAGTGCTGTCACCACTACTGTGGATTTTAGTCGCTAATGAGCTCATTAAGGAACTCAACGCGTGCGGCCTTTACTCGGTCGGTTATGCAGACGACATAGCAATCCTAATATCTAAGAAATTTGAAGGCATCTTATGCGACCTCATGAGGAAAGCTTTCAGAATAATTGAGAACTGGTGCACAAAGCACGAACTCTCAGTTAACCCCTCAAAAACAGAGTTAATAATGTTCACTAACAAGAGGGTCCTCGGACCCCATAGACTACCAAAGCTCTTTAACTCAGAACTAACGCTTAAAGAAGAGGTCAAATACTTAGGAGTGGTCCTTGATAGCAAACTGCTCTGGAACAAGCATCTTGACCACAAACTCAATAAATGCACAATCGCCTTCTACCAATGCAAAAAAATGCTAGGGAACAAATGGGGGCTCTCTCCAAAAATTACGCTGTGGCTATACACAGCCGTGATTAGGCCAATGCTGGCTTACGGTGCCCTGGTTTGGTGGACGAGAACGGAATTCTCGACCACCGCCAACAAGCTCCAACGGTTTCAAAGACTAGCCTGCTCAGCTATCACAGGCTGCATGAAAACCACCCCAACTGCGGCAATGGAGATTGCCCTCCAATTAACTCCCCTCGACCTATATATACAACAGGAGGCAGCCCTCGCCGCCATCAGGCTAATGCACTTAGGCATATGGGGCAAAAACCACAGCAGTCCCCACACTAACATCCTGGACCGGGCGATCGAGCACCAACCCCTCAACGCAGCCCCGTGTGATAGGACACTAAATAAACCCATGTTCAACAAAAAATATAACATTCAAACAATAGAGGAGGAAAGGGATCAGTCAGGAGCCCACGAAGTACGCATTTACACAGACGGCTCTAAAACACAATCCGGTTCAGGGGCTGGCGTACACTCCCTAGACCTCAACATTAACTTTCACATATCGCTAGGTGCACACAGCTCTATTTTCCAATGTGAATGCGTCGCCCTAACAGAGGCTGCTATAGCCATAAGACGTTTAGGAATACACGACTACGGTATTAGATTCCTATCCGACAGCTTAGCCGTACTCAAAGCCCTAGAAAACAAGCAAACTAACAATAAACTAATTTTCGAGTGTCACCTCGCCCTGGAGAGTATATCGAGATCCAATCGAATCACCCTCCAGTGGATTAAAGGGCACAGTGGATCCCTTGGTAACGACGCCGCGGACGAACTTGCAAGGAGAGGTTCTGAGATGGTAGTGTTAGGCCCGTATCCATTCCTCCCCTTACCTTTCTCTCTGTTCCGTTCGTGGATCCGCCAAAGATCTACAGAACTGCAAAACAACAAATGGTCCCGGGCAACAGACTGCAGGCAGTCTAAAATGGCCATCCCCAAGGTCCACCCGCGACTTACCAAACGACTTCTCAGCCTCAGTAGAAACAACCTCAGAATAATGATAGGGACAATAACGGGCCATTGCCCCCTAAACAAACATCTTTTTAACACAGGCGCCACAGATAGCCCTCTTTGCAGAGGCTGCTTTAGCGCCGAGGAAACAGTAGCCCACGTCATCCTGGATTGTGACGCTGTGGCTTCCCAACGTGACCAAATCCTCGGAACAGTGAGGTCGCTCCGCGAAGCCTGTGAAGTGCCCAGGAAACTTCTGTGCTTCTGGACGGAGCTAGGCTGGCTACGTTAGCCAGGACCCCCACGCACAACGGACCGAATGAGAGTCTACGTGCGGAAAATGGAGTCCTATCATCATCAAGGGTGATGGAGTGCAGATAGGCAGTCACTCCAAGTCTAATACCTACTGGTATGCAGCTGCACCCGGTTAGCTCAACTTAGTTGTGAGTAGGTTTTCAAAAGACATTTTCCGACTTAGCGGGCGAAACAGCGAGCGAAGAACTAAACCGCTTTTAAATTGTCATACACACCTAACTTTAATCTACACTATCTACACTAATATTATAAAGAGGAAAGATTTGTATTTTTGTAAGTAAGTAAGTAATATTTATTTGTTTAAACATGGTGTACATGATACATTACATGCAAAATAATAATGGGATACATAAAGTTCTAACATGTTTAGCCACATGTCGCGGCGTACAAATCGGTTGGAAGAGATGGTGCGTAAACCGTGATTATATTCAATCAAAAATGACATCATATAAATTATGTAGACACTTAAAAAAAATAACATAATTATTCATTAAAGATTAGGTAGGTATCATTACAATTTAGCAGCATATTTTTTAAATAAAATTACATGTCAAAGTAGTTAGTCAGTAAATAAAATTAGTCAATGAAAATATTAATACAATACAAATTCAACAGATTACAATAACATGTCAAAAAAATAAATAAAAATAAAACAAAAATAAAAACAACGTCAACATCTTAGAAACAAAGAAAATTGTCCTCTTTCATAAACTTTGCTATACTGTAATATGCTCTTTCAGTTAGTAAACTCTTCAATTTGCTTTTAAGAGCAAATTTATATTTAATGTTCTCCATGATTTGGCAATTTATTAAAAATGGTCGGAGCCATGCAAAAGATGCTTTGTGTGCGTGTATGTATGTTTGTAATGAATAAACTCAAAAACAAGTACGCCGATTTCTAAAATTCTCTCACCATTGGAAAGCTACTTTCACCCTGAGTAACATAGGCTATACTTTTTATTCCTGTATTCCCACGGGAACGGAAACTACGCGGTCGAAACCGCGTGACGTCCACTAGTTTTACATAAATAGCTACACTACGCCATCACACAGGCTCTAATCTGTAGCCTATTAAGATCTATTAAACCATTTTATAATCTCGCTGCTAATAAACGACTATAGTGCGTCAATGCTAATAAAATTGATAGAGCTAAATGATTCGTATAATGGTATATTAATAGGTTTACACCAGTTATTTAAATCTAAGATAAACAAAGACATTGTGAGGATATTCACATGTTTTAGTTGAGAACCAAAAATTCAATAGGATGATCAGTGAGTGACATCTGCCAACCTACCCTGGACCCATCTACATTCAGGGGAGGACTTTATCCTAGCAATCAGAATGTTATACTTAAGTTTTCTTAAGCTACCTGAATTCCAAGGTATTTGTGGACTATGTAACACTATTTTGAGATAGTATTTTCACGTACATTAGACAAAATGCAATCAATCTTCCGATTATAAATATGTAGTTTATTTCAGTAATCTTTTCTTGGAAATTACTTTTCCATTTCTTATTATCTTTATGGTAATTAAATGACGAAGCGAAAAATACGTACAACTTGTTGATAGGGTTAGGCTTTTTAAGATAATTTTTCTGAAAGTCAAAAGACTAACTTTGTAATTGATTGTTTCAGAGAAAACATGCCATCTCACTTCAAAGTCAAGGAGTACTGCCCTCTTGTGTTCAGGAATCTCCGAGAGAGGTTCGGAATCGACGATATCGACTACAAGGAGTCACTCACAAGGTATAACCCTAACTCTAAAACCCAATCATAGCCAATACCGAAGTCAAACTCGACTGGCACGAGTGATACGCTAACATTAATATTATTTCTTTATTGATTATGTATTTATTTATGTTTATTTTTATTCCCATATTGTATTTTCTGGCATCCTCGATCCCACATCCCATCCTGTGGTCCCTAGGTTTAGAAAGCCAGATAACTACCTGTGCTCGAGGCCCCAGAAGAGGCCTAGCAGCTTGCTGCGGCGCTCGGCGACGGCGCCCACCGGGGTTGCCAACATGAAAAATGAAACACATCAAGAGAGCATATTCCACGATGCAAGCGAGTTCGTCAAACGAGGGCTGACGATAAAACGCCTGAGGTCAGCGGAGTTTTACTAAGCAGCTGTACGATTTTTTCAGTTTTTTTTTTAACTTTTTGTTCTCAAAATAACAGTATGTAGTGTGCCTTTCGAACTGACACGGCGAGCATAAGCATTACCACGATCACTGGCTGTATTGTGAAGTCATTTCCCTTGTCTAACCGCTTGAGAGAGACCTCCATGGAGAGATGGTTTCAAAAAGTTTGGATATGAAATTGTTTTTTTTTGTTGGATATTGGTTTTTTGTATATGCCTACTGTCCTGTTGTCCATTCCAGTTTAGGTTAAATGGGTGTCAAGAGTGCCTCAATCCTTAATTGACCGTGACCTCCATTTACGTTCCTTAACCTCCGCAATTGTCCCGTATGTCTCGGTTACTTAATATATCGTATATATATATTTTTTCTTTAACATTAACACTACATAATGCACATTAATGCTGTGAGCACATTCATGTGCACTTTCACCGGTTGGTAAGTATTATGTGAATATGCGCATCTCTTTCGCACGTAACACGAAATAGATATGAATGAGGAAGACGTCACACGAATCAACTGGCATAATATGATATCGCAAGGATATTCAAGGATCTAGGTATAATCACTTTGACTTTATGGTTGTTGAATACCTACTTTTGTGGGTCTTTGTGGTACGTCCGCGTGGTTTTATTTTTCTTGTTCTAAAGGTTCACGTAAATGACAGACAATCCTGTTTACTTTTTGTGCATCAAAATATTTTGTGACGCATAAAAAGTTTGTGCACCTCGCAGACTTTTCATGCGTCAAAGATCTTATAGTCTGTCATTTCCGTTGCCCCTTCTAAGACCTGTAATTTTCTTTGAGTGTCCTTAATTTTATGTTTGTTAAGGTGTGCAATAACGTCACGAACTCACTCACAAGTCACAAATCACTGTTGATTGTAATTACATACACTTTGACTCCATAACCATACATTGTATAGTACCTAAGTTCCACGATGATATAGAATCTTGTGTACTGTTAAGGAAACATTAATTTGTCATCAGTAAATTGTTGATCTGCCTGGAAAAATAAAGACTAAGGTCAATCCGGTGTGTATACGCCCCTTCTAATCGCCTCTGGTACGGTGAACGTGTTCGGATATTAAAAAACTATGATTGGGGAATTCTAAAATTACCTATTTACTTGAACTACTTTGGCAACCAATCTTACCAGGAGCTCTTTGTACAATACTTTTATTCAGCTGCATCCAATTACTAAACAGCCAATCCCTAGACCAAATCAACTAGAAGCCAATCCTTAGGAAAAGACTGTGCATATCATGATGGCGTATTGACTAGATATCAACAATGAGGTTTATTCCGATGTGTCCCTACTGGTGGCAGTTGCAACTGTCGGTCGCATGCTCCACCATTGATGGTGGTTGCGTTGAGTCAGTCGCATTTGCTCCTACCTCTGTCCCTACTGGTAGACGATGACACTTAAATTCGTGGAGTCCTCCACCACTGTTGACGGACTCGGCAATCAAGTAGCCATCTGACCACCAAGAATGATTAAGTAAGAAGTAATAGGTAAGTGATAAGTTAATAAGTGTGTAAACATGTATTAATAAGCGTGTGTGTTAGTATTTCAAACAACTAATATCGTGCCCTTTATTTACAATACGCTAAAATCCTATATTGATGAGACGTTATATTCAGCCATTGTAGGCATCCTCAAAAATTAACTTATCAATGACAGATAAATGAGACTGACTCAGACGCAACCGCCACCAGTGGTGGTAGATGTGACAATAAGTTGCAACTACCACCTGTGGGTTTCAAGTGTTCACAAGATCGCTTTCGGTAGGTGCCGCTATGTTCTTGTAATTTCAATTAATAGGAAGGTCAAACCTAGGTCGCCAAACGACAGCCAGTAGGTCTTTTGTTGTCAACTCGTTAAAAGAAGAATTTTATCGTTTCTATATTGCCTTTACCTATCTCTTTTGAATTCTGAGAATAGCATAAGATTGCTTTTATCGGTAACATCTTAAAGGCATTTCTAAATATGTATAGCTGACATAAAGAAAAATGTTTCTTGGTATTAAAATTGTACGATAAAAAACTGAGTAATGTTGAAACGTTCTTAGATTTGTAAGATTATTATAATATTTGCTCAAATCTTGTGAGTCATTGATAAAATTGTTCTTTGTTTACCAACTTTGTTATAAAGGTGTTGAGAACTCGATCCATTTTGGTGCTTAGTTAGCACCTTTTAGTAAGTCGAGAAGAACGTAGTATGTGATAATAGAAATATAAATGTGTATGTTTATACATACATACCTGCAGGGCTATTACGTATCTTTTTAAATGTCAGTGGCTATCATAGTTCCATCGATTATCTGTCAAATTGGTTATGGTCTAATACAGAATGGAACCATTTGACAGTTGATTGATGGACACTATGATAGCCACTGACATCTAAAAAAAATACGCAATAGCCCTGGAGATGATTACTTCATCCCTTATGTATGCAATGATACACATGTTTTACTTTGTCTAAAAAAAAATAATGAGTGGCAGAAAAAAGTTGAGGTTTATACCCAACAGTGGGTGATTCCGGGCTGAAATGATGATGATAGTAATCATCCTTTTGGGGGGGGGGGGGGGAATCATCAAATAACCCCACCTCGCTGTTGAACAGAGCGACTTCTTCTGACTAAAAACCACCCATGTTCCTTCTTAGCCCTTTTGCCGAGGCCGCGGTATCTCTTTCAAACAACCCGCAGCCCCGACTGAGATAGGAATCACCTTGAGAAATGCCAGGAGAGTAGAGAAGTCCTCAACATTGAATTATCGTTTTTTAAAATGAGTATTAAAACTGCAAGCCAATATGTGTTTAGTTTATAATCCATTTTGACTTTTTGAACATAGAATTAAACGCCCCTAAAAACCTCATACAGCCCCCAAAACCTTTTCTGACAATCAACACGTTGAAAGAAAACTCGGGAACAACTTTCCGCGCCGAAGTTTTTCAATTTCATCCTAAAGGCCAGAGTTTTTACCCGGACTCTTTATAATAAAAACCATCCGGTCTTTTCACGGATATCCTGAAAATTATAACATATCCGGGAAAACCGGTAAACGATCCAAAATATTCTTTGTTTGAAGTACAAATAAAATTATACGTTGTTTGTCGACAGTACTTTGTCCTTCGGAAAATAAAAGCATTAGGAATACATTAAAATAATGATGCAGGACCCTGTTTTATTTAGCTTTCGTATTAATGGGATATTATTTTCGTATCACTTGGAGTTCTGAACATCTATGTACGAACAATATGAAAGATATTGATTACACACAGTAACTTGCTTGTAAACTTGAGTGTTCAATATATTTATCAACTTTTATTATAAGCTTTGTGACAGTAGGTCCTAAGTTACCCACCCCATAAAATTAATTTTGTGTCACCATTCAGGCATTCAAGGTGATGATAACAGCCGATATGTGTCCTTTATCACAAATTTCTCCTAAACAGGAAGCACTGCTATCAATTTCCTTTATTTCTTTAACAAATTATTGTAAAAAGTAGGGACCTATATTCCCCTGGGAGCACCAGTACTTCAGTGGTAGTATTAGACCGAGCGAGATTTCATTTCATTCATTTATTGTTTGTTACAGGTAAACATAAGTACTGATAAGATCCTTTTAGTAAAATAATCCATTTTGAAATACAAAATGTAGGGGGATTCGGCGTGTCCTGAAACTAAATTTTGAAGACATGTGACATCACCAATCCGCACTGGGCCTGTGTATTGGATTACAACTTACGGCCCATGTTCGCAAGGCTCTCACGTTCTCTAAGATATGCCTGTTGGCTGTGACCCAGCAGTCTGACCATAAGGCTAGGTATCCACCAAACCGGAGTCGAGTGAGAGTGAGTGGTGTTCAGACATGTCCGCTTTGTACTCGTTTCCGGCCCAAGTTGGATATGCTAGCCACTTGAGAGCATACTAAAGCCCTTCATAACCACCCAAGAAAGCCATCGAATGCAGTCACTGCTGTGGGTGAAATTTTACAGCCTGGTATCCCACTGCAAAGGCCTCCCTTTTTTCTTTCAATCTTGTGCAATATTTGGCCATGTTTGCCTCGCAAACATGATCAAATCGTCACGCCACCTTCGCCGCGACCTTGACGCCGCTATAATATTATAGCGACCAAAACAAAAACATATAAATTGTAGAAATACATAGGTATTCATATCACTATCAATCAGCATAAAACACTCAACCTAGATCTATACCAGTCATGAATTTGTTTTAAAAATAGTATCTATCATACTCTAGTTATGAGATGGATACTGTTTTTATTTAGGAGTTCCTAGGTGGCCATATAATAATTATAAGCCTTATGGGTAGGTCTTCAGGTTAAGCCGCGTTTGCCTAGGTTTGTACGTGGATCGGTGACCACCCATTAACTACCGAATTTCTTCCGTGCCTCGTAAAACATGTTAAGCTGTTAGTACCGGCTGTATTTTTACCCGACTGTGGCGAAGCCCAAAAGGAGGGTTATGTGTGTGACGTGTCCTATATATGTAAGTATGTCCGTTTCTTTGTTTCCTCATAACTCCTAAACGGATGAAGGGATTTGAATGAAATATACGTCGTTAGATTCGTCTTGATGGCGCGAGTGTCACTGGCTGCATTAAAATTAAAAAAAAAAAAACAAAGAAAAATAGCTGGTTTTAGGGGCCATATCGTGGATTTGAAAAAATAAAAAAAGTCCATTACCATCGAGTAGGGTATCAAAATGAAGGGTTTTAAAAGGAGTTTACAAAAATATATGACACTTAAATGTTTAAAATAAATTCAAAGTCACAAATTCGATAAACAAACACAAAAGTTAAATTATCTGCGAAGTATTTTACACGACCAACGAAAGAACAAACAAAAGAACTAAAAAGTTAGAAATAAAAAAGTAGTTAAAAAACTAAAAAACCCGACAGATAAGACTGAAAAGCAATTAACAAGCACATTTTAAATTGAACAAAACTTGGAAGCAGGCAGGGTTCATTTGAATATTAAATTATGAAATGAAAGTAGAATGGCCCCGCCTGCTTCCAAGTTTTGTTTAATTTAAAATGTGCTTGTTTTTTGCTTTTCAGCTTTTTCAGTCGGGTTTTTTAGTTTTTAACTACTTTTTTTGTTTTTCTTTTCTTTTTTTTTACCCAGTACTAATTGGCCTGTGGAGAGCAGCGGCGGTCCAGTGGTGGCGGCCTCGACTTACGAACCGTAGGTCGTGGGTTCAAACCCAGGCAGGCACAATACTTTGTGTAATTTATTTCATCACCGCTGCTCTCAAAACGGTGAAGGAAAACATCATGAGGAAACCGGCTGTCTTAGAACCAAAAAATTCGGAGACATGTAACACCTACCAAGCCGCACTGGGCCCGCGTGGTGGATTATAGCCCATTCCCTCTCAAAAAAGAGGAGGTCTGTGTCCCAGCAGTGGGAACATTAATAGGCTGTGGATGATGAATTGGGCTGTGGAGGTCAGATAGTCATGGCAGTCGCTCCATGTAGAATACTGGTATTTAGCTGCATCCAGTTGGACTGGAAGCTGACCCCAACATAGTTGGGAATAGGCTAGGCAGATGCTCCATCTCATACTGTAGTTCATTTGATTGACAGAAATGCTTGGCTGGGTATCGTTCTAGATCTTTGGGAACTTTTCATTGTATGGACTGTGCTGTAAATAAATAACTGTCGCTCTTGGTGCACAAACTGAGATAAATGAATAAGTTTTGAAAGTTAAGTTTTAATTTGACACTAATCACAATTATAGCTTTGATAAAAGCTGTGGTGATTAGCGACAAATTTGATAAACAAACCCACGTAAACTCAGGGCGAATTTTACCAAGGAAAAATAAATGCGTTCTCGAGTTGTTGGTGTCCTCATTACTGCTGAATATTTACAATGACAGCTTTTGAACGCAGCTTATGTGCGAATCTTTGGTAGTTTTTATGGTGAAATTTCCTCATAAGGCACCATAAGGGGGTGCATTGGTATGGGGTTAATTCGGAATATTTTGCTTTCATGAAGGTTATCGGAAAACTCTTTGGAAATGGAAATGGCGGTAAAAGGGCAGCAATTAATATTTAATAAGTGCGTTAAACAAAAACTGACATTTGTCGACAGATCTCAGCCGATCCCCGACGACTCCTCCGGCAAATCGGGAGCGAAGTTCTACCAGAGCTACGACCGCCTATTCATCCTCAAGACCCTGACCTCTGAGGAGGTTGAGAGGATGCACTCATTCCTCAAGCAGTATCATCCCGTGAGTATTACAAGATTTTGAGTTGTATTTTTTGCATCCTGCGCCGACCCCAAAGAAATGAAGGACAATGATGATATAGAATATGATCAGCAGATCAAATAGCATCATCAGCCTTTAATTTATAATTGCTCATCATTCACTCACACCGGCAACGAACGCTAATCCAGTTGCTAAACCACACTGCGATTTTGCACCTAACCTGACTTCACTCATACCCTTATCAATCGGCTTTAAGACGTGGCTAGATGAAGGGGGGGGGGGGGGGGTATTTGAGGTGGACCGTACCTCGACACAATTTAATCTTAAAAATTTTGAAACTGCAGAGGAAACAGACTAACAGACTACTGTTCATTGTATTGCTGACGTCCCGAGGTTATAGTCATATGTGTATTTTGTGAACGAAGCATTATTCATTATGCCGATTATTCATGCATTTCAGTCGTAAAAGTCACTTGACAAATAAAGTGTTTGAGCCATTTTGTAGCTAACAATGTAACGTAGGTACTTTTAACACCACAAAATTATCGGCAGTATTTTGAAGTAAAAAAAAATAAGATTGGGTGTCGAAAAATGTTGTACACCTAGGTAGGTAATGCTACCTTCTTCGAAACCCAAAATTTGATTATTTATTTAGGTAGGTAGAAATAAATAATCGGTCAAACGGGCAAGGAAAAATAGGCTAATAAAGGATAATATCAAAATAATTTCGCATATTGTTATCTGTTTATCATGACTTTTTCGTGTCCAAAGCCTTTTATCCTCTACAAGCCGTGCGGTCGATGGTACTTCCCATAGCCAAAAATATAATAATGTGCGTCACTGTTTATTTTAATTTGTAGATTATTCCGATCGAAGTGTTATTGGGTTTTTTTCACATCAGAAATGTCTCAGTAGTAACCACTCAGTCTGGATTTGGGCCCAATTTATGCATAGGACTTAAACATAACTGGCTAAATGATGGTACGTACAGTCAGTGCCCAGCATAACCTGACCCCTCTTCTCATATACTTCTTCTTTGTTCGAGGGGTCAAGTAATACTATACACTCACTGTACACGTTCTCTGCCTTACCCTTTGGGAATTACAAGGCGTGATGTTATCGACCACATTTACCGATTGTGGTTAGATAAGGCTAAAATTAAATTCAACGAACAAAATTCTCCCACTCGACTCGAAATTATCATTATTCAAAGAACAATGGCAGCCGCCCATACATTAATTTAGCTGATGTAAAATACCGTCGTCTTTAAATGAAAAATATCTTGTTTAACTCGCCGTCAACTTCTGAATTAGTCTGCGCAAGAATTTTGGTTCGAGAAGGCCGAGAATAATAGAAATTCAGTGATGAACTTTTGTAGGTTATGTCTATGGTAACAACATTGCATTAGTATTTCTACTTTCCTTACCCAGTTTTTGCAGCATGCAATGTTTTTTAAAAGGTAGGTAATCCCAGTGGTTATAAATACTCTTTGGCACGCCTTACTATAGGTATACAATTGGTATCATTTCCTCTATGTTACTTTACTCTTTGGGTATCATGTACACAGGGCGGCTCATCAAGCTTTACATTTCCAGTATAACGTGGCTTCGATTTGTATATATTTTCTGTACAATGAGAGTAATCAACAAAAAAGCGCAAGCGCATAAGCGTCTGTGACACTGACGTAATCAACCATTGTCAAACACAATTATTTGTAACTAAGTATTAGTCTTTTTACCAGTCATTAATTGAAAGTAATTTATTTATTTTTACAGTACAAAGGTTTTACCTCCCAGCAAGGAACACTTCCACTTAGAAATAAACAGTATTGTTACTTAAATTACTCAGTTTCATTACAATAACAAATTAAAACTGAATAAAACACAATAATGCTGAGTTTACTGTCACTAGCAGAATAAATATAAAATGGCAACACTCGAGGTCAATGAAAAAATCAATTAACTTTTCATTTAAAATATTTTTTTTATCCGGCCCTAACTAGTTAATGTGATACTTTGAAAAAACGTAAAAAAATAATGGAACTGCCTTCGTATATAAGTCACTTTTAGACGCTCAAAATAAATTCAGCTAAGATTTCGCCATTGTTCTTTACAGAAGATAACAACATCATTGACAAGTTGTCAATATACATGTAAACAAAGAAGATTGTCTCGTCCTATCTAATCGTAGAAAGTAATGCGTTACTTCCGATAATATGTAGAATTGTAGAAGATAGCGCCATTTTCACTCGTATGAGTAATTTAGAACAATTTTGTGTAAATTACTGTTTGTTGGAAAATGTAAGGTAGGTTATCTCAGTTTAAGATGGGTTGGTTTGTTTAAGAGAAGAATATGGGGCGTTGTTATTTGCGCTCTGTTGCTGAGTGAAAATAGATTGCAAAGAGGACGAGTCAACAACACTAATTTATTTATTTTGGTTGTTTGGATGGTTAAAATTATGTGGAAAACGTTAAAAACTGCACTAATCGGTTTAAACTGAATCTCAGATAATTTAAAAAAAAACCCGCCAAGCGCATGTCGGACCACGCACAATGTACCGCAGTTGCCCATCAAAATATGTAAATTTACTAAACCGATTAACCACCCTGCCTACCTGTCTCCGAACGATGATTTTAGTTGTAAAAATAAAACAAACTTACATTTGCAGTTTTGAGACCTGCGCTCCCATACATTATGTATAGGAAAATATTATTTTCATACAACTACATTTTATAACTTGGTTGACTATTACTCGTAAACTTGTAAAGCCTACTTAGCTGTGATAGTTTTCCTTTTATTTTCGTTATACAGGGTGTAAATCAACCCTCCACACATACGTCAACCAAGCATTCTGTACATCAAACTAAATACCCCTACGCAAAAAATTTTGCTGGGACCACTTTAAAAAAAAAATACCTTAGCACTTTGTCGGCGTTACTCATTTGTATATTCATGCCAAATTATAGCTTTCTAGTACTGAGAGTCTTTGAGATATAGTGCGGACGGACAGACAGACAGACGGACATGGCGAAACTGTAAGGGTCTCATATTGACTACGGAACCCTAAAAAAGTAGTTAAAAACTAAAAAACCCGACTGAAAAAACTGGAAAGCAAGAAACAAGCACATTTTAAATTAAACAAAACTTCCATATATACGGTCCATTTAAATATAAAATTACGAAATTAGAATGGACCCCGCCTGCTTCCAAGTTTTGTTTAATTTAAAATGTGCTTGTTTCTTGCTTTTCAGTTTTTTCAGTCGGGTTTTTTAGTTTTTTAACAACTTTTTTTTTATTTCCAGCTTATAAGTTCTTTTGTGTTGGTTCTTTCGTTGCTCGCGTAAAATTCTTCGCAGATGATTTAACGGTATTATGTATTAAATACAGTCTTATTACGGATTACTGGATGTCATTTGCACTGCATCTGCACAACCAATAAGGCTTTTGACGTCACTTTATGGGTAAAAAAAGTACTAACCTTGTGACGTCAAACGACTTGACACGACTTTTCGAAGCACTGTATCGTCTTCATCTTTTGTTTACGTGTAAAAGGAAAAAATACGTGTCCATAATTTTTTGAAAATCTATTTGACGGGCTAATTAGTTATTTTTTGGTGAAATACCATATTGTACCTTGATAAATCAAGGGAAGTGCCAATAGCTACATAATAGTTGAATTAAATGTGACTCAAATCGACATGCAAAGGAGAAGATATTCTTTTATATTCAACATTATTTTTAAAATAATACTTTTTCAAGTCAAGTTTTTTTTACTTCCAGTACATAGTGGAGCGCCACGGCAAGACCCTGCTGCCTCAGTACCTGGGCATGTACCGGCTGACCGTGGACGGCATTGAGCACTACCTCGTCGCCACCAGGAACGTGTTCTCTAACCACCTCAACATACACAGGTATTGTATTGATTATGAGGATATTTACCAGGTCGAAATAACAAAAGAAAAAAAAAACGTATTTATTGGTCTCACACAGAAAAAAAAAACTAAATAAAATAAAAAAAAACAATGTACCAAAAAAACACATAAAGTGAACATAAGAAAAGCTACAAAAAAGGCATACATTAAACTAAGCCAGCCATGGTGCTGTAATTATGACAAATGTCACAGCAGACTACCAGCAGGGCTATTGCGTATCTTTTAAATGACAGTGGCTATCATATAGCGCCCATCAATTAACTGTAAAATGGTTCCATTTTGTACAAAAACATAACCAATTTGACAGTTTATCCATGGACAATATGATAGCCACTGACATTTAAAAGATACGTAATAGCCCTGCTGGTCTGATCGAGCCCAAAGTGTCACCACGTCAATTCGTTGCTTTGAATATAGATACGGGTTATTAAAGACTTAGCAGATAATAATATGCCGTAAACGTTTGTCTCTTGAATTAAAAAGAATCATCTCAAAATTAGAACAAATAGTGAATTTCTTGTAAGAATCTCCCTTCAAAACCGATTCTTAATACCTCAAGTGAACTTTAGTTAAAACTAGCCAAATTCGTGAGAAAAGTCATCATAGGTCTAAGATAGCTCTAGGCTTAGGTTTTTCAGCAGCAAAATTTAGTTGTGATTACCTAATTGCAAGTTTTTACTATAATAAGGAGAATTCTTATCATAATTCTTATCTTAGTATTTATATCAAGTTGTTACTTAATCTAATGTCAATCACTATGGTTAGTGCAAATGTACTCGCTTGTGTGAAATTGCGATTTTTATCGGAACATTGTTGAGTTCAGGGACTCATGTTTGCGTCATAGAATTAAACAGAGAATAATGTGTCACTTAATTGTTTTTTCACCATCATCATTTGCTAAGACTTTTTCTACACTGAAAAAAAGAAATAACTGAACCTATTTTGGCTATTTTAGCAATAGCCGAAATTTGTTTGTTCAAAAATAAAGTTAATTTAAAATAATAAAACTGGTTTATCTAACAGGCCCTAAACTGGTTTTGTTATGTTCAGTTCGGTTAAAGGTAATCAATATTTTTGATGTTATTTACCGAACTTCTTTAAACAAACTGATTCGTTATCCTGTAACCAAATCTTTGTGCGTAATGTAACAAAACTATTTGACATTCTATGCCTAATAAAATTGACCATATGTAGCAAAAGCATTCTACATAATAACTTTGTTCATATGTTACTTAAAAAAATAGCTATTTTAACATATGCCTTTGTGAATAAAACACGCACAGTGAATGTGCTGCGCTTTGCAAAACTTTGGCTATGAATAAATTAAATAAACAACTATCTGTCACAAATATATTGTAACGTGTAAAGGAAAGCTTTAGTTACAGCCACCGAAAACCTGTCGAAACCTGTATTTTTCGCGTGAAAAGTATCTGAACTGAGTGACGTGAGCTCTTTGTGTACGAGTTGCACACGCGCGAGAAAAAGAGAAATAATTACTTAAAATTGTACATTCTTACTTAATACTCTGTAAATCTATCTAAGTTGCGACTTGCGTGTGCTGGCATTGGTGAATGTTCGTGAAACTACTGCAAGACCTTCGAAGACCAATGATGGACGAAGATTATCTTAATCGGCCTGTGGATGACTATCTAAGGCAGTGGGGCTTTGAAATGTACATACACAAGTTTCAGGGTAAGTACGTTACTGACCCTTGTCAATAATAGTATAACTGTAGTCTAGTAAATAAGCAAGTTCATTACTACTTAACTAGGTAAATGCTGCATGCTGGGACACAAGCCTCCTAGCTCTCTGTGAGAGGGAGTGAGCCATAACCCAGCATGCGGGTTTTATGCGGTTCTAGTACATGCCATTTCCTTTTTGGGGATGACTAATGTTTTGTATATATTTTAGATTTCTAAGGACCAGCAGCCGGTTCTTACAGATAGTGTGCTTAATTTCATTTTTGAGCCGAACCATGAATCCTGTGCAATACATTTGGTTGATTCGCAACCCATAGCACTGGAAGTGGATAATCCTGAAGAGACAAGTCCCAATACATCCTGTGTAAGTAATCCATTCCACATTTTTATAATTTTCTTACAATATTGTACTAGTGGAACCACTTAGATTTGTTCAAGTTCATTTTTTACTATGAATTTTCATGTTCCTTTTATTTTAGGGGTTGATTTTAGGTAGTTCCTTTCTTACTTCACAATACATCGTTAATCATCATCATGAATGTAAGCTGAAAAGATTTCAATTGCTGGTTAAAGCTGAGTGTTGATTGTCAGTCACTACTCAGTCAGTCAGTCCAACTTTATAAACCTATTTAGATTATTAATTTATTATGAACTTTATGTATTCTATTATTTTTGTTGCATTAATGAAAAAAAAAACATACTTAGTCCCGACTATGAAGTAATATCAACTTTGGTCTGGCTAGACAGATGTTGACTACCTACTACTGTAGTCACTTATTCTTTCAAACCACTGACTGTGGTGAAAGTAAAAAAAAAATACATATGGTAAATGTACAATAATATTAAATTCTATGTTATTTCAGGAATTATACAAAATCTTGAGTGCACGTAATGAGGGAAAATCACTGCTATTGAGATTCCAAGAAAATGGACTGCTCAACAATGCCTCAAGACGAAAATTATGCAGTATAGTTCAAAGTCAAAGTCAAAAATATTTTATTTCACATTATACTTTTTACAAGTGTGCCCATGTAGGCTACATGGGCACTTGTAAAACGTCGACAAAAAAATGGGGCACGGTTCGGTGCATTGGTCGATTCCTAAGGAGAAGAACCGGCAAGAAACTCCAAAGGTTACTCTTTTAAAATGGTTTTGATAATGAGTTGAAAGGTGACCCTAAAAGAAAAATTAAAAGCATTATGCTATACCAATTGGCATATGACGTACCAAGAGTATTTGAAAACTCATCTGTAGGTATATTTCATACCGTTTATGAGCTTCAATCCAGGGCAGAAAACATCAGTCAAAGGAAAGTTACTTTACTTTAGAAACCTACTAATTATGATTAATAAAAGTTTTATTATAAATAATGTGTATTTTCAATATAATTATAATGTCACTACCAATTCCTTACCTATTTAATGTACAAAAATAGTTAAATATCTTTTCTCGTTATTTATAAAAACGTTTTTCTTAATTTGAAATGTTCAGCTTTTTATTTTGTTATAGTTTATAATTAGTAGGTAGTCAATTTGTAAAGGTGGACGCGCAGTCTCAGAGCCGCAAGAGTCGCAGAAAAATCGTTTTCCGTACAATCCTCAGAAAAGTTATCTCAATATAGCCTAACCTGTCATATCCAAAAAAAATTTGGAATAGGTCATATTACCTCTTCATATGATTGGGCGATACTTAATAGTATAGAAGTTATCACTATTTTTAGGATTGCATGTTATGTGATTTTCAAATTCAATTAATAAGGTAGGTAAAATGTTACATATAGGATTCTTAAAATAGTGATAATTTCTATATGTACAGACAGCGTCACACAATCATAGGTACCTACACTTATTTTTGAAGAGATAATATTATGACCTATTCCAAATTTTCGTTTGGACCGATCGACCCGGGACACCTGTTTAAGGTGGAACCTCCACGGTAGCCCACGAAGTTCAAATTTACTAACGTTTTTTGCAATTTGAAAGTCAGAATTAGGTTATATGTTGATTAAAGTATGATTTGCGCCCTTAAGAATTATGTATTTTCAGAATTATAACCATTTAAGTCAGCAATAAAATTCCAGTTCAGTTATTTTACTGATTTTAATGGTTATAATTCTGAAAATACCGGTGCGAATCAACATATAACCTAATTCTGACTTGCAAATTGCAAAAAACGTTAGTAAATTTGAATTTCGCGGGCTACCGAGGAAGTTCCACCTTAACATAACAGTTTTCTTCATATAGCAAAACTATTCATTAATATATAACAAAACAGTTTTCTCAATACAGCAAAAATATTCATTAATATATAACAACAGTTTTCTCATTATACCAAAAATATTCATTAATATACAATGTGGATCTGGAACTACGACATTAAATTAAAACTAGCACTGTACTAGTCCATCGAAACATTTTAAAACACGAAGATTAGTAGTTAGTGGAAAATTTAAAAATTGCAATTTTCAAACAAAATAAATAGCAGAATCAACTGCATAAAAAGTAAACACGCTTTAACTACGAAAAGTCACTGACCTAGTGCGCGGGGTGCAGCGAGCGGCGGCGATGTTGGGCGTAGGTACTTTTTATCGGAGAACAACAAATCAGCGGCATAAACTCACTAAGTTGCGAGTTGTTAATTAATAAAAGATCACTGATTGAATAATTAATCACTTAAAACCTTATTTGAGGCATAATTAAACTAAAAAACTTACTAACTTAACCTAAATCACAAAACTAGCTACCTAATAAATGCCTAAATAACTAATATTACACTAACACCAATAAGTCACAGTAACCTATGCACTAATCCAAATATCATAAATCGTCTTTAATCACAATAACAACAAACTTTTCATAAAATCACGACAATGCGCGCGCGGCTCGTCTTGTGATAAAAAAAGTAGGCGTGTGCTCTCCTCAAAGGGCGCCGCTATGCACTGACTGACATAGTTACCGAGTCAAGGACTTTTTGCCGAAAAAAATTCCGCTCACACACACACTCGCAATTTTCTATGCACCACTAATGCATTATTTGCGTAAGTAATATTACTTTTTCTTTATAATAGTAGTATTTTGTGGGAGTGTGCGGGGCGCGTCAGAGTGGGATCGTATGACACCTTTCTCTGTCTTTCAAGCGTATTGAGACGTTGAGAATAGAATCGTAGGTTTTTGCACAGGTTCCTGACCTTACAATGTTTACCTATTATTACGGACTCCGATCTACATCATGTTGAAAAATAAGAAAATGAAAAATAATTTCCTGTGGCTAAAGTAGTCATTGGATTTGATTGATTTTTTGTATACGGGTCAAGAGCATGCCTTTCTTTACGTGGTTTAGAGGAATGTCAATCGTCCTGCTCCACATTGTATAACAAAATAGTTTTCTCATTATAGCAAAACTATTAATGAATATATATCAAAACAGTAATCTTAATAAAGCATAACTATTTATCCATATATACCAAAACTATTAGGCACTATACAGGGTGTTTGGAAGGGAGCTGTACATACGCCTAGGGTAGAAACTAGGGATAGTCTGCTACCTACCCCCGCCCATTATATTGACCTTGGCCTCAAGGTTTTTTTTTAATTTATTATTATTTTTTTGACTAAAACTACCTGTAGCTCAAAATCTATCCATGGGACCGGTCGGCTAATGGTCTTGTTTTAATCGTTAGAGTCTTAGGGTCCTGCAAAAAATTATTTTACACCAGAAAATTGTGGAGAAGAAAAGTTATGGGGCCTGAAGTACCGTAGTAAGGTAAAGAAATAATTTTAAATTAAAAAAAAACCTTGAGGCCAAGGTCAATATAATGGGCGGGGGTAGGTAGCAGACTATCCCTAGTTTCTACCCTAGGCGTATGTACAGCTCCCTTCCAAACACCCTGTATATGCAAAATACTACGTTGATAATAACAAATTAATTTAGTTACTATCAGTCATAGCATTTGGGAAGGCAGCAAAACGAATCAGCTAAACTTGCTGCGAAGTTTGACTAGACACTGTAAAAAGGTTTGATTAGGCAATGAGAAAGTTAAGTTGTGTTAATAACGTTATTTGGTAATAATTTACAAAACCGTTTAAGTAATATAACCGCAAAAACAATTACTTATAGACAAACAGATATCTTACTAAAACATAAATGAGGTGCTATATTGACTGGATAGTTTGGCAAATGGTAACTTGTAATGAGTTAAGCCGTAGACAAACGGTTTGAAAACACACATCAAAAGCAATTAGCAATACAAAACTAAAAAAAGATTAGTTAGAAGCGACACAACTCCAGTAACTCAACTGGCTTTTGCTATGTGTTACACTGGTTCGGCTGTCACTAATTTTATGTAACTGGTAGACAAAGTTTTGGTTACATAGCACGAAACTTTTTTTTCAGTGTATCTATGTTGGGTATATTTACCTTCCGGTTTTGTTGTATTATGCAAGTACGTACCAATATTTGGAGCAGCGGTGGCCCAGTGGTGGCGGCCCCGACTTACGAACAGTAGGTCGTGGGTTCGAACCCAGGCAGGCACATTACTTTGTGTAATTGATTTTATCACCGCTGAGCAGCAAAACAGGTGTGAGGAAACCGGCATGTCTTAGAACCAAAAAATTCGAAGACATGTGACATTTACCAATCCGCACTGAGCCCGCGTGGTTATTCCCTCTCAAAGAGAGGAGGCCTGTGTCCCAGCAGTGGGAACATTAATAGGCTGGTTATGATGACCTATATTTTACATGAAGTGACTCTCTTTCTGATATCCTTGACCCAGTTACGAGGTATCACGATATCAATGGTAAGATTGGTTGTCAGACTGACAAAGACAAATGACAGCTGGGCCTAACAGCTTAAGGTGAAGGCGACGAGGTAGCTCGCGAAATTCGAGTTTCCTTACGTTTTTTTTGCAATATCCCGGTCAGAGTCAAGTCGTATGTTAAATAAAATGGGATTCACGGCAGCAACAATTTGTCTATTTACTGAGTAATAATGATTAAAACCACCAAAACAACCGTTCGTACAAGTGTCAAGAATTCCTTTTTCATCAAATAATCACTCTACGCGGGCTAAATCGTTGCCTTCACCTTAACGTGCTTGCCGAGCCACGAAAAGGTCTCGAAATAACTCGATAAAGTGATTAATATTCAGCAATGGAATTTAATGATTCTTCATCCCTTGTTTCAATTATTTAGCAAACGTGTACCAATTTTAACGACCCATCGTCTTTATCACCTTCTATCTTGCGCTGCATGCCCTTACACCTGCGCACTTGACGATCTTATGACTGCATCAGCGAGCGAAGTTCGCATAGCTGAATAACAAAATAATATTTGCGATCGACACGATGAATTCGGTCTAAATAATTTTGGTCGATTTTCGATCTTCATATTCGCCCAAGGTTTTCAAAACCCGATTTCCCAGGACCTACCTGCACCCATAACCTACCTTAAAGTACTGCAGTAATTAAATTCCCTTTTCATTGCAGGAAATACGACCTAAAAGGCTCAACAGTGGACCGTGAGGCGTCCGAGAAGGAACTAGAAAAAGACCTGCCCACACTCAAAGACAACGACTTCATCAAGCAAGGAGTTCGTATTGATATTGGTGATGCGGCCAAAGAGAAGCTGTTGGAGACACTGACTGCTGACGTTGAGGTGATGGTTACTTTTATAATTATTGTACCTTCATAGATCCATAACATCACGCCTGGCAGAGGTGTACCTGTACTACACCTACATGCTTTACGCATGATTAGGGCTTCTTTATTGTCATTTTAGCTAAATGATGGCCATACAATCTACTTGGACATGCGTAAAATCATCTTTCAATCTTAAGTAAGTGTAACTTATCTAAACTTATAACTATACCTATTCTCGAAGATAAGAGGTCTCTTTGTTTCATTGATGGTGTAAAAGCATGTATAAAAATAGGCATCCTATGGTAGATCTTAGCTTTATTATCAACATTTACAACAAAGTAACTAATTGGATTGTTTGCTGGAAACTTCGAAACGGAACAGCGTAGAATAGTCATATTGAGTGACACGCAAACCATCGGCCACAAAACAGTTGCCATCTCGCAGAACTCCATGGCACTTAGCTCCATCTTCTCTTCTCCTTTGTTGTTGGCTTTGTTCCTCGTCCTCTGGTCTTTATTGACCGAATGGGGACCACATTCTGCCAGAGTGATCTTGGTGATAGATTTGCTAGAATCAGTCCATTGGTCCATTGACTTTTTGACTACTATTAAAAATTCACGAAAATGTTAAGAACTAACAGAAATAATATGATGTGTGAAAAAAGTAATAAAATCGATCAAAAAATGGCTTAGTTTTAACTGATTTAAAGACAGCGCTACAAAAATGTGACGTCATATTTCATACGGCCATAGTTACGTACTACAAATGGCCGTTTTGCGCGACATGGATAGAAAGTGCCCCAACCAAAAACTAAAGCATGTAGCTACTCTATTTTTTGAGCGATTTTTACTTTTTTGAGCGATTTTATTACTTTTTTCACACATCGTGTTATTTCTGTTAGTTCTTTGGAATAACATAACATTGTCGAATTTTTGACAGTAGCCAAATAGCCAATTTGTTAGTCGCCAACTCCATAAAAAAACAAGCATTATCTCATTGCAGTTCCTAACAAAGCTCCACTTGATGGACTATTCATTGTTGCTGGGTATGCACGAGTGTGGGCGTGGCGAGGCAGAGGCGGAGGCAGCGAGGCAACGGGACGCGGAGAACGACAGCGATAACGGAGACACTGACACCGACAGCGATACTGATAACAGGCATCATGGGGACCGGTAAGCTTCATCAGATTTTCACTCTGCTGGGGTAAAGCCCTCCTCTCTGTCTGAAAGACAGTGTGCCATAATCAACCTGATAGTTCCAGAGGTTGATGTTTCACATGTCTTTAAATTTTTGGTTTCGTTATTACATGCTGGTTTCCTCATGAGTACTTTACTTATTGAAACAGCCCCCACCCCTACCCCTAGGGATTTGTGTTTGTTCAGCCTTCGCTTGGTAGAAGCGGACTCAGAGGGTCGTACATGTGTGTGTGTGTGTGTATAGCGGCAATGCACCTGTGTGCCTTTAAATTTTTCTTAGAAATAAAGTAGTATAATTGTGCCCCCACAGATGGGGCTACAACACTCCACCGGACAGTCCGCGCGGGTTCGCTCGCCAGTCGTCGCTGCGGTACGAGGGCATCATACCCGAGCTCGACATATACGCCATACCCAGCCAAGACAGTGAGTCCTAAATATTACACTTATCATTTACTAGCTGTTGCAAGCGGCTTCACCCGCTGCAACCCACGGGAATATAAAATCGGGATAAAAACTATCCTATTTGTTAATTCAGGTTATAAACTATCTGTGTACCAAATTTCATTCAAATGCGTGCAGTAGTTTTTGCGTGAAACCTCGTGTCTACGACAACTAGCCCATTTCAAAACTGAAACTGACGTAGTAATACAAGATGATTTTTTAGTCACCGTCCATTTTTTTTCTAGGCATTAGGTATCATTCATTAAAACCATTTAAAAAAAAATCGATGCGTTAAATTTTCATAATTAATCATTTTCTCGAAAGAATTATCCGTTCTCCATAAAAAGTTAAAACTTTGTGTATTCAATCATTTTCGCCAAAGATTAATATTTCAGAATTTGGCCGGTGACTAAAAATCATCTTGTATATACCCACTTTTACATCATTTATTTTCATTTCAGGTGCCCCCAAAAAGGAGATTTACTTCGTTGCCCTGATTGATGTACTGACGCACTATGGTGTCAAGAAACAGGTAAATACATGCATTAAAACTTTTCTGTAAGTCAAGAGGTTGACCAATAAGGTTACTATGAACAACTGTTGGCATTGTAACCATCGATAAATACTTTTCAGAGTTGAGATAAATATTATATCCATGTGATAGTATCACTAAATAGAGTTTAAGCATAAGCATAGCATAATCATCCTAAAATGTTCCCACTGCTGAGACTCTAAATATGAGAGGAAGAGGCTATAATCCACCACGCGGGCCATGTACGAGTAAATAGACGTTACCATCACTATAATAAATTTTCAGGCGGCGAAAGCAGCAAAGACAGTGAAATACGGCAGCAACGTCGACGGCATATCGACCTGCGACCCCGAACAGTACGGGAAACGGTTCATAGAATTCGTAGCTAAGGCCATCGAGGGCAACTAGACGCCCAGCGCACATCGGTGCTTCTTTTAGTACTTATTTTACGTCGCGGAGTAGTGGCGAAATGGAGGGCTAAGGGCAGTATGGAAAATGATGTTAGGGAATTACGCGCCGTTGGATATGCCACGTTAGACTTAGCGCCGAAAGTTGCAAATCCAATAGCTGTTGAAAATGTGGTGACTGTCGCTTACAGAAACTTTATAGCGCCTACTCGACTAAAAATTAATATTTGTGTCGAGGCGGAGTTGAGTTGTTCCTGTGAGTTACGGTCGTACATGTCTAAAGGTGTAACTGAATGAGACATACCGGTTTTTATTGAACTCCATGAAAACGCTCCAATTACTGGCCACATGACACTGCCGACTGTCACCGTTTTTATCGAGTTCTATAGAAACAAGTAGTGTCGCTCCGGTCTCTCATTGCAATTGGGCGACATTGGTGCATTGACTTACGGTTACTATCGTCTTTAGAAGAGCACCTTTAGGATTGGTGTAAAGATAAATATAAACTCGTTTTTAGCCTGCATATTAGCACTCCATTTGTTTACTATTCTGTGTTTATACACACATACAGGTGACGCTACTGTCTCTTGAGGTATTAAGAACATTGCCTAACGTTAAATTTATTATAAGTTTTCAAGATTGGCTGAAATTCGCACAATATTTAATTTCGGTGACATATTCACGGTTTGACAGATCAGTGTTCCCTACTTATGGCGGTGGTTATCGATGAAGACCCACAAGCCAAGAAGGGGCATTTGTTTAATAGTCTTAAATGACAAAATAATTTTAAAAAGCACGAAAATTAAAAAAAAAAGCTTTAGAAACTGTAGCGTCACTAAGGAATATTTTGGACTGAAAGGATACAATTTTTTCTAGTTTCACTTTCGAAGTTTTTTTATTAGTATGGATACAATTTTCATAACGAAATAATTAACATGAATGATTACTACTAAGTTTTAAATATTTTCACTAAACAGTGCTGAATGATTCTTTTGACATTTGCATTAAATTGATAGGAAGAATTATTGAGATTGTAGAGAGCGCTGCTGGTTAACATTTGTGAGATTGTTTGTGGAAAATCAAGAAAGCGACGTTAAATCCGCGTCAAAAGAATGATACATCACTTTTCATTCATTTAGTCCCCGCTAGCTCATTTATTAGATCTTATTAAGTTCACTCAGGATCCTTTGTTTTGTAATAATTGGAGGTTACAGGGTGACGTAGATTAAAAAAGGGCTGGTAGTTTATTTAGACGCGTTTTCTGATAAGACAGTTGATAATAATTTCTCTATTTACTCGGTCCCTGTCAGTAAGGGTGAAATCATTTGCATCTCTTTCTGTTAATTGAAGCCGTCGTTTGCTAGAGCGAGATGGTTACTGGCTAAAATCTAGTGTTCTACACTCATGCTATAACGTGGTGTTAGACTTGCTGCTTGAAAGAATGGCAATTCTGAGTTAGAAGTGGACGGGATGGAAATTACCTACAACCACCACTTATGGCAGTAAAATTGTGTCCCAGCGTGAGAAAAGATATGGATTTATACAGCATTTATAGCTCGCATGTCCTTCCTACTAAATTAAGATTGACACTTGTGCTGTAAATGTTGGTAGTAGGTTCCCTATGCGTGTAAATGTAATGTATCACCCTAATATTGAGATTAACCGAGTGACATCGATAAATTATCGTCGTCTCGGCTTTTAACGTTTTATTAATTTCACGTAGTTACGTACTGAAAGAAGCACCGCATAAATGTTGTTATATCTTGTCCAAGACAAGTCCCACGATACAGTAAGTGTAATAACGTCGATTCTTATTGAGGAATTAAATGCAAAATAAAATAATTTTTTCATAAAAAAATAATGTTATAAAAAAATTTCGTAGTGAGAAGGCATGTCATTGATAATTATAGCGATTTTGTGAAACTATCGGACAGTCGGCGAAGAGTTTGTCGTTTTTATCAAATTAATAATAAATCGTATTTTTATTCGCTTTGCGTGCGAATTAACAGTTGTGCAATAGACACATTTATAGTCTGATTTGTGCTATATCATGGAAAGCTTGGCTCTGGGAAGTGGAGACAAATTTTGACCGCGAAATATGTACTGCGGGTTACTTGTTTTTTCAATTCACTGTACATTGGCAGAATAGTCGACATCGGCTTTAATTGCCATTAAACAAAAATAGAATAGAATGCACTGCGGGTATACCTGATTTAAGGTGGCTCCAGATGCTGCGGGTTACCGCGAGAGAGAGATACCGCGGCCTCGACATAAAGGGCTAAGAGCTAAGAAGGAACATGGGTGGTTTTTAGTCAGTAGAAGTCTTGACACTTCCTTTCGCTCTGCCCAAGAGCGGAAGGGTTATTTGATGGTTTCCCACACCCCAAAAAAAAGGTGTCTCCAGATCCTGACAGATATGTTTGATTGATCCTTTAGAAGGGCATAAATGCTTTGGAAAGATGCTGGCTACTGCTCGAGAAGACAGAAAACTATTTCAAAACGATGTGTCATAAATACGGTTGGGTTCTGTAAATGTTTCACACTTACCTCAGGTTGGGCCTTCCACGTTCTAGCACAATTCAAGTTCCGTCGGTCATTGTCTGAAACAGGGACGGTTTACGGGTTGAGAGGGACCCATATTTTTACAATTATAATGTTCTACACTTTCGTCTTGATGTTTGCAATAATAATAATAAGCGGACCCTTTTTGACAATATTTCACTTTACTTCTTACACTTGTGTCCCTGTTTTGTGCTATTTTGAATCTTATTGAATAATGGTGAGTTTGAGGTTGCCTTGTTTTAATGTTTGGAATTAAGACTGTTGTCCTTTGCACACAAGTTACAATAGAATTTCTGTTGTGACTCGCGTATAACCGCGGACACCACTCTGAACCTTATAACTAAGGTCACAAGGGTCCAACTGCCATTGTTCGCGGTTGTACACCTATGAGTAAGATTAACTAAGGGTTTGGTTGAAAGTGATGGAAATAATAATGAATGTGTGAAATCTGCGATGTTTTTGTATTTAATACACAAGGTGTGTCGAGGCAGCCTCAAATTCAGTTATAAAGCTACTACGCACTCTCCCAAATCCTGATGGAAAATATCCTTTTACGATAAATAAAGTCCAATTTGTGAATCGATCGTGTCTTATAGCTAAATTCTCTAGCGTTTTCGCGGATTGTGATCGATTTATAAATTGCAAAGTGCTTAAAGTGCGTGCACGTTGGTAAGCACTAAAGCGGGTGTACTAAAACTGGTCATTCAAGGGATCTCAATGAGGGTAAACACACTGGACAAATGTGTGTGAGACGTCACCGTAGCACATAAGGTGCCGTTCCGCGGCATAGGGACATTTATCGAATAATCTGTGACCTATAGGCATACAAGAGAAGTATAAGAGAACGGCAGGCTCGTATAGCCGTTCCTAGAACAGTTTTACGACATAAAACCATCATCATCTGCCTAGCCTTTTCCCAACTATATTGGGGTCGGCTTCCAGTCTAACCGGATGCAGCTGAATACCAGTATTTTACATGGAGCGACTGCCTATCTGACCTCCACAACCCAGTTAATACTAGGTAATACGATACCCTTTGGTAAGACTGGATGTCAGACTTTCAGGTCACTGACTACCGTAACGACTGCCAAAGATCTATATATGGCACCCGGGACCAACAGCTTAACGTGCTTTCCGAGGCACGGAGGAAACTCGGTATGTAATGGGCGGTCACCCATCCACAGATCGACCTAGGCAAGCGCAGCTTAACCTAAAGATCGACCCGAGTGGCAGTTCTTATTAAGCCACGAGCTCCTCCAACACGACATAAAACCATCAAGCGCAAAATTTGAATCAAGTATGGACTGACCGCATTAAAAGCCTATATATACCTCATTCATGTTGCAGTAATCGATGATTATTAAAATTTGAGCATTGGTCGAAAGAAATACCGCGGCCTCGACACAAAGGGCTACGAAGAAACATGGGTGGTTTTTATTCGATAGAAGTCTTGACACTCCCTTCCGCTTTGGACAGAGCGGGAGGAGTCGTTTGACTATCAAAAAAAAAGTGTGTTTCAAACGTTCAGACGTTCGAAGGTAAAGTTTTAAATTCGTTTGAAGGTGTTTGCCAACGTATGCGTACCCAACTGTGTGTACAGGTGAGGCTGCATTTTACCATTAGCTGAAATAACCTGTATCGGCATCATTCATCAATTTCCAGAATACCATTTATAGTCAATGCAGTTCTTCTGTACACATTCTCTTTAAAAAAACCTCAGCACGTTCTCAAATAATTTTCATAACTCGTTACTAGCTTTTTATAATGTTCCGCTAACGTAGTTTAGTATTGACAAATTATAATGAATAAATAAGTAAATAAAAATGTTAAATATCATTGAATTAGGATGTTGACGTGTTACGGTTGGCCAATTTAACTTTATCAATGAAATTACATGTATACTATTATAATTGGCCGTTGTATTATATATCTTATTGTAATGCCTTCGATATATTGTATATTGTTTGAAGTACATACATGTTTTGTTTATAATAAAGTTGTAAGAATATGCCCCTGGGGAGTATGGATCGATTCCAAGCGAATTAACTTATGAAATTGTCAATAAACGATTTTGAATTTGATTTTATATTGTAGTGATTCTAGATGTGAAAAGTTATAAGAAAAATAGATTTGTTTCGATCCATACTCTCGGAAATATGAGGTATGTTGTTGATTGAAAATAAACTGTGTATTTGAACTGTCAGTAGTTCAGGATTACCTCAAATGTCGAGTAGTATAAAGTACCTACTCAGAGAACCTCGTAATGTTCGATTCCCAGGGAAGACTTATTAGTATATTCGGTATTGTACTCGTTAACATTTAACTATGTATTCTATTACAAGGACAGTTGAGTCCAAAATTGTATAAAAGAAACGGCCATTGTTAAGGTCGGTGTTTCGCCCATTACATTATGTCGTTTTTGCCAATATACCCATATCTAGTTCGCTTAGTTTCTGTCTAGAGTAGAGTTTTTAATAGTACGATGTAAGGTTTTGTTATTTATTATTCTATATTTCGAATAAGACTTGGATTGTTATGAAGTCTTTGTGATTTATTCTGTGAAAATTCAAGTGCCGTTTACGGTGTACTAATAATATTGGTAAATTTTATACTTTTTAGGCATATCTTTCACGCCTTCTAGCGTGATCGAACACGCCATAACGAATGTTTAGCTGACCTCAGAATAATTGTATTACTCTTCATAATTCTTTTTAACTTATGACGTTTTATCGGGAAAACATTACAAGATTTATTATTCATGAAAATCAGTATACAGGGCGCCATTCGGTACGCCTTGGATATGAAATAATTTTGTCAGCCGTTCGATTTTTTTTGTGATAGATATTGTTTACTTTTAGATATTAATTTTATATTAGATTTCAAGTTGTCCACTTCTTCATGTTTCTAAATTTAAATGAGGAGAACTATTTTGTTACAGGGTGGTCAACTTCAGTAGGTTAAAAATCCTTTGTTACCCTCTCAGTGAAGAGGAATTTTATTAATTTTATCCCGATCCCCTGTCTACATAATCCTGAACAATGTGTTAGTCATAAAATGATTCAAATTATGTCATATGTGTTGCCATTGTTTAGGTCGGTAATTGTATTTTAATTTGTAGTTATGTTATTTCGAATAGGTTTTATCTTGTTATCGGTGACGGTTGCAGCCACGAGCCCGCAGTCTACGGCATATATTTATTAAACGATAGCTTCGCTACATACAAACATATTCGGCATGTAAGCAACACGGTTGAAATGCTAATTCTCTAGTCTACTACTCTTGTAAAGACAAAAAAATGTGTATGAAAAATTAAAACTTAATTTTTTAAATATTCGGTTTATAAAGATTCTGCATTATAAAAGGTTTTTTTCTTTATTTCCCTTCGCAACCCTAGAATTATTTTGGCATAGTGATAATGATTAAAATGAAAATACATGTTTGGGACGTACATAGCGCGTGTGATAATCTAAAATGACGTGCTAGACAAAGACAGCGCCACAGAAATGTGACTTCACATTTCATACCGCCATAGTTACTTACTATAAATGGCCGTTTTGCGCCACAAGGATAGAAAGTGCCCCCAAAAAAAACTTCTAAACCATGTAGCTACTCTATTTCTTTATCGATTGAATTTCTTTTTTTATCGATTGAATTACTTTTTTTATCGATTGAATTACTTTTTTCACATAGGTATCGTGTTATTTCTGTTAGTTCTTTGAAATAACATTTTCGTGAATTTTTAACAGTAGTCAAATAGCCAATTAGACTTCATTTTCAACCAGTAAAAAGGTATGGAAATGGGGTAGGGTACCTACGAATAAAAACACTCATTATTTTTTATAATAATTTTATTAGTAAAGCTCCCAGGCCACGGCATATCTTACAAACAACTAGTCCATCCTCGTCTTGACGTGCTTCTCGGTGATTTTGTCTTTCTCGATGATGTGGACCACTGCGCCCCATCCGGAGATCGCGTCACGGTCGGCGGCGTTCACTAGCGCCTGAGGAGATTAATTGGATTAGTTTCAAGAAAGATGTTAGAAGGACAAGGGTATCATTTAAGCTATCACCAATTTAATTAGTTTTGTGTTTCTTAAATAATAGGGTTTGTCCTCAAAATAGTAGATCTGTCACCAAAATGTAGTCACCAAACAGTATAAAATCAATTCCACAATAAATCACCTAAAATCATGGAGATATAGGCTCTAGTAGCAAATAAATGTTTTTGTATGTATTATAATAGTTCAGTGGTCTGTCTGCAGGGATTAAAGGAACCTAACTAACCGAACCTCGGGGTGACCTTGACGTCGACCCTCTAGGGTTAGGGTTTCTTTCAGCATTATTTGGTGACAGATCTACCATTCTGGGCACAAAACTATTGTTTATGTAATAAAACTATTATTATAAGAACGAAGTTTATATTCATCTAATGCACTACCTTTTTGTTGCTCTTATTTTACACATAATTATATTAACATTAATTTGATAATTCATTTCTGGAAACACTTTTTGTTTATCTGAGAACGATAATATTTCGTGGCGATAGATCTATTTATTAGGTGATACAACTTGATGACAAATATAAATTTTGGTGATAGAAAATATAGTTCCCGAAGGACAATGGTGTACTTAATTATTGTAGAAGGAATCTTAGTACTGGTCCCAGCTTCGGCCCGATTTCAACCAGTCACAATAACCGCGAGGATCGATTTCCACCTGTACTGGTCCCATTTTGGTAGAAACCAGGGCCTTTGAATGAATTTAATTAAGTTCAGCAAGCAGGTTTTATGCTATCAGGTGACAATACAGTTTGATAGTTATTAGTTATCATCTGAATAGGCTTTTTGAGTGATTTACCCCTGGCAAAGTTAAAATATCTTGTTAGTGATCCATGCTCTGCAAATCAGAGCATGTTAATAAATGATGTTTACTTAAAAATGCGGAGAGATTGGTAATACTTTCATGGACAAGCACTTTCAAAAATAGCTCTACTTCTATTACTTTTGACTTCTAACCTTTGGATTTGCAAACTAAAGTTATTTGGAATAAATGGCATAAGGTCTGTTCTGTACTGGATCCGAGTAACCACATTTGGCATACCAAAGGTCAAAGACAGTTGTTATGTGTATGATAGGAGTGGTTGGTATCACTTCCCTAGACAAGCTTTGTCACAAAGAAAGTTTACTCCTACTTTTTGATTTGTCAAAACAATCATACCTGTGAGATGGTTTCAAAGAGCTCATCTGGTGACAGGTTGGGTTCCCACAGAGCTTCACACATACCATACAGCTGTTCTGAACAAGTTCCAGACACCACAAAGTCCTCTGGCTCATTGGGGCAGCCAATCTGTGGAGCAAAATAAGTAAAACATTGTCAAAGGTGATTGGAGCAAGGCATTGATAACAATATTAATTCAATGGTAATTAGAAAAAAAAAAGGTATTGAACATGGTGTTTGTAAGATAGCTTACCAGATCCATATTGCACACATAGGGCTGGTTATCATAGGGATCTAGTCCAGCAATGACAGGCTCAATGAAGTAGGGTCCAAAACGTCTCTCATATAACAGGTTGGACAGCATTGCGGAGAACGTCTTGGGTCTCATTATTCTATTCTCTTTCAGCTCGTAAAGGTTCATTCTGAAAATAAAGATATAAATCTTGTTTAAGTTCTTAAGTTTATGTTGATTAAAATATACATTTTTAAATTGAGTTCTTGAATCATGAAATATAATTATTATGAGTATCCCTCGTACAGAAAAGGAGGGCTGGATACCACCAGTGGCCACATTTTAGGCTAATGATGTATGGGGTGGGATGTGTAAATATATGTATTGCAAATGCTAATTATTCAAAAAGTAAGTGGTTGCTTACCTAAACTTTAGTCTCTGGAATACGGTCTGTGTATCAGTGGCTAAGCCAGGAAGGCCGACGTAGAGCGTGGGTCCCATTTGATACACCTTTGGAAAGTTGGTGGACACAGTCTGCGCCTGAATACCATAGCGTTTGTCTGTAGCAATCGCCACGCAGTCCTTCCCTTTCATTGCGACCACTGCGCCTCCATTGTAGGCTAAAATAGACTGAAAACAACCGGGTTATTAGAAAGAGGAAAGAGATCAAGAGCCCGCAATGAGCAGTACATTTTAAATAAAACAATACAATAAAATTACAGGAAGGGCGAGAAGTTGTATGAATTTCTAATGACTTCGAACCTATTAAGACTAAGAAATAGTTCAAACCAAGATGTATTACAACAAAATACAAATTATGCTTCGTAATGTTCATGACGCTAACATAACCAATTTTTAAAGGATTCTTATAATAATTGCTCTAGAACAGGTACAGCTACTTTAGCATTGTAAAATATACTTACCATTTTTCTTTATGTAAATAAATCCAGCTATTTTTTAGTAAAAACACAGCAATAAACTTTACACGGGAAACCGAAAAAGTGACAATTCATCGGCGACAATTTGTATCACAGATAAAAAATTAACTAATAGCGGCCATTGACAATTATTATAAGACTTCTTCTTGTCTTTGGGTATACTAAAGGCCTAGGGACAGAAACTACAGCACAGCTCTATTCGCGAGTTTTGTAAACTAAAAAAAAAGATATTTGTAATGAAAGGCAGTTGACATAATTATTATCCTCTTGCCCAAGATACCAAGTCCCATGTTACTTAAGTATCTTGACTGTTGAATGTTGTGCATTTTTAACCGAAACTAAAAAAGAGGTCATAATAGAGAGTGGGAAACATTTCATTCTTTGTAATTGTACTTAAATCGGCGTTCCCAATACGAGCCGTGCGACTTCTTGGATTCAGGCGTCGCTCACGTCAACACTCACGAGGCACGATCGCGACGAGGCTTATAGCAAATAATTATTTGTAGTAGGATTGTATGCATTAAACGAAACTTCCGAAACATTAGTAACATAATTATTGTTTATTTAAAAAAGTAACACAGTCTTTTCTACGTTATGTTCAGGGCAATGCAGCCTGTAATTCTTTAGCGTAATCATCAAGCCGGGCTGTCATATTAAAACCCCAATGATCTTTTACTTGACGACAAAGATTTAAATCCATTTCAACAATGAGAAGACCGTCATTGGCTCTTGAGAGGCCAGGAGTTCTGCGCCCATTAGGAGCTGCCACGTAACTCGAACCATAATATCTCCTAGTTATATTATTCTGATTGATGTGAGTTGTGAAATCTTCAGTACCAACTCTATTGAGGCTACAAGTAAAATAGCTATTAGCAATCGCTGCGGTTCGGGCTTCTATCCCCCAAAATGATTCTCCAAATTCTGAAATGGTTGCTGCAGGATTGAAAACAATTTCTGCTCCATTGAGTCCAAATATTAACCAGTTTAAAGCATGATGACGACCGTAGCAAATATTAATAGCAATCCTAGCGTATTTCGTCTCGAAAACTGGATGTCCAGTGTTGCCAGGCAAATAATAAGAAGTCTCACTGAAACTCCCAACACTAGGTAAATGGTTTTTGCGATGTTTTCCTATGTTTTTTCCATTTTCGTTTATAACGACTGCAGTATTCCACCACACTCCATTGTCATTTTCCAAAATAGGTGATACAATAACCATTTCGTGCTTATTAGCCAATTCACTCAGAAACTGGAAGCTTGGACCATTTTCTGCTGATTCTGCAAATTCTTTCCATTCTTCCTTCTCTCGAGTACACAAGAAAAATGGCATAGACCATGCTTCTTGTAAACACAGAATCTGGACACCTTCCGAAGCTGCAGCATCAATTAACTTTTCAACTTTAGCAAAAATTGCATCTCTCTGCTTGTCTATGGGCTCATTAGTTGGCAAAACTATTGAATGCTGGATTAAACCGACCTTGACGATTTTCGGTGCCCTCATAACCTCTTTTGCAGCATCAAAAGAAAAGGCTGCGACTTCAAAACCATGCACCTTACCTGCTGAAAACGTAGAATCTTGAAGTTTTAGCTCACAATGGTCCGTCCTTCCATAGTGTATTCTATTAAACTCCTTTAGCTGCTCAGAGTTTAAATTATTTTTGACAATTTCGTCTAAACTTTGCGCTGTTTGGGAGTTCATGTTTGAAGTAAAATGATATTAATAGCTCTGGTATATAAACAAGAGATAAGTTGCGTAATGTTGTGTGCGATGTAAATAAGCGTGGCTTGAGTAACTAATCGATGTTTAACATATCGGCTCGCGACTCGTTATGATTTAACACATAATACTTACTTTTCAAGATTGGTCAACATTTGATAGTTTAGTTTACTTTAGCTGTTTTTGTTAATTATCTGGTGTTTGCCTTTTAGCAACTTGAAAAAATATATTATACCTGGTCTACCTACTTTTCGATAATGTTAATCTATCTATTATCAGGGAAGAAGAAATTATTTTAACTCTAGTTTTATTAGCTAGTGCTTAGGAACCTATTTAATTAAAATAGCTAGCTTGTACCTAAATAAACTTCTACTAAATACCTATATAAAATCAAACATACGGACAGCCGGTATGGCTGTGGCATATTGCTAGCTAATGTAATAAAAAAAAAAAAAAAATTTAAACTTTTTATTTCAAAAACATTTCATTAATTTTGGTTAAACACACATCGCTTAATCTTAAATTTGAAAAATTATGTGCGAGTGAGGCGTCTCGCTTGTTTACATTATAAAATTCAAGATACATTATTTATTTGTTTGTGAAAGATCTGGAGAAACTTTGTATTGATCCACTGTGAGGTAATATTTAATTATTTGTTTTATTTGCAAAGTTGTCTTTGATTTTAATTTATTATTTAATTGCTGGAGTTTATTCAAAAAGTTAGGTAACAAGTACCTCCAGGTCCTTCTTCCATACCTATACATTGTTACATTTCGGCAGATTATATAATGGTAGGTATTCTAAACATCTTAAGTTGGTGGGTCTTATTGTTTTACTTATTTTATCAATTTCGTTAGCATATTGTGATATTAAAGCTAGTTTAACTTTGTCAAAGACATTTATTACTTTACAATATTCAAATAATTGTTGATAGTTGTCTTTAAATTTAAGCTTTATTTTATAAGGAACTATAATTTTTAACATCCTAATCTGTATGTCATAAATTTTTAGTAAGTATGTTTTATATGTTCTGCCATAGCTAGCTATACCATATCCGATTATTGAATCTGCTAGCGCCAAATACATTAGTCTTTTGGTTCTGTATGGTAATTTATGCCTCAATATGCTGAGTTTTGCCAATATTGACCTGAGTTTGTTACAAACATAGTTAACATGGGGAATAATCTTGTATTTTACGAAGCAAACCTTAGCATAGCTTTACCTTGCGTTTAGGTGGTCAAGTGACATGGCTTTGGTATCTAAAAAATATTCAGTGTCGGATTTTTCCGCTACCTCAGTTACACAGTAATAGCTACTGTGTTTAATTATAAAATAAGATATTTACTCAAAACAGTATTGTAATCTAGGGCGACCTGTGGTTACTGTATGACATTAATATGGTCGTCTAAGTTGCCACTACCGCAATATTTGATACTCCGTCCATTTCGAAACATAAAAGGAAAAGTTGCAGATGAAAACGATGCTTAAATAATTGGATTTTTCAAAAATGGTTTTTAAACCATCCATAAAGGATGAAAAACAGAGTTATCAACTCTATGAGAAAGGCGTTTCTAAAGATGGAAATCAAATTCCCTGTTGTGTTGAGATCTTATATCTTTGCTATGCACGCTGACTTTTCTGATCCTATGGAAACCAACATGCATGAGAACCAAAAAATCGAAAAAATAATAAAAGTTTTTTGTTTTATTTTGAGTATTCGCACCCTGGCCCGTTGTGAATTTCTGTCGACTCCCATGACTCACATGCCTGTGTCGACTGTGTCCTAGCAGTTGGTACATAATAGGCTGATTCATTATGCTGTTAGTAAATCTAGTTAAATGCTTCTTACGATGGATGAACGTGGATGAGGTAAATGGAGTATGTAAGTATCGTAGATCTTCAAACAGTTGGCATATCGAGTTTGAAAAATAAACGTCTAGTTACTTTAAAACTGGTCCCAGACCCTCCGCCAGTCACATGGTGGAGGACATCTATGGAGAATTTCCATAGGAAACAATAACAAAGGGCTGGTCAAGGCCTTTCTACTATGTCGGTAGAAAGTTCGAAGGTCGTTCTCAATTGACTAGTCTTCTGTATTAAGTATGGGATTACACACATATTGATTCTGCACGGCCATGCTAACGGCAAATATTTAGGAACTTCTACTTAAGTAGATGATGGTAAACAAATTAATTAAATTAACTATACCTAAACAATATCACATGATCAAATTATCTGTGAACAACGCATGAAACACTTGACTAGGAGATATACCTACCTAAAACAAATCTCAAGAATAATAAATAAACAACAGTTGTCAACTAGATATTGCAACATCTGAATTTATTTTCACAATCTACTATCATCGCCCGACACCCCGGATACCTCTTATTTCTCCGGTCACGTAGCCCGCAAAAGATAACCAAATATTTTTCAGAGTCGCTTCTAAACTTATCTCGAAGGGTCGAAGGTCGCCCACAACAGCCGGACCACACAGATAAAACAATCAAACCTACGGCCAATGCATCACTAACAACCTCAAAGGTATTTAAGCGCCGGCGCAGGCCGAAAAGCGCAGTCGTTAACTGGTTATCCAAGGGAGTAGACATACACACATTAATACTTTAAAAATGGAAAACGAAACTCTGAGCTTTGAAGCCATCATCAACAACAACCTCAGTGGTCGTGATCTTGAAGAGTTCAACAGAATTCACTATGGAAGAATCGACAATCATGAAGTTAAACTGAAGGAGACTTCGATCGCAGCTGCAAAGGAAGCCGACTTCGAAATCGCTGCGTACGCATTCCCCGCCAAGAAAGAACAAACTAGACCTCCCAGGATTGTGAAGGTGGGTGTCATCCAGCACTCCATCGCCGCCCCCACCGACCGCCCAGTTAACGAGCAGAAGAAAGCTATCTTCGAAAAGGTTAAGAAGATCATCGATGTCGCCGGTCAGGAAGGTGTCAACATTCTTTGCTTCCAAGAACTATGGAACATGCCTTTCGCCTTCTGTACAAGGGAAAAGCAGCCATGGTGCGAGTTTGCTGAATCAGCTGAAGACGGTCCTACCACGAGATTCCTGAGTGAGTTAGCTGCCAAATACGCAATGGTATTCGTGTCCTCTATTCTCGAAAGAGACGAGACCCACTCCGACATTTTGTGGAACACCGCTGTGGTCATCAGCGACACCGGCAGCGTCATCGGGAAACACCGCAAGAACCACATCCCCAGGGTAGGAGACTTCAATGAATCTAACTACTACATGGAAGGTAACACTGGCCACCCAGTCTTCGCGACCCGGTATGGTAAGATCGCAGTGAACATTTGCTTCGGCCGTCATCATGTGCTGAACTGGATGATGTTCGGGCAGAATGGTGCGGAGATTGTGTTCAACCCGTCAGCTACTATTGCTGCTGAAGCTGGCAGTGAGTACATGTGGAACATCGAGGCGAGAAACGCTGCGATCACCAACTGCTACTACACGGCGGCTATCAATAGAGTTGGGTACGAGGAGTTCCCTAATGAGTTCACATCGGCTGATGGGAAGCCTGCCCACAAAGATTTGGGTCTGTTTTATGGATCCAGTTATTTCACCGCTCCTGACGGTGTCAGGTGTCCAGGACTTTCGCGTACGAGGGATGGTCTGCTGATCAGCGTCTTGGATCTGAACAAGAATAGGCAGATTAAGGACAGGCGCAGTTACTACATGACCCAGCGTTTGGATCTGTATGTCAACAGCCTTAGCAAGGTACTCGAAATGGACTTCAAGCCACAAGTTGTCTATGAAAATGAGAAGTGAAACTGTAGTAGAAGCTTTGAAATTCCGCGATAATAACTGTATGGAAAAAATCCTAATATTTATGCAATACCTAACTAACCTCATGTATTGATTGTCTATGTAACAGCTTTGATTCCCTGTGAAAATAATAAAAGTTTACAAAGATTGCTCTTTGTTTTTTCCCACGTAATTGAATTAATTTATCAGCTTATGACATACTGTGATTAACTTTAAAAGTAAACATTAAACTGAGAAAAGTAAACATGTTTATCTTTCGTACATATTATTTCATTAACAATTTTCGGCCTACATCTATTGTCAATGTTTAATTGATGAACTCTAAGTACCTACTTACGCAATAGTAGACGCAGTTTTTATAACTTGACAATTTTTTTTGAGATATTTTAATATCTCATTCTTATTCAGGTTATCATCTTAAGAATATCATACCACTCCACTGCTGGACAAAGGTCTGCTGCCATGATCGGACCTAGAACTCTTTCGATCCAATTAATAGGTAATTTTAATTTTATTGCTACTCTAATACTAGGCCGTTCATCTGTAACTGGGCCCATTTTTTATTCCATTAATTTTTACGTTCGAACTTCGAATTGTGTTGTTGTTTGTATTAACTAATGTGTGAACTTATGTATGTAAATACACATTCATAACTTCACGCTATTACTAATGAGGGTATGCAGACACTACACATCGATACTGTTTTATGTCTGACGATATAAACCCTAACTTAACCTAACCTACGTACAATAAACAATACCACACACAGAGATGATTAGAAATTATCGTTAAACTCTTATCATAGTTTACTTTTATTGTCTCCCGATATTAGCATATTTGCTTCATTAAGAAAACTGTTAATGAGGGTCCTATCTCCACTGACTGCACATTATCTAAGGTTATTAAGATAATCCTACTAAGGTGGATATGCTTTTTATGTTTAGAATCAATTATTCTCATAATATTTATACAAATCTAGCATATCATAAGGTTAGGCAGAGTCTGAGGTGCACAAACGTTTTTGTTGTGATTTAAAGCCCTATTGTAGTAGGGGGCACAATGTAAACACAAATTTAAACTTCGGGTTGTTACTGAGAAATTCTTGGTGCAAAATCCCTACAATATTCAGCTTGACTCGAGAATCGAACCCACTACCTCATGTTCAGCATAGTAGTAGTACTTATTTTATGTTTGAATTCAAATGAATTATCTTGTTGAAAAGGAACGCAAGAATTAAGTATTACACTGGCTTTTTATAAAAAATTGTAACCCGGAAAGGAAACCATGCATGGATTGAAGTAACACAAGTGCGTAGAAGATTACTATGACATAAACATACGTGTTATGATATAAAGAAAAACACCATAGCTATGCTATAATAAAAACCACATTAATTTTATCTAGATCTGCGCAGTTTATAAGCATTTAACAACCGTATGATTGATGAATTTGAATGTGTATGGAGTGGGCCTAGCACGAACGAAGAAGAAGCAAACATACAGGGTGTACACGACCCATTCACGAAGGTGTCAACCAAGCATTATTTATATCAAACTAAGATTACGCAAACATTTTTTTTGGGTGAAAAATTACATTTTGGGGTAAAACTCAATGTCACTGGCACTCTTAAAATATTGTGCTAGTGGATGCTTTAAATACACACATCAAAAGTGTCTAGGGATCAACATATATTTTTGCAATAACTTTTCTCCTGATTGATATTAATTAAAATTTTCTGTAAGGATTCATCAAATAAAGTGTTTTCGTTTGTCACAGTAACGATAAACCTTTGCATTAATAAAGAAATTTGCCATTTTCCTAATAAAGGGATTTTTGACATTTGAACCACTAACATTAAAGTTCGAAAAAAAGACTGAAATAACAGTTTTCTTTAAAATTTTATTGGGTAACTTAAACAATTAATAATCCGTGTTTCTACCGCGAACACTAACAACACAAGAACATCGGTTTGGCATACTCAAAATGAGTTCATCCAAATCACGCTGTGGAATGGCCGCCCATGTTCGTTGCAACAACAAAAAAAGGTCTTCTTGCGACTGGATACCCTCCATATTCGGCAGAGCTCTTCTCTGTAGCATATCCCATGCATGCTCAATCGGGTTCAAGTCTGGCGACTGAGCAGGCCAGGGCAGGACATTGATGTTAGCTGCGGCGAGAGTCTGTCTTACAACTCTTGCGGTGTGCGGTCGTGCATTATCATGCATTAACTGAAATAAGGGACCGATTTGCACTTGTAGAGGAACGATGACGTCTGATACAATCGTCTCAGCATAAATTTGAGCGTTGAGGTTGCCTCCATCCAAATACCCGCCCATACCATGATGGTTCCACCACTATAAGGATGGACTTCCTGGCAGGATTTTAATCGCTGTTGGCGTCCAGGGGTTCTCCAGTGTCGTATACGTCTTGTATCCGGTCTCATACCAAAACGAGACTCATCAGAAAAGCACACGAAACGCCATTGTTCTTCTGCCCAATTTCTGTGTTCAAGAGCCCATTGATATCGAATCCTACGATTGTGCATTGCTATAGGTGGTACCCGTAGCGGTCTTCGGGAATGAAGGTTCACTTCATGCAAGCGGTTTCTGACTGTTTGGTCGCTAATTAAGTTCCCTGAAGAGTGATGAAGCCTCACGGCTAACATCATGGCGGTTATTGTTGGAGCTCTTCGAGTTAAGATTTGAATGTATCGGTCTTGTCTCCGTGTGGTGCAGCGATACCGTCCTCCATGGCGCTCAGCCACGGTACCAGTGCTTCGGTAACGTGTCCAAAGTCGACTGATAACACTCTGACTTGTATTCAGAGCTAAAGCCACAGTACGTTGCCGGGAACCAGCTTCTATCATTCCCACGGCTCTGAGCATTTCTTCCCTGCTTAAATGACGTCGCCGCTCCATAATAACGTTGGTTTTAATCAGTAGTAGGGAAACAGTAGCACTAATAATGTCTTCAATGCGTTGTATGTTTTTATAGGGAAAATATTGACAGCTGATTTTCATCTTTTACTCGAATTTGATTCACAGTTCCTGATTCAAATTATGAAATGCACCAAAAAGGATCCATATAAATTTATAAAATCATAAATTTATTACAAAGCCACATCTCAATCTCAAGAAATCCGCATAAAAATGCTTGATCCCTAGACACTTTTGATGTGTGTAGTAAACGGGTCATGGAATAATTTAAGTAAAATTATAAACTGTTTTTTTTTAAATTTTATTCTGACGTTAGGTACATATTGTGTTATATCAAAATACAAAAAATAATAATTATAAATTAAAACTAAAAGTTAATACTTACATAATAAATGTACAACTACAACTTAGGCGTGCTAGTACTACTATTCAAAATCGTTCTTCATTAACGTTGGCCGTTTGTGCTAGGGTCACCATTATCCGGTCTGATCGGTACCAGTCCAGTGTATTTATTAATAGATTAGTAGTCTAGAAAGGTTCGCGTTATGTGGGACGCATGTTTTACTTGCTAAGCGTTAGATGAAGGACAACTTAGCGCACTGATCATGTAATTTAGATTTATGTTGGGTTGGAATTTTACTGTTTAAAAACAGATACCAGACGCTTATGTCCATTTAATTTTTGTCTTGCTTTTCGCTTCTTTCAGGGGAGCAAAAACTACTCCTTTTTTTGGGGGGTGGGAAATCATCAAATAACCTCTCCCGCTCTTGGGCAGAGCGAAAGGGAGTGTCAGACTTCTACTGACTGAAAACCACCCATGTTCCTTCTTAGCCCTATATGTCGAGGCCGCGATAACTAGTGTACAACCCGCGGCCCCGACGGGCGTTGGCCCTTTCGGGCCCCTCCCATGATGCTGACATCTCTTTGAGGCGCGCGTGGAACACGAACGCGCCGTCGACACGGCCTGTCGTCGTCGTAAGACGGACGGACGGCGAGCTAGCCCATCACTCACCGTCCACAGGCCCGCGTCTACGGTGGCCGGAGGTCATCGCAGGACCCCCGACGCCCGGAGCGCCTCCCGCGGCGACTGGGGCGAGAGGTTCTCTCCCTCTCGCGTTCCGCCGCCTCCTTCGCCAGCATCACTGCTTCGCAGAAGGAGGCGACAGCGTCCCATTCCTCCTCGCCCCGGACCATGGCTTGCACCAGGGCCGGGCGCGAGAGGTCGCCGCCGCCGATCGCCGCTACGAGAACACGGCGGGGCTCCGCCCAAGCGGGGCACACCTCCACTGTGTGCTCCACCGTGTCCTCCGGCCGATCCTCACAATGGTGGCATCCGGGCGTTTCCTCCCGCCTGAACAACTACTCCTTAGGTCGATCTTTAGGTTGTTCCTTGATGGCCTAAGTTGGTCCGTGAATGGGTGACAACCCATTGCATACCGAGTTACCTCCGTGCTGCTGGTCCTGCTGGTCCTTTGATGATCATTGACAGTCGTTACCGATATTTAGAGGCAAATCGGTTTGACAACCAATCTTACCAAGGGGTTTCTTTTTCTTTTTTTAAATAAACGTTGCCCCACACTAGGAATTTCTCCTGTATCGTGGGTGCGTTCACAAACATTTAAATTCACATACACAAATACCCAGACCCGAAACAATTATCTGTAGGTCATACAAATCTTTGTTCCGTGCGGGAATCGAACCCGCGACACGCAGCGCAGCAGTCCATTGCTTGAGCAACTGCGCCAACCGTGCCGTCACCGTGCCGTCGTGCCGTCGTGGTTTCCGACCCTTGTAATGTGTATTTTTTACATGGGTTTTTATTTACATTTTAGCCATTATTAACTTGAAAATGTAAGCATTCGTCCTCGCTAGGTAGCTGGCTTAGGAAATGAGCCTGAAGCCTCTGGCCTAGTGAGGGTTTAACTTCTAGCTCCGTATCTATAGGTAGGCCTTATATGTTAGGATAGTCCTAAATTATAAATTCTTATAACTTGTCCCCTTGACTATTTCTTTTAATAGTGCTCCCCTCCAGACTGAAAGTTAGGTAGGTGAGTGCTGTGTGACCTTACAGTTTTCTGGCTCTTACCAGGAAAATTGTAACGTTACACCCTAACATATTAAGGAAAAGGTTAGGAAGATCATGATTTCGAATCTTTTACTGGAAGTGAACAGTCACCTCTGCTTAATACTTCGGGGATTACCAGGCGTGATGTGCAGATTGCGTTGGACATCTTCTTAATTCAAAATACGATACACAGGACATCAAAATCTAACCAACACTTGTCTATACTTATTTACGACCATACAACGAGGGTGGCACTTAAAAAAAAACTGAAGTACAGTACACGCTTCTCGCTGAAAGCTCCGACACTCGCCAACGTCATAATTCCTCTGTAATTTTCTCACTCGCCGAAAGATGTCGCTAATGTGTTGCTCTCGCGATTGTCGCACCATCTAGTCTTCGGAACGGCAAACTTTAGGGTGCATTTTATTTGAAACTTATTTTGTAGGGAATAAAGTTGGTTGTTGCATGTGTGAGGGAACGGTCGTTGGTAAAGCCACTACTTTCTAGAGCACTTGTGGAGTTGCAGCCCGTGACATCCATTACAATAATGATGTCTTTGGTTTAGGGTTGACGCTGTCTTTTTATGAAGGGAAGTGAGATTTTGTGGTTTGATTAAGCAGGGATCTATTTCTTTCAAGCTGCTACGAACTACTGTCAAGCAAGTCATGCTTCTCTTGCTGTTAAGCACCATGCTGAACCAGCCAACTTGAAAGCAATAGGTTGTTGTACTATAATGCTGCACTTTTACTGTAGACTCTCCTCTATTTTTGAAGATTGATGGTATAATATGATGGTGAAATATCCTACCATTTGCTTGATGCTACAGAATGATTTACTTTTAGTTGACTGTAATGCCTACGTAAAAGAGTGAAGTAGATCTAAGCAATTATGTTTGATGCTATCGTTTCAAAGGGTATCCTATTACCCACTATTAACAGAATGTAGGCCACTTAGGCCAGATAGGTAGTCGTCGTCGTCCATGTAAAATACTCCATCCGGATAGACTGGAAACCGACCCCAACATAGTTGGAAAAAGGCTAGACCGATAATGATGATTGTTGGTCAGTTTTGCACAAAACAAGTACGAGTAGGTAACTAAGTCATACAGAGCGATAGACATACACAGACATACATTTTCCGGCCAGCTGTTGAAACCACCTCAATAACTTATAGATTTGATACAATTTTATTTTTAAGTATTTTCAATTTTTTTCACGCCTGACAACCCTGCGCGGTAACTGGGTTGCGTGTAGTGTCATCCCGGTGTCGCCGGAAGTCACGGGAGCACTCGCGACGCGTACTACACAAAATGCACTTTTATTTACACCTACCCTCCAAAATATTTTTATTTTATATTGTTATAAGTATTTAGTAAAGGGTTCAATGGGAACAGAGGATAGAATAGGTTAGATAAATAAAGTAAAAATATTTATTTGTCGCAGAAACAAGAACATACAAGGAGACACAAAGAGAAAAAAAAAACAACACAACACATAACAAACAGTAAGAAATAAAATAAGCATGGCTAATAAAAAAAAAAATGGTTAACAGCTTGCATGTCGTGACTGCGACAAACAGGTTACCACTCAGCATAGCATGGTGCTGTGTTACGAGTATGAGGACCCACAGCACAGCGCTAGTTTTCAGTGGTCACCCGATATTGTTATCCTGCTTGGAACGGGGCCATATAATTTTGATTTTCTTTTACATAATAATATGCAGAACTGGTAAATTATGAAGCCACATCTTAACTTTATCGCTAAAATATGACAGTTCGAGTAGCTTGAAGTACTTCCGAGTAGCTTGATGCATTGCTCGCAGAACGGATGGCCGATGGGGTCGGAAAGTTCTGGAGTGGCGACCACGAACTGGAAGAGGTTACCCTACTAGGTGGACCGATGACTTGGTGAAGGTTGCGGGGATCCGCTGGATGCGAGACGCACGGGACCGGTCAATGTGGCGACACTTAGGGGAGGCCTATGTCCAGCAGTGGACGTCTTTTGGCTGAAATGATGATGATGATGATGATGATGTACTACCGTGTCGTCTATAGGTACTATAGTACACTTCCCCGTAATCCTTCAGGCTTTCCCGTCGTGTTTTGAGTGATGGTTTTTTCTGTGTGCTTGAGAGTAGGAAATAATATATTTGTCACAGATAACATATTATCTTGGTAAACCATAAATTAAATAAACTTACTAACATTTACAAGTAAGGAAGCAAGCCCTAGGGATTGCTTCCCTTATGCATTATACATATATTTATATAATTAGCATGATCACAATGCAACGGTAGTTTATAATGAGTGTCCCATGATAATCTTAATAGCTAGTATCAGTGTCGAATGAAACATAGGTATCACTTATTATTTGATCGTTCAATCTAAGTACTCACAACGACCAATCAAGCTATAAGTAAGTACAAAGTCAGTTTGCGCTTTGCGCGGATCTGCCATTGTATGGAAAATTTATAAAAAGCGATGCTATGTTATACATGAAAAGCTATAGCTTGTATTTTTTGCCGTGTGTGCCTACGTAGATGTAGAGATCGAAATCAGGCTATGGATGGGTGCCATAGATAAACCTAATTAAAAAAAATGCTTCACACAAGGAATTTCTCCTGTATCGTGGGTGCGTTTACAAACATTTAAACTCACATCACACAAACATACCCAGACCCGAAAAAACTATAGGCCATACAAATATTTGTTCCGTGCGGGGATCGAAGCCGCGAAACGCAGCGCAGCAGTCCAATCGCTCAGCCACTGCGCCAACAGTGCCGTCAAAGATGCACATCCACCACAGACAGAACTCTCGGAAACTAAGAACAAGCTTTCTCTATGCTCGGATAGGAAGCTAATCCGTTGGACCTGACTGTTTGTATATCTTTGACAGTTCTATGGGTACCTAGTCATTGTCGGAAGACTGAATAGAAGGTTTGACTAAAATGAACAAATATGGAATCACCCATTCAGATTTGAGTGAATAGGAATAGAATGCTTGGTTGAAAGCTTCGTGAAGGCTCCTTTAATTAATTATATAAACGTATTCCATTATCGAACTACTTCTTCAAATAAGAATCCCAGAACCAAAAAACAAAGTCAAATCAAAAAACAATACTCCCTCAAATCCAAAGCCGAAGTCATTTTTAATTCGATCTAAAACAATAAATGTTTCGTCGGTTTGTTTGTCGCCGTAATTAAGGCCGTCCCATGAAACATGGCCGCGCTTCCGTATCCGGAGGGACTTTTTTAATTTTTCATTTACGAATGGCCGTTTCAATTTTTCCTTCTAATTTCTTATTTTATACTTAGATGCACGTTTAGCCTGGGGGTTTGTGAAAAATGTAAATTAGTGCCACAGATAATTAATGTGGTGGTTTGTTTTCTTTTTGTAATTAGTGGTTTTGAATTTTAATTAGGAAAGTGGACTGTGGTTGATGATGTTGGCAATAAATTAATTTTGAATCTATTAAATACACACATCAAAAGTGTCTAGGGATCAAGCATTTTTATGCGGATTTCTTGAGATTGAGATGTGGCTTTGTAATAAATTTATGATTTTATAAATTGATATGGATCCTTTTTGGTGCATTTCATAATTTGAATCAGGAACTGTGAATCAAATTCGAGTAAAAGATGAAAATCAGCTGTCAATATTTTCCCTATAAAAACATACAACGCATTGAAGACATTATTAGTGCTACTGTTTCCCTACTACTGATTAAAACCAACGTTATTATGGAGCGGCGACGTCATTTAAGCAGGGAAGAAATGCTCAGAGCCGTGGGAATGATAGAAGCTGGTTCCCGGCAACGTACTGTGGCTTTAGCTCTGAATACAAGTCAGAGTGTTATCAGTCGACTTTGGACACGTTACCGAAGCACTGGTACCGTGGCTGAGCGCCATGGAGGACGGTATCGCTGCACCACACGGAGACAAGACCGATACATTCAAATCTTAACTCGAAGAGCTCCAACAATAACCGCCATGATGTTAGCCGTGAGGCTTCATCACTCTTCAGGGAACTTAATTAGCGACCAAACAGTCAGAAACTGCTTGCATGAAGTGAACCTTCATTCCCGAAGACCGCTACGGGTACCACCTATAGCAATGCACAATCGTAGGATTCGATATCAATGGGCTCTTGAACACAGAAATTGGGCAGAAGAACAATGGCGTTTCGTGTGCTTTTCTGATGAGTCTCGTTTTGGTATGAGACCGGGTACAAGACGCATACGACACTGGAGAACCCCTGGACGCCAACAGCGATTAAAATCCTGCCAGGAAGTCCATCCTTATAGTGGTGGAACCATCATGGTATGGGCGGGTATTTGGATCGGCGGAAGAACTGAGTTGATTTGGATCAGAGGCAACCTCAACGCTCAAATTTATGCTGAGACGATTGTATCAGACGTCATCGTTCCTCTACAAGTGCAAATCGGTCCCTTATTTCAGTTAATGCATGATAATGCACGACCGCACACCGCAAGAGTTGTAAGACAGACTCTCGCCGCAGCTAACATCAATGTCCTGCCCTGGTCTGCTCAGTCGCCAGACTTGAACCCGATTGAGCATGCATGGGATATGCTACAGAGAAGAGCTCTGCCGAATATGGAGGGTATCCAGTCGCAAGAAGACCTTTTTTTGTTGTTGCAACGAACATGGGCGGCCATTCCACAGCGTGATTTGGATGAACTCATTTTGAGTATGCCAAACCGATGTTCTTGTGTTGTTAGTGTTCGCGGTAGAAACACGGATTATTAATTGTTTAAGTTACCCAAAAAAATTTTAAAGAAAACTGTTATTTCAGTCTTTTTTTCGAACTTTAATGTTAGTGGTTCAAATGTCAAAAATCCCTTTATTAGGAAAATGGCAAATTTCTTTATTAATGCAAAGGTGACTTGGTTTATCGTTACTGTGACAAACGAAAACACTTTATTTGATGAATCCTTAAAGAAAATTTTAATTAATATCAATCAGGAGAAAAGTTATTGCAAAAATATATGTTGATCCCTAGACACTTTTGATGTGTGTATGTTAAAAAAGGACTCATTGGGGTTTTGGGAAGAAATTCTGTCTTTATATGGTTCGGTAAACGAATGGGAAAAAAAAGTAGTTCAAAAACTAAAAATCCGACTGAAAAAACTGAAAAGCAAAAAACAAGCACATTTTAAATTAAACAAAACTTGGAAGCAGGCGGGGTCCATTCTATTTTCATTTCATAATTTAATATTCAAATTAAATTTTGAATTAAATTAATTCCCCAAAATTTTCTGTGAACCGGTTACGATTTTCTTACAAAAATTTAAAAATAAAGTTTATGGGTGGCTTCCCAATCCAATGCATAGCTAAACTAAAAAAATCTTCGGATCTATGCATGTGTGTATCTTCTATCTACATAAATAAAAATGAATAGGGTAGTTAACTAAAAATCTAATTAGTCCGTAGGATAGATTTCCAAAAAATGGTGGACACGTATTTTTTCTTTTTTCACGTAAACAAACAATGAAGACGATACAGTGCTTTGAAAACTCGAGTGACGTGTTTTTCTGAGACATTAGTACCTATAACATGCTTTAGCGGTCAGTGACGTCACAACCCCCCACTCAAATCTTTGACGCGTTTTTTCTTCGTCAATTTTAATTGATTTTTTTTTTTATTTTTTTTTTTTTGACTGACCTGTTGGTCTAGTGGTTAGTGACCCTAACTGCTATGCCGGAGGTCGTGGGTTCGATTCCCACCCAGGACAAATGTTTGTGTGATGAGCACGATCATTTGTTCTGTGTCTGGGTGTAATTTATCTATAATATGTATGTATTTAGAAATATATAAGTATGTTTATCAGTTGTCTAGTACCCATAACACAAGCTCTGCTTAGCTTGGGACTAGATGGCGTTGTGTGATAGTTGTGGAATATTATTATTATTATTATTATTTCATAAAAACAAAAAAATACGTATCCAATATTGTTCGATAATCTAACAGACGGACTAATTAGAATCATATTTTTAAGTCGAGTAAACATCCCTATTGCAATTCTGTTAGTCTCGCTAAAACTCGAGAACGGCTGAACCGATTTGGCTAATTTTGGTCTTGAAATATTTGTGGAAGTCCAGGGAAGGTTTAAACGGTGAGAAAGTGGTAGGTACGTAGGCAGGGTTGTAGGTAGGTAGGAAAAAGAGCATTGCAACGAATGCCGGGTACAGCTAGTAAAAATATAATTATAATATACCTACATCATAAAGATTGACCGGTTTTTTCAAATTAATCCCGTAAGCGGTTAAATAGGGTAGGTACCTAAGTATGTAAGTTTGTATGGAATCTTTGACGAAGGGTCAGACGGCTTGTAATCAATAAGTCATTTCATTACAATATTATTTTAATGTTACAAAAATGAGTCTTGTTTGAAAATAAGACAAGTATTTAGTAAAACGTAACGCTGGGCAGCCGTAATCATGCAGCAATGCAGCAAGCAAAACGTTCCGGGTATTTGTGAGTTTAAATGTTTGTGAACGCACCCACGATACAGGAGAATTTCTTAGTGTGGGGCAAAGTTTTTTTTTTTTTTAAAGTAAAAAAAAGAAAAAAAAATGGGCAATCATTAATGACTTCTTCTACTTTTTATTCAATCATTCTTGTTCTGCAGAATTATTGCTGCTGTGTCCGTAACTCTTCTTGTAGCTTTTTATTATGCAACATTTCTTCTGCATCTATGACTATATTAAAAACTTTGCGCTTAACATCAATTTTAACGCCTTCGGGAAAGTCAGTGATGGAGTCTGCGAGTTCAGCGAAGAAGTCTTCGGTGTCGTCATGTTCAGGCTGCGACTCCTGTGGTACCGAATATGCCTGCTTCGAGCAAGAGGGACCCTGATTTTCGTCACTAGATGAGCTGTTACTGACGTCAAAACTATGGTCGTTTTTATCACCCAAGATATGATCGGAATCACTTGAATCGTCGGTCTCTGAAGCCGTTGCTTTACTAAAGCAGCTACATCGAGGAATGACATCAACTTCTCATGCGCTGGTCTCGCAGCCCAATATTGCTCCTCGTCCGCACTTCTCTTGGCCTGCTTCATGTGATATAAGTAGCTTTGTCGAAGTTGTTTCCATCTTCTTTTGCAGTCCTCAGCTGTACAAATAAAATACAATAACTTTTCATTAATACTTACTAGTTATTAAGTGTTATTTGATCATAATATTTTAACTAAGGTACCCTTCACAGAGGACCGCCACTCAATGATAGATTGGGAATTAATTGGTATAAAAAACCATGGGCTTTAAAGAGCGTCAGTTCACTTTTGCCTACATTATATTTGAGCCCATGAGTGTTCATCTACCTAGCCTTTTCCCAACTATGTTGCGGTCTGCTTCCAGTCTAACTGGATGCAGTTGAATACCAGTATTTGATATGGAGCGAGTGCCTACCACAATCCAGTTAGTACTGGGTAATATGATATCCCTTGGTAAGACTGGTTGTCAGACTTTCAGGCCACTGAATACTGTAGATCTATATATCTACATATATGGCAGCCGGCACCGACAGCTCAACGTCCTTTCCGAGGCACGGAGGAAACTCGGTATGCACGGACCAACCTGCTAAAGATCGAAACGAGCGGCAGTTATAATTAAGCCACGAGCGTATTAGAGCCCGTGTCACCGTCACCGCATATAATTCAGATCGATAGGTACTAAATGTACTAATCTCCTCAATAAAGCTAATCCTAGACTCATTGCAGATTTACCGTGCACCAAAATCAACGACGACATAATTCAGACATTATAAAATAGGTAACAACAACAAAAATAGTAGCGAAGGTATGCAGCGAAATATTTATCTGCTTTAACTAGCGAACATCGGTGACCAACGTGCCCGTCCTTTAAAACTAAAAGTAGTGGTGTGCGTTTCGACCGCGCGGCCACGACGTTTTTTTTTAAAAAAAACTGTACCAAGTTTATGTAAAAGTTTGTAAAAGTTGATTCCCAAAACCATAAATTTGTCAAAGTTATGGTTACAAAGTTATAAGGGTTTGAACGTGGCCGCGCCATCGAAACGCGGAGAACCGCGCGGCCACGGAGATCTTTAAAACTAAGCGTTGCAGAGACCTGCAATTTAGGTAAATAACAGATTCCAGATGTAAAAAATTTGTAAAAATATAAAAAAAAATCCTAGGTTTATATTTTAGGAGCTGTAACACTAAAACCCCATGGCCGCGCCATTGAAACGGTAAAAAACCACGTTATCGCCGATATCTCGCTGAAAAAGCATCGCAGAGAGCTGAAGTTGTTTGTAAAACAATGATTAGAATTTGTCAAAAATTGGAAAAATACACAATAAATTTCTAGGTTTATATTTTAGGAGCAGTAAGGCTAAAACCCCATGGCCGAAACGGTGAAAATCACGTTATCGCCGATATCTCGCTGAAAAAGCATCGTAGAGGTCTGAAGTTTCTTGTAAAACCAAGATCTGAATTTATCAAATTTTTAAAAAATACACAAAATAATCCTAGCTTTGTATATCAGGAGCTGTAGTACGATATCGTTTAGAACCTTTGTTGTTTCGATAGGGTGACCATGACTTTGTGTTTACAGAAAACTTTCCACCTATTGCATTTCCCTAAAAATTCCAAAACTAGGTTTACTAAAAAATTAAAAAGTATTACGACAGTAACTAGTATGTATTACTTACCTTGGTTATGAAGCATTAATTTGAAATCCAATCGTAAGGCGTAACAAAGTGCACTCTATAAGAGATATCCTGTAGTCGCGCAGTCTCCGCCAAAAGCCTTTTGTTGCAGTCGTCGTTTTACTTTCAGTTAATTCGTAGGGACTACTCGTTGGTGTTTGTTTGGTGTTTTTATATTTTGGCATTCCTACGGACTTTGATTTGAGCACTGTTTCGGACATTTTTTTTTATCTTTGGAAAACTAAGTTCTGCTCTTACAATCTTGGTTTTACAAGAAACTTCAGACCTCTACGATGCTTTTTCAGCGAGATATCGGCGATAACGTGATTTTCACCGTTTCGGCCATGGGGTTTTAGCCTTACTGCTCCTAAAATATAAACCTAGAAATTTTTTGTGTATTTTTCCAATTTTTGATAAATTCTAATCATTGTTTTACAAACAACTTCAGCCCTCTGCGATGCTTTTTCAGCGAGATATCGGCGATAACGTGGTTTTTTACCGTTTCAATGGCGCGGCCATGGGGTTTTAGTCTTATAGCACCTAAAATATTAACCTATGGTTTTTTTTGTATTTTTACATGATTTGACAAATTCAAATCTATGTTTTACAAGAAAATTCAGACCTCTACGACGCTTTTTCAGCGAGATATCGGCGATAACGTATTTTTCACCGTTTCAATGGCGCGGCCATGGCGTTTTAGTCTTATAGCACCTAAAATATAAACCTAGGTCCTTTTTGGGTATTTCTAAAAGTTTTGACATATTTAAATCTAGGTTTTACAAGAAACTTCAGACCTCTACGATGCTTTTTCAGCGAGATATCGGCGATAACGTATTTTTCACAGTTTCAATGGCGCGGCCATGGCGTTTTAGTCTTATAGCACCTAAAATATTAACCTATGGTTTTTTTTGTATTTTTACATGATTTGACAAATTCAAATCTATGTTTTACAAGAAAATTCAGACCTTTACGACGCTTTTTCAGCGAGATATCAGCGATAACGTATTTTTCACCGTTTCAATGGCGCGGCCATGGCGTTTTAGTCTTATAGCACCTAAAATATAAACCTAGGGTTTTTTTTTTGTATTTTTACATGATTTGACAAATTCAAATCTATGAATCACAAGAAACTCCAGACCACTACGATGCTTTTTCAGCGAGATATCGGCGATAACGTGGTTTTCACCGTTTCAATGGCGCGGCCATGGGGTTTTAGTGTTACAGCTCCTAAAATATAAACCTAGAGTTTTTTTCTATATTTTTACAATTTTTTTACATCTGGAATCTGTTATTTACCTAAATTGCAGGTCTCTGCAACGCTTAGTTTTAAAGATCTCCGTGGCCGCGCGGTTCTCCGCGTTTCGATGGCGCGGCCACGTTCAAACCCTTATAACTTTGTAACCATAACTTTGACAAATTTATGGTTTTGGGAATCAACTTTTACAAACTTTTACATAAACTTGGTACAGTTTTTTTAAAAAAAAAACGTCGTGGCCGCGCGGTCGAAACGCACATAAGTAGTGGAGGAATGTGATTTAACATAGTACAGGTTGATGCAGAAAGTATGTTTCTAATAAATAATATATACCTACTTATTTAGAAGAAGTGAGCAATGCTCTAACCTGGCTCGTTCACGATGGTGCCAACCTTGTCCCAAATGCGGTGGCGGTGCCCTCTGTCGGCGTACAGTGGATGGTCGCGCATGTACAGCTCCTTATAGCCACGCACGATGCTCACGAAACGCACGACCCGCAGTGTCTCCATTTCTGCATCAACCCACCAACAGTACTCAATAATATATAATGTACTAAGTAAGCGCCATAAGTTGGGATCATCTAGGAATGCGACCCCCCCCCCGCTTCCCCGGCACTTACGCGATGGCGATGGCGTCCGTATTGTACAGCGCGATACAAACACGCCATTGTGACGTCACCGCACTTAGGTCCCAATCCAACTTATCGTGCACAGGTAATAGTACATCCACAATCGACATGTACAAAACAAAAGGTACTAAACGCACAACATTACACTTATTATAAAAGTAATACTAACAATATTTGAGCAATTGCCTACCTTGAAGTCTTGACAAGCTTGGATCCTCCACTTATATACGTTGGTCCGTCGTGGTGTCCGCGGACAAACTAGAGCATAGAGCTGGCAGCTAGCAGGGACTTGTCGGCGTCGCGCGGGGAAGGGGTGTGCCGCGCTGCATTAAAATCATTCCGGATGCGAGAATTCAATCTATGACTTGTAATTTATAAAACCAAACAAAAAACCACGACAAACCATACAGTCTCTGCTCGAACAAATTAGTTAGCCTTGATAGTTGGCACAATTATAACATTAACAACTACTAAAATGCGTTTAAACGGCAGATTTTGGTTAAATTCAGAAATCAAAAATCTAAACTACCTTGTTTATTGCTGGTCTATTTATTTATATTCAAAAATCACATTATTTCAACCAAAAAGATAAATAAATGAAGCCTTCAAATTAGCAGAATCGTTTCGTATTCGTTCGTAGCTATGTTAATAATTTTGTTTAGAGCTCTTTGTAATAGATGGCGTTTCACTCAATTTGTCACATGGAATAATATATTTGTACATTTTTTTATCAAACCTATACTACGGGGTGATAGGTCTTTAAAATGACATTGAGGTACCTACTTTAACCATTTTTTTCTCAAAGCCAAATTGGTTTGAATGAGATTAGGCAAGGCATTAGGTCCGCCTTTGTACAGTTTTTTGCTTGTGCATAAAGTTTAATAAATAAAATAAATAAATAAATATAGTTAGCAGTTTGCGAGATAGAGAGAGAGAGAGATTATTTAAAAAAAACCGCAAATGTAATAAATTGATTGTCATTTAAACAACCACTAAAAACAAACTTATCACAGAATTTGTTTTTCAGTTGCTGATATCAACAAATACCAAATTAATGGGGGAGTAACGATACTACGATGTTACGGAACCTTTCATGGGCAAGTCCGACTCACACTTGGTTCGTTTTTTTAGTTTTTATTCCCAACAAAGAACAAAAATATCATAATATTCAATGTAGGTATAGGTATACTTGACACAAATAAAACCGTTTTTTTTTCACATTAAAAACTGTATTTTCTGCACAAAACAGGTTGTCTCCTCCGAATGTCTCATATTTATTCATACAGCGTACCTACCTATCTATGAAAAATAAAATTCACAAAGAGCCTCTTTTATTTTATATTGTCAACGAAATCAGCATTTTACTATTGCTGGCGTGCGATGTGGTGTCTTGAAAAGGCATGGAAAACGTTAAAGAGAAAACATACGCGTTGAATTCAGAACCTCCTTCTTTTCTTTCGTCGGTTAAAAATGATTCAAATCAAAGACGAGGGAGCTCGTGGCTAAATATGAACAATCGCTCGGGTCGATCTTTATATAAAGCCACCAGCCACCCCTGTCTAGGTTGGTCAGTGGATTGGTGACATCGACAATGCTTGAACCCATTACATGCCGACTTTTCTTCTGTGCCTCGAAAAGCACGTTAAGGGTTCGTTCACACAGACCGGCTCGGAAAGTAGAGCAGATTTTTTATCATGTTAACATGTAACAGAGTTTTGAATCATTGTAGGTATTAAGATTTATTTATATTTTTATTTTGAGAGTAATTTGTTCTTTTGTTCTTGAGCGAAGTGACATGTGAAAAAGACATGTTAATCTCCTGTTACAGACTTCCGGTACTGCTTATACCAGTTCGAATTAATTATATTATCGATGATATTTAATGAACGTCAATTATTGTGATTTGATATTAATAAGTTTTATTTTGTTTCTATGGACGGGCAGTTGGTCACCGATGTTCGCTGGTTTATAAGGTAGCAGCTAATTATATTGCGCTGCATACCCTCGCTGTTATTTTTATTGTCTTCCATAAAATAGCTGTTTGTGTGGTTCTTAGTTTATATTTTTCGACCGTGCTACTTTGTTTGTTTATTGTTACCTTTTTTTTGTTGTTTTTTCTTTGTTTTCGTGTTTTAACTGTGGAAACCTGTAATTGGCCTTCAAATGTTTATTTGTCTGTATTAGCTGTAAGTTTCCCAAAGAAAATAAAATAAAATAAATAAATAAATAAAATATCTTATTTTATTGTTGTCTGAATTATGTCGTCGATGATTTTGGTGCACGGTAATACTCTAATGAGTTTATGTTTGCACCAACTTTTGTAATGTAAGTGTACTATTAATAGATAAAAAAAAATTGTTCAGTAATTATTTAGTGATTTTTAGTTTGGTTTTTAGTAATGTTGAATTATCAGAATACTTGATTCTTTACTTGCTTTTTAAGGCCTTCTGCCAGTCGTTTTACACGTGCAGCCTGTGGACCAAGTACACCCAGCGGGCATTCAGAGACCTGCGCGTGCAGTACAATAACGCATTCAGGGTGCTTTTGGGGTTGCCATGGCGATGTAGCGCGTCAGGGATGTTCGCGGAAGCATGCGTCGATGGGTTCGCCGCAATCATGCGGAAGCGATGCGCTTCCATGATGGCGCGCTTGCGCTCCTCCTCCAATGGCATCCTGAATGTGTTTTCAGACCGGTGGGACTCTCCCCTCTTACGAAGGTGGGTAAGTGTTCAGACACACTTATCCAGTTAAAATCGTTTAACATGGAACAAACAGTTCAATGTTCATTACCAACAATAATGAGCCATTGAACTGTGTGATTGTTGTTATACATTATTTTAATTTAATACTAACATTAGGCTAAGTTTTACTACTACTAACATTATATGGATGTTTATCTGAAATAAAATATTTGAATTTGAATTTGAATTTTTAAGGCACCTTCCACTTAGGGCACGCCGCGATAGTGGCGGTAAGATCCCTATTTGAGGAGTGGCTAGAGAGGCGCCACGGCGCCCTCACCTTCCGTCTGGCGCAGGTCCTCACCGGACACGGTTGTTTTGGGAGGTACCTTCACCGAATCAGGCGGGAGGAAACGCCCGGATGCCACCATTGTGAGGATCGGCCGGAGGACACGGTGGAGCACACGGTGGAGGTGTGCCCCACTTGGGCGGAGCCCCGCCGTGTCCTGGTAGCGGCGATCGGCGGCGGCGACCTCTCGCGCCCGGCCCTGGTGCAAGCCATGGTCCGGGGCGAGGAGGAATGGGACGCCGTCGCCTCCTTCTGCGACGCAGTGATGCTAGCGAAGGAGGTGACAGAACGCGAGAGGGAGAGGACCTCTCGTCCCAGCCGCCCGCGCCGCGGGAGGTGCTCCAGGCGTCGGGGGCCACGTGATGGCTTCCGGCCACCGTAGACGCGGGCCTGTGGACGGAGAGTGATGGGCTAGCTCGCCGTTCGTCCGTCTTACGACGACGACAGGTCGTGTCGACGGCGCGTTCGTGTTCCACGCGTGCCTCAAAGAGATGTCAGCAACATAGGAGGGGCCCGCAAGGGCCGACGCCCGTCGGGGCTGCGGGTTGTACACAAGTTGTGTTATCGCGGCCTCGACACATAGGGCTAAGAAGGAACATGGTCTTTTATTCAGTAGAAGTCCGACACTCCCTTTCGCTCTGCCCAAGAGCGGGATTATTTGATGGGAGGGGGGGTTATTTGATGATTTTCCACCCGTCAAAAAAATAAAAATAAAAAGGCACCTTCCACTTGTTAGCTTCCGGTGCGCCAAATATTACGTACTCATACAATAATTAGTTAAGATTTTAATGATAATTGATTAATAATTATGTTATTAACATTTAATTAATACATATACTACTCAACTTATTCAATGAAGTATTTCACCAAAAAAATCTAATTATCCCATCAGATAGATTTTCAAAAAATAATGGACATCTAATTTTTCTTTTTTCACATAAACAAAAGATGAAGACGATACAGTGCTTCGACAAGCCGTGTCAAGTCGTGTGACGTCACAAGTACTCACAAGGTTAGTACTTTTTTACCCACAAACTGACGTCAATACCCCCACTCATGATCTTTGACACGTTTTATTTTCGTAATTTTTTATTAATTTGATAAAACAAAAAACACGTATCCAATATTTTTCGATAATCTAACAGACGGACTACTTAATTAGATTTTTTGGTTAAATACCCTATTGCTATATTTAGGTTTTTGTTAGAACTGCTTAAAAGTCTATGGCGCGATTGTTTTGTAACCGTCAAGAGAGAAAGTTATAGTGGGAACTCTGCCCAAAATAAAACCGTTATAGTGCAACCATATTTTATTTGAACCATCGAATCTGACCACCTTCTACAGTCCCTGTTCGAGCCGGTCTGTGTGAACGGACCCTATGCCTATGGCCCTGGCTGTCATAATTTAGATATTTGACAGTCGTTACAGTTTTACCAAGGAGTATCAAATTACTCAGTACTAAGTCACTAACTGGGGTTGTGGAGGTCAGATAGGCAGTCGCCATGTAAAATACTGGTACCTATTCAGCTGCATTCGGTTAGCCTGGAAGCCAAACCTATGCCATCTTATTATAAAAACTTCCATAAGTACAAGGTTTAAACCAGAACTAAAAGATCTAGGTTTGTTACCGTACTAGCAAATCGTAGACCAACAAAGGACTATTTAGTACCAAAGATCGTCTCTGGACTAAAGATTTCATTCATTCGTTCGCTCAATGTTCTATGCGCTGTTCCGTTTTACAAAATGTTGTTACGTAATGTAAAGAAAAAATATTGTTCATATTCATATTCATTTATTGCATTTCATGTTGTTTACAGGTTGTTACATTATGATAGTTCCAAACAATGAACCCTGCTAGGGCACAGCAATGTATAGGCGACAGGTTTTAATTAATTTAACATGCTATCATTATTCATTATTCACATAATTTGTTGATATAGAATAATTTAAATTATTATTATACATTATGTCATTCTTATAAACTAAATAAGTAAATTATCATTTTCATATTACAATCTCATACTACAATAGAGATTCTAAAATGTCTTTGTTATCTCAGTTAATTTAATGTCAATAGATTAGTTTTACATATAATATGTCACATTTTCAGATAAAATAAAATAATAAAATAAATAGAAAGTAATCACTAAAAGTACAGGAGTGAGGCAGTGGCGGACTGATGTCTTATAGAGTACCTAGTTATGTATGTAATGTGTTCAAGTCGATATTAATTTATTAATTTCTCAGTTAAAAATTCTTTTAGGCTATAATATGATTTTAAGTTTAAGTAGTTTTGTAGGTCATTTTTGAATTTGTTGTCGTACTCTGTATCCTTAACTGAATTCGGGAGTTTATTATAGATTTTAACGCACATGGCCAGAGGCCCAGAACGAAACATAGCTAGTCTTGAAGTTGGTACCGCTAATTCGTTTAGGTATCGATTTCTAAGACTGCGTTGCTGTGGGCGTTGCTGTTTTGCTAGCGGAAAAAGCGATGGGTATTTTCTCACAAATTTACTAGCTTCTAGGATATAAATACCTGTTAGCGTAAGAATTCTATGTTCTATAAAGTATTGTTTGCAACTTTCCGTACGTTCTATATTTACTAGGATTCGAACGCATTTTTTTTGTAAAATAAATAGTCGCTCTATATCTACACTATTTCCCCACAATATAATTCCATAGTTTAGCCACGAATATGCGTATGCGTAGTAGGCTGAAAGAGCTGTTTTGAAGTCGGTTGCTTTTTTTAGTTCTCTTAAGGCGTATGTAAAGCTAGCCAATTTATTTGATAGGGCTAGTATATGACCTGTTGTTTAAATGTAATTGTTTAAATATTGTTATTTGTAGTGGTAAAATATAACGTATTGTTATTGAAAGGTATTTCAATATTCAGACTTGTATTTTTTTAAATGCATGTTCACAATTCAATAATTATTGTTCTGTTTTGTAACAACTATCGATCTAGAGCGTATAACGGAGTGAACTGAGCGGCGCGCGTAATACGAGTAATGTTATCGAAATGTTTATGTTACAACTTAAGTAAACTAAAATGTCCGGTGTCACTTCAAGATTATTAATTAAATACAAGTAAAAGAACAGTATTCTTTTGTGGTGAGATAGTGTGTGGCGTGTGCATTAATGTTTTTTTTTTAAGAAAATGGATTAACCAAAGAAAAAAGGAGTGTAAATAATTGGATGTCAGAAGAAAAGCTTAGTGATGCATAAAACTGACATATTTGATGCACTAAACTATGAACACGTTAAAGTTGATGCAAAATAACCTACAGTTCGGCTAAAATACTAAGATAAATCAACGAAAACCATCTTTTGACAATTTAGTACCATAGTTAAACTAGGGGTCACGATGGTTTAACTTTGACGTATTTTGGTACCATAGATTGTTTTAGGACTAGTGTTAAACTTCGTTTTGTAATACGGTTTAGTCAAGGTCATGGATCAAAGCTTGTACTAAACCTGGTACTTTTTTTAAACCACGTTTTGTAATAAGACGGATGATGTCTAAAGACGAGATATACTTGAAAATAGTTTGTTACTGGTAACAGGTTGATTTATATATCCTAGTTGTTTTAGTTTGACTGGATTATTTAAGTATAGGTATCTAATTAATTTTATCAACGTTTCTGAATGAAACTAAATAAATTAGAATGGCTTATTTGGTCCTAGCAGATCCTAATCAGTTTGTAGCGCAACTATGTATAATATATATAATATATATATAGAATACATAATATTGCCCACGGTTTGAGTAAAGTGTTTTATTCCATTTTCGGTGTTATCAGATTGAAAAAAAAACATTTTCATTTATCAGCGCAACGTTCTTTATTCCATATTCGAATAAACAGTAACACAGGTGCGTTCCTTTTTCGATTGATGACGTTGATATTTTTTTCTAAATTCCCGCCACGTTTGACAAGTGTCGTTTCGTTCGGGAACGTGGGCACAGGACAATAGTTCGCTGGCCGATTTCATCGACACATGCTCCGTTTCATTTCCGTTGCACTCTGTTCGCGGTGCGAGAGGTTTTTGAACGGATCCATTGTAAAAAAAAGTTTCACTATTACACGAACTTGATTTGACCAAGAACAGAGACCACCGAAGAGAGGTACGGTTTTAATATTGTTATGAAGATGTGTTGTTGTTGTTGTGTTGTTAGAGAATCGTTTTTGTTACCTGTAAAGAAGAGAGCATTACCAAGTTCTTGCAATGCTAAGTTTTCCTAGGTTTTTGCATCGTTCTTTACAACTAGCCAAGCTTAGTGTAGAAGAAACCTTATTAGGTGCTTTTTCTGACTAATGCTTGATTCCATAGTGTAGCCTAGGTACCAAGATAAGCTACAAAGTCATTGCTGGTTGCCGTTTAAGCCTAAACCTCTTTGTCAGTGGTTCACATCAGCCTTACTGTAACCATCAATCTATTTGCAAAAAAAAAAACATTTGTTAGAATACAAAAATATAAATCAAATGAGGCTCAAAGAATTTCCCTGTGCTACTCGCCTGAGGCAAATTGAAAAGCACACTCGAAAACCCCTTTAGTGTCATGTGAAGGCCGCACAATAGAACACACACACCACCCTCGCAGGAACAGTCTCTGAACGCGTTTTATCGTTTAAATTCAATGTTATATTATTATTATGTTCTTTCAGGGTTCAAATGTACTGAAAAAAAAAGAAAAGTCGGTGTAAGTTACTTATACGCCAACACTCATGATATATTTAGGTTAAGGTATTTATCTATGGGTCTTTGCTACCTGAAAATAAATGTATTCTATAAATGGAACGCAAATATTTAGACTGTAAGTAGGTACCACTAATAAGCAAATAGTCGAGACCTTTAGATCAATTTGTATTTCGAAACTAAACCAGTATTTCCAACGAGATCGAGTAGCGAAAGAAACCTCGATTGAGCCACAAAAGCTCAAGAGCTGGTCAGTGGGTCATCTTAGGGGCGGATTTGGAAAGAACGACAGTTGTTCGATTTAATTCCGAAGGAAAAGTTAGGATTGCCAAAAAAGGTAAACGATAGTAAGGCAAAGCATAGTATAATATTTAGAATAGCGTGATACTGGTGATACACGCACGCTTGTTCAAGCATAACTACACAAATCCATTAACATTCCACAGACAAAAAAGGCCCATACATTTCACACGTAATAACCTCTCATCTTAACTAGTCTGCGGGTGCGATCCATCATATCGTATTATTGAATTACTACCCTCTGACGGAGCCCGGAGCACGAGGAAGGCCCTCGGTCCTCGCGACCTATCCAATTATTACCACTAATTATAATTATTGCACTTGATACTGTTTTGTGTTCACTCTCTTCATGGTTTCGATGAGCTGGCTGTTGTGTGTTTTATTTGTTGTAAGATGCTCTTTTGTAATTCTTATTTCACCTTGCAAGTTTAAAATGTAAAACAAGAGACTGACTAAAGTCAACTTTTGATGTTCAGTCACCTGCAAAATTGCATGGATACATTAGTGTCTATTTTCCTGTGAACATTTATAGTCGATAACTCGTTTACGTTAGGTCGCGTCGTTTCTCGCTTCACATTTATTTCTGAATTGTCCATGCATTTCTGCAGGCTGTACGTACTGAATAGATCTAGGACCTAATACAACGGGTGTGCGTGATTGATAACTGAATGACTGGACTGAGCATCCTACCCAGGGTCTGTCAGCTTTGTTCTACGAACGAGATGTAGGTGGGCTTGAAAACAAGAGAGAGACAACAACATCAGAGTAAAAGAGATGAAGTATATAATGTTGCTACCAAAAATACGATTTCGTATTCTCAAAAATAATGAGCTTATTAATCGATTTATAAAGTAAATTGCCCTTTTGCTATTATTTTGATGGTAAAAAAATATTTTGCTAAGAAATATAACAAATTTTAATTGATTAAAATACACAACAACAAAGTAAAAGGGGATATTACGTGGCAACACTAACCCTCGCCCGCCATATTGATTGAGATTTTGACAATTTTGACATTTGACGTCACAAGAAAAATATCCGCCTGCCATCGCTTGCGCACTATTTTATCTTGTACTGTTTATTTGTTTTAAATAAACTAGTTTCATTAATTCTACAAACATTGTTAACGTTGAGTCGAGCTTGCTCCTCCGTGGCTGTGTTTTGGTGAAATTAAGTGTGTATTTGTGAAATATAGACCCGGTGTTGAGACAGTGACTCTTGTTTGATTTTGTGTTTAATTTCGCGATGAGTTCGCAGAAAGAAAACACTAGAATCTGTAGCATGTGTGGATCTTCACCTTCTAAAGATCCCAGCATCACTTTGCATCGGTTTCCGAAGCCTGGCGCAAAAAATGCTGTTCGGTATGTACCTACTTAAGTACTTTTCATGCTATTCGATAAAGACAGCATAAGCCGGCCATACACGGACTGCTTGAAGCAGTCAGTATTGGCTGCCCGAGCAGTTCCGTGTATGTGTGTATGTAGAAGACTAGTTTGCTATGCATTTATCAGCTTGAAGCAGTCCGTGTAGGGCCGGCCATAGAATACAATATTTTTTGTACCACAGACTCACGTAATATGTATACATAATTATATTTAATGTATTTGATACTCGCAGCTAAAGTCCCAACCTTCATTGGCAAAAATCATTATCTATTCTTGCATACAACATTCTCTGCCCCTAAGATGACCCACTGACCCATCTCTTTTAACCAAAGCAAATACAGAAAGTTTGGATTTTAAGTTTAGATAAAGCTTAATTTATTAAGAATATGATTATTATGGTAAAATAATTTTTATATTTTTTAATTTCCAGTTGTGAATTATGGGCAAAGTATTGCTTTCCAAATGAAGCCTGGTCTTCACCAAAATTCCAGAATGAACTCCATTCAAAACACAAGATGCTTTGCAGCAAACATTTTAAAAGCACATGCTTTAATGAGAAGAAGTTATTCAGAACAGCTGTACCTGGTGTTCACCTGGCAGATGAACCTGCAGTATTTGTACCTGTTGCCGGTCCATCCACAATCATTAATCCTTTGAAAGAATGTGATGCAAACATTATACCTCAAACCAATTATTCAGAAATGTTTGTGTGCGAGTCTTCAAACCAAGGTGATCAGAAAAATAAAATATTGATACGGAATCTGAAAAGTAGTATGAATAAAGTATATAGATTGCAAAAAACCATAAAACATTTAAAAAATGAAGCATTTTTAAATGTTATTAGTAACAATGAAATGGTCAAAAAAATCCTCAATAAAAAAATGAGTTCAACATTTGCACTGTTACTGCAAGGAGAACTGCAGAATTATAAAAGGAAGAAACCCGGGCGCAGGTGGAACATGGAGGCTAAAATAATAGCATTGAGGCTCTATAAAAGGTCACCAACCAGTTACAAATTATTGAGGAGAATGATTTGTTTACCAGCACCCAGCACATTAAAATCCCTCTTAGGAAGATTTAAGATGAATGTGGGGACACACAAAACTACACTTACAGTTTTGAAAAACACAACAAAATACTTTGGGGCATCCGAACGAGAGTACATATTGTTGTGGGATGAAATGTCCCTAAGAAAAAATTTATGGTACAACTCGAAGGCCGATCATATTGAAGGGTTTCAAGACCATGCTACACAAGGTAGATCTCCACAGGCAGCTTCATATGCCCTTGTATTTATGGTTGTTGGAGTTAGGAAGCAAATAAAGCAACCAGTGGCATATTATTTGTCTAGTGGGTTTGTCACAGCTGACAGACTATCTGCTTTAATTAAGGAGGTATGCATTGCTTCTTCATTTTGAATGATAATCATGTTTTAAGTTTATTTGTCACTAATCTGCCTTAAAATACTTTCAGGTTTTAAATTGTTGTTTTAATGCTGGCCTTAATATATGCGCTTCAGTTTGTGACTTGGATGGAGTCAACAAGAGAGCTCTATGTTTATTAGGGGCTTCTGTTGAGAATCCCTACATAGAAGTGAGCAGTCATAAAGTTGTCACACTATTTGACACACCACACTTGCTGAAGTGCTTCAGAAATCTTTTCATGAAGTATGATGTGAAGTTTAGGACCAACATAACATCAGACAGTAAACAAGGAATTGGTAAGTCATTTGTTTTTTAGAAAAATAATTTATTGTACATAAAACAACTCGTCTGTTATTAGGCAGGTAGGTCTGGTGCTAGGCAGAGGTGTACCTGATAGTACACACACAATTATTTAGTTATTTTTAAACCCCATGTAATAGGGGGTGAGCCTATTGCTATCAACCGGACACAAATCCATACTCCATAGCTGCTACTGAGAAATTCTTTTTGGAAAAAACCCAGTAGCACTTTGCCCAACCTAGGTATGAAACCCGGGACCTCGTGCTGTGCAGTCGCACTTGTGCACTATGTACAGCTTAATATTTTTTTTAATAATAAGACAGAAAGTTTAATATGTACATAATACTTTTAATCATTACTTTACAGGAATCGCTAAATGGAGCCACATCAGGGAATTCTATGAATTGGACAATAATAATCCAAACTTTGTGTATGCACCATGCTTGACAAGAGAACATCTCGACCCCAATAGTAAGCAAAAAATGAGGGTAAAACTTGCAGCACAAGTTTTAAGCCACTCGGTTGCAGCAGGAATATATTCCAAAATAGCTAAAGGTAAGGCATGATACTTATGAATATTTAAAAACAAGTCAACACCCTTTAATTTTAACAGTAAGATAAGATGGGTTTCTCTCTTAAAAAGGGTAAACCCTCTAGTAATTATATTGTCCGTTTTAAGGAACCGATAACGGAACCCTTATAGGATCACTCGGTTGTCTGTCTGTCCATCTGTCACTGCCGATTTATTCCGAATCTACTTGATCAATTCAGTTGAAATTTAGGAGAACACCAGAAAACGAAAAAAAAATTTTTTTCCATAAAATGTCCAAAATCCATATAAAATAAACAGGCGTAGTAAGGGTGTCGAATATTTCTTTCCATAATTTTAAAATAAATAAAGTTGTTCACGAAATTAGATAAAAAAACCGGCCAAGTGCTTGTCGGAACGCACAAAGGGAAGAGTTCCATAGTCTAGGTTAAATACTAAAATCAAACTTACATTTGCAGTTGCAAAATATGTTCTCTCATACATTATGTTTGAAAAAAAAATGTGTTAACCATGTACATTTTATAAGTTGATTTAATTTATTTATTGTGAATTTTCAGGAGACATGCCGACTGAAGCAGTGGCAACGGCTAATTTAATAACAGATATGGATGAACTGTTTGATGGTGTAAACGCGTCGACACCAGACCTACGAAGAGGAAAAAAATATTCTACAAACATAAAAAACTCTACAGAACATCTGCAAATGTTCAATAAAATGAAATTATTTTTTAAAACCGCTGAATTTTTGGGATGTAAGGGTAATCCACCATCAAAAGATGGGTGGATTTGGACCCTCAATGGTATAGAAATTATTTGGAGATACCTTAGTGCCAAATATAAAACAATCAAAAGCTTGTCTACAAGAAGACTCCAGCAGGACCCACTGGAAAATTTATTTGGTTGCATACGCTACAACTGTGGGTCCAATAGCAACCCAACAGTTGGACAATTTGTTGCTGGATTAAAAACTGCTGTGATCAGCAACATGGCACACACTAGCTCAGGCAATTGTGAGTCAGATAGCAACAATGCCATAATAACCAATTTTAAAATATTGCTGACACCAGACACAGACATATGCACTGATACAGAGCAATCTGAAGAAATTAACATAATAGAAAAAGAAATAGAAGAAAACATTACTTCCTCTCTGGAAGAAAACTTGGAGGAAGGTAGTAGCGAACTACAAGCATGTGCATATGTTTGTGGCTTCATTATTAAAAAAAATAAAATCTGTTGTAATAATTGTAAAAAAAATCTAGTCTCCGAAACGCCAGAGGGAGTTCATAATTTTATAGAGTTCAAAAATTATGAAAATTTAAAAAAATCTCTTACATACGCCTCAAAGAATTTAATAGCTTGTGTAGAGAAAAGTGCAAGCTTAATAAATATATTTTTAGAGAAAGAGGCGTATAAAGAGAATATAAAAATGAAAATAACACAATTGTTACAGAACGCTATAAATTATGACTTCCTCGAAGATTGCGTGAAGCACAAAGAATTGAATATAACTTACATAGTTAATAGTGTCTTCCACATTACAATAAAGAGATACTGTATTGTAAAAAACAGATTATTTTCTGAAGAGGCGAGTAAATCTGCACTTAAAAGGAAAATGAACATAATTATGCATAAATAAATGTACAACTAGCCGGTTTAGTCGAATAATGACAAATTCTTGAAATGTATAATTCTATGACTGACTGATTCTACAACTGACTCATATTTTCTGCTAGTAGTTTGCGCCTGTATTCCCCGAAGGGTTAGGCAGAGGGTTTAGCTGTAATAGGTACAACCACATTTCGCCAGTTATGTTTAATTTTACATGATGGGAGGGCGAGCCCATTGTCATTGAAAAAAAAAAATTAAACCTAACCCTTCGCGGAATACAGGCGTGATGTTGTGTGTGTGTTTAGCATTGCTTTATATTTACTACCAGCTAAAAATTACAGTTATTTGTAGAATCAGCTAATTGTAGAATCGGTAATTTGTAAAATCAGTCATTTGTAAATTCAGTAATTCATAGAATTGTTTATTTCAAGAATTACTCAATTATAGACTGTATTCATTTCGAGAATTAGTAATTACTCGACTAAACCAACTAGCCCTTTGCCTGTGAATTCTTCCGTACGAATTTGAGGCTTTCACCCAAGGTGATAATACCTACAACACCTATTTTTATTTGTATTCAATAATTTAACTATTCATGTTCAATACTCAATCTTCAACAATACCAGATTCTCATACAAACTTCCTATCCTTATTTCACGCCTTAGGCCTTAAGTTTCCAAAATCGCTCAAAAACGTGTTTCATTAAATTTTCATTGATTTTACTTAAGTGATGGTTTTTCATGCAAACTTCTGTTCTATCCCCCTATTTACCCCTTTGACGGATAGTATTTCTTTTGTTTGTCAAAAATCTTAGTGAATGTCTACCTCACAAAAGGTACCTCCAGCAGGGCTATTGCGTATCTTTTAAATGACAGTGGCTAACCTATAGTGCCTTTCAAATACTGTCAAATGGTTCCATTTTGTACTAAACCATAACCAATTTGACAGTTAATCCATAGACAATATGAAAGCCACTGTGATTTAAAAGATACGCAATAGCCCTGCAGTTCTGCGTTGATGAATCGGTCACTTAGTGAGGATAAGTAATTATATATGAATAAATTATGTTAATTTTAGTGCAGATATCCCCGCACTGGGAGAGGGAGGCCTCCAGTAGTGGGAATATTATAGTTATATCTGTATTTATTATTTTACACCTTGTTTAATTAATAGACCATAGGTAAGCTATATTGTCAGATCTGTCTGCCTTCAACCAAAATAATAAGTATCTCTCTTCCAAACCATTTATTTTATTACATTAAACTGTAATAATATATAATAAACTATGACACATTTCTGTAAATTGTAAACTTATATTTGGACCTTGTCTTGGTTTTGATGACAGTAAATCATACTTTTTATTATGGTCGAAGGTGCTGTATTTTCAAATTGTATACATAATCTCATTTTTAGAATATTATGTTTTGTGTTTTAAATTAGCCAACGAAATTTGTGATTAATTATTATTACTGAATGTGATAAACACATTTATTCATGTAAAATTAGTCATAGTTGCCTAAATTAATAATTGATAAATTATAATTATTATCATGAAATAAATAAGTTCAATACTAAAGTTTATTTTATCTTATTAGACTACTCCATAAATATTGATTTCAGCATTTTATGTACACTGTGTTTCTCGATAGTGATATTTTTCAGAATGATGTCAATTATTGCTGAGCAACAATTGATCATCGTGAAGGAAACTATCGAGAAACGCTTTGTACTTGTGCATAAAATGCAATACAAAGAATCTTTAAAATGCACTGAACTTTGAAATTCCCGCCCTAGCTTCTACTGTCTAGTTTGGTGGGCGGAATATAGATGGCGCTGGTCGGTAAGGAAAAATTTCCTCAGTAAATTTGTATAGAGTCGTTATTCTTCCCCTTTAGGGGTATATATGTTCTGTGATCCTACCTGTAGTTGAGGCACACTTTTGTGTCAACTACACCTCAGGTTTACTCTTCTGGGATTTCAAGCATACTTAAAAATATGAAGAATATTTAAAAAAAAATTTTGTTGTACTGCCACGTTGGTAGACACAGTGTTATTAGGTTTTCCATCAGAAATTTCTCACCAGCAGCCACGGAGTCTGGATTTGTGAAATAGGCTCATCCACAATAACATGGATGCCACTTTAAAATCATAACCAGCCAATGGGTACGCGAGGATTTGTAATAGGCATGGCGAAAGATTTTGAAATCCTCTTCCGTAATGTGGGTACATCTTTTTTATTTACAAAAAAACCTTTATTTCAGTAATAAAGTAAAGTTTAACGAAGATATAAGCCATTTTTGAAAAAAAAATTAAATAGAGCGCGAAAACAGCTCGCAGTGTCATGGCGTCGGGTCTGACGTCACGCCTATGTAAACATGGAAATGTCAAAGCGCAGCTAGAGGAAACTAAAACAAACATTACCATAATTCGTGTGTTAAAAATGAATAACAAAGTTTATAAGTGGTGTGCGGTGCCTCAGTGTAAAAACACATCAATAGCAATACTTTTAGCATTACATTGAATGCCAAAAATGTTGTCCTCTGGACCTGCATAGCTGACCCGGTGATTATGATAGTAGGTTGTTACTATGAGAAAAGATACTAGTACATGCTTTGTAGTTACAGAAATTTACTCCTTTTGTTGGTTATTAACTCAGTAGCAAACTTTTATTACAAGTTGCGAAAGAGCTAACCTCAAAAATAAACTGACAAGTTTATTGTAAAAATAACATATGAAAGTGAAAATAAACTAAACTCCTACAAGCTCAAAACGAGTTTGTTGTATTTTTATAGTGTTAGATACTTACAAAATTTACTTACAGGGAGGTTTTCATATTTCGGAACTCGGACGAGCAAAATTCTTTATTTGACCCAAGGAAATCGCCCAACATCAGTAAATCTATCCTGGGCAAATTTGAACTGTTTGCTTTTACAAAGCCTGATTCCATTGCTAAAGATGTTCACAAAGTATTGTAGTAACAAAAAAAATATCCAAATGCGTAATCGGCAACAAAACAACACAGTGAGCTAGTGACAGCTAGTGATGTTTACATTGGCGTGACGTAGTGCGCTATGATTGGTGTTTCAATCAAAATGGCCGATATCAGTATTTTAATCTTTTATTTTATTAAAAATCTTACTAATCTTAATTTTTTAAATAAAACTAAATCAGTGTTTTAAATCCTTCTGGTATGTAATTTCCCCTAATATCATTAAATCATTGATTCTTTGACTATGTCGTCACGCCTATTGGCTTTCTGGTGATTAAGGTTTTTTCTTTTTGTTTATGTTTATTAGCTGTAAGTCCTCTAGCCACTAAATAAATAAATTATTAGGTCCACCTCTGTCTAACCGTATTATCACAGATTACTATTAAGTTATTTGTGAACTATTTCCAATTCAGGTGCTATAATTCCAAAATAAAACAACCCCTGTCAATATGGGAAGTTGCAGTAGTTCAATCGTTCCCTCAAAACAAACAGAACAAGAGATTAACGAGCTAAACCCACAACACTTGTTCACTAATCCCTACATGTGACTTTCTCACCCACCTACCGCACACCACATTAATAATTGCATAGTTCCTTGACAATACAGATTCGTCATACTACAACTTACTTGTCAATACTTAAAACTACTCAAAAACTCTTAACTTTAACCAAATAAAGTCTATAATAATCGGTGCTGGCGGTAATGTAAAGTTGGCAATCTAGAGTGGAGTTGATCACCCCCGCGGGTGCCATACGTCATCAGGGCTAGGGACGACATTGGACAGTTTAAATTTCGAAGTACACGCGATCCATTTTCAAAATTGTGAAGTTTAGGTACTGTTCATTTTGTGTATTGTTTACGGTCACCTTTTCATTAGGAGGGAGAATCGCACAGTCCTTGAAAGGAAAAAAAAATGTCGTTGGGCATAGCGCTTCTGTAACATATAACTTACAAAATACTATCAAAGAAAAAAAGGAAAAGCAAACTCAACCTAAACTGTCTCCTCTCGAGAATAGATAAGCAAGTAGTTTAAACTACCCAAGAATAATTGAAAGAAACGCCGCTCAACACACATTCGTGTAAAGGAGCTCTTCTAAACGTAAAAGTCCTCCAATCAGTTCATAGACAACATGCAGCCCACGCCAGACTTTCGCACAATTGTGTTTAGCGGCGATGTTTATGGTATTCCTATGGGGCCAAAGCGCAAAGGGCGCGACATTTGTCTATGGGGTCGCAACCTTTCAGACGATATGGTGATGATTCCGCAAAGGGCGCCAAATACATAAAATCTATGCGGTCTCTTTTATAGTGGTGACATTTTTGTCAACTTATGGGGAAAAGTGGTGCTTGTCTTACGAATTAGGAATGTTGGGTATAGGTCATAGCTAAGGAATTTGCATTGTTTGTATTCATTTAGGTACATTATATATGGAGTTCAATTTCAAAAGTTTTTGAATTTCTGTTTTAGGGCGATCGTGTTCTACCACGTGTTGCATAACAAACCAATATTATCTTCTTAAACCGCGATGCAATTATTACGAACACCGTCACTCTATGCTATTATTAACATAAAATTCGTACTAATATCGCCATGAAAACCATCCATTTAATAAAGATCCCCCCTTCCCCCTCCAATCATAGAAAAAATAGACCAGAAAAGGAAGATGCAATCGTCTGTGACAGGTCTTGCCACGTTGGTTAACTCAGCAATCAAGGAATGGATCAGAGACATTTAAGATCAGTAGAATAATAAGCTTTAACGCTGTTCAGAATAAGGGTGGTTATAATAAAAATCGATGGTTGATATTGTAGGGATCATGAAAGAACCCTTTCTTTTAGATAATTACGGACACCTGTGGCTAAGAAGTCAAGGAATGAAATGGGAAAATACGGCACTTTTGTTTTACAGCTGTTATTCCTTTTGTTATTTAAGTTTTCTTACTGCCACCACCTTTCTCATGAAAGTAATGTTCTGTCTTATTTAAATTATATATAATTAAATTTTAATTTAAGTTAATGTCTTATCGCTGACAAATGCTTAAATTAAAATAATTATGTCAAAAAACAATCATGCTTGTCTAAAACTCCAGTTGACGAGTAGATGAAATGTTAAAAATGCTCAATGGATTACAGTCGATTCAGAATCGTCACAAATTGAATGCCCGAGTCAGTGTTCCGAAAATCTGTCAGCCAGTCTTACCAAGGTATATCGCATTACCCAGTACTATTGGGTTGTGACTTGTGGGGGTCAGATAAGCAGTCGCTCTATGTAAAGCACTGGTATCAGTTAGACTGGAAGCCGAGCGAGAGGAACTCTCCTTATTCGCCAAATCAAGTAAGTAACTCCACAACTGCAGCTAAAAATATTTTTGCTCGATTAATCCATAATATACCCGACGCAGAAAAATTAACATTGAGTCACATCGAAGCGGTGTGCTCCGTCTATCTGATTGCACACAAAGGGGTAAGGGGGTTGTGAACAAATCGTGTACTCGACTGTACATATCAAGCGGCGACGACTTATAAAAACAGCGAATAACACTCAGAGGTATTTTGAGGGGAGATTGAAGAATTTGATTAGGATTTCTCATTTTTTGTATTATTTATTATGTCGAATGATGAAGTTGGAATGATTGAGATTTGGCATGTTAAGGTTTTCTCTACTGTTCACTTTGATTTAGCAGAAAAATCATAAATTAACTCTTAACTTACAACCTAATCAAAAGTAGTGGTAATATTATGCGTAAGTACTTATACTTTTCACCATAATCTACTGTTAAGTCTCATGTTTCAACGTTGATTGTTTGATTGTTGAAGGTCTATCAAACATTTATTATTTATTTTTATAATGCAACAAACTCAGTATAAAACATTTACTCAAAAAGTCAATTATAGACCTATACGTATAACTAAAAAAATAATTGTTCCTCGTCCCTCGATTTACCAAGCGCCTACAAATCCACTCTTAGCAAAACACTCGCCCACAACAAAGAGTAGTGAAATTGGCGTAAGTAAAAGATCTGTGACACTCTCAAATTGACAAGACAGACAAGGAGACTGTATAAATATAAAACTGAATAAAAAAACTCACTTCCGACATTCCACGAAGTCGTTGACTTTGCTTTGCGTCTTGGGGTTTTTTTTTACGTCACGCTTTTGGCGGGAAAATCATGGAAATGTCACCTGTGTGGCGGAGTAGACAGGTTTTGATATTTGGTTTATTTTGCAATGATATAAGATACTATATTTATTAAAATTTATCATTGTTGTTGTGTATAGCGTAGTTGTTGTTTTCTTGTTGCATTTTTTATTTGAAACTATGAGGGTTTTCAGTAACTTTACTGCTAGGTATAATGATGCCCGCTTTAACAGACTATTGAATATTGTTCTTATTGCAAGATGTATTCTATTATCCTTTTGGATAGTCCAGAATTTACCAATAACTTACTAAAGTAAATTTCCAAATTATCAAAACTTTTCACTTCTACTACAATACAACATCGCAATGCAAATGGCCGCCGAACAATAATCACGAAAGTAAGTGATACGAATAAAAATATCGTCTCAACCGCCTCACATCCCCCCGAGGGCCGGGATTTAACATACCTAATGCGATTTACGTGTCGCATTCCCCTTGCACACCTTGAAGACTGTCGGTAATCGTTTTAAGACGTTGTTGACTCGAGAATATCAGAATACGCACCTCGTTCCTTGTTGGTATTTTTTTAAAGAGGGTTCTTTTTATCTGTGGATTAATCAGATAAGAAAAATTTAAATGGAGCATAGATAAGTTTTCGCGAAGTTTTAAGTTTTAACCACTTGATCCATTGGTGAAAACAGCATAGAAATCGGTGCAGTGGTTTTTTGAGTTTAAAGCGTACAGACAGGCAGACAGACGCGGCGGAGGACTTTGGTTAATAACATGTAGTGATAGTGATTATATACCTAGGTAGGTATATTTCGAAATGTTGTATACCTACGTTAGTTTACGTACCTACCTAATAAAATTAAGCCAACTTCCTCGTTTAGTATAATCTAAGTACCTACCTATAAACATTGACGTATCTGAAACTTTGTAATCAGGAGGCTCGTTCATAATTTAAATTTACGATTTAGAAGCAGGGAAATACCTAATACGTTATGTAAGATAACATGAGAACATTGTTCTTGAATGTCTATGAACTTTTATACTGTTAAAATTAATCATTAAGTATAATTAAATTAAATATTGACATTTACCTACAGTACCTTCTAGAAAACAAATTGAAATGGCTCAAAACATGTTGAACACCGGGATAACAGTTTCCTCGTACCTGTTGCCATATTTAGGTATGACACACTAGTAACGTACATTATTTTTAGTTTTTTTTTAAAGATAAATATATGTTCTAGTAGTTACTACATCTTTCTGCCGCTGCTCCATGTTACTCGGGGTCGGCGCAGATCGTTTTTCTCGTTCATTCTTTTCTGTTAACCGTCAGGCTGTCATTTACTCCATCTTCTTTCATATCATACTAGCGGACCTGGCAGACGTCGTCCTGCCCGGACAGCAACGCCACCTACCGGGTCCAATTGCAAATAACAAAATCCCCACTAACAAAATGATCCGCCATTTATTAAATTCATTTGTTACAAAAAATGTGATGAATTAAGAACCGCTCGACTTAACATAAACCATCAACATTTTTTTTTTTATGGGACTAGCCCGCCATGCCCAAAGCACTGTAACTTCTGAAAGCCAGAATCAACAGTGGCGACCACAAGAAAAGCGCCGAGACAATGAAGCTCGACGAAGTCCCAGAGAAACGATTTGACTGTCTTGGATCCCGCAACGAAATTAATCAGAAAAGAATAGCGAAGGTGTAGGAAAAACATTATTTCCACTTCCCTCCATATCAGCAGGAGACAGAACAGAACAAGGCCAATAGGCACACAGGGACGTATACAACTGGGATAAGCCTAGTTGCCTAGCACCACGGATGTTATTGTCATTACTGGGTCCTAAGTTGTGAGCTGTTATATTTGATTTCAATAAAAGGTATGACAAAAATGCTTACGGAAATTTGTTCTAGTTTCTACAAGGTAAATAACTTCGGATGTGACCTATAGACTATTTAACATAATATTACGTTAATTCTGCCAAAGACTACACTCCCATAAAATGTAATGTGCAGATTGTTCAAATTCGCAGTCAGATGTAGAATTATTGACAATCTACTAAATAGTCCGAACAAAGCCTAAGCATTTGGTTTGGATAGGTGAGCCCGTTCTTGAGTTATTGAATTACAACGAAAAGTGTCTTCCACTCCCTCTCCATTCATCAATAGTATAATAACCTGGCAAAAAATTAAAATTGGCCAAGTATGGTCGAATAGCACACAAACAAACTTACTGCCGCACTCAGAGAGCTTTAATGATTACTTAGGTTCATCTCACATATTAAGTGACGGCTTAAGTAATCATTAGGGCTCTCTGAGTGCGGCAGTTTGTAAAGGTTTGACATACTTTTGTATTACAAAACTGTCAAAACCTTTACTAAGTGATGGCCTAAGTAATCATTAAAGCTTTCTGAGTGCGGCAGTAAGACGGCTTAACTAATCATTAAATATCTCCGAGTACCGCAATAAGAGTTAAGAATACAGCTTTAACAACAAAAAAAAAACACCGGTTTAAATCTCAAAAGATACAAAAGCTTCAGTAAATTACTCTGAAATTCTCTTCCCAAATAGCTTGCTAATTGTACAAAGTGCTCATAAGAGTTGTCAGTGCGAGTCTGCAGAGGGCGCCACGTATTAAGCGACAGACAATGGCAGGTGTAGTTGTCTAGGTCGTTATGCATACTGACTTTAAGTAATTGGCCTTAGGATAGGGGTGGCGAGAGGCTCGAGAGATAGGAAAGTTCATCGCATCGTCTTATTTTGAGATAGGTAAAACATAATATCAAACTCAAACTCAAACTCAAAGCATTTATTTCAATTAAACCTTTATAGGCATTTTTGAATGTCAGAAGAACAATTCATAAAAACAAATCTACGAGTGCAATACGTCATTCCGAAAGCCACCACGCCGAATCACACGCCGCCGAATGCCAGCAACAACGAGCACCGCGAGCACGAAAGCACGCAACGACGCACACCGCTACAACGAATGCACGAGACCCCGAATCACGGAACAACGAATGCAACGCGCAACCGTCGCCCCGCAACCCGGAGCCCCGCGCACCCGCCGCCACGGCACACGCCGCCGCACGCCCCCGCACCCGCAGCACTCGCCGCCGCAAACATCCGGCGCCGCGCAACTCGACGCAGTAACCCCCGGAACGACGCATTGCACTCTAAAGCTACAGTCACAGACACAAGGCATAATAACTTGTGAAAGTACTGTAGTTGCCCATTCCCTAGCGTAGATCTCTATGGAGAAGAAAGGGCAAGAAACTCCATGGACACTCTTTTCAATCAGAATATTATTACAAAATCTTGGTACATTACATCATTCATGTTGAGATGGTATATTATGTGAGAACTATGTAGCAAGACGTGCAAGTTAAGAGCGTCCAGAGTAAAAACATATAATAAATAAAAATAAATAAATAAACCATGGCAACTAAGAGATGACCAGTCTCCACTGACAGCGCCCGTTCACGAACATGACGCCTGGATCAGCACCATTCAACTCAACCATTTTATATCACACCTATATTATTAGCGAAAAGAGATTCAGATGCAAAGGTGTACCTAATTACACACCAACATTTCGCCAGTAATGTCTAAGTCCCATGTTATAGGGGGCGAGCCTATTTATATCATCCAGGTCCAATTCCAGGCGTCTGTCGTAGCTGCTACTGAGAAATTTCTGATGGGAAAATCGAAAAACAAGACCTTGGGATCGAACCAGGTTTTAGACGTTGGATTCCACTACACCACTACATATTTTTAATTTCCTTCTTTCTTACCCATCAACTGCGGCGAAGTCTAAGTTCTATAATAGGGTATTTCACCAAAAAAATCTAATTAGTCCGTCTGTTAGCTTATCGAAAAATATTGGATACGTGTTTTTTGTTTTATCAAATTAATAAAAAAATACGAAAATAAAACGTGTCAATGATCATAAGTGGGGACTTTCGACGTCACTTTGTGGGTAAAAAAGTACCTACTAACCTTGTGACGTCACACGACTTGACACAACTTTTCGAAACACTGTATCGTCTTTATCTTTTGTTTACGTGAAAAAAGAAAAAATACGTGTCCATTATTTTTTTAAATCTATCTGACGGACTAATTCGATTTTTTTGGTGAAATACCTTATTGCGACTGTCTGAAAAAGGTTGATACTTTGTGAATTCATATTATGATCTGCTAAAGTGGCCATTTTAGACCCCCAGACCCGAAGCTTCAATTGAAAAACCACCCCGAAATGACATACCTAGGAGTAGCTGACTAAGTGTTTGATTTCTTGTTTAGATGTTACAAGTTAATTTATGCTCGGAATGTAATCTTCAAGATCAGGTGTAGCCAGCCCTACGCACAGGGGTGTGGTTAGGTCGCCATCAATGGGGCTTCAATCACAATGAGTGGCGCCTTCATTATTTACAAATGAGCGTATAAATCTCTTGCGAACGATCCAGTTTCATTGTCGCGCAAATTACAAGTGCTCCCATCTCTTTCTCTCCTGTGATAAATGGGTTTATTAGAAAGAGATGGACGTGTTAAAATTAACAGAAAGAACAAATACGTTGGGATAAGGTTTCACTGATGTAGACAGCGGTGAACAGTTTTTTTATGTGATAAGTTGTACGGAACTCCTATAAAATCATTAGCTTTATTATTAGAAACTATTTTTTAAGGTTTTCAGCTAGACCTGCGCTTTCCAAAAAACTTATCCTCAGTCGAAAGAGTGTGTTTCAAATTCTAACATTAGGTCATACTTAGGTCCAAAAGGTACTTACGATGTTTGTCCAATTTAGCTACTTCTTTATCTTTTAGAGTCGATTGATATGAGTAGATTAGCAGAGAGAGTAAAAGAAAAAAAAATGGATGGATTGTGTGAGGGAATTATATAATGGAATAAGGAATAAATGATAGCGTGATTAATATGATTATTGACAGTGATTAGTGCTGCGCAGAGCCCAAGTAACATGGGACAGAACAGGTAGATGATGGTGATGACATAAATTCAAATTCTGTTCAAATTCGACCGATGGTGCCTGAATAGCTCTGTCATTTTACCTCGCAAGACAATTCCTAAATTATTCCCTCAACTTGGACTAAGAAACTAAAAAAAGCTTCTATCTCAGTTGAACAGTGAGACTAGCCCTTATATCAATTACGATTGTTCTTCAAAATTTATGAGGTCGCATCTCAAATGATTACGTGTTGATGACACGAACATCGCAGCATCATTGCAATGTGTTTAGTATTCCTGCGACGACTGGGCGATTATTATTCATATTTGATAAACAGTCAGCCTCAATTGAGGCATATATTAGGAGTATAACGGAAGGTGAGCCACACAAGTCAATGTATTGAATGGAACACTTCATTCATTAATTCATAGAGATTATTGCTTTGTTTTAATGAATGTCTTTTGAGTAGGAATTACTTAGTGATATTCGTTTTAGTCTGCGGATTACTTGACCTGATGGGTTTAAAAATACCCTTAACGAAATCTAAGAGCTCTGGTTCTGGGCTGCGGGATGTTGTAGGGCTGCAGGATGTTGTAAGAGATACCGCGGCCTTGACATACAGAGCTAAGAAGGATCATGGGTGGTTTTTAGTTAGTAGAAGTCTGACACTCCTTTCGCTCTGCCTCGGAGCGGGAGGGGTTACTTGATGATTAACAACAAAAAAAGGGCACTTCTTCTCCCCGATATTAAGATTTTTGTTTTAGATTTTGGGGGTTAGAGTTCCAAATTTTTCACAAGTTTTTTTTTAAAAAACCCAAGTTCTAAAATAAAATAATTAAAAATAAATAGTTCTAAAATAAAATACTCATATCATCAGCACAATGTTATGAGTTCCTAAAACCATGTTTTACGGAAGTAAAACGTGATTTTGCACGCAACCAAGTCATTTTCCACCAATAGTTTTTGCGTAGAGTAAGTAAGTTTTTTGTGTAGGGTTTACCTTTACACATTGTAGTTTACTTGGCTAGTTTTCCATAACCGTCATGTGGGATATGAGAGTTCCACATTGACAAACTATGGGCGACGTTCAAGAACTACTAGTCGATATTCTATTGTGACTATAAAATCTGCTTTTGATCGCAGATCAAATGTGTTGAACGCGTTGAAATCCACAATTAAAGGCACGACTCAATAACGTGAAGAAAATAAATAGCCAATATTTAGATTGTGCTGTTCGAGGCCAGTGTAATTTTTTCCTTAAAATCACACTTTCACAGTGTGTCTTTTCTAGACTCTACAATTTCTATGTTCACAGATTTCGCAAGTATGTCAAAAATTCCTTTAAAACTATCTTAAACAAATCCATGGACCATAAAACACGTTGTATCCCATCTATTGGGTGCCTAGCAATCCAGCTAATTGTTTAGATGACAGTGGCCTGGCCTGCCCCGCCCCGGGCCATATAACCCGGGAATTTCATTACGACCAGGCCATGGATGCCCGGCTGGATTAGAATGCTGCCCATTGTTCATTGAGTTATAGCCACTGGACGTACGGCGGTGAGGTTGTAGGCTGTATCATAGACGGGTGAAGGGTGTAGGGTGATTTGAGAAATTACTGGTCTCCTCATAAGGAATTTTTAAGTTTTTTTTTGTTTGAAGTTAATATATTTTTTTTTTTGTTATAAGTAGTTAACGCTTAATTGTAATACTGGAGATTTCTTTTCGTATTCAGCTTAGGCTATGGTCTCTAATAACGCAACATAACATCACATCTGTGATCCCCAAAAGGGTTAGTCAGAGGTGTAGCTACCTAATACGCACATTTCGCCAAGTATGTTTAAGTCAAATGTAATAGGTAGGGGGTGAGCTTATTGCGCAGCCGGTCGTACCATAGACAATTATCAATAGGCTATTTCACCAAAAAAAATTAAATAGTCGGTCAGATAGATTTTCAAAAAATAATGGACACGTTTTTTTTCTTTTTTCACGTAAACAAAAGATGAAGCCAAGTCAAGTCGTGTGACAAATATCAGATTGAAAATTATGTAACCATTTTCCTGACCTTCTTTCAGGAAATTTTCACAAAGTCGAACTGTCCACAACTCCATGCGACATGATGGCGGTCGTCGGAGGCTCAAATTGGCCGCGATTGGCCCGTCTAATTGTTTGAAATATGCGCTCGCCGGCCGCCTTATGGAATAGTTTAACTGCTCCGAACATTTCACACTCACATAAAATTAACCATATTTCGCAGACAGATCCCGTGCTAATTGCTTGTTTTTATTATTAATTAAACTGCTAATTACTAGTTTATTTCTTTACTACAATTAATTTGGAAGACTTTAAAATAAATGAAGAAGTCATTAGCAATAGAGCTTCATAACAGTTTTTATGGATGTGACTTTAGAGATCTTACATTATTATTATTTAAGTAGGTAGGCATGTAGTTTGTTATTGAGACCGCTCACAAAGACCGACAAAGTTTAAGTAAGCCCGACACGACAAAGTCCACAAAGTTTTAATTTAAATAAATATAATATTATCTTGTTATGTTATTTATGACTTTTAAAAGTTTTGTTTTATGTTTGTTTTTACATTTCACCTTTGATTTCGTATGGGGGTTTTTTTTACCCGTCTGTCCTAAGTCATAAGTTTGAGAGTGGTTGTCCGTCAATGAACTCGACCTAACGGTTTTTTTTTAAATTAAGACAAGCCCGCCACACTATTCCCAAACCACTGTAACTCCTGTAAGCCAGAATCACAAGTCGAGACAATGACGCTCTACGAAGTCCCCAGAGAAACGATTTAACTGTCTTGGATAATTAAAAATTAATCAGAAAAGAATAACGGAGGAGTAGGAAAAACTACCTAACGGCTACCTAACACTTGGGGACTATAGGCGTGATGATTTGTGTTTGTGTCTATTCTGTTATTCATCTATCCTCAAACCAAACAGCACATTACGAAGTCCAAACAGCGCATTACGAAGTCCAAACAGCGCATTACGAAGTCCAAACAGCGCATTACGAAGTCCAAACAGCGCATTACGAAGTCCAAACAGCGCATTACGAAGTCCAAACAGCGCATTACGAAGTCCAAACAGCGCATTACGAAGTCCAAACAGCGCATTACGAAGTCCAAACAGCGCATTACGAAGTCCAAACAGCGCATTACGAAGTCCAAAATCACTCCACCACTATAACAGTTCCAAACATTTTTATCTCACAATGAATTATGATCCTCTAGCCAACTCCTCTACTATCATATCTCTATTAATTTGTTTATCAGTACTTCAGATTTATGACCACTCTCTTACTATCACTAATTCAATACGTTTGAAGTTTAAAGTCTTATCTCTCGCACTTCTGAAGGCACGCTTCGATAGTTTTTTTTTTAGAATGGTTCTCTTATATTTGAATTTGGAAGTGTAGAAGTCGATTAGTAGTGGTGGAGGAATGTTAGGGGAATATACAATACTAGCGGACGTCACGCGGTTTCACCCGCGTTGTTCCCGTTCCCGTGGGGTACAGAGATAAAAAGTAGCTTATGTCACCCGGGGATAGTGCCCAACGATGAGAGAATTTTTCAAATCAGTTCAGTAAAAAAAATTTTTTTTTATTTCACATAGGCCTACATGGGCACTTATAAAACATCGCGCGTCGGTAAAAAGGTGTACGGTTCGGTGTATTGGTCGATTCCTAAGGAGAAGAACCGGCAAGAAACTCCAAAGGTTATACTTTTAAGCTTTTAAAATCGTTTGGGTTAACAATAAGGTATAATACACACATGAAGACCATGCAGATTAATGTCTGAGATGGTCTTTTAAAGAAAACACCACACAGATTTGAGTGGACCCGTCCGTCAGTAGTTTTAAGTTTATTCATTACAAACATACACACACACACACAAAAATACAAATCTTTCCTCTTTATAATATTAGTAGAATCCTAGATATCACTACGATGACCACTACGAGATGCTACTACGACTTCGTTGGAGTGGATTTTTTATGTGTATTACATAACTTCACGCATGTTATCCTCGAAGGGATAGGTCACTCACTACTATCTAGCCAGTTATGTCATAGGAGGGTAAACATTTGCCATCAACCGGGCGCAAAGCCAGACTGCATGGCTGTTACTGAGAAATTCCGAATAATATAGAAAAACTTCGAATAGAAAAAGAAATTCCGAATAGAAAAACACTTTTCCCGATTCGGGAATCGAATTAAATACCTCCTGCCCAGCAGTCTCATTTGCAACCACTAGACCAACGGGCGGTAGGCCATTCAGTCATTCATTTGAATACTTAAAGTAGTTGCAAACGGAGAAGAAAATAGGAATGACTCATTAATTTTCCCCTTCAGTCAACACCTATTTACAACAATGCCAATTTTCCCAAAAAACAAAAGTAACTAAAAAAAAAGGTTGCCTAAAACAGAGGGCTCTATATGACGTCACGTCACGTGAGTGGTCACCTTAGGGTGTGCCCACCCTCACACGGGGTGGGGTGGGGTCAAAGGTGTCGGCCAATGGCAAGCGGAAGCGGCTACCAGAGCGGAACTTACTTCCGGTACGATATTTTTTTAATTATTACATTGGTTGAGCACTGACTTCCGCCAGGTGCGGTAAATAAGTGTTTGGTTTTGATTTTTTGATGGCATGAATTTGTTGAGATTGAACGTTTGATTTTTTTGTAGTTTTCTATGTGTTTCAATAAAAATTAAGCTTTCCATCACCCGTTTGTAGAATGGTTATTTACGTGAAATCTGCAGCAGTCAGATTCAATAGCCAATAGGGATGTTTACTGCAAGACACAAGCAAACAACCACAAGCACAAAAGCAAAGAAACACATACACACAGATTCACATACACACACTCACACACACACCCACTCACATACACACACACAGATACACGAAAACACCTATATACATATTATGCGGTACTTAAATCTTTCCACTTATCTTATATTTTTCTTTAAATAATTATCAATTCCAATTTTATTTATTTGTATACATTTTATTATTATTTGTTTTATTGAATGTAATATGAGCTATGTAATGTAGATGTGAATCTCAGGAATAATTAATTAATTATCATAAATAGATGCAAGTGGTATGTCTAGTCTGGCTTATAAATATTGTAGTGAAATCTGTTAGGGGATGGCACTGCTTGCCGAGATACAGGATCCGTCCTAGTTCGGCAACAGAGGATTCCATATTAAAAATGTATACTAAGCCTATCCAGTCATGTAATATGTTATTGTTTAATTTTTGTGGTGAAAATAAATATTATTATTATTATTATTATTATTATTATTATTACTGACTTAAAAATGCGATTCTAATTATTCCGTCTGTTATTTTATCTAAAAATATTGGATACGTACTTTTTGTTTTATCAAATCAATAAAAATTGACGAAGATAGATCGCGTCAAAGATTTGAGTGGGGGTTGGTGACGTCGCTGACCACTAAAAAGTGTCATACTAATGTCTTAGAGTATGACGTCACACAAGTTTTCAAAGCACTGTATCGTCTTCATTGTTTGTTTAAGTGAAAAAAGATAAAAAATACGTGTACAATATGTTTTGGTAATCTATATGACGGACTAATTAGATTTTTTGTTAACTATGTGTGGTTATCACCAATGACGTATTATAATATAGACACGTCATGAACTAACATGGCGGCGCTTCAAAACGGCGAAAATATTATATAACTACTTTTACGCGTAAAGAAAGGGAAAGAAAATATGACGCCGTACAGCGGGATGCCTGTTGATGCCTGTTGTCTTTATGTTTCGCGCAGGTTTACACACACGATTTAAATTAAGAACAAACGTAGCGTCGCGCGAGAGGTTGGTGCGTAACTAAGCGCGATGTGGCCAATTGGCTTCATTTCATGTTGTCATTTTTGAGGTCGGACAACGTATCTATAGTTTTAATATATCATTGGTTATCACGAATGAAACATGGGAGCCATTGTATTTTTTTCTTCGGGTCAATGACGTAGCGAAAAGCTCTGTTCATATACCTCACATCTGTATTATTTTTTGAAATACTTACTTTTGATCCTTAGCCTGAAATCTTAGTTTTTCAGAAATAAACTACAAGGTATAGTTCTTGTACATAGTTAATTCTTTTTCACGAAACTTGATCATTTTGACTTAGACTCCATTTTTGGAAACTCCAGCAGCTCGAGGCCACATGGAACTAATAAGTACTAAGCCATACATATAATAATTAATAATATGTACATTCTTTTTCCATGACTTCCATGAGAATTAAGACACTAACAGGCCATTACTGGTTGACGCTAATAGCTACCAACAAAAATAAGCTTGACTAATAAGAACAGCAACAACATCTTAACAAAAGAGCATAAGCAGGAAATACAAATTAAGCAGGTCTTATCCGACACGCAAGTTTTATAGTAACGCGGTGACAAACAGGATGGGCGCCATTACCGTCAGACTTGACTTGAATAGTAGTTGGAATACAGATTGGTTAAGTTACTTATGAAAAAGCAAGACACACTACACAACACCACGATACAGCGTATTTTGTTAACGGTTACCAATGCTCTAAGGGTATATTTTATTTTTATTTCTATCGACAAATACTTAAATACACGATTATAAATACTCCTAAGCCAACACTCCGCGAATAGCAGACATCTTATTTTTTTCGGCTAATCCAGGGTATGTTCTATGAAATTAGTATTTCATAGAAGATACCCTAGATCAGCCGATATACCTTTAATCTAAGAGACGTGCAAATTACCTTATTGTAAGGGTAAAGGATATCGAATTCCTACATACATAAAGGGTGTAAAAGTACCCTTAATGCAAACGAAGAAACACCACTGCGATATTTTTTTTGTTCTAGACCATACCTAGGAACAACCTAGTTACGGAGATATTGGGGGTCAAAGTTCCAAATTTTGCACAGCTGTTTTTGTAAATACTAGTTTTTCAGGTTATAACTTTACTTAAATTACCTCCATGGCCCTTTTACTATCCAAAGCATCCACTATCACAATATTTGAAGAGAATGAATAGCACAATATTTGAAAATGAGATTTTTGACCCCAAAAACAAAAGTCGTTTCCCAGCAAAAATTTTTGCATAGTGGTACTTAGTTGGATGTACAGAATGCTTGGTTGACGTATGTGTGAAGGGTTAATTTACACCCTGAATATAACATGCAAAAAGCGCCTAAAAGAACATAAACGTGACGTCTGATGTACTTTCCTAACCGTTTTCCTAACTGTAGGTGATAAAAAGAAATTATAACAGTTTAGAAGGTACTTTAAGCACATTCTAATGAATTGTTAACCTTAACATGCCTTTACGGTGTTATAGCCATTTTACAACAGAACTATGAAACTGTGCATTAACGGCAGTTGCTATTTATTTACTCACTGCTTAAGTTGGTGGTCAGTGTGCTAAACAATAAATCCTGATTTTACGAAGATTTGCCGTTACTTCAGACACACACTACAATAAATAAAGTATACAATTTGTCAATTACACAGACTTTTAGTTAGGTTAGTTTTAAGTAGTAATAAAGACATAACTGTTATGCATATTATATTATCACCGATATTAGTTTTCCCTGTTTGTAAATTTATTTGTTATTAATTAGTCAAGTCAAAATTAAAATTTAAAAAATAGTTATAACCGTCTAAAGTATGTACCTACAGTTATATCAGGAATTCAGGATTGTGAGCTTACTCACCATTGCCACTAAATTAATTGATATTACCACTAAAAACTATGATATTTATTCAATTTGTCAATGAATCTATATTAATATTATAAAGAGGAAATATTAGTTTGTTTGTTTGAACGAATAGGCTCCGAAACTACTGGACCGATTTGAAAAATTCTTTCACCGTTGGGAAACTACATTATCCCCGGGTGACATAAGCTACTTTTTATCCCTGGATTTCCACGGGAACGGGAACTTCGCGGGTGAAACCGTGTGACGTCCGCTAGTGTCTAAATAAATGTATTTTCTTTCATTATGACTTCACAAGCCAGATATCTGTCATGTTACTCCAATCTACAACCTACAAGAAACAAGTAGGTTCCTCCAATTTCCTTAGACAGTTTCCAATTTATCTCGTTTACGAGTACAGCACACTCAACATGGTACACCATGACAAAATCCGACCATAATATCACCCCACATTGTTTTCCGCTAAATTGGACTCCGTGATTAATTTGTTTAACTCCCCCACCGTGTAATTTGTCATCAACAACTATTTCCTGATCCACCCTGCCTCTCTCGTCACCAACATTTTCTGCAGTTGAAAAGCCAAGGTGTGGTTAAAGAGGGGTCTGGTTTAAATGGTCAGGGTGCTCCTAAAATTCCTTGCTTATTTGGTTAGTTGACACTGGGAGCTCAATAAATAGTGAAATTCACGAGATGTTTGCTGAGAAGTAATTATATGTGTTTGTTTCTTTTGCTTCGATGACTAGAGTTGGTCGCCTGAAGAAATCTGATAGAATTATTAAAGGATGACGGTTCATAGGCGATGTTTATTATCTTTTGAGCACTATGCATCTAAATCTTACGAGTTTTCTTTCAACAAAAATGGGTATTCATTGCCGAAAAAACGTACTGTTGACAATGATATATTAAAACTATAGATACGTTGTCCGCCCTCAAAAATGACAACATGAAATGAAGCCAATTGGCCACATCGCGATTAGTTACGCACCAACCTCTCGCGCGATGCTACGTTTGTTCTTAATTTAAATCGTGTGTGTAAACCTGCGCGAAACATAAAGACAACAGGCATCAACAGGCATCCCGCTGTACGGTGTCATATTTTCTTTCCCTTTCTTTACGCGTAAAAGTAGTTATATAATATTTTCGCCGTTTTGAAGCGCCGCCATGTTAGTACATGACGTGTCTATATATAATACGTCATTGACTGTTGACCATAGCAGACATTTTATAGAAATGGGTTTCGAGTCTAACTATACCCTCGTCGGGGTTGCGAGTTGTTCGAAAGAGATACCCTGGCCACGACACGAAGGGCTAAGAAGAAACATGAATGGTTTTGAGTCAGTAGAAGTCTGGAACTCCCTACCGCTCTGCCCAGAGTGGGAGGCATTTGATAATTACTCACCCAACAAAAAAAAAACAAATGTTAAATCGCACTACATACTATAGTTATTATAGTTCTCATTCTTAAATTAAACGTGAAGGGACAAGACTCGTTATGTAAGGATCACTGCAGTTGGAGGCTTCAATAGTTTCTGTCTACCTCCATAGGAAAAAGGTCATTTGAATGCTCGAATAGTATGAATATTTGAATATTTAAACTGCTCTGAAAATCAGTAGCATCTGAAAAAACTCTGTAAATAGTGAATTTTGCCCTAAAATGTTTTTTTTTTTTTTATAAAAACGTTTCCCACACTAGGAATTTCTCCTGTATCGTAGGTGCGTTTATAGCCAGACCCCGAAACAGAAAGTTCCGTGCGGGAATCGAAATCGCGACACTCAGCGCAACAGTCCAATCGCTCAGCCACTGCCCCAACCGTGTCGTCGTTGAAATTCAAGTTTTTACTCTTAATAGATTCTTAAAACAATCCTGCCGACCCCTTATTCCCTTATCCTCCGAAAACAAATCCTACGGTCTACGTGACCGTTTTATCGCGCGGTTCGTTTTTCACGCAGCATCTGGTAAGGGAAGGGTATCTTGGCGGTATCTCAACCGTCCCTAGGGAGCTTGTTACACCGCCGTAATTACTGGGACACCTATCTGCTTCAATTAGAAACTAAGAGTTATTTGCTTACTAGGATTGTAAGCGATGTCGGTGTGAATGGCGGTTTGTGGTTTACTAAGATTATGGTAAAGCGGGATTGGGATTAATTTTCTTTATAGGCAAACGTGTGGACTGAGTACTGAGACTGATTAGTGATGAATTAATAAACATGGTCATGGTCTGGCGTCAGTGATATTTCGCTGATTATTTCGAGAAGACATGATATCTTAGTACATGACACTCCATATTTATGTGGGACAACACAACGTAATCGTAGCAGGTGGCGTTTTGTGGTTTTATCAAATAACTAGTTGAACCCGGCATGCCTTGCAATGCCCTTTTTCCTACCTACCTACTACGTACCTACTACCTACCTACTACGTACCTACTACCTACCTACTACGTACCTACTACCTACCTACTACGTACCTACTACCTACCTACTACGTACCTACTACCTACCTACTACGTACCTACTACCTACCTACTACGTACCTACTACCTACCTACTACGTACCTACTACCTACCTACTACGTACCTACTACCTACCTACTACGTACCTACTACCTACCTACTACGTACCTACTACCTACCTACTACCTATCTACCTACCTACCTACTACCTACCTACCTACCTACTACCTACCTACCTACTACCTACCTACCTACTACGTACCTACTACCTACCTACTACGTACCTACTACCTACCTACTACGTACCTACTACCTACCTACTACGTACCTACTACCTACCTACTACGTACCTACTACCTACCTACTACGTACCTACTACCTACCTACTACGTACCTACTACCTACCTACTACCTATCTACCTACCTACCTACTACCTACCTACCTACCTACTACCTACCTACCTACTACCTACCTACCTACTACCTACCTACCTACTACCTACTACCTACTACCTACCTACTACCTACCTACCTACCTACTACCTACCTACCTACTACCTACCTACCTACCTACCTACTACCTACCTACCTACTACCTACCTACTACCTACCTACCTACTACCTACCTACCTACTACCTACCTACCTACTACCTACCTACCTACTACCTACCTACCTACTACCTACCTACCTACTACCTACCTACCTACTACCTACCTACCTACTACCTACCTACCTACTACCTACCTACCTACTACCTACCTACCTACTACCTACCTACCTACTACCTACCTACCTACTACCTACCTACCTACTACCTACCTACCTACTACCTACCTACCTACTACCTACCTACCTACTACCTACCTACCTACTACCTACCTACCTACTACCTACCTACCTACTACCTACCTACCTACTACCTACCTACCTACTACCTACCTACCTACTACCTACCTATCTACTTACCCAAAAAAAAGAACAAAAACTATCCTATGTCCGTCTCCTGGTTTTAAGCTACCTCCCCACCAATTTCCAGCCAAATCGGTTTAGCCGTTCTTGACTTATAAATAGTGTAACTAACACGACTTTCTTTTATATATATAGATTTTTTTGCCCCAAAAAAACTAAAAATCCTGTCCCAGTTCTGAAAGCCCCACGAGCCACACTGTCCCACTGCTGAGTAAAAGCCTCCCTACATTCCTTCCAACGGTCACGATTCATGTGCAACTTTTTTCTAATTCTCAAAAAAAAACACCTTTTCTTATAAAACACCTTTTCTTATAAAACACCTTTTCTTATCCTCCCTAACCTATTCTAGGGTACACTCCATCAGCTCGATAAGGGGTTACAGAGCGGGTATCAGTGTAAAATCTTGGGTTTCTCCGAACAAGGGGTTGTCTAAGTTATGTCCGTAAGTTGCCGACAGGGGTGGTTGTGGGGTTGTCAACGGGTTAATTTAAGATATTCTTCTTCTTTTTGTGCTGCTTGATAAGGAGAGTTCATAAATTAATTATTCTTTTTGTTGGGGATTTATAAAGGCTGCTACTGAAATCAATGAATTACCTATTTATTCATTTAAAAGTGTTTTTCATTTTTTAATGTCCAGGCTCAGTATCTAGTTTGTGAAGGTCAGATGACAGTCGCTCCTTGTTAAATACTGATTTATTCAATTGCATTCGGTTACACTGGAAGCGGACTGTAAGGACTTGTGACTATGATCACCTAGGCTTATTTCATTGATCGTTTATTTTAATACAAAATAAAACAATATTTTTCCAAAGATGCACATACATACAGCACATTCATACATATAAAAAAATACTTTTAAACCCAGGAAATCCCTTCTAAACTCCACATTTTATTTTACACTTCATCCCAGAAAAACAAGCCCAGCTATTATTATTTGTCATACTTTTACAAAACGTACCGAAAGCACTTTATCAGGGGGATTAGCGTTGGACATTATAAACCCGGGTCCGTGGTCCGTTTGAGGACCCGTTATAAATCAGAGCTGAACTTCGACCAGACCTGAAGTATTATGTTTATTTCATTTAGACGTATTAATCTCTTGGTATTAAGTGTTTCAATTTATGTTGAATTGATTTGAGGGTATTAGGTTGTGTATTGTTGTTTTGTATGTTATTGTGTAAATAAAATTTATTTGGCAAATGGTCAGATCAAAGTATTTGAATGGCCAAAAGGCGCACTAATGAAAGGACCAAACGCATGCACTTGGCAAATTTCTCAAAAAGGAAGCCTATGTGTCTCAGTTGTGGCATCGCTGCAGGCTTAATGAATTCTTCTGGATGTTTGACAGTCGTGCAGGGAGAGTCAGTGGCTCGAAATTCTGACTACCAGTCTTACCAAGGCATATTGTACTACCCAATACTAACTGCGTTGTGGAGGTCAGATAGGCCGTCGATCTATGTAAAATAATAGAATTTACCAGAATTCGGGTAAACTAGAAGCCAACCTCACCATAGTAGGGAAAAGGCTAGGTAGATGATGATGACCAGGTTCACAATAGGTTTTTCTGTAATAACCTAGTATGTATGTAGATCTACTGTAATAGATTTTAGACTTTTTTTTTTTTTACTATTTTGTACACTAATTCATATTCAAATAAATCAAAGCAGGGTGGGTGCATAATCCACCATTATTACTTTATTTCCCAAACAGATGTCTGCAATCACCTCAGACCCATTGACCATAAATTAGCAAAGAACAAGTACAATTTGTCCGATAATCCCTGTCGATCGGGGATTATCCTGACAATTGGTGGTAAATGTGGTAATCCCACAACACTGTACCAATTTACTGGGTCCAGTATTTATTGGGGGCTGGTCACCCTAAGCCATTGGTCTTGAGGAATTACATTCGAGTACCTACGTAGTTGTTAGTGATTTCAGATGTTTAGATTTTCTTGCGAAGAGTAGCTTGAACGGTAGGTTTGAAGCTAACATAAAGATGGGGTTTACGTCCCAAAACAAATAATATCTATACATGAAAATAAATAATCATCATCATAATTTCAGCCGAAAGACGTCTGCACATAGGCACTGCTGGACATAGGCCTCCCCTAAGTGTCGCCACACTGACCGGTCCCGTGCGTCTCGCATCCAGCGACTCCTCACAAATTTAACACTTGCGCAATTGAACTTGCTTTTACATAATTGAGTGGATCATGTAATGCGCTACTTCAAACAACAACAAAACATTTTTTTAATGTTTGTCAGTTTGTTCAGGCTTATCTTGAAACTGCTGGTGTGTCAGAAGTGTGTGTGTCATAAAGTTGCAGTAAATAAGTTACGAGTAATAAAATGAATCTCTGAACTTGTTTATCTATTACAATCTAGGTAAACTGAAGTCTGTAAAATACTTAATTCTATATACAAGTGAACTTTAAAAAAGTTACAGTTATTTTACGGTGCAGTGATGTTGTCAAAAGAAGTGACCTAATTTTGGTTTATTTTGGTACAACTTGTGTTCCTTCAAAAGGAAAGTCCATTTTACGGCCATTTATACTCAAACCGTGTAATCTACTGTACAACGCGCCTGATAAGATAGCATGAGATGATGAGAGATGAGAGACATCATGAGAAAAATATATTTGGTTTCTAAATTCGGCCGTAAGTGTAAGTGATACTATAAAATGAATAGAATTTACCAAATATGTCTTTTACCTTTTTATCCGACTTCAAAACTAGACGAAAAACTAAATCAAACAAATAATAGTCACAGAATTTAGAAGCTAAACTTATTTTCCACATTTTCTTGTGTTTTTGAAATCGTTTTGATTTATATTCTGCCCAGAAAACACATACCTATAATATTAACAGCAACACCAGTAAACCACAAGACCAGTAGTCCGTGAGTAGTCCAGTACACATTCAATTCGCAAAGTGGCAAGTGGTCCGTTCGTTGTAATGACAGATTAGCGAGTCGGCCGGCCACCTGAGCTGGCCGAAATATGCAATAACTCAGGATCCCCCCTAATTCACCCGGATCGAGCCAATAAATTCGTCACAGTGATTAGTGTAGTACTCAGGGAATTGTGGCTCCTCTGTTGAGACGGAAATATTTTGCATTGGAGGTGACATCTATTTTATTCATTAGCTCATATATTAATTGTTTTAACAGGTAAAACCCAAGATACCAAAAGTAGTCGTGAATTGCTAGTCGTGACAGAGGACTTAAGTGTCACACTCTAGAATTCTGCCAAAGAAAAATAAAATATGTCCAATCATCTAGTAAGTATTCGCCTTGCACAACTCACTTGTGCAAACTTTAATAAGCTGGATTTAGGATGCTATGATTTAGTTCAACTTCTGAATTGTGAGAGATCGCCATTGCAAAGTATGTTGAAGGAAAAGTACCGAAGTGATTAGTAAGTCTCTGGACAGAGGATCAAACTGATACGAGTATAAGTGTGCCTTGTGTTTTTTTAAATCATAACACCCACTAAAAATTGGTAGCAGGTGGAGTTGTGTGGTTTTTGACTACCCAAAACTGACTACGAATAAACCATAATATATAAATGTATGTTGTACGTAAAAAAAGTGTCATAGCAAGGAAGAAAAATAAAAATCAAATGTTTACTTAAAACAAATTGTATTAAGTATTATTAATATCAGTATCAAATAAATTTTAATACGTACAATAACTAAAATTACAAAGTAAAATTAATATAAACTACAATAAAGTAATATTCTTCTGAAATAAGTATATTTATGTGGAATCATTAAGCCGGTTTTGGTTTCGGGTGATATTTGGTAGTCGTGGTAGGTAGTTAGTGGTCTGAAAAATCTGACATCCAGTCTTATCATGTAAAATACTGGAATTAAGCTGCATCCGGCAACATAGTTTGGGAATGGCTAAGCAGATGATGATGACCATCATTTCAAAGACTTGACAAGTAGCCTATTATTAAAATGAACCGTTTAATTTGCCCTCCAATGATACGGAATACTGGCAAGATCCCAAATCGATGTCATCGGTAGTTTTCTTCTTGAGCTGAGGAATTAAGCTCTTGTGCTTCTCAGGACTTGAAGATGTGGACTGTCTTCCTGAAACGTAAGGCTGTACGCTACAGGTAGCCGGTTTTGGGATCCTGCTTGGTCTGTTCTGCGAGTAATGCCTGCATTGGCTCATATCCACACAAATTTCTGCACCAGGCCTATCAATTGTGATTTCTAGGTAAGGTTTGTGAAATGAGAATTTTGAGCCCTCTTTTCCCTTTATTTTATATTCTTTTGTCACTTGGAAACGTCTGGATTTTGCTTCACGTTTTTGGGTCAGCACTCGTTTAACATCGGTAAGGCTTATGTTACAACAAGTCACATCACACGCCATGGATGATTTCCTTGCTACGCATGCGGTGCATGGACAAATTCCTTGACAAGTTTCTTGAGAAAAAACTTGACGGCAGCTCATTGCTTCGTTATAATCAACGTTGTCATCGCAGTCGGCTACATTTTCTTGTCCAGTTTCTGTGTTGTCATATTTAACTTGGGTAACTGAATAAGAATCAACAGTTACACAGTTTACACTGGATCCTACGATACTTTCATTGAATTTCGCACATTCTTTGAATTCTCTACTTTCACTGATTTCGTGACATACAACGATATCGGAACGTTCGTTGCTTCCTGTGAGTTTGTCTACATCCCTAAATTCGTCGACTTCTCTACATTGATTAAGTAGTTGGAGTTCCTCGGTTTCTCTCCATTCATAGAGTTTCCTTTTTTCTTCAAGATTTTTAAAGAACTCATTTTTTTTGGGGTCGTGAAATTCCCTGATTTCATCAAGTTGTCGCAATTCTTCAAGTTCCTTATATCTCATACAGTGGTCAGGTTTCTCATGTTTTTTACTATCAGCAGATTTTCGACTATCATCAGATTTTCTACTATCAGCAGATTTTCTACGTTCATCGTTTATATAATTGTCGAATTTCCTGCATTCTTCAATTTGTCTCTGTTCTTCGAGTTTCCAACATTCTTCAACTTGTTTCTGTTCTTCGAGCTTCTTACATTCTTCAGCTTGTTTCTGTTCTTCGAGTTTCCTGAATTCTTCGGTTTGTCTCTGTTCTTCGAGTTTCTTACATTCTTCGGTTTGTCTCTGTTCTTCAAGTTTCCTACATTCTTCAGCTTGTCTCTGTTCTTTGAATTTGTTATATTCTTCAGCTTGTTTCTGTTCTTCGAGTTTCCTGATTTTTTCTACTCTTCTCTGTTCAAGTTTCTTACATTCTTCAGCTTGCCTACGTTCTTCAAATTTCCTATTTTCTTTAGATTTTCTTAGTTCTTCAAGTTTTCTACATACTTCAGCTTTCATACACTCCTCAGCCTGTCTGTGTTCTTCAAGTTTCCTACATTCCTCACCCTGTCTACGTTCTTCAAGTTTCCTACAATCCTCAGCCTGTCTACGTTCTTCAAGTGTCCTACATTCCTCAGCGCGTATAGGGTCTTCAAGTTTTCTACATTGCTCAGCTTGTCTACGTTCATCAAGTTTTCTACATTCATCAGATTGTCTGCGTTCATTATGTTTCCTGCAACTGTCATCGGTTTTTTCTCTTTTATAGTCTTCGTATCTTCTATTTTCATCGCTACCCCGTTTCTTTTTATTTTTTGCTAGTATGTCTTTCTCGGATGTAATGAAATGTTTAGATTTTATTGTTACACAGCTTTTTGTACTTTGTTTTGAAGCGAATGTTTCGTGACTGGATAGTTGTATTATTTGTCCAGAGTTACAATCTTCTAAAGATTTTCCAGACAATTTCATTGTTGAAGATCTCTTTGGCATATAACTCAATTCAGGGCAATTAGGTTCAGTAACACAGACACAATCTGATGTTTTGGAGGCACACTGAGTCATACATGGTATGGTTCCAGCTTCCATGGTTTTCGTTTGATGTGACGAGGGACATTTTCCTCCGATTCTGAACAAAGATCTACGAAATATTTTAATGTCACCCGGAGCATTATCTGTACACACTGGGCAATGGGCATCATTGGATATCTTGTTTCCTTCCCCTTTATCCTTATTTTCTTTGTCTATGAACAGATAGACGTTACTGCTACAATTTTTCTGTTTAAGCTTTTTAGAGCATAATACAAAAAGCAATGCTGGTACGCACCAGGCTATTTCAACAACCAGTATTATAATTAAAATCCACATCTTCTTGTTTGATATGTATGGTATTCGTAATAATTTATTTGTTGACTTGCATTTGTTGCAATTGGAATTCGTGCTGCATTTGGTCACGTATAAGTCTAAGACGTTATTGCAAATGTCTCGAGTCCTGTTAACTAAACTTAACACACTTCCCAACGCTAGATACAAGTTTTCATCTTTTAAGTGAGGCACAACATCTTCTATCAGCCACTTTTGGAATTTTTCGTCAAAGTTAGCCTGTTCTTTAAGATTACTGGTTTCAATACAACTTCTTGCTGCATCGTAGTATTTAATTAGATGATGAGATGAATTCGGAGAGTTGATAGACATTAAGGATACATTCCTAAGAGGTACAAACATAGTGCTCAACTTGTCATTCCAATTCACGTTTGGTATTGGTATGCCCAAACCTGTAGGAGTCTTTTCAAAGTACGCTAAATGATCACAAGGGTCTTTCATACTTCTGGTATTTGAAGATAATTGAAGAGGAGCCACGTTGATTGTCATAGTATTCAGGATTTTCTCTTCAGGTTTGTGCCATCCTTCGCCATCGGTGTCTAAGTATCTTTTTATTTCATTGTAAAACTGGAATAATTTGACTACGTTAGTTTGTGAGATAGTACCTCCATAGTAGTCTAATTTCGCGACAGGTAGAACCCATGCCTTGAAGTAGCCTCCGATGGCATCGGATAGGGCTGTTGTCATGATGGTGTCAGTTTCAGCATCTCTTGCCTCCTTTTTGATAGCAGCGTAGGCATCTTTGAAGTATCCAAGTAGAATTTTGACATGGTCTTCATTGAAAGTGTTTATGAAGATTGGTGGCGGGAGAAGGTTTTGGAAATACTTTCTAGCCTGCAGTAGCCCTACTTCGGTCTTACTCCACTGTTTTTTATCAGCATCTTTAGCAGAAAACAATACTGTGCCTACATTAGGTGTATATTCTTTATCACGTGCATTGCTGTCGCTCGTTACTGTAGCAAATATCATGCAAACGTAGATTATTATCATGTTTGTATAACGATTACAAAATTATGCAAAATAAATCATTATAAAATACACGCGACACAAATTGACATCGTAGGTACTGTACTTTTCTTTAGTCAATTTGACATTGACACTTGTAGAAAGTGTTGTTTTAGAAAAAATATTGTGTAAAAGCTAAAATAGAAAAGTTTTATAGGGTGTATGGACTTCACAGAAACATAAAGCTTGGTATATAACAGAAGAGCGGTTAGAAAACTAATTCAACTAGACATGGCGGTTTGGAAATCGACAGAATCCTGGGCAACTACACTACTACGACAGAATATCTGACCTCCACAACCCAGTTAATACCGGGTAATACGATACCCTTTGGTAAGACTGGTTGTCAGACTTTCAGGACACCGACTACCTGTAACGACTGCCAAAGATCTATATATGGCAGCCGTGACCAACATAGCTTAACGTGCACGGAGGAAACTCGATATGTAATGGTCACCCATCCACAGACCGGCAAACGCGGCTTACCCTAAAGATCGACCCGAGTGGCAGTTTTTATTATGCCTCGAGCTCTTTATCACACGTGTGATCTGTTCAATACATCCTAGCATGCAGGTGTCTGGGCAATAAATCACAGGCGCTATGCTATGGGGAGAGAGGTACGGGTGGTAGAGGTGGGGGGGGGGGTGCTATGAGACCGACACGTTAAATTGTTTAATTAAAACCAGTATCAAATTAGGGGATTACACATATGTGGGGTACGGTGTCTTTGGGAGCTTGCGGGGTAATGACTTCAGTGCAGAATTGATTTGGGGTCTTGTAAGTTGTGGTTATGTTAAATAGCTTCACAAAATGACTGTAATCAATCAAAAATAATCTATCTCTGGGACTTTACTGACTTTACTGGTGGTCGCCATTGTTGATTCTGACTTTCAGGAATTACAGAGGTTTGGTAATATTCAATCTTCTTTCTTTATCATGTTGTGCTGCCGATTCATAATAAATTTATTAACATCATCATCATCATCATCCTATTAATGCTCCCACTGCTGGGGCACAGGCCTCCTCTCTTTGAGAAAGAATGGGCTATAATCTACCATGCGGGCCCAGCGCGTCTTCGAAATGTTGGTTCTAGGACATGCCGGTTTCCTTACGATGTTTTCCTTTACCGTTTTTGAGAGCAGTGGTGATGTAATAAATTACACAGAGTAAATAGTAATGCGCCTGCCTGGGTTCAAACCCACGTCTTACTGTTCGTAGGTAGGGGCCGCCACCGCTGGGCGACCACTGCCCTCAATAAACATATTGTAAGTCAATAATAAACATATTATGCGACACAATTAAAATGATCTTATTGCCGTCATCGGCTCATAACATCAGCCGTTTGTGGGCACTATCAACCCTCCGCTGCCGTGTATTAATTGGTGGCTCTCCAAACAACGGCACGATAATGTTTGATTGATACCGACGATACTGGAATACTGGCCGTAAGGGGGTGGTTATGTGGACAGGGAATATTGGTTAGATTATTGATAGTATGATTTACTAGTTAGACAAGTTTTTGTTCGCAGAATACGCGATTTGCACGTGGAGTTGCGGACACCAGCACTTTATACAAAGTATATTTGCCGCCTAGTAAGGTATAGTGATGACAGGTGGTCTAAGGCGGTCACCGAATGGCATCCAAGGCATCGGAGGAAAAATTTGGATGAGAGTGGCACAGGACCATGAAGATTCGTACAACAAAAGAGTCATTTATACCCAGCTGTGGTCGAAGTCTGTAGATGATGCCAAACAAATGAAATCAATACTACACGAGGCGAAAAGTGCTTCTAAACGTTGATAAGTGTAAATGTAACAGTCAAAACTGTTAATTAGTCAAAACTACTTTTTGACCGGTTAAAACTATTAAAATGATAACTCAAATTTACTTAGAGCCTTGTTTTTTGATGGTTTCTGTTTTATATGTCTACTCATTTCGTACATCGTAATGGTTGTTAGAAAACTTATTACGTTGTAAGGTATTTTTGTGACACTATGGATAACCTTGTGCTATTATAGCTTACATATTTTAATAGAGAAAACGCATTTTAACTTATTAAGGGTTTGACTGACACCAGTCAAAAGTAGTTATGACCGGTCAACAGTTTTGACTATCAATTTCTATATTTATAAAAATCAATGCCACTTTTCGTTGTAATTTTATAACTCAAGAACGGGCTCACCTATCCAAACCAAATGTTTAGGCTTTGTTCGGACTATTTAGTAGATGGTTTATGTGAAGTTTGCACAAAATCGGTTGAGCGGTTCTTCATTTATCACATTTTTTCTAAAAAATGAATTCAGTAAATGGCGGATCGGACCCGCTGCTGTCCAGGCAGGCTGACGTCTGCCAGGTCCGCTAGTATCATATACATATTGGTGCTCGAAGCTGTTTCTTATACTGAAATTTTCTAGCCGTCACGTCACAGAAAATGTCTTCCAACTTTTAATCGCACCATCAACAGTCCGGTGTACACGTGCCCTAATCCCACACATCCACAAGGATATTCCGTTACACGCGTCATTAAGGGTTGGTAAGTGTTACACAGCGGCGGAGGGTTATCGGCAGACATACTCTTTGATTACCGATACATAATCAACTATTATGTCGGATTAGTGTGCGTATGTAAATGTTAACGGGCTTTGTTTATAATGGTTTGTTAGGGAGATGGTATGTAAATGCTTAAGGTATTAAGATGTAAGGTGGTGCTGGATGTAGTTCGATTTTTATAGTAATTACTTCGTACAAATTATGGCATAAAGCTAAAGTTTTCTGTGCTTTAACACAGAACGATTTTCTTTAAAACAATTATAACTTCCCTAGATGAATTGGATTTTGTTAACAATTTCAACGGTTTTATTTTTTTAACGGGATCCTTTTTAAAATAAACGTAGCTACGAGGATCATGCTAAAATCGGTTTAGCCATAGTTTAACGGCAACAAAACCGACCGACCAAAATTTAAGTTCTTTTTTGTTCTAATAACCGTCTCAAAGAATTGGCCTACAATAGCACAAGATCGTGAAAAGTGGAAGAAGGGAGGGGAGGCCTTTGCTGTACAGCAAAACAAATAGGCTAGTAAATTAAAAAAATACTTAATACTAAAGTACCTATTACTTTAGTATACATTTAATAGAAACTTTGGGGTGCAAGAAAGGAGCCTCCCCGAGTGACGTATCAACTGAGACACTATACGTCCGGCGCACCCTGGGCAGTCAGCGAGCCCACACGCTGGCTGGCTAATCCTTTCACCACGATGGCAATCCAAAGTCCACTTATAAAACCGGCTTTGTGCGTAGTCTCGGTTAACATCGAAGGGTTCTCACAGGACAAATCGGAAATTCTCTCCGATGTATACCGCAAAACTCACTGCGACATTCTTTGCGTCCAGGAGACCCACCGAGCTGAAACCCAAAGTCGGCCACACATCGATGGACTTACGCTTATCGCCGAGATCTGTCACCCGAAGCACGGTAACGCAGTGTTTGCTGCTCCTGGCGTAAGCATACTATCTACCAAGTGCTCAAACGAGAATGGTATAGAGATTATCACCTTAGATGTTGGCAACTGCACCATCAGTTCCGTTTATAAGCCACCTGGTACTACATTTAATTTCTCTCCCCCAGAGAACTTTAGCAACCAACCATTAAGAGTCGTGATCGGCGACTTCAACAGCCGTAGCACCAACTGGGGCTACAATGACACGGATGCTAGCGGAGATGCAGTCGAAGAATGGGCTGAAGCTAGTGACTTGACGCTAATTCACGATGCAAAACAACCGGCTTCATTTAACAGTGGCCGCTGGAAACGCGGATACAACCCAGACCTAATCTTCGCTAGTTCCTCTATCAGCTCACAGTGCTCCAAAAGCGTATGTCCACCTATTCCACGCACCCAGCACAGACCAATAATGTGCTGCATCAAAGCCGTAGTTCAGCCTATTAGCTACCCCTTTAGGCGCCGTTTTAACTACACAAAGGCCGACTGGAAGTCCTACGCACGTTCGATTGATGAAGATCTCTTGAATGTCGCGTCAACCCCACAAAATTACGACAAATTCGTTGATATCGTGTCCACCACTTCTCGAAGACACATCCCAAGGGGTTGCAGGACTTCCCATATTCCTGGGCTACCAACAGACTCTCGTGAACTACTGAGTCGATATGAGTCTTTGTTTCAAACTGACCCTTTCTCGGAGGAAACTACGCTTGCTGGAGAAATGCTGCTATCAAAATTAGGGGAAAACAGGCAGGAGAGGTGGATTAACACTGTAACCAATATCGACATGACTCATAATAGTAAAAAAGCTTGGAGCACTTTTAGAAAGCTCACTAGTGAGTCCCCTAAACCCTCTCCACCAAGCCAAGTTACCGCCAACCAGGTAGCCCATCAACTGCTTGCAAATGGCAAACCAGCACGCCGTCCCAGTAAGGTTCCGAGGTCACACCCCGATAGCGCTTGCGACGACATTAGTAAACCATTTAACCTTACTGATGTCGTCGAGGCGATTAGAGATCTGAAGTGCGGTAAAGCCTCCGGAATGGACGACGTTTCAGTTGAGCAAATAAAACAACTTGGTCCTGTCGCGGTGTCGTGGTTACTGCAACTTTTCAACAATTGTCTGAAATCAGCTTCAATTAGCAATACCCAAGCCAGGTAAAACAGCAGACGACCCCAGAAACTTCCGTCCAATCTCTCTACTGTGCCATCCATACAAGCTTTTCGAGAAACTGCTGTTGAACCGCCTGACGGTCGTTATTGACCCAAAATTAATCCCAGAGCAAGCTGGTTTCAGACCCGTCAAGTCTTGCAGTAATCAGACCCTTAAGCTCGTACAACACCTTGAAGATGGATTTGAGGCGGGGAAGGTCACAGGTGCTGTGTTTGTGGACCTTTCAGCGGCTCACGACACAGTCAACCTCAAACGGCTGCTGTGGAAGGTGGAGACCTTAACAAGCGATCAGAGTTTTGTTCGAATACTCCGGGAACTTCTCCACAATCGCCGTTTTCAGGTCCACCTTCTTTCAGATAAAAGTCGCTGGAGGGCACAGAAGAACGGCCTGCCCCAAGGTAGTGTCTTGGCACCACTTCTATTTAATATTTATACCAACGACCAACCACCCAGCCCGAACACGTCCCGCTTCCTCTATGCAGATGACCTTGCCCTCACATCCCAAGCCACCACCTTCGAGGAGCTAGAGGTCCACTTATCAGGTGCTCTTGATGAATTAGGTGCGTACTACCTCGCTAATTCACTTAAACCGAATCCGAGCAAAACACAGTCTTGCGTTTTTCACCTTCGAAACAGAGAGGCTGGGCGCAGACTTAACATCGTCTGGGGTGGAGTGTCTATTGAGCACAGTGACTTTCCGAAATATCTTGGGGTTTCTCTGGACAGATCACTGACTTTCAGCAAAAACTGCAGTAACATCAAGCAGAAGGTGCACACCCAGAACAGTCTCTTACGGCGACTGGTTTCTTCAAAGTGGGGTGCTTCGCCTCATGTTTTGCGGACTACAGCGCTGGTGCTATCGTTTTCAGCTGGCGAGTTTGCGTGCCCCGTGTGGAGCCGCTCAGCCCATGCAAAGTCAGTGGATACAGCTCTAAACGAAACGTGCCGGATCATCACTGGTTGCCTTAAACCGACCCCGGTACAGATGCTGTACCCACTGGCAGGGATAGCGCCACCTGAAGTTCGCAGAACAGTGGCAAGTTCCAGCGAAAGAGCCAAAATGGCTTCAGACACACGACACCCATTACACCTAAACAGCCTTGTATCGCAAAGGCTGAAAAGCCGAAACAGCTTTATGAAATGTGTCACCCCACTCACTGGCGAGCGGTCTACGGAAAGATTAAAGCTATGGCAGGATAGTGCATCCTTACCTTACCCATTTGTTTCACCTGCTGAACATCTCTCACCTGGACAAGAGTTGCCGTGGCTGACCTGGAGATCTTTAAACAGACTCCGGACCCAGGTTGGTCGCAGCAAAGAAATCCTGCTGAGGTGGAGACACATAAATGACTCTGCACTGGAGTGTAAATGTGGTGCTGTCCCTCAAACAATGGGGCACTTAATATCGTGTCCTGCCTGTCCTGCTAAATGTTCACTGCAGGAACTGATGGACGCTACCGAAAGCGCCAAACTAGTAGCCCAATTTTGGGCCGACACAATTTAGATTGTCATCGACACGCTAAGAAGAAGAAGAATAGAAACTTTTATTTTAAAATTACAAACATACACTTCAATTTTATTTACTCGTATAGAAAATAGGTAACACCTACAACATACGAATTGTCACAAATGTAAAATCTTATCTGGGGTAGGTAAAACATCTAATTAGTTCGTCAGATAGATTTCCAAAAAATATTGGACCCGTATTTTTTCTTTCTTCACGTAAACAAACAATGTAGACGATACAGTGCTTTGAATACTCATGTGACGTCATTTTTACATGACATTAGTATGACATTTCTTACCGGTTAGTGACGTCACAACCCCCCACTCAAATCTTTGACGCGTTTTATCTTCGTCAATTTTTATTGATTTGATAAAACAAAAAATACGTATACGTATTTTTTGTTTTAAATATTGGATACATCCAATATTTTTCGATAATCTAACAGACGGACTAATTAGAATCATATTTTTTTAAGTCGGTAAACATCCCTAATCAATGGGTAAGACAGTTAAACTAACATTCCTCAACACACGCCAACCATGACATAACATCCCAAAAGTAACCACACTACCATTTTGTCACATTTTACATTCAACTAGCGTGTCATTTGTCACAATAACAGCAATTAAAGTGACATGGAGGACTGAAGCCACGCCATACGCCACTATCAGACTTAATAATTATGTTAATTTGACTATTAATTATAATATGAATGTGTTGGTCGACGACCCACGCGAATTTGTAATTAGTGAGATCAGGGGGTCTAAAACGGCCACTTTAGCAGATCACAAAAGGATCATAATATGAATTGCGCTAAAATTCATAAAATAGTCACACACGCAGTTACTGTTGAATAGTCCATTTTAACGCAATTCATACTATGATCCTATTATGATCTGCTCAAGTGGCCAATTTAGACCCCCAGTAGTTGTGGTATGTAGATGTTTCACCTTGAGGGACTATATCTTCGTACTAAAACTCCTAACAGGAATGAGGAGCTCGCTGCTAAATAATAACAGGCCCTTGGTTCGATTTTCAGGCTAAGCCGTGCTTGCCTAGGTTGGTTCGTAGATGGGTGACCACCCATTACATACCGAGTTACCTCCGTGCCTCGGAAACTACGTTAAGCCTTTGGTCGCGGTTGTCATTAAACCTGGTTAAGTGGAACCCTGGATAAGTGAGAAACTTCTATTATTATTGAGAATTCCAATGAGATCCTCTATAAATAATTACCTCTTTTAATGTGACTTTTCGAACCTCGTTAAATGAGATTTGATTTCTTGGATTTTTTCGATGTTAACCTCTATATATAATTGGGACGTACTTTGGGTCTGCCTGTATTTCTATTTAATTTACGGCTCATAAAACTCATGTTTTTGAGCCAATAATTAATACGAGCAAAGAAGGGTTGACTTTATGACTGCTACAAATGGCTGATACTAAATACGAACATAAAATCATTTAATTGTCTTGTATGAGGGATTTGTGTTAATTTCTGACTGTGTTACTGACTTGGGGTACACATTTGCCTCATTAATATTTTATTATCTCTTTACACTTTTAATAGCATATGAAAATCATGTTTTTTATTCAATTATTCATACATATAAACCGCATGCACAGGGTTGACTGGAGACTTTCAACTTGCCAAAATCTTTGGTGATCAAAGTTTTGTCATCGTCGTCTCCAAACAAAGCTTCTAAGGCACTATATAAAAAATATAGATAATGGAAGCCGTTCTTCCGATGGCAATTGACTAATTACAATGCTAAATTATTGTTGAATTTATAATTTGTTGTTTTCAACCCAAATATGAACTTACGGTACTGCAAGGGTCTTCTAGCATATGTGTGTGTTCTTGGTGAAGATATTGAAGAAGCAATAAGACAAAGTTAGTTCCAATTTTAGTTAGATTAATTGAAGGAACAGACTAGATGCCAGAACATCATCATCATCAGCCTGAACACGTCCACTGCTGAACAAAGGTTAAAGGACGCTGCTACCCGTTCCTCGATGGCTGGTCGCAGTTTAAGGACGTACCTGGGTCCAGCCACAACATCAAGCTAACCGTAACTGCTAAATAATCCCAATTAAACTTAAACCCAATACTTTGGCAATGAAGTTGAAAATCTACTAAACGAATATGACAGATTGTAGTAGCTTGTTGTTCTGACGTCTGTACAACTAAATCTCAATATGAAATGAACACAGCACCACTACAAACATGACAGGTAATTATTTTTACCGCTACCCTTAATTAGGGGTAGCTCTCAGTGTGAGTTATAGCGAAGGCACTTGGATTTATCGCCGCGCGCCTGTGCCCAATGAGCGCCTTATGATTAGTTACGAGTGTGTGGATGTAGGGAGAATGGAAGTGGCTTTGTTTCGTAACTCTCTGAGTGTAGTTAGGACGTTGCAATATATTTAAGGTGTGTTTTATTTTGTCCATTATTTTTTGGAATTCAATCTGACGGACTAATTAGATTTTTTTGGTGAAATACCCTAATTGATTCCAATAGGTTATTTTAATTTAAATCTGGATTTCAGAATTGCAAATAATCCACCATTTCTATGTGTTTTGTAGCGCTCGGTTTTCTTTTTCATTACCTACTTAGCTTATCGTTCTCTTGCTCTTATCCCAATTCTTTTGAAGTCAGCGTAGCATGCCTTCTTCTTACATACTTCTCTGTTACTCGTCATCTCATCAGGCACCTCCTGCCTTGCCATATCATCCTTTACACAGTCCATATTTTTCATGTCATTTGTAAAATTATCCTAAAGTAAATGTTTTGCTACTCTTGAGCTTGACACTTAATCGCTCACTACTATAAAGGGTAAAAAAGTACCCTTAACCCTTAATGCGAACGAAGGGCACGTGTTCTCCCTACCACTGCAACATTATTTTATTCTAAACCATATCTGGTCACCCCCCACGGAGATATTGGGGGTCCAAATTTACCACCAAAGTTTAGTACCAAATTTTTTACAGCTGTTTTTGTAAATACTAGTTTTAGGCACAGGTAATAACTTTACTTAAATTACCTCCATGACCCGTTTACTATTCAAAGCATCTATTAGCACAGTGTTTCAAGAGTGCTACATTGAGTTTTACCAAAAGTCGTTTCCCAGCAGAAATGTTTGCGTAGGGCTACTTTTGTTAAATCAAAATACAGGGTGTAAAGTCACCCTGTACTTATTTTGATTTTTTTCTAAGTGACTGGCGTGTGTTTTTTAACCAGTGTCTGGCACATATATTTTTTTAATTATTAGATTCATTATTGGTTTCCAAACAAGCAGTTCTAAAAATCCATGACACATCCAGTCGCGTGACATCTACGTTTTCTGACAGATTATCCGTCGGTCGGTCTGTTTGGCGCGTAAAAAGCTCTCCGCGTAATGGTACGATGTTAATATTGTATGCTCAACGATAACGGTGGAACATTTATGTTAGTATTCTATTTATATAGTATGGACTGACTGCCAGCTAAAGCATTTTTGAAAGAAGAGATTAGACGCCTTGGTTAACATGCATTTTTTAAATATATAATACCTACTAGATGTAATGTATTTTGTATCTTACATAATTGTCTGTGGAAATTGCATTGAAAAAACAAGTTGCAAATAAGTAAAGTAAATTTTGACGTTCGAAAGGACGTTCGAGATTATTAGCCTACTTTGAATAAATGACTTTTGATTTTGATTACATGCGTGGCGTTTAAAATATAAATTACACAGCAAATGTCACAGCATACACATGTATTTAAAATTAAAAAGTAAAAGCTCGTGAGGACATTCACAAGAAGTTGGCAACTTCTAAACTCTAAACTAAACTCACGCCGTTTTCGCATGAAGTAAGGCAGAAAATACAGAAAGTACCCCAATCCTAACAAATTTCTTATAATTAATAATATTGAGTTTTTTTATTTTAATTGGGACAAGCCCGCCACACTATTCCCAATCCACTGTAACTCCTGTAAGCCAGAATCAACAGTGGCGACCACAAGAAAAGCGCCGAGACAATGAAGCCCGACGAAGTCACATTGAAACGATTTCAACTGGTTCCGACTGACTCGACTGATTCTGACTCATTTGAACTGATTTGAACTGTCTTGGATCCTGCAACGAAATTAATCAGAAAATAATAGCGGAGGAGTAAGAAAAATGTATTGATTAAGGTAATAATATTGAGTTGTCCAAAAAGGCAGTTTGGAGGTGCTGGGATTTGAACCCAGGACTTTCAGCATGCGAAGCAGACACTCTACCACTGAGTTACACCCCCGATGAACATGGATGTAAATTTAATGGTTCAGTTGCTATCCCAAATATTACGTTATGTTGTGAGCAAAATTGTTGAAAATAAATGGTAACTTGGAAACTATTTAGTTTAATTGATGAATTAAATATTTGCTATTATTTTTTTAGAAGGCACTTAACAAAATCTTAATGGAATTTTTTCATGAAGGTTTAGTTAGGGTTTACTTATTCTTTTTTTGTATAGATAATCAAAACATAACATAACATCACGCCTGTAATCCTTGAAGGGCTATACAGAGGCCCACATTACCCCCATTACCCACATTTCACTAGTTTTGGTTTGGTTGGAGCCTATTGCCATCAGCCGAGCACTAATCCAGACTCCGTGGCTGCTGTACATAATGCTTACAAAAATATATTAAAAAAAAGAATATATTATATAAAACTAGCGGACCTGGCAGACGTCGTCCTGCCGGGCCCAATTGTGAATCTAAACCATTCTCGAATCCACTAAATCACACACAAAAAATTTCATCGCAATCGGCCCAGCTGTTTAGAAGGAGTTCAGTGCTAAACACACGTACAGAAGAATTATATTTATAAAGAAGATAAGACGATAATGCCAGTGTCAATAAGACTGGTTCTGACTAATAGGCAATCGAATTTATCGATTTTCTTCGAACAATTTTACACCTTCAAAATATTTGTAAGCATAATAACCTATGTTCAAAAACCATAGTTATTCCTATGACTCCGCGGAAAACCCATGGGGTGTAGGGAACAAATTGTGCACCCCCATGGGAAATCTGCGGTTATTAGCTGTCAATCATAGGCAGTGGCGCCCCTATCGGTAATGCACAAACGACGTGCCGAGATTTCTTTGAATGACATTTTTTATTTGTGTTTGATAGAGTTGGTGGATTTTTTTAAGTATTTTCATGGTTGGTAATCTTGAATGTTTTGATGTGTTTGTAATAGGTACTGAGTATTATAAAACATAACATCACGCTTGTTATCCCTGAAGGATAAGTCAGAGGTATACCTATTAGTACACGGGGCCAGCCTATTGACATTAATTGGGCAAAAATCCAGACTCCATGCAAAAACATCCTGATGGAATGGAAATCCAATAAAATGATGGAATTATTACGTGTTTAAAAGTGAATAACTTTACTATGAAATCAAGAAATCTTGTAATTTTGACAAATTGACAAAAACAAAAGGATTGGAGGTGCTGGGGTTCGAACCCAGGACTTTCAACGTTAGAAGCGGAAACTCTACCACTGAGCTACACCCCCGATGACACACTGCGCTTTTTTAGCGAAGTCCTTGGAGACAATGGAAACCCAGACACGGAAACGGGAATTGTCAAAACGTCTAAAGGTGATAATGCTAATGGTGTGAAATAGTTCTTAGGGATCAACATGTACTTACAGACGCCCGCAACTCTCAAATTTTCCCAATCAACTTTGAGCCTAATGCTTCAACTATAAAGAAAATCTATTAAGGTGAATGCGACAAGGTAGCATGCGAGATTCGAATTTTCTTACGTTTTTTGCAATTTGTCGGTCAGTGTCAGGTTGTACGTAAAATTGAATTCGCGATCGCGACCGTAACAAATGCGCCTTGACTGAGTAATAATGTATAAAATCACCAATACATCTAATAATCTTAGTTCATATAAGTGTCTTGAGTGACTATTTGATGAAACAGGCATTCATGACAGTATTACCGGTAAATTTCAAAAAACGTAAGAAAATTCTAAATTCGCGGGCTACCTTGTCGCATTCACCTTAAAGATATTTGTGGTAGCTTGATGTGCATCTGTAAATTTATGATCGTAACCGAGTAAGACATTCACCCTGTTTGCTGGGGAGTTAATCAACCACGAATATCACAAACTAAAACATTATTGACATTCAGTTCTCAGTGTTCTTCAGTTTTCAGAGCAAATATTAAACATCTACTTATATATTTTGGGTGATCACGGTAAATATTTAATTGCTTTTGTGCTCACCGAAATCTTTTAAATCCACATGCACATGCAAAGCTGCCACAATTTATTCAACACCCATACTGAAACAAGATTAGCGCCAACATAAAAATCCCCGTGAACGCAGCAAGTGAAAACTTTGCTCGACTCAGGAAATGAAGCTGGGACTCAATTTCCACTGCTCCGGGCAATCCGCGCGCGAATCTAACGCGACAATATCACACCTTTTGCCTTTTTGTTATTTTATATCCGTAGACGGGTTTTTTTTTTAAATCAGGAATCTGTGACTGCGGAAAAATGAGGTGGGAACTGAAGAGTTATCTTTGAAGGGTTTTAATTAACTTTGGCGTCAGATGCAATATCTGTGACAGCGTGATAGTGTGAGTATGATAGCTTATGTTTTATGAGCTTCTATTTCACTACAGTGTTTGGATTCTAGTCATGAGAGAGAGAGAGAGCATGTGAACATCGATGTGATGTGATAGTCGACATGTCCAGATTCAGTTTTTCTGCAATTCGAACTATGGTGGGTTTCACACAGTCGTTTGTCGACGTCACATATTGCAGCGATATCATCAAGTTTATTAGCATAATGACGTGTCTGGACGTCCTATTCGGATGAAGTTTTTTACAGCTCAACGACTAAAGAAAATGTTGAGTATGAATGTAGACGGCTGAGTAGAGGAAGACCAATGAAACGAATAATTGACTGTGTGATGGGTGATATGTCTATTAGGAAGAAGGTGTCTGATGAGATGACGAGTAATGGAGAGGTTAGGAATAAGACATACTACGCCTACTTTAAATAAATTTGGATAAAGGCACGGGAGTAATGAATAATGAACCACCTTAGGGCTTGTTTACGGAGACGCGGCGAATGCAGAAGGCTCGTCGCGTGCTAGTTTATTCATTTACTAAGAGGCGGGTCCACCGCAACAAACGCTGCATTTTAAACTTACGAGCGAAACATCGCTTCACGTAAAATCGTCGTTTTAAATCGTTACCGTTTTCATACATCGCCATGTGCTTGAATTAAAAACGCACAACGCGACGCGTGACGCCCCGCGTCTCCGTAAATGAGGCCTTAGCAACGTCTTTAGTTAAATCATCTAGGCCTCTAAATGGGCCACACATCTTTATAATAATGTAGGCTTCGGTCTTGACTCTCATTTCCACGTAAACGAGGACCGTTTAACATCACATAGCCAGAAGCGACGTGTTCTACACGAATGTTAGGTAGTTTTGAACCTAGTAGGTACATAGTACGTATTACTGTCAATTGCTTACGAGTATTGCACTTATGTAGTTATCTACAGCTTTTAGTTCGCAGCTTGGCCGAGAAGGGGAAAAGTGTACTTCTTTCTTTATTGTGTGGTTACTGCCTAACTAGGTCTTAGAGATTTTAAGCTGCTTATAGACCTCGGACTTCGCTTTACATGCCGTAGAGAGTTCATGCATTATTTTACAGATTTAGAAAAACTGTTAACCGTTACTTGTTGTCCAATATTTTTTTAGTCAGTAAGAAAATTGGCAATTTGCTTAAGTTTAAGTGTAAGTAACTAACTGCGGCACTCAACGATATTTAATGATTACTTAAGCCGTCACTTAGTAAAGGTTTGATTTTCTTTGAATGACAAAACTGTCAAAACCTTTACAAAGTGATGGCTTATGTAATCATTGAAGCAATCATTAAAGTGCGGCAGTTGAACTCTTTTGAAGATTAAAGACATACAGATTAAGATTCCATATATAAGTTGCAGTTTCTACCAATGTGCGTAAAAGGGCACATAGGTAGGTACTACTTTTTCTCAATAACCACACCTGTCTACACTGACCATAGATCAGGAAATCCATAATCACCACTCAAATATTGATCAGCATTTCGTCTGATGAAGCCGTAGCTCATAAGTTATTCCATTTGCCCTGACATTTTGGGTGGCATCAACAATTCATTTAGGCCGCTGTACCTTCTTAGTGGGGTTTACCTTTAGGATTGGTGGCCATGTTGTCATGCTGTTGATAGCTGACCTTTGAGCAGTGGTGGCTTTTGATTGCTTTTGCGTTGTGTTAATAGGTTGGCATTTTGTTGTTTTTTTTTGTTTGGTCTTTGGGTTTCTATATTTGGTTTATGGTAACATTTAGACTGGGTTTCACCTCACGTATCTGAAACTACCTTTTGTATTTTAAAAGTTAGAGGATTGATGACAATATTACATACACAGTTTTTTCTATGCCTCAGAAATTACGCGATGGTGGAAACGATGTCCCAGGCACATTTTTCGCTATTTCCAGCAACCATTTTGTAGATATACATAGTCCGACAAACACTCTTACCAAGGGATATCGTATTACCCAGTGATAACTGGGTTGTGGGGGTCAGATAGTCTATCGTAGTAGTGTAGTTGCATCCTGTTAGACTGGAAGGCGACCCCAACATAATTGGGAAGACTAGGCGAATGATAATTGGATCTAAAAGTCACATTAGGTCAAAAACACAGACACTAAACCGTGAAAAGTCTACATTTTATAGAACATTCAAAAATTATCTCCCAACAGAATCCAAGAAAAATTTATTCCACCTTAATCATATCAAGTTGCCACTGCCATCCAATTCATCCATCTAGCCAATCCATCAAATGTTTTTTTTTTAACTCAGCACAGACAAAGACAGCTGGTCAGCTGACTGGTGGTTACCGGGCAACAACCAACAATGCACCCAAAACCGATAAAAACAAATTAATATAATACATGAGTAACCACGGCACGTGCTGAACTCAAAATAAATACTGTACTAATACGTCAGTCATTTCATTTGATTGTACAAATGTCCAGGTGGATGCCAAATACGGATTCTTTATTAATAAAGTTTGTATGTCCACGTGTTTGTCGCGGTTTTTCGCTCTATTGGCGCGTGAAGACTTTGAATGGACAGACGGGAAGACAGTTGTGATTGTCATATGAATAGTTTGTGACGTCGGTTTTTAGGCGTGACGTGATTAAAAGTTGTAACACGTTTAGCTTACTAATTAAAATTGAAGTAAAAAAATAGATTGGAGGACAAATTATTTAAGTATGGGTTGAGTTTTGCGTAATAGTTCAGGAAACCTTGTAAAATATGTTTAAAACAAAAAATCTAATCACAAAAAGAGACGTTTGGAGATGCTGGGATTTGAACCCAGGACTTTCAGCATGCGAAGCAGACACTCTACCACTGAGTTACATCCCCGGTGAAAAAACGATCGAAATTGTCGAGTATACCCTTCGCATGTGACTTCATCAAAATTATCCGAACTTTATCAATGTTGAATTTTGTCAGTGTTTGTAATTTTTTTATGCGTCTTTGGTTAATTTTCATACATTATTTTTTATCAGCTGCAACCCGCATAAAATACTACATAAAATCATGTAATAAAATTGGGTATAAAATCAATTAACTTCGAAATAATAATTATTTCGAACAAAAAAAGGCTTGTTATTTTGCTTCCATATAATCCGATAGATGGCGCTGTCCTCAATTTAAACAGTCCGCCATTAAAACGGTCATGGGCTTCCCGCGAACAGTATTATCACACCGATTGTTTTTACAGAGCCTCCCTTTTAATTAACTAGTGAAAATATTAAAGATTTGGTATGAAATTATATGACTGTAAACACTGTTGAATAGTTTTTGGGTGCGAAAATATTATGAAGAGCTTGTGGGAGTTAACGTTTTATCTTTTTACCCGACTGCGGCGAAGCCCAAAAGGAGGGTTATGTGTTTTTACGCTCACGTTATCAAACAAATGAACATAACTTTTTAACTTTACAAGGATGAACTGGGGTTGACTGGGGTCGTCTAGGTACTAGGGTATTTAAGAAGCAGCAGTTTCTATGGATCTCTCATTGTATGGGAAATTAATACAAAGCGAGGTCGTTTTATACTGGAAATGAGTAGCTTGATGTGTTGCCTTATGCACTTCTATTTTTTGTTTCCCGATAAATAATAATATAACAGCATAAAGGAACAAAACGATACCCACGTTATCCCCGTTATCATACATAAATAAACCAAAGATAATAATGAATTCATTACTACAAAAAAACAAACCACAAACAAACACTGGCATTACAACGTTTCCTGTGCCTGTCCGGCGATGCGTGAAAATCACATAAAAATCATTGCGCGCCTCTTTTGTTCAAAATGGCATCCCCTTCTCAACCCTTACGTCAGTCAGTGACGATAATTACAATGGTGTGCACCAGGACTGTCTCATTATAGCTGGCACAGTTTAAATAGGACTGGAATTTAATTTTGCTTTTATTTTGAGGTTTTGTACCTTATAACTCTTTATAAGTATATGATAACGCCTGTAGTCCACGAAGGGTTTTGCCAGATATGTATAAATCCCTTGTAAAAGGGGGCGAACGTATTGCGATCAACAGGCCCACCGTACCTTATCCGTGCGGTTTCGTAGGTACCTTATAAGTATTTCTCCTAATAACCCGCATTTTGGGCTTCGCGGCAGTCGGGTAAAAACGGATACAATCATTGATAACTCATCTAAATAGTTGTGAAATCGGAACGTCAGCCATCGCTGCGACTAAAAGAATTGATCAAAATAAAAGAAATAGTTTGAATAAAAAAAAAATGTTCTCAGTATTGGGAGGATGCAGGAGGCTGTGTAGGTACCTACAGACTCAGTGTAGTACAGAGAGCCATGGAGCGTTCCATGCTCGGCATAAAACTACTACACCGAGTTGCAAACGTCGAAATCGTGAGACGTACGAAGGTCTTTGATATTGGAAATCTAGTTCAGGAACTCAAATGGAATGGGCAGGACACCTAACAAGGCGCGTTGATGGCAGGTGAAGTAAAGGTGAAGTGACCGAGTGGAAAGAGAACTGTTGGTCGACCGTGATGGGCAGACAACATTGTTGCCATGGCGGAAATATCCTGGGTGAGGCTATCACAAGAACGTTGGAGCTTTGTACAAGCAAAAGGAGGATATTTGAGTGAACCTGAAAACTAATTCAAATCTTCGATACAACTCTCAAGTGCTGTATCAGCAACACCAGCAGGGCTATTGCGTATCTTTTAAATGACAGTGGCTAACCTATAGTGCCTATCAATTACTGTCAAATGGTTCCATTTTGTACTGAACCATAACCAATTTGACAGTTAATCCATAGACAATATGATAGCCACTTTCATGTAAAAGACACGCAATAACCCTGCAGAACTCAACCACCCTTCACAACTTCCAATCAAAAACCGTAAAACAATTATCCAAACCATACCACAGGTACCTTTCCTAGTAGGTACATGTTCTAGTAAATATAATAAGTACGTATCACAATATAATAAGTGTACAGGTATGTGTAAACTGGGTGTACAGTTAATACGTATGTGTGTGAGCGAGCGGTAAGAACGTCTTCAGTTTTGATAGTGACGCGGTTCAAGAGTTGATTGTGGAGGACATTTTGAGTTTAGTTGTGTAGTTGGAATTTGACTGAACTTACACTAGTTGTACACTAGTTATCGCGGCCTCGACATAGGGGGCTAAGAAGGAACATGGGTGGCTTTTAGTCAGTAGAAGTCTGACACTCCCTTTCGCTCTGCCCAAGAGCGGGAGGGGTTATTTGATGATTTTCCAGCCGCCAAAAAAAAAAAAAGGCATTCAAGGGGCCCGTCGGGGCTGCGGGTTGTTCGAAAGAGATACCGCGGCCTCCAAAGGGCTAAGAAGGAATATGGGTGGTTTTTAGTTAGTACAAGTCTGACAGTTCCCACCCGCTCTGCCCAGAGAGGGTGGAGTCATTTGACGATTTCCCGCAGGCCAAAAAAAGGCATTCACAGGACTGTCCAGTTAAGCAGACTCTAGCCTCATGGACATGCCATGCAGAAAAAAAAGACACGAAGTGTGAATACTTACAAACATTTAAGTATGTAGGTACCTACTTTTTTCCAATACTTTTACTTTACTTCACAAAAAAAAACAAATAAAAATTTAAAAAATCTAATAAGTCCGTCAGATAGATTTTCAAAAAATAATGGACGCATATTTTTTCTTTTTTCACGTAAACAAAAGATTAAAACGTCAGAAGGTTTATACTTTTTAATCCACAAAGTGACGTCAAATCTTTGACACGTTTTGTTTTCGTAAATTTTTATTAAATTGATAAAACAAAAAACATGTATCCAATATTTTTGTATAATCTAACAGACGGACTTATTAGATTTTTTTTGTGAAATACCCTATTAAAGAAAGGTTAAAGCTCAAACCAATTAGTTAATTTGTGCAAATCTAATAAGGCGCAAGAGCATAAGATGTGTTTTTGAAGATTAACAAACGATAAGACCAGCCAGCAGCCTGGTTCATATCGCACACCGTCAATATGTCGCATTAACGTCACAAATAACTAAAATGACTAATTGAACACAAATTATGTCAAACATGCGTCTTCATCCGGTGCAGCAATATTATAAATGTACGTTATTTGTTACTTATTTATGACGTTGTTGCACCCGGTGTACGATATACTTAGCCTACTTACTATGCATCATCATCTTCGACCCAATTTATTTGGAGTCATAATTTTATAACTCAAAACCCGTTCCTGACCCACCTATCCAAACCAAATGTTTAGGCTTTGTTCGGACTATTTAGTAGATGGTTTGTGTGAAGTTTGCACAAAATCGGTCGAGCGGTTCTTCATTTATCACATTTTTTGTAACAAATGAATTCAATAAATGGCGGATCATTTTGTTAATAGGGATTTCTGGGATGGTTTAAAAACATAATTGGACCCGGTAGATAGCGCTGCTATCCGGGCATGACGACGTCTGCCAGGTCCGCTAGTAATTAATATTATCGTCACTTCATTTTCCTCATTCCTCAGCATTACATGTCTGTGCCACGCTTACCGATTACCACACAACTTTTCAGTGACTGACGATACTTCCAGATTACCTCTAATGTTCTGATTCCTTACTTAACTCATTTGCGTGCTACTACTATGCAACTTTATTAAAACAAGCTTCAGATTCTCGCAAAACACAGAAGTTCATAGTTAATGGACAATTTTAAAACTGAATTAAAACCTCTTAAAATTAAAATTAACTCCCCATTTCTTGTACCGCGTAACCAACTGCAATTCTGAGGATACCCGGATCCACTCGGATCGGATCGTGCACGGCGGGACAAGGACAGCTATACCCACGGCAGCACGAGTGAGAGCGAAGCAGCACACGTCTCGAGATGACCAGAGGCAGTTAGGGGTCAGGGGTGAACGCTCTCGGGTGAGATGTTATGGGTTCATAGCGACGAGCCTTAGGCAAGTCTTTAGGCTATGGGTTATGGGCTATGGGCTGTGTTGTTTTTAGGGATCGGTCACGGCGATTCGGAAGTCGATCGGTATTCGTATAGGGGGATATATGGATTGGTTTAGATGCAGGCGAAAAGGAACAGGCTTCGAGGGTAATTTCTCATAAAGATGTTTGGTGTTTAGTCTAGAAAAAGGTATATGGGACCACTTTACACTATTACACAATCCGGAGTGAAATGGACCTCCACGTAATTATAATAATGGGTACCGACACGAAAACGGTGACCACGTAGGTAGGTACTCAATTTATCGTTCTTAACTGGGTACATCGAATTAATTAGTAATTTCACAAAAAAAATACCATGTAGGTAGGAAACAGCAGATTTTTTCGTTTCGATTCCCTTAATGAGCTGAATGTTATTGAGTTTAATTATCACGTTTTTTTTTTATAATCAGCCTTTTTTTGTGCTTCCACAAAAAAAGGCTGATTATAAAAAAAAAACGTGGAAATCATCAAATAACCCCCTCTCCCGCTCTTGGGCAGAGCGAAAGGGAGTGTCAGACTTCTACTGAGTAAAAACAACACATGTTCGTTCTTAGCCCTTTATGTCGAGGCCGCGGTATCTATTGCGAACAACCCACAGCTCTGCAGCAGCCTCGGGTCGGGAATTGTGTCCGGTTGATGACAATAAAATTACCCCATATTTGATAGGACACATAAATAACTAGCAAAATGTGAGCAACAAATGACAAACGAAACGAATGTATTTATGTTTCTGGCCTTTACAAACGTGATATTTTAATTGAAATACCAATAAGACCACTCTTTCTTTTTACCCGACTACGGCGAAGCCAAAAGGAAGGATAGTGATTTTGGCAGTCTATGTTTTGAGTGCCTATTGCCTGGTGTCATTTTTTTGCCGCTCATGACCTTTGACTTGGCTATACATAAATAGAAATAAATATAAAAAAAAGAAATATCTCTCAAGCATGCTGGTTTATTTTCTTGACGACGTTTTCCGTCACTGAAGCAAGTGACAGTTTAATAAATTTATTATTATTATATAATTATTACCTATCACTTGATGGCATCCCGACGGTCACACCACTAGGGCCTAGGGTATCACTGCTGATTGATTATCACAATACTTAGCCACGAAATATCAACAAACAAAACATACAAAACAGCAACACAACAGAACAGATGGGATCAGATTCCATACTACCGTCGACCAGGGTTTCAGAGAGAGAATCGCCTTACAATATTAAGCAAAGCCAAGCTTTATTATTTTGAGAAAACATTTTTATTTCCCTAACCCTGCACCAGACCCCGAAACCGTACAATCGAATTCAAATCAGTGTTAATTTGTCAATGACAGCCAGTTTATGTCGATGCAGTAAGAGTAGTTTTCGCACAACTGCATTGATGTTGTTGATTGTACCTTGTCAACTTGCCATAAATATTTTTTTATAAAAAATAAATAATTTGATTCCAATAAGAAATTGTTATAGCTCTCCTGTGGCTTGCTAAACATTATTTGGGCCACATTAACAGTTCTGACGGTGCGTGAAATGCGAAGTTAGTTCCACGACATTAGTGCTTATACCTCTGGTGATTTACGAGCGGTGTCGCGGCTTCGATTCCCGGCTGTGTAAAAATAGCCTGATGACTGGACGGTGGAAATGCATTACCTATACATGTTTTATGTATGCGAAGTGTGGAGTTGATCACTTTCGTTACAAACTTCTTGCAAGAAAGCAGCTACTTGTTATAATGAATTGTACAGAAATTATCAGATTTGGCTTCCAACTATTACATCTTATATCACATACTAATTGGTTTATCAATCAACCGGTCTAAACAGATACAATTTCATATGTCGGGATCTGGAAGAAATCATAAAAATATTGCTCGGATAAAAAAAATTGCCACTTGATTGAAAGCGATGAATGAGTCGAGCGAGAGCGATGAATTCTGAAGAAGATTTCTGTTCAATCTTGCTTTGAACGCACCCCGCTTAAATGCCACAATCACATCACCAAATTCTTCAGTTGATACATAAATACAACTACGAGTACCTACATGAAACAAAATAGACGCCTAGACTTACAAAAAGAATTCCCGAAAAAAATCTGCTACAAAAGACATCTTCAAATGTAAATCACACCTCATCTCCCGCATAGACAAAGAGGCAGACAGACAGACGATGCCATTGTTTATATTCCGCTAGATTAGGACGACTCACAGGATCTCACCAGCCATTTGTACAAAGAAAATGATATACTACTCATCCGTGCGTGTGACTACACGCACATCATTTACAAGCATACAACGAACTCCGAAAATCTAGAAAATGAAGCTCTAAGTCCTTATTCCAAAGCAGTAACGACTATAGGGCAGGAAAATCAGGAGTTGATAACGGTAAATACAAAGGTTGCTGCAAATCCACAAAATTCCGAGTGGAGAATAAAATATGACATGTGTGGCCCCCGGATGCAATAAAATAACAATTTCTGTGTCCGCCCCTCAAGCATAGTTTCAGTTTTTCGAATAGTTGGGAGTCTTTGAGTGAGTAATTTTAGATGGTCTTAGTTCTTGGGGTTACCGAGGGCGGTTTTAGAGGCTTCGATTCTGTACACATGACTAAAAAACTATATAGGGGTTTATAAAATATAAATCTATCGTTTTGCGTATTTATTTTGATACAACATACTCGTACTTAAAGCACGCCTATGCTACTAGTTATTTATTTATATTTTTACTGGAACCTGCTCTTGTTGGATTACTTTTGATACAAGAGTGGTAAGAAATATAATCACAACTAACACTGACTTTTTAAACCTGACTACGAGAACAACACTCGAAAACAAAATTGAACCATCTGACGCAGAACCAGCCACCAAAAGCACTGCTCACCAACTTGTATGCATAACAGTGCAGTCGTATGAATAATTCAGAGACCATCGAATCACACGCAACAATTAAAGAGGGGCAAATAGAAATCAATTAGCGGGAGCCGCGGGCTATTGATCAATTATATCATTTACATGTAGAGAGGGGTGGAGGGGGTATAGTGGGGGGAGGAGAAGTGGTTAATTGTTTTATTGAAGTGTCAAGGTTTGGGGTTGAAGATGAGAATGTGAATGATGAGGTGAATGTGTGTGATGAGGTGGTGGAACGTTTGATGATATGGGAAAGGATTGACAGGCCACAGTTTGGTTGAACTTATGAACTTTTTTTGATTAATGAATCATAACAAAGTTATGATTTGAATAGTTACTGCCATTGGAAGGTAGCTTAATTTGGCGAAATGTGACAATTATCGTTTTTAAAATGAATGATACTTGAGAATTTCATACTAACCATGTTATGCATTAGATAGTTGGGGACGTATGTTAACTCTAACAATAATCTTGTCCTATTAATAATATAAAAGCTTCTTAAGAGCTTAAAGCTAGCAGAAATAATTTATATGTTAGAATTGGAATTAAAATATCAAAACCGAATCAGTAAATGATAGCCATAAGCAATGGTCATCAAACTGGACAGATGTTAATAAAGGCGCGCCCTGTGGCTCAATGCCGAGCAAGTGATCCCACTGAATAATTGAAAGTGCTGCACAGTGTGAGGGTGCAATATCATTTATTAGCTATGCATATGACTAATGAAATTTTGGAAATATGCAACGCATTGGGAGATTTTGGTAATAGTTATTTTGAATGAAGGTAATAATTATAAAGATGGATGCGGATGTTCATAATTATCTTGTCCTTATCTTAATTATTTTCGGGGTCGTTGCAACATGTCTTTTTCTTCCATATTTCTTTATTACACGTCATCTTTACAGTCACCTCCTTTCTAGCCATATCATTCATCACATAGTCCGTCTAACGTTTATTTGGTCTTCCTCTACTCTTATAGTTATCCACATTCATACCCAAAAATTTTCTCAAGACATATTCATGAAAGTCCAGGTGTTTTCTAAGACAAATCATTAACAGTCGATGTCGATGAGGAACAAAATTGTCTTGAATATGTTTATTGAAGCTGTTCTCCTTAACTTAGGGCCCATATGACCAAAAAAGGGCCTAAAAGAAGTTCATTTTTGTCTTTTACGTCATCGTCACGTTGGAAGAATATACGTCTTTCAGGCCCTTTTTTGACTTGATAATATTTCCATAAGATCTCTCTAAGATCATCGACTGGCGCTTTTGTCAGTCTTGTTTATAATTTTAATTTCAAAGTAGTTGTCTTTAGACTTTGCTCATGGGCTGTTCTATAAGCATTAATACTTTTATTTATGTTTTTGGTCTCACAAAAATCACTAACGGTCATTCCATTTGTGGCCACAACATCTTTATCATCAACTTTTGTATCAAAATTTGACAAAGCTCCCATTCCGAACCATTTAGCAACCTAACTGTCAAAAGATCACCTTCCTATTGCCAAATACCGTGTTCCCACGGTACTTAAATAATATTTAAAGACATCGGAACACTAATCCTGCGCCTACGACAACTAATAAATCGCGGCTGACCAAAGACCGACCCTTGGAACAAAATCTTGTAAGCATGTGTTTGGACTACTACATAAAGCGATACAAAAGAGGTTTTGTTGTTCACAAAGATACTTTTGCAGCTGCAGAATTCCAACTCGTGCAATTTTGAGGTTTAGTCCATTTTGATAAGGACGTGTAGGAGGTTTCGGAGTATTTAATAGTTGGGTGATCTTGGTGGTATTTTTGAGACAGTTTCCAATTGTTTTGTGGGACAATGTCGTGGGTCATGGGAAGTGAGGGTGTGTTTTCAGTGTTTAAGCTTGAATGTATTATTGACCGACGGACATTGTCGGTTAGTTTATAATGTAGTATTTAGCGGTTGTGCTTAGAAGGAGAGATTTTGATACTTTGATTTATTTATTGAGAACAAAAATCTCAAAAAAATTAAAAATGGTCAGTGTAACCCAATTATAGAATGACAGCTTTAGGTTGTTGTTTGACGATTTTGTTAACGAGTTTTATGGTATTTTCATTTAACATAGTACGCAACATTGGTGTGGTGTAAAAAAGTACAACCCAAAAGGTAACCTAGAAAAGTTTCTGCCAGTTAAGTTAGTCTTTAAGTTAGTTGGTCCTTTTTATATTTTTTTTCATTGGTCTTCTCTTATTCATGTATTCTTATCTATTCAAGCACACAAATAGTGAAAAGTATGCTAAAAAAAACGATAGAACACCACAAAAACATATCTCCAAGTATCAAGACCGCTTGCTCCTGCTGACTATGCGCAAGCGCCGGCTGCGGGCGCCATTGTTCGGGCTCGCCGCGATGATATACAGCCACAAACATTCATTGTACAAGTATTGTTCCACTCGAATACTTGATACACTCGACTCGATACCGTACCGTAGTCCGAGTGATGTTGTCATGTAAAAATGCCGCGTTTTTGTAAATAAGGAATTTATTTTTGGCGTGGGTAAAATGTTTCTTGGAGATGATGAATTCTTCCTTAAGAAATAACATACTTGAAAGTACACCAACATTTTGCCAGTTATGCTTAAATCCCATGTAGTAAGGGACAAGCCCGCCTCACTATTCCCAAACCACTGTAACTTCTGTAAGCCAGAATCAACAGTGGCGACCATAAGAAAAGCGCCGAGACAATGATGCTCGACGTAGTCCCAGAGAAATGATTTGACTGTCTTGGATCCCGCAACGAAATTAATCAGAAAAGAATAGCGGAGGAGTAGGAAAAACAGAAATTTCCACTTCCCTCCATATCAGCAGGAGACAGAACTGAACAAGGCCAATAGGCACACAGGGACGTATACAACTGGGATAAGCCCAGTTGCCTAGCACCACGGATATTGTTGTCATTTTTGTGTTTTGTTGTGTTGTTAGTAAGGGCCATGTTGTTAGTAATGCCATCAACCGGTCACAAATCCAAGCTCCGTGACTACTACTGAGAATCTCTTGATGGCAAAACCCAGTAAAACTTTCCCCGATCTGGAACCGAACCCAGGACCTCAGCAGCAGTCGTGCTTGCAACCACTGAACTAGACTGACGAGGCAGTCAGTTAATAGGTTAGTTGACAAAAAAAATCGAATTAGTCCGAAAGATAGATTTCTAAAAAATATTGGACACTTATTTTTTTCTTTTTTCACAAAAACAAAAAATGAAGACGATACAGTGCTTCGAAAACTCGTGTGACGTCACACTGCACTGCATGTTTTACTACGTAGTCGCCTTTTATCTTAACAATTTTTTATTAATTTGATAAAACAAAAAACACGTATCCAATATTTTTCGATAATCTAACTGACGGAGTTAACAGAATCATATTTTGCTTAGTCAGGAAACATCCCTATTGTATACGTTACCAGAAAACAGAAAATTATAAGTGTAATAAAATTATAAGTGTAATATTCGTATCCGAAACGATCTCAAAACGGTGAAGGAAAACATCGTGAGGAAACCGGCACATCTTAGAATCAAAAATTCAAAGATATGTGACATCTACCAACCCGCACTGGGCCCGCGTGGTGGATTATAGCCCATCCCTCTCCTAGAGAGGAGGCCTGAGTCCCTGCAGTGGGAACAATATAGGCTGATGATGATGATGATTCGTATCCGTAGTCACATTATGGATATTCAACAAAACTGTATGGTTTTGTTATTGCATGGAAAGAAAGCAAAAAGTTTCGCTGGAGGTGCTGGGATTTGAACCCAGGACTTTCAGCATGCGAAGCAGACACTCTACCACTGAGTTACACCCCCGATGGAACTAACTTCAAATTGAAAGGGCCACAATCTAGCCCAAACATAATCTGACGCGCAAACTGCTTATTTTGAAGGAAAATGCTAGACTAGAACTTTAACTAAAGATGGTAATATTTGAAGCTCCATTCCTGCTTTTCAGGACAGAACACTAGGTAACATCACGCCGTTAATTGCCGAAGGTTTAGGCAGCCACCCCTTTATCTTTTTTTTAATTTTTTATTTTAGTTCAAAAATCGTAAAGCGGTTCACAGAATACATCTATCTACCCACCAAGTTTCAACTGTGTAGTATTAATAGTTTCCGAATAAAGTGGCTGTGGCATACGGACGGACAGACAGACGGACAGACGGACATGACGAATCTATAGGGTTACGTTTTTTTGCCAGTCGGCTACGGAACCCTAAAAAGAGGTATCATATAATTGGGTTTTGGAGGTCAGATAGGCAGCGGTTACATTGGAAGCCGACCGCGACATAGCTTCGAAAAGTAGATGATCCGCTGCTTTACATTTCAGGCACCAATTACGCGTACATTCTCCAAACAAAGTCACACTTTTAAAATTCTAATTAAAATCAGTGAATCGAGCGGCGAATCGATATGCAAGTCAATCGGGACATGGGGCGTGGGCTCCCATGTTTTTCATTACCGTTCGCCCGCACCCCTCGCCGATGTCGAACAAAACCATGGCGCCTTTGTCTTCTAACCATTGCGGTAGCGTGTACTCGCGGTTTGGTTGGTGTATTGAAACCTTAACTGGCTACGCTATTAAAAAGTCGAATGAGACAAAAACATCGTTTAATTTTTGACTTGAGATTGTAAATTTTTCTTTTCGAACAGCATACTTTACTAACATTTAGAGTAGTAACTAGCTAACTTTTTTAATTTAATATTTTAGAGAGAGTATTGTGTATAAATGTTTCTCTGAAGATTTACTTGGATCCTATGTTAGAGGTAAAAAAGTAGCGACATAAGTTGGTCACGGTACCTACACTTTTGTTAAAAAATAATAAATTACAAATCCCTCTTATAGAGAGGAGGCCTGTGGCCCAGCAGTGGGAACATGGTGGAATGATTTTGCATGCTCATTAAAAAAAAGTTGCTTATGGTTTTAACTTCTTTTAATTATCATTATCATCTGACTAGGCTTTTCCCAAATATATTGGGGTTCGCGGAATACCAGTATTTACATGGAGCTTCGAGCTCCTCACTCACTCTCACTCTTCACTTGTTTTAACCTTGGGTAAAAATCAAGATAATACTTTAACCACAAATCGATCATGGGATTTATTGAACATCATTACATACAACTGTACGTTAGTACCACCACAAGCTCGATAAAAACAAAAAACACATAGTAGTTATCATTTTACGATGTGACACCAATAAAGTGGTGTGACCACAGCTGACCACATCAATGTCTCCGTCGACATTATACGCCGATGTTCGTTTATAGCACTTTTTGCATCCATTAAGTTGTGATTGATTTACACTGCCCTGTCTAGCCACAATTTACTTATCATAAAACTGTTTTATTTTTAATAAACTGTTGTTTGTGTTTATTTGTTATATGTTTTATTTCATGACAATTGGTATTTTAAAACCTCTTTGTAATTATTATTAGTCATGATTCTTTGATTTTATCAAAGTAATAATCAAATTTTGATTGTGATTTGACATTGATTTATTTTGTTTTTGAGTCTAATTTTATTACTGATTGTGATTTTAGTTTTTGATTTTGACATTGATTTAAAAAAAAAAATTGAGTCCGATTTTAATTTTAATACTGATTATGATTTTGTTTTTCTATTGTGTGCTGTAAATTTGATTAAGTATGAATTCTGATATCTGAAATAAATAAATATTATTATTTGAAAAAAAATTCACGAGATTCGAATGTCTTTACATTCATGCGAACCCTACTCCACAAAATAAAGTTTTCCCTGCGATTAGGAAGGAGTTCAAAGTAAGAGTTTTGTCATCGGCGCATTGTGTCGTGATGGGTTCTTTAATAACGCTCGTTTTGTCTGAAACGGTATTCAGCCAGCAATAATGTGGAAAGTACCTTATGTTTCGCGTTCCTGCGTCGCAATTTTTAGGGGTTGATTAACTTTTATTTGATTTTCGATTCTGGTATTTCTCTATTTGTTCGGTTTTTTCATGTATTTTGATGCCCTAGTATTGAATCTTATTGTGTCAAATAGCATTACACCTTTTCTAGCTTTGACTTGACAATAAAATAAGCCAGTAGTTTTAGTCTAGATTGTGTAACTTTCATTGTAAAGCTAGTTTCATCAGGGGTGTAACTCAGTGGTGTCTGCTTTGCATGCTGAAAGTCCTTGGTTCAAATCCCAGCACCTCCAACGAAACTTTTTGCATTTTTCAATCGAATACTTGCTTTTCTATTTATGTTTTCTTGAACATCTTAATATGTAATTTTAACACAATAGCGAAGCATCGATCAGGCATTATTCTAATATAGTACATTTATTATCTTATCTAGTCAACTTGTCTTGTGATATCGGTATACGATTAGGTGCACCTCTACCTAACTCGTCCGAGATTACAGGCGTGATTGTTGTTTATAAAATGTCAGCAAAATTGTAGTATTTTCGTTCAAACAAAAACAAACCGAAATCACAGACAACAGTACCAACAAATACATCACAAATATCAATTACAGGAGTAGAGGTGTAAAAAGTTAATATAATGAAACAAATCCGGGACTCGAACCCGGCACACATAAAGCCCATCAATTAGCGGCCAGTGATCCATCAGGGGGAGGTTTCAATGTTTTAATTAAAGAATCCACCCCGGTAACGAGGTGGTGACAATATTCACCCTTTTTATGAGTAATGAACTGGTACTGTCCTGTAGAAATGGATTGTTTATCTATGTTTACTTACCTGCACCCAAAATGCGGAATTGGCTTTCGATCATAAAACTCGTGTGTTGTGTGCAGTGCAAATAACGAAATAAACTTTCTTTTAAATAAAGGCAATACGATTATACAGGGTGTAAATTAACCCTTCACACATACGTCAACCAAGCATTCTGTACATCAAACTAAGTACCCCTACGCAAAAATTTTGGCTGGGAAATGATTTTTTTTTTGGGGTCCAAAATCACATTTTACGGTAAAACTCAAAATAGCACTATTAAAACAATGTGCTAGTGGATGCTTTGAATAGTAAACGGGTCATAAAGGTAATTTAAGTAAAGTTATAACCTGAAAAACTAGTATTTACAAAAACAGCTGTGCAAAATTTGGAACTTTGACCCCCAATATCTCCATAACTAGGGTCTAGAACCAAAAAAATATCGCAGTGGTCCCCACCACGGCGATATTTTTCTTTAGAACAAGTGCCCTTCGTTTGCGTTAAGGGTACTTTTACACCCTTTATGTATCTTTTCCTGAATACTTTATATCCTGTGGATAGTAGGAAAAAATACTATGATGTGTGTGTAATGTGTCGAAGTGGATGGCCACTTCACTATTGGCCCATTGCCATATTAGCCGTAGAACCGATGACCATTGGGCAAAAAATGTTATTGATTAGTGACCGCGAATCGGCAAGCGGGTAAGATGGGACGCCTACAGGCACGGTATAGCGACGATGAACAACTGGATGAGTTTTGTTTGCAATGGTTGCCGAGAAGTAAAGAAGATCGAATAGGTCTATGTCCAGCATTGGGCTGCTTTAGACTGATGATGATAACACGAAGCTAGACTTTCAAATGACTTTACCTGTGAGAATGAAATTCCTTAGAATGAAACAAAGAGATCTTTTAATGTTTCTCTCTCAGCGCTAATCTCACCATTGTCTGTTTGAACCGTCTTTACATTACACCGAATCATAAAATGTTAATTCCGAAGATTTCGACGAAAGTAATTCGACCTAATTAAGCCTTATTCCAAAGACAAGCGTTATCTTTGAACTTACCTGCTTTTGAAAGCTTTTCTACCTTCTGCTAGAGATTTAACTAGGTTTGTAAGTGAGTTTGAGTCTTGCGGCTGCAGTGGTAGAGTTGGGTTTTGTATATTGTGGATTGCAAGTCGAAGATTTTCGAGATGTTGTTAGGGTTACCTGATTTGAAAGCTGTGTAAAAATTACTTCAAATAAGAATTTGATATCTATTGACAACGCTTACATAAAAATTAGATGGAAAATCAGTATGAAAATTCTTGACTTTACTCTTGACTGGTTTTAATCTAAATTAGGCTAATAAGTGTATTTACGTTAATTATGTTAGATCCCAAATTAAGGGATAAGGGCAAAAAAATGTTGATGATATTGCTGTCATAATGAAGCATCATATCCAGTTGTAGATTAACATGTTCTTTAAGCGAAAACAAGAACTATTATTAACAGTATTTTTTTTTTAAATGGGACAAACCCGCCTCATTATTCCCAAACCACTGTAACTTCTGTAAGCCAGAATCAACAGTGGCGACCACAAGAAAAGCGCCGAGACAATGAAGCTCGATGAAGTCCCAGAGAAATTATTTGACTGTCTTGGATCCCGCAACGAAATTAATCAGAAAAGAATAGCGGAGGAGTAGGAAAAACAGAAATTTCCACTTTAATTACCACTAATATCAGTATGTCGTTAGGTACCAACTCTGATAAACGTAATCCTCACTCTTGCCCACTTAATTTCTTAAACTTATAAAATCTCCAGGTAAACGCTCCCAGCCCTAGACAACCCAACAACCCTCCTCGGCCAACATTAATAAGGAGAATTAAGATTAAAATGATATTAAAATTTGATATTGTGTTGTGTACGGATTATTTCGAAGGAAATTTTAATATGGCCCTCGCTCTTTGAGTCCTTTGTGGCCTGGGGAGGCCTCACTGTTTGTTCTGCTTAGAGGTATTATATGAGGTGGGTGAAAAAAGGTATGAGGTACTTGCTTACGTGATTATGCGCATGTAGAACGTGAATGAAGATTTTATTTATTTTCTTTTGTGGTATTAGATTTTAACGGCCATATCAGGATTTTAGCATCATAACTGCTACTCGGGTCGATGTGAATGAATCTGAATGTTATTGAGTTTAATAATCACGTTTTTTTTTATAATCAGCCTTTTTTTTGTGAAAGGGAAATCATCAAATAACCCCCCTCCCGCTCTTGGGCAGAGCGAAAGGGAGTGTCAGACTTCTACTGACTAAAAATCATATGTTTCTTCTTAGCCCTATATGTCGAGGCCGCGGTAACTTGTGAACAACCCGCAGCCCCGACGGGCTAGCCGCGCTTGATTAAGTTAGTTTGTAGATGCGTGAGCCCTCATTACATAACGTGTTTCCTCTCTGCCTCGGAAAGCACGTTAAGCTGTTGGTCCCGGCTGTTATATTCTGTAGGTCTTTGACAATCGTTTCAGGTAATAACCCGTGGCCCGAAAGTGTCAAAATATTATGAAATGTCAACCAATAATTGTCAATGTCAATATCGGTTTCGGTTATTGTGCTCCATGATATCGGTCAATGCCATAAGTTACAGGTGGAGTGTATGTGAACTTGACATTATCAAGCACAATCATGCATCGATTTTTCTAGGAAATGCTTGCAAAATTGATCGAAAAGTTCTGAAATAGTTTGAGTTGTCTGTTGTATGAGGAATTAAATGAGAAAGAAAGTTCTAAATGATGTCGTGGTGTCTGACAGGGTATACAAAGAAAGACGATCTAACCATGTAACCTTGAATAAAAATAAACATACAGTCTTCGATGACCAAAAAAATAAACTAAACAACATAAATATCAATCGGAATGAAGAAAAACCTTAATATCGTGTCTTGCGTGAGGCTGTGTGTCCTGTTGTTTGGTCACTTCAAGAACTGCGGGATACCACCGAAAGCGCCAAAGTACATAGTACCACAGTTTGAGGCTGAAACAATTTCGATTGCCATAGACACGCTATAGGGAATAAAATGCCGCATAATTGCCCCAAAAACAGTCCTTCCTCCTAACAATCACATTACAAATCTGAAACAACCTAATTACAATCCACCATCAGTATTGCAGTCACATCAAAAATCTTAAGAAGAATCTCACAAACAATATCTTTAACAAGTCTTCCGTCGGGACATACTTTGAATAATTAATTTCTATCGGGTCAGTACCCTGCAGGACTCGGTTGGGACCAATCATCGCTAATCAATTCTTATTGTGCTCGGCTTTTTATAAATGTGTTGTAAGTGAGCTTGCTTGTGTTGAAGTGGGAATGATGACGTGTTCGTGGTGATGGGGTATCTGTGACTGAGTCGAACAGGGTTATTTAATACCAGGACCTTTGTGCAGTATAATTCAATTTTTGTGTAACAGTTTTCCAAATCTTGAACAACATGAAATTTGTTTTTGGTGCGGGTAATTTAATCACTATTTGTTTTACATTTTAATAACTCTTTGTCATATTTGGCCAGAACATCTACTCAACTATCTACAATTAAATCACGACTTTCATACTTCTTTAAATTCCTTAATTAAGGGGGCTTGTCAACTTTGTACTCGTAGATGTCGCCCAAGATTACCATATTTTCACAGCAGCACATTAAAACAAAATAATTCGAACTAACAAACTCTATTGCAACCATAGAGAAAACGACACATCCAATCTCATAATAAATTAAAGCCCCGAGCACATTAAATGGATCCTCATGATATTCTCGTAAAGCTATCATCCACTTTTGACAAACGAGGTGTTATTCAAAAGATAACATAAACATATACAAAAATAAGATGAATGTTAGTTTCGCTTGGTTTTTATGTTTTATTTTCTATGTTTATGCAAATATCTGTGTGTTTTATTGCAATGGCTTGTTTTGGGATACTATTCTTCTATTTTTTATAAATAATAATTTTTTCTAGTGTTATTTTCCGTGATAGACTTGTAGTTTTTTTGTAGCCCATTTTATCGAATTCATTTTAAGATCCGTCAGTAGCCGCTGTCTGTTTTACAAGTTACCATAGTATCTCGCTTCTGCCCACGTCAGTTTCATCAGTTTGGCAGTAACCTGGATTTCTCTACATATTATGCCCTTCTGAAACCTTTACCCATTAATATAATACAACGTACACACACGTTGTATTATATTAATGGGTAAAGGTTTCAGTCAGTAAGTTGAAGGTAAGAGTTATTACTCACACGCTTTCGCGACAATTTGTTTAGGTGGTAGGTACGTACTTTTAATAGGGTTGGCCCTAACAAGTCCTTAAAAGTTTTTAAACATCATAGCCAAGTCGCAAGCATTTAGTACTATAGTTGAGCTAATCAGCTAAGTCAGAGGTAGGGGTTGGTTTTCACCAAATTCCAATATACACCCTAGTTTGTTCTCTTTAACATGAAAATGTTATTTCAATGTTATTTTTAATCATCTGCCTAGCCTTTTCCCAACTATATTGGGGTCGGCTTCCAGTATAACCGGATGCAGCTGAATACCAGTATTTTACATGGAGCGACTGCCTATCTGACCTCCACAACCCAGTTAATACTAGGTAATACGATACCCTTTGGTAAGACTGGATGTCAGACTATCAGGTCACTGACTACCCGTAACGACTGCCAAAGATCTATATATGGCACCCGGGACCAACATCTTAACGTGCTTTCCGAGGCACGGAGGAAACTCGGTATGTAATGGGCGGTCACCCATCCACAGATCGACCTAGGCAAGCGCAGCTTAACCTAAAGATCGACCCGAGTGGCTGTTCTTATTAAGCCACGAGCTCCTCTCCTCTCTTCAATGTTATTTTTAATCCTATAACTAATGTTTTGTTCGTGTCAAGATTTGAAATCGAATTGTGTGCGTAGGGTAAGGTTGCTTTAGGCATTGTTTCAACAATCTAATAGACGCTATTATTTAGTACTAGCGGATGTCACGCGGTTTCACCTGCGTAATTAGTGTTCCCGTGGGAATACAGGGATAAAAAGTAGCCTATGTCACCCGGGGATAGTGTAGCTTCCCAACGGTGAACAGAGAATTTTTCAAATCAGTCCAGTACTTTCGGAGCCTATTCGTTACAAACAAACAAACAAAAGAATCTTTCCTCTTTATAATATTAGTCTACACTAGATTCTTTTGCTGTATTTTGGGCTAAACACATTTGAACTTATTTCCATGAGAATAAGATTAGCACTTAATTACTTGTGTAGTCTACCACATTTAATTTAATTATCTTACTGCCGTACTCAGAGATATTTAATGATTACTTAAGCCGTCACTTAGTAAAGGTTTGACATCCTTTTGTATGACAAAACTGTCAACACCTTTACTAAGTGATGGCCTAAGTAATCATTTAAGCTCTCTGAGTGCGGCAACTAATCAATTACCACTTGTTTCTCGACTCTCGCAACCCTTAAATATGCACCTCCACACGCGATCGTTTAGTCACGTCCACCTCACCAATCTAACGAAACAAAGTGACGCGTCGTTGAATGCACTATTAATCAGTTACACGCGCCGGTTTATATTGCTATCTATGCGTACTGTCCATCTGTATGTACAGACGCCAGCACATCAAGTTACTACAGTCTGATCATTTCAATTAATATCAAAAGTTTTTTTTTAATAAGCTAGAATATTTCTTAAGCTTGGCTTGTGTATCGCTACCTAAACCAGAAAATACAGTCGTCGTGTTATGTTTATTGTTTGATTACAAAACGGTATTGACATTTTAATGTAAATTAGTTATCATGCGGTTTGAATTGCGAAGAAATTACATTATGTGTGTAACAGCTGAAAAGCATTTTCTGTCACCTAAGTCTGTTGAACTTTTCCACATTAAAATCAAACTTGCTATTATCAACGCCACCACAAACTTCTCCTCACATATCAAATTAACATTTCAATTTGATTTTTTTTGCGGTCACACGAAACCCTTCATTAATTGGGTTACAGAGGGTTACCTCAGGGAGGGAAGGGTTAACTCCTCAGGGATGAGGCTACAATTGATTGAGATGGATGTTGTCAGCAGACAAATTCAGAGACAACTTTTTACTCTACTTTTTCCCCCTGTATTGTTTTTTAATCTTTTTGTTTTATAAAAAAGGGTGGTTTTAAACCAGCCAGTTATATAGCTAATTGTTTGTAACTTCTTGAGTGGTTTTACGATTGGTCTTAGAAGATGTTCTTTTGTTTTATTTTTCCGTTTATGGGTTTTGTGTCTGGGGGGACTAATTTGAAATTTGGAAGTGGTTACTGATGTTTTTGTCGTGGTTGATTTATAAAGAACGAGGGAATTTACGACTTGATTTTCGATTTCGCTATTTTTTTATTGTTAATGTAATATGCCTAACCAAAAAACGCAACAGTAAATCAGATCCAGGAACACATTTCTTTTTTTCTAAAAAACGTTGGCACACACTAGGAATTTCTCCTGTATTGTGGGTGCGTTTGCAAACATTTAAACTCATGTGACACAACAACTGTGTATGTACACAAACCAAATTCCTGTAATACTGCGACCAAATTCCTGTAAAACCGTGCCGTCAATATAGACAGATATGATATAAAAAAAATATCTCGCAAAAAATATAACCAAATTACGTATTTTAAGTGCTACTGTGTTAAAATATAAAATTTATGACTGGACATGTAGACGAACCATTCGGAGTTAATATGCAAACTTTACCTTATTGGATATGCTGCAAAAGAAGATAAACTTAAGCTCTTGCTCAGAAAACAAAAACAAACCAAAAGCATCAGTAGTTCAGTACCCCAGAAAACGGTACCCGATATACGCATCCTATATCAACAAAAATATCATCGATCATATCCCATCTGCTCAAAAGTCCAAGTACACTGAACAATGCCAATAGTTCCGCAGACAATGTTACTATCAAAACGTTCGATCTGTCCGGACGATACAGCTTTACATAAATACCTTATGTAACTAAGATCACGCTTCCACCGTCCTAATCTTTTGCAAGCGTTTCGAGGACACCACACACCGACGAACAAGAAAAATTCAGAATCCATTGAGAGTTTCTTATGAGATTGGAACTTCAAGACTCAAATTAAGGACGCAATGGATTTGGACCTAGAAGTTATGGTCACTGGAAGTAAAGCAATGTTGGTTGGTAAGAGACAGATGTGCGATAACCCGAGATAATCCTGCGATAAAATCTTATACGATTTGCCTCAGCGCACGGTAGTGAGGTTTACGTCTAAAGTCCGAGTCGGTTCGTAAGTCGGGATCGACGGATGATATTTGATAGGTTTTACTTTTACGTAACATCTGCGCTTTGTTCCGAGTTTATGAAGCGTTTCCAACTGTCTTGTAGTGTTGCAAACTAGACACGATAGTTGGGAGAACACAATATTAGCTTTTGTAACCTGAATAACGTTAAAATGTTATTGTACATTTCGTTCTTGTTTATTGAGTCTTATTAATTAAAAGTGCAACTAAACCAATTTTAAGTCTAATTCGAAGATTCATTTTATTAATCTTTTAGAAAGAAAAAAGGTAAGTTACTAAAAAAAATACAGTAAATATAACATGGTAAACAAATATTTAATCATTAGACAATAGAAAATAACCACACTTTGTATACGGAAAAAAATACCAAATCTACGGTAAATAAACAAAATTCTCGGGCACCATCACAAGAGCCAATCAAACCAAAAGCTGTGAGAGCAAGCACGATTAACTGGTTGACAAATGACACAGCTCATGACACGGTAATGAAAGTATTATACAGCATTACGCTCCAACATGTTGATGAAAATCAGATGCTTTGTAATGCTAAGAGTTCGGAGGAAGATGGTGCTTTGTTCTGATATAAGTACTTAAGAAGAAAAACAGGGTAATGCTAGAAAGAATGAAGACGATAGCTACAGCAAGATTTGAGCAAACGCAGGATCGCGTAGAATGTAGAATCCAAGTAATGGAAATAATTTCTATCAGCTAAGTAGTTTAAGTGAAGTTCAACCTTAAAAGATATTGGTAAGGTTATTTAATTAAAGACAAAGGTCAAACAAGTATAAGATTGAAAAATATTCTTAAATTTATTGGCAATATTAATCACAACAACGCAAAGTAGCCACTAGCTCCTACATTACTAACACACATTAATAATAAAATATTCGAATTGTTAATAAAAAGCATAAAAAACGAAATATATTCGACTAATAAGTATAATAAAATACGCCAATATAAAAAATCAGTAAACATTCCTAAAAAATTGACATCCCACAAATAGTGTTGGAGTTCATCGTTTTAGCCGCGTATAAATTTAACACAAGCAATATAAGCTTTGACACTTTTATAAAACGTGCATATTTATCCAAGTGCTGTTTGCTTTCTATTTAAATTTTACTATCCGTCATCATGGCTAACGGTAATTGGGAAGTGTTTACGTGTAATAAATTAACGGACGGACAATCCGACCGGTCCGCTTTGTGGATAATCATTAATTTCCATGCGACATTGAATTCTTTGGGATATCTCTCTGAAGCATTAATGCACGCTAAATTTGTTTTCTCATTACTGTCATCAGAACTTGATTCATGAATTTTCTTTTCTGTTGGTGACGACGATGCATTGCTTGCTACCTTGTACTAGTAGTAAATAATTTTGTAAAATATTACTACTATTGTTCGTTAAATTTCTATTACCTCTTCCCAAATATCTTCTCACTAAGTTAGATATTTTATTTCCATTCAGTTTTTGTATGAAATAAACTTCTGCATGTAAATATTTACCAAGAAAAACATCCCGCTACAATAAATTTTCAGAAACGTCGAGTATCATTACCATTTTACAAATCGCAGCATGCAGCGTTCAAGTTATGCTAATGTCAATCTGTTATAATTCCCGCATCACATACATTTTACTTTTAAATCTCCTATAATTCGTTCATCTCCCCATTTTTTACGGTGCCTCGTGTCCACTGTCACTACTAGACATTAAAAAACATCTTAATTTCTATGTCATCCCTAACTTTATTGGGAATTTGTAAAGAAAGCGTGTTAGGCTCGTGGCACCTGTCCAACACTGGCCTTTGACCCAGGGATGCTGTGGTCATCTCGTCTTTTTATACTGACCCTACATTGATATGTTAATGTTGATGGTCTTCGCATTTTTTACGCATTTTAAGTCTGAATGAGAGTCATTGATTGTAATATTTGTAGTCGTTATTTATACTAATTTGACATGTTTAAACTAAATTAGGCTGTTTGAATAAATTTCTTCGTTCATGACATAATTTTGGACACTCATTTCATTTAGATTTACCGTCCGTTATTTTCAAATTATGCAAATTCACAAGCATATTTTCGAAGTCTGACCCTTGTCCAGCGCGGTAAATACCCATCACATAGATTTTATGGGAACCCGAAATAGCTAATAATTCATAAATATCGGACACCGGACTCCTGTGTCCGGTGCTCAAAATCGCTAATACCAAAACCCGTTGGGGCCAAATACGTCATTAATTTGAACAAGTCCGGACAAAGGGCGAAGACTGCGCCCTTTCAAGACTAGAAAGACTACACGGCGAAGGATAATAGTGGAGAGTCTCCTCACTCGTTTAAGAATGATAAATTACCTAAATGGAGTCGGTATGTCCATTCCCACAGATATTAAAGTGGAGGACAAAAGAAGGACCCCCGAGTAGTCGGACCCATGCTGGGGTATTGAAAATATTGCAAAATACACCGTTCATTGTGCGGACCTCATGCAAATCTCTTTGAGGGCTTCTTTCGGATAGAAATTGGAAAAGTTTTGTGATCGTGACTTTGATGTTCTTTGTTTTAACAAGGCTAATCGCTGATAATATGCTTGTGTTCTATTGGAATCCGATGCTTATGTGTACTGGGATAAAAGTCAAGTAGGTCACTCGCAGTAATATTGGAAATGAGAAGCCGACTGAATAACAGCCTCTACCGGTTCTTCTTCAGGATATTCTAGAAAAAAATTAAAAATTGTTTTCGAAATTTACCTGATGGTAGGATAGCTGTTTTTTTGTTTGTTAAATGAACCGTTTGAAATTACAAACATTTCTAGATAATATTGAGTGACAGTCGCAATAAAAATAACAATTTGGAATGCAAAACAAGCATGACACGGATGATACATCACCTGCCACATTTAATTTATCTCATCATCAAAACATACGTTAATTATTTATTCTAATGTAAGTACTACGAACTTTAGTTTGAACTATTCTATAGATGTAGACACTATCCATAATCTACATTTATAAAATAATTAATTCATGGAAGGTACCGAAAAATTCAAATATGTATTAAAAAAAGTATACTCGAAGCTTGCTGAAAATATTACTAAATCTGAAAGTGAACTATACAAATGGCTATGAAAGAAAACCAATGAAAAGTAAACCTCTACCTCGGCATTTTCCAAACTAACCACTTCATAGAACTATAAAGCGAAAAACCACCCATGAAATTGTATCCCTTCATTTGCGGTCTTTTATCTATAAGCCCATTATTGCTATAATATAACACCTGAGCAGTTCCGATTACACATAATGTGTACAAAACCCTTTGTGTCCATTCAGCCACCGATATTAATAAAAAAGGGATAGTGACTAGGCCCTTTTGTGTCGACTTGTTTATTCTAGAGAATGACATGAATGTTTAGAAGCAAAAAAGGGAGATCCAGCGAAGAGAGTTCACAAAGATAATTATGCGGCTTGGTAAGGTTAAATTTCAAATTAATGTTACGGGATAAAGAACAGTTTTGCATGATTTATATTTGTGTATCGGTACTTAGAAAGCTGATATATTGTAGAAGACGATGATCGGTGACCTCTGCCACCCAGCGCGGTTCATGATTGACGTTTCTATGACGTGTGCAGCCGGAAAAATTTGAAGAATTCCGAATATGTTTTCTAATTGTTATGGAAGTATATAAACTATTGTAAAGTGTTTTGGGTAATTCATTAATATTGATAAGTACACGTTTTGTTGGTTTTTCGTTTTAACAATAGGTGTGAATATGCAAAACATTATTGAATATTTAAAAAAAAATTACATTTATGAAACTGGAAGAGTTTCGTATGAATTACAACACATTTTTAATCACTATGAAATCAGAGAAAACGGTTGTGCAAAAACAGAGAGTTTAACAGCTCATATCCAATTAAAACCCTAAACCCCGTCATTCTTTGCAAATATGACTATATAAACCAATAGCTCTGGCGCTTGATTATTTTCATAATATCGCTACATTATATCGACGGTTACGAAAATGTTAATTTTTTTTTATTTTTTACAGGAAAGGAATGGATCCTGGATTCAAAATTAGGGCGGTTAGTTTGTCCTTCGGTTTAAGGAGCGTTTCTTTATAGGGAAAAGCCTTACTAAAGCCTGCTACTCCACCTTAATTTAGTTCGATTCCTGAATACCAGAATCCGAAGTGGCGACCACCAGCAAAGCGTCAAGACAATAAAGCATCCCTTATAAGGAAAAATAGTTGAAAAGTAAGAAAACCCTAATTAAAATATATCAGCTGGAGACAGAACAAAACAACTAAAAGCTCCTGCCACTTTCCTGGTATTCTGAACATAAAATAGAAACTAATATGTAACCTAACTACACAAAATTGTATGAGATGGAAAATTCATAACATGTTTAATTCGTAGTCGGGTTTTAGTTTTCAATTAAACTTAGTTTTTTTTTTGCTATTAATAAATACGAGAGCGGCAGTGGCCTAGTGGTGGCGGCCCCGACTTACGAACAGTAGGTCGTGGGTTCGAACCCAGGCAGGCACATTACTTAGTGTAATTTATTTCATCACCGCTGCGCTTAAAACGGTGAAGGTAAACACCGTGAGGAAACCGGCATGTCTTAAAACCAAAAAATACGAAGACATATGATATCTACCAATCCGCACTGGGCCCGCGTGGTAGATTATAGCCCACTCCCTCTCAAAAAAAGAGAGGAGGCCTGTGTCCCAGCAGTGGAAAATTTAATAATTATATTACTTTCATAATATAATATTCTACTGAATGTTGAAACCAACATTCAGTAGAATATTATATTAGCTGTTTACAGAATACGCGTAAATGACACAGACTAGTCCTCGAGAACTGTTTGTCGGCATTCTATCCGTATAATTTTGTTGGTTAAAACTATATTAGTAATATGCTCGCCAAGACCTTTAATATGGTACCAAATTTCGGATTATCTCAATTTATTTTTTTTTGAGGTTAGAATCTGACATTTAAATTCCGTCATATTTTTTTAATATAAAAATTTATACCTATGTCACCCGGGCTGTTCATAGGATCTATTGATACCTCATTTATTTCAATCCGTTCAGTAATTTAGGCGCTATGGTGGAACATACATGCATTAGACTGCCAAAATCATTACCCTTCCTTTTGGCTTCGCCATAGTCGGGTAAAAGTGGGAAACTCTAGGAAAATTCAGCTCTTTCATATTATCGTACATATAGTGTGATGTGGATTTCTCCATATTGGTCTGTTTAAAAGAACAACTTTTCATAATAAGAGGCCATTTAATTAACCAACAGTAGCACCAAACTGCCGCACAACTTCAGTTGCCACACAAAAGGTTACAAAAAACGTCCACAATAGTCCACAAAGGTGACAATGAGCACAATAGGGCTATGGGAAACAGGACAAAAGTCCTCCGTATTTATTCATTGTTTGTTTTACTAAGAAGTGACGGATGAAAACAAATAGCCCTTTTTAGAATAAGTAGCAACCCCATCCTTGTCTCAACCACTATGGTTAGACCTCTAACAGTTCCCAGTATGATTGATTTTGCAGTTCTTGTTAAACTAGTTATATCGTCCAGTGTGTCTTGGTCTGTATCGTGTTTGGTGTTAAGAGCTTCAGCAAGGTCATGAGTACCTGGTAGGTAATGTTGTTCTTCACAGTTCTAATTGCCTATTATAATGATACTTGATACGTCTCGACTTGTTCCATGTTCTAGTAGTTAGAGATTACTTTCTTTTGTATTGGGTATTGGTTACTCTTGTTTTGTAGTTGTATTAAAACCTTCTTTGAGATACCTATCCAATGTGGAGGTTTTTGTTTTTGATGATAATCGTAGAAAGAAGATCCTTCTTCTATTTTCGGGGATTTAAATAACAATGATGATAAAATGAAGCATATTATTCTACTTCTGTGTTATTGATTATAGCGCCTAAAAAGGGGCAACTGCTTTGAAACCGTTTTGTATTTTCATGAGAATGTCGTAGGACTTTCGGTAGTTCACGTCAATCCGATTCTAACGATTAGTAGTTATTATTGATTGAATTACTTTATCTAAGCCCCCAGGATTAATTAATAATAATTATAAGATGTATGTTAACTCTTCGTGAAACATCTGTGCAGTAGCTATTACATATTATGAAAATTTGAAGTGACATAATTTTACCCACGTTACTAGTCCATATTTAGACAGCTTAACTTTTTTAAATAACGATAAAAGTCACACCTCAAAACAATGAAAATCAGCGTAACCGAATAAATCTTAAACTCTAACCAAAGAATAAGATAATGACTTAAACAAACAACTTTATAAGTTACCGTAATGGACTTAACACTACGAACGTCCGACCGGTCTAACGGACCCCGCATGATTCATCTATCGCATTAATATAGCTTTTTATACGTTACCTTTTGTTTAACCCTTTTGTGCTACGCAAGGGACATCCCATTAACTTCTTGAAGCTGCCATTGTTATTTTTGCGTATGCTAATCTTGGTTCCGGGTGGAACTGTGACTGATTGGTGCTGAGATTCTCATGGCATGGTGACGGTCAGTAATGATGAGAAAGTCCTGGTGTATGACTTGACAAATCTTCGTATATTGTGTGCAGTAAAACCTGTTTTCAGATAAACCATTAGTGATTTCTTCTTGGTTAAGTAACTTGAACTTGGGCTTGTGAGAACAGATTTATAAACATACTCGTACATTTAATTGGAATAAGATTGTCGTCTCTAACTACAGTAACGCGTTTGGTTCATTAATTGAAAGGAAAATGTCGGTGATTCATTTGATACAGAAATATCTATGTTTGTTATTAACTGTAAGAAAACACTATAAGTAACACAATAGGAGGAACCTACTGTTTCAATTTCCATCCCTATTTCAAACAGTTTTCAAAGTCATGGAAACTGAACGCGATTCCTCAGCGCAAGTCAATTAGGTTCTTATGAAACACTTAAAGCTAAATGCATGCACCCTTCAGTAACTTTAACAAGCCACGTAATGTCTAATGCATTCAGGAGTTACAAACGACTTATTGCCTTGTACGCTATACATCACTCCACACTAATACATGAATGAAAGAAGTCGGTAGGAGATCGAGACAAGGATGTCAAAGGAATATTCTGGAGTGAAGAAGAACGACACGTGTCTACAAGTTGCACAGCCCTTGTTTAAACCACCAAAACGACGAGAGTTGTCATCAAATACGCATCCTTGAGGGTGGGAATCAGTTTTAAAAGCCATTAGAGGACGAGGGGGACGGGGGTTGTAATTAGACTGCGTTAATATTTAACAAGTGCGACGCCACACAGATTAGCGTAATGCCGTCCCAGCTGCGTCCAAAGCCCGGACACCTTCTGTGACTCGGGCTTTTAAAAAAGCCACTCTGTCAACGGGATCGTCAAAAATTAATTACGTTATGCCTTGCTCTGTAAAAAGGAGATTTCGAGCTAATGGATTTGTGATAACCTTTACTGAAGCGAGCACTGAAAGAATATTAAAATCATTCTTCGTGTAAGTTAATTATTCTGCGGGAAACAATCAATGTTTTCCTTCCATTACAAAAGATTCAAAGTAACACCTTTACGAAAATATGGTAGCTAATTAATTCCCAAAAAGTAAGGTACGAAGTTAAAACAGATTCGGGTAAAATCGGGCAAGTGTAATCCTTTCACCCTTTCTGTGCAATTAGAATTAGAGGCAAGACGGGACGGCATCTGCGGGTTAACTAATGGCGAATGCATTATTAAAGGACGGCGGTGCGCGAAGGGTTGGGGACAGATTATGCTATTATAGATTTAGGTTATGTTTAATATGCTGATGTGTTGATGATGGATATGCAAGGAGATTTATATTTGCAGCGACAAAAATCTGAAAACAAGTACTACTTGTAGACAAATTGAGTTATGACATTGAGAAAACAAAACATTGATTGATCATCTGCCTAAACTTTTCCTTACTATGTTGGGGTCGGATTTTCAGTCTAATCGGATGCAGTTAAATACCAGTATGTTACATGGAGCGACTACTCACCCAACCTCCACAACCCAGTTAGTCTTCATACCAAAGAGTGTCCATGAAGTTTCTTGCCATTCTTCTCATGGACCAAAGCTTTGGAATCGACAACTACATTACACTCACAGTTCTGTTATTATGCCTTGTGAGTGGGACTGTAGCTTAGTTTATTAGCTTATTAAAATTTAGTATTTGTTCGACTATTCAAAAGAGCCTGTAACTGGCCTACTTGAAATAAATGTTTTTGATTGATTGATTTTGATTTTTGACCGGTTATAATATGATAGCGGTAAGAAAATAAAATTGATTATTGAACGAATATAATAATTATTATCTATGTATGTTGCATATCGGAAAGCACGTTAAGCTGTTGGTCCCGGTTGCCATATATAGATCTTTGGCAGTCGTTACAGGTAGTCAGTGACCTGAAAGTCTGACATCCAGTCTTACCAAAGGGTATCATATTACCTATTATTAACTGGGTTGTGGAGGTCAGATAGGCAGTCGCTCCATTTAAAATACTGGTATTCAGCTGCATCCGGTTAGACTGGAAGCCGACCCCAACATAGTTGGGAAAAGGCTAGACAGATGATGATGTATGTTGAATAAATTCTACGGCATACATTTTAACTGTAAAAATTGCACCTTTTACATAGCAATAAAAGTGTAAAACCATTTTCAACAAATGACATGAAAGAAAAGGAAGGGTGCTAACGGATCTTACACAGCCGCCAACAAATCCGTGCGAATATTGGTTAACAAAGCTAAATAATTAATGATGTCGCGACAGCCATGTTTCCAACTGTTTGTCCAACTGGCGATCCTAAAGCAAACAGGTCATTCTTAAAGGGAACCGTTTATTTTGCTAATGGTTCTAAACAACAATTACTTAGACCCATTACACGTATCATTAGTACATGCATTTGTTTTCTTAGCTGGGGTCTTTTGGACCCCGCGCGCGGTGGCGGGTTGATATCATTAATCAAAAGATTTCGGAGTTCGGACGGTATCTTGACAAAAGTTTTTTTTTGGGTTTAAGCAAATATGGGAATGTGGTGACGAGAAATGACTTCAGATTCGATATTTCATGGAGTTTTAGTCTTATTTCTTCGTCGTTAAGGGTGATAATGCTGTGAAAGGTTCGATAACATTGTCGACTATTTTATTGTTCGTAAGAATTTATATTTGGTTTGAAAGACATAATAGATTTGTGTCGATCTGATATCGTTGTGTGGGAAGATCCTGTAGGAAATAGTGCTTATAAAATAATTCGTAATGTTTTCCGATCATCCATCAAAACGTTTTGTTGTGTCCAATGTTGACTTGACGCCTTTATGATATTATCATGGTTTTATTAACATAATGGATTTTAAATAAAATACAGACAAGGCAGTGTAGAGTTTAATAAACTTCACATTTCAAATCCTAACACACTAAAAAACTCACAAATAATCGTAAAGAACAGTCACAAACTTAAATATCTCAAGAAAAATTAAAACAATCAAATCTACAACTTTCCCCACTTTTTTTATCGCCGAAAGAAAAGTTGCGATACCGCTTTACAACTGACAATCTCTTGTTTTACCCAACGAACAGGGTGACATCTGTCAAGACTTGACATGTCTTATCTTTGGGGTAAAAAAGCCGCTGGGGTCCCCACCCACCCCACGGCAAAGACAATGCAATGTCGGGAATCAAATATATTTATGACTATGTAAATTGGCTCAATTCACCGCAGATTTCTGAATTTAGCTAAAAGGTTGGCTAAAGTAAAAGGTAAATTTTATTTTTTCGCGCCTGCTGTCTTTGAGTGGGGTGTGTTCGATTTTCGTTGTTTTTTTCTTGAAATTGTATTTTTTTACGTTCCGTTTTACACTTTATTAAGGTGTGAAGTGATCGGAATGAAACGATAAAATCTGATATTGTGTATTTGCCTGTGGCAATAATCTTGTTACATTTTCAGAATATTATTTTGTCAGTTGATTACATTGATTTACATTACATACATTCTGCCTTTATGACATGTACAGTAAAAAATCAGAAATATAATTAATATTCTGGTAATTTCATATATTTTAAAATTCTATATCCATATTATTTTCCATATTAAGTGTATTATTGGCAAAAAAATTGAATAATAGTAGTTTGGTCTCATTAAAGTATTTCAGTAAACAGTGAATAAATTAATACTCAACCACAATCGTAATACTTACCTACACCTAAACAAAAAAAAAACCCAGGAAAAAGATCCTCTAACAAAGTCCTATAACACTACTCTCCCACATTATAGTAAGTGGCAACACTGGCGACGCTCTCAAGCCACAAGCCAACAGGTTTTCCTTATTACGGCCGTAAAAAAGTGCGGATATATTTTAACGTTAAGTGGATGACGTCACGGATGTCCGCAGTGTCCGCAAAAAAGTGCGGGTGATCGGACAGGGGACGACGAGACGTTTGTTTTTACACGTCCGCGCCAATTCTTGTCGATGTGGTCGGGTTTACACGAGGGAGGAGACTGGAGATAGGATTTTTTTTTGTGAAATGTAATTTTGCGAAAAGTAAGATTAACCCTATGGCTATGCATTTTTATCATTTTTTTATTGCCTGAAAATAAAAAATAGTTATGTTATGTTTAACAGCCTAAATCTGCGTACTTTTTTTTTACCCGACTGTGGTGCTCAAAAGAGGATTTCGTTTTTCTCCTTCTGTACTTTTTGGTATCTGTCTGTACAGGGAGGTCTTTTGAGCCACACACGATGAAATTATTACTTAAAATGAAGTCGCCACAAACTACATATGGAAAAACATAGAGACTTTTAGTTGTCTTGACACGTAAAACAATGCTGCTGCCTGTAACTGGATAATGTTTGTATTGGCAATGATAAAACTGTGATTATAGAGAATACTTAAAACTAAAACATACCAGTTTGCTCTTTTTTATTTTTTTATTCAATTAAAGGGGTTTTTATACACACGGATATGCCAACCCCATCGTACCTTATGGACTAAATATACACATATATGGGATATTACCATGCATTAGAAAGGGAATCACTGATTCGACATCTTCACCAGTTTGCTCTTAAAACTAGAAAATCGCCATTGTTTGTTATTCTCCTTGTCCCATCAGGACTCATACAAACTCGTAACTAAGTATTATGTGAACCGGTGGCGTGTGTGTGGCGAACTGCCTGCAGGCGCGACCTGTCGATACCGAATTATTGCTGCATGAGATGCGAGGAAATCTAGTTTTACTGTTATTTGAGAGGATATTGAGTGCCTAGGATGGAGTTATTTCAATGTTGTTAGTTTGATAGTAAAATTAAGGTATAAAAAAGGGAATTTGCAACAATCCACCTATATTTTTATCGCTATGATTTGGTAGACGAAGTTTTGTTTAAACAAGTAAAGAAACCGTTTTAGATTTTGTGTACTAATATATTTTTCAACAAAAACTTTTTATAATCAGATCGACATCAGATATCGTCGACAACTTTGGTGCGCGACCACGGTGACGACAATATCAAAACATCATCATAATTGAACGCTGGCATGCTGAAACATTAAGTTGCCGACTTGGCTTTGGTTTGGGCTCTATTAAAAATATACAGTTTGCAAAATTAGATTTCAAGCCTACCTTTTTCGTTTCATCTTAAGACAAATCTTCAGATACATTTCTCTTGTGAACCACAACTTGTCAATTTCATTAGGGTCGCGCGTCGCAGTAAACCGACCAGGGCGGGCGGCGTAGGGCGGCTAGGGCGGGAGAGCCTCTCTATAAATTGTCACCGTCGATAGTGCTCCGGATTAACTGTTTTATTGTTTTTCCTAAGTGTTTTTTTTTGTGAGTTTTGCTGTGAGGTAAAGAAAATGTGGTATTTAGTGAATGCATGAGAGTTTTACAGATTGAGTTAGTGGATTACAGCATTAAACACCATCCACCATGTTATCAAATCAGCCTAAAGATAACGAAGCTCCTTTGTAAGATATGCCTCACCTTAGTCACCTTCTTTGCTCCCCATATCGCGGAAACATCAACACCTACCAGCGTTTAAAAGGAGCCAATGTAAGAACTGTGCAGGTGACATACTGATCAGATAGGCTTCCCCTTAGTATACAAATAATTACATATACGTACCAAAAAAGCAAATAATATACCTAAAGGGTGTAAAAGTACCCTTAACGCAAACGAAGGGCACTTGTTCTCCCCACCACTGCGATCATTTTTTTGTTCTAAACCATACCTTGGAACCCCCTAGTTACGGAGATATTGGGGGTCAAAGTTCCAAATTTTGCACAGCTGTTTTTGTAAATACTAGTTTTTCTGGTTTTAACTTTACTTAAATAACCTCCATGACCCTTTTACTATTCAAAGCATCCACTAGCACAATGTTTTAAGAGAGCTACATTGAGTTTTACCGTAAAAATTAATTTTTGACCTCAAAAAAAAAAGTCGTTTCCCAGCAAAAAATTTTGTGTAGGGGTATTTAGTTTGATGTACAGAATGCTTGGTTGACGTATGTGTGAATGGTTGATTTACACCCTGTAGATACTCAAAGAATCTGAAAGAGACTAAGCTCACCAGTATTTTGTTGGATTGCACGTCCTAGTAAGGAAATCTTTCAAGAGTGACACATTCCGAACTTTGCAAAAACTTTTTTTTTTAGAAATAAATAAATAAAAAGTATTTATTAAACTCGCACAAAAGAAAGAACAAAAAATAAAAAGTAAATGTCTTCAAGACATACTAACTAAATTGGTCCTGTACGGAGCCAAAGGTTCTAAATAGTTACTAAAAACGTGTAGCGACGACCCCAGGTAATATGTGCTAAGGTCAGATGACAGAAAACACACACATATCTACATACATAGCTCCTTGGAAGGAAAAACGCCGAACCCGCAGGCAATACACACATTGCATGTCTTTTACTCCAAATACAGCAACCTGGATCACAGACACACAGACAGCGTCTGCCGCCGCTGTATCATTTGTTTCAAATTACAGCTTGTGTTTGTAAGACCACACTGTAAGCACTTTAGTTGAATGCAGTTGCCCATATTTGGTTGATATGTTTCAATCGCAGGTCATTCACTTCCTAACCACTTCCTAAAAAGGGAAACATGAAAACTGTTCTCTAATGTGATCAGCACATGATAGAGTTTTATTTAACTGTCTTAAATCTTCATCATCAGGCAATCTTCAGTGTAGGCTTCCATCTTTTTGTACCATGTTTCTCAAATATCCACATTGGCCACTTGTCATGCGGTTGGTGTGTTCGTATATCATACAAATTCAACAAGAGATCTTGAAACGTTCTCCAATAATTTGACGACACTACATTAATGAGGCAATTATTAATAAAGCTTGTCGTTATTTAAGTTAAGTAAGTATTAACCAATGAGCAATGATAGTTTAGAGGTGTGACCGACGGAGTGCTAAGTCCATTAATCTCAAGTTCGAACCCCGGATTCATACAAGTATTTTAAAATGATTACTTGCTGTTTTGATGGAAAACATCGCCAAAAAACCAGCTTGACTGAGAATATATGTAAAATATATGTTAAGGTTCAATATCAATACCGATTTCTTGCTCGCCAGTTTAATCGAATTCCGTCGGCACACAAAACCGATACAAATACAAAACTCTTATTCTATAAAGTATATTAAGTATAGCACTCACTAGGGAACTCTTTAGTCTCACTGACCTGTCAGACTCACGCATTACGGGACCGACACTTTCAAGAAACCAACATTCAAAAGGCACATTTGAAAGCCTACTATCGGCTGAACATCCATTTATTTATCAACCAAAACGAATCCCACTGCATCCATTGCTGGCTTTGTTAACAGATGTAAGTTTAATGTTGTTGTTGGAGAGGTAGTGTGTGGTGTGTTAAGAGGTATAGTCGAGTAGTGTTGGCGTGAATACGATCTGTGACGTCGTGTTGTCAATCACAATCAAGCTCGACCACCCGCACGATTAGGCGCGGGCTAGTGAATTAGAAGGCTGTAGAGTCGGCTAGTTTTTATAAAATATTGGTAAGAAAAACCCGCTTTATAGATAGCTCACATTCCAAATGGTGTTTACTGTTTTTGGGGTTTAAGGGGCTACGTACCTCAGTCGGCAAAAACAGAACCTTATAAGATCACATCACTTTGTCCGTCTGTCTGTGCGTCTGTCAAGATCATTTTTCTCAGGAACGCGTAAAGGTATCAAGCGGAAATTAATAACAAATACACAGGTCTGCTATTTCTTGGTAGTACAAAAAAAACAAACTTTTAACTCAACGAAATCAAAATATTAACCTGATATGTTACTGATTTTGCGATTTCACTAGTGAATCAAAACAGGAAGCAACACTTCTAACAATATTCTCTTCTTCATTTTACCCCAAATCAAAATCACTAGTTTAAAAAGAAGCCACAAAACAAACACCCAGCGACTTCACGCCACCTCTACTCCCAATCATCTAGGTGTACAAGCACCACGTTTACCAGATATCTGTCTGTCTGTCCGCCTTATCGTTCCTATCTCCACACCTCACAATGGATGGAGAAAACAATATTTTTGATTTCCACATTATACTGTTTCGGTTACCGTTAACCGTTCGTAGCTGGTATGCTGATCCGGGTAAGGTAAATCGGGTGATGGTTCCCACATTGTCTTGCAAATCTGGAATTCAGGGGGTCTAAAATGGCACTTTAGCAGATCTTAATATGAATTGCGTTAAAATTCGTGAAATAGACCATTCATAATAGTAACTGCGTCTGTGACCATTTTACGAATTTTAACGCAATTCATATACTGATCTGCTAAAGTGGCCATTTTAGACCCCCAAGTGATCGGTCGGCATTTGCAGGTGTCACCCGTCGGTGTTCTCGGGGGAGAACAGGGCTATCGGTAGATCGGTTTGAACTGCAACATGAATGGTAAGTGTTAGGTGCATGGGGCGATTCTGAGAAAGTCTTAGTAGTGGAAAGGTAACACAGGAATAGAGTATGGATAACATTGAGGTCTGTTTAACATTACATGATAAAGTTACTGCAAAACAGACACAGAATCCAGGGAATACTTACTGAGAAATTAATCATTAATTAAAATAAGATGGCAGAAATGTAAAAGTAGAATCGCTTTTAGTTCTCCTCTTGCAAATGGTAACGAGATTGTGACATTTCTCTTGTCTAATTATGAATTGTTGGATGGTGCGAGTATTTGAGTAGGTATGCCTTTCTTAACTTTTAAGAGAAAACCGAAATAAAGTTATTCCTTTTAACGAAACACTGCGCAGCTGTCTAGCTTCTAATCCATACCTACGTACTTACAGTTCAGTACAGGGGCGTCAATCGAGGCACGAATCAATCGTACCGCGGAGGAGTATGCGCGAACTCGCGGGTCGTACGGAGGTCGGGGGTCGCGACCTGTGACCTTATTGGGCGACCTTTGACACGCCCCCCGCCCTCTACCTTCCTGAAACTCGCTGAAAGCACAGAAGAAAGATGGCACGAGGACAATTTCAGTATATTATGTTTTTATGATTAGAGATAAATGATTCACGTAATTTAGTTGAAAACGAGAGACAATGGAACTTTAAGTTCATTGCAAGATTAACTGCGGTACTCAGAGATATTTAATGATTACTTAAGCCGTCACTTAGTAAGGATGTGACATTATTTTGTATGACAAAACTGTCAAAACCTTTACTAAGGGATGGCCTAAGTAATCATTAAAGCTCTCTGAGTGCGGCAGTACCTAAATCTCTTTTCAAATCAACATTAAAAGTATTTTATAGTGTTAGCTATACCTCCCTGAAAATCGCTAAAATTTTTTTAATTGGAGGGAGACGGAAGGAGGATAATTTCAATAAATTATGATTATATGTAGATAGAGGTAAAGTACTATTTTATTCAGTTTAAAACTTAGTCTGGTTAAACTTTAACAGTCCTAGAAGATTATGTCGCTGTTTTAATCTACTTTTAAAAGCCTCATAACAGCTCTAACCATCTTCTTAACTGTATCGAACTTTAAGTTAAAAAGTTTACCGTACGGGTAAATGTACAGTAGGTACCTAATTGTAGGTATGGTTACAAGGACAATCAGTTAAGTCGTGGTTTTCCTGTAGATTTTGCATGAATTTAATTTGTTATTGGTTAGCGTATTTTGTAGGCAGTATTGTTAGAATAATAAACTGGGTTGTGGTCCTATGGCTGCTAGGTTTGTGGTTTTGGACGTAGCACCATTCACCTATGTAGGCAGATGGGTGTTATTGAAGGTGAAAATGAATGATCAATCACCTAATTACCATTGATCACTTGAAGTGAGATGTTTGTTTTCTTTATTACCAAATGAACTTGGATTAGAGAGTAATATTTGTTTGTACATTACAGCTTCTACTCGATAAGCTAGATTTTGGTTGTCTACTAACAACAAAAATCCATTTATTTTCAGTTATGATAGACTTTTACATCCGTACCTTAACTTACTTAAACTGGGATATCTTAATTTAGTAAATCGGTACGGCGACAAGAAAAGCCTTCTTTCAACCATTATTAAATTTTATTGAACGTAGTCAAATATATATGCATGTATGTTTCTGTGACAAATATTTTTTTTTTCTTTCTTTTTCTTTCTTTCTTTACTAATATATCAGGTTAACGAGAGCCCATTTCTGATATTAGTTTTACACAAAATCATCAATTTTGTAAGCACTCATAACCACCAGATTGTTATTTATTTATCAATTTTATTTCACCAACAGCTTCTGTATACAACGTATCTTGAATATTGATTTTATATAGCTAAACAACACCGAAATTGCACTACTTCCATCACAAGCAAATTCCAACAAAAGTAGCCTAGTTCAACAAAACACCAGTTCCAATATCCCACTGACGGCAAACCATCCGTTACTCGCGTGACCAACAGTTGGTGACACCTGACCTCAAGCACTGATTGTCATGCACCTGTTATCAACGGAATGAAGGTACTGTCCTGTCATAATTATTGTACTTTAAATTTTGAGTCACAATGACCCTTATTCTCATGTTCATAAGGCTGAAGGTTTATGTCAAAGTAATATAAGTATGATGGAATTTTATTGTACTTGATGACTTGTTACTTTTTTGTCAACTGACGTTATGCTTTAAAGGTTACTGTCACGCTGCGCGTGTCAAATGTCACTTTCATTTGTCACGCAGCGTGATAAGGTGAGTGGTGTGTCTGTTGGTTTTTAGGCTTATTAATATGGTCGAGTCTTACCAAGAGGTATCGTATCACGTAATACTAACTGGGTTGGGGAGGTCAGATTGGCAGTCGCTTCATGTAAAATATTGGTATTCAGTTGCATCCGGTAACTCCAGCATGGATGGATAAAGTTTAGGTAGATGATTTTTATGGTAGAGCTTGAGATTTCCATCTGGCATGGAATGGAAGGAATATATGAAGCTAAAACACTCAAAATCAAAATCAAAATCAAAACTCATTTATTCAAACTAGGCTGATAATCAGCACTTTTCGAACGTCGAAATTTACTTTACTTTACCTAGTGTTTTTGCTGGAAACACAAGTCCGCCACACTATTCCAAAACCACTGCCACTCCTGAAAGCTACAATTAAAAGTGGCGATCACAAGAAAAGCACCAAGACAATGAAGCTCGAAAAAGCGTCAGAGAAACAATTATCTAATCTTGGATCCCGCAACGAAATTATTCAGAAAAGAATAACGAAGGAGTAGGTTAGGAGTAGGTTCCACGCGCGCCTCAAAGAGATGTCAGCAACATGGGAGCGCCCGAAAGGGCCGACGCCCGTCGGGGCCGCGGGTTGTACACTAGTTATCGCGGCCTCGACATAGAGGGCTAAGTAGGAACATAGGTGGTTTTTAGTCAGTAGAAGTCTGACACTCCCTTTCGCTCTGCCCAAGAGCGGGAGGGGTATTCGATGTTTTTTCACCCGCCAAAAAAAAAAAAAGAAGTATGTAAAAGATAAGCGTATTACAAGCACTACAGCTGATTGTCCTGGATTTGTTTTGCAGTTCGGCCAAAGTTTTACGAGGAAACAACCAGTAGTATCACGAACGTCTCATAGGCAGTTATTAGCAATAGGATAGCCGAGCAAAAAAATTAAATTAAAAACTTGTGAAGAAGCTGAACTTTTCTACTTCAACAGGACTTCCAAAAAGATCTCTTCCAAATCTCTCCACTATTGACGATTTTGTGTCTTGGCTGTATAGTTTAGCTGAACCTAAAAAACGATAACTTATACCCTATCAAGTCCGAGCAGAACCAAACTTTTGATAAAGCGGAGACATAAAACAAACCGACCTCATTAGCTACACGAATTATATCCTAACATCAACACATTTCAAACGATACCTTAGTAACTCCAAAACTGTGAAGCCTCCTGCCGCGTACGTAATACCCCTAACAACTAACTTACATACACCCAATAAACAAAACAAGCACATAATAAACAAGCTTGTTTTACAAATCGACAAAGCATTTAATTTACAAAAAACATGTATTTAAAATGAAAAGGCTCACGTCACAGATATAGATGTGCCTAGATAACTCATAAGCGCCTACTTTGAGTGAGAGCGGTTTCGCACTACGTCTGATGGGAATACGATCCAAAGCCGTGATAATACAGTCCGGAGTAGTCCAGAGTAGAACTATTTCAATGGTAGTTTACGCACTAGATCGGAACGAAATCGGATGACGGAAGCCGGGTCTAGTGCGTAAAGTACCATAGAAATAGTTCTACAACCACTCCAGCAGGGCTATTGCGTATCTTTTAAATGTGTGTGGTGGCTATCAGCAGCAGTGGCTATCATATTGTCCATGGATTAACTGTCAAATTGGTTATGGTTTAGTACAAAATGGAACCATTTGATAGTTAATTGATGGGCACTATATGATAGCCACTGTCATTTAAAAGTTACGCAATAGCACTGCAGACCGTATTTTTATAGATACGGGTTCGGATCGGATTCGGATCGGAAGTAGTGCGAAACCGCGTTGACACTTCACAGCAAGCTAATTTATTTAAAACAACAACGTTACACCGTTACAACTCAAGTACTTAATTCTAGACATGTAAAGAAAAAAGCTTAGTCCATATTGTAGGTATAACTTTGTTTGTATAGTAACTAAATAGTACTTAAATGCTTTGGCTCGCCTCCTATAAAATGGGACTTTAACATAACTGGCGAATAGGGGATCGGACTGAGTCAAAAAAATATGATTCTAATTAGTCCGTCAGTTAGATTAACGAAAAATATTGCTTACGTCTTTTTTGTTTTATAAAATTAATAAAAAAATACGAAGCTAAGACGCGTCAAATATAATGAGTAGGGGGTTGTGACGAAATTTGTAGGTAAAAATTGTACTAACATGTGACGTTTTCGAGGAGTTCACGAGTTTTTGAAGCACTATATCGTCTTCATTTTATGTTTATGTGGAAAAAGACAAAACACGTGTCCAATATTTTTTGGAAATCTATCTAACGGACTAATTAGGTTTTTGTTGTCCGATCCCCTGTGTAATAATGTGTATACCTCTGTCTAACCCCTTCGGGGATCACACGTATGATGTTATGCTATGTAAATAGTGCTTATGACGTCATAGTAGGTAGTCATAAAATGGTACGCTTGGTACTTACGATATCTAGGTATATCGATGTCTGTGGCTCACCTCTAGTGATTTGTATCGCAGCTCTAGTGATAAAAAAGTTGGGCACGTCATAATGTGTGGGCCGCAGGTGTCAGTTGCGTGATTGAACAGACTACCCGCCGTGACAGAATAAAAATAAATCAGGCTTGTATAGAGTTTATGTGATCATGTAAACCGTGTGTGGAGGAAATAGACGATTTTGTTATTGCTTCATAGATGCTTTAAGGTACTACCGAGTTCCTGTTGGGGCTGCGGGTTGCAAAGAGATACCGCGGCCTCAATACAAAGGGCTAAGAAGGAACATGGGTGTTTTTTAGTCAGTAGAAGTCTGACACTCCCTTTCGCTCCGTCCAAGAGCGGGAGGGGTTATTTGATGATTTCCCACACTCCGATTTCAACAAAAATAACACCTGTAGTTAAGCATAGGTGTTCCTAAAGCACCCACTTTTCGCCAGTCATAATTTTTTAAGACCCATTTAATATGGGGCGAGCTTATTGCCATCAATCGGTTAAAAATTCAGACCCAGTGGCTGTTACTGAGAAATTCCTGATGTAAATACCCCGTCACACTGTGCCCGCCACGAGAATCAAACTTAGGACCTCATGTTCAGCGTGTACCAGGCAGTGTTATATCTAGACCAAAAATCGGAGACCCAAAATCAGCAAAATGACTAAAGTTATTCGCTAGAATGATAGTGGTAATATGCAGCTGTATCATCCCGCAGATGTGATCACTAAAAGCTTGTAATTCCCCTTCCAATGTATTAATCCTACAAGCACACAATATCATAATAATCTTCACAATAAAATCCATACAGTAAACACCGCACTATGGCGTGGGAGTCCCCTGCGGTGATTCCGTGTGACATTCCCGCAGTGACAACCCTTACAACACGTGTGAGGAATAAAGCAAAACAAAACAGTGCGGCATGTAATTATAATATTTGTAACGACAGTGGTAAAAAATAGACAGGAACTGATTCATTATTTTATTCGGACAGAGTCTCGACTTACAGGTTTCACAATCGAGCTCGACAAGACCTTGAAACTGAGCTTACAGGGCATTATATAGACTGATATCCCCACCGGAGGCATCCGGTAGTTATGGCGGTGTCTTCGCTTGACTGTGATTGGCTCGCGAGTCGTTGCCCGTCATTGGCTGGCTAGAGTGGCATGGCTATGGTATGCTAGAGTGGCATGGCTATGGTTTGCTAGAGTGGCATGGTTATGGTTAGCTGTCATTGGCTGGCTAGGGTGGCACGCTGTGAGCAGGCTGTTGTAACATTCGGCCGTCCTGGAACAATTGCTCCCGCAATGGAAACAAGAAAACAGTGATTACAAGTCAGCTCAGAAAAACCAAGTTAAAATGGGGCAATAGACCTCCCAGGAGATTTATGAAATCTTCGGTTTTCAATTGTTCGTTCACACTACTGGTGCTATCAGACAAAAGCACTGCTACGATATGTTACAGCGGATACTAAACCTGTAAACCCGTTGTATCATAAAATATGACCTTTCACACTTCTTAGTTTATGTCAATCATTACCTAACTCCTCAATATCACTTAATGTGGGCCAGAAAACCAATCTTCTCACAAACAAGAGTTAACCTGGCTCGCCCCCTATAGCATGGGACTTTAAGCTGAAGTAAAAGGAATAAATGCATAAGATTTGTAGTAGGTACACCCACTTGTACTAATTATAATGGACAAAGATGTAGGAAATGCTTAGTACCAACAATTTTTAACGACATAAGTACCTTACGATTTAGAAAATAGCTGTACCACGAAAATGTCTTTTAAAATAAATTAGGAAAGTTTGTTTTTAACACCTATGTAAAAACCTCATTACAAGAGATGTGTAGATTCCATTTATGATTATTTATTGTTGTATAAGTATATATTTATGCCATACTAGCTTATGTTTTCGGCTTCACCGCTATTAATTAAAGTGTTTTAACGCAACTTAAATGTTATAGCATTACGTTATAGTCAACTTTTGTGTTCAATAAATGTGTTTAGTTGTAGGTAAAAGTGACGTTGTTATTGATGGAAACGTACCAACAATTTGTTACATTTAAATTAAATATAACTGTTTTACAGTATGACAGAAGTAATATACCATGTAACTCGGATGTAACCATGAATAAACACTTTTTAATTCATTTCAATTTACTGGCGAAATGTGTGTGTACTCATGAGTATAAGTACCTCTGCCTAACCCATTGGGTATTACATGCGTGATGTTAAAAGCATTAAACCTTGTTGCCGCCAGTAGTCATCGCCTGGCGCCAAAGTTACATAATCATAGTTTTTTTTTTTGTAAATCACACTATTAACATATTTCCTTTCCTTTTTTTTTTCTTCTGCCTTATCACTAAGTTTACTAACCCTAGTCGTCAAGTTATTTTGTTGTTACTAACACTATGGACACTTGTCTAAATTAAAAAGTTTGAATTTGAATTATCTTTTTTCACCTTGTATCTAAGTTACGTCCCATTTCTGAGATAACCCTACCGCGCCTAGATTGCCCTGGTTGCCTGGAGCAACCCGATCTGGGATAAATCGTAAGGCTTATAGGTACCCGGTTGTAATATTAACAGTATTATAAGAACTCCATAAATTATCTGCGGCATTAAAAACATGAAACACTTTTCATGTAAGAAAATATAAATAAACTGTTTTGCCAAACTATCGTTTGAAGAAACGGAAGAAACAATTTAAGTTAATTACATCATACTATTAAGACGCACGCACACATACATGTACGTACATACTCACACACATAATTCTTAGCGTGTCGATGGCAAAACTTCATTACTTATACACACTAACACACTACACAAGAATACGTTTTTCTATTTTTCCAATATAATTTTATGTGTTTAAAGCTATTAAGTACTAATGTTAAAAGATACCCACAGACGCAGCCTCGTTTCAGGACATCAGTTTTATCACCATTTTAAAATTAAAATTTAGCTTGCTACTGTCATGTATTATCAGAGCTAAGTTAGATTTAGAATATTGGATGTCGTTAACCCTCTTTCCTACATTATCCCCTTTACAGTACGCACAATGTAAACATGACGTCACATAATAATATTTACTTAAAAATCGGGTTATTTTTGGAAAGCAGAAATTTTGTTGATATTTATAAAATTCAGAACTTCGTTTTACTCCTTGATATTGTCATGATGCATTTTGTAATATTTTCCATCGCGCGAAGTTTGACACAACTCACACAACTAATCTGGTACCGTAAAGGTTTGTTTACGTTATAGCCTACCATCAATGATTACACAATTACTCACTATAGGTATCTGTACATCCACTTCGCAGTAAAACAATACTACTTTTCGGCTTTTCATCTTGTCATTGCACAGTACTGAACAAATCGTTCACGTCTAAATGGTACACAATAAACGGCATCTATCGAACGATCTACTTACCTAAGATAGGCATAGACTTTGACTTTGGCTTTTCGTTTTAGCTTGCTTGGGCTTTGGCTTATCGGTCACCATAGTGAAAAGTAATATCGGGCAATACATGGCATAAGATCATGATTAGTCATTGTATCGCGTACTGCAGTACAGTCCGAATTACATGGACATTTTTACATAACACGTCATAATACGAAATCTTAGCAACAATTTTATCACCGCAAGGGATTCAAGCCCAAAATCATGATAAACACTCTATCTGACTTGTAACGCGACTAAACTAAAAGACAGGGCGCATACTACCGTCAATCTACTTTATAAAAGATACGTGCAATACCTGCAATACGTGTGAATTTCTGTTGGAAAACTAGGATCGTACCTACATAATCACTAATACCGACCTATAACATTTTTTTTCCATAACAAGATTTATGTGACTTGCCTCATACCCACATCGTACTTTTTTTTTTTGTAAGTTTGATAAACGGGCGAGCTATTATTGCTAAGTTATGAATGAACTTTCTTTAGTAACTAGATAGAACTAGATAGAATAAACTGACGCACTTCGTTTACATTACTCGGGATGAGAAATTAAGACGATCAACTTAAATTCACCTGGTTGAATGCCATCGCGTCATGATGTTTTATACCCTAATTAAGAAATATGTAAAAATTAGCAGTTCCTCATATTTAATTTTAAGTTCCTCGTTTTCTATTTGTCAAGAACTTTATCTAATAAGTCTAAAACTGTTTGAATATCGGCTGGCGGTAGCAAGAGATCGCCAAGGAATGCTATCTATATCTCTAATAAAAGTTTAATAAAATTATTGTAGCTATTTATAAGTATCTGATCTACATGATTTACTTTGGAATTGTTATTGTTGGATTATCTAATGCGCACTTGAACTAAATATGTACATCTTAAGTTCTTAACTCCTTAGTACACAACTAGTACCTACTCGTAAAACATTTTTTTTGTACCGGGATAATATTATACAGATTAACTGACTATGATTAGATTTACTTATCGGGCTTACCAAATTATTTTGTCTACGATTCGCATAATTATCAACTCATGGGGCACTCCATGGTAAAACACATTTGGCTTATATATTTGGCTAATGGCATTTGGCTAATTTGGCAAATATTGGCATGTTTACTGACCTTGTTATTTATGCATGGTTCCTGGCAGCTCTCAGCGTGAAGTAGGACGGTTCCTTCCTTCCATGTCCTTGGTTGCTGTTGACAATCTTTAGGTAGTCTTAATTTACCGTAGAACCGTTGCTGGCAGAGAGATGGATACTTCTTGTAACTCAAAGTGTCTCACAGGTGGTTACTGGCCGCAGTCTTCGTTTTCAAGGTCAAATTATGGAATGAACGATGCGATACTGAGGGTAGGCGCTTCGTGTTCCATCCAGATTGTCGCCCGCTTTTTCAATTTGTGCCTTGTGATACTGGGATGGGAGACAATATTTTCCTTGCAGGCGGTGTGCATCGACGTTCTTCGTTTGAATTTTCAGACCTCGTCCTCCACAGTAGGTGACCGTTGACTTTTAAATGTAGCAGAGCGTCGTTTTATCGTAGGTTTTTAATTCGATCCCACTTCTGAGTGTAACGACAGTGGTAAAAAATAGACAGGAACTGATTCATTATTTTATTCGGACAGAGTCTCGACTTACAGGTTTCACAATCGAGCTCGACAAGACCTCGAAACTGAGCTTACAGGGCATTATATAGACTGATATCCCCACCGGAGGCATCCGGTAGTTATGGCGGTGTCTTCGCTTGACTGTGATTGGCTCGCGAGTCGTTGCCCGTCATTGGCTGGCTAGAGTGGCATGGCTATGGTATGCTAGAGTGGCATGGCTATGGTTTGCTAGAGTGGCATGGTTATGGTTAGCTGTCATTGGCTGGCTAGGGTGGCACGCTGTGTGCAGGCTGTTGTAACATATTACATTGATTTCTTTGTCAAAATAAAACATAGGCTAATACCTATCCCGTCGGGGCTGCAGATTGTTCACAAGTTACCGCGGCCTCGACATATACCTAGGGCTAAGAAGGAACATGGGTGGTTTTTAGTCAGTAGAAGTCTGACACTCCCTTTCACCCGCCAAAATAAAAGGCGGTGGTTTATGTTTTTTTTTTTTTTTGTCTTAAAACTCCTTCTATGTCAAAAGAGCGATAATTAAGAATATTTTTTATCAAAATCCAACTTAATCATTAGTTTTATAATATTGGACATGGGTAAGTACATAATGAGACTATAATTTTCCTACTGGATCAATTCCTGTTTCTTGATTGATTCGATAGGAGACAGTGTAGATTGGTAGATTTATTAGATTGAAAGAAGCAGATTTACAGCAGATATTTACTCATAAACTCATGTTTTACCCCCAAGGAAATATTAATAATTTTCATCAAACCGAAGATAATCATTAAAAAATGCAGGACACATTGGCGTGGGAGCTCCACTGCCGTGATTCCGAATAACATTCCCGATGTGCCAACCCTAAAACAGGTGTGTGTAAAATTGACTTCCGCAGAGCAGTTGTGATTTTTAATTTATGGGAATTTGATATTTTTGTAATTTAACAGTCATTGCTGTGGAAAAAAAATTGTAGGGGAAGGGGGGGCATAACGGGGACGTTAAGGGAAACTATTTATAAAAATTGCAAAAATCTATATTTATTTATAATCAATAATCACAGCACAAAAGTAACTTATCATACTACAATTTGGCACATATTTTGGTTCGTTCACTATTAAAATAATCTTAATAATTTTATAACACTGCAACTCTACGAAAACCCCATTATGCCCCGTGGTAGGGGCAGTATGGGGTACCAAAAACGGGGCAGTATAGGGTACGTGTTAACACGTTATTTAGCTTCGCAGTAGAGGCATATATGTATTTCTTCAGTGTCGTCATCGTCCACACCGGCACAAGCCGTGTGAGACCAGCGTCCACAAAGCTGGCAGCCCACCCAACCCTCCGAAAACTTCAAATATGTGTTATTTACATCTACACAATACAGGCATATTGTATCTTCTTCGTCTTCGACTGGGGTTCTAGCATTATGTTTCTTCTGCCTTTTAGCATTTTTTTTTAGTCTAGGATCATTTGGGTTTGAACACTTATTCTTCGACCTTTTGTTGAGTTCCATCAGCTCATTTTTGTAAGGAGTTGAAGTAAGCACAACAGTTTTTCCTCGGCGATAATTCTTCCTAGTTTGATTCCTTTGTATGACTGATGGAATGGGCAGAACATCCTTCGGAGAAGCATTTTCAAAACAAGATGTTAAACAGCAAGCTGGTATGCTATTTTCCGGAGAACGAGAGTGCTCAATCCAAAAAGGCGTCTTTCCATATCCTTTAGATATTTTACAATTTCTTCCTCTTCTTGTTTAGAAAACACGAAATCTCACCTTTCTTTATTTTAGCTACGTGACGCTCCAATGTAGTCTGTGGAACTCCATATAGCTGTGCTGCCTTTCTGTACCCTACTGTTTTACTTAATACTTCGTCTACGGCCTTTTTCATGCTTTCTACGGACCAACTGCCTCTCGTAGATTTTTTCTGATAGTTTCGCACCATCTTGTATACCTAAAACAGAAGAAATACAATTAGAAACCAAGCAAATGTACCTACTAACTGTCTACTTATCGAAGGGGCATAACGGGGACGGGGCATGATGGGGTACCCCATTATGCCCCGTAACCATGTCCCCGTTATGCCCCTATGCCTAGTATTGTATTCACAGGTGAAGAAAAAAAGCATAATGCATGATACCTTGGCTTTGACTTACACAAGTCAACAAGCGATATCTACCTAAAATCAAAACAAAATACTAAAATACAGATGTAAATGCTCACCTTTTTATCGGCGTTTTAGTATCCACACAAAATTACATCAAAACTCACGAAAAAATATTTTTGCTTACAAAAATCAAACGCGTGCACTTTCACTTCCGATCACTTCCGCACTGAGGATCGGTCAAAAATGGCCGCCTATTAGTAATTGAAGCACACACCTAGCGACTCTAGTTACTTGTATGTGTGGGTGGCCCCGTCTTGCCCCGCGTCCCCGTTATGCCCCCCCTTCCCCTACATGTAAACATAACAAAAGTTTTGAAGGAACCGCAAAAAGGCGCAAATTCTGACACTGACAGACAGTCAACTGTCAATTTGTTTTCTTTATTTCACGAAGAGCATACGAAAATCTTGAAACACACTAAACGTTTCGTTTTATACTTAAATAATTAAGTTTAGTCAGCGTTTTAAAACAAAATCATTCATTAACTCATAGCTACCTAAAACAGAACGTGCGATTCTTCATAATGGTAACATTATCTTCACTCGACTCGACATTTTCGTGACATTTATTTCTATTTTGACTGAGAATACGGAATTCTGCTCAATTCGACATTTTTTGGTAGAGATAGAGATATTTTTAATAGACGTAGAGATAGACTTACGATCTCGAACTCGAGATAAATGGCGAAAATCGAGAATTGGCCCCCAGATGCGGGATCACCGATTTTGTTGTAGGTATGTAGCAAAATTGCATGGTCAAAAAACTTAACCTTACTTAAATGGTCACTTTCGATATAAGTTAAAGGTGTCAAAATTACAATTAATTAATTTTACAATTTAAATGTCTTTGGTACGGTCCGCAACAGAAGTAGCTCAACATTTTAGAATTTTAATAATTTGATAAACAGAACTCCAGCTATTATTTTAAATGTTTTGGAAGTTTAGAAGAGTAAGGAATATTAAAAAAAAATATCTTACTCTTCAATAACTTGTTAGTAACGTATACCGAACTAGTTGTTATTATAAAACCTGCTTTGAAACTTTGAGTAGTGCTAATCTACTTCTGATGCTGACTGTAGTCAGTTTCACTTAGGTACATCTTACTACCGCACATCTCACCTGCTCATCCTAATTTCACTCTTCAACTAATGAAGAGCGCCAATCAGTGCCGAGCTAATTGCCGACAACTGCGCATTCCCACGTAACAGAGGTATCGCGTGCGCTGCCCACCTGCGCCCGCGCATACGACGGACGCCACTCTCACGCGCACTTACAGTTTCACACGGTGACAACAGAAGTGAAATGTAGGGCAGAAGGACCACTGGTTACACGTGGAGCTTATTTGGTATGTGTGGTGGTGGCAAACCAATTGTAATTGGACAGACTACTACAATCTGACAAGTTTTTTTAATACATTTTGAAATTTTTTGGTTGGTGCCTAACCTGGTGTCACCGAGTTTTTATGGGCCTCTGACTTAGCTTCACATGCCGTCAAGAAATATCTCTCAGGCATACTTTATCACAAAGTTGGGCAGATATGACAGTTTAGGGTAGCTTGCTGTTCTGGCGTCTGTGGATATTTTTCGCACGTGTGAAGTGATAATGCTACTTAAGGAAGAAGAGATCCATATTATAAAAATAGGAAAGTTCAAAACTCCTACTAGCCTATGTTCCAATAAATCTGCCAAAGTGTTTCTGGCCGGTTCAGGCATACAGAGTATTTTGAACATCACGGAGTAGTTTTAGAGCAATGTTTTGTAACTTAGTAAATCATCATCTTCGGGTTAGGTAGAGGTTCTCCTATGTTACACCCAAATATTATCAGTTAAATAAGCAACTGTATCGAGCATTTATCCTTTAAAAAATGATTAAGTTTTGTTCAAACTGAGTTTTCTGTATTCCCCTGCGACTCCACACAAACACCGTCACCGGATAGACTCCTGTTTGTTATAATTGGGTGATTAGTGTAAATGACCGCTTCCGTGTACTGCGATGTGATTTGACTTTTGATTTCGTTGAGGGGAGGGTAGTTCGGTGTTTACTGTTTAGATTTATGTTAGTGATATTGTGGATAGTGGTAAGTGATTTGTTGATAAGATTATCGTGAAATTTTCCTTTCGATTTCTGCGGATGCAGCAAATTAATTTCTGTTTTTATTCAGAACATATTTATTCCAATTTCATTAATGTTGCGGCGCGATGGGCAGATGTGTGACATTGTTGTCACTGGGAAAATATCCTGGATGAGATATGCACCTGAGTATGGAGTTTGGCATAAACAAAGAGAGGCATCAGTGGGTGAAGTCGGGTTGTGGATAATGTATTCATTATTTTTGATAATTCTCATTGTAAATTTAATTCCTCTCTTTTTCATATTTTATCTCTATTTCAACCCTACTTTATGGGTGTTAATGTATTTACCAAAATAGGTGAACAATAAAACAAAATTCATCAAAATCCAGAGAGACATCTTTTATTCCTCATTAATATTTATTTTTTATACAACTCCATACATTATCATACACACACCGACATTATTTTACAACAGTTCACTGTACATATTATTGCGAATAAATACATTGCTTTTCTTTCACTAATTGTTTATATTTTTCTTTGTTTTGTTGTAAATTAAAACAATTGCTCGATGTGTAAACAATTGATTGTAATGTAACATTTGTTACATTTATTTATTTTATTATGAATGAGTATATTAAAAAGATTTGTGTTATTATTGGTTACATAACAGATAAATAATTCGGTCTAGCACACAAGTGGACTGCAAAAGACTGATTCCAATAATATTACGTTACAATCAAAAGCTTTAATTTTCAAACTTATAAGATTACCATGACAATTCCAAAATAATGTGTAATAATTATAAATTCAAAGATATCTAAAATGACTATGGTCATGCGAAAAAAATAAAATAGATATATTTTCATAAAAGAATCGTTGCGCTAAAGATTTATTAAAATTATAAATAAAACCTTTCTGTATAGTTACTATTCTTATATAATTTGTATTTCTCACTATTGTTTATACATATAGACACACATAAGTAAGAGAACAAAAACAATTTTACTCAAACATGTTTTACATTTTTACTAATAAAGAATAAAACTATTTGTAAAAGTTGTTTTTTAAAGGAACGATACATACCTATAAATGCTTTACGGAATCAGTAAATAAGAAAATACGTATAATTACGTAAATATTTGAGTTATTACAGCACCAGTCGAAAATAAAAATAAAAAAAGAACCTCGTCCAATCGTATATGCAGATCTGTCTATGCATATATGATTTTAAACTGGGAATGTTATCCGACGAAAAACACGTAGAAAATAGACAAACCGAAAAGTTTATGTGTAAGAAGTCTCATTACCTCATCGGGTTACTTGAATTTGTACAAATTATTGAACACTTCTTTTTTCTGATATGCCCTCGGTTCTCACACCCAGTTTAAAAACATTAAGGATGCTTCGTACCTACTTAGTCGTATAAAAAGATTTTTCAATCTTCGAAAAACTTTATCTATCTCTATACATACAACTACACACCAACATTGCACGACCGATGTATATTTTATTGCGTTATCAATCCAAAATTGCTTTTTATACAACTTCTTTCTACACGAGAAGAATCAAAAAGAAAATATATAAATTATAAAGAAATTCATCCATCATCGTAGAAAACTCTTAACTATCAATTTACAATAATAAAAACATTTTTTATTTACAATATTAAATAGTAAACTATTTTTACAGAGGAACAAAAAAACTTGCACTAATACACTACGGACCCCACTGAACAACGGAACAACGTTACTTCATATCCGGTATACTACACTCTTGTCGTAAATTCAACAAATTGTCTATCATCAGGGATTTTTGCGCGTTTTTCTGAGTCTCCGAAGTCGTCTCGAACTCCTCGCTCGATTTCGGAGCATAGAAAGCTGATATTGGATCGAAGGTTGGATCGGCTCTCTCGCTTTCTCTGCTGGTTCTTGACCCGAAGTACTCTTCGCTAGCTTCTGTTTCGTGGAATTCGCTCGAGGAGGTCACGGCATCCTCAGGCTGGGCTTCGCGCTGGTACCTTTGGAAAGGGTCGAACCGCTGGCTGTGCAGGTACGGCGGGAAGCCGTAAGGCGTGGATCATGCCGCTGCCAGCTGCCTCCACATCGTATGTCACATGGTCGCCATATACGGCCACGAGAATGAGCTCCCGGAGAGGAGCATGTCCCTGATGAGCGTCTCAATAGGGGTCTTGCCTACGAGTCTAACGAAGAACAGCTGTTCTATGACTTGTGAGCTGACTGTCCGTAGGGAGGGCAGTCGGAGCAGCAGTTTGCCAAATCTGGTGGGCTGGTTGGGGTACTGACTCCGGCAGTACTCTTCGAGGGCGCACTGGGACTTCTCCTGTAGGCTCTCAATGTGTGGTACGTCTGATAGGCCGCACGCGTCTGGAACGAAGAAAGGTATAGGTTAGATTGTTGCACTGATTTTACTGTTTAGACTGGACTTTGGAGGGGTTCATTGTGCCTCTTTTTCAGTATAAATGGCAAAATATTTATTGGAACTCCTACGCCTTGTACTTGAATCATATTTTTCTCAACGAAAGATTTCGTTCTAATGATCTCAAAAGTTTTTATTGTTCTCCTTTTCTCCAAGCTTCCCTTTAGCGTGTCTGTTATACCTTTGTTTCTCCAAATTGTCGTCATAATCTCTTATTATTGTTTTTAATGCGTCATAAATCTATTTTATTCCCCTCTAACGCCGAAAATACCTGTGCTTATACTAATGTTGCCATCAAAAAAAGGTTTAATGTAATAGAAAACGTTTGCTACATTTAACTAGGTTATTTTCGCGTAATATTACGTTTTGTCAATAAAAATAAAGGCAACGTTTTAAGGGTGCTGGCACGTTGGAAAACTTTTGAAGTGGACATTTTTTTTTAAATAGAAAGTATATTTTTGTAGAAGTGGGTAAACTTTGTAATTGCATTTGAAGCGGAATTAACCGATCCACAGCGTTAGGCGAGGTTTTAATGGAGCCGAAAACTGCAGTAAAAATACTCACGTGTATTAAACGTCGTGCTTTTATTATATCTCAGAAAGGTATGAGTGTTAACAGTTAAGGTACTTTTGGTTAACTATGCAAAACTATGATATCACTTAATTATGTTTTCTTACTAAGTTAACACCTAATTGAATAACACAATAATTAGCAGTTACCACAATGACCTAAATTCCAGATGCATACATTATCATTTTATGTGTTGTAACAGCTTCTAAAGAATCTTACTTAGCTATTAGTCAGAGCTTTAAGCCTTTTATGAGCTGCTGGTTTCTTCATGTTACCGCAAAACCTTTGTAGTCAGACTATTAGCACGTATGTGTTAAATTGTTGCTCCAATGTGTTAAAGGTATTATGTTATTTCATTTCTTAATGAAGAGTTTGATGGTCTTTATAGAGACTTATAATAGTGTGTTTTTCGCGGAAATCGCATGTTGTCATAATGCAGGTGGAAAACGTAGTTTTATTCTGAGTTATATTTATATACATATTATCCTTTAACTACTGACGTAGTAGTTTTATTTCTAGTTGATCAGAATCCTTATTTAATTACATGGGTAGTTGTACAAAGAGATGCTTTGACATTTGACGTACAAATATAGTCATCAATTGCTTAATACTTTGAAAGTTTTTTAACAAGCAAATACATGAGAAAAATTGGAAAAGCGCCTAGCAACCAGTTGAACTTATCAATTTTCTATCTGTAATTCAATACTATTTAATAGTTGACTATTCAATTATTTTGCTGTGCATTATCTAATACAATGTGCGAATTTCCTAATATGAATGAAGTGAAGAAATCCTTGATTTATTGTGGTATTTAATAGCGAGGTGAAGACGTTGGGTCATCGTACTAAGCTTTGTTTGTCATAGAGATAAACCTACATCATTAACACAGTGTTGAATCATTGTTAAAGTTATGCTTAAGTTACAATGTGCCTTACTGGATAGATTTTTGAAAGTATTATATACAGAGAAATACGACCCTAACATAAAGGGTGCAATAATATTCTTAACGAAGCTGAAATTTACTGGTGCTCCCCATTTTTGTTCTAGAAGTCTAGACCATACCTGGGAATGTTCTAGTTACGGAGATATTGGAGTTCAAAGTTCCACAATAAAAAAAGAGATCTTTCACCCAAATAAGAAGTCGTTTCCTAGCAAACATTTTAGTAGAGTGTCGAGCATAGGTGTCGAGTTATTTAGTACAGAAAGCTTGGTCGCTTCGTGAAGGGTCTGTTTTGACCATTTCGGATTGGATTCACTATGTGGATAAAGGTAATAGAGATTCGAAATACTAGACAAATTATTAATCCATTACAATGCGTATCTATCGCATAACTATCACGACAAACAGTTTTAGCATGCAGTAAATAGACAGGATTTATTTTAGAATTCAAGTTTTAGTGATCTCACTAAAACCAGTTGATTTTAATTCTTCTATTGTGAGGTTTATTCACACAATTGCAATAACTAAATGCGTGACAATGATTTATAGTTATAATCACCAAACCCTTGGCTCAAAAAATAACCGTTCTTCCTTCAAGTCTTGAAAAAAGCTTCGGAAGTAACCGAAAACAAAGACAAGATTAATCCTTGCTACCCTCAAATAAAAACGAATAAGCATAATAACCCGTGAATGGTTGCAGGACTACCCTACGTCCCTTCTAGGTAGGTAGGGTTACCATTTTGGGATTTGAAAAGTCTCGACAGATATGGAGACATTTATTGCAAAATAGCAGTACATTTTAGTTTTTTATCTTTATATTTTCAGTAATCAATTATATCTACCTATCCTTTTACAATTATGTTGGGTTTGGTTCCCTGTCTAACCGTATACAGCTTAATACCAGTATTTTACATGGATAAACTTCCTATTTAATCTCAGCGACCCCAGGTACTAAGTAATACTTTTAGGCTTTCACAACATTTTTTTTAATCAAGACCTGGCAAAGTACGAATTTAGACCAAAATGCCCGAAATGTCCGGAAGAATGGTAGCCCTACATCCCTAGGTCGTAATGCGATTAGGCCCCCAGCACATTGGCGCGGCGCATTAATATTTTTTATTGTTAAATACTAAGACATGGCTCGGTAAACAACATTGTCGTTATGAGCTCGACCAGATGTCTGCATCAGTGGTTCGTAGTGTTATGAATGTCGGGACTGATTAGTGGTGATCGTTGTTTGTTTGTGGAAGGAGAGAGGTAGCTAGTGATATGTGTACGGTAGAGATAGGTGTGGAAAGCGAATGACCGTCGCAGCACTGCTAGGCTGGCTATTGTAACTTTTTTGGATTAAGAAAAATGTTACATAATTATCCTAAGACTTTTTCGATGATAGCTGATTATGAACTGTTTTTGGAGGAAGAAAATTTTAAATTCATTGATTGAATAGTCTAATTAGTTACATCAATAAATTAGAATCTTGGATCCAAAGTTAACTTTGTAAAGGAACACCAGTAAATAATTTTAAAATGTTAAGATTTAAATTTGCAAGTCAAAGCAAATGAGCCGGTAACGGAAAAAGTCAGTGGTCTATATTTATGATATGAGTCAGTGATACTCGAATTAAATGATTTTATTTTTATTTTTTTTATACGCAAAAACACAAGGACACCCAATCTGGTGGCTAGATTGGGTAAAGTGAGATATTTCTCTACGGGTAGTAATACCAAGTCAGAGAAGCCAACCAGCACCACCTTAGGCACAATACCTAAAACGATATTATACATGACTGTATAGTATCGTTTTAGGTATAGACGTCACCCAGCAACAAGGTCATAAAAAACGCTAATCAACCTCCATACAAGTAATGAAACAAGTTGTATGTTGAACTAACATTAAAACTGACAACTAATCATCTCGGGTAATTATAAATTAACCTAGATGTGCGATGAGAATGCCTCAAGTGGGTACGACAATTATGTGTTTGTTAATTCACGTTTATACTGGATATAGGTACGTGTAATGATCGTCTAGTGGTTGCATGTGCAACTGCTAAGTATGAGGTCCCAGGTTTGAATCACGGGCTGATGGCAATAGGTTCCGTCTCCATCACACTAATAATAAAAAGGCGAAAGTTTGTGAGTGTGTATGTTTGTTACTTCTTCACGCAAAAAATACTTAGTACTAGTTACGGAGATATTGGGGGTTAAAGTTCCAAATTTTACACAGCTGTTTTTGTAAATACTAGTTTTTCAAGTAATAACTTTACTTAAATTACCTCCATGACCCTTTTACTATTCAAAGCATCCACTAGCACAATGTGTTAAGAGCGCTACATTGAGTTTTACCGTAAAATGTGATTTTTGACCCAAAAAATTTACAGAATGCTTGGTTGACGTATGTGTGAAGGGTTACTTTACACCCTGTATATAAGTTTCTGCAAATGCTGCTCCATGATAACTTCAGTAAATACCAAGCAAAGATTATACGGATGAACTCACAATAAAACACAACAACACCCTACTATGTATATCATATTATCAACTAAAAATGACGTCACGGGAGGCCCGAAGCTCCACAACCTACATTTTCATTCAATAAAAGGCAACTATTAATTCTAATTCGTGTGTCTACGCTTCACAGCGTCTTGGGACAAGATGACGCAATCCTGGGACCATAATTGTGGTCACTTGTCCTAATTGTTCCAGCGATGCCACTAAATGGTGACAGCTGCTTGATAATTGATACACTTTGGTCGATTGAAAGAAACTCTGCCCTATCTTTGATACGCCAAAGTTGGTTTTCAGTTGGGAGACCGTAAAGAAAAGAACGAAAAAATCTGCTGAAACGATTTTGAGGTTTCAGCTGGAGTCTTAAAGTTGAAAGTTGAGTGGGATATTTTTGAGCTTATTGAAGGATGTCGTGAAGCGTTTGTTTGTAAGCTGGACAATAAGTTGTGTAATTTGCATTTCCGCAAAACGACGGAGAAAGATGACTTTGTGTGGGAAATGAGTAGTTGTGAGTTAAGGGAAGGAATTTACCATCTTGACTTGTAATCTTGCGCATAATGGACTTTATAAAAGTTGATAATAAATGCACGAAAGCCGAGAGAGATAAACAAATCAAATCAAATAGACGGCACGGTTGGTGCAGTGGCTGAGCGATTGGACTGCTGCGCTGCGTGTCGCGGGTTCGATCCCCGCAAAAAATATTTGTATGGCCTACAGATAGTTGTTTCGGGTCTGGGTATTTGTGTATGTGAGTTTAAATGTTTTTGAAGGCACCCACAATACAGGAGAAATTCCTAGTGAGGGGCAGCGTTTAAAAAAAATTATATATAGGTATATCATGACTTGGCTCGCGATGTTGTTGACATGTGGGATGTGGACTCAGTGATCACTGTGTCGTATGAGCCAATGCAAATGGTTTAATTGTCTAGAGCCTTGGTAAACACCTGAGGAGACTCAAGTTAGGCAGCTGGATCAAGGGCTTGATACAAAAAGTGGTACCTCTGGAGACCCACTGTTCCCGATATCGATGGGCTAACATTTTTAAATTGATTTGATAAGAAATATATTTAAATTTGTTAAGTAATGAAGTAATAAAATGCATTAGAGATGACGTTAAAGATAATCCATACTTGCTAAAGGCCAAAGAACCAACATTTCAACGGCGAAAAAACAAGCTTAAGTTTTGTACAAAACTAAACAACAACATAGTGTTGTTTAGTTATTCGTTACGTGAGCTTAAGCGATTCGTTACGTACTTTTTACAAAGCACCAGAAACTCAAAATGCCAAGATTCTATAAATTCGTCATTAATTTCATGAATGACAATAGTAAAGATACACTAGTCCAAAACAAAGGACCAACTGCATAAAACTATTTCGTAACCAAACCCTACCGAACTGGCAGACATCCCTCCATTTAACAAAGCATCCTTCTATTAACTAGGATAGTTAACCACGACGATTGAAAGTCACACGAAGGAGGTCAAGAGTAGGCAAGCGAAGCAGGTGGCTCCTCAGCGCTCAGTTCAACCGAGTCTTAATAGCTCTAATAGAGCGATCTTCTGCCGACGTAATGCTAGCTTTGAAGCTAATGTTTGAGGTTTCTGCAATTGTAGGAGTGAGTACCTATAGAAAACTAGTTGCTGACCAGATATTTTTCAATAATCACACTAATCACACTCATATTATAAAGGCGAAAGCTTGTGAGTGTGTATGTTTGTTACTCTTTCACGCAAAAACTACTGAACGGATTTGGTTCACAGATTTTATAACCTGGATTAACACATAAGTTAGTTTTTGTCCCGATTTTGAGTTCGAGTCGAGAGAGTCGAGTTGTAACAGGCGAAGACGCTGGCAACAGCTAGTATTAATATAATTGTTCTATTCAGATCAAAATCAATTCAAAGCTTATGTGAAGTACCTAGGTAAGTGATATTAATTCCGTCAGTCGTATGGCGGTACTCTAGAGAAGCTTAATTCTGCCTTAAAGAGTAATTGAAAAATAGTAGTACAGATTCAGAAAGTAAGTTGAATATAAATACAGGAAAGGAAGTTTTGGTAGAAAAACTGAGCATAGAGCTCAAAGAATCCTATTATTATATTGACACAGAAAATAATACAATAAAAAAACAATTCAAGAAACCCACAGAAATTTCAATTTCGCCAAAGAATTCAAGGGCAGGCAATCTTAACCCTGCACTATCAAATCGAAAGGTGTACGACAATGATCCAAAAGACCAAAGATCAGGCAAAGACGGTGCAATAGCAATTAACCCTCTGCCCGCCGGACATCGTAACAATGTAATATATTTTAATTGAAACGACCCCGCCGTAGATGCAGTAAATATTGGTCGGAATGAACGAATGAACCTAATTGAATGGATGAAGGAGTGTCGTGTTAAATTTTAAAGTAGGTTCTGAATGAATGACGTCATTCGTTAGTTGTGTAATTGTTGATTGTGATGATTTTGATGTGTTTGAGGAGATTGTTTTGGTCTGAGATGTAACAGATGTTTTAGATATGGTCTAAGACTGACCATAATTAACAAGATAATGCAATCTTTGAAGTGTCACTACCATAAAGACGACGAAGATTTTGAAGATTACAAAAAGTTTTAACAAGGATCAGTCGAATCTCTTACCACTAAAACAGAATTGTAGCGTCTAAATCTCTGGTGCCTATTCATAAAATAACAAATACGAGCCCTAAAAATCACAGTGAGTATTTCTCTATGAATCATCCTAAAATCAAACCATGACATAAATCTTTTAAAACAAACCCGGTAGGTACAGACAGCGCACACTAATAAACCCTGCATGAGCATCATTCGAACCTCGCTCTTAAACAGTATTGATGGTAGTGTCAACAGATTTGACCCAGTGAATCAATGTTCTATCATGAGCAATGAATGCTTATAAACTTATAAGTTTGCCTCTTGGCGCCGATGAGTCGAGGGCTCAGTTTGAAGTACCTAATGATAGCCTGGGTGAATTACTTTGTATAGGTATTGATAACGAACAGGAAGAGATTGTAAGTGATGATAGTTGTGATGGGTGTAGAAAATATTAGCAACACCAATATGAGAAAGGCAATGGTCAAGAGGTCTGTGAGAGAAAAAAGGAGTGTTTATAAATTAATCAAACATCAGTAATAGTCTTGAGTTTATTCAGAGCACTCTCTATATCACTGATATTACCTTTGTGGATCAGGAGTAAAGATCAATCCAAGGAAAGTCTCTTTACAGTGGATAGCTATAATCATCCACAGATGATTTTAATATGGATTTTTCAGGAGGTAGTCAGTACCAACATAAACTATGATAATATTTACAACTTCTTTAATTACAGAACATTGTTGATGTCCATTACCTAATGGTTAAAATTTAGAGTAGCACAAACAGTAGAGGTCGTAACAATTGTTTGTTAGCGAGCCAGATAGTCGAGTAATTTAATGTATCCATCATCATTAAACCAGTTGTTTGTAATTTGGTAAATTTTAGCTTCGTTTTCATTATTTGTGTGGTCATTTACAGCCGTGACATTGTTTGTTTCCTTTATTATAAGTTGATCAATATGGTATTTCACCAAAAAAAAAACTAATTTCCCGTCAGGTAGATTTTCAAAAAATAATGACACGTATTTTCGCAGTGCTTCGAAAAGTCGTGTGACGTCACAAGGTTAGTACTTTTTTACCCACAAAGTGACGTCAAAAGTCACTCATAATCTTTGACACGTTTTATTATCTTCAATTTTTGTTAATTTGATAAAACAAAATACACGTATCCAATATTTTTCGATAATCTATCAGACGGAATAATTAGTTTTTTTTTGGTAAAATCCTATTGTATGCTTGTTATTAAGGATAATTATTTATAATTATTATTGATATGATTAGGCAGAGGTGTATCATAGTTTACTTACATTTTGTTTAAGTTCCTTGTTATGAGGGCTGAGGAATTCTCTAAACATCCCATACTTCCCATTATTATAAAGCTTTCTTTACTTAAAGCTGCTGTCTGAGTAGTCTATACTATAACCAGCTAGAATTAATAAACAAATCGTTATTCCACAAACCGATTGCCCTCCAGATTCCAGTGTGACGAATCTCATTGACTCTCATTAAATACTCAACTAAAGGGTGATAATCGAGAATTAAATCGATGGCCCGCATCGATGGCTGTGTATCGTTTATGAAAATAAAATAATCGTCGCTCATTAGTCGATTTTCGGGTTATGCGGGTGTTTATTGTGACACGCTTTTTATATCAATGGCTTTTAACTTTCATTCCGCCGTTGATTGTATTTAATTTGTGCTGTGTTTTCTTTTTGGTTTATTTTCTTTAGTGATTGGAGCTGTTTTTATCATTTGGAAGTTTATAGTGATTGTAATTGGCCGTTAAATGATGATTTTATTGGACGTTACTAATTGTACTGTACGCTCGTTTAAGTTAATGACTGTACGAGATACTCAAGAATTTAAGGCATTTGATATTTACTTTACCCGTATTAAATCTGTTACAAGCCTGCGTATAATCGAAACTCAAAAAGAAATAAACTGGATAATCCGTTTAAAAACCAACAAAAACATAATATCTTTTAATCTTTACAGACCATAAACGTATAAAAGGCCACAAAATGAAAGAGCAAACAGCCGTCTTTAGAAATCTATAATCTTTTGATGCAAGGAGGCGTAACTGCAAACTGTAGGCGGCTGAGCAGATGTTTGTTCAGCGGGCGAGGATGGACGAAGTATCTCCGGGTATAACCGAAGAATTACCGAATATCGACAAGGAATGTCCGACAATAGCCGAAGCGGTACGTACGGACATGGTTCAAGAAGTTGATGACCATTATGGAAAAGTCAAAGTTCTACTCTGTCTAGGAAATTGTAACGAGCCTCTATAGATGGGTGGGTCAGACTGAATGCGGAAGGCAGAGGTCAGGGTGTTGTGGCACAGATTGTGTGTGGCCTTTGTCCACTGTCCAGCAGTATTTTGCCAAAAGATTAGTTCATTCATTGGTTGAATGCTGTTTGGGACATGACCAGGAGATATCTCTCTTTTTAATATTGCTAAGAGACCTTTTACATTTAAAGAAAAAATTATAAACCACAAAATTTTCTTGCAGTGGAATAATAGTGGCCAACAAAGACGAATTTAAATTTAAAGACGTTTTTTTTAAAGTATTATCATGAAACTTCAAATGTAGCCGATACTCTATTAAGAAACGTAACCCATTTAAGACATCCAATCCCGTATTTTAGGGCACGCTCCAACCGATATAATCTCGATCGGTTTTACAATAATAAAATAATCTTGTAAGTAGATCGGAAATAGCGAAGCAAATTTAGCTACCACAATAGGGCCGTGGTGTTTGTCACCAAGATTGGGATCTTGAGAATAACACCCTTCTTATCTGGTATCTACGAGATGTTTATTTACGTTTATAATGTGCTGTAAATATAGCTAAGTTATTTGTGTCCTAAGTTTGTTCGTTGCAATTAGATAAAAAGAAAATTTCTTAGCTAGGGCAAAATTTTTCTTACAATATTTTTATTTTGGTCAGCGCTGTGTTTTATGAAATTCTTCAACTTCTTAAGATTGCAGTTTCAGTCATTACTTCAAAAAATGTGTAAAATTGTATGACTCGTTTCAAGCTAGACAGGAACAATTTAGTTTTACGCAATTGAGGTCCTACCAAGACTATTAGAGATAGAAAAAAAATGCACTGTTAACTCAATGGGAACTAGGCACAGTAAATCAATAGCTATGATAATTACTGAACGGTAGCCATAGTAGCAACGGAACAAAAACCGTAAGCGATCCGAAAACGCCATTAGGTACTGCTAAGTAATATTCATTTGTTACAGCAGACATTTAGCACATAGACGTCGGCAAAATGATTCAATGAATAGAAGAAAAAATATATCCAACTTTTATGACAGTTAATAACATTGAAAAGTATTAAATTCAAAAGATTCTTAACAATAGATCAATAGACACAAATTGGACGTCCATAGGTACCATAGACACGTGTCCGAAAGAAGAAAAAAAGAGACGGCCAACCTTTTCGAACAACTTTGTATTAACCGTTATGAAAATTGAATATCGAACTTTGTCATTCTTATGACGAAGAAGGAAGGACGTTTATTACTTGGCAAATGTTTCGAAAAGGGCACTGTAAAGTTGGTGATGTCAAACAGCATCAAATGGCGCGAAAAGTGAAAAAATGGGACATTTTAGTATTGTGAAATAAAATTTTAAATAAACACCTTTTGAGTGGGCGTTAGCGGAGTATTTGTAAATAAGTTTTTGTTGATATTACAATGGTATTTTTAACAACGGATCCCTGCGGGGGTGTTGTCTGACAATCTCGTAATGTTGCCACGTGCTTTTAATATTGGCATTTGTATTGTTGCCCGGACAAAAATAATAATTTCTAGTTGTAGTTCACCAGCATTTTGTGCCCACATACGATCACCTAAAAGATTTTTTTTATTCGATTGAGTTGAGATGAATTTAACTGGAATCGTTATTACTCGACTGCGGCGAAGCCTAAAAGGAGGGTTATTTTAACTTAGTGCCATTCAAAATCAACGTACACATATTAAGCTTACCCGACCTTATGCGAAGAAGGTCACTCCAATCAAATTACTAATCGCCCTGATAATAAATAAAAAAAAACTATAATTCAAACACTTTTTCTCCTATTTCACACTATGATATTAAAGCAAGATCAAATTACAATAAAAATGCCGTCAAATCAAACTTGATAGGTATTAAGCAGACAAAAAACCGTTTAATCTTGGAAGCTGGAACCGTCTACGGAAAATTGATATGTAAGCATTCCATAAATAAAACTAATAAGGCATTTATTGTCCATGGTCAGCGATCGCTTACCATTTTAGGCGCGAGTTTGTATAATAATTTACCAGGCTACGTCATAAACGAGAATACACCTCATACTGTAAATTAAATCTGCAAATTAGATTTACCTAATACGGATTAAGAATAACTTAAGGCAAATCGCATATAACTTCTACGGCACGTAACATAATACCATAAAGGTGCGTGCACATAACATTGGCGCGATATCGTAAGATCGCGCGGCATAAACAACGCTGCGGGTGGCGCTACCGACGCGTCGAGCTACCAACACTTTACGACGTCACAAAAATACTCGCTACCGTACCGACCTTTACGGTACCAACACAATATTACCAAGTACAAAATCCGATGAAGAAATTACAAAAAATTGTTCGAGAATATTTTTCGGCTTTTATGTGAATTCTTTAAACATAATGATATTGTAACGGCATCTTGAATGACATACCTACATAATTTTAAGATGTATATGCAGAGAATGCGTCGCAGTTATCTTGGAACTGTCTTTTTAATAGAGTCATGTTGTAACGGAATTTGATAATTTTGAGGAAAATTCAAGTTCTAGTCTGTAAAGTCATTACGCACTAAGCGTAACGACGTATAGTACAAAGTAAGAGCTTAACTGTGCTTACTTTATAGAAATGTTCAGGACGTTTTAAGTTTCTGGTTAACACTAAAAAGGAGCTGATTGCTGGTATAAGTTTACAATGTCTCCTCCTTAAACATTAAATGCCACTTCTGTTCGGCAGAAAAAATCACGACATTTCCCTTAAACCATCACCAACTGTTTGACAGGGTGAGAGGTGAACTGTCAGGTCACACGTGGCGTCACATTACAAAGCGCATCCTCCACAACAGTCATTTGCCTGACAAAAGAACAATACTGTTCGCAAGTGGGTCAGGGAGTCGTTCACAACACTAGGCCGGTGTCACGTCACTGATAACGAGGTCCCGAGTTCGTCCCGGACAAAGGTACGGTGGCATAACGCAAGACGGAATGCGGTCAGTGTGTATGTAGCCTTAGTTCGACGCGTTTTCTTTAGGACATTGAAGTTGGCTAATCGATGAGCACCTATACGGTTGCAAAAAGCTTAGTACTGTGGAGAAAATAAAAGCCATATTTAGCCAATAAATTCCAATGTATCAAAGTAGAGATACTCGCAGTTTCCATAAAAACAAAAGAGATGTCCTAAAGACACCCGGTTGGTACGGAGCTCGCAAAAGATTTAGTTTCCGAGGTGATCAGGAACTGTCAAATAGCAAAAAAGATTTCGGTTTTTGGTGTCGTTTTCAACTGATACACATTTTGCCGTCACAAATTAAAACGATAAGGTTCGTTAAGAAACTTCGTTCCAAAAAATACAAATGATTCCTACTCGTAATTGGAAAAACCATGAACACACACGATAAATCTAGAGATCCCTTATTTGTCTAGGGATCCAAAGATTAGATTTTATCTCCAAGAAAACATTCTTACACATACAAACTGTCAAATACATTAGTACACCTTTCAGCTCTGCCGCAGTAAACATCCAATAAGTTAATAATGGTATTTATTGATTGGGTATTAATTAATCGAGCCATTTTATTTAAATAATTAATTGTGTGGTTTATAAACAGATGAAAGGTTAATCAGTAGGTTTCGTTGATTGGATCTGATTGATTCGATTTGTATGATGATTAGAATATTGGTAAGATTTTAAGATTATCCGATGCATCACAGAAGTTATAGTCAATTATAGAAACGGTTGTCAAATATTTATAGACAAATTATGTTTTTACATTTATCATTTCTAAAATTGTTTTTTGTTGAATTGCAACGGTTTCCGGTATAACAGGCAAGTCAAACTCTTACATATATGAGTATGTTAATTATTCATAAGTTTTGTAATAAACCAATCAAATAATAAAAACAATTTCACATCACAGTATCGATTATTTTGCGACAGCGCTTTTCTATAGAAAGTTTATTACATCACTAGTGATAATCATGGTATTTAGAATAACCCACTTCCAGTTTTACGATACGCAATATAAAACCTTTTTTCATTTATACTCCGTCAAAAGGAAGTTGTAAACACCTCGTATACATTCAAATAGCGCCAATCAATTTGAAAACGAACATTAAATCACATATTTCTCTTTAAATATTATAATTATTTGTTTTTCATTATATTAGAACATATAACTTTTATCTTTAATGATACGGAACGAATAGAAATAGCATATAATCAAACAACACTTCGCTGAGACTATAAACCGGGCTATCGCTTTCGCATAAACTTTCAACGAGAGGTGACACAAGCCCTACGTCTTGTACTCTAGGACCAATAAACGGAACACGGATTGAGTTTCGCTACAAATTCCATTGCTAGCACCACACCGATTGCAATAACGTAAATTTTGTAACAAGGAAAAAATGCAGCAATGTACGAGAAATACGAAATAAATATCATAACATTATTTCATAGTCGGACGCCAACTAACGCAAGTTCCGTACGCTGTGAGTTTGTAGCAGCGTGCGGCGCGGCGTCCCATCGCATCGTTGTGATAACATTAATGACGTCGTAAAACTGCCCTGCATCGCTAGAGCGAGATAGAAACAACGCAGATACGCGAGAACGCGGAAGAATTAGCCTTCACTAACGATGGAGTAAATCACCTGTTAGGCTGGATCCTAGCTTTAGTAGTGAGATTAAATTTAAAGTAAGGTTAAATCACACGACGTATAGAAAACTTGTTTTATGTCGTTGATTCGTGCGTGGCTCACCGGCCATTTGATGTCCGATATGAATTATAAAAGCGGTGATTAATACTGAAAATATTTACGCACCCACCTGAATACATTAAAGTCTTTATATTTATAATTCACAATGTCGATGCTAAAATGTTGCCATTTACATCGAAAAAGCGTATTTTTAAAATACATAAGTTAATTATTCCCCCGTGCTCGTGTGTCCATCTGGGCGTGTTTAATTTGAATAACAAAGAGGTCTGACCGCGCGCTCGTGGTGGAAAAACGAGAGATTGACACACACTCGTGTTCGGGGGCGAGCCACCGATTATGATATGTGGCGCGAATCAGAATAAAAGAGTTAAAAACCAGAATTTATTAGCACGTAATGAACAGTTTTTTGGAAGCACTTGTTTACTGACAGGCAGCAGTGGGTTTTATGTCTAAAAAATTTGTGTATTTTCAGCCGAACCATAAACATACATTAGATTATAAACCATAAATTTAAAATTGCCTAACACTTAAACCAATACCAAGTTATATTCGCTATTTGATTTCTGATTTATCTTCTGTGCTGGCCTAAAGCTAACCAAATCAAGTAACGTGTGCCTCCACACGCGTGCCTAGGTATGCTGCAAAGTCAATGAACACCTATCATATCCATTCCTAATCACCATAATTGGAACTTAATATTTTCACACAACGATTCTCGGAGGAAAAATAAACATGAGATATTGTTCCTTGCATTAAAACATAAATCTATCCCCATCATAAATAAGTATCCACAAGTTTCCATTAAACCCCCATAAAATACGCATATATTACTTGCCGCGAGCAATTTTTTGATGAATGAACACATCAGTACGGGAAGCATTGACTGATGGGAGCGCAACAAAGGGCCGATCTTTGCACTTTGACATTCGCGGTTTAATCACGTACTACAACGCTTTGTAGTGGCGATCGACGAAGATCAGTGCGTACTTGACACCGACGATACCTCTTGACAAAGTCACTTCGAGCGGATCGAAAGTGCTCAGCTTAACGTATTGTTTAAAACGTGTTACACGTGCTTCGATTCGATCTTTATCGATACTTTTGAACCGTCTATTATGGCACTAAGCTTTTAATTTACTAACAAAATGTTCTAGCCATTGTTTTCTTGATCGGAGATTATTTTGGGTCAATAACGACATAATTGTTGCTCAATTTAAAGATTAACCGCGATTATTGCTTATTGGGCATTATCTTTTATGTTTTTAATGGAATTAACAAGTGGATTGTGTCTTTTTATGATGTAACTTGAACTGATTACGTGCGTGAATGGTGGAATCGATTCCGTTCGGTCTAAATACGAACTCGATTATTGATGACATTTAATAAGTGACGTTCTTCATTTGGAATGAAGGATGAATTATTAATGATTTTAAATGATCTGCCAGAACTTTTGTGATGCATTTTCAGTAACTAACCCTTTCAAGCAAAATATTCGTAGCGCGAAAAGCAAAACTATGTAGTAATATTAGAATAGTGTGTACATACAGTAGCGTACAGTTTCATTTGTGACACTGCCAACACGTAGCGTTTAGCTGGACACGACTGTACTACACGGAACGGGAGGACGGCTACTGTCCGAGTTGGAAACTAATGCACGATTAGGGTTGCCACTCAAAACAAAAACCACGATACTAAAGTCCTCTTTTAAAGTAAGTACTAGCTTTTTACGGAACAGCAAATTTACTGTAGAGCCGAACTTTACTGACTTTGATAAAGTTAAGTTATCCACAAAATGGTTAACAATTCAGAGGAAAATCTTGAACAAAGTTAGTAGCATGATTATAATCTCTAGAGTTGCTGCTAAGCTGTTAGATGTGAGAGTTTCATAAAGATTATTCTAATTCGGTACGTTACTTTTTGTGAATTTAAAATTTATGTCATAAATAAAGAAAACAAAAGCACTTTTTCTTTCTTAAAATCTTTTCGAAATAACCGAATCAAAGTCGAAACCAACTTTCAAACTCCAGATCATACAAAAATTGGCTCCGTATCTTCCTCAAAATAAAATAAACAAAATTCTATCAACCCTAACCGCTGACGGGGTGAAATAATGCTCTCCTGCCCGTCGAGCGAATGGAGTGAAAAAATTCCAGTTCAAAAAGCCACGGACAGACCGACAAAAAGTATTGTCCTACTACACGATGCATGTAGTGCACGATTTTTTCGTCAGACTATTCAGGCGGTTTTGTTCGCTTTTCGACCGTCTGTCTAGTTTAGACGAGATGTTTATACTGTATTGTTTGAGTCGCAGTGTTAATTAGGAGTTATGGGAACGTGGTTAAATCAGAGAATTTTAAAAAAATCGTTTTGTGTCTGTTTTATACCTAAATCACCAGCAAGAGGACATAGACAAGCAATAAATCTAGATTTTTTTATTATTAAAAAAAAATACTCACTATATATTTAAAAACCATGTTCGACAACAAAGAACCCACTACCAGCTGTAAAACGATACAGCACTGATAACCGATAATTTAAAACGGGGGTCCAACAATAACATTTGCCTTCAGGCACCCTCAAAAATCGAATTCTATACAACGAAACACGACACTGGCCACAACCCTCATTAGAGTTGCCACTTAATTAAATAAAAAAATCCAAAAAAAAACAACCGTAAAACAGTTCGAATTTTGAAAATTAATAAAAACGTCAAGCGTGAAGCAATGGCATCAGTAGACCAATGCGGGTTCGTAGATTAAGAGGCGGTAATAGAATCCCAGTACCGTGAAAAAAGAGAAAAATCCGCCGGGTCTGACGTCACACCCTCGCCCCGTGGCGGTGGCATGGGGTGTCAGTGCGATTCAGCACTTTCGCAAAATAAGCTTAAACGTTGAAAACCCAATTTGTCGGCTCGATTAGCACAGTCGGGTTTTTATTCACGTCACATGATTGATTTTTGTGATACACAAATCGATGTAAACGACGGCGACTAGTAAATTGTGACGTCGGCGTCGTGTTAACTTCAGACTACGAGCGAAAACGATATACTTAGACGAACGAAAAGTAATAATGAAATCCGATTCAGTCTATGACACTATTATCATAATCATCTTCCTGCACTTGACGGCAACACACAACAACATCAACATAACAACAACAAACACAACAACATGACACATACCATGGTACTGACATGTAACATGGTACTTGGGGTCAGCGGAACACGTTTTGTCTTCCATTCTCGTCTGTCAACCTTCTATACGAGGCGCTCTTAACAATCTCTAAAAACACTAATGCTAAAAAATACATAAAAAAACGAAACAACGAAACGTCAAACCAATACGTCACACAATAATAAACTCAAAACTTCCGATGCGCGCGTGAAAAACTACACTAATTTCAAAATTAATTTCGCCAAACAATCCCGTCTTCCGCGTCGGACAGGGTCGCATTTCACGCGGGAACACGGACCGGGCCGTGTTCGACCCGCCGTACGGCGAGCATTCTGTGTAAGTCGTGCACAGGACGACCATTGTGCTCAATTCGGGTCCCAGTTAATTGTTTTTAATTCGCCAGTACTGTATTGTAACTCTTTTAATTACGCCCACGTTGCAGCGCTAATGGCGGCTTCGTGAGCGCTTGCGCCGATCACGAAAGTCCTTTTGTTTAATTGTACAGTTCCACCCAGATCGGTTTCGGATAAGCCCCTGTGTGGGCAAACGCATTAGTTTTTAGTACTAATTATGGGTTTTATAAGGTGATTTACCGTCATGTGAGATCATGTTTCGTTTTCATCAATAAAATGAGACATGATTTTTTTATTTGTTTTCTGGTCGTGATTTTGAAGATTATGTTTTATTTTCGGAGTTAATGAACTGAGGGGTCACATTTTATAGTCTTATAATATTTCTCATTTCCTTCTAAGGAATGGTTACTATTAATAATAAAAAAATAATAAGCTGACTACCGAAACTTATAAGTTAAATAAAAATATGCATAATTATCATAAATTAGTCTCAAGCACCTACACTACAGCAGACCAAAAGAAAGAAAACACAGGATGCATAAAGCCAAATCACGGTCTAGATAACAATTCTGACATCCCAAATACGGGAGAATATTTCCAATTTCTGCTAAGAAGGCTCCCTTTGATTGTACTTTGGCTATGGAGAGCAGCCACAGCAGTGTATCGGCCTCATTTGGTTAATTTGCCGTGTGTAGGTCCACAATTAAACAGCACAAAAGAAGAAGTTCGTTCACAACGGAAATCACGACTCGATATTACACTGATGATACTTACTTAATGAGCTTTTTAGGGAATTTTATTTGAGTTTTTGGTTTAAATGGGTGTTTAGCAACAAAACTTTGGGTTGGAAATGATGAAAATTTTATTTTAGACTGTACATTTTTGTGTGTAGGATCCATTAAGTGTGTATTTCAACACCCTGTCTTCTCTCTACATTATGAAAAACCGATTTTATTGAGAACTGTAAAATTTTTAGTCATCATCATCATCAACAGCCTATTAATGTTCCCACTGCTGGGACAGAGGTCTGCTCTCTTTTTGAGCGGGAATGGGCTATAATCTACCACGCGGGCCCAGTGCGGATTGGTAGATGTTACATGTCTTCGAATTTTTTGGTTCTAAGACATGCCGATTTCCTCACTATGAAAATCTTTAGTACCTTAAAAAAACTTTTCTAAGAAAAAATTACTGAAAATCCCCAATAAATTACCATATCCTATACCGAAACGTACTCCACAAAACATCTCTTTTAATCCTAAAACAGCCGTAAACCTCATTCCTGAATAGGATAACCCGAATGCCTAAAGTGTGACAAGCGACAAAACTTGTAACCCTAACACGCGGGGTGCGACCCTCGGTCTAAACGACCCGCGGTCTCCGCAATCTCGTATCAACCGCGACTTCTGCCTCTAAAATCCGGTGCGTTGACACATGGGTGTTACAAGTGGGATAAATCTGATGATTGTTTGAATAAAAGATTATTTTGTGTAAAAACTTAGTTTTTTGTCAAAAAAAAACGGAGAGTGCTTTTGGGTTTCAACGTCTACGAGGCGCCTATTTTTTTATCGATGTTTGGTTCTCCATTAATCATATTTTTAAATTCTACAATCGATTTAAGTCGAAACTAGTGAAAAGCACGTTAGTTTACAAAAAAAATTGCTCTGCGAATAAAAGTCAAATATTCGTGAGTAATCTCATCAGATTTATCCACGACCTACGCATGCACGTATGCAGTTTTTTATCCGCCACCCCTCAGGGTGTCGGGGTGAGGATAATCATATCTGCACACACGTCACTTGAGTCGCGACACGTCGAGTTGACACCCCTACAACCCTGACCACTAATCATTGATCAAAAAACTTTTACAAAAGCATTTCAGATAACCATTATTAAGTGTAAAATTGAATATTGCGTACTGTAGTATTACCGACCAAATTCAGTAGGGGAAACTGTAACTTATAACCACAACAAAAAACTCTGCAACCAGTGATCAAGTAACCCTACGCTGCAGGGCACGCGTCAAAACGACCGCGCGAAAAAATAAAAATTACAGCTTCCCATTTACTGTTGATTACACTCGAGACAAAAAACCATGTGATTATTTTCACAAGGTATTAATCTCACGCGTCAAACGCGCGATTAACTTATAAATCCACCATAATTGCGGGTACCGACAGATGTCGCTGCCGGCGCCGCCACTGGAATTGCGCGGGCGCAAGCTTTATTATGTTTTTGTTCGGACAAAGAGTACCGCCTACGTTCACCACTACTGTTTATTATTGTGACACATTTTAACTTCGATATTATTAACCTGTAATAAAAATACTTTTTCTAACAGAGAGATAAAATAATCGACAGTCTAATAAAACTTGGAACTTTTATGTGCTTAGATTAAAAACAAGGCTTTTTATCTATTTGTAATGGCAATGTTATATCGATAAGACACCATCATTTGTGCACATTAAGGAATCTTGGAAACTTTAATATATATTTATAATGATTACCGAGATACCGTGTTGGAAGTTATCGTTACCTTTCCGTAACTTTCTAAAATTTACTACTTTTAGATTACCTTCTTTAGAGGCGCCACCTTCGTAGCTTATGAGAGAGAGAATTTGCAGGTGTAAATTAGGAAGAGTACTGCTTTCGCAGTTTTTGAGATTTACAACTTCAGTAACAGATTACAGGTTATTTGAATAGTCAACTAAAAAACTTCTCCCCAAAACAGTTGTTGTTAGTTTAGACAAACGAAGATATAGATTTTTCCGCTTCTCACACACTATAGTCTACATTTCTTTTTTCATTTCTCCTTTTGCAGGTCTGCTGGCAGAAATTTCTTGAGAAATAAGCAGTACCTTTGTACTCTAATGTTATATTTTATAATTTTCCTGTGTTGTCTACTGTGTGTACATAAATAGTTAAATAAATAAATAAAATACATTTCGCGCGCCATTAGTGTCCAATTCAAACAATTATACAACTTTTAAACCCTCTCAATTATCCACAATTTTGAACAAAAATCCGTTTTTTAACTCGGCCACACGCTAGGTGTGGACAAATTTAATTAATTCGTCCTTGTAGCGCACGACCGCAGACCGCTGCATATTCATGGCGGTCGCAGCTCGTTAGGTCGTGGACGGTCAGTATTAACAATCTGTCGCCGAAGGGTCCAGGAGACCCCCGGATTTATTTGTTGCTAGAGTTTTACACCGGAGCTGTAATGTATACCTATGTTGGGACGAAATTTGCATCTGGGTTGAAAGTTCATCCGATGACGGAGTTACCATTTGTGGGAAGGAAGGAGCGTGTTGATGTTTTGTTTAGCAAATGAAGGGGCTAAGTGTTATTAATGTCAGCCTCAGAAGTAAATACAAAATTAAATTGCAAAGAATAATAGAATATAAATCATTTACCAATCTACTTTTTGGAATCAACACCAAGCCAAACCCATTAACGTTGACTAACTATTAGCTTAGACCTTAAACCATACCGAACTTCTACTATCCCTCTACTATTATTACTAAACAAGTACACATCCTACATCATAAACCCTAAAACACCTATCCATCTAATTCCACATATCAATCAACTATTCATACATCCACAGAGGTGACAGTCTCCGAGTGGCAGGCAGTGACAGGCCGATGCTCCCTTCTCTGCCTCTAATGAGCAAACCAGCTCAAACGTGGACATGGCACATGCATCGTATGGTCTACCGCACTCTTGCTGTTTGCTTTGCCGGAATCAGCTTTGATTTTGCTTAAATTGCCTAGTTTGTTTTTCATTTTATTAGTGGTTAAGTTTAGTTTATTGATTTTGCTTTTTTGTCGTGTTCAGTGTGTTTGTACTAATTTATCTGGCACATGACTAATTTAGGGTTTCAATTTAGCTTAAAGATTTTTTGTGTGCCTTTTAGACTGCTTATGATTTTGGGTAAAGTATTTGATTTATCTTTACGTCATAAATTACGCTTGAAATAATACTCCAGCAAAAGATTTTCTTATCTTCGAGTACAAACTCAAGAGCCAATTAAATTCACTTCCCTACAGACAGAAACACCGTCAAAACACTTCAAAACATCTAATCTAACACTAAAACTTCCGTGCTTGAGAACGAACGAGATTAACGGGAACGAATGAAATAACATAATCTTGTTAGGCACCGTCACCTTCCACGCGGTGCGAATAATTAGCAATCCCCTTACAAAGTAAGAGCGTTGAGCGAGATAACTGAATCTAGGCTTAACAAGTTTCACGAATTACACGATAACCTCCACGGGAGATAGGGCCTGCTTTGATAAAAACCATTAAGTACAAGGATTGCTGATACGTTGGTGCGATAGCTTCGAGTTAACACCTTGTACCCAGAGTTTAGTGGTAAGACTAACTAGTAAATAATCGGTGAGTCAACTTATGGGGCGGAGATAGGAGTGTGGTAAAATGCCTGTTTAGAGATTTTCGTTGTTTAGGAGCTAATATTGTGCATTTTGTTGTACATGATCAAACTTAACTTTAAATACATTTTGGGCTTCGCCGCAGTCGGGAAAAATCGAGTCTATGGTGTTTTGAGGACCAATTGACAATTAAAAGCATTTATCTTCTTGAAAAGTCTTTTCCGATCCCAAACAATCTTCAAAAAAATTATAAAAGCTATACACACTTCACAGATATATGATCCAAAATAATTAGAAGGCCGTCATCCCCCGACATTTGGACAAACAGTGCCCCGCGGGGAACGGCGTCTTTTTATCAGCGGGGGACCGCAAATTTTCTATTTGCATATCTGTGCACTCATAAATCTCTGTTTCACTTATTAGCCGCGTCTCCCTGCCTGGGGTCTAGCGGACCCACCGCCGCATAATAGGGTTAGTTTGATATGTAAGTATTATTAGTAGGTACGATTTTTAAATAAAATTTAACAGAACATGATTTTGAAGATAGATGACATATAATGGTGTTAATAATTAGAATAAAATTAAAGATGTGCAACTAAACGAAATAAAGAAGACTAGCATAAAATCAAGTAACTACATTAGTTTCAAGAATAAATGAAATCTGCAAAACGTCTTGTCTAGTAAAAAAAGGTTTATTTATAAAACTTGATACTCCTAAAAATCTACGTCACACTAAATACATAATTAACGCTATTGGAAAATCTTTTACAAAACCAAGAAGACAGTAAGTCACTAAGAACAATAATTACATAACAGTATTGCAGATTGCACTTAAAACCAATTTAACTGTGACATAATCATTAAAAATAGGCTCAGTGTTCATTGAAGCGAATCTATCTTTAGAGGAAAGTCACCAAATATGAAATAGTATCTTAATATGGAATACCTTCATTTCTCTAAGACTATAAGTATGAAACGCAACACTCGACCATCTTCTGTTCCATTCGGTCTATTGCACCACGTACGTGTTAGTAGACCGAATGGAACAGAAGATGGTCGAGTGTTGCGTTTCATACTTATAGTCTTAGAGAAATGAAGGTATTCCATATTAAGATACTATTTCATATTTGGTGACTTTCCTCTACTCTCTAAGCCATGGCGTAAGAGACTGAGGATTAAATACAATTATTTTCTTGAAATCCAAATGCAAGACGACAAATCAAGCTATACAAATCCAGTTTATGCGAATCTCTCATTGTACGGAAAATATAGCTGGGCAACGTATAGCTTGCCATGCACCTACGCCATAATTTGTTAATCAAAAACAACAATCAATGTAAGACAATTAAAACATTTATTATCTACATGGCTCTCAAAACGATGAAGGAAAACATCGTAAGGCAAATAGCATGTTCTAGAACCAAAAATCCGAAGTCATGTGTGTGAGACACACACGCGTGGTGGATTACAGCCCAGTCCCTATCATAGAGAAGAGGTCAATGTCTTAGCAAGCCTATTGGCTGATAATGATTACACTAATATTTAATGATTCGCTTCAATCAACCCTGTTTACTGAGTTAGTGCATTTCACTTACCGTCTTTTTCCTGGTCGTTTATACCCCGTCTTCTCCATTGGTGGAATGTTAGTGACAGATTGGTTGCTACAGTGGTCTGGTTACTACAGTGAACTGGTTACTTTAGGTGAATATAATGCTCAACAGAAAGAAAATGTGGTTAGTATAGTGTTGTCATGAAATTATAACAGTTCACCACCACCAAGAGTAACCGTCACCACAAGTTTGGACATGCAGAGTGAATGAAGTAAGTAAGTAAGAAAGTTTTATTGTTCGTCGTGACGTTGAGCTCCTTGAGTTAAAAGTCGAGCTCGACAATAACTGACAAATGCTTGCACTGACTGGACGGGTCCACTCAAATCTGTGTGGTGCTTTCTTCAAAAGACCATCTCAGACACTAATCTGCATAGCCCTCATGTGTGTCCCAAGATTATGTCTGGACCTTAAACTTATTGTTAACCATTTAAAACCATTTTAAAAGATTAAAAGAGTAACCTTTGGAGTTTCTTGCCGGTTCTTCTCCTTAGGAATCGACCAATGCACCGAACCGTGCCCCTTTTTTATGTCGACGTTTTACAAGTGCCCATGTAGGCCTATGTGAAATAAAATATTTTGACTTTGACTTTGACTTTGACTTTGACTTTGAAGTGTTACAGACTAATTGCGGTCACGACTCAGGACATGGACACTTCCACAAACATCTTATGGATCGTACTATCGGTACAAAAAGGATTCTTTATGTTAACACATAGTTTTTAACGATTGCACGATCCCCTGGGACAATTACCAATGATTAGTGAAGTCGCGGGCCTAAACTAGCATTTAAATTATTATATTTACATTAAATATCTGCCAATGTGTCCAATGTCCGTAACCGGTTCACAATTTGTCCATACCAGTTTCACTGACTCTTAACAGAAGAAAACAGAGACAAGGAAAACGCATGCAAAAGCAAAACAAATAAAAAGCCAATAAAATAAATGAAAATGTAGATACAGTCATGTGTATAAAGAGGACAGTTATGATCGATCGTTTAGCGAAATCAATCAGAGATTTTCTTCTAAAACCAATAAGCTAGGCACGCAATTATTTATTTATTTAATTTGAGTAATTTGAATAATGTTTGTCTAGATGAAAATCACTTTTCAATTTAGTTATTTATCATCTTCTTACTGTAGCTGTACTTTTAATGTGACTAATATCAAATTTTAAATGTTCCTGCGAAATACAAAATTAAAACACATTCTAAACCCAGCACCAACATTTTTGTAATAAAATAAAATTTCAAAGAACACCACACCGAGCAAAGGCCCAAACATTTGAAAAACGTTTTTGAACTAGATTGCCAATAAGCTTTTCTGTAGCTTCTGTCAGTCTCATACATATTTGGACTTTCCAGTCTTTCTTACCGCTGACCAACTTATATGTGCAGGTGGCAAAACACAGACCTAAAATAAATATACGAAATTTGACATTATAAATACATATTTCCTTGACAAGCAGCGCCACTACAAAATGCATACTTAAAGTGGTATAAACTGTAATGCAACTGCTATTTCATCAGGTGCTTAGTTGTTCCAATAACCTAATATTTTAAAACATACTGTGTAAAATCAATTACTATCTTTTTAAGTAACATCGCTTATCATGGCGATCTTACGTCAACCGTGAAATGCGACCGCGAAATTTATCGTGACTTATAATAAAATCTGTGACGCGTAATTTTCACGTTACGTTTCTGAAACGCGATTGGTCATGAACGATGTATTTCCAGTTTCCACTAATAGATACGCATTTTGCTTTTTAGATTAGGTAAGAAAGATACAATGACCGTAGCAACCCAATAGCTACCTTATTGTGACAGAAATGGTAATTTGTGATTTTGATCGACTTGTCAGTGGCGACAAACCAACAAGCAATCTTACTGCGGTGCTCTGAGATATTTAATGATTACTTAAGCCTTCGCATAGTAAAGATTTGACTACTTTCGTATGACAAAACTGTCAAAACCTTAACTAAGTGATGTCCTAAGTAATCATTAAAGCTCTCTGAGTGCGACAGTTAGACGTGGAAAATACAGACCATTGTAATTTGGAGTGCCGTTAAATTAGAGGTAAAATAAATTTGAAACGATTGTAGAGGTTATTTTTTATTTCAAAATAGACAATGATTTTCAGTTAGTGATTTTAATAGATCATAAATTAAAAACAGAATCCACACAGGAAATAACAAATTAAGAAAAATAGGTACACTTATGTTTAGATAAAAAATAAGAAAACGGGTTGTCAATAGTTTTTGTTTTAGTAATAAAATCTTTTTTCTAGCTAATTTATTCAATATGCTTGAATAAATATTCGATATTAATCGATATGAATTAATAATTAGAAATTATATTTGCAATAAATTGAGTAAATATTCCTACATTTACTCTAAAGGGGACTTAATAAAATCGTTTCCATGTTAATGTCACTAATCGAAAAATAAAACAGCAGTATTTTTCTTTCTATGTTTATTTTGACAGTAATTATGTTACTTTTATATATTTTATTTGGAAATTTCTAAAAAATATCGATCTAAAGCTTTTTAATCGTAACAAAAGCCAGAAAATCTTAGAATATAAATTATAGAAAGCAAATTCTTTTGCTTATTTTGTAGTACAAATATGTAACATATAGATATGTTAATTAATTGAATCGATACAATCGTTGTCGGGTATCGTATATCACAAGGAGACGCCCCTGGCGCCGCCTACGTCGTGTCTGTAATGTTTATCTTTGGACGAAATCTGTTAATGTTAACGTTGCGACTTTTATCGTAGCAGCGAACGGGTTGAATCGACGGACTTTGATTTTGAATACGTTAAATTCAAGTTGGCAATGGTTTTATACGTTTCTTAAGGGAATTACATACTTATCATTACGCCTGTAATCCATCAAATGGACACACCATTAGTACCACCAGTTGTGTTTTAAGTCGCATGTAATAGGGGCGAGCCTTTTGTCATCAACCGGGCACAAAATCAGACTCGAGGGCTGCTACTGAGAAATTTCACATGGAAATTCCCAGTAACAGGTTGCCCGACCCGGGAATCGAATCACAGGCTTCATGCTTAGCATATTTAGGGCTTATGACCACTACACCAAAGAAGCAGTCAATTAGAGTACTAAGATGTAGAAACAATAGGGATGTTTACTGATTTAAAAATAGTATATTATGCAACTAGTGAATAAAGGACGGATTTAAAGCGAGGGCCGTAGATGAGTCACGAGCAAGTGATTCATGGCCCTCGATATAAATTCGTACTTTATTCAGGAGTTGCATACTATACTTTATACCATGACTACGAGAAAAGACATAATTTAAGCGAAAATAGAAATTTAATCAAGAAATAAGAATTGTTACATTAATTGAAATGGACATTAAAATTGGAGCAATGACTAAAATTTAGCGTAATTTTCTTATTATTATCATTAGGGTGGTCAACTTGTGAAACAATATTTATTTGTGTTCCAAATTCAAACACCAAAATAGTGAATAAAAACAAAACAGTGAATAAAAGGCCTTTTTATTCACTGTTTTGCCTAAATAAAATAAGCTTTTTAGTGTTGGTATGTATGTATAAAAATATGATTCTAATTAGTCCGTCTTTTAGATTATCGTAAAATATTGGATACGTATTTTTTGTTATAAAAAATCAATAAAAATTGACGAAGATAAAACGCGTCGAAGATTTGAGGGGTTGCAACGTCACTCACCGGTAAAGAATGTCATACAATGTCTTAGAAAATGACGTCACACGACTTTTCAAAGCACTGTATCGTCTTTATTGTTTGTTTACGTGGAAGAAAAAATACGTGTCCAATATTTTTTGGAAATCTATCTGACGGATTAATTAGTTTTTTTTTGTTAACTTCCTTAATGCTGCCATTGGCCATGGCAGTAATTCCACGATGGTACCTACTTGCAACGACCTATTCATTGTTAATATAGATACCTTAGTACTGATAGATACCTTCTAAGTTCGTGTATCTGCGAAAATAAAACTCCTGAAAAAGTAAACAACACCCTCTTCGGACAAAAAAAGACAATTCAATTCCATTTTTTTTATTTTATCAACTATGGCGGTCCCCAGACCTTCATACTAATAATATTTCTCAAGCTATTGGTACCAGGCGTCCAGAGACCACAAGAAAGTGCGCGGTCAAGCTTAAGAACACCATTTCACTAAGACCTTTCTCACTGTTGCGGACATTCCATGTTCACCCATTGAAAATCGAACCAGAGGGGTCAACCAGTTTTGGGCATAGGTTATGCGGCCAATTTATGTCTGCGTGCGAATTTTACTAACATGGATTTTATTCCATTGAGTTTAGAGTTATTTGAAGTGTATTTGTTATTGGTGAGTGATGTATATCAATTTCAGCAATGGACATAGCGACAAGTGAGGGCGAACGTGACGTGAATGTCCATTGGTGGACCTTTTTATTGACTGACCATATGATATTTGAAAGTTTGATACCCATATCCGTATTACTTACTTGTTTTTTGAGGGGGAATTTCGTGTGCTGCAATTGAAATAACTATTAATGTAAACTAAAGCAGCAAATGTTAATTATGGTTATAAAAACCAACGTACATCATTAGATACATTTATGACGTTTGCAACAAACTAAATAAGTGAATTTTACGCCATGCATTATAAATTAAACCAAAACAATCGAAACGCTAAAATTAATTCCCTGTTTAAATGTGACAGCTGCTAATGATCTGTATAAACACCGCTCCATTTCAAACCAAAAGAGAAGAAATAAAATTTAAAAGCCCTGTTACACGAGTCAAAACGCACATCAACGCGAATTTATTGGATTAATTGAGCAATAAAAAATCTGTGGCTAAGGAAAAAGTTAAGAAAAAACCAAAGGGGGAGGGAAACACTTCATTTCACGCGTTTTATACGAAGAGGGCCTATGCTGTGAGTAAGGTGGCCTATAAATCTTATGCCGGAAACATTTTTTTGTTCGACGAAAATAGTTTCCTCTTGTTTTTCGGAATATAGTTTGGGGGAGTTGCGGAATGTGAGGGGACATTATATTTTCACTTAGTTATTAATGTTTTTCGGTATTGCAGTTTTAAAAATGTTCTTTTGATGAAATATAGGCGATCTGTCAACGCCATTTATCATTTTTTTTCATAAAAATCTGCAGTTCTTTTCGTGTGTGACATTTTAAATGTATTTTTTATGTTGGCCACAATAACGACACTATACCGCTAAAAATCAATATGTCAACTTCTGTTGTTTTCCAACGCTGTGTCCATTGTGTGCGAGTTTTCTTACCAGTAAATAAAAACTCCTAAATCTCGCATTTACCATAAAGGATAGAGACAAATGGCCGCCCGGGGCCGTTAGTTCTTTATTCATTCCGGGGGTTGGCGCGTATAAATCAATGGTCGCGCGTCAATGGCAATGGCGCTAGTGGACTTAGTACCGAGATAGCGAATGCTGGAGTTTTCATAGAGGATGTATGTGGTAATATCTTACAGACCATGGTGGCATGCTCTAGTGTCTTTGTCTCTGTAGACGGAAAGTATGAAGTTATTGGATTGAGGTAAAAGAAAATACATCATCAGAGGTAGCGTGAGTGACATTCATTTGCAAGACTATTTTCATAATGGCAATGTGTGTTTTGGGTTTCCACTTGCTAATGTCTTATAAAATATGAAAGATAGTATAAAGGTAAGTCATTCATTTAAACCGGTACCAATAGATTTCGGACTGGATTGGGACAGTGGACTTTGGGGACAGAGACTTCTGCACAACATTTTATCTATCAAAGACCTGTGACGGTGTATGGTTCGTACTGGTTTAACGGAAGGTTATTATTAATAATTAATTATTTTCAAAGGTTGATAACATAAACAGCAGATTACCAAGCCCCTAGTCAACACAATCTACTTATTAGCTAAAATACTGCATACAGCAGGTACTTAGTTCGCAGCTCAGGATGCAATAAATACAAACTGGTAATTGTAAGATTACACCCAATTGCCTATTCAAATTAAATTATGAATCCGTGAAATACGATATTATAGTTGCTTTTATGCTGATTTTCAACAAAACTGACACAATTAAATGATACACTGCTGCATGGTTATTTTGGCACTTGAATGACATTGACAGGTGATCGCTTTTGGAATTTGTCAAATTGTCCGTGGAAATTATATTAAAAAACAATCGTTCCACCAATGACCACGCGCCTAAAGAACTATAATGCACTGTATTGTAGCATTGTGTTGCATTTCCCCGGAAAAGTAGTCGCTTTATTGGATTAAAAATACAATGAAAGATTAATTAATAATAATAATAATATGAATAATATTTTCTTCTTTACTTAGTTAAAAATTCAATCCATTTTTCTCCAGCTGTTGACAATTTACATTGGTTTGTGACAACAGGCCTTAATATTATACAATTTAAATGATAACTTAATAACGTTACTGCTGATTAATTTATTAATTTTATGTAAAAGTAAATTAGTTTCTGTCTTATGTAAATTGGCTAAAGTAATGGTATAAATAATTATACAAACTACAGCGGCCTATAGCGTAGGCCCTTCATTAATACGTAATTTGAGATTGTAATTTCATGGGATATTTTTGAATTTATAATTTTATTTGGTTTATAAATAAATTAGGCAATGATTTTTAATTAAGTCACTAATATTAATTAAAAATGAAGTGTAGATATTGAAGTTCATAAATGCTGCCTAATGTTAAGTTCTGCTAAGCCGATTTTTTTTTAATCGTGAGAATAAACCTTATATTTTTGTTTAGGTTCATGTGTTGTACCTAATACCAATCTATTACACATTATTACTCATCTCGCTGTTCAGTAGTTGTGAAAATAAGCTCAGTAAAGAAAATCACAACAGTTTTCCTTGACAATCTCTTGGCGAATAATGTAATACCTTACAATAAATAACTCGAACACTTGGAAAAAGTAAAAAGGCGGCTCGTGGTAAAAAGCCGTAAGGGTGCATAAAGAATTAGGCTTTTAGTGCTAAGTGCGTTCACACTGCATGTATAAGTCTGAAGGGCTCTTTCTTAAATTGTATTAAAATATTGGTAAGTATGCTGTGTAAATCACAATCTGTGCTTTAGTGAGTAAAATGATGAAAAATATGAAAAGGCAAGAATTTGGTGGAAAATTAACAATTAAGTAAAATTAGAAAAAATCTATTTGTGATGCCCAATTTGTAAATTTTTGCTATGAATTTAGGTCGTTCAGTGCAAAAAAATATTCAGACACTTGACTAAAAAGTTCTGTGGCAGGGTTGACGGTAAACAATTATTGTGCAAGCTGTTCATTTAGCGGTTAGTTTTGATTTTGAACACGAACAAAAATGTCTATGACTTGGGACCACTTAAAGGTATTTAAAAAAAAACTTAAACAGAATCGTGAGGCGCGTGATATTTTTTTATTTCAATTTTTTTTATCTTGTTCGTTGTGAGAAACACTTTTTCTTTTTTTCTTCAAAGAAGTTGAAAACTTCAACACAATTTTACTACTTAAGTCTAGCTGTCATCTTTGCAGGCCGATATTTAGTACTAAATCTTTCAGTGTTAGTTGCAGGGAATACGTTATGCAGATACAGGGCCGTACTTCACCTGTGTTCGCAACGCATTGATTAAGTAGCGTATCAAGTAGCCTATGTAATGTGTTTTTTCACTTGAATCCCTGCTATAGTTAAAGTAATACTTCATCACTATCACTATAAATCTAAACCGATAAATCCGTTTCAAAGTAATGGGAATACTTGAAAATCTTGTTGGGATTGGGACACAGATCTCATTTTAATCTAAGTCTGATTTGCGTCGTTTTTGTGAAACAATAACAGCCACTATGTTGGTCAGGGGGTTACCACCACAACTAGTTTTGTCCGTGCCTTGGAGAGCACGTTAAGCTGTTGGTTCCAGATGTCACTTTGTGGGTAAAAAAGTACTAATCTTGTGACGCCACACGACTTGACGCGACTTTTCGAAGCACTGTATCGTCTTCATCTTTTGTTTAAGAGAAAAAAGAAAAAATAGGTGTCCATTATTTTTTGAAAATCTATCTGACGGACTTATTCGATTTTTTTGGTGAAATACCCTATTGTAGATTTGACAGTCGTTACAGGTACAATGACCTGAAAGTCTAACTACCAGTCTTGTCAAGACTATCGCGTTACAAAGGACTAACTATGGTGGTGGAGGTCATATAGGCACTCCATGTAAAATACTGGTTTTATGCTGCTAGCTGGGTTGTGTAGATCATAATATGAATTGCGTTAAAAATCGTAAAATGGACTTTTTATCATAGTAACTGCGTCTGTGAACATTTTATGAATTTAAATACAATTCATATTAATGTCTTATTATGGTTTATTTTCCTAAATGTTCACAGACGTATTACTATTATGATAGGTCTATTTTACGCTTTTTAACGCAATTCATATTATGATCTGCTAAAGAGGCCATTTTTGACCCCCATATCGCTCTATGTACAATACGGGTACTACCTGCATTCGGCTAGACTGGAAGCCGACCCTAATATAGCTGGGGAAAGGCAGACAGATGATGATGATTTACGTAGGGTACAATAATTTACCTACCTTAAAATATTTAAATGTTGAATGGCCTTTTTTTTAAATCATCAAATAACCCCTCCCACTCTTGGGCAGAGCGAACGGGAGTGTCAGAGGTCTACTGACTGAAAACCACCCATGTTCCTTCTTAACCCTTTATGTCGAGGCCGCGGTATCTCTTGCGAACAACCCGCAACCCCGACGGGATGTTTAGTGGTCTTACTGCTGTACTCAGAGATATTTAATGATCACGCCGTCACTCAGTAAAGATTTGACAAACTTTTGTATGACAAAACTGTCAAAACGGCCTAAGCAATCATTAAAAATTTCTGAGTTCGGCAGTTAGTTTAGTTTTTAAGATAGATTTTGAAATTATGAAAACTGTGTCACTAAATATTGTTCATCTCCAATAGAGCTCATCATTTATCCGACCAATAACGAAATAAGCTAAGCCAAATGGCTTACAGCTGAATTTATAGCCCCATAATATCGGGCAATTATTGCCTATAATAATCTAAGACCGTAACCAGGTCAAAGTGTACTTGTAATCAGGTTTAAAGCATCTGCCAAGTCACTGAGTAACCTATCTATTTAAGGTTAGGAACAGACTTGGAACAAGACACAAAAGACATCGTGGTAAAACTATGAACTGACAAACATTGCAATTGAAGGATATCACCAGTAAAGAGTCATGTGCCTAGCTTTTCCTAATCTCATTCTTACCGGATGCAGCTGAACAGCTGCATTTTACATGCAGTGACTGCCTATCCAAACTCCACAAACCAGTTCACTTACTGGGTATTACGATACCCTTTGGTAATAATGGGTCTGAGGCTGAGGCTTTTGGGACACCTGTAACCACTGTCAAAGTGACAGCCACCACCAACGGCTGACCGTGCTTTCCGAGGCACGGAGGAAACTTGGTATGAACTAGGTGGTAGACTGAGTAGCTGAAATTGTTTGGCCACGAGCAAGGAAAGCGCTGTTGGTAAATATTTGTGGAATCGTCCGTGAAGTGACAAAAACAACATGGTGCCGTTAGTTTTGATTAGACAAACACCAATAAATCGTAATAATATTATAAAAGCGAAGTTTGTATGTATGTATGAATGGATGGATGTTTGTTACTCTTTTACGCAAAAACTACTTAATGGATTTGGATAAAATTTGGTACATATATAGTTTATAATCTGGATTAACACATAGGATAGTTTTTATCCCGATGTTATCTTCCCGTGGGATAATTTTAGAGTTGTAGCGGGCGAAACCGCTGGCATCCATCAAAGTGGATCCATTCATACAAGTCTAGTAAGGTAGATAATTTAAGACGATATAGATTTAGGAGTAGACGTTACAAATCTGTTTCCAGCTTTGCTAGTTTGTGTCTATGGACAACAAAGTTGCTAATGACTACAAACATTGTGAACTCAAAACATCGTTATTTGAGAATAATGAACAGTGGTTGTAGTGACGACAGGTGGACTAAAGCTGCCACCGCAAGAACTGGTTAATGAAATGTGGGTCGTCCGGCAGCGCGATGGACACCTGGATACGGCTGGCATAGAACCCTGGAGATTGGCACAAGAAACAAGAGGCCTATATTATACCTAGCACTGGACTTAAGGCTGTGAATGACGATGATGATTTTCCGCTGTCTGCTTTGAACACGGTTTTAATCACTTGCATAGCATGAGAAGAACCACAAGAAAGTGAAGAGGAACTTATGGGGGATGAGGAACAGGGTGTGAAGTTCCTCATTCCCCATAGAAAAGGGAGGATCCTCCGACCAGACGTGAACTCAAAACATCGTTATTTGAGAATAATGAACAGTGGTTGTAGTGACGACAGGTGGACTAAAGCTGCCACCGCAAGAACTGGTTAATGAAATGTGGGTCGTCCGGCAGCGCGATGGACACCTGGATACGGCTGGCATAGAACCCTGGAGATTGGCACAAGAAACAAGAGGCCTATATTATACCTAGCACTGGACTTAAGGCTGTGAATGACGATGATGATTTTCCGCTGTCTGCTTTGAACACGGTTTTAATCACTTGCATAGCATGAGAAGAACCACAAGAAAGTGAAGAGGAACTTATGGGGGATGAGGAACAGGGTGTGAAGTTCCTCATTCCCCATAGAAAAGGGAGGATCCTCCGACCAGACGGTTGTTGTGTCCAAATACGTATGTGTAAATACGTTAATGCCGCGGATAACTTTGATAGCGCGATGCAGGATTTGTCAAAATAGTTCGCATGGGTTGCGATAGATGTCGCTGTCGCCACAAACTTATCTTAGGGTGTAATTTATCTATAATATGTATGTATTTAGAAATATATAAGTATGTTTATCAGTTGTCTAGTACCCATAACACAAGCTCTGCTTAGCTTGGGACTAGATGGCGTTGTGTGATAGTTGTGGAATATTATATTATATTATATTATCACTTCATTAGTGTCCTTTGAATAGGATAGTTGACAAAAAAATCGAATTAGTCCGTCAGATAGATTTCCAAAAAATATTGGACACGTATGGTTTCCTTTTTTCACATAAACAAAAAATGAAGACGTCACATCGCACTGCATTTTTTACAACGTAAGTAGTGACTTGAAAAGCCCCCATTCATGATCTTTGACGCGTTTTATCTTATTCTTAATTTGATAAAACAAAAAACACGTATCCAATATTTTTCGATAATCTAACTGACGGACCAAACAGAATCATATTTTGTTTAGTCAGGAAACATCCTTTTATGTTGTACACCTCAACAGAGAATGAAGAACCTAATGAAAGGTTCAATTTTCTCGCCAGTTCTCGTTGCATGAAAGTGCAACAGTATTAACATTTAGCCGTGCTCAGTAAAAACAGATTGCGGTAATGATGTTGCCTTTAATTGACTCGTTGGGAAATGCATCAGCCCTTGCCTAGGGATGGGGTGTCAGTGTGAGCGGGAGCGATTTTTGACAGGCGCTTGTTAAAATGTTGTCCAAGTTGTTTATTTGGATTATTTTGTTCGGTTATTGGTTAGTTACTTTTCAGCACAAATAGATCTATTGAATTTTTAATAATTACGATATTTGAGGAATACGCAGCTAAGCGAAATTGACAAATTTTCCCAATCAACCTAATCAACCAACAAATGATTTAAGTTTGACAGATTGTAGTGTTTGGTGTGCTCAACTGACATTTTTTTTTTTGAAAAAATTACAATGGTATAGTAATAAGTTACGTTAATTAAGTATTAAATTTAATTAAAAAACTCTTCAATTAGTTTTGCTTTCGTACAATGTCACCATAACATCAAAGTAATTGAATGTTAAAGACAACGTCGTACATTTTTAGCACACTCCCTCTAATTTCCTATAACATAGACAAGTACACGAGAGCTTCTAGACTCGGAGCACGCCCGCCGCATGCCGGCTAGCCGACACAAATTTATAGGTAAAAGTTCGCGACCGACCCAACCGGTTCGCGAACAACTACACCAACAAAACAACCTTACCACCTTCTGATACAGTCCACATTCCAACCACACATTACGAGCCTTATTGGATACTTTCTTAATTGTGTTTTAAACATCGACCGTGGGAATGTTGACCTTATTACGTGTCAGGTAAGTTTCATTTTAAATTGATCGGTTTTCTCGGCCTTGCCGCCGGTGGATCGCTCTCACCTTAGGTTCACGTGTGAACTTACATTAACCTGCTGTGTTATGTTGGTGTGTCAGGTGTACTATATTGTTTGTTTGTTGATGACTATTTCAATCGGTCGCGTTGTAGATGTTAAGATAGAGTTATTGGGCGTGCAACGTCTAATTCCTTAATGTGGTTTTATGATTATTCATATTGGGTCACGCCTTTTGTTCTACGTTTTAGAAGATGGTATATTATTGTTTAAATTGTAGTGTATCATCGGTTCTGTGGATTACACGGCCGTTTGTGAGTCGTAAATCAGTTCTCGTAAGAGTTCTGAATGGGCATTTGGTCCATAAAATTATTTATTATTTTACCTGGTAGTGTATCGTAATATTTCACGGCAATAATTCTTGAAATTTTCAACAAAACAGAAAAGCCAAAACATCTGTTGGAGTCAGGGGCTCGGGTAGCGCCAATGTTTCTTCGTATCGTGTGACAGACAGACAGACTGTACTGTAATACATATACGGTGGACATTGATTTAATAGGCAAGCAGCGTGAATGGATGCCCTACGCTCAGATATGCTCATTTGATCTACGCTTTATTGGTATAAGCCGTTAGACGGGTGAAAATCATGCGCTGTTTATACATGGAGAAGTGAAGATATCAGTTTCATCGTAAATTAAGGAACGGTGCTGAAGGGACTTATTAATTGAGGAACAAATTGGAGATTATAGAGGTGGGCTAAGATGAAATAAGAGACGAGAAGATTTTGATTTTGAAGGTGGGCTTAGTGAAAACTTTAATGAAATTTAGCAAATAGATTAATTAGTAGAATGAGATTAGAAATTACTCCTTACCCTTACCCAAGAAACAACAAGAAACGCTTTGGACTCGTTCCTGACTGATTGACCCGAGACGGCAAAATGCTGGGAGAGTCGGAAAGGAATGGGGTAGTACTTTTCCCAGCAGTGGGACAGAATAGGCTACCTATAAAGAAAAGTGTTAAATAAGAGGAACCTTTTAAAATTCTGCAGAAAGCTAAAGTTTGGAGATTTTTTAGCTGATAACTTCATTTGGCAACCCGAAAACTCTTTTTACAACATTAAAAAATCTAGTCCAAATCCCCAACCAACATTTCCATACACCATCAAACCACGCAACAGGTATTACTTAATAGGCATGACTCAACTAATTGCGATGCGTACGCGCACCGCTCTGCGTACAATTTAACACCTGTCAACGTTGCTCTGACAGACAGACAGACGCGGCGTGTGGTGTGTCCGTGTGTCCAGTGCAAGGGTAAAGGATTTTATATATAGGGTTTTTTGGTTTGTCATGTTAATGGTTTAATAGGAGATTGGTATTTAGGAAAAAAAACTGTAGAGGTGAATTTTTTGGAGATAATATTTTGGTAAACCATGCAACCAACCAAGCAGCACTGGGACCTTTTTTTTTAGCGTCTCGCAGTGTAGTCCAGGAGACTGGATATTGATTAACAGGTCAATTCCTGTGGATGCCTTATTATATTCGTAAACACACATTTGTTTTAGCAGGACACATGCACAGGCACATGATATGTGCTTATAATTGGGTAATAATTTAAACAAATTGCAATATGTGACTACCTAAAATACCGAGACGAAACTACATAAAACATTGGACAAGACATTAACCTGATTCGAAAGAGTGCACAATGAATATTTTTTTCATAATCTCACACACAAGGTAGAGAGTTTTAAAATCATCATCACCGGTGCTTGTCGCATGCTATTTGGGATCGGCACAACACTTTACAATCCAACCATATTATCAAAAGACTTAGGTATTTCATTCTCTAAGACAACCTCAATAGAAATATTCTACCAAAATATTACTTCATTCTGGCATCGCATTACCTTCCAATCTGTCGTAAACGTTAACTTTTGATGCGCATGCACATACACGTAGCAGTTAATCTTTAGGTTTCGAAATCATGATATCGGGACTAGGAGTTATTTGTTGTTCTTGGGCTATAAAGTTTTAAGTATAGGTATAGGAATATTTTTCGCGTCGATTTTACTATGAATTCTGGTTTGCAACAAAATGTAGGAGTGTTTCTCGTTCTTACAAAGTCTTTTATGACTTGGAACCAGGTTTGAGTTAATTGAAAAATGATTTTGAGACCTAATTGATTGTGTTACGATATAAACAGATCTTATAACGATCTAGACATGCAGAAGTCGTATTTTTCATGATGATACCTCATTAAATTTACAATTGTAGTCGTTTTTATACGTCGTTTAAAAGTATGATATGCTGGCTATAAAACACCAACGCGAAACATTTTTATATTCAAGCTGCACGAAACAAAATCGCTTCCGCGCATGCGTTGGACCACAGCCTAAACCAAAACTATAAAACATGGGCACTATGCGCTGATCTTAAAGATAACGTTGTTTTTTAGAGTAATTAACTTGAAGTTATCTAAGAAATTCGTTACGTATGTTACAATATGTCGGCTCTGTCAGATGTTCGTACACTGATTGTATCTTGAGAGATAGGTTAGGAAGATGATGACGTTTTAAGTCATTTTTAGTAGAAATTAGGGATACGAAATTAATACGTTTACAAATGTGATAGGGAGGGCGCCTTCTTTCACAATGTGCAAAATTTTGGTATGTTAATCTGCGGTTAGTTTTAACCTGTAGTTCTATCATTTTACAGGTAGGTTAGTGTTAGGCAGGGGTTCACTTAATAGTACACCCACATTTCATCAGGTATGTTTAAGTTCCATATAAAAGACGGCGAGCCTATTAACATCAACTGGGCACAAATCCAGACTTCGTGACTGTTACTGAGAAATTCCTCATCGGAAAATCCAATAACATATCGCCCGGCCTGGGAATCCAACGCAGGACCACACGCTCAGAAGTTGCTCATGCGACTTCTAGACGAACGAGGCGGTTATAAAGTACCAGTTAATCACACTTCACATCACACTAATATTATAAAGGCGAAAGTTTGTAAGTGTGTATGTTTGTTACTTCTTCACGCAAAAACGAATGAACGGATTTAGATAAAATTTGGTACACAGATAGTTTAGAACCTGGATTAACACATAGGATAGTTTTTATCCTGATTTTATCTTCCCGTGGGATAATTTTCGAGTTGTAGCGGGTGAAACCGCTGGCAACAGCTAGTAAATAATATTTTCATCATCAAAACTAGAAATATTCCTTAGCAAAATCTCTTTAATGCAGATACTTTAAAAAGATAATAATGAAAGATCATCTTTCCCACGCTCTATTATACTTATAGATGCTCACATTACATTGCATCGGTCTGTAAATCGAATAAATTGAAACAATGGCCGATCGATTGAATCTACATCGGGCGGTGTCTTTAAATACATCTCAAGATTCTTTCTTTGTGTCAATTTTAAGAGGAACCTCCTATGAGGTTATGTGGGTTTTAATTTATTGAGTATGTAGATTAAAGAATACTTATATTCCCAAGCACTCAAAAAAATTAGTTTAAAAAATAAAAACGCAGACTAATAAAACCGCTGTCTTAAAAGTAGAAAACAAGAAAAATCGTCTTGTAAGTAGATTATTTGATAATTATTATTGAGGACAGCCGTAGTCGCATGCCACATACCTGATGCTCCTGATGTATAATAGAAGTCAGCTGTTAGTTGCCATTAGGAAGGTGGCATACGACTACGACTGTACATTATTACATAATAACATTTTTACCCGACTACAGCGAAGCCAAAAGAAAGGCCTTTTTTCGCCGTAGTCGGGTAAAAATGTAAAATAATTTGTATTGTTTTGTTTTCAACGTCAAGTTTCAACAAATAAACAGATAAGTTATAAAATCTTCATAATTTTAGTATGGATTTGTAAGGAGAATCATCATCATCGTTTTCTTGCCTTTATCCCAATTTGTTTGTGGTCGCACAGCATAATAATATCTTCTTCCTCCATACTTCTCTACTGGTCTTCTCAACAGAGACTTCTTGCCATATCATCCTTCACACCGTTCATTCATCGTTTCTTTAATCTTTCTCTACGCTCTTATTAGTATTAAATAAAAAAAATTAAACGTCTTTGCTTGAGACGGTTTAGAGTTGACACTCTCTTTAGAAGTTGGCACTGTTTCTAATAGACAGCACAGATATTCCACATAACCATTTACTCTTCACTAAACTCCCTAACATATTAAGCATGCAAGTCTACCTTCGTTGTATCACAAACCAGACCACTTACAAATTACAATTAACAGCATTACCTCCCCTTAACAAGACTTGTCCCCACACTGAGTGTTTGTGACAAATGTGGTATCGATAAGTTTTGTATCGATTCAAACGACTCGATAAACGTGCATCGATAGATTAGATCGATATCTCGGTATCTGTTGGGTGTAACTTATGGCCTAAGATACTCGATGTCGAGGCTACTTGGGTTTAACATACAAATGAGATTAGATTCAAGTGTTTGGTTTCGATTTTGTGGATGGGAATTAGATTTTAGAACTAGCATAGATTAGCTAAGGGCAAGTTCCACCAATGAATGAGTTTTAACGCGATTAGCACGTTTAAACTGCGTTCAATGCTGCTATCAGTGTCACCACTGCAAAGACAAATTGACATTACTCTTGAACGCTGTTTAGAGATTGTGACGAACGCGTTGAACCTCATGGGTAAACTTCATAATAAGTCTTTTTTTGTCTGGAGATTTTCAAAATTAATTTAGATAAAAATAAGTAAGATATACTTACTTACCATAAAATAAAATTGGACTTCAAAAGTATTTTTTTGTAAAAGCATTGTTTTTGAGGATTGAAGTACCTAACTTAAATCTCAGTAAACATGCAAAAATTTTGCACGTATGCAGCCATCCAAATAATAAACAATAAAAGGAAATTAAACGTTCAGTACCACCAAAAGCGAAACCATAACACTACCAAAACAAAGATTAATTAAAACAAAACTGTAAATTAAAATATCAAAAGCGAGACTGATAAAGGAAGTCATTTGCAAAACAAAAATCGAGAATCCCACCATTGGATTTTAAACTCTAGAACCTAATTTATAAAGTTCAAATTGATATGGGTAATGTGTTAATTTCAGAGGGGTGTTGGAAAACTGTTTTGACCTGATAAGAAGATGATTTGAATAATTACGGCACACGAGAGTAAGACTTATAAGATGAATGGCGCCTACGTCTTAAAATTAAGACAACAACGTAATTAATATCGCTGACAATTATGTATGGCTGGTAAGAAAAAATAAAATGAAAATTGAAAGAAACTTGTTACTGTGGAGGTGATATTGATGTTGGAGTTAATTCTTTAGATAAGTTATCGCGGATTAATGGACCTCCAAGTGAGAGAATTTTTACTCTTTACAATCACGGCAGAGAAGTCCAAAGTAAACATACGTAGTCTCCCAAGGGAACAAATGTTTCATTTTTAGACCCATAATCAATGTCTAGTCATCATCTTCTGCTTAAAAAAGCTTTGAAAAGAGATAAGTAGCAAAACGATCTGATCAAGTTCGTAGGTCATGCGTGGCCAAAAAAATCACAAGCAGAGTGGTTTGAAGGGAGAAAGAGACCTTTAAAAAATACTAGGTTCACAACTTTCTAGAACACAGGTTAAGCTAGATGTATTCATCGATGTCAGTTTCTATGATATTTTTTATATCACATAAACCTCTAATCAAGATCATTTCAACATCTCCTAAACATAAAACAGCCTATTACAACCATAAACAATAAAACAATCCTCTTAAACGTACTCAAAGCCCTCATAACACCATTACACATACACCATCTTGTAATACACATCAAAATATCACATCTCAAACTACACTTAGGGACATTAAAATTCATCCAGCGCGTGTAAGGGCCAGTTAAAACATGCCCTGACGTAGATCCCGCCGATAACCATTAAGATCCCTTAATTTGTTGGGAGGCCTTCACCTTTTTCCTTCCGTCTCCCTTTAGGCCTTTACAGATCGTCAAGTAAGGAATTAGTGGAGCTGGATGAGCGAGGAATATGTTAGTTTTGTCGTGGTTTGTTGGTTTGAATTGGGACACTGAAAGTGCGAAGACTGCACATGATAAGAACGTGTAAACTGCGTTGATGAACTGTCAATAACGGAGGAATTCTGTAACAATAATAACCGTTCTTGATCGCGTTTGACATATTGTGATGGTGTTTAGTTTTATGGTGAAATCGGACCTATATCTTCAGGTTCCAGAGAAATTGTGAAATCGACCTTATATTCAGTACGAACAAACAAGACAGTTTTTTAAATTTAATTTAAACGCTCTGTTTTAACTAAATTTTTTCATTCCTATGTTATTTGGTAAAATTACTTTTTTCATCCATTTTCAGACTGCCACAAACGATGCCTATTACAAAACCTATTCGCAATCTTTAATGACATGTAAAACAGTGTCATATCCAGCCCTTACATTAGACTTAACCCTTACTTATCTTACTGTCGCTAAACCCCTTAGTTTAGCCGTTGAGCCGATATTCTAATATTATTGTACCCGAGATTGAATATCTCACTGATTTGTGGCTATTCTTGTTTCGTGCGGGGCTGTTAACCCTTTAATGGTCGTTTACGTGGCCAGTGTGGTCAGGTACTGAAATATTAGGACGGCGGTTTGGGGTTAGAGAAAATTGTTTTTAGTTGGTGTGCGGTAGTTTTGCTTATTATGTGTTTGAAGAGCTGTTGTGGGTTTAATAAACCGTTGTTTTATCTAGACAGGACCATGTTAGTGTATGTAAATAAATATTTAATAATTTTCCTATGTTGTGGTGAAGTAGAGAAGTATGAAAGAAGGTAAGGGCAGGAGAATGATCTATGATGATCTTCCGGCCACCGTAGACGCGGGCCTGTGGACGGTGAGTAATGGGCTAGCTTTCCGTCCGTCCGTCATTGACGACGACAGGCCGTGTCGACGGCGCGTTCGCGTTCCACGCGCGCCTGAAAAGTTGTCAGCAACATGGAAGATAGATCCGACAGACAGATTTTCTAAATCTATTATCGTTATCTATTCTTTATTTACCACAGTATTAATGACATAAACCCAACATTTCTAACTAACGAACCCTAATTCTTAATGAACATCATTAAAGCGATAAGCGCAACTATCATTTGATTAGCTCGTAATGACGGTAAGCTGTGTTTAAGCTTGACACAAATCAATTAGGGGTCAGCTAAGCAGCGGACCTCGACCCCAACGAACAATGCTGTGTTGTGCAACTGAGAATGGGCTGAACATTGTTTACTACAGGGGGTAGTCGAAAATGTACCTTTTGTAAAATAAATGTTTTCATTATTTTAAGACTTTTTATATTAAATGGGCCTACACCTGACCTTAATCTTGCCCTGAGGACGGATACGAGGTCGATGATGAAACGAGCTAACTCAGAAGAAACCAAAACAATAGTCACTTGATAACATTATCGAAAATTTTCTTCAGTGTTTAATACAAAAATATTTTTTTTTAAACATATAAAACAGATTTACAACAGTTTGGATATTTTTTTTTAATTATTTTTGAATGCTCATAAAACAAACACATATCAATTAAAAGTTTACTTCTCTGATAAATTCTCACTTATATACCTAATGTGGATGACAAGTACAATCATGTACATCTTTTGTATTTAGTCAAAACCACCATTGTGTTCAAAAATTTAAAGTAAAAAGATAATTTTAGTAGTAGAAAGGTATCAATTTTCCCAACCACACCGTTTAAAACAAACGCGCTCTCCACAAACTCAAACAGAGTTAACCCGTCGCCGGCCGGTAGTTTGGTTAATGTAATCTCGACGCATTAATACGAATACACCGCGATAATAGTAATATCGGTGTTAATGCGAGCCCCGGGGTGCCGTCATCGGCCACATTCGTAAACTATCCCACTCTTCACTTTACACCCTTTTACGACTCAAAACTAACTTATACAAGCATTTTACGAGAACATTACGAGTTTACAAGACATTTGTAGCTATTTTTACTATTTTTTGTCACATGTGTACACCGAATCCAATTATTTTTCTAATTTATTTTTAAGCGACAAGTGTAAACTGTCGTTTTGTAATTTGTAGTTTTCGATATTACCTACGAGAAATGAAATTCGGCGTCGTAAAAATCGTGTAATTTACGGAGACGTTTTGATGTTACAAGTTCTGTCAAAGTAATGCAACTTAATTCATTTATTTATAGAATGTAAAATTATTCCGAGGCCCATTTAACTGGCAACAAAGAATAAATTCGAAAATGGAACACGTAGGTAAAACCAGAAACGTCGAGCGCCTTATTCTGAATTTATCGGAGTAAACAGAGATAAGCAAAGAAAAGCGTACCACGGTTTCACCTGTCGCTTTTGCAACGTCTAAACGGTTTCAACGGCTTTTCAAATCCCCACGTTAACAAACTTGGGACCTATACATTGTGGGCCCATCTCCTTATCAGCCCCGAACTTCGGCGGTCGAAGACAATGGGAAGATACAAGTAGTTGGTGACGTCTGTCCTTACTTTGGGCGAATTATTCCGTTCCGATTGTTTGTTGCGGAACTAGTGGGGTGGTAACACCGTACAATCATTTAATCGGTGTGAATTAAAAGGGAGTTTGCTGTCAAGAGATAGGAAAAGAGCTTATTCTTTGAGTTGTGGGGAAATGGTCGGGGTTTTACTAAAGATTTTGGGAAACCATGACTCATATTTGTAGAAAGATCCTTTTACGAAACCGAAAGTCACATATTCTCCCCGTTTGTTTCGTGAATTATCCGTTTACACCTTATAGATTTTTTTCTAGTTAGAACACAGTCTGCTCAAATCAAAAGGAATGCTTTTGTATGGACTTTACCGAATAAGGCCCTCAAAATTTTCTTCATCGTCGTAAAGTTTCCGTTTCCTCAAACATAAAAGTGCCCACCGACAATCATAACACCCCGCAAGTAGGGTAGTTCTTCCACCAATTTATGTGAGTAGTCATAAAGTAAACTCAAATAGTAAACCCGCCGGCCATAATGTGAAGCGACACGTAATTCAATTAATGTGGTCACCCCCTTACTACCCCTTACCAGAGTGATTTGGACAAACACAGGCTAAAAAGTTATACGGCTATCATTGTGAGGGGTATTTACATTTGCTAACGTTGAAAGGGGTAACTGAACATTATTGGGATTGGGTTTTTATTTGAGGTTTTATTAGTAAAACAGTAAGTATCAGCAGAGAGATAGAACAGTAGGTTGTGAGTTCGAATCCAGGCAGGCACATTAGTTTGTGTAATTTATTTCATCACCGCTGCTCTCAAAACGGTGAACGAAAACCTCATGAGGAAACCGGCATGACTTAGAACCAAAAATTCGAAGACATGTGAAATCTACCAATCCGCACTGGGCCCGCGTGGTAGATTATAGCCCATTCCCTTTCCTAGAGAGAAGGCCTGAGTCCCTGCAGTGCGAACATTAAAGGCTGATGATGATGATGAGTAAGTTTCACAAATAATCTTACTAGGTATTATTAACTGCACTTGGTATTATTTATTATCTTGGTTGCGGGACGAACGTGGACAGATATCGCACTAGATAGAGAGGTTTGGAGGAAGAAAGAGGAGCTCTTTGCCCAGCAGTGGGACACATGAGAATCTAAGAAAAATAAGAAAATATATGTATGTTTTTGTTACAAGAATGTGAATTGCTTCTCTTGTAAGTAATGTTAAGAAAATATTATATTTTCTATCATTGATTCATTATATCAATTATATCTCTACATTGAACTGAACATATCTTTCATGACTTTAGCTACAGGTTATATAAAATTACAAAGAATTCGTAAAAGAAGAAAGTAACTGGAATAGTTTTGATTTGAAAAAATACACTTGATTGCTACTTCAGTATTATTTTAGACCACTTCTTCTAAAAACCAATCAAATTCATTAACCGTTTTTGTAAACACAACCCTCAAATGATGGGAGGGTTAAAGATTAGGCGCGCGTCCGATAAACGACATCTGTGACCGCAACCCTACGCCATTGTCTCGGTCTCGCAGACCCCTTGACTCACTGTTTTTAGCTTCTCATTTATCGATCGCCGTTGATGGCTTATGGATAATAATTATGCTCATTTCTGTTTGTGGTGTTGTTTTTTGAATAGTGGTAAGTTTAGTAGAGTTATTAAATCTACGGTTTTATTACAAAGATGTAGCGTTTGCAGGTTTGGATGTAAGAGGTTACTTGCATAACATAACGCCTGTAATCCCCGGATGTAATTAAGTAAGTACAACCGGGCACAATTCCAGACAATTCAAAAAGAAAATACGAATAACACTTTCCCGACGTCGCGCTTGCGATCACTCGATCAACGAGGCAGTCATGATGGATTCTGGAGGTAATCTTCGAAAATAATGTAATAATCTTGCATTGATATGAAACTACACTCTTGCCATGTGTAAGACTTAAGAAACTTGAGAAGTTGCTAATTTGTATATTTACCCCATATTTTTTTCTAATATGAAAAACAGGACAGAATTAGCATAACATGCTAATATGAACTGCATACAATGAATTGTTGACAACAATCGCTTGATTTACATTCAAGGTGTTCCAAAAATAAGTCGCGAATTTCTGACGTTTTACGTCAAAACTACGTCATCTGCCATTGTGTGCTACATCTAGCACAGGTTAAAGATCGAACGAGAACAGGTAGGTTACTAACCTATCACGTACGAGCGCGATTTAGGGTTAACTGAGCAGTAATTTATTATGGTTATAGTTTAGTTAACTACTATTAATTATAGGTTTTATTGCGGTAAACTTAATCTAAGATGGTTAAAAGAAGTGACATTGATAAAAAATATTGTGACTCGAAATATCGATTCCGTTCAACCTAATATTCTTGCGATCAGTGTTGTTTTCTTTAGCATAAACGTAAAATATGAATAATAATAAAAACAACAAATTGTCCATAATATTATTGACCTGGAAACAATGGCCGATAAAATATTCAATATTATTTCACTTTAAGAACACCTTGCCGTGTCCAATACGATTACATTTTGTAAAAATAATTCGTTGCACCAATATTGGATCGATAAAAAATGAAAATATTTGGTAACCTTTCATGTTTCCTTGGTCTTTCGAGGATGCGTAAGAGTGTTTTTATTTGCGGTTAAAAGCGACGTAATGCGTATCGATCCTTAGGTCCGTTCACTGACATGAGGCGCCATCGAAATGATGGCTTAAATCGTACAGAGAGTTGAAACAAGCGCATTATAATAGCATGTTTAGGTGTTGCTCTTATAAATATATTTTTTCGCATCCCTTGATACTGTCGAATACTTACAGCCTTATTCACTGAGCAAAAAAAAAGGTTAAAAAGTCGTCTGTCAGTGAGCGCGTCAGTACCTCTATGTGTGATTCCACCTGCACTTTGAGGTTACCACCAACGCCGTCAAGATGGCAGAACTCTGATCAAAACTTATTTGATTATAAAAAAGACGAAAGGAAAAATAGCTAGTAACTATTTATTCTTTCATGAAAATTGATCCTCGATATAATTTGTGACAAACCAACTAGGTGTGTTAACCAACGTAACTTTACCCTGCTTCAAAATAACTGTACTCTTACGATGCGGTATTAAACATTTAACACTAATCCTATAAACTCTGAAGGCACTTAGCACGAAAACAAGCTCCAATACTAAGTAAATACTACTAATACGCCACTAAAAGGTCAATAAGGACAGTATTGTAACAAAGTACAATACAGTATTTTGTGTTGTGTGGTGCTATTTTGTGTGAGGAACAAAAGCTTTGTTATAAACGATTCGCTTGTTGTGATCACTGGCTAGATTGTTGTAGAGGATAGCAAAAAGATTGGGTCTATTTTTCGATTCATATTCAGTACATAGTTCTTTATTTATTTAAAGTTTATGTACAAGAGTGGTACATAGGTGGTCCTAATGCCACAACTTCACAAGGCCTCCTCTAACGGGTCAACCTTTGGATCAAATAGGACAATATTGTGGAAGAGTACCAGACAGAATATCATAGAAAGTACAATATTGAAAAAAACCTTCTTCTTCACAATGTACAGCCAGCACATCAAGTTACTACAATCTGTCAAATTACTTTAATAGATTTTCCACTTTACCGCTAAAGCATTAGGTTCATCAATTTAACGCAACGTCATTGTGTGCGTGCCAACACCACGTTGTCGTCTAGACATTCTGTGCCTACTTTACTCCGTGGTTTAACCCTCTAGCGGTATATATGACGACCTAGGCAGGGTCAAGCGGACATGCTCACGGCAGGCTCTAAATAAGACGAGATAACCATCTGCTAATTAATATTGGTTGCACGAAGTAATGTTCTGCTTTATTTGGTTTCGATGGTCGCTTGGGTACTGGATACTGATTGCGTTATCTCAGAGATTAGGGGGAGTTTACGGGATGAGCATTTGATATGGAAACAGATATTGTGTGGTCTGTTTTTGGACGTACAAAATTGCGTGTTTTTATATTAAAGAAAATAAAAAAAGAATACCTACCGAGTTTTTTGTGACTTATTTTTATTTACGTAACTATGTTTGGTTCGGCTTCTTTTTTTGAAATATATTCCCACCCACAAACCCACAAGTTCCAAAAGACGGATAACAAATAAAAAAATGCATTACAGCTCCCTATTTAACGAGGTGAACAAGATGAATGAATCTACATCACCAAAAACCGCAAAAAGGTCTTTTATTTCAAGCGTTGAAGCGAATTATCTCTGGTCACAGATAAAACCCTGAACTTGTTATTGTTACAACCCTTACGAACCCGTCACGATGTCATCAGATAAACAGACAGACAAACGCAATCCGAACAATAATGTAACACCCCACACTTATCATCCTGATTAATATTTGCATCCACCTATTTAGGGTTAACATTTTTTCTATCATTCAAATTACTATCCTATCTCGTTTAGATAAAGTATTTTTTCTAATTGTCGATATTAAAAGTTATGACTTTATTCCATTTTATAGATTGACGTCGAATTTTTTCAATAATTTCAGTTGAACAATATTGCATTTTATGATGCAAGAATTAGAGTGCGTTTTCTTTTGCCTGGGTAATTGCATAATATGAGTCTTTGACACGTGACGAGGGTCCAATTGGAAACAGGCGATTCAATTTTTCGTATATTTGTTGTATTTTTTGGTGTATATTATGAAAAGCCTGTGACCTCAGCATTCGGTACGCATCTGTGTCTGTTTTATTGCTCGTCTCCCTTTTGCTGCATTTCATATTGTTTATTGTTGTCGCGGACATTGTTTATGATTGAACATATTGGATTTTTGTCGTAGTATTGAAAAAGAGCTAGCATTCAATTTGTTATTTTTAAAGAATATTGTGGTTTGTATTACATCTTTGGCAGTCGTTACAGGTAATCATTAGCCCGAAAGGGTGGGAGCCAAGGGGAAGCGTAAACTCCTCCTCCCAGTACTTACTGGAATGTGGAGGTAAGATGTGTAGTCGCTCCATGTACAATACCGGTATTCAGCTGCATCCGGTTAGACTACAAGTCGACCACAAAATAGGGTAGTTAACAAAAAAAAAACGAATTAGTCCGTCAGATAAATTTCCAAAAAATATTGGACATGTATTTTTTCTTTTTTCACGTAAACAAACAATGAAGACGATGCAGTGCTTTGAAAACTCGTGTGACGTCATATTCTAAGACATTAGTATGGCACTTTTTACCAGTCAGTGACGTCACAAACCCCCACTCAATTCTTTGACGCGTTTTACGTTCGTCAATTTTTATTCATTTTTTGGCAAAACAGAACATACGTATCCAATATTTTTCGATAATCTAACAGACGGACTAATTAGAATCACCTTTTTTTTGTCAGTTAACATCCCTATTATCAGCAGTGGTGGCCCAGTGGTTGCGACCCCGACTTACGAACAGTTGGTCATGGGTTCGAACCCGGGCAGGCGCATTACTTTGTGTAATTTATTTCATCACCACTGCTCTCAAAACGGTGAAGGAAAACATCGTGAGGAAACCGGCATATCTTAGAATCAAAAATTCGAAGATATGTGACATCTACCAACCCGCACTGGGCCCGCGTGGTGGATTATAGCCCATCTCTCTCCTAGAGAGGAGGCCTGAGTCCCTGCAGTGGGAACAATATAGGCTGATGATGATCCCTATTATTGAGAAAAGGATAGGCAGATGATGACTGTAGTTTGCCATGTTACTTTCATTACTAGGTTTCTAAGATAGTTAATTTCAGGAAAGGTGCTAAAATATTCCCCGCTTGAATATCATCACATAGAAGATACGAGCTCCTCCACAGATTACATCTTAAAGCAAATTCTCTCCATTTTCTTCGTATATTATTATTTATTACGAGTCTGCATATTTGTTCTGGCCAGCTGTATGTAAAGATAAGCTGAGAATAATGGTCCTAAAATCAATTTCTCAATAAATTCCTATACTGTAACTGACGTTTCAATCATAAACTGGATAGTCATAGGAAAACCATACATCTTGACCACAAAACCACATGTTGGGCTACCGTTATTCAATTATTTTGTCTTGTACTTTACATTGCCGGGTTTCTTTAGATATGTTTTACAATGGTAGTGCAAAAGTTACAATGGTTGTTAAAATTTTTGGCTTTGCGAAAATTTATTCGGTGAATTTTAATAGAATTTGCAAGTAATCTGGGTACAATAGGTTTGTGATTGGCGCGGTCAGGAAGCGTTGGATGGTTGGTTGCCATCTTATATTCAACAATACACCAAATTTGGACTCGGCCAAAGTTATAAAGTTTTTGATTTGTCATTCAGATTGTGGGCGCTTGGATTGAGTTTATGTGCCAGTGTTAAAATATAAAGAGGTTATTAGATTTACTTTGTTATATTAACAGATGAAAATAATGCCGTTTCATCGGTGGTTTGGAATGAACACCCTGTTTGTTAAGTAAACGTCCTAAAATTGCGAAAGTAAGATTTAGAAGCGTCAGTTAGAGAGTGATGTAAATTTATTTTATAAGTCATTTACGCCTCTCTATGTCTACACTATCTATGTGAAAATTACACCTATATGATCATGCCTCTTTCCCCGTAATGTTAGTCAGAATCATAGGTACCTATAGGTATTAACACCAAATTTCACCAAAAACTAAGATAAAGCTTCCCAAAAGATTCAAAAATAATTGATCTATCACCGACACCATCTTTGTTAACATTTTGGAAGACACATCAAAACTCAATATCAGTACATACTAGCAATAATTTGTTAAAGTTCGCCATGGGAACAGGTTCCAGGGATCGGAGGCTATCGTCCGGGCAGGACTTGTTCATACACCATCGGCTATCGGCGAAGTGGTGACATTTTAAGGACTATTGCTGTTATGTTACAACGTGCTGGTGGAATGCGTGAAATGAAGTGTTGCCTAAGAAGGATTAAAGAGAGACCGAAGACGGCGTTTGCAATTGGTAAGCTTTAGGTAGAGAAAAATAAATAAAAGGGTTATGCAAGTTCTGATTGTGAAATCTTCTGAAAACATAATCTTTACAGACGTGACGCCAACAAGAAGAAAGAATTAGGATGTGCTGATGCTTAACGCGTAAAACTGTAACAGAGTGGCGTTCAAGGATTGAAAAGAAAAGGGTTGGTGGTCCGGCGGCGAGATGGACAGACAACATTGTTGTTGCCTTTGCGAGAATATACTGGATGAGGCTGGCACAAGAGCATGAAGAGGCCTATACCCAGCAGTGGGTAAACTCTGGCTGAAGATAATAATGATGATGACGTTAACGTCTTTGCTGATCGGCTGAAATTTTCACCACTGCAAAAGCCATTTTCACAAGCTTGGCCTGAGATAACAGCAGGCAGGCATTGTAAAAATATAAATTATTTACCCCGAACACATTTAGCCAGTGTATACTACGTTATGGAGCCTAAGTTCGAAGCAAGAGCAAGCGCATTACCAGTAATCGAAGAATACAAATTCACACTCAGACAACTACTGAGAAATTCTTAAAAGAAAATACCAAGATAACTTTGTCCGACGAAACATGGAACCTCAGACCACAATCTTAGCTATTGCGACCACCAGAACACCGCGAAAGTCTTTAACACAAAATATCTTCCGGTACTTCCGATCTTTGGACGAACAAGCTGAAGTAGGTAGTTTGCAGTGAATTTCCCTAAGTATACATGTTTGCAGCGTCTCATGTATTAAAGTTTCGCTGATATAAAGAACGTGTTATACTGTTGCAGTACTTGCAATGTGCAGCTTGGTTTGGTTGGTCTAAGTTAGAGGGGTAGGCGATTTGATGACGAAAATGTAAAATTTTGTAGATGTTACAAATTTTTTCACGTTATGAAGACTTTGGTGTCCCGAAAGGGAGTGCTATGGGTTCGGAAGAGTTTCTTTTGTGGATCCGCTGAAATTGGCTTTGGGCGAAGGGGTAAATAACGTATTACCCAGTACTAACTGGGTAGTGGAAGTCAGATAAATAGTAGTTCCACGTAACATACCTACTAGTATTTAGTTGCACCCGGCTAGATTGGAAGCCCGACCCTAATAAAGTTGAGAAAAACCTAAGCAGGCATTAAAATGGGTATTAAGCATAAGCTTGGGCTATCCCTTCTGTCTGCTTGTTTCACAGGTATGTCATTTGCACCTTATAATGCTAATAGGGCCATAAGTCTCTATGGTTCAAATCCACTAGAAATTTATTTCAGCCTACGTCTTGTACCAAGCAGTATCATCTCGGAACGCAGGGACTTCGTCCCGTCGGCCCGACACTTTTTCAAATCGTGACTCGTCCCGCGGCCTCGCCGTCACGAACTATGTACCGTTATCCAGACATACACACTACTCACACTAACCTGCTGCACCTAGTGCTAGACAGAGATAGTTGTATATTGTCACCACCGTCTTTTGGCTGAAGGATATGCTTGAGGGAACCGTCTTTTGTTTTGATGTGTTAACGTATTGAAATAGTGGTTCGATGCGGAACTAGGTTTGAATTAAGAATAGAATGAAGTGAGAATTTTAGGGGTTTTCCCTTTTAGGATTAGGAATATCCAACCGCATTTGTTTATGAATCATCGCTATACAAAGGGATTAAGTATTGTGATTACCAGGAATGGTGGTTTCGGCATTGTTTAGTTTATTTACGCACTCTTTCATAGCAATAATAATTTCTATGGAAGAGTGCGTGAATAAACTTCCTTGAAAAGTTATAAGATAATGGTGTTGGTGTGTCCTTATTAATTTAACTGAAGACAGTGAGGAATTAAGTGAAGACATAAGCAGAGACTCTCAAGCAAAGTCTAGAAAATACTTCTTTGACAATACAGTGAATATAGGGTGAAAAGGACATTGACACAAACGCATGTAAGTCTAGAATTATGTAGATACTGTGTTCATAGTAACAATGTAAATATATTTAAAACCGTGTATTTATAAATAAATTAAATCTAGTTACGCGTGTCAAACGTGAGTCGTGACCAAGCGTAAACGGAATCTAATAAAGATGTGGAAACAGAATTTGGGTAAATTGTCGTTTTAGGTGATATTCTGTTAGTGATTCGTTTACGTTTGACGACTGAAATGAAAACAGCAATGGCACCTTTTTACCCGACTGCGGCGAAGCCCAAAAGGAGTGTTATGTGTTTGGCGTGTATATATCTATGTATGTCCGTTTCTTTGTTTCCTCATAATTATCATCTGTAATTTAATTTAAGACGAGCAATATTTACTGACACGGTAGTATACAGGGTGTAAATTAACCATTCACACATACGTCAACCAAGCATTATGTACATCAAACTAAGTAAGTACCCCTACGCAAAAGTTTTTGCTGGGAAACGACTTTTTTTTTTTGGGGTCAAAAATCATATTTTACGGTAAAACTTAATGTAGCACTCTTAAAACATTGTGCTAGTGGATGCTTTGAATAGTAAACGGGTCATGGAGGTAATTTAAATAAAGTAATAACCTGAAAAACTAGTATTTACATAAAGAACTGTGCAAAATTTGGAACTTTGACCCCCAATATCTCCGTAACTAGGGGGTTCCCACGTATGATCTAGAATCAAAAAATGATCGCAGTGGTGGGGAAAACAAATGCCTTTCGTTTGCGTTAAGTACTTTTACACGCTTCATTAAACAATAATCAAAATCTTTCCTAAAAACTGAATTAAGACCATTAAACAATCAAATATATTTAAGAGTTTTCTCTACACTACACAAATCATCATCCCCTTTGTTTAGGGTCGGCTTCTAGTGTCCTGATTACACTAGAAGCCGATCCTGCAGCTGAATACCAGTATTTTACTTGGAGCGGCTGTCTATCTGAACTCCACCACCCAGTTAGTACTGACTAATACAATACTTCTTAGTATGAATATTGATTGTCAGCTACTACTAAGTGATCTCACGCACTACGAAGCCATGTCCACGGTCGCAGAAGCCAGCTAGGACGAAAGTTTAGTCGGGCGACCAGACGTCCGACCATCTGTGTTTAAAATAGACGACGATCGTGGGACAAGCCGTGGTCGCAGTCGCGGTCGCAGTGAGGTCCATAATCCTACTGCCACGGCACTGTTACATTCGTGAATCTTTCAGCTTCCTTAGACAAGTGTAACACACTGATTGCCTATTGATTGTTTTTTCTACTCCTTTGCTATTCTTTTCTCATTAATTTCGTAGTGGGATCCAAGATATTTAAATTGTTTATCTAGGACTTGGTCGAGCTTCATTGTCTCGGCGCTTTGCTGGTGGTCGCCACTGTTAGTTATGACTTTCAGGAGTTACAATGGTTTGGGTATTCCCAAACCATTGTAACTCCTGAACCACTACTGTGTGGCGGGCTTGTCCTAATTGCCCAAAATCAAAAGCGTATGCGGCCTCTTAAATACATCTCCGTGGGTACTCATCGATATAGCATTTACGGCACTTAAAGAATTACGTAACCTCTTATAAATTGTATGAGAATATTATAAGGTGGTCGGCTATAGGAATAATTACATTGATTTGTGTCTAATAAGTTGTAATTGTGATTTCTGTTGCAGAATGCGTTGTCATGGTTACGATGCAGATATTGGGTGGGTTTGTTACATTGTAGTCTCGATTTGAATGTATGATGGGACTCGTTTTCTGTGGTACCATTTTTGTAATGCATAACACCACGGCTGTAATCTCCGAAGGGTTAGACAGACAGAGGTGGACTTAATAGTGCACACACACTTCGCCAATTATGTTTAAGTTCCATGTAATAAGGAGCGAGCCTATTGCCATCAGCCGGGCACAAATTCAGAGTTCATGGCTTCTACTGACAAGAGAATTCTAATGAAAAACCCAATAATACTTTGCCTGACCTGGTATCAAACCCCGAGCTCAGTCAGCAGCCGCGCTTACGACTACTAGACCAACGACATACATTGTTTTGTATAATTTGTATTGAGACATCGTTTGGTGACTCTTCCTTATTTTCGGATCGAGAAAACATCATTTCGGATTACGGAAACGAAGCACGAAAGTATAGAAAATAGAAAAGTTGTAGTAAAAGATAAGAATATTTAAACAAATTGATAGTGTTTATACCAATGCATTTTTTATTTTAAATTTTATTGATTACTTAGTGTTAAATCCAAGCGTTTCGATTTAGATTTATTTAATCAAACAACCCATAAATTATCAGCTCAAGTATATTAATAAAAACTCGTTCAAAAAGCTGTCACGAAAAAATAAATTAAAATTCTGCACGACACAAAATTTTACTCGCGATCGAATATTTTGCTAACTGGTTTATTACCAGACAACATGAATGATCACTTAACACGTTCTAAATTTAAATTAATAGAGATGTGACAATTCATATTTGAGGCATAAATCCTGTTTTTGGCATGACAACCGATTCTTTTTCCGATTATTTAGGACTACTAATACGGTATTGGCTTACTTATCATGCTGAAATAAGGACAATCTGGACAATATTGCCTAACTCTGCGCAATTCGTCTAGTTTTAAACTCAAACAATTAGAATTGTTTGAATAGGTTAGATTACTCACAAAAAATACGGAGAAATCATCTCTAAATCTACAACAAACCTACACATTTCTACGCATATTCATTATTGTAGCCACAGAATAAAATATTGAATTCTTAACGGATTTTGACGTTTATGTAAATTTTTAAATAAATTACCTTCGTTTGTTTTCTATGAAAAAAATAATTGATAAGCTTGTTAAGCGTTGCTCAGTCTGTAATAATGTCGTATCTTATAATTAGTTGGTTTTCCTGTTGAAATAATAACATAGTCAAGTCATGCAATAAAAACACTGTTCATTCAGTTTCAAACGTGAATTGTGACATACAATAATGTAATATAGAACGTATATTATTATACCTATATTTATAACTTTATAAGACATGGAGGTGTGCCTCGCTACAAGGTTGCCAATAAGTAAGCTGGGCTGTTTTCATCGAATCATACATTGATAGATTAAGACACCGTTCTGCTGCCACTTTGTTGTTCAAGCGAATAAAGCAATAAGTAGGTCTGAATAATTTACGAAATATTTATTAGATATTTATTTATTATAACTTCATGCACCTAATGTAAAAAGAACCGTACGCTAAGGTATGCACTTAATGCCTTGGGCATTTTCTACCATTTTTCTTACTTAATAAAAATAATTGATGACTTTATTAAGTAATTTCTAAAATGTCTAAAGATTTAAATGCATTAAGGCACGTATTACTTACGTGATAAATTATATATTGTAAAACACAATAATTATGTCACAATATTAAGATTAATAAATTGAAATATTGAAAAATAACCGTGCGTCACATAAACTAATAAATCACATTTCTTTGGCTAATATGACACGATCAGATGCTAAGTGCTACCAAGCTTTTTATGTACACACTAAAATAATAATGACCTTAATACTTTAGTTTTAATTAATAAGCCCCATAAACACAAATAAAATAAAAAAATCAATCTACGATAATCCAACTACATAACAAAGTTAGTTCACACAACTATTACACGACCGACTCGAGTTGTGCCCGTGGACGGTGAAAGTTAGCCAACGTGGATAAAACTACATTTATTGGTGTTGCATATTCATCGTACCTCCAGGCATAATACCGAACCAAACTCACTAGACCCGTCTATAGAGGAACAAACCTTCCCTAGAAATAGCAAGGAGGGAACGAGGGAGCTCAAGGTAAACTGGTCGTTCAGTACCTACTTGTAACTAGTTTTATATTCAGTTTAGAGTAGTGACAGTGTTGTGTTTAGGTGTCGTATTTATATATGTTTAGATTGTAGTAAGAATCGGGACAAAAGTATGGTTTATTAAAGGAGATTTTGCTATGTCGAATATTATTATATTCGACATAAGTATTCGATTATAAGTATGTTTATCAGTTGTCTAGTACCCATAACACAAGCTCTGCTTAGCTTGGGGCTAGATGGCGTTGTGTGATGGTTGTGGAATATTATTATTATTATTATTATTATTATTATTATGACGCAAGCATAGCGGTCTACCAAAGTTTTTTTTTAAATATAAACCTTTATAGTTGATGGTCGACCACGAGATACTGACCTGGAAGTTTTTGAATGGACTCCGGATACGAGGTGACCCAAAAAAGGTTCATAGATGACTAGGCCCTGGAGTGGAAATTGTCCCCAAAAACGATGTCCAGGCAGGACATGATATCAAGTATCCTATATCACAAGAGCTGATGGAAGTTACTTAAAGTGCCAAACTTGTCACCTTTTGTGCTGACTCAATTTAATTTGAAATCATGTCTACCACAATCACAGTTGGCTTAGGAGCGTCACTGTTTTGATGGTAAAACGAGAAATCAATAAAAACGACAATATTAAAATGGCCAGCCGACAAAAAAAGTTCATTCCATTCACTCAAATATCACTCTCAAGAAAACTAAATGAAAATGACGAATCAATCTTTTAATAAAAATCAGAGTCACGACACGACGACACCTGTCATGCTGCGTTTAAATTACACTACAGGTCCACATAATGACTAAAGTATACTGGGCCGTCACATTTTAACGTCTATTGCTTTATTCGTATACAAGAACTTCATCGGAGAATTCGATCTATATTAAATTTAAAAAACCGAGCATTTCTACGGACAATAGAATTTTTGTTGGTACGAGTAGTTTTACTATTTTTAAACTCAAAATAAATGGCTAATTTCTTTATAAATTGGTATGTAAAACCTACAAGTAGGTTTCTCTGTTTTGATACTTAAAAATACAATTGCAATTTTTATGATCTTAACCGAAACTAACGCCGTCATCTTGTTTTTTAAATACAATATCCAAAGACATTTTCACAAACGTCAACAACCCCTTCTGTCAAACCATGCCGCACTTTGTTCGCACTTGATTGTACTGCACCGCATTGCAGGACGTCCTTCGAAAATGTCAAATCACATTCTAAATTCGAACCATACACGTCCGGACCCAACCCTCTCAATGCGATGCCCATTTGGCTGCCAGATATATCTCGGATATATCCGAACTTGTAATATCCTTCAATCACAGGCTGTCTGCGAACTTTACGCATTCAACTGTTTACTACCGTTGCAAGCCACGAACGACCACTAAAACTGTGATACACCACTAAATTATAATCATTATTGAAGTAGTAATGTTGAATTTTAGTGGGTCTTGTGCCATACGATCCCGACAAGTACCTAATTGAAATTGACAATTGATGGTTATTTGTTTTAGTTTGTTATTTTAGTGCTGGTTAAAATTACTTAGATGTCACTCAAGTTACTAGTAAGTATAATTTGTACAAGAATTTAAAAGGGTGTTTTTGGATCTGAGTAAAATTCTGTTTGAATGAAGTTCGCCTATCAAATAAAACAGACCAACACAGAAGATAATAAATACTCTACCGTCTACTATTACTGGTCTGCTATCAAAAGTCTAACAGCCTGGTGTGTGTGGCGAAAGTGTCGTGGACACGTCGGAAGCGTCTCGTCACGCGCTCGAGAGATTATCGGACGACTAGCCGACGAGTGTGGGACGAGTTTTGTGCGGACAATCATAGGGGACGAGTTGACGGTACAAAATACAGTAAAGTTGAGGGACGTTGAATAAAACACGGTATGCGAGAATGTAGTAGGTGTGTTTAATTTTTCTATGGGACAAATGTTTTCAAACAAAATGCTACTAAGTATTTTTTCCACTGCCATTAAAGGGTTAAATTCGACTACAGTGCGGATAAGATAAAGATAAATAAATATAAGGACGTTCTTGGATTGATTTTATCGTATCGATAGCATGTTGTAACATTTTCTCCAACGTGTTAAATAAACAGCCGGATTTTTTATGTGTCCGCGCGTGAAATGTGATCTTGTATAATTATCAGTTCTTAATATTAAATACAACTTTATTAATTATACGAAACATCGTGTTTTACGAATTTGTTTACATCTTATTTTATGTTTTAATGTCATCGAGCTACCAGTAGATTCAGTAGCTCAGAAATTATATTTACGGTTATGGAGTTCTGTGAAATTATTTGGCTATTTAAAAAAGTTACTAATAGAATCTATCTAATGTGGAAAACACAAAGTACCCTTATTTAAAGACCTACACTATGTATTAACCCAAAAATACCTTAAACATTAAAGATGGTACTAATTTGAATGGTCATTAAATTAAGATAGCTAATCCGAAATTACACTAATAAGTCCTAACTTTAAAATATAATAAAAAGAGAAATAAAAATCCGCGAGAGTCTCGCAAAATATTCGTATTATAACACGATTACAACCCTAAAAGTTAATGTCGGATAAAATTATACAAGTATCCATTAAATTTCGTCAAAGAGTTTTAATATGTTGTAAAACTGGAAATTTCGCGATCGTAAGCCTGGGAAAGCGAAAGTTTATTACCTATTTCTGTATTAATTCTAGCTAAGTTACTATACAGTACTTACTTGTTTAATAATATGCAGGCTTTACAATGATTATAATTAGTTGAGTCCGTGAGAAGTGCTTTCTTAATTAGATCTCTGTGGTTTCTTATAGGAGCTCTTACTAACGTGGCAATATTACCAGTCTTCTGGCACAGATTACCTTCTGGGCACTTTTCCTATAGACAGTGCTATGAACGAATTTTTGCTTGCCTGTAATTCTTTTCTTCTTTTGTTCCTAGGTACTAATCTATACAGCAGCGGTGGCCAAGATGGTGGCAGCCCCGACTTACGAACAGTAGGTCGTGGGTTCGAACCCAGACTGGCACATTACTTTGTGTAATTTATTTCTTTTTTTTTTTGACTGACCTGTTGGTCTAGTGGTTAGTGACCCTAACTGCTATGCCGGAGGTCGTGGGTTCGATTCCCACCTAGGACAAATGTTTGTGTGATGAGCACGATCATTTGTTCTGTGTCTGGGTGTAATTTATCTATAATATGTATGTATTTAGAAATATATAAGTATGTTTATCAGTTGTCTAGTACCCATAACACAAGCTCTGCTTAGCTTGGGACTAGATGGCGTTGTGTGATAGTTGTGGAATATTATTATTATTATTATTATTTCATCACCGTTGCTCTCAAATCGGTGAAGGAAAACATTGTGAAGAAACCGGCATGTCATAGAATCAAAAATTTCGAAGACATGTGACATCTACCAATCCGCACTGGTACCGCGTGGTAGATTATAGCCCCTCCCCTCTCAAAGAGAGGAGGCCGGTGTCCCAGCAGTGGGAACATTAATTGGCTGTTGATGACTAATCTATAGAGGAAAGTCACCAAATATGAAATAGTATCTTAATATGGAATACCTTCATTTCTCTAAGACTATAAGTATGAAACGCAACACTCGACCATCTTCTGTTCCATTCGGTCTATTGCACCACGTACGTGTTAGTAGACCGAATGGAACAGAAGATGGTCGAGTGTTGCGTTTCATACTTATAGTCTTAGAGAAATGAAGGTATTTCATATTAAGATACTATTTCATATTTGGTGACTTTCCTCTACTAATAATAAAGTGTGAGACTCGAATAGATTTTTAAAAAATCAGTGTATTGATGTATGTGTCATGTTTTAGTGTAATGTGTGTTTTTAATATCATAATTAAGTAAACAAATAAAATTGAATCATTTTGGCAAAAATATACACCTGACAAAAAATATTCTAAAGATTTGTTTTAACAGTGATTCATATCTGATTGCGCAATATTTACGCAATCATATGACACCACATTCCATACAAGAAATTTCTTAATCAACTTCCTTATTATAGAAATTAAATTAAAATCTATATATTTTTCATAAAAACTGTCGACAGAGTCACATTTATCAACTAAGACATGAATTGTAAGTTCGGTAGTCGACTAATCCTCCAAACGATGTATCGGGTTCATAAATCTGTTGCCAAGCAACTATAAACACCAAAGTAATTTGATTTATTCTTCATCTGACCAATAAATTACTGTTAATTACGAATATTTTTGCCAAAATCAACATATTTATAAAACATCGTTAATCCAAATTTATCATCGAAAGCTTAATTAAATTAATAAAAAGGGTTAAACTCATAAAATGAAAATAAAACGAAAGCAGTTAGTAATAAATTCCGCGCGTGTATTCGTGTATAAATATTAAAAGTAGTTATCTACATGAAAATAAATTAAACTTAATACGTTAAGACGTCTTGACGATATTAGTAATCGTTTTCAACGAAACTATGCCTATATATTACATATTTTATATGTAATATTTACAATAACGTGAGAAACGCGATTAAATCTTGGAGAACAATAAGTCGCGTTCTCCCCGGACGAATGGAGTCCGACCGCTTCGGGGAGCGAGAGTTATTATCCCCGTATACAAATATATTCTAGCAATACGCTAACGATTAAATACGCGAGCGATTCCGAACATACGCCAAGCGTTCCGTTATAGCCCGTCACCTCAGTTCCGACCCGTCACCGATACGGTAATACGTCAACCTCCTTGATCCGTCTTGGGAAGCTTCCCACTTCCCTCCCATAGTTTGAATGGCGATAAATGTAAAGATGTGCTAGCCTCAGGCATTCTAGGACTACTAGTGTAGTTAGGTGGTAATCTAGAAGGAGTCGATAGGAAGCTCCCGTAAGACAGCGAGGAGTTGACGCCTAAAGACGTGTCCAAAGTGGAATAGTACCCGGATGAAGCGGCAGACGGCTGCGGAGCCGGCGGCTGCTGTATCTGCACGCGCGCCGCCTCGGCGTACGCGTCCAGGTGCGTGCGCACCAGCACGAGGAGCTCGCCGTAGTTAGTGACAGAGCCGCCAGCCCCCGCCACTCTGTAAAGCAACAACCGCGCCTCCCCAAAAAGACTGTCTAAAATTTTACCTGTCGTGAAGAGGACGATGGCCTTCAGACAGGAATACTCCGCCGAGTCGACATGGAGCGCTTTCAGCTTCTCCACTTGCTCTTGGAAGATCCTGATGTGGTCCATGAACGCCACGACTCGGTCGGCCGCCATCGGCGACGCGTGGAGCCCCGCGGCTGCCAACAGTGGCGCCACGTGGAGGGGCATGGAACACTGCGACGCGTTCAGGACGAACAGCTCCGACCAGACGAGTCTTAGTAACGCTACCTGGTCGGTCACTTGGAGTTCGGGGAAGAAGGGGATGTTCCGCGCCCATTCGACGGCGGAGAAGAGTAGCCTCGCGGCTAGTTCGCAGATATTATCTATTCCCATGACGTTGGCAGGCTGGACGCACTGGCCATACCGGGAGGTGGGGTAGGGCTCTGCTCGGAGGAGCAGAGATATGTAGGAGGAGAGGTAGGGGTGGCTGTTGAGGCCAGCGGAGGGGTCACCGTTGGCTAGCGCGTACTGGCCAGGCAGTGCAAGCCCCGCCGGTTGCGTCGGGGGTACTCGACCTCTTTGTACAGCTGTAACAAAAGAAACAAAAACACGTTAGGGATTACATTCTATATTTAAAATCAGAAAAGAAAACGAATCAAGCAGTCGACCAAGAAGTTCTCACACCATGAATTCTACATGAAGCGAACACATTATGTTCACACAAATCTCAATTACATTTCGCTGAACTCGAGTTCGCACCCAATAATTCAGCAGTAAAGTTTGGTATAATATTACCAGTTCCTTCTTTACAATTAATAACGATATTATAAATAAGTCGGCCCATTACGTCTTGTTTGCAATTAGTACTTGAAGCAGTAAATAGATAATTTGCACTAAAACAGCGGACTGGTCTTTTGTGGCTGCGTTTTATTACTAGTATTCGTATTCAATAACAACTTTAATAGAATGCCAACATTAAACTTGAATTTGCTAAAGAATTCTGATTAACAAGAGATGAGCAAGTACTACTCAAATTTGCTCTAAGTATTACTATTTGAAAGTGCGGGATTTTCACATAATCATGCATGCCTATACCTTAAAAAGTGAACAACTGTAAAACCTCATTTAGTCGGTAAATTAAATAGGGATTAATAGTCTTTTGCTATCAGTCTAGTGCAAATCTAGACTCTTGACGGTTTGTGAGAAATAACTATTACAGTACAATTAACTTTTAATTCATTTTAATATAAAGCTTTTTGTAGAGCAGCGGTGGCCCAGTGGTGGCGGTCCAGGCAGGCACATTACTTTGTGTAATTTATTTCATCACTCCTGCTCTCAAAACGGTGAACGAAAACATCATGAGGGAACCGTCATGTCTTAGAACCAAAAAAATCGAAGACATGTGAAATATACCAATCCGCACTGGGCCCGCGTGGTAGATTATATAGCCCATTCCCTCTCAAAGAGAGGAGGCCTTTTGTCCCAGCAGTGGGAAAATTAATAGGCTGTTGATGCTGATGCTGCATTTCAATAGTCACACTTACAATCTTATGTAGCTATGTAACTAGTCGGTGGTGTTATTGATAGTTGTGGTTTACGAAATAATATAGAGTTACAACGTCAGTTAGCAATGCAGCTCGTTGGCTGGTGTTCTGTCTGTGGTACACACCCCTTACCTTAGAAAAAGCATTCTACCAAGGTAAAAACACCAGGTTCAAAAAGTAATTAAAAAACAAGGAAAATCTTGAACAAACAAACTCAAATTAAAGTCTAAAATTATAATAACCTGACAATCATGATTGATTCACTCACAGACTATTATTAGCAGTGGATTACTCGTAAATAGTTACAATGGCATGTACTTATGTACCTACTGGTATTACTGCATATATTTTATCCATACTTAGTAAATACCAGTAGTTCACAACATTACAACACGTGTTTTACACGCATTTATAAATCGAATTGTGCGTTTGAAAATTTTATCCGCTGTTCTTAAAAGTTTTAATATTATTGTTCCAAGTTTGAACTACTACTTCAATGATTTTTCGGTAGTTAACAAATTAAGATCTAAAAACGAAAAAAAGAACATATTAATTTATTCCAAAATTGAAAAAAAAACAATTTATGAAAAAAATAGTTATGTCAAAAATGTATATACGCGGACACGGATCCGGATATGTGATCCCATAAGGTAGTTCATCTTTGAATTATATACTATTGGTATAGTAGTGTACAGTGCAAGCACAGCACAATTTGTCAATAAGTCAGATTGCATTTTACCTGCGCTGGGCCGGTGAATTTAGTACACGAATAGCATTCATACCGCGTGCACTCATCTATCATACAATAGTACTTTTATCAATAAATATCAGTCACATTTATCAGTGTATCAATCAGCATCAACTCAAGGTGTAAGGTCCCAAACCGTACATCTTAATGGTCCTTCGAACCGGATAAGCGGGATTCAATCACGTTACGAAAATAATTGTGGTGGTTCCTGTATATACGACCTGTGGCCGACAGTCAACGGTCTACCAAGTACCAACGTCATCAAGCCCTCGACTGCTGCAATATCGCCAGAGAAGGTGCTTTGCTCATCTTTCCGTGGTTGCGAATCGGTTCAGCCGGCCTCCCACAAGCGGGTCTCACTGGTTGGATTGAGAAGGCGCTAATATCACGGAGAGTTCGCAAAAGCATTTTCTGTGGAATAGCGGTCAGGAACGTTATCAAGAAACCTATCAATCATGAGTTCTACGATGGAGAACTTGTTAGCAAATCAAGATCAAATCATGCAAGCTATGGAGCAGCTACTAAGGAACTTCAAGAAAGACTCTGCAGAACGTAAGACTCCATCCAATATCAAGAAACGACTGCAAACTCTAGATAGTTATTGGTCTGAGTTCCAGTCTAATCATTTAAAATTATGTGAAGGTGAAACTCGCAGTGCCAGTTATTTCACCGACAATTTATATCAAAAAACTAATCTCTTCTACACTGAAGCACGGGACACTATCGAACGTTACGAGTCGAAAATTCCTAGTGAAGGTGTTAGAAATCCAGTTCAAGTATCAGTATCTGGTAAACACTAGAATATAATGTTGCTAGAATATAATGTTTGCAATTAAAGGTGTCAAATATTTGATTTTAATAAATAAAAAATACCTTCTCTGAATGGTTTTTCATTTTCAGATTTTCACTTAATCACATAAAATAAGTTATTTTGCAACAGTTTATCCTGTCAATTGAATTTGGAAATTAATAAACGATCCATAAAAGATCCGCGAGAAAAGTGACGGATACGGATACGAATACGGACCTTATTTCTCCCGCGGATATCCGCGGATACGGATATGTTTCTCTAAAACTTAACCGAAAAAGGGGAGAAAGTTAACACACCCGAGCCGAGCCGAGCCGCACGGGGCGAGGGTGTTAATGGGGTCGAGAAATGCAATAACAAATTTCCACATGTATCAAACAACGTTTTACAATACACTTTCGAAGAAATTAACTAAAAATGATAAATATTTTTTTTTGTCATCAAGTTTTAGGAGACTATGATTTAATTTGCTTTTTTCAGGTAAAGCAAAGATTTGAAGTCGCTAAACAGCCTCACAGGAAAAATATTAAATACAAATATTTTTCATTACATAACATGCCTGCGGAGCGGGTTGAAAGTACTTCTTTTCAGCCCTAGGGAGAATCGCTTTCAACTGACAGCTGTCAAATCATTAACAAAAAAACTTGGTCATTTCACATTTTTATTGAACCATATTATTATTCCAACTTTTTATACAGACACTCAAACACAGCGCGATTTAAAATTAAAATAAAATAAAGTTCTTAAGAATAAAATTATAATAAGACTTTAAAGTTTAATTTTAAATATTTTTCTAAAATTATATAGATTTTGACAAAATCTTTGCCATTTTTTTAAATGATGATCATGAAAAATACTGGCTGTATAGCTGGACGACCAGAGGACAAAACAAACAAAATAAGCGAGAAAGCGACAACATCCGATCAACACTCATTTTTTCTTTATTTAATCATTTATGTTCTTATTTTCCTCGTATTTGTAATGAAAAGCACAATGTCGAACTATTAGCGTCCTCACTACGTTACGGGCGCCAAACCCCGCCTTGGAACTAAATATGTAACATCCACCCCTTGGGTATTATGTACTAATTTAATTAAGAACACAAAAAATGTTTACTTGTTCATAAAAGTAAATAATTGTTTATAATAATATATTCAAAAATTATTTACGCTGTAAAGATAAAGACGCAAATCAAAATGAAGATATCAAAAAAAAAAAAAATTCTTAAGTTTTAATCGATTTGGACTAAATATCGGGTATAGTTAACTGTGGTAATTTTGTATCCCGCCGTGCAAAATACGTTGCATGTCGAACCTAATCATAGTGCAATATGAGCTAGTGATCGAGGAAGTGTATTGAAAAATATATTAGATAGATGACATTATTTTGTGTTGTATGTTTTACCTACGTCATTTTAAAATAATTCTAAATTATTCATCTTTAAAAAATAACAGTATAATATTTGCTTACGCGTGCCAAGTTTTGCATATTTAGATTATTTTAGACACGATTTCCGGTCGCTAAATATTTTGTATTTATGGTTGATGCGACAAGGTAGTTATGAACTGAGACGGTTGTATTGGTAATTTTAATCATAATTACTCAGTAAATAAACATTTTTTATTGCTCAAATTTTTTTATTTGCGAATCCCATTTTATTTCACATACGACTTAATACTGACCGGGAAATTGCAAAAAACGTAAGAAAATCCGAATTTCGCGGGCTACCTTGTCGCCTTCACCTTAACTTTGATGTCAATAAACTTCAATGCCAATTAAGTTTTTAACTAGATTGAGTTCACATTTTCGTAATAAAACGATTATGCCAAATTACTGTTTGTGTTCATTAAAAAGCTATAATTATGTTCAAGAATAAGATAAGAATGACTTTAACTATTTTGAATACTTAAAACTAATGACTTTAACATACTATGTATATTAACATCGTAATGCATGAAATTAGCGAAGCTCGTCTGCTACACGAAGAAGTCAAAATCTTGAAATATTGACAGTGAAGATTCAAATCAAAGTTTTCGATCGCAAAAGAAGGATTGTTAACATTCTTAAAATCTGCATGAAGATGATTTGTGAAATAAAGATTTGTAAACGCTTTGAAAAAGTACTGGTGAAATCATTGTCGCCTTTTCTATGCGAAAGCTTTTAATTCATGAATCTTAAAAAGCCATTGACATTTCCAAATCCGAATACCCGCTGAGAAACCGTCACAATCGATTTAAAAAAAAGTTCTAAGTATCTATCGGTTAACTTTTTTAGGTGTCACGATCATGTTTTTCCTAACAGGTGAATAGCATGCAAATAGGAGAAGCCTACTGTAAATTTAAATAAAAATCCACACGAAACGGTAAATTTTTTTTCCAAAACAAACATAACAAATCGATGGCCATCAGAAAAATGCAAAAATTTTGATTCCAAAACCTAGTCTCTGATACGGTAATAGACAACATTTGTTTTAGTCAATTCTAAATTACGAACCAGCTTCACAGACGTTGACGTTAAAGAATTAACCTGTTGTTTCTCAGTACAACGAGGCATTTCAAAGATCGTGATGCCACAAATCATCGATACGATCCGAGACGAATCGACGTGAAAACGCGGAATCGTCGCTTATAATCGTTCATTCGGAAATGCTCACAGGGGAACAAAAATGTGAAGCGCGCCAAGCATTTGAAGCGCGCCACGTTTTTTGGCGGGAACGCATCGCGGGCCGGCGCGAATGCCCGCGCACGCGCGTACCGCCTTTTTATTTCTTGTCAGTGCAGCAAGAAAAAATAAACGCGTAAACAGGTTGTATTATTAGTTTTTCCTTGAATGACAAGATGACTGGAATTCGCCCCACGGTTGTTTCGTAACGAGCGCTTCCCACAGTAAAACTCACAAAGTTGGTTCTGATTCTTATAAATTGTTATGACATTTTGATTTCGTAGATTCGGGTTATTATTACAACGATTACATACGGATTCATACCTCCGTTCAATATCGATATTTACCAACCAAATATCACGATACCAATCATCGAAATAACACGCGTTCACGAATTACGGCTCGCATCAACAATTCAATTAAAGTGTTACATTGCCGGAATAATTCCGTTTGAATTAGAGTAATTGCGCGCGTGATTAGCCGGTTTCAGAAGGAAATGTAGGCCGCGGGCTCTCCCACGCCGCGCGCCGTCGACACCTAGCCTAATAGCGCGTCATTACACTATCTGCCGATACATCTCCGGTACGTCTCGACATCGACGGAACATTACTATCTGCTCGTATAATCGATGACCACTCGGCGCGACTTCAACAAAGCGATTGTCCGATCGCGCTCAACACTAATTACGATTTGGATTTGGAACGCGCGAAAACGTCATTTGAAACTGAATATTTTTTTATTTGGCTATAAGTATAGAGAATCAATTCTGGCTATTGACAGGTGGAAGTTTATGAATGGAAATTAATGGAAATTAGCGATAATATGAGTGGGCTTCCCGTGAGGTTAATACAACTAGGTCCATTAGCTCTGATTTGCATAAGACTACGTCTCATTTCGGATTTCTCTTGTATAAATAACATTGATTAAATCGTTCGGCACCCACGGCGCATACTTCACGGGATTAAGTGAAAATTAGCGAAGTGTTTATTATAAATTAAATAGCTACTTGATAACGGTTCAGTTAATAACGAGTCAGTTTAAAAAATAAAAAATTGTTATCACTTTTTATTAATGTGAAAGGAAAGAGCTTGTTATAATTGTTTATGGTCAGATGTGAGTCATGGACAAGAATTCTGTGTACAGGCGACATCGACAGTGGCGCGAAAAACATCCTTGTTTAAAAAAATAAAGCTAATTTGAAAAGAGAACATTGTTATTGTTTTGGATCTTCTCTATTAGGGAAAGATGTAGAAACATCTAAGAAAATTGCGACACAAGCTTCAGAATCACGGCACGTCCAACCTATTTACGTGAAGACTACACTAAATGATCTCTTTACATTGTTTTTATTCGAGATCCGTACACAGATCAGAACAAAGTTATTATTTTCGTTTAATTTAAAGAATTTTGGACCATAAGACCTTAAGATTGGGGTGGTTGGAGATTGAGAGTGATTGGCCAAGTGTGATCTTGACACAGATTGCGTTGAGGAAACAATATGTCATGTCATTTCTGAGATTCGACTGCCGCGAGGAATGGTAACTTAGTAGGCAAGTTAGATTTACTTAAGTATTCAGCTAGAAAATTACAGCCGTATTACAGATACGTATTTTATAGTCAGTTATAGATCTATCAACATAAGCTGCTAAAATCTATCAACTACAAAAGCTATCTCTTTCCTACAATCAAATAAATAAATAATTAGATAAAACAGTGCTCTCTCAAAATATAAAAGTCAAAAAAACTAAACAAAAATGTGGCTTAGAAATTATTTCAGGCAAAAACACTACCTAAATTCATTTTGACTGACGGTTTGACACCTCTACTGTAAAATCGTTGATATTAATAAATACTTTACCAAACACAAAACATGCGTGTATATAACCTTTGACAACATTTGGCTAGTTAAAAATTATAGTAAAAAACTGCGGATAATAAAATATATGTTAACGATAAATAATTCACGGACAGAAAAGAAGAAGTTGTCTTCCTAGTTGGAGAGGGATAATATGGTACTACGTTTCCCGTAGTCTACTCAGGGACAGATACATGAGGGCCAATGGGAGCAAGTACTTCTCTTGGTATAATTATTGTTTTTATAAGAAGAGTTTAGGAAAAAGTAACTAGCAAGTAGGTTATCTAACGACCTATTAAAATAAGGCACACTAAACACCAAAAAACGTTGTTTTTTTTTTGTTAAAGAATGCGGTCAACATTGCTGGCAGCCTCAGGTGAAAGGTTATCGTTCTATCCTCTTTAGGGCTTTAAAAAAAAAGAAATACAAATAACCGGTTTGATTATCGAATTGGCGCCAATAAAGCATTAATAAAAAAAACATTCAATCATTTTCGCGCCGTATAGAAAAACGGCTCTAAGCTCGTAAAAATATAGCCTTTTCACACTACGGCTACAAAAATGCATTTATTGGAATTTTTGCTTGTTTGTTAAAGCATTTTCTCTTATTAGAAGTATGGAAGAAGAAGTCATGCTGCGCCAACAAGGGCAAATAAAACCAAGTCACAACCAAGAGTATCTCTATTTTCTAAAGAGACTATTTTTCTTGTGCCTGCACCAATGCCTGCAACACATTAGCTGAACTATTTCTGATAATCTCGTTTTCTAACAGAAGCACCAAATGCAAACCTTAACAGGGTCTCCCATAAAGGTGATACTGCTGGTGATTCCCGCTCAGGATCTGCAGGTGGTGACTGCTGACCCAGTTCAGCCATTCTCGCTCCTGCCCGCCACCAGCTTACGGCTACTTATAACTTAACTGAGTATTTGGAAAAACTTAGACACACATGCAAAAACCATAACCTGTATTACCATTCTGTTTATATTTTCTCACATTCTAGGAGCAGAGACTCCACTTTTTTCCGTTCGTATTCTAATCGTGGGCTCTATGATGTACGAAACTCTAATTTCTTTCCATGTTATCATTGATTGTTGGATGGGATTGAGGCCTTTATTTGAACCTACGAGAATGAGTCTGTAAAATTTTATTTTAAGGCAGGCTTCTGTACCTACCTTTAGGTACATGATTGAAAACGAACGATAGTTTCATTTAAAATTGTGTATAAATCATTCAGAAAGCTTTATTAACTCAGTTTTCTTGGAAGCGACACGATAAAAATAACAGGTTTGTTCTACTAATCGTTATTTTATTTACTTATTGATTCAATGACTCAATACCGATCGACGTTCTCAAGTACATGTTCTAAAGTATAATTTGCTACAATTAACGATTGTCATAAGGATAACGTAACCGTAGTTACTGTATCGTTTATAACTATTTAAATGCCTCACAATTATGGCAGGGCTGTCGAAAAGCATTGGTAGTTGAATATTTAGACACTTAAAATTACTTAGGGCTAAGACTAAAAAAGATTCTATCATCGATATCCATGACAAACAAGAAAAAAATATATCTATAGTCAGCTACTGTGAAGCTTATGTCAATCATGTTTTAAACCATTGTTGGATGTAAGAGATGGGGAAGAAGACCAAAGGGACGATGGATGGACTGTGTGAAGGATGATATGGCTAGGAAGGATGTGACTGCTGAGGTGAAGAGTAGCCGAGAAGTATGGAAGATGTCCTGATGTGTGTGTGCTGCGCCGACCCAAATTAATTGTAACTTATCCCCATTAATTGTGGTGTTGTTGTAGTTTTTCTTGTTGATCTCTCTTAAGTTTATATATTTTGTTATATGTATGTATATATGTATTTATTCTTATATATTTTTTATTTATAAATATTTCTTGTCTTTTTTTCTGTTGTTGCACCTACTGAATATTGTCTCTGCATCACCTTAAGGTAGACCGGTAGAAAATGCCCAAGGCATTAGGTCCGCCTTTGTACAGTTTTTTGCTTGTGCATAAAGTTTAATAAATAAATAAATAAATAATTGGTGATGTGGGTGAGAAGTAAGAAACTTGATCTTGTTACAGAGTCAGAAAGTCCCAGACATGAATTCAGATTATTAACTTCGTTTCAGGGAAACTGGCTAAGTATCACAACATCAAAATGCTGAACGTGGCCATGAAAAACCACTTGTCGAAAGCTCTGAATGTATTATGAAATTTTACCTACAAAATCATCCGAACTACGAAAAGGGTTTAAGTATGCAAAGCTAAAGAACATTTTGATATTCGTAAAGATACAAGAGCTTTAAACAATAAAGCGCGCTGAGACATAGAAATCGAGTATAAATAAACTTGTAGGTAACAGTACCTCAGCCAAAGGGAAAAGGTTAGTAATAGAAAGGAGATGCGTTGGCCTACAGACTAACTGCAATATTTATCAACTTTGAACTTCAATATATGAACAACTAGCCTATTCCAGCGGCTTCGCCCGCGCGGAGGGAGACAATAGTCCCACGGAATAATCGGAAATACGGTTACGGAATTATGTGATAATCCAGGTTATAAACCATATGTGTGGTCATTTTATCAAAATCCGTTCAATAGTTTTTGCGCAAAAGAGTAACAATCATTCATAAATCTTCACAAACTTTCGCATTTAAAACATTACAAGCTGTTGCCCGCGACTTCGTTCGCGTGGAATTTTTTAAATCTTTTTTTTTCATATAAAGTATCAGAATCTTATGTCACTTCTAATACCTCCAAAAATATGTGTACAAAGTCTGATGATGATCGGTTAAGCAGTTTTCGCGTGAAAGCGTAACAAACAAACTTACACTCACATTTATAATATATTAGTAGGGATAGTAGGAAGTAGGACTATGTCCCGAACTTTCTTTCCTAAAGACTTTCAGATCAAATAAATGTCTGTTCCATATCTCAGGACTATAAATGTGGATGACTGTAAGAGTACAGGAAGACTAAAGAAAGAATAGATGGCATGTGTGAAAGATGATATGACTAGAGAGGAGGTGACTGCTTGTGTTATTCGTCAGTAACAAAGAAGTATGAAAGACTCCTCATAAAATTAAATAGAGAATGAATGACACAATTCAAGCCAACTGAATGAACATACAGGTTAGTAGCACTGTGGCATACGTACCTAAGTTTAACCAAGTAAAATTCTTTTATTCGTTCACTTTTGATCGCATTTTCCTCTTTAAGTAGAGCAGTCTCCATTTCCGTATTGTGGTTTGGTTTTTGCAAAGTTAATTGGAACTACTTTCGAGTTTTTTTCTTGACTACATAAGCTAGGTAGTGAAAAAATCGGGTAAATTCATTACCATTGAGAGAGACTATCACTGGTAAGGTGCAAGTGACATTGGTACTTACTTTTTGGTACGCGACGTGATGTAAAGTAGAAAATGAAGATTAGACAATAGGAGCATTTTCTCAGCAGAAGTTAACACACGTAGAACAAAACAGTGATTCAGAATGAATTAAAGACCTGCATGATCGAGGAGTGCATCGATACCATTGATAAAACCATACTGAGTTTGCCTAGTAAGCACAACCCTAAATTAACGGCCCTGTATTAATTTGTTCTAGTGAACTGATGAATGCCATGAAGAATAACTATTCAATATAATCTCAATAAACATGTATTTGCATAAAAAATATTAATAAAACTAAACGGTGCCCAATTTGAATTCAAAGATTTTTATACCACGCAAAATCTATACTTAGCAGAAAAACGACCTAAGTCCTATATTCGGAAATTTAAAGTTAGTTAAAAACTGACCCAGATTTAACATTAAATAGAGTTGATAGTAGTTAAAATCGTGTCTATAAGAGTTGCATTCTTCTGTTTGTTAAGATGTGTTTTATGGTCGTGTTACCGTTTATATGCTTTTTAAATTAACAACTTTAGCAAAAACTTAAATTGATCTCTATTAAGCGTATTTAATAATAGCGAAATCTTTAAAATAAAGTTTGTTTCCGTATGGTGAATGACTTATTTAAAGAATGTGTTAAGCAATAGCATAGTTTTCGACGACACGGTTGGCGCAGTGGCTCAGGCAATGGACTGCTGCGCTGCGTGTCGTGGGTTCGATCCCCGCACGGAACAAATATTTGTATGGCCTACAGATAGTTGTTTCGGGTCTGGGCATTTGTGTATGTGAGTTTAAATGTTTGTGAACGCACCCACGATACAGGAGAAATTCCTAGTGTGGGGCAACGTTTTAAAAAAAAAAATGACAATAGATTCGGAGAAATGGCAAATGATAGACTAGAAGCAAATTGTCATCCATGATATCATGACAACCTGAAGGATGCAGGCGCTGGAAAGCTTTTACCATCCAGGATAAAAGTTAAAGAACAGAGCCAGGTTGCTACATTACATCAATCATCGACACGAGACGAAAAACTTTTAGGTGCCAAGTGAGCCAAATATACCAACTGTTTTAAAATAAATAGGTATTGTTGGACATGAGAAACAAATAGCAAGTGGTATGAAAGTGTCGGTCAGTAATTGTCACGACTGTATTTGAAACTGACAAGTGGGGCATAGTACTATGACTAGAAGTGGCAGTGTAACTAGTGCTCCAAGGTATAAGGCCATATTCAACAGATGAAACTACATAACGAGAGGGAAATACCATAAACACAATGCTTTAGAACATAATTAGTCGAAGAAGGTTTACTAAATGAAACTACTGTCAAACATTTTGTTATAATCACAGAAATAGACTAAGCCGGAGTGAGTTCAAGAAACAAAGATTTTAAAATCACCGTAAAATTTAATTTAAAAAAAGTAAATCAAAATTTGAAGTAACTGTTGCAGTTTGCCGACCTATCTCATAACATTTGACAGCAAATCTAATGATCAGTTTTGATAAGATTAAAGAAATGAGATATCTGCTGATCACCTGAGCTATAGCGTGAGTAACACGTGCCACATGACAAGACGAACGGACAGACAATAATTTATTTTATAATCGTTATAGAACCATGCTAATTACTTCCCAAGAAATAGCAGTTGTAGGTAATATCATAATGCTACGTAATAATTTTAATTCCTCTACAATAAAATTGGAGCTGTTTTATATTTTTTCGAACATAGTAAAGAAGAACTTGGTGAAAAATTGAGTGTTGTCGATGTAGATAATTTAATTATAGAAGCTAAATGTACCAAAGAAAACATATTTGTGTTATGTAGGTATTATTCGAATCTGTACTGTTAACAAGGTGCAATATATTCATATTAAGAATAATATGAGCAGGAGGAGAATCATAAGTATAAACAAAATCAAGATCGAATCCTGACGGTTTTAGAATCAACAAACACAATTTACAAAGAAGAAGAGCCATTACAGAACAAAACGAGAACTGAAGACCATAACGTCATCCAAATAAGTTATCTCGTCCATCAATACATAAACGCTAATCAAGATAACATTTCACGGCTAATGACACACAAAACGAGCAACAACGTATAAATATCCAGCAATAAATTGTAACATTAACGAAGGCAACTCACAGACATTACTTACTTTAAGAGATACATATTATACATCATCCGTACGTTTTAAATTGTAAAGTTTGGTACACAACTTCATTTACCGTTCGCCTATTTATTTTAGTTGTTAGCCACTATCTCGTTACGACTCGATACAACTTGATAATCCGTTATTTATGTCCGACATTTTTCAACAAGAGCCTCGCACGCGACTTGTCGCCCGGCTCTTGAACACCGACAAATGTTCGACCATCCACCTTTTGTTGCTCTAACGGTTGTGTTTTGATATCATTAGGAAATTCTCGGCTTTTACGACAGTGAGAAATATTGTTTCTAATATACAGATTAGAGATTTGTCTGTTACTAATGTAGAAAGTAGTAGACGCAAAGTCAGTGACGGATGGGACACCCGATTAGAACCTCGATTACTGCGACACGGAACGATAAACGTACGATTTTGATTTGTTGCACCCAGCGGTAGATATAGATTCTCTTAAGCGAATAGGAATGTCGGAGCCGATATCGAAATTCTATGGAAAGTCTTTAACTCTCTGGAATGTAAACAAAGCCGCCCACAGAGAACTGCATATCTAAATGAACACTAAAAACCGGACACGGAAGACATCAAAACAGTACCAAATCAAATAATTAAAGTTATCGTAAAGATAAGCGGTTGGGAAACGTTCAAGATTTGTATAATAAAGCTATTGGGAGGCACGTGCTGAGAATGCGCCCATTTCTGTCGAGCACTCCACAACCCCATTAGCTCGCGTCGGGTTTTTGTAATTATCGACTTATTAAATGCCGCGAGAGATTTATGTCAGGCCTGCAACAGGTAAATCTGTTTCGTTACACCCATCGCTGTCAAATGAACATGCAAATGTATCGGAAACTGATGACGACATTAATGCTCATATTACTTAACACCACACAAACTACATTAACCCTCATTTAATCCATATTTACTTATGTCTGACAACAAAAGAGAATTCATAAATCTATAAGAAACTGCTAAGACATAATGATTAATTTCCATGATATCTTAAAGCAAATTGTGCATATAAAATGATGTTAGAGAGAAATAAAACGAAGGCAGCATGCACAGAGTCACTGACCACAACAACGTACGAGCGACGAAGACGAAACGAAGCCTTGCGATAATCATAATACGCTTGCAGATATGTGATTAGCTGTGGGGTCACGAAACGGTCGGCGTTAGACAGAGAAGACATCCTGTATCCTTTTCAACCACATGGACAGTTGGATGGCGCCGTCTCTGTCAGGCAAACGACCGCAGGGCGCCTAAACCGCTATAGTAAACTGTGACCTCACGAAATTCTCAGCGCACGATACCGAGGATGATTCACGTGTAATGACGGACGTACAGACGGACTGACATATAGAGATGCGGACACTAGATGAATTCCAAGCGACAGGTCGGGAGAAAAAGTTGTTTCAATTTTAAAAACGGTCATGATTATTATGGACTGTTATCGTTAATTTTATTGAGCCATCACTGACATTAACATATTAAATTAGTTTTTGTTTTAAGATATCTCGATTTGTTGTGTATATTTGTTCGTAATCTATGATTTCGATGGGAGCTTCACTATTTCATTAAGCTGTCATCGATATATAATTTAAAGAATCCGCATTTGTTGGCATTCTGTGACCTTGATTGGTATCTGGTCGGTAGATGGAAATTTTGAATTCCGAGGCAGACTCTGTTGAATGTGAAGTCCATAAACTCATAAGCAATAATGTTTTATAATAAAGTGAAACTATAATGTTTGATGCAGATGTGCTATAGCTGGATACGGTACAGAGGGCACGACCAGACGGAACAGGTTTGCTGAGACTACTAACGTAGTAACCAATATACATGCGGACCGTGCATTACTCTCAAGTATTCAAGATTATACGACGTTAGAACGGAACGAGTTGGCTGTGAGAAAATTTCACCTGTAGGAGCCCTATCAATGTTGATTTAGACGACCTTTCACGTGGTTTGCTATGAGCAAAATGTTTTGCGTTATTTTCTGCAAGTACAGTTGTAGTTTTTGTGGTAGAGAAATATTATGTTTTACAGAAGGAATAGGGTTTATAAGATATGTAATGCTACGGAAGATAGTGTACTGGAAGTGTAGATATAGAGAATCAACTAATTTAACCCAATAGTATATATTTAAAATCGATTGATTTTTCGACAATTGGCGAAAATATAGTTGTTTTTTTTTAGGATAATTTGTGCCTCCATTGATGATAAAATCAACCTTAAAAAAAAGAGAACCAAGCACAAAAGTAAATGCCGATAAACGTAAATTGGAAATTAAATCTACCGCAGATATATTTCATGAGCCAACATCACACGTCGTAAAGGAATTAGTATCGAGAGTGTGAGAGTACGTACAGATAAATCACCTACACAGTTCGTTAGGAACGGGCTGCGCACCACGGGGGTCCACGTTCGGTCCCGTGCCGGCAAGTGGAACGCTATTGAGGAACCCCCTGTAGAATATTTTGACGGGCCATACAGTGCTATGTTCGGTACAGGTTGATGAATGGTGAATTTAAGATTCTTTGCTCTTTTATAAACTTCAGAATTTCTTTCTAGTTATGCTGTTGCTTCAAAATTATCATCAGCACTTTCGTTAACATTAACTCCTTCTACGGTCAAAGAATTCTTCTAATTGATTATTAATATGTCCTACAAGGATTTGACCAATGAATTATTAATAATTTTCTACGAACAACTACTAAGTTTAACGATTACATCACTTGACAGGTCAGTCAATCGCCTTTGATCATACAATTGATAACGTTAATATCAGCTTTCACACCATTTAAGACGAATGAACCGACAAAAATGTGGCAATTAATTAATACAATGCTAATACTATGTAATATTCATAATGTATGAACATATTTGAATAATTAAATAACTAAATCTATTGTAGGCGCCATTAGAAATGATAGCATATTCACATTCCGCATACCAGTGTGTTTGTCGTGAGCAACAGGTTTTTTGATCATCATACAACACAGACAAAGGAATTTCACAATCTGCCACATTCGGCGATAATACCTGTTAGTCTTTTTACACCAAAATAAAAGGTTTATTTCCCTGACCGAGATGAAGGCGTCCGTCAAATTTTAAAAAGTTAATTATCGGATACTTTTACCATTTGGTGTGGCTCGCTCGGCGATACATCATACGGACGAATATAAATCACCGGGTGATTGATAGTGGTTTACATCTCACGCTCGTTCGCTAGCTCCTTTTTTAATCCGACACAAATGATTTTACACTTTGATTCCTTTTTGTGATGCCATTTCGCTTCGGAGTTTACGATTTGTTCGGAATGGATTTTGTACACCTGAATTTGTTGGGACTTGACCACCTTTTTATGTTAAAAGAGCCTTTTGATCATATTGAATGGGTTTAGATTTAATAATGGTTGTGTGGAAGCGTGCTGTCGAAACTAGCCTTTATATTGTAAAAGTAATTTTAATACTGTTAACTAATTCAATGTGTAATTCTACGCCGAGTTTATGATTTTGTAAAAGTCGTCTATTGCGAACGGTTTCATCGATTGTGAAGTTTGACCCCAGTATTTGTGTACTATGAATTGGAAACTTTAAATCCAATATCTTCGTACGTGACCCCATGCTGCTACGTTCTGAACGGCGTTACTTTGGAGTACTCCATGAGGAACAGTGCACGAACATGACATAAAGGCGGGTGCTATTTAAGTACCTATCTATTCTAAGGGCACAATAACTCGATGAAATCTCCTTTCATCGCGATGTGAAATTTAATATTCACTACCGTACACTGTAAAGCCAATGTTTATAGTGAAAACCTATCAAGTTTCTAACAACTATTGAGCGGGAGACCCGTCCTACCTGCGTACAAAAACCTTTACTAGAAGAGATTAGCGTAGCGTTTTCTATTGTAGTTGTACCCCGATTCACATGCAAATGCGTGATGAAACGTGCGGAAATATAATTAGCTTAGGCGATATCGAAGGGTCGTGCACCTTGCCAAAAACTGGTTTTATGTTTCGCCTTTTAATTAATGTTTTGGGTAGTTGTAACTTCTGACCAGTGTCCACTAGGGATGGGGTGTTTTCGCGACGGTCCGTGGGAAAGCGTGTTTTGGACGATGGTATCTTTATGTTGGTCGGTAAGAGTCTGTTTTTCCGAGAATGAGGCCATTACACGCAGTATGAGAGCGTCGTAAGACATGTCACAGTTATTATGCTCACTAGAAGCGATATAATCTTTCGGCTATGACGCACACAGAGGCGGTCCGTATGTGCGGAGTTATTCTCGTCCAAAGCGTTCGTTCTGATTGTTGACATGATTAAGTTGTATCAATCTGTGGGTAAAACCGTACGAAGCGTTATTTGTAAGTACAAGAGTCGTTGAGGTCAGATTTGATTTAACAATCTATTAGTAAGTTTGTCGAAATTCTATTTCGCTTTGTTTTTTATCGACATTTTGTAAATCAGTCAAGTTTTAACAGGAACTGTACGCATTGAAACCCACGACCTTATAAAAATCTTGTCCATCAAAACCTAACGTTACAATATTCTTCCCCGTTACCATTAAAACCAAAGCTAAAATAATCAGTTCCAGTTTTCAACCCGTAATCCGCATCATAAATCATAAACCACAATCCATTAGCAACAAAAACGCAAAAACGTTACCTTTCTCACGCTACAATATTTGCAAAACTAGGACTGGTGTAATGCAAACAAACCCGGTCTTACGGTCAGTTGGGTCACAATAACCAGGTGTCCAACCCACCCCCTAAGAATAAGAAGCTACATCATTGTGCTTAGAGGCGTGGTAAGGCGTAAGGGGAAAATATTGCGAATTTTTGACCCTTCGATCAAGGCCTGGGAACGTAAAGATGATATTTTTGACATGTAGGGAACAAAGGGTGTTATTGTGTATGGTCAGTGGTCATTTGTGTATGAGTTCGGTTTTGACGGTATTGCAAGCGAAAGGTTAAGGCAGCTTAAAGTTTTGTTGCTAAGTGAAGTATTTATGGGTTGAAGACTTTGAGCTTGAGATTTAGTTGACATCTGACCAATTTTCTGAATTATGAATCGATGCGAAATTTCTGAATCGTAGTAGCTATTTATGTTAAAGGTGCAGATGATTTTAATTTTCGAAAACAGAAAATAAGCTTGAACCAAAAACGATCCCTCAATTCCAAAACCGTTCAAACCTTGCATATTAATTAAAATTATTCCATCATCCGCTCATCATTACCAACACGGAAGATACTCTCCAATCTACCCGCAAAAATCACCCATTAAAAATCAAGCCTGGGGGACCCGGAATCTTTCTAAATGACCGGCTTAACACAAAAAACTTATTAAGATATAGCAAACAATGAGAAGTGATTGATGCCACGCTAACAAAAGGTGCTTGTTCATTGTTCCACTGACGAGCAAACCCGAGGCACACTACATGTACCTACACGTTTACATTTAAGTATGCACTTTTTAATAAACCGGTCTACTAATGCGTTTAATTAATCAATCCATTTGTAAGCTTTGTTTCATATTTGCATTTGCATAGAGTTGATAACTGTACTCAATGGCGACCATTTATGCCCCATTCGGCTTTGATAGATTATTAATGTACAAGATTAATAGCTGAAATTAAATGAACTGAATGAAATAATAATCGTAGTAGTGGTAATTAAAAAGGATGTAATGTATAGTCATATGGTACAAAGAGAAAGCAAGAAAGCTACATCTGAATGAGTCGATTGAGCAACTCATACTCGTAATAATACTGATATCTCATATCATGGCGACGACAAGAGCTCTTTCAAATTTCAAACCCAAACAACTAACATTGTAAAGGTTAAAAGCAAAACTGACCACTCATTTACAACGGTTACATAAACGGACATCACACAAAAAACGTATCTCTTACATCAAGTTCTATCACAATTAAACGTATTAGGTGGTAGCTCCATCCTCAATGGACCTTTTCAAAGCTAAAACGTTTTACAAAACATCCACCAACTGTGAAACAATATTATAAAAAAAGTACAAAAGATCTTCTCTAATCTCCGCATCTACCAGTTTGATATCTAAGACGATTACAAAGCGACAAAAGGGGCACACTTACTTTTTTTTCTATTAACAGTTAATCTCGTATAAAAAGGAGACTGAAGTTCGCACCTTTCTATTGTTCTCAGGGCAAACAAATCGTTTGTTGCCCAAAATATGACGGGGTCGAGATACTCAGTGTTGTCCTCAAGGGTTGAATGAGAGCAGCGGGTTACCGTGTCCTTTCCGGTACGATCTGGCCTCTGCATTATCAAAGGGAACGACCCTAATGACGCAAATATGGGACACGTAAAAAGTTTTGTAGCAAACATAGATACAGAGAACTTTAATGAAGTCGGTGATCATATTTGGAAAATAATAACTGTCATGGATGGTCATAACGAGGTCCATATAACAGCAGGTGTCGTTAAAGCTGCCGAAATAGTTGGCAAAGAAATAAATGATTTTAGAAACAAAAATTTAATGCGAGAGGTCGTCAAACGGGTGTCATTCGAGGCTATATGGGTTATAATAAGCGCCTCAGCGGGTGTTCCGTCCACGTTATGAACTCTTCAACCTCGGTGCCCTACGTCAAGACCGTTTCCTTTATGACATGAGGAAATTACATCGGTCGCGTGTTATCTTTTAAAATGTGCACCTGTGCCGTTTGAGTTTTGGGTAAATAATTTTTAGCTACACGTGAATTTTCGGCCATGAAATGTTTTGAAGTGATTAAGAGTTCAATAACTTTTTCATAATGCGCAAAAGACAAATACATATTTTTATTTTTGCTTTACTATTTAGAAAAGCTAAGAGCAGTAGTTATGGTGCGTAGTACTTTTCCATTGTTCGTTAAAATTAAAGAAACGCCTGAAGTCAACGGTTCCACAATGTTGTATTCAATGGGCCATTAAAAGCAATATAGTCGCACATCATAAAACTGACAGTTCGTCAAGGTTCACTCATTTCTGAACAGCCTTGACCCGATACAACACTAGACAATATTACGCATTAGGGTAAACAAAAGAATAACCTCCTTTTCTCCATCACAAACAAACTTTTAATCATTAAGTTCGATGTTAGTTTCAAAACTATTTTCACTACTTCTTGAAACGTACGAGGTCACACAAATTCCTGAATGCCATCAATCACTGCGCTGTCTTTAAAACAATAACCGGCCATATTAATTCCATCGTAATAATAACCTATTACAGCCCATAACTTTATATTAACATTGATCGTCAACAGTTACTTAGAGTTGTGCCCTTGGGCAGTCTCTCCACTAATGACTCGACAAGATTAATGATTTCACTAATTATACTTGTGACAATCAATGTATCTTTAAAGCGAGCTTTTTGTGTTAGTTACACCGCATATTCTAGTATTATTGATGTATTATGTCATTTATCAGTAGCAACCAATAATTTTGTTGTATTTGTAACTGTATAACGTAGTGATTAAATAAATTTCATGTGGTGGGTTATTAAATATAGACATAGATTTGTTTAAACATAATGAAGCTGTAGATCAAAATAATAGAAAAAAAGAGTAAGTTCAATAGAACTTAAATCTAATGGCAGAGCAAATTATAACAAAACTTCTACAAAATACGCAAATATAAAGGATTTGGTGTGAGAACATTCATAATTGTCATCATACTAAAGCAAAAAAACTTGCGAATTTATAGTATCTTATCACCTAATACTTACATACTGACAAAAAGTACCGGTGAACAAAAGAAAATTTCAGTTTAAAACGCGTATGAAATGTCTCAATATAGGCATGGCTGTTAGTTGCTTTTCTATCTACGTTGCCAATTTTGTTAGTATGTATTTACCAATAATTTAGACCTGGTAAACAATTTGGAAATTTCATGCTGACTTCTTTAAAATTTTATAGATCTTCTCAAATAAATTTTGACTCACCTTCCCTCCTCATGCCCATTTTGAGACATTTTCTTAGCCTGCAGTACTGGCATTGGTTTCTATGGTGTTGGTCGATTGGACAGTTTCTATTTCCCCTGCAGGAGTACGTCAGGTTCCTTCTCACGGACCTCTTGAAAAAGGATTTGCAACCTGTGGGAGAAATTACATAATTGTAATGTTAATTTTTACACTTTCACTTTGATCATCATCAGGTGGAACTTCGTTGAGAATAATTTAAATAACTTTGATTTGGGTTCTGACTTCTATTGCTATTTACGATATAATCACTTCATAAATCTGGCTTTGATGCGACAACGTGTTTAAAATTCGGAAGTCTGTTCGTATATCATCATCAACGTGTAAAATATTCGAATCTGTCAACAAGCTCCCGTATTTTGTGACCGTATGCAAACTTGGGGATACCCTAATAATTTACAATACTTTATGATTGTCGGTAGAAATTACTTGTTAGCCTATTTTGTTAATATGCTTAACTCTATTAGCATAATACTATATATCAATTGCTACCCGATATCGAAATACGCCGATTTGTATGGACGTGTCAAATAAATACGAATTAATAAAACAGTTAAAATACCAACTTAACGATCTTAAGACAGTTAAGACCAATCTCATGAATACATTATGCGTAAATATTAGAATAAGAAACAATTTGCTTTGAAACGCGCAACGTGGCGCCTTTAGTCAAAATACATTGAAATATGCTGGAATTTTAAAGGCAATAAGGTTGAGAACCGTATGGTGTTCTACAAGGAGATGGTAAAACATAGTTTGACGTTTACGGTAAGAAGTCGAATTTTCAATAAAAAAAACTTATGGTCACAAGTCGTAGTAAATTATTAAGAAAAACATCTTGGTTGTCATATGAACGCAATAATTTATGGAAAATTATTATTATTACCTTCAGTTTTGGTTAGTGTGTATGTTATGACATAAGTGGGAGGGTGATTTCTAACTAAATTAAAGTCGTCTGCTTTTTCGAAATTTAGATTAGAAGTAGCATGTTCACTAGATATTAAATAATTGAATAAAGTACCGTGATTGGACAACTTCGTGCGTTTCTAAGGAAGTTATGCAAACATCTAATCATTATGTATTAGTGCATTTAAATATCAAAGACATTTATCCATGTTTATCTACAAATGAAGGGATGTCCTAAAATGCATTATGCTATTGGAAACCATTAGGAGTTATACACAAATCTTCTCGCTCCCCATCAACACTCCTACCTTATAGCTGTTTCAAGTTACATTAGGCACCCATTTTCTTTAATTCGAAACCTAAAGAAAGTCGATACTTCTACAAATCGTGCAACGGGTCCCATCCATCGATTTGAACCAGAGATTTTCGATTACAATCAAATGACTATCGATATCTTAAACGATTTGACTTCCGAAATAAAATCAGAGCTATAAAAGATCTTGTTTCCTTATAAACTTTAACTTCTTCATTTTAATTACTGTATATTTAATTATGACTATCATGTTTCTTTTATATGGAGCTTGATATGGCCATTAAATTAGAGTATTTTTAAATATCTGTTTTTTTTTGTTTGTAAGTGTGAGGGTCTTTATAGTATTGCTACAGGTAAGTGACATTTTTAAGGCAATACTTGACTTTGCTAGTTTTACTATGGTTTGATAACCAATTAGGAGCTATGGTCATCTCTTTTAGTGTTTTTTTAAATTAAATTAGTGAAACTTAAACTTAACTTAAACTTACTGCCATATGGATCTTTTTGACAACATTCGGTGTAAGCAACCAGTGTTTTGCTTAATAATTATCTTTAAATCGAAGCACATAATTTTGAATAATATTAACGAAGTTAATAGTGTTGTCTACAGTTTTTCTTATTTTTACCCCCCCAAGGAGTTCCTTATGTAAATTACATGCAATTATGATATTCCAACAACATTTTTACTTGCGCAAATTATTTGTACATGAATGTCAAAGTAAGAACAAAGTGTTCCTTATAGAACAAGTCACAGTAAAATGTTAAAACTGTCTGACGTCTTAAAGGACAACATCTTGTTTTTTTTTCTTTTACGTACTCATTATTGTGTAACTATTTACGAAGTATTTTTATATTGTTCTTAGTTCCAAGGCTTTTGTTATTCAGAATGAATAATGAGGAAACAGTCTTTCGAAACTATTATACTCGTACCTACCTATAGTTGGAGCTAGCCAATGAACGTTTGAAGGAAATTTTGACGACTAAACCTAGAATTCTATATTTGTTTAATATTTTACAGATTCGGATCGATATGGGAGTTTAATTGAACGGGTTGTCTTTGTTAAAGTGCGCTTAGCAATTATAATTATCTCACTATTCAAAATCGTGACCATAGATTGGAAGATGCTTGGGTAACTAAAGGCGAAGGTAATATTGTTCTAAATATAGGTACATTTAGACGCCTTAAGAGGCAGGAATACTGCCAGTAGCAATGGAATAATTGTTATTGAGGATTTTAATGGTAGGAACATAGATTTAGAATGAAATGAAGTTTAAGCAGAGGGTGAATGAACATTATAAAAATTTCAAGATATCTCACATAAGATTTGACAACAATCTTTTTTTTTGGTATAGCTAAGCCAGATCCTGTTCCAAAAATAACAAAACACAACGATTCCTATTTCAAAAATATTCCTAATCTGCTAACCAACCAGACGAACGGTTAAAAATAAGCAGGTAACTGAAAATTCAGCGCATTTAGGCAACAAAGCGCAGCTCTCGCGAGGTTTCTAGCTAGTTGCGATACCGTTAGAGTTTTGCTCACGTACTCAGTGTGCAGATAAGCCGCTGTGCGGTTAGCGCAGGCTGTTCGTACGTGCGGCGGGTTAGACGCTCGTTAGGAAATGGTTGTGGTTTTTTTTGATGAATTTTCGGGTTTTAGTAGAATTTTAGTAGGTTTAATGTTGGTGTTGGTTAGAGTTTGCGAAATTAATTTAGATTTTGAACAAATTTCGTAGATTTTGGGCATTCTACATAATCCACTAATATTATAAAGGCGAAAGTTTGTGAGTGTGTGAGTGTGTATGTTTGTTACTTCTTCACGCAAAAACTACTGAACGTATTTGAATAAAATTTGGTAGTCAGATAGTTTATAACCTGGATTAACACATAGAATAGTTTTTATCCTGATTTTATCTTTCCGTGGGATAATTTTCGAGTTGTTGCGGGTGAAGCCGCTGGCAACAGCTCTACTTTCAAATAAGTTTTTAGTTTCACATACAATCTTGCCGTTAGAATATCTATATAGCATCTTGTCATTTCAATCTGTGATTTCCAAAATAAAACATCCTATATTCAATCAACTCATCACCAGTGTAACAATTGTTGGTGAACCAAATAAAATAAACCCTTTCTATTCTACATTCTAAGCTCCTACGATGAAATTTCTGCAGAACACTCTTACTCAATTTTTTCTTCCTTCTTCCTTGTCAGTTCATAAACTGTTAAATAAATAAATCCTAGTCCCACATCCGCGTTCCAACCGCGGCGTTTACCCGCTAACACCGCATACAACCTCTCCGGGAACACTGCCTCCCAATTACCACCTATCGCTGGGAACATCAGCAGTTGCAAATTGTATTCCACGCAAGATGATAAAGAGTGCATCGACACAAAGATTTGAAGTGAAAATAAAAACAATGGTTCAAGCTTAGATTCTTTGACATAAATCCCGAGAATTGTTGAGAAAGTGAACGGGGAGGAAATAGATAGTGCATCGCGGTTAACCAGAGTATGGCCGGAGTTTATTTCTTAAGAAGAATTTATAGAGGTATATTTTGCGACAAACGTCAGGTCTGGTGTGGAACGAAGCAAACTTCGAGGCAGATGTATTGGCAAGATTATTACTGATTATGGATGGGCTTAAAACGTTAGAAATCATCAGGAGAGTAACATTTTTACTCTTTAAAAACAGCAAAGTAGAAGTGACACTACTAAAGCAAATTAATGTACGATAAAAACAAATTAAACTTGTAAGTAAACATAAAGTTAGTTTCAAATTATCATGAATTACCAAAACCAATTGGCAAACTAATATAAACTGAATCCTAACTAAAAATTAACAGTAGTCTCCCCATGAAACGTAATAAATACCTGTTTTATATGAAATGTCATTAAAATCATTGGAATACTGGTCATAATTTTAGACTACAGTTATAAAAGGGAGAGACATTTTATGTAGCTATCAAGCTTTCATACTTGTGGTAATGGCTGGACAAGGTCTCTGTACCAATGAACCTGAAATTGAAAGACTTTATTTACAGAAATGGCTATTTTTTCAGGTGATGGAGACACAAGTCATTAATAAAACGGTTTTGTAACTGATGGTCCTAATTCCAGTATCTGAACTGATTGGCCATTTTAAGGATGAAAATACGATACCAATTGTGCTAAAGAAGAGAAGCGGATTAAAAATCTCGGCCTAAATGAATTTTATCATTGAGCATTGTGACCAAGGAATAGGTATTTAGCGAGTAGATGACCGTGTGTCATCTAGTAAAAGTTAAGCAGCCAAAGACCTTTAAAAGACAGAAAAAACAACATTTTACTAAATCTTCGACAGGTAACTAATAGTAGATAAAAATAAATAAAACTAGGTATGAAAATAAACGCAATCGAAATGTGAATAAACCGACAGGTTGCTTGAATGTCAACCTGGCAATGGGTGACGCATTATAAAGAAATAAACTTGTCGAGCGATCACTACTATTGTAATGGGTTCAGTATATGAAACTAAATATGAAGATGTTTTAGATGAAATATTGAACCCTTCGGACACAATTTAGAGAAAACAATAACTCGCATTAGCACTTGACAATTTAGTAAGTTCTATTCACATTGAAGTAGAAAGCATAACTGTAAATGAAATAGGAGAAAACTCGAAGCACACATGCTTATTAGGATGATTTGAAAATAATGGAAAAACGGTTAGATGTGAAAGACCCAGGAGCGGGAAAGATAGAGTGCAATGAAAGAAACCTATACGATACTACAGTTGAAGAACAAGAAAAATAGATCAAATCTTAATAGAAAAGGAAAGATACACCAAAGAGCAAAGAAGATTTTTAAACCTATTATCAAAAGTAAATCACAATAATAATATTACAAAAGTATAAAAGCCACTAACAGATGCGGAACTCCATTGGCAGTAAAGTGTGGTGTCCACAATTATTGGCGAACTAATGACACCTAGATTACAGGTTACTGCTGACCCACATATAGCACGAGAGGTGACGTAACACCGGCTTGACCGTAATGGCAGCTTAGATGATGGATTCGAGAAAATTTTGGTTATGATGGTAGTTGATGGGAAGGCGGATAAATAACAAGATAGAGAGTCGGTGGCCATTGATCATATTGTTTATGAAAGAGAGTAATACCTAAAAGCAGTACAAAGACTGATTTGGAACTGCTTTAATTATGAAGAGGAGTTAAGAGGTCTAGACATAATGTGGAAACTTATGTAAATTGGATACAAATTGGCTCTAAGTCTAGAGACAGTGTTTCAAGACCTATGTAACAAAATTCGGCAAACAAAAATTAGATTTTTTTTAATAACATAATGTCGAATGATTGATTTAAAAATGTTGGTTAGTTGAATTCCCACGCATTTTAATTGAAATGTGGCGATCTCTTTATCCCAAGTAACATATTGATATAAATAATAAAAACTATAGATCGTTGCCATTTTATTACTCTTAGGGTTCAAAGTTCGAAAAAGTGTGAGTGGCAGGTTGGTATCCCATCGAATGCATCATGCATCACGTTTACGACTTCACTAGCGAATATTATAGCCACAATGAGTTATCACCGCAATAAAAGTCGCAGGGCTGTTGCGCAATGCGACTTGCGACTGACCGTGCATACGTGCGACATAATTGTACCATAAATACAATTGAATATTACTGTTGCTTATATTTATAGTGAAGATTCATTGAAGAATTTAGATTCATTAAAATTGCAATTATGCGCACATATATTGTGTTGTGAACTTGTGATTTATGAATGAAAATGTGAGAGGAGGTAACGGATGGTTTTGTTCACGTCTTCGGGAAAGCGGTAACGTTATTTACTGCCTGTCAGTTTAGAATGCTCTATGGCTTATCGACCACTGCTCGACATGCGAGAAATTGAAGTAATGGTTTTAGTCACTACACAAGTGGCTTGGTGTATTCAGAATCAATGTTCTAGTGGCTTTTTGTAACGATGATGATTATTTTGTTGAGTAATATATTTGAAAAAAGAACCCCACATTTGAAGGACAACTGGTAAACGGGTGCATTCCTTTAAATCGGTAACACTAGAGTCTAGAAAGGTCTACATAGGAAGACTAACCACCGTTTTTAAAATTGCTAGTGAGTTGTCAAAAATCTTTTACAACTAGTAAAGGAATTTGAAGAAGGCAACATTGAGATGATTGGAATGCACACGACACGCCATGTGACTCTAAGTAATTTCAGAAAAAAACCTTACATAACAAGGAATCCTCTTTGTACGTTGAGCGACAAAAAATCAAATGTAGAGACGACTGAAACACTATTATCAATTATTATAGTTGATGCATCAGGTGGAATTTTAAATGTATAGGCATGCAAGTGTTTTGTAGTGGTACCATAAAAATCCCATCACAGTGATTAGTAATAAATATCAGTCATCTAGTCAAATGCCTTTATTGAGAACGTGACCTCGGAATGTATTACTAGCAATTTTGTAACAGGCAACATTCATATTTATGACAAACACTGCCAATCTAATGGTGACAAAGTTGATGTGGAATATTTTTTGTTTTTTGTGTGCCAAAATTGCCTACGTTACTGGTAGTCAGAAGTCTAACAAGTTGTCTGAGATGTGGAATTTTGGTGCTCAGCAGCATTCAGGTAGATGGATATGGATAGGCAGCCGCTCCATACAAAACACAAATATAGTACTGCATCCAGTTAGACTGGTAGTCGATTCAATCTTAGTAGGGAATAAGCGAGACATTTGGTTTGCCAAAATTAAAGGGCAATGCGAATCAGTGGAAAATCTATACTTGAAATCAAAATACTCATAATACTATTTTCAGCTCGAAATAGTCCGTCAGTTCCCATAATATTGTATTAAATTTTACAAAACTTCATAAAAACAAATAAAAAATTGTCAAGTGTCAAAAATAAAATCCAAGTGTATTATTTTCATAGCTCACAATATCAAAATAAAATAAAAGAAGTCTTATTCGGTATAATAGGTATTTACAGCACCTGTCGGTGTTGCCAGTGTAATAAATAAAGATAGCTAAACGCCATTAAATCTTCATTTAGTGGCCAGTGCTGTTGTCTTGTAAGACAAGAGTTTCCGCTTTTCTTCCAGATTTATGGATTTGTGGCAGTAGTCGAGATAATTGATTGTGGATAGTGTTAATGTTCTTATTTTATTTAGGATAAAACTTGGGGACTTTATTTACCTAACGCCATAACTTTTCTGTTTATCTGAAGGAAAGTTGTCTTCATCTGTTTGCTTTGGCAATTTCTTCAAATCTAAGATACCGATAAAGACAGTAAACTTTTTAAATGCATTTAATCCTAGCAAGATTAAAATCAGCCTTATTGTCAGAGTGTGCATTAAATACATAAATAAATTTTATAGGTTGAAGCTCCTATTGATCAAATTCTTAGAAATGTGTGATTAATTACGAGAAAAATACCTGTTGAGAGATATTAAGACGCCTTAGTTTCTCCCAATAGACAATATCTCTCGTAATAAAATACAAACTTAATGAAGGTACAAAAGTTACATTAAAATCGTAACGATCCTCAAAATTGAATTAGAAGTAAATCAATTATTCGAGCTGGTCATTAATGAAGTTCATCAATCATTGAGTTAGGACTCAGGTCGTTAGGGCCTTCGATTAGATATAAGGCCAAGATCTTGATTCTAAGGTAGATCTGGCCATGACATCGTAATACCAGGTGCGAAATAATATGGCATTAGTGAAGTAAATGTCTGCCATTTTAGGTTTAATGAAACTTGTGGTTTAGGGAATTCAACGGAATAAAAACGTTATAAATATGTAGAATTTTGACATTCAAAAATGATTAAAACAATGCACATAAGCGCTAAATGTGCTTTTAATTTGTATGTAGCAAAAATTTACAAAGAAAATAATAATAATAATATTCCACAACTATCACACAACGCCATCTAGTCCCAAGCTAAGCAGAGCTTGTGTTATGGGTACTAGACAACTGATAAACATACTTATATATTTCTAAATACATACATATTATAGATAAATTACACCCAGACACAGAACAAATGATCGTGCTCATCACACAAACATTTGTCCTGGGTGGGAATCGAACCCACGACCTCCGGCCTAGCAGTCAGGGTCACTAACCACTAGACCAACAGGCCAGTCATCAAAAAGGACTTATAAGATTTTAAGTCCTAAATAATACAATAAAGCAATTACTTTGTAAAAGAAATTGCAAAAAATTAAACACGAATTTGAAATAGTGATGCGCACATACACGTATAGCCATCAACATACATATCGATACTCAACTTCCCTTAATCATTTCATTAAGACACGAATGCACAAAAGAAGGAGTCTAATGAAAAATTACTCGCTTTAATGACCCATCGGATAGCCTTAATGATCTAGGTCCTGTTCTTGAGAATGTATCAGCACACACACGGCCATACGGCCCTTGTGTTGGCGAACAATTTTTATTAATTTCAATGTGTTAAGATGGACACTTGACCAGTTTCAGAATAGGTTTATAGAATTATAAAAAAGAGCGTTGTAACATGAAGCAAATCATTTTGTACTTGTAAATTAATTTTGGAGTACTAACGGCGATATTATATGGGATTAAGTACTGAAGTTTTAAATTATAATACAAGTTTTGGTTATCGTCAAGTGGCCATGCATCTTGATTTGAATAAAAATCTAAATTGCAAATTAATACCTTTTGTTACCGGTCGATATTGGTTTTTAAAATGAATCGGAAATAGATTACGATACATTTAGTTGATTAGATTTTTTTCATTGCTTGCATTTCCTTCAAAAAAGCACTACAGTTTAAATTTATGTTACCCTGAGACGCTTAATGAAGCAAATAATGAATATTAATACATTTAACAATAAACCATTTAAAATGCAACGTAAAGGGCTGATGATTTACATACAAATGTACCGATAAATGGACAACGATACCCATTTTATCGTGAAACTCGAAAACCTACCTACATAATTTTCTTAATCGATCAACTTTATGCATTCAACTTTTCTTTTTAAATCAACAATAAAATTAATTCACAATAAATTCCCGATAAAACTACTCGCGTTAATCGAGAGGAAAAAATATAAATTTTGGATTTACGACGTGACAAACACGCGTACTCTTTAACAGTATAGCGGCTTTTAAATTTCGAAAATGGTCGTTAACGTCACACGGTTGAATGTTTACCTTATTAAGGCGTAGCTAGTACTTGTTTAATTCACATAAATAATATATTAAAAAGAGTCAAATTTTCATTAAAAGGCGACATGATTCAAGACGTTCGAGCGTTTTATTGACAGTTTTAGTGGAAAGAGGAGAGCCACACACGCGCCGAACTTGGATTCAATTTAAAAAGTGGAATGAGATAAAAATAAATAAGTTCGGAAAGACACTTATGTTTAGAGTCGCTCGTAAAGATAGGGTTAACTGCCACGGTATCGCCGGACAAAACATACCATAAACTGACCGGTTGTAGTGGTCGATAGTGATGCCACCGCTTGTCGATAGCGCGACGGCGTTATTCATTGCTGCGATATTTATTTTGTATAATGAAATTTAAATAATAATTTATTGCGTGTTTTGCGTTAGTACAAAGCGATGTTTTCGAAATAAGATCTACGAGGTGTGTTATCAAAGTAAAGATAATAAAGTAAATGTTTTACGATTAGAAATCTGTCGAATAATAGGAATCGTTTTTAGGTTATTAATGGAATAGAGAGAAGGTGTTGTTTTAACATTCCTAAATAAAATATAAGCATTTACGGCATCTAAGCTTTTAAAAGTAAAGTCACTTTGTAGCATTTAGGATTTGCAATCCGTTTTCTTTTCTAAAACTGTACATTAGTACATTCAATAACTCAAAAACTATCGACACCAACAATTCATCGACATCCGACATCTCTTCACCCAGGTGTCAACTGCGATCACTATTGTCGCTCACAGACTCGAGCATTTAAGTCAAAAGAAGCGCTTCGACCGGGGACTTTGTCGTTATAACGCCTATAAACACTTTTAGTACAAGTTGACCTCAGAGACTGCATGGTCTCACTTCGACAAGGTTCTAATTCCATCAGCGGGGGGTCCAAGCGCTAATAAAGTGGATTTGTCGACATCAAAATAACACTTTATGAGCACAACACTAATGCGCTTTATCGATACACTCTTAGGGAGTTATCGTGTGATAGCGCAGCTGAAATATTGTTCAACTTATGTAGATTTTTAGTATATTAACTTACGCATTTAGTTGGATTTTTACATATTTAGTGGATAAACAAATCTTATTATTTGAATGGTAGCCATCGTGCACTAATGGTGTTTAAGACCGCATAATGCATAATTCCACAATGTCTTAGATATCAAAATGAAAAGAAAACTGTTTGCGAACTGCGGCGCGGTATCGGCTAGTTCTACAGCAGAATTATTGACTAAGTAAAGGCTTCACGTGGGATTTTGGAATATATCTAATATTTTGAAATGAATCTGGACAAGCAGTAAAAGGCTATCCATATTACTAGCATCATAGGTAAGGACTGCAAATTAGAAACAGTTGTACACATTATTGCATAAATCAGACAACAAAAGAATTCAACAGAGACATTCTCCTCAATCTCTTCATTGAAGAAGAAACAACTCATCATACTGTTACTAAACTAACAAAAAACTCTCACACTATAATTCAACTGGAAGGAATGGAGCCTTTGCCCAGGAGTCACAAGGACAATACGAGATAAGTAAAAAGAACAGATCAAACTGAATTCCCCAACTTCCTTACAACTCCCCATTCACAACACATGAAATGAAATTCAGAAATGACTTAATCCTACCCCGATGACAGACAAACTATAATGAATTTTCTAGTTTACATTACTTTTATCAGAACCGAGGCGTTTGATATCAAAGGTTTTGACCTCTCTGGCGCCAGGTCTGAACGATAACATAACAAAAATAGTTTGCGACCAATTAGTTTCGTAAAAAATACACCGGATACTTGGCTTTATTTTGAAATAATTTAAGCTTGAACTCTATTGTAGAAAGATAAAAGCGGCGAAGTGAATGGTGGTGAAGCTGGGTTAGTTGATTAAATTAGAATATTGTGTTGATAAAGGAATGAATGGAATAAAGAATTGGAGTAATAATTTAGTTGTTTTAGTTGTATTGATCGAAGAAAAGAATAAAAGTCACAAGACATTTGGTGAAGCAAGGAATAATCGCGTGTAAAAGATTAGAAGAGGTTAGAGAGCATTTTGGCGACACTTGAGGGAGGCCTATGTCTAGCAGTGGACGTCTTTCGGCAAAAATGATGATCATGAAGAAATTACTTCGATCAAACACTATAAAAAGTGTTTAATTTCTATAGAAAAATGCTTAATTAAGAAACTTATTAAAAAAAAAAAATTGAAGCACGTTGAAATTTGAACTCGGAAAGTAATATGCAAGCTACAAGAACAGAAACAAGGAGAAATAACAAAGAATAGTGTAGAGAGAGTAAAAGTAAAGCTGTTACATAATACCTCAGACTCATCACAGTCGCACAAATTAACTATAACCTGTCATACAGTCTCCCAACTTCTAACTCCTCTAAACCTTCAACAATATCTTCGACACCTATTACCTTTATAATCTCCACTTCACTAACAAATTCCCTTAAACATTTCATAACCTCATTTGAAAGTTGACTGACAACCTGTAAGCCAGCTATCAGAGTTGCGCAACAAACAAAAGCTGAAATACCAGCGGCAACAGAAACTATTGTGTGAATTAACAATTTTAATTCTTAGTCTGACACTACAGGAAGACAATGCAATTGTTGTATGGAGTATATGCTTGGTAGATGTAAGTAGGAAGTTTCTAGCTAGTTATTTGTGAAGATGGGATTGCATACTATCCATCTACACGCAGTCTTGTAGTCTGGATCTGTGCCCGGTTAACGGCAAGAGGCGCCACTCACAGTATGTTGAACTTAAATGTGGCTGGCACAATGTGAGTTGTACGAGTATGTACGGTAAGGTACTTTTTATCTTATTTTTTTTTTGCCTAAACCTAGCGTGATTTTATGTTGTGTCACTATCTATTTTTAAAAGCTGCAGACAATGCACCCGATTTTGTTTTGTTAAAATTGTTCTACGGCTATTTCAGATAGACTTAGACTTTAACAGTTTGCTGCCGGTCATAGACTTCCCTAAAGTTGTGTCAGCTCTAGTCTAGCTATATGAGAAGAGCTTTAACTCTGTATGTTTTTATCAGAATGCAGAGTGGTGGATGAAGAAAAAACTTCTTTAGTTTATTTCAATGGAAAATAAGTAGCTACTAATTAATTCTTATGAACCTCTGTGGTAGATTTGCAAAATACAGAAGATGATTTAAAAGCTCTTCGATACTCTTCTCTTAAAACCCTGTTTGTTTATGCAAATCTAATAGCTATGCGCCGTCCGTATTAATACTCCGGGTGCATTTTACAAAGAAATAAATTTCATTTTTCTCCAAACGTCTTTTTAATTTGACACAGACACCTAAACCCAGCACGACATCTAAAAACAAGTTGCACTCTGTTTTATGAATGCCAAAACAGCTAAAACTAAAATATAAAAAAATAGGGTATGTGAAATTAAAAAGTAAAAAATGGATTACAAAGAGACCGTCCCTGTTGAAAGCGTTTTGTTTACAAGCGTATATCACGAAAGTATGGTTCATGCAGGTTGGCCCGAAGACCAAGGGTCAAGGCTGAGCGACCAATGTAGTATCTACACTTGATGCCAACTATTATGTCATCAACGGGTCGGGTTACTATCTCGGGTTTGGCGCTTTTTTAATTTAATGTAGGTATGCAGTTTTTAATCGGATTTAAAGATATTTTGATAATTTTTAGTTTTCCGGATCTAAAATCAGCTCTCATATTCTTTTCAATTAAGTTATGATTGAGTTTGAAGTTTTATATCTTTAAACAAATCTCATTTAAAATCTCCATGACCGTGCTGTAAAGCAAGAGAGCTAAATTTTTTTTGTAATAAATCAATTTATTACAATTAAAATCAGGCACGAGCGGTCGCGTCAATCAAAAAGAATCATCTATCACGATGTATCCTTTTTTATAAATATTCACATAGATTCTACATATAAAAAATAACCGAAAGGTACTATCAATTTCAACTAACAACTAAAACATCATTTACGTAAGTATTTCTACAATAGGGTTGTGATTCAAATTAGTCCGTCTGTTACGTTATCGAAAAATATTGGATACGTATTTTTGTTTTAGCAAATCAACAAAAATTAACGTAGATAAAACGCGTCAAAGATTTGAGTGGGGGCTGGTGACGTCACTGACCGCTGAAAAATGTCATACTATTGTCTTTAGAGTATGACGTCCAACGAGTTGTCAAAGCACTGTATTGTCTTCATTGTTAGTTTACGTCAAAAAAGAAAAAAATATGTGTCCAATATTTTTTGGTAATCTATAAGACGGCCTAATTCGATTTTTTTTGTAAACTATCCTTTTCTTATTATATCACCATTTTAAGTGAAACCAATGAAATTCAGGAATTTAAACGTAACGTAACTGACAATATGTGGTAGTACCTACTAATGGCAACACCTCTGCTTAACCCTTCGGGAATTACAGGCGTCATGCTGTGTTTAAGTGAAATCTTGTCATAGAAAATTGTAATACCTAACTAGTATGATTAACTTTGTTAAAACAAAGTAATCAGATTATGTGTAGAAAGCAGTATTTCTAAAACAATAAGGTGTAAAGACAGAGTTCCCAAGCGCATCGTTTGCGGTCATCTGCGCCACTTGTACGTAATTATTTGGTGACATGCACACGTAATTGTGGTTTACGGAATACGGAGACACGTTTCACTTGCCGTTTGATGTTTGAGGTTTTAGTGTTGTTCCGGTTTTTTTTTTATTTACTTTTTAGTTTTGTGATTTTTAGTTTTTGTTTTGTTCTGTTTAGGTAATTTTATTAAATCTTTTATTTTTTAATTGATTTGATAATTAAAATTAATTCCGTAGGTTTTAAGTAATCCTAATATCCAATGGTCTTAAACCTCCATAGGAGTTGTTATAGGTTTAAATTTAAAAAAAAACAATGAATTTGTAGAAAAAGTTATGACAATTCCAATCAAAAAGGCAGTTAAACAAATTCCACAACAAAAGTCTTCTAAACATCGAATTTCAGTACAAAACCAAAACGGCATAAGTCAAAAAACACCAATTTAAATAATTTGCATAAAAGTGAGGAACCCCTTATCTTTAGAAGCAGCCACTTTGCGAAAACTTTGTCTTATTGCATTCTGATTAGAAATGTCGAAAGTCGAGTCCCGGTTATTGAGATTTTAAAGGTCAAAGGGGGAATAAATTACCGGATTTAATTTATTTACATAGCCTTTATCAAATACAATATTGCAGGATTTGCGGAGGTGTCAAAAATAACTTATGACCAAGTAAGTAACCGAAGAGTGCATGTTAGCATTTATGTGGAAATAAACTTAAAAGAATATAGCAGTTTCAAGAATCAAATTGAGATCATTGGACACTAAAATGGTCAAAATCGTAGTTATTATTGCATCTGATACGATAATTGGCGTTACGTTGAATCATCAATTTATCACTCATGTTAGTTTCGTTTTTAGTATCTACTATCGACGGACTTTTGTTGTTTGACGAATTTTCAGTTTTTCTCAATTAAAATGAAGAGTTTTCAAGTTTTCTCAAAAGTTCCATCTAACTACGCATTATGTGACAGCGACTTAACAAGTATGGAAACGTCTATATATTTTGGCAAGTTTTTGGATATTTGTCCCATTTCCGATAACCAAAGTAACCTAATTCTCCCCTAACTTAGCTAATGAACTTCGCGAAAACTTCTACTACGCACTAAGACTCTAGAAGCAAAGTCCTCGATCACTCTTATCAAAGGGATAATCACACGCTAATTCGCGTCGCTAAGACACTAGTTCACTTTCACTTCACACAAGATTACGTACCCTCACAAGTGAACTGGCCGTAGTGCTTCCCCGAAGACTTGTCCCCGCAGACCACACACTCCACATTCTGGCCTTTATCCGTCGCAGAGGATCCGCTCTGCGTCGACGCGGCCTGGCTCGCGGGCGTAGACGGCAGAAGCTCGTCTTCCCGCCAGCTGCCGCGAAAGCCAAGTTCGAGAGGCGGGAGGTCAGGGGCCCTCGGAGGACAAAGCCCCGGGCCTCCGACCCCGCCGTATACTAGCGCTCCGTGCGTGATGATGCCGGTTGCCGTCACAGGGCAAGAGACCGCGCGACGCGCTTGTGTGTCAAGGGTCGCGGTTCAGGCGCGACTGAGCCGGGTCGGGCCAGGGCGCGCCGCTCCGCCATTGGCCCGGTGGCCTGCAGGGGCAGGGAGCGAAGGCCCCGCCACCTCGACCGCGGCCCCCCTCCCCCCGGCGCGGGGTGGAAATCTTTCAGCCGAGTACCGTCGGTAAGAAAATCTGTTGGGCGGTTATTGTTCCGAGTTTATTTGTGCAACGTTTTTAGAAGAGTCGCGTGTTATTATGCAATATGTTACTGTCTCTTTCTGACACTGTTTATGAATATAACGAACTTGTTTGTAATAGTTTGGACGTTGAAATAACGACTTTATCGTTTATTTGTTTTTTTTTATTATTATTCTGTATTGACTCATTTATTTTGTAGACATTGTCGGCCTTATTACAAAAGTGGTTAAACATGGGTTAGACTTGGTTTATCTCGCATGCCGTTTCACTTCGATAATATTCAAAAGAAAGTGACAGCATGTGAGATAAACTAAGTCTAAGTTAAACCCAGGTTTAACCACTTTTGTAATAATACTTCTTGCCATTTTATACAAAACATCTTACCTTAGTTATATACTTTGTCCCACTAAACTTTTCAAGCCACACAACACTTCATTATCTACATTTACATCCAGCACTCCTTTGTCTCTCAACATTCTCCCAGAAAATGTTAAAAAATTAAACTCGCTCACATTTCAGAGCTTGCGGCGCAAACGGTACCTGAAAATCCTACTTTGTATCAACTTTCGCGCTGCCTCCATATTTCTGCGGGCTGATAGGCACTCCGTATACTTAACTATCCACATACAGGTGATCAAGTGGCTCTCCTTTTAACTGTAATATGTAGGTAATATTATGGCGGTTATTTTTACTTTGTGTTGGACGAATTTAGGTAATATTTTTGGTTATACTATTAGAGATTATGGATGTATTTGAAGCGGAAAAGTACTCGAGTTGAGAAGCCGAAACAATGATTTTACTCTGTGCATTGTATGGCCGAGTCAATGCCCCAATAAAAAATTAAATGTGTAGAGTAATAAATTGAAAACCAACTCAATCTCGAACTAATAAATATCAACTTCGCTAAATGAATATTTGTATTTTCACACATGTAAAGCACAATGGCTCACATTGAGTCGCAAGTTACGTTATTTAGATCTAGATCAATCTAGATGGCCGGTAGGAGGCGCGTGCGCCGGGGGCGTGGCCTCGCGCGGGTGGAGGGGGCAGGGGGGGCACTCCCGCGCACTTGTCAGCGTGACGTCGACGCAGTTTGACGCATCGCCGACGCGACACTATGATTCGGCAATTTTTTTGTTGATTTTACGAGTTACGCTGTTTTGCTTTTGAGGTTGGGTTTTGTTGGTGTGATTTTTTATTGGTCTACTGTGATATAAAATGATGAAGTGTTTAGCGTTATGATTTTGGTTTTATTGTTTTTGATTTATACATTTCAGTAGTCAATGTCCAGATTTTTACAGATAGGTAAATGATTTAAAGTAGTGTAGCCGCATCAAATGTTTTCGTCGTGTATTCAATAATAATAGTTATGTATATTTTGCTACCGATAATGTTTCAAATATTGTAAAAATAGTTATTTTACATAGCCATATTCAATTTTGATTAAAATGAATAAATTTTTGCTTCTGTTTCTAATTAGACGCACGTCATCGCATTTAATTCTAATACGAATATAATTATTCTGTTTTAATCTTGTACAACTATTGTCTTTCTGATTACGTTTAGTGCCATTGGTACAGTAAATATTGCAAAAACTCAAATAAATCCTATATTATCATTTTACTTATTAATAACACGTGTTTAAAGCAGAATTTCGACAAAAAAGACATACCTAAGTTACCAAATTATTGAACCCCATTAAAATGAAATTTTAAGTTACGATATTTTTCTTTCAATCCTGATGACTGGTAGAAAACAGAATAATTAAATACTTACAAAATAATACTCTTAATTACTTGTACAGCATCCAAATAACAAGAATCAATTTAATTCAATTGGTCTGGTTTCACGAAACAGGCATGACATCAACATCGATAAATTGATCAGGATCAAATTACAATGGACAATAGTATCTAGGTATTTTATAGAGAACATAATTAAGACTGGTATTTAGTACGATAAATAAATTAATGGAGTTTCTAGATAATTTTGTTCTTATTGGACTAACTTACTTAAATTACGACATTTTACACAAAATCCAATCGTTATGACCTAGTTACCGAATTTACAGTTTATCAATACATTAAGACATGAGTTTGTTAATAAGAATGAGAGGCTTCTTATTAAATATGTTAGTTACAATGTTTAAACAATATTTTTAGTCTAAACACAGCATCTTGGGAAATACTGTTTGTTTATTAAATTTTTACACTAAAGAGCTAATCAGATCGTAGTGCAATTTGGCAAGAAAATAGATTACTTCCTGGAGAAGGACATAGGCTATGGTTTTCTCTCTCACACACACACATACACACATCATAATTTCGACATGGATATTCATATCTGTTGTACTTCAATTATAATCGTTACCTCGCTACCCCAATACAACGTCCATTAAACGTATCAAGGTCTCCAGAATATTACCTGTGCCTTAGTAGTTTAATATCTATTGTTGCAGAATAACTTGCTCTCAAGTTCAGACGTCCGCAGACATAGGCTTTGCTCGGGCTACGTGATAACGTGACATGAACTGATAGAGATATTGCAGGGCTGGCTCTTAATGTACAGGAGTTTTTGATTAGGGAACATCAATACATATACAACATGTAACTTAATTAATGCACATCCTGAAAATAGTTTGTTCAGAATCGTTTACTGAATCGATTTATAGCCATTTTAATATAGGTAATTTTTTATCCCAAAAATAATTAAAATTGTCATATTAACCCTGTACAGTCAAAACAAATTGAAATGGACCGTAAGTCAAAGTAATAAGACTTTTACATACAATTCCATCATTCAACACAAAATAAAGAAAAATAAACCTTGTGACCAAAAAGTTATCCATGATTATAACTTAATATTTTAATTGGGGTGTTTGAGGGTGTGCGTTAATTACGTTACATGTTGCATAAATAACATCATAGAACACTCTTATTTTGCCTGTTATATGTTTAATTTCCATGTAATGTAAAAGAGGATGGGACTGTTCCCATCAATCGGGCTGACTACGAGATTTCTGATGGAAAACCCACTAAGTAACACTTTACTTGATCTGGGAATGGCACAGCAGTCGGAGATACAAAGGCTGGGTCGATTGTATCCTAGACAATATTCTAGTCTCAATAAGTAATTCCGGACAATATTTTCAGAATCTCGTCAGGCAAGAAAGTTCGTCGGGGCTGCGGGTTGTTCAGAAGTTACCGCGGCCTATAGGGCTAAGAAGGAACATAGGTGGTTTTTAGTCAGTAGAAGTCTGACACTCCCTTTGGTTCTGCCTAGGAGCGGGAGGGATTATTTGATGATTTTCCACCTGTCAAAAAAAAAGGTAAGAAAGTTCACGGTATGTCTACGCCAGTCGAGAAACGGAAATTAATTTTAGGAGTGTAGCATAGATTAGATAGTTTAACATAGCTTCTTACAGTATTCATATGTTAAAGACTATAGTAGGTATTCTTCTATGGCCTATAAAAGTGTATTTCTAATTAATATATTTTTAACAGTCTCGCCGTACGTGCAAACAAAAAGCGTCGACATTTTCCCTTAATCATCATCTCTGCCCACCCTTACTTCAACGAAAACCTTTTACGTTTATACATACTACATACCCAGCCATTTACCGCTTCAAAGCCTCAAGTAAATTTCCCTTTAAAAATAAATAACAAGAAAGCTTGGGACTTCACCCCTGAGGTGAAAGAGCGGGGGTGAAGTGGGCGAGGTGAGGGGGTGGCGAGGGCGGGTCAGAGGTCGACCCCGCCCAGTACACCTACACATATTCTATGCTACGTATTCTTACTCAGATATAGTCTATGGATAATTGGCCCTCTGGGTGTAGGATCTTTTATTGAAGAGACTTCTTCGAATCTTTTCTTTCTGCCTTCACGAATAGTGCCTTTCAGCTACACTGTCAATAAATGTCACGCCTGAAATCGCCGTAAAGTTACCCAGAATTTTACCTAATAACACACCCATAGTTCGGAAATTTCATTAGTCTCTTTTCCGTTGGAACCGACCAACTTGAACCGTGCATTAGAACTTTTTATAAGAAAGTTGCAAGTACAACTTGGACCTCCAACCAACATTAATACCAAAAGAGATACAGGTAGTTTCATCAACTCACTAGTGTCGAGTTCAATGAGACAAAGTCTAAGAGTAATGAACATTTTGGTGTAAGGAACTTCCTGTTAGTAGTACCTAAGCATAGCTCAATGTCTAAAACGTTGGCTGGTTATCAAGAAGTCTGGTGTTTAATTCCGATACAGATGAGTTGCTGCTAGGAACCCACGGGAAGGGTATGAAGCCCATTTGGCTAGGTGGGTATTCTAATAGGGATATTTGTACTCAATATACCACTACTATTGTTCTATTTCTCTTTAAATCAATTTCTATATTCTTTTTCTATGCGTCAACCAAAATTTCTGGTCAGAATTATCAACTACCAAAATATAAAATTATGATCACGCGAAAATATCAGTTTCTACTCTTGCCTGTAAAGTAACAAAATATTTTTTTTATGATCTCGCTGATTACTGAAATATTACCAATTCGGACAGCTTATCGTAACCGCGAATGAACAATCTCACAAGAAATTATAAAAACGTGCGTAACACTTAATAGATAAGTATAGTACCTACATTATATTAAAAATAAATAATTATAAAGACATCTAATAAAACTTTCCCGCGGTCTGTTGGATATTTAGACCTAGACTCCGTTACAAAAGATACCAAACGTTCTTTAAAAAGTCCTATTCTCTAAATACACCATATTCTCCTCTCCTCCCAAGGCGTTTGCCGCAGTAAACTTATCTCCGGACTTATCATCGATCGTGACAGCGGTGTCTGTATGTCACCCCCCCTCCTCCCATTCCTCCCATTTGGGTGACTGAGTAATTGGGTGCAGGTACCCCGGTGCCCGAGACGTCGCCCGACCACGCTGTTCTTTCTTTCTTTTTAACTTTTTTTCTTTCAGGATATTTTCGTGGTTTTTTCGTGAATTTGTGGAGTCGTTTGTGCTGGAGTTTGAGAGCTAGAAGTTTATTAGAGGTAGATTTGCAAACTGTTAATGTGAAGAAAAAACAAACTTCTTCACTGCTAGAGAATAAAAAAAAACATTTATATATTTAAAATTGAATACCGCTATGTTCAATGAGAAGAGACAATAAAACCATGATACTAAATTTTATCTATCAACCATTTCGCATGAGATTGAGTATCGATGATGATGATAAAATGATTGTATTAAAACCTCTGTGATTCTGAATAATAGCTAGTCTTCAAGAGAAGTCATTACGTATTTTATCTTAGTATCCCAAGCAATTGCTTGACCGTACACGGCAATTTAAATCTTTAATTTCGAAAAAAGGAAACCAACGCATCACTGCGGCAGGCCGTAAGCGGCCCCACCGAAACGACATTGCCACTAAAAATTTCACTTACCGTAAAAAATAAAAACTGTAAGACAGTCACATTACTTCAAAAGTACTTTACGTTTTGTGGGACGCATAAATTGTCAAACAAAACGCAGAGAAAGACTTGTCGTATAATGTCACATGTATCAATCGTCGGAGTCTGAGATAGCTCGCCATTCAGCGGGTACGCAAAGGAATGTAATGGTTGCAGATACATTTTGTTTGGTACAGTGTTTTAGAGCATCAGTTTCTTGAACTGGTCTTCTTCCCTAAGGACAATTTCATAAATCTACTCGTGAGCCTCTTGCAAGCAATGTATAATTTTTGAGAAGAGATGGTACCATTTCCATTATGGAATCTTTAAAAGATACAACACTCAAACACACAAGTAATAGATGAAACAATGCCAGCAATTAAGTGCACAATTATAATGGTAATGAAGGTAATAATGGTAATGGTAATGAAGCATGAGCGTATAATAACAAAAATAAAGAAGCAGAGCTAATCAATTCTCAAGACGAAGAAATACATGCAGAAGTCTTCAAAGACAATCCAGTTAAACCTGACGTCATCAACCCGAAACAATCACTAACAAACAACCCTAAATATACTTCAACAACAATTTAAAATATTCTCCGTAAAGTCCTAAATAAATCAATCAGTCCCCATTACAATTTACACTAAGATCGATACGGTAAAAAGTCGAACAAGAATCGGGTATGTCAGCGTTAAATCACGCGTTTGTTGTTTTGTCTGTTTGTTTGTCCGTTTGTCTCTTTGTCTGTGTGCTACTGGATAAATTAAGAACGTCTGCCAATGTGCCTTGTCGGGTCTTGTTTGTAAAAATGATGTATTTATCACCTTTTATTCTGTATTTTTGGCGCTGCATCCGTTAATGTTTCTGTCATGTGCAGTTTGGGGTTTTGTGTTTTAATTTAGAGCTCTCGTTTGTTTCAAAAGTACTGCTTTATTAATCATGCTGTATATTAAGATGTTAATGTACAGATACCAGCACATCAAGCTACTAACAGCGCAATCTATAAAATTTCTTCAATAGATGTTCGACTTTACCGTTAAAGCAATAGGATCAAGATTGATTCTGAAAATTTTACAGTTTCGGGTAGTTTTATATTAATTTTAAATACAACATCATCATTTAATTATTTTCACCTTCTTCAAATTCCTTTGTTCATTTAACAATTTGGCAAAGTGGCAGTTTTCAACTAAATATATTTTCACTGTGGCGTGTTCGAAATTTTGTGTTATCTTGACTTTATATAACGTTTATAATTGCACTAATATTCAATTCTACACTGATAGCAATTCTACATAATATATCTTTTCAATACACTTCCTCGAAAACTGACTCTTATTGCACTGCGATTCCATAGGTTCGACATGCAACGGGTTTCGCACGCGTTCGTTTTTTTTAAGTTTCCGGAACCAAGAGCGGGACAGCAAAACCCTAGATTAAGTCCAAATCGATAAACATAGGATTTTTTTTTGTTGTGTGTTGTTTTTTTTAAATTTCGTCATTTTGATTTGCATCTGTACAGCATAAATATTTTTTGAATAATAAATAAACATGATAATTTTTTACAATTCTTAATTAAAAACATTTACAATTTTATATTTTTCCTGTGAGGCTATTTAGGGACTTCTACCTTTGCATTTCGCCAGGTTGAATAAGAATCTTCAACTTAGCGAAATCAAACCGCGAAAAAGATCAAAATAAATTAAAGTCTCATAAAAATTGATGACAAAAATACTCATCGTTTTATTAGTTCATTTCTTCGAGAGTGTATTGAAAAACGTCGTTTGATACACGTGGGAATTTGTTATTGCATTTATAGACCCCATGAACACCCTCGCCATGCAATAACAAACTTTCCACACTTGTATCAAAATGTGCTATTCTACCACCGTCTTTGATCATACGGCATATACCACAACTGATCCAAAAATGGATCTGATGGAATGGATAAAGAGGTATTTGTTTATACGTTTCTTAGTTTGTATGCACGTGGTAAAGTCTGGAACCTAATGATCCAATCCTATATACAGGGTGATAGATTAAACGAGGTGTATATTGAAGGAGGGTATTCAGTATTCGATTCAAGAGGTGACCAGTCACAACTGACAACACCCTTTCACAAGCATGACGCATGGATCAGCACCATTCCACTGAACCATTAACATAATAAAATCGGTGCGGTGGGGGTAGGGGGGGGGGGGGCTTCGTCCCAAATATGAAAAAAAAAAAAAAAAATATCAAAGACTAGCTTTTGACCGCGGCTTCGCCCGCGTAGATGAAAAATATCCCAACAAACTTTCATCCCCTATTTAACCTTCTTATGGGATTGCATTTCGAAAAAAAAAAATACGAATACCTTCTTCGAGAACCACTCTATTTAATGGTGTAAAAAGCATGAAAATAGGTGCAGTAATTTTTCAGTTTATCGCAAACGGGCAGACAGTCAGACGCGGCGGAGGAGTTTGTTTTATAGTAGGTATGTAGTGATATAAGCCAAGCTATCTCAAGTTTTGCGGACGAAGTGCCAATAGGGATGTTTACTGACTAAAAATATAATTCTAATTAGTCCGTCTGTTAGATTATCGAAAAATATTGGATACGTATTTTTTGTTCTATCAAATCAATAAAAATTGACGAAGATAAAACGCGTCAAAGATTTGAGTGGGGGGTTGTGACGTCGCTCACCGGTAAAGAATGTCATACAAATGTCTTAGAAAATGACGTCACACGAGTTTTCAAAGCACTGTATCGTCTTCATTGTTGGTTTACGTGAAAAAATAAAAAATAAATGTCCAATACTTTTTGGAAATCTATCTGACGGACTTTTTAGTTTTCCCTATTTCAGAATACAATTAATAAATACTTCAAAATCATATTGTAACAAAACATTGATACTACTACAATTCCTCAGTGGAACTCGGTCGGTTATTTTTCTTCAATGATAAGACGAGTCCTAAGGTTATCATTGTGCCTCACGTGGCTACTCCATGCAAGCTTTATCTTTAAATAATGTTGTTGTATGTTCTTTCCTGTACGTTTAATATTATATATGTTTATAAGGAAGATGATTTTGTATTTAGTTCTTTAAATTCTATATTATGCTGCAAATGTCGCAAGCAGAAACAAAAAAAGTTAGTTCACAATAATAACAAAAAACTGTTTACGATTAATGAAGAATTTTACACAAATTGATTTATTCCGTTTAGCTGTTTTTCTGGTTTATATTATTTAGAACCTCTTTCTTATTACTAATAACAGGTAACAGGATTTATTTACGTTGGGGAAAAAGTCTTCGCATTATAGTATGTATGAACTTGTAATAAAATCTCTTTGGCTATACTATTTGTATCTGGCTGGTTTTGGTATCATTGAAAGTTTAAATTTTAAAGAACATAATTCCAAATTCAAATTAGGAAAATGTGTGATTTTCATTTGTTTTTCGTACCGTCAAGATGAGTGAATCTAATGAAGAAATTCGATACATTTTAAAATTTTACTACAAAAAAGGTAAAAATGCAACGCAAGCCGCGAAAAAAATTTGCGATGTTTATGGACCTAGTGCAGTGTCTGTGAACCCGTAGCACAAATTTGGTTTAAACGTTTTCATTCCGGAAATTTTGACGTCAAAATTTTTTACGGATAAAATGGATGCCATTTTTTGAAAAAGTGGAGCAAGATAGTTACGACGTAGCTGAAGAACTAGGAATTGACCGCAAAACAGTTTTGGCGCATTTGAAAAAAACTGGGTACCTACACAAAAAAGCTCAATATTTGGGTACCTCACGAGCTCACTGAAAGAAACCTAATGAACCGTGTACTCATTTATGATTCTTTATTACGACGTAATGAAACCGAACCATTTTTGAAGAAGCTGATAACTGGTGATGAAAAGTGGATCACGTTCGACAAGAACGTGCGAAAAAGGTCGTGGTCAAAGGCCGGTCAGGCTTCACAGACTGTGGCGAAACCCGGGTTAACTCGCCACAAAGTGATGCTGTGTGTGTGGTGGGATTGGAAGTGCATTATTCATTATGAGCTGATACCACCAGGCAGGACCATCGATTCTGAACTCTACTGCGAACAACTGATGAGATTAAAGCAAGAAGTTGAGAGAAAGCGGCCGGAATTAATCAACAGAAGGGGTGTGGTTTTTCGTCATGATAACGCTAGACCTCACACATCTTTAGCCACTCAGCAAAAATTAAGATAGTTTGGCTGGGAGGTGTTAATGCATCCGCCGTATAGTCCTGACCTTGCACCTTCAGATTTCCACCTGTTTCGGTCTCATCAGAATTCTTAAGGCCGTGTCAGGTTAACATCACGAGAGGACTGCCAAAACCACTTGTCGCGGTATTTTGATCAGAAGTCCCAAAACTTCTATAGCAATGGGATCATGTCCCTACCTACAAGATGGCAAAAAGTTATCAAACAAAATGATACCTACATACTTTAGCTAAATGTAAATAAACTACTTATTTTAAAAAATATTTTGAATTTTCTGAAAAAATGTGAAGAAAATTTTTCCCCAACCTATTAATTTATGTCCTATCATAAAAGATACTTGTTCCTGAAAACCATAACAACACACATTCATAATTTTTTGCCTGAAATCCATAAAGACAACGGAAATCCATGCCACGCTTTTACGCGTCGCGTTAAAACTCTAAAAGTTTCCCGGAAAAAAGTAATTCTAAAATCCATGGTTCGGTCAGGGGCTCTCAACTATTGGTTGCGCTCGAGTAACTCGTTCATGATCCGATTTTACGCACGGACGCCCGGGGCCTGACGACTCGCCGCGTCTGCAATGCGAAAAAAATTGCGATAAAAATAGATCCGCTTCACTTTTTTGTTTCAGTTCTACTGAAAGATGAGCGGGTTGATATAAATCGAAGTTAACTGTAAGAAATCTGAGTTTTGTGTCGATTTTCCTGGAAAGTTAACGTTAGTTAGAAGAGTTAACTGAGTCTTCACTGAGAAATATACAGTAGCTACTTAGTTGCGAAACCATGATAAACGGAATCTGATTAAACTGTTTCGTATAAACACAACAATCACTAAATGTGTATCCGCGTATTACCATCTATTAAATTCGAGCAATTTTAGCTCCGTAATACCCTCAATATTAATACCTCAAATATGCTTTAGTTATAATCCTTCAAAAAAGCGTTATCCCTCACAATCCGTCTAATAAAACGTAGCGAGTTGTATACAATATAGTAGAGCGGCGCGGCGCGGCGCCACCGTCGCTTTATGCAGAGGCGACCAATTGTGCAGAACCCCTGGGCTGATCACTTAATTGACTAGCGAGCGAGAGCTTTTGGGGGAAACGATATCCATAACCTACAATTTCACTGTACTTATCATACATTACTGGATTTGTTTAACTGGAAATGTCTTTCAACAGTTTCGACTCAGCAATGGTAGTGGTATGAAAAATTATGCAATTTCATGGTACAGGTAGTGGTATAGGATTAAAGTGCAGTAGAAATGAGATTTGTTAGCAAGTGATGGGATTGTGTGGGAGCTTTAATGCCACTTAATCGTTCACGATTAACTGGGGACTGTTGATTCGCGGCTGAGTACAATGTGAGGCAGTCGGGTGCATCGAGAGATGCTAGTTAACACGGTTAAATTTGATTTGGGATGAGAACCTCGCTTTATTGAAAGATTATGTGGCGTTAGAAAATGCTTGTAATGATTAATGAGTGTGGTTTAAGAATTTGAGAGTCTTGAGAACAGTCATGGAAAGAGTAGGTACATTAAGTCGCTAAAAAGAAAATTTAGCTTGAAGACGTTGTTTTAGCTTTTAAAACCTGCTTGTTAATAAGTCGTCAAAGACTAACAACACCCGCTATATCTGTAGACAGGTGCCTGTACATCTCTTTAAAAAGCTGTCTGTTTTGGCATACACTGAACTTAAGAACAAACATGAAATTTAACAGAAAATACCCTGGATACCTTGAAGTATCATAACTTGTCTATCTCAATGTTGTCTCCCACATAAAATCAAGAAAGATCTCTATTACCACAACTATAGATACACACACTGTATTATCAGGGGGCCAGATATAATCCCAATCGTACGGATCACCCTTGAGAACATCATATTTCCCGTGAGACAGGATTAATCAAAACAAAAGTTAATATACTTGACCACTCTATATTGGGATTCAATCTTTTTCTGGGTTTCAGAATTAAAAAGGTAGATAAATCTACTAAAAGATTTTACTGTAATATGCTCCTTCAATCAAGAAACTCAGTGATGGACAAAGGTCTCTCCCAAACTGCGCCATGTGTTTTTAATTATGATCACAGATTTTTAAACGTTAAAGCAAAAATGTGTGTACACTTAGCTAAAGTCAGAAGCTAGTTTCTTGAAAATAAAGGGTTTCTACTTTAAGATAAGACTGAAGTCGTACCTTCCAATATGGTATGTTCGTAAAAACGTAAAACTTTAATCAGCACAACTTCTAAAAGTTGCTTCATGTATGCAAAAATGCCGTTAAATTAACTTAAAATAACTTTTCAGGACTAACCAAAATTATCTGAATTGAAAAAGTTGATAAGTTTGAATATCCATCGTAGCTTATATCATTATGTAATAGACATTATTTTCTGACAAAAGTGTAAACCTTACAAAATTATAGGAGTCACTATCTTCAGCCGACAAAGCATTATCTCCTAGTTAACCACGGTTTTATTCCTAACAAGAGCAAAGAAAACATGAATTCTGCCTACCCCATAAGAAATACTCATAAAGATAAGTTTAAGTAACAATTACGTAAAGTCACCCTTTCTGTCATCTTCACATTTTTAACTTAACCCTCATCTCGGCACGTGGATAAGGGTTACGGTTGTCATTACCATTATTAACCCTTAAACGGTTACGGATGCTGCGATTTTTTATTGTTGAGAACTCGTTTTTTGGAGCTAAAAGAATGGGGCGGGGTTTCAAAGACGCGATAAAAAATAAAGTCGGTAGGTCACAGGAATATAAAGAGACTATGTACTTCTTATAAAAATGGAAGATTCGAGATTTTTCTTGAAGTAACCAATTCGAAAATAACTGACATTCTTACATCAAAAACATTTAAAAAGCTGCGGAAACCGTAGCTGACGTGTCACACGCACATCATACAAAGTTAATTTATTTCAAGCCCCTTACACCTACATACCATTTCAAAAGAAAATATTATAACTTGTTCCATAAACCTACTAAAAAAGCTGTCAAAAAACGAAATCATCAAAATTCATAGCCACTGAAAACTTGAGACACCAACAAAAAACCATCAACAATGAAGCCAATCAGTCTCTTAGAAACTTCCAAAAACGATATTAATTTTCAATGAGATTATTTACAAATCCTCGAACTCAACGTCAAACCTTCAACGGGGCCTGATCTGTCAATATTGTCACAAAACATTATTAAAAAAGGTAAAAAAGATAAAGAAAAAAACTTCAAGAAAAAAAGCTATGAATGTGGCCTAATTTTGGCTCTCAATACCCACTTTCTGCGTAAGCATCGAGGCGTTACATAAATTAATTCTTACATACTCAGACCTTTTTTTTACTAAAAAAAGAAACACGGAAGACCGGTACCTTTTATCTTTTTTTTTCTTTTTATTTATGGTGTAAAAATTGGGTTACTTAACGGGAGCGTAAAGTCTATTGTGTGCCATGGGGGGTTTTTTACGAAAATGTTGTTACTTTTTTTATTTTGCAACACGTGGTACAAAAAGGCGGTTGGCACGAGTGTATAGTATGAATTGCGATTAGAAATATTATTAATAGATCTTAGATAATTCGCAGTTATTAATGATGAAGTCATCTTAAACCGAACTTTAATCGTATTTAGCACCATCTTTTTTAACATTATTTAGATAAAAATTTGTATAAATCACTGATCTTAATAGCCCTATTTAAATCGATTAGTAAGATTTTTTCACTAATATAATAATTATTTAAAAAACCAATACCTAACAACTATCCAAAATGTTGAAAACCATTTCATCATGTATGAAAAAATCCTAGCCGGACGTTACCCGACTTATATCGTACATAAGGACACTATAACATAAAACTCCAACGTCTCGTTGTCACATAGGTGAACGAAAACTGCGCAAACCTCATACAATCAGTCTCGGACGTGTATTCACTTCATTGTGAAGATCGAACAAAACAGCAAGACACGCTTTTTTCATACAAACTAGATTTCGAACATTCAAAGGGTCCTGAGGTCATGGGTCACCATCGTATTTTTCGACCAAAGAAAAAAGACGTTACAAACACCCCTAAAGAAAAAAAGATAGGTAAAAAAGGGGCTTCTTCTAATATTGTGAATATTGATGAAGAAAGGAATCTGGTTTTTGGTATTGAAGATTGTAGAAGTTTCATTCAGCGCGCTTGTGTGGTCCCACGGGGTGGGTTCACGTGTTCCATAAATGCTCTGAGAACCGCGACTCGCGGTACAAACTTGATTTGAAGTAAAAGTTCTATAGAAAACTGGATTATTTCATTGGGAACTTAGAGACGTTGAACAGCACTATTTTTATCCCTAGTGACTTAAGTTATTATTATTTAAAAACGTCAGTTTTGACAGTTGGAATTTAAAAAAAAACTTAGAAAATACTTACAAAATCATAATTTTATGTAAAAAAAACTAAACTATACCCAATAAAAGATAAAAACTAACTGTTACATAAAGGGGCAACAAAAGTCTCCAAAAAGTAAGGGTTACCATCTCGTTTACATCATATCAATGCCGCACGCGATAACTACAGAATCCTTGCGCACGATTCCAGTACCCTTTGCCATGTAAAAGGGATAAAAAGGGATTGTGCCCGAGATAAACGTGTACAATAGGGGTTGAGGTATCTTGGAGCTCGGAGGTGGGTCGTATTGATCCCCGCACGCGTTCTCGGGTTAACGGCGGCAGCGGTAGGGTTGGGATGCTGCGCAGAGGCACGAGCCGGGTTAAGAAGTGGTTAAAATCTGGTTTTGTTGTTTATCGGGTAGCTTTTTACCCCTTTTGTTGATTTTTGTTAGAGTCATATACAGAGTCATGTTATTATACAGTTCTTTGATATTCAATTACGTGAATCCGGACACGTATTTTATAATACCTACACATACCTACAGTACGATCAAATTATCTTGGCAGGTCTGAACATAGGCTCTGCGAACTTTGCGCATGTATACACGCGAAGAAAACTGTTATTGCCAGATAAACACATACGATCAGAAAATACCTAATACAGTCAGAAAATACAAATGAAATAAATATCAAAACACTTTTAGATACCTAGTCTACATTTTTAACTCCATTTTCTTTTTCCCCTTTCATATACTGAGTTAAATCGTAAATATTTTTTCTCGCCTGGCGATTTAAAACACTACTATACTTTGGTGGCATATTTGACGAAATAAGTGCCCACTAACTTTTCTAACAAATAATAAAAAATAACAGTAATATTAAAAACAACAAACAAAAACACAACGAAAACTTTTCTAATCGAATGTGCTCAAGACAGAGATAGCAACACAAACACTAAACAAATGCTGTCGTGTGACTGAGATATAATACCTCGTACCGAATATTGCCGAACTTGCACGAAGGTCACAAAGTTAACAAAAAGAGATGTGCATGTGCATGTGCAATGGGTGTCGTTTAATCGATTATTCTTAGAATCGATTGAAATTAAGTAATAAAAAGATGTTTCTATTCAATTTTATATTGAGGTTTGAAATATTCGTAAACATTCGTTATTTAAGAAGTCTGTAATAGATTTCTAAAATATAAGTAAATCATGTCTTTTAACAGAGAAAACATAATGTTACTATACATTTTTTATGTAATAAAGACGAAAACTCAATTATTAATGATTAAATTCACTTTATTAGTTAATGTATTCACTTAAATATCTTCTAAACACTAATAATAACGTATTCCAAATAAAACTAATCGATTACGATATTTGATCGTATAAAGGATTGATTGTGTTTATGTAAGGTGCATCTCTAGCCTAGACTACCGCCCCCCGAACTTCACCTCATGTCACCATTTGGTTCCTAATAAATGTTACTGCGCAGCGTTCTGCACGAAGTTCGGACCTGCCAAGATAATTTGTTCGAACTGTACTTTGTTATAAATTCATAGTTTTGTAGTCAACGTGTTTGGATTTTTTAATTTTTTCATTCGATTTTTTAACGATTTGACATATAAAATATGAAGTCTAATAAATATTGCAAAACGGAACAGTAGTCAGCAGAAACATATTTAATTTTCTTTGACAAGTTTATGACTTCCATGTGACCTTAACGTCTCCCATATGAGGTCACTAATTAACTTAGGGAATAACAAAACATGGCCATACATTTTGTGTCAGGAAAAAGCTGTTGTTACTATTTCTGCTTTGTTTTGGTTACGTTTGCGAATTTTAGAAACTGTTAGAAACATAAACAGTTTTGTTATTACTAAATCGAGTAATTAAAATACATCTGATGGTAAAACTTTAGTTACTACATATAAAGCAGACCAAACTCGGTATCTATTTGTAAGTCAAACAAAACCTACTACCATTCCAAAAATAAACCAAACTTATCAATTTTGTTTACACTCAAAGAAACATTTGGTTATTTATCTCAAAAACCTGTCAAGTCTACACCGGGTCTCCGATAACATTGACTTAACACCTTAAGACAGGTTGTAATCTCTTAAAACTAAAAACTTGCCGCAAAACCGTTTGCCACTTACAGGAACTATAAAGTTTTAGAAAAAAAAACGGGGCAAAAATTAGCAAAAACTGTCGTAAATTTGTCAATGTGACCCCGCCTCGCATCGAGAGGGTTTGTTTTTACAGTTAGTTAAAATTATGAGTGGCATTTGAGAAGTTAGCTTTGGAAACTTTTGCAGAAGTGTTGGTCGAAAGATCGATTATGGTTTCGAAACACACAAATTCATAAACTTAAAGTTACTGTTTGTAATTACACAATAGCAACTTTTTCCCGTATGTCTATGAAAGAATATTCGGTAATTATAACAAAAATAAAATCCATTTTAAAAATTTTTGTCTGTCAGACTACGATTGTTCCGGTTAATTTCCAAAACAGATAGACTGATTTTGATGGCCAGATCGCTGATGTTGTATGGAATTACTTTTGGTTTTATTTTAGAAAAAAGATGCGGGTTCCGTGAAAAAAATCCCTTGAAATTGTTAACAAATATACTCTTTGGGTAGGACCAAACGATTGATGAATTCGTTCCTCAAATGCCAGTTTAGCTAAGGCCTAGGATGATAGCATCGTTTCTAAAATGTCACTTTGTCTAGGCTCAAAGATTGAAGCGAAAAATAATTTTAGGGTAAACTGTACTTACTATCTTTAGCTTTCAGGGATAATTACAGATAATTCAATAATTATTACAACCGTACTATTTGCGACACTTAATCAGTACTACCGACCTCGTTCTATCAAAACATAAAACGAGACCTTTGCACACTATTAGACATAATACGGAGTGTTTATAACTGAACTGGCTGCAATCAGATGACCCGGCAAACATTGTACATCTACATACTAACGTAACATGATTATTAACCCTGAGATTAATAGTTTCAATTATAATTGAAGCTGAATTCATTATAATTAGTTCGTGCTTGTGTGTGCGAAATCTGAGTACAGTAATTTTTACAGCTATAATACCTTTGACAACAACAACTTAAACGGAACATAAGTAATCATGTATAGGTAAGCATTTTATTTATTAAATTGTTTTGGGACTTATTAAAGTTTATTACGCTGGTACTGGTTGGTGGTCATTCATACTTCTTTATTTTTTGCTCAAATGAGGACTTCATTATTTTGAGAAAAAAATAAACGAGAATCACTGATCTCCCTATTAATCAATCAGCGGAGGGTTGCCATATAAAATAATCTCGCCCCAATCAAGGGTAACATAACATACTCGCGGTTCAAACGCTGGGAAAACAATATAGCTTTTGTGTTGCCACATAAAAGAGCTTCATATCAATTTCTTGGTTATTAAAAAACCACGTTAATATGTCCAATTCGAAAAACAAAATTCTCGCGATAATCAACCTTATCGTACAGAAATTAGGGTTGTTGGTAGTGGTTGATGTCGTAAAAATAAGTTGGGGGCTTGGGGCATAATTTCGGTATGGAAAAGGATACTTGAGCCAAATTAATAGCTTATCTGTGATCTGTAGTTTGGTTATTATGTCACTCATTGCGTGGGCTTTCGGTGTAGTCACCTTTTGTGGGAACAGGGTTGACAGAATAAAATAAAAAAGTTACAAATAATTGTTGGTCATACTTATTAAACTTGAAGGATTATTTAGTCTTTATTTTAGCTGTAGGATTGCTGACATCATTTTTGCAAAAAAAAATTAATATACCTACCACTATCAATTTTGTTAGAAAAAAAAATATATTAAAATAACACTTTCCTTTAATCAACTGCAGGGAGGAAAAACACATTTGCAAACTTGAAAATATTTACTATTTAGGTAGGTATATTATGCGTATGTTTTGTTCAATTTGTTTCTTACATTTTTGCTAATTTTCCGTACAAAACGCTGAGCATAGTGTTGAATTTTATACGCTAGGCTAATCTTCATATAAAAGTGACACGCAAGGGCCGACGCCCGCCAGTTGTATAGGTATTTTACATGAAGCGACTGTCTTACTAATGGGTGCCAGTTATTCACAACCCAATGACGTGCGCCCTTGATTGAGGCTGCTGACTACTCGTAATGAACTGTCAAAGATCTTTCAACGACAGCCTGGCTTATGGTGCTTTCCAAGCCACGTAGGAAACTCGGTATGCAATGATGGTTACCCATCTTGAAACCAACCCTAGCAAAAGCGGCTTAACCTTGAGATCTTTTAACAGAAAACTTTTCAGCTTTTAGTCGAACTAAAGGGCCGTTCATGAAAAATACAACACATAAATTCTCCGATCAACCCTATTTCACCCTGAGGGTGTAATGCACCCCAGTGCAGGGTTATCTGGCACATCTAGACTTTCGTTGTCGACGTAATCAGAACCACATCGATGAGGATTATTAACTGATGGGGTCGGTTTTACCCACACGCGGTTTTTGAATGTGTTAACATGGGTTTTAAAAGAGCGATAATTTTGTTTCTGATGAGTATTATTTTAAAGTAGAGAATTGTATGTTTTACCTATTGGATTTTCATTAGAATCTCATGGGACTTCAACATACTTATCTGGGTCTAAAATGGCCACTTTAGCAGATCATAATTTGAATTGCGTTTAAAATCGTAAAATGGACTTATTATCATAGAATCTGCGTCTGTGAACATTTTACGAATTAAAACGCAATTCATATTATGATCTGCTAAGGTGCCCATTTTAGACACCCTGGTGTAATGTAGGTGTTTTGCAACTGAGCTGTATATTAGATACACGTCCACCTAACCTGTCGGGTATTACTTAGTTCTACTTAGTTACTTATATTTAATAAGTTGCTACCAATATAATGATCATATAATTTCTACATCTTCTGTAGGTACCCATATCAAATCAGCCCTAGTAATTTGTCATAAAATGATTTCTTAAATTCCTGCATCTGTCTGCATCAACAAAAGAATGTCAGTCGGACACAAGACATAAATAGGTCAACATACGCAAATTCCCAAATTCACACTTCCTTTAATTCAAAACTGTATTTTTCTAAATAATAAACATGCATCGATGCATACACGGAACTAATCCGCATCGCTTCCGAACGAACAACAATGAAGATTATGTCGTCCAGAAATCCGTAAATCGTAAAAATAATTCGAATATAAAATTTAGCCGTCATGGGAAACGTCGGCGACTTCACGGTATCGCTAATAAGGATCGTCCAGACCCAACAATGGATACATCGATACAGAAAATGACATATGTTTTGAATACGAAATGTCATCTCAACTTTTTTTTCCATACACTTTTTTTTTTAAATCCCGTAATGCGTGAATGGCCGAGGGGGCCAAGGCAATTATATTTTGTGCCGAGTTTACGCAAGGAGCTCGGACAATGCATGCCTGCACTTTTGTGCGGTCGTCTGCACCGTCTTTATTATGCCGACTTGTTTTGCTTTCGAATTTGGAACATAAGATCGTTATCTTTTAAAATTGGAGCTTTGGCGGCGATTGGGTAATGTTTATTTGAAATTTAGATTATAGCTAGGTACCTACGGTCACGTTTGAAAATACGGCGCGTCCATTGCACTTATTGAATTTACTAGACACTGCAAATCAATTGAAACGCACGATAATTATGTGTTATTAATTTTATTATTTATATAACATAATTATTATTTAAATCCTATATAGGTAAATAAAAATCAGTTTCCAGAACTTCAAAAATGGACGAAAACATGTTTAGTATGTTCTTGAAGTTTTATACTTCCGCGTTAAATTGTAACAAAATAAAAATAAATCCCAAGAGATACACATTCACCGATGGCACACACATTTTTTCTGACCCCTGGTCAAGAAACGTAAAAAAAAAAGTGAAAATAGGGAAACTGTTTCAAAATTTTAAGGGCGTGAGATGCTCTCTTTTAAATAGAGCTTGTTAGTGGTCTCTCCATACCTTTTTTTATCAAAAATGATTTCAAAAGATAGGCAAATTGGCAAGCTATTCACAGTGAGTAGCTGTGAAAACATCTTTTGTATTCTTTCCTTAGATGTGCATCTATGGATTAAATATTTATGGCGATTTCGAATTAAAAAAAAAATATCAAGCATGCTGTAAGAAATTATTAAATTGAGGTAGACACAATCATGTCAACATTTTTGGCTTCTTTTATTTTATAATACATATAATTTAAAATAATTTCTTACTTTATTCTTTGTTTTCTTTTCTTAGATGTGAGGATATGGATTAAATATTTATGACGATTCTTGGTTAAAAAAAGCTTATAAATTGATCATTTCACACAACATGACCGTTGTCTGAAATGATTAATTTGAGGTAGTTAAAATAATGTCTACATTTTATGCTCCTTTAATGATTTTAAACTTTGATTTCTATTTTTTTGTGTAATATCATTATTTTTTTGTAGGTACATACTCCATCATTATTTTTGTGTTTAAGTATTATTTTTGGAGAAGTACTATGATAATAAGCAGCGGTGGGCCAGTGGTGGCGGCCCCGACTTACGAACAATAGGTCGTGGGTTCGAACCCAGGCGTTCACATTACTTTGTGTAATTTATTTCATCACCGCTGCTCTCAAAACGGTGAAGGAAAACTTGTGGGGAGCAGTATCTGTCTTAGAAACAAAAAAATCGAAGACATGTGACATCTACCAATCCGCACTGGGCCCGCACGGTAGATTATAGCCCATTCCCTCTCAATGAGAGGAGGCCTGTGTCCCAGCAGTGGGATCATTAAAAGGCTATTGATGATGATGATAATGATGACTATGTTAATTGAAAGTCAAGAAATTCGTGTACTCCACACAAGATGACCACACCTGGCAGGTTTTCAAGAAATCTGAAGACAAAATTTGGGAAAGTTTTTTTAAATTTCAGGGCTTGTAAATAGAGCTTGTTAGTGGTCACTCCTTATCTTTTTTTTTGTAAAAAAAAATATTTCAAATTGGTACGGTATTGATAGTAAATGGCTGTGAAAAAAAATGTGTTCTTTCCTTAGTTTCCTTAGCCCATGAATTAAGAATATATGGCAAATGTATGAGAAAACAAAAATTGTTTTCGATACAATTCGAAAACAACTTTTGTTTTTTCTTAGATGTGTGTGTGTGCGTGTGTGTGTTTCTTTGGATTTAATATTTGTGTCAATTTTGAATAAAAAAAATTTTACCAGCCATGTTGCCTAAATTGATTACATTGGGGTGGACAATGTCTATATATTTAGAATAAACATCCTTATTTGTATGGTCTTATTTTAGATTTTCAAGGAAAAGGGTTTTACTTTGATTTCAAAAAGTTTGTTCGGTTGAGGTTTATTTTTCAAGTTTTAGTTACAAAAATTAAATGAATAATTCATAAATTAGGGTTTACTTAAATTAGGGTTCACTTTACCCAAGATGACCACAGCTGACACTCTTTCAAGCAATCAAAGAAAAAATCGAGAGAAAGTTTACCAAAATTCAGGGCGTGAGGATGCTCTCTTTTAAATAGAGCTTGTTAGTGGTCACTTCAATATATTTTTTGTATAAAAAAATATTTCAAAAGATACGCAAATTGGTAAGCTATTCACAATGAGTAGCTGTGAAAGCATTTTTTGTATTCGTTCCTTGGATGCGCATCCGTGGATTAAATATTTAAATCGATTTTTTATTTAAAAAAATGCTTACCGGTCATGTTGTCAGAAATGATTAAATTGGGGTAGATTACGTGTCAACATTTTTGTGTAATTTTAAGATTCAACAAAAAACAACTTCTTACATTTATGGTTATGTTTTTTTTTTGCCTTATTCTGAAGACACAGGCGTTTACATTCCTAAACTTCAGGTATTATGTGTAACACCAAAAATAATATAGAATATAAAATAATATAGCATGTATCTCTATTCTATCTTCATATTTATCTCTATAATCTACATAACGAATAAATAAATAATAAATGATGACAATGAATCATATCATATCGTAGTTAATCAATACATTTGGTGGATTTCAAAATGAAAAGATTGTTTTAGTTTCGTTTAGGTTTAAGTTCTTTCTTTTAAATAAGCTTGTTCACTCCACAGCGTTTCTGTAAAAATATACTGTCTTTTCTTCACCTTTTTTTATAAAAAAATAATTCCGAACACAACACACCATTGACTTACCAATTTTCGTCGAAAACTCGTAAAGCACCAATATGAATATTATTATTAACCCCAAAATGAGGCATTTTAGTGCAAATATTATTATATATTACATCAATAACGTACCCCTATCCATCAAAGAGGGTTGGAGGGAAACTATTGACATAAAATTTACGAGATTAATATTTACAGAGAAGACCCTCTTAGTACCTATACATCATGGAGGTATGCATGTCTTGCGCTTTCTTCACAAAAATGTTCAAAGAGCGCTTTATAGAAAATATACTTTGAACTGATATCTTTTAACAAATTCATATATCATCAAACATCAACAAATATAATGATGAAAAAGACAAAAATCCATTGAATCCTGTTGAAAAGTGAATCGCTTTGAAATCGATTACTTGTGGCCCTATGGTCTAATTGAATAAATAATCGCTATAATTATAACAACCAATTTACCTTTTGTAAAATTTGCAGTAAACGTCATCTTCTACATAACACAGAGACACTAGGGGACATATTCATTACTTGGAAAGCCCAAAATAATAATAATAATAATAATAATAATATTCCACAACTATCACACAACGCCATCTAGTCCCAAGCTAAGCAGAGCTTGTGTTATGGGTACTAGACAACTGATAAACATACTTATATATTTCTAAATACATACATATTATAGATAAATTACACCCAGACACAGAACAAATGATCGTGCTCATCACACAAACATTTGTCCTGGGTGGGAATCGAACCCACGACCTCCGGCATAGCAGTTAGGGTCACTAACCACTAGAACAACAGGCCAGTCCAAAATAGACTTCTGATGTTAATATATAGGTGACTTTGAAAATGTTCATGAAGTTTTAAATATTGTTCGTGTACAACCTTTAAACATTTCTACCATCGACATACCTATTTGAAACTATAGCAAAATAACAGCAAAAAGGAAAAAAATACTATCGCCCTATCATAGCGAATCACCCTATTTTTTTAAACTATCGGGTGCATTATTCAAATGTCCTAAAATCTATAAGAATAAGCCGTTGTCCGAGTACCCCAATGTCCCCGCAGTACGTTTCTCACGGACATAGCCACCACCGTATAATTTTGCTATAAATAAAATTGCACTGTAAAATTTCTTGGACATACGCGGTAGATGAGGGTTAAGATGGCAGTGGATTCTTTCACTGTGTTTTTTTTTGTTTGGCTGTTTTGAAAAGAAACAAGAAATACCAGCCTATGCAGAATTCATTTCGGATTTAGTAAGACCTAATCAAATAAAAGCGGGGCTGATAAACAAACATATATTTTATTAATAGGGGATCGGACAAAAAATAATTATTAGTCCGTCAGATAGATTCTCAATAAATATTGGACACGTATTTTTTCTTTTTTCACATAAACAAAAGATGAAGACGATACAATGCTTCGAAAACTCGTGAATTCCTCGAAAACGTCACATGGTAGTACATTTTTCAACAACAAATGACGTCACAACCCCCTACTCATGATCTTTGACGCGTCATAAATCTTCGTCATTTTTTATTAATTTGATAAAACAAAAAACACGTATCCAATATTTTTCGATAATCTAACTGACGGACTAATTATAATGATATTTTTTTGACCCAGTCCGATCCCCTATTACTGTACTGCTGTGTTTGTGATTACATTGTTTTGTAATTTACAAGAAGGTCTTAATATATGTTGTCAAATTATTTAGAAAACCATAATTATATAGAATTTTGGTTGATAACAGTAAGACAAATAAAACATATTTCATCACACACACACAAAACTTTTTGGTACAAAACGAAAACGTACTTATTCAAAGTCTATTCCACTGATTCCATCGTTCAACTTTTGGATAGTAATCGCGGTGGCTAGTCCTCGGACCCGTTGTGGATATCAAAATATAAATCGTGAAGGTCCACCCATCGAATACCGCTAATATTTCCTCCATGTGCATTTTATACAATTTCATTTCATTTCCACATTAATAAAATTGTAAGTTATTCCTAGTTTGTTTACTTAAATGTTGGTTTGAATTATAAAACTTACATTACTATAATATTACGCCTGTAATCCCCAAAAGGATAGCCAGAGGTGTACCTAATATTACACCGACATTTCGCTAGTTATGTTTCAAGTAATAGAGGTCGATCCTATTAGCATCAATCGGGCACAAACCTGCTAAATGCTAGTGAGCATTTTCTGATCGAAAATCCTAATAACACTTTGTCCCACCTGAGAATCCAACTCAGGACCACATGCTCAGTGGTCAACTTGTGATCAGTAGACCTACGAGGCAGTCGTGGTAGAAATATTTAAAATCACACTTATAATAATATTATAAAGGCGAAAGTTTGTGAGTGTGTATTTTTCTGAACGGATTTGAATAAAATTTGGTACACAGATAGTTTATAACCTGGATTAACACATAGTATAGTTTTTATCCCGATTTTATCTTCCCGTGGGATAATATTCGAGTTGTAGCGGGTGAAGCCGCTGGCAACAACTAGTATTAAATTATTATGTCGTTTTGATATCTTTAACAGCCATCGACATCCTAGTAGTGGTATCACTGACTACTGTGACTACTGTGATGTTGAGAGTCGACTTGGGGGATGAGCAGTAAGTTACTGCTCATCCCCCAAGTCGACTCTCAACAACTTTCACCCATATGCCACCAGCCGCTACCCTGCTAAAATTATACACCGATTTGCGGTGTCCACTGAAGAACACGTCTACCCCAACGATCGTCAGTTCTACGGCTAACATGGCCGGCTCAGTGACACTTCAACTTGCTTATTCTGTGAGCTATTTTGTGTGCATATTTAAATCTAATATCTATCTGGAAATATCACCACGAGCTATTTAAATTGTAAAAAATTGGAACTGAACATTCATGAAATTCATTTTATGCCGTTTTCACCACGCTGTTATGGCGCTGGTAATGCGAACTGAATAGATAAGAAATAGATTATCAAAACCAATGTTTACCATAAAGTATTGATATAACGAACTAATCCATGCCATAAAAACTAACGACTTTCTGGTAACTGGCAAAAAATCCGTCAAACTGCGTAAGTGGCCTTTATGCGGCATAAATATGGCATGTGTTATCTTCACGCCATCGCGATAGGAGGCCGGCTCAATGGATCAACGGACAACCCTTTGACTGCAAGGAAGGGTTCGAGTCCATTGTCTACGGTAAAACTGTTTGTACTGGACGTCACATTAAAAGACAAAAAATACTGAATATGCAGTCATTATTGTTATTTATACGGGTACAAATACGTTTTAGTAATAATTCCGAGATTTGAAATTCAACATGATTTATGTTTAACTGCCATGTATCAGGGATATTGCTAAAAACCGGGCACAATTATAAACTCCGTAGTTATTGTTGAAAAACCCAATTATAATTGGTCCAACCTTGGACTGTAACCCTGGTCCTAAAGCTCAGCAGTCGGCACTGGACCAACGGAGCAGTTATACACATACAGCTCTTTATTTCAAGATTACATATCCTAGCAAGTATGCTAAAAAGCCATAACTTAACGTCAAAAATACCGTCCATCCAATCTCTATAATGGACACAATCCTGCGCTTGACTGATTCCTTCCCTCGAAGAGCTCGTAAAGTTTTATCACTGACGCTTAAACCAGAGCTAAACACTCCCCTTCGATATGGTAAGAATGATGCTTATAAAAATAGGAAGTAGGTGTTCTTGATAGAGGAGTGTTTGGGTGGTTCAGTTATGATCTTAAGGGCATTTTTACAATTCTACAGTGGAACCTACTAATAATATAAACTAGAAAGTTTGAATTGATAGACAGATGTTTGTTACTCTTTCACGCAAAATCTAAGATGAAATTTGGCACTCCGATATAATATATATCACCACGCGAAGCATGACCACCGTAGACACGGGTTTGGTCGACGGAAGAATAGACAAAATGAGAGATTGTAGGAAGATTTCATGTCAAATTATACTAGAAAGAGCTTTATCTATTCTTAATAGAATAGAGAATGAACCGCCATACTACGCATGCTGGCAGAAGATTTTTATTATGTGAGACTATTACCCCGTCGGGACTGCACGCCCCCGGGTCCCGTCGGGGCTGCGGGTTGTTCAGAAGTTACCGCGGCCTCGACATATAGGGCTAAGAAGGAACATGGGTGGTTTGTAGTCAGTAGAAGTCTGACACTCCCTCTCGCTCAGCCAAAGAGCGGGAGGGATTATTTGATGATTTTCCACTCGCCAAAACAAAAAAAAACAAGACCGTTACCGAAAATAACGCGGACAAAGCCACAGGCTAAGCTAGTAAGCTATACTTCTGTGATATTTACTTTTAGCCCCGACTCAATCAAAGCGGAGACATGCGGAGATATGTGCGTATTGGAGAAGACAGGAGATGCTTAGGAGCTAGGCTGTTTCTAGCCGTGTGGGCACACTGCTTCGGTAGAAACAGCCTAGCTTGACTACTGGCTTGACCGGAGCACAGATGTGTAGATACTTAGGCTACTCACGCCCAGTTCAGCACCCACCACCGCACACCGCTCAAGTCTTGTCTCCTCTCCTCTGCTGTCGAGTGTGAAAGCAGACTAAAACAATAATTAAACGAACCGCAAATGCTTCGAGAAATACCGAAAAATAATCAAAAGATATCAACCCCGATTAATCCACAAAGCCGTCAACCAATATCAAAAGAAACCACAACAATATTCAAGCCACAACATCTTCATATCCCAACCTCCACTTCAATCCTCGAGGGTATAATGATTAAAATAGCGATCGTCCGGTAATCCACATTGATTGATCACCAGTCCGATATCGGAATATTCCCATTTTTTTCCAAATCTTTGTTAAACAGGGGCGGGCATAATAAGTACCGGACTTGGAGTAGACTTGATGAATTATGTTTGCGATATGAGATTTTTGTGGTACCTATTGAATAAATTGAGTGGAAAATATTGAATACTAGGTGTTGCCAGCAGCTTCGCCCGCTACAACTCGAAAATTATCCCACAGGAAACTAAAATCGGGATAAAAACTTTTCAATGTGTTAATCCAGGTTATAAACTATCTGTGTATCAAATTTTATCCAAATACGTTCAGTAGTTTCAGCGTGAAAAAGTAACAAACATCCCACATCCATACATACATACTTATAAACTTTCGCCTTTATAATATTAGTAGGATTGATATTTTTTAGGTATTTAATCATATTTAATAAATAATGTATAACATGACATCACGCCTGTGATTCCTGAAGGGTTAGGCAGAGATATGCCTAATAGTGCAACCACAATTTTGTGGATTTATCTGAGAATAAACGTGTCCGATATTAGCAGAAATTTCCAAGCTATTTTAAAGACTAAACCTTGATAATAGAAACGAGTAACAAAAAATAAGTGACATAAGTAATAAGTACAAATATTTGTTCATCCTCTTACAGAAACTCAAACATTCACGATAATACGTCTTCCCATCTCGAGGCAAATTATTGTAAGTAGTTTATGTAATGTGTTGCAAGATTATTCAATAAATATAGACAATTTTTGTTTAATTTGAGAAGCGCACGTTTGGCAATAAATCTGTAAACAGCGTGATGGCATCGAATAGGTGTGGTCATAATTATTTCAGGTTGTGATTCAGAGCATTAAACTGAATAACATTCTCTGTGGAACATCCATTGAAAATTTGAAATAGATTTAAGTTGGTGAATTTAAGGTGCAAGTTTGCTATTCTTTTCAGTTTCAGAATCATTATTATACATATACATACGGTAGTCAACCGAAAAGACCAAAAGGAGAAAAAAGCCAAATACGGGATATTAAAAAGATTTCGATGAAATTCGATTTTCAAAATTATAACAACACCAAAATTCAAATTCACGCAACCCAATAATTGCGTATTGTGAACAAAAATTTACTGCAACGAAAAAAAAAAAGAAATAGCCATAGGTCAGTTCTGTTTGCATCACCTGCTTTAAATTTGAATAATAATACGATGACACTGCACTACGTTACAATGGATGACCGATGGCTCACAATGCCATGTTTTCTTTTACCGAAGGGCATATTCAAATAGGGTCCTTCGAATCGAACGCATTCTCACGCATCCAACGTGACCTCTAGTCATACGCGAAGGATTTATAATTAATGTTCTTGCATGTCCGAATTCGCGGATAATGGTCGCGGCGAAATTTATGCGTGAATAGAAAAAGTTGAATTTCTTGAATATTGATAAGGGGCCCTTGAGAACTGTCCACTTGTTGACCATTGTGGACTCGACCTTCCGGTTTGTTTCGTTTTTGTAGTGAGCAGTGGAAATGATTAATTGCCTATAAGTCCGTTAGATTTGAATAGGATTTTCTTATTGTTAGCTTGACCCCGTGTGATTAAAAATAATAGAAGTGTAGACGACATATAAAATGTCATTCTCATGACATTTAAAAATAGAGCTGTTACCACTGGCCGTAATAAACTTCGTTCATTTTGTTATTTTAAATCATAGAGAAGAAAAAGGCATAGTCTATGACACTTGACAGCTTCGTTCATAGGTTCCTATTTTAAACTCTTTGGTTCCCCCAGCCCGCCTTCCGTTTCATTTTCTCCACACTGTTGGACTGTCAAGACATCAATGGCGCCACAGTCCAGGCAAGCCATTGTAATGGATCCAGCGCTGCCTTGAGTCAGACATGTAACACCTTCGTAGCTATTGTCTTTCTGCAAAGCTATTTTCGAATATGGAACCATCGAAATTTCGACGATATTTACTGAGCCATATTAGTCATTTAATTCTACGTTCCTTTTTACTTACTTTCTTCTTTAGTGTTTATGTCGGGATATATATGATATACGAAACTGGTCAACCGATTAAAAACAAAAGATTCACTAATTCGTAAAACTAAGTCGGCAGAACCTGTCTTATCACTATTATAAATTTATGCGAAAGTTTGTACGTATGAATGGATATCGTCGAATCACGCCAGAACGGGTGAATAGATATATGTTCGTATGTAAGGCACAGATATAGGATATAGTCTGGAATAGCACATGAGGATTTACCCCGGCAAAAACATCTCGAAATTTCCACGAGAACGTAGTCGCGGGTAACAGCTAGCTAGTCAATTTAAACAGATAGTAAATATCATCAGTTGCACCCTAGAAGTAGTTCTTCCAAAAGCTGCTTCCAAAAAGTACAATCAGGCCCATAACCAATTTTAAACATTTATTATCTAGGCAAAAGAATGAAGGACAATCGTGAACAAAACGTCGTTAGCGAGGCAAAGCGCGTATTTGTCGGAAATGTCGCGCGCACGATTTATGTCGACAGAAACTGTGGCGAGGATTTGAAACCCAAATAAATACAATGATGTGGATACGTGGACAGACCCGGGCGTTTTCGATAGCGATAGTTCTTGTAAAAATCGTAAAAAATATGGATATAGTAGCTACTCAAAAATCTTATTTTTGGTGACGCTAACGAGATACGATGTTCTTAAAATTTCGTACAATTTTAGGAAAAACGATAGGATAGTATTGGAAAAGGATTCTCAATATAACCGAATGTTTTAGCAGAAATATATTACCTAAGTAGGTTATTTTGTAATCAGGTTTTATACAGAAGCAACTTCGATTTTCAATATAATGTATACCCAGAAAACTAAATCAAAGAATTTCGGTCAAAATAATACGCCCATATTTGCAGTACCTACATAGACCATAAGTATTTTAAGATACCTAATACGATGAAAACATAAAACTAAAACAAATTAAAACTTATCGCTTACACTTTCGACATCTACAATTTCGTAACGAACTCGAAACACCCCGGTCGACGCTAAAAAACCATTCAGGAAGATGTATCTCAAAAACTTTAGTCGAGCGTAGAGTATTTATGGAAATCTAAATAACTGAGAGCTTTTTTTAATTGTACGGAATGAGTTTTTTCAGTTTTTTCTATGCGTATTTTATTTATTTTCGTTTCTACAGTGATTTGTTCGACAGTAAATATTGCGGCGACTTGGTTGCCAGTAGACTGTGATGCGTAAATGAAGTGTCACCCATAAGCTGTTTGAACTACTAAATATGGCCCGCTGGGGACAGATTTTTTTGTGAAATATTCGAAATGTGTGTGCACGGATTTAGATTTGGGAAAAATAAAGCTATCGAGGTTCTTTATTGGTTTTTATTTTTAAAGGTTTGATGATTGACATTATTTTGTTTGTGTTGTCAAGAAATAGTTCTACTTTTTGAAGTTATATGGTTTCTGATTTATTTATTTTTACTTTTGCAAATAAGTTTTCAGGAGTAAGACTTTTACAGGCCTTAAGCCTCATAACTTAGGACCTATTCATATTAATGATAATTTTTGTCCATGGTGGTAGGTAACTGGGTAAATGCCAGTACGTCCCTTTGTGCCTACTGAACTTGTTCCGTTATTCTTCTTTCTGCTGATATGGAGAGAAAAGAATTGCGGAGGAGTAAGTAAGTACTCTGTTTTTGTTTTCTGATTAATTTCTTTGCAGGATCCAAGACAATGAAATTGTTTACTTGCAGCTTTTCTGGTCGCCACTGTTGATTCTGGCTTTCAGAAGTTGCAGTGGTTTTGGAAAGCGTGCCGAGGCTTGCCCCAAAAGGCCATAAGTTTAGATATGATAACCTAAACACAAGTTTCATATAGCGAACATACATTAAGTAGTTTGAATGTAAAACAGATAAACAAAACGAGCCGAAAAGCTTCTTTAACTTTAGAAAATATAACCTAAAACTGAAAAAAATGGTAGTTTTTTTTAAATTGTTACGGCGGCGTTTTCTTTTTAACATAGCGTCATGGCATTATATACCAGCCTGTGATACCTATGTAGATGCTATGAGCAAAACATAAAGTCTGCCAGTAAGTACCTATGCCGTCTCCGACGCTCAGCGTTCACGTGCAGTCGACGAGAATAAACCCAAGTAGTAATGTCGCACGCAAAAGTGCAGCAATGTTCGTTGAACTATAGGTACTGTTATATGGCAGGGGGATAAAAACAACTTCATCTCCAGTCAATACTTTATTCAACTTCTGTCGCCAGCCCAGAGCTGGGCGTAGATGCTTTAACAGACTGAGCCGAAGCAACTCAAATATCTGCCGTAAATATCTAAGCGGACATTTTTGGAGTAATACGAGTAAATACTTATCATGACTTTAATAATTCAATTTTATTAAGGATCCACTGCGTAGTATTATGGATTTCCATAATGCAAAAGAACACTAAACCCGTTCGTCGATAATAGAGTGGTTCTCGAGGAAGGTTTTAGTATATAATTTGTCAAGTTCCAACATCCACGCGGGCGAGACCGCGGGCATCAGCTAGTTATATATCTAAATACGCTATACACTAATATATACTCGTAAACTAACAGAAACAAAAGTTGTGCTGTTGAAAGCATGTTAGAGCTTATCTACCAGCACCTATTACGTTCCCATTTTCAATTATCCTCATTTCTTAAATCCGTTTCCCATCTAACTTATTAATTTCCCCACGCCTGTACCTCCACCAGACGCTCCAAGAATAGAATATCTCTCATCCCACTCTATCTCACTTCTTTATCTACATGACGTCACGCGACGCCATTGGTCCGTCACCTTTAACCCCTCCCATGCACAAAAAATATCTCCCATTAAACTAAAAGAGATCTTACAGCTTCAGATAGGTGGCCAAAGTGCTATTAATGGGACATCTTATCCTACGAGGAAAATAAACTACGGGTTTTAGGGAAGCGGATAATGTTCTCTCCGTGATTTTATACATATGGGGGTTATGTATTTCTGGAGATACGGGTTTTCGGAGGATTTTGGGTAGGAAATATATGGCGTAAGCGACTTTGAAGTCATCGAAAGACACGGTGTTGAGGCGAAGCATGGAAAAACCGCATTTCTAACTTCAGAAATGCTTTGTGGTGTATCTGTAATAATAAAATATTCATCGGTTAAACGTTTAATTCAAATGCCCGATAACTACACTCAAAATGTATGAAACATCAAATAATTCCTTTTTTTTTAATTTTGTGCCACACTAGGAATTTCTTCTGTATCGTGGGTGCGTTCACAAACGTTTAAACTCACATACACAAATACCCAGACTCGGAACAACTATCTGTAGGTCATACAAATATTTGTTCCGTGCGGGGATCAAACTCGCGACACGCAGCGCAGCAGTTCATTGCTTGAGCCACTGCGCCAACCGAAAAATTACCGTCGGAAAAAGTGTACGCTGAGGCAAATTAATGTAAATACTGGAACTCATGGAATAAGTTTGTGTATGTCTGCCTCGTCCTGGTCTACTAATCGCAAGCGCGACTACCGAGCATCCGACCGTGGTCCTGATTCTGCAAGCAAAATATGGGTTTACCATTAGGCACACCCGTGCCTAATCCTTCAGGGATTACAGGCGTGATGTTATATGTGTGTTAGTTTTTATACGGTTCTGTACACAGTAGGTATATCAGAAAGAGCTCATAGACAGCTGTCGTGAGAGTCTGTCGCCGTCTATTTCTGATTGGACTCGTCGTAGATTGCCAAAACAAAAGAACACAGGAAATAGTCACAGACAGTTTGTCACCGCTTTCTTGTGATGTTGTCAGTGATGATTGTTTGGTTAACACTATCAAATATATTGTTGTTTCTTAATACGGTACTTATAGTTTCTTATTTAGGCCGGTTCCTGGGTTACAATTCCCAAAAAAGAAGTTTTTAATAATAGCAAAAAAATCAAAAGTAAACAAGATGATACTGGCAACTGAATAGGTACAGTCTACTCAATTCAAAACCACCACTCATTTATTATTCAAATATTTTTTTTCATTTCATTTCTTCCAACAATGAAAAAGGAATACCTACCCATTAAGCCGACCCATTGATAAAAAGACACTGGCTGGCAAAACATCACTCATTCATTCTAAATTTAAAAATAAACCGCGCAACTGCCAGATCTTTCGTCCATGACTTCTGACCGGAGTTAATGGATACCGGGTACTGATACCGGCTGTCAGAAATCTGAACTTTAGTGCTATTTTCTTAGTGAATGTTTTAAGATACGTGTAATCTTATCGCAAGCTTTCGGCTACTGCAGTTTGTGGCGTGTTTCAGAAACCGTCTTCGTTGAATATTAAGTGAATTGTGTCTGGCTGTCTGTATTTGGCTTATTTAGAAAACAGCTGGCCTGAATTTTGATTCGTAGAATAGACTATCTTGAATAATTATTTAATTTTATGAAGATAGTGTTATTGGTGGTACTGATACAAATTATACCGACACACTCTCTCATAATTTAAGATTCGAGAGTTTGATCCAAATAGCGATACAGATGGCCGAATAGCAAATAGCAAGGCTAATAATATTATTGACAAACGCAAACAAAAACATGCTAGAATATTATAGTTTACCAGTTTCCACCGGACATTGTGGACAAAGCCAAAAATTACGACATTCTTTTTTTTCAATAAATCTGCTAAAATCCCGCCAATTCTCCACGGTGGGGGGAGACAAAAATATTTGAATTCAGAAACCGTGCAAATAAAAGCAATAAATCGTAATAAGTTTAAAAATGGAACGCAGCCCCATTACAAGTATGGATTTGATGCGTTCCGCTACATTGAGCGCGGAACGCGATATATTGCGCATGTAACTCGATTTAATGCAGACGCTTTGCTAGGCTTGAAGCGCTTTTTAGCTGATGTAACTTTCAAGTAAAATCGGTCGAGCAAATCAGAGAACCTATTTGTACTGTTGTTACATGCTTTTGCATTCGGTGGGTACCTATGTGATGTCAGCGCTACAAGCTTCGGTTTTTTAGAGACCATAAAATGTAAGCGCAGAAATCTTAACTGCACAGAACTCTATTTATCCACTCCATTTTGATCATGTCGAACTGATGAGGAAAATCCACAGTTAGAACCGTGAAGTTAAGTACATACTAGTATCGTCAAATTGCGGACTTAAGCTTCAGAATACTGACAGATACTATAGTGTGTATCAGAGTCCGGTATCCGCAGCTGGTCTGCAAATCGCACGTGCCAGTTTGACTGATCCTAAAGTAAAGTTGACTAAACACCTTTTTCTAACTGCTTAGACCGATTAGGTAAAGTGTTAAACCAGGTTTTTGAAATCATGAATAAAACAAAATGAAGTATATTCAGGCCAGTATTATTTCAACTTCCCTTATAAATGTGGTTATAAAACTGACACATTTCGTCTACGCCCTCGTCTTCGCGATTTTGATATCGCAACACTATCACAAAGTTATATTTTCCCCTGACACAAACTGCAATTCACCTTACCACAAGTGGGTAAGGGCAATTTTGCTTCAATTTTATGTTTTCTGAAAGCCTCTGTTACTTTGTCGTTGAGTCTGTAAGTATGGAAATAATATGACGGGAAGACTACGAATTGTCTTGTTATAAAAAAGTGTGTTGCCAATTTTGAAGAATTTGCTTAAATTCAGGATATTTGAGCACCATGTCATATCTTTTTCACCAGGCCTACTAACTCGAATGATTTTGTTATTACATACTTAGATTGAAATTGTCTTATTGGAAAAAATAACAAAACTGTCACAACTCTCAAGATTTAAATAATAATTTTCAAATCATGAGAGTGCCTTGTTTCTCAGGCAGGACCTAAGAAACCTAACTTTTTGATGCATGATCTTAATATGGTGTTAAATGAAAGTCATCCGAATGTATAAGCTTAACACCACTCTACTATAGGTACTTTCGGAGAGTACACTGTTGTATTAGGCTGGCAGGGAATTTAAAATTTCTCAACTGGCAACTCAGTAAAGGAAAATACTTATGTTCAGCGGCAATGAATTTTAATGGCAGCTTTTAAGACAACATTTATTACGAAAGCGTTATGCTTTTTCTTTGTAGGATTCTCTTTTATTTTACAACGATTTTATGTTATTTTTATAGCTACTTAGGTGGTTTGTAAAATCATACACATTTATTTCATTAGTTAGTTCATTCCTTATTATTTTATGGCACTTAAATTATAAAATCCATGGTATTTAGGCATGGTTTGGTATGAATTAGATTTAACAAAACCAGATTAATTCAATCATATGTCATCATTAAAACAGGCAATTAACTTTATTTTTTAATAGTTACAAGATAAAGAACTACTAAAATTGACAAAATATGCAAATTCTTTGCGCAGAAGCTGTTTAGAAACAGTTTAGCCATTCATTTGGCAGGGATGACCTGCGGCCATAAAATGGCCGCTTTAGCAGAATCGTAATATGAATCATAATAAAATTCTTAAAATGAACTTTATAGTTATAGACATTAAGCCCATTTTAAGAATTTTAAATTTTAACGTGATTCATATTACGATTCTGTGTGGATTCTGCTAAAGCGGCCATTTTAGACCCGCTGAGTAGAAGATAATTTTAACTGATCTGAACAGTAAAAATTATGAAATAGTTAAAAATTCTAACAAAAGGCTTATGTCAATATTGTTGACAGTTCATGTAGAAATACGAAACGTTCGAACGCCTTTACCTGGACTATCTAGAACGATAAGGTCTATTGGTATCAACCAGGATCGTTTCTGAACAGAAAACTTATATTAGTTTCATCAATACTGACAGTTGTTAATCCCGACGTAGATAGTCTATAATCGCGTTTAGATTCATGGTGAAATTCGTTGTTAGGATACTGAGATTTATATTAAGTAAAAAAGAAAGGAAAAATATTTAAATATTTAAAAAAAAAAACCGGCCAAGTGCGAGTCGGACTCGCGCGCCGAGGGTTCCGTACAATCTTTAAAATTATTACAAATATTTTTATTATAGGACGCAACAATTTTTTTCCTTTATCTGTGCTATAAGACGTTGCATCGTACCAAATTTCAAGATTCTGAGTTCACGGGAAGTACTGTAACTTCTGATTGCATTGGCCGAGATGTTTGTTTTTTTTCACAGCTTTAAGAGACAGTAGAGTTGAGTATTTTATATAAATTTCAGCTTGATACCTCTACGCGTTTCTGAGAACAAGGATCCTGACAGACAGACAGACGGACGGACGGACGGAAAACAAAGTGATCCTATTTGGGTTCCTTTTTTTCTTTTCGAGGTACGGAACCCTAGAAACAAACGAAGTTGGTCCGATGCAAGGCCAAAAAGACCCCTATCTCAGTATGATAGTGTAACATAGTTCGTATGAGTTAAATACGATCTTCAGCATAGTTTACATCTTAACACACTCAATCAATAGACCATACAAGAGTCACCAATACCTCAAGCAATACATTCAGACAATTAGCCCCACATATACCTTACCACGGACTTATGGTGAAGTGCCCTTGACTAGTGGAAGTGGTCTCAGGTCTCGAGTGTCCTACAAGGAAGTAGCACGTGTCCTCTGCGGTGTTGGGTTACGATTGTACTTCCGGGGAATGTCTTACTTGCGTTTCCTATAGTTGGTGCCCTAATATTAATGGTTAGTCTTTTAACTGAAGATCATTTATAAAGACATAACTATCACGCGTTTTACACTCGAAGGGACATGCATGCGCAGACGTGTACTTAAAAGTAAGGCGAGTCTATTGCCATTAACTGGACAAAAATACAGACTGTATGACTGCTACTGAGAAATTTCTGATGTAAAAACTCAATTATCTACACTAATATTATAAAGAGGAAAGATTTGTTTGTTTGTAACGAATAGGCTCCGAAACTACTGGACCGATTTGAAAAATTCTTTCACCGTTGGGAAGCGACACTATCCCCGGGTGACATAGGCTACTTTTTATCCCTGTATTCCCACGGGAACGGGGACTACGCGGGTGAAACCGCGTGATGTCCGCTAGTAAATTATAATTTGCTTGACCTGGGAATCGCACAGTCACGCTTGTGACCATTAGATATATTATACGGATAAATATATTGTGGTTTTTAGTCAGCAGAAGTCTGACACTCCCTTTCACTCTGCCCAAGAGCGGGGGGGGGGTTATCTGAAGATTTCCCAAAAAAAAGTGGCCTCGTAATTGGCTACCATGTTACTGTTACACATTCGGTACTTAAACCAGTAATACCTAAAGAGAACAAATTTAATATGTAAGTAATGTAGTTTTTCATAATTTGTCAACAAAAAGAGCAAAGATCCAAAAAAAAGCGAATGAAATTTCAGTGGGTATAAATAATTCCTTTTCTAAAAGCTTAATCTTATCTTCTTCCTGAAAAAGATGCATTGTTAACATAATAATATTTAATTACCAAATATGTTTCGATAATCTTATCAACACAAGCGGCTTTAAAACAGATGCCTGTTTTATACTTCTTACCGGAATGATCTCAATATTTTAAACCATAACTGAATGTAATTACGGATTAATATGCTTTAACAAAACAGAATCTACAAATATTATTCTTATATCTATAGTTTAATCAAACCCCATTCAACTTTCAACTGTAACCAAGTACAAGAAAGTACATTATCAAACGAATTTAATTTTCAAGTGATTTATGAAGAAAATGAACTGAAACTTATTAATAAACTAAAAGAATTTAAGGGTGGAAGTGAGGTTAGGGGTGAGTTCCGCCATTAGGGTGTTTGAACACGTCTAATGGTTCCTGAAAGATATACCCTGGGGTAAAGGTGACGTCACATTACGCATGGAGAATACCCATATGCTGAAATGTGGGTTCCGTGAGTTATGGGAATAGGAAATGCAAATTGTGAGCGAAATGCTCGGATATGCACTAAGTAACCCTAATTACGCACAATGACTTGATTTTACTAGTTTTGAATGACTTTGCTAGTACATTAGTTACACATGTAATTCCTTAAGGGTTAGGGAGAGGCGTGCTAACCTGATAGTCCACCTAGTTGTATGGAACTGATTTCGCCAGTTGGGTACGTTTTGAGTCCCGTAAAGGGAACGAACCTATTTCCAACATACGGCAAACCGGATGAGTCTGAATCCCAGTATTTTATATTTACTGCCTTATCTAGTCTCAACCAATAAACATCATCAACTGTCCTTTTTCCAATTCATTTTAGGTCGGTGCAGAATGTCTTTTTTTTTGGGTGGGAAATCATCAATTAACCCATCCCGCTCTTGGGCAAAGCGAAAGGGAGTGTCAGATTTCTTCTGACTAAAAACCACCCATGTTTCTTCTTAGCTCTTGTGCCGAGGACGCGGTATCTCTTTGGAACAACCCGCAGCCCTGACGGAGGTGCACCATACCTGATAGACACCTCCTTTCTAGCCAAATCATCCTTTACACAATGTTTCATGGTTTCTTTGCTTCACCTCTACTCTTATACCCGGGATGACCAAAGAAACGATTCATTTGAAAAAATACTATTGGCCTTTCAGCATGAATACACACAAAATCTTTAAAAAATATTCGGGCCACCATTAGTTACTCAAGTTTTGCGTGAAACCTTACAAATGGCGGTTAAAGACGGGCAAACGCAAGGCGGGTAGGAGGGGAGGGCGAGGGGGTAAGAGGATTGCGTTTGACATGTAATACTATTGCGGTGACTACTCCAGTGATAGTGAGGTGACCATGCTTCTTCCTATTGAAGTGAAAACTTCTTTTGGCGGTGCGCACATAGATTTTTTCATATGTGGTAAGATGAGCTGATTCATCACTCTCTGAGGTGAAAGGCTCGATCGGGTGAACTCGGGACCACCTAGTGTACCCGAGCGAGAAAGATACAGTCAGCTGCTCTTCACTGTTGTGTCGCTGTTTAGTATATTCAATTTTGACGACACGGTTGGCGCAGTGGCTGAGCAATTGGAACAAATATTTGTATGGCCTACAGATAGTTGTTTCAGGTCTGGATGTCTGTGTTTGTGAGTTTAAATGTTCGTAAACGCACTCACGATACAGGAGAAATTCCTAGTGTGGGCAACGTTATAATTAAAAAATAAATCATTGTCTTTGTTAATTTAATAGTTTTTTTGGTACATAATAAGGTGAAGTTGAAGTTGAGTATGAAGTTTTCACTTCTACCGTGCGGTCTTAAGCACACACTGTTTTTTTTTTTTTAATTTATCATGAACGCTACCGAAAACGCCAAACTAGTACCTAGCTCAGACACAATTATGTTTTTCCTACTCCTCAACTGTAAATTTCTGATTAAGTTCGTCGCGGGATCTAAGACAGTTAAATATTGTTTTTCTGGTCCCAGTCCCAGAATAACAATATTATAATAAAAGGATTGAGGCTTTGCTGGTAGTTGACACTGTTGAATTTGGCTTTCAGGAGTTGCTGTGATTTGGGGTAGGAGACTACCGAAACGAAAATTAAAGTTTTGTCCAGCGACGGTAACAATATTCGTTTACGCAGACACTACGTTCATGCTGAATACAATGAGGCCAGTCTCTGGTGGTAAGTTATAGACCTAACTTTTTGTTCTTGTTTCATTTGGACAAACTCTAGCATTGTAGTAGTTGTCATTGAGTTTTAATGCGTACATTTAGTTATAAGAGCAGCGGTGGCCCCGTAGTGGCGGCCCCGACTTACGAACAGTAGGTCGTGGGCTCGAACCCAGGCAGGCACATTACTTTGTGTATTTTATTTTACCACCGCTGCTCTCAAAACCGTGAAAGAAAACATCGTGAGGAAACCGGCATGTCTTAGAACCAAAAAATCGAAGATTTGTGACATTTACCAATCCGCACTGGGCCCGCGAGGTAGATTATAATCCATTCCCTCTCAAAAAGAGAAGAGGCCTGTGTCCTAGCAGTGGAAAAATTATACGCTGTTGATGATAAAGATAAATATCATTCTAAACTAAAATCAGACTAAAAAGTCAAAAATTTAAAACTACTTCTTCCGAGTGAAGTGGAGACAATGGTCACCCCATTAAGAAGCCACGAAGCAAACGGATGTTAATGCACGAAAGACGGAAACGAAATTGTAACTTTTTCTATTGTAGAGATAGTTACGTGTAGGTAAGTAGGGAGTACTATGCCCTAGTGATAGTTCCTAGGGCTTCGCTTTAATTAGATTCGGCATTTGAGTAATGCCTTCGTATTTTAACGTGGTATAGTAGGTACTAAGGTGCTCTTTTTGCACGAGGCAACGATTACTTAACATGACGTCATCACGTTTCTAATCCATGAAGAGTTAAGTCGAGGTGTACCTCATAACCCATATTTGGCGTCCAATTTGGCGTCATCCTACTTAGTAAAGGTTTCTCCATGTAACTGACAGTACTTCAATCCAGGACTAATACGTGCCACAGCTGTACTGGTCTCTGGTTTTGTACAGCTCGCCGTCCCAACGAGGTCACACAAAACGGAACTGGAAACAAGAAATGAGCTTAGACGGCACGTGACAAGTAATACATAGACAAAAAACCATCAAAGATAACCGTCATTCGAAATTAAACGCCTATCAACCTTTGCACAATATTCCTTTACAATATAATAATGACATTTCAATACAATCCACAATAGAAAACCATTAATGATGTAATATGCCCATAAAAAGTTGGTCGCATGCCAAATGTGGGTGGACATCGTAAATCTGTCAAAAAAACAAAATGGCTGACCGCAGCTGTCAATGAGTATTGAGACGTCAAAATTCGGACGTTTTATTAACGGCCAGTCTTATCAAACATTGACTCTTATGGAGTAACTTACAGAGTACATTTTAAATGTTCTTTTGGTTTATTGGCTGTAAAAGTATGTTGGTAATTGGAGATAAAAGAGACATTGGTCATTACGGGTTGTGTCACGGTCATTTCTGGTGGTGTCTCGTGTGAAAGTAAAGTACATTATTAACAATTAATTTTATGGATATTTCTGTACAATTGTCGTGGAAAACCTGAATATGTGGGTGGGTTGTGTTCCGGTGCTTTCATCTTTGATGTCTTAGAACGGAAGTCACTTTGTACAACGAATGAAGTGTGGACAATTGACTTTTGGGTTCGTTTTAAACTAATTGGTTTTTTTGTACTAATAAGATGTTTTGTGAAATATCAGTTTGAAACTTGAAAGTTTAAAGAACTATCACAACTTAAAACGAGGTTAAAAAAAAGGCGGAGAATATTATTGTGATTAGTTAAATACACGTGCCACCTAAACCTACCAAACTTATGGCCGTGGTCACTAACACTAATCGCCAGCTATGCGTAAAACTTTAAAAACTTAAGACCGTGGTCACTAACACTAATCGCCAGATATGCGTAAAACTTTAAAAACTTAAGACCGTGGTCACTAACACTAATCGCCAGATATGCGTAAAACTTTAAAAACTTAAGACCGTGGTCACTAACACTAATCGCCAGCTAGCTAAAAAATACAGTAGGTATTATTTAGACATTAATTTTGTTGACTGCCTCGTTGGTGTAATGGTCGCAATCGCGAATACTGAGCATAGATCCTGGGTTTAATTTCCGATTCAGGCTAATTGCTGTTAGGATTTTCCATCAGGAATTTAACAGTAGCAACCACAGATTGAGAATATGGTAGTTAACAAAAAAAAATCTAATAAGTCCGTCAGATAGATTTCCAAAAAATATTGGACACGTATTTTTTCTTTAGTCACGTAAACAAACAATGAAGACGATACAGTGCCTTGAAAACTCATGTGACATCATTTTCCAAGACATTAGTATGAAATTCTTTAGTGAGTAACGTCACAACCCCCCACTTAAATCTTTGACGCGTTTTATCTTCGTAAATTTTTATTGATTTGATAAAACAAAAAATACGTAACCAATATTTTTAAATAATCTTACAAACGGACTAATTAGAATCATATTTTTTTAAGTCAGTTAACATCCCGTGCACGTTTGATCGCAAAAGGCTCGGCCCTTATTAAAGGAATGTATAAATGTATCAGGACGTACAACTCTGCCTAATCCTTCGTATTATAGGCGTGAAGGTAATCGACAAGTTTTTGCATGAACACAAACACTTCGCTGTATTCAGCGTATTTCTATAACACTAAACTTTTATCTTAGTTTGTGGCTTGTTAATTGCCTTTTGTTCATTTCACAAATTATGTTTTCAAGTCTTCATAGAAAACGTCGCAATAAATAAAGTTTTAACATCCCCTTATCAGTAACTAACCACCTTGTTTAAGTTTTATGACTTATTTTATTGAAATATTGGAAAAACACTTAAATACATTTTGTGGGCAATAAAACATTTAATGGCAAAAACTTTACGGTGAGAATCATTTCGAGCTTCAAAACTGATTTGAAATGGAATCTTGTCTTTTTGGAATTAATATGAATGAATGAATTGTTATAATTAAAGTTGTGCTCAAATCTAATAATGTTTATAAAGCAAATCATTTTATTGAATTAATAATGTCTACATCCCGAAAGGAACATTGACCCAAATTTGAAATCTTAAAGTCAATTCGCTTAAAACACAAAAACAAAGTTAGAAAATTCAAATAATTGAATTTTCGCAGATTTTGTAAATAGAACACATGTGACCCAAATCGTGGGAACCAGCGAACAGGTGTCGTTTGAAAACCAAATGTTTTCGCTGACAGCGTACAAATCACGCATCAGGAAATGGAAAAAAAAGTTTGGACAACATTCCCATAGACAAACAAGTGGCTAATAAGAGGGGTGGCGATTGTTATGGAACTAGTAATTATTGGTAATGGTAATTTGAGTGTTTAATGGTATTTTAAAATTATTTGTAATAATGTCTCTTATTTGGTTCAAGTAGATTCTGTTTGGTCTAATTTATGTTCATAGGTCCATTTAGTTTACAGGCAACGCGCTTGTCATATATTCTTCTGTTGCTGCTCATATCTGTTACCCGTTTCCCGGAAAAAGTCGTATTGAATACTTCTTAACCGAGTAAATACTTACCGAAATTCCATGTACTATTGCCAAAAATGGCTCTGACCACCAATAGCACTACTTATTCTTGTGTGCAGAGTCAGGGTAATATGGACACTTAAAAATTTCACTGCGTTGGTTCATTGTTTTTCATTCCTATTGGCCGAAAAAAGGGTGGTCAAACATCTCTGATCATTAACAGAGTCAGATATAATTTTTAACCAAAGCACATGTAATACAAAATATCGCATTTGTGTCGATCTACTACATTATTGTGCACTCAGAGGGTACTTGTTTTTGTTTTGCTATTATTGGTACCTACGCACGGTAAATAGAATTTAAAAAAATTGCTAACCCATATTTTTTCATGGCACATACTGTAAGTGTAGAGCCTTGTCGTGTGCCACAGACCAATTACAGACAACTAGAAATTCAAAATAATTTCAAGAATCTAACTTAGTTTGTAGGACTGATTCCCGTACTAGACCGCAAGTTACAATACACATAAAAGTATAATCATATGATTTACTCTCTTCCCGGTGCTCCAACAAAAACAGTTATTTCCTGGTTAAGGTATATTGGTAGAAATGATGCGTCTGACGCTCCCACGGGATCGAGTTGCGAGGTACAGGCTGTTACAGTAATATTCATAGTTATTTTTTTATTGAATAAGAAGTTTTTATTCGTTTTTGGTGATAGATAATAAAGTATTGACATGAATTACTAAGTAACAATTTTAAACTGAGAATGTATAAAGTATATTGTGTTATAATTTTAACTAATTACGAATTTGTTACTATGGTAGAATTTTAACAACAAGACGACGCGCGATTTCTGTTTTGTTAATTAAGAAAAGATACGATATATTTCCATCAAGAACAAAAAAATACTAATACAAAACTTATTTTAAACAGGCCATACCAATTAGAAAAAGAAAGTTTGTATTCTACAAATAAAAAAAAAATCAAATTCAAACTTTCGAACCGGCCTGTACCGTAGAGCCGTGAAAGTATTCGGATTATGCACAGGTGGTTCCGCCCCTCGAAATTCCGTACTTTTTGTGTGAATACCACTCGGTGCAAGGATTTCCGAATTGAAAATAACTTTCTTTAATTTGACGTTCGGCTTTGGTACGAATGGTGCTAATTGCAGTTTGGGAGAAGTTGTGCATGCTAGTTTGAGTTCTATGCCTAATGTGATAGGGAAATAATTTCAGTTAATAATATGATCATTAGGAGTAGGTAAGAGGATCTTACCGAAGGGAATTGTAACATCACATCACGCCTATAATGCGCCATAGGTTAGGCAGACTTTTATCTACACGTATAAACTTCAAAACCCGATTACTACTGAATAATACAATACCCCCTTGATAAAACTGTCAGGTTGTCAGATTTTCGGGACATTTACCTACTACCTAGCGACTGTCAAGGATAAACAATAGGGTAGTTAGTCTAATTGATCCGTCTTATAGATTACCAAAAAATATTGAACACGTATTTTTTCTTTTTTCACATAAACAAACAATGAAGACGATACAGTGCTTTGAAAACTCGTGTGACGTCATACTCTAAAACATCATTATGACATTTTTTAGCGGTCAGTGACGTCACCAACCCCCCCCCTCAAATCTTTGACGCGTTTTATCTTCGTCAATTTTTATTGATTTGATAAAACAAAAAATACGTATCCAATATTTTTCGATAATCTAACAGACGGACTTATTAGAATCACATTTTTTTTTAATTCTGTAAACATTCCTATTGATAACCGGGACCAACGGGTTTTCCAAGCCACGGAGGAAACTCGGTATGTAATGGGTGGTCACCCATCCGCATACAAACCTAGGTAAGCACGGCTTAACCTGTAGATCATCCCGAGTGGTTGTTATTATTTGCCTGCGAATTCCTGTATTGAATCAATAAAATGATTAAAATAATTAAAAATAAAACAAATTAGATAAAAACCCTCCTTTTGGGCTTCGCCGCAGTCGGGTAAGAAATTAAAACTTCTTCTTTAAACTTGCCTACTCAATCATTAGTTCTAAACTGTCATCACGAAGGGTTAAGATAAGAAGAGCTTGCTTAACCCCTCCCCTGATACGTTTGTTCAACACCCACTAATCTACGGATTACAAGACTTACGCTATCATGCAAGCAAATGTCGTGGGGTAAGCACAGATCGGTGGAATGACGTCTATTTTGCATAAATAAAGAAGAATACTTTCTTTGTGAATCGGTATTAGCTGAATGGTTAATTCAACAAAACTTTGACGGCTTTATTACAAAAGTGGTTAAACATTTTTTTTTTTGGCGGGTGTAAGATCATCGAATAACCCTTCCCGCTCTTGGGCAGAGCGAAAGGGAGTGTCAGACTTCTACTGACTAAAAACCATCCATGTTCCTTCTTAGCCCTCTATGTCGAGACCGCGATAACTAGTGTACAACCCGTGGCCCGAGTGGTTAAACCTGAGTTTAACTTAGACTTGGTTTATCTCGCATGCGGTCTCACTTCGATAATATTCACAAGAAAGTGACGGCATGCGAGATAAACGAAGTCTTAGTTAAACCCAGGTTTAACCACTTTTGTAATAAGGCCGTGATAGTCTTACAAATTAACATTTTATCAGTGAAAATGATGATTAAATATTATTGTGATTATATGTAGTATGACCACTTTAGGCGCGGGTCAAACGTATGGCGTATGGTGGTGGCGCGGCGCGGGCGAGGTGAACAGTAGCCTCATAGAAATAATGCGCAATTTAGGATACACGGAATGTCGTGGCTCGGGCGTGGATATGCGTTTCGGCGCCCGCGTATCCTAAATTGCGCTTTATGTCCATGCACTTTGTATAAAATTTGAATTGAATAAGAAACCACCCGCACCATGTCCGTGCCCGACGCCATTTATGTGTGGCCTGCGCCTCATGGTCCGTTCACACCTGTCGCTTCTTTTGTTTTTGAAATATCTTGAGAGCAAACCTAACGCGTAGTGACATTTAAAATACTTATTACAACGATTCAAAACTCTGTTCTAAACGTGATAAAAATCTGCCCTCCTCTCCGAGCCGGTCTGTACAGACCCTAGACGACGACAAATCAAGTTATATAATTGACATAAGCTACCGAAAAGCACAATATATTATGTCAATATTGTTGACAGTCGTAATAGAAAAGCAAGGCTTTGAATACGAATGCCACCTGTGTAGTCCATAAGCTAATAAGCTAATAGCCTTTTGGGCTTCGCCGCAGTCGGGTTAAAAGGTACCGTGTACAATTTATCCAGCATTTTTTGCTTGCGAACACTAGTCGTGGGTTCGAACCCAGGCAGAGGCATTGCTTTGTGTAATTTATTTCATCACCACTGCTCTCAAAACAGTGAAGGAAAACATCGTGAGGAAACCGGCATATCTTAGAACCAAAAATTCGAAGGTTTGTGACATTTACCAATACGCACTGGGCCCGCGTGGTGGATTACAGCCCATCCCTCTCCTGCCCTGGCAGGTCTGAGAGGGCCGAGTCCCTGCAGTGGGAACAATACAAGGCTGCTGATGATGATGATGATGATGAATTTATCCAATCATTCTAATTGAAGAAAAAACTTGTTTGAAATATGTATATCCTTAGTATTTAACAACGACATAATAGTAAGGTACACCAGTAAACCATCTGAAACTGTAAACCATCGTCCTTTTCCCAATCAGCCTTGAACCTAATGCTTCAGGGATAAAGTTGAAAATCTAATGACAGATTGCAGTACTTCACATCCACCCAAATCTTTCAGACAAAATCTTACAAACATAATCTCATCTCATGCATTAACACACACACATAAATAAACAAACACAACACAGGCAATCCGATCGCATTACGACTAATCCTTTCACTATCGAAATGCAAACGAGATCCAAAAAATCGCGATTCGCATCCCTATTCGATCACTGATGCGATTTTCTGCCACTCGAAGACTTGACAATCCGAGTCGTAATCGACGACCATTTTACCTCGACCCCCCCTGTCCTCCCTGCTATGCAATTTCAAGAAACTAAAGAGGTAATTCAGTGGGTTGGTAGAGGTCTTTATTTAATGGTTGTGCCATAATACGGGATTTACACCACTTATCGACACCCCGTTCTGATTTGTTATCCGATCTTTATTTGTGGTTAAAATGTTTGGATTTCATTCCAGTTATGTGTGATTACTTTTTGGGGTTTTAAATTGAGCTGTTGTTGGGAAGATATAACAAATTTGCGAAACGGTATAGAAGCTTGTTTCTCCGTACGATTTGTCGATGGTTACAAGTACCTATACCTAAACGTTTCTTGTGTCTATCCTGTAGCAGGTCTGTTTTTTGCCGCCCTTGTACATAAGTACCTAAGCTATTTATTGCAATTTGTGTGTATATGTTATATTGTAGGCATTAATGAATAAGTTCAAGAACTATGACTAGTGCATTAAAGCACACATAATCTTTATGGTGTAATGTTCTCTTTACAGACCCGTGCCACGTGGGTCTAATGCGGGTTGATAGATCAGATGTCAAAATACTACGTTAACCAGTGTTTGGTTCTAGGTTACAATATGGATGTTAACAAAAAAATCTAATTAATTCGTCTATAGATTACCAAAAAATATTGGACACGTATTTTTTCTTTTTTCACGTAAGCAAACAATGAAGACGATACAGTGCTTAGAAAACTTGTGTGACGTCATACTATAATAATAATAATAATAATAATATTCCACAACTATCACACAACGCCATCTAGTCCCAAGCTAAGCAGAGCTTGTGTTATGGGTACTAGACAACTGATAAACATACTTATATATTTCTAAATACATACATATTATAGATAAATTACACCCAGACACAGAACAAATGATCGTGCTCATCACACAAACATTTGTCCTGGGTGGGAATCGAACCCACGACCTCCGGCATAGCAGTTAGGGTCACTAACCACTAGACCAACAGGCCAGTCAAAATACTCTAAGACATTAGTATGACATTTTTTTGCGGTCAGTGACGTCACCTACTCAAATCTTTGACGCGCTTTATTTATTTATTTATTTAAACTTTATGCACAATAGTGATACATAGGCGGACTTAATGCCACAAGGCATTCTCTACCAGTCAACCTTAGGGTCAAACAAGTCAACATTGTGGTAGGCTACAAACTAACTAAAAAAAAAAAAAACAATATCAACTCGACTCAACTTTTATTGATTTGTTAAAACAAAAAATATACGTATTTTTTCCAATATTTTTCGAGTATCTAACAAACGGACTAATTAGAATCACATTTTTTTAAGTCTGTAAACATCCCTATTGTTATGTTACCCACAGTTTATTTTGATTGATTATGTGCAATAATCAGTCACAAATTAACATCACATAAAGAACTAATACATTTCGTTTAATTACCAGCAATTGGTGCTGACCATTGTTTGGGAAAGCTTTGAATTAATTTTAAACAAAACAATATTACGAAGTTGTTATGTGGGGACAATTTTCTGATTCAAAGAGTGTCCATGGAGTTTCTTACCTATTCTTCTCCATAGAGATCTCTCACAAATATTATGTCTTGTGCCTGGGACTGTAACTTCTTTTATTTGTATTTTCTCGACTATTCAAAAGTGCCTTTAACTGCATTTTTTGCATAATATTCTTTTTCCTAATATACTTTGGCATAATATTTTGTCATATACTTTTTTGGTATACAGTTTATGTTGCCATAATTATCTTGAAGGCTAATTTCTCTTGTATACATTTAATACGCATATTGTTGCTAGGCTTAATGACTATTAGCATAATAGTGGTTAGTCATACAATTAATGTAAATAACGGAAACAAATTTGAGCTATTTTTATGTATTTTCTTAAAATTTTCATGAAAATGATTTGACAAAAGTTGGAGACACAATCGACAATATTTGAATCGCTACAAAACCGACTCGCCGTAGTCTTGTCTGCCCTATCCCTAGAGTCTAATTTAAACCCGCGTAGGCACAGAGGGGCAAGGCGGGCCACAAGCTGAGGAGTAGGTTGCCTAACCGCCCACTGCCTCGGCTGAGGCTGGCCGGCAGTGTGACTAGTCAGTTCACCAAACATTAATTCAAAAATTATTACTTGACAATTAGTAACGATTGGCAAAAACATTATTTTTTATTTCATCATTCTACAACAACAAGTTTACCAAATATTTCACTTAGCGAATAATTATCCGATAAAATTTTATTTAATAACAATTCATTTTTTTTTTAATTTATTCCTTAGAAATAAAAACAAAAAACAAATTGGAATAAAAACATTACACCACGAGGTTTGGTTAGTTAGGTTCCTTTAAACCCTGCAGGCAGAAATGGGATCCCCCCCCCCCGTGTTGCGGGGCTCCGTCGACCTGCTGACGGAGACGCTAACACTAGACGGTCGACGTCAGGGGCACCCCGAGGTTCGCGTGGGACCGCCGGAGCCCCACAGCGCCGGAGCCGTTACAGAAACCATGCCTGCTGCATGCAGTGTCTAACATTTTAGGAGTTCATTATTATGCATCTTTGTTATGTCTATAGAAAATATGTTTTAATATCATTATGCGTACATAAATTTATGTTTTAGAATGTTATGCTTAATCATTATTATGATGAGAGAAATTAGACCTAAAAAAATATGCATAATCTGATTATGCGTAAATAATGTTATGGGAAAATATCATTAGGAGAAACAACAGTATGCCAAATTATAGTCTTAAAATTTTATGCAAATGGACCTTCCTCGAGGACCACTCTATCCATTGGTGAAAACAGCATGAAAATCGGTGCCGTAGTTTTTGAGTTTATCGCGAACAGATAGACGCGGCGGAGGACTTTGTTTTATAATTAATATGTAGTGAAGTGATAAATATTCATGATCAGTAGAAGTTCCCAGTTTCAGTAGCCTTACCAGTGTATTTGCAGTCTGTCGACAGGTTGTGTTAGTAAATTAGCGCGGGTATCGCGGTTCAATCCCGATAATTAACTGCGTGCCTATTTAGACGAATTTACTAATATTTGATTGGAACATAGACTTCGGTATGAATGGTGGAGGACTCAATTGTTGACGACGACTTAAGTGATTTTGATACTTAAGCTGGAAGTTTAAAATGCGTTGTTATGATGCTGGATTATGTTTGGAAGTCGGCAATGCATGATGCAAGGCATGATAAATTTGCAACCGGGTGGAAGCAAGCGACAGGTTGCCGTTCGTTGTATGGGGGATGCCTTTGTCCAGCTGTGGACGTCTTTTGTGTGGTGATGACAAAATAACCAATCTGCTTCATTAGTCTAATGGTCGCAAACACATAAGTGCTAAGCATTAGGTCCTGTTACGTGTTTTTTTTTAAATTTCAGTCTCTAGGTAACGAGCTTTCAAATTTAAATTTTTTTTAAATTAAATTTATTTTATTTCAGTTATTAAATTTCACGACACACACGACTGGCGACATACCTAATAATTCTAACATCCCTCCGCATCCTCTAAAATTGCAACTGTAACAATATTTAGACTACGCAACAGCAACACGGCACAGTGTTTGTGCGGCGTCAACCTGTCTCGCTAATTACCAGCCCGTGGTTCACTTCCGTAATTAACTGCGAATACTATTATACTTATTTTGTTTTGTACAACAGTTGTATTTATACTGATTGGTATGCCTGAAATCATGGTATAGGCAAACTAAAACATTTTAATGACATTTAGTTGATAAAACAACATACAGATGATATTCCAAACAAGTAGACACACATTTAATTTTTTATTTTACATCACGATTGGCGCAATGGCTCAAGCAATGGACTGCTGCGCTGCGTTTTGCGGGTTCGATCCCCGCACGGAACAAATATTTGTATGGCCTACAGATAGTTGTTTCGGGTATGGCTATTTGTGTACGTGAGTTTATATGTCTGTGAACGCACCCACGATACAGGAGAAACTCCTAGTGTAAGGAAACGTTTAAAAAAAATCGTCTCATATGCTGAAGTTCCATGTAATAGGAGGTGACTCTATTACCATCAGCCGGGCACAAACCTAGGCTCCTTCGCTGCTTTAGTTGCCCTTCAAATAATTATGATATCGTTTTTCAAACTAAAAAGGGTGTAAAAGTACCCTTAACCCAAACGAAGAGCACTTGTTCTCCCCACCTCTGCGAACATTTTTTTGTTCTAGACCGTACCTGGGAATCCCCTAGTTACGGAGATATTGGGGGTCAAAGTTCCAAATTTTTCACAGCTGTTTTTGTAAATAATAGTTTTTCAAGATATAACTTTACTTTAATTACCTTCATGGCCCGTTTCAAAGCATTCATTAGTACAATGTTTTCAGAGTGCTACATTGAGTTTAACCGTAAAACGTAATTTTTTACCCCAATTAAAAAAAGTCGTTTCCCAGCAAAAAAAAATGCGTAGGGGTAGTTTGATGTACAGAATGCTTGGTTGACGTATGTGTGAAGGGCTAATTTACATCCTGTATAGATTTTCTATCTGGTCTGAATTTGATCCTTGCACTACACTTTTGATGCAAACGGCAGGTTGCCGTTCGTTATGGCGTTCTATGGGGGAGGCCTTTGTCCAACAGTGGACGTCCTATGGCTGATGATGATGATGATGACTACACGTTTTAAACAAATGGTGTGTACAACGAAAGCACCATGATGGTCATCTTAAAAAGATCAAAACAAACGATCTTTATTACTCAATAACTCGTAGCTCGTAAGCTACGGCGTAGCCCTGTCGTAGCACATTGCTACTATCTCGTAGTCTGGCTTTGTAAGCACAATATTTTTTCACAACGTTGAATAGCAATGCTAATTTTTTGGCCAAGAAATAGGTCACCCTTCTGGTTACATGACGAGTCCAAGAATCGCTTGGCGATTTCCCCAAATACTAGGGTTGCCACTCGTAAATTATTATATTTGCGCCGTCAGAGGTTTTCAGCACCTTCAACTTTCTCAGTCAAGTTTGATTTATTTCTATATAAAGTATTATTTTACCTAAGTTGGATATCTTGTCAGTTTTTAACCAACATAACAAGTTGGCTGTTCTTTTTATTTTGTCCACTTGTACATAACCAATTACACGCCTTCAGTAACAGGACATTTTACCGTCATTTTACAAAATAGTTACACAAACTACTATCTACGCCAACATTTTACGAAAAAATCCAACATAATCCTGCTTGCCTCCAATATTTTCCAATAAGCTCACTAGCTTACAATTTGCGGCAAACCCTGTGCTGGATCAAAGGACGGGGTGTATGAACGGGATGACGGGATGAAAGCGGATCATCCCCTTACAACCTTAGCTTGCCTGTTACCGGAACTGATTGAAGTGATTAAAATATAGGCATTTATCTTTTGTCGGGGGTTGTAAAGTGACTGGATTTAATTATTGAGGTTTTGATGGGACTAGATTTTGTTTATTTACAAACTACAATTTACAGAAATAAAATTATAAAATAAAAAAAAATAAAATAGGCATTTCAATACATAATATTTGGAGATCCCCTTTTAAGCATACAGTCATTTTGTTTTGAATGCTAAATTTGCTTGTATTAGGAGACTCTTCTTCGCCCTCTATGTCGTGGCCGCGATAACCGGTGGACTACCCGCGGCCCCGACAGGCGTCGGCCCTTTCGGGCCCCTCCCATGTTGCTGACATCTCTTTGAGGCACGCGTGGAACACGAACGCGCCGTCGACACGGCCTGTTTTCGTCGTGAGACGGACGGACGGCGAGTTAGCCCATCACTCACCGTCCACAGACCCGCGTCTACGGTGGCCGGAGGTCATCGCGGAACCCCCGACGCCCGGAGCGCCTCCCGCGGCAGTGTGAATACGCCTTAAGTTGAAAAAGGTCCGATCGCGCGTGTATGAGTGTTGTGTGTCACGACTGAGTGTATGAGTGAGTGTGTAAGTGTGTGAATGAGTTTGGGTATGAACAGTGATGTTGTGGTGTGTGAGATTTAATTATGTTAATAATTATAATAAAATATATACAAGTACCAAAAGGAGAAAAATTACAGGGCGTAAGAAAAATCGTCCACACCGCTGTCAACAGGAAAAGTGTCCAGAAGACTGGCAGCATTCCCACGTTGGATAGCAAAGCTGATTCTTTGCCCAAAAAATATTAAAGTCCTCTGGTCACGTGAAGAGTCGACCTAGCGCTTGGCAATTTCCTGAAATATTAAATGGGCGCTCGGACCCCATGGCCCCAGCATTTTAACCCCAAACAATTTTTTTTTGTTCTGGACCATACCTGGGAACTCCCTAGTTACGGAGGTTTAGGGGGTCGAAGTTCCAAATTTTTCACAGCTGTTTTTGTAAATACTAGTTTTTCACGTTACTTAATTTACCTCCATGACCCGTTTAGTCGATTCCCTAGAAAAAAGTCGTAGGGGTACTTAGTTTGATGTACAGAAAACTTGGTTCAGGTTTGCGTGAAGGGTTCATTTACATCCTGTATATGAATGTGGATGAGACAAAGTCAGCATGTAAGGATCGTAGTAGGTGGCGTAAGTAGCCCGTATCGCTGTCAACGGGTATATAATTTATATTAATATAATAGACTAGCACTTCGCCCACGACTAATGTCCGGGATACACAAGGCCAGTTTTTCAAGCCAGGAGAGCAAGCTAGTGTCAGTAAGCTAGTACTTTTGGCTAGCCTAGCTTTAGACTAGCTTCATTTCTAGCATGTTCCAAGACAGGACAGTAAGACAAGACAGTTTAGTATAGAACTAGGATAGCTTGCAGTCCTGGCTTGAAAAACTGGCCTCGTGTGCGACTTTAGTCCGCAAAAATTGTGATAGTTCGACTAGCATGCATGATTTAATATAATTTATAGCCTATAGCACCGACGAATATTGTACGTTAATGTCAGTGAAAAAAATTAAGAGTAGATCATTCGTTTCAGAGATTTCCCCCCGCATACATACTTACAACAAACAAATACTTCTATAAAATATAAGTAAAGTTACTAAGGTACAAAAAATAAAACTATAAAAAGCAATGAATTTCCTCATTTTATTCAGGCCTGTATGCATACCAGACTGTTGTTTATAAAAAGTCAACCAAGTTCCCCTTTTACAAAAAATAACCCCGCAGACTTACAAAGTAAATACAAAGCACATAGGGTTTATACACACAAGTCATGTAAACGCTGAACGGAGGCACAGTATAAAGTTAATCAGTAAACCAATTGTTTAATTAAAACAAACGTTGTCAACCAAACTTAATAGTTCATGTTCGTGAAGGGGTGCCGTCAGTGGATTGGATATCTCTTTTTAGCTGCCATGGTTTGTTTTATTTGTGAACTACAAAAAGAAGAAAAAATATTTTGCAACAATATTTTGTTTTTGAGTGTCCAAGAAGTTGAATTTACTTACCTAGTATTTTGCAAATAGATGTACGGTAAGTAATTGGCTTACAGTACTTTCACAAGTTATTATACATATGTGGCTGCAGTGACAGTTGCTTCGCTGTTTTTCGTTTAAACTCTTTGTACGTGCCACATACATATCCGATTTCGTTCATTATCGTATTTCTACCTTATTTTATGTTACTTAGCCATGGAATTTCTAGCCGGTTCTTTTGAATACTAAACGGCTAACCCGAACCCTGCACCTTTTCTCGACGTTGTATTTTGTTTTTGTTTTGTTTTTGTTACCAGTCTCCTCTATTCATTATCCACTCATTTTACTTCTATATCATTCCTCACACAATCTATTCTATTCTTTGGTCTCTCTCTCCATCCATCAACATACTATTCATCACTATTTAAGTCAAAAGTTCGTAGTTGAAACACTGTATGGTTAATACTGGTACGTATGCTATGCCTACATCGAGCAGGTCGAGATCAAAGGGAGGTCTAATGAGGGCGGTGGTACTGTGCCGTTTGATGTCAGTTGAGTCTCATTTGTGAATGAGCTGTTATTATTATTTGAACGTTTTCGTGTTTTGCACACGCTGGTTTGGGTGTGTTTATGTGCAAGTTTGCTTTTCAATAGTATCTGCTGCTGAACCTGTAACGTACCGAAGAAAAAAAAAATGATAATGTCGGAATGGCTTTTGGAAGGAATTGGGGGAGGCCTTTGCCCTGCAGTGGGATAGTGCAGGCTAAAAAAAATGATTGGTCTTCTGATCGTGTTGATGAAACTCAAATTCAGTTCCAAATGTTGTGCCTCAAATTCACTCAAATGCGCAGTATAAACGGTGTAAAAGTACCCTTAACGCAAACGAAGGGCACTTGTTCTCCCCACCACTGCGATCAATTTTTGGTTCCAGACCATACCTGGGAACCCCCAGTTACGGAGATATTTGGGGTCAAAGTTCCAAATTTTGCACAGCCTTTTTGTAAATACTAGTTTTTCAAGTAAAAACTTTACTTAAATTACCTCCATGATCCGATTTCTATTCAAAGCATCCACTTCCATAATGTTTTAATAGTGCTACATTGAGTTTTAACGTTAAATGTGAATTTTGAGCCCAAAAAAAGGATTAATTTACGCCCTTTATAGCCATCTGTGCAGCTCTCACATTTGCTTCGATTATTTTTTTATACCGCAACATACAAACTTTATCTCCGATGTTTTCGATGATATTATAGTAAACTAGCGGACGTCACGCGGTTTTATTCGCGTATGTCGCGTTCCCGTAAGAATACAGGTATAAAAAGTAGCCTATGCCACCCGGGGATAGCGTAGCTTCCCAACGGTGAAAGTTCAAATCGGTCCAGAAGTTTTTAAGTTTATTCGTTACATACAAAAATACAAATATTTAATCTTTATACTATAAGTAAAGATAAATCTCCTAACTAACGAACTGAATTTATTTATTTAAAATTCATGTATAAGAGTGGTACATAGGCAGACTTAATCCCACAGGGCATTTTCACATTCCTTTGACTTATAGGGCAGCAGTGTGAGAGCAAAAAAAAATAGTAAAAGAAATACCATTTTGTTAACATAAATTTATTCCTAATTCTTCAGAAAACACTCCTAAAAACCTTTTAAAACACCAAACCAGAGCCTCAAACTTTTACAAACCTCCCACACTGTAAGGTTGCGAATTTTCATCGGATTTTCAGGGCAAGTACCAAGAAAGCGTCGTCTTGCTGAAAATCGATAGAGCGAGGGCTGTGACCCCGCCCCCCACCCCGCGCCCTCCGCGGTCAGTTTCACTACCTTGACATTGCAGGTTGGGGCTAATGGGGGCTTTTCAGTGTACTTAGGTATTCTAGAATGGTAAGGACTTTAGAACCGGTGATTTAAGATGATATATTTGGGGAACTACAAATTGAAATTTTATTGCATTGCGTGTGACCTGACAGTGACCTGAAAGTCTGACATTATTATAAATTCATCATCAGCCTGTAATGTTCCCACTGCTGGGACATGTCTCCTCTATATGAGAGGGAATAGGCTATGGGTCCACCACGCGGGCCCAGTGCGGATTGGTAGATGTCACATGTCTTCGAATTTTTGGTTCTAGGACATGTCGGTTTCCTCACGATGTTTTCCTTCACCGTTTTGAGAGCAGTGGCGATGAAATAAATTACACAATGTATAATGCTCGAACCCACGACTTACTGCTCGTAAGTCGGGGACGCCACCACCGGCCGGGGTTATCATTAATTAATATAAAAGTATTACCCTGTATTAACTGGGTTGTGGAGTCAGATAGGCAATCGTTCCATGTAAATTATTGGGTATTCAGCTGCATTTGGTTAGATTGGAAGCGACCCAAACATTGTTGACAAAAGGCTAGCTAGATGCAGAGGCTCCCTGAATATTGGTTTGAGAACGGATTGGTATGACATCATTTTATAATACAGGGTGTATATTAACCCTTCACACATACGTCAACCAAGCATTTTGTACATCAAACTACCTAGGTACCCCTACGCAAAAGTTTTTGCTGGGAAACAAACTTTTTTTTTGGGGTCAAAACTCACATTTTTCTGGAAAACTCAATGTTAGCACTATTAAAACATTGTGCTAATAGGTGTTTTGAATAGTAAACGGTTCATGGAGGTAATTTAAGTAAAATTATAACCTGAAAAACTAGTACATACAAAAACAGCTGTGCAAAATTAGGAACTTTGACCCATAATATCTCCGTAACTAGGGGGTTCCCAGGTATGGTCTAGAACAAAAAAATGATCGCACTGGTGGGGAGAACAAGTGCCTTTCGTTTGCGTTAAGGGTAGTTTTACACCCTTTAAAACATCGCGCATGTAACCCTGTAGAGTTATTATGTAATAATAGGGGTCAAAGCAGCGGTGGCCCAGTGGTGGCGGTCCCAACTTACGAACAGTAGGTCGTGGGTTCGAACCCAGGCAGGCACATTACTTTGTGTAATTTATTTCATCACCACTGCTCTCAAAACGGTGAAGGAAAACAAAACATCGTGAGAAAATGTCTTAGAACCAAAAAATTCGAAGACGTGACATCTACCAATCCGCACTGGGCCCGCGTGGTAGATTATAGTCCATTCCCTTTCAAAAAGAGAGGAGGCGTGTGTCCCAGCAGTGGGAACATTAATAGGCAGTTGATGATGATGATGATGATGAATAGGTGGCGAGCCTTTAGTCATCAACCGGACACGAACCCAGACTCCATTTTAGTTACTACTGAGACATTCTTGATTCAGACTGTTTTCTAGATTGATTGGTAGATGGAGTCTAAAATGGCCACTTTAGCAGATCATAATATGATTTGCATTAAAAGGCGTAAAATGAACCTTTCATAATAGCAACTGGGTCTGTGACCATTTAGGAAAATAGATCATAATAGGAAAATAATAATTATGAATTGCGTTAAAATTCGTATGTCCATTTCACGCTTTTTGACACAAATCATATTATGATCTGCTAAAGTGGCCATTTTAGAAACCCTGATTTCTTTGCAGTTGAATGATAATCAAAACAACACGAATACTGAATATTTATTTAGTTTACTAAGTCAATAATTCTTTCAGCTACTCAATAAGTGAGTAACAGGTCAAAGACCGAACGAAGCCCTGTTAAGTAGCTAGACTGAAATAACCCTTATAACAATGTGATAAGGTCGGTAAAAGTTAATTGCATTGACACTGCTTATTTCCATACGATTGTGCATTTTCCTGGTCCGCTGTATCAACATACCAAGGTATATGAACAGGTGTATACATACTACATAATACAGTATTGTAGTAGGTATAAACGATAATCACATAACCCTCTTTTTGGGCTTCGCCGCAGTCGGGTAAAAAAGCGATAAAGAAATCTCAGATGTTTCATCAAGGCCATAAAAAACAGTACGAACCAGCGGCGGGTCATAGAAGTTAATTAAATCCTTTCAAGTAACTATCTACCTACATTACTTACATCTAACTTCAGAAGTGAAGCATTTAGTAAGTAATTACTTTGAGGCGTGACCCCGCCAATGACACAGGGTCACGGCCCGGGGCGCGTTACCATTGGCTGAAACGACACACGCACATAGACAGCGATTTTATGGGTTTTCAGCTATGTGAGGCGGTTTTCAGTTGGGAATTTGTATGGGCTCTTGATGACGACATATAATATGCTTAGGGTTGTGAGCAGTAAGCAGGTAAGCGACGAAACACAAGTGAAAACTGTATACTTAAATAAAAATAAATAAATAAAAAATTAAATCTAAATGTACCTAAAAGAAATTGTAAAGAACGTCACGGAAACGAAGATATCACGAGAGCCAACGAATAAATCTTTGTCCAATCTAGTTTACTTTATTACTTACAGTAAAACATAATTATAAATAACGTCACCTTAATCATTTCAGCCAAAAGACGTCCACTGCTGGATATAGGCCTCCCCAATTATGTCTCATAAATAACATACTTCAAACAAAAACATCAAAAATTTTCTAATAAAATAGTTTCTAAAACCTCGCATAAAATTAGCCAGCAAGAATGACATTGACATTTCATAGATACGCCCTTTAATACTAAAAGCGGAAACAAAAAAAAGTCTACCCAAAATATATTATATTTTCCCGATATCAACAAAAACCCGTTTATTATCATAACCGCTATATTTCGGTTCTCCAAAAATACGAGATAGTAGTTACTGTTCTCCAGGGAGTCTTTTCCCTCGGAATAAGACTTTTTGGGGTTCTTTTAACACCATATTATTCTTATCTGTGGTACTTGTTGACGTTCGTATAGTTTATGTTTTGTCTATGCGTTTTGACACTTTTTATGGAGGGAAAACTGAAAAAAAGTTATGGTCACAAGATAACTAAAACATGAAATAGGTAAGTAGCAGCAGGTTCTTTGTTTCATGTTATTTTAGTTGTTATTTTAAATTTTTTGTATCCTTATTATAGCCCAAGAGCCTTTTTAACCTTCGTTATTTTATAAAAGACGAAAGTTGGTCTGTGCATGTCCCCCTATACAGGTAAGAACGACCAGTGATTATAGAGTTTGGGCTGTGGTTACTTTGGCAGTTAACAGGTAGTAAAAGTGTATGAAATAGTGTACTTTACTTTCGTTAAAGCATAAAGCTCATTTTTTTTTATATTGTCTTCGGGATAACTTTAGAAATCTCGTCATTCATTGCCGGACACTTCTGACAGTTGCAACCCCCTGCCAGACACATTTTACTACCATTTTACCTCAAAGTAAATCGTTACACGGAAGGAAAAATGGTTTTAGAAATCTTAATGTAATTTTTAAAGACCTATCTGTAGACACCCCCACACGTACCTATAGGTTTTATATAAAAAAATAGTTTTAATTCCATGTATGAATAAGTATGTGTATGTCTCAGGTGTATGTATACATGGAACTGAAACTAGTTTTTTTTTAAATCTTTTATGCATTTTTGTTTTTGTATACAAATCGTAAAGTGAACAGAAGAGGAGTACCTGGAAAGATATAGGGACGCATTTGCCCAGCAGAGGGAGCAACAAAGCTACTAAAAAAAGTGTAAGTTGCCGAAGGTACCTAAATTTGTTTCAGGTGGGTATTTTACAGAACTGTGGGCTCAGAGGATAGTAACAGCAGAAATGGGTACAAAATTATTATATCAATGGGGTAGACGTCTCAAAAGCTTGAGATTGTTAGCTTCTAAATCATCTCCTCATTTTGAAGGAAACATAACTCAACTGACTACCTACCGTACAATAATATTATATGAAACGTATGATCTCAACGTTCTTTATCGCTGACGATAGCGAGACGTAAACAAGCGCTCATTTATTACATCTATATCGTTCATAAAGCTTTATCTTACCGCTGACATGTCTTGTGCTTATCGCTCACTAGGATATGTCCCCTGGCGATGGCTAGGGAATGGTTTTTTTTTGTTGAGACTCTTTTGTTTGCTCTACGTGATAAACAAACAAGTAAATACTTGAAAAGAGGCACTCAGAAATGCTGAAAGTTGTCTAGTTATCTAATATCCGCGCATACCTCGTTACTCTGAAATAGTCACAACCTTATTAATAGCCTGTACTTATTGTCACACTGCAGACAAAACTTCCCCGCCCATCCTTTAACTTTTTGTGATCTAGTGCTATCGTAGGCCCATGAGAAAGAATCCACTTTATCCCGCTATCTCTTTCTGCGCTTGCTGCGTTGATTGCTGATTTTTTTTTCAACACTGCTTTGAAACATCAGCAGGGCTATTGCGTATCTTTTAAATGTCAGTGGCTATCATATTGTCCATGGATTAACTGTCAAATTGGTTATGGTTTCGTACAAAATGGAATTATTTGACAGTTACCTAATTGATGGGCATTAAATCATAGCCACTGTCATTTAAAAGATACGCAATAACCATGCTGGAAGGTATTAGGAATAGTGAAGGTACTTTCATAGAAACTACTACAACTTTCATAGATACTACTCTTCATGATTGTAGGGTTTCTGAACAGTGATTAGCAAGGGTTGGTTTACCGTATTGATGCCCCCTAAGCACGATTGTATTCAGAATACCACATTCATGGCGCCGTATGGGTAACCAGAGGATAGACAGTAATTTTGTTGAAGAATAAACAAACTTTTTAATATGACTGAGGTTTCATGGGCTCAAGAGATTTTCTTAGTCTCTTATGTGTCCCATTGCTGGCTAATCGCTCCCTTTTCTCCTTCCAAATCTCTTTCTAAAACCTCTCTATCTTGTGCGATATAATAACCAGTTTCGCCTCGCAAACAAGATCAGATCGCCACATCACCTTCGCCGCGGTCTACCTCGAGAATACAATTCAAAGAAAAACATGGGTATTTAGGAACCTGAAATAATTGTAACAAAAACACATTCAATAATTTTCCAATGTTTATTAAATAAACAAAGTAAAAATGTCCCAATTAAAACTCAGGCATGATAGTCATAAGAGTGATGTTGAAATAAACGTGCATGATAAACTTTGACAAGAACCTGATAGCAAGACGGTATGTAAGTCCGTAGGTACATAAAGTGATGTAAATAAGTATATTTGTGCGTTGGTATTTATTTAGAACAGTGTTTCAATAACTTAGATAATTCATGTAGTTGGTATGTTACATAGTTTTGTCATGCAAGAAGTTCATATTATTTGCGCAATGATAAAATTAAATTTAACTTGACATCGACTCTATAGGTTTTTACATGCTGTTGGAAACTTAATTACCTAGGTCATACAAAAGTATTAAAATAGCATAAACAGAACCGTTTTGAAATTGGAAAATTATTTTATTGAGACAAAACTTAAAAACGTTGAAAAGTCGCACACAAGTTTCAGGTGGAACTTTTGTTTTAAAGACTATTCTAGTCAAATCGGCTATACTGAACAGTCTTTATAGTAGGTATAAGATAGAAATAGTTTTTTTTAATAGAAAACTAGCACCATTCTTATTTAGAACTACAACTGAGCAACTCTCTTCGCTTTGTGTTGTTTACTTAATTGCGTTATTCCATAGGTAACTAAAGCTACTTATCCCGTCGGTTCCTCGAGATCGACTTCTTTGTTTACTGTCGTGGAAATATTTTCAGAAAATAATAGGTAAGTACCAGATTGTTTCGGCTTTACCTTAGCTTAATTCGGCAATGTTTAAAAAAGTAAAAATATTGTTTTGATATTGCAATAAAAATCAATTGAAAACAAATCTTGATTCAAATAATCCAAAACAGTCGCTTTTTGCTTTGTAAGAACTCGACCAAACTAAGACAGCGTCTCTACTCTAGGGGCAGCAAACCATGGCATATGGAAGAGTACCTGCTTCCAGGCATTTCCTTGGCAATTCTTGAAAGGCTTGTAAGATTTCAAAGCCTTCACGCACTGCAACTCATTCGGTCTAAAAGCAACTTTGATTTCAAGACCCGACATAAATTGATCTCACTCCACTTTTCAAGTCTTTATCGAAGTAAAGAGTTGTCAACCACCACACTGTCAACACCATAGTGTCATTTAACACCATAATATCACTAAATATGTTCGTGTCTTCGAACCAGTCACTGGCTATACCCGAAAACTTGACTCCACAAAGCCGTAACTTTAATATTATGAAATTTTCCACCACCAACCCCTAAACGACCACCAATATCGTGAGTTTCAAGTTAACTGGATTCACGAAACGTTCTAAAGATGCTTTATATAGGTAACCTTAAGCTTGGCCCTATGCTGGCCTAGGGTTAATAATGATACACTTTTGCTGTGGGTTCACGGTATCAAGCATTCAACCCCAGGTCAGGCACACAGAGTGTATTGTTGTTCGTGATAAATGAGTTTTGCTTTTTATTCATTATCTTACAATGAGGTCGACGTTGTTTTTTAGAGGAATTCTTGTTTTTCTTTGCGGTTTTATTTAATTTTTTTTCAATATCGAAAGTGGGACGGCATAATTTTCTAGGAAACCAGCAGAAATTCAATTTTTTTTTTTGTATAATTAAGTTCCTGTTAAAGATTTATGATTATAATATAATATAATTATCTTAAACTACCTTATTGTTAAACGTGGAATAAAGTTAAGGCAAACACCAATCTTCAAAATTAGGTACGTGGTTAATCTGAAAGATCTTATTTATATCCAACTTTACTCCGTTTTGCACATGATGTTAATATGGTGTCCAATTTGCTATTAGTAGAAAGCTGCCTAAAATATTTATAATAAATTAATTAGGTACCAATTAATATCTAGTCTGATTGTCTGAATGATATCTGCAAGAATTGAATAGTTCGTCGCTCCGTATCTGAAGTCATTGACTTGAAATAAGGGTATCTTTATTAGGTCCAGTAACTTGCAGTTAATTCCTTACATAAATGCACAGATAACCTCTTCGTTTCCGCCTTCTCGGTAGATCATATAATATCAAAGACAAATGTGCCATCTAGTAGGTTGTACGGTCAGCAACCGCACATTGTACTTTGGCCTAGTTTTAAATACTGCTAATATTGTAAATTAAGAAAATATAGTCTCATCACGTACGCAAGTACGTCAGTCTTCGTTTTGATATCGAGCTCTCGCAACAGTTAACATTTTGTAACAATTTTATAACATTTTAGAACATTTTTTACAACATTTTTTATTACTTTTTAATTGAATTAATTTAGTGAAGTTTAACATTAAATACTTTTAAGAACATTAACATTTTTCATTATATGTAAGGGTACCGCCCTTACATTTTGGTCCTTCGAGCCGGATAGTGTAAAATCAGTGCCGTGGTACGGTTTCACTCGCGGGAACATTTGAACAGAACATTAACACAGAACATTAACAGTGATAACAGTGATATTGAGTGAGAGCACAGGTCGAGGTGGAGTATTGCAGCAGGCGTAAGCAGCGAATCCGGTGAGCACGTTCCATTTTACTTACGTTATTGCCATTTGGATTTTGTTGTGTGCGCTAAACACCAATTAAGAACAATGTCTTCTTACGATGCCCTACTTAACTCTCAGTCAACGAATCTTGATGCTATCAAACAAATAGGTGAAAACTTTAGGAAAGATAGCCAAACACGAAAAACTACTCTTGAGTATCATGATGTCAGACTGGAAAAGCTGGAGGGGTACTGGAATGAGTTTAAGAACAATGACATTCAGTTAGCTTTGTTGGAAGGTGAGAAGTCTGGACCCTATTACGAGAAACGAGTTTACGAGCGTTTGGAACAAATATACGAGGAAACAAAAAGTATGATACATAAATCTAAACAAAGATTGTTGGCGAAAATTGAAGACGAGAAGTTTACTTCGTTCAGTCAGTTGCAAAAACAAGAAGGAAGTTCATATACTCAAGAGAAAGTTCCAGAACAACAGGACAGCGATGAAGTCGCGGATGATATTAAGAACACGTCAAATGAGGATTTAGTCGTGAGCCAACGGACTAAAGACATGATGAATGAGCAGCGGTCGAACATCAAGGCTTTCGAGAGAACGGTACGGAATATTGACCTTGAAAATTTAAAAGAAAAGTGGCAGCTTGAAGATAAATTGAAGATAGTCACACAACGCTGGGAAAAAGTCGATAGTACTTATTGGAAGCTGGATAACATGTTGGACAACACGCAAGCATTTGAAAGTGATTATAACAGATTAGAAAGGCTGTACGAATTCAGCAAGGAACAAATTAACAAGAAGATTTGGGATAGCAAACACCAGGAAAAATCCACGCCCAAAATTGAGCTTCCGGTTTTCAGTGGTAGCTATGCTCAGTGGACAACATTTAAGGATTTATTCGTAGAAATCGTGCATCGTAATACTTTTATACCAAATGCTCAAAAAATGCAACATTTAAAAGCGAAATTGAAAGGAGAACCAGAGCGATTAATACAGCACATGAACATTAGTGCTGATAATTACGAAGCCTGTTGGCAGATCCTTCAACAGAGGTACGATAATAAGAGGCTATTATTTACCTACCAGGCGAACACTCTACTTAGTCTACCCAACATACAAGCTCCAACGGCATCTGTACTGAAAAGAATGCATGATACGACTATTGAGTGCCTTGAGGCTATTAAGAATCTACAATACGATACTTCTAATTGGGATCCTTTAGTGGTTCACATTTTGCTGCAAAAACTGGATTCAGACACACGCCAGTCCTTCAAGGAAACCATGGAAAATCCAAGGGAAATGCCAACATTAAACGAGTTCCTGAAATTCATTGAAACCAAGTTCATGTCAATGGAATCGGATACAAACTCGAACCGTTCTCGAAACTTCAACAGTCAACAGCAAAACATTTAACCGAAAACAGTTCATAATGCAACATACCATAAGCCTAAGGTGCAACAACAGAACGGTCAAGTTGGATCTAAGAACACACCAAGAACATTTCACAACAAGCAAACATTCCATAATTCCAATATAACTTGCCCAAAATGTAATAACCAACACGGTCTCTATAATTGCAGAGAATTCTTAAGTATGTCACCAGAGGAAAGGTTAAAAACCGCTAACAACCTACATGTATGTCTAAATTGCCTGTTTAGTCATAACGGCGAAAAATGTACGTCGGAAAAAAAGTGCAAGCACTGCGATGAGCCACATAGTAGCATTTTGCATGAAGCGATTGGCGTTGCGAAACCGAAAAGCGGCAGGGCTAATCTAGGTCAACAATTAAACACACACTTAGCACATGACAACTCGAATGAGGTATTGCTAGCCACGGCTCAGGTCAAGGTGATAGCTAATGATGGAACTACGATCATTTTACGCGCTTTATTAGATCAGGGTTCACAGGTCAGCCTTATTACAGAAAATGCTGCACAAAGATTGCAGTTAAAACGGAGCAAGATGAACGCCGTGGTGTCAGGTGTTGGTGCTTCAGCCACCACCATGTGTAAAGGGGTGCTTCATCTTAAATGCCAAGCGATATACGATGACTTCAACATTAACATTAAGGCACTTATTATGCCGGCAATAACAAACAAACTGCCTAGTAAAACAGTGAGCAAAGGCAGTTTTCAACATATACAAGATTTACAACTCGCCGATCCTGATTTCAATATATCTCAGGACATAGATTTATTATTGGGGGCCGATGTATATTCCGAGATATTGCTAGAGGGATTAATCAAAACAAACACGTCATCCATCATAGCACAACGGACGCATTTAGGCTGGGTAGTATGTGGTAATTACAAAACATTCAATTGCCATGTAATTGTCAACAACATTCAGGAGCTTGCCCAATTCTGGGAACAGGAGTCATTGCAAGAAAATAAAGAAGATATGGACCCCGACAACAAGTGCGAACATTTGTACAAGGAGACAACACAACGACTTCCTGATGGGCGATACCAAGTTCGTCTTCCCCTTAAGGACAATTTTATTGAACATTTAGGAACTTCAAAACCACAGGCCATAGCCCAATTTCAACAACTAGAGCGAAAAATGGCTAAAAATCATGCTTTTGCAAAAGATTACAAAGCTTTTATAGAAGAATATGAAGAAATGGGTCACATGGAGCAAGTCGAAAGCAACACTAGAAACAGAAACATTGAATATTTTCTCCCACACCACGGGGTAGTGCGACCCGGTGCTATCACAACGAAACTGAGAGTTGTATTCAATGCGTCGGCGAAAACAAGTTCGAAACACAGTCTAAACGACTTAATGGAAGCGGGGCCAAATCTACAGAAAGACATCCTTAGCATCTTGCTGAAATGGAGACAGTACAAGTATGTGCTAACATCAGACATTGAGAAAATGTACCGTTTTATAATGGTGCATCCAGAACATCAACCCTTACAGAAAATAGTGTGGAGAAATTGTCCAAGGCAAATGCTAAGAGAATATCAATTGTGTACAGTCACGTATGGTACTAAGGCCGCTCCATTCTTAGCGCTCCGAACACTTCAACAGCTAGCGATTGACGAAGGTGATAAGTACCCGGAAGCAAAAAACATCTTACTCAACCAATTTTTTGTAGATGATGCCTTATTCGGAAAGGATACCATGGACGAGGCCCGTGATACAAGAGACCAACTTATACAGCTACTAAAAGAAGGTGGTTTCAATCTCAGAAAGTGGTCGAGTAATGAACAGCAACTGCTAGAAGATCTGCCAGAAAATATGGTTAGCCCAGTCAGTTTAAGCTTTACAGAGGAGTCAGCGTCAAAAGCATTAGGCTTGATATGGGATCCGAAACAAGATAAATTCATATTTTCAAACACATTAAAAAACAAAAACAACATAAACATTAATAAAAATTCGTCAAAACGGCAAATTTTAAGCGACATATCAACAATTTTTGATCCGTTGGGGTTGCTATCCCCAATAACAATCAAGGCCAAAATTCTATTCCAACAGATCTGGAAGTACAAAATCGAATGGGATGATGCCGTTCCAGATGGAATAGAAAAGGAATGGAGAACATTAAAAACCGAGTTAACAAACATGCAACCTTTCAAAATTAACCGATGGCTTGGATTAGAAACAAACAAGGATTGCGAATTACACGCATTCTGTGACGCATCGGAAAAGGCTTTCTCGTGCGTGGTGTACAGCACAGTTAGAGAGGGAAAGCGGAAACAAATAGCATTGGTTGCGGCAAAAACAAAGGTCGCTCCAATCCAAAAACAGCAAACACTCCCCAGACTTGAGTTATGCGGCGCTCAGCTGTTAGCACAATTGGTGAAGAAAATAAAACATTGCCTCAATAAACCTAACATTAAAGTAACAGCATGGACGGACTCCATGATCGTGCTTGGCTGGCTACAGGGCGATATCTCGCGATGGAAGGCCTACGTCGGACACAGAGTTCAGGAGATAACATCTGTAGTGCCCGCCGAGAGCTGGAAGCACGTAAGGTCGGAGCAAAACCCGGCCGACTGCGCGTCACGTGGATTACTACCTTCTCAGTTACACAACTTTCCTCTGTGGTTTGATGGACCCGAATGGCTTAGCAGTGCAAACATTCCTGAAACATGTGACACGATTACGACACCAGAAGTAGAAGTAAAAAAGGTGCATGCAGTTACTTCAAGAACTAACGAAAACAAAAACATGAACTTTGTAACACAACTCCTTATCGAGAACAGCTGTATTATGACTACAATACGCATCGTAGCTTGGGTGTCGCGTTTCATCACAAACACGTCACAAAGTCACAGAGAAGCCTTGGCAATGAATCATACAAATATGAATGACCCGCCCGCGTCAAAACAATGTAATTTAACACTCGCTGATATTCGACGCGCTACTAACATAATTATAAAACAGGTGCAAAATGAACATTATGGACAAGAAATCCGAGATTTAAAAACAAAAGGGAAAGTTAGCAACAATAGTACACTTCTGAAACTTTGCCCTTATCTAGATGACAATAACATATTACGCGTCGGAGGGAGGTTACAGAATTCAAATTTACCTGAAGAAACAAAACACCCTGTTATCATACCAAAAAACAGCAAGCTGGCAAACCTTCTCATTGCCCGTGCGCATTTAACAACACTACACGGTGGAGCGAGATTAACTATGGCTACATTGCGACAAAAATATTGGATAACAGGAGGAAACCACACTGTTAAAAAATACCTGCAAGACTGTGTAAAATGCTGTCGCTTCAAAACATCGAAACAATACCAGTTGATGGCTGACTTGCCCAGTGAGAGGATAACGCAATCACCACCTTTCTATCACACAGGGGTGGACTTCACGGGATTCGTTAGCGTCAAACTAAACAAGGGTCGAGGCGTCAGAACGAGTAAAGGTTATATCGTGGTATTTATATGCATGGCAACAAAGGCAGTGCATTTAGAACTCGCCTCAGATTTATCAACACAAACATTTATACTGGCTCTCAATCGCATGATTGGGCGACGAGGCTGCCCGAAACATATTTACTCCGACAACGGAACAAACTTTGTTGGAGCCAAAAGGGAGTTAGCTAAACAACTGCATATATCACAAACATTCAACAACGAAACTTTGTCGAGAAGGAGCACCGAAATGGGAATAGAGTGGCATTTCAACGCCCCAAGCTGGCCGACTGCGGGAGGACTTTGGGAAGCTGCAGTTAAGTCTATGAAATATCACCTAAAGCGGGTTCTAGGAGAACAAAAGTTGACATACGAAGAGTTTTTAACACTACTTACACAAATCGAAGCCTGCATGAACTCTAGACCACTTTGCTCACTAACAGAGGACGTGGACGATATTGATTACCTAACTCCAGCACATTTTTTGATTGGCCGACCAGTGACATTCCTACCAACTGAAAATCTCAAAGATCAAAACATTAACATTCGACATAGATGGCAGTTACTAAACAAAATGAAACAAGGGTTTTGGACCAAGTGGTCGTCAGAATACCTGCAACAACTTCAAGTTCGTAGTAAATGGCTAAACAAAACAAACAATTTAACAATAGGGGATATTGTCTTAATCAAAGAGGACAACCTTCCTCCTGCGAAATGGGCACTGGGCAGAATACAGGAAGTTCATCCGGGGAAAGATAATCTGGTCAGAGTAGTGACGATGAAAACAAAGACAGGTCTACTAACAAGACCAATCACAAAATTAGTTAAGCTCCCAATACCAGAACCTCATATAGAAAAACCTGACACCACCACCTCAAATGAAACAATCTGTAAAGAAAAACAAAAATCAACAACAAATAACACTAACCGAAAACAACGACCTAAGTCAAAGAAAATAAATTCCAGCCTGCTGTGTACACTCATAACATTATTAACATTATTTCAACCCACTAAGCAAAGTAGTGACGCCATAAATATCACACCGTTCGATCCAAATAGAGCAGTGTACTTTGACAAAATCGGCAATCTGCAAAGCGTGCATGATGACTGGAAAATTGTTACCTACTACAATATGACATCTTACTGGCAAGGCATGGAAAACATACATCGAGTTGTGATACACCTGGGAGAAAAGTGTGAGCAATTTGCATATCAAACGATGTGCAAAACTATTATGACTGAATTCGAACAGGAACTCAACGAACTTGATCATAACAATTACATGTTGGAAACACATCATGGCCAGACAAGGGGCCGCGTTACTCGAGGTCTTGTCAATGGAATAGGTTACCTTGCAAACAGCCTGTTCGGCGTGCTAGACGAAAGTTTCGCTATACAATATAAAAAAGACATAGAAACATTACAAAACAACAGAGACCATTTATTAAAACTGATAAAAGGGCAAACATCAATCATGGAGGCGCAAAATAACATTATAAAGAGAAATGAAGAGGCGATGAACACTCAGTTCAATCTTTTAGATCAACATCTTAACGCTACAGAGATCTATTTACAGAAATTGAGTAAAAGTGTTGAGCAAGAAGAAGCTTTGAATTACTTTAACATCATGGCTCTGACCAGTTCAACAATTCTGTCTAAACTGCGCCACATGCAACACATGCTTCTAGATACAGCCATTAACATTCATCATGGTCATGTGGACACCAGACTTTTACCGCAGAGCCAGCTCTTTCAGGAGCTCAACATTATTTCTGGACAATTGCCACAACAATTATCGATACCCGTTGACAACATTCAAACCCAATTAGCTGATATATACAAGCTACTAGAGGTAAAGTCTAGATTGTATGAGAATTATTTTATTATCGAAATTACACTACCATTAACAGGGGACACTCCATTCACTGTCTATAAAACAGTTCCTATACCGATGATAAAAAATAACAAACATACACTTACAATGAAAACAAATTCAGATTATGTTGCAGTCAATATAAGAAAAGAGACTTATATGCAGCTCACAGACAGTGACCTGCAACATTGCATTAAAATTGAACCAAGTACTTATGTCTGTTCATTAAACAAACCAACACGTAACATGAGAAATTATAAAATTCCATGCGAAATCGGCGTAATAACAAATATAACATTATCAAAATGTGTCTACGCATCCGAAACCTGCAACAATAAATGGACACCATTACAAAAACCTAACACCTGGCTCTATGTCTGCTGCACTGATTGCCAACTGCAAATCATCTGTGAAGGTCGCATGACAACCAAGGCAATACAATCGACGGGAATATTAGAAGCCAAAGAAGGATGTATAATTAGAAATAACGAAGATACTTACTACACACAAGTTTACTACACCAACAACATTTATGTCAACCCGGAAATACCTCTCACAGATATGGAAGACATCAACAATTTAACATCGGTACAGCCGATTGATTTATCAACTACACACCAACATACCCAATTTGTAAAAAACGATTATGAAAAACTTCATAATTCGTTGAAGGAACTACAGGAACAAACAGATCAGGCAGAAATGTCACAACACGATGTGCACCAATACATCGTTTCATACACAGCGATGGGACTTCTGATCTTGTCAGTAGTCGTCGCGGGAGGAGCGTACGTGTACTGCAAACGCTGCGGCAAAGTCATCACCGGCGCGTCCACCAGATTACCGCCACAGAAGCCACCAAGAGCTACAGCATCCAATGACAACATCGAACTGACTTCGATCAGAAATGCTACCTACGCAACACCACATTCTTTTAACATTTAACTAACTCTAATTAACTTTATTCACCTTAGTTACTCTTAATTACATTAGTAAAATATTTTTTAATAAGTTATCTCAATTGTTGCCCCGCCAAGATGTACGGTCAGCAACCGCACATTGTACTTTGGCCTAGTTTTAAATACTGCTAATATTGTAAATTAAGAAAATATAGTCTCATCACGTACGCAAGTACGTCAGTCTTCGTTTTGATATCGAGCTCTCGCAACAGTTAACATTTTGTAACAATTTTATAACATTTTAGAACATTTTTTACAACATTTTTTATTACTTTTTAATTGAATTAATTTAGTGAAGTTTAACATTAAATACTTTTAAGAACATTAACATTTTTCATTATATGTAAGGGTACCGCCCTTACATAGGTAGTAGATAAGTGACGTTAGGTACCTACCTACCTACTCATTAAAAAAAAATTCAGTTTTAGGTCTTATGCACTTTTGAATGTCCGAAAAATTAAGAAATCGTGTTGGGGTGAACGAATGCCCCAGGGGCAAGTAAACAGAAACAGAAACCCTAATATCATGAAGAGTAGATATGTAGATGCAGGATTTTGAAAATTAGTTCGCATGTGTTACGATAGATGTTGCCACACATCGCCACACATGGAAACTGCAGTGTCTATTTTCCTGTGAACGTTTAATAGTCGATAACTAGTTAACGTTAGGTGCGTCATTTCTCGCTTCACGCGATTTTATTTTTGAATTGTCCATGCATTTTTGAAGATGACTGTAGGTTCTTTTGTTAAGCCATCTAGGTACGAGTAAGTACTATGGATGTGATCCAAACATGATCATCAGGCTGTAAAAATAAACGTGGCCGCGTTGCCTTATATAATCCTAGTGTTAGAGTTTCTAAAATGCCTCAAAGATTTCTGACATGGTTTGACGATCGCCCTTAGGCGGCTGAGACCGCTGGCTTATACGTGCCTTCCGAAGCACGGAATAATCTTTTTATCAGACAATCAGGTGATTCAAGCCCGCAATGTCCTAGCCAAACTGCAAACAACTTTACAAAGTAAACTTCCGTTTGAATCGAACCCACGACCACCGGGTCACTAGGCAAACGTCTAAACCACTTGACCACGGAGGCAGTTACCCACTCAGAAAGTAAATAAATAGAAACAATAATAAAATGGCATTTTTCAAATTCTCAGGTAGATAGTTGCATCCACGAAATAGGCTTAACCAACGCCATCTAGCCACGGGTAATTTCTAACTACTGTTAGTGACATCTAGTGGATTTCAAAAATAACTTAATAAAGACCTGCTAGCAGTTACGTAAAATTTCTACTAGATGTCGCTATATATGATGTTTTTATTCTGCAGCGTAAGATGGCATCCTGGCGCTTCCAAGGGTTATTTGGAGTATCTTCGGCGAAAAATAAACGAAACCGAATTTACTTCTATCATTTTATTCATACTTTACACATTACATGTCTATCTGACTTCTTAACAACGAAGATACAATGATAGAATAACAAATAAAAAACAAACATCAAAAAGAAAATGCAACACAAAATGACGACCAAAATGTACGTACTTAGTAAAAAAACCATTTACTGACTAAGAAAATGCACTTACACACTAAAGGTCACTTCAAGAAGTTTTTACATCAATTTTGATTGGCACACACTAGCCCTCAGTTCTTTACCTAGACATTATATAGATTTTAGCACAACAACTATGGAATTTTGAAATTTCTTAAGATACAGGAGCTGCTGTTGAATTGTCTACTTTCGGCGCTGAGCTTAAAGTTGCAAATTCCAACAAAATATTCATGAACGAAGTTTCAAAATTCCACTGTCGACAATTAAATATCTATTGGCAGTCACGCACATACATAACATAGGAATATTCTCTATACTGTATAGTATATGCTATATTCCTACTTATCATTATATATATCACATACCATTTATCATCCTTTTTATAGTTTATCCTTATTTATACTCGGCGAAACGTTCTAAACGATTCGTTTCCATTTAAATTGCTGAAATTAAATATTAGTTTTCATATTTTCATTGTTGTGACATGTATGTCAAATGTGCCAAACTGTCAGTAGGTACTTTTCTTTTTGTCATAGTTTCTTTCTAGTTTAGTCTAAGAAGGTCACTTTTTGGTTTATATAACTTCATTATTTTTTATCATTGTTAAGCTGAATAATTGTATTTTATTAATTAATAAAAATAACTTTATTTTAAATTATAATTTTAAAATTCTAAAAGCACACTCGGAGGTTCTATTACGTCTTGGTGGAATACTCCTGGCTGGTTATATGACTGGCAGGTGACATGTCATATTTCAATTCGAAATTGTCAAAGAATTTTAGAAGAGAAGAAAATGTGATTTTTGGTATAAAAATGGGCAGCTGATGCTGACCCAAAAACTTTTACACTGGATACCACGCCGAGATTATGTCCGGTTGATTTTACGTTTTATTTTACGATCGACTCTACGCTGAGGATCAACGCTACTCGTTTCTGTCGAGATTCAGTCCTGTTACTACGTATGGATTCTGCATACATAATCTACGAAGTTCTACTATCCAGACCAACTCAAAGTGGATCACCATAATTCATTACCAAAAGTGGATCACCATCTAAGAAGCGGATCTCTCTTCTCTCAATTAAAAGTGACTAACTAAATTTCCGAAAACCTCTGCCGTCTGAGTGTGTGTTAGGTAGGAAGGTGTTTTATATATTCTTTTGTATTTTTTATCTTAAAAATTAATATTTATTGTACAATCTACCTTAACTCTTTTATTTTTCATTAGGGATCGGTAGATTCGTTACAGTTTTTTTCCTTAACCTAACTAAAACTACCCTTAACCTATTAATCTAAACCTACTTAAACCTAAAATATAAAAAGAATTAAATCTAAAATAATAATATGGAATATAATCTACCAGAGCCCCAGGAGCTCACTTCCTAGGTCCCCCTGTGGCTGAAGAAACCATGGTGGGAGGGGTTGCTGAGATGCTTCCGAGGTCACCTGTCACTTGTAAAACTAAGCTGGAGTAGTTGGCAGCAACAGAAGCCCTAAGCCAGGCATCTGCTCCAGCCTGAGCCCATTCTGCTACAGCCGCATCGTCGTCACCTATCAGACCCTTGAGTAGGGCTGACCTGTCAGTGTCACTAGTTAAGGGCCCATTGATGGCAGCTTCCACAAACTTGACACTGTTGTCAATTTGCCCAGTCATGGGTTCATTAAGCATTTGCTTCTTAATGTTGGGATGTTGCAGTGTCAATGTCTGTTCTAGATTGAACATATAGCAGAATGAGCGTAATATCGCTTGGTCATGAGGCTGCGACTTGCTCAATAGTGCTGGCAGAAGTCCATGCTGCATTATGAAAGGCATCTTAGTCCTTGCTTTCCCCCCAGCATTGATGTTGGCTTGGTGTTGGATAACTAGACAATTGGTCTTGCCAGGCAACTCAATTTTCTTTGCAACAGCCAGAGTCATGTGTGGGAAGCTAGCTGCGATCCTGCTCAGTGTGATGTCCTTGGAAGACAGAATCACTCTCTCTTTGCGCTTCCTTGCAGCAGCATCGTTGTCGTCGTCGCTTTTCAACGAGTAGGCAGCAATTTTGTGGCTGATTGCGATTTTTGCATCTTTGCTGACTGTTTTAAGGATTTTGAATAGGTTGTTTCCTCTAACCAGGAATAGCGTCACTAACATTTGGACATCGTTTGCTAATGAACACTCTTTGGGCAGCCTGTAATGAACACCGTCTGCAGTGAACTCAAACACCCCAGCGTCCTTCCTTTTGTCTGCTGCCGCTTTCGACACCATTTCAATTATTATCGTTTGGGGATTAAACCCGTCATATGCAACAGCTTTGGAAAAAGCAGCCAGTCCCTTGAAGACGTCTTCAGGCACTCTACCATTGATTGCATCAATAGCTATTTGTTGATATGCCACATCATCTATGAAGCCCGCCACACCTGCCTTCATAGATGTTATGACAGACTTGTCAACCTTCAGATAGTTTTCCACAACGGACCATGTCCCAGCCGACTGGCTTGAGGTAGCCTGGGGATTTGCCATCTCAAAGTCGTCCTCAGAATCTTCGCCCAAACTATAATACTCTAAAGAAGTTGGGGTAGAGCTTCGAGTTTCTGGAGTAGCAATTGCGAATTAAGCAGTAATATCAATACACATTGGGGAAATATAGTATATGCTATATTCCTACTTATCATTATATATATCACATACCATTTATCATCCTTTTTATAGTTTATCCTTATTTATACTCGGCGAAACGTTCTAAACGATTCGTTTCCATTTAAATTGCTGAAATTAAATATTAGTTTTCATATTTTCATTGTTGTGACATGTATGTCAAATGTGCCAAACTGTCAGTAGGTACTTTTCTTTTTGTCATAGTTTCTTTCTAGTTTAGTCTAAGAAGGTCACTTTTTGGTTTATATAACTTCATTATTTTTTATCATTGTTAAGCTGAATAATTGTATTTTATTAATTAATAAAAATAACTTTATTTTAAATTATAATTTTAAAATTCTAAAAGCACACTCGGAGGTTCTATTACGTCTTGGTGGAATACTCCTGGCTGGTTATATGACTGGCAGGTGACATGTCATATTTCAATTCGAAATTGTCAAAGAATTTTAGAAGAGAAGAAAATGTGATTTTTGGTATAAAAATGGGCAGCTGATGCTGACCCAAAAACTTTTACACTGGATACCACGCCGAGATTATGTCCGGTTGATTTTACGTTTTATTTTACGATCGACTCTACGCTGAGGATCAACGCTACTCGTTTCTGTCGAGATTCAGTCCTGTTACTACGTATGGATTCTGCATACATAATCTACGAAGTTCTACTATCCAGACCAACTCAAAGTGGATCACCATAATTCATTACCAAAAGTGGATCACCATCTAAGAAGCGGATCTCTCTTCTCTCAATTAAAAGTGACTAACTAAATTTCCGAAAACCTCTGCCGTCTGAGTGTGTGTTAGGTAGGAAGGTGTTTTATATATTCTTTTGTATTTTTTATCTTAAAAATTAATATTTATTGTACAATCTACCTTAACTCTTTTATTTTTCATTAGGGATCGGTAGATTCGTTACAACTGTATGTAATTAGGCTAATAAGTTTCAAAACATTTAAATCTATTATTATTTACAGATTATAATAGATTTTATGTTTTACTGTACAAAATTCATTTATGCTGTCACTTTAACACCATACTAAATGTTTTTAATTCAGTATTACATTATTGGTATTGTCTATTGCAAAATGTACAAGAATTTGGCAGGGATTTTTAATATTTTGGCCTCAAAGTCCTTTAGATATTTGACTATGGTATCAATGAATCATTTATATTATACTGAATATTTATTAATTATTACATGGATTACATAATATACCGCACTACATGCGGAGGCATTTCCCGTAATACACACATACAGATCAAATAACCTATTTTCATCTATGTATACACACATATCTTTCACGCAAATACAATCCTTATATAATAGCAACATTAACACCATTTTACAATACTAAACAGCTGTCAAAAATAAAGAACTAGTGTGTGCAATAATTACAAAGAATCATCACAAATACTGTGTACAAAGTCAGATCGAATTATATACGACAACATTTACCTAATTGTACATAATTCCAGTATTTCCCTATCAAGTGAATCATGTTTCTTTTGGCGATTGCATGACATTTTCAAGAGGGGGATATTTGTGAGGGCGAGCCAATTGCCATCCACTGATAACATTTCCAGTCCTCGTGCCTGTTACTGAGACAAGACAAATCCTCGTTAGGGCTCATTTACGGAACCGCGAGGCGTCGCGCGACGCGTTGTGCGTTTTTAATTCAAGCACATGGCGATGTATGAAAACGTTAACGATTTCCAACGACGATTTTACGAGAAGCGATTTTTCGCTAGACAGTTTAAAATGCAGCGTTCGTTGCGGTGGACCCGCCTCTCAGTAAATGAATAAAAAAGCACGCGACGAGCCTCCTGCACACGCCCCGCGTCTCCGTAAACGAGCCCTTAATTCCGATTATGGCTACGCGCTTGTGGCGCTACTTTTATAGAAGCCGAAAAGCTTGGCTTGCTCTTAAAACCTACTACTCATGTTCGGGTTTGTGAACAGCATGCTTACTTGCCAGCCATAGGCACGCGCCAATAGAACCATGACGCACTCGACTTTTAAACGACCAATCACACAATTCGTGCTTCCTCGGCAGAGATCAACAAGTGAAGTTATCATTGAATTTGTTAATAATACATCACCCATGTACTAATACACTGATTTGTTTAATTTTATAGTACATCAGGTATATCCTAGCATTTCCTATCTCTCGACTTTTATCCTCTTTATTATATTCTCATTACTTAATAATTTACATTAGAAACATTAGGATTTATTCCAAGATAAGTAGTGCTAGTAAGAATATCAGCAAGTTGTTTCATTTTATTTCCAAATGTTGACATGCTCAGAATACATACAGACCGCACATCTACTCGTCTCGACATCGACATCAAACGTGCCAATACTAAAAGAACTTAATATGCTACTTCCACAGTCAAACTGGAACCTTATTCGAACGATTTCACGAACGATGAACGACGAAATTGAGAAATCAAATAGAACAGAATGTCAATGAGAATTAGAAATAAACAATTATTAACATCGATCTTAATCCTAATTTTGTGACACCTTACAAGTCGAAAATTTATACAAAATAAAATACTGTCGAAAATCCATGATTCAATCAAATAATTTTAAAGGAACAAATGTCAATTTTAAAGAGATAAGTAATTAAGAAAAAATAACACTTAACTGATTTTATTGATCAACTCAATCACCATGACACATGAAAAATTTGATTTAAACAAAACTCTTTATACGCCCATACTTGCTATAATTGAATAAAATCATTTAAAAATAAATAACAAAAAGACATGATTCTTAATATATTGTTCAAGTTAGTAATTTAAACATATTATTAGCTCACTTTGGCTAAGCATCGATTTTAAATCGATACAATTTTAATTGATGATCCATGTCAATCCTAATATTCAAAGAAATGTCAATTTTCATATAAATTCTTACAACTAAATGAGACCATATACAGTTGAATACCAATTTATTTCTATTAGATTATACTGAGCTACCTATATTATTATCATGCTTATTATATAGTTAGAAAGTCTTTGAACTTTTTAGTGTCGCTTAATATTAAAAAACACATGATTCTTGCAACTAATATATGGCTGAATCCCATTTAGACAAAGGACATAGTTATTTGAATATTCCGTCACGAAAAAGTATGGCGAATGCGAACAAGCTTTGTGTAGCAAATCAGATACACAAGGCCCTGAAAGGTAAATTTTTGTAAAAGATTTAAGTTTAGATATCAGTCGGAGTATTAGGCTGTTTTTCCACCAGAGATGTGCAGCTATGCTGCGAAGATGTAATAGCTAAGCTGTGAAACTATGTGACTGTCTCCACTGATACTAAGCTATGTAGCGGTGCGAGTAAGATGTGCTATGAAAATGCGCCACCGCACGAAGAAAATGTGCAGCTCGAGCTATGCGCTGTAACGAGTAGGCAAGCGGCGAGGGCGGACCTACTCCAAGTACTCTGCTAGCACAAAGCTACACCACTCACGACGATCCATTGCAGGCATTCATAGCACGCATCCTTCCATATAAAAACATATCTTAGTTGAATCCGTTTCCACCAGTGCTAAGCTATGAGCACCGATTAATTTGATTGGGGATTGGGATAGCAAACACATCCATAGCAACGTAGCATAGCACATCTCTGGTGGAAAAGCACAACCTTTTTATTTAGAAGTAGTTTAGTTGATTTTAGTATTTTTATCAGTTTAGAAGATCAAAATTTAGCAGTTGACCACTACAACCAATTCGATTCTACCCCGGAACAAGCCTTTATACCAACGTACATATGTCACTGGCAATCATAGGGTTAAATTTTACCGAAAATGCGGTCGGCGAAACTCGACACTGGGGTGCTCGAAATAGCGCATAATATGTACAGCTGCCGACGCAAGTTGCCTTAGCCTCACTCAATCAAACTAACAGAAAACAAAAGTCCTTGAAGTGCTGCTACACTTCAATTGGCACATTCATTTCATGCAAAATTTATAGCCCGACAAAACCGATCTGTCCCAAATAGGAGCAAACGGGAACGCGGCAGACCCAGGAGATGGCAGGAAGAACTCGACTCTTTTCGCAGGGATATGCAAACAACAGCACTGGATAGGGATAGGTAGAAAGCGCCTTGCCCTGCAGTGTACACAAATGGCTAATAATAAAACCAATCTGTAGCAATCACTGCACATTCCTCACGTGAAAATTGAGGTCCAATCCGCATTTACCATCGGCTCGGCTCGGTTGAATCAAAGCGAAGTTGACCGGAGTGCACCTCCCTAAACTTGTGTATGTATACCTCAAAGACTATAGATGCCATAGGCTGAATTATCGCGACGACACAGTATAACAACAATAATTAATAGATCCATTTTACGAATACGACTATACACATTCCTTATACAATATTAACACAAAGATTTTCTTTTATAGAAAGAAGTCTCAAGTCTTTTCACCTGCACTTGCTTGCAATAATAGTTTAACACTTTAACATTTGTTTATTTCACTTCTTAAAGCTTACTAACCAGTGGTATAGGCAGCGCAATAGGTTGTGAATAAAATATTATATCTGATTAACTTTTGATTACAAAAATAGCAACATATCTAAGCTAAGACGTTTTTGTATATATTTTATAAACATTTAAACATCGTAAGCTGTTCCATACTTCTAAACTCTGTTAATTTACCTCTAGCGTAACCAATATACTTTGTACTTTTACAACCATTTATGCATTCGGCTTACGAAATCCTTGACCATACTTAGAGCTTTGTCAAACTTTTGCAAATGGCGTATTCAAAAACGACAGATTGCGTCGCTACATCTATAAAGCGCTGAAATGATTTTAGTTTTGTATTTACAGCTTGAAAGACTTGACAAATTTCATGAGCGTGAACAACAGGCTGAAACTACGCCTCTTAATTTTCATAGGAAACTCAAGCACGCTGATTCATTGGCGCGTATCTTCCTATCAGCTTGTGTGTCATTACGTGTCCATTAAAACTTTGTAACACCAACTAGATCATCTGGCTATAGAATTAGTACTAACTGAAGCAAGTATTGCAAGTAAGTAACCAAGTTCAAAACCGATCAACAATTTCGTCGACTGATTGTACCTAAACCACTGGTAAAGTAACCAATTAGTCCCGTATACTGTTAAACTTCACTTCACTAAACTAAGCGTCTCTACCGCGTCACCTCAAGTGTCAATTTTCACGTATTATGAGGATCTTTTTAAAGTCCCAGGATCATTCTGGCTCAGTGAACATAAATGAAAACTTTTCGTGGGAGGTAGGGGCGATGGAGCGAGCCTCTATTAAGCACTGCACAACCCAGGTAGTGGAGACAAGCGGGATGTTATCTTGATTCGCCTTGTTCTGGACTTCATGAGGGCAGTCCCATTCTGTGACTAGAGCTAAGGCCCCGGACATATTGAGGTCTTCTTCGTTGACTACTCGAGTGGTGGCTCCTGCGAGGGTGCACACTCGCTCCCAGAACTTCACGAAGGTGTCTTGGTCACCGCAGAGAAGGATGATCTTGTCTTTGAAGAAGGTTGCGTTGCGACGGCCTGAGGGCGGCACCTGGAGGAACGGTATGAGTTAGGAGGTGCTATCGTTAGCGTAGATACAGTTCGAACAAAGTATCTTGGCAGGTCCGAACTTCGTGCAGAACGCTGCGCAGTAACATTTATTAGGAACCAAATGGTGACATGAGGTGAAGTTCGGGGGGCGGTAGTCTAGGCTAGAGATGCACCTTACATAAACACAATCAATCCTTTATACGATCAAATATCGTAATCGATTAGTTATATTTGGAATACGTTATTATTAGTGTTAGAAGATATTTAAGTGAATACATTAACTAATAAAGTGAATTTAATCATTAATAATTGAGTTTTCGCCTTTATTACAAAAAAAAATGTATCGTAACATTATGTTTCCTCTGTTAAAAGACATGATTTACTTATATTTTAGAAATCTATTACAGACTTCTTGAATAACGAATGTTTACGAATATTTAAAACCTCAATATAAAATTGAATAGAAACATCTTTTTATTACTTAATTTCAATCGATTCGAAGAATAATCGATTAAACGACACCCATTGCACATGCACATGCACATCTCTTTTTGTTAACTTCGTGACCTTCGTGCAAGTTCGGCAATATTCGGTACGAGGTATTATATCTCAGTCACACGACAGCATTTGTTTGTTGTTTGTGTTGCTATCTCTGTCTTGAGCACATTCGATTAGAAAAGTTTTCGTTGTGTTTGTTGTTTGTTGTTTTTAAAATTACTGTTATTTTTTATTATTTGTTAGAAAAGTTAGTGGGCACTTATTTCGTCAAATATGCCACCAAAGTATAGTAGTGTTTTAAATCGCCAGGCGAGAAAAAATATTTACGATTTAACTCAGTATAAGAAAGGGGAAAAAGAAAATGGAGTTAAAAATGTAGACTAGGTATCTAAGTGTTTTGATATTTATTCCATTTGTATTTTCTCACTGTATTAGGTATTTTCTGATCGTATATTTGTTAATCTGGCAATAACTGTTTTCTTCGCGAGTATACATGCGCAAAAGTTCGCAGAGCCTATGTTCAGACCTGTCAAGATAATTTGATCGTACTGTACATATTTAGAGCGGCAAAATAGCAGAGATAGCTTGTCAGCCCGCACGGTTGGTTAAACATACGAATCCAGGACCTTCATCATACTTGTTGGCTGATATTTAAAATAGTTTTTAGTTTCTCCTGCAAAGAGAGTTGTGTATTTTCAAGGTCGTGCACTGACCGTCTGTGTTGTGTATTAGGAAAGAATGCTATATTTAATGTTCAAATTAAAAATTAAAATGAACATAAATATTATCATCATCTTAAAGTTACTTACTTAACTTTCTAAAAGTAGCTTTAAAAACACAAACATCTTTAGTTGTGGCACTGCACAAGTTGTACATGGAAGCTGTCGAAAAGCCGTAACAAGTAAATTATATTTGGATTCCCTGCTATTACGTTAATTAATGATTCTGTCACGATAAAGGCCACAAAGTTGTATGCCTGTGACTTTCAAATCTTTCGGTCCTGGGCCAATAAAGACCACTAGTCACTGGTCCTATCCAGCTCATCCCGCCATCTCCTGCGAGGTCTACCGCGTCGCCTAATAGCTGCCAGGACCCCACAACTCCCATCGGGGCTGCAGGTTGTTCGAAAGAGATACCGCGGCCTCGACACAAAAGGCTAGGAAGGAACATGGGTGGATTTTAGTCAGTTAAGTCTGACACTCCATACTGCTCTGCCCAGAGCGGGAGGAGTCAGATTAGATTAGATTCATTTATTTGCCTGAAATGTGGTATTTTACAGATTCATTTAAAGATTTCGCACCCACCAAAAAAGAACTATTATTTAAAATATAGATCCTCGTGCCACTACTCACCCAATTAATGAATCTCTGCTTGAGTATGGACCAGCCAGCCGGCAGAGCGAACGAGTCGATATCGTGCACAGTGTTGTCGATGCAGCTCATAATGACCCAGCCGTGGGACACAGACCGGATATCCGCTGCGAGGCACTGGATATACTTCGCTGTGAGGCAGGGACGCGGCGCGATTAACTTGCACACGTTGTATTTGTTTTTGGGTACGTCGTCGAAGTGGCTGGAAAGTGGTAGATGAAAATATGTTAGTTTATGTTCTAAACGTTCGTTAAAAGCGACTGATTAAAAAACACGCGTCAAAAACGTAAAGTGACCTAAGCCCTCCTTTAAATGAACTTATAACTCTGCCGGTGAACACTACTGCTTTAGTTGTGGTCTGGTCTGGTTATTCAAAAGCACGTTTGGTCTGGTCACATAAAGAAATAACAGCTTGAAAGGATCGCCATTGTACTCTAAATACTAGAGATAATAAATTTTACTTTAATTTTTATTAAAAAACAAATCTGCTTTCAATGATTTTCGAATATTCGTTCACCACACTCGGGAATCGAGCCGGTTAAAATCTGAAAAATAACAGCCCGTACTTTCATGGCAAAAAAAAAAACAAAAAAGATTGCATCACTCTTCTTCTAATTCCTATCTCTCTCTAGACTTACCTATACACGATCCCTCCACCAGCTTCCAGCTGTTCTTTGAGACGCTCCTTGTTGAAGGGTCTGTCGCAGAACTCCAGGTCTTCAGTATCAGTGCCTGCCACTGAGGAAGTGGCCTCGCCGTCCTCTTCGGAAGAGTAGTGGCGGGTCTCAGCGCTTTGAGAGGCCTAGATTAAAAAAAATAATTGGCAGCACACGCACACACAGTTTTATACAATTTACTGAGTGTGACCTGTCGAAACAGTCACTTTGAAAACGTTAATATCTGTTTTCTGATCATGTTATGTGAATGTTCAATATAACAATGCAAATGTCTGAAATTCTGAGAATAACTCAGTTTAGTTGTGTGATTATAGTACCCAGGCCTTTTAAGTGGCGTAATGTATAAGATGTTCTACAACACACCAGTGTCTGACCGTTAACCCAGGGTAACAAGGTTGATATTTGGGCCTTTGCCAGAGCTCCCAGACATTTTTTAAAATGATATAGCACCATGTCTAGATAGAGGCTTTTTGGCTCCATATAGGTCCAATTTAGTTCAATGTATGTCTGATATAATGATATTTTTTTATGGTTGTTATATTTTATTGTTTGCCCTCTGCAATTTTATTTTCTTTCACAATAAAAATCAAAGTCATATGTGGCCACTTTGAAAACGTCGAGAAAAGGTGAACGGTTTGGGTTAGGTTTCCTATGGAGAAGACCGACAAGCATCTCATTTGTGGTTTTTTTTTTCTTTCATAATTATTATGTTGTTACCTTATCAGCAGCGGTCCGCGTGCGCCTCGGAGTCTCAGTACAAGTCAGCAAGAAGTGGTGTCCAGCAAACAGCTTGGTATCCAGTCCTGGTATCGGTCCCATCTTAGACACCGTATCCTCGTCGTTCTCGAACTTAGTCAGCTTCGAATTCTTCTTGCCGATGTTCTGTTTTGATGCTCCTTTCAATTGCAGGGGGCCGGCTAGAAATGTAAAATGGTAAATAATTTTGTGATTTATTTCTTAGACGGTAAGTAAAATTATTGATTGAAATAAAATACCGATTAACGTCATAGCTGCTTTGTTTGGTCTTAGTATTCCTCGTGTTGTGTCAGTGACACTGCTGACAAATGGGTATATTATAAATGGGGAACATATAAGAGGGTTGTGGTTCCTAATACAGCAGTGTTTCCGCAAAACGATGGACAATGAAAGATATTTGACCTCATTCGACGGTAGCATTGCGGCTGTTGCCATTAGAGAAGATTTAGAGCAGACAAGAAACATTTTTTTTTTTGTTTCATAGTATAAATGTAGATGGGTATAAGAGTAGAGGAAGACCAAAGAAACGATGGATGGACTGTGTGAAGGATGATATGGCTAGGAAGGAGGTGACTACTGACATGACGAGAAATAGAGAAGTATGGAAGAAAAAGACATGTTGCGCCGACCCCAAATAAATTGGGATAAGGGCAGGAGAATCATTTTTATCAGTGTAAACTTGTAAATGGTCTTTTGAATTCATTGTTTGTATTAGCTATAGTTATCCCGAACAATATAAAATAAAATTCATTCATTCATTTAAAACTCTGGGCTGGATGGGTCCCGAACACAGATATAGATAGACCTAGATAACGCAAGTATCACGATCTGTATGAAAACCAAGCGTGCCATTTTTTGACTACTTATTATGACGTCACAAGCATTATTTAGTGATGGAAAATCGGAAATTCAAATCGATTCAAAAACGCCGCCGCCGCGTACGGCGCCCCTTCGCCCCCCCCCCCCCCCCCCCGCCTTGCACCAGCGCCGACGTCCGACTAGCGCTAGACACCGATGCAGACTGAGCGCGAAAGTGGCCACTTACGATTTTTGTACGTAAGCTAGGCACGCGAATTAGTTTATCTTGCGTTATTTAGGTCTATCTATATATGTGGTCACGAATGTCATTCGCAGTTCTCGTGACCCATCCGCCATGGCGACAGTAGGCTTACGGCGGTGTTTTAGTGACCCACACATAACCAAACCGTCTCACCAGACTCTGCGGTATGCGTTAGGCATTTTTCGCGGCTTAGTAAAAAAAAAATGTTCACCGAGACTACAATAAAAGTATGTTCGTCTTACTCTTGACCTTGATATCGCCCGATGGAATGCGAAAGATGAGATTTCCGTCCCACTGCTAGGCAAAGGTCTCCCTTTTATCCTTCTAAACCTCTCTATCCTATGGAATATCCAGATATTGCATAGGATAGAGAGGGCCATATTCGTACCGCAAACAAGATGAGATCGTCACACCACATTGGATCATTACCACTATTTCTACTGAACAGTACCACGGTAGAACTAGAGGGAATTCTACCTCAATAGATTAAAATTATGAATATTACAACTCGGAGACCTCCGGTTGCTGATAGATAAGTGAAATTCACATACATGTATGGTATGGCAGAATATAATATGTCTAATGATTTTCTTTAGTAATAAAACTGGTTTCTCACTTATGCTCTCACCTTTAACGCCATCAATCTTCCGGGGGGTGCGCTGTACTTCAGGTTCGACGCCGGCCACCTCTTCAAGTCTGACGGGAGGGGCAGAGTTGCTGCTTTCACTCATTTCGCTGCTCTCGCTTGCTAGGCGTTTGCGTCCAAACGGTGTGCTTTTGGCTTTTCCTCCTAGGAAAAAGATTGTTTGTTTTATAAGCCAGGACAAAGATTGTTTGTTTTAAAAGCCAACAAAAAGTTACGAGTCATGGCCGTCATCTTGTACTACTCACCTATGATATTTTAAAAAATCCTTACAGTTTGTCTTCAAAAGGAACGTTTGTGTCAAATTCCACAGCCCTAGACCATTTAGTTTAGATTGTGTTGTTGTCGTGGGTGTCTGTCAGTGAATTTAGGAGTTTTATGAACAAGATTCGAAAGTAATTCAGTGTTAGTTTAGTATTAGTTACAAAAAATAATGCAATGAGTTGAGGGACAATTCAATAGGTCAGTTCCTAAAATCTTTAGTTACTGATTTTAATCAACATCATCATAGTTGACTCATAGAATGCGTTAAAAATGGGATTTTTATCATAGATCAAATAAGTACAATCCACTTGACAGCCAAGATAAAATATACTTTAACAAATATTGAATAGAACAACTGATAAATACTATTGTAATATTTACCTACACGATATTTATTCATTTCATATCAACCACTTGAAAACTACGTATTACGTTGCCACGTAAATGTTATCAGTTCTCATGACCTAGACCAATACTTATCTATTTAATAATATTTGCACTGGTATTTACATAAAATACTAACTGTATTTATGTGTTGCTTATGCATTTTGCCTACCTTTTTTTTTTGGACGGTGGAAAATCACCCCCCGCTCTGGGCAGTGTCAGACTTCTACTGAATAAAAAGTTAAAAACCACCCCTGTTCCTTCTAGTCCCTTGTGCCGAGGCAGCGGTATCTCATTCGAACAACCCGCAGCCCTCACGGGGCTTTTTCTTACCTATAACCTACATACAATCTAAAAATAATACTTTACAACCTATTTTTATGCCTAGCATCAACTTCCCGCCTTTGTGCCATTCGATTTGGAGTTGACGCAACATGTTTTCTCCTTCTTAAATATATTTTCGTCACAGCATAAGCATCACGTCACCGCATCATTTACTGCTTTCTGTTTCATATCATTCCTATATTCATTATCATGCCTCCAAATATACAAAACAAACATTAAAATCAATCGAGTTATTTCGTAGGAATACGACCACAAATACCGTGACACGAGATGTTTATGTATGTTAGAAGATGTTGAGATCTCTATTTCCTCTTTTCTCTTAGTTAAAATTTTACTCAGACATGTTTTTACGCAAATGCTTCGTTAGTGCAAATGCACAGAAAAAAATATCATAGTTGTATTCAAACTATCATTGAATTCTGCGTATTATTGCATATCTTTGGAAATCTCAATAATTAGTACAGAAAATTGTTATTTTTAATAGTAAATAATATACTAAATAACAAAAAAGAGAGCCGCCCGAACAGGGACTTGAACCCTGGACCCTTGGATTAAAAGTCCAATGCTCTACCGACTGAGCTATCCGGGCTGTGTCGAGAAAGTTGAAATAGCCGTCTGTATTCGAGAATGAGAAATGAATATTAATAACCGAATCATGCGACGAGTAAAATAATTGGTTAGACAATGTAATGTAAAGGGGACAAGGATTTTTGGCGTCTGGACAAAATAGAAACTTATATCGCCATTTTTTAAATGTACGTAATATAATAAGATATTATTGTACTGAACGTTCCTTGTTCGATTCTCGAGTCGAATAGAAATTATGGAGTCTTATCCGATTTTTAGCAGTTTCGACCCAATTACATAAGGGTATTTCACCAAAAAAATCGAATTAGTCCGCCTGTTAGATTCTCGAATAAGATCGGATACGTTATTTGTTTTATCTAATGAATAAAAAATAACGAAAATAAAACGTGTCAAAGATCATGAATGTGGGCTTGTGACGTCACTTTGTGGGTAAAAAGTACTAACCTTGTGACGTCACGCGGCTTGACACGACCTTTCGAAGCACTGTATCGTCTTCATCTTTTGTTTTAGTGAAATCTGTCGGACTAAATCGATTTTTTGGTGAAACACCCAATTAAACAAACGGAGACTACTGCGATGGTCATATTTTGCAATGTGACCGTTTACCTGACATACCGGAAGTAGATGCTTTGGGACTCTTTGGTGAGGCGACACGTTTGCGCGCGCTAGAGCTGCCCTTGTCGCGGCTGCGGGCACTCCGGGGACCCTGCAATTTAAATAAAACAACGATCATTAACATTAATTAACGATTTTAATCTGACCTCTGGACTCAACAGGGCGTCGAAATAAATGCGACACATTTTATGTGGTGATTTTTTATTTTATTTTATTTTATTTATTAGGGATAACAAACAACTACAACATATATGTATATAATGCACAAGGTTAACAATAATAGAGTGATAATGTTGCAGTCAACTGCATTATCCGCAAATATTCATATTTAAGGATCAGTGGTAGCCACTAGACGACATGACCACAATTAAGAATTAGGCAAAGTAAATAAATGACTAAGTACTATACAGCTATAGCTACAAAATCAAAGCATATAAAAATTTTGCTGTGCTGTTGTGCTGAGCTCGGATTCTGGTTTAGGGAAAGCCCTCCAAAATTACATCTCAAAGATCATGTATCATGAACATCATCATCAGTGATAGGAATAGGTAGTGCCTATTAGTTTGTGACTAGATATATCATAATAAAATAAAGTTTGCGACTAGATATATCATAATAAAATAATAACATACACAGTCGTTACAACCATAAAATTTTCTGAATTTTATAGACAAACTTTAGATAAATATAGACGAATTACTTATTCCAAATAACACATTTTTTTAAATGTATTTAAGTGTTGTCTCGAAATTTCGAGACAGATGTGCCGGAAATAATTTAGTCCTAAGGAAGTCTCCGTTTCTTGTCTCTTCGAAGTTTAGGCAAATAGGCACTACCTATTTCTATCACTGATCATCATCATCACCTGTATAATAGGTATCATGTTTCCTGACTAAAAAAATATATGATTCTGTTTAGTCCGTCAGTTAGATTATCGAAAAATATTGGATACGTGTTTTTTGTTTTATCAAATTAATAAAAATTGAATAAGATAAAACGCGTCAAAGATCATTAGTGGGGGCTTTTGAAGTCACTACGTGGCAACAAACGCAGTGCGATGTGACATCACACGACTTTTCAAAGCACTGTGTCGTCTTTATTTTTTGTTTATGTGAAAAAAGAATTAAAAAAAGTAGTTAAAAACCTAAAACACCCGACTGAACAAACTGAAAAGCAAAAAACAAGCATATTCAATTCCATTCTATTTTCATTTCATAATTTAATATTCCAATGAACCCCACCTGCTTCCAAGTTTTGTTTAATTTAAAATGTGCTTTATTTTTGCTTTTCAGTTTGTTCAGTCGGGTTTTTTAGTTTTTAACTACTTTTTTATTTTTAACTTTTTAGTTCTTTTGTGTTTGTTCTTTCGTTGGTCGTAAAATTCTTCGCAGATGATTGAACTGTTGTGTTTGTTTATAGGATTTAAGACTTTGAATTTATTTTAAACATATAAGTGTCACATATTTTTGTAATCTCCTCTTAAAACTCTTCATTTTGATACCCTACTCGATGGTAACAGAAAAAAAAAATTTTGAAATCCGCGATATGGCCCCCAAATTACACAAACTTCTTTGTTTTTTTTTTTTAATTTTAATGTAGCCAGTGACACTCGCGCCACCAAGACGAATCTAACGACATATATTTTATTCAAATCCCTTCATCCGTTTAAGAGTTATGAGGGAACAAAGAAACGGACATACATACATACACGCCAAACACATAACCCTCCTTTTGGGCTTCGCCGCAGTCGGTTAAAAAATATGTGCCCAATATTTTTTGAAAATCTATCTGACGGACTAATTAGATTTTTGTCTGTCATCTCAATCAGCTCATTACATTAAATTGAGCAGAGTGAGTGAGTGTGCAGTGAGCAGTGGTGTAAGTGAGTGTGTGTTTTTATTGATATTGGTAGTATTAAAATATTATGTGTTTAAGTTTAAGCTTTGATGTTGTCCTATTCTTTCTATATTAGCGACAGCATTGTGTAGTTAGAACTTCTTTTTTTTCATTCTGTTTTTTATAAGTGAAATCGGTCTCGGGTTTTGCTAGCTGTTAGTCTTCCAGAGATAATGAATAATATCACAAGGTTATTTTACAACTTTACCTGTATAATATTATCGAGGTCCAGCTCCCGGTTGTGGCGACGTCTTGGCGTGGAAGGTCCGGAGGGCGAGCGAGTGCGCGCAGACTCCTTGAGCGAGCGCGCCTGGTCCTCTGTCAGGTACAACTCGCTCGCTGTCACCATTACTAGGGTGTCGCTGGAACGGAGAAATACATGTTTGAAAAGCTTAAAGAGTTTGTGAAATGATGATTTCCGTGCAATGATTAAACTAAACATTACCATTTTAGCATTTTCCTGAAAGTCAAACCTCGCCTTTTTGACAATTTTCTATATCTGACCGCGAATATGAACAATCTGCACGTCACATTTTATAGGAGTGTAGACTTGGGCAGAATAAACGCAATATTATGTTCGAAAGTGTATTAATTACACTTTCGAACATAATATTAATAATATTACATAATATTGCGTTTATTCTACATGGAGTTTTTTACCTTGTAATAAGAACAAAATTCCGTGTGTTCAAGCGTTTTTGCCATACCTTTTATTGAAATTAAATATGATCTGAATCAGCTCACACGTTAGGACGCATTAATATTAATGATAATATTTATCCTAGGTGCTAGGCAACTGGGATTATCCCAGTTGTTGACGTCTCTTTGTGCAGTACTAATCAGACTAGGGACTTTTTCTGGCCTGTCTCCTGCTGACATGAAGCAATGTGGAAATTATGTTTTTCCTAATCCTACCCTTTTCTGATTAATTTAGTTGCAGGATCCGAGACAGTTAAATAAAAACTACAAAATAACTCACCCATCGGTAGTACATTTGTAGGTAACAGTTCCACAGTCATTCTCCTCAATGCCAAGCACCAGCCCTGGTTCATAATTCTGCTCCTCATCAACCATAGCATACACAGACTGTCCCTCCAAAGGCAGAGTCTTCATATCCCCAAAAATAATGAAATCATCCAATAACACTTTGCTTTGGCCATCGTCGAATTTGATCAGATATTTATTTGGTTCGGTTATCTCCAATACTTTGCCTGAATAGTAACGTTTGTCAACCCATTTGGCCAACACCACTGTTTCTGGCGCAAATCCTGGGTACTCCGACTTCACGACTGCCTTTTCTACCGGGGTTGCCGGCCGTGGGGATGTCGGTCGTTTTTTGTTCTTCAGTTTGTTCACAGATTTTGGTGTCGCAACCAAAGAAGATAGAGGTTTCTCGTCTTTAGGAGACTTCACTGGGGAATCCTTTCCGTTTTCGCCGTTGGTCGGCACCATTTCGGGAGAGTTCATACCGTGCATGTATTCCGGTTCTTCCGGCTGGGTGGGCAGTAAAGCTCGTTTAGTCTTCCCGGCTATGTGCCGTCGACCCCGAACGCGAGACTTCTTCAACGAACTCTTTGGCGTGGCCTTATCGCATTTGCTTACTTCCTCTGGACTAGCATTACCGTTGCTCATAGTACTATCATTAGAAACAGATGTTTGAATACCAACTGACACTTTATCATCACTGAGTCCGTCATCTACAGAAGAATCTCGGATATGGGAGAATAAGTCTTGCAGCTTCTTCATTAGGGCTTCATATCCCTTGACTGATGTAGTTGGGTTTGCGATGGATTTCCGCGGTGGTTGCGGTACTACGAACGCGCCATCGCTCGTTCGGTTGCTAGAAGTTGACGTTGAACTGACTGTAGACGCGAAAGAGGTTCTATTGGGCAAGTTGATCATGCCGCCACTGGTGACGCTCGACGGAGAATTGCTGACAGACACATCAGCCATGTACGGATCTATCGTGAACCTTTTGGAGATCCTCTGGTATTCCCGGCACATGTCCATACCGAGATCATTATCTGTTCGGACGACGTACAGTGACAGAAACTCGTTGTCCTCATTGTGACTGATATGCACGTCGAACACTGGTATTTGCGGCGTGTTGGTCGGCAAAGAATGGCCGTTCGCAAGTGGAGAAATCGTCGACGGAGTAGCATTGTTGCTTGACCTGAAAGACTCATTCTTCCCTCTCTTGCTCTTAATTGAGTTAAGCTTCATCATATCAGGAGTACTATCACTATCCTCAGCGCTGGTCTTAAGTTCTATAATATCAGAAGGAGTAGATGAATCTCCATTGGAGAGCTTCGAGATCAATTTGGAAGTAACAGTTGCCATTGTGTGTTCTGGGCTCTCCAAGTTTAGTGAACCGACACTATCCGTGCTTTCCTGATCGGTAGTCTTTTCTATATGATAATCCTTAGACTTTGGTTGCGAGAAGTTGCCCTGATCAGAATATTTGTATCCTTCACTCCTAGTTTCATTTATTTTGCCAGGACTAAGCTCTTCCTCTCGATTCTTAACAACCACTGGATCACTGTTACTTGGGATTTTAGTTTTATCGTCATTTTCCGAGCTGTCAGGGGTCGGCGAAAGTTCTAGATGGAAACCTTGGGAGTCGTCCAGCTCCGAACTTTCTTCTGGAATTGTTTCTGGGACTTTTCGTGTCAGTATTTCTGGGACTTTGGGTGCAGGTATTTCTGGGACTTTTGGTGCGGATATTTCTGGGACTTTAGGAGCGGGTATTTCTGAGACGAACTCTATGCTGGGTCGAGAGCTGGAACTGTCAGAGACAACTAGAACCTCTTTCGGATCTTCTTTGGCCAGTTCTAATTGTACTTTGCGCGGTGTTTTTCTCGACTTGGTTATGTCGACGCTAGCTGGTCGAGATTTTGGAGTCTTTGGCGTTTTAGGTTTGGTTATTTCAGCGCTGTTGGATCTTTTGAGTCTCCTAGGACTAGACCGGATGGGGGTACGGACGCGGGATGTCGTTGGAAGTTCAAGGTCTTCGATCTTCCGTTTGGTTGCACTAGTGATTTCGGAGACTTCATTGTCCAGCGTTTGGGTGGAGACAGCAAATTCATCGTCCGTCAGTTCTAGCTTCTGTATCTTTGCGATGCTGTCTGAAGGGTCGTCTGATAGTTTTCTTTTCGGTTGGGCGGTAGGTTCTTCTGTAATTCATAGATAAGTTTAGTACTTATGATGGATATTTTTTACAGAATTAACTTTTAGAATTAGATTTACCTTTTGTATCCGACGATATGACATTGATGTCGTCAGTTCCACTGCTAATAGTCTGGAAGTGAAAATATTGAAACACATTAAAATTATTATTATTCAAATTATCATTGCAAATTTTAAACAAAATTTAACTCCTAATAATTTTAGAATAGAATTAGTACTTCTGAAAATTCATAATTGTACAACATTATGACTGTCTACCTATTGTTTTAATAAGCTTTTGCAAATTACAGACATCAATATAAGAGTGACAACCATACACTATGAATTTGTTTATGTCCAATTGTAAATTATAAAAATAATATAAAAATTAAGTACAAAATTAAACTGCAAACAAACCATTATGTCATCATCAGGTTCGTAAACAGGACTATCTGGGAACAGATTTTGAGAATCATCATTATTTTCTTTAGTCCCCAAACTGTCTCCTGCGGCATCCACAAGAGGGAGTTTTTCTGTGGTATTCACAAGAGGGGCTTCTTTTGTGGCATCGACAAGAGGAACTTCTGGGGCTGGCTCTGAAAATAATAAATTTAATTTTTAATAGTTGTAAGAACATGAGGTCTTGGTTTCAATTCTCAGATTGAGGTGTTATTTGAGTCATTCTATATTGGATTATTTTAAAACTTCGTCTACATCTAAATAGACTATTATACTTAGGGATTGCCTTCCCGTTAGCATTCCAAAGATTACCTTCTATTTGCAAACCAATCTTTATAATATTAGTATAGATAGGAGCCATAAATAGATATATTTATCCTAGCTAGAGATATTAAAGCAAAAACCGTTTTTCTTCAAAAAAGTGCAAGTGGTTTAACCGACTCGCTAGTCAAGGTATTCAAGGAAAGCACCCAAGAGGCCCATGACATTATAAGAAGTTATTGAATGATAACGTTTTATGAAGACTAAACTAGTTTCTATGTGGACATGTTGCAACTTGTTCGAAATGGACTCAATAGAACCGTGTTATGTAAGGCGTTTATAGGATCAAGGTCCTTTCAATCGTTTTTTTTTTTAGTTTTTTCATAGTTAGTTTATGGGACGGGCTCAAGATAAAAATTCTATAAAAAAAAAATATGCAGAAATAAAAACATTAGCATTGTATTTTTTTAATTGGTATTTACTGATTAGTAATACTTAGGTTGTGGAGGTCAGATAGGCAGTCACTCTATGTTAAATACTGGTGTTCAGCTCTGGACTGGAAGCCGACCCCAACATAGTTGGGAAATCGCTAGGCAGATGATGACTGCTCGGTAATACTTTATTCATATTGCAATCTAGTATACTAGCTATTGAAATTATTTAAACAGATCTAAAGGAAAATTAATTATAATATTTTTTATTTATTTATAATAAGTATGTCCCACTGCTGGGCAAAAGCCTCCCTATATCCTTCCAGGTACTTTCCTACAGCGCAGCTTCAATACATAATATTGATTGATACAAAATACAATTAATCATCATTCATTAAAATATGCACAATGTTTTAACAAATTCAATAAATTAGAGACTTTAGGGATTTTAATTTCAAATATCAATATTATTTTTTTGGGTATTTTGGGAACAAGATATCTTGATCAGATGCTTTTGTCCCTTGTCTTGGGCAAACTTGCTCCAGTGTGGCTTGTATCATGTATGTGGGTTACCACTCATTCATGAAAATATAATGAGTGCCAAGCCAAAAATGCTTTTATTGATTAATAATAACAATTCTGTGTCAAAATAGAAATGAAGTTTTGATGTTTAATTTGTTAAGAATGATTGGGTAAAAGGAAACACAAGTCTATGATACAGCACTGGCTGAATGAGTCCAACTATCATTCTAACCTATAAAACAGAGAAAAAAAACATCAAAATTGGTTTACAAATACGCATAATATCTCAAATCATTCATATGAATCTCGAATTCCATGCAATTCCTCAGAAGAAATAACAAGAGCGACGTTAAACGGATATGTATTTGTAACTCAAAAATAGATACAAAACCTTATTGATGTTTGGATTATAATCCGACCAAGGAAAATAAGTCGATTCTAGAGCAAGCAATAATTATGTTAATCGGACAGAATTGGTGATTTAATGAAAATTATCGAATGCGGAATACGAGTTTATATCAAAAATATACTATTGGTACACACATTTCATATAAAATCGTTAGTAATTGCGAAAATATGCTATAAATCTTATTGGATTGCAAGTTACATGACGACATTTTAATTTCAGTCGGGTTATACAAACGAACGTCAAACATGAGTGCAAAAATACTAAGCAATTACTAAAATAATACTACCTTTACCTGACTCTGGTAGGTTACACTCCATTTCAACGATGATGCCCTTGCCTTCTTCCATATTATATTCAATCAAAAACAAGTAATTGATCCAAAAGTGGCGCGAGTTAACACCGTAACATCTGTCACTTATTTTTCGTTGAAACTCTAAACATTTCTAAGTAAATAAATTAATATAGAAATTACACAATGGATTAACTGGAAATAATACACGTTGAGATTACAACAAAACGCGGGAAACTACGTGGGAAATTATATTTTTGTAAATTTTGCGAACAAACCGACAATAAGCAGACCGCTCGCTTGTCGCTTGTTGATCCGGCTTGAGTTGCCAGACTACGATGTCAAAATTTCTACCAAAACAGTTAAATGAAATTTCCATTCTTTTCATTGGCAGGATTGGAAACAAAACCATAAAAAAAACAAACGAATTTAGTTGTTGTGTATAAAGGTGTTTTTGTGATTTAGGAAGAATCCTTTGCATTTTATTCATAGATGAAATTTCAAGATCTTACTTGGAACAGTAGCAACACTAAAATATTCGATTTAGAATACATAAAAGAGCGCGAAAACGCAAATGCATTCATTATCACAGATTTTTTGAACTGGCATGTAATGGCAGCAAGCGGCAGGGCTGTTCGTCTTCTAAAAGCAATGGATCTTCTTGCAAAAAAGACCACTTTTGATCATGGCACTGTTCTAAGCAAGGTATTATTTTGTTTTATTATTTATTTTTCTCTTCAAATAGATAGGAATACGAATACGAAACTTTGCTTAGGTGATGGATATTTAAAAGTAACATTAAGACAATATTTTTTTGTTTTTACATAGTCAATGTAGAGTGGGCAGGGTTTACCTATTGATTTGACCTCATCAACTACCTACGTTCTCGTAATTGAGAACTGTATAATTTTTTTTTCGTTATTATTTATTTATTTTATTGATGCTCAAATCATTACTATATAAGAATGTATAAAGGGTGTAAAAGTACTCTTAACGCGAACGAAAGGCACTTGTCCTCCCCACCACTGCAATATTTTTTTGTTCTAGACCATACCTGGGAACCCCCTAGTTACGGTGATATTGGGGGTCAAAGTTCCAAATTGTGCACAGCTGTTTTTGTAAATACTAATTTTTCTGGTTGTAACTTTACGTAAATAACCTCCATGACCCTTTTACTATTCAAAGCATCCACTAGCACAATGTTTTAAGAGTGCTACCGTAAAATGTAATTTTAGACCCAAAAAAAAAGTCGTTTCCCAGCAAAAATTTTTGCGTATAGGTACTTAGTTTGATATACTGAATGCTTGGTTGACGTATGATGTGTGAAAGATTGATTTACACCCTGTATAGTGATATAGTGGAAGAATGTATATAAAGTAAGAATGTATATAGTGACAATGTGGATATAGTCCGTGTAAAGTGAAATTCTCGTTTCTTAAAAATAGTTCAGTGTGTTGCGTGAGGACGTAATTCATTAAACATGTTTTATCTTCATAATGCGTATTATTTTCTTACTGGTACTTGTTTTTTTTTTATAAATATATTACTTACTAGCGGCCATCACGCGGTTTCACCCGCGTAGTTTCCTTTCCCGTGGGAATACAGAGATAAAAAGTAGCCTATGTCACCCGGGGATAGTGTATCTTCCCAACGGTGAAAGAATTTTTCAAATCGATCAAGTAGTTTCGGAGCCTATTCATTACAAACAAACAAACAAATCTTTTCTCTATATAATATTACTTAGTTTAGATTATAATATTTTACGTTACTTTACTTTACGTTTACTATTGTTTATTTCACTGAAATGGGGTTTAATGGCACTGATACTGATCTCGGAATGATGCTATCTAAATAAATGATTGATTCTTATTGGCACGTTATTGGTTTAATAGCGTGAACATTACCTAGTAAGTGGTTAAAGTATTACTGAAATTTTGCAGAAGTTGAGTAGAGAGACATGACGATAAAGGAATCCCACTAAAAACAAAACTTGTAAAAAAAGCCAAGTCACGCAACTTTTTTCTTCTACCGTAGATGCCAATTCCATCTATTAACCAGTCAATTAATTTATTCAGTTCTTACCTAGGGGACCTTCTACCTTAAGTTATTACGTAGGTACGTAATTAGGTACCTAACCTAGCAACATATTATAGTGACCCTAAGATATTAAAAATATTTGACGTTTTAAATATACGATTGACTTAGGCATAGCATCGCATTCGCCAATGTTAAACAGGTCATTCTTGTGACTAATCACCATCGCATTGGCCAGTATGACGCGATGACCAAGTCAATCTTCTATGTGGGATCTCATTTCTCTTTTTTGACACATAATATAATGAATCAACAACACTAGATTTATTCGAACTTGGAGCAGCCATAATCATCAATTTAAAGAACCGCTAAAAGTCAAGACATAGCAAACGAGTCCAAACTCGATGGGGTTGCGTCGGTTTAAAACGGTATTCTATGACCACCTTCCCCAAAAAAAATCTTCTAAATCTTGAATTTGGATCTCGCTCAGATCTAAAGTGTCTCCTAGCTAACCTATCCAGTGACACCTTAAACCGACGCTCGTCAGGGAGTCTTTAGCGCGCTGAAACTTACCTTATGATTTTTTACACCCAAGGCACCCACAGGATAGTCTGGTTATGCAGAAGTTAGCCTCTTAAGTTGATCTGAGGGATGCCATAACGAAAATGAAAACCTTGAATTTGAGCTTGGTTGGTTTCTCTCTATTTTTATTCACTTTTACATTTTAGGTGAAATTGCAACCGGTTTCTAATGGGACTTTTCAAGGCACGTTTACTGTAGACCGAAGTATGTGCAACATGGGGGGAGCACTGCATGGAGGCTACATTGCGTCTGCGATCGACGTGTTATCGTTTTACACACAGCTCAGCAATACCGATGGCAGAATGTCCTGGACGACGAGTATGAATGTCAAGTAGGTGATTGTATTTTCTTTTACTTCTCATTACAGCATTGGATTTATGCCCTCTAGCTATATGGGCCAATGATGTCGGATCCGGAAGTCAGTGGACAGAGTGTGAGGCAGCTTGGTAGTAGCCATTATCTTAGGTGCAGCTCTGGATGCGATAATCTATACCTCATCATCATCCACAGCCCGAATTCACCCACGGCTGCATAATATTATTATACTCCTGTCTTTTCTTGTGCCAATCTGAACGATCTTCTTGTATCGACTTCTGTTTAAAAAAATTGTTGAAAATGAACTATACTTCTACAAAAATAGCTACACCATTGTGTCATCCAATCCTAAACGATGGCAGAAATAAGATATTTTTGAAAATTTAATTCATTGTTTTCACAAAACTGGCAATCAATTGTTGACCATAAGTTTCATATTCACATAACAATATTATTTAGGTAATTGACGGGTTGTCGTTTAGGATAGTATAGAGGCGAATTTCAGTTGGTTACAGTAGGTCTTTTAATACATATTTTTTGCCAACAGTTATATCCGGCCAGCTGTTGATGGCGACCAAATAAATGTGGTTACCGAATCACTGACATGCGGTAATTCTTCAGTGATAGAAACATATTTCCGCAATGAACAAGGAAAGATTTTAGCAAAAGGCACCACGTCGTTTCTAAACGCAGGAGAAAGCTATCAAGAAATTATCAAAGAACTTTTAGATTTTGATGTATACGTAAATTAAAACAAAAAAAAAATAGCGCAATTTAACATCTATACAACAAAAAATAAAACTGAATTATGAATATTGATGTGATAGAACTATCATTAACTACCATTTTATAAATATTAATTAGGCAGCAACCCTATTTCTAGACTTAACATTACTTGTATTGCTGTGTCCATTGCTTCTTTAGTTTGGTGTGTGGATCAATGAAGTGGTACTTAACTTACAATGTGTAATCAGCCCCTGTATCGATCTTAGGTCAATGCTCAATGCATTTGTGGAAATAAACATTTAGTAACAGGAAAGTTTTGTTTTTTATTACCAATTCATTAAACAAACTACCGAGATATTTAATGGTTACTTAAGTCGTCACTTAGTAAAGGTTTGACATATCTATCTGCCGTACTCAGAGATATTTAATGAATAATTAAGCCGTCACTTAGTTAAGGTTTGACATATTTTTGTACGAGAAAACTGTCAAACACATTACTAAGTGATAGCCTAAGTAAGCATTAAAGCTCTCTGAGTGCGGCAGAAAGTCTTACTAAATAATAAGAAACTTAATGAAAATAATTTTTATTCGGGTCAAAGTAAACTGAGCTCACCAATGCTAAATAATTTAGTACGTCATTGGAGCTCACCATGTTTGTAAACGTCAAATGTGACCAACATGGCCCATCGTGTTTTTAAGACAAAAAAAATTAAATCGTGTTACCCGCACGTTTATGTTTAAATTTCCAAAACCACCCACATATAATCTTGTAATTTATTCCTTGGTTGACAATGTACAGCGGTGGTATTTTCGTTTTTGGCGCTAAAACATTTTACAAAGAAGCAAGGCGGGATGCCATTACTGCTTTGCCGTTGGAGATGTCTTGGAAAATATTTTCGTGAGTAACTGACTGTGAATTATTTATGTATTTCTTAAGTTCACTTTTTTGCGTTGTAATTTTTTGCATAAAAAATAAAAATGATCTTTTTGAGTAAAAAACAAATGCATTTTGTTTATAATTATTTACGTAGGTACCTACGTTCTGTCACCGGTGTCACCTACCTACGTTCGTGAATAATTAATAAAGTTTGCCCGGTTTGTTATAGGGTCATAAACGTGACTGCTGACTGAGCGTAGAGACTTAGGTTCGATTCCAGGGACATTCAATGTACCTACCCTAGATCACTAGGTACTTACTTTTTCGATGACTTACTGCCGCACTCAGAGAGCTTTAATGATTACTTAGTCCATCACTTAGTAATGGTTTTGACAGTTTTGTCATACAAAAATATGTCAAACCTTTACTAAGTGACGGCTTAAGTAATCATTAAATATCTCTGAGTACGGCAGTATGTTTATTTTTTTACAATTAGGTAAGTAGGTATTATTGAAATTGGAGTAACAACATAACTTATTTTCGAAATACTTATTTATGAAAAACTAGAATAAAAAAAAATATTTCTTACACAGTTATTTAGACGACACATCATTACAAATTGCAACCCGTACGCACAAAACATGGGCGCGCATTATTTTAACAAACAAAAAACTGCGGAATCGTCTCAATAAATTCGAACTGGCAATTAAACTGGGCTCTGAAAGCTTAGCAAAGTTTTACAGGAAAAATAAAAGGAGACTGCGTAAGGAAAAGGGAAAAAATTATTTGCCACTCGGCAAAACTATGGGTAATACAATTTTTTTTCGCTATTATAACACGATTTATCCATTACTTAAGTACCTTTTATCGGTTTGTTTTTTTATTTAATGGTCTGCAAAATAGCAAGGTCTTTTAATCTTAATATCACGGCTATAGTACCCCTAAAATGGTTAGGCAGAGGTGTAACCAACATTTCACCAATTATGTTTAGGTCCTATGTAAAAGGGGGGCGACCCTATTGCCATCTATCACCCACAAATCCAGACTCCGTGGCTGCTACTGTTTATTTTTTGATGGAAAATCTAAATAAATTGTTAACCCGGGAATGAAAGCGAGGGCCACAGACGTACCTACTACATTTTGTTTTTTTTAATGTAGTTTTCGTGTAGAATAAAGTTTTGGTTTTCTTTCAGTATCTTCGTCAGAGAAAACAATTCTAAAGTCGAAAAGAGGTGGAGAAGAATTTTCTGTGTACACAAAGAGATTCAAGCTCTACTGAAACCTACCCATGTTATACCTACCTCCTTAAGAAATTGACTACAAAATTATGTTCGCATTGACATTCAAAAGAATAATCTCTAAATCGAATCTGGACATTTAACTGATAAGATCATACTTATACTATCAAAATGTACTTACGAAAATACATTATCTAAAATATTGATCTGAGACTTTGACTTATGAAGTTATGACCTTTTGGCTACGACCTAAGATATAAACTGCAGTTTTACGGTCAAGGGCGAAAATAATATGTTTGCACTTAGTGAAATTCGGAAAACATTTTCCGAAATTTTGGTCTTGATTGCTATTGTATAACATCTTCGTTATCATACTTTTGCGATAAGGATTTTTACTATGTACAGTCGTGACCAACGAAATGTATGCCGTTGTGCTGCTGTATTGTTTGATTTTTTACAATTTCGTGAACATAGTATTAAAGAAGTCATAGTAATACCAAAATAGGTCTTAACTCAAAAGTGGATACCGTTACCCGAGGGCCACGAAATGCGACGCTCCAAGTGAAATCGCCTTGTGCTGAAGGCGTCAGTGTCGAGCGTCAAAAACAAATTTTTATGTATGTCTTTATATTACCTACAAGGCCACAAGTTGTAGCGAATTGACGCCACAAGCGTAGCGTTATTTTCGTGCTCGACGCTGACGCTTGCACCTTGCAGCACTAGGCGAATTCACTTGGAGCGTCGCATTTCATGGCCCTCGGGTTATACTTCACGAAAAAAACGCTTTTTAATTTTGCTTCGTGCATACATTTAATTTCTATATTTTTATTTGCCATCGTAGTGACAGCGACCGTTTGCCCAGGGATCGCCCATCGCAATAGAAGGTAAGAGGGTTCGAGTAGCCAAAAATATTGGGCTACAGACGTTTGAGCTTTTTTTGCCATCGGCACGATAAAAACAAGTGTAGCTATAGGTACTTACATATTAAAATTCTTATTGATGATTAAAACTTCTATACTGATGTTAATAAATTCTAAGTTATTTGAAGATAGTATGTTCGTTTTTTTTTCTCTTTGTGGAAATCTACAACAGATGTCTTCTCTGGGAAGAGCGCTGGGGACTGTCTGAGCGTGGGGCTTGGGCGCTGTCAGGCTCGTACTGACTAAATCCACACAGATCGCACAGTTGTGTCGGAGGGCAGCGGGGTCTATTGTGACTTCCGCTCCAGTCCTGGTGGACCTGCGAGCCTCGTTCCGAGGTGGAACGAGGTGTAATGTTGATAGAACCTACATTAGGATTTATCTCAATGTTACAATCAGTATTCTTTGAGAAAAATTGTTATAGTCCATATGCTTTAGCTCTTGACTGTACTCATATATTGTACGGCGATGCGATCCATACATTATCGTGTGAAGTAAATTGTAAAACATTTCATGTGTGAACCGACCCGACGTGATATACGAGTATAAGCGACGCTTGCGTTTCCACGCACATTATATGGTGTGGAAATATATCCGAAATTTACATCAAAATACTTTATTTATTAGTGTTGGGATGTTTTTCGAAATGAGTTCTGTATGTCTTCGTTCAGATGTTTTCTTCTTTTAAATCATCCTTTCCTGCGATGTAGAAAATAGACGCTTAATTTGAATTCCGTATTTTTCTGGTGATATTGAATCTCTTTATGACTGCCTGGTAGGTGTAGTGATCACAAGTGCGAGTATGAGGTTCTAAGTTTAATTCCAGTGTCGGCCAAAGTGTTACTGATATGAATTTTGCAGTCACGGAATCTAGATTTGACCTTTTGATAGCCATACGTTCGTTACCTGCTACAAATAGGACACAATAAAACCCACCAACACTTTTCCCCACCTAGAAATCAATCAAACTCAAGATCTCCTTCTTACCCGTCGGGGATGCGGGCTCGTTGTAAGAGATACCGCGGCCTCGACATAAAGGGCTAAGAAGGAACATGGGTAGTTTTTAGTCTGTAGAAGTCTTACACTCCCTTTCACTCTGCCCAAGAGCGGGAGGGGTTATTAAAATTTGATGTTTTCCCACCCCAAAAAAAAAGATCTTAACGCAGTCTCATACTTTTAATTAATAACACTGGAACATTAAATTCAAAGGTAACTTAAAAAGCATTTACCTCTCATGAACTCCAAACCATATTGAAGCCAGAGACTCCAAGGTGGTGCAAGGAAGTCACGTAAAAAATTAAATAAAACTTCGCTCCACTGAATATTAGTACGTGCAGAAAAAGATTACTCCAAACTTTGCCGGAGTATCTTTATTTGTGTAACTTTTTTATTGCTTTTGACTGTTTTAGCTGACTTTTGATCTTAAGTTCGTGTGTTTTCATTCTGTTATATTTTTTCCTGTATTCTGAACAAAAAAAAAAAACCAATAGATATTAGAAAAAAAGAAGTTTCTGGGATAGCAAATTATAACTGGTAATTAATAATGTTACATTTCTGATGCAAGTGCTTACCTATACCTACATGCTTAGGTATATCTTAAACCTGTTTTTTACGAGTCTTTCTGGCGTGCAGCGCTGCATATTATAGACATTTATTTTGTAATTTCATTAGAATATGTTGAAAATATAGCTAATGCCAAACAAATAGAGTGTAAAGATCCGGATAAGTAATTAGTTTGCTCGTCCCCCTGTCACAATATTTGGAGGACAAATGCCCGGGAACCAACAAATTCGGTGCGGGCACCTTTCGGTGATAAATGATCGCACACTTCATTAGTGAATGAGGTTTAATGGCGATAACTCGTGCACAGACTATAAAGTAAATCGATTATTCAATTAATATCGAATAGATAGTGTTGTTCTCTTGTAGGTACACAATGGCCAATGAGTGTATATTCACTGTAATTATTCGATTCAATGATAGGTTGTAAATTAGGTATCGGTGTGTTAAGTAGTATGGAGCAATGGATATAAAATGTTTTGTATGAGTTGTACGTTGAATTATTAATGATATTCAGACAATTAATCGTCAATCAATTATAGCTAGTCAATAGGATGGAGAGAGAGGGAGGCCAAAGAAAAGATGGATTTATTGTGTGAGGAATGATATCAATGAGAAAGCAGTAAATGCCACCGTGACATCTAACAGGGAAAAATGGAAAAAGGAAACGTGTTTTTATCCCGATTTTATCTTCCCGTGGGATAATTTTCGAGTTGTAGCGTGCGAAGCCGCTGGCACAAGCTATAGTATACAATCATTTCTATTGGGGAACTTCCTATGACAAATTGTACCTACATAAAATACTTAAGTATCTAGATGTAGGTCAAGTTCCTTAAAAGTACGTTTCTAATCCCACACATCCCGAAGTCAACGAGACTCCAAGATGACGCCGGCTTCAAATTGACACATCCGGCGGGCGCTTTGACGCGGGCCCTCGCCGGAAGCACACTTACAGCCTCCTGATATCCACTCCAGAGAGGACCGTCTTCCTGCTAAAGTGTCGCCCTCTGACGACTTGTGTGTCGATCTTTGTAAGTGAGATCTATTTTGTTGTGTCCTTTGCCTCAACGAGTCCGTTTATGGAACTTTTTTGGCGTGATAAAATGTGAAGTTTGTTCTTTTGTTAATTTTCGAAAAGTTTGGCGAGGCTGTTGATTGATACCTGCAGTCTGTATTTCTGTACTGTGGAAATACTACATTTATTTAAGTAAGTACTATAGATGACGGTTTACAAAAAAAAAACGAATTTCTAATGGTACCACTTTTTACATTTAGTTTTTTTTTTAGTTATGCGTGAGCATGACATTCTCTCAGCCACTAGGGCAAATGTCTCGCTGATGGTGGCGTGTGTGTCGGATCATTTAGCTCCCTTCAAAATGGTTGAGCTAAATGGTGCTGATCCATGCGTCATGTTCGTGAACGGGCGCTGTCAGAGAGACTGGTCATCTCTTAGTTGCCATGGTACATTTTTATTTTTTTACTAGCTGACCCACGCAACTTCGTCTGCGTCACATAAATATAGCTTATAACCTTTCTCGATAAATCGACTATCTATATTTTATTAGAATATCTCATGTGAAGTTATTGTAGAGGCTGCAGAAGATTGTAATTATTTCTTTGCATTGTATAGATTCAATATCTTAATATTATAAAATTGCATGGCACATGTGTGAGTACTATGTACTATAAAGCCACTTTTTACATTTAGATATATTATTTTTAATGGCGATGCCCTGGTGGCTGAGAGAATGTCATGCTCACTCAAATGTCTCGCTGATGGTGGCGCGTGTGTCGGATCATTTAGTTCCCTTCAAAATGGTTGAGTTGAATGGTGCTGATCCATGCGTCATGTTCGTGAACGGGCGCTGTCAGTGGAGACTGGTCATCTCTTAGTTGCCATGGTTATAAATATATACATATTTTTTTGATTTGTTTATTAAATCTTTTTACGGCGGACGCTCTTAACTTGCACGTCTTGCTACATAATTCTCACATAATATACCATCTCAACATGAATGATGTAATGTACCAAGATTTGGTAACAATATTCTGATTTAAAAGAGTGTCCATGGAGTTTCTTGCCCGTTCTTCTCCATAGAGATCTACGCTAGGGAACTGGCAACTACAGTACTTTCACAAGTTATTATGCCTTGTGACTGTGACTGTAGCTTAGGAGTGCAATACGTCGTTTCGGGGGTTGCTGACGTATTGCACTCGTAGTTTTTCGTAGTTTTGTTTTATGAATTGTTCTTAGGACATTCAAAAGTGCCAGTAATGGTTTAATTGAAATAAATGCTTTGAGTTTGAGTTTGAGTTTACTAACTGCCGCACTCAGAGAGCTTTAATGATTACTTAGGCCATCACTTAGTAAAGGTTTTGACAGTTTTGTCATACAAAAGAATGTCAAATCCTTACTAAGTGCCGGCTTAAGTAATCATTAAAGTACCGCTGTTAGACTACCTACTGAAAGTGTTAGTAGGTAGGCAACGTGCTACCCGTATGATTGCTCCAATAAAAGAATCAGGCGCACAGAAACTTGAAAGTATTTTTATTGTTCTGCGACCAATCAAGCTATTTCAAACCAATTCATGCGGATCTCGCATTTTAGTAGAAATCTATATAACCACCAGGCCACGTTGTACTGGAAATGTAGGTATAGTTTGATGAACTTTTTATCTAGGTAATTATTGCTGTACATTGTAGGTACTTCTTGTCTCGTAGTATTCTGTATTTCTATATGCCAAGAATAATATTAATATCATTACCTAAGGAAGGAAATAACAATGAAAACTTGGCCAGTTCCACCAAGTTATAACTTGTAACCAAGTTCAAACTGTTTTGATGTTCATGTTGAAGTTTATGTGTTTATGTAAACATTTATGTGTTTAGGTATAACAAATATCGTCTGAGACTGAATTAGATATATTAACTAAGCGTGTGTTGGTATAGGCCAGGTAAGTACGTAGGTACCTACTCGACAAATATTTGAAGGTTGATAGGTTGTGGCCAGTGGCGTGCAGTGGTCCCCCACGATGGGTAGGCTACGAATAAATGACAGCAAAAAAAAAAAAGTAAGCCTGTAAAAACAAAACTTTTAAATACAATTCAAAAACTCACCACATTATTCAAGGTTTAACTCACGATTTTCTAATGACGATGCAAACAGAAGAAAGATTCGGCCACCTCAAATATCTTATCCAAGTGAGTGGGTGATAGTTACAGAACACGTAACTTGCATGATTTTGGATAAATTTTCGTAATTCGGGTACATGTCTACCTTTAGATACAACTTGAATCTTATCATTATACGATCCGCCCCTAAGACGACCCACTGACCGATAATTGAGAACACTTATTACCTTTAACATGTAATAAACACACATTATCAGCACAAACTTCACAAGTAAATACCATTGTTATTTGTTACGCGAATAAACAAGTAATACACAACAAAATTAATATTTACAATACTGTTAATAACGTTAACTGTACGTTTTCGGTTTCAAAACAAAATCGCATTATATATTGCTTGTCACAACAATGAAACAGTAATGTCTTCCTCTATAAACGTATAAAAAATAATTTTTAGGTTATTATTGTCGATAGAAGATTACTAGCAAATAAAATTGCATCATTTTCATATCGAGTTTGTTCACAACAGCGGTCAACATTTTTTGCAGGATTATACGAAATCCAATGAATGAGGTGACAAGTTGACAACATTGCGAACATCTATTCTATTCTATTTTTGTTGAATGGCAATTGAAGCCGATGTCGACTATTCTGCCAATGTCAAAAGTGAGATGGAACGGCAAGTGAGTGTTCTATGAAATAAAAAATAGATAAAAACAGTTAACATAAATAAAAAAACTTCGGTTGATACAGTTGGACTTGTTGTGTTAGTAGCGGACTGAAACAAACAAAAAATAAATAATAAATAAATATTATAATTGTTAAAACAAACATATACCACAACAACATAGACAGAGGATTTGATGTAACGGCTTATAATTTTATACTGTTGTGGCGGATGAAAATCATCAACGCCACAAGCAGTTCGGAGGAAGGATATGTTAAAAGGGACGGAAAATTGATCGGGAGGGGGATTTTGAGTTTAGGGAGGCGGCTATATAAATCAAGAGGTGGGATGTTATCTGAACATTCAAAGAAAATGTGGTCTAGAGTACCCTCTCCTAACCCACATTCGCAGAGAGAGGAGTCGCGTGCATGGATTTTATGCAAAAAAACGGGGGTGCAACAGAAACCTAATCTGATTCTGCATAGGACGGATGTAACTGTTTTAGAGACCTTTTTGTACCCGTAGAACCAAGGTTTTGGTCTAATTGTTGGTTGCACTGCGTAATAAAACCTACCCTTTTTCCTACCAGTAATGTTCCATTGTTCCTGCCATGAAGATTGGAGTTTAATTTTTGGCAAGTTCAGCAAGTCATATCCCTGATGAGTGTTGTAGGGGAGATCAGCTGTGGTTGAAGAACAAGCATCTTTAGCCAAAGTATCAGCACATTCATTGCCCTTAATACCACAATGGCTGGGAATCCAAACTAACTGAACGTCTTTTTGATTACCAGCGCAAGTAAATAACGACTTTTTAATTTTTAAAATAAGTGAGCTGTGCAATTTACTTTTGAAAGGGTTTTGTACTAAGGCTTGCAAGCTACTAAGAGAGTCAGTGAAAATTACGGCTTTTTCAATATTGTGGTGTGACTCTATGAAAAGACATGCTTCTAATAAAGCCACACACTCACCCGTAAACACAGAAGACTCTTTAGGGCATTTAAACTGTAAAATAATTCTGGAGTTTTGGTAGTAAACCGCAGCTCCAGTGTAACTGAGGTCAGTAAATTTAGAGGCATCTGTAAAAAATCGTTGAAATTCAGACCATCGCTCTCCCACCACCGCATTGAAGGCCGAGTTTGCCGAGGGAGACTTTTTAGAGATGCCAATTTCAAAATGTATTTTAGGGGTGAAACAAATGACTTCATAAGCAAAGTTAAAAAGGGGTAAACTAGGGTACTTAACGATTGGACATTCTAAATTTTGTAGTTGGCGAAACGTTTTTAAAATTAAGGGGAATTCTTTATGCTTCCAGAATTTTGAGCTTCTGCATAGGGCGTCTAGCTCGTTCAATTTGGCTATAAGAGGATGGGAAGATCTAGTTAAGACTCTAGACAAAAAACGGGAGGCCAGATATTGCCGTCTTAGGGCCAAGGGAGGTTCAGCACACTCAACCTGCAATGCATTAACGGGTGTCGACTTCATGCAACCAGAGATGATCCGAAGGCACTTGGACTGAAGTCTGTCAAGTCCAGACAGAGCCCCTTTGTTGCATGGAACTAAGTGAAATGTACCGTAGTCCAAAATGCTACGAATCAGAGCGTTATAAACTAATTTCATGGTGTAAGGGTGGGCTCCCCACCATACACCCGTAAGAACTTTTAAAATAGAGATAACCTTCTCACATTTGCGAATTAATGAATTTATATGGTCCTTACCGGTTAATTTAGCATCTAGAGTAACGCCTAAAAATTTAACTTTATTTACTACTGGAATATCATTACCTGAAATGTCCAGTGAGATGGATGGGACCAATCTTTTACGAGAGAATACCATCGCCGAACTCTTCGGTGCGGATAGGGCCAGACCATGGCTCACCGGTTCAAAGAGTCCAGAGAGAGGCATAGGGATGACGCTGCGTCTATGACGGAAGCATCTGTCACATACAAAACTAAGTCGTCTGCGTATTGCAGGATGTGACAGTTACTATTTATGCAGGTTCCCATGTCGGCTGTATAAAGATTGTAGAGGAGAGGACTGAGGACGAAACCTTGTGGGAGACCTTTCCAAGTCTGCCTCTTATCGAGATCCTCACCCTGAACTCTCAGAACCAATGAGCGAGACATGATAAGTCCACATATACATTCGATCATCTTGGCCGGAAGACTCAGCTGGTGCAGTTTCTGCCTGAGAAAGGGAAGAAGAACGTTGTCGTATGCGGAGGAGATATCTAGAAAGGCGGCAACAACGGATTCGTTTTTAGAAAACGCTAAACGGATATCCGTAACTAAAACGCCGATACTGTCCATTGTACTGAGACCTTTCCTGAAACCAAATTGGTAGTTCGGCAGTAAATCTCTCGATTCTACTATCCATTCCAGTCTATTTTTAATCAAATGTTCTAGTATTTTAGCTAAGACTGAGGCCAGTGCAATTGGTCTGTATCCGTTCGGATCATCTACATGCTTGCCTGGTTTCAACAGAGGGATGACAATTTGTACCTTCCATTGGTCCGGGACCCAACCATGATTGTAACAAAAGTTTAAAATGTTTAAAAAATAAAGTTTAGCCTTATTTCCAGAATGACTGATAAAAGAATATGGCACACCATCAATGCCCGGAGCTGAGTCCCGGACATGACTGAGTACCACATTCAGCTCTTCTAAAGTAAATGGCGCATCAAAAGGGTCCACAGATATATTATCTGAGGGTACAACAAGACATTCAGAAGGAAGAGGAACATAGGGTGGCGCTATTTTGTCGAAAAAACTTTCAGCTGTTTCCCTAGTGATTGGTGAGGAGATTGATGGGGAGCAACCACGTCTAAACCTGTTAACATTCTTCCACACTATTGAAATTGGGGTGGAGGGAGTTAAAGACGTGCAAAATTTAACCCAACCTGAGCGTTTCTTCCTACGGAGAAGGCGTTTGGATCTAGCATTTACTTGTAGATATTCCAACATGTTTTCCGTGGTCATCTCACCATTATAGTGTTCTTCGGCATCGTTTCTTGACCTAACTGCCAAAGTGCACTCTTGATCCCACCACGGAGGCGAGGGGATTTTGTTTCGGGCACTGTTTTTCAGTGGGAAACAAGAATCCGCACTAGAGGTAATGGCCGCTACAAAGCCTTCATAACAACTCTCAGCATGGTAGTGATCAGAAGAATCTGACAAACTTGAATTTAAATTTGGAAGAATACCGATTTTCTCATCCATTACTGAGACAAACTTAGACCAATCTGGTTTGGACAAATTATATTTCAGAAGTGGAGGAGAAGTCTTTTCTAAATAGGTCTTATTAAGCAATGAAATAACAATAGGATAATGGTCACTACCATGCGATAGGGTTGTACACTCCCAATGGGTTGAAGCAGCCAACTCAACTGAACAAAATGTCAAATCCACACAGCTCTTTTGTTGTCCAGGAGGAGATCTGCGTGTTGGGGAGCCATTATTTAGAATGCAGAGATCTAGGTCATCCAAAATGTCCACCAAAGCTACACCAAAGGCATCACAGCGTTCGGATCCCCATCTGAAATGGTGACAGTTGAAGTCGCCCATGACCAATATTGGTCCCTGGACATTGGTGAAAATGTTTTGTAAAATAACCAAAAAGTCACGATGAGGATGAGCTATATAAATTGAGAAGACTGTGATGCCTTCCACCCTTCCTGCTGCAATACTCATGTCACCCGTAAGTGAAGGTAGGGGAAGGGGCAAAAGTGGAACCTTATTGTTCACAAGAAGAGCAGATCCTCCGTAGCCATCAGGTCTGTCACATCGGAGTATGTTGTAGTGTGGCATACGGAAGCTAAGACTTGGAATAAGCCAGGTCTCAGCTACAGAACAAGCCAAAGGCTTGTACTTATTTAGGAGGAATATGAGGTCGTGCTTCTTATGCCACACGCTCCTCACATTCCACTGCAGAAATACTTGGCGAGCCGCCATTTCTAATGGATAAAAGAAGAGAAATAAGTTGATCGGCAACGTTGGACGGTGATTGAGAATTAGAAGGAGAAGAGATAAGGGTGGGTAAGAGTTTTACAAGAAGTTCAATTACAGAAATAGTGTTATCAGAGGGGACATTATTATTATTAAGAGCACAGCCATTAGGCTGTGAAAGTTGAGGATTGTAAACTATCTGCTGATGAGCAGCTTTGTCATAGGACGGGGAAAGAGGGGCATGGGATTTAGGTTTTAACGTAACAGTCTTACGGTATGACTGAGTTATCGGAGCCTTGGCAGCATTAGCATAATTGCGAGACACTGTTGGGATAGTTTTGCTAGCTTCAGCATAAGGCATCGATTTCTCAGCCATCATTGTCTTGATAGCCTTCTGTCTACCATACTCGGGGCATGACTTGCTATTGGCGAAGTGATTCCCCGAGCATAATATACAAAAAGCCTCTTGTTCAGTAATGTTACAGCCATCACCGGGGTGATCATGGCCGCACTTACTGCAGCGTGGATTGGATCTGCATAAATTAGCCACATGTCCGAATCTGCAGCATTTTCGGCATTGAATTGTGGGGAAGATGTATTGCTCAACAGTGAGGGATGTGTAGCAGCAGTATATCCGTGGTGGTAAGACTTGGCCATCAAAAGTGATGACGCAAGTTTCTGTGGGTTTCCACTCAGTCACACCGTCTTTAAATACTTTCCTATTAATGCGGCGGATCTTAAGGATAGGTCCGCATCCTGAGGGAACAGATAAATAAGTTATGGCCTCTTCTTCACTGATATCAGAAGGGACACCAGTAACTACACCCATCCTGGTAATATTAAATGTTGGGATTGTAGCTGAGTACCCAAACTTTGCCAACAAACTATTAACCAAAAAAGAGTTTGCATCCTGAGGGGATACAAATTCAACAGACACGCGGTTTCGGCCTACTCTCTTAACACCACCACGAACAATGTTTGCAATGTTGTTATTGATTAAGAACTTTCCAAAGTTAACAGGGTGCAAAGTGGTCCCTGAGTTTGGTTGGGATTCCAAGCGAGTAACATGGACAAGATAGGGGGATTTATCCATGACTGAATATTTGGAACGACCAATTTGGCTTTTGGATTGTTTGCTAGGAGGGGATGGTGACAATATTTCCTCATTACCGGGGCGTTTGCGTGAGTTTTGAGGTTGAGATTGAGATACATCCATCTCAGCAACACTACAGGCAACATCCGCGAATTGGGACAAAGGGTTCGGGGTAAATAATGATGGGGAAATTGGGATATCAGGAGGGTCAGGGTCTGGCGGTTTATTCCTCTCCATCTTGGATGTTAATGGGTGAAAAACAATACAAACACAGTACTCACCTGTTTACAAACACAATAACAACACAAATAAACAGAAACAAGTCACAAATATAACAACAATCACACAAAAACAGCTAAAAATCTCTAGACACACGTGCTATCCAAGACACCCGTGGCAAGAATCCCAAAACATTGCGAACATCGAACTAAACAGGTGCTGCGCTCTATGCACGGAAGCCCGAAGTTCGCGAAGCGCGAAATTTAAATTTCCTTACGATTTTGCAATTTACAGGCCAGTGCTAGGTTGTATGTTCATTAAAATATGATTCCCGGTTTTAGGACGTATGTAGTCATATTTTATTCAACATACAACCTAGCACTGGCCTACAAATTGCAAAAAAATGCAAATTTTGAACTTCGCGGGTTATAGATTGGTTGTGTTGTTGCAGCCAATCACAGCCCACTCAGCTACAGTCGTAGGAGCTGCTGCGTTAAAATTGCGAAAATCTATGTATGTGTGCGGTTCATAGACACGGCCATACGTACCGATGTGACGCTGTGTGCATACAATTATGAATGGGTTTTAGACAAGTCGAGTGTTTGTCTATAAGATTCGTACTAATCGTAATCCTTGTCAATGAGTTTTAGTGGGACGCGAAAAATTGCTATAAGTATTTTAACAGGAGTTTGAACTTTTTTATGATTAATTTGTACATAGTGTTATTTTATTGCATCGTTAATTAGTTATAAGAAATGCTCAGTTGGTAAGGTAGGCTAAGCCTAAGAGCCTATATAGGGCGCACGCCCCTGGTTGTGGCACCGGCTGAATGGTTATTCTTTTCAATGTTTTTAAAATGTTGTTTTAACAACAGCAAAGCAAAAGCAGCCGCTCGGGTCAATCTTCAGACTAAGCCGCGCTTGCCTAAGGTTGGTTTATGGATGGATGACTACCTATTACGTACCAAGTTTCCTCCATGCTTCGGAAACCGCTTTAAGCCGGGCTCCCGGCTGTTTTGTAGATTTTTAAAGTTCTTACAGCTACAGTCCCGTAAGTCTTACCGAGGGGTAGCATTTTACCTAATACTAGCTGAGTTTTAGAGGTCAGATATAATGCTAGTCATTCCATGTAAAATACTGGTATTCAGCTAAATCCGGTAAGACCCCACATAGGTACCTAGGTGAAGGTTATGCAGATGATGTACCTACCTACCTAGTTGTTATAGCGTGCTGAAGTTTTCTCCATTGATGTTAAGACTAAAAAATAGTAAGTACCTACCCACTAGGCTACATTTTTAATGACTTGATCAAACATCAAGCTTTTAACATCACGCTTGTAATCCCAGAACGGTAAGGCAGCAGAGATGCACCTTTTTTATTTTTTGGGGTTGGGAAATCATCAAATAACCTCTCCCGCTCTTGGGCAGAGCGGAAGGGAGTTTCAGACTTCTACTGACTAAAAACCACCCATATTCCGTCTTAGCCCTTTATGTCGAGGCCGCGGTATCTCTTACAACATCCCGCAGCCGACAACATCCCGCAGCCACCTCAATAGGCCTAAATGCACCTAAATAGTGTAATTAGATATCCACAATATTCACATTTTGCCAGTTATGTTTATGTAGTCTGTACCTAATAGGGGGCGAGCCTATTGCCATCAATCGGGCACTAATCCAGACTCCGTGGCTAATAATAATCATCATCAGAAGGAACACGTCCACTGCTGAACAAAGGCCGCCCCCTAAAGGGATATATAGGTACCTACTTAAAGGTACTGCCATTATCCCCGCAGGCGGCTTGGGGATCGCAGTGAGGTCACCGAAAGTTTAAAGGACGCTGCTGCCCATCCCTCGATAGCTGGTCTCAGTTTAAGGACGTACCCGGGGACTCCGTGGGTGCTACTGTGAAATTCCTGATGGAAAAACCCAGGAACACCCTGTCCGACCTGGACCTGGCTTGTGACATCTAGACCAGTTGGTTTACTTTATACACATTAGAATATTCTTTTAAAAACCTAGACCGACAACATAAACGTTTAACTCTAAGTAATCTCACAGACGTACGTAAGTAGGTACCTACAGCACATTCTCGCAGTCATATTTCACTAAAATGAAATATGACTGCGTTAGACCTGGGCCCAAGAGGAATTCATATTAGCTCCCAATGGCTGGGCAATTTGAAAATATCTCTTCTACGTGGGTATGTTCTGGTATGAGGTATTGGGGAGGTTTTGTTCAAGTCTTCCGTGATTTCTTTTTAACATTAATACTTTAGTAGCTTTTGCTCGCGGCTTTACCTACTCCCGTTATGTACCTAAGTACCTACGGTGAGGTAAGGGGTAAGGTGTTATGAATGTATCCTATTAAACTCGACTTAGAGAAAGAATTTTCGGAATCGGATCTGTTATTACCTGTCTCCTTTTGTCGTCTCAAAGAGTTAGATTATCGAAAATATTGGATACGGGATTGGTGAGGTAAGGGGTAAGGTGTTATGAATGTATCCTATTAAACTCGACTTAGAGAAAGAATTTTCGGAATCGGATCTGTTATTACCTGTCTCCTTTTGTCGTCTCAAAGAGAAGGATGACGAGCGGAACCTGTCTCCTTTTGTCGTCTCCAAAAGCCTTTTCAAAATTACTATATGTCCAAATCCAGACTGCAAATAAAGGACTCAATCGTGATGAAAAACGTGGTACTAGTTTCTGCAAGACTACGAAATCCGAACATAGGACTTCACGTTCAGTCGTTCAGTAGCCGCGGTTGCCATCTCGACCGTAAATCCGTTGCTAATAGTTCTGATAGGCAAGTATTTTTTTTGGAGAAGCCCTTGATGCGGTTTAGAAACTCGGATTGCAGGGTGTGTGGGGTCTTAAGACCACACAATAAGAAGAAGTATTTTTTTTTAATCAAATCTTAATAAGCTTATTAGTAATTTTCTGCTGTGATGTTCACATTCTTATTTTTTATAATAATATAATGATAAGATTCTTAAAATACAACAACCTAACCTTGTTTTTGTAACTGTTACTTACTTTGCCTAAACTTTTTAACCTTTTGTTCAAGATAAGTTCTTGTCTATACAGGCTACAAGGTCTAGGTTCGTTTAAGTTATCTTTACTAGTTATTTTAGTCAATAATTATCAACTTTTTGATAACAATAGGCAGAAACCAAAGAAAGGTCAACAAGCGACAAGGTTTTATTACAGCTGAAAAGTCGTATCGGTCAAGAAAAAAAAAGAAGGGTCATCTAGGTACCTTTGATTAACTTCGAGTGGGTTCACTGCAATCGCCATGGTCATAGAGGATCACCATGTCGGTGAACTCAGCTGGCGAGCTCGCTGGCTGGCTGGGAGATTATGAATTATTATGCCTTAGTTTTCAAACTATGTTGGGTTCGGCTTCCTGTCTAACAGAGTAGCTGAATATCAGTATTTTTAACCGACTTTAAAAAAGGAGGAGGTTTCACAATAGGGGTGTTTACTGACTTCAAAAAATGTGATTCTAATTAGTCCGTCTGTTAGATTATCGAAAATATTGGATACGTATTTTTTGTTATATCAAATCAATAAAAAATGACGAAGATAAAACGCGTTAAATATTTGAGTGGGGGTTGGTGACGTCACTGACCGCTAAAAATGTCTTAAGTACTAATGTCTTGGAGTACGACGTCATACGAGTTTTCAAAGCACTGTATCGTCTTCATTGATTGTTTACCTAGGTGAAAAAAAAAATACGTGTATAATATTTTTTGATAATCTTTATAGGTAACGAGTCCGTTACCTATTTATATTCGTTTTTTTTTGTTAACTACCCTATTCGAACGTAGGTATACATATACAGTATGTCAGTTTAAACGAGGGACATATTGAAACCCTTACATGCTTACATGATACTAATAAATAATGAACAAAAAAAAACACTGATAAATAACAAACAGCACAACTAACATTTCGGAAAAGTCTCGCCACCCTTGCGTTAAATCACTAAAAATGTGCGCGGATCAATGACTTCTAGGTATAATCCATTTTCCCTTCATATTTTAAAACTGGCGTAGGACAATGACGAAACAGAAACGTCTAATAAAGTGAGATCTGAAGATCGTGCGGGGCCATGGGACAATTATGTCACAAATTAAGGTTATAGTTTTTTTACATATTTGGAACGAGAGTCGAATAAGTACTGAATACCCTCCTTGAATATGTCAAATTCAAATTTGTTTATTGCATTATGTCCCTCGTTTAACCTAACACTCTGTATATTTTTATATTGAGTGACTGCCTATCTGACCTCCACAACCCGGTTAGTACTGAGGTATTGTAATAGATATCTCTAGGTAAGACTTTTTGTCAGAATTTTGAGTTTTACCTGCTACGACTGTCAAATATCTTCAAATAACAGCTGTGACCAACGGATTAACCTGCTTTCCGAAACACGGAAGAAACTCATAGTGGTCATAGTCATAAAAATCGTCTAATCTAAGCCCTATGGTCTAAGTCTTACTGCGGTACTCAAAGATATTTAATCATTACTTAAGCCGTCACTTAGTAAAGATTTCACATACTTTTGTATGACCAAACTGTCAAAACCTTTAATAAGTGATGGCCTAAGTAATCATTAAAGCTCTCTGAGAGCGGCAGTTAAACCATAGGACATAGATTACACGATTTTATGCTTTTGTATTAGTGGTAATGTTTTATGGTCTTACATAAAACGTACCACTAATAGAAAAATCAAAAGAAAAAAACAATACTTAGATACGAATAAAATTTTATGGCAACATGAATCTCTTATTTACAAACTGTTTCAATACATTGTAAATAATTTACGCATAAATGTAGACGTCGAAATGAATGCTCTCTCCGCGGTCGCTCTTCATCCGAAGATTGACGAAGTTGAATCCGAGTCCTCCCTGCGTCACGTTGGCCGATGCACCAGTGTGTGTCAAGTCGAACGCCAGGATACCCTGGAAAATAAAGAATGTTTGTTCAAGTGGGTTGTACGGAAATATTAATTACTAACGGACGTCACGCGCTAACACCCGCGAAGTACCCGTTCCCTTGGAAATACAGGAAAAAAAAAATAGCCTATGTCACCCGGTAATAGCGTAGCTTCCCAATGGTGAAAGAATTTTTCATATCGGTCCTGTAGTTATTAAATTTATTCGTTACATACATACACACACAAAAACACAAAAATACAAATCTTTCCTTCTTACAATATTAGTGTAGATAGACAGTTGTTGGTTTTGACTAACGATTGCTACACTGGGCAATTTTATTGTGCACAAAACAATATAACATCACGCATGTAATTCCCAAAGGGTAAGGCAGTGGCCTAGTAGTACCCCTTTCACATCTTTAGGTACACATCCATTATTTAAAAGGATTATATTGGAAAATATTACCAGTCATTTTTTAATCTAGTGAAGCCAATACGAGGGAACAAGTGTTGCGTCAAGTTTTATATGAAACTTTCTGAGAAACATATTATTATCTTTGTAATTATAGCTTCAATTATGTGACATACCGATAACCTATTGTCTTTAACAAAATGTTATATCATAGAAGTAAAATAAAACTGACACATTCACAAGTGACCGTAACGACGATGATTATAATTAATGGCAGTGATAATTAATTTATTTTAGTTAAGGATCATTTATACTGGTACGGACAATTATCGCACCATGTCATGGAACACTCATCATCATCATTTTAGCCGAAAGACGTCCACTGCTGGACATAGGCCTCGCCCAAGTGTCGCCACATTGACCGATCCCGTTCGACTCGCATCCAGCGGATCCCCGCAATCATCACCAGCAGGGCTATTGCGTATATTTTAAACGACAGTGGCTATCATACCTATTGTCTATGGATTGACTGTCGAATTGGTTATGGTTTAGTACAAAATGAAACCATTCGACAGTAATTGATAGGCACTCAAGGTTAGTCACTGTCATTTAAAAGATACGCAATAGCCCTGCTGGTCAACACTATCTTATTAAAAAAAGTAGTTAAAAAACTCTACTGAAAAAACTGAAACGCAAAAAACTAGCATATTTTAAATTAAACAAAACTTGGAAGCAGGCGGGGTCCATTCTATTTTCATTTCATAGTTTAATATTGAAATGAACCCCGCCTGCTTCCAAGTTTTGTTGGGCTTCGCCGCAGTCGGGTCGGAAACAACGGCTTAAAGTGATTTCCGATTCACGGAGGAAACTCGGTATAATAAAGAATGGACAACCATACACGGACCAACCCAGGCAATAGCGTCTTTACCTAAATTTCGGACTTATTGGGGGGTGGGGGTCATCAAATAACCCACCCCCTTCCGCTCTTGGGCAGAGCGAAAGGGAGTGTCTGACTGACTAAAAACCACCCATGTTTCTTCTTAGCCTTTTATGTCGAGGCCACGGTATTTCTTACAACATCCCGCAGCCGAATTTCGACCTTGACTTGAATGTAACTTCAGATTTTTAACCATCTGAGTCATCTTCTCCTAAAATAAGTAATAATACTTCTCAGTTTTTCCAAGAATTCCTAATTACTAAAACAATCACTGTGTGACCAATTTCTATTTGAAACAAATCATTCCGTGAAACTACAGGAAAACCATTACGTTTTAGATGTTTTTGTAAAACCTCGGTTTTCTTGGGGGTCCTCTGAGTGATGGATGACGTCGTGAACTCATTATTATTTAATCTTTTCCTTGTATAGGTACCTCTAGCCACATAGTGAATCTTGTCTGTGTTTATCCTACTAGTATAGTACTCATACGGCCGAATACTGAAACGCTACTCAATTTTATGTTGCCCTTAAATCTCGTTCTGTCTCTGTTACTTCAGCATAGAGCGACCGAGACAGCACTAGATTTGAGGGTTACTTATATTTGAGTGGCGTTTCAGTATTCGGCCGTTAGCCTGTTTATGGAAATTTAAGAACGCTTAGTTGACGTTTCTTGTGACCCAAGGGCTGGCTTTTATCTTGATCAGAGACTAAGTGTTGCCATACAAAGTGGCAATGCCGCCAGTATCTTGGGCACGTTCATAGCTGACAGCTTTGAGCAGCAAATTTTTTGATGCCCTTTTTTTTAACTAATGTTTATTGTACTAAATATCACCTATTAGCTTAGTTTAGTATTGTGGAATATATTTGGGTTTGTTTAATTCTTTCTAGGCAATGATATACGTTGTCCGCCCTCAAAAACGACAACATGAAATGAAGCCAATTGGCCACATCGCGCTTAGTTACGCACCAACCTCTCGCGCGATGCTACGTTTGTTCTTAATTTAAATCGTGTGTGTAAACCTGTGCAAAACATAAAGACAACAGGCATCCCGCTGTACGGTGTCATATTTTCTTTCCCTTTCTTTACGCGTAAAAGTAGTTATATAATATTTTCGCCGTTTTGAAGCGCCGCCATGTTAGTTCATGACGTGTCTATATATAATACGTCATTGGGTAAAGGTACACCATTACTCACTAAACATTTGTATCCTTCAGTGATTGCTGGTGTGATGTTATGTACAGGACGAATTAACGAGTTTAAACCACGTTTAGCGCTCAACGCGCTCTGTTGATTTGTGGTGCAAGCAGAGGTGGGTGCCTAAGAGAAGTCTATTCAAAACTATAACGCATTTAAATACTAATTAACAAAAAGCCAGCAGTCTTGACTACCTAATCGATTGTAAATACAGTTTTACACGGTTAATTTTTACAATGTAAGTATAATAATTACCTACCCATAACGTGGGCGTCAAACCAGTTTTTAAATGCTCGATCTGTCTTTGAAGTGCATACCAACGGCTAACGGTAAACAAACAAATAAGGTAACATTTATAAACCGGTATGGGAAAAATGCATTGGGTTTTTTTTACAATACATTATGCACTTAAGGACAAATACATTAGGCTACTGCAATCTGTCACATTACTCTTAATAGATTTCAACATAACGTAATATAATATAACATCACGCCTGTAAATCCCCGAAGGGTTAGGCAGAGATGTACTTAATAGTACACTCAAATTTCGCCAGTTATGTTTAACTCCCATAAGAGCGTGCCTATTGCCATCAACAGGGCACATTTCCAGACTCCGTGGTTGCTACCGAGAAATTCCTGATGGTTAAACCTAATAACACTTTGCCCGACCCGGAAATCGAACTCAGGACCTCATGCTCAGCAGTCGTGCTTGCGACCACTAGACCAACGAGGCAGTCTCAGTATGGATTTTCAACTTTATTGTTAAAGCATAAGGTTCAAGGTTGACTGGGAAAATGTGACAGTTTCGGGTAGCTACAGCGGCGTACAGACACCAGCATATCATGCTGGTGTCTGTACGAGATACTGCTCGCAATTTAAAGAAAACATCTGTTTATGTTACACTAGCACTTCGCCCGCGACTTTGTCTGCATAAATTGTGATAGCACGACTAATTTGCATGATATAAATCATGATATAGCACCCACGAATAATATTGCTTTCTGGCAGTGATTTTTTTTTTAAATCATTAGTTCTGGAGATAAAAACTTAAAAACACATTCTACCTCTTACCTTTATAGTCTCAGTATAGATACCCCAAATAATACGCAAAAGTAATTATTTTCTGTTTACAGAGGCATAAAATGGTAATAAAAAAAATATATATATAAAAAATCTTACCTGAATAGAACGTCCAACATTAGAAGGTACAGTCGGCAACGCGAAGTACAAGTTCTCTACTCTCTTCCTGAAGACCTTGGAACTGTACTGAACATCATGGTGGTATACCAAGGGCCTCAAAACATTGGTTCCCATAAAAGTATGGCTACACTCCACAAATACTACTGCAGCCAGCAAAAAGGCTAAGACACACAGCCTCATTTTAAAAAATAAAAAGTAATATGTCACTTTTGAATTTAGAATCAGACGTCCGCCGGCAACTGTAGTCCGAACGTAAATGTATGGAGTTAAGTAGTGTCCGTTTACCTTTTATCTCTGCGTGATAAACTTTGTGTCGTAATGTGACCATAATTTCAGTTAATTATAATATCTTATGAGCGTTATCTTTATGATTTTGGTCTAGTTATCGCAAACTTGGTCGTGGCCGCAGAATTTTGTATGTTGTTTACTTCGACATAGTCTTCTAAGTTGGTTCCAGGGAAGTGTAAGGTTAGGTTAGGTTTTTTAGAAGTTTACGCTCCAGTATCGGTAACATCATCAGATGATGATGAAAGATCTTTGGCAGTCGTTACAGTAGTCAGTGACCTGAAAGTCTGACAACAAGTCTTACCAAAGGGCATCGAATTACCCCATATTAACTGCCGGAAAAGTCTAGGCAGATGCCTAGACTTTCTCGGGAGCAGCTGAACACCAATATTTTACATGGAGCAGCGACTGCCAATCTGAACTCTACAAGCCAGTCAATACGGAGTAATTCGATACCCTTTGGTAAGATTTGTTGTCAGACTTTCAGGTCACTCACCTGTGACGAATTCCTCTTGTATCGAGGATGCGTTCACAAACATTTAAACTCACATACACATATACCTAGACCGAAACAATTATCTGTAAGCCATATTTGTTCCATGCAGCGATCGAACCCGCGACACGTAGCAATATCGTACTTCGTCATAGCGTACCTACTTCGGACTCAAAAACTTTCTGTATACGGTACATCGGTATTTCGAACTTTGGAGCAACGTAATACAGTCAGCTCAGCAGTCAACTGCTTGAGCCACTGCGCCAACGGTGCCGTCTTTGATGATTTGATTTGATTTATAAGTTTGATTCCCTGCTCGGACTCAATAGGCTCACCCCCTATTACAGGGGACTTAAAAAATAACTGAAATGTGCCTAACCCACAAGGATTACAGGTGTGATGTTATGTAATGAATTCCAGAAGACCAGTCAACACCACAATCTCGTTACCTTCACACATCACAATTTCACCAGTGCAATGCAACTTCGAGTCCCAAACATCCCATCTATACAAAAAAATCCTCAGCACTAAATCCTCCTTTATTAACAGACTAATAGCTTGAAAAAGGCTAAATATAAAAAATGGAATCCGATGTCCCGTCAGTTAAGTTTTAACCGCGAGGGCTTCGGAATCTCTGCGGCTCGGATTGGCTTGGAAATAACAAAATGGTAAAAAACCCTCACCTGATACCGTGTGACAGACCGACAGACGCGGTGGTGGAAGGCCACATTTATATAGAAGCGTAGTTTTCCCCCTCATTTGTATGTTCGCATTTTTTCGTTCGACATCGGGGATTTTTCTATTAAAAAATCGGTCATTGTTACACTTTTTGAGTCACAGATGATTCGACTCTTTTTGAGTCACAGATGATTCGACTCCTTTTGGGTTGTAAAAAGACTGTTCTTTTATTAACAGGTCTTTTATAGCTACATTTTAAATACTGTCACCTCAACTGTCACTTATTCTTTCCGTGATTATCTACTAATAAGAGCTCTCAATATATCGACGCGTGTGATCACCGCGGTGGTTTTAGTGAGGTACAAATCCCACGCCCGGGGAGGGTGGGATTTTTTCTTATCCCCAAACACCAGTAGCTTTTTGGAGAACAAAAAAGAAGTGCAGGTGCAATAGGGGATCGGACTGAGTCAAAAACAATGATTCTAATTAGTCCATCAGTTAGATTATCGAAAAATATTGGGTACGTGTTTTTTTGTTTTATCAAATTAATCAAAATTGACGAAGATAAGATGTGGTTGTGACGTCATTTGAAGGTAAAAAATGTACTATCATATGACGTTTTCGAAGAGTTCACGAGTTTTCGAAGCACTGTATTGACTTAATTTTTTGTTTATGTGAAAAAAGAAAAAATACGTCTCCAATATTTTTTGGAAATCTATCTGACGGACTAATTAGTATTTTTTTGTCCGATCCCCTATTATTGTTATGTGCAGAGAAATCGGTTTACCTTCATTTTTAGTCTAAATAATTTATTTACCACCCGCATCCATTTATCTATCATGGCGTGAGTTATTCCGGTCTGCAGGGCTATTGCGTATCTTTTAAATGTCAGTGGCTATCATATTGTCCATGGATTAACTGTCTTTTTTGTTATGGTTTAGTACAAAATGGAACCATTTGACAGTTAATTGATGGACACTATTATGTTAGCCACTGTCATATAAAAGATACGCAATAGCTCTATAGCCCGGCTGCAGGGCTATTGCGTATCTTTTAAATGTCAGTGGCTATCATATCGTCCATAGATTAACTGACAAATTGGTTATGGTTTAGTACAAAATGGAACATCCATCAATTTGACAGATAATTGATGGACACTATTTGATAGCCACTGTCATTTAAAAGATACGCAATAGCCCTGCTGGTCCCCAAACCGACCCACTGTCAATTTAAAAAAAAATCTTTCTTATCCACTGTTATTTATCATTCCGTTCTGATCCCCTTTATTTTTAAAAATGGATGCACACATTACTGGACAATCATAGAAGATATCTCGTAAGGTTTAGTTATTAACCGTGAAAGCTTAGAACAGTGTTAAAATATTGTTGTTCTAAAGATTTGGTGGTGAGAGCAGTGGTGGCCCAGTGGTAGCGACTTACGTACAGTAAGTCATGGGTTAGAACCCAGGCATCCGCATTACTTTCTGTAATTTATTTTATCACCACTGCTCTCAAAATGGTGAAGGAAAACATCGCTAGGAAACCGGCATGTCTTAGAACCAAAACCGAAAATTCGAAGATATAAAGAAAGAAAGAAAGAAAAATTATTTATTGGTTTCACACAGGACAGAACAAATTGACAAAAAAATAATAATTAAAAGCTTCCAACCAGCACAGGGCCCGCGTGGTGTATTATAGCCCATACCTCTCCTAGAGAGGAGGTCTGAGTCCCTGCAATGGGAACAATATAGATGATGATGAAAGATGGGGTCAAGAAAAACAAATCCATGGCAACAGAGGCAGGTAAATCAATTATGAACCTTATGTATTGCAATTATGAGTACAAAATCAGGCATAAACATAAATATCGTAGTGCAGTTCTTTGGCACGATCGCTCTTCATCCGAAGACTCACGAAGTTGTAGCCGAGCCCGCCTTGTGTCACGTTAGCTGATGCGCCGGAGTGCGTCATGTCGTAAGCGAGGATACCCTGTAAATATAATATTAATGCTATAGTGTCACTCTTAACAAAAAATTAAGTTTTTTTCTATGAATTCAGTATGTGGTTCAACTTGAGTCAAAAAGATGTATTTTCTTTCTTTAAACATTGTCATCTGGTTACCGATTAGTAAGTGGCTACTTGCAAAGCTCTGCCATTGACTTCGTCTTAAATCTTTTATGGTGCAAGGTGCAAATACTAGTTGAAACTCAAATAAAAGTCTCCTATAAAATATATATGTTATACACATGCGATAGTGGACACGGTGGTCTGGTGATGACTGACTATACATCAAGACCGGATGAAGGTAAAGAATAATAAGAAAAGTATACAAATAGCTTCCTGGTAAAAGTTACCAGACCTCCCAACAAAACTAATCCTAATTCCATGAAATAGAACAGTAAGAAAATCGTTAACTAATTACCTGAATACTCCTGGCATAACCGACAGCTGGCAGTGTGAAGTTAAAAAACTCAATCCTCTTCTGGAACATCTTGGATCCATACCGAGCATCCTTATGGTACACTAGAGGCCGAAAAACACTGGTCCCCATAAAAGTATGTCCACACTCGACGAAGACTACAGCAGCAAACAAAAGCACGACAGTGTACACTTTCATTTTGTCAAATTGGTTGAAGACTTTTTATTATTTTGCTCGACACTGTGAGTTTGGTCTTATGAATGATGATTGCGAAGTCCACGTTTATATGTTTACCTGTTATCGTCTAATGTTGGATCATTAGTAACTCTTATTAGGGTTCCGTAATTGCTTATTATTGTAACGTTTAAACTAATTGAGCTTTATTAATCGTGTAAGTTTTAAATTATGGTCTTCGTCGAATAAACAGGAGATAGAATGCTTTGAATATCGTTTTGGGTCAGTGAAAAACAACAAATTTATTTTGGCTTAAAAGCTGGTATCATCAAACTCTGCTCAGTTTGATGACGGTCTAAATAGATCTGAACAAAACCGATACCAATAAAAAGTACGTACGAACGCCAGTACGTCAAGCTACCCAAAAGTGACTTCCCAATCCACTTTGACCTAATGCCTAGGGGATAACTTTGCAAATCTAATATAGAAATTTGACAGATTGTAGTCGCTCAATATGGTTGTGGTGTCTGTAGTAATACTGGTAAGCATTTCTGCTCACAGAACAATGGGAAGCATTTTACCAGCCATTTATAGCACCACGATTCTTTGTGTTGGCTTCAAAGATGTACTGAACCCTCCTTGCTCATTTAACTCGACCTTACCCACTATTATTCTAGTTAACGTCGCAAACAATAACAAATGCATTAGTTTCATAATGGCCGTGTTATCAGACGGGCCCCATATTGATAATTATGGTAAACTTATCTTGTATTGATTGTTTAGAAAATTATATTATTCCGGTTAGTTCCGTGCGCTCGTTAATTGTGTGTCAATAGTTTACTGTGCTAGTGGACTAAACGATGGGAATTTTAGTACTCATAGAAAATAACATAACAACCCGGTCAAGCGCGCTTCGGCACACACACGTTTAGCACGCCTGAGAATTTGTCGAAATCCTCGATATTTTCAAAAGAAAATCGTTGAATAATTGTTTTATAAGTTTAACTATTTGTAAATCCTATTTTCGTGATTTTTCATCACAGCGATACAGTTCGGTGTAAGAGTCGTCCAGTCGTTTTGTAGGAAAAACTCCACGGACTCGTTTGCCGGGAGGTACCAAAATATTTTGCAAAAAATAGATTTATGAACTTTGTACAATGCGATATGGGGTTTGACTGGTGACGTTATATTTATGAGAACATTCTGATATATGGATAAACGATAAACCATGTTTTAGGCCTAATGAGATGACTGCGGGATGTAAGAGATACCGCGGCCTTGACATATAGGGCTAAGAAGGAACATGGGTGGTTTTTAGTCGGTAGAAGTCTGACACTCCCTTTCGCTCTGCCTAAGAGCGGGAGGGGTTATTTCCCACCCCCCTTCCCGGTCCTTATTCATTCGTTATTTAAATGGCAACGTTTTATGTGAACTTTTTCTATAATGCTGGTAACTATTCTGTCAGATTACTGACGCACCTATTCCTTCTGTAATATACAGGAACAGTCTATCAGAAGACTATAATCGACAAGTGGAAAGGCTGTCTGACAATATAGATGAACATCTGGCAGATGAAATCTACAGTAAATGTGTGGTTACAATAGGAGAACCTGCACTAGGAGGACGGGTTGCCTTAGCCGCAAAAGTCTGAAGGCTTACACAATACCCGGCGAGACTAGCTACCCCAAAACAAGGCACGATATCAATTCCTTAGTAGAAGTGGTGTCATGTAGTGAAGGCTTGAGAAGGGCCTTTAAACTATAATAAAGGTTTTATATTTTTAAGAGTTCAAACAATTTAACAAAATAATTTATACTATAGTTGAACAAAATGAATAACGTAAAAAACAAATTAAAAATCCTATTTGAACCATTTTCGACTTCTACGCAGACGAAGTCGCGGGCAAAAACTAGTAATATTATAAATGCGGAAGTATGTGAATGTGTGTGATATGATGTTTGCTACTCTTTCACGCAAAACGAATGAACGGATGTGGATGAAATTTAGGACACAGATAGTTGACAGCCTGGATTAACACATAGTATACTTCTTATCCCGGTAGTATGATCCCGTAGGACAATTATCGAACTCCACGCGGGCGAAGCCGCTGGCTCAATCTAGTAAGGAATATTTAAAATCGGACTTCTCTGTCAAAAATTAGGCATGGTCATGAATACATACCACATCATCGTTGTCTTCATCATCATCATCATCATCATCGTTGTCTCTGGGGGAGCGGAAGGATGTGTCAGAGTTTTACTGACCAAAAACCACCCATGTTCCTTCTTAGCTCTTTGTGTCCGGGGCCACGGTATCTCTTTCAAACAACCCGCAGCCTCAGCAATTCAGCAGTTTCTTACCTACCTTAATCTCAATTTATTTATAGCACGGCACGTAGTTCTGGAAATTTAACCCAAAACATGCAGCAATAAGTTCGAAGAATCGTCCAAGTTTGTCGTAATAAAGTTCATTAGGTACCTATATCAATATTTTTGTATAAAGTTGATAATACATTGGAACCGAATCAAAGAAAATACTGTGTTGAAACCGACACAAACAGGCATCGATAACATGAGTGTGACATCCATGAACACGCAAAGGGTTCCTGTCGTGGATTACAACCCTCATACTCTTACAACGAGGTGGCCTACATTCCAGGGGTGGTATGCTCATTATGGGATGAAACGAGAAAAACGTCATAAAATAAATTAGGGCTGAATAGTCCCGACCACATGAATCTAGTGAACCATTTCCCAAGTTATGTTTAAGTAAAACGTATTACGATCGCGCCTGTAACAATCAACCTTGCACATATCCAGGGCCCCGAGTCTGCTATTCAAAAGTGTCAGAATGGTCTATCATTCACAAGACAAGTTTGGTGTTGTCAAAATCAACAATTATGAGATCAGTGATAGATCATTCTGACACTATTGCACTGGGCCCTGGCTACATACCGCTAAGAAACTTCAAAAAAGAAGTAGCGGAATAAACCGTTCAATCGATACTTCTAATCCAAACTTCCTCCCCAGAAAACGATACACAGATTTTCCAGAATATTCCTATCCTATCAAAGCCCCTATTGTTATCAACGTTATCAGGCCGCTTTCCATACAAATAGCTTCACAATACGCGATAAAAACTTCCTACAACATTGTTCAAGCGTTCGGATGCTCAATTTGTTCCCTTTAAGCTAAGACGGGCAATGTTGGCCAATGTTCGACAATGGCCACAAGTCTGTAGCAGGTATGGGTAAAGTTGTATAAATTAAGTTGCCAACTTAAATTGACTCTGCTATCACTAGCCGGGGTAAAGGTGGTGACACACGAGATAACATAGATTAACTGTTTTGACTATTGTTATTTTTGTGTGGTAGTAAGTCCGGTTTTTGTTTGGACGTGGAGTTAGGAGTGTTTTTTATCTGTATAAAATTTTGGTATCTTTACACGGGTTTCTGATTTTTCATGAACGAATGTGCTTGGTCATTTTTTTTACTGCATACAAGCTAATTTTAATAACATTAATGTGGGTACAGACGGAGAAGAAATAACCTAATCTGGGTATAAGTAATAGGGATTAGAATTGAAGCATTTCGGTCCCGGAGTTCTGATTAAACGAAAAATCACGATTTACGGAAGGCGTAATGTTACGCACTCAAAAGATTGTGCTGATGAATGCACTGAATAGTCCAGGGGTCATTGGTGACTTTTTTTCTTTCCTTATAAAAACGTTGCCCTACACTAGGATTGCCTCCTGTATCGTGGGTGCGTTTACAAACATTTAAACTCACATATACAATCCAAACACCCAGACCCGAAACAACTATCTGTAGGCAATACAAATATTTGTTCCGTGCGAGGATCGAATCCGCGACACACTGCACAGCAGTCCAATTGCTCAGCTACTGCGCCAACCGTGCCGTCAAACATTTAAACCTTGTCAAACATTGAGAACCTTTCTTAGGTATGGTCTTCAAAAAAGAAAATATCGTAGTGCAAATTTCGGCTGCGTTAAGTAAATAAGAAGAGAAAAAATATCGTTGGACGCAGATATAGGTATGACGTAGATTGAAAACAACAAAAAAAAATTACAACGCATACAAAATATTTATAAACACAACAGGAAGGAATAAAAAAAAAGTTAACAGCTTTTCACACCTATTATACAGGTGCGTGACGTAGAATAGACCTTTTTATTTCCTAACAACTACTCTAGTCCACGCCAGCTTCATTTTCCGCGCCCATTGTGCACCCAACCTATGCCACCTTAGTCAAAGTTCGATATTGTACGGAACAAACATTGTTCCATAGCTAACTTGAATAATTGTTATTTGCCTGTATCCTGCGCGATACATTGTTGATGAACACGGATCTACATGATTGATGGTGTAGAGGAGTTTGCCATAGTGGTGACAGATTTTTAACGACGTGGAAAAGTAGGAAATGGACAGATTATTGATTTTGCAAAATACTTTCTCCTCGTAGTGTGATGATAGAATACTTGTTAATCAACTCAGTTATTCATATTGAAGTTGAAAAAAGATTGCGTGGAGCTGAGATGAGAATGTTGAGGTCGATGTGTGGCAAGCATGGATAAGGCAAGGAACGAGTAATTTCAGAGGAAGATTAAAAAATGCGCCAGTCATAGAAAAGCTGAAAGGGAATCGACGGTCTTAGTATGGACATGTAATGTTCATACTAAGACCGTTGTGTTTTGACGACACGGTTAGCGCAGTTGTTCAAGCAATGGACTGCTGCGCTGCGTGTCGCGGGTTCGATTCCCGCACGGAACAAATATTTGTATGACCTACAGATAGTTGTTCCGGGTCTGGGTATTTGTGTATGTGAGTTTAAATGTTTGTGAACGCACCCACGATACAGGAGAATCCTAGTGTGGGGCAACGTTATAAAAAAAAAAATGAGGAGGGCCGAATTGCATATGAATTAAAGAATGGTTATAAATGTTGATGAATTGGGTGGGAGACCAATTAAACGATAGATGATTTGTGTGAGGAATGATAATATCAAAGAAAAAGAAGATAATGATAGTGGTTGACGGGAGAGAACAGAAGCAAAAACGTGTTGCACCAACCCCAAGTAACGTGGGACAAGAGCAGGAAGACGGGATGATAATCTTAAAGAAGTTGTATACGCAATTGGGATGTTTCCTGACTAACCAAATATGATTATGTTTAGGCCGTCAATTAGATTATCGAAAAATATTGGATACGTATTTTTTGTTTTATAAAAAAATAATAAGATAAAACGTGACACAGATCATGAGTGGGTGAGTGGGATCGTGAGTTTGTTTTCGAAGCACTGTATCGTCTTCATTTTTTGTTTATGTGAAAAAAGAAAAAACATGTGTCCAATTTTTTTTGGATATCTATCTGACAGACTAATTAGATTTTTTTTGTCAACAACTTGACCGCAAACTGGGCCCCGAGTCTGCTATTCAATAGTGTCAGAATGATCTATCACTGATCTCATAATTGTTGATTTTGACAAGTTTGGTGTTGTCAAAATCAACAATTATGAGATCAATGATAGACCATTCTGACACTATTGAATAGCAGACTCGGGGCCAAAGAGCCTGTGTCGTGAAAATACATCTTCGTGGAATTTCCTTGAATTGCTTTATATTTTTGGAAAACCAAAGATGAATCTTCTTGTATAACTGTAGTTTTTTGTTAAAGCGTGACCTATTTCAACCATCAATTGATTTCAGATGAACTATTGGAGGAACCTCATAGCACATGAGCTCATAGTATAAGCATCACTGTCATCACCATTTTCCTGCACTTATCCCATTCTATTTGGGGTAGGCGCATCACGTTTTCTTTTTAATTCTTCCCTGATAGACGTCACGGTGGCATTTAAGTAAGCATAAGTATCATTAGCCTATAATGTCCTCACTGCTGGGACACAGGTCTCCTCTCTATAAGGCCTCATTACGGAGACACGGCGCATTGTGCGTTTCTAATTCAAGCACATGGCGATGTATGAAAACATTAACGATGTCGACGATTTACGAGAAGCGATTTTTCGCACTCGTTAGTTTAAGATGCAGCGTTCGTTGCGGTGGACCCGCCTCTCAGTAAATGAATAAAAAAGCACGCGACGAGCCTCCTGCACGCGCCGCGCGACGCCCCGCGTCTCCGTAAACGAGCCTTAAGGTGAAAGCGTCAGGATAGCCGCGAAATTCAAATTTTCTTACGTTTTTTGCAATTTGCAGGCCAGTGCTAGGTTGTATGTTGATTGAAATGTAAGACGTATGTAGTTACAGAATTATAATCATCAAAATCATCAATACAACCCTCCAAGTTCATATAATTCGAGGAACGACTTTAAGTCGTTCCTCGAATTATTAATTATATTATAATATAATTATATTAATTCTGTAACTACATACGTCTTACACTCGCGTCCAACATTTCAATCAACATACAACCTAGCACTGGCCTGCAAATTGCAAAAAACGTAAGAAAATTTGAATTTCGCGGCTATCCTGACGCTTTCACCTTAAGAGGAAATATTATTAATAAAAATCAATATATAGGCTATAATCCTATCTAGTAATTTAGTCGAATTTTCCATAAGGAATTTCTAAGTAGCAGTGGTGGAGTTTGATTTTTTACTCGGTGGATAACAATAGGTTGTCGAAATATGTGTCTACTATTAGGTAAACCTCTGCCCAACTCCTCGGGGATTACAACCGTGATATTATGTATCTAATGTTAAACAGTACTGGTAGAATGTGGGCCAGTGAGGCAAATAAACAAACTACTTTTGAAAACTTTAAAAAGCAAATGAGCATCACTTCCTTCTTTCCGTATAAGAACATCTAAACGAGTGCAATAATATTCAATTGGAACTCGTCACCCGGCCAAGATGATTGCAGTACGGAAATTAAGTTTAAAACTGCGCGAATTTGGCACATGAAACCGTTGATAAGATCGGCAGCCATCTTTAAAAACCTTCTTCTAGTTGCATCTTACAGTTTGGTTGCTTTTAATTGAATATTTTAGTGAGAAATGATTCCTAAATAGGGAACCATTGCATTTAATGATATTAGCTAGTGCTCGTTTCTTGTTGTTTTGCATATTTAATGTGTGGAATAGGAAACGAGAACATTCTAAGAGAAACTTCTAAAAACTGCTAATCATGGGCTCAAAGATTGAAAACGGTCTTGCTTCCATGTGTGAAAGTTAAACAAGTTTTTTTTTGTACAAATGTCCGCCGCCGCGCCGGGACTAACGGCTAAACGTGCTTTCTGAGGCACATAATACAAAAGAGTGCGAGCCAATAGGGTAGTTAACAAAAAAAAATCCAATTAGTCCGTCATATAGATTACCAAAAATTTTTCTTTTTTCACGTCAACAAACAATGAAGACGATACAGTGCTTTGAAAACTCGTGTGACGTCATACTCTATGACATTAGTATGACATTTTTTAGCGGTCAGCGATGTCACCAACTCCCACTTAAGTCTTTGACGCGTTTTATCTTCGTCATTTTTTATTGATTTGATAAAACAAAAAATACGTATCCAATATTTTACGATAATCTAACAGACGGACTAATTAGAATCATATTTTTTGAAGTCAGTAAACATCCCTATTGCTATCAACCAGGAACAAATCACGACCTCGTGGTTGCACCTGAGAAATTTCTGAAGGATTATCTCCTTTACAAACATACATTGCAAGTTAAATAAAAGCTTGTAAAAAGGAGTATATGAAAGCGTGACGGTTGACAGAGGAGAATAGAATAACAAAATGTGTTGGGCCAACAAGACTAACAACACCTCTTATCACTTTGTCTGATCCAGGAATCAAACGCAGGACCTCTACCACAAGATCAACAGGCATTTAGCAAGAAAGAAAAGAAAGAAAGAAAGAAAAAGTATTTATTGTTTCACACAGGACAGAACAAATTGACAAAAAGTAATACAAATTAAAAGCTTAAAACATAAACACACACACACACACACATACACACACATAGCTAGATAGATAACCAAGATAATATTCTAACTCAAACTTTCAAACTGAAAATTTGAAGCAAGAAAACTTCGCCAACTTCAAAAGAAAGTAGATTCGAGCTGTTAATATTAAAATCGATAAGACGGGACGCCTTCGCGAAAGAGCGAAGAGGGAACTGATTTTGAAGTTGTGTTAATTTTGTTTCAGCCGATTATCGAGTCTGTAACTTCAGTTAGGTCTGTTAATTGCTGATAACTGCTCAAGAGTTTGCAATGTTGATTGTTTCAGGCTACATTGCCCATTGGCAACTTGTTTTGAGTTTCTAAAGAATTTCAAAGTATTATTGCCCGCGATTTGGGGAATAAAATGTATTGAGTTCGGTAATTTTGTGGTGGTTTTAGTCGTAAACGTTTTGTTTTATGATTTTTGACAGTTGGGATTGAGTATAGTTTGTAAATTTTGAAAGTTTGAAATTAATAGAATTACATTGAGCGTTAAAAGACTGAAAAATATAACGGCTTTTGATTGGATTACTACCTATTATTACTACATACTATCATTATAATATGTCGCATCATGGGTGGCCGAGATGCGAAACATCGGGTCTTTTTCGTGATCCCAAATAGTTTTAGTTTAGATGTGGGTTCTGTTGTGGGTACTCGAGCGAAAAAGAATTTAAATCAAATCACTTTACTAAAATAGGCCATAACGGTTTTACTTTTACAAGAAACAAACACGTGCGTTGGTACTACTGAGCGTCTGCCGAGACTGTCGGAGTTCAAGTGAGCGAACACTCCGTCCTTTCGCCAGTCCTCGCAGCATCCCCTCTATCGACGATCGTGTCCAAGCGGTCGGGCGCGCTTGCGTTTCCGGTAAAGATTTATTTATTTCCAAATCGAATTACTAGATGGCGCGGTCAGTTGCACCATGGCGCCATCAATCCACGACATACTCTAACTCACATACTATATATAACTCACGACTTTTTCTCCATTGGGGGGGGGGGGGGGGGCGACCATAGAACGCCACCTGCTAACTAAGCGCCTTACATACTCCTCTTCTCTCCTATCATCTATCTCCTATCATTACTGGTCCTTCAAATTCAAACTATATAAAAAAAAAACTAATTCGATTGTTTTAAAAGTAGCCTCACACTAATACATATCTCTCCTGTATCGTGGATGCGTTTACAAACATTCAAACATTCACGACGACAATTCGAGAACGACAAGTTACGAGTAGTTAGTATTTGTGTGCTTTCCTGTGTTTTAGATTTAACCCCATTTTTAAACAAAGATTCAACTGATTCTAGTTTGATACGACGAAAAAGCTAACGAGTTTGCATTGAGCTAACAAAATCAGTACAACTTATGAATACAACCTTTTTCTTAATAAAAGATCTAATCTATACACTGGGGAAGAAGCGAATCTTCAAAACTAATCTCCAAAGAGATAGAGAAAACAGGAAAAAACGTATAAAATTGAAATTTTAAATTTAAACTCCATTCCCAATTTTAAAGTTAAAAAAATATTAAATTGCGGGCGTCATTTCGTTCAGAAATAAACATTACCGTAAAATGAAACGGACTGGCGAAGATATCAACCGGAAAGGTTGGTTCTAACATAATTTTTTACGTAATTAAAACTGTTATTGCTTCGGGGACCTTCTCTTTCTATTACAGTTAACTTTGTTTTTTGCTTTTAAGATTTTTAGCTTTAAATGTGACCTAATTAGTCCTCGTTTTCTGCCATTTTTCTCGGAATCGTCCTTTTGTTTGTAGATGATATAATTTTAATCGTTTATTTTTCATTATTTAAGGTAAGGGGTTTCTTGTGTTTTGATTGCGCCCAACGGAGTGTGAATTTAAAATTGTCTTGTTTGGAGTTTTATAAATCTGTCAGTTTATGAGGTGAAGTATTTAATATCGTTTCCCGTCACGTCGTCGTGTTCGCCAAGTTACCGCGGCCTCGACATATAGGGCTAAGAAGGAACATGGGTGGTTTTTAGTCAGTAGAGGTCTAACACTCCCTTTGACGGGGGAAAAATCATCAAATATTCCGCTCTTGGGCAGAGCGAAAGGGAGTGTCAGACTTCTGATCTTCTGACCGTCGATGTCGCGGTATCTTTTATAACATCCCGCAGCCCCGACGGGATATACTCGCTCCTTTAATAGCAAACTAGCAAGGTATGATGGGGTTGGCATATCCCTGGGGATAAAAACTCCTTTTATTTAATAAAGTATTAAAAAAAACACAACTAGCGAAATGTGGGTTTAAGTACTGGTTTAGTACGTTATTAGGTATGTTATTTCTTTTTAAGGCAACCACATTTTTAGAACCGCGTCACAGTCATCGAAAAAACAGCAACTCTGAAAGACACCGCATTACCTTGCAAAGACTGAACACCTTTAAATATACCTACATATAATACATACGTGCATCAGCCATACTCCCGCACGCTACCAAAATAAGTATTATGTGTCTTGTCATGTATTATTATCGGTAAGCTAAAACTCGACTTTTTCAAGTGATGTGAGAATTGTGGGGAAAATTACTTTCAGTACGACATCCTATAATGTTATTAGAGATCCCTTTTAGAGATTTATTTACTATAAAACCTGTTTATGTGAGTGTTTGTGTATTTTCGAGACGAAAACGGCGGATAAAGATTTTCATAATAGGATTTTTATTTTTATTTCGGGAATGGGTTGTTCTGAGCACATAGACCGTTAAAGTACCTTACTTAGTGGTAAGTACACGCTCGTCTTATTTAATAACGACTTGAAATTTACAATACAGTCGTATGCTTGTCTAAGTTAGTTCGCTTACTTTAAAATTCTGTTGTACATAAGTTCGTTACAAGTCCAGCATGAAGATTAACTTAATAATCTCAAGAAGATTAGAACTCCTTTCTAGCACTGTACGACTTCTGTCGCTATGATCTAAGATACCTACCTAAGCACTAATGTCACATGAAAATATTGTAAAATAATTCCGACAAAAAACTCCATGGTTACTTTTTTAAAACGTTAAAAGAGTAACCATAGCGTTTCTTGCCGGTTCTTCGGTTGCATAGGTAACGATCAACCCGAACCGTGAACCTTTTCTAGCCGTGTTATAAGTGCCCATGTGGCCTCTGTGAAATAACTATTGTAATTTAAAAGCCTAAGGCTCAGAAGAATGCCTGTCGGGGCCGCGGGTAGTCCAACGGTTATCGCGGCCTCGACATAGAGGGCGAAGAAGGAACATGGGTGGTTTTTAGTCAGTAGAAGTCTGACACTCCCTTTCGCTCTGCCCAAGAGCGGGAGGGGTTATTTATGATTTTACACCCACCAAAAAAAAAAAAAAAAAAAAAAAAAAAGGCTCAGAAGAATCGTTATAGGAAAAAACAATTGAATCAAAATGAGATAATTCTCAATTTTGACACGTATTATAAGAACCATCTGAGCGAGCATTGGTGAGTTACCTCTTGAAAGCAGATTAGGACTTTGTTCCGTATTTCGTCACTCGAATATATCTCCACATCATACCTTCATAGTATAAGATATTTTACAAAATTATCTGTACATCCTGTTAAAGCGTGGACTGTATAATTTAGTGTCGATTTATTGCTATAATTTACACGGAATACAATGCTTGCATGGTAATCAGTAAAAGGAAGTAAAGGAAGAACGAATGAACAAAAATTATTGTACTTAAATATAAAAAATGACAGTGTTGCCAGTTAATATTGTGGGATTTCTACACATTCCACCTTATGATTCTGACATTGACGAATTTCTTTGATAAATAGGCATTTACTTATTTATTTGGTACATCAACAGCATCATAGTTTTATTATGGGTAAAACCAATAATTTAGGTACTGGTATGTTTGCCTTTTATCCCCGTATAAGAAAAACATACCAGTACACTCAGCAATACACTCAGCATTCACCATAGGACAACATACTATGCTCAAATAATAAAATTAGTTAATTTAATTAGAACACATAAGAATAAATGGAATTAATGAACATACGTGTACACATGTACATAAATGGACTATGAATGTGATATTTAAAGACATGTTTTATTTTTGTTTTCGATTTTACACAGTCATTAATTTAGAAATTAACAGAACTACCAACTGTTCTCTAAACTAAATAATGTTGTTATCAAACTAATTACATTGCTGAACAAACTAATATATCAGTTATTATTACTGGAATTGTAAACAAATACGTACGTACAGTGTTCGATATACATATAGTTAAATACATAGTATGTAACCATTTAAATAGAGAGGCTATCATACTAATGTTATAAAGGCGAAAGTATGTGAGTGTGTATGTTTGTTACTTCTTCACGCAAAAACTACTGCATAGATTTGGATGAAATTTGGTACACAGATAGTTTATAACCTGGATTAACAAATAGGATAGTTTTTATCCCGATTTTATATTCCCGTGGGTTGTAGCGGGTGAAGCCGCTGGCAACAGCTAGTTTAAATATATAAGTTTAGTAACTTTGTCTGTTTGCCTGTTTATTTACTTTTTAACGTGTTTGAATGAGGCACAAAGAAAGGTTTTTTTTTGGATGGGAATCATCAAATGACACCTCCCGCTCTGGGTGTATCAGACTTCTATTGACTAAAACCCACCCATGTTCCTCTTTGCCCTTTGTGATCCGGGGCCGCGGTATCACGGTAGTATGGTGAAGTAACTAGCACTCAAACGACACTCATATGCCCCTAACAAACATACACTCACACACATGCATATACACACACACACATGCACACACACACGCACGCACACTCTCGTAGACATACTTTGCCTCAATGATGCTATCATATTTGATGATGTTTATAATTACGCATGTTGATCTTTTCTTTAATTTATTTTGGTTCTTTTGTTTTGGATATTCATTTTATTGATTGTTATTCTTAATTAATTCTGAATGATTTATGACTTTTATTTATTTGATTGCAATCATGCTTACTGATGACTTTAATTAGATTTTTTTTTTTTTGAATTACGCATGTTTGCTTTCTCTTTATTATTATTATTATTTTTTAATGTTCATTCATTGACTGCAAGATTGATATTATTATTATTTCATTTTTCCATTACTATTATTATTTTCTTTTTTTATTGTTTATTTATAATTTCCAAATTTAACTGTTTCTTTTAACTTGTAGTGCTGTGTCACGCTGAGTCAGTTATTCAATATGCCTTTACTGTCTATATTGGGCCACCAAGATACAGGCTGTGCCTAGTTTGGGGCCCACGGCTTCTTCTAGTTTTGTACTATTCTAAATATGCTTACTGTTTTTGTTTTCTTGTTTGTATAATTTGTAACTTGTGTGTGTCAATAAATTGATTTATTTATTTATTATTTATTATCTCTTTTAAACAGTCCCGCACCATCGGCAGGACACAGACATAAGGTATAAGATATTATTCCAGTAGTACATGACCTTGGGTTTAAGTATAAAAGTAACTCTGAGAACTTTTCACGCTCTAACAGCTGAACGATATTCAGTAATAGGTACCATGACCTAAGGATACTTTTTTTCATCGTTCTGTTTCCTTCGCGAGAGGAGCATGGGGTAGATCTGAGAGCGGCGGTACGGAGGCTTAAGGTCAAAAATACCGCCCGGGACCCGATGGCTTGCCTGGCAAAGCCTGGGACCTGTCCTCGGAGGCTCTTGGGCCCCGACTAGAGGGGTTCTTAAGCGCATGCTTAAAGCTGGTCCTCATTCAGAAGCCGGGCGCCCTGCGGATCCATCGCCATCCGCATACCGACCCATTGTGCTGCTTGACGATGTGGGCAAGCTCTTTGAAAGAGTAATAGCGAACTACCTCGCCGAGCACCTTGAGGGTATGGGATCTTGCAGAACATTAGTTTGGTTTCCGCAAGAGACACTCGACGCCGGACGCCATCACGCACGTGAGAACCCTCACGACGGGGGTTGCGGTCTCTCGGGGCGGTGTGGTCTTGGCGGTGTCTCTCGACATCGCTAACGCCTTCAACACCATGCCCTGGAGCTGCATTAGGGAAGCACACTCCGGTATCACCAGAGGCCTACCTTCGTCGTGTATTTGGGGACTATTTGACAGACAAGGCTGGAGGTGTCATTTGATTTCTCAATCCGACCTAAAAAAAAGATACTTTCATCCCAATTCACATATTCCCGTGGGACAATTTTCGACCTACACGCGGGTGTAAACCGAGAGCAAAAGTTATTGTATAATAACCCGGTCCACCGGGGCAGCCACGGTTATTATGGGAATTAGGATAGACTTTCTATTTCCAGGAACTGTGTATTGTTTGTATAATTTAAATTCTAAACTAATATTACATAACCGTTTTGATTTAATTCGTATTAAGTATGTAATACATCATCATCTGTTTTGATTTCCAGGCGCACCATAATGCAACTCTTATTAGTCTCTACTCTCTTAAAAAAGCCTATTAGGTACCCGACCGTAACTTTGTACCAAAAATGCTCTGTTCTTACAGTAAGACAGCTCTACGCGCTTCAGACCGTCCTGCGTAAACATGCTTCAATCCCATACAAGCCACACAAAAAACGCAGGAAATATATAGTGTGCGATATTCAGACGCATAAAACCGCTCTCGCCAGTAGATTTTTTTATATAAATAGTTCTCGTCTCTAAAACCGTATTAACAAAATAAAATATGTTCATAATCTAACAAAAAATAAGTGCAAACAAGAAATACAAACGCTCCTATTAAGTTTAAATTATCAGGAGACTGAAGATCTTCTCAAACCAATTAATTGAATAGATTTATTTATAAAATAGAAGACGTACCATACACTCACAACACACTTTCACTCACACTACACATACACTCACACTACACATGTACACACTCACAGTACACTTACACTCACCATCCAAAAACACTCAATTTTTCTCGCAAGCATGCTCATGCACCAGTGTTCCTCATAGTAAGTGAATAAGTAGCTTAATTTAATTTACTTTAGTTGTTATGTAGTTAGTTTATTGTATCAATTTGTTTTAGATTGTTTTTTAATTATTTTTAAATTTCATTTATCTTCTATCTGGGGCATCAAGTTCTGTCTAAGTCCATTTGAGTATGCCGAAAGAATGCATCAAAACCGGCATGGTGGGTAACGCCTGTGGTTAGAAACTGCAGTAGCGTCGCAGATTCTAAGGATGACTGGAATTGGGATGCCAGGCAAGTGTGTGAACTACTGGGCCATTTGAGCCAGAAATTGTGCAGTGCGTCCGGATCAGGTGATTCCCAGTTCGGTATGGGGTATTATTATCTTAGAATGACGACAAGCCGTGTCGATGGCGCGTTCGTGTTCCACGCGCGCCTCAAAGAGATGTCATCAACATGGAAGGAGCCCGCAAGGGCCGACGCCCTTCGGGGCTGCGGGATGTTTTGAGATACCGCGGCCTCGACATAAAGGTATTTATTTATTATTTGACGATTCCCCCCCCCCCCCCAAAAGGGTTAAGAATATAAATTATTGTACAGAATTTTAAACATTTGTTAATTGTTTTTGTGTTAATGTGAATAAAATATTATTACTCACTCTGTTCACGACACCTACAAAAGGTTAGAGGGCAGAAAAATTACCTTACCGACCTTCGAAAGGTCAACAATGATAAGTACCAAAAATACCTTAATACCAAACAGCGATACAGTATTATTGCTTACAACAACAATAAAATTTGTTTTATCGTACCAATATCGTGCGTTTTATTTGTCGCTGATATTCGCTGGGTTAGTGCTGGGTTGCCAATTTTGGAAGTTTGATTTTCGTATAAATATGGGGTAATTTGTAATTTTTAAAGCAACCTCTTTAGGTTGCTTTAAAAATTACAAATTACCAGCAGCTGCAGCAGCCGCTGCTGGATTGAAAATGATTGGTTATGAATAGGAGCGCGATTTAATAAATCAAAATTCTGTTAAACCTAATGATACCGTTTGAAACCACTAATATAATGTTGTAGATCGTAATAGAACCTTTTAACCAAAATTGGTTTAAACGATATATAGTTAATAAGTTTTGTGATATAGCACATTTAAAAAACCACAAATATAACTTTGTCATTCATACAAACACTATGCAAAACAAACTTATCACAAAATATGTTCTTTTGTTGTTGCCTTACCTACTACGGTGGTACGGAACCCTTCATGCGTAAAGTCCGGCTTGCACTTGGCCAGTTTTTAACTGTTCCACCTTCCAGAAGGAAAAGGGAAAAAATCGGTATTGACAAAATCGGTGTCTAGCTTCAGTAATTGGTGGAACCTAAGTAGATTATTTAAACCACTTTTACTCGTCAAGTTTTTTAGGAGAAGACTAAACCCATGTTTTTGGTAATTTGAAAACGTTTATCTGGCAACACTGAGCTTAGCCATACAAAACGCTCGCGCTTTCGACATTTATAGCGGTAATTATGACTGATTTAGTGACTGACCAGCCTGCCTCAGTGTTGCCCATTTATCGGAAATGAGCGAAAGCGATATTTATTACAGTCCTGTGTGTTATTGTCTTTTAGAATGTGTTTCTACCAATATTACGCCACATAATTCTCAATTGTTGACGTGTCGTTAAAAGTTATGCATTAAATGAAAATAAGAGTGGGTTTGATTATTGGAACAAATTTATACGATTATTCGATTCACCAAAACATTTAATTCATTATGTATTTTTTTTCATCTCTCATTGTAATCTACTTATGTGTCTGTCTGCCTGTTAAAAATAAATGTTTAATGATAAGTCAAACTTGGTACAGCAGGGCTATTGCGTATCTTTTAAATGTCAGTCCATGGATTAACTGTCAAATTGGTTATGATTTTGTACAAAATGAACCCACTGTACAGTTAATTGATGGACCAAAGAGTATAATAATAATGTGATGGACACTATATAATAGCCACTGTCATTTAAAGATACGCAATAGCCCTGCAGGACCTACATTTATTTTAGCTCCGTGTTTTCCCGCCCGCACCGAAAAGTTGCAACTGCTGACAGTTTAGGTCATTGCTGTAAAGTGTAAAAAACAGGCTGATAATAATATCAAGAGAAAATTTCGTCTGAACTTTATAATTATTAAGATGGTTACGCAGTCCCTGAAGAGGTGATTACACTATTATTACTGCCTAAGCTACATTAGAAGTAAGACCACAGAAAGAATGAATCCAGAAGGATCAAATTTTCAAACGTTTTTTAAGTAGCTAATAACACTCATGCTGTCTCTTTTACTTTGAGGAGTATTATAGCGACAAAAAGACTTTTCAGAACGTTTTAAAGATAAGTGTTCTTTAAATATTCAAGTATGCATTCAACAAGTAAGCTGTGTTCAAAATTTTGATCTCTCTTCAAGAATGGCGTTTGATCTGTTTTGGGATTGACATTTGTATGTCAATAACGGTATAAACAAAGTATTTAGTGTTATATACCTAGTAATTGAAAAATAGATGTCAGACAGGCAGGCAATTCATATAAATATTGGTATTCTGCTTTAACTAGTTTGGCTGGAAGTCGATTTCAACATAATTACGTAGTCTACACTAATTATTATAAAAAATATTATAAAGAGGAAAGATTTGTATTTTTGTATGTTTGTAATGAATAAACTCAAAAACTACTGCGCCGATTTCAAAAATCCTTTCACTATTAGAAAGCTACATTCACCCTAAGTAACACAAGCAACTTTTTATCCCTGTATTCCCACGGGAACGGGGACTACGCGGGTGAAACCGCGTGACGTCCGCTTGTTTCCACACAAATTTCCACTTCCCTCCATATCAGCAGGAGACAGAAAAGAACAAGGCCAATAGGCACACAGGGACGTATACAACTGGGATAAGCCCAGTTGTCTAGCACCACGGATATTGTTGTCATTAATATCACTGGGTCCTAAATTGTGAGCTGTTATATTTGATCCACTGAATAGAATCCACCCATATTCCTTCTTCGCCCTTTGTGTCTGTGGCCGCGGTATCTCTTACAACAACCCGCAGCCACTAAATGACTGCCCCAAGCAAGGATAGGATTATCACATGAACTCGTAAAATTTAAATGATCATACATGAACTATTTAGTGTTTACTAATTTCCTCGAACTTTTGTGAACTAAAAATCCCTTTGTGCCGCAGCCCAAGCAGCAGTCTACTGAGATGACGAGTAAGGGAGACCTAGGAAAGACGCTGCGCCGGTCGAATGAAATGGAATAAGGGCTAGAGAATGATGATTTGCCCTTAGTGAACATTCTGAAATACTTGTTGAACGATGTTCAGCTACATTTAACTTAGTACGTAGTAAGCACTAGAAAGTTGTACCCTAGGGTTGCGTAACAGTTTTGGATGTTGCAACTTGGAAAGTTTAAGCACTAGTTATGCAACGTATACATAACTAACAATACGACAAACTGCTGTGGCTAATCGATATAGTTGATATCGAAGTTGGGATCATCATGGTTATCATCATCATGGTTATCATCATCATCGTTACTGAAATGTTTTGAATAGCAGTTCGTTTCGATAGATGGTGCATAATCAGCCTGTATAATAGAGTAGAAGACGTGGCTTGGGCTGCGGGTTGTTTGAAAGAGATACCGCGGTCTCGACACAAAGGGCTAAGAAGGAACATGGGTTGTTTTTAGTCAGAGCAGGAGGAGTCATTTGATGATTTCCAATCCTCAAAAAAAACACACGTGGCTTTATAACTGCAAGTCGGATAGATCTTTAGGATAAGCCGCGCTTGCCTAGGTTAGTCTGTGGATGGGTGACCACCCATTACATATTGAGTTTCTTCCGTGCCTCGGAAAGCAACTGTTGCTCCCGGCTCTCTTTCACAGAAAGTTAGTTACCTGAAACTCTGACAAGCAGTCTTACCAAATGGTATCGTATTACCTAGTATAAACTGAGGTGTGGAGGTTAGATAGGCAGTCGCTCCATTTAAAAAACTGGTATTCAGATAGATCCGGTTAGACTGGAAGCCGACCTCAACATAGTTGGGAAAAGGCTAGGCAGATGATGACACTGACGCGAAAACGGTTACGTACGTACGCAGTATAACAGTTTTTGCGTCGATGTGCCTTAAACCCTATATATTCCCACTGCTGAGATTAAGGCCTTCATGAAAACAAGATGGATGGCGTTACACATTTTATTCGTTTTTTGACCGAGAGTTGGTTTCACTATTTCTTTTCGGAGTATGTCGATACGATAGAAAATTTATTTATTTATTTATTCATTAACACATACATGACGACATGACGAAAATGGCGACTCATGCTCAAAAATCTATTTTACACAGAAGATCGACCCGAGCGGCTGTTATTAATAAGCCACGAGCTGCTCAAGTATTCTCAAAGTATCAACCCGCACTGGGCCCGCGTGGTGGATTATAGCTCTATCCTCTCCTAGAGAGGAGGCCTTAGTCCTTGCAGTGGAAACATTATAGTCTGATGATGATGATGATTTAATTTTTTACAAGCTTTTATTTAATTTGCAACGTATGTTTGTTTGTAATAATTATGTATGTTCGCGCGGATTCTTGCACGTCAATTTTGAAGCAGATATCTTTTGATGAAAGAGCACCGATAATTCTAACTTAACAAATTCTTCAACAATTGCACAAAGTTAGAAAATAAACGTTTTTCTCTGTTTCACTGTGCCGTGTTTATGTCGCAGATTGCCGGAATCCTTTTACACAGACTTTCTTGAAACATTTCATTTACTTCACCCTTTTTATGTAAAAAAGAATTAAGTCACAAACAAGTTTCTTCTAAGATATAATTAACTGGATTCTGTCTTCAATGGAGACGGGTGAGTAGGGACAGGAAAAGCTGTGGAAAACGAGTTATTATTTATATAAACTAAACGCATTTGCTTAGCCGTTCGCGGCTGCGGGTTGTTCGAAAGATATACCGCGGCCCCGGACACAAAGGGCTAAGAAGGACCATGGGCGGTTTTTAGGGTTCCGTAGTCAACATGGAACCCTTATAGTTTCGCCATGTCCGCCCTGACTCGTAGTACTAGAAAGCTGTAATTTGGCATGAATATACAAATGAGTTTACAAACAACACATGAGTGACAAAGATGGTGAAATAAAAATTTGAAAAAATATTTTTTTGCGGGTTGAAAATGTTCAAATAACCCCCTCCCGCTCTTGGGCAGAGCGAAAGGGAGTGTCAGACTTCTACTAATTAAAATGTTCCTTGTTCCTTCATGTTCCTTCTTAGCCCTCTATGTCGAGGCCGCGGTATCTCTTACAACATCCCGCGGCCCCGACGGGCGTCGGCCCTTGCGTGCCCCTTCCATGAAATCAAAATCAAAATCATTTATTTCAAGTAGGCCAGTTACAGGCTCTTTTGAATAGTCGAACCAATACTAAATTTTAATAAGCTAATAAACTAAGCTACAGTCCCACTCACAAGGCATAATAACTGTCAGTGTACATGTTGCTGACAACTTTACAGGCGCGCGTGGAACGCGAACGCGCCGCGCCGTCGACACGGCCTGTCGTCGTCATGTGACGGACGGATGGCGAGCTAGCCCATTACTCCAGTACACATTAAACTGGGGATATTTTTTTTTTCTCGCGAAGTCCACAGTGTGGGATGTCGTTGGATAGGTCTTTAAATTTTTCGATTAAGGGATTCGTTTGTAAAATATTAAGCTTTGTAGTGCAAATTTTTGTTAGACTCAAGTGTGGCTACCTAAACCTACTATTTATTATACGGGTTGTGTTTGGGCGTGTGAAACAATTCATGGTAGTAGCATATATTAACAAAAATAAAAGGTATAACTATTGAAGCTAAGTAGGCTTTACAAGTTTACGAGTAAAAGTCGACCAACTTATTTAATGTAATAACTTTTATAAAATATTTTACTAAACACAATGTATACAAAGTTTAAAATAAAAACTCACTTTATAGACTTTTAACTGGAAATTTAAAAGGAAATCGACAATTTGAATTAAAATAAAACTTATTTTGAAATAGACTTGGTTCAAGTCATACGATGTGAGCGTTATGGAGTGATTCTACAACAAAAATCGTCAAACCTGCCACCGTAGAGTGTGATTGGGGCAACTGCAGCTCAGGCCGATTATAAATCACAAAAAAAAAATGACGAGATCGACGGATAACCCTAACCTCGAAAACTGAACTAATTTAATTATTTTTGACATTAAAACAGACAAAAAATTATAAGGACCTAGGCACACTCTGACTAGCTTCATATCATTTTTATTTGAGTTAAAACCTTTCCTATTTTTCCGGTAGTCCTCTCATAACTCACAGCCGTAAAAGTGAGGCACTTTTTGTCAATTTTGGGGGGACATAAATTTCTTTTGCGTAATAGTTGTTGAAACAAAAAGTGACAGGGATGATCTGAGGTATACACGATACCTCAGATCATAGAAATGGTGTCTATAGTTATGATTGCTTCAGAGGCATCATTCAGGAAGAAAAGGAGAATACAGTCATTGTTATGGAGAATCGCAGCACCGTGTTCTCTCTTAATCGCTTATCTTTCAATATCTCTTTTTTTGGAGTGTTTGAAATCATCTTAATGATTCTTCCAGCTCAGCAGGGCCATTGCGTATCTTTTAAATGACAGTGGCTAACCTATAGTGCCTTTCAATTACTGTCAAATGGTTCCATTTTGTACTAAACCATAACCAATTTGACAGTTAATCCATAGACAATATGATAGCCACTGTGATTTAAAAGATACGCAATAGCCCTGCTGGGCAGTGCGGTAGGGAGTGTCAAACTTCTACTGACTAAAAACCACCCATGTTCCTTCTTAGCCCTTGCTGTATGTGGTCACGGTATAGGATAGTAAGCTAAAAAAATCTACTTAGTCCGTCATAAAGATTATCAAAAAAAAAAGTAGTCAAAAAACTTTTGTTTTGTTTAATTTAAAATGTGCTTGTTTTGTTGCTTTTCAGTTTTTTCAGTCGGGTTTTTTAGTTTTTTAACTACTATTTTTATTTCCAAGTTTTTAGTTCTTTTGTGTTTGTTCTTTCGTTGGTCGCGTAAAAATCTTCGCAGATGATTTAACTTTTTTGTTTGTTTATATGATTTGTTACTTGGAATTTATTTTAAACATATAAGTGTAATATATTTTTGTAATCTCCCTTTAAAACCCTTCATTTTGATACCTTACTCGATGGTAATGGTTTTTTTTTATTTTTTTGAAATACGCTATATGGCCCTCAAAATCCGCAAATTTCTTTTCTTTTTTAATTTTAATGTAGCTAGTGACACTCGCGCCATCAAGACGAATCTAACGACGTATATTTTATTCAAATCCCTTCATCTGTTTAGGAGTTATGAGGGAACAAAGAAACGGACATACATACATACATACTTACATACATACATACACGCCAAACACCCCAGGTAGCAAGATGACGTCTGTGACGAAATAATGACGTCCCACTTTAGTCATTTTAGGGTCCGTCCTTTATTCGTCGAACATGTACGTAAAAATGACGTTATTTTAGGGTCGATTCATAACCAACCCGTGTTAGTCATAAATGATACGTCGTAGCAACGTCTATTTAAGGTCAATTTTGTGACGTCCGGTATTAGTCACGAATGGTACGTCCTGATGACGTCTATTTAGGGTCACCAGTGTGACGTCCGGTATTAGTCACGAATGGTACGTCCTGATGACGTCTAGTTAGGGTCACCAGGGTGACGTTCTGTGTCCCATTTATTTCAGCCCGTGTTGGTCATGAATGGTACGTCCTAGCTACGTCTATTTAAAATCATTCTGTGACGTCCGGTATTAGTCACGAATGGTACGTCCTGATGACGTCTAGTTAGGGTCACCAGGGAGACGTTCTGTGTCCCATTTATTTCAGCCCGTGTTGGTCATGAATGGTACGTCCTAGCTACGTCTATTTAAGATCATTCTGTGACGTCCCGTATTAGTCACGAATGGTACGTCCTGGTGACGTCTATTTAGGGTTACCAGTGTGACGTTTTGTGTCCGATTTATTTCGGCCCGTGCTGGTCACGAATGGTTCGTCCAAGCAACGTCTATTTAAGATCATTATGTGACGTCCGGTATTAGGCACGCATGGTACGTCCTGATGACGTCTATTTAGGGTCATCAGTGAGAAGTTCTGTGTCTGATTTATTTCAGCCCGTGTTGATCATGAATGGTACGTCCTAGCTACGTCTATTTAAGATCATTCTGTGACGTCCGGTATTAGTCACGAATGCTACGTCGTGTTGACGACTATTTAGGGTCTATTGTGACATCAAAGTAATAGTCATGTTAAGGCCACTTCAACAATCTCGCACACTATCATAAACAAACACAAACAGTTTTATACTTTTAATGACCAAGTAGCGCCAAATGACCAACAGGGGACCAACGCCCCGCGTTAACACCTTCATTGGTCTATGCTCGAAGAAGCCCGAAATAAATAAAAATACTCCGGCTGGGCGCTGCTAAGACAGTGCTTCCAACTAGTTTTAGATTTTGGCATTATTTTCACTCGCCTAGCACTGATATTTTATTTTATTTATTTAAATAATAAAAACTAGTTCAAACTGGATCTACCCTACTCAAGAAAAATGCTAACTGATGACTATGCAGCATGGTCTCAGACCTTAGCCTGTTCCGTCAGGAATTATAATATAATATTTAGTATAATTTATTTACAAAAAAAAGTGAAGCTAAGCTAGTTTTCGCCAGTGTTGCCAACCGTACGATTTAAATCGTCCTTTTTGGCACTTGTACGATCGAGTAATCGAAGTCGTACGCAAAATATACGATATTTTCAAATTTATACCCATCATCATAACGAAGTAAAACTAGATGACATATTAAATTAATTTTTGATATTATAAAAAAAAACAAGTAGAAGACTTGAACGAGCTAAACTGAAACTGTCAAATTGTACGTACATAATAAGCAAAAGTTACGATTTCAATCAACTGAAATCGAGAATTGGTAGCATCAGAGCTTACATAATCAAGGTAGAGGACAACTTTTATCCGTATACAAATTCGAGATTTTAAACCTGTATCTATGGAAATGACACCTAATCACGGTTTCATCTGAGTCTTAGAATTTACTTAGGTACTTTTCTCATATCTAAAAATATAAAAATTCAGTTAAATCTTAATCCGAAATGTTGATTCATGTCCCTTAAATGATAAATATCTATTAAAAATTATAAATTACATTCTGTTTTAAAATGATTTACATTGTTTTATTGAAATTTCACTAGGTACTATTTTTTTCCTTGATATGTTACGATCTTCTAAAAAATAAAGTTGGCATCACTGGTTCGCGGGTTCGCGCCACAGACGCGCTGACATTTTGTTTTTACAACATAACCTACCTACAAAACATGACTAGTATACTTTACGAACATAACGGTCTTTATGAGTATTCCTGCAGTCGATAACTTGCTCGTTTTGTACAAATTGATTGAATTATCTTTGTTCTAAATAAAATTTCTAAGTTCTGTGCATCATACTCTCTCAGTAGACAATATGTATTCAGTCATTCAGTTTTCTGATCCTTCTACTGGTGCCGAAGGAAGTGTGTCAATTGTAAATCGCCAGTGGATGACACCACATAAATGTGAAGTGTATTGGCCCCCTGTACGGGAATCCAAGGCCGTTAATCGGTTAGTTATAGAACAGGCTGAACCTGACGTGGATACATGGAAGCTATATGGTGTCCGGAGAGTTTTTTATGAGACTGGTAAGTACTACATGGTATTAATACGTTTAATGGTCGTATCTGTCTGCATGAAATTTCGGTCAAGGAAGCTGCGGTTTTCTCATCTTTACAATACTTACTTGTTCTTCCTGTGAGATAACAATTGGCAATTTTGACATGCCTTACCAACGTCACTTTTCATTCGTGATAGGTATAGGTACACAGCTTCTATTCTACCATAATCACTTGTTACTTGAACTGCTAATTAAACATATTCGTAATTACCTACGATTAATTAGAATATGCCCCACCCCCAGAGTGACGAACGCACTGTTTGAGCATTGCAGCGACAGAAAAGCTCGTGTTGGGTAATTTCTTTTGTTATGTATTAGGAAGGGGTAAATGTTAACCCGGCTTGGTTTCAAAAGTTGTTGAATGAAAACTTTTTTGTACCTATTCTTTTTTCAAACTATGATTCTTGTGCTTGTAAAACTGCAAACACAACAATTCAATGTTACAAAACCTAAAAATTAACTGATGATAACACCCGCAGTCAAATTCATAATTGGGAACTCCTGACACTAGGATCTACAAGGACAAGGGAACATGGTGTAGGGTGGTGGGGTGTACCTGTGCAACTTCAGGTGTGTTATGTATTGTAACATTTAAGGTGGAACGATTTTCATACAAATTGCTTTTACCATCTAAGGGCGAAGGGCTAGTATGTTTGTGTATACTGAAATAACTGTGTCAGTTTTTATTTTGGTCTGTATTTGTGACAAATTATATTTGGATAGAGAAAACCATATTTATTATTAGTAATCGTGAAAATAATATTGACATTTTAATTTGAATGTGTGACTAATCACTGAATTTCAGTGTTCGCTTTATATAATACGATACTATAATTTTCCACAAAATAAAGACCAATGTAAAAGCCTAACTAGATACCAGGTTACATACAAATTTATAGCTAAAAAAAGGGGCTAACATGCAATGATTAAATTTGAATTGGGTTTATGAGTATGCCCCTTTACTGTTGTTTGTCTACTACTGTTTGTGCATGTGCATGGCATGGTTATTTTGGGTGGATTTTTGTTTTTTAGACTGCTTAGAAAAAGCTAAGGAAAAACTGAAATTGGCAGAGGTAACGTCTGACGTACAGACAGAAGCAGAGGATACTGAACTAAAGCAACGAAGACCTAAGCGTAAACCCAATCGTTATATTACTTCAAGTGAGGATGAGGACAATAATGACAGCCATAGATGCCCACCACCACTAAAAAAACAATACATAGATGGTAAGATTTTCAAAATTTCAAGATTATTGTGTGAACATGGTATTACAAGATTTTTATTCAGCTTATCGTGTAGGTATTGTTCTATTGTACATTTATATGGTATTTACCAAAAATAAAATAAACAGGGGATTTTATTTAGCTTGCTTTGGATGATTGTTTGTTAAATTATTGTATGATGTAATTACCAAATTCATTATACAGGATGTAAAAAGACCACTAGGTTACTTCTAGGTCAGCGTGCTACATCTTCGACCACATCGTCACTTAACATCAGGTGAGATAGTGGTCAAACGCGAGCCTATCTACAATAAAAAAAAAAAAAAAAAACCACTCCCAAAAACTTCGGGGAGTTTAGGTACCCATCAATATAATAAACAACTTTTCAACCTTTGAAGCTCAGTTGGTAGTAGCTTTACCTTCTGCGCTGGAGGGCGTGGGTTCGATCCCCGCCGAGAACAAATGTTTGTGTGATGAACACATGTTTTGTTCTCTGCCTGGGTGTTATATTGTATTCTAAGTATGTATTTACAAATAATAAAAAAATTATATAAGTATTATATCAGCTTATCTGGTTCCTTTCTGGTTATTACAAGCTCTGCTTAGATTGGGGCTAGATAGTGTTGTGTGGAATGTGTAAATATTTATTTATTTAACAGTGTGGAAATTAGTGCTAAACGCGCGTCAGCAATTGGTCTGAATAAAAGAACAGAATAATTTTTTTACGGTTATGTACCATAAACAAATATAAACGGTACATATCTTTATTTACAGTACTACGAAATAAACAGTATGTGTCAGAGCCCTCAGGATTAGTAAAGGAAATTGAAGCACAAGAAAAACATAAACGTAAAGCCATACCAACTGATTATTCATCTGATGATACAGTTACTGACCATAGTTGCACAATATTAAAAAAAAAACTTGATTGTACAGTAAAACCAGCAAGTTATCGACAGGCATACTCATCAACACCGAAAAGTAAGTTAATCATAATTTAACTCTTTCCCATTGAGAAGTAAAAGTGATTTGGGCTGCATTAGAATATTATACCTTTTGTAATTTCGACACCTACATGCTCCAATTCATTTTTTTTTTTAGTAATTTTTCCCTTAAGAGTCAGGTCAGGGGTCACTGACCGCCGTTAGGTGGTTAAGGTTTAATAAAAAATTAGCCTAGACACATTTTCTTTAATAATATTTATAATTTCTGACATTTAGATGCTGGGACGAACAATGACAACAGTGATTTTCCGAACACATTGTCATCCAGTATTCTGCAAAGTAAGTAGATCTAGGTAGTTTATCAGGGGTGTTCATTATTAGCTACAAATACTGATAGGGCCTAATTTATATGTCATACAATATTTGATTGCATTTTTTTGTGTGCAGGTTTGTTCAAAACTTAAAAAAAATCGTACGAATTTTTATTTTTTTAGTACATCCCGTTATCCTTGAATGTAATTAAATCATAATGAACAACCATATATATTAAGTATAAATCACCATCATCATCATCAGCCTATAATATTCCCACTGCAGGGTCACGGCGTCCTCTCAATGAGAGGGAGTGGGCTATAATCCACCACGCGTGCCCAGTACGGATTGGTAGATGTCACATGCCTTCGATTTTTTGGTTCTAGGACATGCCGGTTTCCTCACGATGTTTTCCTTCGCCGTTTTGAAGAGCAGTGGTGATGAAATAAATTACACAAAGTAATGCGCCTGTCTGGGTTCAAACCCACGACTTACTGTTCGTAAGTCGGGGCCGCCACCACTTGGCCACCGCTGCTCTCAAGCATAAATACTGAAAGATATTTGGGTAGGGACTAACTGAAAGTTATGAATATTTGCAGACTTAGAACAAGACCTTTTCACAAGTGATCAAAGACGAAACGATATCTTCCACGAGAAAGTAATTACATTGTTGTCTCATATTAAGTGTCAAAATGACCAAATTTTATCTATATTAAAATCTACTGAAGGAACTTTAAAAGTAGATTTCAAACTGCCAATAACCACAATTGAGGCCTTGGAAACTACAGAAGAATTACTAAAAAATAAAGAAAACTATGATAACTTGGTATGATTTTATTTCTAATACCTATACTAAGTATTTGATGAACTATTGAATGTTTGCTCGGAAACACAAATTTATTTTGGGTTTATTATTAATTTCATTAACTGTTACTGCACAGCACTAATCAATACTTTGATTCACAGGTTCAATATATAAAGTCTATTGGTGGAAGGGACATCTTCAGCAAAGTTTCTCGAATTCTGAAAACGCTTTTGTGCGACTCTCTAGCAAAGCAGTTCAATTTCTATGGCAAACGATCACAGAAAAAGCCATTCTGTCAATTACGTCTTCGAAACTGTCTTGTTGGTGAGTACTTTTGAATTGATTTGTTGAATTTAACGAACATTTCGCTAAAATTCCTTCTCCTCTTTCGGAGCCACGGACACTTAAAATTTATCCGCGGTGAGAGGTACCGTCATCGAGGGAAAGTTATCAATTCAACTATCAACATCTCGTTAATTTTTGCCATGTCCAGTAAAGTCTGACATGGCCTGCCTTATTTTATTGTGGGCTTATTTAACTAACCACTTTTACATGTATTTGATTACAGAGGCTGTAAAGAAATCTACTTTAGGAACAACTGAAAAAGATATCGAAGATTGCATTAAAGTGTGGCTTAAACACGCACCTGAAAGACACCGCAAAAACGAAAATAAGCAGGTTATATAAATGTTACCTCAAACAAAATATAAGACAAAAGCTGTAGTTGGCCAGCGTCAATTGTTAAGAAGAGCTAAAATAGCAAAAACGGAATTTATATCAGATTTACAAAAAATATATAGCAGTTCATTTTCACATACATCACATTGTAGCTTGCCTTCGACCTCATCGAGCGAGTGCAACATCCACATACAACAAACCATACCAAACATTTCCATGGGCAATGATAATAATTTATGTGAGAATGATGATGACGTTGAAGTTACCAATAATATAGACTCGCCATCTCCGTTAAGAACATTACCTGAAATTGATATTAATTGTAACACTGACTATGACTTGCCAAATCAATTGAAACATTGGGCTACTGAGCATAAAATACCGCACAACGCCATAAACAGTCTCCTCAAAATTTTAAAACCACTATCTCCTATTTTACCAAAAGACAGTAGAACTTTGATGCAAACTCCAACGAATTTAGAAGTAACTGCCTTAGATACAGGAGAAATGGTTTATATGGGAATATTGTCTCAAATACAAAAACAAATTAAACATATTACTTTACCCGACGCTGAAATTAAAATATGTTTTAATATCGATGGATTGCCCTTGTTTAAGAGCTCAAATACTCAGGTGTGGCCTATATTAGGTTTGTTAAAAAATCACCATGATTTCAAACCATTTGTGGTTGCTATCTTCTGTGGGCAGTCTAAACCTTCACCATTAAATCAATTTTTAAAGCTTTTTGTGATAGAATTAGCACAATTACTTGAAGATGGGTTTCATTTTGAAAATAATCATTATACCCTCAAGGTGCACAGTTTCGTATGTGATGCTCCAGCACGAGCTCTTATTAAGTGTACTAAACAGCATGGTGGCTATTCCGCTTGCGACAAATGTGTAGAGCCTGGCGAATACCGAGGGCGAGTTGTTTATGAAAATGTGTCTGCACTCAGGAGAACTGACGAATCATTTCGTTTGCAATCAGATGATGAACACCATATGGGTGAATCGCCACTGATAGCACTTCCTATAGATTTGATATCATGTTTCCCCGCTGAATACATGCATAGTGTTTGTTTAGGAGTAATGCGTAAGCTTTTAAACACGTGGAAAAGTGGACATTTAAGTGTGCGCTTACCTAGTCATTTGGTAAATGTTATATCAGAAAGATTGATTCTCTGTGCAAAAGTTACACCTATTGAATTTAATAGAAAACCAAGAAGCTTAAACGATATAGCTCGTTTTAAAGCAACAGAATATCGAATGATTTTATTGTATCTTGGTCCAGTGGTTTTTCAAAATGTTTTGCCAAAATCTCTTTATGAAAACTTTTTGCTATTTAATTGTGCTATTACTATTCTATGTTCAATTAAACATATGAATAACGTGGGTGTAGACCTGGCTCACGAGTTGTTGACGATGTTCATAAAAAATGCAAAAGTAATATATGGACTCGAGTTTCTAGTATATAACGTACATATGTTATGTCAATATATGTGATGATGTACGCGTGCTTGGAGCTCTTGATGAGTTTTCGGCGTTTCCCTTTGAAAATTATTTAGGTGCATTAAAAAACTTGGTGAGGTCACCTAATAAACCTCTGCAACAAATTGTCAAAAGATTAATAGAAATAGATTGTTCCCAGTTCGACGGCCTCTTCTCTGATAAAAAACCGGTTTCGTACTATTATTCTTATTATTCAGGGCCTGTTCCTAACGAAAGTGCGTATAAGTGCTATAAAAAAGTTAATTTTAATGGGTTAACTTTATGTGTTGAGGCATATCGTAAGGCTGATTGTTACTGTCTTACTAAAAATAGAAAAGTTTTTAAAATATTGAATGTATTAAAAAACTCAGAGGGCAGGCTGTTTTTTTACGGGTGTGAGTTTTTATGTTATGAATCATTCTTTGATTACCCATTTAGCTCGGTCACTATCGACATTTTCAAAGTTAAAGAATTCTCTGATTTAAAAACCCTAGCTGTGGATGTTGTACTCACTAAATGTGTCCTAATTCCAAATGAAAATGATCATAGCTATGTAAGTATTCCACTGCTTCACGCATTATAAACTGTATATCCATTTAAACAAAAAAAAAAACCTTGCGATACTAAATTCATATCCATACTATGCAGTGATTGCCGCTGCTTGATTGACTACTTTCTTTAATTTATACAAAGCAAAAGCAAACTTACTAATTTTGTTGATTAACATTGAAGTATGCTGTTTACAATTTAGTTGATTGTTCATTGTTAACCCTAAAAATTTTGTATTTGTAACTTCAAATTTTTCATTATTATACAGTTATGGGCACGTAAATTGGCAAGAGTCGTTAGATGCGCAGAACTCGAATTCTAGGTCTCTTTGGTATCAAGTGGGACGCTGGGTATAGGTAGCGCCGATCCGAGCGCCCGATTGGTCGCGTCAGTCGACCCCTGCCTCCCGCAACGCGTCTACATTCCGTCAGTCGACCCCTGCCTTCCGCACCGCGTCTACATTCCGTCAGTCGACCCCTGCCTCCCGCACCGCGTCTACATTCCGTCAGTCGACCCCTGCCTCCCGCACCGCGTCCCTACATTCCGTTAGTCGACCCCTGTCTCCCGCGCCGCGTCTACATTCCGATCGCGCCTGCTTTTTTGTTCCCGATGCGCGAACTTACCCCCACTACGCTAAAACCTTGCCAAGTTACGTCCCCAGCACTGTAGCTTACATTTCGTTTTGCATTGGCTACTCTTTGACGAAAATTCATAATTTTTGTTTTCTTCAAATTTATAATTATTAAGTTGTTATGTTCTAACCAGTTAACGGCTTGTTGTAAAGCATTGATTGTGTCAGCTTCAGTCTTTATTATTTTTGTCAAGTTTAACAATGATAGTACTCTCATAGGCAAACAATGTCACGGGATAGGGTATATTCTGAGGAAAGTCATTTATATATTTAAGGAATAATAAAGGCCCTAGCACACTGCCTTAGGGCACATTTTTCGTTCTTTAGAAATGTTTTATTTCTGTACGTTGTGTTCTATTTTTTAGGTAAGAATACGCTTCTATTTCCATTTTCGATTTATTATATATGTCTCTATTTTATAATAATTCTTTATGTCAATTAGTGTCAATTTGATAATTTTCTTAAGTCTGTTTGAATAACTTTTAAGTTTCGTCACATTTACCTGAGATGGATTTAATCTATGGTGCCACAACATGAGTCTTTTTATTATTTGGCTACACCGTCTATTACCAAGAGTTAGCCAATTTGGATTCATTAATAATTTTCTTTTTTTGAACGTAACCGGAAAACCTAGATTATAAAATAATTGGAATAGTTCGAAAAAGTTTTTGTATGCTACATTAGGGTCTTTAATGAGGTAGATATCAGAAAAAGGAATTGATTTCAAACAGTCTTTGAATTTCATCAAATTTAATAAAGTTATGCACCTTTATATTCCAACTTTTAATTAAACATGTCTTTTTTACTGGAAGTTTTAAAGTTTGTGCGGTGTGATCCGACATATTATGTATATCAAGGACCCTATGAGTACCCTTTCGTGAAATATTATGTGCAAAATTATCGATACATTATCGGTTCATTAATTTGTAAACATAGATTGTACTTCATTATGAGACTAGTAAATTCAAGAGATATCTTGTTTTAAAATATTAATGTTGAAATCACCACAAAGGATTACATTTTTGTTTAAGTCTTAACAGTGTTTTGGTAATATAGTGTTTAATTTTGAGTAGAAAACCTCTAAATTGTTTTTGGTAGGTACTTACCTACTCTATCTAGGCAACTAATGATTGTGTTATGTGGTATTAGTTCAAAATTGCACAAACTTCAACGTCGCTATTACCATGATTAAATAATAAATTGATAGTGATTTTTGTAGAAAATGAAAAGTTTTTTATTTCATGGTACCTATCCATATTCATTTTATTTATATGCACTGTAGGCTTTTAAATGACTAATAAGTAGTTATATTTTTTTGCAGCTTCAAGGCATCATCTCATCACTAAAGTATGACGCAACTTAGACACTTCAACACGTCATCTCAGGACCAATATAAAACCTACTGGTGGCCGTCATTAATCATGACATTAAAACGTCTTATAAGGACGTACCTTGGTAGACAATTGTTTACCAAGGTATGTCCTTAATGACGTTGTCTAAGTTGCGTCATACTTTAGTGATGAGATAACGTCTTTATGCCGTTATTAATGACGTCCACAGTAGATCACTATATGACGTCATAATGCCATTATCAATGACGTCCACAGTAGGTCACTATATGACGTCTTAGTGCCGTTATTAATGACGTCCACAGTAGGCCACTATATGACGTCTTAATGCCGTTATTAGTGACGTCTTAATGCCGTTATTAATGACGTCCACACTAGGTCACTTATGACGTCTTAGTGCCGTTATTAATGACGTCCACAGTAGGCCACTATATGACGTCCTAATGCCGTTATTAATGACGTCCACAGTGGGTCACTTTAAGACGTCTTAGTGCCGTTATTAATTACGTCCACAGTACGTCACTATATGACGTCTTAATGCCGTTATTAATGACGTCTACGTTACGTCATATATTAGTCCTGAGGTGACCAGCCTATACGTCATAAAATGACGTCGTGAGGCTGTGACATATGTACGTCATATTCCAGGGACGTGTGACGTCATAAAATGACGTCAGTTACGTCGAAAATGACTGCGAATGGACGTCATAATCACGTCGAAATGCTACCTGGGACATAACCCTCCTTTTGGGCTTCGCCGCAGTCGGGTAAAAATATTGGACACGTATTTTTTTTTTTCACGTAAACAAACAATGAATACGATACAGTGCTTTGAAAACTCGTGGGAGTGTCGTACTCTAAGACATTATGAAATTTTTTAGCGGTCAGTGACGTCACCAACCCCCACTCAAATCTATGACGCGTTTTATCTTCGTTAATTTTTATTGATTTGATAAAACAAAAAAATACGTATCCAATATTTTTCGATAATCTAACAGACGGACTAATTAGAATCACATTATTTTTGTCAGTAAATAACCCTATTGCTTTCAAACAACCCACAGCACCGTGTGCTCTCTTAATCGCTGATCTTTCATCCCTCAAACGTACTAGTCATAAATATCAGTACGGATTAAAAGCGGGCGTTTTGTAAAGAAGATTGGCAAACTCCCATGTACTTTGAGTGTCGCCTTTATACTTCGCGTGCATTAGTGAAAACACCCGAAAGAGATGGATCTAAGGCCTATTAACATAAAGTGTAATCATAGCATATTTTTTTGTAATGGGATTTTGACAGAAAATCGTTTTAAAGATTTACCATTTAGGTTAGGTTATGTATGTTGTGAAATGTGCATTGATATGATTGATTATTGAGCAGATTAATTCATTTTAGAATACAATGCACCTACATGTTTTAAGTACTTATAATAATAGTATAATAACGCTTTTCCTTTAAGGCGAAAAGTATAGGATGTACGTGTAAGGAGGTTATTACCTACACCAAAAGGTTGTGCCTTTGAATGTTGCTGGATCATAAGGCGAACGGTATCTATACTTGTTTGCCATCTCTATATACCTATTATATAATATACCTAGGCTTCTCATAAAGCACGGCATTCATACATAATAATATGTATCCCTAGTAATGTAAGCCAGGTCCAGCAATAAGGTAGGTAGGCAAGGTAATATGTTATTTTATAAAATGAAACAAAGACTTTTTACAAACATTTAATAGGTATCTACACAATTACGTATCTAGCCTGAGTAAAACTTGGTCAAGGAATTGTGCAGGTGGAGTTATATTATCCTGGTGACGCGCGTAGCCCAGGTACCATACTATGCTCATTACGTGAGAGCAACATCCCACAGTGCGCAAACCAACAATACAGTTGCAACAATATCCGGTGATGGCATTCCTACCCACTTGTTGCCGATCTATTGTTATAAAAACATAATAAGATTTTCGTGACACATGCCGGGACTTTACCTTTGCTCGAATCAAATAAGGACTTATTCCCCCTAACTAAATAAACTAACTAACTTACGCTTTTAGGATATGTCCACAGCTTTATAACTCTAATAAAATGTTCACTTTCTGAAGACAGACAATGCCTATTTTCTGCAGACAGCAGCTGTATGTCACAATTCACACAGCAATCTCCAATTTCCTCATGTGTGAGGGCTTTGGTGCGGGGATATAGCCATATCCTCTGAAGCACCACTGTTAAATTGGGCGTTTTGGGTGTTAGTGCTGCGATGCAATATTCTTTGAGCTCGTAGCCAACATGGCCCACATGCCTCATCAGTAGGAGTAAGCTGAAACAATAATTAATACAATCAATATTTATAACAATAGAAATAATATAAAATTATTTTTATAAAGACAAAAAATATATTTACTTGACGGTGCTGTATCCACTGTGAAATGATTGCAGCAAGTTGTTGTTCTTCATCTGAACTGTTTTCTCTCAGTACTAAACGACTTCTGCTTCTTAGAATGGAACGGCCACATCCAACACAAACATTTTGATGTCCAACTTGTCTTTCAGGTGCAACTTGGTTATTATTTGCTAATTCCCAACAAGCCTGGCATACGAAGTCAGCATCAGTTGTCTGCGAGTAACATAAGAATAAAAAACTGTTAACCTCAGTAACACTGAAAAGCCTCATCAATCACACACTTAGAGGTTGAACACATCACTGTCTTTCTGTTACTCATTTGGGTATTTTTTATTACAGCAGTGTCCAGTTATAATAACAGTGAAATATCAAAAACAAAACATATATGTTATTCACAGTGGAAGTCCATCTTCTTATAGAATAAACAATTAAACATTTAAGTATGTTAGGTATATAATTAGTAGAGAAAATCTAGTCTTAGAAAAATAGATCATAATACATGGCCTGTCAATATAAGCAGATTAATAAAATATTTAACTATAATTATCATTTGCTAACAGGGTAGGAAAACATCTTGAAGAAATCTGGGAACCCCGTGGGTGACAAAGGTTTTCACACTCTTACAAAGTAGTATGACTTGTGTATAATTTTTTTCCACTTGCATTTACTTATTATGAACTTTGAGGGAGTTGAAAGTGGTGCAAAATCAATACTTCTTTAGCAACTATTAATAAATCTTTAGTAACTGTAGACATATAAAATGACCTGAATATTTTTACTCACCTCCCCTGGATAAGCCCATAACCTTATAATATTAAGAAAGTCTTCGTTTTCGTTTAAAAGACGATGACGTGGTCTCGTCAACCGAAGTTCGCAGTTAACACACCGAACGTTAGAACGAGACATGTTTATAAAACAAGAGTCCTGTCTCAAAAAAAGTGTTCACTATCACAAGTACTCAACACGCAGGAACTCGAAAGCTCAACTGAACGCGGAATAAACAATACAAGTAAACACTAATGAGTTGGAAAGTAAACAAATAACAGACGGCAAACAGATCGCAATGATACGTAGGACGTCTGTGACAGATCACAGGATGACACTGACAGTAATTGTTAGAAATGCGAATTGTTTAATGTTGCCAGGTACAAACTGTAAAAACTAACGATTATGTTATGTTTTCATCAATTATTTTAGAGTACAGTTTATAATTAAGATTAGAATATTGCAATCGCATTAATGTCTATTAATATAAAAAGGAAAAATGTGTGTTATTAAACGATTGATAGTTTTTAACCATCCAGCCAACATTCATATTCTACTATTAAGTATTATTCTACTGAAAATGGCAATGATTACTTTAACACCGCTGTTTTCCGTTTAGTTATTGCTACTTTTATTTCTGATTTAACAAAATATTTATTTATATTTTTTTTCTCTTTTCCCACAATATAAAAAAAAACTTAAATCAGGAAAATAAACTACTATAATTGATCTATAAAATGCATATAATTTAGATTAGGCTCGTTTCTCAAATAGAGCGACACTGCCACTGCCGATGTTCTTTATTAAACGTTTCTGTGGTCTCCGATAGCGTCCCTCCAATACTGTTCGTAGTACTTTGATAATTATGCTGCTAATTACAGAATGTTAATAATTTGTCTTTGCTTCGGCGGAGAGCTATTTATTTGTGTTGCGGAGAAGTTTAAAGGGAAAAAGTTTTGCTTTAGTATGTTTGAGTTTTAATAGTTATGTTTGTGGAAAATGTTGATATTTTATGGTACTAGAAGTTTTTGATTGCCTCACTATGTTGTCACTCCCATGATATCGATATTGTTTAAGCTCGTGCACTCTATTGCACTGTTTTATAAGGATAAAATTGCATTTAAATCGAAACTACCGTAGAGTGAGCTGGCGAAAGACGTTCCACAAGGATATTCAGGAGGATATATCCCGAGTTTCTAAAAACATCCTTAAAACACGTGTTTGCGTTGTGTCACAACGTTGTGTTGCGTTGATTCGCTCAATTTATTGACTGTCGCATTTGTAGGGCTGATACTAAGTTGCTTATAACTTGGATAGAGGTCGGTAGTCGGACTTTGGAAACTTGGGATTCCTTTATATATCGATGAATCCGACCAAGTGAACTGGTAATCGGTCACCTGGCTCGACCGCGTGGTTCGACTCCAAAGTCGGACCACGCGGTTAAGATTTAGTAGTTCGACAGACATTCTAAAATCGAACCAAATGGAAAAAAAAGTTCGCGTAGTCCGATCGATCGGAGTATGCGGTCGGACCACGTTTCCATAACCCGTTGTTTAAGAAAGTAACGACATGACAGTTTGGTATAATTTTACTCATTAATAAAGGGGGCAATACTCCACCGTCAAAGCAAGCAGAAAATCAAACATTGCAACTTTATTTTAGTATAATAATGGTGGCGATTTTTGATTTTATTTATTTCAAGATTTTAATTTCAATCCTAGTTTGGATTTTGATTCAATTTTGATCATAGGTTTGATTTTTGATTTCATTTTTATTTAAATTTTGATTTCAATTTTGATTGTTTTTTTGATTTTAATTTTAATGCGTGTTGTTTTATTTTGTTTTTATTACTGCAAATCAAAGTTAAATTCATTTTTAAGAATCTCGAATTGCATATTATAATGGCAAATTGTTTTATATTTATTTTCTTATTAAGGAATAAACAAGGCTTTATTTATTATATTATAATGGTGGCGATGGCGGTGGAATAAAACCAACGTTGGATGACAGATAAGGGTTTATTCAAACACTTGACATATATTTAGCATTAAAGTTAGACTAATCTATTAGTGATCCTAGGGATGGATTGCGGGGCTATCGCATCCCTTAATCTCATAGCTCGGCTAATCCGAAGGCGACGGGCCTTCACTCTTGTTAGGCTTGTTGACAAAGTGGGGACCGTCGTGGGGCTATCGTCCACTGTGTCGTCTAAGATACAAGTGACTTGTAGTTCGGCCTAGGAGACTGTCTTTTGCTTAACCGGGCAAATCCGTGTGGACGCCAAATGAGTTTAAAGCCAGGGGACTTGTTCCTTCCAAAGTTCTGGTTTAAATACCCATTGGACGTCTGCTGGAGTGTGCCGTCATGTTTGTATGTTGTTGTAGCCTTCCATGATGTCGCGTACACTTCACACGTTGAATGGTAGATGGCGCTAGTAGTCTGTAGATAATGTTCATGTAATCATCTTATCGGTGATTGATCTTGTTAATATTATGTTGCTATCTACTAAGGTGGCGTAAGGTTGTGCACACATTCCAGTAGATGGCTTAAGGCGTCGTGTTACAATATTCATTTGTTAAAATAATATTATTGTATCTTTTTTTCAGACCAAGGTAAAAAATGTCACAAAGAAAATTACAAAGAGTGTTATTAGAGTTGTTAGTAGTACACAGAAATAATACAAAATAATATTAAGGTGTTAGTAAAACAGCCCGTCGGGGCTGCGGGTTGTACACTAGTCACCGCGGCCTCGACATATGGGGCAGAAGGAACATGGGTGGTTTTTAGTCAGTAGAAGTCTGACACTCCCTTTCGCTCTGCCCCAGAGCGGGAGGGGTTATTTGATGATATTTACCTATTTTTTTTTTTTTTCTTTTACCCCATAAAAAAAAGGTGTTAGTAAATAAAATATATTGCACAAAAACAATTATGCCTATTTGTTATTTCTGTGCAGGTGTACACCTGCCCAGTATACATAATAATATGTATAAACGGACTATCTATTTTACAAGCTAACTCTCAGCACAAGCGTAGAGTACAAGCGAGGACAGGGTTGGTGCTACCACGGACTCTGCTCATCATCGATGCAGTTCTTTTCCATAAGATGGAGAAGAAATCTTCGATGGAAGCATCCGCAAACATTGCAGAAGCACTGCAATACCGGGGTTTTCTCAGCACTGCCCTCAGCGTGTCATTGTACTGAACACGCAGGGCGTTGTAAGTCCGCTGCGTAAAGTTGATCCTCAGACTGCTCTGTAGAAAGACTGACAGAAGGCAAAATGCTGAACTAAAGTAATTCTTTTTTTTGTGTTATGAAAAATAATTACAACTCCTAAATAAATTATCCCAAACGTAAGCAATAACTCTACCTACTTATGATGGATTAAACAAAAAAAGCAAATATAATATTACGGGCATGATTCAGCCTGTATAAACGTTATACTAATATTTACTATACACAGAAACTGTCTACGCATTCCTACGATCGTTTAGGTACAGTTGACCAAAGAGACTGGTAAGCAGCAAACTTATTCAAATTAAAAACATCTTTGGTTGACAAACTTAAAACGTACCACGCTTAGTAATGGAATTGGTAATAGACATAAAGTCTATTTAATTACGTGGGAATCAACCCTTACGACCAGCGGCAACGACCTGTGACGATGACACATCCATCAAGCAAGCGACACGCGATTGCAAAAATACACCACTTTCACACAGTGTCACTTGGCCAAGACAGTTGTGTACAGTACAGTATGCATATGCTATAACATGCTTGTCAGCTGTCAGGTAACACGAGTGTAGATTATTCTAATATTCACACGCGATCACACTGAGTGAAGATGTCTATTCCTGCATACCAAACTGTTTCGCGTACTGTACACGAGGTACCTATTTTTATTTTGGTAAGTAATGGAAGCTTATTATTAAACGTTGCTCTTCGTTCAGGTCATGAATTATTTAGAGATATTCTCGTGCATTTGTTAAGCATTTTTCTGGATGGGGGATGAGAAATTATTGAAATGTTTTTGGTAGTTTTGTCGACGTGGAATAAGTATAACTGAAACGAAATGTTTTGCTAAAGTAGCACATTCTACTCTAAGGCGATTCTCACACGACCTCAGATCTTATACAAAGGTTTGGTAGAGGTGTGTCTAGTACAATAATTCGTGAGTTATATTTGAATCCCATGGAATAAGGGGCGAGTCTATATCCATGAATCTTCACACTATCACACTTCACAGTAATATTATAAAGGCGAAAGTTTGTGAGTGTGTGAGTGTGTATGTTTGTTACTTCTTCACGCAAAAACTACTGAACGGATTTGGATAAAATTTGGTACACAGGTAGTTTAGAACCTGGATTAACATAGTTTTAATCCCGATTTTATCTTCCCGTGGGATAATTTTCGAGTTGTAAGGGGCGAAGCCGCTGGCAGCAGCTAGTGGGGCATAATTTCAGACTTTAGCTGCTCAGAAATTAATGTTGTTTTTTTTCAGTAAGTACTAAATACGCACAGCTTGAATTCACCCGCTAATAGGTATAAGCCTTTCTTTTTTGTGCCAATCTACATGGTCCTGTGCAAGCTTCATCCAGGTTTTTAAATACCTCTGGGGGGTTAAAATGGCCACTTTAGCAGATCATAATGTGAATTGCGTTAAAAATCGTAAAATGGACTTTTTATCATAGTAACTGCGTCTGTGAACATTTTTCAAATTTAAAACAGAATTAATATTATTATCCTATTAGAATCAATTTTTTTAAATGTTCACAGACGTATTACTATTATGATAGATCTATTTTACGCTTTTTAACGCAACTCATATTATGATCTGCTAAAGTGGCCATTTTAGACCCCCTGGTAAGGTTTAGTACTTATCTACCACCTTTAGCTAATTTTTAAACACATCATTTTATACAGGGTGGAATTTCGTAATGCCACCTGGAGGGAAAGTACTCTTAATACTGCAGATAAAAAAATGCAAAAGCAAACTGCATTCAAAGATTTTCGAAAATTCTCTTCTCCCACACCCGGGAATCGAACCGGCTAAAATCTGAAAAAATTATACCCTGTACTTTTATTGCATCGATCGTTAGGGTCAATTATAAGGATGAAATCTCTCTAACAAACATGATAAATTAAATGAAAGGAAAACCAGGAAATCTTCTCCTTTTCGAAGTCGGTTAAAAAGCTCGGCTTTAATAAATTTAAAAGTGGAATATTTTTGTAAAACATTTTCTTTTAAAATAAAAACAAGAATTGAATTTTAATGCAAGCCTCAAATCTTTTGCAAATGTATTCATTTCTTCTCAGGTGTACTTCAAACTTATGTGACACTTGTGGAAATAATATTTCACATTTGTAACGCTCTAAATAACATTTACAAAGTATTTGTAAAGCCTAAATAAACGTTTCGTTAAGATTTATTACTCGTAGAGTTTAGCTTTGTTTAGTTTTGTAATTGAAAATCAGCTGGTGGGTGTGCAAATGTTTTATGTGTATTTTCTAAAATAGGTAGTTTGTCTCTGTTATATTTGCTGAATTTTTGTCGCCGATTTAAAATATTACTATCCAAATATTTGAATTATTAGATTTTCTTATCAAAATCATTTGAATAGTGTTGACTAGTTTATGAATACAAAAAATAAATCTATCATTCCAGATAGAGAACGAAAGAGAATGAGAGTGAACTGATACAGTTTACTCTCATTCTCGGTGTGAACGTATTTATTGTTTCGAGCGGACCTAATAAGGTACAGGGTAGATAATTTTTGAAACCAAACAAAATTATAGTAGGATGAAACCCATTGGAAAAGGAAGAGAATATAACAAAAAATTAAGGAAATATAAATTACGGTCGATCTGAGGTCGGGAAGTGGGGATGGTAGGGGGTTGAAGGGTGATAAACGGTTTGTCTCGACTTCCGACAAAACTACAAGTCCTATGGGTTAAAAAGTTAAATTGCAAAGTTGCAGGTAATAAAAAGATCTACAACTTTGGATTTACAATTTTTTCATATACTTATTCTCAAAATGTATGTGAGAAATCATAGCGTAATATTATATAACCTAAAGCCTTCCTCGATAAATGGACCTTCCAGCATAAAAAGATATTTTTAATTCCAACCAGTAAATTCTGAGTTTATAGCGTTCAAACAAACAAGCAAACAAAATCTTCAGCTTTATAATATTAGTGTAGGATTATTAATAATGTTGCGAATTAGCGACAGATCGCATACCATCAAGAGAAGTCAATAGAAGGGACAAAACCAAAAAATAATAATATTAGAACTTACTTGTCTTTTAATATTTCTTTAATAAAACAGAACATAAATTTAACAAACCACCCTATTTACCGCTAGTAACCAACCCAGCAAACATCAAAAATATCATTTACAAAACATACCGAAACCCGAAAATATTCAGGCAGATTTTGTATTGTACTCCTGTATGTATCGCCCGGTTATATTTACGGTTCGGATAAGCCAATCCGTGTTCCACTGACATGGGGTTTTTACAGAAAGGGTGTGAAAAGGGTCCCTCAACACATCACCGGCGTGTGGCGTCAAATTATTGTCAATGTCATTATTTTCCACGTAATTTCCTACAGATTTCAGGTAAGACGTATTTTTTTGTAAATATTTCTTTGTTCCTGTACATGACTTTGAAATAATGCTGGTGTGAATGAACGATTCTGTTTGTTCACACCATCATTATTTCAAAATTATGTGCTGTGAAGAAGATGGATGAAAAGCCATTGCATGTACCTACCTAGTGGAGATAAATATTGATAGATGGACAGGTTAAGGGTCTTCCTCTCCCTCTTCTATGATAATGGTAGAAGAAAACGTGTTGATTGTACTTTGGCTGATTTTGAGATGGGTTTGGCACTGTTTTATTCAGAGAATGTGAATCCGCGCTCGCTGATCAAGCTTTTCTTATAAAAATTCATATAAATAAATCATAATAATAATCATAAATCGTTTTTGTCGAATCGGCTAAAAACTTGCACCACTTTGTCAAAACAAGAAGGAATACTTCATTTTTAAAATTACGACAATCCCTGCAAGTAATCTAACATTTTAGAACCCTCGACAGCATCTGCAGATATTTTGACAAAATCCCTCATTTATTATGACAAACTTCAAAGCCGACAAAATTAATTTCCAATGTTTCTTTTTCATCTCGTTCAAGTTTTTCATCAAGTGTCTTTGTCTGTTCCGAGATTACTTATTTCACAGCCAAATACTTACTTTCTTTTTCCTGTTTTAATCTTGTTTTAATTTAAAAATATCGTCCTGCTTCTACCTGGCTGCGTCTGTCGTTAATTTGATTTTTTTGTTTTGTATTTAACATTTTCCCGCGCGGCACCATTTTGTGCAGTAAGTGACATATAATCACTTACTTTACTGACTCCGTTTTCGTTGTTTTTGTTTTGAATGGACGCTGTATTTGCTAACAAAATATCATGTAGCGTAGAATGATGGTTGTTGCGTCTTAACAGCAGTGTAATAAAAACTATAAGACAGTTTAATTCATTGTCACAGCCTAATTAACCTAATATCTGCTCCAAACACAGACTGATACTAAATTTCTACATTACGCTTCCGATTTACGAAAACAAGAAATAACAAGGATCAGCTAAAACGTCTGCGAGTATAAACTTATTTCTCTCATAACCTAACAATTCCATTTCCCACCAAGATGCGGCCGGCATCTAACGAACTGTCACATTTTCGCGCCAAAATGAGCGTCGCCATAATTAGGTTCAGGCCTCACTACCAAGATGGCGGAACGATACGCAATATCGGGATACCTACTCGGTTTTATTGGATGTCTTGTTAAGATATTTCTGGAATGGAGTCCGGTTTTGGTACCGTATGTTGTAAATATGTATGTCCAATGTCCATCTATTTCGCGGGAAAACCTTATTAGACGTCCAGAGGTTGACAGTCTCGTCAACTCAAAACTCGCTCGCTAGCTTTTGACTCTTTCATTTATATTTTACCAGAGCTTTGAATTTTGATAAACTAAATTAGCAGACACCCTAAAAATTTATACCAAATGGTTGCTTTATTATTCTGCGTATTTCTCGTCTATTGTAATATCAATAACCCGAATACCTTGGTACAGGGTCGTAAGATTTCCATAATAAACATCAGGCTAGGCCTACGGATAAACAAAGTTCATTAGTTACATATGAAATTATTTAATTACCACTGTCTTTATTAGAACTTGCTACGTTTCCGAGAATTTTCTTTGATTGCGCTACGCAGTGTTTGCTTGGTTTAGAATATATTTAGGGATTTTCGTGATTGTGGTTTCCGTATTGTTGATGTATATCCAATTACTATGTTTTCTCATTAATTCATTGTATCAGGTTTTCGTGTTTCCGTCATTGTTTTTTTTTGGAAATTGTTTTTGAAATATTTGTTAAAACACAATAGATCATCTGCTTATAAACTTCTAATTCCCCTTTATTTAATTTCGAATTTAGTCGTTGCATCTTCTTTATTATGTTTCAGAAGGTAAAACAATACTTTCAATAATAAAAAAACAAATTGGCTCAACGACAACCTACTTACACTAAACACAGTAAAAACGAACTACATTTGTTTTACCATCTCTAATCGTTCACAACCAAATAAAGATTTTAACCTCAAAGTACACTCATGTGATAAAGTTTCGAACAATAAAAACTGTAGCTGTCCTGCAATCAGTAAAGTCTCACAAACCAAATATCTGGGAGTCATAATTGATCAAAAATTATCATGGTATGCTCATCTTGAGCATGTTACAGGAAGAGTTAGGAAACTGGGATGGATATTTAAAACATTGCGATATGTCCTCCCCACAAATATAAATAAAAAAGTAGGCCCTAATAGAAATCTCCTTAATGAAGTATATTTGGCACTTGTGCAATCTGTAATAGTTTACTGTATCCCCATATGGGGTGGTGCAGCAAAAACCAGATTTATAGATGTAGAACGAGCACAACGAGCACTAATAAAGATAATGTACTTCAAAAAGATAAGATTCCCAACCGAAAGTTTATACCAGATGAGTGATCTGCTGTCGGTTAGAAAACTATACATTACTAACACAGTCCTAAAACAACATAAGACACTTCCATATAACGCAAACACACTATCAAAGAGGCGGAAAGACATAATTGCCCAAATTCCTCAAACTAAAACAAATTTCGCTGCGATACAATACAACAAACGTTCTGCTCAGCTATATAATAGAGTAAACATGGAGATATAATACACTAAACAACTACACGAATGTAAAAAAATGGTAACAAATTGGATAAAACCATTTACCTATGATGATACTGAGAAGCTTTTGCAGCACATAGTTTAACTCACCCATTTCACACACACACGCGCTCACCTACTCACACATACTCACACACCCTCACCTACAAACTCACGCACAAAACACACAACCCCCCCCCCCCGTGTTATGTTTTTTGTTCTGTTTTCTTTTATGTTTTCTGTTCTGTTTACTTTTATGTTTTCTGTTCTGTTTACTTTTGTGTTTTGTGTTCTGTTTTCTTTTATGTTTTCTGTTCTGTTACAAAACCTAGCTGTGAAAGAGCGGAGTCTCCTAATACAGGCTTTTTGTTGCTTAAAAGGAGGCTCCAATCATCAACTTTTTGTCTTTTTTGTGGTTATAAATAAACAATTTTTATTTTTTTTATTTTTTTTTAATAATAACCACAGTTATCATTTTGAAATCTGTTGATTTAGCCATACTAATTACAACCCTAAACTAACTATGTCTATTCCGTTGACATTTGATAAGACACATTGAGTTGAAGTTCTCCAAAGAGTTTTTAAGGCACTTGAGACGGATCATTTGGTTTTATGATGAGGTCTGGCTGATCTCTTGAGGATAACGAGCTTCTGCAGACTATATCTATTGATTTAATTACTAGACAAATGCAGTTCATTGTATTTGTAACTGTTAACTGAAGTCATAAAGGCTACGAGTTGAATAGTCTAAGTGGAAATGGTCTGAGATTGATCATAATTTTAATAGGGATGTTTACTGTCATAAAATAATATCATTCTAATTAGTCCGTCTGTTAGATTATCGAAAAATATTGGATTAGTATTTTTTGTTTTATCAAATCAATAAAAAATTACGAATATAAAACGCGTCAAAGATTTGAGTGGGGGTTTGTGACATCACTAACCGCTAAAAATTGTCATACTAACGTCTTTAGAATATGACGTCACACGAGTTTTCAAAGCACTGTATCGTCTTCATTGTTTGCTTACGTGAAAAAAGAAAAAATACGTGTCCAATATTTTTTTAAATCTATCCGACGGACTAATTCGATTTTTTTAGTTAACTACCCTATTTTAGCTCCATATGGACCTTCCCTAAATAGTTGATTATATGTTGTAAACAATTGGACGACATGTATTGTCCACTAAATTATGTAATAAAGTGTAGCTCATCATCATCCATATCCATTTTTAACCCTCTGCTGGGTATAGACCTCTCTTTTCTTGTGATAACCTCCAAGGTCCTGTGCCAGCCTCACCCAGGTTTTTACTTCGATTGTAACAATGCTATTTGCACATTACTTTTCCCAGATTTTGAATGGCATTCGGTGACAGCTTTAGTCCACCGGTCATCACTGCGCCTGGCTAAGAATTCTTCTTAACTCCATTTGAGTTCGCGATTTCCAATATCGAAAACTTTTGTATAAAATAAAGTGTAGCTACTGACTGTAAACTGGTATACTTATCAATTAATATAGACCAGTAATGGATTGCATGGAATATTGAAACTGGTTTGTAATCAATCCCCTTTCTAATTTATCAAATATATTCATCACAATCATCCTTTTAAAAATCTATAGAAACAAGCAATCCATGTTTTTATTTTACTTGCAGATGCTCTCTCAAATTATTTTTCTTTTATTCCGTGTAGAGTTTAATGCTGAAATCTTTTATTTTTCTATTATCTATTTTTGAGGGAGTGTCTGGTCCTGATTACTGTTTCTGACTGATATGGAAGCGTCATTCATGCTATGAAAGGGGGTTGATAATTTGAACCCTCTTTGTGATTGCACCGCTTTTCTTTGCGTTTGTGTTTAGCAAGTGCGTTCTTCAAAAGGCTTCAATTATTTAGATGGAAGTAGTGTGATTCTTTTTGATGTTTAGTGCACAGGGATATAATATTTTTTTCTTTTTGTTGAGAGTGTCAGTTGCCTAAATCAACGAACACTGTTTTGTTCGTTGATTTAGGCAACTGGGGTTAGCCCAGTTGTATACGGCTTTTTGTGCCTATTGGCTTTGTTCTGTTTTGTCTCTTTTTTATATGTAGGGAAGTGTAAATTTTATTTTTCCTACTCCTCCGCTATTCTTTTCGGATAAATTTCGTTGCTGTGCTGGTTTGTCCTATAACAAAAGTTTCAGTTTATAAAGTCCTACGCTGACGCTACTTCGATAGCAATAGTTGGTAATATGAGATACATTCATAAAAAAAAATATTTGATGTCTTAAAATTGCGTATGCCAATATTGTTCATAATAATCCGTTATTTACAAAATAGAAGAAAGGTCTTATTACAAAAAAAACATCGCTCAACCGAATTCCTTGGAGCAATATACCAAAACATCCCCAAACACTATTATATATACCAACCAAGGTCAGGTAAATAACAAAAAAATCTGAAAACACAAACAGGCTCGATAATGCGGGTATTTGTGATGTTGGGAACTTACCTCGAATGGCGTCACGGGGTAAAAAGAGAGATTTACCCTGCTTACCCCGGCCAAGACGCTTACAGACGTCGTGATTGATGACACGTGCTTCCTGGAGGCGTATTTGCGAATGCTGGTTAGAGGTAAATGTATGCCTTTATCTGCCGTGTGGGCTGGAAGTGACACTACCTGCCTTGCTAGGATCCATAGGTACATTGGTTTGAGTGATGTGGAAATGATTAGGATTTGTTGTGTGTGAAGTAATCAAGATTTCCGAGGTTCCAGGATGATTTTGGATTTATTAGAATAAAGTCATTAATAGTGGAAACGCATGTGAATCTATCCAGAAGCAACGATTTGTTTTACATCGCGTGTAAAATATGAGTTCTCCAAACCACTGCACAGGAAGCCAGATTCAAAAGTGGTGACCACCAAAACATCGCTGAGATAACAAAACTCGACGAATTCCCACCAAAGCAATTTTAATAATAAGTACAGGTATATTAGGACTTCCAATACAAAAGAAAACAACTTGAAAATAATTTCCTTAACAACTGTTGACTAAACTCTAACTGATTTCAGCGCACCCCAACCCACATTCATAAATGCGCAACCCAAGCCATGGCTATGACGAGAAATGAAAGGGTTAGGTGGCTAAAACGCAATCAATCTGCTTGTCAGTCAGTCCATCTTTTTGTCAGTGTGTGATATTAATTTCTATTGACGTTTGATTTTGATTCACATCATATTGGGAAGTGTAGATGACGGAAGATGGGAGAAACGAGGAAACGTGTTGTGAGATATTGAGGACAGTAAGAATTGTTTCAGTTCTCAGAAAAAGAGTAGGTACTCCTTGTTTTTCAGACTTTTCCTGAAGTCAGCTTTGTTCTAATATTAAATTTGATTGCATCAGAGAATTGAGTGACTATTTACTGATATTACATAATTATGTTCTTATACTCATCCTGATTTTAAAATCGTTGTGACTTTAAAATCGAGCTTATCAGGCATTTTTTTTTTAATTTAGCCTGCGTTGGCCCAATACTGGGCATAGATCTTCCCCATCTGCCTTTACGCAGTTCGCTCCAGCCAATCTTTCTCAAACGTTTCAGAAAAACTTTATGTTACAAGATAGCGTTACGTAACTAGCCATTAGTCAGACCATTTCGTGCCTAGAATGTTTCTATCTATAATTTAAACCGAAACTGAAGGATGCTAATTTCCCGTCGGGGCTGCGTGTTATTCAAAAGAGATACCGCAGCCTTGACACAAATGGCTAAGAAGGAACATAAGTCGATTTTAGTCAGTAGAAGTCTGATGCTCTGCCCAGATCGGGAGTCGTGTGATGAGTTACCAACCTCCAAAAAAAAGTATGCTAATTTAACCAACGGTGGCAATTTTGACAGAAGGATTGATAATCCGAGGTGAGCCTTGACTTACTCTTATGTATCTACGGCTGTGAAAGATGATTCTAAAATACGTGCAGAATGAAATAAACATTAGAAGACAAATTCTCGAAACCACAACATTTTACCCAACAAATCCTTGTTTTATTTTTCAAACCTAGCTCATGTTTAGTTTCAGCAACAGAGTGTGAAACTCCACATAAAATGGCGACGGCAACAGTTGCCAATATAAACGTTCTAAAACGTTCGTTGCGTACAATTGCAACAAAAACGAAACTCGTTCGTCCAGAAACGACCGTCACATTTTTTAGTTTTAAGCTTGGGGCTATTAGAAAAGCGATTTATGGTAAAATTATTGTACTTGATTAAGAATTTAGTTTATCCGAAAGCGATTTAAGATTCTAAAGAGAAGCAATAAGAATTGGTTCTTGTAAGTCTATTTGTAAGTTAAGGCTAGCGTGTTATCTCGTACCGACTTACGTACGTACACACGCGCTACATGACCCACTTCAAAACATTAAACGCACGTGCACGCGCGTATTCGTATTCGCGGGGGGTTTTCACCTCGGGCGGGCGCGGAAGTGTCTCTCGTGGTTCACGCTTATACGAGCAGCTTATTAGCGCGTCGACGTTCGTACGAGGAGTCAGGCGTGAAACAAAGGCGTGAGCATAATTATGCTCCCCGCAGGTTAGGGATATAGATTTTTTATTCAAACAGTACAATAAAATTATTCAATTTTTTCTCCGTATTTGAGTTAACATTTTGAAGACCTGTTGGCCGGCTTCGGTACATACAACATCCAACAGTTTATAAGAAATACTAGAAAATAACATTGATATTGGTGTAGGTAGTACATTTCGTGGCCTACGGCGATAAAAAACTGAAATGAACGGCATAAACAACAATGTCCTGCGCGGACCGCGAACAGACTACGGATTTCTAATAGCTGGAATTGAAATTATAGGCTGTTTTTTTCAAATCAGAAGTGGGATAAACATGTGCCTACTGTTGTCTTTTTTGCAGTGCAGGCTGAACCATAATGGTTAGAAACTTGAAATTGCACAGAGGTTCCTTCTATAACGTAAGGGAGTAAGAAGAAAGATTTTGTTTGTGGAAAATCATCAAATAACCGGGGTCCCGCTCTTGGGCAGAGCGAAAGGGAGTGTCAGACTTCTACTGACTAAAAACCACCCATGTTCCATCTTAGCCCTATATGTCGAGGCCGCAGTAACTTGTGAACAACCCGCAGCCCCGACGGTGAAATTCACCCCCTAGGAGATAAAACGAGGGTGCAAAGTTTGTGTCTTAAATCGTCATTTTTGTAGTTTAGCCGACAACCACACGGGCGTAGCCGCGGGCATCTATTTAATTATGGTGAAAATAACTACTTTAATTTAGTCGGTTGAACAGCCTCATCAAGTCTACTATTTTTAGTATTTGTTGATGGCAGATAAGGTCGCATTGAAAAATGAATTAGGCCTATGACTTTGGGCCGGGCATAGAATATAATACAGGGTGTTTGGAAGGGAGCTGTACATACGCCTAGGGTAGAAACTAGGGATAGTCTGCTACCTACCCCCGCCCATTATATTGACCTTGGCCTCAAGGTTTTTTTTTAATTTAAAATTATTTCTTTACCTTACTACGGTACTTCAGGCCCCATAACTTTTCTTCTCCACAATTTTCTGGTGTAAAATAATTTTTTGCAGGACCCTAAGACTCTAACGATTAAAACAAGACCATTAGCCGACCGGTCCCATGGATAGATTTTGAGCTACAGGTAGTTTTAGTCAAAAAATCAAATAAAAAATAATAATAAATTAAAAAAAAACCTTGAGGCCAAGGTCAATATAATGGGCGGGGGTAGGTAGCAGACTATCCCTAGTTTCTACCCTAGGCGTATGTACAGCTCCCTACCAAACACCCTGTATATTAGATTATAATGTACACCAAAATTGCAACACAACTTTTTTTTAACTACTGTTTTACAATATTGATAATTCATAAGCCATACCTGGGAACTTTCCAGTTTCGGTGATATTTATTGATAATCTAAGTCTTTTCAAAAATTAACTTTATTAGGGTTTCGTACCTATAGGGTAAAACAGGACCATATTAATAAGACTTTACTGTCTGTCCGCCCGTCTGTCTGTCACCAGCGGGGCGAGCACGGGCGTACCCAAGACGTTGGTGACAAGACGTTATAAATTATGTCATGTCTTAGAATTTGTCTTAAATGCTAGCACGGGTACCACATGTGATATAATTTAAGACGCGACTTGTCTTTCTTGTTGCTGACTTCATAGTGTGACCTAGTATATTAAAAAAATAAAAATGTCTATGAACATCTGAATAGGCGACCAAATAAAATAATACGTATAAAAGAGCACAGTTCATACAGTTAAACAACTTTTTTATTTTCTTGGGTACTAATTCATTTTTGACATAACACGTACGCGGCACGTCTTTCATTTTCTTTTCTTATTTATTATTTGATAACTTGCTACTAACTAAAAGTTCTGTTTTTCTTTTAAAAGTTTGATGTGATTTGTTTTGAAATATATTTGTCAGGCGGAAAATCCGTTGGAACTCCCTGTCTGGCAACTCGAACGGATTAGAGGAGTCCCGAATGTTTCTTCGGAATATTTTCCTACTTTAGACCTCTTGCCTTCGGGCAAGAACATAATTATAATAATTTACTGCCATTTGATGCAGTAGTAAGCAGAAAAATATACTTATATTTTTAATTTACTTTTATCACCACCTCCGAACGAACGTGATATAAACGAGCATATTCATCTGTCAAAATGTGACATTTGTTACAAAATGGGTGCGCCCATATTAGCAAATAAGACATAGGAGTCCCAACTAAACGTCAAGAAGTTATATCACATATCAAGAAATTATCTTACGCCGCCGTGCTAGCATTTAAGACAAAACGGTTTTATCGCCCAAACTGTGATAAAATGTGTGACTCATGCCATGTCACTGTAGGCCGTGCTCGCCGGGCAGGCTGTATCTCAAGAACCACGATAGCTAGACTGTTGAAGTTTTCACAAATTATGTATTTCTGACGCTACAACAACAAATACTCAAATCAAAATACAGCAAATTTTTAAAGGGGCTCCCATACATCAATCGCGATTTTTATAGATTATGATACAGAATCCTTAGTGCACGAGTCCTACTGGCACTTGGCCGGTTTTATAGTGCATGTTTTTTAAGGTTATAACTTTAATTATATCCATGACTTCTGTTCTATTCAATGCATTGGCACAATGTTTTGACTTTGAGTTTCATTGAGTCGTACTATAACCAGCAATAAATTTTGCGGACATAGTTTGATGTTTGTACAGAATGCTTGGGTGAAGCCTTCGTTTACACATTTTCTATTGCAGCCATAGTTGAATTAATACGACAAACGAAAACTTTTGAGATTTTGATTGAAAAAAATACCACATCCAGTTTACCTCTACATCTTCGCCCATCGTAAACTTGTCAACACAGTAACCACACTATTTTTCTTACGCTTTCAGGTTTATTATTGTTGTCATACTTTATTTATTATTTGTTTGCTAATAAAATATGTTAATGACAGCTTTTTCTTATGCAATTTCCTTTTGAAGTTACTTTGTATTCTTCCTTACTTAATCTTGACCAACTTTATTTGTTACTTTCAAGCCTGTAATTCCTGAAAGGTTATGCAGAGGAAGCTTATATGAGTAGTACACCCACATTTATGTTATGTATAGTCCAATGTAATAGGGGCGATTCTATTGCCATCAACTGGGCGCAAATGCAGATTCCGTGACTGCTGCAGAGAAATTCCTGATGGACAATAACCCAATTACTTTCCTCTCGCAGGTCTGCTGTAAGAAATTTCTTATGAAATAAGCAGTAACTTTGTGCTCTTCTATATTTTTAAGTTCTTTTCCTTTTATAGAAACAATTTTGGTAGCGTAAAGTGTTTTCAATTAGCAACATTATTAGATTGAATGCAATGTTTTAATTTTCAATGTTACTGCGGTACTCATAGATATTCAATCATTATTTAAGCTGTCACTTAGTAAAAGTTTGACATACTTTTGTACGACAAAACTGTCAAAACTTTTACTAAGTGATGGCCTAAGTAACCATTAAAGCTCTCTGAGTGCGGCAGTTAGTGTTTGTTTTTTATGTATTTATTTGTATGTATGTTTATTTTGTACCTATAAATATTTGTTTTTTAATTCTAATTAAAATTTTCCTGTTTGTCTTTTCTACCTACTGTCTCTAAATTTGTAGTCCAACTTTCCTCGTTCAGGTCTGTTGGAAGATTTATTTTTATAAATAATCAGTATCTCTTTGCTCTGCTATCTTAATGTTAAAATCCTACTAATATTTTAAATGCGAAAGTTTGTAAGGATGAATGGATGGATGGATGTTTGTTACCCTTTCACGCACAAACTACTGAACGGATGTAGATGAAATTTAGAACACAGATAGTTTATAACCTGGATTAACACATAAGATACTTATTATGCCGGTGTTATGATCGCGTGGGACAATTATCTAACTCCACGCGCGCGAAGCCGCTGGCACAAGCTGGTACTAAATAATTCCTGTTTAGTATTTTGTGTGCACATGAATAAAAACAAAGAAAATTAATAACCATTGTTCATTTTCTTTCGTTTTCCTTGTTATTTTTCTGGGAACTTATGAAGAATTTCTCTACAAAACCTGCTTACACAAGAGCATATTCATCAAGAGATTCTCGTAACTCTTTGGCCTGATCCAATTACTATAATATGTACTTGTAATACGTAAAGCTATTACGTCACTTGAAATGTGTACTTTCAGCATAGCAAATAATATCGAAGGATTTTATTTGCTATCGTCACTTTTATTTTTAACGACTTTAACCGCTCAAATGTACAGAGAGATAATACCGTATTAATTTTTAACCGTCAACCTTTTATAATAACCGGGTGTAATTACGATTATAAATTAATTTTATTCGCTTAGACAAGGTAAAAATTAACTCATCACACAGCCGTCAACCAAACATTCTGTACATCAAACGAAGTACCCCTACGAAAAAATTTTGCTAGGAAACGATTTTTTCCTAGGGGTTAAAATCAAATTTAACGGTAAAACAATGTTCCATTCCATTTCAAATGAAGCACTCTTAAAACATTGTGCTAGTGGATGCTTTGAATAGTAATTTTTTTATTTGCTTAACCAATATAAGGACCGGGTATTTGGTACATATATCTTTCATTTTATTTTTAATAGACCTTGATACGTTCACTTCTCGCCGAGATATCGGTCTTCAAATAGAAAAGGACCCTTCACATAGAAGGGTCTTTGATATCGATATCTCAGCAACCAAAGATCGCACAGAAAGTTAAAGGTGGGTTGCAAGAACTTGAATGGAATCTTTTTACGACTAGTCGTTGCTTTCTCGAGACTTTTTTCTTCTTTTTGTCACGTGAATTTGAAAATGCACCAAAAAGGGCTTTTGGTGGTTTTTTGGAAAATCTAGCACTGGATCGAAAATCGTATCGAATGCGCATGTTTTCTCTGCTCAAGTTACAGGCTGATTTAGTTAACTAAACCAAACTGACTTGATTATGCTATCAGTGCATACTGCATCATCCCCTTGGGAAGCACGTTCAATTTCCCTAAACCAAACACCCTATCAATAACAGTCGCTCAAAATAAACCCATCGAGTGCAATAACCCTAATTCAATAATCGATTCCGCAGCAATCGAATTATTTCCCGCATCGATTATAGCGGCTTATGTAACGATTTCCCAGCGCAATTGTATATAGTAGATAGGTGGTTGCAGAAGGTCGGCTTCATACCGCAAGCAAAAACTGGTGTAAGTACACATTGACGTGTATAGGAAACGAACTCGCTATGCACGATGCTTAAATAAATACATTTACATATTAAGATTTTTTATATTTAGTAGTAGGTATTCTCATAAATAAAAAAAGTGCGTATGCCTAGTGTAGACAATTTGTCATTTTAATAATTAGCCATTTAAAGAATTGGCTATTCAGAGAAGTAGGCCACGACCAATCGATCAATTTGAGAATTATTATTTTTGCGACTTTGATGCCCTAATACAAATTAGGCTATTAGAGAGCTGTTATTATAACAAAGGAAGTACTTGTCTGTTTTGTATTACACTGGTTGGAAATAAAATAGATTTTATAGACTCAATGCAATTCCAAAAATGTTTTGAGTGACAGATGACCTAAGCACTTAAGTAGAGCGTGATCGAAGCTGATGGAACCCCATGGAATAATATGGAACCCTTTGGAACCCTATGGCGCCCTATAAAATTCCATGGAACTATATAAAACCCTATCGAGGGTTACTATGGGGCGCGAGACGCGGCGACACACGTGCGTTTTCACTCGTTGTTTGGAGTTAGCCTTTTGTGATAGTCTTTTTCGTAGCTGTATACAAAGCTGGTGGTATCTAAACGTTAACAAACGGGACTGGGAAATAAGCTCATATGTAGTGTCGCTTGCATTCCCCTGGAGGACAAACGAACTGGCTAGTGCGGGGAAAGGATTCGTAATGAGCTGCAAAGCATTTTCATTCTTATCGATTATCGTTTAACTTAGGTTTTCTTAATATAGTTCTCTCTCATTTTGTATAAATCGCACGGTTATTGATTGAGTATTTTTTATAGGTTGTGTATAGAATGTACCTACGTGAGAAACAATAACACAAATTAAAAAAATGCATTTCAGATGCTTGCGATCGCGGCAGACGCTTCCAACTACCGCGTAGGCGCGGGCTTGACTGTGAGTAATGGGCTAGCTCACCGACCGTCTATCTTATGACGACAGCGTATTCATGTTCCATGCACGCCTCATAGAGATGTCATCAACATTGAATGGGCCCGCAAAGGCCGACGCTTGTCGTGATGCGGGTTGTTCGGAAGAGATACCGCAGCCCTCGAACACAAAGTTAGACCTTTGGTAGAAGGTTTTAGTCAGACATTCGTAGATTTATTATAAATTAGGTGTGTTGGTGTGATTATGGTGTTTTAACTATATGTATAGCTCTAGGCTAAGACGTATTTGTAGCCCCACATTTCGAGAACTCCTTGTCGATTCTTATAAAATCGAGTTTTTTTCTCGATTAAAGCTTCAATTGTCCCATCCCTAATGTAAGTACGGCTATGTACTGAATCTGGGCTGTTCAGGGACTACCTTTGGCGTGGTTTAAATATATATTTAACTTAAATAAGATCTAGTACATCTAAATTAGCCTAGTTTACATCGAGACTGAAGGAAAATTATTAATTTGTAAAGTATGTTAAAGGAATTCATTGATCTTCGACATACGTAGCAGGTAGTCAATGGCCTGTAAGTCTGACAACCAGTCTTACCAAGCGGTATCGTATCACTCAGTACTAACTGACCTCCACTATCCACTCACATCCATCTGACCTCCACAGCTCAGTTAGTACTAACTGAGCTGTGGAGGTCAGATGGCAGTCACTATCTACAGCTAAAATACTGGTATTCAGCTGCCTCCAATTAGACTGGAAGCCGACCACAATATAGTTGGCAATAGGCAAATGATAATCGTGTATTTGTGAATTAATAAGCTATCAGTAGGTACCAACAAGTAGCGGCCAGTGACGTGTTAATGGTGGCCTACGCCGTTGCCAGCAGAATAGGGTAGTTAACAGAAAAAATCTAATTAGTACGTCTGTTAGATTTACAAAAAATATTGTACACGTATTTTTTTTTCACGTAAATAAACAATGAAGACGATACAGTGCTTTGAAAACTCATGGGACGCCATATTGGCATTTTTTAACGGTCAGTGACGTCAGAAACCCCCAATCAAATCTTTGACCGTTTTATCATCGTCAATTTTTATTGATTTGATAAAACAAAAAATACGTTTCCAATATTTTTCGATAATCTAACAGACGGACTAATTAGAATCACATTTTTATTAGTCAGTAATCCTCCCTATTACTAACATCTAAATAATCTACCCCTCGGTTTCTCCATTTCCACTACAATACAAGAAAGTTTCCAACACATTTGTTTTGATTTCTATGGCATTGGTCCGATCAAACTTTAGCTCGTCCCAACATCAGTCGCTTGATCGATCATTTAGTTCAACTTGTGGAGATGCATTGTGGATTTGTCGAGCAGCTGGATTTGCAGTGTTGGTCTCTGGTTACGATAGAGGATGTCTTCAACTTTAGTTTTCTATAGCTTTATTGAGAGGTTTTAAATAAGAGTTTGAATGGTCAGAAGTTTAGTACACAGCTTAATAGTGAAAGTTTGACAGTTTATCATTGAAGCTTTCAGTTTTCATTGAGGCCTTCAGTTACAGTCGGTAAAAACGGAATCCATAAAGAATCACGTTGTCCATCTTTTTGTTCGTCTATCAAGAACCTTTTTCTCACGAACACGTTGAGGTATTAAGCTGAAATTAATATCAAATCGGCTACCTTGGTGCAGTGAAAAAAGTCAATCTGATAAATTGACGCGTTATTTCAAATAATAGGTCTTTACCTATGAAATTGCCGTTTTGTATGAAAAAATTTAAACGAATTTTTTTCATGTATTTTTTATTTGTATTAATCGAAGTAATCACCCATGCAATCAATGCATCTTTGCCAACGCAGTGGCAGTTTATTGATGCCCTTCTTAAAGAAATCAGCTGGTCGGGAGGCAACAAATTCTTCAAAGGCATTTTGTACTGCCTCTCGGGTATTGAATTTTTTTCCCGCCAAGAAGTTATCCAAATTCTAGAAAAAGTAGTAGTCTGTAGGCGCAAGGTCTGGTGAGTAGGGCGGATGACGGAGAGCTTCCAACCCCAGTTCTTGCAACTTGGAGACCGTCTGCTATGCAGTATGAGGTCGCGCGTTGTCGTGCAGGAGCAGCGGAGACGAGCGATTGACCAATGCTGGTTGGAGATGTGCCAGCTTCTCCATCATTGTGTTCAGTTCTTCACAGTACACATCTGCAGTAATGCTCACCCCGTTTGGTAAGAAGCTGTGATGAATCACACCGGCGCTAGACCACCAAACAGTGACCATCACTTTTCTAGGGGTAAGTTTTCGTTTAGGGCATTGTTTAGGTGCTGAACCAGGATCCAACCAACTTGCTGAGCGCTTGCGGTTATCAAACAGAATTCATTTTTCATCGCAGGTAACAATGCGGTTCAAAATTCCTTCATTTGTGTGTCTGTTGAGCAGTGGCAAGGCACGTCTCGACGTGTACTTCGCGCTGGCGATCATTGAGTTCGTGGGGCACCCATTTGTCAAGCTTTTTTACCTTGCCAATTTGACGCAAATGGTCCAATATTGTTTTGACGCTAACGTCGAAAGCTGCTGCTAATTCAGCCGTAGATTGTGTATCAACAGCTTCCATAATCGCCTTTAATTCGTAATTGTCGACCAAAGTCTTCGGACGACCGCGAGGTTCATTTTTCAGGTCGAAATTTCCAGAACGGAAGCGAGCAAACCAATAACAGGTGGTGCGTTGGTTTGTAGTGTTAGCTCCGTAAACGTCGTTGATGTTGCGTGCCGCTTGTGCCGCGTTGCTGCCACGACGGTACTCATATTCCATAATTACTCGAATTTTAACGTATCCATGATGACGAAAAAGATTGAAATGCGATGAAAATGTAACACTAATCAATAAACAAATGACTACTTTTGGAAAAAAAAAACATGTTTTTAAAATTGTAGTGTATAGCCTCCTTTAGATTATTAACCATGTATGTTTTCTCCTTTATATTAGGTATCATATGATATGCTTACCTAGCTATTACATCGTTTTACTTATTTCTATTCATTATACTATTGGCAGTCAACCTGACTTGTTATTTGCTTTACCCGTACAACACCAATCATCTCATGGCGACCCTGCCAGTCCTGCTACTACCTTAAAAACCAAGGACATGGAGTTCAGAACAGTATAATCACCGCGGAATTCAGTTTCATAAAATGAGACCATCAATATAATTACATAGAAATCACTACAAGATGTGTCGCTCAACGGTGGAAAAAGAAGAGGTTTTCATCAACCAAAACGCTGCGGGCAACAACCAGGCCACGTTAAAAGATGTGGCTCAGCACATGGAGAAGATGAACATTGTAATGTACGCGCTGCTGGCTATATGCATTATTACATTAGCCTACTTTGGGGTGCGTTTGTACAAACGTTGCCATCGCCATTGGATCCAGGAGGAAATTGGTCTTCGCGCCATTCACCGTATCCGGGCTTCTATCAGAGGAGCAAATAACGCCGAAACAACAACCTAAAGAACCGTGAGTTACACGCCAACATTATATACAAAGTGTTAGTTCTACTATTAAGTGAGTGTTTTATTTACTTTTGAGTGCATTTCAAGCCAACGCGAGTGTTAAAAAGTAGTATAACTATTAATTATGGACATTAAAACTAAAAAAATAATTAACTATATTAGTATCAAAAAATAGAATGGGATCACATTTCATTACGTTCCGAGTTAACTTTTCTATAATCGTGTACATTTGCTTGCGTAACTTGATACTTCGCAGCAAAATTGAGCTTACGACGACATTTAGTCGCCGCGCTGCAAGTAACTTAACACTATTGTTAGTCATTTTTACTTGGAATGATAATATACAGCAATGACTAAATGACTCGATTCTATTTTTAGACGATGATTGATGTATTGGTAGACAATTATGTTTTATTAGAACAAATAAGAAAATATTTGGTTAAAAAGGGTAAAGCTAGATATTTAGGTAAGGTTGCTGAGACTAAATTAAATGAAGCAACAAATATTTTTGATAAATGCAGTGAAATATTATTACTTTTAGAATCTAAGAAAGATACGCAGATTATTTCTTCTGCGACAGAAATTTATAAAGATAGTAAAAAAGTTTATGAGACTATTAAAACCTTGTGTATTTCTCCTAATACAGAGTCCGTCAAAATGGACTTCGATTTAAAAACAGCTTGTAACTTATTACCCGTTATGGACGATTCGGAAAATGTGACGAAACGATTGATTGATGGTATTGAGATGTATTCCGATATGATTGGCGAGACTGATAAGGAATTGTTAATTAGGTTTATTTTAAAAAGCAGATTATCAGAGATTGCGAAGTTGCGGATGGCTTTAAAGTATTCTTCTATTACAGAATTAATCAAGGACATGCGTACGCATCTCTTAACAAAAAAGTCGTTCACAGCAATCCAATCGCGTCTTCAAAATATTACACAAGGTCGGCGTTCGATTGATGAATATGGTTCAGAACTTCAAAAGCTTTTTACTGAGTTAACAATAGCTCAAGCTGATGGAGACTGTAACAAATACGATATTTTGAAGCCATTAAACGAAAAGTTGGCAATAAGAACATTTTCCGAGGGTATTAAAGGCTCTAAACTTAGCACGATAATTGCAGCTCGTAATTATAGCTCACTAAAGGACGCTATCCAGGCAGCTAAGGATGAGGAGTGTTCGCTGACACCAGGTGCGAGTACAAGCGACGGTAACGTCATGCATTATTCTGGTAAGTATTATTCTCACCACAGAGGAAAGCGAGGTATGTATGACAATAATTACTATGGACATAGACGTCAAGGATATCGAAGCCATCAAGGGTATCGAGGACAAGGTGCACAAGGACGAGGTCAGTCATCAAATAGGTATGCACGTGGGAATAATTATGGTAATCGCGGTAACCGATCAAGAGGTTCCCATAATTCAGGTTATTTTAGAGGCTCAAAATATAGAAATAATCAGCCGTCACATGATCGAGGTAATACGCGTCAAATTTATTCGGCACAAGCAACTAATGCTAACGACAGCAGTGCCCAAACCCAAACTGCTCAAATGATAGACCAAACAGAAAAATTTTTTCGTGACCCACCCAGAAATACTAGCTTTTAATGGACAAACTAAATTAATATCATTTAATTTAAATAATAATCAATATTATTGGCTTCTTGATACGGGGGCTTCTTTGTCGATTGTACGAAAAGAATGTTTACCTCTAGATAATATTTCGATTATAGGACCTGACATTTTAGTCAATGGCATAGCTGGTCAAATACGTTCACTAGGTCAAGTTTGTCTTGAATTGTCATCACCGCCATTAGGTGACATATTCACACATAAGTTTCATGTATTTGATAATCTACCTATCAAAGCTGATGGAATTATTGGATTAGATTTCTTAAGTAAATATTCGTCGAATATTAATTTAGAGACTAATGTATTAACTTTATATATAAACAGAAAGATAATTAAAACTAAAATTATAGATATTACGGAATGCAAGTCAGAATTTTGGACTGTTCCGGCGAGAAGTGAATCGGTTCACTATGTAGAGTTAAATTCAACTTTAAAGGAAGATTACGTTATTAGTGCACGTGAATTAGGGAAAGATTTGTTTTTAGCAAGTGCAATCGTACGGGCAAATAAAAATAAAATACCAATAAGAATACTGAACGTAAGTGAAAAGCATATTCGTATTCCTGTTTTCACACCGAATATGCAGCCCTTAACTGAATATGAATGCTACTCATTTGATAAACAAAAAGCTGATGCAAGTAGAGCTCAGACTTTAAGTGCGTTATTGAAATTACAACATCTAAAGTCAGAAGAGAAAACTTCAATTGAAGATATTTGTAAAAAATATTCTGATATTTTTCACTTACCAAATGATAAACTATCGACAACAAATATTTATGAACAAAAAATTACACTTAAACCTAATACTAATCCAATTTACGTAAAACCTTATAGACTACCACAACAAATGAAACAAGAATTAAATAAACAAATTAAAACTATGTTACAAAATGATATTATAGAAGAAGCACACAGTGAGTGGTCAAGTCCAGTTCTACTAGTACCCAAGAAAAGTGACGATAATAATGAAAAGAAGTGGCGTTTAGTAGTCGATTATCGAAAGCTAAATGAAAAAATTCAGGATGACAGGTTCCCACTACCAAACATTACTGAAATTTTAGATTCTCTATCAGGAGCTATTTTATTTAGCCATCTAGATTTACATTCTGGTTACTATCAAGTTGCACTTAACACTGAAAGCAGGAAATGTACAGCATTTAGTACTAATACTGGTCAATTTCAAATGAAACGTATGCCTATGGGGTTAAAAATTTCCCCAAGTGCTTTTAGTAGGGTAATGACGATAGCAATGTCTGGTTTAACTTTCGATAAATGTTTCGTTTATTTAGATGATTTAATTGTTTTTGGACGTAATTTAGAGTCACATAATCGTAATTTAATAGATATTTTCGAAAGACTGAGAAAAGTAAATTTAAAATTAAATCCCGCCAAATGTCAGTTTCTAAAAAAAGAACTTTTATATCTCGGTCATATTGTTTCTCCACAAGGTGTATTGCCTGACCCAGAAAAAATTACAGTCCTGAAAAAATATCCCGTACCAAAAAATGCAGATGAGGTTAAACGGTTTGTTGCCTTTTGCAATTACTATAGAAAATTTATACCTTGTTTTGCTGAAATTACAATGCCACTAAATAAATTATGCAGAAGGAATGAACCCTTCATTTGGACACAAAGTTGTCAAAATTCTTTTGAAAAATTAAAACAGTCTATGACAAGTCCACCAATATTACAATACCCAGATTTCTCAGATAACAGTAAATTTATATTGAAAACAGATGCTTCAGGAATAGCTATTGGCTCAGTTCTTTGTAATAAAAATATGAAACCGGTTGCTTATGCTAGTAGACCATTAAACAAAGCAGAGAAAAATTACCCAACAATACAAAAGGAGTTGTTAGCAATTGTATGGTCAGTCAAATATTTTAGACCTTACTTGTATGGCAAACATTTCGTTATAGAAACAGACCATAAGCCATTAATATATTTATTTGGGATGAAAGACCCTTCAAGTCGTTTGTTAAAATTTAGATTGACACTAGAAGAATACGACTATGAGATAGTGTATGTTAAAGGAAAAAATAATGTCGCTGCAGACGCATTGTCCAGAATTGTGATAACATCGGATGAATTGAAAAGTATGAATAATGACGTAGTAACTGTATTGACAAGAGCACAAAAGAAAAGAATGAATGATATGAAGGATGCAAGTAACACGGATGTGTTTAATAAAACCGCAAACTCAAGGTCTGATCAGCCAAGAGTTGTGGAAATTGTAAAGAAACCTACAGATTCTGTAGAAGTTATTTTAAAAGAAGGCGAAGATATAAAGAAATTAATGAAAACAAAAAGGATATCCTTCAATGAAAAATGTTTTGCATATGAAGAAAAGACAAAGAGTCTATTTATAAATCTTGATTTTCGTTCACAATTTACGCGAGCCGAATTTGTGTCGGAATTGAGTAAAATATGTAAGAAATTAAATATAAAAGAGATATGTATAATAAAAGATAAAAAGAATGCTACCTTCGTTAAAGACTTAAGTCAAGAAATTGAATCGATGAATACTTGGTCCGGACCACGAATTCATATTTTAAGAGGAGTTAAAAGAATCACTGATGATGACGATATTAAATTCATTTTACATGACTTTCATTTACTGCCAACTAGTGGTCATGCTGGTGTGCGCAGAATGATAAATAACATTAAAAGACAATTTTACTGGCCAGGAATAGAAAATGACGTCCAAGATTTAGTATCAAGGTGTGAGAAATGCCAAAAGATGAAACATGGTAAGCCTATTAAGGAACCCATGTGTATAACTACTACGTCAACTTATGCCTTTGAAAAAATATTTTTAGATATTGTAGGTCCATTGCCTCAAGATTACGAAGGTAATGTTTACATACTAAGTCTCCAGTGTGAGTTGAGTAAATTCGTGGAAGCATATCCACTTAAAACTAAGGACACTGTAACTGTAAGTAAAGCTTTAGTAGATAATTTTATCCTTAGATTTGGACTACCAAAAACAATAGCAACTGACCGAGGTGCTGAATTTATGTCATCAACAATGGAACAGGTTTGTAAGCTTTTAAACATTGATAAAGTATCATCAACTGCCTACCATCATCAATCTATAGGTTCGTTAGAAAATTCTCACAAAAACTTAGGGGCATTTCTGAGAATTCAATGTGATAAAAAACCACAAACATGGTCATATTGGTTAGCTTACTGGTGTTTTAGTTACAATACCACTGTACATTCAGCAACAAAATATCAACCTTTTGAGCTTGTATTTGGTAGACCTTGTAATGTTCCTTCTAGATTATGCAATGATGTTGAACCATTATACAATCCAGAAAATTATTATAGTGCACTTAAGTATAAGCTTCAATTAGCTAATAAAGATGCTAGAAATAATTTAGTATTAAGCAAATGTAACCGAAAAAACAATTATTATGATAAATATTTGAACCCAATTCAATATAAGAAAGATGATTTAGTATTGATTAAAAATGAAACTGGTCAAAAATTAGACCCATTATTTGAAGGACCATTTACAGTTTTAGAAGATTTAGGATGTAATGTAAAAATTAGAAAAAATAATAAAAATGATATTGTTCATAAAAATCGAACCAAGCCATTTGTATCATAAGTTCCTAATTGTAGTAATAAGTAAAAAATAAAAAATAGTTTAAGATTATTTTTATTTTTTTTTATATTGCCGGAGGTGTAGTGTATAGCCTCCTTTAGATTATTAACCATGTATGTTTTCTCCTTTATATTAGGTATCATATGATATGCTTACCTAGCTATTACATCGTTTTACTTATTTCTATTCATTATACTATTGGCAGTCAACCTGACTTGTTATTTGCTTTACCCGTACAACACCAATCATCTCAAAATAAAATTAATTTGAAATTAGAATTCTTAGCCAAACAAAAATTATTTTGATTTGAAATGGCCATTACTGCAGAACGGCAATTTCATAGGTAAAGACCTAATATTTTGAACCTAGGATAAAACAAAAATCGATAAGTAATATCAATCACTATAGAAAAAGAAACCTTTTATATTCGACCGCCAATTAACATCTTTTTGCAACTTAAATCTTCTTAGAAAGAAAAACCAAAGACAATGTTGTTACTTACGCCTATCCCAACGAGACGTTTATGCTGATTTATTCACCCCCTATAAATATAAGTCTATGGTCACGAGCTACCACTCAAGCGACACGCGTGTTGCGTTAGCGTCTAAGAGGAATCGAATGAAATGAAAGCAATTTAATAGAAGTCTCCTGACTAAAAAAAATATGATTCTAATAAGTACGTCTGTTAGATTATCGAAAAATATTGAATAAGTACGTATTTTTTCTGTTATGAAATCAATAAAAATTGACTAAAGTAAATCGCGTCAAATATTTTAGTAGGGGTTTGTGACGTCACTGACCGCAAAAAATGTCATACTAATGTCTATGAATATGATGTCACACGAGTTTTCAAACGTCTTCATTGTTTGTTTATGAAAAAAGAGAAAATACCTATATGTCCAATAACTTTTTTGGAAATCTATTGATGGACTAATTAGATTTTTTTTGTTAAATATCCTATTGTTAAGGTTTCAGATTAGCCTGCTTTCGGTGTCTACAAGGTAATTTTTGGAGACGCGTGTACGCACGTATACTCGCGTTTTGTTTTACACCTGACTCGTATGAGTGTTGACGAATTTATAATATCGTATGTGTTAGCGTAAACTGTGAGAGACACTTCCGCATGTGATCGCCAACACGCGCGTATGTCGGTACGAGCTTATGCGCGCTACAAAACTAGTCTAAAATCGCTCTTAGAATGCAGGAGTCTCCCTGACGCGATGACCGAATAAACAAAAGACACGCGCGTGTTGCTTAAACGCAAGTTGTGTCACAAGAAGCTTCTGCCAAGGTCGTGTATAAGGGATCTTATGTTGATTTATTCACCGCATTTAGATCTATGACTGTGTTTCCCCATAAACTTCAATCCACCATCAACCATCCGCACTATGTAGTATTGAGATTTGTGTGTTCGGGAAATGAAGGGAAAAAACAAAATGTTCAAGGGATTTTTCCATATTGAGGTAACAGGGATAAGAAAAAGGTGATGAGATTATTTATTTCTGATAGCCAATATCACTGAGTTTTGTACCTGATGTCAGATTTAGAGAGTTCAGATACTGACCTAGATACTGAAATTGCATGGCGACATAAGAATCCAACAGGGCCAAAATTGTTTTAAAAGGAAAGTAGAGACTTAAAGATTCATGAAAGATATAAACATAGGTTTATGAAACAATTAAATGAAAAAGGATAAAAGTAAACAGTTGTAAATAAAAGAAATATGTTTATTTGGTGAAAAAAAAACAGAAAATCTTAAAGTTAATATCTCACTACTCACAGTCAGACAGGCTGAGACAAATAGTCCTAGTTCAACCGGCAACTAGGGCCCGACACTGATTTCCAACTAAACCTGGTGTGGTGCGGTGACATAGGGTAGTTAACAAAACAAAACTAATTAGTCCGTCAGTTAGATTTCCAAAAAATATTGGACATGTATTTTTTCTTTTTTCACGTAAACAAACAATGACGACGATACACTGCTTTGAAAACTCGTGTGACTAAGAACTTATATAGAATCTTATTTTGTTTAGTCAGCAAACGTCCCTATTCTCAAAACAAGCGATGATGCAAAAAATACTAATTACACACTTAAGAAAAAACGAAGCCTAAACGTGACTCATGTTACATATAAAACGAATAGACACATTAAAAAAACAATTTTAAAAACTCCCATCAAATCAGTAATATAAGTCCCGATACTCCTTACAGTATTCTATTCTCTTAGTAACTTTGCGCCACAGAATAGACAACTACAGAAAGATAGATCCATACGATGACAGGAAACAAGCGTACACACCCACATCGCGATCTGTAGGCAATCAAAATGACGGCACGGTTGGTGCAGTGGTTGAGCGATTGGACTGCTGCGCTGCATGTCGCGGGTTCGATCCCCGCACGAAACAAATATTTGTATGGCCTACAGATAGTTGTTTCGGGTCTGAGTATTTGTGTATGTGAGCTTAAATGTCTGTGAACGCACCCACGATACAGGAGAAATTCCTAGAGTGGGCCAGTACGTTTTTTGTTTTAAAAAAAAAACAAACAACACATGGACACCAATTATGAAATGTTCCGTGATACGTGCACGATATAACGATCTCTTACTTGGGTCATAAACAAAAATAAAATCTGGGCTTGAGTGTGCTTGCATTCATTGCACGTGAAGCGGGTCTATAATGTGCGTTCGTTTTATCGTTGTATGTACATAGCAAATTAATAAGGAACAACGTAGAAAGTTTTCAATCATAACCTAATTGAAAGAGGTCCCGTAATGAGCTGTTACCCCACGGTTGTTTTCGGGCCTAGAAATAGACCGTAAAATCCTAGGCTGATCTTTCTCTTAATGTGTCGGATTACCGACCCATGAGAGTAAGGTCACTTTTGCACCATAAAATATCATTTCCTACATCAATGGTTAGTCTCTGCTGAATGCCATAAATGAAAACGCAGAAAAATCGCTATGTGACGTCAGTTATGACGTATAGTACCAATATAGCGTTGTAGATGGCACCACATATGAAGCTAACCTTCTGTTATCTATCTTTTCTGTGTTCCTCTCGGCGGAAAGTGGAACTCTTTTCTCATGCAAATACGTCATTAGGTTGGAACGATAACAATTTGCTGCGGAGTCGAATTTTAATGCATGATAATGCCTCCTACGATAAACGTCGCGATGTTCCGTAAATCTTTATCGAGATTTTTGGTACTCTTTGGTTGGCGGATTGAAATTAGGTTTATTTGGTACTAAGTTTTTTTTATTATGAAACGTAACTTGAAAAGGGATCTGCCTCGTTGGTCTATGGTCGTAAGCGTGACTGCTGATTATAAAGTCCTAGGTTGGATGGGTTTTTGGTCTGGGTGTATGTGAGTTTAAATGTTTCTAAACGCACCCATGATATCGGTGAAATTCCTAGAGTGTGGTAACGTCTTTCTAAAAAAAACTTTGCAGTTGCCACGGTTAGTAGTTATCACGCGAAATTATACAAACAAGATAATATTTGTAACAAATATTTTCCGCCTACAAAGGAAAATAATGTTTTTTTAACTAAAACCAGAAACCTTTTAAGGTGGAAGCTCACATCTGGCCCGCGAAATTCTAATTTTCTTACGTTTTTGGCAATTTGCAGGCCAGTGCTTGGTTGTATGTTTATGAAAATTTGATTTACGACTGTAAGACGTATGAAGTTACCGAATTATAACCATCAAAATTATCAATACAACCCTCCAAGTTCATTTTCATGTCAAGATTGATTTTTGCATGTAAAAGTCATTCTTTAGTAATTTAGTCGTCGTTCTTTAGTAGTTAGTAATTTTGATGGTTCCAACCCCAGTTCTTGCAACTTGGAGACCGTCTGCTGTGCAGTATGAGGTCGCGCGTTGTCGTGCAGGAGCAGCGGAGACGAGCGATTGACCAATGCTGGTTGGAGATGTGCCAGCTTCTCCATCATTGTGTTCAGTTCTTCACAGTACACATCTGCAGTAATGCTCACCCCGTTTGGTAAGAAGCTGTGATGAATCACACCGGCGCTAGACCACCAAACAGTGACCATCACTTTTCTAGGGGTAAGTTTTCGTTTAGGGCATTGCTTAGGAGCTGAACCAGGATCCAGCCAACTTGCTGAGCGCTTGCGGTTATCAAACAGAATCCATTTTTCATCGCAGGTAACAATGCGGTTCAAAATTCCTTCATTTGTGTGTCTGTTGAGCAGTGCAAGGCACGTCTCGACGCGTACTTCGCGCTGGCGATCATTGAGTTCGTGGGGCACCCATTTGTCAAGCTTTTTTACCTTGCCAATTTGACGCAAATGGACCAATATTGTTTTGACGCTAACGTCGAAAGCTGCTGCTAATTCAGCCGTAGATTGTGTATCATCGGCTTCCACAATCGCCTTTAATTCGTAATTGTCAACCAAAGTCTTCGGACGACCGCGCGGTCCATTTTTCAGGTCGAAATTTCCAGAACGGAAGCGAGCAAACCAATAACAGGTGGTGCGTTGGTTTGTAGTGTTAGCTCCGTAAACGTCGTTGATGTTGCGTGCCGCTTGTGCCGCGTTGCTGCCACGACGGTACTCATATTCCATAATTACTCGAATTTTAACGTATCCATGATGATGAAAAAGATTGAAATGCGATGAAAATGTTACACTAATCAATAAACAAATGACTACTTTTGGAAAAAAAAAAACCATGTTTTTAAAATAAAATTAATTTGAAATTAGAATTCTTAGCCAAACAAAAATTATTTTGATTTGAAATAGCGAGTACTGCAGATCGGCAATTTCATAGGTAAAGACCTAATATTAGCAGTAACTAAATTCGCGTGAAACATGTTAGCTGTCATGTAAATATATTTTTTTAAAGGGGACTATATTTCTTGTCACCAAGTTGTATCACCTAATATATAGAAATATCACCACTAAATATTTTCGTTCTCAGATAAACAAAAAGTATTTCCAGAAATGAATTATCAAATTAATGTTAATATAATTATGTGTAAAATAAGAGCAACAAAAAGGTAGTGCATTAGATGAATATAAACTTCGTTCTTATAATAATAGTTTTATTACATAAACAATAGTTTTGTGCCCAGAATGGTAGATCTGTCACCAAATAATGCTGACAGAAACCCTAACCCTAGAGGGTCGACGTCAAGGTCACCCCGAGGTTCGGTTAGTTAGGTTCCTTTAATCCCTGCAGACAGAAATAGGAGCCCCGTGCAGCGGGGCTCCTTCGACCTGCTGACGGAAAGTAAAGTTTTTTTGAAACTTAATGAAAATTTCTGGTGACATAATATATTATTATGATACCTTTAAATTAGTTTGCTTATATACTTATTAGGACAAAACTATTATAATACATACAAAAACATTTATTTGCTACTAGAGCCTATATCTCCATGATTTTAGGTGATTTATTGTGGAATTGATTTTATACTGTTTGGAGACTACGTTTTGATGACAAACCTACTATTTTGGGGACAAACCCTATTACTTAAGAAACACAATACTTATTAAATTGGCGATAGCTTAAATGATACCCTTTTTTAAATAACAGCTTAGGGTTTTTTTTAAATTATCTATAGAAATAAAATGCAGCAAGCAGTGGATGTCTTTCGGATGAAATGGTGATGATGAAAATTAAAACCCTTGAACTTGTAAACAAAATCTTATTGCAATAAAAATAGTAATATATTATTTTGTAATAAGTCGCGAGCAGCAGCTAGTGTATTTTTTTTAGAAATATTAAAGTTACATTGAAATCTGAGCTATTGCAGACTTTATCACATTTCGCTTAAATTTTAATTACAAACTTAATTGCAATCCCCTAATCCCCACATCTTTTCTTAAATCCCTACCATTTTGCCTTTCTAATCCCCCAACTTAGCAACACAAAGTTTCTCTCAAACAAAACACACTCGTGTTTCAGACGCCATCTTTCAAAAAGACACATCACACAAGTCAACTCAAAACCACACGAGCAAAGTGCAACTTTGAACTTGTTCATAAAGGGCTGACGTGGACGTCTCGACGAAATTTGACGACTTTTAACGAGAAAACCCGAGTGAACTTTGTGCCACGTACAGACATGGGGCAGGATTGTTCTGGGAATGCTTTGATGCGTATGTTTTTGACTGTTCTTTTATTAGTTTAAGAGTAAACAAAAGAGCATGAAATGTTGCCGTAGAGGTAATGAAACAGAGAAAACTCACTAAGTACTAACCTTAGTACAAGCGTAATTTAAGAATTTTGTAGATCTATTTTTTTTTTTTAAACAATGGGGTATTAGACTGACTAAAACAAACATGATTCTGTTTAGTCTGTCTGTTAGGTTATCGAAAAAAATTGGATACGTGTTTTTTGTTTTATCAAATTAATAAAAATTTACGAAAGTAAAACATGTCAAAGAGCGTGAGTGTGGGGGCTGGTGACGTCACTTTCTGATAAAAAAATGAAGATACTGTGACGTCGCGCGACTTTTCGAAGCACTCTATTGTCTTCATTATTTTATTGTTTACGTGAAAAAAGAAAAAATACATGTCCAATATTTTTTGAAAATCTGTCTGACGGATTAATTAGATTTTTTTTGTCAACTACCCTATGTAGAAACAAGATGGCCACGTCTGTGGTTAATAGCCGACGACATGTTGGTGGCTACGCTTACAGTCGCGTCAGCTCATCGGCGTCAATAATGTTGTCTGTCAGTCCTTCTCTAGACTGTAGAAGTTGTAAAAGTGTGCGGACGGTGACTGCGGGATCAGGTCGTGGTGCTCCTGACCACGACCTGATCCCGCCGTCACCGTTTTAGAAGATAAAATCGGGATAAAAACTCCTATGTGTTAATCCAGGTTATAAACTATCGGTGTACCAAATTTTATCTAAATCTGTTCAGTAGTTTTTGCGTGAAGAAGTAACAAACATACACACTCACAAACTTTCGCCCTCACAATATTAGTGTGAAGTGTGATTAGTGACGATAAGGTAACAGTGGCATGCTTTGCGTCACCATCCACGCGTGGCACTTTCCTCAGTGTGTGTACACGGCTTAACAAGAATATCCGAGTGAACTTTGTGCAATTAGTGGCGGGAACCGAACGGTTATAACCCTATGGTTAATGATGGTGTCGTAATTAAAGCATATGGGATAGTTTTATAAAAGGAACGGCGGCATTCATATAATAATGAGGGACAGGGTTGGGTTGTGAATGTTTTAATGGTTTGCAAGTTTTGTTTTTGAAAGCTGTGTTACTTCTATGTGTTCATTTATGAGGTTTTTGAATGTTAATTATTAAGGTCTATAAATAAGTATCAGTTCTGATTGCATTCAGTTAAAACCCGTATCTTGATATAGGAGTATTACATAGTCTATCGAAATTATTAGTTCTGTAAAGTAACTTTGGTTCTGTAAAGGTTCGAACTAATTGCAGTTATCGAACAGCGACAGTAAGTATTTGTATGGAGGTAGTATCTTTATCTTCCAGTTCAATAATTCTCGAGATGTAGCGGGCGAACACTGAAAAAAAAGTTTCGTGCTATGTAACCAAAACTTTGTCTACCAGTTACATAAAATTAGTGACAGCCGAACCAGTGTAACACATAGCAAAAGCCAGTTGAGTTACTGGAGTTGTGTCGCTTCTAAATAATCTTTTTTTAGTTTTGTATTGCTAATTGCTTTTGATGTGTGTTTTCGAACCGTTTGTCTACGGCTTAACTCATTACAAGTTACCATTTGCCAAACTATCCAGTCAATATAGCACCTCATTTATGTTTTAGTAAGATATCTGTTTGTCTATAAGTAATTGTTTTTGCGGTTATATTACTCAAACGGTTTTGTAAATTATTACCAAATAACGTTATTAACACAACTTAACTTTCTCATTGTCTAATCAAACCTTTTTACAGTGTCAAGTCAAACTTCGCAGCAAGTTTAGCTGATTCGTTTTGCTGCCTTCCCAAATGCTATGACTGATAGTAACTAAATTAATTTGTTATTATCAACGTAGTATTTTGCTTATTAGTGCCTAATAGTTTTGATATATATGGATAAATAGTTATGCTTTATTAAGATTACTGTTTTGATATATATTCATTAATAGTTTTGCTATATTGAGAAAACTGCTTTGATACATTTTAATGAATAGTTTTTCTATAATGAGAAAACTATTTTGTTATATATTAATGAATATTTTTGCTATAATGAGAAAACTGTTGTTATATATTAATGAATATTTTTGCTGTATTGAGAAAACTGTTTTGTTATATATTAATGAATAGTTTTGCTATATGAAGAAAACTGTTATGTTAAGGTGGAACTTCCACGGTAGCCCGCGAAATTCAAATTTTCTAACGTTTTTTGCAATTTGCAAGTCAGAATTAGGTTATATGTTGATTAAAGGATGATTCGCGCCGGTATTTTCAGAATTATAACCATTAAAATCAGTAAAATAACTGAACTGGAATTTTATTGCTGACTTAATTGGTTATAATTCTGAAAATACATAATTCTTACGAGCGCAAATCATACTTTAATCAACATATAACCTAATTCTGACTTTCAAATTGCAAAAAACGTTAGAAAATTTGAACTTCGTGGGCTACCGTGGAGGTTCCACCTTAAACAGGTGTCCCGGGTCGATCGGTCCAAACGAAAATTTGGAATAGGTCACAATATTATCTCTTCAAAAATAAGTGTACCTAAGATTGTGTGACGCTGTCTGTACATATAGAAATTATCACTATTTTAAGAATCCTTTAAGTAACATTTTACCTACCTTATTAATTGAATTCGAAAATCACATAACATGCAATCCTAAAAATAGTGATAACTTCTATACTATTAAGTATCGCCCAATCATATGAAGAGGTAATATGACCTATTCCAATTTTTTTTTTGGATATGACAGGTTAGACTTTATTGAGATAACTTTTCTGAGGATTGTACGGAAAACGATTTTTCTGCGACTCTTGCGGCTCTGAGTACTGCGCGTCCACCTTTACAAATTGACTACTAATTATAAACTATAACAAAATAAAAAGCTGAACATTTCAATTTAAGAAAAACGTTTTTATAAATTACGAGAAAAGATATTTAACTGTTTTTGTACATTAAATAGGTAAGGAATTGGTAGTGAAATTACAATTATATTGAAAATACACATTATTTATAATAAAACTTTTATTAATCATAATTAGTAGGTTTCTAAAGTAAAGTAACTTTCCTTTGACTGATGTTTTCTGCCCTGGATTGAAGCTCATAAACGGTGTGAAATATACAGATGAGTTTTCTTTTTCAAATAATCTTGGTACGTCATCCTACATGGGCACACTTGTAAAAAGTATAATGTGAAATAAAATATTTTTGACTTTGACTTTGAACTATACTGTATAATTTTCGTCTTGAGGCATTGTTGAGCAGTCCATTTTCTTGGAATCTCAATAGCAGTGATCTTCCCTCATTACGTGCACTCAAGATTTTGTATAATTCCTGAAATAACATAGAATTTAATATTATTGTACATTTACCATATGTATATTTTTTTTTACTTTCACCACAGTCAGTGGTTTGAAAGAATAAGTGACTACAGTAGTAGGTAGTCAACATCTGTCTAGCCAGACCAAAGTTGATATTACTTCATAGTCGGGACTAAGTATGTTTTTTTTTTCATTAATGCAACAAAAATAATAGAATACATAAAGTTCATAATAAATTAATAATCTAAATAGTTTTATAAAGTTGTTGTTGGACTGACTGACTGAGTAGTGACTGACAATCAACACTCAGCTTTAACCAGCAATTGAAATCTTTTCAGCTTACATTCATGATGATGATTAACGATGTATTGTGAAGTAAGAAAGGAACTACCTAAAATCAACCCCTAAAATAAAAGTAACATGAAGTTTCATAGTAAAAAATGAACTTGAACAAATCTAAGTGGTTCCACTAGTAGGTACAATATTGTAAGAAAATTATAAAAAATGTGGAATGGATTACTTACACAGGATGTATTTGGACTTGTCTCTTCAGGATTATCCACTTCCAGTGCTATGGGTTGCGAATCAACCAAATGTATTGCACAGGATTCATGGTTCGGCTCAAAAATGAAATTAAGCACACTATCTGTAAGAACCGGCTGCTGGTCCTTAGAAATCTAAAATATATACAAAACATTAGTCATCCCCAAAAAGGAAATGGCATGTACTAGAACCGCATAAAACCCGCATGCTGGGTTATGGCTCACTCCCTCTCACAGAGAGCTGGGAGGCTTGTGTCCCAGCATGCAGCATTTACCTAGTTAAGTAGTAATGAACTTGCTTTATTAACTAGACTACAGTTATACTATTAATGACAAGGGTCAGTAACGTACTTACCCTGAAACTTGTTTATGTACATTTCAAAGTCCCACTGCCTTAGATAGTCATCCACAGGCCGATTAAGATAATCTTCGTCCATCATTGGTCTTGCAGTAGTTTCACGAACATTCACCAATGCCAGCACACGCAAGTTGCAACTTAGATAGATTTACAGAATATTAAGTAAGAATGTACAATTTTAAGTAATTATTTCTCTTTTTCTCGCGCGTGTGCAACTCGTACACAAAGAGCTCACGTCACTCAGTTCAGATACTTTTCACGCGAAAAATACAGGTTTCGACAGGTTTTCGGTGGCTGTAACTAAAGCTTTCCTTTACACGTTACAATATATTTGTGACAGATAGTTGTTTATTTAATTTATTCATAGCCAAAGTTTTGCAAAGCGCAGCACATTCACTGTGCGTGTTTTATTCACAAAGGCATATGTTAAAATAGCTATTTTTTTAGGTAACATATGAACAAAGTTATTATGTAGAATGCTTTTGCTACATATAGTCAATTTTATTAGGCATAGAATGTCAAATAGTTTTGTTACATTACGCACAAAGATTTGGTTACAGGATAACGAATCAGTTTGTTTAAAGAAGTTCGGTAAATAACATCAAAAATATTGATTACCTTTAACCGAACTGAACTTAACAAAACCAGTTTAGGGCCTGTTAGATAAACCAGTTTTATTATTTTAAATTAACTTTATTTTTGAACAAACAAATTTCGGCTATTGCTAAAATAGCCAAAATAGGTTCAGTTATTTCTTTTTTTCAGTGAAGCCGCTGGCAGCATCTTGTTTGAGATAAGTTCTCTGTTTAAGTTAAGTTTAAAAATCCCCCTACCTGCCAAATAATCAATGAAAAATTAATGCCTGCCGAAAAATGCCTATTATTCTACCTACTTATCACAGTCACGACGTGTTAGAGGTTCTTTCTATTCCGCCTTTTTATATTTATTCATATTTGTTATGCTGTATGATAACTGTCTATTTCTTATGCACGTCGTGAACCTGCGACAAAAAAAATATTTCTTTCATCTAAATAAATTAAGCAAATTATGGATGCAATCCTGGTTTCCGGGATTACGTCACAAATGAGTGGTGTTTTAATTACGCGATGTAGTAATATAACTGTAGAAGTTAGGAGTTTGCATTTTGTCGCTTCCTTTGTTAACATTCGAAAGTCTCGGTTCACAGTTTCCTTTTGAGTGTTTTGGTTAATGTTTGTGTGTTTGATACTTGAAAACGCTTTTTAGAAGTTTGAATGCTCGTTTACATTTTTACTTTCTCATTTATTACCAGCAAGGTATTGGTACAATTATATTCTAACTATAAGTTTATTGGAGTTGGCTTCTAACCCCTTTTATAAAATTAGAAAATAATCGATAGTGTTGATCACACGTGTTGTGTGTATTTATTACAGTACGTGTTAAGAAAATTCTCTCACACTATCACAGGTATTATTTTCTTTATTATTGAAAATTTTCGGAGTTTTTGTAATAAAGTTATTGTAAAGCCTCGCCATAATCAACTTGCATTAAAGGAGTAACACACTTGATATACGACTTCATCTATGCAAAGTCAAGCTGAAATGACATGTAAAGGGTGTAAAAGTACCCTCACGCAAACGAAGGGCACTTGTTCTACCCACCACTGCGATATTTTTTTTGTTCTAGATCATACCTGGGAACCCCCTAGTTACGGAGATATTGGGGGTCAAAGTTCCAAATTTTGCACAGCTGTTTTTGTAAATACTAGTTATTCAGGTTATACCTTTACTTAAATTACCTCCATGACCCTTTTACTATTCAAAGCATCCACTAGCACAATATTTTAAGAGTGCTACATTGAGTTTTACCATAAAATGAGATATTTGAGCCAAAAAAAAAAGTCGTTTCCCAGCGAAAAAAAAATGCGTAGGGTACTTAGTTTGATGTGCAGACTGCTTGGTTGACGTAGGTATGTGTGAAGGGTTAATTTACACCCTGTACATGCCTACAAGTAAATAACAGCAACAGACCAAAAAGGTACCGCTTATTAATTAAGAAATCTCTTCCAGTACCTACTTATACCTGTGACAGGATAGCTCTATAAATGGCAGGAAAATGGTTTGATTGCGTGTAAATTTGACAGCCATAAATACTAATTTTCTTGCATCTCCTGTAACATGCACCTACGTAAACATGTAGTGACATTGTTCGAATGGCATGTAGGGCACACTTAACTGAATAACGTACAAACGCAAGCCAGCACATCAAGCTAATACAATCTGACAAAATTTCATTGATTATAATTTTCAACGTAATCGCTAAAGCACTAGGTTCAAGGATTTAGAGGAAAATGTCATAAGGAAAGTTTTGAGTATAAATTTAGAGGGGTATAAGGGTAGAGGATAAGAAACGATGAATGGACTGTGTAAAGGATGATTTGTCAAGAATAATAGTGAAGTATACATAGAAGAGAGCTATGCTCGAAGTTTCTTTGTGCTACGAAATCCGTAATGAGGAAATTCGCCGAAGAACCAGGGTCACCGACATAGCTCTCAGAATATGCAAGTTAAAATGGCAATGGGCAGGCCACATCGCTCGAAGAACCGACAACCGATGGGGAAGAAAGGTTCTCGAGTGGCGACCACAAACCGGAAGACGCAGCGTTGGTAGGCCTCCCACCAGGTGGACCGACGACATCGTGAGAGTCGCGGGCAATCGGTGGATGCAAACGGCAGGTTGCCGTTCGTTATGGAGTTCTAAGGGGGAGGCCTTTATCCAACAGTGGACGTCTTATGGCTGATGATGATTATGATGATACATAGAAGAAGAAGATATTCTGCGCCGACCGCCAATGAAATGAGTGAAGTCAATGAATGAGGGCAAGAGCTGGCGTCGAATGCAACCACAATACCGCGAGTGAATCTTTTAAGCAGACTCGCATCGAGGCGGAATTGTTTCGCGGCTAAAGTTAACGAACACGGAATTTTGATGAACCCATACTCAGATAGATATTTTTGTAATTACAACTTTAAATAGGAGACGGATGTTAACGAGGGAATGCTCTGCAGTTAATTGTGGGTGAGGTTTTTAATATGTGGGGTTAAAGTTAACTTGTTGACTTATGGATTCTGCTAGTAGACCATTGAGAATTTTCGGATGAGGGGTTGAACTACAGACGAGCTTGGAGGAGCTCGTGCCTATCTGACCTCCACAACCCAGCTATTATTGGGTGCTTTTCAGACTATCGGGCCACTGATCAATCAGTTACCACCGTCAAGGATCTACAATTGACAGCCGGGACCAAAGGCTTAACGCTTTTTGAGGCACGGAGGAAGCTTGGTATTTAATGTGGTCACCCATCCACAGAACAAACTAGGTTAGCGCGGTTTATATTGAAGATTGATCCGAGTGACTGTTTATTAGCTACTAGCTCCTTTTATAATACCGTACTCATCATCATCATTTCAGCCGAAAGACGTCCACTGCTGGACATGGCCTCCCCCAAGTGCATCCACATTTTTTTTTTTAAAAAAAACGTTGCCCCACACTAGGAATTTCTCCTGTATCGTGGGTGCGTTCACAAACATTTAAACTCACATACACAAATACCCAGACCCGCAACATCTATCCGTAGGTCATACAAATATTTGTTCCGTGCGGGGATCGAACCCGCGACACGCAGCGCAGCAGTCCATTGCTTGAGCCACTGCGCCAACCGTGCCGTCTATTTACAGGTCCCGTGCGACTCAGCGGGTCCAGCGGGTTCCCGCAACCGGCAACGTCTTCCGGTTCGCGGTCGCAACTCCAGAACTTTACAGCCGAAATAACGTAGGTACTAAAAAAAAATAATGAATTAATTTACGTATTTTTTTTTACAAATGCGTACATTCTTGCATTTGACTTATTTTGTCAGCTGTAACTACAGTTGGAACATCTTTACTATAAAAAAGATGGCGTTTACAGCCAGATCACTGACTTAGTCCACAGCTCACGTATCCAATATTTAACCGTCAGAAAATCAGTGTCTACTACAATAAAAAATCGCTTTTCAATATCCTTTGACATAATTCAAACATTAATATCTTCAATACGAATTCATGGTGTGATAAAGCCAAGATCAGTGTGAAGTGTGGGGGTTGAACACATAATCTATATTTTATGCCGCTAGGTCCCGGTGTTCAAGCTTGCTATAATGTTTTATTGATCGCTCTGTATAGATTCCGATTTGTATTAAGTATTTTTGATTTTTGGAGAAAAATACTATTAGAAAATTTTTGTATAGAATTAAAAAAAAAATGTGCTATTTCAAACGTATTTTTTTAGGACACCTGAGTATGTTTTGCCGTGGCCAACTTGAAAATCTCGAAATAGACACCGAACCCAAGACGTTAAAGTAGCAAGGATTATGTCTTCAGATGGGGGTTCATGGACGGTTCAGATCATGTGTGTACGCGGAATTTCTCCACAGACAATGAAATATCATCAAATAACCCGCTCTTGGGCAGAGCGAAAGGGAGTGTCAGACTTCTACTCTAAACCCTCACTAAAAACCACCCAGGTTCCTTCTTAGCCCTATATGTCGAGGCCGCGATAACTAGTGTACAACCTGCGGCCCCGACGGGTGTCGGCCCTTTCGGGCCCCTCCCATGTTGCTAACATCTCTTTGAGGCGCGCGTGGAACACGAACGCGCCGTCGACACGGCCTGTCGTCGTCGTAAGACGGACGGACGGACTCACCGTCCACAGGCGTCTACGGTGGCCGGAAGCCGTCACGTAGCCCCCGACGCCCGGAGCGCCTCCCGCGGCGGCTAGGACGAGAGGTTCTCTCCCTCTTGCGTTCCGCCACCTCCTTCGCTAGCATCACTGCTTCGCAAAAGGAGGCGACGGCATCCCATTTCTCCTCGCCCCGGACCATGGCTTGCACCAGGGTCGCCGCCGCCGATCGCCGCTACGAAGACACGGCGGGGCTCCGCCCAAGCGGGGCACACCTCCACTGTGTATTCCACCGTAACCTCCAGCCGATCGTCACAATGGTGGCATCCGGGCGTTTCCTCCCGCCTGATTCGGTGCAGGTACCTCCCGACCCCCGCATAGGGCCTCCGGCAGGAGGCGTTTGGCCCCCACAGATTGGGCAAGAGCCACCTAAAGGCAGCTCCGACCCGCTCCAGTCTGGGAGCCAAACGTCGGAAGTGCTCCACGAAGTTCCACCGGCTGTCGAGGACGAGTCCTAGGTACTTCAAAGTACACTCTACGCCGATCCCCCCACCATTAACCCTTCCACCTTCCCATTTGGGGAACCCCTCCCACTATTAAGTGGGATCCCGACGGCAGCGCATTCCCACGTCCATGGAAGCCCATGGCCTCCGACTTGTGAAGCGCCACCTCGAGACCCAGCTGCCGGATCCTCTCCACGACTATCGCAACCCCGTGTGTCAAATTGGAGCTGTATGCCCTGAAACTTGCGCACTAGACGATCTTATTATGACTGCATCATCCAGCAGAGTTCATATAGCTGAATTTCTGACCAAATATATTATATTTGACGAAAATTTTCCATCGACACGTTTAGAAGATGAAGAACTTACTATTATGTTCATTATGTTTCAGGAACTGTGGAGTACACTTTGGATGAGAAAAATTACCACGTATTGGGACCATTGGAAACACTAAACTAAGACCTGACAAAGGCGCGACATGGTTATAGTACAGTAAAATAGCTTTGACCTTTACGACGCACATAATAGGCCAAAAAAATCTAATTAATCCGGCAGATAGACTTTCAAAAACTAATGGACACGATTTTTTTCTTTTTTAACTTAAACAAAAGATGAAGACATACAGTGCTTCGAAAAGTCGCGTCAAGACGTGTGACGTCACAAGGTTAGTACATTTTTACCCACAAAGTGACGTCAAAAGCCCCCACTCATGATCTTTGACACGTTTTATTTTTGTTTTTTTTTATTAATTTAATAAAACAAAAAACACGTATCCAATATTTTCGATAATCTAACAGACGGACTGATAAGATTTTTTTATTGAAATACCCTATTATATCAAGATAACAATAAATCGGCCAACGAGATATGGGTATAATTATGACTGCTTCGTTGCTCAAGTAGTCGCAAGCACGCTGAGCCTGAGGTTTTGGGTTCGGTTCCAGGGTTGGCCAAAGTGTTATTGGGAATTTGCGTTAGGAAAAACAATGTAATGAGTCCGTCAAATAGATTTCCAAAAACATTTTGGACACATATTTTTTATTGTTTCACGTAAGCAAACAATGAAGACGATACAGTGCTTTGAAAACTCGTGTGACGTCATATTCTAAGACATTAGTATGAAATTTTAACCGGTGCGTGACGTCATAAACCCCCACTCAAATCTTTGTTTTATCTTCGTCAATTTTTATTGATTTGATAAAACAAAAATACGGATCCAATATTTTTCGATAAACTTACAGTCGGACTAATTAGAATTCTCTCAGAATCCAAACCTCGTGAACTTCTCTATGTTTTTAACCAAAAGCTCGATCAATTTCGCTGAACTTAACGAATACGAATACTCCTATCGACAAGTGAACGTCGATATTCAAAACGTCTGTAAATTGAATAGACCGTTGAGTTCAATCATTAGAAGAACTGACAGTTACGAGGTAGCCAGTTATATCGTTATAAGAGTTTCGTACCTCTGTCGACAAAAACGGAACCCTTATAGAATGACTTTTTTTTCCGTCTATCATATCAATACACTTTTGACTCAGGAACTAGTGGAGGTATCGAGCTGAAATTAAAACCTGCTCAGGTCTGATACCCTGTAGAGCAGTGAAAAATCAAACTGGCAAGTCAACGTTTTCAAAATATATTAATATTATGTAGTTCCCGATGAAATCCGGAAACCGTAAATAAGTATTTTGAATTACAAAATACCTACAAGTTTATACTTAATCCTCGGTGCGCGGGTGTAAGTCGCACTTGTTGAGCAGTAGTGTAAAAGAAAATTTTGTATCATTTCATTCAGTCAGCATTTAGTAGTACTTCCCTCCAATAGCTTAGATAGTATATATTATATAAAGCTTCTATTTGTTGGTGTCCAATAATAGCTACAAATAATTTAGGTAGGAGCAAAATAAACAAAGGTATTTTTTTTCCGCTACTAGATTTGTAAATGGGTTTTTAAACTCACATACACAAATACCCAGACCCGAAACAACTATCTGTAGGCCATATAAATATTTGTTTCGTACGGGGATCGTACCCGCGACACGTAGCGCAGCAGTCAACTGCTTGAGCCACTGTGCCAACCGTGCCGTCACTTACATAATATTATTTCTTTGAACTTTACAGAAGAAGTGGAAGTGGGTCCAGTTGACCGAACGCTTCATAATACCCTAAAACTATTCCAGTAATTGTTATTATCATAATTATATATTCATGACAAAAATTCTCACTAGATTCATTTATCATGGTTCTGGGCAATGGATCTTCTGAGAAAAATATTCTTAGTAATTCAACCGATTTCGATTATAGATCTATAAATTAATAAAATCAATAAATATATTTATATCTATCCCAAAAACTCCTGTGACACTAAAAAAACAATAACGAAATGGATACAAACCCTTAATTACAATGATACCGAAACATTTCTGAAACCTTGACACATTCACACACTCACACTCACACTCATGCACTCTCTGTCACACCTACTCTACAGGCTACACACTCTATTACTCACATATACTTACACACACATACATACAACATACCCAGACCCAGTCATTCGTCCTACTTTTGATTTTAAGAAAAGAGATTTAATGTTTATTTCGCGTTTTTAATTTAATTTATTAGTCTTAATTTTTTTAAATAAGCTTTATAAAATTATATTTATGTTTTTGCTGTTTGTATTTCACGTCTTGAAATGGAAGAGCGGACTCTCCTAACACAGGCATTATCTGCCTAAAGAAGGGTCCAATCACAAAATTTTGTTTAGACCTAAACTTGTTTTACCAATAAACTATTTTATTATTATTATTATCTATTCATATCTACACTGCGCTCCAAAACGCAAATTGTTGACGTTGCTCAAAAGGCTGCCATACTTAAATGGGACTGGGCAGGACATGTCTGTCGCATGCCGAACGAGCTGTGGGCCCGTAAAGCTCAGGATTGGTGCCCTAAAACAGTGACGCGAGGTCGTGGCAGACCACGAAGGAGATGGCGGGCCGAACTGGATGTCTTCCTTGAGAATTGGAGAGACATTGCACTGAATCGTGACCGTTGGAAGGAATGGAGGGAGGCCTTTGCTCAGCAGTGGGACAACACTGGCTAGCTATAATAAAATATTATCTATTAAGAAAACAAATTACCAGTAGATCCATCTTGGTTCTAACCAATGGATCTACTGAAAATGATCCGTTTCATGTATCACGAAAAGCAATTACCAAAATCTATTGCAATAGCATAAAATTGAACATCGATACGAATAATTCAACTTTAATAACCCGGCGTTATAAAAAAAATAATTACTTAAATTGACTATCCAACATTAATAAAAAGATAAAAATGTAGGTTCAGTAAAAAAAAGGTGAAAGCAATACTTTAAAAATTTATTGCAACATCTGGCGAAGAGAACGAACATAACAGTTTATACTGAAGTAATTAAATATGAAAAATGATTATGTTTTAAATATTTGATTGCGTCTTTAGATGTTCGTATTATTGAATTTAGAAACAGATTTTTTTTTTAGTATATTTAGAAGAAGATGCAGTTTTATTCAATTATTGATGATATTAGTAGATTTTCTATCCATATGGAACAACAAAATTGAAGATTAGGTGGATATTCTTGTATTTAGTAACCTAATTAGTTGTTGTAACTAATTTACCATATTTCCGGTGACCATGTCTGTAATAGGGACACTATTATCCAACAGTACTTTAAAAAATCGTCAATTTCAAAATTGTAATTTAATTTTAAACGTTATATAGAAAACCTCTACCTTTTTTTTGTGGGTGGGTAATCAACAAATAGCTCCTCCCGCGGTAGGGAGTATCAGACTTCTACTGACTAAATTCCACCCATGTTCCTTAGTCCTCTGTGCCGAGGCGGCGTTATCTCATCCTAGTTAAAATTTGGTTTTACTGCACTAAAACCCACATTTATGAAAGAGAAAAAGACATTATGAACCTATCCCAGAACTTTTAACAAAAAATAAATAATCTATGTATTCTAAAAAAAAACAAAATCGAAACAAGTTTTCTTTCTTTCCCTATAATTTAGGGTAATCTTATACAGTGTGTCAAATAGCAAAGTGGTCGCATTTGGAACGCATTTTTCCGCTGTATATTCTGGAGGGAGCCATTGGAATGCGGAACGATGTCCCACTGCGTGCTTTATTGCGTTCTACCCTGAGTTATAGACTGAATAGATGTTTTTTTTTTTTAATTGTGTGAGAAGAAACGAGCATTCAAAATCTACGAGCGAATTTACAGTTGCAACATTATAATTCTCACTTACACAAGGTGAAGAAACTAGACCACATTAAAGCCTCGTATCCACTAGGCAACATTTGGCGCGCGACACGTGAATCTCAACATGTACGGCAACGCTGCACAACAGCGCGCGACGTTGTCAGCTGCCGCGCAACATGACGCGCGGCTTGTTGTTTGTTTTAGTGCATCGTTAGTTGAGCATCAATTGTTGTCGAGTGGAGACGTGACGCACAACAATGTCCGTATAATATTATAACCACTGCCGCTGAAATCAACACAAGTTCCTCTGACGACATGTTGTCGACGACTGAGAATGTGTGGACAGACAACGTTGTTAAACAAATGTTCCGCGTCAACATTCAACAAGTTGCGAAACATGTTGAGCAACATGTCGCGCGTCAAATGTTGCCTAGTGGATACGAGGCTTAAAAACATAACTTGTAAACAAAACCTGGCAAGTGAGAGTCGAACTCGCGCACGAAGGGTTCCGTACCATTATCTATAAAAAATGCGTTTGTTGTATGGGAGCCCTTAAATATTTATTTTAGTTTGTTTTCAGTATTTGTTGTTATATCTACATAATTTGTGAAAATTTCAACTGTCTAGCTATCACGGTTCTTGAGTACGATCCATTGTGTGGGTTGTCGTTGGATAGGTCTTTTAAAAACATTGCGAGTTTGGGTAAACAGTTTTTCGATTAAGGGATTCGATTGTGAAATATTAAGCTTTAAAATGAAAAGTTTTGTTAGACTGAAGTGTGCCAACCCAAACCACCTATACTGGTTATAATAATAATAATTAATGGTATATATAACGAAAATAAAAGGAAAACTATCACAGCTAAGTAGGCTTTACAAGTTTACGAGTAATAGTCGACCAACTTATAAAATGTACTTGTATAAAATATTTTCCTATACATAATGTATGGGAGCGCAAGATCTCAAAACTGCAAATCTAAGTTTGTTTTAAAAATCATCTTTCGGAGGCAGGTAGGCAGGGTAGTTAATCAGTTTAGTAAGTTCACATAATATTTTGATGGGCACTACGGAACCCTACATTGTGCGTGGTCCGATATGCACTTGGCCGGTTTTACCCTTTGGGTACGGAACCCTAAAAATCCTAGCCTACCATAAAAATTGCGAGATCCATGTTATACAGACTGACAGTCGGATTAACGGACTGACAGACAGACTGACAGACAGACGGACAGGCAGACTGACAGGCAGACTGACAGGCAGACTGACAGGCAGACTGACAGGCAGACTGACAGGCAGACTGAGAGGCAGACTGACAGGCAGACTGACAGGCAGACTGACAGGCAGACTGACAGGCAGACTGACAGGCAGACTGACAGACAGACAGACCCACATTTTGCCAGTAACGTGTAATTCCCGAAGGGTTAAGCCTGATGTTATGCTATTTGTCTCACATATATTATTCGCTTTTTCCCATCACTTAGAACAAACCCCTAAGCTTGCATGACCCACTAACAAGAGAAAATTCCCAAACTATTTGGAGTCTTTACAAAAGAAATGCAGTGTAGCAATTTGAGTTTTTTACTTTTTTCACTTAAGTGTGGTGTGAAGTGTAAATGCCTGCAATGTAATTAACATTTTCTCACCTCAAAGAAAAGCCACGTGACCTACATTACTTTAACCGAACAATTTTTTAATCAAGTAATTTTAAGTAGAAAAGCGATGTTTTATAAAGTTTCACAAAGGACATGAAAGAAAGCAATAATGGTAATGTCAAACACTTGATGATCACTTCAACCAATCCGTGCTAGCAGCTAAACTTCTGTGTCCAAAATAAATGTAGGTACCAAGTTTGAAATTTCGATGCATATTGTCTTGAGAAGCAGTTCCATCTTGTACTGGAAGGAATCCCTTCGGGCTGCGGAATGTTTTAAGAGATACCGCGGCCTTGACATATAGGGCTAAGAAGGAACATGGGTGGTTTTTAGTCAGTAGAAGTCTGACACTCCCTTTCGCTCCGCCCAAGAGCGGAAGGGGTTATTTGATGATTTTCCACCCGCCAAAAAAAAAAGGAGGAATCCCTTCCACTCAAGTTTGCCACCGACGCGGAAACGGTTACCACATATTCTATGTTCTAATTTTTTCCACATAGAAAATTGTCATCGGTTAATTTACAAAAAAAACTAAGGTGTCCTACAAAAGTGCAATAATGTGTGGAACAGCTGTTTTTTCATGGGAAACGTACTATGATGTACTGAGTACGTGGTAACCGTTTTAACGTCAATTTCCTTCTACCTTGTATTTTAATCCTGTTGAAAGTCATTGCAGAAACACTTTAGTGTCTGTGTTTGCTTTTGTGTGCACACACAAATTTTTTAAAGTGATTTTACAACCTGACACTAAATTATGTTTTTGAGGTAAGTACGAGTATGATAAATACCGCATAATATAATTATAAATTATAAAAGAAACGATGATGATAACGAACTAAATTACAAAAATTTGTTAAATAATATGTTATGTACTTTTTTATTTTTACATTGTTTATAATTATATAATTTTTTATTATTGATTTGTGTCTGTAGTAACTCTAAAATGAACTTACACCTTACTATTGTATCGAGTCTGGTTCTTCTAACCAACATAACAGACAGAATGTGTTGCTGGGGAGTTTGTTCCGTCACTTCTTCTTTCCAGCTAAACACTAGGAAGTGCCGAAGGGTGGGCTTTTTGGGGGACTGTCTCTTGTAAATAAGTAGAGTAAAGTAAATTTTGACGTTCGAAAAGTGCTGATTATCAGCCTAATTTGAATAAATGACTTTTGATTTTGATTTTGATTTTGATGGAATGTGTGAAGGATGATATGGCTAGGAAGGAGGTGACTCCTGACATGACGAGAAATAGAGAAGTATGGAAGAAAAAGAATGATGTATTGGTTTATAAGGTTTTGTACGTTAGGCGATGAGCCTTTTCAACTTTTTGATGTTACGGGTCAAAGACCTCATTTAAGGTGATCAAAAGTTTCAAAGTTAAGTTAGCTATTAACTTTATCAGTTGCGTGCCCATAAAAGAGTTATTTCAATAGCTTGTTAAACCCAATATAAAAAGATTATTGAGCACTATAAAAAAGGTTTACGAAGTTGTACGCTTAATAAAATTGTTGTAGGTTATGTTATGAGCAAAAATATGAAAATGAACTGTAAAAATCTCATAATCTCATGAAACTAAAAACCTTAAGCTTTGCTACGTATACATAAAACTTTAATAATGTCGCAAAATCCACAAAAAAACTTTTCTTCATAATAAAAACAACAATAGAACTTTTTCATAAACAAATCTTGTCGTCACAAAATGGCGGAGGCACAAAATGGCTGCCTAACAAAAGCATAGACAAAAGAATAAAGGTCTGGCTCTCCTCGAGGCCCTTTAATGAGGGTTTTGGTCATTTTACGCTCATTTCGATGCAAATTCAAGGGTTTCATGATATTTAGAGGGCTATGCAAATACGTCCGAAAGATTTTGATTAAAATTTATCAAGATACTAGTTACTTCACACTGGTTTGCTTAGAAGGTTTGTAGGTGAAAGGAGAATGATAAATGTGGCTGAGTTTTTGTTTTTCAGCATCATCAGCCTATATTGTTCCCACAGTAGGGACTCTAGCCTCCTCTCTAGGTGAAGATTTGGATTTGAGAGTTTGTTTTTCATCCACTTTGGACTGACTGTTGGACTTTATATCCAGACTAAATGCAAAATCAACCAGTCTTACCATGGGGTGTCGTATCACCCAGTTATTTAGTTGTGGAGTCTTAGACAAGACTTCGACAGTTGCTTCATGTATACTGATATTCAGTTGCACACTGAAAGCATGGATACTTCCCTCTAGTTGTACTGCACAGTTCTACGAACTAGTGGGGAAAAAAACCCACTAGTTCTGACTAGTGGGATTTTTTCCCCACTAGTTCTCCGATTCAAGATGGTTCGAAATCGTAGAACTAATGGGAACGAAAAGTCAATGGAACTGTTCGTTCCCACTAGTTCTACGATATAAGGGTGTTACAAAATCGTAAAGCCAGCGGGACTCCAGTTTTTCATTCGTTCTATCACACAGTTTAGAGTACAACTTCGGCACAAACTACCAGGAGAATATAATTAGGAAGGAGGTATCAGGATGAAAGCATACCCAAACATAGGAATGGGACAACACTATGTAGATGATGTTAACGGAATTAGCTGGTGGTTTCCAAATCTGGTTTACTGGTTACTATTAGACTCCATCTTCCTACTGCCAGACAATGGTCTATACTTTCTATTATTTTTTTTCTGTCACTAAGAATTTCTTCTGTTAAAGTAAACTTAGATACACAAATAGCCAAACCCTGAACAACTATCTGTAGGTCATACAAAGCTTTTTCCGTATTGGGACCGAACCTATGACACGTAACGCAGCAGTCTTACGCTCAGCTACTGCACCCACTTACCGTCAAATCTCCATGTCTTCACTTCTGTCGCTCCTGAACTAATTTGGTTTACATCGACAAATTCTTACTGACTTCCGTCATCTATTAAAAAAGCTCTTGCTAACCCGATAGAATACAGCGGACATGCAGTTCCTTGTATATAAGTTTGTGTATAAAGACAAAATTAACAGTAAGTATATAAAGTTGTATGACCATACTAAATATCCGTTCGTATTCTATGCTATACTTTAAAGGATCTTAACAATATATGGGAAGTATTACCGTTGGCTATTAAAAGCTTTTAATAAGATTTAACACACTGTAGTTGAGAAAGATAATGTGACTCTTCTTATGTAAATAAAATGTGTATTTTTATGTCTGGTAAACTGGTGCGGATGATCAAAATAAATAATCATCACCTTTTTAAAACTTCCTTTAATATTTAAAAACACTTTTTATATTGGAATCGTGTTAATCGTCTTAGCTGGCCATACCTCTTCTCGCTTACACACATAAATATTCACTCATCGATGATGATCCTACATTTATTTGACACAACTCGTATTTTTTTTGCCCTATCCAGCAAGGATATAAATATATAGCCTTACAGTAACTATTTTCATTAATTGATTGGAAAGATTAAACTGTCCGTCTACCAAAAGCTAGATACTCTGACACCCTCCGTGCCAGTCCGTTCATTTTCATATCGTCGAAACCACAGATGTAGATATGGGTACTTAGATAACAAAAGTAATACATTCCGTAAGAAAATCAAACGTGCCATTTTAGGACTTCCTGCTATGATAAAATGGTGTATATTTTGCAATTAGGTTTTTACAAACACTTTCACAAGTCACTTTTTTTACCCGACTGCGGCGAAGCCCAGAGGGAGGGTTATTAAAGCTAGTTGGGGCCGGTGTTTCGTACCTGACTACTCAGAGAAGAAACATCGGAAAGAAACTTTGAGGTCACAGTCCTTTGTCATCGCGGCGGCGACTTCTCGCGTCCGGCCCTGGTGCAAGCCATGGTCCGGGGCGAGATGTAATGGGACGCCGCGCCGTCGTCTCCTTCTGCGAAACAGTAATGCTAGCGAAAGAGGTGGCGTAACGTGAGAGGGAGAGAACCTGTTGTCCCAGCCGCCGCCGGAGACGCTCTGGGCGTCTCCCGGCCACCGTAGACGTAGACCTGTGGACGGTGAGTAATGTTCTAGCCAAAAAGAGATACTGCGGCCTCGACATAAAGGGCTAAGAAGGAACATGGGTGGTTTTAAGTCAGTAAAAGTCTGACACTCCCTTTCGCTCTGCCCAAGAGCGGGACCCCTATTTGATGATTTTCCAACCCCTCCAAAAAAAAAGTCATGGTCCCTTTTAGCGTCTTGGTCCAGGTATGACGTCATAAGTAGTATTAAGTTAGGTACTATACAAAAAGTCACTATATAAAATAGACTACGTTTTTACCCAACTGGGGCGAAGCCTAAAAGGAGAGTAAGTTATTTGTTGTTCTTAAAATATATATAAATTAAATTTGAGAGTTGTAACGTTATGACGAGTTTGTTGTTTTAGACGAATTAGCTTACTGCGACAGTAACCTCGTTAAGTATAAAATACTTAAGTCGAGCACGCGAAGTGACCCGCGAAGTAGGTGCTCTTGCGCTATCTTGGCATAATATGTATCTGTGGTCGAGATCCCTCAGAGCTTTCGAAAGCACGTTAAGCCGTTGGTCTCGACTGCCGAATGTCATACGTAAGTATATCTATGGCAGTCTGAATCTCGAAAATCTGACAGCCCCTCGGATAGTACGATATCTATCGGTTTTCCTTGATAATTGGGGGTGCGGAGTGTGGAGATCAATTTGCTGTGGAAACTTGATTTTTACTGTATGAAGGTTAAAGTCCTCTATTGTTAAATCTTTCATCAGGACAATCAGGCATAAACATACTTCCTATCCTACTAATATTATAAATGCGAAAGTTTGTTAGGATGAATAGATGTTTGTTACCCTTTCACGCAAAAACTACTGAACGTTTATGTATGAAATCTAGAATTCAGATAGTTTATAGCCTAGATTAACGCATAGGATACTTTTTATCCCGGAAGTATAATTCCGCGGGACAATTATTGAACTCCACGCGGGGGAAGCCGCTGTCACTAGCTACTGAAACATAAGTGACAATCTGGACTCATTCGTAACGAATTAAACGGGGTAGGCCAATTATAAACTAACTTTCAAAGCCATGGGGGAAGCATGACAAATAACATTTTTAGGTTTTTCATAATTATTATCACATAGTATGCCACTTTGACTTATCATTGGGTGCAAATAATATTTTGCCCCACCCTGGAATCAAACCCAAGAACTTGTGCTCAGCAGTCGCGCTTGCTATCACTAGACCTGCAACTATTACCATCTTAAAAGTTTTTACATACATGTAACTACTCCGTGCTCCCACAATAATCTAAGCACCTACTCGTAACTACACAGAATAACTATAGTTTCACTCACTGAACTCGAGTAAAAGTCTCATCATCGCGCTGCCAACATTGTTACTCGCAATATTATTATTTTTATCACCCCATTTTCTTAACACAGTGCAAACAAACTTGGACTCGTTTTCAAATTAACTTTTTCCAAGTATCAAGGATCGCGTTAAAGAAAATGCGCCCTTATCTTGTTATAAAACCATTATTATATACAAACTTATCGTTTGAAGTTCGATTTGATTGTTGCGATGGTGTTTGCGTGAAGTTTTGTTTATTTTTTCTTTTAATTCTATCACTCTTCTTTTAACCTAACCTAACCTAACCAACCTAACAGACAGATGTGTTGCTGGGGAGTTTGTTCCGCCACTTTTTCTTTCCAGCCACCATCATCATCAGCCTATATTGTTCCCACTGCAGGGACTCAGGCCTCTTCTCTAGGAGAGGGATGGGCTATAATCCACCACGTGGGCCCAGTGCGGGTTGGTAGATGTCACATATCTTTGAATTTTTGGTTCTAAGATTTCCTAACGATGTTTTCCTTCACCGGGTTTCCTTTCCGAGGTTTCCTCACGATGTTTTCCTTCACCGTTTTGAGAGCAGTGGTGATGAAATAAATTACACAAAGTAATGCGCCTGCCCGGGTTCGAACCCACGACCAACTGTTCGTAAGTCGGGGCCGCAACCACTTGGGCCACCACTGCTCGAACCCACCACTGCTGCTTTCCAGCAACAAATTTCCAAAATAGTAGATTGAATTATATCTGTGTTTGATTCCCGGGTCATAGTAGGGCACGCCACGATAGTGGCGCTATGTCCCTTCTTTGAGGAGTGGCTTGAGAGGCGCCATGGTGCCCTCACCTTCCGTCTAACGCAGGTCCTCACCGGACACGGTTGTTTCGGGAGGTACCTCCATGTGGGTTCGATTCCCACCCAGGACAAATGTTTGTGTGATGAGCACGATCATTTGTTCTGTGTCTGGGTGTAATTTATCTATAATATGTAGGTATGTATTTAGAAATATATAAGTATGTTCAGTTGTCTAGTACCCATAACACAAGCTCTGCTTAGCTTGGGACTAGATGGCGTTGTGTGATAGTTGTGGAATATTATTATTATTATTATTACCTGCACCGAATCAGGCGGGAGGAAACGCCCGGATGTCACCATTGTGAGGATCGGCTGGAGGACACGGTATAGCACAACGTGGAGGTCTGCCCCACTTGGGCAGAGCCTCGCCGTGTCCTCGTAGTGGCTATCGGCGGCGGCGACCTCTCGCGTCCTGCCCTGGTGCAAGCCATGGTCCGGGGCGAGGAGGAATGGGACACCTTCTGCGAAGCAGTGATGCAAGCGAAGGAGGTGGTGGAACGTGACAGAGAGAGAACCTCTCGTCCCAGCGGCCACGGAAGACGCTCTGAGCGACGTGGGCCGACGGCATCAGGCCACCGTAGACGTGGGCCTGTGGACGGTGAGTAATGGGCTGGCTCGCCGTCCGTCCGTCGTATGACGACAGGCCGAATCGACGGCGCGCTCGTGTTCCACGTGCGCCAAGGGCCGACGCCCGTCGATGCTGCGGGTTGTTTACAAGTTACCGCGGCCTCGACATATAGGGCTAAGAAGGAGAAATGGGTGGTTTTTAGTCAGTAGAAGTCTGGCACTCCCTTTCGCTCTGCCCAAGAGCGGGAGGGGTTATTTGATGATATTCCACCCGCCATAAAAAAGGCATAGTGTTATCTCAACAGCCAAGAAGTATGTATTTGTGCCCGGTCGATGACAAAAGAATCACCTCGCACTACATGGGACTTCAAACATAAATGACATTATTCGGATTGTGATTACAGGCGTGATGTTATGATGGGTCAAAGAGTACATACTAAGCTTACTATAAGCCCATCAAGTCAAAACTCCAAGAAGTATATTAACCATCACGATAACGTGAACATAAAGACGCGACGGTTTTCAAGCAGGTTATTCCTTGTATAAAAAACAAGATTATGCTTCATATTGAGTGGGTATAACATTGAAAGCGTAGATGTTTCGCAGCTAATGTTTCAGATAAAACGAATTGCCTCCGAAGTCTTTGCTAGAAATTGCTCTGTAATTTCTACATTTAGTAGGTACTTAGTTCGAGCGCGGCTAAAATGTATACAGTGCGAGTCTTGGTAATTGTTTTTTTTTGTGTTCGTGATTGCTCTCTGCTTTCTTCTCGTGTTTTGGTTAGTTTTCTGAGGCCTACAGAGTAGACACTATTATTTTATTGGTCGCTGTCTGATATATGTTCTCAATCTGATAATTAGAGTCACTGTTTCACTCTTGAAACAAGAAATAAGATTCTAATTTCAATATTATAAGTGAATAAGTTTGTGAAATGTGTAGGTATTATTAGTATATCTCTGCTCAACCCTTTTGGAAAAATAGGCGTGCTAATAAGTTTGGTTCACAGTTTTTAAAGATAATTAATTATCTTAGTTATAATCCAATTCACTTACCTATGTGTCCCACATTACAGATAATCTCTTAATCCATCGATTCTAAAATAATATTCTAAGCGCAGTTTTAGGCGCCCAAGACTAATAATCATGGGGCAAGGTCCAACCCCTTTTCACCCCGGATTTATATTAAATTCCTTAGTCCAAATTTGCCGAAACAATCCCTATGGGGCTACCTAGCCGCGATTTTATTATTTCTTACCCCTATTTGTATACCTAGGGGTGTATAGTGAGGGAATTCTATTAGACTGTTTTATTGCCAGGCGCAGAATTTTTATGTTCGAGTCCTAGGATTTAGGCACTAAATATTCAAATAGGTTTTCATAGAAAAAAGGGTAGCATGCTCCAAAGAAAGAAAACTGAGTTTTTTGGATCTCAATAGTAAGAATTTCCATAACAATAATATTACAATTATTTCTATTCGACCATTGTCATCACAGCCACAGATCTGACGAGCAAACAGAGCAGACAGCGATTTACATCACCCCTCTTTTTCAACGAAGCACAAAAGAATTTAACCCAAAACATTTATTCATGAAAGCTCAATACCACAAAAAAGGGAAATTCGAGAAATAAATTGTCATAACCGTGAAGGCTAGACCAAAGGGCAAAGAATATTGAATTATGTCTGGAAACCGTTATTTAGTGAAAATATTCTGTTTTGTTTGTTTGTACCCGAATATAAATTGTATGAGTCGTAAGCCCCTGGACGAAAGGCCACACGTTAATAATAAAATGAACGTACTTCGTGACTGATAGGGTTGCTAACGGACAATTTGAAATTAGAACAGCATTTAGCTTTCTATCTGGCCAGACCGTTGAGTTCTGACGATTTAAAAACAGAAAAGGTTTTAGTTTTTGAAGAGTGTCAGCAGTTTATTTTTTAGGTAAAGAAAGTGGCAGTTTATGTTTTTCCTTTTTTTCCTCTCTGGAAACTGAAGTAACGATGATAGAGAACGCAAAAGTATAGGCATAAAATACCAAAAAGGTTATGCCAAAATAATCTTATTCTACCATAAACAAACAGAACGAGGAAAATTTTTCAAACGTATTATATGTAGACTATACAAGTACAGGGAACAGTGTGTATCAGCTCTATACTAACAACCATAACAACATAATTATTTGTAACTTTCTGGACTGCGTATATTTTGAACTTGATTGTCATTTGTCTACATTCTGCACAAGAAAAAAGAAAGAAAAAGAAAGAAAAAATATTTAATCGTCACAGAAATATAACGAGAATACAACAAGAAATATAGAAAAAAAAAACAATAATTATACATTCAACGCTTAACAAATATTTAAAAAAAAAACAACAAGCTTAAAGGGGATATTAAAAAATAAATTGTTGCACGTCGTGACTGCAACAAGTAGGTTGTCACTCAGCATGGTGCTGTGCTATGGTCACCCACAGCACAGCGCTGGTTTTCAGTGGTCACCCGTGAAAAACGTACGAAAGCCAAGAGCTTCAATACCAGGTATATGAAAGGAAAAATAAAATAAGCAGTGCTTGAAATATTACTTGACATGACTTAAAAGTAAGATTACAGTTAAAGTCTACATACAAAGACAAGGCTTCCGCCAATAACAATTTGGTTTTAGTTGAGATTCGTGTACCCAGGTTGGCCGTAGATATAATCTGGCCAAACGGGCTGTCCTCGACCCATCTGAAACAAATTGCCAGTGTGAGTGGAGTCCTTCTGCAGGACATGCGCCTCCTATCCTGCCCACCTTGCACAATCACTTAAAACTTTCAAGAGTTAATCGAAGCAAATTTTAGAGCTTTGAAGGTGGTTAAATTCTGTACAAACACAATTTGAGAAGAAAGAAGCAGTTGAGATTTGATGTTCCAGGGAACGAAGCAACAACTTTAAATGGGCATAGAACCATGTGCTTTATATTATAGATCCCTTAAAGCCACCTGATCAAAATGGTCTGCAGGGCTATTGCGTAACTTTTAAATGTCAGTAGCTATCATAATTATTGTCCATGGATTAACTGTCAAATTGGTTATGGTTTAAACTGATGACTAGGCAGCATGGTCTCAGACCTTAGCCTGTTCCGTCAGGAACTAATTAAAAAAAAATGGTTATGGTTTAGTACAAAATTAAACCATTTGACAGTTAATTGATGGACATTATATGATAGCCACTGCCATTTAATAGATACGCAATAGCCCTGCTGGACTGTTTACTAAAATAGATTTTAACTGCAATGAAAACAAACTCTAAACTACACACATCAAAAGTGTCTAGGGATCAAGCATTTTTATGCGGATTTCTTGAGATTGAGATGTGGCTTTGTAATAAATTTATGATTTTATAAATTTAAATGGATCCTTTTTGGTGCATTTCATAATTTGAATCAGGAACTGTGAATCAAATTCGAGTAAAAGATGAAAATCAGCTGTCAATATTTTCCCTATAAAAACATACAACGCATTGAAGACATTATTAGTGCTACTGTTTCCCTACTACTGATTAAAACCAACGTTATTATGGAGCGGCGACGTCATTTAAGCAGGGAAGAAATGCTCAGAGCCGTGGGAATGATAGAAGCTGGTTCCCGGCAACGTACTGTGGCTTTAGCTCTGAATACAAGTCAGAGTATTATCAGTCGACTTTGGACACGTTACCGAAGCACTGGTACCGTGGCTGAGCGCCATGGAGGACGGTATCGCTGCACCACACGGAGACAAGACCGATACATTCAAATCTTAACTCGAAGAGCTCCAACAATAACCGCCATGATGTTAGCCGTGAGGCTTCATCACTCTTCAGGGAACTTAATTAGCGACCAAACAGTCAGAAACCGCTTGCATGAAGTGAACCTTCATTCCCGAAGACCGCTACGGGTACCACCTATAGCAATGCACAATCGTAGGATTCGATATCAATGGGCTCTTGAACACAGAAATTGGGCAGAAGAACAATGGCGTTTCGTGTGCTTTTCTGATGAGTCTCGTTTTGGTATGAGACCGGATACAAGACGTATACGACACTGGAGAACCCCTGGACGCCAACAGCGATTAAAATCCTGCCAGGAAGTCCATCCTTATAGTGGTGGAACCATCATGGTATGGGCGGGTATTTGGATCGGCGGAAGAACTGAGTTGATTTGGATCAGAGGCAACCTCAACGCTCAAATTTATGCTGAGACGATTGTATCAGACGTCATCGTTCCTCTACAAGTGCAAATCGGTCCCTTATTTCAGTTAATGCATGATAATGCACGACCGCACACCGCAAGAGTTGTAAGACAGACTCTCGCCGCAGCTAACATCAATGTCCTGCCCTGGCCTGCTCAGTCGCCAGACTTGAACCCGATTGAGCATGCATGGGATATGCTACAGAGAAGAGCTCTGCCGAATATGGAGGGTATCCAGTCGCAAGAAGACCTTTTTTTGTTGTTGCAACGAACATGGGCGGCCATTCCACAGCGTGATTTGGATGAACTCATTTTGAGTATGCCAAACCGATGTTCTTGTGTTGTTAGAGTTCGCGGTAGAAACACGGATTATTAATTGTTTAAGTTATCCAATAAAATTTTAAAGAAAACTGTTATTTCAGTCTTTTTTTCGAACTTTAATGTTAGTGGTTCAAATGTCAAAAATCCCTTTATTAGGAAAATGGCAAATTTCTTTATTAATGCAAAGGTGACTTGGTTTATCGTTACCGTGACAAACGAAAACACTTTATTTGATGAATCCTTAAAGAAAATTTTAATTAATATCAATCAGGAGAAAAGTTATTGCAAAAATATATGTTGATCCCTAGACACTTTTGATGTGTGTATTTAAGTCCTTGGCTGTAACTATATATGATGTTTGATACTATAAAGTAAGGAGATTTTAAAACCCACACATATTCTGAAGAGCTGCTTGCGACAACCCTAGTTAGGTATCATGATTACATGTAAAGTCCAGTTACATTATTCTAGAAATTTCACTTAAATATTTCAAAGGATTTTACAAAATTCGCCGACGTGAAATTGTCAAGTAGGTCAACGGATCGAATGGTTACGTTTTGAAATTCAGTAACGTATCTAAGTGGTCCGTAATATGACTTATTAGGTATGTACGTGGGGAATTTGCATGGTTGGTGGTTTAAAATGTAAAATGCTTTCGTAGGCTTTCAAGAAAATTGTTGGAAGAATTCGTGGCTAAATAATAACAGTAGATCTTAGGTTAAGCCGCGCTTCCTTAGGTCTGTCTGTGGATGGGTGACCATGATTACTTAACGAGTTTCCTCCTTGTATCGAAAAGCACGTAAAGCTATTGGTGCCGGCTGTCATTCGTAGAAGTTTGATAGTCGATACCGGTCAAGTTTGACAACCAGTCTTACCAATGGGTATCTTATTACCCAGTACTGACCGGGTTGTAGAGGTTAGATAGGCAGTCACTCCGTGTATACTACTATTATTTAGCTAGATCCGGTAAGATGGGAAGCGGACCAAATGAAGTTGGGAAAAAGCTAGGCAGATAACACAAACATACACACAACAACAACAACATTTTATATATTTTATGGATACAAGATGATTTTTTAGTCACCGTCCAAATTTATTCTAGGCATTAGATATCGGTACATATTTTCATAATAAATCATTTTCTCGAAAGAATAGTAGGTAGGTAGGTAGTTAACTAAAACAATCTGATTAGTCCGTCAAATTAATTTCCAAAAAATATTGAACACGTATTTTTTCTTTTTTCACGTAAGCAAACAACGAAGGCGATACAGTGCTTTGAAAACTCGCGTGACGTCATATTCTAAGACATTAGTATAACATTTTTTTGCGGTTAGTGACGTCACAAACCCCCACTCAAATCGTTGACGCGTTTTATCTTCGTCAATTTTTATTGATTTGATAAAACAAAAAATACGTATCCAATATTTTTCGATAATCTAACAGACGGACTAATTAGAATCATATTTTTTTAAGTCAGTAAATATCCCTATTATCTGCTCTCCGTGAAACGTTAAAACTTTGTGATGTGACATAGTAAAAAACACGTATTCAACGATTTTCGCCAAAGATTAATAATAGATTAATATCAGAATTTGAACGGTGACTAAAAAATCTACTTTTTCTTATATTTTAGGTATTATATATTTTCTGTTTTGTTTTATGTTATTGCACTCACTGTGTATCTGCATTAACCTAAGGTAGACTGGTAGAAAATACCCAAGACATTAAGTCCGCCTTTGTACAGTTTTATTACTAGTGCATAAAGTTTTAAAAAGTAAATAAATAACTATGAAGTTTTCATGAATGTTATAACATGAAAAAAACAAACAAGTTGCAAAAAAACACTCTAACATGATTTCTGAAAACATAACCTTTTTTTCTTTTGTCTGCGACTGCATCTGTTATTTGCAAATTATATTTGGGATAAAGGTATGCCTTTTTCCCAAATATAATTTAGATTATTTACTTAGACTCATAAAAATAACTTGTTAAGTTCTCAACCCAAAAAATACTTTGAATTTACCTTAGATAAATACCGTACTTTATGGTACCCCAAGTTTATCAGGTAAGGTAAATAAATAAATAATCTCGTAGTCCCATCACGTTCTGTGTTTATGGGGTCACAAATTACTGCGTAAACAGAAAATTATAATAATTTGGGAAAGAGCAAATTAGTGATTCTTGGGACTTTTGAATAAGAAGCGGTTTGGTGAATAACTTTATATTTTGACTTCTTGGTAAGTTATGGTTAAATAAAAAATGTGATATTCAAAAGACCAAGCGAAGAGGTTACGAAAACTCTTATTCTGGAACTTGGCAATTTCACAAATAGTTGTCTAATATTTGGCTTCTTTGATTAATTCATTAACATTACAATGGATAAAGATACAAAGTAATATTATTTACAAAGATAAAAACAGCGAGATACTTTTGCGACATTGCCAACTTTCAGAATGAATTAGTGTGACTAACATCTCGATGTGATTTTCTCACATCTTTATCAGCTCACGGTTCCACTCTAATGACTTAAAAAATCTAGAAACCATTAAGCCGTTTTCGACATCAATAACCTCAAAATCCTTTCCACTTAATCTCAAAACTAAGGTTCCAACCGGTACCATTTTCCAAACATTTTCCCAAGAAAAACCTAGCCCCAAAAACTCCAGACTTTTACCTCAGGTAAACCTGCCAAAAAACCCTTTAATTCCTTAAAATCACAGTTACATTTGACAAAAAGCGACGCCGAGCTTATTAGGACATAGCGTCCACATTTCACCGTGGATTTGAGCGGGTCCGTAATTTGGGGAAAAACCAGGCGTGCCGTGTGGGGTGTCCGTAGTCCCGGTCCAGTGGGATCAGGGAGAGGACACGTCTAGAGATTTGCTCCGAACAGGTTGATGAATGACGTCCAATGTTTAAGGTTGGGTCTTGCATCGGGAGAGTTTTATTTGGGATGTTTTTGACAGTGTTGTCGAAAAGTATAAGTATCGTGTGGTATACTACAGTCTACTTTAAACTACCTCAGTAGAAGCTATAGCTGTACAACCTATAGCTGTGTAAAAATATATTAACTAAATAACGTCACCGGCTGGCACCCTTACTTACTCCTTTTGCTTACATTATACTACATTACACTATAAATTTCTCCTGCATCGTGGGTGCGTTCACAAACATTTAAACTCACATATACAAATACCCTGACCCGAAACAATTACCTGTAGGTCATACAAATATTTGTTCCGTGCGGCGATCAAACCCGCGAATCGTAGCGCAGCAGTCAACGCCTTGAGCCTTTGCGCCAACCGTGGCGTCAAATACGTCTGAAAAAGTTGTCTGCATACAACAACACACCACTTGTAAACATAATTTCAATAAGGAGACACCGTTAAAACACCGAAGACAATTTTATTTAAAGTATCTAAGATCCACCCAGACAATGCATAATTTATTTTAGGCATGAAGTGTATTTTTATCCGAAAGTCCGAATTAAAGATGACCGAAATAGGAACGAACTCGACCACAGCTCAAGTAAGCCGAACGTGAGGTGAATAAGTAGAATTCCTTTAAGTTATGTAACGCGAAACTGTAATGTGCAGTTAGTAAGCTTTATTTATGCGATTTTATTATAAAACTTATTTGATAGCCTATTAACAAGATTTAAGATTTTTTTATAAGACGTAATGTTAGTGCAGTTTATTGCCCGAAACTCTATTTATTTCTTTTATTAAAGTAGCCTCAGTAAAGGCCGAATACTGAAACGCTACTCAATTTTAAGTTGCCCTTAAATCTCGTTTTGTCTCTGTCATTTCAGCATGAAGCGACCGAGGCATCACTAGTTTAGAGCGTTACTTATTATAGATTTTAATGGTGTTTCAGTATTCGGCCGTTAGACCTTAAAACATTTTGCTAAGAAAGTCTCCATCCAGCCTTTACAGAGATTAACCTAAAAAATCAGACATAACATAACACCACGCCTGTAATTCACGAAGAGTTAGGAGAGAGTTAGAGGTGCTACGGAGAAATTCTTGAGGGAAAAATCAAATACAATTTTGACCGACCGGGGAATCGAACACCAGTACCTTATGTGAACCCAGTACCAACGAGGCAATCACAATGACATGTGATGTCAAATGATATCTAGTGTTTATTCTTTTTTGCCAAGCCGTAGGAAGTAGTTCAAAACCAGTTCAAAGCAAAATACATTCCACCTTTTCTTCACAAAAGTAAAGCTTCAAAAATCTTTTCCTTGTTTACAAAATAGGGTAATAGCTTTTCAAGGGTATACCCTATAAACCCTTTAAGACGTAGGTACAGTCGTAGGCAGTTAACTTTCCTCTTCAGAACTTCAAAAGCCATGTTTTTAATTTCCAAACGAGTGAACACGTGGCGAAGTTGGGGCACTTTTGTAACTGATTGTACATACTGTCGTAGAGGTTTACTTGCTAGAATATTTTTAGGATTGGGCATATCGAACCTCATAAGGGTATTTGGAAACTGTGCTGTTAGATTGAATGTCAGGACTCTACTGTGTATTATATCGACCGGCGATCCCTATTTAACCGACTTTGAGAAGGAGGAAGATCTGAATTCGTCGGCGACTTTTTTTGGAACTTAAATATTGGCTAAACACTGCCTTGTTGGTCAAATGGTCACAATCGCGACTGCTGAGTCTTTTGTTCGATTCCCAGGACGGAAAATTGTTCCCTTATGAAGGCACGGTTGGCGCAGTGGCTCAAGCAATGGACTGCTGCGCTGCGTGTCGCGGGTTCGATCCCCGCACGGAACAAATATTTGTATGACCTACAGATAGTTGTTCCGGGTTGGGTATTTGTGCATGTGAGTTTAAATGTTTGTGAACGTCCCACGGTACAGGAGAAATTCCTAGTGTGGGGCAAAGTTTTTCTAAAATAAAAAAGTTCCTCATCCCCCATAGAAAAGGGAGGATCCTACAACCTGACGCGATGTAGGTATTGCCATTTAGTTCGCATGTGTTACGATAGATGTCGCTGTCGACACAAAGCCACTACAAGTATTTGGACTTATCCCTGAATTATATTAAATGATTATTTAATTACATTAAATTCTTATCCCTTATCCTTATCCCCTGTTACTTATGACTTAATTTTTTAAGAAGCTAGCGAAATGCGCGTGTATTGATAGGTACATATCTGCCTAACCTTCCGGCATATGTTATAGATCGCGTGCTCAGCAGTTGATCAACGAGACTTCCAGCAAAATGCAACTAGTGCCCGACAGTTATCAGTTCACAAAACTTCAACCACATTCATACAGGGTGTAACACCCTTCACACAGCCGTCAACCAAGCATTCTGTACATCAAACTAAGTACCCCTGCGCAAAAATGTTTTCTGGGAGACTACTTTTTTTTTGGGGTCAAAAAATCACATTTTACGTTAAAACTCAATGTAGCACTCTTAAAACCTTGTGCTAGTGGCTTCGAATATTAAATGGATCTTGGAGGTAATTTAAATAAAGTTATAACCTGAAAAAATAATGACTAGTAAAAATTTGGAACTTTGACCCCAAATATCTCCAGTCTAGAACAAAAAAAATATCGTTTTGACGGGGAAAAAAAGTATCAAGGGATACTTGTTTTCCCCGCCAAAGCGAGTTTGCGTTAAGGGTACTTTTACACCCTTTTTATACGTAGGACATTTTTTAAGCACATTTTTCAAAGCTCATCATCCTACTCCACCGTATGTGTAACATACTAAGGTTAACTCCGTGTAAAAGTTGGCGCGTGTTCTATTAGAACGCGTATATTAAAAGTTTGCCAAGCACCTTACATTAAGAAGCTTTCGCTACCGCCCACATGTTTACTTTAGTTCACATTCAAATAGAAATGGTGAGTGTGTAGTTTACTTGGAATTTGTTCAGTGCCACGTGTGTAATAACATGATCAACGCCTTTCCCTACCTTATATTGGGGTCGGCTAACAGTCGAACCGGACGCCGCTGAAAACTAGTATATACATGGAGCGCCTATGTGACCTACACAACACATGTGTGTCACCCAGGTGTCGCCACATTCACCGGTCCTGTGCGTCTCGCATCCAGCGGGTCCCCGCAACCTTCACCAGGTTATCGGTCCACCTGGTTGAAGGCCTTCCAACGCAACGTCTTCTAGTTCGCGGTCGCCACTCCAGAACTTTTCGACCCTATCGGCCATCCGTTCTGCGAGCAATGTGCCCTGCCCATTGCCACTTAAGTCTAGCGATTCTTCACAACACAGTTAGTACTGGTTAATACAATACTCCTTGGTAACCCTGGTTGTCAGACTTTTGGGCCACTGATTACCTTTAACGACTGTCAAATATCTACAAGTACAATCAAAAAAGTGTTTTCCGAGGGTCGGAGGAAAGTGTATAGTAGGTAGTCCCATACACATCCGTGTTCCTTCTTATGCCCTTTGCGTCGCAGGACCGTGGTAACTTTTTCGAACAAATTCCGCAACCCTGACAGGCTGACCCTAGTGGGCCCCGATTACTTTGCTGACAATTCTTTGAGGAACAAGATCCACGGACCAACTGGACAAGCGCATCGAAACATTTGCAGACCTCTATCCCCACATAACTAACCATTTACTCAACATTTTTGCTCATATCAATCACTTTCCCTCAGACAAAGTCAGACAGACCAGATTTTTCTGAAAGATATGTGATTTCTTCCGATATAATGATGAAATCACATTTACAAATTATCTTCGACATCCATAACGATGACATCTACCAACATTATATACCAAATCACAATTCCTAGCAAAAAATCTTCAACCTCTAAACGAAGTATTTCATCAAAATCGTGTGATAGAAGACCAACTAGAGCAATAAGAGGGGATGCAAAGACTGCACACATAGCTGTGGCTTAAAGCCACACATCTAACACACATACTTGAGTGCCCCGCGGCATTACTTGAAGTGTTAATATATGAGTAGCCACGAAAACCGCGAAAGGAATTTCGGGAGGTTGCAAGGTTTTAATGCTATTTTTGCAATGTGATGAAAACAGGACGTAATTTTTTTTTGTTGAAAACTTTAATCTTTGCTCTGCATTGTTGCATTGGTGCTTTGCATTGTTTTATTTTTTGACTACTGGGTCTAAGGAATAGCCCACCTAAGGGATAGCAAACTGGCAGGGTTCATTCAGCGCCTTAATCACATTTCACCGGATTTTTTTTCATCATCGATTTTCCACTATTCCTATATTTCAATTTTCAATTACATTCTCTGTACGCAGCACACCATTTATGTAAATAATACGAGATAATAAGAAACAAACGACGCGTGAAAGCAGCTGTCCATCAAATAACTACGTGCCTAGCTGCAGAGTCCAGCTTGAAACGGGAGCTAGTAGACCTACATCAGCAATTCTTGGACGTTGTTGATGAACGTGATCAACTGAAGGCAGTGACAGATGGTTTCAATAAATGTAGTAATTTGTATGAGGAGGCCTTGTATAAAATTAGGGACCTAGAAGAAGAATTGATTCATGCCAATAGTCGTATCTTAATATTACAAAAACAAAAAGAATGTACTCAGGTTCAAGAAACAAACCACCTTTATAATGAATTATTAAACAGTAATTGTAATCCCCGGGGTCCCTTAATAACTATTGATTTGACTGAAGATTCATTAGTGAAACAGAACTTTAGAGTTAGCAACAAGAAAATTAAAAAATATGCAAAACTCAATAGAATAATTAAAAAATGCTATCAATTTAAAAAACAACATAAAAACTTTTCCAAATATATTCCAATGAGAAAAGAGCGTGTTGATTTAGTTAATAAGTTAAATAATTATCAAATAAAATTAGAAGATAGTATAAAAATTTATGAAATTGATACTCAGCGTTTGCAGTCTGAAATACAAGTTCTTCGGGATACACTTAATTCCCTTTCTAGTAGGTATCTAATTTCTCAGAACCAAATTAGGGAACATATTCTTGCTGCAAATGTGTTGGTAACGTGTCAATGTAGTTGTCAGTCAGATCCCATCCATGATACTGTCCAGCCTGACGGAATGGAGGACCCATCCCAGGCTGTAAATTCATTTCAGGACAGTATTCTCAACCAAGAAACAACTGAAATTACACAAGAATATTTAGAAGTGGTACAACCGGAGATTTATGACAGTCATGATTCTTACTCAATAATATTCTCAGATAGTATAGGAAGAGGTGTAGGTAAATTAATAAGTAATAACCTGAGTTTTTCCCATCAAAATCATTGTATGCCAGGGTCAACATACCAACAGATAGTGGCCTCAGTAACTAAAAATGTTAATAATATAAATACTGATATAACTATATTTGTAGGAAATAGTTCAAAAATTAAAACAGAAGACCTCACAAACTTTGTAACTGAGTTGTTAAGGTTAAAGTGTCGGAAAATAATATTGTGTGCTTTTCCATACCTTAAAAAATTGTCAAACAGGAAAAATAATTATATTCACATGCTAAACAGGCATATTCATTTCTTAGTTGGTCACTATAGTGACAGACTGATATACTTTGATACCAACAGTTTTGTTGATAGACTTAAGTTGACACGGGGTAATGTGTATCTACCTATTAGTTGTAGACACAAAATAGCTAGGCTATTAGTTTATAATATTCACTCAGACATAAGTAGTATGTCGATGCATAGTTCTATAATTAACACGGCCAATATTAGTAATTATACTAATAATTCTTTTTACAATGTTTTAAATTTTTCTTTGGACAATCCTTGTGTAACTTTAGACGATTCTCGAGTGGGATCCAATAGTAGTAAGATTTCATTGCCTGTTAGCATGGGAGTCTTGGGACACACTCCAGATAATTTAAACTAGTTAGTAAGACAACAGAAGATACTAGTACCATTAATGTTATACCAAACCCTAACATTGTACCTTCTGGCTCTCAAAGACCTAAATGTAAAAAAGGGGCTAAGCAGAATGACTTACAATTGTTTCATCAAAATATTCAAGGTTTCTCTTCAAAGCAACTTGAAATTGAATTGTTTTTAGAAAGAACAAAGTTTGAAATTGTTTGTTTTACTGAGCATTGGTTAAGAGATTATGAGATGCTAATTAATTACGCAAACTACAGTGTGGGCAGTTGCTTTAACCGTAAATCTAAGATTCGTGGGGGTTCATTAATCTTAATTAAAAATTGTATTAAATTTAAAACTCGTAGTGATATTGTTGATCTATCGGTTGAATATAATATTGAGCTGTCTTGTGTTGAGCTCGATAAGCATATTATAGTGTGCGTTTACAGACCCCCAAATTATCAAAACTATTCTATATTTGAGTCAGTAATGGAAGATGCTTTAGCAAAACTTGCAACTAGTCATAAATCTCTAGTTATCTGTGGTGATTTTAATGTAAATATTTTAGACATAAACTCTAATACCATTAGATTTTTACATCTTTTTAAATCATTCAATCTGTTAAACGTGTTTTCAGAACCAACCCGAATTACTACAAATTCTGCTACATGTATTGATAATGTTTTTTGTGGTTGTGAATACTTGGATAAATCCATTGTAAATTACCTGCCTTCGGATCACAGCGGTCAATCCGTGGTTTTCGAGTCCTACATACCAGTACAAAAACTCCAAATAAAATCTAGGCAAATAACACCTAGCAATTTAAATAAGTTTAATGATAATTTAATTAGAAATTTAGGCATTCCAAGCCAGATTATTGACAATGTAAATCAATTTTATGAGGAATTCTTTTCGGTGATTCACACAGAGTTCAATAATACAATAAAAATGAAAACTAAATCTATTTGCCCTAAATTTATGTTCAGTGACTGGGCAACAAAGGGCATTAGGAAAAGTAGGGAGCGATTGTTTGAGCTGTACGGTCTTAGGCCTTGCATTAACTCAGAAACTTTTAATAAATATGTTGCAACTTACTCTAAAATCTTTAAAAACGCTTGCAAAGTAGCTAAAGCCTTATTCATTAGCAACAAGATTAAATCGGCCGATAATAAAATAAAGACAGTTTGGAAAATTATCAATAGTGAAACAAATAGAAGTAAAAAATATAATAATGATATCAGTCTAGAGACTTCACGTGGCCTTTTAAGTTCTAAAAACGAAGTTGCTCAGGAATTTGTGGATTTTTTCACTAGTATCCCACTTAAAACTACTGAAACCTTAAATTCGTCACCCCTGCTTTCTATTGAGTTATTGAGAGCGAACGTTTCAGCCTGTCCGGTTGAGTTTCAATTTAAACATATAAACCCCATAGCAGTCATTAAAGCTTTTAAGGAAATTAAAGTCAAATTAACCGAAGATCTATGGGGACTGTCGATTAAAGTTTGTCAAGCTATTATTGAGACTGTAGCCCCGTACTTAGCCTTAATATTTAATTTGTGTGTGGACCAGGGAGTCTTCCCGGACCTTATGAAATACAGCAAGGTAATACCACTTTTTAAATCCGGTGACAGTAAAGACACCAATAACTATAGACCCGTATCCGTTTTGCCCGTTTTTAGCAAGGTGTTTGAAAAGGTAATGCTTAATCAAATGCTCATCCACTTTAACACCAATAAAATCTTACATGAGAAACAGTATGGTTTCACCAAAGGACGTTGTACAACTGACGCCGGTGTCACCTTATTAAAACATATATTTACTGCGTGGGAAGAGTCACAAGATGCCATAGGGATCTTCTGTGACCTCTCGAAAGCATTTGATTGTGTCAACCACGAAACCCTTCTCATAAAGCTTGAACATTACGGCTTAGGGAAACTTGCGCTCAGTTTAATGAAATCGTATTTAAACGATAGACATCAGCAAGTACAAATAAATGGTGTCAATTCAAAAGGCTTAAAAGTAAGTATGGGTGTGCCACAAGGTTCGATATTAGGTCCCTTTCTCTTTTTAGTCTATATTAATGATCTACCCCATTTATTTAAAAACCAACCTGAAATGGTATTGTTTGCCGACGATACTTCTTTAATATTTAAGGTAAACAGACGTGCCACAAATCTTGATGACGTAAATAACGCCCTACTGCAGGTTCATAATTGGTTCACAGTTAATAATTTAGTATTAAATGGGAAAAAAACGAAATGCATAAGATTTGCTCTACCAAATGTCAAAAGTACTGATTGTGACATAATCTTGAATCAAGAGAAACTAGAATTTGTCGATGAAACTGTTTTCTTGGGGATAACGATTGACTCAAGACTACAGTGGGGTCCGCATTTAACATCTCTTGCAGGCCGGCTGAGTTCAGCAGCATATGCTGTTAGGAAAATCCGTCAATTTACTGACATAGATACCGCGCGACTAGTCTATTTTAGCTATTTTCATAGTGTTATGTCATACGGTATTTTACTATGGGGACGGGCTGCAGACATCGAATCTATATTTATTCTGCAGAAAAGAGCCATTAGAGCCATATATGGTCTACGAAGACGCGATTCTCTGAGAGAGCTGTTTAAGGAAATTAACATCATGACAGTACCTTGTCAATACATCTATGAAAACATCATGTACGTTAGAAAAAATCTGCATTTATTTAGCAAAAGAGGTGATAGACACCACTATAATACGAGAAATAGGGACGAATTAGTTCAGCCAGGTTTCAGGCTAGCTAAAGTAGACTCATCTTTCATGGGGTACTGTTTAAAATGTTACAATAAAATACCCCCTCACATTCTTCAACTGAAGGAGGCCAAATTTAAATCTTGTATAAAACGCACACTATGTAGGCAAGCATACTATAAGTTAGGGGATTACATTGATGATAAAAATGCTTGGCTCAATGCTGGTCCTGCTCCACAACCATAGGGGCAAATAAATCGATTATCATGTGAAGTTATTGTGGAAGCTGCAGAAGATTGTTAAAATATCTTAATATTATATAATTGCATAGCACATGTGTGAGTACTATGTACTACTATAAAGCCACTTTTTACATTTAGTTATTATTATTTTTTTTTTTTTTGTGACTTTGTCCTAGTTGCTGAGAGAATGTCATGCTCACTCAAATGTCTCGCTGATAGTGGCGCGTGTGTCGGATCATTTAGCTCCCTTCAAAATGGTTGAGCTGAATGGTGCTGATCCATGCGTCATGTTCGTGAACGGGCGCTGTCAGTAGAGACTGGTCATCTCTTAGTTGCCATGGATATATATATATTTTTTTAATTTGTTTATTGTATCGGTTACTGGACGCTCTTAACTTGCACGTATTTTTATTTTTTTGTACTTTGTTCTCACATATGTGTAAGATCGCAGCATTTAGGCTAGCTAAAGTAGACTCCCCCACATTGTTCAACTGAATGAGACGCAATTAAAATCTTGTATAAACCACACATTGTGTAGGCAAGCATATTATAAGTAAGGGGATTAAATTGATGATAAAAATGCTTGGCTTAATGCTGGGCCTGCTCCACAACCATTGATTACCTATCATGAGAAGTTATTGTAGAGGCTGCAGAAGATTGTAAGAATATCTTTGCATTGTATAGATTCAATAATAATATTATATAATTGCATGGCACATGTGTGAGTACTATGTACTATAAAGCCACTTTTTACATTTAGTTATTTTTTAGTGACGTTGCCCTGGTGTCTGAGAGTATGTCATGCTCACTTAAATGTCTCGCTGATGGTGGCGCATGTGTCGGATCATTAAATTCCCTTCAAAATGGTTGAGTTGAATGGTGCTGATCCAGGCGTCATGTTCGTGAACGGGCGCTGTCAGTGGAGACTGGTCATCTCTTAGTTGCCATGGTTAATTTATTTATTATATGTTTTTACTCTGGACGCTCTTAACTTGCACGTCTTGCTACATAGTTCTCACATAATATACCATCTCAACATGAATGATGTAATGTACCAAGATTTTGTAATAATATTCTGATTGAAAAGAGTGTCCATGGAGTTTCTTGCCCTTTCTTCTCCATAGAGATCTACGTTAGGGAATGGGCAACTACAGTACTTTCACAAGTTATTATGCCTTGTGTCTGTGACTGTAGCTTTAGAGTGCAATGCGTCGTTCCGGGGGTTACTGCGTCGAGTTGCGCGGCGCCGGATGTTTGCGGCGGCGAGTGCTGCGGGTGCGGGGGCGTGCGGCGGCGTGTGCCGTGGCGGCGGGTGCGCGGGGCTCCGGGTTGCGGGGCGACGGTTGCGCATTGCATTCGTTGTTCCGTGATTCGGGGTCTCGTGCATTCGTTGTAGCGGTGTGCGTCGTTGCGTGCTTTCGTGCTCGCGGTGCTCGTTGTTGCTGGCATTCGGCGGCGTGTGATTCGGCGTGGTGGCTTTCGGAATGACGTATTGCACTCGTAGATTTGTTTTTATGAATTGTTCTTCTGACATTCAAAAGTGCCTATAAAGGTTTAATTGAAATAAATGCTTTGAGTTTGAGTTTGAGTTTGAGTTTGAGTTTATCACACCCTCTAAATCCAAAAGTTTGTGAGGTTGAATGCATGTTTGTTACTCAATTACGCAAAAACTATTGGACGATTTTGGATATAACTATTGGACGATTGCTAAACTTTACGTTCAAAAAACCGGACCAAATACCATATATATACTTGTACCAAATACTTAGATGTTCTCTTACCATAATAGTTTGTTATCTGAGGCTGAATCAGTCTGTTTTCTCTGACGCTACGTGTGTTGTACTTATTTTTAACATTAACTTTTTTTAATAATAATAATATTCCACAACTATCACACAACGCCATCTAGTCCCAAGCTAAGCAGAGCTTGTGTTATGGGTACTAGACAACTGATAAACATACTTATATATTTCTAAATACATACATATTATAGATAAATTACACCCAGACACAGAACAAATGATCGTGCTCATCACACAAACATTTGTCCTGGGTGGGAATCGAACCCACGACCTCCGGCATAGCAGTTAGGGTCACTAACCACTAGACCAACAGGCCAATCAAACTTTATATTCATCACTATTATAATAATATTCTAGGCCTACCAAATAATGTACTTTTTCAACATTGTTGTTCAGGAATGTTCATAATAATTCAGAACAAAGAACACCAATCAACTTCCTAATTGATGAAAATTAAAATCCATTGTATTTCGGAAACAATATTTAATCAACTAGACTTAAATTAGTATTAAATTATTTTTGGGTTTTCGTCGATAAATGTTTTCAGTTTACGTAGAGTATTTTGTTGAACGGGAACTTAAAGGTTGAGAGTTTGATGTTTTGAATGATACATCAATGGTTAGTTTAATTGTTTATCTTATCTTTACAACGCAGTTACTGGGTATCACAATACCCTTAAGAAAAACTGGTCCCCGTCGGAGCTGCAGGTTGTTCGCAAGAGATACCGCGGCTTCGACATAAAGGGCTAAGAAGGAACATGGGTGGTTTTTAGACAGTAGAAGTCTGAAACTCCCTTCCGCCCTGCCCAAGAGCGGGGAAAACCTCAGAAAACGAGCACCTTTGACCTGTCAATGGACTCTCAAAAAGTTTTAAAAAAAATGCGCATTCTTTTGGCATTGACGGCCAGTGAGTCAAAAAGTTGAAGCTACAAGTAGTGATAACAAGGAGATCTGAAGAGAAGAACGCACTATATTACGCAAGAAACTGCATGTGTAAAATTCTTCATCATGGTAATCTTGGGTAGTAATAGGCAGTCGCTGTACCATGTACTAGGATCTTTGATGATTCTCGTACCTATGTTATTGAAAACCAATTATTTTATTTTTCCTGTCCCCGAAACCCTATTTCATGTGAGCAATTCACTATGTCACAGACAATTTTGTTCGCCATTTTAAAAGCCACACTACTCTGCTACGTTGATAAATCAAACGTGAGAAATGGCGCCAACTATCGCCGACTACGGCCGCTACAGATGGCATAAGTTCTGACGCACACTTTACAACTTTTTAGTGGAAGTCTTCGCGGGCCTGGCGTGAAGTCGCGACGTAAAAATAAATTCTAAGGATTTTATGAAAAAAAAAACTGTATCTTATTTGTGTTATATTTTGTGCATTCATAAGAATTTGTTTTGCGCATAATTCATAGTCATCTTCCGGCCCTTGCGTTTTGGGGTCTGTGCAACAATTTTTCATCTTTCAATTTCCTTTGTCAGCCATCACGCAAACACCCCCGGCCTTATTACAAAAGTGGTTAAACCTGGGTTTAACTTAGACTTGGTTTATTTCGCATGCCGTCTCACTTCGCTAATATTCAAAAGAAAGTGACGGCATGCGAGATAAACCAAGTCTAAGTTAAACCCAGGTTTAACCACTTTTGTAATAAGGCCGAGGGTGTTTGGTTAAACGAGGGACATATTGAAGGAGCCCATTCAGTATTCAATTCTCGTCCTAAATATGTAAAAAAAAAACTTGAGAGGTGTCAAGGGACACCTGGATGGAACGAAGTTAAAGTCTATCGCAAACAGCACAAGAATGACCAAAAGAATTAATAATTATTAAAAAAAAAAAAAAAAATTAAAATATATTTATATATATAATATCTGGCTTGCTTTCTATAAGAGAGAGAGAGACAGACAGAGAAACATGCGACGCCGCACAGCTTACAATAGCTTACTATAGCAAAAAGTGTCGTGACAACTTTTCGTAAGAATTTTTTCCGTAGCCCCCTTTCGTTCCAAAAACTATAACCTTAATTTGTGACGTAATTTTGTCATGGCCCACGCTCTCTAGATCTCACTTTATTCGACGTTTCATTTTTGCCATTGTCCAGTTTTAAATTATGAAAGGGAAATGGATTATATCTAAAAGTCATTGACCCGCGATTTTTGTTGTTCAAATTTTTATTAGTATCATGTAAGCATGCCTGCAGGTTTAAACATGTCCCTCGTTCAAACTAACATACTGTATTTACTCTTTTTTTTTCTTTCAATAAATTCTCTCATAATACGTCTTTCGATTTTTTGGTCTTTTATACCCTCTTCATCCTTCACATTTATATTCATCACTCCTTCTTTTCTCACTTACTCTTCTATAAAGGGTGTAAAAGTACCCCTTTCACCAACGAAGGGCACTTGCTCTTCCCACCACTGCGATTATTTTTTGGTTCTAGAGCATACCTGGGAACCCCATAGTTACGGAGATATTGGGGGTCAAAGTTCCAAATTTTGCACAGCTGTTTTTGTAAATACTAGTTTTTCAGGTAATAACTTTACTTAAATTACCTCCACGTTTACTATTCAAAGCATCCACTAGCAAAATGTTTGAATAGTGCTACATTGAGTTTTACCGTAAAATGTAATTTTTGACCCAAAAAAAAAAAGTCGTTTCCCAGCAAAAATGTTTGCGTAGGGTACTTAGTTTGATGTACAGAATGCTTGGTTGACGTATGTGTGAAGGGTTGATTTACATCCTGTATATTAGGCACATGCTATTCGTCCCTCCTCATCATGTGACATGGTCATGGGACATATTGTGCCCATGCCAAGACATTCAATTACCTTTCAACTTTAATGTAACGGGCGCAACTTTAAAACTTCCTCCAGAACGTCTGACTACAGTCTTACCAATGGGTATCGTATTACCCAGAACTAACTGGGTTGTGGAGGTCAAATAGGCTGTCGCTCTGCGGGATATTGTGAGAGATACCGCGGCCTCGACGTAAAGGGCTAAGAAGGAACATGGGTGGTTTTTAGTCAGTAGAAGTCTGGAACTCCCTTTCGCTCTGCCCAAGAGTGGGAGGGGTTATTCGATAATCCCCCCCCCCCCCAAAAAAAAGGTATTCACCTGCATTCAGTAAGACTGGAAGCCGACCCCAACATAGTTGGGAAAAGGCTAGACAGATGATGATGATGTGGTAAACAGTATGTAGCGGTATTATATTCAATCACCAAACCGTCCGACTCCACGTAACACTCCGCGCGTTCATGCTAGGACTTTCCTTTGATTTTCCCGCTAACTACTTCCAAGTTTCTATTCTACTCATTACGAGCCCTCAAAAATGTTTTGTTTGACAGTTTGAAACTAATTAGTGAGAAGGTGACGGTCAGAAGTGCCGATGACTTGCGGAAAAAAGAACCTTCGAAGTTGGTGGTCGAGTGCTAAATAGTTCGGTGAAATGTTCGACTTGGGCTGCGGTATTTCTAGCACTTAGTGGTACCGTGGTTCGACGGAATTATTGCTGTATTTCTTACTTAGTATTGTATTTTTGGTAAGTGTTAATGATCGCTCCCTGCTTTGTCTCGTTGGTTGAGCACGGGGTCCTACGTTCGATTCCAGGGTCAGGCAACGTGTTATATTCTCAGAAGCAATCACGGATCATGGATGTGTGCCCGGATGATGGCAATAGGCTCGACCTATAATAACATGTGACTTATACGTATCTGATGAACTAATACATCTCTACCCAACCCTTCGGACATTACAAGCGTGATGTTGTGTTAAAACATTTTGGGAAGTGTTAATGTACTCGACAGACGCTTGGTGAGCTATTAATTATAATTTAATTTACAAGTAATTTTATAGTCATAACTTAAGTCTTGTCATCGCATTTAGCTTAGATAAGGCATCATTCAGAAGATCTTTCACCTCTCACTAGAAATCTAAAGCCGCATGAAGATCTTAAAACACTCAACTGTGAACAACGATCAAAAGGCATCACACTGACAGCTGCGGACGCATACATGACACGCGTTTCATACGAAAACACTCCGTATTTCATGTCTGAAGCAGCGCAAAACGACCATTTTAGCTAGAAACATTGCAAAATAAAACACCGAAGAAATAAGGGGCTTCTGAACCTGGTCGGGTAAAACTTGAAGACATGTATCGCCCGCAGCGGACAAACCCCCTTTGTCTGTTGAAAGAAACAAAAAGTGAGCGATTGTTTCCCGAGCTTTCTGATGTGTTCCATTTTTGAATTTGGAGTTTTTGTTCCTCTTTTTCGTGGCCAGTGTGTCAAGGAAAGCGAAAGGTTTGTTTTAAGAAAAAGGTTTCGCAAGAAAAATAATATTGTTGCCCTCATGCCCATTAAATTTTGCATAAAACTCTTTAGCTAAAATTATCTATTTTCGAGGAAACCCTGAGGGCCCCCTTTACCATTTACTGATAAAATTACAAATTAATTTGAAGATAAAATTCCTGCTTTACGAAATAAGATAATATTTGTAGTAGCAGGGATCCTCGAAGGGCTTAAAATTAAAATACATCAAAGCTTTTCCTACTGCGCAATCATGGCCATTTGTTTTTGTGATGATTAGTCCCAAATTAATAAATAAATAAAAACAGGACCAAAGGAAGAGACGAGAGAGAGGAGATAAAACAAAATTTTTCGTATTTTAGACAACATTATACGATATGATGCTGGCACAGGACCGTGGAAAACGGCACAAGAAGAAAAAGCGTATACCTAGTAATGACTAAGCTCAGATTGCGGATGATGATGATGATGAGCTCCTTGAGTTATAAGTCGAGCTCCACGATAACTGACAAATGCTTGCACTGACTGGACGGGTCCACTCAAATCTGCGTGGTGCTTTCTTCAAAAGACCATCTCAGACATTAGTCTGCATAGTCTTCATGTGTGTATTATACCAAGATTATGTCTGGACCTTAAACTTATTGTTAACCCAAACGATTTTAAAAGATTAAAAGAGTAACCTTTGGAGTTTCTTGCCTGTTCTTCTCCTTAAGAAACGACCAATGCACCGAACCGTGCACCTTTTTGTCGATGTTTTACAAGTGCCCATGTAGGCCTATGTGAAATAAAAATATTTTAATTTTGATTTTGATGATGATATGAAAAAACGTACCAATAGGGGATCGTGATGGTGTTTTTGCGCTTAAAAGGCCGATACAGAAACATTATTTTATGAATTTGTCCGTGGAAATTGTACTGAAAAGAAAAAGTTTGTGGACATTGGTGATAAATGAAATAATACAGCAATTAATAATGGTGATTAGCACTAAGAAATGGTTATATAAATTTCGAACTCAAGTAAAAAAAACTGAAGAATCAGCCTACCCCCAGCATTCTTTAATCCAACCCTTCATAAATCTTTTAATCACAATAGAGGACCAGCAGATATATAGCCAGCTGTAATTAGTAAGCACGTAAGGCCGTTAGGGGCTATGGCCCGTGCTAACATGGCCAACTAATGGGTTATTGTGTGTGGCCCATAAATACTTATTACAGTCTGTTGTGAGAAAAGAGGGATGGGAATGTTTGTTTGGATTTTGTTTGGGTTCTGTATGATTTTTTGTGATGTTTTTTTTTGTTGTGACTAAATAATTTCAGCTCGGTGACAATCTTTAATGTTCGGTAGCGCTTACAAAGGTTGGTCTGTATATTATGTGTGACCATTTACTTGTCTCGGCAATAGCGTTAAAAGCCATTCCATGGGGTACAGGTAGCTAGTAAAAGTAAAATACAGCTGCATCTGGTTGGATTAGAAGCCGACCCCAACATTAGTGGGAAAAATCTTCGTAGATGAAGCTACTATGTATTTGTAAAAAAAGAATCCCAACATTTGCTTCACACATCCCTGATATATTATGTAATCTTGTTAGGATTGAGTGTAACTGTGATTAAATTATTAATACTATACTCACCATATCCTCGATTCTCAATATTGACTTGTTTCAGTGAATCTTGGAATCGTCGATTGTACACAGAGATTTAGGTCAGCTGCATCCAAGAGGCGAGCTTTTTGATTGGTTCATAGGAACTCCTTTATTAGTTACCAATATACTTAGCCTGTCACAATATATTGCTGGATTTGAGACTTTTTAAAGCTGTGCCACAACACCCTATAATATTCTTAAACACTATTATAATAGTTATAGGAATATATCAAAATTAAAACACATGCGAAAGTCGGTGACATTTCTCGCGTTTTCTTCTGTTTTGGCGATTTGGCGTGGCGTGGCAAGATTGCCCGATTAAAGCATCCTAGACTTCTTCCTTTGGACCTAATTGAAGTCGCAGGCTTGCGCCAACAAGCCTCTGATGATCGCAGCCCTTCAAGAGAATATTCGACAGGAATGCGAATAGAAGTCTTGTGGAAAGCCATGGACAATACGATAAAACGAGCATAAACAGGTTTCAACACTGGCAGAGCCTGATAATGGCAGTATACGAATATCATCTTTTTCTTTTAACAAAAAATATGTGAAGGTCCAAATAAAGATTTCCATCACTCAGCAATCAGTTATACAAAAATCAAAATTCACTTTTCACAAGGAACCCCAAAATTTGGGCGCCCTGTAAGCGATGGATTGTAATGTTGTCTTCGCAGTGAGTTTTACGAGAAGCACTATCATGTGCAAGCACCCTTAACGCGTTACGTTGTGGCTACATCTCATTGTGCTCAGTTATTAATAAAGGCTTCACATTCGTATGGGGTAGGTCGGGGCAAATGTAGGTACGCCATAATCATTAAGTCATGCATGAAGGGTTTAGATGTAGTATACAGGGTGTATGGGACAGCCTTACTCAGACTGATGGGGTGAACTCTGTATATCATACTTTAATGAACAGTACATGAAATTCGTTCAAGAACGTTATACAAAAAAAAAATGCTGTATTTCTTCATACGCAATGTATCGTTAATGTGGCAAAACACAAGTAGCGAACAGTAAGTGCAAAGACGAGTTCGATAAACTATGTAGCTACAAATTAGGACAAGCCCGCTACACTATTCCCAAACCACTGTAACTGCTGTAAGCCAGAATCAACAGTGAAAACTCTGTAGCTAGGCAGGAAGTGAAATTTCAGTTATGGACCATTGATTTATGAGGCGGAGAGGGATGAGAGGAGAGAAGGGCTACTCCCCAAACTATCCCCACCCCTCGGTACACCATGGTTATAGAGATATCCATGGTTAAAGTTTTCTTGGTTAGAATAGCGCTATTAGGATGAAACGGGTTAAAATGTAGTATCGTTTGGCTCTCCTATGTAAAGGTGACGCACCGTCCTTGAGTTACCTAACCTTAAAATATGGCGCAATCACGGAAGGCCAGGTCGACGGAGCCCCGTGACTGACTTGGCCATCGCATAGCTTTCGCCAATGTTAAACAGGCCATTGTAATAGCTAATCGCCATGGCATTGGCCAATGTGATGCAGTGGCCAAGTCAATCTTGTATTTAAAACATCAAAGTATTTTAAGTAGGGATTAAATACACACATCAAAAGTGTCTAGGGATCAAGCATTTTTATGCGGATTTCTTGAGATTGAGATGTGGCTTTGTAATAAATTTATGATTTTATAAATTTATATGGATCCTTTTTGGTGCATTTCATAATTTGAATCAGGAACTGTGAATCAAATTCGAGTAAAAGATGAAAATCAGCTGTCAATATTTTCCCTATAAAAACATACAACGCATTGAAGACATTATTAGTGCTACTGTTTCCCTACTACTGATTTAAACCAACGTTATTATGGAGCGGCGACGTCATTTAAGCAGGGAAGAAATGCTCAGAGCCGTGGGAATGATAGAAGCTGGTTCCCGGCAACGTACTGTGGCTTTAGCTCTGAATACAAGTCAGAGTGTTATCAGTCGACTTTGGACACGTTACCGAAGCACTGGTACCGTGGCTGAGCGCCATGGAGGACGGTATCGCTGCACCATACGGAGACAAGACCGATACATTCAAATCTTAACTCGAAGAGCTCCAACAATAACCGCCATGATGTTAGCCGTGAGGCTTCATCACTCTTCAGGGAACTTAATTAGCGACCAAACAGTCAGAAACCGCTTGCATGAAGTGAACCTTCATTCCCGAAGACCGCTACGGGTACCACCTATAGCAATGCACAATCGTAGGATTCGATATCAATGGGCTCTTGAACACAGAAATTGGGCAGAAGAACAATGGCGTTTCGTGTGCTTTTCTGATGAGTCTCGTTTTGGTATGAGACCGGATACAAGACGTATACGACACTGGAGAACCCCTGGACGCCAACAGCGATTAAAATCCTGCCAGGAAGTCCATCCTTATAGTGGTGGAACCATCATGGTATGGGCGGGTATTTGGATCGGCGGAAGAACTGAGTTGATTTGGATCAGAGGCAACCTCAACGCTCAAATTTATGCTGAGACGATTGTATCAGACGTCATCGTTCCTCTACAAGTGCAAATCGGTCCCTTATTTCAGTTAATGCATGATAATGCACGACCGCACACCGCAAGAGTTGTAAGACAGACTCTCGCCGCAGCTAACATCAATGTCCTGCCCTGGCCTGCTCAGTCGCCAGACTTGAACCCGATAGAGCATGCATGGGATATGCTACAGAGAAGAGCTCTGCCGAATATGGAGGGTATCCAGTCGCAAGAAGACCTTTTTTTGTTGTTGCAACGAACATGGGCGGCCATTCCACAGCGTGATTTGGATGAACTCATTTTGAGTATGCCAAACCGATGTTCTTGTGTTGTTAGTGTTCGCGGTAGAAACACGGATTATTAATTGTTTAAGTTACCCAATAAAATTTTAAAGAAAACTGTTATTTCAGTCTTTTTTTCGAACTTTAATGTTAGTGGTTCAAATGTCAAAAATCCCTTTATTAGGAAAATGGCAAATTTCTTTATTAATGCAAAGGTGACTTGGTTTATCGTTACTGTGACAAACGAAAACACTTTATTTGATGAATCCTTAAAGAAAATTTTAATTAATATCAATCAGGAGAAAAGTTATTGCAAAAATATATGTTGATCCCTAGACACTTTTGATGTGTGTATATTAACTGACTTGGTATTACATGGATCTCACTACTTTTTACGGTAAAAGTGAGTTGCTCGGCTTGGCTTTTCTTACAAGTTTTGTTTTTGGTGGGATCTCATTTATTTTTATAGCGTCTCTCATTCTATCTATTTCGTTTAATGAATCAACAATACATAGGTTTATTCGAATTTGAAGCAGTCTTATTAATCGATTTGAAGTACTGCTAATAGTACCTACTCGACAAGCTGAATTAAACGAGTAAAAACTCGACAAGGTCAAGTCGTTTTATAACGGAATTCCTATGGCTACCTTCAAGCTCCATCAACAGATCTTGGATGGTCTCCAAGATCTGTCGAAAGACTCCAAAGACAAAGTACTCGTCAAAACGAATCAAACGAGTCTACACCCGATAAGTTATGTCGTTCTATAACGGAGTTCCTATGGCCACCTTCCAGCTCCATCATCAGATCACCAGGATCTGATTGATTTGTCTTGATGAGTACTCTGTCTTTACCAATTAAAGACAGAGTACTCATCAAGACAAATCAAATGAGCTCAAACTCGATGGGGTTATGTGGTTTTTTTAACGGAATTCCTATGGCCACCTTCCAGCTCCATCATCAGAACTATTCAGAACCCTGAACATCATCTAAAGACAAACTACTCGACAAGACAAATCAAACGAGTCCAAACTCGATAGGGTTATGTCGTTTAATAACGGAATTCTTATGGCCATCTTCCAGCTCCATCAACAGACCCTGGACACCATCTTAACACAAATTACTCGACAAGACGAATCAAACGAGTCCAAACTCGATGGGGTTATGATATTCTAAAATGGAGTTCCTATGGCGAACTTCCAGCTCCATCATCAGATCAGTTCCATATTATCATAATATTGCATTGATAGGCGATATACATATACGTGCAAAATTTCAGATCAATCAGAAACAAGGAAGTGTGTTAAATTTAATAACTCGTAAATTCATTCACTGAAAATGTAACGTGTTTTTTAAAAAAACGTTGCCCCACACTAGGAATTTCTCCTGTATCGTGGGTGCGTTCACAAACATTTAAATTCACATACACAAATACCCAGACCCGAAACAACTATCTGTAGGACATACAAATATTTGTTCCGTGCGGGAATCGAACCCGCGACACGCAGCGCAGCAGTCCATTGCTTGACCAACTGCGCCAACCGTGCCGTCAATTATTAGTTATTAGTCAGTTATTTATGCAGTTAGTTTATCTAGAAAACTAGACTGAAATTGTATACTTTTTTAGTTTTTCCATGGTTTATACACTAAACACTAATTGTGTTCTAAATTTGAAGTTTCTATGTTTGCTAGAAGTGCCTTAGACTTTTGATGATCGGTCAATCAGTCAGTCAGTCAGTCAGTCAGTGACAAAACTAAGGAACTTTGATTAGTTATAATTCTTAAACTACTGGTTCAAATTTAATGAAATTTTAAATATACCGTGTTTATACAATGCCTAATTGGTTACTAAAAATTCAGGCTTCTAGTTTTATCCACAACGGAGTTATAGGAGGTCGAAAATGGCCTGAACTGGTTCGAGAAGAGGATAGTACGGCCGTGCCGCTTTATTGCTCGATTTGGCGGATTTTGATGAAATTCGCTGTCCTTTGACACCCTGTATGAAACTGTTCATCGTCCGTCGAAAAAACCTCTTGTCATACAAAGAACGGATGAGCATTTGGATATACTCTTGCTGCTGTTATTAATTGAAAACCCTCTCAATTGATGCTTGGAACTAATTATAGGACTTTCGGTACTCACTAATATTTAGCAAACATTGCGGTCAACATAAATATTAAAATTATGGAAAATGTCAAATAATGATTTTTGAGCAATTCAATTTTGAAATGTATTTAACTAGTCATTCAATAGCCATTATTGCCATTATTGTAGTACAAACAAAGGGAGGCATGTGGCCTAAAGTGAGACACACCTGGTCCACAAAATATTCCCTCTGCAAGTGTCTCATTAAATATTCCCACTGCTGGGACACAGGCGTCTTCTCTACGATAGACAATGGGCTATAATTCACAACGCGGACACATTGTTGCAAGATGTCACATATCTGCGATTGTTTCGTTCTAGGACATACCGGTTTCCTCACGATGTTTTTTATACCGTTTTACCGCCACCGCTGGACCACTGCTGCTTAAAATAAGTACGAATGAACATTAAATCCATAAAACTGAAAAAGATTAGAATTTCGATCGAAGGTATTTTCTTTTTCTTACTTAAAAGAAACGACCTTAAGTAAAATGATACAAAGCCAAGCAGAATCTTATTAAACAAAATGAACTTTATACTCCCAAATCGAACCCAGGTAGTACAAAAAGGGTACCTTTTCACTAATACAGATTACTTTATGTAATTCGAACATTTTATTAAGCCTCATTCAATTTCGAGATTACTCGTACCCAAATCTATTCTTAAAAGTAATGAATAATTCAACATTTTTTCATGTAGATCTTTTCAACTAATCAACGTATAAAGTCCTGAATTACGCGAGAGCTGTATAATCCTCATGAATTACCAATCGGGTCGAGTACTCGGGTCGAATTTCGAGCTTTTGGCCCCGAGATTTCTGGCAAAGTTAGGTGGAGTATAAATTTCTTCGCCCCCTCTTGAGTTCCCCCTTTTTTCCTTTAAAGTTATTTATGTGACAATCTATTGTTTCGAGCTCGGAGCATTTAGTTTTAAATTAACGATGCTATGCGAAGAATTACGGGTTGAAGCAGGGATGAGAGAAAACCCCGGGAGTGTTTCGTTTTGTAATCGGTGGATATCGGGGACTAATCCGATAAAAGGTGAAATTAAGTCGATTTGCTAGAGCCGTACTCGACCCAGTGTAGGTGAGAACGAATCAAGTTTTATGTTATACCCGTTGTCGGATTTTTTACTGTTGTTTGTTTTAAATGTGTTTTATTGGGTTAGAATTTTATTGCGTTTGCTTTTTCATGTCCGGTTTAGATTTTTTTTAGGCAAATGATAGTTTTATTGACATTGTCCGTATTGCCGACTAACAATCAATTCAGTACACAGATTTTACGGCAAACCTGCAAGATTGTTGAACTCATTCCGTTATAAGTTTCTCAATAAAGCCTTTGTAACAAGACCATAAAGTTTAAGTTCCATAAATACACCGTTATTTCTTCGTAGTTATTAAAATTTACTTCGTCCATTAACTATGTTATATAAGTTTATAGTAATAAGGTTCTTTGTTTGCGAACGTTGTCGTGGAATTACTTCGAGTTGTTCAAGAAATTCTCATAATATTTCAAAACGTACCTCAGTTTTGCTGCTATTTTGATGATTATTTCTGAAAGATTTTTTGTTTTTTCATTTACGATTTTTACGACTTAATGAAGCAGCGAGATTTCTTTATTGTGTGCGAGCTAATATATTTTTTTTGAGCGTGGTTATAAATCATCAAATAACCCCGCTCTTGGGCAGAGCGAAAGGGAGTGTCAGACTTCTACTGCCTAAAAACCACCCATGTTCCTTCTTAGCCCTATATGTCAAGGCCGCGGTATCTCTTTCAACATCCATAACATCCATGCGTTGTTTACTAAAGAAAAACTCAAGTTATGACGATACATCCCATTTATGCCCTTAGCAGAAAATCTCCCACCACAAGTTGCCATGGCTGACCTGAATCTTTTTGATTGGACTTTGGACACTGGTATTACGAATTAAGAAAAACCTGTTTAGGTGGAAATTCATGGATGACTCAAACCTGGAGTATAAATGTGGTGATGGGCCACTTGATATCATGGCCTGCCTTTCCTATTGCTTGCAAATCATACAAGCTGATGAATGATACTGAAAATGACAAACTCGTTGCCAAATTTTAATAAAGGGCTCTTCGAATTCAGTCGTCAAAATGTCACTCCGAACGCAGTCACGAGTCACAAAACTTATAAAATAACGTAACTATCATAAATCCTGCAGGACCGAAGTCTACCCCATTTCCCGATACAATTTACCATACCATTTGCCAAATACAGCCATTGGAACCCCATAACACAAAACATATACAAGTAGACTCCCATTACCGGGGTCGGTTATCATGGTTTTCCATCACCATAGTTCATATACAGTCGAACAAGTTATTTGGTATACACGCAGAAATCTCTAAATCCTAGTACACTGACGATATCGATTGCAATTTTGCATAATAAAGCGTTTCGCATTAAGCGACGGATGTCAAACGCTGCATCGTCTGAAATCAGCATCTGTGTAATCTTAAAATTAAATGCAAGTTATCTGACTGTTTGCTTAATACCTTGTTTTCCCGTACCAAGAAAATATCACATACGAATTTATTTCGTATATATAGGGCCACAAAAGTAAATCATAAAAGGGCGTTATTGGACATTATTATTGCCTCAGCCAATGTTATTAGGTACGTGTAGCAGTCCAGTGTGATTTGGGACCATTAGTGGAATGACTGGATGTTGGCCGGACGGACGGTGTGAATAAGGTTATATTAAAATTGTGTGCGTCTCTGTAATGGGTTTGGGATGAAGGTTTTATGGCGGAGCGTGGGTTTGATTATGAGGATCTTGTTTTTAATTATGTTTTGTGGGAATGTTTACGTTTATGGGTTTTACTGGTAACGTAACATCACGCCTGTAATCCATGAAGGGTTAGGAAAAGGTGTAGGTACATAATTTTATACCCACATTTTCCAATTATGTTTCAATCTCTGTGGGGGCTGCTGAGAAATTTCTGATGGAAAAATTAAACACCACTTTACCCGACCAGAATCAGGACCCCTTGATACTTCCAAGACCACTAGACCGACCAGACAGTCGATGAAGTTGTTACTGTCCAAATATACTCGTATGACATAAATGTGTACAGTATCTTTTGAAATATCTGCTTGTTACAAAGAACACCAAGCCTATGAGCATTTACAAAATATTATTTTAACGACTAGAATGATTATGCCACTACAATTTTTTCAAGCAAAAAATATTTAGAGCTGATTAAAAATATATTCTACGAGAAGTCAAAAGTAGTACGATTGGGCACATATTTGAATTTGGAATATAAACAATCAAGAGCACAGACGAGAAAAAAAAGCCTTTCACCGAAACAAAATTAGTCGTTCTTCATAAACTACAATTTAACAGTACCACAGTAACATCCGTATATATTTATTTAGACGTAATGCCGGAATAAATACGATTGCTTTTGTGTAGCGCCAGTTATTATTTTCTTTTGTAATTTTCGGGGCATTTCCTTCGGCGCCATATATTTTCTTTAATAATTTACTGACTGCCCATAAGTGGTTGTCGATGTTATTAATTTATTTCGCCCTGAAAGGTCGCAAAAGGTACTTATTACCTATTCATGTAAACAAACGGTTCCGGATTATCTTAATTAGAGAGAGGTCGGGAAATAATTAGGGGACAATTTTATGTGCGTACCTGCTAATCTTCCTTTGTATACAGTTAGAAAACAAACACGTTATTTGTGATGCTTAATTAATATTAATAATTAACTTGAAAGCAGACACGGCCTGGATAATAGGAACTAGGTGAACAATGAACACTTGGATTGAGATGGCCACAGACGTATTGAAATAGGTAAGTAGAGTCAAAACGTGATATTGATGAACGATAATTCGTTATAAATGTATTTTTTTTACTTGATTTGATTCTGGTTTAGATACAAAACATCACCACTCGCAAAAACATGTTCAGAATTTTCACACCTTCTGTATCAAAATTCAAATGCAACATGCAACCACATTTTACTATTTTTTGTAAACAGTTAAGTAAATATCAAGTTATTTACAACCCCACAGTTGAGTCACACAACAAAACAAACAAAGTAACGATAAATCATGACAATAAAAACAATAGACAGCCTGCAACCGCACAAACTTTCCACTGGTAAAAGTACAAACTTTTTGACAAACAGTATACGGCTGAAGACGTTCATTATACGAAGCATTGCGTTCCAAACAACTGCTATGGACACAGATTTAGAAATACCTAGATAGCACCACTACTTCACGTACCATTTCGAGTGCCCGGCTTATGTATTTTATACTTAACTAGCTGATGCCCACGGCTTCGACCGCGTTGATGTCGGAACTTCACAAATTATACACTAAAACCTACCTCGAGAACCACTCTATCTATTGTTGATACCAGCACAAAAATCGGTACAGTAGTTTTTGAGTTTATCGCGGACAACCAAAAAGATGCGGCGGAGGACTTTGTTCTATGATATGTAGTGATGAGCCACAATACGACGCTCCATAATATAAATAGCTGACGTGGCCAAATAGTACGAAGGTCACGAGGTCGCGGCAGGCCACGAAGATATCCTGAACTAGATTTCAGGTTCCAAAACTGTAAGGACGACGTGCAGGTTAGTGAAAAATGGAAGGAGTGGAGGAAGGCCTTTGCTCTGAAGTTGGACAGAGAAGGTTGAAAATAATCATAATTTTACTATCGCAACAAGTAATTTTTTTTTAAAAACAACAATGTTTCACCGTTACAATTCAAGAACTTAATTCTAGATATATTTGTAACAAAAACTACGATTACTATTAATTTGGTATAGTAACTTGTTTGTTTAGTAACTAAATACTGCATAGTAGGTAGACGAAAAATGTCAAGCTTGGTTTTCATACTGATCGTGATTCTTGCGGTATCTAGGAATCTATATCTATGGATGTGAACTTTGGGTGGTTTGGGTTTGGCAATACAGTGGATTTACTAAAGAAACCGCTTTGTTTTTTGAAACTACTGAACTTCGTTTTCTTGCTTTTAGCCGCCGCTTGGGTCAATTGTTTGGCTAAACCCTGCTTGCCTGGGTAGATCCGTGGATGAATGACCACCAATCACATACCGAGTTTTCACTTGCGTCGGATAGCACATTAATAAGCTGTCCCGGATGTCATATTTGTTGATCGTTGACAGGTGTACAACACAACGAGTTATTGACCAACTATGAAAGGCTTTTACACAACAGTTTTTATTTGTCCTGGCTGGTGGCCTGAAGGCAACCAGATGCCAGATGCCTTTCACAAAGAAATAGGTTTTCTCTAATACTGAAATGATTATTGATTAGTCTAATTAGTAGACTGTTTGGACATTAAGAGACATTATGCGTAGAAATTAGTAAGCTAATTAATGATGAAAATTAGTTTACACACAATACAGACTAATTAATTTCCATATTATCACGGTCAAGGTCTATACTTATTTCAAAGACCAAAATTATCATCCAACTTGAACTGAAACTTTCAATATAAACTATAAGTTTATCTTAGAAGCAAGTCGCTAGGTCGCTACCTAACATTTGATTTCGCCACTATCGTAACTTGCAACAGTTATATATACTTTACTTATAGATTACTTATAAGCACTAATTATACAATTGTTTAGAAATAACACTACTGCACCTAAATGTACATTTTTGTAATACCTACTTTTTTTTAGAAATAAATTATTCTTAAATTATTCTTAAGTGCTTCCAAACCCTGAACAAAACTTGGAGTTCCATCTTACAGATTCGTAAACAGGGCAATGACTTACCTGATGGAAAGCAGCTAATACTAGTAACGAGTCTAGTGATGTGACCGTCGGGCTGACATGTCATAGGTATTTTTTTTTTGGTGATCATGGGTGATAATCATAATAACCTCTCCCGCTCTGGGCAGAGCGGAAGGGAGTGTCATACTTCTACTGACTAAAACCCAACCTTGTTCCTTCTTAGCCCTTGTGCCGAGGCAGCGGTGTCTCTTTTGAACAACCCGCAGCATGTCATAGGTCTCAAGTTAGAAACCAAGACACGCACCACTGATTTTTAACCGACTTCCAAAAGGAGGTAGTTCATGTTTTTTTTTTCGGATACATGTGCGTATTGAATAATTATCACTTGCTTAGGGAAGGGAAAACACTTTGAGGAAACCAGCATGCTGGTAGATATTTTCCGACGACGACCGTAAAGCCAAGTCAGATGCACAAAGGCGGCATAAAAACCCTGACACCAGGTTAAGCACTCACCACACGATGAAGAAACAGAAATATGCATAGGTGTGTAAACAGAGGCAACGTCAAAATTAAGGGAATAATATTATGCACTATTGTAAATAATATTTATCATAATCTAATACTTACATGAAAGCAGACGAATCAAACTGATGCTTTAATTTTCGTCTCATGAAATGACAGTCATCGTCGTTCCCACCCTTTTCCAACAATTCGGGATTTCACCTTACTTTTGTTTATCCCAATAAGTACAAGGATCAAACTTAGTGACAACCCGCCACATTGGCGTGCTCACAAACAAGCTCTTGAAGTCGAAGTCGGTTGGAAGTCGCTTGAAGTCCGCAAAATTTTGGCAATTCGCCGGGAATAACGAACGCCAACAAAAACTGTTACTTTGTTGTTTAGTACGGATTATATCTGATTCCACTACAAAAGAATGTTCTTTTTACGGCTTTTTCCATACCTACCGATTTTAATATCCATTGGTATGCAAATTATAGTTAATGTAATCTAGATAAGAAATATGGTAAAAACAGTTGGCATTATTTTAAAAAGTGTGAAATTAAAAAAAATACTATCTTTGCGTGTTTATATTTTTCAAAAATACAGGACTTGGTGGTTTGTATTTTAGAAAAAGTCCTACAGCTCCATAATTAATATTTTTCCATTATCAACCTAACTGCCTTTTCTCAACTTTCTTAACTAGGAGCTCTAGAACCCAGTTACTGGGTAACTGTCGGCCGAATACTGAAACGCTACTCTATTTTAAGTTGCCCTTAAATCTCGTTCTGTCTCTGTTACTTCAGCATGGAGCGACCGAGACAGCACTAGATTTGAGGGTTACTTATTTTTGAGTGGCGTTTCAGTATTCGGCCGTGTATCTTCTATACCAAGACACTTAAAAATATGCGAAATTGACCCCTTAGTGTGGGAAAAGCAGGCACAAAATCGATCCGAGTGGAGACATCGTTTGCATCAGCAGGTGAGCACCTTTGAAGAAAAAAGGAAGTCGTATTTAGATCAAAATCCCGATGACCTTAGAGCTAGACTACCTGCAGCTACACCTACCCTATAATGTCATCAATGGTGTTCTGACATGTCCACTTTGTGCTCGTAGTTTTTCGGCCAAAGTTGGATATGCTAGCCCGAAAGAGCAGCACAACAAGCCTCTTAACAATATGTAAAAAGTCAGCGAATGCAATCGCTGTGGCCGAAATCGGCTAGATGGTATCATTACAAAGTACCTACATACGGAATTAAAATCACAGAATCGTTTTTCACTATGGCCAGGAATAAAAATGTCAATAAGACCTAAATGTACGTGCCAAACATTGGCGCTACATTCCATTTAGAGACAATAAAAAAATAAAAACCGTCCTACTATTCTGACATCAACTATTTCCAATACTGTATACTTTTGTACCGTTTTTCGCAGACAAAATAGGAATAACATCGAATATTTTATGCATCGGGGGACGTAAACTTACGTCTATTTGCGTTTCATTAGTGTTGTTGTGAATACTGTAGTTTCGGAGCATTTAGAAAACCTTTTAGATTGATTTTTTTCTTCATTCTTTCAAAGTCTTTTATTTCTTACTAGCATTTCTATGGCTTCAGGATTTGGTTTAGGGAATTATTCAACGCGAACGTTTCAAATAATATAACATCACGCCTGTAGTCCCTGAAGCACCACATTTCGCCAATTACATATAAAGTCCTATGTAACAGGGGGTGGTTTTACTACCGTCAACAGGACACAAATCCGTATTAAATATTCTACGATAAAATATGTATAGCCTATGATACTCAAATTCAGGCAGGGCACTAACGGGAGTAGGTCTGAACTCAATCGTGGATTACACAAAGCTGCTGTTCATGACCCGACCGACGACGCCCGTCGGGGCTGCGGGACATCGTCGGTCGGCTGTGTAAGAGTTGTAAGAGATGTGTATGTTGTAAGAGATACCGCGGCCTCGACATATATGGCTAAGAAGGAACATGGGTGGTTTTTAGTCAGTAGAAGTCTGACACAGAGAGTGTCAGACTTCTACTGACTACCTTTCGCTCTGCCCAAGAGCGGGAGGGGTTATTTGGTGATTTTCCACCCAACAAAAAAAAGGTATGGTCCCTGTTCTCCCTCCGCCTACTCGCTACCCTTTTTTTTTTTTTTTTTTGTGGGTGGTGTGGGTGGGTGTAAAATCATCGAATAACCCCTCCCGCTCTTGGGCAGAGCGAAAGGGAGTGTCAGACTTCTACTGACTAAAAACCACCCATGTTCCTTCTTCGCCCTCTATGTCGAGGCTGCGATAACCGTTGGACTACCCGCGGCCCCGACAGGCCTACTCGCTACCCTCACAGTTACGTCTGATGAGCAGATGCGAACCAGAGAGCAGCAAGTAGGGTTACTTCCTCCGACAAGCAGACTGCCCGAGAACCCGAACACTGTTCTCGTCTCCAGGCGGTGTGCCCCTCGCGTGTCCTTCTTTGTCTGGTCTCTCACAGTTGAACCTTTCCGGCATGATTATATCTTCCGGCAGAGTTCCAAAGATCATTGAGACGCACAAGCCTCGCCACGACGGCAACGTGGGGACACTCTGATGGGGAACAATTTTACACCCTCTTTATAACTATAGAATCTCAATATCTGCAACTTTAAATTAAATTAACAAGAATTAAATTTAACCCAGAGCCCTTTCTAAAATCCCCATAAATCCTATCAGGGTTCCACTAACAGAAATCCGCAATCCAAAAACCGCATACTCCCTAAAATGTCGTCGCGGAATAAACAAGGGTTCCGCAGAATTCGATAGCTAATTGATTAATCGTCGCCTGTGACGTATGTTAGTGGTCAGGTTCTATTACGAAAAGTTCCGCTCAAAGGGTATAGTTGTGGAGATGTGTTTGTTCACGAGTACTGTTTGGAGCGGTTCGGTCAAACATTTAATAGTTTTCTAGTTATCCTGGTAAAGTATTGTAGTTGCCATGTAGTTAGGAATTTGCGTGTGTTGATAGTTAATTCAGTCAGTGTGTTTTAGGTGGATGGTTCAAATTTGGTAGCTGATTCTGGCAAATCTTTCGTAGCCACTCAATAGGTGACCCATTCGTCAAAATGGTAAAACAAACTTCGTGAGAAAACCGGTACGGTGTCCTCGAACTGAAAACTCCAAGATTTGTGACATCCACCAATTCTTACTGGGTCATCTGTAATGGATTTTGTTCCACTCTTCACAGAGTGGAGGTCAGTGTCCAAATGATGGCACTTTTATACTGTAGAAGAACTGTTATCAATTCTTCTACAGTATTAAAGTGCCACTTGATTGGTTTGTGTTCACCAGTAGCCGCTTACTGACTGAGCGCGCAGCCTCGCGAGGCAGCCTAGTAAAAAAATACTAACCTTGTGACGTCACACGACTTGACACAACTTTTCGATGTACTGTATCGTCTTCATCTTTTGTTTTGAAAAAAGAAAAAAGACGTGTCCATTATTTTTTGGAAATCTATCTGACGGACTAATTCGATTTGTTTGGTAAAATACCCTATTCACACTGTTCACCTATTAGCAAGCAAAAGATGATCACAAAAATGCAGAATAATCTTCATCATCATCATTCTCTAGCCTTTATGCCAATTCGTTTGAGGTTTTCCTTATTTTTCTTTTAGGTACTCTTGTCAGTCTTCTTGTCAGACACCTCTTTTCTTGCTACAACATCCTTTAAAAAGTCCGTCCTTTGTTCTCTTAGTCTTCCTCAACTCTTATTAATATACCCATAAATAAACAGAATCTTCTGTCCTCCAAATCCCTATCCAACTGCCAGAGATAAATGACTGAAAATATGCTTCCATCCAATAAATAGACTTGGCTTCAACTTAACTTTCAAAGTAATTTCTGCTCGAGTCTCCTCGAATCGTCCGACTTTTAATTATTAATGAGTAACCCTCATTAAATAAGTTTGGAGACAAATTCTCGCATACTTTTGATGTTGATGTACCTATGTAAATATATCTTTATTTTAAAAGAGGAAATCTGTTTTTCTGAAGTTGTGCGTTAAAGTTGTGCGAGGTTAAAGAGATTATGTTGAAGTTAAGGGCGAAGTGAGTAGAAGGAAATTTAAGGGTAATGATGCTGTTGCCATGAAAAATGGAAAGGATTTTCGGGAACTATGACGTCATAATCGTGTTTTTTTGGAACTTGTGAAATTGAGAAATCATAAAATGACTCCTCCCGCTCTGGGCAGAGCGTAATGGAGTGTCAGACTTCTACGTACTAAAAACCACCCATGTTTCTTCTTAACCCTTTGTTTCTGAGCCCGCGGTATGTCTTTCGAACAACCCGCATCCCCGACAGACTCCAGAAGCCTTTACATCATGTAGGGGTTTTCAAAAAAATTGAGTGCGACTGCGGAGTCTGTTCCGAAACTGTGGCCTACTTACTGAGCTTTTCTTTGTGACCTGCACTATAAGAGCCCTGCCGAAGGTACCAATGTCGTCGATGTGGCTGAGTTCTGGGCGAAAAAATAAGATTTTTTCTTTTAGTAATTAAATAATTGTGGGTATCATCGACGCGAGACCTTCGATTTTGTCCAAGATTAGCTACCCAACACTCGCTCGAGCCAGCTCGCGATGCAGAATCAGCCCCATTTTCATATTTAAATCAGCCCCTAAACAATGATCTGACATAGATACAGCCTATCCCTGTTGCTGCCCTCCGCAGTGAAGCCATATGGGCCTACCACACGCTCAAGCTTCACCACAGTCTTGCCTGCGCGATCACACGGTGCACACAATACATCGCGCGTGTGGGTGGTTGGTAATGGTAAAACATTTTTAGCCCATTATACCGAGGCTCGTTCACCGCGGTTAGTTTATGACATTTTTCGCCTTTAGCGCGCTGTCACGTAGTTTATGACATTTTTCGCTCTAGCTGGAGGGCTTACACTCAAGGCACCCATAGGATAGCCCAGTGAAGCAGAAGCCAAAAACCAAGATTAGCTGTTTTGTCCATAATAGTCACTATGGACAAAACTAAACTATGGTAAATACTGTGATTTGAATCAAAAACATTCAAATATAGTTTACTTGCACTTTTAAATCTCTTTGGTCTGAATGAAATCAACCAACGTCACAATGGAAAAATGTACGCGATGTCTAAATGCGCAATGAGATCGCGTCCTCACACTCACGAAGAGTTCTTCGATCAAGGCAAAGGTTTTTAATATACTCCCCTACCTATCCCCTCAGGGTAAGCGTGATAGCAATAACATTAGTCCCAGCAACCACAATATTTAGTGGGCACCACGATTATTATTTAGTATGCAGCCGTGTGAGCCAATACTCAATATTCCGGCTCACGTAGGCCCGTGAAAGATTTACAAACAGCGTGATTGCGGAGTGCCCCTTTGTGTCCCGTTTTCGACGTTCGTGACGGGACGAAACTGGTTTAGTCCAGTTATAGATTTCGCGGGAAAACGCTGGGATTTTTTTAGTGGCCATTTTTATTGTAAAAGTGGCTTACATGGGGTTATTCTCGACTATTCCCCGACTGCAACATTTTTCAGTTTTTTTTTTGCGTTCTGAAATATTGTCTCTTTAGCTCTCTAAAGTGAGCCTATCCGTAAGAGTATTTTTACCCGACTGCGGCGAAGCCCAAAAGGAGGGTTATGTGTTTGGCGTGTATGTATGTATCTATGTATGTATGTATGTCCGTTTCTTTGTTCCCTCATAACTCGTTAACGGATGAAGGGATTTGAATAAAATATACGTCGCTAGATTCGTCTTGATGGCGCAAGTGTCACTGGCTGCATTAAAATTAAAAAAGAAAAGTAATTTGCGGATTTTGGGGGCCATATAGCGTATTTCAAGAAATAAAAAAAATCCATTACCATCGAGCAGGGTATCAAAATGAAGGGTTTTAAAAGGAGATTACAAAAATATACGACACTTATATGTTTAAAATAAATTCAAAGTCACAAATCATTTGAAGAAACACAAATCACCTCATCACCAATCCGCACTGGGCCCGCGTGGTGGATTATAGCCCATCCCTCTCCTAGAGAGAAGGCCTGAGTCCCTGTAGTGGGAACAATATAGGCTGATGATGATTTTTTTTAATGTCAACTCCCTCATGGCAAAACCCTATTACCATTTATAAGCTGCCGCAAAAAATACGAGTATGGGTTACCAAATGGTAAGAACATCATTATTTTCTTTTTAAGTTTTGAAAGTAGGTATGATTGGTTTATGGTTTGTAGCTCCATAAAGTTTATTTTCGTATAAGTATTACTACCCTATGAGAGAAGTTGTGCAATGGCCAATTAGATTACTAGTAGAAAATAATGAATGACAGGACCTTAATCATTAGTGGAGCCATCTGGTACCTAAGCTTAAAAACGATTAAAATATCGCAAAGCTTGAAAAAAAAATGTATTTATCACTCAACATACACACAGACTGCCTTCAACAGACAGACAAACACACGGACAGATAAACAGAGACAGATTCTTGATAGAGTCCCTTCAACTGTACCCAGTTGTGAACTATGATTTGATTAGACTTGACGATGCTAGCTAGATCGTTGCAGCACACTTCGAACTCACTCTTATACATTTAACATTTACATTAACGATATGCCTAAGGCTATTAAGCACCAGATGGTCTTATTTGCTGATGACAGTACTATTTTATTCTTTAATAATGACATAAATATACTTGAAAATGACATAAATGACGATCTTAAAAATATAATAAATTGGTTACTTAGTAATAATCTTAAAATAAATCTTGACAAAACTAAAATAATGACATTTAATCAACGAACAAATAAGCCGAAACTGAATATAAAATATGGAAACAATACAATCTCTGAAAAAGACATAACAAAATTTCTGGGCCTTTACATAGACAATCATTTGACATGGAAACATCATATCGACGCTTTATCAAAGAAGCTAAGTCAATTTGCGTTTGCTTTATACAAACTATCAAAAGCGGTAAACTGCCTTACAGTACAAATAGCTTATAATGCTTATGTTGCCTCTAGCATTAGGTATGGAATCATTTTCTGGGGCAACTCCACGGACAGAGACATTGCTTTTAAAGCTCAAAAGAAATGCTTGCGATCGTTTACCAAGTTACAATCAATTGACAGTTGCAAACCATTGTTCAAGGAACTTAGCTTGCTCACTCTACCGTCTATGTACATATATGAAATGGGAGTGTTTGTTCGCTGTAACTTACATTTTTATGAAAAACTTCGCTCTCAGCGTTATCAAAATACCATTCATGTTAGCTGTCATAAAACCGCATTTTTCGGAAAGAGTGTGCTAGGAATGGCCCCAAAAATATATAATAGCATACCAGTAGCTATTCGAAATAAAGAGTGTCTGGCATCCTTTAAGAGGTCTTTATTTAAATTCCTTATAGTTAGATGTTACTACTCCATCACTGATTTTACAACTGATAAACAAAGGTACGACGATTCCGACTTATATTTGACTGATTAGTTATGACTGTGTTTATTTTATTTCAATTTATAATGATCTGTTTAAGGACATATTTTAAATTGAATTTTTGTTTTGTATTGTATCTGATAATTATTTTAAATTGTGTTTTTTTCTTTTTATTTATTGTAACTGACATATTCTAAATTATTTTTGCTATTTTCTATGGTAATCTGTTGACATGCCACTTTAATTTGTAACCAAAAATGTTTATGTAATTTTGTACGCCATATATTGGCAAAGCATAGAGCACATATTCTAAAAACTACAATCTATAAATACCTATGTTTGACAAAATAAATGATTGATTGATTGATTGATTGATTGATTGATTGACTCTGTACCTTATTGATTTTGTAGTGGATATTACAAAAGAAACAACACCGCCATCTATGACACAAATGAAAAACTATCACCAACAATCGGAATCACGCTGATAAAGTTATACGTGTCCTAGTCTGGTCAGAGACTCCTCCAATTTCTATAAAGGATTCTAGGAGGAGATGAAGAATTTTACACACTGTTTTTGACTCCCTATAATTTATTAAGATACCGTTAGCAATTGGATCCGGTCCGAAACATTTTAGGCAGTCGGTTTTTTTTTTCAGTAAGCTTTTTATTAAGGCGGTTCCACGAGCAAAACGCAGTTTTTATCGTTGTATTGGTAATTTTGTTACTGCCGTGAATCCTATTTTTTTAAAACATACGACTTGACACTGACCGACAAATTGCGAGAAACGTAAGAAAATTCGAACTACACGGTCTACATTGTCGCATCAACCTTAAGGTGAATGCGACAAGGTAGCCCGCGACTTTTGCAATTTACTGGTCAGCATGATGCTCATTATAAAGTACCATCAATATTTGTATCACAGATATAGTTGGAAGTATCTACCTATTTATCGACCTGAGTATAGTAACTGAATTTGTATTAACCAAAAGTATTTGGGCGCACCAATAAACATTCAATTTTTTTTTGTTTAAACAAGACACTTTTGTATACAATGCAAAAAAAAATCACACTTACAATTGAATGCCATAATTTTATATGTTACTTCTTAGATCTGTGAATTTTACTTGTATTCGTGAGAAGTTCGACAGGTGGCGTAAGTAGTATTCGAAGTATTGTAGAGATGGGGAGCGGCAAAGAGGGAACAAATGCTCAAGGTTATTTACTCAGGCTACGATTTTAATATTTAATTTTGATTTATACAACATCCTTGACTGTCACGTAGGTAACGAAGGATCGTTATTAGCACAATATAAAACGTGTCGATATTTTACACGTGCCATAAAAATAGGATAACGCACAAATTCTTACTCGTAAGTATACATAATAATTCTTTCTTCGTGGAACTGTCCTATATTCAATATTGGTGGTAAATTTTCCCGTCGGGGCTGCGGGTTGTTCACAAGTTACCGTGGCCTCGACATATAGGGCTAAGAAGGAACATGGGTGGTTTTTAGTCAGTAGAAGTCTGACACTACCTTTCGCTCTGCCCAAGATCGGGAGGGGTTATTTGATAATTTTCCACCCACCAAAAAAAAAAGGTAAATTTTTATTTTTGAATAATTACCATGGATACGATGAAATATCAAGCTCTTGTGTAAAGGTTCAGGTTTTGGAAAGAAGACTAAAAAACTTTTAGATTTTAGATTTTTAACTTTTTTTATTAAAGCGTTTCCTTGTCTAGACGAATCGATTTCTTTCTTTTGACTCTTTGTATAAATAACTTTTTTAAAAGTCTGTTTTGTTTTACTGAGATGAAGAGAATTTATGCAGTTTCTATTTATTTAAGTCGATTCTTTGACGTACGTTTTCCAAACGGATCGATATAAAGTTGAGTTAAGATCAGTTCAAGTTAGGTCAGTTTTATATTAAATACAAAATTTTTTGCACCAGAAACCGACCTTTAGAAAACTTTCGGAAGTCGGTAGCAAAAAGAATGAAACAAAATAACGTCACCGACTTCTTTAGTGTTCTTTTAGAAGTCTGTTTTCTTTCTCCGAAAAACGCCGCATACGAACAAAGCCTTACACGTCCGATGCTCTGAGAAATCTGGTTGAGTTAGTAAAAAAAGGGTAAATTACCGATGTACAGACAACAGAGAAACGGAGGAATTTGTCTCGACTCACGATTGACTGTGAATCGAGAACCATGTTTATTTGTCATCGATAAAACAATTGATGTTTTTATTTACGATGTTTATTTGTTTGAAGTTCAACGGAATTTGAATTGAATTGTATCGATGTTCCCAAGAACATCGATATCTTTTATTGGATTTATTTAGAGCTTCCTTGAATTATTTATTCTTTTATTCCTCCTTGCAGGGTAAAACTTTAATTTAAGGAGCTTAGATTAAAGCTGTGTAATTATATATAAGTTGTTTTATTAATTACTAACACTATGGATCACGTTGTCTGAAAAATAATAATTAGCTCCATGTTACGAACAGGGCCAGAAAATTGGTTAGTATTTGAATAAACTATAGCCGTCGTGCTACGCCAAGCCTGCTCGCATTAAGTGCGACAGAGACAGCTGCAGCTAAGAACGATTATAAGATCAAAAAAAAAAAACGAGGCTAGGGGAGAAAAATGACTCGCGGTGTAAACGTAATGTAAAGACGGACAAACATTAAAATCCTAATTTCACTTTAAAAAAAATCACTTAGTTCGATAATTTTATATCTATGGATGATAATTATTTACTATTGTGTCGGTCCAAAAATTAAACCAACGTGACGTGGGATAGTTGTATTATCGATTTAAAAATCGACGAATTTACGTTATACACCGAGCCTCTGCATGGTTATTAACTCGTTGTATATTTGCGCTTCAAAATTTTCAGCTCCTCAGTTATGGGCCAAAATAGTCAGTTTCTGGAGCGGTAACACAGTCAGAAGACGTCGTGGCAGGCCTCGTAGAAGATGGCGAGACGATCTGGATTAGACTAGCAACCAATAGTCCACATTGGCTTCGTATCGAAACGACTGAAACTGAAACTGAAGTAGTGGCAGTGACTTGATGCAGGCTAGCAGCACCAGTATCGATTTTACGTTTTCTTTCAATCTATCTAATATTTAAACATCAAGGAAGTCCTAAAATATTGATTACTAGCAGACGTCACGCGGTTTCACCCTCGTTGTTCCCGTTCCCGTGGGAATACAGGGATAAAAATATAGGTTTCTAAAGATGAAAGAATTTTTGAAATCGGCGCAGTAGTTTTTGAGTTTATTAATTACAAACATACACATACACACAAAAATGCAAATCTTTCCTCTTTATCATATTATAATACAATATTATAATTAAATAAATAAATAAATAAATAAATATCCTTGGACATTTCACACAACGCCATCTAGTCCCAAGCTAAGCAACCTAATGCTTGTGTTATGGTAACGAGATGGCTGATAAACTACTTATATACATTTTTTTTTGTAAATACATACATATTACAGATAGAAAAACACCCAGACTCGGAACAAATACTTGTAGGTCGTACAAATATTTGTTCCGTGCGGGAATCGAACCCGCGACATGCTGCGCAGCAGTCAATCGCTCAACCACTGCGCCAACCGTGTCGTCAAAATTGATTAAATTGTGATTGATTGATTTAATTGTGTTATATAGTGTAGATGTAGATTTAAAAATCATTTGAAAAGGCCACTGAAACTCATAAACTTCTTGTTAAGATGCCAGGACTATCAAAGCCAACTGAAAAATACTAAAGTCTATTAAAAAGACAATCCTCCAACTCTTTACCACCAGCTTACAATATACGTACCTACCTAAGTACGTTATAAGTACTCCAGTGATCACGTACAGCCTCACTTAAGGCACTACGTGGTACAAGAGCGCTAACACTAAGGCTCCGTGCAAACGGGCCACTTTCGCTACCGATGGCTGACGACCAACCGAAAACGTGTACCGAGTGGCGTCCACTCGTGACGAGACTCACTGCCGTACTCGGAGATGTTTAATGATTGCTTAAGAATTGAAGATTTGACATACAAAACCTTCAATATAGTGTCAAAATCTTTACTAAGTGGCTTAAGTAATCGTTAAACGTCTCTTAGTGCGGCAGTCAGTGACCACGACAAGCTACCGGTGGCAGTACCTACTAACTACCTTCGTTAGCAGGGTACCAATGAATGTGACACGTGATAGCCATCGATGGCTGTGGTTCGGGGTCTTTTTTTTTGGTTGTTGAAAAATCATAAAATGACTCCTCCCACTCTGGACTGAGCAGAAGGGCATGTCAGACTTCTACTGACTAAAAACCACTCATGTTCCTTCTTAGCCCTTTTTTGTCCGGGGCCGTGGTATCACTTTCTAACAACCCGCAGTCTGTGGTCGGGGGCCTAAGAGACTCTGTTCAATCAGGGATAAATCAAAGTGTGGCGGCCAATGCCCGTGCTGCTGCGCCACACTTTGATTTATCCCTGATTGATCCCTGAGTGTGGCGCAGCAGCGCGGGCGTTGGCCGCCACCGGTGGCGTATCGCGGACGCTGAGTCACGAGTAGGCACCACTCACTACACATGTACGGCGATTTCATACAAACTTTTTTAAAAATCATGTGAACAGTTTGTCGCCAGCCGAGTTGCCCGTTTGCGCGCAGCCTAACTCTAAGTACTCGACTTATTGCGTTTTTCTAACCCACGAGCGTCGAACGGTTTCATTTGATAATGCTGTTTAAACATTGATAAAATGAGGTTTGGCAGCAATAAAGTTCGTAATGGAGGTAAAAATAAAATGTTTTTTACTGATTGTAATTCTGGTTGAGCGTCTATGGATTGGCCTTTTTTATGATAACATAAGTGGTGCTTCATACTTGTTGGGGTCGGAACTTTCGATTTGAAAGTATATTTGTTGATATGTTGTTGAGCTGGATCACTGTCGAATACTGATTCGTCAGACATTCAGCTTGCGGCAATCGAGCACCTTTGCTTAACATCTACCCATCTCGATACAAATTACATGACATTATTTATACTTAAATATCAATATCCCTATATTCGATGATTGGCTGGATGGTCGTAAGCACGACTGCTGTGTATGAGGTCCTGGGTTCGATTCCTGAATCGGGCGAATTGGTATTAGGTTTTTCCATCAGAAAAGATATTTTTCATGGATATATGGAATCCCGTACCAAACTGTGTCAACATCAAACTTTGTTTTTTATTGTCTACATTTATCATATTAACTCCTACAAAAGTTATTTTTCTATACTAAATCCGAGTTTCGGAGTCCTTTTATAGAATCGAAAATAACCTTAAAACCAGGCAAGTAGGTATTTTAGGGAAACCTCTACGATGCGAAGTCAGTCGAACTCAGTTGTCAAAATCAACTGACAGATCTAACAGAACGACTTTTGAACTGGTGTGTGAACGCCATGTACAGGGAGTAAAACAATATTCATACATACTTTAAATTAAATTCCCCATTCAAAATTCAAATCCCAGCCGTATAATGTCGTGAAAAATTATGAAAATAATGATTACTATAACATTTTGATCTTGAAACTTTAGATTTCTTGGTACGAGTTTCGGTTATTGTCTTTTTTTCAGTTGCAGTCATGTAGCTCGCCCCATATTATAACGTAGGACTTAAATATATTATTAACTTGCGAAATGTGGGTGTTCTATTTAGTACACTGCTGCCTAACCTCGGGACTACAAGGTATGATGTTATGTTAAGTTATATTTCGTTGAATCATGAATCATGGCGACTTAAAGGATTAAATAGCACCCCTAACTAGGAACTTTTAGGAACCAACTAATAATATCTTTTGATCCTCATTTCGCTTAGATAATATAATAAAAATAAAAGCTTCATATAATTGGGTTGTAGACTTGGTTTCTCACAAATAATTAGTAAGATACCAATTCGGAATACACTCATGATGAAAAACTCAATAGCTAATTTGAAAAACCCGGGATTCTACTAAGGACACCTTTTCTCTCAGGAATCGTGATCCTTTTGACCAGTTCTAAATACCTGGCAGCCCTAATTTGTAAATATATTTTGACGTTCGAAAAGTGCTGATTATCAGCCTAGTTCGAACAAAATGACTTTTGAATTTGATTTAATACACGATATGCTATGCTATGTCTTACCTATTAAATTTACCCAGAAGTATACCAACTGCTCGTCCTCCCCACTTTGTAGGGTTCGACTTAGGGATCACAGGCGTAAAGTAATGTTATTTAAAAATTAATAAATGACGGGCTAGGCAGTGGCATACCTAGGGTTCCCTACATGATATTACATCCACATTTGTGACACTATTTGTAACAATATAAGTAGTGATATTTTAGTCCCATGTCATCGGAGGCGAGCATTAAGGGTGTAAAAGTACCCTTAACGCAAATGAAGGGCACTTGTTCTCCTCACCACTGCGATATTTTTTTTGTTCTAGACCATACCTGGGAACCCCCTAGTTACGGAGATATTGGGGGTCAAACTTTAATTAAATTACCTCTATGACCCTTTTACTATATAAAGTATCCACTAGCACAATGTATTAAGAGTGCTACATTAAGTTTTACCGTAAAATTAAATTTTTGACCCCAAAAAAAATGTTGTTTCCCAGTAAAAAAAATTGCGTAGGGGTACTTAGTTTGATGTATAGAATGCTTGGTTGACGTATGTGTGAAGGGTTAATTTACATCCTGTATAGTCCAGGAAAAAATACTCCGTGGTAGCTACTGAAAAAACCCAAAAACACTTTTCCCTACTCGGAAATCAATCCTCCTCCTTGTGCTCAACAGTCGCGACCACGAGACCAACAAACCAGTCGAACCTTAGAAGTATATAAAAATATTACTAAGTTATATTCTCACGGGTCCACCACCCGAAAACGTGTCATCTTCAACACTTTCTCCCGTACCTACATCATCAATACTGTCCTGTAATACGAGTGCATTGTTTCACTACGTGGCGACGAAGTAGCTTTCAAGTAATCAGTGCTTAATGGAAAATGTATTAAGTTTAGCTCTCTTGGAGGTAACTTGGGTAGATATGAATGGCTTATCCGTGATGTCTTAGCTTACTGTAAGACTGCGGTCGCATTGTAGCTCTTTAGTAGCGTTATAGTTAGTTTTAGTCGAAAAAATGGTAAAGATGAATAAATCCAAGTTGTATTTTAAGCTGTTTTTTTTATGGAATCAGGTGCGTATGCTTTGGTGAAGGAAAACATCGTGAGGGAACCAAACCAGCTTGACTGAGGGATATTTTTTGACGACATATAAAGTCAAGTCAAAGGCCTTTAGTTGGTATAGAAATCTAACACCAGGTTAGACACGTTGAATGTTGACATTATGGATTTATAATCATCAACAGCCTATTAATGTTCCCACTGCTGGGACACAGCCCCCCTCTCTTTAAGAGGGAAAGGGCTATAATCTACCACACGGGCCCAGTGTGGATTGGTAGATGTCACATGTCTTCGAATTTTTAGGTTCTAAGACATGACGGTTTTCCTTTACGGTTTTAAAAGCAGTGGTGATGAAATGAATTACACAAAGTAATGTGCCTGCCTGGGTTCGAAGGCCGCCGGTCGGGGCCGCCACCACTGGGCCACCGCTGCTCTTAGGATGTTTTCTATGGATTTATAAAACGTTTGATATTTTAAATGTTGAGATTATATTGAAACGTTAAGCTAATAAATTGGTGTTGACAATTATTTTAAATATTGGAATTATAATTGTTGATCTCATGTACCAATCCCATTGATAAAGAGCGTACTTAAGTTAGCACTTAAGTAGTTTTTTTAACCTTTAATTGACTAAAATCAAAATTTGTGCTCGCAGAAAATAATGATAGAAAGGACGTTTGAATGAATATAGATAGGTCAATGTTTTTGAGAATGATTTGAGGCAATTATGCTAACATTATTCCTATCTATGTACGTACTACTCAAATTGGACCTACTAACCAGAAATAGCATAGGGCAGGAAAACCTGCCCAGATAAATGCTCATAGATGATTCTGCTCTGGAGTGTAAATGTGCAGATGTTTCACAATCAACGGGGCACTTTAAATCTTGCACTGCGTGTCCTGTTCTGTTCTCATTGCAGGAACTGATGGACGCTACTGAATGCCAAGTTCTAGTCCAGTAAATAGTGTAGTTAACAAAATAAATCTAATTAGTCCGTCAGGTAGATTTCCAAAAAAATATTGGGCATGTATTTTTTCTCATTTCACGTAAACAAACAATGAAGACGATACAGTGCTTTAAAAACTCGTGTGACGTCATATTCTAAGACATTAGTATGGCATTTTGTACCGGTCAGTGACGTCACAAACCCCCACTCAATTTTTTTAGCGTTTTTTCTTGGTAATTTTTTATTCAAAAACAAAAAATACATATCCAATATTTGTCGATAATCTAACAGACGGACTAATTAGAATCACATTTTTTTTTCAGTAAACATCCCTATTTAGATTGGATGGACGGTTTAAAGGACGATATATCAAGAAAGAAGCATTCTGATAAGATGTCGAGTACGTAACAGAGAAGTACGGAATAAGGAGACATGCTACGCCGACCCTATAATATGAATCTGGATAAGTACAGGAAAATGATGATGATGAAACTCGCCAAGAAGACCAAATTACCCAGTAATTTCATTTCTGCGAGGCTCGCCTATAATGCGGCGTCCTAATTGGCAACGTTCAAACGATGCGTTCATCGTCGTGCGATGTAAATGATCGTACGATGGCCCAAGTCCTAACTGGTCCTAACTGGCAACGATCGATCGTGCGACAGAACGATGCGTTCTCTTTCATCTCGACTAACCTGTACCGTCCCCCGCCCCCCACGTTCTGCTCGCACGATGACGCGTGACCAATCAGAAGCGATTTGTAGCTTTGATTGGGCGATCGCACTTTAAACATTTCACTGTCATCGCACGATCACTCGCTAGCTGACACACTGAAGAAACTAGTCTGTTTAATCTCGTCGTACGTCGAGAACGCATCGTTTGATCGTACGACCGCTGCCAATTAGGACGCCGCCTAATACAATAAAGTTATCAGTTGGAATGCCAACGTTAAATTGCAGGTTCATGATTGTGATTTTTCAGTCTGACTAACAAAGGCTTATCAAAATTTTATTAGTGAATTTATGTTTTTGTTAAGTACTATTTATTAAAGTTTTGTAGCCATTATTTATACGTCTAGACAATTTTAGTGTTAATTAAATTATTGCCTAGAGTACCGTTTCAAGTCATAAAAGAGACTAAGAAACTACACTTAAAGGATTATAACAAGGTCCTTTAAGATTGAACGTATTTATTACAGGGATTTTTAGTAGAAAATCTGGAATCTTGTTGATGTTTCAATGATAAAGTTTATGGTCATCATCATTATTTTAACCAAAAGGCGTCCACTAATGGACACAGGCATTTCTTTTTTTGGGGGGGTTGTGAAACCATCAAATAACTCCTCCCGCTCTGGGTAGAACGGTAGGGAGTTTCAGACTTCTACTGACTAAAAACCACCCATTTTCCTTCTTATTCCTTTGTGCCGAGGCCGCGGTATCTCTTGCGAACAACCCGCAGCCCCAATGGGGCCACAGACCTCCCTCAGGTCACCGACCGGTCCGAGCCTCTCGTATCTAGCCGAATTCCGCAACCTTCACCAGGTTATCGGTTTACGTAGTGGGAGGCCTTATAACTCAACGAGTGTGTGGCGATTTAATCAGATGCTGTCCAACAAATATCTTTTAAGAATATCCCATATCAATGTTCCTGGATAGAGGTACCAATACAAAAATCAGAGGGGTTCATCTCACTGAGGTTTGTCCTAGATTTGTTTTGTCATTCCTAGACAAAGACCTATGGATTCATCATACTGCATCTAAACATGTTCCTGTTTCGTTTGACTCAAAGAAACCTATCGACCACCACGAAAATACTTTACCAGGATAATTGTCCCAGTTCACTAAGGACACTTTTCACGTGTGACAAGTACACTAAGAAATCGAAATCTTTGCTTGAATCACATTAAAACAAAAGAAAATCATTCTTGCTATTCGGAGAATAATTTGCGTTGGTAGGTAATGGTATTATTGCAGCCAGCACTGTGCCAACCGCTGACCAATGATTGAAATCCTGCTCCAAATCGGGCCACAGTTCAAATGGACTATAACTTTTAAACGTGGACCTAGTGAAATCTATTGAAAACTTAAACTAGGACTCACTAGACTCTATTATTTGTATGTTTGAAATAGAGGCTATTTTCCCATGAAACTTATAAAATATGTCCAAGGACTGGAAAATTGTAAGAAACTAGCTGATGCCCGTGGCATCGCTGGCGTAGTTGTCGGTCAAACTCGCGTCGCGTCGCGTTTGAATGTCTGTTTGCGATAAACTCAAAAATGACTGCACCGATTTTCATGCTGTTTTCACCAATGGATACAGTGGTTCTCGAGGAAGGTATCTCAAAATTCAACCCCTAAGAAAGCTTAATAGTGGATGAAAGTTTGTCGAGATATTTTTCGACATCCACGCGGGCGAAGCCGTGGGAAAAAACTAGCTATTTATAATAATTTCATGCGAATGAAGGTCGCACGGAACAGCTACTCGTTACAATAAATCAGTTGAATTTGGTGTATCACAAGGCACGTACCATGTGATATGTGATTGAAATCCTCGGATCTAAAGCGAGCTCACAATTTAAATTGAGTGTGCTTTGAACCATAGAGCTACGATGTACAGAAGAGTTACTGTCAAAGGAGGTTATACGCTGTCTTTAAGTGCTTGTGTTTGTGTGCGTAGGTTATTGACGCGTTTTATTTAAAACTATCCCATTTAATACTGAAGCTTACATTTTATTAACGCAATTTGTGTGGATAAATGATTGGATGTTTATGAAACGTATCTGAATCAAATTTGGCACGCAGATGTTAAAAAAACCTGGATTAGCACCTTTTTTACCGTTACTACGTTCTCGTCACAAAAAGTATTTAGGACATTTATATTATATACCAACGGCCGAGTGATTGGTACCACTTGGAAAATACTAGGACTAGGACAAGACAAGACAAGGCTGGGACTTGGTGTTTAGTTTGTGTATGTGAGTTGAAATGTTTGAAATCGCACCCAGAATACAGGAGAAATTCTTAGTGCTAGGCAACGTTTTTTAGTTTAAAAAAGAAATTAAGTTTGTCCAGCAAAAAATACTTCTACTCTAAATTATGAATAATAAATATGACATTATCATTCGGACACAAAGATCTCCAGAAAAAATCAAAGCATATCAGAATCCTATCCTCACATTCGTACCTCCACCCTATGGACCGTATCGCGGCCGAGTGACGTTTATTCCAGCGTTGGCACATCATTTACACTCGAACGCTCGCCGCTCAACGTTCGATGTCGACGTCGAAAACGTCATTTCGACGAATAAGGGCGTCGACACGTCGATGACGACATATTGCTGAGCTTACTTCGACGAAACTGAGAGGCTGCGTTGACGTGAGGTTTGATCGAGTTGTCGTGACGTAATTGCTTGAGGTTTAAGGAGATGGGCTGATTAGATTGAGTGGAATTGTGGGATAAAAAGTCAAATTCCCTGCCCCGCGAGAGAAGAGAGAAGAGGGCTGGTAATTTTAGAGGTTCCTTATGCTAATTTAAAGTGTTCTTTGTTAATTATGGAAGCTTACCATCACGCCCATCTGCATGTCCCCGAAAGGTAAGTTAGAAGCCTCCACATTTCGTAAGTTATGTCTAAAAGTCATATCTAACCCAGGGTGACCCTTTTCATCAACCGGGTATAAATACAAACGAATTGCCACACAGAAATTCGTGGCAAAACCCATGAACTCTATGCCTATCCTGGTAATCAATCATCATTTATTTCAGGTTGCAATGGCATGGCAAACTAACATAATTATTATATTTAAAACTTGTGTGTTAATTAATAAGACTTAAAACTAAGTAGGTATATTAGTTACGCTAGATGACCAAGCCCGCCTGTCGGGGCCGCGGGTAGTCCAACGGTTATCGCGGCCTCGACATAGAGGGCGAAGAAGGAACATGGGTGGTTTTTAGTCAGTAGAAGTCTGACACTCCCTTTCGCTCTGCCCAAGAGCGGGAGGGGTTATTCGATGATTTTACACCCACCAAAAAAAAAAAAAAAAAAGATGATCAAGCCCGCCTCACTATTCCCAAACCACTGTAACTTCTGTAAGCCAGAATCAACAGTGACGAGTTTGTGAAAAGCGCTGAGACAATGAAGCTCGACGAAGTCCCAGAGAAATGATTTGACTGTCTTGGATCGCGCAACGAAATTAATCAGAAAAGAATAGTGGAGGAGTAGGAAAAACTGAAATTGCCACTTCCCTCCATATCAGCAGGAGACAGAAAAGAACAAGGCCAATAGGCACACAGGGACGTATACAACTGGGATAAGCCGCTGCCTAGCACCACGTATATTGTTGTCATTAATATTACTGGGTCCTAAGTTGTGAGCTGTTATATTTGATTCCAATAATAGGTATGACAAAAATGCTTGAACGCACGGAAATTTGTTTTAGTTTCTACAAGGCCCGTATAGTATATAACTCCGGATGTGATCTGTAAACTATCTAGCATAATATTACGTTTATTCTGCCAAAGCTAGATGACCAGTGGAACAACATCCAGGTCAAAAGTTTTCCTCCATCACCCGGCAGATCACAATAGGATAGTTAATAAAAAAAATCTAATTAGTCCGACCGATAGATTTCTAAAAAATATTACTGAACAATGAATACGATACAGTGCTTTGAAGTCTCGTGTGACGTCATATTCTAAGACATTAGTATGACACTTTTTTGCAACCCCCTCTCAAATCTTTGACGCATTTTATCTTCGTCAATTTTTATTGATTTGATAAAACAAATAATACGTATCCAATATTTTTCGATAATCTACCAGACGGACTAATTAGAATCACATTTTATTAAGTCAGTAAACATCCCTATTAGTTACAGTCAGCAGCAGCAATATATTAACACTTGGGAATGTTTAGAAGCAATATTTGCCTACTGTAAAGATTTATTTTTTATGTTACTAAAAAAATTTATTTATTTATTTAAAATTCATATACAAGTGTGGTACATAGGCGGACTTAATGCCACAAGGCATTCTCTACCAGTAAACGTTTGGGTTAAAAAAGGACAGCACTGAGGTAGAGTACAAATACAGTAAAAAAAAATATAAGGATAATACCTTTTTGTAAACATAATACATAAATTAGTGTATACTAATACATAAATATACAGATAGAATCCTTATATCTCGAGAAATTCGCGTCTAAACTTTGTCAAGTGCATACATGCTCGTGCTCGTGACTGTACTCGTACCACAAACGCCTTGAAGTCAAAGTATAAGCAGTGGATACCATACTAGATCTACGAGGTAATTCTGGAAAGGTTTTATGATATTTGAGCACATTGTAGGTACCTACCTACTACATGTTTTTAGAAGTCTTCCTATTCAGTTATTGTTTGCCAGTCTATTGTCTATTATTTGTTATGACAAAAATCTGTAGACATTTTTGTCAGTTCAAGGTTCAGACACCTTTTGTTAAAGAATACACGAAAGTATCTGTTTCAATTTATAAAAACATTTAATTCAATCACGTTTCAAACACTTCGTGGTAAAGAAAATTATAATATTAATGAAAGAATGTCTATGTCCATCATAAGTTTTTAATTAGCATCTGCGTTGAAATTTAACCTAAAGACACTTCGGAGGTCCTTGCACGAACGATTTTTCGATCAAAATATAGAATTTGGTTATATAAAGCAGTTCCGGTATGATTTTCGCTATCAGCATTGTCGGTACCACAGACATGAATAAAGTCTTAAAACTAAATAATTATGACCACAAAGAGAATTTTTAATTATACAATTTTTAATTCATAATAATTATATTAATGCCTGTTATTCCTGAAATGTTAGGCATCGGTTTAGATATACCTAATACTACACCCACACTCGGGGAGCTACTGACAAATTCCTGATGAATAAAACCGAATACCACTTTGTCTGGGCTGGGAATCCAACCCAGGACCCCATCCTCCCCGTCCCTCCCATCGGGGCCGCGGGTTGTACACTAGTTATCGCGGCCTCGACATAGAGGGCTAAGAAGGAACATGGGTGGTTTTTAGTCAGTAGAAGTCTGACACTCCCTTTCGCTCTGCCCAAGAGCGGGAGGGGTTATTCGATGATTTTACAGACGCCAAAAACATTTACGATTTCTACGCTAAGCCTACAAGTATCGCACTTAAGAGGAAGGTTGTAAGTCGAAGTAAATGAATTTTCGAGTTTCGATTCGACAAATTGTTGTTTTAGGTATCTTATAAATTTCACAACTTTTATATGTCTACATTAATGGAAAAGGAATACAACTCTGGATCCCTTTTTCTTGCAATTCCCCCAGCCTTTCCAAAAAATAACAATACCCTTCTAAAGGAAATCGAACAAAATCTTAACAATCCGTTAACTTCTCTAAAAAAAACCATTACCGAAGTATTGAGTGCGAGCATTCCCATGATGCGTTCAGCCATAACTTCCCGCTTTCAAGGGACTGTTAAAACAATGAGAAGTTCTATAGTTCGTGACTTTTGTGCAAACTTTTCGATACAGTTCTGTACAACCTTACTTTCAAGATAGAAGGTGTATTTTGGTTTACCCGGGAGTTCGATAACTTTGTCAGAATTAATAAGAGATTAGCCTTGGGTCGGCGTTAACTATGAAGGTTGCTATAATATTGGTAAGTTGTTAAGTGGTTTTGGGCGTTAAAAGACATCATCAAGGGTCGATCAGAGCTTGCAGATGTTTTAGGGTGCTTAATATTGGATAGCTTGGTGTCCTTTTTGTTACATTTAGAGCAATAATAACGAATATATTGGCAGTATTTGAACCTTTTTGGATGATTTTGCTTTTGTTCTGTTTAAATGTTAATACTTAGGTCCTTGCATGAAGTAAGGTCGTTTATTATAAAGGTTTCCGTTTTAAATTCTTGTGAAAAGAACTTTAATTTTTAAGAAAAATATTAAAGTAATTTAAAACTGACCTTTTTTAACTTAAACGATCTTCAGTGTTTCTGTTAGATAAAGTTAAACAATTAATTACGCGCTCCGTAATAAGCAGCTTTTAAAAATTCTACCTCTAGTCAAGAAAATTATAGTAAAAAAAAACAAACAAGCATTAATGTTTAAAATAACAAAATTCTCTTTAAAAACAATCCACGTCCCTCTCATTAATTTTGTGGAAGATTTTTTCAGAAAAAATGTATACTCTTCAAAGTTGAGAAGATTAGAAAGAATTTAATACATTTTCTCATTACATTTTCAGCAGTTTTTCTCCTAATTCTGCGGCGAACTCATTACTAAGGAATGAGTGAAGTCTAAGTTGAAGAGATAATACATTTGGAGTAGCGGAGCACCCAATTTGTGAGATTACAAGGTCGTTTTCATTTTGTCTCCATTACACGGTTGGACGGGCTTTGTACCAGTCTTCGGATGAATTCTAATAAACTTGTAACTATTGTCGGAAGATTTTTGTCGAATATCCGAGTTTACGGATGCCTTAATAAGGTTTGCCTTTTGTATTCACTGTTCTGTTCGGCTATGTCCTGTGTTCATTTCTGAGTCGTGGATATTTGAAATGTTTAGAGGAATTTATGTACGGTCTGACCTGTTTCGCCATCATGGTGATTGGTGATTTCATTTTGGAGATTTTGCTCAGATTAGCGTAACTTACGTACAAAATTGAATTGTGAACATTAAGCCGCTAGTACCAGCTGTAGATCATTGTTGATCATATACAGGCGTAACAGGTAGTCAGTGACCCGAAAGTCTGACAAGCAGTGTTACAAAGGGGTATTATGTTACCCACCAACACGTTTGTAGATCAGATAGGCAGTCGCTCAATTTAAAATACTGATATTCAGCTGCATCGGCTTAAACTGGTATTCGAGTACAAAATAGTTGGGAAAAGGCTAGGCAAATAATGATAGAGTTGTGAAAGTCAACGAAATAAAAGATATAGCGGGTACGTGGCGCTCTGTAGTTTGTGCTTACCCAACAAACGTCAAACGACAAAGATATGAGTTTATGAATGTATTTAATTATTAAACCAGAACTATGTTGTTAAACTTTACCGGTGTAATTACGAAATCATCAGCAAATTGTTAGACACTTCGCCCATTCACAGATTTTACAATACTCAACGGAAATAATGAAATTCAACTCGAAACTTTTAAACAGTACCAGGTGACTCGGTTATTCTCAACTACAAGTATCAGGTATATTATCACTAACTTTGGAACTGAAAGCAGTACCGATATAACTAACACGATAACACATACTCGTAAGTAGGGAGGTACAGTCGAACAAGCTAATGAGTAGACACTACTGTCAGCTAACTTGCAGTTACTTTTCTTTTTTATATGCGATTCATTTTGTGACTTGTTTCAAACGATACAGCGTTTGACATCAGTCGCTTAATGCAAAACGTTTTATAAAACAAAATTGTAATCAATATTTTCAGAGTACTAGAATTTTAAAGATTTCTACCTGTATACTTTTTTTTGGGAGTAGTCCGCCACACTATTCCCAAACAACTGTAGCTGTTAGCCAAAATCAACAGTGGTGGCCACAAGAAAAACGCCGAGACAATGAAGCTCGACGAAGTCCCAGAGAAGCGATTTGACTGTCTTGTATCCCGCATCAAATTTAATCAGAAAATAGTAGCGGAGGAGTAGAAAAAAACATAATTTCCACTTCCCTCCATAACAGTAGGAGAAAGAACAGAACAAGGCCAATTGGCACACAGGGACCTGTACACTTCTTAACTGGTTCGGCTGTACATACACTGAGTTGATAAGTTTCAAACTCCATCATGTATGGAAGCGTATGGCACACGTAAGTGCTTTTAGTCACACCGGATTATGTTGTGGATTTTGTGAGTGAGCTTTACTGCGTCATACTACATTTAGGCAATAATTACTTTGATAGTTTTGTTTAGGTGCATGTTTTTCGATAGTGGGAATTTGTGTATTTTGCAATACTTCAATGTATTGCCAAAATTGCGTGGTAGTGCTGGATGCGAGACGCACGGGGCCGAAAATTGTGGCGACGTTTTGAAGAAGCCTGTGTCCAGCAGTGGACGTTTCTTGGGTTAAATGATATGATTATTGCAAAATACGCATATTTACCTGTCTGTAAATGGTCTCCACTGCTCGAGAATAGCCATTTTGGTAGTGTGAGGAAGCAAGGATTAAATGCATCACACGGTCCTTGCATAAGTAAGTAGATGTCACATCTTCGTACCCTTTTTTCCAACTATGGTGAAGTAGGCATGGAGGGCAATCGATATGTAAAAGGTAGTCCATTTCCACCCAATCACATACCAACCTAGACAAGCGCGACTTAACCTTTTTTTTTGGCGGGTGGAAAATCATTAAATAACCCCTCCCGCTCTTGGGCAGAGCGAAAGGGAGCGTCAGACTTCTACTGACTAAAAACCACCCATGTTCCTTCTTAGCCCTATATGTCGAGGCCGCGGTAACTTGTGTACAACCCGCAGCCCCGACGGGAAGCGCGACTTAACCTAAAGTATGATCCTAGCGGCTGTTATTATCTACCCACGAAGACTCCGAATTGCAGTCAAACATCAACATTCAAATGCAGAATACGAAAACAAACTGATTGTAAACAGCACAAATACAGACGTAATCTAAAACCTCACTGCAATATGTTTTATCCTTTTTACTTTCTTCGGCAAATATTCCATAATTTGAACGAAGCTTCATAATTTCTGTAGATAAAAGCGCTTTCAGATTCTCTGTGAGGCTAAAAAAAAATCTTGTGTAGTCCTGATTCGTTCGTAAAAGAAAATGCAACGTTGAAAACTTTGATGTTTCCTTCATTCAAATTTTAATATTTTACTTTGCGCTCCTTTTTCGTTAAAGGTGTCAGTTCTATGGATCTCTTTGAGTCTACGTCTCAAGCATGAGTACTTTAACCATGCTGTTTTGACAAACTACTGTAGGAAAAGCAACTTTCGGTCATATTAAAATAAATGGCATTTCAGTCTTTCAAGAATAGAGAGATCCTAAAACACAAATGACTGTTGTATAAAACTCTTTTTGATACTTTTATACAGATCCATTGAATATAAATATAAAATGCTCGAGAGGTAAATCTGAACGTATCAACTCGTCCAGCCAAACTCCGATTGTACATTTTACTCATTCGTTTAATGCATTGAACAAAATCGGGCGAACTGGCTAAAAGTTGAGCCGAACTGGATAGTCTGATACGAATAGATACATTTTTGCATTGTTTTAGAAAACTCTGTATTTATTGTTGCAGCTACATATTGGAACATTTGAAAAGCGTATGAAACTGCGAATTGAGAGTTTGTTTTCTATACGTTTTTATTTCATTTTAATATCAGTCGAACTGCAATTCAAAAGCCGCTGATACTATGAAATATATATGAATTGAAAAACAGCATAGACATAATTTATTAAATATATAAATATATATGTAAACGGCAAGTGGAGCAGTCATAAAACCGTACTAAATAAATTATTTTTTTCAAAACTAGCAGTCGTGTTTCCGTAATCACAACTCAGTTCTGTAAAATATAGCGCAATGTAAAACGAACTTAAAACCCCTCTTTCGTCTGCAACGAGATCAAACGTCACCCCCTCGCTTTACAGCAAAAAATATTTCCCCATCTAAAATAGGAAACGCATACAAAATGAGAGGATATTGCAGCTTTCCTGGCATCTTTTTAAATATGCAAATTTAAATACGATTACGGTGAGCGAGAGAGAACTATGTTTAAAATTCTTTAAACTATCACTCGCGGGAAAAGGATAGAGCTATGTCCTGCGTTAGGACTCAATTTAAAAAATGGTTAACCTAGATGCATAATTTAAATACCCCTTTCAGTTATTAGTGATTAAATCCCGCAGGCAAAGGTAATGGAATTATGAAGATTTCGGTAGGTTTAGTGGCAAGAAGCATGTGTGGTAAGCGAAGGAAATGAGGATGCAGAATTTTAAAACAAAGAAGATTCTGAATACACAAATTCACACAAAACCAACACTGCTTGTGGATTCACTCAGTGCAGAACATAGCATATTTTTACAGAAAAACACAAATGCATATTTCATTCCACTTGACCGTAGGACTATATTACAATACACTTGGAATATTGGTGCAGAATTCAAAGGAAATCTCATTGGATATGCAGAATCAATCTCTCTGCTACCTATCCTTATATCTGACACAACAGATCCTGCCAGTGGCAATACTTAATACACAACTGACAAGAGACGGATCAACGAAGACTGGGCATTGATTGTACCGAGACTGAAGAAGATAACAATTGTCGATATTTTGTGGCATTTAGTAAGAACGGTGAGCGAAATGGTCAGTAAGGGAACAATGTATATATTTAATAACATATAATGTCACTACTGTTGCTCTTGAGGTATGTACTGTTGTTGTTGTATTAATTTAGAAAGTAAGTGACGGTAAACATGAATTAACTCAAAGTCACGCCTGATTGGCTAGTGAGCTTTTTTATTTTATTTTATCTTATTAAGATACATAGGTATCTTACGTCTGTGAAATTTTGCTACCTAAATTGATTTGATATTCTAGGTATTGGAACAATCCAAAATGAGGACGTAACTATTGCAAAAACGTTTTTGCTGAGACAACAAGACAAAGGGTTTTTGGGTTACCTCTATATGGAATCCATAATTTCCCTGCCATCAACCCATGACATTCAAATAAAGAATGAAGGGAAACTGATTAAACGTCGTCAGGTGAACCGAAAAAATCAAACTACCTTTGCCTTCTAATATAATTTGTCAAGTGCAAACGCAATAAGAAGAGCCCTCGTCATGCGCGACGGAATTAAATATTTCATGTTTCCACGGATCTTGGAAGAGAATGGTGAGCCAATAGGGTAGTTAACAAAAAAAAATCCAATTAGCCCGTCATCTAGATTATCAAAAAATACTGGACACGTATTTTTTCTTTTTTCACGTAAACAAACAATGAAGACGATACAGTGCTTTGAAAACTCGTGTGACGTCATACCCTAAGACATTAGTATGATATTTTTAGCGGTCAGTCACCAACCCCCACTCAAATCTTTGACGCGTTTTATCTTCGTCAATTTTTATTGATTTCATAAAACAAAAAAATAAGTAGGTATCCAATATTTTTCGATAATCTAACAGGCGAACTAAATTAGAATCACATTTTTTTAAATTAGTAAACATTCCTATTATAGAATACATGATTAAACCAACTGACTGTTTCGTTGTTTAAAGGTTGCAAGCTCGACGGCTGGCCCTGGGTTTGATTTCTCGCTAGAGCTAATTATTATTGGGTTTTCATCAGGGACTTCTCAGTTATAACCACGGAGTCTGGATTTGTGTTTGGTTGTTGGCAATAGGCTTACCTCGTATTACATGGAACTCAAATGTAGCTAGCGAAATGTGTGTGTACTATTAGCGAAATGTGTGTGTACTATTAGCGAAATGTGGGTGTACTATTCGCGAAATGTGGGTGCACTTAATAACAATTAAATAACATGGAGAATGGCGGAGCGTCCTAATACAAGCTTACTATTTGCTTAAATGGATTCTCCAAATTGTAACTAGAGTAAGTTATTAAGATTAAGCAAAAAACATTTTTATTTTATTTATTATTTACTATTATTATGTAGGTACACAGCTCTTCCTAAACCTTCGGGGATTATAGGTGCGATGTTATGTTACCGTTGTATCACAATTCACAATTTCTTTCATTTGATTTTACCCTAGTTACGTATATTGTGTCGTAAAGTATTTTTAGAAGGGACCGTTCAATTCTTCGTTATATTTTAAAATATTAACGTAGCCATTCATGAAGGATGATGAGAAAAGTTTTAAAAGAATATTGAATAATAAGGTTTCTGAAATAAATACAAACATTTCACAGACAAGAAAGAAACATAAGGTGAATTTAACATTTGCGGAGAAAATAATATAAGAACCACACAAAAACAGCACAGTGTAAAACTAGCGTATCCAAATACTAGTACATCTGTAACCGGGCACAGTACCGCTGCCCCGGGGGAAATCAGGGATCACGGCGCGTTGGGCGTTAAGTCTCATGATGGGTGTGTCTGAACTCCCGCGCTTCCCCTGGATTTGCAGCTGTCCAGGATTTTTTGTTACTACGATATTTGAATGTAACTTGGGTAGACTGAGCTGGAATCATAGAAATTTGAATTAATTCTGATAGCTTGATGATTGTTGCGATTTTTTTTTGAAAGAGTCACTTTGCCTTGGAATGCAAGTAGCTTTAGATCTCCATGTTCCTTAAGGGGACAACAGGAGCTAAACGGGAGTTTTATAATGCTATAAAGTATATATGATTCACTGCCGTAAACAAAAAAAAAATTATACTAGGTGTAGCCAGCGGCTTCGCCCGCTACAACTCGGAAAGTTATCCCACGAGAAGATAAAATCGGGATAAAAACAATCCTATGTGTTAATCCAAATTATAAACTATCTGTGTACCAAATTTTATCCAAATCCGTTCAGTAATTTTTGGGTGAAACAAAGAGTAACAAACATTCATCCATACACACATACATACAAACTTTCGCGTTTATAATATCAGTAGGATTCTTCAGGATTTACGCTAGTGACATACAGGGTGTAAATTAACCCTTCACACATACGTCAACCAAGCATTCTGTGCATCAAACTAAGTACCCCTAGGCAAAAATTTTTGCTGGGAAACGACTTTTTTTTTTCGGGTCAAAAATCTCATTTTACGGTAAAACTCAATGTAGCACTCTTAAAACATTGTGCTTGTGGATGCTTTGAATAGTAAACGGGTCATGGAGGTAATTTAAGTAAAGTTTTTACCTGAAAAACTAGTGTTTACAAAAACAGCTGTACAAAATTTGGAACTTTGACTCCCAATATCTCCGTAACTAGGGGGTTCCCAGGTATGGTCTAGAACCAAAAAATGATCGCAGTGGTGGAGAGAACAAATGCCTTTCGTTTGCGTTAAGGGTACTTTTACACCCATAAGTGTGTTGAAAATATAATACAACCAATTTTACTCGACAGAAAATATCGAATTTGAGACATATAGTTACCCTACGAAATTAAGAGCGTTCATTGCAGGGATGCGTTTCGCGGTCGCGGGTAGTGGCGCAGGCTCCATCCACTGGCTCAAGGTCGTTGGCATTTATTGTCGCCATAAATGAATAAGATTTAGTCAATAAGAGTCTGACGACACTCCTTTGTGCTTCGCCCAGAGCGGGAGGAGTCATTTGATGCAGTCAACCTTAATACGAGTAAATAACACAGACTAGACCACGAGTACTGTTTGAACGCAATCTAAACGTATATCTTGACTTGAACTATAATTATAATATACATTTTTGATTGGCCTGTTGGTCTAGTGGTTAGTGACCCTGACTGCTAGGCCGGAGGTCGTGGGTTCGATTCCCACCCAGGACAAATGTTTGTGTGATGAGCACGATCATTTGTTCTGTGTCTGGGTGTAATTTATCTATAATATGTATGTATTTAGAAATATATAAGTATGTTTATCAGTTGTCTAGTACCCATAACACAAGCTCTGCTTAGCTTGGGACTAGATGGCGTTGTGTGATAGTTGTGGAATATTATTATATTATTTATATTTTTATGCCAATGGGGTCGCCTTCTATTAAATGGGGTTTAAAACATAACTGGCAAAATGTGGATTGTGGGTGTTCTATCAGGTTCTCCTTTGTCTAACCCTTCGGGTGCATAGGCGTGATATTCTGTTGGTACAATAGCACCAAAACTAAAAATTATAACTCTTAATTTTGTTTAGCCAATTACGTATTAAATGTTTAAAGAAAAGACTAACTCACTTATTTCAAATGGAATTTATTTAAACACATAAATTAACATCACTAAGTGCTCAGTTTAATTGCAACTCAACAATTCTCATTTTAAATTTAAGAAAACGAAACTTAAACTATCCTTCTATCTTCAAAGAGGTTTTTGAACTCAGAGCTTTTGTGTTTATATTTTTTTTTATTTTAAGGCGTACTGCTGAGTATTTAAGTATTATCAGGAATTTATCAGTAACAGCCACTGAGCCCGAATTAGTTGAAATTTAAACTAAACTGGAAAAAAGTAGGTGAATCGTGTGATACACCTCTACCAAACCCTTCGGGGATTACTATGGCCTAATAATATTTTAAAAGCAGAGTAATATGTTTTTATAAGCCTCGTTGGTCTTTGGAACGTCCCACGTACAAAAGGGAATTTCGCTGAACATAAGCTAAAACAAAAACATAACATTCTATCTGACTGGACGGCTCCACTCAAAGATTAAAAGAGTAACCTTTGGAGTTTCTTGCCGGTTCTTCTCCTTAGGAATCGACCAATGCACCGAACCGTTCACCTTTTTGTCGACTTTTTATAAGTGCCCGTGTAGGCCTTTATGAAATAAGAATATTTTGGTTTTGATTTAATCTAAATCCAGCAAAGGAGCTTTATTAATATTTAAACTATCGGCAACTCAAACAGAGAAACTTGTACCAAAGTGAGCGGAACTTACCAGAGTGCAGTTGCTATGACACAGAACTTAGTGAAGTATGATTACAATTTGTTTGAGTAACCAGTGATAATTTAGTGGTGTGTCCGTCGGTCTCACAAGTTTTAGGTCTTCAGACCGAACCCGAGACACACACTTCTGATTTTTCAGACTCATGAGCGAGTCGTCATCTTCCTGCCTTTATCCCATTATATTTGGGGGTCGGTGCAACACGTTATCTTCTTCAATTCTTCCCTGTTAACGTCACGGGCGTGAGAGCAGCGGTGGCCGGTGGTGGCGGCCCCGACTTACGAACAGTAGGTCGTGGGTTCGAACCCAGGCAGGCACATTACTTTGTGTAATTTATTTCATCACCGCTGCTCTCAAAGCGGCGAAGGAAATCATCGTGAGGTAACGTGAACGGAAATGTCTTAGAACCAAAAAATCCGAAGACATGTGACATCTACAATCCGCACTGGGCCCGCGTGGTATACAAACCCACTCCCTCTCAAAGAGAGCAGGCCTGTGTCCCAGCAGTGGAAACATTAATAGGCTGTTGATGATAATGCTACATCTACACTAATATTATAAAGAGGAAAGATTTGTTTGTTTGTTAGTAACGAATAGGCTCCAAAACTACTGGACCGATTTGAAAAATTATTTCACCGTTGGGAAGCTACACTATCCCCGGGTGAAATAGGCTACTTTTATCCCTGTATTCCCGCGGAAACGGGATACATACAACACGGGAAAAACCGTGTGATGTTCGCTGTGATGTTTTTAATAAAAAAACCTGTCAGGTCTTATTTCAATCACAGCTCAAATGAACTCCATCATCATTCGCTACTTCATTCTTGAACTGTATTTCGTTTTGAACTATCCAGTGCATTGCGTTGATCCCATCAATCGGTGCACGGAACCCGTTCACGTAATGAATTAGTCGGTACCGGTAATTACCACGTCCCGGCGCCCACCGCAATGCGGTCCAACGGCCCAAGGTTCGCAAACAGCTTTTTATAATTCACCGTTTTCCAGATGGTGCACCGTGTTGAATCGTGCAAATAGTTCGCTTCGAAAAACAAGTAAATGTTGACACTGTGTTTCTTTGTGCAGGGTGTTTTAGTTGTACGTAAATTATGTTAAAAGGCATTTTGGCTTTTTTTTTTTTATTTGAAATACCTGTGTCGTTTAAGAATTTGAGCTGAAATCCAAACACCTTAATGCCGATTAAATGATTTAAGTGCGTGTGACAGACTATAGTCATTTCTACAAGTTAGATTGAGAATGATTATGATTGTGTGAATCACTACTGCAAGCTTTCCACATCGTGGTTGAGTTTGAAGCATATTCTCATAACTATACTAGGGAAATGTACCTAACACTGCCCTATGTGTTTAAATTAAGTTTATTAAAAGAAGTTGTTAAGAAATATTGTTACTACCATATTGAGTCTATTTGGAAAAAGTGTAGCGGGCTTGTCTCATTTAAATAAAAATATATATTACGCCGACTCCAAATTAATTGATATAAGGTCAAGAGAATAATAATAATAATTTATTTTTCACCACTATTTTTTTATTTTTAAATGTTTTTTATATGCCTTTTTGTAATAAATATTTAAAAATGTATTTAATATGTTAGAAAATGAATAAAGGAATAATAATAATATATTTTTTTAAATCGTTGTTACAAATAAATCCTTAATCTAATTATATCATTTACTATCTGACCCACGCAACTTCGTCTGCGTCACATAAAATTATATAACTTACAACCTTCCTCGATAGATCGACTATCCAACATAGTAATATTTATTCAGCTTTCTAATGTTGAAAGAATTTTCACAGTCGTCTGAGTAATTTTTGAGTTAAATCGTAATAAACAAAAAATAGAATGCTAATAGACCTCTAATTAGTTGAAAATCACTGAAGGAATCCCGTATGTGATAGTTTAAGTTAACAACCATCCAAGTTTTACGTTTTAAGATACGTTTGACAAAAATATACTTGAAAAGTTTCCAAAGGTGACAGATCTCACGTAAATCAAAGTTCAATCGAGAAAAGTTAGCAAATAGTTAAAACTACAGTAGTGAAGTCTGAGCATATTGTTAGAACTTTTCTAATAAATTAAATTGTTCTAAACTTTTACTACATCGCGGAAAAGTTATTTCATTATGAATTTTCATTTCGTTTTATTTTAGTAAAGTGATGAATATTTAAAAGAGGTTAAAACTGTGTGGTTTTTATTATTTTCCTGTAAAGATTTTGATTATGAATTTCGTAACATAATTTCACGCTTGCTATCTCCGAAGGGTGAAGCAGAGGTGTACTTAAGCGCACACCCACGTTTCGCCAGTTATGTTTAAGTTTCATGTAATAGGGGGTGAGCCTATTGCCATCAAATGAGCGCAATCCCAGTCTCTGTGGCTGTTAAAAGGGAATAAATTCCTGATGCGATAACAAATAACACTTTACCCGATCCAGTAATCAAACCTAGGACCACATGTTTAGAGTACCCCTAGACAAACGAGGCAAAATTGTAGATCAGCAGGGCTATTGCGTATCTCTGTTGACAGATTTATTGATTACCTATCACTTTGGCTCTGTGTGCTGTTGATTAACTGTCAAATGGTTCCATTTTGTACTAAACCATAACCAATTTGACAGTTAATCCATGGACAATATGATGGCCACTGTCATTTAAAAGATACGCAATAGCCCTGCAGAACAGATAAAAATGTCCACACACTTTTATTCCAACGATCCACCGTTTTTGAGATATAACAATTTAAAAAGTTGAAAGAGTTGTAATCTAAGCACGTGTTTAATATACGTGGTGTACTTATAAATAATTATGACAAAAACAACTCTTCTATCTTTTTGAATCGACTTATCTAAAAACGGTGGCACTTTAATGTTTATACATTTTTATAGATTATTATCTGATCTATAATTTTGTCTTTGTAATTTTTTTGATAAAACTTACCGTTTTGCTGTAAATCGCGAATAACCCGTTTTTCTGACCTTTGACTCCGAGTAATTTTTTTCCAGGTTTGTCAGATCGAGCACTTTTAACATATCATTTTTAGTGGTGTTTTGAACATCCTACAAATTTTCAGCTGGGTGGGAATTAATGTAACCTCAGATGCCTAAATTGACCGGACTGTAAAGATGATTTTTTTGTTTATACTGGATATACACACATTGTTTTTATATAAATTAGGGGCGTTATTTTATTATTGGTATTCGTGGCATGTTATATCCATAATACGTGCTTGCTTAAGGTTAAGCTTTGAAAAAGAGAGAAAGTAGGGTTCAACTTTCTCTCGTTTTCAAAAACTGTATCAAAATACCCCCCCATCCAATTTCCCACCTACCTAGAACCAAACGGCCCGAAAAACACTTCTCCCAGCTTTATCTGCAATTGTTCCTGGTAAGTGCACTAACTCTTCTAGCGAATTAATGGTTCATTAACTCTGGTGTAACGTTATGGAGAACAGGTGAGCACTGAGCAGTCTTTACGATGCTTTTACAACTGCTCCGGCAGGGATGTTATGGATATAAAAATTCGGATCTGGATACGGATACGGATGCACGAATAATATTAAACCAGTTTCGGATATGAAATTATTTAGATTATCCGCTAGCTCTCGGATAATTTAGGTTATGGATATTAAAATTGTCAGATTGTGCTGTAAGATTTGGCAGGCTCGGCCAGGTAAAATAAACAGTGTTACCAACTCTCTATACGAAAATCATAAACCCCATAAGATTACGCCAATTACTTGAAAATTTTCCAATAAAAACATGTGACATCTACCAACCAGCATTGAGCCCGCGTGGTGGATGAGTCCCTGCAGTGGGAACATCATAGTCTGGTGATAATGATGGCCCGTAAATATTTAGACTCTGCCTTTGTCCAAAACCATTACATCGGTTTCAGTACCTAACGGTTACGGATGATTTTTTCTTTCGGTTATCGGATGTTATCGGTTACGGTTTCGGTACTCCATAGCATCCCTGCTCCGGTGCTTGCAAGCTCGCAAAAGTTATGGACTAGTCTTCACGTGGGTTATGTAATTGTGTTTTAGAAATATAATGGGTTCGGTGACGGTTCTGGGTTTGAGCGTGTTTAAGAAGGGTTGTTACTGGTTAATTTTGAGGTTGTGTGTAGAATGGTTGGTTTTTGAAGGTTTTGATTCGATAAAAAGGATTGTTAGAGTTTAAAATATTGTCTTAGGGCTGCGCGGTTCCGTAGGACCAAGCCACGTGGCCGAGCCTCGTGACGTGAGCGAGGCCAGAAGCCTGACAGGGTGTTGTAAAAAAACCGGTCAAGTGCGAGTTGAACTCGCGTGAAGAGGGTTCCGTACGATGAATATAATATATCTACCATGTTTTTTTAAATCTGACCCAAATTTGTTTGTGGTAACTAAAAAAGGTCCAGCGGTTAGGGCTGTGCGTTCAGTCATATCAGTCATTGAGTCAGTCAGGACTTTGAATTTTATATATATAAATTCACCATGTAATTTTTAGACCATGGACTTCTTTTAGGTTTTCCTGTAATCTACAGGTATAGAACTATTCTCTGTATTTTTTTTTAAATTTTAGGCTCAGTAGTTTCGGAGATAAGGGGGGGGGAACGGTCAATTTTCGTCTATTTTCTTAAATAACTTTAAAACTATTTATTTTAAAATTATTAAAAAAATATATTTGAGACCCTCATAGTAAGCCCTTTCATTTGATGTGTCACATGGTACAGTTTGCAAAACTTTTTTTTTAATTTTCTTATTTGCCCCGTACGTAAAAGCGACCCCCATATTCATAATTCATTTATTTACTTTAGCCGTACATGTTTGGGTCACAAAAATCCATATGTATACCAAATTCCAACTTAATCGGTCCATTAGATTCGGAGCAAATTGGCTGTGACAGACGGACAGACAGACAGACAGACACACGAGTGATCCTATAAGGGTTCCGTTTTTTCCTTTTGAGGTACGGAACCCTAAAAACATAAAAGCATCGCGAGTCTGAGCCACGCGGCCCTAGAAGTCGCGTGGCTCATAATGTGGATGCGCCTTTACGTTACCGGCAGGCCAGTTTCGCAAAATTAAATGAAAGATTTTGATAAATCCTTTTACGTCACAAGACTAAGCACAGCAAGTGAAACGCTGAAAGTTGCAAAAGCGTAAACTGTTGCGCAGCTTACAACGCCACTAACTAATAAAAGTTGTTCTGATATATTCTACCGTAGATAAATAAAAACAAACACTGGATGTTTACCTTGCGCATGGAGGTGAAAAGCATTCAATCTTGCACATTTCCAAGAAATATTATTTTTAACGGCAATCCTTTTCAATTACGCTCCTGAAAACGCCCTTACAGATCGCCAACACATATACATTACCCAACCAAACAACACTTCAAAAAAGAAAAACTACGTCGCCAACCAAAGACAAACACTACCACAAAAAAAAAGGATCAAGGCTAATCGTTTCCGAACGTCGAACCTCACATGACGAGTCAAAGATTACGTCGCGCCACAGTGTAAGATAAACAGCTAAACAATAGAGGGAGGTTGACAAAAAGCTTGATTGATTGACTGTGGCCTGACACTGACAGCTGTGATCGATAACCAGTGATTACCGGTTATAATGTGGTGATAAATCTAAGGGTATATGCGACCTGGAGGAGGTTAAGTGTGTGCTGAGTGATGGAGGGTTTTATAGGGTTAAGTCCGGTGAGAATTTTGGTTTAAAATACGGCATCGTTTGTGTTTGGTTTTCGGGATTATTTATAATATTTTTCGGGTAAAATAGCAATCACGTTGTAGGTAAGTACTTGCCCATTTTTACATAACATAACAATATCACTGTTATACCCACACGGTTAGGTATAGCCATACCTAGTAGTACCTTCACCCACAATGGGAAACTCATTAGTATTTGGCTAGATCTGGGAATCGAACTTAGGTCTTCATGCTCAGCTATCGCGCTTGCTAGACTTCGAGACCAACGACGCAGTTCATTTAATATTATAGTAATTATTAAATTATTACAGTTAGGCTGTCTTCTGGGTCAGTAAGCACTGGAGCTTATTAATTGTAATACATTTCACTTTGCAGTGCATAATATCCATGTCACCTCTCTAGAAGAAAAACTTAATCAAATACACTTTATTTATTTTTTGGAGGATGGCAAATGACTCCTCCCGCTCTGGGCCGAGTGGAAGGAAGTTTCAGCATTCTATTGACAAAAAAAAAACACCCATATTCCTTCTTAGCTCTTTGTGTCCGAGGCCGCGGTATCTCCTACGAACAACCCGCAGCCCCGGAAGGATTTTGCTGACGTCGCTTAGAGGCGCGCGTGGCTTTCGAAAGCGACATCGAAACGGGCTCTTTTTTTTTTTTTGGCGGGTGGAAAATCATCGAATAACCCCTCCCGCTCTTGGGCAGAGCGAAAGGAACCACCCATGTTCCTTCTTAGCCCTCTATGTCGAGGCCGCGATAACTAGTGCCTGTCGTCGTCGTAAGACGGACGGACGGTGAGCTAGCCTACTACTCACCATCCACAGGCCTACTCAAATACCCTGAATTCTGAAAATAAAAATCTGAAATTATATAACCGTCTCACCTTTTTACAACAGATTAAACACTCCTTATTAAAATGTAATACATACCAGTTACAACTCAGCAATAAATTCTGGGTGAGAAACTACACGAAGCAATTATCTTATGGTCTGTTTAACAAAAATATTTGGACGCGGCCACTAGAATGATAAAATTTAATATCACGGCCGAAGGGAGCACATTGCGGGTGTAATTTTTTCTAGAGAATTCTATCCCTAATAACCGTTATTGGTATTTTATTATTACAGTTTGTTTTTTTCTCTACTTTTTCTTTTTCGACAAGAATCCGAATATGATTGTCGTTTTATTAGATTTCGGGTGAGTGTTTTTTTAAAACGTTTCTATGGCCTTTTTTAAGGTTTCTTGTTAAAGTTGCCAGGGGAAATTGTTTAATTAAATTCTCGCATTTTGGAAAATTACACTAATTTCAATAATAATTTTTGGGGCTTAAAAATCTGGCAAAATGTGGGTGTGCTAATATTGGGTACACTTCTGTTTTACCCTACCTTCGGTTGGTTTGCACCGTTAGGTTTTACATGGTGAAAAAAAAAGTTAAATTTAGCTAAATAAGTGGCTGTGTGTAGACGAGTGAGTATGTAAAACTTAACGTGGCACAATTAAGGGATTTTATTTTCGTCATAGCTCAGTTTATGAATGTACCCAAACACTTCATTCTTACATTCTTCTATTTAAAGCAAGCGTAAAATTGATCAATCCTGCTCTAAAAGTACGGACCAGAATAGTAGAAATTAATACCTCACTGCTATTAATACTTACAGCTCAGTGTATATGAATACATAAATATGATAATAAAGAGATTTAATACTTTATAAAGTAAACATCAAAATGGCTACAAGATTTTCTATAAAATACTAAGAACAGAAGTCTCTTATTGTCTATAGTACAAGACTCCATCATTATGATCGACACTCTTTAATAGCATTCCCAGGAGGAACGGAATACCTAGTATTGAGTTACTTAGACATTTCAACGAAAACGAGGCATAACTCAATTGTCTTCAATTCCTTACAACTGAAAAGTGTACCTTAGTGTTAGGTTAATTTATTTGTAGTTTATAATCGACTAAAATGACAAATCGAATATTGAGTAGCGTAATTTTATGTGGCAGCACCAACGGTGACGGTTGACAAGTGAGAATAGAGACGCATTCCGGCATTCGATTCGGTCATTTGGTTTTGGAGCGAGCTAGGGGTCGGACGAAAGGAACACACCTAGTGCTACTTTAAATAATTAATATTGCGGCTGAATAATTGTATATTAGCAGTCTGTTATATTTAAATAATTAAATAATATATTATCGTCACACCAAGGAGTTTTATTACACTTCAGAAGTGGTAAGTACACATTTATGCTCACATTAATTAATTAATTAATTATTTGTTGGAAAATTTAAATTGTTATTGTTGTAACGGGTTTCTTTTGTACTGGTTTTTGGTATAATTGTACACAATAGCTAAGGCACAATGATATTCGGTCTGACACCGATACGTAATTTTGAAATTGTTGGTTTTAGGAAGTAGGTTAGGTACCTATAAAGGGGTAAAAGTACCCTTAACGCAAACAAAGGGCACTTGTTTTCCCCAGCACTGCCATCATTTTTGTCCTAGACCATACCTGGGAACCTCCAGGTTACGGAGATATTGGGGGTCAAAGTACCAAATTTTGCACAGCTGTTTTTGTAAATACTAGTTTTTCAGGTTATAACTTTACTTCAATGACTTCCATGACCCGTTTACTATTCAAAGCATCCACTAGCACAATGTTTTAAGACACATTGAGTTTTTCTCTAAAATGTGATTTTTAACGCCAAAAAAAAAAAAAAAAAAAAAAGTACCAGCCTGTATATAGGGTACATCTAGGTAGTATGTAGGGTACAAGGGGAGGTGAAAAAAAAAAAAAAAAAAAAAAAAACCGCAAGAGTGTGTACATAGTTGTTATAATTTCGAGTTTCAGTTATGGAGAACGATCATGAGGCTCAAGGGCGACGGCGCTTGCGAACGCCTTCGCATGGAAGATCACTGCACCCTGATGAAGCATCTGGTTGCTGTCGCAGTGGAAGTCGACGACGCATCAGTGCTAGAGATGTTCCGAGTCGGAGTCTTCAGCGCAGTCGAAGTCCACACCGAAGTCGAAGATCGCAACGCAGTCGAAGCCCGCAGTACAGCCGAACCGGGCACCGTAGCAGCCCGAGCGTCCAAAATAATACGAGCCACCGAGCTGAACAACTTGAACGAGAACGTGAGGCTGCACAGGAGCGCCTGCGGTGTCTAGAAAATCAGTTGCGACAGGAACAGAGCAGACAACGAGATGCTACAGCGACACGGGATGGAACAAAGGTTAGAGATCATAGTCCTACTTTTTCTTCGAAAGATGTTCTGAATATTTTGAATTCAATTAGAAACCAACCGTCAGCTGGCCCACCCAATCACTCTAGTACCGTGGTTAATAATCATAAAAATATTTTGCCTGATTTTGACCCATCCTCTAAAAATCAACGTGTTGATGTATGGTTAAGGAAAGTGAATGAGTGTGCCACCGTTTATGGTTGGGACGATAAGACAACCATCCATTTCTCAATGCAAAAATTGCAAGGACTGGCCAAGACTTGGTATGAGAGCCTAGATTCAATTTTATTTTCTTGGGATCAGTGGCAAGATAAATTGTCTCAGGCTTTTCCTTTTGAGCAAAATTATGGTCAGTCCTTGGAAGATATGCTCAGGCGTAAAAGTAAATACCATGAACCTATAGAAGTATATTATTACGAAAAATTAGCTTTGTTAAACCAGTGCGATATAGTTGGCAAGCGTGCGGTCGATTGCATTATTCATGGTCTGAGTGACAGAACTATGAAATCAAGTGCTTTAACATTAAGATGTTCTCAACCTGATGAATTGTTACAATTCTTGATGAGCAACAAGGAATTAACAAATTCCTTTGATCGTTCCAATACCAACGTTAAAAATAGGTTAGGATCCGGAACTGCCACAGCAGACAAATCCAATAAGGGAAACTTATCAAGTGAAAACGTAGCATTCTGTTTTAACTGTAAGGAACGAGGACACGTATACCGGAAATGTCCCAAGCCGCTGATTCGATGTAATCAATGTCATAGGGTAGGCCACAAAGTCGATAAATGTCCCACAAAACTGGAGGACAGCGACAGTAAGATAGCGAATACACAAAAGACCATGTGCATATCATTAGCCAATCATAATTCGAAATTTTATAAGGATATCTTGGTAAACGGAGTTTCTATTAAGGCCTTTATAGACTTTGGAAGTGAAGTTTGTCTGCTAACTGAATCAAAATCGATAGATCTGATGCTAAGGTGTGATGGCGTGCGTACCCCAATAAGAGGATTTGGGAATGACATTGTTTACTCTTTAGGTAAGGTGACCGTAGAGATCAATATTGATGGCGTTAGTGCTAACACGGTCTGTCAGGTAGTTGAAGATAGACTTTTAGATGTACCCTTGCTAATAGGGCAAACCTACACCGAACAATCTCATATTTTTGTATTGAAATCGGCAAAAGCATTACAGTTTATTGATATTAATCAAGAAATACCATTCAGTAACACTGAAATAGACGAGGATCGTCTGGTAAAAGTAATTTCCGCGGCTAATTTTGATATCTTTGGCCCTATTGTAATCAAAGCTTATACTGAACCGCGGTTGAACGGTCACATTATAATAAACAGCAAGGTTTTAGGGAAACCAATGTTTCAATACGTAGTTGTCGGAGGTGTCTATGCCCTTAAGGACGGTTTCGTATATATATACGTCATGCCCGTGTCGAACCATTGTCACGTATACAAAGGCTCGATTATAAGTCGTGCTAGCAATGTGCAAGTAGTTAACAGCGTTTTTAATGTAGATAATAAACTGGTGACTGATCGTATAGATATTAGTAAAGTAAATGTTGGCGATAATGTTGACGACACACATAGATCTAAGTTGCTAGAATTACTTGAAAAATATAAAGATTGTTTTGCATCAAATTTAAAAGCACTAGGTAGTACTAACGTCACCGAAATGAATATTGAAATTAACAGCAAACGTCCCATTGTGTATAGGCCTTACCGGTTATCACATAAAGAACGCGATCAAGTACGTGAGATGGTAGGTGAGATGTTAGAAGCTGGGATTGTAAGAGAATCCACCTCCGAGTATGCAAGTCCTGTGATCCTCGTGCGTAAGAAAGATGGGCGAATGCGGATGTGTATAGACTATAGGATGCTAAACTCTGTGACCATTAAGGAACATTATCCGATGCCGGTGATAGAAGACGAGATAGCTAGGCTTTCCGGTCAGGCGTTTTTCATCACGCTAGATTTATTTTCTGGGTACTATCAGGTGCCCATAACAGAGCAGTCAAAGCCGCTGACATCTTTTGTCACTCCAGATGGACAGTTCGAGTTTAATCGAATGCCGTTTGGATTGGCAAATGCGCCAGCGGTGTTTCAACGTATGATGAACCGAGTTTTGGGCTCGGCTAGATATAGCCAAGCCACAGCATATATAGATGACGTTTTGATATATGGAAAAAGCGTAGAACAGTGTTTAGAGAGGCTAGAGAACGTTTTGAAACTACTTAAACAGGCAAATTTAACTTTAAACCTATCCAAGTGCGAATTTTTGAAAGATAAAATTGATTATTTAGGCTATGAAATTAGTGCTTCGGGTATTAGGCCAGGTGATAAAAAGATCCAGAGCGTTTTAGACTTCCCCCGCCCTATAAATGTACACACTGTTCGTCAGTTTCTTGGGCTTGTAAGTTATTTCCGCAAATTTATTATGAATTTTGCACACATCGCGCAACCTTTAAATAAACTTTTGAAAAAGGATGCTCTTTGGATTTGGTCAGATGAACAAGAAAATTCATTTAAAATGCTCAAAGAAAAGTTAGTCCAACGTCCGGTTCTAGCAATTTATGACCCAAGTAGGGAAACAGAATTGCACACAGACGCCAGCAAATATGGCGTAGGTGGAATCCTGCTTCAGCGTTTGAGGGGAAGTAGTGATAGTTTTAGGCCTGTTGCATTTTATAGTCGACAAACTTCTCCAGAGGAAAAGAACTTTCATGCATATGAATTGGAGACGTTGGCCGTAGTATGTTCTTTACGAAAATTTAGAGTTTATTTGTTAGGACAGAACTTTAAAATCGTCACTGATTGCAGTGCTTTAAGGTCCACATTTATTAAACGCGACATAGTACCGCGGATAGCGCGTTGGTATCTTTTAATACAAGAATTTCAGTGTACAATAGGGGGGGTGGAGTGGTTCGCGTCCGTAGGAAAATTACCTAAAGAAAACCCTACACGTGCCCCCCGGGTGGTGCCAAACGAACCTCAACGCCGAGCCTCGGGCGGCGGTCAACTAACCCGACAATTTTGGCCTAACCAGCCAGTTAACAGCGGGTACTAGGAAATGAGTACCCACGCCCGCAACCGCAATTAAGCGATCGGGAGTCTAGGCTTAATTGCCCGAGCTGAGAGGAAGAATACCTCTATAAAACAATCACCCCAATTCCACGGTGGGACACGTGCCAACGGAATGCATGACTGGTGGGAGATCAGTATCGAGCGCCAACCTCGGCGGACATGGCAAACGTCGTTGAAGACCGCCTTCTTGGAGGAATGGGCGTCACCCTTCAAGTGACCTTTTATATCGACCCTACTCGTGGGAACAAAATGAATCATGAAAAAGAAAACCAAAACAAACCAAAAATGACACAACAATTACTCCAAAAAAGCATGTTTGCACGTGCAAGGAGCCACTCACTTGGAAATCTACCAATTGAAACACCAAAAATAACAAATTCAAACGATTATGTGAATGAGAAATCAAACACATCTGACAAAAACGACGAACAAGGAAAAAAACAAAATCAACCCTGGCAAAATGATCAGGTCCCTATGAAAAGGAAAGCAGAATCAAGCCCTGAATGGGCAAAGAAAAATAGTAAATTAAACAAGACAACATATGCAGTAACCACAGAAAACAGATTTCAAATCTTGGAGTCAGAAAGTACTGACGAACCCAGTCAACAACCTAAGGAGCCTAAACCGCCAAAACCAGAACCCATATTTGTCACTGGTGTCATAGACATAACGAAATTAAAAGAACTCCTCTCCTCAATTGCAAACACCGCCAAATATACTATGACAACTCTGAGGTCAGGACACATAGTTAAAATAATGCCAGGTGACATAGACACGTACAAAAACATAAGAGATAACTTTAAAGAGAATAATGTTAGCCATTATACATACAAACTTAAAAGCGAGAGAGCCTATAGAGTAGTGGTACGGGGTTTACACTCTTCGGAAGACACAGAATGCATAAAAAAGGAGCTTTTTGAACTCGGCCATGAAGTCCGGCACATCACGAATGTAAGACATAAAATCACAAAACAGCCGCTACCCTTATTCTATGTAGATCTTGAGCCGAAACATAACAACAAAGAAATCTTCAAAATCAACACAGTGAATTACGTAAAAGTTTCAGTCGAAGCGCCATACAAAAAGCTAGATATTTTGCAGTGCAAAAGATGTCAAAGATTTGGACATGCAAAAAATCAATGTAACAGACCATTTAGATGTGTTAAATGTGGGGAAGAACACTCAACAGCAAGCTGTTTAAAAAGACCGGACACCGAGGCAACTTGTGCCAACTGCCACGAAAAGCACCCAGCAAGCTACAAGGGCTGCACAAAATACAAGCAATACAAAGACCTACTCACGAAAAACAAGACAGGAAAGGTTAAAGAAACCAATGAAAACACAAACAACACAGCAAAAGATCAATATCTCAAAAATCCAACACAAACCGCACATGAAAACCAACAAAACAAGAACTACCATCTACACAATCATTCGAAACCAAATACCACATATGCACAAGCGACAAAACAAATAAACTCAGCAGGATCGCCAACCGACATCAAGGACCCAAATAATTTCGGGGAAGTACTAGACGCCATGTTCAACAAATTTCAAAACATAATAAACATTATGTTAGACAACATGATGGATCGTATGATCCAATTAATCACAAGCCTTATAAAGCTCCCCTAAACCTTCGAATAATCACCTGGAACGCCAACGGGCTGACAGAACGTAGACAGGAGCTTGAACTTTTCTTGAAGGTCGAAAGAGTTGACGTAGCTTTGATCTCCGAAACAAGGTTCACACCAAAAACCCATTTCCAACTTAAAAATTACATGGTGTACACAACAAACCACCCTTCTGGTAATTCACATGGAGGAACTGCGATTATAATAAAAGAGAACATCAAACATTATGTTTTTGGGGAAAGTAAAACTGAAAAGATACAGGCAACTTCGATCAGAATCCAGGATATCAAGACGGAAATAACAGTGTCTGCTATTTACTGTCCACCTAGGCATACTATCACAAAAGACGAATTCAAGACTTATTTTAACACACTTGGAAATAGATTTATTTGCGGTGGAGACTGGAATGCTAAACACGTCTTCTGGGGCTCCAGGCTAACCTCGACACGAGGTCGACAACTCTATGTAGCTACGAACGACCTTAACCTTCATTGCGCTTCACATGGTGTTCCTACATATTGGCCTGCGGACCCACAAAAGGTACCAGACCTGTTGGATTTCTTCATCACCAAAAACATCCCGCTCAGACAAATAAACATAGAAGAATGTACCGACCTGTCATCCGACCACACACCAGTAATTATAAATATTCAATGTAGGGCCATTCTAACTGAAAACATACAAAGGCTGTATAACTACAAAACAGACTGGGACAAATACAGAACCAAAATATCAGAATCCATCAAATTGAACTTGCCATTGAATAACGCAGATAGCGTTGAAACAGCCATCGAATCTCTCAATAAGCTTATTCACTCAGCTGTCAAAGAATCTACACCTTTGTTAAGACCGAAAACAACACAAAATGTCCACTACCCCAAACTCATAAAGGATAAAGTTAATGAAAGAAGACTGCTACGAAAAAAATGGCATACTACAAAGTATCCCTGCGATAAAAAAGCTTTCAATAAGGCCTCTGAGGAACTCAAACACATGATCTCCCAGGCAGCAAACGAGCGTCTACAAAAACAACTGGCTGAACTTACTCCTAACAAAGATACTAACTACTCACTGTGGAAGATAACAAAACAGCTTAAACGACCGAAAGAACACATACCACCTATAAAAGCTCCTGATGGCAAGTGGGCAAAAACAGAACTTGAAAAGGCCCAAGTGTACGCAGATCACCTAAAAACCATCTTCAGGCCCCTGCCAAGCAAAAATCTAGAACACGACAAAGAAGTCTCTGATTATCTAGACGCACCACTGCAAATGAACCTACCACTAAAAAGTGTTAGCCCTAACGAACTATGGCGGGAGGTCCTGAGACTACAGAAGGGTAAAACGCCAGGCTACGATTCAATCGACGCACAACTACTTAAGCAGTTACCCAGAAAGGGCATTATCCACATCGCGGCCATCTTTAATGCCTGCCTAAGACTAGCAATTTACCCCGCTCAGTGGAAAATTGCGCAGGTTATTATGATACCCAAACCAGGCAAATCCCTCCACGAAGTAAGCTCCTACAGACCAATAAGCCTGCTCCCTGTACTGGGTAAACTCCTCGAAAAAATATTGCTGAACAGGATGCGCCCCCATCTACCAGAAGTTATTCCTCTTCACCAGTTTGGCTTCCGAGAGCAACATGGAACCATCGAGCAGATTCACCGTATTACGGATACTATAGGTCGTGCGCTAGAATGCAAAAAATTCTGCTCTGCTGTCTTCCTGGATATCAGCCAGGCGTTCGACAGAGTGTGGCATGAAGGACTTCTCTTCAAACTTAAAAAGCTGCTGCCTCACTCCTTCTTTCCGATTCTTCGCTCATACCTATACGGTAGATGCTTTCAGGTGAATTTTAATAGCGAAGTTACTCATTTAAATGAAATACTCTCAGGAGTACCACAAGGGAGTATATTGGGGCCACCCCTGTACTTGCTTTATACCGCGGACCTTCCAACACATGCTAATACCATAACTGCCACCTATGCAGATGATACAGCCATTCTGTCGGTTCACGAGGATCCCGACATGGCGTCAGCCAACATACAAACCCACATCCATGGGGTAGAAAACTGGCTGGATAAATGGCGTATTAGGGTCAACCAAGGAAAATCCGTCCATGTAACCTTCACCCTAAGAAGGCAGACTTGTCCCCCAGTAAGACTCTACAATGAGAAAATTCCTCAGGCCGAAGATGCCAGATATTTGGGTATGCATCTGGATAAAAGACTCACCTGGAGAAAGCATATCTGGACCAAGCGTAAACAGCTGGATACGAAAGTCAGATCAATGTACTGGCTAATAGGTCGCAGATCGAACCTCTCACATGAAAGCAAAATAGCTATCTACAAGACCATCCTTAAACCAATCTGGGCTTACGGAATCCAGTTGTGGGGTACTGCTAGCAATAGCAACATAGAGATTCTCGAAAGATTTCAAAGCAAAACATTGAGAGCCATGCTAGATATACCCTACTATGTGAGCAACAAATATATACACGAGGATCTGAAGATCGCCACCGTCAAACAAGAGATCTCTAGATACAGCGAAAGCTATCAGACGAGAATATCGACTCACGTCAATGAACTGGCGTCGAATCTAGTGGGCACAGGAAGTATCACACACTCCAGATTGAAACGGCATAGTGTCCCTACACTTACCGTGAGATTTGGTGATACCAGATGAAAGGGATTCATGGGAATTCCTTCTGCTGACAATGCAAGGATCAAGAATCATCATAATGGCTTATTGTGTTGACACAGATCGCCAAGTTGCAGAACTCAATAAAAAAAAAAAAAAAAAAAAAAGTGTACAATAGAATATAGACCGGGGAATAGAATGGCTCATGTAGATGCTTTGTCACGTAACCCAATCAAAAGTGACGGAAGTAATTTGGACACGATATTAGATGTTACTGACCAGTATCCAAAAGTAATGGTTATTACCGGTGATGATTGGCTCCACACGTTACAATTAGGTGATAGTGAACTAAGTCGTATCAGAGATATTCTAACTTCTAATTTAGATGTAGAAGGACTTAAGCAAATTAGGGATAATTACTTAATAAAGGAAAATAAGCTTTATAGATGCGTTGAAGGTGATAAAACCAACTTACGTTGGGTTGTGCCGAAGGGCGCAAGATGGCAATTGTGTCGTATGAATCACGACGACATTGGACATTTCGGCGTGGAAAAGACCCTCGATCGAATAAGGAATGCATATTGGTTCCCTAAAATGTCAAGATTTGTAAAAAAATATGTTGAAGCATGTATTGAATGCGCTTACTCGAAAAAGACTTCATGTAATGAGGGTCACTTGCATCCAATTCCTAAGGTCGAGGTTCCTTTCCACACTGTACACGTTGACCATCTGGGCCCATTCGTGCGTTCAAAAAGAGGGAATTCGTATGTTTTAGTGATGGTAGACGCATTTACCAAATTCGTTTTTATTAGGCCTGTAAGAAATACAAAGTCTCTGGTCGCAATAAGAGTTCTAGATGAGATTTTCTGTACCTTTAGAGTACCCGATAGAATAATTAGCGATCGTGGCACTTGTTTTACTTCCCATGCGTTCAGGAGGTTTTGTTCAGATAGGGGGACGAAGCACGTTTTAAATGCGGTTGCTAGTCCACGCTCGAATGGACAGGTTGAGCGATACAACCGGACAATTCTAGCTTCTTTGACCGCTATTAACCTCAACGATAGTGAAAAAGATTGGGATGATAAAGTCGGTAAAATTCAGTGGGGAATTAACAACACGGTGAATAAAACAACGGGAAAGATGGCTGCTGAAGTCATGTTCGGAAATTGTATGAGTAGCGAGTTAGACCCGAGACTAAATGTAGTTCGGGAAGAAACGCGAGAAAATAGTAATTTAGTAACTATTAGAGAGGAGGTTAAAGATAAAATAGATGAGGAGCAAGAAAAACAAAAGGAACGATATGATAAAAATAGACGCCCTGCCCGTGTATATACTGAAGGAGAATTAGTTAAAATTACGAATACGAATTTAAAAAATGATGGTAAAAGTAAGAAACTTCTTCCTCAATATACAGGACCGTATCGCATAATATCAGTACTAGGAAATGATAGATACAGAATTGTAGCAATACCAGGGTTGAGTAGTAGTAGACATAAACGTAAAACAACAGTCGCTGCCGACCGCATGCAGCCTTGGGTACACGTAGCTGCTCTGAATTTGAATGACAATGATTCAGAGAGTGATAATGATGGTGTTGACAGTAATTAGACTTATTATTTACAATTAACAGTAACTTGTGTTAAGAAATGATGATTAAGTATGATATAATTTACATTTTGAGATGTATTGATAAGTTGTTCAAAATATACTATTAATTTTTGAATTAAGTTAAGCTCTAGTTTTAATTGTTTAGATCAATTGTGTTAGCTCAAAGTAGACCTATTATATTTTAATATATGTATGGTAAATTAGAAAGCAACCATGTGATTGGTTTGCCAGTTTAGAAACCATGTGATTGGTTAGCCAGTTAAGCAACCATGTGATTGGTTTGCCAGTTTAGCAACCATGTGATTGGTTTGCCAGTTTAGCAACCATGTGATTGGTTTGCCAGTTTAACAACCATGTGATTGGTTGGCCAGTTTAGCAACCATGTGATTGGTTTGCCAGTTAAGCAACCATGTGATTGGTTTGCCAGTTTAACAACCATGTGATTGGTTGGCCAGTTTAGCAACCATGTGATTGGTTGGTCAGTTTAGCAACCATGTGATTGGTTTGCCAGGTTAGTAGCCATATGATTAGTTTCTCAGTTTTGCGATTGAGTGATAGATTTATTAAATCACGTAAAATGTTATCTAATAAATAAGATGGTGTGCAAATGAAATCATGAGATTAATTTGTTGAAATTATTCAAACTTGCCATTGTGTTATATAACGTTTGATTTTATTACCTTAATTACTAGCTCTATCATATTGGATTGTATAATGATGTCGAAATACGTATGAAATAGATAATTAAATAAAGATAATTTTAAATGTTATCCTGATTCAAATTACGCATATATTTTTGTTGTTTGTTATTTTTCTCTTTTTACTCATTGTGTGAAACGGATCGATTGCCCGAGTGTTAGGTTCCCCCTGGCTTATGTGTATGGGGACATACACAAGGTCAGGATGGACGAGTGTTAGGTTAATTTATTTGTAGTTTATAATCGACTAAAATGACAAATCGAATATTGAGTAGCGTAATTTTATGTGGCAGCACCAACGGTGACGGTTGACAAGTGAGAATAGAGACGCATTCCGGCATTCGATTCGGTCATTTGGTTTTGGAGCGAGCTAGGGGTCGGACGAAAGGAACACACCTAGTGCTACTTTAAATAATTAATATTGCGGCTGAATAATTGTATATTAGCAGTCTGTTATATTTAAATAATTAAATAATATATTATCGTCACACCAAGGAGTTTTATTACATTAGAACAAACTAAGTAAACATCTTAATAAAAAAATCTAAAATATGAAATGATGGATAAAGGAATGAATGGCGGTTAATAGGAGAAGTTTAAAAAAAATGTTGTGTCGACGCCAATGTTACGATCCATTGTCTCATGAGACAAGAGGAGAAGACAAAGTAGATTATTGTTTAATGGTTATCTAAATGTTCACAAAAAAACCTAACAAACTTAAAAATTTTCAAAATGATTATTTTTTATTTATATATTGAAAACACTTATTAAGGTTAAATATATAAGTAAATGTTTAATAGTTTTGTTTGACCGGTCAAAAGGGGTTTTGACTGATTAAAAGTTTTGACTGTGACATACAGCGACTAGAATTAATTTCATTGTCTATTCTTGTGTCAAATCAAGCATCAGTTTGTAGTCACACAAATTATAACACATTTGGTACTTATTATTGTAGCCAGACTTTGTAAAAAAAATGTCTAGAATGAAACATTTTGTAAACGCTATATCAATAATTCATTTTCTTTGGTCTCTACATCTTTTGAGGCTGACTGTACATGTACACGGTCAAAACAGTTTCTTCTGCTGTTATAAGCAATTTTGTGACTGAGTGTATCACATTAGAACAGTGCAGTTCTTCTTAAACTTCAGAACAGCATTTTTATCAGTCTTTCACAAATTCAACTAGCTATATCTCCTTAACTCCATCTCATGCATTGACTTAAGTGATTCCAGTACCAAGATTCTGAGCGATGAATATTTTAGCAGCCCATCTCACTTAGCTGACTTTCTCAACATGCGTGAGACGAGGACCAGATGGTCTCCCCTTAACTTGAAGATTAATGGGCTCGATATTGTGAACTTGGCTTTATAGTAACCCTTTTGGGTTAATATTTAGGTTTGTCGACTATAGCAATTAATGGTAGTGGAGGTTCTGAAAAAGTTTTAGTTAAGTGATAAGAATATTTTCATAATCGACGGTTTTAACAAATACATTGTAGAGGCGTTCTTTTAAGTATGGAAATAACTGTAACATTAATACATCCTTCTTCCATATTTAAGCGTAAACATTTTAAAATGCCATTTAATTAAATAACAAATAAATAAAATAGAAACAAAAATAATTTACACTCGAGAGAGAGAAAGAGACGAGGAAGGGAGAGTTTAAGGGAGTGCTATAGTATAAAAAAGTACTCGGCCAAACTATGTTAAATATTCATGGGACCAAATGGCAACTATTCCGCATCAAACTAAAAAAGAATCACGTAAATCGGATCATAAATCTCAGCGTAATCGGTGTACATACATAAAAAAATACCGATCGAATTAAGAACCTCCTCCTTTTGGGAAGTCGGTTAAAGAAGTAACAGCCCCGTTGGTTTAGTGGCCGTAGGCGTAAGCAATAAAGCATTAGGTTTTGGGTCGAATCCCAGGTTAATCAGAGTGTTATTGATTTTTACCCGACTGCGGCGAAGCCCAAAAGGAGGTTTATTTCCATTAGGTATTTCGTAGTAGCAACCACGGAGACTGGATTTATGCCCGGATGATTTAAAAAAACTGTGAGTGTGTGAGTGTACGTTGTGCTGCAATGCTGCGCACCAAAACACAAATTATTGACGTTGCTCATACATAAAGCCTCTAAGCTTAAGTGGGACTGGACTGGGTACGTCTGCCGCACGCCCAATGAGCTGTAGGCCAAAATATCCACTTTTTGGAGCCCTGACACAGTCTGAAGGCGTCGCAGCAGACCCCGTAGAGCAGCAGATGGCGGGAAGATCTGGCCAAACCAGCGACCAGTGGTCCACATTGGCCTTTGATCGAAACAACATGATGTCATGGGGAGAGGCCTTTGACCAACAGTGGGATGATACAGGCTAACAGTATCAGAACCAGTGAGTTTACTATAATGAAGCTTCAGACAAAAAGAGTTGTGGTATTGTGTGTTATATGAAAAGGAAATATAATGATTGCTAAGTTTGCTGTATTTTGGTGTCAACCGTACCTCTTTGCATGTTAGTACCTGTAGTATATGGGTATATATGTGGCTATGTGTGAACTGGTCTATGCTAGTTAGTTCACAGATGCATTTGTTTCTAAGTGCCAGATGTCTGAACTAACCCCTTGTTGACCCCGTAAGGACTTAGGACGCAGGACATGGAGTTCCGTCGCTTCCGTTCAGGTTCCACTGGACACCCAGCACAGGTGAAGTTCTACTAACATACTCTTATGTATGTACACGTTAGTACATATATTATTATGATAGTTCATAAGGCATATATGAGCCATTACAGCTTGAAAAGATGATGTTATTTTTGTAAGGAACATCACTAAGTTGCTCACCTTGATAAGATAAATCTTTTGCTATGGAAGACTTCTTAATAAATAAACTAACACTTATTTACCAAAGGCAGACTATATAACGCCGCCTGCTATCTTAGCTTTTGCTTCATCCACGTTCGTACGAAAATGATGATAAAATAAGAAGACGACATCTCGAAACTCAAAGAAAACCACACAGAAATAAAGAGACACGAAAGTAAACTTCTATCTAAAAACCACTTTTTAAGTGGTAAAATTGTCCAGTGGACCGCTCTTCAGCCTAAAAGATAGCCTCAAAATTCAAAAATTAAGGCCTCGTTTTAGGCAAAAAGCGACATGAAAATTCAATTTCCCAATTACTGGGTTAAAATTTCTAGACTCTTCCGTTAGGTAAGGCTGGCTTTGATCCTGTGACCTTTGCCGAGGTAGTTATCATGTTTTAAAAGCGAAAATAACGTGTTTATTATGTAAAGCTCCTTTGAGATGGAGTAACAGACTCTTTAAGGTGGGAAGTTGAATGGGAATGTGATGGTTTCCCACCAACGCGAACCTTGCCGTATTTGTAGGATCTGTCTGTACCTACTACGATATATTTTGTGTTTAATGATGTTTGACTCTTTACTCCTCACTGTCAGTACACAACAAAGTACTTTTGTACAAACAAGTCCTCATGCCTGTATGGACATATGGTATCCAGCTTTGGGGCTGTACCAAACAAAGTAATATTAAAATCATACAACGTTTTCAAAACAAAGTACTCAGAGGAATCGTTAATGCGCCCTGGTACATTCGAAATGACGACCTTCATCGGGACCTCAAAGTAGACCTCGTCTCGATATAGTGAGAAGACTAAAAAGGACAAAACCTTTTGAGTTAATTTAGTGAAGTGTCAGTGTAGTGTAGTGAAGTGAGTGCTACCCATAAAGAACACAAGAACAAAGTGTCTTCCCCTTAATAGAGACAATAAGAAAAGTGTTAATGGACACATTCTTAGGTTTACTCTACCTAGCAAATTAAGTTAAAACTGTATTACTCATTAGCTTTAGTAATTAAGCTAGATCGTAGTTATTTATGATGTTACCATATTGGGTCCATCATACAAAAAAAAAAAAAAAAATGATGTTTGAGGTGTTTAGTAAAAGGTATTTAAAATATTGCTGAATAATAATAACCTCTTTTTCTTCAATTAGCAATTTAAGTACCTAACTCGGGCTGGTGAATAGTTTAACGACTATATTTTTTTTGGTTGGTGGGAAATCAAATCACTCCTCCCACTCTAGGCGGAGTGGTAGGGGGTGTCAGACTTCTACTGACTAAATACCACTCATGCTCCTTCTTAGCCGATTGTGTCCGAAGCCGCGGTTACTTTCATACAACCCGCAGCCCCAGTAGTTTAACATCTCAGGTCAGATCAGGGCTTTGCAAAGCGCGTTAGTGTAAAGGTACACTCTCCACCACAAAGGTCTTTCTTTTTCATGTTGTTAGTCACTAACCAGGTGTCAGGTTTTATGTCGCCATAGGGGCTCCGACTTGGTTTTACATGCCGTCGAGAAGTGTCTCTCGGATATGCTGGTTTCCTCAAGATATTTTCCATCAACAAAGCAAGCGTCCGACAAGTCAAAGGTACGATCTTGGGGTCTAAACCCAAGACTTAAACAATTACTCTTTATCTCCGTAGGAAATTAACTCAAAAGCTTAGACGAGTTTCCTATACGAGAACGTCCCTACATCCATAGACCTAGCTCTAAAATATTAAGCGCAAATAATGTACGCCCCTCTGTCTAGACGGACGCCATACGTAGCAATGGAATTAACTGGGAATTTCAGCCATTTTGTTTGAAAATGGGGGAGATTGGGGTATTGAAATCAATGGGAAGTCGTTTTGGCGTAACGTGATTCGTAGAGATGCTGATTTCTGTTCGCAATTCTCTGCTTGACTGTGGAGTTTGGTTCACTTTTTTAGTCTGGCTTTTTAGTTTTCTATGTGATTGGTTCCAGTGTTATCTTTAGTCCCAGTTTACGCGCTCGTCTAAGTGAAAATATGCGTCTTACATCGAGCGACACGAGTGTTTCTTGTTTGCTATCCGTGAGTGTCGACGTTCCGCAAATCGTAGTCGCAAGACGCATACCAATAAGGATGTTAACTAACTAAACAAAACATGATTCTGTTTAGTCCGTTAGTAAATTTATCGAAAAATATTGGATAGGTATGTGTTTTTTGTTTTATCAAATTAATAAAAAAATAATAAGATAAAAGGCGTCAAAGTTAATCGTGGGTTTTGACGTCACTACGTGGTAAAAAATGCAGTGCGATGTGACGTCACACGAGTTTTCGAAGCATTGTATCGTCTTAATTTTTTGTTTTGTTCATGTGAAAAAAAAAGATATACCTATGTCCACTATTTTTTGGAAATTTATCTGACGGACTAATTAGATTTTCTTTTGTCAACTACCCTATCTCGTGTCTCGATCACCGAGACTTTGTGAAGGCTTAATTTTAGTTACTGTGTTTGCTAGGTCTCTCTGGCTATCATAAATGTACAATATATTCGGCAGACGTTACATACATACTGCTACAAACAAGACAGTGGCTTAAAAATTTGACAACCAGCTTAGGGGATAATAGGGCAAATAAGGTGTACCGTATTACGCAGTACTAGTACTACTAGGAGGTGAAATAGGCAGTCGCTTCATGTAAAATACTGGTATTTAGCTGAATCTGGTTATACAGGAATCCGACCCCAACATATTTAGCAAAAGGCTAAGCAGATGCTAAAGAAGTTCATAGTGTAGAATACATATTTTGAATCCCACACTATGAATTTTTTTATACCGTGAGTGTGTTTACAAACATTTCAACTCACTTATACACTCGAGAGCAATGAATCCGGGTCACTTAAAGAATGTTAAAAATCTCGGAAACTAAAAATGATAGGTTAATGCAATAAATTGTATTTAATAGACAATACTCCTTAAATGAAAGTAAAAAAAATATGAGGCACCATACATTTTATTAACACAAAATTACATAAAGAAAAAAACTGCTGATCTCTCCTTAAAACAAAAATAGGAAACATGAAATTTTTGAACTTTATTACGATTTTCTTGAATTTTAATACTTCGTATTGCCTCCTCGTGCTTCCATACTGCGTTTACGCGGTTTGGCATGCTGTACACCAAGTTCCTTATACGATTTTGGGGAATATTCTCCCATTCCTCTGTGAGAGCAATTTTGAGCTCACGAAGCGTGATTGGGGGAGAGTTTCGTTGTTTTACGCATCTGCCTAGCTCGTCCCAAGCATGCTCGATCGGGTTGATATCCGGGCTGCGCGCTGGCCACTCCATACGAGTAATGTTCATCTCTTGAAGGTAGTCATTCACAATCCTACCTGTATGAGGTCGGGCATTGTCATGCATAAATATAGCATCCTCACCTAAATTGACCATAAATGGACCAACGTGATCATTGAGGATTTCTTCCACATATCTTACGCTAGTTATAGAGCCGTTTTCTATGATCACCAGCTCTGTGCGACTTTCAGAAGAAATTCCGGCCCACACAAGTACAGACCCACCACCGTAGGCTACTTTTTCTTCGATGCATGCTTGCTTGAATCTTTCCCCTGGTCTTCGATACACTCTGTGTCTTCCATCGTGCTTGTAGAGCATAAATTTTGATTCGTCGGAGAACATAACTTTTGACCAATCTTCAATACTCCAATTTACGTGGCTCTGGGCATATCTTAGTCTTGAAATACGATGCCCGCGCTCCAGTTTAGGGCCGTTTGCAGGTCTAAGGGGTTTTAAGTTAGATTCAGCAAGCCGACGTCTTACTGTCCATGCACTTGGGTTACTTCCTCCGAGGCGTCGAAACTTATTTGTGAGTTCAGTTCCTGTGAGAAAGCGATTTCGAAGCATGGTGTTCACCAAGTATCGGTCTTCTCGTGCTGTGGTACACCTGGTTCTGCCCGTTCCTGGTCTGCGTAGGTTAGAACCAGTTTCTTCGTAACGTCGGAGAACTCTTTGTACTGTTGACAGCGACACACCGACAGTCCTGGCTGTATCGCGCTGACTCCGGCCGGTTTCCAGCATTGTAAGTATTCTGGTGCATTCTTCAGGCGTAAGCGACATAATTTCAGCTTGAATAATGAATATAGAGCACTATCAACATGGTTTATGTACCCACATAAATGACAGATTACAAACAAAAGCAAAACCAAATGCTGTAATTTCGTAGTTCCATCTTCGAAAGTGGCCCTTTTTCAAATTTGATTTTTTTATGATATAACTTTACAATAACTAAGAAGTTTTAATACCTTCATTTAAGGAGTATTACATTGTCTATTAAATACAATTTATTGCATTAACCTAGCATTTTTAGTTTCCGAGATTTTTAGGATTCTTTAAGTGACCCGGATTCATTGCTCTCGAGTGTATAAAAAGCCAGAATCGGAACCACAACCAGTAAAAATATTTGTTCCGTGCGGGAATCGAATACACACGCAGTGCAGTAGTTAATCGCTTGGCCACTGCGCAAACCATGCCGTCAGATGTACTCGTAGACATGTAGGCGGGTACTGGAATGGCCAAAATGTTTTTTCGAATTTATACAACCAAGTAGGTACCTACTACTGCAAATACGGTCAAATTTTACTTATACGAACAAATAATTACCAAGTGAAAATTAAAAAATTTTCCTCGTCATAAATTAATGAATAAAATGTTAACAGTGTTATTGACTTTGCAACTAAAACAAGGGTATGAAACATTTACGCGAAACTAAAACTTCGCTTGCTTTTAATTTTTGAAACGCAGTCAGCTTTGAGCGTCGGTTGGCATCTAATTAAACCACATATTCTCTCAAAAGAGAAAATTACATTCACAGTTTTATAGTAAAATCCGATTAAAATAGAAGTACTTAGTCAGTACATGTTATTTTTAGAAACAAATATAAACTTTAAGACAGAAACTTGACTGGTAGAAAATGCCAAAAGCACTAAGTCCATCTTTTATCAAAAAAGTTATCCATCATCAGATAAAGTGTCTGGGGGCACACAAAAGTGCTCCCAGATGCCAAGTCAATCTATTCAAAGTCAAAGTCAAAATATTTTATTTCACATAGGCCTACATGGGCACTTGTTAAACGTCGACAAAAAAAGGGGCACAGTTCGGTGCATTGGTCGATTTCTAAGGAGAAGAACCGGCAAGAAACTCCAAAGGTTACTATTTTAATCTTTTAAAATGGTTTGGGTCATGTGTGTATTATACCAAGATTATGTCTGGACCTTAAACTTAATGGTTAACATTAAGTTTAAGGTCCAGACATAATCTTGGTATAATACACACATGAAGACTATGCAGATTAGTGTCGGAGATGGTCTATGGTGGATCTATGGATGGTGGTGGTATTCATTTAAAACATCAAAGATTTTTAATATTGATATGGTCACCATAAGATGTTGTTAGTTTAGCTAATTACGTAATAACTAAAGATAGAAGGTCCCTTAAGTAGGGACTGAACAAATTAACTGTTAGTACCTATTATATGTATAGATCTTTTTTACCGGTACAAGAAAAGAGTTGAGCGACATGTCGTTTTTTTTTACTTATTTTGTGTAATAAAGTTTTATTTTTTATTTAATTCAAACTTCAATTTTAAAATCATTCTGTAATCCTGTAACAGTCTAACGGATAGGTGAGGTGTACTTAGTAGTACACCCACGTTTCGCCAGTTGCGTTTAAGTTCCAAGTAATAGGGGGCGAGCCTATTGCCATCAACCTGGCACAACTTCAGACTATGAGGCTGCTTCTGATGGTAAGCCCAATAACACCTTGTTCGATCAGGAATGCGAACCCAAGAGGTCATGCTAGGCATTGCGTTTGCGACCAATAGACCAAAGAGGAAAGTTCAATTTCCAATAAGGTAGTTAACAAAAAAAATCGAATTAGTCCGTCAGATAGATTTCTAAAAAATATTGGACACATATTTTTTCTTTTTTCACGCAAGCAAACAATGAAGACCATACAGTGCTTTGAAAACTCGTGTGACGTCATACTTTTTTTTTTTTTTTTTGGCGTGTGGAAAATCATCGAATAACCCCCTTGGGCAGAGCGAAAGGGACGAAAGACGAAGTGACTAAAAACCACCCATGTTCCTTCTTAGCCTTCTATGTCGAGGCTGGGATAACTAGTGTACAACCCGCGGCCCCGACGGGTGACGTCATACTCTACGACATTAGTATGACATTTTTAACGGTCAGTGACGTCACCAACCCCCACTCAAATATTTGACGCGTTTTGTATTCGTCAATTTTTATTAATTTGATAAAACAAAAAATACGTATCCAATATTTTTCAATGATCTAACAGACGGACTAATTAGAATCATATTTTTTTAAGTCAGTAAACATCTCTATTTCAAAAATGTCATTTCAATGAATAATATGCTGTTCATTTCTCAGGTAGCATGTAACCCACTTACGTTAAAAGCTAGGAATGCATGCAGGGTACAAATCGCACACGTTGCACCAATACCTCATGTTCACTATGACAGATGGGGCTAGTCTCTTCGTATAGAACTCCTCAGGGCATTGCCAATACTCGTAGTTGCAAGGATACGTACATGTGTATGTAGTACTTAGGTATTCCAGATGCATGAAACGAGAAAGCTTTTTTTGCAATCGTGGAAATGATTTATTACTACTATTAGTAGTTTTAATTGATTTTCAACTCGGTGGCCAGTGAACAGACTAGAAAAATAATAATTTACAAAATCTAGTTACTAATATGGACCAAAAAAAAAAAATAATGTACTGGTATTCGAGTATGTACACCAAAGCTGACCCCAAAATAGTTAGAAACAGGGATGGCCTTGAGGTTAAGCAGTTGCCTCTTATGTACGAGCTTGTGGGTTCAAATCTGGGCAAGTAAGTCTTCTTATTTTTAATTATTATAAAGAACTGGAAAGAAACTTCATTCAATATATTTTTCATTAATAAATCTGATCTATTTTAGTATGGCGTGACCAAATCTTGACATTTTGCACGTTTAAGTAATTCATATGCCAGTTTACTAATTAACGCTATATGTAAATCAGAAACTTTAAAAACAAGACAGGGTTCGTTTTGATAAATGCATCGAGGAGGAAGTCTGATTTACGTTAAAACGTTTTCATTTTGAAAATAATTATATTTGTAACCCATGTGATTTTTTCAATTAATTTTATTATGTACTCTCTAAGTTGGAAGTAAAGTAAAGTTAGCCAGGGTTGGGCCGTTGATAGGTGACCCATTTCATACTGAGTTTCCTCCGTCCCACGTAAAGCACGTTAAGCCATTGAACTGGGCTATCAATTGTTGATCTTTGACATTACAGATAACTTTTGCAGTTGCACTGTCATGACTTTAAAATAAACAAATTATCTCTCTTTTTGGGCTTTGGTATTAAGATAAGATTCATATTAATATTTCACAATTTCAAAAGCTCACGATCCCTTCCATCGACTGTAAAACAGTGCAACACAAACTATAGTATTTTCCCAACTTGCTATACATACTCTTTAGTTCGCAAACAGTCTGTATTTATCATTCTTAGGGCCGCCATCTTGGATTCTAAGATAGGACTGAAATTATGACGTCATAACGTTTTATTTGCCACTATCGATAGTGAATGTTTATGGTTATGTGTGATATTTGTAAATTGGACTGGTTATGAATCTATTTGATGTTATTTAAAGGTCTTTTTATTCATGGTTGTTATTGGCGATCAGATAAACTTATTGGTTGGAATATTAAAATATTTTTAGAACTTTTTTCAAATGATAGTTTATGATTTATATAATTCATGGTCTCTATGTTACCTACAGCATCTTTAAAAGTCGAAAATTTAACAACAATAATATAACTGCTTACTTCGTTTCTAGTCTGTGAAAAAACAATTTTCACTATCAGAAAATAACTATTCACTTCACATACAAATCTAACCTAATATCAATTTCAGAAACTGTAACAAATTATTCTATTGCCGTGGCGACCCTAATTCTCAGCAAAGCTCTCCGCAGCGAATTCGCTAGCAATGTCGGCGAACTGCAAAATAAATAAGGGCTGCCGTTTGTCACAAATACAAACAAAACAGTGGCAAAGGATTCCGTAGAACACAGCCTAGCCTATATGGGCTATAGTTAATTTTATTGCCGATTGATAGTCTTCGAGTTATGGGTCCCGGTTTATAGCCACAATAATTGTGAGGGGATCTTGCCCTTTTGATGTCTTCGTTTTCCGTAAAGTTTACGTCTCTTTGAACGATTCTTTTGTTTAGGATGATGGGATAAACATAAATATCAACAAAATAATGCATGGTATTTGAAATTAAGTTTTATTGATTACACTAAAAGTACTTAGTAGATACAGATAGGTATAAGTATACCTATTTATACCTATCGAAGATTGATCAGACTGACTCCCAAGTAATAGAGGACTCAAGTTAGAACTCAAAACACCCCTGCCCCTCTGTTTTTTTTCGGATTCATGTGTTTCTTTAATAATTATCACTTGCCTCATTACAAGAAAACATCGTGAGGAAAGGGGCATGCCCGAGATATTTTTTGAGATATGCGCGGCATAAAAACTGAAAGAAGCAGATTGAAGATTGAAACTATTAGCTAGGCAAGATTGATAAATTGAACACAATGGATATACAGAAAAGAAAAATTGTGAACTTGATTCGAAAAGCAAAAAGCGCCTTTGCAATGACAAGACAAATGAGGACTTAGCTGTGTCATGCAAAAATCTATTTAGTTAAAACAAAATTCCATGCAATTTCTACACATAAAACATTTAAATAAGGACGTTACACAAAAAAGGAAACCGTCAAAACTGTCAACGCAAATCCCGCACACCCATTTCAAAAGTAGAATCCATCTCTAAACCAGAAACATTTTCTTTCCCTTCTCAATCCTTCTCGGAATCCTTCCGATTTCCATTCATTCACACGTCATCCCGGCTTCGAATACCTCATTTCGGGTGCTCGAACCGTATGTGATTATAGCTCCAATTAGGCCGTTGTCCGTCTACCGTGCAATCCGGCTGGCCGCCTGTTTATCTCCGCCAATTATCACCGGAATGGCCTGATATCGTCATTGGTTTGTCTTGGTACGTATTGACCCGGAATCTTTAATGGTCTGTTCGGTTCAATTGCTTTATTGGTGATGGTGAGAGATGAATATCGTATGTGTGAGATCGATAATGGTTTGGGTATTCATCGGTCGTCATGTACGGTATACACATTATTAATTACTGCATGTGTGTCGTGCGACCAGCCATTTTCTATACTACTGTTACTGAATTTGGGAAGAGATTGTGCATATGGGCTGTTTTTGATTGAGTCAATAGCCATGCAATGCTGATTTCTCATCAATTATATTAGTTACTAGCTGACCCACGCAACTTCGTCTGCGTCACAATAATTTATATGACTTACAACCTTCCTCGATAGATCGACTATCCAATATAGTAATATTTTTTTTCAATTAGTCTTCTAATGTTTAAAGAATATTCAAAGTCGTCTGAGTAAATTTTGAGTTAAATCGTAACAAACAAGAAAACAATCTTTCCTCTCTATAATATTAGGTAGAACCTTAGATTACATTATTAAAGTGAGAATAAATAAGTTGGTACCTACCTATCTCTTACTACTAAATACACAATCATCATCATCAGCCTATATTGTTCCTACTGCAGGGACTCAGGCCTCCTCTCTAGGAGTGGTATGAAATAAATTACATAAAGTGAAGCGCCTGCCTGGGTTCGAACCAACAACAAACTGTTCGTAAGTCGGGGCCGCCACCACTGGGCCACTACTGCTGCCAAAACAATATACAATAAAACCTTGTAAATATTATGGTGCAATAAATATTTTGAATTTGAATTTGAATTTCCCGGAGGCCAGAATCTTCACGTATACATCGGTCACATCGGGACGCGATTGCCGGCGGACCGCGTAATTATTTTGTCGCGCGGACATTTTAACATTGCAATATCTTCTAAGATATTTGTTTAAACTATATAGAGTAAAAGGAACAAATATTCTATATTAGATCTTCGTTCTAACAAACATTCATTTAGATATAGATTAATACCACATGGGTTAAATAAGCTTCGCAAAAAATAATTATATTTAACCTAACATTTCAATAGTAAAAATGGTTACAGTGAGTCAATCTTAATAGATAGATATGTGCTGTCGCGGACTTTTTTGTAGAACTTTTAAAGAGAAACATTTCTTTAATACATAATATTTGCATAACTTAAACCATTTTCGCAGCGCACGCAACGGAAGCTCTCAAAAAGGATAATCGTTTCCCGTTTCTGCAACATTTTTCATTTGTGCTCCACTCCTATTGGTTGTAGCGTGATGTTATATAGCCTAAAGCCTTTCTCGATAAATGGACTATCCAACACAAAAAGAAGTTTTCAATTCCAACCAGTAGATCCTGAGATCTTAGCGTTCAAACAAACAAACAAACAAACAAACTCTTCAGCTTTATAATATTAGTATAGATATAGCAATATTCATTGTGAAAGTCCGACTATAAACCACTTCCAAGTTTTGGGTTTTCCCGAAATCTTTCGCGTTTGTAATACCAAAAAACCGATGGATGGACTGTACAAATGATGCTATGGCTTGGAAGGAGGTATCTAATTCTTTACAACCACTACAAGTATTTCATACTTACTTTTAAATGCAATTAAAAATCTCCGCCCCAACACTGTCATCTGGCATTGCTATAATGCCGTTTCTTTTCGTTTATGTTTAGGTAATTTACGAGTACTCCAGGAATCTGTGTAACTGTGGATGGGTATAAGAATCGAGGAAGACCAAAGAAACGATGCATGGACTGTGTAAAGTATGACTTGGCAAGAAAGGAGGTGTGAAAGATGACAAGTAATAGGTTAGTTAACAAAAAAAAATGTCCGTCAGATAGATTTCCAAAAAATTCTTTCTATTTTCACGTAAACAAACAACGAAGACGTGTCGTTTGACTTCATATTCTAAGACATTAGTATGGCATTTTTTAGCGGTCACTGACGTCACAAACCCCCACTCAAATCTTTGACGCGTTTTATCTTCGTAAATTTTTATTGATTTGATAAAACAAAAAATACGTATCCCATATTTCTCAATAATCTATCAGACGGACTAATTTTTTTTTCTAGGTAGAAAGCATCCCTATTGTGATCTGCAGCAGAAGTGAACATGCTGCACCGACCCCAAATGGATTGGGATAAGAGCAAAATAATGGTGTTGTTAAGGTTATCGACTTTATTGTTTTTGTTTATTAAAGCAAATAGTTAGTTATTTTGACATAAAAGCACCTACCCCCAATAACACGAAAAAACCTCATCCTACTTAAAACTTCGCAGCAGGAAATTTTAAGGGCCAAAGATTAACTTCCTACTCCTAGCTTCCTATTTTCAAGCTTGTTGCGAGAAAAAGTCCTACACAAAAACGACGTAAGAGGCTTACGTGAAGTTGTGAACGGAACATTCTGGATTATTGAGGCAAACTTGGTTTTAGAAATTGGCATTTCTTAGCGCTGACGCTTGCTGTTTTGGCCAACTGTGTTAAGCCCTGTTAGGTTTTTGTTTTTCCTTCGTTTGCTGATGCAAATTGGAGGTAAAGTTTATCCTTGTGGAGTTGTTAGGTTAGTTGCAATTTTAAGCTTCAAGTTTAGCTTTCAACATCAAATTAACCCTCCTTTTGGGCTTCGACGCAGTCGGGAAAAACGAAATCAAAATAAAAGCATTTATGTCGAGTAGGCCAGGAACTCCTTGGCGACATTATTCAATAATTTATTTACGCATAGAAAATAAGTATATTTTAAAAAGATTATTAAAACTGGTCATCATCTTACTTTTTACTTGGGGTCGCGGGTTAGCGCACCATATTTTTTTTCCTATTTTACTCTCACTCTCCATCTATAAACATGAAGAAGGATTATAACTGATATCAACAATTTAAATTGAAAGCCATTTCCGTCAATTTGCAGTTCTTGAAACTGTCTGGATTCGCACACTTTCGAGGTCAAATAATGCATGCACGAAAGCAGAATTTGTGAGCCAGCTAAATCTAAAGCTGCGAGTCATCATTTCCTCTGCACCCCCTTACAAATCTGAGAGAGGGCGGAAATCACTGAAACTAGCGTTGCTGTAAAATGAAATTGAAATCTTGAAATATGTATAACAATTTTTACCTGCTATTTCCTACAGTGTTTGCATATTTTCTTCGAATCACTGTGTGTGTTCACGGGGTAACTGAAAGAGCATCATGACAGATTGTTAAAACTAAGGATACATACAATACTTGATAACGTAAAGTCTAAGTTTAAAAAAAAGTGTCCGGAACTTTGTAAGCTAGTAAATTGTTCTATAGCAATTTCAATAATACCTATTAAAAGACAAAAATTTGGTAACTCTTCGAAAATGAATGGACGGCCGTTTTGGGAGGAGAGTATGTTTTTTATTTTATAGTTCTACCAATACAATTTTTTAAATGGTACAAGCCCGCCACACTATTCCCAAACCACTGTAACTCCTGTAAGCCTGAATCAACAGTGGCGACCACAAGAAAAGCGCCGAGACAATGAAGCCCGACGAAGTCCCAGAGAAACGATTTAACTGTCTTGGATCCCGCAACGAAATTAATCAGAAAGGAATAGTGGAGGAGTAGGAAAAACATAATTTTCACTTCCCTCCATATCAGCAGGAGACAGAACTGAACAAGGCCAATAGGCACACAGGGACGTATACAACTGGGACCAACCAATACCACTAAATACCAATTGAATACCAATTCAATTACTGAAGTAAGGCGTAAATTTAGATTGTATTGTCTTTTATTATGTCAATATACTCTGCCCCACTGCTGGGCAAAGGTCTCCCCCGTGGCTTATCAATTTTGTTCACAATCAAGAATTCGATTTCGTCACGCGAGTGTTTCTTGGGCATTCCTCGGTTAAGATGGACGTCTGTGTGACTAATTTTACCCAAATAAAAAAAATAAGTTTAAAAACTAAAACCCGACTACAAACCGCGGTCTTAAAAGTTGAAAACAAGAAAATAATTCTTGTGTGATATTCATATATTGTATTGAATTTGTATATTTCTATTTAAATATAAGTAAAATTACAACATACATACTTACATACATAGATTGCCAAAATCATTACCCTTCCTTTTGGCTTCGCCGTAGTCGGGTAAAAATAGTGACAGTGTCTATGTTAAAAAATATTGTGACATTTGAATAGAATGTCGTATAACTCAGACCCGAATAGCTTATAAATACTGTGACAATAGAATATATCTGTTTATAAATCTTAAACACATTCAGACGCACCATTGTAGATTCAGAAACGTTACTAAATGATGCGAGTTTCTATTTAGAGTTGGACAATCAAATTTACTGCTTGAATAATGTAGTGCCAACGAACATCGTATGCTATTTTGTTCCCAACACATACAAGTATAATAATGTTAGGAGTTATGAAGGGGCTGTGTAAAGGAGAAGGTGTTCTGGGGATGAGGATATGATCAGAATAATAAATATTTTCTTCTATCGACATTTTTATTTCTGGGTCCCCGCACTATGCGAGTGATATTCGTAGGTGTGCTTCGTGGAATAGGAAATTAATTATTCAAAATTTTTATTTGAAGCCCACCTATGGGTGTGCTAAGTGGAATACTTTAGGTGTGCTTCATCTGGGTGTGCTTCGTTTGGGTGTGCTTCATGGAATACCTCTTTAAAAGTCCACTACAAGCTATTTAATTTTATTCTCGTTGATCGGACTAGTGCATGAAAGCATAATACTTTTTGTATTTTTTTCACTAAGTCCGATTGATTGAACTATTTGACGACACAGTTGGTGCAGTGGCGGAGTGGATTGGTCTGCTGCGCTGCGTGTCGCGGGTTCGATCCCCGCACGGAGCAAATATTTGTATGGTGTATAGATAGTTGTTCCGGGTCTGGGTATTTGTGTATGTGAGAAAGTACAGGAGAAATTCCTAGTGTGGGGCAACGTTTTACTATGAACAAAAAAAAACCGTGCGGTCGAACCACGTGGCTAGAAGCATTATTTTGGTGAAGGTTAAATGTAAATAAACTAGCATACCTGTGAAATAATTCTCGACGACATGTAAAGTCGATTTAAACACGCATGGGCGCCATAAGTTTTTTGCCCTCATGTTAGACATAGACATAGACAAATTTAACAATGAAAAATGGAAGTATGAAAGAAAAAGACATACCGCGCCGACTTCAAATGAATTTGGGTAAGGCAGGAGAATGATGGAATGATGATGCTTCTGAATGTGATATCATTACTGACCATTACTTGACACATTACTTGTGATAACCTTTTTTTTGGGGGGGGCGGGGTGGTGGGAAATCATCAAATAACTAATCAATTCCGCTCTTGGGCAAAGCGAAAGGAAGTGTCAGACTTTTGTATTACTTTTTCTTTTTAAATAAAATTATTCTTAATCTCTCCTAGGTCATAAACAATAAAGATTCAACTCACCACATCCATTCTTCCTTACTCCTCTACGCAAACCGACGGAGGCAGCTGCGTATTTCGCTTGGTGGACCGTCAATTTACACAACGTTGATTTATACAGATAGCGTGCAACGTAACGCGTATCTCACGCCGTATATACGTACAATTTTGTGCCATTATGACTCCGTTTGTGTGTGGACTGTAATGTTTTGCTGTGGTTTGTGTATGTAGATTTTTTTTAGGGTATTGTTGTTGATGATTTTTGGAAGTAGGTTATTTAATGTACGGAAAAATTCTGTCTACTTATTCTACGCTGAAGCGTTACGAGTGCTGCGACAGCGACAAGACACAAAACAATAAACACGAATTGTTAAGAGTATGCCACAAGTAAATGCATCGCGATTTGCGACGCGTCGACGAAGCTTACATGAAGTAACGCAGGCATGTCCCATTATCGCATCGCATTATTTTATGCTTGGTTGAAACGTTGATATATACAGTTCGCGTGCGACGCGGGTATCTCACGCCGTATATACGTACAATTTTGTGCCCATATGACTCCGTTTGTATGTGGACTGTAATGTTTTGCTGTGGTTTGTGTATGTTGAATTTTTAGGGTTTTTTTGTTGATGATTTTTGTAAATACGTTATTTAATATACGGAAACATTTTGACTACTTATTCTACGTTGAAGCGTTACGAGTGCTGCGACAGCAACAAGACACAACACAATAAAAACGAATTGTTAAGAGTATGCCACAAGTAACGCAGGCATGTCGCATTATCGCATCGCATTATTTTATGCTTGCTTGAAACGTTGATGTATACAGATAGATGAGTGAATAAAAATACTTGTAATGAGTAATGAAGACGATACAGTGCTTTTAAAACTCGTGTGACATCATTTTCGTAGACATTAGTATGACATTTTTTTGTAACCCCCACTCAAATCTTTGACGCGTTTTATCTTCGTCAATTTTTATTGATTTGATAAAACAAATAATACGTATCCAATATTTTTCGATAATCTACCAGACGGACCAATTCGAATCACATTTTTTTAAAGTCAGTGAACATCCCTATTTGGGTTTCTTTATGATTATTATTTTGGAGGAATTTTTATATTTGGAAGAACTCTGTCCACTATTACACACTGAAGCGATTCGCCTTTTACGACAGCAAATGTGTTACGGCAGTGACGCTATGGCTTCATGTTGATTTTACATCTCAAAATTGGGGATTTTGGAGGTTAGCTATGGATAATTCTGGGGAGCTGGTATCTAAATAAGAACCGCGACTTGGGTCGTTCGTTAGGTTAAGCCGCGGCTGGGTTGATCCGAGGATGGGTGTCTACACATTAGTTTAGTTTAACTGTACTTTTATCTGCACTTAAGCCTCCTAATTATGCCATTGTGCGTGATATTTAGAGAATATCTACTCCAACCAACTTAGGTCGTCCCAGAATTGTAGCAGCCTTCCCAGACTACTGCAGGCTTCCGAGAGAGTTAATGGGGATCGTAGAGTTTGTACCCGGTGATCTGCCACGCTCCTGCACTTTAGGCGACGTGTCGTGGCGTTTCTTCCGCACCCATGCATCCTCTGCACAGTAGGCTATCTGTTACACCTATGTTATGCAGTTCGTAGTAGTATCCATTACATACCTACCGAGTTTCCTCCGTGCCTCGGAAAGCAAGTTAAGCCGTTGGGCTCGGATGTCATTGGCAGGTTTTGACAAAGTATTGTATTAGCCAGCACTAACTTAGTTGTGGAGGACAGATAGGCAGTCGGTCTATGTAAAATATTGATATTCAACTCCATCCGATTAAACTGGAAGCTGATCCCAGCATAGCTGATAAAAGCTAGGCAGATAGATGAGATATAGATGATTATAAATATGGTACCGAGGTACTGCTTCATTTAAATTTAAAATAATAATAATGAGTTGAGCACAAAAACATTATGAGTATGCAATAGTCTATTAACACAGCTGCTACAACACAAAATCTAGTAATATAATAACAATGGATTCCACCACAAAGCCAGCACATTTCACCAATTTTGTATAGTTTTAAACCGTGTCCATTGCTTCGTTTAAGAGGATTAAAATTAACGTAATTTTCCACTAGTTATTTTGTGCACACAACATTTTTGATATACCAAAAATTGGGGAGAGTCGCGGTCGCCTGAATGTGAACAATATTATGTGAATAATTTATTGCCTTACTGTGTGGGTACGAATTTAAAATATAGAGTGTTCTTTAATACAATTATAATCATATTGATTACAGTGTAATAATACTTAATAAATTAAGAGTAGTGAATAAAATGAAGAGTGGAAAGAGGGAAAAACATGTTGTGTCGGTTCGAATTAAAATAAAAGTATTGTGTTGAGGTTTATGTTGTTACTTTTGTAAAATTTATAGGAATCATTATCTTTCTGGCCTAGTTCCATGTTACTTGGGATTGGTGCAACACGGTTTTATTTTTCATTCTTCTATATAAACCGTTACAGGTTCATTTACTCCTTTTAAGGGTACCGTAGCCGAATGTCTAAAAACGGAACCCGTCCGTCCGTCTGTCTGTCCGTCCGTATGTCACAACCACTTTATTCGGAAACCATTAAGACTACACAGTTGACTATTGGTACGGAGATATATTTTGTGGTCCATTTTACGATTTTCATTTAAAAATAAAAAAATAAAATATTAAGGGGGTCTCCCCAAACGTGGAACTGAAACTGAAAAAAAAAATCATCAAACCTAAACGTGTGGGGTGTCTAAAGACAGGTCTTAAAAAATTAAATTGAGGTTTCAAAAACCATTTTTTCTCAAAGTCAATCGTTTGAAAGATACACTTCTAAAGTGGTAGTGTGTGTCTCCCACTAACTTTTAAATAATCTTATAAATAATTAAATAAATAATCGCATTAGAAACTTTCAACCGAAATTGATTTGAGAAACATATAGTAAGAAGTTTTTGAGATATAGCACATTTAAAAAACCGCAAATATAACTTTGTCATTCATACAAACACTATGAAAAACAAACTTTAAAAAATGTGTTTTTCTGTTGCTGCTTTCCCTACTAAGATGGTACGAAACCATTTTTATTTTTTTGGCGGGTGGAAAATCATTGAATAACCCCTCCCGCTCTTGGTCAGAGCGAAAGGGAGTGTCAGACTTCTACCGACTAAAAACCACCCATGTTTCTTCTTAGCCCTCTTTGTCGAGGCCGCGATAATTAGTGTACAACCCGCGGCCCCGACGGGCGTCGGCCCTTTCGGGCCCCTCCCATGTTGCCCCATGTTGCTGACATCTCTTTGAGGTGCGCGTGGAACACGAACGCGCCGTCGACACGGCCTGTTTTCGTCGTAAGACGGACGGACGGCGAGTTAGCCCATCACTCACCGTCCACAGGCCCGCGTCTACGGTGGCCGGAGGTCATCGCGTGACCCCAGACGCCCGGAGCGCCTCCCGCGGCGGTTGGGACGGGAGGTTATCTCCCTCTCGCGTTCCGCCACCTCCTTCGCTAGCATCACTGCTTCGCAGAAGGAGGCGACGGCGTCCCATTCATGGTACGAAACCCTTCATGTGCAAGTCCGACTTGCACTTGGCTAGTCTTTTAGTTTTTTTTAGTTCTTTAGATTAAATGTGACGCCCCCAAAATATTGTTGATGGATGCATTAAATAGTACTGGGGTCGTGAAAGTATTTAAAGTAAAGTAATAATATTAAAATCTATGTAACTTGTTTTAAGGTGGTGAGAAAGTTGGAACTTTGATCCCCAATATCTCCGTAACTAAAGGTTTCCGGGTCTGATCTAGAAACAAACGATCACAATGACGGGACAAAACACGTACCTTTCCACTTCATGAAGATAATCATGAATTCATGAATTATTTTTACGCCCATTTGTTAATAATAATTACTATAATAAATACAGTAACTTCCAATACGGACAAAGCAAGCTCACGTTCTTGAATAATTAATCGTAATTATTCAAGAACGTAAACATTCTGGTACAAAATATTCACTTCGTAGGATTGATTCATGGCCGTTCTTCTCTAATTTTTATTAAAGCGCCTTAAGGCGCTAAATCCTAACTTAATTTGTTAATTGTACCTAAAATATAGAGTGTATTTTAGGAATACCATGGTTACCGACGTAGCCCGATGAATCGTCAGACTTAAGTGTCAATGAGCAGGGCACATTGCTCGCAGAACGGATGGCCTATGGGGCCAAAAGTTCTGGAGTAGCGACCGCGCACCAGAAGGCGTTGCGTTGGAAGGCCTCCGATTATGTGATCCGATGACCCGATGAAGGTTGCGGACCCGGCGGATGCGAGACGCATGGGATCGTTCAATGTGGCGACACCTGGGGGAGGCCTAGGTCCAGCAGTGGACGCCGTTTAGCTGAAATGGTGATGATGATGATGATTTTGTTCCACTGCTGGGCATAAGCCTCACCCATAGCCTTCCACTCTTCCCTCTGTATGGTTTTCCCCGTCCAATTTATCATAAACGCTTCTAGTTCACCACGCCAGCGTTTTCTAGGCCTCCTTCGGCGACGACGCCTTATAAAATCAAAATACTTTGTTTCACATAAGCTTACATGAGCACTTGTAAAAAGTCGAAAAAAGGTGCACGGTTTGGATTGGTCGTATTGTTACGTCGCGTCATCTAGAAACTTCGAGAAACCTCGCTAATAACTGAGAAGTACGCGGGAATTCTAGTAGGTACCTAATTCCATTCTGTAGGCATAATTACCGCGCCCGCGCGCCTCCCGTCGTCGCGGTACTTGCATTTTAATTTCGACCGTATGCCTACGGCGGCGTAAAGTAACGTTTTCTTTGTTGGTTAATTTATCTTTAAGTTTATTTTTTTGGTAAACGTTTTTTCTGGATGCTTTATGGAATAGTAGCGAATTTTCTCGAATATCTTTTGTTTGTTAGTGGTATAAAAGGACCGAGAGAAGACGCAACGAGTCAGTCTACTTTTAAGCGAGACAACGGAAGGTTCGAAGAGATTTCAAGTGCGCTAAAGTGTTCAGTAGTGTTTTGCGATTTAGTATAAGTGTTTTGTGAGTAATAAAGTAATTCGTGTGTTCAATTGGTAGTGCTTTTATTTATCCCATACCCAGCTCGTAACAGTATTATATGGAGAAGATCCGGCAAGAAACTCCATGGTTAATTGGTTACTCTTTCAAAATGATTTAGTCTTTTGTTTCCGAATAAAATAAAATATCATGTCTATATGCCACGAATAAGAAGTGGACCTAATAGTTCACCCAGTAAAAATAATCTTTTCTAAAATTATTTATTACAATTAAAACAAAAATAAGTTTAAAAACTAAAACCTGACTTCGAATAAAAACGCAGACTAATAAAACCGCTGTCTTAAAAGTATTAAACAAGAAAATTAGTCTAGTAAGTAGATAATTTGATAAATCATAGAGGACAGCCGTAGTCGCATGCCACTGAAACCTGATGCGCCTTCATGGCGTTCTCATTGATACAGAAGTCAGCTGCTAGTTGCCATTAGCAAGGTGGCATGCGATTATTGAAAAATATTGGTTACATATATTTTTGTTTTATCAAATCAATAAAAAATTACGAAAATAAGACGCGTCAAAGATTTGAGTGGGGGCTTGTGACGTCACTGACCTCTAAAAATGCCATACTAAACGTCACACGAATTTTCAAAGCACTGTATCGTCATCATTGTTTCTTATTATTCAATATTTTTTGTTTTTTTTTTTAAATTTAACTACCTTACTATTGTGTCTAAATTATTTTAGTATCAAATATCCAGATATCTACACATCCTTACATAGCTTCGCATGTTTCAAGATAAATAAATAGGAGACTTAATTTTCTACTCACAAGGGAGCAACAAGAAACCGGCTAAGTACCGCACCAATAATCGTAACTTATAAAATAAACATGATTAATCCTTATTGTAGCTAAGCGCTCCTTATGTCGGTAATAAGGATAACTCCTAATAAGCAGCAATTTGCCGCTTTTATTTTAATAATTATATCATGGGGGATAAACAAAATGAAGATGCTTTAATTTTTAATTATGATTATCTTCATTAAGGAACTTGTTATTTTCCCTTCAAAAGTCTCTATCAGAAAGTTGTTTTTAGAAAATTCTCTCTTTTTTGTTAATCGGAATATTTTTTGTTAGGTAACAGAATATTTTTTGTTAAAATAATATTTTAGGAATATAAAAGGTGGCAACTATGCTAGGCACTTTCTTCTTTTTTATATAAAACTTAATTAGGACGGAAATTGAACTGACTTCCGCAAAAATGTATCATATACTCACTGTGCAGCAAGGACTCTAGGATCGTAGCAGATAGTGTTATGTGAATTCTGCCTATCCCTAGGGTAAGAAAGAAAAATTATGTTTGTATGTATATAAGTACCGCAACTGTCCACTGCTGTCTACCCCACTACCAACATGGTAATGGTTTAAAGAATCAATTAAATTATTACGGCCCAGCGAAATTGCGGACCAGCTGTGGGCTCAGGACACCTTTGACAACGTGTATATTTATTTATTTCCTTAAACTATACTATTATTATCAGCACATTCATCAGTTTGGCAAATACGACAGAAAAAGACAAAGCATTTTAAAGAAAGCTCAAACATTTAAAGTACAAATCAACACCCAGATTACTCGAACAACAAGATAACCCAAAAACAATTCCAATAAAACGTTAACACTGATTAAAATTCAACAAAAACGCCTATAAATAACGTTACCGAAGTAAAAAAAGCAGAGACAAGACAATTAATCCCCACCCATCTGTATCCTAAAGCTGGGTGCACATTATTTGTAAAAAACTGGCAAAGTGCGAGTCAGACTCGCACATAAAGGGTTCCGTGCCAAAATGAAAAATTACGTTTGCTGTATGGGAGCCCTCCTTAAATATTTATTATATTTTGTTTTTAGTATAAAATTGCTGATACAGTGGCAACAGTACATAATTTGTGAAAATTTGTAAATATCTTGAGATACAGCCTGCAAGTGTGACAGACAGACAGCGAAGTAAATTTAGAAGTATTATTAGGGTCCCGTTTTTACCTGACTACGGCGAAGCCAAAAGGAAGGGTAATGATTTTGGCATTCTATGTATGTATGTATGTTTGTATGTTCCACCGTAGCGCCTAGACTACTGAAGGTATTTTATAAATGAGGTGTCAATAGATTCGTAAGAATAACGCGGGTGACATAGGCCATATAAATTTTAATAATTCTTTTTATGACGGAATTTAAATGTCAAATTCTAAGGTCGAAAAAAATTAAATTGAGATAATCATAACATGTTTGGTATCAAATAAAAGGTCGTGGCGAGTACATTATAATAAATAATAAATAATCATAATTTCAGCCGAAAGACGTCCACTGCTGGACATAGGCCTCCCCTAAGTGTCGCCACATTGACCGGTCCCGTGCGTCTCGCATCCAGCGGATCCCCGCAACCTTCACCAGGTCATCGGTTCACCTAGTGGGAGGCCTTCCAACGCAACGTCTTCCAGTTCGCGGTCGCCACTCCAGAACTTTTCGACCCCATCGGCCATCCGTTCTGCGAGCAATGTGCCCTGCCCACTGCCACTTAAGTTTGGCAATTCTTCGGGCTATGTCGGTAACCTTGGTTCTCATGCGGATGTCCTCATTTTTTATTCTATCACGCAAAGTAACTCCGAGCATAGCTCTCTCCATTGCCCTTTGGGTGACTTTGAGCTTTCTGATGAGGCCCATTGTGAGCGACCACGTTTCGGTCCCGTATGTAATCACTGGCAACACACACTGGTCATAGACTTTCGTCTTGAGACACTGTGGTAAGTTGGACGAGAAGATACTACTCAGCTTCCCAAACGCTGCCCAGCCGAGTCGGATTCGACGATTGACCTCTTTCTCAAAGTTGGACCTACCTAACTGGACCGTTTGTCCCAGGTAGACATAATCGTCTACAACTTCGAGTGTAGAGTCTCCGATCTTGATAGGAGTGGGTGTTACATGGGCATTCAACATGACCTTGGTTTTGTCCATGTTCATTTTAAGACCCACTCTTTCGGAAGCTCTACTGAGGTCATCGAGCATCTTACTGAGGTCCTCCATGGTCTCAGCCATGACCACTATATCATCGGCAAACCGAAGGTGAGTGATGTACTCGCCATTGATGTTGATGCTTAGTCCTCTCCAGTCCAGAACCTTGAAAACATCCTCCAGTACAGCGGTGAACAGTTTCGGAGATATGACGTCTCCCTGTCTCACACCTCGCTGCAGAAGGATAGGTTCCGAAGTCTGATCCTGAAGTCGGACTGACATGGTGGCGTTTTTGTACAAACACTTCAACACCTCGATGTAGCGGTAGTCGAATTGGCACCTTTGAAGAGATTGTAGTACAGCCCAGGTCTCGATCGAATCGAAGGCTTTCTCGTAGTCCACAAACGCTAAACAGAGAGGCAGATTATACTCCTCGGTCTTCTGTATAACCTGCCGCAGCGTATGTATGTGGTCTACGGTGCTAAAGCCTTTTCGGAATCCGGCTTGTTCGGGAGGATGAAAGTCGTCAAACCTGCGCGCGAGACGATTCGTAATGACTCTTGAAAACAACTTGTAGACATGACTCAGAAGTGAGATGGGCCTATAATTCTTCAGTCGGGCATTGTCGCCCTTCTTGAAGAAGAGTACCACCACACCTCTGCACCATGCCTGCGGCGTTTTTCCCTCGAGTATGACGGAACCAAACAGCTTCTGAAGGGCCTTAAGGACCGGTTTGCCACCTGCCTTCAGGAGTTCGGCCGTAATTCCGTCATCACCCGGTGCCTTGTTGTTCTTTAGCTTTAATAATAATATTTCACAACTATCACACAACGCCATCTAGTCCCAAGCTAAGCAGAGCTTGTGTTATGGGTACTAGACAATTGATAAACATACTTATATATTTCTAAATACATACATATTATAGATAAATTACACCCAGACACAGAACAAATGATCGTGCTCATCACACAAACATTTGTCCTGGGTGGGAATCGAACCCACGACCTCCGGCATAGCAGTTAGGGTCAATAACCACTAGACCAACAGGCCAATCAAAAATGTATATTATAATTATAGTTCAAGTCAAGATATACGTTTAGATTGCGTTCAAACAGTACTCGTGGTCTAGTCTGTGTTATTTACTCGTATTATGTAAATAACAAACAAACATTATGTAGACTATTACATTGTGAAATTAACATGTTATACGTATTTATTGAATAACACACAAAAATAAAATTCAAACAAAAAAATAAGTTTAAAAACTAAAACCCGACTACGAATAAAAACGCAGAAAAGAATTAAACAAGAAAAATTGTCTAGTAATAGATAATTTGATAAATTATAGAGGACAGTCGTAGTCACACGTTTAATTCTTTTCTGCGTTTTTATTCGTAGTCGGGTTTTAGTTTTTAAACTTATTTTTAACCTTTGGGTACGGAACCCTTAAAAAAGAATGTGTAGGACCATAGGTATACAGAAGCGAACCTGTGGTCGCAATAAACTGAATTTATTATCAGTCCTCCGGTATTTTTATGCGATCGCAGGAAAGATTTGTCGTCGTCCCGTGATTTCCCCCGGGAGCGTTGTGTTTAGTGATATTGTGTATGCGCCCTTATATTTCAATCACACGATTGGCAGTTTGGGACCTTGTTACCTGTAATCATTGGAGGTGGATGTTGTATTAGATATGTATGAACTGTTGACAGGATTGGTCAAAGTTGGTGATTCTCGAGGGGATGTGAAAGGGATGTCCGTTGAGGTTTTTATTATTTTGTGGGTTGTAGGACGAAACGATTGGTGCCATGATGTTAATGGTGTAGGTGAACGAAATCTAGCATTCCAGCCAGCTAACTAGCTAGCTGGAATGCCAGCTAGCTATCTTCCTAACTGATTAATCTTTCTTTCAGGTTTAGATTTCTGTTTCTTAGCGTGTCGATGGCCTATTGTTCATGGGGCCAGAGAGGTAGGGAGTGTTATGACACTCCCTTCCGCTGGTATGCTTCTTCTGAAGCATACTCCATCAGTAGAAGTAATATTTCTTTTTAGCCCTTTGTACCGGGCCCGCGGTAGCTCTTTTGAATAACCCGCAGCTCCAACAGGCGTCGGCCCTTGCGGGCCCCTGCAATGTTGCTGACAAATGTTTGAATGTTGCTTATGATTCCTCACACCATCTTTTCTTTGGATGTTTATTATGAAACTAAAATCATATTGTTTCTTGAATATCCAAGTCTTTGCGAAAAAAAATACTTTTGAATACCTCTGTACATAGGTATCCTAGACATGATACATAGGTGTACTGAAACTGTAAGCGTTACATAGCGAACAGTTTCGAAACTGGACTCGCACAGATTTCAATACAATTTGCCTTAAACCGATACATGTTCCAAGCACAGGTGTAGACTGTGAACATGAGACAAATTTCGCCTTGCAAACACTTTCCAGAATGAGATGGCGGTACTGACTCGACTCTTTTTGGAGGGATTAACGAACCACAGCGCTGGATAGGGCTAAGTGGAAAGTGGGAAAGGAGGTCTTTGCCTTGCAGTGGAACACAAATGGCTAATCATCAACATCATCTTAATCTTTGAAAGCTCAGTCAATACAAGGTTCAAAGTCGAGAGAGGCTTCTTCATCATCATCATTACAGCCAAAAGACGTCCACTGCTGGACATAGGCCTCCCCCCGGTGGAGCCACATTGACCGGTCCCGTGCATCAGTTTTAATGTTTGCTATAAGAATAACTAATTTGCGTAAAAAACACCTAAAAAAATATATATTATTATGTTTCAGTGATCAAAAAAAGATTATGAAGAAGTCATTTTTATTTATTCCAATTTATACATACTGTTTTTTCAATGTAATAAATAACTGTAATTATAGTTATAATTCATAACAGCGTTGTTTTATTTTTAGTTTATATTCCAACGTTAAATTTCCGTTAAACAATATTTATAAAATAGGGCTATTTTTGCATACAGATCGAATATATACGTGTACGCCTCTGAGACGTATATTAAGGTTTTGTGTGCGTTAAAAGAAGATAAGGCTTCCAGGGTTAAGTACCTACGACAATATTGTATTGCACTTCATTTTTTTGGAAAAAAAATACCTACAGAAATGGTCCCAACTCCACAACACCAGTACCCACCCAACCATGCATGCGTCCCTCAATCTCACGTGAATCAGGACAATCCGCTCGCGTCTCTAAATGTTCGAACGGGTCAAATAGCCCGGTTGCACGGTCAGCACTTTACGTAAACCGAGCCCTGGGTATCAGCCTCAATACTGGACACCCTACGTAATTTACTGATGTCAATTGAGAGTTGAAGTGGTACAGTCTTTAGATGGGTACTTTGTTTGATTCAGCGATGTTTGGTTGTTCAGAAGATTCTCTCATTTGCATGTTCAGAGAATTTTTGAAGTTCATGGCGATAATGACCTGCTTCGTTGGTAAACAAACAAGCCGAGTGGTTACACACTAGTGCTACTAACTGCTGTAAGGAAATCTCAGGGAGTCTGATATTTGCTTTTGTGTCCAGTTGCCAATAGGCCCCTTATTACATGGAACATGAACAAAATGGGGGTATACTGAAGGTACACTAATGCTTTACCTTAGACACAAAGTTGATACGAAAGAGAGGCTTCCTTTAAACAGCATAATCTAGGTACCATTTTCAAGCTCTGTACCAAAAATCTATTAAATAGGAGCAGTAGTTTAGTCGCAAATGATTTTTTAAGTTTTTGGCCCTTTTGAACATGATGTATAGCTTTTCGCTAAAAGATGGCAATGCAAACAAGGAAACAAAATAAATACACACGCGTGCACTTTCACTACGACAGTGACAATCATAGCAAAACATCCCGCGACGCGACGCGCGCGTGCGACGTTACCAATTTGTTAAGGTCAGTTAAATTTATTTGTAAAGGGTATTTGCGTTTTACTCTGATTTGTAAGCTACCTATTTAGTTTACGTAGTGTAATTTTATGCCCCTCTCTCATATCAACTCTGTAGGTATATGCAAACAGATATAATGTTTTATTAGTGACTGCTGGACATAAGCCTCTCCCAAGTGTCACCACAATGACAGGTCCCGTGCGTCTTGCATACAGCGGATACCCGCAATCTTTACCAAGTCATCGCTGATTTTTGAGGTAGAAATATAAAAAGCTATGTTTGATGAATGACCCCAAAAATATTATAAACACCCAACATTGTTACAATACGTATTACCCCACTGTCTTGGCTACTGAATAAAACTACACAAAGATAAACAGAGTAGGAAACGACGATCGACTTTTTTAGAAGTTACCCAATAAAGCTTGTCCACATTCCAGCGTCCAATAACAGTTTTGTTTGTCTTATCTAGCGGATACGGCTATGTGGGGGAGTTTTTTACTTACATATTAGCTAGTAGCAGGTTTGATAAAATTGGTCTCTCTACGTAAGAAATACTTTTGGTTGAATCTCTTGGAATACTTTTTAAAATGACAATTCACTTATAATAGGGTAGTTAACAAAAAAATCTAATTAGTCCGTCAGAAAGATTTCCAAAAATTATTGGACACGTATTTTGTCTTTTTTCACGCAAACAAACAATGAAGACGATACTGTATCGTCTTCATTGTTTGCTTAGAAACTTGTCTGACGACATATTCTAAGACATTACTATGATTTTTTTACCGGTGAGTGACGATGACGTCACGACGCCCTACTCAAATCTTTGACGCGTTTTATTTTCGTCAATTTTTATAGATTTGATAAAACAAAAAATACGTATCCAATATGTGTCGATAATCTAACAGACGGACTAATTAGAATCACATTTTTTTTAGTCGGGTAACATCCCTATTATTATTTATCTGTTCCTTTTGTAACAACCATACTGCGATCGCCAACCCGCCAAGCCTACCAAGCGAGGCGATTATGGCAAATCCCCCTCTTCTGGGGCCTATGTCCGGTCCAGTGGACGTCATTTGGCTGAAATTATGAATATTAATGTGGACGTACGAGTATGTGGTGTATATTAATAAATAGCCTCGTTGGTCTTAAGGTCGCAATCACAACTATACCGCAAGAAGAGGACTTTGTGCTCCAGCAACACCAGTAATTGAACCAAGGAGGTTTCAATTCTCGAGTCGGGCAAATTGTTACGGTTTACGGTTTAAGATATTTATTTCTCAAAAAGAATACATTCACTTGAGAAATACAAAATAAACTTAAAACTAAATATAAGAATTACGTGAAGGTAGGTACTAGTAAATAAATGTTTTCCTCAAATTTTTTTTAATAGGAGCTACAAAGTCTCCAGACTCTTCTACTGTGTTTAAAGCAATAGAGTAGCTACTTTTTTGTTTTTCCCTACTCCTCCGCTATTCTTTTCTGATTAATTTCGTTGCGGGATCCAAGACAGTTAAATCATTTCTCTGGGACTTCGTCGGGCTTCATTGTCTCGGCGCTTTTCTTGTGGTCGCTACTGTTGATTCTGGCTTACAGGAGTTACAGTGGTTTGGGAATAGTGTGGCGGGCTTGTCCCATAAAAAAAAGAGTAGCCACCTATTACACACCAGTCACGCATGCACAAACCGTTTGAAATCCTTTAAAATGTTCGTAAAGTCTAGGACAGACCAGTTTCTCTCATCATTATAATCAATATCCACAGTTCAACTTCATCCACTGTTGATCATAGGCCTTTCGTTGTTTGTGCAACTCCATTTGGAGAAAGATCCGTAACTCGATTTCCGAGAGAAATATAAAATTGAATGATCCTAAACACGTATTCTCGTTCCAAAATATCTCGCCCTAAATTACCCATATCCTTACCAACAATATGACATCACAAGTGCCTATAAGGCAACTTACACATCTCAATTACAACGAAACGAAGCAGCGACTGCTTTTAACCGTCTTTCAGCTAAAGGGGTTGTTCCGTACCCCTAGTTCCGGCCGGACGCGATAATTTCAGCCTCTATTGTGCTCGCCGGACAAACAGCTCGACTGATGTTCAAAATGTATGGTAATAACGGAAATGTTGTATGTTCTTGAAGCTGGTCGCTTGTACTTTTGTTCCGGTTCGCATCTTGCGTTTTTGTTTTGTTTTTTTTTTTTGCGCAAGGAGTAAAGAACGAGGTCAAAGTATAAAATTTTCTTTTTAAATCAATTTAAAAAGAAAATTTTATATTTTGAGCTGTAAAGATATTTTGCCACAACATGAATATCACGCCTGTAAGCCCCGAAGGGTAGGCAGATGGCTAATCCTGACTGTCTCGTTGGTCAAATGGTTGCAAGCTGACTATGAGCATGATGTCCTGTGGTAGATTACTAGGTAGGGGAAAATGTTTTTGGGATTTTTTCAACGGGAAATTTTTAGTAGCTGTTGATGGCGATAGGCACGCCCCTATAACATGGGACTTACACTTACACCACTGCCTAATCCCTTCGGGGTTTACAGGTGTGATGTTATGTTCTAGTCGCATGAAATATGATATCATGTCTATAAGTTCATGCAGATGTCCATTGAACGACAGGAAAAAGCTAAATGCAATATTCTAAATCTAACCAAGGGCTGATTAAATTATGAAATCTTCACGAACATTAAACACAAGACGTAGTCAAGGGGAGATCCGGAAAAATATGTAGCTCCGGAAAAATATCTAAACTCAATAAGATTCTGAAATATTCCAAACAAAAATAATGTTATCCTTTTATATAAAAAAAAACATTCTAAGAAACAAAACAGTACGGAAGACTACTTTTAAGAGCAAGTAAACACTTGCACCGTTAGCAAAAAAAAGATCTTTTAAGAGACAAACTTAGTAATTTATCTTGGCTGTTTAAGCTTCACGGAGTTTTTGTTTCGGCTCCATTTTAATTAGTTTTGCTAGCTGTACCGTCCGTGAGATTTAAAAGTAATTAAATTATTTGTCTCTTACATTTTTCGTATGGACTTTAAACGAATTGTTTAGATTTTTCCGGTTTTTGGGAAAGAACAAAACAAACTGTGTTTTTCTTTGAATATTGCTCGTTTTTAGTGAAAAATTTTCAAGAGAATAATGTGTTTCTGTTTCTGTGTACCAGAAACTTTTTTAGGGTCCTCAAAAGGAAAAAACGGAACCCTTATAGGATCACTCGTGTGTCTGTCTGTCTGTCTGTCCGTCTGTCACAGCCAATTTGCTCCGAATCTAATGGACCGATTAAGTTGGAATTTGGTATACATATGGATTTTTGTAACCCAAACATGTACGGCTAAAGTAAATAAATGAATTTTGAATATGGGGGTCGCTTTTACGGGGCAAATAAGAAAATTAAAAAAAAGTTTTGCAAACTGTACCATGTGACACATCAAATGAAAGGGCTTACTATGAGGGTCTCAAATATATTTTTTTAATAATTTTAAAATAAATAGTTTTAAAGTTATTTAAGAAAATAGACGAAAATTGACCGTTTCCCCCCCCCCCCCCCTTATCTCCGAAACTACTGAGCCTAAAATTTTGAAAAAAATACAGAAAATAGTTCTATACCTGTAGATTACAGGAAAACCTATAAGAAGTCCATGGTCTAAAAAGGTAGATATATTATATTCATCGTACGGAACCCTCTTCACGCGAGTTCAACTCGCACTTGACCGGTTTTTTTTAGTACTTTTGTTTATAAGAATTCGGATTTACCTGCTAAAATTTGTATTTTTATGAGATAAGGTAAATCTTTAGGGTTGACAACCCCCCGTCGGGGCCGCGGGTTGTACACTAGTTATCGCGGCCTCAAAATATAGGGCTATGAAGGAACATGGGTGATTTTTAGTCAGTAGAAGTCTGACACTCCCTTTCGCTCTGCCCAAGAGCGGGAGGGGTTATTTGATGATTTTCCACCCGCCAAAAAAAAAAGGGTTGACAACCTGTTCCACCTACGTCTATTCGTTGTTACTAAAGTAGAAACCCAGTCGGATATCTTCTTTTTTAATCTAGTTTGGGGTTAAGGGTACTTTTACACCCTTTACATTACAGTCATCTTGAATATTTTATCGATCGTCATATATTTTGCACGCGACTGTTCACACTGTGCTATAATATATATATATTACATCTCAAATGCGGGATGTAATACAAAGCTCAAGATATAATATATATTACATCCCATAGTCAAAAGCCGGCTTTACAAGACAATTTAAAATTAAAAAAACTTCCCCAAAGGTAAAACCAGTAAACCGTTAACACAAATCTTTTACAAGAAAACAACGTTTATAATTAATACTAAAATAACAAAACCACAGCACCATATTCCTTATTAACATATTAAAATTGGATTTTAAAACCTCTAATTTTCCAAGCCGTCGCCCCCACTTTTGTGTTGAGTTATAAACGTTGGGATGAAAACCGAAATGTATGTATTTTCCTTGTTCAAATTATTGTGTTTTTTAAACGAAATATGTTTCTAGTTCAGTTCAGTTCGTAGTCGGTTTTATTTCCTAGTGTTCGTTATAAAAATTGAAAATAAGTGATAGTACGAGTAGATATCTACTATCACTCATATTCAATTTTTATAACGAACACTATAATTGTATTAATATTAATATAATTATTTTGTTTTCTGAATTAGTATTTCGGGTTGGGTAAATTACTGTTGATTAATAGTTGTTGTTGGTATTTGGGCATTTCTTGCAGAACGGATGGTCGATGGGGCCGAAAAGTTCTGGAGTGGCGACCGCGAACCAGAAGACATTGCGTTGGAAGGCCTCCCGTCGACGGACCGATGACTTCGCGAAGATGGTGGGGAGCCGCTGAATTCACGACGCACGGGACCGATCAATGTGGTGACGCTTAGGGGTGGCCTATGTCCAGCAGTGGACGTCTTTCGGCTGAAATGATGATGATGATGATTGGAAAAATTAAATTGCATCTTGATGAAAGACAAGCGCAAGGTATGTTATGTTATGTTGTTATACATTTGTAGGTATGTATGTTAACTAGTTAAATGTGGGTGTTCTATCGCTACACCTCTTTTTTTTTGGTGTGTGGGAAATCATCAAATAACTCCTGCTCTGGGCAGATGCCCTAGCATCTGCCCAGAGCAGTGTCAGACTTCTATTGACTAAAAACCACCCATGTTCCTACTTTGCCCTTGTGCCGAGGCCGCGGTATCACTATCGAACAACCTGCAGCCCCGACGGGACGACTACACCTCTGGCTTACCCTTCGGTGATTACCTACAAGCATGATGTTATGTTACATGCAAGATCCCTAGGATAAGACAAAGTGCCGCCAGTTAAAAAAAATCAGTTTATTTGTTAATTCATCGACATGTTTACCACGAAAACATTAATTAAACCAAATAAATACCTACTAATTGTACCTACAGGTTTTCAAAGGACAGGTTTAAAATAAAAAGAAACTCCTTAAGCCCTTTATATCCCAGCCATTTTTATGGTCACAAACTGGCAAAAAGTTCCTCCCAGCTTCGTTTAATGAGAGCGGACGAGAATGTATGCTTAGTAAATATTGCGACCACTTAGAATTTGGACCTAGCCGTGTGTGAAATAGGAGGCTATATTCAAAGGAGTATTGCGCATAATCCTTTTATTGTGTTTTTGCTGAGAATACTAAGGACTGACCTGTTGGTCTAGTGGTTAGTGACCCTAACTGCTATGCCGGAGGTCGTGGGTTCGATTCCCACCCAGGACAAATGTTTGTGTGATGAGCACGATCATTTGTTCTGTGTCTGGGTGTAATTTATCTATAATATGTATGTATTTAGAAATATATAAGTATGTTTATCAGTTGTCTAGTACCCATAACACAAGCTCTGCTTAGCTAGGGACTAGATGGCGTTGTGTGATAGTTGTGGAATATTATTATTATTATTATTAATATCGCGTTTTTTGTGACGAATAAGAGTAGATGTTGTATATGTATGTGTTTTGTTTTGGTCCAAAGGAAATCTGTCTTGTGGAATGCCTGAAACTCGCCGAATCTAAAATCAAAAAACAAAAAAAATATATATATATAATAAATAAATAATATAATATAATATATAAATCATTTTTTAGGGGCCGAGGGGCCGAAAGTGGACTAAACGAAAAAAATCATGGTAATCTTGTTTGTACCATTCTGCTTTTGTTTTTCTCACAAAATCATCTCTAGCTAGATTGTTCAATGAGCATCAGAACTAATCAAAACTATAACAGTAAGTAGTATTTTCAGGAATGGTATTCTAAAGATTTTATTGAACTCTTTAGTGCAAACAGTTTTAGCCCTGCCCGAAAATGGTTGTGCTATATATTATTTGTCATAGTAACTTTTCTTTGAAATCTTTTTATTTCCTATTTTATATATATTGTTTGTGAAATCTTGTGTTCCTCAATGATATTTGATCAGACTATAGTTTTGTGTTCCTAAATAATAATAAGGGTTACGAGGTTAGTTAGTTACTGCCTACGATGGTCTCGTTAGGCAGCTGGATCAAGGGCTTGATACAGAAAGCGGTACTCCTGGACACGGCTCATATTGTTAGGAGGTTCCTTTCTCTGGAACCCTGGCCCGGTAGCTTGGACCCTGTTCCCGATACCGGTGGGCTACATTTATTTTTATTTTTTAATGTTTTTTTTTAATTTTATGTAAAGAATATTTAAAAATGTAATGTTTGTAACAAAATAAATAAAGGGAATAATAATAATAATAAAAAAAATGGAAAATTAAATTATGTTAAGTGTGATGCCAAACGTATGAACTTCATTTGAGCGTCCATAGTGGGCACGCGGGCGCGGGAAGCGGCGCGGGCTACTTTCCGCGGGGAGCGCGCGGGCAAGTCGCGCCAAAGCTCGTTCATACAAGTGGGCGCAGTGAACGCGCGTACGGCAAGCGATTACCCGTGCGAGAGCGGGTATCTTAAACTAGTTCGAGCTAAACGCGCCAGTTGTTGTGATGGCGTCTTCACAATTAAAAGTTGAAGGCATAAAATTGCTATTCAAGCACGACCTGCACTACGGATGTCGAAACATCGTCAATACATAAATTGAAATAAAAATTGCTCTCGCAATCTTTCCTACAGTATGTGAAATTCTCCTTCATTATTTCTGGTTACCTAAATTAATTTTATTGATTCCATTTTTCAGTTTTAGCATTTGCCATTTATAGTAAGGATTTTCCAGTAAAAACAAATCTTCTTCATTGATATTACATTTTGAGAAACACTGGACATGAAAACACTCGGAACGAAGCCGCGGTCGACGGCGGACAGGCACGGGCGCGAACCCGCACCCGCCTGCTCCACCTGCTCTTCGCACTGCAGTGTGGCCAAGCACTGTAGGGCAGGAAAAACACATACATTTCGCGGGAAAACAAATATGTGCTCTGTTGTTGGCTACAGCGATTTACTGTGGCCAACAGCAGGGCACGTATTTTGTATACGGGCTCCGGGATACGATTGAGAGATTCTTGACAGAAAGGAAAAACCAAATAACACTTTGTTCGGCCTGAGAATGGAGCTCTGGACCAAATGTTCAGCACTCACGCCTGCGTCCACTGCACCAAAAAGATATTAGAAAAAAAGCTTATTTTATAAAAATTAAAAATCCCCGTGGGACCGCAAGTATTACCATACCTAATTACATTATCTTGGCAAAGTATAGAGCGGTCCCCCGACACGACAAAGTTTTAATAAAAATAATTATATTTTTTTTTATGTTGTCATATTATTTCTTGCTTTTTAAAGTCTTGTTTTATGATTTTGGACTTTTTACCTATCTTTTGAGTCGTGGTTTTTTTTATTTAAGTTTTATTTTATGCTTTTTAAATTTTAATTTAGGATGGAAGTATTTTTAATTATGATACACAAATCAAATCCTTTCATTTTAAACCCCACTCGGATAAATGTATTAGTTTACTATCGTTTATTTATCCCCTTTTTACCCCCATAACTACTAAACGGATAAATCAATTTTCTTCAAACATAGCTAAGACTCACCGTCCAAACAAAAAAATCTAAATCAAAGTCGGTTCATGCGTTCGGGAGCTACGATGCCACAACAGACACACACACACACACAGACACGTCAAATTTTATATCACCCCGTCAAAATAGAAAATAATATGATACATTTTTGGACCATAGTCCCCACTCACAGCGACCATGAGAGCACTTTGTCCAAGCACAGCGTTGTGGTCACAGTTTTTACGCTCGCTTCGTAAAGGGCTAATTAGAAAGTTAGATTTTTATAATGAAAAGCATTATTTCTGCATATTCAAAGCTTTGTGATGTTACTAATTGTTTGCCCGCGTTTGAGGTGTTAGCAAGTTTAAGTGAAAATTTTTGCTCGTCGGAAAATAAAACCTTGTGTACTTCGAGTTTGTATGTGATTAACGTCTAATTGTTTATGGTTCAGTTTTCTGTGTAAAAGTGGATTAAAGGTGTACGACAGTACACCAGTATTGACATAATGTTTAATACGCACAAAAAACTCACTTTTTCTTTGTTTTTTCTTTTATACTTGTAAATCGGGATATTAGTTCCAGGTTAATGGCCGTTGTTTATGATAGGACAATATTCCTGTGCTTAAAAATGTACTGTGTTATAGGTTTTGTATTTTTGTATTGCTACTAGCTAGTTTCAATGTTCTTAAATTGTAATCTGCGGAAAACGTAGTGGGTAGCATAATTGTTTAAAAATGTTATATTCAAGATATTTATGTTTAATTTTTATTGTGCTACTGTTTGTTTTTCCCTAAATAAATAAATAAATAAATAAATAAGACAGTGTCAGGTTTTCAGAGTAAACTTTTAGATAATGAGGGTAATTGTTTATTTAATAATAAAGTGTTCTTCTCTTGAATTTACTATCGAGTTTATTACTAGCTGCTTATTTGTTTATCTTCTACTATTACACTACATTCATCATTCATTTCATTCATTTATCGTTCATTTTTTTTTTTTTTTTTTTTTTCATTTAATTAATTTTTTTTTTTTTTTTTCATTTTTTCTTCTTTCATTTTCTTATACTATTATTATCATCTTGCATGCATTTTCTTGCATGTATGACCACATGTTTATGCAAATAAAAATTATCTTATCTTATCTTCTCTTTCTTTTACACTTTTGTTTCTATGTTAATATTATGTATTACGTATTTTCGTTTATTTTGGTTTATATCAGTCTGTGCTTGCTCTCACCACACACCAGTTTTCAATCCTCTTTTTTGGAGGGTGAAAAATCATCAAATGACTCCTCCCGCTCTGGGAAGAGCGTTAGGCAGTGTCAGACTTCTACTGACTAAAACCACCAAGCCCGCAGCCCCGGAGTACTCAATACTTTAAATATACCCTAGAAATCACAGTTCCAGATAATCATCTTGAATTTGATTGATCAGCTCCTCAAAGCGCTTGATTCAGGAAATGAGGAGCGGCGTCCCTGTGTAAAGTAATGATATTTTTTGTGGCTGTAGGTGGCAACTCAAGGGAAATCAGTGGGATGTCTCTAGTATGTGGAGATACACGGATTTATTCACTATGAGCGACTAGATGTGTTCTCGTTAATGAAGATGAGGTAGTGCAAACGTGGTAATGGGATGTATTGATGCTTCTTTGGTTTGATTAAAAAGATACTGTTTAGACAGTTTCTTTTGGTCGCATAACATCACGTCTGAATTCCCCATCCCGTCGGGGCGGCGGGATGTTGTAAGAGATACCGCATCCTTGACATATAGGGCTAAGAAGGAACATAGGTGGTTTTTAGTCAGTAGAAGTCTGACACTCCCTTTCGCTCTGCCCATGAGCGTGACCCCTCACGCTCATGGGCAGAGCGAAAGGATTTATTGAATGTAATGGAATTATAAAATGAATGGAATTATTTGATGATTTCCCACCCACAAAAACAAAAAAAGAGGTGGACCCATTCGTATTTTCCCCAGTTATGTCTGTTAAGTCCCAATTGAAAGGGGGTGAGCCTATTACTATCAATCGGGCTCAAACCCAGAACCAAAAAAAAAACCGATGGAAAAAAATAATAATACTCTGCCCGACCTGGAAATCGTATTGAGCAGTCGCAAGACCAACGACGCAGACAAAATAACTAATACCCAAAGATTAAGACTGAGGTGTATTCATTTGTACGGGTACCTATTTCACCAAAAAAATCTAATTAGTCCGTCAGGTAGATTTTCAAAAAATAATGGCGTGACATTTTTTCTTTTTTCACGTAAACAAATGATGAAGACGATACAGTGCTTCAAAAAGTTGTGTCAAGTCGTGTGACGTCACAAGGTTAGTACTTTTTTCCCACAAAGTGCCCCACTCATGATCTTTGACACGTTTTACTTTCGTCAATTCTTATTAATTTGATAAAACAAAAAACACGTATCCAATATTTTTCGATAATCTAACAGACCGACTAATAATTTTTTTTTGGTGAAATACCCTATTCGCCAGTTATGTGTAAGTCCCACGTAATAATAGGCGAGCCTATTGTTATCTGGCAGGCAGAAATCCAGACTCTTACTACTGAGAAATTCATAATTAACCCAGGACTTTACTTATCCAAATAATTTGATGTTGGCGCAGCATGTTTTCTTCTTCCATACTTTTCTAGGTCCGCTCAAGCTTCACCACACTTTTGCCTACGCAATTACACGGTGCACACAGTACATTGCGCGTATTGTTGGTAATGGTAATACAGTTTTACCAACCACACGCGCGATGTACCGTGAGCACCGTGTAATCGTGCATGCAAGACTGTGCTTGTGGTAGGGCCATTACTCTTCATCTCATCTACCGCAACATCATCTCCTGAGGATTTATTCAGTAACATAGACTTTTCTGTTTGGGTATCTTATGACGTACGTACACGTGTCCTTTAAAAAAAAATCTGCGATTCAAATATAGAACACATTGTATGTCTCAATGTCAATACCGTCAAAGTCAGGCAAGACCTTACAAAAAAAAGTCTTTCACACACAATTCCACTCCAGATTTTAATTCCACGTCTTAAAAGGAACAAGTACTCTTTTCACGTAGGTAGGTACGTATTACGCACACCGCGTACCAGCCTCCAGCTAAGGCTCAATTTACATTGGCACGGTATAGAAGAGAAGCGATTTTTTGTGCATAACATTATGAACTTTATGGCGAGAGTGTAACGCACAAATTATGTACATATGAATTGCTAACAGTGGAAGTCCTCGAGAATATCCGCAAGACGCGTAACTTGTTTTTGGCTCATAAGTACCACATAATATGTATGTTATGAAAAAAACATAAAGTTCACTATAGTTTAAAAGATTTCGTTACAAAAAATTGTTAAAATTTCGTTACGTTGCAATGTAAATTGAGCCTTACACACACCGCGTACCTTGCTCCTACTTAATACTGATTGCTTTCCCCCGAACAGGGATTACGGCGCGTAATTTACCCGTTACTAGATTAAACCAGTATCAACCGGTATTATCGACTTTTTCGGATACGCGTAACGAGAAGACTTCTGAATTAGATATTCCGTGGTGTATCACTTTATATGATTTAGGGCATGTATGGTTATTGGATTTTTCTGGAGGTTAAGTCTTGATTTTGTGGCCTTATTTTCTTTGAGCAACCGTTGTGGTTACTGCTAACTTTTCTTAAGATGAAGAGATATTTGCCCAACTGTAGGAAAAAACACAGATTAGACATTGATAGGCACATCATAATTGGTTATCCTTGAAATGTCTAAAGAGCCTGATACTGCTACCGTTAGCTTGCGTCACCCCACTGCAGGGCCAAGGCGAGATCTACGAGTTTCAGCTATTTTGATCTAGTGGTTACTGGTCGTTGATTTTATCCAGCTCGTTCCGTTGTCTTCTCTGAGGTTTACCACGACGCCTTCTGGCTGTGTCAGGAACCATAACGTGTCTGTTTCCCACAGCTCATTTAGCATGCGGCTAACATTGATTTTTGAGCAACTACAGTATACAGTTTTTCATGTTTTGGGGCGCAGTGTGGTATTACATTCACGGTCGGTTAGATTGTGCCCTACAATGCTGCGCTCCATGGCACTGTGACTGCCTGCCTCTAAAGTATTCCCTAAAATTTTAGGAGTACTGCCTCCTACAATTTTAGGGAATACTTTAGACTTGATTCTTATTTAAAATTCACCACTACGTATCGAGCCACTTACAAACACATTAAGTCATAACAGCTTTTTATAACCAGTCTGATGACTGCTAGGCCGACGCCTCGCCGCTGAAAAGCCCCCTACGTCTCTTAGAATTTACGATTACGTAAGTATCGTGTAAGTCACGACTGACCAATTACCGATTACGCTAGCGTAAGGGTTATTTACGTGAACTATTGGTTGAAATACTAATATATTTGTCATCTCTCAGTTATTAATTATCGACCTTTTGAAACCTCTTCCAATATATTTCAATAACTATGAATTCCTTTGTCTGATTGACATATCTTTCAATCCTTTTCTTGTTCCTATAATGATATGAGGTAATGGACTTTTTATGTTAAGGAATTCATTTCTATTACTATGGTGGGGGGATGACCAGTCTGGGACGGGTTCCACAGAGTTACGCGGGGAGGGGCGTAGCTTTTCCGAAACAAAAACAAACGGAAACCGACTGTAATGCTAACTATGAAAAACGAAATTTTTATCGGCCTGGGGTAATTTAGGAACAGTTACAGCACGTTGGAAAAAGTTGAGTTTGGACTTTTGAATGTTTAAAGAACCTGTCAGATAATTAATGTTTCCGAAGATTTTCAAAAACACCAAGCTCTACAGCTTAAAATATGTCGGCCTAAATCGGTTATCCTTTTGTCAATCAGTAGGATGTACTCCATGTAAAGGCGATGATATAAATATAACGTTCAACTATCCGTCTGATAAGTGTAAGTAGGTAGGTACTCATTAGGGCAATGACTTCATTGTTGAGTGGTGATCAAATAGAAAAGTGTGAATAGTTGGCATAAGTATTACAAACTCTAATTCGAGAGTGAAGTTAACCTCCTCTAGCTTCTATGACAGTGACAGAAAGAGTTAAAAGTGTAATCTATTAGGATTATGCTTAAACTCAGGCTCGAACCCACACTACACACTTACAAATGCACTTTAAAACGTCAAAAAACTACTACAGTCACCGTCACGAAGCTTAAACTTGTGGCAGTACTGTAGTTGCCCATTTCAAAGCGTAGATCTCTATGGAGAAAATGGACAAGAATCGATGGACGCTCAAAGTATTATTACAAAAGCTTTCACCCGCGTGACATCAGCAGTACATTTTATGAGTAACATGAATGAAACTTTCTAATGGTGAAAGAATTTTTAAAATCGGCGTAGTAGTTTTTGAGTTGATTCATTACAAACATACACACAAATACAAATCTTTCCTCTTTTTAGTATTAGTATATTATTACTTACGTAAATGTGGGAATGATATTGTAGAAATATGTGCTAAATCTAATCATAACTTGTCTGCCATGACTTCTGTGCTACACCCATGTATAATGTTCATATCTAAGCATGATCTGCTTGTTACTAATGAGTCATTTCTGTAGTTATTGTTTCTAGGGATTAAAGTTTCAGGCGCATTTTCTCCATTATCATATTTTTATCATATCTGTCAAAACAAAATGATTCATGGCAAGTATATCCCAATACAAAACGAGTCAAGCTGAAAACCCCCAAACGAAATACCTATTATTGTAAGTCACAGATTGTAAGTTATCATTTGGACATGAAATATTAGCCTTATTTCGGTGAAATTACTTCGATAAAACGTAAACAACATTATCTTCGATCTAGAAATTTCAATATGACAAATTTTTGTGTTAGGTTTTCAACAGATAACTGTTTCTGAGTTCGATGCTTAGCTATACAATAAGTGCTTTAAGAAGCATCACGATTCTCCTGCCGTTAACCCATTATATTTGTGGTTGGTGCAACATGTCTTCTCCTTGTTCTACATCTGACTGCGAATTTGAACAATCTGGACATCACATTTTATTTGTCTTTGGCAGAATGAACGTAATATTATGTTAAATAGTGTACAGGTCACATCCGGAGTTATTTACTATACAGACCTTGTATAAACTAGAACAAAATTCCGTGCGTTCAAGCATTTTTGTCATACCTATTATTAAAATCGAATATAACAGCTCACAACTTAGGACCCAGTAATATTAATGACAATAATATCCGTGGTGCTAGGCAACTGGGCTTATCCCAGTTGTATACGTCCCTGTGTGCCTATTGGCCTTGTTCTGTTCTGTCTCCTGCTGATATGGAGGCAAGTGGAAATAATGTTTTTCCTACTCCTCCGCTATTCTTTTCTGATTAATTTCGTTGCGGGATCCAAGACAGTTAAATCGTTTCTCTGGGACTTCGTCGAGCTTCATTGTCTCGGCGCTTTTCTTGTGGTCGCCACTGTTGATTCTGGCTTTCAGAAGTTACAGTTGTATGGGAATAGTGTGGTGGGCTTGTCCCATCTAAAAAAAATATGTCTTCTCCTTCCATACTTCTCTATTTCTCATCATGTCAGCAGTCACCTCACTTCTAGCCATATCATCCTTCACACAGTCCATCCACCGTTTCTTTGGTCTTCCTCTCTCTACTCTTCCAGCCATCTACATTCACACTTAACATTTTTCTGGTGCCTTCGTATAAGTGAAAATTTAATAAGTGTTTAAGAATTGAATCCCACTAATATTATAAACGCGAAAGTTTGTAAGTATCATGTAAGTATAAAGTTTATAAGTATCAGCAGCACCAGTATGTATGATTCCGCATTGATTGACAGATTGTATTTGGTAACAATTTTGTTTGAAAAGTTTTATTAATAGTGATATTTATTTATTTTGAAAGTTTAAGAACCAATACAACATATATAAAATAAGCATATACAGGGTGGAATTTTGTAATGCCACCTGGAGGGAAAGTACTCTTAATACTGCAGATAGAAAATTTTACTCAAAGGAAACATTCCTTTATTTTTGAATAGAAAGCAAACTGCATTCAAAGATTTTCGAAAATTAATTCTCATCTCCCACACCCGGGAATCGAACCGGCTAAAATCTGAAAAAAATATACCCTGTACTTTTATTTAGTTAAATGGTTTCCCCGATGAAGAGCGAAACCAAATAATTCTACAGCAAGATGGGGCTCCAGCACATAACAGCAGAATCACTACTGCCTACATTGATAATTATTTTAAAACCTGGATTGGTACAAACGGCACAATCAGATAAATGGCCTGCGAGATCGCCAGATCTCACCCCATTAGATTTCTTTGATGACAGTTGAAGTTCACTTCAACTCTCAACTCGTTGTCATTCGCATAAGATTTCATGTAAATTTGATTTTTTGCATATCCCCACAAAAAAATCTGAAGAATACGATTTATCTGAAGAATACGATTTATAATATTCACCACAACATTTTATTAAAGGTTACTAGAAATGAATTCGTTAAAAGAATAAATTTGTGTATCAAGAGAATGGAGCCCATTTCGAGCAACTAATTAGTTAGTTTACCATTTTTTGTAAATAATTAAATTAATTTAAGATTTACTGGTTTTCCTTTCATTTAATTTATCATGTTTGTTAGAGAGATTTCATCCTTATAATTGACCCTAAAGATCGATGCAATAAAAGTACAGGGTATATTTTTTTCAGATTTTAGCCGGTTCGATTCCCGGGTGTGGGAGAAGAGAATTTTCGAAAATCTTTGAATGCAGTTTGCTTTCTATTCAAAAATAAAGGAATGTTTCGTTTGAGTAACATTTTCTATCTGCAGTATTAAGAGTACTTTCCCTCCAGGTGGCATTACAAAATTCCACCCTGTATATAACAAATCGTCAACACACAGCCAAATAAGGCAATCTGGTAGACAAAACGTCAGTCAAATGTTAACAATAAAGTCACCTCAGTTGCAAAGAGTTAAGAAAGACTTATAAAATAATTTTAGTGTTAAGGATTGTATGTAAATTAAGTTTTGTAATTCAAATTTTAGATTTAGTTAGTTTCAACTATATGTAAAAAATAATATTTGTGTCCGGTGAGTAGTTGGGTACTCACCTGTATCTAAGTAGGTAGTCAACGTCAAATAAGTTGTGCATGTTGTGATTACCTGTAAGGGGTTGATGCACTTGTCTGTGACTCTTGTCTATGTATGCATCTCTTTTCTTTGTACAGTGTATTCAATTGTTGGTGAGACAAATAAATAAAATAAAATAAAAACAAATGACTGCGCAATATGTCTTCTTTGACGCTTCTCTAATTAGTTGTCATCTAAGTTGTCACCCTCTTTCTAGCTATATCATGTTTCACGTAGTCCATACGTAGTTTACTTTGTGTACAAGTAATCATAATTTTCCTGCTCTTTGTTTATGTTACTTGGAGTCGGCGCAACACCCTTTTTTCTTGCTTTCTCTAATGTCAGAAGCATTACACATCTCTCTCTCTCTCTCCATCCATCATCACATGGTGTACTAATAATATGAACATAAAAAAATCAGCAGTGCAAAATACCACATTCCAACTCTTTCTACATTCATAGCAACACCATAGCAATAGCTGGCATCCCTCTTATAGTATCACAGTCTTCTAACAATATCAAAAGAGCAAAATATACCACATCCAAACTATTTCTACATTCATAGCAACAGCTCGCATTAAATGCAAGGTGCAGTAACAACGCTTCGTAAGTCGTGTACAGTTGAGCATCTTCAATGCCAACTGAATAGAACCTTCGCGGGACTTAATAAGCTTAATTGGATGCTTCTTGGATCATATTCTGGTACATTGTGGTGAAAATTGTGTAAAATTATTTAATTAGTTTATATTTAGACGCAGTATTATAACTGGTGACATGTAGGTGTTTTATTACGTAGGTAACTAGCGGACGTCACGCGGTTTCACCCGCGTATTTCCCGTTCCCGTGGGAATACAGGGATAAAAAGTAGCTTATAACACCCGAAAAAAAAAATTTTTTTTTTTTATATCACCCGAGGATAGTGTAGCTTCCCAACGGTGAAAGAATTTTTCAAATCGGTCCAGTAGTTTTGGAGCCTATTCGTTACAAACAAACAAATCTTTCCTCTTTATAATATTAGAGTAGATAATACACAAAAACACACCTGTAACCCCCATAGGGTAAGGCGGAGGTGTACAGTCACGAGCAATAGTATGTATACACTCGGCAAAGTTCAAACGCGAATTTCTCGTAAAATGACGAGTGCAACTTGAGATATGACCTACTTTATGATAATTTGGGTTCCAAAATATTAGTTTCGTTACGTAACATAAATATTTAATCAATACACTAGGTGAAAATTGGTTCTAAGCGTTGCTAAGTGTATACATATTGGCGCTGCTGACTGTACTCATTAGTAAACCCACATTACGCTAGCACAGATAAGTTTAAGGCGTATATAGAGCCTATTGCAATCTTTCGGGTACAAATCTCCTCCTCCTCTGTGACTGCTACTGACAAAATTTTTAGTGGAAAAATTCAATAATCCTTGGCTCGAGTCCAGAAAATTGAACCCAGGACTTTGTGACCTCATGACAACCACCCATGTTCCTTCTTAGCCCTTTATGTCGAGGCCGCGGTATCTCTTACAAGCCCGCAGCCCCGACGGGACAACGCAGTCCCTTGTTTAATCATTAGGGAATAGGCGTTATTTTGTGTTTGGCGCCGTAAAAGAAACCATAATTTACATAAAACCTTTTTATATACGTAGAACATAGCTTTTCAGATCAAATTGTCTTTAATATTTAACTGAATGCACAACGAATGCTTGATTTTGGCAATCATTTTTGCATTATCAGTGAACACCCCTAAAAACACTTTCATTAATTTTGGAGCACCATGTGTACAGCAAACATATACAGGCTGTTCAAAAATTAATCAACCTTTTTTTATTTTGGATGGGTGGGTTATCATCAAAAATAGCCCCTGCCGCTGGGCAGAGCGGAAGGGAGCGTCAAACTTCTACTGACTAAAAACCAGCCATGTTCCTTCTTAGCCCTTTATGTTGAGGCCGCGATATCTCTTTTGAACAACCTGGAGCCTCGAACAACCCGCAGCCGAACAAAATGCATCTACCCTACTTAAATTTCTGCTTTTGCCGTTCGATCCCTCAATCTACATGTACCCACAAATATTTTTGCCGTCATATTAGACAAACATGGGTTGTTTGCGGTTCTAAGTTTAATAAGACCCAGATGGGCCCCAACGTCGTATTTGATGTGTTTGACATCAATAACAGGACTCGGAGTGGAGGGCCCAAGATAAGTTGGAGAGGAAGAAAGGTAGAGAAAAGTTAGGGTTTCTGATCTCTTTCGCTGTTTTGAAGAGGAACATAGTAAGTATTTTTAAAAGATTGAAGTGGAAATATAAGTTTTAGTAAGTTATAAGCTGATGATAAGATCACCAACTTTATTATTTTTTTCAGTTCATAGACGAACATTTTTGAACAGTAATTAGATTATATTTATTACAACTCGATAATTCAGAAGTTAGTTAATTTAAGACAAATTAAAACGAACTTGTCCGATTTATTGACATTACAATAATAATAAATACCATGTTTGGTGAGATTTATTACGAATTAATGAAAGTTTTGTACCGCCAGATAAATTATTTACTACACAAATATTCATCCGAAAGTATTATTAATTTCTCTTACTTTCGAAGTAAAGTAAATAAAAAAAGTACATCATATCAAACCAACAAAAAACAATGTTTTATCCATTCTAATCGACAAAATTATTAATATTGCTGGGTCTATCCTACCGCAGGGAGAAGTTTTTGATTTCGATTGTGTACATAAACATAACATACCAAGGTACCATCGAATGTTGTGCCCAAGGGCGGTGTGTCAAATACAGTATTAAAGTGTGACTCGAATAATTTCGAAGTAGTTACTTTGTAACTTAGATTTGATTGCTTTTTACCCGACTGCGGCGGAGCCTAAAAGGAGGGTTATGTGTTTGATCTGTAAGTGTAAATGTTTGCATGTGGGTTTCTTTGTTCCTTCATAACTCCTAAACGTATGAACGGATATGGTACGTCGTTAGATAGTTTTTTTTGGTGGCGCAAATTTCGCTGGCTACATTAATATATAGAGACATTTTGGAGGCCAGCCATATCGTTAACTCTGTAATATTTTTTCCCCATTTCCGTCGAGTTGGGTATCGAAATGAAGGGGTTTAAAAGGAGAAAATATACAACTTATATTATGTTTCAAAGAAATTCAAAGTGACAAATACAATAAACAAGAAGTTAAATCGTCTACGAAGTATTTTACGTGACTAACTAACTAATGTTGCGCCGACACCAAATGAAATGGGAAAAGGGCAGGAAAACGATGATAAATAAAAAGTTTAAAATAAAAAGTAGTTAAAAAACTAAAAAACCCGACTGAAAAAACTGAAAAGAAAAAACAAGCACATTATAAATTAAACGAAACTTGGACGCAGGCGGAGTCCATTCTATTTTCAAATTTTTGTATTCTTTTTGCTGTTCAGTTTTTTCAGTCGGGTTTTTTTAGTTTTTTAACTACTTTTTTTTTTGAGTATCTTCATCATTTACTAAATAAAATGTGGGTGTACTAATTATTTATAGGGTATTTTACCAAAAAATCTAATTAGTCCGTCTGTTAGATTATTTAAAAATATTGGAAACGTGTTTTTTGTTTCATCAAATAAATAATTTTTTATTAGGAATTGTGGGGTAACGTAATACAGTCCTTTTGACGTCACTTTGTGGGTAAAAAGTGACGACACACGACTTGATGCGACTTTTCTTTTAGCACTGTATCGTCTTCATCTTTTGTTTAAGTGAAAAAAAAAAAATACATGTACATTATTTTTTGAAAATCCATCTGACGGACTAATTCGATTTTTGGTGTGTGTGGTGTAATACCTTAATAACACATCTGTCGGGTACCTTCCAACGGAAATTACATGCGTGATGGTATGTTATATGTAAAAAATGTCCCATCCACTCTCACAATCTGGTAATGTGTCGTCATTTGACGTCTAGGGAATCACACGTTTTTCCACGTTGCAGTGAGGAAATATGTCATGTGTGTACATTATATGTGAGTACCGTGTTATGTTTATGGTAATTTATTAAAAGGTTTTTACGGTTGACGGATGGCGGCAAAAAATACAATACAGTTTCAAAGTATGTCTTCATTTCTTTAATTCATAATTGATCTTAAACCATTACATACCGAGTTCTCTGTCAATTCATCACACTTCACACTAATATTATAAAGGCGAAAGTTTGTGAGTGTGTATGTTTGTTACTTCTTTACGCTAAAACTACTGAACGGATTTAGATAAAATTTGGTACACAGATAGTTTTTATTTGCACACACGAAGAGGATAGAGTTTCTTCCGTGCCTCGCAAGCACGTTAAACTGTTGGTCGTTACAGGTTATTGGCCCCAAAAGTCTGACAAGGTCTTAACAAGGATTATCGCGGTACCCGGTTTTAAATAGGTTATGGTGGTCAGATAAGCACTCCATGTAAAATAGTCACTTTATAATTATAAAATACGGGAATTCTGCATGCTGTATATATCCTGTTAGAGTTGAAACCGACTCGGACTCGAACGGTGATGAATTGATGTCTTAAAAGATGATATAGCTAGAAAGGGACTGCCTAATATTTTGGTCATAATTAATATACATTATGTTAATATTTATCTTCGCACACTACATAATACTGCCTACATTACTATTGTTTTTTTTGTATTTTATTTTTAAGTTTTGTTTTGCCGTGACCGTGGCGTCACTTTGGGCCCTATCAGAATACCAGCGCTGTGACATTTGTCAATGTTACAGCACCATGCTGAGATAGTGGCCTTTTGGCTTCTTATGGGACTAATTTTAATTTAAGCTAAGTATGTCCTAATTTCAAGTGTTTCTCTTATGTTTTAAACTTATAATTTTTATTTTTTTGTCAATTTGTTCTGTCCTTTGTGAAACCAATAAATACTTTTTCTTTCTTAGTGAAGTGAGAAGACAGATTGCACCCGTCTGGAGTAAACACAAAATTTTCACAATGATCAACTCATTCCGACAATAACGGTATTTCAAAGGTAAACATTTCGAAAGCTATAATCAACAACTAATTAAACATCAAAACATTCTAAATTAACTTTCCCAAACAAACTACACTCATGAAACTACAGAAAAACCTTCAACACAAGCTCATAGCTCGAAAATTATTTCAAACAGTCCCAAGTTAAAGAACGCTTCGATCTAAAGGGACATCCCTTGGGTTTACGACGACCATTCACGGTGACCTTTTGAACTGTTGCCAATTCCCTCTATGAGAGCTTTAGGGTCATATGTTCTAAGAGGAGTGGTAGATCAAGTGTTTTTGGTCACGTTATACATAACAATTGGTTGGTCCCCCCTTATCTAAAAGGATCATTTTTCACGTCAGTGCAACCGCGAAGCGGCATTTGTCACAACTCCTTCAAGGCTTTTTATGGGTACCTTTTGCTACCTAGAAAACAAAGATTTATATTGCTAACGTTTTTGTTTTCCTACGTATAAATTGATGTAATTGGATTTTGTTTCAAATGTTTGTTTTTTGGGGCAGCTTTTTTTTCGTTGTTGAGGATTGCGAAATATGTAGTTAGAATTAAGAAAAAAGGTCCTAGTTGAAATAAATTAGGCATGCATAGAGACTTTTTTTGTACTTCTCAGGTTAAAGCTTCGAGATTTAGATTTGTCCTATTTGCCCCAGTATCGAATAGTGTTAACATTTTACTCCATAATGGTGGTAGTAGATAGCCTTGTTCCATCTATTGATAGCATAGCAATCAATACTTTTGTATGATGCTGAGATAGTCAACGCGAGCCTCAAGGTAATGTCATAAACTAAAGGAAGATAAATGTGCCATCCTATCATCGTACTGGCTAATATGTTACCCCTTGGTAAGACTGATTGTTAGGCTTTCGGGAATCTTCAAATGACAGCCGGTACCGACGGCTTAACGTGCTTTCCAAGGCACAGAGGAAACTTGGTACCTATGTATGTACTTATGTGTGTGAGCGGAAATACAATCCAGCTAATTAAATCCTCTAATCTTCAACCTCATCCATAAAAAGATATCCCAATTCTCATAAAATCCGATCTCGTACTTATAACAATAAAAGTATGAAACTAAAAATCCGGCACGCTCAATTGAGCTATAGTGCTCAATGCTCAATCGAGCCGAATGTAATTAAGCGTTTGAGCCAACAATCGCGTGGTCTGCCAACCCTGATAGCGCACTGGCTTAACTCCTCAAGTGTAAAGGAAAGCGGTTGAAGCTTTACACTGTGTGAAGTAGGGGTGTTACTTGCCGCACAATTTTTTTGGCTGGTTTGATTTTCCTGGAATCTCTTGGTTGAGAATTTGTTTGCATAATCTGCTTATTCTCTGACACAGGCCTCCTCTCTATGGATAAAAGGGCGATAATCCATTGCACGTCGGAAGATGACACATGATGTCACATGTCTTCGAATTATTGTTACTAGGACATGCCTGTTTCCTCACCACGTTTTTTTTACCGTTTTGAGAGTAGTGGTGACGAAATAATTTACAAGAAGCCTGCCTGGGTTAGTAGCCACAACTGGATCACCGCTGCTCTCGTAATAATATTTATAATTTGTTTGAATTCTTGTTTATTTAATTTTTCTTGACATTTCTCATATTTTCAAGTGCTTGACAGCCCTAAGCCAGACCGGAACCATGTGTTTAAGGCGGACAATGTAGCAGTAACTTGTTAAAATCGGATTATATAAATGGTATCGTAAGCCGCGAGTTTTGATTTAGGTGATTGTTTTCGCGGATTTTCTATACGTTCAATTTATTTGTGAAGGTAAAGTCAGTTTATCCTTTTCATTTTATAGTGATTTTCGATAAGGCAGAGTTGCTTATTTTTCTACAATTTCGAAGTCAAACTTTTTAGGAATGCTGGATTTTTATTTCTCTTGAATCTTTGTTTACCATTGTAATGTCAGTTAGTGACGGGCCTAGTTTTATTGCCCGACTACGACGAAGCCAAAAGGTAGGGTAATGATTTTGGCAGTTTATGTATGTATGTTTGTATGTTCCACCGTAGCGCCTAGACTACTGAAGGTATTTTAATAAATGAGGTGTCAATAGATTCGTAAGAATAGCGCGGGTGACATAGGCTATATAAATTTTAACAATTCTTTTTGTGACGGAATTTAAATGCCAAATTCTAAGCTCGAAAAACATTAAATTGAAATAATCATAACGTGTTTAGTATCAAAAGAAAGGTCTTGGCGAGTAAATATCACGTATATGTATATTATATTATAGTTCAGTCAACATATACGTTTAGATTGCGGTCAAACAGTTCTCGCGGTCTAGTCTGAGTTATTTACTCGTATTATGTAAATAACAAACCAACATTAAGTAGAATATTACATTATGAAAGTAACATATTATTATGTATTTAATTAATTTATTTTATTTTATTTTATTATTTTTGGGAAACTTACAGCTAATACAGACAATGTACTTAATTAATAAACATTTGAAGGCCAATTACAGGTTTCCACAGATAAAACACGTTAACATAGGTACAATAATAAAATTCAAATAAAAAAAAAGTTTAAAAACTAAAACCCGACTACGAATAAAAACGAAGACTAATAAAACCGCGGTCTTAAAAGTAGTAAACAAGAAAAATGGCATCAGGTATCAGTGGCGACTACGGCTGTCCTCTATAATTTATCAAATGATCTACTTACTAGACAATTTTTCTACTTTTTTAAACTTATTTCTTTATTCTTAGTCAGTAAACATCCCTATTATATCGCTTTTATAATTCTTTTCAGCCAGTCCAGAAAATAACAACTAACAGAAAGATAATAGGTAAACACATTTTTTTAAGTTTAATTACATTAAGCCAGATCTAAGCCCAGACTAATTTCACGAATGAACAAATGTAGTAGTCAAACAACATTTATTCAAAAACCTTAAATAATAATTCAAAGTTGATCCAAAGTCGTATGATCCCCGCTGTAAAATTAAGATACCATTTTGATGACATAATAATCTGAATTATGGACTCCCCAAGTGTCTGAATCAACAGATCAAAGGGTTGTATACCGAGTTCTATTAAGCCATGAATGTGATCTTCAAGCTTTCGTGTTTTTAGGTTAGGCAGAGATTGATTTGGAATATGAGAAAGTGTTCTATAAAGTGTTGTAGTCCTCATTAGAAGCGAAATTTACATTTTTAACCGACTTCCTTCTTCTAAGGATCGACAAGCGTGGCTTAACCAGATCAAGTCAACCGGCTGTTATTATTAAGAAACAAGCTCTTAATTATAAAACTATATACTAAACTACTAACTATTTATCTAATTATAAACTATATTAGCAATGAGTTTCAATGCTCGCCATATTTAAACGTACATAAAATACAAAACACCTATAATCCCCGTTGGGTTAGACAAGGTTGTGTGAGTAAGCAAGGGTAATGATTTTGGCAGCCTATGTATGTATGTAGGTATTTATGTATGTTGGTTTGCTCCACCATAGCGCCTAAACTATTAAACGGATTTTAACAAATCAGTTGTCAAAAGATTTGTAAGAATAGCCTAAATAAATTTTATCAAACATGATAAAATTAAAATGTCAGATTCTAACGGCTGTCCTCTATAATAATTTTACTTTTAATACGTTAAATTGAAATATAAAATTATCTATTTACTATAATCAATTAATTGGATAAGGCTTTGATAGATTAGAGTATCAGACAAGAATTATTTACTTGTTTTCTACTTTTAAGACCGCGGTTTTATTAGTCTGCGACTTTTTTTCGTAGTCGGGTTTTTAAGTTTTTCAATCATATTTTGTCAGTTATGTTTTTCAAGCCCCACGTTATAAGGAGGCCTAATTCAATGAACCAGGCGCAAATCTAGACTCTGAGGCTGCTAATAAAAAAATTGAAATGTAAACGCTTTTTTTTGGGGGTATGAAATCATCAAATAACCCCTCCCGCTCTTGGGCAGACCGCGGTATTTCTTACAACAACCCGCAGCTCCGACGCGCGTCAGCCCTTGCGGGCCCCTGCCATGTTGCTGACATCTCTTTGAGGCGCACGTGGAACACGAACGCGCTGTCGACACGGCCTGTCGTCGTCATAAGACGAACGGACGGCGAGCTAGCCCATTACTCACCGCCCACAGGCCCGCGTCTACGCCCAACAAACATTATGAACTTACTTTCGATCCTTAAGTGTTATGAAGGTAGAGTAGTAGCTGCAATTATAGTTTGTGACAACAAAAGAGTGTTAGTAATAAAATCTCTTATAGTGACAAAGCAAGTTTATCAAAGCAATGTATGGAGGTTAAACGAGTAGAGCAGCGATTATTATCCCTACAATATAGACCAAAGCTTCTGAGTTACAGCTTTGAGCGAATCTTACGGCTATCAGATCCATATAAGAAATTAACACTTACTATTTACTTCTAAAGTTCTAAGCAAACTACCACAAACTCTTTCGGAGCGCTGATAGTAGCACAAAAGGAGCAATTAACTCTACTAGCTCTTCAATGGTGTTCATTAGATCTTTCACAACACCAAAAAAAAACTCCCTTTTATAATTTAGGGCTGAATAGTATAGATATTTCTCCCTATTAATAGAACTTATAGTGTCAAGTATGGCCTCTATATTATGTAAGGTTGAATTATTGGGTTTGTTACCACTTTAGTACCTACCCCTGATTGGTAAGCATAAAATCTTGCTTGAAGATGAGGGTTCCGTATGTAATAGAAGTGATATCGCAACTGCAAGTTTTGATATTTCCGAAAAGGACCGATGTTATAACTCATTGAGTACCTAGTGATATTGAGGAAAATCCGAGTAAATATATAAAAAATCTTAATTTTAGTGAAAAATTGAGGGCATGGGCGATTAAGAAAAATATTACGCAAACTGCTATGAAAAATTTGCTGTTGATCCTAAAAGACAAAATTTTCGTACCTACCTAATAATGTTAATTTTAGAATAACAAGTTGATTTTGCTCGAGAAATAAAAAAAAATGACATTCGTAATTGCGTTTAATTCAAAAACACAGTGTGAAGCAAAGGAAAGAAGTAAAGAGAAACTTCAAGCTCAATACACACAAGTTTACTGCAGAACTATAGCTCTGCAGTATAAATCTCGTATTAAATATCTTGGTTTCAGCAAGCACAGAGTAGCTATTTGTAGGTATACCCAGGATTTGGTTTTCTGAAGTCAAAAATATTTGGGATGACTCGCTGGACTCATCAAGTACGGAAATCACGGGTGAATTGTATTGGTTAGTCTGAAAAAAAAAACACAGAAGGTGGGTTGTGTATCGCAAATCTTAGTCTCTGCATAAAGTTTTTCATGCAATAATTACTTAAAATTGCCGACCATTTTTTCATCCATAACGTGAAAAAAGTCGCCGGAGGGACCAGGACGTGCAAGTTAATAATCATCGTAAATATCTTAAAAATAAAGGTTCATAAGTTAAATAAACCTAATTTACATTATTCTAATGATAATTTACAGCCCGACGTATTTTCGAGATACGTGTACTAATCGACTCGTGGGTAGGCTAGGTAGGTACTGGTTTTGGGAAATTACTACGGATCCAAATAAAACGTACGAAACGAATACTTAATACAATTACGGTATTTATTTTTCTAGCGTTCTAATACCAGGGTCACGACCATTTTAAGTCAATAGACAAAGTTTTGTTACATATTTAGTACAAGAAAAATTTGCGCCATGTGATGCAAAACATGTTTTTTTGATAAATACACATCAAATAGTGGGCCCTTCAATTATTTGCTAATAATATATACACATATTCACAGTTTACTTACCTTCGCAATGAAAATTCCGCTTCAGTTTCCAGTAACAATGAGTTAAAATTTTAGCACTCAACTCCGCCATTTATTTGCGTAAACATACAATGTTTTGTTTTTTGTTAAGGGATTATCTGCATTTCAATGAATTCAGAAACTCATACGTTACCGCATATGAAAAAGCGGAAAAAAATATATCCTTAGACCCTAAAATTTCCTATTGTAGATCTATACTACAACTCAAGGTATTACAATTTACCTTATTGCCACCCTCTAACCGCTCTAACAGTAAATAAGATCCGTCATAGATCTAGTATACACCTAACGGAGTTTATATTCATACATTTGCACCAAATAGAGCGCTCTAAGTGTCAGTAAGCAGCATTTAGCTCTATAATACCCCTTACGGAGTCACTAGCCACTTAAATACTACTCTCTTACAGCACTTTATATCTCAGTTAACGCAACTGTACCTCCACAATTGATCTACTATATCTCTTAAATTCATTCTGTAACTCTATTTCATCGCCATAGTCGAACCTAAGACCATAAGAATTTGTGCCCATTCCAGGGGTATACGTGGCCCCCGACGCCCGGAGCGTAAAATTCGTCTTGGGAGACTTGATGTTTTTCCATCCCTCGGAACGGAAATGCTCAGCAGTTGCGCTTGTGACTGCTCGACCAACGCAGCGATCCACATTTTACTTTGACATCGCAAATATCTTTTCAGGCTATCGTTTGTATATGGTATCTCGTAGTACTGACAAAATATTGACACGGATACGAACATTCATTTTTGTTGAGTGCTACTGTGACATACGACCGTTAAAAAAAAACATAAAGATAATTTTGAAAATATGAAACTGTTCAGGAAACTTTTAGTTTGTAATTTTATGGCCATTATACTTGTTTGTACCTCGAAGTAATATAATAATAATAATGATTTATGTCTCACCACAATATAGGTACATTAGTCAGGTATCAATACAAAATACGTAACAGAAATAATTATACTGTGGGAGACTGGTGCCTAAACTAGACCGTGAGGTCTGTATATTCAGGACACCAGGTCTCCACAAAGCAATCTTTAATGCGATAAGAATTTACAACAAAAAGATTAAAGATAAAAAAGAGGAAAAAATAAAATAATAAAAAATTAATACGCCCATTAAGTTTAGATTTTTCATGGCAACGATACACTGGAATAAAAAATAAAACTATCAAAAGAAAGTAGGTGCGAGCAGAGAAAGTTGCAATGCCGTACTGCTAGATCAAGTGCAACTCTTAATCCATTGTTGTAAGCGGTTATCAAATATAAGTTTCAATGAGGTTCAACCTACTAATGTCCTACTAATGTCTTAGAATATACCGTCACAAAGCACTGTATCGTCTTCATTGTTTGCTTAAGTGATGAAAGAAAAAATACGTGTCCAATATTTTTTGATAATCTAACAGACGGACTAATTAGATTTTTTTAGTTAACTACCTACTTTATTGTGTACGAAATACAACCTACCCTTAAACTCTGTCACTCTTCCCTCCCGTATGTAACAGGTAATTTTTTACCAGCAAAGTAATCAGCGTTAAAACTTTACATGGATCAACGTGGGTGCAATCATCAATATAATATTTGTTTTGCAAGGGAAACAGGAAATAAAGCGTACGTGACATCATTGATTTTTAATAATTTTACTACCAATTTTCATTTTAATGCCATTTTATTTCAATTCCCGATTTGTGAAGAGTACTCGTATAATTTCACACGCGAGTCGAGCATTGCTGTGACAAATACGACACGTGTGTCAAACGAATTTTTCAATATTCTTACGAGGAAATAAAGTAAAATAGTAGGCTGTAAAGTATTTTTGTCATTAATAAATTATTAGGAAGCTATGATATAATTTGCTTTTCGGATCTGCTACAGAACAACAGAAACTCTAAAACAAAAGCAAAGCCGCAAAACAGATAAATTAATTTAGAACACAAATAAATGTTATTTGTTCATAAAGCAAATAATTTTACAAAGAATAATAGGTTAGAAAGACATATACGCGAATTTGTTAAAAAAACACTAGTCTATTTCCGCCTTCCCATAAACCTTGACACTTTTCCCTCCCGTATGTTTCAGGTAGTTTTTACCGGCAAAGTAATCAGCATTAAAAACTTTACAAGGATCAAAGTGGGAGCGATCATCAATAAAATATTTATTTTGCAAGCGAAACACGAAATCAACCGTCTGGTGTGTGACGTCACTGATTTCCCGGGGGAAAGCGGCCACCAATAGAAAATTTGATTTCAATTTTATGTATATGCTCTGTTTTCATTTAGGACATTGAGGGTGATTGTGTGTGTTATTTTTACTGTATCGCAACACAATCTCAACATACAGGGTGTAAATCAACCCTTCACACATACGTCAACCAAGCATTCTGTACATCAAACTAAGTACCCTTACGCAAAATTTTTTGCTGGGAAACGACTTTTTTTTTGGGGTCAAAAATTTAATTTTACGGTAAAACTCAATATAGCACTCTTAAAACATTGTGCTTGTGGATGCTTTGAATAGTAAAAGGGTCATGGAGGTAATTTAAGTAAAGTTACAATCTGAAAAACTAGTATTTACAAAAACAGCTGTGCAAAATTGGGAACTTACCCAAATTGTACCTTACAATAGTACATACTACTTTCCTTTTGTCAACCTATATTTGCACGCGTTCCTACCTGAAAAAGGATTGAGTTTGTGTTTCAAAGATAACATTTTCTTCATTTCATTCAAAAAATAAAATGGAATTAATATCAACGCGTAAAAAAACAAAAATCTCAAAATCACTGCACTGCATTTCGACGAAATTTCACCAAAAAACTGAAGACAAGCCAGCTAATAAAAGTTGAAGGAACCCTACACATCGGTGCTAATACAAAGGGTTCCACAGACAAATGCTCTGCTGTCGTTCGTTCGATGTAAGGAATGAGTTCCGTTAGATAAGAGAATGGGGTGCCTCGTACTCACAAAGTAGACACAAGTAATGTCTAGAAAAGACTGTAGAATGGGAGAAGAGTATAAAATGTTCAAATTAATCGATAGCATATTATTTTAGGGGATTTTTATCACAAAACTAGCTACTGAAAGGGTTCGCCCGCATAGTACCCTGATAAAAAGAAGCATTTTTTTTGGCGTTTGAAAAATCATTTTGGGCAAAGCGAAAGGGAGTGTCAGACTTCTACTGACTAAAAGTCACCCATGTTTCTTCTTGGGCCTTAATGTCGAGGCCGCGGTTTCTCTTGTGAACAACCCGCAGCCCCGACGACTGGGTAATGCGTTCATACGGAATAGTAAGCAGTGACAGTCAGGTGATGTGACCATAGATCGCAAGTTCCTCAAGACGTCTGATTTTAATGATTCATGTGCGTAGTGCATAATTATCTCTTGCCTCTGTAAAGGAATAATACATCGTTATGAAACCAGCAAGCCTTAGAGATATTTCGTGATTGCTATATGTATAAAAATCAATGCCACTTTTCGTGTTAATTTTAGAACACAAGAATGAGCTCACCTATCTAAACCAAATGGTTAGGCTTTGTTCGGACTATTTAGTAGGTGGTTTATGTGAAGTTTGCACAAAATCGGTCGAGCGGTTCAACAAATGAATTCAATAATTGGCGTATCATTTTGTTAATGGGGATTTTGCTGTCTTGCAGCCGGTAGGTGGCGCTAGTAATACATAAAAAGGATTAACGTCTGAAATGTGTCTACGATGAGCCCGGATGTTATGCAAAAATTAAACACTGCTTTAAAGACAATATACAGGTGATAAAAGAGAAATACATTTGTATGGAGAATCGCAACACCGTATTTCCACTTCGTGACGTGGTAGGCAACCTACTTTTAAAATATACTTTACCTATCCACGACTGATATGGGTGATCACAATACATGTATTCGCGCACGATATGATTAGTTATCATAATGGAAATAGCGATATTAAAATAAGGGAAAAATGTAAACAGTTTTCGATTACAAATATACAAATAATCTGATAACATTTCCTTATCAATAATGCCTTGTCTTTCGAATAAATCCACCGATTAATCTGCATTATTGATTGACATTGCAAAATATATACCTTATAGATCTTCACCAGGTGTGAAGACATCCGCAAGAGAACCAAGGTTATTGACGTAGCCCAAAGAATCTTCAAACTTAAGTGACAGTGGGCAGCGCACAATGCTTGCAGACCGGTTGGCCGATAGGGCCGAGAAGTTCTGGAGCGCGAACCAAAACACGTTGTTTTGGATGGCCGCACACTAGGTGGACCGATGACCTGGTGAAGGTATTCGCTGAAACAGGTCAACGTGGCGGCACTTGGGCGAGACCTTTGTCCACCAGTGGATGTCTTTGTCTTTGAATGTGAGCACTAGCCAACTTGTGCCACTGATGTGCGAGAACTCCGTCATTTCTCTTTTACCCCACGTAAAGGACTTGGGTCTGTACATTGACAGCAGTTTGAGTTGGGATAATCACGTCGCTCAGGTAAGGCAGGTAGTCACGTTCTCACTGCGGTCTCTCTATAGATTCAAGCATTTTCTCCCATCTAGCACGAAACTCACTTTGGTTCAGTCCCTTGTGCTCCCCATTATTGACTTTATGCTGATGTTTGTTATTCTGATATTTCCCAAGAACTTCTAAATAAATTGGATCGACTTCTCAATAATTGTATTCGTTTTGTTTTTGGCCTTCGTAAATACGATCATATTTCTTCCTTCCGTTCTCAGCTTAAATGGCTGCCTATCCGAATCAGGAGGTCCCTCAGATCTCTCTGCATGCTCTTCTCGATTATGAACGATCCACGAGCTCCCGATTATTTAAAAAGTTATTTCAAAGTGTTGGGCAGTTGTCATAGTCGTAATCTTCGAGCTTCCAAAAATCTTATTCTCCAAATTCCTTCACGCCGCACCTGTTTTTTGTCAAATTCTTACACTATCTCATCTATTAAACTCTGGAACACGCTACACCTAGGAATTAAAAAAGCTGAAAGCGAATTCACTTTTAAAAGGAAAGTACGTTCCCAATATTTAAATCAGACCAAATAGCTATTGTAAGTTAGTCATGGTAATTACCAGTTGTTTTATTTTTGTATTTGTTGCAATGTTTATTAGTTTATGTTATTTTTATAAGTGTATTAGTATTAATATAAGTATATATATATATTTTAATTGATATTGTTTTTTTTGTTTTTGTTTGTTTGTAGCCTACCACAATGTTGTCTTGTTTGACCCTAAGGCTGACTGGTAGAGAATGCCTTGTGGCATTAAGTCCGCCTATGTATCACTTTTGTGCATAAAGTTTAAATAAATAAATGATGATAAATCTTCATCAAGATAGCAAATGAATTCAACATGCCATTTGTGAAAAGTAACCACTGCATTTTTTGTTTTTATTTATAGCTCGTGTTCGCTTCTTCAGTCATTACAGGAAGTCCTGTATAACAAACATTCTTACCAAGGAGAATCTTCATCATCATCATCATCAGCCTATATTGTTCACACTGCAGGGACTCGGCCTCCTTTCAAGGAGAGGGATGGGCTATAATCCACCACGCGGGCCCAGTGCGGGTTGGTGGATAGGATTACCTTATTGCCCAGTAAAACTGGGTTGTGGAGGTTAACAAGTCAGTCAGAAAGAGAATGGCTCCGTCGGGGCTGCGGGTTATTTGAATGAGGAACCGCGGCCTCGGCACAAAGGGCTAAGAAGGAACATGGTTTTTGGTCAGTAGAAGTCTGACACTCTGTCGCGGGTTCGATCCCAGCACGGAACAAATACAGATAGAATAACTAGTGTGGGGCTAAGAATAAAAAAAATATAAGAGGGGATCGGACTGAGTCAAAAAAAATATGATTCTAATTAATCCGTCAGACGAAAAATACGTGTTTTTTGTTTAATTAAGTTAATAAAATTTACAATAATAAAACGCGTCAAAGATGAGTCAGAAATCATTTGTAGGTATTAAATGTACTAACATGTGACGTTTACGAGGAGTTCATATTTCATTTCACAGAGACCTACATACTCGGAGGTCACTGTCTCTTTAAAGTCCAGACACTGACGCAGCACTATAAGCAAGAAGGTTGTAGTTTGTTAAATTACCTTTTTACATAAACTACTACGCTTTTGTTTCTCGAAAATAAACCTTATCGCACATCCTTAAGCTGCATCCTTAGGAACGAAACTGAACCTAGCGTAACTGGGAGAATTCTAGATATTTTTTGAAAACTTAAGTATCGAGGAGCGCCTCTATTCTGTCACAAACCGTCCGATTATTCTTAGAAATTACTTCATTTGAAGACATAAGGTTACACATAGGGGGAGGTTCGTAGGGTTTCATATAAATTCGTACAATTTGTTATACGGATGATGTCATTAACCTTAAACGCGAGGGGAGCAAATTTTCTATACTTATAGCTACAGTACGAGCGGTGGAAATTATCCCCTTTATCTGGTACCTTATACCTTTAGAAAGAAAACTTGCTTTTATTATCATTAGTTATGGAACACTACGCGCCTGTCTACTCCGAAGAACCTCACCAATAAGATCAGTATATGTCTTACGAGGACGTTCCCTCGTTACTGCTGATTATTCCACTCAAAATAATCGTGACGCAACAATTCGATTAATTTAACACAATAAATATTTTGCACATAAATTGAGCAACGAATCAATAGCAGACCCCCTATCTAATCCTTCACAATATTAATAACATGAAATCTGAAAACTTAAACAGAACTTTATTCTAAAGATATAAAACTCATTTTAGAAGTAACAGAGATTGACACATGATTATTTATCAGTGTATAAATATGATAATATCAGATAAAAAATAAATATTGATAAAACAGAACGAAAACGAAATTGTGGTATTCATCGCAACAGTTCGGAAAGTGAAATACGTGTGTTACGAGGAAAATACTGAAAAATCAAAGATGAGTAACTCTTGCAAATACTACTGCGACAGGACCTTAGGGTGGATGCTGAACAACAAGATCATAGTTCTATTGTCACTCTTCTCATTCTCTCTGTTCGTGTCTACGTTAGTTCTGGCAGGTCAGAAGAACGCGTTGGCCGCTGAGCTCCACGAATGTAGGACCAATGCAGCTAATACGACAACTGTAGCACCATCATCAGAAGCAACAACAGTAACACCACCAGCAGCAGATTCAACCACACACACAATACCAGACACAACATTATCATCAGAAGGAACAACAACAACGGTTAAAACAACAGTATCAACAGAACCAACAACAGCAGCATCAACAACAACAACAATAGCAACAACAACACACAAAGATGAAGAAGGAAAAGTGTTACAAATACTAAGTGGTAACCTTTAACGAGTTCTTTTCATAGTGAAAGTGTTAATGTGATAATCGGGGTGGAAAGAATATTGATTCATTATTGTATTGTTTATAATCCTGGTGGTCGTTGGTGTCCGCAACTCCACGTAGAAAGTGTGTATTTTTCGTACAGTCTGTACCCAGAATTATCTGATCCCTTTTCTCACATCACTTGCACTTTTTTCTTCTTTAAACGAAGGTTCAGGTAATGGGTACAAACTGTAGGTGATTTGTTATTATAACTAAGTCTGTGTCGTGAGAAAGTCCAGTAATAGGTTTAAAATGAGCATTTTGGTACTGCATGGAATCAATATGACGTCAACAAGAGCCGTTAAAGTTTCATCATCAACTACATATTTTGGGATTAGCTTCCAGTCTAAGTAGATGCAGCCGAATACCAGTATTTTACATGAGGCCACTGCCTATATGACCTCCAAAACCCAGTAAGTACTGGGTAAAACGATATCGCTTGGTAAGACTGGTTATGAGACTTTCAAGCCACTGATTACCTGTAACGACTGTGAAATATCTACAAATGACAGCCGCGACCAACAGCTTAACGTTCAGGCTGTTTGTGATTCTTACTGTTAAAAAAAAAATCTGTAACCTAGACTTATTAGCATTGTAACGGCATCACCTATGATCGGGATCAGCTAATTAAAGTGGTTGTCACTCCAATACAGTACTTATAAGTACGTATGCTTTGGGCTATAATATGCAAACATATTTTTTTGTATACTAAATAGGCTTGCGTATAGCCAACTGCCATACATTTATATGGACTAGCCGATCTTTGGGTTGTTCCTAAGATATAGTGATTTTATTTCCATATTTTTACACTCCCTTAAAGTATGTCCCTCAGTTAGCGTAACACGGTTCAGGTTTTTCTGAAATATTATATTTTGATACTTTTTGTCGAGTTTTTCTTACTGTTAACCTGTTACTGTTACGCTGTTACTGTTACTGTTACCCTATTACAGTTACTGTTATCCAGTGTCATCCCACTGCTGGGCAAAGACCTAACTGACCTTTTGTAATAACATTAATAATATTTTAGTGATTTAAAACGACTATATCACGAAACACTGATAGAATGTGTCATTTTGTTATCAGTTAATTTGAGTAACTGGGCAGTTTTCCGACATTGTTACGTCTCTGTTGCACACATCAGTCTCTCTCTTTCTAAAGTATGTGTAATATTTATAATTAGCGCTCTTCTAGCGATCCTGGAGCAGGAAGAAATAATATTAAAATGTTTAAGATACGACAAAATGCTTTAGATATCTAGACCCTAACCCTTATTTTTTTGGTTCTAGCAATTTGAGTTAAGGCGATAGCATTTTTTTATATACTAAAATACATAATAATAAAAAATAATGACACATAACATGAATGTTATGTGTCATTTTAGACACAAAAGACAGCAAAGTTTTTTGTTGTATGATTTCATGGTGTAGCGTGTCATAAGTTCTACAATATTAATACTGTTGAAAAAATTACTTTAATATTTTAATTTTAGAAATGTGAACAATTGTATGACTGTAATCGATCAATAAGATAAGATATAAAGTACCAGTGCCTTTCATTTTTATAACAATGTATGTGTTATCAGCTGGATTTTGGTTTTACATAAATATCCGTACCTAAACATAATTTACACTCACTTACCTAGTTTTTCCTTCTATACAGAACTTCTTAACTTAAGTCATCTACGCGTATGAACAAAAAATAAGTTAAAATAAATAATATTCGATTATGAAAGATAAAGCGAGAGTTTTATGTCAAAATCCAGAAAGTTCTAGACATTCTTGTTTTTTTTAAGCTGGTTAAAAATCATCAAATAATCCCTCCCGCTCTTGGGCAGACCGAAAGGGGGGAGTGTCAGACTTCTACTGACTAAAAACCACCCATGTTCCTTCTTAGCCCTATATGTCGAGGCCGCGGGACGGGAAGTTTTAGACTTCCTTCAGTTTTATTTTATTTAGATGTCGTTATTAAGTAAGGTGAGTATCAGTGTTATTACAGTAAATTGGAGTCCTAGAAGGACGTATAACTTTTTTTAAATAATGAAGATGAAACTAAACTCATCTTCATTCTTTTGACGATAAAGAAATTGTTATAAAAATTCGATCCATCACCTGTAATCTTAGATAATACTTATTTAAATGGGACGTTGATAATACTATCGAAATAATCGATTATAATATATAACTAATGCTATCCATATTTCAGTTTTAAGATTGCGACATTATTCTGTACTGTCGCTTGAGTGTCCTTTTACTTATTTGCTTCTAATTTCAATTGCGGTGATACTGATAAGAATGCGAAGGAATAAGAAAAATAGCGTCTGGAAAGTTAAGTATGAATTACATGTACCTATGTAGATGACTATAAAAGTAGAACAATATTATGGAAACAATGTACGGAATTTGGAAAGGATGATATTTCTAGAAAGGAGACGACTCCTTAGATGACGAGAAATAAATAAGTGTGGAAGTGGAAGTCGTATCATTGTGCCTGGAGGCGGTATTAGTTTTAGAGCCCACTTAAAAAAAAACAATTGACTTCTAAAAATCACTAAAAAGCGGAAAATGACTTTACTTTAGGAACTTTACGTTATGAGCAGCGGAAAGCCTAGTGGTGTGTCCCTCAGACTGCAAAGTCATAGGTCCCAAGGTCGAATCCAAGAACTTAGATTTTTCGGATTCAAGTGCGTTTTGTATATCACCATAATAATATACCGTCTCAACATGAACGATGTAACCAAGTTTTTGTAACAAGACCTGTGGACGGTGAGTGATGGGCCAGCTCGCCGTCCATCCGTCTTACGACGACGACAGGCCACGAGTGTAGTTTGAGGCACGGTGTTCCACGCGTGCCTCAAAGAGATGTCAGCAACATGGAAGGGGCCCGCAAGGGCCTACGCCCGTCGGGGCTGTGGGATGTTGTAAGAGATTTGCCGGCCTTGACATAAAGGGCTAAGAAGGAACATGGGTGGTTTTTAGTCAGAAGAAGTCGGACAATCCCTTTCGCTCTGCCCGAGAGCGATTTGATGATTTCCCACCCACCAATAAAAAAAAGGTTTTGTAACAATATTCCGATTAATAAGAGAATTCATGGAGTTTCATGTCCGTCCTACTCCATAGAGATCTACGCTAGGGAATGAGGAACTACAGTTCATTCACAAGTTATTATGACTTGTGACCGGCTGTAGCTTTTTTTAGTCTATTTTGTATTTGTTTCGACTACTTAAAAGTAACTGGTATAGTCAAAGTCAAAGTCAATGTCAAAATATTTTATTTCACATAGGCCTACATGGGCACTTGTAAAACGTCGACATAAAAAAAAAGAGGGCACGGTTCGGTGCATTGGTCGATTCCTAAGGAGAAGAACCGGCAAGAAACTCCAAAGGTTACTCTTTTAATCTTTTAAAATGGTTTAAAATGGTTAACAATAAGTTTAAGGTCCAGACATAATCTTGGGACACACATGAAGGCTATGCAGATTAGTGTCTGAGATGGTCTTTTGAAGAAAGCACCACACAGATTTGAGTGGACCTGTCCAGTCAGTGCAAGCACTTGTCAGTTATTGTCGAGCTCGACTTATAACTCAAGGAGCTCGACGTCACGACGAACAATACCAAGGAAAGGACATTTGGGTAGGTCGCTTATAGTACTCAAACTGCCAGACAATCGTTAAAATTAAAGAAAGACCCACATAGTCCTCATATTCACAATATAAAAAAAAAAAAAAATTACCATATTAAATAAGTCAAGTTATTAAATGTCAAAAAAACACAAAACTAAATCAAAAACAAAAAAAATATGAAAATATTTAACAAGTAAATATTGGTCAAAAAATAAAAAATAATATCATACTTGAAAAAGTAAACAATGTCATAAAGAATAAAGAAAGTTAATAAAATGTCAAATTGTAAAAGAAAAATAAAATATATATAAAAAAAATCAATTCAAATTGGAGCAGTTCAATCCCAAGCTTTTTTGTCCTCTATATAATCTTTAACAGTATAAAATCCTTTCTGACAAAGTTTACGTTTTATAAAGGATTTGAATTTATTAAGGCTTAAATTTTGAATGTGGCTTGGTAGTTTGTTATAAAAGCGAATACATTGGCATCTAAATGATCCACCTATTTTCTTGAGCCTTGTTGTGGGTACAATTTATATTTATGTCTATTTCTTGTATTTATATTGTAAATATCACTATATTTCTTAAACAGCTTTATATTTTTGTGAGCATACAAAAGATTTTCATAAATATACTGAGAAGGAACAGTCATTACATTAATTTCCTTGAATTTTTCTCTGAGAGAGTGTCTCGGACTCAATTTATAAATTGATCTAACCGCCCGTTTTTGCAAAACAAAGATGGTCTGTATATCAGCGGCATTCCCCCACAATAGAATGCCGTACGACATGACGCTATGAAAATAACTGAAGTACACTAATCGGGCTGTCTCTACATTGGTTAAATTACGAATTTTTCTAACTGCGTATGCTGCAGAGCTCAGCTTTTTCGACAGTTTATCTATATGAGGCCCCCACTGAAGCTTAGCGTCTAAAGTTAAGCCCAAGAACACCGTGCTATCTTCAGGATTCAACTCTTCGCCCTTTACCAACACACAAGTTTTCACCTGCCTAACGTGAGGTAGTGTAAACCTAATGCATTTGGTTTTTTTTCCTTAAGCAGCAAATTATTAGCGTTAAACCAATGCACTACGTTCGAAATCGCGCTATTTACGTCGTCAACAACTGGTTGTTGTCGTTTAAGTTTAAACAAAAGCGAAGTGTATACTTGAAATAAATGCTTTGATTGGTTGATTGATTGATAATTTACATCTTTCTGTCAAGGAAAGCATCGTGAGAAAACCAGGGGGGTTAAAATGACCACTTTAGCAGATCGTATGAATGATCGTATGATCGTATCAATGTATCGTATATGAATTGCGTTAAAAATCCTAAAATGGACTTTTTAAAATAGAAAATGTTTCTGTGAACATTTTACGAATTTAATCAGAATTCATATTATTTTCCTATTATAATCTATTTGTCTAAATGTTCACAGACGCATTACTATTATGATAGATCTATTTTACGCTTTTTAACGCAATTCATATTATGATCTGCTAAAGGGGTCATGTTAGACCCCCAGCATACCTAAGAATATAAATCTCGACGACATGTAAAGTCAAGTCAAAGGTGCATAAAAACTCTGACACCAGGTTTGGCACAGAATAAAGAAGAATAAAAAAAAATCCTAACTAGATTTTTCTTCAAACCAGAATTTAAAGATCTCAACCATATTTACAAAAGCTTTCATATCTTACTTAAGATCTTAACTAAGGAAAGATACAATCTTTTATCGTGCATTTTAAACCACAGTTTAGTCATAACAGCTTAATTTAGTTTGAAAAGTGCTGTCATCGGCGACACCTTGCCCTCTAGCGGCAAGCCATAGAATTAGAATATAAATTGAACTCTTTATATAAACATTTATAATTTGCATTTAAGGGGAGGTTCTACGTTGTATGATTTAAGTTAGTGCCTTAATGTGCAGAGACTTGGTTGACTTTTTTTTTGGGGAAGTCATGAAATAACATCTCGCGCTTTTAGGCAAAGCGAAAGGGAGTATCAGACTTCTACTGAGTAAAAAAACCACCCATGTTCCTTCTTAGCCCTTGTGCCGAGACCGCGGTATTTCTTGCAACAACCCGCAGCCCCGACGGGAGACTTGGTTGACTTTCTTTGAAAGCCGGCACTTCATACCATACAAACCATTGTACTAATACTACAAGAGTAGAAGCAACTGCACCAGTAGAGTTTCCGATCTCTTCAATATCATTCTTCTGCCCTTAATCCCAATATATTTGGGGTCAGCGCAACATGTCTTCTGCTTCAATACTTCTCTATTTCAGGTCATGTCAGCAGTTTCCTCCTTCCTAGCCATATCATCCTTCACACAGTCCATTCATCGTTTCTTTGGTCTTCCTCTACTCTTATAGCCATCTTTTTTTACATCTACATTTATACTTAACATTTTTTTCACAACATTTTCTTCATTACTTCGCATCACATGTCCATACCACGACAATCGATTACCACACTACTTTTCTTTCACCGGCGCCACTTTCAGACTTCCTTTTATTTTATCCATTTATTCTTCATATATCTATTAATTCTCCCAATCAACCTTAAACCTAATGCTTTTGTGCTAAAGTTGAAATCTTGAAAAAAAGTATGACCTATTTGTATAAGCATAATATGCTAAAAAGTGACGTAAAAAAAGTTATCTCATTGAATTATTAAATTTAATATCAAATATCTGCTAGCTGCCCTCACATTTCCATATATTTTACAATCATAAAATATAATAAAATTAAATAAAACCTTAATAAATACATTATTTTACTGTGGCAACCCACCCTTAAATTCACCGGTAGCAACACAAACGACGTTCAGCTAATACGTTATAAATATTCATAGTCATAAGTAGCTCCCGACCTATCGAACGTTTACTACTTGGCCAGTGTTACCTGAACCGCGACCACGGATCCTCGATTCCCTTTAATCTTTATAACTCTTTTGCAAAGATGGGGTAGGTAGGTCTCGATACTTTGGCCGCCTACTCTTCACCAGGGGAAGGGATTCCGATACACATTATACGATATTTCAATTCAGTATTTATATTTCCTTCGGGAGTATGGCTTTAAATCCATGTGGAATGTTCTGGTAAATATTTTTATTTGGCGTTTTGTTTCTGTCTAATGGAACTTGAACATTTCGGGTATGATCTGTGTTCCCGCCTGCATTTAACCCGTCTGCCTGCAAAGAAAGAGTGAAGAGGCATCTTCTGGGTACGCTAACTCCATCAAGCGTGATCGGAGTCAAAAAAGAAGAAAGCCTTTTTTTTTAAAAAAGCCCTTTTAAAGGCAATTAAAAAAAAACAATTGACCCCTTTTAGTTTGATTGAATTTAAAATATCAGGCGGACTGCCATTTCCTCATAAATGCATGTATGATTCTAGGTTTTTTTTTAATATTAATGATAAAATGCCTTTTTTGTTGGCGGGTGGAAAATCAACAAATAACCCCTTCTGCTCTTGGGCTCAGAGATAGAGTGTCAGACTTCTACTGACTAAAAACCACCCATGTTCCTTCTTAGCCCTATATGTCGTGCCGCGGTAACTTCTGAACAACCCGCAGCTCCGACGGGCGACAAACCGCAGCCCCGACGGGCTACAACCCGCAGCCCCGACGGGCATGATTAAATGCCTTACGAGTAACATTGATGAGTATTTCTGGTTTAGATTTCTACTGATTAGATATTTTGCTATATATTTTACATATATATTTTTTTTAATTACATAAAATATGCTGAACTAAAACTAAAGCCTGTTTTTAATTCACTGGCCGATATAGTTGTCCGCAAAACCATTGTTAAGTTACTGTTCGATTTCAAAATCTAATAATTGCACAACATTTAAATGCCCCCTTTTCATTAGCGAGCAAGAAAATGTTTGGGTTTCTGTTTTAGTGACAGTACAAGTTATTCATCCAATATTGAAAAAACAACAGCTGTTCCATTCAATTTAATCTACACATCAAAATGTATGGAACCGCTCCTTCCTTTTAAACATCAGTTTTTATTTTAATTACTGTTAAAAATTTCACGGCATGGGGTCGCTGTCCCTTCCAGTTACTACATGACAATATTAATTTTTTACCCTCTAATTGAATCTAGATAGTTTCAAGTAATAAAACTATAAGCCTTGATATGTACGGACACATAAAAAACATAATCCCATAAACTATATTATGATATAAAAATACTCATATTCTCATTATAACAGCCCACGCAAAACCTATAAATATTCAAGTTATACTGTTATACTGCGGGTTTGCCTTCGACTAATAATATACTACTTTAGTATGTATATTTTTAAAAGAAAACAGTCAAAGATTGTGCGATTGTTGAAATCTCTTGTATAACCATTAAACGTCGTTGTGACATCTACCAACCTGCACTGAGCACGCGTGGTGGATTATAGCCTATCCCTCTCCTAGAGAGCAGGCCTTTTTTTTTTTTTTTGGTGGGTGTAAAATCATCGAATAACCCCTCCCGCTCTTGGGCAGAGCGAAAGGGAGTGTCAGACTTCTACTGACTAAAAACCACCCATGTTCCTTCTTCGCCCTCTATATCGAGGCCGCGATAACCGGTGGACTACCCGCGGCCCCGACAGGCGTCGGCCCTTTCGGGCCCCTCCCATGTTGCTGACATCTCTTTGAGGCGCGCGTGGAACACGAACGCGCCGTCGACACGGCCTGTTTTCGTCGTGAGACGGACGGACGGCGAGTTAGCCCATCACTCACCGTCCACAGACCCGCGTCTACGGTGGCCGGAGGTCATCGCGGGACCCCCGACGCCCGGAGCGCCTCCCGCGGCGGCTGGGACGAGAGGTTCTCTCCCTCTCGCGTTCCGCCACCTCCTTTGCTAGCATCACTGCTTCGCCGAAGGAGGCGACGGCGTCCCATTCCTCCTCGCCCCGGACCATCCGCATCCCGACCACCGGCTTGCACCAGGGCCGGGGGCGAGAGGTCGCCGCCGCCGATCGCCGCTACGAGAACATGGCGGGGCTCCGCCCAAGCGGGGCACACCTCCACTGTGTGCTCCACCGTGTCCTCCGGCCGATCCTCACAATGGTGGCATCCGGGCGTTTTCTCCCGCCTGATTCGGTGCAGGTACCTCCCGAAACAACCGTGTCCGGTGAGGACCTGCGTCAGACGGAAGGTGAGGGCGCCGTGGCGCCTCTCTAGCCACTCCTCAAAGAGGGGACTTACCGCCACTATCGTGGCGTGCCCTGCACGGGGTTGCGACAGTCGCTGTCTCCATGTCGCCATGAGATCGCACCGGAGGTCTGTCCGCCGCGCAGCACTTTGCCACGGCAGCGGAGTGACCCCTCGGCGCAGCGCCTCCGCGCGCCATTGATGCAGGCGCACGAGGACTATCGCCTCCAGATCCCACGGCGGCAATCCGGCAAGGAGGTTCGCCGCTTCGCGGGAGATCGTGCGGTACCCCCGTACCATCCTTACGGCCATGACCTTTTGGGGCACGTTCAGGTAGTGGGCGGCCCGCTTCCTCAAAGCAGGCGCCCACATCGGGGCCCCGTAAAGGGCCATGGACCGCACGATCCCCGCGTAGAGCCTCCGGCAGGAGGCGTTTGCCCCCCCCAGATTGGGCAAGAGCCACCTAAAGGCAGCCCCGGCCCGCTCCAGTCTGGGAGTCAAACGTCGGAAATGCTCCACGAAGTTCCACCGGCTGTCGAGGACGAGTCCTAGGTACTTCAAAGTACACTCGACGCCGATGGGAACCCCTCCCACCATTAACTGGGATCCCGACGGCAGCGCATTCCCACGTCCATGGAAGCCCATGGCTTCCGACTTGTGATGCACCACCTCGAGACCCAGCTGCCGGATCCTCTCTACGACTATCGCAACCCCGCGTGTCAAATTGTCGGCCGCCGCCTCGTACGACCCACCCTGAGCTAGCACCAGCGTATCGTCCGCGTAGCAGACTACGCTGACGCCGCTAGGGAGGTCGGCGCGCAGCACCCAGTCGTAACCGATGCTCCACAAGGGCGGCCCCAGAACCGATCCCTGTGGAACACCGCACGACATCTCTCGCCGGTTCCACTGTCCGTCTTGACCAGGGTAGATGACAGCCCTGTCTGTCAAATAGTCCCCGACCACACGACGAAGGTAGGTCGGCACCCGGTGATACCATACCGGAGTGCCTCCCTAATGCAGCTCCAGGGCATAGTGTTGAAGGCGTTGGCGATGTCGAGAGACACCGCCAAAACCACACCGCCCCGAGAGACTGCAACCCCCGTCGTGAGGGCTCTCACGCGCATGATGGCGTCCACCGTCGAGCGCCTCTTGCAGAAACCAAACTGGTGTTCCGCAAGATCCGGACCCATTCCCTCCAGGTGCTCGGCGAGGCGGTTTGCAATTACTCTTTCAAAGAGCTTGCCCACCTCGTCGAGCAGCACAATGGGCCGTATGCGGACGGCGAGTCCGCAGGGCGCCCCGGCTTCTGGACGAGGACCAGCTTCCCCGTCTTCCAACGAAGCGGGAACTGGCCTCTTTCCATGCATGCGCTTATGAACCCCTCTTGTCGGGGCCCAAGAGCCTCTTAGGCCAGGACCCAGGCTTTGCCAGGCAAGCCATCGGGTCCCGGGGCGGTATTTTTGGCACTCAGCCTACGTACCGCCGCTCTCAGGTCTACCCCAGTCACCTCCGGAATGTCGTCATCGGTTCCTGAATAGTCCGCTTCCGGCATCGCGGATGGCGGAGCCATTGGAGGGGGAGGATGCTCCCCTCGCGAAGGGAACAGAGCGCTCACCACGTCCTCCACGAGCTCAGGCCGGAGACTCTGCGTCAACGGGGGGGCCCGGGTGCGGAGTTGATTCCGCACCATCTTGTAAGGACGCCCCCACGGATCTCTGTTCAGAGTCTCCAGCATCTCCTCGCGGGCCTCATTCTTGGCCCGCTTACAAGCCTCGCGGAGGGTGGCCTTCGCCGCCCTGTACCCCTCATACAGCTCCGCCTCAATGGCTTTCGCATTCGGAGGCCGAATGCGGCGCCTGCGATGCCTGGTGTACAGGTGCCGCGCCGCCATACACTGTTTACGCAGGTACGACAGCTCTCGCGACCACCAGTACACCTGCAGCCGGGCGCTTCCTGGCCGGACTCGGGGCATTGCCGCATATCTCGGACATGGCCTCCTGGAACCAACCCGCCTCGGTGTTTACGTCGGCGGGCCTGACCGGTGATTGCACCCAGGCTCGCACGATCGAGGCTTCCAGGAGGAGCTCCCTGTCCAGCTGCCTCAGCGCCCAACGCGGACCACTCGGGGTCTGTGGGACCGGCGCACTTGGGGACTGGGCAGAGACCTCAAACCGGATATACCGGTGGTCGGAATAGGTCTCCACCCTCTCCATGACGCGCCAGTCGACGACACGCCGTGACAGAGCGGAGCTGGCGAACGAGATATCCACCACCGACTCGCCCCGCATCCGCACACACGTGGGTACAAAACCCCGGTTCAGGATGTCCAGGCCTGTTTCCAGAGCCCAGCACTCGACCATCCCACCCCGCACATCCGTGTAACGGGAACCCCAAGCCAAGCTCTTGGCGTTGAAGTCCCCGAGCACTAGTACGGGGAGGGAATAGCCTCCGATGACGACACTTAACTCCCTGAGGGAGTTTTGGAACTCGGCGAGAGTTCGGCTCGGAGAGAAGTAGACTCCCGCGACTACGATCTCCCCGAACCGTGCTGCTACGCACCCCTGACCCTTTCTGACCATCTCAAGGGTCGGGGTGCCGGCGGCGACCGACGCAATAATGGCCACTGAGCCACTAAGGTCCTCCACCCAGTCTGGCCTGGGCGGGACAAAATAGGGCTCAGCGACCACGGCGATGTTTATCGACCACTGCGCCATACTCTGGAGCAACAGATCCTGAGCGCAGGCGCAGTGGTTGATATTCGCCTGGAGGAGGCTTAATGGGGCCATTAATGGCAGTCCATTTCAGCCCCCTCCGGGACCTCCTGTGGCACCACCGCAGCGGGAGTTGCGGTGGCGTTTTTAACAGCAGCGGCGGCGGCGGTGGCGACTGCGGCGTTGACGACGGTGGGGTTGGTGGTTGCGGAGGGCCTTCCCTTCCCCTTGGCCTTGGCGGGTGGAGTGCAGGCCTTGCTCCCCGCCCGGTGCTCGGCCGGCTTCCCAGCCGCCGCACATGCATCGCAGTGCGGCGTGGCCTGGCAAGCCGCGGCCTTGTGACCGGGCTGACCGCAGCGGAAGCAAAGTTCGCTGCGGTCCACCTCCGAGGTGCAACGGCACCCTACATGGTGCCCCACGTGGCACCGGAAGCACCTCAGAGGTCTGGGCTCAAGCAGCTTGACCTGCACCCTCGACCAGCCAACCTTTAGTGTGTGGCCCTCCGAAATTTTCTTCGCCGCCGTCACAGGGCAGCTAACCGTTACAGTCAGCATGCCCTCGCGGTCCGGGCGTAGGGTGCCCGCCTTGACCAGCTCGGCGGAGCACCCCCCGGCCGCGGTGACGGCGGCCAACACCTCCTCCTCGGAGACCGAGTCGTCAAGGCCCAGGATGCGCAGAGTTGCGCACTTGATGGGCCTTGACACTCAGACCATGTCCGAATTTGGGGACGCCCTGAGCTTCTCTGCCAGAGCTCCGCGGACGAGGCGCTCGGTTCCCCGGGAATCTCCATCATTCGAGCCCCTGTCGCGGTGACTCGAACACGGAGGCCCCCGGTGATCCCGAGCTCCTCGAGGTCCACCGTCGCCTTCCAGAGAGCAGGCCTTAGTCCCTGCAGTGGGAACATTATAGACTGATGATGATGATGATGATAAACCGTTAAACTTGTAGGTCTAGTGGTCGCAAGCTTGACTGCTGAGCATGAGATCACGGGTTCGATTCCTAGATCAAGTGATGCTAGCGAAGGAGGTGGCGGCATGAGAGGGAGAAAACCTCTCGTCCCAGCCGCTGCGGGAGACGCTCCGGGCGTCAGGAGCCCCGTGACGGCTTACGGCCACCATTGACGCGGGCCTGTGGACGGTGAGTAATGGGCTAGCTCGCCGTCCGTCCGTCTTATGACGACGACAGGCCGTGTCGACCACAGCGCGTTCGTGTTCCACGCGCGCCTCAAAGAGATGTCAGCAACATGGAAGGGGCCCGTAAGGGTGGGGCTGCCGGTTGTTGTAAGAGATACCGCGGCCTCGACAAAGGGCTAAGATAGAACATGGGTAGTTTTTAGACAGTAGAAGTTTGACACTCCCTTTCGCTCTGCCCAAGAGCGCGAGGGGTTATTTGATGATTTCCCAGATTACTGGCCTGATGAATTGACTAAATATTATGTTAATAGCCAGTTCCTTCAGGTGCACAAAACCTGCAAACTGCTTTAACTTATCACTAGCATGTACTCTACTAGTAATAATAATAATAACTGAATATAAAATGTCTACCATCACCAAAACAGACTGCAATCTTATCTAATCCTAAGTGGAAAGGAGATTCATCATTGGATACTTCTAGACCATGAATTGCACATTCGAGCAACATGCGTCTTGCAACGGTGACTGTAATCCACCAAGAGCCTTACGGAGCGATAGATAAAAACACGTATGATAACGTGTGCGCTTACTTTAAATGTCGCTTTACGCAACGTCACGTGACTACGGATTCAGTGAAGGATTAGGTCGTAAATACTTTTTCGGTTCATACGACTAAAATAGTGAAGTTATGTCAAATTAACAAGAAAGGCAGTGTGAGCTAAACGGACAAACTGACAAGGCATTATAAGTCTTAAGAAAGGTGAATAATAAAACTTATTTCACGTCAAATCCAGCTTACACACAGGATGATTTTTTCAAGTTCGTTTGAATGTGCAATTCCGAAACTATGAGAAAAAATACTCAAAAGATGTCAAGCCGGATTTTTAAGGAAACTATAAGTAACTGCAATATTAGACTTTTGGAAAATCAATATTTCTAGCCAGGAATCGGAAACAAACCCGTTGGCTTTGAAATAAATCGGAAATAACTGTATAATTACACCATTCGATAATGACGCTAATCGGTATCACGTTCTAAGAAGTAATTATAGTTCTCACATAATATACCATCTCAACATGAATGATGTAATGTACCAAGATTTTGTAACAATATTCTGATTTAAAACAGTGTCCATGGAGTTTTTTGCCCGTTCTTCTCCATAGAGATCTACGCTAGGGAACTGGCAACTACAGTGCTTTCACAAGTTATTATGCCTTGTGACTGTGACTGTAGCTTAGGAGTGCAATACGTCGTTTCGGGGGTTGCTGCGTCGGGTTGCGCGGCGCCGGATGTTACCGGCGGCGAGTGCTGTAGGGCGCGTGCCGGGGTGGCGGGTGCGCGGGGCTCCGAGTCGCGGGGCGGCGTGCATTCGTTGTTCCGTGATTCGAGGTCTCGTGCATTCGTTGTTGCGGTGTGCGTCGCTGCGTGCTTTTTTGCTTGCAGTATTCGTCGTTGCGGGCATTCGGCGGCGTGTGGTTCGGCGTGGTGTCTTTCGGAATGACGTATTGCACTCGTAGTTTTGTTTTATGAATTGTTCTTATGACATTCAAAAGTGGCAGTAATGGTTTAATTGAAATAAATGCTTTGAGTTTGAGTTTGAATCTCCTCATATTTTTGGATTCGGGCGTCCATATTCACTTGAAAAATTCATTCTGTATACAAAACAAATAATTTTAATATTTACATTTTCCGGATCCACTAAAAGTAATTGGATTTCTGCCCACGTAATTAAAGTCTAGATCGGGCAAATAATTAGACAGAGACTTTTTGGAAAACGGTTTTTTTACATTATAATATATTTTTTGTTTGAACGATAAGCAATTAATGTTAGACATGATAATAAGGTGATTTCGATATTAAATTACTGGAACTGATAAGTGTATTTAATTAACATTTTAATTTGTGTAGTTTTTTTTTTCTGTGTCATATTTCAGACCGCCATCTAATATTGCTATTTCAAAGACGGGCTGACTGTTGTATATGTGATTAATTTTGAGATTTTCTTAGATTATGAACTATTTGAAAACGCCAAAACATTTTAAGCCCCGAGCTAGCTGAACCAGTCTTACTCGGTACCTTAAAAGATGACTGGATTAGACTGAATGTGGAAGGCGAAAGACAGGATATTCTGGCGCGACTTTTTCGATCTGCGGCCATGTTGACCTCTTAAACATGATCAGATCCTCACGGCACCTTCGCCGCGATTGACCTCGACGACACTTTAATTCCATAGGCTCCAGTGTGTGACGATTATTGCCCATCTCGACTAGTGCGTCAGTGCCACGTGGCCTGCCTATGGAAGAGGCTTATGTCCACCAATAGATTGCTAAAGGCTCAAGTTTATGAAATAAGATACGAAGATGTTATGATCCAAAGACGATGTAGGGTCACGTTTTAATAAATGAGATGATTTTGAAATGCACGCATCGCCAATTAAAAAACAAACGTAGTATTTAAACATGTCCTGAAGATTAATTTCCCAAATCTGACATTCCCATGACTGTGTCGTATAGAGATAAGCTTCCTTTTTGTATACGTAAGTTTTACAGCGGCCTAACGAAAGATTCTATCGGTGTTATGATAGACGATCGCGGCGATATTCTGAAGATATTGAAAACTCAACAGTGGAGTTGTATTGTGTTGTGGAGTTGTAAATAAAAAAGATGGATTGATTGAGTTTCTTAAATTTGTCCGTTAGGTGAGTGCTTAGACAGAAAATAAATAAAAAAAACTATCTACATTTTTAAGAGGGAACAGAGCCTCCAAGAAGTTTCAAAATAGGTATTTGAAGAAACTATAGCCGTCGCACTGCGTCAAGTCTGCCCCCGTAGAATGCTATAGTGAAAACCGATTGAGTTAATCGAAAAAAGCAATCGTCAAACTTGTATGAGGTTGACGTATCTCCCCATGCTTTCTTTATTTTTCTTTTTCTAATATATTCCTTTGTTTATTTTTCTTTTTTCTTCGCTGAGATCGTACTTTTGTTTCAAAGACACCGTGTGTCGGCGGCGTCCTTTCGTTCGTTTGTCAGTGTTGCCATTTTCACTCTTGGCATAGACTAATATTGTAGTTCGTTAGATGTGGAAATATTTTTGTCATATTTAATATACATTAGATAAATATTTCATATGCTACCCCTCCCCCCTCTCCCCCCTTTTACTTCCTTAGTGTTTATAATATATTTTATTTTTCGTGTTTTTCCGTGTACGTGGCGTCACCTTTGGGCCTTATCAGGATATCAGCGCTGTGAAATTTTTTATAAATGTTACAGCACCATGCTGAGATTGTGGCCTTTTGGCTTCGTACAGGACTAATTTAAAATGAATGTATGTATGTCCTAATTTAAGTGTTTGTCTTAGGTTTATTTTTTAATCATTATTTTTTTGTCAATTTGTTTTGTCCTGTGTGAAACCAATAAAAACTTTTTCTTTCTTTCTTTCTCATTTATACATTTTTTTCATCACATTTTTTTTACAAGTTTTTTTTAGGAAAGAGCATTTCTGGGTTCTTGTCCAGTTTGTTTATGTTAAAAATAACTTTTATAATTTGTCTATTACTCCTCTAATCACGGGCGTAAAAATAAGGTCAAAATATTTACTTTTGCAATGTTTTCTTACGAGTATCATATTAGTTGCTGAATAAAAGGAAGTCAGTGAAAAGCACTTATTGTCCACAGCAGACCCCGATTATAAGAAAAAAAGTAACTCTAGGGGCTGATTCAGAAAGAAAAAGGGGAATGATTTTGTACGGAGAATAGTAGCCCCTATTCTCTCTTAAAACATATTTAATTAAATTTCACGCTTTTTTGACAATACTATATTAATCGTGGAATCCTTCATTTCATTAGAGTTGTGTTCGAAACCAAATCTCTAATGTGTGTGTAGGTACCCTACAAATAATATATTTTACATTAATTTAAATATTTTTACCTCACAATATAATATTCAGCGGTCCGCTGCTTTATTATAATATTCTGAAAGTAACGTAGAAATTATTCCAATAACGTGCATAATCCTTACCGAAGCGGTAGGACTTAGTGCAGACTTTTACATATTTCCAAGTTAGTTCTTGTGTTTATGTTTTTAACATGTTCTCTTCAGTGAAAAATCGGTAATATTATAACGAACTTATGTAGATATTTTATAGCACATAATTACAGTTCTACTAAATGGTTGGTGAATATTGGAAGAGCATTACAAGTCACATTATTATCAATTTATTATTTACAATATTCATCGTCATCATCCACAGCCTTTTAATGTTCCCACTGCTGGGACACAGGCCTCCACTTTTTGAGAGGGAATGGGCTATAATCTACCACGCGGGCCCAGTGCGGATTGGTAGATGTCACATGTCTTCGAATTTTTTGGTTCTAAGACTTGCCGGTTTCCTCAAGATGTTTTCCTTGATGCTGTCATCCCAGCGGTGATGAAATAAATCACACAAAGTAATGTGACTGCCTGTTTTCGAACCCGCCACCTACTGATTGTAAGTTGGGGCTAGCACCACTGGGCCACCGCTGCTCTCAATATTAACAAACCACATTTTATAGAACTAAAATTATAATAAAATTACTACTTATATATATTAAAAAACTATTATTATAATAGTCCACATTTATTATTAACTGTGTAACATTTTTCTTAATATGTACGAGTATGCACTTCTAGTCTAATCAAATGCAGCTAATTTTTTTAATAATTATTGTAAATATTTAGAACATAATTATTTATTACATGAAATAGAGCATATTACTATAATGCTTGTACTATTTTATAGTCGATCGTCGACTGCTTCGTTGGTCATGAGTTTTCCCATCAGTAATTTCTCAGTAGCAGCCGCGGAGTCTAGGTTTGTGCCCGGTTGATGTCAATAGGCTCGACCCTTATTACGTGGGATTTGTCATAACTGGCGAAATGTGGGTGTACAGTCAGCAGCACCAATAATAATATGTATACACTTACCAAACTTTAGAAGCAATTTTCGCCTACTGTTATGATTTAATTTTTATGTTTCGAAGTGAAACTAATATTTTGGAACCCATATTATTATAAAGTAGTTCATATTTCAAAGTTGCAATCGTTATTACACCAGAAATTCGCGTTTGAACTTAGCAAAGTGTATACATATTATTGCTCGTGACTGTTCACCTCTGCTTCGGGGATTACAGGCATGATGTCATATTACCTACGTTATTTAGATGATAGTGTGAAAAGCCTAGTCATGAATTCGATAAAGAAATACACGTATATAATGAAGGTAGTTCAACTATTTCGGGTACATCGTTGTCAGAGTCCAAGTTTGACATGGTGGAGGTACGAAATAATAGTCTCAACACTGATTACAACCGATAACAACAAAATCTCAAAAAATCAATCCGATGGAAATGGATTTAGTACGGAAACGCGGTAAGTTCGATACAGGCAGGCGGAACGACCGTTCGCACTCGTGTCCCACCAAAAAGTGACGTCCCTCAAGTCAAATGCGTCCAATGTCAACGACAACCGACCACTGACAATTGACATCTGACATCTGTCAACTGACAGCTGTTAAACCAGACCTGCCAAGCTCTGTATCGACCTCACCCAAGCACATTGCTTGACGTTTCCGACAAACGATGATAAATGGCGTTATTCTAAATTAACAATAATCAATAAAAACTCTAATAAATTTATTGTGACTCGGTGTTCATTCTGCGACTTATATTTTAGACTATGTAAATATTCGTACAATTTCTTTCCAGAATAAGACCACGAGTCTCTTATACGTCGATACTGAGTCAGTCATCTCATCAAAGAACGCGTACAAATGAGATCGTTTCCCTACCAAATTCCTCTTACCCCCGAGCCATCAATTGCTAGCAACAAAAATTGATCAAATAAAAAATGTGGTAGATATTTTCTGGTGCCCTTTGAAAATTCTCCTTTTTGTATCACAATTTTGGTGTGAATAAGGTTATTGTCAATCAACGAGTATATTTTGAAGCCGGTTCGAAGGTTTTGTTGATTTCTGATTGACAGAGGATTCGAATTTGGATATGGTGGAATTGATCGCTGCATTTAAAATAATTCAACATGGCCGCCGCGAAATATTAAGGAATTTGTTCCGTGAAATGCGTCGGAAAATGTTTCAGGAAATGTGTCAGATTGTGGTTGTTTTTAAATGTTTTGTATGTCTTAATCTATCCATCTGTCCGCAGTGCGGTTATTACTTTAAAGTTAATAATATAATAATAATATTCCACAACTATCACACAACGCCATCTAGTCCCAATCTAAGCAGAGCTTGTGTTATGGGTACTAGACAACTGATAAACATACTTATATATTTTTAAATACATACATATTATAGATAAATTACACCCAGACACAGAACAAATGATCGTGCTCATCACACAAACATTTGTCCTGGGTGGGAATCGAACCCACGACCTCCGGCATAGCAGTTAGGGTCACTAACCACTAGACCAACAGGCCAGTCGAAAGTTATAAAACCTGTATGATTTTCTTTTATTCTACCATGATATTTTTTTAGTAATGTGCCTCTATGAGGAGGAGCTCGTGGCTTAATAATAACTGCTGGAGCTTGCCTAGTTTGGCCCGTGGATGAGTAACCATCCACTACATACTGAGTTTCACTCGTGCCTCGGAAAGCACGTTAAGCCGCAACGTCCCGGCTGTGATCGATCTTGGGCAGTCGGCAATCTTTGGAAACCAGTCATTGCAACGGATATCGTATGACCCAATATTAACTGGAATGTTGAGGTCAGATAGGTGGTCGCTCCATTTTTAACTTTTTGGTGTTTTTGAAGTCGGTTGTATTTTTTTTGCAAAACGTGTTTGTAATAAATAAGTATAATAATAAAATATAATTAATAAGCTGATAGTTAGTTAATAAGTCACATTGTAACTTCAAAAAGTTCCTTTATTCAAAACTATAACTAAACTATAACTTAAATAATGAGACGACCACCTAGTTAGCAACAAACCAACACCGAAATATTACAATATGTTATACAGTATTGCTACTTAGTTGACAAAGACAACATACACCATACAAAAGGCGCCAATGAAACTTGTTTTGACATATAATAGCTGAAAGTTTGGTAGTTAGCGCGCCTAGACATTTATGATTTATAAGTTATACGCATATGGCGGTTTTAAGAATTTCAAATGATTTAGACGGACGATAACAGTTTGAGAATTTATTTAGAGGTCAATGATTGTGTATTGTATTGTACGACTGATATTCAATAAATTTATATGATTTCTTTCGGTTTATTCGTTTGATTATCGTGAAAATTATGACAATTTTTACCGATGTTTAAAACAAATACAAGCAAACGAGGATAGGAGACGGCTCCCCTGTCAATCGTGATGCTATCATTTAATCCTTTTTCCTTCAAATCATTCCTCATTCTTTCTATGATATATCTTATTTTTTCTGTGATATTTCTCTCCCTGTCCATCCGTAATTATTTATAGTTGATAAGGAGCAAGTGCTAAATTGGGAATTATACATAATGTCCGGACATTATGAAAAATGCCCAATATGACAGTGCAATTTGATAAGAATAATTCAAACAATCAAATTAATTTTATTTTTATTTTATTTAATCAAATTGACATGCAAAAACTAGTGGATTCTTAAAGTAGATGTCCTTGATAATTAATCCAAATAATGAGTCTTATTATTTAAATATGTTTAATATTTAGTTTATTTTAAGTTAAATGACAATAACAATTCAAAAACAGTAATTAAATATGTTTGTATTACTCTGCCCTAAAGGTGATGGACAATTATGTGTAATGCCCGCATTAATCACCTGGTACATAATATAGTCGCCACTTTTTTAATCACATATTATGCTCCATCCCTTCCCAACATATGTCTTTAGCAAGACATACGACTTCAATTCAACTTTTCTGTAACAGATGCCACTTTCGAACTTCTTCTTTATTTTCATTTTTAATAGCGTGTGCATAATCAGCCTATAATTTTCCCACTACTGTTACCGGCACACACTCACAGAGGTGGCAACCTTTCTTTGAGAGGGAATTGACTATAATCTATTTTTATTATTTTAATGAGGAAACAACAAAAAAAAAAAAACAACAACCAAAAAAATTAAAACATGTGACATTTGCCTACCCGCACTAGGCCCATGGTTAATAATCCAATTTAATAACATTGAAAAAACTTCAAACAGCGTATACCTTGCACCACACCCTGCGGTCCCACCTGCCCACGGTGTGTAGATATAACAGTCTCAGAGCACTTACACACTGGCCTTGTTCTAATGACCAAAGTTTTCAGCGCTGCCAACTTAATATATACAAAATTACCATACCTATAACATTGTAGCTTAATGGTGCAAGGATAAAAGGATATTAGTATCAAATTGGCTTTTGGAGGTTGGTAATGTTGTTTGTAACCGATTTAGTGTGTTATCGGGTTTATTTTATCTATGTATTGATGTTTTGTGGTCTTTGATTGGGGTTATTTTGGGTGTTTTGATTGGTTGTATGTTTAGAAAGTATTTGTATTATGACTATGATTACTAATTTCAACTCTGTGTCTCACTAGTATTTTTATGAACATAATCTTCATCTGCCTAGCCTTTTTACAACTATGTTGGGGTCGGTTTTTTGTCTAACCGGAAGCAGCTGAATACCAAATATTTTACATGGAGCGACTGCCTATCTGACCTCCAAGACCCAGTTAATACTGGGTAATGCATGCATTTTGATCTGATAGTCTGGCAACCTGTCTTTAACAAGACTGGTTGCCAGACTTTCAAATCACTATCTCTTACAACTGCCAAAGCTAAGGCAGCCAGGACCAAAAGCTCAACTTGCCTTCCGTGGCACGGAGCATATAATGGGTGGTCACCCATTTACAAAGACCAACTTATGCAAGCGCAGCTTAACCTAAAGATCGGCCTGTCTCCCACCCGCGCCTTTAAGAGCGTTATATGCACTTGAATAATGAGAATCCGACTGTCTAATTAAAACAAAGGATAGCCTTCGCGGTTGTTGACTCAAAATGATTTCTTCACAGTTTTCTGAATGGCATCGTAAAGAAATTCAAACAAGTGCAGGTAAACGACGGGAGTAACTATGACTCTCTTGTACAGATTCAAGCTGAATGCTGGGTTGCTGCTGAATTTATAATATCTTCGGTGAGAACTGTCCTCTCAAGACAAGTAAGTAATCACTTTTCTTCCGGAAAGTACACACAATATGTTGTTATAACATGGGTTTTAATGTAAATAGCAAATGCAACCAACCCTTAATATCTAAAGAATCGGATCCAATGAAAATAAATATAATAAGCCAACTAAAAAAATCAAAAGTGTTTCATTCTGAACGTATTATTGGCGAAAATACTTGTGGCAAACAAAGATCTTTAACTGCCAGCACTATTTAAACTTTTCTCTATTAGACTTACTCCTACTGACCCGTATGATAAAATAGCGTGAAAGTATACACAGAACAATAACGTGTCGGGTTTAAAGCTCATAAAGTAGTTGCTCCATTGTTTACGAGTTAAACTCACCCGTTTGACTTTAACAACTTTTGTCGCAAAATATACCGACATGCGAAACCGCTTAACCGTTGGTTTTTAACACATCATCTGCCTTTTTACTTTTTTTTTGGTGGTCGAGAAATATTCAAATGACGCCCATCTGCTGTTGGCGGAGCGGAAAGTAGTGTCAGACTTCTACTGGTTTAAAACCACATCACAACAAATACCAAAATGAAGTACCTACTTTCATAATGAGACGGCACGGTTGGCGCAGTGGCTCAAGCAATGGACTGCTGCGCTGCGTGTCGCGGGTTCGATTCCCACACGGAACAAATATTTGTATGACCTACAGATAGTTGTTCCGGGTCTGGGTATTTGTGTATGTGAGTTTAAATGTTTGTGAACGCACCCACGATACAGGAGAAATTCCTAGTGTGGGGCAACGTTTAAAAAAGATAAAGAAAATATAGCTTATGGTATTTCACCAAAAAAATCTAATTAGTCCATCTGATAGATTTTCAAATACTAATGGACACGTATTTTTTCTTTTTTCACTTAAACAAGAGATGAAGACGATTTAATGCTTCGAAAAGTCGCGTCAAGTCGTGTGATGTCACAAGGTTAGTACTTGTATACCCAGAAAGTGATGTCAAAAGCGGGTCGCATGATCTTTGACACGTTTTATTTTCGTCAATTATAGTGGTAGTAATTTGATAAAACAATAAAGCACGTTTCCAATATTTTTGGACAATCTAACAGACATACTAATTAGATTTTATTGCTGATATACCCTATTATTTCTTTACCCAACTGTGTCTGGAACTGCTTCCAGTCTAACAGAAATCATCAACCAGTATTTTAAGTAGAGCGACGCTTATCTGCAAACCCACAACTTCGTACTGGGTTTTACGATACGCCTTGGTAAGACTGGTTGTCAAATTTTCGGGCCACTGTCAGTAATGACTGTCAAAGATCTACAATAGGGATGTTGACTGACTTTAAAAAATGTGATTCTAATTAGTCCGTCTGTTAGATTATCGAAAATTTTTGGTAATCTAAATGACGGACTAATTAGATTTTTTTTTGGTAATATCCCTATTTGACAGTCAGGGTGAACAGTTCGGAGAAAACTAGTTACCCACCCATCGATCAACCTAGGCAAGTGCAGCTTACCCTCAAGATCAACCATAATGGCTGTTATTATACAGCCACGAGCTTGTCTAGACCGAACCTAAATTACCACCTACATAAGAGCACTCCGCTGGACTCTGTGGCTCAGCAACGTGAGTTGGAATTAAACATTGCGAAAATAAGGTATCGCGTATTTTGATAACAGGCATTACAGAAGTGGTCTTTGTTTAGAACTTGATACTGAGAAGCTTAACTGAAATAATAATGTGCCAAATAACAAAAGGAACGAATCAAGTCAGTTGAAAACCTTTGAAAGAATTCGATCTGGGAAGTAAACGCTACAGCATCTGTAGCGTTTACATCAAATATATGTATAGTTTATGTATTTATATTACATAACTACACAAAACAACACAACGTATTTACACACAAACAGACTTATTACATACTTACTTCACCACATCGTTGTCAATATGGTGAAGTAGTCGACAGCCTCGGACACCATGGCCTTTCCTGCAGTAAGAGCGCAAGTCTTTAGTCACTTTTCCTGTTGAAAGCTTCTCTTTTTGATATTTGTATAAAATTTATTATAATTTCTTAATATCACTGTTTAATTATCACCTAATTACACATCACCGGTAACTTATGTTGTTCCTACAATAAATAATGCCGGACGATGTCGAAAGATTTCCAGATTCACGAGTGAGTCTTAGTTTTTTTACCAACATTTTTTTATTTTGTTGTGTGCACTTGTGATATTTTTTATTTATTTATTTATGTACATTAAAAATACAAAAAAAGGAAAAAAGACATAAAAAAATAGAAGAGCACAAAGGTACTGCTTATTTCATAAGATTTTTTTTCTAGCAGACCTGCGAGGAATATGCCAAATATTAATGGTTGTGTAGATATGTGCCAAATAAATGTGTTTTCTTTCTGTATTTATGTTATTAAAGATGGTGGCAATGGCATAAATGTAAAACTTGTTAAAGGAACAAAAGATACAGAAAAAAAACAAAGTAAGTCTTAAGTGCATTGTTTACTTATAAAAAAAAACCGTGCGTCATCATCAAACGCATCATAACATGATGTCACCTAAGTAGCTATCAAAACAAACAAACAGATAAATTATACCAAATCGGACTGGATTCTACTCGACTGGTCTAGTTTCTTATCGGTCAGTCTTCCGTGGGTTTCACTTTTGTATTACACTTATATAATAATTATTTATTATCAGCCTAGCTTTTTCTCGTCTATATTACTTTGGCTTTCAGTCTAAACGAACCTGGGGGGCTACTCTCTAAGCCTGTCAACAAAACTACGGCCCATTCGAAAGAACTTAAGTAACTTTGAAATGAACCATCATCTGCCTAGCCTTTTCCCAACTATATTGGGGTCGGCTTCCAGTCTAACCGGATGCAGCTGAATACCAGTATTTTACATGGAGCGACTGCCTATCTGACCTCCACAACCCAGTTAATACTAGGTAATACGATACCCTTTGGTAAGACTGGATGTCAGACTTTCAGGTCACTGACTACCCGTAACGACTGCCAAAGATCTATATATGGCACCCGGGACCAACAGCTTATCGTGCTTTCCGAGGGACGAAGGAAACTCGGTATGTAATGGGCGGTCACCCATCCACCGATCGACCTAGGCAAGCGCAGCTTAACCTAAAGATCGACCCGAGTAGCAGTTCTTATTAAGCCACGAGCTCCTCAACTTTGAACTTTGAAATGAACCATACTCCCTATAATGTTCGGATTCATGAGTTTTGAAAATACACCCGGAGTATAGACAACTGTTCAATCGTGTTGAAGTTCTTTTTTTAGTTCGGGTACCTAACAAAATCTATGTTCATAAGTGATACTGATTAGGAAACGCCCGTATCTTTGGCCGAAACTACGATTTTCGTGCTTCGAGAGTAGACCCCCTGATAAGTAGCCCGGCATTCTTCAAAAGACCATCTCAGACATTAATCTGCATGGTCTTCATGTGTGTATTATACCTTATGGCTAACCCAAACGTTTTTAAAAGAGTAATCTTTGGAGTTTCTTGCCGGTTCTTCTCCTTAGGAATCGACCAATGCACCGAACCGTGTCCCTTTTTACCGACGTTTTATAAGTGCCCATGCAGGCCTATGTGAAATAAAAAATTTTTATTTGATTGATTCGATTTGATTTGACTGTCTCTGGTTATGGTCGGCTGCCAGTTTAACCGGGTAAAACTAAGAACCAGTGTTTTACATAAAGCGATCGCATAATTATATGACTTGACTGGATGTCAGACTTTTGATTTTTGACTAATCGTAACGACCCGCGACTGTCAAATATCTACAAATGACAGCGAGGGCGTTGACCTCGCTGTCTTGACCTGAAGTTTCTAATTAGATACATGTTTAATTTGGATGACAATGCAATGTTAGGTAAGGGATAGCATTCATTATGGCGCATGCCCAAAGTAGTGACTTCTTATTGATTCCCATGATATGAATAATTAACGGAAGGGTTTATTGAAAAAGACGTCATCTCTTATGACTTAAATAGTTAGAGCAGTACAGAAATACAATATGATCTAGCGATACAATACAATGCATGTGACTAGTGCTGATGTGGAAAAACGAATGCCTCAGCACGACAAACATATCACACAAATGCCCGCCGAAAACGTTTTTGTTCCCGCCATTTAACCTGATTATGATTGGTCGTCGATAACTGTCAAAGTCTCCATGTGATTGGTCGAGACTGGCTCCAATCAGATGAGATCAATGCAACTACTTTTAATCATACAAGTTCATAGAAATTAGTCAACATACGTAAAAATTTCAGGCATATTTTAGCACTCTAAAGCGTGTTTTTTTTCATAATATTTCATTTTAGCTACGAGCCCATTCCGAAGATCGATCGATCGACCAACGAAACGCAAAATTTGGCCAAGAGTCGAAATAATCATGAACAAACAGCCTATCATGCCCATTTCCACGGCTATTTATATTAATTGAGAGCATTTATAAACAATACTTAGCAACGCACAAAATGAACGTCAAACACGCACAGTTTTCTTATATATTTCCGCGAACATTATAACTAGGGAACTATTTTTGTGCTAAAGGTCGTGGCCGTGAAATATTATGATTAGGTACGATGATGTTTTGAATGGAAAAGCCGTTGGACGTAAATACGGTCATACAGCTGCAAACTTTTAATAACCCTATTCGTGATACTAAAAACAGTTGTTTTCGTGAAATCCTTACGAACTCAACTGTTCTGGCTGATCAACCAATAGGTTTTATACATTGCTGATTTTTTGGTTTAGTTCACCTGCGTGAAACTAATATCTCCCAGGTGAATTGAGAATACTAAACCAATGTTAAAAAATGTAGTGTCCTGTGTTCACCTGGGTTACATGACCCAGTATTGTTTTTTTTAGTTGGTTGTTATAGTCTGTCGATATAAACAATGTTATGTGGGTAATAAAAATACGTCGGGTTGATTACTTTTTCATGAAAATATATCAACTGGAGGTGAAATAAATACAATTCAAATGCCTGATTATATTCACGTATGTCAAGTTGTTTGTTCGACGAAACAACTTGACATACATTGAATAACTTGTAATGTACCTAATATAATTAAATACTAATAACTATTTTACATACATTGACTGTCTCTCTGACCGCCACAGACCAGTAAATACTGGGAAACTTGATCTTAGTAAGACTGGTTGTCAGAATTTTGGGGTCGCAGACTATTTTGTAACGACTGTCAAAAAATCAACATCAAAATGATTGGCTCTGTATAAGTACTTTTTGAACGTCAAATTTTACAATAGACAGTCCCCCAAAACGCCCACCCTTCGAGAAGAACTCATAATTAAAGCCGGGACCAACGGCTTAACATGTTTTACCAGACAAACACCAAAATGCAGTACACAAAACGCATCTAATCCTAACCACGCAACGTCTAACATTTGATCAAAATGATGTCATTACCGTTCTTAAGGCTGATCTACACAAGCGTCTTTGGCCGTAACTCAAACGCACCGCAACTCAAGTAAATCCTACTCATTAGTCGTCGCGACCCACTAATGTGTTCTCGTCCTATTAAGTGACGGCTTACTTGCTTCGTGTGTACTTGGGTTTTATCATGTACTGTGAATCTTGTGGGAGATATTGCTGGGGTTTTTTGTGGTTCAGTTAATTGGGTATTGAGAGATTTTGAGTGTACTTGCGAAAAAAGTAAATATTGATACATTTTGTATTATATTTTTTACGCGTCGAATTGAGAACCTCCACCTTTTTGTCAGTTAACAAGTGAAATACACCCTAACATTTTGGGAGAAATAAGGACATCCCGACTTAGTACATCATTTATTTATGCGTGAATGTGACATAGACATTCAAACCAAAAATCAGACGTCTGTGTGAATAGTTTAATACTTTACGCATGTGGGTTATTAATGGTATTGAGACAAGTAAATAATATATCTATGTTTGACAAAATGCTCTTTATGTACTGCGACATTCATTGGCCTAATTGCTCCTCCTGTTTTTATGGAGATTCCCCACTTAACAGAAGTGTTTACTAATCCAAATCCCAATACCAGGAAAACACGAACCCGTAGAAATACACAAAATCATCCCAGAAAATATTTACAAAGTAATCTATATACATACATAGACGGTAAACTATTACGTCAACATACTGGTAATATCGCTCACAAAATAAATATTTTTCATGCTACCAGACATTTTCCATCGTTCATCCATCATTGTATTGCCCCCAAATCTTCAGGTGAATTTTCCTTAACATGTCCATAAATGATGACCTGGTTCATATTTTATTGTATGGTAACTTTTTCCTCGTTTTTACAGAAAAGGATAAGGCAGAAAATTTGGATATGATTTGACTTAATATTTTGCATGAATCAAATGATTTAAATAATTGATGGCTTATTTTATATTTTAGTATTCGATTTTTATTTTTATTTTAGTGATTGTCTAGCGGTATGACCGTCAGTCTGCCATATCATTGGTCTTGGGTTCGAACTCAAGACCAATGATATGGCAGACTGACTCAGAATTTCCGGATTCAAGTGCATATTGTGTAATTATCACTTGTTTTAGTGAAGGAAAACCATCGTGAGCACACCAGCTTACCTGAAAGATTTTCTCGCGACACCATGTATAGTTGTAAAGCCAAATCAGAGACCCAAAAATGGCATAAAATATTAGACACCACGTTAGACACTTACCGTGTGGTCAGTAAGGTCTAACGACCACACACTCTAGTTTGACACTAACCATATCATAAAGAAGAATTTTCAAAAACAATTTCTTAGAGTATACTTTCGTTAGGTACACGAGTACGTATGAGAGATGAGAGTATATATATTTAGATATTACATTGTTATCCAAACAAATAAATTTAACATTTTTTAGTGAAGCGCCATAAAATCTTAATGTTTGTTACTTATTAACGGCTAGAAATAGCGGCGGCTTATGGCAATTATCACAGCTATCATATTATTATAGACTTTTCGCAGTCAATGATATAGGGTCTTAAATATGAATGTACTACCTACGCTTATAGTACGTCTTTAAATAGCGCAGTGAATACATAACATTGCTGTTAACGTTAGGCAGAAATACCATGTATATACCTTACAAAGGCGGTGTACCTAACACACGTTTCAGGAAAATCATTTTAGTCTACCTAAAAAAAATATCACCCATACATACAGTTAAAAAAAAACCAATTAGCCCGTCGGATGGGTATCCAAATATATTGGACACGTATTTATTCCTTTTTCACGTAAACAAACAATGAAGACGATATACTGCTTTTAAAACTCGTGTGACGTTATATTCCAAGACATTAGTATGACATTTTTTACTAGTCATTGACGTCACAAACCCCCACAAAATCGTTGACACGTTTTATCTTCGTACATTTTTATTAATTTGATAAAAAAAATACGTATCCAATATTTTTCGATAATCTTACAGACGGACTAAACAGAATCACATTTTTTATAATAGATCAACTCAGTGCGCTGGAGAAGAAATTTGTGAGTACTGAAAAGTATGACGTGCTTTGCCAAGAAATTGAGAACATAAAGCACGCATCTGTGCGTGATAATTGGCCATCAAGCAATTATGTAAATAAAAGACGCGGGGCATGTTTACAAAATAGCCCAGCTGACAGTGGACCTTTGGGTCTTAATTATGTGCCTACACAAACAGCTGATGAGGTTAACGACCGCACAAAATCGGCAAGTCATTCCCCGATAGCTAGAACTTGCGAGGAACGTGCTATCTCTTTCTCGCAGAAGCTAAAAGATGCGACAGATACACAGGGACACGGGAAGGCGCAGGCGGCGATGCGAGCTTCAAATAGTGCGAGCGAGAACGGTTTTACTCAAGGACAACGCGAATGTACGGCAATGAGCGAGAGGCAACATGAAGGGCGCGTAGAGGACGAGGCTACTCGTACCATCGCGATCTCTAGGCAGCAACGCGACGACGACGACGTGCGAGCCGCGTTAGAACGATCCCCACCCATCACCGATAGTGTGCCAGGATCCCCAGCAGCGGAACGTCGTGCGACGTGTAACTCGAACCTGCCAACATGGCCGCAATTGATTGCGAAGGGTATGACTTCGACGGAGCCCGAGTTAAGTAGTGAGCAAGTGGGAACGGAGAAAAATACAGAGTGGACGTTAGTGCAACGAAAATCGTCAAAACAATATAAACTGTTTGGCCAAAGAGGTCGCGCAGTTACGTCCCCAGGTGGAAAGTTTAAGGCGGCGGATGTAAAAATACCGCTATTTATATCAAATGTTAGTGTTGAAGCTACTGAGCACGATATTATTAGTTACATTAAGGAGAAAACTAACGAAATTGTGTCGTTAAAAATGATTAATATGAAAACGTCTAGAAAATATAATGCCTTTAAGTTATTTGTTTCTAAGAACAAGTTGGAATTATTTTTAAATGACAAGTTGTGGCCAGACGGCATAACATTTAGGCGTTTTGTGCGGTTTATATACCGTAAACAACAGGAACAAGTTATAGCTTGATAAAACCTTTCTTTATGAACGAAAATAATATCAACCATTGTAAGATCATTACTTTTAACTGTAAGTCTGTTAAGCGATCGATCGAAAGTGTTAGAAAGTTATGTAATATGTGTGATATTATATGCCTCCAAGAAACATGGCTTCTACCCCATGATATTCCTATCTTAAGTACCATATCAGATGAATTTGAATATACGGGTAAGTCAGCCGTTGACACAACTGCCGGGTTAATGATTGGAAGGCCGTATGGGGGAGTAGCCATTCTGTGGAGAAAAGGTGTGTTTGATACAGTCACTGTGTTAGAATGTAACAGCAGTCGTCTGGCGGCCATTAAAGTTAGTACTAGCGGGCGCTCGATTATTGTAGTTTGTGTGTACATGCCGACTAATTCGCCCGATAACTTGCCTATGTTTACGGAAGTGTTAGGTGAGATCAGCGCAGTGGGTGCGGGCGGTGGGGTCGAGAGTTTGTTTATACTGGGTGATTTTAATGCACATCCAAACGAATTGTTCTTTAGGGAACTAGTGAGTTTCTGCACTGATCAGTCGTTTGTTTGTGCTGATATTCAAAAGTTGGGAATTAAATCTAGTAGCTATACTTTTATTAGTGAGGCCCATGGATGCACGAGGTGGCTTGATCACTGTGTAGTCTCTCTTTCAGCTTGGGCTGCAGTGAACAAGGTTACCATAAAAGAAGACGTATATACATCAGATCATTTACCACTTTGCATTGAGTGCGACTTAAATGTAGTAAGACCTAAGGTGGTAACAACACCTACGCCTTGTAATAAAGTAATTTGGGGGGAACGAAATGAATCGCAAATTGACAGATACCGTGAGCTGTGTAACAGTAAACTGCGTGAAGTTGATTTCCCTCTAGAGTTTCAAGAGTGTAGCCATGGTTTTTGTAATTTAAGAGAGCACAAAGCTATTTTAGATGCATTATACAATAAAATAATAGATGCGTTACGTGATGCAGCCGAGCAAACTCACGAAAAGGCAGGGACTGTTGGTAGAGGTAGGAACCGTAAGGCATTGTGCGGGTGGAATTACCATGTAAAGGATGCACACCGAGAGGCCAGGCTTAAATTTCAAACGTGGGTTTTATACAATCGGCCAACCTCTGGAGTTATTTTTGACCAAATGCGAGTAGCCCGTAACACCTTTAAGGCTCGGTTAAAATGGTGCCAGAAGAACCAAGAGCAGATCAAGATGGACATGATAGCGAAAGCAAGAGCAACAAAAAATTTCGATAAGTTTTGGAAGTTCACGAGTAAGCTTGATATTAAGCCTGGCCTATCGGTGAGTGTCGGCGGATGGAGTGATCCGGGGGGGATTGCGAATATGTTCAAGGAACATTTTACAGTGCAATCTCCTCTTGGTCCCTCGACAGATGAGATCAGTGCTGGGCCTGGAAGTCAGGGAGATAAGTCTTTAGTGTTCTTTTCGGCCAGACAAGTTGCCACAGTAATTAAAAATATGAGCAGAGGCAAGTCTCCCGGACATGACGGGCTCAGTATTGAGCATTTCAAGTTTGCTGGGATGCATCTACCAAGAGTTTTGTCGGTATTTTATACTATGTGCCTTAGCCACTCTTACTTACCTGCTGAACTGATAAAAACACTGGTGGTTCCCATAATAAAGAATAGGACGGGCGACATATCCGATAAGTCAAACTATCGACCTATATCTCTCGCAACCACAATGGCAAAATTGCTGGACGGTATGATTGATTCCAGCTTAAAAGAGTGGCTATCCGTGCATGACTCACAGTTCGGGTTTCAACCTGGACTGTCAACGGAAAGCGCCATAGTAAGTCTTAAACATACCGTCCAGTATTACACTGATCGTAGAACGCCGGTGTACGCCTGTTTTCTGGATCTTTCCAGAGCTTTTGATCTAGTAAATTATGATATACTCTGGAGGGAGCTTGAGGACAGGGGTGTATCGGCAGGAGTGCTCAGGATTCTACAGTACTGGTATGGGAATCAACAGAATGTTGTAAAGTGGTCCAATGCACTCTCTGATCCATACAGGTTGGAGTGCGGTGTGAGGCAGGGTGGTCTGACATCTCCAAGGCTTTTTAGCGCGTATATCGATGGCCTTATCGTGGACCTCAGCAATATGCGGGTGGGATGTAGCGTCCATGGTGTAAAAGTCAATAGTATCAGCTACGCTGATGACATGGCGTTGCTGGCGCCGACGGCAGGTGCCATAAATAAAATGCTGCGGGTTTGTCAGACGTATGCTGCCTCGCACGGACTTATCTATAATATTAAGAAGTGTGAATACATTGTCTTTAGGGCCGGCAGTGAATGCCCTGATACTATACCTAACATTACCCTGAACGGCTTAAACATCAAAAGAGTAACAACAGTTAAATATCTTGGGCATTTTCTCGCTGACGACCTTAAGGACAATGTTGATATTGAAAGGGAGCGTAGGGCTCTGGCGGTCCGAGGTAACATGTTGGCCCGAAGATTCGCCCGGTGTAGCACGTTAGTGAAAATAACACTGTTTAAGGCATATTGCCAGTGCTTCTACACGGGGAATCTTTGGATCAACTATACCAAAAGAACGTTGGATGACCTACGCGTACTATATAACAACATTTTTAGGATGCTGTTGGGACTGCCGCGATGGTGCAGTGCTTCGACTATGTTTGCGCAAAACCGAACTGACGGCTTCCACGCCGTCATTCGCAAGAAAACTGCGTCGTTGTTGTCAAGGTTGCGAGCGAGTGGCAACAGTATCCTAAAAACTGTGGCGGAGAGTGTCGACTCTCCGATCATTAAAAGTTTTGTGAGAAGGACAATCACTGAACATTAGTTTGGGGATGTCCTTTTCACAATACTATTAAGTCTGTGTTTTTCTGTTAGATTTTAACTACTAACACTAGATATAAGTTGTTTTATTAATTACTAACACAATGGATCACGTTGTCTGAATATCAATAAATTATTATTATTATTATTATTATAATCTGTCAACTACCGTAATGTAGCTTGTAGGTTGTAGTAAGTTTAGTAAGTAGAGTAAGTTTAGTACAGTCATGAAAAGCAAATATTTTATTTAATACCGTCGAAAAGTGCATATTTCGGGTTTGAATTTAGAGGAGCTCGTATCTAGATAATAGTTAAGTATTCATCACCCACGATACAGGAGAAATTCCTAGTGTGGGGAAACGTTGAAAAAAAAAAACAAAAAAAAATTGCGTCAATCTTCAGGTTAAGCTGCACTTACCGAGGTTGGTTGGGTTATAGGTGAACCATTACATACCAATTTTTTTCCGTGCCTTGGTAAGACAAGGCACGCAAAACCTTATGCTGTTACTCCTGGCTGTCATTTTAAGTTCTCATAAACTTATGAAAGGTAATCAGTGGCCCGAAAGTCTGACAACCAGTCTTACCCACTACTAAGTGGGTTATGGAAGTCACGTAGGCAGTCATAAATAACATCATCATCAGCCTATAATGTTCCCACTGCAGGAACTCAGGACTCCTCTCTAGCGGGTAGTCCACCGGTTATCGCGGCCTCGACATAGAGGGCGAAGAAGGAACATGGGTGGTTTTTAGTCAGTAGAAGTCTGACACTCCCAAAAACACACCCACCAAAAAAAAAAAAGGCCTCCTCTCTAGGAGAGGGATGGGCTATTATCCACTCCGCGGGCCCAGTGCGAATTGTAGATGTCACATATCTTCGAATTTTTGGTTCTAACATATGTCGATTTCCTCACGATGTTTTCCTTCACCGTTAGAGGTAGTCGCTCCATGTAAAATACTGTTATTCAGCTACATCTCATTACACAGGTAGCCAACCCCAATAGGGGATCGGACTGGGTCAAAAAAATATGATTCTAATTAGTCCGTCAGTTAGATTATCGAAAAGTATTGGATACGTGTTTTTTGTTTTATCAAATTAATAAAAATTGACGAAGATAAGACGCGTCAAAGATCATGAGTGGGGGGTTGTGACGTCATCTGTTGGTGAAAAATGTACAACCATGTGACGTTTTCGAGGAATTCACGAGTTTTCGAAGCATTGTATCGTCTTCATTTTTTGTTTATGTGAAAAAGAAAAAATACGTGTCCAATATTTTTTGAAAATCTATCTGACGGACTAATTACCCGACTGCGGCGAAGCCCAAAAGGAGGATATTTTTTTGTCCGATGCCCTCTACCACCTAGGTGGTTAATGTTGAGTCTACTCGACGTCGATGATATGACTGTGGTCTTAACGTTCCAGTTTTGCCCGAATGGTTAGGCAGAGGAGTACCTTATAGTTCACTCTAGTACAATATTAAAGAAATAAAACTGGCCAAGTGCGAGTCGGACTCGCGCATGCAGGGTTCCGTAGAGATTTTCCATGTTATTTGAACACCGTAGAATTTTTATAAGATTTCCTGTAGTCTCACATAATATACCATCTCAACATGAATGATGTATGTAATATACCAAGATTTTGTAACAATATTATATAATATATATTTTTTAGAGACCTATCCAACGACATCCCACTCAATGAACTTCCCCACTTTAAAATAAAACTATAAGGGTTCCATTTGACTACGGAAAACTAAAAATGGTTACAGTGAGTCAATCTTAATAGATAGAATACCTATGCATGACATTTGTGAAACTTAAACCGTTTAAGCAGCACACGCTACGGAAGCTCTCAAAAAAAATATTTTTTCCCATTTTTGCAACATTTTTCATTTATGCTCCGCTCCTACTGGTTATAGCCTTCCTCGATAAATGGACTACCCAAAATAAAAAGTTTTTTTCAATTCCAACCAGCAATTCCTGAGTTGATCGCGTTCAAACAAACAAACAAACAAACAAACTCTTCACCTTTATAATATTAAGTATAGATATCACAGAGTACAGTCTGCAAAACTTAAAAAAAAACTGTTAAGTTCCCAGAAAACGACTCCCATACTCAAAATACCTTTATTTACGTTATACGTCCGTGTTTTGTTATGTGCACCAAATATCAACTCAAGCGGTCCATTAGAATCGAAGAAAATTGACTGAGACCGACAGACGAACAGACAGACACACGAGTGATCCTATAAGGGTTTCGTTCTTTCCTTTTGAGTTACGGAACCCAAAAAATGTTTTGGTTTTTTTAAACCAACGAAAAATTTTATTTCGGTAACTGGATCGTAAAAAGTATACTTATCATGGCAAAAGTTAGGATTCCATGTCACCGTGTATTGTATATAAGTTAGCATACTGCATCATTCGCACGTAGATAAACCACAGCTGCTGTGTATGCCGCGGCTCATTAGTGCGTATTCTCTCAACCTTTGTGACGAACTGACGATACAGCACTGCAACAAGCTATCGTGTAAGTCAAGTATGATTGGAGCCGTCCTTGTGCGCCTAAAGGATACTGCCACTACATCGTAGCATAATATGATTGTGCTATGAGACCCATACTGATACTGTTAACCTGCAGTATCCCAATGCTGGACAAAGGTCTCTTCGGACAAAGGATCACTGGTTGCTAGTCTTGTCCACATCATCCAACCATCTTCTACGAGGTCTACTACACCTTCTGGTTGTGTCAGGGTTCGAGATTGGGACTATTTTGGCCCACAGCTCATGAAACAATATTCATCAGATCTATAAGTATGAGACTATGCCCACTTGCTAATTTTGTTTTTTTCGTAATCCGTGCTTGTATATATTTTTTTAAATATCTGTTAAAGCATAGTAATTTGTGTATTGTTTTTTTTTCTTGTATGCCCGGTATATTTCTGCGGCAAATAAATATTTTTTTCTTTCTTTCACTAGACTGTTCCTCACTGACCAACAACGTAGCGTGTAATGCAAGTTGCGTATCAAAACCAGCCAAAATACTCGCCGATAATAGGGTAGTTAACAAAAAAAATCTTATTAGTCCGTCAGATAGATTTCCAAAAAATATTACATACATATTTTTTCTTTTTTCACGAAAGCAAACAATGAAGACGATATACTGGTTTGAAAACTCGTGTGACGTTATATTCCAAGACATTAGTATGACATTTTTTACTGGTGAGTGACGTCACAAGCCCCAACTCAAATCTTTGACGCGTTTTATCTTCGTTAATTTTTATTGATTTGACAAAACAAAAAATACGCATCCAATATTATTCGAAAATGTAACAGACGGACTAATTAGAATCATATTTTTTTTAATCAGGAAATATGCCCATTGTTCTCGCTCTGTGTCCAGTTATGTGGTGACGGAAAGGTCTAGTGGCATAGTTACATTCCTTTCACCCGCGTAAGTGATGATCGTTCTAAACCTGGGTGATTGATAAGTAGTAGACCATGGCGTATTTTTTTATCGTGCCTGTTACGTTCATGGCACGATCATGGTATTGTATTGTACGGTGTAGTGAACACAGTCCTTTATATAAACGGAGGAAATGAGCTTCCTTACACGTATGACATACTTGCGTCTACAGTTCATCCACAATAATGTTGGCATCCACTGTCAAAATCACAATGATTTTTAATGACTGCAATAAGGTTGCTGATTGCTATTATGCTGTCATTGGTAAGCCTCAAAATTACAGTAAGCGTTATTCTTGGACTGTTACGATAGCAACTTGTGATGCCCGCGGCTTTGCCCGGATGAATCTCGGTCAAATTATATAGTAAACTCTTCCTCGAGAACTACTCTATCCATTGGTGTAAGCAGCATGAAAATCGGTGCAGTAGTTTCTGAGTTTATCGCTAACAGACAAACAAACGTGATGGAGGACTTTGTTTCATATGTGGTGTGGTGAAGTGGAAGTTTAAACTTTACTTTTTAATTGTGCCAAGTGATTCCTTAAGGAATCCCTTAAGAATAACTAACCAACTTCCTAACTTACATTACTCGTATTTTGCACCCTACCCCTTATTATTTAACTTCAGGCCTTTACTTAGAAAATCTTTTAACCCTTAAGGTGTCCGGGTGTTATGACACACTAAAATTAACTTAAGTACAATAATAAGTTTAGTTAAAAAAAAAATATTTTAACGTGCAAATATTGCGAAGGAATTTTATTAGGCAAGCCCCATAAGGTGGGTGCTAAAAGTTAGCCTGTAATTTATTTATTTTTTCAAAAATTTAAATTTTGTTATCTTTTTGCACGTCAGTGTCAGGTTTAATGTTGATAGAAATATGATTCGCACACGTAATGCGTATGTATTCATAGAGATATAATCATTAAAATGATGAATTTATTCCTCTTGAGTTGATTTAATTCCATTTGATGAAAAAGGCATTCAAGGAAATTATATTAACTGAGAGGGTTGTATTAGTGATTTTAATCATTATTACTCAAAAAAGTCACATTTGCCACGGTAGCGGATCCTATTTTATTTAACACTAGCTGTTGCCAGCGACTTCACCCGCTACAACTCGAAAATTATGCCCCGGGAAGATTAAATCGGGATAAAAACTATCCTATGTGTTAATACAGGGTGTCAGCTAACCAAATTTGATTAAAATCGCTCTAGCCCTTTAGTCGTGAAGAAGTAACAAACATACAAACTCACACACTCACAAATTTTCGCCTTTATAATATTACTGTGATACAATCTGACACTGACCGGCAAATTGCAATTAACGTAAGAATTCAAATTTCACGGTCTACCTTGGAGGTTCCTCCTTAAATAAATACAGGCTGTGTGTATTCTTATCAAACATTCATAGCTAAGCGCACAACAAGTGCTTTTCACAGACGATAAAATATAGGTTCTGGGTGAACTAATCGGGATTTTACGACACTCAACTTTATATCTTAATAGAACTCGAAACAACGTTGACATTTCGTTGCAAAGAAAAAACTTTAAGGCCTTTTTTTATGAACATTCGTGGTAGTATTATCAAAATGTCAGCTTGTTTCTAGCACATATGATAATTAGAGTTTTTGTATAAGTTTGTGTTTGAAATGTCAAATGATTTAACGTGACCTGAATATTGGATTTGGGGCATTTGGTCGTACTAAAAAATAAATATTTGGTTATTTTTGGCTAATCACTATGAAACAAATGACAGCGTTTGTTGCTATATTATGCTGAATTGAGGCATTCGTTTTGTTAGTTTATTTATTTTGATAGGTTTTTACCCGACTGCAAGGAAAGGGTAATGTTTTTCGCTACTTTCTTTGTTATATTCTTTATTTGTATCTATCTTTGTTTGTCATATTCTTTATTATTTAAAAATAAACACAATTTTCATTACATCTCTTTTGTGGCTCAATATTCCGATCCATATTTAAATTATGAATATGGCATAAGCAGACTAACCATGGTTTTAAATATCTCCCCCTTGATTTGAGAGGAATTGGGATGAAGCATCATTGTTCCCGTGACCTGCCGTCATTTCATCCATCTAGTGTTAAATTTATGTTTTAAACTCAGACCTATTTAGCCAAGGCTGTACACGAGTCTGAATTAGTGCCCAGTTGATGACAAAAGGCAGACCCCCTATTTCCAGGGCCTTAAAAAACATAACTGCTGAAATGTATGTACTATAAGGCACATCTCTGCCTAACTCTTCGGGGATTATAGGTGTAATAATAATGTCCTACAAGTAGAAAAAGATTATGTCTGGTTAATTGATTAATTCCTAACCTAACCAATATACGAGTCGTATTAAGGTAACAACTCGACAGAGATGACGACACAAAAGCTGTCTCATCGAGTAACTCAATTAGAGATGTAATGGACGTGAAGACCTTTTTCTGGGGCGGCATAACGAAAGAAAACAAAAAAAGACTATGAACGACAAACCGACTCATTTGTTAATACATAGTTGTTATTAGTACCTGTCCTATCATCATCATCATCAGCCAAAAAAAATCCTACTACAGGGACTCAGGCCTCCTGTCTAGGAGAGGGATGGGCTATAATCCACCACGCGTGCTCAGTACGGGTTGGTAGATTGTACATGTCTTCGATTTTTTGATTCTTAGATATACCCGCCGACCCTTATTTGTTTTTATTGTTTTGGGGGTGGAAAATCATCAAATAACCCCTCCCGCTCTTGGGCAGAGCGAAAGGGAGTGTCAGACTTTTACTGACTAAAAACTACCCATGTTTCTTCTTAGCCCTATATGTCAAGGCCGCGGTATCTCATTAGTATCAAAAAAGGGGTGTAGATACTGACTTCTGCAACACAGGTCTCACTTAGCACAGGAGTCAGGGTTTCAAATCGAAATGTACAACTTTTTTTCTTGTGTCAATAATAATATTTATTATTATTATTTATTATTATCTCAAACAACATCTTACAGCCCGTGCCCGCGGACCCTTACAATGGTCTCGAAATCTATCGACCCATACAATGTTTTCCTTCACCGTTTTGGGAGCAGTGGTGATGAAATAAAGTACACAAAATAACACTCAACCTACGTGGCGATTCCTGAGAGGCAGTCGTGATGTCTGAATTTGTCCCCGGTTGATAGCAATATGATAACGCCGGATTATATGGCACTTGAAACATAAATTGCAAAATATGGTTGTAGGTACTCTGTCTAACCCTTTTTTTTTTTAGCGGGTCGAAAATCATCGAATAACCCCTCCCGCTCTTGGGCAAAGCGAAAGGGAGTGTCAGACTTCTACTGACTAAAAACCACCCATGTTCCTTCTTCGCCCTCTATGTCGAGGCCGCGATAACAAGTGTACTACCCGCGGCCCCGACGGGCGTCGGCCCTTTCAGGCCCCTCCCATGTTGCTGACATATCTTTGAGGCGCGCGTGGAACACGAACGCGCCGTAGACACGGCCTGTTTTCGTCGTAAGACGGACGGACGGCGAGTTAGCCCATCACTCACAGTCCACAGGCCCGCGTCTACGGTGGCCGGAGGTCTTCGCGAGACCCCCGACGCCCGGAGCGCCTCCCGCGGCGGTTGGGACGAGAGGTTCTCTCCCTCTCGCGTTCCGCCACCTCCTTCGCTAGCATCACTGCTTCGCAGAAGGAGGCGACGGCGTCAAATTCCTCCTCGCCCCGGACCATGGCTAGCGCCAGGACCGGGCTCGAGACTCTGTCTAACCCTGATGTTATGTTCTAATTTCATTCTTAAAAATGTCTACTGCAAAACTAATTTAAAAATCTTAGAAATAATCAAACATACTTAAATACGAACGTTACCTCATTGATTTGTTACACCTATGTTACATAATTATTTACTACACATCCATCTCAAGTGCTTATTCGTACCGCCATAAGGTTTACAATCAACATATATCACACATGCAATTACAAACGCTATTTCCAAAGCCCCCTTGTAATTTCCACGACTCTCATAAAACAAGCAAAAATACTTGCACAGGCGTATTCCAGAGTCGTCATTCCTTTGTACATAGACACTTTAACTGCAGACCATTCAGCTCCACGCAAGAAATCCAAACATACTTTGCGTCACAAAACGGAATAGGCAAAAATGACACATTCCTATTCAAGCAAAAGGCGCAATGTATAAGGGTTTGAACGATAACCTTTTCATGACGTAGTGAGTCTACGGCGTAGCTGTGTGCTACGCGCTACGCTCCAGTTTGCTACGAGACCCGGTGCGGGGAGGACGTTTCGTAGAACCGAGACTTTCGTAGCGCTACGATGCGATGTTCGCGGTTTTAACTTGTGTTCGTTTTTTTCTTGAATGTTTGCGGTTTTGAAGAAACGGGTTTCTTTTATAGTGTGCAGTGTACAGTTGTGTTTCGACATTTATTTAGAGTTTTTTGTGTGAGTTTTTGGATTTCTCATGTTTTTTTTTTGTAACAAAGATGTGTAAATCTTGAGGCAGTATTTCTTCATTACACTTATTTTAGAAATAGGTGAAATAGAGATTGCGTTTTACTGTCACAATAGTTGCTAACTGTGTCCTAGGTCTTACTTTCCGATAAAGTAACTTAGCGGGCAGACTCAATTTAACTTTTTGGGGTACTCCAGTAGTTTCATTGTTCAGAGTTTGGGAGTTCTAATTTCTGTGAAGTCTCGATAACGATAGACTAATATTCTAATAGTAAAGTAAATATTTAAATGGTTGTCAGTCTATTGTTTCCATTCAATGGATTTGTAACAATGACAATAAAACAATGGCTTCGTTTTATACAGCTATGTTACTTGGAGGACACCAATTATTCACCTGTAGACGCTAGGATATAATTATCTTTTGTGAACTAACCGAATAATACTATAATATTTGGCATGTCTGTCTTTACGAAGAAAATAAACCTCTTGATAGACAGTACTGGATTGACAATTATATATAATAGATTTGTGTTTTTTTCAAATAAGTAGAACTTTTATTACACACAACCACTTCAACACAAAGAATTGAAATTTAAATTTTTAGTTGACTTTGGATTTCATTTTGTAGCATTTCTTAATTAAGTTAAATTAAGTAACATTCAGTCAATAATATATTCGTACCATTAAAATCAAACAATCTTAATTGACAAGTGATTACTTACAAACATCAGTGTAGACTGGGCTCTTGTACAACAAATTCCTGTAGCATAAGAGCCAGTCCACAGAGAATATAAAAAAGCAAAACCGAGATACATTTATAGCTATGTCATATATTCTATCGTTATTTAATTTAAAATACTCTAGCCTACAATTTATTTTCAGTGGAACCGACTTAAAACCTTACGAACACCCAGGACACACAATTACACAGTCAAAATAAATTTTAACTGAGAAAAAAATACACGAGATTTACACAAACTTCCATTTAAAAATATAAAAGTCGACACGTACGCAAACACGCGGCGTTCGCGTAAAAAAAAAAACAAATGAAAGGGTGAACAGATTAAATGAATCGTGACCAAAATAAATGAACATTTAAATGAAAGAACACAAAGCGACTTTAAGTGAAAAATGTACTGTTTTGGGTGAAATCGTGTGAATAGTTTATGAAAACGGAATGAAGAACGCGAAGACTTATTTTTGGTCGATATTGCAGGCTTTGGCTTTGTTACCTACTATGGCTTTAAAAGGTAAGTTTTTGAACTACTTATTACTTTACAAAACTAGAATTCGTATAACAACAACAAAAATATGACGGAGCCGTTTTTCTACACTAATAATATTTTAAAGAGGAAAGAATTGTTGTTTGTTTGTAACGAATAGGCTCAGAGACTACTGGACATATTCGAAAAATTCTTTCAACGTTGGGAAGCTACACTATCCCTGTATTTCCACGGGAACGGGAACTACGCGGGTGAAACCGCGTGACGTCCTCAAGTCAAGGATAAAATTAAGCTTGTTACAAAATTTTTCAGTAAACATATTTTTGTTACATGATAAATGCTGCTTCCACCGACGACTAAGTCCTTTTTGGGGTTCCGTACCTCAGTCGACAAAAAACGAAGCCCTTTTAGGATCACTTTGTTGTCTGCCTGTCTGTCTGTCAATACCCGTTTCCTTAGGAACGTGAGGAACGCGTCCGTTACCCTTGGAGCAGTGAAAAAAACACAGTTGTAAGTTATGTCGATCAAAAGATACAATCGTTTATGTCATATTTTGCTACAAAGCATATTTTTCTTACAAACTACCTTTGAATATTTTTTTTTTAAAAACGTTGCCCCACACTAGGAATTAGACTGTAGTAACAAAAGATTCTTCGATTTTCAATTTAATGAAAAGCAATCGTACATGGCATTTAATTCTTCAATTTTCAATTTTGAGATTTTCAATCGTACATAACATTTGATGGTAGAAGCTAGAATAAATTTAAATATAATAATATTCTATGAAACATCACCCCCCTTTTTAAATTAAAAACAAATTCTCAAGCTAGTACCGTCATAAATGCTGCTCTAGGCAGGTGGATTAGTTAAAACAGAAAGATGTTATCAGTTCCAGAATGTTCCGTGTTTTGTTTACCCTGATAGGTACCTAAGGCTATTATATACCCTGCTCTTTATCTACCTGGTACAATTTCTCAGTTGTCTTTTACGATGCTCCAGGGAGAGATTTAGAAGATAGTGTTGGTATATAAGCGTATGTTTAAACTGTTTATCTTTAGTCTAGCAAGCAAGGCTTAAGTTTGATAGCTTGGAATTGATGTTAGTATTAAATTAGAAGTAGATTGAAAGGTTTCAACTTTGATACCTTTGAAATCATCGTTTTTATAACTTGTTGAACAGATTTTTGCAATGTCAACTGTATTGATTAAGAAGTGAAAATTAGTTTAAACATCATGGTGGACCACCAATTTATTATACCGTCGTCATCATTCTACGGCCCTTAATCTAATTTACTCAAAATAAAGACGGGAAAAGTTTCTGAAATTAATGATAAACGAGGTGCACGTATTATGAAATTAGTAGACAGAAAAAAATAATCTATCTAGGGGCCAACTAATGTTGGCCCATAGATAGATTATTTTTTAACCCATTAAGTGAACAGACTGTTCAGAAAACCTAATATCATGAAAAGTAGTAATAGTCTTGTGTAAAATTACCGCCACAATAGGGCAGTTGCCAAAACAATCTAATTACTGCGTCAGATATACAGGGTCCAAATTAACCCTTCACACATACGTCAACCAAGCATTCTGTACATCAAACTAACCCCTACGCAAAAAAATTTTTTTTTTGGGGTCAATAATCTCATTTTACGGTAAAACTCAATGTAGCACTCTTAAAACATTGTGCTAGTGGACGCTTTGAATAGTAAAAGGGTCATGGAGGTAATTTAAGTAAAGTTATAACCTGAAAAACTAGTAGGTATTTACAAAAACAGCTGTGCAAAATTAGGAAATTTGACCCCCGATATCTCGGTAACTTGGGAGTTCCCAGGTATGGTCTAAAACAAAAAAAAACCGGCCAAGTGCGAGTCCTACTCGCACATGAAGGGTTCCGTACCATCGTAGTAGAGTCGCTTTTTATTTTTTTTTTGTTATAGCAGCAACAGAGAGACACATTCAGTGAAAATTTCAACTTAAAAATATTTTTATTAAATGATGTAACTAAAAATTTATGCTTTTCGCAATTTTTCCTTTATCTGTGTTATAAGACGTTGCTTCGTACCAAATTTCAAGATTCTGAGTTCACGGGAAGTACCCTGTAGGTTTTGATTCCCTTGCGAGTGTCGAAAATTTGCGGCATAAACGGGAGTATCTTTTGATCGCGTTGACTTAGAAGTTTGATTTTTTCACAGCTCCAAGAGACCATAGACTTGAGTATTTGATATGAATTTCAGCTTGATACCTCCACGCGTTCCTGAGAAAAAAGGTCTTGACAGACAGACAGACAGACAGACAGACAGACGGACAACAAAGTGATCCTATAAGGGTTCCGTTTTTACCTTTTGAGGTACGGAACCCTAAAAATATCTCAGTGGGGGGGAGAACAAGTGCCCTTCGTTTGCGTTAAGTGTACTTTTACACCCTTTATATCCAGAAAATGTTTAACACAGTTTTTTTCTTTATTCACGTAATCAAACAATGATGACGATACAGTGCTTTGAAAACTCGTGTAATGTCGTACTGCATGACATTTTTACCAGAAAGTGATGTCAAGCCCCCCACTCATGATCTTTGACGCGTTTTATCTTCGTATTTATTAATTATTTGATAAAACAAAAAACACGTATCCAATATTTTTCGATAATCTAATTGACGGACAGACAGAATCTCATTTTTAGTCAGAAATCATCCCTATTTCCAGTCCTTTCCAAGGGACAACATACTTTGAAAACAGCTTTGCCTTTGTGACTTATCGATTTAAACGTGTCAGTAGAGATAAAAATATTTAAAACTAGTGGACGTCACGCGGTTTCACCCGCGTAGTTCCCATTCTTGATGGAATACAGAGATAAAAAGTAGCCTTTGTCACCCGGGGATAATGTAGCTTCCCAACGGTGAAAGAATTGTTCAAATGGGTCCAGTAGTTTCGGAGCCTATTCGTTACCAACAAACAAACAAATCTTTCCTCTATATAATATTAGTGTAGATAAACTACATGCTTTGAGATTAATTGTTGTTTATCCTATTATCATGTTATCCTATTGATGTGTAATTCCTTTCATAACTATCGAATTACATTCTTTGAACAACATCAACAGAATGAAACGTTGATTTACAAACAAGTTTGTACTGAGTAAGAAACTTATTGTGTTCGTAGACATCTTAATTACTAAATAATGAATTGTTTCTTGTCTTCGAAACTAACGAGAGAGCCAGCTGTGTTTGTTACAACTACAAATATTATATTTTATGTTTCTTGTCAGACATGTTTCGAAATTTCTCAAGAAATATTAGTCCTTACAATATGTTTTTGTTTTGTCTGACGAAATTTTGTTACAAATAGCTCTTTGCTGTGCTTTAATTCATACAATAGGGATATTCACTGACTTTAAAAAATATGATTCTAATTAGTCCGTCTGTTAGATTATCGAAAAATATTGGATACGTATTTTATGTTTTATCAAATCAATAAAAATTGACAAAGATAAAACGCGTCAAAGATTTCAGTGAGGGGATGTGACGTCACTCACCGGTAAAGAATGTCATACATACGTCAAACGTACGTCGTCGTGTCTTAGAAAATGACGTCTCACGAGTTTTCCAAGCACTATATCGTCTTCATTGTTTGTTTATGTGAAAAAAGAAAAAATACGTGTCCAATATTTTTTGTAAATCTATTAAGTTAAAAATAATATTGATGTGTTTTCCGAAAGGCTAATCATCATTGCCCTCAGTTGATAAATGATAAATCTGCAATCAAAACTTTGCAGGATAGAAACACAGTCATCATAAGAAAACCGGTATGACCTAGAACCAAAATTTCTAAGACTTGTGCCATCTACTCGCACTAAGCCTCTGTGGTGGATGACAGCCCCACTCCCTCTCATAGAGAACATGCCTGTGTTCTAGCAGTGAGAACATTACAGTGATTGCTAAATGTTAATTAGGTTTAACAACACAGACATAATTATATTTTTAAAACTTCAAACAAGATTTAGTACATATTTCCTCTTGGTATTCGCACATGTTTAGTAATTTACGTTCTTATGTAAAACTGGGGTAACTTTGACTTAAAATATAACATCACATTTCCCTTACCCGAGCAATCCAGCCTCCATTTCACGAGCGAAACCACAGCAAAAGGTCTGTTTAAAGCTAAACTAAACTTATTCATTAACGCCAAGCTTTTGGGCAGGCAGTTAAAATTCATGTCTTATTAACTTAGCTTAGTACCACTTACCAACTTACTTATAACTTAGTGGAGCTTAATTAGAAGATGAACCGTAACGGTTATAAGTGGTTCATAATTTTTGGATTTTATTTGATGATTTTTTTGGCTTTAGTCATGATTATTGTGATAATTTATGGTTTAAGTTAAGTATTTATATCGGGGATGTTTGAAGAGGTGACAAAACAGTTGTGGTGGTAATCAGCTAACTTGATATGGGAATTTTTTAGTGTGAATTTGGCTGGGTATAAGAGTGGAGTGGAAATTATGTTTTTCCTACTCCTCCGCTAAGACAGTTAAATCGTTTCTCTGGGACTTCGTCGAGCTTCATTGTCTCGGCACTTTTCTTGTGGTCGCTACTGTTGATTCTGGCTTTCAGAAGTTACAGTGGTTTGGGAATAGAGTGGCGGGCTTGTCTCAAAAAAAAAATAGCGTAGTGGTTTTCCTCTACTCTTCAAAGAAACGATGGATGCGCTGTGTTAAGCATGATATGACTAGAAAAGAGGAGACATTAGAGTCACTCTGATTACTTGCGAGCAATAGAGAAGTGCGCAAAAAAAAGAAGATGCCTGCCACAAATATAGTAGTTAACAAAAAATATAGATTTTCAAAAAATATTGGATACATACTTTTTCTTTTTTCACGAAAACAAACAACGAAGACGATACAGTGCTTTGAAAACTCGTCAAAATGCCAAACTAATTTAGTTTGGCATTTTTTAGCGGTTAGTGACGTCACAAACCCCCACTCAAATCTTTGACGCGTTACATATCCAATATTTTTCGATAATCTAACAGATGGACTAATTAGAATCACATTTTTTTAGTCAGTAAACATGCTTATTGGGAAGAATATTTCTAAAACATGTTCCCCGGCTAATGCCACACACAACTTGCATTAAATTAATATTCCCACCATGCCCACAGATATTACAACGGGCAAAATCAACTCTTACCACGTCCAAACCCGCGGAGGATAACGCAGAGGATTCGCACTGGTGCGAGTTACGCCCAAACGTAGTACTTACTACGAGAACAAATACCCCACTTATTTTAAAGTAGAATATTGTAAAAGGTACCTTCCCTGGAGTGGTATGACTAGTGGAAAAAGTATACTCCCTAGTTGTACCGTAGAAAACAGTACGGCAGTAAAAAAAGAATTGTTCTGTAGAACTAGTGGGAATGACACAATAGTACAATAGTACACCCACATTTTGCCAATAATGTTTAAGTCTACATGGGACTTATGTAATAGGGAGCGAGTCTGTTACTATAAAGAAATATTGTTTTTGAAGTTATATGAACTGAGAGGGTTGTATTGGTGATTTTAATCATTATTACTCAATAAAGTCACATTTGCTAAGGTAGCGGATCCTATTTATTTAACACTAGCTGTTGCCAGCGACTTCACCCGCTACAACTCGAAAATTATGCCACGGTAAGATTAAATCGGGATAAAAACTATCCTATGAGTTAATCTATGTTATAAACTATCTGTGTACCAGATTTTATTCAAATCCGTTCAGTATTTTTTGCGTGAAAAAGTAACAAACATACACACTCACACTCTCACAAACATTCGGCTTTATAATATTAGTGTGACTAGCTGTTGCCAGCGGCTTCACCCAATACAACTCAAAAATTATCCCCGGGGAAGATAAAAGCGGGATAAAAACTATCTTATGTGTAAATCCAGGTTACAAACTATCTGTGTACCAGATTTAATCCAAATCCGTTCTGTAGTTTTTGCGTGAAGAAGTAACAAACATACACACTCACAAACATTCGCCTTTATAATATTAGTGTGATATACCTACGCAAAAATATTTTGAAGCCTCTGTGTGATAAATAAAATTTGTATTGAGGTAGCGTGGGAATGTACTGAATTTATGTCAATAGGTATTCTATTTATGTTATTCACGTTTATTTTTACTAACAAAAATATCAATGTAATCCGCAGTATTTTTTTAGTGCGAAAATAACCGCGAATGTGTAAGTAAATCGCTCTTCAATTTAGCAAATCCTATTTCAGTAACATTTTTAACGGACAAAAATAAAGTCATTCCGGTGCCTACACCTGCGACCAGAAACTGCAATAAATTCCTTCAAAAATATACGTAGAGATTATTAATTACATAACGTTAAACTTGTCAGTGTATTAAATGATACACACCATATTTCTCCAATGATGACAAATTCCTCATTAGAAAAACGAATAACGTTTTCGATCGATCTTAGGCTCAGCAGTCATCATCATCATCAGCCTATAATGTTCCCACTACAGGGACTCAGGCCTCCTCTCTAGGAGAGGGATGAGCTGTAATCTACTACAAGGGCCCAGTGCGGATTAACAGATGTCACAAGTGTTCGATTTTTTGGTTCTAGGGCATGCCGATTTCCTCACGATGTCATCCTTCACCGTTTTTGATAGCAGATGAAATGAATTGTCCAAAGTAATGTACCGGCCTGGGTTCGAACCCACGACTTACGGTTCGTATGTCAGGGCTAACGTAATCTATTCTATACTTACTTAAGTTTTTCAGTACCTCTACCATGAGTTTACACAGCCAAATCTCGCAAGCGTCTCCGTAAATTATTTGTATGAAATATCGTACAGCGCCTCTAGCGGTCACCGAAAGAATTACAATCCGTAACTTGAACACTATAGATAGGTTAAAAACCTAACGTAATCTATTCTATACTTACTAAAGTTTTTCAGCTGTCACCATACAAAACGGTACCATGAGTCAATAATTTCACTGAACCTATCTGTTATAGATTGTTTATTGTTTAAGATTAATAATTATGAACGCACCCTAATTTTGACATCCAGGGAATATTGTGTTATCTGTGGTCAGATCCAATATAACGTTGAATAGAAGATGTTGTTTTATTAAGAACCTGCGGAATTTCTCCATCAAAGACTCAATCTTTATGATTCAGGGGAATCCATTAGAATTACCAAAAAGTGGCGACCGTGACAGGACTTTATTCCTGAATGGTAAGATGCTCTCTGGTGTGCTGTGTACTGATTACTAAATGTAAAGTTTGTCGATTGTTACAGTATATTTTGATCTCTAGGACTGGCTCTTTTTATGTTATAATAATTAAATAGACACATAGTCAGTAATATTATTTTAGAAACGCTGAACTCAGTATACCTTATTTTATATTTAAGTTGGTGATATTAGTCTTATAGTAACTAAACTTAGAGTGAACTGTGTATTTTTGTAAAAGAAGCATGTACTTTTGACTTTTATTCCGTCCCGGGAGTGTGTTATAGATTGTTTATTGTTTAAGATTAATAATTATGAACGCACCCTAATTTTGACATCCAGGGAATATTGTGTTATCTGTGGTCAGATCCAATATAACGTTGAATAGAAGATGTTGTTTTATTAAGAACCTGCGGAATTTCTCCATCAAAGACTCAATCTTTATGATTCAGGGGAATCCATTAGAATTACCAAAACTATCGAATAATTCGCTTACTATTGTGGTTACGTAGCTCACTAGCATTTTTGCGTGTGCAACAGATGTTTGCAATAAAATTATGTACGTTTTTGAGTCTAATGCAGTCAAAATAATGTCTGCAAGAGCTTTAGTACCTATGAAATATGTTAGTTGCCGCTGAATTTGAAAACCAACGATGTGAATATACGTGAATTTCAAGAAGTGATTTTCCGAAATGAGAATTCATGTTAGCATTTTTTAATGTAAGTTGCAAAATATAAATGAAAGAAAGTTTATTAAACTTTATAGACTCTCTAAAGAATACTTTGAAGGTTTGTGCATGTTTTTGAATAATGTTATGGATTGACGACGACACAACAAAACACAATAATTTTGAAGAAAGTTGAAACATACCTTTCTATGAGCTCTACCAACAATTGAAACGGTGACGCACTGGTCTTAATTGTTTTAAACAATCTGTTTGAATCTATTGTTGTAAACTTTTAAACCACACAACGCAGCTCTGTGACACAAGGTCAATAAACAAAATTACAAATTGAATACACGACAGTGACATATTATAAGGATTAAAAATTCAAGAACCACTAAATACCATAAGTAGTCTAGTAACCGTCAACTTTCTATTTCGTCGGTTTATTTGTGTAAATATCGTTCTTTCCTCTTATTAGTGGGAAAAAAAGAAACAAAACATGAATAGAGTGAAGTTAGCTAGACGACACAGTCTATCGAGCTTACCTTAGCGCCTGCGTAAGACTCCGTAAATCTCATGGTGCAAGGATTATCGAAATCTATTTGATCCACGTTAGCACGCTAGCGAGTTCAATGCTAGCGAGTAATTTTTCGATGACAACTCATGGTAGAGCTACTGAACCCACTACACCACCCACGGGCTCGATGCGGTATGGCAGGAATCACATTGTTTTTGAGTTTTGTAATTCTTGGAAATGCCAGTTTCCACACAATATTTTACCTCATTGTTCTAAGAGCAGTGCAGATTATATAAATAACACAATGTTGGGGCCTGTCTAGGTACGAATCAACGACCATACCAAACAACTCGCTAGCCGAGGTCGGTTCAACTGGCTAGAGACCGCAATAAAATGTTTAAAAATATTCGCAAACATTTACAAATATTTACCCATTTTTACGTACCTACAACAGTACAAAAAATATTAGGCCACTTCCCTTTCTGTTTACCCAATAGATGTGGAAGCACGAATATCAAACAACAATGAATGGTTCAATCCACAGTTAGGCGGTAAAATGCCTGACAGAGTCGGCCGAGCAAATAGTACGCGGGAATAAATCGTGCGACCCAATGCGAGTTGTAACCGTGGTATTGAGGAGCATTTAGACTGAGTGACGGCTTAAATAATTATAGCAAAATCAAAAAGTAAATTACTTTGTGTAATTTATTTCATCACCACTGCTTTTAATAACGGTGAAGGAAAACATCGTGAGCCAACCAAAAATGGCCGCGGGTAGTCCTCTGGTTATCGCGGCCTCGACAGGCCGCGGGTAGTCCTCTGGTTATCGCGGCCTCGACATAGAGGGCGAAGAAGGAACATGGGTGGTTTTTAGTCAGTAGAAGTCTGACACTCCCTTTCGCTCTGCCCAAGAGCGGGAGGGGTTATTCGATGATTTTACACCCACCAAAAAAAAAAAAAAAAAAAGCCAACCAAAAATTCGAAGACTTGTGACATTTACTAATCCGCACCGGGCCCGCTTGCTGACTTAATAGGGTACTTGACAAGAATATCTAATTAGTCCGTCAGATAGATTTCCATAAAATGTTAGATACATTTTTTTTTCTTTTTGGACGTAAACAAACAATAAAGACGATTTGGAAACTCATGTGACGTCATATTGCACGTCACTTTTTACCAGAAAATGACGTCACAAACCCCCACCGTCCCTGCATCTTTGACGCGTTTTATTCTCGTCTTTTTTTATTTATTTTATAAAACAAAAAACACGTGTCCGATAGGTTATTTTTGATAATCTAACTGACGGATTAAACAGAATCATATTTTTTAAAATCAGGAAACATCCCTATTAACCCTAAAAATCAAGCATGACGGCTACAACATAATGCTCACACTTCCACCAGGATATTCCCAACCAATTTTCCCCCTCTTCCTCTACTGATACTGTCATCCCTGTGCAAACCACGTCCTCTCAATACATCATATTGGAAGTGACAGCCGGTGATACTTATTACCCCACTCTCCTCACGCCAGCAATACGCACGTTCTGTCTTGTTATAAATCAGGGATGCTATGGAACTCCGTAACTGTAACCAATACTATTGTATACCTGAAAAAAAAGCCGTAAAGGTAACCGAAACCGATTTAAAAGTTTCGGCTAGGGATATATTATTATTCGTTAGCAGCGGTGGCCTAGTGGTAGCCGCCTCGACTTACGAACTATAAGTCGTAGGTTTGAACCCAAACAGGCGTATTACTTTGATTAATTTATTTCATCACCGCTGCTCTCAAAACGGTGAATGAAAACACCGTGAGAAAACAGTCTGAGAACTCAAAAAAATTTAAGACATGACTGTTCCAATCCACAATGGGCTCACGCGGTGGATTACAGCCCATCCCCTCTCCTAGAGAGGAGGCCTGAGTCTCTGCAGTGGCAACATTATAGACTGATGGTGATGATGATAACGCATTCAGACAGTTATGAAATTTCGGTTCTGGACACGGATCCAGAACCGAAATTTCATTCTAGGACATCCTTGTTATAAATGTGTGGTTCAACGTGTTTTCCTTAATCGTTATATTGTGTTACAAACCTTTGTTACATTGTGTGCAGGTGCTTAGGAATTAATGGTAACGTTTGGTTCAAATGTGTAATGTACTGTTTTCTGTATTAGGTGTTGTTTTATATTTTGTTGTTATTTAAGACTTGAGAGTTGTGGTTTTCGGTGAGTTAGTTTAGTGTTTTATTTGCTTGAATTTTACGCTGTAAAAAACTGTGAACGCGAAACGCTGTGTGTTTGTATCTTTTAATACTGTGCCTTAAACCTCAACATCAACAGCCTACTAATGTTCCCACTGCTGGGACACAGGCCTCCTCTCTTTGGGAGGGAATGGGCTATAGTCTACCACGCGGGCCCAGTGTGGATTGGTAGATGTCACATGTCTTCGAATGTTTGGTTCTAAGCCATGCCGGTTTCCTCACGATGTTTTCCTTCACCGTTTTGAGAGCAGCGGTGATGATATAAATTACACAAAGTAATATGCCTGCCTGGGTACGAACCCACACCTACTGTTCGTAAGTCGGGGCCGCCACCACTGGGCCACCGCTGCTCAAACCTCAGACTACTCTAATATACATGCTCCCTTACACCAAACCAACCAAGGCGTTTTTGTGTGAAGCCCATGCATTAGCATTTGGTGACAGGTGCGAACTGCCGCGGCGCCGTCACCCGGTCACACCACGCCCGGCCTTGCCCATTTTATGTGGGCAACTTATTTTATTGCTGTTTTAGAGCTTTTTCTTTATTGTTCACATTTGTAAAACGGAGTTTCGAGTATCGTAAATTGTTGGATGATTAGGTTGTGTTGTTTTTGGAGTTTATGGTTTGGTTTTTTTGGGATGCTCTGTGCTTTTAAATTACACTCAGAACGCTGGTTCGTGAAAAGAACGAAGCCTTTGTAAGCAACGTTCTTGTTATACTCATTTTCAAACCAGCGCTGTGCTGTGGGCCCATAACACAACATCATGCTGAATGGTATCCTGTCTGTCGCAATCCCGAAGCTGTTAGTTTTTTTCCGTCTTGTTGTTTTATAAACATTTGTTATGCGTTGTATGATTATTTGTTATTCTGTATGCGATGTCCCTGCGACAAATAAATATTTATTTTGTTCTTTGACATGGCTCATTTAACTACTATAACATGGTGCGATTTGTATCTAAATCTCACAATCTTTAACATCATCTGCCCAGCCTTTTCCCAACTATGTTGGAGTAGGCTTCCAGTCTAACCGGATGCAGCTGAATACCAGTATTTTACACGGAGCGACTGCCTATCTGACCTCCACAACCTATTTTAGTACTTTACTCACAATCTTTAACAGTATACCTTTTTGTTTTCTCACTGTAGCTTTATCACCGTTTTAAAGTTAAGCCTTCTAATCTGGCATAAAGGGTTGACCAAGGGACGGGTTGTCCAGCCAAACGGACGCGAAACCCAAGAGAATAATAAAGTTGAGAAAGACCCGTTATTATTTATTTAACCTTAGGAAATTCAGAGATGTTTCATGCGACAATATTTTTGTAAAATATTTTGTTTGAGAACCTTCTAGCGTTAAACCTCAACTCTTTATTGTTTATTGCGTACAATAATGTATACAGTTGGTAGGTTAATAATTATTCTCTCATTTTCAATAACAAATAAAACAAGTTTAGTCAAAAATATCGTTTTAAAAAATTTGGGGTTCTAAAATGGCCACTATAGCAGATCATAATAGGAAAATAATATGAATTGCGTTCAAATTCGTAAAATGGTCACGGACGCAGTTACTAATTATGAATGGTCCATTTTTTAGGAATTTGTGTGACCATTTAAGACCCCCGGTCTTCCACGCCTTATTAATGCAAGGCTTTCATCCAAGACTGACCGGAGAAAACCGCAAGGGTAGATTAGAGGGAAACTATGGGGGGCGTAGCTTCTTCCGCGTGCAGGTTGAAAATCAAGGTTGAAAGTCATCAACAAGGGACCAGTGGTGGCCCAGTGGTGGCGGCCCCGACTTACGAACAGCGAGTCGTGGGTTCTTTGTGTAATTTATTTCATCACCACTGCTCTCAAAACGATGAAGAAAAACATCGTGAGGAAACCGGCATGTCTTATAGCCAAAAAATTTGAAGGCATAATGACCTCTACCAATCCGCGCTAGGTTCGCGTAGTAGATTATAGCCCATCCCTCTCCTAGACAGGCCTGAGTCCCTGCAGTGGGAACAGTATAGGCTGATGATGAAGTCATAGTCTACCAAATTAACATCCGATGACAGATGGACAGATATGTACAGACCGAGTTACATTCGCATTGTTTATAATGGTCTAGTGAGGTGTAAGCTAGGGTGCTGAGCATAAGATCCTAGGTTTGATTCCAGGTAGAGTAAAGTGTTATTGAGGTATTTCCATTCCATTCGACGACACGGTTGGCGCACTGGCTTAAGCATGGAATGTTCGATCCCCGCACGGAATAAATATGTGTATGACCTACAGATAGTTGTCCCGGGTCTGGGTATTTGTGTATGTGAGTTTAAATGTTTGTGAACGCACCCACGATACAAGAGAAATTCCAAGTGTAGGGCAACGTTTTAAAAAAAAAAACATTAGAAATTTCTTAGTAGCAGTCATCGAGACCGTATTTTTGATGGAATTAGGTTCGACCCTTATTACATGGGACTTAAACATAACTGGCACAATGTTAGTCTAATTTTAGGGACACATCCTTTGGGAATTACTGGCGTGAATTAAATAAATAAACCACCACGCAGTATACGAGCGTGGTGATAAATGTTCGTTCCCTTTCTGCATGAAACAAGGCCTTTGTCTAGCCGTGAGACGGTTACGGGCTGATACCTAAATTGTGCTATTTTTGGATAAATCTAGCTACTGCCGAAAATAGCCTACATACAGTTTAAGATTAGGTGTTTTATATTTTGTCATTTTAGCATGTTGATGATCATTTAAATTAATAGGAATATTATATTTCACTGAAAAAATCGAATAGGCCGTCAGATAGATTTCCAAAAAATAATGGAGACGTATTTTTTCTTTTTTCACGTAAACAAAAGATGAAGACGATACAGTGCTTCGAAAAGTCGTGGCAAGTCGTGTGACATCACAAGGTTAGTACTTTTTTACCCACAAACTGACGTCAAAAACGACTCATGATCTTTGACTCGTTTTATTTTCGTCAATTTTCAATTATTTTATAAAACAAAAAACACGTATCTAATATTTATCGATAATCTACCAGGCGGACTTATTAGATTTCATTGGTGAAAAACCCTATTATGTCACCTCAAAATTTGGCAACCAGCGTTGGAATTTCGGTAGTGTTCATCAGATCCTGAAATGTGCAAAAAATAGGACGGGCAGGACACGATATCAAGTGTCGCATTGTGACTGATTGCAATGTTGGTTCGGTAGCAACAGCCATTACTTATGAGTAATGTGGGTTTGAACCTAGCCAGGCTTAATAGGGGTAATAATATGTCTGATCTGTGTAATGTCTTCAACATTTCGAAGATATGTGACAATCTACCAACCCGAACTGGGATTATACACCATTCCTTTCCTCTTTCATTCCTCGTAGAGAGGAGTCCTGAGTCCCAGCAGTGGGAAGATTATAATTTATTTGTTGTCTTGTTTATACAAACTGGCTGAACCGGAGTCCGGACTAGCAGTGGACCTTGACAGATACTTCTGTAGATCTTTAGAAAGCGATTAACTAAATAGGGTAGTTAACTAAAAAAATCTAATAAGTCCGTCAGATAGATTTCCAAAAAATATTGGACAAGTATTTTTTCTTTTTTCACGAAAGCAAACAATGAAGACGATACAGTGCTTTCAAAACTCGTGTGACATCATATTCTAAGTCATTAGCATGACATATTTTAGCGGTTAGTGACGTCACAAACCCCCACTCAAATCTTTGACGCGTTTTATCTTCGTCAATTTTTATTGATTTGATAAAACAAAAAATACGTATCCAATATTTTTCGATAATGTAACAGACGGACTAATTAGAATCATATTTTTTAAAGCCAGTAAACATCCCTATTGTCTAACTCTGGCCTGAAATACAAGCTCAGCAGCTGTGACGCAGTTGCTCATAATTATGTTGTATGTGTATTGCTTTTTTTTTAATGTCTCATTGTATGCTCGTCATGTTTCTGTGACAATATTTTTTTTTTTCTTTATATCTTTCTTTCATATTTATATTATTTATGCTTAATTCCTACTTCATTGACGTACTGTTCAACATTTTAAATGATACCTAACCAAAACTAGATATACAAGCATATCTAGTTTTGGTTCATGATCAATAATACAAACTGTCACCAACAAAGATAAATGTTCTAAACTTCATTCCAATTTCAGCAGTGAATTTATACAAAAAATCAACCAAAAACAAGTAAGTCTTCATTTGCTAACTACCTGCGAAATATCAAACTTTCAAACTAGGTTAGTAATAACACAGAGAGTTCGGTACTAAGTCGGTTCATCAATGATAGGGTATTGGCACCCAATTTCTAGCTTTATACTCAAGTGGGTAAGGTTTAGTATTGCTCAGAAGTGATTGTGAAAGTTAATTATTGAATGGAATTGATTACTTTGGTGCTCTCAGGTCGTGAATGGACTTCGAAGGTATTGTACAAGGTAAAGAAAAGTCTTGGAGGATTTTGTTGACTCAATTATTATTTTTTTTGTCAATGAACAGCGTAGCTAAAGTTTCAAAAGAAATTAATCATTGCCTTAAAAGCTACAAAATCTACTGTCGGTCAAACCAAGGGATCAAAATAAATCAATGTTTTGACTACCTGTATCGACTGTCAGCTGTAAAGCAGCGGTGGCCCAGTGGTGGAGGCCCCGACTTACGAACAGTAGGTCGTGGGTTCGAACCCAGGCAGGCACATTACTTTGTGTAATTTATTTCTTCACCGCTGCTCTCAAAACGGTGAAGGAAAACATCTTGAGGAAACCGGCATGTCTTAGAACCAAACATTCGAAGACATGTAACATCTACCAATCCGCACTGGGCCCGCGTGGTAGATTATAGCCCATTCCCTCTCAAAGAGAGAGGTGGCCTGTGTCCCAGCCGTGGGAACATTAATAGGTTGTTCATAATAATGATGATCGACTGTCAAAGATCTACCGATGACAGATAAGACTCCTCAGTCTGCAGTCTCAACATACATAGTTGCAGTCGATATCAGTACGCTAGCGCAACCCTTTCATGGTTCGGCTTTTACATAATTATATTTTTTTTGCCTTTATAAATCTCCTTGAATATGAGGTAAATTGAAGAGAAAAATGGTTGGATTTTTTTTAAATTTTCTGTTAACTAAAACAAAATAAAACTATGTTAAGCTTATATTTATGAAAAAAAAAATACATGATAAAATTTAAGGATTGGTGCAAAAAGACAGTTATTTTAACATTTCCGTAATCATAAAACACTTATAAACGATTATCATCGACACTTGTATAATTCAGCCGCAACAGGGTACGAGTAAATTACCTTACGGATAAAATAGACTTTGCTACTGAATAATTAAAGTTTAAATTGTAGCTTATCCATGACATCGATCCTTTGTGATGTGTGTAGTGTTTAACGTGCATAGCAGTTGAATTATATTTATAGAACAACTATCAAAATAAGTTTGAGGCTATCAGTCTATAATGTACCCTATGCCTCTGAGACAAAGGCTTAAATTTTGGGAGAAGGAATGGTCAGTTATACACAACGTGTGTCCTGTGATGGTTTGTAGGTGTCACGCGTGTATTTTGTTTTTTTTATGGTTTTGTTTTCATCGCTCTTAGCAGTTCTCAGTTTTCAAACTCAAACTTAACTCAAACCACGTATTTTAATTACACCAATACAGGCACTTTGATGTCAGAAAAGTAAGCGAAGCTACAGTCCCAGTCACAAGACACAATAACTTGTGAAATAACTATAGTTAACCATTGCAAGGAGCAGCGATGGCCCAGTTGTGGCGGCCTCGACTAGCGAACAGTAGGTCGTGGGTTCGAACCCAGGCAGGCACATTACTTTGTGTAATTTATTTCATCACCGCTGCTCTCAAAACGGTGAAAGCAAACATCGTGAGGAAACCGGCATGGCTTACAACCAAACATTCGAAGACATGTGACATCTATCAATCCGCACTGGGCCCGCGTGGTTGATTATAGCCCATTCTCTCTCAAAGAGAGAGGAGGCCTGTGCTGGGACACAGGCCTCCTCTCTCTTTGAGAGTGAATGGGAACATTAATAGGCTATTGATGATGATGATGAACCATTGCAAATCGTAGTTTTCAGTGAAGAAGAATGGCCAAGGACTTTATTTTACTAATGTATACGTCAATCAGGCTTGTTAATGTCAGATTACATTATTTTAAACATCATAATTATTACCTATTTGAAATGTTTATGTAAACAAAATAATATAACAGGTGTGTATCTAATATTTATTCGATTAAATGTGCTGACAGTGTTTGTTCCGTAATGTAAAATTTATTATCATAGCTAAAACATAAAACGGAATCATTTCGCTAATATTAATCACCGCTTTGTGTAAAATTAACAACTACGATTTTTAAATCATGTATCAAACTCGGCCAATAGGATTTAGTCAATTTAATAGATTATTCACATAAATTGGTTGGTTTTAATATTATTATATTGTCCACTAGGTGTTGCTAGCGGCTTCGCCCGCTACAACTCGAAAATTATCCCACGGGAAGATAAAATCGGGATAAAAACTATCCTATGTTTAATCCAGGTTATAAACTATACCAAATTTTATCTAAATTCGTTTAGTAGTTTTTGCGTGAAAGAGTAACAAACATCCATCCAGATTTACAAAAAAAAAAAAAAAAAAGTTTTACAAACTTTCGCGTTTATAATATTAGTACCTACCTACGATTGAAAATTTACATTTAGCTTGCAATTGTTAGACAACGCAATTAATTTTTTTAGGTATAAACGGTCAGATTAAAGTTAAATTCAAGTTTGTGGGGTTGCAACCATTGTCCCACGGGCACCGTCTTGGAAAAAGGTGTGGTACAAATGTGGTTTTTATGGTTTATCTGTCGAACTATGGGTCTTAAAAATATTAAAATGGTAAAAAAAAAGTTGGAAATAATATTATCTACAACTTTAGTACGACTAAAAGTTTAGTAACTTTTAGTCGTAGAATCAAAAATAATAAATATTTAGATCAAACTTTCGTCTGTCTGTCTGTAGCACTATATCTCAATGACTGTAATTTGGCATGAATCATAAAATAAGCTCCGAAAGGCAAAGTGCAAAAGTAAAAAATTGATCAAAAAATTTAGACTCAAGTGGGCCAACCTAGGCCACCTATGTGGGTTGTGTATGGGCATGTGATAAAATTCATGGTAGTAGTAATACAATGAAAATAAAAGGAAAGCTATCAAAGCTAATTAGGCTTTACAAGTTTACGATCGGGTCGATCAACTTTTAAAATGTTTCTTGAATGAATTATTTAACAATCTTTTATTTATAATACTTTTGCACTCCGGGAGTGCCGGCAGAAGTGAAAACTTAAACATTAACGTTGTGCATATTTTAATATTTTGGAATGGTTAGGGAATTATTGCGCACGAATTGTTTTATTTATCAGCCTATAAGTACTTTTATTACAGTTCGAACAAATTATCTTGGCAGGTCGGAACTTCGTGCAGAACGCTGCGCAGTAACATTTATTAGGAACCAAATGGTGACATGAGGTGAAGTTCGGGGGGCGGTAGTCTAGGCTAGAGATGCACCTTACATAAACACAATCAATCCTTTATACGATCAAATATCGTAATCGATTAGTTTTATTTGGAATACGTTATTATTAGTGTTTAGAAGATATTTAAGTGAATACATTAACTAATAAAGTGAATTTAATAATTAATAATTGAGTTTTCGTCTTTATTACATAAAAAATGTATAGTAACATTATTTTAATTTAATTTAATTTAATTTCAATGTCAGATTACAGAGATCCACAATGGTTAGTAACAATTGGAACTTAAAAACTATGTTAGTAAGGTTTCAAAAATTCAATCACAAAAACACATACTTATAATTACAATTAATTTCCAAATACATTTAAAACACACATTAGCACACTTTATTTATTTTGCAGTCCCAACGACGATGCTCACCCAGAGCGAGTGAATTGGACACTGATATTTATTAGAAATGATCTTCAGAATGTCGTTGCTGCTGCCACGTACTCTGCGTAATAGTGACGACACACGTTTGCGTCTTATTGCATAAAAGTCATCAGTACGCGCTTCAGCAAACATCGCGGAAGCACTGCAGAACCGCGGCAACCGCAACAACATTCTGAAGACATTATTGTATTGCACCCGCAGAGCGCTGTATGCCCTTTGAGTATAGTTGACCCACAGGCTGCTCGTGTAGAAAGATTGACAATAGGCTTTGAATAATGCTAACTTGACCTTAGCTGAGCAACGAGCAAACCTGCGAACCAACATATTACCCCGGACAGCCAGCGCTCTGCGTTCACGTTCAATGTCCTCATTGTCCCCCAGATCATCGGTGACGATATGCCCTAGGTACTTAAATTTTTTCACTCTATTGAGAGGAGACCCATTCAAGCAAATAGGTGGAGTTTCATGAGGTGTTTTATCACCCCGGCCGAAAAACATACACTCGCTCTTGGTTGCATTGTACACCAGACCATGTCTCTCAGCATACCTCTCACACACCCTCAGAAGGTTGCGAAGGGCCCCTATTGATGGGCTCAGCAGCACCATGTCATCGGCGTAGCTTATATTATTGACAGCGACCCCATCAATATAACACCCTGCATGCATGCTGCTGAGCTCGCCAATCAGGCTGTCCATATATACATTAAAAAGAGTGGGTGAGGAACATCCCCCCTGCCTCACGCCGCACTGCAGCCTATACTCACCAGACAAGCAATCCGCCCATTTAACAACATTTAATTGATTGTCATACCAAAATTTAAATATCTCCACTAGTTCCGTCGGTACATTTTGTTTTCGAAGTTTCTCCCACAGGACCTCATAACAAACCAGATCGAAGGCCTTGGACAAATCCAAAAAGCAAGCGTAAACTGGTGTCCTGCGATCCAAGTAATACCTAACCGTGTGCTTCATACAGAGAATGGCACTCTCAGTAGAAAGGCCGGGTTGGAAGCCAAATTGCGCGTGATGCAATTTTAGGTTGTTTCTTAAATGCCTGTTAAGCAGATTATCCAGTACTTTGGCTAAAATGGTTGCCAGGGAGATAGGGCGATAATTACTTTTATCACAAATATCTGCAGTTTTACATTTAACTATAGGTATGACTATTGTTCTCATGAGGTCCCGAGGAAGATACTTATGACTTAAACACAGTGAGAAAAACATGGCCAATACCCTGGGTAAGTGACAGCCCGCGTGACGGAGATGTTCAACACTCAAGCTGTCATGTCCAGGGGATTTACCACGAGTCATGCTGTCAATAACACTCTTAACATCTACAGATCTTATTTGTACAGTGGTAGTATTAGGAGTATCAGTCTGGAGGCTGCATTGTTCCGATACTGGAGACATAGGTGAGTGATTATGTTTTCTCTGTTAAAAGACATGATTTACTTATATTTTAGAAATCTATTACAGACTTCTTGAATAACGAATGTTTACGAATATTTCAAACCTCAATATAAAATTGAATAGAAACATCTTTTTATTACTTAATTTCAATCGATTCTAAGAATAATCGATTAAACGACACCCATTGCACATGCACATGCACATCTCTTTTTGTTAACTTCGTGACCTTCGTGCAAGTTCGGCAATATTCGGTACGAGGTATTATATCTCAGTCACACGACAGCATTTGTTTAGTGTTTGTGTTGCTATCTCTGTCTTGAGTCACACTACCGTAATCTACCGCGCAGTCAAGACATATTATAATTAGGCTCTTCAAAAATTATTGTTTATTAAAAGTCTGTGGAACATTAACAAAAACAATTTTGTGTAATCAAATAATTCTACAGGGTGTTTGGTAGGGAGCTGTACATACGCCTAGGGTAGAAACTAGGGATAGTCTGCTACCTACCCCCGCCCATTATATTGACCTTGGCCCAACCCCATAGAAAGTTGCCCTTAAAATTATTTCTTTACCTTACTACGGTACTTCAGGCCCCATAACTTTTCTTCTCCACAATTTTCTGGTGTAAAATAATTTTTTGCAGGACCCTAAGACTCTAACGATTAAAACAAGACCATTAGCCGACCGGTCCCATGGATAGATTTTGAGCTACAGGTAGTTTTAGTCAAAAAATCATAAAAAAGTCAAATAAAAAATAATAATAAATTAAAAAAAAACCTTGAGGCCAAGGTCAATATAATGGGCGGGGGTAGGTAGCAGACTATCCCTAGTTTCTACCCTAGGCGTATGTACAGCTCCCTTCCAAACACCCTGTATAGTATTGTTGTCGTACTGTGGAATTAAAAAACTGTTTTATGTGTTAAATAAGTGACAATTGGTGGATTAAATTAAAACTTTATTGCAAATAACCGTCATTGAGTGGTAACGCAAAGTGCTTCATATTAACGCGTAAGCGACGCGAAATACACGGCGCTTACGACGTTCTTACCGCGACCTTGCTTAGCTCGCACGGAGTACAACAAACGAAGACGTAAAACTCTAAATACCCGGCTCAAAGCTGTTTGTTACTTATCAATATAACATAACCACAACATGGCATCTAGCGTAACGCCTTCTTGGGGGTGCTGCAACAATGAAAGTAAGGAAGGGAATGATAAGTTCATAAACTGTGTTCACTGTAACAAAACATACCATTTTCTTTGTTTGTCTTTAACAGAAATTTCGAATGAGTCGGAAGCGTATAATGAATGGAAATGTCCAGAATGTTTAAGTCTAATGCCAAAAGTTTCAAAAAAAGACTACACTCCGATTCGGAACATTTCCACCACAAGAGGCAATAAAAGACCCGCATTAAACTCTCCCCCAGAAGTAACGGCTGTCACTTGCGATGAAGTTCGTTCGATTGTGCAAGAAGTGGTCCAAAGGGAGCTTGACACGATGGCTCAGAAGTTGACTAATATGATAGTCACCATTGTTAATAGGGAGCTGGAACCCGTCAAAAATGAAATGAGGGATCTGAAAGAATCGTTTAATTTCCATACAACGGAGTTTGACAGATTCCAATTAGAACACGTCGAGTTAACAAACAACTCTAAGTACCTCAAGGAAGAGAATGATAAATTACAAAGGACAGTCTGCGATCTCGGCCAGCGACTGAATTATTTGGAGCAGCAAGCCCGGTCTAACAACTTGGAAATACAATGTCTGCCCGAAAACAAACAAGAAAATTTGTTTACTGTTATCAAGCAGTTGGGCTCGGTTGTGGGATGTGGAATAAAGGACAGTGATATTATGAACTGCACTCGCATAGCTAAGCTTCAGACGTCCAGTGATCGCCCCCGATCTATCGTGGTTCAGCTGGCATCCCCCAAAATCCGTGACCAGCTGCTCGCCTCGGTAATCAATTACAATAAACGAACTCCTGAAAGCAAACTCAGTACCGCGGATCTCGGATTGGCAGGCAACAAGACACCTGTCTATGTCGTTGAACACTTGTCTCCGGCTCATAAGGCGCTTCACGCTGCTACCAGACTCAGAGCAAAAGAAAAGGGATACAAGTTTGTATGGGTAAGGAATGGCCGTATATTTGTCAGAAAAAATGTCGATTCGGACCACATACTTATCAAAAATCTAGAAACTGTAAATAAGATAGTATAAGTTTTTGTTTTTATTTGTACTCTCCATCTTTATCTTATATCGCATGTACCTAAAATAAAAACCTTGAAATTCAACAGCTTACAGTTATATTACCAGAATAGTCGTGGTTTAAGGACAAAAACACATGTTTTTTATCGTAACATTGTCTGTAACAATTATGACGTAGTTATTCTGACAGAAACATGGCTTAACAGTTCTATATTGAGCAGCGAGCTATTTGACGAACGATACGTTGTATATAGACGCGACAGAGAAAGCTCTAGCCTGCAATGTGGTAAAGAAGGTGGCGGTGTCTTAATTGCTGTCAAGAAAAACCTAAAATCTAGACATGCCCAACATTGGGATAGTAACTGTGAAGACCTTTGGGTTACCTTAGAATTGCCGCTATCGCGAAGCGTTCGTCGAGTGGCTCTCTGCGCAGTATATTTACCACCACCTATACGCCGTTCTTCCTTGGAATATTTTTTAAATAATTGTAATGCAGTTTTTGAGCAAATAATAGATACAAATGTTTGTATTGTGGGTGACTTCAACATGAGTAATATTGATTGGAGCTTGGTGGGAGTACCAAATAATTATACCGCATTACACAGCACGAGCGAAACTCTGATTGATTTTACTCATGTTAACAGGCTTACTCAATTTAACTCAGTGGTTAATGCCGCTGGTCGGATACTGGACTTAGTTTTATCAACTTACCCATCATGTAATGTCACCGAGAGTACGAACCCACTATCCAACGTTGATCAGCAGCATCCACCATTAGACATAATCATAGCTTTTAATGAAAGTGCAAGGTTAAAGTATAGTAATACACAGTTGAAAACTAATTTTAAAAATGCAAATTATAAATGTATAAAAAAATTTCTTTTAGAGTTCAACTGGATGGAATTGTTTAAAGGACTAGATGGAGTGAATGAGATGCTTGATTCCTTTTACGAGACGCTACATATGGCCATTAAGAAATTTATACCCCCGCGCGTTCCAAAAACTCGTAAATATCCGTTGTGGTTTAGCCGAAATTTGATAAAGTTATTAAATGTAAAGTATAAGTTAAGAAAGCGATATTGTAAGTATAAAAATCCTTTAGATGCAATTGAATTGAAAGTTATTAGTAAACGTTGTGACAGTTTGGCAACTACTTGCTATAATGCTTACATCAAGGATATAGAAGAAGAAATAATAAATAACCCGAAAATGTTTTGGACACATGTAAAAGCCAAGCGCGGAGGAACTAGTGCATATCCTATGACTATGACAGACGGAATAAATACAACATCCAATGGCACGGAGGTATGCGAGTTATTCGCTAACTATTTCTCCTCTGTTTACATAACTGATCCCAACACTGGAAATAAATACAAGATTCCCGAATATTTAAATTTGTTAGAGAATAACAGCCAAAGCTTAACAAGCCCTGATATAAACCCTGAAATGCTGATTAAAATGTTACAAAATCTAGACTGTAATAAAGGCGCAGGTCCAGATGGAATCCCACCCATTTTTATTAAAGAATGTGCGTCAGCGTTAGTCTATCCACTCATGCAAATTTTTGAAAGATCACTGGTTTCTGGCGTGTTTCCGTCAAAATGGAAGATGGCGAAGGTAGTCCCCATACATAAATCTGATACCGATGATATAGTATCACATTATAGACCGATCTCAATTCTTTCGACATTTGCCAAAGTATTCGAGGCCCTTGTCTGCCCACACATTCAAAACCATCTAAAGTTATATTTAAGCGATGATCAACACGGATTTGTAGGCGCACGCTCCACGAGCACAAACCTAGTGCCGTTTACTGAAGTATTATTTAAAGCTATCGATTCGGGTCACCAAGCAGACGTTATTTACACCGACTTTAGCAAAGCGTTCGATAAAATTTGTCACAAAATATTAATACAAAAGTTGAGCGCTTACGGCATTACTGGCACTTTGCTGAATTGGTTGAGTTCGTATTTAACAGATAGAACTTTTTTCGTAGTCGTTAACGGTTTTCAATCTTCTGTTTATAAAATTTCTTCAGGTGTTCCCCAGGGTTCACACCTTGGGCCTATTTTATTTATTTATTTTATAAATGACATACCTGTGTGCTTTCAGAACTCCGAGATTTTTATTTATGCGGATGACTTAAAATTTGTCAGAGTAGTGAAATGTGAACAAGACGCAATGTATCTACAGATGGATCTTAATAGGCTAATTCAATGGTGTAATAATAATGAAATGTGTTTAAATTCGGGAAAATGTTACCATGTCAAATACACAAGAAAAAGTAGCATAATACATTCTAAGTATCAAATCAATGAAGAAATAATACAGGAAGTGGATACTATACGAGATCTTGGAGTCCTGTTCGATAGAAAATTAACTTTCCTTCCTCATTTGGACAACATTATAAAATCATCGTCCAAAATGCTAGGCTTTGTAATAAGAAATTGTAGAACATTCCGTAAACTTAAAACAAAAATAATTTTATATAACAGTTTAGTTAGGAGCAGATTAGAGTACTGTAGTGTGGTTTGGCGACCACACTATGCGATACATAGCTTGCGCGTTGAACGTGTCCAAAAGCGCTTCCTTTGGCATTTAGCATTTTCGGTTGGTATAGCTAGAAAAAAGCCATCTTACAGAGAGAGATTGAAACACTTTGCCATGTGCAGTTTAGATAAGCGGAGGCAATTTAATGACGCTTTATTCATGTGCAAAATTTTGAAAAATAATATTCAGTGCCCTAGGCTGCTAGGACTCTGTAACTTACGTGCTCCTTCAAGAATCCCACGCAACTCCATCACTCCACTCTATCCTCCACTTAGACGAACTGTTTTGGGATCTAACTCACCCTACGCCCGATTTTGCAAGGTCATAAACAGTAGTAGTGATTTGGTTGACTTACATCATGACTCCCTAGCAAGGCTAAAGTCTAAGTTCTTGAAATCCTTGTTTGATCTGTAATAAGATACAAAACTTACCAGTTTTCTCTTTTTTAGTTGTTTTTTTCTGTTCTTTTAATTTTGTTAACCTAATATAGTTAATATGTTATTTTGTCACTAACATTTGGTTATAATGGTTAGATTACTAAAAAATATATTAATGTTGCGCTTGTGGTGTTTACCTATAAGTGAGTGTTACACTGTTACCTTTGTTTAAAAATGTATTAAGTTTATTATTAGTGTAAACAGTCGTTGGTGAACCAAATAAATAAAATAAAAAATAAAAAAAATTGAGCACATTCGATTAGAAAAGTTTTCGTTGTGTTTTTGTTTGTTGTTTTTAATATTACTGTTATTTTTTATTATTTGTTAGAAAAGTTAGTGGGCACTTATTTCGTCAAATATGCCACCAAAGTATAGTAGTGTTTTAAATCGCCAGGCGAGAAAAAATATTTACGATTTAACTCAGTATATGAAAGGGGAAAAAGAAAATGGAGTTAAAAATGTAGACTAGGTATCTAAAAGTGTTTTGATATTTATTTCATTTGTATTTTCTGACTGTATTAGGTATTTTCTGATCGTATATGTGTTTATCTGGCAATAACAGTTTTCTTCGCGAGTATAGAGATACATGCGCAAAGTTCGCAGAGCCTATGTTCAGACCTGCCAAGATAATTTGATCGTACTGTACGTGGTTAAATATTAAGTATTATTCATTTATTGCGCTCGCGTACACAAACATGACAATTTATAATACATAAAACATTTTACACTTCAGAACTATTACAATTATTAAAAGTCCCTCTAAGTTTTTAGACACATTTGTGTAGCGCATAATTTATCACTTGCTTTGGTGTCGCAAAACATCGTGAACTCTGACCCCAGATTAGACGATTGGCACTAAACGCACGATAAAAGAACAAAATATAGAAATATAAATCACAAATTTTGCATAGTAAGTATTTACTTTAAGTATTACAAGTAGGTACTTGCTAAAACCGATTCAAAGCAACATATGTTATACCTTCCCAACCACATTCCACTAAAACATAACTAGATATTAAATTAAGTACTCTCTGAAGATGAACTACGGAACACAACAGTCTGTAGGTATAGCATCTAACTTTGAAGTGATCTATGCAAATGAGACCGCTCCGAGAGGCTGTCAAAACACAGAACAGTTAACCGCTGGTATTTGGAGAATTGTAATGAGCCTGGAAATGGAGGAGTTGTAATATACTTGATGATTCATTCATAACCTAAAGTTAAGGAGAGACTGTGCTACTTCTTGTCTTAACGATAGGTATATAAAGATACTAGAAATTAATCTGATTGTTTGATGTTTATACAGATTAATTTAAGTTTGAAGCTCACTAGTTGTGAAAATCACGTTTTTTTTATACGAAACGAATAAATAAAATTGTAGTGTCTGTTACAAATGTTAAAAAAACAATTTTGTACTGAATGCTTATGAAAGTATAATATGGCATTAAGTATAAAACTTAATAACTTATTTGTAAGTATCTTAGTAGTCTATCTTTCATTCACGGAAAATATTGCTAGATATTATATGGAGTGATTTCCAAGATTTACAACAGACTGTTTTTTTCTGACTAGGTTTTTTGAATTCTGAACTTAATGTGCTAAAACTTCCATCAGAACATGATTGCCTGTTCTAGAATCAGGTGTGACTTAACAGAAATCCATAAGTTATACTATTATTAGTCCTGAACTTGAATTTGGAATGAAAACTAAATATTTCGAATAAAATTTAAGTGATGGCCTGTGTAAATAAATAAGGCCGTTTTACCTGTTATTTCTTGAATGCCTCTGAATATGAATGAACATATCAGTCACAACGAAGTTCCTCTCTATCCTAAATGAAAAAATACGCAACAAACAGCCTTTGGTACAATTTACACCACCTAGATCGAATGACGTCACAGCAGTGTTGAAACTTGAAAAAAGAATAAAAAATGCACGTTGATTGGGTCTCGGAGACCTGATAGCAAGTTTTGAAGTGTTAACTAGTTTTTTTTTGTTGCTGGCAACTTTATTAGTTCAGTGCTTAATGGCCTGTTGCGTCCGATGACAGGAAAGGAAAAAATAGAGATTATGTGGGGTTCTTGCAATATCTAGTCTATTTTTGTTTTCGGGATATTTCTTTGAGCTTAGCTTTTGATAATAAATTCTACAGTTTGTTTTACCACCAGTAGACTAGTAATTTTATATGAATTGGATTGGATAAAAATATAGCCGTATCTATCTAATAGATGGAAGAGATAACTAGTTCATGTTTTTTTGGATCCCATTTAAAGGAAAATACGGAATACTTGTTCCTGACAGACAGACGGACAACAAAGTGATCCTGTACTTTGTTGTCCGTCTGTCTGTCAGGAACTTTAGCTCGGAAACACGCGCAGGTAGGTAGTTGAAATTATAACCACATACTCAAGTTCTCAAGTCTCTCGAAGATGTGACAAAAAACAAACATTTAAGTTTTTGTTTAAAAAACATAATTATAGCCGTTTATGCCGCAAAAAACGTATATTTCGACACTCGTCAATGGTACCATAATTTAAAGGGATCGAAGGGCGTTGATCTAGAATCACGCAATTCGGCAATAAACAATGTCTTACAGCCCATGTAAAAGTAAAAAAAAAAGTACCTTTAAGTTTGTACGGAACTCTCGATGTGCTAGCCCAACTCGCACATTGTCTTTTTTTTTTCTAAGATTTTTAAATAATAATAATTATATTCTAGTTGAGTTTCTTGTGAATAGGCGTTGTCTATACGTACTTGACAATGCTTTATTCTATAATCTATGTATACTAAAGTTTGTTAACCTATAACCGACCTCTTTCCTAGTTCCTTGCAGAACAAAACGGAATAATAAATCACGGGCCAAAAAGTTACAAACTCCAAAGAAGTAGAAATATTCCAAATATTATGAATTTTGCTTGCAAATTAACCTTTAACTTTTGATTTACCGCTAAGAGTTTTAAACGTGGCTCCTTAGCGTTGTAGTTACTTTTATAATTGCAGAAGGGTTTTTTTAAAATAAAGTTTAATTTCTAAACATATTAAATCAGGATGGGTAGGGGAAGACCATTAAACGAAATATGAACTGCGTAAAGGATGATATGGCAAAAAAGGAGAATTGTGTTATGCATAGCATTTACGAGAAATAGAAATGTATGGAAGGAGCAGACATGCTGCGCTGGTCTTAAATGAATTGGAATAAAGGCCAGAATAATAAAAATGTTTCTTACCTGAGTTATTAGACGTTGAAAATGTCTCTCAGGCATGCCGCAGTAACGTGCCCCAAAAGGTGATGGCCGTAAGGACGGTACGGGGGTACCGCACGATCTCCCGCGAAGCGGCGAACCTCCTTGCCGGATTGCCGCCGTGGGATCTGGAGGCGATAGTCCTCGCGCGCCTGCATCAATGGCGCGCGGAGGCGCTGCGCCGGGGGGTCACTCCGCTGCCGCGGCAAATTGCTGCGCGGCGGACAGACCTCAGGTGCGATCTCATGGCGACATGGAGACAGCGACTGTCGCAACCCCGTGCAGGGCACGCCACGATAGTGGCGGTAAGTCCCCTCTTTGAGGAGTGGCTTGAGAGGCGCCACGGCGCCCTCACCTTCCGTCTGACGCAGGTCCTCACCGGACACGGTTGTTTCGGGAGGTACCTGCACCGAATCAGGCGGGAGGAAACGCCCGGAGCACACAGTGGAGGTGTGCCCCGCTTGGGCGGAGCCCCGCCGTGTTCTCGTAGCGGCGATCGGCGGCGGCGACCTCTCGCGCCCGGCCCTGGTGCAAGCCATGGTCCGGGGCGAGGAGGAATGGGACGCCGTCGCCTCCTTCTGCGAAGCAGTGATGCTGGCGAAGGAGGTGGCGGAACGCGAGAGGGAGAGAACCTCTCGTCCCAGCCGCCGCGGGAGGCGCTCCGGGCGTCGGGGGTCCCGCGATGACCTCCGGCCACCGTAGACGCGGGCCTGTGGACGGTGAGTGATGGGCTAACTCGCCGTCCGTCCGTCTCACAACGAAAACAGGCCGTGTCGACGGCGCGTTCGTGTTCCACGCGCGCCTCAAAGAGATGTCAGCAACATGGGAGGGGCCCGAAAGGGCCGACGCCTGTCGGGGCCGCGGGTAGTACAACGGTTATCGCGGCCTCGACATAGAGGGCGAAGAAGGAACATGGGTGGTTTTTAGTCAGTAGAAGTCTGACACTCCCTTTCGCTCTGCCCAAGAGCGGGAGGGGTTATTCGATGATTTTACACCTACCAATAAAAAAATAAAAAAAAAAACAAAAAATAAAAAAAAAGGCATGCCGCAGTGACAAATAGGTACACACATTTGAGCACCCTGTCTGCACAGCTTCAGGCATGTGTGGCAAAACTATTTGTGGCTACCAGCTGATGCTCGCGGCTTCGCCCTCGTGGATGTCGGTCAAATTGTGCACTAAAACCTTCATCGAAAACCACTCTAACCATTGGTGAAAACAGCATGAAAATCACTGTAGTAGTTTCGGGGTTTATTGCGAATAGACAGACGGTTAGATGCGGCAGAGGACTTTGTTTTTTAGTAAGTTAGTAAGTAATATTATGAAGAGGTAATCTCCGGATGTAATGATCCGATTCCAAATTTTGTTTCTCTGATAAAGTGTCACAATATGTTATGTATGTTACACAACTTTTGCGGACAAAGTCGCGAGCGAAATGCTAGTGCAGTTATAAAAGTGACGTCTTGATTTTTGAGCTACAAGATTAATTTCAATAGAAAGGCTATCGTCATGAAAAAGAGTAGGTACTGTATCTATTGTTAATGGCTTCATTAGTCACAATTGCTACATTTTTCCACTTGGAAAATAACCACCTGGTTGGACTAATTAAGTTATAATCGTTTGCGTGAGACGACTGTATAAATCAATAGCTGCATTTTACGTACTATATTATTAACTGTTTGTGGTACTATCTTTAAACTAAATTATAAAACTGTCATGCATGACAAAATACCTATTGCATATATTTTAGGGTGCTTTTCCACCAGAGATGTGCTATGCTACGTAGCTATGGATGCGTTTGATATCCTTCAATCGTATTCATTGGTGCACATAGCTTAGCACTGGTGGAAATGGATTCAATTAGGATATGTTTTTATTATATGGAAGGATGCGTGCTGTGGATGCGTCCTTTTTATGGTCGCCAGGGGCGTAGCTACGTGCAGACCAGAGTACCTACAGTAGACCCGCGTCTGTCGCTGAAAGTAGCGCAGCTACTTTGCGGCGGTGAATCTTCATAGCACATCTTACTCGCACCGCTACATAGCTTAGTACGGTCACATAGTACGGTAGAAACGGTCACATAGTTTCACAGCTTAGCTATTACATCCTCGCAACATAGCTGCATTGCACATTTCTGGTGGAAAAGCAGCCTTATATATTTCAAAGAGATAGTCGGTCTAAGCTGCGGCTGTCGGTAGGCTCGAGGCAGCGTGACAGCAATAGTTTCGTCAAATACCTACCTCGTCGGCCCCTGTGCCCTCTTAAGTAGCAATATGTTTTCTTGAGTTTTGTAAGTTTTAGATTCTCTGGGTAGTCGTTTTGAAAACGATAAAATATTCACCTTTTCTGGCCAAACTATTGAACAAAAAAGAAAGATTTTAAAATATTTATTTTTTCTTGTTTCAGATTCTCAGATGACGACAAAGAAGTTTTCCGAAGAGCCAGAGTTTGAGCGTCCTATTGGCAACCACACATTCTTCTTAGGAAGAGAAGCTGTGCTAGGCTGTGCTGTCACAAATCTGGGAAAACATAAAGTAAGTTTTGTGTTTACGGAATAGGATATAATTTTGCTCGAAGGTCAAATGTTTCTTTTTTTTTAGGGGTGGGAAATCATCAAATATCCCCTCCCGCTATTGGGCAGAGCGAAAGAGAGTGCTGACACTCTCTTTCGCTCTGCCTACTTCTACTGACTAAAAACCACCCATGTTCCTTCTTAGCCCTTTATGTCGAGGCCGCAGTATCTCTTTCCTTTGCCTTGGCCTTTTCTCAACTACATATAGGTATATTGGGGTCGGCTTCCAGTTTAACTGGATGCAGTAATTTTCAACATAAACAAACACACTTTTTTTGAAAAAGATGGACTCATAACTAGTCATAACATAACTGCGAAAGGGTGTACCAATGTTACACAACTGTCTTGATTTTCTTAGATTTTAGTGATAATGTTTTGTTTGTACTACCGAGATCACTGACGGTCTGTCATGACTTGCCACTATCTATCAACCTTATGCTCTCAGAAATAAGGTTGAAAAGTGATTCACCTCTTTATGTTACTAGATAAGTAACACATATTATTATAGGACAAGCACATACGTTAAAGCGTAGTTATCCTTCAAAATTGAAAACCCCGAAGTTCCATAACCATATACCTTAATGATTAAAGTTAGATGGTTTTGAATGCGAGCACGTTAGGTTAATGTAGGCACATCACGATACCGGTCGTTAAACAGGCTAACTGTAATCAGAATAATAGTTAATGGATTTTCATTTTAAAATGATTGTTATGGTCTTCGTGCGTGTGTGTTTCATGGGCTGGGAAGTGTAACCCTTTATGGAAGGACGAAATGGAAATGGTAATCAAAATTATGTATGACTAGCGGACGTCACGCGGTTTCACCCACGTAGTTCCCGTCCCCGTGGGAATACAGGGATAAAAAGTAGCCTATGTCACCCAGGGATAGTGTAGCCTGCCAACGGTGAAAGAATTTTTTGAATCGGTCCTGTAGTTTTGGAGCCTATTCGTTACAAACAAACAAACAAATCTCTCCTCTTTATAATAATGATGATGAAATAGATGAAATCACATTCAATCAAAAAGTTTATTCGTTTCATATTTTCGGTTTATTCAATTCTGTTGCATGGACTATATTGATTGTGATGATTCTTATCAATTTATCTTTTATATTACCTACCATAATGGGTAGTGTCATCATCATCATCAGCCTATATTGTTCCCAATGCAGGGACTCAGGCCTCCTCTCTAGGAGAGGGGTGGGCTATAATCCACCCATGGACCCAGTGCGGATGTCACATATCTTCAAATTTTTGATTCTAAGATATCCTCACGATGTTTTCCTTCACCGTTTTGAGAGCAGTGGTGATGAAATAAATTACACAAAGTAATGCACCTGCCTGTAATGGGTGACCAAATGTTCGTAAGTCGGGGTCGCCAATACCATTGGTAGTATGACAGCGCTAAAATAGGTAATTTCTACCAACATTATCACTGTGTTATTAAGGAACTTTAAACAATAATGTTAAAAACTAACGATAGATTGAATTATGTACATTAATTTATCTTTTATTGATTAACTCCTCGCGCCTTGTGAACACCATCTGTACATAAGACAATGGCTTTTTAATTGTGTCTATAATAAGGCGCTCAAGTAGTTAGAAAGATTATTCAGACAATTGACTATCATGATCAACTTTCTGCCGTTGTCCTATTTTACTTGAGACCGGCGCAATGGAGATGCAAGCGCAAGGAGGTGGCGTAACGCGAGAGGGAGAGAACCTCTCGTCCCAGCCGCCGCGGGAGGCGCTCTGGGCGTCGGGGGTCACGCGATGACCTCCGGCCACCGTAGACGCGGGCCTGTGGACGGTGAGTGATGGGCTAACTCGCCGTCCGTCCGTCTTACGACGAAAACAGGCCGTGTCGACGGCGCTTTCGTGTTCCACGCGCGCCTCAAAGAGATGTCAGCAACATCGGAGGGGCCAGACAGGGCCGAAGCCCGTCGGGGCCGCGGGTTGTACACTAGTTTTGCGGCCTCGACATAGAGGGCGAAGAAGGAACATGGGTGGTTTTTAGTCAGTAGAAGTCTGACACTCCCTTTCGCTCTGCCCAAGAGCGGGAGGGGTTATTCGATGATTTTCCACCCGCCAAAAAAAAAAAAGACACGTAATACGTTTTTTACTTCCATTCTCCTTTATAAATCATGCTCACTTGCATGATTTTTAACCGTTTTCCAAAAAGGAGGAAGTTCTCTATTCGTGTGTATGTAGGTATATATTCTTTTTTTGTCCTTCATGTCATTCTCACACAATTCACCCATCTTTTCTTTAGTTCTTCTCTCCCATTCCATTTATCAACATTTATATTCAACTGTATTCTAGTCACAAAATATACAATTCGTCAATATTCATCGGGATCCCTACGTTACTTCGAAACACTATTCTCCGAAAATTGTTTTACCAAAAACTATACACACCGAAGCCTTCATACTGCGACGTTATGTTTGGTCTACGCCTTTTTATTCGATGTTTCTTTACACCAAAAACCTTACACATTCATCTTCATCATTCATTTCATCACATACGACCAATGATATATTAAAACTATAGATACGTTGTCCGCCCTCAAAAATGACAACATGAAATGAAGTCAATTGGCCACATCGCGCTTAGTTACACATCAACCTCTCGCGCGTTGCTACGTTTGGTCTTAATTTAAATCGTGTGTGTAAGCCTATGCGAAACATAAAGACACTCATCAACAGGCATCCCGCTGTACGGTGTCATAATTTCTTTCCCTTTCTTTACGCGTAAAAGTAGTTATATAATATTTTCACCGTTTTGAAGCGCCGCCATGTTAGTTTATGACGTGTCTATATATAATACGTCATTGCATACGACTGCAATAGTCCAAACCCTTCAACTTTCAAATTTTCTTAAAATAATGAAGAAGAAAATATCTCATAGCGTCTTTTCAATTTCATTAGGCTTCATACAACCATTTACAAATTTCACTTTATGACATTAATTGTCAGTTTACTTCTGGCCATTCCATCGCTAATAATAGGTGTGTCAGTTATCTTAGTGCCAAACAAAGGTTGTTCTATCGAGATACGTAACCTTGATATTGTTCTTTGTGTAATATCTCGGTCGGGGCTGCTACCGTGATCAAGATTTAGATATTATGTCCGCTGTGATAGACAAAATGAGGTAATATAGTGGACTTATAAAGTCTGTAATTTTTCTGTAGTGTTGATTTCCAAGTCAAAATTACAGCTTCCCTGATTTATTAGTAGTTGCAAGTGATATTACTGGACACGAGGTCCTGGATATAATAAGTATGTTTCCTAACTTCAAAAACCATGATTCTGTTTAGTCCGTCCGCGTCAGTTAGAATATCGAAAAATGTGTTTTCTGTTTTATGTTTTATGTTTTCTGTTTTATGAAATGAATCAAAATTGACGAAAATAGAACGTGTCAAAGATTTTGAGTGGGGGTTTTGACGTCACTTTCTGGTAAAAAATGTACCAAACTGTGACGCCACACGACTTTTCGAAGCACTGTACTAACTGTGTAATTTATTGTTTACGTGAAAAAAAAAAAAAAAATTGTGTACACTATCTGACGGAATTGTTAGATTTTTTGTCAACTACCCTATTATCTGGCAGTAAGAGTTTGTTTCGGAATTTCCATCAGGAATTTCGAAGTAGCAGACACGGACACTGGATTTGTGCCCGATTGGTGGCAATGGGTTTGCTCTTTGGTGGGAATGGGTTACAGGAGTCTTAAACAAAACAAAACTTGTTATATGTCGACTAAGAGGCACATCTCTTCCTAACCGTTCGGAGATTAAGTGTGATGGTATGTTATAAGCAATTATTTGTACTATCAGGTACAGACGCGCACATCATGCTACCTGAAGCTGACAAATTTTCCCTAGCAACCATGAACCTAATGCTTTAGCGATAAAGTTGAAAATTGAGTAGCAGCTTATGCGGTACTCAGAGAATATTTATTGACTACTTCAGCCGTCACTTAATAAAGATTTGAGATACTTATGTATGAAATAAATGTCAAAACCTTTACTAAGTGATGGCCTAAGTAATCATTAAAGCTTTCTGAGTACGGCAATTAGTGTCTATACATGAACTAAAGCTAAAAAAAGTCGTTGAGAGTGAACAGCATCAGACTTCACCATCCATGCAAAAAGCCGCAGCTGATACTGCAACAACTTTAAGCACTTTCCCCAGATAATTTACCCTATTTAGTCACACTTTAGTAACACACAACTTCGGCCAACATACCCAACATGGCTACCAACTATAACACCTTTGGAGCCAACACTTAAACCCACTAGTAAGCCAGTTGCTAACATGTTCAGAACTTTCACACTTACTATGATATATCGCCAATAACCAACGAACATGGGGCAACTTGTACCACCTATAAAATTAACATCAATCTGTATTTAGCTGTTAATATTCTACTGGTTCTTTTTCATACTTTAATGGTCGTATTTTTGTAAGAAACTTGGTGTAGCATCAGCTTGAGCTGGTCATAAATGTTGCCTGTAAGTTTCTAGAACAATAGGGATGTTAACTGACTTAAAAAAATGTGATTCTAATTAGTCCGTCTGTTAGATTATCGAAAAATATTGGATACGTATTTTTTGTTTAAAAAAAATTGACGAAGACAAAACGCGTCAAAGATTTGAGTGGGGGTTGGCGACGTCACTGACCGCAAAAAAATGTCATACTAATGTCTTAGAGTATAACGTCACACGAGTTTTTAAAGCACTGTATCGTCTTCATTGTTCGTTTACCTGAAAAAAGGAAAAAATACGTGTCCAATATTTTTTGATAATCTATATGACGGACTAATTTGTTTTTTTTTTGTTCTAGAGAAATTCTTGAGAAAATTCTAACACAGTTAAAATAAGGTACGAAATATAAATTGCTATACTTTCATGGTGTTACACACAGGAAATCGACCACATGAGGTCATGGGTTCGATTACCTGGCTTGGCAAAGTGTTATTTGGTTTTTGCATTAGGAATTTCGTTATAATCTTTTTATGTGCCCAGTTGATGGCAATAGGCTTGCTTATCACATGGGACTTAACTCATAACTGGCAAAATGTGATTGTACTAATGGGTACAACTTTGCCTAATCCATCGGGGATTACAGACGTGATGTTATGTCATAGTGTTACAATAATGACTTGAGAAAGAATGATAGATAACTCACAAGGAGTGTCAGTTTATTGAACCTAGAAAGTGTGGGCACTGGTGCATTGCGCCTTGTGTCATCGTGTCAAAATGTTTAAAAAACTATTTCTGCTTTGAACTTAGGGCAAATAAGAGTGACATTTTACGATATTGTGCACCTTATAAACTGCTTTGAAATACACGTATGAACTTTAAAAACTGAAATTACAGATTAGATTTGATCGTGCCGTTTTTTTTTTTTTGATGTTGAAATCGTCCAATAAGCCCTCCCGTTCTTGGGCAGAGCGAAAGGGAGTGCTTGTTTAATAGGACAAGCCCGCCACACTATTCTCAAACCACTGTAACTAAAAAAAAAAAACCATCCATGTTCCTTCTTAGCCCTCTATGTCGAAGCCACGATAACTAGTGTACAACCCGCGGCCCCGACGGGCGTCGGCCCTTTCGGGCCCCTCCCATGTTGCTGACACGATCGCGCCGTCGACACGGCCAGTTTTGGTCGTAAGACGGACGGACGGCGAGCTGGCCCATCACTCACCGTCCACAGGCCCGCGTCTACGGTGGCCGGAAGCCGTCACGTGGCCCACGACGCCCGGAGCGCCTCCCACGGCGGTTGGGACGAGAGGTTCTCTCCCTCTCGCGTTCCGCTACCTCCCTCGCTAGCATCACTGCTTCGCAGAAGGAAACAAAAAAAAAACTACTGAAAGCCAGAATCAACAATGGCGACCACAAGAAAAGCGTCGAGACATTGAAGCTCGACGAAGCCCCAGAGAAACGATTTAACTGTTTTGGAACAAGGAAAGCGAGTGTCAGAATTCTACTGACTAAAAACCACTAATGTTCCTTCTTAGCCCTTTATGTCGAGGCCGCGGTATCTCTAACAACAACCCGCAGCCCCGACGGGTTAGATCGTACCCTGAAGTCTTTTCTAATGGCTGATTTTATCACTTACTGCATGTTACTAAGTCCAAAGTTATATAGCATCATCTTTTTCGTCATTCCCTTGCATTTATCCTAATTAATTAGTGGTCGGCGCATCTTTTCTTCTACCATATTTCTTTATTACTCGTCATGTCATCAGACCACCTTTCTTGCCCATTCATACATACATTTTCGACATTTACCTCTTTTCTCCGCATCACATGACCAAACAAGTTTTCAGTCACCGGTGCCAATTTTAGACTTCCGCTTATGTTCTCAATAGGGGATCGGACTGAGTCAAAAAAATATGATTCTAATTAGTACGTCTGCTGGATTTTCGAAAAACATTGGATTCATGAGTGGGGCTTTTGACGTCACTTTGTGGGTAAAAAGTACTAACCTTGTGACGTCACACGACTTGTCCCGACTTTTCGAAGCACTGTATCGTCTTCATCTTTTGTTCATCTGAAAAAAGAAAAATACGTGTCCATTATACCTATTTGAAAATCTATCGACTGACTAATTAGATTTTTTTGCTGAAATACCCTATTCTTACTTTCATCCATTCATAAACATGATAATATTTATGATAGTTTAATGAAAAATCGCAATAATTTGAACATAAAATCCCAGCAACTCTAAACACGGACAAAACAACCCGCGAAAATCGACGCCAAAACGTCGTCTTGCGAAAAACGGATACAGGAATCAAAATGTTCCCGCCTTTTGTCTGCTGCAATTAGAACCACAAAAATTTACCGATTATCCTTCATTAAGAGTTGTTACACTGGCTGGCTCGATGCCTAGAATAACAATGCACGAAATAGTGCTGCACCTTTTCACGTTGTGAATTTTAATACCAGTAGGTACATACGGTACGGTGGCTGAATGCTGTACTGTTCTTTGTTGCCTTTGCCTGTTTGGTTTCTTTTTAGCTTTTGTCGTGATTTCATATTATTGTTTGTTGTAACATCTGTTTCTTTTGGTTATAGGAGTGTGAAATAGGTGTTGGAAGAAATTAGAAATTATTGTGTAGACACTACACAATAATTCTTATTCTTATACGTAAGTAAACGTAAGTTCGTATTAATATTAGGAACTAACGTTTATTGCAAAACGTGGGAATTTGTTTGGTTTAACATTCGGTATGATGGTTAATTTAATACAAACTATCAAGTTAATTGATTTTTAGTTTATATAACGAAGAAAAATAATATACAATATGCTAATTGGAAGAAAAGTTAAGTTTAGTCTATTTATGACTAAAATAAGTATTCGACGAGTTCATTCAAATTTCATTACCGCTGCTCTCAAAACGGTGAAGGAAAACATCGTGAGGAATCCGGCATGGGTTAGAACCAAACATTCGAAGATATGTGACATCTACAAACCCGCACTGGGCCCGCGTGGTAGATTATAGCCCATTCCCTCTCAAAGAGAGAGGTTGCCTGTGTCTCAGCAGTGGGAACATTAATAGGCTGTTGATGATGATGATGATGATGATTCGACGAGGTAAAGTTAGTTGACTTCTTTTTTATCTGTATCTTTTTATGTAGAAAACAAAATAACACCCGCTATTTGTATGCTTAGAACTTTTAAACCACGTAGGTAACGAATTTTAAAGCAGTTTTCAGCAATAGGTAGAGTGATTCAAGAGAAAGCTCGAAGCTCTAGTAAGACTATATAGCGGAACCCGGCAACATCTGTAGAGCAATATCCCACCAACAGGGTTATTGCGTATCTTTTTAAATGTCAGAGGCTATCATAGTGTCCATTGAATTAACTGTAAAATTGGCTATGGTTTAGTACAAAATGTAACCATTTTACAGTGAGTTAATGGGCACTACGATAGCCACTGAAATTTAAAAAGATGCGCAATAGCCCTGCTGATACACCATCAATCTGCAGGGCTATTGCGTATCTTTTAAATGACAGTGGCTATCATATTGTCTATGGATTAACTTTCAAATTGGTTATGGTTTAGTACAAAATGGAACCATTTGACAGTAATTGATAGGCACTATAGGTTAGCCACTGTCATTTAAAAGATACGCAATAGCCCTGCAGGTCGGGTAATTCCTACTTTTCTATAGGGAACGAATAACGTTGAACCCTATTCTTTATACTTTTAAAGATCTGGTCGTTTTCGACCGGTGTTATCTCAGCAGGGCTATTGCGTATCTTATAAATGTCAGTGGCTATCATATTGTCTATGGATTAACTGTCAAATTGGTTATGGTTTAGAACAAAATGGAATCATTTGACAGTTAATTAATGGGCACTAAATGATAGCCACTGTCATTTAAAAGATACGCAATAGCCCTGCAGGAAAGAGTAACAATCGACACGTGAGATAATTATCATAGACTTCAGGTGTGTGCGCAAAAACTACCATGCACTCTCTCTTGCTTCACTCTTATTGACCTGTGTGGTTAAGTGTGCGTAAACCATACCGATACTCAAAACCAAAAAAAAACTGCTATTATTGCTATTTAATTATAAAAACTTACCAATCGACTTTTAAGAAAAGCCCGAACAAAACCTACACATATTTTCAATACAACCTCTAAACTTAATCACAAAACAACAAACCCATATTTACGACACTAAAACTCCACAGTGATCCCCCGGAAGAAATTTGACAGGCCAGAAAACTATCAGAATGAAAGATAAGGGCTAAACAAAGGAATACGAAGGCCCGAAGATTTAACTGGGTCCCCGACCTAGAAAGAAATCTTCATCACTGATATCGAATGTTTGAACTGATTTGTCTTGTTTTTAGTTTGTAATAAGTTTTTTTTTCCATTTTGTTTTAGTTAAGTGGACCATGTTTTTATTGGACTACGGCGAAGCCAAAAGGAAGGGTGATGAATGATTTTTTTGTTGTAGTTTATTGCTAACGTATGGGGTTTTATATTTTCGAGTTCAAGTTAGAGCAAGCATTATTGATTACTATAGATAGTATTAGTTATGTGTGTTGGTATTTCCCAGAATCCCCGGTGCAAATGTGGCAAGGGAACACTTGGGTTGTTTGTAGTCGATTAGAGTCTGACAGACGCTCCGCTCGCTCCAAGGCAGAGGACATCCCTTTTTGGGGGTATGAGGAACAGGGTGTAAAGTTCCTCATCCCCTATAGAAAAGGGAGGATCCTCCGACCAGATAGGTGTTGTGTATGGTGGGCTAACTGCCCGACCTATGTAAGTCGGGATTTTCTATATACGCTAATGTGGCGGATAACTTTGATAGCGCTATGCAGGAATTGCCTATTGTTAGTTCGCATCGGTTGCGATAGATGGCGCTGTCGCCACACCTTGTTTTCAAACAAGGAACAAAACAGAATAAAAAAAATTGTAGTTGGTTATTAATTCATTGTTGAGTAGTTGGTCGTGGTATATCGGGAGCTTAAAGTAATGGGTCATCTCAAAAGCTTTGAATAACAATATATATTATAAGTTTAAATTGATTATGTTTACTATACTGGGATATTCTAATACAGCTTTTGGGCTAAACTCTTATATGTATATTAAGCCTGAGTATTAAGCACAGTATTGATATACTCACGCCTTTTTCCTATGGGGTAGGTAGGTTACAGAACACTAACTGCTACGATACATACATATTTACTCTTTTTGCCTCGTCTACGTTCAAAAACCTGCAGGGATATTGTGTATCTTTTAAATGACAGTGGCTAACCTATAGTGCCTATCAATTACTGTCAAATGGTTCCATTTTGTACTAAACCATAACCAATTTGACTGAATCCATAGACAATATGATAGCCACTGTCATTTAAAAATACGCAATAGCCCTGCTTGTCATATTCACACGTCGATTGCTAGTTCTACGCAACTGACACCCTAACAATGGAACCCTGAACCTTAACACAAGGCACAGAATACATAATAGTACTACGTACACAAGGTATGTGTTTCTTTTTAATAACAAAATACCCACAGTATTTTGTTATTATGCAAAATATCTTTCGTAGGTATTTTGTTATTAAGCAACATAATTATGGGTTCTAAATTATTCCCATTACATGTACTGTAAGCCATTGCTAATGTTCAAATTTGATGTTTCTCGGTCAACGGAAAGTACAAAAGTTAAGATTCCATTATGAAATCGCAAAATATGACTTACAAGTTTGATTTTTTCAATGTTTTATGGGGTAGCAGATCTAAATATTTGATATCGATTCCTGAGTATTTTATATTAATTCAGCTTGATACCTCAACGCGTTTTGAAAGAAAAGGGTCATGACAGGCGGACATCAAATTGATTCTATAAGGGTTCCGTTTTTGCCATACCTGGCAAAATATCAACCCTACGGAGATTGCAAGCGTGATACTATGTTTTGCTGTTTGATATTATTATTTTAATGACGAACATTCGGTAATTTTATTAAATTGCTTAGAAAGAATAGGTAATAATGTTTGGTCAAATAAATGAAGCAATGGATTACAATGACTAAACACAATCTATATCTACTTATTCATAATTTATTCAGTGTCTTTTATGTTAAATGTATTTTTTTTTCAGTTTTACCATTATTATTAAATTGTAGTGACACAGTAATAAATAATTCCATGCATTTCTCTGTCACGCTAAATTGTAAAATGGAAATAAATCGGTTTTGATTAGATAGCGACATTTTTCATTTTCATTACATTATTTACCGTGTATAAATTGAAAATCCACCAAAAAAGGCTGAATTAATTCTTAAATGTTTGACGTTTCGTTGGAAAATAAAATATAATTTAGTAACATGCTTTCCACCAAATTAAATATAAATAACATTCTCCTTATTTTCATGTCATCATTCAATTTTAGAACATTATTTCATTAATTCAATTTGCTACTTTATTTACACAGTAGGAAAGTAAATAATTACAGGTCTGGGGCCTTACGTGAGGCATAATATACGATCACAAAGACGTGGTGCTATAAATAGACCTATAAAGGCAGTATCTAGGGCGCAAATGTTCTTTCACAAGTTATTATTATGACTGTTTGGGTCGGTAAAATTGTTATAATATCTTGTATGGTTTCTGGAATGCAAGAATTTGTTTTAGTTTTTGATGATTGATTTAGCCAGCGAATTGTTAAACTTAAGGCCACTTAATTTAACAATTCAAGTGAGCAATGGCACTACCCACTGCTAAGTGGGTAGTGTCATTGTTTCACTTAACGCTTTGATAATTTTATGATTTCAAGTTTTTGAGCAAACTTTCGGAGTAACGAACATTCTGAATACCGTACTTCGTCATATATTATTCTGACCAACGTAATTCGGACTCATAAACTTTCTGTATACCGTACATCGGTGTTTCGAACTTCGGAGTAACATAATTGGTACAGTCGTACATTGTACATTTTTATTTGTTAACGAAGCATTTTGGCGTGGGCAAATTGAAAGTAACACCTGCCAGTATCACCAGCTTCTGGTTGTTATAAAAGGAAATCCTTCAAGGTAACCCGCGAAATTCGTTTGTTTTTAGTTTTTTTGCAAATAGGGGATCGGACAAAAAAATCTAATTAGTCCGTCAGATAGATTTCCAAAAAATATTGGACACATACTTTTTCTTTATTCACATAAACAAAAAATTAAAACGATAGAGTGCTTCGAAAACTCGTGAACTCCTCGAAATTAATTTGATAAAACAAAAAACACGTATCCAATATTTTCCGATAATCTTACTGACGGACTATTTAGAATCATATTTTTTGACTTAGTCCGATCCCCTTATTGCCGATCAATGTCAGATTGTATGTTAAATAAAATATGATACGCGACCGTAACAAATGTGACAAAAAACGTAAAATAATCGAATTTTGCGGGCTACCAATCAATCTTAAGGGTGAGGCCAAACGAGCGTAATTTTGTGAGTGCGACAGTGCGACCTAAATTCTGCGACTCACGCGCAGAATTTAGGTCGCAAAAATTATGTGTGTAGTGTTTCGTGAGTCGGCAGACAACTCATTTTGCATCGCCGTGTGAATCAAATAGGACTTTTGTATGAAACCTATTGCAGCAGAATTTCTGCGACAGAAATTGTGCGACTCACGACTCACAAAATTACACTCGTTTGGCCTCACCTTAAAGGTATATCACAAAATGTCAACAAATGTGTCGAAATATCATTGTTTCGTTGTTTTCAGCCAGTAAGTTATCACGCATTTTTTATTTTTCGGATTCATATTGCGTATTGTACAATTATTCGTCGTGGCATCGTTGAAGGTTGAACCAGCAAACCTGAGAGATTTTCAATGACATGCAAAAAAAAAAAACAAAACACCGACCCCATCTAGATTTTTTTTTTTTTTAAAAACGTTGCCCCATTCTAGGAATTTCTCTTGTATCGTGGGTGCGTTCACGAACATTTAAACTCACATACACAAATACCCAGACCCGGAACAACTATCTGTAGGTCATACAAATATTTGTTCCGTGCGGGAATCGAACCTGCGACACGCAGCGCAGCAGTCCATTGCTTGAGCAACTGCGCCAACCGTGCCGTCATAACTTAATGATTTAAAACTTAACACGATGTGACGTGTAAAGGTGTATTGTAAAATCTATTTAAATAAATATATATGATTTAAAAATAAGTACTAATGAGAACGTTTTGATTCCATTAACAGATACTATAAACTGGGGAACCGGGTTTCAATAGCGGCTCATTTAATACCGAATCAGATACTATTTTAGCGAAGATTTTCAGCAAATTCTTTTATAAAAGGTTAGGTAAGCCAAGCCTTTGTCTGCAGTCTTTTAATGTTCGTGTGGTTATCACAAAACTGCAGGCGGAAAGTAATGGTCACATTTGCTCACACGAGAAAGTAGTTGTCTAACGAAAACACTTTAATTATTGAATAAAAAATATTTTTTACAATGCTCGTTTGATTGCGTAGCCAAAGTTGGAACTAATGGCAACATCTTGTTTTTAAAACATTTAATCAAATATATTAAGGAGCTCGCTTGAGCGCTAAATATAACAGTCATTTCAGTCATTCAAACTGCACTTACCTAGCAAGGTACCAACTAACTTAAGCGGCTTGTTGCACTGCTGTGTCGCGGGTTCGATCCCCGCACGAAACAAATTTTTGTATGGCTTACAGATAATTATTCCCACCCAACAAAAAGTTAACAACTAACCTTGTTAGGCAAATTAATCTATTTTTACAGTTACTTTTGAAACTAAACCACGCCAATGTTCTAACGTAAACACGAGTAGAACTAAAATTTTGATAACTGGAAAGTTATTCTTGAAGTAGGTAATATTTACGTTAGAGTAGGTAGGTTAACGACGTCGAAACAGTTAGTAATTTTTCGCTGAATTTAAGACTGTACGAAAATAATAACAAACTTACACTCAAAGCATTTATTTCAATTAAACCATTACAGGCACTTTTGAATATCAGAAAACAATAGAAACGAAGCTACAGTAATCGTCACAAGACATAATATTAACTTGTGAAAGTACTATAGTTGCCCATTCTAAAGCAAAATCAAAAGCAAGATATCTATGGAGAAGAATGGATGAGAAACTCCATGGAATCTCTTTTGGAGACTTAGTTACGTTACTCAGTTGTAACAGGTAGTCTGTGGATCGAAAATCTGACAACCAGTCTTACCAGAAGGGTATCATCTACATGGAACTTAAAGTTACACTCACTAGTTCTACTGGAACATATTGAAAAGTAGGAGAAAAATAATCCGCCGTAGTTGTACCCTAAACTGTGTGATAGAACAAATGAGTAACTTTAGTCCCGCTAGTTTTACAATTTTGTAACACCCTTATACCGTAGAACTAGTGGGAACGAAAAGTCTCATTAGTTCTACTATAAATAAAAAAAAAAAAAAAAAAAAAAAAAAAAATAATAATAATAATAAAAAAATAAAAAAAAAAATAAATAAAAAAAAATTAAATAAATAAATAAATAAATAAATTGTTTAACCTTTAGCTACTGAGGTGGATAAAATTTCACGTAAATACTGACGTGGAGGCCGCAGAGGCCCGTACATGTAAGTGCCAATATTTAAAAATCTTTTGGTTTTTTAGTGGTTAATGTTCAATAATAAGTTTAAGTGAAAATAATTAAATAAAATAAAACTATTTTGTATATTTTTTTTGTTTATAATTAACAATTTTTTCAAAGTTTGGAAAACACTTAGTATTTTTTGCAAAAATCACATGAGATCATAAATCATTATAATCATATTAATTAAAATTATAAAAAAAAACTTATTAACTTGAAGTCCTAATTTAAAATAGTCTTTCTAGCAAATGACAATTCAGTAATAATAATACTAGTAGGGGAACAAAAAATTACAGACATCATTTATTGCTAATTACACACACTGGGCAAAATGCTTTCCACATTGAATGTGGGTAGAATTTCTTTGACTCTTCACGGAAATATCTGAATAATGCTCGTGTAACTTTGTTCACGAGCATTGATCATTACAGCAAAGGCTGTAAAGGTGCCATTGCCATTAATATCTTCGAAGACTCAACTCTCATTTCTTATTGGTTGTAATTTTTTTGTAGATTCTTAGAGATATTTATCGATTTCATCTTCGGCTAGCCATATGAATACGTTCTGCAAGCTAATTTACATAATCACCTCGCTTCACCGAGTGATAGGTGATACAATATAATCTGATTATGGTCGACAGTAATTAGTGCTGTTTGCCGACCTCTTGACTCCTGATAAAATTTATATTTATTCAAAATTAATTACTTTAAGATTTGCCATTGAGCACTGGACAATTATGAATATTTATGTAAATGTTTAAAGGCAAAGCTGACTGACTGAGGATCAATGCACAGGCCAAACTCTTAGAGCAAGCAACTTAAATTTTCGTGCACGTATTCCTCTAATAACGAAGGCATCCACTAAGATTTTTCAGAAATCAACCCCTGTGGGGATGAAAAAGGGTGAAAAGTTTGAATCGAAAATCCTCATTTTTTATATTTCTGACATTCAAAGCAAAGCCGAGGGCAAACAATAGTTTTAAAATAAAATTAACTATAGGGATGTTTACTAACTTAAAGAAGTATAATTCTAATTTACTGAAAAACATTGGATAAGTATTTTTTGTTTAATCAAATCAATAAAAATAGATAAAACTCGTCAAAGATTTGAGTGGGGGGTTTTGACGTAACTCACCGGTAAAAAAATGTCATACTAATGTCTTAGAATGTGACGTCACACGAGTTTTCAAAGTATCGTCTTCATTGTTGTTTTAGGGGAAAAAAATAAAAAAATCGTGTCCAATATTTATTGGAAATCTTTCTGACGGACTAATTAGTTTTTTTTTTGTTAACTACCCTATTATTTTAATAAGACATTTGCACTGTTGAAGCCATAATTAAAATAAATTATTAACTAACGCGACTGCTGTGCATGAGGTCGTGGGTTAGATTCCTGGGTCAGACAAAGTGCTATTGGGACGGAGCCACGGAGTCTGGATTTGAACCCGATTAATGGCAGTAGGCTCGATCCCCTATAAAATAAGACCTAAGCATGACTGACGAAATGTTCGTACACTAATCGGTAAACTTTTGCTTAAGCCTTCGGGGAAACCAGGCGTGATGTTATTGTTTTATCTCGTTATCACTTCAGAAAGACGGCCTGTGATAATTCACTAGCTGTTGCCAGCGGCTTCACCCGCTGCAACTCGAAAATTATCCCACGGGAAGATAAAATCGAGATAAAAACCTATATGTTAATCCAGGTTATAACCTATCTGCGTACCAAATTTAATCCAAATCCGTCCATTAGTTTTAACGTGAAGAAGTAACAAACATACACACTCACACTCTCACAAACTTTCGCCTTTATAATATTAGTGTGATTGGTAATGCGACTTGTTGTAAACACGCAGCTTGACCTGGGCTAAACCTTTAAAAGATGATCTAAAATCTTAACTCTGACCCTGTGTTCTTTGACGATCTAAAACATTCTGTCCTCCCAGGTAGGCTGGCTAAGAGCGGAAGACCAGACAGTCCTCACGATGCACGACCGAGCAGTCCTGAGCGCAAGGTACTCAGTTCACATGGATGCTCCCAGGACTTGGCAGCTCAGGATCAGACCTCTTCGGGCAGAAGACCGCGGCTGCTACATGTGTCAAATCAACACGCAGCCCAACATGAAGTGGCAGATTGGATGCATTGATGTTTATGGTAAGTGGAACTTTTTGAAGGCTATACAGTATATTAAGTAGTTAGTAGAAGTTTTTCTTTTCCTTTTTGGGGGGGGGACCTGGTGGAATTCATCAAATAACCCCTCCCGCTCTTGGGCAGAGCGAAAGGCAGTGTTAGACTTCTACTGACTAAAAACCACTCATGTTCCTTCTTAGCCCTATTATGTCGAGGCCGCAGTATCTCTTACAACATTCCGCAGCCCCGACGGGAGTAAGAAGAAGTCTGACACTCCCTTTCCTTTCCTTTCCAGAGCAGGAAGGGATATTTGATGATGTCCACCTGACAAAAAAAAATGGCTATACACCTCTGATTTTTCGGATTCATGCGTGTATTGTATTAGTATAGCTGTAGGGTATATTGGCAAAAAAAAGATGATTCTGCTTAGTCCGTCTGTTAGATTATCGATAAGTATTGAATGAGTGTTTTTTAATTAATCAAATTGACGGAAATAAAACGTGTCAAAGATCGTGAGCGGGGGCTGGTGACGTCACTTTCTGGTAAAAAATATAACAAACTATGACATCGCGCGACTTTTCGAAGCATTAACTTTGTCATGATGTCTGTATCACTGTGTCTTCGTTTATTTTTTACGTTAAAAAAGAAAAAATACGCGACTAATATTTTTTGGAAATCTATCTGACGGACTAATTAGATTTTTTTAGTCAACTACCCTATTAGCACTTGTTTCGGTGAAGTAAAGATAGTCAAGTCAGAGGCTTACAGGTGACATAAAAACTCTGATAACAGGCTCAGTACCAACCACACGATAAAAAGAAGAAGATTAGATCAGGTGGTTCTTTTCTTGCAATGATTGCGATGCAATGCTGTGTTTCTTGGGTAAGAAGATTACGCCATTAAGCAGCATTAAGAGATGTAATATTTTATCGCTCGTTATACATTTTGTACGTGACCGTTCACACTGTGCTATACTTATTTTTCACCACATTTGCTCATATAATGGCTCTAATTTCACTGCAATTAGGCACATTATTCACAAGTGAGTTATAGGTTTTTTTTATTGGTTGAGTTGCTTTGTTCTTAAAAAGGTTTCGATACAAAAAAGATCGTATTCAATAGTCCACATAAATTAATGTACCTATTGCTGGCTCATTTCATGCAACTTCGAATTTAAATAGATAATTTCAACTTGTACGTGTATAATAAATAAAAATTACACTCAAATATAACTTTGATTTTTTTGTAATAATAAATAAAACTTTGATGTCGCCATTTTGTATGTGGCTGAAACGCCATCCGCGTAAAACAAAAAAGGAACCTCATGCTTGTAGTCTATAACAGTTCGCGGTTGTTAGATGCGCGCGCCATTACGTAAAAAATGTCATAACTCTTTTACAATGTTAAAAATGGTATTTTAGTATTATTTTCTTCACAAGTGTGTTGAAAAACGTCGTATGATCATATCGTCGTATCATACAACGTTTTTGACCGTACTCGGCTCTCTCAATGGTGCCTCAGCGGTCACCAACAGTACACACTTGTTCCATAATGTATTATTACCTACATCTCAAACGCGGGATATAATATATAGCTCAAGATGTAATTTATATAACATCCCATGGTTAAAAGCCGGCTTTATTGTTATTGAAATCTACGGGTAAAGTAATTACTTTATAACACTTAATGAGCTACTCAAACTATATTAAAGAAACACTATACAGGGCGTCCCACGGCTATGCCACTTGGAGGGAAAGTACCTTGAATATTGTATATTTTAATTTAAAAAACAATTTAAACTGCATTCATTAGATTTTTAAATAATTTCATGGTTGAACTGGTAATCGAACCCGCTACACGAGAAAAAAAATCCCTGTAGCTTTATCATACAGATGGAAAGGCTTCATCTTAAGGAGAATTTTTTGCTAAATAACATAGTGTCAGAAATAAAAGATAGAACATGAATTTTTATATTTTAACAGACGTGACTAACTTCAGCAATAATGGTATGTGGAACCGACTCAATAATCGCATTTGATTCAGGGAGAATCCCTTGCATATCCGCGAGACTAATAATTGAGTGCGTTTTTCGTTCAACTGTTGGTGTGGGATTGTAAAAAACCGAGTACAGTCATAGTACCTTTTTTTTTAAGGCATGAATACGGAAAGGTATTTAGAAATACTTGAGATTTTAATACAGTATGGAATTAATTTTTAGCATATTTTGATAGATTGATTAATTTTGTATTAAAAATGTTAAAATTCATGGTCTTCCTTTTATTTCTGACACTATGTTATTTAGCAAAAAATAATCCTTATGATGAAGCCTTTCGATCGGTACGGTAAAGCTACAGGGTTTTTATTGTCTCGTGTAGCGGGTTTGATTCCCGGGTCAACCATGTAATTATTCAAAAATTATGAATGCAGTTTAAATTTTTTTTTTAATTAAAAAAAAATCTTATTTCAGCAAAATGTTCCATCTACAATATTCAAGGTCCCTCCATGTGGCATAGCCGTGGGACACCCTGTATATTATATTGTTGTATAGAGTATAGAAGGCCATTTATTTTGAGCCAACATGCAATTTATATTCAGCACGCATTTCATTACGAGAAGTATTAGTGTTTTATTATGACAGCCTCATTTGATATGGCTATTGCGTATGTTTTAAATGACAGTGGCTGTCATATAGTGATCCATCAATTAACTGTCAAATGGTTCCATAATATTGTACTAAACTAAAAAAAAACTAATAAACCATAACCAATTTGACAGTTAATCCATGGACAATATGATAGCCACTGACATTTAAAAGATACACAATAGCCCTGCTGATCAAATATAGTGCAAGAGTTACCTACAAAATACTTTACTTTTTGACGGCATGGTTGGCGCAGTGGCTCAAGCAATGGACTGCTGCGCTGCGTGTCGCGGGTTCGATCCCCGCACGGAACAAATATTTGTATGACCTACAGATAGTTGTTCCGGGTCTGGGTATTTGTGTATGTGAGTTTAAATGTTTGTGAACGCACCCACGATACAGGAGAAATTCCTAGTGTGTGGCGACGTTTTTAAAAAAAAACAAAAAAAAAACTTCTACACTGCAAATCATTGTAATAGTTAACTATAAATAAAAGTATATTACTTTGTTTTCAATGCAAAAAACTTTTGTCTAATACAAAGCAAGACAGATACAAAAACTACCAACCCTACTAGCCTGTGCGCCAAGATAAATCCCCTTTCTATAGTCGGTTGACCACCCCGTTGAACGGGACCTGACAACCCATCCATCACTTGTCAACGGTTGGCTGTTTCTACCGTGACTTCGAAACACGAGAAACTTGATTTTCATTTTATTTCGGTTTTTTTCCATCGGTAGTGAATATAGTGCAGTCTTCTGTTGATCGGTCTATTGAAACTTGAAACTTTTGCTCCAAATGTCTGTTGTTTAACTTGACTTTTCGTAGTGTAGCTAACATGGGTTGGCGATTAAATAAAATATGATGAAATGGTCAGATGTGGTATTCGCAACGCGAGAGGATCGAGGAACGTAGCGTTCTGTACCTAGTTTCTGCTTACCTTCACGTGAATAGTCGTGTGTTTATGTATGTCATCATCATCAACAGCCTATTAATGTTCCCACTGCTGTTACACAGGCCTCCTCTCTTTTTGAGAGGGAATGGGCTATAATCTACTACGCGGGCCCAGTGTGGATTGGTAGATGACACATGTCTTCGAATTTTTGGTTCTAAGACATGTTTCCTCACGATGTTTTCCTTCACCGTTTTGAGAGCAGCGGTGATGAAATAAATTACACAAAGTAATGTGCCTGCCTGGGTTTGAACCCACTACCTACTCTTCGTAAGTCGGGGCCTCCACCACAGGGCCACCGCTGCTCTGTTGACCGCTGTTTATGGATCTGGGGGCACGGTAGTGCCCCCGCCAAGTCGAGCAATAAAGCGGCACGGCCGTACTATCCTTTTCTCGAACCAGTTCAGGCCATTTTCGACCTCCTGTAACTTCGTTGTGGATAAAACTAGAAGCCTGAATTTTTAGTAACCAATTAGGCATTGAAAAAACACGGTATATTTCATTAAATTTGAAAGAAGAGGAAGGTAGAGGTGTAACCTAAGTACATTTTACAAATTATTTTTAAATCACATTTCGTTTAATGCGAGCCAATATATGTATAAAAACCCAATAAAACCAGTCACCCATTCAAAATTCCTGAACAACTATCACAATTACTCTGTCAAGTCCAAATGCGCAAACAATGGGTGTGCCTCAAGAAAGATTGATCGTCCCGCACACCACTTTAGCTACGACCCCCCTTAAAAAACGATTACAACGAATGATAAACCACCACAATAAAACATTCTCCCATCTTCCGAAGGACGCCTTGTTCCTCAATTATTTACAACACAAGTTCCTAATTCCATCATAGATCAACCAATTAAGGCAAGGTTAACGACTTAAATGTCTTTTTATCTGGTCTAAGTGACGAATAGGCGGCTTATACAGTACACAAGCCTTATAGGCGGCGACCGTGCCTAAGCTCACTTAATCCGACTTGGAATAGATTATATAGAAACGTCTTCGAGATATGGGTCACTCAGTTAAAGTGATAGGTGTGGCTTCTTGAATCGCGTGTGGTGCAGTTCTATAGAAGGTATTGGGTTCTGGAGGATTAGGTGTGTTTTTGAGGGGTTGAATTACTTGTAAGGAGTTTGTGGGTAGGTTGATACGTGAGTCGTATTACGTAATAGCGGGTCAGTCGCAGGCCTTTAAAAAACTGTCATAACACAAATATTTTAACATAATATATTAACGGTTCGTCAGAGGTGTACTTATTTGTACATGCACATATTATGTTACCATTTATGTTTGTGTTTCCTTGTGAAAAAACAAACAAACACTATTCCATACCTGGGAACTGAACACAGCAGTCGCAGTTGCGATCACTTGACCAACAAGGCAAACAAACAATATTGGGTTCTAGATAATACCGCAATCAACTTCAATCAGTCTTCTTGGCGGGCAGAAGTAGTCGCAGAAGTGCAAATCTGTATGAATCTGAACTATTTTAACTCCGCTGCGTAGTGAAATTCCAATATTAGAATACAAAAAAAAATGAGGCATTTTATGTAATGAGAGAATAAGTCACCGAATGGCAAGAGCGACATTATTTGAGGAAAACAGAACGAAAGTTACACAAAAAAAAAATACTACTTTCCTAACTTTAAAGGTCATATAGTAAGCGTTTCATATTCATTAGCTAAATTCATGTGCAAGCGTGGGTAGTCTGAAAAACAAATCAAAAATAGGTAAATAAAACTCACTGGACGAAAGTTCGTTCACACAATATTACGTATGTAAGTAAAACTACACCTGACCTTTACAGATTGAATGAAATAATAATTAATTCATGTCAACGTCGAGTACCAAAAACCTGTGTTTTAATGATAGTGGGGTAATTACACTATGAGAAGTGGGCATAACTGAAATACGTAGTAATGACCTTATTGATAACAATGGTGACAATTTTTTCTTTACATCGATTTTAAAGATTTTGTTTTTTCGTTTTCCGTTCAAAAGCAGAAAAATATTACATCCTGCCATCCGACCATTCGACCTCTATCGGAACATGACAGTAAGCCAACATTATAGTGAGGTCACATTAAAATTATAATAGCGTCCGGAAATCGGAATCCACCCGTGTGGTAGGGGCTTTTGACGGCGATCGATCACCCTGGGTCTCACATGTGCCAGAAACTGGGAAATGGAATAAAATGGGTGCGGCGACATGATAGTAAGGTGGGTTTAGTTACTACTACATTAGACGTTGTCCTATGTGTGTCGTGGAAGGTGCACAGTTTTATGTCTTTGAGAAAGACTGGTCGTGGGTAAATGGGACATTTGGGGTAGTTGTGTTCAATAATGGATTTTGTGTACAGAGTAGCTAACCCGCGCAACTTCGTCAGTGTCACATAAGAGAGAAACCTGAGATATTTCTTCTAATATATATATTTTTTTTTTGAATTTTTTTAGACCTTGAGAAGGACTGGTCGTCGGTAAATGGGACATTTGGGGTGGTTGTGTTTAATAATGAATTTTGTGTGCAGAGTAGCTAACCCGCACAACTTTGTCAGTGTCACATAAGAGAGAAACCTGAGATATTTCTTCTAGAATTATAATAATCATTTTTTTTTAACTTTTGAGGAAAATCAATGCTTTTATTTAGGTTCGTTGCGTAACTTGAACTGTGCACGCAACGGATGCTCTCAAAAGGAATAAAATTTCCCTATTTTTGCATGATTTTTCATTGCTGTTCCGCTCCTATTGATCGCAGCGTGTAGTTATTATAGCCAACTACTAAAATTTTTTTTCAATGTTTTTGAGATCAACGCGTTCAACCAAACAAACAAATTCTTCAACTTTATAATATTAGTATAGATGTGGTCGACAAATTGTGGGCTAAAGTGAGACTTTATAAAATAATAACTTTTCGTAATAAGTTTATATTTTCCTAAAAAAAATGAACCCGTCATGGGTTCATTTTTTTTCATCGGCGTCATTAACGCTCGCTTCCACAAGAGCGTTTTCAAACGACCTTAATTTTAATCACACGAAAAATCCCAAAAAAAAGAACACCTTATTGAAATCATATTTCATTACAAAAGTTCTGTCTAATTTATGGCAAAATTTCCAAGTAGACGGTCCAGAGTTTAGCAATTTTGTGTTCCCCGATATTTGCATGGCCCGGCGGGATTTCTTTTTCAATTTCGAAGTTGTTCGCGAGTTTATTGGGGCGCTGTGTCACTTGGCTCGACAAGGCGGTAACGAATGGTAAACGTTTTGATTCGTGTTACGTACGAAGATTAAATTTAGGTGTGAAAGGTAATCACTTTTCACTTTGTTTGGGCGTTGTTTTATGAGTAGGATGAAATGTTACGACTTTTTTCTTTTGGGAAACTGTAGGACAATCTTTACTTGAGTGTTGTGCATTGTTTTCATGGAATCTCTTGGTTTTCTTCCACTTACACATAATAGGCTAAAATAAGGCATACATAGAATTATGTTTCGGCATTAAATTAGCAATAATAATATAATAGGCTGATTATTTTATTTTTTTTAATTTATTCAATAATACTTATATTTAAATGTTTTCACAAAACGATTAAAATGTAACAATAAACATATACACGCGTTCGTGTCGCTTGTGTATTTTTATTGTTTCACGGTTGATGATATCGACTTAGTCGCTTTATCACTTTAGAAGATATTGGCGTAATTAAATGTTAATTATCTAAACGAAAATACATAAGTTCATAAAAAGATAAATATTTATTTATAAAAAACAATTATTATTGTGCAAAATTAAATTAACGAAAAGACACAGTTTTGTCGAGAACGTTTTAATGACAAGAGTTCCTCGGTGCACTGTGACACTTTCTCTAGTTTACCGTATAAAACGATACCTTGTTAGTAGCGCACTGCTACTAGTTAGAATATAATATCATGCACTAGGGTTGGCGGTATACTACAGTATTTTTTTCAAATCTATCTTAACACAACAAAACCAAAATCAAAACTCCTTTATTCAAACTAGGCTGATAATCAGCACTTTTCGAACGTTAAAATTTACTTTACTTTACTTATTTACAAGAGACAGTCCCCCAAAACGCCCACCCTTCGACACTTCCTAGTGTTTTAGCTGGAAAGAAGAAGTGGCGGAACAAACTCCCCAGCAATAAAGTAGAATTTACATTGGTTACAAAATAACGCTGTGGAGCCTTGATATAAACAGAAGGCAACGCGGTAGACCTCGCAAGTGTGACGGGATGAGCTGAAGAGAACAAACGACCATTGACCCCAATTGGCCCTGAATTGAAATATTTGGAGGTCATGGCCTTTGGCCAGCATTGGTCAATGACACAGGCTAACAGAACAATAGCAATGGTGGTCTTATCGCTTATATTGATATTTTTCAGACAACCTATGGATGGACAGTTCACAGAAATAAAAGTAATAGTTAGCGTTTTACTATAAATGTTAAACTCATTGACAAATAATCTCACTGACACTAAATCGCAGAACCTAAAGCATGTCATATTGCACAAGAGTAAAGTTTCATGTTCACATGGCACCTCATAACATCGACCAGTCCGTAGGCGAGTGTAAGATACCAGATAATTGTATTGTACTCCTAAAACTAATACATTATATTACGACTCACCACCTAACATACTCTCAGTACCCACTAGTTTTAAGATACTCCTGAAATAACCTCTCTCGACAAAGAAAACAGACTGAACGTCGTCCGTCCAGTCTATTACCTTTGACAACCCTGACTCAGATGCTTTGCAAATCGTTTTTTACTGTCTTTAAGTCACTGGAGAACCTTCTTTGCGTTTTCTAAACGTAGTTATTTCTAGCATACGTTTCTTTTGCGAGACAAAGACTACTGGGTATGTAAATAGTGATTACTGGGTAAGTAAAAAGTGATTACTGGGTAATAAAATAGTGTTTGTTGGGGGCATACGAAGTGGTTTATTTAAAGTGCTGATTCTGTTAAAGGGGCATTTAAACATAAAAATGTGGTTGCTAAGCAGTGTTTATGTATAAATCTCATACCTAGTGGTAACCAGGTGCATAAGTACTGATTATCGGGTATATAAGTAGTGATTACTGGGTGTGCAAATAGTTATTACTACGTGTGTTTTACTAGGCTACAAATACACAACAAGAGTGATTTTAGTATGTGGTAAACTTTTGGTATTCTGTTAACGGTGCTTTACTAATGGCTGTGTTTATTACAGTAATTTGAAAGTTATTCGTAAACTTACTGTGGAATTTAAAACTATTGCTTAGAACGTAGTTAATGAGCAGTGATAGGAATAGGTAGTGCCTATTAGCCTAAACTTCGAAGAACAGAGACAAGAAACGGAGACTTCCTTAGGACTAAATTATTTCCGGCATATCTGTCTCGAAATTTCGAGACAACACTTAAATACATTTAAAAAAATGTGTTATTTGGAATAAGTAATTCGTCTATATTTATCTAAAGTTTGTCTATAAAATTCAGAAAATTTTATGGTTGTAACAACTGTGTATGTTATTATTTTATTATGATATATCTAGTCGCAAACTTTAGGTAAATATAGACGAATTACTTATTCCAAATAACATTTTTTTTTAAAGTATTTATGTATTGTCTCGAAATTTCGGAACAGATGTCTCGGAAAAATAGACATAGTTTTCGATTTATTCTAGCTTAGACGTTCATGATCAAAGAAAATCGACTATTTACAGACAAGGCAGACTTTCATTTGTCCAACAAATAACAATAAGTCTGGAAATCTTCAGAATTAATGTATTATATAAAATGTTTACTATTTAGTGAAGAAGAATCTATTATTCATTTGTAGCGGGATATTCTGATTGAATTTAATTTGTTTTTACAGGCCAATAAATAAATATTTCATATTCTTTGAAATGGTAAAAACCTTGAATAGATATAAACAACTTTCATGCCTGTTTGCTTTAAGGGTAAGACAGAATATGTGAACCTGTGGAACTGATTTCGTCATTTACATTTAGATTTCATGTAATTGGGACTCAGTAAACCAATATTCTGGGATGTTGGTGAGATAATCTTAATTGAGAAATCCAATACCACTTTGCTTGACCTGACAATTGGAACGTTGCTCCATTCATCATCTGCCTAGCCTTTAAACAACCCTAATATTGTTTAAAGGCAAGGCATCTAATTGGTGGTCACCCATGCACAGACAAACCTGGGTAAGCGTGACTTAACCTGAAGATTGATTCAAGCGACTTATATAGCCACAAGCTCCTCGGTTGCTCTCATAAAATTACAATATTCTCTTCATCAACTTTGTTGCCAGTTCAAAACATAAAAGTCTACCTGGCAAGTAAAGCTCCAACAGCACATTTCCATACCGCAACAAAAAGATTACAAAAACGTATTTTTACTATAAAGTTCAACGAATTTATTGAAGGCAATGGATAAGTTGGAAACTTGTTAAAACTTATCGCACGAACACAATCTTGCAACTTAAAATGTCGCATTGCTGATCTTGGAGTCAAAGAAAACATAAGAAGAAGTCAATATAAGGGAACGGATACTATTTCAAATATCCACTATATATCATCCGATATATAGTGGATATTTGCTACAGACTGGTTATAAAAAAAAATATAAACGTTTTTGGACGTATTTTTTTTTTATATTATATTCTCCAGAATTCTAAGCAATGATAAGTAAATAGTAGCTCGAGGAGCTCGTGTCGATCTTCAGGTAGGTACTTGTTTGGGTTGGTAAGCCGGCTGTCAATTAAATTGTAGAATTTTGACAGTGTGTCAGTAGTCGGAAGTAGAGGAATACCAACGAAATGAAAGATGGACTGTGTGGAGGATGATATAGCTAGGAAGGAAGTGAGAAAAATGATGACGACATTCTAAAACGCAACTGATTATTATCAGTATGAAAAGTCTATCACACACCATTCTGTTCTTCAACCGAGACCAAGAGACAGCGAACCCAACCATTAAAGGCACTAAAGTAAACTGTTGTGTAACTGTCATGCCACTGCCTTAGCTGTCTCCACGTATCGTGGTTGCTCTTGTGTGGAGGTTTAGACACGCTGCAGGACACTGAAGGCTTTGTCTTCTCCACCGTGACGTCACAGCTTGCGTTGTCTTAGCTCAGGTATTGTTATGGTGTTTAAATATCGAAATTAAACATGTGAGAGATGCAAGATTTTATGAGGTTAGTCTGTCCATATAGACTTACGGTGATAAGGTATTCAGTATTTTTTGGTTTTTGGATAGATTGTATTGTCCAAACTTCCGAAGCTACCGCGCGGACAAGAGGTGTCAAGATGCAACAGTCGTTGAAGAAAGAACTCGGATAGTCTTTCTAGGGTTCATCCGCAGTCCGTCCGTCCATCTGTTTGTCATGATCTCATGATCCGTAATAGGTTGAAATTTTCACAGAGTATTTCTGCTGCTCTTATAACAAGAACAAGAACACTATATGCTCGAGTCGGACACGCACTTAGACAGTTTTTTTTTGTTAAAATCACCAAGTGTTCCTCCTATAGCATCAGAAACCGAAGAAGCATAGACTAAACGTCATTTTGGCATATTTACTGCACAGCTCAAACAAACCCTAATATTATAGCAAGAGTCACTTAACAAACCTTAATTCAGAAGCACTCTAGACACTAAACAAATGCCCTACTAACAAGTCCATTCGCGAAACTCAAAGAAAACATCAAAAATGAAACACATACATAGTAATATACTAAATGGCACATCAAACAACCAGCACACATATTGCATTTTAAAATGAAAAATTCTTAAGTGAAACGCGCCCCTCAAAGAAGAGCGAATAAAAATTCAACATTAAACATTTCCCGAGGAACTTGGTATAAATAAAGTTTGTGCTCAACTCCATCTGTGAGGTCTCAAGTGGCGACACAGACGTAACTGTGATATATAGAAACATAATAGTGTGAAAACTTTAAGATTGCTTTCTATCTGAACTTGTATTCGATGAAAATCGAATGTTTTCTTCGTTTGATAGAGGGTAAACTTCGTTGGTGTTAGATAAAGAGGAGTTTTGTTACACCGGGTTTATGTTTGGTTAGTTTTGTGAAGGTGGGAAGGACCGAATTTTGCACCCAATTTGTTGGGTTAGGAATCGTTGGTACCTTTTTTGTATGGAGTGGTGCTATTTTCAAGTTCCTGTAGAGTAGCTTTCTTTCTTTTATGTGATTTTAGAGGAGTTAGTCTTTGAAAACTTTATCATGAATATATAATAGCAGATTCATGCACTATATTTTCATACTGACATAACAGTCCCAAACATCAATTCAACTATGAAATTTACGAAATCACAACATAATTAACAGCCTTTAACGACCCCACTTATGAAACATAGGCTTCCTTCCTATGAGAAGCCGCCACCCTTAATCCGGTTGGACAACGATATCAATATAATACTTAATACTTTGAAATAAGAATAGATCACCCTTGTATACCCAAAGGATAGGTAGGGGTACCTAACAAGTGCACCCACATTTTGCCAGATATGTTTAAGGTCATATTATGGGGGGGGAGGGGGGGGCAGCCTGTTGTCATCAATCGGACACAGATCTAGTCTCCGTGACTGCTACTGAGAAATTTCTATTGTAAAATCCAATTACAGTCACGATTGTGCCCATAAAACCATCGTTTAATAGTTTTAGTTCCAGGAAATCTATGTTGAATAAAGACATACATACATATACTCCGGACACAGGTTGGCCGAAGCAAGGAAAACCTATTCACGGAGATTCTTAAATTACTCTGCTCTGGAGTGTAAATGTGGTGTTGCTCCACAAACAATAGGACACTAATTGTTATCGCGACCTGTCCGACTTGTTGCTTGCTAATCACTGGAGCTGATGGACGCTACTGAAAATGCCAAACTCGTCGCCAAATTTTCGGCTGACTTCATTTAAATAAATTAGTATGCTAAAAAGAAAAAAGACACACATTGAAAACGTCTCAAAAGGTGTGGACACTCAATGTCTGAATTTACTAATACTACAAGAATACTTGATTCATGTACCTAATAAAATAACTCCGACATAACAAACATGAGTGTAACAGCAACGTTAACACGTTTACACAAAGGAAAAGTTTCTTTGATGTAGTGATGGGACATCAATTTGTTACACTCGAGTGAGTCGAGGTACTGGACAAGTTGTAGGAAACTTGTGAAGAGAGGATTAGGTATTTGCGTGATAGGTTGTTTTATTTTTACTTGATTGTAGGAGGGTAATGAGTTTATCAGTCTGTGTATGTATGTTTTTCTGTGGCACTTTAGAGACCAAACGCTTGGGCTGATTTTGATGTTAATAATACCTAGTCACCCAGACCAAAATCGGTCAGGCCTCTCACGAATACATCAAACAAACATTATGTTCATCAAACTTAGAAAGTCAAAGTCAAAGTCAAAGTCAAAGTCAAAGCATTTATTTCAATTAAACCATTACTGGCACTTTTGAATGTCATAAGAACAATTCATAAAACAAAACTACGAAAAACTACGAGTGCAATACGTCATTCTGAAAGCCACCACGCCGAACCACACGCCGCCGAATGCCCGCAACGACGAACACTGCAAGCAAAAAAGCACGCAGCGACGCACACCGCAACAACGAATGCACGAGACCGCGAATCACGGAACAACGAATGCACGCCGCAACGCGCAACCGCCGCCCCGCGACCCGGAGCCCCGCGCACCAGCCACCACGGCACGCGCCGCCGCGCGCCCCCGCACCCACAGCACTCGCCGCCGGTAACATCCGGCGCCGCGCAACCCGACGCAGCAACCCCCGAAACAACGTATTGCACTCCTAAGCTACAGTCACAGTCACAAGGCATAATAACTTGTGAAAGTACTGTAGTTGCCAGTTCCCTAGCGTAGATCTCTATGGAGAAGAACGGGCAAGAAACTCCATGGACACTCTTTTAAATCAAAATATTGTTACAAAATCTTGGTACATTACATCATTCATGTTGAGATGGTATATTATGTGAGAACTATGTAGCAAGACGTGCAAGTTAAGAGCGTCCGGAGTAAAAAGGTATAATAAACAAATCAAAAAAATATGTATATATTTATAAACCATGGCAACTAAGAGATGACCAGTCTCCAACACTGACAGCGCCCGTTCACGAACATGACGCATAGATCAGCACCATTCAACTCAACCATTTTGAAGGGAACTAAATGATCCGACACACGCGCCACCATCAGCGAGACATTTGAGTGAGCATGACATTCTCTCAGCCACCAGGGCATCGTCATTAAAAATAATATATCTAAATGTAAAAAGTGGCTTTATAGTACATAGTACTCACACATGTGCCATGCAATTATATAATATTAAGATATTGAATCTATACAATGCAAAGAAATAATTACAATCTTCTGCAGCCTCTACAATAACTTCAAATGAGATATTCTAATAAAGTATAAAATAAGGTAGTTAGATCGGATAGTCGATTTATCGAGAAGGGTTGTAAGCTACATTTATGTGACGCAGACGAAGTTGGGTGGGTCAGCTAGTAAAAAAAAAAAAAAAAAAAATATACCATGGCAACTAAGAGATGACCAGTCTCTACTGACAACGCCCGTTCACGAACATGACGCACGGATCACTCATCAACTCATTTTCAGAAAGGCATTTTTGAGTTTATTAATCACATTCTACCGTAGGACTCTTTTGTTGCTCTTAAAACGTTATACTGATGAATTGTGAAGGGATTTTAACTATAGCTATGACATTAAAAAAACTTGTGAATAATTGGAAACTTGCTGTCAAAATAAAATTAATCCTTCACATATTAAATCCACTCATTAAATAAGCCATTGAAACTAAATCGATCGATTAAACAAAGTGCCGTCATCTGTTGTTTCCCAGCACTATTCACTGACGGCTGCAGTGTACTTAAAGTTTAGCAATTTACTTTTATTCACGCTCCCATTTTACATGACATTAAACGAAAACTTGGGAAACGTTGTTTAATTAAAGATTTAATGGGAACTTGGTTCATTAAGTTTCTTAAACAACTCACATAGGACTTAGGTACTGTGTTATGAACTACAGTTCTGTTTGTTAGATAACACTTTGTTGCAAAATATTAGTTTTTATTTCATTACTTTCTATTGTCGGCGACCTGCGTCTGTCAAATAATTGTTATAAAAATATTTCCCTATGAATTGGATTTGGTTAACAATTTCAAGGGTTTTATTATTTTCCACGGAACTCTAAAATCCTTTTTCGAAACTGAAATAGTTGACGGTTAGTAGTTCGTTAATGGTGTAACCAGTAGTAATCGTGAAAGTCGTTCCAGCCGTTTTGGAAATTAGGGGGATAAACAGACAAAAACAAAATAAAAGGGCCCCCTTTTATTTTATGCGGTACTCATGTAGTACCTACCGCATGCAATTTCATGCATTGAGTAAAATCTCTAATTTTTGAATTATAAATAAACATTTTAATTTTATTGTATTGCTTGCATTTGTCTACCATGGCTGTCATCATAAAATCTAAAAAAAAAATTACAATTTCAAATTCAAACTCTGACGTCCGAGTCGTCTCACGGTTCCCTCAAGTCCCAGCACTACTTGTACCGGCCGCTGTATACCTAAAGTTTACCAATTTACTTTTATTCGCACCTCCGTTTTGCATGACTGTGACGGAAGTCGCCAGTATTTCCAATTTCAAACTTGTTCCACATTGAAGCCACTTCGGCTCGTTCGATGCGCTTTTGCACGTTTTTTATTTGTAATGTCCTTAGTTTTGTAACTGTCAAAGTGTTGGTTGGCGGTTCGGTTTTTAGTTTTTGATGTTGACTTGATATTTTGGTAGATACTTTATTGATATTTTGGTAGATACTTTATTGATACTTTGGTAGATCCAAGCCTAATATTGAAGTTGTGAAAGTAGCGACATATTTTGTTCTATTAAAGATTTTGAAAAAAATTGTGTGAGTTCTCTTACAACATTTAATTTATTCGATAAAATATATTTTCCAAATTTACGGCAAAACCATTTTTTTAATAATAGTTGTGTGTTTTCGCTCACAACTGCATCGGAGCCTCAGACCAAGTAAACATGTGTATGTTTTCATTGTAGTATGCCTTTTTTTCTTGGTCTGAGATTGGAGCAAATATTTTCTTTTAACACCAACATGATGTTTCATGCTTGGATGTATTCAAACCAATTTTACTTTATCTTTACTCTTGTTTACTTTTTCAATTATGATATTATTATTTTTTGTTTTGTAAGATTATTTACCTGGTTAAATATTTTAATTTTTGTTTTTTAATTATTTTTGTGTATTTTGACATTTAATAACTTGACATGAATATTTAATATGTTAAATATTTTTATTATTTTTATATTGTGAATGTGAAGACCATGTGGCTCTTTCTTTAGTTTTAACGATTGTCTGACAGTTTGAGTACTATAAGCGACCCACCCAAATGACCATTCTTTGATATGGTTCGTCGTGATGTTGAGCTCCTTGAGTTACAAGTCGAGCTCCACAATAACTGACAAATGCTTGCACTGACAGGACGGGATCTATTCAAATATTTGTGGAGCTTTCTTCAAAAGACCATCTCAGATACTAATCTGCATAGTCTTCATTTGTATATACCAAGATTATGTCTGGACCTTAAAAGAGACTATGACCTAATTTGTTTCGGATGTTTCTTCTCGAAACGAGAAGAACTGAAAAAGTCTATATTCTTGCAAATAAATCATTCATTCATTCATTCATTCGGAGTAGTCAGGTAAGAAACACTGGCTCCATCTAGTCCTAAGAAAAGTGTTTGTAAAATCCTATTTGCAAAATAAACATCATTTAGCATTTATTTAACAATCTTAATTAATAGTGAATAAAAATTGTTTAACAAATATTCAAGCTTTTATTTTTAGCACGAAAAAACCACACTTTCAAAACTTTTTTTTTTCTTTTCTGAATCCGGTTAGACTGAAATCCGGTTCCACTTTAGTTGGGTAAAAAAAAACTCAACAAACAATCGTTTAAATCAAACAAAACTAAATTCACATTTTTACAATTCCCATAAAACACGATCCGAATAAACTCATAACTCAATGCACCAAATAAATCATTCACTATATTTATTAATCTCACTTTAAAATAAAACCAAACTTTTTATTTTAAAGTGAGAAATAAAACCCACCACGTACAGGTTGTCATAATTTAAAACATCGAACAGTTTGCTTTTCTAAAATGCACTTTACGGCCTGAAATAGATGGGATTTAAAATAAATTATTGTTAAAAGATTGTCCCGTCCTGTCGTATGTCAATGATGGTTTAATTCCGTAGTCTGTGTAGTTAAATCCGTAATGATTGATCGACCAGTTTTTGCACTCAGGGATACAGCATTTTGGGAAGCGAGCGTGGAGTGGCCATCGTTTCGTTTCTAGAGTTGGGTCAGACAGAAATCTGATTCAGTCAGAGTTGGACCAGATTTGTGTCTGGTTTTAGAGGGAGATAAAATTATGTAAGTCGCAGATACAGAGATCGTGATGTCATTTGTATCTTAAGCAGTTTTACACGGGATCTTTCAATGGCTTATATTTTAAATGAAGTCTGAACACACATGAGTAGATCTTGCAAGTTGCAGTATGTACATACCTACTTACGTCTTGTTTTATGTAGCAATCTGTGATATTTTCGTACGTCCCATAGGCAAAACACGGTTTACGTTGTTTTGTATAGAAAAAAAGAAAAGATTTAATGTCTCCAGAAACAAAACTTACAACTCGTGTTTAGGTAAATTATGTTGTAAAACACATGCAGTGGATCTGCTAACCATTACCAAAAAATAATTTAGCAAATAAAACTACAACAAATCTTTAAATGAAAACATTACCTAAGTATTTGCTTATAATTTTCTAAAAAATTGTCCCACATAAAACATAAACTTTGGTCACCTAACGTTGACACAAAATAAAATTTAAACCACGGATCATTGATCAAACGTTGATCGTTCTTGTCGAATTTTGATTGGCGGTCGCAAATGCACGTGTCGCTCTGCCGTACCCTGCTAAAACACACAACAGGGGATGAAACAACGTTTATTAAAACCCTTACTAATTTTGGTAGTAGGACGTATTAATAGCTGAATTAAATTTGAATAGCTGCCATTAATTTCTTGATTTTTGAAAGTACTTTTTTTTTAATGTTTCTCCACACTAGAAATTTCTCCTGTATCGTGGGTGCGTTCACGAACATTTAAACTCACAAACACAAATATCCAGACCCAGAACTACTATCTGTAGGCCATACAAATATTTGGTTCCGTGCGGGGATCGAACACGCGATACGCAGCACAGCAGTCCGTTGCCTAAGCCACTGCGCCAACCGTGTCGTCGTTACACTTAGTAAGTGGTCCGAAAATCTTAAAACCAGTCTTATCACGGGGTATCGTATTTCCCAGCATTAACTGAGTTGTAAAATTCTATTTGTTGTTGATCCATGTAAAATACTGGTCTTCAGCTGCATCCTTCATCCATTAGACTGAAAGCTGTCTCCAATTTAATATATTATAGTTCAGAATAGGCTTGGCAGATATTGCCTAAGTCAATGCATTATGACGGCACGGTTGGTGCAGTGGCTGAGCGATTGGACTGCTGCACTGCGTGTTGCGGGCTCGATCCCCGCACGAAACAAATATATTTGTATGGCCTACAGATAGCTGTTTCGGGTCTGGGTATTTGTCTATGTGAGCTTAAATGTTTGTGAACGCACCCACGATACAGGAGAAATTCCTAGTGTGGGGCAAAGTTAAAAAAAATATTAAAAAAAAACATTTAGGGCATTGTATGGTCGACAATGGTCGACAATGGTCCTGTTGTCAACACTTTCGCCTAGTTACTATTTCACGTTACTTACATAATCATAAATCCAAATATTTTTAGGCAACCAAGATTCATATAAAGATTTTTAAATAATTTGAGTGAGTAGTAACCTGTATTTGACTTGAAATAAAACGTAATTTCCATTATGGTTTGAAAAAAATAAAAAACAAACGTCACAAAAAATCTTCTTTATTTTCATACTAATTAATTCTCAGCCAGTACTACCCTAACAACGTAGAATTAATTACATTAATCCAACTAACATAGGCTACCCCAACAAAGAATAGACGTTTGAAAAGTTTGAACAGCCTTGAAGGGTGGCCTACATAGATAATAAACCAGTAAATATATGCGAGGGACTGTAATTTGAAAACAAAATTAATAGCCAATTATTTATTACTTTATATGTAGGTATATATTTATTTCATATCTTTGTAATGTTCGATTTTCGTCTGGAAGATGTTGCTATGAGCGATAAAAACGGCGTTGTACCCATGGAATTAAGAGGTATTCCCATCTGAGCACCGAATTTTAGAGCACCTAAATTTAGAGCACCAAATCTATTCGCATTTGAGCACCTAAGATTTGGTAGCTGCTAGTGTTGGGGTGTCTAATATAAGTAATCGATAATAATTTTAGTAAAGTTCCTCAAACTACCAGGAGAACAGAAACACTAGGAGGCATTGGAAATTGGAATCTTAATAGCTATATTGGCTAATAGCTGTGTGTCAATTGTAGTGTGAAATAATAGGGACGTCAACTGAATAAAAAAATATGTTTCTGTTTATTTCTTCAGTTAGATTATCGAAAAATATTGGATATGTTTTAACAAATAAATAGAAATTGACAGAGATAAAACGCGTCAAAAAGATAAATCAAGAGTTTGGGCTTGTGACGTCACTGTTAGGTAAAACATGTACTGAAATGTGACGTCACACGAGTTTTCAAAGTACTGTATCGTCCTTATTTTTGTTTACGTGAAAAAAGAAAAAATATGTGAACAATATTTTTTTGGAAATCATCTGACGGACTAATTTCTTAGATTTTTTTGTCGTCTTCCCTATTCTTGAGAAATTCATTGCCACATAATAACAGCTACTCGGGTCAACCTTCAGGTTAAACCACGCTTGCCTAAGTTCGTCCATCTGCCTAGCCGTTTCCCAATATCGTTGAGGTCAGATTCCAGTCTTACCGGATGCAGTTGAAAACAATCTGAAATCCATAACCAAGTTAGTACAGGGTAATACGATACCCTAGACTGGTTGTCAGTCTTACCAGTCTTTGAATATATCTAAACTTATCTTTCTATTTTTATCAAGATGCAGCGTAAGCAATTTAAGCTAATTCAAAAACATCAGACCTATCACATGCCACCGCTAATTGAAACCCTATAAATTCAATACAGGAAATAAAATCCTTATTTATTTATAGTTTCATACGATCCACGTTTATGCCACTTGAAGTCTTTACAATATTAATGCGAAAGGTTTAAAAATAGTGCTGCATACGTAAGTTGAGCACATCGTATCTAACCGAACAATCACTACATCGCGTCGGTCGGCGACATTTACAAGTAATCGATGATTTTACTCTTTCAATAGACAAATTCGAGCTAAAAAGCAACGCCTGTAATCCTTTAAGGGTACGGCAGAGGTGTATTCATTAGTACACCCACATTTTGATTGGCCTGTTGGTCTAGTGGTTAGTGACCCTAACTGCTATGCCGGAGGTCGTGGGTTCGATTCCCACCCAGGACAAATGTTTGTGTGATGAGCACGATCATTTGTTCTGTGTCTGGGTGTAATTTATCTATAATATGTATGTATTTAGAAATATATAAGTATGTTTATCAGTTGTCTAGGACCCATAACACAAGCTCTGCTTAGCTTGGGACTAGATGGCGTTGTGTGATAGTTGTGGAATATTATTATTATTATTATTATTATTTTGGCAGAGTTTAAGTCGCAAAAAAAATATTGCTCTAAAGGCATTTTACAGGAAGAAAAAAGGGTAATGCATTCGTATGGAGAATTTGCAATCACCTTTTCTGACTTTTAAAAAGAGTTACAAATATAAAAATAAAAATTAAACCTTATTAGCATTTTCTAATACAAAAAACCTGAAGTGAGAGTCTCAACCTGGCCCAATTTAAAAAAAGAATAATTAATTTTATTAGTCCAAGGTTCAGATAACACGAATAATTCATTGCCTTCGTTAATTAGTTCCTTAAAAACCGCTTCTTATTTTTAATTATAAAGATCTGGAAAGAAACTTCATTCAATATATTTTTCATTAATCAATCTGACCTATTTTAGTATGGCGTGACCAAATCTTGACATTTTGCATATTTCAGTAATTTATATACCAGTTTACTAATTAACGCTTTATATCAGAAACTTTAAAAACAAGACAGGGTTCGTTTTGATAAATGCATTAAGGAAGAAGTCTGATTTACGTTAAAACGTTTTCATTTTGAATGAAGTATTTTTTAAGTTTCCGAGAACGTGAGACGTTTTAGCTAAATGGGGTATAATAAAAAGCTATGGCCTGCTTCTTTATTTCTTAACTTTCACGTACTTCTTTTTATTTAAATAAGTATACTTGAATGAATCGTACTGGGTACTTGATTTTCATTAAACTATCATATTTATTATAAAGAAAATATAATTCGTAAGCGGAACCTTCTGTTAACCAATTCTGTGAATTTCGCATTTTACGTTAAGACTCGATGTTTTTTTTTTTTTTGTATGATGTGTCCTGATACGGTTGCATCATAAGAAATACAATCTAGCTTAATACTAAAGCTAATGAGTAATTCTAATTTGACTTAATTTGCTAGGGAGACTACGTCTAAGAATGTGTCCATTAACACTTTTCTTATTGTCTCTATTAAGGGGAAGACAATTTGTTCTTGTGTTTCTTATGGGTAGCACTCACTTCACTACATTACACTAACACTTCACTAAATTAGCCCGAAAGGTTTTGTCCTTTTTAGCCTTCTCACTATGTCCGTGTTATCGAGGAGCTGGATAGCCTCGATGTAAAGCAAAATTTTGTGCTCATCGCTACACTGAATAGTACGATGGTCATAGAAGTAGGTATTTAAAGTAAATATGATGTAAAAAAATTATAAAAAAAAAAAAACTTGAGAGGTGTCAAGGGACACCCGGATGGAACGAAGTTAAAGTCTATCGCAAACAGCACAAGAATGACCAAAAGAATTAATAATAATAAAAAAAAAAAATATAAAATACCTATATGTATATACATATATTAATATATATATATTAATTATATTATTTTAATTATTATTTATTATATAAATATAAAATATCTGGCTTGCTTTCTATAAGAGAGAGAGAGAGACAGACAGAGAAACATGCGACGCCGCACAGCTTACAATAGCTTACTATAGCAAAAAGTGTCGTGACAACTTTTCGTAAGAATTTTTTCCGTCTAGCCCCCTTTCACAACGCGCGATAAGGAACTTCGTTCCAAAAACTTTGACCCATTGCATTAACGTGGTGGGACGAACAATCAGTGCCGGTCGGTTTTTTTTAATAGTATTTTTACACCGATTACATAGATACCTTCCCATTTATATGTCGCTTAAAATTTGTGAGGTTTTAGAGAAATCGGGGTAAACATTTCAAAAATAATTTATTATTTAAAATTACATTGCTTTTAATCATTTGAAACCTTATAAACACGTCTCCCACCCACACTTCAAGTAAAAACAATAACAACAGCCACAATAACTTATTCAATTCCAGAACAAACCTCAACAAATGAATTTACGACATTAACAAAGGTTCAAAATCATAAATAAAGCAAAACTTAACAAAATTCAAGTCTCAGTTGAATGCAAATCGTCGGCGTCGAATGAAAACGGTTAAAGTACCAAAAAGTTTTCTACAACGTGCGCGGTACGATAAATCACAACAATATTGTGAAAATTCACCTTTTTTCACCCCACTTCACCTTTTTTCACCCCTCTCCGTTTTCGTTCACCCCCCGGCAGTGGTACTAAAAGTTTTCGCGTTAAAAATTGCCGGCCCCTTGCGGTGAGTCGTGCGTACGTTTTTATGGTACACTTTTTGTTGTAGGTTATATCGTACATTTTTTATATCTAAGTCTGGAAGGTGTTACGATGCTGTTCATATAAATGCTTAACTTAGTTTTTATGTTGGTCTAGGGAATTCCGTCTAAGATCCTTTAGTGGTCTTAAAACGGTAAAACACTTTCGGCCTCTTTAAAAATAAGTTTTAATTTTGGGTAAAGCACCCATGTACTTAAGATAACGATATTTTAAGCCAACTTCTACTTAATCATAATCTTAAATTCATTAACTGACGTTTCAAGCGTAAGCCACTTGGTCTAGAAGAGATCCTTATTATGTAAGCGATAAGGTAGGACTTTTCTAAAAGTCACCCCATAAAGGGTTATAAGAAAATGAAAATTTGTACGGAAGTTCATCATTTTTGCCGACGTGAAATCCCATAGGACGCATGGTTTGAAATGAAACAACAACAGTCAGAACTGTTTCACAAATGACCAGGTCAATAACTCCAACTATTTGTCCGCAGTGCCTCCCGACATCATGAGTGACGAGACCTCTGGTGACGTGTCAGTTCAAGAGTTGGAGAACGCGACACTAACCTGCAAGGCGACAGGCCACCCGCCTCCAAAGATCACGTGGAGGAGAGAGGATCATGAACCTGTGCTACTGAAGAAGCCACAGTCCAGGGAGTTTGACAAAGGTCAGAAGGAGAAAATGAAGTTTTTTTTTGTGTTTCTACTGTGTAATAATTTGAAACAGGATGAACTCTTTTTCAAAGGATATATGCCTACAATCACTCTAAATCGAAAAAAGTGGAAGAAGGGAGAAGGTGTGCAGTGGGACAAAATTAAATATGGGCTAATAATAATCACTACTTATTATAAAACAAAGTCCTCTGCCGCTTCTGTCTGTTCGTTATAAACTCAAAAACAACTGCACCGATTTTCATGTTGTTTTCACCAAGGAGGAAGAATTTAGTATATAATTTGACGCGTCCGAAGTCGCGTAAAGTTTGTATATTTGCTAGTTTCGATGTACGGGGTAATCTGTGGAACCATTGATTTGATTCCGAAAATTCATTCACGATTAAAAAGCTACTTTATCTCCGAGTGTCATAGGCTACATTTAAATTGGCCTCCTAAAATTGTTTCCGATCGTAATCGGAGCAAAGCTGCAGGCAAAATCTACAATAAAGTGATTCATAAATAAGATGAAGGGTTGAACACAGCCAGTAGAGAAAGCCGGAACACCCTGCTAGTTTTAAACTGGTGAAACTAGTTCATGAATAAATAAAACTGGATTTTGATTATTAAATACTGTCTGAGGGGTTTGTTTAGTTTGAGTGGTTATTTGAATATTTAACTTCTGCAAATTAGAAATTCTAAATAGGTGGCATGAGTCTGCCTGTAAACTTCTAGAATATCTAAAACTTTAGATGTATTAACACTATTGTTCAAATAATTAAACACTCAAACCATTTTATGATAACTTCCTTTGATACAACACTCAAAACCAAAGCCTGAATCAGCCACGTCACGGAACAGAACAGTTCAACACACAACATTTGTGTAAACATAACTTTGTTTACATCTTAAAGTTTAATCTTAAGATTAAGCCCGACATGTATGGGATAACCGGGCACAGGTGGCGGAACAAATTGGTAGGTAAGGGAAACGTGTTGCTCCCATTACCCGGTCCGTTGACTGTCTAAACTACTAGATAGGTACACGGAACAAAATCTGGTCCTTTGAGCCAGATTACTGCTTTTGTTAAGTTTTTTGTATTTTTTGCAGCGATTGCCAGTTTAATGCTGGGTAAGGATTTTTTAAATAAGTTTTTTGTGTTTTTTCGGTTGAAAAGGAAAGTTTCAGGTCCTATTGTTTTACCCGTAGAAGATTTTGTTTGAGAGGTCGTTCTTTGTAATCATAAGCGCTAGGGTTTTTTTTTTAAAATCTAAACTATATTGGTATTTAAATGTCAAATTATTTACATTGGAAATCAAGTTATGTTAATTTTAAAATAAATTCACTGATTTTAGTAGACCTGAAAAGTTCAAGCATACGATGAGCAAAACTTTTTTTACGTACGTATTAACGTAACGTAACCATTGCAACAACTAAATCAAATACAAACACTGGACCGTTCCCAAGACAGGAAGCTCCATATCATTCCTAGCTCTATGTCTTGCCCTTGTTCTTAATTCAAAGTGGGAAATGAGCAGAGGTAGCGGCTCAAGCCCAACCAGACATATTTATAATGTCCCCTTACGTATGTACGTATGTTTCCTTAATAAGCTGACTTCTTGCCGCGGTTTGGGCTAGTTTGTTTTGATCATTTAGGAGCGCATATTTGTTGCATATATTTTAGATTGCGTCTGAAAAACGTAGTTGTGTATTTTAATTCAAGTTTTCTCTTTCTTGTAAAAAGTAGTGATATCCATGTAACACCAAGTCAGTTCATATATTCAGTCCCTACTTAAAAATCTTTGAGGTTTTAATTAAATAGATTGGCCATCACATCGCATTCGCCAATGTTAAACAGGTCTTTGTAATAGCTTATCGCCATCGGATTGGCCAATGTGATGCAGTGGCCAAGTCAATCTATTTATTTAAAACATTAAAGATTTTAAAGTAGGGACTGAATATATTAACTGACTTGGTAATACATGGATCTCACTACTTTTTACGGTAAAAGAACTGAGTTGCGCGACTTGGCTTTATGTACAACTTTTGGTTTTAGTGGGTTGCTATCTTCTGATATAGACTCAGGATGGCCTATATCAGAATCTTCCATATTTCACGTGGGTCAGAATCTTGAACAAAGTTACAAAAATATATTTTCTAATGATTTATTCCTTCTTAATTCACAGATTAACAAAATAATAGTCTATCGCACTTTAATTAGACACTGATAATGATATTCCATCAAATCAAATTAAAAAAAGTTAAAAGTGGCGTCGGAATTAAGCGATTCGTCAAGCGCGTGGACAGTATCTAAAAACATTTTAACCATAACACATCCTCATTACATCCAATCTAATTCACTTACAGCAGCCTAATAATAAACTAGTCTATAAACTAAATTAGTCTTTCATAAACAGCTCCTAACTTTCAATGTTCGGCTTTGTTAACAGGTAGTTAGTGATGCACTAACCAAAACAGGTAAATCACGACATTACACTGTATTGGAACCACGTTACCTCCTAATATTCAATGTACGAATGATATTGAACGAGAGAGAAGAGATAGAGGAAAGACATAGAGAGAAAGAGAAGTAAGATAGAGAAAGCGAGAAAGAGAGAGAGTGAGAGGAGAGAAAGAGAAAGAGAGAGTGAAAGAGCCAGTGGAACTAAACCAAACAAGTGTAGGGGCTTCTATTTGAGTTTTTGTTTTTTTAATATTTATTTTATTAGTAGATAGAGTAGCTCTTGGCTAAACCTTTAAAGTGAAGCTGTGTTGTCTAAGGTTGATGATAGTTGACCATCTTTGAATACCGTGTTTTCTTTGTATCTCAGAGTCCCGTCTGTTATTTCTAGATATTTTAGTTAGATATTTTAGATAAGTTGTTCCGAGGAGTCAGAAGCCGAAACTCTGACATCCAGTCTAAGAGCGGGAGGGGTTATTTGATGCGCTGCGCCGGGGGGTCACTCCGCTGCCGCGGCAAATTGTTGCGCGGCGGACAGACCTCCGGTGCGATCTCATGGCGGCATGGAGACAGCGACTGTCGCAACCCCGTGCAACGCACGCCACGATAGTGGCGGTAAGTCCCCTCTTTGAGGAGTGGCTTGAGAGGCGCCACGGCGCCCTCACCTTCCGTCTGACGCAGGTCCTCACCGGACACGGTTGTTTCGGGAGGTACCTGCACCGAATCAGGCGGGAGGAAACGCCCGGATGCCACCATTGCGAGGATCGGCCGGAGGACACGTTGGAGCACACAGTGGAGGTGTGCCCCGCTTGGGCGGAGCCCCGCCGTGTTCTCGTAGCGGCGATCGGCGGCGGCGACCTCTCGCGCCCGGCCCTGGTGCAAGCCATGGTCCGGGGCGAGGAGGAATGGGACGCCGTCGCCTCCTTCTGCGAAGCAGTGATGCTGGCGAAGGAGGTGGCGGAACGCGAGAGGGAGAGAACCTCTCGTCCCAGCCGCCGCGGGAGGCGCTCCGGGCGTCGGGGGTCCCGCGATGACCTCCGGCCACCGTAGACGCGGGCCTGTGGACGGTGAGTGATGGGCTAACTCGCCGTCCGTCCGTCTCACGACGAAAACAGGCCGTGTCGACGGCGCGTTCGTGTTCCACGCGCGCCTCAAAGAGATGTCAGCAACATAGGAGGGGCCCAAAAGGGCCGACGCCTGTCGGGGCTGCGGGTAGTCCTCTGGTTATCGCGGCCTCGACATAGAGGGCGAAGAAGGAACATGGGTGGTTTTTAGTCAGTAGAAGTCTGACACTCCCTTTCGCTCTGCCCAAGAGCGGGAGGGGTTATTCGATGATTTTACACCCACCAAAAAAAAAAAAAAAAAAGGGGTTATTTGATGATTGCCCAAATTCCAAAAAAAGTGCTATTGGACTACCTAGTTATAGAAATTACAGAATACAGGATGTGAAGGTCAGAGAAGCACTTGTTTTATGTAAAATGCTGGGACTCAACTGCAACTGGTTAGACTGGAAAATAGTTTGGGAAATGGCTAAGCAGGTGACGTGTTTTGCGAGGCACGTTGGAAACTTGGTGTGCAATGGGTGGTCATCCATCTAACCTTACCTAGCGCGGCTGTTAACCAACTGGCAAAATTTTATTGAAGTTTAATTCTTAAGTGAGTTCAAAATCGTTTCTTTAGTATAATAAGTACGGTCAGCAACAGAAATAGCTTAACATTTCGGAATTTTAATTAATTCATGTACAAGACTCCAGCTATTATTTTCAATATTTGAGAAGATAAATACTTCTTACTCTTCAATAACTTGATAATAACGAGTAAGATTTAACTAAAAAGCTTTTATTAAAAAACCTGTTTTGAAACTTTGTGTAGTGGTAATCTACTTCTGATGCTGACTGTGCCTCGATGCATTAACGTTAAAGTAGAAATTTTAGTGGTCAAAATTAATGAATTTTGATTTGAATTTATTTCGTAGTTTTCATGGGATTTTTTTCTTAATTTGTAGCGATAAAGTTGAAAATCCATTTACGAAATGTGATAGCTCGTGGTAGCTTGTTGTGCTGGCACCTTTACTTATCTACAACCAAAACAACATCAAAACATAAGGCCACAAATTTAACATCAAAACATTACAATAACTTGCGGAGGTGTGAATGTGACAATGTGATTTATTGATATGAATCGATAAGCGACCCAAAATAAAAAGCTATGTTTAGATCCTACCTTCCTACTTATTTGTGTACTGTTTGACCCTTTAATAAAATATCTTGTTCATGTATTTTTTTTGGGGGGTGTGGGAAATTATAAATTGACTCCTCCCGCTCTGGGAAGAGCGGTAGGGAGTGTCAGACTTCTACTGACTAAAACCCTCTGAAGGAGATGTTTTTAGTTAGCCATAGCCGTTGTGCCGAAGCCGCGGTATCTCTTTCAAACAACCCGCAGCCCCGACGGGCAGGGTCTTATATCTTTGTTGATGTTTTCAAATTTTCAAACAGTCATTAAATCGTGACAAAAGCAGTCAAACCTTTTTGGTGTTGTGGAAAAAAAGAAGGGAATAAAATAGAATACTTTTTAATTTATTCGGGAAAATAAACAGTTATACATTAAAATCATTGACATTTTCACATTATTTTTGGGGAAATATGCTATTGGGTTTTTACGTTAGGGATTTCTCAATAGGGTATCATCCAAAAAATCTAATTAGTATGTCTGTTAAATTATCGAAAAATATTGGATACGTGTTTTTTGCTTCATCAAATTAATGAAAATTAACGAAAATAAAACGTATCAAAGATGGTGGAAAGTGGGGGCTTTTGACGTCACTTTGCGGGTATAAAAGTACTAACCTTATGACGTCACACGACTTGACACGACTTTTCGAAGCACTGTACATCTTTTGTTTAGGTGAAAAAATAAAAAATACGTGTCCATTATGTTTTGGAAATCTATCTGACGGACTAATTAGATTTTCTTTTTGAAATACACTATTGCCGGTTGATGGCAATTGACACGGGACTCAAACAAAACTGGCGAAATGTCAATGTACTATAAGGGTAGTAGCTGTTAGGCCTCATTTACGGAGACGCGGGGCGACGCGCGGCGCGTTTTGTATTTTTATTTCAAGCACATGGCGATGTGTGAAAACTGTAACGATTTTAAACGAAGCGATTTTTCGCCCGTTAGTTTAAAATGCAGCCTTTGTTGCGGTGGGCCCGCCTCTCAGTAAATGAATAAAATAGCACGCGACTAGCCTTGTGCACGCGCCGCGCGATGCCCCGCGTCTCCGTAAACGTGCCTTTATAGTACACCGACACCACTGCACACCGTACTCTACCTAACCCTACGAGAATTGGTGGTGTGATATTTATGATGACTGAAGCAGTTCTAATAGCAGTAAGATTAATATTGATTGTAAAATTAAATAAGAAATATAATGGTTTATTTGTGCGCATGGACCAAACTTCTGATGACTATAGGCATAAAACTTGATCAAGGAAAAAAGTTCCGTCTTAGGTTTAACATAGAATTTATAGTCCTTTGGGGCGATTGTAGTAGGCGTTAAAGGGGCGTAAAGGTGCTTGTTAAAGGATTATGTCAAAGTAAAGAGTTTGATGTGATCCTTTAGCCCTACAGCTCTCTAAGGAACTGTTGTAACAAGAGTTACTAAAGTAGTATTAAAAATGTATAAACAAGATATTTTCCGTGTATATTATATTGGTAGCTAAATAATAATTAGCTCGGATTGGTCTTCAGGTTAAGCCGTACTCCGTCTGTGGATGGGTGGATCATTCTCAGTAGATCCGTTGGTTAGATCCATGATGCAACTCTTAGTAATTTATTTTTTCAATAGATCCATCATGGATATAAGTGGATCTACTGAGAATATTTTTTCTCAGAAGATCCATTATATACATTTAGTTCAATATTTCAGCCAAAAGATGTCCACTGCTGGACATAGGCCTCCCCCAGGTGTCGCCACGTTGACCGGTCCCGTGCGTCTCGCATCCAGCGAGTCCCCGCAATCTTCGCCAGGTCATCGGTCCACCTAGTGAGAGGCCTTCCAATGCAACGTCTTTCGGTTCGCGGTCGCCGCTCCAAAACTTTTCGGTCCCATAGGCCATTCGTTCTGCTTGGTAGATGTCACATGTCTTCGATTTTTTTTGGTTTTAAGACATGCCGGTTTCCTCACGATGATTTTCTTAACCGTTTTGAGAGCAGTGGTAATGTACTAATTACACAAAGTAATGCGCTTGACTGGGGTTCGAACCCACGACTCACCGTTCGTAACTCGGGGCTGCCACCACTGGGCCACCGCTGCCCTATTTTCACTTACATTTTACTAACTACCTTCAGGGTTGGCCACACAATAGTAGTAAATCATTTCCATTAGTACCAAAAACACTTTCCAAATATAATTATTATGTTCGTCGTTAAAACTAGCACCCTGTAATACCTAATAAACCAGATTATACCTTACCTTGGTGTTAATAAGTCACCTTGACAGCCCACTTTTCACTTCTTTGCATAAGTATAAATATTCATTCAACATCAAAGCTTGAACTAATGGCCGTACTTCGATATGGTTGCGCTATATTTTGGGAATTATTTGTCCTAGTCACGCAAGGCACCTAACAGTAGCTGTATTAAGTAATTTCCTTTCGTTTGACTACCTCGTATGTTAGTGGTTGCAAGTGCGGTTAGTGTGTGTGAGGTCCTGGGTTGAATTTCCAGGCTGGGCAAAGTCCCGGGCGTCGGGAGTCGGAGTAATGGACTAGCTCACCGTCTGTCCGTCTTACGACGACGACAGGCCGTATCGACGGCGCGTTCGAAATCCACGCGCACCGCTAAGTGATGTCAGCAACATTGCAGGGGCCCGCAAAAGCTAGTGCCTACCGGGGCTGTGGGTTGTTTGAAAGAGATACCGCAGCCTCGGACGCAAAGGGCTAAGAAGGACCATGGGTGGTTTTTAGTCAGTAGAAGTATGACACTCCCTACCGCTCTGCTCAGAGCAAGAGGAGTCATTTGATTATTTCCTACCTTCCCAAAAAAAAGGCTGGGTAAAGTGTTATTGAGTTTTCAATCAGAACTATCTTAGTAGCAGCCACGGAGCCTGGAATTGTGCCTGTTTCATCGAACTTAAACATAACCCTCCTTTTGGGCTTCGCCGCAGTCGGGTAATAACTGGCTAAATATGGGTGTACTATGACATTAACATGATCTTGGCTCGTTATCACACTAGTTTGCTTGTGAAGACGTCCGTTCTAGCTCGTAGCTGTAACGTGAGTGACTACCCACCCGCCCGTTTGAGCCAACGCCATGTTTATTAGCTGTGTAGTGACTGAGCGCTCAGTCTTGCGAGCCTCGGGCGCATGCCGCGCGACACAATCATTTTCATTTTTACACGACTGCGGCGAAGCCCAAAAGGAGGGTTATGTGTTTGACGTGTATGTATGTATGTGTGTCCGTTTCTTTGTTCCCTCATAACTCCTAAACGGATAAAGGGATTTGAGTGAAATATACGTCGTTAGATTCGTCTTGATGGCGCGAGTGTCACTGGCTACATTAAAATTAAAAAACAAGGAAAAATTGCTGGTTTTAGGGGCCATATCGTGGATTTGAAAAAATATAAAAAATCCTTTACCGTCGAGTAGAGTATCAAAATGAAGGGTTTTAAAGGGAGATTACAAAAATATATGAAAAAAGAAATTCAATGTCACAAATTCTATAAACAAACACAAGTTAAATTATCTGCGAAGTATTTTTACACGACCAACGAAAGAACCAACACAAAAGAACTAAAAATTTAGAAATAAAAAAAATAGTTAAAAAAAAACTAAAACACCTGACTGAAAAGAAAATAACAAGCACATTTCAAATTAAACAAAACTTGGAAGCAGGCGGGGTCCATTCTATTTTCATTTCATAATTTAATATTCAAATGAACCCCGCCTGCTTCCGGTGTTTTAGTTTTTTAACTACTTTTTTTATTTCATTGCTTTCCGTGGGCGAGGCGCGTCCTGACCGACCGCATGAATTCCATCGAGCGCATGCCTCGCGAGGTTGTGCGCTCAGTCAGTACACGGCTATTGACTAGTTTCTAGATCACAAACACTGTCTGCATAACCCTTCAGGGATCATAGGCGTGATGTTATGTTATATATTTGTCCTACTCACGCGAGGCACATAACTGTGTATTAAGTCATTTCCCTTCGTTTACTTTGGCTAAGTCTAAAATAAACGGTTTGTTTTATTAGGAACCTATTTGTTGGAATACTAAACTGTTTGTTTTCCATTTACGTGTGGTGTCAGGGGTAGGTTGTGTAAATAATATTTTGGGTAGAAGACCCATGAATGGGGTTATTCCTTTGTGATTAAATTGACTTTAAATGTTTGTGTAAGAACGTCATTACAGAACATGAGGATCTGGGTTCGATTATCAATCATAATGACTTTTAATAAATATATATTCTATGGAGAGAGTAGTGGTGGCTCAATGGTGGTGGCCTCGACTTACGAGCAATAAGGAGTGGGTTTGAAACGCATTACTTTGTGTAATTTATTCCATCACCACTGCTCTCAAAAACGTTGTTGGCGTGTCCAGCATGTACCAACCAGAATCATAAATTGAGCGACATATGAGTATTAAATAAAGCCCATTCCTTCTCATAGAGAAGAGGAAAATCCATGAATTGGGAACAAAATTCAATTCAAAATGGGAGGTATTATTTTATGCGGACGAAGTTTAGCTAACCATTTTGAGAAATGGAGATTTCTTAAACAAACACGCCCAAATAAAATATTTAATATCTACCTACGCGGCGTGAAGTTTTCATTCAATATTAAATTCAATGGAACCCCACGATATTGACTTTCATTCAACTTGATATAGATCTGTGAACTATTGTCAATAACCCAGTCGTAGAACTTTTGTGTAGCTCTTTATATATACATTTATATACATATATATACATTTCTTCTGTATTATATTTTTGACTGAACTCCTCCTAAACGGATGGACCGATTTTGATGAAAATTTTTGTATGTGTTCAACTAGATTTGACAATGGTTTAGATTTACAATTGGGCCTAGTAGGTGGCGCTGCTGTCCGGGCAGGAACGACGTCTGCCAGGTCAGCTAGTATCTACACTAATATTATAAAGAAGAAAGATTTGTTTGTTTGTTTGTAACGAATAGGCTCCGAAACTACTGGATACTGGACCGATTTGAAAAATTCTTTCACAGTTGGGAAGCTACACTATCCCCGGGTGGCATGAGCTACTTTTTATTTCTGTATTCCCACGGAAAGGAGAACTACGCGGATGAAACCGCGTAACGTGATGTCCGCTAGTAAATATGTATCCTGGAACACGGTAACGAGGTTTTAACTGGCATCACAAATTCTGTTGCAAAAGTGCAGACAAACATAGGTGTTATCCAATACGCACAAGTACATAAATCCAATAACTCAGAGGTGCTGCTCAGGTGCTCAGGTACTCAGGTTGTCTGGTGAGTCTTGGGTTTGAACTTGATACCTATGACTTTAGGCAGTAGAAGTCGGACACTTCCTTTTGCTTCGCCCAAAGCAGGAGGAGTCATTTGATGATTTCAAACCATCCAAAAAAAATACTTATGACTTGGCAATCTGTCGGTCACACCATTAACTATCACTGCCGTATAAATAAGTTTAACATATGCTAAATAAATATACACACATCAAAAGTGTCTAGGGATCAACATATATTTTTGCAATAACTTTTCTCCTGATTGATATTAATTAAAATTTTCTTTAAAGATTCATCAAATAAAGTGTTTTCGTTTGTCACAGTAACGATAAACCAAGTCACCTTTGCATTAATAAAGAAATTTGTCATTTTCCTAATAAAGGGATTTTTGACATTTGAACCACTAACATTAAAGTTCGAAAAAAAGACTGAAATAACAGTTTTCTTTAAAATTTTATTGGGTAACTTAAACAATTAATAATCCGTGTTTCTACCGCGAACACTAACAACACAAGAACATCGGTTTGGCATACTCAAAATGAGTTCATCCAAATCACGCTGTGGAATGGCCGCCCATGTTCGTTGCAACAACAAAAAAAGGTCTTCTTGCGACTGGATACCCTCCATATTCGGCAGAGCTCTTCTCTGTAGCATATCCCATACATGCTCAATCGGGTTCAAGTCTGGCGACTGAGCAGGCCAGGGCAGGACATTGATGTTAGCTGCGGCGAGAGTCTGTCTTACAACTCTTGCGGTGTGCGGTCGTGCATTATCATGCATTAACTGAAATAAGGGACCGATTTGCACTTGTAGAGGAACGATGACGTCTGATACAATCGTCTCAGCATAAATTTGAGCGTTGAGGTTGCCTCTGATCCAAATCAACTCAGTTCTTCCGCCGATCCAAATACCCGCCCATACCATGATGGTTCCACCACTATAAGGATGGACTTCCTGGCGGGATTTTAATCGCTGTTGGCGTCCAGGGGTTCTCCAGTGTCATATACGTCTTGTATCCGGTCTCATACCAAAACGAGACTCATCAGAAAAGCACACGAAACGCCATTGTTCTTCTGCCCAATTTCTGTGTTCAAGAGCACATTGATATCGAATCCTACGATTGTGCATTGCTTTAGGTGGTACCCGTAGCGGTCTTCGGGAATGAAGGTTCACTTCATGCAAGCGGTTTCTGACTGTTTGGTCGCTAATTAAGTTCCCTGAAGAGTGATGAAGCCTCACGGCTAACATCATGGTGGTTATTGTTGGAGCTCTTCGAGTTAAGATTTGAATGTATCGGTCTTGTCTCCGTGTGGTGCAGCGATACCGTCCTCCATGGCGCTCAGCCACGGTACCAGTGCTTCGGTAACGTGTCCAAAGTCGACTGACAACACTCTGACTTGTATTCAGAGCTAAAGCCACAGTACGTTGCCGGGAACCAGCTTCTATCATTCCCACGGCTCTGAGCATTTCTTCCCTGCTTAAATGACGTCGCCGCTCCATAATAACGTTGGTTTTAATCAGTAGTAGGGAAACAGTAGCACTAATAATGTCTTCAATGCGTTGTATGTTTTTATAGGGAAAATATTGACAGCTGATTTTCATCTTTTACTCGAATTTGATTCACAGTTCCTGATTCAAATTATGAAATGCACCAAAAAGGATCCATATAAATTTATAAAATCATAAATTTATTACAAAGCCACATCTCAATCTCAAGAAATCCGCATAAAAATGCTTGATCCCTAGACACTTTTGATGTGTGTATGACTAAAATATACGGAACAGCTAGATCTAAATTTACATACCAATTTTAAACATGAATTAATAACGAGAATAATTTTTCTTTACAATAAAACTCCAACTAACCACATTCAAGGCATACCTGTCAACAATATTTTCTCCTATATCGTTTGCTAAGGTGAAACTTATTAAAAGGAAAAATGAATTTTCTTCTATTCATTATAATATTTTTCTTTTTTTCTATGCATTCACGAGGTTTCATAGTCGAGAGTGTACGCTTGCGTGTAACCTAGTTAGGTTATTGGTATACCTAACGCTACCGTGGTAATAATTACTGTTATATTGATCATCAAGGAAGGCTTTTAGTGGTTATCCGTGACATATGTAGAACAGGTGTGAGAAGGTAAATAGCGGGGACACGTAAGAAAATAAAAAAGGGCTAAATAATTATTTCTTGCAGGCCCCTTTGCTGAATTTAAACAGCAAATTTCTTACACCTTTTCTTTTCTTTATAAAATCGTTGTTACATACCATCTGTAGTGAGTAACTACGTACAAAGAGACACATAATAAAATATATTTTATCTATTTACTATTTATTACGTTGTGCTTATATCATAAAAAATAGGTGCCAAAATCATGAATCGGGATTAGTACTTAACATTTTTTTTTGTTTTTAAATAACTTTGCCCCACACTAGGAATTTCTCCTGTATCGTGGGTGCGTTTACAATCATTTAAACTCACAAACACAGACACCCAGACCCGAAACAACTATCTGTAGACCATACAAATATTTGTTCCGTGTGGGGATCGAACCCGCGACACGCAACGCTATCTTGAGGACTTTGACGTTTTATTTGTATGTATGTTTGAATTGGTTTTCAGTTACAACGAATGCAACTTAGGAAGTTACCTAAGAGATGTATTAAAAAAAATTCAGCTCTATACGAATTTTAGTTAATTGAAATGTAGATTTTGACCTGCCTACATGTAAGCTAAGGTTATACCTTATGGCTGCGGAATGTTGTAAGAGATATCGCGGCCTTTACATAAAGGGCTGAGAAGGAACATGGGTGGTTTTTTGCCAGTAGAAGTCTGACACTCCCTTTCGTTCTGCCTAAGAGCGGGAGGGGTTATTTAATGATTTCCCACCCCCCAAAAAAGGTTATACCTCATAATCATCTTCAACCCTTGTCCTATATCATTTGAAGTCAGCGAGGTTTTTGTCCTTTATCAGTCATCATGCTATCAGTTACTCTTCATATCATTCCTCGCAGATATTTGAGAGCAGCGGCGGCCCACTGGTGGTGGCACCGACTTACGAACAGTAGGTCGTGGTTTCAAACCCAGACAAGGCACATTACTTTGTGTTATTTATTTCATCACCGCTGCTCTCAAAACGGTGAAGGAAAACATTGTGAGGAAACCGGCATGTCTTAGAACCAAAAAATTCCAAGACATGTGACATCTACTAATCCGCACTGGGACCATGTGATTATAGCCTCTAAAAAAGCGAGGAGGCCGTCGTCCCAGCAGTAAGAACATTAATAGGCTGTTGATGATGATGATGATTCTCTCCATCCATCAACATTTATTTATATTCATCACTCTTTTACTCACATTTGATTCACCTGTAATATTTTATTGCATTACATTTTACTATCATAATCTTCAGGAAACTAACACCTGTTTCCTCAACAAACACGTATTTATGAAAGCAACAAGCTTTAAAACCATAACAATACTAAACTTGTAACCGTTGGCAGTGAGAGAATTAGCAACGGTTTCATAACCACAGTTATTTCCCCCAGTTAACAGTTACGACTTCCGCTGAGGTTATAAACGGTAAGCCTCCATTACAAAATATAGGTCTTTCCTGTAGGCTATTACGATTAACGGTTCTGTAGTTAGGTTGTAATCTGGCTTAGCGTGGAAATAGGATTGGAAGCAGTTATTATCTGCGATCTGATTCATCATCATCAGCCTTGACTTTTGACAACTTTATTGGTGTTGGAATCTAAAGAAACGATTGGTGGACTGTAGAAATGATGATATGCCAAGAAAAGGGTCTTATAGGTTGACGAGTAATAGAGAAATATGGAATGAATTGGTTTATGTTCAAGAGAATGATGATTATGGTTGGGAATCAGTCTTACCAGGAGTATAGCAGAAAAACAGTATTTAAAATTAAGCGACTTCATATCTGACCTCCACAATCACTGGATCTCAGTTACTGGATGGTATGATACCCCATTTTTGGGAGGGGGGGGTGGAAAATCATCGAATAACCCGTCCCGATCTTGGGCGAAAGGGAGTGTCAGACTTCTACGGACTAAAAACCAACCATGTTCTTTTGTCGAGGCCGCGGTATCTCTTACAACATCCCGAAGCCCCGACGGGCGTCGGCCTTTGCGGGCCCCTCCTATGTTCCTGACATCTCTTTGAGGCGCGCGTGGAACACGAACGCGCCGTCAACACGGCCTGTCGTTGTCATAAGACGGACGGACAGCGAGCCAGCCCATCACTCACCGTCCACGGGTCCGCGTCTACGGTGACCGGAAGCCGTCACGTGGCCCCCGACGGCTGGAGCGTTTCACGCGGCGGCTGGGACGAGAGGTTCTCTCCCTCTCACGTTCCGCCACCTCCTTCGCTAGCATCACTGCTTCGCAGAAGGAGGTAGTATGACACCCCTTGGTGGGACTGACTTTCAGGTCACCGACTACCTGTAACGACTGTTAAAGATCTACAAGATCTGATTTATTGGGCCCAAAGTATTCATTAATTTTTGATGACGATAAAGATCCATCTTGCTGATTTTGGAGACAGTGAATGCACTCTATGACTATTAGTTGAGACTGTCGAGAGCAGCTTTGACTTGTTACTCTTACATGTTAGGTTAAAGGCGACGAGGTAATCCGCAAAATTCGAATTTCCTTAGGTTTTTTGTAATTTCCCGTACAAGTCGTATGTTAAATAAAATTTGATTCGCGGCAGTAACGATTGTCTATGTACTAAGTAATAATGATTAAAACTACTAAAACAACCGTCTCAGTACATACAAGTGTCAAGAGTGATTATAAAAAAGCATTCTTGACACTTGTATGAACTGAGACGGTTGCTTTGGTGTGGGACGACTTGACACTGACCGGAAAATTGCAAAAAACGTATGGAAATTCGAATTTCGCGGCCTACCTCGTCGCCTTCAGCTTAAAGGTACTAAGTAAACTAAGACTTAAAGGACCAAAATATATTGACTAGCCCCTAAACTTATTCTGAAGTAACGTGTTCATCATCATTCAACATCTGACCCTTAATTTTTGTTTTGTTATCTAGTGGAGAGCTACACAGGCAGTTCTCTCCCGCTGTGGCGCGTGGATCGGCGACAGATGGGCGCGTTCCTGTGCATCGCAGCCAACGACGTGCCGCCCGCCGTCAGCAAGAGAATCATACTTAATGTTAACTGTGAGTAAAACACAACCGTATTGCTATAAAGAGTGTTCGTGTTTTCGGAAATGCAAAATATATTGACAAGTTATAGAGAAAAAACTGTTGCATAAAAAATAATTTTCAGTGATTCCTTCTGTAAATTTTAAAAGGTTATTTCTTAGACCTTTGCCGTATAACTTAATGATATTACCATGTATCCATTACAGACCTATCTTTTACCCAAACAGCAGAAACTATCAACATCCCCCCTCCCCCCCAAAAACCAATATAAAATGCCCCCATCGGTTTGTTTGTCACTTTGAATAATATAATCCGTTCAGGGCTGGTCCCGTCACGAATTTGGATAGCATCCAAAATGATACAACTGCCTCTATGTAGCAGTAACCAGGAAACGTGACTTTGGAGCGAACGTTTACTACTGAATAGATGCAAGATTTATTTTTCTATTTTCTATTTATGAATTCTTTTGTTTTTTTTGTGGCTATCGTTTTAGTAAGAGACATCACGTCTGACCTGCGAGGTTGTGGTTGTGATAGAAGTCGACATTGAAATTTTACCTGACCTCTTATTTCGTGCTGGTGTTTGGGTTTTTTTGAGTCAAGCCTGGAATACACATGCTACTAGAAAGCATGCTTGTTTGCTACTAGGTAGTACGCTCATTTGTAGCATGCTTTCCGAGTGTGCACATTTGCTCTATAGCACAGATGCATACTTTTTACGAGCATACTTCTTTCAGCATGTCTGACTTACATTATCTTACCTCACTAGGATCGTGCAGATCCGTGAGGCCGAGCCACGCGGCCGTAACACGTGAGTGAGCGAGACCAAAGCCGCGCGGCCTAACAATAACATTTAGTGACGTCCCCACTTAGGCCGCGCGGCTACGTGAAGCACGTTTAGGGTGACGTTGGTGGGGACGCGGCTCTACAGTTTTTTATTGAATGCACTGTCAGAAAACATCAAAAAAAGTGACAGCACGATAAACAAACATATTCAAACTCAAACTCAAAGCTTTGATTTCAATTAAACCATTACTGGCACTTTTGAATGTCATAAGAACAACTCATAAAATAAAACTACGAGTGCAATACGTCATTCCGAAAGCCACCACGCCGAACGCATTGCACTCCTAAGCTACAGTGAAAGTAATAGAGTTGCCCATTCCCTAGCGTAGATCTCTATGCAGAAGAACGGGCAAGAAACTCAAAGTCAAACTGAATGCAAAGACATGTACAGACACCAGCACATCCACCTACTACAATCTGTCAAATTTCCATAATAGATTTTCAACTTTAGTGCTAAAGCATTAGGATTAAGGTTGCCCAGGTTGCCTGTTTTGTGCCTGTTTTAATAATTTAATTTGGCATGTGTATAATTTTATTTTATTTTGGACCAATGTTTTAATTTAATTTATTTGATTGTTAAGTCTATGACATGTGTTATATTTCATTTGACAACTTTATTTTATTTTTAAATCTTTGACATTTGTATTACTTAATCTCAATTTATTTTATTTTATTTTTCTTTTTGTTTGAGTATAATAATTTTATAATGTTATTTTAATAGATATTATAGGATGATTACAATAACAATAAACCTTTGCACACCTTATAGGTAATGATACAGAGTACTTCTTATTTATTTGTAACATCTGTGTATACCTACCTGTATTATGCGAATAAATAATTTGATTTGTTGATTGGGAAAATTTGACAGTTTCGGTCAGCTTGATGTGCGGCGTCTGTACTAAAAGTGTACAGGAGCATGCGTATGCAGGTTTTATAGTCATGTCAATGAAGATTTTTGTAACACTCGAAACCTCAAGAAAAACATCTACAATATAATCTTAGAACCACAAAGTAAAAGAAGTTTTGACGGCATAAGATTAACTGCAGTCAACAACGGCTTAGTAGAGTTGTATTAAAAATTTCAAACAAGTATAAAACTAAAGATTTAATCATATTCTATGAATTTTAATGAGTTGTAATGAAAAGACAGGGCCTGAGAATTATCTTTTAGCTGCAGACGTTAAAAAGTTTTGGATTTTTTGCTGGGATCCTTTAGACAACTACGTAGAAAAAAGTGCTGAGAGCCTGAGGAGTACTTCTTTTCATATACAAATTATTTTGTAGAGATTTTATACTCTACTGGTGGTTCCGTAGACTTTACCGGTAGTGCCGCCCACACTATGACTGTGATAGAAACAGAACACACTTGTCAATGTCATTGTAACCGGAGCCAAGAAACGTCAGAATCAGATGTTTGCGCTGACACACATCCGCACATACATGACATAGTAATTGTGAGGACCAGTGAGGACGCATTAATATTAAAACCAGTGGTAATCACTATAATGAAACTACAGAAGACTTCTTCGCAATCTTTAATTCAAATATTACAATGACATACTACAATAATACTATTGCTTTCTGTGTAAACGTTTTTTTTTTCGTTATTGTTACCCCCTATCACAATGTTGTGCTACGAGTATTTAACCCAAAGTTAAATAGAGAAGAGAACGCCTTGTATCTTGTGTTTTTTTGACAAATTATTTCACAAAAATAATTAAAATTCTTACGACATTGACAGGCTGTGTCGACGGCGAGTTCGTGTTCCACGCGCGTCTCAAAGAGAGCATGACATGAGCAAGGGCCGAAATACCGCGGCCTTGGCACAAGGGCCAAGAAGGAACATGGGTGGTTATTAGTCAGTAGAAGTCTGACACTCCCTATTACTCTGTCCAAGAGCGGGAGGGGTTATTTAATGATTTCGCACTGCACCAAAAAAAAGGCTGTCACTGCAGGTGTAGATGTGACGTTGAGATCGGAAACAAAACTGTAGTCTGCGTTCTTCGGAATATGAATCATCATTTGCCTAGCCTTTTCCCAAGCATGTTAGGATCAGCTTCCAGACTTTCCAGTTATTAGTGATATCTGTAAAGGCTAAAATTATAAGATCTGTATCACTGTTATCCATCGATATAAAAATTCCCAGGAAATCTGAAAGCGGGAGGATTGGGCCGACTTTGGCTAGCGTCGACTTTGCAAATAGTGGATATTTCTTCGAAATTTGTAACTTTTATTGGTATAAAATGGCTATTTATTGCTTCTTAACTGGAGTTTTCAAGAGGTCGTTCATTGTTGTTATTTGTGGAAAAACTAGATTGAGAGAGCTACTTACCTTTTTTAGTATTTTTGTTTATTGGTTAAGTATTATTTTTCTGCCCAGCACTTTTGGCTGTACCTGTACTATAATAATTATAGTAAACGGCGAGGAATTATTTTTTTTTAGTTAGAAACTAATAACTACTTGTAATTAATGTAAATTAATACTTCAAATTTTAAATTAAACTGATCCACGTATGGTAAACAACATGTATGGGTTTAATAAATGGAATAGTTTAATTAGAGGAATAGTTTCGACGCAGGCATACACAGGCTACTCCAAAATTGAAAAATATATTCAAATGATTTTAAACCATACAATGTTGTGGTAACTTGTGGTTGTGCCATTCATCCAAAAACTATTCAAAATATGAACTCTAAATGTAGTGCCGCAAACTAATATACGCAACTACCAAAAAGGTATAGATATCTAGGTAATTTTCTCAAAATACGCACGAACTTAGGAGTCCTCTGTATTCAATGTCTTGATGCGAACATCTGTCGCCTCAATAAGGACTTTGTTACTTCATAAGAAAGATCTGATTGTCCGGACGTGTCTAGTCGGTCCAACTGAACCCCTTTAATAAATGAAACGTATGTTTTTGTATCATGCTTATTAAGTTCAATTTCGTTTGTGTGAGTGAAGTAGGTTCTAGGGCCCAGACTACACATTACACATTTCTACACGGACATTTTTGACTTTCCCTCTTTCGTTATTAGATTTGAAATACCGCTTTGTTTTTCAAAAAAATAGATTCTATTTGAGTGTGGTTATGAGTGGAATTACATTAGCAGGATCAGCATATTGTTGCATCTTTTTTTCTTTCCGTCACTAAAAATTGCTCACTAAAGTAAGCGGTTTAATTGCAAGTTTAAGTGCTTCCGATGCAAATGAATTCAACAGGACTTCTCACTTCATCAATTGACGCCTTGAACTGAAGGAATGAGACAAGCGATGCATAAAAACAATGATCGATGCATGCAAATGTGATTGAATCTTAATGCACTTAACCTACTTACCAGTCAATCAATCTCAGCGTTCTGTAGACCTAAGCACCCATGGTCATCCTACATGACCATGATCTACAACCACTACAATTCTGAATTCCTATTTAACACAAATATCTTTGTCAACAGTTGCGCCTACAGTGAAAGTGCCAAATCAGTTGCTGGGAGCACCTCTGGGTACTGACGTCAAACTAAAGTGCTACGTGGAGGCGCATCCAAACACCATCAACTATTGGATTAAGAACAGAGGGGAAATGTTACTTGATGGGTAAGTAGTGATAGAATAATGAGTTAAACATTAGACCTAAACGGACCCTTTACGATGCAATCAATCAAGCGTTCTTTACATCAAACCAAGTGTAGCATCTACTAGTAGCAGACCTAATAGGTTGATAACACAATTAACTAACTATACAGGCTCACACAAGTCCACCAAGCCTCAGCCCAGGATCACTACCTTCCAACTTCCCGCCATCATGTAACTGACAGATGTCATTAGTGACAGCTTACCTGCTTACATGTGTTTGTGAGACAGTGTTTTAAATATAATTGGGAAACGACTTCTTAACGACCAACGATACATGGAATCGTCATGGAGGTATTTTAAGTTAAGTTACAAAAATTAAAACTTCTGTTAGTTAAAAAGTTGTGAAAAAGTTGAAACTAATTGACCCCCAATATCTCGGTAACTAAAAGGTTTCCAAGTATGACCACGAACAACAAAATGCTCTCGATGTCGGGTAAAACGTGCCTGTCGGCTTCAAGAGTATTATTACACCCATTCATTTGAAAAACAGAACTCAAGGCCATTTTACATACTGAATCATCCGTTGTGATCTGTGAAATTTCTTCTAACGAAAAATGTCGGCATAGTCTAGATTAGTAGGTTTGTACAAGCTACAACGCTTCCATGTCCTAACATAACTGCACACATATGAAATTATTTATTTACTACCTACATTCTTGTTTGCCTGTAGTCAATACGCAGGAATCCCAAACACCGATTCAATTATTTGGTTCAGTTGATAACGGAAAGCCTACCAATTGGCCGTGTCAAACGTTCACGATGGGGACTCGTGTTTGGGTGAAGAGTTACTCTCGAATGCTCTGGATACAGAGGGTTGGATGTTTTGGAGATATATCATTTTGTACACACTTCCAAAGACTCCCACTAGTTAGACTGATGATTTTAAATGGTTGTGGGGATCCGCTAGATGCGAAACGCACGTAACTAGTCAATGTAGCTACAGTTGGAGAGGTTTCTGTGTAGCAGTGCAAGTCTTTCGGCTGTAATGATGATGATAACAATATATAAACTAATTACCTACATGAATTCTTTCTATGAATAAATAATTATTGTTACCACATTTTAATTTACTACTACAATACTACTACAGTCAATAAAAAAAACTAATTAGTCCGTCATACAGATTACCAAAAAATATTGGCCCGCATTTTTTATTTTTTCACGTAAACTAACAATAAAGACGATACAGTGCCTTGAAAACTCGTGTGACGTAATTTTCTGAGATATGAGTACGGCATTCTTTAGTCAGTGATGTCACAATCCCCCACTCAATTCTTTGACGCGTTTTATCTTCGTCAATTTTTATTGATTTGATAAAACAAAAAATACGTATCCAATATTTTTTAGAAATCTATCTGACGGACTAGTTAGAGTCACATTTTTAGAAGTCGGTAAACATCCCTATTATCGCCCAAGCGTTAGGAAGAGGTACGTAATTCTGCCCTCGTAACAACTAAGTATACACCCACATTACACCAGTATTCTTCTTAGCTTGTCGATTACAATCGAAATAATGTCGGTCAAAACTTTGGCGATTTTTGCACTCTCAGTAGCGTCTATCAACTTCTGAATGAAAAGACATTGACCGAAACTCGTACCAAAAATTCTCATGTTTCAAGATAAAAATGTTATAGTAATTATTTTCATAATTTTTTACGACGTTATGCGGCTAGAATTTGATTTTTGAATGGGGAATTTAATTTAAAGTATAAAAGTATGAAAATTGTTTTACTCCCTATTCATGGCGTTCTCACAACCAGTTCAAAAGTCGTTCTATTGGCTCTGTCAGTTGATTGGGACAGTTTGGCTGACTTCACATCGTAGAGGTTTCCCTACAATACCTACTTGCCTGGTTTTGAGGTTATTTTCGATTTTATAAAATTACTCCGAAACTCGGATTTACTTTACTAAAAGAACTTTTGTAGGAGTTAAAATGATAAATGTAGACAATAAAAAACAAAGTTTGATGTTGATGCAGTTTGGTACGGCCTTCCATATATCCATGAACAAGATCTTTTGGCACTTTTAGTAGCGTCCATCAGAAAGAAATTGATTTTAAATTTTTATTTTGATAAAGGGTGAGTCTAAGTGGCAGATGCTGAGAAGTTCCTGACTGAAGAACTCAATAACAATAGGGGATCGGACATAAATTTCCAAAAAATATTGATCAAAAGATATTTTTTCGTTTTTAACATTAAGAAAAAATTAAGATGATACAATGATTCGAAAAATCGTGACTTCTCGAAAACGGCACATGTCAGTACAATTTTTCCCTACAAATGACATCACAACCCCCCCATGATCTTTGACGCGTTTTATCTTCGTCAATTTTTATTAATTTGATAAAAGAAAAAACGCGTATTCAATATTTTTCGATAATATAGCTGACGTACTAATTAGAATCCATTTTTTTTTACTCGGTCCGATCCCCTATTGGCCCGACTCTGGAATCAAACCCGGTACTAGATCAACCAGGCAGTCTTTTTGTTTCTAACAACACAGAAACAAAGTTTCAACCCACCAAAATCTTCCTCTTTTGAAGAGAAATACGTTTACTTCAGTTCTTGTTTTGTTATATAAATACACCCCGGGGTCTGTTTACACAACCCACTCGTACATTTTACGTTTCATGTATCGACGTTCAGTCATACTGGTGTTTCAAATTACCGTCTATAAATATTTATAAAGTAAAACGTTACTTTGGCTGCGAGATGTGCTGAAAATGTTATGAAAATACTGTCTTTATTGAAAATTCTGTTGGCTGATGGGGTTGTGATTTTGTATCGTTCTGCTTTATTTTCTTTATTTATATCCTGTTTCGTGTTATGGTTAATAATATTATTTATAACGTAATTATAAATTCGGACTCGCAAGAAAAACAGCTAGACGGGGTCGCAGCCGACCGTGGCTAATATGGCGGGGTGCCTTGGATGGTTTTGCAAGAAAAAGCACACCAACGTGAGAAGTACAATTCATTGGGGGACGCCTTTGCCCAGAAGTGGGACATAACGGGCAACTAACGAAAATGATACAAATTAAATCAATATCGATTTCACCAAAAAAAAACGAATTAGTCCTTCTGTTAGATTATCGAAAAATATTGGATACGTGTATTTTGTTTAGCGAAATTGTTATAAAATAATGTTGTATGGCTTGTTTGTATTATGTATTGTTGCTTATTTTTATTTTTTGCTTTCTTTATATAATTTAATTTTCTTTTTATTAACATTTAATTTCAAAATATACAATTTATTGTTTATGAATAAATGAGTGATTACTAATGTTTTATCAAAATAAATAAAAATTCTCGAAAATAAAACGTGTCAAAGATCATGAGTAGGGGCTTTTGACGTCACTTTGCGGGTAAAAATGTACTAACCTTGTGACGTCACACGACTTGACACGACTTTTCGAAGAACTGCATCGTCTTCCTCTTTTGTTTTCGTGAAAAAATACAAAAATACGTGACTATTAGTTTTTGGTAATCTATCTGACGGACTAATTACATAGTTTTTTAGTGAAATACCCTATTATAGCAGTGTTAGTCTACAGGTGTGACTGTCGGACATCCAAGTCATAAGTCTTTTTTTTTTTTGTTGGGTGGGAAATCATCAAATGAATCCTCCCGCTCTGGGCAGAGCAGAAGGGAGTGTTAGACTTCTACTGACTAGAAACCGCCCATTTTTCTTTTCAGCCCTTTGTATCCATAGCCCTGGGCAGATACCGCATCTGCCTGACTTTATAGGTCTCGGTTTTGAATCCATATTGCATAATTATTGTATAATTATCACTTGCTTCGGTGCAGGGAAACATGGTCAGGAAACCAGCACGCCTGAGTGATCTTCTTCGAGCAAAATCTCTCAGGCATGCTGATTTCTAGCTCGCCGTCCGTCCGTCCATCTTATGAAGACGACAGGCCATGTCGACGGCGCGTATTCCACGCGCACCTCAAATAGCGCCCGTCTTCGGGGCTACGGGATGTTGTAAGAGATACCGCGGCCTCGACATAAAGGGCTAAGAAGGAACATGGGTAGTTTTTTGTCAGTAGAAGTCTGACACTCCCTTTCGCTCTGCCCAAGAGTGGGAAGGGTTATTTGATGACCCCCCCCCCCTAAAAAGGGCATGCTGATTTCCTCACCATGTTTTCCTTAAGTGATAATTTATGTAAAATAGGCAACAGTTCTCCTTGAACGTGATTATGCACATAAACGTTTACAAAATACACAGCTCATCATCACCTTCCTTTACTTCATTTCTTTAGCCTCACGCACTTTGATCTTTTTTTTACTATTAATTACTGCAACAGACAGTCTAAGCCGACAGCTTCTCAAAAAATATTGTACAGAGCTGAGAAGTTTTTATTAACTGTAATTCTATGAAAACGCTATCGTAGAAGAACATAACGGCCAATTAACATTTTCACAGAGTTACATATAAAAACACGTGGTTTACAGTTGCCATCCAGAAATTAACTTTACAAATTCAGACTCAAATAGTTTAAAATAAAAACTTTACTATCGCGTTTTCCTTTCGTGTTTATTACACTGCACACTTTAATTATGAGGTAGTTACCAAGTAAAATTATCATGTCAGCTAACGGCACTGCATAGTTACGAAATTCTGGAAAATTATTACAATACCTAGTCCGTAGTCTGGTGAAGTTTTAAAAAAAATACTAAGTTTAATTATTTATCGGTCAAGCATATTGTTACGAGCTGGGTATGGGATAAATAAAAGCACTACCAATTGAACACATTAACAAAAAAAATAAACTTAAAGATAAATTAACCAACAAAGAAGAAGTTACTTTACGCCGTAAGCATACGGTCGAAATTACAATGCAAGTACCGCTGACGCCGGGCGCAGTAGTTACCTACAGAATGGAATTAGGTACTAGAATTCACGCGTACTTCTTAGTTATTAGCGAGGTTTCTCGAAGATTCTATATGACCGGCGTAATTCAATATTATGTTGGATAGTGTAGAGGAAAGTCACCAAATATGAAATAGTATCTTAATATGGAATACCTTCATTTCTCTAAGACTATAAGTATGAAACGCAACACTCGACCATCTTCTGTTCCATTCGGTCTACTAACACGTACGTGGTGCAATAGACCGAATGGAACAGAAGATGGTCGAGTGTTGCGTTTCATACTTATAGTCTTAGAGAAATGAAGGTATTCCATATTAAGATACTATTTCATATTTGGTGACTTTCCTCTACAGGTTACATCCGGAGTTATTTACTATACGGACCTTGTAGAAACTAGAACAAATTTCCGTGCGTTCAAGCATTTTTGTCATACCTATTATTGGAATCAGATATAACAGCTCACAACTTAGGACCCAGTAATATTAATATAAGATAGGTAGATAGATATGAGTAATGTGATACGAGGTATCACGTCATGACAGCATCATGATTGTTATCAACCGACAGCATACAAGTCAGTTTTATTGCCTAGGCGCGCATTTACACATACAAAACTGTATTTTTTTTTAAACTGGCAGATAATAAGCAGCTCTCTAGGTCACTCTCTATTTCCGCACAGTGCAAGTCTTCTTTAATACATTCCCGTTAGTAAAGTTCCCGTTGTTACAGACCCAAATACACAATAACAGAAGAGAAGCAGTCGTACCAGGTGACGATGTGGCTGACCATCAGACAGTTCTCACGGAGTGACATCGGTACTTACAACTGCGTGAGCACCAACTCGCTCGGCAAGAGTGAGGGGACACTGCGACTTTATGGTGAGTAGAATATGACTGAATGTTGCATGATACTCGTACATGTTGTATCCACTGGGCAACATTTTGAGCGCGCGACACTTTGAAATTTAGCGAGGAGCTTTTATTAAGCAACATTGTCTATATACGCATGACCGATCATCAGTGACATTTCGCTTGAGGGACTGACTTGTCGTGCACCAAATGTTGCCTAGTAAATACAAGGCTTTTGTTTTTAAATGTGGTTATGTAAAGGTTCAAAAACTCTACCATTTCCCTTAAAGTTTTCTTTTTGACTAACGTCCCTCTGAACCTTGTGAGATTCAGTTCAGGAAAAGAAAGAAAAGTCATTAATTTACACGAATAGCGTTATCGTTTATATTTCCCAAATTTTAACAAAGATCATACAAAAAACTATTACTATGATCAATTCACAATTAAAGTTATTCCAAATCTTACTGCGTAACACAAAAAAAGACATAATAATATTACATCATAAATTGTTTGTTCACAGAAATTAAACTCAATTCATACTCAGAAGATTTCGGCAATCAAATCAGCGTTGCTGGAGGTGAGTAACATACTTTCCTAAATAATATTATAACTAGGTGCCATACGAGTAAGTGACCTAACACACATGAAACTTTGAGTTTGTGGAGTTACGTTGTGGTATGACGTGACGTTTTTCCCCCTTTGAAAATATGAAAATCACACGAACTTTGTGGTTTAACTGTACCTACCATTTTTAGGAGTATTAACAGGCACATAGACAGCCGAAACAGTCAAATATAACAGGTCACAACTAAGGACCCATTCATATTAATGATAATAATTATTTATCCGTGGTGCTTGGCAACTGTGCATATGTCTGTTGTTTACGTCCTTTCAGGCCTATTGGCTGACATCCCGGAGTTACAGTGATTTGATTGTGTGGCGGGCTTTTCCCAAATAAAACAAAAAAGGCAAATAAGAATAAGAGTAATTTATTGTTCCAAAAAATTAATTCGTTACACTGATTCCTGAAACTCACACTAGCATTCCCTGTGTCGTGAGTTCCAGGCTCCTTCGTTCCGTTGACATATTTGTGGCACAAATAATATTCTTTACAATAATTTTCTAAATCTAACCTGTTATACCTAAATATACCTGTTAAATTGTCTGCTGCATTGAAGATAGTTCCACAACGGCAATAACAGTACCAACACTGTTATTATTATTCCTATTGATACCTTTTACAATATTTGATTGAAACTGTACCGATATTGGAAAACAGACTATTCCCAGCAATGAATAGAGTTTATTCATTTTAATAGCATCGTTCATAAAGGCTGTTTTTGCAAAGCAAATTGCGACACTGATTTCTGAGCCTAATTTTCATCTTATTCATGCTTGGAGGCACACGGCGCCCTTTGGCGTCTTTTAAAAGTTCTTTGCGACTTGTTTTATCGTATTTCTTGCTAATACTTACCTATGCTTCAGAAGTTAAATAAATAAGGTTTTAAATAAATGTTGAATAGGAGACACGTTACAGTTTGTCTCAAAATTGGAATGTATTTTATTTTATACAACCTGCAACGGCACTTACAAAGCGTCTGAAAAGTACTTATAGTACGGCTTTAATATTTGCAGAAAGTGATCCGTAACTCTTTTAATTTGTTCTGTGTCTGGGTGTAATTTATCTATAATATGTATGCATTTAGAAATATATAAGTATGTTTATCAGTTGTCTAGTACCCATAACACAAGCTCTGCTTAGCTTGGGACTGGATGGCGTTGTGTGATAGTTGTGGAATATTATTATATTATATTATAATTATAGAAATAAGTCGACATTTTGTAGAATATTATGTTATAGCTATAGGGCTATGCCTATTCCTTAACTGCGGAACGAGGGTGGTATTTACAGTATTTCACTTTACTATGCTAACGATTCGGACACCGTGAAGTGATATAGAACTGTATGATCATGTGTACTCGTAAAACTAGATAATTACAAAAAGTGAATATAAAAGAAGAGTTGTTTACTATCATACTGAAGTAATAAACCAATTTTACTTAACCCTTCTGTGAGAGAGAGGCATCCAGTTAACAATTTTTTTTTTACTTTGATATAATTATGCAATTTAACCCCTAAAATGCAGACCCCCTTCCCAAATCACACATCAGAACGCAACTAAACCTAACTCTTTCGTACCACAGGTCTGACGGAGGCAGCTAAGGGCGGCTGCCGACCAGTCCACCGGGAGAGGACGGTGTTAACCCTACTGCTGTGTTATGTTACCCTGCTATACTTGTTCACGTAGTCATTGTGAGACTGTACATACTGTTGTGTTTTGGGTGTGATGTAGGGTTATTGAAGCATTGAGATAGAGGTGGTCCAAGTTCCTGCCTGCGGAAATAAGGCAAGAAAAAGTGTTTCTTTCTTTATTGTGTCTTCCCCAGGATACATAAAAAAAAGGTTAATAAGCGGAAGTATCTATAAAGAAGAAGGAGGTCCTTGTTCATCTATAATGTTTTTCGAAACTGATGTTTTGATCCACTTTTACCAAGGTACATGATTAGGTTCCCGTAAAAAAACTAAATAGGTACTTTGAAATTTTTATTAACGTAACATTTTATTTTTCTAATTTAACATTCTAAAGCAATTATTTTTAATTGTGTACACTACAAGATTTTACCCTTCAATTATTTCTTAAACAAGATATTCTAAAGAGTGAAAGCATTTAAGTATTAAATCAAACAGGAATCCAATAGGTTCTTTTATTTTATGAAAAATATAAACCTTATTTTTTTTCGAGTTATTTCAGACATTTAAACTTGTGAGATTACAGGAACTCACTTAATGCAATCATTTAATTGTTAATACGGCTTACGACTCAAATTTTGAATTTCTCTAGAAGTGTGAAATCAGAGCAAGGAATTATATGATTGTGGATTAAGTTTATGGAATAGAACAATTATAAATATAGCATAATACACTTAGTCAGGCTCTCAGCAGAACTGGTTAGGTCACGCAGCAAATTCATCTGCAATCTTTCTACAATCTTAAAGTTCTGCCCATATTGAGGCGAATCTGACGCGGGCGGCGGAACGCGATGATTAGGTAATGTGAAGTGTGTAAGTCATTATTTTTTCGAGTTTAAATACCATCATACAAGCAAGTTGACGGGATTGGCATAAGCTTTTGTCCCACGGGGATCGCTTCAGTATGCTTATTGCTTAAGGGTGCTATTCCACCAGAGATGTGCTATGCTACGTTGCTATGGATGCGTTTGATATCCTCCAATCATATTTATCGGTGCACATAGAAACGGATTCAACTAAGATATGTTTTTTATATGTAAGGATGCGTGCTATGGATGCATGCTATGATTGCCTGCCATAGGTCGTCGCGAGTGGTGTAGCTATGTGCAAAGCCGAGTACCTACAGCGCAGCTACTTTGCGGCGGCGCGTCTTCATAGCACATCTTACATAGCTTAGTATCAGTTTAAAATGTCACACAATTTCACAGCTTAGCTACGAATATTACATCCTCGCAGCATAGCTGTATAGCACATCTCTGGTGAAAAGCAGCTTAAGTCTTACATCACACCCAAAATAACTCACGCTTAAAAATTAAAAACGAGGGGCGGGAACGTAATTCAATTACATTGTTTCAATTCTTGTAAATATTGTGTTAAGGTGTACTTTTAAATGTAATGTAATGACAACGATAAAATAATTGTGAGATTAGATCGTGTATTCGCTTAGACAAAACCAGCCAAATTGAAATATTGTTTACGTTTACGTATAAAAATAAAATGTAAACTCATCGCTCGATTATAAGACTGTTTACAACAAATAAAAATGATTAAAAGGAAAAATGTTCTTAATTTATTCCATTAATAATAAGATTATTTCTCTTTCTCACACAGGTGGTGAGCATTTTAATAATATTATTTAACTAGTGCTCTAATTCAATCATATTATGGCATGGCGGTATTATTTTTGCTACGTCTACACAGCCATCTAAGGAACCGCAAAAGACACTGACTATAATGCTTGAGGCACAGAAGTCAAGATAAAAGGTATTGTAGACAATGATATATTAAAACTATAGATACGTTGTCGCCCTCAAAAATGACAACATGAAATTAAGCCAATTGGCCACATCGCGCTTAGTTACGCACTAACCTCTCGCGCGATGCTACGTTTGTTCTTAATTTAAATCGTGTGTGTAAACCTGCGCGAAACATAAAGACAACAGGCATCTTACAGGCATCCCGCTGAACGGTGTCATATTTTCTTTCCCTTTCTTTACGCATGAAAGTAGTTATATAATATTTTCACCGTTTAGAAGAGCCGCCATGTTAGTTCATGACGTGTCTATAATATAATACGTCATTGATTGTAGACCTCATTCATCGCTTTCTAGAAGACGTGATCGAGGTCAAAAGCAGGACCATAATAAAATAAAAAAAAACATAGTTTGCGACACAACTCAAAATCCACACCCTGTAACTGTCTTGAGGTAATTATAACATCGATTCTACCTTCACTCATAATTTGTCACACCACCATAAGGCTGACACATTTAAAACATTTCCGCAGACAAACCCGCACCAACCAGCGTGCAACGTAAACACCTAATCAGTTTAACGTGTCTCAACCTTGTAATGCCAGATCGGACTCTGGCGTGCAACTGCATTACCAGTTCCTAGTATTCTGCAAGCAAACGACTCCACGGAGCTATGTTGCTTACAACCTTATAACACGAGATAGTGCACTTCGGTGTAGTCACGACTTCACGAGTGGTGATGCCAAAGGTGTGTCCACATCGTCGGAATTGAAGCGTACGGAGCGTTGGCATTTGTTTTGTATTCGTCTGACTGTCATATGTTTATGTCAACATGAGCTGTTCTTTGAGTTGTGAAAACGGCCATGATGGTTTATTTTTACTTTATGGCTTCCATATTTCTTTGGCACTTTAAATATCTTCCTAGCCTTTTTATGTTCGCTTCCAATCTAAACAGATGCTTCTGAATACTTCCACAACCTACGAAGTCCTGAGTAATACGACGCTTCGGTAAGACTTGCTGTCATACTTCTGTAATGACTGTCAACAAATTAAAGCCGAGACCTAAATGCACTTGCCGAGATACGGAGAAAAATTGCTGCATAAAACTCTGGTAGTCACTTTATTTTTATGTCATCACCACTACTCTCAAGACAGTTTCAGTAAACATTATGAGGGAACATGTGCTACCTAAAACTAACAATTCAAGGACATGTCGTTTCTCATAGCCCAGAATGGTTCTATAGTGTGGATGACCCATTCTCTCTTACAGCGAAGTTTGTATCTTAGCAGCGAAAACATGATCAATCAATACGAATAAATAAATCATTATTACGCAAGAAAGTAGTTACGAAATTGTTTGAAGTCCCTGACTCCTGTGCTAGGTGATAGACCTCTCTTACAAGAGTCAATGCCCTCCTCAGTGGAGATATAAGGTTAAAGAATTTATTTCTCAAAAAAAAGAAATTACAATTATTTCACTTATTTGAGAACATTTGGAACTTAAATAGGTATTTTGTATAACATAACATAAAACTTTGACATACAAACTAAGCAGGAAGTATTTTTCTTCAAAAACAAATCATTGATACATATTGTTAAAAAACATAGATATTACTTTTGCAACAAGATTGTATGCTCATTATGAGTTACTGTTACTTTTAGCCTTTGTCATCCCACTACTGAGCAAAGGTCTGTCCCCATGACCTCCAAATAGTTCGATCCAAGGCCAATGTGGACCACTGGTTGTTAGTCTGTCCCGTCACCTTCTGGCCATGTCAGGGTTCCACAACCACTTCACCGTAGTGGCTTTTTGAGCAACGTCAGTAATTTTTGTTTTGGCAGCGTGGTGCTGCATATGTGGACATTTTAAGTTATTTAATTAATTTATGTGGGAACGAGGCATTTAAAAAAAAAACACACATTTACTTGATCAAGCTCTAAACCCAGTTTTAGCACACAAATTGATTTTGGCTGAAAAAGCAAACAGTTTAGTCGTTTATTCGCTCGGACAGTAACTAGATTACGTTTAACGTGCCGTCGATATTTTAACTGAACGCTGGTGACGAAAATACATTCACTGCAAGATGGCACGTGTGTCTGAGATTTATTTTACTATTACAGATGTGATTGGGTGACTAACGAGCTGACAAACTGGTTACAAGGTTCTTGGGACTAAGAAACAATGTGAATGGGTATTTCTTTTACGAATGGGCATTGTCCAAATAACCTAACCGATGTGTTTTTTTTTTCTGCGTTGCATGTCGTAGGACTACGTATGTCTGGACTAAGCAGAAGCCGGTTGGCTTCGGCTTCTGCGGACTAACCTGTGGATATCTTGAGTGTTAGAAAGCGTCACCCTGGACGAAGGCCTCCAGGCCGCGAAAACTTATAGACTGTGGCTGCGCGCTAATGGCACACCCTGCGGGATACGAGTCTCGGCTTGGGGCGCCACTGTGTAGAGCAATGGGGGAAACTGGATCTGAGTGATGACCGCAAACTCATTACTCAAAGATATTCATATAGTATATATATAACATCACGCCTGTGAAACACGAAAGGTTAAGCGAAGTTTTACCTTATAGTACAACTACATTTCGCCAGTAATGTATGCAAGCAATTCCTGATGGAAAAACGCAGTGACACTTTGCTCGAACCGAGATCTTTACCTACAGCTAAAGCAAAAGATTTTAATACATACCAAAGACATTAAAATGTTTGTCTCGCAATTTTTTTGCAGCCAAAAACTAACAAAACAAAGCAAGGCACGATGACACCGAACGACAAAGCGCGATCATTATAACACATAAAATGTCAAACGCGACGACACACGATATATAATATTATATTTCTCGACGAAACATTCAAATACTTTACAATTTTCCGAACGTGACCACGTTAAGGAAATGCCAAGATTTTTTCTTTTGTTTTAGCCATTTTTCCGACAGGTGTGTAATAGTACATTGTTCACCGAGAGGAGAAAGTGACCGATTACCGTCGAGGGTGTCGTTTGAAGCCCGAGCCGTAGGGGAGGGCTTTAAAACACCCGAGATCGGGAATCGCGCTTTCTCTCGAGTGATACATAGTGCTTTATACTACACCTACGAGGAAAATAAAAAACTAAATCTTTACTAATTGAAATTTATATTGAAATTGTTGCAGTTAGTGAAGCTTAATGTAACACTTTTTCCATTGTTGATTGTTTGAGATGTTTGCGACAATGTAGGAGGAATAACTGGCTGTGCTGTTGGCACTGCGCTCGTAGAAGGCTGTGGTGCCAAAGGGGCAACTGGCTGCTGAGGAGCATTTGGCATCGCCGCGCTCGTTGATGGTTGAGGAGATGAGTCTTGATGCACATTAATCGATCCCGATATTTGGTTATTTATTCGTGTTTTGTTTCCTACGGAATTCTCTATGTAACCTTCTGCAACAGCGGACGATTTCCAACCACCGTGGCGTTTTATTGTGGTTAAATCAGCACCAGTATCGGCAAGAATAGTCGCTGAAGTTCTGCGAAAGCAGTGGCCAGTGTATTCTAGTGGGTTGAGTAAATTAAGGTAGGAAGCTATTTCTCTTGGCACAGTACTTATTTTGTTTTTCCCAATTACTTGTTTCGTACATTTTTTGTTTTTATATTGTAGTAAAATCCGATTGGTTTTGGGGTCACTGGGGCGAATTTCGTTATATTTCTTCATTATCTCATAAAATAAGCCTGATATAACAAATGATCGCTGAATTTTGGTTTTTGTGTTAGGAATATTGACAATTATTCCATTTTCGAGGATTTCGATATCGTCTGTTGTCATATCCACAAGTTCTTGCGAACGACAGGCCCCATTTACTCCTAAAATCAAAATAACCTGTAAACAAAAATATCAAACATGAAAACCTATTAGATTTCTACTCATAAATAGGTACGTAATAAATCATAAACCAGTGCATTTTGTTCATAAACTTACCTTCATCAACAAATATTTGTCATCTGGAGCATTCTGCAAAAAGGAATAAACATCCTTTGTAGTAAGCACTTTTGATTTCTTACTACGGAATCCCTCCGACTTTCTTTTCAGAAATGCTGTAAGTTTTTTGTATTCTTGAATATTTATGTCGTTTCTTGTCAATATAGTACTTTTCAACATTGAGTACATAGACCATAACGTACTTGGTTTGTATTTTTGCGCTTTTTCACTGAAATAAGCTAGCAAAACTGTTTCAGAAAAAGATGCCGCATTTTTTTCACTTTTCCATTGCAAAAAATCGTTATAAGTTTTATTATATTTTTTAATTGATTTCTGTGGTAAAAGGTTATCAATCAGCATTTTTGCTGTTTCCTTCAACTGCGGCGGAGTTGAAAAATCTTCATCATCACTATCACTACTTATCATTTTGATAGTTTTATTTTACTTTCTACGAAAACTGAATCCTCAAACAACACACAAATTGAAAATGGCGCCAATGGCGTCTGCAATTTTTACATGTTCTTTTTTCAAATTGTTTACGCCGCAGGGTCGCACTGCCAGCCCGACCCCATCCAACACACAGCTAGTGGCCAGTGCCATTTTGTGAACTTGGAGATAAAAACTCACTGTAAATACTTTTTGGCTTTTGATATTTAGGTTACCGGCGCATAGTCTTACCCAAAATTAAAAAAAAAAACCACGTAAGAAATGGATTTTCATACACTTTTCTCTCCCGCTCAGATGCGTTTTCTCCCCGCATATTTGTTCGATATGCAATGACGTACTTTCTACCGTAAATTTGATAAAGTATCAAGGTACTTTCCAAGCAGGTGTAGTATAAAAGAATTTTGTTTTTGAAGTTCATTATTATGTAGGCGTTTTGCTTTTGATTTCGAGCTAAATACATTTTGATTTCGTTTGTGACCCCACACTAGTAATTAATTCTGTGTTGTGGGTGGCTTAACAAACAAAGTCATACACAAAGAATGGTACATTTTGATTATAAGTGCGTACACTTTCGAAGAAATTAACTTATAAAACGAGAAGTATTTTGTCATCAATTTTTAGGAGACTATGATTTAGTTCGGTTTTAATTTTGCCAGGTTGTAGAAGAAGCAAAGGTATGAAATTGCTGAACAGCCTCACAGGAAAAATATAAAAATCAAATATATTTTAATTAAGAACAAAAATAAATGTTTAGTTGTTCATAAAAGTAAATAATTGCTTAAAATAATCATGTTTATGTTTAGTATTCTTTTTACAAACACAATTTAATATTCAAAGATCATTTATCTTTAAAGACGAAATAAAATAAAACACCCCCGACTCTATAGTCGGTGGTGATTTTTTAAAATCCTATGTTTTAATCGATTTGGACTTAGTTTAAGCCCCCTTTAATATTTTCCATTTTCACAATGGCAATAATTCCAAAACGCAATATTTCACACAAAATCAACATCAGAACAGCGGAACAACATATAAAACAGGACTTTCACGTACTTACTATTCCATATTTTTATTCAAAAATAACAATTTCACAGTGCGACCACTGCCAGCGACGGTGACGATGCAAAACGAAGAAAACGCAATTTATTTGATAAAATATTCAGTTGCACAGTTTTGTTTCGAGCTCCTACGTTGTAAAACTATGCAGCTGAGGCAGGCTAGTTCCGTTACTGTGACTGGTTTAGACGCCTTTTACTAAGGAATTTCTTTTGCACAGCAGATTTAAGCATTGCAAGGATGAAGCTGAAATGTGGTATGATTTGTGTAACGTTTTCTTTCCCGTTTCCTTGTATGGCGAAGAGGTTGCAATTCTCTAAAGTAAAGCTTACTTTAGTAAATTGCAACCTACTAGGTACTTAAGTTTCTCAAAGAATTGTTGATTAAGAGCAGCACTTATTCCTGCCTCTTTCACACGACTGATGTCACAATTTCATACAATCCAACCTTCTAGTTTAATGGCCGGCCAACAATACTGTATCCTAGCTATGGGCAACTTTAAGCTGCTGATCTCGTTCCAGTTGAAAGTAAGTAGGTACCTAAACAGCCAAGCTAACCAGCTAAGCTAACCAGCCAAGCTATCCAGCCTTAACATCGAAATAGTTCAGTGTCTTGGCTTTGTAACAATTAACTGTTATCAGTTAGTTTTTGTAAGTATCACTCTCATTGACAACTAAACTGTATCATTTTTGATCAAAGACATAGAAATAGCCCGTCACGTTAATACCTAGAAGAGAGAACCTGGTAGTGCCTCCGAAGTAATGGCTCTCAAGTTTAAACGCAAGACGCGCGTCTCGTCGAATTTTTTGGTTCTAAGACCAGTTTCCTCACGATGTTTTCCTTCACCGTTTTGAGAGCAGTGGTGATGAAATACATTACACAAAGTAATGCGCCTGCCTGGGTTTGAAACCACGACTTACTGTTTGTAAGTCGTGGCCGCGCCGCTCTATTTATAACAATAAAGCATGTTAAACTAGGTTATTCTTCCATGTTTTCGATCACAACCAAAACACACATCCACTCCTTAAGCCTCTAAAAGCCACGTCAAAAGGAAAGGGGTGTGTTTAATTTGTTTTCGTGACACAAACGAACACATGGACTGTTCATACAATATTCAAGTGAATAGCAGTTAAATGTTTTGACCTTTCTGTTAGGTATTGATACTGTTTTATGGATCATTCATTTGGTATACGGTCTTTTCAAAGGGTAAGGATTGAAAATGGGCTCGTGAAGGTAAGGAAATGGTATGGTTTCGCAATAGAAATCGATTTTTTTATGGTCTACTTTATAGTAGTTACTTGTCTTGTATCTGTTTGTGCGAATAGAACCCTATTAATTTTTTTAGCAAATGAGGAACATGGAAGAACACTAATGTTCCCAATGCAGGGACTCACGCAGCAGGCGAGGGATGGACCAACCACGCGAGCCCAGTGCGGATTTGTAGATGACACATGTCTTTGAATTTTTTGGCTATAAGACATACCGGTTTCCTCACGATGTTTTACTTCACCGTTTTGAGAGCAGCAGTATTCAAATAAATTACACAAAGTTCTTTGCCTGCTTGGGTCCGAACCCTCGACTTACTACCTATTTTAAGTCGGGGCCGCCACCACTAGGCCACCGTTGCTTTGATACTTATGGGCCTGTTACTTTATTATTTTTTTTAAACGGAAAGCAGTACGTGATTTGTAGCAATTTCAACGCCATGCTAACTAGACATTTCCGTACCTACATAACGTAAGTGTCAAAACATCGAATTAAATCAAAGTAATAGAACTATGATTGGTAACAGATATGGCTGAAAAGTTCTGAAGTGGCGACCGCTAATCAGAAGACGTTGCATTGGAAGGCCAATAATGCCTCCCGGCTTATGCCCCGTCGGGGCTGCGGGTTGTCCACAGGTTATCGCGGCCTCGACATAGAGGGCGAAGAAGGAATATGGGTGGTTTTTAGTCAGTAGAAGTCTGACACTCCCTTTCGCTCTGCCCAAGAGCGGAAGGGGTTATTCGATGATTTTACACCCGCCAAAAAAAAAAAAAGGGAGGCCTATGTCAAGCAGTGGACATCTTTTAGCTGAAATTATGATGATTAGAATTGGCTCAAAAAAAAAATCTTAAATCCGAATATTTCAAAATCTTTTGTCTACTAATATATTACGTTGTGAACTAAAGTCTACCACTAGTCAACAGTCTAATGTTTATGCTGTGTGAATGCATAAATATTATTCCATTTTTCGAGTTTCAGCTCTCGGTGGTATACAGAGCGTTGTAAATCCAACCGTGTGCTTTTACATACATCAATTCCGGTACCATGACATATTATCAGTAACAACAGGCAAAACAAACCTAATTTGCGGCTATTGCGCAAATCGACGCCAATAAGTTAACCTTGTTATTTACAGGACCTACGCATAACAGGGTTAATTAATTGACATTTCCGCCATTCAAACACCAATTCACTAACCCTAAATCAAAAGCAATAATAAACAAAAATGATACCGGTATCAAACGCGGTACCGTTAACGTAAATCAGGGTGACATACGTCGATTCGCGAGACATTCCCATGGGCGACGAATGAAATATTACCGCAGTATTGCTACCGCATTACCGATACTCATGTCGCTGTGATTAATCTATACTTATTGCATGGTAAAAGGTTGATTTTAATGTGTGGTAGGTAATAGTGTCGTTTAAAACAGGTTTTCTGTTTATGTTCTTAGAGTTTGAAATTAATCAATTTCTTCTAGATAAGCGTGCACTATCCTAGATCACATCATCACTTCACATCTTGCGGGTTGCAGCCAATAGCAAACATATCATCACCACCATACCATACTATCATAGAGATTGCCGCTTGATGCCGTTTCAATGTCTTTGTAAAGATGAAGGCGACGTAGTCGTTGAGTCGTTGCCTGTTTTTGAGGATCTCTAAAAACTTTGAATTCGTTTATAGACACTGACTGATTATTTATCAAGGTACAGCTCAAACAACCGGACGGATTGGGTTACATTGATGTAGCTATTACTTTGACGACACCCATAAATAAAAATATAAGTTAAAAACTAAAACCTGTCTACAAACCGCGGTCTTAAAAGTAGTAAATAATTCTTGTCTGATATTCACATATTGAATTTATATATTTCTATTTAAATATAAGTAAAATTATTATAGAGGTCAGTCGTAGTCGCATGCCACCTTGCTAATGGCAGCTGACTTATGTATTAATGAAAACGCCATTAAGGAGCATCAGGCTGGTATCAGTGGCATGCGACTACGGCGGTCCTCTATAATAATTTTACTTATATTTAAATATAAATATATAAATTCAATATATGAATATCAGACCAGAATTATTTACTACTTTTAAGACCGCGGTTTGTAGTCTGGTTTTAGTTTTTAACTTATATTTTTATTTGAATTTTATTTTAGTGTTATTTAATAAATCCGTTATAATACGAGTATATTATAATAATAATAATAATAATAATAATAATATTCCACAACTATCACACAACGCCATCTAGTCCCAAGCTAAGCAGAGCTTGTGTTATGGGTACTAGACAACTGATAAACATACTTATATATTTCTAAATACATACATATTATAGATAAATTACACCCAGACACAGAACAAATGATCGTGCTCATCACACAAACATTTGTCCTGGGTGGGAATCGAACCCACGACCTCCGGCATAGCAGTTAGGGTCACTAACCACTAGACCAACAGGCCAGTCCAATATTACTTTAATGATGTAAAATTCTACTGAATGTTGGTTTACTATTTAAATAATACGAGTAAATAGCAGACTAGACCGCGAGAACTTTTTGACCGCATTCTAAACGTGTATGTTGAATAAAACTATAATATAATATTTATTTGTAATGTGCTCGCCAAGACCTCTCATTTTATACCAAACATGTTATGATTATCTCAATTTAATTTTTTTCAAGCTTAGAATTTGACATTTCAATTCCATCACAAAAAGAATTGAATTTTAAAGCCTATGTCACTCGGGCTATTCTTACGAATCGAGTGACACCTCATTTATTAAAATAACGTTCAGTAGTCTAGGCGCTACGGTGGAACATACAAACATACATACATGCATAGATTGCCAAAATCATTACCCTTCCTTTTGGCTTCGCCGTAGTCGGGTAAAAATAATTATTTCAAACGATCAATCCCGAAACATGCGAAATAGAGATTGATAGTTTGTATGAAAATCTGAAGGTGGCTGATATAGCTGATGCGACTCGGCTAGTATGAACGAAAGTCATTCTTAACAAGTCCCATCACATTGTTTGCAGCAAGTAAAACTTAAGTATTTCTTATGCAGGCTCTTGTAACCCAGTAACCAACACAATCAATATACCAATAATCCTCCTTCACACTCGAACACCCACACACCAAGAAATTCATGAACCACATAACCAAAAGTAATCGACATCACACCCCGTAATGATATCTCCCGTCTTGAATGCCGTCTGTCATGGCTGACAGAAGATTGATGAAGACGCCCCCAGCAAACATGTAACGTGGCTTGTTCCGAACAATTAACGTTACAGAGATTAGTGTGTGTAACGTAATAAATGTGTGTATGAAGAAATTGAGCGATAGTGTTTTTGTTTTGTGTGATTTATTAATATTTTGTTGCTTGGTATTTATCTGTTAGGTATTTACTGCGGTACTCAGAGATATTTAATGATTACTTAGGCTGTTACTTAGTAAAATCATCTAAAAAACCTTGACTAAGTGATGACCTAAGTAATCATTAAAGCACTCTGAGTGCGGCCATTAGATGTGTTTATTTATTTAGAATGGCATAAGGCCATAGAGCTTTTGCCAACGACATTACTATCGTGGATTTCTTTGATTTAAATTTGAGTGAAGCTTATTGATATAGCAATTTATGTGTACACTAAATATAGAATGGATGAATACTACACTAAATATGGAATGATAAGAAGATGTAGTGACAAAAATTAAAAAGAGTATGCTTGATGAGTGGGAGATGTGAGTGGCAATGATTGGAACTCCCTAAAAATACATAATTATGTTTTTTTTTGTTTTAAAAACGTTGCCCCACACTAGGAATTTCTCCTGTATCGTGGGTGCGTTTACAAACATTTAAACTTCACATACACAAATACCCAGACCCGGAACACCTATCTGTAGGTCATACAAATATTTGTTCCGTGCGGGAATCGAACCCGCGACACGCAGCGCAGCAGTCCATTGCATGAGCAACTGCGCCAACCGTGCCGTCAAATTACTGACTTTATCAGTGAGGTTCTTTAGAAAAAACAGGCGTGCAGTACTCGCAACCGGCGGTGTGTGTACAGTATGATGTAAAAGGAGTTTTTAAGACTTGTGGCAGGTGGCATTCTGTGGTTTCTGTCTACTCCTATGGGAAAAGGGCTTGAGTTTATGTATGTATGTGTGTAAATGTAACACACAGCTTAATGAAATTTGTATCCGCTTTTACCCATAATGAACCCATGAAGCTGTTGTAGATGCATCGTGAACTATACAAACGTGAGATCTCTGATTGGAGTATCAAGCGCGCTCTCCGCTCTGATATTGTTGTGAAGCTTGAACGACAGTCTGTGGGCGTCGGAACTCTTGTCTCACTATTCGTATTGCGTTACAATATCGCCCCGAGCTTTACCGTTGAACTTGTGGGTATTTGTGTTGAATGTTGCAGGTATGGGAAACATACAGGTGGTATGTCTATTGCCACCAACAACTCTATGTTTTGTTATTTCGTCTTTGTAGGTTTGCAAGTTTAGTCGGAAAATAAGTAAGGTTTTGTCTTAAAAAGACAGACACAATGTCCTACCAATATTTAACTTTTCTCAATAACCCATAAAATAAACATTTACATCAACGCAAAATAAATACTTAAAGAACTCAAGAGAAACTTTTAATAGCTCGTCCTACCAAACTTCCACTATCCTTTATCGCTCCTAATTTTTTATACAAAAATGACTAGTGTAAGCCAAGGAGCTGCCACGACAGCCACTTATCTGTAAGATTTATATTAATATCATGACAGTTAGAAATTTTCGTCTCCACTAACAAAGACAGGAAAAAAATCGCGAAAAAAACTCGTGTTTTTGTTGAAAAAAAAAATTATTCGTCTTTGTTTGGGCTGTGATAAAGGGGGTGCGGTGTGAGATGGACAGTGGGTTGGTTTACACGATGGCCTATGCTAGAGATACAATAGGATGTCAATTCGTCATTGTCACTGATTTCCTTACAAATTACAGACCTACATTAAAGTGAATTCATAAAAAAATTAAATGCCTTGTTGGTGGAGTCGGACACGTCATGTTGTCATTTGCTGATTATAAATGAAAATACACTCGAGAGCAATGAATCCGGGTCACTTAAAGAATGTTAAAAATCTCGGAAACTAAAAATGATATGTTAATGCAATAAATTGTATTTAATAGACAATGTAATACTCCTTAAATGAAAGTAAAAAAAATATGAGTCACCATACATTTTATTAACACAAAATTACATAAAGAAAAAAACTGCTGATCTCTCCTTAAAACAAAAATAGGAAACATGAAATTTTTGAACTTTATTACGATTTTCTTGAATTTTAATACTTCGTATTGCCTCCTCGTGCTTCCATTACTTCGTTTACGCGGTTTGGCATGCTGTACACCAAGTTCCTTATACGATTTTGGGGAATATTCTCCCATTCCTCTGTGAGAGCAATTTTGAGCTCACGAAGCGTGATTGGGGGAGGGTTTCGTTGTTTTACGCATCTGCCTAGCTCGTCCCAAGCATGCTCGATCGGGTTGATATCCGGGCTGCGCGCTGGCCACTCCATACGAATAATGTTCATCTCTTGAAGGTAGTCATTCACAATCCTACCTGTATGAGGTCGGGCATTGTCATGCATAAATATAGCATCCTCACCTAAATTGACCATAAATGGACCAACGTGATCATTGAGGATTTCTTCCACATATCTTACGCTAGTTAAAGAGCCGTTTTCTATGATCACCAGCTCTGTGCGACTTTCAGAAGAAATTCCGGCCCACACAAGTACAGACCCACCACCGTAGGCTACTTTTTCTTCGATGCATGCTTGCTTGAATCTTTCCCCTGGTCTTCGATACACTCTGTGTCTTCCATCGTGCTTGTAGAGCATAAATTTTGATTCGTCAGAGAACATAACTTTTGACCAATCTTCAATACTCACACTAAATTTACGTGGCTCTGGGCATATCTTAGTCTTGAAATACGATGCCCACGCTCCAGTTTAGGGCCGTTTGCAGGTCTAAGGGGTTTTAAGTTAGATTCAGCAAGCCGACGTCTTACTGTCCATGCACTTGGGTTACTTCCTCCGAGGCGTCGAAACTGATTTGTGAGTTCAGTTCCTGTGAGAAAGCGATTTCGAAGCATGGTGTTCACCAAGTATCGGTCTTCTCGTGCTGTGGTACACCTGGTTCTGCCCGTTCCTGGTCTGCGTAGGTTAGAACCAGTTTCTTCGTAACGTCGGAGAACTCTTTGTACTGTTGACAGCGACACACCGACAGTCCTGGCTGTATCGCGCTGACTCCGGCCGGTTTCCAGCATTGTAAGTATTCTGGTGCATTCTTCAGGCGTAAGCGACATAATTTCAGCTTGAATAATGAATATAGAGCACTATCAACATGGTTTATGTACCCATATAAATGACAGATTACAAACAAAAGCAAAACCAAATGCTGTAATTTCGTAGTTCCATCTTCGAAAGTGGCCCTTTTTCAAATTTGTTTTTTTTATGATATAACTTTACAATAACTAAGAAGTTTTAATACCTTCATTTAAGGAGTATTACATTGTCTATTAAATACAATTTATTGCATTAACCTATCATTTTTAGTTTCCGAGATTTTTAACATTCTTTAAGTGACCCGGATTCATTGCTCTCGAGTGTACTATCAGGAGGTTTTAAGACTGTCTTAAAATACACGAAATTAATTTTCCCACGGGGACGAGAATCTTTTAATCCGCCTTGACCCATTGCTAGGCAAAGGCCTTGAATCCTCTTTTCTCTTGCGCCACCTTGAGCCAACCTTCGTGAGCCACCTCTTTCAAGGCCAGCCTTGGCAGTGCGCGTGAATTCTAGTAGGTACCTAATTCAATTCTGTAGGCATAACTACCGCGCCCGGTGCCGCCCGTCGTCGCGGTACTTACATTTTAATTTCGACCGTATGCCTACGGCGTAAAGTAACTTCTTCTTTGTTGGTAAATTTATCTTTAAGTTTATTTTTTTGTTAATGTTTTTTTTCTGGATGCTTTATGGAATAATAGCGAATTTTCTCGAATATCTTTTGTGTGTTAGGGGTATAAAAGGACCGGGAGAGGACGAAGCGAGTCAGTCTACTTTTAAGCGAGACAACGGAAAGTTCGAAGTGATATCTAGTGCGATAAAGTGTTCAGTAGTGTTTTACGAGTAATAAAGTTAATTCGTATGTACAATTGGTGGTGCTTTTATTTATCCCATACCCAGCTCGTAAAAATAGCATCGAACTCCACGGAAAGGTATTGAAACCTGGTTTGGTACTCTGTTGAATAGTGAAAATGTATTTATGTGGGGCGACTGTCAGTTATGGCACAACATAGCCTCCCAAAATATAGACCTTAAACGCCGGTAAAATTTGCCGTAAAAGAAACAGACATACGGTATAGCCTGCAGTTAAGAGTTTTTACTTCAATTATAAACGATACCGTAGTCTGAGATACCAGCGCAACAAATACGAGTGATTTTTACTGAAACTAAACGGAGTCATCCCATCTGAACCGCGTTCATTAGCGCGGCTGCGGGTTGTTCCCGTCGGGGCTGCGGGTTGTTTGAAAGAGATAACGCGGCCTTTGCACAGGGCCTAAGAAGGAACATGGGTGGTTCTTAGTCAGTAGAAGTCTGGCACTCCCTTTTGCTCTGCCCAAGATCGGTAGGAGTTATTTGATGATTTCCCGACCCAAAAAAATACAAAAGGGCTATCACTATCGATACACCCACACCAAATATGCTATGGAGAGCTCTCGAACATATAAGTTATTAAACTGACATGGTCACTAACATTAGTTTTACTGCTGATAACGGGAAATTTACCATGTGTACTTTAACATAGTTTGAATGCACTTATACGAGTACTTTACTGGTGATTGTTCGGTGAAATCTGATGACCGTAGGTCTATTAATTAACTTCCGTTTAGACAGAAAACAACATTTAAGACGTTCCATCTCTTTAGGATTTAGTAACTTTCATTATTTTTATCCGCACTCAATTCTTAACACATAAATAATCAAAATCTACCAAACTTAATTCTTTTCCGTAAACCTCTTTAAAACCTTTCACTTTTATTATCAATTTCAATCGTATATTCAAAGCAATAAACAGCCTTCCTATTCAATAAACGAACTCATTTCATTCACATGGAAATTATGTTCCTCACAAAAATCAACGGGATTCAATTTCTTTTGCTGTATTTAACCCCTTTTCATCGACACTTCAACATGAAAGTAAAATTTCGTATAAACGTGACGTTGAGAACTATTTGAATACATGAGGTAAGGATGTGGACACATTTGAGTGGGAATAAACAAATAAAATAAAACTGTTTTTTAACCGACTTCAAAAAGACGAGGTTCTCAATTCGTTGAAAACTGTTTTTATATTTTATTTATGTTTCTCGATTATTCGAAGATGGCTTGACCTATTTGGATTATTTTATTTTGTTGAAATGGGTATATACTTCCCAGGTGGTCCTATGATTATCAAATCAGGATCTGATGATGGGATCTTGGAGAAATAGAGAGAACTCTTCAAACTTTGTAAGCTCACTTGAAGCGATTTGGGTAGTTTTTTGGAAGAGTACTTTCTTGAAGTGGTCCCATTTCAATTTGGTGAAGATCTGATTGAGACCATCGGAGACATTCAACGGAACTCATCAATAAATGATAGGAAATGGACTGGGATTGTTGAAATCTCATGTCTGTCTATTGTTCATAACAAAAATATCGTAACATAAAAATATTAAAACTGAGTTTCTTTTTCACTATTTTGTGTTTTTTTTATTGAAGTCGGTTTTATTAATAAAAAGTTTTTTTTACTGTCACGTTTTCTTTGAAGGAGCTCGAGGCTTATTCCCAACAGCCACTTAAGGTTAATTTTCAAGTTAAGCCGCGCTTGTGGATCTTCGGCAGTCGTTACAATTATTCAGTGGCCTTAAGGTCTGACAACCAGTCTTACCAGAGGGAATCATTTTACCCACTACTAACTGAGCTCCTCCGGGTACCGTATTACTTAGTATTAACTGGGTTGTGGAGGTCAGATAGGCAGTCGCTCCATGTAAAATACTGGTATTCAGCTGCATCCGGTTAGACTGGAAGCCGACCTCAACATAGTTGCATAGTTGCTCAGAGCTCAGTTCATCATCTGCCTTGCCATTTCTCAACCATGTTGTAGAATCTCCTCCAGATACCATAATTTTAAAAGGTAAAATCCAAAGAAGAGAGAGTCAAGATTTTATAAAAAAAATGCGAATGGACCTCTTTAACTGCAAAGTCGTAAAAGGTAAATAATGGCGAAATTTGAGTGTCATATTAGGTAAGAACACTTTTTTTGTGGAGTGGTAAATCATCAAATAAGCCCTCCCACTCTTGTGCAGAGCAAAAGGGAGTATCAGACTTCTACTGACTAAACACCACCCCTGTGCCTTCTTGGCCCCTCATGTCAAAGCCGCGGTATCTCTTGCGAACAACCCTCAGCCCCGACGGTACACCTTAGCCTAACTTTTCGAGGGTTAAATCCGTGATGATGTTACGTTATTTCCGTAACTGGCAGCCTTTACAGGTAAAAACGGTATAAAAACAAATAACTAAAGTTTAAAATGGAGCTTCAGCGATCCATTTAAGTAGGCAAAATCCTCACATCTGCAGGAGACTTTCTATGCTCCCATTTATGGGTATTTCCCTATCGAACACAACATATCTGACAGTAAACCACAGCGTGTACCGAAGGAAATGTGTCCCCAGCCTTATATCCTCGCAGACGTACATGTCACGTCGACTTGAATACATGAAATAAGCGATAAACATTGTGTTTTCCAAGAAATATTATTGGAATAGGACAGGATATTTCAAAAGAGATTGAATTTCTGTCAGTTTGATGAAATGAATTTGTTTGTGTTTTGGTGTTTATAGTTTCGACTGTCCTATTTCGCGAATCGGTTTAAAAGAATGGAATATTTTCATTATTTTCTATATTGCACACAAAAACAAATTTTTATTCACAGAGATTGCAATAATTTAGTTTATGTACAACGGCAAGCTTGAACCAGAATTGCATTTTTTTACAGCAAACCTATAGCACAAGATTTGTAGAAAAGGATTTCGATCTGTATGCATTATTTTTGTAAACGAAACTGCACCACCTGTATTATACTCATCGAGTATCTGCCTATCTGATCTCTGCAACCCAGTTGGTCATTTAGAATTTGGTAATACGGATACACATTTGGTATGACAGGTTGTCAGACTTTACGGCCACTGACAACCTGTATCAACTATCAAATATTTGCAAATTACAGCTGAATGCAACGGCTTGAAGTAATTTTCAAGGTGCGGAGAAAAAAGGGTACTTTATCAAAAAAATCTAATTAGTCCGTCAGACAGATTTTTAAAAAATTTTTTTGCTTGTTCGCGTCAAGTCGTGTGACGTCCCGTCGGGGCTGCGGGATGTTGTAAGAGTTACCGCGGCCTTGACATGTAGGGCTAAGAAGGAACATGGATGGTTTTTAGTCAGTAGAAGTCTGACACTTCCTTTCGCTGTGCCCAAGAGCGGGAGGGGTTATTTGATGATTTCCCACAGCCCAATAAAAAAAGAATAAAAAATAATAAGTCGTGTGACGTCAAACCCCCCCGACTCATGATCTAAGATCGTTTAATTTTCGTAATTTTTATTAATTTGATAAAACATGCATACAATATTTTTTGATAATCTAACGGACGAACTAATTAGATTTTTTTGACTAACGGGAAGTCACCAATCCACGTAGAAACCCAAGCAGGGGACTGAAGATCGATTCGATCGTCTGTGCTGGTATTAATTAGCCCTGAGCTCTTCCAGTTTAGTAAATTGCTTAAATATTATTTATTTTCTCCTAAAACTCGCCGGGAATCCAGTCCGCAGTCAAAATACTCAAAAATAGTTTTTACAAAGTAGAGGTAGGTATTTTTAAAGCCAAGGCAATTCTTTATGACAGATTGTAAAGAAAATGTCAAACATTAGCTTACATTTCGTAATTTCAAACGCCATATTGCACAGAAAGTGCATTTTATCATACTGTAGCTTTTTGAACGGATTTGTCGTCTAGTTTGGTTGTGTGGTCTAAGTTAAAAGAGTTCTTGCTGTGGAGAGTTATATATTCAGTGTACTGTTGTATAGTGTGAGTGGTAGGACGTTGTCTGTAATAGTTATTGATGTGTTTAATACTTAAAGCACATATAATCTACAGAGTCGGACTTATATCTTTGCTGATCGAACAGGGAACAGGACCTACGATTCTCCATAGGAATATACTCCCCTTTTCTTCCTGAATAATGCATCTAGCGCAATATTGTTTGCTGTGGACACGCTTCTGAGATTTCCTTTTTTTTTCAGCTACTAATAAGTAAGGAAAGTATAACGAATTCGACCGCTACTTCTTCTTAGCGTATCGATGAAAATTTAAACTGAGGCGGCCCAAAATTTGGTGACTAGTTTAGAAATTTCAGTATCGTCCATCAGCTCCTGTGATGTGCAAGCAACAGGACGGGCTGGATACGACATCAAGTGCCCCATAGTTTGTGGGGCAAGACCACATTTACACTCCAGGGTAGAGTCATCCCATAATCTCCACCTGAACAGATATTCCTTGCTTCGGACTACCTGTGTCCGGAGTCTATTTAGAGACTTCCAGGTCAGCCATGGCAAGTCGTGTCCAGGTGGAAGATTTTCGGCAAGAAGTGTGCACATCCATTATTAAATTTAAGGATTTGAGCCATATGGAAGCCGACGCCCGTCGGTGCTGCGGGATGTTGTAAGAGATACCGCGGTCTTGACATACATATAGGGCTAAGAAGGAATATGGGTGGTTTTTACTCAGTAGAAGTTTGCCCAAGAGCGGGAGGGGTTATTTGATGATTTCCCACCCCAAAAAAAAAAATGGTTTTGCTTTTAAGCCATCTGATTTTTTATTAATGCATTTTCATACTGTAACACTGTTATGTAAGGTAGTCATCAATATCCCTTCGCTTATAACTTGAAGCCTAGCTAAGCCCGTCAGCGCCAAGCGCCGGCTTAAATAATAACTTCCCTCTAGCTCGCTCTTAGAGGAAATAGTGGCCCATACTTGTATGGGATTACCTAAATCGAGGGTCTGACCTCCGCGAGATTGTTTGCGGAGTTAGGAAAATAATATAGTTCATCATTATGTACTGTCACTTTTAGTTGCTAATAGGTTAGTCGGGTGTCGGTTAGTATTGGTTGACGAATTTATCCATCACCACATCCCATATTCCTGCCCATGTGCCATGATTTGGTGTCAACCTTCACGCTATCATTACTTTACTCCTTTTTTTCATATGATTCCTTACAGAATTCATCCATCTTTTCCATGTTCTCTCTTAGCCCTTTGTGTCCGAGGCTGTGGTATCTCTTTCGGACAACCCGCAACCCCGACCGTGCGGGCACCTGCAATGTTGCTGATATCTCTTTGAGGCGCGCGTGAAACACGAACGCGCCGTCGACACGTCTGCCATCGTCATAGGACGGACGGACGGTGAGTTAGCCCATTATTCCCCATCCACCGGTCCGCGCCTACGGTGGCCGAAATCAACTCGGATTTTCCATCAGGAATTTTGAAGTACAACTGCCACGGAGTCTGGAGTTGTACTCGATTGATGAAAATAATATTACCTTCTCCTTAACGTATACAGAAATAGTATGTTTCTAAACTGATATAGACAAGAGAGTACATACATAGACGTATAGCAGAACATGATCGATGTAGTTTGTTATGGGTTCCGTGCACGGTAACGTTACAGGTAAGACAAAGGAAACATGCAACTTAACTCCATTAGCGATAGCACGGGAGCTTGAATAGTGCATTTTTTTACTATTTATGTGTAGATGTTGTCAAATGCGAGAAGTGAAGTAAATATATTAATTTTGTTTTAAAGTACCTGCTATATTTAAAACAAAAATAGAATGTTGTATATAAAAATAAAATTATAAAAAAAACTATTATTCATTTTAAAAAAAATCTGTAAGTAAATGTTACATATTTAAGAAGTTAATAATGTAATTTATAACACATTTGCTCGTAAAGGGTCTCTTATTTCACCAATTTCAATATCGTAATGTATCTCATTACGTACTTGTGCGGTAATGTAATGTAAATCGCACGGTTTAGGAAGATGCTCTGTCAAAACGAACGGTACCTACTTTTTTAAATCTTAGCAAAGAGTTTTTATTTCAGAAAAGTGGTCAACATTTTATGAACAAAATTAACTTTGGGAGATAAATATAATAAATAAACATTTAATTCTTTAATTTTATTAATTTCGACAATAAATTACAACCATTAATATCTGTAGCAAAAACAAAAATATTAATTTACTTTATTAATAATACTGGCTGTTTTGTGCCTATGCCTGAAAAAAAATCGCATCGCTTATTTGTTAAGAAATAATAATCAATTTTACTAATTGCTCAAATTTTCATAACTGCTTTAATTAAAGATTTATTCGTTTAAGAAAGTCCGAGTTTTATTTATTTCCTCGCAAATATGTTATAAAACGTCGTATGACATACGTGCGCTTTGATAATTACAGCCTCTGCTTTCTTTTAGCCCTCGCCTACGGCTCGGGCAAGCAATATCGCCTCGGCTGTAATTTTCAACTTACCGCACTTATATCATAATGTATTATTATATGGTGCACTTCATCAATTTTACGAAGAAAAACAAATAAAAGTAAACCCGCACGAGATTTACTTTGCAACAAATAAAATAATATTTTATTAACTTGATAGCATAAAGCTTTTGAGAAGTTTTAAACTAAAGTCTAGGCCCCAAAATAATCACAAACAGGTTTTTAGCTAAGATAGCAAAGTCAACGTTTAATTAGTGAAAAACAACAAACTCAAACTCAAACTTAATTAATGAAATTGAAAAATTCAGACTTTAGACCGAACAATTTATTAAGTAATTAGTCAATTTAATTTTTAATCTAAAATCTTCTAATATAAAACTTCAAAGATCTTTATTGGGTTACAACAAATTGATCGTCTACCTACTTTTTAACTGAATAAGAGATAACTTATTCATTTAAAGGTATTTTTGAACAGTTTATATTTCACAACTTCACAAGTTAGTAGACCTACTGACGTAATTAAGATACACGTGTACATGTATAAGTTAAAAAAAGAAAAATAAACGGAAAGTTTAATAACATTAAAACTTCCATGTCAGGACCAACTAAAATTTAAATTCACCTATTAAAAGTTTTAAAATGCACTAAATAAAATAAAAAGAAAATAATAAAAATGTATGTCAATAAAATTAATTAAGATTGTAAAGTCAATGTTGATAGAATGTTTAATACATATTATATTACTTAAAGTCATTAGTATACAATCATGTGTTCGAACTACTATTATCTTTGAGAAACTTTTCTATGCTGTAATAACATTTCCTCAATAACAGTGACTTTAATTTTCTCTTGAATTAATTTTGATGAATAGCGCCTTTGAATTCAACAGGTAATTTATTGAACATATGTGTACTGATTGCACTCTTGAGGCATGTTTAACGACATTAAGTTTAGGCTGTATAAAATTAGGTAGATCCTTTCTTCGCGTTTTTATACGGATATGTCTCTGTTCTTCTGTCTCATACTTATGGATATTTTTAACAAAATGACTAAGCAGGACTAGAATAAAGAGGCAAGGTACTGTGAGAAAGTGCAGTTTCTTAAAATGTTCTCTACAAGACTCAGTCTGTTCAATGCGAAGCATAGTTCTCAAGGCTCTTTTCTGCATAACGAAAGCAGCATTAATATTATATTGGTAGCTGTTGCCCCAGAACTTTATGCTATACCTAAGTCTAGTGTCTAGTCTCTACGAGTGCAAAATATACCATTCTGAGGTGAGCAATGGTTACTTCGTCTCTAACACTTCTGAGAGCATAGCAAGCACTACTCATAGTGTTAGTGACCACTTCCAATTCCTTCTTCCAATTTAAAACTGCATCTATATGTACCCCCAAAAATTTTACATTGTCTACAATATCTACCTCATTTCCTAATAAATGCACTTTCACAGTATCGCTGTTTTTCATGGTCGATTTAAATAATAAGCATTGTGTCTTTTTTAGATTTGGTTTTAGATCATTCATAGTGAACCACTTCTCAAGAGCACATAGGATAAAATTTATCTTGTTTTCTAAATTACGTGTGTTGTCGTTAGATATAATAGCACTTGTGTCATCGGCAAAAATTACAAGTTTAGTATCATTTGAAATACTTTTCATGTAAGCTATCAGATCATTTATAAATATTATAAAGAAGACAGGGCCTAAAACTGATCCTTGTGGTACGCCTTTATTTATTATGACTGAATCTGATTTATGCAGTTTTTCATGCCCATCTTCTAGAACTCTTGTAATTTCCACATACTGTTTTCTGTTATATAAATAGGATTTAAATAAATTCAACACATTTCCCCTTATGCCATAGAAAGCTAGCTTATCAAGAAGAATACTATGTTCCACTGTATCGAACGCAGAGCTTAGGTCGAGGAAAAGTCCAGCTACTTTTAGTTTAGCATTCAACTTACCCACTACATCATCAACTAACATGTCATTAGCAATTATTTTTTCGAGTTCCCGATATTTCGGCGCTGTTACAAGCACTGAAGACTGTATTTATTTTAATACAACCAGTTTTTAACCAGGTTTTTCCATTTTATTGAATAGAATCTGAGCAGAGATGGGTTTAAGCTTTGAAATCTATTTTAATATCGTTATTGTAGCCACAATCTTCCTGCTAATATTACCTGGTAAACATCATCATCATCGATTTATCACAATGATTACAAACAATTCTACCGAACAAACACTATTCCTATCCCACACCTACATTTTCACGTCGCCTCCAGCAAGAAACATGACAGTTTTCAACTAGGTTATTCATAAATCACAAAAAGCAAAAACCGGCTCCTGGCTCCCGGTCTACATTGCGCTCACTTAAGCGGAACAGAACAATATAAAGTGGCTTACTATCTCATTACATTTCCCTCTAATGGAAAACACTTATTGACTACAAACTGAGTCAAAGAAGGATAGCTTTAAAAGGAGTTGTATTGAAGTTTTGTTAATTGGTCTAATTGTGAACGAAATAAAGTTTTGAGACAAAAGATTCCAAAAAGTACAGATAGACACAATAGCGTCGATTATTTGTTATTGATCAAGCAGACTTCATACCTGCAAGCCTGTTATTCCTAAAGTATAAAGCAGAAGTTTACTTAATAGTACACTCAGATTACGCCGGCTACCATAGGCGCGGGCGGGCCTGTGAACGGTGAGTAATGGGCTTGCTCACCGTTCGTCCGACGGTGCTATGACGATAACGGGCCATGTCGACGGCGCGTTCGTGTTCACGCGCGTCTCAAAGAGATGTCGGCAATGGACGTTTTTAGTCAGTTTGATGATAGTCCCGCCCTCCAAAACAAAAAAGGTTTGCCCTAGTATAAATTAATGGAAAATGAAACGTACCATCACGACTGTAATCCCCGGTGGGTTAGGCAGTAGAAGTATACCTAATAGAACACACATCTGCCAGTTATGTTTTAAGTCCCATATATTAATAGGGGGATTTATATTAACGTAATATTTCCATTTTTTGTTTTGTAATAATTTTATTCATGTACCCGATCTATATATTCGCACCCACGGCCACGTGGCGAAATATGATGACATCATTTATAATTTAAGACTATCCCCACCCCGCCGCCAATTATTAAAGATATGACATAGAAAACTGTTACTAAGTGACGGCTTAAGTAATCATTAAACATCTCTGAGCGCGGCAGTTAGTAATGTATCATATTTGGACTAATAAATGAATTTGAATTTGGATAGTCTATTGCCATCAATCGTGCGTGAATCAAAACTCCATGGTTGCTGCTGAAAAAATCCCGATGGTAACTCAACATAACATTATATATAACCTGCTTTGATCTCATTAGAAAGCGTCACTCTATCATCTACAGAGAAAAGTTCGCAGTGGGAAAATTACAGGCTGTTAAAATTATAACTAGAGAACTTTAATAAACCTATTAATTTCATAAGTAAATAATCTATTCAGTATCAAAAAATACTACCAACATTTTACTGAAAGCTCATTTGAAAACACATGTAAATGGCCAACAAAATGAACATTAAAAATAAAGAACCGCCCGTCTAAAAGTTAGGTTACCTTTAAAAACTAAATGAAACTGGGTCATTTTGAATACACTGTAAATGAACTACGTGTTTGTAAATGTAAAAACGTCGACGTTACACTGACTGTACAGTGAGGTGCACAAAAACTGTACATGAATTACGAGTAAAACAATTATGGAAACTTTTGCTGTATCTCGTTTGTGAGTAGTGCTTTTTGGAAATATAGTATGATTTTCTGATTTTTCAGAAACACGCCAATACGCTTTTATTTAGTTGGAGGTGAATAGTGTAATCATAAGTTGTAGTCAAGCGTGTTAAGACAATTGCTTTGAATTGTTGGCAAACTACTTTTTTGTGTTTTTAATCGTAAATCTCCCAAAGTAGGCAGTGTAGGGAAAGTTTGTGTTTTGTTAGTCCTACCACCTTCCACCTACTTTAAGTAATAATACCTAAGATTTTGGAATAGACGAAACATTTACTTGTAAATAAACACTTTAGTATCAGATATTTTTTTTAAATACATAACCGATCGAGTTCGAAACACTACACTGCGCTCCAAAACGCAAATTGTTGACATGGCTCAAAACGCTGCCATACTTAAATGGGATTAGGCAGGACATGTCTGTCGTATGCCGAACGAGCTGTGGGCACGTAAAGCTCAGGATTGGTGCCCTGAAATAGTGACACCGGGTCGCGACAGACCACGAAGGAGATGGATTGAGGAATAGTATGTCTTTCTTGAAAATTGAAATGACGTTGCACAGAATCGTGACCGTTGGAAGGAATGGACGGAGGCCTTTGCTAAGCAGCGAGATACTGATACTGATACTGTTAGGCTGTATCATCCCACTGCAGGGCATAGGCCTCTCCCCATGACTTCCAGTTATTTCGATCCAAGGCCAATGTGGACCACTCGTTGGTCTTGTAAGTAAGCAGTGACACAAACACATAAATTGTATGTTGAAATATATCTGCACAAGACATGACTTGCATAGATGTGAGCACCTAACAAGAGTAATAATGTCAGCTACCTTTCAACGTCATACAAGGCAGTGTATTACGAAGCAAATTCACGTAGAGCACGATACATGACTACACACAACTTAATCCAGTCATATTCGTGCTGAGTCTGTCTTAAACATGACGTGCTGAAAGCTGCATGCCAAGTGCGGATATGCGTAGCCATTGTACGTTAGGAAGTGCAGATTTGTGATTAGTTGTGCATTTTTAAGGATATTTTTAAGAGATTGTAGCTTCCCTAACTGAATAGATGGGAAAAAGTGCAAAAACAAAACATATTTTTATTATTAAAAGAGAGGATGTCTTTGAATGGGGTCAGTCGCCTCGAGGGGAGCCAGTGGTCGTCAAGCTGGTCTAAATTGGCGATCATTAAGATGTACCTAACCTTTGAAAGGTGGTAAACATAATCGAAGAGGATCCGCGGTGATGAAGCAGTACATTACCTATCCCGGAAGGGGCGGTTAAACTTCAAGGAGGGAAAGTTGAATTGATTACATCGATGAAACTAAAGACTGAGCTAACCTGAAAGGGTATACTCAAACCTACGAGGCTGACAACACTTAACAAGTGACCGTGACTTTTGCCTGTCGGGGCCGCGGGTAGTCCACCGGTTATCGCGGCCTCGACATAGAGGGCGAAGAAGGAACATGGGTAGTTTTTAGTCAGTAGAAGTCTGACACTCCCTTTCGCTCTGCCCAAGAGCGGGAGGGTTTATTCGATGATTTTACACACACCAAAAAAAAAAAAAAAAAAGGATGTCTTTGAATTAACGTAAAAAAACTAAAATCAAAACCAAGGATTCTTCCGACCCCATTGGGGCTGTTGGTTGTTCGAAAGGGATACTACCCGCGGCCTCGACACAAAGGGCTAAGAAGGAACATGGATGGTTTTTAGCCAGAAATCTAACACTCCCTTCCGCTCCACCCAAAGCGTGAGTTGTCATTTGATGATTTCCCGCCGTCCATAAAAAAGGTGCCTTCCGACGTGCGTGTATAAACGTGGATAAAGCAATAACAGTATGTAAGGCCCACGACGAAAACAGGCCGTGTCGACGGCGCGTTCGTGTTCCACGCGCGCCTCAAAGAGATGTCAGCAACATGGGAGGGGCCCGAAAGGGCCGACGCCTGTCGGGGCCGCGGGTAGTCCAACGGTTATCGCGGCCTCGACATAGAGGGCGAAGAAGGAACATGGGTGGTTTTTAGTCAGTAGAAGTCTGACACTCCCTTTCGCTCTGCCCAAGAGCGGGAGGGGTTATTCGATGATTTTACACCCACCAAAAAAAAAAAAAAAAAAAAAAAGGCCTGTAGCAGGTGGCTTTGTGTGGTTTCTACCTTGTCCCATGGGTACAAGGGGTGAGTTTACGATGTAGATGTATTATCAGACATTATACCAAAGAAACAGTAGAGAATGCCTTGTGGAATTAAGTCCGCCTATGTATCACTATTGTGCATAAAGTTTAAATAAATAAATAAACAGTAAAAGTTTGCCAAGTGTTAGAGCACATTTCTCTGCATAGTTATGAATTGGAAGCGTACTCAAAATGGTCGCAGAATTGCCACGTCGAACGGCAAATACCAGCAATGCTCATAAATACGATGACCAAAGTAAAACCCAGCCGTCGTCGTGAATCCTCGCTTTTCCTCAGAAATATACGGGTTCTGAGGTCCGAGGTACGAGTGCTCATTTAGTAGGTAGCTCACTGAACCCATTGGTTTAATCTTATATACGAGTAAGAGTGTGACTATTTCATGGTTACGGACAATATTTTACTTATAGAATATAACCCACGAGTTATCTCTTTCACTCTATGCTTTCACTACATACCTATTATAAAACAAATTCCTCCGCCGTTTCTGTCTGTCTGATCGCGATAAACTCATAAACTACTGCACCAATTTTCATGCTGTTTTCACAAATTAATAAAGTGGTTCTCGAAAAAAAAAATTAAACATTCACGCAGGCGAAGCCGCGGGCAAATGCCAATAAGATATAATAACAACTAGTACACCGTTACAGTAATGAAAACAAAACAACAATTTGGTTACATTCAAGTTACACATTCACAACAGTAGACGTGTTGTAATTAGTACATTTATGACTATGTCCGGTCCTGCCCGGCGAGCACGGCCTACAGTGACATGGCATGAGTCACACATTTTATCACAGTTTGGGCGATAAAACCGTTTTGTCTTAAATGCTAGCACGGCGGCGTAAGATAATTTCTTGTTAAGTGATATAACATCTTGACGTTTAGTTGGGACTCCTATGTCTTATTTGCTAATATGGGCGCACCCATTTTGTAACAAATGTCACATTTTGACAGATGAATATGCTCGTTTATATCACGTTCGTTCGGAGGTGGTGATAAAAGTAAATTAAAAATATAAGTATATTTTTCTGCTTACTACTGCATCAAATGGCAGTAAATTATTATAATTATGTTCTTGCCCGAAGGCAAGAGGTCCAAAGTAGGAAAATATTCCGAAGAAACATTCGGGACTCCTCTAATCCGTTCGAGTTGCCAGACAGGGAGTTCCAACGGATTTTCCGCCTGACAAATATATTTCAAAACAAATCACATCAAACTTTTAAAAGAAAAACAGAACTTTTAGTTAGTAGCAAGTTATCAAATAATAAATAAAAAAAGAAAATGAAAGACGTGCCGCGTACGTGTTATGTCAAAAATGAATTAGTACCCAAGAAAATTAAAAAGTTGTTTAACTATATGAACTGTGCTCTTTTATACGTATTATTTTATTTGGTCGCCTATTCAGATGGTCATAGACATTTTTATTTTTTTAATATACTAGGTCACACTATGAAGTCAGCAACAAGAAAGACAAGTCGCGTCTTAAATTATATCACATGTGGTACCCGTGCTAGCATTTAAGACTAATTCTAAGACATGACATAATTTATAACGTCTTGTCACCAACGTCTTGGGTACGCCCGTGCTCGCTCCGCTGCAAGGCTATTGCGTATCTTATAAATGACTGTGGCTATCATATAGTGTCCATCAATTAACTGTCAAATGGTTCCATTTCGTACTAAACCATAACCAATTTGACAGTTAATCCATTGACAATTTGATAGCCACTGACATTTAAAAGATACGCAATAGCCCTGCTGATTATCGTGTGTAACAGCAATCAGACAATAAATGTTGGTTAAAGTCATATTGACGCGCCTTATTCTTATCAAATATTTTTTACCTCTGAAAACAACCTACCAGCTTTAAAGAATATAGATAAATTACAATTGACTAGTGATTTTGACATTAGCACAAGAAAGTATTATACACAAACATACATAAACTATAATAATAATAATAATATTCCACAACTATCACACAACGCCATCTAGTCCCAAGCTAAGCAGAGCTTGTGTTATGGGTACTAGACAACTGATAAACATACTTATATATTTCTAAATACATACATATTATAGATAAATTACATCCAGACACAGAACAAATGATCGGGCTCATCACACAAACATTTGTCCTGGGTGGGAATCGAACCCACGACCTCCGGCATAGCAGTTAGGGTCACTAACCACTAGACCAACAGGCCAATCAAATCTCTCACGCCCTTTTCCCATGGCGGTAAGCAGAAACCACAGAACGCCACCTGCTACGATCCCTTCATACTCGTTATGCCTCGTTCACCTTCTTACATCTCGTCATACACGTAAGAGTACTACGCTTAAAAAAATTGTGCCTAGAGCACTGGTTATAGCAGCATGGCAATTATATACATCTGCTTGGCAAAGGTCAAACGCAAATTTTTCGTGAAATAACAATTACGACTTTGAGATAATTATGACCTACTTTATAATAATATTAGTTCTAAAATATTATTTATCGTTACGTAATGACTATGAAATCAATACAATATTCGAAAATGTCCAACCACAACAGGTTTTAATGTTCCCACTACTTGGAGACAAGCCTCCTGGCTTTAAAAAGGAATAAACCCTTATCCACCTCGTGGATCATATAGAGGTTAATAGTACAATTTATACATTCGCTATGGCCCTGCACAGAATCAAATAAAATAAAGACCAATACCCTTTCAATCAATATTTACAAAATCGCATAAAATTTTAAAATCTTAGTGCTTTATATAAAAGTAGTGTATTTAAAGGAGTCGGACAAAGAAATAGGGAGCATCGCAAGTTCCACACATTATTACTTTAGTCTACTGGTCAGCGTAATAACGTGGTAAGCGGCATATCTATTTAGGTGTCAGAATTTATGTTTATTGCTAAGTATTAATTGATCTTTTAAACAGATTTAGTTTTACCCGATCGTCTTTATATTATTATTTTAATTATGTTAGGGCTAAAATAATGAATGCGTAACGTAAATACTTGGACATAGCGGTCACTAAATACTTAAAGAAGTCATATTTATTTCGGATTGTGTTTTTGAACATAAGTAACGTTAGTGTTTTGCTGCTGGTTAGCAAACAATTTCTCTGAAAAATAGAGTGAATAATAAACGCAATAGTTTTAGTAGGTACCTGTATATTAAAGAAGTAAGTACGTGAATGAACTTCTTTTTTTTTTGTTGCCCCACACTAGGAATTTCTCCTGTACCGTGGGTGCATTCACAAACATTTAAGCTCACATACACCCAGACCCGGACCAACTATCTGTAGGCAATACAAATATTTGTTCCAAGCGGGGATCGAACCCGCGACACGCAGTGCAGCAGTCCATTGCCTGAGCCACTGCGCCAACCGTGTCGCCTTAAACTTCAAACTTCAACTTCGGTCATAACTAGCGCATGCGGAATTATGTTTAGATTTTTCTCCCTTAAAGGGACTGAAACCGGGTTTTACATGCTTTAGTGATGGTCGAAAATCGTTTTAAATTGCTTGCGTGAAAGTCCCGCCAAATTTTATCTATAGTTTCGGATGCCAAAGAAAACTTATATAATCATGTTAGTGATCGTCGCCGACACGAAATGAAAAATTTAACGTCCAAGAATTTAATAAACATTATTATTTGTCAATTTATTTCCTCATTTCACTCTACTCATAGTCATATAAGCTGGGAAAAAATCACACTTATAAGACTCGTTTTTAATATACAGAGCATAACTCGAGGCATTAAAGTATGTTATAAAGCTAGAAAAATTATGATGATGAAAATATAAAAAAAACATAACAAACAAGCTTCATGTAGTTTACGGAAAACGGTACTGAGAATAATAAAAAAATATTAGAAATTCTAATTCTATTAGGAATTCTAACATCCTACGTATAAACATGAAAGATAAAGCGATATACACGTGCTCTGGCGATGCGATTTCAACTAAAGCCTTTATGTATTTTCTAGGTACCTATTATTTTATCGAAAAATAACCAAAATCAAGCATGTACCCATCTAAATTACTCATATTACATCGATCGATAAATATTTGTTAAATAGATATCGGTTTTATTTACTGAATTTACGCTTTATCATCATCTTCTTCTTCTTCATCATCATCATCATCATCATCATCATCATTCTCTTACCCTTATTCTAATTCATTGGGGATCGGTGCAGCATGTCTTCTTCTTCCATACTTCTCTGTTTCTCGTCACCTCACGACACACCTCCTTTTTCCTTTAATTTACGCTTTATCGTATCATAATAATTATAGGAGCAGTGGCGGCCCCGACTTACGAAAAGTACGTCGTGGTTTCGAACCCAGTCAGGCACATTACACTATGTAATTTATTTCATCACCTCAAAACGGTGAAGGAAAACATGGTGAGGAAACTGATCCCTCTCCTAGAGAGGAGGCCTGAATCCCTGCCGTGGGAATATTTTAGGCTGATGATGATGATGATGAATAATAATATTCATGATTATTTTATGATAAAGAAAAAAAACACAAAAAAATGTACAGCTATTTAACAGCTACCCAGTTCTGCATGTGAAGTGTGTCGGTGTGTTCAGACGCCGGATATTGCAGCTTGTCGGTCCAACTTGTTAGCGCGGACACTTCACTACGACCGAAGATATTTTGGACTTGATTGAGTAGCTTTTATAATAGCTTGGATTTTTATGTTACGTTATTTTGATAGAGAAATGGCAGTATTTGTTGAGAGACGAGATTTGTGTACTAATAGGTACGTAAAGTTCAGTAATGATACCTACATATCAAAATTTGGATTTATCTATATTTGTTTGGATTACATTTTCCAACCTGGCAGTATCTCTCCATTGAAATAAAACTAAACAACAAAAATGTCAAACCGATAGCAAAATCCAACACGAAAAAGCACAGTTTCAAAATAGATTCGTACAAATAAACTACAAAGCTTACTAACAGATTAATTGTCACAGAAAACTAAACTCTAAATCGATGCTATTTAAAAAGCAAATGTGATGTGATTCAAAAAGAAAACTAATTCGAACAAGTTTAAAGTACCATTAACATATTTTCCGTTGAAACTGTTCCATGGAACTTAGTTTTAACACAATCTGTTTCTTCTTCCCTCCGTTAAACCGACAAGTTTCTGGTTCATTCATTGTGAACGACTGAACGAGGTGAATGACACTTTTGAAATGGTTCCTTGTTTGTTAGAACGGTTACTGGGTGAATTTCTTCTTTGGAACTTTTATTATTACTATCATGATCTTCGTTTGCCAAGCAGTAGTAGCGATGGATGCGAGACGCACGGGACCGGTCAATGTGGTGACAATAGGATGGTTAACAAAGAAAAAACGAATTAGTCCGTCGGATACATTTCCAAAAAATACACACGTACTTTTTATTTTTTCACGTTAACAAACTATGAAGACGATACAGTGCTTTGAAAACTCGTGTGACGTCATATTCTAAGACATTAGTTTGACATTTCTTTGCGGTCACTGACGTCACAAACCCCCACTCAAATCTTTGACGCGTTTTATCTTCGTCAATTTTTATTGATTTGATAAAACAAAAAATACTTATCATATTATTTTCATTTAATTTTCATTTGATTAATTTTCGATAATCTAACAGACGGATTTATTAGAATTATATTTTTTCAAGTCAAAAAATCCCTATTGAGGGAGGCCTATGTCAAGCAGTAAACGTATTTCTAGTAAAATGATGATGAACCAATCAGTCAGGATTTGAGTGGGGCTGACCTACTCCTATGCTTTACCATTTCTAAAGGAATGGACGGTTAAATTGGAAAACAGTAGTAGGCCTTTTAAGAATTGGTCGCCCTTTAAATTTTATTTATAACTAGCTGACCCACGCAACTTCGTATGCGTCACAATAATATATAACTTACAACCTTCCTCGATAGATCGACTATCCAACATAGTAATATTTTTCAATTAGCTTTCTAATTTTGAAAGAATTTTCCAAGACGTCTGAGTTTTGAGTTAAATTGTAACAAACAAAAAACCTTAGATTACATTATTAAATTGAGAATTACTATAGGTACCTATCTCTTACTGTTAAATATACAATCATCATCATCATCATCAGCCTATATTGTTCCCACTGAACGGACTCAGGCCTCCTCTCTAGGAGCGCGATGAGCTATAATCGACCACGCGGGCCCAGTGCGGATTGGTAGATGTCACAATCTTCAAATTGTTGGTTCTAAGATATACCGGTTTCCTTACGATGTTTACCTTCACCGTTTTGAGAGCAGTGGTGATGAAATAAATTACACAAAGTAATGCGCCTGTCTGGGTTCGAACCCACGACCAACTGTTCGTAAGTCGGAGCCGCCACCACTGGGCCACCACTGCTCACACCTTGTAAATAATATGGTGCAATCAATATTTTGAATTTGAATTTCCCGGAAGCCAGAATCTCCACGTATCTACATCGGGACGCGAGGGCCGGCGGACCGCGTAATTATTTTGTCGCGCGTACATTTTAACATTGCGATATCTTCTAAGACATTTGTTTAAACTATATAGAGTAAAATGAACAAATATTTTATAATAAATTTCCTTTTTAACAAACATATTTATTTAGATATAGATTTATACTGTATATGGGTTAAATAAGCTTCGCAAAAAATAATTCTATTTAACCTAACATTTCGATCGTAAAAAATGGTTACAGTGAGTCAATCTTAGTAGATAGATATATGCTGTCCCGGATTTATTTGTAGAGCTTTTAAAAAGGAACATTTCTTTCATACATAATATTTGCATAACATAAACCATTTTCGCAGCGCACGCAACGAAAGCTCTCAATAAGGAATATCGTTTCCCGTTTTTGCAACATTTTTCATTTATGCTCCACTCCTTTTGATCGTAGCGTGATGTTATATAGCCTAAAGTCTTTCTCGATAAATGGACTATCTAACACAAAAATAATTTTTCAATTCCAACCAGTAGATCCTGAGATCTTAGCGTTCAAACAAACAAACAAACTCTTCAGCTTTATAATATTAGCATAGATTAATAATATATGCATGGGCCACAAAATAAAATATTTATTGTTTAATTATGTGCCTGACGGTACTTCGTATCGAACCTGCAACGTGCAGCGTAGCAATGCGTGCAGTATAGCTCAGCTGCTGCGTTAACCTTTTTAAGAGATAACAATAATATAAAAAAAATAGTATTCACATAAGCTAAACGGTAATTTCTTAGAAGATGAATAAGAATTTATTCTAGGGACAACTATTACGCCATGATGAGTCGGCTTCAAACTAAATTGTCCTCATACTTATTACAGCAAACATTTTGTTCCTACAGAGGTCGCCTTCTTGTTTTCTGAACAAAATAGTGAACACATGAACGCCACATATTGCGAATTCTCGCAAACCGATCGCATCGACTAGGATTCGGGGTATAAAAACTCTTGAATTTCCAACACTCTTTTCAAACCAGTATTACACTTACTTCGCCGATCATGAATCTTAAAACGAAATACCCTATCTATACTCCTCTCCAACTCTTTAAACTCCCTCTATACTTCCCCAGAAAGATTCCACAACCTCAAAAGTAATGTTCGCCTAAAAGCCCCGCTACCAGTCTGAAGCAAAGATTTATGTGGCGCGTTGAAACAAAGTCGGTGGCCGTGACGGACTGCCCGTGAAACGGAACGAACTAGTGCTCGTTAAAAGTTGGAATAAAATAGTGGTTGGAAACGTTGGTTTTTGAAGATTTTCGGTTTGTCTTTGTTCGGTTCTGGATGGTTTCTTTGAGAGTTTTAAAAGTTTTCGAGAGTATTTTTACTGCTGTTTTAGTATGTCGACAAGATAATAATGTAAAACTTTATGATCTGGGACATAGCACAGTAAAATTACTCGCCATGACGTAAGGTGCATACGTGGACCCCTACACAGGAGGATGTGTACAGACCCAGAGTAGCACAAAAAGCCATGGAGCGTTTCATGCTTGGCAGAAAACTAACTAGAGCCAGATTCAAACGTCGAAATCAGCAGATATACTAAAGTCTTCGATGTTGGAAATTGGGATAAGGAACTCAAATGGAGTAGGACGGGACACCTAGCAAGTCGCGGTATTGGCAGGTGGAGTAAAACTGTGATCAAATGGCGTCCATAAACTGAAAAGAGAAGTGTTGGCCGTCCAGCGACGAGGTGGACAGACGACATTGTTGTCATAACGGGAATATCCCAAATGAGGCACACGAACATGGAGCTTGGCACAAGTCGGGCTGTTAATAATTTCAGTGAAATAACTTCATTCTGTCACAGTCAGGTTGCTTTAAGTTTCGCGAAGACAACTCCAGTTCGTGGTGAGTTTTAAACTTTAATCTGTTGCCGCCGGAAAGCTCATCAATAAGTTCATGTCTAAGATATTTAAACTGTATCGACATAGCGGAAGTGTCGAAGTGACAAACAGAAACGTACTGAGCAAGATAAGACTGGAATAGTATTTACGTACAATCAAATTATTTGGACCCTTTATGACCCGTTAATTACTGAGAAATGGTGTTAGCATCGCACTGAGCCCGCGTTGTGGATTATAGCCCATCCCCTTTCTAGAGAGGAGGCCTGAGTCCCTGCAGTGGGAACAATATAGGCAGATGATGATGAGGATGATGATGGTGTTAGCCAGAAGAAGACATCAATCGTCAGTCTATAAGCTACGTAAAGAGACTGGAGGTTTCTGATTCTTGATTAGTAAAGCCTGAAACAGCAACTTGTCTCAAAATACACACCGCACAATGACCTCACAATTCTACATGACCTAATAACATACACAAATGAGTTAGGTACTCGTACACATAACTTTCATATTCCTGGCAGTCGTTCAATTTAGAAGTGACAAGCAAAACAAACTTTCTTCTAATACTAGTAAAGTTTAGAACAGAAACGTGCACCTTATTATACAGTATGTTATTTAAAGCGAGGGACATATTGAATCCTACATGATACTAATAATAATATAAACAAAAAAAACACTGATAAATAACAGACAGACCTTACCAGATATTTCAGAAAAGTCTCTCAACCCTAGCGCCAATGAAAGGATGGAAAGGAAGGAAAATGTACGCTAGTTAAGGTAGTTAGTTTAAGGGATAATCCATTTACAATCAATTAAATTTAAAAACTACCATAAGACAATGGCGTAAAAATGAGATATGGAGAGCGTGCGGAGCCATGTCACAATTACCTACATCACAAATTAAGGTTATAGTTTTTATGCATTCCCTCATTAAGTCCCTCGGTTAACCTAACATACTGTATAACAGCCTGCAGCTTTCATCAAAGCAACTACATAATATTGTTCTAAATCCAACTAACTACACAGATGAGTCAACTTCTAGTTTCATAGACTAATTTATATACACTGTATGTGTAATTTACTTTCCAAATGTGTTAACAAATAAGTGCTTTTGGCGATTAGACGGATGCGTTGCGTGTCGCGGATTCGATCCCCGCATGGAACAAATATTTGTAGGGCCTACAGATAGTTGTTTCGGGTCTGAGTGTCTGTGTTTGTGTGTCTAAATGTTTGTAAACACACCCACGATACAGGAGAAATTCCTAGTGTGGCGCAACGTTTTTTTTTTTTTGAAGAGAAGAACATCACGTCAGTGATCTCTGCGGGTAAGGCAGAGGTATACCCTATAGAAAACCCACGTTTCAGTCCCATGTAAAAGGGAGAGAGCCTATTGACATCAATCGGGCACAAAACCTGACTGCGTGGTTGCCACTGAGAAATTCTAGATGGAAAAACCTAAGAACACTTTACTCCAAGCCGAGAATCGAACTCAGGACCAAAAGCGCAGCAGTCGCTGGCGACCACTAGACCAATGGGAGCATTCGTTTGAAGAAACAACTTTAAAATACACTCATAATGTTCTGTTTATGCTGCAACTTCTAAATTTTTTTCAAGAGTGCGAGTCATTCTAAAATCAATTTAATCAACACTTGTATAGCACAAATATTTGTTTAAGTAAAAACAACATCTATTGGAAGTTGAATGAAAGAGGTCAATATGATACTAAGCTGCGATTATACAATACTTCTCGCGAGAGAGTAGTCCGTGATGTGAAAGAAAAGTAGGGTTATAAGACTTTATCTTCATAACCCCGCTTAAAGTATCTAGTCAAGAAAGTTATACGTTGCTCAGAAGGAATTTATTTATTCAAGAAGCATGAAAACTTGCGCGTACAATGTCTGGATAGAGGCATTGTAATTAATAGTAATAGGGTATTTCATCAAAAAATTCTAATCAGTCCGTCTGTCAGATTATCGAAAAATATTTAATGCGTATTTTTTATTTTATCAAATTAATAAAAATTGACGAAAATAAAACGTGTCAAAGGTCATGGGTGGGGGCTTTTGACGTCTCTTCGTGGGTAAAAAAGTACTAAACTTATGACGTCACACGACTTTTCGAAGCACTGTATCGTCTTCATCTTTTGTTTACGTAAAAAAAGTAAAAAGTAGTGTCCATTATTTCTTGGAAATCTATCTGACGGACTAATTACATTTTTTTGGTGAAATGCCCTATTGGTAGTAACAAACTATAACCTTTAGCATCTTAAAAAGGCATGAATGGAGTGTATGAAAAATGTTAGGTAATTAGAAGATAAAGAATATGAAAGTTCTTTTATGTTCTTTAATTCACTCGTTTCGGTAAATTACAATCATTATTGTTTTCCCTAAAACTAAGCTGATAATACATTAAAACAAGAAACAAAGAGCGTAACTGCTCTGACAGTCAGTAATAAATCAGTTCAACAAACAAGTTCTTGAACTATGTACATTGACGGCAAGATTTCTGTCTTCACCTGTCAGCCAGGTAAATAATATACTCAAGCACGTCTCAACAGAACATTACATACATATTTTCGTACCTTAAGGAAAAAAACACGCAAAGAGATTCATGCAAATGTTCACCCACATACCTGAAAAATATTTACGTATGAACAAAGGAAAAACGTGGCATACAAAGGTTGATAGCTACCCCTAATAGACAGGATGTCATCAAAGGAACCAAACATCAGCTAAACGAGGTAAAACATTCGAAAAATAGCTCCGCCAAAGATGATAAGTTGCCACATAAAATTGCACGAGGAGGTACTACCGGTTTGTGTACTCACTTTGTTCTCGACAAAACTATTTTTTCTTGAACTTGTCCGTCTCACTATTCCCAAACCACTTCGACTCCTGACAGCTGGAATCAACAGTGACGACCACCAGAAAAGCGTCTAGACAACGAAGTCCAAGACAAACAATTTAATTGTAAGAAAAGAATAGAGGGAAAATCTCAATTTTTTATTTTATTCCATATCTGCAAGAGTTGTTCAGTACATGACAAGTCTAATATAGTCCCGAAAGGGACAATTGGGATAAGTCTAATCATTAATATTAATGGATCCTAAGTGTTTCAATACTTTATCCTCACCGAAAGCCTGTCAACCAGTAGGTTGTCAGACTTTTGGCCCACTGACTAGCTGTAATGGCTATCAAAGATATGATAACCAGAACTAAAAGCTTAACATACTTTCCGAAGCACGGAGGAAACATCCACATACTAACCTTGTCAAACGTAGCTTAGGCTTGAAGATCGACCCTTATTACCCACGAGATCCACCATCAGTCATCATCATCAGCCTATAATGTTCCCACTGCAGGGACTCAGGCCTCTTCTCTAGGAGAAAGACGAGCTATAATCCACCACGCGTGCTTAATGTGGATTGGTTACCATCAGTATTGTTACAAAATGATACACACACCCACATTTTAAAAGTGATATAAAATAAGTTGTCAGTTCCGTTACTATACGATTACTATTTGATGTGAAATTAAATAGAAAAATACCTACAATTTATAATATATATGTATATACAACCTGCGAGTATTACTATTAACAATCCATGTATTATGAATACTTTACTTTGAATATTCTGTTTTGTACTTTTTTTTTTATTAACAATCTGGTTACTTTGTTATCCTTGAAGCATAAATAAGTGTTAAAACGATAGACCATCGTTCAAACAATTTTTTTTTGTGGCTGGTTATAGTTTATGCCTGGCCTGTGACCTTTTGAAATGAAAGTGAAAAATGAACCAACATAAAAACGTAATTTTTCCGGCGTTAAAATAAGAAGACACGCGAATACGGTACTTACACGTGAAACACTAACCACGTCCATAAATCAAGTAGTTGAAAACAATACAAGATTAACAACGAACTCATTGGCAAAAAAAAGAAATACTAAAACAACAGTGAAACTACACAGAATGTTCCTAATAAAGTACTAAAGCGAATCATTTTCAGGCAACGGCAAAATCCTCGCCACGCGGATTTGGTCCTTATGAATTAAGCATCATTCTCTTTTAAAGAACCACTGGAACAATAAACACTGACAGACGGGAGCGAAAACAAAATGACACACCGCTCCCATAGTACCAACCGCGTTACGCGAAAATGGTCCTTATGAATCAAGCAAGATCCGCGTCCATACATCAAGCGGTTGAAAGCACCACTTAATCCACTTCACGGGTAAGTGTATGTGTGAGATATGACGTCATTCGTCACACAACTCTGCCACATGTGATACTGGCTGTGACGATTCACGTGTTCCGTGTAATTTGCCGTGAGAGCCATATTTCGTGGCCTACAGAGGTATTGTACGATATAATGTTGGTAAGACATGAAAAAGAACAATGAAATATGAACTCGTTGGTATGGAGGTAATTGTTCTCTATTCTTTGATGAAGGCCGTACATTGGTTCATTGAACTCCATTGAATTGAATAAAAAGACAAAAATATACCAAAAAAGTTTAAAACAACTCGTGGAAGCCGAAAAGTTCACAATGAGCACTAATGCACTCAAGTAAAATTCAAAGTCCTGACTGAATAACTGACAAACAGAAAACGGGGAAAAACTTTATATATAATACATATTTACAAATCATAATTAACAACTTATTAGTCAATAACTGATTGACTTATATAATACCAAAGCATAGCCCAAACCACTGGTTCTAGAGATAATTTGGGTGACGGGGAGTACACTGAAAATATTGATTGCAATTTCGTTTTATAAAATGGTTCGTATTAATCGAATGATTTTGAATGCGGTCTCTAAATGTAACTGTATATACTCACAATTATTAGCTTGTTCGACTCCCGCCTCCCTAAATTATCTCTAAGGCGAGCGGTTTGGGCTGTGCTTTGTGAAAAGTAGAAATATTCACTAAGAAAGGGTTAGGTATGCGAAATTCCACCCTAATTTTAGAGCGATGGGTCTCTTACAGTAGTGTGACACCAGTCACTGTCAAGATCGGTTGTTGACTGTAGTAGAAGTAATGTATTCCACCGTCGCGGTGTACTGAAGCCTATCAAGTATAATTTTAGAAGTTTCCGAATGTTGTCATTTGAAAATGTCATTAAAATTTGTGATTATGATAGAGAGGCTATCAAAAGAAAAGTCTATCTGCCACACTCACTGTCGCACTCAGAGACGATTAAAGTTTATTTGAAAAAAAAAGTATGACCATAAGCAAGGCAGTGTTTTCTCCTGATCGCTGAAATCTCATGATCAGTTCTTCGTAATATTGTACTTCACTTGAGTGCCAAATCAAGTAACAAAAACCAACATTTTATTTAAAAGGTGCGCAATATTCTAACCCTAATAAAAACCGCTGAATAGTGCACCGTATGCAGCGGTAGTGTTAAATTTTTTACGATCGCTGCTTGTCACCGCGTGAAATGGCAATTAAAGTTTATGATGTCAAAGTCATTTTAGTAGGAACCACATAAAATCCTTTGTGTTATTTTCACTGAAGATTCAGGAAGGAAATGCATTGTAATAAAAGTTATTAATGTTTAGAGAAGAAAATATTTTTTATTTTATTTTTTTATTAAATGATTTCATTTATTTGTACAAATAGTAACTTGGGCACACATTGGACTAAAACAATAACGTGCTTAAAGAGTGCAAACATTGTAATAGCAGCTTTAATTTTGTTTTGTTGTTTTAAGAAAAGCCGTGCTTTCTATGGATGACATTTTTATTCTAATAAAACCTTTTTATTGATATGTGACGTGACTGACATCAAGTAAAGCACATAATTATATCACTTACTAGCTGTTGCCAACGGCTTCGCCCGCTACAACTCGAAAATTGTTCCACGGGAAGATAAAATCGGGATAAAAACTATCCTATGTGTTAATCCAGGTTATAAACTATTTGTGCAGCAAACTTTATCCAAATCCGTTAAGTAGTTTTTGCGTGAAGAAGTAACAAACATACACACACGTTCGCCTCTAATATTAGTGTGATTTCTTTCGCATAGATTAGCGGTGACTAGTAGTCAAACAACAGCTATTTTTTCCTATAAAATTCCTGTCACATGACGCCTGTCATTCGTTCGTGACGCTCAAGGCCAAGAAGCAAAGAAAATTGACGCTCTGAACCCCAAAAGGAAACAACTCAAAACTAAGTTGAATGACACCCACAATCTTTATTAAAACTTCTTATCGCTTTGAACAAGTAACTCAAGTTATAATAGCTTAACTAAGTCTTAAAGAGACCACTGGTCTTAAGGGACTGTTAATAATTACAGTCTACCTACCCTTTACGAAGAAAAAAGATAGTAACAGAAGACCTAGTCCATGTAACCCGTTAAACAGGCGCACACACACATAGACAGACGACGATCCTAAACGAATGACGGTCGCGGATGCGCTTGGAGTCGCTGTAAGTGAATTGTGTCTATTTGTGCGTGCGATTGCGTTTGTTGTATGAAACTGTACTTTTGTATTTACCTTCTCTATGTTCAGGTTAGACCAATTTCGTGCTATCAAAGTTTATTGTCTGTTATTATTTTTGATGGGTCTATCTATGAATTTAATCTGACAATTATGGGGAAATAATTTTCGCGTTGACCTGTGAATGGTTATGATTGGTGAAGTAGATGAATGAGAGTTCGTTGGAGTTCGTTTTGTTTTTAGTCGGAATTGAGGCCCGGGGTGTAACGTATTTACGTCGATTTTTTAATCGAAAATACAATTATTTTATAGCGTTTTTGTTAAATTATTTGTAACAATCACAGTTAGGGAACTGATGATACGAGTACTCATCGGTTCTCTCGCGATGTTTTCTTTCACCGTTTTGAGTGCATCAGTGTTGAAATAAATACACAAAGTAATAAGCCCGTCTGGGTTCAAACCCAATAAATCGGGGCTGCCGCCGCTGGGCAACTGTTAGAGTAATTTGTTTTTATTTCGTCATAGTTTAACAGGTTGATATCTTCGTGACGATTATACTTCACAACTTATTTATTATTGTACTTATCAATAAAATTAACTTAATAATAAATTAGAAAATAAACCAGGGATAGAAGGAAATGTTAGAGATAGATCAGTTTAAAAACTTATATCGGAAGAACTTTGTAAAATTTCCAATAATAATGTTATGAATAATATAAACTAACTTAGTTGGGGATACTTCCAGGCACACGTGGTTGTATGTAACCAAAAACAGCGCGTGTAGTGAAAGGTCAAACAAAAGACGATAAATATTTTAAGGTGTTTACAATTGCTACTTAAACCTTCAAAGCTTAAATTTTCTTTATAACAGAACCTTACTAAGAATTATTTTGATGAATTTCGAATTAGTTTTTTACAGATAGTCTGAAAAATTTCCATTAAATTATATTTTGCCCGTCAAAAATACTACGTACTTCACAAACTATCGCGAAAATTATTATTTAAGAAAAATTAGGCATATAAAATTTTGTTCGCAAAATTCTTTGTTTATCCACTAAAACCTCTTTAGAAATAAAATGGATACACTTTCTTTTGCTTTTGCTTTCGACCTCGTGTAGGACAGGAATAATTCCACAGGAACGAAGCACCTGAGTAAAAAATATTTTATGAAAAAAAATATTCTATACACCAACTTTTGCCTGTGGTATCTCTCGCGTGGAGGGCGAAAATAATTAAGAACATAGAACATTAGAATGAAAAAAAAATATTGTAGACCCAGGTTTTATTGATCTTAGGTCTTCATTCTTCGTAAAATTACATAGAAATCCAATCAAGAGTTAGTGTGTAAAATATTTAGAAACATTACACTTTCATAATTATAAAATAACTTTAGAATTACTTAAGGCATTAAATAGAACGTCATTGATTCAAGCTCAATATTACCTAATGCAATAGGAATGTTTACTGACTAAAATAAAATATGATTCTAATTAGTCCGTTTGTAAGATTATCGAAAAATATTGGATTTGTTTTATCAAAACAATAAAAATTGACGAAGATAGAACGCGTCAAAGATTTCAGTAGGGGTTTGTGACGTCAATAACCGCTAAAAATGTCAGACTAATGTCTTAAAATATGACGTCACTTGAGTTTTTAAAGCACTGTATCGTCTTCATTGTTTACTTACGTGAAAAAAGAAAAAATACGTGTCCAATATTTTTTGGAAATCTATCTGACTGACTAATTAGACTTTTTTAGTTAACTACCCTATTCTGGAACACACAATTCTACATTAGATAATATGTCCATAATGCCCTAACTCGTGGTTTAAATGAAGCCTAATAGCGGTGCTAATAGGCTATTAATAGTCACACTGATAGTCAAAGGTTAGCCAGTGGGAGAACTAACGAATTTATCGTTTCAGTATGAAATCGATGATGATTTAGTTAATGGTTGTTAATAGAATTATGGTTTTGAATCATTGGTTATGATGGCTGAATATAAAGGAAAAAAAATTAAATAATACACACACTCAGGCTGTTTTTATCATGATAAACCCATAGCAAAATTATTGAAATAATAATAGACCCACTACGAAAGTTTAGTACATTTGCTACGCCGTAGCATCTAACGTAGAACCTTTTTCTTAATATCTTATAAATAATTATGTAAATAACAGGATGTAAAACTAGCAAAAACAAAATTATGTCATCAAATGCAGTATTTATTAATTTCCTTATAAGAAAAGTAACCAGTTCTAACCTCAGCTGTAATGGTATACTAGTATACAAGCCATAAAACGACAGGTCCGATTTAAAACACTGAATTGTGCAATATAATGGCACAATTCAGTGTTTCAATACAGGAGTCGATTGTGACAGCGTAGCAAGCGTAGCACTTCAGTTACGCCGTAACAACTTACGTAGACACTGCTAAAAATTAAGCCAAATCTGATAAATACCTATGACAATAAAATCCCAGAATACGTTCGTTTTCTTACCAGAAAAGTCCAGAACGAAAGCATATTGCTACATATACCGAAACTATCCCCAAGCCGCAAAAGTACAAGCTACAAAGGAACACCGAACTGAGCCAAAACAATTCATTTTATATAGTAGTCAAGTGGCGTGTGTTTAATACCCTCTACGAAACCGTAGCAAGCGTAGCACATCAGCTACGCCGTAGCAAATAACATTAGACCATTTTCCTAGCCTACAAGCTACAAAGGTACAGGGATTCGATTTAGCAGAACACCGAACTGCGCCAATCCATACATAAAGGAGTCAAGTGGCGTGTGTTCCCTCTACGAAACCGTAGCAAGCATAGCACATCAGCTACGCCGTAGCAAATAACATTAGACCATTTTCCTAAAAATTGTGCAATTTCTGTCTAATGTTACACATAATTAAAAATAGCAATAAAAATTACACAATATGTTGGTTTTTTAATCAGAAAAGTTCAGAACAAACGCAACCACAGCTCTATATACCAAAACTATCCCCAAGCCGCAAATGTACAAGCTACAAAGGTACAGGGATTCGATTTAGCAGAACACCGAACTGTGCCAATCCATACACAAAAGAGTCAAGTGGCGTGTGTTTAATACCCTCTACGAAACCGTAGCAAGCGTAGCACATCAGCTACGCCGTAGCAAATAACATTAGACCATTTTCCTAAAAATTGTGCAATTTCTGTCTAATGTTACAGATAATTAAAAATAGCAATAAAAATTACACAATATGTTGGTTTTCTAATCAGAAAAGTCCAGAGCAAACGCAACTACAGCTACATTTACCAATACTATCCCCAAACCGCAAAGGTACAAGCCACAAAGGTACAAGGGTCCGATTTAGCAGAACACCGAACTGCGCCAAAACAATCCATACATTAAGGAGTCAAGTGGCGTGTGTTTAAAGGAGCGGCCGTCACGCCGGGTCGCAGACTTATTGCTTCGAGTTAGCTACGATTTCTGAACTAACAATTCACGCCAAGTTTTTGGGGTTTGGGCTAAAGTTGTGTTTGAGCGGTTTTCTTAGGGTTAATTTTTTTTTAAACTACTACGACCCTAACGGTTCACAAAAGTGTGAGCTACTTAACATCGAGTTTACTGCAAACTAGATTTATTTGGTAGGGGAATATTTCAACCATCTAAATAATTACTATAAAAATGAAACTGAACTGAAAAAAATAATGGACTGAATGAAAAACTGAATTGAAACGAAATACGTTGTGTAGGTTATAATTATGTCTATAGTATTTAACCACATTTGATCATTTTTATTTTTAATTCCGATGTGAAAACCATTTTACTATTAAATTTGAAAAATACTTGACTAACCCATTGACACTAGCGTAAAAAAATTACAACTTCTACGGATCACAGCTGCGACCACAAAATTAACAGAGTAACCAGTTTTTAACCGACTTCTTTGCAATACTGATTTTTATTCTAAAGTCATCTCCAACAGCTCCTAACTTGCGTCACCCAAAATGGTACGAAAATGTCGGAAATACGACGAGCACTAGGTTTTATTTGGCGACGCATATTGCTAGTCCTCACCTATGTGGCGTATACGAGACTATATATTCTTGACACTTGAGCCACCTTTACCTAAGTATGCGTCCTTGGTCCTTTTGTGGATTGTTCTAGCTTATTTATCTTTATACCTTTTTTTCTGAGAGGCACTAGGTAGGTTACAAATGATTATTAGAAAGTCAATGTTCTGTCGGTTAGACAAAAAATATACGAAAGGATTGCAAAATTGCACGCAATTTGCAAGTGTCACAAAAGTATATGATACGGATAGACTCATTCGACAACTTTAGTGATGATATAACTTTTGTTATTAGGGATTGTAAATCTGTTCTTATGATGTACTAGCTATTGCTGGAGATTACAATCACGTAGAAATTTTGATGTGTTAATGTGAGGAAAATATAATCCTCTGTGCTATTTTAGACTATAATCTGCCTCTGTGCGAAATTTCATCCATGTCCGTTCTGCCGTTCTGGCGTGATTGAGTTACAAACATCCATTCATCCATTCAAACTTTCGCATTCGTAATAATTATTATAGTTAATGATACTTATTAACTACCGAAATAAAAATCGCTGGTTCTTGGTAGTGAAAACAAAAGTGTAATAAGTCAATCAGAAATACATAAACAATAAGTATCAAAAATGGACAAAAGGTAAGGTACTTATTGTTTATGTATTTCTGATTGACTTATTACACTTTTGTTTTTACTACCAAGAACCAGCAATTTTTAATTCGGTAGTTAATATTGGTTAATAATAAAAATAAATATTCGGCTGTCCGGTATGCCACCATGAATGTTCTTTATCATCTCTTTAAAACAGTCTTCTGTTAAGAAATAGTATCTCAAATCACGCTAGTTCTATCATTAACACAAAACAGGAAAATCCTCTACAAAGTCTTTTAACATTGACCTTGACCGCTACAGTCAAATTTTTCCTTATCACACAAAAGTAACCCAAACTCCAGTAAGACTCAACACAAATCTGCTCAAACTAATCTCTTCCTTAGAAACACCAACAAAATTATATAACAACACAAAACTTAAAGATAACTAGAGATAATATAATTAATGTTATACTCGTACCCGTTAATTTTACACAACAACAATTTATCAAGAGCTGTTCTGAGATAGAAGGAAATGGCACGTTTTGCTAATAAACTTTGGTAACGACTGTGATCAATGGATGGCTATTGTAATTGCGATTAGTATGTGTGGTAGTTGGCGGGTCTTCAATGTGTTTGTCATGGGGTTTATGGGGTAGGTAGAGATTTAGCTCAAGCAAGGCATCTAATTTGGTCAGTTGAGTAGCTGGCGAGTCAGTGTATTGTTACTAGTAGGTACAAAAATCTCCTTATTTAGGGTATGGGTATTCTTGCCAGTTAGATAGTTGCGGTGGCCCAGTGGTGGCGGCCCCGACTTACGAACGGCAGGTCGTGGGTTCGAACTCAGGCAGGCTAATTACTTTGTGTTATATATTTTATCACCGCTGCTCTCGAAACGGTGAAGGAAGACATCGTGAGGAAACGGGCATGTCTTAGAACCAAAAAATTCTTAGACATCTGACATATCTACCAATCCGCACTGGGACCGCGTGGTAGATCATAGCCTCTTCCCTCTCAAAGAGAGGAGGCCTGTGTCCCAGCAGTGGGAAAATTAATAGGCTGTTGATGAGATGAAGAGATTACCATAGCTCTGAATTAATTCGATTCTCAGTTCAGGCAGTCTTCTTTGGGCTGCGGGATGTTGTAATTGTTGATGCCGCGGCCTTAACATATAGGCTAGTTATAGTCATAAAGACCATTTTACGAATTTGAAATTTTAACGTGATTCATAGTAAGATTCTGCGTGGATTCTGATAAAGCGGCCATTTTAGACCTCCTAGATATAACCTCATTTCGTCACTCATGTATAACCATACTCACACCAAACAGTCACGCCGTGAATGGTCGCGTAGGTGTGCCTGACATCCCGATCATATAAAATACGAACTACATGCAAAATTTCTATCACCGCTCGATACTTGGGACTGGTATTTTTACGAAGCTGTCGGGAGCTTTAGCAAGCAAAATTTTAAATTTTGAAAGTTCTTATTTTCGACAGACGACTGATATTCTCTTATTTAAAGGACTTCAATATGTGTCTACGTCAGACTGTAAGCAAATGATGGGGGAAGGGTGTCATCCCGTGCAGGGCACGCCACGATAGTGGCGGTAAGTCCCCTCTTTGAGGAGTGGCTACAGAGGCGCCACGACGCCCTCACCTTCCGTCTGACGCAGGTCTTCACCGGACACAGTTGTTTCGGGAAGTACCTGCACCGAATCAGGCGGGAGGAAACGCCCGGATGCCACCATTGTGAGGATCGGCCGGAGGACACGGTGGAGCACACAGTGGAGGTGTGCCCAGCTTGGGCGGTCCGGGGCGAAGAGGAATGGGACTCCGTCGCCTCCTTCTGCGAAGCAGTAATGCTAGCGAAGGAGGTGGCGGAACGCGAGAGGGAGAGATCCTCTCGTCCCAGCCGCCGCGGGAGGCGCTCCGGGCGTCGGGGGTCACGCGATGACCTTCGGCCACCGTAGACGCGGGCCTGTGGTCGGTGAGTGATGGGCTAACTCGCCATCCGTCCGTCTTACGACGAAAACAGGCCGTGTCGACGGCGCGTTCGTGTTCCACGCCTCAAAGAGATGACCAACATGGGAGGGGCCCGAAAGGGCCGACGCCCGTCGGGGCCGCGGGTTGTACACTAGTTATCGCGGCCTCGACATAGAGAGCTAAGAAGGAACATGGGTGGTTTTTAGTCAGTAGAAGTCTGACACTCCCTTTCAGTCTGCCCAAGAGCGGGAGGGGTTATTCGATGATTTTCCACCCGCCAAAAAAGAAAAAAATAAGGGTGTTATGGCAAGACTTAGGAGAGATCTATGTTTAATATTTTACGAAAGAGTGAAAAAAATGGTGCTACGTTTTGTAAATTGTACACATTGACAATGAATTCCTAATTCTTATCCATAGTAACGAATAAAATATGAAACGATGAACTTCTTTATATAACGGTAACAAAATTTTCGACTCTAACAAATTTGTATACGACAACACCATATTGAATTTCAACGGAATATCTACATTCTAGTATAACAGGGAAAACACAATTGTGGTAGCAACACTTTACGACATCCTATACCTTCTGGAATATGGGATGAAGGATGTTTATGGATGAATAAATTTATGTATTGTGAGAAGACAGGCCTTTCTTGGGAGATGAGAAACTATTCCGTGCCTAGAGCTTGTTTTTATGCTCTTCAGAGTAAATTGGGAATTGTTCTGGTAAGGAAATGGCAGGAGAAAAAATGTAGCTGAGTTATATTAGGTGGTAAGTGAGATGGAAGGAGCTAGATGGATAGGAATAGTTGCATAAGGGATAGGACACATGGCTGCCGGGATGTTGTAAGAAATACCGGGGCCTCGACGCTAGCTAAGAAGGAACATGGGTGGTTTTTAATCAGTAGAATTCTGGCGCTTCCTTTTGCTCTACCCAAAAGCGGGAGGTGTTATTTGAAGATATTCCACCCGCCCAAAAAAGGGGAAAAACACATAGAGGAGGACGGAACACATAAAATAATAATCCTTCTTAGTCCTTTGTATTCCGCGGCCGCGGTATCTCTTTCAAACAACTCACAGCCCAGGCGTCAGTCGGCCCTTGCGGGTGCAGCTATGTCCCAGGCAGTCAATAAAACTCGGGATACAGAACGCAACAGCGCGCGTCAATAGTTTCTAATGATCACGCAAATATTCGCGCTAGATTGCAGACCTAAATGTTAGTGACATTGTCCTGCATCTGCACGAAGTTTACTTCAGTTTGGTTACAGTTTTAAATTATTTTCATTTATTTACAGGGTAACTTAATGCGATAAATGCGCCTTTATTCGTCCTAACTCAATTTTAACCTACAACAAATAACAAAAAAGCATTACTTGTAAATTCATCCAGAAAACAACAAAATAAGTCCGTCTCATTCGTTATAATGTTTGGAGTGCGGGTATGCCCGAAAGATGTTTATGCTCCTAAAAAACCCAAATTCAAACTTACCTCCTCAATCAAATAGCTGCAAGCTTTTTCTCGAAACCTAAGGCAGAACAGTAACAATAGAAAGCATTTAAGTTGTTCAAACTGTTACTCATATGTTAGTTACCACTCTATCTGCTACTAGCCACAAGTCACAGCCTAACAAAAGTCCTTAGAAAGGTATCATTAACGAGCAGTAGACCACATAACGAAACATGCGATAGCAGTTCTATGGTACTATGTGCAATGTCTTTGTCTGTAACTATAGACAAAGGTGCAAGAGATTTGTCTAGCGCCTATTCATATCACGGCATAGTATCCTCACAGTGAGGACGAAGCTTTAGCTGTAAGGTACGCCTTAGCAAGAGAGTATAGTTTTATTGTATTCGGTACCTAATCAGTATTCTGTTATTTCAGCCTTGAGCTAAACTCTAATTCACTTTGTGAGCAGCCTATTTTATTTCGCTTTCTCATAGAATAAACTTTACGGGCTTCAGTTTGAATAGGTAAAAGAACTTTGAATATGAATTAATGTAAAGTTGCTTTACAAAAGGAGACTTTGTCGTATTTTACTATGTTTTCAAACCGCGGCGCGGATAATGCAACGTTCTACAAACGATAACGATACTAAAAAAGTCAAAATGTACGAGACTGACTGGCATGGTTTTTGATAAGCTGTCGATATGGCAAGCGATTTGTTGGTTTCTTAGGCCATCTCATCATCTCCCGTCGGGGCTGTGGGATGTTGTAAGACATACCGCGGCCTCGACATAAAAGGCTAAGAAGTAACATGGGTGGTTTTTAGCCAGTAGAAGTTTGACACTCCCTTTTGCTCTGCCCGAGAGCGGGAGGGGTTATTTGATGATTTTCCACCACCCAAAAAATGGCCCTCACATTATCTGCCAAGCCTATTCACAATAAATTATGTTGGTGTCGGCTTTAAGTCTAACGGGATTTAACTGAATACAATATTTTACATGAAGTGACTGCCTATCTGACCACTGGTTTGTCTAGTTTTCAGACTTTCGGGTCGCTGACTAGCTGCAGTGACTATCAAACACACCCGGGATCAACAGCTTAACGTACTTTCCGAGGTTTTTTTTTTTTTTTTTTTTTTTTTTTATTGTAGATAGGCTCGCGTTTGACCACTATCTCACCTGATGTTAAGTGACGATGTGGTCGAAGATGTAGCACGCTGGAGGTAAGTAGAAAACCCAGTATGTATGGCTGGTCATACAACCACGCAACAACCAAAGCAAGTGCGGCTTAACCTAAAGATAGACCCGAACGGTTGTTATTAGTAAGTCAAGAGCTAGCCCACATTTTTTATTTTTTTGGGGGGCGGGAAATCCTCAAATACCCCTGCCGCTCTTGGGCTAAGCGAAAGGGAGTGTCAGACTTCTACTGCCTAAAAACAACCCATGTTCCTTCTAAGCCCTTTATGTCGAGGCTGTGGTATCTCTTGCAAACAACCCGCAGCTCCAACGGGAGAGCTAGCCCTCTAATTCCTACTGATGCTTAGAAACCTCTACAAATATCATATTATCGCCTTGGATATTAATTTTATACATTCGATTCATATAATACAAAGTAAAATACCTTTAATCCGCATTCTTTACGAGCTCGTTTATTTTATTGCCCTTTTTGTTTCAAATATTTATTATCATAATTATCATCCTTTGTTTTCTTTTAAATTATGGGTTACAGGTGGGTACCCAAGATATTCATTGTACGTTGGGCTGGGTTCCGTTAAACGATAAAATTTTATTAAATTGTCGGGTCCTAAGATCCGCAAAATATTGTTAAGCCAAGTCTATTAATTTATGCCCGACAGACTTTCCTTTACAAAATATTATGACTCCGGTTTCTGGGTTTCAGTCACAATGCTTTAAAAATATGGCTCAAAAAGATAAATATCTTGAAAACAATAAAAATCACTTCAATGTCACTTCATGTGCATCCGAATGCAATTATCCACTTCGATGTGTATCCAAACGCGATAAGTGCCAACTTACACATCCTACACTATATACACATGAGCAATATTTGTATCAAATTATTTATATTACGCGATTATTAATCATGCTCTCGAAAACGGCTCTAACGATTGCGATGGAAGTGGTGTCTTTTTGAATTATGAGTCATGGGTGGAATCTACTAGACTAGATCCTAACTAAACAGTAAATAAGCAAGTTAAGTTGAATTATTAACAATAATACACAATACACAAAAGTTCTAAAATCAAAAATGGAACTTCAAAATAGAACCATCTCATAAAACCAAACGACATACCAGCCACTCCATATTTTCACATCATCTACTCCCAAGCTCCCGCAGTTGTCCATTAAAAATATCGTAAGCGCTACAGCCTGGCACATTCAGTGAAGTAAACATGGCCCACGATTCAACTTCGGTTACGAATATCCAACTGACTACAGCATGTCTTGTGCATGGAGTGACTGCCTATACGACCTCCACAATCTAGTTTGTATCATATTACCCTATTTTTTTCTAGGTAATCATCAAATGACTCCTCCCGCAAAGCGGCAGACTTCTACTGACTAAAAACCACCCCTGTTCCTTCTTAGCCCTTTGTGACGATCCCGCGGTATCTCTTTCAAACAACCCGCAGCCATGACAGAATCATATTACACTTTGGTGAGACTGATTGTCAGATTTTAGGACAACAGACTATCCGCAACCACTGTCAGAGATCTTCAAAAGACAGCCGGGACCAAACGGCTCAACGTGTTTCCCAAAATACGGAGGAAACTTTGATGCAATGAGTCACCCATACACAGACCAACCTAGACAAGTGCAGCTTAATCTTAAAATTGAGCTGCTTTTACCTACATATATTAACTCAAAAATACTTCAAAAGAGAACTATGAAAAATATATCATAAAAGCGAAAGACACACAATGTTTCCACATGTAATCCCAAACTTAATCCAAAAAATATAAAAACAAAAAGTTGTTCAACAAATATGTCGTTAGCGCAACAGCATGTACATAAAGTGGAATAAACATGGCCGACGATCCAACTTTGGTCGCAACTATCCAACTGACTACAAGACATACTCTGCTTGGTCACTGACTAATATAAACAGCTAGTTCGTGTTTATATTCAGGATATTAATTCTGCAGTTTGCAATGACGAGGGTTTGAGTTTGAGTCCAGTTTGTGGAAAATTAATTTTCGAGACTGGATAATTTGTTTTGTTTCTAAGAAGAACTTTTTAAGGGTATTCTAAGAAATAGTTCAGAGGATTATATTAACAGAAGAATATCAATATTCTTCTGAATATTATCCTCTGAAGTATTTATTTATCTGTCTATTTATTTTCTTCAAAATCTGTTTTATTCTTTTTGTAAGGAATTCTCCAGACAAATGTCTATAGGGAGAAATTCTGATGAAACAAGAGGTCTAATTGTTGAATTATTTACATGATTCGACTACATAATGTAAAGTATTTTAAGTTTCGTTCAAAGCACCTTGAATTTTAAGTTTTTTTTTCTTTGAAGTACGATATACGGTTATATATCCAAAAAACACAATTTTAATTTCAATTCGTTTCGACTACGCGTACATATGTATGTACTTACCCCAAAAAAGAAGCAACATTTACCGAAAAGCTTTATTAATTCTATGTATCCTCCTCCACACACGAACCCAAATACTTCACAATTAAAATTTCAAACAAACACACCCTTTGGCAACACAAAAATCCCTAAAAAGCAACATACAGTAACAAAGCTAATAACTTGTCAAGGGTCTGGCAACATTAAATAAAGGATCCATAATTATGAATGCCAATCTACTTCATAATTAGCCAAAAGCTTTATACCTTTGTGTTCCTTACCTTGAAACATTTGCAATTTAATTTAATTCTGCTCAACTTTTCGTCCATTATTTGAGTTTTAGGGGTTAATTTTAGTTATTATCCGTAATGCAAACAATAAGGAAATAACAAGCTTTGGTTGCTATTTATTTAACATGGGCGGTTTGATTAGGAGCGCCGTATTGTTGCGTCGAGTTTTCATGCAAAGATGAATGGAGGCGGAATATACAATTCACATGCGCTTTGAATATGAAAGGCTAATGAGCGAAATGGACTAACTTGTTGTGTCGGACTAACAAGTTTGCAGTGACTGGTTTTATTTGTTTAAAACTTTCAAAAGCCAGTTTAGTAACATCAACATCAAGAAAATAACTAAAGGCATACTATTTTACTGACAAAAAAAAAGGAAAATATGCTTACATAGTACTATGATTTGTTGTGTCTAACTAACAAGCTTGCAGTGGTTTTATTTGTTTAAAATTTTGAAAAGCCAGTTTAGTAACATTAACATCAAGAAAATAACTAAAGGCATACTATTTTACTGCCAAAAAAAAGGAAAATATGCTTACATAGTACTATGATTTGTTGTGTCTAACTAACAAGCTTGCAGTGGTTTTATTTGTTTAAAATTTTGAAAAGCCAGTTTAGTAACATTAACATCAAGAAAATAACTAAAGGCATACTATTTTACTGACAAAAAAAAGAAAATATGCTTACATAGTACTATGATTTGTTGTGTCTAACTAACAAGCTTGCAGTGGTTTTATTTGTTTAAAATTTTGAAAAGCCAGTTTAGTAACATTAACATCAAGAAAATAACTAAAGGCATACTATTTTACTGACAAAAAAAAAGAAAATATCATGCTTACATAGTACTATGATTTGTTGTGTCTAACTAAAAAGTTTGCAGTGGTTTTATTTGTTTAAAACTTTCAAAAGAAAGTTTAGTAACATCAACATCAAGAAAAGACCTAAGGGAATACTATTTTACTGACAAAAAAAGAAAATATGCATGTAACACAGTACTATGGCACAAAAGGAGCTCGTGGATAAATAAAATCAGGCACTTGGTTCAAACTTCAGGTTAAACCGCCTCTGTCTAGGTAGGTCCACGGATGAGTGACCACTCAATACTTACCGAGGTTCCCACGTGCGTTGGAAATCACGTTAGCTCCAGCTGTCATTTACAGATTTTGTATAACGACAGGTCATCAGTAGCCCGATAATCTGACAACCAATCTTACCATAGGCAGGCACTCTATGAAATACTGGTATTTAGCTGTATCCAGTTAAACTGGAAGCCAACTCCAACACTTTTGGGAAAAAAGGCAGATCATGACATATATGTTACAAAAGAAAACCAAATTTATCCCACAAGTTTAGTTATTTACAATGCAGATGTGAGTGGCAACGCCGGGAGGGGACGCCTTAGAAAGACATACACTGACCTTATTGGTAAGGCTCTTCAGAAAGGACAGGTGCGAAGTACTCGGAACCAGTGTGCGTCTACAGCCGTGTACTGACTGAGCGCGCAGGCTCGTGAGGCATGCGTGCGAGGCAATAGAAAAAACTAATAAGTCCGTCAGATATATTACGAAATAATATTGGACACATTTATTCACGTAAACAAACAATGAAGACTAGACAGTGCTTTTAAAACTCGTGTGACGTCGTATTCTAAGACATTATTTACCGGCAAGGGACGTCACAAACACCCACTCGAATCTTTGACGCGTTTTATGTTCGTCAATTTTATTGATTTGATAGAACAAAAAATACGTATCCAATATTTTTTGTTTTTTTTTTGACGTTGCGTTGGGAGGCCTCCCACTAGGTGGACCGATGACCTGGTGAAGATTGCGGGGACCCAGTGGATGCGAGACGCACGGGATAGTGATGTGTGATGATCAATGTGGTGACACTTAGGGGAGGCCTATGTCCAGCAGTGGACGTCTTTCGGCTGAAATGATGATATTTTTTGATAATCTAACACACGGACTAATTTGAATCATATTTTTTTTAGTCAGGCAACATGCGGTCGGTCAGGCCGTGCCTCGCCCGAGGAAAACAATAAAACAATGAAAATTATAGTGTCGCGCGGCATTCACCCGAGGCATCCTCGCGAGGCTGCGCGCTTAGTCAGTACACGGCTTATGACCAGCTGATGTATGAATGTGAGGCAAAAGGAATATCCCGCCGGGGCCGCGGGTTGTACAAATCAAATCAAATCAAATCAAATCAAAATCATTTATTTCAAGTTGGCCAGTTACAGGCTCTTTTGAATAGTCGAACAAATACTAAATTTTAATAAGCTAATAAACTAAGCTACAGTCCCACTCACAAGGCATAATAACTGTCAGTGCACTGTAGTTGCCGATTCCAAAGCGTTGGTCTCATGAGAAGAATGGCAAGAAACTTCATGGATACTCTTTTAAATCATAATATTGTTACAAAACTTTGGTTACATCATTCATATCGAGATTGGTATATTATCATGTGAGAACGATGTAGCAAGTTGTGCACGATAAGTGTCGACAGTAAAGCCATAACGACGATTTAAAAATAATATAATAATTCAAACAAGCCGTGGCAACTAAGAGTAGAGACTACACTAGTTATCGCGGCCTCGACATAGAGGGCTAAGAAGGAACATGGGTGGTTTTTAGTCAGTAGAAGTCTGACACTCCCTTTCGCTCTGCCCAAGAGCGGGAGGGGTTATTCGATTATTTTTCACCCGCCAAAAAAAAAAAAAAAGAATATGTCAGGTCGCCTTTTGCTTACCCCTATGAGAAAAGGGCGTGAGTTTATGTGTGTTTACAGTTAGTACGTTATTAGGCAAAGGTTTCTTGACTTCCAGTTCGTGCAATCCAATGGCCATTAGGTCGTTAGTTCTACCAACACACCAATAGGGTAGCTTACGAAAAAAATCTAATCAGTCCGTCAGATAGATTTCCAAAAACTATCGGACACGTATTTTTTCTTTTTTCACGTAAACAAACTACGAAGACGATACAGTGCTTTGAAAACTCGTGTGACGTAATTTTCATCAGTATGACATTCTTTAGCGGTCCGTGACGTCACAATCCCCACTCAAATCTTTGACGCGTTCTATCTTCCTCAATTTTTTATTGATTTGATAAAAACAAAGGAAAACAAAAAAAAAGGAATCCAATATTTTTCGATAATCTAACAGACGGACTAATAGAATCATATTTTTTTTAGGTCAGTAAACATCCCTATTATTACCGTATTAACAATATAACACTAGGTAAACCCGATTTACCTCACAGTTATCGGCCCCTTTTTTCCTCAAACTTTTTTCCACGTATAAATCAAATTAATACAGTTATAAATAACGGCGAACATTGAAAAATAACTAAGTACACGCATTTTAAATCTATCTACACGGCATGGCACAAAAAGTATTGTAATATTCACGTAATTCGGATGATTCATGGACCATTAGGTTGCGTTATTGAACCTTCTGAAAAAAAGGTAAGGATCCCTTTGCGACTGAGAGCGGAGGACCAATATTAAGTCGTCGGCCTTTGGTTCTGGTCTTTTTTAATAATGTTATGACTTATTTTTGCGATGATTTGTTATTAGAATAGGGATGTTTACTGACTTAAAAAAAAATATGATTCTAATTAGTCCGTCTGTTAGATTTTCGAAAAGTATTGGATACGTATTTTTTGTTTTATCACATCAATAAAATTTGACGGAGATAAAACGCGTCCAAGATTTGAGTGGGGGGTTGTGACGTCACTCACAAGTAAAGAATGTCATACTAATGTCTTCGAATATGACGTCACACGAGTTTACAAAGCACTGTATCGTCTTCATTGTTTGTTTACGTAAAAAAAGAAAAAAATACGTGTCAAATATTTTTTGGAAATCTATCTGACGGACTAATTAGATTTTTTTGTTAACTACCCTATTGTTTTATTTGTTACTGAAGTGAACTGCAAACGAATTATAAAAAAAAAAACAAATTAAAAGTTGTCGTTATTTCTAAACCATGGCCACCCTTTTATGTTTTTTGAAGTTTTCTCTAGCCTATGTCACCCGGGATAACGCAAAAAATACCACATCGATGCCACATAGGTACATCAAAATCGGTTCAGGCGTTTTGAAGTTATGGTGGAATAAAAAACTCACAAACGCTAACGCTATTATCACTCTTTGTTTGGGGGAGTCGTGTAAAAACATAACACACTTTTTTTGGAGCAGTCGTGTAATAATTTCGTAAATTTTTGTTCTACTTTTGTAATTAACATTTGAGTAAACCACACTTAATAAACTATAATTTACTTACATTGGTGGCTCTGCCGGAACAAAATCAACATCTGCCCAACAAAGCGTTGGCTTCCAACCGGCTGCAGCTAAATACCTGTATTCTATATGGAACGACAGCCTCCACAACCCAGTTAGTACTGGTTAATACGAGACACCTCCATTTGTAGATTTTTGACAATCCCTATAAGTCTGACAACCGGTGCTTTCATAGGCACAAAATAAGGTATGTAGAAAGTTTTTTTTTTAATAAAACATGCTACCAAAATGAAGTAGTTGTCTTATTCTAACACTCATTTTCACAAAATAACTCTAAAGCCTATTTTTATTCTGCACCATTTTACAAATTCAACCAAGAACCCTCATACCGGATTACCCGACCGTGTACACCGTAAAATGTCTTCTACGTTAACGCATTCTCGACCTAAACATAGATACGTAAGTTATGAAAGTACGAATGCCCGCCAATCTAGTGCTGTCTTCAATCATTCCGGGATTTTGTCACGACATCCCATTTCCGAATTCGTGAGTCTCATGTAATATTATATATTTGTAGGTAGGTACTGCCAGGTTCACTGACGGTCTGCTACTTGTCACCTTTAAAACCTTAGTAACAAGGTTGAATATTGGTCAACCTTCAGAAAACTCAGTACCAAGTATGTATATTTTATATGTATTACGTTCAGTCTAATCACAGTTCCCTTTAACAACTGCAGTCCGACGGCGACCTTATTTTCCTAAAAATAAAGAACACTATATGTAGTTCAAACAGATTGGTCAGTGATAGCAACCTGACTGCAACCTTATGGGCCTAACACACGCTCAAGCTTCACCACAGTCTTGCCTGCTCGATTACACGATGCACACAATAAATCGCGCGTGGTTGATAAAAATGTATTACCATTACTAATATGAGCACAAAAGTCACAACGATTTTGTCAGCTATGCAAGGGTGGAGAAAAAATTACTGTGAAATACCTATAGACCTGTGGATTACAGTTGTATCTGTTTTGCTATCAAGGTGTTTGGTATTGTGAGTAGACTTTTATAGAAATACTAGCTGAACCCGGCCTTGCAGTGCCCTTTTTTCTACCTACTACCTACCTACCTACCTACTACCTACCTACTACCGACCTAGCTACTACCTACCTACCTACCTACTACCTACCTACCTGAAAAAAAAAGTATCCTATGTCCGTCTCCTGATTCTAAGCTACCTCCCCACCAATTTTCAGCCAAATCGGTTTAGCCGTTATTGAGTTATAAATAGTGTAACTAACACGGCTTTCTTTTATATATATAAGATCTCTGCTATGTGTGTTTTGGTCTTTTAGTTGAAGATTAATATTGCCAAAAATATTTGTTTAAAATTATAATTGGTTTTATGAGTAATATTGTATTTTCATTGGATGATTGTTGTAGAAGAAGCAAAGAAGTCCTGTACCCAGTGGGTGATTCTGGGCTGAAATGGCAATTGGGTTTTTACATCAGGAATAGCTCAGTAGCAGCCACGGGGTTGGGATTTGTGCCCAGTTGATGACAACAGGTTCGCCTTTTATTACATGGGATTTAAATTAGCTGGCGATATGTGAGTGTACTAATTTAGGCACACCGCTGACCCTTTAGGGATTGCGTGCTTGATGTCATGTTGTGTTAATTTTATTCAATATTTACAAATTTATACCAAAAACCAACCAAGTGCATTTCGGACCACGCACAATGTAGGGTTCCGTAGTTGCCAATTAAAATATGTGAACTTTTTATTAACCACCATGCGTACCTGCATCCGAACGATGATTTTTATTTTAAAAATAAAACAAAGTTTTGAGACCTGCGCTCCCATACATAATGTATAGGAAAATATTTCAAACAAGTACACTTTATAAGTTGGTCGACCCAGAAACGCTTTTTTTTTTGGGTGGGAAATCATCAAAAAACCCTTCCAACTCTAGGGCAGAGCGAAAGGGAGTGTCAGACTTCTACTGACTAAGAACCACCCATGTTCCTCCTAAGCCCTTTATGTTGACTGGGGTATCTCTTACAACATCCCGCAGCCATGTGTCCTGTACCTTATGCAGCTATTCCCATCCATCTTGCTCTTTTCATCTCACTTACCACCTAACATAACTCAGCCACATTTTTTCTCCGACCATTTCCTTACCAGAATAATTCCCAATTTTCTCTGAAGAGCATGAAAAAAATCTCTTTCAACATCCCGCCGCCCCGACGCGACGGGCGTCGGCCCTTGCGAGCCCCTTCCAGATCTCATGGCGGCAATCCGGCAAGGATGCTCGCCGCCTCGCGGGATATCGTGTGGTACCCACGGACTAGCCTTACGGCCATCACCTTTTGGGGTGCGTTCAGGTAGTGGGCGGCCCGTTTCCCTAAAGCACGCGCCCACACCGGGGTCCCGTAAAGGGCCATGGATCGTACGATTCCCGCATAGAGCCTCCGGGAGGAGGCGTTTGGCCCCCCCAGATTGGGCAAGAGCCACCTGAAGGCAGCCCCGGCCCGCTCCAGTCTGGGAGCCAAACGTCGAAAATGCTCCACAAAGTAAGTAAGGACGCCGCGACAGCGGCAAAAAACGTCGCGATCGCGACAACGTTTTTTAATATTTACCAATAAGTGAGGCGTGAAAATTAAAAAGTGCCACCGGAATATTATTAATGTGCATATCTAAACGTGAAATTCCCTCATGTTCCGAAAATGGCTGCCATTCTGGAAATATTCATGAATTTATATTTATTCGTTTACACGCTGTTGCGACGTGTTTTGATTTTTGCGGTTAGATTTTGTTGACGTCGAATTGGTGAATATTATTTATGTATTTTGTTTATTTTTATATATTTGTCTGATATAAATGCGTTGGATGAGCTCGTAACTAAGTAAAACCAGCCGTTCGGGTCGATCTTTAGGTTAAGTCGCACTTGCCTAGGTTGGTCCGTGGATGGGTGATCATCATTACATATTATTGAGTATCCGCCGTCCCTCGGAAAACACCCGGCTGTTATTTATAGATCTTTGGCAGTCGTTAGGAGTAGTCAGAAGCCGTAAGTCTGACGTTCAGTCATACAAAAGGGTATTGTCTCCCTATCGGGTCTGCGGATTGTTCGAAAGATATACCGCGGCTTCGACACAAAGGGCTAAGGAGGAATTAGTGGTTTTTAGTCAGTAGAAGTCTGACACTCCCTTTCGCTATGCCCAGGACGGGAGAGGTTATTTGATGATTTCCCTCCCCCAAAACAAAAAAAAAGGGTTTTGTCTCCCAGTTACTGTGGATGTCAGCGTGTTTTTATTCAACTGTATCTGAAGGCCTTACAAATATTTGTTCCGAGCGGGGATCGGACCCGGGATAAACAGCGCAGCAGTCAATTGCTCGAGCCACCGCGCCATTCGTGCCGTCAAAATACGGTTAAAATAATTGTGATCAATCAAACATAGCTACTAAAAATACAACATGCTATTTTATTTTTCTTAACAATTAAAACAACAATTTATCACTACGGGTCACTAAAGCTTTATCCTTTTCAAATTGTTTATTACACGTAAAATTGTAGTATGCAAATCTTTCTGGTCTATCGCGCGATACCCATATATCTGTTCCATGCAAGGTAATAAATTACAAATTTTACAACCGGGGACCAACCCCCGTTTTGAAAAGGTGTAAAACTTTTACGGGCTGTAAAATTTAAACTGTGCTCTTGGACATGTTAAAATAAATATTTTTATAGCTTTAGTGTGATATGTGCAGGTTATTTTGATTTATGGAATTATCAGAAATGAATATCGAATGGGTTTTAAGTAGGTCAGAATATAAATAATATGTCACAGACTACTGCAGAAAATGTGTATGGGTAATAAAGATACATTAATAAAAAATATAACAAGATAACTGCGCCGGCTCAGTGGTGGCGGCCCCGACTTACGAACAGTAAGTCTTGGAATCGAACTCAGGCAGGCGCATTACTTTATGTAATTTATTCCATCTGCACCGTTGGTGCTCTCAATACGGTGAAGGAAAACATCGTGAAGAAACCGGCAATAACATTTTGATCCATTAATTTGTAACAATATTAGGTACTTATTCACTTCATTCAAATCATAACACGATGATAAATCAGACAGACAGGCAGATTACAGTAAACAAAACTTGTTCAACCTCCACTTCAATACATTTATCTCAATTTCAGTCGTAGCTTTGAATATTCTTCACAAATACAAAGTACATAATATTTAAATTCTACCGTCTAAAGAAGAGTGCAGTTCAGATTGTAAAAGAGTTGTACAGATATTGTCTGTTCCTACAATGGAGTTTTTAGCTGTTTTTATTGTGAACGAGAAAATGGTTTTAATGTTTGTTTTTAAATAAACAGTTGCCACTTAGCGAGGGTTGGTATTTTGGGGAGTAAACAATGTTTTTTTACTCTATTATAAATTTGAAAAATTGACGATGTATGCATGAATGACATTCGCAAGAGAACCAAGGTTAACGACGTAGTCCGAGGAATTGCCAAACTTAGTGGGCAGGGCACATTGTTCGCAGAGCGGATGGCCGACGGGGCTGGAAAGTTCTGGAGTGGCGACAGCGAATTGTTATTTTTTTTTTTTTTTTATTAGTACACGTCATAAGACGTTGCGTTGGAAGGCCTCCCACTAGGTGGACCAATGACCTGGTGAAGATTGCGGACCCGCTAGATGCGAGACGCACGAGACCGGTCAATGTGGTGACACTTAGGGAGGCCTATGTCTAGCAGTAGACGTCTTTTGGCTGAAATGATGATGATGATGAATGATTGAATGGATAACTGTCTTTCATGTACATTCACAAATCATACATAAGTACTAAGCTAATTCACAAAATTAAGCGACAAGATATGGGTCAGCTGGTATCTAGGTCATTTTGTTTCAAAATGGAACCCGCAATCATTATGGTATTTAGCTACGTTAATTATGTGAATGGCAGGCCCAAGAAGTTGGCCCAACGAATTAGACCCGTTGCTGACTGATAAAAGGAATGGCTGATATAAATACAACAAGCTAAAGAAAAAAATGTAAGTTTCTCATAACAATAACAAAATCAAAGGTATTTTGTTAGTGTTAAAAGAAAAAGAGGTGTGACAAACCTGTATCAACCAGTTTAACTCGTCGACCAAGGCAACAAAACATTAAACAAAAAAAAATGCCACCCAAGAGAACCCGCGCCGCGGAACTAGTGCATCTTAATCTCCGGTCATAATTCCTTCACGATGGCATTCATGTTCTCAAGTAGAGCGTAAGTCTCACATAATGAAATAAGTTTCAGGACTACGCTTAAAACTCGAGATTTTTAATGCCTTAATATCCTGTCGCTATCAAAGTTCGTATCTTTACTTTATTGCGATGGTACTGCTTGCTACTTTGTAAGAAAAGCGAATGATTTTTTTAAATATTATTGAGATCATTATTGTCTTTAAGGATGTTCATTATTAGTTGCGAAGTCTCTAAATATCAAAAACCATAAATAAATATGCCTCTGATTTTTTAAATTCATGTAGATATTGTATGATTACCTATCACTTGCTTTCGTGAAATAACATATCTTGAGAAAACCAGCATTACTAAAAGATAACTAAAATATACTAGAAAAAAAAAAAATTTAAACAAAAAATACAAGATTTGAGATCTTTCGGATTCCGCGTCGTGTCACATTTTATTGAACTACCTTTATTGAAGTATCTAAGGTAACGCTGTAACATTGTTTAACAATGATTTAAGTTCTTAAACTCGGTAACCGACAGTTGGTTAGATTTTTTTTTAACTCCACCACCAAACCATCATGCTACCCTCATGAAAACTGTATGATATGACTATAATAATATCATACTTAACAAAACCTTGACCGCAATACACTCAACCAAAAAAACATTTCCTTACTCTCATAAAAACCATTATTAAAAGCGGCTTGTCAAAACATACTGTCAATACATCATGACAATTCCCAACAGGAATTATTCTTCGCAGAACTGATATCCTCTTAGTGAACCGAGTTTTGTACCACTCAGTGTAATGAAAATGTTATTTCCAATTGTCAAGGGAGGATTACGTTTCAACGATACCTATCCGAGATGTATCGCTGATATGAAATTATTTTGTTGAAATATCATCGTTGAAATTTTATCTCGTTTAATTTTGGTAGATTGTTATAATTTGTGGTGACTCTACTCATTTTATGTAGTTAAATAAAACTAAGTAAAAAGACTTAAAAACAGTAAGTCGTAGGTTCGAACCTAGGCTGGCGTATTACTTTGATTAGCAACTCGCAGCTCTCATGAAGTTATCTTAAGCCAAGACTAAATGCCAGCGACTTTGAATGAGTCGGAGGAGCTTGCGTCACTCCCCGTGACTACGAAACGCATCCCCGCAATGCACGTTCGTAATTTCGTAGGGTAACTTTACCTACGTTTCAAATAGTAAGGACTGTCCAGCCCGATTTCTTATCACCATACAAAATTATGTTCGGGAATAAGAATATGCGATTTACAAAAAAACTATTGATTGGACTAAAAAAATAAAACACTATGACCTAAGTATGTTTCTTGTAGAATTATTTGCCAAAAAATCATTACGATCACATGTATTTTAGTACCTATGGTTTTTACTCGTTAAAAGAAATTTTTAGAGATATCTTCACGAATTTTTCTATCGAGTAAAATTAGTTGTATTATGTTTTCAACACACTATGTCACTAGCGTATATCCTGAAGAATATAATATTTTTTTTTCTGATTTTGTTTACTGCAGTGAAATATACTTTAACGCATTATAAAACTCGCGTTTAGCTCCTGTTGTCCCCTAAAGTTATGTCAAACTCTTACATTAATTATCATTCCATTATCACTTATATTAACCTACGACTACTATAAACTAGGTAATTTAATAAACCCCGCTTAGTATTAAATCGACAATCATGTGCTAATTTATTATTATAATTCCGCACTACTAATTCCTTCATTTGTATTATCCATAATATTAATTTGACAGTGCTTTATTAATCAGAATTAATGAGCCGAGTGTGGTACTGTAAGCTCTAATATAATCTACTGTATTTTATTTACACTAATATTATAAAGAGGAAATATTCGTATTTTTGTGTGTGTGTGTGTATGTTTGTAATGAATAAACTCAAAAACTATCGCTCCGATTTCAAAAAATCTTTCATCATAAGAAAGCTATATTCAACCTGAGTAACATAGGCTTTTTAACCCTGTATTTCCTAGGGAACGTGACGTCCGCTAGTAACTAATATAATTAGAGAGAGGGGTAGGACCTTTGACCTCGAGTTTTTTTTTCCAGGTGTTGGATCGTTGAGGACTTTTTACATTTTGTTTATAATGGTGTTTTGAACAATCTTACCAACTGTCAGCTAGGTGGGAATTAGTGTAATCTTGGATGTCTAAATTGACCAGACTATCTAGGTACAGTCGAACAACCTAATAAGTATATTATACAGGTCTTTATAATTCTAGTACACTGAAAATATTGGTTGCAATTTTGTTTTATAAAGGGTTTGCACTAAGCAACTGATGTCAAACGCTGTATTGTTTGACATCAGTCTCTAAACTTATCTGTTTTCTAAAAAGTAAATACAAGTTAGCTGGCTGTATACTTATTAGCTTGTTCGACTGTACATAATCCAAATATTAGTTTTGTGAAATTAAAACAGACACAATAATAGGTAGGTATATAAATTACACTGAATCCTTGCCAAACTGGTATCAGTAGGTACTAGGTGAGCTTTTCACACTCCAATTCTTTCCGCAACTTTCAACATTGTCTTCAACAAATTCAAGAGTCTCTCACAAACTTCCCGAATCCAAAATTCTAAACACTTTAACTCGAAATTCTTGGGCAAAAACAAAAGAAAATTCCACCCATTTTAATCTCATCCAAAGATATACAATAGGAGACTGCTTTAAGTCAACCGACTTATTTACGTCGCCTACTTTAATAACTGTACTTTAAATGACCAAAATTCCGTTTTAACGATTAAAACGGGAAAGTTTTCGGACTGAAATTTATTGTAAGGACGCTCAGTTATTTTTCAATTTGGTAGATCGCGGGTAAGAGTAAAGCAAGCGGCTATTACCTACGTTCCGAGAACTTTCAGGAAATATTGTCGGGATGGGATTGTGTTCAGAGTTAGGGCTGAGCGATTCGGTTTTGTTTTTGTTTGAATTTAGGGTTTGAAGCGCCTTTTCCTGCCGTTTTGAATGAATGGACATTGTAGGTTCGTATTCCACTCGTTAATTTGTTGCTGAACGTGAAACTACCTGCGATGACTGTTTTTTTCGGTATGATTGAGTTTTCATATTCATTGAAACAAGCCAGAAGTTTATGTGTAATACATATATATGAAGTGTTTCTTTTAAAATTTTGTCATAATGTTTTTGTCAAAATCGATTTTTTTAACCGAAACCGTAAAATAAATATTATATTATTACCCTTTGTGTCAGTGTCAACACCATCCTTTGTCCACCTTCGTTAGTATCGTCGTGTGTGGACCATGATTGCCTGTACATAATATACTAATAAACTAAATTGAAGTATATGTTTGTAATATCAAGTTGACAGCTATTCAACTGTATGCGTATGAAAGTATATACGGTAATAACATGTTTAGAGTCAATAAAATTAGCATTGAGAAATTTTTTTGTTAGAGTCGTAGCGACAGCATCCCGTTCATTATGGCGTTCTAGGGGACAAGCCGTGGGCACGCCACGATAGTGGCGGTAAGTCCCCTCTTTGAGGAGTGGCTTGAGAGGCGCCACGGCGCCCTCACCTTCCGTCTGACGCAGGTCCTCACCGGACACGGTTGTTTCGGGAGGTACCTGCACCGAATCAGGCGGGAGGAAACGCTCGGATGCCACCATTGTGAGGATCGGCCGGAGGACACAGTGGAGGTGTGCCCCGCTTGGGCGGAGCCCCGCCGTGTTCTCGTAGCGGCGATCGGCGGCGGCGACCTCTCGCGCCCGGCCCTGGTGCAAGCCATGGTCCGGGGCGAGAAGGAATGGGACGCCGTCGCCTCCTTCTGCGAAGCAGTGATGCTGGCGAAGGAGGTGGCGGAACGCGAGAGGGAGAGAACCTCTCGTCCCAGCCGCCGCGGGAGGCGCTCCGGGCGTCGGGGGTCCCGCGATGACCTCCGGCCACCGTAGACGCGGGCCTGTGGACGGTGAGTGATGGGCTAACTCGCCGTCCGTCCGTCTCACGACGGAAACAGGCCGTGTCGACGGCGCGTTCGTGTTCCACGCGCGCCTCAAAGAGATGTCAGCAACATGGGAGGGGCCCGAAAGGGCCGACGCCTGTCGGGGCCGCGGGTAGTCCACCGGTTATCGCGGCCTCGACATAGAGGGCGAAGAAGGAACATGGGTGGTTTTAAGTCAGTAGAAGTCTGACACTCCCTTTCGCTTTGCCCAAGAGCGGGAGGGGTTATTCGATGGTTTTAACACCCACCAAAAAAAAAAAAAAAAAGGGGACAAGCCGTTCTTGAACAGTGGTCGTGTTCTGTCTGATGATGATAACATTTTATTTTTGGCTTTCTATCTGTTTCGGCTAATCTACGAAACGGCTGGACAGTTTCAACGAAGGTCGCATTATCAATTAGTTAGTAAGTAAATAAGAGCGTAAGTAATATTAGTCATCTTGTTGCTAGATTCCATATTGTGTTAAGAGTGATACCTATGGCAAAAAAGGAGGTGATCCATGAGATGACGAGAAACAGAGAAGTAGGTATGGAAGAGGATGACATGCTACTCCAACCCCAAATGCATTGGGATAAGGGTTGTTTTTGTTGGTTATAAAAACACCTTCAAGGAAACACTTACATAATTTAAAATACCAACTTTCCATAGAAAAAATACAGCTGGAATCACTTCGTTACTTTTTCGTATTTAAAAAGCTGTTTTGATTCGTTCCAAGTGTTTTGCAACTAGTTGTTTTATTCATACCATTTTATAGTTCGGAAAAGTAGTTAGTTTTTATTACGAGCCTGAATCGTACCGTTTAAAAATTGTTACTTGTATTTCTATGCAATTGTGAAATCGGTTTATTCTTCTTTATTCGTAATTTTCTACATTATTTTATTTTTTGTAGATGAAAAAGGTTACTATTAACCTTTATAGGGTATAATTACTTAGAGGTGATTTAGATCAAAGTACATAAATATGCTGCGATTTTCCTACACATTGCATTCTTATTTTAAGTATTATTCAAAATCTACATTTAAACTTAATCAGGGATCGCGTTTAAGCGCGCGCGCGTTTTTATAAGATAGAAGAGCGGCGCTGAAAATAGTTAAACATTAAGGATGGTCACGTTCACTACAAGCCACATCAAATATCATTCATATTAACGCGACTGTGAATAACAGTGTGTGCCTAATCATAGCATACTCACATTTTGCCAGATATGTTTTAAGAACATGCATGGGAGCGAGCCCATTGCCATCAACCGAGAATATATCCAGGCAAGGACCAGAGCATTTCCTGATGAAAAAATCCAATATAACTTAGCTCGACGGCCCAGGACCTTAAGCTAAATAGTCGCGCTTACTAGCCCAACAAGGCAGTGAGAGAAATAACTATATCATTAAATCAAATTGGCTGCAACCAATAAGGCAATTTCAAAAACGACAAACAAAAAAATATAACATAAATCTCAATACAAAATGACAAAACCAAACAAATAAGAGTACAACAAGTCTCGAACATTCCACGAATACGTTCGTGTATCTCACAATTTATCTGTGATATTTTATTTTCTGCATAAACCTGAGAATTTTCCCATAATATTTCACTGGAAACAACTGCACCTGCGTTTTACGTCTTGTTGGCGAGAATTTTAGAACAATGCTGGAGAAATGGGCTGTTCATCATTTTTGTACTGCTTTATGGTGGTACTTTGGCAGTACTAATATTCTTATGTGCCCACCCATAATATACCGTGTTGCTTTAATGCCTCGGAAAGTACGTTAGGCTGTAAGTCCTGGCTGTCATTTATAGATAAATTTAATAGTCGTTACAGGTAGTTAGTGGTACAAAAATATGAGAACCAATAGCTACCATTCATCCCGTCGTGGCTGCGGGACCCGCCGGGGCTGCGGGTTCCGTCGGGGCTGCGGGTTGTTCACAAGTTACCGCGGCCTCGACATATAGGGCTAAGAAGGAACATAAGTGGTTTTTAGTCAGTAGAAGTCTGACACTCCCTTTCGCTCCCCACAGGAGCAGCAGTGGTTATTCGATGATTTTCCACATGCCAAAAAAAAGGTACAATTCATCCCGTTGGGGCTGCGGGTCCCGTCGGGTCTGCGGGTCCTGTCGGGGCTGCGGGTTGTTTTAAGAAACACCGCGGCCTCGACATAAAAGGCTAAGAAGGAACATGGGTGGTTTTTAGTCAGTAGAAGTCAGACACTCCTTTTCACTCCGCCCAAGAGCGGGAGGGGTTATTTGATTCCCAACCCCCCAAAAAAACAATAAGGTTACCTTTCCTACTACCATTCATAGTACCTACTTCTAATTGGGTTGTAGAAGTCTGATAGGTAGTCGTTCGTCGTTCCATGTAGATTGCTGGTTAGACTGGAACTGACCTTTTGTATAGTTGGGAAACGGATTAGTGGATGATGATTATATTTTTGTAAAAATATTTTTTACCCACATACACAAACACCCGGACCCGTATGTAACAACTATCTGTAGGCAGTACGAATATTTGTTTCTTGCGGGGAACGAACCCATGACACGCAGTGCAGCGTGCCGTCCTAATCATAATTACACTGGAAATGTATATATAGCTCTATGGTGTCACCGTGTGTTAAAGAAGAGTTATAAATGCTCAACAACACTTGTCTTTACTCCACAGGTCACTGTTTTTTTCCATAGTTTTTGTTTTGTTTTTTTGTATTATGTTTTTTTTTTAAAACGTTGCTACTCTAGGAATTTCTCCTGTATCGTGGGTGCGTTCACAGACATTAAACTCGCATACACAAATACCCAGACCCGTGACAATTATCTGTAGGTCAAACAAATATTTGTTCCGTGCTGGAATCGAACCCGTGACACGCAGCGCAGCAGTTCATTGCTTGAGCAACTGCGCCAACCGTGTGAGTCTTAAGAATCTTCTTGGATTAATGACACAGCGTCAAAAACTTTGTAGGAGAAACAGTCAACCAGCGATACTGTCCCACTGCCCGTGTCCTCACTGTCCAATAATGCGGACAGCGGGACTTGAATAAAATAAGCGTAGTAACCAATTCGATACCATGCTATTCAATATGTAAGGAATAGCAGAGGAGACCCAGCGAATTCAAATCGTGGGTGCAAACTCGAGCAGGTGTTTTACTATAATTATGTCATTTATTTCACGACCTTTGCTTTCAGCAATGACTTAGTGACTGGAAGGAAGGAAGACTGGAAGATTGGGTGACTGGTAGACTGAAGGACTGGGTGCACGTGAGCAAACTCAAACAAAAAGTATTGATTTCAAATCAGACCGTTACAGGCACAGTCACAGGGCATTATAACTTGTGAAAGTATTCCAAAGCGTAGATCTCTATGGAGAAAAATACACAAAAAACTCCATAAAAACACTCTTTAACGTCTAAATATTGTTACAAAATGTTGGTGACATCATTCATTTTTATATTATACCTTTTTACTATGTAAGAACGATATAGAAAGACGTGCAAATTAAGGGTGTCCAGAGTTAGAAGACAAATCAATTCAAAATCAACCCTCCCTCTCACTGAGACGAGACTTGTCCCAGCGGGGTCTGGTATAGGCTGATTATGTTAATCAGCAAGGTCAGTGTCTGACAAATAAAGATCTATCTACATAGTCCTCATGTGTGTATACCAAGATTAATGTCTGGACTTTAACCTTTCGTGTGGCCGGAACGTACTCGTAGATCCACGCGAGACACAATGACTTTTTAATTGTGTCTTTATACTCGGCATACGATGACATAAAAGAGACTATGACTTCTTTTATATTTTTTTTTTTGGTGGGTGTAAAATCATCGAATAACCCCTCCTGCTCTTGGGCAGAGCGAAAGGGAGTGTCAGACTTCTACTAACTATGACCTCTGAGTTTGTTTTGGATGTTTCTTCTCAAAATAGTGAGGTACGCAACACCGGCCCCATCTCTGAATATTTAAAAAAAAAGTGAAACTTAAAAGTGTTTGTAAAAACCTACATATTTCATATTTGCAAAATAAACATCATTTATCATCGGACGCCTTCAAAAATGTTAAATCGTGGCAGCTATTTTTATGCTCCTCATGCCAACTAAAACACATATAATTTTCTAGAAAAATCCGAATGTTATTGGAAAAATACAAATTATTTTGACGTGGAGCCCTGTTATTTGAATTCGTACGCGCATCTGTCGCGGGCTACACAAATTTATTACATGTTTGTCGGCGAATCGTCGCACGATAGTATTCTGATAGTATTTACGTATTTTTTTTGGGTAGGAAAAAGTAATTTTTTGGAATGGTATTCTGGTTTTTATTTTTTTATTGGAGTGTTTGTTTTTCCATGAAGCTGGACTGAAATCAAGCCTGTTACCTAATTAGTTTAACTTAGTGACAAAGACAACCATGATTCATTTACTGATATTATTTTCTGCAGTAAAGTGCCTATTACTGCCTTCTTGTGTGCCTGCCTTGTTGGTCTAGAGGTCGCTAGCACGATTGCTGAGCATAAGATCCTTTTGGGGGGGATATAACCCCTCCCGCTCTTGGGCAGAGCGAAAAGGAGTGTCAGACTTCTGTTGACTAAAAACCACCCATGTTCCTTTTAAGCCCTATATGTCAAGGCCGCGGTATCTCTTACAACATCCTGCAGCCCAGCAGCCCAGCATAAGATCCTGTTTTCGATGTCTGGGTAGGGCAAAATTCGGTTTTTCTAACAGGAATATTTCAGAAGCATCCATGGAGTTTGAAACTGTGCCTGGTTCACGGCAATTCTATTACATGGGATTTTTACATGACTGTCGAAATATTGATATACTATTCTACCAGCGAGAGAAAACAGCACCTAGTGTAGTGAAATCATTCATCTTTTTCTATTGCATAGCCTGATTTTATTCTCAGCACTAATATCGAATCTGACTGGGTGCAAAAAAATATGATTATAATTCGTCTGTCAGTTAGATTATCGAAAAATATTGGATATGTGTTTTAAGTTTTATCTAATTAATAAAAATTGACGGAAATAAAACGCCTCAAAGATCACGAGTAAGAATGTACTGACATGACGTTTTCGAGGAGTTCACGAGTTTTCGAAGCACTGTATCGTCTTCATTTTCTGTTTAAGTGTGAAGAAAAAGTATGTGTTTTTTGGAAATCTATCTGACGGACTAATTAGTTTTTTTTGTTTTTAGATTGCTTGTCGCACTGATATTATACAACTTGAACAACAACTGCCTAACTAACTATTCAAATCATTCAACCATTCCACAAACACATAATTTCCTTTAACCGTGGCCAAAGTTCACGCTAAACGCTAGACATTTACGAGGTAATACATTTCTGTTTTGAACATGCAAGTAATAATGACACGAAATCCGGTTCCGGTTTTTGCTGTCATCGCGAGCAGCTCAAAGTTTTCAGGGCAATTAGTAATTCCAGTTAGATTACCATAATGCAGACAAAGTGTGGACAAAAACACAAATATATTAGGAAACTCTTGCAGTCGGTTACTGAGGAAATCCTTTAGTTGGCAAACTGAGCGAAATGTAGGAAAAAACTGGATAATTTACTATGGTTTCTGTGTTTTAGTTTTATGGCGACAAATGGTGTTGATTTTAGGGGTATTTAATGTTACTGGCGGACTGTGGGTGTACTCTTTGGTATACCTCAGCGTAACTCGTTGGGGATTTCAGATATTGTGTTTAATAGTAACTTTTTGAGTATTCTAGATTTTATATATATCTAGCTTTTTGCCACTACAACTAATAGGTACCTACACCCTCGTTATTTCCTGAACAGCTCTTAAGATTGATTAACTGATATGTTGTAAAGAATTTTCTTGATGAAAATTAAATGATTAGACAATATACAAAATTACAAAAAAAAAATCTTATACCATCCATTCTAGATAAACTCATCACTCACTCTCTGTTATGCCCAATTCATCTGAAAATAAAAACTTTAAAAAAAGTTACAAAGATCCTAAAGCAACCAAGCAAATTATACGAATCCAAATTCAACAAATTGAAATCTATCCGCGCAATTTACCACGGGTACTCGTACAGAAAAAAAAACCTTACCCTGGAACGAACAAAAAAAAACAAAAGCAAAAGTCACTCATAATAAGGCCCGTTTATTCCCCGTTAAGGGTCAAGCCACACCTGAAGTAAATTGAATTCCATGAATAAATTTTCCCCTGTGCAACATTGAGGCTTAAGTTATGAGCTGAAGGTTTGTTTGGTTTTAGGTGAAATTTTGGCTACTGAACTGGAGCAGGACTTGGTAAAATTTCTTAGAAAGTAATTCAGTAATAAAAACACAGTAAGTATTTATGCACGCAAATGATAGATTTATTTGTTTTGAAATCTCTGAAACTATAAAATTAAGACATGCATTATTACAGAATTGTTGTTACTTATGAATACGGATCTTTCTTATCTTATTTTTAACTAGCTGATACCCGAGGTCGGTATACAAAAACTTCACAAACAAAGACCTCCTTCGAGAACCACTCTATCCATTAGTGAAAACAGCATGAAAAACGATGCTGTAGTTTTTGAGTTTATCGCGAAGAGACAGACAAACAGACGCTGCGGAGGACTTTGATGTATAATACATATGTAGTGATAGTGATATTGTTATTATTATTGACTTAGGCTTTAGTAGAATAAACTTAGTGACATATATATTATGGCTTATAAAATTCAACGGTGAAAACAGGTTAAGCTGGTTAAGTTGTGTGTCTGACGTCCAAAGAGTCAGTGACTGGCGTCCAAAGACTGGGAAAATAAAAAAAAACTGGGAAGTTAACCCGGCAAAATGGGCAGACGGCAGCGTGGCCATCGGAGGAAAAACCTAAAAAATGCTGGCACAGGAACGTGGAGATTGGCTCAAAAAAAACGAAGACCTAGTCAAGCTGTCATGATGCTTTTGAGCATCTTCTTTACTCACAAACTATGGCAAAAATTCTCAAAAAAAAATCCCAAAAATAACCCAAAACATAGCTCAAACAAAAGTCATTCAAATCTTGCGCCACACACAATCTCGGTCCTCTGGCAACATTTCATCGGAAACAAGAACTTATTGCCCTGCGGCCCGTAAATAACTTAATATTATTAGATTACAAATCAAATGTGAATCCTGTTGCTGCTACTTTTTATGTTATTTCAACGGGATATCGGATTTTTGGTTTGTTATTGACATAATTCATGTAACTTGATAAGGCACAGTGTGGTGTCCGTTTTGCGGTTGATGTGTTAGGAGCTGTTAGTGTTGGATTTGGTTACCATTTTCTGTGGTTAGGTGTTAAAATGTCATGAAAATCAAATGGATGGTGGTGTTGACTATCCATTTAATTTTAACAGACTCATAGATCAAATTACAAGTACAAAGGAATGAGAAAATCAAAACACTTACTGAAATAATACAGATTTTTGCCAGTCAATTTTTTTTGGATTAAAGAAAATGCTGAAAAATCTGTGAATAATTTTCACTTTTACTAAATCGTTTACGCCTCTGCTTGAACTTTAGGGGATTACAAACTGTTGTGTTATAATTTAATAATATTTTTCAATGATTATGTAGAGATGATGATTGTGTGTTGTGGTGTATGTTCATTTAGAGATAATTCCCACAAATTAATGGAAGCATAATAATATTCATTATTCATAAATCATCATCCTAGCATTTCCCAACTACGACTGCATTGACTGTCAAAAAATATCTACAAGTAACAGTCACGACCAAAACGGTTATTTAATACCAATCACATTTTATTTCATCAAGCAGACTATTTTCATAAACGACTCGTCTCATTAAGAAATCTTTTCAACTTCAACAAAAAAGAAGTATTCTTGAAATAAACAATATCACGGCACCCTGTATACGAGACGATTGTAAATGATCCACGTGCTGTATAAACGAATGTCCGCATTATACAAATGTGGAGGAGTAGTTCAGTGCAGACCTCTTTCTGAGGGATATACGGGAGAGGAGTGTGCTTGAAAACGCGGTGGATTTAGCAATCACTGACTTGAAGGGGCATGGACGACGAATGTTTTTGTCTGTGTATTATATTTGTATAGCTATGGAGTTGAGCAGAAAAGTAGTAAGGCTGTGAGCGAATGATATCAAAGGAATGGAAAGAGAAGTGTTGGTCGTTCGGAGGCGAGATGACACAAGAGCGTGGAGCTTGGCATAAGCAAAGAGAGACCAAGCAGTGGTTGAAGTCGGGCTGCTTCTGTGTTCTTTGTGACCCAAAATAAATTGGCCTACGGGCAAGAGAAGGATGATGAATACTGGCATGTGAAAGCCATAGTTGTTTTTATTCTATTTTCCTGAATGCGATAGGTACAAAAGTAAGTCCAGTCCAATACCGCACACTCGCACACAGATACGCACTCGTAATCATCATCTTCAGTCAACAACAGTTCACTGATGGACAGAGCCCTCTTCAAGCGCACTGTTGATTACTACCATCCCCTCTGCGAAAAACCCGGATTCGACTTAAGAAAACGTCTACCCCAACAGTCATCGGTTGTTTATACGACCAGCCCATTGATACCTCACTTATTCTATGACCTGCAGGGCTATTGCGTATCTTTTCAATGACAGTGGCTATCATATAGTGTACATCAAATAATGTCAAATGGTTCCATTTTGTACTAAACCATAACCAATTTGACAGTTAATCCATGGACAATATAGCTACAGTCATTTAAAAGAAACGCAATAGCCCTGATCGGCGTCCATTGAGCTAAAAAGCATGAAATGGACCTTTCATAATAGTACCTTTGTCTGTGATCATTTTACACAACGTAATTCATATTATTTTCCTATTAAGATCTATTTTTCTAATGGTCACTGACGCAGTTACTGTTAAGAGAGGTCCATTTTTCGCTCTTTATCGCAATGCGTATTATGTTCTGCTAAATTGGCCATTTTAGACCCCCTGACAACTCTAGTTATTTGTCAGTTACTTGGTTTCGTTGTGACACGCACAAACACACGTTGAAAGTTACAAACGTGCCCGTACCAAACCTTTGCTCCCGTATATTTCTGTCCTTAAACTTCGTACCGAGCGTTTATATTCGGCAAGTATACTTTCAGTTACTTGCTGAGAACAGCAAAGTGGTTATAACGACCGTCTACAAAGTTATTTACTTAGTATTTCATTTATAATAAACGAAATAAGTTTAATGTTAATCTAGGGCTGAAACAGAGCAAAAAATTGTGTTAGTTTTTTGTTCCCTTACTTGTTTGTTCATAGTTTGATTAAACTTTCATAAAAGTTAATGTTAGAATACCTAGTCTGCTGTATAGAACCTTGTTATAGTTAATAATGATTATGTTGTACAATGTTCAGTTTCGTAATTGGAGTTATTTTGAAACGTTTCAAATTAATAAAATATTATCATTATAATCGTAATAAAAACAGACAAAAAAAAATGTTTTTTCTGTGCCCATTAATTTAAATATTTTAACAGTTGTATTTTAAATTTATATACAGAGAAGTATGCTTAATGACTTAATAATGAGTTTCAAGCTACCAGCGATAGTTAAAAACTGTCAGCGTTTTAATGTAGGTACCTCAAACACTATTATACTTCCTAAAGTTCTATTCAAAGTGCCTTGGCTCTTCTATTTGTTCTCCAAGTATAACTTTGAATGATCCCCGTTCCTCCCCCCCAGTATAATAAGGCTGTCAAATACCGAAATGGAGTGGAAAGATATAAACGACCCATAATTATGTTAGATAGATACGACCAACCATCGGAGAGATGCTTTATAGAATTTTAATCAATTCGATCGGTTCGTATCCGCTCATCTACGCTTTAGTGGAGTCCATCCCATAACAGCCGAAGAACTTTCACTCCTAGACTAAGGCCTCCTCGAGTGTGGCCATGTCAACTGGCCTTTTTTCTTAACCTTAAAAAAAAAAAAAAAAAAAATACAGTTTTTTACGTAAAAATGTAGTATACAACACTGGATACATACATAAACTTACGCCCTTCTCTCATGGGAGATATCACAGAACGCTATCTGCTGCGATCCTTACATACACTTTTTGCCTCTTCCCCATTCATACATCTAGTCATAAACTCACTCAGTCAGTTGCGTAGCACTCGGAGTACTACGCAACTGACCTTACTGAAGAACCTCACCATTATGGTCAGTGAATGTTTTTCTAGGCCGTCTCATCCCAGCGTTGTCACCGTGGCTACCCGCAGTGTTTCAAAATCATTAAAGAATACATTTTTTTTTACCATTAAAATTCGTTCTCATTAAAAACATTCACGAAACAAAGGCAATTTTAAACAGGAACACAAAGTTACAAATATAAGCCTGAATTTAATTGCAATTCAAGTTGTATCAACGGATCGCGTTTATTCAAATGTAAGCACTTCGTTGCAGGGAGGCCAGTAACGGTGGAGAATCTAAAAATATACGCTGCAAAACTAGTGAGTTCCACAATAAAATGTTCTGGGAGAAACAAATTGTTTGTACGTATTTTGTATGAACAATGTATTTGATTTTATCTGGAGTTGTGGAAGATTTGTATTGCGAGGTTGTGCAAAAGCATTTTTTTTGTTAATGTCTTCAACTTCGTCTTATTGACTTGACTACTAGACCTAGATGATATGATTTTATCTTCAGAACGTTTGTCTTATTACCAATTTTTTTTTCTCCACACTAGGAATTTCTGCTGCACATATACAGATACAAAGACCAAAAACAACTAGGTATCTGTAGACCAAACAAATATTTGTTCCGTCTGAGGATCGAACTTGCGACACGCAGCGCAGCAGTCAGCTGCTTGAGCCACTGCGCTGGATATTGAAAATTATCCTCTTACCGACAGTAGCAATAGATATAATAATCGTATACCTACGTGAAAAAAGAAAAAAATATGTGTCCAATATTTATTGGAAATCTGTCTGACGGACTAATTTTTTACAACTACACTATTCTAAACATAGTCTCGTAATAAACACGTTTCGCTGAAATTATAAAGAAAACAAGACGCTACTACGCTATCGCTTTATAGCTACAGTGATTTTTCTGAATAACATAGGTAAGTTCTTAATCAATAACTTGTAGCAGCAGACAAAGACAAAAGGTTTTTGAGAAAGGAGAGGTGTTAGTACTTGCAACTGCCGTGTGTCTATGACCAAGATGTAAGAACATGTACCCGGCAAAATTAGTATATTAGGATACTAGTCCCGTCGGGGCCGCGGGTTGTACACTAGTTATCGCGGCCTCGACATATAGGGCGAAGAAGGAACATGGGTGGTTTTTAGTCAGTAGAAGTCTGACACTCCCTTTCGCTCTGCTCAAGAGTGGAAGGGGTTATTCGATGATTTTACACCCGCCAAAGAAAAAAAAAAAAGGATACTATCTGTTGCCAGCGGCTTCGCCCGCTACAGCTCGAAAATTATCCCAAGGGAAGATAAAATCGGGATAAAAACTATCTTTTGTGTGAATCCAGGTTATAAACTATCTGTGTACCAAATTTTATTCAAATCCGTTCAGTAGTTTTTGTGTAAAGAAGTAACAAACATACACACTCAAGCACTCTCAAACTTTCGCCTTTATAATATTATTAATAATAGTGGTTAGGTAGTCACAGTGTAAAGTGTGATGTGATTGTTATGGTTTCTGCTAAACCACAGGGGATAAAGGTGTTAGTTTATGTATGTATGGTAAAAAGGAATACTTTGCACCAATTCGAAAATGCATGAATTAAATTTAATCATGATTATTTTGAATTTCCACTCTTAATACTATATGCTATGACACTGATTTGCGAGAAAATGAGTTTCACAAAAACTATCCCAAGAACTAAAAGTGCTTCTTGACAAATATTCCGACAAAAACTTGCGACGAAGAAAGTCAGTGCTCTGCCCTGCACCAAAGTGCTCAAATCTGCTTATATTTGAATAATATTGCGCTCAAAGTCATGGGAAGTTTGCCAGAAAATGCTTATTTATGAAAATTGTTTCACGCTTAATGTACGCTCTATTGAATTAAGTCTCGAAGTATTGAACTTTAACATAGGTTAAAGTTTGGGGAAAATGTACACCATTTTATTTTAAGGAGTTGGTTCCTTGAAGAATTTTAATTTGTTTATAGTGAAGAAACAGAGAAATACTCGATGCTGAAGTGCATCACTTAACATTTTGTGGGTTTTGTTATCCAAAAGGGTCATTATCATCTGCCTCGCCTTTTACTTAGCTGAACACCAGTATTATACATTGAGTGACTGTCTTTCTGACGTCCACATCCTAGTTCGTTCTGTGTAATAATCATCAAACCTCTTGGTAAGACTGAATGCAGCTGAATACAATAAAAATAAAACATCCCATTAAATCTAATTTTATTTTATTTTATTTTAACTTTATTTATTTAAACTTCATGCACAAACATGGTACATAGGCGGACTTAATGCCACCAACCCACCAACCAACCGCTAACTTTATATAATTGTTTATATTTTCGAGCGTTCAGCATCAGGTGGTGCACTTTGTGTTGACATCTGGCATTATGCTGAGCTGAGGCCCTTTTGGCATTATTAGTTTTAATCATTTTGAATTTGTTTTGTTCATTTAATTTCAGTTCATTTTTAAGGTATTTTTGCCAAATAAACACAATTTTCTTTCGTCTTTCTTAATACCAGTAATTTATATGAAAGGATGTGCCTGTAATTATTCGATGATTTTTATTAAACTATTTAATGTGACATAACAGGCAAACTGAAAACCATCATCCTGGGGCACGTAACAGATATTATACGTTTTTATTTTGACCAAATAAAATTGAATTTGAATTTTTAATTTTCATTGTTAAAAACTATTTAGCTTGAAATAATCTATTATATTTTATTAATACTGCAGAGAAACTCAGAAAGATTCCTAGTCCGTAGATTACTTCTACCGTATCAAGTAAAAGCTTGTCAAATGCATATTGGATAAGCCGCTCACAAAGGAAAATAGCATAATCGATAAACGCTGGAATTACTCGTAGCTAGCAATTTGTAAGTCTGGTTCGATACGTAATTTGTGTCGAACGGCACTGCGAGTATAATCTATATCTTTAGTTAATAATATTTTAAAGAGGAAAGATTTTTATTTTGTATGTAACAAAAAAAACTACTGGACCGATTTGAAAAATTCTGAAGCTATACTATCACCGGGTGACATAGGCTACTTTTTATCCCTGTATTTCCACGGGAACGGGATCTACGCGGGAGAAACCTCGTGACGTCCGCTAATGTTTTCTAATGCTGCTTTCAATCTCTTGATTGCAAGTCGGGGTCGCTAAGACAAGACTGGACTTGATTATAGTCACAAAAACATGCACACAGTGCTAATGTTAGCTGTTTTGCGGTGCAGAGATGAGACCTTCAACGAATTTCTAAAATATGCTATAGCTTTAGGCCACGTTTTTGTCAGCTTCAAGATAGGAAATCATCCCACAGGATTGGGTTATTGAGATCGACAGTATTTTAAAATCTAAGCCATCATTGCCTACCAACTTGTTACTTTACAATTAAGGAACCTATCTGTGGACGCCCTCTGCCCCATTTAGGGGACATAGGACATTAAGTAAAGTATTAAGAACACGATAGAAAATGGAAGTATCTGCAACGGTTTGTGTAACAAAAAAAGTTCTTAAAGCACCACTTTATTAACAAACGTAATTAGAGTTTACAGAGAAACACTTTAATAGTAGAAAAAACGGTCTTCAAACATTGTAGTAGAGACCTAATTAGTTTTCACTACACACTAATCGGAGTTTTATTCATTGAAATAATCTTAAGCCAGTTACACCGCGTTATTGAAATCTTGAAGTTTATCAATAATATTGATACAAGAGTTACCACTAATTTGTGGTTGACTTTATAAAAAAAACACAACAACACGTCATGATTTCAGAAATAATGTTGTAATAAAGGGGAAATAGTGTCGTATTAATCACGGAATACGATGGAAATTCGCTATTAGTATTGTGTAAGAATACGATAGACTGTAGATAGGTACCTGTCTGTTAGCATTTTAAGTCTTCCTAATGGCAGAAAAGGTAAATCATTCTTCGAATATTTGTTAATGATTCTTAAATGATGAAAATTTATATTATTTAAAATTAAAAAACCTTACAATTATATTTTTTCGTGGCCTCATATTTTACCTTTTCAACATTGAATAATTTGTAGAACAATCGATTATACAAAATCAATAGTTTAGATGTAAAGAGGTTACTAACAGGGACACAGAGTTACTTTCTAAGTTGTAATTTGTTTTACAAGAAAATGCCTTCCAAAAAGACGAATTTGATAGAAATCTACGTAATATGTGTAGCATGGAACTAGCCTGCGTTATCTCTGTTATCAAAACAATCTTAACATGTTTTTTATTAATTTCTTGGTTATATGATATGTCAACAATCCACAATACATCACACATACAATCTAGCTTAATACTAAACCTAATGAGTTATTCTATTTTGACGTAATTTGCTAGGGAGACAACGTCTAAGAATGTGTCCATTAACACTTTTCTTATGGTCTCTATTAAGGGGAAGACACTTTGTTCCTATGTGTAGCATTCACTTCACTACAATAAACTAACACTTCACTAAATTAGCTCGAAATGTTTTGTTATCCTAACATAATGATGTATAAATGAAATATAAAAAGGAGAGAAAACTTTGACTGACTCTCGGCTTAATTTCCATCCGTTACTTAACAAATATACGAAAATTATTAATCAATACTATTTCCAGCTACAACGCTCCATACTTGAACATACGCCTACAGAGCGTTAAAACAAGGCCATGCTTAGTACAAATACGTCCCACACGGTAGTTGTTTAAAAAATAATATCCCATTACGGACACGTTTACATTTACAACGTAAACAAACCAGCCGTGTTATTTGTACCTGTTTCTGATGCGACGTACGTTGTTTTTCAACGTAACTTGCTGAGGAACGTATTACGTGTTGTTGATTCTGTGGCCTAAGTTTATAGATAGGTTATCAAAATCGATAGGTTTACGAAATCGTGAGCGATCATTATTTTGGATTGAGACAGAAGTTTTCTGTCAAATACTGATAAAAAATTTTTAAATATTCACGCTTGAAATCCGCGAAGGATTTGGCATAGACGTATGTATTGTTTTTATCCTGTATGCTCGGTGTGTTTCTGCGATAAATAAATATTTTTTCTTTCTTTTCTTTAATTTCTTTCTTTTGTTTCTTTTCTTTCTATCCTAATCGTTATATTGACATTCGTATTTCGGTAGTTATGCTTAGGTCCCATGGAAAAGGGGCGAGTTTATTGCCATCACCGGACACCAGACTACGTAGCTGATACTCAGAAATTCCTGATGGAGAAGTTCAATAAAACTTTGCCTGAGATGGGGATTATGATTCCAAGACTATTCAGCAGTCACGTTTGTGACCACTATTAATACAAAAAAAAAACTAATTAGTCCGTCAGATAGATTTCCAAAAAATATTGAACATGTATTTTTTCTTTTTTCCATAAACAAAAAAAAAAGACGATACAGTGCTTCAAAAACTAGTGAACTCCTCGAAAACGTCACATTTTTTACCTACAAATGACTTCACAACCCCCTCCTCGTGATCTTTGACGCGTTTTATCTTCGTCAATTTTTATTAATTTGATAAAAAAAAACACTTATCCAATATTTTTCGATAAACTAATAGACGGACTAATTAGAATCATATTTTTTGGACTCAGTCCGATCCCCAAATATGTCTTAACCTTAAGTTTTTTGTGATAGTTATACCAATTAGCATAAACACATTAAGAAAAGGTTTTATTAAAATTAACTAAGTATGTCAATAATTTATACTTAATTATGTCACATTTTCTGTACGATAGTTTTCATCAGATAGAATCTAAGTACCTACAACCCGACACGTAATACCTCCGTCTAGGGAATACACAATATATGTTCCACCTACTGTATTCATTTAGCAGCGAAATGTTAGTTCGTTCGAGATCGATGCTGGGAGCCTTAAGAATAGAGGGTTCAAATTAGATTTAGGTCTCTTACTGAGACTTTTAGTTATTTGTTTGTTTATTTGTTTGTTTATTTGTTTACTGGTGTAGTTTAAAATATTGTGGATATAGAAAGTCGTTTTGATGTTGAAGTTTTGTCAATAGGTTATTTCACAAAAAAAATCTAATTAGTTCGTCTGTTAGATTATCGACAAATATTGGATACGTGTTACCTATATAAGTATAAGTATAAGTATAAGTATAACGGGCTGGTGTCCGCAACTCCACGCTCAATGCGCGTATTTTACGTGCGGGTGGGAATATCACTCGATCCACCCCAGCTCCCCGAGAAAAGCCAGCAACCCCTTGGTGTTACTGGCAATCTCGCGGAGAGTACCTGGGTCACCGAAGTATTTGGCCCTGTATGGGGCAACCCCCGGACAGTGCAGGAGCACGTGGGCTGCTGTTTCTTCTTCCTCCATGCAGGCTCGACACAGAGGCGTGTTACCTATTTGTTTTATCAAATTTACAAAAATAAAACGTGCCAAATACATGATATTTGGCACGTTTTATTTTTGTAAATTTTATTATATATATATATGTATATCTTTTGACGTCACTTTGTGGGTTAAAAATACTAACCTTGTGACGTCACACAACTTGACGCAACTTTTCGAAGCACTGTGTCGTTTTCATCTTTTGTATATGTGAAAAAAGAAAAAATACGTGTCCATTAGTTTTTGAAAATCACAAATTAGTTTTTTTTTTTGTGAAATACCCTATTAGAAGATTATTTTGAAGTGATTCTTGTCTTCTAGATGTTAACCTCATCATCATGTGCATTCTCCTGTCTTTATCCCAGCTTGTTTGAGATCGGCGCAGTGTGTATTCTTCTGTCATACGTCTTTAGTACTCGTCATCCTCTTAATGTTAGAACATTCATTAAGTAGCCTGAGATTTGCAAAATTATGTGCGTGACCAGTGCATGTTTTTTTTTGGTGTGGTGGAAATCATCAAATAAGCCCTCCCGCTCTTAAGCAATACAAAAGGGAGTGTCAGACTTCTACTGACTAAAAACCACCCTTGTTCTTTCTTAGCCCTTGTACTGAGGTCACGGTTTTGCTTTCAAACAACCCGCAGCCGCTAGTGCATGACTCAGACTCATAAAAGTAACTGGGGAAATGAGACAGAACTGCACCTCTGCCTTTCGCCTCGCGAAATACAGGCGCGCTATGTTGTTTTCTTTGAAGTAGCTTGGAAGTAGTTCAGTAATGAGTCATCATCATCATTTCAGCTAAAATACATCCACTACTGGATATAGGCCTCCCCCCGGTGTCACCACATTGCCCGGTACCGTGCGTCTTGCATCCAGCGGGTCCTCGTAACCTTCACCAGGTCATCGGTTCACCTTGTGGAAGGCCTTCCAACGCAACGTCTTCCGGTTCGCGGTCACCACTGCAGAACTTTTCAGTCCAATCGGCCATTCGTTCTGCGAGCAATGTGCCCTGCCCACTTAAGTCTGGCGATTCTTCGGGCTACGTCGGTAACCTTTTAAATTAGTCACCCAAAGGGCAATGGAGAGGGTTATGCTCGGAGTTTCCTTGCGCAATCGAATCAGATATGAAGACATTCATATCATAACCATCATGCGGATGTCTTCATTTCTGATTCGAAGAAACTCCGAGCGTAGTCCTCTCTATTTCCCTTTGAGTGACTTTGAGCTTTCTTATAGAATAATCATCATCAGCCTATATTATTCCCACTGCAGGGTCTCAGGCCTCCTCTCTAGGAGAGGGATGGGCTGTAATCCATCACGCAGGCCCAGTGCGTATTGGTAGATGTCACATATCTTCGATTTTTTTTCCTCACGATGATTTCCTTCACCGTTTTGAGAGCAGTGGTGATGATATAAATTACACAAACTTATCAATATAAATTACGAACAGTTGGTCGTAGGTTCAAAACTGCGACCAACTGTTAGTAAGTCGGGCCCGCAACCACTGGGCCACCACCGCTCTCCCGATAGAAAGAAACAACAAAATATTTACAAAAAAATACTTATTTATACAAAGTAAACCTCCTATCTAAATAAACAACAATAACATTCTCGTCTAGTAAATATGTATAATTTTGACCTAATTTAACAAATCAACAAACAAAACAGTTCAAAACTCAAACAAAACTAACAAACGCCATCAAACCTACCTACTCAACAATCAATACAAATGCCACTGTTAGTAATTATTTCTATAATTTGGCAACTTGTGCCAGTCACAGCGAATCGCGGGCCGTCAAGAAGATTAATGCCCACTGCCTAATTAGAAAAGTTTTCCTACAGCTATTTAATGACCCCAGTTGAACTAGAAACAGAATTGGAACAGGACGCACTGTACTACACTGTGTTTCTCTGTGTTTACAGAGATGGGACTCTGTTTGCACCAAGGCAATAGTAAGTATGCGGTGTAAACGTAACGTCAAATGAGCTATTCTGAAAATACTCTTTACATAATATTTAGTCAATTTTAAAACACTGGTATTTAGCTGCATCTGGTTAGACTGGCGCCAATTTCATCATAATAGGGGATCGGACAAAAATAACTAATTAGTCCGTCAGATAGATTTCCAAAAAATATTGGAGAAGTATTTTTTCTTTTTTCACATACCTATACAAAAATTGAAGTCAATACAGTGCTTCGAAAACTCGTTAACTCTTCGAAAACGTTATATGATAGTACATTTTTTAACTACAAATGACGTCTCAACCACATCTTATCTTCGTCAATTTTGATTAATTTGATAAAACAAAAAACACGTATCCAATATTTTTCGATAATCTAACTGACGGACTAATTAGAATCATTGTTTTTTGACTCAGTCCGATCCCCTATTGGGGAGAATCATGAATTCTTCCTATGGGTAGTAACTGCTTCTTGCAAGAGATTGATTGGTAGTTGTATTTTCGATTAGCTGTTACCCGCGAACTTTCTTCCGCTATTCTTTTCAAAAACAAAAGTAGTTTAAGATACTTCTTATAACATCGTCTATAAGCCACGAATAATTTCATTAAAGTCGGTTTATTTATTTCGAATATTAGCCAAAACAGACAAAACTGGTTTGTTTGTTATTAGTCATAATTATTATGCACTAGCGGACCTGGCAGACGACGTCCTGCCCGGACAGCAGCGCCACCTACCGGGTCTTATTGTAAATCTAAAAATCTAAACCATTCTCGAAACCACTTGAACAAAATTAAATGACATAACAACATGCTTGTACTGTAAACACTGGAAAAAGTTTAAATTTGACAGCAAAATCCCCTTTAACAAAATGATCCGCCGTATATTCAATTCATTTGTTAAAAAAAATGTGTTAAATGAAGAACCACTCGACCGATTTTGTTCAAACTTCACATAAACCATCTACTATATAGTCCGAACAAAGCCTAAAAATTTGGTTTGGATAGGTGAGCCCGTTCTTGAGTTATAAAATGACAACAAAAAGTGGCATTGATTTTTATTGTATATAGATTTGGTAAAAAGCTGTTATTTTCAAAATTACAAATAGACACTTCAATAGAAAAATCGATATATTTACATAACACTTACACCGCACGCTTGTGCTTAGGACCTCAGAACAGTTTATCCTACACTTGTACTGCACTTTCCTTAATCGATCTGTGTCGGATTCTACGGACTTGTGAGTCCGACAATTCAAGGGGGATCCATTGGACAATTTAAAGTGGAATTAAAGTGGTGTTAGTAGAGAATTAAAGGAAAATAGTCGACGTACCATCTCTGTTTCACCTGGGTCCTTTGTGTGGTTGGACTGCATTTTCTGATTGTTGAATGTGAGGGTTTAAGTATACGTTTACACTTACACCTCAAAGTCTATCAATCACTATTTCAATTTTAATTTTAATGAATGATGACTCGATGAACTTAGGAAGGGCTAGTTTGTATTGGTTTATTGTGCTAATACTGTACGTTCCAAGTAATGATGTATTGGTATAAAAAAATTGTTTATACTCGTAGAATCTGTTTTAATAATACAAAAGTAACATTGCGATAAGTTACAAAAGTTTCGTAATAATTTGTGCAAGTGCAACATTTTTTGTGTGCTTTTTACATTAAGTGTCGGTATTTAGTATATTATTTAAATCGATTCCCTATTATGTTAGCTTCATACAGGTATTTTTTGATTTCTTATAAAGTAGGTAGATTGATTGCAATAACACTTTTAATCGGAATCGGCATGCCCCCCCCCCTGTTTATTAAAAATGAACGTCATGCTGATAGTCGTAATATCGAAACACAAAATACCGATGTTTAAATGCCCGAAAGTGTTTCCGTCAGGAAGTCGACGGAGCCCCGCTGCGGGGCTCCTATTTCTGTTGTAAGGTTTAAATTTTAAACTTTCGGGCCAATGAACTTTCGGGATTTTAAACTTTCGAACAAGCAACCATTCGGCGTTTCAATTTTCGAGATTTCGTCCACAGGTGTTTTAAAATTCGGGATTTTTAAAGTCCTTGGGTGGATGATATCATCAGGAGCTTGGGATACGGGTAGATGAGAGACGCACAGAACAGAGTAAAGTGGCAGAAGAAAGGGGAGGCCTATACTGTTGGGCAGTGGTTGATTACGGGCTAAAATAATGATGATGATGATGATACGTACCCCGGGCAAGCAATTAAGAAAGGGTTTCGAACTTTTTGTATGGAGGCTATTTAATCGAAATAAGTGCTTGAAAACGAGAAAATAATTCAACAACGAATCGATTTTGTAGAATTGAAATTGATTGAAAAAACCACCCATGTTCCTTCTTAGCCCTTTATGTCGAGGCCGCGGTATCTCTTACAACATCCCGCAGCCCCGACGGAAAAATATTACCGACTTGAGTCAGTCATGCATTCACTTGCTCTTAACCCTATTCATTTGAGGTTGGCGCAGCATGTTCTCTTCTTGCCATATAATTCATCTGTCGTGTCTTTGGTCTTCCTCTATTCTTTTATACCCATCCCACATTCAATACTCAAAACTTTTCTCACGACATATTACTCATAACTCCGCATCACATGCCTCCACCACGACAACTGAATACCACGCAACTTTTCACCTTCAGACTTTCTCCTATGTACGCATTTCTGATATCTACCAACTTGGCTTACAAAAGATATCAAAGTAATCGTGAAGCTTTCAATCACATTTTTTTTTGACAATTCCATTTCATAGAAGATCATTATTATCATTTTCTGAGATAAATTCTGTTAGGATCTTGTAACCCCATATTATTTAAGAAGCCAAAACGACTCTTCATCAAAACCAACAAATTTCTTCGAATCCATCAAAACCAAAAGTACTTTCAGCACAAATTCCTTGAAGGAAACTAGCCCAGTTTTCAACTATAATAACATCCATTTATATAAAGGTTTTCTAGTCGGGAACACACGCCATCAGCTTTCGTGACCAAATGGGTATCATTACCAGCGAGGTACTGAGATGAAATATAGAAGACTGGTGTAACAATACTGGCTGATAAATTGCTCCCTGGATTACAAATGTTTGCTGATTCTTAGCCTTTTTGTTTGCTGAAGAAAGGGCTCCAACGCTTTTTTAAAAGACACGCTTTTTTGGGATAAAGGACGGCTATTTAAGGTCCTTAGTTAAAGGCCTTATCGCGATCTTTTTATTTTATTTTTTTAAGTTATTTTTCCGGGATCAGGTCAGGCGTCTGGAAGGTGTTTTTTCAAAAGGTTTTTTCGTGAAAAATGGTTTTTATTGTTACATTGTTATTGTACTGTTCCGGTTTAAATATAATTTATGTCTTCTGTTTCAACTGGAAATAGATAACTGGTGAACTCGCATTTTCTTAGCATTGTTTGGTTTATGTCAGTTTTGTATTACAACATAACATTACGCCTGTCTGTCTAGGCAGAGGTGTACCCATTAAAATACTCATATTTCACTAGTTATTGTTAAGTCCTATGAAATAGGGGCGAACAGTCAATGTGGCGACACCTGGGGGAGGCCTATGTCCAGCAGTGGACGTCTTTTGGCTGAAATGATGATGATGATTAAAAATTATTTGTCCTAATTAAGGACGTGCGTAATTCGCCATAGCAGTATCCACTCACATCACTTTAGATCGCCTTACTAATTTATTCCCATCAACAAACGACTTTTCATCAAAACCAACTCTTCGAATCCATCAAAACCAGAAGCACCCTCAGCACAAATTCCTTGAAGGAACCTAGCCCAGCTTTCAACTATAATAACATCCATTTATATAAAGTACTTATCAACCCCAAACATATAATATAAAAGTTGATTGTCCCACATTTTCACAATTAACGACAAAAGTATTGAAATAAAACCGGACTTATCTCTCGACCAAAACAGCCTTTTTATTATTTAAACGGTCGTTCCCTTATCACGTGTAAATTGTATATATTTTCAGACATTCATATTGTCTGTTGTGGTTTCTCTCGTTATTTTTTCAAATGTTTGTGTATCTGACAGGTGTAATAAAGCAACGATGAGGTAGTGAACGCAACTATTTGTGTGTGTGTGTTTTATACGTAGTCTTCCTCATCTGTGTAGGTTGTAAGTGTGAGTAACATGGATAGAACGACCAATATTTCTGTGGGTCTGTTATAATTCCTGGAATTTATGTTCTTTTTTCCATCGGTTAAACGTATATGTTTTTGAAAAATATCATCATCATCGTCAGCTTATAATGTCTCCACTGCAGGGACTCAAGCCTCCCGGATGCCACCATTGTGAGGATCGGCCGGAGGACACGGTGGAGCACACAGTGGAGGTGTGCCCCACTTGGGCGGAGCCCCGCCGTGTTCTCGTAGCGGCGATCGGCGGCGGCGACCTCTCGCGCCCGGCCCTGGTGCAAGCCATGGTCCGGGGCGAGGAGGAATGGGACGCCGTCGCCTCCTTCTGCGAAGCAGTGATGTTAGCGAAGGAGGTGGCGGAACGCGAGAGGGAGAGAACCTCTCGTCCCAGCCGCCGCGGGAGGCGCTCCGGGCGTCGGGGGTCTCGCGATGACCTCCGGCCACCGTAGACGCGGGTCTGTGAACGGTGAGTGATGGGCTAACTCGCCGTCCGTCCGTCTCACGACGAAAACAGGCCGTGTCGACGGCGCGTTCGTGTTCCACGCGCGCCTCAAAGAGATGTCAGCAACGAAGAAGGAACATGGGTGGTTTTTAGTCAGTAGAAGTCTGACACTCCCTTTCGCTCTGCCCAAGAGCGGGAGGGGTTATTCGATGATTTTACACGCACCAAAAAAAAAAAAAAAAAAGGGACTCAAGCCTCCTCTTTATGAGAGGAATGGGCTATAATCCACCACGTGAGCCCAGTGAGGATTCGTAGATGTGACATGTCTTAAATTTTTTTGGTTTTAAGACATGCCTGTTTCCTCACGATGTTTTACTTCATCGTTTCGAGAGCTGTGGGGATGAAATAAATGAAGCAAAGTAATGCATTTGCCTGGTTTTGAACCCACAACTTACTGGTAAGTCGGGATAGCCACCACTGGGCAACCGCTGCTCCATTGAAAAATATGCATCAACATAAAACAAAATTTTATTTGGCGCCTAGTTAAAAAATCTTGTAAGGTTTTTCGAGAGAATAATACACATTATCTTATAAACACAATCAAAATATTTCATAAAACAAATCAGTAACATTTTGTCACTTGCAAAACAAGTTTCATTCATCTAATAAAGTATTGATGAATCAAAATTAAACAAACAAAGTTGTCAAAAGCTTTTAAATCAAAAGACAATGTAAACTAATTAAAACAAAGAAAATTAATGAAACTACATTGTTTTTTCATGTCTCTCTTATAAGATATTGAAATATCTTTCAACTTTGTTGTTCAAATAAAACAAAAACAGCTTTTGTTTTCGTCTTTTGACTCATAAAGTCATACAAGTGACAAAGAACGACGAGACGACAATTTTTTTTTATTTAAAACAAGATTAAGAACCATCATCATCAACACCCTAATAATGTACCCACTAATGGGACTCAGCCCTTCTCTCTTAGAGAGGGAATGAGCTATAATATACCACGCGGGCCCAGTGCGGATTGGTAGATTTATTTATTTATTAAAACTTTATGCACAAGTAATGAAACCGTACAAAGGCGGACTTAATGCCTTGGGCATTTTCTACCAGTCTACCCTAGGGTGATGCAGAGACATTAGATACACAGTAGATGTCACATGTCTTCGAATTTTTTGGTTCTAAGACATGCCGGTTTCCTCACGATGTTTTCCTTCACCGTTTTTAGAGCAGCGTTGATTAAATAAATTACATAAAGTAATGTGCCTGCCTGGGTTTGAACCCACCATCACCATTTTACAAGAGGAGTTACTAGGTTGGTCTGTGGATGGGTGACCACCCATTACATACCGAGTTTCCTCCGTGCCTCGGAAAACACGTTAAGCTGTTGGGTCCGGGTGCCATAAATAGATCTTTGGCAGTCGTTACAGGTAGTCAGTGACCTGAAAGTCTGCCATCAGCAAACGGTATTGTATTACCCAGTATTAACTGAGTTGTGGAGGTCAGATAGGCAGTCGCACCATGTAAAATACTGGTATTTAGCTTTATCCAGTTAGACTGGATGCCGACCCCGACATAGTTGGGAAAAGGCTAGGCAGATGATGACAGGAACATTTTATGGATCGAGGATAATGTAGCTTCACATTAGTATTTTATATCCGTGAGAGGTAGTTGAAGTAGTTCCAAAAGTTAGATGTTCCTGAAACTCAGACAGAAAACTTATTTTTTTTTACCTTTGTATTAGTATAGAAGTATAACTATTTTACTTAGGGCCGGTTTTTCAATCGCCAGGTAACTTTTATCTGACGAATATGATTGTCATTTTGACAGTGTTTGTTTAGGTAATCTGTCAATACATCACATGTCATGTATTCATCAGGTAAAAGTTAACTGGCGATTGGAAAATCGGCCCTTGGTGTGAATATAATCACACTATCATACTATTCATATTTCATATCATATCATACTTCATACTTCATACTAATATTATAATGGCGAAAGTTTGTGGGTGTGTGTGTGTATGTTTTTTACTTCTTCACGTCTAAACGGCTGGAGCGATTTCAATAAAAAAATGTATGGAGTTAGCTGACAACCTGGATTAAGACATAGGATTTTGATCCCGATTTTATATTCCTGTGGGAAAATTATCGTGTTGTAGCGGGTGAAGCCGCTGGCAGCAGCAACAGCAAGTAACAAATAATTGGATTTAATTTCGTTGTGCAGATACTGACAACCCCATCAGTAAAAACCGTGACAAAATGAATGTATATAAAGTATATTACACGAAATATATCCCGCAATGGTAATTACTACACAATCGCCTTACGAGGTGGCTTTGCTACCCAAACAGCAGCAGAATACCCAAAATCTAAAGCTAAATTTTCAACTAAAAACTCTTCAATTTGTCGTAACAAAGCACAAAACAGCGGCGAAACAAATAATAAGTACGGTCACGACACAACAGAACGCTGCAACGAACACAACATCTTTTATTTTTACACAAACTTTAAATTTAAATCTCTTTAATCACCAAAGAGCAGAATCAAAGCGCGGCAAAGTTATTTATTCCCGCGAGTTCACTAGATTTATAAGGCAAACTTGTGAGTTCACCTTCTTTGTCACACTGTATTCCTTAAATTTTGTGTCCTGAGTTATAAGTGGAAGCGACTGAGTGTTGTTAGGAATAATTAAAATATATTTGAGGAAAATCAAAATTTTATAAAAAAAAAAAATGGAGAGGGAGAAGAATGCAAAATAAAAGATTTTGTGTGAAGAATGGGGTAGTTAACTAAAAAAATCTAATTAGTCAGTCAGATAGATTTCCAAAAAATGAAGACGATACAGTGCTTTGAAAACTCGTGTAACGTCATATTCTAAGACATTAGTATGACATTTTTAGCGATTAGTGACGTCACAAACCCACACTCAAATCTTTGACATTTAAATTTGATAAAACAAAAAACACTTTATTATTATTATAGTTAGCCTATGTTGTCCCACTGCTGAGCAAAGGCCTCCCTCCAATCCTTCCAACGGTCACGATACAGTGCAACGTCGCTCCGACGATAAAACAAAAAACACGTATCCAATATTTTTATCGAAAAATATTGGATACGTCTGGATTGGATCTAACTGACGGACTAATTACAATCATATTTTTTGACTCATTTCGATCCCCTAAGTGTTTATAGTAGTACAGTTTGGTTATGAGGCCCCAAATATTTATAGAGGTATGTAAAAGTTGAATTTCTATTAATTACCTTCTCTCCGCTCATAACTTGAGCATACATAGACTCAGGAGCAGTTTAAATTGCTTTTTCAGGCACAGCGCTTCTATTCAGGTCCCAACAATACAACAAGTCTTAGATTTAAATTTCCTTTGCCAATTCTCAAAAGATACTTTGTAAATGAGCTTTGAGTAACAACTTTGAATTCAGAAATTTAAATATTCTTCAACTTTTGGACCTGTCTTTAGTTTAGCCACTCAGTTTGCTGAAGATCTTCCAATTAAACTGATTCGGAATAAATTGAGATGGTCTTCTATCTAGGCAAAAAGCTTATTTATATTTCAGTGAAACTTTTGTAAAGAGAAAATTTAATGGCACTTGTAAGTGATCTTTAAACCTATCATTATAATTGAGACGAAGATTGTGTATTAACTTGAGTTATGAAAAGCGAAAACCGTTTAGAAGTTGAAGATTCGAGGTGTATTGGAGTTTATGACAAAAATAAGAAGAGGGGATTAATAATAAATGTTTTTAAGTTTTTGAACTGACGTGGTCACTAACATTAAGACTGCTAATAGGATATTTGATATCACTATCGGCGCTGTTACGATCACCAAAATCACGGGTCCCCATGGGTCGAATCTATGATCATAGTAGGTTATCAGTGTAAATGATAATAATGGACTGCTGCGCTGCGTACCGCGGGTTCGATCCCCGCACGGAACAAATATTTGTATGACCTACAGATAGTTGTTCCGGGTCTGGGTATTTGTGTATGTGAGTTTAAATGTTTGTGAACGCACCCACGATACAGGAGAAATTCCTAGTGTGGGGCAACGTTTAAAAAAATGCTTTTAACATAACATAACATCACGCCTCTAATCCCCGAAGGGTTATGCAGAGCTGTACCTAATAGCACACCCACATTTCGCCAATTATCTTTAAGTCCCATGTAATAGGGGGCTAGCCTATTGCCATCAACCGTGGCTGTTACTGATAAATTCCTGATGGAAAAAGCCAATAACACTTTACCTGACCCGGGATTCGAACCCAGGATCTCATGCTTATCAGTCGCGCTTGCAACCACTAAACCAAGGAGGCAGTAACTAGGTAGTATAATTTAACCGTCTGAATGTATTTGACTAGAAAAGATAACGTCCATTGGGAATATTTTACAATTAGCCCCATATTTCATTCATCATCATTCCAAAGCTATCCCATTTTAATACTAGTTATAAACTATCTGTGTACCAAATTTTATCCAAATTTATTTACGAGTTTTCCATACATACATACTTACCGCGTTTATACAATTAGTAGAATTACTGTGTAGTTTTATTGACATACTCGTAAAATAGAGCTCTATTCGCCCCTTTGTGTATTTAAAGTAAAATAAACCTGTTTATGAAACTGAGAAAAACATGAATGTTTTAACGCCAGACGACAGAGAAAACTAAAGCTATCCTACGACCAGTTCTATCGTAAATCGTAAGTCGTAGACAGTTTACATCTACATACTACTGCATTAGTAAAGGCACCGTAAACTTTAGTGTCGTAGAGCTGAAAATGTCTGCATTAACTCAACTCAAAACTCTGAAGTCCTGAAATTCTGTACTTTAGATACAATTTGAAGGATGGTGGAACGGTGTAGTAACCAATCGGAAAAATCACATCAAAGTTATATTCATCACACCTGAAATCCACTAGGGGTACATTAGGAGGTACTTACAATTTTTTTTTAAATAAAAATCATTGCCCCATACAATAAGTAATAATATGGAATTTCTCCTGTATCGTGGGTGCGTTCATAAACATTTAAATTCACATACACAAATACTCAGACCCAAAACAAGTATCTGTAGGCCATACAAATATTTGTTCCGACGGGGATCAAACAAGCGACACGCAGCGCAGCAGTCCAATCGCTCAGCCACTGCGCCAACCATGCCGTCATGTTTGTTTCTTAGCGAGTCATGTTTTTTTACCGTGTAGAAGATGTTTAGTCTATAGCCATCGACTACGCACAAATCTATCTACGTGACTGCAACTGAAAAAATCCTGTGAGGAAGAAAGACATCATTGCTATTCATCTTGGCAATGCTGCAAGTCTTCTGAGCACATTTCCGTATGACAGCGATGTGGAGGAGTACTTTGACGTCTAAGCGTTGTTGAAATTTTGATAATTCGTTTTTACTTAAAACTTGGCCCTTTTTACCCGACTACGACGAAGCCAAAAGGATTTTGACGTTCGAAAAGTGCTGATTATTAGCCTAGTTTGAATAAATGAGTTTTGACTTGATTTGGATCATTATTATAAAGGACAGTCGTAGTCGCATGCCACCTTGCTAATGGCAACTAGCAGCTGACTTCTGTATCATGAGAACGCCATGAAGGAGCATCAGGTATCAGTGGCATGCGACTACGGCTGTCCTCTATAATAATTATCTACTTACTAGACGATTTTTTTTTGTTTTCTACTTTTAAGACCGCGGTTTTATTAGTCTGCGTTTTTATCCGTGGTCGGGTTTTAGTTTTTGAACTTATTTTTTAAATATTAGTTTAAAAGTCAAATGCAATAAATAATATTACCTATAATTATGTTAAACTATTAATCAATCACGATGTTTTCCTTTACCGTTTTGAAACCGGCATGGCTTAGAACCAAAACATTCGAAGACATGTGACATCTACCAACCCGCACTGGGCCCGCGTGGTAGATTATAGCCCATTCCCTCTCAAAGAGAGAGGAGGCCTGTGTGCCAGCAGTGGGAACATTAATAGGCTGTTGATGATGATGATGATGAATCAATAACCTTCCTCTACACATTCCAATAAAATATTACATTACGAAAATAAACCAAACTCTTCTAAACTCGTCCACAACCCGCCACAACGGTCAAGTTCTCACAATTCTATAAAAGTACGTCTAAACGACGCAAAGTTTAAAACGCTTCCTAAAACGGGGGGTCAACGTCCTCTACTCTCAGGTGTGCGGTAGACGGGATTCATGGGGAGAATTTCTTTCGCGACTCAGAAAGAAACTCGACCCTTACCATTTGTGCTTTAGTTTTTCTTATTTCCGTTTTTCGTTTTTTTTTTTTGTTTTAAGGTATGGTTTTGGAATATTTAGAGTCGAAAAAGAGAAAAACTGTCAAAGTGCAAGTCGAATTTGCTCATGAAGGGTTCCGTACCATTGTAGTTTTAATTTGTGTATATATTTAATGTGTATTTTTTATGAAATAAAGAGTAATTTTTGCGTTTAATGTAATCTTTTTAAAAACTGTTACGACTGTTTTACAACCTAATTAACAAGTTTAAGACGTCTACTCCTCGTTGGTATCAGAATATTAAACAGTAAAATAATTAATGAAATATTGTTTTTCGTGTAAAAAAAGTTGCAGTCTCAGTAGCAACCACAGAGTCTACCTACATGTGTCCGGTTAGTAGTATTTGTCTCGCTTCTAATACAAATCATCGGCACGATTCTTGAGCGCTGACTTTCACCTGCGCAAAGTGAGTTTTTGGGTCCCTTTGGTGGTATGGAGTAAGGCGCGGGGGCGGGGAAAGTGCAGTGATTGGCCCGTAGCGCATCGCGTCATACCCGTCACTCGGGATTTGTTCTTTACTCCTGTTGCACATACCTTTTTTTATTTTTGGCGGGTGGAAAATCATCAAATAACCCCTCCCGCTCTTGGGCAGAGCGAAAGGGACTTCTACTGACTAAAAACCACCCATGTTCCTTCTTAGTCCTCTATGTCGAGGCCGCGATAACTAGTGTACAACCCGCGGCCCCGACGTGCTGCACGTACCTCACGACGAATAAATAATAATCGGGTGTGCGTTTTGTTTGTCATAAGTGCACGATACGCACAGCGATCCCCACTCTTCCGCCGAGCGGTCAAGAACCGTGCCGGTATCGGTGCAATAAATTGAAAAAATATATGTTATATATTTCTAAATCTGTCCACATACCGATGGTTACTTGTTTAATCTAACACTCCCTGAATATAATTATTGTCTAGTCTTCCAAACTAACTAGTTGAAGACGTCTTTATCCTGTACAACCCCCTCCAGGTGAAATTGCTTTGAGTGTCTAATCAAAGGACTTGTTAGGCTTTACTAGTAACGACTTGTAAGATTAAAACCGATATTGGGTTGGAGAACCTAGATCAGCGATAACTGTTTTCTCAACCTTTAGTATTTCTATATTAAAGGTAGAGAAAGCAAAAAAAATGTCAAGAGGAAAACCATCGATATGACAAACTACGTGTTTTTTTTTTAAACGGTGCCCCACACTAGTTATTTCTGCTGTATCGTGGGTGCGTTCACAAACATTAAAACTCACAGACACAAATACCCAGACCCGAAACAACTATCTGTAGGCCATACAGATATTTGTTTCGTGCGGGGATCGAACCCGCAACACGCAGCGCAGCAGTCCATTGCTTGAGCCATTGCGCCAACCGTGCCGTCAAATTAAGTACTTGCTTTTCCTCTTGCACTGATAAGTTGATTTAAATGCACTTACTTCTACTCTTCGATTCCATACATGTTTAACTTTTCCATCATCGATACACTTCAAAGCCAGAATTAAAACAAAATAATGTAGGGACCAAGTTTTACAGTTAGATGTACAGTTTCTTGCCAAGTAGCGCCTCTTTTAATTGCAAACTTCAAGTGGTTTTATTATTATTGTACCGCCGCCGCTGATGAATTGTAATTTGAGGCAAAAGAATTTAGGTCTTTTGCAGTATAGCCTGGTTTTTCTTTGCGTTCTAAAGTAAGTAAGAAAAGATAAGAAAGAAAACAGGAACTCTAACAAACTGAGCAATCCAACTCCCAACACCGGATTCAGATAATTCTCACAGAATTACAGTCAGTCTACAATGGTAGTTGCTTTCAACCGCTTGCACTTGAAACTTAATGTTTGTGAGCTCAAGAGATGTTTATTCTCTCTGAAAAGAACCTAGATGTGGTTCGGTACATGCTGTAAAAATGTATTATTTTCTTCTTTGCTCTGACATTGCACTTCGGGATAACGTTTAGGTATTAGAGACTTGGGATTTGGACTTGGAATGGATACGTGCACTTGAGCAGAATATTGGTTCATGCTGAAAATTGAACTACTTATTGAAATTGCGAGTAGCGTCGTAGGATATCTGTGTAAATAATGCTTATATTGTGTCTTTTATAAAATACGAATCACAATTGAATTGACATAAACTTTTAATTTTTTGAGTATAACAACCAGTCTCACGCAAGGGTATCGTATTATCCAGAACTAAATTAGTTATTTAGATATGCAGTCGCTCCAGGTAAAATAATGGTATTCAGCTGCATCTTGCAGGTGGCAGATACCTGTCAGAAAAAAAAATACTTTCCTTTGATTTTGTATACTCAATTTGTTTGGTTGAAGTCGAATGTAACATCTTGGGAAAAATATAGCTTTAAGATGATAATTTTTAATTAGTTGATGTCATATTATTTATGGATTTCAAAACTATAACGCTGTATGATATAACTGAAAGTTATCGGTAAAGGTTTACACTCAGCTATGAGATTATGCAAGCTAACAGTAACAGTACGAACATCTGAATTAATTACATCACCAAAGTACGCAAAAAAAAGCAAACAGACCTGATAATACGCCGCCCTTATCTCCATTATCAAGAATCTTTCTTCAAAAACTCGCTTGCAATAAACTATACATGAGCTCAGCACACAAACTTGGTGAATTACAAATCGATTAACCACCAATTAAGCGGGGCAGACGGTAGCTCTTCACAGCTGTGTGGTCGGATTGTGGTCGGAGTGAATGCGGTCCCTGTGGTTCAATTAAGAGTTCCTATATAACTGTAAATCGATTCATTTAAATCGAATTCTAGAGCTGTCACGGCGTAATTTGTCTTCGAGTATCTTGTTCAGTGTGAAGATAACTTGTGTGTTGAGTCAATCAGAGACATTCAGAGGCTTTAAGGTTGAATTTTGCGTTGATGATTCTCGAGGTTAAAGCGTTTAGGTGTATTTTGCTTTATTTCTTTACTAGTTTTTGCCCGTGACTTGTTGTGCGTGGAATATAGCCTTAAGCTTTCCTTGAATTGAAAAAAATATTTTTGTGTTCTATAGTCCATTGACTATTCAACAAAAACATATTTTTTTCAATTCTAACCAGTAGTTCCAGAGATTAGCGCGTTTAACCAAATAAAAAAAAATTGATAGTAATAAATATCGATATAACTGTAAATCGATTCATTTAAATGGAATTCTAAAGCTATCACGGCGTAACTTATCTTTGAGAATCTTGTTAAACAAGATGGCTTGTGTGACTGTGTGTCGAGTCAATCAGAGAAATTCAGAGGCTTTAAGCCTAAATGTTGTGATCATGATTATTTGTCGTCAAGGCATTTAGGTGTTTATTACTGGATGATAAAGTTACTTGGTTGTGGAGATTGGACAGGCCGTTGCTTAATGTAAAATACGGGTATTCAGCTGTATTTGGTTAGACTGGGAACTGCCACAAAGCATAGTCAAGAAATGATAAGGCAGATGATAAAGTTAAAGGAAAATTCTACCACTCTTCTCGGTATCCCCACTCTGCATCATTTAAGATCAAGATTTCATCCTAGTTTATTTGATTTCAATATCGTTTCAAATAACTTTTTAGAAATTAAATGTCTTGGTTTTCCCAAAACCGACGTCAATCAACACTACACTCAATTCGTCTCATTATCACAAACTCACACCAGAGCTATCAATGAAATTGCTGTTAAATATAATTAAACTCGGCTAACAGCGAATCACGGATATAAACGGCTTTGGTAAGGAATTTTAAATTTTAAACTGGATTATCCGGATAACAGGATTACGTGCAGCAATGATGGACAGTTTCATCGTATATTGAGCTCGTTCAGCATTGTTTGAGTTTCTTTTCACGGTTGTAAATGGCTTGGATTTTATGGCCGTTTATCTATATCATGTTTAAGAGAATATAATAATATTGATGGATAGAGAGATGGATGGATTTTGTGAATATGAATGGGAAAGTAGTAAATGCCACCGTGACGTCTAACAGGGAAGAATGGAAGACGAAAACCAATGACATATTATAAATAGACACGTCATGAACTAACATGGCGGCGCTTCAAAACGGGAAAAATATTATATAAAATATTATATTTTACTTTTACGCGTAAAGAAAAGGAAAGAAAATATGACACCGTACAGCGGGATGCCTGTTGATGCCTGTTTTCTTTATGTTTTGCGCAGGCTTACACACACAATTTAAATTAAGAACAAATGTAGCGTCGCGCGAGAGGTTGATGCGTAACTAAGCGCGATGTGGCCAATTAGCTTCATTTCATGTTGTCATTTTTGAGGGCGAACAACGTATCCATAGTTTTAATATTAGTCTTAATCTCAGTAGTCGGCATGTGGGTTGCCATGTTGATGATGTTTGTGTAAACAATCTGAGTTATGCAGATGACATGGTGCTGCTGAGCGCGTCGGTTTGTGGATTACGCAAGCTGCTGAATATCTGTGAGGAGTACTCGGGCAGCCATGGTCTTATGTATAATGTCGCGAAGAGTCAATTCATGGTGTTTCAGGGAGGCGCCAAATGCCCACAGCAAGTACCTCCTATTCGCTTGAATGATGTACCGTTGGAACGGGTGGATCAATTTAAATACTTGGGGCACTGGGTAACAGCCGATCTGAAAGACCATGTCGACATTGAACGGGAGCGGAGGGCACTGTCTAAGAGAGCAAATATGATAGCCCGTAGGTTTGCACGTTGTTCAAATCAGGTTAAAATCACGCTTTTCAAAGCTTTCTGCACCTCCTTATACACGTGCAGCCTATGGGCATCTTACTCACAAGCTGCTTACAGTGCCCTTCGTGTTCAATACAACAATGCGTTCAGGGCAGTGTTGCGGCTGCCCCGTTTCTGCAGCGCCTCGGGCATGTTTGCGGAAGCGCGCACCGACTGTTTCCACGCCACCATGCGCAAGCGGTGCGCGTCCTTGGTGCGCAGGGTGCGGGCTAGCTCCAACACTGTCCTGGCGATGATTGCTCAGCGACTGGATTGCCCCTACGTTGGGCATTGTTGTAGCAGGCATATTGTTGGGATTTGATTTCCCTTTTTTATGGCTTTCATGACTTGTATTATAATTTTCGCTTCTTACATATTAACTTCATTTCTTAATTTATTTGATTCATTGTTATTTAATTATTTTATTTTGTTCAATTATTTTATTTTGCTTTGTACTTTTGACATTATTTGATTTTATCAGACATTTATTGGTTTCTCACATTTTTATGAAAAAATATTTTAATGTAATTTAATTAACTTTATTTTTTAATCAGTCAGTTATTATTTATTGCACAAATAGTGAAGCCTGTGAAATTGGCCATGTGGATTGTTGTTGTTGTTTTTTTTTTGTCTAATATGGGTCAACGACCTGAAATAAATGAATTTTATTATTTATTATTTTAATATATCATTGACGAATAAAAAAACGTGATGCGCCGAGCCCAAATACACACATCAAAAGTGTCTAGGGATCAAGCATTTTTATGCGGATTTCTTGAGATTGAGATGTATGTGGCTTTGTAATAAATTTATGATTTTATAAATTTATATGGATCCTTTTTCGTGCATTTCATAATTTGAATCAGGAACTGTGAATCAAATTCGAGTAAAAGATGAAAATCAGCTGTCAATATTTTCCCTATAAAAACATACAACGCATTGAAGACATTATTAGTGCTACTGTTTCCCTACTACTGATTAAAACCAACGTTATTATGGAGCGGCGACGTCATTTAAGCAGGGAAGAAATGCTCAGAGCCGTGGGAATGATAGAAGCTGGTTCCCGGCAACGTACTGTGGCTTTAGCTCTGAATACAAGTCAGAGTGTTATCAGTCGACTTTGGACACGTTACCGAAGCACTGGTACCGTGGCTGAGCGCCATGGAGGACGGTATCGCTGCACCACACGGAGACAAGACCGATACATTCAAATCTTAACTCGAAGAGCTCCAACAATAACCGCCATGATGTTAGCCGTGAGGCTTCATCACTCTTCAGGGAACTTAATTAGCGACCAAACAGTCAGAAACCGCTTGCATGAAGTGAACCTTCATTCCCGAAGACCGCTACGGGTACCACCTGTAGCAATGCACAATCGTAGGATTCGATATCAATGGGCTCTTGAACACAGAAATTGGGCAGAAGAACAATGGCGTTTCGTGTGCTTTTCTGATGAGTCTCGTTTTGGTATGAGACCGTATACAAGACGTATATGACACTGGAGAACCCCTGGACGCCAACAGCGATTAAAATCCTGCAAGGAAGTTCATCCTTATAGTGGTGGAACCATCATGGTATGGGCGGGTATTTGGATCGGCGGAAGAACTGAGTTGATTTGGATCAGAGGCAACCTCAACGCTCAAATTTATGCCGAGACGATTGTATCAGACGTCATCGTTCCTCTACAAGTGCAAATCGGTCCCTTATTTCAGTTAATGCATGATAATGCACGACCGCACACCGCAAGAGTTGTAAGACAGACTCTCGCCGCAGCTAACATCAATGTCCTGCCCTGGCCTGCTCAGTCGCCAGACTTGAACCCGATTGAGCATGCATGGGATATGCTACAGAGAAGAGCTCTGCCGAATATGGAGGGTATCCAGTCGCAAGAAGACCTTTTTTTGTTGTTGCAACGAACATGGGCGGCCATTCCACAGCGTGATTTGGATGAACTCATTTTGAGTATGCCAAACCGATGTTCTTGTGTTGTTAGTGTTCGCGGTAGAAACACGGATTATTAATTGTTTAAGTTACCCAATAAAATTTTAAAGAAAACTGTTATTTCAGTCTTTTTTTCGAACTTTAATGTTAGTGGTTCAAATGTCAAAAATCCCTTTATTAGGAAAATGGCAAATTTCTTTATTAATGCAAAGGTGACTTGGTTTATCGTTACTGTGACAAACGAAAACACTTTATTTGATGAATCCTTAAAGAAAATTTTAATTAATATCAATCAGGAGAAAAGTTATTGCAAAAATATATGTTGATCCCTAGACACTTTTGATGTGTGTAGAATGGGATAAGGACTGAAAGATGATAATGTGTTCGAGAGAGTATCGAACATAGTGGTATGTATAATACTATGTAACCATCTTAGTGTCCTATCATTTTCAATGGTTATTTAGAGGAGCTCGAGGTATCACTGCCACTCGGGTCGATCTTTAAATCAAATCAAAAGCATTTATTTGCGTAAATAAGGTACAGAAGGTTGGTAAATATATGAAATTGCTCTCTTATTCTGCTTTTAATTTCGGCGTGCAAATTTAACAATAACACATTTATTTGTATTTAAATTAATTGAAGATCTTTGATCCGTTCCGTTGATCCGTGGATTTGTGGCCACTCACTACATACCGAGTTTCCTCCGTGCGTCGAAAAGCACGTCTATAGCACGTTATATAAACAATATTGTGCGCTTAAAACTGTCAAGAAATATCACTTTGAGAAAAGTCATACAAACAGAAAAAATGTAGGTACATATTTATAATTTTGGTCACTAGTGCTTGAAATATTTTAATGAAAGTAATTATAAGTGCATCTTAGTAGCGTAAAACATCTAAACTACATTAAAATACAAAAACAGGTAGAAGAAATTTTACCTAAATCATAATACAGCCATCATTCTTAACTCAAAACTTACTCTTTGCTAAAACTAAAAACAACAGCAACATACTAAAATATTCTATTACAAGGGCCGCCTAAAATTGAAGTGGGAGGAAAAAGTAACGATAAAAAGCAATGAGGACCAAACGTGGTTTGATAAGTGAGGGTGAGAAGAGGGAATGTGCAATTCAGATGGTCCCACTGATTGTCGCTTCAATTCTACTTGCTTTTTTCATCCATATCTTTTTTTTTTGTTGTATTTTGTGGGGAACATTTTTATGATGTGGTGAAATGTCTATTGAGATTGTGAGAGACTAGCTGTTGCCTGCAACCTTTGTCTGCGTGATATTATTATAAAAATATGACCTACTTTGCTATTTGAAATATCTGGAATGTATTTTTAAAAGGTAGATTATCATTTTTATTTTCCAAATATCCTGAACGTATTAGATTTCTCACAGTCCCCAGTTTATGGTTGACAGGTGGAAAATTTCCAAGAAAACTTTTGAAAGTTCGTTATCTCAAAAACCACTCATTTTGGACCCCAAGTTATCGGGTCAAAGTTGTTGCAAATTACGTTTAGTATCACCCACTTCAAGGAATGCACCCTTTAGTAAAAGACGTTATTTTGAAATTACAAACAGATATTTCAATTTTATTTATTTGTATAGATAGCTAGATAGTATTTTCACTATTGGTCATTGCCCACCAGTGACGAAGAGTCACTAATACAAAAAGGCAAGCCGAAGATATTTTTTTTTCTTTTCCTATTATTTATTTTGTAATTTTTATTTTTGCATTTGTTACTTTCGATATCAGCGATTTTAAAACTTTCGAAATTGACACTCATGTCGAATAATTAAAAAAAATTCGTCGGTGCCATATTTTTTTTTTGTTTTTAAAAACGTTGCCCCACACTAAGAATGTCTCCTGTATCGTGGATGCGTTCACAAACATTTAAACTCACATTCACAAATACCCAGACCCGAAACAACTATCTGTAGGCCATACAAATATTTGTTCCGTGCGGAGATCGAACCCGCGGCACGCAGCGCAGCAGTCCAATCGCTCAGCCACTGCGCCAACCGTGCCGTCGTTTGATCGTTGAGGAGTTCTTAATGACCTAGATAACCCGAAAGAATAAAATTAAATATGCATCCGCATAACATTTTGTTCAAAAATTATTTTCCTACTCCTAACCGTTAAGGAGTTATACCTTTCATCATCAGCTGAGGTGATGACTGCCAGATGCGAATACTTGAATAACTTTATAAAAAACACGAAACACGTAATACCTGCCTATAAAATTTGAGGGTTGCCCTCGATTACCCTTAGATTCCATCATCAGATCCTGACATGGGGATAATGGGACCATTTCGGGAGTATATTCTTTCGAAAAAAAAAATAGAATTTTGAAAATCGGTTCATAAATGACAGAGTTATACGTTTTTTCCCTACATAGCATCGATTCCTGCCTTGACGTAACCCGATAATATTCGGCTTACTGGGTTTCCTACTAAACCGTTTGCGAGCGACAACGGTGCAGCGACACTCACATGGAGTGTGCTCATACGAATTTTAGTTCTGAATTCTGACATCCAAGCACCGGCTTATTTGGCGCTGTCTCTTGCTTTCTTTGTTGACATGAAAAATGTTGGCTTTTTTTGTAATATTTTTAATTCTATGATGTACTAAATATTTTTACTACGTAGAGAGTAATTTTGTCGAAGGGAAGCCGGTTGGAATCGATTTATAGGCACGCTACGTCCCTGTTTCCCACCTACTAGTAATGACATTAAAGGTAGCTTGCTAAATCAATTTACTTAGTGGTTTAAACTGATCCAGAAATCGTCCTACTTTGGATACTGAGCAGATTTCAACAACAAAGAAGTTCCAGGTCAATTCTTATTCAAGTAATCGTATTTCTGAATGCATAGAATACTGATTCTATGCTGCCAGTTCGTGCAATCCAATCCAATTCAGTTTATGTAACTCAGATAAATAAGTTCTAAAACTTACTGTTGTCAAAATCGTACCAATAATTAAATTTATAGTGCGAAAGTTTGTGAGAATGTTTGTTACTCTTTTACGCTAAAACTACAAAACGGATTTGAATATTTTTTTTTACAGAACCTGGATTAACACATAGGATAGTTTTTATCCCGATTTAATCTTCCTGTGGGACAATTTTCGAGTTGTAGCGTTCGAAGCCGCTGGCAACACCAACCAGGTGTTGTCAGCAAATATAATTCAGTTTCAGAAGAAGATTAGCAGAATACCTTTGTGTTTAGTCATTCATATTATATTAATATAAATAGAACTAGCTTTTGGCCGCGGCTTCGCCCGCGTGAATGTCGAAAAATATCCCACGGGAACGTACTACGAGTACCGTGATTAAAAGTACCCCATTTATTAATCTAGGTAAACCTCTATCCTGTGAGAATTAGAAAAATATAGTTACGTAAATGATCCCCCCCCCCTAAACCCCTTAATGACAAACTTTTTTACATAGTCAAGTATTTGTGTCAAGTTGCAACTAAGATTTTCATATAAACTGTATTGCCTGTTTTCAGTACCACAGGGGTGTTAAAAAATCATTTGGGATGCTTCCACAACAACTCATACACCAATTTTTGAGTTAATCAAGCCCCGCGATAAAATCCTCCCCTGTAAAAATGACTATCCCTTTTTAACTTGTCAGGGGTCGATTTTCGAGAAACCCTGTTACACGTTATTCTCATGCATTAATACTGAGTTTCTAGTTAATCGAACCGCGCGTTAAAATTCTTCCTTACAAACTTTGACACCCCCCAATCCCCCCTTAGAGGGAAGTTTGGGAAAAATAAAAGTGACAAACTTTATAATTTACTTTAAAATTTATTTGTGCCAAGTTTCAAGTAAATTAACTCAATGAATAAGATTTTTCATATAAACTTTCATCCCCTATTTTACTCACTTGGGGATTGAATTTCGAAAAAATCCTTCCATAATCCTTCTCTACATTATAAAGGGAACCCCTGAGAAAAATTTCAGCTTTCTAGGTCTAAGGGTTTGGGCTGGGCGTTGATAAGTCAGTCAGTCAGTCAGTGAGGACTTCTCCTTTTATTTATATAGATAGATAGATAGAGAGAAGGTTGAATAATTTATGGCAATCGATAGAGGATCATAATAATTTGACACAAGCGGACGTCACGCGCTTTCAACCGCATGGTTCCCGTTCCAAAGGGAATACAGGGATAAAAAATAGTCTATGTCGCACGGGAATAGTGTAGTCACACATTTTTTTAAATCAGTCCAGTAGGTTTTGAGCTTATTCGTTATATACAAAAATACCTGTTTATAACATTAGTATATTCATAAAATAACAGAACTTAAACTACAAGTAGGTACTTATCATAAATTAAATAATTCGACTGCTCAGCAAATGATCCTTATAACACTGGTACTGGCAATAAAACTGCGCGAATGCATTCAACATGCCGCTGGAGGTGGCCCGAACCCTGCAGTATAGGAATGTGCGCCGTTCTTGCATAGCCGTGTAGCGTGTAGTGCTGTGCACTTGCGACTTGGCAAATATCTCTGATGCGCTGTACCTGAACGCATTATTATTTTTGTAAAGAAGAATGTTGTCTAGTTTTTCAGAAGCCATGCTAACAAACCAGACTCCTATACCTTTACCAGGACACAATCTCTTTAACTTTACGAACAAGACCATCCTATCTCCTGTAGGATCCATCTAGCAAAATACACGAAGAACATGTCAAAATGGGTAGGTAACATTCCTATTAGGATTTCACGGACCTTTTCAGTTGTTAGAGGCACGGCCTGACCACGTTTTATTTCAGACTACTTACAACTTCTTACAAGTTTGGAAGCGTTTTCTGTGAGTGCTGCGGGATGGGTCTGGGATGTTTTGCTAGGCTGACGGTTAGAACGTTGTGTAACGTTTGGAAGCTCGTTGGTAGTGTATTAATGGCTGCGGTGTTTGACATTAGTGTTGCAGCCAAAAGGCTTCGCAGATTGGTGAATATTAGTTGGACAGTTCACAGATATCGGAGTGCTACCGTATCATATAAGTTAGTTAGCAGTGTTGTCATAGCGGCACTGCTAAAGTACTATGTCAATAAAGGGTGTAAAAGTACCCTTAACTTTCCCCACCACTGCGATCATTTTTTGGTTCCAGACTATACCTGGGAACCCCCTAGTTACAGAGATATTGGGGGTCAAAGTTCCAAATTTTGCACAGTTGTTTTTGTAAATATTAGTTTTTCAGGTTATAACTTTACTCAAATTTTACTATTCAAAGCATCCACTAGCACAATGTTTTAAGAGTGCTACATTGACTTTACCGTAAAATGTGATTTATGACCCCAAGAAAAAAAGTCGTTTCCCAGAAAAAAATTTCGCGTAGGGGTACTTAGTTTGATGTACAGAATGCTTGGTTGAAGCATGTGTGAAGGGTTAATTTACACCCTGTATAGGACAAAATGTACTACAGTGCCATCTTTACCGTATAAAGGATGAACTAACAACAACATTCTGAATCATGCTATTAAAGTTATCCATGACTTAAGACTATACAGGCATACCCGAAGTAACGAAGCAGGTCCGAGGATTTTCTATTGAATTTACGTTGGTTGATTATTTAGTACAAGAATCTCTTCCTGGTTTATGGTAATAATGAGAGTTGGTCCATTTCACATTGTACATGACGACTCTATTTCCTGTAGAATAAGGCAAAGTTCATAATGCACTATTCAGTTTCTATAAAAGTAATCAAACTGAGCTACGTTGAAATAATTCACCAGTTTCCAGACACTTCTTCTAAACGTGTCGATGACAGTTCAAATTGAGTCAACTCAGAATATATGGCGACGAGTTAAGCACTTAAATAGCGTCTAACAGCTTCTTGTAATGTAAAAATAACAAGACATCACAGAATATCAAAGTGTCCCATCGTTTATGGGGCAACACCACATTTAGACTCCAGGGCAGAGTCACTAGCTCGCCGTCCGTCCGTCTTATGACGACGACAGCCCGTGTCGACGGCGCGTTCATGTTCTACGCGCGCCTCAAAGAGATGTCAGCAACATGGAAAGGCCGACATCCGTCGGGGCTGCGGGTTGTTCGAAAGAGATACCGCGTCCTCGGCACAAAGGGCTAAAAAGGAACATGGGTGGTTTTTAGTTAGTAGAATAAATTCTGACACCCCCTATCGCTCTGCCAAGAGCGGGAGGAGTCATTTGTTGATTCCCCCCCCCTCCCCAAAAGGTAGAGTCATTCAGACACTTTAGTTACGCAATGTTGTAACTGGTGCCCGTTTCTAAAAGATAACTGAGATAGGGTTGTACCCTTTTTGTGCTTTACAGAAGACAGCAGTTCTTACTTTACAGTAACACTTCCCACTTCCATCCAATATCAGTAGGAGACTGAACCAAACAAAGTTAGCAGACACAAAGGGACGTATAGAACTGAGATAAACCCAGTTGCATAGATAGGACCACGGATAAATATTATCATTAATGTTTTTCCAGAGGCTACTGTTAATACCATTTTTTGATAATGGAAATATTTTTATGATAGACAAAACTCCCAAAAACAATTTGCCTTACTTTGACTCGACCTCGGAAAGAAAAAAGAAAACGAAGTTGCGAGAAAAAGCTAGTCCTAAATAAGTATGAAAGAATGCGCGTCAACCCTAACCACCATTTCATCCAGTCCCTTCGCACGCAAACCCATCCCTCTTACAGTAAACTTTAATACTGTTTGTTCAACTATTTGATAAATTCTACATATAAACATATTCTTTATCTCACTTGAATAGATTCTGTACGTTCCAGAACTTTCTATTCAATCGTCCGAAGGTTCGATTGTGTCAGGATTGGACGAGATTTTGAATATTAGTGCGTTTCTATTCTATTGGAAAGTTTATTTTCTTCGTTTCTTGTAAATAAATTAATTGTTATTGCTTTCCAAAATATACTCGTTTATTTGTAGATGTTATTATACATGGGATTTGAACATAGCTGATGAAATGTGGTAAACTACTTATAGGGTGCAACCTCTTCCGTTGGGGCTGCGGGTTGTTCGAAAGATACCGCGGCCACGACATAAAGGGCTAAGAAGGAACATGGGTGGTTTTTAGTCAGTAGAAGTCTGACACTCCCTTTCGCTCTGCCCAAGAGCGGGAGGGGTTACTTGATGATTTCCCAACACCCAAAAAAAAAGGGTACAACCTTTGCCTAACCATTCGGGGATAACAGGCGTGATGCTATTTAAACGGACACTTTAATTACAGCAATGACGTATTTAAATGCCAAAAATGTTAGGTTTTCAGAATTCGTTTGGAATTGTAATGTGAATTTCATTTCGACTCGTTTAACATACAATCCTGGCTATTTATGTTTTGTTTGAATGGATTTACATTCATCAGATTATGATGCTTACGTGGCTGTGGGTATTATTGTACCAGTGTTTATTAATTGCTATAGGATATTCCTATTTTGTATTTTTTATTCATAAATAAACAGGCCGTGTGAGTTGTGGCGGTCAGGTAGGCAATCGCTCGATGTTAAATAGTGATATTTTTAGGTTTGACTGGAAGCTCATTCAAATCTAGTTGGGAAAAGGCTTGTTTGCTGCGGGTTGTTCGCAAGAGATACCGCGGCCTTAACATAAAGGGCTAATAAGGAACATGGGTGGTTTTTAGTCAGTAGAAGTCTGACACTCCCTTTTGCTCAGCCCAAGAGCGGTTGATGATTTTCCACCCGCCAAAAAAAAAGAAGATGATGATGGTCAATCATCATCTTCTTTTTTTTGACATTTTTTAATTATTATAGTTATTTTTATTGTATCTAATACCACTGACTCATTGAAATACATATTGTTACATTATACACACCTACTGTTATTGACTAATTTATGATAATATAGGTACCAGCTGTTACTCTAATTGACATTGCTAATCTAATTGGCATATTTTTTGTCCGTTTCCGTGACATTATTGATGATATTTTAATTTTGTATTATTTTGGCCTTGTTGACATTTTTATATTTTTATTGTATGTAATGCCAGGCAACTTATTTTAATTCTGAGTATAATTTGTTAACCTAATATTTGCATGCCTATGTGACGGTAAAATATGGAGAACTATAAAGGGTGTAAAAGTACCCTTAACGCAAACGAAAGGCACTTGTTCTCCCCACCACTGCGATAATTTTGTTGTTCTAGAACCCCCTAGTTACGGAGATATTGGGGGTCAAAGTTCCAAATTTTGCACAGCTGTTTTTGTAAATACTAGTTGTTCAGGTTATAACTTTACTTAAATTACCTCCTTGACCTTTTTACTATTCAAAGCATCCACTAGAAAAATGTTTTAAGAGTGCTACATTGAGTATTACCGTAAAATGAGATTTTTTACCCCAAAAAAAAAATCGTTTCCCAGCAAATTTTTTTCGTAGGCGTACTTAGTTTGATGTACATAATGCTTGGTTGACGTATGTGTGAAGGATTAATTTACACCCTGTATTATAAAAAAATTACATCTATGTACAAACTCAAACTCAAACTCAAACTCAAAGCATTTATTTCAATTAAACCATTACTGGCACTTTTGAATGTCATAAGAACAATTCATAAAACAAAACTACGAAAAACTACGAGTGCAATACGTCATTCCGAAAGCCACCACGCCGAACCACACGCCGCCGAATGCCCGCAACGACGAACACTGCAAGCGAAAAAGCACGCAGCGACGCACACCGCAACAACGAATGCACGAGACCTCGAATCACGGAACAACGAATGCACAACCCATGTTTGCAAAAAACTATATGATTTGATTTGATTTGATCCCGTCGGGGCTGCAGGTTGTTCGAAAGAGATACCGCGGCCTCGGCACAAGGGCTAAGAAAGAACATGGCTGGTTTTTAGTGAGTAGAGGTGTGCTACTCAATACCACTCTGCCCAGAGCGGGAAAAGTCATACGATGATTTCCACACCCCGAAAAAAAAAAAACTAATGGTGATGATGATAATAAATGAACAGTCGTCTGTGTGTACTACATAAATGTCAACGAAATAGTCACGTGATAGTTTTTTAACCCAGTATGGCAGCGCTGGCGACGGCGACCAAACTTAAATCCTACTAATACACACATCAAAAGTGTCTAGGGATCAAGCATTTTTATGCGGATTTCTTGAGATTGAGATGTGGCTTTGTAATAAATTTATGATTTTATAAATTTATATGGATCCTTTTTGGTGCATTTCATAATTTGAATCAGGAACTGTGAATCAAATTCGAGTAAAAGATGAAAATCAGCTGTCAATATTTTCCCTATAAAAACATACAACGCATTGAAGACATTATTAGTGCTACTGTTTCGATACTACTGATTAAAACCAACGTTATTATGGAGCGGCGACGTCATTTAAGCAGGGAAGAAATGCTCAGAGCCGTGGGAATGATAGAAGCTGGTTCCCGGCAACGTACTGTGGCTTTAGCTCTGAATACAAGTCAGAGTGTTATCAGTCGACTTTGGACACGTTACCGAAGCACTGGTACCGTGGCTGAGCGCCATGGAGGACGGTATCGCTGCACCACACGGAGACAAGACCGATACATTCAAATCTTAACTCGAAGAGCTCCAACAATAACCGCCATGATGTTAGCCGTGAGGCTTCATCACTCTTCAGGGAACTTAATTAGCGACCAAACAGTCAGAAACCGCTTGCATGAAGTGAACCTTCATTCCCGAAGACCGCTACGGGTACCACCTATAGCAATGCACAATCGTAGGATTCGATATCAATGGGCTCTTGAACACAGAAATTGGGCAGAAGAACAATGGCGTTTCGTGTGCTTTTCTGATGAGTCTCGTTTTGGTATGAGACCGGATACAAGACGTATACGACACTGGAGAACCCCTGGACGCCAACAGCGATTAAAATCCTGCCAGGAAGTCCATCCTTATAGTGGTGGAACCATCATGGTATGGGCGGGTATTTGGATCGGCGGAAGAACTGAGTTGATTTGGATCAGAGGCAACCTCAACGCTCAAATTTATGCTGAGACGATTGTATCAGACGTCATCGTTCCTCTACAAGTGCAAATCGGTCCCTTATTTCAGTTAATGCATGATAATGCACGACCGCACACCGCAAGAGTTGTAAGACAGACTCTCGCCGCAGCTAACATCAATGTCCTGCCCTGGCCTGCTCAGTCGCCAGACTTGAATCCGATTGAGCATGCATGGGATATGCTACAGAGAAGAGCTCTGCCGAATATGGAGGGTATCCAGTCGCAAGAAGACCTTTTTTTGTTGTTGCAACGAACATGGGCGGCCATTCCACAGCGTGATTTGGATGAACTCATTTTGAGTATGCCAAACCGATGTTCTTGTGTTGTTAGTGTTCGCGGTAGAAACACGGATTATTAATTGTTTAAGTTACCCAATAAAATTTTAAAGAAAACTGTTATTTCAGTCTTTTTTTCGAACTTGAATGTTAGTGGTTCAAATGTCAAAAATCCCTTTATTAGGAAAATGGCAAATTTCTTTATTAATGCAAAGGTGACTTGGTTTATCGTTACTGTGACAAACGAAAACACTTTATTTGATGAATCCTTAAAGAAAATTTTAATTAATATCAATCAGGAGAAAAGTTATTGCAAAAATATATGTTGATCCCTAGACACTTTTGATGTGTGTATTATAAACGCGAAAGTTTGTATGTAGTATATGTATGTATGGATGGATGTTCGTTACCTACTCTTTCACGCAAAAACTACTGAACAGATTTAGATACAATTTGGTACACAGATAGTTTATAACCTGGATTAACACATAGGGTAGTTTTTATCCCGATTTTATCTTCCTGTGGGATAACTTTCGAGTTGTAGCGGGCGAAGCCACTGGCAACACCTAGTGCTTCATAATTTCTGCAATAAAATTAGACCTAAGTTTGTCGCAGTTTTTAAAAGGATTTATAACTTTGACGTTTCTCAAAAAGATTCAATTCATCGGCACTAAAATGAACAATGTACAACAAAGTTTACGAAGACTAAAAGAAATAAACGCCTTACAATATTTATTTTGTAACTTTGAAGACTGGTCTCGTTGCAAGATAGACTATTTTTTTTTTAAATTCTCTTTGTTATGTTGAAACATTAAATAATAAAATAGTAGAGAAGTAAAGCTGTTTATGATTTTTAAAAGAGTGGTTTTTATTAAAATCATAATTTTTTTCAGTCTGTTGGAGCCTCTTATTTCAAACAATCAGCCTTGCGAAGTGTTACCCAGTAAGTAAGTTATCATCATCATCACCTTTTCAGCCAAAAGACGTCCACTGCTGGAAATTGGCCTCCCCCAAATGACCGGTCCCATGCGTCTCGCATCCAGCTTCATCGGTTCACCGGTTCACCACAGCTTCAGTCACAGTTCAGTTCAGCAGCGTCTTACGGTTCGCGGTCGCCACTCCAGAACTTATTTGCCACATCGGCTTTCCGTTCTGCGAGCAATGTGCCCTGCCCATTGATACTTGTAAGTTATGGTATCAGCTAATTCCGGATGGACTTAAAGTTATCCTTATCGTACTTGGGGAAAGGTCTACGATTTAAATCTAACAACCTCAAGTCATCTGTTCACACAATTCCATAACCAATATAATTTTAAGCAATAATAATTATCAACATTTAATTTTCTTTCAGGCTTTCGGATAATAGGGGATCGGACTGGGTCATAAAAATACGATTCTAATTAGTCCGTCAGTTAGATTATCGAAAAATATTGGATACGTGTTTTTTGTTTTATCAAATTAATAAAAATTGACGAAGATAAAACGCGTCAAAGATCATGAGTGAGGGGTTGTGACGTCATTTGTTGGTGAAAAATGTACTAATGTGACGTTTTCGAGGAATTGACGAGTTTTCGAATCATTGTATCGTCTTCATTTTTTGTTTATGTGAAAAAAGAAAAATACGTGTCCAATATTTTTTGAAAATCTATGTGACGGATAATTATTATTTTTTGTCCGATCCCCTATTGGTCCAGATGGTACTGCCAAGATCTTTGTGAACGCACGGCAACTAGTTTTCATTTCTACAAGGTCTGTATAGTAAATAACTCCGGATGTAACCTGTACAAGTTTAGGTACGTTATCAAACATAACATTGTGTTAATTCCTATAAAATATGATGTGCAGGTCGACCGTCAGTGGACTCGACAGAACGTAACATGCCTAAGTCTTATAATCATAGGTACACGTGTCGCAAATTTGGTCCTCTCATGATAGCCTTTCACCAATCCATCCATCCACTGATACTAACTAAGCCTGAGCTACGATCAAACGTAGTAATTACGCGTAACCAAGGCGAATTGTATGGCTTTCAGATAATTGCACCGCACCACAATGCATTCAATTTGCTATGACCACTCTATCTATCTGGAACGACTGCGTCAGGTGGGTGGGTTCCATTGATTGCCTTTTGGTGTTAAAATGGAGTCGTAACGTTGTATAATTTTTATTAAAAAACAACATGTACAAAAATGTAGAAGTTGCCAGTGCTTCCTCAAACCTCGTTCATTCCTCGCTCATCTCACCTTTACACCTGTACCCAAAGCGTTTACGACGTTGCCAAGTACATTCGACGAAATTGAAATATAAATTGGTTTTGGAAAATTTCAAATGCAGACTTAACACTTCAATGAGTACTTTTATGATAATAAATTACCTGTCATTGTCATTTGTAAGACGCGTGGAGATGAGCTGTGAGCTGTGTTTATTTGTTTGTTTTGTTATACTGTTGAAAAGTGTTGACGAGAGTTGGAGAAAAGTTTGAATCTTGTTATATTTTTGGAGTTGAGTGGTTATGAAAGGGTTGTTGAATGTAGTCGAGTTGAGTAAGTCTATTTTAATACATTAGCAAAACATTATATTCCGGGATTCACAGATACATGTATCTCTCTTAGAAGTTGCTTATGATACTACGGAGGAGACAAAATAATAAAACAATCTCAATTTTAATTAAAGAGAATGCAACAGCTACAATATGCTTTGCTGAACAAAAACTAATAACAAAGCAAAACTTCATGCTCAATGAACATAATCATGAAATTAAACCAGACTAAACTCATAAACAATATTCCTTTCGCCACGAAAATCTAAAAAGAAAAGTGGGTTTGCTCAAAAACAACGAAATAATATTATTTACAATTTACTCACACATTTTTGCAACCGTTTTTACTTTAAAAAAAAGTTATAATAACACGGAGTATGCACCGCGCGCGTAATCTAATTTCCATCGTGTCTTTTTTTAGGGTTCCGCTTTGAAATTATTGGAGAAAAAATATGTCATGTTGATTGGGGAAATAGGGACGCTGACTATGAGTGAAGCCTGTCATCCCACGTCAATTAGAAATCACGAAGAAGAAGAAAAAAGAAAATTTTGTCTCCTTAACCGGAGAGTTGAATAAAGGTTTACTCTGCAAATGTATAAAGTTAGTAAAACGTATTGAAACATATATTAAAATCGTGGCAAAGCTAGTACAGTCCCACTCAGTAAAACAAATGATACTCGTAATTTCATATCATGAGAGTTGAGTTTGAAAACCATTCTGAAAAGTATGAAACTAAACCTCAGACATAAACTCAAATATTTGAACTCCTACACAAACAAGTAAGTATTTGAAATTAATCAAGTCTTTAAATAACAGGCCATAGCAATAATTATTTAAATTTAATCTACCTTGGCCGAAATTTCATTAACTTTTGAAGTGGTTAATTTATAATTTCAAATATATATTTTATGATTAAGTATGAATATTTTTACATTACTATCATTTGCAAGCGTAGCTACAATAATAATACAAATAGGTATAAATGAAAAGTATTACAAAGCGGAAAAAAATTCAACAACATAGCTGTCAGCTGAAACACTGTCTAGAAGGCTGGAAGCGTTGTCACGTTGGATGGCAATGCTAATTTTTGAACACTAGGACTCAAACAATATTTTGTAATATTTATTAACTACAAAAAAACGTTATAAATATTTATAACGTGATCTATTGGGGACAAAAGGTAGGCGTTCTATCAGTTGTGCAAACAAAAAACGCATTAGCATCAAAAACCAGAATTCATTTATATAAACTACTTTTATCCAAATGCATACGGAACCTTTTAATCCCAGCATCAAACAATTCGCCATATTATTTTTTTTTATTTTCACGCGACTGCAACGCCAGTCGCGAAAAGGTTTTTTACAATGCCATTGCGCGCTTGTCTGTTGTTCTGTACGAAGATTGCATTCACTGCAACGTTTATAAAAGCTTACGCGAAAAAGCGCCTTTTATGGTCGACGTGCATTTTGTTTTTTTTTTGTTGGTGTTGTTCTGTGTAATCCTTTTACTCGTAAAAGGTTAATTGTTGTCGATGGTGATACAAAAGATTGTGATATCTGAATGGTTCAAAGACTTTTAGGTGACGTAGGATTCTTTTCGGATAATTTATTTTTACTTAAAACATCACACTGGTAGTTTCCGAAGATTTAGGCAGTGGTACACTGAAATCCCGCCAGTTTTGTAAGTTCCATGTAATGGATCCTATTGAACAGTAGGTCGTGGGTTCGAACCCAGGCAGGCACATTACTCTGTGTAACTTATTTCTTCACCGCTGCTCTCAAAACGGTGAAAGATAACATCGTGAGGAATCCAGCATGGCTTAGAACCAAACATTCGAAGACATGTGACATCTACCAATCCGCACTGGGCCCGCGTGGTAGATTATAGCCCATTCCCTCTCAAAGAGAGAGGAGGCCTGTGTCCCAGCAATGGGAACATTAATAGGCTGTTGATGATGATGATGTTTGATAAATAGAAAGACTTCGGGAACTGTCACGTTGGTCTAGTGGTCACAAGCGCGACTTCTGAGCATGAGGTAATGGATTTGATTCCCGAGTCGAGCAAAGTGTTATTGGATTTTTCACGAAGGAATTACAATAACTGCCCATGGTCTGGATTTGTTTTCGAGTGATAGCAGTAGACACATTCACCTCTACATGACTCGCTAAAATGTAAGTGTATCTTTTTTTAGAGGGGGTGGGGTGGGAAATCATGAAATAACCCCTCCCGCTCTTGGGCAGAGCTAAAGGGAGTGTCAAACTTCTACCGACTAAAAACCACCCTTGTTCCTTCTTTGCCTTTTATGTCGAGGCCGCGGTATCTCTTGCAAACAACTTGCAGTCCCGACGGGTGTCCCGATGGATGACGGACCTTGCTGACATCTCTTTGAGGCACTCGTGGAACACGAACACGGCCTGGCGTCATCATAAGACGGACGGACGGCAAGCTAGCCCATTACTCGCCGTCCACGAGCCTGAGTCTACAGTGGCCGGAAGCCGTCACGTGACTCCCGACGCCCGGAGCCTCTCCCGCGTCGGCTAGGGCGAGAGGTTCACTCCCTCTCACGTTCCGCCACCTCCTTCGGTAATGTAAGTGTATATCTTTTCACGATTAATCGAGTGATCGGATCCTAATTAAAAGAGCAAGGAGTTAGATTATAATAATATTCTGGATAAGGACATAGGTAGTCTATCTTTTATTTTTCTCACACATACACATCAAAATTTCCACGCGAATGATGTCGTGGGCAACAGCAAGTAACACATACGTACGGAAATATAACTGATGAAACCTGGGTGTATCATATGTGCCTACCTCTGCCTACCCCTTCGAGGATTACAAGCATCATGTCATGTTAAACATAGAACTTCCCCTTGTTTATTCATGTACGATACCCGTGAATCACTGAGCGTTGCTATAATTAAATTTATTCGCCGCGAATAACTGCCAGTCGCTGTTATTTACGCCTTTTCATTTCCGATCTGCTTTCGAGTTTTCTGTTGCGTGGTCGTTAATATATGTTTATATTTCTGTTTGTTTTGCTCATGAGATTATTGTTATTAGGGGCTTTTGAAGATCAGGGAAAGTTGTGTTGGTTTAATTTGACTGTTGTTGTTTTGGATCTGTAAATACGGCGAAGTTTTGAATGTTGCTATCTTTCATTTGTTTATTGTTAGTACCTACAGCTAAAGTGACAGTGAGTTGAAGAACCAATGGTGTAAGGTGGAATGCCCCCCAAGTAAGATGATCTTAAAAAGATTTCTGGGTGAACTGGATATTGTGGAAAGTGATGGCAGAGGTTTGGAGATGCCTCTGCTATTCTATTGTAGTCTTCTGTTGGATCTAAAGTCGATGCCACCAATCGTTACGGGAGCATATAACTAGTTCTGATAAAAAATCGTCCTAATTCAACGTATCTTGAAGAATATTATCACAATAACCTTTAAACAAGCCGATTGTATATTAGGAACTAAGTATTAACAGGAAGAACACAGCTGACAACCACAAATCCTCACACCATCTAAACCCCTTCTTGAGGTTGTACACTGACATCCAAATCTCAACTGGCTACCTAGTTAACACATTACTGAACCAAAGCTTACCTAATCAAGACGTTAGCGCTGACATGGTGGCGTCCGGAATTATATTGACCACAAACCACTTAGTGCGTCAACTGCAGATAAAGCGTTATAGGTGAGGTTGATATACAGTGTGTTAGGCTAAACGAGGGACATATTGTAGGAGAGTATTCAGTATTCGATTCTCGTCCCTCGATAAGTAAAAAAAACCATAACCTTAATTTGTGACGTAATTGGGCATGCCTAATTTTTTTTTTCAAGCGCTGTCTTAAAACCATTTCGAGGGTTAGCTTAGGTGAATTCATGCCTGTTACCAGATTTGAAAAATACATACTATTTCAAAAGTTATAGGTGTTTTAACGAATGACTTTCATTTGACCTTTCAGACCCTCCAACAAAACATAATAGAACATTCCTTTGTCATTCTATCATTCTTGAAAAAAAAAACATTCGGTTGCGAGACTGTCAATGTCAACATTTTGTAGGTTATGTTTAGCCAGCTTTGTTGAAGTTTGTTTTTGTGAAATGTTGTGAATTGTTGTAATGGCTTCTTTAAATTATACTAAGACGGATTCCCGTAACATACCTACGGTCAATAATGCTATGATTGTTGAGTATATGATGTTGTCCACTCAACACAATATAACGGAAATACGAGGAGCAAAGGCTCTACTGTAAGTATTCTTTAACATTGTTTTGATTTATATAAGATTGGTTTATCTCTTGTCATCAATGAACTTATTATATACTAGCGACCCGCCCCGGCTTCGCACAGGTGTTTTTCTCTACTATATTATGCATGTATTATACATAAAAACCTTCCTCTTGAATCACTGTATTAATCTCAACTGTCAAGGATATGTCACTGGATTTAGATTGACATTGTATTCTTTTTTAATTTGTCTGTGGCACAACACCGCACTACATACAGCCTCATAGTGATATTGAGAGCACCTCGAATTTAAAAAATCCTAAAAAAATGTACAACACCTAAAAAAATAAAATAAGCAAATTAGTTCCTTGAAATGGTCTTTAAATTTGTAAAAAAAAATCAAGTCATGGCCAATTGTGGTCACGCACGCTCTTCAGATCTCACTTTATTAGATCAGTAAAGCCTCGGGCCATACTGCTTGGTTCTCGACTTGCAAAATATGTACTGGTCACTGGTTTATCCACGTGGGTAGACACAATCTACCATTGCTGTGCAACTGCACTATAAGAATATTACCGTCCTTGTTTGTGCGGACCATTTTGTTGGTAAACAAAATACAGACCGTCATTAATAGAAATAAGTTTTATTTTATTAAATTAATGTTGTAGTTGAGGAGCTCGTGGCTTAATAAGAACTGCCACTCGGGTATATCTTTAGGTTAAGCTGCGCTTGCCTAGGTCGATCTGTGGATGGGTGACCGCCCATTACATACCGAGTTTCCTCCGTGCCTCGGAAAGCACGTTAAGCTGTTGGTCCCGGGTGCCATATATAGATCTTTGGCAGTCGTTACGGGTAGTCAGTGACCTAAAAGTCTGACATCCAGTCTCACCAAAGGGTATCGTATTACCTAGTATTAACTGGGTTGTGGAGGTCAGATAGGCAGTCGCTCCATGTAAAATACTGGTATTCAGCTGCATCCGGTTAGACTGGAAGCCGACCCCAATATAGTTGGGAAAAGGCTAGGCAGATGATGATGTTGTAGTTATTTATCTAATAAATATCTTAGGCTCAATGATTACAGACATTTGACCATCCTTTTTTAATTTGTAGTTGCTTATAGTGACAAGCCACGAACCAAATAGTCTCAAATCATATATTTTTTAACATACAGCCTAACACTGACTGGTAAATCGCAAAAAAAACCGTAAGTCTATTTATTTGACCACCGTTTCCACCTAAAAGAAAAATAAACAAATACGTCCAAAATCCAATGACGGTGTAATTGGCAAGGAAAACAGGTTAAGAAACTCCTGTCTTCCTAATGAACGTTGTTCAATGAATGTGATTAGAAAAGATATTCTGTTGGGTGTTCATAACAAACCAATGATTACCTTACCTACTTTGGTGTGTTTGATTATACTTAACTGTATAAAGAAATAAAATTGAAGTATTTGTTTGTTATTTCAAAACAACAGCTTTTTACACTTGAAAGTATATACCTAAATCAGTACTATCATACTACAAAAAAATGTATAAGGATATTGGTACATTATTGAAAACGACGAAAGTTGTAAACCTCATTTTAAGAAACTGGACATTTTAACTTTGACATCAATTTATATTCCAGCAAGCTGTAAATTTATTAGACAGTATTCGAACTTCTACGTTAAAATCTCTGACCAGCCTTGCCTATATGCACCGCGTTCACGATTTGAAAATACCCTCGTATTACCCTCACGTTCACAGAATTTCAAATGCGATAAAAATGGACCAAAAAGACAAAATATAAACGAGTCAGAAAATTATTAATTGACAATATTGTTATTACACATTGAATGATTTATTTTGGTTTTTATTTATTGACATTTTGTATTACATCTATGATATTTTATTGTGATTGTATTTTGATTATGATTTTATTTTATTGACATGATGCATTTACCTATAATTGTACTCTAATTGCCGACTTTAATTATTTGATTATTATTTTATGTTATTGACATGATGCATTTGACTACTGTATTCTATTTACCGACTTTCATTATTTTACTTAATTGTTTTAATTTTTTATTATAATTTTTCCTGCTTATGCTTTAATAATCTAGTTACTGTTTCTTAATTTTTAACTAATGTACCTTAAATGCTACTATCACTATTGTAAAAAAATTGTTGTGCCCGACAGGGTCCATGTGAACTATTTTATTATTATTAAATTCTTGTAAAACACATGTGATATGCAATAAATGATTGAATTGAATTGAAAAAATAATGATAACATTATTATTAGTCCTTTACCCAATGACTCAACAAGTCCCAAAAAACAATAACAAACAAAAAATCGCAAAAAGGCCGTAACTTCTAATATTTTCGCACAATCAGCACCCAGTTATTGCCTTCACGATAACTTCCGATAGCGCTACGTAATACGATTTCATTAATGAATTTAACACCTACAGAAACGCTCATAGTAATGATTCGACGATTTCTCCCCTCACAAAGGACGACGGGGAAAAAAAGGGAAAAAGGAAACGAATTGAAAACAATTACGGAGAAGCAAGTTTCGCGTGGTAACGATTCGAGCGACTTCTGTCAAGGGAGGGATTCACAGATATAAATATAACTAGATAATGCAAGAGCACCTATAGTTTGCGCCACATAAAAGTAACGATCAGGGGAAAGCGGGAGCGGGTTGTTCGCAAATAGGTACTCTCGCGCACGAAAGAATTAGGCCTAATGTTTTACACAATTTTTCTCACTGTAGGCTCAAAACATTTTGTTGCCCCTGCGGTCCGTTCAATGCATTTTTTTTTTCAGCCTCTCTCTTCATAAAAAAAAATCCGTCATAATTCACTTTTCTTAATTGGGATTTGGGAAAACTTTTGTGTGCAATGGTATTTCGTGACGTAGACATACTGACGGACCAATAACGTATCGGAAAAAATGAACCCCCCCCCGCGCTTTCCTCATAATACCAAATAGACCGATAAATCGCCTAATGCGCAGCTTGCCCCCCAGCATTTATTTTACGTGGCGCGACCTATACTTCGCGTAAATATTTGCGTACCCAGCTTATGTCATTATCCAAATTCATTTGAGGTCGGCGCAGCAAGTTTTCTTTTTCCATACTTCTCTAAATATTACTCGTCACCTCATCAGACACCTCCTTTTTGAAATATTATCCTATACAAAATACAGTTTATGGCTTAAGTATTTTGTACTTAACGAGATCAGAAAGCTCAAAGTCACCCATAGGGATTGCCCTTTGGGTGACTGGAGAGAGCTATGTATCGGAGTTTCCTTGCGTGATCGAATCAGAAATGAGGACATCCGCATGAGAACTAATGTTACCGACGTAGCCCGAAGAATCGATAGTGCCAGTTGCCATCTTAAGTGGCAATGCGCAGGGCACATTGCTTGCAGAACGGATGGCTGATGGGGTAGAAAAGTTCTGGAGTGGCGACCGCGAACCGTAAGACGTTTCGTTTGAAATCCCCCAACGGATGGACCGATGACCTAGTGAAGGTTGCGGAGACCTGCTGGATGCGAGACGCACGGGACCAATTAATGTGGCGACACCTGGGGGAAGCCTATAGACATAGGCATTTCAGCCAAAAGACGTCGTAGTTATCGCGGCCTCTACATAGAGGGCTAAGAAGGAACATGGGTGGTTTTTAGTCAGTAGAAGTCTGACACTCCCTTTCGCTCTGCCCAAGAGCAGGAGGGGTTATTCGATGATTTTCCACCAGCCAAAAAAAAAAAAGGTTTTTATACGGGTTGTAGAAGACACTTGCGTTATCTAGGAATAAAGTATATCTGTGGAGGAGACATTTTAAACATTTTCTTGCCAACAATTGCAGGGTTCGTGTTTGGACACGATTCTAAAGAGATGTAATCAGTTTTTTTGGTAGAGAAGTAAATAAAATTGTGTAAAGAAAAATATGGTGGGCATCCTTGTTTATGGTTGGCGGAAAAATTCAAGTCGTTTGCCACATATTTTGTTGCTCCTTATTGGCAACGATGCAGAAATTTTGCAGGAACCCAAAAAAAAAGTATATTTAAGTGTTCTTTGCCATGTATAAAGTAGGAACATAGAATTTTACGTGACTATATTAAAATAGGTTGGAACTGATTCCCAAGGTGGAAAAGTTCAAGAAAAAGTGCAATTTATGTTTTTGTTTGCTTTAATGATTATAAGTATGTGTAGAATTATGCGGCTTGATAGATTATATTAACAAGATTGATGACTGTGCTTGCTTGTACAAATTTTCGATTTCGGAAGTAACCCTAAAATTAATGAATGTATGTAGATCTACAATATCGGTTTAATAGCTTTCGAAAAGAAACAAGAACGGGGGAAAATCAGCACTAAAACCTAAAAATACTCTATAATTTTACAACTATGAGTTTGATCTTTTAGTGATCCTGCTGTCTTCGATTTGGGGTCACTTCTGTGTCTGTGATGGCATCTTGGTGCCTCGTGACATAATGCAACTGACATGACAACGTGACACGATCATGCGACACGAAGGCGTTTGACGTTACCTGTTGTGTTTTAGGACTTGTCACGCTTGTGTCATGGATTGTTGATCCTGCTTTTGTTGACGTATTGGCTGTTGTTGCACTTAACAAATCAAATCCATTTTTCGGACAACAAAAGTTCAAGGTACGTTAGACGGTAAATAATGTTACTAAAAAGTATTTAACTTTGATGGGTTTACGGCAAAAAGTAAACCAAACACAAATAAATTATTTTAATCTCGGAGAGCGCAGATTTGTAGTTTCAGAGAGGATATACAGGAGAAACTAAACTTCAAACTCAAAGCGACACATACTTGACATTGACAAATTGCAAAAATGGCAAAATTTTATTCGTTTACAAATAACGTTCCAATAGATAGTTAATAGTAATCTAACTTTTATTCATTTTGCATGTACGACAACCAATTGGCTTCAAAGATCCATTCATTATGAAAGTCAGCAAATATTTTTTTGTAATTTTGGAGTCCCTTTTCAAAACATATTAAACGTCAATATATTCTACTAACACTCACCCATGTCTTGTGACTATAATGTATTCCTAAACTGTCTCTCTAATATCATTAACACCCCGAGAGGCTTTCAGCAGTATTAAATGACGTCGACCGATAAATGCTTTTAAACTGACGCATAATTCAGTTTTCTCCGTTAAGGGCAGTATTTGCATGCCTCCGTGTCATGTAAAATGCGCGCGTAAAAGAAATTCTGGCTTTATTTAGAGTGGGCTGTCAGGTGGTATTCTTTGTTTGGTTAGGTTATGAAGTGGGGAGATGAAAATTGTTTGTATAAAGTGAGTTGATGTTACATGAAGCTTTATACATATAAGCCTCTCGTCCCAGCTGCCGCGGGAGATGCTCCGGGCGTCTGGGGCCACGTGGTGGCTTCCGGCCCCGTAGGCGCGAGCCTGTGGACGGTGAGTAATGGGTTAGCTAGCCGTCCGTCCGTCTTATGACGACGACATGGCAGTGTCGACGGCACGTTCGTGTTCCACGCGCCTCAAAGAGATGTTAGCAACATTGTAGGGGCCCGCAAGGGCTGACGTCCGTCAGGGCTGCGGGTTGTTTGAAAGAAGAACATGGGTGGTTTTTATTCACTAGAAATCTGACACACCCTACTGCTCTGTCCAGAGCGGGAGGAGTAATTTGATGATTTCCCACACTCCGAAAAAGAAGGTTATATAAAACCACAGCCTTGTTGTTCTTGTGCTGCCAAGTGCGACTACTGAACACGAGTTCCTGAACTCGTTTCCCGGCTTGAACAAACTTTATTGGGTTTTTCTATTAGTAATTTTTGAGTAGTCACCACGAAGTCTGGATATATGCCCGATTAATGGCAATAGGCCCGCCCCTTATTACTTACTGACTTAAACGTTACGAAATGTGGGTGTACTATTAAGTATCTACACCCCTGTCTAATCCCTTCGAGGATTACAGGCATATGTTATGTATATCTACACTAATAATAATAATATTATAAAGAGGTAAGATTTGTTTGCTTGTTTGGAACGAATAGGCTCCAAAACCACTGGACCGACTTGAAAATTTCATTAACATAGGCTGTTTTTATCCCTGTATTCCCACAGGAACGGGAACTACGCGGGTGAAACCGCGTGACGTCCGCTAGTATTTTATAAATGTGTATACGAGAAGGAAGTTAACTTACCTTTTTTTAAACGATAGAATCAGTTTCTAAAGGTATTTTTAGTTATTCGAAGAATTTTCCTCCGTAATTTTTTAGAGAAAGTGATTTTATTTTTAAACAAACTGAAAGTATATTACAAAGTAAATGGGATTTGACCTTTCAAAAAATAAAATTAGAAATTAAATATCCCTATTCCTTTCGCCCTGTAATAAAGACTGTAAAAGCCAGAATAACTTTTTTATTTTACTCTTTATTATTTCTTTTAGGGTTTCAGAATTACTTAGTCTTTAATTATTTTAAAACCTATTCCCATTCATTTTATGGCACTAATCAAATGCCTCGATCCTAATCAACTAAAATAAAGTTTTTCTAATTAGTAGACACCTACATTATAGCGAAGTCTTTTAATTTTTTTTTAAACAAACAGTTTGTTTTAAATTGAAAAAAGTTGTGCAATAAAATAGTTTTAGACTGAAATTGATTTTGTAGTAAGTTAGGTTTTTAATAACGTGTTCTTAAGTTCACATATGTAGGAGGTGCCTTAAATAAGATTTATGTTGTTGTTACCTAGATGTCAAACGCTACTGCTGAGAACTTGTAATCTGGTTAAGACAATAACTTTCCACATCTCAATTTCAGGGAAAGAAGTTTTCGTAGCAGAATTTCGAACAAAACATATTTTAACTTTTGGCTATCAACACGCTAAGTACGTACGTTCTAACTGTTTGAGAAAGTCATCGGAGATTGAATTAAAGTTTGTTATCGATTACTACTCCTATTAGGCCATCAGATAGGGAAGGAGGTGGCGGAACGCGAGAGGGAGAGAACCTCTCGTCCCAGCCGCCGCGGGAGGCGCTCCGGGCGTCGGGGGCCACGTGATGACCTCCGGCCACCGTAGACGCGGGCCTGTGGATGGTGAGTGATGGGCTAACTCGCCGTCCGTCCGTCTCATGGCGACAACAGGCAGTGTCGACAACGCGTTCGTGTTCCACGCGCGCCTCAAAGAGATGTCAGCAACATAGGAGGTGCCCGAAAGGGCCGACGCTCGTCGAGGCTGCAGGTTGTACACTAGTCACCGCGGCCTCGACATATAGGGCTAAGAAGGAACATGGGTGGTTTTTAGTCAGTAGAAGTCTGACACTACCTTTCGCTCTGTCTAAGATCAGGAGTTATTTGATGATTTCCACACCCACCAAAAAAAAAAAAAAAGATAGGGTAGGAGTCAAAAAGCGATAACTAGGTCGAGCAAAGTGCTATTAGGGTTTTCCATCAAGTAATAAATATAAAAGGTCTGCACATTTTTTCTTCTTTTTTTTTGTAGCCTGGGAAATCATCAAAATGACTCCTCCCACTCTGGGTGAAGCGGGGAGTGTCAGACTTCTACTGAATAAAAACGACCCATGTTCCTTTTTAGCCCTTTCTGTCCGGGTCTGCGATATTTCTTTTGCCCAACCCGCAGCCCCCAAAGACACAGTTGAATCCAAAAAAAGTAGAGGTGTGTGTATGTTATATAGGGTTCGAACTTGGACATAAGACTTGGTAGTCCGACAGTCACATCGCTAGGATATCACTGCCTATCAAAATGCATTACCACATCAATTTCTACGAATAAAGTAATTACAGAAAGTAATGCGAACCTAAATTTAGACTAAGATGACATTTGTTTTTTTGTGTGTGTAAACACACACACACATCTCTTTGTGAATTTTAATCTTTTTGTGAATGTTTATCATTTTAATAACGTGATTTTGAAAATTATAGTGTGTTTATTGTCTTATTTTATTTCTTATTTTGATTTCGCGTGTATGCATATGGACATTGTTTCACAAATAAATGGATTTATTATTATTACTATTAAAAATTTTAAACAACAAGATTTTAAACCCAAAAATTCCCGTATTAAAGGGACTTTTAGCATAACAGGGGACGATAACGATCCAAAGGTAGAAGCAGCATTGTTCTGTGCCCTTAAATCTTTTACCTTTACTTTCGGTGATATATTACAGGTTAAAAGTGTTTTAGTAAGGTACATTTGAACAATTATTTATCACCTCAATGTGAAAGAGAGAATGAGACGGACAGAATCGGTCTCTTTCCCTCGTTATGTCGGATTTTGAAGTAGGACTGGAGACAGACGTTTCAACGTGCCTTTAGATTGGCTAATTAAGTTCGACCAAACACCAAGAAAATGAACAGCAAGTTCTAGTACGATTATAATTGTCGTGAAAATTGCTGTTTTTACACGAGTTGTCCCGTCAAAAGCGTGACAACCGGTCTCACCAAAGGTTTTAGTTCTAAATTAAACTGCAATGGGACACAAACTCTATCTATGAATTTGTGTGAATCTGTGTCTACTATGTACTTTGTTACCATTGTACGATTTTGACTTAGTTCAAAATTAACTACGTAGACAAATATCCCGCAAATATACACAGTGCCGTATATTTCTAAGAGAATACAACAAAAATTACCTTAATAAAATAATGCTTCAAAAGGCGTAAACATTGAGAGCACAATCGGACGTATGTGAGACCCCCAACCTTCGCTGAAACAAACCCCCGGAGGGTAACTAGTTAAAAATAATGAACAGAGAAATACTACAAACAATTAGTACTAATGGCTCTATTAGTGACCAGCTCGGGAAACACAACAAACACAGTTAAACCCACATAAACAGAAAAAAACATACACAACACAATGAACGCGTATCACATTAAGCGTGTAGGTGTTCCCAGAAGAGTTGAATTGGCATGATTTTCTGATCGTTAAATATCAACCTAAGTCGGTATAATACTCGTACATTAGAAGCTTCTGACCGCGATTTCACCCTTGTGGTCTGGTTTTTGGGTTAATATTAAGCCTATGACACTCACAAATAATGTGACTTACTATTGACAAAAGAATTTAAAAAATAGGTTTATTTTATGAACCCCTACAATCGCACAAACTTTACATCTCTATAATATTAATATAGGTAAAGTGATTGGTTAGTTGGTTTACCCAGAAGCAGACAGGACAGGTGACAAAGACAAGATAGTAATGAGAGAAAATAACTATATTATTTATTTAAAAAAAAAACAATATTCTTATGATAAATAAAAAATAAATTAAATAAAACAAATTGAATATTTAATATTATTGATAATTTAAAATGAATTTCTCATATTTTTGAACTATGGTTCAGTAAAATTCTCCGAAAAATACTTAATGAGTGATGTGACGGCGCTATGTCTAGAAATAAAAGATGCCACGCAGCAAAAGAGTACAATCTCTTAGAAGACTTGACCTGAGTTTGGGAACGACATTATTCTAGTATTGTGAATGGCAAAGGATAAGTTATCATTCTGATGACTCAATTATAAGACGCTCTCACAGATTCACATGGCTGGCTAGCAGGGAACACTCGAAATAAAAAAAGTTTAGTTTTAGTTAACGTGATGTAACCATGAAGATTCTCATACTTTTGTAGTTGTGTTTAAATTAAATGGATTAACTCAAAACATTGTTGTCTGTGGATGGCAGTGCCGGGAGAGGATGCCCTAGAAAAACATCCACTGACCTTATTGGTTACATTCTTCAGAAAGAACTGTCGTGTAGTAATCGCAACCGGCGTGCCGGTTGACCAGATGTCTGAACGTAAACGAGGCGAAAGGAGTATGTTAGGATCATAGCAAAGCCTTCTGTGCTTTGTGCCCCCCCCATGAAAAAACTCGTGAGTTTATGTATGTATGTTGTGTCTGTAAAAATAAACTTAAAGGACTGAAAAACAAAGTCTTTACTTGCTATAATGATGTCATTACAAACAAACTGTGAACTAAAAACAAAAAAAAGAATCTTCCACGTAACACGACAGTACACAAGTTTGCGCCATGCGAGGCAATTTTACGTAATATTTCTTCGCAAGACGATTTACTCAAGTGCAATATCCGAGGGGTTACCTGCACAGTAATATGACAGCTTATGTTTTAAACTGAAACACCTTCCGGAATATTCTCGTAGAATATCTAGGTCATTTTTATTTTTCGTAGGGTTTATGAAAGTTTGTATTTTGTTTCTTATTTTTACTGTTATTATCTAACGGCCAGTTTCTTCATCAACAACTAAAGTTAAAACTAAAAGTATTAACCTTTACTTGACCATTGCTGGTAATAAAGCAGATGTGTTTCTTCATCAAATTAACAGCAAAAGTAAAAGTCAATTGAGTTGCCACTGCTCAACCGTCGTAATTTCCCCAAAAAACCTTGGGGAGCTTTTTTTACACATGACAACATCGCCACCACCACCGTCAAGTAGTGTCAAAAGAAAAAGGAGTTGGTCGAACTTAAATACAAAAAAATCAAAACCATAAACGAAAGTTCCTTGGTCCTTCTGAGGGAGGAAAAATGTCGTTTAGAGATGGAATTGATGAGGAAGGCGTTCGAAAATGACGAAAAACGGAAACAAGAGCTTCATGAATTGCAAGTTTATAAAATGAAGTTGGGGATTGATTTTTTTAAGTAAGAAAACAGATTAATGATTTATTAATAAAGTATTATTTTTATATAATTTCATGGTTCTTTATTTTACATATTTCAAACTTACAGCTAATCATAATAGTAGGTTACTGAAATGTTAAATTTGGTTCATCACCTCATCTTCAATGTGCAGCTAATCTGGAAATAATAGTATTGTGACTTAAATAATTAAATCAGAAGAAAAATATTATTTTTATTATAATTTCATGCGGAAAAAAGTAGCGGGCAACAGCTAGTTTATAATAAACACTTATTATGGTTTGATTAATATATTATAATTGACTGACCTGTCGAAGTAATTTTCAATTAAATTACTTACTGTATCCGCATTTACATACTGTACTTTTATGAACGCCAGCTATATCGCCCACAACTTGTTGCATCGATCCAGTAGCATAAAATCGTAAAGCCAGCAATAATCTTTCACAGATAGAGCTGTATTCCTGTAAATTATCAAAAGGTAATTAATTAAGACTATTCTTGACATTACCAATGAGACTTTTTGTGTAAATGTGGATCGAATGAATTTCCTACCCGTACACAAAATACACGCTTGGACCTGGAGTTGCGCACGCCAACCCGTTATACAATACAAATACTGGTCGTCGTAATACAAAATACAAACTGAAGATAAACTTACTTTTCTGTGGTTGGCGTCAGTTTATCTTGTAACATTATGCTGAGGTAAGCAACGGTTTCCTTTGAAATTCTGTATCGGAATAGAAAATCAGCCTCGACCCATAGGAAATGATCTTTGCGTATATTAAACTTTTTACGCCGATGCGTTAAATAACTTACGAAAAGTTCATCGTCTGATGAACTTGAACTTTCACCGGACGAAGATTGTGATAACATTTTATTAATCAAATAAAATATAAGAAATAAATGCAGCATCAGTGATATGTGACCTATGTACTTTATCAATTGTCAAAATGACAGTGACTTTTGCTTTAGCTGCCCCTTTTTGAGCAGCAAAAGTTAAAGGCCAAAGTAACAGCTAAACCAACGGCTAAAATTGTGAAGAAACATATTTAACCGTTACTTTTACTTTTTATCGTTGCTTTGACTGTTACTTTTGATGAAGAAACTGGCCGTAAATAATGTATACTTGTCACATTTGAATGACACACTTTCTTGTTGGTTTGCAACTGATTTGTATGAGGTTTGATGTCATAGTCGGGCAAAGTGTTATTGGGTGTTTCATCAGGAATTCCTCAGTAACAGTCACGGAGTCTTGGTTTTGCAGGGTTGACGTCAATAGTGGACTTCACTAAAAAAATCTAATTAGTCCGTCAGATAGATTTTCACAAGTGGACACATATTTTTTATTTTTTCAAACTAAAAACCACCCATGTTTCTTCTTAGCCCTTTATGTCGAGGCCACGGTATCTACAACCCGCTGCCCCGACGGGACCTCTGCCAACCCTTCGGGGATAGCAGTAGACGTGATGTTATGAATGCATGTGTGACGTTGGTTGTTATTTTCTGTGTTATTATCCAAACTGAATTATGTGTTCTGCTTTTTCTGGATTTCTTAAAGAAGGTACTGCTGGCCAACAAAAGCATCACAAGAATTTAGCTAAGAACCAACAGTGGTAGTGTACCAATATCATTTGACAAAGGTGTTTGATATGGATCATCGTAATAATTCTCGACGGTAGCTATTTTATCAGGCTAACTTAAATTTACCCGACTACGGCGCAACACAAAGTAAGTTATGATTTTGAGCGGTATGTATGTATGTATGTTTATAAAGGATACCCGTGGTCGTATGCCACCTTTCCTAAAAAAACAGTACACTCAAACAGTAGTGAGGTATCGTAAACTTTAGGGCAAACTATGAATATTTATTAAATACATTAAAATATATAACATGTAAGTTTCTTATTTGATAGATGATAAGCATTGAATGGATTGTAGGTACATACAATTTTTAAACGTTTTTCATTCTTTTTAGAGCGTGATTTTTCTGATTATATTTTACGGGTTTTAGCTTTTTTCCAAATATAGGAGAATTTATTTGGATCTTTTTAACATGATAAGCTTTGAGGTTTCACTCAAAAATAACAATTAAAAATCAAGACATCAAAAAACCTTATGGCTTCCGGCTACCGTACTGTAGGTGCGGGCTGGTGGACCGTGAGTATGGGCTAGCTCACCGTCCGTACGTCTCATGTCGACGACGGGCCGTGTCGACGGCGAGTTCGTGCTCCACGCGCGCCTCAAAGAGATGTCAGCGACAATGCAGGGGGCATATAGCGGACGCCTGACGGGGCTGCAGGTTGTTTGAAAGAGATACCGCAGCCCGGACACAAAGGCCTGAGAAGGAACATAGGTGGTTTTTAGTCAGTAGAAGTCCAACACTCGTTTCCGGTCGGTTAAACTAGGAGGAGTCATTTAATGATTTCCCACCCTCCTTAAAAAACGATTACAAAAGACCTTTAAAAAATAGATATTTCTATAGAAAAGCGGCAATTTTCATGAAGTGCAGATCTCCTTGTTTCTATGAACACTTTACTCTTCCTGTATGACCCACAAAGGAGCGATTGCGATGTAATGCTGGCTCCGCAACTACCCTTTAAAATGCTAAAAGAAACGTAAATCAAATTGCATTTATATCGGAGAAAAAATATTACAATATACGTTTTTTTAACAAGAAGAGAATAGGGGATCCCCTATTCTCTTCTTGGACAAAAAAAACTAATTAATCCGTCAGTATTAATTAGTTTAAAGCCGTAAATCACGTTTTTACGGTAAAACTCAATGTAGCACTATTCAAACATTGTGCTAGTGGATGCTTTGAATAGTAAACGGGTCATGGAGGTAATTTAAGTAAAGTTATAACATGAAAAACTATTTAGAATTAACAACAGCTGTGCAAAATTTGGAACTTTGACCCCTAATATCTCCGTGACTAGGGAGTTCCCAGGTATGGTCTAGAACCAAAAAATGATCGCAGTGGTAGGGAGAACAAGTGCCCTTCGTTTGCGTTAAGGGTACTTTCACACCTTTTATATAGATCTTTGGCAGTCGTTGCAGGTAGTGTCCTGATGGTCTGACAACTTGGCTTACCAAAAGGTATAATTTTACTCATTACTCACTAGGTTGTGGAGGTCAGATAGGCAGTCGCTCCATGTAAAATACACCATTCAGCTGCATCCGGTTAGACTGGAAGCCAGCCCCAACATAGTTGGTTAAAAGCTAGGCAGAAGATTCTATGAAGTTTGAACATAACTTAGACTTAATGAGATACGTTTGCACTAAATTTATAGAAACATTAACGAAGAAGAACTCAAGAAACTCTATAAACTCAACGAATGTTCCACAAGAGAGCAATGAAAATGATAACACACTAAACAGTTTCTTTTAAACAAAATATATTATAGGCTTTCTTTTATAAAAAATAATTTAAAAGTTATTCATAATAAAGTTAGGGCTGCCTTGTTAGACAGAGTAAGCTTTTCTTTTCATTAAAATACCTAAGGATTTTTTCTACTTTGAATTAAGGCTATTACAATAAATGTCACAGAAAAACTGTGATCCCACAGACGTAACCATCATCATCACTTGAAGGTGTGGTCAAACTGAGATCACTAGATAATTATAGGACATATTCGAGTACATCCTAAACATCATTTTAAACAGTCCAACTTCCCCACAGCTGCTATACTCCACGCTCAACTGCTACCTCATCTAAGATACAAACAAATAAATAACAATGAATTCTCTGAGTCCGCATCTTTAGTCCAAATATCAAAATGATACTCATTGGGCATTTTCACACGTAATACTCATTGCGACACCTAGCAGTTGCCTAAGGTAAGTAAATGACTACGTTGTTCGCTTTCAAAATACTGAAGATGAGTGACAACGACGAGACGGATATTTTTCTATCACGATGCATTCTCTACCAGTAAACCTTAGGGTTAAACAAGACAACATTGTGGTAGGCTACAAAACAACTAAAAAAACAATATCAATTTAAAAAAAAAATATGTATTTAAACTTATATTAATACACACAAAACAACGTACAACGTATTAATATACACTAAACATTAAAAAAAAACTAATAAATATTTTAACAAATACCAAAAAAAAAAAACGAAAAACTTAACAGGCAATTAATAATTGGGAGCTATTTGGTCTGATTTAAATAGTGACTACGTACTTTCCTTTTAAAAGTTAATTTTCTTTCAGCTTTTTTAATTCCAAGGGGTAGGGGGCGTTCCAGAGTTTTATAGATGAGATAGCGTAAGAATTTCACAAAAAAACAGGTGTGGAAGCTCGAAGACTACGACTATGACAACTGCCTAACATCATACCAATAATAATCATTTATTGCATTCATGTAGTTTACAGGTTGTCCACACTAAGAAGTGTATACAGTTATTGTGATTCCATCCATCGGTTGTTCCACTTGTCATCTACGTTCGCATATCTATTAATTTCCAATTCGTGCACCTTCCAACAAAATTTTTATTTTACCTAGCAAAAAGAAGCTAGACGGTATTGCAATGTTGCTCCGGGATTTTCTCGAAAAATTGCTTGATACCTCAAGCAATTTTTCGAGAAAATCCCGGAGCAACATTGCAATATAATACAAAATGCAAGTTCTCGGCATATGAGCTCAATTTGACAACGTACAAGTATAACATAGAACATAATCATGGCATATTTCATTTAGCAAAGCTCGCGTGGTCTGTGCTCGAGTCTAGGATGTTATTAAGTTCCTGCAACTTTACTCTTAGGTTAGGAGCTAGGGAAGTTTGATATGCGCACAGAAAATATGTTTTTCGTATGAGAGAATTAAACAGGCCACGTAGCAGGGGTGCACCCGGAATGATGGGCAAGATAGTCACACACTGGAGGCCTGACGAAGGACACCGCCGTCGAGGTCGACCGCGGCGAAGGTGGCGTGACGATCTGATCGTGTTTTTGGATCTAACATGGTGAGAGATCGCATATTTTAGAAATATTTGGAGAGAGAAGGGCCTTTACTCTGCAGTTGGGAACCATGTAAGTTAGTAAAAAACAAGAAGAGAAAATTGAGTAATCGAACTAACTCTATGCTGCTACTAAAAAAATCCTAATGGACAAATGCAGTAATGCTTTGCTTAACCTGAGAACATAACTCAAAACTAGAGGACCAGTAGTAGCCGTTCTGGCCACTAGACCAACAAAGCAGTGCAGTATTTAGGGATCAAGAAGAATAATATATTAAGAAGGATTTTGGCAAAACCAACATAGACTTAATTATATAATTATGTGGATTTTATTTAGTTTAGTTTTTAAAGTCAGTAGCGCCAATTATTAGGAATATTCAATAATTTAATTGCTTTCTTCAATTTTAACATTCTGTCAAATCAACTTGTCCCTTGACAAGTAATATAATGTATACTTGTCCCTTGACAAGTAATATAACAATACTTCGAAATAATGCCTGCTAAACTATAAAGATAATTTCTGAAAAAAAAAAAATATTCTAGTCCGGAAAGCGTATTCATTTTAATGAGCTGTTGGAGCAGTTACAAGACTATTTTTTTTGTAACATTAGACAACAATAGAAGATACAATACATTTTCAGTAAACCATCTCCTGGACTACCAAACCGTGCGTGAGCTCCCTACGAATATTTATAGTCTCACTATACTTCGCCAGCCAAACTTTCAGGTATTAACGTAATGGTATCAGGTCACGTTTGCTCACAAAAAAATAACTTGAAAGATTACCAAGACTTAAGTTCGTAACTGGCAAAGATTGATATTTATTTCATATGTTTATAAAGTTTTCTTATGTGCTTTGTTTTAGTGATTAGTTTTGTTTATGGCCTGAAGATGTTCGTAGTAAGTTGGTGAGGATCTCGCGAACTTGTGTTCTCGAGAATTACACTTTACGACTTGGGTATAGCATATTAGGAGCTTTACAGCGTTCTATAAAATATAGCATTGTTCATAAAATCTCTTACGGTCAGTAAATATTTTGGACTGATACTTTTTTTTATTTTCAATGACTTTGTGGGAAATTCGCCATGCCATCTCCTTCACTCTTTTTTTCGTTTTTTATTTTATTTGGAACCAAGAAGTTCAAACACCGTTGTATTTACAGACACACCTTGTCAAAAATACAGCTTAATTACGAACCTCTCCCATTTTAGAAATCGGTCAAAATACGTAAAGCCAGTAACGTAAGTTCGTAAATAACCCCACCATATTCCGAACACTGCCACTAAAAAACAAATTGCACTTCCATGTCTGAAAACTAATTAAGATTTCACCGACAAAATGCACCACGAATTCCGAGCCAAGTTCACACAAACAATTAAGTGAACATCTAAGCTGGAAACAATTTCCTACAACAATATGTACTAGTTATATACGAACTTAATCTAGTCGGGACAGGCAGGATATTGCACCAGACAACAGTACCGTTTGGCAGACTCAACCACTAAAATCTTGATTCGCAAATAATATGGACTTCAGACTTTCCCATTTTTATTACAGCAAATTGGATAACGTAGTCCTTTGTTTTAGAATGCAGACAGATCTATTTGTCTGACTGTAACAGTGCCAAATGATTTTAAAAATGTATTTTTATTTTCTGGTCTGAGTCAAGCTTGGTTGGAAATTCGTGAGTCATTTGTAGAATAATAAGATCGTGCCATACTATGGGTAAGTGAATCACGTGGTTCGCAGTACACTGTACAGAAACATCTCATATTTTTCTTTGAATTAAAATAGTCTGCCTTAGATAATAAATAAATCCCGTCAGGGTTTCGGGTTGTGCCAGTCGGGGCTGCGGGTTGTTCTAAAGAGATACTGCGGCCGCGACACAAAGGGCTAAGAAGGAACGTGGGTGGTCTTTAGTCAGTAGAAGTCTGACACTCCCTTCCGCACTGCCCGCGATTTTATTTGATGATTTCACACCACCCAAAAAAAAAATTGTACATCACATTTTATTTATCGTATTCTTCTCAGGTAACCCATTTGATACCGTTCTCATGGGAATGTATACAAATGCACTAGTCTGCCATTTTTGTCAGTCTGACATATTGAATCAAAAAATACATCAATTTGTTAATTCTGTATCATCATCCAAGCTAAACATGTAGGTATGCAAAATTTCAGGTCAGTCGAAAACCACAAATTGAGTGAAATTTAACTTCTAAGAATTTTTACACAGTTAGTTACAGGTGACTCTGATCAACAGAGAAACTTGTGTAGTTTTCAGCAAACCTAGCGTGAATTGCTCCCGAGCTAGTTAGACGATAATTATGAAGGTATCTAGGACAGATTTTATTCGGAAGACGGATGACAAGGTGTGCCTGGAGCGGATGGTCAGGCGAAATTGGTGGTCGATTGAATAACTTCCTGTCAAAATGTATAACGAAGGAACTACGTGTCGTTTAGTATTTGCGAAGGCAACCTGGCTGTTGTTGTACTTCTATTATCCATTATCGCTTAACAAGCTTTTAAAAGAATTACACCAAACATATAAGAAGGTTGATTAACTTAATAATATCTATCACCCCCAGTGCAGAGATACGGTGAATTATAATATGGTGTATGTGTGTGTGTGATATGGTTCCACAGTTAAACCGTGTTATGCCAATGATTATACGAACCGTTATTCTGTGAAATTCAATGCTGGCTTTGCTGTTCTCTGATTATAATAACCTGGATTTATTCAAAATTCGGCGGATTCGGTTTATTCTAGGAAAGCGTGCTCCACCCTAGGCTTCAGTATTGCTTCACATCACGTGAGTTGCGGCCAAACAAGAATACCTAATAGGTATAAAAAATAGATTTTATTAGCAATATAATACAAGTGATGGCACGCGAGGTTGTCGACATGTGGGGTGTGAACTTAGCAATCATTGTACCCTTAGTCGTTTTAGCCAATGGCTTATTGCCAAGAGCCTCGACGAACACCTGGGGAGGCTCTCGTTAGGCTGGATCAAGCTGATACATTTTTTTAATATTTCTATTGTTTTTTGTAAAGAAGTAAAAATGTAAGTTTCTATGAAAATAAATAAAGGATACAAGTGAAAATAGACGAACGACTAAATTATTTTGTGACAGGATACACACAATAAAGCCAATAATTAATTTTCTAACATTAGAGAATAAAATATCGCTATGTACCGAATAAGATATTGATTCGGAATTAATCTTTAATATCTATTAAAACTGATATCACACAATTGGGCATGCCTAATTTTTTTTTTTCAAGCGCTGTCTTATAACCATTTAGAGGGTTAGCTTAGGTGAATTCATGCCTGTTACCAGATTTGAAAAATACATACTATTTCAAAAGTTATAGGTGTTTTAACGAATGACTTTCATTTGACCTTTCAGACCCTCCAACAAAACATAACAGAACATTCCTTTGTCATTCTATCATTCTTGAAAAAAAAAACATTCGGTTGCGAGACTGTCAATGTCAACATTTTGTAGGTTATGTTTAGCTAGCTTTGTTGAAGTTTGTTTTTGTGAAATATTGTGAATTGTTGTAATGGCTTCTTTAAATTATACTAAGGCGGATTCCCGTAACATACCTACGGTCAATAATGCTATGATTGTTGAGTATATGATGTTGTCCACTCAACACAATATAGCGGAAATACGAGGAGCAAAGGCTCTAATGTAAGTATTATATATCATTGTTTTGATTTATATAAGATTGGTTTATCTCTTGTCATCAATGAACTTATTATATACTAGCGACCCGCCCCGGCTTCGCGCAGGTGTTTTTCTCTACTATATTGTGCATGTATTATACTTAAAAATCTTCCTCATGAATCACTGTATCAATCTCAACTGTCAAGGATATGTCACTGGATTTAGATTGACATTGTATTCTTTTTTAATTTGTCTGTGGCACAACACCGCACTACATACAGCCTCATAGTGATATTGAGAGCACCTCGAATTTAAAAAATGCTAAAAAAAATGTACAACCCCTAAAAAAATAAAATAAGCAAATTAGTTACTTGTAATGGTCTATATTTTGTAAAAAAATATTAAAAAAAAATCAAGTCATATCCAATTGAGAAATTATCAGTCTGTACACAAAAAAGCGACAACGACACTTAATTTTGTAATGTAAGTATAGAGTAAAACAGTTTAAAATATTATTAATAATATTGATAATATTAATAATAATATTGCGTTACCTCTAACTTGCAGAATGCAACCTCTTATTTATTTTTGTGTGAGACTTCGTCTGACTAAAAACCACCCATGTTCCTTCTTAACCCTTTGTGTCGAAGCCGCGGCATCTCTTTCGAACAACCAGCAGCCCCCACAGGCGTAGAATGCAACATCTTGATTTAGGATTTCTTGAAAGATGTCTAATTCATCTGACACTCTATTCATGGGTTCTAATTCGAACTGGCACAATGTCGTCTCTGAGTTAATCAATCCAAGGTCAAAGTAAATTACCGTAAACAAAAACATGTTTTCCCACTCATGGGCCTCTCAATCCACCTTGAAAAGTTAAAGCCAAACTGAGAAATCTAACATTTCATACCTTGTAATTTATGAAGGTTTTCGCAATTTTTTCGACTCCTAATGCGTTGAAAAAGAGGATCTTTTGTTAATACCCGGTTGTATCACAGACGCTGTTGGTTTAGCCTCTGTTGACTTTTAAACAGTACAATGTTTTTATTCGCTTTCCGTACAAAGGTAGGTATTATTGGATTATGCAAAGGTTTAATTTTGTTGAGTGGTGTTACTTTTGTGCAGCACGTTAATCCGTGTGTTTCGGATAACATTTGTAGATCTTTGACTAGATATTGAAGATATAATCCATTAAATACCAATTGTCTCCAAGCCTCGCAGAGCACATTAAGATATTTTTTCTCCAAGCCTCGCAGAGCACATTAAGATATTTGTTTTGGAGGATGGGAAATCATCGAATGACTCCTCCCATTGTGGGCAGAGCGGTAGGGAGTGTCAGACTTAACATAGGAACATACTTAATATAGGAAATATTTTAATCACCAAACCAAACCACTCTACACAACTAAGTCTCAACTACTACAATCAATAGGGTAGTTAACAAAAAAAAATCTAATTAGCCTGTCAGATAGAGTTCCAAAACATATTGGACACGTATTTTTCTTTTTTCACGTAAACAAACAATGAAGACGATACAGTGCTTTGAAAACTCGTATGGCGTCATTTTCTAAGACATTAATATGACATTCTTTACCGATGAATGACGTCACAACTCCCCGTCACGTCACATCTCCGTCAATACTTATTGATTTGATAAAACAAAAAATACGTATCCAATATTTTTGATAATCTAAAAGACGGACTAATTAGAACTATATTTTTTTAAGTCACTAAACGGCCCTATTATGATATATTATAGCACTCCCAAGAACACTCAAAAAACAAGACGTAACCGAAAAAAATATGACGAACATTGTTGTTCGAAAGGATCCGGGGCCAAAGTTAACCCACGCTAGGAAAGTTTATTTTTATCCAAGCAGGCTTGGACCCTCCAAAACAAATTTCATGAATAAATTTTTCCTTTGTAAACAAATCGAGCAGGCCATATTAAATTAAGGCTCTCTTGTGACTTAGAATGCAATAAAAAGGCCGAATTTTCGCCAGTGTATATCTTTGTATGTTGCTGTTATTTTTGCGATGTTTTGGGGTTGAATTTTTTCACAAGGTGTTGTGTTAGGTTATTCGTTGTACAAAAACTGTTGGTCAGCTACTGTGATAACTAAGTGATTTATTTAAGGTAGTAAGTAAATAGCCTATCTCTAGGTGATCGTGGACCATCATTGGTCACTCCCTTTATTTCAACTGCTTAGCCTTTTCTAACTATTTTGGGGTCGGCTTCCAGTATAGCCGGATATATACAAATATAACATGTAAAAGAACCTGACACCAATTAATGTAATTTAAAATGATGGCGTACATTTTTTTTTTCTTTTTTATTTAGCCTATTTTGTCCCACTGCTGGGCAAAGGCCTCCCCCATTTCTTTCCAGCTCTCTCGGTGTTGTGCCTTCTCCGGCCAATCAGTCACGAATGAGTCCAAATCGTCACGCCATCGTTTTTTGGGTCTGCCTCGGTGACGACGACCGCCTTCAGGCACCCAGTGTGTGACGGTTTTGGCCCATCGGTCCTGACCTCTCCTGGAAATGTGACCCGCCCAGTCCCACTTTAACCTCGCAGACTTATCGCCAACATCGGCGTACATAAATATGTAAAATAAACTAAACATATTACATAAATTATTATAGGTACCTATATACATACATTATAATACATACAAAATATTCAAAATAATATATAAGAAACCTTATAATAATTACGATGTCTACTTATGACCAGATTACGTCTATATATATGTGACAATTTAGTCTGATTTTAGATAGAACGTACTTCCAAACTGTTCTTTTGGAAGCCATTTTGCCGACATAAACATACATATTTTGTAAATTATGACAATATTAAACATTTCCTATGCAAGAAAAAGACGACGTTTACTTTTCTTCGAGGAAGAGGTCCAAACACGAACTCGTGGCGTAAATGAAACTAATTCTTTAATCATTTAGTACTTTGAAGTTTACTCTGCTCATTTGTGCCAGGCTCGCAGAAAATCATTTCCTATTTCAATTCTCTGTAACGAGAGGTTTTAATATCTGAATTAAACTAAAAGACCCAATTGAAGACTCACATAACATCGTCGTGTAACAAAATCGTATAGCCTATTTAGTTATTAAACTTTTTACAACAAAAACGGGTTAGGCTTTACAAGCTCGTAAAGTACTAAAATGGGTACTTCAGAATTATCTGAAGAGATAAAGAAGGAAGTAGCATTGTGTCCAGTTTACTGCTGTCTTGACTATAGGTCATGAAATCGTGGATGTTGTGCGATGAGTTTATGTTACGGGAGTAATCTAGATTTTATCTTGTTAGAGTTCATTTTGGGGTAATTTTGCACAGCTGTTTTTGTAAATACTAGTTTTTCAGGTTATAACTTTACTTAAATTACCTTCATGACCCGTTTACTATTCAATGCATCCACTAGCACAATGTTTTAAGAGTGCTACATTAAGTTTTACCGTAGTGATTTTTGACCCCAAAGAAGAAGTCGAAGTTCAGATAGCTACATGTCAAATTGTCAAATTCAGCTGCTTCCAGTTAGATTGGAAGCTGACTGCAGCATGTTTGAGGCCATGATGCCTGTTTTTCTCGAATAGATAGGTACAGGTACACCTCTGTCTATTCCAACAGACTTACATACTACACACACATTTCGCCAATTACAATATAGAGTATCTACCGTGGGTTTAAAGTATAGGGGGCGAACGTACCAACAACACATTTTCAAATCACAATCTGTAGCTGGTACTGAGAAATTCCTGATGGAAAAACCCAATAACACTTTGCACGTTCTGGGTATCGAATCCAGGACCTCAACAACAGCTGTGCTTACAAACACTAGACCATCGAAGCAGGCATTTTATTTTTATTACACACATTTTGACATTAGTGTCAAAGTGTGTGTAATAAAAGAAAATGCTGTGGGCTACTTAGGTAAGTTAACATGATACCATTTCCTGAACATCATTCTAATCAGGACATCCAATCCAAAACCCAAATCACGACCACCCACATTGAACATAAACTTGAACCTTCTTAAGACTCTTAAAGCGATCAACTTTGTCAACCATAGGGTCTAAATGGACTTGTTTGATTTGGTAATCGCTGTGACTGCCGGCATCAGGGGTCGCTCCCCTAAACCATTATTTTTACAATGGGTTTCCTTGAACACTCTGTTCCGATAAATTATTGTTACGTGTGTATTCGAAAAGGACTGTTTACTTTCCCGGTTGCAATTTTTTATTATGATATTTCCTTTTATCGAGATTGCGCTGTTTGTTTTTTTTTGTATGTTTGTGGTTTTAGTGGATTAGATTTATGACTGGGCTGCGGGTTGTTTGAAAGAGATACCGCGGCCTCGGCACAAGGGTTAAGAAGGAACATGGGTGGTTTTTAGTCAGTAGAAGTCTTACACTCCTTTCCGCTCTGCCCAGAGTAGGAGGTGTTTATTGATAATTTCCCAACATCCCAAAAAAAAAGAGCATTAAAACCATGCATACAATTATCTTAGTTAGGAATGAATTCGAATGAATTAATCGGATTTAATTATAATTTCATGAAACAAATCAATGCTCAGGTTAAGCTGTGCTTGGCTAGATTGGAAGCCTTTTCTTACAAACCTAACCTAATCAAATGCAACTGAATCATTATTATCATCAACAGCCTATTAATGTTCCCACGGCTGGGACACAGACCTCCTCTCTTTGAGAGAGAATGGGCTATAATCTACCAGGCGAGCCCAGTGCGGCTTGATAGATGTCACATGTCTTCGAATTTTTGGTTCTAAGACATATTGGCCGGTTTCCTCACGATGCTACCAATAGTTTACATGGAGCGACTGCCTATCTGACCACCATAAGCTAGTTAGTAGTGGGTAATACGAATTCCTTAGGCGAGACTGATTGTTAGTCTTTTGGGCGACTGACTATTGTTCTACAAAATAATGACAACAGGAAACTCGGTATGTAATAAGTGGTCACCCATTTAGAGAACTGCCTAAGAAAGTGCGGCTTAACATGAAGATTAATATCGAGGTCCTCGCAAAGGACCAACATCATCACTTTAAAAACTTTTGATCAAAACAGGACTCGAAGCTTCACCCTGATACGAAACCAATAACCACAGAACAAATAATTTGCTACACCAATAACTAAACATAGAATTTCATTTCCTCTATAACGACTCAATAACTTAAGTAAGTTAAACCTCTCTTGTTGGATTTCATTAAACACTATCAATTAACAGATGGGCTGCGGTTGTAACTCTTACAGTTTATTGGGTGCACAGGTCAGTATTGATCTGGAGTTTGCAGGAAAACCGGATAAGTTTCAACTGTTTTTTTTGGAAAGGAACGTTTTGGGATATGTGTTTAGGAGTATTGACACCAATACGGCAATACCTATGGGATCAACATCACACCTCGTAATCTCCAAAGGGTCAAGCAGAGTTGTACCTAGATTTCACCAGTTATTTTTTAGTCTCATGTAGGTTTTAGGGAAGCCTAAAGCCATCTGATAAATTCCAAATTGTGAAACCCAATAACAATTTACACAACCCCGGAATCAAAGTCAGGACCTCATGTTCAGCCGAAACAATTGCTACCACTTGCTAACGAGCCAGTCAAGGCCTTTTCTATTTCAATAAAAACTTTAAACAGGATAGGTAGGTACTCTTTTCGGAAAGCAAGATTGAAGTTTTGTAAACACATATATTTCATATATGTATATACTTAAATACCGCATAAAAGCATACATCTTAATTTTTGATACGTTCAGTTGGGCAAAATCATACTTCCTGAAAATTTCCTTAATAATTGTTATCTTGGTTTTCAGCGTCCCTAAGAAAAATTCGAAGCCAGGACCACTTAATCCACAGTCACGCTTGCTACCTCTAAACCAAAGAGGCAATATGTGTCAATTCCCACTGATATAAAAGTTTCACTAAGTTTTGATTTATTGATCCTAAGTTTAATATACTTCTTTGTCAAACGAAGTAATTTGCTTTGAATGCGTTTTTACCTAATCAACGTCAAACATTACTCTTTCAATTTCAACCAATCCAAGGCTATATCTTCTGTCTGCCAATGTAATGAGCAACGAAAAACGTCATCTGCCTTTTGTAGCTCAACTTTACAGCACCTTAAGCCATGGAATTTAAGAAGTGACATAAAACCGTGAGGACCTCCGAGATTTCATTCGTTGAGAGGACGAAATGTTAAAAGAGGAAGGAATGTCTAGCATATGAAGTCAGATATTCTTTATTTTATACTCTTAAATCTTTAATTTACTTTCACTGTTTAGCACATGTAGCTTTTAGTAAACAAGTAAAATAGCAGTTATTGGAGTAGGGGAAGACTAACGCAATAATGGACGGACTGTAGAAAATATTATGTCTTGAAAGGGGGTAATGCATTGGATGACGACTTCTAGAGAGAGTTTGAAAGAAGATCATTTTAGCTATTTAAATACATTTATAACTACACACATCAAAAGTGTCTAGGGATCAAGCATTTTTATGCGGATTTCTTGAGATTGAGATGTGGCTTTGTAATAAATTTATGATTTTATAAATTTATATGGATCCTTTTTGGTGCATTTCATAATTTGAATCAGGAACTGTGAATCAAATTCGAGTAAAAGATGAAAATCAGCTGTCAATATTTTCCCTATAAAAACATACAACGCATTGAAGACATTATTAGTGCTACTGTTTCCCTACTACTGATTAAAACCAACGTTATTATGGAGCGGCGACGTCATTTAAGCAGGGAAGAAATGCTCAGAGCCGTGGGAATGATAGAAGCTGGTTCCCGGCAACGTACTGTGGCTTTAGCTCTGAATACAAGTCAGAGTGTTATCAATCGACTTTGGACACGTTACCGAAGCACTGGTACCGTGGCTGAGCGCCATGGAGGACGGTATCGCTGCACCACACGGAGACAAGACCGATACATTCAAATCTTAACTCGAAGAGCTCCAACAATAACCGCCATGATGTTAGCCGTGAGGCTTCATCACTCTTCAGGGAACTTAATTAGCGACCAAACAGTCAGAAACCGCTTGCATGAAGTGAACCTTCATTCCCGAAGACCGCTACGGGTACCACCTATAGCAATGCACAATCGTAGGATTCGATATCAATGGGCTCTTGAACACAGAAATTGGGCAGAAGAACAATGGCGTTTCGTGTGCTTTTCTGATGAGTCTCGTTTTGGTATGAGACCGGATACAAGACGTATACGACACTGGAGAACCCCTGGACGCCAACAGCGATTAAAATCCTGCCAGGAAGTCCATCCTTATAGTGGTGGAACCATCATGGTATGGGCGGGTATTTGGATCGGCGGAAGAACTGAGTTGATTTGGATCAGAGGCAACCTCAACGCTCAAATTTATGCTGAGACGATTGTATCAGACGTCATCGTTCCTCTACAAGTGCAAATCGGTCCCTTATTTCAGTTAATGCATGATAATGCACGACCGCACACCGCAAGAGTTGTAAGACAGACTCTCGCCGCAGCTAACATCAATGTCCTGCCCTGGCCTGCTCAGTCGCCAGACTTGAACCCGATTGAGCATGCATGGGATATGCTACAGAGAAGAGCTCTGCCAAATATGGAGGGTATCCAGTCGCAAGAAGACCTTTTTTTGTTGTTGCAACGAACATGGGCGGCCATTCCACAGCGTGATTTGGATGAACTCATTTTGAGTATGCCAAACCGATGTTCTTGTGTTGTTAGTGTTCGCGGTAGAAACACGGATTATTAATTGTTTAAGTTACCCAATAAAATTTTAAAGAAAACTGTTATTTCAGTCTTTTTTTCGAACTTTAATGTTAGTGGTTCAAATGTCAAAAATCCCTTTATTAGGAAAATGGCAAATTTCTTTATTAATGCAAAGGTGACTTGGTTCATCGTTACTGTGACAAACGAAAACACTTTATTTGATGAATCCTTAAAGAAAATTTTAATTAATATCAATCAGGAGAAAAGTTATTGCAAAAATATATGTTGATCCCTAGACACTTTTGATGTGTGTAGATTCAAGATTCTTACAGTATTTAATAAAAATTACAGAAATGTTTTGTATAAATAAGTTATTTGGAAATGCCAAAATGGCGCCAACGTCTATTGGAATGACAGTTGAGTATTGCAGTCTAGTAAAGAGGTTTTAAAAGGTATAAAGCGTCATTTTAGCACGACAATCTTTTCTGAACTTTTAAAGTGTAAGGGGTAAAATACCTATGTAAGTATAGTGAATTTTATAATGAACTTGTAAATTTTATGCTGTAGCTTTTTATTCTGTGCTTATTTTGATGTTCTAAACCCAGTAAATAAATCATGCTTAAATTTGTTCAAATAGATGCATTTTGCTCTGGCTTGTCCTACAATCATGCCTGGAAGTGTGAAAGAAGAAGATTATGGACCATACCCAACTAGGACAGGAGAAAGGTGATGCATAGTACAAACGGCAGCACATCAAAATTACTACATTCTGTCAAAACAGATACACAACAACAGTATTACCCGATAGAGAATAAAATATTTTATTCTTAAAAAAGACACAAAGCCTACATGAGAACAGATGGCCTTTTTTCCTGGGGGTGGGAAATCATGAAATAACCCCCCTTCCGCTCTTGGGCAGAGCGAAAGGGAGTGTCAGACTTCTACTGAGTAAAAACCACCCTTGTTCCTTCTTCGCAGCCAAAACAAATGGCCGTAAGCTAATATTACTAGTAAAAAGTTCGTCACTGCGTTACACATTATTCAGTAGTTATTATACATTATTCAATAGTGACACCCATTCAGTCCATTCGGTTTTTTAGAATTTGCGGTAAGGTATTCAGGTAGTTATGTCTTGAATGCATTGAATGAGTGCAAACCCCTTATACAAGCTGGTAGTTTGTTGTATAACTGTGCCCCTTCAAACGTCGATTGTTTTACTGGGTAAAACAGCACGCATTATGGGCTCCATATAAAAATTTGCTATTGCACTGAAATGTTACGTGATGCAGCTGAATACCGATTTCTTTTTTTTTTTGGTTGGAAAAGGCTATGCTGGCTAAGGTGATAATGAACTCTAGTTTTTTTCTGTTTCTTTTCTGCAACATACACATAATCTGTCCTTGAACAATAAGCCACTTGGTTGGCCGACTTTTAGTCCGTTTGTGTTTTATATTATTATGAGAGCAGTTTTAGGGTAGCTCTCATCTCCCTATGCGAATCTGGCGCTGAGACTAGGGATGCCACATCTCTTGGCTTGGTTTTCGAGCCTCGTATGCTGTTGTCCTCCTGTTTCACTCAGCACTAGTGCCAGATCATGTGTGTGTTGTGGGAGTCTTTTCTGATATCTTAGACTATGTTCGCATATTTCTTGCTATAATGTCCGCATATTAAAGGTCCTAGGTACCTACATATATTTGTTGCTTATGCTTTGGGGTATATTGAAAATGTTTCAAAATGCTTTGCTTTGAAATCTTTCTAAAATATCAATGTTGCCATTGATCATGGATTCCAGTAACGACTTAATTTTAATTGATGTTTCATTCATGTTTCGACAAATTACACAATTTGTGCCGGAACATTCCGAGTTGTTCTGTTTGAGAGCTTACAGGCAATTAGTACTAAAGGCGCGGAATGTTTCAAGTGAGAATTTGAACTTGTTATACGGATGACTTTCAGAAAATTTAGTGTCTTCCTCACTGGAATTCAGTTGGACTCCAGGCAGCACCCGCTGCTGAGTAGATGATAACACAAGAAATTTTGGAATACATTAACAGCGTGTCTGTAATACCACCTGGATATAAAATTTGAATTCGGGCTGATACTGCAAAATTTTAAATAAATCTTGCTTGACTTAAGTCAAGCAAGATTTTTTTTAAATTTTATTTTAAAGATTAAAAAAAGAGAATGGGGACGCTCGTTCCATCATAGACTTCTATCATGATTATTCATCAGGCGTGATTGAGGACGAGAGCAAGAGCATTTTTTTTTAAATAAATGGCTGCTAATCAGACATCAAATTAAGTAGAAAGTAATGTTTCTTGATAGGTAATAATTTCAGCTTTTGTAGTGTTTTATAACAAAAGCAAATGAATTGGTTGACTGTCTACAAGGTAAACAATAATACACAATTGTATTATTCTTCTAAGATGTTTATTGGGAGAACTGTTTACAATAATCAGGGTTTGGTTAACAATTCTTAGTGTAGGATACAAGGATACTATGTTTTACATATCTAAAATATTTGGGTAGTTACATGTTTCGGACAAATTGTGTAACAAAAACAAAAAGTGTAATACATTTTTGTTGAAAATTAATTGTCTCTAATAAATCTTATTGATAACATGAAATTTATCGGTAAATAGAAAAAGACGTGAATATGGAATTTTATTTAATATAATTCGCAGTGACGATATAGACCATACTCTGTACGTACAGTCAAAATTTGGACACTGTACCTTGCAGTGGGAACATTATGATCATCATCAGCTCCAAGACGTCCACTGCTGGACAAAGGCCTCCCCCATAGAACGCCATAAAGAACGGGAGCATTATAGGCTGATGATAATGACGAGTTAGTACAAATGTCATGTGGCATTGGCCCCATACATAGTATTTATTCTCCTGTTTTCTCCCTGGACCATATCACGGTTTCAATTATTTGTATAAATAAATGTTTAGTAATTTTTTTGTCTAAAATAATGTAAAATTAAATCTAAATAGAGACATGGTAGGGCCATGATGTAGATCATAATAGAAAAAAGTATTTGTTGTATTTCTTAGGGATGAACCAGGGAAAACGTTTTAAGGGGCTAAACGCAGTTAGCTTAAGGGTCGGTTTAACATATATGTATTAACACATTGTCATAGCAAATACTGACAAATCTTTTACTAAAATATCAGTTAATCTACGATGTCTGTAATTTGTCCGCATCAGTATTGACCAATCTATTATAATTTCGTAATATAAACAATTATATTTCATTGTAAAACTACTGGCAGTTTAAAAAAAATAATACACATACATACATAACATATATTCACGCCTTTTTTCATGGGTAAGGCAGAATCTACAAAGTGCCACTTCCCAGGAACTTTGGTTTTTCCTTTCTCTTCGTATTTTTTAACTAAACAAATGGCTAGCTTATCTCGTACTTTTCACCTTCACACTAATGCCTAAGTCATTTAATCATTTGTTTAACATAGGTATAATAATATTGGGTTCATCTATCGATATCATCATTTCAGATTTTCCAACACACTTATGTATTGTTTGAAACTCTCTATTGTAATAATTACAATCAAAACAAAACCTGAATTTCGTAACCCCAAATTCTAACAAAATTTTATTATATTACATTCTAAAATTACAACGCTTACAAATTTAATGGCCGTTTAAAATATATGTACATATTTACACTAAATTATATCACAAATAACAATGGCGCCTAATAACACAATAATAGTATTAACAACACAATTATGTTGAGCGTTTTTGGTAACATGTTGGTTGAGTTACTGAACGAAGTTTTTTGCTTGACTGCTCCTTCGGTAAGACCTGTGGATGAAAATACTTTTTAGACCAATTCTTGCAAGAGACTTAAAAATAGAGTATGAATATAATTCGATGACTATAAGAGCAGAGGGTAACCAAATACTCTTTGGATTTTTTTCAGGCAAATCCATCTAGATTTTTAGACACACTACATAAATACCACTACAACTCCTGAAAGCCAGAGTCAACAGTGGCGACCACCGAAAAGCACCGATTCGATGAAGCTCGACGAAGTTCCAGAAAAACCATTTAACTGTCCTGAATCCCGCAACGAAAGAGTAGCGGAGGAGTATGAAAAACAAAATTATATTACAGGTCTAGATATTATAGAAATAATAAACAAATCATAAATATTTATGTCCCCAATTTTTTTTTTCTACCCAAAAAAATATCTAAAATGATCCAGACGGATCCCAGATCCCTTAAAACAATTCCCCGGACAGGATCCTTACGTCTACGTGTTTCAATATCCTTCACTTACATTACTCATATACTTATTCATATTGGTATATACCCGAAGGAGTTAAAATCTTATTTACTTACCGCCTATGTTAACTTCGGCTGCCGATTGGGAGCTGGGGTATAGTTTTATTTCTGTAAAAAAATATATGATATCAGTCTCTTTTGGGAGTTTTATGTCTCTGTTTTCTTATTAGGTACACATTTCTGAATTGAATTATTTTGTAACAAAAATATTAGGAAAATTATTTTTGTCATTTTTCGTCAACACAAACTCACACATTTTTACATTTTTATGGATGTGAGAGGAATATCATGCTCATGAAACTTTATTGTATTGCTTGGAAAGTATGTTACTTATTTAATTTTTATGTATTAGAACTACCAACGGCTTCAATTATTCTAGCAAAAACAAACAATTACAGGAAAATAATATTTTTTTTTCAGCTAGTAAATGGAATCCTGTTATCCATTAAAATAAATAAAACCAAAAAACTGTAAAAGCAACACGTAATTCAATATTTTAATTTCGTTGTTTACGTTTGCAAATATACAGTAATGGTACTTTATTTAGTGTGCCAAATAAATATTATTATTTCTATGAAATCTATGAAAATGTAAAATGTTACAAACATTTTTTTTTTTGGGTTTGTGCTCATTCTCCGCGTTATTGTTTATACCCGAAAGTTATTAAACTGATATTGTAAAACTACATTCTAGTGAAAAAATTGTACAATCAAGCTAATCAACTCACAGTTTTTTAAATTTTGCTAGGCTTCTTTGTAACATTAATATAATCATATTTCTGGTTAATTTACCACACAATCATATACAGGGTGGAATTTTGTAATGCCACCTGGAGGGAAAGTAATCTTAATACTGCAGATAGAAAATTTTACTCAAAGGAAACATTCCTTTATTTTTGAATAGAAAGCAAACTGCATTCAAAGATTTACGAAAATTCTCTTCTCCCACACCCGGGAATCGACCGGCTAAAATCTGAAAAAATTATACCCTGTACTTTTATTGCATCGATCGTTAGGGTCAATTATAAGGATGAAATATCTCTAACAAACATAATAAATTAAATGAAAGGAAAACCAGGAAATCTGAAGTTACAAATTCCATTACCATGACCATTATTGGTCTCGAGTGAATCCTGTTCGTGGTCATGAAACTAACAATCAAGTAAGATTTTCTTTCAACGTTTGGTGCGGAATTATGAGAAATAATGTAGTGTTAGTCCACGTGTACGAAGGTCATTTAAACACTGTCAAGTATAATTATTGTAATAATGGATCTCTTAAGAAACGAGTTAAATGGTTTCCCCGAAGAAGAGCGAAGCCAAATAATTCTACAGCAAGATGGTGCTCCATCACATAACAGCAGAATCACTACTGCCTACATTAATAACCATTTTAATACCTGGATTGGTACAAACGGCACAATCAGATGGCCTGCGAGATCGCCAGATTTCACCCCATTAGATTTTTTTTTGTGGGGATATGTAAAAAATCAAATTTACATGAAATCTTATGCGAATGACAACGAGTTGAGAGTTGAAGTTCAGAATACGATTTATAATATTCACTACAACACTTTATTAAAGGTTACTAGAAATGAATTCATTAAAAGAATAAATTTGTGTATCCAAGAGAATGGAGCCCATTTCGAGCAACTAATTAGTTAGGTAGTTTACCATTTTTTTAATTCTTTTGGTTTTCCTTTCATTTAATTTATCATGTTTGTTAGAGAGATTTCATCCTTATAATTGACCCTAACGATCGATGCAATAAAAGTACAGGGTATAATTTTTTCAGATTTTAGCCGGTTCGATTCCCGGGTGTGGTAGAAGAGAATTTTCGAAAATCTTTGAATGCAGTTTGCTTTCTATTCAAAAATAAAGGAATGTTTCCTTTGAGTAAAATTTTCTATCTGCAGTATTAAGTGTACTTTCTCTCTAGGTGGCATTACAAAATTCCACCCTGTATATACCCCATTTAAACCCATCATAATCTTGGACATATTTGAAAAACATACAACAAATGGGTTACCTGAGAAGAATACGATAAATAAAATGTGAAGTACAATTTTTTTTTGGGTGGTGTGAAATCATCAAATAAAATCGCGGGCAGCGCGGAAGGAAGTGTCAGACTTCTATTGACTAAAGACCACCCATGTTCCTTCTTAGCCCTTTTTGTCCGGGGCCACGGTATCTCTTTCGAACAACCCACAGCCCCTGACTGTACTACCTTGATTTTATTTCATAAAACGAATTAAGTAATAGAACAAATACATTTTCGGGAAGAAAACTAGAGAATCAGCACTAACCCATTTTTTTTAACTCACCATAAAGTCTGAGTGTCCCCTCACTCTTACCGAGCGAGTTGGTACTTACACAATTGTAAGTACCGATGTCACTCTTGGAGAAGTACCTGATGGTCAGCTTCATCATCACCCTGTATGATGAACGCTCTTCACTTATCTCGTACTTTGGCCTGAGGGAAAGATACAAGTTTCAATAAGTTGGCAAAATAAATGTCGCACATGCAAAGTGTAAACAGGCCTTTCACTCACGAACCATCCGCTGAGCATTTTGTAGATCAAATTGAGTAACTATACGCAAAAAAGAATGCTGGAAATGGTTTTTTTAGGATGAAAAACCTCGTTTTACTGTCAAACTCAATGTAAAATACCCAAAATATTGTTCTGATCAATGCATTAAATTCTCCAATCAATTTATGAATTTCAAGAAAATCATTATAACCATGAGAAAAAGTTTGAACTTTGGCCTCCAATATCTCTACGGTAATCGTCTCGTTTTTAGTGTTAACGATAAATAAATAATAGTTGAAAGAAGTTTTTCGTGTGCACATTTTTACGGTTTTATTATATTTTATTACGAAAGAATAGTAATGTTTAAAACTACAGTCAATTTCATTTTGCAAACCAAAATCATTCACCACAAAACCGCATAGTTTACCTAAACATGAGCACAGGCCTTGTAAACATAATCAAACAACAATAATCTCTATTCTTACTGCTCAAAAGCTCATATCCTCTAATGAACCGCAAAAGGCAAATGTGTGATGATGATTTATGAATCCACTGATCATTAAAGATCCCCCCTCGTTATAAAAAAGGAGAATGGTAGGTAATAAAAAGCCCATCCATTGGTGCCACTTGACCGCTACGAGTGATTTTGATCCACAATAGATCCACCATTCACGGTGATCGTGGATGTATTGTGAGCTTCAACAGTAGGGGTATCAATCATCCCCTATATGAACTCTTTATTACTGCGTTCAATACAATAGACATGGAAATCTAACCCTTTAAAGAGGGCCATGAAATGAGAGTAGCAATAACGTCGATTATTTTTATTTTACATCGATCGAATTTCACTGATTATACTTTTTTATTTGCCTATTTTGTCGTCCCACTGCCTCCCCCATTCTTTTCTCTAGGCAATCAGTAAGGAATGAGTCCAAATCGTCGCGCCAGCGTTTCTTGGGCCTACCTCGGCGACGACGATCATCTTCAGGCACCCACTGTGTGACGATTCTGGCCCATCTGTCTTGACCCATCCTGGAAATGTGACCTGCCCAGACCCATTTCAACCTCGCAGACTTGTCACCAACGTCAGCGATGCCTATCTTGGAGCGTATTGCGGTGTTACGTATTCGATCTGTGATTTTAATCTTTAAAATGCTACGCTCCATCGCTCTTTGGCAAACCTTGAGTTTGGACTTCTGACGCCATACGTTAGAATAGGCAGGATACCAATGTCGACAAGTTTACGCTTAAGTGAGATGGGAAGGACGCCTTTCATAAGCGTTTTCATGGACCAGTAGCTTCTCCAGGAATTTTCGATCGATCTCTTTGTCCGGTCTACGAGTATTGTTGAAGGAAACTAGCTGGCCCAAGTAGATATGTATTCGTCCACATAGTGTGTTTCCTGCCCATCGACCTTGACCGTACATTTAGTGGCATTGGTCATGACTTTTGTCTTTGCAATCATCAAGGCTTGCGGTGTTCAGGTGTTGGAGAATTTGTTGCAGTTGATCTATTTGAGAAGCAAACATTGATATCATCTGCAAAACGAAGGTTTGATAGCATTTTATCACCGATCGGAATGCCTTGCGTTGTCCACGTTTAAAACTATTACGTATAATAAATAATACTTAATGCATACAATTTTTTTTTAGACATTTGGTACCCTATCGCAATTTTGTCTTACTCGTATTTAACCCTGAGGTTGACTAGTAGAGAATGCCTTGTGGCATTGAGTCCACATATGTACCACTCTTGTACATGAAATGTAAATAAATAAATTACAATTTATTTTCTTGTTATAGACCTTACCTGGGAAAATTCTCAATTCTACCTACCGCGAAACGTGAATTTTATAAAAAAAAAAAAACGTTTCCAAGTAATCATTTCTACCTAGAGTTACTTAGTTTAATGTTCACAATGCTTGGTTGAGGTCTTCGTTAAGGGTCACACCTTATGTAACCGTTTCGTTCATTATCGCTGTAAACGAGGAATGAAAACCAAAAAACTATGCTTATTAGAGAACTAATGGGAACAGTTCGTTTTACAAACTTTAAACTGGGGATAATAATTAATGGCATTGCAACAGCACAAAAGGTCGCGAACGCAGGTTTCAGCTTTGCTAATGGCTACTATGAACTCAACCCCATTTATTTCTGGTTAACTGTGCGAAAATTAAATTTTCACTAAATAGTAATGAAGATGAGCAGTATTTTTTTAATATTACTCAAACAAATACCGAAAGAGAAGAAGCTATAGAGGACTAGCGCCATCTCTTTCTAACTCTGAATTAAAAATAAAACAATACTGCTTTAAAACATCATGGTACTTAACCCCACCTCATTCTCTATAGAAACATTTTTTTTAATGTGACAAGTCCGCCATACTATTTTCAAACCACTGACACTCCTGAAATCCAGAATCAATAGTGGCGACCACCAGAAGAGCGCCAAGACAATGAAGCTCGACGAAGTCTCAGAGAAACGATTCAACTGTTTTGGATCCTGTAACGAAATTAATGAGAAAAGAATGCTCCTCCATTCTTTTCTCGAAGAAAATCAGTAAACTAAAGTAGGCAGTAGACCAAAGAATCAGTATTTTAATTTCCTAGGGCCAGTCAAATCTCTGCTCGGTTGCGGAAATTGATATAGATACCGCTGCCCTGGATCGCAAAAGGCATTCGAATGAATGCGTACCTATGGGTTTTATTCAGTAAGAGTCTGATACTCCCTTCTGCTTCATGATGTCATTTGATGATTTCCCATCCTTTAAAAAAGGCCAGTCAAATCTACACCATTATGGATTTCCCTACAATCGCTGTTCTTATGGCCACATCGCCACTTATTGGTAGTCGTGGGCAAAACGGCTCTAATTCAACAACGCGTTTCAACGTTCAGCTTAGTAAAAATAGCATGATATTTATCCTGCGCTAATATATTAGTTTAGTACCACCCAACGTTCGATGCGCTGCGCTGCGTGCGTTTGCGTTATATACTGTTGTATTCAATAACGCGTCAAGCTTGAAACAAGCATCTCAGCAACTCGAACTCGAGGCATTTTGTATTTCGAATTAGGTACTTACAATACAATAATTCGAATTTAAAACTAAACACTATAGGTATTTTATATTTACAAATTAAAACTAAAAACACTTTATTTTATATTTACAAATGAAAACTAAACACTATAATTACAATTTAAATTTAACACTCTATACAAAACACAATAATAATATACAGTCACGTTCAGCCCACACACAAACATGCATCCAGCCAGTTAAAAGTTTAAAACATTTACTTAACAAATTTTAATGGCGACGGTCAACAAAACTGTCGAACAGCTGAACGAATACTGATCTGAATATATATTCGAAAACGCACGCAACGGCAAAACGCTACTAAGCTAAATAACGAATGAACGTTGAACATCAGAATGAATATATTCGAATGAATATAATCGTAAGTTGATAGTAAATATTACTGCGACAACGACGACATCTTACGTTTTTTTGAGAAAATCATTAGTAGGTACCGCGTCGCCCGTCCGTCGGTGACGGCAAGTGACATTTAAATTGATTTGGTGAAAAATGTGTCTACAAAATCTAATAGATGGCGTTAATCGCTAAAACGCTTAAAGCATAAAGACGTAAAAACAAATAGCAGGTTGCTTATGCTATTATTTTTAAACGGCTGTTTTATCCTGCTTTATAATATAACGACCAAGCCTACTTATTGGTACTAAAACTTGACGTTGTGCAGTCGAGTGCCCTCCTTGTTATCATAAGTATGTGGGTACTACAAACTGTGAGTACCTTTTTGATTAGCAATTACACTGATATAAAGTTTTTGTAGAATGATGAATATTCAGACTTTACATTTGCGTTTTTTTTTCTAAAACGAGAGTATATATCTGTTAAGGTGAGTCGTATGATTTTTTCTTATTTTAATTTAGTGTTCCCTCTGCAAATGACATTTTATCCAGGTAAATTGCAAACATGGAATGGAACAAGTAAGTACGATTTATACATAACATTAATCATTGAATTTGCAAGACAAGAATTTAAAACTATAAAAATGTATGAAGTACCTACTACAATGTATTATGAAAAAGTCTATATTTTTTTTAACACATACATTAAAACGACCTAAACTCACTTTCAGCAAGCCATTGAAAATTCATACTGTACTCAACTCCACTAATCCGTAAAATGGTCTCAGACGCAGTTACTTTTATGAATGGTCCATTTTACGAATTTTAACGCATTTCATATTATGATTCTATGATGATCTGCTGCAGTGCCGATTTAAGACCCCCTGTGCTCAATATTTTCTGGAAAAACTCAACTATTTGTGTCATTTTAAGAGTTCTAGTTAGAGAAGCCCCCTATAACTTGTATTATTTCTTGTTATAGCGGCGTCAGGAATACACATTTTGTTATAAGTTGGTTTTTCATAGTGTTTGTGTGAATGACAAAGTTATATATTTTTAACAGACTTCTAAAAAAATTCATCTCAATTCGGATGTTTAAATATATTTTTTTTATGTTTGTTCGGGCATAACTCCATCGTTGCTAACCGATTTGAAAAAATCTTTTTTTGTTGGAACGGGTTTTTGTCCCAAATAGTCCCATATTTTTTTTATAGAAATCGGACAAGCGGTTTTTGAAACATCAACAAAACTCAAAAAAAACTACACTGTCAACATTAACGATCTTTTCGTCTCAGTCGTTTACAAACCGATTTGGAAAATTCTTCTTTTATTCGAATGCCTATGCTTTCCTATTGGTCTCATAGTCACCAGGTCGGGATCAGATGATGAAATCTTGGCGAAATCGAGAGAACTCAGAAAAATGTACAGCAATTTTGGTATTTTCTCTCTAACAAGCTGATCTGATGGTAGAATGGTTCTTATGTAACCGACATCAATACGACCTCGCAAATTTCGGGGATTACAGGCGTGATGTTTTGTTATTCTACTAATAAATACAAAACTTTGCGAGGTCGTATTGATGTCTAAATGATAGAAAATGGATTGGGATTGTTGAAATTCCATGTCTGTCTATTGTTTACACCAGTTCATAACATAACATCGCGCCGGTACGTTGTGAAGGAGTTAACACATGTGAATCACTAAAAGTGAAAAATAAAAAGTTTTTAACAAAAAATAAAACCGTCGAAGTCAGTTTTATTTTTTGTTTGTTAAAAAGTTTTTATAACGACGCGATAACCGACATCAGTCGCGCTAACCGGCATCCACGCGGACGAAGCCGCGGGCATCAGCTAGTGTCTCAAAAACTGCTTACTTTGTGAAGCAACGATTACAAACTTTCAACTAATGTTTACATTGGAATCTACAGCATAATTTTTTACTCGGTTAGTTTACCTAAAATTTTAACACTTTGGAAGTATCTATCTTTCAAACGATTGACTTTGAGAAAAAATGGTTTCAGAAACCTCAATGTCATTTATTTTAGGACCTATTTACTAAACAAAGACGAACGTCAAAGTGTGTGTTGCTAGTGATTACACACGGCCGAAACGCGGTCGCTCACAATGGGCCTCACCAGGTTTAAAGTCACCTAAAAGGCATCGGAAGGGGCTATATTTTTTTTTTGTTTTATTTCTGTGTATGAGAAAAATCGCGAAGCGGTATACAGAATACATCTATCTACCAAGTTTCAAGTTTGTTGTCTTAATAGTTTTCGAATAAAGTGGCTGTGACATACGGACGGACAGATAGACATGACGAATCTATAAGGGTTTAGTTTTTTGCCATTCGGCTACTGAACTCTAAAATTGAAACTATTTTTAAAAAAACTGGCTTAAGACTAGTTAATCAAAGATCCATCTCGATACGGCGTAAACAGATAACATCAATACAGTATGTATTGTTAATGCATGTCTATTATAATAATAGTAATTAATCCTTGAAGCTTAAATACGAAGGCCTGCTTTAATAGTATTAGATTCTATTGTTGTTACGCGCATGTGTAAAGGGCCTTTTCACATGCTTGTACTGGCTATCGGATAACCGGTCGTAACGCGTTTTAATCTCAAAATGGTTCCATAATTATGAGTACTTTGTCATAGATCTATCGTGGGCTAACTGACAGCCTGGACATGTGTCAGAAGGTTTGGATATTTTATATCACGCTTGTAGTTTCCGAAGGGTTAGGCAGTATAACCACATTTCGCCATATTATAAACATTAAAAATCTACACTCAGTCTGGAGTGGTACCGGTTTTTATGGGGCAAGCTCGCCACACCATTCCTAATCCACTGCAACTCCTGAAAGCCAGAATCAACAATGCCGAACATCAAAAAAGTGCCGAAACAATGAATGTCAACAAAATCCCAGATAAATAATTTAATTGTCTTGGATCCCGCGATGAATCAAAAATCAAATTAATCAGAAAAGTGCCAAGAAGGAATAAACATAATTTCCACTGGAGAGAAAACAGAGGTACGCGGGTACGCCTCTACATAACCCTTCGAGGATTATGGGCATGTGATGTCATTCACATGTAGCATAGCAATGTGATAAATAATAATGATTGCTAAGGAAACATTGATTGATAGAGATAGCAAGTAAAATATCATGAATACGAACTGTATCGGGCAAAACTAGAAATGTCACAAAAACAAAAAGTAATAAATTATTATATTACTTTTAATTAATTAATTATTCTTAGGTATCACTTAAAACTATAAAATGCTAATAGGAACTTTAGTTTACCTTATAATGTCTTACTTTTAGAAACATATAATATTGAAATTAAAATGTATTTTTTTTATTAATTAAAAAAATGAAGTTACTAACTTTTGGAACATGCAAAAACTGGTAATGTCCACTGTGTCCCATACAAGTCCAACTTAATATTGTTTTTACTAATTACACATGAAGGAATGCCTTCAAAAAGTAGGATTGAGCCCCTCAGAAAAAAATATTTTTAAATCCATTAAATCCTTGTACTTTACAAAAAAATTTATAGGAAAGTTGACGTTAGTATTTAGACAGCTTGGACATTCCTTCTTAGGTTACGATACACTATGGACCTTCCCTGTTCCTGTATACAGTTTTGAGACTTAAGTAATACATCTGACTTTACTTGTTTTTACGCTTTATAAGTAATGCCAAATAAAAATACGCGGGAAATGAAAATATTGCCATCAAAAAAAAAGTTTTTGAATTTTAGTGACATTCCTGGTTTTGCCTCTGTACTCTTCACTTATTCTCACATCTTAATCAGAACTAACCATAAAGCTTATTCGAACCTATCTACGGTTACTTACCCATCAAGCAGCATCTCCCCTCTATTCTTGAGCCAATAGTTGATGGTGTTAGGGTAGGCCTCCACGGTGCACTCTAGTATCACATCGGTGCCGAGCGGCGCTCCCAGCAACTGGTTTGGCACTATCACCGTTGGTGAGACTGCAGGACAAAGAATAGTTTGTTAAGTACAATCTATTTTGTAATAAATCTTATAAAGAGGAAAGATTTTTATTATTGTATGTAATGAATAATCTTAAAAACTACTGAAGTGATTCGTAAAATAATTTCACCGTTGGGAAGCTACACTAACCCCGGGTAAAATAGGCTAGTTTTTACTCTGTATTCCCACGACGACGGGAACTACGCGGGTGAAACCGCGTGACGTCCGCTAGTACATTATATTTATGAAGAGGTGGAGCGAGCAACTCCGAGTTTGGAGCTGAACCGAGCGACGATTACTCACATTAATTTGTTAAATCTACATTACTTCTCTTGTGATACAATAACGTAATTGTTTTGCAAGTTTTCGCAAACGGCTCCATAATTACAAAAGAGTTTTAATAACTAAACGTAATTTTTCTCAGAAACTTTCTCATGACTATCTAGAATTGTCAATGTAAAAATTACAAACAGTAAATCGTGGGTTCAAACCCAGGCAGGCGCATTACTTTGTGTAATTTATTTCATCACCGCTGCTCTCAAAACGGTGAAACAAAACATTGTGAGGAAACTGTCATGTCTTAGTACCTTCGAAGACATGTGACATCTACCAACCCGCACTGGGCCCGCGTGGTGGATTATAGCCCATCCCTCTCCTAGAGGGGAGACCTGAGTCCAAGCAGTCGGAACATTATACGCTGATGATGATGATGATGATGAAACAGCAACGCATGATGAGATGAACCTACAGCTCAGTTCAGAGAGGTACGCAATCAATACCGACTAAATAATCCTGGTTCAGTTGAACCTGTGATGTTAGAATATTCATAGTGCCTTGTTTGATTTAGGATAATCATATACAAAGCTATTTTGAAGCTGCAAGATATTTCGGAATACAGCTCCAGTATCTGTGTAGTTTCAGGAATAGTTACCTAGTTTCTGGTTTATTGAGGGAGTAGTAAAATGCGCATCCCTATTACCTAGATATTTATGTAGTGGATCAAATAGAAGATTAAGGTAATATTTTAGGCTGCGGGATGTTGTAAGAGATACCCCGGCCTCGTCATAAAGGGCTAAGAAGGAACAAGGGTGGTTTTTAGTCAGTAGAAATCTGACACTCCCTTTCGCTCTGCCCAAGAGCGGGAGGGGTTATTTGATGACCCCCCCCCCCCAAAGATGATCTTATGGCGCTATAACTATCTATATAACTAGAATGCTTGACTTTCACTAGAATGTTTGTTTAAACATTTGTAGAATATTACTAAAAAGATGAAAAGCCGTCCTATTTCGTATTCCTTTCGTCACTTAAGAAAATTGTTTTGGGATTAATTCTTGAAAATTAGGTCTGTGAGTATTCAAATTGATAAATTCACACTTCACACTTAATATATTATAATATTTTAAAGTAAAAGTTTGTGAATGTGTGAGTGTGTATGTCTGTTACTTCTCCACGTCTAAACGGCTGGAGCGATTTTAATAAAATTTGGTATGGAGTTAGCTGACACCTTGGATTAACACATAGGATAGTTTATATTTTTACCCCAATTTTATCTTCTCGTGGGATAATTTTCGAGTTGTAGCGGGCGAAGCCACCAACAACAGCAACAGCTAGTATTTTTATAAAAGCCACAAAATATTCTAACATAATATCATATTATTATAAAGCTGTCATAATTCTAAATTTCCAAAAAACCAAAGAACAAATTATACACTTCAGCAGAATACGATTTTCCCTAAAGAAAATACACAGAAAATTACTTAACCTCCTAAACTCTTGGAAGTTAATTCGTAAAGAAATCTAAAATACTGCTGTCCTAAAGATTCCAGTCTAGGCACGTTGGTCCCTAAGGCCGACCCTCAGGGAGCGAAATCACGGAACCCCTTCATTTAGGAGCAGCTCAATTCCGTAGTAATTGTTTTTGATGCGGATAGAATTTGTATTAGCATCATTAGGTGATCGAACGAGATTTAAAGAACTAAGGTGAATATTTTTTAGAAGTGGTTGTTATTAAATTGATACGTGATGTTTGCATCCGAAAACGTTGTATTGTTCAGTCCTTGTTCTGCTCTATCTCCTACTGATATGGAAGGAAGTGGAAGCTGTTGCCAGCGGCTTCACCCGCTACAACTCGAAAATTATCCCACGGGAAGATAAAATCGGGATAAAAGCTATCCTATGTGTTAATACAGGTTATAAACTATCTGTGTATCAAATTTTATCTAAATCCGTTCTGTAGTGTTTGCGTGAAGAAGTAACAAACATACACACTCACGCGCTCACAGACTCACAAACTTTCGCCTTTATAATATTAGTGAGATTAAATTAAATCACGCTACTAATTTTCAAAGGGTAAGGCAGAGGCAGTCCAAATAGACCACCCACATTACGCCAGTTTTGTTTAAGTCCCTTGTAATATACAAGCAAACCTATGTATAACCATCAACCAGACACAAATCCTAAGACTCCTGATTTCTAATTGCATAAAATTTAAATCACATTTCAAAACACCAAAACATAATAGGGTAGTTAACTAAAAAAATCTAATAAGTCCGTCAGATAGATTTCCAAAAAATATTGGACACGTATTTTTTCTTTTTTCACGTAAACAAACATTGAAGACGATTTATAGTGTTTTGAAAACTTGTGTGACGTCATTTTCTGAGACATTAGTATGATATTCTTTAGCGGTAAGTGACGTCACAACCCGCCACTCAAATCTTTATCGGTTTTTAACTTCGTCAATTTTTTTTGTATTTGTTTTTTTATTTTTAAATATTGTTTTGATAAAACAAAAAAATACGTATCCAATATTTTTCGATAATCTAATTAGAATCATATTTTTTAAGTCCGTAAACATACCTATTGTCATGAGCCAACAAACCCACAGCCTTCAACTCAAGCTAAAGATAAGCTAACAAGACGAAGACTAAACTAAAATGCGACCATTGACTCTTAAATATGCTATTGTGGAGGAACATTCATACAATCGTTTACAAAATGGCCGTCCACGGGAAATGTTCACGTGTTTGCGGGATATTAGCGGTGATATTCATGCAAAGTGCCGTTAAACAAATAAATAGTTGCGCCAACTATTGTGGTGGGAACGGCTATGATTGTATCTTTGTGAGTTTTACTGAAAATTGGCTGTCCTCGGAGTTTCATCTACGTTGTGCCTTTTTTTGGTGGGTGGGAAATCATCAAATGACGTCTGCTGCACTAGGCGGAGCAGAAGGGAATGTCAGACTTCTACTGACTAAAAATCACCCATGTTCCTTCTTAGGCCTTTTTGTTGACGCCGCGGTATCTCTTTCGAACAACCCAAAGCCACGATAGCCATCTACGTTCTGCCTCAAATGGATATTAAGGGTGTAATTTTTAGGACGAAGAAAACTATCACACTAAAATTATAAAGGCGAAAGTTTGTAAGTGTGTGTGCTCTTTCACGCAAAAACAACTGAACTGATTTCGATAAAATAAGGTACATAGATAGTTTATAACCTGTATTAACACATATAATAGTTTTTATCCCGGTTTTATCTTCCCGTGGGATAATATTTGAGTTGTAGCGGGCGAAGCCGCTGGCAACACCTAGTAAACTATAAACATAAAAATACAAAATTTTGGTCTAGTGCTGTGCATGTCAGTTCGATTCCCAGGGCGGGCAAAATATTATTAGGTATTTCCATCAGCAATAGTGATGTTTACCGACTAAAAAAAATGTGATTCTAATTAGTCCATCTGTTAGATTAACAAAAAATATTGGATACGTGTTTTTTGTTTCATCAAATCAATAAAAATTGACGAAGATAAAACGCGTCAAAGATTTGAGTGGGGTTTTGTGACGTCACTGACCGGTAAAAAATGCCATACTTAATGTCTTAGAATATGACGTCACACGAATTATCAAAGCACTGTATCGTCTTCGTTGTTTGTTTACGTGAAACATGAAAAAATACGTGTACAATATTTTTTTGGAAATCTATCTGACGGACTAATAAGATTACTTTTGTTAACTACCCTAGTTCTAAGTAGCCATCCACAGAGTCTAGAGAGCCTTGCTTAAACATACTTGGCGAAATGTGGCTGTACTAATGAACACACCTCTGCTTAACTCTTCGGGGATTACTACATGGGGCTTAAACATACTTGGCAATATGTGGGTGTACTAACGAACACACCTCTGCTTAACTCTTCGGGGATTACTACATGGGCCTTAAACATACTTGGCGATATGTGGGTGTACTAACGAACACACCTCTGCTTAACTCTTCGGGGATTACTACATGGGGCTTAAACATACTTGGCAATATGTGGGTGTACTAACGAACACACCTCTGCTTAACTCTTCGGGGATTACTACATGGGGCTTAAACATACTTGGCAAAATGTGGGTGTACTAATGAACACACCTCTGCTTAACTCTTCGGGGATTACTACATGGGGCTTAAACATACTTGGCAAAATGTGGGTGTACTAATGAACACACCTCTGCTTAACTCTTCGGGGATTACAGGCGTGATGTTATGTTAAATGGTGAGATTGCATCCGAAATTCAAAAGCTCTTTTTCAAATATAACTCTAGCAGCAAAATATAGACATATACATTCAAACAAAAAATAAAGTCATTTTCTTCATCCTACTCTCAGACTCCTTAAATATTTAACCAGTCTAAGAAACTAAATACATACCTAAACTTGACAATCTCAGGAACAATTCGAAAGCTTAACAGCGTTCGTTCAAGAGTGTAGAGTGAATTTCGCGAGCCATCGGCCCCGATCCCACTCACAATCCCGATTCCCGATCCGCAAACCGGGATCAGTACCCGTCTTATCTAACATTGCCTTGCGTACAAACCGCTGTTGAAATCCTTTCGTTTCGTAAAATCCAGAGGTTTTTAATAAAAATGGGGTTTAGTGGAGAATGTGATATGACGAAGTTTGATATTCAAAGTCTGGAGAGGAAATATGGTGATATAGTCTTAGGGATTTTGTGAAATTTATTCAAGCGTTATAAAACTACTCGTATCTCGATGGTCTAGTGGTTGCAACCGTGACTGCTGAGAATGAGGTGGGGTTCGATTCTCGAGTCTGACAAATTTTTATTGTAAAAAAAATACATCAAACATTGTGATAATGCAACGCTTTTAACAATGTCACCAATAGAGAAATCGAAAAATTTCGTAAAAACCAACTTGACTTAATTTTGTGTAGAAAACGCCTTTTAATCAAACTAGCCAACATTCATATCCCTAAAAAAATAACCCAGCCAATTACAGGACAAAATGACATCCCCTTAAATAAGTATACGACGTATCACAAAGGAAACGTTCCCGTTAAAAATTTATCTTCGCCTTAATAGTAAGAAAAACATAAAAACTGTGTTAACGTAGAAGTTTAGACACAACAGCTAATGTCGTAAACTGCGAGTTATGTATTACCTTTATCTAGGTAAGAACTAACAGCACGTGTAACAACTCTTAGTAAAGGTTAAGTTTGCTGTTGGATTGACAAAGCTCGGCTAAACGGTTAAGGTTAAAAATCCTGCACCGTTGATATACATTTAGACACTAATTCAGGAGGAGGCTAGTGTTAGTGAAAGCTGGCATTAGTTACACAGTGTATGTTCAGAGCGAGTCATTTATTTAATTTATGTAAACCAACAATGGGGATTGTCCAGTTTAAGAAAAATAGTGGTAGTTGCAAAACTATTTCGAGGAATAAGGTCTCATCATTCTCAGCCTATTAATGTTCCCACTGCTGGGACACAGGCCTCCACTCTTAGACAGGGAATGGGCTATAATCTACTACGCGGGCCTAGTGTGGATTGGTAGATGACACAAGTCTTTGAATATTTTGCTTCTAGGACATGCCGGTTTCGGTTTTTGAGAGCAGTGGTGATGAAATAAATTACTGTTCGTAAGTCGGGGCCTTCCACTACTGGGCTACCGCTGCTCTCCAGTTTATATTTTATTAATTGCCCGTGGTCCACTAGCCTTGTCCAACTGGGTGTTTTATATTTAGAAGAAATGTGTTACATCATGCGTGCGTCTATAGCCCTTTGCTTCAATGTTGTGGATACCATTAAGAACAAACTGTCGTTAGAGTTGAAACAAACTTTCAGTCATGTATGTATTAAACCGTTGAAAGAGCAAAGAAACCTTTTCTAGTGTTGAAGTTATCAGTCCTAAATTTTAAACAATAAATATAAATTCAAAAACAAATACCCATAGCGTTTCAAAAATATTCAATTGAGTTTCCTACAAATACCCTATTTTATATATTTTTCAAACGAAGAAAAAAAAAACAAAAGTGCAAGGGTCGATAACTTAGATAGTAACTATTTACTCCTTACTGTCCGATGTTTACATCACTGTTCATACTTACTGTACTCATCTACTTCGCTAAACACTTGACCAGTATAAATCGAGCTTTACTGTTTTGGCCGAACTGTACTATTGTTATGGAAGTATTTAATGGTTACGATAGCAGCTTATACCGGCCTGCCAGCAAACTAGGTAATGTAATCAGAGTTAGATAGCGTTCAAACTCGTATTATCAATAGATTCATGCAACATCAAGCGTAATAGATAAATCAATGCTGATAATGCTATAACAGATTATACTGAGTAATTCTCAGTAATATCTGGTAACTGAAGGATAACGTCAGGAGATGTGTAGTGTATAATCTGATGTGCATTAGTTGCTGTCAAAGATTATTACCCAACTACCAAGCCATCACGTGGCACCCGACGCCCGGAGCGTCTCCCGCGGCGGCTGTCACATTCCAATAGCTCCTTCGCCAACATCACTGCTTCGCAGAAAGAGGCGACAGGGCCCCATTCCCTCTCGCCCCGGACCATGACCTGAACCAGGGCCGGACAGTAGTTTAAGCCTTGCATATTTACATACATTAACTCAAGCCTTATTACCCGACTACTGCGAAGCCAAAAGGAAGAGTAATGATTTTGGCAGTCTATGTATGTATGTATGTTTGTATGTTTCACCGTAGCGCCTAGACTACTAAACGTATTTTAATAAATGACAGAGGCATGCGACTACGGCGGTCCTCTATAATAATTTTACTTATATTTAAATTGAAATATACAAATTATTTTCTTATTTGTAGACGGGTTTTAGTTTGTAAACATATTTTTTAATTTCCTATTAAGGTTGAAAACACTAAAGAACGCCACACATTTCGATTCTAGCATACTCCATGCGATCAGGTCCATACTTCTAGTTTTACTCGCACGCTGTTTGCGAGCACTACGCACCTGACCTTTTTAAAGAGTCTCACTAATGAGGTCGGTTTATGTCCTTTTAGAGCTTACCCGGCGTTGCCACTGCCTTGTAAATAGCTTGTACTTATGAATTTCAACATATTTACAAATTGATTATGAACCAATCTAGCAATCTAAAGAAGAAATATTTTATTACTAGTTAATAATTTTGCCAATTAGAACAAACTATTTAAAAAAGTTTTCTATTCATAATATTTTTGAAACATTTTCATATTATCCATTACCTGTATTAATAAAACAAAAAACCTTCCATCCATTAGATTCGGAGACCACAAAATATTTCAAGTATATGATCTCTATATCAGCTTGGAGAGGCTTCGGGACCCAATGACAGGGAAGAGTCAATTATACGCAAGGACGGCTTACAAGAGAGAGATCAATTCGGCTTTATCACGAATGCTGCTGTGGTATCAGGTATAGGAAATAGCGGATTCGTTTACATTGTGCTAGTTCGTCTACATTTTGAGTAGGGTAGTTTTATATGGGCATATGAGAATTTAAACCAAGTTAAATTGTAGCTTATTTTAAAAATGTGTCAAGAGTAGTGAAGTTAATGCTGTTGAAAACATTGACAGTCCTTTCGTGCAATTTTGATAGTGTTTCCAAATGGGGGTTTATTTTATCTTTAATTACGCAAACTTTTCAAATTACAATGATTACTATTTACGAAATAATAAAGTTGCTGTAAGGTTAATTCTGACAGAGATAAAAAACTATAATTAAATTAGTTGTTAAATTATCCGATATATTATCTTGTAAAACCCAGCCTTGCGGTCCCGGGTAGTTTCATCAAATACGTTTAAAACATATCATAATATTCATAGTCTACAACGATCTGGACTTACTAATTGATGAATAATTAGACTATGAATAACCAAAAAAAACCAAAAAAATCTAATTAATCCGTCAGATCGATTTCCAAACAATAATGGACACGTATTTTTTCTTTTTTCACGTAAACAAAAGATAAAGACGATTCAGTGCTTCGAAAAGTCGTGTCAAGTCGTGTGACGTCACAAGGTTAGTACTTTTTTACCTACAAAGTGACGTCAAAAGACCCTACTCATGATCTTTGACACGTTATATCTTCGATATTTTTTATTAATGTTATAAAACAAGAAACACGTATCCAATATTTTTCGATAATCTAACAGACGGACTAATAAGATTTTTTTGGTGATATACCCTTTTGTCTCAGTATGAGTTATAGTGTTTATAAAACAGCAATCGCTCATAACTTGTACCAACAGCTTAGTTATACGAAGGTAGGCAAGAGGAATAATCGTCTAATTGTATTGGAAGCAGAGGTGAGAGCCGCTCAATTTGTTTCATTCCGACCTTATTTACAGACAAACGGTAGATTCTCGTTATCTCCATAATCAACTTTGTTATTCAATATTAAATGATTCTCAGAACACAACATTTTCCTTTCTTTGAGATTTTGAATTTAATTTTTCCAATTTCATTCGGAGATTGGAAATTAATGACATCCTTGATTGCTGATGTTGTTTCTGGGAAAGTAATTAAAGTAATTTTTACTTTTTAAGCAAGTTCAATACCCAGAATTAAAAAAAATGTCTGCGTTGTATTTTATCTTCTGAAGATCAACCCAGGCTTATAAAATATTAACAAAGCTAGTCGGTGGTTTCTGAGAACGTCGTGTATTCTTAAAAGAAGCTGATGAATGACATGTTTACTTTTAAATGTAAAGCTTAATAAATAGCTAAATAGATCGAATATTTTACTAAATAATTAAAAATAAAAAATACACAACGAAAAAAAAATTAAATTACAATGAAAAAATATGATAGTACCGTTTGTAAATCACCCTGTTTAATGTATCAAGGCTTTCGTATTTCAAGTCATATCACATTGTTTTTGTCTCTAATCATCATTTAATTTTTCTAACTCCAGCAGTAAAAAAATAACATTTTTTATCATTCCTGGCCAGTGCGGGATGTTGTAAGAGATACCGCGGCCTCGACATATAGGGCTAAGAAGGAACATGGGTGGTTTTTAGTCAGTAGAAGTCTGACACTCTCTTTCGCTCTGCCCAAGAGCAGAAGGGGTTATTTCATGATTTTCCACCGGCCAAAAAAAAAGAAGGGTCATTATGCTTGGTTGCTGAAAAAAGGAAATGACAGGGACGTGTCTATAGTACACCTTGATTTTATGAAAATTAATCTCAATGATTGCTCTAGAGGCATTATTGCGGAAAAAAGGGAAATACATTTATAATGAATATCGCAAGCCCTGTTCCCTCTTGCGCAGCTCGCTTCGCTTAAGGTGATGATCGTGTTGTATGTTTGACGTAAAATCGAAAAATGTAAACCCTAAAATGCTCATCTGTGTTGAACGAAGTTTTGATGTCAATCCCAGTGTTGTTGCCGGATGATTAAAAATGTAAATCCACAGACACGGATCCGCGGATACGGATACGGACATCCGTAACATCACTAACATCATCATCGATACTCACAGTTAACATTAAGTATGATTCTCTTGCTGACGGCGGGCGGCACGTCGTTGGCTGCGATGCATAAGAACGCGCCCATCTGTCTCCGATCCACGCGCCACAGCGGGAGAGAACTGCCTGTGTAGCTCTCCACTATATAACAAGAAAAAATACACTAAGATTTTAGGTATTTGGTACAAAATCAAAACTTTTCAGTATTTCCCTGAGGCCAGTTACAGGCACTACGAATAGTCGAAACTAATACAAATTATTAAGAACTTTGGTACTGAGAAGTGATAAGTCAAAACTGCCCTCCAAATGTATAAACCATAGGTATAAACATATAATAAAGTTTTTGCAAAATAACAATCGACTTCCAAAAGTAAAGTTATTTTAGACGTGTTTTTTTGGAAGTCTGTTCTTTATTCGTGAAAAGTCTTTTCATCATGAACCAATTTTCTTAAAATAAAAAAATATTTTTTTAAATCGGTTTTAAATGACGGAGTTATGAGGTAAAATACATACAAAAAGCACACAGTCAAACTGAAAAATTCATCCATTTTTGAAGACACGTACCGAGAAGACCTTGTGAAATCCATAAACTGCAAAATATGCGACATAAATGATCACATTTCTTGATCGCGTTGTTATTTTAAAAGTTAAAATTTACTGCTCCATTGGGTAGTAAACTTGAGTATTTAAAATTAGTATTTATTTTATTTATTATTTAATTGCAGCTTGATACCTCTACGCGTTCCTCAGAAAAAGGATCTTGACAGTCTGATAAGAAAGTAAGTATAAGGGTTCAATATTCGCTGACAGAGTTGTGGAACCCTAAAAACGACACGTAATAAAGAAATATGTACCTGCATCATCTATGAAATCTTTTCCCAACTTTATATGTCGCAGTTTCCACGCTAACTACCAGTGCAGCTGAATATAAAATATTACATGGAGCGCCTGCCTATTTGGCCACAACAATTCAAAAACTGGGTAAAACAATAACCCTTGCTAAGACTACTTTTCCCACTAAATATTACTGGCTGCTGACTGACGACTTTAAATGATAGTCGAATGATAGCCATACCAACGATGAAACCTACCTAACGATGCACAGAGGGGTCTCAACACGTAACGGCTAGCAATATGTTGAGTGAGTGGATGGAGCTTGAGTCACACCCCGCGATCGCGAACCGCATCCCCGCAATACATGCACATTATTTGTAGGGCTACTTTCTATACGTTTCAAATAGGAAGGACTGTCCAGCGCGATTTTTTATCACATTCAAAACTATGTTCGGAAATAAGAATATGCCATTTCCAAAAAATCTATCAAATCTATTGTTTGGACTAAAAATAAAACACTATGACCTTAGTATGTTGCTTGTAGATTCATTTAGCAAAAACTTAGAACGATCACATGTATTTTAGTATGGTTTTTACTCGTTAAAAGAATCTTTTAGAGGTATCTTCGCGATTTTTTTGTATTGAGTAAAATTAATTGTATCATGTTTTCAACACACTATGTCACTAGGCGTGTATCCTGAAAAGTGTATCAAATATTTTTCTGATTTTGTTTACTGCAGTGAATCATATACTTTAACGCATGATAAAAGTCCCGTTTAGCTCCTGTTGTGTCCTTAAAAGTCGTCTATCTTGTAGTTTTTTTAGTGGTTGCGAATGCGACTGCTGAGCGTAATGGTTTGATTCCCGTCTGACAAACCCAGGCAGGTTAGGTGTTTTTCAATACTCAAAACTTTGTCTAGAGTTGTGCCCGGTTGCTGTCAAATAGAGTCGCCCATATTACTTGGGACGTAAACATAACTGGCAATTTGGCAAAATGTGGCGAAATTAGGTACACCTTTGCCTAACCCTTCGGGGATCTTCGACTGAAATCAAGCCTATCACGCAACAACAAACTAAGTACTTTCAAACTACCCTAAAATGGACTAAGGATGTCCTTCACAGAACCTCCAGAGATCCTCCTACGCCCAGTAATCAATATGCTTGACAGCCGGATTTGTGCTCGCACTAAGACATTATTAATAAAAGGCCAAAGGGTGGTCTCGTTAAGGAGTGGTCCTATATTAAGGAAGATAAAGCCTAAGGGACGGAACGTAAATAGAGGTCGACAAGTTTGGATTAAAGATGAGATGCCCATTAATGGAATTGTTGATTATTGACAACTACGTCATTTGAGTGTCAGTTATTGAAATTGACTATGAAAACAGGAAAATGATTATTGGTTTTCCAATTCACAAACTCCATTCTACTGCCCTTTTCAATTTTATTTGGGGTCAGAGCAGCATGTCTTCATAGTCCTATAAAGAAAACTCAAAAATTATTCAGTCATCAGCCAAACGTCATCGATACGAATAAAATAATATGGTACTATAACTACGCTAACCTGAAAACAAAACGAACGCCTGCACCGAATTAATCTACTACCAATGTGTGTAGCTCCAGCTAATGTCTACGCGGTTGCTACGGCGTAGGCGACGGTTACAGCCTACGCCGTAGCATATTGCCTAGTAGTAAGTATAGTGCACCAGGAAAGTCTACTTAGGACAGTTTTTCTTTGAAGTATTTACAGTTATTGATACCAAAACTACTGCCACCATAGAATATGACTGCCATGCCTGATTCACAATCCAAAAATAACTTTGTAATGAAAACGTTTTGATCAAAGCGAGTCTCGCTCCAAAAACTTTTTCAATAGTATCGTGACAAATGATTTCTTTTGTTTTCCATTTCTTGGTGACTTGAAGGCCTCAAGTATGCAATGTTCCGAACCATTGGCTCTTAAGATTTCCTCTTACAATTTCATGTAACGTATTTTTTTCTAAATAGACTTTTGTGAGTCCATCACATTTCAATACATTAGGAATAATGTGAGATTTCTAAGACATTTAAGATACAAATTTATTTTTCTTTAAAGATACAGTAAGTTGCTTTCCATATTAAATTTCAAGGAGGCTTTTGACTACGTCTTTTAAAAAAACTTCTTGTATTAGTTTTAAATTAATCTTAATTCACTTGTAAGCTAAGATTGGTCTGGAATTATTTTGTAATTATTTTTATCTATAAACCTTATAACTCATTGAGAAACATGTAAAAGCAGTTATATTTGCTTCTTTTTCTTACAATGAATGTCATTTAAAAAAAAACAGTGTTAAGGTGAAAAAAAAAAGTGAATGTATTCAATATGGTATATTCTGAGCTTTCTGCCTACCCTCATGAGCAAAGGGCGTGAGTTTATGTATGCATTTATGTAGTCAATATGAAAATAATTCGTAACATGCTTGGACAAATGACTGACTGAATAAGTAATGAACGGTTCGATAATAGGGATGTCTACTGACTTAAAAAAATGTGATTCTAATTATTCCGTCTGTTAGATTATCGAAAAATATTGGATACGTATTTTTTGTTTTATCAAATCAATAAAGAATTACGAAGATAAAACGCGTCAAAGATTTGAGTGGGGGTTAGTGACGTCACTGACCGCTAAAAATGTCATACTAATGTCTTAGAGTATGACGTCACAGGAGTTTTCAAAGCACTGTATCGTCTTCATTGTTTGTTTACTTGAAAAAAGAAAAAATACGTGTACAATATTTTTTGTGCCAATCTATATGACGGACTAATTAGACTTGTTTTTGTTATTACTACCCTAATGTAAGTAAATATAATACATACCTTTGTAAAAATCCCTGCTTCCAACTTTCTTTAGGAGCATTGGTTCATGATCTTCCCGTCTCCACGTGATCTTGGGCGGAGGATGCCCTGAGGCTCTGCAGATGAGAGTCACGTTGTCCAGCTCCTGCGCTGACACGTCTGCTGATGTCTCCTCGTTTATGATGTCAGGTGGTACTGGGAAGAAGATGATTATGGTTAGGGATTCGTTGAAACCTACATTTTGCCAATTAGGTTTATGTTCTATGTAAATAGGGGGCGAAGTTATTGGCATCGAATCGTCACAAAATCCAGTCTGCGTGGCTGTCACGGAGAAGTTCCTGGATGAAATATTATGGCAAATGGAACGTAAATGAAAGTAAGGGAGAAAGTGCTGTATGTGAGTGAGAGGGTGATAGACGAAGTAAGAGAGAAGGGATTAGAAGAAAGGACGCCATGTTGGAACGGGACCACAAAGGGAGACGTTGTGCTAAGACACATTAAGATTAGAAAAATAAAAAGACGTTAGGTTAGATATTCAAGACTACAATATTTTATTGAGAAGCCCACATATACATATTTAAATATATACATATTCTACTCTACAATAAATATACAATATATACATATTCTATTCTATTTTATATATATATTTTTATGTAATAGTTTGCCTGACCCAGCCCCCGATTGCGAAAAACACAAACAATATTTTTATCAGTTTTAATTAATTAAATAAAAACCAACAACAGTAACAAAATATAACGGTCGTTAAAATAATTAACTAAACTTATTCAAAACAACTACGAGTATCAAAAAACTAACATCAAAATATCTTTCCTCCAAAACTGACACATACCGAGTAAAAAATAACAAAATTCTCGATATTTTCACGTTGCTTAAAATTCCACTAGATATGTCAAATGCACTCACTGATTCTGGTAAAAAAAAAACAAGAAAATATACATGCAAGAAAAACTCGAGCGCCCAATATACGTGAAAAACCCCTGAAAATGTCAATCGAACATGCATGGCAGATTGCAAGCAATTTTTGCAGGAGTATATTTATCCACATTTAAAGATTCGCCTGAATCAGTTCCAGGGATGTTATGGAGCTCCATAACCTTAACCGAAACTTTCGGACATCCCAATATAAAAATATATCCGTAACCGAAACCGGTCACCACGCAGGCTAAAGACGGATTCTAAAATAATATTGGCGGGATTTTAGGGGTTTTTATTTTAGTTTTAGGGATGAATATTTTGGAAAGTTGGTAGCACTGTGTTTGTTTTGCCCGGAAAAGTCGTCACTTGTCAATTATCAAATTGTGTTGAAAGATTCTAACATCCGATACCGATATTATCCCAAACTAACGGACAATCAGAAATAATTTTATATTTGTGACAGTATGAGAAACCGGTATATCCGTATCCGTATCCAGATCCGAAATTTCATATGTGTCCCTGGTCAGTACAGCTCGAGCAGTCGTAAAAATACGCTTATGAGTGCTGGAGCCAACTCGAACCAACTTGAGTGTATCGTTCGTGCTCGAATCACTTTCTTATTTACATAATATAAGTGTGTCGTGTTAGATCGAAGAGGTTGCGACTGTTTTTTATTGGTATTTAACTTTGCCTTTGTGCGATGCTCAGTTTGTTGGCAAGGGAATTTGATAGGGAAGGGAATGTGGTATTGAAGATATGTTCATTTGGTTTTGTTTTGGTTGGTCCTTTTGTTGATTTTTAATAGACTAGCGGACGTCACGCGGTTTCACTCGCATAGTTCCCGTTCCCATGGGAATACAGGGACAAAAGTAGCCTATGTCACCCGGGGATAGTGTAGCTTCCGAATGATGAAAATATTTTTCAAATCGGTCTCGTTTTTTTGATTTTATTTGTTACATACAAAAATAGAAATCTTTCCTATTTATAATCTTAGTATAAGAAGTATAGATATAGATGAAAATATCATCAGCCTAGCCTTTGTCCAACTGTGTTGGTATCTACTTTCAGTTTTAGCGGATTCAGCTGAATTGCATCTAACCAACCTAACAGACAGATGTGTTGCTGGGGAGTTTGTTCCGCCACTTCTTCTTCCAGCAAAAACACTAGGAAGTGTCGAAGGGGGGGCGTTTTGGGGAACTGTCTCTTGTAATTGAGTAAAGTGAAGTAGTAAAGTAAATTTTGACGTTCGAAAAGTGCTGATTATCAGCCTAGTTTGAATAAATGAGTTTTGTTTTTTTGTTTATTTAACGTCCACAACCGAGTTAGTACTTGGTAATATGGTAACTAATTTGGAACTTGCTTTCTATTTTTGCTATGAATCAGATCGCTAGAGATATTAAAACAAACAATTAATGTATGGTTCTTCAGTATCCGATTGCTTCTTCGTTTCCAATTAAATAAACAGCACTCTTTGTCCATGCAAATGTTAATGTACAATATAGCATATTTAATCTATCTTCTTCATTTGTCTAAATGTTCTACATATAAAATTCTCGTGTCAAAGAGTTAGTTGCCATTCTCTTCGGAAACGGCTTGACCGATTTTTATGAAATTATTCGTGAATATTAAGAAGATACGAGAATAGTTTGTTAAGAACTTTTCACCCTTCTAACCCCACCCCAAGGTAGGGTAGGTAGAAAAAGGTGCAATGCAACGCTTGCTGGGCACAGTTTCTATCACAACAAGAATTAAAATTAATCAATAATACTTCTTAGGCTCCTAATAGGCTTTTTATCAACTGTTGCTTACACAACACAAAAGTTAGAAAAGTAAGCCAAAATCGATAGCTACCAAGTTAGTCGAACACTCGACGCAATGAAACTCGAGGCGTCTGGCCAAAAGTTGTTTGGGCTCTTAATAGATTGAATCAGAACAATTAACAGTTTTGCCTCGATGAACACGGCTTTTACCTTCCACCGAATGTCGATGATGACCGTCTGTAGAGAAAAGGTGTACTTTGGTCGCTATAATAGCTTTGATAAAGTATTGTATAACTTTGTATGTTGTTTATTGATCAAAGAAATACCGGTCATTGCGTTTTACCTCGTACAAAGGATATTTGGAATTTTATTTGAAACCAAAACAAAGAATTAGCGGTACCACAGTGCTCTTCTATTGTTTAATATTTTGTGGGCTAGCTCGCCGTCCGCCCGTCTTATAACGACGACAGGCCGTATTGACGGCGCGTTCGTGTTCCACGCGCGCCTCAAAGAGATGTCAGCGTCATGGAAGTGACCCGCGAGGGCCGACGCCTGTCGGGGCTGCAGGTTGTTCGAAAAGGATGCCGCGTCCTCGATACAAATGGCTAAGAAGGAACATGAATGGTTTTTAGTCAGAAGAAGTCTGGGAGGGAGTTATTTGATAATTTCTAGAACACCAAAAAAGGGCTTAGTTCAGTTTTTGAAATGAAACTAGTCAATAAAGTTAAACTGGTAGATGACTGCTGCTGCTACTGTAGGCAGGCAGGCAGGAAACTGTTGATTTGACGTTGTAGTCTCTAAGCATGGCCTTAGACACAACAACATCAACTCGACAGCTTCCTGACCTCGTTTTCTTATTTTATTCTCCAATGTCCTCCTATATATGTATATATCCTTCACGGCATCATTTACTACTTTGTCAAGCATTCAAACAGCAAATTCATCTATTTTTTGAGTTTTTTTCTCTCTCTATCCATTAACATTAATATCTATCACTTTTTAAACGCAACAACACCAACAGCAAGATCAAATTTTATGTATGAGAGACTTGTGACATCAGTTTTACCTCATTCAAAACCACTTCCAATTTTAATTCCATCTAAATGAAACCAATCAAACGTCCCCTCGTCCATACTTCCTAATATTTCATTTGAACTTTTATACAATTTGAAAAAGAAATCCCCCGTGACTACCGGCGCGATATTACATATTAAATTCCTCACCCCCCAGAAAGTTACACCGGCACCTCGAGAGACATAGTAAAAATTCAATATTGAAATCCATACTTCAAAACTTGAGAATTGAAAAAAAGAATAAACCTCCAGAACTAATTTGAGCTGCGAACGATAAAAGTTGGCGCCCACCTTCAATGGTTCGGAGAAATAACGTTAACTTCTCTTAAGGTGATTTATTTTTCTTCAGAAAATACTTTTCCAGCGTTCATTCGAGACGTTTCATTGATATTGAGTTTTGTTCTAAGTTCCACGTAAGTACTTTGAAATGTTTTGAAGCTTCGGGTTCGTCCCCTATCCTTAATAAGCTTAAGACTGCCTCTCTTTTTATTTTTACCTATACTCGTTTAGGAATCGTTCGTTTCGAGATTTTTATTAAAAAGTACGAGTATATTCTCTCTTGTTTGAAAAGTTTGCTTATTCGTTTGTTGTTGTGTAATTTACTTAAGTTCTTTACAGCTACACCTATTCAATATCGCTGTACGAGTTTCGGCCATTCCTCTTTTAAGTTACGGTTTGGACTATAATAAATACTTAAGCGATTTTAATTAAAAGTCTTGAAAGCGTTTAGGTTTTGATGTAAACCAAAAGGATCGTTTATACAAAGGATTATTTGTAAACGACACCTCTTAAACGTAGGTACTTATAGATGAGTATTGACAGAGCAAATACCCCAGAATAAATTAAAATAACTTTGAATTATGGTGATTATTTAAACTTGAGGCATTATTTGAAGTATCGTTGAATTTAGAAATCAGGTTCTTTTAATCATACAATCACCTCAATTTTGCTTAAAGTATAATTTATCATTTGCTACAGTGAGTATTGTTATTGTGGTTGCAACCATTACTACAGAACTGTGTTCGAATTTGAAGTCGGGGAAAGTGTCATTGGGGTATCAGAACAGTTGTTGACTCGTTTCTAGTACTTTTTTACTTAACCATATCTGGCGAAATGAGGATGTCCTACAACTACACCACTGCCCAAGTTCATGAAAACAGAAGTGGTGTTGTTTATTCCCGATAAACTGCTCTAAAATAAAAGCAATAAAGACTAAAATTGACTGGTCAGTTCCTCTTATTCGATATTTTTGTTAATTATTAACACTGGTAAGCGAACGCCCGTCGATTTTTATACTATTTAGATTGTTTTATAAATAATGTACAAATTTATACGGTCCCTGAAGTTTCGTTTGAGATTCAATCAGCTTGAGCTAAGGCTCGTACACGACGGGCGTAGGATGAGTAATTTGTAACCGATTTATCCAGAAATACACTTACCATAAACATCAATGCATCCAATCTGCCACTTCATGCTGGGCTGCGTGTTGATCTGACACATGTAGCAGCCGCGGTCTTCTGCACGAAGAGGTCTGATCCTCAGCTGCCAAGTGCTGGGCGTGTCCAGATTCACCGAGTACCGAGGACTGAGGACCACTCGGTCGTTGAGGGACAGGACTGTCTGGTCTTCGGCTCGGAGCCATCCCACCTGAGGAGGAAAAAAAAAGAATGATAAGGTATCGTATAGATATCGAAAGTAAGTCTAAAGAAGTAATTTTACTACAATGACATACAGTAAATTCACACATACTTATGAATTATGATGAATTATTAAAATAGGTACTGTTTTTTTTTAAAAAAAAAGCAGAAAATATCAACATTTGGATAATATACGTGTAAATCCGAAAACTATTTTTAAATTCGGGTATAAAGCTGTTGAATTAGAGGGAGGGGGAAACTCAACCAATTCCGATCCCTACTGCTGTTCCGATGACACGGTTGGCCCAGTTGCTTAGCGATTAGACTGCTGCGCTGTGTATCGCGAGTTCGATCCCCTCACGGAACAAATATTTGTATGGCCTGCAGATAGTTAATCCGGGTCTGTGTGTTTGTGTATGTGAGTTTAAATGTTTGTAAACTCACCCACGATACAGAACATAGTGCGGGGCAAAATTTAAAAAAAAATGTGGGTTTATATTCTTTTCATATCAATGGCAATCTATAAGCTAAGCATTTTCTTGATACTCTCAACATTTAGTGTGGGGGTAGACCATCTAAAGTGGCTGATGGTTTGTTCGACATGTTATCAAACAACATGTCAGAACAAAATAATTTGAAAGAGTGAGGAACTATCCCCACTGTTCCAAATTCTCATGAAGATTCTCAATCATTCACATTTTCACCATCATCACGATCGATTTAACCGAGCCGGTCCCATGCGTCTTACATCCAGTGGTTTCATGCAACCTTCAACAGGTCATCGCTCCAACTAGTAGGAGCCCTATGTGCAATAATATGGATGTTTACTGACTAAACAAAATGTGATTCTAATTAGTCCGTCTGTTAGATTATAGAAAAATTTTGGACACGTATTTTTGTTTTATCAAATTAATAAAGATTGACGAAGATATAACGCGTCAAAGGTTTGAGTGGGGGTTTGTGACGTCACTGACTGGTAATAAATGTCATAGTTCTTAGAATATGACATCACACGAGTTTTCAAAGCACTGTATCGTCATCTTGTCAAATATTTTTTTGGAAATCTCAGATAGATTTACAAAAAAATATTAGACGGACTAATTAGAGTTTTTTCGTTAACAACCCTATAGTGCATTCACTCATCTAGTCAAAATGAACTCCTAGACATCTGCAAACTGCAGAAACAAAGACACAAATCAGTATTCGCAGCGTGTCGCCAGTACAAAACTAATTCTATCACATTTAATTTAAAGTCGAAACTGTCAAAAACATTCGAAAAACAGTAAACAACAATTTCATTAAAGTAAACCATTCCTCACCGATCCACGATTCCAAAGCGAAGGCATTTTAAAATGCGCAAATTAGTTTTTGCTCTCACCATAGTTGCAACAGTACAGAATTTACATCTCATCCCGCCAAGTCACCGGGTCTTCTATTTAATTTACTCGAGACTGCAGCGAGGCCGCAGGCTCTTTGAATTTTAAACAGGGATTAACGTGAACGTACATTGACGAAATGTAACACTGAGAATACAAAGTTTTTGAAGCATTTGTTTCTAGAATTTCTTTATATTTGCTCTGACAACCTAACCTAACATCACGTCTGTAATCCCCGGAGGGATTCATGAGGCGACCTCTGGAACACCAAGATCCCTTGCGGATGCCCTGAGGAGTCCGGGAAGTCTGATCTGCTGCTGGAGGGAGGTTGGTTGGAGTAATCGGCCACCATGACTCACGCACAATAGTCCACTTCAAGGACTAACTGCCGTATTCAGAGTGCTTTAATGATTACTTAAGCCGTCACTTAACAAAATACTGTCAAAACCTTTACTAAGTGATGGCCTAAGTAATCATTAAAGCTCTCTGAGTGCGGCAGTAAGTGCGACTACTATTAAACCTAAACTAAAACCCATAAAGATAAGAATCCCCGGAGGGAAATATAGAGGTATACCTAATATTAATAATATTATATTAATGTTAGGTAATCTCCCCCAAGCCGACTGGTCCTCGTGGGGGAAAAAGACCACAACCCTCCAGGTGACACAAAGAGAACGATTAAGTCACTAAAGATTGTAACACTAAATGTTAAATCTCTAGGATCAGAGAAAAGATATTATATAGAATTGATATATTCACTGCAGAAAATCGAAATCGATATACTCGGCCTCGCAGAAGTAAGTCTGGTGGAGGCGTATTATACCCAGTTCGGGGTTCCAGCACCAAAAAACTCAAATTAATATTAAAATAATCTACATTGAAATTTAAAAAAAAAATCTATATTTTAAATAAAATAATGTTATTTAAGGTTCTTGGAAATAAAAAGGCTTTATTTATTTATTTTTAATATTAGGTAATAAAATAATAAAGTAATATTCATCAACATCATCATCATTTCAGCCGAAACACATCCACTGCTGGACATAAGCCTCACCCAAGTGTCGCCATACTGACCGGTGCCTCTCGCATTCAACGTATCCTCGCAATCTTTACCACGCCATCATTCCACCATGTTCAAGTCCCACGTAATAGGGGGCGACTCTATTGCCATCAACTGGGCATAATTGCAGACTGCTACTGAGAAATTTCAGATGGAAAATCCAGTAACCCGGGAATCAAATCCAGGACCTCACACACAGTAGTCGCGCTAGTGGCCACTAGACCAAGGAGACAAAGAAACAAACATTGAAACAATTGTTTCTATAATTTCTTTATATTTGCTCTTCTAGCTTGTGGCTTAATAAGAACTGCCACTCGGGTCGATCTTTAGGTTAAGCTGCGCTTGCCTAGGTCGATCGGTGGATAGGTGACCGCCCATTACATACCGAGTATCCTCCGTGCCTCGGAAAGCACGTTAAGCTGTTGGTCCCGGGTGCCATATATAGATCTTTGGCAGTCGTTACGGGTAGTCAGTGACCTGATAGCCTGACATCCAGTCTTACCAAAGGGTATCGTATTACCTAGTATTAACTGGGTTGTGGAGGTCAGATAGGCAGTCGCTCCATGTAAAATACTGGTATTCAGCTGCATCCGGTTAGACTGGAAGCCGACCCCAATACACTTGGGAAAAAGGCTAGGCAGATGATGATTTGCTCTCCTAGATGTTATTATGGAAGTGCAGGAATACAGCTATATAGAAATACAGAAATGCAGTTGTATTCCTCAAGAGAGTTGGCGTTGAAATGCATTCACGTAATATACATACATACATATTTCGTAGGTATGCAAGATAGTATAAATGAAGCCAACGGTACTGTGTAATATATTCGGGCTAATCTCGGGAAGTACTGCGCGGATTTAGAAACAGTTTTAAGCACGATTAAATTTTAAGTAAGTTTTTCGGACAGCATTTTGGGTTTAATTTTACGTAGCGTTATTTCAATTTTACTTTAGTTACAAATTATCTACTAGAGATAAAACATCGAATTATAACAATCTGAATACTGTAACACACACGAATTATTGTATTGAGTGTAAAAATCATGAGCAAAATTGTATTTAAATAGGGCCAATGATATTAATTGCAACATATGGGGAACTTGTGTCTAGATAATAACAACCGCTTGATCTGCAGGTTAAGCCGCTCTTGCCTGGGTTGATCTATGGATGGGTGACCACCCATTAAATACCGAGTTTCCTCCGTGCCTCGGAAAACACGTTTAACCACGGCCGGCCGTCATTTACAGATCTTTGAATGTTGCAAAAGGCAGTTAGTGACGAAAGTCTGACAACCAGTTTTACTAAGGGGGGGGGGGGGGGCGTTGTAAAACCTTGTTGTAAAAGCTAGGCAGATATCAATAAATGGCATATCAACTCTTACTGCCGCACTCATCTTTACTAAATAACGGCTTAAGTAATCATTAAATATAATATCTCTGAGTACCGCTGTTAGTGGAAGTGTGGAGCTACACATAACAAAGGGAGAGAAGAGAGAAGTAGTCATTGAAGAAGTTAAACGAAGATTAATTAAATATTTATAATTTAAAACTTAATTAAATTTGCTTAATATCCATTTTGCCGCACCGTAGCTCGATCCACCTCCCCAATTCCGCGTATGCTTACGATATTCAACGAGCTCGTGGAGATCAATCCCGGATTGGATTTGTTTGCTGATGAATGGAAAACTTTTTTTTTTTTAATGTTGCTCCACACTAGGAGTTTCTTCTGTATCGTGGGTGCGTTTACAAACATTTAAACTAACATACACAAACCAAACACTCAAAACCGAAACAACTATCTGTAGGCCATACAAATATTTGTCCGCGATACGGAGCGCAGCAGTCCAATCGCTCAGCCACTGCGCCAACCGTGCCGTCATGTATGTGAATAGCTCATGCTGTACTAAATATAATAAATAATAATTATGGCATCCTGTTTTACTAAACACACTGATTGCTTAATGAAAAAGTATGTCATATATTTATTTATTGCATTATATTCAAAGACATTATATATCTCACATAATGTCTATGAGTCCCATAATTCCACTACCTTTCACAAAACAAATTATACCAACAGATTCACAACCCCAAGGAAAAGATTAGCAGCGAAAGCAAACACAATAATCTCTTCCATTACCTCCTATTCGTATAGTTTCTCAGAAATTAATCTTGGAGTAACATCATTATCTATTATTGTTATGTCTGCTTCGTAATGCACGCTTTCATTATCAAATACATTAATTTCTAATTTACCGTCTATGTTCTTGGTTTCTGTGTAGTCTTGTGCGTGGGTTGTCTCGTTGAGTGCTTTGATTTTCATGTTTTCTTTGAGTGAATCTTTAGTAGCTGTGTTTTCTTCAACATTATTGTTTAAGGGTTCGATATTATAAAAATAAAGACTTAATAATTTTAATTTATATTAATTTTGACTAATACAAATGCTTGATGCTTTAGAATGTCTGTTAGTAGTTCAATGTCTCTTAGCACAAAATTCAAATTTTCTATGATATGTACCTATCAATTGACCATATCATATGACCAGTAATAGTGAAGTAGAAGTGGAAGAAGAAGACATACTGCACCGACTTTATGATGTCCGACTTTGTCTCATACTCAGATTTTACTTAGGTTTTAGTATTTAAATGTATGAACCAAAGATAATTGAAAAATGGTTTAGATGTGATTTTTAGCACCAAATAGGAATTTTCTAAGATGTGTAATTTCTAACATCATTAATTTTGTCTGAGACTTCTTCCGAAGTCAAGAGCTCTAATTAGATATTTGATAATATTTCACTTTAGGAAAGGTGCTTTTAATCTATTTAAGCTAATAAATCTTTATCTAAAATCACTATATTATTTCCTTTCAATAACGCTATAAAATTAATAACCCTGTCCCTTTTATTTATCAAAATTGGTAATAACAATGTCTAGTAACAAATTTTCGGGTGAAATTGGTACTTTGTTTGTAACAAAATTAATGGATACTCCAAATTAATTTCACTCGAGTGAGAGCCTTTATCTGTTACAAATAATATTTTAACTTATAATTAATCTTCTGCTTAATTAATGTGATTTTGTTTAATACTTTTTTTTATTTATTAAACGTCTTATTAATTACGACTTGTTTTCATAGACTAAGTTTTTCTGGTGACTTTGCTTGCTTGAGAATCTACTGAGTTTATCTTGTATTTTTTAAATAAGCTAAAACGTATAATGAAGATAAATGATGTTTCGTTGTAATCTCAAGATGTTTTCTTCGCTGTCATAATGAGTAGAAGGGGTGCTTCGTCATGAATAATGAGAAACTTAAGCAGAAAATATTTTTGCATCTGCGACGAAAAAGTAAAAGACATCTTAATATCATGCTCGTAGCCCAGGCAAAGTGAAAGTTCAGGCAGTGACGTATGTGGACTGGTTTTCACCCTTTTGTCCTGAGTCATAAAGTTGAAAACTGGTTGACCTCAGTGAGGGCGATAGTACCTATAGTGAATACACAATTAGCCGATTATTTTAAGTCTTATGTTGTAGAAGGTGAGCCCAATTTTAATAACCAGACACAGGTTTTGACTTCGGACTCCTACTGAGAAAACCTAATCATAATTAACCTGGTATCAGAGTGTTTATGAGGCCCATCCGGTCTCTTGCTTGGCTTAACATCCTCAAGAAATATCCCTCAGGCAATTTGGTTTCCTCACGATCTTTTCATTCACCGAAGCAAGTGTCAGTCATCATCATCATCAGTCTATAATGTTCCCCACTGCAGGGACTCAGGTCTCCTCTCTAGGAGAAATATGGGCTATAATCCACCACGCGGGCCCAGTGCGGGTTGGTAAATGTCACATGTCTTCGAATTTTTTGATTCTAAGACATGCCGGTTTCCTCACGATGTTTTCCTTCACCGTTTTGAGAACAGCGGTGATGAAATAAATTACACAAAGTAATGCGCCTGCCTGGATTCGAACCCACGACCTACTGTTCGTAAGTCGCGGCCAACACCACTGGGCCACCGCTGCTTTTTTATAAGTAAGTGATAATAATATTCATAATCATCTTGCTATTCTTTCCCAAATATCTTGTGGTCGACTTCTTGTTCAACCTTTCACGTAAAGTGACTGCCAATCTGATTTCCGCAACCCAGCTAGAACTGGATAATACCAGACTCTTTGGTAAGACTGGTTGTCATTAGTCAAACGTAACTATCTCATTTAAATATTTTCACAGCCCTTTTAATTTCACACTAATTTGAAATGTATGATCCAATTAACTATCTAGAACACGATGATATTTTTTTCCAACAAATTGCCTCTAAAGAGTAATTACCCAGTTTTAATTAAAATCTCTATTAATTAACTAGTTTTTTCTTAATTAATATCGTTCGTACCTAAGAGTAAACAATAATTTACCGTGTGCTTCAAACATTTTATCGTTACAAAATCATTCATTAGGGGTGGCTCAGGCTTTCAATTCAGCAGCATTTGTTAAAGCCGACCCGAAACCAATCGGCTTTTATTCGTAGACATTGTTCGTAGACGCCGATAAAAGGAACAAGGTGGTACAATTCAACCTGGTCGGCTTGCCGCGATTACGACGATTTAAGCCACACTGTGCGACTTTTCCCAAAAATATTAATAACTAGCGGGCGTCACGCGGTTTCACCCGCGTAGTTTCCGTTACCGTGGGAATACAGGGATTTCCAACGGTGAAAGAATTTTTCAAATCGGTCTAGTAGTTTCGGAGCCTATTCGTTACAAACAAACAAACAAATCTTTTCTCTTTGTAATATTAGTGTAGATTATAGTATTTTTACCTGCGTTACTGAAGCTCGAAAATTATCCCATGGAACGTAATACCGGGATAATAAATATCCTATAAGCTAATTCAATTCATGTTGTGTCTGCATAAGATTTATAAAGGTAACAGACAGAAGAAGTTTCTTTCCAATTTAATGTTTTTTACTTTGACAATGCTCCAAAGTTAAGACTAACTGATTAGTACCTATTAGACTTTACTGTTTCTTCGTTTTAATGTTCAATCTTGCCGCCCGGTTTTGCCAAGTAATGCCGAGCCGAACAAGTGTGTAACAGCCTTTACTTCGGAACATAAGGGTTCTTCATTGAAGTAGTACACTTTATCATGTGATGCACGTCGCATCGCGTTTTGCGGGAATTAATGGCGCCTCTCAAATGACACTTGGAAAGGATACGCGATGATAAAGGATAGTTAAAGCGATGGAATTACTCATTTTACGGGCAATTGTGAGACACGTAGTTACGAGTGTTTTTTAAGCGATGATGCTGTCGATACCTTGTACATATTATTACGCTTGTAAACCTTGAAGACGACATAATTGTCATCGAAAAAAAAATCTTAGATAAAGCTGGCACATGAACGTGCACAAGAAAAGATGATGATTATGAATCCTCTTAGAATAAGACAGTGGACTCTAGGCCTCCACTCAAGCACCCGACTACCCCACCTGTTGTCCTGTCTACGCCACTTCCATTTTCTGCTAGCAATCACATGGTCTATGTCGACCAATTTCGTTCTCTTCCGAATCTCTGTGTTCCTGATTCGATCACGTAGAGAGATGTCTAACGTAGCCCGTTCCATGGCTCTTTGGGCGACTTGGAGCTTGTGCATCACCTGCTTATTCCTTGTTGGAGTGGCCGGAAAGAACTGGATGCGAAAGGCGCAAAACCGGGAAGAATGGCGTACATTTGAAGAGACCTACACTCAGCATTCGGTGGTGAAAGGTTGAAGAAGAAGAAGAGAGAATCAGTTGGTAAAGGAATGTGATGCGGAGTAAATAAGGAAAACATCACCGCGTCGTCGTCCTTCTGAAGAAAATTTTCAGTACAAATATCAATGTCTACAAGTGTAGAGTAACAACAAAGGAACGATAGATGTACTGTGTGAAAAGCAGGGGTTTACTACATCCACGGTTCAAGAGTTATGTTTGAGTCTCATGTAAAAAGGGCCGAATCTTTTGCCATCAGACTGATAGGTAAATGGGGCTGCTACTGACATAATTAAAATTTTTATTCGATATTAATGAGTTCTGAAAAACAGTAAGATGGATTCACTCATTCATCATGGTTACTGATAATTTGATAAATATTTCTTTGAACTGAATTCATTAATGATGATTGATGCCTGAACTTTGATTTGTATTTGTGTATTTCAATTATGGATAAAAGATTAATTAATGTATGACGTGAGGTATTGAACAACTACTTAATTTTAATAATGTTTATTCACAACAAATATGTACAATTTTTTTACAGTTACAGTGCTTAAAATCAATCAAAATCAAAATCAAAAGTCATTTATTCAAATTAGGCTGATAATCAGCACTTTTCGAACGTCAAAATTTACTTTACTCTACTTATTTACAAGAGACAGTCCTCCAAAACGCCCACCCTTCGGCACTTCCTAGTGTTTAGCTGGAAAGAAGAAGTGACGGAACAAACTCCCCAGCAACACAAATATAAACTAAAAGTACACAAAAGTATTTGCATTTGAGGACGAACTAGGCAAAGCCTGTATTTCAGCCCTCAACGCCGTTCCCCCTGAGTTACCAAACCCAGGTAGCATTTCGACGTGATTATGACGTCCATTCGCAGTCATTTTCGACGTAACTGACGTCATTTTATGACGTCACACGTCCCTGGAATATGACGTACATATGTCACAGCCTCACGACGTCATTTTATGACGTATTGGCTGGTCACCTCAGGACTAATATATGACGTAACGTAGACGTCATTAATAACGGCATTAAGACGTCATATAGTGACCTACTGTGGACGTAATTAATAACGGCACTAAGACGTCTTAAAGTGACCCACTGTGGACGTCATTAATAACGGCATTAGGACGTCATATAGTGGCCTACTGTGGACGTCATTAATAACGGCACTAAGACGTCATATAGTGACCTAGTGTAGACGTCATTAATAACGGCATTAAGACGTCATATAGTGGCCTACTGTGGACGTCATTAATAACGGCACTAAGAGTTCATATAGTGACCTACTGTGGACGTCATTGTTAACGGCATTATGACGTCATATAGTGATCTACTGTGGACGTCATTAATAACGGCATAAAGACGTTATGTCATCACTAAATTATGACGCAACTTAGACAACGTTATTAAGTGTCCTTAAGGACGTACCTTGGTAAACAATTGTCGATAAGACGTTTTAATGTAATGATTAATGACGGCCACCAGTAGGTTTTATATTGGTCCTGAGATGACGTGTTGAAGTGTCTAAGTTGCGTCATACTTTAGTGATGAGATGATGCGTTGAAGCTGCAAAAAAATATAACTACTTATTAGTCATTTAAAAGCCTACAGTGCATATAAAATTAATATGGATAGGTACCATGAAATAAAAAACTTTTCATTTTCTACAAAAATCACTATCAATTTATTATTCAATCATGGTAATAGCGTCGTTAAAGTTTGTGCAATTTTGAACTAATACCACATAACACAATCATTATTTGCCTAGATAGAGTAGGTACCTACCAAAAACAATTTAGAGGTTTTCTACTCAAAATTAAACACTTATCAAAACACTGTTACGAATTAAACAAAAATGTAATCCTTTGTGGTGATTTCAACATTAATATTTTAAAACAATATATCTCTTGAATTTACTAGTTTCATAATGAAGTAAAATACAGATATACATAATATGTCGGATCACACCGCACAAACTTTAAAACTTCCAGTAAAAAAGACGTTTAATCAAAAGTTGGAATATAAAGGTGCGTAACTTTATTAATGGAAATTTGATGAAATTCAAAGACTGTTTGAAATCAATTTCTTTTTCTGATGTCTACCTCATTAAAGACCCTAATGTAGCATACAAAAACTTTTTCGAACTATTCCAATTATTTTATAATCTATGTTTTCCGATTACGTTCAAAAAAAGAAAATTAATAATGAATCCAAATTGGCTAACTTTTGGTAATAGACGGTGTAGCCAAATAATAAAAAGACTCATGTTGTGGCACCATAGATTAAATCCATCTAAGGTAAATGTGACGAAACTTAAAAGTTATTCAAACAGACAAGAAAATTATCAAATTGACACTAATTGACACAAAGAATTATTATAAAATAGAGACATATTATTATAATAAATCGAAAATGACGTGGAAAATAATAAATGGAAATAGAAGCGTATTCTTACCTAAAAATAGAACACAACGTACAGAAATAAAACATTTCTAACTTTTTCTGCCCCAAGGCAGTGTGCTAGGGACTTTATTATTCCTTATACATATAAATGACTTTCCTCAGAATATACCCTATCCCGTGACATTGTTTGCCTATGAGAGTACTATCATTGTTAAACTTGACAAAAATAATAAAGACAAGCTGACACAATCAATGCTTTACAACAAGCCGTTAACTGGTTAGAACATAACAACTTAATAATTATAAATTTAAAGAAAACAAAAATTATGAATTTTCGTCTAAGAGTAGCCAATGCAAAACGAAATGTAAGCTACAGTGCTGGGGACGTAACTTGGCAAGGTTTTAGCGTAGTGGGGGTAAGTTCGCGCATCTGGAACAAAAAAGCAGGCGCGATCGGAATGTAGACGCGGCGCGGGAGGCAGGGGTCGACTGACGGAATGTAGACGCGGTGCGGGAGGCAGGAGTCGACTGACGGAATGTAGACGCGGTGCGGGAGGCAGGGGTCGACTGACGGAATGTAGACGCGGTGCGGGAGGCAGGGGTCGACTGACGGAATGTAGACGCGTTGCGGGAGGCAGGGGTCGACTGACGCGACCAATCAGGCGCTCGGATCGGCGCTACCTCGTACCCCGCGTCCCACTTGATACCAAAGAGACCTCAAATTCGAGTTCTGCGCATCTAACGACTCTTGCCAACTTACGTGCCCATAACTGTATAATAATGAAAAAATTGAAGTTACAAATACAAAATTTTTGGGTTAACAATGCAATCTTCGATATCTTTTTCAGTTGTTCCTAAAGTAGATTTCTTTACAGCCTCTGTAATCAAATACATGTAAAAGTGGTTAGTTAATAAGCCCACAATAAAATAAGGCAGGCCATGTCAGACTCTACTGGACATGGCAAAAATTAACGAGATCTCGTTACTGACGGGAACTACTTTGTGCGGCTGATTTTATAGTTCACTTTGCCTTTAATTTACGAAATGAAGTAATTGTTTATTTATAAATTAAAATTCAGATTCTATTAAAGGGTTACCTTGAGATTAATAGGTAGTTTTGAAATTTTCTTTGAAGTATTTCTAAGGTATATAAAAAAATACTTGTTTGTCCCGACGTTTTGCATAAATTACGTTTTTTCAATATTTTTTTTCTGTTATATTTCGTATTGAAATCAATAATGTTTTCAACGATGTGACGAGTAGACTATAAATGATGATATTATTCATATTTTTTAATGGTCAGAATATTTCGCAGTTTTTTGTTCAGTGAACTACAAACATCACTCGGTCGTTACTTTTGCGGAAAAGGGCTTTTGAATATGGGTGAATGCCATTAATATATTCTCTATTTTCAAAATTCTTTCAAGCAGTTGACCTCGAATAAGAACTCGACTCTTATAATAATCAAAAAGAAGGTTCAAATTCTTCTTGACTTTCCCACAACAAGTGATCAAAATTGTCCTAAATGAGTTAATTTCGTGCACGGACTCATAAGGAGCGTGTAGGTGTCGAAATTACAAAAGGTATAATATTCTAATGCAGCCCAAATCACTTTTACTTCTCAATGGGAAAGAGTTAAATTATGATTAACTTACTTTTCGGTGTTGATGAGTATGCCTGCCGATAACTTGCTGGTTTTACTGTACAACAAGTTTTTATTTTAATATTGTGCAACTATGGTCAGTAACTGTATCATCAGATGAATAATCAGTTGGTATGGCTTTACGCTTATGTTTTTCTTGTGCTTCAATTTCCTTTACTAATCCTGAGGGCTCTTGACACATACTGTTTATTTCGTAGTACTGTAAATAAAGATATGTACCGTTTATATTTTTTTATGATACATAACCGTAAAAAAATAATTCTGTTCTTTTATTCAGACCAATTGCTGACGCGCGTTTAGCACTAATTTCCACACTGTTAAATAAATAAATATTTACACATTCCACACAACACTATCTAGCCCCAAACTAAGCAGAGCTTGTAATAACCAGAAAGGAACCAAATAAGCTGATATAATACTTATATAATGTTTTTATTATTTGTAAATACATACTTAGAATACAATATAACACCCAGGCAGAGAACAAAACATGTGTTCGTCACACAAACATTTGTTCTCGGCGGGGATCGAACCCGCGCCCTCCAGCGCAGAAGGTAAAGATACTACCAACTGAGCTTCAAAGGTTGAAAAGTTGTTTATTATATTGATGGGTACTTAAACTCCCCGAAGTTTTACGGGAGTGGTCTTTTTACATCCTGTATATTGAATTTGGTAATTACATCATACAATAATTTAACAAACAATCATCCAAAGCAAGCTAAATAAAATCCCCTGTTTATTATATTTTTGGTAAATTACATTATACAATAGAACAATACCTACACGATAAGCTGAATAAAAATCTTGTAATAACATGTTCACACAATAATCTTGAAATTTTGAAAATCTTACCATCTATGTATTGTTTTTTTAGTGGTGGTGGGCGTCTATGGCTGTCATTATTGTCCTCATCGCTTAGGCCTTAGTTGCTTTAGTTCAGTATCCTCTGCTTCTGTCTGTACGTCAGACGTTACCTCTGCCAATTTCAGTTTTTCCTTAGCTTTTTCTAAACAGTCTAAAGAACAAAAATCCACCCAAAATAACCATGCCATGCACATGAACAAACAGTAGTAGACATACAACAGTAAAGGGGCACACTCATAAACCCAATTCAAATTTAATCTTTGTATGTTAGCCCCTTTTTTTTAGCTATAAATTTGTTTGTAACCTGGTATCTAGTTAGGCTTTTACATTGATCTTTATTTTGTGGCAAATTATAGTATTGTATTATATAAAGTGAACACTGAAATTCGGTGTTTAGTCACACATTCAAATTAAAATGTCAATGTTATTTTCGCTATTAATCCACAGTTTTCTCTAACCAAATATAATTTGTCACAAATACTGACCAAAATAAAAACTGACACAGTTATTTCAGTATACACAAACATACTAGCCCTTAGCCCTTAGATGGTAAAAGCAATTTGTATGAAAATCGTTCCACCTTGAATGTTACAATACATAACACACCTGAATTTGCATAGGTACACTCCACCACCCTACACCATGTTCCCTTGTCCTTGTAGATCCTAGTGTCAGGAGTTCCCAATTATGAATTTGACTGCGGGTGTTATCATCAGTTAATTTTTAGGTATTGTAACATTGAAATGTTGTGTTTGCAGTTTTACAAGCACAAGAATCATAGTTTGAAAAAAGAATAGATACAAAAAAGTTTTCATTCAACAACTTTTGAAACCAAGCCGGGTTAACATTTACCTCTTCCTAATACATAACAAAAGAAATTACCCAACAGGAGCTTTTCTGTCGCTGCAATGCTCTAACAGTGCGTTCGTCACTCTGGGAGTGGGGCATATTCCAATTAATTGTAGGTGATTACGAATATGTTTAATTTAAGCAGTTTAGGTAACAAGTGATTATAGTAGAATAGAAGCTGTGTAACTATACCTATCACGAATGAAAAGTGACGTTGGTAAGGCATGTCAAAATTGCCAATTGATAACTCACAGGAAGAACAAGTATTGTAAAGATGAGAAAACCGCAGCTTCCTTGACCGAAATTTCATGCAGACAGATACGACCATTAAACGTAGTTAATACCATGTAGTACTTACCAGTCTCATAAAAAAACTCTCCGGACACCATATAGCTTCCATGTATCCAAGTCAGGTTCCGCATGTTCTATATCATAATATCATATCTTCTTATAACTAACCGATTAACGGCCTTGGATTCCCGTACAGGGGGCCAATACACTTCACATTTATGTGGTGTCATCCACTGGCGATTTACTTACAATTGACACACTTCTTTCGGCACCAGTAGAAGGATCAGAAAACTGAATGACTGAATACATATTGTCTACTGAGAGAGAGTATGATGCACAGAACTTAGAAATTTTATTTAGAACAAAGATAATTCAATCAATTTGTACAAAACGAGCAAGTTATCGACTGCAGGGATACTATAAAGACCGTTGTTGTACAAAACAAAATGTCATTGTCAGCGCGTCTGTGGCGCGAACCCGCGAACCAGTGTTGCCAACTTTATTTTTTAGAAGATCGTAACGTATCAAGGAAAAACATAGTACGTAATGAAATTTCAATAAAACAATGTAAATAATTTTAAAACAGAATCTAATTTTTAATTGATATTTATCATTTAAGGGACATGAATCAACATTTAGTATTAAAATTTAACAGAATTTTTATATTTTTAGATATGAGAAAAGTACCTAAGTATATTCTAAAACTCAGATGAAACCGTGATTATGGTGTCATTTCCATATATACAGGTTTAAAATCTCGAATTTGTATACGGATAAAAGTTGTCCTCTACCTTGATTATGTAAGCTCTGATGCTACCAATTCTCGATTTCAGTTGACTGAAATCGTAACTTTTGCTTATTATGTGTGTACAATTTGACAGTTTCAGTTGCTTACAGCAATGACAATAACACATTGATAGTAATTGTTTAGCTCGTTCAAGTCTTCTACTTGTTTTTTTTTATAATATCAAAAATTAATTTAATATGTCATCTAGTTTTACTTCGTTATGATGATGGGTATAAATTTGAAAAGATCGTATATTTTGCGTACGACTTCGATTACTCGATCGTACATCGTGCTAGTGCCAAAAAAGTCGCATAAATACGATTTAAATCGTACGGTTGGCAACACTGACGCAAACTAGCATAACTTCACTTTTTTTTGTAAATAAATAAATTAATTCCTGACGGAACAGGCTAAGGTCTGAGACCATGCTGCCTAGTCATCAGTTAGCATTTTTCTTGAGTAGGGTAGATCCAGTTTGAACTAGTTTATATTATCTAAATAAATTATCAGTGCCAGGCGAGTGAAAATAATGCCAAAATCTAAAACTAGTTGGAAGCACTGACTTAGCAGCGCCCAGCCGGAGTATTTTTATTTATTTCGGGCTTCTTCGAGCATTAGACCAATGGAGATGTTAACGCGGGGCGTACCCCTGTTGGTCATTTGGCGCTACTTGGCCATTAAAAGTATAAAACTGAAGTGGCCTTAATTTACATGACTATGATTTTGATGTCACAATAGACCCTAAATAGACGTCAACACGACGTACCATTCATGATCAACACGGGCTGAAATAAATCAGACACAGAACTTCTCACTGATGACCCTAAATAGACGTCCTCAGGACGTACCATGCGTGCTAATACCGGACGTCACATAATGATCTTAAATAGACGTTGCTTGGACGCACCATTCGTGACCAGCACGGGCCGAAATAAATCGGACACAAAACGTCACACTGGTGACCCTAAATAGACGTCATCAGGACGTACCATTCGTGACTAATACGGGACGTCACAGAATGATCTTAAATAGACGTAGCTAGGACGTACCATTCGTGACTAACACGGACTGAAATAAATCAGACACAAAACGTCGCACTAGTGTCCCTGAATAGACGTCATCAGGACGTACCATTCATGACTAATACCGGACGTCACAGAATGATTTTAAATAGACGTAGCTAGGACGTACCATTCATGACCAACACGGGCTGAAATAAATGGGACACAGAACGTCACCCTGGTGACCCTAACTAGACGTCATCAAGACGTACCATTCGTGACTAATACCGGACGTCACACTGGTGACCCTAAATAGACGTCATCAGGACGTACCATTCGTGACTAATACGGGACGTCACAGAATGATCTTAAATAGACGTAGCTAGGACGTACCATTCATGACCAACATGGGCTGAAATAAATCGGACACAGAATGTCTCACTGGTGACCCTAAATAGACGTCATCAGGACGTACCATTCGTGACTAACACGGACTGAAATAAATCAGACACAAAACGTCGCACTAGTGTCCCTGAATAGACGTCATCAGGACGTACCATTCATGACTAATACCGGACGTCACAGAATGATTTTAAATAGACGTAGCTAGGACGTACCATTCATGACCAACACGGGCTGAAATAAATGGGACACAGAACGTCACCCTGGTGACCCTAACTAGACGTCATCAAGACGTACCATTCGTGACTAATACCGGACGTCACACTGGTGACCCTAAATAGACGTCATCAGAACGTACCATTCGTGACTATTACCGGACGTCACAAAATTGACCTTAAATAGACGTTGCTACGACGTATCATTTATGACTAACACGGGTTGGTTATGAATCTACCCTAAAATAACGTCATTTTTACGTACACGTTCGACGAATAAAGGACGGACCCTAAAATGACTAAAGTGGGACGTCATTATTTCGTCACAGACGTCATCTTGCTACCTGGGAATAACTATATGAAATTTTATATCGCATTTAAAAAACTTAAAAATATCATAAAATTTTTGTGTTTTTTTTTATAGACATCATCTTCCTTTGTTGGCATCGGTTTTCAGTCTTAGATTGTAGATACAGCTGAATACCAGTGCATGGAGCGACTACCTATTTACCTAAAAGTCAAGTCAACGTACTACCTCAGTACTCTCGGTTCTCGGGGATTATAGATGGTCACCCATCAATATACCTAACTCGGCAAGCGCAGTTTATCCTTCGATCAACTCATGTGGCTTTAACTTCTTGGCCAAGTACGGAATCAAGTGTGTGCTGGACAACAAAAAAACATGAATCTAAAATTAAATTACATTACCAGCATTTTTATTGCACTATTCTGTATTTTCTCCAATCGGTATTGGCGTCCCCACAAAATACGTTTAAATCTCCTGCTACAGTAAAGTATTGCTACCAAATGGACTCGCTTTGTAAGGTGCTTTCTATATGGGAAAGTGCATCAGTCCCCCAAGTCCCCCGACCTGGGGGACTGGTCCCTATCTCAGTAACATTTAGTAATGAGATTTTTTTGAGAAAAATGAGCATGAGTAAATATTTTATGTTCTGCGAATGACATGGAGTAAATGAACTGAGTTGTGTCTAGAATGAGTGAATGAGTTATGAACATCAATGTGAGGTAATTAACGTGATATAGTTGTTAAGAATGTAATGAAAAATGTTATTTTTGCCAGTTATTAACGAAATGCAATATTATATTATTTTGCAATAAAACAATTGATAAACTAATAAAGTTGTCATAATCTATCATGGTGAGTAAAAACCCCAGGAGGGGCGCCCTAGAAAGATATACACTGAATTCTCCATCGCCTCCAGTTTGTTATTAGCTCAATTCCATAATTATTTATTTCTCAACTTTTACTCAGACCTTACAACTTTTAATCAAACCTTCACTGCAAAGTTTCTAAGTAAACCAAGTACCTAAAAGACTGTAGAAAACTTGATATAAAAATAACTAAGTAGATACTTAATCCTGACAAGCTCTCCAGCAATATCTCAGAAAATAAACGATCCAACGAAACGGGCGTACATCAAAACAGTTATCAAACATAGCACATTTGCTGACTACACTTCCCCTATTCTTGTACATTTTATTACCCCATTGTTGCTTCAAGAGTGATGGGGTACTCCTACACCCCCATCCCCTGCCCTCCTTTGTTCATCTCAAGGAGCATTTTCAACGAATTCTGACAGGTACCATTAATTTAATGCGCAATGGTGATGGTCCAATTACTTTAAATGCTGCTAGAAAATCTTTAGGCTGAGTTAGAGTGTTATTTGTGTCAGGTCGGTAGATTTAAGACGGGCACTAAGATTGGGACGGGTGCGTAATATTATTGAGTGAGCGAGATTTTGCTGTCAATCAAATCAAATCAATCAAAATCATTTATTTCAAGTTGGCCAGTAACAGGCTCTTTTGAATAGTCGAACAAATACTACATTTTAATAAGCTAATAAACTAAGCTACAGTCCCACTCACAAGGCATAATAACTGTCAGTGTACTGTAGTTGCCGATTCCAAAGCGTTGGTCTCATGAGAAGAATGGCAAGAAACTTCATGGATACTCTTTTAAATCATAATATTGTTACAAAACTTTGGTTACATCATTCATATCGAGATTGGTATATTATCATGTGAGAACGATGTGCCAAGTTGTGCACGATAAGTGTCGACAGTAAAGCCAAAACGACGATTTAAAAATAATATATACAACTAAGAGGTGACCAGTCACAACTGACAGCACCCGTTCACGAGCATGACGCATGGATCAGCACCATTCCACTCAACCATTTTAAAGGGAACGAAATGACCCGACATACCCGCCACCATCAGCGAGACATTTAAGTGAGTATGACACACTCTCAATCGCCAGGGCATATCCAAGTCAAATAAAAAATAGAAAAATAAATGTAGGTTTCCAGAGAATGACAGCTTTCTAGTACATAGTACTCACACAATATGTGCTATGCGACTATATAATACTAAAGAGATTGAATTTATACATTGCAAAGATAGTTGTACAATCTTCTTCTTCTTCTTTCTTCTTCCTATTAAATGTTCATTTAAGCGTCCTGTCCTTGTGGAGCAGGACCTGCATTGAGCCAAGCATTTTTATCAGCGATATAATCGTCTAACTTGTAATATGCTTGCTTGCATAGTGTGCGTTTGATACATGTTTTAAATTTCGTCTTATTCAGTTCAAGAATGCTTTGTGGAATTTTGTTATAGCATCTCAAACAGTACCCCATGAAAGATGAGTCTAACTTAGCGAGTCTGAAGCCTGGCTGAACTAACTGGTCCCTATTCCTAGTAATATAATTGTGTCTGTCACCTCTTTTACTAAAAAGATGCAGATTTTTTCTCACGTGCTGCACATGCCGGAGGGTTAGTTTGGGGCAAGAATTTTCCTGGGTAATAGTTTTGTCTGAATTTTGAATGAATGATAAACATCTTAATCATTCTTTTGCTCTTACAGTATGCGTCGGAGCAAAATAAAGTATTTTTCACATTTAAATTTCACGCCGATAATTTTTAATTTATTTCAATGTCAGATAACAGAGATCCATATTGTTTAGTAACAATTGGAAATTAGAAAGTATGATAATAAAGTTACAAAAATTCAATCACAAAAACACATACTTAAAATTACAATTAATTACCAAACACATTTACAACAATACATTGGCACAATTTAATTAATTTACTGTCCCAACGACGATGCTCACCCAGAGCGAGTGAATTGGACACTGATATTTATTAGAAATGATCATAATTCATATTAATAAGAGTTTCTCAGACTAAAAAAAACGAACTATAAAAACTGAATCTATAAACAATTTTACACCATAACACAATTAGTAATTAAATACAAAATGTTTTCACATAATAGTATTAGGAGCTGATGGACGCTACTGAAAGTGCCAGACTCGTACCCAAATGGTGTCATTGACAAGCTATGCAGAAACTTACAAGATGGCAAAGTAACAATACCAGTTTATTCTTATATTCCCATTTAAAAAAACAAGATCATTAAACCTCTTCTAAATTGGACCACAGCACGATGACTCCCCTATTTGTTGCAACAGGATTTGTTCCATCACCGGCGGATTATCTGAGATATTTCTCAGTCTTTACAAATATCATCCCATTAATTTACTATCGAGATTTGTAATCAGGACTCAACCGTTATTATTTGATTAATTATACGGGTTATTGCTTTCCGTTTCGAAGTCATTACTTTTAGTTTAGTGTTTCTTGAGTTTTGACGAAGATGGCAGAAAATAAATTGTTTATTTTTGTCTTTAATAGTTTGTTTGCTACAATCTATTAAAGACAAAAATAAACAATTAAACACGTAAACCCTGAAGTGTTAGACAAAGGTGTACTTAATAGTATACTAATATTTTGCCAGTTAGGTTTTAACCCCCATGTAAAAGGAGGCTAGCTTAAGGCCACCAACTGTGGAGAAAAGTAGACTTCCCAGTTCGTAAATCCCTTTGGAAAAACTCAATAACACTTCGATCTTAACAAAACATCAAGTACATCAGAAGTCACTCATGCGACCACTCGCCAGACAGCTGGGTTAGTCTGGGGGTCTAAAATGTCCACTTTAGCAGATCATAATATGAATTGCGTTGAAAAGCGTAAATTAAATGTATCACAATAGTAACTGCGTCTGTGAACATTTAGGAAAATAGATCACAATAGGAAAATATAATGAATTACTTTTAAATTCGTAAAATGTTCACAGACGCAGTTACTATGATAAAAGGTCCATTTTACGATTTTTAACGCAATTCATATTAGGATCTGCTAGAGTGTCGATTTTAGACTCCCTGGATATTGAAGGTGAACGACAGAGTACAGTGGCATAGCTTGAGATAGTTCTTTGTCTTGTGATCACAACTTCGTTCGTCTTGTGTCAACTGGCGATATGTGGGTGTACAATCCACAGCTGGGTTCCCACGGTGCGTGATACTGCAGATCATCACGCACAGCAGACGACTACTGACGGCAACGCACACAACACGGCTCGGCACGGCTTTATCAACGGTGCATGTAGGTATGTGTAGATCTTTAGCGCACGGCCACAGATGTCCTGTGTTACCACGGACCACCTGCCCACGGTGTGATGTGCGAACTGGTCCGCGTCCGTCCGCGATAACACGGACCGAAGGAAGGAACGGAAGGTAATCCATTGCGAATTACAGGCGTAATGTTATTTTTATTTGTTTACGTTAAAAGTCTTTATAACAATCAAAAATATTTTGTAAAATGATTATAGATGACAAATTTAAAATACCTCGAAAGCTAATCTAATTCTTAGAACATAAATCGATTAAGAATATAATTAACGTCGTGAAAGCTAAAAATAGAATTATAACAATTTGATTATTTGCCTTCATCGAAGATGATCTATAGTCCCTTTGGTGTAATTTAAAACTTTATATCAAACAATAAACTTTTAGTCGTTAATTTGTATTTGTATTGTCGAGTCGCTCTCTTGATCATTTTATACAATAAAACTTTTAAGAAAGGACGTTGTTATTACCTTCTTAGTTAAGACTAGCGGACATCACGCGGTTTCACCCGCATAGTTCCCGTTCCCGTGGGAATACAGGGATAAAAAGCAGCCTATGTCAACCGGGGAAAGTGCAGCTTCCCAAGGGTGAAATAATTTTTCAAATCGGTCCATTAGTTTCGGAGCTTACATTATTTTTGACATTAGGCTCACCCCTATGACATAGGAACTTAAATCAAAAATGGGTACATCTCTGCCTAGCCATGTAATAGGGTAGTTCACTAAAAAAATCTAATTAGTCCGTCAGATAGATTTTCGAAAAATAATGGACACAATTTTTTTATTGGTTCACGTAAGCAAAAGATAAAGACAAAGTCGTGTCAAGTCGTTTAACGTCATAAGGTTAGTACGTTTTTACCCACAAAGTGACGTCAAAAACCCCCACTCATGATCTTTGACACGTTTCATTTTCGTCAATTTTTATTAATTTAATAAAACAAAAAACACGTTTTCAATATTTTTCGATAATCAAACAGACGGACTAATAATTAGTTTTTTTTTGGTGAAATACTCGATTCCCGAAAGTTTTAACGGCGTAACTTGATGTATGTTTTATCTTTCATTGGTACTTTTCATTCAGATGTCTGAAAACAAAATTAATCAAAATTGAACATGAAAATAAATAAACAAAAAAAAAACATTGATGAGCACTCCATTGAATTATTGATTCAAATGAAGTTTGTAGTATCAACTTTGCCAGGAGTGGTGGTTAATTGACCGCCATACAATGCAAGCTCTACTTGAATTTCTTTTGTTTTTAAATATAAAAAAAACAAGTTGGGTTTGCAACTAATTGGCACAGTGAATGAGCAATATTGGCCTCTTCATTTCAGATCCGTGGTTCGATTGCATAAGGGACATAAGGGTTTTGATTCTTATTCAAGAGTTTTTCAGCAATAATTTTATTGTTACACACGTCTGCGGCAGGCCAAATGAGCTGTATGCCAAAACAGCCAATTTCTGGAGTCCTTTTTTTTTGGAAGGTGGAAAATCATCAAATGACTGTTCCCACTCTGGGTCGAGCGGAATTTAGTCAGACTTCTACTGACTTAATACCACCCTTGTTCCTTCTTAGCCCTTTATGTCCGGGGTATCTATTTCGAACAACCCGGAGCCCCGGCAGGCAGGCATTTCTGGAGTCCTCACACAGCTGTCGTCGTGTGTGGTCGTAGAAGATGGCGGGACGACCTGGACAAGACTAATGACCAGTGGTCTTTATTGGTCTTGGATTGAAACAACTGGAATAGGGTATTTCACCAAAATAATCTAATAAGTCCGTCAGATAGATATCCAAAAAATGATTGACACGTATTTTTTTTTTTTTACACGTAAACAAAAGATGAAGGCGATACAGTGTTTCGAAAAGTCGAATCAAGTAGAGTGACGTCAAAAGGTAAGTACATTTTTACCCACAAAGTGACAATCAAAAGCCCCCGTTCATGATCTTTGACACGTTTTATTTTCGTCATTTTTTATTAATTTAATAAAACAAAAAACACGTATTTAATATTTTTTGATAATCTAACCGATGGGCTAATCAGATTCTTTGGTAAAATACCCTAGAGGCATTTGCCCATCATTGAGATGATGCAGGCTTAACTATCAAAATCAGTAACACATCTCAAGAAAGCAGTTCTAAAATAACTGGAAAAGCCTTAAAAAATAATGGTATAAGAAAACAACCTGAATATACTATTAAACTCCAAACCACAGCCATTTTCATTGTTTCTCCTTCACATTAACAAAACAAAATTATCTTACACAGGTATTTTCTAGGCAGCGACGCTTTCTTGAAATTAATTTTGTCTCTTATTTTACTGTTGACATTAATGTTGCTAATTATATCTGCATTTAATAAGAAAGCCCCTTGTACAAACGTATAAAATTAACGAGTCTTAAGAGATGGGAATGTTAGGTTGTAGTCGAACAATTTAGTCGAGTTTTATAAAGTACTACTCTACTAAATTACGAAGAGGAAAATGACACATTTCTTATATTTATTTTTGATATTATTTAATGCGAGGAGAATGACACATTTCTTATATTTATTTTGCATATTTATTTAATACGAATAGAATGGGTTTTTATACTAAATAGTGAAAACTTTGTGATAGTAAATTTAAATTACTTTCTGTGTTAACTGTCATTTTTATGTTTCCTACAAAATCTATACACGAAATCCACCTCTCAAATTAATAAACTAATATTATTTAACTAGTAAAGATCATCAACTCAACTAGATTAACTTTCCAGATTTAATATACCACAAAATTGCGCCGCACTATCCTCGATCCGGAAAATCGACTAACATCGAATAATTCGCATAGAAAAGCAATCTTGTGTCCCATCACTATCCCATATCGCGTATAATAACACCGTGTTTGTATGAGATGATAATCATATTTCCGGCTGCATATTAAAGATTATACGAACTCATAAAGATATATTAGGTTGTGGGAAATGGTATACTTTATTAGGTAATATTTACGTTTCATTAAAAGGTTTCATACCGTGTTTATGACGAAATAAAAGGGGTATTAATTAATGTCGAATGATATCCGTAATAATATTAAGGCTTTGCGTTTTATTCCGAATTAAATCGAAATTATGTGTGAAGTCGAAGTAGGGAATTCGGGTTTTAGTGTATAATGGGTCATTTGGGCAATGTAACAACATTCGAATAATATTTTGATGTGGGACTTTTTGCTTTAAAGTACAGTTGACAAATGCAAACCAGATTTTGGTACAGCTGACAATGACGTGAACTTTGCAACAAGACCGGTTCTTCACCATGGGTAATGACCAATCCGAACCGTGTATGTTTTCTCAACGTTTTATTAGTCCCATGTAGGTTAGGCCTATCATCAATTATTCATCATTATCCCTAGCCTTTTCTCAACTATGTTGCGATTGGTTTCCAGTCTAACCAGATGCAACTGAATACCAGTATTTTACATGGAGCGACTGCCTATCTGACCTCCACAACCCAGTTAGTACTGGGTAACCATGAAACCCTGTGTTTTTAATTTTTATTATTTTGTTAAACTACACTACACGCTAGGAATTTCTTCTGTAAACTGGTTGCGTTCACAAATATTTAAACTCACTTACTGCCGCGCTCAGAGAGCTTTAATGATTACTTAGACCATCACTTAGTAAAGGATTTGACAGTTTTTTCATACAAAAGTATGTCAAATCTCTACTAAGTAATGTCATAAATAATCATTAAATCTCTCTGAGTACCGCAGTTAAACAAATACCCAGAGTCGAAACAAATATCTGTAGGCCATACAAATATTATGATCGAACCCGCAACACCATTTACGGCACGTTAGGCCATTGCGCCTAACGTGCCGTCAAAATAGATTTAGTTTTGATTTCACTGCATGTAGGTAACTATGTATTTCCTTTGAGAAATCTAGACCCATATTCTTAGCACCAACCCGACTCTTTTAACATAATCTAATTCAAGCTCTGATTCCTTACACTTTCAGTCCAACACAAGGAACCAGCAATTTTCAAGAATTACATAACGGCTCCTTCCCAAAGATTGCTATTCGGGCCGACCCATTGTAACTTTTGGCTCACAATAAAACAGAACGTGACCCAGGATTTAAATGTGGTGGTTGACGAGTACCAAATCAATTTGGAAACGGTGCGTGATTCAAATTCTTCATTTAGCAAAATGTGTGCGTTGAAATTTATGATGTTTGTACAGAGCTTATATTGCTCTGGGGAGCTACAAATGTGTTTTAAAGTTACGCTCGTATATATTCTTCTTTACTGTCATGGAGTTTTGTTGTAGGTCCTTTTTTGTGAACCGTTTGTAGCGACACGAGTTTAAAATTTAAAATGGGGTTCTGTGTTTGTTGCTTTGGTACTTTATGATAAGGAAAAAACAACAATTTCTCAAAATAGTACCTATTGTTAACATTACGTAACAAATGTATCCAGAAAATAAAGGAAAACCTAGAATCAAAAATCCGAAGACATGGGACATCAACCGACCCAAACTGGGCCCGCGTGGTGGATTCAATTCCTTCTAACAGAGACGTGGCCTGTGTCAGCAGTGCATTATTAGCCTAACCTAAATATAATCACAAGCTTTTAAAAATAAATAACACAATAAAGTTTTTCCGTTGTTTAAATAAAAGAATGGTTTTACAACCATTCTTAAAATAAATGTCTTCAGCAAAACAAATAATACTCTCGTATTACAAAGAAAACATATCATCTTGTGTTGCCAACGTAAAGACGAGGATAAAAATACAAGGACAAAAAGCCGTCTTTGTCTATGGCTTCAGAATAATGTGCTTACGATTTACAGTAATAGTCACACAAACCAGGAACATATAGGTAACAGGTCAATAGTATGTTAAAGCCGATTGAGTTATTTATTAGTATTGCCTTAATTTATCTATTGAGTTTTAATCAGAAGACATTTTCATCAATTTATAAACAAGTAAATTTTATTCTTTTCAGCTTGCTAAAACCCTGATGTATTTAATAACTTAAGCCACTTTTAAAGATATTTTCTGTTGTCTAGCAAACTATACCAATATATTTACATTGTTATTTTTTTATTTAATCTGCTCTTCTATACATTTTGACCGTGTATTGCAACTTTTCTAAGAAACAACTGCCTTTTTTAAGAACAGGGTACAAACTATGGTGGGAGGGGTTAATATTATAAACACGTGGTAACCGTTTGTCCGTCGATGTTCGTTTCACCAGGCATACAATGATTCATCATGCTATACACTCACATACATTCTTAACATTAATATTTCATCAACCACTTACATAAACTCCCCTCGTGAAACCAACCCCACTCAGCCCTTTTTTCCTACATGCTATTATTAGGCATCGACTCAAAAGATTTCCTTTACAAGACTTATTTTTATCGACAATACTACATTTCATAATAAAGGAACCTTTTCATAAATAAAATAATATCCGTCCGACCGAGTCTTAGTCATGGCTGACCGCTTTGACTGAAAATCTCTCGACAAGGTTTGAAAATTATAGTGCTCTAAATTGTACGCTAAACAAGGATATTCTCTGTTATTGTACTCTCATTGGCCGATGAAATGGCAATACGACACGATCGGCTCAGTAATCGTGCTTGTGATCACGGAATCATCGGGTCCATCACTACTGACGAATTTGGTTCTGTCTCATTCAATATTTGCTCTACCCTGTTTTCTGTTGTGCAAACTGAAATTACTCGGGATCATTACCTCTGCTCCGAGCATCATCATGAGCCAACGCGCCTAATTAAGCACCTATGTACTGTGAGCCTTTTTTTTTTTGAGGGTGGGAATTCATCAAATAACCCCTCCCGCTCTTGGGCAGAGCGAAAGGGAGTGTCAGACTTTTACTAACTAAAAACCACCCATGTTCCTTCTTAGCCCTATATGTCGAGGCTGCGGTGACTAGTGTACAACCCGCAGCCCCGACGGGCGTCGGCCCTTTCGGGCCCCTCCTATTTTGCTGACCGCCCTTTGAGGCGCGCGTGGAACACGAACGCGCCGTCGACACGGCGTGTTGTCGTCATAGGACGGATGGACCCGCATAGAGCCTCCGGCAGGAGGCGTTTGGCCCCCCCAGATTGGGCAGAAGCCACCTGAAGGCAGCCGCGGCCCTCTCCAGTCTGGAAGCCAAACGTCGGAAATGCTCCACGAAGTTTCATCGGCTGTCGAGGACGAGTCCAAGGTACTTCAAAGTACACTCGTCGCCGATTGGGACCCCTCCCACCGTTAACTGGGATCCCGACGCGACGGCAGCACATTCCCGCGTCCAAGGAAGCACATTGCCTCCGACTTGTGAAGTGCCACCTCGAGACCATGTACTGTGAGCCTCAAATCAAGTCTAGCACTGAATATTTTAACACCCAATTCTTATAACTACGCCTATTCCAAAATTCTATTACCTAGATTCCGGGTTTAAATTACGTACACACATCACGCCAAAATAAGGCTAGTGCGAAATTCATAATTAAATATCCACTTACACTCCTGCTTACTCCAGTTTATAAGCCGTGTGCATTTGCCCAAGCAATTGAGATTAACGCACACCCTTTAATTACGCGAGTTTCTGGCGTTGCGAATAAATATAAATGGAAAAGGTTTTTTCTACTCAGAGCTGGGGATTTTTTTGGAAATATATAGTGGTAAATTATTGTGGCCTGATGTGTTTTAGTCGAGTGTCGAGCTGGCTTATGTGAAAGCATTATTTAAAAGAACCTAGAATTTGTTTCTTTATTATGTTTTCGTAGAGGAGAGCCGCCTTGAAAAGCTGGTTATTGTTGGTCATTCCGAAGGCAATCGAGCGCGAGGCCGGTCACCAACACGATGGACGACCAAATAAAAGAGGTTTTCCTCAAGCAAATTTCAGCAGGTGGTGATGGCAACCTTGAACAGGAGTAGATGGAGGCAGATTGTCCGCTTGAAGGGGATCAGTGACCATACACCTCAGTAATCAGGGACCGATTAAAGAAGAAATAGAATTCGTTTCAATACAGAAAACCACAGGCTGATTGCGCTATAAAGCAGACCAGCTTATAGTTTATTTGAGCGATGAGATCCGTAATGAAATCATACGGCAAACAAATGACCTGGTAATGTCATTATCATCATCATCATATCAGCCCGGAATCACCCACTGCTGAGTATAGGCCTCCCCTTTTTTCTGCCACACTTCCCGGTTCTGTGCGCATCTTATCCACGTGTTTCCAGCGACTTTGACGATATCGTCAACCCAACGAGTTTTAGGACAGCCCTGGTTTCTTTGCCCAGACCTTGGCCACCACTTGGTCAAAGCCTTGCTCCATCGGTCATCTCCGCGTCTAGCCAGATGTCCTGCCCAAATCGTAATGTCATTATACCTTGTAAATAAAAGTTTTAAAAATTGACGACCTATGGAGCAATTGAGTTCTGAGCTAGAGATCACATTTCAGCAATTGTGGTGTTGGACGATTCTCTGCATAATTTCCGACTCTGTTATTTAGAAATTGCTGACGATAAAACCCAATGACACTATGACCGATCTGGGAGTAAAACTCGGGACCTTATGCTTAGTAGTCGCGTTTGCGAACATAAGACCAACGAGGCAGTACATAATAATATAATTATTATTACATGGAAAAACAATTAATAAGTATTTTTTCTCTCTACAACACAAACAAAACTACACAACAATAAATTGTGTTTCTAAAGCAATGTTTATGAGAATGTTTCATTAACATATCCAAAATAATCAAGGAATGATGTACAAATACGTCGTTTGAGTCAACTCAAATGAGTAAACAAACAGACGTAAGTTGTCTCTTCATTACGATTTATATAACCTACTCGCTTTACGCTTGCTTTGCTTTACTAAGTGTGTAAGGTTATACAAGTTTATTTTGCTAGCATTTGCCTACGATTTCGCAAGTATTATGTTATGATAAAATAAAAAGAGGTTTCAGTTTGTAAGTTTCTGTGTACATAGGGGTATTGTTTTGTTCAAAGTAGGTACCTATACTAAATAGATGAAGCACCTAATTGTATGGAGGTCAAATATAAGGGTAGGTGTGTTTATTCCTATTCAGAAGACAGTTTAGATTTTCAGATAAAGAATTAAGAGGTCCTGATGAAGTTACATTCATCTTGAGAAGACTACAAATGATACAACTTTTTTGCCGAAAATCAACCAACATTTTGAAAAACTGTAAGATAGACGGTTAGACGGTGTGTGTGAGATACCGCGGCCTTGATATAAAGGGCTAAGAAGGAACATGGGTAGTTTTTAGTTAGTAGAGTCGTTTCTCCCCTCCCCCCAAATTAAACAAAAAGAGTTACTTTAAAAAAGGCTAGGCATAGGCATAGGCTAGGATGGTATTGGTAGATAAGCCAAAAAGGGTATTCAAAGCGCCACTTATGGACGTTAAAGAAGCCTCCAGTCCAGTTTGCCAGTGGTGGAGAATTTCTGAATAAAATCCGTGGAAAATAAAGGGTCGTGTCGTATTTTTACGGGAGGCCCACGGTGTTGTTCCAATCTATGCCGTTGCCAGCAGGGCAGACAACAATATCTACCAGTCTTACCTATCTACTCTTTTATGACATCAGATTTTTTATTTGATTGATAAGGTTGTCATAATAAAATGTAGGTACATCCTAATGGAGAGATAGGAAAATCAAAAGAATTATGGATTCATTGATAAAGTGATAAAAAAATTGAAAATTAAAGCGATGCGGTTGACAGGGAAAAATGTAAAAAAAAACATTTTCCACTGTCAATCGTACGCATCAACCTGAACAACCCTCAAACCTTATAAAGAAAGAAAGAAAACAAGGGGCAAGGGCACAGTGATAAAATAAAATTTAAAAAATAGAAACCAATGACAAGAAAAATCCAAAACAATGCAAGCTCTCAAATAACTTCAATATTTTATATAAAAGAAAAAAAAAAGAAATAATTAAATTATAATACCGCAGTACATAATTAAGGAAAATAGCACTCCATGTTAATTACTTTGATTATAATTAAGACAGTAGGGGAGACAGCGAAAAGTTTTCAGTAACAGTGCGTACTTACTGAAAATAAAGCCGTGTTAGAAAAGACGTTTGCTAAATTAGGGTAATTTTTAGGAGAGTGGCTAATTATCCTTGTTTTCTAGGGCAATGGTTCTTTAAGACCATAGTTTTGGGGTTAGCTCAGCTAATGTATAGAAAGTTACAGTTTAATTAATTTGAAACTTATTTATTTATACACTCTCTGATTATTGTTATTACTAACATCAAAAGTGTATCACACTAATATTATAAAGGCGAAAGTTTGTGAGTTAATTTAAATAAAATATGGTACACAGATAGTTTATAACTTGGATTAAGACGGGATAATTTTTATCCTGATTTTATCCTTCTGTGAGATAATTTTTGAGTTATAGCGAGTGAACCCGCTGGCAACAGCTAGTTAACAATAATAGTCACCTTTTTGTAGACGTTTTATAAATGCCAATGTAGGCCAATGTGAAATAAAAATATTTTGATTTTGATTGTAGTCAGTTAAGCAACGCTTACCTAGATTGGTTCTTGGATGTGTGTCCACCCATTACATACCATGTTTCCACCGTACCTCGGCCACACGTTAAGCCGTTCGTCCAGGCTATCATTTGCAGACCTTTGACAATCATTATAGGTGTAGTGTACACGAATGTATCCGGAGTGGGCGAAGATCACCAGTCTCTGACGCCAGGAGTTGACATCGCCGTCGAAGTCGACAGCGGCGCAGAGGTCTGCAAGTCTGAGAACCAGTCTTATCGAGGGTACCGAGTACTCTCTGGGATGTGGTGGTTAGATGGGCAGTCGCTCCATGTAAAATACAGTATTCAATAGGGTAGTTAACAAAAAAAAACTAATTAGTCGGTCAGATAGATTTTCAAAAAATGTTGGACACGTATTTTTTCTTTTTTTACGTCGGCAAACAATGAAGACGATAAAGTGCTTTGAAAACTCTTGTCACGTCATTTTCCAAGACATTAGTATGACATTCTTTACCAGTGAGTGACGTCACAACCCCCCACTCAAATCTTTGACGCGTTGTATCTTCGTTAATTTTTATTGATTTGTTAAAACAAAAAATACGTATTCAATATTTTTTGATAATCTAAAAGACGGACTAATTAGAAACATATTTTTTAAGTCAGTAAACATCCCTATTGCATCCGGTAAGACTGGAAGTTGACTCCAATAAAGATGAGAAAAACCTTTTCATATTTTTACAAATCCATCTATTACTATACAGAGTTTAATAGGCATTGGTGTAAGCTATTCAGCTATATCCTAATAAATACAATTTCAATAATATTCGTGGTGAAAACTGACGCAGGCAACTGACGGCAGACGTCGGCTTTTGCGGGCCTCTGCAATATTGTTGACATTATTTTAAGGCACGCGTGGATCACGACCGCGCCGTCGACGCGGCCTGTCATGTTCATAAGACGGACAGACGGTGAGCTAGCCCATAACTCACCGTTGCATAGCTAACGCTAAGTGGACATTACTTGCTGTAATATTAATTTAAATCTTTTCCAGTTTCCCACCTGACTAAGGTCAAGTCCATGAAGTTTATACACCATTCAAGTACGCCAAGACACCAGGTAATGTCTGAACAAAATGGCGTCCATAATTCGAGCTACCTGCCCATAAACATCCCGTAATGACCAACATCCAGCAAATTAATGTCTGAGACGCTATGCTTGTTAATGTTTTAATGTAGGATAGGGTTATGAGGAAGATTGTTACGATTTTTTATGGACTACCAGTTTGAATAAAATATTTTATGACAAGGAACTTTGAACATTTAGCGTGCTGCGTGTTTTTCCTGTGGAATAAAAAAATGTCGATGAAAAGCGACAGAAGTCTGCTTCAATGCTGAAACTATCAGTTTCGACAAGGTAAAGATAATATTATGTACATAAATAGTGCAAGTTTTGTTCCTTTATGTATAGATCTAGATTCCCATTATCGATTGTATTTAGCTAGCTCATTTAATTAAAAACTTACATACATACAGTCATGTATTTTCGCATGGGGATAAGCAGAAACTATGGAATGCCATGGATACATACGTCGAAATTCATACATCTGATCTTGCACGCACATTGGTTGCGAGTTCTACGCATCTGATCTATTTAATGAACCTTACCAAAAAGTCTGTGTAACTATATCTTCCTAGTGCACGCCATCTGGGGCGTTATCACTCATTTCAGTCTTGTAAATACCTTTTGCTTGTCACCTTTTATCGATCCTCTCTACATGACCAAACCATCTAAGCCTTCAAACCTTGTACTTGTAGATGACTATAATATTATCTTAGCACCGTTGGTCGGTATCATTTTAAAGAGCAATGTATGGTCATCGTAGGAAAACACAGAGACTTTTCAACTCGTCGGGTGCTTACGTATCTGCTATGAGCGATAGCAGCTGCTTTCATCCGAGAGGTTGAGACTTAACTCTGGCATAACAGAAATTTATCCGCGGGTGTATTCTCGAAGTATGTAAATGTATTTATTTTATCTTACCTTGTGCTTTCCCAGGTTGATAACAGAGCACCCTAGAAGAGCCTCCTTCCCGATGTGGAAAGTATGGTTGCCGATAGGTCTCTCGAACTGGGGCACGTCAACCAACTTGCGGTTGACTACGTGTGAATCTGTAGACAAAGAATAACATCTTATTATTTTGTTCTTTTGAGATAAAATGATAGATTTTACACATAAACACAACAAAACATAACATCACGCCTGCAGTCCCTGTAAGGTAAGACAGAGATGAACCTTAGTACATTCACATTTTGCAACTTACCCCATGTAATGGGAGCGAGCTTATTGCTATCAAACTAGTGTCTGTTACATTGGTACCCAGACCTACAAACGATTACCCCCAATTATTTTAGTCAGAACAAAAACCTAATACTCTACCAAGAGTATTAGGTTTGAGAGAGTCAAGAGTTTAGGTTAGGATTGAACACACAAAGAAAGCAAAGTACTCGTACATACTCGTATTATGTAAGAAAAACAAAAGGCAGGATTTTCTTAAGAAACAATCAGCAACGAACAAAAATAAACATTTGTTCTGATAAAGGTACCATTCGAAACCTGAATAAAATATATGTTTCAGAATACTAGCGACATAATTATATAAAATACCTGTTCCAAAAACGGTGTCAAAATCGAGGCTGTCTTATTTCACAAAAATCTAAGACTTAAAATTGTCGCAGTACCTCGCATATAATTGGACCTAAAAATAAGTTAAATAAGATACTATAGATAGAAAAGAATCTACTTTTAGGAGCTGTCAACCAAAAATAGTATTGAATGAATGAAAGAGGACAAGGTAGACTGTTTCGGGTGTTCTATAAAGGGTGTAAAAGTACCCTTAACGCAATCGAAGGGCACTTGTTCTCCCTATCACTGCGATCATTTATTGGTTCTAAACCATACCTGGGAACCCCCTAGTTACGGAGATATTGAGGGTCAAAGTTCCAAATTTTGCACAGCTGTTTTTGCACAGATGCTTTGAGTAGTAAACGGGTCATGGAGATAATTTAAGTAAAGTTATAACCTGAAAAAGTAGTATTTACAAAAACAGATATGGTCTAGAACAAAAAAAATATCGCAGTGGTGGGGAAAACAAGTGCCCTTCGTTTGCGATAAGGGTACTTTTACACCCTTTATGCCTTAGAATAGTATTTGTGCCTATTTCATGATGAAGAGGGCTTGTATTGTATGTGAGTAGGTGTCATTAAGAACTAGAACTAGATAATAGGGCAGTTGACTGACAAAAAAAAATGATTCTGTTTAGTCCGTCTGTTAGATTATCAAAAAATATTGGATACGTCTTTTTTGTTTTATCAAATTAATAAAAATTGACGAAAATAAAACGTGTCAAAGGTGAGTGGGGGCTGACGACTTTTTCCGTCGCGCGACTTTTCGAAGCACTGTATCGGCTTCATTTATTGTCAACGTGAAAAAAGAAAAAATACTTGTCCAATATTTTTTAGAAATCTATCTGACGGACTAATTAGTTTATATGTGGGGAACATTTAAGATATTCTAAAATGCGTCATACCGTGAATTGAATTTACTACAAATTGACTGCCTTGTTGTTTAAGTGATCGTTTCTGAGTTGGGCAAAGTGTTATTGGGTTTTACTATCAGGAATGTTTCAGGAGCAACCACGGATACTACGCTCGCACACTATAACATAGGACTTAAAAACATAATTACCCGCGTACTGAGTATGCGCGCAGCTTTGCTAGGAATGCGCGCGAGGCAATCATGTGGTCGGTCAGGAAGTCGCCCGAGGAAAACAATGAAAAATCGTGTCGTGTGACATACACCCGAGGCCGCCTCGCGAGGCTGCGCGCTCAGTCCGTACGCGGCTGGAATGTGGGTGTACTAGTTGGTACACTTCTGCTCAATCTCTCGGGGATGACAGGCGTGATGTTATGTTATAGTTCTGGTGTTCGATTATAAAACAAGGATAATAGCTCTAACAAGGAAAATAATCTTTAAGCGAATGAGATTGTGTTGTTGTTCTAAAATAACATTTTGAAATGTTAAGTACAAGAAAAGTTAAAACCTAAAACCAGATTTGACAAAACTACATACGAGTAGGTTCGTCTCTTCTGCACTAATATTATAAAGAGGAAAGATTTGTATTTTTGTGTGTGTGTGTGTATGTATGTTTTGTAGTGAATAAACCCAAAAACTACTGCGCCGATTTCTAAAATTCTCACCATGGGAAAGCTACATTCACCCTGAGTAATATAGGCTACTTTTTATCCCTGTACTCTCACGAAAACGGGAACTACGCGAGTGAAACCGCGTGACGTCCGCTAGTCGTTTCTAAGACAGATGAACTACTCCCCCACGATTACTCAATTTTGCACACACTAAATAAAAGTACACAGAGCCATCCTTACTTAAAACTACTATCAGAAAACCATTTCGCTCAGAACGGAGAACTATTATGAACTAAAACGAATAAACTCACAAGAACTACATGGTCTTATTGTTAACTAAGTTATCTTAACTCGTGTGAACTCGTGCAAACTCGAATTCAGTAATAGTTCTGCGTTTACAGAACTGTATGTTCCCACGATTTATGCTCAGATCATTTCGATGGATGAACTGAATTGAAATGATGAGAAAGCTTACTACTGATATCACTGGGTAGGTCGGTAATACAAAATTATGGAAGAAGAAATCATGGTACGCTGACTGCTAATTAACTAGGAAAAAGATTGATGAATGATGATTTAGATATATTGAAGATGTCAAGGAAGGGGTCCCGTCGGGGCTGCGGGATGTTGTATGAGATACCGCGGCCTAAAGGCTAAGAAGGAACATGGGTGGTTTTTAATCAGTAGAAGTCTGACACTTCCTTTCGCTCTGCCCAAGAGCGGGAGGGGTTATTCGATGATTTTCCACGCTGCCGCTTGTCTTATAAGCGGTGACTCTATTCAAATTACTGACATAAAGAAAGCACTTTACAGATACAGATATAGTTATTTGAAAGTATATAATTTATCTAGCCAAAGAGTGGTCTTTTGTTTGTGTGAAAAAAATCAAATGTCTTCTCCCGCTCCGTGCTGAACGGAAGGGAGTCTCAGACTTCTGCTGACTAAAAACCCACCCATGCTCGTGGTATATCTGTGTCTTCACTTTCATCCAGTTAGTCTTGAAGTTAAGCCCAACATAGTTGGCAAAATCTAAAGGTCGACATTTGACCTACTCTCTGTCGTGGTGCCAGTGGCATCAGAAATAAACTCGTAACTTAAATAATCATACATTGACGAACCTTTAGCCCTCCGTTTTTTGGGCAGTTGTGTAAATATAGAACTGCAAAGCAAAAATACCAATACATTATTCCCATCAACCATAAAAAAACTTACAAAATACAAGGTAGAAACCCTCAGTTCAGTACAGGCCACAGCTAACCCCCTACATTCTAACCCGGCCACATTCGGTTGAAGTTTTAACAATCACATGGCCGAATCACCGCCCAACTTTGGCGATTTTACCCCGCAATGTGTCATTTCGCTACCAAATATGCCAACTATTTGGGGGTTATGTTGAACCTTTGCAGTGGGATGTTATGGGATTATTGACGACGACGGTATAGCGCAGTGTTTTGTTTTCATCGAAGTGGGTGTATGTTACTCTTATTTTGTAAAAAGTATTTATTCCTTTTTTGCCTTGGGGCGTCCAGAGGGCAAAAATATCAAGTCCAGTCGCCCACATGGATTACGTAGGCGGTAACTTGACTTACTGATCTGAAAAGGTTAGCCTCTTGTTTGCTGTGGGTGTTAATAAATAAATAATAAGCGAATAATTAACATTTTCACATACACAACTACACTCAGTCACACTTAAATGAATACTAAATAAAATCGAGCTGTTGGACGCGCGGTTCGGGACCAAACGATCACCAACTGTTACTAAAATTCACCACCTCTATCAAAGCTATTCAGTTAACGACTGATCGTGGCTCTGTTGGCAACACAAAATTTAGTCTATGATAAATTTAATACCTATGTCAGTTATGTCAAAAATATCAAATGTTACTGAAACGACATTAAAACAAATAACGCGTATTTTCCAAATCTGCGTTTTTCATTTTAAATAATAGTTTTACTTCTTCAAATATCTTAACAAGCTCTATTGGAGAGAAAGATTACGTATGGCTGATTTTTTTTATTAAAAAAATGTACGAATACACATAGGTACTCCAACAACTTTAGTTATAATCTTCTTGACCTATTGTGTTTGACTACTCCAGAACAAGCTACCTATCTATAATCTACGCTTCCCCGAACTGCAAATGAGAAACTGGTCCATACATCGAGTTTGGGCCCAATCTATGTTTAACTTTTACTAATTGTTTACCCTGGGGTCGACTTCAATCACCAGTGAAACTCGACCTCTGCGTCTGAAAACATTTCCGGTTCGATGTTCCAAATTTCTAAAGCATGGGACAGGAGGGGCAGTTCAGCCTAAACTGGACAATCCAACAATGCAATCTCGTGGAAACCGATGTAACATAGGAAACTTTTAATATGATTAATATTTAATTTGTTTATTGGCTGTTGAACCGTAAATCAAGGCGAATTTTTGTGAATATTTTATGCCGCTGTTGAGAGAGGAATAATAATTTGAAATATTTTCTAAAGAAATTCTTTCGCGATGTAATAAATTATTTGCTGTGTATTTGCGTGTTCTAATGCGTTTGTCCGTAGTTAATTTATAACAAGACCTTAAAAGTTAGAAAACAAGTCATTGTTAGCCTCGCAACTTTCACCAGGTCGTCGGTTCACCTAGTGGGAGGCCTTCCAACGCAACATCTTTAGGTTCACGGTCGCCACTTCAGAACTTTTCGGCCTCTTTTCGAGACGCACGTGACCGGTCAATGTGGTGACACTTCGAGGAGGAATATGTCCAGCAATGGACGTATTTCGGCTGAAATGATGATGAAAAACAAAACTCTTTAAAAAAATGTATTATTTTGAAAAAGCTACCGAATAACTGTTTTTTTTTGTTTTTTTTTCTGTTTTTTTTTTTTGATTTTTCTTGATTGATTTTTTTTTCCCACTGAAAGTAAATGCGGAATAAAGAAACTTACACACATCAATCCCCTCTTATTATAAAATACTAAGAACAGTTTTTAAGACAATTTCCATAAAACCTATTTTAAAACACACGCCATTTGCAAAACAAAAACAAACTTAAATAACAGAAACAAAACAGGCGAAACTAACATGCTAAAACCAATGAATTATCGTAATTGTAAGCAAATAGAGCAACATCCATTGGTACGATTGCTTGGATAGCATTTACCGTTAGTCCGAGATCAATATGGCGGCGCAATTAAAGAAATGGGTTACATTCGTAACCTTTCTCTAATTTCCTCTAGCACTTGCATTAGTTCCTAATGGGGTTTTAATAAAATTGTGGTAATAGCCCGACTTATCTTGAAAAGGTTTTTTAGTTTTATTATTCGTTTTCTTTTTATCCGTGGCTAAGGCTTTGTCTTTATGTATTTCATAAAAGGTATGGAGATTTTATTTTTCGCATTACTCTTTCTAATTTATTTCATCACCGCTACTCTCAAAATGGTGAAGAAAAACATAGTGACGAAACCGGCATGTCGTAGCACCAAAATATTCGAAGATAGCGTAAAGGCATGTCTTAGAACCAAAAAAGTCGAAGACGTATGACATCTGCCAACCCACACGGGGCACGCGTGCTGGATTATAGTCCATTCCTCTCCTAGAGTGGAGGCCTTAGTCCCTGCAGTGGGAACATTATAGGCTGTTGACGGAAATTTTGTTTGCATTTACAAACAGTTCTGGGATTAATCTAAGTTTCATTGGGAATATCTTTATTCTAAACCGACTAAACATTTATTTCTAAGGCTGTTTATCCCACTCCTGAACAAAAGCTTTCCCGCAATCCATCTATTATTATCATAACACCACGTACCTATCTTCCTTTCAGTTTAGTCGAAACTTATCCATTTGTCCTGTCGTGTTATGTTGGCCCACAAATTGTCCGGCCATACGGCAAACATGTCTATGTCATTTTAAAATGAGCAGCCTTTGAAAACAATTCATTTTTTACAAAAATCCATCCTTTATGTCAGTTTTACTTTCAACTGTTTTCGAACATCAAAATTCAAACCACGCTCTCCAATCACAATTACCCACCGTTTCCTTCAAAACCTATTTCAACACTCATTTAAATGCTATAAACAATTCAACACCCTATCATAGAACCCTTCTATTCCCAATAATTCACATTTCTCTATAAATATTTAAGGCGACGTTAATGGCCAGTGGCTTCTCCAGCTGTGTCCATACATGAATAATTTAAGAAAGTAAGAATGCAACCGTTAACAGCGCTTACTTGTATCGATTTTATTGTATTTATGTCGCATGTTTAGAAACCCTTTTGATTGTTTGTTATATATTTCTGGAATAGTTTTGATGTTGAATGTTAGGTTTATTGTATACTAACTGATGCCCGCCTGGATGTCGGTCAAATTATTTACTAAAACCTTTCTCAAAAACCGTTCTATCTATCTATTGGTGAAAACAACATGAAAAGTGCAGTAGTTTTTGGGTTAACCGCGAACCACCGCGTCTGTCTAGACGCGGTGGAGGACTTTGTTTTATAATATGTGGTTATTTGAATGACATAGTAAAACATTCAAAAGTAAACTCTCTACAAAAGAGAGAGAGAGAGAGATCGTAAAGAACAGATTGGTAAATCATTAATTAATTAAATTGCTAGCCTTTTCGCAACTATGTAGGTATATTGTAGTCAGTTTTCTATCTAGCCACATGAATTTGAAACATCAGTATTTTACATAGAGCGGTTGCCTGTCTGACCTACTACTAGATAATACGCGCCCCTCACCCTGTCACTGACTACCTGTAACGACCATCAAAGATCTCCAACTGACAGCCACGAACAAGGCTTAACGTGGTTTCCGAGTCACGGGAGAAACTAGGTATGTTATGGGTGGACAATTAGGCAAGGACCAATCCAGGTAAGCGAGGCTTAAGCTTAAGAGCAGCTGTTATTTTTAAAACATGGTCATAAAAAAATAATGAAGCATCAATTTTTATTTAAATAGTATTTATACACCTGTACCGTCTAAGGCAAGATTGTTAATAATTCAGTACCTAACTAAAAGCTGAAATAAACTACCAAGAAAAATCATTTTAAATGAAAACACAAACTTCAAAGAATCAGTTCTATGAATTTTGTAAATTAATATTATCAGCGGCCTTTGTTAATATGAGTAGGCTCACCTCAGTTTAGAATATACCCAATACCTAATTATTATATGTTTGTAAAATTTCAAGGTGTTATAATGAATGTTGAGGTTTTTATATATGTACTTAGGAACATCTCATGGCTGTGCTTTTTAGTGGCAACTAAACACATACATTTAGGCAGTTCTCTTTATATCTAATTAGGTGCTCGGATAGTTCCGAGTCTAGCCATTTTTTGTCGTAACATATAATTAAGCTTGATATTATTATCCTGTTTTCACGGATATGGATAATAATATCAAGCTTAATTATATGTTACGACAAAAAATGGCTAGACTCGGAACTTTCCGAGCACCTAATTAGATATAAAGAGAACTGCCTAAATGTATGTGTTTAGTTGCCACTAAAAAGCACAGCCATGAGATGTTCCTAAGTACATATATAAAAACCTCAACATTCATTATAACACCTTGAAATTTTACAAACATATAATAATTAGGTATTGGGTATATTCTAAACTGAGGTGAGCCTACTTGGGCAGCGGGTTGTTCGAAAGAGATACCGTGGCCCCGGACACAAAGGGCTAAGAAGGAACATGAGAGGTTTTTAGTCAGCAGAAGTCTGAATTTCCCTACCGCTTCGCCCAGAGTGCGGGAAGTCATTTGATGATTTCACTACCTCCAAAAAAAAATAGCGAACCTTTTTTTACCTTATTGTTGAGGTTCTCGAGAATGGTCAGGTGTGAAGTACTCGCAACAGCAACCAGTGTGCGTCTAAGATCAGTAGGGCTATTGCGTATCTTTTAAATGACAGTGGCTTACCTATAGTGCCTATCAATTACTGTCAAATGGTTCCATTTTGTACTAAACCATAACCAATTTGACAGTTAATCCATGGACAATTATGATAGCCACTGTCATTTAAAAGATACGCAATAGCCCTGCTGATGTGAGAACGTAGACGAGTCGAAAGGAGTATGTAAGGACCGTTTACTTGACGTTCATGGTTTCTAACTAACTCCATGCTAAAAGGTAAGTGTCTATGTACTCGTATATTTTCTAAAGTTTTCTTATGACTAGAGTGTCATTATGAATGACAACTGGTAGGTCTACTTGTTCTTCAGAGACAGTTAGTGACGCTCGAAAAAGTCAGAAAAAATATTTGTCGCAGATAATTATATGCCTCACATACAGAATGGCAAAGAAATATAAACGTATAACAAATAATTATAAATATAACATCACGGGAAAATAGGTTAACAGCTTTCACATCAAAGTCACGACAGAATTTTTTATAAGAAATGGCACTAACATGCTCGTTTCAATAAAACACTTTACGTTAGGCACATATTGATAAACTGAAGCTTAAAGCATTCACAGCAATTATATACTGACCTCGTAAAAACAATGACAGTGACAGCTCAATAAATCCCGTAATTTACGGATCCATTACGTAACTTATCAAGTATTCAATTTATGCAACCGGAATGCGACATCAATAATTATGAAACTGCATGAGCGTGCAAAAGTATCGTTCAGTTATTAACGGTTTAGTGTGATTCATTGCTATTGAATATTGGATGTTCAGGATTTCTAAATTACTGCGGTGTTCACTATTGGGTGTCTGTAACTAAATTTTCATTTGAATTGTCATATTTTGTATGGATGAAGTATACGCCCATTTTGGTGTAGTAGTCGCAAGCGCCACTGCAGAGCATCGGGTCCTACCGTTCTAGGTCCAATTACCAATTCAAGAGGGTAGTTGACAAAATAAAATAAATAAGTCCGTTAGATAGATTGCCAAAAAATATTGGCCATGTATTTTTTCTTTTTTCACGTAAACAATTAATGAAGACACATATAATATAAAACACATACATTTTTACCCGAAAGTGACTTCACGAGCCCCCACTCACGATCTTTGACACGTTTTATTTTCGTAATTTTTCATTAATTTAATAAAACAAAAAACACGTTTCCTATATCTTTCGATAACCTAACAGACAGAATTTAAATAATCAATTTTTTTAAGTCAGTCAACTACCTCAATGATATAGTTGTAATGATTAAGTAATGGCGCCCAACCAAGCGACCTTGGGTGCCAATAGTTAAAATGGCGCCCAAAGTGGCATCACAATAAGGTGCAATAATAATCAGCCATCGAAATCTCGGAAAATTCAACAGAGCCAGTCTGATAAACAATTTTCAGCCAAAACTTTCAATAAAATCAAATAATAATTTATGGTCGAATGACTTTTTTCCAATTAATTTTTGTTTTAAAACCATAAGTCAAACACGAAGAGTTAATTATGTTAAATAGAAGGAAACGTTTTTAAATGACGCAGAAATTAAAACTGAACTTAATTGAGTCCTAGCTTCCTTTGCTTTGTATCGCTCTTCGCAAAGTCACGGCATGAGTAGCTCTCGTGCGTTTCCATTGTACTATATGGTGTGTTAAAAGATAGGTTACTAATTAAAGGCTTTATACGTCATTACAAATGGCTTTAATGGTTTTTTTTAAAGCACTGCAAAATTCTTGGTTAACCCTTACAAGTATATGTTTTTAAGCTGACATGGTCATTAGCACTATTATTAATATAGAAAACGGGATATTTACCAAATAAACGGTAATAATATCCCGTAATAGTAATTTACCGTTTCGAATATTAATAATAGCCCTAACAAGTAGTTTCTGATAATTTTCCGTCCTATATATCAAAGCAACGGTATTTTTAAGGCCACACATCCAATAATAAAGATAAGATAGTCAAAACACATTTTTATGCAAAACTCAAACCAACACCAATGTGTACCTAATTCATCATCATCATTTCAGCCAAAAGACGTCCACTGGTGGACATAGGCCTCCCCCCCTCCAAATGTCGCAACATTGACCGCTCTCGTGCGTCTGGCATCTAGCGTATCTCCCTAATAATATAAAGAAAGAACTATGAATAAACATATTGAAACACATTTTTCAAAGAAATATTATGCTAACAGGATTACATTTAATCACGTGTCAGTGAATGTGATTAAAGGTAATTCCCTCAAAACATACCATTAAAATTACGGATACGGAAACAAACACCACGAACTCGTGACTGCCACCACCTGTCACCAAAACCTACATTAAAACCTTCGTAGAAATAATTGCTGCAAACGGCATAAATGTTCAACTTTTACGTTATTTTGTAAATTAAAATTTAGTACGATTCCGGCATAAATGAGCCGTGTTGATCTCTGTTTTTTTAGAGGGTGATTAATTATCCAATGACTCCTCCCAAAGGGAGTGTCAGACTCCCCGTCGGAGCTGCGGGTTGTACACTAGTTACCGCTTTTCCACCCGCCAAAAAAAAGGGAGTGTCAGACTTCTACTGACAAAAAAAAAACAATCCACCCATGTTTCTTCTTAGCCCTTTGTGGGGCCACGGTATCTCTTTCGAATAACCCGCAACCCGTCGTGTTGTCCTCTTCATAATGAGTGTACCTCATTAAGAAGAGTTCATGGTCAATATTGTTGTGTGTTACTAACATTAGTTTTAAGTTATTGTATTTTTCTTTTCTTTTTACCAACAAAATGGATTGTATTGTTATAATACATATATTAATAATATTAGTGTCGTTGCAGCTAACACAAATGCCAATCAGGAAGTCCTGTGATTAATCCCTTGTTTGAAGAAAATGTTTTTGGGGGTTTCTTCCAGGAATTTCAAAAACCGTTAATTTGTTCCCTGAATTCTCGCTTCTCGTTTACGAAATTTGTTCTTTTGTGAAAGTTTAAATCTGACATTTTGATTAATCCGGGTTGAATGAGCTACGTCCCTCATTAAACTGTCTTCCTTAATAAGCTCGGTCACGCAACGAACTATGAAAATTACTATTTTTAGACTCTTCGTAATTATAAGTTTATATCTAAGCGGAAACTTTCACTTAACTGTTCAACATACCCACCGATGAAACACTCCCAAACAAGTTTGTCTTTTTCCAGCTGAAACAAGTTCGTTTCAACCAGGAGCTACATATGGAAATTAGCGAGTTACCAAGTTATTCGCATTGCTATTTGCTGGACCTGTATTTACCTAATACAGGGTGTAAATTCACCCTTCACACATACGACAACCAAGCATTCAAAAATTGCATGCAAAAATTTTTGGTGGAACGACTTTTACGGTAAAACTCAATGTAGTACACTTAAAACATTGTGCTTGTGGATGCTTTGAATAGTAAAAGGTTCATGGAGGTAATTTAAATAAACTTATAACCTGAAAACTAGTATTTACAAAATCAGCTATGCAAAATTTGAAACTTTAACCCCCAATATCTCCGTAACTAGCGGTTTCGGGTAGCGGGTTAAGAACAAAAAAATTATCGCAGTGGTGGAGAGAACAAATGCCTTTCTTTTGCATTAAGGGTACTTTTACACCCTTTTTATTGCTAATCGTAGAAAATGTTTAAGCATCATATACCTAGCATTTTCACAAATAATATGGAATCTGCTTCCAGTCCAACCCAATGCAGCTAAATACCTACCAGTATTTTAAATGAAATGAGTCTCTATATTTTTGTTCATACCCCGTGGTAAGATTGATTGACAGATTTCTGGGCTACTGCCTGTTACGACTGTCAAATATCTACAAATGTCAGCCAGGACTAATGACTTAACGTGTTTTCCAAATATCGGAAGAAACTCGTAATGTAATGGGTGGCCACCCATCCAGAGACCAACAGCAAGCGCATTAAATCATTTCAATGAATTAAAAAAAATCTTTACCACTGCACCTGCATTGCTAGACGAATACCCCCTTTTTTGTGTTGTCCCGCTCTTGGGCAGAGCGAAAGGGAGTGTCAGACATCTACTGAGTAAAAAGCACCCATGTTCCTTCTTAGCCATTTATCTCGAGGCCGCGCCATCTCTTACAACAACCTGCAGCCCCGACGGGCGTCGGCCCTTGCGGGCCCCTTCCTTGTTGCTGACATCTCTTTGAGGCGCGCGTGGAACACGAACGCGCCGTCGACACGACCTGTCGTCGTCATAAGACGGACGGACAGCAAGCTAGCCCATTACTCACCGTCCAGACGAATACCCCCTACATACCACGTTAGGTACAAGACTAAAACCTGGGTAAATACAACTTAACCTAAATGTTGATTCAAGTGACTGTTATTTAACGTTATTTATAAATTATCAGATTGTTCCACGTGTAAAAAGGAAAAGCCTACTTTATCTTTGTAAGGGTCAACACCAAAATAATCACCAACTAATCCAATAAAGGAACATTTCGTGAAGGAAATAATGGTGTGGACGTATTACGTAATCCTTTTAAGCCTAATTTTTATACAGGAATTAACCTTTTTGGAGTTTTTCTTCTCTATGTTTTCATTAGCTTGATGGCCAGTTCCTTCATTTAAAATTACATTTCATGAATCACGCCGGTATTCCCAGAGGCGTAGGCAGGTTCAGCTAAATTTCGCCAGTTATAATGTAAGTCTCATGTAATATGGGGTGAGCCTATTGCCATTAAAGGGGCTCACACCTTGGGTCAGGGCTGCTACTGTGATTTTACAAGTGAAAAACGAAATAAAACTTAACTTTTCGTACGGTTTTAAAGTAAATATGTTTTAAAAATAATAAAAACGAAACAATGGTTTGAAAAAAAAGGAACTGACTTTGAAAGAATAAATATTACACGTAATATACGTGATACTCCTCACATTTTATATTTATTTCGTCAACGAAATAGTTTGGTATACGTACAAAACTACTTTGAAATACTCGTAGTATTCAACAATTTTGATTCTAATTTATAATCCAAAACACTCACTCAACATAATTTCATCAGGACATTGATTACCATTTCAAGAAAGCAAGCAAATATCATTTATCTGTCAATAACCCCTCAAGAAACAGAAAAAAATACTTGACATAAAAATGACTATAATATGAAAGAGCTCCCTTTCAAAAACATAGCACAAGAACGGCGGTAAACCCTACTTGACCCGGCCAAGTGTGTAGGATGCAAACCTTATTATCGTGTTTAATCCTCTTATGAAGACTCTCCCCTTTCACCCCCTTCCTATGCCCTGCCCCAACTCCCCCGAGAAGAAGGGGGATCTTGTATTTTTAATGCGCAAAGTGTTTTGTTTAAAATTTACATCAATTAGGACTGTCGCACATAGCCTTGAGGTTAGGTAGGGGTAGTGGGCTGTTTTGGATTTGGAGTTTGATGTAGGTAGGTATTTTGTTTATTTACATGATGTTATGTTGACTTTGATGTAGGTATCAAAGTGTGTAGTTTTATTTTCTTTTGATATCGAATAAGTTTGATATTGAATTGACTGCGTTGTGAGATAGACAGTTGCTACAAGTGAAATACGGCTGCATCTGGTTGGACTTGAAGTTGAACTCTACATCTTTATACTATACTAGCTTTTGCCCGCGACTTCGCCCGCGTGGATGTCGGAAAATATACCACGGGAACGTACTACCGTGATTATAAGTACCCTTTTGTTAATCTAGCCCATTTGTTAATCTAGGTAAACGATGTCTTCTCACAATGACTATCCCTTTTTAACCCGTTAGGGATCGATTTTCGAAAAACCCTGATACACGTTATTCTTTATTTTTGTTTTTAAGCATAAATACTGAGTTTCGAGTTAATCGAACCGCGCGTTAAAATTCTTCCATACAAACTTGGACACCCCCTCTTAGGGGGGAGTTTAGGAAAAACAAAAGTGACAAACTTTATCATTTATTTGTGCCAAGTTTCGAGTATATTAACTCATGGAATAAGATTTTTCATACAAACTATCATTTCCTATTCAACTCCCTTGGGGGTTGAATTTCTAAAAATCCTTCCTTATTTCTTGTCTACATTATAAAGGGACCCCTGTGCAATATTTTCTAGGTCCAAGGGTTTGGGCTGGGCGTTGAATAGTCAGTCAGTCAGTCAGGACTTCTCTTTTTATTTATATTATTACTAGCTTTTTTTTTTTTTTTTTGGTGGGTGTAAAATCATCGAATAACCCCTCCCGCTCTTGGGCAGAGCGAAAGGGAGTGTCAGACTTCTACTGACTAAAAACCACCCATGTTCCTTCTTCGCCCTCTATGTCGAGGCCGCGATAACCGTTGGACTACCCGCGGCCCCGACAGGATATTATTACTAGCTCAATTCAATTCAATCATTTATTGCATATCACATGTGTTTTACAAGATCTTAATAATAATAAAATAGTTCACATAGACCCTTGTCGGCACAACAATTTTTTTACAATAGTGATGGTAGCATTTAAGGTAAATTAGTTAAAATTTAATAATCAGTAATAAAAAAATAAAAAAAATTGAATTCATTTAAAGCAAGCATAAGCAGTCATAGGAAAAATTTTAATAAAAAATTAAGACATTAAATAATGAAAGTCGGTAAATAGAATACAATAGTCAAATGCATCATGTCAAAATAAAATAATAATCAAATAATTAAAGTCGGCAAGTAGGGTACAATTATAGGCAAATGCATCATGTCAATAAAATAAAGTAATAATCAAAATACAATCACAATAAAATGTCAAAGATGTGGTACAAAATGTCAATAAATAAAAACTAAAATTCAATAAATAAGCAGTCAAAGTTAGTCCATTATGATGTCATCATTAAAAAAATCATTCAATGTGTAATAACAATTGTCAATTAATAATTTTCTGACTCGTTTTATAAATATTTTGTCATTTTGTTCCATTCTTATCGCATTTGGAATTCTGTTGTAAATTTTAATTGATGTAACGTGAGCTCAAATTACACAGCACTAGCCCTAGTGCTGTGTAATTTAAGCTTCGATTGGGGTATTAAGAGAGTATTTTTAAATTGTGAACGCGGTGCATATCGGCGAGGCTGGTCAGAGATTTTAACGTATAAGTTCGGATACTGTCTAACAAATTTGCAGATTTCTAGATTATAAATTGATGTCACAGTTAAAATGTCCAGTTTCTTGAAATGAGGTCTACAACTTTCGTCGTTTTCAATATGGACCAATATCCTGATACATTTTGATATTTTTTTTTTGTAAGCTGTTCCCAGCATGCTTTGCAATGCCCTTTTTTCTACCTACTACCTACCCTCTACCTACCACCTACCCTCTACCTACCTACTGCCTACCTACTACCTACTTACTACCTCCTCAAAAAAAAAAGTATCATATTAGGTCCGTCACCTGGTTCTAAGCTACCTCCCCACCAATTATCAGACAAATCGGTTCAGCCGTTCTTGAGTTATAAATAGTGTGGCTACACGACTTTCTTTTAAATATACAGGGTGTAAATGAACCTTTCACACATACGTTAACCAAGCATTCTGTACATCAAACTAAGTACCCCTATGCAAAAATTTTTGCTGGGAAACGACTTTTTTTTTTGGGGTCAAAAATCTCATTTTACGGTAAAACTCAATATAACACTCTTAAAACATTGTGCTAGTGGATGCTTTGAATAGTAAACGGGTCATGGAGGTAATTTAAGTAAAGTTGTAACCTGAAAAACTAGTATTTACAAAAACAGCTGTGCAAAATTCTCCCCATACCATACCTGGGAACCCCCAATATCTCCGTAACTAGGGGGTTCCCAGGTATGGTATAGAACCAAAAAATGATTGCAGTGATAGGGAGAACGAGTGCCCTTCGTTTGCGTTAAGGGTACTTTTACACCCTTTATAGATTATTATAAGATAGACAGATAGATAGAAGATAGATGGATAGATAGATAATTCTACTGTATGTGTGTATGCCACTGAACTCCTTCTAAACGGCTGGACCGATTTGGATGAAACTTTCTAGGGATATTTCAACGGTTTCTTAGATGGATTCAAAACACAATTGGACCCGGTAGCTGGTGCTGCTGTCCGGGCAGGACGACGTCTGCCCGGTCTAGGCTCAGGCTAGTATGTTATAAATAAATGCGAATAGAAATTAACGCTGTACAAATCAAGGATAGTTTCTTACTTTTCTACCTACCCTCATTAACATAATTTAGTCATTTTAATCTGTAAGTTGAGTCTCATCGACTAGCACTAAACAAATAAACCTACTTTTTTCGTGTAATCAAGACCACCTGAGGCCTTACTACAAGCTGCCCGTCGGGGCTGCGGGTGGTTTGAAAGAGATACCGCGGCCTTGACACAAAGGTCTAAGAAGGAACGTGGGTGGTTATTAGTCAGTAGAAGTCTGATGCTTCCTACGGGAACAGTAGGTGTCATGTGATGATTTCCAACCCCCCCCAAAAAAAGGCCGTAGCACAAACAAGCTGGCGATGTTAACCTAATGTAAATACGTCGATTTCAAAATTAAATATACTCATTTCACGGACAATATTTTCATAATTTTATGAATAATTGATGATCCATCGATACTGACTGTCCTTGTTGCAAAAAAAATACGAAATAAAATCAATCATTAATAGGGCATTTCACCAAAAAAATCGAAATAGTCTGTCTGTTACATTATCAAAAAATATTGGATACGTGTTTTTTGTTTTATCAAATTAATAAAAATATTCGAAAATAAAACGTGTCAAAGATCATGTGGGGGCTTTTGACGTCACTTTGTGGGTAAAAAAAATACTTACCTTGTGACGTCACACGACTTGACGCGACTTTTCGAAACACTGTATCGTGTACATCTTTTGTTTAAATGAAAAAAGAAAAAATACGTATCCCTTATTTCTACCCGACTGCGGCGAATCCCAAAAGGAGGATCATGTGTCTGGCGTGTATATATATATGTATGTATGCCTTTTTCTTTGTTCCCTCATAACTCCTAAACGGATAAAGGGATTTGAATAAAATATACGTGGTTAGATTCGTCTTGATGGCGCAAGTGTCACTGTCTACATTTAAATAAAAAAACAAAGAAATTTGAGGATTTTGGGGGCCATGTCGCGTATTTAAAAAAAAAAAAAAATATTATTATCGAGTAGGGTATCAAAATGAAGGGTTTTTAAAGAGGATTACAAAAATATATGTCACTTATAAATATGTTTAAAAGAAATTCAATGTTACAAAACCTATAAACAAACACAAAAGTTAAGCCATCTGCGAAGAATTTTACGCGACCATCGAAAGAACAAATTCGAGAACAATTTCGTGAGAAATAAGCAGTACCTTTATACTCATATATTATTTTATGTTATTTTCCTGTGCTGTCTACTGTGTGTACATAAATAGTAAATAAATAAATAAATAAATAAACAAACACAAAATAACTAAAAAGTTTGGAATTAGGCGAAGTTCAGTTGAATATTTAATTATGTAATGAAAATAGAATGAACCCCGCCTGCTTCCAAGTTTTGTTTCATTTAAAATGTGCTTGTTTTTGCTTTTCAGTTTTTTCAGTTGGGTTTTTTTTTGAAAATCTATGTGACGGACTTATCATAATATCAAATAATCAAAGTACGTATGTACTTTACGCTGCCTCGTGCTAGGGCTTAATAAAATTGGGACATAAAACCTCTAAACGCGGAAGAAAAGAAAATTGATACCAACATATAAATCTACATATTTACGCAAAAGCTTTTACCTTCAGTAATTCCTATTTACGAAGAAATAAATAAGTATTGAGCCCACTTCAGGGAATTGAAATTACTCAGTTCAATTTAAGATAACGCTTATGAAATTTAAATTAAGTAGGAAAACTCCTTAGTATTCCGGGAATATAATATATTGAAATTGACATCAAAAAGGTAGTTTGAAACTCGATGTATTCTTGGTGTGTATGTGGATATTTCATCGAATAAGCTGTTTGCGGGTTAACCTTTGATGTGCATGACTCTTAGGAGAGTTTTCAGTGAAACTTATGAATTTGGAGACATTTTCTTCAATGCGTTTTTTCCGTGCCTCGGAAAACATGTTAAGCTGTTGGTCTCGGCTGCCATATACAGGGTGTAAATTAACCCATCACACAGCCGTCAACCAAGCATTATGTACATCAAACTAAGTACCCCTACGCAAACATTTTTGCTGGGAAACAAGATTTTGTTTTTAAGACATTTTACGGTTGAAGTCAATATACATTGTGTTAGTGAATGCTTTGAATAGTAAACGGGTCATGGAGGTAACTTAGGTAAAGTTATAACCTGAAAAACAAGTATTTACAAAAACAGTTGTGAAAATATTTAAACTTAGGACCCCTTTTTTTTGGTGGGTGGAAAATCATCAAATAACCCCTCCCGCTCTTGGGCAGAGCGAAAGGGAGTGGCAGACTTCTACTGACTAAAAACCACTCATGTTCCTTCTTAGCCCTATATGTCGAGGCCGCGGTAACTAGTGTACAACCCGCAGCCCCGACGAGCCCGTTATGTCTCCGTAACTAACTACACACTAACGTCTGGAACAAAAAAAATATCGCAGTGGTAGGGAGAGCAACTGACCTGAAATTCTGACAACCAGCCCAGTATTAACGGGGTTATGGAAGTCAGATAGGCATTCGCTCCATGTCAAATACTGGTATTCAGCTGCATCCGGTTAGACTGAAAGCCGACCCCAACATAGTTGGGAAAAGGCTAGACAGATGTTCGGTCCTGTGTCCTGGGTTCGAAACTCGGGTCGAGCCAGTGTCATTGGGTTTATCCATCAGGAATATCTCAGGAGCTACCACGGAGTTTGCATTTGTTTTAAGGGGGACTGAACAAAAGTGGCGAAATATGAGTCTACTATTTAGTATGTACATCGCTGCCTCAGGTTTTGAGGATTACTCGTACAGACGAGATTTTGTCTTCATAGAAGATCAAGAAATACTGAATAGAAAATAAAATAGTTTTGCGGTTAAACTTACCTTTGCCTACTTATTAGGAATACTTATCTTTGACACAAAAAAGTGAATTTATAGAATTTATACAATCTTTATGCGTCAAGGAATTGAAAGTTCAACAGACGGGTGAATAAACTTAGCAATACCTACAATAATTTAATTCTGAACATCTCAGCATAGTCTAGACTTTCCTCAAGTATGTTTGGACTGCCAATCTGGCCTTTGTAATTCAGCATCTGGGAAACATTTGTTATCCTTTGGTTAGACAGCTGAAACCCCAGCATAATAAAAATAATTCATTTCAATTTATTTTTCAGCCTATTTTGATATCCAGTTCTAGTCCCGGCCACTAAGTATGGAAAGAAAATAAAAAAATCTTTATTCCTAAAATCAAAAGAACTATTTTTTCCTCACAATTCCCGATCTTATCCACACACACTCTCCCCACTCTCTTCTTCTTACACTTTCCCCATTATTATAATGTAACCCATAATTTGAAATGGTTTTAAAACCAACATTTTCCATGCTAAAGGTTAACGAGCTCTCTAAGTACACAAAGTTACACATCAAGCTATATGTTTCTTGTATAAAATGACCTCGCTTCAAATAGATTTCCCGTACAACGACAGATCCACACTAACTGGTATTGTTTAGCTTGAATGGTCGCCTTGAGTACTTACCGCCATAATGTACATGCTGAGAATAATAATTTAATTTAAAGACCCCAACATTAATGTAACCTTTTAACAAACATTACCTGTCTGACAGGTACATCAGGCAATAAAGTTCATTATGAGGGTAAAAGATATACGAAATTAATTAATTTAACCCTAAAGAACCTCGTCATTTTGGAAGTAGGTTGAAAATGTCACTTTGGGCAGTAGGTTTAACTGTCCAAGAAGGTGTTTTTCCAATTCACTGGACAGAAAAGAATCTACAGCCTGCCACTGCTGGGTACAGGCTTCTCTTTTCTTCCGCCAATCTCCACGGTCTTGTGCCAGCCTCATACAGGCTTTCACCCCTATGGAAGCTATGTCGTTTGCTCATTTCCTAGTTATTTTATTTCTGACTAGCTGTGCCCGCGACTTCGTTCGCGTGGTTGTCGAAAACTAAAATGCGTCGCTTAGACAAAAGTACATTGAATATATGGATATTTTTTTGAATCAACCACTGCAGAACGGCCAAACGGATCTTGATGAAATTTGAAACAGATGAAGATTTAAGTCCCGTCGGGGCTGCGGGTTATTTGCAAGAGATACCGCGGCCTTGACGTAAAGGGCTAAGAAGGAACATGGGTGGTTTTTAGTCAGTAGAAGTCTGACACACCCTTTCGATCTGCCAAAGCAAGAGCGTTATTTGATGATTTACCACCACAACAAAAAGGTAGATTATAGTCGACAGCTCTGTTATTGGCGCGTCCGTGTTCCGGGCGCGCCTCAAAGAGATGTCAGTAACAATGAAGGGGCCCCAAAGGCTGATGGTTGTCCGCAAGAGATACCACAGCCCCGAAACACAAAGGGCTAAGAAAGAACGGTTTTTAAGGTTATTTTTTAAGACTTCCTTCCGCTCCACCCAGAGCGGGAGGGTCTGCTCTGCTTGGGCGGATCCCAAGAGGTACTTCCAGTCGATCTTGAAATTCAGCGCCGTGCTTCAATGTACTACTGCGCACGAAAGACCACGGACGCAGACTTTTTAACACAACGTGACTGTACTAAAATAACTAGATTACTTAAACCACAGACTGACGTCTGGGAGGATCTTTTGTCAGAATGGCAATGTAGGTGGGATAATTCCATCAAAGGCCGACACCTCCACCAGTTCTTTCCATCCGTTCGTGAGCGGCTGGCCAGGACATGGCTGGAGGTGGATCACTGTGTTGCCTAATTTCTCACTGGTCATGGTAACTTTAAGAGTAAATTATTTTCCTTCAAGCTTGTTGCGTCGCCTTTTTGTCAATGTTCTACATCTGACTGCGAATATGAACAATCTGCACATCACATTTTATGGGAGTGTAGTCTTTGGCAGAATGAACGTAATATTATGTTGGATAGTGTACAGGTTACATCCGGAGTTATTTACTATACGGACCTTGTAGAAACTAGAACAAATTTCCGTGCGTTCAAGCATTTTTGTCATACCTATTATTGGAATCAAATATAACAGCTCACAACTTAAGACCCAGTAATATTAATGACAACAATATCCGTGGTGCTAGGCAACTGGGCTTATCCCAGTTGTATACGTCCCTGTGTGCCTATTGGCCTTGTTCTTTTCTGTCTCCTGCTGATATGGAGGGAAGTGGAAATTTCTGTTTTTCCTACTCCTCCGCTATTCGTTTCTGATTAATTTCGTTGCGGGATCCAAGACAGTCAAATCACTTCTCTGGGACTTCGTTGAGCTTCATTGTCTCGGCGCTTTTCTTGTGGTCGCCACTGTTGATTCTGGCTTACAGAAGTTACAGTGGTTTGGGAATAGTGAGGCGGGCTTGTCCCATAAAAAAAAAAAAAAACATATTATAAAGCGTAAAGATTAATTGTATTTTTGTGTGTATGTTTGTTATGAATAAACTCAAAAATAACAGCGTCGATTTCAAAAATTCTTTCACCATTAGAAAGCTACATTTACCCTGAGTAGCATAGGCATATCACTGTGTTCCCACGGGAACGGGAACTATGCGGGTGAAACCGCGTGACTTCCGCTAGTGTTAAATAAAATAGGATTTACGACCGTAACAAATGTGACTTTACAGAGTAAAAATGATTAATAATTTATCACCAATACAAGCCTCACCTCCCAGTTCATATTATTTCCTTGAATGCCTTTTTTATGAAATAGTCACTCAAGGCATATGAACTGAAAATTCAAAATTCAAATATTTTTATTTGTAGCAAATAGGTAAAAAGAAAGTACAGGTGTCAATATTAATAATGAACGCTATGTCCTGCCGTCAACGGCGTACAAATATTAAAAAAAAAAAATTACAATTACATATAAATAATGAGAGGGTTGTATTCGTGATTTTCATTTTATCTAACTGGGCTAGGCCATGTAAAATAACAAATTCCACCAATATCTTTTTTCAAAAATACCTACGGTAGAGTGAAGCAAAATAATATTATTTTTTATTTATTTAAAAAATATCACAGCAAATTCACGGGCGTATAAAAACTGGCTGAGCAGAAAAATGTAGGCGAAATAGGATGCTCCAAAATATGACACAAATAAAAAAGGATTTTGACGTTATTCACTATACGACTGCGCATTTTAAATGTGGGTAGGTGGACATATTTTGATGTGTATATTTCATACTTTGGTACAACACTGGAAGATGAGTTTGAAATTTGAAATTGAGCTTTATTTATTTTTGCAGATAGCTACGTTTTGATTGGCATTGTAATGAGCAATTTTTACTATTGGTTGTGACTTTGATCACTATTGTACACACGGCAACACATAAAGCAATACATTTTCAATATGACATGGCCTCGCTTTGAACAGATTTCCCGAACAATAAGAGCTTTGCAAAAGCTAGTTTTCTATAGCTTCTATGCTCGTCGTGCGTATGATGGCGTAGATCTTATCTACACTAAATGATTCCGATTGTCCAATCATTCCGTAGCACTTCATAGATTGATCATCATAATTCTATGTATTTAGAAGTTCGACTATTACGATGTTTTCCTGAACCATAACATGAAAAACATGAACCTGGATCTTATAAAAGAAATTAGGTAAGTAAAGTCACTAATATTGTTATTTATTTTAATTTTCTATTGAGTTCCCTGACCGTCGACCAATTTTCAACATTATTGTTCATAACAAAACATAGTGAAAGTAGCAGACTGTCAGTGAATTCGGTAGAACAGAGACAAAATACACAAAAACACATACCTAACCAGTAAATAAAACATTGTCATTTGTCATAGCAGAAGAAGATCTAATTTTAATGATACAATTACACACCAAACCAAAGGTAAACAACTAACAAGATACCCAAACAAGAAGTAAATACACAGAAATTACCTAAAGAACTACCCTTAATTGTTTACCGTAGGCACCACCCTTTCATTCGCCATGAGAGCAGGAAATGAGTGCCATAGAACTCTTCAGCTTACGTGCTCGGAAACCAAATGTATCCACTCAGAAAGTCGAATGGGTACGTAGTACCTACGTAATTGAAAAATCGTTTTCGATGTTTGAGAAAAAAACGTTCGATTCTTACTTTAGGAGAGGCTGGTATTAGGCTATTTGAGCGGTATCGAGGAAAATGTGTTTTCAGGTAGAAAAAGTTGTGTTGAATATGATTATGTTGTTTCGTAGGTGCTTAATTTTTTGTTAGTATACAGGGTGTTTGGAAGAGAGCTGTACATACGCCTAGGGTAGAAACTAGGGATAGTCTGCTACCTACCCCCGCCCATTATATTGACCTTGGCCTCAAGGTTTTTTTTTAATTTATTATTATTTTTTATTTGACTTTTTGACTAAAACTACCTGTAGCTCAAAATCTATCCATGGGACCGGTCGGCTAATGGTCTTGTTTTAATCGTTAGAGTCTTAGGGTCCTGCAAAAAAATATTTTACACCAGAAAATTGTGGAGAAGAAAAGTTATGGGGCCTGAAGTACCGTAGTAAGGTAAAGAAATAATTTTAAATTAAAAAAAAACCTTGAGGCCAAGGTCAATATAATGGGCGGGGGTAGGTAGCAGACTATCCCTAGTTTCTACCCTAGGCGTATGTACAGCTCCCTTCCAAACACCCTGTATAGCTCCCTTTGTTTGTGATTCGTGTGATTACAGGGAAATTACGCCCTCGAAGCGGTTTAGAAATTCTGACACTAGGGGATGTAGGGTGTCTGTCGGGGCTGCGGGTTGTTCGAAAGAGATACCGCGGCCTCGAATTAAAGGCTAAGAAAGAGCGGGAGGAGTCATTTGATGATTCCCCACACTTCAAAAATAAAAGATTGTGTGGGGGTCATTAGATCATGCTGCCCACACGATAAGAAGAAGGGCAATTATAATTAAGGTAAAAAAGATTTGATTAATTTTTGTCTGACCTTTCTTTAAGAATAAACCATGACCGAAGCCAACTTGGAAGTAAATCATGGAAGAAATTTAAAACCAAATCAGAATCCTACCTTGTAAAAATAAGTCATGATATTAAATAATTAGATTTAGACATTGTGGAAGAAAGCATATCATGTAATGTGACTGTATGAATGTATTTCTGTTATTAGTTAAAGAACCTCGAATTTAATGATTTTATTTTCTACTAGCTGTTGCCAGCGGCTTCACCCGCTACAACCCACGGGAATATAAAATCGGCATAAAAAATATCCTATTTCTTAATCTAGGTTATAAACTATCTGTGTACCAAATTTCATCCAAATCCGTGAAGTAGTTTTTGCGTGAAGAAGTAACAAACATACACACTCACACACTCACAAACTTTCGCCTTTATAATATTAGTGAGATGAGATGAGATTATACTGCTTTAACAATACATTGAGAAATGGGCAAATACGGTGAGTATTCATATAACGGCTACAATGAAGGATCAAAGCGAATATAATCATCACCAAATGCTTAACAGATTCTCAATCAGTGCTGAAGCAATAATTACAGCAACTAATTTACCGTAACTTATGATAATCATTATTTGCTTAAATGCTCTATCAACAGTTAAACACCAGAATCAATAATCATAGGAATGTATAATTAAGCGAATTCCTGTTAATTATACACAATTTATCTGATGATTAGTATTGTATAATCAATAAGCTGTTATGATTTATCGAAATTAGAACTAAGGCCCATAGCACACGGCGTATTTTAAACGTGCCGACGACGCCATCGATGCAAATTTTTGTTTTTTTATAGATTTAAACGCGCCTAAAACACGTCAAAATTTACAGGCGTGCTGTTTATGCTGTGTTTAAACTCCATAGTTTTGCAAAGTGGTAACAAAGTAAATGGTCAGAAAGTGATCAATAGTACCAGGCCGTAAGAAAACGTAACAATTTTTTGTGAACGATATCCTATAGCGATGAATGAATGAATGAATGAATGATAGTTACTAACTAAACTAAAAAACGGATTAACTACAGAAAACGAATATAATAAAAACTGCCGAGACACTAGAACCATTTATTATAAAAACTATTTTATAGCAGAAAACTGTTTGATTCGTCGATGTCAGTATAATTGGCAATTTGTTTCCTCCATCTTCCCTGTCTAGTGTTTCATTTCCTCTGTCGACAAATAGAGGGTTTATTTGAGGAGTACTATCGACTAACTTATGCCCGTGGCTTCGTACTCGTGGAGTTCGATAATAAGCAATATGCAAACATTTTCTTTTCTTTTTATTTCGATGCGTAATGTAAAAATAATGACAAAAAGTGAAATAGAGACCAAGAGCAAAATCAGCCAAAGAACACAAAAGTTATAACCAATACAACTTTTGCTTCTATCTCTTTCTTGACAAATGGAATTTAAGAATTTGTCTTTTAGTCAGTGATTCTTGCCTGGAAAAGCATGTATAAAATAGAATTTACAGTCCGTTCTTCATTTCCTACGTCCGTGTATCGTCACCGTCCATTCAATAATATATTATTGTCTCCTGACTCGGTCTACAATTTATGTGTCGTGTCTACATCGTTTAATTGTTCCACCAGCCAACCAGCCAACTGAACTTATTTTTAGAACCGATAGCAGCTATGTTTGTATGTGTGCGTGCGTGCTTATGTGTGTGGATTATTGTGGTTCAAGAATCACAATAGAGAGGCAATACTCACACGTTTTGCCGGTATTAAGATTGAAATAAAGTACCGACAGTCATAATTATTTCAATTCTGTTGAAATATGCAGCAAAAGTATTAAACTAGACCCTTGCTGGGAATGTTAGTCTTCCCAGAGCTGTTGTACCACAAACGATTAACCTGGTCTATTATAATAGACTGAAGGAGACAGTATCATGGGACTGCGGGATGTTGTAAGAGATACCGCGGCCTTGACATAAAGGGCTAAGGAGGAACATGTGTGGTTTTTAGTCAGTGAAAGTCTGACACTTCCTTTTGCTCTGCCCTAGAGCGGAAGGGGTTATTCGATCATTTTCCAGCCGCTGAAAAAAAAACAAAACAAAAAGGAGAGAGTATCATAAATTTAAACTCTCTTCAGTAGCGATGAAGTCGTTCACCAAACATACACACCATTTCACAAGACCTGTGTGTAATGATAGTTCTAACCAAACAAAAACATCAAATATTTGTCGCTCCCCTCCAATATTTCCCAGTTGTTTTCCTTCACCCAAAAAACCCACAGTTCAGTAATAAATTCTGAACGTGTGTAAAGCTGTAAGATCGGTGATAAGTAGCCGTACGCGACTGCTCCTGAACTATTGTCCTCGCGTGACGCGAATAATGAAATGGTTTCTTCGATGACTGATTCTCAGATCATATGTTATGATTGTTTTGTTTGTGACCCTTGAAGGATATTGCGACAAGACATGTTTTTTTAGAAAGATAAACTTATATAATAATATGTCGCAGAATCAACACCAAGGCACAATAAATAAGAGCTGTTATTGATTATTGTTAATTTAGAATAACCCAACTATCATCGTTTGTCGAAAACGTCAAGCAGTGTGCTTGGGTGAGGTCGAAACAGAGCGTGGCAGTTCTGGTTTGGCAGCTGTCAGTTGTCTGCGATCAGTTGTCTGCTGTCAGTGGTCGGTTGTCGTTGACATTAAATGCATTGGACTTTGAGGGACTTAACTTTTTGGTAGACACGAGCGCGAACGGTCGTTCTGCCCGCCTGTATCGAACTTACCGCGTTTCCGTACTAAATTCATTTCCATCGGCTTGATTGTTTAAGATTTTGTTAATTTGCTATCGGAAGTAAATAAATAGGCGGTTGTAACCAGTGTTGAGACTATTATTTTGTGCCTCCACCATGTCGAACTTGGACTCTGACAACGATGTACCCGAAATAGTTGGAACTACCTTCGTTATATTATATAATAAGGTGTTTACCAAAAGAATCTAATTAGTCCGTCAGATAGATTACCAAAAAATATTGGACACGTATTTTTTATTTTTTCACGTAAACATACAAACCATGAAGACGATACAGTGCTTTGAAAACTCGTGTGACGTCATACTCTAAGACATTAGTATGACATTTTTAGCAGTCAGTGAATCACCAAACCCCACTCAAATCATTGACGCATTTTAACTTCGCCAATTTTTATTGATTTGATAAAACAAAACATACGTATCTAATATTATTCGAGCAGCGGTGGGCCCCGTGGTGGTGGCCCCGACTTACCAACGAGTAGGTCGTGGGTTCGAACCCAGGCAGGCACATTACCTTGTGTAATATATTTCATCACCGCTGCTCTCAAAACGGTGAAGGAAAACATCGTGAGGAAACCGGCATGTCTTAGAACCAAAAAATTCGAAGACATGTGACATCTACCAATCCGCACTGGGTAGTTTATAGCCCATTCCCTCTCAAAAAGAGAGGAGGTCTGTGTCCCAGAAGTGAATAATTTCGATAATCTAACAGACGGACTAATTATAATCACATTTTTTTAAGTCAGTATACATCCCAAATTGTTGAGAGTAACAGAGGGAATAATCTCCAGATTATTTAAACTTCTGTTCATTCATCAAGCTTTATATAATAGGATAAGTAAAACCTTACATGGGACTTAAAAATAACTGCGGAGATGCGGATGTAGTATTAGGTACAACTCTGCCTAACCATTCCAAGGACTACAGGTGTGATGATAACTGAAACTTCTTTATTCTAACGAAGTAACTTCTTTCTTCTTCGTTCTACATAATGTTTTAACTGACAGCCACACTATTGCATAAGATCAAGACTGAAATACGATTGAAACAATCCTGCTTTAAGGCATCATGAGAGCTCACATGTTAAGATAGTCTTTAAAATAATTAAAGTTCGTACCGTCTGCCGATTTATTATTATACCAGGTGTTGTCAGCGGCTTCGCCTGCTACAACTCGAAAATTATTCCACGTGAAGGTAAAATACTCCAGGGTGGAAACTCTCTGTGTACCAAATTTTATTCAAATCCGTTCAGTAGTTTTTGCGTGAAAGAGTAACAAACATCTATCCATACATACTTACAAACTTTCGCGTTTATAATATTAGTGGAATCACCCAGAATTCAAAATACGAAGTTTGTCCCTTACTCACTGGCAAGCCAACCTACCGACTACCCACTAAGGTACAGCTTTCAAACTTTTAAAACTTTAAGTCCAGGTAATCACAATGTCAACGCCTAAATTGGGTTTTAAGATAACGAAGGCAAAAGGGTAAGTTGGATGGCGACTCGCCACTTACAAAGGATAATAGGGACTGGTCCTATGGTCTGCTCCATTTAAGTTATCTAGCGCCTAACTAGATTACTGAAGGCGCTTCCCTATGTAATGTCACGTACTTTTGGATTAGGTTGACTAATTTGTTAACAAAAATCGTTAGGCTTCACCACAGGAGAGTATGTAAGCTGACGTACGGTATTTAAACACCCTTGTGAAATTAAGTATAACTTAATACTGTTATAAACTAACTCACGTAAGCGCTAGCTTTAGTCTGTTGTTTCAAACCGCATAACATCACGCCCGCAATCCCCTATGAGTTAGGCAGTACCAACATATCGCTAGTTATGTTGAAGACTTGATTTGTGAGAAATGTTTTTGGGGGGTATGAGGAACAGGGTGTAAAGTTCCTCATCCCACATAGAAGAGAAAGGATCCCCTTAGAAAAGAGAGGATCCTCCGACCAGACGGGTGTTGTGTCTGGTGGGCTAACTGCCCGACATATGTAAGTCGGGATTTTCTACAGACTAATGTCGCGGATAACTTTGATAGCGCGATGCAGGATTTGCCAAATTAGTTCGCATGGGTTGCGATAGATGTCGCTGTCGCCTCATGTTTGATGATAAAACCTATTACTGATAAACCCTTATACTGAACAAATGCTGAAAGTTCAACCACTTAAATATACACAAATACGAGTACAACTACTCAATATTCCTTTAATTTACATCATACATCCACTTCTGAAACCCTTATCCCGTCCGATAAACCCTTCGGCCCGTCCAAAAATTGGACGCCACCATTTTCCGAACTCCAGTCACTAGAATTCAGTGCAACGCCAACTGATTAATGGACACTGTACGTTTTAAACCGAATTTAAATAACATTTTTACAGTCCGTGAATTATTTATTGTACCCCATCATGAATACAATTCGTATAAATATTTCAGACATCATTTTGCGGGGAACTTGCTGAGTGGTTGTTGATATTTATACATTTCTTGAGAGGAAAATGGAAACATAAATGTATTCAAGTTATTTTTTTTTTGAGGGTCAAACGGGTTGAATAAAAAACTAATAATTATAAACGTACAACAGAATCTACTTACATACAGTTTACAGTTGTGAAGGTTTTCTATAGATGTCCCATACAACATTTCAATGCCGTACACCGCGTCTTTCCAAGGGATACCGTATTACCCAGTACTAACTATTAGCAAATATAGGTCACAAGTTCGAACACGTATATATCAGATTTTTCGTCTTCCTATCACTTGCTTAAACATCATGAGGGTTTCCTCAAGATTTAATATCTTTCAGAATTAGCGGTTTTAAAATTAGAGGATGTGTAGCAAAGTTAACCACCATGTTTATCTGACTACATCGAAGTCTTTGTCTCTCGTAACATAAAATTAAAGTTTAGATAAAGCTGCGGCCTTTGCCTTAAGGTGCTAACAGCACTGTAACTAGCGACACCCACATCTTATTTATTTAACTCAAAAAAAATCACATCAAATTTGAAAATTCCAAAACACTATCATGCTAGTAAATAACCTGTAGTATTTTTAAAATCACTTTTCATGATTCTAGACTTATAAATTAAGAAAGGTGGTTAAGAGTAAAAGAAATAACATGTGGGTGGCGCTAATTTCGCGTCTAGTGGCGCCTTAACGCCGTAATATATCACACAATATCTAATTACCATAAGATTCTCGACCAGTCCGTTACGTCCAACGTTTAAAGTTTCAAATTTACAAGCGGAGTCTCCTTTCCGTAGCCCGTACTCTTACGGACTTGTAAGTAATTACCGGTCACAGGCGAATTACTGAGGGTAAGTTGTTTTAACTTCGGTAATTACCCCTTTGGCCGGCCACTGTGGGATGTTTATGGTGTATTTTGATTTGATTCTGTTTTTCGGTAGCTGAAAAATAATTGGAAAGATGGATTGAAGTTGTTCAAAACCTTAGCCATTTTGATAAGTAAATCGTAAAAGATATAAATCAAAAATAATGCTAAGAAAGCCTCTTTTTAGTTTTACAAATAATTTAATTGGACTTAACGTCTGATTTGCAAGATCAGTCAAGTAAAATAGGTTTTATATTTTCAAACACTTAAATTATTTAGACTCTCCGGCACTGCGACAGCTAGATAAATAACGAAAGGTCCCTCATTACTTTATACATTTTCAAACATAAATTCTTAAACTAGGGTTAAAATCACATTTTATGTCCACAACCCCGCTGTAATTTTATAGTACAAACCACTTAAACTCATTAAATTTCACGTGTGTTTATCAAGCAATACCCAAAATAAGTTGAATAAAACCCGGACCCTAAAACCGGACGTATAAATGTCCCTGGAAATTAATTATCCAACTTAAACAATAAAAGGACCCCACTAGCTTGGGGACTAATTTTGTCCTCGGATTGTTTCAAAATCCCCACACTGGGGACCTCCAAATATTTTCACCTAATTTTCACTTTTTTCTTAAATCTCTCCAAAAAGGTCGGACCCTCTGGCCGCTCGAACGATTTCTTGGAGCCACAAAAGAAATTGCGTGTCAAAACGTGTTTTGGAAGTTTTATAAACTGATTTGCATTCGTAGAAGATAAAATTAACAAAATCTAAGCACAAAATTGTGAGAAAATGAACGTTTTGCGCTGTCTGACTTTTGTGCCTTTAAAAAGGTCAGACAACCAAGGCTGGAATTTATATTTAGAAATGAAACTTTGGTCCTTATAGTCAAGTAGCAAACACGGACTGCTGAACTTACGATCTTGGTGCAATCGCACAGTCTTCACATAGTCAGGCAAATGAATACCTATTGGGTTATTTTTTCATCATCATTGAATCAGTCTAGAATCACTCACTGCTAGGTGGGCTTCCCGGTTCTGTGCGTCTTTATACAAGTGCTATGACGATATCATTAACCCAAGCTTTAAGGCAGCCCTGATTTCCTTGGCCTAACCTTGTCCGCTACGCGGTCAAAACCTTTCTACGTCTGCCATCTAGCCAAATGTCTTGCCAAATGTCCTGCCAGGTCACTTGAAGCTCACTGCCTCGTGCCTGGTCCCTGACGCTGTAGATTTTTGTCTAATGGTGGTCAATCTTAGAGAATTCTGTCGAGCACAGCTCGCTCCATGACTTTTGCTCATTGTTTCATTATTATTAAGGATTTTCTCATTAGCGGCTTGCAGTGTTGATTAAAGCCCGTTGTGCTCCCTTGATTGTCCCACGGAATTTTTGCGCGTTATTTTGGTGTCCTGTAATACTCTTCTACCAAACCCATTGACGAATACAATATGTGTGATGTGTACCTAAACAGCAGTAAATCTTTTAAAGCTACATAAATCCGCGAAAGTTCACAACATACAATAACATATTTCACGACTAAAACAATTGGCTTGGACCCAAAAAGTTCGTTAAAACTATCTCTTTCTAGGGTAATTATTGTGACCCAACTACAATACTTTGAACCTCAGAATTGTATTTAGTTTCACGTTTTAATTAAATTAGGCAAATTGTTGCAAGCGCGTCTGTATACTGAGCTTAAATTCCTGATTTTACCGGGTCGGGTGTAGTGTTGTCGAGTTTTTACACCAGGAATTTCTCCAGTAGAAGCCCCAGAGTCAGAATTTGTGCTTGGTTGATGGCAGTTTAGGAAGCGAGTCTGAACTGCCATCAACCACTATTACATGGAACTGGAAAATAACTGGAGCAATTTGGGTGCAGGTACCTAAAGAATCATAAAATCAGTTACAATAGGGGATCGGACTTAGTAAAAAAAATGTGATTCTAATTAGTTCGCCAGTTGGATTATCGAAAAATATTGAATACGTGTTTTTTGTTTTATCAAATTAATCAAAATTTACGGAGATAAAACGCATCAATGATCATGAGGGGTTGTGACGACATTTGTTGGTAAAAACTGTACTGAAGTTTTCGAGGATTTCACGAATTTTCGAAGCACTTTAACGTCTTCATTTTTTGTTTATGTGAAAAAAGAAAAAATATGTGTTCAATATTTATTGTTAATCTATCTGACGGACTAATAAGTTTTTTTTTATCCGATCCCCTATTTAGGTACCATAAAATCAACACAGCGGCACATCTTTAAGCTTGACTTAAAGGCAGGATTGATTCACACTAGCTTAAAATATACACTAAAAAACATTACCTACCTTAGCACACCAAAAACTAACAGTCTAACTCGGTCACAACCCAATCAATCATTCCCTCTCATTGGCTATCAACTCAAGTGTACCAGATTATGTATTGAAGTGTGCACACTTTGTTTTGGGGCACAATCTTAACATTCCGGTCTCGCGGGCCCAGTAACGAGCTGACCGTTCGCCAAACCGCAAGAAGGTGCGCCTCTAGGGAAAAGTACTCGCATCTAGCTAGGTCTCTAAATCCTACCTAACGTAAAGTCTAGCAGAGCCTCGAAGGTCTATTGGTGGCAAGTGTAACTGCTCAGCATGAGATCGTTTTTTTTTGGGGTTTGTAAGTCAACAAATAACCCTCACCGCTCTTGGGCAGAGCGAAAGGGAGTGTCAGACTTCTACTGACTAAAAACCACCCATGTTCCTTCTTAGCCCTATATGTCAAGGCCGCGGTATCTCTTACAACAACCCGCAGCCCCGACGGGGATATACTACTAACTTCAATATAACTTTTACATCAACCGACAAAACTGACACTTCTGATTCCCATCAAAATCCCTCATCTTAAGTCAAAACCAGACAAGAAACTAGTTTACCATCTCAGACACTATTAAGGTAAGTGCCCACTACAACACCGGGATCATTACTCAACGTTAATCCTCTAGAGGCGATGGCTGACCGGCCGGCGGCGCGGCGGCCGTCGAATAACAGGGCTTCACACCTTGAATGCTTGATAAGGAATTGTGGTGAGAGTGACAAGGAAGGTACTGCAGTTCTTTATTGCATAACTGTAGCTACTTTTCATTGTTGTATTTGTTTCGAAAATAGGGTTGTTCAATATTAGTAGTCCGTCAGATAGATTTCCAAAAAATATCGGACACGTATTTTTTATTTTTTCGCGTAAACAAACAAATAAGACGATACGGTGCTTTGAAAACTCGTGTGATGTTATTTTCTAAGACATTAGTATGACATTCTTTACAGGTAAGTGACGTCACAACCCCCCCACTCAAATCTATGACGCGTTTTATCTTCGTCAATTTTTATTGATTTGATAAAACAAAAAACGAAGATAACGCGTGATAATTAGAATCATATTTTTTTAAGTCGGTAAACATCCCTATTCAAATGGGCATGTAAGTGGCCTACTTGAAAAAATGGTTTATGCCTTTAATTTTCTTAACTCGTAAACCTCGTAAACTCGTTTACGAAATAGTAAACCCATATTTCACCATTTAGGCTTGCTTTGCCATTAGGTACACCTCTGTCTAACCCTTCGAGGATTTCAGGCGTGATGTTATGTGTGTGTGTTATAGCCTATTAGCTTGTGCAAGCGGCATAATATAATTATCGATAATTGTCCCACGGGATCACACTACCGGGATAAGAAGACAAGTATTCTATGTGTTAATAAAGGTTATAAACTATCTGTGTTCTAAATTTCATCCAAATCCGTTCTGTAGTTTTTGTGTGAAAGAGTAACAAACATACATCCTCAAAACTTTCGCATAGATAATATGACTAGCTGTTGCCAGCGGCTTCTCCCGCTACAACTCGAAAATCATCCCATGGGAAAACAAAATCGGAATAAAAACTATCCTATGTGTTAATCCAAGTTATAAACTATCTGTTTACGAAATTTTATCCCAATCCGTTCAGTAGTTTTTGCGTGAAGAAGTAACAACCATACACACTCACACACTCACAAACTTTCGCCTTTATAATATTAGTGTGATAGGTGTGATGATCAGGCCTGTAATTCCCAAAGTGTTAGGCAGAGCTATCCCATTGATAGGTTTTACATTTCACAAGTTATGTTTAAGTCTCATGTAATAAGGGGCGTGCCTATTGTCATCAACTGGGCACAAATCCAGACTTCGACTGCTACTGAGCCCTTCCTAATGGAAAAATCCAATAACCTCTCAGAAGTCGCGCTTGGTACCTACCACTACACACCAATTAAGCATGCAGTCAGTCTGTTATGTTTAAGTCCTTCATCATCATCATCATCAGCCTATAATGTTCCCACTGCAGGGACTCAGGCCTCCTCTCTAGGAGAGGGATGGGCTATTGCCATTAAGACGCTTACAGCACTGAAACTAGCGCTACCCACATTTTATTTAATTTACTCTAAAATCACATCAAATTGGAAAAATCTTAAACACTATCATGCTAGTAAATAAACCTGTAGTATTTTTAAAATCACTTTTCATGATTCTAGACTTGATAAATAAAAGGAATTACTTTTGACGATAATAAGAGATTTTAAAAATACTACATGTTATTTCATAATTATTTCATCAGCTACTGAAAAATAAAATTATAATATAATTTTATTTTTCAGTAGCTGATGAAATAATTATATAATGAATTATATAATGATATCGATATATTATATCGATATCATTATGGCCGCGCATTCAAATTCACCAATCATATCATTTCGGTCAATGCAATACAATTTTCATTCAATACTCATTATGGCGATGGCGTAGTTTCAATGCAACTTTGTTTCATTATCTGCGGAATATTTCGAAGAATACAAACAGAACACAGAGACAATTGAATTTACCTCATTAGATTTTCCTTATTATAGTGGAAATGTATAATGAAATTGTTTTTGTTTTCACTGTGTACATATACTTGCTATTGTTTTTACTGTGTTTACACAGTGAAAACAAATATTAATAATAATAAATAATTAATAAACAAATATTAATATTAATTTTTGTATTCTTTCTATTTGGCTATTTATATTTTCTTGAAATGTTATTTTTTTGCTTTTATTGTATCTTTTGACATGAATTTATTGGTTTAAAATTTTAAACGATACTTAATAAATAATTTTGTAGATATTTTATAGCCGTGGTAGTCAAGTCTGAAATTGGTAATAATTGCTAAAAGGGATCCTAAGGGGGAAGGGAAGGGGGGAGGGGGAGGGGGATTTGCATAGTTATTTGATTATGAAGGTCAGGTATGTAAAATTATCTTACTTAGCAGCATTCAGTTAGACTAAAAGCCACTTCCAACAAAGTTGGGAAAACTTAAGACAGATGAAAATACTGAAGTATAAATTTTATTTTCATACTGCCAATCTAACAAAATGCCTTTTATGTCCATACTAACTTGGATCAATTACTTTTATCACATATTTCCAATACTAACAATTAATTGCATTCTTGAGGCCCTAAGAAAAAAGTTGTAAAGCTATATTACGCAAAGTATATGCATAGGCATATTTTGCCAAAATCCGGTTATTACCGCTTATAACAGTTCAACAGTTCAATATCACGTCTCAGGGGGCTGATAACGATTTGAGTCGGAGCCAAACCGATGTCGAGTCGGGCGGCCAATCGCTAAGTGAATATGGTTAAAAAATGAGAAATCGAAGTGTGAACTCGAGTAACATAGCCGTTGTTTCCGATGTTTGAGTGTTAAATGGAGTTGAAAGCGGTAATCGGGGTTGTTAGGAACTTTCTATGACTAAATTGGACAGGATTTTTGATGGGTCAGATGGACAAACTATATCTGCGACCCGTAACGGTTTCAGAAGATGTTTGGAAAACTCATTATTCTAATTTACGCAAATTCCTGCATTTCGGGTTATCCAGTACATAACGAGCTTCCTCCATGACTCGGAGAGCACGTTAAGGCGTTGTTCAAGGCTGGCATTTGCCTAGCCTTTTTTCAACTATTTATTTATTTTACTATCTATGTACAAACAGTAGATAGCACAGGAAATTATTATAATAGAATTGGTGAGCACAAAGGTACTGCTTATTTCTAAAGAAATTTCTTCCAGCAGACCTGCAAAAGGAGAAATGAAAAAGACATGTAGACTATAAGTAGTGTGTGAATAAAAAAAAACCAAATGAACAATCAGTTAAGAACAAATAACTAACTTAACCTATATTAATAAATACACTTATATGTAAATAAATGGATATAAACGTAGATGAATAATAATGTTAAGATATATAAACAGATTAAATATAATGTGTATAATAACTTATAGAGGAGAGGAAAGGTAGTGATCTTTCACTCTATTTTTAAACAAAGAAATTGTTTACTATGTTGGGATCGGCAATATTAAGTGATTGCCTCCATAACCGAGTTAGTCCTGGGTAGTAGGATCACCCTTGGTAAGACTGGTTGTCAGATTTTCTGGGCTGACTGCCTGTAACGTCTGTCAAATATATTCTTTCCGGACTCGGTATGTGATGGGTGCCATTCACAGACCAATTAGGCAAGCGTGGTTTAAACTCAAAATTAACCCGAGAGCTGTTATAACTTAGCCACGGTACCATTGTTTTTATTGGCGGGTGGAAAATCATCAAATAACCCCTCTCGCTCTTGGGCAGAGCGTAAGGGAGTGTCAGACTTCTACTGACTATAAACTACCCCTGTTCCTTCTTAGCCCAAGATTTCGAGGCCGTGATACTAGTGAACAACCCGCATCCGCGACGAGCGTCGGCCCTTTCGGGCCCCTCCCATGTTACTGACATCTCATTGAGGCGCGCGTGGAACACGAACGCGCCGTCGACATGGCCTGTCGTCGTCGTAAGACTGACGGACGGCGAGCTAGCCCATCACTTACCGTCCACAGGCCCGCATCTACGGTGGCCGGAAGCCATCACGTGGTCCCCGACGCCCGGAGCGCCTCCCGCGGCGGCTGGGACGAGAGGTTCTCTCCCAGGCCACGGTACCTTAGGTTTTCATTCACGGTCCATGGTTAAGCAAACAGAAATCGTGTGCTAACTCTAAACAAAGTAATTAAATTCAAATTTTAAGCGTGTTTTCTTAAAGCTGATCTAAATCACGGAACTAAGGAGGTCAGATGAGAATAAGAAAGAAAATTGTCACGTTTGTTGTGTATTTTTGACACCAGAATTGTATTTCTGGAGGAAAACTTTAAGTTAACCGCCAATTTTAGCCTGGGAGATTTTTAAGGTATTTTTGGAATTCCGTATCTCATTCGGCAAAAACGGAATACTTACAGGATCAATTTGATCTCCGTCTGCTAATAAATTTGCTGTATATTAGATGAAATTAAAATGAAATACTTGAGCCTTAGGCCGGTTTTTTTTAGGAAAATCTGTCTATTTTTGTTCGAATTCAACACAGTCGTTTAATAACGTTGTTTGGGGTTTCTGGTCTCAGGTCGTCGTCGGCGTTGTGATGTAGAAATGATGCTCAGATAAAATTGTTCGTATTATGTATGTTTTTCCTTCAACAGTTTTACAATGGTTTTTTATGTGTCGTCGTCGTCGCGTTACAAAATCAAGTGCGTTGGTGCGCGCGCGCGGCTCTCGTAAGTACTAGGTACTCGTACCTTCCCCTCTTCGTCCCGTCCCTCCTCCCGCGTCAGTTGCTGCTGCCGGGTTGTGTAGATGTCGCGGTCGTCATCAACAAACGTTATGTACACAGAAGTGGTGAGAGACATTTAATTAAAAAGACCAACCTATATTTCCCCCAACACCAAAAACAGAAGAGAGCCTTTATTTACTTCAAAATGAATCAACTCTTTCACAGCCAGTTGAAAAACATAATCGGCCCATTCTAGATCTATTGTTCGCTGAAAATTCACAAAAAATCTAACACAATACACATCAATTGCCATTCTTCACTCAATTTAGTATATTGTGGAACACAAAAAAGCAGATTCATATGTTTTTTCCAATCGGAAATCGTATTTTGAACAACAGTTGATGCAAAATCCGAAAATTGACGGTAGAATAAACAAATTAAATGACCGGACAACGAGTGACGTTGCATTTTAAAAACAAAGGAATTTTGTGAGCTGCCATTAATATGTTGGATTGATATAAATGTTTTGCTCATACATTTAAAACAATGACAAAATATCTGCTTTTAACTTTTTGTTTGGATTTTGAAACTGGTTATAAAGCCACATCACGTGTTTAATTAAATATTGAATAACACCACGCCTGTTATCTTCGAAGGTAGGCCGAGCTGAGAACGGTTCTTTTTTAGAATGCGACAATATTATCTTTAACTGGACACAAATCCAGGCTCTGCGGCTACAACTGACAAGAGAATAACAACACTTTACCGGCCCCGAGTCTGTTATTCAATAGTGTCAGAATGATCTATCACTGATCTCATAATTGTTGATTTTGACAAGTTTGGTGTTGTCAAAATCAACAATTATGAGATCAATGATAGACCATTCTGACACTATTAAATAGCAGACTCGGGGCCCACGTCTGGAAATCGAACTAGGAACCTCATCTCAGTAGTCCCTTGTCACGAATGAACCAACGAGGAAGTCAAACTTGGTTATAAAAGATGGAATACGCTTGTCTTTGTATACTTGAGGACAGTAGACAAGTTAAAGTATATCGCTAAAAAGATAATTCGAACCCCAGATCTCATGCTCTGCAGTCGCGCTTGCGATAACTAGACCAAGGAGACCGACAACGCCTGGTTAAAAAAAAAAGGTTAAAAAGCTTGTCTGGTCTATATTTTCAAATAAGGCTTGATAATAGAAACTCTTTTAATTCAATTAAACCATTACAGGCCCTTTTGAATGTCAGAAAAACTATATAAAACAAAGCTACAGTCACAGTCTTATGGCATGATACTTGTGAAAGTACTGTAGTTGCCCATTCTCTACGTAGATCTCTATGGAGAAGAACGGGCAAAAAACTCCATGGACACTCTTTTAAATCAGAATATTGTTACAAAATCCTGGTACATTATATCATTCAGACTAGTGGTGGTTAATATATCATATAGCAAAATAATGTGCTTAATACACATAACATAAAGCAAATGCTATCATGGCTCACATAAGTTGCTATTTGCTTATTGCTTTTACATCGCACTCATGCATGCTGCCACTCACCGCGCTTGCTTTAAGTCACTTGACTTAAAGCAAGCGCGGTGAGTGGCATCATGATAATTATGCCTACGCGTTTAAAAATCACTTGCTTTAATAAAGCATATAAATAAGCTAGCTTAAAATATAAAGCATTAAGCAAGTGATTGCCTTAAAGCAACTTTGAACACCACTAATTCAGACAAGTCAAAAGGCATGGTTTACAATCAAACAAAAAACGTTATGTTACAAAACATAATCAACACTTTTTATCACGTCTGTAATAACTGAAAAGCTATAAAGGATCAGCCAATCGTAGTTAATTTGCCACCTCCGTGTATAATACGGCGTGAATGGTCTACCATTAGCCTGAGTGTCATTGAGTCTCCAGGGGGGCCTCATGTTGCAGGCTTATACATCGGGGTTTGCTATCTTACCTAACTAGTATTGTGTAGAACATAGGTATAGATGAGCATTTATTGATGTAGTTTTGAGCAATTTTTATTAAATGTTGTTTTTGTATTGTGACTTTCTGTGGTTTCTGCTTGCCCCCATGGTAAAAAGGCGTAACTACTTTGATGAAATAGGGATGTTTACTAATTTAAAAAAATATGATTCTAATTAGTCCGTCTGCTAAATTATCGAATAATATTGGATACGTATTTTTTGTTTTATCAAATCATTAAAAAATTACGAAGATAAAACGCGTCAAAGATTTGAGTGGGGGGTTGTGACGTCACTGACCGCTAAAGAATGTCATACTAATGTCTCAGAAGTTGTAAATGACGTCACACGAGTTTTTAAATCACTGTATCGTCTTCATTGTTTGTTTACGTGAAAAAAGAAAAAATACGTATCCAATATTTTTTGGAAATCTATCTGACGTTACGGGGGTTAAGAGGGGCAAAGTTTGTATGGGACAGCGTGATTCCTTGGTCCAATCTACTTCAAATTTTGCAAATACCTTTTTTAACAGAATGGATGGAGGATGTGTTTCCTATTTTATTGATATTTACCCGTTTGAAGTAAGTAACACCCGTGAAGGTAAGGAAGAGATTTTGGGGGTGATTTGCTTCGCGGTTGATATCAATACTTCTTAGTTATTTTTGATTTAAATGACATTTTATATTGACACATGTTTGAAAACTCAATCAACCTACGTCAAATGAAGTTGCTTTATTTATTGTTGGACAGAAATTTTCTTAGCTGGATACATGCGGGATATTATATAAAAATTGGGAACCATGATAACATATTGCATCGAATTAGTGAAATCCATCGCTCATACGATGCATTACAGTGGGTACCCACTTTTTTTTTTGCTGTGGCGAGGATGAATACTACATTCTATACCCCTGTGCGATTCTAAGACCAAACAACCTTTAAAAAAATGGTACCTGCTGCAAGTTTTTATTCTTACCGTATTTAATTGATTAAGAAAGAAGACAATAATTTGTGATATTATCGTTCGCTGTTTAGGCAGTTTTTTTGGCGACATGTTTGCGAAAATCGAGACGGAAAGGTTGAGTTATATTAGGAACAATCGGGCGCAGCTTAGGGCGAACAGTTATTTACACCTGCAAGATGCGATAAGGAGATAGGACGATGATGCTGATCAGCTGGGTCAAAATATAGTGCTGCCTTCTTCTAGCGGACACAAGACGACATGACGTATGTGCTACGGTCGTCCCGCTCTCTTCATAACACTTACTTGCAATACTTGAATCGAAAAATCACGGAGAAGCTTTTGTCTGGGCAAAAAAAATATGATAGACACGACATAATACCCAGAATTTTTACCTCAAAGTTAAGGAAATAATGGCACTTCTAACCAAAGCTTTGCTTTATTCACACATATTCTGGATGGTCCGCATTTCGCTTGACATTGTGGGAACCTAAATGTGCTGAGATACCTTTTTTTTTTAGTTTTTACCAAGTAGTAGGTACTGAGCCCGTGTGGTAGACTTATACTTCATTTCCTCTCATAGAGAGAAGGCCTGTCTCCATTGGATTTGAGTTTCTGTACATATAAGTAAAATTTAACGACCTGCGAGGTTAAGTTTTTAATGCCAGCCTCACAGTTATATCCGGCTTTGCTGAAATGGTGACCATTCTTTTCACATGATGCAGCTCCACGCTTCGCAGAGCGCATTAAACTGGTGCGATAACCGATTTATCCGTCTGTAAACAGTCGTTTTTATTTAAATTTTAAATATATTATTTAATTTTAATAAATGAATACGAATGTCATCTACATAATGAGCTTGAAAGCAGTTGCGCTTACCGATTGTGTATCGTAATTAATTAAATAGGTATGTTGACGTGAGTTTTACACCGTTTTTAATTGGGAATTAAAATTATTTAAATTTCTTTTGTAGGCATCCATGGATAAAATAGGTATCTATCATTTAAATTTAATTTTTGTATACAGATTTTAAACTCGATTACGACACATATATATCTCTAAATTAGTCCATCGCTAAACGTAATACGGTATTTCACCAAAAAAATCTAATGAAAAATATTGGATACCTACGTGTTTTTAATGAAAATTTACGAAAATAAAACGTGTCAAAGATCATGAGTGGGGGCTTTTGACGTCACTTTACGGGTAAAAAAGTACTAACCTTGTGACGTCACACGACTTGACACGACTTTTAGAAGCACTTTTTAAGGAAAAAATACGTGTCCATTATTTTTTGGAAATCTATCTGACGGACTAATTAGATTTTGGTGTAATACCCTATTTAATCATCGCTCTATTCTTGTCAATCGTTTGAAGACATTTAGGATAAGAGAAACAGAATGGTGTTTAATATATGATTAACGGTAAACATTTTGAATGCAAGAAGTTTTTTATTCAAAGACATTTTTATGTTAGGGGCATGTGCTTTACCTATGGACATTTTCCAAAAAACGAAATAAAACATTTTTTAAATCTTCACTAAATAACTTTTATTATTTTTTAATAAATCACCAGTCTTACATAATAATCAGCCTTTCTTAAAAATCAACTTAAACCTCGAAATGAATTATACTCATGAAAATAATCAACTTTTCTTAAAAACTACGGTTTTGTCCACAGGTTCATAACTCAATTGTTCCTATGGACAGCAAAGTTGTACCTATGGACTGTGTTGTACCTGGGGACGGAACTCTTTAATATAATAAAATTAAATAAAAGAAAACAAAACAATATACCTACCTCCAATAGTTTTTGTTTTAGCCGATGATAGCTTTATTGATGAATAATATTATTCATAAGCTTTACGACATTCTTCAAATAAATTATTAGTAGATTCATCACTAAAGCTATCATCGGCTAATACGAAGCAAGCCATGCATACAAAACTTTCAGTCTCATCGTCAGAATCAAAATTCTGTCTGTATGACTGTGGAACACACTTAATATGAAAATTATGATGGCATATACTACATTTAAGCATTTTTTTACTATCTTTGGCATAAATTTTACATTTCGAACACATAACATAGGATAATTTTTCTTGTTTCAATATTTCAATATTTTTGGTAAAAGACTTTGAGCAACTGGCAACTGAAAGCGGGATTTCCGTTATTGTGGAGGAACTAGTATTAGCTGTAGAAGTACTTGGTTGAGAAATATCTATAGTAGTAGAGGTAATTTTAGTGATTTTCTTGTTAGCTTTCTTCTTAGTGGTCTTTTTTAAAGAGTCATTTAAAATAGCATCCTTTTCTGGCGTATCTGTTAAAATTCGTGTTCTTCCAGGTTTTCTTCCTCGTGCAGCAGCTTTTCGCGGATTATTATGAATTTTGTACCTGTGGACAGTCCATAGGTACACACAGTTGTTTGTCCATAGGTACAAATTTCCGCAAAAAAAACATAATAGGTCTATGTCCACCGGTACGTTGGTTAAAGCATTAGTTAAACTCAAGAAAATAAGATAGAAACTACAGAGACCACATTGCACATATAATCTTTCAGTTATGTTCTATAACTTCACTGTAAAACTTAATCAAATACAGCTAAAAAACTTACTTTTTTGGTCCAAAAACTTTCTGCGCCGGCATAACAAAAACAAAACGGAAAAAAAAGATGGCGATACGTCAAATCTGTCAACCATAGACAAATGCTTACGGCTGCGTTCAAATTAGAATTTTAGGGTTGCCCGTTTCTCCAGAATTAACGGTGTCCACAGGTAAAAGCGTCCATAGGTACAGCACTTGCCCTATAGCTTTGCTTTAAATACTTTCTTGACCCCTGTACTATTCAACAATGTTTTAAGTGCATTAAATTAAGTCCTACAGTAACCATAATCTTATTTTAGGCATGGCCACCGTAAATCCTTCCTCTCACAGATAAGATTTCCGTGTTTCAGCAGGGAAGAATATTATAGGGTGATTATGATTAACCCTACATCCCCACGGCTAAATAAAAAAGTTTACTGTTTACGCACGTAGATTTATAAAAGCCCTATACAAGTCACTTTACCTTTTACTACGGGCCACTAAAAAAGTTACCTACCCGTAAATTCCAGCCTACCCCAGCCAAACAGAAATAAAAAGTAAACCATTTAAAAACAGATACACTAACATAAAACCGACATAAACGGAAATATCATCGTAAAGTAAATCTTGGACATACTCAAAAAGATTACATCGCGCACCTATCATATTTCTGGGTAGTCTATAAACGCGGTACGGAGTCGTCTTAAAGCGTTCATGGGCTATATTCATCCCAGGCTTTTATCTAGATTGCTTTGCTGGACTCCAATTACTCCTAATTTTATAGTGAATAATTGAAGAGTCGTGCGGGGTGAATTCGTTCTTATGTCTTAGAGGGAAACGGAGATAAATGTGTATTTTTACGTAAAGTTACGTTGTTAACTAATTTGCACTTTTCTAGTTGAGCTTTAAGTGAGGTTTTAAAGCACCCAGAGTCGTTTTAAACAAATTTAAGACTTAATCGATAGTACGAGCTGTCTTTAGTACATTAGAATAGTAAAAAAACATATTTATTTAGATATAGATAACAATTGTTTTGAGATATAAGTAAGACTGTACTAAATATATAAACTAAACTAACCTAAAAACAAACTAACTATAAAAGGGCATCGAAAAACTCCTCCTCAACGCTGTCAGCAGGTAAAGTGCCCAAGAGACTGGCAGTGTTGCCGCGTTGTATGGCAACACTTAGCCTCTGGCCAAAGAAAAAGCCAGCCCATAAAAAAATATAAAAACATATTAAATGATGAATACGAAATAATCTGTGTCCGTCCGTCAAATATTTTTTTTGGGATCGGTTGGCAAAATCATTATCTGTTAACGTGGAATTGTTACATTCATCTAAAGCTATATCTAATCCTTTTTTAGAAAGACAACGCACAGTTTAAATCTAGTGTTCGATGAAAGTCAAAAAATCTAAAAGTTTTAAACTAACACAGACTATAACTTTTAGATTTGTGCCGAATTAAAAACTCTAACAAAAATCAAACAGAAAAAGTATTTATACAAAAAATGTCCCTCGTTCCATCCATTTCAGTCACTTGTGTAGGTACAAGCGGAATTTTCAAACCTTATTTATATTTAAATGTCAACAAGCGCTTTAATCGCTCAACCAGCTTGTTAGCGGTTTAATGTCGGGGTCTGTTTACTGAGAAAACATAACGAGGTTGTCGTCTGCTGTTTGAATAAAATGTAGGGTTAAGTTTAAGGTTCGGTCAAGCCGGATCGGACACGTTGGGGACGTCTGTGGGTCCGGACATGGACATGGACACTTCAATAGAAATATTTAAGGTTTGGTCATACCGGTACAAAAAGGTTGGAAACATTTTTGGCATCGGACATGTACATGGAAATACTTAAGTTTTCGTTAAATCAGTACGGATAAATTGCGAAATAAATCAGTGTGTTAGTTTGTACAACTTTACAGACATTCGATTCTTGCATGTTCGCAGCCAAATCTCAATCATTCGATACACGGCTTGTTATTTGACAGTTAAATATATTTAAGACCCTAAGGGGTCGAGCCTATTGCTATCAACCGTACACAAATCTAGAGTCCGTGGAAATTTCAGATAAAAACCAACAGACAATAACTCTTAAGCCATCAACAAGTGAATCAAACCCAGAACCTCACGCTTTACAGTCGCGCTTGCGATTACTCAACCAACGGGGTAGTTTGGTTGGTACTTTACGCAAAGAAGTCATCAAAGGCAGTGTGTGGTCGCCTTTGTAAACTTCAGCTTTGTCGTCATATTGCTGAGTATACTCTTAGGCCATCAACAAGCGAATCGAACCCAGAACCTCACGCTTTACAGTCGCGCTTGCGATTACTCAACCAACGGGGTAGTTTGGTTGGTACTTTACGCAAATAAGTCATCAAAGGCAGTGTGTGGTCGCCTTTGTAAACTTCAGCTTTGTCGTCATATTGCTGAGTATTGGCAACCCAATAGGAATGTTTACTGATTAAAAAAAAAATATGATTATATGAAAAATATTGGACACGTATTTTTTGTTTTATCAAATTAATAAAATTGACAAAGATAAAACGTGTCAAAGATTTGAGTGGGGGTTTGTAACATCACTGATCGCTTAAAAATGACATCATAATGTCTTAGAATATGTCGTCATAGGAGTTTTCAAATATCGTCTTCATTATTTTGCTTACGTGAAAAAAGTAAAAATACGTGTCCAATATTTTTTGGAAATCTATCTGACTGACTTATTAGATTTTTTAGTTATCTACCCTATTGCTGTTACCGGTCATTGGAATGCCTTGGGCGAAGCTTAGACTCAGTAAGTAAGGTAGGCCATTGGGACATTGATAAAGCTAACAGACAGGTCGATCACGAAGATATAACAACGTTAATAATTTGGGACCTATTAACATGACCTAAAACAACATCATATCTTGATCCGGACTTTCAAGCATCAGAAAATATGAAAGTGGGTGTGTCTACCGCTTCTGTGCAGGTTTCTACTCTACACCACTCAAGCGTATCTTACGGGGGTAACAACCTAGCGTGTATTAACAGCAGAAAGATACATAAGTATCAAAAATAGTAATTACCGCAACCAGAAAATACTTTTTTTTGCGGATTGTGAAATCATTAATTAACCCCTCCCGCTCTCGGGCAGAGCGGAAGGTAGTATCAGACTTCTACTGACTAAAAACCACCCATGTTCCTTCTTAGCCCTTGTGCCGAGGGCGCGGTATCTCTTTCGAACAACTCCCCCACGGGACCAGAAAATACTTCACACAACCTTTAATCAAGACATCTACGTTTAGACCAATGAGAAACCAAACATATTTAAAAGTAATCAAATAGCGATTCATCACCGAATACACTCCCCCCTCCCCTTCCCCCTACAGCGTCGTATTTAAATAATATAGAGGAATGAAACACGTAGCTAATACCGTGGGGACATATCCATCTTCTAGCAAGCATTAGTCGTCGACGTGTCAACCGAACATCAATCATTGAACCAACGAAAATATTTCAAAGAAACATAAGGTGAGAAAAGAATACTGCTGGTAGGGATTTTTGGTGGGTTCCGTGTATTGTGAATCAGTAACGCACCGTTTGGTAACCAGAAGGTTTAAAATCATGAATTTTGCATAGCTGATGCGTACCTAATAGGTACCCACATTTTAAAAACACCAGCAAAAATAAAAACGAAACTGTAAAACTTGTATGTCAATAAAACACCAGCTCAGGTTAACGACTGAATCATTTATTCTTTTCCTTCACCTTGTTACCTCTCTACATGCTCTCTACCCTCAGTTGCATTTATAATTAGTAATCTCATAATACCGACACGAAACTTATGTTCAAGTCCGTTATAATAGAAACAAATCTATTGCCAGCAACCGGGCACCAATCCAGAATCAGCGACTGCTACTCAAAACACTGTCCCTGATGGAAAAACACTATCAATGGTTCACATTCTAAATCGGACTTAATGTTTGTCATTATAGCTAATGGGCAATCCAGTCAGGTATACAGCTTGTTAAGCTGTGTTCTCGATTTTCCCGGGAAACACAAAATAAACTGCCGTTCTTTGCAAATTGAGAAAATCTTCTTTGCAGCTGGATTTGAATAATTTCTCGAATTAGTTTATTGTTTTACTGTACTACACCATGTTTTACTAAAAATATGCTGTTTAATTCATATAATACACATAACGTATTATATTATAATAATATGAATTATACCAACGGCGAAGCACTGCATGACAGTTTGCCACCGTCGTCTATAAATGGGCTGTCAGACCGGACATTGACAAATTCCTACTTTACTAACTGTTGCCCACGGCTTCGCCAGCGTGAAAATTGTCTGCCTAAATCTTCCTCGAGACCCACTCTATCTATTGGTGAAAACAGCATGAAAATCGGTGCAGTCGCTCTTGAGTTTATCACGAACTGACTGACAGAAAGATGCGGAGGAGGACTTTGTTTTACAATATGTAGTGTAGTCACAATCCAGTGTCCAGATCCACGTCCGCAATTTGTTTGTGCTCGTTACACGAAACGTTAAGAATGATGCTGTCAACTTAAAATTTTTCAATCACTCGATATGTGTTAAGATTCTTAGATCCATTGCTATATCTAGGGACACGGCAGTGTCCCAGGCAAGTCTTGTCCTTCACTATTTATACAACAGTCAGTTCAAACGTTCATATCAGTAACCAATAAAATATAAACAAAACAACAACTAAATACCAACGGAACCCCAACAAATCCACCAGTACCGCGTTCCGTAGCGAGATGACAGATAGAATAGGTAATTTGTCGCCCGCAGATGTCGACGGGATATCCATTTACCGAGCGATATCGGTGAACAACCATGAGATCTTTAAACGATATGAATTCAGTCGTTGTCGGTGTTCAAACGTACTCGTTTAATGGGTATTTTTTCTTTTTTGATTTGTATTAATGAGGCGTGTAAAAGCTTTTTAGAGAATGTTTTATGGATGTCTGGTAGTGAGTTATGTTTTAAAGAAAATGGCTGTATTTATTGATGTAATTTCGATGGGTTTATGAACTTTTATAGCTGTTGGGCCCAGGTTATTTTACTCTGGAATGGCAACACACTTGCGATAGGTTTACATTGGCAAGTTACAAGTTTACAAAGTCATAGTTATTTACAGTCACTCCTTACTCCTGAAAAGAGTTCGGTAAGTTAGTAAAATTTTACAAAATGTCAAACCGACATCTTCGCGCCCCCGCCTCGCGACCCCGCCTCACTGTTTTATTTAATTTTTCCTATAGTTTATACGGCAGATATGCTGTAGTTATTGTACTTTTTACCCGACTTCCCAAAAAAGAGGTTTTCTCAATTCGTCCGCATAATATATATTTATGATTGTTCGCGGATAACTTCGTCCTTCAATTTGAAAAACCGATTTTTTTTTTTTTTTAAATAAAAGTAGGTTACTGACAGTCATAAAGAGCTAATACCTACGTAATGTTTTACTTATTACATCACAAAACCTCTGATAGTAGACTTCTCAGTTAAATACATTTGATACATACTAAAAAAAGAACATGACGCTTTGCAAATTACAGTAATATCTCTCTTCAGCACACTATAAAGTGACCCGACTTTAAACTTAAAATACTACATCTTTTAATGTCACCTTGTTCTTGTAACATCAGTAATACGATAATATATAAACTATGCCTATGTTTAAATTAATTTGATGTAAGTTTTACGTGTTTAGTTAACAACCGCAAAATCACTCGAAAATTCCACGAAATCTAAAGGTGAAGTGAACATGGGCCGCGTAGGCGTAGAGCAACCAAGGTTGACTTATTTAACCTTGGTTGCCTTACTACTATCTGGATTTAGATTGTAAGAAGAGGCTACAGTTATACAAATATCCTGGTCCTGCCTGGATGATGGCAAAAGGCTCGCTCCCTATTACATGGGAGTACAAACGTGATGTTATGTATTCAAATCAAATCAAATCAAAATCATTTATTTCAAGTTGGCCAGTTACAGGCTCTTTTGAATAGTCGAACAAATACTAAATTTTAATAAGCTAATAAACTAAGCTACAGTCCCACTCACAAGGCATAATAACTGTCAATGTACTGTAGTTGCCGATTCCAAAGCGTTGGTCTCATGAGAAGAATGGCAAGAAACTTCATGGATACTCTTTTAAATCATAATATTGTTACAAAACTTTGGTTACATCATTCATAACGAGATTGGTTATTTAAACAGTCGATGTTCTAGTGGTCGCAATTGCGACTGATCTCATGGTTCTTCCTTCAGGAATATCTAAGTAGTAGCTACAGAGGCTGGATTTGTGTATATATATATATATAGAGTATTTTACCAAAAAAATCTAATTAGTCCGTCAGATAGATTTTCAATATCTATCGTATTTTTTTTCACTTAAACAAAAGATGAAGACGGTACCGTGATTCGAAAAGTAGTAGTTCGTGAGCCGTCACAAGGTTAGTACTTTATTACCCGCAAAGTGACGTCAAAAACTCCCACTAATGATCTTTGACACGTTTTATATTCGTCAATTTTTATTAATTTGATAAAACAAAAAACAATAGCCAATATTTATCGATAATCAAACAGACGCACTAATAATTAGATTTTTTTAGTGAAATAACCTATTCAAAAACCTAGTCAAAGATCACGAGTGGGGGTTCCACTCGTGATCTTTGACACGTTTTATATCTGTATTTTTTATTAATTTGATAAAAAAAAACACGTATCCAATGTTTTTCGATAATCTAACAGACGGACTAATTAGATTTTTTTGGTGGATTATTACTATTGTATAATATTTACGATTAGGCACATCTCTGTTTAACCTTTTGGGGATTATATGCGTGACGTGACGGGTATTTTTCTAAACAAATGTGACAAAGGTATAGATTTGAACGATATTGGTAACTTTAGACCAATTTCTATTATTGCAATATTATATATATGCAAAATTTTTAAAAATTAATTCTCAAACAGTTGTTAGTACATTTTAATTTAAATAATCTCCTTCATAATTATCAATATGGCTTTACAAAGGGTCGTTCGACTACGGATGCAGGTGTTGCTTTGTTGAAACACATATTTGACGCATGGGAGAACGCGCAAAATGCAATCGGTGTTTTCTGCGATCTCTCTAAAGCTTTTGATTACGTACATCACTACACGCTTTTACGGAAACTGCGTTATTACGGTGTTCAAAATGAGGCCCTAAATGTGATAGATTCGTATTTGCAAAATAGATTCCAATGTGTAGACGTAAATGGCGCGAAATCTTCCGGGCTACCAGTTCGGCTAGGTGTACCTCAAGGTTCAATACTGGGTCCGTTTTTATTCTTGGTTTATATTAATGATCTACCATACTATTTAAAGGGTTTTTGTGACGTTGTACTATTTGCAGATGATACCTCTCTTATCTTTAAAGTAGATAGGAATAGAGACGATTTTGACGACGTAAACAGCACGCTATCAATGGTCATGGATTGGTTCACAATAAACAACCTTGTTCCTAATGCCAAGAAAACTAAAATAGTTAAGTTCGCTTTACCCAATGTTAGAAATCTAGGTCCCAATATTATCCCCGCTAATCAGGAGCTGGAAACTGCTGACTCTGCTGTATTTCTGGGCATAACAGTAGATGCAAAATTACAATGGGGTTTACATATATCAAGCTTAGCGGGAAGGCTAAGTACAGCCGCATACGCCGTCAGAAAAGTAAGACAATTCACTGACGTTGATACAGCACGGTTAGTCTACTTCAGTTATTTTCACAGCGTTATGTCATACGGTATTCTGGTGTGGGGCAAAGCTGCTGATATTCAAAATATATTTGTTTTGCAGAAGCGAGCGGTTCCTGCAATTTATCAGCTGGGTGCCCGAGTTTCTCTTAGAGATTTTTTTAAGGAGATTGGTATCCTCACTGTTGCTTCTTAGTTCATCTTTGCCAACATTTTATATATTAAACAAAATATCCACCTGTACACTAAAAACAGTGATATTCACAACTTTAACACTAGAAATAAGCATAAACTACGCGCTCCTTTTCACCGGTTTCACAAAGTTCATAATTCATTCGTCGGGCTTGGTATAACATTTTATAACAAACTGCCATCTTCTTTTCTAGACTTGCCATTTAATGCGTTTAAAGCCAAAGTAAAATCTAATCTTTGTTTAAAAGCTTACTATTCCATTAACGACTACTTAAATGATAAGAACAGTTGGTCGCTGAGTTGAACACAAGATAATGTTTGTTATTTATTTATGTTCTTTCTCCAAGATTAGTTTACTGATATGTTATGTCTTTTTTTATTATTATTATATACTTTTTTATACTTGCCTTACTATTGTATCGAGTCTGGTTCTTCTAACCAACCTAACAGACAGATGTGTGCTGGGGAGTTTGTTCCGCCACTTCTTCTTTCCAGCAAAAACACTAGGTAGTGTCGAAGGGGGGGCGTTTTGGGGAACTGTCTCTTGTAAATAAGTAAAGTATAGTAAATTTTGACGTTCTAAAAGTGCTGATTATCAGCCTAGTTTGAATAAATGAGTTTTTATTTTGATTTTGATTTATAAAGATGAATACGTTTCTAAAAAGTTATCACTCTGAAAATATTGTGTTTATTACCAAAATTATAATGACACTCAGTTTACAGATGATTTTATTACCAAAATTATAATGACACTCAGTTTACAGACAGCATCACTGTTATTAAATCTGTCTGTCTTTATTTTTATTTGAAAACAAATATGCTTAGTTCCGGTACACTACGACAGCGAAAAAAATAAGCCTGAAACGATATTTTTTTGCCTCCCTCTGTGTGACATAAAAACTACTCGAAAGATTTAAATGAATTTCGTCACAGTGGCCATATGTGGCTAGCTTATATTTCGGGCTAAACGGCAGGGTATTTTTTTTCGTGGAAATGTCACAACTTGGCCATGAGCGACTTATAGATACTGAATTAGATAGGCTTTATTTTAATGAACATTGAATACATTTTCCGATATCAGTACAATGTGAATGTTTCATGATAAATGCCACTATAATCTCAGTTTTTATGACAAATTAAAACCCCAACACAAATTGACATAAATGCATTGATTGAGAACATTATTACCTAGTATCGGAAGATTATTGTAAAATAGAATTATAAAGGCGAACCCTAATTAATGTACCTGTAATTTCTAACGTTCACTTACATAACAAAAAAAAAACTAGTTATATAAGTGTCAGCGGCAAGTAATTGTGTATTTTTGTCAGACTCAATGTACGCAAGAAGAGTTACTGGTTATCATATTTTAGTACGGTCAGTCTATATCAGTAATAAGGATGTTAACTGACTTAAAAACTGTGATTCTAATTAGTCCGTCTGTTAGATTATCAAAAAATATTGGATACTTATTTTTTGTTTAATTCAAATCAATAAAAATTGACGAAGATGAAAAAAACGCGTCAAAGATTTGGGGATTGGTAACGTCACTGACCGCAAATATTGTAATACTGATGTCTTAGAGTACGACGTCACACGAGTTTTCAAAGCGCTGTATCGTCTTCATTGTTTGTTTACGCGAAAAAAGAAAAAATAATTGTACAATATTTTTTGGTAATCTATATGACGGACTAATTAGATTTTTTTTGTTAACTACCCTATTCTATAGAATAATACTCGTATAGAATGACTGATTTATAGAGATAAATGACACAAGTCACTTTAGATTTTGTTCCAATATCCTATTTCTAAGATGCAAGAAAATGGTGCCTGCTTCATTTTGACCCACTTTCTAAGAATAAACGCCTTTTACGATAGGTATTCGAAAGATGCTTTACAGAAATCTACTTCATGTAGTAAACCGAAGTGCCTCGAGATGGATGGACGTAAGTTGTAGATGTTAGAGTTTCTGGGCGACGCGTCTCCCAGAAACTTTAATGCAACGTCGCGACGATGGATTAAAGTTGTTTTGTCTAATACTGTGCTCAAGAGTGTGCAACTGCGCGTAGGTACAAGTTTACTCACTCTTCTTTTAATCTCATAGTCCGATGGCACTGCAAACTGACACGACAGGACAGTGATCCATACTCGTACGCAGAAATCCTTGTGGAAAATCCCAATGAAACTTTTTGCCGACACTGGAATCGCATCACACTTAGCAAAGGTAAACTCACTAATAACTAAGAATTTATCATCATCATCAGCCTACAATTTTCCCATTGTAGAGACTCAGGCCCTCCCTCTAGGAGAGGGATGGGCTATAATCACGCGGGCCCAGTGCGGGTTGGTAGATGTCACATGACTGTCTTCGAATTCAGTTCTAAGACATGCCGGTTTCCTCACGATGTTTTCTTTCACCGTTTTGAGAGCAGAGGTGATGAAATAAATTACAAAAAAAGTAATTCGCCTGGGTTCGAACCCACGACTTATTCTGGTCGTCACTCACAACAAGACTAAGAATTAGAAAGAACAAAGCTCTACTAGACTTTAAAACAAAACATAGGTGACTTGTAAACAAGTAACACAATCTAAACAAACGTGTAACAATTAATTTGGTCCACAATTCATTCCTCCACCGCAGCGACATCAGTTTAATTAATCACCCCTGTGACGGGTTGTTGTGCTTCTAATGGCAATTTTAGTTTTGGGATTTACTCTGAGATATATATATTAGGAATGTAATTTGATTGAAATCTGGCCAGACTAAGATTTTTTTAGGATTGATTTTTTTTGGAGATTAAGAACCCACCAGATGGCTTAGACGAAGATGTACCAGGTTTGACATATCGAGGTATTTTTCCTAGACAAACAACGTCACCTTAAACTGCACACTTAAAAGTGGTGTCAAAAGTTTGTATTTTATTTAAATAATTGTATTACGAAACTGTTTGAAAGATATTTTACTTTACTTGTCCAGTTTTACTGTGGTAAGCTTTAGGGCCTCTAAAGCTCACCACAGTAAAGCTGTACAAGCATGCACGAACATGTATATGAGAAAACTGTACCTGTACTGTTATCCTTGAACTGGAACTTCAATTTTGCAAGTCAAGCAATCAATTTAATACTATCATGCATAACCTTGCGTGTATGTGTCTGGTTATTTCAAACCCCACATAAAAGTGTTAATATAGGTGAATTTTAAAACGAAAAAAATCTTTTGATTCAGACTCTGTTTCTTCACCAAAAAAAATTAATAAGTCCGTCAGATAGATTTCCAAAAAAAATAGGACACATATTTTTTCTTTTTTCATGTAAACTAAGGATGAAGACGATACAGTGCTTCGAAAAGTCGTGTCAAATCGTGAAGTCACAAGGTTAGTACTTTTTTACCCACAAAGTAACGTCAAAAGCGGCTCATGATCTTTGACAAGATTAATTTTCGCAAATTTTTATTATTTTGATAAAACAAAAAAACACGTATCCAATATTTTTCGATAATCTAACTGACGGACTTATTAGATTTTTTGGTGGAATACCCTATTTAACAACTGCAGGACACACTTTAGTCGTGTCATCATCGTCATGAGTCCTGCTTACCATACATATTCTGCTCTTGTCGCACAAAGCTTAATGCCGGTCACAACGCAATCCAAAAACGTCAAAGAGATACAAACTTAAATATTTACAATGGAGGACCGCACAGAATAAATTATACTCCAATCATTTAGCTTATACATATTCGCAAACAAACCGAAAACAAGTTATATGGGTACATTAATCCAGTATTATCCGAAACATTATGTAAATTAGGAGTATGTTTTACCGACGAACAGCCAAAATATTAAGCCGGAAGCGAACGATGTAATGTTACTAAAATATTAATTAAACGACAATTATAAATTCGACGTCGTTTGTTGGTTTTTGTTAGCTGTCACGTGTGGCGTGGACTGACATTTATTTTTATGGAATATTTTATACATTTATTAATACAACACAAAATAATAAATGAGATCGCTCTTGACCTACATCTTGCCTTGTGAAAATCGATTTACTAAACAATGAACCTAATAGTTAATTTTCACTGTTTCTTGTCTGACAAACTAACACCTGACAAACTGTCTATCGAATTAAGTGGCATTCCTGGAGCCTAATAGTACAGCAAGCTTAAAAGGCAAGCCGACTGTTCAGAAACGCTATGAAGATTATAAGGGCAGTCGATATTGTAAAAAAAAAAAATCTGTCAATCCGGTACCTACACAAAATTTTCTGGGCAAATACCTCTGTACAAATACTACTCCGTACCTCATAGTGTCCAGAGTCCGCAGGACGTCCGACTCATTTCAGCAGATCCTTTTTTGCGGGTTGATAGAAACAGTAATCAAATCTGTGAAGCCAAATAAAACGTTGCTACGGAATATATGTTTTTCTGTTTCAAAATTTAACATGCACAAACACTCAGACCCAAAACAGCTATCCCTGGTCTCATACAAACATTGTTTCATACACTTTTAACCGATTTTCCTGGAACTGGGATGGGATTGTAGTTTGTTCTTTCTCTCGTTTTTTTTTTCTGTAGCAATTGTTTTACACGAATCTTCCCAAAAAAAAGTTTGAAAAATAAACAATTTGTTACTTTTTGGTTGCACACATGGCTGTTTGGCGGATGCATTTTCAGATAACATAATTTCTCCTAATTTTTTTTTGGAAGATTCGTGTAAATCAAATGCGGTTTTGTTTAAATTGACTGAATTAGCTTCTGAGCATGAGGTCCAGGGTTGCATTCCCGGGTCGGGCAAATTGTTATTGGATTTTACCTTTGAGAATTTCTCAGTAGCAGTCATAAAATCTAGATGTATGCCCGGTTGATGGCAATAGGCGCGCCCCCTATTATATGGGACTTACCTTGCAAAATGTGGCAGTACTATACGGTGTACCTCAGCCTAACCATTTGAGAATTACATAAGTGATTATATTTTTTTAATAATTAGTTGTGGTTTCAAAGGGCAGATGTGCTATGTTTCTATTCTTTATCACAACAATGTTATAATATTCTTGTTGACTTGTGCTATATTTTCTTTTTTTTATAGATACATTTCAACTTACCTGTAACAAATTCTCTTATACGAAACTCTCACCCAGAAATACAAATCCCCTTCTTTCCTTAACTCACAAAACCAAGAATAAAACATACCTACCATAAAAACCCGATTCTAATTCAGCAAGAGGACTCACAATTTCATGGTTTACTGAACTACCATTAGCGAGCCCCATTCCAATCTAAGTAATGGGATTGCATCGACATTGAATCTTACATGTTGCTCTCAAGTTATTTGGTTAATCTAAGTTACTTGTGGTTGTAATTGCGTGTTTTGTTGTGTTGGGAACATTTGATGGCTGTGTACGATTAGTTTGAAGGTTACATTAATTGAATTTTAGATTTTTATACAAAACTAGCTGATGCCTGCGGCTTCACCCGCGTGATTGTCGGTCAAATCATATACCGTCCTTGAGAACCACTCTATCCATTGGTGAAAACAACATGAAAATTGGTGCAGTAGTTTTTAGGTTAATCGTGAATAGACAGACAGACAGACGCAGCGGAGGACTTTGTTTTATTATATTATGTAGTAATATGACATCACGCCAGAAATTATCAAAGGTGGCATATGTGTACCTAATATTACACCAGAATTTCCACCACATTTTCGCAACTTAGGTAAATGTCCCGTGTACAAGGGGAAGAGCCTATATTGCCGTCGACAGGGCACAAATAGGGTAATTAACAAAAATAATCTTATTAGTCCGTCAGTTAGATTTCCAAAAAATATTGGACACGTATTTTTCTTTTTTCACGTAAACAAACAATGAATACGATACATTGCTTTGTAAACTCGTGTGACGTCATATTCTAAGACACTAGTATGGCATTTCATAGCGGTTAGTGATGTCGCAAACCCCCACTCAAATCTTTCACGCGTTTTATCTTCGTCAATTTTTATTGGTTAGATAAAACAAAAAATACGAATACAATATTTTTCGATAATCTAACAGACGGACTAATTAGAATCATATTTTTTTAAGTCAGTAAATATCCCTATTTTTTTAAGTCAGTAAATATCCCTTTTCAGACTTCTGAGAAATTCCTGATGGAAAGCCCCAATAATACTATTCGCAGTCGCATGTTGTGCTGAGTTCAGGCTTTTTTGTGCGATGCTTGGTATTTTTACCCGACTGCGGCGAAGCGCAATAAGAGGTTATTGAGAGAAGAGAGGTTATTTACAACGGTAATTACGTTTGTTGGGTATGATTATCGAGTTAGTACTAATGTACTAACTCGATAAACATCAGTGTTGCTTAATAAGAAGATCACTCCTATATTATTAATATTAGAGTCACGCATAATACATGCTGGAATTGTTATTATGACCATTCGGTTTTCACATTTAGGAGATTATTATTTAGCCGTACACTTTACGTACATTTCTTGATCTTCTTATTTCTCCTGATAAATATGTACTCTTGCTTTATCTACAGAAAAAAAAAATATTTATGAGAGTATCATTCATAGATATGAATAAATTCCTTATATTACGAAAATATTAATTGTGAAACGAGTACTATTTTTCGTGAAATGAATACTATTTTATTTAATAAAAAAATAGGTTATTTTTACGTTTTTAGCACTGCGCGCTCGTAAAGTCTGACGTCTATTTGATATTTTGTTATTTGATGCTGATGATGCCGTGTCAAATTTAGTTATTTTTTCATATTATTCTGAACTAGTTTGTGCCTGCGACTATATTCGCATGGAAGAAGCATTCTTAGCTCTCTTCAAAAAAGCATTTTCTTGGCAGCTTTAATAATCTTGAAATTGAATGAGTAGCTTCGAAGATTACCTCGTTACATGCAAACTTTGCCTTCTGATAATAATTTAAGTGTAGGTATTTAAGTGTAGGAATCAAAATTAGGAAAAAGCCTCGATACATTAAGAAGAACCTTCAAAATTACTGAACAGTAATAAAACCAGCGCATACATTTACAAGCCACCGACGACAATCAGACGACAATTAAAAGCCATTTCTAATTACGTTTGAAGATCGAAGTTTACACCATTTCCACAGACTCGAGGAAATTACAAGTAGCTTCTACAGTCTCTAAATTAGACAATACGGTGGAATAATCACTGGATCTTACCCTTTCATCGGTTTTAACTAAACACCGCTTAATCCAATTCTGACGCAATATTCGTAGGTACTGAGAATTCTTAGGAGTCTGGCCCAATTTGATGGGATAAGCGGGAAAGATAGCTAAGATTTTGAAATGGAAAATTTACTTGGCAAATAAACCAAAGAGTATTTTTAACATTTCATTAGTTATTTTTTAAGTTTCACGTAATAAGGGCCGAGGACATAGCTGGACAGAAATCTAGACTTTAAGTCCCGTCGGGGATGCGGGTTGTTCGCGAGAGATACCGCGGCCTCGACATATAGGGCTAAGAAGGAATTTGGGTGGTTTTTAGTCAGTAGAAGTCTGAGACTCCCTTTCGCTCTGCCCAAGAGCGGGAGGGGTTATTTGATGATTTCCCTCCCCCCCCCCCCCCAAAAAAAAGTACACATCCCGAACTAGCAATTATTCCAGATCGACGGCATCCCGAGCCCTTTCAGGAACCCTCTTCCCACACTACCTCAAATCGGGTTGTCTCGCCCCCACAATAACTTAACCCACGCTACGGCTAATTCATATCAAATCGATGGCATTTGAAGTCGAAAACGACTGACATCGGAAATAATTGGCAGGAATCATCTCACTTCCCATGATTTGGCACGTCAATCACATCTGACCTTGTTTACTTGTCAACAGTTGAGCTTCTTGGCCACTGGTTTGGAAAAGTAATGTCCAAATTGGACATTTGGGTTTAGTAAAGCAATGTTGTGAAAGTTTCGACGAGTAGATTGACTGTCTGTAAAGTCCTTGGTGGTTAAAAGCGCACAGCTTGGGAAGACTCATGCCCAGCACTGGAGTTTCTGCTACCCACTGCTGTACATAGGGTATCTTGCATCCATTGCTGGTTTAAGCATTTGATAAAGTATTAAAATACTTATGAACTTACCATTTTTGTAAATTGTGACCATCGCCGTTAATCGGACGGAATGAAACTCGATCTTTGACTATTCTAAGTCTTCTGAGAACTTAATACTAGTCACACTATTCAAGAAAATTGAATAGTGTGATTTTATATTATAATTACCTACACATCTTTTACCTATCTACGTCTACGGGTACCACTATATCGGCGCAAATCAAAAGATCCACATCCGCTATATCCCCCAACTTGGACCACAACAACAAATTATTTACATTCTCTTAATCAAGTGGTTGCTCCAACATAGTGAAGGCATGCACTAATTGAGTTCCGACCTTGCTAGACCACTATTGTGTTTCGTTACATTTTTAAATAGCTGCAGAAAGCTGTTACCTTTGTTCGAGATTGAGTGGTCAACGGAAAGGTAACGCAATTCGGATAGAGAATGGGATGTGATTATCTTTGTACAAGTTTGAACCTTTGTTTCTGAACAGGGCTAGGAAATAATGCATTTGTGTAAATACATAGGAACAAAGTTTTGCCACTGAACAGGCTTCTTGTATATAAGTTTATTAGGTTGAAGGAGATGGAGGAGAACCAAAGAAACGATGGAAGGATTCCGTATAGAATGAAATTAAACAAATTATCTCACCATAATATTACATTGTCTTGTGATATCTATATGTATGTACAATTTCAGAAAAAATAATTAAAGATATCTACTTCAAAATTGAAGTGCAAGATTCTGCGAGTACATATTATATTACAAACATACATTGCAAGTTAAATAAAAGCTTGTAAAAAGGAGTATATGAAAGCGTGACAGAGGAGAATAGAAAAAAAAAATTGTTGTGCCAACAAGACTAACAACACCTCTTAATCTTGATCGGCTCGGAAAAAATATATTTTCCGAGCCGATCAAGATTGATGTTTTAAGACAGAAAATTATCGATGCCGCAAACAAAATTAGAAGAGGCTTAACGACTGGTGTGGTTGAAAGTGGACTAAGTAAGGCACAGAATGTGAATATAATATGTGTACGGAACAGAGGCGGACATGTCGAACATGTATTGTAAAATAAAATGTTGTTATAGCTATTTAGTTTGTTTTATTTCGTTTGCTGACCCAAGTGATAACTTTGTCCATAGGAACGGTTATATTTTAGTAGTGGCTGAGAGCACTACATCACAGTTTTTTTGTCAATATAATGATGATACCCTAGCTTGTTATACCCTGTTGGATAGCTAAAAAAACGTAGATTTTATTTAGTACATCTGCAGCATAACTGCGATAGATTTTTTTTGAAATATTCTTAAAAGAAACAAAATGTAATTTGGTTCAGTTACCTGCTTTTTTGTGTTGAGAGTAATAAACAAACAAATCTACTACACAAAAATAGTAAAAACATTATAAATTAGAGGCACAAAAACCGAAAAAAAAGGACAATTTACAAAAAATCTTCATTTTATTTAAAAATCAACATCCAATATCTTAATATGGGTTAGGTTTGGGGTGGGGTGTTTCATAGTCAAATCAGCTAGAAATGATGAAAACTAAAACCTCTTATAGGATCTAGGTCGACTTAACCTGTAGCCCTGTATAATTATAGATTTTATTCATTTCTGTAAGTCATCATATGTAGTTATTGGCCGTCATTGTTATTTACAGCACCTGGTAGAAATCCTGTGATGTAGGTAGACGAGAATAAGCAGTTGCTGGCAAGAAAACTTGCCCCTACGAAAGAAACATCAAATAGCAGAATTATAAACAGCACATCCCATACAACTTACTACAAATTACACAAAAGTCTAGACCTAATTAAGACGAATTATGTTACACGCTCCTAAAACAGACTAAGACGAATTGCATTACAGGCAAAAATGTCTAAATCTTAGACCCATGTTTTGATCTCGGGAACAGCAATTAATTCAAATAAGTGATGGTTTTACCCGGTTTTCCCAGGGTAGGGATAATACCGGATGACAAATAGTCTTGGAAATAGTCAAGAAAGGGTTGCCCTACAGGTCATTCGACTAAGATGTAGGCATTTAAATTTTGGGCAAAAGCGTTCTCGGTATTAAGGTGGAAGCTCACATCTGGCCCGCGAAATTCTAATTTTCTTACGTTTTTGGCAATTTGCAGGCCAGTGCTTGGTTGTATGTTTATGAAAATTTGATTTGCGACTGTAAGACGTATGAAGTTACCGAATTATAACCATCAAAATTATCAATACAACCCTCCAAGTTCATTTTCATGTCAAGATTGATTTTTGCATGTAAAAGTCATTCTTTAGTAATTTAGTCGTCGTTCTTTAGTAGTTAGTAATTTTGATGGTTATAATTCGGTAACTTCATACGTCTTACAGTCGCAAATCAAATTTTCATAAACATACAACCAAGCACTGGCCTGCAAATTGCCAAAACCGTAAGAAAATTAGAATTTCGCGGGCCAGATGTGAGCTTCCACCTTAAAGTTAAAGTTTTGTTAGGGTATGTGGCTTTAAGTATTTGTTAGGGTATGTAGCTTTAAGTATTTTTTCGGGCATTGGTATATTTGAGGTTTTATTTTTTGAGTGCGTGAGTATAATTGTTACCTAGTAGATTAGCTACCTATGTAAGTTTTTTTTAATGTATTAGTCGCAAGTGCAACTGCTGAGCATGGTTCAATTCCCGGGTCGTGCAAAATATTATTTGGTTATTCATCAAGAATTTCTTCATAGCACCCACAGAGTCTTGATTTATGACCAATAGGGTAGTAAACAAAAAAAAACTAATTAGTCCGTCATGTAGATTACCAAAAATATTAGACACTTATTTTTTCTTTATTTTTACGTAAGCAAACAATGAAGACGATATAGTGCTTAGAAAACTCGTGTGACGTCACACTCTAAGACATTAGTATGACAAGTTTTAGCGGTCAGTGACGTCACTTACCCCCTCTCAAATCTTTGACGCGTTATATCTTCGTAATTTTTTATTGATTTGATAAAACAAAAAATATTTATCCAATATTTTTCGATAATCTAAGAGACGGACTTATTAGAATTACATTTTTTTAAGTCGGTAAACATCCCTATTGATGGCAATAGGCTCGCCCTCTATTAGATGAGACTTACATAACTGGCGAAAAATGGTTGTTACAATACCTACACCTCTGCCTCAAGATTTAATAATATTCATAATCAAATCGCCCATATCGCGCATCATATTGCCTAGCGTTCAAAACCACCTACATTTTCGATTTACAAGTTCTAACAAACTAATAAGAAAACTTTAAATTAACATTCCCGCTAGCGTGCTAAGCGCAACTTACTTAACTAACTAGCATAATAAGCTAAACTTTAATAAATAACAATAGACAAAGTACTTTTATTTATCAGATGAAATAAACATCCACCACAAATAACCGTAACTCCTTCATATTTACCACAGAATCAAACACACTCACATCGACAAATACTGTCTCTCCAACTTGCCAGCCACTGGCAATCAACCTCAATCAACTCAAAAATCCGATACACGATAAAAAAAACCGATCGAACCCTCTCTCTGCTCACAATAAGTACAATCAATACACAACACTAACAAAACATAACCGCGGAACTGACAAACAAAAAGGAGAACACTTAAAACCGGTGGAACTGCACAAACACGCCGCCGCCGTTCCGGAATCCGGATCGGAACTTATGCGATCACGTCCACGGAAATGGAATTTTAAATCCACACATTGTACTTAGCGGGTGAGTGTTGCGGGTTAGTGGCACAGCGAGTCCGCGATTCGAACGAGGCATCGCGGTCGGTGTAATTATGCAGTATGTGACGTAATTATTTATCTCTTTTTGTGTTGAAGCGTACTTCGTTAAAAATTATAGGTAATTCTAAATAATGTGTAGATAGGCGTGAATTATTACAATTGAGAGCTTTTTGGATTTTTTGAGCAGGGCTATTGCACACAGACACAGACAGCAGATTTTTTTGTCACAGTTATGATTTTGGTGCTATGGAGAAAAGAGTTCAGTTCAAAAACTACCAATGCTGAGCAAAGGCCGTCTCTTCTCCTTCCAAATCTTGTGCGATCTCTGACCATGTTCATCCCGCAAACAAGACCAGATCGTTACACCACCTTTGCTACGGTCTACCTACGTGGCATTTTCCTCTATCAGGTTTCCAATAACCCAGCCTACTCCCACTTTAGCCTGTTCAATTTAATGGTCTATTATACCAGACTCTGCAATAAGATTACACCTTACAAAATACATGCTGTTTTCTGCGACAAAAGACTTCGACAACTTAACGTCAAGCATAAACATAAACTAGACAAATAACTTCCGCACCAGCCCACAGCTAATTACTCGACTTTTTATGATCCTACGACAAACCTCACTCATACCACAGACGATAAACATATTTAAGACTAATCGCAGCCACTAAAGTTATGGTCCAGTCAAGATCCGGCATTACCTGACCCCTTTTCTTACACCACTTGCTCTCTATACGGGGCCAGATAATGCTGGGCACAGACTGTACACTTATACATAGATACTGACATAGATACCGCGAGACTAGTCTATTTTAGCTATTTTCATAGTGTTATGTCATACGGTATTTTACTATGGGGACGGGCTGCAGACATCGAATCTATATTTATTCTGCAGAAAAGAGCCATTAGAGCCATATATGGTCTACGAAGACGCGATTCTCTGAGAGAGCTGTTTAAGGAAATTAACATCATGACAGTACCTTGTCAATACATCTATGAAAACATCATGTACGTTAGAAAAAATCTGCATTTATTTAGCAAAAGAGGTGATAGACACCACTATAATACGAGAAATAGGGACGAATTAGTTCAGCCAGGTTTCAGGCTAGCTAAAGTAGACTCATCTTTCATGGGGTACTGTTTAAAATGTTACAATAAAATACCCCCTCACATTCTTCAACTGAAGGAGGCCAAATTTAAATCTTGTATAAAACGCACACTATGTAGGCAAGCATACTATAAGTTAGGGGATTACATTGATGATAAAAATGCTTGACTCAATGCTGGTCCTGCTCCACAACCATAGGGGCAAATAAATCGATTATCATGTGAAGTTATTGTGGAAGCTGCGGAAATTGTTAAAATATCTTAATATTATACATATAATTGCATTGCACATGTGTGAGTACTATGTACTACTATAAAGCCACTTTTTACATTTAGTTATTATTATATTTTTTGTGACTGTCCTAGTTGCTGAGAGAATGTCATGCTCACTCAAATGTCTCGCTGATAGTGGCGCGTGTGTCGGATCATTTAGCTCCCTTCAAAATGGTTGAGCTGAATGGTGCTGATCCATGCGTCATGTTCGTGAACGGGCGCTGTCAGTAGAGACTGGTCATCTCTTATTTGCCATGGATATATATATTTTTTTTTATTTGTTTATTGTATCGGTTACTGGACGCTCTTAACTTGCACGTATTTTTATTTTTTTTGTACTTTGTTCTCACATATGTGTAAGATCTCAGCATTTAGGCTAGCTAAAGTAGACTCCCCCACATTGTTCAACTGAATGAGACGCAATTAAAATCTTGTATAAACCGCACACTGTGTAGGCAAGCATATTATAAGTTAGGGGATTAAATTGATGATAAAAATGCTTGGCTTAATGCTGGGCCTGCTCCACAACCATTGATTACCTATCATGAGAAGTTATTGTAGAGGCTGCAGAAGATTGTAAGAATATCTTTGCATTGTATAGATTCAATATCTTAATATTATATAATTGCATGACACATGTGTGAGTACTATGTACTATAAAGCCACTTTTTACATTTAGTTATTTTTTAGTGACGTTGCCCTGGTGTCTGAGAGTATGTCATGCTCACTTAAATGTCTCGCTGATGGTGGCGCATGTGTCGGATCATTAAATTCCCTTCAAAATGGTTGAGTTGAATGGTGCTGATCCAGGCGTCATGTTCGTGAACGGGCGCTGTCAGTGGAGACTGGTCATCTCTTAGTTGCCATGGTTTATTTATTTATTTTTATTTATTATATGTTTTTACTCTGGACGCTCTTAACTTGCACGTCTTGCTACATAGTTCTCACATAATATACCATCTCAACATGAATGATGTAATGTACCAAGATTTTGTAATAATATTCTGATTGAAAAGAGTGTCCATGGAGTTTCTTGCCCTTTCTTCTCCATAGAGATCTACGCTAGGGAATGGGCAACTACAGTACTTTCACAAGTTATTATGCCTTGTGTCTGTGACTGTAGCTTTAGAGTGCAATGCGTCGTTCCGGGGGTTACTGCGTCGAGTTGCGCGGCGCCGGATGTTTGCGGCGGCGAGTGCTGCGGGTGCGGGGGCGTGCGGCGGCGTGTGCCGTGGCGGCGGGTGCGTGGGGCTCCGGGTTGCGGGGCGACGGTTGCGCGTTGCATTCGTTGTTCCGTGATTCGGGGTCTCGTGCATTCGTTGTAGCGGTGTGCGTCGTTGCGTGCTTTCGTGCTCGCGGTGCTCGTTGTTGCTGGCATTCGGCGGCGTGTGATTCGGCGTGGTGGCTTTCGGAATGACGTATTGCACTCGTAGATTTGTTTTTATGAATTGTTCTTCTGACGTTCAAAAATGCCTATAAAGGTTTAATTGAAATAAATGCTTTGAGTTTGAGTTTGAGTTTGAGTTTGACACAATTTATGTCTCATATTCATTGGCGAGGCAGGTGTGCCTCCCGTGCTCTTAGCATTTCATGGTTAAAACGCAGAGTAACTTGGTATAGAAAGAACACTCATAGGCTCAAGTAAATGACAACAAGGTTTCCCATACGAGGTGAACCTACCAAGCTCTGTAATGGTAATCAATAAAAGGGACATACAGGTTGATTCTACACACATCAAAAGTGTCTAGGGATCAACATATATTTTTGCAATAACTTTTCTCCTGATTGATATTAATTAAAATTTTCTTTAAGGATTCATCAAATAAAGTGTTTTCGTTTGTCACAGTAACGATAAACCAAGTCACCTTTGCATTAATAAAGAAATTTGCCATTTTCCTAATAAAGGGATTTTTGACATTTGAACCACTAACATTAAAGTTCGAAAAAAAGACTGAAATAACAGTTTTCTTTAAAATTTTATTGGGTAACTTAAACAATTAATAATCCGTGTTTCTACCGCGAACACTAACAACACAAGAACATCGGTTTGGCATACTCAAAATGAGTTTATCCAAATCACGCTGTGGAATGGCCGCCCATGTTCGTTGCAACAACAAAAAAAGGTCTTCTTGCGACTGGATACCCTCCATATTCGGCAGAGCTCTTCTCTGTAGCATATCCCATGCATGCTCAATCGGGTTCAAGTCTGGCGACTGAGCAGGCCAGGGCAGGACATTGATGTTAGCTGCGGCGAGAGTCTGTCTTACAACTCTTGCGGTGTGCGGTCGTGCATTATCATGCATTAACTGAAATAAGGGACCGATTTGCACTTGTAGAGGAACGATGACGTCTGATACAATCGTCTCAGCATAAATTTGAGCGTTGAGGTTGCCTCTGATCCAAATCAACTCAGTTCTTCCGCCGATCCAAATACCCGCCCATACCATGATGGTTCCACCACTATAAGGATGGACTTCCTGGCAGGATTTTAATCGCTGTTGGCGTCCAGGGGTTCTCCAGTGTCGTATACGTCTTGTATCCGGTCTCATACCAAAACGAGACTCATCAGAAAAGCACACGAAACGCCATTGTTCTTCTGCCCAATTTCTGTGTTCAAGAGCCCATTGATATCGAATCCTACGATTGTGCATTGCTATAGGTGGTACCCGTAGCGGTCTTCGGGAATGAAGGTTCACTTCATGCAAGCGGTTTCTGACTGTTTGGTCGCTAATTAAGTTCCCTGAAGAGTGATGAAGCCTCACGGCTAACATCATGGCGGTTATTGTTGGAGCTCTTCGAGTTAAGATTTGAATGTATCGGTCTTGTCTCCGTGTGGTGCAGCGATACCGTCCTCCATGGCGCTCAGCCACGGTACCAGTGCTTCGGTAACGTGTCCAAAGTCGACTGATAACACTCTGACTTGTATTCAGAGCTAAAGCCACAGTACGTTGCCGGGAACCAGCTTCTATCATTCCCACGGCTCTGAGCATTTCTTCCCTGCTTAAATGACGTCGCCGCTCTATAATAACGTTGGTTTTAATCAGTAGTAGGGAAACAGTAGCACTAATAATGTCTTCAATGCGTTGTATGTTTTTATAGGGAAAATATTGACAGCTGATTTTCATCTTTTACTCGAATTTGATTCACAGTTCCTGATTCAAATTATGAAATGCACCAAAAAGGATCCATATAAATTTATAAAATCATAAATTTATTACAAAGCCACATCTCAATCTCAAGAAATCCGCATAAAAATGCTTGATCCCTAGACACTTTTGATGTGTGTATTACAAATACCTAATCTGTACTTAAGTAGTATGTAAACCAGTATAACTGGCCTATTACATAATATCTATCACGCCCATAATTTCGGAAGGGTGAGCCAAATAAATAAACAAAAAAATGACGCAAAGTTCTTCACTGAAACTCCGTGCTACGGGCCAGCTTGAGGTCAGGATGTCAAAAAAAAACAATGCGCACGGGGCTATAAAGCTGTGACACTTAGACCTCCACTACCTGGATAAGCCCTGCGTGTACAAGATAACGGTATTCGGCTGCATTCACCCAACATAGTTTTAAAAAGGCTAGGCAGATTTCACTACAAATTCAAAGATTTATGTTGATAGATTCAGCCTAACGCTTCAGAAAATGGCACGTTCCAATTCGGAGACAGTTGAATATTATTCTCTTACTCAATCATACTGAAAAATACACCGCACTCTCGTGATCTGATCTAATGATTTAAATCTTGTACTGTATCAAGTTATATTTTTTGGACCAGGAAATATTGCATGGGATTGCCGTTCAGTTATTATTTAAGTTTTCCTTAGTTCTGCAAAGCATATTTGCGGGTCTCTGCTATCGATTACTCTTGACTTTAGAACTTTATACATTAGTTTCGTTGTTTGCAGTAAGTTTAACTTTAACTTGGCAACACAGCTTGGAAATGACATGAGTCATAATATTATACATGTGTTGTGTGTTTTGTGGTGGAATATTGGGTTGCGACGACTAGATTGTTTAGGTGTTTATGAGTGTATTTTCAATATCTCGCAACTACAAAATAAAGAATACACTATTTATAAATTAGAGAACGGTTTTTTTTACCTGTCGTAAAATATTAATATAGTGAAACTAATTGACTGTATATTTAACCCATCTTTAATAGAAAGTTAGTGCGGAGCCCCAACACAGGACATGCCACACCTGCTCTTGGCGGTCGTGTACAATTAACTGCACATTCACTTAAACGAAGCAAACGAAAGAGCTAAGTAAGTCCATGTTGCTGCGTACCCCCGGGGCTGCGGGATGTTGTAAGATACCGCGGCCTTGACATAAAGAGCTAAGAAGTAACATGGGTGGTTTTTAGTCAGTAGACGTCTGACACTCCCTTTCGCTCTGCCCAAGACCAGAAAGGGATATTTGATGATTTCCCAACTCCTCCTAAAAAAAAGCTGCTGTGCAATGGTCGACTAAATTTAAGTTATCGACTCGAAAGAGAAGAAAGAAGTAGAAGAAGAAGAAGAACGTGATGCTGTTTTCTTTGTGTTTTTTTTTCTAAGTCGCCGAAACTGTGCAAATGAAACTATGGAAGCAGTTTTTCCTTTTTAATTCCCACTCCTGGGTAATAGCCTAATCCCACTTCTACTGGTTTTCTCGATGTTGCGCAACTTCTGGGCAATAGGGTAGATAAAACAACAAATTATTCCGTCATATAGATTACCAAAAAATATTGGACACGTGTTTTTTCTTTTTTCACGTAAACATACAATGAATATGATACAGTGCTTTGAAAACTCGTGTGACGTCATACTCTAAGACATTAGAATTTCGTTTTTAGCGGTCAATGACGTCACCGACCCCCACTTAAATCATTGACGCTTTTTATGTTCGTCATTTTTTATTGATTTGATAAAACAAAAAATACGTATTCAATATTTTTCGATAACCTACCAGACGGACTAATTAAAATCACATTTTTTTAAGTCAGTAAACATCCCTATTAACGAGAAAGCTATCCAACTGCGTTGTCCACTTGGTACGCCGTAGCCCCGTTTAGCTATCTCAAGACTCCAGTTTTGAAACATCCGTTAGACATTGCCTACCCAGTTCTATTTAAGTTCAAACCATGAAAATTACTCATCACTCTTTTTAAACCATGAAGTCCTTGATAAATATTGAGTAAATCGTGTTACGAAAACCAGGCAGGGTAGTTGATTTTACACACGTAATAAAGGTACCTACTATTAAAAGCCACTAAAACACAAAACCATTGAGTACATCCCAAACTTAACCACCCCGAACAATACGCCACGTACACTTTAACACCCGTAAAACTGAATGCACAATGAAAATACGACCCATTCATCTTGACGCCTGAAAATATTCATACGGCTTGTATTAAAGCTGTGAGAAATACTTTACATATGTATGCTACGAATGAATGACGGTGATGTGGAAATACAAGATTTTGCTTCTACGTACGTTAGAGGGGGAAAGATTTTCTTGAATTTTTCGTGTTGGTAAGGATGTGACGTTTTTTTCGCTGAGTGTTTCAAAAAAAGAAAACAGTGGCTAAGATTTACTTATTTGGGCTGTGGGATATTGTAAGGGATACCGCGGTCTTGACATATAGGGCTAAGGAGGAACATGGGTCATTTTTAGTCAGTAGAAGTCTGACATTCCCTTTCGCTCTGCCCAAGATCGGGAGGGGTTATTTGATGAATTCCCACGACCCGAAAAAAAAATTGTTTATTAATTATTTTGTTTAAATCCACGTGGTATGACGATCTAATTTTGATTTTGCTGCTAACATAACCAGATATTGCACAGGATAGAGAGGTTTGGAAGATGAAGACCAACTCGGTCTCCGTCTTAATTTGTGTGTCCCAATGCTGGGAGTATTGAGACACACAAATTAAAAAATAACTTGTGGAAGAGTTAAGTAGGTAGTGTATTGGTTTTAAAAGTTATCGTTACCTATTATGTGGCGACGCTTGGGGAAGACTTATGTCCAGCACTGGACGTCTTTCGGTTGAAATGATCATGATACTTTCAAGTAGTCGGTTAAAAATACACATCCAAGCTTTTATTCCCAAAAAAACGTGCATTAGCATCCAACACTCGGTTGTCACAGAGAACGGTCTCAAATAATTTCCTCCAGCGTCTTAATTCCAAGTCGTAATTAAGGGCCAGCCCCCGGGCCTGTCAAATTAATTACACCTATTCCAGATAATCACAGTTGAAACTCGGGAAGGGTGATTTTTTATCCTTTTTTTATTTATTCTCCTTTTAAAGTTTCCTGTTCGTTAGGGTTTAGCGTTTTTTAAAGGATTTTAAAGGGTGACGACGGATCTTGGTTGATGGATTTTGATGGTTGCTGGATAGTGCTATAATGGTATTAGAAAGTTTGAAGGAAGTATGTTGTGGAGAAGCTCGTGACTAAATGATAATGATGCGGGCCGCCGCCGGGCCCAGAGGTCGAAGTTCCCACCAAAGGCTGATTTGATTATTTCTGTACCAATTTCTTCTTCCCAGACACAAGATCCCGCCAAACGTAACACGTGGTAACAGTAGAGGGACGTGGGAGTCCTGTCACAACAGTCCATAATGATTACGAACAGTCGTCACTATAGACGAAGGCAAATGTTTGGGCTAAAATTAGCCTAAATTGGTCTGTGAAGAGGTCCACCTATAACAGACCAAAAACAAGGAAATATTGTTATGTGTAGGTATCTAACAACATACCCACATTTTGCCAGTAACGTGTATCTCTCATGAGGAGCGAGCCTATTGCCATCAATAGTGCACAAACCCGGAATTTATTGGTGTTGCTGAGAAATTATGGACGTTAAAATCAAATAACACTTCACTCGACAGGGGAATCGCACCTGGGACCAAAAAACATAGCAAACAAACATAATCTCATCAACACACGGGCCATAAAATTTCAAAAATTCATCATAATTCCGTCATAAAGAACAATAGAAACATCGTGTGTGTGAATTTAACACCATTTAGACACGACTTGGCAACGTAACGATGTACGGAAATATGACCTTTATGAAAACAGGACTTTCCGGGTTTCCGATGCTATTCAAAGCTTAAAGGAAGCATCGGAAAGATTTATTAATAAAAGCGAACCGAGGGATCGTGTATTGTAAAGGTCCCTTCCCTCCGAACATTGTGTTTCGTACTCAGCCCGAAGAAGGACGGATCTGTGACCGTTTATTGTTATTTCGCCGTAATAATTGTATTATTTGAATGTTTAACACGAATTGTTTTTTATGGTAATGATTTGTTGGGACGTTTTGAAATGAGAAGACGGACCGTTTTGAATGAACGCTTGGAGAGGATTTGTAAACGCTTGTACGAACCTTGTTTAGAGGTTTAATTAAAATATAGGCGTGAATCAGTTTCGAGTAAACTTACATAAAGCTTTCATGGCGCAATCATGAATTACAAAGGAAAAACATCAAAATTATAACAGGAAAACTTGCATAGGTGACAAACACAAACTTTCTTATAAGCAGTAGGTTAATCCAAGATTAAATAACTCAATAACATCATATTATTATTTCCCGAAGACAGTTTACCCAAGCTTTGGTTGTTAGAGAAAAGTCTCTTTTAGCAAATGGCTAATAAAGGGTTAAAGTAATTATTACAATAAATTATAAAAAATTGAATTGCGTATCACTTAAATTCCCTTTTATACACAGACAGCCTATGTCGGCAGTAGCAGTAGGAACATAAAAAGCTGCTTAGACTGCTTGTGTGTTTGTTTACCAAAAGGCATTTGCAAGCTAAGTGAAGTAAGTATAGGTATAAGACGGGACGGAAGCCGACACCAATGACAGCCATTACTTCGTGAAGACTTAATACAATCCAATTTCATTCCACAACTATGTCACTGCACAACAACAATGCACATTACCATTGCGCACAGTCATTACATCTGAATAAACTCAAAAAGTAACCAAACTTCACTTCAGTAAAAAATCCAACTCATTAAACAATAACCAAATTTGGTCGTAAAATCTGTCGGCTCACAATTTATGGGAAGACCACACAATCATAATGACAGAGGTTTTGTCCATTAACCCAACGCTAATGGGAGCTTGGCAGAGCACAGTTACAAAGTTCAACTGTGTTTTACTGCTAATCAAAATTCAAGTATGCTAATTTTGGAACACTATTAAGCTGAACGATGAATGCCTACAATTTCGCGCATTTCGCACATTTACGCGCTATTTAATTATACAGTCTGTTTGTAACTGCCTGTTTACTTGGTGGCCTATTTTGACTGGAACGGTTGTGATGTCTTCTTAAACAGTAATAGAAATAAGAATACACATCTGACAACTCTATACCTTTTTACTTGACACTAAAATATCACGCTGTTAACTATACTTTTGCGTGACAAATGCCTGCTTTATGTGGTACAGGTGACGCGACGCTGAAACGTGTACCTACCCCGTATTTAGTACACCATTCTGATATTCATTTAATTCAAATGCCCCCAACAACCTTTCACTCTTCTCTTCGTGTATTTTTTACCCGACTGCGGCGAAGCCCAAAAGGAGAGTTATGTGTTTGTCGTAGCTATGTCCGTTTCTTTGTAAACGGATGAAGGGATTTGATTAAAATATACGTCGTTAGAAGAAATTTGCGAATTTTGGGGACCTTAACAAGGATTAAAAAACAAAATATTTCCATTACCATCGAGTGGGGTATCAAAATGAATGGTTTTAAAAGGAGATTACAAAAATATGTGACACTTATATGTTTAAAAGAAATTCAAAGTCAAAAAACCTATAAACAAACACTAAACTTAAATCATCTGCGAAGAATTTTACGCGACCAACGAAAGAACAAACACAAAATAACTAAAAAGCTGGAAATAAAAAAAAGTTGTTAAATAAAAAACTTGGAAGCAGGCGTCATTTGAATATTAAACTATGAAATGAAAAAATAGAATGGACCCCGCCTGCTTCCAAGTTTTGTTTAATTTAAAATGAGATTGTTTTTAGCTTTTTAGTTTTTTCCGTCGGGTTTTTTTGCTTTTTAACAATTTTTGTTTTAACCAATCTTCCACAAACGCCTCTAAGTTGCCACACAGTGCTTTAAGGCCACCCTCGAAGACGACGCCCGTTTTCTGACATGACGACTCTTGCCCACGTGGCCCACTATAACAAGTGTAATACATATTTTTTTTTAATTCATACTGGCTGTTTAAACACTCACAACACCGCAGCATTTTTTTGCGGCCGACCGCTGCACCAAATTTAGTTCTATGTTTAAAATTGCTTCCCTCCCTAGGGAGGGAAGCAATTACTATGAGTCTTTCCCGCCCTAAGGTGGGAAGTAGCATTTGCCACCCGCTACTCGGATCAAACCAACACTACTTTCCGAGTATGAGAAATGAAAATTAAATTATCAAAACTTGTACTTCTATAAACCGAATATTAATTCTAGTTTCCAAACATCTAAAGCTGTTTGACTTACTAACTTTTTAAAACTATAGATTTTACGCAAAGTAAAATAAAACATTTCAGATTCTGTTGAAAGTAAAGTAAAGCAAAAAGTAATTATATTTCACCGTGTTTAAATTATGAGTGGAAACTTATTACTGCAGTAATACCTATAGATTTAAATTAACTATGCAAATTGCTTTCAGAGTAATTAAAAGTCGAAATCACATCGGTGAAGAACGTTATAGTCAATACTTCATAGTATCTTTTGCGCTGACGTGAGTGAGAGACGATTTGTAAATACCTACAGGGCTGAAAATTAATTAGCTAACTTAACGTCTAGACGTAAAGGGTATAAAAAAATAGTTTTAAACTTATCACTTTTAAGTAACTTCTTGTGGGGTCAACGACCATGGGTAGTGTAGATCATTATCATCATCATAAACCTATTAATGTTCCCACTGCTAAGACACAGGCCTCCTTACTTAGAGAGGAAATGAGTCACAAGTCTTCAAATTTTTAGTTCTAGGACACGCTGGTTATGTTTTCCTTCACCGTTTTTGAGAGCAGTGGTAATGAAATAAATTACACAAAGTAATGCGCCTGCCTGGGTTCAAACCCAAGACTTACTGTTCGTAAGTCTGAGTTCAAATACAGACTACTCCGTTAGTTTCGTGGTTACAAGCTCATCTGCTGACCAAGATCCGAGCCCAGCACCTTATTTTTCTGGGGTGGTTAGTGCTTTGGTTTTTTCCCGTCTGATATTTTCAGAAGCAGCCCCAGAGACATTTGTGCCTAGTTGGTGGTAATAGGCTCACCCCCTTATAACATGGGACTTAAACATTACTGGCGAAATGTGGGTGTACTTGATAGGTAGAAGAAGAATAACACTACTCAAATTTTCAAAGCAGGTTTTTTTTTTAATAAAAACTTGTTAGATATTACTGGTTTCTATAAAGTTATTAAAGAGGAAGGAATATTTTAAAGAACAATCTTCCGAAACATTAAAAATAGTACTGTACATCAAATATTTAAAATTCCGAAAAGTTTTGCTACTTCTGATGCTGACCGTATACCTTTGCCTGATCCTTTGGGGGATTCAAGGCATGATGTTCTGTTACTTAAATTACGAGAAAAACCAAAATATTTAATAATGAGACACAAAAATCTGTTAAGTTATTCTGACTAACTTAATTTTGACCAGACCAGCCTTTTTTTTTTTTTTTTGGTGGGTGTAAAATCATCGAATAACCCCTCCCGCTCTTAGGCAGAGCGAAAGGGAGTGTCAGACTTCTACTGACTAAAAACCACCCATGTTCCTTCTTCGCCCTCTATGTCGAGGCCGCGATAACCGGTGGACTACCCGCGGCCCGACCAGACCAGCCTTACTTAAATTAATCATCTTTTCGTATCGATGAAACCCAAATGGTTTGACACCAGCTTGAGACATAATCTGGCCAAATGGGGTATCCGTGATCCATCCATTGTGGAGCCCCTTTGCAAAATATGTCACACCTTCTGTCAGTTTTTCTGAACAGCAGATGTTCTTTGGCGGTATATATATAAGCCTCTAATTTATTAAACCATTTTTTACGTATAACTTGGTTAAAACACCGCTGGACTATTTAAAGAATTTTAATGCTACACTGCCCCAAGTGTCGTAACCTAAAAAATGCAAAAAACGTACCCAGACCAAAACTTTTGAATTAAATCGGTTAACAAAGGTACCCGGGCCAAGTTCCTCGGATTGTTTCAGAAGTAGCTGCAAACTGTCAGTTCATTTAGCCAAATGAACTGCTATTACATTACAAAAACAATTGTACCAATTTCAACCCTAACACAATACAGATAGGAGCCATTACATTGACTGTTTGGGAGGTGTGTGAATTTTTGGAACAAATGTATTGGAAACAATTTCTGGCAATGCTAAAAGTTTTATAAAAAAAATATTGTTACCATTTTTGCGTTTAAGTATTTATTGGTGTGATTGTAATAAGGCATGTATGTCTATTAGCTGAGAGTTTCGTTTTTCTTAGAAAACCTAACTAGGCCTCGGAAAATGTCATAGGGCAGGCGTTTTTGGCAGGAGCCCAGAACATTGCCATGTTTTCTCGTGATATTGAAACGAAGCCGGTTCATTCTTGTCTACCTAACGGGTTGGAAAATGTCTAGTGCCGAATATAAGATTTCACCTTACAACGTTATAATCAGTTTTGTTGAAAACCTAGCCTTTTATTTCTTAGCCGTTACAGTGTGTAGAAAAGTGTACAAAAATACATCAGAAATACGCATAAGTTATTTACAAATTGACTAACGAAAATGCAATAAAAATGTCGGCAATTTCTTATTTTCAGTGTTTTTTTTTGTTTCGATATCTTTGGTTAGACGTACTGAACACTGCACTGACCACACAAAGGGTTTAGAAGGAGTATGGGTGGTTTTAGTCAGTAGAAGTCTGACATTCTACCCAGAGCGGGAGGAGTCATTTGATGGTTCGATGAAAAAAAAACAAGTAATAGTGTGTAGTATAGTCAATCACAAAAAAGAATCATTCACATTTACTGTCGTGATCTATCAGCCTCACTTAAACGTAAACTCGTTACACCAAAAAAATACTTAACAAAGAAAACAAACTGTATCATCGTTAAATACAGACAACTCCACATAAACGTTGAACTGCAACTCTATTACAGTGTTTTCACATTTAATTTTAAAAGTTTTTCTTTAAACTTTAAAAGTTTTTTTTTTGTCTTTCACAGTATCCACTCACATTTACATAAGTTAATTGGCATATTTCGTGTCGAGCCTCTCCGTCATAATGGATTTTATTATCACACACTGTTTTGTGTTGGGTGCACTCGAACGATCGAACGATTAACTCTTTTCGTTCATGAATGCCTGGTACTTTTGATTCGGTGTTTTTTTTTGGGATTTTTCGAGATTGTGTATCTGGTATAACGCTTGACTGTGTTTTTTTGTTTTTAATTGTAATGGGCGAGGTTTTGTTCTTTTATCCTCTTTTGTAGGGGTGATGAAGCTACATGTAAGTAACACCATGCCTATAGTGCTCACTTTTTGGCAAATTAATCCTCTTCTTGGGCTTCGCCAAAGTCGGGTTAAAATAAAATGGCGTCGGTGGTTCCAATTGTGGTCACGCGCCAATATCTTACTCATTTTATCAACTTTTACTTACTTACTTTTCTATTTACTTTTTATACTTAATATCGATTTATTTTCTGGTACAAAGTACTATTATAATAACTAAAGATGTTAGTTTTAACATCTTTCTATTGAGGTGCAAATGTTTGTGGAAGTCGCAGGAATCCAAACTAGGATACCCTGAGCTAAAGACCCCTGGCCGAGTATGCAGCACTAGTGACCCCTCCTTTGTATCGCACAGCTTTTACGACTTGACGAAAAACATTGAGATTTTTTTAATATAAACCTTCTGGTTTACATTCCCAAAATTATGTAAAAAACTGCATCAAAATTTTTAGTAAAATTTATATTTAAGTAGAAAAAAAGACAGTAGCACTTTTGTAAAGTCAATTCCTGACCGCCTTTTTGGTGTGGAGAGCACAAGCACGACTGCTAAGCATGAGATCATTTTTTTATGTCGTGTAGAAAATCTTCAAATAACCCCTTCCGCTCTTGGGCGAGGAGGGAAAGGCAGGGAAAAGAGAGAGAGTGTCAGACTTCTACTGACTAAGAACCACCCATGTTTCTTCTGAGCCCTTTATGTATAGGCCGCGGTAACTTGTGAACAACCCGCGGCCCAAGCATGAGATTTTGGTTTCGATTCAGTCAGGCAAAGTGACATTGGGTTTTACCATTACGAAATTCACATTAGCAGTCACAGAGTCTGGATTTGGGCCCAGTTGATAGCAATAGGCTCTTAATACTTGGGACTTAAACAAACATGTACCTGTACCAATACTAGTTATACCTCTGCCTAACGTTTCAGGTGTTACAGGCGTGGTGTTATGTAATTGTACATTGTTAGCCGAAGGGCGAAAGTTACATATTTAGTCCCGAGACGGGGTTTGGTGCCCGTAACGTAGTGAGGGCGCTAATAGTTCGAGGGACTAAATAAGTAATTTACCCGAGGTAAACACTGTGCTTTTCATTACGAAGACGAGGAAAATAAGAACATAAATTATTAACTAAAGAAAAAATAAGTGTTGATCGGATGTTGTCGCTTTCCCGCTTATTTTGTTTTTTTTGTCCTCTGGTCGTCCAGCTAAACAGCCAGTATTTTTCATATTCATCATTAAAAAAAATGTCAAAGAATTTGTCCAAATCTATGTTATTTTACAGAAATAGTTAAAACTAAATTATATTAGAGTCCTAATATAATTTTATTCATAAGTTTACTTTATGTCATTTTAATTTTAGACCGCGATGTTAAAGTTGGAACATGATTCAATAAAAATGTGAAAATAGATCAACTTTTTTTTTAATAATTTGACAGCTGCCAGTTGAAAGTGATTCTCCCTAGCGCTGAAAAGTAGTACTTACAACCCGCTACGCAGACATGTTATGACCTACTTTCTGAATATGAGTAATGAAAATCCTTTTATCTACTTTGTGCCTCATGTAAGCAGTGGAACCCGGGACTACATTATATCCAGCCATGTTACGGGATTATAGGCATTATAAATTATTAGATTCGTTACAGAGGTTAGACACACGTGCTTGTAAGCGAGATAAGCTCCATTTAACTCAAACGAGATTATTACTTCAAGTATCATATAAATTAATGTATGTTAAGTTAAGACAAGCGTGTTTTAAATTGTATGGATATCCCGTGGTTTATCACACGCCTTTCTAGCAAAGGATTTTAGTTATTTTTTGTTTTCTGTTTTTTTTTTATGATGTTCAAATTTTCATATTCGTTAGCAGCGATTTCGAATTAGTACATCAAAGTATTTATTTATTTACGATCTCTAACAGAGGAATTACACAAATCATGCGGAATAAACAATGGACGACAAAAGTATCATGTAGGTCTACTCCTCCTTTAACATGAGACCACAGCATGCACAATAAAACTGAGAGTCACACAAAAGGCAGGACGGGAGGTGAGATATTAGCCACACATTATTTCCTTGTAAACGTCAAATTGAGTTATTTGTACCTACAGTGGTCACAATTTGATCCATCTCCCGATTACACATAAAAAAAGCCTTTTATTTCATGCGTTGAAAGAAAAGTAATACAAACTCTTTAAATTAAGAATAAATTAATTTACAAAAACTGTTACATACATTTTTAGTTTATTTCTTTTTCAAATTAGGTTAATATTTTCAATACATTTTTACTCTTTCAATTTCATTAAAAGATAATATTATATTAAATTAAACAACTGAACCCGATTACACAACTGCACATAAATTCAAAAATCCGATAAAATATTAAAAAGAATCATAACAAACCTCCTCAAAATTTAACGATTCAATTTCTCTGAAGGCGTCGCAGCAACTATAATATCGAAAACATGAGCTCCACACCGCTACATGCTTGTGGCAATGGGCCAAAGGTTTCTCACAGCTGGTTCACAGTACACTTTATATTTATTATATCTATTATTAATAATGTACTGTATATTTTGAGACGGGTATTGGTTGTAAATAATGTGCATCTGCAGTTTTAATGGCACTTTGATGTTTGGTTTGAAGTGGATGAGTTTTCTAGGAGTTTTCGATTTATTTCGTTTAGAAAATTTTAAAAGAAACACTGTGTTTGGTTAAACGAGGCATACTTTAAAGGAGTGACTCATGAAAATAATCAACTTTTACTATTACGAGTTTTTTTTGGACAAACGCGCTACACTATTTCCTAACCACTGTAACTCCTGTTAGCCAGAATCAACAGTGGTGACCACAAGAAAAGCGCCGAGACAATGAAGCTTGACGAAGTCCCAGAGAAACGATTTAACTGTCTTTTATCCCGGAAAGAAATTAATCAGCAAAAAATAGCGGAGGAGAAGGAAGCACATAATTTCCACTTCCCTTCTTAGCAGCAGGAGACAGAACAGAACAAGGCCAATAGGCACACAGGGATGTAAACAACTGGGATAAGCTTAGTTGCCTAGCATCACGGGTATTATTCTCATTAGTATTACTGGGTCTTAAGTTGTGAGTTGTTATTTGAATTCAATAATAGGTATGACAAAATGCTTGAACACACGGACTAGTTTCTACAAGGTCCGTATAGTAAATGACACCGGATGTAACCTATACATTATTTAACAAAATATTACGTTCATTCTGCCAAAGACTACACTCCCATAAAATGTGATGTGCATATTGGTTGAATTCGCAGTCTGATGTAGAACATTGACAAAAAGGCGAGGCGAATTACGAGAATATACGAGACGACTGCTAATAACCAATCACAAATTCCGATTGTACTTCTACCTACTGATAATCATCATCACCTGTCTAACCCCGTGTGTCGCAAAATCGGCGTTCGAAACAACATAGGGACCCCCTTTTCCCAAAAATGGACCGACTGCCTATCTGACTACCACAACCCAGTTATTACTGAAAATAAATATCCACTAACATTTTTCCGTCCGGTAACCAAGACCTTTATGCAGCAGTAGCGCTTCTGACTATTACCAACGTGTCTTTTTGCTGATATATTTTTTTTTTTAGTTATTGCCCAAATAAGGTAGATTGGATAAAATAGTTTCGATTTCAGAAACGCAAATAGAGTAAAATCTCTTTTGGGGAAGCTTTAATCACACTAATATTATAAAGGTGAAAGTTTGTGAATGTGTGAGTGTGTATGTTTGTTACTTATTCACGTCTAAATGGCTAGAGCGATTTTAATAAAATTTGGTATGGATTTAGATGACACCCTGGATTAACACATAGGATAGTTTTTATCCCGATTGTATCTTCCCGTGGGATAATTTTCGAGTTGTAGCGGGTGAAGCCGCTAGCAACAGCTAGTCTTCTTTTATAAATCTTAACTAATAGGTACCATTCCGCAAAAATCCAAACACGTGTAGTTAATAAAAGCTTGTTCTGAGTGAACATGGAGCCAGAACAAGCTTTTAAAGTTAGTCCTGTATATTCGATTGTGGAGTTAGTCCTGTATATTTTCGTAATAAAAATGGCCATTTTTTTCCACGTATATATCGAGGTCAATGTAATTATTTCGCTGCTCGTCAATGGCGCTGCTTTCATTAGTATAAATTGAGCGATAAAAGTTTTATTTCATTGATAACGTTAATTAATTAAATTCGTTCATCACGTTACCATCTCTTTTATAGCTGAAAGCGAGCTTTTATCATCTGTTCAGGGTTTGGTACTCACTTTTTTTTTCTCTTACATAACATAACAACACCCCTGTAAAGCCAAAAGAGTTAGGCAGCGTCAATAATACAAAAAGGCAAGCCAAAGAAAAAAAATTTTTTTTCTATTATTTATTTAGTATATATTTTAGTTTTTTTTCTGTTTGTTTTAACCTCATTCTCGATATCACCGACTCCTAAAATCACGAAGTTGACACTCACAGAGCGATATTGAATTTGAACTTTTAGCCGTTGAGGAGGTCGTAATCAGCTCACCTAGATAACCCGAAAGAATAAAACTATATTTACGTCCGCATAATATTTTGTTTCAGAATTATTTTCCTACTCCTAACCGTTAAGGAGAAAGGTATAATTTCATCATCAGCTCATCAACATGAGGTGATAACTGCCAGATGCGAATAATGATGATGCAATTTTTTATGAACGTAAATAAATTATTATTATTAAATAATTATTATTATTTGAATAACTTTATAAAAAACATGGGAGTATATTTTTTTGAATAAAAAAAGAATTTCGAAAATCGTTTCTTATATTACAGAGTTATAACGTTTCTCCCCTACATAGTCTCGATTCCTGCCTTGTCATATAAGTAGTCATAACCCGATAATATTCGGCTTACTGAGTTCCCTACTAAAATGTTTGCGAGGTCGAGGAATTTTAGTTCTCAATTCTGACACCCGAGCACCGGCTTATTTGGCGCTGTCTGTTGCTTTCTTTGTTGACATGAAAAATGTTGGCATTTTTGTAATATTTTTTATTTCTATGATGTATTAAATATTTTTACTAAAGTAGACACTACGTGGAGTGTAATTTTCTCGAAGGGAAGCCGGTGGGAATCGAGTTATAGGCACGCTAAGTCCCTGTTAGGCAGAGGTCTACGCTGTAATGGTCACCAGTTGTTGTTAGTCCCATGTAATAGGGAGCAAACCTATTGCCAACAACCGGGCACAAAAACAGACTCCGTTCTGAGAAATCGGAAAAACGCAATACAATTTGTCTAAGCTGGGAATCTAATCCAGGACCTCATGCATAGTAGTCGCGAATTTATCATCAGGAATCTCTTAGTAGCAGCCACGGAAACCAGATTTATGCCCAATTGATGGTAATACGATCACCGCCTATTACATAGACTTAAAATAAAACTGTACTATTAGAAACAATCTCTGCTTAACACTATGGGGAATACATGCGTGATGTTTTATAAGAAAATACAACAAACTTCTGGGGAGTTAGACTGTACTAAATATATAAACTAAACTAACCTAAAAACAAACTATAAAAGGGCATCAAAAACTCCTCAACGCTGTCAGCAGGTAAAGTGTCCAAGAGACTGGCAGTGTCGCCGCGTTGTATGGAAGCACTTACCCTCTGGTCAAAGAAAACGCCAGCCCTGGGTCAGAGGAAGCGTCAACAAGGCGTTTAGAAATTTCCTTATAAAGGCTGTGGGCACTAGGACCCCACGGCCTTAGAGTTTCAACCCCAAACGGCTCGAAAATATAGTTTCCACAAAGGTGAGAACCTTTGTGGAAACTATATTTTCGCAGCCGCAGAAAAAACTTCTTCATCACAATAACGGTAAACTAGCGAAACAGTCTAACCACATTCTTATCCGAGGGTCAAATCTCACTGAAATCCCGATTCTATCACTAGGTCCGATAAAAAACAATCTTCTCCAACAAATTAAATGTGAGCACTGATTGTTCTCCAAAAACTTTGTTTTTAATTTTCTACAAAGAAAAAAGACTTACGTCTTTTAATTAATTAAGCAGGGTCGTTTTTTAAAACAATCAAGTGTCTAATGAGTGTTTTTATTTTTTCGTTTCTTTCCGTTTAGCTGTGAGAGCTAGTCTGACTTGACAGAATTCTAATTGGAAGGAATCTTTGGGTTCTGTTGTTGATTTATTTTTGTTCGTATTGTGCTGGAAGAATGGTCTTTTGTTCTTCCAAATATTTTTTTTTTTTGTTATGGAGAAGAGTGTTTTTAGGAAAGAGAACTCATAACATAACATCACGTCTGTAATCGCTGCAGGGTTATGCGGAGGAGTGCCCTTTAGTAAACCCATATTTGACCAGTTCGGTCTTATAACAAAAGTGTTTAAACCTGGGTTTAACTTAGAAAGTGACGGCTCACTTTCTTTTGAATATTATCGAAGTGAGACGGCATAAGAGATAAACCAAGTCTAAGTTAAACCCAGGTTTAACCAATTTTGTAATAAGGCTGGTTATGTTTAAGTCCCAATCTAACTATCAATCGCACACAAATTCAAACTCCGAGGCTACTACTGAGAAATGATTGATGGAAAAACTCAATAACACTTTGCGTGGTCTGGGAATAGAACCCATGACCACATTCAGAGCAGTCGTGCGACCACAAGACACACATTGAGACAGAAGGAAAGAGAAAGATTATGTTAATCCGATTCGGATATAACATAACATAAACATATAACAATAATACGTAAGCATGTTTTGTTCAGCTTATTAAACCAATCATGATATTAACAAAAACTAATTTCACATCCAAACCCATCAAATATATCTCATGATACTCCTTGTTATCTACGAGTATGTCAATTTTCCATAAAATATGAGAGAAGGAAAATTCATATAAATATAATATGAACCGAGCTTGAAAACACCCCGTTCGGGTTTTACCCGATGCAGTACTTTTTCTATAAAAAATATTATGAATAAAGAAATATCATGTTTACCGTAACTGAAAATGTTTACGCAGAAAATGAGTTTCCAATACTTGTTGCAAAATAGCGGCAAACAAGTTGGTATGAAACTAAAATATACACTTTTGAAGATTACACCCAATCAGGAATTCCTACTTCGCTGAAACAAAAATGTCTGAATATTTATCATCATCATCATCATCATCAGCCTATAATGTTCCCACTGCAGGAACACAGGCCTCCACTCTATGAGAAGGATGGGCTATAATCCACCACGCAGGCCCCAGTGCGGATTGGTAGATGTCACATGTCTTCGAAATTTTTGGTTCTAAGATAGTTTAGTTTTTTAGTTTGTCGTGATGTTTCCCTTCGCCGTTTAGAGAGCAATGGTGATGAGCTAAATTACACAAAGTAATGCGCCTGCCTGGGTTCGAACCCACGACTTACTGTTCGTAAGTCGGGGCCGCCACGACTGAGCGACCACTAACTTCGACACACTTCGTCCTCATTAAAAAGGGCAAGTTTATTGCCATTAAGACGCTTACAGCACTGAAACTAGCGCTACCCACATTTTATTTAATTTACTCTAAAATCACATCAAATTGGATAAATCGTAAACACTATCATGCTAGTAAATAACCTGTAGTATTTTTTAAATCACTTTTCATGATTCTAGACTTGATAAATAAAAAGAATTACTTTTGACGATAATAAGTTTAGTTTTAAGGTTCGAACCCACGACTTACTGTTCGTAAGTCGGGGTTGCCACCACTGGGCCACCGCTGCTCTCTTTTTATTTAGTGTAGAATCATACTTGATGTTTAATTATTATATTACCTACCTGTATCATTGTGTGCGAAAAACTGGTCAATTCTTGTGATATGTTTATTTCAGCAAACGACTGTCAACTACATTTTATACTGGTCTTGAAGGACCAGAATGAAGTAATGTAGCTATTTTGGTGATATTTCAGTGCTCACACAAAAATCCGAGACTAAAATAGAAATACTTTTAGCCTAAATTGGTTAACAAGATACCAATTTCAACTTAAATGCTAGCTACGATAAATCTTAGTCTCGAACGATTTGCTTCTATACGTCTTCGAATAAACTTTATCTATACAAAGGTAATGTGCTGATAATACGTATGGTACGTATGTATTCTATATAGGTACTTGTAAGCTAAGGCCGGATTATGTGCAACTTAAATCGTCAAAATATGCTTGCAAATACAGGTCATGAATAAATATATATGCATCAAAACTAGTTAAATATGCAACATAAAATTAAGATGGCGATTGGACTAACTCAAAAAAATATGATTCTGTTTTGTCAATCAGATAGATTAATAAAAAATACTGGTTACGTGATTTTTGTTTTATCAAATTAATAAAAAATAAAAAAGCGCATCAAAGATCATGAGTGGGGGGCATGTGACGTCACTTCTAGGTAAAAAAATCTACTGATATGTGACGTTACACGAGTTTTCGAAGCACTGAAGGTAAAAAAAATGTGTTAATTTTTTATTGAAAATCTATCTGACGGACTGATTAGATTTTTTTGACCGATCTCCTATTAAATGTATATTTTTTCAATTAATACAATGTCAACGAGACATACCTAAATTATGTATAGTTATATTATTATCAGTAGCCTTATTAGAACTGAAAATTCTGCATCCGCTTTAGTTTATTGCCACTGTTTTAATTATTTTTTTTGCGGTTATCGGATTGGTACATTTTTCAGTGTTTCCATTACTCGCAACTGGCGTATGCATGTATGACCAGATGTATGAGCGTGGACAAGGCAAAATGAGTGTTTAAGGATCGCAGCAGGTAGCGTTCATTTTCTGCCTACCTCAGTAGGAAAAAGGCATGAGTTTATGTAATGTATGTTTTCCTGTTGATTTTTCTTTTGGCATAATAATATGAGAACATTCTCTAAAAGCTAAAAATATTGTAAATGATATCCCACCAAAAACAAAACTTGTAAAAAAGCCAAGCCGCGAAACTCAGTTCGTTTACCGTAAAAAGTTGTGAGATCCATGTCATATCAAGTCAGTTATTTTATTCAATCCCTACTTAAAAACCTTTGATGTTTTCAATAAATGGATTGACTTGGCCACTGCATCAGGTTTACATAAACTTTTTTTTACTATTGTTTTTTTGTAATAGTTTTTCTATAAGTACAAAAACACAACATTACCCTTCGAATAGGGTAAGTAATTTAATTATCTTAGTCACGTAGCAACTAACTCTTGAGAAGCCAAAAATAAGACACACTAATTCAAGATAAGATTTAGGCTAAGCCTAAATGTGTCCAATTATCCACCCTAAAAGCGAGCCACAATAGGTCTTGATCCACCGATTACTGAATCATTAGGTTAGTCTCTGGTATAACCTCGTTCTTACTGCTATTTATAAACGTTTTGTCACGAATACCCGATCGATACGTTTAGCAAATGGATTCACATACTCACACCTTATGTAGGAAAATAAATGTGGTTTGTAACTTTTATACTTCTTTTATGTACATTTTTTATATTATTATTTATTTTACATGACGTTTAGAAATGGGAGGAGTTTGTGGCTTAATTAAAAAAAATCGCTTGGGTTGATCGTTAGGTTAAACGCGTTTGCTTAGGTTGGTTCTAAGATGGGTGACATACCGAGTTGTCTCTGTGCCTCGGAAAACACATACACTCAAAGGGGAGATTTATTAAGGTAGAGTAAGACCAAAGACGCGATGGATGGACTATGTAAATGATGATATAGCTAGAACGAAAGTAACTGCCGAGATGAGGAGTAAAAATAAATAATGTTCGAGACAAAGTTTTAATTTAAATAATTATAATATCTTGTATGTTTGCATATCTTCTGTCTATATAATAATATTTTTTCTGTACGTGTGTTAGTCACTGAACTCCTCCTAAACGGCTTGACCGATTTCAATGAAAATTTTCGTAGGTGTTCAAGTGGATTCGAGAAAGGTTTAAATTCACAATTGGACCCGGTAGGTGGCGCTGCTGTCCGGGCAGAACGACGTTTGCCAGGTCCGCTAGATTTTTATAACTTCAAAAAAAGAAATTGAGTCGAAGGCTTTTTTAATTTCAATTTTATTTTCAAATATTTCAAATTATTTCATTTGATACCCCACTCAGATATATTCGTTTACTAAAATTTATTTATCCCCTCTTCCACACTCCATAGCTATTAAACGGTTAAATCAATTTTCTTCAAACATACTTAAGAACACTTCCGACTATTTCACTTTTATAACAAAAAAACAAAGTGAAAAATCGGTTCATGCGTTCGGGAGCTACGATGCCACTAACACACACACACACATACAAACACGCCTATGTCAAACTTATAACACCCCGTCGTTTTTACGTCGGGGATTAATAAAGAAGTTTGGCAAAAATTTGAATAAAAGCAGGCAGACTGACTATGAATTTTAATTTTAGCCGACTTTAAAAGTTGAACTGCAAAGAGCCAGTTATATTTTACTTACCCGATCTATCTTACTTTTGAAGAAAGGCGACGATTTCTGTCTCCAGAAAAACTCAGTTTACTTACCCTTACAAGCCAAAGCATCAAAATAACTTACTCCCCCGAGTTGACTCGTTCAACTTAAGCTGAATAATAACCGACTCTTGTCAATATTCCTCCATTCTTTCGTCCCGAAATCGACGGAGACGTTTATTTACTTATTCTGAAGGAAATATTACTTTGTTATAATAACGGGAAACGTAACTGGTATCGTCAAAGTTAGATTGGTGTTCCGTTTGTGTCTTTTCTTGTTTGTACATTTTGATGAGCCTGTTTTTTTTGTTTTCTTATTTGTGAATAGAAGGATTAGTATTAATGGGATATTATAAATATTTTAGATTTGCCACAAAGAAAATTCGTCACATTTTTTAAACTCCTTACATTGAAAGTATATTCGTCAGATGCATAAAAAATATGTGTAAAGTCGTGACAAGTCTTCACAAATAGGCTGGAACATGTTTCTGGTCACCCCCGAAGCCCCGAAGGATGACACAGAGATGTCCCTAAAAGTACACCTACTTTTCGCCAGTAATATTTAAGTCTCCCGTAATAGGGGTTGACTGCTTCGATTGTATAGTGGTCACTAGAGCGACTGCTAAACATGAGGTCCTAGGTTGGATGCCCGTGTCGGGCAATGTGTTAAGTATCTGTGCTTTCCAGCAGTTACGGAGTCTAGATTTGTGCCCAGTTGATGACAATAGGCTAATCATAATGTATGTTTGTAATGTGTATTAGGCCAAAGTGACCTGAAAATTAAAGAATTTCGTTGTTGCTTTTGTAAATCTACTGAACATATTTAAATCAATCGCCTTGAGAATAAGAAAAATACTTTCAGAACAAAAAAAGGAATTAAAATAATTTTGAGGTCAAACCATTGATTTGACTTGATGGCAATATTTTTGTTACAAGGAGAAACAATCATTTTGCAATTCGGATACTAAATCGAAAGACCAATTAAACACGCTCTTATTACCAGCAAAACGTATCAACTAATCGCTTTACATAATACATTAATTACTCCTAGACACATAATTCATACCGAACAAATTATACTAACGAAATACTTTTAGCCTGACAAACTACTTGCAAACTATAAAATCAGCCGAGAAACTGTTATCTTTAATCTCTACACCCTTACTAGCTAGTACACAAAGCTGAATTTTGTACTGTAAGCTTGTTTAAAAGCTGCAAATATTGATTGGTAGTCGGCTACAATTTTCTGAAGTGTCAGTGGAAATTTTCCCCTACAGTATGCGATAATGTAGGAGGATTGACTTTTTAACAGTCGCTAGCTTCAACCCCTAGTGAGCTGGTAAAAAGGTCGATTATGTTACTCTGTGGGTTATATAATATAATATTATGCTGAGTTTATTAACGCGTTTTGACTGACGTAGCAGTAATCGAGGTTTTGGTCGTCATTTTGATTGGTATGCCGTGGGTTTTTTAAGGTCCGTATACACCAAACGGCTCGGAGAGGAGAGCAGATTTTTTATCACGTTTAAAACAGAATTGCGGAGTGACATGTCAAAATAAATCTTATACAATAATTTAAAACTCTGTTTTGAACGTCATAAAAAATCTGCTCTACTCTCCGAGCCGGTCGGTGTGAACGGACCCTTAACGTATTTTTCAGTTTGACTTTTCTTGAGGTTTGGATTAGAAGAAAATGACTTAAGAAATGGAATACTAGCAAAGCTTATGTTCAGACTCAACTGTATATTATGTCACAAAATGACGATTGAATAAAAAATAGCAAACATATCTCGGATTCACAACTGGAGTACAGGCCTCACTGTGTAAGAGACAGTCATAATCCACAACTGCAGCTTAGTTGACGTCAAATAGCTAGTTAAAATGATTGAAGAGCGACAGGTTAACCACAATAACATTAACAGTGGAAGGAAAGGTAAACAATAAAAAATAGGGTAGTTCACAAAAAAAACTAATTAGTTCGTCAGATAGATTTCCAAAAAATATTGGACACGTATTTTTTCGTTTTTCACGTAAACAAACAATGAAGACGATACAGTGCTTTGAAAACTCGTGTGACGTCATTCTCTGAGACATTAGTATGACATTCTTTAGCTGTCAGTGACGTCACAATCCCCCACTCAAATCTTTGATGCGTTTTATCTTCGTATTTTTTTATTGATTTGATAAAGCAAAAAACACGTTTCCAATATTTTTCTATCATTAATCTAACTGACGGACTAAGCAGATACATATTTAGTCAGGAAAGTACCCAATTGATTAAATTGAAATGGCTCATTGAAATAAAGAGCTAGCCACATATATTTTAAAGGCCACCTAGCAACGTGTCCCAAAATATAAGGACTAGTCTATCCATTCTACCCAATCCCCAAAGATTCTATCACAAGGTCCACAGATTCAATCCTAGATACCCGCCACACGTAACCGTTCATGTAAAACAGTCTAAAGCCTAGTTTTGGCTGTTCGCCAGGGTCGTAAGTCTGGGGGTGCGTTTGTGACCACTTAATGTCAATCAGTATCACTTAGTAAAGTGGGGCTTAGTTAATGGCATGCTGAACTGTGGGTAAGTGTGACTTATAATAATTGGGTTAAAACTTATTTTGGGATAATGTTTAGCTGAGTGAGCAGTGGTCGTTATACATAATAAAAAAAGTAAAAGTAGTAGATGTATAAGTTAAATTATGACTGGAATTAGACCGGAGTCTCACACATGGTCGGACACAGGTTTGTTTTGCTTAACACTTTCAGGTACCGAGCACCCAGCATATGAGTCGAACAATAATTCGTTTGTGTGCCCACAACCCGCCTCCGAGTCGTCGCTCTAGGTAGCTATAGATGACTTGGGAGTTATATATGAAATACAAAAAAAAAATATTTTATATCTGGCTGGCTCCTTCAATAAATTGGTCGATATATTTACTAAATTCTGCAGCTGAAATTCTATGATAAACCTACAATATTAATAGCAATTGAATTCATAGTGAACTATCGTCAGGAAAGAAGTTTAGATGTTTCACTTTCAAAGTATTAAATTATTATTTTTTAAATCTTCTGGTATCAAACTCTCAAACCCGCACTTGATTTAGTCGCACTTAACTATTTAGGAGTCCTTCTCCTTTAATTTAGTTTTCAAATTACTGAACACAAACATTGTGGTCCTTCGAGTCGCGCGTTAATATTGATCAAGTTTAAAATATTGCAGACACTTAAATATGTACCTTGTAGCAAGTACGAAAGAAGTAATTGTGGTTTAACCCCTCCCGCTCTTGGGCAGAGCGAAAGGGAGTGTCAGACTTCTACTGACTAAAAACCACCCATGTTCCTTCTTAGCCCTCTATGTCGAGGCCGCGATAACTAGTGTACAACCCGCGGCCCCGACGGGCGTCGGCCCTTTCGGGCCCCTCCCATGTTGCTGACATCTCTTTGAGGCGCGCATGGAACACGAACGCGCCGTCGACATGGCGACGGACGGACGGTGAGTTAGCCCATCACTCACCGTCCACAGGCCTGCGTCTACGGTGGCCGGAGGTCATCGCGAGTCCCCGACGCCCGGAGCGCCGCCCGCGGCGGCTGGGACGAGAGGTTCTCTCCCTCTCGCGTTCCGCCACTTCTCTCTAGCCACTCCTCAAAGAGGGGACTTACCGCCACTGTCGTGGCGTGCCCTGCACGGGGTTGCGACAGTCGCTGTCTCCATGTCGCCATGAGATCGCACTGGAGGTCTGTGCCGCGGCAGCGGAGTGACCCCACAGCGCAGCGCCTCCGCGCGCCATTGATGCAGGCGCGCGAGGACTATCGCCTCCAGATCCCACGGCGGCAATCCGGCAAGGAGGTTCGCCGCTTCGCGGGAGATCGTGCGGTACCCCCGTACCATCCTTACGGCCATGACCTTTTGGGGCACGTTCAGGTAGTGGGCGGCCCGCTTCCTCAAAGCAGGCGCCCACACCGGGGCCCCGTAAAGGGCCATGGACCGCACGATCCCCGCGTAGAGCCTCCGGCAGGAGGCGTTTGACCCCCCCAGATTGGGCAAGAGCCAGGCAGTCCTGGCCCGCTCCAGTCTGGGAGCCAAACGTCGGAAATGCTCCACGAAGTTCCACCGGCTGTCGAGGACGAGTCCTAGGTACTTCAAAGTACACTCGACGCCGATGGGAACCCCTCCCACTATTAACTGGGATCCCGACGGCAGCGCATTCCCACGTCCATGCTTTTCACACCTTAAAGGTAAATTCAGACATTTATTTAAGAGAACGCTCTACAGCGGTGGACGTTTAAAAGTTTAAGCTAAAGTTAATTTGAATAATACCTACATGTATACAAGATGATTTTTTAGTCACCGTCCAAATTGTGATATATTAATGTTTGGCGAAAATCATTGAATACGTGTTTTTTCTTTTAGTATCACTCAATACAAAAATATTCAGATATAACATCACAAAGTTTAAACTTTTCACGGAGAGCGGATAATTCTTTCGAGAAAATGATTTAATTATGAAAATTTTACATACCAATTTTTTTTTAAAGTGAATGATACCTTATGCCTAGAAAACGGACGGTGACTAAAAAATCATCTTGTATGTTATCTGGGGGCACGGCAGTGCCCCCGCCAAGTTGAGCAATAAAGCGGCACGGCCGTACTATCCTTTTCTCGAACCAGTTCAGGCCATTTTTGTCACTATTATTACGTACTTATTTATTTATGAAACTTACCCCTTACTGCTATCGTAGGCAACATAGCAAAGCCATGTATTAACGTCCAAAATAACTTCCTATACATCTTCATGTTAGTAAAATTGTCACTTTTCCCATTTTTCACAAAAAAAAACTAACAATTTGATTGCACTTCACTGTTTCTGTTTAGTTTCACTGGCATCTGAAACAAAGACAAATAAATTAAACTTTAGTTCAAACAATTCAGAAATTCAAGTCAAAGACAAAGGAGTTTGCCACATTTCCGGAGAAGACGACCAAAGAGTTGCGTTTCTTGAAATTGAGTTTAATAGATGAATGAAAGATAAACAATATTTGTAATTAACCACTAACTACCAATAACGACTGTCAAAGGTTTACAAATACTAGATGGGACCAACTTGCTTTCCGAGGCACGGAGGAAATCTAGGCATGTAATGGGTGGTCACCCTACCTCGTGGAAGGGTAGCCCGTCAGGGTTGCGGGATGTTGTAAGAGATACTGCGGCCTTAACATATAGGGCTAAGAAAGAACATGGGTGGTTTTTAGTCAGTAGAAGTCTGACTCACCCTTTCGCTCTGCCCAAGAACGGAAGGGGTTATTTGACGATTTCCCACCACCTTAAAAAAAAAATATTTCTCGTGTATGAAAAGCCACTGTAGTTTTTGAATCAAATAATTTTTGCGTTTAATTAGTGGTTCACTCGGTTAGAGAAGTTTTACATTTGACATTCAAATGGTTACACTTTTCCTTATTTTTTTTTAACGTTGTTTCACACTATTAATTTCTCCTATATAGTAAGTGCGTTTACAAATATTTATACTCACACACAGTTCTGCTGAATGAATTTCCAAGGAATCTATAAACATAACATAAAATTACCTATTAAGTACCAAATAACTTTCATAAACACCTTTACAATAATTTCCAAAACGCCATAGTTACGTAGCGCGACACGCACCGGCAGCTCTAAGCTCGCGGTACACAGCTTAAGTCAAACATACAGTAAGTTCACGCTATGTTATAATTTATTATAACGTGATAGCTAATAGGGATAATAATTGAGATTGATTAATTGTCCTTTGTGTAAGGGGTTGTGGAATGCATCTTCAAGGAGACGGAAAAAATCAAAAGGCATTTATTCAAACTAGGCTGATAATCAGCAGTTTACGAACGTCAAAATTTACTTTACTTAATTACAACAGACAGTCTCCCAAAACACCCTTCAACACTTCCTAGTGTTTTAGCTGGAAAGAAGAAGTGGCGAAACAGGTTCGGTTAGGTTAGAAGAAGACTCGATACAATAGGAAGGTGCAATTTAATATTACGATTGACTACAGACACTGATCAGTAATAAAAAGTATATAATAATGAACAATATAATATATAGAAACATGATGTAAGGTATTCTTAATTGCATTTAATTTTGATCAAACTTTCGGGCTAACGAATGAAAAAGATTTACAAAAAAAGACAGACAAAAACACAGAAACGGGGAAAACACAAAAAAGTGAAAAATAAAATTGTGAAGTTTATTTTTCCCTTTTTTGTGTTTTTCCCGGTTTTGTTTTTTTGAAGTAAGTTTTTTTTGCAAAAAGCTTTTTTATTTTGTTGTTTTTCGAGTTTTCTTTTCTTATTTTTGTAATATCCTATAAAAATATTATGCATTAACATTCAACCAAGAAGCCTAACCCTTAACCTTTAACATTCCCTTATTATTGTTTTTAATTCCTAACCGTTGAGGATTGGAGAGACATTGCACTGAATCGTGACCGTTGGAAGGAATGGAGGGAGGCCTTTGCTCAGCAGTGGGACAACACTGGCTAGCTATAATAATAATAATAATAATAACCGTTGAGGAGAAGTACCTTCCATAATCAACTCAACTAAATAACCTGAAAGAATACAACCATATATATTATACGTCCCCATAATATTTGATTAAAGAATTATCCTACAACTCCCAATCGTTGAGGAGTTATACCTTCCATCATCAGCGCAGCCACATGAGATTATGATTATCATACTTTAACAGCTTCAGAAAATATATGGAAAACGTTGTGTGCTTATAAAATTTGAGGGTAGTCTTCAATTTCTCAGGGATCTCATCATCAGATCCTGACTTGGTGACATTGGAACCACCTCGCAAGTATACCTTTTCAACTACAAAAATATTTTTTAAAGTCGGTCCGCAATTGCCAGAGATACGCGTGGACATACTTAAAAAAAACATACACACGAAAAGAGAATCTCCTCGTTATTGGAAGTCGGTTAATGACAGCTGGGACCAGAGACTTCACATGCTTACCGAGGTACGGGGGATTTTTTTTTTTTTTAAACGTTGCCCCACACTAGGAATTTCTCCTGTATTTGGGTGCGTTTACAAACATTTAACTCACATACACAAATACCCAGACCCGGAACAACTATCTGTAGGTCATACAAATATTTGTTCCGTGCGGGGATCGAACCCGCGACACGCAGCGCAGCAGTCCATTGCTTGAGCCACTGCGCTAACCGTGCCGTCAATGTGCCGAATAAAATGAGTATGTTATGGTTGGTCACTCATCTATACTGATCGACCCGAAAGTCGGTTATTTTTTAGCTTCGAGCTCCAAAGAAGACGATCTTCAAGTAAAAACAGATTGTCTAAATCAATTTGTTATTTCTGATTTCACGCCACCCCAGCCCTTTAAATCATTATATCTTGCAGCTGTAAGAGCACGTTTCGTTTGACTTTTCGTTATCTCAACTGAACTACACTCAAGAGTCACTTCTGAATGGATTTCGATTTCAAAATGATTCAATATCAGAGTGATTTAATATAAAACCAGCTTTTTTAATAGGCAAATGTGTGCGTGATAAACTGATGGCCAGATGTATGAATGTAGACGAGGCCAAAGAAGTTTGTAAGGTTCGTAGCAGGTGGCATTCGATGGTTTCTGCCTATCCTCGTGGGTAAAGAGTCTGAGTTTATGCATAAGTGTATGTGTGTAAAAGTGAGAATAACCCAGGTGAAGCCACGTATATAACTTATACAAAACAATTGGTTAACGTTTACCTACCTATACGCAATACCTCTATGCCTCGTTCACGCTTACTACCCGTAACAGTTAAGTCAAACAAGCCAGTGCACGCAACATGAAGTTCACCAAGCTTTTATACAAACATGTCGATGTATTCGGGGTCTTTACTTATGCATCAGCTGCACGTCGAACCATGATTGTAATACACGTGACGTAACGATAGCAATATAAAGAACCTTTAAAACTGCGCTGTATTTGGCTACCGAAAGTTAATTGTAAGTTTTAAGTTTAAGTTTAGTTAGAAATTAGGCACATAATAGACTTGAGAAAAGATTTATGACACTACAAAGTAGTGGGGGAAAGGTGGTATGGTAATACACTAAGATATTGTTACGACGGTCATTTAGAATCTTCGAGAAATCTCGCTAATAACTCTCGCTAGAAGAATCAAGTATATGTTTTTAGTTTAAGTACCTTCTTCCATGCTGTAGGTATAGTTACATTGTTTTGCCAAGGTCAGTATTCGGCCGGCGTCGGCGGCACTTGCCATTCTAATTTCGACCGTACGCCGACGACGTAAAGCAACTTCTTCTTTGTTGGTTCTTTTATATTTAAGTTTAGTTTTTTGTTAATATTTTTGTGAATGCTTTATGGAATATTAGGGAATTTTCTCAAATTTCTTTTGTGTGTTTGGGTATAAAAGGACCGACAGAGGTCGGAGCAGTCAGTCTACTTTTAAAGCGAGACAACGAAAGGTTCAAAGAGATATCTAGTGCGATATAATGTTTCTAGTTTTTTGCGAGTAATAAAGGTAGTTCGTGTGTATAATCGGTAGTGTTTTTATTTATCCCATACCCAACTCGTAACAATATTATTAATACCTGCTTTAATAAACTAGCATCAGCTCCATCCCTGGTCTCATGTTGCTTGGGATCGGTGCAATAGGTTTTTTCCTTCCATTCTCTTCTGTCAACCGTCACGCCATCATTTACTCCTTTTTGGTTCGTTTCATATCAATATTTACATGATCCATCCATCGTTTCTTTGGGTTCTTCCTCTTCATTAATCAACATTTATATTCATCACTATATGTATATCTTTAGCCAAATGCGATTCGTCCCTCCTTATACAGAGTTGATATGAGAGAGGGGCATTAAATTGCACTACGTGTACTAAACGTGTTTAGTATTAATTCTATATGGTACAAAAATAAAAAGCACAAAAAATGAGGGTTTTTTTTCAAATAATCCAAATAGCTTACAAATCAAACGCAAAACGCAAACACCCTTTATAAATAAATTTAACTGACCTTAGATAACTAGGTAACAAATTGGCAACGTCGCACGCGCACGTCGCGTCAAAGCGTTCGGGCGGCGCAACACAGTGACCTATTTCTGTTTCTTTTACGCGCGGGATGTTTTGCTATGATTGTCACTGTCGTAGTGAAAGTGCACGTGTGTGTATTTTTTTTGTTTCCATGTTTGCATTGCCATCTTTTAGCGAAAATATTTGGTTGTACTTGTGAGTTGCGTCAGAGCGGCAACAACGCATCTCAGATTTATCGTTTTAAGGTGCATGACCTATGCATATAGACATAATCAGCTGTTAGGAAAGATACGTGTTCAAACGGGGCAAAAACTTAAAAAATCATTTGCGACTAAACTACTGCTCCTATTTAATTGTTTTTTGGTACAGAGCTTGAAAATGGTACCTAGTTTATGCTGTTTAAAGGAAAGCCTCTCTGTCGTATCATTATGTTATGAGGAGTATCTTTGTATGTTACGAGGAGGGACATTAGGGACACACAGTTCATACCACGACAATTGATTCCTTTTCAATTCCCTTTGTCTACAATAAATTTGCAACAGGGAAATTGCAAAAGCTATGCCCTATGGCAAATGTATTAAAGATGAAAGCTTCGATGTAAACGAGCCTCCTGCAAATGTCATTCTAACACAACCCTTTACTCAACTGTCGTCATCCACGCTATAAAGTAAATAGTTTTCATAGCAGCAACTACTGGCAGCTATGCAGTAAAAGTCAAATAAAGTTACATCGTACGTTGGCTGCTATTCGAGTTAACTGCTAGGTTTACCGCTTTCACAGCACATACGTAACATCAAGGTTTTGTAGTCTAAAGGGGTGGGTAAAATTGTTGGGTACTAGAATGCACTAATTCGGATTCTATTTGGTCTAAAGCTTGTGTGAAACTGTCTCCTTATTGCCGTTTGAGATAGGCACAGAACGCCAAATCCGACCTTTATATTTAATCGACATCCCAAAAGGAAGAGGTTCTCAATTCGATCGGTATGTTTTTTAATGTATGTACACTGATTACGCTGAGATTTATGATGAACTTGATGCGGAAGAGATTTGATCCCATAAAAAAATAACATAGTTTGGCCGAGTACTTTGCATTTTATGAACATTTTTATATTCCTTTTGCTGCGTTGACGTTGGTTGTATTAAAGTACTACGCACTTCGATCTTTCTGAAGATGATAACCTATTAGTGTAGGTACTTAGGTACTTCTAAGGCATTTCGACCCGATTTTCAACTTACAAATAAAATCATAACGATCATATCAGGTTCTGCCAGTCCTAATATGATCTATATCTGTAATCTCTTATTATTAAAAGTAACTGTGCGACCGAGCTCTGCTCAGGTGAGCGTAGAGAAATAAATTTTTTCTCTGATATTGTTCCTAGATCAATTTTCCCCCCCATTTTAAACAGCAATATGCAACTTTCTTCGAAATTTTTAGAGCGGTTTTCGAGAACGTAATTACAAAATTATTGCTAATTTATATTAAAATAAAGAAAAGATAATTGTGTAAGTCAGTTTGAATGAGCCTTGAAGACTGAACGTACGGTTATCGATAAAATTGGATATAAGCCTATCCATAGTATCCATAGAGCTAATTGTAATCTCTCCTCAAAACGTACAACAAAAAACGTACCTAGTGACGTCATATTGCATTATCTCCCTAAAGAAAAAGAACATGTCAATCCTGCTAGCACGTGCTCTATTGAAGCACACTGAGACACGTAACTAATATACCTCGTAACACCTATAAAACGCTTCCCTGTTGAGGAAAAATCTCCAGCCATAAATAAAGTCAGGCTGCGTTTTTGCCGCCACACCCACGCCACGGTCACAGACCACGGAATTCTCGGTGAGGGGAACATTGATCACTGGCGTGTTGTGTTCCTAAGTTTTTTCTATTGTGTACTTTTTTGCTAGAGAATTATGGTTTTTATTTCAGTACATAATGCAGATTATTTAGGGACATTGCCGTATGAACGTTTGCCATGAATTTATCAAATTAATCCCAGAACTGTATTTATTTTTGAAGAACCGACGAGATTTTCACTTTCTGCCCAGTTACAGAGCTCATCGAATGCGTCGTCGCGCTTGCCCATCACTAAGTGCGTTTTGCAACAATACATTGCGTGTGACGAAGTAAAAACAAATCAAATTTATTTGATTCCCATAATGCTCCTGAAATAATTTCTAATACTGGTAATCCTAATATGATGTACTGAATTCACCAAATTTTTAATCAGCAATGGATGTTTAAGTAATATTTGACAAATCACAACTTGAAAAATATTCATGGGTAAATAAGTCCATTGCCCAGTCACTACTCAACACATGCTTATGCAGTCATGATACATATGTTGAGTTAGAAACAAAGCTCTCAAAGTTATCTTGCCACTTAGGATATAACTTACGCGTCGCTGCATTGCGCCAGTTAACCAGACACTGAATTGAGGACTACACCGACCAAAATATTACTGTTTTTTTTTGCCAGAAAAATAGGTAACGTTGTGACTTGCGAATAGGGTAGTTAGCAAAAAAAAATGTAATTAGTCCGTAGATTTCCAAAAAATATCGGACACATATTTTTTCTTATTTTCACTTAAACAAACAATACAATAACAGAACAATAAAAACAACTTAATTAAAACAAAAAATACGTATTCAATATTTTTCGATAATCTAACAGACGGACTAATTAGAATCATATTTTATTGTTGGTCATAGTGTCGAATCCAGCACACTCACTTCTTGGATCAACGGCCACGCCCTCCGTCCACGAGGACAAGTAGTGTCTCCCAGTGGTCATTGCTCATCGGATGACAAGAAAACATGGCTTTTGAACTAGTACTTCTAATTCGGACCATCAGTAGATACAGGTACAGGAATAGGCAGTTAGTGTCCCGAAAGTCTGACAACCAATCATACCAAGGAGGTATCGTTTTACCCAGTACAGTTGTGAAGGTCAGATAGGCAAATCAAATCAAATCAAATTATTTATTCGCATAATACAGGTAGGTATACACAGATGTTACAAATAAATAAGAAGTACTCTGTATCATTACCTATAAGGTGTGCAAAGGTTTATTGTTATTGTAATCATCCTCTAATATCTATTAAAATAACATTATAAAATTATTATCCTCAAACAAAAAGAAAAATAAAATAAAATAAATTGAGATTAAGTAATACAAATGTCAAAGATTTAAAAATAAAATAAAGTTGTCAAATGAAATATAACACATGTCATAGACTTAACAATCAAATAAATTAAATTAAAACATTGGTCCAGATTAAAATTAAATTATACACATGCCAAATTAAATTATTAAAACAGGTCACTATTCACATTATTTGTATTGATGTATTCTCATATTATTCAATGTCAATTACTCTTACTATAAGTATTTATCTATATTTTTATCCTGTAAGTACTCCGTGACAGTATAATAACATTTATTCACTAGCAGTTTGTGCAGCTTCGACTTAAATTGTTGAATAGGTAATTTTTTGACATCATCAGGCAACTTGTTGTAAATCAATGATGCCATACAAAGAATACTTTTATTGAATAGTGCTGTTTTCCCATATGGTACATGAATTTCTAGTCTTTTTTTGTCACGTAGTTGTCTGTAGTAGCTTTTAAAAGCAGTCTTATAATAATTAGGATTCAATTTCACAAAAACATTTAGTTCATATATGTATAACGAAGGCAGTGAGCAGAGGCAGACACTTTATATAAAATACTGGTATTTAGCTGCCTCCGATTAGACTGGAAGCTGACTTCGCCATAGTTGGATAACGGTTAGGCTGGTAATGATGTAGCATAAATTAGTCGATTCACTAAAAACCGACTATTTCTAAAAAGTTGTCACCTCACTAAATTATAGGTACAACCCTAAATGTTCTGTAATGTCACAATGGAGGGAGAACGTCACTCAGGACCTCCTTTAAAAACGGCTGCACGCATAGGTTCTGCCCTTTTTACATCAAGCGAGCAGCCTACTAGATAAGTCCCCAGTTATTGGGTAAGTGAACTCCGCCATTGTGTTCTTTTGCTGCTAAATTTATGTCCCGGCAAGCCATATCTATTTGTAATCTTTGTGTCTATTTAACATGGCTGCCGGCAATGTATTAATAATAATAATAATAATAATAATATTCCACTACTATCACACAACGCCATCTAGTCCCAAGCTAAGCAGAGCTTGTGTTATGGGTACTAGACAACTGATAAACATACTTATATATTTCTAAATACATACATATTATAGATAAATTACACCCAGACACAGAACAAATGATCATGCTCATCACACAAACATTTGTCCTGGGTGGGAATCGAACCCACGACCTCCAGCATAGCAGTTAGGGTCACTAACCACTAGACCAACAGGCCAGTCAACAATGTGTGTGTATTCTGTATTTAATATTAATTAGCACCTAGCTATTCACTATGCACATGTGCTCTAATATAATATATGGTTCTCCGCATGGCATGCATCCTATTCTATTCTCTATAAACTAAATCATGCTCATCCATGCTGTATCATAAACCGGCGACGCGAGTCAACGGTCAATGAGAACCCCGTGGCGATGTGACGCCACGCCTTGCCTTTAGTCTATCAACTATTCACCTATCAACTAATCACTGTAAACCACTGCGATGTGTGAGTACCCATCTTCCATCTTCTTCACTGCCTTGAGCTTGCCGCATCTAACGCATGGCTGGGACACGCACATCGTAGGGGCTTACAGGAACCATCTTGGAGCTCAAGCGCCCCCTTGGCGTTGTTTCAGGGTTCCTAGCGCTGACTAGCCAACTATGGCTGCTTCGCTCACGCTGCACTATTCTGCTGCTCTGCTGTGCTCCCGCGCGTCTACCAGCGCGATGAGAAGCGCGCATCTGCACGGCCGCCCTACCGCGAGCCGCCTTTAAACTGTGACGCCTACGCGTCCGGCACCAGACGACGGCGTGGCCGTGTAGACAGTGGCCTGCCGCCGCTACCTACTGGCCGTCTGCGCTGCCGCTACCTGCCTACCACCAACGCTGCCTAGGGCTAGTTGCCCTGAGCCCGCTGCCCACCTGGTCGACCGCCCTGCCGCGCGTCCCTACCGACGCGTGAGGCCGCCTGACCCGGCCTACCTACCGTGCGTGGCGATCGCCCTGCCGCGCGTCCCTACCGACGCGTGAGGCCGCCTGACCCGGCCTACCTACCGTGCGTGGCGATCGACGTCTTCTGGTTGCTCAGGGCAGTACCGTTTTCCTACCTTCAGTGACAGTGCGTGACCTTAGACCCTAGAACCCCTATTTTGTATGTGTAGTGCTAAAGTAAATGTATAACTAAGTCTTCCTTGTCTCATTTCCCTACCACGAAAAGCACAACGCCACAATGAATAAAAAAAAATAACTTTCATTTGTTCACATTGTCTTTAACACTCATATCGAAATATTTCGGCACTGTTGCAAGCACCATGGCATACAGTAAACATGGTTAAAATTCCGTTGTAATTTTTGCTAATAATGGTGATTAATTAAATTAGAATTTATTTATTTACAGATTGTTTTACGCATTTACAAATACTATTATTTTATTTCACACATCAAAATAATTAAAATAAACTTCAAATTCCATACATTGACTACATGTTACCGCCACCACAGGCACGCCACACACGATTCACCCAAACGCCCGGTTAACCGCGCTCACGGCCTATGATTAATCTCTTTATCCCGAAGCTTTGTGGCAACAGCCTTTATGTTATACAGCGTGCGTTTTGTTGTGTGTTTGGCATTGTTTGGAGTTGTAGTTTTGTGGTGTGTAATGTATGTAAAAGGAACTGATGAAAAGGATGGAATTTATAGGAGATTTGTTTAATTGAAAGGCTTATGAAGTGTCATTTTATACGATACAGTCATATTCCTTCGGTGCAGTGACTGTGGGCAACGGTTTCAACAAAAGCTGGCCACAGACCACAAGCATGAACTTTTGACTGCAGGGATTGGTGGTTCATCGCTTCCTCGGGCAAGTAAACGCGCAGTCACATAGTGCATAAGCGTGGTGTTACTAATATAGTTTTAAAGTTATATTTAATGGCCGCGGGTTGTACACTATAGTTATCGCGGCCTCGACATAGAGGGCTAAGAAGGAACATGGGTGGTTTTTAGTCAGTAGAAGCTCTGCCTAGAGCGGAAGGAGTCAATATTTTGATGAATTCCAACCCTCAAAAAATAAGGTTCTATTTAATACCACAAATTGATATATGATTGGTATATGATATTGATATGTAGGTATGTATATATAATATAATATTTATTATCTCAAAAAAAAGGTTCTTAATACCACAAATTGATATATGATTGGTATATGATATTGATATGTAGGTATGTATATTTAATATAATATTTATTATCTCAAAAAACTTAGAAAAATTGACAAAAAATAGTTTGGCAGGAGTCATATCTAATTAATGGATGTAGTCACTGCAACCGAACTAGGCAATGCCTGTATTTCGGTTTCCCGTGCCGTTTCCCTCGATATTTAAACAGTATGACAACAAAACAAAACAAAAATTTTGGTTGGTTGTAATAGAAAAGCTTTTGAGTGGCTTTAAACTAACTTAATTTTAAATTTATTGTGTGTATGTGTTAACCAAAGTCTGATCGTATGTGAACCAAGCTTGTTAAATTGATGAAAATGATTTTCTTTCGTCGGATTTTACTAGTTACTTAGACCTATATTTTTCCACATAGTTTTACCCAGTTATACATTATATACCAAAAATAACAAATAAGATGTTGATTCTGGACCACCTTGAGTAGAGTGTACTCATTTTGATGACGTCACTCGGCAAACTAAGAAAAATAACAAACAAGATGTTGATTCTGGACCACCTTGAGTATAGTGTACTCATTTTGATGACGTCACTCGGCAAACTAAGAAAAATAACAAACAAGATGTTGATTCTGGACCACCTTGAGTAGAGTGTACTCATTTTGATGACGTCACTCGGCAAACTAAGAAAAATAACAAACAAGATGTTGATTCTGGACCACCTTGAGTATATTGTACTCATTTTGATGACGTCACTCGGCAAACTAAGAAAAATAACAAACAAGATGTTGATTCTGGACCACCTTGAGTAGAGTGTACTCATTTTGATGACGTCACTCGGCAAACTAAGAAAAATAACAAACAAGATGTTGATTCTGGACCACCTTGAGTAGAGTGTACTCATTTTGATGACGGCACTCGGCAAACTAAGAAAAATAACAAACAAGATGTTGATTCTGGACCACCTTGAGTAGAGTGTACTCATTTTGATGACGTCACTCGGCAAACTAAGAAAAATAACAAACAAGATGTTGATTCTGGACCACCTTGAGTATATTGTACTCATTTTGATGACGTCACTCGGCAAACTAAGAAAAATAACAAACAAGATGTTGATTCTGGACCACCTTGAGTAGAGTGTACTCATTTTGATGACGTCACTCGGCAAACTAAGAAAAATAACAAACAAGATGTTGATTCTGGACCACCTTGAGTATATTGTACTCATTTTGATGACGTCACTCGGCAAACTAAGAAAAATAACAAACAAGATGTTGATTCTGGACCACCTTGAGTAGAGTGTACTCATTTTGATGACGTCACTCGGCCAACTAAGAAAGGTCTACACAATTACGTTCGCCTACGCGCTACGTACTATGTCATAAAATGTAACCTTTTACGACGAACGCAAACATTTACGAGCATATTCTTATAATTTTCTTTTACTAGTAACAGCGAATGAGATTTTTCAGGAAGAGCTCGTCGAACACCTTTATAACTAAAGTATAGAGAGCTTTTTGAAGATATAATTTATGCTAGGTCCTGAATTTAAACTATCAAGCTTTACATCAATTTCATCAATCTTTTTACTGTTTTGTAATCATTTTCATAAAGAGACACAAGAACAATTAACAACTTTCGAATGAGCCTACTGTCCTTGGCACAATCAGCCTATAATGTTCCCACTGCTGGGCACAGGCTTCCTCTCTATGTGAAGGAATGGGCTATATTCTACCACATGGGCTCAGTGCGAATCGGTAGATGTCACATGTCTTCGAATCTATGGTCAGGTACATGTGGACGTGATGAAAAAAGTACACAAATTGATTCGCCTGCCTGGGTTCGAACCTAGCACTTACTGATCGGAAATGGAGGCCACTATCACTGGGTCACCATTAATCTACCTACACAACCCACCTACCTTCCTTACCCGTAAGTATTGTGTAGTAACAAATGGGTAAATCGAGAAATTGTAGAAATAAGAGATAACAGAGTTCTAAGATCCTTCAACTAAAAGTAATAACTTGATAACAAACGGAGCTATCAGTGTTTAGTTTGTGCTAAAATAAATGTGATTTACTTATTTTAACCTTCTTTGAAATCTATTACCCTCTTTTTATTTTAGAGTACTACATGCATAGAAATGCGAAATCAACAATCTTTCACAATTTCGAGATCCCCGAGATTCCTTCCCACACATAACAACCATTCGTAAATTTGTTGTTTATTTTGTAGAGAAACTTTGACTTAAATCAAGTCGCACATGCACTATTCATACTCCGTTGAATGCTTGGCACTCGATCTAACTTGCACCGGCAGTTCTTGCCGATTCAACCCAAGTCTTAGTGTACAACATTCTATAGAAAATTTTCGTGTTTTCTGAAAACATTTTCTTCGGAAACGCTTTCGGAATTGCTCGAAAGCACGGCATGGAATTTCGATTTGTTAAGAAGTAGTAGAGTGTTCTTTTCGGAAATAGTGTTCAATTAATGGTGGTTCCTAAAACTGCTGAAATACTCGTGCCTTAGAATTATTGATAATATAATGTTGTTTGACGGCACGGTTGGCGCAGTGGCTCAAGCAATGGACTGCTGCGCTGCGTGTCGCGAGTTCGATTCTCACACGGAACAAATATTTGTTTGACCTACAGGTAGTTGTTTCGGGTCTGGGTATTTGTGTATGAGAGTTTAAATATTTGTGAACGCACCCACGATACAGGAGAAATTCCTAGTGTGGGGCAACTATTTTCAAAAAATAAATAAAAAAAATGTTATCCTTTTCAAGGCATGGGAAATATTTTTTTTCGATACCCTGGTGAGGCCAAGTTTTTTTCTATCAGAAAATTCCCAATAACAGCCACGAAGTCGGGACTTGTATCTTGTTGATAACAATAGACTCGCCTCGTATTACATGAACTTAAGCATAATTGGAAAAATTAGGGTGCGCTAATGGGTACACCTCTGCCAAACCAAATGATTTTATGTTCATTTGATTTAATAGGGTATTTCACCAAAATAAAACAAATTAGTCCGTCAGATAGATTTCCAAAAAATAATGGACACGTATTTTTTTTATTTTTTCACTTTAAACAAAAGATGATGACGATACAGTGCTTCGAAAAGTCGCGTCAAGTCGTGTGACGTCACAAGGTAAGTGCTTTTTACCCACAAAGTGACGTCAATTTTTATTAATTTGATAAAACAAAAAGCACGTATCCAATATTTTTCTATAATCTAACAGACTAATAAGATTTTTTCGCTGAAATACCCTAGCGTGTCATGTCTTCTTACATGAATCTTTAAAATAACAAAAAAAAAATCAAATTGAGGTTTTCCTCATCAAGCCATAATTATCATACTCTTCTAACTTTTCTTTGTTCAAATCAACTCTTAGCTATCCGAGAGTTATACCCACAAAACCTTCCACATTTCTTTTACGTTGATAACATAACTTTTTAGTAATACTACAAATTGATTACTATACAGGTAGAATACCTATATACGAGTAGCTACGAGAACGTAAACCTCTTCGGAGGTGATTGTCTGATCTGTTTGCAGACACAACAAGCCTATTATAGCCCACGCCTGAGCCTCGAAATGGCAATCAAGAGGTTGTGAGTGCAAACCCAACTCATTGAATTATCCCTGGGAATTAACTCAGACATATATTTCAGGCTTACTAGGTAGTAGACGAGTAATTTCAAGCATTTGTAGACTTAATTATATTCCTATCTAAGTAATAAAAGGACTGATAATTGGCGTTGTGTAGTGACGAAAATGTGTGAAGAAGGTTTTAAGTATGAATGTGGATGGCTGTAAGTTTGACGACACGGTTGGCGCAGTGGCTCTAGCAGTTGACTGCCGCGCCACGTGTCGCGGGTTCGATCCCCGCACGGAACAAATAATTGTATGGCCTACAGTTAGTTGTTCCGGGTCTGGGTATTTGTGTATGTGAGTTTAAATATTTGTGAACGCACCCACGATACAGAAGAAATTCCTAGTGTGGTCCCGAACATTTAAAAAAAAAAAGCGTTGGATGGACTGTGTGAAAGATAATATTACATCATCATTCATCAACAGCCTATTAATGTTCCCACTGCTGGGACACAGGCCTCCTCTTTTTGAGAGGGAATGGGTTATAATCTACCACACAGGCCCAGTGCGGATTGGTAGATGTCACATGTCTTCGATTTTTTGGTAAGACAAGCCGGTTTCCTCACGATGTTTTCTTTCGTTTTGAGAGCAGCGGTGATGAAATAAATAACACGAAGTAATGTGCCTGCCTGGGTTCGAACCCACGGCCTACTGTTCGTAAGTCGGGGCCGCCACCACTGGGCCACCGCTGCTCAAGGATATTATGACTCCTGAGATGACAACTAACCTGGTAACAGAGTGTTTATAGTGTTGTTTCTTATTTTATTTCCCTTTATTTTATATCGTGCTTATTAGTTATAATAAAATAAAATAGAAAAGTATGAAGGAAAAGCACATACTGCGCCGACCCCAAAAAATTGATAAGGGTCTGAGAATAATTGATGGAATAAAGGTTACTGTCGTTCTGTTGTCATAGGACAATGGCTTAACGAACTAATTTCCATCTAGACTTTACGTAGGTTGAGGTTTACTTCCAAGAAGGTTTATACACTTTCTATATTTAGCATCTTGTTCTTGCCAAGTTCACTAACGGTCAACCAGTTTTCAAACTTATTACTTAGAGCATTAAGATGAAAAGTGAGAAACCAAGTTTCGGCTAGCAGTAATCTGTACAATATTTAGAAAGTACTCAACACAATAATAGTCATCAGAACCCATTAAGTGGGCATCAAATGACAAACAATGACAACACACATTAACGACACACACACACACACATGACATGACATGACATGACATGACATGACATTAACGATTGGTGGGTGATCAGTCAACCACTGGCTAACGTTGGCAAGCAAGGCTTAACCTTAAGATCGACCCGAGTGACTGAAATGATTTGGGTTCTTCAACAACTCGACACAAGAAACTGAATACACGTGTGTCCAGTTGGTGAAATTCAAAATTAGTATCACTTCTTATTTCGTCATCTGGACTCTAAATGATTTTTACGCGTGTCCACATAGTGAAACTTAAATTAAATCATATTATATACTCGTACCTACTTTAAAAAATACAAAAAAAGAACAAAAGCGTAAATGGCCAACACTTACAAACCTCTTTTAACCGAACTGGGTTAAGTAAAACCAAAATGCAAATTAAGTGCCACAAAATAAACTAGTTATAAACACTGTAGTCTTATCAAAAATCGTAACAACACCAAGTGTATTCAGCAATTATTCAGTGTTTTGGGTAACTCCAGTACAGACAAATTTATTCTCCAACCAGAATCGCTTGACGCAACAAATCACGCCCCGGAAAGCACTTGCGTGAGGTTAACAATCTTATTAATGAATTAACAGACGATTCTGCACTCTATCTCTTGTGTTACAAGCTCGATATTGGAACTCGGATGTTTCTGCTCGGTTACGATCCGTATCAAGGTAGGTTTTGTTTCGAAATCAGGATGTTTACCAACGATTACACGTAAGCAAGACTGGGTACTGACAATATAATTTATACAGTTGAGATATACTTGATTAACCTTGGGAGGGGGTACAGGAAACTTGGTGAAATACGCCGCTTGTGCAAGGTTACTGATAGATCCTAATTTAGGGTCTTCTCTCTGGGGATGAAATGAGCTGATGCGTATAACGTTAATGTCATGCGTCATTTGTTTGATGATGCCTATTAGATGGCTACTGATTAGATGGCTACTGATGACTATCGTAGTGTTGAGGACTTGCTAAATAAACAGAATAACATTGGCCAAAACTTGGTCCCGATAACAACAATATTAGAAGCATTCATGGGGTATTTACTATGCAAACAGGGCAGGAGATGAGACGCAATCATAGTGGCTCCCGTATTTCATTTTGAATCTGAATAAAAATGAAATCAACAAAAGAAGAAGTTACCGACGTAGCTCGAAGAATTGCCAAACACGTTGACAAGACACATTATCCACAGAAAGGATAACCGATGGGGCCGAAAAGTACTGGAGTGGCGTCTAAGAACCAGAGGACGTTGCATTGGGAGGAACTTGGGTGGGTTTTCAGGTCAGTATAAGTCTGACAATCTCAGCCACTCTGCCCATAGCGGGAGGGAACAATGATTTCCCACCCGTAAAAAAGGCTTCCACTAAGTTTACTGACAACTTGGCGGTGGGAAACCTTGTGGCCCAGAGGCCTCCTGCTTGGGAGAGCCTATGTCCAGCAGTGGACGTATTTTGGCTGGAATAATGATGTTTCTATTTTGTCTAATTTTTACCGATATTGCTAAATGTCCTACGTAGCTCAGTAATCCTACCTGAAAAGGAATGATGTCATTTATTCAAACCGTGAAACTTACTAATTAAAAAGGTACCAAACAACATGCTTGTTAATACGGGTCTGAAAAGAACACAGAAATGTGTGATATTTAAATGTTACGAATAATGATGTCATTAAAATGAGAAGAAATAACGAGTACATAACTTATGACATTCAAACAGAATGTGTGCTTTGAAAAGGAAATGGAAGTTTATATGGAGTTTATTACTGTATAATGTCAATGTAGTTACGTACAGACTAATAAAAAAACTTTGTAACATTCACGACGCAGAATAAGCTATTTATAAGAAAAAACTCTTTTTAAAATAAACCTTAATATTTTATTAAACTCTCTTTGAAATAGTTTTCTACTGAGTGGCAACCGCGAACCGGAAGACGTTGCGTTGGAAAGCTTCCCACTAGGTGGACCGATGACCCGGTAAAGGTTGCGGGGACCCGCTGGATGCGAGACGCACGAAACCGATCACGACACCTGGGGACGTCTTTTGGCTGAAATGATGATGATGATGATGAGTTTTCTACTACTGTCAGCTTGCATCAATACACAGCTGGCATTAACGACTAGTACAGGTTCTGTCATTTTCTTAGCGTATCGACAGCTTTACATTAAACATATTGTCCAAAACTCAACTATGCGAAATCCGCGCGCTGATGGTGGACATAAGGTCGTCAAGAGTGCAGTTATCAGGACATGCAACGCAAGATGGAAGTTGTACCCATGTCTGTGGAGACACTTGAAAACGGAGCCGTCCATGAACCCTCATGTAAAGAGATTGTCTTACTTATGGCCGACTTGGGTTCGGAGTCTATTTAGGGTTTTCCAAGTCGGCCACGGCAAAGTATGCGCAGGTGGAAGACTTTTAGACAGCTCAAAAAATCTGTCAGAAGGATTAAGCAGCCGTCGGGGCTGCGGGTCCCGTCAGGGCTGCGGGTTGTTCGCAAGAGATATCGCGGACTCGACATAAAGGGCTAAGAAGGAACACGGGTGGTTTTTAGTTAGTACTTAAACGGGCTATTAGTGCATCATCATCAATTAGGGCATCATCTCTAATTTAGAAAATTTTGTTTTTCTGGTTCATGGAGTACCGCTAACTATTATTATGGATAATGGATCTCAATTCCAATCAAAAGTCTGACACTCCCTTTCGCTCTGCCCAAGAGCGTTAGGGGTTATTTGATGATTTCCCACCCGCCCAAAAAAAAAAGGGGATTAAGCAGCTCCCGTCAGGGATCACAAGATTGTCATGGATTGACCATGTATGTCCTCGCATTCACAGACAGACCACGAAAAAGATGGCGGGACTTACATGACAAATCCAACAATAGTCCAAATTAGCGTAGCGACAGAACATGAAGTATAAAATCATAAATAAATTATTCCAAAAAGAATATAATTCGATACCAATTAATACAAACAAGGACAGCACCCTCTTGAGCTCTAATTAAAACAATCCGACACAAAAATAGACCGTAATTCTCCGAAAAGACAAGATCAATAAGAAAGCCTATCTTTAAAACTAAACAAAGAAAATAATCTTGTTAATTTAACACCAGTACAAAAGTCTGGCAGAATGAGAAAACGCCTTGTTACTTTACGAAAAAAAAAAACACCTAATTAATGACACTATTTCATTAGAGTCACTTTTAATTACGGAGCAAATAATTCTCTTTTGTGAAATAACTGTTTGTGTACCTTTTTGTTGCAATGTTACAAATAAGGTAGGTTTTTCATTGTTATGTTTTGTAATTGTTGGTTTAGGAAGTTTAAATATTTATTATTTGCTTTTGTAACCTTTCCTTAATTACCGGGTGTTGAAATTGCATGTTTTCTGTTGTGATTGGTAGACAGAAATTAAACCAATCATGAAACAGAAAAGTTAACATATATAAGTGATTCTTCATTATTCTTAAAAGCTTAAAGTGAAGTTGGGCAGGACGAGATAGACGCGAAGATTGCCGAAGGAGTACGCTTCAGACCGAATGGCGAACGAGGTTAGGCCTTAAAAAAAGAATCACGTAAATTGGATCATAAATCTCGGCGTAATCGGTGAACACACATAGTAAAAAAAACATAGCAATCGAATTGAGAACCTCCTCCTTTTTAGGAAGTTGGTTAAATATCAGGGCCGTCCAAAGCGCGTGTTGTGTGCGCACAGAACCGATAAGAGAGACAGAACAAAGGGGAGGCCAGGGGGTCTAAAATGGCCACTTTAGCACATCATAATAGGATCATAATATGAATTGCGTTAAAATTCGTAAAATGGACTATTCATATTAGTAACTGCGTTTGTGGCCATTTTACGAATTTTATCGCAATTCATATTAAGATCCTATTATGATCTGATAAAGTGGCCATTATAGACCCCATGTATATTACAGTGTCCATTACATGATTTCGGGCTAAAATGATGATCATCACTGTCCTATTCTCATTTTTTTCTATATGAAACTTACCCCTTGTCTTCTTCTTAGTACCCTTATAGATCATCTTCTACAGTCCATCCTTTCTTTCTTTGGTCCTTACCTTTCTACTTCATGTCTATTAATGAGAAAATCTTTGAAAGCGTAAGCCACACTGGCTCACTGGATGAAATTTGAAAAATGTTGTAGTGACTTTTTCAATATTTAATATATAATATTTTTTAATGACTTGTATTCGACCAGCTAAAGCCTAATGTTTTTTAGGTAAGAGGTAAAGCTTGCTTGCTGTCCGTCCTCCTTATGACGGGCCGTGTCGATGGCGCAGTCGTGTTCTAGGCGCGCGCATGGGCCTGCCGGGGCTGTGGGATGTTGTAAGAGATACCATATATGGCTAAGAAGGAACATGGGTGGTTTTTAGTTAGTAGAAGTCTGACACTCCCTTTCGCTATGCCCAAGAGCGGGAAGGGTTCTTTGATGATTTTCCACCCCCCCCCCCCCCAAAGGACTAAATCCTGATTCATACAAAAAAAAACGAATTCACAGAAAAGTGTGCCCCAGGTTGTAAAAACTGTAATACGAGTAGTGAAATTCGCAGAAACAATTTGAAATTGGAACTATTGGCTTTAATAGTTCTGTTACATTGTATAAAACTGGCGAAATACTTATTTGTAAACTGAAACAGTGAATTATTTTTTCGAGTTTGTTTTCATCATCTATAGTTCTATACCAAGTTATAAAGAGGTGGTATCGGCTATCGACTGAAGAAAAACATCGTGAGAATGTTTTTCACATACACATTACAAAATTCGAAGACATGTGACATCTACCAACCCGGACACATAGCCCATCTTTCTCCTAGAGAGGAGGCCTGAGTCCTTGGATGAACATAATTATCGTGCCCTTAAAGCGGAAACCATCTAAAGTTACTTATGCAAAAATGAGTTACAGACACCGTTAGAATTTCTTTATCAAGATCTACATACTGGTATAACCCGTTTGCCGAGATGACGCTGCGTTCTGGATTTAGCTTTTAGCTAAAACAACTTAATAGGAGATTTTTTAAATAAAGAACCCAAAAGACAAAACCCAATAAGTGCAAAAGCAATGTTTTTACACAGTAAGCAATGTTTTCAAGGATAAGGTACGCACAGAACCGGGAAGTGTGGCAGACAAAAGGCGAGGCCTATACTCAGCAGTGGGTGATTCCGGGCTGATATGATAATGATGATGAAGCAATGTTCTTCGCAGGGAAAAACATTTAATCGGCGTTTAAGTGGTTTTTATTCAAGTTAGATGAATAGTAAAAATTTGATAACTGAGTGAAGAGACTAAACATTTCTACTTAATTTTAGCAATTACCCATCAGGTAAACTTACAAATTTGTTTTAATTCAATTAATAAAAAAACTGCTGTACAAACTCATTTCTTCAAAAGATAAGAAATCATTGGGGCTACAGAAAAAACACTTATCTGCTGCACTTATCAAGCCAATCCGTAATTTTTTCTACATCTTTTAAGAATTAAGTTCGATACTCTCTTCCACCCGAATAATGAATACAATAATAAATCAAAAATACACACACTTTCCTCATTTTCAAGTGTTTTAATAGAAATTTCACGATTCGAACCTTTAAACACGATTTTCTCAAAACTATAAATTGTGTAGTTAGTTGATTTTTGCTTTAAGGGCACGATATGGGCTGATGATTTTTTTTTTATTTTTTTTTTTTATTTATTTATTTATTTATAAACACACACTATCTTTACAGGCAGACCCAATACAATAGTGGTTTGCAATCAAACACAAGATAATTTGAAAAAACTTACGACTAATACTATAATAAAAACATTAAATTTTAAAAAATAACTTTTAAAACACTAACATACAACTTAAAAACAAAAACAATAAAAATTAAATATAAGAAACAAAATTTAACAAAACTCTTGCGAATTCACTCAAGTTGCACGCGAATATGTCGGTCCTCTCATGCATGGTTTTTATGCGTTGGTTAATCAAATCAAAGTGTTGTGTTGAAGAGTCATGAGTACTTTAACTTTGATAGCTCATATTTCGGAAATGTGACAGTTTACAACATTTTGTCTCAATTTTGTATTTCAATCATAGGTACTATGTACTTTCGGGATTTTGTTACGTTTCCTATAAAACTTGTTTGTATTGGTGTTGGCTACAGATTAATATAAGTTTTAAGAGTAGCCGCTATTTTTAACATAAAGTAACATGGAGAAATTAAGCGGACTGGCTAGGCGTCGTACAAAAAATCTTTCAACCCCTTGCAAGTTTGGAGATCACATCAGAACTGTTGATCCGAGTCCGCAAAATGTTCTTCAATAAATATGACAAGTTGAATTATCCACAAATGCCAAAATTTTTATTTTAATTTTCAAATTACGCACTTAAAAAATAAACACTATTTCACAAAGTACCATATTTCACAGTTTGCACATCCGAATCTCATTCGTTTTAAAAGCTTCTTTTCTAAAAAGTACCTCAAGAAAAATATTTACTTTAAATCTCTCGTTCGGGGAAGAACACGACAATCCTTTGGTAAAGCACACCGTGGAACGCTGCAACTTCTAAAGTATATATTTTTACTACAATACTTGTTTGTGTCCCGCTTTTCGTAAGGATTAAAAGTATATTGCAGACGCTTAAGCACTTTATACATGTTGATAGATTGCGGCGACAATAAAAGTAAACTTCGTAAATGTTTATGAACGTCTCAAAAGGTACTTAAGAATACTGAATTTATAGCCGGGTTGTTATTACACCTATACACGTTCATCATCATCATCATCAGCCATAAGACCTCCACTGCTGCTCTCCCATAGAACGTCATAAAAAACGGCAGCCTGCCGTTTGCATCCACTGGTTGCCCGCGACTCTCACGATGTTGTCGGTCCACCAACGCTAAGTGTTCCGGTTCGTGATCGCCACCAGAGAACTTTCCTTCCCCATCGGTTGTCGGTTCTTCGAGTGATGTGACACGTTACCAGTAAAAAAACATTGGAAGAAACAGCAACAAAAATAAATATCAAAAACAATACATAATTATTAAGTCTCCAGTATATATTTGCGTAGCTAGACGATCGCTACGCCATCGCTCGTAGCAATTTTTCCATAAGCAAATAAGTTTTCCTCTACACCATTATCTAAAAGTCATTCTAAATATAAGTCATACAGTGTTACAAATAGAAGTAATTTTATAATGTAACGTCAACTAACCCTTTACCAGCAACAACACAGGCCACACCCAACTTCACAACATAAAACTCCCAAATTAGAGCACATTAAACAAAAATCAACCTTCAAATTAAACACATCAGTAATTAAAACGCAACAGGCGTCTGAAACTGAAACAAAAATATGAAAAACAGCAATAAAAATTACGTGAATTTAGACTGACAGCGGTCGAAAAGAAAAAATCGCCATTAGCCTGTAGCAAAAAGGTTAATCACGCGAATTAACGCGAATGGGGAGTCGCGTGCCTGTAATTGGCTTTAGGCAGGGCATTTGGTCACTGTATGGCCGATGCAGATGTCCAATAAATTGATCGATAAAATAAATTGATTGGGCCATTTTTTAGATGAGGATTTATTCGTGTTTTCATGGCAAAATTTGCCCTAGAAGTGAGAAATAAGGTAACTAGGAACTCTGCTACATTGACTGGACCGCTTTTTTAATTTTTTTGAGGGCTACAAATCATCAAATGAATCTTCCCACTCTGGGCTGGGAAGGGAGTGTCAGACTTCTACTGACTCAACACCACCCATATTCCTTCTTAGCCCTTTGTGTCCGGGGCCGGGGTATCTCTTTTGAACAACCCGCAACCACCGCAGGCGTCGGCTCTCGCGGACCCCTGCAATGTTGATGGCATCTCTTGGAGGCGCGCGTGGAACGCGAACGCATCGTCGCCGTCGACACGGCCTGTCGTCGTCATAAGACGGACGGACGGTGAGCTAGCCCATTACCTACTCTCTCTTCAAAGGTCCGCGGCTGCGGTGGCCGGGAGGTAGTGGACCCCTAATTTTACACTGGGTAGAAGGGGTACATCACACAAAATCGGTTATATATATTTAACCGTGTCGGTATGGCAACTTTCGTAGGAAACAGAAGATTTTTTAAAAATAGGGTTCGTGATTACTGTTAAAAATTTAGAAAATTTCATGTTATTACAGAGAACTAACAGAAATAATACGAAATTAAAAAAAAGCAATAAAATCGATCGAGTAGCTACACGCTTTACAAGTTTATGGTGGGGACACTTTCTATCCTTGTCGCGCGAAACGGCCATTTTTACTACGTTACTATGAGGGTATGAAAATATGACGTCACTTCTTCATAGAGCTGTCTTTGTTGTTTAGCAAGTCATTTTAAATCGGTTAAAACTAAGTCACTTTTTAAGATATTACACTAGCTTTTTTACTCTTGTCTATCTTTTTATTTACTGTTTCCAAATCACTAGTGAAAGAAAAAACCTAAGTCCCAATTACCAATGCAAAATATCACGAGGGGGGTTTGAAATAATGTAGAATCACGAGCACTGATGTTTAAAAACACGATAACTTTTAAAAGTAATTCTCGACTACTATAGTGATTAACGTTTGACGTTTTCACGAGCATAGTATTTTAGAAGCCATACCAAATATCTTATCCAAAATAGGTCTATAATCAAAGCATTTCACTCTTTGCTTTCAAACTTTGCTAAGCTGTCGGTCCTGGCTGTCATTTGAAGATCTTGACAGTCGTTGTCGTAGTCAGTGGCCCGAATGTTTGACAACCAATCTTACTAAAGGGTAAGATTGGAAGCTGACCCCTTACTAGTTTGGAAAAGACTCGGCATATGATGTGGTCGCAACCAGCTTGTTAGAAAGAAAACTGAACACAGATAGAAAATTACAGAACAATCTTATTTCCAACGATGATAAATGAACACCCTCTATAATTGAAAAGTAAATATCTCGGAGGGCGCTGGAAAAAGTATGGAGTTTGAAACTGCTGACGTGTTACTGCAAGAACGCTCGATTAAACTTTTCTATGATGTTATAAACAGTTGCGTACTTCTCAATATTCCTGTATACTTATTAAAATGTGCTTACTGGAGCATTTTTTTGTAAGTTTAATCACTAAGCATCCGTTTTAGCTAAAAAAAATGTTGTTATGTATCTGTAAAACTTTTTTTTTGGCGGGTGGAAAATTAACAAATAACCCCTTCCGCTCTTGGGCAGAGCGAAAGGGAGTGTCAGACTTCTACTGACTAAAAAACAACCATGTTCCTTCTGAGCCCTATATGTCGAGGCCGCGGTAACTTGTGAACAAACCTCAGTCCCTGCGCGCTGTAAACCTTAAGTATAGTATTATTCAGAAGCAAGATTTTGATTCCTGGATCAAGCATGGTATTATTGGGTTTTTAAATATCTCGGAGGGCACTGGAAAAAGTATGGAGTTTCAAACTGCTGCTGACGTGTAAGTATGTTTTGGTAAGTTTAGCAGTAAGCTCCAGTTTTAGTAAACTTTGTGACTTTTTTATTGATCTGTAGGTATACCATAAGTAGAAGGTATTTAGATATTATACGTCTCTTTTTTTATTGTTATATACTTTTTAATTATTGCTTAAAATTTGTGTCTGTAGTCATTAACTTGCCTTACTATTGTATCGAGTCTGGTTCTTCTAACCAACCTAACAGATAGATGTATTGCTGGGGAGTTTGTTCCGCCACTTCTTCTTTCCAGCTAAATCACTAAGAAGGGTCGAAGAGGGGGCGTTTTTGGGGGACTGTCTCTTGTAAATAAGTAAAGTAAAGTAAATTTTGACGTTCGAAAAGTGGTGATTATCAGCCTAGTTTGAATAAATGAGTTTTGATTTGATTTGTTTTGATTTGATGATTAGATTTTGACGGCCTCGTTAGTAGTGAGGTCCTGGGTTCAATTCACAGGTCGGGCGTAGTGTTATTGGGTTTTTCAACAAGAATTTTTCAATAGCAGCTACGGAGCCTGAATTTATGCCTGGATGATGGTAGGTAGTAAATATCTTTAAAAATGGGGCACTTTCTTTTAATAATGGGAAACCATCAAACGCTTTCTAATACCACCTCTATCTTCCCCCTTGCGGATTCGGAAGAAAGAATCAGACACTATTTTATTTTCTTTGGGGAACTTACAGCTAAAACAAACATTGTACTTAATCAATAAACATTTGAAGACCAATTACAGGTTTCCACAGTTAAAACACGGAAACAAAGAAAAACAAAAAAAAAGCAACTCTTTTTTCACATTATTTCTATGCACACTGTGTGCATTACTATAGAGATTTTGAAACCCATAAAAAAGAGTTGTCCATAGACTTTGTAACCTGTTATTATCATAAAAACAAAGAAGAGAAAATGAAAGGGGACAGCGACACTTTCCGTCCCCCATTTATAACGATAATTACTAGCTTGCCTGCCGTTATGATAATTATGGTAATAATCGCTTATCTTTTTGTTTCTTTTTCAAGTCATGTCTATGTTAAACATTGGATATTATCACACTTATACATATCATATAATAACGTCTATCGAGACATGAAGGGGCAGGCAGAAGGGATGGGGGTTTTTGTTTTGGTGGTTTTAATCATTATTACTTAGTAAATAGACAATTGTTACTGCCGCGAATCCTATTTTATTTTACATACGACTTGACATTAACCGGGAAATTACAATCAAATATCAAATTCGGATTTCGCGAACTACCTCGTCGCCTTCACCTTAAATCAACGTCATTTCCCAACTCTGTTGGATCTCAGCTTCTAGTGCCTACCTATAACCCGATGCAGCGGAATACCAGTATTTTACATGGAGCGAGTGCTTATCTCGCCTCCATAACCCAGCCTGGGTTCAAACCACGACTAACAGTTCGTAATTCTGGGCCGCCACCACTGGGCCACCGCTGCACTACCCAGTTAGAGAGTAATGTCATTCTTTCTTTACAGCTGAACTAAAAAATATGTCAAAATATCTTTAACTCCCAAGTACAAGGTAACCCGTCTTCCTATCGGTTCAAGTATCCATCAATAAACGTCACGAGCAGGTACAGTCGTCCACTGAACATCGCCAACGACGAGGATGTGTTCAAGCGGGCATGCGACGAAATTGGCTATCCCGCCTCTGAAAGTAGATATGTACTCTTACACACTTATAATGCATTTCATTTACACGCTCTGTCGTATCTGGTAAGGTCGGGTTTTGTCTGTCTGGTTGTAAGTTAAGTTGGTAAACTAAATCTGTACTATAACACACTTATAATGCATTTAATTTACACTCTATCCCGTAGTTGTAGGGTCGGGTTTTGTCTGTGTGGTTTGTAAGATAGATTAGTTAAACTATACGTAATGGTTAGCAATACAGGGTGAATTTGAAATAGGTATGTCAGTTTGATGTGTGAATAGTTTTAAGGGTCGATTGTTTTATTTTACAAGAGCTGAAACAATTTTTAATTTGTATTTGGTTTTTCGGTTTATCCATGCAATGTAGTTGAGACAGCTTTAACAAAAACTATGGTAAACATAATATAGTATCACACCTGTAATCTCTGAGGGGTAAGGAAGAGACATATTAGTACATCCACATTTTGTTAAGAATCAAACAATTTTGAAAAAACATTGTATCAATATCCTGTTTTATAATACAAAATCGATATAAACAGTTGCAAGTCTTAAAGACCAGGCAGCAAATAAAAGCTTCTTACAAAACACTGGGGAAAAAAACTAAATCAATACCTATTCAGCAACAGCAATTATTTTCCCGGTCTCATCTCTTATTTCCCTGATAAAAAGTCAGACATCGAAAACAGTGTAGATCGAGGCGAAGCCATGATAATTGGACTGTCAAACCACTGGGACTATTGTTAGATTGTTTTAACTCGATGTCAAAAAACTGGGGCCGCTGATTTTTTTAGCTACATGGCGACCTGGCTGGTTTTTCAATTGTTTTTTGACGGTTGTACGTGGAAATCAAGCTGTGACGTTGGGTTTTTGGTTTTGAGTTGTTCAATATCACCCTATTTTGCTTATTATTTAAGGTGCGGTAAAGAGAGTGAAGCTCTTTTTTTTTTGGGGTTGGGAAATCAGCAAATAACCCCTCCCGCTCTTGGGCAGAGCGAAAGGGAGTGTCAGAATTCTACTGACTAAAAACCACCCATGTTCCTTCTTAGCACTATATGTCATGGCCGCGGTATCTCTTACAACATCCCGCAGCCATTTTATTGTATGCATCGGGCATCAGCTAGTGTTATATATACCAAGTTGTCCTACAAATAACATGCAGTTCGCGAAATTACCAGAATTAATCACAGAGACGGCGTAATCACTGTACTAGACTGTACCTCTTATCATCATCTGCCTAGCCTTTTCCCAACTATATTGGGGTCGGCTTGCAGTCTAACCGGATGCAGCTGAGTACCAGTATTTTACATGGAGCGACTGCCTATCTGACCTCCACAACCCAGTTAATACTAGGTAATACGATACCCTTTGGTAAGACTGGATGTCAGGCTATCAGGTCACTGACTACCCGTAACGACTGCCAAAGATCTATATATGGCACCCGGGACCAACAGCTTAACGTGCTTTCCGAGGCACGGAGGAAACTCGGTATGTAATGGGCGGTCACCCATCCACAGATCGACCTAGGCAAGCGCAGCTTAACCTAAAGATCGACCCGAGTGGCAGTTCTTATTAAGCCACGAGCTCCTCCTACCTGTCCTCCTAGACTGTACCGCTTAATGAGTGGTTTTTTCAGAAATTCTTTTACAACTATACCTACTATTATCATCAACATCAACAGTTTACCAAATGAGTTCCATCAGTTATTCGTAACTTTGTTTGATTTCCACCAATAACTACTAATATTATATTTTCCTCTCTATTCATATTTTTCCTACATTTAAAATATCAATAGAGAAACATTTCTACGTCAACACGCAAAGCTTTACCAAAAAAAGAAAGAATAAAAAAATGTTTCTTTATGAATAAATTCAACGCAGAAATCCCTCACGGAGGTTCCATAGAAAAATATCTTTATTTTTTTCCGCGGCATGCGCCATTTGGTTCATTCGTTCGGTCGTTGAACTGATAAATCATTCATCGTGCAGGGAATGACTGGTGTTACGAATCAAAACGTAAGTGCGAATATTGCTCGAGGTTACACTTTATTCGAATAGCGTTTTATTTGTAAATTGGTTATTATAGTTAAACGATTTATTTTATTAATCCATAAAGCTATCTGAAGCCTCATAATAATAAAATAGTAATTAATTTTATTGTGAGTGTTGTATTCATGTAAATTTAAATAATATTACAAAATGTCACGCCTGTACGCCAGGAAACACAGAGAGGTGTTTGACACATTTTGCTAGAAATTCTTAAGTGTTATAGTGTAACACCCATATAAATAGTGCCGACTCAAGCAATTTTTAAACTTGGGTCGACTGTCGTTGTCATGACAACAGGGAGACAACACCCACCAAATCAATCCTACAAATTCTTGGCCGCAATTAGCGGATCTTCGAAAAATGTACTTCTTCCGTTTTTGTACATTGCCTCCTGCACCAGCCATCCTTGTCAATCCTAAACATTCTGCTTTAATCAATGTGACAGCACGGTTGGCGCAATGGCTCAAGCAGTTGACTGCTGCGCTACATGTAGCGGGTTCGATTCCCGCATGGAACAAATATTTGTATAGCCTACAGATAGTTTTTTCAGGTCTGGGTATGTGAGTTTAAATGTCTGTGAACGCACCTACGATACTACTATTTTTTTAAAGAAAAAAAATGTTAAAGATACCTATCTAAGTATAATATCTGTCTAGATTGAAAAGTGGGCGTTTATGTAAAATTATAAACAAACTGTAGGTAAGCGGGTCAAGTCCGACTAAAATTCAATCCACGACTAAGGATACCAGTGAACGCGGGCCTGTGGACGGTGAGTGATGGGCTAACTCGCCGTCCGTCCGTCTCACGACGAAAACAGGCCGTGTCGACGGCGCGTTCGTGTTCCACGCGCGCCTCAAAGAGATGTCAGCAACATGGGAGGGGCCCGAAAGGGCCGACGCCTGTCGGGGCTGCGGGTAGTCCTCTGGTTATCGCGGCCTCGACATAGAGGGCGAAGAAGGAACATGGGTGGTTTTTAGTCAGTAGAAGTCTGACACTCCCTTTCGCTCTGCCCAAGAGCGGGAGGGGTTATTCGATGATTTTACACCCACCAAAAAAAAAAGGATACCAGTGAAAGTCTTTTGACATCAGTCAGGGACCAATCCAGGTTGGAAGACAACTAAGAATTTCCTGATGGAAGAAAACAATAGGGTAGTTAACAAAAAAAATAAAAATCAGAAAAATTTAAAAAAAAATTTGGACACGTATTTTTTCTTTTTTCACGTAAACAAACAATAAAGACGATACAGTGCTTCGAAAAGTCGCGTCAAGTCGTGTGACGTCACAAGGTTAAAAAAAAAAAAAAAAAAAAAAAAAAAAAAAAAAAATTAGATTTTTTTGCTGAAATACCCTATTACCAACACTTTTTGCTGTATTAAAAAGGAACCCTTAATACGATAACAAATTAATCAATCTCAAAACAAACTCCGTATTAAAGCCTCCTTACCTCCGACGGTTTATAACATAAACAGCATGTTCAATTAAGACATACACGTCAAAGAGTAACACTGTATAAAGATCCGGTAAGTGATACAACCCTACCGTTTAGGGGTGTCGCTCGACAAATATGAATATTTTACTAAGTCTTTTGTATACGTTCACGCGACTCGCCCACTTAAGCGACGCTGTCTCGGTATTTCTTTACTAAACATCGCTTTTCATACAATACACTGCTTATGTGACAAGGGGTGAGAGTTTAAACAAAACACTGTCTTAGTTTGATGCAGTTCATAAAATACGTTAAAAAGTGCTACTGATTTTATCGCATTTTTTTATATAATGCAGGGTATATTTGCCCAATGAACGCGAACATTTCAAAGTCATAATCGCTAAGGAATATTAGGGTCTTGAACACCGATCCTGGTCTGTTTGGCATTTCCAAAGACTCAGTTGGGGAACCCTCCAGTCTAAGCTGATGCAGCTGAATACTAGTATTTTACATGGAACTACTGCCTATCTGACCTCCACAACTCCGTTTGTTCTGGTTGATACGATAGCCTTTGGTAAGACTGCTTGTTAAGTTCTCAGACTCTAGAGATATACATGGCAGCCGGGACCAACAACATAACGTGCTTTCCCAGGTACAATGGAAACTCGGTATGTAACGGCTGGTGACCCATCCACTGAAAAACGTAGGCAAGCACGGCTTAATCTAAAGATCAACCCGTGCGGCAGTTATTATTAAGCCCAGAGCTCCTGCCTGAACGCCGATCTGATGTGCTAATCGCGTAAAGTTTCATTGGTCAAAACAGCTCGTAGTCAGTCGTAAATCGAAAAATATACGCAAGCGTTTAATTTTAAAGAACATAATGAAGTGAAACAAACCTGTGATCACAATCAGATAGCATTACTGAAAATAGGCACCGGTCATTGACTTTCAGCATGCTTACAGGATGAACACAAAAGATACAAATATTGTAACAAAAGGAAGCAAATTACTTTCAATAATTCAAACATAATTTCAGAAAAACATGACGACGAAGGCGAGTAATAGAAAGCCTATATCTTGGAACAAGAATACATAATGTACCAACCACAAATAAATTAGGACAAAGGCAGAAGACTAAATTCAATAACAAAAGTGACAATCGGAGCATAATTTAACATTCCAAATTAATAAAACATTTCAGTATTTAAAGGAAGACGACCTTTGACCATTTCCATCACATTATGATGTCGTCGCTTAGACTATTCGCTTATAAGATATGAATTAATTATTGCGTTGAACTTAGCGTGGTTTGGACCGTGGTCTGTGTTTCAGTGGGATTAGAATAACAATTAGGACTCGTTTAATGTGAGAAGCTGCTGCGGGTGCTAAGGCTAACACGAAATCGCTCTCCAGGACTAGGTACGCACGATGACCAATCAAGCTATAAAAAACCAGTTTAAGCGGATTTCTCATGGCACGGGAAATTTATGTAAAGCGAGGGCATGCTATACTGGTACTTATAGCTGGATATGTCGCTGTTATTACCTTCCACAGATGCTGCAGTTGTGGCCGCAACGCACACCCTCAAGCAACATGCGTGTTTTAGAATCGCGATTAGCCGCATACTGACTGAGCGAGCAGCCTCACAACGCAGCTTCATGCAAAAAATGTACAGACCGAGGCAGCCATGCTTAGGATTGGGCAAATGCTAAGGCTACCTCGCGAGGCTGCTAGCTCAGCCAGTACGCGGCTATTCAAAGAGAAGTCAAGAGAATAAATTAAAAGTTTGTGGTAGAAACCACGAGTCATCACGACATGAAACAAATAACAAGCGCACAAGAGTGACTGAAGGGGCAAGCATGGCTAACGAGCGATCGTCGATTGTTTTACATTGTGGCTCACTTTAATGCACGCATACTCAAAAGTTGATGAAACGACAGATGTATAAAGATCAAAATAGTTGCGATACGGTACTTTTGTGATGGTATTTTGTTTGCTTCGTTAAAATTCGGGCTGTCCTCCTACCCTTGATGGCCCGCTAAAAACTGATGCACTTCGACCAATAAATCGCTCTCGCCATCGCCACGCTACCACCTCAATCACCGTGCCACCTCCCTAGACAAGGCCTTGGTATCAAATGTACACAGATTCTATTAACAATGAACTTGAAACATGACCTTTGTTTCCTCTTGTAGTCTCAAAAGGGGTGTGAAGGAATGCTTTTGTGTATCCCTGATCCAAAAAGGGTAACCACTACATAGAACACAACTTGATACCCTAATGATTAAAATAATCGAACTTTAAAAATAGTATCATCTCATGTTGATACATCCTTGAACAGAACGTTAATAAACTAAAACAAGCTTCAAGTTGCTGTTTCTTTATTGATATTCTTGTTAACAACTATTTCAGAGTAATTTACAGAAGCACTTCTTCGTTGTTTTTTTGTGTCTTTGTTAATTTTTAAATCAGTTGGTCACGTACTGGGTGGCCACGCCAATATGTGCAGTATATGTGGAGAGGCGTTCAATAAGACCTCCAAAGTGCAGCTGTATGGACACTTAAGACATTCCAGAAACACGCTTAGGATTGGGCAACTACAGTACACCGGTAATTATGTCTTGTGACTGTAAGAGCTTTGATATCTATGTTTTACTGATATTCAAAAGTGCCTGTAATTGCTTCACTATTCTGGTCAGCAACATTGCATGATGTATGAATTTACAATCCCCTATTCTGTTATGTCAACTTTACCAGCCGATAGACGTCGCGTCGACTGCTGGAAATAGTCCTCCCCCATGAACCGCCACGCGGGTTGGTGGGTCGTATCCAGAGGATTCTTTTCATTACTCCAGAACTTTTCCACCCCGTGTTATATTTTAAGAGAAAAAGTAATCTGAGAAGAAATATTCAGTCTTTGTTTGGCGACACTTCTAGATTAACATTCCTGTTTGCGCCAATCATCAGCTAAGTTTTTGTCCATTATCATTACAAAACTCCTCCTAGACCTCTTTACCCAAAACTTATCCCACAACCATTATCACTTAATTACCACAAAGTCCAAGACTTAAGTCCGAAGTCCTAATAAATACTGGCTTAGACTTTTTAAATATTCAGAAGGCGAGAATTTTGACGCTCATCCGAGGAGATATCAAAGTATTTTCATTAGGCTAAAGTGAAATTCATTTCCCCGAAGCCAATAGCTGAGTTCAAACTTTAGATATTCAACGTCGACTAAGAATATTAAAGGAATTTTCATAATCCATCAATTTACTTGTGTAAAGTCCGTTTTAGCTGGTTCACGTTCAATTGCGCAGATAATTTTACGAATGAATCTGTTTTCAGCTATATAAGTTTTATTATGATGAAGATCCTTTAAGTTTGGATTTTGTTCGTAAATAACACTATTATATTCGCATGCCTGAGGAGTATTTCGGTCGTTGACCTTCGTAGGTAGTGTCTTGAAAGAGCAACGGTTTATTGTTAGAACTGATTTTATAAGAACTGTTGATTAGGTGACAGACAACACGTCCTAAGCTGTCCTAGTTCTCTATTTAGCTAAATAAATGTATTCTATTTTATTTTCTACTAATGTCTGCCCGCGGCTTCGCCTACGTGGTCTCGTCGGGGTAATATATTAGAGCCTATGATACAATTAATTAAGCTTTCTATTATTAAAATAGTTTTCAAAATTGGTTCAGAGATTACCCGCTACAACCTCACAAACTTACCTTTTTATAATCATTGTTTTTCTATGAGCAACTTTTTGAGCCGTTGCTGTCTACGTATGCAAACAAGTAAGAGTAAAAACGTAGATACAGTAAAACGCCACGTATACAGTAATCCGACTCTGTATAAAAGTAGAAACTGTACCTACGAGTACATCAACGTGAGATCTTTCTAATGCTAATGAGAGAGCGAACAAAAACTCTGAATGTAGTTCATAAACAGAAGTGTCACCTAGGGAAATGACTTCACAACGACATAAATTGTAACGTAGTCCATTTACCAAAAATTCGGACCTTTGAGTACTAAAACAAACAATTCGTGTACAGTACTTTGTGATGCCATATTGTGGTTGCTTGTTTCAGACTAGGATAGTTAACAAAAAGAAAGGAATTAGTCCGTCAGATAGATTTCCACAAACTATTGGACACGTATTTTCTCTTTTTAACCGACTTCTAAAAGAAGAAGGTTCTCAATTCGTCGGAAGTATTTTTATTTTATGTATTTTCCCCGATTACTCGAAGATGGCTGGACTGATTTCGATTTTTTTTTGTCTTGTTTGAAAGGGTATACTTCCCAGGTGGTCCCATTATCGTCAAGTCAGGATCTGATGTTGGGATCTTGGAGAAATAGAGCTTCAAATTTTATAGGAACACGTGATTTGAGTAGTTTTTAGTGATCCCATTTTAATTTGGTAAAGATCTGATGAAGAACTTCGGAGATAAGCAACGGAACTCCTCAATAAATAATAGCAAATGGACTGGGATTTCTGAAATCACATGTCTGTCTATTGTTTACACCAATTCATAACATAACATCACGCCGGTACGCTTTCACTTTTTATTGGTTCACATCTGCTTACCTCTTAAGCAGATGTGAACCAAAGAAAAGTGAAAAAAAAAAATTAAACCGACTTCAACGAAAAATACAAGAACAAAAATCAGTTTCTGAAGTCAGACAAAAAATCAAATCAAACAAACAAAAGTCACCGACTTCAGAAGCTGATTTTTGTTCTAAAGTTTATTTGTTGAAGTTGGTTTTATTTTTTGTTAAAAACATATAAGTAAACAATGCTGTGCTTTGAAAACTACTTACTTACTTAACTATGTACAGTGCTTCGAAAACTCGTGTCACGTCATATTCTAAGACGTTAGTATGATTTTATACCGGAGAGTGACGTCACAAACCCCCACTCAAATCTTTGACGCGTTTTATCTTCTGCAATTTTTATTGATTTGATAAAACAAAAAATACGTATCCAATATTTTTCGATAATCTAACAGACGGACTAATCACAATCATATTTTTTTTTAGTCAGAAAACATCCCTATTGTGAAAACCATATTTTCGAGTCTGCCTCGTTGGTCTTGTGGTTGCAAGTGCGACTGCTGAGCAAAAAGTCCTTTGTTAGTTTCCCGGGTCGGCTAAAGTGATGTCGTGTTTTTCGTCTGGAATTTCTAAGTACCAAAATCTACGGCGTCTACATTTGATGCCCTGTTGATGTCAATAGGCTCGCCCAGTTACATGAAACATAAACATAACTTGCGAAATATGGGTGTTCTGTGTGGGAGATCATTAAATGACTCCTCCCGCTATGGGCGGAGTGGACGGGAGTAACAGATTTTTAGGTACTGACGAAAAACCACCCATGTTCCTTCTTAGCCCTTTTTTTTGGGGGGGTTGGGAAATCATCAAATAACCGGAGAGGTCGCTCTTGGGACTTCTACTGACTAAAAACCACCGATGTTCCTTCTTAGCCCTTTATGTCAAAGCTGCGGGATCTCTTACAGCATTCCGCAGCCCCGACGGGCGTCGGCCGTTGCGGGTCCCTTCCTTGTTGCTTGTTATGTTGTTGATTAAATAAAATACCATTTAAGGCAGACTTGGTTTATTATGTAGACACACATATATCAATCAGAAAGGCAGACAGGAGCAGTATCTCAGACGAGATCCAGAGTAGCAGTGCGGGGTCCACATCGCACTGTCATAGACAAACCATAGTGATGTCCATATTAAGAACATACTAAATAGTGATGTTACAACAAACATCACATCTCTTTGAGGCGCGCGTGGTACACGAACGCGCCGTCGACACGGCCTGTCGTCGTCATAAGACAGACGGACGGCAAGCTAGCCCGTCAGTCACCGTCCACCGTCCGCGGCAGCTGGGTTCTCTCCCTCTCGCGTTCCGCCACCCTTCTTAGCCCTTTGAGTCTCTTTCCAACAACCTGCCGCCCCTGTAGGCTTCGGGCCCGTGTAATCTATTAGGTATTTTTATTTTATTCCTCTGTTTAACCTTTCGGGGATTTCATGCATGTTATTTTTTTTTTTATTAATAGGGACAACAAACAGTTACATTATGAGAACTTAAAACTAGTTAAACAATATTATATTTTAAGCGGCAGCCTTAATTTTGTTAAAAAAAAAATACGATAAACACAAAATAACCTAACCTTTAATTGATTTTACAAACAATCAAATACACAATCAGATTTATAGCATAAAAATAGCACAAAAATAACACAAGAAAAATAAGTAAGCAAAATACAGTTTACGATAGGAGCGATGTGGTCTCGGTGAAATCCTTGAACAAAATGGACGAGTGGTAGGGCGCGCACGGTTTACATAGCCTCGCCCGACGTTGGTTTTGGATGAGTTTCTTCATAATAATATAATTGTGTAGGTATATGAAATATTATTGTTTCGTATTGAGTTAAAACCACACCAAACCCTTTCGGGTAACCATGACTCGATACCCACAACGAACAGAGCCTACTCGTAAAAACAATTCAACCCATCCAGTAACAGTTCAATCCATAGCATTTGAATCAATTTGTTGGTCCAATACCGGCCGATCACATAAATCACAAATCGCCACTATATATTACTGTTATGTGCGTACACATGACGGTTGGAACGGTCGCCGGCCAACGACAGTAATTCGCTGAATTTTATGCATTGCGTGGACTATTGTATGACGTGGTTCGGAATATGTTGTGGGGTATCATTTGTTTGGTGTCTGTTATCTGGTTTGTTTTATAGATCGGTACTGATAGTCGTTGTTTTGTGAACTGTGTTTTAAAATGGTAGAAGGATTTGTGCATGATTGCTTTGTAATCAACTTTTGGAAAGTATTTATTGGCACACATTGAAGTATAAAATCAATAGTATGGATAATACTGCGATGAAAGTTCAAAGACTTTTTGATACTGACTCTGGTCTGAATCTGAAAGGTTATTGTACAGCTATAGCATATAACAGGACCCTAGGGGAGAAGAAGTAATAACTGCACAAGAATAATTAGATGCACGGCTATATTCATAAGTAACACCGTCATTTTGATTTTTTAATACAATTCTTCACATTTATTCAAGAAAAATTACAAAATATTATCACCAACAGTGGCTCTCTTTTAACGTCTTTTGAGAAGCAAGGATCGTACCTTATATCACAATATATTTTTACAAGTTTTAAGCTGGCTTTTGACTAAGGTATGTAATATATATTACATCTTGAGCTATATGTATATAACATCCCGCGTTGGAGATGTAATATACGAGTATATGTAGCACAGTGTGAACGGTCGCGTACAAAATGAATGACGAGCGATAAAATATTATATCTCAAGATGTATTAAATATTCCATAGTCAAAAGCCATGCTCAAGCATGGCCTCTTCTTGCATAGGTACAACTATAACTCATCATCTCAGAAGTGACCTCCTTTCTAGCCATAGGTATACATAGTTTAAGGTCAATTCACTAAGTATAATTTAGGCACCAAGTTAATTTTTCTCTCCATAAAATTATTTTGTATTTCACCAGCCTCCGCTTGTTATAAAAAATAGGTAAGGCATCGGTTCCTTATGAATGGAATTGATTTCTAAAGACCGTGTGGGTAGCTCAACGATACTTGTAAGTTGCAATGTCCCTGCTAGCAGTCATTACTGGCCTATTGAGAACATTCTATACTCTCTGTGTGGGTATTTGAGTAGTAGATAGTGGTTCGATATGCTGCTGGCATGGTTTCTTGGTATGTGGTTTCATGGTTCTCTCTCAAGTATTTATTTCTTATAGATGAAGGTAAATTATCGAAAACAATGATTGTAGCTATCAATGGCTTCATTCAAGCTAATATACAGGGTTTATTCTACTCATCATCATCATTATTTCAGACAAACGACGCTCACTGCTGGACATAGGCCTCCCCCAGGTGTCGCCACATTGACCGGGCCCGTGCGTCTCGCATCCAGCAGATCCCCGCAACCTTCACCAGGTCATCGGTCCACCTAGTGGGCGGCCTTCCAACGCAACGTCTTCCAGTTCGCGGTCGCCACTCCAGAACTTTTCAGCCCCTTTTTTAACTTTTTATTCTACTAACCATTTGATATCATTAATAATACCACCATTATAACCTAAGATAGATAGATTCCCTTATAGGTCTAGAGATTGCAAGCGTAAATATTGAGCAATGAGGTCATAGGTCTAGAGATTTCAAGCGTGACTGCTGAGCAATGAGGTCTTTGGTTTGATTCCCAGGTCGGGCAAAGTGTTATTTGGTTCTGCCATTAAGAATAGGGTATTTCACAAAAAAAAATAATAAGTCCATCAGATAGATTTTCAAAAAATAATGGACAGGTATTTTTTTCTTTTTCACTTAAACAAAAGATGAAGAAGATACAGTGCTTCGAAAACTCGCGTCAAGTCGTGTGACGTCACAAGGTTAGTACTTTTTTACCCACAAAGTGACGTCAAAAGCCCCCCCCCCCCTCATGATTTTTGACACGTTTTTATTTTTAAATTTGATAAAACAAAAGACATGTATACATATATTTTTCGATAATCTATCAGACGGAATAATTAGATTAGTTTTAAAAGGCAGATGATGACACAAATCATAAATACTATGATTACACAGCACTAAAAATTGTAACAGAATATAAATCCCTCGAAACCACCCCGAGCACACTAATCACGACCAACCTTCAAGCCATTAACGCCATGTAGATCCATGATTGATGAACCATCGAACATTTTATCTTTATCTCGAACATCCAACAAACATACAAATCTGAAACGTTGTTCCATTCAATCGGGAGTGGGAAATGTATGCGCATACATTCAACCTCGTTAGAGTCCCACTTTCAATAGACCACGGATATCAGTGTGTACTAGATGAGATATTGTTACTGGGTATGATTGAGTGATGGTGAGTGCGGATTAAATAAATTATTTTGAGGTATGTATGCAAGATTTGTGAGTCGCTCCGTATAAAATATTGGTATCCATTTGAGATGAAAGCCCCAATAAAAGAAAAAGATAATCATGAATACGGAGACTTTTATAATCTCTGTTGATCACATTTTTATCCGACTGCAGCGAAGCCGAAATGCAAGGTCATTTGCTCTAGTTTAGAAAGCATTCATTTTATTATAATTATGTAGATAGCTCTAAATAAGATCAGGGTGTATAGACATGGGAAGTGATAACAAAAAAACTTGTTAAATAATAAAAATAAAAATTTTGGAGATAAAAATTAGTCTTACCTACGTCGAAAAAAGAAAAAGATCTTTAAACAAAACAAGTTTTCACGCGTGGTTAATCAGCGAGTAACAAACAAAGTAAAACGTTACTAACGAAAAATAAGTTTAAAAACTAAAACCCGACTACGAATAAAAACACAGACTAATAAAACCGCGTTTAGTTTTTAAACTTATTTTTTTATTTGAATTTTATTTTTGTGTGTGTTATTCAATAAATATTCGTATTAGTATGTTACTTTCATAATGTAATATTCTACTTAATGTTGGTTTGTTATTTACGTAGTACGCGTAAATAACACAGACTACACCGCGAGAACTGTTTGACCACAATCTAAACGTATATGTTGACTTGGACTATATATAATATAAAATACATATTTGTGATGTACTCGCCAAGACCTTTCTTTTGATACTAAACATGTTATGATTATCTCAATTTTATTTTTTTTCCGAGCTAAGAATTTGACATTTAAATTTCGTCATAAAAAGAATTGTTAAAGTTTATATAGCCTGTGTCACCCGGGCTATTCTTACGAATCTATTAACACCTCATTTATTAAAATACTTTCAGTAGTGTAGGCGCTACGCTGGAACATACATACATACATAGACTGCCAAAATCATTACCCTTCCTTTTAGCTTCGCCGTAGTCGGGTAAAAATACGGCAAAGAAATAATAATATACCCCATCCAGCGTTCCCAGTTCTTTTACATCAGATTATTCCAAAGAATATCGGGAATTTATATTCTAACGATGGCCAGTAATTGGAATTTTATATTGGATCGTGTTCGATAGCGTCAAGCCCCATTCTGTATAATTAGGGACAACAAAATTTTGACTAGATTATCGACGGGTGTTGACACAACGTATATTTTATGTGATTAATTATGTTGTTATCCTGATCAACAAAATAAGAAAAAAAACTGAGGTGTCAAGGGACACCCGGATGGAACGAAGTTAAAGTCTATCGCAAACAGCACAAGAATGACCAAAAGAACTAATAATAATAATAAAAAAAAATAAAAAAAATTAAATATAAAATATCTGGCTTGCTTTCTATAAGAGAGAGAGAGAGAGACAGACAGAGAAACATGCGACGCCGCACAGCTTACAATAGCTTACTATAGCAAAAAGTGTCGTGACAACTTTTCGTAAGAATTTTTTCCGTCTAGCCCCCTTTCACAACGCGCGATAAGGAACTTCGTTCCAAAAAAAAATTGACATGTTGTTTTAAACCTATACCTAATTAGTAGACAGGTAAGGTGCTTGAGAACAGCAGTCATTGTGCCGATAATCGTTACGGCCAATGGGTCAATACCCTCGACCAACATCTAAGGAGGCTCTGGCTTGGTAGCTGGATCAAGGGCTTGATTCAGAAAGCAGTACTTCGTGACACGGAAGAGCCCTGACAATAAAATCAACTTTCCTCATTATTATTGCCTAATAACCAAATGCATGAACGTAGACGATGCAGGAGTATCTAAGGATCGTAGCAGATCGTGTGCAGTGGTCAGTGCCTACCCTCACGGAAAATAGCGTGAGCTTAAGTTTTATGTATTGTATCGTTAAATTAATCACCAAAAGCATGGTCAAAAGATGTCATATAATAATAATATTACAAGACCCCACAGCATTTCCGACAACCCAGCAAAACCTCATACAAAAAAAATGTACACCCAGCTCACTCCATTTTCTTTTACTCAGCAATGAATCCCGAAATCATCAACTTTGTAAAAAATATGGCCCCTAAATATATCTATCGTATTGATAAGTAATACGTGCTTACATGTTATGGTTAGAAAAACCCATACGTTCGGAGTTTTCATGAAACTTTTATCAAGGAAACGGGAAGCGGGTAAAACCATAAATAATTTATTACCAGAACGTTTTAATACCTACATTTTTATGGTTGTACTCTTTTTTTATATTCGATTTTCGGAGTTTTTTATTCGGATGTGAAACGTTCTATCAAATGGTCGTTATCTCGATCGGTTTTTGGTTAAGTCTTTAAAGCGCGTGTTGTATTTATGTTTTAGCTTTGTATTCGATTGGATTTTTGATCGGAAAAAATTACGAGCTTCAATACAAACTTTTATCCTCTGTTGAACTCAATTACGAGAGGATTTTTCAATAATCTTCTGTAATTGTGCTAAATTTCGTTGTTTAATCTTTATAATTTAAATTAGGTTTCAAAAATTGTGTTTACACATTTTAACATAAACGAAAACAATCGTTAGAATAAATAAAAGGGCGTTTAGACTAAGTACTCCTCCTCCTTAACAGCGATGTCAAATGTGCCCAGAAGACTGGCAGCATTGCCACGACAAATGGCAATGCTAATCCTTTGGCCAAAAAATACTTAAGACCAAATTCCGGTCATCAAAACAACTCGAAGAGTTACCTACTGAGTAAAAAGATCTTCTTCTAAAGAGTCTTAAACAAAAAAATATTATCTTTTCAGTTTTAGAATTTCTCTAGGAACCTTTATTTTAGTCCCAGCATCAACGCTATGTACTCTTCTAATAAACCCACACCATTTATCATAACACCTGCTGTCACCTCAATCGCCAATCGTCCCCCATGATATTGAGTTGGAACTTTTTTTTTAATATAACTGCGTAAACGGAGAACCGAAGCACTTTTTCTACAATTTCCATGTCTGAATATATTTTCGGGAGGAGATAAATTGTCCGCACGTGATTCGGCAGAACGCGGTGGTGACATACGAAAAATTGTAACGTAATAAATTGAAATTATTTTGTTGTGAGATATTTTGAGTTATTGGTGCGGTGTGCCTTTCTGGATATGGCTGGTTTTCTAAGTCACAGAAAATTAATAAAGACTAGAAATAGGGTAGACGACAAAAATATAGATCAGATAGATTGCCAAAAAATATTGGACACAAATGTTTTCTTTTTTCACGTAAACAAAACATGAATAAATTGATTTAAAAACTCGGTTGACAGCACATTTCAGTACATTTTTTACCTTAAAGTGACGTCACAAGCCCCCACTCATGATCTTTGACGCATTACGGATGTTTACTGACTTAAAAAATATTATTCTAATTAGTCCGTCTGATAGATTATCGAAAAATATTGGATACGTATTTTTTGTTTTATTAAATTGTGGTGGTTGTAGTGGATTCAGAAAACAGAAAATGTTATACTCAGACGATTATGTCAAAAGTTTACTATTACTGCGAAATCCTTCTTTTTTGGAATGTGGGAAATCATCCTCCTCCTGGGACTCCTCCCTCTCTGGGCGGAGTGGTAGGGAGTGTCAGACTTCTACTGACTAAAAACCACCCATGTTCCTTCTTAGCCCGTTGTGTCCGAGCATGTGGTATCTCGTCCGAACGCGCAGCTACTGAGGCATCCTCAATTAGAGTAAATATGTGTAACAAAGTCATACGGCTTTGTTTTGGACAGGCATTTAAAAATAATTCGTTACAAATAAATTACATCGTTGACAGAACAAGCTATAATAAATAACGCATCTACAGTATTTTTACAAGTTATTATGCCTTGTGACTGTAACTGTAGCTTCGTTTTATTTAGTTTTTCTGACATTCAAAAATGCCTGTAATGGTCTAATTGAAATAAATGCTTTGACTTTGCATGGGTATAATTAAGAACATACCTACCTCTAATTTACGCGACATCGCTAGTAGGTTTAGTAATGTCAAATATTCAATAATTTCATCAACGTTTTTATGCAAAAGCAGAATGAGGAAGACTCAAATAAGGATGATTATTTTCGAGCGATAAAATATGATATCCTAAGATGTAATATACATCCCATGGTCAAAAGCTGGCTTTAGGCACAAGTAATTCCCGTCGGGGCTGCGGGTTGTACACTAGCCACCGCCGCCTCGACATATAGGGCTAAGAAGGAACATGGGTGGTTTTTAGTCAGTAGAAGTCTGACACTCCCTTTCGCTCTGCCCAAGAGCGGGAGGGGTTATTTGATGATTTCCCACAACCACCCGCAGTCCCAACGGGACCCACAGCCCCGACGGGACCCGCAGCCCTCACGGGCAGTCGTCACCCCTACGGCCGTTTTAGTAACAGCGTTTCGTAACCAGTTGCGTGTAATTCACAGGTAGTGAGAAGTAAAGTTAACACTAAAATTCTGACAACCAACCAGTCTTCATGGCTCCTACATAGCTATCCAATTATTTCCATTCAGTTACAAAAATACGAAAATAGCACCTAAACCTACCTTTTATTCTTATCATCTGTACTAGAATTGGTTACAATTACGAATCCAAACCCTTGCTTAAAATATTCTGTATCGACCGACCCCGCTTTTATATTCGGTACCTTACCTTACGGCCGCAAGTCCGTTTAGGCACTTTGCTTAAACTACAGATTTTAAAGTAGAGGATTTGCTAAAAAAGAAAACTTTGATTGACAGTTTTCAAATAAGAATGTCGTCCTTTTTGGGAAGTTGGTTATATACATGTCGGTTACATCAAGACGCCTGCAATACCCCAAACGGTAAACAAAGAGATTTGTCAGATATGTTTAAATCCCATACAGGAGGAGGCTGCCAGCCTATTACTTTCAACTGGGCACAAATTCAGACTCAGTGCTAATGAAAAATTCTATGACAAACTAGGGCATCGAACTGAGATCCTAATTTTCAGCGTTCTCGCTTGCGACTTGTAAATCATACATGCATAAACTTAAGCCCTTTTCACATGAAGGTAAGCAGAAACCTCAGAACGCAACCTTACTTCTTTTGCCTCGTTCACATTTATACATCTAGTCATTTACCAAAATCATAAAGCAGATAATATCCATGACCAGATATTACACAAAAGAGGAGTTAGCAAGCTAATAGAGATTAAGTCGTTGATTCAAGTTAAACTTTCAGTTAACCAACTAGCTTTAGTAAAACTCTCGCATGCAGTTTTAAATGATGTGAGAATTTTGTCGGATTTTAACTGTTTAATGTATGTAGGTAAAGTTTGGAAAGTGTAACAATTGTTGAGGAGTAGAATTTTGGGGTAAAAAGCCCTTGTTTTGTGGGAATAGTGGGTTGAACAGGTTTTGATAGGTTTTGATAATTCTCGAGACATTTTAAATCTTTTACGTATGGGTCCACTACCAAACAAAAACCTGTGAGCGAGTAACACTTAACTCTGAAACGACAATGGCTGTCAATCATATCTCAAAAAGATTTTAAGCATTATCCTTAGTGTGTATTGTTTGTATAACGGAATTTGACAGAACCTATATTTTTTACTGGTAAATAGCTGATGTTATCAATAACTTGATAAGGTCTATCCTTATTAAAAAAAAGGATTTGTGTAAAAATTAAACTCATATTCCTGCCTTTAGCCCATTCTATAATTTGTTCTTATCTATATATACTAGTGTCTCGCCCCGTCATTTTCAACATACACGCGGGCGAAGTCGCGGGCAAAACTTAGTTGTTACTAAAATTGGGAGATAACATTTTTGTAATAATTTCCCGCGAACGAAGGTCGAGGGCAACAGCTAGTCCTTCAATATGACTATTAATTTATTTAACAAATATATGGCCGTATACACGCTACGAAGAATAATTATGACTGCTTTTCTGATACAAGTATGCATTAGGCCTGCTACTCGATATGTCAAAGGCCTATGATAAAGTATCATATACCATATTACTAACTAAACTTTATGGTTCCGGTATACGTGGCCATGCTTACAATTGGTTTAAATCATATTTGAGTGAGAGAAAACAAATAGTTCAGGTTGAAGATCACAATATTAAAAATAGGGAAACAAAAATAGTTCGATCCCAAATGAGAAATCTCACATGCTCCATCCCTCAAGGCAGCGTTCTAGGCTGCATACTATTTTTAATATACATAAACGACCTCCCAAAAATTCTAAATAAACAAACTACATTACCAGTACTATTTGCCGATGATATCTCCATACTTGTGAAATGTGACAAAAGTTGTGACCCAACTACAATCTTACAAAATACTCTCCAGACAGTAACACTTTGGCTACAAGATCACAATTTAGAAATTAACTGTAAAAAAACTAAAATGATGCAATTTAGGTCGTATAAAACACCCCCCCTAAGCTCTAATATAATTTTTAATGCCACCCCTATAGAATCAGTAACCACATTTAACTTACTCGGTATAAACATAGACACGCATCTCAATTGGAAAAAGCACATAGAAACAATTAAATCTAAATTATCTAAATTTACCTACGCCTTGTTCCAACTTAAGTACAGCACAAATACAGAAACAGCGCTATCGGCATACTACGCTTACGCAAATTCGTGGCTGAGGTATGGAGTGATGTTATGGGGAAACAGCGTCAACGCAAGTGAAGTATTTATAATACAAAAAAAGTGTGTTAGAATACTGGCCCATATTGACAATACCCAAAGCTGTAAGCCATATTTTGTTAAGTTAAAACTCCTAACTTTACCTTCTTTATATATACATGACCTTTGCATATTTGTATTTAAAAATAGCAACATATTTCCAAAAACAAAAGACATTCATAACGTAAACACACGCCATAAAAATAGATTACATCTTCCACCGTCTCGGATCAAAATGCTTTACCATAGCCCATATTACATGGCAATAAATTTTTTTAACAAATTACCGGAACAAATAAAACAAGAAACCAATTTCAATAAGTTTAACAGAAAATTAAAAGAATATCTAACACATAAATGCTTTTACTCGGTCACAGAATACCTAGAACAAAATATTTAAGTAGTGGGTAAATATTTGACATTTGATAGTTAGAATAATTAATACTTACAATTTTATTTTATTTTATTTTATTTTAATGTAAAATAACTAAATTATATCCTAACATAACTAAAACTATTCACAAACGAAAACATGGCGTCGAGAAATTCATCCGCAGTGCTGTCTACTGGTAATGGTGATAATGTACCCAAGAGGCTGGCGGCATTTGTCACGTTTGTAAGATAACGTTGTTAGGATAATTATGTAATAACATAAAAAATTAAGGTGCAAAATTTTAAATTATGTAAGGGCGAGTTGCGAGTTGGCTTCGGCCCCTCGTACGCCTTCCAAAGGTCCGGGACCCCAGGGTCCCGAGATTATGTCAACATTTTAAAGTAATGGTAATGGTAGTGGTAACATAAAGTAAGTAAGTAATGACATACATCTTACTATTGTGTTATTGCTAGTATTACATAATTGTTTAAAATTGTTGTTAAGTTGCCGTGCCCTAAACGGGTTTCATGTTGGAACTATTTTAATTGTACCTAACAACTAACTACACATGAATGCAATAAAGAGTTTGAGTTTGAGTTTGAGTTTGAGTTTACACGTTGGTAGATTATTCAAACCCTAAAAAAAATTACAGTTCTTTTACATATAAAACAAAATCTACACTTATATTTCTCCGCGCCATTTGCCCTAGATCTTCCTGACCCCAATATTCAATGCAATTCAAACATATTCAAAACACGTCACAATACGGTGCTCCGCAGCCCTTTTCAAAAACGCAACCTAAGGGCCTAAAAGGTAAAGCCCTTTCACCAACCAATAGAGTAATTACATCTGGAGGGTACTCCTTGAAAAACCCTAATTCCGCCCGATAAAAAATACTGAGCAAAAGACCTTCCATTTGTTGCTCCTAAGTAAACAATTTTAATCAAATCGCTGTATTTTTTTTCTACCTTAAATATTTGCACGGAAAAGTGTAGCCTGCTAGAAATGCGACGTGCCCAAATATATGACACGGAAAATAAAAATGTTTTTCTTTTAAAGACGACTCTTTAGTTTTTGTCCCGGAACTTTGTTTTAAAAGAATGGAGTCTTATCATGAAAAGATTTAGCAGTTCTGAGAGAAGATTAACTTTTGTTATAACTTAGTTTAGGTCTATTGGATAAATTGAATTAGAACAAGTTAAGGTTTTAAGATTTTCCGTTTTCTCGCTCTTTATGAAGCCGATGGCTCATTTAGTGTCAGTTCTTCTTATGGCACCGATAACTGACCCGGAAAGTTTTTAAAGAACTTTATTTACTGAAATCATTTGAAAAATGCTGAAAATAGGTTTGATAATAAACTGGGTTAGAAAAGGTTGTGAGAAAATGTTGCAATAATTCATGCTCGGCAGATTGAGGTACCAATATATTTTTACGACACTTCTGCCAAGGGAGGGAACGGCTTTTTTTATTCTGGAGAAAAACTGAGTATTGCAATTCTGTGAAGTTTAATAATAATAACATTAAACATAATCAAGATGAGTTTAACAAAATAAAATTATTACAAATAAACACGATTCTTAGAATAAATCATCGCGGATTTTCAGGTTGACAGCCTTCGAAATTCGAAGAAAATACGTAATAGCGCTACAGTACCTTATTTATTTATTACTAGCTGATGCCCGTGGCTTTGTCTGCGTGGTTGTCGGTTATCGCGACTAAAAGTAATCTTTTCATCCCCCCCTTTCAGCTCCTTAGAACCCTTTTGTCGCATTAAAAAGTAGTCCATTCTCAGGCTCTATCTGTGTACCAAAATTTCATTTAAATCGGTTAAGTAGTTTTAGCATAAAGTGCAACAGACAGACAAGATAAGTAAGGAAAAATAAGGATTATTGTAAGACCTATTTTCTTATAGCGCACACAATCATGAGTGTACCTATTATACACATTTGATTTCCTCATACTCTTTACAACCACCCACGGGTGGTTCAAGTCAATTTCTATTTGAACCCCAGGGCACAGGGTATAATATATTAAGTGCAATTAAACCTTGTTTCCTCAAACTCGGAGTATAATGGTTAATTTAAAGAGCAATTAATTTTAAATTCTCCAACTAATTGCGTTCTTAAACCTGAGACGTTATGAAATTACAAAACCCACACCTTTATATGCAAAGTTATTATGAGTTACCTACTGACGAAGCTTATTACAAGAGTTAGGTGTAAAGGTAGTACACCCACATTTTTAAGTTAAGTTTAACTCATTTCATAGGGGTGGGACAATCGCTATGTGTTACATGTGCCCGGTTGGCACAGATTCACACATTGAACTGCTACTGAGAAATTTCTGTACAAAAACCCAAAACAACTTTGCCAGGGAATCGAACGCAAGACCTAATGCCAGCAGTAGCGTTTGACCATCGAATAAAAATTCGTTGGGTTGGCAATATCGTCTAAGTCGCGGGATACACCTGGTGAAGGAACGCAAAAAACGCGAAAAAAATATAAAAGGAAATTAGCAGCTGTGGGTGATTTCGGGCTGATATTATGATGTTAAATAAGACTAACTGGTATGACAGTTTATGAAGCTAGCATAAGACCTGAGGGTCATAATTCATAATAGTTTTCATAATAGTAACTGCGTTTGTTCCAATTTAGGAAAATAGATGTATTAGGAAAATAATATGAATTCCGTGAAAAATTGTAAAATGGTCACAGACGCAGTTACTCTTATGAAAAATTCAATTTACGCTTTTAAACGCAATTCATTATTATGATCTGCTAAAGTGGCCATTTTAGACCCCCTGTAGCCAATTACAAAAACACAACTGGGACGCAAGATTCCTTTCTGGGTTTATGAAGCAAAACTACGGCTAGTATTTATATTTTGCTCTTTGAATATATTGCTAAAGTTGGGTACGTGAGAGTACTCATAACATTGAATGGTTAACCAATAATGTTCGGTAAGACAATTTGCTTGTTGCATATTGTCATGAACTTTTTTTTTCTTTTTTTTTTTTCTTTTAAAAAAACGTTGCCCCACACTAGGAATTTCTCCTGTATCGTGGGTGCGTTTACAAACATTTAATTCACACACACAAATACCCAGACCCGGAACAACTATCTGTAGGTCATACAAATATTTGAACCGTGCGGGAATCGAACTGTATTTAAAATAGGTCATGCTGTTCAATTGAATATCAATCATCAAGATTATAGCGTTTAGCCCAGTGGGCGAGGGAATACCGGTGTGGTTGTAGTCAATACAAATCTGACATGTTTATCGGACTCGCTCCGCTCTCCCCAGATCGGAGGATTTCCACATCAAGTCGGAAAAAGATCCCACTAAATGGACCAATGACCTGGTGAAAGTTGCGGGGATCCGTTGGATGCGAGACTCACGAGATCGGTCCATGTGGTGACACTTAGGTGAGGCCTATGTCCAGCAGTGGACGTTTTTCGGCTGAAATTATGATGATGATCGAAACATAAATGGTGGAATATGGTTGTACTATAAGATACATCTGCTTAACATTCGGGGATAATAAAGCTTCATATTATGTTTTCATTCAAAATACAAGTAAAGATAATGTTGCTGCCTACATACAATATATTGAATACAGGGAGTTTAATTATTTTTTTCACAATTAAACGCTTTGTATTGCATTCACGCATGAAAGGATGGGCACAAAAGCGCGCCAAATATTCCGAATGCGCCATAATGAAAGGCCGAGCTTTGCACGTTTATAATTATATTATGGATTTAAAAAGAATTTAAGCATGTGCACTTCTTTGTTTATGGTTCCGATAATGTGTTACGGGGTTTATTTTAAGCTTGCTTTTATTATTTAACATTTAACGGTCGTACGGCCACTTAAATAACCATTTTGTGTTTCATATTGATTTAGGAATGCTCGTTAGTTATCATAAAGGTCCACAAACGTTAGTGCCCATAAAACCTTCATGTGTAATCGAGTTCCGTTCCAAAGATAATTGTTAAGTTTTCTCGTACACGAGATCGTATCATATCGTTTAAATCGGAATAAAACCTGATACAAATACTGCTAGCCCACGTCATCAATTGCTGAGCAAACAATACTACGTCGTTGGTTTTATACATCTCGTCCCGCCATCTTCTAAGATGTCTCGCGGCTGCGGGTTGTGATACCGCGGCCTAGACAAAAAGGGCTAAAAAGGAAAATGGGTGGTTTTTAGTCAGTAGAAGTCTGACACTTCCTTTCGCTCTGCTCAAGAGCGGGAGGGGTTTTTTGAATATATCAACCGCCAAAAAAAAAATAAGATGTCTGCCGCGACGCCTGTTGTCGGTGACCCTGAAGTTTTTATTTTATTTTATGTGTTACTTTGTGGCAAGGCTCAAATAAATATGTTCTCCTTGATACATATTATTATGAGCCTGTAAATTGTTGCTTCAGTAATGGGAATTATGGTTAATTACTGTTTTTAACCGACTTCTAAAAAAAGAAGGACGTTCTCAATTCGGACGTTTTCGAGTATCGGAACAGAAATTATCAGGAAAATATAATTAGACGAAACGTTTACATAATTCGAACAACAATTTAGCTATTTAAGATTCTGCGAAAATAACAATGTTATTATTGAGTTGTATAACATATAACAAATACCTATGTATTGTAGCTAAGAGATTCGCAGAATCGCTTCTAAACTATCAGATCATAGGTTTAAAATCTGTCCAAATGAACCATGGTGGGTCAAACTTCCGCACCGTTAGAATTTCTATGATTTGCTTTTTGCCTTGATTAGCTTTTCTCAACTGGGGTGGGTTGATTCCCAGTCTTACCGGTTCTAGTTCAGTACCAGTATTTTACGTGACGCGTCTACCTAGATCTTACTTCCACAACCCAGTTAAGACTGGGTAATACGTCACACCCCATGCAGCTAGTGTACACATCTACCAAGCCCTTTGTGGATAACTGGCGCCATGTCAAGTTACCTGACACTGCAGAAACGGTTGAATAACACGGAAGGGACATGACATACCCGTTGGGGCTGGGGGTTGTTCCCGTTAGGGCTGCGGATTGTTGTAAGAGATACCGCGGCCTCGACATGAAAGGCTAAGAAGGAACATGGGTGTTTTTTAGTCAGTAGAAGTCTGACACTCCCTTTCGTTCTGCCCAAGAGCGAGAGGGGTAATTTGATGATTTACCATCCCCCCAAAAAAATTAGGGACATGACCTACCCACCCCTATTACTAAGCTATACCAATATCTCTAGGGAATACGTTGAGACCGGTTGTCAAGCTCATGAACTTGTGACAAATGAGAAACAAATGTATGACTGTGACAATTATGACCACTTTATGTCATCTTTCTTTATTGTGTGGTCAGTACCTGGTGTCACATTTTTTGGTCTCTGATTTGGCTTTACATGCTGTCAAGAAATATATGTCAGGCATGTTGGTTTCCTCACGATATTGAAGCAAGTAATAACTATACAATACACACATGTATTTGAAAATAAAGGGGTATGTATCTTGGGTTCGAACTCGACACCTATAACGTGGTAGTCTAACGGTCACACCACTAGACAATCACTATTGTGATGATTACTTTACGATGCACCTTATAATGAGTCCATTTCATTAGTCAAGGTTCCCAAATGTCCGAAACACGCGAGTGTTCTCTACGGTTTACAGAGGACTCATAGATAAACGATGGACAATAAATAGGGTACATGGTAGTCCATTGTGTCATCCTGTAATCGAATAAACATAACTTCCAATGTACGTAACAATGACTGAATGAATATCATAAAACTACCAATAACATTTTTTGCTAAAAAGATTACTTTACAAGTCACTTTACGTCCGGAAATCTGCAATAGATTTTAAACAACATTGCTATACGTATACAAACGATAAAGACACATTCTCTCAAACACAAAACGTCAAATTAAATCTAAAACGGAAAATGTCAAACGTAAATAAAATATAACGGAAAACACATTCCATCCGATTGAACTTTGTGAAACCATTAAAATAAATGTTTAACACATTTTGCCTTAATGGTACGACCTCAATGGAAATCCTCACATAAACGATAAAATATAATTCGCCTTACCTTATTTCCGATTTCAAAATCGAAAGGATGGAGTCGAAAACCGCTACATAATCACGACTTCTCACTGTTTTTAACACAATAATTAACTCACTTATAACTTTAACGAATTAAGAATGTATATTTATATCAAAAAAGTAAGTCTTTCTCACATATTTTCTATTTACCGGCGGCATTGTGACATTGTTCCAAGTTTATGTAACACCGGCGTAGCACCGCCGTAGACTCGTAGCAACGCTACGACGGCTCGTAGCGGACTGAAGTACTGCCGCTGTCGTAGCAAACATATAATATAGTACATAGTACACTGATGTGTATATAAAAGTTTAACTTTTTGTGTATTTAGTTGAGGTTAAACAAAATGGTTTGTACGCTTTCCGTGGTAGATAAAGTGCTTTGGTACTAGTAACGCCATCTATGACCAGGTGAAGTAATTATGTGTTCAGTTGAAAAGTAGGTTACGTATGTGTGAGTTAGGAAGGTTAGTTCGTGATTTCTGAGAATGGCCAAAAGTTTTGTACAAATATTACTGTATAATTGTTTGTTTCTGCGAATCGTTTTTGATCCGGAAGGTCAAAAGCGGACCAGTTAATTTCGGGTAACTTTATTGTTTTAAACGAAAGGTAAATTAAACACTTTTAGAAAAACATTTTTTTTACCCAACTTAGCTGTAGAAAGTATAATAATAAAAAGGTGAATAACCTTTTTAGCCCTGGCTCGTGTCAGGGCCAAAGGTTATTCACGGTTATTCGACTTTAATCCAATTTATGAAGAAGTAACAAAAGTTTATAATATGCATGATAACGGACTAAACAAAATTAAATAGAGTTTCATGAACAAGAATGTAGGAAAGTTTTTAAATACAGCGTTAATAATAACTATTGTCAATATTTAGATAGTCACTATGTGACCTCCGTAACCTAGATATAGTGGGAGGCCAATGTCCTAGCATAGTCAAAGCGTAGTTTTCGTGGTAAATTTTTTAATTCGTGGCTTAATAAAAACTGCTACTCAGGTCGATCTTAAGTTGAAGTCGCGCTTGTTTAGGTTAGTCTGTGGATGGGTGTCCATCTTGGAAAGCACATTAAGTTGCTAGTTCCTGCTGCCATAATTATACAGGGTGAAAAAAATTAAAATAAATAAATAAATCAACCCTTTACACATACGTGAACCAAGCATTCTGTACATCAAACTAAGTACCCCTACGCAAATTTTTTTGCTGGGAAACGACTTTTTTTTCGGGGTCAAAAACTCAAACGGTAAAACTCAAACTAGCACTCTTAAAACATTGTGCTAGTGGATGCTTTAAATAGTAAAAGGGTTATGGAGGTAATTTAAGTAAAGTTATAACATGAAAAACTATGTAGTATTTACAAAAACAGCTGTGCAAAATTTGGAACTTTGACCCCCAATATCTCCGTAACTAGGGGGTTCCCAGGTACGGTCTAGAAAAAAAAATATCGCTATGGTGGGGAGAACAAGTGCCCTTCGTTTGCGTTAAGGGTACTTTTACACCCTTTATAGATTTTAGGCTGTCGTTACCTGAGAGTCTGACAACAAGTCGTACCATAGGGTACTGTATTACCTAGTGCAAACTGGTTTGTGGTAGTCAGATAGGCAGTTGCTCCATGTAAAATACTGGTATGCAGCTGCATCCGGTTAGACTGGAAGCCAACCCCAACATAGTTGGGAAAGGGCTAGGCAGATGATGCTGACAGATCTCCTTGTGATGATGATGATAACAGATGTCAGTAGCGACAAAACATAGCGAGAACCAAAACTGATTCTAATTCAAAATCAAATAAAATCTACTCCTATATTTTATGCGACACCGATGATCAAACTCCCAGTATAATTCAAAATTCAAAAGCCTTTCACTCATAAATAAAGTTGAATCCCCCTATAAATACTCCGATTTGAGTCTACATATCGCCGAATACCCCGGAGACCTACCTTATCCAAACTTTGAGAATTATATCTATCTAGTTGTGCCATCTGCTAACTTTTAAACTTACAAAGGGGAGAAAAGGTCCTAGTTTCGTATCAGTTTACAGATTTCCAAGTATCTTGCTTGGTTGGATTCGGTTTTGGATAAGTTATGTCGTGCCAATGGGTGAATGGGCCATTGTGACTGTTATGGGGACTTTTTTATTCAAAGAAAGACCTAATATACGGTGGATGGACTGTGTTAAGAATGATATAGCAAGAAAGGAGGTGTCTCATGAGATGACGAGAAACAGAGAAGTAGACATGTTTGGCGACCCCAAATAAATTAAAAATGTATTAATTGCAAGATATAAAAAACGGCCATGTGCATGTCAGACCACGCGCAATGTAGGGTTCCGCTACTGACCCATCAAAATATGTGAACTTACTAAACTGATTAACCACGCGTACTTTCCTAATAACGATGGTTAATATTGTAAAAATTAAACAAACTTACATTTGCAGTTTTGAGACCTGCGATCCCATACATTATGTATAGGAAAATATTTCATACAAGTACATTTTATAAGTTGGTCGACTATTACTCGTAAATTTGTAAAGCCTACTTAGCTGTGATAGTTTTCCTTTTATTTTCGTTATACATATATGCTACTACCATGATTTTTTTCACGCGCCCAAACACTACCCGTTTAGGTGATTGAGGTTGGTACACTTGACTCTAAAAAAAATTTGTCATCCATCCTTCTCCTAGTGAGAAGGCCTCAGTCCCAGCAGTGGGAACATTATAGGCTGATGATAAAACTGACAGACAATACAGAGGTAATTAGAAAAAAAAAGGTCATAGAAAAACTGACTGCCTCGTTGGTGTAGTGGTTGCAGGCGCGTCTGTTCACCATGAGGTCCTGACTTTCATTCCCAGGTCGAGCAAAGTGTTATTGGATTTTTTTATTAATAATAGCGGACGTCATGCGGTTTCAACCGCGTAGTTCCCTTTCCCGTGGGAATACAGGGATAAAAAGTAACCTATGCCACCCGGGGATAGTGCAGCTTCCTAACGGTGAAAGGCTTTTTCAAATCGGTAAAGTAGTTTCGGAGCCTATTCGTTACAAACAAACAAACAAATCTTTCCTCTTTATAATATTAGTGTAGATTTCTCCGGAGCCACGGTGTCTGGATCGCGGATAGGCCCCTATTTCATGGAACTTAAACATAAATGGTAAAAATGTGGGTGTTCTATTAGGTACATCTTTGCTTAACCTTTCGGGGTTACATACGTAATGTTATGTTGTGTCACAGAAAATTTGTGATTATGTAATCATAAGTAATAATATTATACATATTATCATCACTTAACCCATATCTCAGTGAAGACAAGTTATGGGTTCAGGCGTTACTTTGCGGCAATTCATGTCATTCAATGTTGAGTATTTATTCCGTAAACAGATTCAGGATTCAACACCACTATGATGCCTGCAAGCAGACCTTGATTTAATGGAAAACTATTACTTACTTAGTTTTCCATTAAATCAAGGTCTGCTTTTGACACGTCCCTGTCTTTTTGCTGCACAGAAATACCTTTAGATGCTCACGCAAAAAGGCTGAACTTCGAAATATTAATCTAGCCAGGTATATCTATAGACACATGCAATCATGAAATGGTGAAATAATTACCATTACTCTTTGAAGAACATCAAAATAAACACCGTTTCCAAGGAATGAGTACCCTTTATTGTGATCTCTTAATATACATCATTTCTATTGAATTCTTCAACATGCGTAAGTATGTTTCAACACAATACATATGCTTCACCTATAAGTATATAATATATAGATGTTCGTTACAAAGTAATCCTTCTATTGACTGACATTTAATAAATATGTTAGACGTCGACAAGATACTTTACATATTAAAACGGAGTCTTGTAAAATATTTGCAATTGAACATTTTGGTGTGAGTGAGCTACAGGAGGTTGGCGAATAAAATATCTCTATAGTCCTAACATTCGTAAAAAACTAAAGCTCTGTATCTCCTTCATCTATTATTATATCTATGGCTCCATCCGAAGAAACTTAGAAAACACTTGAATTTAATTTCTTTACGGTGTATCATAAGAACAACTAGTATTATTTTATACGTACTGATTACCGCTATTTGGCACAACTTGACACGAAAGCTGCTTGGGAATAAGCAGCTTGCGTATTTGGTCAATAAATGCAAGGAAACAAATAAAGGAAATTGTTCAGAGTTACTATGCCATGAGTTATTGCATCAAGACCTATTTGTCAGACTCTCACTGTCATGTTCCTCCTAAAGTGCTTTGCGTTTCAGGGCCGCTGTGACTCTTTCCAATAAATTTCGCAAACCTGGCCGTTCAGTGGTACTAGCGGGTCGCCTCTATGTCGCACCAGGACCTGCATCGTGATGGTACTCACGCGAGAGAAACAGGCGACACTCGCGTGCGGCTAGGAGCAAGTTGCAACGCCTTCGTTTGTTTTTTTGCTGGTGAGAAATTAACAAATGACTCCCCCCGCTTCTCCGGAGCGGAAGGGAGTGTCAGACTTCTACTGGCTAAAAACCACACACGTGCCTTAGCCTTTTGTGTTCGAGGCCGTGGTATCTCTTTCGAACAACTCGCAGCCCTGACAGGCGTCGACCCTCACAATGTTGCTGACATCTCGACGTTTGTCATCTTAGGACGGACCAACGCTGAGCTAGCACATTACTCACCGTCCACTGAACCGCGCCTTCGGTGGTGGGAAGCCACAGTTGCAATACCTGAGTTTGTGTGTGTGGCACTATTAGGCCAAAAAACACTCAAACCTTTTCAAACACAACATATCCACAAGCTCCTCACTTGTACCACACCACACAAGTAAAATAACGATGTCGGATGCGAAATCAAAACGATGACGGAATCGTTAAGGCCGACTTTACATCGGGGTTCGGTAGATGCCTTATTAAAGTGTATTCCTTTGATGTTCATGCGATACGTGTCATACATCAACAAGATACAACTTTGTACTTCCTAAAGACAGTTGATTACAAGAATTTTGTAATTATGTCCCATTTTGTCGCACTGTAGCTCGATCTACCTCCCTTATTCCGCGTATGCTTACAATGCTTACCGTGCTCGTGGAGTGTATATAATGGCTTGGTGTATTGCCGATTTGTCTACAAATTACAACTGCCCGTACAAAACATAATAATAAATTATTAGATAAGCGTTTAGTGTGCCGTCCGTCGCGGCAGGCTCCGAGGAAGCGAGTGTGGGTCGCGCAGGCGCCCCGCACCTCAGGCACCTCGGTTGCCGCGCAGGTTGCTCACGCCGCCTGCGCGTGACGTCTGCGTGTAACTGTTGGGTTCCATTGGATTGGACTTGTTTGCTGATGAATGGAAGACGATAATGTTAGAATATTTGCGGTTCTGTGAGAAGACCGTGTAAAAGGATTACTTAATTTGGATTTAATAGCACATGCTTAATGTAATAAATAAAATTAATGTATTTTTCGGATATTTTGGCATTGTTTTTCTGAGCTTGAAAAACAGTTATTACTTTTTTATTTTTGGGGGTGTGGGAAATCATCAAATAACCCCTCCCGCTCTGGGCACTGCGAAAGGGAGTGACGGACTTCTACTGACTAAAAACCACCCATGTTCCTTCTTGGCCCTTTGAGTCGAGGCTGCGGTATCTCTTTCGAACAACCTGCAGCCCCAATGGGCGTCGGCCCTTGCACAACACAAACGCGCCATCGACTCGGCCTGTCGTCGTCATAAGACGGACGGACGGCGTAGCCCATCATTCACCGTCCACAGGCCCGCGTCTACGGTGGCTGGAAGTCGTCACGTTGTAGCCGACGCAAGGAGCGTCTCCCGCAGCGGCTGGGACGAGAGTTTCTCTCCCTCTCACATTCCGCCACCTCCTTTGCTAGCATTACTGCTTCGCAGAAGGAGGCGACGGCGTCCCATTCCTCCTCGCCACGGACCATGGCTTGCACCAGGGCCGGACGCGAAAAGTTGCCGCCGCCGCGCCAATCGCCGCCAGCGGGGCAAACCAACAATTATTACTTGAAAAGGCTAGTTATTTTAGCTTACTTTTACCATTAGTTTCAACTTTCTTTACACTGAAAGGTTTGCCGCGTTGGTACAGTAGTCACAATCACGACTAATGAGCATTAGGTCCTGAGTACAATGTCCAGGTTCTTCCTAGGTCAGGCAAATTGTGAGTAGGATTTTCAATCAAAAACTTCTTAGTAGCAACTACGGAGTCTCGATTTACGTGTAGTTGATGGCAAAAGGCTGGCCCTAAATTACACGGAAGGTGTGTATCTACACTTCTACATACATACATAAAGGGTGTAAAAGTACCCTTAACGCAAGCGAAGAGCACTTATTCTCCCCACCACTGCGATATTTTTTTTGTTCTAGACCATACCTGGGAACCCCTATTTACGGAGATATTGGTGGTCAAAGTTCCAAATTTTTCACAGCTGTTTTTGTAAATACCAGTTTTTCATGTTGAAAAGAAATGAAATGAATTGAAATGAAAATTCCATGGCCTCTTTATTATTCAAAGCACCCATTAGCGCAATGTTTCAAGAGTGCAACATTGAGTTTTACCGTAAATGAGATTTTTGACCCCAAAAAAAAGTCGTTTCCCAGGAAAAAAAAATTGCGTAGGGTTACTTAGTTCGATGTTCAGAACGCTTGGTTCACGGATGCGTGAAGGGTTAATTTACACCCTGTAAACACTGATTGATTTGAAATTTCTTTATTAAAACATAAACAAAACAGTTGTATGACAATTAGGTCTTATTCTAGAAGCATTTAACATTATGATTAGGTGTTTTTTACAGACTATGGCGCCTATATAAAACATTTAAAAATACATTCAATATGTAATGTGTTATATAAAACTTATTAGTTATTGTAAATCAGATATATCTTACTACTTACGTTAAACATGTCGAAATATACACAACATGTTGAATAGACACAAACACACTATATTATAAGTATACACTATAGTGTATACACTAATATTATAAGAGGAAAGATTTGTATTTTTGTGTGTGTGAATGAATTAACCCAAAAACTACTGCACCAATTTCTAAAATTCTCTCACCATTGGAAAGCTACATTCACCCTCAGTAACATAGGCTACTTTTTATCCCTGTATTCCCACGGGAACGGGAACTACGCGGGTGAAAACTGACCGCTAGTTAGTCAATATAATATATAATCAGATATATTTCTATGGACCCTGGATAAAGATAAATATTTGTATTTCACAAGGGACTATGTACAATCTAAACTAATTAGGGACAGGCCAGTCAGTAACATACCTTGCTAATACAATTTAATTAATGAGTTTAATTAAAGCGGCAATAATGAGCCTGACAGTTTAGGCATAACAGGCCCTTTGCAACGTCAAGTTAGCTTTCTGTAGACTGTTAATTCTTCTTATAACGTACCATAACATCACGCCTATTTTTTCGAAAAGGTTTGACAGAGGTATTGCATAGTATATTACGTCCTCATTTAGCCACTTTTGTTCAATTCCGATACAACATAGAACTGTCTGTTGTTACAGCCAAAAAAATCGCCAAAAAAATCTAATTAGTCCGTCAGATAGATTTCCAAAAAATAATGGACACGTATTTTCTCTTTTGTCACGTAAATAAAAGATGAAGACGATACAGTGCTTCGAAAAGTCGTGTCAAGTCGTGTGACGTCACAAGCTAAATACTATTTTACCCACAAAGTGACGTCAAAAGCCTTGACGCGTTTTATTTTCGTCAATTTTTATTAATTCGATAAAACAAAAAACACGTATCCAATATTTTTCGATTATCTAACAGACGGACTAAAAAGATTTTTTTGGTGAAATATCCCATTGAATGAATGAATGAATGTATGAATGATTTATAACCATTATAACCCTTGTGAACATTACAAACAGCAAGTTGTTATTCTTCCTCTATTTTTATGACATTATAAAGCACTTTGCCAAACCCATGAGCGGCACTCAGTGCCAATAAGGTAGTCAAAGTGATCATCATGTTTTTTTATTTTATTTATTAATCTAACAGTCTTATCTCAACCATACATAATAACATCACGCCTGTAACCGGAATAGTTAGGGCAGCGGTGTACCCACATTTTGCCAGTATATTTAAGTATCAAGTCGTAATAATATTGTCATCAACCAGGGATGAATCTGGACTCCCTTACTGCTACTGACACATTCCTGATGGAAAAATCGAATAACACTTTGCCCGACCCGTGATTCGTACCCAGGACCACATTCTGAGCAGTCACGCTTGCGACCACTCGATCAAAGAGGCAGACAATAATATCGGAATAATCTGTTGGATAATATCCGAAAAATTCAGATACCCAACAAAATAAAACCCCATAGCACTGTAAAAGCCAATCGCACGAATACTAGGCTTGTAAAATATTCCGTGGTGGTTTCACAACCTTTTTTATAAATCTGTACAGGTAACGCCAATGGTCAGCAAAGCCTAAAAAATGGTCTCGTTTCGACTTCCAGGTTTTCAACCCCTGAACATAGAAAACTTTGGAGTTGCCCGCTTAACTTTGGCAATGTTCTTTTTTTTTTAACCACCTTCGAGATTTAAAGGGTCTGGGACTTGATGAGTTGTTGGGTCTAGGTTTTGTTTGGAACTGTTCTGAACAGGACTGTTACTAATGTTGGCTATAAATGCTATAACTTTGTGAAAGTTTCTTCTTGTAAGTAAGTAAAAAAAAATGTGAACATTCAACAACACCTCATCTTGTTTCTTCTTTCACACAACGAAGAAATTAGATGAGGTGCTGCCGAGGCCCGCAAAGAAAGAGATGGTGAGACAACCAGGACGAATACCACCAGGGAATTATAGTGCCATGTAGCGCTACGTAGAAACTCCTACAAGGACTTGAAGGAGTTCTTTGATATAATCTGTTACTTACATAGTCATTTTCTAATTTACTCACTAAAACAAACATCCTCTCCTGTGAGCTGTGAGGTTCATGACGTTGACGTTGACGTTGGTATCATGACGTTTTAAAGCAATATTGTTTTATTTACTTATATTTCATAGTGGGAAAGTGCCAGAGCTATACAAGATGTCTAGCGCCATCTCTTTTCCACAATGGATTAAGAATGAAAAAATACTGCTTTGAGACATCATGGTAGGCCACGAGAACAGTTACTTAGTAAGTACTTATACCCTTCCTATACCTACTTATGCCTATTCCAATATTTATCCCATTTCATACCTCGACATATTTATACATTCCTCTATCCACACCCCTGTCTTCTTGATTAAACGATCAATAAAAGTCAAACTATCGTTCACTTAAAGAATGTCGCTCCCTTTGTATATCCACGGCCCAACAGGTGCAACAAAGAGCTTCGTTAGTAGCACACCGACGCCATTTCGGTGTCAGAGTGAAAAGCGCGCGAGCCCGAAGGTACGTGTTTTGTCGACGACGCGATTTTTTGCAAAATCAGTGATCGAGTAATGGGGATTTATTGTATTTTTTTTTTGTTGTTTTTTTTTGTACTGTTTTTTTTTTCTTACTTTTTGACTACATAGACATGTCAAAAGCTGCTTTACAAACATGTATTGGCCTTCAAGCAGGGTAGGCCGAAGAACTGAAACCGGTTCCTTAGACTGAACAGACTGTTTTGGTGCAAGTTGAGAGAGGCCTATGTCCAACAGTGAACGGCGTTAGGCTTAGTGAAAACAAAACTGTCCTGGAACTGTAAAAATACATATTTAACTCTAAAATACCGCACCACCATTTTTTCCTACTGATCTTGATCAGCAACCGGAACGCCAGTTACACTTTGTCAGCAAGAGCCATGATAGAAAAGTCAAAAATGTTTTGGTTTGGCATACGCTACCTTTATCAATTCTGTTAAAAGATGTTGTTAAAATACTATATGTATTAGGAGACAAGGACCTAGACGAGTGAGAACAGTTTTAGAGCTTTGGCCACACATCTAAGCTCATTTTTTTTGAGGTTGGGAAATCACCGAATAACCTCTCCCGCTCTTGAGCAGAGCGAAAGGGAGTGTCAGACTGCTACTGACTAAACTTAGCCCTTTATGTCGAGGCGACGGTATCTCTTACAACAACCCGAAGCCCCGACGGGCCCCGCAGTTCCGACGGGCACTCATCTAAGCTCTCTTATTATATTTTACCAACAGAATCAATAACAACTGGACATCAGTCACCAAAACCATCCCCTGGCCACCAACAACAGAACCCTGGAACACCTGGAGGCCATTAAGCAAAGTCAGCAACACGTAATCGAGATCTTAAACACTTAAACGCGGCACGTATCCTTCGAGGATCGCGGATCCTCCCTCTTACTCGGAAGGTTGGCGAAGCCCCTACTATCGTATTGCAGTGATTTTATTTGATACTTCTTTGGCCTTTCTTTGTTTCTTACTCTGCAAGGTCGTTATCCACCACGCGGGTTCAGTGAAGGTTAGTAAATGTTAGTGGTGTCCATCGCAAGTTTAGTCCTCCACCGTTTTGAAAGTCTTAAGGTGGTTTGGAATACACGGAGGAAATCCGGTATATAACGGGTTACCACCTATCTACGTATCAATCTAGGCAAGCACAGTTTAACGTGAAATACGAACAAAGGTGGTTGTTCACCCACAGCTAGGTATCATCATCATCATCATCATTTCAGCCAAAAGACGTCCACTGCTAGACATAGGCCTCCCTCAAGTGTCGCCATATTGACCGGTCCCGTGCGTCTCGCATCCAGCGGGTCCCCGCAACCTTCGCCAGGTCTTCGGTCCACCTAGTGGGAGGCCTTCCAACGCAACGTTTTCCGTTTCGCGGTCGCCACTCCAGAACTTTTCGGCCCAATGTGCCCTGCCCATTACCACTTAAGTTTGGCGATTCTTCGGGCTACGTCGGTAACCTTGGTTCTCGTGCGGATGTCCTTATTTCTGATTTGATCACGCAAGGAAACTCCGAGCATAGCCCTCTCCATTGCTCTTTGAGTGACTTTGAGCTATCTGATGAGGCTCATTGTGAGCGTCCACGTTTCGGTCCCGTATGTAATCACTGGCAACACACACTGGTCATAGACTGTCGTCTTGAGACACTGTGGTAAGCACTGTGGTGCACTGTGGTGTGCTGCTAGGTATAAGTCTCTCATTTCTGTGCCAGCCTATTAAGGTGTTTTCCTAATGACAACTATCGATATTTAAACACGATAAAAAACCACGTCGTGTAATATCATAGCAAAACAAATAGTAGGGGCCGCTGATAAACTTCCGAACTCGTTCTGAAACTAACTTCACCGAATAAATGTACCAGAAACCTTTGAAGGTTTAATCGAAATTCGCGAACCCGGCTTGCGAGATAAAACGAAATTTTACAACAGCCGACCTGAATGTGATTATGTTCAAGTATTCGGAATACTCATTATTTTGTTTGCTATTATGGAGTGTTTAACTCGGATTTTTCATTCAATTTCCGTGTAACAGGTCTGTAATACAAGCAGTTTCAGTTTTTGTAAAGGTTCTGCCAATGGTGAATAAAAGATAAATTTGAAAGTTTGATTAAGAAGGAGTAGTGATTTCACTTATTGTGAATATGTTTCGTGATTTCACTTATTGTGAATATGTTTCACTATTTCATCTTTAAATTTATAATTCTTCTGTACGTGTGTTTGTCACAGAACTCCTCCTACACGGCTGGACCGATTTTGATGGAAATTTTCGTATGTGTTCAAGGGGATTTGAGAATGGTTTAGATTTGCAATTGGATCCGGTAGGTGGCGCTGCTGTCCGGGTAGGAGTCGTCTGCCAGGTCCGCTGGTATACTTATAGTTATTTAATGAAATAATTTATTTTGTAGTTTAAAGTGCTGCTCCAATAATATTAATAGCATAACCATATTGTATAAGGAATGATAATATGAGAGAGATAGGAATAAGTGATGTCATGTCCTCTGACAGAAGAAAACGTGTTACGCCAACCCCAAATAGAACAGGACAAGGACAGGAAATGACCATAATATTTGAAGCGATTTTGGAGAAATCTTTTTTTATTAGAATTGTATTCTTAATAAGTACATGTGAGTATTAGAATAAATTTCAGAATTAAAGCATCAGCTTTCAGCATCATATTTTATTCATACATATTTTTTAAGCAAATTGTTCCATTGGCCGACAAATAACTTAATTGACTTGGTACACTGTAATAGAGTATTTTACCAAACAATCTAATTACTCCGTCAGAAAGATTTCCAAAAAAGAATGGTCACATGTATTTTTTTTTACGTAAACAAAAGATAAAGACGATACAGTGCTTCGAAAAGTCGACGTGTCACAAGGTTAGTACTTTTTTACTCAGAAAGTGATGTCACAAACCCCACTTATGATTGTTGACACGTTTTATTTTTGTATTTTTTTTTAATTTGATAAAACAAAAAAAACACGTATTCAATAAATTCAATATTTTTCGATAATCTAACAGACGGGACTAATTAGTTTTTTTTTTTTGTCTAACTTTAGTAAAATTTAATTTCACTGATAATCGGTAAAAAAAATACGTAGCCCAACAACCATTAATTTAGTATATTACTTTTATGGCAACAACAACAAAACTAAAAAGCACAACAAATCTTAACACAAATAGTATTAATCGTAATAACATCGTAACTTCGTTTTCCTCCTGTTTTTCTTAGCAAAGCCATATTTTACCGGATGCTGTGTTCATTTTACGCGCAATTTACTTTATTACGTTCCTCGTCCGAATACTGTTCTTAATATATTGATCAATCTATTATATTGTTTTTTTTTTGTCGGCGTATTGTTGGGGCTATAAGAACTTGTGTTGTTTTAAATGGCAATCCTGTTTATTAATGGACCAGCTGTTGTCAGCGGCTTCACCCGCTACAGCTCGAAAATTATCCCACGAAAAGACTAATTCGGGATAAAAACTATCCTATGTGTTAATCCTGGTACTAAACTATCTGTGTACCAAATTTTATCCAAATCCGTTCTGTGGTTTTTGCGTGAAGAAGTAACAAACATACACACAAACTTTCGCCTTTATAATATTAGTGTGGTGATAGCCTAACTGCTTCGTTAGTGTAGTGGTAGTAAGTGCGACCGCTGAGCATTAGGTTCTGGGAGCGATTCCTGGGTCAGCAAATATGTTATTTTTATTTTTTTTTATTTTATTATTTTTGGGAAACTTACAGCTAATACAGACAATGTACTTAATTAATAAACATTTGAAGGCCATATTACAGGTTTCCACAGATGTATTGTGTTTTCTTATCTGGAATTTGTCACCAGCAGCCATGGAATCTGGATTTGTGCCCGATTGATGCCCACTATTAATTCCCATGCGGTTAGGCAAAGAACGGTGTATCATATAGTGTAACCGAACACCTCTTATGTTTAAGTCTCATAATTATTATAGGGGTGAACCTTTTTGGGGGGGGGGGGGGAGGGGGTAATTATCAAATAACCCATCGCTCTCTTGGGCAGAACGAAATGGAGTGTCAAACTTCTACTAACTAAAAACAACATAATGTTCCTTCTTAGCCCTATATATCAAGGCCGCGGTATCTCTTACAACATCCCGCAGCATAGGGGTGGACCTATAGCTAACAGTATCAACACATTGGTGTAAAAGTTTAAACTGAATCTCTATTTAAACCGAGCCTTATAACCACAACTCTGACACGAGATCCGAACATGCATAGGACATGAATAGGGTGCATATCACGGACAATAGGTGTTCGGTTCAACGGCCAAGCTCTTCGATTGTACTTGAGACGAAAATGGACCGTGTTTATAAATTTATAAAGATTATTAAACTAAGAGAAATTAAGAGTTTTTAGATGAATATCAATTCGCTAAAGACCCAAATAATAATCGCATCATCATTTTTACATTTGCTTGCAAGTTAAAAATCCAGTGGGATTTCTACGTTGCAAGCAAATGTAATGTAATTTTTAATTATAAAAATTAATGAAATAAAAAAAAAACAAAAAGACACGACACTGAAAAAGTATGAGAGATTTTCAGGACGCTGAAAAAGAAGAGCCGCTGTCACACGTTTATAGGTACCAACCTAAACGCTTTAATAACGTGTGACAGCATCCTGAAAATATTTTTTCATACTTTTTCTGTGTCGTTTTTTTTTTGTCGTTGTCGGGTTTTAGTTTTAAACTTTTTTTATTTAAACAATTTCAATTTCAAAAAAATATTTTTTTTGACACATGACTTTTTGTCCGCTAGAGGGCGTCACTTAAATTTTGAACAATACTTTGAAAATTTACAAGTGAAGCGCTTTCTAATGATACCAAACACGGCATATTTATCTCCATTATTTCTAACACATTACCATTCTAACCATATCAATTTTTGTGACACTTCACGTAGCCTATGTTCACCGGACAATTAAGACGGTTCTAATGACACCTCATATGTCGAGTTCCGATAAGTAGATTAGGAGCTATTAGGGAACAGGTGAACATACTCACATACATTCATAGTCAGTCAAAATCATAACCCTCCTTTGGCTTACCCTAACTTTGTCATTAATACAAACACTATGAAAAACAAACTTATCACAAAATATGTTTTTATGTTGTTGCTTTAACAAGAAATAATACAAATTAAAGGGGGCTTTCCTAGTACTATGGTGCGGAACCCATCATTTGCAAGTCCGACTTGCACTTGGCCAGTTTTTTTGCTTGGTCGTAGACTCCTAGTCGGGTAAAAATAACATCATATTTAATTTAATACTACTTGGGTAAGTAGCCGTACTTAATTCGTGGAACTTAACATTCAGGCAATTAACTTATAAGACACTTTCCTTTTTTGCGGAAGAGAAATCATCAAAACAGGGAGTGTCAGACTTCTACTGACTAAAACCCACGCAATGTTCCTTCTTAGCCCTTTATGTTTCAGGGCCACGTTATCTCTTTCGAGCACAGTCCCGCATAGCTTTCATGTTGCAAGTTTCTAGTTACGAAAACACAATTTCCAGTTACTCAAAGACTTCAGAGGGCAACGCGGTAGACCTCGCAGGAGGTAGAAGGACAAACTGGACAGAACGAGCGTCCAGTGTTCCACATTGAGCCTGGATCAAGGGTTTTGAAAGGCATGGGGTCTTTGCTCAGCACTGGGAAGGCACAAGCTAACAGCAATCGGTACTGTTTTGTTCTATCAGTCTATCCGAAATTACTTTTACTATTGTGTTCTTGTTATTTTGATCTTTTTTATATTTTTCTTTCATTTTTTTTTTCAACTGTAAGAAGCACTTTCCCTGATAAATTAACTTCCATAACGCCCCTATGGAAATACTAAGAAACGCAATCTGAAGTCCTTACTCCAGAGTCCAGGTGGTCTAACAAAACACAATATAGGCGAATTCAACAGGCGTACAACCCGGAACTAACGGGTATCAATCCCTATCAACCCATATCTATCCCTATCTGATAGGATCGTCCTTCACATTACTCCGGTTTTCATCATATATTTAATCCGGGAGCAGTGAATTATGTAGATCCGAGCATGAAGTATTGTCGAACGATAACAATGGCTGATTGCAAAATGTATTGTAATCGAATTTGCACAGGGTCGAATTTAGACGATAGGGATGTGTCCGTTAGTTAGATTATCGAAAAATATTGGTTGCGTGTTTTTTGTTTTATCAAATGAATAAAAATTAACGAAGATAAAACGCGTCAAAGTTCATGAGTGGGGGCTTTTGACGTCACTACGTGGAAAAAAATGTCGTACGATGTGACGTCACACGAGTTTTCGAAGCACTGTATCGTCTTCATTTTTGGTTTTCGTGCAAAGAGAAAAAAGTGTGTCCAATATTTTTTGGGAAATCTATCTGACGGACTAATTAGATTTTTTTGTCAACAATCCTATTCCACACCACAATACGTAGCTAGTGAAATGTGGACTGGAACTCGACCCCAATGTTGGGAAAAGCTAGCCAGATGATGATGATATAATGATTTGACTTTTGCTAGAGAATAACAACGTATTTACTTTGTAAAGGGACTATTGAATTTGGCAGAGACCGCTAAATCCGGACCTGAGTTTGCCTATAGTTTTATTTACATGAGTATTGTTGTGAGCTGTTTGGGATGTGTTTAAGCATATTATGTGTACACGTATATTATTATGTACTTACACTTTATACATAGTGATTTGAGTATGAAAACAAGGTAGAGGTATTGTTACAACCTCGGGGTCGCGGGTTGTTCACAAGTTACCGCGGCCTCGACATATAGGGTTAAGAAGGAACATGGGTGGTTTTTAGTCAGTAGAAGTCTGATACTCCCTTTCGTTCTGCCTAAGAGCGGGAGGGGTTATTTGATGATTTTCCACCCGCCAAAAAAAAGGTATTGTTACAAAATTATACAAAACAAAAGCTTAAAAAATTATTTATTAGACGATAGAACCGTGGAGGACCTCGGGTTGATCTTCAAGTTAAACCGCCTACCTCAGTTTTTCCGTGGATGGGTGACGAGCCATTACATTCCAAGTTTCAACCTTCTCCACAACAGGACTAAGCCTCCATTTCAATAAACACTATCGATCGCCCACAAGTTGCCAGCTATGGCGTGATCACAAACAGTGTACTGACAGACAGACATGATTACTGTAATAGCCCCCTCGGGCGTAGCGTGCTGTTTGAAAACTACAATATTTATTTACTTATTTTTAAGTCAGTAAGCTCCTTCATGGGGTTTTAAATCAAAGGTCTCGTAATTTAATAAGGTTTATAACCTTTGAATGTGCAGAATATATCGTTTACAAACACATAACATCACGCCTGTAATTCCCGAAGGGTTAGACAGTGGTGCACCTATTGTTTTTTTTAATAACATTGGTATGAAGTCAGGTACTCTTTGGATTTTTTTTTATATTGTGAATGTTAGGACCATGTAGGTCTTTCTTTAATTTTAACGATTGTCTGGCACTTAGAGTGCTATAAGTGACCCACCCAAATGTACTTTCTTTGGTATTGTTCGTCGTGTCGTTGAGCTCCTTGAGTTATAAGTCGAGCTCCGCGATAACTGACAAATGCTTGCACTGACTGGACTGGTCCACTCAAAACTGTGTGGTGCTTCCTTCAAAAGACCATCTCAGACATTAATCTGCATTAATTAGTCTTCATGTGTGTATTATACCAAGATTATGTCTGGACCTTATTGTTAACCTAAACGATTTTAAAAGATTAAAAGAGTAACCTTTGGAGTTTCTTGCCGGTTCTTCTCCTTAGGAATCGACTAATGCACCGAACCGTACCCCTTTTTGTCGACGTTTGATAAGTGCCCATGTAAGCCTATGTAAAATAAAAATATTTTAATTTTGATAGATTCTCTAGACTGATTAGGCTACACATTAGAAAACAGCATAACAGCGCATAGCCTTGACATTGTTTATTTCCGCGTAAAGCATATTTGGCACAGCCGTGAGGCGCAAGGGTCAGATTATGGTATACATTTCGTATTTTTTGTTGTTTTTATTTTGGTCTTATAAATGTGTTGTTTTCTAAATCGGTTGTCGTTTTTATTGTTTTGACGATTACGGAAGGAATCAAATAAAATAACAGAAACATTTTTAATTTTCATTAAACTATCCACACTCAATTTTATCGAACAGCACATTACCTCTCCCCCTAAAAGTACACACGGAAATACATAATATTTCATTTGCCAGAAATCCTTTGTTAAGGTTAACTGAACCGGTTTACTCCTGAGTAAGAGTTAATTAGGGGGAATTTCTGTGAGGCGATAATTAATATATTAAAACAATAACCTCTGTGCCGGCTCCTTTGCATCGCAGCGACGTGCCTGCGTGTGTGATAGATCAGAGTATCAGATATACGAAGATTAGTTAATTTCTGGTTAATATGCAATGTGTAGTTAAATACGTTATATTGTTATTGTTGATTTAGTTAGTTAGTAATACAGGTTAGCAATACTGTAATACAGGGTGGAATTTTGTAATGCCACCTGGAGGGAAAGTACTCTTAATACTGCAGATAGAAAATTTTACTCAAAGGAAACATTCCTTTATTTTTGAATAGAAAGCAAACTACATTCAAAGATTTTCGAAAATTCTCTTCTACCACACCTTAAATTTCGAGCAACTAATTAGTTAATTTACCATTTTTTGTAAATAATTTAAATAAATAAATAAATAAATATCCTTGGACATTTCACACAACGCCATCTAGTCCCAAGCTAAGCAACCTAATGCTTGTGTTATGGTAACGAGATGGCTGATGGCTGGCTAAATTAATTTAAGATTTCCTGGTTTTCCTTTCATTTAGTTTATCATGTTTGTTAGAGAAATGTCATCCTTATAATTGACCCTAACGATCGATGCAATAAAAGTACAGGGTATATTTTTTTCAGATTTTAGCCGGTTCGATTCCCGGGTGTGGAAGAAGAGAATTTTCAAAAATCTTTGAATGCAGTTTGCTTTCTATTCAAAAATAAAATAATGTTTCCTTTGAGTAAAATTTTCTATCTGCAGTATTAAGAGTAGGTACTTTCCCTCCAAGTGGCATTACAAAATTCCAGCCTGTATATATTGGTGAAAATTTGTTGGGGTATAAACATTATATGTATAGTTTTGAAATAACAGTCATGCGACTACGGACATGTTCTCTATAATAATTATACGTTAAATTACTTGTTTTATACTTTTAAGACCGCGTTTCTATTATTTATTTGAAAGTTTAAAGTGCCTGTAATGACCTAATAGGGTATTTCACCAAAAAAATCTAATAAGTTCGTCTGTTAGATTATCGAAAAATATTGGATACGTGTTTTTTGTTTGTTTTATCAAGTTAATAAAAATTGACGAAATTAAAACGTCTCAAAGGTCATAAGTGCGGCCTTGTGACGTCACTTTGTCGGTTAAAATAGTATTAACTTTGTGACGTCACACGACTTGACACGACTTTTCGAAGCACTATATCGTCTTCATCTTTTGTTTACGTAAAAAGAGAAAAAAATGTGCCCATTAGTTTTTGAAAATCTATCTATAGGATTATAGATACTTTATTGTTTAGATTTTTTGATGAAATACCCTATTCAAATAAACGCTTTGAGTTTAAGTATCAATCACAAAACATAACCTTGCATTAAAAAGTTCAACCGCTAAGATAAACTCTGACTTAGCAGCACTCAAACTAAAACTCCCCGTCACCACCACTCCTGCCTACTCCTTCAACGTAACTAAGCTACATAGCTTCTATTAATCAAAGTCACGGGCATGTTCGACTAATACCATAACGTTATCGACGTGCCGTGCGTGTGTCCTCACCAGATAACACACTGTATAATTTACTGCTGTAACACCCTGTATAATTATATTATACATGATGGTACTTTGACGCAATAAAGTTTATAGGGGTTTAAAAGGTTTAATGATGGAACTGGACCGTTGTTAATGTGGTTATGATGATAATAATTATGTGCATTGTCTCAGTTAAAAGAGGAGACATTGACATCCTGCAAGAAGCATGTGTCCCAGGAGTGGACATTTTATTGCCTTGTCAATGGTATATATAATGAAATATATATATTATTATATATCCTGACCACCAGCATGCAGTGGAAGCGCATACCTAGTCATTAGCCTCAGTCTCATCAGCGACCTTGGCACAGCACTCTGCACTTCGGCCGGTTAACAAGCAGAGACGCATTTCTCTCCTGGTTGACGCAGCAGCACTACACAACACCGTGAACTATGCGGCATTTGGTTCCTACTCACTGAAACCTTCTACTGGCAGGGCAAGCATCAGCCTGCTATCGACGTCCGATCTCGAAGCGGAGTGATGTGGCAATAGCGACATCTATCGCAACACATTCGAACTATATCGACATATTATGTCGGGCAGTTAGCCCACCAGACACAACACCCGTCTGGTCGGAGGATCCTCTCTTTTCTATGAGGGATGAGGAACTTCACACCCTGTTCTTTATACCCCCCCAAAGATCTTTGACAGTAATTGCAGGTACTCACTGGCCCGAACGTCTGATACCCAGTCTTACCAAGGCATATTTGCTAACTGATTTGTGAAGGTCATAATATAGACAATCGCACCACAATAGGAATGTTTACTGACTGTAAAAATATGATTCTAATTAGTCCGTCTTTTAGATTATCGAAAAATATTGGATACGTATTTTTTGTTATATCTAATCAATAAAAATTGACAAAGATAAAACGTATCAAAGATTTGAGTGGGGGTTGTGACGCCACTCACTGGTAAATAATGTCATACTAATATATTGGAAAATGACGTCACACGAGTTTTCAAAGCACTGTATCGTCTTCATTGTTTGTTTACGTGAAAAAAGAAAAAATACGTGTCCAATATTTTTTGGAAATCTATCCGACGGACTAATTAGATTTTTTTGTTAACTATAACCCTATTAATGGGGTGGACTGGAAGCCAACCCCAATATAGTTGGGAAAAGACTAGCAGATGATGCTTAGAATTCAAAACTTATATGTGATCATGAAGCATTCAAGAAGGCATTGCAGAAATAAAAAAACAGAAACACAGAAATTATCACCGAAGATTCCAGCAAAAATAAAACAGAGGGCAATTCACTTCTCCATAACGCAGAATTTCTGCAATAACATTTATAATTTGCTTTAATAAGAAAGAAAATTGATAGTTCCAAGCAAATAAATTCGCTTACAATAGCTGGACATACCTTCATAACAAGCAAGACATGGGAACAATCACCATGGATTGTACTAAAAATCTCCCATAAACTAGGAGTACCTACTGCTTTCACCAGAACTGTATGGGTTTCATGGTATTCTCGTAAAACGTGCGCTTTGTGCTACTATAAAATATAGATCGCTCATTATCATGGCTTGTGGGTAACAATGTAGTGTTGGGAAAATGTTTATCGATAAGCATAAATCATTGATGAGAACATCGACTGATGAATAACATTATAAAACAACCTAACATCACGCCTATAATTCCCGAAGGGTTTGGCATTGGTAAACTTATAATTTCGCCACTTATGGTTTAAGTTCCATGTTGGCCTATTGCCATCAAACGGGGCATAGACCACTGTTTTGGCAATGACGACAGGGGGCAGGCAGGGCTTCTTCAATAATGCTCCAAGTTGAGAATTACAATGGTTTAATGGTCGTTTACTCGTTTTTTACAATAAAAGTTATAATTATGAGACGCACTGGGAACGTACGCTTAGTCCTGGTTGCAATACACACTAGCGCCGCGGGCGGGTCTTTTGGTCATCTCGCCCGCCATAGATTTCCGATCATCTACTTCTAATCTCGATAGATGGCGTTGCTTGACCCAACAACCACGTTCCGGCTACTGAGGAATTCCTTATTGAAAAACCTAAAAACAGTTTGCCTCGACATGGGAATCGAACCCAGGACCTCATGCACAACAGTCGCGCTTGCAGCTATACCACTATTGAATTATGATTTGTAATAGTATTAATTGAAATCTATCCATTGGGTTTAAAATGGCCACTTTAGCAGATCATAATATGAATTGCGTTTAGAAGCGTAAATTGGATTTTTCATAATAGTAGCTGCGTCTGTGACCAATTGACTGGCCTGTTGGTCTAGTGGTTAGTGACCCTAACTGATATGCCGGAGGTCGTGGGTTCGATTTCCACCCAGGACAAATGTTTGTGTGATAAGCACGATCATTTGTTCTGTGTCTGGGTGTAATTTATCTATAATATGTATGTGTTTAGAAGTATTTAAGTATGTTTATCAGTTGTCTAGTACCCATAACACAAGCTCTGCTTAGCTTGGGACTAGATGGCGTTGTGTGATAGTTGTGGAATATTATTATTATTTCCTTTATTTATTTATTCACATAAAATTTACATTTTTAAATATTTCATATAAAACTCATAAAAAAACATTTAAAAATATAAAAAATAGTCGTCCACCGGTGACGGGAGCAGGGTCCAAGCTATTATAATTATTATTAAAAAAAAAAAACATTATTTTCCTAAAAGATCTATTTTCCTAAATTGTAACAAACGCAGTTATGAAAACTCCATTTTACGTTTTTTAACGCAATTCATGTTAGGATCAGCTAAATTGGCCATTTCAGGCGCCCAGGGGGTCTAAAATTGACATTTCAAAATAGTAACTGCGTCTATGACCATTTAGAAAAATAAATCATAATAGGAAAATAATATGAATTGCGTTAAAATGCTGCTGAATTGGCCATTTTAGACCCCCAGTCCACTCTGCCAGCAATCATTTCTAGAACCTTGTTAGGGCTGGCCATGACCCGAGCCACCATCGATGCTGCGCGCTTGCGCGTCAGTAAACCTTGGTGTGAGATACTCAAGAAAAGCTTTACTAACAGAAAACTAATCTTACTAATTACAGTTACGAAATTTTGTTAGGATGTATTTTACTATTTTACGTAAAAAACTACTGAACTGATTTGGATAAAATGTGGCACATTATTGTCAGTCAATGCTGGGTATATTCCTCTTTTTGTTTATACCAAGCTCCTCGTTCCCATGCCATCCTCATACATTTTACACACAGAAACTTTATAACCTGTTAACATACACATAGAATACTTTTTATCCCTGTAGGACGATTCCATAAGCTAGGTCTACTAATATTGTAATTTCGAAAGTTTGTAAGGCTGTATGGATACATAAACATGCATTCTCTTTCACACCGTAAAAACTACAGACCTGATTTAATTGAAATTTGGCACATACTCGTAGTTTAAAACCTGGATGGACTTGTAGAATATTTTTTACACTTAGGTGAGGCCGCGGGCATGCGTATTCTTAAAATTTACTTGAAAAATAATTCACTCATTACAAACTATCGACACATGTCCCTCACTATCAAAGTTAACAAGCTACACACTACGATACGCGTAGGAATCGTTCATAAAATCCTGGCACTTATTTGTTTTCTTAGAAAAGTTCTACCATGGATCCTGCCTGCGTCTCTGTAAGATATTCCTTCATTATTTTTTATTTCTATTATAACTTTGTTACTGTACTGCAGAAGTCATAGTAGTACAAAGGAGAAATTGAAAGACAGGATTTTCTTTTTTATTTCCTTAGAAAAACATTACCATAATTATTATATCTCGAAGACATTGGCATCTATAATAATTCAATTGATTATTTTTAAGTCGCTCTCTCACAGACAACATATAGCATGAGTTTATATATAAAACTGAGTAGGTATTAAAATTTTACGACAACCGGTATACATTCTAAAAGTGAAACCCGCATCAAGTTTCAATGTATAATTTAAAAAATCAACTCGATCTCACAGACTGGCACAAAAGGCAACATTAACACCGGTCATTGTGGCGACACTTAGGGGAGGGCTATGTCCAGCAGTGGACGTCTTCCGGGTGAAACGATGATTATGATGAAGGTCTCGATTAGTTATAGTTAAAAACTGCTAGAAGCAGTCCCGACTTCAAACCCAAGACACGCATCTCTAATGTTTTGAATACATGTGTGGTTTTGATATATATATTTTTTTTTAAACACACCCACACTAGGAATTTCTCCTGTATCGTGGGTGCGTTCACAAACATTTAAACTCACATACACAAATACCCAGACCCGGTACAACGATCTGTAGGTCATACAAATATTTGTTCCGTGCGGGGATCGAACCCGCGACACGTAGCGCAGCAGTCCATTGCTTGAGCCACTGCGCCAACCGTGTCGTCAAAGAAAATTATCATTTGCATGTAAAACATCGGGAATAAACAAACCAGCATGACTGACAGATGACATAAGATATCCAACGGCATGTAAAGCCAAAACACAGGCGCCTCGGTGGTGGACGGTGAGTGAGTAACGGGGGTAGCTCACCGTCCATCCGTCTTAAGACGATGACAGGCCATGTCGACGGTGCGTTCGTGTTCCACGCGCGTATGAAAGGGATGTCAGCAACATTGCAGGGGCCAGCAAGGATGGACGCCTGTCGGCGCTGCGGGTTGTTTGAAAGAGATACCGTGACCTCGGACAGAAAGGGCTAAGAAGGAACATGGGTGGTTTTTGGTCAGTAGAGTTCTGACACTTCCTACCGGTCCGCCCAGAGCGGGAGGAGTCATTTGATGATTTCTCACCCTCCAAATAAAACAGAGGTACATAGGTTGTATATAAACATTGACACCTGGTTAGGAAAGAATTAACTTCACGTCAACGTAAACTCACTCTTTCGCAAAACGCTCCGTTCATCTAACAAAGGTAGATACTATTTGCGACAGATAACTAAAATCAATACTCAATAAGTTATCTTGCTTCAATGATTTGCAATCAGCTACTGCAATCTGCAATCGGTCCTGCACTATTGTGTCATATCGAAGTGTTACTATCTACTCTAGAATTATATACCTACTTACTTATTAGTATATGTTTGTATAGAGGGAAGTTCAACGCCTTTGATATGGAAGACCTTTGACGTTCGTATAGGTAGTATCGTCACATGTATATACAGCAAAAGCATTCGTCTTTATTTAAATTAAAACCTGCCACTGAGAAGAGGCATATATTCTCGTACATGTACCTACACTGAAAAAATTAATTAGTTGAATCAACATTTATTCAACCTTTTTTTTGTGTTAATATAGAACCTACATAGAAGATTTGTTGAATCAAACAAACTGAAATTGTTACTTTTAAAAGGTAAATTTAACCAAACCCAGTGAGGTTGTTTCAACACTGTTTTGAAATAGTAATATAAACTAGTTTATTATAGGTTAACAGAACATTCAACTATTTTTTTTGTTGATATAGAACCTACCTTTAAAAATAGTTGAATCAATTAATCTGAAATGTGTTGCTTGTAAGGTAAATTTAACCAAACCATCAGCTAAGTTAGTTTAACACTTACTTATAACAGGTAAATTTAACCAAACCACCAGTTAGGTTGTTTTAACACTATTTTGAAATAGTTATTTTTACTATATTATTAAACCTGTATTTTTAAGTATATGGTGCTAAGTTGTAACTACCTGATTTTTGTGGTAAAGTTAACCTGTTTGAAATGAACCTAAGCTTAGTGGTTTAATCTACCTAGATCATAATAGTATTTTTGACAAAGGTGTAATGTAGAATCGACACGTAGCAATAGGTGAGAATAACCTAAATTTGGTGGTAAAATTAACCTGCGTATATTGGTATTCTTGACTGTTGTAAATGTAGTATTGACATGTGAAATTAAGTTGTAACAACCAAATTTTTATGATAAACTTAACCTGTATTTTTAAGTTGAAACAACTTGTGGTGTTTTGTTAAATGAACCTCTGCTTTGTGGTATAATCTACCTAGATCATATTCGTATTTTTGACAAAAGTGTAATGTAGAATCGACACGTAGCAATAGGTTAGAATAACCTAAATTTGGTGGTAAAATTAACCTGCGTATATTGGTATTCTTGACTGTTGTAAATGTAGTATTGACATGTGAAATTAAGTTGTAACAACCAAATTTTTATGATAAACTTAACCTGTATTTTAAGTTGAAACAACTTGTGGTGTTCTGTTAAATGAACCTCTGCTTTGTGGTAAAATCTACCTAGATCATAATAGTATTTTTAACAAAGGTGTAATGTAGATTCTACACGTAGCAATAGGTTAGAGTAACCTAAATTTTGTGGTAAAATTAACCTGTGTATATTGGTATTCTTGACTGTTGTAAATGTAGTATTGACATGTGAAATTAAGTTGTAACAACCAAATTTTTATGATAAACTTAACCTGTACTTTTAAGTTCAAACAACTTGTGGTGTTTTGTTAAATGAACCTCTGCTTTGTGGTAAAATCTACCTAGATCATAATAGTATTTTTGACAAAAGTGTAATGTAGAATCGACATGTAACAATAGGTTAGAATAACCTAAATTTAGTGGTAAAATTAACCTTCGATGTTGGCATTCTTGACTGTTGTAAATGTAGTATTGACATGTGACATTTAGTTAAAATTACTTGTTTTTTGTAAAATCAACCTGCATTTATTAGTAATATCTACCTACAATATCCTCCTCCTAATTCAACATTATACCTACTTCTTCCGTGAAAATACAGATTGATTTTACAAACGTCATATTAAAGTAAATTCTGTACAAACAAATACTTTTACATTTCAGGTTAACTTATTACTTAGCTAATTACAAAATACCAATATAATATTGACACAACTCAATGCAGATTTATTCTACAATACACTTTCATCAAAATACTTACCAACCTATAAAGGAAATCTAATTATAGACAATAAAACAAATAAGTTATAAATCAATATTACACATTTATTTAACCTTAACAAATCACATTTATTTAACCATAAATAACATAATAAAACTTTATAGTATTCAAATTTTAATTAAGTAACTAGCTAATCGTCCAATACATATTATGGACATTTAGCGAGAGAATGTCAAAGTTTGCAAAACAAACAATTATTAGTAGATTTAACAAATACATACCTACCTAAGTTTTCAAATGTATTTACCGTTTTTTGGATCGTAGCGTAATGGCCATTTGCCATTAGTTGTTAGGCCTAACAATTGAGTGATATCACTTTGTTAGGCCTAAGAACCAATAATCGTTATCGCTACGATCCAAAAAACGGTAGTAATTACATTTGCATGACAGACTAGCCCTACTGGTAGCGACACTTTTTTATATAAATAATAGAATTTAATGGTAGTTACCTACAGGACATACTCTGCTATATATAACATAGTAAAAAAATTGCCTAGAAGGCCACCCATCAGTATGAACCTGCATTAACACCAGAAAAAACCTAACCATTACAGTTGACAGACTCACAAACTTAACTTAAAGCTCATCTCAACATCACTTTAGGTCGGCGATCAACGAGCAAACGCTTGGAAATTTGACGTCTTGAGGCGTTGCAATTTTGTAGAAATAGTGTTGAATGAACATCCACTGCTGTAGGCATTCGGAGGGGTATTGGACGTCAAATACCTGGAAGATCTTGAAACATATATCCACGGCCTGTAGAAGTGTTGACATGTGGTAGGTCACATCGTCGTAATTCACGTAAAATGCTTCCAATTCTTCTACTGACTGCCCGACGCAAACCACAATGGGTTGACAGGTCAACTTTTTTTCGAGATGGACTTCTCGCCGTTTGACCAGGGCGTTTGTTATGTCAGTTTGTGTCTGAAAAGAAAAAAAAAACAATCAAACACAAAGAAAGATGAATTTTGTAAACTAGGTAGGAACATTTTATTTTATTTAAGTATCCGTATCTACTTAATATTTTGTGTTCTCATTGAAGTTAATATTAAGTTGTTCTCTATGTTTAATAAGTACCTATGTATTTACAACAAAAAAATGTATCTATGTATAGTATATCAGTCATCTGGTTCACATAACACAAGCTCTGCGTACTTTGGGGCTAGATAGTGCTGGGTGAAAAAATATGTCCAGCATTATTTATTTTATTATTATTCCATTTTACCTTAACATGCAGGACCAAATTGTCCCGGGCTTCCAAGATAGATGGTTTCGTAAATTTCTTTGATGAGGCTGCACGACCTCGTGCGACTGAAGGGACTAGTTTGCCGCACAGGAGAGACAGTATTATGAATACTTTGGTATCTGAAATGAAAATAATCTATGTAAAATAATACATTAATTACCTGATTACGGCAAGGCTAAAGGAGGGTTATGAGTTTAGCAGTCTATTTATGTATGTTTGTATGTACGTAAGTTCATCGTATCGATGAGGAATCGTTTGATGAGTCGTGCTTCTTAGCAAAAATCTGACAAAAAAAATAGGGTGTCAAGTCAGCCATGGTGTTGAATTGTCATACAATCCATGCCAAAGTAAAATTACTTAGTGCATTTACAAACTAACCTTCATTTGGATTTTTCTCGAAAACTGCATTGTACTCTTTGAATGACTTAACGTCATTTTTGAAAATTGTGTATGCTTTTTCCATGAAGTTATCAAATTTTTCAAACAGAACTACTTCTTTATCCGGATACCGATATTCGAAGTCGATGTCAATCTAAAAAATATTATAAAAACATAGATGATGTTAGATTTAGGAACAAGAAAATAATAGAATATAGGTAGGCCCTATCAATATATAAATGCAAAAGTCTCGTCTCTTAGTAATAGATCTGAATGTAATTTACCAGTTTATATCCAAAATTTTGTTTCAAAATAGGATATTTTTGTAATATTTCTTGCAGTTGTTTCGTTTTATCATTATAGTCTTTCTCGACCCTGTACGCTCTTGTTGCCAGCCAGTTTTCGCGCACCTCTTGGAACGGTTCTTTATGGTATTTTAGCCAGATGACCAGCTCTTCATTTTCTGAAACCAAAAAACAGAGGTATGACAAATAATTGCAAAGCGATGTGTAGGTATTTTAAACAAATATAATACCTATTATACTAAAGTATTACCGATGATTATGTTCTCTTCGACCTCAGTATCTTGTTTTTCATCATCATTATATTTGCGTTTCCTTGATATGACCCCCTCTTTTTTTAGGACGCGTCTTTGATTATTATACCTGTCCACTAGTTTTCCTCTGGCGGGAATCGTTTTTTTGTTTGTAACTATGGCCGGGATGTAGTAGGTTTCCTAGAAAAAAAGTAATATAAGCAAGGATAGTGAACATGACTAATGGTATGAACTTGAATCAATTTTGTAAGTTTACTACACACACTAGTATGTGTCAAATTATGATTTGTTTAAAGGAATCATAACTACGCTTAACTACGACTACTGTATGACTTTACATTTATAATATAACGGAGATACAGATACATATACATAGATAGGTACATGACGCTCACTATTGTCACTAACTACGTCGCACTACGATAACTACGCTTTCTACGACTACTGTATGACTGTAAAGATGAAAAATATATAATAGGTAGGTACATATAAGTAATAACGGAGATACACAACATAGATACCTACATAACGCTCACTATTGTTACTAACTAGGTACGTCGCACTACTATTATTTTTTATACTAGGTAGGTAGGTACTTGGTAAAGAATGTACTAGGTATATATCATAAATAGGCTGGTAGGTATATAAACCTTATGTTCTGTTGGAACAAAGCGAGTGATAGCCTCTGATAACACAATGAAGTCTACTTTTTTCATGCACTGATATTTGTTAATATACCACTCCACAATGCTTTTTGTTAGATATGACCTGCTAGTCGCATCAAGCTTATCGCTTGATTTCAGACGGGCCAGAACCAGTTTTCCATAACTGTTCTCATTAAGAATGGTGGGTATATCTATACTCTAAAATAGAACAGTAAAAAAAAAGTAAAGAACTTAAGGAAAACGTGTGTGTCATAATAAAATTATGAAAAATCCAAACTTACATTAAGTATTTGTTTTGGGTCAGCATTCGTTTTTACGCTACAGCATAAGCTACTACGACTAGAGCACGTTGTAGGGCTTGCAGGAGCAGAAATTGTGTCTTCCGATGCAGTTTCCTGTAAAATAATAAACCAAGTTAAAACTTTAGATTTTCTAGTTTGCTATCCATGCGACTTAATTAAGTATAGACTTCACGCTGTGACGTCAACAACAAAAACTCAACAGAAATATTATCGAATGATTCAAAACTAGGTAAGTACTAATAAAAGATCTAACTACTAGAGGCCTGAGTCCCAATGTTTAACCAGCGTAAGCGTAGGAGTAAGTCGCTGCGAATGACCATTGTGATTGGTTGTTAGGCCTAACGATAGGCCTCACAACCAATCAACTTAGGTAGATACAAGTTAGGTAGGTACTCAAATAAGTAACAAGTTAACATTACTTTTGTGTTAAAATAACATTTTGTGACGTGTTTGATATACCTACTACATTTTGTTAGTGCTTCCATAACCTATAATAAGTACCTACTACCTAAAATTAATTAATAGGTAATTTAATCTCACCAACAAGTGAGATTAAAATACCTACCTAATAAAAATAATAGAGATAGGTTTACTTACATGGGTTATTTTTTCCAGGTTCCTCACACCGACTCTGAATAATATTCTTTCTTTTATAAGCGGCACTAATTCTTTTAGATCGTTATCCTGTATTTCTGTGAGTAAATCTATAGTGATTTCATTCTCTGAAAAACAAAACCAATAATATTACTATACGTAACCTACGTACCTACATACCTACCTACATCTCAAATCCGTAGGTAGGTATATTATTACCTTCGCAAGACATTACGTATCGTAATGTAAACAACCTGTACCTACCTAATTGTATAGCGTAATTTACGATATACATTATATATATACATACAATTAGGTACAGGGTTATTTAAAGTTTTGTTTAAGCTGAAAGAAGTATAAAAAACTTTAAAATCGTTGTCCGACGAACTCGAAGCCATGATGGTCAATAAAGACAAATTTACCTGTTTCTTTATGTAGGGCATCCTGCACCGATCTGTACCGACCCGCACCGACAAGTCCGTACCGGAATACCCGCTTCTTTCCCTAACACAGAAACTCACACACATCGCCGCGAGTACAATGATTTGTTGTCTCTTGCGATTCGATCGCATGCAGACAAATAGGTACGTCGACCGCTCGCTTCCACGAATCGAGTTCGCGCGCTACACCTGTAGAAACCTGTTTGATTGGCATAAACTGAGATAAGGGTAAGGCCGTAGATTTTGCCACTTAGTAACATAGTGTAACATAGATACTTCTATGTTATGGTATTATAGGAGTAACGCGAAAGTAACGCATATTTTTTGTAAGGCCAATTTCATAACGCACTATTTTTAACCAACTTCAAAAAGTTTCGATGCATGAGTTAAATGCACGAGGATGAGACTGAAAAATGTTTTAAACCATCAACATTTTAGAATTATAACACAATCATGAAATCTGGCCAATTTTACCAAATAAAGGAATATCAGGAAAATAATACTACGATTTAACTGAAGTAACTAAAATATTTGTAATCTAAAACTCTTCTAGAAAACATATGATTTAAACCTAGAAAATAAGCTACACTACGAAATCAATAAAATTTAAAATCACAAAAAATAGAACAATATTTGTAGGTTAGGTACCTAAGTAGACTATACTCTTTATCAAAAAGATTTAGGTAACAAAAAACAAATACCTATTCTTAAATAAAATAGTTTGTTACATTTCTAGGAAACGAGGCTAAAAATAAAAAAAAAAACCGGGCCTCTTAATCTTCTTTTCAGTTTATATTTTTTGACAGTATTGTTATCCAGATTTTTTTTCAAAACATTCTTTTCGGTATTGTTAGCGGTTTGGAATTGTAATTTTAATGACTTCGTTAGTACATCGTATTCAAGTAGTTTCTTCTTAACTTCTTCTATTTTTGGAGTTGCAATGTTTGGTATGTTATTATTTATGAACTCTATTACTTCTTTTCTCGGTGCTTTCTCTTCTAACTGTCTTGTATACGTCTCTTTTGTTTCCTCGGCCGTGACCAACCTAGTTAATACATTTTCGTAGTCTGCCTGCATTTTGTCTATTTTGTTTTGTTGTCTAATCATTTTTTTTTGAAGACCTTTGAAACCTTTTGTCAATGTGTTTAACTGTAATCTCAATTGTGCAGTTTCTTGTTTCATCCTGTATTCAATTCGACGCTGCATATTACGGTAAGTTAATCGGTTATTATCTTGCTCAGAATTTGAAGTTTGTGTCGTACCCGGTTCATTTCGTGATGCATCTTTTGCTTTTTTCCGATCTTCCTTCCATTTTCGCCGTAATTCTTGTTTGTGTTCTTCAGTGTAGGTACTCTTTTTTTCGCATAGTAACGTGCAGATCTTTCTTTGGCCTTCTTTTGTATTTCTTCATACTTTTGGGAGTTTTCGTTTTTTAATTTATCGCGATATTTTTTTTGCTTTTCAGCTGCAGTCATTGGCGGCATGTGTGACAATATAAATATTTTCATATTATTACCGATATCGGGTACTCATAGTTTAATTTTTAAGCAGAAACGCTGACTTTAAAAAGTAATAATATATAATAAAAAATAATTTAGAAAAATTAAATTACTGAGCGGATTTTTCGTTATTCTAAAAGTACCTTCAACAAAAAAGTATTTGTAATGAATTGCGTTATGCACAAACCTTTACAACAGTAAAACGTTACCAAACATACAATCTACGTTACCAGTGACATCTAAGTTACATAGAAGTAACGTTAAAGCGCGACTTTTCAAGGTTATAAATAGCCACAACTCGACATCGAGTTGCATTTTAAACATAAACAAATTACCACGCACTTAGTAGTTACCCATGCTTAATGATATATAAGATGCGTGCAACAAAAAACTGTTATTTATCGTTGAAATCGCCAAAATTCACAATTAAAATTCACTGCCGAAACACACGCGTGCACCTTTGACAGACTCTGCGAGACGACAAGATGGCGTCTTTTATTTTTTTATTGCTCTGTCTGCACACTTGGTGTTGCCAGTGCAAGTAAAAAATACTACCAATTGTTTTCAAAGCTTTTTAAGGGAATATTTTTGGTAACATACAAAGTAGTAACATAGAAGCTAAAATATGGAGTATAAGTTTGAATAACAATAAAGCTATAAAAAAAACGTGTTTTTAATGACACCAACAGCACAATGTAGCAGTTCAACTTAGACAATTCAGAGAATCGCAATTAATTAGATGTTCATTAGTAAAAATAAAAGTTTTATCGTGCTAAGTGCCAAAAAGACAGCATATTTTTCGTTAAATTTGAGAGCCTGTACGAATTTAATTCGCTGTATTATTTTATATATGCACCTGAATCATTTTAAGAATATTATGTAAAGAGTTTACGAGATGCATAACCTAATTAAACTACCTTCATTACAATTTACCCACAATCTTGTTTTTTATAAGCAATCAAAATTTGAGAATAGAATTTCTTTAAAAAGTGGCAAAATCTACGGCCTTACCCATAAATAAAATCTATGTACTTACCTACTTGTAGATATAAATTACTAATTTAGCTACAATTAGTAATTTCATCATGATCAGACTGTGGCGTTTCATACATTCTATTAGGGTAGGTACTTACCACAAAAATTTTTAATTGTTTCTTCAGATAAACCCCAGTCTCGGAGATATACTGGCACCAGTGGTTTCTCAAAATCTTCCATATTTACTTAAGGTATCACTGAATAAACGGAACCTATCACTTACAATCAACGGTACCTACTTACTCACACTTAATCACTTTAAATTTTTCAAATTACAGTCTAACGCACGTCTAACGTCGAGTGTCGACACTCGACACGGGCGTCGGGCAGACTAAACAAACGCAAGCGCGCGCGGCGCGCGCGCTTGGGGGTAGGGACACGAAAAAAGTATGATACTTTGTGGTATCGAGTACATTTCCTTTACTACGTAGGACGTAGGTATTATATTTATAAATATGTTAGCTTAACCCATTTTTTTGGTTGTAACAACAATTAGGTTTCAACTTTTTTTAATGGGACTCGGGCCTCTGTGAGTTGTAGACCTTGCAGACCTTGCGAGTCTGTTTTTGCTTAAGTAGGTAGGTAGGTACCTAGCTTAAATCGAAATAATGTTTTAATGTTAATTTTTAGCTAGGTAGGTAGGTAGGTACCTACCTATTAGAAAATGTTCCTAATGTAAAATGTTGTTTATACCTATAGTAGGTAGGTACCTACCTATTCTGTGTCTACAGGTACCTACCATAGGCACAGAATACTTTATGTTGGGTAACCTACCTATACATCGATTAATTAAATTAGGTAGTGTACCTATAGGTCAACCTGAATGCAAGTAAAGTTGCAAACAAAAGCTACATAGGTAGGTAGGTACTTATATTTTGAAAGCTGATGAAATTTCCTTGTGATTTGAGGTATCCAGGTTGCGGGTTGCGGGTTCGATTCCCGCGGCGATATACCTAGGTAAATGTTTGCACGAACTGTAAATATTTTTTCAACACACTTGCTCATAAAATGGCTCTAATTTCACCGCAATTAGGCACATAATGACACCTATAATCAAACTGTGACTTTTTCAAACTCAAACTCAAACTCAAAGCATTTATTTCAATTAAACCTTTATAGGCACTTTTGAATGTCAGAAGAACAATTCATAAAAACAAATCTACGAGTGCAATACGTCATTCCGAAAGCCACCACGCCGAATCACACGCCGCCGAATGCCAGCAACAACGAGCACCGCGAGCACGAAAGCACGCAACGACGCACACCGCTACAACGAATGCACGAGACCCCGAATCACGGAACAAGAATGCAATGCGCAACCGTCGCCCCGCAACCCGGAGCCCCGCGCACCCGTCGCCACGGCACACGCCGCCGCACGCCCCCGCACCCGCAGCACTCGCCGCCGCAAACATCCGGCGCCGCGCAACTCGACGCAGTAACCCCCGGAACGACGCATTGCACTCTAAAGCTACAGTCACAGACACAAGACATAATAACTTGTGAAAGTACTGTAGTTGCCCATTCCCTAGCGTAGATCTCTATGGAGAAGAAAGGGCAAGAAACTCCATGGACACTCTTTTCAATCAGAATATTATTACAAAATCTTGGTACATTACATCATTCATGTTGAGATGGTATATTATGTGAGAACTATGTAGCAAGACGTGCAAGTTAAGAGCGTCCAGAGTAAAAACATATAATAAATAAAAATAAATAAATAAACCATGGCAACTAAGAGATGACCAGTCTCCACTGACAGCGCCCGTTCACGAACATGACGCCTGGATCAGCACCATTCAACTCAACCATTTTGAAGGGAATTTAATGATCCGACACATGCGCCACCATCAGCGAGACATTTAAGTGAGCATGACATACTCTCAGACACCAGGGCAACGTCACTAAAAAATAACTAAATGTAAAAAGTGGCTTTATAGTACATAGTACTCACACATGTGCCATGCAATTATATAATATTAAGATATTGAATCTATACAATGCAAAGATATTCTTACAATCTTCTGCAGCCTCTACAATAACTTCTCATGATAGGTAATCAATGGTTGTGGAGCAGGCCCAGCATTAAGCCAAGCATTTTTATCATCAATTCATTACTATTATTCACAAGTGAGTTATAGGGTTTTTTTTTTGGTTGAGGTGCTTGTTGCTTTGTTCCTAAAAGTTTCCATATAAAAAAAAATCGTGTTCAATAGTACAAATAAATTAATGTACCTATTGCTTGCTCATTTCACTGAAATGTAACTTTTGTTTTCTGTGTAATAAAGAAAACTTTGAATTCCCCATTTTGTACGTGGATTCGCTATCCGCGAAAAGCCAAAAAAACAAACCTCATTATTTTAGTCTATGGCCGATCGCCATTGTTAGATGCGCGCGCATAGGAAAACTGATTAAATTTTCCCGCCATTGAAAAACTTTTCATCACTCGTTTTCACTGTTGAAATTATAGTTATTTATGAATGAAAAAATGTCTACAACTACTAGTTATGAAGAAAATGATTTATGATGTACACCGCCCGATATAAGATTGAAGCCCATAACGTTATGGAAAGTTTACAACCTGAAAACTCCAAGGACAAAAACATCAATTTTCTACTAAATAAAAAGATTTTTTTGTATTATTTTCTTCACAAGTGTGTTGAAAAACGTCGTATGACACACGTGTGTATTGATGATTACCGGACTCGGCTCTCTTAAGACCCTCGCCTGACGGCTCGGGTCTCAATCGCACCTCAGCGGTAATCACCAACATTACACACTTGTACCATAATGTACTATTATCTACACCCATGCTATAAATCCTCTATAAAAGTATCTGAAACAGTTATCTTATGGCCAACATTAAAACAGCCAGTGTGATTATTATTTTTGCTCAACAACTATTAACTTCTTATCTATTTTTTTTATATCAAAATAAACTAGATTATATTTCCTTTCCAACAAGACCACAATCTCATTAATATCTCATTAGCATCATATCAAAACGGACGGACGGCGAGCTACCCATAGCTCACCGTCCACAGGCCCGCGGGGTACGGTGCTAACAATCATTTACACTAGTTATTTTAACTAATGCGTTTAGTTCTTTAGAAAATTTCAAAATAGTTGAATAAATGTAGTATATTTGACTAAGTCCCCTTGTTAATTCAACTTTTGCAATATCGTTGATTCCAACATGTTAGGTGTTGACAACTATTCGCAAAAGTTATTTTAACCAATTTGCTTTGTTGTTTGAAATATTTGCAAATAGTTGAATCAATTTTGTAAATTTAGCTACGTTCGCTTGTTGATACAACTTTTGCAATATGGTTGAATTAAACATTATTTATTGGTTGTTTTAAATTTCTAGCAAAAGGTTAAAATATTTTTTTTATTTTGACTAAATGTATCTGTTGATTCTACTATGTAATGAAATGTTAGGTGTTGACAACTATTCACAATAGTTATTTTAACCAATTTGCTTTGTTGTTTATAATATTTGCAAATAGTTGAAACAATTTTGTAAATTTAGCTACGTTCGCTTGTTGATACACCTTTTGCAATATGGTTGAATTAAACATTACTAATTAGTTGTTTTAAATTTCTGGCAAAACGTTAAAATATTTTTGTTATCTTAACTAAATTTATCTGTTGATTCTACCACGTAATTAAATGTTAGGTGTTGACAACTATTCACAATAGTCATTTTAACCAATTTGCTTTGTTGTTTGAAATATTTGCAAATAGTTGAATCAATTTTGTAAATTTAGCTACGTTCGCTTGTTGATTCAACTTTTGCAATATTGTTGATTTAAACATTATTTATTGGTTGTTTTAAATTTCTAGCAAAAGGTTGTAAAATATTTTTTTATTTTGACTAAATGTATCTGTTGGTTCTACTATGTAATGAAATGTTAGGTGTTGACAACTATTCACAATAGTTATTTTAACCAATTTGCTTTGTTGTTTAAAATATTTGCAAATAGTTGAAACAATTTTGTAAATTTAGCTACGTTCGCTTGTTGATACAACTTTTGCAATATGGTTGAATTAAACATTACTAATTAGTTGTTTTAAATTTCTGGCAAAACGTTAAAATATTTTTGTTATCTTTACTAAATTTATCTGTTGATTCTACCATGTAATTAAATGTTAGGTGTTGACAACTATTCACAATAGTCATTTTAACCAATTTGCTTTGTTGTTTGAAATATTTGCAAATAGTTGAATCAATTTTGTAAATTTAGCTACGTTCGCTTGTTGATACAACTTTTGCAATATGGTTGAATTAAACATTATTTATTGGTTGTTTTAAATTTCTAGCAAAAGGTTAAAATATTTTTGTTATTTTGACTAAATGTATCTGTTGATTCTACTATGTAATGAAATGTTAGGTGTTGACAACTATTCACAATAGTTATTTTAACCAATTTGCTTTGTCGTTTAAAATATTTGCAAACAGTTGAATCAATTTTGTAAATTTAGCTACGTTCGCTTGTTGATACAACTTTTGCAATGTGGTTGAATTAAACATCATTAATTAGTTGTTTTAAATTTCTGGCAAAAGCTTAAATATTTTTGTTATTTTAGACTAAATTTATCTGTTGATTCTAGTATTTAATTAAATGTAAGGTGTTGACAACTTAGGGCACGCCACGATAGTGGCGGTAAGTCCCCTCTTTGAGGAGTGGCTTGAGAGGCGCCACGGCGCCCTCACCTTCCGTCTGACGCAGGTCCTCACCGGACACGGTTGTTTCGGGAGGTACCTGCACCGAATCAGGCGGGAGGAAACGCCCGGATGCCACCATTGCGAGGATCGGCCGGAGGACACGGTGGAGCACACAGTGGAGGTGTGCCCCGCTTGGGCGGAGCCCCGCCGTGTTCTCGTAGCGGCGATCGGCGGCGGCGACCTCTCGCGCACGGCCCTGGTGCAAGCCATGGTCCGGGGCGAGGAGGAATGGGACGCCGTCGCCTCCTTCTGCGAAGCAGTGATGCTGGCGAAGGAGGTGGCGGAACGCGAGAGGGAGAGAACCTCTCGTCCCAGCCGCCGCGGGAGGCGCTCCGGGCGTCGGGGGTCCCGCGATGACCTCCGGCCACCGTAGACGCGGGCCTGTGGACGGTGAGTGATGGGCTAACTCGCCGTCCGTCCGTCTCACGACGAAAACAGGCCGTGTCGACGGCGCGTTCGTGTTCCACGCGCGCCTCAAAGAGATGTCAGCAACATGGGAGGGGCCCGAAAGGGCCGACGCCTGTCGGGGCCGCGGGTAGTCCTCTGGTTATCGCGGCCTCGACATAGAGGGCGAAGAAGGAACATGGGTGGTTTTTAGTCAGTAGAAGTCTGACACTCCCTTTCGCTCTGCCCAAGAGCGGGAGGGGTTATTCGATGATTTTACACCCACCAAAAAAAAAAAAAAAAAAAAAAAAAAAAAAAAAAAAAAAAAAAAAAAAAAAAGGTGTTGACAACTTTATTCACACTAGTTAATTAAACTAATCGTATAGTTGATGGGAACATTTGCAAATAGTTGAATAAATTTTGTAAATTTGACTAAGTTCATTTGCTGATTCCACTTAACATTATGTTGACATTACCGAATTATTAGTTAAATTCACCGCTATGCGATTATACATGAAAAAATATGTTAGCTTAACCCATTTTTTTGGTTGTAACAACAATTAGATTTTAACTTTTTTTAATTTGTTATATTGAATGTAGTACTACGGTTGTCACAACGTAATTTATTGTTGACTCAACTGTTAAGGAATCAACATTCAGAAATTCAACTATTAGTTTTTTCAGTGTACGTATACATTATGTGTGGATGTTAATACGACTAGACTATGCTATAATCTCGACACAAAAAGAAGTAATAAAAGAGGCAGGATCAAGACCAATCAAGATAATATTTAGTTTGATAAAAATGTTAACTAAAAGTGCTTTAATTGATTGTTTGACTAGTTTAAGGGGTTTTCTCTAAACTCGATCAGACTTAGTGGAAATCTTTGACTAGACTGATTGCGAGAAATGTAGAGAAACCAATTTCAGTACACAACCAAACATAAGATACACCAAAACAGTACGTAGGTAAGTAAACACAGATATCTTTACACCCATAAGAAACTATAGCAGACTGTTATCTATTCCACGTGGCAAGCCATCGCGCCATGCTCCATTGTGTCCCAACTATGAGATAATCTCGTGGTCCCTTCATTGTTGCCAAGATTGCTCGCTCGATAGCCAGTGTTTTAGTTTACTATGAGTATGTCACTTTGTTGGGTCAGATTTTGAATTGATGTGTATTTTGGGTTTTTGGTTTGGTTTTGATTGTGAGCAAAAGAGGCTTCTAGTATACAGCTTGGAACACAAATAAGGTACAGCTGTGATCTAGTGCTGTGAACAACGGATTGCTAAGTCATAGGTCCTGAGTCAAACCCAAGCCAGACACCTCTGATTTTTCGGTAGCATTTAGCAATTATCTCTTACTTCGATAAAGAAAATCAAACCTGAGAGATATTTCGTGACGGTATATCCACCACGTCAGAAGTCCATAGGTAGCATACAACTGAGACACAAGGTTCAGCACTAAACACACGCTAAAAAAAGACTAATAACCATATAACATCTTTTTACCCGACTAAAATGAAATTGAAAAAAAATAAATTTAAAAACTAAAACCTGACTACGAATAAAAACGCAGACTAATAAAACCGCGGTCTTAAAAGTATTAAACAAGAAAAAACGTCTAGTAAGTAGATAATTTGATAAATTATGGAGGACAGTCGTAGTCGCATGCCACCTTGCTAATGACAACTAGCAGCTGACTTCTGTACCACTGAGAACGCCATGAAGGAGCATTTTTTTTTGGCGGGTGTAAAATTATCAAATAACCCCTCCCGCTCTTGGGCAGAGCGAAAGGAAGTGTCAGACTTCTACTGACTAAAAACCACCCATGTTCCTTCTTAGCCCTCTATGTCGAGGCCGCGATAACTAGTGTACAACCCGCGGCCCCGACGACGGGATGAAGGAGCATCAAGCAAGTATCAGTGGCATGCGACTTCGGCTGTCTTCTATTATAATTTTACTTATTATTAAGTTATTTACTAAAATTAATTTAAGGTGTATTTTCTTTCCGTCGGGGCTGCGGGTTGTTCACAAGTTACCGCGGCCTCAACATATAGGGCTCAGAAGGAACATGGGTGGTTTTTAGTCAGTAGAAGTCTGACACTCCCTTTCACTCTGCCCAAGAGCGGGACGGGTTATTTGACGATTTTCCACCCGCCAAAATAAAAGGGTGTATTTTCTGGTTTTCTTCTTTTAAGACCGCGGTTTTATTAGTCTGCGATTTTTGCGTCATTTTATACGAGAAGCAGTTTCTAATAAATTTGTAAAAATCGTTTATCTGTCCACATCTGAGATGCCTGCCGATGTATTAACGAAAAGTCTTAGTGGTGTCAAACATAACTATTTTGTAATATTATTAGGGATTCAAAATGTTTAAAAATGTCAAGGTGTCAAGATATTGTTCTTAATTTAGTTATAAATTGATATTAGATTATTTTGATAAGTGGTGCTGTTAAAATATGTTTAGTAATATCAAAACAATTAGTAGTTTACTTCATACTAACATCTAGTGATTAAAGTGTGTTCTAGGATTATAATGTATCATAGATAAGTAAGACGAATAAAAATATTGTCTATTCTCAACCAGCAACTCATGCGTTTTATTAGGTTATGGGCCCAGAGCAAATTTTATTATATATTATTTTACCATCAATTCATATTGTGTATCAGAAAATAAGTTATAATGTCGTCAGGCGGTTATTTAGTAAATGTGCCGAAGTTAAAGGGAAGCGAAAACTATGATGACTGATGATGATGATGGCGTTCGCTGCAAGAAATTTTCTCATCTTGGAAAGCGTGGACATCGACGCCATTCCCGCCGATTTAAAAGATTCAGAAGACAGAAAAGCAAAAGTAAAGCTCATCATGACGATTGATCCCAAGTTATATGTGCACATAAAAACTGAAACTAAAGTCAAGGACTTGTGGCAGAAACTCCAGAAATTATTTGATGACAACGGATTCACAAGAAAAATCAATCTACTTCGAACACTTATTAATCGATCTTATAATTGTGAATCCATGACAAATTATGTTGGTCAGATAGTGGAAACTGCACAAAGACTAAAAGGTACATGGTTTGAAATAAACGAGGAATGGGTCGGATCATTGCTGTTGGCGGGGCTGCCAGAAAAGTTTGCCCTAATGATTATGGCAATAGAACATTCCTGCATTGCAATAAATTCTGATGTCATTAAAACAAAATTGCTAGAGATGAGTTCTGAGATCGGTGACCATGACTCGGAAATTGCATTTCGCCACTTTAAGAACCAGTGTCCCGAAATAAAAGAAAAGCCAGTAAACGCATTTAGTGCCGCTTTTTTCAATAGTATATCGACTCAGGGGCTAGAGCTCATATGACATCAAACAAAGAAAACTTGTCAGAAGTGTGACAAGTACACAATATGAAAGAAATTATTGTTGCTAATAATATGACTGTGCCAGTTGTTTGTGCCGGAGATTCACAGATATCTACACTTGTGAATAATTCTCAAGTCAACATTAAAGTAAACAACATTTTATACATACCTAAGCTAACCACAAACCTACTATCGGTAAGCCAGTTAATAGCAAGAGGAAATAAAGTTACTTTCAAATGTGGTGTGTTATATACATAATCAACGGAATCAGCTTATTGGAATAGCCAACTTAAAAAATGGTGTGTATAAGTTAAATATTGTAAAGTCAAGAGAAAGTGTTGGCCGCAGCAGCTCAAACTACAGATGCAAAACAATGGCATAGAAGATTAGGACACATAAATAGCAATGATTTGCAGAAGATGAAAAATGGTGCTGTAGATGGAATATCGTTTGATATGAAAGCTGATATTCAGAAATCCAACTGTCAAATATGTTGTGAAGGGAAACAGAGTCGTTTACCGTTCCAATTATGAAAACATAGAAATACAGAAGTGCTTGATTTAGTTCAATCAGATCTGTGTGGGCCTATGGAGGTTTGATCGATTAGACAGGTAAGATATTTTCTATTGTTTGTTGATGATGCTATTAAGATGGCATTTGTATATTTTATTAAACGGTTTTATTTAGCTCACCCCGTTTGTTTTTTTCTTGGGTCAAATTTAGTAATTCAAATTTCACCCTCTTCCTGTCAACCGATTAATCTGAAATTTTGTATACACTTTGGATTTTGGTGACAATACAATTATGTTTATTCATTATCATTATAAATTTAAGATGGCAGCCGCTACAAAATGGCGGATAACGTAGGTTTTATCAATCCCATCAATATGGGTATCAAATGAAAGGGCTCAACAAGCAGAATACAATATACTATAAAAAATTGAAATACAAGATGTCGGCCGCTACAAAATGGCGGAAATAGAAAATTATATTTTTTTTTTTTGTAACTACGTATAGAGGAGTTGGACTGCAATAAACTAACGGGCAAGAAACCTTGCAATAATGAAGCACTAAATGAATTAAACAGAATGCGAAATAAAAACTAAAAACTAGAAAATAAAAATAGGTAAAAAAACTTTTTAAGTTAAACGGTTTTATGTAAAACATACATTGCAATGTTTAAGATAAATGTACTAAAAACGAAAAAATAATAAAATAGATACAGTCGTGGGAATTATAAACATATGCATAGACTAGACTAAAATAAAACCGTGGGGCACGTCTCTGACGAACTATTTTTTTATTAATATTGATTTTCGCCTATTAAATTAATTGTTAATATTATTATTATTGGTTCATGTTTTTATCTGGGCTAGCTATTTTTAGGTCGATCAGTGATGTAATCTTACATTTATTTTTAAACTCACTATTTGAATTTATTATTTTTAGCACGCAGTTTGTATTAAACAGAGATTCGTAATGATATAGGCATGTGGAGTATTTTTTTTTGTGAATCTTCAAACTCATTTTAAGATGATTAACTTACAAATTGGGATTTAAACTTAAAACATTTTTGAGGATTAGCTTTTAATAAAAATATCACTTTAAATATTTTCGCAAGGCCAAGGTCAAAGTATTAGTCAATTAATAAATAAAACATTTAAATAAATGCCAGCTCGTGTCATTTTTGCCTTATAAGTCACACCTCTAAATTAACACATGCGAACACGTGTGATTACCACATCATTCAAAACTCCAGCAGAAAATCCTCGATAATTTAAAGAAAACGCGTACTATCCCTTTACTTTTCTGCAAATGCTATGCACTTCTGTAAGTGATGAATAAAATTCATAAAACTGCCTGTGATGTAGGTTTTGTATGTTCTTAGTAGGCAAGTCGCTGATATACTTAAATGTAAATAAATAAAAATGTGCTATGTACCATGAAGGTATTTTTGTAGGAAACCGCAGAGACTTTTTAAAATTCGTACATGCATACACATGCATTCTTTTCAATGGGAATAGGCAGAAACCACAGAACACCACCTGCTATGATCTTTACATAATCCTTTTGCATCGTCCACGTCTGGTCACGTCTGGACATCTGGTCCTGGACCTGGGTCTGAGGAACTTCTCCGACACAAGTTGTATGTCTTTCTAGAACGTCCTCTCCCGGCGTTGCTTCTCACATCTGCCAAGTAACCGAGTGTGGTAACTGTTGTTAGCCACCTTTCACTCACCCTGTCCAAATGTCCAAACCATCAAAGCATCATCTTTTAATTTTTTGTCACTACATCTGCTTTTAAACCGCAACGTTCTCGTATAACCTTTTTTTGTGGGGTGTGCAATCATCAAATAACCCCTCCTGGTCTTAGGCAGAGCGAAAGGAAGTGTTAGACTTTTACTTATTAGAAACCACCCATGTTCCTTCTTAGCACCTAATGTCGAGGCTGCGGTATATCTTGGGAACAACCCGTAGCCCCAACGGGTTCTCGTATACCCTCATTTCTCAATTTATCATTCAGATTTACAATACAGGCAAAAAAGAAATCATATTCGTTGGCATTCAATTCTAAAGGGTTTGCCCCTTTGTATGATGAAATAACAAGCTTATTTTGTGCTCCTAATAACTTAAACATTGAACAAACAAAAGCGGAAGAAGTTATCATCCAATTTACTCACTTTGAGTAAAATTGGTTGCTCTATTACATTCTCTGCTACGAATTTAAATATCAAATTCTAAGCTCGAAAAAAAATTCATTGTGATAACATGTTGGGTATTAAATGAAAGGTCTTGGCAAGCACATTAGAAATATGTATTTTATATTATATGTAGTTTTAGTCAACATACACGTTTAGAATGCGGTCAAAAAGTTCTCGCGGTCAAGTCTGCTATTTAGTCGTACTATTTAAATAGCAAACCAACATTCAGTAGAATTTTCATCATGAAAGTAATATATTATAACGGATTTATTACATAACACTAAAAAAAACAAATAAAAAAATAAGTTAAAAACTAAAACCCGACTACAAACCGCGGTCTTAAAAGTAGAAAACAAGAAATAATTGAATTTGTACATTTCTATTTAAATACACACATCAAAAGTGTCTAGGGATCAAGCATTTTTATGCGGGTTTCTTGAGATTGAGATGTGGCTTTGTAATAAATTTATGATTTTATAAATTTATATGGATCCTTTTTGGTGCATTTCATAATTTGAATCCGGAACTGTGAATCAAATTCGAGTAAAAGATGAAAATCAGCTGTCAATATTTTCCCTATAAAAACATACAACGCATTGAAGACATTATTAGTGCTACTGTTTCCCTACTACTGATTAAAACCAACGTTATTATGGAGCGGCGACGTCATTTAAGCAGGGAAGAAATGCTCAGAGCCGTGGGAATGATAGAAGCTGGTTCCCGGCAACGTACTGTGGCTTTAGCTCTGAATACAAGTCAGAGTGTTATCAGTCGACTTTGGACACGTTACCGAAGCACTGGTACCGTGGCTGAGCGCCATGGAGGACGGTATCGCTGCACCACACGAAGACAAGACCGATACATTCAAATCTTAACTCGAAGACCTCCAACAATAACCGCCATGATGTTAGCCGTGAGGCTTCATCACTCTTCAGGGAACCTTCATTCCCGAAGACCGCTACGGGTACCACCTATAACAATGCACAATCGTAGGATTCGATATCAATGGGCTCTTGAACACAGAAATTGGGCAGAAGAACAATGGCGTTTCGTGTGCTTTTCTGATGAGTCTCGTTTTGGTATGAGACCGGATACAAGACGTATACGACACTGGAGAACCCCTGGACGCCAACAGCGATTAAAATCCTGCCAGGAAGTCCATCCTTATAGTGGTGGAACCATCATGGTATGGGCGGGTATTTGGATCGGCGGAAGAACTGAGTTGATTTGGATCAGAGGCAACCTCAACGCTCAAATTTATGCTGAGACGATTGTATCAGACGTCATCGTTCCTCTACAAGTGCAAATCGGTCCCTTATTTCAGTTAATGCATGATAATGCACGACCGCACTCCGCAAGAGTTGTAAGACAGACTCTCGCCGCAGCTAACATCAATGTCCTGCCCTGGCCTGCTCAGTCGCCAGACTTGAACCCGATTGAGCATGCATGGGATATGCTACAGAGAAGAGCTCTGCCGAATATGGAGGGTATCCAGTCGCAAGAAGACCTTTTTTTGTTGTTGCAACGAACATGGGCGGCCATTCCACAGCGTGATTTGGATGAACTCATTTTGAGTATGCCAAACCGATGTTCTTGTGTTGTTAGTGTTCGCGGTAGAAACACGGATTATTAATTGTTTAAGTTACCCAATAAAATTTTAAAGAAAACTGTTATTTCAGTCTTTTTTTCGAACTTTAATGTTAGTGGTTCAAATGTCAAAAATCCCTTTATTAGGAAAATGGCAAATTTCTTTATTAATGCAAAGGTGACTTGGTTTATCGTTACTGTGACAAACGAAAACACTTTACTTGATGAATCCTTAACGAAAATTTTAATTAATATCAATCAGGAGAAAAGTTATTGCAAAAATATATGTTGATCCCTAGACACTTTTGATGTGTGTATTATAAGTAAAATTAGTATAGAGGTCAGTCGTAGTCGCACTGATACCTGATGCTCCTTCCTTAATTTATTATTATTTTTTAATTTTACATAATATTAAGTTATTTACTAAAATTAATTTAAGGTGTATTTTCTTGTTTTCTTCTTTTAAGACCGCGATTTTATTAGTCTGCGATTTTTTGCGTAGTCGGGTTTTAGTTTTTTAAACTATTTTTTTTAATAATATTGATTTTCTCCTATTAAATTAATTGTTATTATTTTTTTATTCGTTCATGTTTTTAGCTGGTCCGTGCATGGGTGACCACATATACCAAGTTTCCTCCATACCTCGGATGGCACGTTAAGGCGGCTGTCAGTTGTAGATCGATGACAGTCGCTACAGGCAGTCAGAGGCCTGAAAGTTTGAAAACCAGTATTATCAAGTAGTCTCCTAGTACCTAGTACTAACTGTGTTATGCAAGTCAGATAATAAATTGATTTATTTTCTCCCACAAATAATAATACTTATTTCTGTTATTTATGTTCTTTCTCCAAGATTAGGTTACTGATATTATGTTGTCTTTTTTTTATTATTATTCTATACTTTTTTTATTTTTTATTGCTTTTTGTGTCTGTAGTCATTAACTTGCGTTACTATTGTATCGAGTCTGGTTCTTCTAACCAACCTAACAGACAGATGTGTTGCTGGGGAGTTTGTTCCGCCACTTCTTCTTTCCAGCAAAAACACTAGGAAGTGTCGGGGGCGTTTTGGGGGACTGTCTCTTGTAAATAAGTAAAGTAAAGTAAAGTAAATTTTGACGTTCGAAAAGTGATGATTATCAGCCTAGTTTGAATAAATGAGTTTTGATTTGGATTTTGATACTTATGTACAGTAATGGAATATACAAAAGTTAGCAGTCGCTCCATGTAAAATACTGGTTTAAACTGGAAGCCGCCCGCAACGTAATTGGAAAATGATACATTGTATCTACATTTTTAAATCTTTGCAAAGTAACTATCTTAGAGTTCGTGCTCATGTGTAACTTTGATATATTTTACTGAGACATTAAATGACTCATGATCATCATCTGCCTAGCCTTTTTCCCAACTATATTGGGGTCGGCTTCAAGTCTAACCGGATGCAGCTGAATACCAGTATTTTACATGGAGCGACTGCCTATCTGACCTCCACAACCCAGTTAATACTAGGTAATACGATACCCTTTGGTAAGACTGGATGTCAGACTTTCAGGTCACTGACTACCCGTAACGACTGCCAAAGATCTATATATGGCACCCGGGACCAACAGCTTAACGTGCTTTCCGAGGCACGGAGGAAACTCGGTATGTAATGGGCGGTCACCCATCCACAGATCGACCTAGGCAAGCGCAGCTTAACCTAAAGATCGACCCGAGTGGCAGTTCTTATTAAGCCACGAGCTCCTCTATTAAATGACTCATGATAATTAACATTAATTTGCTAGGATGATCTAGCTACAGTGACTGAAGAACTGTCTCGTAGGTCCAGGGGTTGCTAATCGCGATTGATGAGGATAAGGTTCAGGTTTCGATTCAACGTGTTGATCAAAGTGTTATTGGGTTTTTTCAGTAGGCATTTCGTAGTAGCAGCAGCAGCGTAGTGTAGCAGTTGATGTTCAACAGGATTGTCGCTACAGCGAAATTTTTTGTGTAGGTACACAGGTACACAGTTAAAAAATAAAAAATTGTGACAAGATTCTGTTTTGTTAGGGCTCAGACCAAATAAAAAGTACTTTTTACTTAGTGTGACTGGCCCGTTGGTCTAGTGGTTAGTGACCCTAACTGCTATGCCGGAGGTCGTGGGTTCGATTCCCACCCAGGACAAATGTTTGTGTGATGAGCACGATCATTTGTTCTGTGTCTGGGTGTAATTTATCTATAATATGTATGTATTTAGAAATATATAAGTATGTTTATCAGTTGTCTAGTACCCATAACACAAGCTCTGCTTAGCTTGGGACTAGATGGCGTTGTGTGATAGTTGTGGAATATTATTATTATTATTATTATTAGTCTGAGTGTTAGGGATGTACATTTAAAATGATGAAAGAAGATTACTTTTAATTTTAAGGTCTGAAAATAAATATAAAGGTGATTTATGACATTTTCAACTGTTTTGTACTCTGATTATGTCGACAAGTTCAAGTTTGTGGTTTCCACGCATCTTGCCCTGGTTGCCAAATTTTTGAGTTGGCAACCCTAGGTACACACGACCAGAAGTGGCATCGAACAACGCAGGATGACATGTTTAATAGTACGCCGGAGAGGAAATTCTAATTTGTAATTTAAATTAAGAAGGAACAGGGGCTGCGAGGTAGATATTTGAAGAAATTATTATCGTCGTCAGGCCTACCCCGTAGAGTGCGTAGAGTTAGGATTGCTGCAAATCAAACTGATTTTATCACAACATTTTTCATAAGGTCTAGTTTTAATAAGAGTTGAAAATGGAACCGATTCAAAAGAAAGAATATTTAAAAGAAGAGTGGGTCTAGATTTCTGTAAATTTATTTCATCTATAAGAATTCATCTGGTAGTTCTCTAATGACTCAATGTTTTTTTTTTCTTAGAAGCCATATTTCCTTTAGACTTATTAGTTTCGAATTAGTTTTGAAAGAAAAACAAAATGACAGGGACATATTTACAGAAAATCTAGATTTTATTTAAAAAAAAGAAACAATATTTGTACTAGATGCAGAAAGAAACAAGGCAGATACATTTGTATGGAGAACCTTAACCCCAGTTCCCTCTTAATAAATTCAAGGAGTACGCTCTTTCTTGAACGTAATAAGTCGTTTTTTTCCTAAATTACAATGGCAACTGTAGATAATGTAATAGAGCAACCAATTTTACTCAAATGAGAGCCAATTGGATGATAACTTCTTCCGCTTTTGTTAGTTCAATGTTTTAAAAGTTAATCAGAACACAAAAGAAGCTTATTATTTAATCATACGAAGGGGCACACCCTTTCGTATTGAATGCTAACGAATGTGATTTCTTTTTTGCATGTATTGTAAATTTGAATGATAAATTGAGAAATGAGGGTATACGAGAACACGTCGGGGCCGCGGGTTGTACACTAGTTATCGCGGCCTCGACATAGAGGGCTAAGAAGGAACATGGGTGGTTTTTAGTCAGTAGAAGTCTGACACTCCCGTTCGCTCTGCCCAAGAGCGGGAGGGGTTATTTGATGATTTTCCACCCGCCAAAAAAAAAAAAAAAGGTATACGAGATACGAGAACCCGTCGAGGTTGCGGGTTGTTCGCAAGATATACCGCGGCCTCGACATAAAGGCTTAGAAGGAACATAGGTGGTTTTTAGTCAGTAAAAGTCTAACACTCCCTTTTACTCTGCCCAAGAGCGGGAGGGGTTATTTGATAATTTCACACCCCACAAAAAAAGGTATACAAAAACGTTGTGGTTTAAAAGCATGTAGTGACAAAAATTTAATAGATTATGCTATGATGGTTTGGACATTTGGACAGGGTGAGTGAAAGGTGGCTAACAATAGGTACACTACTACTACGGCCTCGGTTACTTGGCAGATGTGAGAAGCAACGTAGGGAGAGGACGTCCTAGAAAGACATACAACTTGTGTTGGAGAAGTTCCTCTGACTCAGGTCCAGGACCAGATGTCCAGACGTGACCAGACGTGGACGATGCAAAAGGATTATGTAAAGATCATTTTCTGCCTATTCCCATTGAAAAAATGCAATACTTTCATTGTTTTCAGCACATTTTTATTTATTTATATTTAAGTATGGCATATCAGCGGCTTGCTCACTAAGAACATACAAAATTTACATCACAAACAGTTTTGTGAATTTTATTCATCACTTACAGAAGTGCATAGCACTCGCAGAAAAGTAAAGGGATAGTACGCGTTTTCTTTGAATTATCGAGGATTTTCTGTTGGAGTTCTGAATGATGTGGTAATCTTTTGTATCTAAGTTTGAAACACGTGTTCGCATATATGTTAATTTAGACGTGTCTATGACGTATAAGGCTAAAATAACACGTGCTGGCATTTATTTAAATGTATTATTTATAAATTGACTAATATTTTGAGCTTGGCCTTGGAAAAATATTGAAGGTGATATTTTTATATGAAGCTAATCCACAAATATTATTTAGGTTTAAATTCCAATTTGAAAGTTTATCATCTTATAATGACTTTGAAGATACACAAAAAATTACTCCACATGTTCTCTATCATTACTATTCATTACGAATCTCTGTTTAATACAAACTGCGTGCTAAAAATAATAAATTCTGTAATCAAACAAGTGAGTTTAAAAATAAATGCAAGATTACATCACTGATCGACCTAAAAATTGTTCTCTTATCTTTTATTTAGGACACTCAAATTCATTGACCTACAGTCATCCTTTAATACACTTCACACTATCATTAAAATAACTAATCATGCTATCATAAATACTACGATTATTCTCACGACAATTTAAAAAGCCCTTACATTTTTGAAGCCAAACAATCAAATTATATGCATCTCTTTCCTTCCAACTAACCCACAGCTACAAATATGCTCTGTCACTATCGCGCTATCAGAACAATATATCTCCGTCGTCAACAGACTTTAGCCGGTTTTCCTTGTTTATTTTTGATTCAAACGCATACAAGTTTAGACATCTGCCGGCAGCGCTCGTTTGCCAAAAAAAAAAGAGCAACCAACTTGTTTGCAAAAATGACAACGTAAAGAGTCCCTAAATACGCATGCGTGCGTTCCAGTCAAATTTTGTACGTAAAGATCGCAAGTTCTCGACACCGCGTGTTGTTATTCGTATTTTATAAATAAAAATATTAATAAAAGCTTTCCGAGTGATATTTAAAGTGTTCTAATAAAGACTGATAATATAGTTTTTGTTGAAAATGTCGAAAGAAACCACGGTAGTTGGGCTAGATGCAATTTTGAAGGAATTGGGTCCTTTTGGGAAGTATAACATGATAAACTATGCTTTGATTTTATTTCCGTGCTTCCTGGCGGGAATGTATGGTTCTGTGTTCGTGTTTGAGGCTTCGGACATTAATTACAGGTAAGTGTTGTTCACATTTTTCTACTTTTATGACTTAAAGTAGGCAGAATTCATATCAAAAATGGTTTCTGTTATGGCGTTTGATCATGTAACAGTGTCATATCATAGGAATTAAGTAGTTGTAGTTAGTAAATCTGTATAAATCGGCGTGTTTTCATTTTGGGGTTATATTGCTTTAGATTTTGACGTATCTCACGCCACCCCAATCAAGTTCGCGCATGCGTGTTGACGTCGACTAAATATTTAGGGTTCCTCAGGGTACTGATTTGACCCATTTTGCGAAACTGTAGCAAATTCGCTTGAATAAGTTTTGTCATTGCATAACACTTCAACAGCTTGTTATCCTTGAAAGGTTAGGCAAAGGTGTACCTTTTCTACCTGCATCAAGGTTTCGCCAGTTATTTTTAAGGCAATGTATTATTGCAATTGAAATAAAAACTATTATTTCTGGTTTATCACGACGCTTGACAATAACATTGAATTTAATTTCGTAATTATCCTTGTGTGTAATAGTAGGTATAGCATGCAGTGAGAAACATAAACAGAAAAAGGCCATAATGCAGCTGTAATTCATAAAATTATTTTAATTGCCAGTTTGCCATGAAACTAAGAACTACAAACAATGTTTTATATTTTTATGTCTCACAGTTACTTCACACTTCTGAATTATTTACAGTGTAATCCGCAAAGATGATTTTCTTTACTGCACAACAGACAATGCAACTGCACAATCATTTAAACAGTCAGTTATGAAACCTAACCAGTTTTTTTTGCGTCGTGTTTCGAATAATAAATTTTTAGTAAATCACAAAACCTAAGATATTTTTATAAGCTTTGATTGAAATTGACTGGTTAGTTTTTGTAAGTACATAATTTATGGGTTAGTTTTGACAAGTCTTCGTTGAGTCCATATATGTATGATATTTCAATGTGTAGACCGTAAATTATTTTTTTTGTAGAGCAACCCGAGAATAAAATCTTTAGATATGCTCTCATATTTGGTCGGGCACAAAAAATAAATAATTTACGCGAATTTGTACATTCTGCAGAGATCAATAAATATGAGCATTTTTTAGGTTAACACCAAAATTGTACAAATGCTACAAAGCATTGCTTAGCTACTAACAAATTGATATGAATTTATTTGAAGTCTACGGAATATCTCTTCTTACACTAACTCCTCGCGCGCCTTACGAACACCATCTGTACATAAACAATGGCTTTTTAATTGTGTCTATAATAAGGCGCTCAGCAAGTTAATCGTCATCCCACGAGCCATTCTCATTTTACCTATAATATTATGATTTTTCACTTAGTTCATTCATAGTTTCTTTGGTCTTCCAATGTATACTTACCCATGCTATTTGGGGTCGGAACACACGTTTTTGCGTTCTTGGTCGAGACCCAAAATACATTAATACCCACAAAACTTACGACATTAACGAAGACAGTAAGTAATAAATTTCGCACAAATCACCGCAAGACATACCCAAAGGTAAATACTATATTATTGAACAGTAAGGTGATAAACTGATAACGTAGGTCAGAACCTACGTTATCAAAATACTGTTCAATACCCTCTTACATACGACTATCACAATTTACACAACATTGATATAGGATCTTATTTACAATCGTTACATTAATAGAGAGTCTTGGAATACGTCCTACCGACCTTTAAGTGTGTAATCTTGGTGAAGAATCCCATAATGAGATTATTCATGTTAGCAAAATGTATTTTTAGTGCATCTTTCCTGAGTCAGCATCGCTTTTTCGAACTGCGTAACCAATTTTGTGCAGTTTTTAAAGTTGTCTTTGGAAGGTTTAAGTTAGTTTATAAGTACTGTTAAAAATAATATACGTATAATATTTCAATGAATCAGGGTCAGGAATATATGCAAGGTGTAACATAATAAACGCAAGACTTACCTGCATTCACCACTGACAATACCTTCAAAGACCATTAACAAATGAATGTAAAGGTACAAGATGTATTGTTTATTTTTTGCTGACAAATGTCACCTCTTTTTCTATTTAAACAAGAAAACTTATCGGAAGATGTGTCTCCATAGAGCGATAGGGAATATACATATACCTGCCTACTATTGATAATAAAGATCTAAAAATACAAGTACCGTGCCTTCACATCCGTTAGTTTATGGCCTTTGAAGGCAGAGGTAAATAGTCGCATGCGTCGTTTAGCCGATAAGGTTATAACGCCATTGTAATATCAGTCGAAACTATTGTAATTTGAAAACGCAGTATCAGGTTTTATTATTAGTATTTTTACGTAAATAAAGGAGCTGTAATAAATGACTTTTACTGATTCTGATAACTCAGACTTTCAACATTACACGAATACAGTCAAGAGCAAAATACGCTGAAATTTAATTAAAATATTTATTTATTTAATACAGTCTTCTACTCTTTATACAGTCTTCATATTTTGATCGATCATGAAGAAATTGTATTTATTCCGCTGTTGTTTTGTTTTTAGATTGTACATACAAACTAGAGAAGGTCTTTGCCCAGAAGTGGGAATGTACAGACTTACAAAAAAAAATCAGAAAATTATTACCTACTATAAAATACGTCCGAAATTCGCTCATCGCTATGATATGTGCAAACAAAGAGTTGAACTTACATCATTGTTACTTTACTACAAAGTATCTTTCATTGCGTCAATTAGCAACAATGTAGTTATGTCATAGGGACTAATATAATTGATTACGGTATGCGAATGTTACATAATCCTTATTTAGATTACCTATCCACTATTATCAGTAATCAAATAAACAATTCTCTTCTTTTACAATCTTTTTTCTGTGTACAAATAGTAACAAAGTGATTTTCTATAATGCAATGTTCCATTGATTATAATTTCGACGAGTCCTACGTATACTACATAGTTCAAGTGCAAAAACAGAACTTTACAGGAGAGCAGTTTGAAGGTTCTTTAGCTTGTAACTTTGACATGAATCGACAGAAATTGTTGAAATTTTGCACAGTTATATGTAAATATTATATGCAAAAGTCTGCATTGTTGGTTTCAATTTTTTTTTTAACTTTGGAAAATAGCATTACTTGCATTAATGTACCTTGTTTTCTTTACTAGAATGGAACCGGTAAACTGTTTCAAGTGGCCGCTTAAACTTGTATACAGTGTACTTATTAATACATATAATTTAGGAAATTAGAAGGATATCATAATACAGTATACTTTAGATCAAATTTTAGAAGGAAAAATAATCTAAAATGTTAACTAAGACGTAATGTTGTTTAAACAGTTTTTGGTTTACTATCTACAACGTCGCTACGCGTTGTAATGTAGGTAGATGATTAAATAATGTAAGTTAGGTAGGTCAGGCGCCGGCCGCTGCCAACCAGTCCGAAATATACGAGCTAACCGAGTGGATGCCTTTTATTGTCGTTCCTCCCGTACAAACATCACACGCGTATACTGTAGTAACGTCCACTTGCACTCACGTGTCGCGACAACGCTGCAACGTACCTATACAGGTTCTTGCATTACTGTAGGCAGTCGCGTTGACAAAAATGATGTCACTGACTGTTTTGCGGGTTGAAACAGTATACGTAGGACCCGTCGATTTTGTATTTCTACGAAGATAGTACCTTTAAAGGAACCTTCACTATTGTGATACAAAAATTAACCCAAAGTTGCCTCGAAAGAGACTCGCTAACTACTACAAATATGAAAGATGATTTTTAGTCACCGTTCATTTTTTTTCTAGGCATTAGGTATCATTCACTAACACCATTTTTGAAAAAAAATCGATACGTAAAAGAATTATCCGCTCTCCGTGAAACTTTAAACTTTGTGATGTGATATCTCAATATTTTTGTATTGAGTGATACTAAAAGACAAAACCCGACTGAAAAAACTGAAAAACAAAAAACAAGCACATTTCAAATTAAACAAAACTTGAAAGCAGGCGGGGTCCATTCTATTTTCATTTCATAATTTAATATTCAAATGAATGCCTGCTTCCAAGTTTTGTTTAATTTAAAATGTGCTTGTTTAAATTTTTGCTTTTCAGTTATTTCAGTCGGGTTTTTTAGTTTTTTTAACTACTTTTTTTATTTCCAACTTTTTAAATCTTTTGTGTTTTGTTATTTCATTGGCCGTAAAATTCTTCGCAGATGATTTAACTTTTGTGTTTTTTTATAGGATTTGTCACTTTGAATTTCTTTGAAACATATAAGTGTCATATATTTTTGTAATCTCCTTTTAAAACCCTTCATTTTGATACCCTACTCGATGGTAAAGGGAAAATTTTTGAACTCCGCGATAATATTGCCCCCAAAATCGACAATTTTTTGTTCCAATCCGATGAATTTTAGAGGGAAACACTAATCTAATGCGTAATTTGTTTTTAAAATAGTCTCTTAAAACGTTTATTTACGCAATGAATGCTCTTGAACTGCCATAATGAATCGCATTACCTTCCTTTATATTGAAGACATTATACTCGTATTCCATATACTTAAACAATAAACCTGAACTAAAGTATTAAAATACAAATATAAAAGTAGTCGTTATTTACTCTGACCTAAATACATCAACAAATACAAATATAAACTTAAAATAGATATGAATTAATTTATTTTGAGGTAACAAAGACCCATAAACAAAAACCTTACCCTAAATATACATACTTAGGTACTAATAACATTTGTGTTAAAATATACTTCACTACACTTAAAGCTTATCAAATGATGATTATCCCTTTTTTTGGCGCTTGAAAAATCATCGAATAACCCCTCCCGTTCTTGGGCAGAGCGAAAGGGAGTGTCAGACTTCTACTGACTAAAAACCACCCATGTTCCTTCTTAGCCCTTTATGTCGAGGCCGCGGTATCTCTTACAACATTCCGCAGCCCCGACGGGATCATGATTATCCCTTTATTGCTTTTCATCAGCTACCAGAGTGCTTACTCTGGAATATAATTCCGATAGATCGACATTGGTCAAACGTCAGTTGGTTGAGTTAAAGTTAAAAGTCGGCCTTATTACAAAGGTGGTTAAACCAGTTTAAAGTTAGACTTGGTTTATCTCGCATGCCGTCTCACTTCAATAATATTCAAAAGAAAGTGACGGCATGCGAGATAAACCAAGTCTAAGTTAAACCCAGGTTTAACCACTTTTGTAATAAGGCCGAGTGAGTCCAGCCAATCCCTGACAGTTGACTGACAATTCTAATGTTGATATATCGGAATTAAATTCGAGAGTAAGCACCCTGGTCAGGCTGTCTTCCAAGTTTGCGACGTAGGCACATATTTGTCTATCTATATCTGTGACAACTAACAATTAACCTCAACTAAAGTAAACAAACTACAAATAGATTCACTTTGAAGGTCTACTCATCTACAAGGAAATAAACCTAGACAAACATTAGATACCTTCCACGCGAACACCTGCAGCGATGCAATCGTGCGATTGCAATTTAAACGCGTGACAACGTCGTCGTGTTGGAAGGCTCTCGACGATATAAAAGATGGCGGATGAACGATGACAATTTGAATGTTGTTTTGTGTATTGTTTTTATTTTATTGTTTGTTACGCAATAAGGATGCGTAAGTTACTGTTGTTCCCGTCGGGGCTGCGGGTTGTTCACAAGTTACCGCGGCCTCGACATATAGGGCTATGAAGGAACATGGGTAGTTTTTAGTCGGTAGAAGTCTGACACTCCCTTTCGCTCTTCCCAAGAACTTTTTATATTTGAAGATTTTACACCAGCCAAAAAAAAAAGTTACTGTTGTTTCCGAAGAGAATCGTTGAGAAACTTATCGATTTCTTTAACAAGGGATATGATGGGGATGCCTCGCTGGTCTAGTGGTCACAAGCGCGATTCTGAGTATGAGGTCCTCTGGATTCGATTTCCGGGTCGGGCATAGTGTTATCGAGTTTTTTCCATCAAGAATAGGGATGCTTACTGACTAAATAAAATATTATTCTAATTAGTCCGTCTGTTAGATTTTCGAAAAATATTGGTTACGTATTTTTTGTTTTATCAAATCAATAAAAGTTAAGGAAGATAAAACGCGTCAAAGATTTGAGTCGGTTTGTGACGTCACTGACCGGTAAAAAATGCCATACTAATGTTTTAGAATATACACGAGTTTTCAAAGCACTGTATCGTCTTCATTGTTTGTTTACGTGAAAAAAGAAAAAATACGTGTCCAATATTTTTTGGAAATCTATCTGACGGACTAATTAGATTTTTTTTTGTTAACTATGCTATTCTCAGTAGTAGCCACCGAGTCTGGATTTGTACGCGGCAATAAGGTCGCTCCCTATTACATGGTGCTTACAACATGACTAGCAAAATGATTTACACTATTAGATACACGAAGGTTTTTAGTGAGGTAGAAATCCCACACTCCCCGGTCTTATCCTATCTTATCCTCACGTGAACAAAAAGATACACCTCTACCTAACCCTTCGGGGGTTACAGGCGTGATGTTGTGTTATGATAGAGATGCTACCGAAATATTTGTAATAGGCACTTGATGGGGCTAACTTTAATTAAAATTCAAGCAAAAAAAAATAACTTGAAATAAACATAACATTTCTGAAATATCTAATTTCTACGGACAGATATCAAATCTAAACCATGGAAAAATAAAAATCGTTTCTTTAGTTTTTTGTATGTTTTATTTCGATGTTGCCAATATCTTAATAGATAAACATCAACTATTGATATGAAAACATAATAAAACAGAAGGTTAATAACTCTTCCCCGTCATATCTCTGGCATATTAGAATCACACACAAATACAGTTATTTGAATATTATTCAAATACATATTTGAGTCAATACTTTAACAAGAACGTAATAATATTATAGTAGACATTGTGTTTGTCACAGGATTGACATATTACTTAATAGTTACTGCCACTAGGTTCGATCTTTAGGTTAAGCCACGCTCGCCTAAGTTGGTGTGTGGATGGGTGACCACCCATTACATACCGAGTTTCCTCCGTGCCTCGGAAAGCACGCTAAGTGGTTGTTCTCGACTGCTATAAAGGGTGTAAAAGTACCCTTAACGCAAACGAAAGGCATTTGTTCTATTGCGATATTTTTTTTTGTTCTAGGCTATACCTGGGAACTCCCTAGTTACGGAGATATTGGGGGTCAAAGTTCCAATTGTTTCACAGCTGTTTTTGTAAATACTAGTTTTCAGGTTATAACTTTACTTAAATTACCTCCATGACCCGTTTACTATTCAAAGCATCCACTATCACAATGTTTTAAGAGCTGTGGTACATTGAGTTTTACCGTAAAATGTGATTTTTGACCGCAAAAATGAAAGTCGTTTCCCAGCAAACATTTTTGCGTATGGGTTCTTAGTTTGATGTACAGAATGCTGGGTTGACGGCTGTGTGAAGGGTTAATTTACAGTCTGTATAACGATCTTTGGCAGTTGTTACAGGTAGTCAATGACCTGCAAGTTTGGCAACCAGTCCTACGGTATTAAAACCCAGTATTAACTGTGTTCTGGAGGTCAGATAAGTCACTTCATATAAAATACTGGTATTCAGCTGCATCCAGTTAGACTGGAAGCCGGCCCCAATATAATTGGGAAAGTCTAGGTAGATGATGATTGAATACCCGTGATTAACCTTCAAAAATGCCTTTTAACTTGGTGATCTGTAATACAAGTTTTATTTTAAACATGTGATTATTCATGTATACTTTATGATGAGGAGTGAAATAAAGTAAAATTATTTGTTTGTAAATGGTTTGTTGAAATAATTCGTTTGACTTAAACTTTGCCGGGGCACAAACTTCGTTTTTGTGATAGAGAGAATTAGCCATAATCTGTAGATTATGATGGATGGATGTTTGGATTATGGTGATGATGATTACTTAAATCCCTGTGGTGACGTGGATTTTGTATGGGTCGCACATAGTTTTTAGGCTTTTGGGTTTTAAATAGGCCGGTTTCCTTACTGCTTTAAGAGCAGTGGTCATAAAAAAAAACTGATTAAGTCGATATTGACACAAACCCACAACCTTCCACACTGTACAACTGTTGTCATGTTCTGAAACACAGCTAATTTTCATTACACTTAAAATGAAATATTAACTTTGCACCCTCAAGGAAGCATCAACAAGTAAATAAGCCTCACTCCTCTCATCTTAAACGCAAATCGTCAGAGCAGTATATCGAAAGGCAGAGTCACTCACAGACACGCTATGCGCCACATTAGCATATATTTGCATCACTCAAATCTCACCAGCTGTGTTGGTATTACTCCTATGTGCCATTTTGTGCAGGTTTTGAGAACATTATTGCATGGAAACAAGGAGCAGAGTTCTCATTTTTGTGTAAATGTATCGTCATATACCTAGGTTATACTACATCGGAGCAGTGGTGGCCCAGTGGTGGCGGCCCCGACTTACGAACGTGAGGTCGTGGGTTCGAACCCAGGCAGGCACATTACTTTGTGTAATTTATTTCATCACCGCTGCTCTCAAAACGGTGAAGGAAAACATCGTGTATTCACCGAACCAAAAAAATCGAAGACATGTGACATATCTTCCAATCCGCACTGGGCCCGCGTGGTAGATTATAGCCCATTCCCTCTTAAAGAGAGGAGGCCTGTGTCCCAGCAGTGGGAAAATTAATAGACTGTTGATGTTGATGATGCTACATTTACCTACTTGTTGAGGAGGTCGTGGCTCATTAATAACAGCCTTTTTTTTTTTTGGTGGGTGTAATATCATCGAATAACCCCTCACGCTCTTGGGCAGAGCGAAAGGGAGTGTCAGACTTCTACTGACTAAAAACCACCCATGTTCCTTCTTCGCCCTCTATGTCGAGGCCGCGATAACCGGTGGACTACCCGCGGCCCCGACAGGCGTCGGCCCTTTCGGGCCCCTCCCATGTTGCTGACATCTCTTTGAGGCGCGCGTGGAACACGAACGCGCCGTCGACACGGCCTGTTTTCGTCGTGAGACGGACGGACGGCGAGTTAGCCCATCACTCACCGTCCACAGGCCCGCGTCTACGGTGGCCGGAGGTCATCGCGGGACCCCCGACGCCCGGAGCGCCTCCCGCGGCGGCTGGGACGAGAGGTTCTCTCCCTCTCGCGTTCCGCCACCTCCTTCGCTAGCATCACTGCTTCGCAGAAGGAGGCGACGGCGTCCCAATTAATAACAGCCTCTCAGATCAATTCTCAAGTTAAGCTGCGCTTAGCTTGCGCGCTTTGCTTACATTGCTCTGTGGATCGGTGACCACCTATTACATACCGAGTTACCCCGAAAAGAAAAAAAAATGCTGTAATTTCTTGATTTTTAATAGTCGATACAGGTAGTCAGTAATCCGAAAGTCTGAAGCTACCAGTTTTCACAAAGGATATCTTATTACCCAGTACTTACAGTTTTGCCAATTTGCTGCTAGGGCTCTAGCCATAATTAGTTAAAGACATTTCAAGTATACTTACCATTACATAATAATCTATACTAATATCTATACTAATATTATAAAGCTGAAGAGTTTGTTTGTTTGTTTGTTTGAACGCTAAGTTCTCAGGACCTACTGGTTGGAATAAAAAAATTCTATTTGTGTTGGATAGGCCATTTATTGAGGAATGCTTTAGGCTATATAACATCACGCTATGACCAAAAGGAGTGGAGCATAAATGAAAAATGTTGCAAAAACGGGAAACGGTATTCCTTATTTAGAGCTTCCGTTGCGTGCGCTGCGAAAATGGTTTAAGTTATGCAAAAATGATGTATGAAAGAAATGTTCCTCTTTAAAAGTTTTACAAAAAAGTCCATGACAGCATATATCTATCTATTAAGATTAACTCACTGTAACCATTTTTTACCATTTAAATGTTAGGTTCAGTAGAGTTATTTTTTGCGTTGCTCATTTAACCCATATGATTGGCCTGATGGTCTAGTGGTTAGTGACCCTAACTGCTATGCCGGAGGTCGTGGGTTCGATTCCCACCCAGGACAAATGTTTGTGTGATGAGCACGATCATTTGTTCTGTGTCTGGGTGTAATTTATCTATAATATGTATGTATTTAGAAATATATAAGTATGTTTATCAGTTGTCTAGTACCCATAACACAAGCTCTGCTTAGCTTGGGACTAGATGGCGTTGTGTGATAGTTGTGGAATATTATTATTATTATTATTATTATTATTATATGGTATTAATTTATATACAAAAAAAAGTTTGTTAGAACGGAAATTTAATATAAAATATTTGTTCCTTTTACTCTATGTAGTTTAAACAAATATCTTAGAGAAAATGTCCGCGCGACAAAATAATTACACGGTCCGCCGGCCCTCGCGTCCCCAGCCTCCGGGTAATTCAAATTCAAAATATTTGTATATTGTTTTGTGAGCAGTGGTGGCGGCCCCGACTTACGAACAGTTGGTCGTGGGTTCGAATCCAGGCAGGCGCATTGCTTTGTGTAAATTATTTCATCACTACTACTCTCAAAACGGTGAAGGAAAACATCGTAAGGACACCGGCATATCTTATAAGCAAAAATTCGAAGAAATGTGACATCTTCCAATCTGCTCTGGGCCCGCGTGGTGGATTATAGCCCATCCCACTCCTAGATAGGAGGCCTGAGTCCCAAGCAGTAGGAGCAATATATAGGCTGATGATGATGATGATTGTATATTTAACAGTAAGAGATAGGTAGGAACACATAGTAATTCTCACTGTAATAATGTAATCTAATGTTGTATCTTATATTATAGAGAGGAAAGATTAGATTTTTTGTTTGTTACGATTTAACTCAAAAATTACTCTGACGACTTTGAAAATTCTTTCCACATTAGAAAGCTAATTGAAAAAATATTACTATGTTGGATAGTCGATCTATCGAGGATGCTTGTAAGCTATATATTATTGTGACGTAGACGAAGTTGCGTGGGTCAGCTGGTACTGTATGTAACTGAGGACTAAAACACTTAACCATCCCGATTTATTTTAAAGCATTCAGAAATAAATTAGCATCTAACTCCCTACCTACGCCATAAAGGGGAATGGTTAGAATTTCCAGCAACACTGTAGAATAGTGTCCCATATGCCTCCGTATGTAAATGTTCATCAGAACATTAGCGGAGATTAGGCAGCTTGAGTCTCGGCTTATGTGGATTTGCCCTAGTTTTGAAACCTGGCTCCAGAAGTTACCCGTTTTAGTTGCGAAGTCATATTACCCTTCTGTCAAAAGACTTACGTTGTTAGGTTTTTGGACTTTAAGGATTATGTATGGAGTTTTGTGTGTTTGGATACTAACGAAGCTTTATTTATTTATTCGGGATCTGCAACGAAGGATTTATATAGATGATGCGAAATAAATAATTGATGGCAGAAGAAACAAGTATGTGTATGTGTACTCTTTCACTTACAAGAGACCACAGCAGCATGCACAATTAAATTCATGTCTGCTAACAAAGTTGAGTAGATACATTATTTTAGCCGACTGCGTCGAAGCCCAAAAGGAGGGTTAGTTAAATTAGTAGGTACAAAAACAAATGTGGTAATATTACATAGAATTGAAAAAATAAAATTAGAATTACACAATTGAATTATTTAATGTCAAGGAAGGTTTGTCCTCTATTAAAACAAAACGGCAGCAATGCAGTTTTATTACCTTTTAAATGACACAAAATTGTATTTCTTTATTGGTTGTTACGAAGTAAATGTGCACAAGTGTACATCGTGACATTGGGGTGTAAAGTGTAGAGTGTTTGTATGTATATTGAAAATAATATAATACACTTGTGCACATAGTAGGTATATTATAATATTTTGCAACAATAAATAAATATAGTTTATAAGTAACTAATGTGCACTACTTTGCGCCTGATCAAGTCGGTATGTATGCTATCAGCTCACGCAAATACCACGGTTTCCATGAGACGACACATGTCACTCATACCAAACCTGCTTATCAAGGTCTTATACTTCCTGAAACTGTTGTTGTCAGATAAAATGTGATAAGAGTTCGTTGACCGATTTATGGAGTTTGGCCCACAAAAAAGTGGGCGATAATTCGGATGATGTAGGCGAAGTCTGGGTCAATGCGTCTGAGAAAAGAGTGCTTTAAAAAGCTTGATTAATCATAAGTTGTTCTGGAGGATTCCAAGACGAAACATAATCGAAATCATGTTCCGTCATGTTCATCACTTTATGATTTATCACTTGCAACGACAGAAAAATCAAGTAATGACTTCAAGTGGCTCTTATCTTTGCACCGGATTACTCGACTTGATTTGATGATGGTCCCGCCCTCCTCAGGCACTCACTTCGTGATAACTCGAGATAAGAGATAAGTTACTTAAGAATAATACGAGGAATTAATCTATTATTTAAGCTGGCTATAGTTCTGGCGTCAGCACCTTATAAAAGAAGCCCCTTCATATTCCACGAGCGACGATTTGCTTGCCATTGCGACAAGGTAACCCGCGAAATTCAAGTCGTATCTTAAATAAAATGGGATTTGCGGCAGTGACAAATGTCTATTGGTATAGAGATATCTGAGACGGTTGTATTGGTGATTTTAATCATTATCACTCAGTAAATAGACATTTGTCATTACCGCGAATCCCATTTTCTTTCACAGACGACTTGACACTGACCGGGAAATTGTAAAAAAACGTAAGAAAATTCGAATTTCGCGGGCTACCTTGTCGCCTTGACCTTAATTGGGGTCGGCGTATTCTGCTCTGACAACCGTCACGCTATCATAATTATACAACATTTTCTTTTACATTATTCCTCACACTATCCATCCATCGTTTCCTTGGTTTTCCTCTGCTTTTTTTTTTGGTAATGGCATCTCGCAGTTCAGTCTTTGAGACTGGCTTCTGCTTAACCGGACATCCCTGTGGATGCCTTGAGTTTAAGGCCTCCAGCCAGGGGCAAATAACTTATGAACTAAGTGACAAGTCGCTCGGGGCACCCCCTGTGGAGTACGGACCTCGGCTTAGGCCGTCACTGGGGGAGGGCAGCAAAGGGACAGGCTGGATTTGAGTGAGATACTCCTTTGCCTCTCCATCCATCAACATTTATACTTTTCACTTTTTGAGTTACATGCGTTGCGTCCCTATTCATCACATTTGATACACAAGATTTACTTATACACTGATAATTTTTTTTTGTTCACATTCTCGTATTCTCAATTATGAACAATTTGGGTCTCCGATATTTAGTCAAACGAATAAAAAAAATGGCTTCAGAGCAGTGGTGGCCCAGTGGTGACGGCCCCGACTTACGAACAGTGAGTCGTGGGTTCGAACCCAGTCAGTCACTTTATGTAATTTATTTAATCACCATTGCTCTCAAAACGGTGAAGAAAAACATCGTGAGGAAACCGACATGTCTTAGAACCAAAAATTCGAAGACATGTGACATCTACCAACCCGCACTGGGCCCGCATGATGGATTATAGCCCATCCCTCTCCTAGAGAGGAGGCCTGAGTCCCTGCAGTGGGAACATTATAGGCTGATGATGAAATCAAATTCTTTAAAAACGTTACAATTTGTCTCCTTCCATACTTCTCTATTAGTGGTCTTCTCTGATTTATCATATAACCAATAAAGTTTTAACTAAGTGTATAAATAGAATATTATGCATTTTCTTCGCTTTAAATATTTTATGGAGTCTTGCACTTATTTAAAACTGTTTGAATGAATACATAATACATTATAACATGGCTTGGATATTGTAAGCCGAAACTGATCGGCTTACAATATCTAAGCCAGTTATATGTATTCGTCCTGGTACAAGACGAAGTTATTATTATAAAAACCGTGAATAATGTTTTAAAATATTTAACAAGGTAATTTCGTTATTCTTCGACAGTTTTAAATGTGCAATAAATTTGGTTTTAAATTAGTTTAAAGTAGTTACTGTTTTTTTATCTCGTGGTTTGTGCCTAACCTGGTGTAAGAGATATTATACCTTTGACTTGACTTAACATGCCGTCGAAAACTCTCTTGACGCTAAATATGAGTGAAAATATATTTAAACAAAAAACAGGTTTTATGTAAATTTAACTCGAGAAAATGAAGGGAAGATCAGTTTTTCTACAATTTCCAAATAGTAAAATATAATCATATCGTCACACTTATTAATATAAAGCCGAAAGTTTGTAAGTGTGTGAGTGTGTATGTTTGTTACTTCTTCACGTAAAAACTACTAAACGGATTTGGATCAAATTCGGAACACGGATAGTTTATGATCTGGATTAACACATAGGATCATTTTTTATCTTCTCGTGGGATAATTTTCGAGTTGTAGCGGGTAAAGCCGCTGGCAACAGCTAGTAAAAAATAATTAGGAATTTAATCACCCTATCATGAACGGTGGATAAAGTACCTCTAACTAAGTTCCAAGTCAAAACAATTACTGTACCTTTGGTCAGATAATTTTGACCCTTCGGGTCCTATTAAGTACCGAGTAAACTAATTCGTAGGCACCTGATTTCAAAGTCTATTTTCGAAACGTAAACAACATAACATAATAACTAAAAAACTCCGATATGATATCAAAGAACCGGGATGTGGGCCGATGCTCGGTTATCACTGTAGTGCGGTAAGCACGTGGAGATCACGACCAGGTCGTACGATGAAGACCTTGGCCACACTTGTGATACTTTGCCTAATAACAAATAAAGATAAAAAAACGGTGTGGCAACAGATACAGAACATTAATCGTTTTTGGCGGAACCATAGATGTTTTTGAAGCAGGATATATGTTACTGCATTGAAATTAAATTTATTTATTTAAACTTCATGTACAAGTGTGGTACATAGGCGGACTTAATGCCACAAGGTATTCTCTACCAGTCAAGCTTTGGGTTAAAAAACACATAACCCTCCTTTTGGGCTTTGCCGCAGTCGGGTAAAAATTAGTCGGGCATTGTGGTAGAGTACAAATACAGCAAAAAAAAAAGGATAATACCATTTTGTAAATATAATACATAAATTGGTACATACTAATACATAAATATACAGATAAAATTAATTAAACTAATATATATTTTAATACATACAAATACGAGAAACCTTAAAATAATTACCTACTAAGACTAGTGACTAGATTTAGAACAATTCAGTCCGATTTTAAAAAGTATTTCCGGACTTTTTCTTTGAAAACCATCTTTTTTTCTGCTTTTTTAATGTCAGGGGGTAGCGAATTCCAGAGCTTAGTGGTTGACACAGCGTAAGAAGAAGACATAAAACCGAAAAAAATAAAAATGAAAAAAAAAACAAATGAAAATTTAATGTGAATTAAATGTGTTTTGAAGGGATTTAAATCAAATTGTGACAAGTGAAGATTGATATTAGTAGTTACTATCGTTGGTATAATTCTACACCTTTTCCTAAATTAAATCCTCAATATAAAAATATCTTGAATGCAAAGATGACGACACGGTTGGCGCAGTGGCTCATGCCATGGACTGCTGCGCTACGTGTCAGAGGTTCGATCCCCGCACGGAACAAATATTTGTATGACTTACAGATCGTTGTTCCGGGTCTGGGTATTTGTGTATGTGAGTTTAAATGTTTGTAAACTGGTTGCGTTTGCGATACAGGAGAAATTCCCAAAAAAAATTGATGAAGACAAAGATCTTTAAAATGAAGAATAACAGCAGTTCTAATTTTCTTTTATCAATCTTTATTTTTTAAGTCTGTCCGATCCCCTATTGCAACATTTCTTTAAAAAATCTCCAGCACACAGACTTATTTCTCTCCCGCCTCCACCTTCGACCAGCTCCCAAATCTTGTTCAACCCTGAGACGCCATCACGAACAGCTGGGAGACCAGCAATCAATCATGAGCTCGACTGATATTAATTATCATTACGATACGCGATCGACAGACAGATATTTTTCAGTAGGTGATTGAGTATCATTTGGGGTACGAAAATTATTGAGAGTAATTTTTGAGGTTAATAAATGGGTATTGGATGAAAATTTCGATCGTTTACAATGTTTAAAAAATAATAGGAACCCCTATTAGTAGTAAACACAACTGTCTTAATTAAACTGAAGTATTAATTGAATGTCTTTGGTCTTAATACAACCAATGTGATTGGCATAAGGGGATTTGATACCCTGTCGGGGCCGCGGGTAGTCCAACGGTTATCGCGGCCTCGACATAGAGGGCGAAGAAGGAACATGGGTGGTTTTTAGTCAGTAAAAGTCTGACACTCCCTTTCGCTCTGCCCAAGAGCGGGAGGGGTTATTCGATGATTTTACACCCACCAAAAAAAAAAAAAAAAAAAAGGGGGATTTGATACAATGTGGTATTTTTTATTGGTTAGATTTTTAAGTTAAACAGCTAGCAAGCCTTTCCCCAACTACACTATATTATGGTTGACATTCAGTCTAACCGGTTACAACTAAAAACCTGTATTTTACGTGGAGTACTGCCTATCTGACCACCAAAATTCTAGCCATATATGATGATCTAAAACCTATCTTGATCTTCCTCCAACTTTATTCATACTTAAATATTTATTCACGACATCTCATTTTCCAAGAAACTAATTTCCACACAGCTATTCATGCACTGGAGCCAGTTTAAGACCTATTTTAAATTCATTCGTGTAGATGGCCACACAAAACGAAGATTTCTTCATGAATGAAAAAGCAATTCATTCATAAACACAATTACTATTAGGCACCAATGCCTTCAAATTCTATAATAACTCTTCACACCCACTTAGCAACAAACTGCTCTGATTGGCCTAATAAAGTGTAATATTTATTGAAAGGAATGCGACAACTATTGATCATAAGTCAACGTCAATTACGGGATTATTATACATTTTCCTGTCGCCAACCGAGCGTTACATTGACCTTTTTATTTGACATTTCTTAGAAGAGGCTTTTTCGCTACTCACACACTATAGTCTACATTTCTTTTTTCATTTCTCCTTTTGCAGGTCTGCTGGTAGAAATTTCTTGAGAAATAAGCAGTACCTTTGTACTCTAATGTTATATTTTGTTATTTTTGACTGACCTGTTGGTCTAGTGGTTAGTGACCCTAACTGCTATGCCGGAGGTCGTGGGTTCGATTCCCACCCAGGACAAATGTTTGTGTGATGAGCACGATCATTTGTTCTGTGTCTGGGTGTAATTTATCTATAATATGTATGTATTTAGAAATATATAAGTATGTTTATCAGTTGTCTAGTACCCATAACACAAGCTCTGCTTAGCTTAGGACTAGATGGCGTTGTGTGATAGTTGTGGAATATTATTATTATTATTATTATTTTCCTGTGTTGTCTACTGTGTGTACATAAATAGTAAAATAAATAAATAAAAATAAATAAATAAGAGGTTTTAAGTTTTAGTCTCGATCAGAAAGATCAATGAAAATTAGTATTTTGTACTAGGTACCACAGGATAAAACGGTGGAGGAAAACATAGTGAGGAAACCGGCTTAAAATATCTTAGAACCAAAAATTGGAAGATATGTGACATCTACCAATCCGCACTAGGCCCGCGTGGTGGATGGCCATCCATCATGATGATGATAATGACCATAGGATAACTTACTGGTCAATCACTTTACTTAGTGTGTATCAATGTATTCTTCTTCTTCGTATAGCTGGCACGTGTTATATTTTGTTCTCCCAAAACTTTGCCACTTTCACCATGTCTTCCGTCGGCATCGTTGGCCGCACAAAGGTCACTTCGATAGCATGTTTTAGGACTAAGAGGCCAGGATACTACGGGTTGTTCGAAAGAGATACCGCGGCCCCGGACACAAAGGGCTTAGAAGGAACATGGGTGTATTTTCGTCAGTAGAACTTTGACACTCCCTTCCACTATCCACTCAGAGCGGGAGGACTCATTTGATGATTTCAATGACTCCAAAAAAAAAAAGAGTTTAGAGAATATTTGGGTCTGTGTAGTGAGATAGTATTTGGAGCATAGTTTGCGCCACAACTCCACCACCACACTCCGTCGCCTTTTTTTAGGGTTCCGTAGTCAATATGGAACCCTTATAGTTTCACCATGTCCGTCTGTCCGTCCGTCCGTCCGGCCGCATTATATCTCAAAGACTAGTAGTATTATAAAGCTGTTATTTGGCATGATTATACAAATGAGTGCTAAAGTGCTAAAGTAAAATATAGTTGTTTTTTTAAATCCCCAGTACACATTCAAGTGGGGATGTTATTTTTTTTTTATTTTGAAATATGTCTTAGAAATATGTTTTTATAGAATACATTCCCAATTGGGCCCACGTGGTGGATCCGATTCAAATCCTCTAAGGAGGTATGTATCCTAGAAGTAAAATTTGCATATATGTTTGGTTTAGATAATAATGCATGGTTAGCTAAGTGACATCATTCTAAATCTAATATGGCGGACTTCCAAAGATGGCGGAACAGTTATTTTATAATTATGCACTGCCATGATGGGCATCAAATGAAAGTTTCTGCTGAGAATAATACGAGAAATAATATGTCGTCATATTTAAGCGTGTTTTTTTAAATATATATTATTATTAACATAACATCACGCCTGTAATCCCCGTAGGGTTAGTCAGAGGTGTAGGTACCTAATAAATAGTACACCAACATTTCACCAGTTCCAAGTTTTCGCAAGTTCCATGTAATAGGAGGCGAGCCTATTACCATCAACCGGGCCCAAATCCAGACTCCGTTATTCATCATCATCATCATCATCATTAACAGCCAAAAGACTTCCACTGCTGGACAAAGGCCTCCGTTATTAGATATTTCTCATGCTTGAAATTAGCATCGGTTTACAAAAACAAGTTTCTTTCTTAAGGAATTATTCCTTTGTGAAATTAAATAAGGTTGTAAAATCATCCGATGTAGATAACCTTTGATTCACATTCGTGCGAGGTAACATAATCTTAATAATTGATAAAACTTCCAGATAAAATTTGTTTTTCACTCATTTCACCATTAATAGAGTAAAACAGTTGCATTATCAGACTATCAGTGCATAATATTGTTTATAATGAAAGAGAAAGATGTAAATGCCACCGTTACGTCTAACAGGGAAGAATGAAAAAACAAAGCATATTGCGCCGCCGGGTTTCTTTATATATTGTAAAATCTTAGCAGTACACATTACAATACGAAAGTGGTTACTAATAGAACAGTTCACCTACAAAGATCTACAAATTAAATTCAACCATAGTATAGCAACAAGATTGGCAGCCCAATCAAAACTGGTAGTACCGAGATACAAGAACTAGTACGGGAAACGAACTGTCGCTTATTTGATGCCAACTCTAATTAATGACATTCCAACAAAAGTTCAATCAGAAATATCAAATAGTAATTACAAAATTAAATACAAAAAAAATCTTTGACTCTCTCTGAAAATGCATCATCCTGTTTAAATATCATTCACTTAGTTATTAGCATCGACGTGATTCCGATTTCGACCCGCTCCGTGGGTATGTTTGTACTTTCCTAGTATTTTTTAACTTTATTTGTTTTTGCGTGCTACCTCACAATTTGTTATAAATAAGTGTGAACCATAAAATTAACTATGTTTATGTATTATGTTAGTTTTAAGATAGTTCATAAGTGTTTCAACATCCGGACAAACCTATTGAGGTTTTTGTGATGTTTTTGTGTTTACATTTTGTTTTTATCTTTATTTAATAAACAATAAAAAAATATATATAGAATGGGATAAGGGCAGGAATATGATGATTGTTGATGTTTCAAAACTTATTTAGGAGATTTATACGTAGACGTATTTAATCAGAATCAGAAATGAGGACATCCGCATGAGAACCAAGGTTACCGACGTAGCCCGAAGAATCGCCAGACTTAAGTGGCTATGGATATGGCACATTGCTCGCAGAACCTATGACCGATGGGGCCGAAAAGTTCTGGAGTGGCGACCGCAAACTGGAAGACGTTGCGTTGGAAGGCCTCCCGCTAGGTGGACCGATGACCTGGTGGAGGTTGCGGGAACCCACTGGATGCGAGACGCACGCATATTTAATTTCTCTTTTATCTTTTCTCCTGCATCACCAGTCACCACGAATGTGAGAACTATTGACTCCGTGGTCTAATAACTTACCTGTCCGCAAATGGTGATACATGTCCTGACGGTTAGGTATCAACCCAATATATCTGCAAAATAGGGTATTTCGCCAAAAAAAATTAATTAGAACGTCTGTTAGATTGTCGAAAAATATTGGATAGGTACTTGTTTTTTGTTTTATAAAATTAATAAAAAATGACGAAAGTAAAACGTGTCAAAGATCATGAGTGGGGGCTTTTGACGTCACTTTGCGGGTAAAAAAGTACTAACCTTGTGCCGTCATACGACTTGACGCGAGTTTTCGAAGCACAGTATCGTCTTCATCTTTTGTTTAAGTGAAAAAAGAAAAAACACGTGTCCATTATTTTTTGAAAATCTATCTGATGGACTAATTAGATTGTTTTGGTGAAATACTCTATTCTTGTAGCTAATATAATTTGACCCTATCAATATTGGTCTATTACAGACCCAAATACTACGAAGAAAATCTTCCTGAAGCTAAAAGCCCATATGATCCCACTAGCAGGCGCTAGCTGCAGGCGATTTTCAGCCAATTTGTATTTACTACGAACTCTAATAGCATCACCGATGCGCCAGTAATTACCATGCAGTAATTTCAAAGGCTACATATCGAATATTCTAGAACCATATTTGCCTAATATTTCGAAGCAAACAACATGCTCAAAGCTTTATCATGAAATTGTTAACAACATGAATGAACGAAACGTTTGTATTTATTTGTAAAGCTACGATTAAACGTTGATGATAAGTTCGTCATTATTGAGGATGCCTCCAAAGCAGCAGGAAGGAACAGACATCTTCTGGGTATGCTCGTTCTATCATAAACCTCATGCATCGCTTCCCATCGGGCGTTTCCATCATCAAGAGCAGGCCAATTTAGAAATAATATAAAACAATTAGAAAGTCTGCAACAACTAAGTAATAAAACAATGTAAGAAAAACAAGAGAAACACTTTTCATGCTTTGAAACAAAATAACTGCAACCAACTAACTGCATCAGACTGCTTAAGAAGTTTAGTGATTTTCATGTTTTCTTCCATTTTTAGGAGTTAGTTTTTGGGAGTGACCACCATTATCATTTCCCTAACCTTTTTTCAACTATGTTGGGGTCTTCCAATCTAACGGATACAGATTACCAGTATTTTACATAGAGGGACTGCCTATCTGACCTCTACAACCCAGTTAATACTGTGTTTTAAGATACCCCTTAATAATAATAATATTCCACAACTATCACACAACGCCATCTAGTCCCAAGCTAAGCAGAGCTTGTGTTTTGGGTACTAGACAACTGATAAACATACTTATATATTTCTAAATACATACATATTATAGATAAATTACACCCAGACACAGAACAAATGATCGTGCTCATCACACAAACATTTGTCCTGGGTGGGAATCGAACCCACGACCTCCGGCATAGCAGTTAGGGTCACTAACCACTAGACCAACAGGCCAGTCGAGTCGGCCCTTGGTAAGACAGGTTGTCAAACTTTCAAGTTACTATCTGTAAGACTGATCTCTTCATTATTCTAATTTCACCAATAGGGTAGTTACCAAAAAAAATCTAATTAGACCGTCAGATAGATTAGCAAAAAATATTGGACACGTATTTTTTCTTTTTCACGTAAACAAACAATGTTGACGATATAGTGCTTTGAAAACTCGTGTGACGTCATTTTCCAAGACATTAGTATGACATTCTTGACCGGTGAGTGACGTCACAACACCCCACTTAAATCTTTGTCGCGTTGTATCTTCGTATTTTTTTATTGGTTTGATAAAACAAAAAATACGTATCCAATATTTTTCTATAATCTAAAAGACGGACTAATTAAAATTATATTTTTTAAGTCGGTAAACATCCCTATTCTAAACAATCTGTTTTGTTTCAGATGCACAATCCCAGAATGCGAAAGCACAACAAACACAAGCTTATGGCTACCCCACGCTATACCAAAAGAAAAGAATGGATACTCCAAATGTGAGAGATATCCCACAATAGGGAACAATATCACTACTAGTAACAGCACTTGTACATCTGATATATTTAATACTGCATTAACAGAAAAGTGCTCTTCTTATGTTTATAGTGACGAAGACTCGGCTGTGAAAGATGTAAGTATTAACAGTTCTGTAATGAGAGAAGTCATCACAATAGGGGATCGGACTAAAAACAACTAATTAGTCCGTCAGATAGATTTCCAAAATACTTTAAAGGTTTTTTCTTTTTTCGCATAATCAAAAAATAAAGACGATACAGTGCTTCGAAAACTCGTGAACTTCGTGAAAACGTCACATGTTAGTGCATTTTTTACCTACAAATGACGTCACACTCACGATCTTTGTCGCATCTCATCGTCGTTTATTAATTTGATAAAACAAAGAACACGTATCCAATATTTTTCGTAATCATATTTTTTTGACTCAGTCCGATTCCCCCTAAGGATTAGGCATTAGTGTACGTAATAGGACACCCACATTTCGCCAGTTATGTATAAGCCCCATGTAATTAGAAGGCAAGTCTGTTGCCATCAACCGGGCAGACTGAAATCCAGACTAAGTGGCTGCTACTGAGAAATTCCTAGGGGCTAAAATGACCACTTTAGCAGATCATAATATGAATTGCGTTAAAAAACGTTAAATGGACCTTGCGTTAACTGCACCTGTGACCATTTAGGAAAATAGATCCTAAGTAATATAAAAATAATATTATTTCTGTTAAAATTCGTACAAGAGTCACAGGCGCAGTTCATTCACCAACATCCATCATCATCGTTCATTTTACGCAATTCATATTATGATCTGCTAAAGTGACCATTTTAGACTTTTTTTGTTTTGTGACCCACTTTGCGGGGGTATTCGCACCCAGAACCTCGAGCACAGCAGTCACGCTTGTGATCACTAAACCTACGAGGCAGTCACTCTTCTTACAGACTAAGTAACCTCCCGTGGTTATCATAAAAACCGATATGGAAAGTTAATAAACACTCGTTACAAAGATGAACTTGAAAAGACAAAGTTGAAACTGCCAGGCCTTTTTTTTTTTGGGGGTGGGAAATTTCCAAATAACCCTTTCCGCTCTTGGGCAGAGCAAAAGGGAGTGTCAGACTTCTACTGACTAAAAATCACCCATGTTCCTTCTTAGCCCTATATGTCAAGGCCACGGTATCTCTTACAACATCCCGCAGCCCAAACTGCCAGGCCTTCAAACAAATACTGGCAGACAGCAACAAAAACCACCATGTAAAAACGTAATAATGCAACCAATCACGCGACCTATCAATACTTGGGCCACTAGGCTGTTATTGTGGCAATAGACCGATAACGTCGTTTACCACAATTTTATTTACGTACATCTAGCACGTGCTGAGTAATTGGAATTAATGCATTCACTGTTACAGGAGCGCGATTTGATCATTATGATCATTAATTTTATCGCTATCAAATGAAACTGCTTCAATAAATATTATCGTAAATTTGTCTCATGCTTGCACCTTAAAACAAACAAAGAAAGAAAGTTAACATAATATATCACTTAATAAGTTTAGTTTTTGACATCATATGCCTAGTATTTTCCAAACTATATTGGAGTCTTCTGACCGGATGTAGCTGAATACCAGTATTTTACATGGAGCGACTGCCAATCTAACGTCCACAACACAGTTAATACTCTGTAATACGATACCCATTGGCAAGACTGGTTCTCAGTCTGTTATGACACTGACTACCTGTAACGATTGCCAAAGATGTATGTTTAGTGTTAGGGGATCGGACTGAGCCAAAAAAATATGATTCTAATTAGTCCGTCAGTTAGATTATCGAAAAATATTAAATACATGTTTTTTGTTTTATCAAATTAATAAAAATTGACGAAGATAAGACGCGTCAAAGATCATGAGTGAGAGTTGTGACGTCTCTCGTCGATGGGGGGGTTGTTCGCAAGAGATACAACGGCTTCGATATAAAGGGCTAAGAAGGAACATGGGTGGGTTTTAGTCAGTAGAAGTCTGACACTCCCTTTAGCTCTGCCCAAGAGCGGGAGGGGTTATTTGATGACTCCCCACGCCCCAAAAAAAAAAGGTTATCAAATATTAATCTCCAAATCTTCGTATAATTCTGTTGTTTAAAAAAACATTTTGTTTCAGTTCGATCTCGGCTGCCAAAATTGGAAGAGGACGCTGATAGGCACAGTCCATAACTCCGGCCTTTTCCTCTCCTTGCCGTTAACTGGCATAATCTCAGATAGGTTTGGAAGGAAAGTGGCGCTATCTATAGCAGCTCTCATGAACTGCATATTTGGTTTCTTGAGGTCCTTTTCTACTCATTATATAATGATGTTAGCATTTGAGTTTTTTGAAGCCGGTTTTGGAGCTGGTGCTTATACAACAGCTTTTGTTTTAGGTAAGATCATTTAACCAACCATTTTGGATCATTAATTTTAGTAATTCATTGTCCAAACAACACAATTATTATGTTTTCGTGTCAAATGTCGTGTCAAAAATATTTTAACTCTGTATCTATAGAATATATATAATTCTTCTGTACGTGTGTTTGTCACTGAACTCCTCTTAAATAGCCGGACCGATTTTTATGAAAATTTTCGTATGTGTACAAGTGGATTCGAGAATGGTTTGGATTCGCAATTGGACCCGGTAGGTGGCACTGCTGTCCGGGCAGGACGATGTCTTCCAGGTCCGCTAGTTTACTATAAATAATAGAAAACACGGAACCATTTTAGGCTCCACATTGAAAATGTAAAATTAGAGTGACATAATGATTATTATTCGCTAAAGTATTGATTTTTGCAATTAACATGTTCGATAAGTCAGAGCGAATCTACTTAAAAGGTACCTCTTTCACGTATTGTATATCTTAAATAACTTTTTTTTATATTTGGTTTACAGCTATGGAACTTGTGGGACCAAAAGGAAGAGTGTTTGGAAACACCCTCATAAACGTAGTTTACGTGTGCGGCTTGATGTCTCTAGCTGGATTATCATGGCTACTGCAGGACTGGAGGACACTCCTCAGAATCATATACGCACCGTCCTGCTTAATATTCTTTTACTTATGGATTTTGAATGAAAGCATCAGGTGGCTACTTAGCAAAGGTAGACACGAAGAGGCTGTAGCAATTATTAAGAAAGCAGCAAAAATGAATAAAGTAGAATTGACAGACGAAGCCTTAGCCCCACTTCAAGAGATAGAGAAAAAGCCGATAGAAATTAAAGAAGAAATTGTACCTAAAAAGAAGTCGTCAGTATTCTTACAAGTGATTCGATCAAGCATTATTAGAAAAAGATTGGCTTCATGTTCCTTCCTCTGGATCACTTGCACGTTTGTGTACTATGGACTGTCGATTAACTCAGTGTCTTTGGCAGGAAATAAGTACGTGAACTTTATGCTAGTGGCTTTCATAGAGATTCCGGCTAACTTCACCTGTTTGGCGGTACTGGACAGATTTGGCAGGAAAAAAGTCTTGTTTATCACTTATATCTTAAGCGCGATCTTGTGTATCAGCTTGTCGTTCCTGCCTAAAGGCGAGTACTATTTATTTTATATCATTAAAATTATTATTCATCTGCTTCCTATCTTTATATCGTAACCACGAACTGGATAAATAATTCATTATTATCAATATAAAATTTTAAGGTAAACAAGCTTCATCAACAAGCATCCGGGTTTGTTCAACCATTTCGATATCAAATCCAAAAAAAGCACTTGAATTCATTCCTAAAATGTACGAAAAATTCAATTCGTATCTAAACCAACACAGTTTTAACGTGAATTTTATAACCAAATGAGTTGTAGTTTGTGTTCACAATTACTTCGCTTACAATCAAACGAACAAACATAATTTGACGGGAACAAAAGGCGAGTTAGATAATCCGGGAACAGTTTACGAGGCATGGGAGTGTTTTCATTGTGTTGCGATGAGTTGTCTTCCCGGATGGATCCCTTTGTCCTAGAAGTAGGAAGATACATTAGCGAAGCAAGGGTCTGTGATTATGGCAGTATCCTCCAAGGAGATATTATCATTACGATCAATGACCGAAAGTCCCTTTTGCTAGAGGATATAAACACAAAATTTATGCGGATGCATAGATTCAAACCACGTTAAATCCACTAAAATTAGATTTGACGCAGGCAGCGCACGTTCTCGGATCCGAATGCAGTATCCGACAAACACCATTTCTCTCGTGTTTCAATGAAAACTAACTCTGACACGAGTTTTGAGAGAATTTTGCTCCACTGTTTATTTAGTAATCACTGCTTGTATAACAGCCTGAATTAATGGAATATTTAAGTTAAACCGATTTCAAAGCCGACGGCGCAAACGGCAATAGTAAAACATAAATAATTTTCGCGGTTTTACCAAACTTTGCGTTTTCGAAACGGTTTGTTTTGTGAACATTCCGACGAATAAATGAATTTGGTCTTTGATTTGCTTTGATAAACTTTGATTATCTAGTGTTTATTTTTGGATTCAGTTGAACGGTTACGTTAAAGTTTTCAGCTCACTTTATGGAAACAGACAATATTTTTCTAAACTTCCTTCAACTTTAAATAGTGCCATACCAGTCAAACACTACTGAGCCTGAGACTTGAAGCAAAATGCATTAATAATTCATTAATAATTCTAAGCTCAATTCATTAAAGAAAACCTACCCTCTGCCAATAATATATTATTGGTCTTTCATCACTTTAGCTGAACAGTTCCAATCCCTTTTTCAACTTACTGCCTCAACCAGTATTTGGAACCCCCATTATACTCGTACTAAACTTGTGTCATTTCCTCAGATCAAAAATGGTGGTCCCTCATCTTCTACCTCTCCGGCAAGTTCTCCATCACGGTAGCCTACAGTTCCGTCTACATTTATGTGTCTGAAGTCTTCCCTACTAATGTCAGACAGTCACTGCTTGCCATCTGTTCTTCTACTGGCAGAGTTGGGTCTACGTTGGCGCCTTTGACTCCTTTGTTGGTAAGTGCTAAAGCATCTGTCTTAAATGAGATGAAGAGTCATGGAGTTTCCTGCCTATTCTGCTCTATAGAGATCTACGCTTAGGAATGGGCAACTATAGTACTTTCACAAGTTGTTATGCCTTGTGACTGTAGTTTCGCTTTCTTTGTTTCTCTGACCGTCAAAAGTTCCATTACATATGGTCCAATTGAAATAAATAGTTATAGTTTGATTTAGAATTAATATTTAGTATTGCATGAATTTTCTTCAAAAAATCTTCTCGTTTCTTTTTTTACCTAAAATAATCTAGAGACAGAAAACCTGTACGTTCAGCTTAGCTTGAATTGTGCTAAGCCAACAGCGCAATTCAACAGAGTTGAAGTTATGCTTATCGGCAAGAGCCAAATGGCCGAAACCCGAAAAAGTGCTCAAAAATAGCAGTTTTAGAAGTGGGAATGTTTTAATCCAGGGTTAAACTTTAAGTATGTTAGTGGGATTAAATTCTGAAGGTAATTGAAGTTCTGTCTTTATTTTTCCCAGGCTTTATACTACGACAACTTGCCATCAATATTCTTTGGCACATTAGCTGTGCTTGCTGGTCTTATCGTCTTCACCCTGCCTGAAACCATTAACGTGCCGCTTCCAGACTCCATCGAAGAAGCCGAAATGTTATCCAAAGCAAGACATCGTAAAAACAATGCTTAACAAAATGCAGGGAAGAGTGATGTCTCGCTTTTGACAATAGATTTTTGGAGTGTGTGACGGAGAGAGAGAGAAATATTTCTGATAGCTTTTCTTGTTGTTGGCTATTTAAGTCTAAGGAGTTCTTATTTTTATTTATTTTTCAACGAAAGTGATAAATAGTAAGGAATGTTTTAACTGTTTATTATTATTAATTTTGTAACGAATCGTGGATATTCTTTTTTGGGAGATTTTTAAAAGTAATTTAACGATTAGTAAACCTCACCAATTAATTTAAGTAGGTACCTATATTATTGTATTTTATGGTATTTATATTTATTAAGGTTATTACCTTCCCGCACAATATCTATTGTTCAGTTAAAAACACTATGTAAGTGTAAAAGATACCAAAAATCCCACTTATAAAAAGTGGAGGAACATACCAAACGTATAGTTACAAAATTGTATTGTCTATAAAAAAAATGGTTGTATCGTTACTTCGCGTACACTGGTGCATGGATCTATTGGCACTAAAATGTCATAGACAGTATGATGCTGTTAGCAAACATGCGTGAAGTTGTCTGCGGAAATAGTATTGAAAATCCAAGATGGCGATGTAAGTTCCATTTTAGGCTCCGCGCCTAAAGCTCCACGTACTAACACTTAACTAGGACAGAAAGTTACTATTTAAATATATATATATATAAATATATATACACATATCTCTCAAATTTATTTAAAGTACTTTCAACGTAATTTCTAGAGCATTAAGCTCAAGGTTGGTTGGGAATCTTCCAGTTTTGGGTAACTTGATGTGTCTTAAAACTATTGTTACAATGGGGATGGTGTTCAATGTTTGTGTACCTAAGTGACTTTTTAGCGTGTTTACGCATTCACAAGAAAACCCGGTGCGTGAGAGTGGGACGAGCGAGATGTGTTGTGAACCTTTATTCTAGAAGTATAAGTAAAAAAAAAGACAGGGCTGTGTGGCCCCGTGCTTACGGCTAACTAAAGAGTTGTATGTTCGGACCCAAGCACGTGTATTACTTTGTGTAATCAATTAATTATATATCAGAATATTTGCTTTAACCTATTTTTACATGTAATCAAAGTCATAAAAAGAATTGAAATAATAATAATGATACATTTTATATGTGTATGGTGTGTGTATAATAATATAAGCTTCATTGAAATGTTAGGCTTTTCCAGTAAGTTTCGAGAGAGAAAGATTTTTACTAAGTGTGCCATAATCTTAAGTAAATAATAATTTTAAGATTGAAAATCATGTTTAATTAACTAATTAAGTTTTGTACTTTAGGTGCGCAAAAAAAAATAATGAACGAATTATGCTACATATATAACTTTTTATACAGTTAAAAATAAATAACCGACTATTTTCTTTTTGAAATGTTTAATATTTTATTTCATAATGTCTAAAAAACTTCAACGGTACAAATTAAACTTCAGGCACATAATAAAGAATTACCTCAAACAATTTAAATAAAATATGTTTACATTACCTCAAACAATTTAAATAAAATATGTTTTTCATTTATTTTCTACCTTATTATTATGCTCCGATTCCAGGGAAATTGTCCCAAAAGGCGTCTTCTCATTTTTACCATCTTAATTTTTCGTAAAAATGCAATAACTACGACAGAAGACTGTCTGACTCTCCTACTAGATAAATTTGTTCTTGTTTTGTGAATCTTCACTACTTTGATAATAGGGGTTTATCAGGTTTCTTTTTTATTTATTTTTTATTTTTAATAAAACGTTGCCCCACACTAGGAATTTCTCCTGTATCGTGGGTGCGTTCACAAACATTTAACTCTCATACACAAATACCCAGACCAGGAACAACTATCTGTAGGTCATACAAATATTTGTTCCGTGCGGGAATCGAACCCGCGACACGCAGCGCAGCAGTCCATTGCTTGAGCCACTGCGCTAACCGTGCCGTCGCCGGTTACTTTTTAAGGTTTGTTAAATAACCCTAGAGTAAAGGTTAACCCGTGCTAGTGCTAATCAGTCTATAGTAACCTTCACACACAGTTCATATCAAAAGAAATATGCAACAAAGTGACAAATCGATAAATCAGCCCCAGATTTTTTTTTTATACTAAAACGCCTAGGACAAATTACATAGCAACACTTCTCAACGCAATATTACCCATTGAAGATATCTTGATGATTGTAAAGTAGTTATTTAGATTAGTTTACATACTACTTTGAAATAATATAATAGTTAGTTTACGTCTGATTGGGTATTACTGATTTGGGATAAGGTTGCTTTCACTGACAACTCTGTCAATAGGTCAAAAGAGTGATTTAATATTATGAAAATAAGGTCGATTTTGGGTGGCTAGATTCAGACGTAAATTGACAGTACAATGTTACTGCTATGTTCGCCATCAAGAATCCGAAATCCATGTTCCAAATCAGAGGCCTTTGCATCAAAGCTAATTTCGTGTATTCCGAACTGAATGGATTACGAAGCCTGGGTCCTAGACTAACGAAATCTATCAATAGCCCACACCTAAAGTTCGACCATACTGAAATTCCGGAAACTCACTGATCGATTTATCAGTACATTATCTTTCAGCGACGACCATGTACGAAGCCGCATCCACAAATAATCCGCACTGGTTTGACAGAACATATAACATTTCTAGTGATACGTTTGTACTTACGTGGACAGATCAAGTATGAAGAACCAAATTAAATTATTAATTATTATTTAATATAATATGTTTATAACATTCGTTAGCAACGAAGAGAGAGTTGATTTTACACAACAGATTGCTATAACTATTTTAACAGTACGTACAGGAGGTGTTGCTTTTACGCAATACATTGCTGTGAGAATATCAACAGGCGTTACTCAGCGTAAATAATATTATTACACAAGCGCAAAGTATTTAGATAGTTAAATTCTCTTTGACATCGAGTAACAAAGTTCATAAAAACTAATAAAAAACATAAATTCATCTTTGTCACAGTAAATCGATAAACGAGGTTTATTTGCAATTAGGTTTTTACAAACACTTTTACATGTCACTTTTTTAAAACTAGATGAAGCTGGTGTTTCGTACCTGATTACTCTGAGACGAGACATCCGAAACACACTTAGAGGTAACTTTTCGTTCTAGCATTACTTTGTGTCATTTATTTCATCACAACTCCTTTCAATATACCTAAAGAAAACGTCGTTCGAATAAGATACCGCGGCCTCGACACAAAGTAGAATAATAGAGTAAACGAGGCACCTATATAGTGTGATAAAGATTCCCTTAATGCTCACTAAAGCATTTTTTAAGCAGCCAATTATACATATAAAGGAGATTAACCAAATGTCCTTATGGCAGCAATGCAATGACTCAATCAACATTAACTACAAGGATGTACGCAAATCCTTGTAGTTAATGTTGATTGAGTTACTGTTGTACTACAATATAAGTTTACACATGGATTAACAATGACTAACCGTCTAAAAATAGACACATGGTCAAGAGCCCTATATATTTAACAGGCCTCAAACCTCAATACAATGGACCAGAATAACAATTAGTTGATCTGAATTTCGACAGTTTTGATCATGATGTATGGGCCACAACTAGCCTCCGACTGTCATTATATCATTATAAAGCTATTAGTAACTCCGGATGTTGAAGTAGTTTTGTTTTATAAATACTTCGAGATCTTATCATTAACCATTTATATATGGAACTTATAATAGGATAGCAAAACTTCGATCTAAGTAATTTTTAGATTAATCTTGTATTTTCCTCTTTGACGTATCGATAATACTCATTATTATTTGCGTCAAATTAACACATTGGCAGTTTTATAATAGGCAAAAAATCTTCCTCACAAAAAACTATGCCGAAAAAAAAATATCTTGACGAGCCATTTATTCAAACCAAATTTTGGTCTTCAAGTAGTCTTCCTAAACACAAAGTACTGCAAATCTCCTTGACCGTATTAAAACTATGCCATCAATAAAAAATAGTGATGTTTACTAACAAAAAAAAATGTGTTAATTCCGTCAGTTAGATTATCGAAATTGTTTTGTCAAACATAAAACGCTTCTAAATTCATGAGTAATCAAAAGTAAAATGTACTGCAATGTGACGTCACACGAGTTTTCAAAAGACTGTCGATACAGTCTTTCGAAAACTAGTGACTGATTTTTTTGTTTACGTGAATAAAGAAAAAAATATGTGTCCATAATTTTCTGGAAATCTATCAGACGGACTCATTATTTTTTTTTGTCAACTACCCTCTTGGACAACCAAGAAACCCAGAAGGACTGACCAACCTTGTCGGTGATGTTCTTCAGAAAACGCAGGTGTATATTACTTGCGTGTATGACCAGATGTATGAGTGTGGACGAGACGAGATGAATTTGTTAAAACCGTTAGGGCGAGGCCATAACACTGAGTTTCGGCGTAGTATCGCAAAAACGACTTCGCACAACAATACAATGATTTTATGATGCGACGCCGCAACGAAGTGTTGTAGCCTCGCCCTTACATGTGGTTTTCTGCAGTTTCTGGCCACTTTTTTCTAACAAAACATTACGAGGTTAAACCAAAAATACTGACTTACAGACAATTTATAATGCACACTGAATAAATCAAATTATACTATTTAATGGTATTTGCAGAACTGTTTGACTAAATTTAAAAAAAACCTAACATAACCTAACCTAACCTGAACGATTTAGAGTGCAAGTTATTATTTTTGATAAACGATTCGTATTTCTAATAAACAATTCGTATTTTTTCCGATGTACGAACCACGTTTTTGGTGTGAATTCGATAAAAAAGGCCATCTCGTTTTGTGAGCTTTTTTAGTTTTTTTGTAGGACATGTTTAGTGTTAACAATTGGTTTTTCCGCACATCATTCATTTTCCTGGCATGCATTCATTTAATTAGTGGAGTTACCTTGTGTGCTGAAAAGTTATACAGATATGCATTTAAGAGTATCCCTTTATATATATATTATTTATATTATTTATATTATATGTATTTAGCAGAACTTAACAGTAAAGTATTAAAGTCCATAATAAGCTCAAAAATACTATCCACATAACATCACGCACTACTTGAATAGACAATCTATTTGTCGTAACAAGGGCATTTATACCACATGTACATAAACAGTATGTGCAAACATGGCTTCGTTTATGTAGTGGTGATGGGTTTATGGTAATTAGGTAACGCTTCGTTTAAACAAATACACGTTATGGTATGGGGTATTATGTTACCTCGTCATAGAGGAATGGAATAACGAGCTATTCACAACATAAAATGCATGGAAATCTCATGTGTTAGCAAGTTTACAAAAATTTTGCTAATTGCATAGGTAATCATTTCGAGGAATAAGGTCTTTAATCAGTTATATCTTGTTAAAATGAAAGAAATACCCTATACTCATTTATATTTTAGAAGAAATGTGGTTAATCTTTATTTGACCTGCTGACGTTACCTCATGAAAGAATAATATCTTAAAAAATACGTATGAATGCGTTCAGATATGGATATGGCAATATCGCGGTTACTGCGTGCCGGAACGAGCCATGAACGAGCCCTTTTGCCCTTGACTTCATGTGGACGCCATTAAAAACAAACTGTCATTAGAGTGTCACTCACGTATTAAACCGTTGAATGAGCAATGGATTCTTTACCAGTGATGACCTCATCAGCCCTAAAATGTTTCAATTAAACATAAATTAAACAATCCATTTAATTTCAAAAATATTTAAAATCAGTTTTGTAAATACTATATTTAACCTAAAAATATACACACAGTGACCTGTGTGTATATTTTTATGTGGTTTATGCTCATTCTTTAAAAAATAAATAGCGTTAACAGCCGTTCCCATTAGGGAGACCCAGTCGCTCCCACAAGGAAGACACAAGCAGGCGTCCCGTTTGTGGACCGTCATCCACCACGTATATACAGTTGTTAGATACAAGACATAGTCAAAATAACAAAGGCTAAAAGGTGAATAAAAGATAACGTGTGCTACTTTACAAAAAGATAATCACGTTACTAGAGGATGTAGCTAGGTCTCCTGTAAGTGAAGGAGTACACTTACGTGATAGGTACGTTTGTCTTCCACTATATATTTCGCATTATTATATATATATTCTTTGTTGGAGATCCTAAATAAATAAATAAATAACCTCTCATAATTATTAGTTTTAAATTTTTAAAAAGATTACAGTCTTGTAAAAGTGAACCTACTGAGCATACTAAAACCGAAATAACTCTAATTTATAGGCCAACGACTTCGCACAGTAAACTGATAAAGTACGCACTATCAATGTTATACCGATGACTCATCTAAAACGTGTCAGTGCGTCTACTAGTTTGTCTTGAGAATAGGGATGCTAGAAACTAGTATTTCTATCGATATTTTGGATCGCAACAAGCAGTACTGAATTGCTTTGATCCGGGCCACTGACTGAAAACGGCTGTCAAAGATTTACAACATTTGTAGATCTTTATGTGCTTTCCTAGGTACGGAGGAAACTTGGTGTGTACTGGGTGGTCATCCATCCACGGATTAACCTAGACAATCTTGGTTAAACCCTAAAGATCAACCGAAACTACAAGCTCCTCATAACGTAATCGTGTGTATTGATCCATAATATTGGTGTATCGTCTCGTGTTGTATCGATACTGTAAAACATTGCATCACTAATTACAACCTTGTCTAGACATTGCCAGCCATGAGACCGGCGCCATTGTGCATCGCTCATAGCTCTTAACCTTAAAAGGACGTACAGACGTTCGAGAAAGTTCTCTATAGGTTTATAGTAGTAGAAACTTGAAATGAACGAATTTGTTCCATATACGTTTTACGATGTAGACTTGACGACATGTTTAGTGAAATCGATGCGGAACGAATTGTTACGAGAGTACAAATCATAGATAGATCATGTTTTGGTGAACCAATACATTGATAAATGAAAGTTAAAGATAAAATAAAAATACTTAGGTATGGATAACTATGGTGTCATCTTTTTGTAGGACATTGAAAAGGGATCTGTAACATAAGAAAAATCCTAGGTAGTACAACTAGAGCTCAACATCATCATTAGCATTTTGCTGCCCAAATATTCTACTATTTCTACAACTGTGCTCTCCCAATTTATTTAGGGTTGGCTTAGATTGTTTTCTCCTTCCATACTTCTCTACAACTCGTCATCTCAGCGGTCACCTTTTTTCAAGCCATATCATATCAGCTTTAAGGTAAAGGCGACAAGTTAGCTCGCGAAATTCGAATTTCCTTACGTTTTTTGCAATTTCCCGGTCAGTGTCATTGTCATATAAGTCTCAAGAGTGATTATTTGATGAAAAAGTCATTCTTAAGACTTGTATGAACTGATACGGTTGCATTGGTGATTTTAATCATTATTACTCAGTAAATAGACATTTGTTACTGCCGCAAATCCCATTTTATTTAAAAAACGTAAGAAAATTCGAATTTCGCGGGCTAGCTTGACGGTCATCTATCGTTTCTTTGGCCTTCCTCTACGCTTAGTAATAAAACTGCAGCACTAAAAGTAAAAAAAATAGAAAATAAAGTTTGAAAAAGAGTGAGAGTGTTTAACACAAAATATTCATTTACAGAATGGTTCAAAAATAAATTAAAAACACCATTTAGGTACTGTGTCAGTTATTATGCTAATGAGAACTAAACTATACAATTTGGTAGGTAACACATTGACATTGAACTAGGCAGGCTATACTCGTTTGAAGTGAGAAATATTACAAAATCTTTTATTCCATTGGATCAGGGTCTAAATTATTACTTTATTTTTTTAAACAATATTTATTTAAATAACAGTATTTTTGAACGAAAATTTCGGTTTTTTCTAATCGTGACTAATCAGTATTTGATTATAACGGGAAAAAAGTATATATAAATTCGGATAAAAATTTAGATGACCATGGCTTTGTTGACCCACCTACGTAGTTAAACAGGAATTAGTCAGTAGGAATATCAGAAACATGACTAACAAGTCTTTTTTGAAACTGTACTAAAAATGATGTATTCAACCCCCAGATTCGACCCTTATGCGATCCAACAACGTTCATTTTATAAGTAATTAATTATAAATATTTTAAGTAGGTAATAGGTATGATCACACTTCTTCACAGTTTATGTTATTTGTAACGTGTTTCCATACAACATATCTGTCTACATCACGCCACGTGTGAATACAACCAACGTCCTTTTGGCTCATTAACAGCTGTTTTGTTAATTTTAAATGTTCTACACCCTATTATAAAAGTGCTAAAAATCATAATTGCTTGAATATTTTCGACACATGGTTTTTTCGTACACACGATCACGCGACTATCACGCCTATACATTCGTCTAAAAAAATATCTAATGGGGTCATCGTCACTCATTCATTTCGATAGCAAATCGATGCTAATGTAGTTATAAGCACTTGTGGTATTTTTCTCAGCGCAGCTCAACATGAGGAGATTATGTTAAATGCATTAAACATTAAGCGCACATTGCATATATCGACCAACACATCAACAATCTAAAACACAATAATTGGATTTCTTGAAATTCGCTATCCGACGCTGGCCGTGCGTTAGACTACATAAATAAGCGATTAGAATAAACAGACGTGTAGCACGAGCAAGCGATACCAACGTTTGGAAAGGAAAGCGGCGTAAGCGCGTCGCGCGATAAAATGACGTTTGTGTGACGAGCCAAGCCGCTCGGAACCAATGCAGTGTCATGTCGGGCCCGCTAGACGTTTTGCCTCAGTCCGACGCGCACGCTTCGCCGGCCGGCCATTCTTACCCAAATATCGTACAAAAATCCGTGTCAATTTAACTCCAGCTGCTTATAAAACTTATTCCTTCAATATCGTGTACAAAACAGGTGCATTTTCAAGTGTCGTCGTGATTGTTTTAAGGTTATAAACTGCACATTCCAGCGTGGTGTTCTGTGAATTGGGTCATGGTGTACAATTTATAAGTTTCTCTGTAAGTATTACTTTTTAAAAATTCCAAAAATTGAATGTGAAATCAGAGTAGTGGTGGTGGTCTACCTTAATTTAGTACGGCTCGTTTTAATCGATTATTTTTAGTCGATACTGAGTTGTAAATTGTGCGGCTATTTTTAAAATTCTTTCCTTTTACATGGAACTTTATTTTCACACATAATAATATGTTTCTAGTTAATTGGATTACACATTCCAAGTAACATCAGAAACGTAACAAATGTCGTAACAGACCATTTTTTAACCGTCATTCGTATTAAATGCTGTAATATTTTTCAAATACTTTGACCTATAATAAGTGCCAAATATTTTTTCTACAAACAGAATTTTTGAAAAAAAAAAAACATCTGTTGTCTGTGTGAATCTTTTGTTCTTCATCATAACTAATAACTGTCACTCATTCCTGTGCTATAAATCGAATTTATTCAGTTCGATTTATGGCGTCTATAATTTGTATTAATGACAACACGAATAGACCGATAAACTTTGTCTTCTACTTTAATAATTTAGTGTTGAAGAATCGCTTTTTCGCGTGATCAAATTTCATTGTCTTGGCGAACGTGTTTCTTCGTATTGTTAAAAATTACCTGACACGTCTTACAATACAAACACAGTAGGAGTTTAGTTCCGTTATGAATAGCCATAACTATCTGCCTCAAACATGACCAGAGTTACCGTATACAGAGCAAAAACTGTCCAGCTGACGAAAATAATTAAGTATATCACCAAACGTGTTAATAAATAAATGCGAAACCAGAAAATTTCGAAACATACTTGAACAGAAAAAGTTGAAAACCGGTAGGGTTAAAACAAAAATTTCAATATTAACCAAAAACAGACAATTTCATAAACATGACTTTGTTGGAACATTGTTCTTGCAACACAATTATAAAGGAATACCACTTCAAAGATCTCAACACGTTTAATTTCAAATACCAAGGTTACTTTCTTGCAGTTTATGGAACTGTGAAATGCACAAGAGTCTTAAATAAAAATGAATTAATATAGCAGTACTTTGTTACTCTGATCTTTAAGGGCACATATTTTAAAACAGCTTTATACTCATTGCAACAAAGCTTGTATTCCTTTAGCAGCTGTTACGCAAATAACTTGTATGATTCACTGTTGCTAGGGAAGACGATCCTACATATAATGGCAATATTATGTTGGACTAAGTTTCCTTATTTTAAGTTTAGGCGACCGTTCATCATTAAGGCGAATAGCATCTTCTTCTTCTTTGTCCTGAATGATTTTGTTCGTCTAGAAGATAAGGTAGAAACCTAGGAGATTCTTGATTTTTTTGATACAATGATTTATCAGTTTGTGTTCTGATATGATATTGATACAGCAACACTGCTGCCACCTGAAGAACGTTCAACGTGGCTGATGTTATTCTTCATCACCCTATCCGGGGCCTGGCCTCTTCCTAATTAATTGCTGCTATGTTTAGGTCGGCTATCAGTCGGTTATAATTGTTAAGCTACTGCCTGTCTGACCTCCAGACCCCAGTCATCATCTCCCTGCTCTTGCTCATGTTATTTGTGATTGGCGCTACACATTTTTTTCTTCCATTCTTCTATGTCAATTGTGATGCTATCTATTGCATCCATCCACCTCCATAACCCATAGTGGTTGTCAAAATTCCGGATTTCTGAAATTATGTACTGGCAAAGATTTACAAATAGCAGCTGAGACCAACAACGTGAGAAATAAATAATCGACCATAAACAGCTTATTGAAGTAGAATTTCAGTTTATTCGATTTGCAAATTATAAGCGTTAATAATATCACGATTAAATTCTACGGACGAATACATACCTACGCTTATTATTTTAATCAACCAAACAGAATGACCGTGATAAATAAATATTCAACGAGTACATTTTCGGTTAGTTAAACTATTATTTGTTAAGTATACGAATATTCGTTTTAACTATACCGTTTGATGAAGGTCCTATGTTAATCTAAAGATTTCGAGAAGTATCTACCAGTTAAATTAATTTGAATACATTAACACAGTTATAATTCTTGTTAAGGAACGTGGCTTTGTTTTAACTGATCCGATTATATAATTCCAAGTAGAAGTTGAAAAAAATAAAATACATAATACTCGACATCAGAAAGTCGGATGTACAAAAGTCTCTGTATTTGTTTATCCAACCATATGCTTCTGATGTCTGAGTGCGAGTTTAGATTTTGAAAAACTACTTACAAAATTAGTATTTATAGATGAAGAAAAAGCAAAACAGAATGTTTACGAACCCGTGGAAAGAGTAGATGCTTCTAAAAATGAAGATGACCAAGAAACTACTAAGAGTTTGACATTTTAAGGGAATTAGAAACCAAATGAATCAAAGAATTGTCTTGATAAACCCATTCACTTGATAAATCACTGGGTGGATAATTTAAATACACATTAAATGTATAAATAAGATCAGTTTTGCAACGTTAATCATACTAGTTGATGAATCACAATCATTTATTTGGTTTTCGATAAGAAACGAATGTCAACGCAGTCAAAGAGGACGATTGAGTTTTATGAAGATCTATTTGCTCTGGAAGAAATGTTTATCTTGGTTGAAGAGTAGTCTCAGTTACTAGATAAGGGACTATAATACTTTTTCTACCTGAGAGATTATTCTTCCACTATCTGCCCGATACCCAAGTTACTGTTAAAATGTGTAACGAACTTATGAGTACGCAATGATTCTTCATGAATAAAACTAGTCTGGTGAAGCAACTTAAATCAAAAGCTGGTTTTTAACAGTTCAGGACTTTTTCTCTGTCTGCACTATACCAAGTTAAGATTTTCTCTTCTATTCTACTCCGTCCCCATTATCAACTTCCTTTTCGTTTATGTCATTCGTTTTGCAATCTACTAATCTAAGTTTATTTATTTTCATCTTTATAATATGTAAATATTCTGCTCCTTCTTCACTGTGTTGATAAATCACTCGATCCTGCAAGTCACTTGCTCTAAACATCACAACTTTTATTTTAATACTTGTTTCAAATGCTCTCGTTACATTCATAAGGTGTCTGGAAGTTGTAAATAAAGACAGAAGAATCTAGAACAGTCCGGACGCAGTGTGTACGCGTAACGTTGCAGCAATATTTTTGTTTTGCTTGCAGTAACTGTTGGCGTGTTATTGTCCATTGTCAGCTGTGGATCTTTTGTAGCTGCATTATACTTTGTGGTTGTGGGTACCTCTGCCTGTTAAAGCGGATGTGACGTTGTTGTGGTAGGTTTGGTATCGACCTTTAATTATGATATTGTCAAACGCGAGCTAGTATAACTTTATTTTGTTAAAAGTCATTCCTAAATTTCTATGAAAGTAAATAAATAGTAAAGTAAATAGCAGAGTTTTCTCTAACATGCGCTTTGTAAGGGATTATTTACTTTCCCTGTCAACAACATAATATCAAAACCACCAATACAACTTTGCCAATATTACTTTGAAATTTTTCAACAGAATTGCAATATTGGAGTAAAGAACAAAGTACTTATGTTAACTACAATCATTTTGTTACGCCATATTGAGTAGCAATTAGAGCAGTGGTGGCCCAGTGGTGGCGGCCCCTACTTACGAACAGTGAGTCGTGGGTTCGAACCCAGTCAGAGGCGCATTACTTTGTGTAATTTTTTTCACCACCACTGCTCTCGAAACGGTGAAAGAAACTATCGTGAGGAAACCGGCATGTCTTAGAATAAAAAAATTCGAAGACATGTGACATCTACCTACTCGCACTGGGCCCGCGAGGTGGATTATAGCCCATCCCTCTCCTAGAGAGGAGGCCTGAGTCCCTGCAGTGGGAACATTATAGGCTGATGAGGATATTGAGGAAGAATAAACCAATCGTTTCTATTCCGGATGTGATAATAATAACTTTTAAACATGTGGATACAACACATTGAGTGATGAGAACTAGCAAAGTTAACATTGATAATAAAACTAATTTCACAGCATTCATATTTATAATAATTTGAGGAATTGCAAGATTCAACCGTTTCACAATGCGAAGCCAATACGAGCGTGATTTTGACCACATGGCCTTCCAAACTGAATCTTTCAACCCAAGTTGAACAGATAAAGTAGATTGAGCAGTCTATTTGGGTTTGGGATTCATTGGAAGCTTTATGATGACTCTATTTTGGTATATTAGTTAAGAAAAACCAACACGTGAGATCCCTTCGTTCCTTATCGCATATTTATTGCCATAATATTATGTAACTGGTACAATGTGTGTGTACTATTTATTATTATAAAGCTGCCTAGGCCTCTGAGGTACATAGGAGTATTGCCATTTATCTATGTTTTATTCAATGAATATTCATATGATTTCGTCAACGTCGCCGTTTACTTCTTCTTTGTCAAGTGACTCACTTTTATTGATGTCTGAAATCTGATTTCTTTTCCCACGCCGGATTAAGACAGTCCCTTTGTTCCCGGATTTAAATCCCTTAAGAAATTTGATCGGACCTTACCTGCTCCGTTCATTCCACAAGGGATTATCTTGGGACCCTTATGATTGTACGCTGTGTTTCGTAAAAAGTGCCCTTTTAAATGGATATTTTATAAGATCATTGGAATATGTCTCAGATATGTATGGTATCTTCTTTATTACTATGTTTACTGGAGTGTGAAGAAACCGTGGAATGTTTACTGCGTGCAATAAGAACTAAAGAATTTAATTAATTATTAGACTTCCACTTACTGGAGTGGCTTCGTTTTAAACTAATAACTGTTATAAAATATCTTGCAATGACGTCGGTAACTTCGTTTAATGGGTTTAGCTTATCAACAAACAATGGAACTTTTCAAGGGATTCTTTGTGTGAACTGTGTCGTTTCTCTTGGACCATTAAAATTAAAAGATGTTAAAATGTTGCAACACTAATTATAAATAAGGGGAGTAAATTAATATTACTTACAGTATATTCTTTCATTTCTCCATCACAACTTTATATATTTTAAAATGTATTTAAAAATACAGTTTTAAATATTTTCAGTTAGATCATTTTTATTCTGTATTGCATACAAAGAATATACATAAATTATAATAGCCAGAAATTGGAAATAAAAAATAAGCGTATTTAAATAGCAAATAATTATACGAAAATATTTTTTTAACAATGTGTTGTAAATCGTGAACGCCACCGTATATTTCTGATAAATAACGTATAATTTCATAACCTCTTGTGGCATTGACAAAACATTATCATTAAAATATTCTAGTGTGAACGACCGGGTTTGTTTTTTGAAGTAACTACGCCAGAAGGCCACATTATTTTTATTTCCTCTGTCTTACTTATTTTACCTTTCTATATGTAGGTAGAATGTTTTCAATATGGTCTGTGATCTTCAGGACGCTCCACCAATCTTTTCGGAGTACATCCCTTTTGTATCGCTGCCGCCAAAACATTCTACAAACATTTTTCAACAAGTATTTTTCGAAACTATAGTCTCTGTCTACCAATGAAATTGTAATGGCACAATAAGCAAGCTATGTTTATGTTGGGTACATAATGTGGCAAGATATTTTTACCCGACTTCGGCGAAGCCCAAAAGGAGGGTTATACCTATGTTTAATAAAATAAGTGATTTGAATAAAATACACGTCGATAGTTTCGTCTTGATAGCGCCAGTGTCACTGCATTACATTACAAAAAAAAAGAAAACTTGCGGATTTTGGGTGCCATTTCGCGGAATTAAAAAAAAAACCAGAACCATCGAGTAGGGTATCAAAATGAAGGGTTTTAAAAGGAGATTTCAAAAAATCTATAAAACACTTACATGTTTAAAAGAAATTTAAAGTGACAAATCCTCTAAACAAACACAAAAGTTAAATCATCTGCGAAGAATTTTACAGGACCAAGGAAAGTACAAACACAAAAGAACTAAAAAGTTGGAAATAAAAAAGTGTGCTTGTTTTTGGCTTTTCAGTTTTTTCCGATTGAAAAAATTTTTTTAGTTTTTAACTACGTTTTTTTTATTAAAACTTAAAATATAGATGATAACAATTAGGTGAATATCGCTGCTAACAAATTGTAACAAGATTTATAAACAAAATTTCATTCTGCAAACCTTCCGATTGGCGATGCTGAAATGTCAATTATAGATGTCGTTTTATTTGAATTGTAAGTTTCAGTGCTGTTGGACGCTCATGTTAGCTATCAAAAACTTTGGTCAATCCTATGAAATAACTTTTATGAACCACGAAGCACTAAAATAGTGATACCTACATAGATGATGAAAAAAATTATTTGAAATATGAAAGTGCTTATAATTATAAACACCAGTTTGTTATTAGCATCAAAATGAATGAGCCCTATCACTAGAGATTTGCCTTGTGTACAGGTACAATCTAATTATGAAGATATCTATATCTAATCACAAATAACTAATAAGCCTTGTGATCTATTTTATAAGCAAGTTTAATGTGTTAAGACTGGTATTACACGAGTCAACTTTGATTAAATGATAAGGAAATTTACGATTGATAAATACGAAGTAGTGTAAGGTTGTGACTAATAAAGAAGTATGGATAAAAACCCTAAAAAGATAAGAGAGGATGGTTAGAGCCAAAGAGTGAAAATAGAGAACTACTCCAAACGGTTAAACATAGTTTTGAACATATGGGATGTGAGACAAAACTATAAGGTCGAAAACACAGCAAGGTTCTTTGCTTGCTGTCACTGCCACTTGGCACGCAGGGAAGATCGGATGGTCGGCGGGAAAATGTTGGACCGATAGACGTTGCGTTGGAACGCCTCCCACTAGGTGGACCTATTAACTGTTGAAGAATTCGGATATCCGCTGGATACGAGACGCACAAAGGCAGTCATTGTGACGACACTTTGGGGGAGGCTTATGTCCAGCAGTAGACGTGTTTATACAGGGTGTCCAGATAGTGACACTACGCATTGAGACGGAGATGCGTCGTTTAAACGAGTGCGAATGAAACAGATAGATGTCATACCAAGCAAATGGCTACGCTACCAGTCCGGCACCAACCGTCTCAATGCGTAGTGTCACTATCTGTCTCGCTCACTCATGGCAAACATACCCACTATCCCTCTCTCTCATCATTTTGCCTTAAAATTAAGAACCTACCTAGAGCTTGTGCGAATCAAAAATATTTTAACTGAGATAGCAAAAATCGGGTTACTTGAGGTTTTAATTTTGTTACTCTTTTTTATTGTATGGAACTAACAAGTATTGTACCATTTTAGAATTCTGATTAAATGCGCCAACTTTTAATGCCACTTGCCAAGGCACTCTAGTACATTTTTTATAAAGGAGGGCCTGTCAAAGTCGACGAATCTTCAAAATTTTAAATTCGTAGTTTAACAAATAGTCTCAATTCTCGGAAACTTGAGGCAATTGTGTCATTATTTTTTATTGGGATTCTAGAAATGTTATTTAGGATTACGTTTCCAAAGTTCAAATGAACAAAAATAAAAAAGAATAACCACAATAACCGAAAAATGGTACAGTTTGATCAAATATCTAGGTTTTTCTTAAAATGCCCATAATTTTCAAACTGCATGGGATATATTTTTTTCAGATTTTTCTCGTGATGGTTATGATCAATCCTGTCACCCCGTTTCGGCTTGACGTTGAGTTCTGGGACACCCTGTATAGTGATGTATACTGACGTAAAAAAAATATGATTCTAAATAGTCCGTCTGTTAGATTACCGAAAAATATTGGGTACGTATTTTTCGTTTTATCAAATCAATAAAAAAAGACGAAGATAAAACGTGTCAAAGATGTGAGTAGTGGGTTGTGACGTCACTCACCGGTAAGAAATGTCATACTAACGTCTTAGAATATGACGTCACACGAGTTTTCAAAGCACAGTATCGTCTTCATTGTTCGTTTACGTGAAAAAAGAAAACTAATATGTGTCCAATATTTTTTGGAAATCTATCTGACGGACTAATTAGTTTTTTTTTGTTAACTAAGACTTAAGACTTCAAACGTTAGATTCACCATTTAGTGAAGGACCTAGTTTTGTAGCAAGATTGTGTGTCCTACCAGTTCCACTACTTAATCTAGCTTAGGTACCTAGTATCAATCTCGCTGGTTCCATAAAACCTTTCTTCGACTTATTCTCTTATAAAATTCGTTATGTTATGTGAGAAGAAGTAACCGTCATTCGTTTCAGCCTTGGCAACAGCCGATTCCACCAAGTCAGGGTGAAGGTTAAACCAAACCACGTCAGCCGGTAGTTTATCTTCGAATAATGCTTTGTACGTCAATCGCATCAAACAAAATACATTAAATTAAAAACGCAGCAGTCCCCGTAGATCGCTTGTTTATGAGCTTAAACATTGTTTACTAAGCTTTCGTGCTACCGGTCCGTTAAGTATTATTGCGTCGATTGCATTATATTTTCTTTTTGAAAGCTGAAGTCATGGCATGTTTAATTTAATTCTGTTCAACGTAGATCAACAAACAAATACTAAATAAGATGAGATTTATGCTACAGAAATCGGAACTTTATCCAGACGCAACTTGGGGCAGGCAAATAAAACATTAATAAGTCTTCAAGTTGATAACTGCGTAAATACAGACTTCACAAGAATTCCTTAATTATCTGTTAGGGTATTTACTTATTTTATTTATATAGTCGATTTACTTTGACTTAATCTGCACGAAACAACATTTAAGTTTTAGCTTTGCTTTTTTAATACACTGCCAATCTGTCGCCATTAAACTCAATTTTAGATGATTCTCAGCCACTTTTTTTTTTGCTTGGGACAAGCCCGCCACGCTATTCCCAAACCACTGCAACTCCTGTAAGCCAGTATCAACAGTGGCGACCACAATAGAAGCGCCGAGACCATGAAGCCCGACGAAGTCCCAGAGAAACGATTTAACTGTCTTGGATTCTGCAACTAAAAATCAGAAAAGAAGAGGACGCCCAACCACCAACCCACCCAACTGTCGGGAGTTGGGTGGAGTTCCACTTACCCTGAACCCTTCTTTTCCCCAATCCCTTTCTTTACTTTTGGATCATCATCAGCTTCCTGCCCTCGCCCCATGTCATTTGAGGGCAACACGTCTTCCATTGTATTCAGTTAGCCTTCATGTTCTTTACTTTTGGATGCTCATGATTAGATTCACTTTAAAAAAAAATCACTTCAAAAGTTTATTACTGCCCAAGTATAATCTAATCAGCTTTAAACGGTCCCTCTGTTGGGACAGATGCCTCTTCTCCATGCAAAAAAGTGGGCTATGGCTGTAATCCTCAATGTGTATTCATATCATGTGTGTTGATATCATATTTCTCCGCATTGATAGTTATTATTGAATGAATACACTTTCTCCTACACTCGTATATCTCGTAATATCAACATTTGTTATATCATGCAAACAAGATAAACCAACAAGCTATTAATAAAGACGCAATGAATAAGATTTCGTCACTGCAATATTAGATAGTTTATCAAGAAATTACAAGTTACAGAAGTGTAAATAAACGTAAATAGGTATTGATGTTATACTTGTACTATGACGAAAGTTGAATCATTAATTACACTTCAAGAACAGAAAAACAATAGCTATCATACCTAATTACCTTCAACTGTTTAAGAGGAAAATTGTTATCAGATTTACCTTGAATATTTGTGTAATATAGTTTGAAGCTATTTACCGTGTCTGTGAAAAGGAGGAAAACGAGGATCTATTATAATAATTTAACATTGACTCAGAATTCAGTACAGTCACTTATTCAATACCAAAATACAATAAACGCAAAATATGGTGCTACTTTGATTATTAAACCGAAATTCAAGATTAATTTTCTAACGCTGTGAGGTAAAAGGTCTGCATCTTCTACATGCAATAAAGAAAGATAGAAAGAAGACATATTCATTTGTCACATGTCACAAGGGCACACAAACAAAAAATAAAAGAAATAAAAAGGACTTACAAAAGTCAGAAATCGTAACTTTATTTCATTTCTCAATTAAGGACACGCATACATACATACAAACCTTGGTTTAAACCAAACAATTCACTTATTCATTGAGATGATAATCTTAAGCTTGTGTAGGCAATTAACGGTAATTAATAAGATAAAGCTTAATTTATTACCTTAGTCAGATATAATTTATTAATGTAAACACATGGATACCTAGATACATATTTATTCCGTTTTGTAAGGTTAAACAGAACACTTTAATCTGTCATTACTACTTAATTCTTCATTTATGAAGCCCTTTTTTTTGGTGGGTAATCATCAAATAACCCGCTCTTCATCAGACATCTACTGACTGAAAACCACCCATGTTCCTTCTTAGCCCTTTATCTCGAGGCCGCGGTATCTCTTACAACAACCTGCAGCCCCGACGGGCGTCGGCCCTTGCGGGCCCCTTCCTTGTTGCTGACATCTCTTTGAGGCGCGCTTGGAACACGAACGCGCCGTCGACACGGCCTGTCGTCGTCTTAAGACGGACGGACGGCGAGCTAGCCCATTACTCACCGTCCACAGGTCCGCGTCTTATATGGTGGCCGGAAGCCGTCACGTGGCCCCCGACGCCCGGAGCGTCTCCCGCGGCGGCTGGGACGAGAGGTTCTCTCCCTCTCACGTTCCGCCACCTCCTTCGCTAGCATCACTGCTTCGCAGAAGGAGGCGACGGCGTCATTTATGTAGCCCTTCATCATTATTTCCCCTATTTATTACTTAACAATCTTTCCAATATTTTTATTATATTTTTTAATAAAAATAATACAATATCCAGCTAAAAAACTTAAAAAAATTTAAAAATATTACCACTGGTATCGGGAAAAAGGCCCAATGATCGAGTCGTGTCCAAGAGAACTGCTTTCTGTATCCAACCCTTGATCGAGCTGCCTAACAAGTACCTCTTTAAGTATAGATTGATAGCCCATTCATCTTTATTATTGTGTGCTTCTTTTTCAACACCTGCTGTGTTAGAAGAGTCCCTTACTCTTCATTTTAAGCCATGCGAGTACTGTTCACGTCTTTCTCGCAGTCCTTTTAGTCACCCACACTTCTGAGTGTCACTCTTCTAACATTTCTTCTACTGTCTCTCGCCACCCATTCAGTTACGAAATGTTACTTAAACATCATTATCATCATCTAACCATTACTAAAAAAATCATCATCTTAAAGCTTTTTGATGTCGTATTGGGATAGGCTTCTAAACTAATTAAATGCAGCTGAATTTAGTTGATCGTGGAGCGACTGCCTATTTGACTGTTTTGTTTAGCAACGACATCCGAGTAACTTCTTTCTGTTTTTTTTCTCTTAATTTATGTTATCCTGCTGGACAAAAGCCTCCCCATAACCTTCCACTCTTCTTGCTGTGCGGTTTTCTTGAGCAAATCGCAAGTCGTCACGCGAGCAATTTTTGGGCCTCCCTCGGCGACGACGCCCGTTTTCTAGGAATCTATATACCATCATCAGCCATAAGCCGTCCACTGCTGGACAAAGGCCACCCCCATAGAACGCCATACAGAACGGCAGCCTGCCGTTTGCACCCACCGGTTGCCAACAACTCTCACGACGTCGTCGGTCCACCTGGTGGGAGGCCTACCAAAGCTGCGTCTTCCGGTTCGTGGTTCGTAAGTGCTATCAGACTACCCAAAATATCCCTAACTACATCACAGGTACATAAAAGTTAGTCACGTGAAGTGATGTTATTAGTGAAGGCTCACCTAATGCATCCCACTCCGTTATCTGTAGTTATCCATCCATACAAATGCCGATAAGAGGATAACAATATTGACTCTAATTGTCCATCAGCAATCATGCATGTTGTGTACAAAATAATGTGGCTGGCAACTGGATGATTCAGAGTTAATTATATGATCCTATAAGTATTGCCATCTGCAATTTTAAGGCAATCATCTGAGTGCGTATTAATATTGATGGATGGAGAGGGAGAGGAAATGACTCTGCTCCGACTGAGCAGCGGTTGCCCAGTGGTGGCGGCCCCGACTTACGAACAGTAGGTCGTAGGTTCGAACTCAGGCAGACGCATTACTTTGTGTAATTTATTTCATCACTGCTACTCTGAAAACGGTGAACGAAAACATCGTGAGGAAACACATGCCTTAGAACCAAAAAATTCGAAGACATGTGACATCTACCAACTCGCACTGGGCTCGCGTGGTGGATTATTGCCCGTCTCTCTCCTAGAGAGGAGGCTTGAGTCCCTGCAGTGGGAACATCATAGGCTGATGATGATGAAATGATGCCGCGACGACCGACGTACAACGTCTGACAGGAAGAATATTGGAAGCAGAAAACGTGAGCCTACCTCAAATAGAATGAGACAAGCGGCAGAAAAATGTTGCTGAACTAGATATTTGAAGTCATAATATGCTGGTCGCTTCATGAAAGCTAGTATTTAGCTGGTTGCAGTTAAACTGGACCCAATTCCAACACAGTTTCAAAAATGTAGGCAAATGATGAATTTTGAGGGTCACCATACAAAAAAGTTGTGACAGCCGTTGTACTGTGACATAGTCCAACGATGATGTGGCTCAAACTATACATATCTGAAAGATACAGTCAGATATTTAATAGAGCTTTACTGTTAATCCTTCCAATTGCTTCCAATCATGGCGGGCAATGTCAACGGAGTGTGAGTGTGTGCAAACACAGGTGTACACTCTCGCCCACCACTCCTCACAAACACATTAAACGACAGCTGTAGAGGTCAGATCGCAGTCGCTACATGAAGCGACTGCGATCTGACCTTTACAGCTGAAGTAAATACATACTGGTATTTAGCTGCATCCGGTGATATTAGAAGCCTACCCAAACCTTTTTGGGAATGGCTAGACATATGGATCAGGCCGCAATCCTATACCGCAGGAGAGACATTATCATATGTGGTTGTGAGAAGAACGTATTCTTTCTATGAGTTACCATAATAGCTATAAAAGAAAACTGGCCAATGCAAGTCCGACACTGCCGTTACCATTGTAATAGATATTGAGGGATTTTCCATGTTGTTTAAGCACAATAGACTTTCTAAAGGTTTTCATGTAATCTATAAGTGTTGGACCAATTTCTGTATTTTTTTCAAAATTTTAGGCTCATTAGTTTGGGAGACAAAAACGGGGGGGGTTGGTCGGACAGACGGACACACGAGTGATCCTATAAGGATTCCGTTTATTCCTTTTAAGGTACGGAACCCTAAAAAAGAGTAAATGACAGCGTGACGGTAGAGGTGAATAGAAGAAAAAACGTGTTGCGCCGACCCGAAAGAACATGGACAAAGGCCCGGAAGCGCTGGCTGCGGGTTGTTGTAAGAGATACCGCGGCCACGATATAAAGGGCTAAGAAGGAACATAAGTGGTTTTTAGTCAGTAGAAGTCTGACACTCCCTTTCGCTCTGCCCAAGAGCGGGAGGGGTTATTTGATGATTTTCCACCCCCCAAAAAAAAAAATAGGTCCCAAAGATGTTGAGTACCATAGCACATCCTGACGGAATCAAATCGGTAATTTCCCCCAACACTCTTGAGAAGTCGCCAATTTTTTTTTATTCCGAATTTGTCCTCCTCTTGGATCCGATCGCGCCATCAACACGTGACTATGTGATACTTCATACGCTCATATGACACACCGACGTACGTCACCATGTATTGTACTTGAACTCTTGTGTGTCTTCATTGTTTAAATACATACTCAGTTGCGACAGCCTGATATTGTACTCATTTGTATCTTCTACCTTTATTGTTTGACACCGGTATAATCGTGTCAATGTATAGTATCTAGATGCACTAGCATTGTTCTGGTGTCTTGAGAATCGTTTACTAGATCTGCCCGTAGCTATGCCCGTGTGGAGGTGACAAATTATTCCACTAGATCCGAATCTAACCCAGGTGATGGTCTGACTTACGAACAGTAGGTCGTGGGTTAGAACCCTGGCAAGCAAATTACTTAGTGTTGTAGCGTAGTGCTTTTTGTGGTAGGAGAAATGAGACAAGGAAGACTTAGTTATACATTTACTTAGCACTACACATACAAAATAGGGGTTCTAGGGTCTAAGGTCACGCACTGTCACTGAAGGTAGGAAAACGGTACTGCCCTGAGCAACCAGAAGACGTCGATCGCCACGCACGGTAGGTAGGCCGGGTCAGGCGGCCTCACGCGTCGGTAGGGACGCGCGGCAGGGCGGTCGACCAGGTGGGCAGCGGGCTCAGGGCAACTAGCCCTAGGCAGCGTTGGTGGTAGGCAGGTAGCGGCAGCGCAGACGGCTAGTAGGTAGCGGCGGCAGGCCGCTGTTTACACGGCCACGCCGTCGTCTGGTGCCGGACGCGTAGGCGTCACAGTTTAAAGGCGGCTCGCGGCAGGGCGGCCGTGCAGATGCGTGCTTCTCACCGCGTTGGTAGATGCGCGGGAGCACAGCAGAGCAGCAGAACAGTGCAGCGTGAGCGAAACAGCCCTAGTTGGCTAGCCAGCGCTAGGAACCCTGAAACAGCACCAAGGGGGCGCTTGAGCTCCAAGATGGTTCCTGTAAGCCCCTACGATGTGCGTGTCCCAGCCATGCGTTAGATGCGGCAAGCTCAAGGCAGTGAAGAAGATGGAAGATGGGTACTCACACATCGCAGTGGTTTACAGTGATTAGTTGATAGGTGAATAGTTGACAGACTAAAGGCAAGGCGTGGCGTCACATCGCCACGTGGTTCTCATTGACCGTTGACTCGCGTCGCCGGTTTATGATACAGCATGGATGAGCATGATTTAGTTTATAGAGAATAGAATAGGACGCATGCCATGCGGAGAACCATATAACTAATTAGAGCACATGTGCATAGTGAATAGCTAGGTGCTAATTAATATTAAATACAGAATACATTGCCGGCAGCCATGTTAAATCGACACAAAGATTACAAATAGATATGGCTTGCCGGGACATAAATTTAGCAGCAAAAGAACACAATGGCGGAGTTCACTTACCCAATAACTGGGGACTTATCTAGTAGGCTGCTCGCTTGATGTAAAAAGGGCAGAACCTATGCGTGCAGCCGTTTTTAAAGGAGGTCCTGAGCGACGTTCTCCCTCCATTGTGACATTACAGAACATTTAGGGTTGTACCTATAATTTAGTGAGGTGACAACTTTTTAGAATTAGTCGGTTTTTAGTGAATCGACTAATTTATGCTACAGTGTAATTTATTTCATCACCGTTGCTCTCAAAACGGTGAAAGAAAACATTGTGAGGAAACTGGCATATCTTAGAACCAAAAATTCGAAGACATGTGACATCTACCAATCCGCACTGGGCCCGCGTGGTAGATTATAGCCCATCCTCTCTCAAAAAGAGAGGAGGCCTGTGTTCCAGCAGTGGGAACATTGATGATGATGATGGTCTACCTGACCGCCAATACAGGTACCTGTAAGAGGAAACGATACACTCTGAAATACGGGCATCATAATCCCAAAATAAATGATACCTATCTTACACAGCCCGATTTCACCTACTGTTTGATAGAGGACTATCTTTGTTTGTGCCAAGTTCCAGACTCTTGTGACAGCCTCATTCAGGATATTATCCCCGCAATAGCAACAGTATCGTCTGCCCATCTCGTCGTAAATTGTAATACACAAAGTAAATTCTATTTAGCCCAAATAAATATAAAATATAGAAAAAAACAGTAGCTGTATGGCTTATCGGATTACATAGATAACTTTATCTGTCGTATTTACATTTTTTTATTAATGCCTACAACTGTTACGCATTCTGTAACCAAATTTACACATTCATAGAATCATCAAACCATACACATCCCAGCAACTCCACGCCTTAACTAAAACGTTGTTATCTTAAACAACACTATCACTATCGAGAACTTTCTATCTCCACTTATCGATATATCGATAAACCAATTTTTATCTCCACGTACCTACGTTCAAGTTATTGAACTTGCATACAGAGCTATAAAATCAACTTATTGATGTACAAAGGACTCTTAGATTGACTTTATCGATATAATAAAATCGTCTTTATTGTATGACTCGTTCTAAGAGCATTCGTCTTGATTGCCGCGGCGCCTTTAATCGAATCGAGGATTGAATAAACGGAATCGATAAACATATTATCAATAGGCTGGTGGCTTACAATAATAACAGCTGCAGGGTTTGATCGGAGGTAACTAGGTTTGTCGAGGTCGGTCCGTGGATATGGACATTAATTACAAATCAAGACTCCTTCGTGTGTCGGAGGGCCAGTTAAGCAGTTGGCACCGCTGTAAATTTTTAGATATTTTGCAGTCGTTACAGGTAGACAGTGGCCCAAAAGTCTGACAACCAGCCTTATCAGGTGTTATCGTATTATCCAAAACTAACTGGGTTGTGGAGGTCAGATAGGCAGTTGCTCCATATAAAATACTGCTATTTAGCTGCATCCAGCGAGATTGGAAGCCGACTCCTACATAGTTAGGAGAAGGCTAGACAAATCGATTATTTAAAAGCCATTTCTTTTTCAGGGCAAAGGCCTCTGTTCCCTCTCTCCACCAGTGATCCAGTGCTATTATTCCCGAATCTCTGCGAAAAGAGCCAAGTTCATCCCGTTATCTCATTTTGAATCTGAGTTATCTTCTTGTTGCCGTTTGCTGCTGTTTGAGGCCTATTTTGTGGTTACTTTAGCCCATAGCTCCTCCTCCGACAGATGTAATGTCATAAAATGAGTAAATATTTACGATAATATTTAACTTGTGTCAGTATTATCTTATCAACCCGTCAAAGCTAATTATAATGAAAAATCAAATAAAAACTCTTTAGGGACTTTGTTTTTATCAACTGTTTTGTTAGCTCAGTTACTGTCCCCGATGCCCTCTATGGTAAGGTATATTAGGGACAAAATTTGGCATTAAAAATTCAGTTTACTGATAAAATTCATTGAGAACAGTGATCTATGAAACATTAATTCGAAGGGAACCGAAAATGATTCTAAAGTAAGTTTTTTCTATATGTATAAGTATCTCTGAATAGTTATTCAGTATTTTTTTTAATCAATACTAAAAAGTGAATATTGTGCCCGATTTATGGCAATAAACTCAAACCTTTTGACATGGGACTTAAACGAAACAAATGTAATGAGGTACACCTCTGCCTCACCCTTTGGGGGTAAAGGCGTGATGTTTTGTTTATGTTACGTTAGTTTTTCTTGCGGTCTGTCTTTTTTTTGTTACCTTTTAATGCCTTAATGACTGAACAGATTTGGATAAAGTGACCCAGGCAAAGACAAATAACCTGCGCTTGATCACAGGGACATTGTTCGTTCCCGTAATATAAGTTCAAGCTTCCACGCTGATAAAGTCATTTATAAAACTACTGCCTTTATGAAATACGTCTATTTTTAAAACAACATAAATATCTTAGCGGCCACATGCATTATTCAAAGAGCAATGTTTCATTCAACTGAACGAACACAATCTGCTGTCATAATTGCGGGAACTACGATTCTCGAAAGTTCTCGAATCGTCCATTGATAAGAGCACGTGTATCCAAACCATTGTGAAGCTTGTGGTTTAATGACCACGTGCTCACTGAATAATAATAACTATGTACTAATAATTGAAAATGCCCACTCCCCTCGTCTTCTAAACTAGCGAAATATGGATACGGTATGGTCCCGTACGGTAGGGTGTGGTAATATTAGGTCCACATCTGCTTTGTCCTCTCGGGTATTACACGTCTGATGTTATCAATGAAAATGTCAAATAAAAATAACGCATGCGTTACTTTTATCTAAATAAAATGGCCGAGCTCAGCTACACGAAGTACGAGATTCTATTTAAAAAAATATATTAATTACGTTTTAGGCATTCACCTCGGTTCTTGCACTCAGATATCGATTTAAGTGCGGCCGTATGAAAGTAAAAACATAACTTTCCTGCGTTCTGGTGCGTCATGCAAGTTAGCCTTTATCAATTTTATCTCTGAAGTTTGCGAAAAACTATTTGCTGAATGCTGCTACCCTTTAAGTGGTGGTTACTACAAAACAAATGACTGTTCATGACCTGGTTCCATCTTGCAGAGTTTTTAAACTTAACTTGTAGCTTCTGCCGCTCGGGTCTCCAGGTTAAGTCATTACATAGGTACCGAGTTTCATCCGTGCCTCAAAAGGTGCGTTAAGCCGTTGGTCTCAGCTGTTTTGGCAGGCGTTACATGTAGTCACTGGCCCAACAGTCTGACAATCAGTCTTACCAAAGGGTATCATTCGTGTTGCTGACCTCCACAAGACCACAACCTAGTTATTACTGGGTGTATTGACTAGGTTGTGGTCTTGTGGAGGTCAGATAGGCAGTCGCTCCATGTAAAATGTAAATGGCCACTTTAGCAGATCATAAAATGAATTACGATAAGAAGCGTAAAATTGACCTTTCATAAATTTAGGAACTGCATCTGTGACCATTTAGAAAAACAGATCTAGGAAAATAATATGAATTGCGTTACAATTTGGAAAATGGTCACAGACGCAGTTACTATTACGAATGGTCCATTTTACGCAATTAATATTATGATCTGCTAAAGTGGCCATTTTGGACCCCCAGTTCTCTATTATGTATCTATCCTGCTTCCCACTAACATTATAATTGCGAAAGTTTGTGAGTATGGATGGATGGATGGATGGTTGTTACTTTTTCACGCAAAAAAGTCTGAACGGATATGGATGAAATTAAGAACACAGATAGTTTATAACCTGGATTAACACATAGGACACTTCTTATCCCGGTAGTATGATCCAGTGGAAAAATTATTGAACTCCACGCAGGCGAAGCTGCTGGCACAAGCTAGTATTTAATATAAGTATACGTGTTCCGTGAGAAGAAACCGCATCTTTAAATTGGCAGCGAAGATTTTAACTATTAAATAGTCAATGAGAATTGAACAATAGGATCTAAATGGAATGAATTATTCGTTCTCGAGTTGCCTGATTGCTATTGATAAGTAGTTTAGTATTAAATGGCTTTGTCCATTACTACATGTACTTTAGCAATAAATATTACAATAAAATAATAACAACCTTGTTGACGATCAAAAATACGGGACCATTCTTTTTTAAATCTATCTGACGGACTAATTAGATTATTTTGGTGAATTACCCCATTAAATGGGACTTCAAATAACTGTAATAAATGAACATCATTGCCTGGCTTTTCAGGGAAAAAACAGGCTTGATATTAATGTTATGTCAATTATTTCTTACTTTTATCGTACATACGTAATTCTATTTAAACTTTCAGTATTTGGGTTTAATACAATCACACAAAATGTTTAAAAAAAAAACTTTCATGCATTAATAGGTTAGGTAAGGCATATTACCTAAAACTTAAAAAAAACGTTATATTATCAATTGTAACTTGGGAAATACCAAACCACCCCTTTTTCATAGTGGGAATTCCCTTTAGTTCCATCTCTTTCACACATTTATTGACTCACTCTGTCTCTTCATATCAGTCATTATTTTTCTACACGTGGTGCAACACTACGTGTTTTCGATAAAACTAATTTATGTGTTTACGTTTAGATAATTATAAAAATGATTAAAGTCACTGCTAAAACTGTTAAAGGGACCCAAGAAGAAAATGTAAACTTTATGGAAGTGTAAGAAGTGCGACTACATCTTTGTGTACACTAGGATTTACCAGGAATCGAAACTGCAGACAAGCCTTAAGTTAAAAGGTTAGACGAGAGTAACACTGTTTGTGGTCCTGTGAGGAGACAGAGTGAAATAATTACTTGATTTGTCATGTTTAGCTTATACCGTAGGTACTCAATGGCACTGACTGCCGCACTCAGAGAGGTAATGGTTACTTAGGCCATCACTTAGTAAAGGTTTTGACAGTTTTGTCATACAAAAGTATGTCACTGCCGTACTCAGATATATTTAATGATTACTTAAGCTGTCACTTAGTAAAGGTATGACATATTTTTGTATGAGAAAACTGTCAAAACCATTACTAAGTGATGGCCTACGTAATCATTAAATATCTCTGAGTACCGTAGTGAATCTAGTATTTAAAAATAAACAGTGCGTTTTTATTTACAAATATCATTGACATTTATACAGGGTGTTTGGAAGGGAGCTGTACATACGCCTAGGGTAGAAACTAGGGATAGTCTGCTACCTGCCCCCGCCCATTATATTGACCTTGGCCTCAAGGTTTTTTTTTAATTTAAAATTATTTCTTTACCTTACTACGGTACTTCAGGCCCCATAACTTTTCTTCTCCACAATTTTCTGGTGTAAAATAATTTTTTGCAGGACCCTAAGACTCTAACGATTAAAACAAGACCATTAGCCGACCGGTCCCATGGATAGATTTTGAGCTACAGGTAGTTTTAGTCAAAAAGTCAAATAAAAAATAATAATAAATTAAAAAAAAACCTTGAGGCCAAGGTCAATATAATGGGCGGGGGTAGGTAGCAGACTATCCCTAGTTTCTACCCTAGGCGTATGTACAGCTCCCTTCCAAACACCCTGTATAGCTACTATTCTGTCCCTCAGTGTTCGTGACAACGGGCTTACGTTACTGCAGCTCTGCCAATTTTTAGGTAAAAAAATCGTGACAACAAACTGAAACAAAACCATCTAAATACCCCAAATGAACCGATCACGAATCATTCGGATGCTATCGTTACGCAGTTCGACAGCTTGCTTCAGGCCAAGGTTGAATCTTTATTATAAAATAATTCGTGATATGAAACCGTGTCGTTTAATTTAGTTTAAATGTTAAACAAATTAACTTTATGTCCCAATTTCGGTGATTGCTAGTTATATGACAATGCATTTCTTAATTTCATCGTTGACTGTCTCGATGGTTTAGTTGTCGCAAACGCTAATGCGGCGCATGAGGTCCTGGGTTTCCAGTTCAGGCAAAGCATTATTGGGTTTTTCCATCATGAATTTCTTTGTAACAGTTTGGATTTGTGCCCGGTTGATCCAATAGGGTCGCACCCTATTATTTGGAACTGAAACATAACTGGCGAAATATGGGTGTAAATGAGTAGGTACACCTCTGCTTACCATTCGGGGATTTCAGTCGTGATGTTATGTAACATTCAGACTTATGTATGAGGAGCAGCAGTGGCCTTAAAACTACGATAGCCTTTTCCCTTGAGACTCAAATTCAAATTCAAATTCTTTATTGCTAACTATATGTACATAAATAAAGTTCTTAACAGAGGATATCAGTTCTTAGAACATAGTGGCCCTGTTAGGGCATTGCAATTTCATCATGCATGTATTACATGCTTATAATTGTAACAGTAACAGTTGGACATGCATTATTTACATTCATTAATTAAAAAGAAAAAAGTTATAAATATTAAATTTTGTATAGGACATCGTTTTAATTACATTATATAATTTTATCATTTACATCATATTAATTATAAATTATAAATTATTAAAGTCATGCCTAAATAAAAATACACATGTCATGAGTTACCTGATTTAAAAATTATCATTATTCATTAATTCAATTATGTCGCAGTATTGTAATAATTTAATATTTATTATCATAATCCTTTTAAAAATATTTTACTGAATTATATTCACTTTAGTGATAGGTACTTTATTGAACAAAATTATTTTTCCTCAAGAAATTCTGCTATTGAGTAATAGGCCTTTTTAATTAAGAAAATTTTCAGCATTCTTTTAAAAATAATAATTGAATTTATAATCTTAATGTCCATAGGTAGCTTGTTATAAATCTGTGTGCTCATACAGAAAACACTATTACTCTTTGGCCCTATTGTTGAAATACACACTCGTTCTGCACTCTTATGAGCCTACCACACGCACAAGCTTCACCACAGTCTTGCCTGCGCAATTACACGGTGCACACATCGCGCGTGTGGTTAGTAATAGTAATACAGTTCCAGTAACCACACGCGCGATGGACCGTGTGCACCATGTAATCGCGCAGGCAAGACTGGTGAAGCCTGTGCTGTGCAAAAGTGTGGTGAAGCTTGAGCGTGTAGTAGGCCCAGCATGTGGATAGACTGAAACCATAGAACGCCACCTGGTATGATCCTTACCTCCTTTTGACTTTACTTACATAAAAAATCGCGTGACAATGAAACTCTTCCATCATTCCACAGATACCCTGTCTTCAATATCAGTGACATTATCTTAGTTCTCTTGGTCAAGGACACAGTTAATCTGTATGACAACTGTTATCTGAATGGTCTAGACTTAAACTGATACAGGAGAAATGGATCGGATTACCAACTTACCTACATACATTCGAATTATACACGATAGATTTTTCCAACATAACCTGACCTCGCATTGAACGACAGTGCCTAATTGTATAGGTTTTTCTTACAACGGAAATGGATCCATACTACAAAATATTATTAAAACAGGTCAAGGGTCTGACGTCGTGAGGAAGGTTTTGAATATGAATGCGCCCCGCTGATCCTCAAAATGGGGTTCTCAGCAGATGTACGATAGATGATCTTAGCGGCCTTAGGCGCAGGCGACACATAAATGGCGTCGGGCGCGGACATGGCGCGGGCGGGAGCGCAATTTAGGATACGCGGGCGCCGAAATGGCGCGTCATATCCACGCCCGAGCCACGACATTCCGTGTATCTTAAATTGTGCTTTATTCCTATGCACTTGGTATAAAATTTGAATGGAATAGGAAGCCGCCCGCGCCATGTCCGCAACTGACGCCATTTATGTGTGGCCTGCGCCATAAAGTTTGAACAGAACTATAATTCTCGTGGAGTATCGTGCTAAGCCGTAAGGAAAAGCAGGGAGCTAGATATGTTGTCTTGCGTTTAAGCAACATGCGTTGATCTCGTGTTTGCACGTCGATGGCACGGGTGTCACGAATACGGTTATTGCGTCAGAAAATTACATGTAGTCAGCAAAATTCAGTTTACGAGTTTGTTGTATTTGTAGGACGTGCTTATCGTAGGTATTGTCTCTAGTGGAGGCCATGCATTGACTAGATATGAATGAATGCTATAAATAAATAACACGCAGTTCGATAAAGCCTAGACGAAAGTGAAATTCTAATCAGTTATATTACAAAAATGATTTTAACGATGAAGGAAAAGATCGTGATGAAACCAGCTATCATAGAAATATAAATTCCAAGACATGTGACATGTGCTAACCCACACAGGGCCCGCGTGGTGGATTATAGCCCATCCCTCTCCTAGAGAGGAGGCCTGAGTCCCTGCAGTGGGAACATTATAGGCTGATGATGACGATGATGAATGATGGTATGGTCTAAATTTCTAAAATGAACGGTGAATGTTGTAAATCTTAATTATACATCATAATCCTTCTCCTCCGCTAATCCTTTCTGATTAATTTCGTTGCACGTTAAATCGTTTCTCTGGGACTTCGTCGAGCTTCATTGTCTCGTCGCTTTTCTTGTGGTCGCCACTATTGATTCTGGCTTTCAGGAGTTACAGTGGTTTGAAAATAGTGTGGCAGGCTTATACCAATTAAAAAAAAAAAATACATCATAATAAAAATCTGACTAATTGATAATCTCCTCCTTCTGGAAGTCGGTTAAATACGCTACTGAATGGTAAGATCTAAACATTTTGAAAGCCACTAAAGCGATAGTCTAGCAAGGAGTTAGTGAGCACAGACAGTTCAATGTTCTGTAGCTCAGAGCCGTATGAGCCGAGTGTCGAGAAGTACTTTTTTTATACAGTTTAGACTTAGGTATGTGACGTCCCTAGTACCACGCCACAGTCTCCTGAGCCTAAGAAATGCGCAACGATGTATTAGCAATAAATACCTTATGATGGCTGACGGTATCCTGCGCATATTGTTGATTTTTTGAACTATTCTTTTTTATTTCCTTCTTCTTATTTATCGTATGGTTAATAAGTTAGTAACAAGCGTGGTACCAGATTTTTAGGGTTCCGTACCTCAAATGGGAAATAATAATAATAATAATATTCCACAACTATCACACAACGCCATCTAGTCCCAAGCTAAGCAGAGCTTGTGTTATGGGTACTAGACAACTGATAAACATACTTATATATTTCTAAATACATACATATTATAGATAAATTACACCCAGACACAGAACAAATGATCGTGCTCATCACACAAACATTTGTCCTGGGTGGGAATCGAACCCACGACCTCCGGCCTAGCAGTTAGGGTCACTAACCACTAGACCAACAGGCCAGTCAAAAAACCCTTATAGGATCACTCGTGTGTCTGTCTGTCCGACCATTGACCAGAGCCTAAAATTCTGAAAGAAATACAGAGATTAGTTCAACACGTATAGATTACAGGAAAACCTATAAGAAGTCATGGTACGGAACTCTTCATGTGCAAGTCCGACTTGCACTTTTTTTAATTACGCCCTTGGGTCTCTAACTTAGTGTTACATGCCGACGACAAATCTCTTTGTTATTGTACATACCGAGTTTCCTCCGTGCCTCAGAAAATACGTCAAGCTGTTGGCCAATATAGATCTTTGGCACTCGTTGCAGGTAGTCAGTGACTTGAACTTCTAACAACCAGTCTAACAAAAGGGTCTCATCCAGTTTTTAACTGGATTGTGGAGGTCAGATAGGCTGTCACTTCATGTAAAATACTGGTATTCAGCTGCATCTGGTTACACTGGAAGCTGACCCTTACATAGTTGAGAAAATGCAGATGATGATGTGAGATTCGAATTGGAACCTCCTACTTTTAGAAGTCGGTTGATAACACGAGTCAATCCATTGATTTGATAAAATAAAAAATACGTATCCAATATTTTTCGATAATCTAACAGACGGACTAATTAGAATTATATTTTTTTTAGTCAGGAAATATCCTCAGACCCACCACTAGACCAAACACCAAGCAATCGATAAACAAGTTCTTATTTTGTCCTAACGATATAAATTTCCCAGCATTCCCTCGTCTGATACAACGATAAATTAGTAGATCTACTTTTAATCTCTCCATCGAGATTCGTTTAAATTCCACGAATGGATTCGTTCCGATTGTCCACTCGACTTTTACCGTTAACTTGGCTGCGAGCCAGGGATCCGCTTACTGGTTAAGCCTTATTTTAATTAGCTTAAAAATGCGCTATAGGATAGCATTCAACGCTTTAGGATGTTTAGTAAATTGAGGGTTTTTAAACGTCAGTCTCAATATCTAGTAGGATTGTCGCTGCGTCACTTTTAAATATTAATTTTAAAATAATAATTTAATTTCTCATAAATCATATTGGTAGTCAAATCTGGTGAAGAAAAGAAATCGAATTCGAGAATCGAAGGAGTATGCAAGTAAGTAGCAGGTGGCGTTTTATGGTTTTTGCCTACCCCTATGGGAAAGGTTCGTGAGTTTATGTATGTATGTTAACCATTAATCACGTTTACCGACAACCAAGTACGAGTAACTCCCATGAAAATAAACCAGCAATTCCTATGATCAACTCCACCAAACATCAACAACAACAACCGGTTTGATGATAATTGCGCAACAGTGATTATGCAACGTTATGATTGCCACAAGTTGGGTAGCTCGCAATTACCGCCAGGGTAATACGACAACCGTATGACAATAATTGCCAGTTGCGTCATAAGTGCTGAAATCGAAAAATGAGTCGGAGGCCTCTCAGTGATGAGACAGTATACTCGGTCCGGTTTATCACCGGCGCCCCTAATGGAAATTACCAAAGCCACATGACATAGTTGGTCCCTGGTACCTATAAAAGTCAACAGGGGCTGACAGCCATGGGCAGTTTTCCACGATTCCATAGGGTAGTTAACTAAAAAAATCTAATTAGTCCGTCAGATAGATTACCAAAAAGTATTGGACACGTATTATTATTATTATTTTTTATTTTTTTACGTAAGCAAATGAAGACAATACAGTGCTTTGAAAACTCGTGTGATGTCAAATTCTACGACATTAGTATGACATTTTTTTGTGGTTAGTGACGTCACAAGCCCCCATTCAAATCTTACACGCGTTTTATTTTTGTCAATTTTTATTGACATGATAAAACAAAAAATATGTATCCAATATTTTTAGATAATCTAACGGGTGGACTAATTATTATAATCATATTTTTTTAACTGCGGTACTCAGAGATATCTAATGATTACTTAAGCCGTCACTTAGTAAAGATTTGACATACTTTTGTATGACAAAACTGTCAAATCCTTTACTAAGTGATGGCCTAAGTAATCATTAAAGCTCTCTGAGTGCGGCAGTTAGTCAGAATAAACATCACTATTTTGGCGTAATAAGCCTGATATAATGCACTTTAGAATCCGCCAAATCGTGTTTTTGTCCCATTCATAACACACGAGGGATCTAAAAACTCGATCTAAAAGCTGTACAATTTATTTCCACGATATAAAGCCATCGCGCGAAATGTTCTTGAGTAGTTAAAGTCACACAACATTACATTAAAACATCTGGTCTTTCGCCCTTCCTGTGATTGGTCGAATTTGACACGTCATCTCCTCTCCACTTGGTTTGTAAGTATAACATTATGCCTGAACTGTAATCCCCAATGGTTGAGCCAGAAGTGTACCTGTATGTTTAAAGCCCCATGTAATAGGGTTTTTATATACAATGGGTGCCAGCCTGTCGCTCACAAATTGAGACGGACGGATACCAAGAAATGCCTCACTTGAATTGCAAGCAATAACTAGTTCAACCGTACAAATAACCAGTTCCTGACTTCCTGAGTTTATTCTAATAACTAAGAGGTGAAAGAAGGTACCTTGCTTATTATATTAAGAGGATGGGCGGCAACGTCCTTCCTTGTTATATATAGTAACGATTTAGCGTGATCATTAGCAGAAAAATATTAGCTTAAAATTTTCGAACTATATAAAATCTAAAGGATAATGAAAATATTGCAAAATTGAACCATTTTAACTCCATAGGAAACGACCAAACCAAACCATGCACCTTTTGTCGACGGTTTTTTATGTGGCCATGTAGGACTATGTGTTTTTTTGTATATCTGTTTGCTCTAGTAACGGCTATGCGAACAGTCAGTAGGTAGTAGCTACAATTTTTACCGTGAAAAAATTCTCAGCCATGGCTGAATTATAGCCGTGAACTGTAACTTACTTAAAGCTATTGGCACTAATGTTATATCGATAAAACGAGAAAATATGATGAGTTTCGCAAAGTATTTTTCACTTTTAGCATTCTCATTTGTTTAGCCTTTTTCAAATTTGCTTAGCTTCCAGTTTAACTCGAAACCTTGAAGCGTCTGTTTGTAAAAAGCTGTTGCATTTATGGTACTGATTATTAATTTATTAGGTGTGGGGATAATCAAACTTCACTCTTTAGGTTAACTTTCAATATGAACTTTTAATTTAACCTTTATATTGTATTTAGAAGTAATGTGACTAGTTCCTAGCACACGAACGGGACGAATGAAATACTGAACGGAGGCCAGGCGCGTACGCATGAATAGGTTCTTTGTCTCAGAAATATAAACAGATTAATATTTGCTGCTAAGTAATTTCTTAGAAACTCAACACTGATAACCAAAACATTTTTTTTTGTCTGTGTCTTTCTGTTTGTTCCGGTGAATCTCCAAAACTGCTGGACCTATTTTGACAGGACTTTTATTGAAATATACCTGATAATAATAAAGACTAACTTCAGTTTCATGCAAAAAAACCGTTATGGTAATTGAAATATCGAAGTACTTTTTTTATATATAAATAACACGCGGGCGAAGATTGCGAGGCATAAGTAGTCTTACAATACAACTCAAAACATACTCATACCAACGTACTATATGGTATTTGACGAAGCTGTCACCCGACACCGACCTTCGCGGTGAGTCCGCAAGGCATCGCGCTTCAGTGCACAACACATCATCGTGGATAATGCCTTTTTATGCTCGCACACTGTTGCAGAACCAAGTATGAAATTGATTATGTGGACATCCTGTTTGCTTCTGCGGGACGTGATTTTTTGGGGATTTTGTGTGGTTTCTGAATGGTTTTGAAGGGGAAAATGTTGTTATTCAACACTGGTTTTTAAAGTACTTGAATTAAAGGTTGTTTGAGTTAATTCATCTATTTGAACAGCGATGGGCCAGTGGTGGCTTCATCAACTTACGAGTAGTCGGTGGGATCGAACCCAGACATGCGCAATATATTGTGAAATTTATATCACGGCTCACAAAAAAATATTAATATCAAAAACATTCAAGTACCAAAACAATACATACCAGTTGGCAATGCAAAATTGCCAAACGAGGCGTTTCCAAAAATATACGCTCTGTCAAAAAATGAACTGCACTGGGTTAATCCGGTTACTAAAACTTGATAACCGGTTAGGGCCGGTATTTGTCACTGCATTGCGAAATATTTCTCTCTATCATACCTTTTTTTTTTTTTTTTTTTTTTTGGTGGGTGTAAAATCATCGAATAACCCCTCCCGCTCTTGGGCAGAGCGAAAGGGAGTGTCAGACTTCTACTGACTAAAAACCACCCATGTTCCTTCTTCGCCCTCTATGTCGAGGCCGCGATAACCAGAGGACTACCCGCGGCCCCGACAGGCGTCGGCCCTTTCGGGCCCCTCCCATGTTGCTGACATCTCTTTGAGGCGCGCGTGGAACACGAACGCGCCGTCGACACGGCCTGTTTTCGTCGTGAGACGGACGGACGGCGAGTTAGCCCATCACTCACCGTCCACAGGCCCGCGTCTACGGTGGCCGGAGGTCATCGCGGGACCCCCGACGCCCGGAGCGCCTCCCGCGGCGGCTGGGACGAGAGGTTCTCTCCCTCCTCTCTATCATACCTTATGGTGGTAGTTATGACCATAAATGTGGTCAATAAATCACATAGGTAGTATTACGATGCTTGTTTCTAAGATTGCTTGACTGTTTAGTGAAAGTTATAATAAGATAGAAAGCGTAATAATTAATAATAATAATAATAATATTCCACAACTATCACACAACGCCATCTAGTCCCAAGCTAAGCAGAGCTTGTGTTATGGGTACTAGACAACTGATAAACATACTTATAAATATATAAATTACACCCAGACACAGAACAAATGATCGTGCTCATCACACAAACATTTGTCCTGGGTGGGAATCGAACCCACGACCTCCGGCATAGCAGTTAGGGTCACTAACCACTAGACCAACAGGCCAGGCAATTATAAATATTATATGTATATAATTAAATTAATTAATATAATATTATTATATTTTATTTTTTTAGCCTAGTATCTCTCATACGGAGGAGGCTTGGAGTCCCAGCGGTGGGAACATTATAGGCTGGATAATATGCTTATGCTTATTTTAAAAAATCTAAGAAGTTGTATTTGACCCACTTTCCGTTTTCCGATTGAGCTGAAATTTTACATACTTACATGTTTAGTTTGGATGACATTGCATGGTAAGCGAAGTGACGTCATTCTAAATCCAATATCTTGGACTAGTTTTTTTATGCATTCACAAGATATGGGTGTCAAATGAAAAGGTTGCTTAAAAAATACGGAAATTAACATAATGTCAATAAAACGTGTATTTTTACCAAATAAAAAACTATCACTAAGGAAAGAACACGTAATCATGAAAAAATCGAAGTACATACATGGTAAAAAAAAGAAGCCAGTGATATACATAACTTCCTCCTGTTTAGAAGTCGGTTAAAAAACACAGAGATAATTCCTAAGCTCCCTGCATCTTATAACTTACCTATGTATGAGTCACCCAACCAATCATAATTAATAAGTCACTCCCATTCATAAATTAAAAGGTCAATTAGAGTATCGAGCACCGGGTCATCAACACAATTACGCTTACGATTAATTAAACAATTAAGATAACTACGGATTAGCTCTGTGTTTACAGGGTGAGGCCACGTGTCGGCTTACAATATACAGGGTGTCTAACTGTTGTTTGTTTTATAAATACATAAACTCACGCTTTTGTCGCAAGGGGGTAGGCAGAAACCTCAGAACGCCACCTTCTACGATCCTTACATACTCGTGTTTGTTAAATTAGAACTGAAAACAAATGGTTCTGTTTCTGTAGAGTAATTGACGTTCCACTTTTCTAGAAATACACGATGCAATAAGATTACTGTCTAGATATTGACCTTTCACTGAACGTATGAGGCCGTTTATGTATTTTTCAAAAATAAAAGTTAGTTTATTCACATCTTATAAAATTCAGCTGGCTGCCAGTGAAGTCCCGTCGATTTCAGTGCAGCCATTTCAGAAACAGAAAGACAGCCAGTAATTTAATAAATGCGTTTTTGTTACAAGTGTCGAATATTATTCCCATATGCTTTCAGTAAAAATCTGTTATTTTGATATCACAGACACTATTAACTTATTTGTATAGATGTCTTCCAGTAGGTACTGTAAAATAATCCTGGCAATTGAAATATAGTAAGTTTTTAATTAAGTGTTTTTGAGCGACAACAAATATCATTTACAACTTTGTATTCCCTAGTGAGAAAAAACTCAAATAAATGTTAATTATTAACACGTGTAATAATGCTGTACTTCAAGTTTTTCTAAGTATAGAACAATAAAACTATATTTAGAACGTTAGATAGGTAGATAGATGCAACGGGCTAGTGTCCGCAACTCCACGCCTAAAGTATTTTGCGTACGGGTGGGAAATTTATTCGATCCATCCCAGCTCCCCGAGAAAGGCCAGCAATCCTTTGGTGTTACCGGCAATCTCGCGGAGAGTACCTGCGTTACCGAAGTACTTGGTCCTGTATGGGGCAACCCCCTAACAGTGCAGGAGCACGTGGGCTGCTGTTTCTTCTTCCTTCATGCAGGCTCGACACAGAGGACTATCTGTGACACCTATAACAAAGAGGTGCTTATTAAAAGTACCGTGTCCAGTGATGGCGGCCGTCACTGTGCGTAGCTGCAGCTTAGTCAGCCGGAGCGCTTGTTTGGTGAGGCGGACGTCGATGGCGGGAAGCGCCTCCTTGGCCTGCGTGCACTCGCCGTGGTCTTGCCACAGCTTGGCATGAAGTTCTCTAGTACGTTTCCTAACCAACGTGCGAAGATGACCAAAAGGGAGCGGCACGAGGGGTTCTGGTCCCACCGCCGCCATGCTTGAGCCCCTTCGAGCGAGCTCGTCTGCTGCATCGTTGCCTCGGGAGTCGCTATGTCCTTTAATCCATTGAATGGTTATATTATTGAGGTTTATTTATTTAGAATGTTATCAACAAAACAATGATTGTTAGTCGCCTTTCACTAATCCTCTCCACATGACCATAACCATGAAATGATTCCACCCGTTCCGGGCCGAGCAGAAGGGAGTCCCAGACTTCTACTGACTAAAAACCACCCATGTTCCTTCTTAGCCCTTTGTGTCGAGGCTGCGGTATCTATTTCGAACAACCCGCAGCCTTGACGAGACCAAAACCATCTGAGCATACTATTTTCAATTTTTGTCACTATATCTCGCCTGTAATCCCGGAAGTGTTAGGCAGTGGTGTACCCAATAATACACCCAGATTTTGCCAGTATGTTTAAGTCCCATCAACCGGGTACAAATCCAAACTCAGTGGCTTCTCCTTAGAAATTCCTGATATAGAAACCCAACAACAATTTGCCCGACCTGACAATAAAAATTCATGCTCAGAATAGGATATAATAATTTTTTAATAAAAATATTTTTTTTTCAACAAAAATAATCTAATTAGTCCGTCAGATAGATTACTCGTACCAAAAAATATTGGATACATTTTTTTTCTTGTTCACGTAAACAATCAATGAAGACGATACAGTTCTTTGAAAACTCGTGTGACGTCATATTCTAACTGCCGCACTCAGAGCTTTAATGATTACTTAGGCCCACACTTAGTAAAGGTTTTGATAGTTTTGTCATACAACAGTATGTCAAATCTTTACAACGTGACGGCTTAAGTAATCATTAAATATCTCCGAGTACCGCCGTAAGGCATTAGTATGAAATGTTTTACCCGTGAGTGACGTCACAAACCCCCACTCAAATTTTTGACGCGCTCTATCTTCCTAATTTTTTATTGATTTGATAAAACAAAAAATATGTAGGTATCTTCGCCATTAGAGCAACGAGGCAGTCTTATTAAAACAAAACTATTATTAATATCGCGCTATAATAATTCAACTACAATAATAATAAATACAATAAGCGCCACAAGGCTTGGGTACTATTATGTGGAGTGTGTGAATCATTCGCAGATACATTAATATTCCTATGACGTGCCAGCGTGCGACCATGTGGGATTTAAACCAGGAAGGGTTTACTGCAACCCACGGGTAAAACGAATTATTGAGTACAAAACAATGCGTTGATTCATTCTGATTTCTTGTGTATTATAAATTTTATATGATGTTGAAAGACACTGTCTTGTTGATTGGCGGAATAGGGTATTTTACCAAAAAAATATAATGAGGCCGTCAGATAGATATACAAAAAAGAATGGACACGTATTTTTTTTTTTTAATTAAACAAAAGATGAACACGATACAGTGCTTCGGAAAGTCGCGTCAAGTCGTGTGACGTCACAAGGTTAGTACTTTTTTACCCACAAAGTGACGTCAAAAGCCCTCACTCATGATCTTTGACACGTTGTATTCTCGTCAATTTTTTTAATTGATAAAACAAAAAACGCATTTCCAATATATTTCGGTAATCCAAAAGACGGACTAATTATTTTTTTTTGGTGAATAACTCTATTGCGAACCACTGACTACCTGTACCGATTGTCTAAGATCTTCAAATGACAGCCAGGACCAACAGCTTAACGTGCTTCGTGAAACGGTGGAAACTCAGTACCTATGTAGTAATGGTCACACACCCACGAACCGACCAAGGCAAGTACGGCTTTACCTGAAGATCGACCTGCAGGACTATTGCGTATCTTTTATGTGACAGTGGCTATCATATAGTGTCCATCAATTAACTGTCAAATGGTTCCATTTGGTACTAAATCATCACCAATTTGACAGTTAATCCATGGACAATATTCGCCAATCCATGGACGATAGCCACTGACATTTAAAAGATACGCAATAGCCCTGCTGGTAGTTTATGACTTAGTCGCGATCTCCTTCAAATGTCTTGTTAAGCATAAGAAAATACGAAATCTATTTTGATAGGTCTACATTGCCTAAAAGTATTTATCTGTCGTCCTTATAGGGTTATTCATTCATTCATCTACACATTTTGTGAGTTATATTAGTTATGTAAGAACAAAAACCTCGTCATTTCGTCAAATATTACCACAAGCATAAAACAATTTAATTTAAAAAACGACGTAAGTATAGATTGAGGGAAACATACAAATACCATTTTATCTCAAAACAAAGTTAGTGATAAAACAGAAATAGCTCCAAAACCCCAGTTAATAAAAATATAGGTGGATAATAATAAAAAAGAAGACACTAGTGGTCACAATAATCAGAACAAAGTAACACAGCGTGCACACAATACCTCATTTAAATTATCATGGCGTGTGGGTGACTTAAAACTTGAATAATAATTTAATATGACCTAAATACTTTGCAAAATGAATTTCATTAATATTATAATGATTAATGCAGTGTGATGTGTGATCCACCATAAAACCGGTTTTAGGTAGACATATGAGTTGATTGACAAACAAACAAAACCGTAAGAACATGACTATCCACGTGACTTAGATTCGAAAGATTTTTAATGTGAGAGAACTCACATTAAAAAATACGTTGGTGAGTTCTAGATACTGGTACTTTAAATGGAGCGAATGTCTATCTGACCTCCACAACCTGCGTAGTACTGGGTATTATGGTACATCTTGGTAACACTGGTTGTCAGACTTTCGATTCACTGACCATCTGTCACGGCTGATACATTTCTTTACACAATAGAGTACGGACAATACTAAAATACCTACAGGCAAAGATTAACAGCCTAATTAAAGTCTCTGTTCAGAATTCTTTTTACATGTCAAGACAATGCGATTACTACAAATATAGCTGAACCAATGATTTAGTTCTAAGAACATGAGTGCTGAGAAACCTTTGCGAGACTTCTGACCTTAGAGGTCTTGGAAAGAATGACGAATGAACCACGCATGGCTTTGCAGAATTAAAATTGTACTTTATATTTAAGAATACAAGACAATAAGGAAATGAGATCAGCAATTCTGTCATAATCCTAATGGAATACAATGCTAAAATAAACAAACATAAATGAAGTAATTGATGCGTAGATTCAGTAGTGTTTAGACTTGATCTGATTCATGTTCAATGTAACAAGAAAAATATTCTTTCATTCCACCTAGCTGTGTTGTTGTCGACTTACAGTCTTACCGGATGAATGGGCCATTGCCAATCTGACTTTCAAAATATTGTTACTCGGTAACACCACTCCTTGGCAATGCTGGATATTAGACTGTTTGTCCGTACCACTGACGCGGAAGGAATACACACCACTACTTTTATCTTAAGAGAATAACTTCCCTTGCAAAATAATCGAGAACCCGCGAATTTTAAAGGAACTTTAAGCAATGCTAAATGTCCTCATCAGCCTTTTATATCCTATTACCATCACAACTAAACTTCAATTCTTCTTCCCAGATAATCGTCAAGCCAAGCAGAGCACATCACAATGGAGGAAATCAAGAAAGAGATCAACCTGGACTCAGTCCTCGAGAGTTTGGGTCCTTACGGCAGATACAACTTGCTGAACTTCGTCTTCCTTCTCTTCCCTATCTTGCTGAGCAGCTTCTTCGAATGTGGATTCATCTTTGAAGCTCAGGAACTGGCTTATAGGTGAGTTTTATTTTGGTATCTTTGGTATTTTCGTGAAATTAAGATCGTGTATAACGAGCGAGGCTGCGCGCTCAGTCAGTACAAGGCTAAACAAAGTCCTCCGCCGCGTCTGTCTGTTCGTGGTAAACACAAAAACTGCTGCACAAATTTTCATGCTGTTTTAGCCAATAGAGCGATAGAGTGGTTCTCGAATAAGGTTTTAGTATATTATGCTTCTTTTCAAAATTCAACACCTAAAGAAGTCAAATATCGGACGACGGACACTTCTTCAGTTTCACTCATTTAAAATATTATACGGTTCAAGATATTTTTAATATAACATTATAAACTAACAATATTCTTATCTAAATAAACAATGTAGTGTCTGTTTTTGCAGTAACGACCGTTTTGTCCTTAGTCTGACCCAAAACATGAGCAGATGCTTTTTTTTAGATAATTAAATAGTTTTTTTTTCTGTTTATGTGATTTAAACGAATTTACGCCTTAGGTACGCATTAGGGATGTTACGGAGGTGGTTTTACCGGAATCGAAGTGGGAATCGGACTTCTTACATTTGGTTTGTCCGAGTCGAAACCGTAATCGGAGTCGAGATCGGAATCAGAATCAGAGTCCGAGGCGGAGGCCTGTGATGGTGGCAGGAGAGAGATGAGTTAAGGAAGTTGAAGGGCGGGCCTAGTAAAATAAAATGCGTGCATAAACCTGTTCGTATACCCGTCGCAACCGCCACCGCTGTCTGATATGCTTCGACCTCCGATTAAAACTTCCGATTTAAAAGTGTCGGAACCGAAATCGGAACCGGAGGTGTATATTAATCGGAAATTCCAACCTATCGGAATCGCCTCCGTATGCATGACTAATCAAGCTATGATAACTCAAATTAAGCTGATGTGCATTGTACGGGAAGTTCATACAAACGGAGGTCAGGTTATCCTTGATATGTACGGCTTGTTGTGTCGCCATGTGTACATCTACGTCATGTATTTTGAATTGTTCATCAGCCGTTTTATTTGTTGATTCTTCTGCTGGAACACAAAAAAAATAATTCTAAATGAATCATATAAATACGTTTGAAAATTCAAGTAACAGTTAATGACTTAATTTATGTTTTGTAATAACAGTTTGTTTAGCCTTCACTGTCGGTTAGGTAGTGTTGTAAAGCCTCACCTTCTATGGGTGCTGCAAGATGTTGAGTATAATTTAGTTTCTCAGGACCTTACAAATGATCTCATCGGTGTCATTACTTGCTTATGTTTCGTCATTCATGTGGCTGCATCTGAAAGTGAAAATATGGCAATTTAAATATTTATTTTTAAATTATCCTCTATTTTTAATTCTTACTATATTTATTGGATGTCATAGAGAGCCTGTTGTACAGTCGTACCACTAACAGTCACACGTCTCGAAAATTATTGTTGTTAATGTTGACGGTTAAGTTCAAAATCGAATGACAAACTTTGATCCACCTTCTTCTTTTTTGGGCTCAGTAATATTTTTTTATGTTTATAAGGCGCATATTATCCTTTTTATTGCAATTGCTATATACATTGATGATACTACGCAACACTAAAATTAAACACTGTTAATTACACCTGGTGGAATTATGATACTTTGTAATTATGCTTGAATTACTACATTTACAATGAAATGTGTAACATTACAGAGGTCGTAAAGTAATCCTACTAATATTATAAAGGCGAAAGTTTGTAAGTATGTATGGATGGATGGATAGATGGATGGATGTTTGTTACTCTTTCACGCAAAAACTACTGAACGGATTTGGATAAAATTTGGTACACAGATAGTTTATGGCCTGGATTAACACATAAGTACTCATGATCTTTGACGCGTTTTATTTTATTCAATTTTTATTAATTTGATAAAGCAAACACCTATTCAATATTTTTCGATAATCTAACTGATGAACTAAACAGAATTATATTTTAATATGAATATATTTAAATTTGCACGGCAGCTTATTCTCTTTTGTTTTAGATAGGTGATTGAACTATACTTTTTTTTTATTTATTTAAGGATACCTGACGCACTGCCACGTCTCAATTTGCTCCGGTTGTTGCTCTCGTAGTACCAAAATAATCTCAAGAGTTCATTTTCCTTATAAGTTTTTGTTGCAACTCGTCTATTTTAAGGTATTACAAAAAGACGGCTGTTGTGCAAAAACTATACCTGATGAACTTAATTAGGATTTTTCCATTATTTTAGTTGTTTATTAGGTTTTTAAACGAATTCCTTCCATGCCTTGTAGTTGGCACGCGATTCAAGATTCAAATCATCTACAAAAAGGATAATTAATAACCTTAGAATTATGATACAAAAATAAACAGGTAGACAGATCGTAAGAAATACCTATTTAGATGATGAGGTCTCATACGAAGATAAAGATGTGGAAGAAAATCAAAAGTCATAAAGATAAAATTCGGCTGATATTCAACATATTTTGAGCATCAAAATTTCATAAGAACACGGCGTGTGTTCTGAGGGATGCTAAGAAAAGTAGTCCCCAAGTTTCTTATACTGTAGTTGGATGAAAAGAGTGACGCAAAACTCTTTCTAGCAACCTGGAGCATTTGACTCCATGATCAGTGCGTAGGCTTTGCTTTTCCTACAAATATTATAAACGAGAAAGTTTATAGGTATGAATGTATGGATGGATGTTTGTTACTCTTTCACGCAAAAACTACTGAACAGATTTGGATAAAATTTGTTACACAGATAGTTTATAACCTGGATTAACACATAGGATTATTTTTGTCTCGATTTTACGTTCCCGTGAGATAATTTTCGAGTTGTAGCGGGCGAAGCCGCTGGCAACAGCTAGTTCATTGATAAAACAACTATAACCTACTATTTTACCATCAGATGCGAGGTCGACGGCTGCGACCTACGCTTCAACGATACCTCCTGGATCAAATATGCCATCCCGACGAACGAAATCCACAACAAGCCGGAATCTTGCAAGATGTACATACCCCTTAACACCTCCGAGTTCCAGTGCTTACCACACAACTTCGACCTGAACAAAACCATGGATTGTGAGAAATTTGTGTATGAGGATGAATTTTCACTTGTGAAAGAGGTCAGTAGTACAGACGAGGTTTTAATATAATTAGATTTAAGTTTTGTTTTAATGGATCGTAAAGCCCGTAGAATTATTTAGAACCTTTGAATATAATTTATACAATGCGTTAAAAAAGCCCTGTCTGATCCGAAAGGAAATAAAAAATTATAAACCACCACCACCTTCGGCATAAGTATGTCCGATAGTCAATTGTTTTTTATGACGAGAAGCAACCGTGTGTTGCACATTTTGAAATAATTTTCACGGAGTATTATTATTACTTGATCTCCAAAATGAATTACACAGGTATAATCTAATCTCGATACCTAATAATACCCTCTCAGATCGGACAGGTTTTTTTATAACATGTTGCATAGGCTTATTCTAGAACGATACTCATAGGAATCAAGAGAATTAGAACTTCTGCTTTGTCAACATAAAGATGAGCAAATCCTGAAAACGCCGATATTTCACCGCTGTTTACACAAGCAGTAATCACAACTCAAAATTGTAAGATTTGAGTACAGATTAATGCTTAAGTTTCATTCTAGAATACAGACTCAAGAGTACTGACTAGCCTTTTAAGCATAGCAGTTGATATATCGAGCCTTCCGACAGAGAATATTTTCTTGTTCGTAAAGTACTTACCTGAAGTAATAATAAAATATTTGCGAAAGAAACTCTTATCCTTATTTGCGTAACATGAAACTGTGTTTGCGTATTCCACTTTCTCATGTCAACTGCTCTGTGAAAATTTGTTGATTTTGGCAAATAAGGGCCTTGTATCATTGAAATTTACATGTTCATTTTTGTCTGATGTAATTGTACACATGTAGAACATCGCCCAAGATTTTTTTATGGGCAACTGTAGTCCGAGTCCATATGTAATTTGAATTGGGTACGTTCGCCACAAAGTAAATTCGCCACGAGAAAAAGTATGTGTAAACTCGCCACAGCTCTATTTATATAGCTCTATATGTATATATCATGAAGAAAACTCCGCCATCATATCCTTACAAATTACACGTAGACTCGTTACAAAGTTATAGGCTTTACATAATAATACTATATTTGTCCGCAGTAATCGAAGTTCAGGAGGTGGACGCCACTGCGCCAAATATGTAAACTCCACGCTCTAAACATGCTACTTAATTTTAAGACCCTTGAGCAGTTTTTAAGTCTTCTTCGTTTTTCAGTTCAACCTTGGCTGTCAGGAATGGAAGAGGGCCTTGGTGGGGACCATTCACAACTGTGGGATGTTCGTCGCTATGTTGTTTACTGGAGCCATATCTGACCGGTTTGGAAGAAAAGTGGCTGTAGGCTTTGCAGCTACTACAAGCTTCATATTTGGTTTCTCGAGAGCGTTTGCGCCAAATTATTTGACTTATGTAGCGATGCATTTCTTGGAGGCTGCGTTTGGTGGTGGATTGTATCCGTCGGCTTATGTTTTTAGTAAGTATTTTTAACATTTCTTGTATCATTAGTATTTCCTGTCATCTACAAATTCTCCATAAGATTTTTTGCAATACTACTTCAGGCACATCTATATATTCGGAGGAGTTGACTTACTTCTCTAGGGAAAGCATTCAGAATTAGTTAACGACTTGGTAACTCAGCAAGTTAGGTAGTTGCCAACTTAGACCAGTTTAATTTCAGCAGTAATAAAAAGTTCTAGCAATAATCATTTTGCTGAGATGCTTAGATTATTAGGCCTGTGGGAACAGTTGGATTTAAAAGATAAAGAACTAAGATTATTGAAGTGTTTATCACCGAAAAATTTTGTCTGGATCTTATAACATCAAGTAATCTTCAAAGATAGCATAAGTACACTAATTGATTATGTCTCCTAGTGTCAGTATAGTAATCTTCAAAGAAACCGCCACATTACTAATTTAATCGAGACACTAGATACACTTATATCTGATTACTAAATAAAGATAATTCCACACTTAAGAATAATCAAGTCCTCAAAACACTAAAATATTCCGTTATTAATCCCGCTTCAATTGCCTCTAAATCTATTAATAAAGACATCACAATAGTACTATCTTCAGCATCGTTTACCTTATAAAGTGTTTCTCACGACATGCCCATATTGATACTAATTTATTCTTTACAGTTATCGAGCTGGTCGGCCTCAAGCAGCGAGTCATAGTATCCGCCATGTGCAATATGACCTTCGTCATCGGCGTGGTCCTCATTGCCCTCCTCGCTTGGGTCATCGACAGCTGGCGCACCTACATTCTCATCCTCTACTGCCCAGCTCTGATCGTAGTCATCTACATCTGGTTCATGAACGAAAGCGCCCGTTGGCTTCTCAGTAAAGGCAAAAGAGACCAAGCTGTTACCGTCCTCAAAAAGGCAGCAAAAATCAACAATTTGGATCCTAGGAAACTTGAGCTGGACTTTTTAGGAGATCCTTTGTTGAAGGTTGAGAGTCAGACTACTGATAAGAAGTCTCAGCTGTCGAAGGCTATACGATCTAGTATAATATGGAAAAGACTGATGATTTGTTCATTTTTGTGGATGACATGTTCTTTAGTGTACTATGGGTTGTCGATTAACTCTGTGTCGTTGAGCAGTAATAGGTACGTGAGCTTCATGCTGGTGACGCTGGTGGAGATCCCAGCATACATCGTGGTGGTGATAGTGCTGGACAAGTATGGCAGGAAGCAGACCCTGGTGGCCACGTATCTGACCTGTTCGCTGATGAGCTTGCTGTTCGCTTTCTTGCCTAGAAGTGAGTACCTACTGTTATATTGACTGTTTAAAACCGTCTTGCCTTGTTCTCCGTAGTGTCAAAACACTACCATCCCCATTTCCCACGATCCTTACATACTCCTTTATTTCGACCACGTTCGTAAATTTGGTCTTACAGAAACTAATTATGATTATTATTATCTTTAAAAATTAGCTCACTAGTGAGATCGCATAGTACGCTCCATAATCAGATTAAATTATATTTGTGTGGTGTAAGGTCACGAGCAAAAATATAAATACACTTAGCAAAAGAAAAAGTAATTATCTTAGGAACTAACGGTTTCGACTTTGGTATAAGACCTATTTCGTAAAAGTACGACTTCCAAGATGCTATGTGAATGAAAACGTAAAACGCTAACCAACACAGTAGGAGAAAAACACTTATAAAAGTTGGTTCATGTGCACATATTAGTGCTCGTGAATGTCCATAACAAAGAATAATATCTATCTATGATAATTTAAATACGTGATAACAAAAACCACCTATTAAAAACCAATAAAGAAGACTAGGTCAATGCCACACATAATACTTGTATGTGTAATGCGTTGCAAGTTACTTATGCTGAATCGTACTTATGTTTGTCGTACATTATTAAAGTTTTTTTTATTAAAAATCATCTGTCTAGCCTTTTCCCAACTATGTTGGGGTCGGCTCCCAGTCTAACCGGATGAAGCTAAATACCAGTAGGTATCTTAAATGGAGCGACTGCCTATCTGACCTTTACAACCCAGTAATACGATACCCATTGGTAAGACTGGTTGTCAGACTTTCAAGTCACTGACTACTGCCACTGACGTCTGCCAAAGATCTATTAGCAGCCGGGACCAACAGCTTAACGTGCTATCCGAGGCACGGTAGAAATTCGGTATGTAATGGGCGGTCACCCATCCATAGACCAACCTAGGCAATCGCGGCTTAACCTAAAGATCGACACGAGTGGCAGTTATAATTAAGCCACGAGCTTTTTTATTACTAAACATAATATTTATTTATTTATTCATTAACACATACATTTGTTTTAACAGTTAAGACCCAAGCTAACAAAGGTAGTCATAAATTGTTAAAAGTCCAGTCCCAAGTAGCGGGTCTGGGTAGGAACACAGCTAAACAGTGGACAACATACTAAGTGTCCCTATGGAATTCCGCCAAAGAACAAGAAAATATGTCCAAACGCCGAGACACACTATTCAGTGTTCGCATTGCTCGAATCACTGGTGCAAACTTTAATAAGTTAGTACGCGATGCGGCGGACTTTAAAAAGCCCCTCCCTCGGTCCCAACCGTAGCCTTCTGTCTGGAACAAGTAATCCCAACGATTCTAATATTTGTGGAATATATTTCGATCTATCGTCACTTGGTCACGCTATCTACATCTACACTATAATATAATATTGTTAGGAGCGAAGAATTGACAACTTTCAATATCCTATAAAAGCGGCGTGCGCGCCATTACTACTCTCATTTGACGGGTGTCGTTCGTGGCGGAAGCATCGTTCAAGGGCTGTGAGACTTATATTTTTCTATTTTTGTGTACCTACTTGTTATTTTATTATGAATTATGTGCTAATTGCTTAAGTTGTGATCTGTGGTAGCTAAGGGTAGTTTTTAGAGGTTGTTATTTTGTTCCTTAATTAAAATAAACAGTTGTATGATTTCAGTTGTGAATCTGATTGTTTTTTTTTTAAACTTCTCCGCTTCTGGTTCCTAAAATCAGAAGTGGGATCAGAACGCTTAAATTGCCCACTAAATTACCTATAAAAACATACAAGGAACAAAATATCAAAATACCTTTCTACCCGCTATTAATTCTTTTTTTCTTACTTTTGTTTTTTCTTTGTCACTGTTGATATTTTACGTGCGTGTGGTTAACGATCGAACTTTTGTGCTAAATATGCCTAAAAATCGCGAACGCCGTCGTTCACGAGACCGATCTCAACGTGTTTCACGAGACGAGTCCACTAGTAGTGAAACAGTAAATAGGTCGCGTCATAGATCACGGCAGAGCCGCCGTCGGGAACGTAGTGGCTCCAAGGATGGTTCGTATATTCGCCGTCGCGATGCTCGTGACCACCGCCGTTCTAGATCTCGATCAACATTGACACCGCCGCGTGTAAGGTGCCCGTCGGTAACGCCTCGTACTAATAACTCGTTACAAGATACCCTCAGCAATATCATGACAAGACTTAGTGCTATCGAGCATACTGGTGCGAATGCGATATCCACACCTAATAATTTGGAAAATTCACACACTAGAGCAAACGTTCAGGACCCGGCCCCTAAGGCCACTTTGCATTCTCGTAGTCCCACAGACTTGAGCGATGTTCCGCAGCGAGTTCGTGAAAACAATTCCGAGGGCTTTTCGACAACCATTCGTACAAGCGATCCAATCGTTGGTGGATCCGAAGCTGTGTCCACTGTAACCATGCTCGCGGAAGCCTTAAGATCCTTACAGCCTGCTAGGTCACACAGCTACTATGTATCTAATTTCGATCCCACCATACACGACATTGATCTATGGTGTGATGAAGTGGATCGTGCAGTAATCGCAAACGGTTGGAGCGACTACGAATGTTTGTCACGAGTAGCTTCCTGCCTTAAAGGTGACGCTAAAGTTTGGCTAAGCGAATGGGTCACCAACGATCGAACTTGGTCAAACTTTAAGCTCGAATTCAAACCACTTTGCCCTCGGAAACTAGACTATGCCAATATATTATTCGAAACCATGAACACGACATCCGACAAATTCACAACGTATGCTGAGTACGCCCGGCGTACTCTGCTGCGTTTAAGGATAGTTAAGGGTCTCACCGATGAATTGCGAACTCTGATAGTTATACGTGGTATTGATAACCCACAAATTAGGGCAGCCGCGGCAAACGCGAACTTGGCGACCAAAGACATAGTCTCCTTCCTTTCGATTTACGTAAAACCGAATCGCACTAAACCTGATTCTCGCGGTAGTTCGACTAGCAAACACGCGTCCTCGAACTTATCCTCCAACCGTGGACCCAAGTGCTACGCATGTAATCAGCGCGGACATTTAGGCCGAAATTGTACCAAAAGGCCTCGTAGGGAACCTGTTGATAAGTCTACCGCGAAATCCGGGACACAGAGTTCAGTCAATGATACCACTGCTGCTACCAAGTCCGAATTGCAGTGTTCATTTTGTAAGAAAAAGGGGCATACAGAAGAAAAGTGCTTCGCCAAGAACCGGTCAGAATCCAGAAATCAGCGAAGCGTTAATTTGTGTACAGGCCACGCCAATAATAAAACGGACATTGTAACAGCTGTTGTTCAAGGCATACCCATGGACGCACTCATAGATAGCGGAGCCCAAAACGTATCACTGATTTCTTCCGATGTTTTGAAGCACCTTTCTTGCCAAATTAAACCAACTCACTGCATTCTCAAGGGGATAAGCGAGCGGGAAATAATAGCTTCGTCGTTCATAACGGCAACGGTTGAGCTTAGCGACATTTCTATAGAGACTGATCTAGTTGTAGTACCAAAGTCGTGCATTAACACTTCCATCATTATTGGAACGGACGTTCTGAACCGCGATGGCGTCACGTATGTACGCACTAAAGACAAACAGTACATCACCCGAACCAATGATACTTATGTTTATGTTAACGAAGTTCAAAGTCTTGGCGAAACCTTAGTTAGCACCCCACTACAGGGCACTCTGCGTGACTCTTTGATGTCTGTGATTAATAAATTTTCGGACTTTCTCATCTCTGGAACCGCGACAAGTACAGTCACAACGGGTGAAATGGAAATCAAGTTAACTAGCACCTCCCCCATAGTATACCGGCCGTACAAACTGTCTTATAACGAAAAACTCAAAGTACGCGAAATAATCAAAGATTTACTGGACAACGGCATCATCAGAGCGTCACGATCAGAGTACGCTAGCCCCATAATACTGGTGAAGAAAAAAGACGGAACCGATCGAATGTGCGTCGATTACAGGGCACTTAACCGTATCACCGAAAAAGAAAGATATCCCCTGCCCCTGATAGACGACCACATTGATCGGTTGGGTCGTTACACTTTCTTCACCAGTTTAGACATGGCCACTGGTTTCCACCAGATAAGAATCAAAGAGGCCTCCGTTCACGTGACGGGATTCGTCACCCCAGAGGGGCACTACGAGTATCTGAAAGTCCCTTATGGTTTGACGAACTCCCCGATCGTTTACCAACGGATTATCAACCAAACCCTTCGCGAATTCATCGACGCTGGAAACGTTCTGGTGTATATCGATGACGTCCTCTTATTAAGTAACACCATAGAGGACGGTATTGCCTTGCTCCGAAGAGTCCTGCAAACACTCACCAAATCAGGCTTTTCAATAAATCTGAAGAAATGTTCTTTCTTGACTACTGAAGTCGAATATTTAGGTAGGATAATAAGCTTTGGTCAGGTACGACCGAGCCCACGTAAGATAGCGGCCTTAAAAAACTCACCAATTCCCAAAAATGTCAGGCAGGTGCGACAATTATTAGGACTTGCGGGATATTTCCGCAAGTACATTAAAAACTATGCGACTAAGACCGCGTGCATTGCCCATTTAACTCGAAAGGGGGTAGAGTTTCATTGGGGTCAGGAACAGGAACAGGTCCGCCAAGATTTAATACAGTGCTTGACCAGCGAGCCTGTCCTTACCATATTCAATCCTGAACTCCACACCGAGGTTCACACAGACGCAAGCTCTGCCGGTTACGGGGCGGTACTTCTACAGACGGACACTGATGGTGGAAAGCATGTGGTGGCATACTTCAGTAAGGTTACGCAGGGAGCAGAAAGCAAATACCATAGCTATGAGTTGGAGACGCTAGCGGTCGTGAAGGCTTTGCAGCATTTCCGCCACTATTTGGTAGGCTTGCAATTCAAGGTCGTCACAGACTGCAACGCTCTCAAATCTACAGAACGCAAAAAGGATCTGCTCCCTCGCGTCGCTCGATGGTGGATTTACCTCCAGGACTTCCACTTTTCTATCGAGTATAGAAAAGGAGTCATGCTGCCGCATGCCGACTATCTCAGTCGAAACCCAGTCGTCTCCGTTAATCAAATAACGAAACCCCGTAATTGGGCACAAATAGCACAAAATGCGGATCATGAAACGAGAGACCTAATTCAAAAACTCTCGGAGGGACAGCTCGATCCCAGTCGTTACGTCTTGAAAAATGACCTTCTGTATTATAAATACACGCCAGTTGGTGAAGAAGCGCGTCTCCTTTGTTTTATACCCAAGGGCCATCGACTCAGTCTCCTACGAATCTTTCACGATGAGCATGAGCATATTGGTACTGATAAAACTCTACACCTTATTCTAAAACATTTTTGGTTCCCCGGTCTCCGCCAGTTTGTGTCTAAGTATGTTTCACATTGTCTAACATGTATTTCTAAAAAGCGAGTGCCTCGAGCCCCACTGCAGAATATTTCATCCTGGCCAAAACCCAACACACCTTTTGATACCGTTCATGTCGACACCCTGGGACCATTACCCGAGTCAGAAGGTTACAAGTTTATCCTGATACTAGTTGACGCCTTTACGAAGTTTTGTCTTTTGTACCCTATTTACCGTCAAGATACCAGTGAGCTTAAACGTGTAATGTCTCAGGCCGTTTCTCTATTTGGCGTTCCCAAACTGCTAGTTACTGACAGGGGTAGGATGTTTGAGTCTACCGATTTCGTTCAGTGGATATCTGAACTTGGTGCCGACCTGCACTACATCACTCCTGAAATGCACGGTTCGAATGGTCAAGTCGAGCGCTACATAAGAACTGTGCTGAACATGCTTCGTATCGAAGTAGGACACAAGAACGCCTCCTGGTCAAATACGCTTGGGAAACTTCAACTGGTATTAAACATCAGTAAGCAGAAAACAACTCAAACCTCAGCCATAAATTTAATGATTGGCACCGACGCCTCTACTCCAGCCATACGATCGCTGGTCCGTGATCTAGCCACAGGCACTGCAGATACCAACAGAGAAGCTCTGCGGGAGATCTGTCGGAGTCGCGTTAGCGAACTGCTGAAGAGAAATCAAGATCAACAAGACGCGTCAGCCAACCGGTCTAGACGCCCGCCACGTGAATACGAGTTGGACGACCTTGCTTTCGTTATAAAGTATTCGCAATCAACGGGTAAATTAGACCCTGGGATGCGAGGACCATATAGGGTAACCAAAGTTCTACCAAACGGTCGATATGAACTTAAACTGCTTAGTGGAAGCGGTGGAAAAACTACTCAAGCCGCCTCCCAATACATGGTACCATGGAAAGGAGAATGGTGCCCAGAGAGTTGTACAATTTTTTTCGAAAGTGAGTACGATTCATTAACTATTTTTGGTTTCAGAAATAGATAGGGTGTGTTCCCAGAGGCGTGCGCCGCCCAACAACGGGATGTGTTCCGCCTCAATGGCGTTAGTCGCCCAACAATGGGATATGTTCCCCCTCAATGGCGTTAGTCGCCCAACAATGGGATATGTTCCCCTCAATGGCGTTAGTCGCCCAACATGCGGGTGTGTTCCCCAAAAGCGTGTGTCGCTTAACTTTGGGACATGTTCCTCCGCAAAGGCGTTCGTCGCCCGTCGTTGGTGTTTGTCACCCATTTAGCGTTAGTCGCTGTGGTAAAGTGTGAGGCAATGATATAGGACGGTTGGGACGCTAACCATCTTATATCGTTTGTCAAAATGTTCTTACCTTTGACATTTTTAAGCGATAAGTACACGCACGTTGCTTGTATGAATAACCATCGTAAACCTTTTCAGATGACGATACGGACGAGGTTGAGCTTGAGAGTGACCCAGACCATTCCGAAGGCAACGAGATAGTACCTGTGCCATTAGGACTATCCATGCCAAGCCTCGATGCCGAAATAGGAGCAGTGCAGGCACACCAGCATCACCGCACTGCAGGCGCATCCCAAGAAGTTCAAGTCGAGGGCGACTTGCCATCAGGAGAGGCCGTGTTAGGAGCGAAGAATTGACAACTTTCAATATCCTATAAAAGCGGCGTGCGCGCCATTACTACTCTCATTTGACGGGTGTCGTTCGTGGCGGAAGCATCGTTCAAGGGCTGTGAGACTTATATTTTTCTATTTTTGTGTACCTACTTGTTATTTTATTATGAATTATGTGCTAATTGCTTAAGTTGTGATCTGTGGTAGCTAAGGGTAGTTTTTAGAGGTTGTTATTTTGTTCCTTAATTAAAATAAACAGTTGTATGATTTCAGTTGTGAATCTGATTGTTTTTTTTTAAACTTCTCCGCTTCTGGTTCCTAAAAATATTATAAAGAGGAAATATTTATTTGTTTGTTTTTAACGAATAGGCTCCGAAACCACTGGACCGATTTGAAAAATTCTTTCACCGTTGGGAAGCTACACTATCCCCGGGTGACATAGGCTACTTTTTATCCCTGTATTCCCACGAGAACGGGAACTACGTGGGTGAAACCGTGTGACGTCCGCTAGTCGCAATATAAAAGTTACTACGAGCATTGAACAATATTTCATTCCGTCTTTATTGCTACTATAATTATATTTTTCATTAACCTTTACTGTCTCAGTGATGGGAAAGGACATATTCCTTTTATAACTGAACATCTGCCAACAGCCTGTCATCGGAAGGCTATTGTAATAAATATTAAATAAAATTATTACTATGGTTGTTAAATTAATCCATAAATAATCTATAATTATAATAAACAATATTTATTTTTATCAAGACTTAAACCTATTTACAACCATTGTACCTACCTTAAATTAGAGTTTATCAATTAGTTGTATATTAATTGGGCTTAACTTTGGAGGATTCCTGTGCTATAAGCACCAGGGGGCTACTCTATAAGTCCGTCAACAAAAACACAGGTCCATTCAAAAGAACTACTTAAGTAACTTCGAAATGGACCCTACATTATTAAATTAGGATTAAAATACACACGGAGTATGGAACACTGTACAATCGTGTTTACATAATTTTAGAGAGTATACGCCCAGTACTATGATAGCAGTTGTAAGAGCCAGGAGACTACTGCTGGGTGCGGGATGTTGTAAGAGATACCGCAACCTTGACATAAAGGGCTAAGAAGGAACATGGGTGGTTTTTGAGAGTAGAAGTCTGAGACTCCCTTTCGCTCTGCCCAAGAGCGGTAGGGGTTATTTGATGATTTCCCAACCCCCCAAAAAAAAACAGACTACTGCTACTTATAAATGTCCTTATAAATGTCCATTCACTTGTCCTTTGTTCGAACCTGAAAATTGAGGAAATCATGTTTAAATTACAACAAACTTTTCGTGATTTCAACATGGAATCGATCGTATTTTTATTTAAATTAAGACATGGAATTCCTATCAATAACTTTAAGCATTTTCTATAGACTGAAACAAAGCATGTGGATAAAACCATAAATCGAAAAACGTAGGTACACACGCAGTGAGCTTACCATAACATGAATTAATACATAATAAATTAAAGAAAAAAAATGAAGGACATGGAAAATTACAAATTATCTATATTAAGATTACTTACCTATTAATTCCGTCATCAAAAGTACGAGCAATATTTAATAATAGAAAATTGCTGCATAAATTAAACAAGCTTATCGAACAAATAACATAAACAAGCCCATACAAAACATTATAATATTATAATAATAAAAGCTGAATAGTAAACATATGGTTATGCGTTTGTAAATAAGTTTTGTTTACTACGGAAACAAAATGCGGATATAATGAAATTAGTTTACAAGTTGGTTTTATTAAGGCTGGTTACACATTCGCAGTTTAGATCGTGCGCTAATTTCAACAAGATCAAAATCAAGTCCTTTATTCAAATTAGGCTGATACGCACGTTTACGTGTTTGCTATTTTTTACTTCAACATAAAAAAAATTGCAAGATACAGACCCCCAAAACGCCCACCATTCGACTCTTCCTAGTGTTTTAGCTGAGAAGAAGAAGTGGCGAAACAAACTCCCCAGCAACACATCTGTCTGTTAGGTTAGAAGAACCAGATCTAGGGTTGCGACTATTTTGTGGAATCATCTTAATCAACATAATTATAATACAATAAGCCCTTATTTTTATAATTACCAAAATCAGATGCTCTGACGCCAATCAGAGCATCTGAGCATCTGAGCATCTGAGCTATCATAAAAAACCTGGAAACTGTATTTTGGTTCCAACTTATTGGGGTTCTAATTTATTGGAAAAATGCGGTTTAAAGAAACCAATATACCAGTATATACGCGAATGGTGATTTTGATGGAAATCTGAATAAATATTTAACAGGATTTAATGGTCAAACTGGATGGCTGCGGGATGTTGTAAGAAATACCGCGGCTACGACATAGAAGGCTAAGAAGAAACATGGGTGGTTTTTAGTCAGTAGAAGTCTGACACTCCCTTTCGCTCTGCCCAAGAGCGGAAGGGGTTATTTGATGACTTCTCACACACAAAAAAAAACCACCAGTAGAGACTCTCGAGAAAAAAATCAGAATCAGGAAATCCTAAGAACGTTATTTAATGAGAAAGTAAAATCAGCTGTAATTAAATAGCAAACCACTAAACATAAAAATGTCTAGTAGTACTTTCAATAGTCGCGCGATAAATCGCCAATGAGAAAGTGTTCTCCGGTGACGTGTCAGTCCGTCGACCTTGCAATCGCGGCAAAATATTCTACACGTGTGTGTACTGCGCTTAGCTTCATAAGCATAACCGAACTAACACGATCTAATGTCCGAACGAAAACGAAATACGAATTAATAACAAACATAACATGACAACTGTAATCCCCAAATGGTTAGGAAGGGAAAAAAGAAAATAATGTATTCTGACTTTGACGATATCGTCAATGAGCTTTAGGACGGCTTTGCCCTAACCTTGGCCACCACTCGGTCAAAGCCTTGATCCATCGGCCATCTCTGCGTCTAGCTAGATGTCCTGCCCAGGTCCACTTGAGTCGCATCGCCCGGTCCCCGACGTCGTAGACTTTCGTCCGATGGCGTATTTCGGTGTTACGCACTCGATCTAAGAGGGTTATGCCGAGCATGGCTCGCTCCATGACCCTTTGTGGCACTCGTACCTACACGAAGCTTACCTACTGACTATTATCTAAATAGAATAATAATTAATACTTTAGGGCTTAAAGCAACCTTAGGCTTTAGGGCTTTAGGGCTTAGAGGTAATAGGGGGCGAGCCTTGGGACACCAACCGGGCACAAAATCAGAATCGCTTCATAACGCTTGACGGCACGGTTGGCGCAGTGGCTAAGCGACTGGACTGCTGCGCTACGTGCCGCGGGTTTGATCCCCGCACGGAACAAATATTTGTATGGCCTACAGATAGTTGTATCGGGTCTGGGTATTAGTGAATGTGAGTTTAAATGTTTGTGAACGCACCTACGATACAGGAGACATTCTTAGAGTGGGGCAACGTTTTCTTAAAAAAAAAATTACGCTGTTAAGCGGAAACAATAAAAAACACTTACAGGCGAATTGAGAACCTCCTCCTTTGTGAAGTGGGTTGAAAATTTACTGACTAATTATTAGGCTTACATAGTAAAATTTTCTCTTAATATTGCCGTTTACCAATACCGACCAGAAAGGCAGAGGAACCCTCGCATTTGACAGTGTAATAACCTCCATTTCTCTTCCAGACGACTACTGGTCCATCCCGCTGTACCTGATAGGCAAATGGGCCGTGACCCTCGCCTACAGTTCCGTGTACATCTACGTGTCCGAGGTGTTCCCTACCAACATGAGGCAGACCCTTATCAGCATGTGTTCCATGGCCGGGAGGATCGGCTCGCTGGTTGCGCCGATGACGCCTTTATTGGTGAGTAAAGAAGGTGTACTTGAAGATATTCATCATCATCTACACAGAAAAGACGATGAGAGAAAATCATCCTTAAGGTATCAAGCTTCTTTAGGTTCCGCGGTTCCGGAGCACTAAGGTCTAAGAAGGAAAATGGATGGGTTTTATGTCAGTAGAAGTCTGACACTCCCTTCCGCTCCGCCCAGACCGGGAGGGGTCATTTGATGATTTCCTATGCATAAAAAAGCTATCAAGCTTCTTAGCGTCTTCTTTGTGGACGTCGGTCGTACCTTTTCGTCTAGTCAATCGCTGTTCACAGGCTGCTATATGCCTACAAAAGACGCTGACAATACATGATCATCAGACTTTTTTTTTTTTTGGCGGGTGGAAAATCATCGAATAACCCCTCCCGCTCTTGGGCAGAGCGAAAGGGAGTTACAGACTTCTACTGACTAAAAACCACCCATGTTCCTTCTTCGCCCTCTATGTCGAGGCCGCGATAACTAGTGTACAACCCGCGGCATGATCATCAGCCTAACCTCAGCCATCAGCCTTTATCTTAAGTGTGTGGAAGTGGAAGTCGAAATTATGTTTTTCCTACTTCCCTGCTTCTTCCCAATTAATTTATTTGCGAGATCCATTACAACTAAATTGTTTCTCTGGGACTTCGTCGAGCTTCATTGCCTCGGCGCTTTTCTGTTGGTTGCCACATTTGTTTCTGGCTTACAGGTGTTACAGTGGTTTCAGAATATTGTGGTGGGCTTGTCCCAAGTTAGCCTTTTTTTGGTGGGAATCACCAAATGACTCCTCCTGCTCTAGGCAGAGCGGCGGCGGCGGAGAGTATCAGACTTCTACTGACTAAAAAAACACCCATGTTTCTTCTTAGCCCTTTGTGTCCGTGGCTACGGTATCTCTTTTGAACAACCCACAGCGCCCCAAGTTAGCCCTATTTCAAGTTTGATGAGATCGGCTTCCAATATTTTACAAGGAGCGACTGGCTATTAATTGATCTACACAACCCAGTTGTAAGACTTTCGTAATACTGACTATCTCTAACGAACCGTAAGACCTTACTTATTCTAAATATTTCCAAAACAAGGGACGAGTTCTTGGTAAAACAGAAAATAATAATTGATTTTACTGAACCATAGAGAAGGCTAGCCGGGAGACTTTTGAGCCTAATAGAAAACTTTTTGATCTGCAAAATTCGGGGAATCTTCTTGAGATTTTTCAAAAACTACTAACTCAGTTTATGATTTCCATGTGTTACATGGAAACCTTCTGATTTTTAATGAATAAATTGTAAATCCCACAGATACAAAATAACAAAATTAATTGCAGAAGCTACAGCAATTTTCATAAAATAATGTAGAAATTTTCCTTTACAGTCTTTATACCACAAATCCATGCCAACGGTCATCTTCGCGGCCATGTGCCTGATATCCAGCACCCTAGTCCTGATGCTTCCAGAGACCAGGAATATGAGGCTGCCAGACACGATCGAGGAGGCAGAGGCACTCTCCAGAAACAAATCCAAGAATTGAGGCTGTTTATCCTAAAAAAATCTTAAAATTAAGTAGGTATAAATCTTCAAAATTATAAAGACATCAGGGACCTTTAAGACTTTTGTATTGAAATGCAGCTGGTATTGATTAAAGGGTTGCTTGGTATTCCCTAACTTGTAAAAAAATGATTTTTAAAGCTAGTTGTGAAGGTGTGTTCTTAATTTGTCCGAGTTTTATTCTTCCTGCGTTTTTAAAAAATGTGTTAGCCACAAACTATATCTACCCGACAGCAGAGTCCTAACCCAAACGACCGTTCCTATGTTCAGAAACCCGTACGCGTGATTGCACCAAGAGTGGTAGTTACATTCAGGTTTTCCGAACCAATGAGTGCGATTATAGTGTACACTCGCCCGAGCGTTCGCTTTGGCTAGGACGCTGGATAAAAGTGGGGGTAATATTTTACGAAGAATTAAGAATACACCATAAAGGTTCGCTGGTAGATCCAGTGAAACCTTGTTGTGTAAAAATGATTCAATGTGTCGTTATGTTATATTATGTGTAGTCCTTTTTACAATGCACTTTTATATTATACCTATTTACTGATCTTACAAGACTTAGTACTTACACAAAATACTTAAAGATTAATTGATTTAATCATTTTTTTTAATGTTTAATTAATTTAAAATTAAATTCTATTTCGAAAATAATTCCTTTACCAATAGAATTTTCTTGTTCTAAAAAGCCTATGAAGTTGTTCAATTCAGCTTTTGTTCCCGTTCACAACTTTGTAGACTATTATAGACACTTTGCCAAGCCATTAGGTATCGTCTATATTTTCGAACAATTTGCTTCAGAAAAACTTAAGTCTCCTTACGAAATAACTAGAATTCCTTTAAGTTCCTCTTTTAATACTTAATTCGTAACTATCGGAAAGAAATTAAAAAAAAACCTATCAAGGAATAAGAAATATTTTCTATTATGAAACTTAAAAAATTACGAAACCATTACAATAGCGCTTTAAAATACATAGTAGCAATGGAAATAATGACTTTTGTTAATTTTCCAATTAATCGATTAAGTTTTCATTCTTAGGTACCCGAACACACAGTTCATTTCAGCAATATCAACCGCAAACAGAGTATTACCTTACTTAAACCTATTGAAAACGCAATAGGAATCTAGAACTCTTATAGGCTTTACCAACATGATATAAAATACAAAATCGAATGGTAGTTTTATGACCATTTTCACCAACCGAAGTGGTGTACATACTTCAGCTGCTTTCCATATTCCTACAATACAATGTGTTTTGGTATCCAATATTTATTATTGTGACTGTGTTTTAAAATATCAATTAATGGTTATCGATTGTAAAACGTTGACTTTAACTGTGTAATCGGGCACTCAAAAAATTACAAAAATATTTTTCATACTTGTTAATTCAAAACCATTTCTTACAATTAATTGGTTACTTAACTCGAATATGATACATAAATCACTTAATTTCTACTTAATGATATCTTATTTTTTTAATAGAAAAAAAACATTCACATTGTCCTGCATTGCAGGGGTGGATACTCATTGAATAAAAATGAAAATGTAAAAAAAATGATGTTGTCCAATATTGGGCCAGGTTCTATTGGTTTTTTCAGCATAAAGATTTAAATTAGGGTTCGAATTGATAAATTATCAAACCCTTTAAGGTGTGTAATCACTTTTGTTTGTCACTCTGAATGACCTGCAGGGCTATTGCGTATCTTTTAAATGTCAGTGGATATCATATTGTCCATGGATTAACTGTCAGATTGGTTATGGTTTAGTACAAAATTGAACCATTTGACAGTTAATTGATGGACACCATATGATCGCCACTGTCATTTAAAAAGAGACGCAATAGCCCTGCTGAAAAGAATAGGTCCTTTTTAGGGTTCCGTACCTCAAAAGGTAAAAACGGAACCCTTATAGGATCACTTTGTTGTCCGTCTGTCTGTCTGTCTGTCTGTCTGTCTGTCAAGACCTTTTTTCTCAGGAACGCGTGGAGGTATCAAGCTGAAATTCATATCAAATACTCAAGTCTATGGTCTCTTGGAGCTGTGAAAAAATCAAACTTCTAAGTCAACGCGATCAAAAGATACTCCCGTTTATGCCGCAAATTTTCGACACTCGCAAGGGAATCAAAACCTACAGGGTACTTCCCGTGAACTCAGAATCTTGAAATTTGGTACGAAGCAACGTCTTATAACACAGATAAAGGAAAAATTGCGAAAAGCATAAATTTTTAGTTACATCATATAATAAAAATATTTTTACACGACTCGACTCCCCTACTACGATGGTACGGAACCCTTCATGTGCGAGTAGGACTCGCACTTGGCCGGTTTTTTTAACTGAATTCAAATGTGTTAAGTTAGATTAAGTTATAAAACAGCATGGATATCATCATAGAAAATAATTAAATTGATAATTTGGGACCCTGCTTAAACTGTCTAAGGAGTATAACAATGTTCGGTTCACCCTGTTTCGCCACAGGTCAAGTGGCAAAATGGAATGTGAATTTTAATGCCTGACTGTGCCGAATCAGGTTGCCGCGAACACGTGTGTGTAGCACGCGCCTAGAACATTATCATTTGATTAAGATTTTTTTTCAAATAGTTACAATTTCATGCTCGTTTCATACCGACTGTGCTTGCAATGTACCTTTTACTTCAATAATGCGAAACAATTACACTAATAATGCCACTTACGGGATATTTTCCGTGATTTCGAAGCTGTGTGTGTGTTCCGTATTAGTGTAGTTCAAACCGTGAATGCTTAAGGGTGCGTTTACACAGACCGGCTCGGAGAGGGGAGCAGATTTTTATCATGTTTAAAACAGAGTTTTGTGTCCTGAACAAGAATTGGTTTTACATGTCACTTCTTTTATTCTTGAGAGCAATTTGTTCTTGAGCATGTAAAAATAAATCTTATTACAATAACTCAATACTCTGTTTTAAACGTGATAAACATCTCCTCTCCTATACGAGCCGATCTGGATGAGCAGGTAAAGCAGTGTGCGGACAAATTATGCTGAAAACATCAACAACCAACATCAATTAATTTATTTAATTATATTTACGTTAATATTTAACAGTATTTTTGTATTAAGTGTCCACATTTTATAATTAGTAGTTCTTAAGTTTTGTGTGGGACCAATATAAAAAAAAACTTCGTCCATAAACTACGTTTGAATGTCGTCCCAAAACTATTGTAATATTATTCTATAAAATGTAATTTTTAATGCTATATCAAAAAATTTACCATCTAGTAGCTTACTCTAATACAGGAGGGTCGATAAAGACATTGACAATTATACCACCCCAGTTTAAAAAACAATTGAAAGTTTCTTAATTTCTAATTGTTATTTGTATCAGCATTTCATTAAATACCAGCATGTTATGATTTATATAACAAGATACTGATACCGTTAGCCCACGTCATCCGACTATTAGGTAAAGGTCTCTCCGATGAGTTACCATTTGTTTATATCTAGGGTTAATTGTGAATTACTGGACGTAGGTTTCTTGTCCAGCTATATTCTACGATTACAAGAATCATCACATATTTCATTTTATTGTTCACTGAAATGAGTGACACACAATTTACATTGAATCGTTCTTTTGACGTATTCAAATAGTTATATATCAAACCGTTAATCACAAGATTACGTAAACGTTACAAATCTCTGATAAAGTATTAATTAATCCAAAGTTTTCCAATACGCATTTACGTCTTAACATGTATGACATGCATTACAAATGGTTTGATCGAATGAGTGATGACTGTGATGATGAATTCATTGGTAATGACTGAATCATCACGTAATTATGATGCCAACTTGATTGCTTCATTATTTTAATCGTAATTTCTATTGTTATTTCAATGTCGTTACAATGACAGTTTATCATTAATCATTCACTTATTAGTCTGTTTTGAAAAACTAAATGTATATTTAATGATTTCTTGAATTGGATCTTTTATAATTGTAATTACTTTGATGTGATTGATTGTCACAATGTTGTTGCAGATTTGAAATCACACTAATATTATAAAGGCAAAAGTTTGTGTGTATGTTTGTTACTTCTTCATGCAAAAACTACTGAACGGATTTGGATAAAATTTGGTTCACAGATAGTTTATAACCTGCATTAACACATTGGATAGTTTTTATCCCTATTTTATGTTCCCGTGGGATAATTTTCGAGTTGTAGCGGGCGAAGTCGCTGGCAACAGCTAGTTATAAATATTTATCAGCCGTCATGCCTGGTCTAGTGGTAGCATTTGCGACTGCTGAGCATGAGATCGTGGGTTGAATTCCGGGTCGTGCAAAGTAATATTGTGATTTTCCGTCAAGAATTTCTCAGTAGAAGCCACAGTCTGGATTGGATGGACTTAAACCTAACTTTCGAAATGTAGGTATAGGTACACCTCTGCCTAACTTTTCGGGGATTACAGGCATCATGTTATATTATATTATGTTGACTGTCATGCATATTTAATGGAGTTTTACGGGGATTCACAGCTTCCAATCTATTGCTCCTAACCCCTGGCTTGTTAATACAATCAATTATGTCAAAATGAAAATGTCATTTAGACGTTGTCATAGAATTTGACAGTGTTGCAACGCGGTAAATTGAAAGAGCTTTCTGAAATTGGAAGTCAGTTAATGAACGTTTGCCTTTAAAGATATTATAGGAGTGCCTTTTAATTGTACTAAGATCGAGACAGAAATTAATATTAAACTTTATCGGCTATATTACAAAAGTGGTTAAACCTGGGTTTACACACTGGGTTTACACTTTTGTAATAAGACGGTGTCCTTATACCAAAAGTGGTTAACTCTGAGTTTAACTTAGACTTGGTTTATCTCGCATGCCGTCACTTTCATTTAAATATTATCGAAGTGAGACAGCATGCGAGATAAACCAAGTCTAAGTTAAACCCAGTTAAACCTGGGTTTACACACTGGGTTTAACCACTTTTGTAATAAGGCGGTATTGGTTTGAACTTTGTCAAAATATATTTCTCCCTATTCAAAAAGTTAGGCAACTAAACGCTTTATAACTGCTTTAAAAGACACATTGAAAAACCAAGATTATTCTCATACTATTTAAAGAGCCGTTGAAAAAATATGTTTTTCTATTTACGTAGTTTATGGACATACCTTTTTGTAGTGATACAACCGAATTACTACTCTGCACCCAGCATTTTTAGTTTCTTAAAATACATTTTTGGTATTTTATTTAGTTTAAGTAATTATTAATGTAATAATATCATTTTTTTTTTAGTACATCAGTGATTGTCATTATTGTGCTTTTATGATACCTATTATTATTTATTACTACATTTGTATTTGTTACAAATACAATTTTGTTGAATACACAATTTGTATAATAAAATTTTGTAAAATATCTCTTTGGTTTTATTATGATGGTTTTAAAGTGTCCGCATCTATAGCGGAATAATACATTTTGATACAAGTACTGAAAGTTTGTTATTGCATTCGAGGCGGGGCGAGGGTGTTCATGATGTCGAGAAATGTTTACTTGTTCATGTAAGTAAATAATTGTATAAAATTATCATGTTTATTTATAGTATTCTTTTTACAAACACAATTTAATATTCAAAAATAACTTATATGTTGTAAAGACGAAAAAAGACGAAATTTTAATCGATTTGCACTTAGTCTAGGGTATCGTTATCTGTGGTAATTTTCTTTGTCGCCCTTGATTGCGAAAAAATAAGAACAATGCACGCGTGCGAAATACGTTACATGTCGAACCTAATCGTAGTGCAATAAGAGCTAGTTTTCGAGGAAGTGTATTGAAAAAATATTAATGTGTCACACTTCTATCTAGGTAATAGAAAATAATTGTACTCTGTACCTACGTAAACACCCCTTTTTTTTTTTTGGTGGGTGTAAAATCATCGAATAACCCCTCCCGCCCTTGGGCAGAGCGAAAGGGAGTGTCAGACTTCTACTGACTAAAAACCACCCATGTTCCTTCTTCGCCCTCTATGTCGAGGCCGCGATAACCAGTGGACTACCCGCGGCCCACCTAAACACCCCTTCAGTCTATTTAAATTTACACCAGTGTCAGCCTAGTCGTGTATCCGTTGGACAGCCAACTCAGAGGTCTCAACTTCGAACCCAAACCGCGCATCTCACATTTTTCGGATTCATGTAAGTTTTGTAAAATATCACTTGCTTCTATAAAGGAAAACAATGTGAGGATACCGGCCTGCCTGAGACATATTTCTCTTCGGCACGTAAAGGCAAGTCAGAGGCCATAAAAACTGACACATGGTTAGGAACTAACCACATGAGAAAGATAATACTATAGTTAACAATAAAAAATTGCAGATAGATTTCCAAAAAATGTCTGACACATATTTTTTTCTATTTTCACGTAAACCAACAATGAAGACGATACAATGCTTTGAAAACTCGTGTGACGTTATATTCTAAGACATTATTATGGTATTTTTTAGCGGTCAGTGACGTGCGTGAGTGACTTTGAGAAAGAGGTCAATCGAGTGGCGACCGCGAACCGGAAGACGTTGCGTTGGAAGGCCTCCCACTAGGTGGACCCATGACCCGGTGAAGGTTGCGGGGACCCGCTGGATGCGAGACGCACGGGACCGGTCAATGTGGCGACACTTAGGGGAGGCCTATGTCCAGCAGTGGACGTCTTTCGGCTGAAATGAATGATGATGAATGAGTGACGTCACAAACTCCCACTCAAATCTTTGACGCGTTTTATTTTAGTCAATTTTTATTGATTTGATAAAACAAAAAATAAGTATACAACATTTTTCAGTAATCTAACAGACAGACTAATTAGATATTAAAAAAATATAGATACTCAAATATTCATCTACAATGAAACATAACTTTTCTAATAGATATTGAGATGCGTTCCGGGAGAAGTTTTGAAGACGACGAAAGCCTCTTGCTTCCCTATTCAATTTACTATTCTTAACCAAAACAACAGAACATCAACCTCTATTTAAGTATCATTACCATGGTAATAGTTCAAGCGTACCTGGCTCATTAAACTTCGCCGCAACGCTCCAACTTACTTTAAATATTTAACTAAGCTTAAGTAATTACTTAAGTATGCAAGGGGTGCGATGACGTTGACGTTGCTCATGATTAATTGTTGCAAAGTATGGTCGCGGTTACAGGTTAATGGGGGTTGATGTGTCACTCGTGTTTGACGGGTTAGGTTCGACGCGAGTGGCGCGTAATCACGATTATTGCGCGAGGGTTAATATGATTTTGTTGTGCAATTTAGGTGAAAGCATTGCTGGAAAATAATTGACTCAGAAGTCAATTATTTTAACGTGAGTAAAAAATATTGGTGAAGTACTGGAGAAATGACAATACCATACACACAAACATACACAAACTCACACCTTTTTCCCATGGGGGTAGGCAGAAACCACAGAACGCGAAATCAACACGGACACGAAATTGTAAGAAGTTGAAGGAATTGGGGAAGGCCTTAGCCCAGGAGTGGGACAATACGGATAAACTAAAAAAAATTGTAAATTCCGAAAGATTTTTGTAAAGTTTCATGGACAGACAGGTAACATTAACCACTAAGCATTACTTACAACCAGCAAAATATTTTCACCAAAAAAAAAACCATCGCTGGCAAAGTAATATTTTTATTTATCTCTCTTTTATATATCTCTAAAGACAGAAAAGTCGAAGTAGTTTCTTTAGAAACTCTTATTCGCATTTCCAGTATCAAAAGTCGTACAAAAATATCTTCTAAACCCTAGAATACACCGAGGAAAGGCACACATTAAAAAGAAGGCTCGCTACACGCCACAAAGCATTTTAATTTCACAAAAATTGCCTTCTATAAACAGAGGCGGTGCTATTTTTCTCTTGTTTTTCATTTAAAACTAGACACACGACCACAAACCGTGTTTTTTGAGGTGTGAAAACGGCCTACTGCAAACTTTAGCGCTCTACGTAACAATGCAGCTTGAAGGAATGAATCGTGGATGTTGGAAACTTGGATACGGCATTTCGAATAAACCATCATCATCATCTGCCTAGCCTTTTCCGCTATGTAGGGGTTGGCTTACAGTCTAACCGGATACTGCTGAATGCCAGTATTTTACATGAAGTGACTGGAAATAAACATTTAAGCCGAAAAATATAAGATCGGAAAAAAAACAATAACAAATAGAGAGCTACTTGTGGTCAAACTTTTCGGACTTTTCATCTTTTTGAATCGATGACCCACATGTTGCCCAACCAGTGCGTAGCAACCTGGACAGTTCTGTCATTTGCTTAATTTCTGGTATTCTTAGTAGTCTCAGTCCTTGGAGGTTGCAGTTAGTTGTGCACGACGTCTGGCATATCCTGTGTTGGGGATCCGCAGTCGCAGTGTATCCAAGATAAATCGATTATACACCATCTAGCCAAACGTGTAACATAAAAATAGTTCCTCTAAATACAACATCTGAGCGTTGTTGTGTAGTATTCTTGACCTTTCAAGCACATGGCAACAAAAGTACTCCCCAATACCAAGGTTTAGACCAATTAGTTAAACCGTTGAAACAAAGGCCCTTGACGGGTTGTCTGCTGTCTGTTCTTTGTTGTACGTTGTTTACGTAACAAATCCTTGCCTCAATGGCACAAGTACACGTGTAAGTTGTAATTCAGGCTGATGGTTGTTATACGTGATCTGAAAACATTAGGCTCCTTCGAGGCGCCGTGGTTAAGTACATATTAGAAAGAAGCTGGGCATAAGTGCACACACAGGCACCGAAAACGACTTTTAGTGTGAGGCCAAACGAGCGTAATTTTGTGAGTCGTAAGTCGCAGAATTTCGGTCGCAGAAATTGTGTGTGTTATGTTGTTTGAGTCGGCGGCCAACTCATTCTGCGTCGCCGTGTGAATCAAATAGGACTTTTGTATGAAACCTACTATTGCAGCAGAATTTCTGCGACTCACTACTCACAAAATTACGCTCGTTTGACCTCACTCTCAGGGTCGGTGTCTCGGATGCAGAGCCTAGAAACACTGGCGGTCAGGCCAGAAAAGACAAAACATCTTTATAATATTCAAAATAATGATATCTGGTCATCTTAAAGTTGGAAATGTTTATTTGATCACCTCGCTTAACGACATCAGACCAAAACACCATAATTTATCGCAGTGGTAAAAATACCACATCTTAAGGAGTAAGAATCTCTTAAAGTGCATGGTTCAAGTCTGAGTCGAGGGATGATATCTCGGTGCAACAATAGAGTGGTCCCGTCCCTTTTGTGTGTAACACCCAGGTCGCGGCGCCTCCCAAAATATTGCACTTCTCTAAATCGCCACCTAGTGAAGTGCTACTTATCGATGATAAAAGTTATCGATGTCATAACGGCTCATCGTTGGGTTCTTGGTCTATCTTTCAACTCTTACTGACGTAGTACTGGGCAAAGGCCCCCGATTTATTCTTTGTATCTTTCCTCCCTTGTTTTTGAGAAGTTTTTTGGATCATCAAATGGCTCCTCCCACTCTGTGTGGAGTGGTATTAGGGAGTGTCCGACTTCTACTGACTAAAAACTACCCATGTTCCTTTTTAGCTCTTTGTGTCCGAGGCCGCGGTATCTCTTTCGAACAACCCGCAGCCCCCCGACAGGGAGAAGACCTCCCTCAATTCTTTCTGGGTACTCTATTGTTGCGCCACTTTGAACCAAGTTTAGGCAGGATAAAATTTCAGGTGAGAAAACCGGTAGATCACAAGCGACACTCGTGCTGTGACAGCGACTACATTAAACAAATGACAGAAATTGCTTTCTGCATGCTTACTTACAAATGATGTAACTTGCGTTGTGAGGGTAGGTACTCACTGCGACGCGAAAGAAATAGGTGCCGATTTTTAAATCAAAAAGCAATTTATCTGTTTAATTTTAGATTTATTGTTTGCAACAAACACAATCAGCACCATCCATAGCATGAATGTATTCTTAAAATGAGATCAAAATTATAGGAATGTTTCAGTATGCTTCTATTTAACCGACTTCAAAAAGGAGGAGGTCATCAATTCGTTGGCGTTCTTTTTTTTTATATCTACGTTTTCCGTTACGTTTACACTATAGATATAAATTTGAAATAGGTTGCCCGTACCTATTGGCGCAAGTCGCCGTTGCTCTTAAACATATGGGGTCATTAATGGAAATGAAATGAGAAAAGAGGTACAAAATAAAAACAAATTTCCATCAATACGTTGATTAAGCGACACTGAATTATGCTCTGTGATTCGCAATAGCGTAAAATACGATAACATCGTAAAAAGTTAACGTGTAAATAAAATTCTAAAATCCATTATGATTTACGCTATAACAGGCAAATATAATCAAGTATGAATTTACATTACTTTGTTTTGTTAAGGGTAATAAAAATAAACCAATTATTGTTTTATTCTATTATTGCAAGTTGCAATAAAAATATTTTACATCAATATACGCATACCTCATTATAATAAATGGCATGTATTTAATGCGACGACTGAGTAAAACGAATATGGGTTTTTAATGAAATTAGACTAGGTATCATTTATAATGGGTTGGCAGCTATTAAGGAGCAAAAGATAAAAGAAGATAAGAGAGGAGGAAAAGATAGCATACGAATAATACAGTTATTAGCTCCGTTTTAATTCAAATGAGCATTAAGTATTTCTTTTTGCAGCTGATTTTGTATCCAAGTGGAAACTTAATAGATAGGGAAAAAATAGAAAATAGGCATTCATAAATAATACAAACCAGATTGAAAATTGTTAATATTTGCACCTTTTGTACTCAAATGCTATATTATGTTATTTTTCTGTGTTGTCTACTGTGTGTACATAAATAAATAAATATAAACCAGCTAATATTTTATACATAGTACCTGTAATGAGCGAGCTTTGCTATAAATATTCATTGCACCTTGCCTTCAATCTACATTAAAACGAATCCATCGACATCGACAAATATCGAACGTTCCCACCCCTACAAGTTGACACCAGCATAAAGGCTCTTTGTGTGATTGAAGCGCAGACCGTAGCCTATCTGCTATCACCTCACTATGCTGATCAAGATTACAGGTGCTGCATGTTTGGTATACTATTCTAGTAGAAGCTTTTAGCTTAGAAGCTGTTAAAAATCTTGGATTTATAGTGGTAGACAAATGGATTAATTGGCGTGTTGAAATAATATTTGCTGTGGAAAAATGAGTTTAAATATAAGATGTAAACGGTCCCATCCCTTGCGTAGGGTTTACATACTAGTGCTCGTTACTGAATTATTAGGTATATTTCTGCCTAACCCTTCGGGAGTTACAGGTGTTATGTATGAAACAAGCTCTACCACAAAAAAAAACGATAACTATTACGCAATTATTACCAACATCAATACTACTATATATCTCATTCGAGGTTCTGAAGATCGTTAATATATATTTTCTTAAGATCATATAGGTATTCTAAAGAGGCCAGCAAATCAAGCTACTCGAAACTCACATTTTCTCAATCAACTCAAATCACAAACTCACTCACACACTCAAAGCATTTATTTCAATTTAGCCATTACAGGCACCTTTGAATGTCAAAAGAACAATTCATAAAACAAAACCACGAGTGCAATACGTTATTCCGAAAGCCACCACGCCGAACCACACGCCGCGCAATGCCCGCAACAACGAACACTGCGAGCACGAAAGCACGCAGCGACGCACACCGCAACAACGAATGCACGAGACCTTATTGCTAGGACATAACAAACTTGATCTTATGTCCTAGCAATAAACTTGTTCCACTACTCAATGCACTCTCAAGGACTTGAATGAAACAAACAATAAAGCTGTCCAAGAACAGGGTGTAAAGTTCCTCACCCCCAAGAAAAGGGCGGTTCTCCAGACGGTTTTACTGTGTCTGGTGGGCTAACTGCCCGACCTATATAAGTCGGGATTTTCTATATAGGCTAATGTCGGAGATACTTAACTTTGATAGCGCGATGTAGGATTTGCCAATTAGTTCGCATGTGTTGCGATAGATGTCGCTGTCGCTACATAATGTAATACCTGAAATGAAAATGAAAATGAAATGAAAATGAAATTGACCTACCTCAGAATTTCAAGGAATCCCAAGACAATTCATCATCTAATCAATAGATACAACCACAAATCTACCCAAAACTAAATTCTCTATCATTTGCTAACAAACTCCAAAGCTAGTTAATAAGCAGTAGTTTGTAATTTGTTGTAGCTAACTGCAATATACGTACCTAAGTGGTAAGGTTTTCTAGGTATGATCCAGAACCAAACAATTATAGCAATTACGAGACGAATAAGTGCCTTTCGGCTTCGTTAAGTATTTATTTGCACCCTTTATAGACACAATTATTGTCAACATCAACACCCCTCTTTAAAACTCATTCGAGAGTCTAAATATCATAAATACAGACCCCAACACATCAAGGTACCCGAATTTGTAAAATTTTCTCAATCAACCTTAAAACTCATGCTTTGGCAATAAAGTTTAAATCTATTACGTAAATCTGACGGATAATTGTGGCCGTCTGTACCTACCACAGGAACCTTTACATACACGTATTTCATCATCTAATCCAAAGAAACAACCACAAACTCCTCCGAACGAAATTCCCTATCATTTGCTAACAAACTCCAAAGCCAGTTAATAAGCAGTAGCTGTAGTTTGTACTTTGTTGTAGCTAACTGCAATATACGTAAGTGAACGTACCCGGGCGCATAAGTTCCTTGCAAGGCGCTCGCGCCAAACTACTATTCAATGATATTAGAAACAGATTTGCTTGATACGACTTTTATGAGGACCGAGATTTTTGTTATTATATTAGAGGGTACAGTGTAAGCTTTGGAGTAATTAAAATGTGCTTTTCATTCCAATTTGTATAAGAATTTAGTCGTGGTTTAAAGTTTTTCAGCTAGGGATGAGCTATGAACTGTTACGCCCGTCGGGGCTGCAGGATGTTGTAAGAGATACCGCGGCCTTGAAAAATAGGGCTAAGAAGGAACATGGGTGGTTTTTAGTCAGTAGAAGTCTGACACTCCCTTTCGGTTTTTTGATGATTCCCTCCCTCCCCCCCCCCAAGGTATGAACTGTTGCAAAAAAAGCCGACTAATCAGGCCGATCATTTATATCCCTGGGGTTTTATGTACAGCTGAGTCACTTGTATTGAATACATTCTAGAAATACTTTTTTTGGATGGTGGAAAATCACTCAACCATAACCATCCTCGCTCTAGGCGGACGGGAAGGAAGTGTCAGACTTCTATTAACTAAAAACCAGCCGTGTTCCCTCTTAGTCTTTTGTGTCCGTGGTCGCGATATCTCTTTCGAACAGCGCGCAGCATACGGCTCACAATTATTATACCGTGATCAGTGGGTAAATTTTTGAGGGAAATGGATGGTAAATTATTATTAGATATTCGCCGAGATCCGTGATTTATTAAATCTGACATCACCATCGCTGGAGACAAAACCCAAAAAAGCGCATGCCTTCTTTCATCACTTCTTTTGTGAAATGTTTTGAACAAGTAAGATGGTGGTTGTTACATTATGTATTTACTTATTCCCATGTAAATATTAAAGCAAATCTCATTATCAAAGATGCCATAATTATGCATGTCTACGGGTAATATTAATAGGTAAGATGTATTGGTATTCAATCGCAAGGTTCGCTTCAGGCGAAATAGCGAAAACGCTTATGTGGGCTGACGTTAAACTGTCAATTTAATATGCAGCTCTACCCGCTGTTTGTACAAAATATGGTTTTGGATATTGGCTTCATCATCATAAACAGCCTATTAATGTTCCCACTGCTGGGACACAGGCCTCCTCTCTTTGAGAGGGAGTGGGCTCGATGGGATATTAGCTTACAAAATTAAAATTATAAGACAAAATAAAAACGAATGCATGTGTCTAATTCTGATTTAAAAGAGTGTCCCTGGAGTTTCTTTCCCGTTCTTCTCCATAGAGAGCTACACTTTCAAATGAGAAACCACGATACTTTCACAGTTTTATGCTTTGACTGAGACTATACACTTGTCTTAAATACTTTGATTTAGTTTGTAAACCTTGCCGTACAGCTTGGATCTTGTTAAAATAATTCATCACTATCCTGTCCTTTTCCCAATTTAGTTGGGGTCGGCGCAGCACTGTTCTTCTTTCATACCTCTCCATTACTCGTCATGTCAGCAGTTGCCTCCTTTCTAGCCATATCATCCTTCACACACTCCATACATGGTTTCTTTGGTCTTCCTCTACTATTATAGCCATCTACATTCACACTCCACATTTTTCTCACTACATTTTCCTCATTCCTTCGCATCACATGTCTATACCACGATAACCGATTACTATAAAACTTTTCTTTTCTTTCTTTCTTGTATGTACTTATTCGTTATTTTATCTATTCACGTCACACCACCCATCCCCCTTAGCATTCTCATCTCAGCCACATGTAACTGCCTTTCATTAATCACTTTTGTGGCTCAACATTCTGATCCATACATTAGAGCAGTCTAACCATGGTTTTAAAAATCTTCCCCTTGAGTTTTATTAAGGGGGATGCGGGAGTCGCAAATTGTTCCCGTGAGCTGCTGCCATTTCATCCATCCTGTGTTAATTCTGTGCTTTACACTACCGATCCGATCTATTTCGCCACCGCTTTGCACGAGTGAACCGGGATACCGAAAGTCGGAGCAAAAATAATGTTGACTTTAAAATATTCTAGCAAAGGGATCCCAGTGGCTGGGGTGTGTAGGAAAAATACTAATAGCTCAAGAAAGGCTAGACAGATTACGATGCCCGTGAACTAATTCATGAGAATTCCTAGATTACCCCAAGACTCCTTCATGCCTGTCGCTGCATATCTGGACGTAACATATATTATTTCTGCATAGTTAAGAAAGTTATAGTACCAAGAACAAAATTATCTAATACACTACAAAACAAGGAAACCAAGCAAGCACTTGTACTTCAGACGTGGGTGTTTTGTTTACTATCCTATAAGCTTTGTGTCAGTATTATTGTTTGCATAATTTCCTCATGCAAATATGGGCTCAACTTATAATTACTCTCCTACGCATGATTATAATTTAAAACCGGTGTGGTTAGATGTTCTTACCCAACTCTTTGCAAGTACTGGGGCGGCAGAGCTCGGGTGAAATTAGACGCACATAATAATTATAACTTCACGACGATAATTCTCGAAAGGTTAGGCAGAAGTGTACCTACATTTTGGCCAGTTATGTTTAAGTCCCATGAAATAGGGGGCTAGCCTATTAGCAAATACATAATAATTATAATATTTGTGACATTAGAGAAAACGATTTTTTCCAGAAATCTCCATCTTTATAGTGTGGTTAGTGCCTAATCTGATGTCAGAGTTTTTAAACCACCCATGAGCTTCTGACTTGGCTTTACATGGCAATGAGGAATGTCTCTCACTGCGGTACTCAGAGATATTTAATGATTACTTAAGCCGTCACTTAGTAAAGGTTTGACATACTTTTGTATGACAAAACTGTCAAAACCTTTAATGATGGCCTAAGTAACCATTAAAGTTCTCTGAGTGCGGCAGTCAGGCATTCTTGTTTCCGTCGGTAGTCTCGGGTTTACAGTCCGACGTCACATTTAAGTTTAAAGAAAAAGTTTATTTCCGAACGCCACCATCTCCTGTCATCTATCTCTGAAACTAGCTTCATTATTCATAGCAATTTATTGGTTTTACAGCATAGGGTCCATGCTTATATGACTATATAGCATGGAGATTCTGGGTCGGGTGGGACTAATCATCTTCGGACAATACAACAATAATTACCGTCAAACTTCACGTACAGGTAAGTTCGTTTGACTATTAAATTATACTTGTTGTTGCATTTTCCTCGATGATTACGATAACTAAATGTAGCCTCGGGTTTACAGTTCGACGTCGCGAGAGACGCTCCGGGCGTCGGGGGCCACATGACGGCTTCCGGCTACCGTAGACGCGGGCCTGTGGACGGTGAGTAATGGGCTAGCTCGCCGACCGTCCATCTTATAACGACGACGGGCCGTGTCGACGGCGCGTTCGTGTTCCACGCGCGGCTCAAAGAGATATCAGCCACATTGAAGGGGCGCAAAGGCCGACGGCCATCGGGGCTGCGGGTTGTTTGCAAGAGATATCGCGGCTTCGACATAAAGGGCAAACATTCGTGGTTTTTAGTTAGTAGAAGTCTGACACTCCCTTTAGCTCTGCCCAAGAGCGGAGGGGGTTATTTGATTATTACCCACCCCCCCTCCACCGGTTTCCTCGCGATGTTTGCCTTTAAATTTAAACTTCAAAAAATAAATATCACTTACTTCGGCAAGTTATAATTTTACAATATTTATCACTCGTATCACTGCTATAACCTGTTCCTAATTTCAGACTATGACCTGCTACCAACAGCCTTTTTTTCGACCTGTCAAGACATCTGTGATCCCAAGACATCATGGTGCTCTCGCGACCACAAAACCAGGCAGTTCTCAGCTCTTTTACAATAACAAATTCCATACAAATTCGAAATAAACTAAAGGTATTTATTGTGTATTTGTACAAACAATGAAATTAGTCGATTAACTCTTCCACAGGTGTTCCTTGTACGGAAATCAATGATGATTAACCCATTATATAGTATTCTAACAGAAACATTATTGCGTGTGCCGAATAATTTTTAAACAAATTCGACGAATGCCTGTCGCACGTGTATTCTGCAAACATAATTTATTGTAATTTACGTGCTGCCGTGATTTTTAGTGACGTCTGTTATTTATTGACAATTCATGATTTTAGTCTGTGGAACATTAGCTATTGAGAGTGGACACAGAATAAATGCTCGACGGAGACTATACTCCATGTACACACGGCTACACATCAAGCTATAAATTTCCAGTATAAGCTGGTCTCGCATTGTATAGGATTTCCGTACAGTGCAAGATCTTTTTTTTTTAAACGTTGCCCCACACTAGTTCTCCTGTGTCGTGGGTGCGTTCACAAACATTTAAACTCACATACACAAATACCCAGACCCGAAATAACTATCTGTAGGCCATACAAATATTTGTTCCGTGCGGGAAACGAACCCGCGACACGTAGCGCAGCAGTCCATTGCCTGAGCCACCTGCGCCGACCGTGTCGTCAAGATCAGCGTAAACTGGAAATTTATAGCTTGGTGTGTAGCCATGTGTACAAAATGTAAGGGACAGACAGTTTTGGCAGAAGTGTATAAGTGTAAACCCACGTTTCGATAGTTGTGTTCAATGTGTTAATAAATATTTTTATATCAGAACCCGACTTCACCCTCTGAAAATTATAGGTCTCTGTTTGTGCTAATCTCTACGCTCTTTTGTTCTTCGGGTCCTGAGTTCGATATTCGGGTCAAAGAATTTGTTACTAGATTTATCCATCAGGAATTTCGTAATAGAAGCCAAGAGTCTAAATGAGTGCCCGGCTAAAGGCAAAAGTCATGGCGTAGCTAATAAGTATGCAGCCAGCTAACCTGTATTTACTTTTAAGATTATACAGATACATTTAGGGACGGATCAGTCACCTAATGCAAAACACTTTATTAACAAAAAAATGCAATCAATATTTTCAGTGTAGTAGAATTGTAAAAAAATCTGCTTGTTTACTTATTAGCTTGTTCGACTGTACAACTCTACCGATCTGAGATTCTACCTAACCTTACAGGCATACACGTGTGATGTTAAAATATCCACTTATTTGCAGTTAACAGGTTCAAATCAATCTAATTATGTTGACTTTGCACAATTAAAATTTGTTAACGTGAGCACGCTATTCACAAACAGCTCAACAAATATTGACATTTACTAAGCAGCTGTTAAAAATGTAACCATGACAGTTAGTAGCTCTGTATTTACTGAAAACTTACGTAATAAACGGCTTTATTTCGCAGATATGTATTTAGAGTATTTACCATATCCTAATAACAGGCGAAGAGCGCTAATACGTCACAAAAGCAAGTGGCACCTTTAAGTAGTTGTCTTCAGGCCGTTGGTAGATTGATTTGGTGAATTCAGGATACTTTCTACAGAACAAAACTCCTTTGACTAAAGTCCCATAGAAAGCTTATCTTGGCTAAATACAATTGCGGAGAAGATCGGATCGGGACCTGAACTGATTTATCATGAAAGAAGAAGCGGCAAATCTATTATCGGAAAATAATTTACAGTGGGCATTTTGAAATATATTGGTGCCTGTGTAGTCACTGGCAAACGAGACATTTCAGTTTTGTGTTTTCTGTAATCGTTTCGTTTTGTTTAAAAACCGTTGCCCCACACTAGGAATTTCTCCTGTATCATGGGTGCGTTTACAAATATTTAAACTTCACATACACAAATACACCCGAATACAAAGCTCATTCCCCGCCCACTGAACGGGTTGGTAAGAAAAAAACGAACTGTGTTTAGTTATTTTACTACCAAGACAAAATTAATGACGTTTGATTGATCCAAATCAGTTCATCAGCCTAGTAGTTAACAATGGAACGGCCATACATACATGCGCGCGAATTACATTACCGACCTTCTGGGTCAGTCTAGTAAAATTACCCTTTTGACGACATTTTTTTTTTAATTTCTTCTAGAAGTTTATTTTCTAGAACAACATGTTGTTCAGTTTCGCCTTCTATTATGTACGCATATAATAGGTTGTGGAAAAAGTTTCTTCGCATTTTTTAAGAAAATTCAAAACATTTTTTAATATAGTTTATTTACATGTTACTAAAGTATGTAGGTACCATTTTGTTCGATAACTTTTTGCCATCTTGTAGGTAGGGACATGATCCCATTGCTATAGAAATTTTTGAACTTCTGATCAAAATACCGCGACAAGTGGTTTTGGCAGTCCTCTCGTGATGTTAACCTGACAATGCCTAAAGAATTCTAAAGAGACCGAAACAGGTGGAAATCTGAAGGTGCAAGGTCAGGACTATGCAACGGATGCATTAACACCTCCCAGCCAAACTCTCTTAATTTTTGCTGAGTGGCTAAAGATGTGTAAGGTCTAGCGTTATCATGATGAAAAACCACACCCCTTCTGTTGATTAATTCCGGCCGCTTTCTCTCAACTTCTTGCTTTAATCTCGTCAGTTGTTCGCAGTAGAGTTCAGAATCGATGGTCCTGCCTGGTGGTAACAGCTCATAATGAATAATACCCTTCTAATCCCACCACACACACAGCATCACCTTGTTGCGAGTTAACCCGGGTTTCGCCACAGTCTGTGAAGCCTGACCGGCCTTTGACCACGACCTTTTTCGCACGTTCTTGTCGTACGTGATCCACTTTTCATCACCAGTTATCAGCTTCTTCAAAAATGGTTCGGTTTTATTACTTCGTAATAAAGAATCACATATGAGTACACGGTTCATTAGGTTTCTTTCAGTGAGCTCGTGAGGTACCCAAATATCGAGCTTTTTTGTGTACCCAGTTTTTTTCAAATGCGCCATAACTCAAAAGTTTTGTGGTCAATTCCTAGTTCTTCAGCTACGTCGTAACTACTGTTATGCCGATCTTGCTCCACTTTTTCAAAAATGGCATCCATTTTATCCGTAACAGGGCAACCAGAGCGACGTGCATCTTTGACATCAAAATTTCCGGATTGAAAACGCTTAACCCAAATTTGTGCTACCCTCACAGACACTGCACTAGGTCCATAAACATCGCCAATTTTTCGCGGCTTGCGTTGCATTTTCACCTTTTTTATAGTAAAATTTTAAAATGTATCGAATTTCTCATTAGATTCACTCATCTTGACGGTACGAAAAACAAATGAAAATCACACATTATGTTCTTTAAAATTTAAACTTTCAATGATACCAAAACCAGATACAAATAGTATAGCCAAAGAGATTTTATTACATTTTCATACATACTATAATGCGAAAAGATTTTTTCCCCAACCTAATATTTAAATGTCCTTGGGCGCCCATAACAATCCTTGACCTTTCTTAGGAGGATTATTATTATTCGACGTTTTTGTGACTAAGCATAGAATAGCTGCAACTTGGTTATATTGATTTAAAGTAAACCATTTATCATTCCATCAGTTACTTATTGTTGGTTGACGATAATTACTTAATTAGAAACTATTCTTGGTAAAAAAATATCCTGTTGGTAGACATCGTACCTACCTGTCTGATTTATTCGATTTTATTGACGTCACTAAGGAAAATAGTAATTATACTTAACCATAACATAATTCGTTTGCCCTTATCCTAATTTTCCTAATTTATCTAGTATACCTTTTTCTTCCAGACTTTTCTTTCTCGCTATATTATTCTCAATCCACTGTTATTTACATTAATATACTAGCTTTTGCCTGCAGTTTCGCCCGCGTGGATTTTGAAAAATATCCCATCATTCTTTCATCCCCTATTTAACTCCCTTAGAGGTGGAATTTCAAAAATGTTTATACTGAAACCTTCCTCCAAGATCACCCTATTCCTTGGTGAAAACAGCATGAAAATCGGTACAGTACTTTTGGAGTGAATCGCCAACAGACAAACAGTCAGACGCAGCGGAGGACTTCGTTTTATAATATGTGGTGATAATATTCATACTCAAAACTCTCCTCAGAACTTTTAACCTTTTTTCTCTTGAAGAAGCTATTGTCACAACTGTCATAAATATGTATAATAATTGTATGTGACCTGAAATAGGGCTACAAGTGTTTTTGAAGCATGAAAGATTACAGGGGGGCGTTGGTGGTAAATATTAAACACGGTGAAAATCAAACGAAAAACGAAATGGCCTAATTAGTTAGTAATTATTTTGGAAACACTTCAAATATACTTTTTTTATGGAGGGTGGGAAATCCTGTTCCGTTTCAGCCCTTTGTGCCTTTTCAACCCGCAGCCTTCCAATGTCTACCCAGGTTGTTCTGTCGATGGGTGGCCACCCATTACATTCCAAATTCCCTCGATACCTCGGAAAACACGATTGTTCGTCTTGGCTGTCACTTGTAGATCGAAAACGACTACGACTGCGAGTACGACTGCCCTCTATAATAATTTAACTTATATTACGCTAAAATGAAATATACAAATTATCTACTTACTAGACGATTTTTCTTGTTTTCTACTTTTAAGACCGCGGTTTTATTAGTATGTGATTTAATTCGTTGTCGGGTTTTAGTTTTTAAACTTAATTTTTTTTTTGCAAAGACTAGGCAGATGTTAAACTATAAGTAACTAGTACGTATTCGAGTAATTAAAGCGTGTAATATAATAACATAACACAGGTACTTATGATATTCCCGACACGACGACGCACTTACTTCCAGAGAATTATGCTCCTACAGGGATTCAGATGTTTGCTGCTTAAATAATAACTCATTTGGAAGGTATGTCTAGAGATAAAATAATTATTATAGTAGCACATTTTTGTATTAATACAAGTACACGACCAAGAAAAGTTAGTAATAGAACTGCGTGATTAAGTGTTGTCAGTAGGTTGTCTTTGGGGTAGATTTCAATAAATTATTAATACGCTCAACAAATTGTTATTTTTAATCAAAAGATTAACATTAGACGAGCTAGCAAAAATTTAGCGAAGTATGTTTCGGGTCACTCACCAAATAAGAGTTTGGCCGTAACAGGCGCAAAACTAATAAAGTAGAAAACAAAGGAATGTTGTATATTTAATTAGTTATGACTAGTTTTTCCTTTATTGAACCTTTTCCTGATAACAATAATTATGTTTTGTGTTTATTATTAAAGTAATATTATTTAGCCTGTTTATCAACCATTTATTATAACAAAATACTCACTGCCTTACTCAGAGACCTTTAATGATAACTTAGGCTATCACTTACAAAAGGTTTTGACAGTTTTTTTTATACAGAAGTATGTCAAATCTTTATTAAGTGACGGCTTAAGTAATCATTAAATATCTCTGAGTACCGCAGTCAATCACTTAGTTCGTTACCAACACCTTAAAAACCTGAATAATGTAGTCATACAAATAACTATAAATCATTACAGTTTCCTTCTCAAGCACCTCAAATAAGGCAAGTAATCTGTTTACCCTCAGAAAGGACTTATAATTTCAGGAAACTTCCACAACACTCTCGGGTCAGATTTTCAGTATTCATAATTCAGAACTTATTCAAGTAAATTACCATTCGTCTTTAGACCTCTGGGTTAGGTGTAGGGTTGCCAAGGATGGAATGGTAAGATGGAGCTTTTTGATGTGGTGTTGAAAGTGTACCGTGATTCTTTGGATTATTCCAAAGAATTACGATGAGTTACGTGATGTTCGTTCACTTAGGAGAACGAACATCACGCCGGTATTTCTGTGAGAAGAAAGAGCTCATTTCGCCAAAGCATAGAATAATAATGATATTGGTTTTGAAATTAGACCTTGTAATTGACTTGACTCGACTGCTCCTAAGGTTATTATATAGGGTGGATTTTTTTTTACCTGGAGGGAAACTACTCTTAATACTGCAGATAGAAAATTTTACTCAAAGGAAACATTCCTTTATTTTTGAATATAAAGCAAACTGCATTCAAAGATTTTCGAAAATTCTCTTCTCCCACACCCGGGAATCGAACCGGCTAAAATCTGAAAAAATTATACCCTGTACTTTTATTGCATCGATCGTTAGGGTCAATTATAAGGGCCGCGGGTAGTCCTCTGGTTATCGCGGCCTCGACGTAGAGGGCGAAGAAGGAACATGGGTGGTTTTTAGTCAGTAGAAGTCTGACACTCCCTTTTGCTCTGCCCAAGAGCGGGAGGGGTTATTCGATGATTTTACACCCACCAAAAAAAAAAAAATGGTCAATTATAAGGATGAAATCTCTCTAACAAACATAATATTTAATCTTAGTTTAATTTTATTTATTTATTTATTAATCTGTTATTCGGTTAATTTCCATATATTCATTATTATCATTATAATCCGTGTAATTTTATTTTATTATGTTGATTTGTTTGTAAAATTGATTTTAATTGTTTTTTTTTTTTATTTTAATTTAATTTAATTTCGTTATTTTTTATTCATAACTTATTGCTATATTAATAATGTATAGTTTTATAAAATTGTGCATGTGGTGTTAGCCTGTAAATAATTGTTGCGCTCATAAATGTATATTGTGTAATTTTAAATGAAATGCAAACGAAATTTAAATGAAATGTAAACAATTGTAGGCTAACCTTAATAAATAAATAAATAAATAAACATGATAAATTAAATGAAAGGAAAACCAGGAATCACATACGAGTAGGTTTGTGATGGACCAAAGGTGCGAGTTTGAGTTCTATTTGTGTACATAGTTTTGAATCTACGAATATTAACTCAAAGCAAAAGTAAAAGGAGTCTCACACTGTGCTTCAATGGTTAGAGCCAACCATTGAACTACCGTGTCCTACTTATTTAGTATAAATCTCCATTTAATGTAGTGATGAGATTATCCTTACAAGATTGACATTTGATTTCACTTGACCCAGTTCTGGCAATAGAGAATGTCACCTTTTAGATCTACTTTTAAGGTCTGTTTGTAATAAATACTTAAACCTTGCACGTGTCAGAACAAACAATGGTTGGTTGTCAGCCCTACAAGCCACCTTCAAGTTACAAGTTCTCATTCCATAATTACAAAGTTGCTTTTTTCATTTCCAAACGCCATTTTCTTTTCAACAATAATAGCACTTAACCGTGATTAGTTAGGCAAGTAACATCAAAGGTTTTGGGAACTGAAATTGCCGTCAATATTTTTACTGTCGTGGAATCAGCGTATTTAATCGTCAGTTTTATTGAGGGTATAAAATGATTGAAATGAATTCTGAAAAGGCCAAGGTTTTGTAGTTAAAAATAGCTAGTAGTACGATGACTTGTCATTATTATTGCCTGTGGGATTCCCGCAGATTGCGCTAGTTCGGCGACGGTTGGCCGTTTATGATGATTGATCTAGAGACGCCAGCACATCAAGCTAATCATCATCAGCCTATAATGTTCCCACTGCAGGGTCTCAGGCCTCCTCTCTAGGAGAGGGATGGGCTATAATCCACCACGTGGGCCCGGTGCGAGTTGGTAGATGTCACATGTCTTCGATTTTTTTTATTCTAAGACATGCGTTTCCTTACGATGTTTTCCTTCACCGTTTTGAGAACAGCGGTAATGAAATAAATTACACAAAGTTATGGTTCGAACCCACGACTTACTGTTCGTAATTCGGGGCCGCCACTACTGGGTCATCAAGGTAATACAATCTGTTTTTTTTTAATAGGATTTCAACTATATCACTGACGGTTTCGGTTAAGTATTGAGTATGAATGTGGATGGTTTTAAGAGTAGAGGAAAACCAAAGAAACAATGGATGAGCTGTGTGAAAGAATAGATAAGGAATGTTTACTGACTAAAAAAATATGATTCAAATTAGTCCGTCTGTTGGATTATCGAAAAATATTGTATACGTATTTTTTACCCGACTGCGGCGAAGCCCAAAAGGAGGGTTATGTATGTCCGTTTCTTTGTTCCCTCATAACTCCTAAACGGATGAAGGGATTTGAATGAAATATACGTCGTTAGGTTTGTCTTGATGGCGCGAGTGTCACTGGCTACATTAAAATTAAAAAAACAAAGATAATTGCTGGTTTTGGGGGCCCAGTCGTGGATTTGAAAAAATAAAAAAATTCCATTACCATCGAGTAGGGTATCAAAACGAAGGGTTTTAAAAGGAGATTACAAAAATATTTGACACCTATATGTTAAAACAGTCCATTCTTTTTTCATTTCATAATTTAATATTTAAATGAACCCCGCCTGCTTCCAAGTTTTGTTTAATTTAAAATGTGTTTGTTTTTTGCTTTTCAGTCTTTTCAGTCGGGTTTTTTAGTTTTTTAACTACTTTTTTTTACGTAATCGCTACTCGCAAATCGCGTAGTTAGGGGAGGGTGAATTGTCAGTGGCGTATATACAACTCTTAAATAATGAAATCGTATGGAACAGCTATTTCCAATAATGGATAGAAATAAACAAGGAAGAGTCGATTTCCTACATGTCACTGTTTACAACTACTTACAATTCATTGCAACGGCATTTAATGAAAGTTTTCGAACCCGAAATCCGGCTCCCCTTATTAACGAGCTCAAGTTACCTGCCTTTACGCAAATCAATTTAGAATCAACTTTAAAAAAGCAACTAGATTCCGTTTTCTGTGAATATCCCTTTCAAAGCGGAGAACAGCTGCGCAAACTCCTTAACTTTCCCATGCATACTTTAATACTGTTCCTTTTACATCACCAGAGACTGCAATGGGAACCAAGCTGGATAATGATCAATCATCCGCTACCGTGGACTATAAAAACGCTATCCTAAATATGGGCATGCAAATGTTAAGCCGGATCACAATAGTTTGGATGCACAACGAGCTGATATTCAAAAACTCCCCTCAAGGGGAAGAGTTCGCTAAGACCCTGTCCGTAGCTAGGTCTTTTGCAGACAATGTTATCATGGATAGAAAAGCGCAGCGAGCTCAGAATAAGGGAACTGAGGAAGTGGAAGAGACTGATGGTATTGGAACCAAGAGGAGGACGGCTATGCTGGACCTGTTGCTGGAGGCAGAGGAGAAAGGGGAGATCGATTTGGAAGGTATCCGGGATGAGGTCAATACGTTTATGTTTGAGGTAGGTCAAAACAAGTTGATTTTTACAATCGGCAAGCGTAAGGTGGTCACCCTCAGGCTCGGTACAGCGACGATCTTCGTAGGGTGGCTGGATGAGAGTTACCCAGCATCAAGCTGAGTGATGTGCGATTGAAGAGGTCTAAATCTAGCAGTAGATTGCTGTAGACTAATGCTAATTATGAGATGACGCCAGCGCCCCAGGGTAAATGTAATCAATGAAACTTAACGCGTTATGTACATTTTAACCGCGTTTAAGAGCTGTCACTGTCAGTGCTACGCCAGTTCTTGATTGCGGTTTTCATGCGCTGATTGCGGTCAGTTCATTACCTACTTCGCTTTTAGACTGTTTACTTCATCATCATCATCATCATCACCCACAGCCTGAATTCATCCCCTGCTGGGTGTAGGCCTCTCTTTTCTTGCGCCATTCTCCACGGTCAAGACTGTTTACTTTTTTAATATGAATTTAATTTTGTCGTAAATGAAATATGTAGTTGAAAATAATCCGATTTATTTATGAACAAGGTACTTTATTACCTTATCCGACGTCACAACAGGAAAATAAGTTCACTAAATAACGATTCAAAGAGAATATTTAGACCTCGCATATTAGGTATTTTGTTCTATAAAATTTTTTGAAGGTTTAATGTAAGAAGGTTCGAGTTTAACCACATCATAACCTTAGCCATGGCCATCTCCGCATTTGCTTTCACAATGTCCCAAGTGATTCCGTCTACAAGAATTGCAGTGTCGTCCGCGTAAGCGTGAATTCTACCATTTGGAAAAGTCAGTCTGCAAAGATCATTTACGTAAATCTGAAAGAACAAACACTAAAGAACTAAAAAGTTAGAAATAAAAAAAAGTAGTTAAAAAACTAAAAAACCCGACTGAAAAGACTGAAAAGCAAAAAACAAGCACATTTTAAATTAAACAAAACTTGGAAGCAGGCGGGGTCCATTCTATTTTCATTTCATAATTTAATATTCAAATTGTTTAATTTAAAATGTGCTTGTTTTTTGCTTTTCAGTCTTTTAAGTCGGGTTTTTTAGTTTTTTAACTACTTTTTTTTGTCTTATCAAATCAATAAAAAAATACGAAGATAATACGCGTCAAAGATTTGAGTGGGGGTTTGTGACGTCACTAACCGGTAAAAAATGACATTTTTCGTCTTGGAATATGACGTCACATGAGTTTTCAAAGCACTATATCGTCTTCAATGTTTATTTACGTGAAAAAAAAATACGTGTCCATATTTTTAGGAAATTTATCTGACGGACTAATTAGATTTTTTTGTTAACTATCCTATTAGGGTAAGAATGAAGGTGTCTGACAACATAACAAAAAAAAAACAAATTACATTTTTTTGCGGTCAGTGACGTCTCAAGCCGGGTCTCAAATACGTATCCAATCATCATCATCAACACTGCTGGGACACAGGCCTCCTCTCTTTGAGAAGGAATACGCGGGCCCAGCGCGGATTGGTAGAATATGTCCAATATTTTTCGATAATCTAACAGACGGACTAATTAGAATCATATTGTTTTAGTCAGTCAACATCACTATTGGGATAAGGGCATAAGGGATGACAATGATGATGATAATCTAAATATCTAAATACGAGTTTATGTAGATAATTAATCTTCCTTTCAAACAGATTTAATACCAAGTCCTAATCTCACATAAATTATTATGGAAATCGATACGATTGTCACGTCTATAACAATGATTTACATTTACAACTAGGGATATTAATTACTAATGCAAATAATTAAATGAACAATACCAATAATTTAGTCATTATGATGGCATTTTAAATGACGATTTATAATTTTCATTCAGAATTCATAATTTCATTCAGAATTTGAAAACATAAACATTATTTTCTTACAAGAATGAATGACTTCGATTTTGCACTTGGGTTGACACAATCTACAAGATATTTACTCGCAACATCACGCCTGTAATCTTCGAAGCGTTAGGCAACGGTGTATCTATTATTACACCCACTTTCAACAGCTTTTTAAGTCCAATGTAATAGGATGACACCAACTGCTACTGAGGAATTCTTGATGGATAAACCCAATTAACCGTTCCCCTACCTGGGCATCAAATCCAGATCCTCCCGCACAGCAGTCTACCAACGATGCAGTTCTAGAAGATATTGCAATAGAAATAAATAATAAAAATCATAGCAAAATCTGTACAAACGAATAAGGTAGAAAGTGGGAAGCGCAGCATACGTTTGAAGCTACTTGTCGGATAACAATCCCTATGAGTCAAAAAGTTTCAATCCCACAAAGAGCTCAGCTTCAGAATAGACTTGAATAGGGATGGGACATGGCGGCGGAAAATATCGATAGTTTGAGGGTAAATACTGGAACGTGGTTATAAGGTACTCGCCCGCGTAATATTTTCAACAGAATAATTTTTCAGGTTATATTAATATTTGTTTTGTTTTTTTTTTCTGCCGATTAAATCACATACCTCAGCCACCATAAGACATAATCAATTTAAGTTTCTGAACTAAAATGGTCAGTAACACTATCATGAACACTGCAACGAAATGGTAGCGAGTGATTATTGTTTGTTTACCCGAACTTACAACCATGCTGAAATATCGGGAACTCAAAAACAAATAAACATAGTATATATTCCGGTTTTAGTGTTAATGATAAATACTTTTTTAAGTTTTTACAGTTCATAAATAAACTGAAACAGTGGTTTAGGATATCTTCATGGCACTTGCAACGGCGACATATCGGGAACTCATAATAAAGGATAATCAAATCAAATCAAATCAAAAACATTTATTTCAAGTTGGCCAGTTACAGGCTCTTTTGAATAGTCGAACAAATACTAAATTTTAATAAGCTAATAAACTAAGCTACAGTCCCACTCACAAGGTTAGTTACCGATTCCAAAGCGTTGGTCTCATGAGAAGAATGGCAAGAAACTTCATGGATACTGTTTTAAATTTTTTATTTATTTATTTATTTATTCTCCATATTACGGCTATCTTTACATGGTATACCCTAATGCGATAGTGTACACAATAATAATTTAAAATTAAATTTTGTAACTAATCACAAACATTGCATTTTTTGTGAACTCACTCAGAGAACAATGAAATAAATCCACATCACCAGCTACAAGGTTAAGAGTGCGGAGTGCCCGCGTCATTGGCGCCTCGCCCAATAGATTGGTCCGTGCGCGAGGCACCGCCAGCAAGCGTGGCGGTCGACGTCGCCCCACGTACCTGTCCGGAACACACAAACCTATCTGCCCTAAAATATCCGAATGATGTACCCTGCCTCTAAGTACCTTGAATATGTACGAGATGAGTGTGAGATGCCTCCTGACGCTCAGCTCGTTATACCCAACCATACCCAAAATAAATAAAGTCGGGTACATGAGCGGATAAAATGGGTATACACCATATAATTTTAAATATAAATACCTAACAAACTTGTTCTGTACTTTCTCCAGCATGATCCTATATGTAGATTCATGTGGAGCCCAGATAATTGCGTTACACTCTAATTGACTTCTAACCAAAGCATTATATAAAGCTATAACCGCTTTTATGTTGGTAAACTCACGTACCATACGGAGCATAAAACCCAAGTTGCGGTAAGCTTTTTTGCAGCAGCTTATGATGTGACTACGAAACGTCAGCCCAGTGTTGAATTTAACCCCTAAATCCCTTACTTCTGTTGCCCTAGCCATATCCGACCCGTCCAGAATGTAATTATATAGGATAGGAGCACGCGCGCGAGTGAAAGTGATGGTTACGCACTTTGAGGTGTTGAACTGCAAGAGGTTGTCCTTGCTCCAGGTCACCACCCTGTCTATGTCTTTCTGAAGCCTCTCGCAGTCATCCACTCCACTTATCTCTAGAGATAGCTTGAGGTCATCAGCGAACAGCAAACACTTGGCATCTTTAACAACTTCTGGCAGGTCATTAATGACCAGAATGAACTGCAAAGGCCCAAGGTTACTGCCCTGACTCACCCCAGACCTTGTAAAATATGGCTCTGATCTGTGCCCCGCATATTCCACGTATTGTTGCCTACCACTTAAATCATAATATTGTTACAAAACTTTGGTTACATCATTCATATCGAGATTGGTATATTATCATGTGAGAACGATGTAGCAAGTTGTGCACGATAAGTGTCGACAGTAAAGCCAAAACGACGATTTAAAAATAATATAATAATTCAAACAAGCCGTGGCAACTAAGAGGTGACCAGTCACAACTGACAGCACCCGTTCACGAGCATGACGCATGGATCAGCCACCATTCCACTCAACCATTTTAAAGGGAACGAAATGACCCGACACACCCGCCACCATCAGCGAGACATTTAAGTGAGCATGACACACTCTCAATCGCCAGGGCATATCCAAGTCAAATAAAAAATAGAAAAATAAATGTAGGTTTTCACAGAATGACAGCTTTCTAGTACATAGTACTCACACAATATGTGCTATGCGACTATATAATACTAAAGAGATTGAACTTATACATTGCAAAGATAGTTGTACAATTTTCTTGTTCTTCTTTCTTCTTCCTATTAAATGCTATTCATTTAAGCGTCCTGTCCTTGTGGAGCAGGACCGGCATTGAGCCAAGCATTTTTATCAGCGATATAATCGTCTAACTTGTAATATGCTTGCTTGCATAGTGTGCGTTTGATACATGTTTTAAATTTCGTCTCATTCAGTTCAAGAATGCTTTGTGGAATTTTGTTATAGCATCTCAAAAGGTACCCCATGAAAGATGAGTCTACCTTAGCGAGTCTGAAGCCTGGCTGCACTAACTGGTCCCTATTCCTAGTAATATAATTGTGTCTGTCACCTCTTTTACTAAAAAGATGCAGATTTTTTCTCACATACATTATGTTTTCGTAGATGTACTGACAATGCACCGTCATAATGTTAATGTTCTTAAATAGTTCTCTCAGAGAATCGCGCCTACGAAGACCATATATTGCTCTGATGGCTCGTTTTTGCAGAATAAAAATAGATTCAATGGCTGCAGCTCGTCCCCATAACAAAATGCCATAAGACATTAGGCTATGAAAGTAACTAAAATAGACCAGCCTAGCGGTATCTACATCAGTAAACTGACGAATTTTTCTAATGGCATATGCTGCTGAACTTAGCCGCCCTGCAAGAGATGTTAAATGAGCACCCCATTGTAGCCGTGAATCAAGCGTAATCCCCAAGAAAACCGTTTCATCTACGAATTCTAGTTTCTCGTTATTTAATAGAATATCACAATCACTACTTTTAACATTCGGTAAAGCAAATCTTATGCATTTTGTCTTTTTTTTCATTTAATACTAAATTGTTTGCTGTGAACCAATTATGATTCTAAAGTAGTGCTTTATTCACGTCATCTAGCTTTTGAGCCCGTCTATTTATCTTAAAAATTAGGGAAGTGTCATCAGCAAATAACACCATATTCTGAGGTTGGTTTTTCAATAAAAAATCGGAAGATTATCTCTTAGGACAGTGACAGTATAAGTTTGATAATAAAAATTCAGTTTTTCCCTACCATAAACCTAATATAACCTAGTCTTTTGTTAAACGTGAGCTGCAAAATCAAATTCCAAAGTAGAATGTAAATTTTGATTGCAATCACATTCGATTGAATGCAATCATAGCTACATTTCCCTTACACCGTTCAATAATTATGTTGACAACTCTAATCATTCCTACGCAGATCGTTGAGTCATTTCGGAATCGTGCCACGTTACCAGCCTTCATTAATGGTCCAAAGCTGTACCTGTTACTAGACAAATGTTACGATCACTATATTACTACATTATTCATTTGTGTTTTTCCTCTCACATATTTTATGTTAGTTCGACACAAGTTAAAGGTTTTATCAAACACGATCAGTTTTTATTATAGTGTTACTAATGTTGAAACGAACTCATGCAGAAATTAATTAACTCGCGAATATTTCTTTAATGTCATAATGGGTGTAAAAAATACTCTTAATGAAACGTATTTGTTCTCCCACTCATTGCGATCTTTTGTTTGTTCTAGACCATACCTGGGAACCTGGGAAAAAAGCATACTTGGATAGTAAGCTTTTTTCCCAGGTTCCCAGGTATGGTCTAGAACAAACAAAAGATCGCAATGAGTGGGAGAACCCACCTGGGAACCTGGGAAAAAAGCTTACTATCCATTAACGACTAACTTAAATGATAAGAATAGTTGGTTGCTGAGTTGAACATAAGACAATTTTGTTATTTATTATTTCTACAAAATTAGTTTACTAATATGTTATGTTTTTTTTTAATACGACATACGTTTTTATTATTGATTTTTCTGTAGTAAATCGTAATAATATTAAATTACACCTTACTATTGTATTGAGTCTGGTTCTTCTAACAATCTAACCTAACAGACAGCTGTGTTGCTGGGGAGTTTTGTTCCGCCACTTCTTCCTTTCAGCTAAAACACTAGGAAGTTTCTGAGGGTGGGTGTTTTGGTGGACTGTCTTGTAAATAAATGTAGACATTCGAAAAGTGCTGATTATCAGCCTAGTTTGAATAAATGACTTTTGATTTAGATTTTTTTTATTTGCCCTTGATACTATTCAATGTAGGTATCTATCAACACAGTGTTTTGAGTGGGTTACATTCAGTCTTACCATTGTCCTATAGTCGTAAGACGTGATTTTTGCCCAAAAATAACTATGCTGACCAGCAATTTTATTTACTTAGAGTTATGAACTTAGTTTTGTGAACAGAATGCTTTGTTGACGGCTTCGTAAAGGGTCCGTTTACAATGTAATTTCTCGTTCTTGTTTTGCTTCTGGAAAATAAAAAGCTTTGTAGAGCATCAACTCTACCACAAAGCCAGTCTGTTGTACTGTACAATAATTGTACATCGGTAAAACCTTTAAGTTATGTCGCACTATGACACAAACATGACAATCTCGATTATATTCTAAATAATACAGTAGCCACCTTATTAGGGACGAGCCAGTACACTTGAAGGAAATGAGTGATCTATTGATGGTTAATTGATGGTTGTCGTGATTGTAACAATCACTTTTGGTTTTATTGCTTGAGTTTTTAATGATTGGAAAATGATTTTGTTTGTTTGTTGTTTTTTTTTCGTCCCTTTTCTTGGCAAAAGCAATTAAAATCATCTGTCTGGTTAACATTTATCGATCATTTATATCTAATCTTTCCTGCGTAAAATTTGTCACAAATCTTAAAAATGTGAAAAAAAAAACAAATCCTGAATCTTAAAAGTCGTAATAACCATCGACATTATTGAGCAATCTACTCATATTCATTGAAAATTGGTAATTTTTTTAACCTCATTTAAGTAAAAATATTTCTTTAAGATTAATACATTCGTGATTTGAAATAACTAGGTTAGTGCCTAGCCACTGGTTGCTTTTTATTGACTTAAAGCGATACCAAGAGGAAAATAAACATGCGATTAAAGAGTGTTGCCAACATCTAATCGCAACAATTGGACCTAAATACCCAATAATCGTTCACGCAGCCTTAGTTTGTTTTTCAACTTAATCACTATAATTAAGCAATAGATAAGCGTTTATCGATGCCGCCTCTTGTCATAATCCGCTGTATCACCTTGCGAATCAGTAAGCAAAGAAAGGTCGTTCCATTCATTTCCGGCTCCAAATCGGTTTAAAATAACTGCGGTACGAGTGAAAATAAACTAGTTGCAAGGTTGAAAACCATAAAAGCAATAAAACCTTAAACAATAATTTGTTAAATATTAATGAAGTTGTTTTGGAAATTCACTTAAAAAGTTTGTCCTTTTTAAAATATCGATAAAATGCGAGCACATCACTAAACCACAGGACGTGCAATATCGAATGCTAGTTCACGTCAACGGTATAAAACACGGAAATCTCTTGCAATACAAGTCGTGTGCCCACCAATGTAAATTGTAGATGCTATTGCATTATATGCTTTAAATCTGATTCTGGCAGAGAATCTGCTTTTATATTTCAACCAGTTTTCGAGGCAGTTGAAATTCTGGTCTCAACTCTAATAGAAAAATGAGAAGAAGTTTTTGGCTTGGTAATTTTTAACGTCATTGACCTCAAGACATTTCGAAATTCAAATCCCTTTGAGGCCGTTGACACCTTGGGATGACTAAAGGTTAAGGCCCGCTGGTACTTCAAATAACTAAATTAAAAACTTTTAGTTGTCGACAGTTGTGTAGGATGATTTTAAAAAGAAAGAAGTAAATGATGTCATGACGACCGTAGAGAATAGAAGATGAAAACGTGTTGCGCCAACCCCAAATAGAATGGGGTCCCATGGCAGGAAGATTATTGTTATCGAAACTAAACTAATTCAAGACATTATTATGTTTCTGTCAATAATATGAAATTACTGAACTGTTTTAACATGATAACTTCAAACTCATTTAGTAACTCATGTTGCAAGACGGCCTTAGTCAACACTAATAGGTTAAATGAACCGCGTTTTCATTTCCCAATTTACTTTTAGTGGTAAAACAGTTAAAATTTAAAATTGATTACCATAATTTTTTGTTTAGGAAATCATCAAAACCCCTCCCGCCCTTGGGCAGAGCAAAAGGAAGTGTCAGACTTCTACTGGCTAAAAACCACCCATGTTCCTTCTTAGCCCTTGAGCCGAAGCCACGGTATCTCTTTTGAACAACCCACAGACCCAACGGGATTTTATTACCATCTAAAGTTGCAATGAAAGCGAACATGGTCATGCTACGAAGTAAAACACACTTCATATTATTGAACAGCGGAGGAACTCATGGCTAAATAAATAATATATCAGGTCCATAATTCAGGTTAAGCTGCGCTTGCCTTAGAGCATGGGCCCATTAAATGCTGAGTTTCTTACGTGTCTCGTAAAGCACGATATGCCTTCGGTCCCGTCTGTCATTCGCAGATCTTTGACAGTCATTCTAGGTAGTTAGTGACCCGAAAACCTGACAACCTGTCTTACCAAGGGGTATCGTATCACCCAGCGCTAACTGGATTGTGGAGGTCAGATAGGCAGTCGGGTCCCGGGTCGGGGGGATCCGATTGGACAGGAAGCCGACCCTGAGATAGTTGGGAAAATAATAGGCAGATCTACTGTAAAACGAATAGTTGTGAATTCAAAACTTGGCAACACACTTGACTTTTTTTTAATTTATTGTTCAATTTAAATCGTAGACACTTCACATTTACTAGTAAGGCTGTAGTTCCTGACTGTAACTCTGTGGTCGGAAGTTATAAATAATCAGTTGGCAAGACACCAATCAGAGAGACAAAAGATTGAGGAATGGCCAGTCTTGAATAGAAGACCTTTGTCCGGAAGTAGGAAAGTTAATGGTGATACAAAAAACAAAAATATTTATTTCATCACATAACACCGTGTCATACATAAACTGAGGCAGCCCCAGTAAGTTACAGTAGTACTTGTGTCGGGGCTGTCTCTCTTCCCTTAAGTGGTATCTTAACAATAATTATATTATAATAATGAAAAACTAAATAATTAAAATAATATAAAATTAAAAATAGCAATCAATTAAGCAGCTGCAGTTGGGGGAGTTAGTGTTAGTAGCGTGTGCGAGTTTTTATGTGCATGTGCGTGTGAGTGTGTGAGTGTGAATGTATGTGTGTGTGTGTGTGTTAGCTTAGCCTGATTATATTGATAAAGCAATATCTAAGAACACTATTGTAGATGGTCAGTTCTAAAAGCAAATTTTCAATTGTAAATGATTAAGTTCAATATCGATTGAGAAAATTTGTCAGTTTCGGGTAGCTTCACTTGTTCAGGCGTATGTATGTTCCTTTTATTTCTTATCAATTGATTTTGCTTACAGTAGCAGTATCAACCTTAAGAACACCGACCTTAGCCTACAAATAAAGAGAGTGAAATCCTAGCAGAGCAGGGCAAGATATTGAGCTGAAATGATGTTATAGTTCTATTCGGTTGGAACAGAAGTGCAGAAAACGCATGCGCAGAAGTCAAAACGTCACTCGCAGCTAACTTCCGACCCATCATAAAGTTTGAACAGAACTATAATGAGGAACATTATCACCACTTGTTAATTGCATTTGCAGATCAACACCCAAGTAAAATGTCCTTGAGACAATTTAATTAAAACTGCGATTGCATTACCGCAGATACGACCACATACATACGACCGTAGATTGAACTCTGATTTTATTATGGAACGATAATACTGTTGATAGTAGGTACACCATTATTGCAGCCACAATTCAGGTAATTCAAAGTGCTAAGTTTAATTCACGACAGACATCTTCAATAAAACACTGTGGTTTCGAGTTAGCTAATAAAATTACAAATTATATTGTAGTGGTTAACCCTAAAGTTAGTGTGGGTTCACACGAGTTTTTATTTACGAGTGTGCAGATTCCTGAGTGGGTGGAGGAGTGTTCTTTTAGGCATGTCAGTGGTGTATGATTAGGTGGTGGTTCTTTGTTGACAAGGAACATTTTTTGCTCCACCGTTCTTAGATGTCTTGTGAGAAGTGCAATAGCCATAACCCATTATTTCTAAGAAGTATTCCAGTCATCATAATTATTTTTTTTCTTTTCACAAATTTTACCTTGATAAATCATTAATCCATTAAATAATCCAGTTGTCACCAATTTCGGTCCACAAGCAATATTTACATTATTATCGATACGTTATTATAGACTTGCAAAGACTCAATGCCCAGCAATTTTCCACTCAATTAGACTTAGGAAACACTAGAAAGTGTGCCAAAAATTAAGGACATTCCGACGCAGGTAAATATTAAATACGCAAGCATACCTTCCTTGTTTGTTTGCTAAGTAACTTAGCCATGTACAGCAGATGCGTATTTTGTGATGGCAAGGCTGTTACTCAATAAAATATGTGTTATGTTAGTCAGAAGTATTGTCAAAGTCAAGTAAATAAGTTTGACTTTATTGTGGTGACTTGCATTTCAACTATATGTATTTCACCAAAAAAATCTAATTAGTTCAAAAAACTAATTAATCCAGGAATGATAGGTTTCCAAAAAATAATGGTCACATATTTTTTCTTTTTTCACGTAAACAAAAGTTGAAGACGATACAGTACTTCGAAAAGTCGTGTCAAGTCGAGTGACGTCACAAGGTTAGTATTTTTTTACCCAGAAAGTGACGTCACTCAATTTTTATGAATTTGATAAAACAAAAAAAATGCATCCAATATTTTTCGATAATCTAAGAGAAGGGCTAATTAGATTTTTTTGGTGAAATACCATATAAAGCAGGTTGGATTCTATTTAAGACCATAATTTCTGGTTCATAGAAGCCCTTGACCTCATATATCTATTCGTATCTGACCGTGGCATCACTTTGTGCCCTATCAGAATACCAGCGCTGACTATTTTTTAATTTTAAAGCATCAAGCTGAGCTTGAATGCATTTTGGCCTTGTACAGAACCAATTTTGTTTGTTTTTATTCTTCTTTTTTAGAAAACTTTGTGTGTTGTTAGTTTAAACATTTTATTTTTATCCTGTGTGAAACTAATAAAACTCTTCCTTTTTTCTCCGCGCAAGTTGGCTTTTTCCCTTGACTGGAAAAATAATAATTAACTGTGGTGGAATGTGTGGTGTGTGTGTGTGTGTGTGTGTCTTTCCCACATCACATTTACCAGCATTTACAAGCTTTTTCCTTGCTCGTTGCTTGCCTTGTTTTTTTTTTATTTTTTCCTCAAAATTAAAAAAAAAGGTCTATTCGTCATAAACAGCGAATCGGAATGAAGAGTGTTCCGTGACACATGGGCTCAAGTTGCAGATGACAAACAGTTTCTTTCACAATGGTGTTGTTAAATAAATACTTGCATTTAGAATAGAATATTTAATTTACCACGGTTCTCTTCAACAGGTAATAAAATATGTTTGATCGTATAATACAAGTCGTTTGTACAACTAAGTTCTAACGTCTTAATTATTTCAATATTTATTCTTAATAACTGCCGCTCGGGTCGATCTTTAGGTTAAGCCGCGCTTGCTTAGGTTGGTCTATGGATGGGTGACCACAGATTACATATCGAATTTCCTACGTGCCTCGGAAAGCACGTCAAGCCGTTGATCTTAGCTGCCATATACAGATCTTTGGCTGTCGTTACAGATAGTCAGTGAGCTGAAAGTCTGACAACCAGTCTTATGAAAGGGTATCGCATTACACAGTATTAACTGGATTGTGGAAGTCAGAATAATTCGCTCCATGTAAAATATTGATATTCAGCTACATCAGGATAGACTTGAAGTCGACTCCAACATAATTGGGAAAAGGCTAGGCAGATGATGAGGCTAGAAACTAACTAAAATTTTATCTTTATTCGTTCTTTTTTTTTAAGTACATGACATAATAATTATCACGCCTTTAGATCCCGAACGGTTAGTCAGAGGTGTACCTAGGAGTACATCGAACGATCTCGTCAATCTCGGCCGAGATCTCGTCATTTTATGCTTCGAGATTGATCTCGAAAAATAAGGCGAAATCTCGGGTGGTCGGGATCTCGCGAGATCAAGAATGCATTCCCTAGTCCCATGTAATAGGGGCCAGCCTATTGCCAGGCTATTATAAGTCCAGACTGTGGCAGCTTCAGAGGCTAAGGCAACGTTCGCAAGGAAAGGCGGATAAAGTGTTAATGAGTTTTTACTTATGGAATTTCTAAGTAACAGCCACGGAGTCTGAATTTGTGTCCAATTGATGACAACAGGCCCGCTCCCTAATACATGGGACCAGGGAATGCTATCTCGATCTCGCGAGATCCGACCACCTGAGATCTCGCCTTATTTTTCGAGATAAATCTCGAAGCATGATTTGACGAGAGCGGCAGTAGTAACCGATGCATGACGCGTATTCACTGCGCGCGAGCGAGTCACTGACTGGCAAAGGAAAGTGTCGGACTGCATACGACTGAAATAGGATGCCGGATTAGTTAGGAGTGAATTTGAAAATACCAATTTTTGCAAATTTTTGTTTTACCATCATTATTTGATAGTTCTAAGTACTTTATTTATAAGAGATCTTACGGGTCTGAGTTTTTGTGTCCATTAACAGAACTTAGTTTTTTTTTTTCAAAATTTCATGTTGTATCTTACTCGCATCATAATCACTAAGCAGTTTCAATCATGTTTTATTTATCTAATTAAACAATACTTTTTTATCAAAATGCCGAGATCGATTTTCTGATCCCTCGAGATCTCGACTTAGCGATCTCGTCTCGAGATTGCATTCCCTACATGTACTGTAGTACCTAACCTTAGCAACGGATAACTCGTGGTCAAACAAAGGTTTCCGTTGCTACGTGAGTGTTTACAAAACATGGCTACCATTACATAACACCAATAGCAACAGGTGTAAATAGAGAGAAACGATTAGCTCAACCTTATTGCAGGAACTGTAGTGATAGAACAAGTAATGATAAGTATTAGGTTGTCATGTAAAGTGATTTTCATTCAATAGGATTCTGAATAATCATCATTAATCTATACTTTTATGCTAATCTTTTTCTCTATATATATAAAAAACTCATGTCACAATGTTAGTAACCATACTCCTCCGAAACGGCTTGACCGATTTTTATGAAATACTAGCTGTTGCCAGCGGCTTCACCCGCTACAACCCACGGGAATATAAAAAAACTATCCTATTTGTAAATTCAGGTTATAAACTATCTGTGTACCAAATTTTATCCAAATCCGTTCAGTAGTTTTTACGTGAAGAAGTAACAAACGTACACACTCACAAACTTTCGCCTTTATAATATTAGTGTGATAGTGTGATTATATGGTTAAGCAGTAGGTCTAAGAATCGGCTACTAATTATTTGTACTTAACGATTAAACTTAAAAACTACGGGAACGATTTGAAAACGGTGAAATTCTTTCACCGTTGGGAAGCTACACTATCCTCGGCTGACATAGGCTAATTTTCACCCCTGTTTTCCTACAGGAACGGAAACTACGCGGGTGAAACCTTGTGACGTCCGCTAGTTCTCTATGAAGTCGTGGCCTAATAATAACTGCCGCTCGGTGCATCTTTAGGTAAAACCATGCTTGCCTAGGTTGATCCGTGGATGGGTGACCACCCATTAGATACCAAGCTTCCCCTGTGCATCGGAGAGCACGTTAAATCTTTGGTCCCGGCTTACCATGTATAGATATTTGGCAGTCGTTTGGCGGTCGTTTGGTTGTCGTTTGGTAGTCAGTTGTCTGAAAATCTGAGAAACAGTCCCAGCAAATGGTATGCTATTAATACCCAGTGCTAACTTGGTTTTGGAGGTTACATAGGCAGTCACACCATGTAAAATACTGGTTTTCTGTTGCATCCGGTAAGACTGGAAGCCGACTTCAACATAGTTGAGGAAAGGCATCGCAGATAATCATGGATTATCGATGAACTGTCTCATAGAAATAATCCAATCAAACTAAGTATATTTAAGATGTTTATTTTGTTAATAAGTTATTGTAAACAGTTTTTCCACTTCATAATTAATATCTTTTTAAAACTAGACGAGGCCGGTGTCTCTGAGAAGAAACAGCTGAAACAAACTCAGAGGTCACATTCTCTAGGTTGTACACTAGTTATCGCGGCCTCGACATAGAGGGCGAAGAAAGAACATGGGTGGGTTTTAGTCAGTAGAAGTCTGACACTCCCTTTCGCTCTGCCCAAGAGCGGGACTATTTGATGACTTTCAACCCGCCAAAAAAAAGGTCACATTCTCTTATACTTTTAACTCCTAAAATAATCTTAATCAGATCCGATGAGTCAGCGGAGTAGTATCTAAGATGGCTTTTCAAGAAAGTACTCAAAAAAATTGAGTAGACCTGTCCTCGAGTAATCCGACTCATACATAAGTTACTGACAAGGTTTTGAGGGTTAAGACAAAGACAATCGGCCTTATAATTATGAAATAAGAGTAGAATTATCATCTTTCAAGAGGTTCGATTTTCCCGTCGGGGCTGCGGGTTGTTCGAAAGAGATACCGCGACCTCGACACAAAGGGCAAAGAAGGAACATGTGTGGTTTTTAGTCAGTAGAACTCTGACACTCCCTACCGCTCCGCCCACAGTGGGAGGAGTCATTTAATGATTTCCAAACCACCAAAAAAAATGTTAAGACAATCTGCCATAAAATTATGAAAATAAGTTTTTATGATCTCTCAATCTTTTAAGGAGTTCGAGTTCAGCCCTAGACCACTGACAGCTACGTAAAAACATTTTTTCCTATCTATTGTTTAGGTACTTCAAAGTTCATGTTTGCACTAAAAGCAATAGTGGCTAAAAGCTATGTAGACTAAGAATAACTAGATGTCTCTTGTCAGTGTCCCTTTTCCGAATCCCGGTAACCAATGAACGTGAAAATCATCTGCGGTTACCTCAATAGACATAACACCATGTTGCACCACCATAACTTTCCATTTCTCAAAGGAAAGTCTTTGCGTAATTTGTTGCTAAGTTTACGAGACCATGGATGTTAACAAAAAAAATCTAATTTGTCCATCATATGGTTACCAAAAAATTTTGGACACGTATTTTTTCTTTTTTCACGTAAGTAAACAATGAAGACGATACAGTGCTTTGAAAACTCGTGTGACGTCATACTCTAAGACATTAGTATGACATTTTTTAGCGGTCAGTGACGTCACCTACCCCCACTTAAATCTTTGATGCGTTTTATCTTCGTCAATTTTTGTTGATTTGATAAAACAAAAAATACGTATTTATTTATTTATATACACACAAAATACAAAAAAAAGAAAATATATAAAAAATAGAAGAGCAATATTTGAATCCAATATTCCCCAATATTCCAATATTTTGCTATAATCTAACAGCAGAACTAATTAGAATCAATTTTTTTTAGTCAGTATAAACATCTCTATTGTCTTATCGTTAATAGTAGGGATAAACTCACATCAATTAGGCTAATAGGTTGTGCCTATTGACTCAGTCTTCTGCTCACCATCGTGATCATCTGCCTCAACTTTTCCCAACTGTGATGGAGTCGGCTTCTAGTATAACCGTACCCAACTGAGTATCAATACATGGAGCGACGGTATTTCTGACCTCCACAATATAGTAAGTACTGGGTATTACGATACCCCTTAGTTAACCGACTGATTGTTAGACATAGGGCCACTGACTCCGTGTTAGGGCGTGCCAAAGATTTTCGCTTCTGGTAAGTACTTATCCAACAGTTCTTTCGCCAATACTTGTGGTCCACAGCAAAAGATAAGTCTGGGTAACAACTATCTTCTAGTCTGTTTATTATAAAAAAATGCGTAGGATAAGGCTTATGTAAATGAAAATAAGAAGGCAAAGCGGATAATGATGACTTATAGTGGCGAAAATCTAGCTTTGTTATCTACAATCTATCCCAACAAAGATAAAAACCGTTTCCCATGGATTTTGCAGCGCATCGTGCGTCGTTCATATCATAACTTAACGACCTGTCAACAGTTTAACATCTAAAGTCAATATATGTACTTCTCATAGTAGTCGTAAATGGAGTAAAGTTTCATAGTCAATGTTATCGTAAGTAAACTCCGCTTCGATAGGCAATGATTTTAACATGAACAATAAAAAGCATAGATCAAGTTCGCGCCGCGCACTATCGGTCCGACGTTCAACGTCGCACGCGCGCGTTCCATATTCAAACAAAATTTCAATTAATTACGTACCAAAGTGTTGTATTTTTTTAATTGTAATAGTGCTGTACTGCAATCATGGATCCAGAGAAAAAACCGAATTCGGAAGTGTCTGTGGACGATATTTTGACAGTTCTGGGACCGTTTGGGAAGTTCAATGTTTACAATTACATTTTGATATTGTTTCCTGTGTTTTTGGCGGGAATGTATTCTTCAGTTTATAACTTTGAAGTTATGGATCTCAAATATAGGTGAGGTTTTTATTGTTATGCATTTTAATATACCTATTTATATGTACTTACAGCACTGAATTGTAACAATAGACTAAAATCTCAGAAATATATTTTACTGAAACTAATGTGTCTTCGATAACCGCGAAAAACGCTAGATACTATCAATGCATTGTTTATAAATGTTTTCCCTTTTTCTTACTGTAGTAGATATTATATTGCTGTGTAGATTTAAATATTTATATTGTGACATTTTCCAGAAAAAATTGGTAATTATTTAAAAATAACTCTTTTATTAAAAATAACCCCTCCCGCTCTTGGACAGAGCGAAAGGGAGTGTCAGACTTCTACTAAAAACCACCCATGTTCCTTCTTAGTCCTTTATGTCGAGGCCGCGGTATCTCTTACAATATCCCGCTGCCCAACATCCCGCAGCCCAAAAAATTGACACCTTTACTTCAAATATGGTAACGTCGCATTGTCTTAGCTTTAAATATGAATTTTTAATAGTTTGAATGAAAATTAATTACTCTTATTTGTCAATGAAACTTGGATATCTTCCAAACTATGCATTTTTGGATGACATGTTGACACATCAACTGTCTAGCTATCGCGATTCTTGAGATACAGTCTGGTGATAGACAGACGGACGGACAGCGAAGTCTTAGTAATAGGGTCCCGTTTTTAGGTTAATGTAGAAAAAAATATGGTAGAAGCATAAATAACAAAAGAAAAACTATAACAGCTATTTAGCCTTTACAAGTTTACGTAAAATAGTCGAGTAGCTTATAACATGTACTCGTATAAAATATTTTCCTATAAATAATGTATGGGAGAGCAGCTCATAAAACTGCAAATGTAAGTCAGTTTTATTTTTTCTGTGGTTAATCAGTTTAGTAAGTTCACATATTTTGCGGGCGTGGTCCAGTCCGTGGTTATTTATTTTTAATTTTATCCGACAGAGTACCTATATTTTTTAAACACTAACTCTAAAGTAACGTTAGTCTTCTATAGTATGAGTCCATACTGAGTACGAATACTTACTTTTATAACAACTTGTATGCATGTGGATAGGTCAGGTTTAAAAGTAATGGTTGTATTAGTAAACTCAGTGTTGCGTGGAAAGAAATACGACTCATGATATTGTTTCTAAGTAAAAATCATCACTTTCTTGATGAACGGATCACGAGTTAGATATCTGGTTATTAAGTCAATTTTTAAGAAATTTTAGGAGTTAGAATAAAATAGGAAATTCTAATAAATCTAAAAACAACATTGCATGAGATTTCCTGAACTTACCAAAAAACAAATCCTGGTCAACCACATAGAAACAATAAGAGGTAGACATAACGGTTTAGGTATCCTTCTTTACAGACTATTTTTTCTTTAGTTCAATAAAATATACAACTCTATGTTATTGATTGAGTAACTGTAACACAATAAACAATTACAGAAAATTATCATTTCATTTAAAAGGCGATATAACTTAAGAAGCATATTTTTTTCAATATCTGAAATAAGTATGTATTAATAATACATAATATTATTATCTAGGTATATCAGCATCGTACTCGTATAATAGCATCTTAATGACCAAAACTAGTATTATCAATTTGTTACTTACACTGGAACTCCTCTCACTTAATCGAGATGAAATAACAAGGACAAGTGGATACCTACCAGCAGGGCTATTGCGTAACTTTTAAATGACAGTGACTATCAAATAGTGTTCTTCAATTAACTGTCAAATGGTTCTATTTTGTACTAAACCATAACCAATTTGACAATTAATCCATGGACAACATGATAGCCACTGACATTTAAAAGATACGCAATAGCCCTACTGCACTAGTATAGCCATAGTGTATAATTATAAATGTCAATATGAAAAGGGCACTCTATAATATATGCTACAAAAGTAAAAAAGTTTGTATTGACCTAGAACAAAATGAAATCACCTATAAATAAAAACAGTTACAGTCCATACAGAGCCATTATTTTACATATATATAGAGCCATTTTTATTAGGGTTCCGTAGCCAAATGGCAAAAAACGGAACCCTTATAGATTCGTCATGTCTGTCTGTCTATCTGTCTGTCTGTCTGTCTGTCTGTCTGTCTGTCCGTCTGTCCGTCTGTCCGGCCGTATGTCACAGCCATTTTATTCCGAGACTATAAGGATTACACTGTTGAAATTTGGTAGGTAGATGTATTCTGTAAACCGCTTTTTGATTTTTATATAAAAAAAATATAAGATTAAGAGGGGGCTCTCCTCCATACATGGAATTGAAATTAAAAAAACTTTTTTTCATCAAACCTACACATGAGGGGTATCTATGGATAGGTCTTCAAAAATGACATTGAGGTACTCAAAATCATTTTTTCTCAAAGTCAATCGTTTCAAAGATAGACACATCCAAAGTGGTAAAATGTGTCCCCCCCCCCCCCTCTAACTTTTAAAGTAAGAGAGTGACAATTCAAAAAAAAAATATTATGTAGATCTCAATAAAAACTACCAACCAAAATTGGTTTGAACGAGATCTAGTAAGTATTTTTTTTTAATACGTCATAAATCGTAAATCGCAATTTACCGTTCATTCAATCAACTCAATTATAAAAATTATGTTAACATTATGTTACTTGCTGCTACAGAACCCTTCATGGGTGAGTCTGACTCGCACTTGGCCGGTTTTGACGTTGTGTTAATATTATCACGCCTGTAACCGTCCCCGAACGGTTAGGCAGAGGTGTCCCTAATACTATATCCGGGTAGATACTTAAATGGAATTTTTATTGTAGGTTTCTACTAATATAAGAAAACGATTTGCAAAGTTTCATTCTTCAGGAACGAATAGTTTCGGAGATATTAATTGTAGAATTAGTGATGGAATTGTATTGAAAAGACGACCTTTTATGACATTTCATCATACCATAGACTATTTTGCCACAGAGTTTAACGAATGTGTGCAATTTTTAGTGAGGAAAGCACACATCATTAGTAAAAAAAAACGTTTTGCAGTTGTTTGCATTTGCCGTTTTTATGTATACAATTTAAATATTTGATTTGATTTTATCTACTTCCTATTTTTTTCGCGGTTCCGGTTGTCAAACGAGAAACAGTGTGTCAAACGAGCTCCCGAAATTTAATCGAAAATCGAAGTAAATACCTACTAAAATCAACCAAACCTGTTGAAAATCAGTACCAGGAGACAAACAGAACTTGGATTGGATCGAATCTCACAGGAAAATAAAGATATTATCAAGATAACAACAATACAAGGTTAGAAAATTTAATGCAAATCACGTAAACAAGTGTGAAGTTAGCCTCATAAGCACGCCCATAGACTACAGAGAACGCCCGAGTCTTGACAGATCTGTAGTGCTACCAACATAACAAACATTTACGACCATTAGCTATCAAAAACGTTCCGTTTCACGCATCCGAAAACGTTTAGTTGCAACATTATGGATACCACAGGAATGTCAGGAGATATGTTAAAACTATTTCAAATGATGAAAATGGAATTGGAAAAACAGACCAATATAATTACTCAGAACGTAACTGACACTTTAATGCGTTCTTTGGACGACAAAATTAAACCAATCGTAGAAGAAAACAAAAACTTAAAAGCGGAAGTGGAAACATTAAATAGAAAATTAAAGCACTTCGAAGACATGAATAGGAAAAATAACTTACTACTACACGGTGTCAAGGAAACGGAACAGTCTTATGAAGAATTATTTATCGGAATAAAAACTATGTTTGAGAATATAAACGTCAACATCGAAAAATTCGAAATAAACAAATATTATAGACTCGGTCAACAACAGGACGGCAAAACTAGGCCTATTCTTATCACTTTCACGTCACAACAAAAAAGAGCAGAAATACTGAAAAATAAGAAACAAATGCCACAAAGTACTTACATAACAGAAGACTTTTCAAAGGAAACCATAGAAGCGCGTAAAAATCTGCAGCTTCAATTGAAACAAGAAAAGGAACGTGGGAATAAAGCATTCATTAAGAAAAACAAGCTCATAATTAAAGAAAAATCAGAAGCTGAAAAAAGGAAAAGGGAATCTTCTATGTCACCCAATAATATATATACCCCACAACGCAATACAGAGGAAAACAGTATTATAGCCCCTTCCAAAATGCACAAAACTGACGCATTCGCATATATGAGGGCCAGATCTCTTTCACTGTCGGAAAAACAAACACCACAAAACAACGCATAGAAATTAATAGACACCAGAAACGCGAAGAATACAAACAAAGAAAGAAACGTACCAACTAAAAACAACCAAATCCCCAATTCGGCTGGTCACCGCGGGGAGTTAGACCACATCCCCCAAAAGCTTATAGAAGCCAACGCGAAGAAAACAACTAGATCCAAGCTAAATATTGCAACGCTTAATACTAGAACATTAAAGTCCAAAGAATCTCTATTAGAACTAGAATACGCCTTAGAAAAAATAAACTGGGATATCATAGGATTAAGCGAGATACGGAGAGCAGACGAGAAAATTGAAGAATATGAAAATTACATTTTATACTTCAAAAATGAAACTGCGGGATTATATGGTGTAGGGTATATCGTGAAAAAATATCTCAAAAATAATATTATAGAATTCAAAGGAGTGTCAGACAGACTTGCCGTTATGACCATTAAGCTCCCTGGTCAGAAACAAACAACTTCAATTGTACAGGTATATGCTCCAACCGAAGATGCCAAAGAAGAAACAAAAAACGAATTCTACAACCAACTTAATTATACGATAACAGATTTGAATCTCAATAACACCGTAATCGTAATGGGCGACTTTAACAGTCAAATCGGCAGGAGGAAAACAAATGAAGACAAAATAATTGGACCTTATAGTACTGGAAAAAGAAATGACAATGGACAAAAACTCGTAAACTTTGTCATGGAAAATAACTTCCACATTATGAATACCTACTTCAAAAGAAAGAAAAGTAGAAAATGGACATGGATATCACCGGATGGGAAGACAAAAAACGAAATAGATTATATTATTACAAATAAACCGAACCTTTTCTCAAAAGTGGATATTGTAAATCAACTGAACTTTAATACCGACCATAGAATGCTCAGAAGTCAACTATACAGAATAGAACCAAAACCATCAAGGAAAAATATTCATAAAACCGAAAAACGTATAATATTACCAATACCTGATAACATCTTAGATTCTCTAGAAGCCAACTTATTAAAACTACAAAACGTCGAAAAAATACAAGAAAAATATGATGCTCTAGAGAAAGAACTAAAACGTACAGAAAACAACGTTATACAAAATAAATCATCAACGGATAAAATAGGACTGAAGGCTAGAAACTTAATTGGACATAGAAAGATCTTGTTTCAAGATAGGAAGAACAACAGACAGATAATAGCAAATTTAAGCAAAGAAATAAACTTAGCAATAAGGAAACATAGACAGAACACAAGAACACAAACAATCAACTACTACATAGAAAAAACAGGTGGTGCGAAAAAAGCTTGGCAAGAATTAAGAGATAGTTTAGATTGGATCGAAAACGTTACACATCGAAGAACTAAAAGAAACAACACGAATAGATTAGAAATATTAAGAATCGCAACCGAATATTACCGAGAGTTATATAGTGATAAGGAAATGCTCTCTGGAATAAAGCAACCAGTTATCCAAAAAGACGAAAAGGACGACGACACGCCAAGGATATTGCGAGAAGAAGTCAACAAAGCAATAAATTCACAGAAAAGAGGAAAAACACCAGGAGAAGATGCCATTTCTAACGAAGTCCTTATAGGAACATCGGACAAAACATTAAACATTATGACAGACTTATTCAATGAAATTTTGAAAACCGAATACATACCCCGCCAGTGGAAATCGTCAACCATAATACTAATACACAAAAAAGGAAAGAAAAACGACATAGCAAATTATAGACCTATTAGCCTCATGTCCAACATGTATAAAATTTTCTCCAAAATCCTCCTAAACCGCTTAACAAAGGTACTGGACGAAAATCAACCAAGGGAACAGGCGGGTTTTCGGAGTGACTACTCAACGCTTGATCATATTCACACCATAAAACAGGTCATCCAAAAATGTAACGAATATGGAATCGACTACTACATAGCTTTCGTAGATTACAACAAAGCGTTCGATTCACTCAAACACGTAAAAATATGGGAAGCGCTAGAAACACAGGGAGTAGACAAAAAATTTATACGGCTTATTCGAAATATCTACCAGAACATGACAGCTAAAGTTCGAACTGAAAGAATAGGCGAAGCTTTTCCAATACAAAGAGGAGTTAGACAAGGTGACCCGCTGTCACCCAAACTATTCTCTGCAGTTCTGGAATTCGTATTCAGACGCCTCGAATGGGACAACTTTGGACTATCTATTAACGGAATACAACTGAACCACCTAAGATTCGCAGACGATCTGATACTTATTACAGGTGACGCGAGAAGCCTACAGAAAATGCTCGAACAACTGACATTCGAAAGTGGAATTGTTGGCCTGTCAATGAACACCTCAAAAACTAAATTAATGACAAATGTGGAAAAAGTTCCTATTAAAATCGAAAGTACACAGATGGAATATGTGAACGAATACACATATCTTGGACAAATCATATCTCCAAACGACCTGGCAAAGAAAGAAATAAACAACAGAGTTAATCTATCCTGGAAAAGATACTGGTCTTTGAAAGAAATTGTTAAAAACCCAGAGATACCACTGAAATATAAGAAAAAAGTATTCGATTCATGTATTCTGCCCGTTATGACGTATGGATGTCCAACATGGAGTCTAACAAAACAAGACATACGCACATTAGAGACCTGCCAGCATGGGATGGAGAGAAGTATGCTCAATATTAAACTAAGTAATAAAATAAACCTCGAAACAATCCGAAAGCAAACTAGAGTTACTGATGTGACATACTGTGTCAAGAAACTTAAGTGGAGGTGGACAGGCCACATGATGAGGAACAAAAAAGATAAGTGGGCTAAAGATGTGACCGAATGGTGTCCAAGACAACACAATCGAAAGAGAGGGAGACAGCGTCGGAGATGGGAAGACGACTTAAAAAGAATAGCAGGCACCACATGGAGAAGAAAGACTCAAGACCGCACTTTATGGCAGGCTTTAGGGGAGGCCTATGCTGAGTAGCAAGACAATCTTCGCAAACTAGTGTCTATATTAAATACTTTTATCTAAAAGAATGTATTTTATAAGATTGTTAAATAAAGGCTTTATTATTATTATTATTATTATTATTACTTCCTATTCAGATTTGCTAACTTAACCCGACACTATAGAATTGGAACAACCACCATAACCATGGGGTTCCGCGGGGTGGGGATGGTACAGGGGGGTAAACTCCTAACCCCCTTGTCCTTAACCCCTCCCCGTATCATAAATCGACGGTGCAAAATAGAAACTTTGATCATAAATATTAAAAAAATCTAAAAAAAACCTATATATTTGCGACGAATTTCCGCTACCTCGGAGTGTTCCTATAGCCCCAACCCCCACCTATATGTAGGGATTTAAGTGACCTTCCTCCCATGTCTATCCAGACTCCATGTCTGGCTTTTGAGAAATTCCAGATGGGAAAACCGAATAACACTTTTCCTGACCTATCTTTTGAACCTTTGTTTTTTTTTATTGACTTGATTTTTATTTCAATTCTGTACTTATTTATAATTTTAATTTGCCCTTTTGTATTTGTAATTATAATTTGTATTGTGTAGTAACGACAAAACATAGCAAGAACCTTCACTACTCATAAGATCCTTAATATTGATACCTATGTTCGGAAATGAAATGATTCTGATTCTGACAACATGACATAATATCACATACATAACATAATGCAACGTATAATTTTTTTTAAACCAATGCAATGTCCAGAAATAAATGTGTTGATTTATAAAATAATGACGTGCGTAATGCGTGGACATTTCCTTAGATAAACCAACTTTTCCATAGGCTGTGACAAACCATTATATTCCCAATTTATTTATGTGCTAAGTTTACACGATTGGTTTAGCATAATGTAAAAGCCCAAAATGTTGACACATGCAGGAGGCATGTGTCTCTTTGAAAGGGCTGTATACCTACCGATCTGACCCAGCGTTGGTAGATGGCGATGGCTTTGGATTTTGAACAATCATGTTGGTTTCCTAATGATGTTTTCCTTCGCCGTTCTTGAGAGCTTTTTATTCTGGTCATGAAATAAATTATACATTTAACCCACCCTATAAGTTCATTTAATCCAATTGAATGGCTATTTCATGAAAAATATAATCATTGAGAATTTTAATTAACATACAAAGCAGATTATATGAATTGCGTTCAAAAAACCTAAAATTGACCATTTTTTTTTGGTCGGGTGGAATGTTATCACATAACCGCTCCCGCTGTTGGGCAGAGCGAAACGGAGTGTCAGACTTCTACTGACTAAAAACTACCCATGTTCCTTCTTAGCCCTGTATGTCGAGGCCGCGGTATCTTTGAGAACAACCAAAAATAGACCTTTCATAATAGTAACTGCGTCTGTGACCATTAAGGAAAATAGATCTTATTAGGACAAATTATATGAATTGCAAAACACGTGAGAAAATTTCAATTTCGCGTGCTACCCTGGGGCTTCACTACTAAGCCTCTCATGATTCTATTTATAAAACCCCAAACTGCAACTCACACTAATGGGCCTACCACACGGACAGGCTTCACCACAGTCTTGCCCGCGCGATAAGACTGTGCACACCTCGCGCGTGTGGTTGCTAAAACTGTACTGAGCAGCAATTAGAGCAGTGGTGGCCCAGTGGTGGCGGTGAGTCGTGGGTTCGAACCCAGTCAGAGGCGCGTTACTTTGTGTAATTTATTTCACCACCACTTTGAGAAAAACGGTGACGGAAAACATCGTGAGGAAACCGACATCTACCAATCCGCACTGGGCCCGCGTGTTAGATTATAGCCCAACCTTCTCATAGGAGGCCGAGTTCCTGCAGTGGGAACATTATAGGCTGATGATGATGATGATTACCAACCACAAGCGCGATGTACTCTGTGCACCGTGTAATCGCGCGGGCAGTGTGGTGAAGCTTGAGCATGTGGTAGGCCCATTACTTGTTATCATCATTACGGCATACATCAGTTCATCATCATCATTCATAATCATCATCATTTCATTTACAGTTCATTAGGGTTCCGTACCTCAAAAGGAAAAAACGGAACCCTTATAGGATCACTCGTGTGTCTGTCTGTCTGTCTGTCCGTCTGTCACAGCCAATTTGCTCCGAATCTAATGGACCGATTAAGTTGGAATTTGGTATACATATGGATTTTTGTGACCCAAACATGTACGGCTAAAGTAAATAAATGAATTTTGAATATGGGGGTCGCTTTTACGGGGCAAATAAGAAAATTAAAAAAAAAGTTTTGCAAAGTGTACCATGTGACACATCAAATGAAAGGGCTTACTATGAGGGTCACAAATTTTTTTTTTTAATAATTTTAAAATAAATAGTTTTAAAGTTATTTAAGAAAATAGACGAAAATTGACCGTTCCCCCCCCCTTATCTCCGAAAGTACTGAGCCTAAAATTTTGAAAAAAAATACAGAAAATAGTTCTATACCTGTAGATTACAGGAAAACCTATAAGAAGTCCATGGTCTAAAAAGGTAGATATACTATATTCATCGTACGGAACCCTCTTCACGCGAGTTCAACTCGCACTTGACCGGTTTTTTATTGTTTCTTTGGCATGTATCGCTTCAACGTGCAACAAATAAAATGATATCAGTGTCGGAATTTGATTCACGAGTTTTATGTCAATATGCATCACTTTGCATAAACTGTAATTTGATTTCTTGAATGAATGTTTGTTTAGTTTGAATGGATTACAGGTGCACTCGTAAACGTTATTACATACTGAACACATTTAGTATGTTTTCATTTGCCTGCACTATATGTGACTGTATGAGAAAATTTAAATTGAAAATGATTATGTTATCTATCGCACATAATCCCCGATGGCAGAGGTGTATACCTACCAAATAGTACATCTTAATTTCGCCAGATATGTTTAAGTGCCACGAAATAACCACAAGCCTATTACCATTAACTGGGCCCAAAACCAGACTCCGTGTCTGCTACTGAGTAATTCCTGCTGGAAAACCCAATAACGCTTGGTTCTACCTGGCAATCGAACTCTGGACCTCATGCACAGCAATCGCACTTACGACAACTAGACCATTGAAGTAGTCATTACACGCACACATAATAATTATTTCTAATAATAGAGCTAAAACGTCCTTCACAAATTCACCTTGTGCACATTGCTAAAATTAAATCATACCATATATTATTATGTTTGAATAACACATTCGCACATACACGGGGTCAGAACTACTTCATACATCGGTACTGCGAATTTTGACCAAATTTATTAGTCGATAATAATATCCTTAACACCTTGACATACATTAACATGTAGATAGTAATGAAATTGATCTGTGTACTGAACGGCGTTTGAACCGAGAAATATTGATCTTACCAATATAATAATGTACTCGTACATACTCGGAGATCTCTACGAATAACATTATATATCTCGTGACGGCAGGCCCAAGAAACGCTGGCGTGGCGATTTGCACTTGATTCTTGACTGATTGGCCAGAGAAGGCAAAGCACCAGGACAGTTTGAATGGAATGGGGAGGCCTTTTTTGTTTTTAGGGAGTGGGAAATCATCAAATAACCCCTCCCGCTCTTGGGCAGAGCGAAAGGGAGTGTCAGACTTCTAATGACTAAAAACCACCCATGCCCTTCTTAGCCATTTATGTCGAGACCGCGCGGCCGCGGTCGACGAGGATGGGGGAGGCCTTTGCCCAGTATTGAGACAGAATTTACAAAAAAAACTCGTGAAGGCGTCACCGAGATCAGCCCAAAAAGCTGGTTCGAAGAGGGTCTTTTCTCGTGACTTTCTTTCAGTTATTTTTCTTTTTTCTGCTGGCAGTGGGTAGCTGGTAGTACATGATAGGTACTAAAAAATCCTTGCATCGCTGGCACGACAATCTTCTTCGCAATTTCCTCGGTATTGTCTATGGCAACGAAAATATATCTTTAATTCTATGTTTTGGGGCACAAGGGGCAGGATTAGATGTAGGACATAGGACAAACAAGGGTGTATGAGGATCTCATATACTTCAATAAGAGAGTGACAAATATTACGGAAAGTGAGGTCTTAACATTGATGTCAACAGCCATTTTTCCTCTTAATGTCTTAGCCAGGTTCGGCTAAATAATAGTACCTTATCAGTTTATTTCTTTAAACTGTAGTAATTGGAGAGTTTATTTAGCTACGCTTGTAGCGGTATATATCGAAGGTCATGCTGTTATTAGAAAAATCTATCGTCCAGTTACTTTAATCAATGTAAAATTGCAAGAAAGGCTTGTTTTTATTTCAATTATTTAGTTAGAGTCGGAGTCTGGACTTGTGCCACATTTGTTGTTAATAGGTATTATATGAGACTTACTGCAGTACTCAGAGATATTTAATGATTACTTAAGCCGTCAATTAGTAAAGGTTTGACATATTTTTGTAAGACAAAACTGTCAAAACCATTGCTAAGTGATAGCTTAAATAATAATTAAAGTTCTCTGAGTGCGGCAGTTAAACATGACTGGCGATAAGCGGATCCACTGTAAGGTACACCTCTACCTAACCCTTCGGGGATTTCAAGGTGTGATGTTATGTTATTTATTATAGCTGTATATTATTGTATGCTCACGACTCGTAGATTCAACTGAGAGTCCTAAAACGACCATCAGTACTAACGGCCATAGGTAAACTATATGATTTGACAAAATTGATAACATGACACAATTCTTTTCTCCAATTAACACGCGCGTGGGATATGTCAATACACAAATAATTATGTCATTAGAAGTAAATGCAGTGTTCGCGATTTAGTTTCTAAATAAACACGTAAACAAATAGGAAATAGTTTGAGACTCATGCACTCATATAGTTCAATTTGCTCTACAACTTCTAACAATGAATCGACTTCTTTCTTACTAAGGGTAAAAAAATTAAACTTTATTTATACCACCACAAAGTCGATTTTCATTTATGAGTAAATAACATGAATACAAGAAAAACGACCTTTCTTTGTGAACCCATTGATAACCTCAAAGGACAATGGACGTACACATTGGAACAGTTGTCGGCTTGTCACGGTGTTTATCTTCACGCTAACAATTGTGTGGTGTGAAGGCAATGGCCTAGTAACGTTGATATTGCAGTTGAACTCCCGATATGCATTTATTATGGCCAACCGGCAACCTACACAGAAAAATCTTCATTGAATTTTGCTTTAAAAATTTCCAACACACGTGATCTTACGATATTCGCAGAGAATATTAGAGTAGCATTTAGACATCCACTGAGAAATTATTATATAAAGACGTACTATAAAAAGTAAACTTTGTTTGCAGATACCTACTTCATTTGTGTGCTAGAGGTATTTTTTAGAACTACTGATCCGATTCTGAAAATTCATTCACTAACGGGAAACTACATTATTCCCGATTGTCATAGGGACCCACTGGATGCGAGACACAAGGGACCGGTCAATGTGGCCACACCTGTGGGAGGCCTACGTCCAGCAGTGGCAGCGTCTTTTGGATGAAATGACAATGATGATAGCTACATTTAAAACGTTCCCGTGGATTAATATCCGTACATAAAGGGAGCGAAGCCGCAAGCTAAAGTTTGTGTACAACTTGTCCCGTGATTCTTGAAGTCGACACAACAAGGTCCTTGCCGAGGGGGGTCCCAGTCTTTATAGAATCCCTCATGCAACTCTTTTTTTGGTCTATCTCTCTCTCTCTCTCTCTCTCTCTCTATCCATCAACTTCATAATTTTTAACTCTCTTAATCATTATGACTCTCTAAACAGTTTCACTGAAAAATCTTTGATGTAAATTTCTCTTAATTAATAAGTCTCTTACGTCAGTCACCATAGTTATTTCTATGTAAATGAATTCTGACAAGACTCATGACATACTAATACCTACTATGTATGATACCTTTAGAATTACAATCAGTTGTTCTATTATTAAATTATTATAACATGCTGTCGAAATCTTATTGTTTCGTCAAAATGTATAGAAACACGTTTTGTTTCAATTAAGTAAACTGATACTTTAGGTAACCTACGCAATTATTACAGGTATAATCTATTCGACATTATCATAATAAAGATATGACACATTCTGGATCTCAGTAACCGAAACGTTATCAGCAAAAAATGGTTATTACTCGGAGGGAGATAAATTCTCATTGCATAATCAGTCTAGAAGAACTTGGTGTCGGCAGAGCTGACGAAGCAGATGTATTTGCGGATAGGCGGTGAGCACAGCTTGTGGACGTGGTCGGGTGATGAACGTGTGACAGATTTCATTAAATACAAGCTAATGCAGCTTAGTGCTTAATAAGAACTGCCACTCGGGTCGATCTTTAGGTAAAGCTGCGCTTGTCTAGGTTGGTCTGTGGATTGGTGACCGCCCATTACATACCAAGTTTCCTCCGTGCCTCGGAAAGCACGTTAAGCTGTTCGTCCCGCCTGCCATATATAGATCTTTGGCAGTCGTTACAGGTAGACAGCGACCTGAAAGTTTGACATCCAGTCTTACCAAAAGCATCGTATTACCTAGTTTTAACTGGGCTTTGGTGGTCAGATAGGCAGTCGCTCTATGTAAAATACTGATATTCTGAATCTAGTTAGACTGGAAGCCAACCTGAACATAGTTGGGAAAATGTGAGGCAGATGATGACAAGTCAATGCAACGTGAGACTCGCTTCACCGCGTGGACGAGCAGTGTCAAGTAAAACACCTAAGCAACAGCCCTTCATATTTATGATATTTTCAAATGGATTAAAATGGGCCACCTGTGCAATACGAGTAATGACGCACCTACCAAGGTCATGTCCTGAAACGAGGTATGACGGTCACGCGACCGTCATACCTCGTTTGTAATAAGAATATAAACAATCAAGCGTTAAAAATATCAGTAGGTGTTCCCCGGAATGTGCTGTATCACCGTACAAAACACAAACAAAATACAAAGGTACTGAGTCAAAAATACTGAAAGACTACTACTCTATTATTTATTTCGATCAGATAAGTGAATCATCATCATCATTTCAGCCCGTAGTCACCGACTGTTAGGTGAATTCTTTACCTTTCTTCTGTCATTCCTCTCTATTCTTTCATCCATTTCCTGCAACCCTGACGCTATCATAAACCCAGCGGGCTTTTAGACGGCCGTGGTTTCTGAGGCCCAACCTTGACCACCATTTAGTTAAAATCTTACTACATACATCGGTTATCCCGTGTTTAGCTCATCCGACCTACGGGTAGTAACCTACGGCTACACAGGATGTAAATTAACCTTTCACACAGCCGTCAACCAAGTATTCTGTACATCAAACTAAGTACCCCTACGCAAAAATTATTGCTGGGAAATGACTTTTTTTTGGGGTCAAAAATCTCATTTTACGATAAAACTCAATGTAGCATTTTTAAAATATTATGCTAGTGAATGCTTTGTATAGTAAACGGATCATGGGGGTAATTTAAGTAAAGTTATGATCTGAAAAACTAGTATTTACAAAAACAGCTACGAAAATTTTGGAACTTTGACCTCCAATATCTTCATAACTAGGGGGATCCCAGGTATGGTTGAGAACAAATAAAATATTGCAATGGTAGGGAGAACAAGTGTCCTTCGTTTGCGTTAAGGGTACTAACTACACTAATATTATAAAAGGAAAGATTTGTTTGTTTGTTTGTAACGAATAGGCTCCGAAACTACTGAACCGATTTGAAAAATTCCTTCACCGTTGGGAAGCTACACTATCCCCGGGTTACATAGGCTACTTTTTATCCCTGTATTACCACGGGAACGAGAAGTATGCGGGTGAAACCGCGTGACGTCCGCTATACTTTATATGATGACGCGGTGAAATTAGCAAACTTCTGGGCTAACAAAATATAAAATATTGGCGTGCCAGCGACATAAAGTACATTCATCATAGTCATCCACACAGAATATTCATCGTTTCTTTGCCCTTATCTTCCATCTAGCATTTCAATTTCCATTTACTGCTATTTCAAAGAGTTTACTTCTTCTAACACATGTTTTCTCTTCTCCAGATGTTCAGTACCAGAATGCGAAGACAATCCTGAACATATAAACTTCACCATCCCCCATGACAATGATGGAGTACCATCGAAGTGCTTGCGTTACGCCCCCTTTGCCAATGCATCACATTTGGCCAACCTGAGCCAATGTTCGCCACACTATTATGACACGTCAACGGAGATTGGCTGTGAATCCTATGTGTATTTGGAAGAGCACTCTATTGTTAAAGAGGTAAGAAATATTTTTGTTATTATTTGTGTGTACTTTTTTAGAGTGCCGGTGGCCCGGTGGTCGCGCCCACAACTTACGAACAGTAAGTCGTGGGTTCAAACCCAATAATTTATTTCATCACCGCTGCTGTCAAAACGATGAAGGAAAACATCGTGAGGAAACCGGGATGTCTTAGAACCAAAAAATTCGAAGCCATGTTAAAATCCAACCCGCACTGGGCCCGCGTGTGGATTATAGCCCATCCCTCTCTTAGAGGGGAGGCCTGAGTCCCTGCGATGGGAACATTAAAGGCTGATGATGATAAACTTTTTAAAAGTTGCACTTAATCATTTTTACACTGTCGTATGTCGTCGTGTTCGTCGTCGTTCGTGTCGTATGTGTGTGGATATTGGTTCTCGTGGTATGGGCATATGATGTGTAGGAATGAGGAAAATGTCGTGGGAAAGGTTTTTAGTGCATGGGTATAAGAGTAGAGGAAGAAACGATGTATGGACTGTGTTAAGAATGATGGTTAGAATGGAGGTGTCTCATGAGATGACGAGAAACCGAAGTATGGAAGAAGAAGATATTATATAAGTATGTTTACCAGTTGTCTAGTACCCATAACACAAGCTCTGCTTAGCTTGGGACTAGATGGCGTTGTGTGATAGTTGTGGAATATTACTATTATTATTATTTATTATTCTGCGCCGACCCTAAATTAATTGGGATAAGAACAATAGAATGAACCTGTCGGGGCTGCGGGTTGTTGTAAGAGATACCGCGGCCTCAAAATAAAGGGCTAAGAAGGAACATGGGTGGTTTTTATTCAGTAGAAGACACTGACACTCCCTTTCGCTCTGCCCAAGAGGCGGAGGGAGGAGGAGGGAGGGGATATTTGATGATTTCCCACCACCGTGTAATTCGGCAATGATGATGATGACTTCTTTAGTTTAGCCATCGTGATTTCCTTGCCTACCAACTCAACCCATGATCCCTTTGAGCAATCAAGGAACGTATACTTTTTTTTTTTTTTTTTGGTGGGTGTAAAGTCATCGAATAACCCCTCCCGCTCTTGGGCAGAGCGAAAGGGAGTGTCAGACTTCTACTGACTAAAAACCACCCATGTTCCTTCTTCGCCCTCTATGTCGAGGCCGCGATAACCGTGGACTACATACTTGCTGTGCGCTTTGTTCTTCTCTTTTCATAGCCGTCTGCCTCAATGACAACTTCATTTAAAGACGTAATTATGCTCATCATCATGTGTACGTGTCACCAGTAATAATATGTAAACACTTGGCAAAGTTCAAACGCGAATATCTCATGAAATTATGATTGTAACTGTGAGATATGACCAGCAGGGCTATTGCGTATGTTATAAATGACAGTTGCTATCATATAGTGTCCATCAATTAACTGTCAAATGGTTCCATTTTGTACTAAACCATAACCAATTTGACAGTTAATCCATGGACAATATGATAGCCACTGATATTTAAAAGATACGCAATAGCCCTGCTGCATGGCTATTGCGTATCTTTTGTCATTTAGATGCTTTTGAAAAATTGGTTATGGTTTAGTACGAAATGGAACCATTTGACAGTTAATCTAAGCACACAGAGCCAAAGTGATAATCAATAAATCTGTCAACAGAGATACGCAATACAGCCCTGCAGCAACGCCCTGCTGCAGGGCTATTTCGTATCTTTACCACTAACATCTAAAAAAAAAAACGCTGGTCTGCCCAACGCTTCTCCTCCACGTTTATTTACTTACAAATTGGTTATGGTTTAGTACAAAATGGAACCATTTGACGGTTAATCCATGGACAAAATGATAGCCACTGACATTTGACAATGACAATCCAGAAAGTACTGGGTAACACTGTTTGTCAGACTTTTAGACCTGTACCTCTACCATGAGTATACACAGCCAAATCTCGCAAGCGTCTACGTAAATTATTTGTATGAAATATCGTACAGCGCCTCTAGCGGTCACGGAAAGAATTACAATACTCAATACTCAATACTCAATACTTTATTGCATTCCATAATGTGTACATATAACAGTTGGTATGTTAAAACATAGAATCAATTATGGACCCTGTCGGGCACAGCAAAGTTATTTTTTTATAGTAGAGAGGATGAAGGCGTCCCGTAACATGAGCACTATAGATGACGATAGGTTAAAAACCTAACGTAATCTATTCTATAGTTACTAACGTTTTTCAGCTGTCACCATACAAAACGGTACCATGAGTCACTAATTTCACTGAACCTATCGAATAATTCGCTTACTATAGTGGTTACGTAGCTCACTAGCATTTTGGCGTGTGAAACATATGTTTACAACAAAATTATGTACGTTTTTGAGTCTAATGCAGTCAAAATAATGTTTGCAAAGCTTATTTGGTATGAAATATGTTAGTGGCCATTAAAGGAGAATGGGCAAAATCGTACGGCACTTGGTCTATCAGCGGCCAGGAACATTTTATTTTTTTTTGGTTTAATATCACCCTACAATAACGGGTTCAAGAAGTTTTATATCTGTAGTGTCATTATTAATGGAACTAAATACATTTTTATTTTAGATATGTAAGCCTGTGATTTAGCGTATTAATTACTAAGATTTAGTCTTAAAAATAAGGAAATAAAATAAAATGACTTGTTTACTTCAATACATTTATTTTACATACATAAACTCACGCCCTTTTCCCATGGGGGTAGGCAGAAACCACAGAACGCCACTTGCTACGATCCTTACATACTCCTTTTGCCTCGTCCACATTCATACATTTAATGTACAATAATAGCACTGAGTTCTGATGCCGGTAATAAAATATCCTCGTCTTGATGTCTAGCCCATGCCAGATACCACACTACACACATAACGTGTGCGCAACAACCGATTGTGCGCCTTCCACTCAAACAACTGCAATAATAATGAGCAATTGCTTCTCTATTTTGTCTTTGTCGGTTAATTACAATATAAGAATAATATATTCTGGACCTTACATGTCTAGATTGTATTCGCACACGTAATAACCAAATATCTTCTTCTTCAATAAAATCTCTGAGCTGACTTATTTGTCGCTCCCGGTATACTTCGATATTGTATAAGCCTTTTTTTTTTTTTTTTTTTTGGTGGGTGTAAAGTCATCGAATAACCCCTCCCGCTCTTGGGCAGAGCGAAAGGGAGTGTCAGACTTCTACTGACTAAAAACCACCCATGTTCCTTCTTCGCCCTCTATGTCGAGGCCGCGATAACCAGAGGACTACCCGCGGCCCAATATTGTATAAGCCTTCAATTAAGTGTTCAGCGTAGTAGCTGCGAGCCAACTTGATTTGGTATGTGCCAAGTGCAAACAGAATTAGGTCTTCTTCAGAAAAAACCGGAAAGTCTTCAAAAATAGGTTGGTCGCTGCTGAGTCTTTCAAATGATGCCCTCTGTCTATTCATGTTATGACGGATAACATAGTCCGCTAAGAGGTTCGGTATTTCAAAACGTTCATTAATTATATTTACGAACGATGATGCATGAATACTATCTTGTATTGGTGTTTGGAACGCATTGATGAGTGCCGCTGCGTTTTGAAAGTCCTCAAACATGTGACTTAAGGCGCGATTAAAATATTCTTGCCTAAACAATTTGAAATCTCGCTTGAACCTGCCATTTATAACTTCCACTACCCAGCGGCATAGAGTTACCAGCCTAGTTCTATTGGCCTGTTCAGTAGTAAGCTGGTCTGCACCGCGGTCTTTGGTTTCTGGCATATAGGCACTGTAGTTGCATCGCTCCAAATCGCCACAGACGTCTCTAAACCCACGATCTAAAATGAATATGTCGCCAGCCCGGTAAAACCAGTGAAATGTGCCTTCTTCGTCATTTATAATTCTTTCCAAAATACTGGCATCTGAGTCGGTAGCAGCATAGGGCCCGCAAACATCAATTATATGCCCATCGGAACACACCATTAAGAACGGTTTTAATAGATTTTCGTATTTGTGTAGACTGTAGGTCTGTCGCTGGAACGAAAAGTTGGAGCTCTTCTGTATATAAATATATGTTCCATCCATGATTGTTACTGCCTTCCTTTCTTCTGGAGAAGACTCGGGATTTCCAAATAACGCGTTTGGTACAATAAGATTACGGTCAGCGACCATTCTTCTATTTAAATGGTCGAGTCCCAGGTGTCGTGGCTTAAAATCCAGAGATATAGCATCACGCGCGGTTTTTAAATGCCTTTCTAGAGTCCTTCTACTTATGTTAAAGAGCGTGGCTAATCTCTCGTTGCTATCACCAGTTCGCAACTTCATTAAATAAATGGCTAGTTTTGTTTTGGCGTTTGACTCAGACAAAGAAGGCGTTTGTTCCAAGATTGTATTGAATTGATCTCTGCTAACGCCCAATCGAATATGAATCTCATTAGGATCCATATTTGCAATATCTTCAAAGTCCAGAATATTTTTATTTAAAACAGCTTTTTTAAAAAGCTCTAGTATTTGCACAAAATGAGAGCTGTTAAAATCATGTCTGAGATTTGGACTATCAATGAGCTCTTCCCAATCATTTGATGTTAAATGTGCATCACATATTCTGGCACTGTCTGGTATGAATAAGTTAGAATGTAACATAAGAGTAATCCTTACATTCTCAGGCATTCGACGACGTGAAACACTACGGCATCTGTCAAACATACAGTTTGCCGAGGTGCTAGGCACTCGTGAATATTCTTCCACTTGAAGAACACATTCGTGCGGGGCAGGGTTATTGTTTGGCTGCACAGCCCGTTGAGCTCGTTGCCAACAGGGTCGACAAACGTATTCTCGGCCGTTGTATTCAACCTGAAAAGGAAAATAGTTTATAACATAGTATTTAAAACTCACAGCAGTTTCAGTTAAATCATGTGTTGTATAGTAGAACATGCCGAGCTCTTTTTCAACGTGACGAATGAGTCATGCTCATACGCATTGTTAATGAGTGGTTGGCCTCTATTATATTTCGATAACGATAACGTTGGCCCTGTTTCCATATGCACCATGTGTGTAAAAGAGAGAGAAGATCTGTTTTGACTATAACTTAAGTATTGTTAGAAAAGAACCATACGCTTAAGGAAATAACATAATTCACTAAAAGGACGTACATAAAAATACAATCAAAACTGTAACGTGGACTTTCAATAAAGAGCCCACACTTCACCCAACGATGTGTCGCATATGCACATCGTGACACAATATTATGAGGCCATCACCGCTATAGGGTGCGTACATACGGGTAAAAACAACCAAAAAATAGTCTAAAAATACTTACTTGCTGTGGAGCTATAGCTTCAATAATATATTGAGCATTGGCAGCATTTTCCTCAAAAAGAGCATGGGTTATTTCTAACCTTCTTCTATTAACCACTGATCGATTGCACAAAACACATATAGGTCGATTTTCTGCCATTTTTCAATAATGTTCCGTTGGCGTACACAAGTCCAGAGTCCAAGTACACAAGCACAAACGTACAGAAGTTCAGAGTTAATAGCCAGGTTATCAGGTTAGGAAGAAACACAGTCCAGAGGGTAGCCAGGGTCAAAACGTTTGAAAAAGAATCCGTAGATGAGCGCACAGTACACAACGTCACAAGGGTAAGCGAAGGACTGCGCCGAGTGACGCACACGCACCCCACACCTCGGCTCTTTTGTTTGCACTCGAAGCTGATTGGGCCGTTCGAACTCAGGTAGTCCATGTAGTAAACCCATTGTTGAGCTGAGTCTTGTAAACGGTATGCTGACAACGTTTTGAAATACTTTTGAAGACATAAACTAATGTTAATAAGTATTTTATAAAATGGGTTTGCACATTTTCTTGCACTTATTATCTAAGTATTTTACCTATATGTATTTTTTTTTCTAAATGAGCTGCAATGTTACGTTCATAGTAAAAGTTAGTCCTTAGTAATAGTACTTTCATTTAATACCTATTTCGTTGTTGGCCGCTCATAGACCATTTTGCTCTTTCTCCTTTGAAGACCAACGACGTGAATAACGTGAATTTCGAGAAATGATTTTCCGAAATGAGAATTCATGTTAGACACCAATTGCAAAATATAAATGAATGATCGTTTATTAAACATTATAGACTCTTTAAAGAATACTTTAAAGGTTAGTGCATATGTATGAATAATGTTACGGATTTGATGTCAACACAACGAGTTTCATTAGAACTAAAGGTACCATGCTGTTCTCTCAAAACAAAACACACTAATTTTGAAGAAAGTTGAAACATACCTTTCTATGAACTCTACCAACAATTGAAACTGAGGCACAGGGTCCTCATTGTTTTAAATAATCTGTTTGAATCTACTAATGTAAACTGTTAAACAACACAACACAGTTCTGTGACACAAGGTCAACAAACAAAATTACAAATTGAATACACGACAGTGACATATTATAAGGAATAAAAATTCAAAAACCACTAAATACTATAAGTAGTCTAATAACCGTCAACTTTTCTATTTTGTCGGTTTATTTGTGTATATATCGATCTCTCCTCTTATTAGTGGGAAAGAAAGAAACAAAACATGAGTAGAGTGAAGTTAGCTAGACGACACAATCTATCGAGCTTACATTAGCGCCTGCGTAAGACTCCGTAAATCTCATGGTGCAAGCATTATCGAAATCTATTTGATACACGTTAGCACGCTAGCGAGTTCAACGTTAGCGAGTAAGTTTTCTATGACAACTCATGGTAGAGCTACAGCATAGCATAGCGTGCAGCATAATCAGCCTATAATGTTTCTACTGCTGGGACACAGGCCTCGTCTCTATGAGAGGGAGTGGACTATAATCGACCACTGGGGTTACTTTTGCTATAATGTTATGCACTTTCAATTGCATAGACAGTGCATAACATTTTATGGCAAAAGGTCATTCCTGTTAGTGTTTTGATGGCACACAATGTATTGTTATCTATGCAAACAAACACAAATAAACACGCGTTCACTTCTTGTTGAGTGCCATTGCTCATTAAGCTAAGTCCACTCGTCTGTGTAAATACACACATCAAAAGTGTCTAGGGATCAACATATATTTTTGGAATAACTTTTCTCCTGATTGATATTAATTAAAATTTTCTTTAAGGATTCATCAAATAAAGTGTTTTCGTTTGTCACAGTAACGATAAACCAAGTCACCTTTGCATTAATAAAGAAATTTGCCATTTTCCTAATAAAGGGATTTTTGACATTTGAACCACTAACATTAAAGTTCGAAAAAAAGACTGAAATAACAGTTTTCTTTAAAATTTTATTGGGTAACTTAAACAATTAATAATCCGTGTTTCTACCGCGAACACTAACAACACAAGAACATCGGTTTGGCATACTCAAAATGAGTTCATCCAAATCACGCTGTGGAATGGCCGCCCATGTTCGTTGCAACAACAAAAAAAGGTCTTCTTGCGACTGGATTCGGCAGAGCTCTTCTCTTTAGCATATCCCATGCATGCTCAATCGGGTTCAAGTCTGGCGACTGAGCAGGCCAGGGCAGGACATTGATGTTAGCTGCGGCGAGAGTCTGTCTTACAACTCTTGCGGTGTGCGGTCGTGCATTATCATGCATTAACTGAAATAAGGGACCGATTTGCACTTGTAGAGGAACGATGACGTCTGATACAATCGTCTCAGCATAAATTTGAGCGTTGAGGTTGCCTCTGATCCAAATCAACTCAGTTCTTCCGCCGATCCAAATACCCGCCCATACCATGATGGTTCCACCACTATAAGGATGGACTTCCTGGCAGGATTTTAATCGCTGTTGGCGTCCAGGGGTTCTCCAGTGTCGTATACGTCTTGTATCCGGTCTCATACCAAAACGAGACTCATCAGAAAAGCACACGAAACGCCATTGTTCTTCTGCCCAATTTCTGTGTTCAAGAGCCCATTGATATCGAATCCTACGATTGTGCATTGCTATAGGTGGTACCCGTAGCGGTCTTCGGGAATGAAGGTTCACTTCATGCAAGCGGTTTCTGACTGTTTGGTCGCTAATTAAGTTCCCTGAAGAGTGATGAAGCCTCACGGCTAACATCATGGCGGTTATTGTTGGAGCTCTTCGAGTTAAGATTTGAATGTATCGGTCTTGTCTCCGTGTGGTGCAGCGATACCGTCCTCCATGGCGCTCAGCCACGGTACCAGTGCTTCGGTAACGTGTCCAAAGTCGACTGATAACACTCTGACTTGTATTCAGAGCTAAAGCCACAGTACGTTGCCGGGAACCAGCTTCTATCATTCCCACGGCTCTGAGCATTTCTTCCCTGCTTAAATGACGTCGCCGCTCCATAATAACGTTGGTTTTAATCAGTAGTAGGGAAACAGTAGCACTAATAATGTCTTCAATGCGTTGTATGTTTTTATAGGGAAAATATTGACAGCTGATTTTCATCTTTTACTCGAATTTGATTCACAGTTCCTGATTCAAATTATGAAATGCACCAAAAAGGATCCATATAAATTTATAAAATCATAAATTTATTACAAAGCCACATCTCAATCTCAAGAAATCCGCATAAAAATGCTTGATCCCTAGACACTTTTGATGTGTGTATTTACGTGATGGTAACAATTATTTATTTAAACTTACGTAAGACTAGCTTTTCCCCGTGGCTTCGTTCGCGTTTTGTGTCAGAAATCATTTCGCGAGAACTAAAACATTCCCGCGTGATGATTATGATTCGATGATTAATACAGCGTATATTTTTCGAGGAAAATAAAATAAGTTTTTTTTTCTGTCCATCTTTCAAGACCTTTTTTCTCAGGAACGCGTGGACGTATCAAGTTGAAATTAATATCAAATACTCATGTTTACTACCCCTTGGAGCAATGAAAATTAAAATCAACGCGATCAAAAGACATGACCGTTCATGTATATTGCATATTTTGCTAAGGCTTTATACTTCCTTTTGACCTAAAATCATGTGACAAGAAGCAATGTTTTACATCACAAGTAAAGGAAAAAAATGCTATATAATCCTAAAATTTATTTATAATACAACCATTATCATTATGATTAAATATAGCAATTATTTTGTCATTGAAGTCATAGTGACCATAATAAATTAATACTAAGGATACTGTAGATAGCAACTTTGTGAATCATACTTAAAGGTGTCATAAAGGTATTGCCTACGGGAGGCAGGGTTGTCAGATTTGGTGTTTGAATTTTCCCTAAAATAAATTAATTTCAATTCCCCCCCGAAATTAACCGCATTCAAATTGGTCAAACTGTTCTGGAGGTAAATGGGAAGATTCGTTTGGGCACAAACAAACAACCTTTCACGCGAAACGCATAAACCTCCGTTCCGTCGCTTCGTGGGTAAAAAAACTTTTCTTCTTGCTTATACAAATCATAAAATTAGACAGCGAGTCCAGTTGATCAATTCAAAAATAGTTTTGGGCGATTGGATCCGCGGGTCCCATCTGAGTGGGATCAATTTATGAAAGAGTCTCTCAACCATCCATCCATGTCCATCCATTTTCATTTTCTACCTTTTTTTGTCATTTATCCTTTGAACAAAAAATGAAACAAAATATGACGAATGTCGCACACTCGTAGTACAGTCGAACCAAACTACCCTACCACCTTGTATCTGCCTGCTAGGTATCGAATTTTGTGTCAGTGTGAAATAATATACCATAAAAATGAAAATTTGTGGAAATGTCGGACTGTACAACTTTCTATGTTGTACAGTCCAACATTTCCTCAAATTTTCTCTCAAAGAGATGTCAGCCTGCTGGCACTAAGAAGGAACATGGGTGGTTTTAGTCAGTAGAAGCCTGACACTCCCTACCGCTCTGTCCTGGAGAAGACATTTGATGATTTCCCACCCTCCCAATAAAATAAAAACTTGGCTTGACCTCAGAAAACAATGCCAATGTGCAAATGCAACGTTAGCCTTTTTTTTAACCAACCTAAATAAAATTGAAAACGTTTACTGTTTTAGCGAAAGTAATGGTCATTCGGAGAGAGTAATATTTTGTTTTTTCTTAAGGCGACTGCGTTGGTTAGTGGGTTTTTTCGTCAGATATTTCTCAGTGGGCACCACGGTGTTTGGATTTATTTCTGGTTGGCTATAGGCTTGCTCCTATTTCATGATAATTAAAACATATCTAGTGTTACAACAGCCTGCTCACAGCGTGCCACCCTAGCCAGCCAATGACAGCTAACCATAACCATGCCACTCTAGCAAACCATAGCCTTGCCACTCTAGCATACCATAGCCATGCCACTCTAGCATACCATAGCCATGCCACTCTAGCCAGCCAATGACGGGCAACGACTCGCGAGCCAATCACAGTCAAGCGAAGACACCGCCATAACTACCGGATGCCTCCGGTGGGGATATCAGTCTATATAATATGCCCTGTAAGCTCAGTTTCGAGGTCTTGTCGCGCTCGATTGTGAAACCTGTAAGTCGAGACTCTGTCCGAATAAAATAATGAATCAGTTCCTGTCTATTCTTTACCACTGTCGTAACAGTCAGAAGTGGGATCGAATAAAAAAAAAACCTACGATAAAACGACTCTCTGCTACTTAAAAGTCAACGGTCACCTACTGTGGAGGACGAGGTCAAAAATTCAAACGAAGAACGTACGTCGATGCACACCGCCTGCAAGGAAAATATTGTCTCCCATCCCAGTAGTACAAGGCACAAATTGAAAAAGCGGGTGACAATCTGGATGGAACACGAAGCGACTACCCTCAGTATCGCATCGTTCATTCCATAATTTGACCTTGAAAAAGAAGACTGCGGCCAGTAACCACCTGTGAGACACTTTGAGTTACAAGAAGTATCCATCTCTCTGCCAGCAACGGTTCTACGGTAAATTAAGACTACCTAAAGGTTGTCAACAGCAACCAAGGACATGGAAGGAAGGAACCGACCTACTTCACGCTGAGAGCTGCCAGGAACCATGCATAAATAACAAGGTCAGTAAACATGCCAATATTTGCCAAATTAGCCAAATGCCATTAGCCAAATATATAAGCCAAATGTGTTTTACCATGGAGTGCCCCATGAGTTGATAATTATGCGAATCGTAGACAAAATAATTTGGTAAGCCCGATAAGTAAATCTAATCATAGTCAGTTAATCTGTATAATATTATCCCGGTACGAAAAAAATATGTTTTACGAGTAGGTACTAGTTGTGTACTAAAGAGTTGAGAACTTAAAATGTACATATTTAGTTCAAGTGCGCATTAGATTATCCAACAATAACAATTCCAAAGTAAATCATGTAGATCAGATACTTATAAATAGCTACAATAATTTTATTAAACTATTATCAGAGATATAGATAGCATTCCTGGGCGATCTCTTGCTACCGCCAGCCGATATTCAAACAGTTTTAGACTTATTGGATAAAGTTCTTGACAGATTGAAAACGAGGAACTTAAAATTAAATATGAGGAACTGCTAATTTTTACATATTTCTTAATTAGGGTATAAAACATCATGACGCGATGGCATTCAACCAGGTGAATTTAAGTTGATCGTCTTAATTTCTCATCCCGAGTAATGTAAACGAAGTGCGTCAGTTTATTCTATCTAGTTCTATCTAGTTACTAAAGAAAGTCCATTCATAACTTAGCAATAATAGCTCGCCCGTTTATCAAACTTAAAAAAAAAAGTACGATGTGGGTATGAGGCAAGTCACATAAATCTTGTTATGAAAAAAAAAAAAATGTTATAGGTCGGTATTAGTGATTATGTAGGTACGATCCTAGTTTTCCAACAGAAATTCACACGTATTGCAGGTATTGCACGTATCTTTTATAAAGTAGATTGACGGTAGTTTGCGCCCTGTCTTTTAGTTTAGTCGCGTTACAAGTCAGATAGAGTGTTTATCATGATTTTGGGCTTGAATCCCTTGCAGTGATAAAATTGTTGCTAAGATTTCGTATTATGACGTGTTATGTAAAAATGTCCATGTAATTCGGACTGTACTGCAGTACGCGATACAATGACTAATCATGGTCTTATGCCATGTATTGCCCAATATTACTTTTCACTATGGTGACCGATGAGCCAAAGCCCAAGCAAGCTAAAACGAAAAGCCAAAGTCAAAGTCTATGCCTATCTTAGGTAAGTAGATTGTTCGATAGATGCCGTTTATTGTGTACCATTTAGACGTGAACGATTTGTTCAGTACTGTGCAATGACAAGATGAAAATCCGAAAAGTAGTATTGTTTTACTGCGAAGTGGATGTACAGATACCTATAGTGAGTAATTGTGTAATCGTTGATGGTAGGCTATAACGTAAACAAACCTTTACGGTACCAGATTAGTTGTGTGAGTTGTGTCAAACTTCGCGCGATGGAAGATATTACAAAATGCATCATGACAATAACAAGGAGTAAAACGAAGTTCTGAATTTTATAAATATCAACAAAATTTCTGATTTCCAAAAATAACCCGATTTATAAGTAAATATTATTATGTGACGTCATGTTTACATTGTGCGTACTGTAAAGGGGATAATGTAGGAAAGAGGGTTAACGACATCCAATTCTAAATCTAACTTAGCTCTGATAATACATGACAGTAGCAAGCTAAATTTTAATTTTAAAATGGTGATAAAACTGATGTCCTGAAACGAGGCTGCGCCTGTGGGTGGGTATCTTGGGGGCCAGAGTTGCATTAACTTAACATTAGTACTTAAAAGCTTTAAACACATAAAATTATTATATTGGAAAAATAGAAAAACGTATTCTTGTGTATTGGTGTGTATAAGTAATGAAGTTTTGCCATCGACACGCTAAGAATTATGTGTGTGAGTATGTACATGTATGTATGCGTGCGTCTTAATGGTATGATGTAATTAACTTAAATTGTTTCTTCCGTTTCTTCAAACGATAGTTTGGCAAAACAGTTTATTTATATTTTCTTACATGAAAAATGTTTCATGTTTTTAATGTCGCAGATAATATGGAGTTCTTATAATACTGTTAATATTACAACCGGGTACCTATAAGCCTTACGATTTATCCCAGATCGGGTTGCTCCAGGCAACCAGGGCAATCTAGGTGCGGTAGGGTTATCTCAGAAATGGGACGTAACTTAGATACAAGGTGAAAAATGATAATTCAAATTCAAACTCTTTAATTCAGACAAGTGTCCATAGTGTTAGTAACAACAAAATAACTTAACGACTAGGGTTAGTAAACTTAGTGTTATGGCAAAAGAAAAAAAAAAAAAGGAAAGGAAATATGTTACCTAATAGTGTGATTTACAAAAAAAAAAAACTATGATTATGTAACTTTGGCGCCAGGCGATGACTACTGGCGGCAACAAGGTTTAATGCTTTTAACATCACGCATGTAATACCCAATGGGTTAGGCAGAGGTACTTATACTCATGAGTACACACACATTTCGCCAGTAAATTGAAATGAATTAAAAAGTGTTTATTCATGGTTACATCCGTGCTACATGGTGTATTACTTCTGTCATACTGTAAAACAGTGATATTTAATTTAAATGTAACAAATTGTTGGTACGTTTCCATCAATAACAACGTCACTTTTACCTACAACTAAACACATTTATTGAACACAAAAGTTGACTATAACGTAATGCTATAACATTTAAGTTGCGTTAAAACACTTTAATTAATAGCGGTGAAGCCGAAAACATAAGCTAGTATGGCATAAATATATACTTATACAACAATAAATAATCATAAATGGAATCTACACATCTCTTGTAATGAGGTTTTTACATAGGTGTTAAAAACAAACTTCCCTAATTTATTTTAAAAGACATTTTCGTGGTACAGCTATTTTCTTAATCGTAAGGTATGTCGTTAAAAATTGTTGGTACTAAGCATTTCCTACATCTTTGTCCATAATAATTAGTACAAGTGGGTACCTACTACAAATCTTCTTATGCATTTATTCCTTTTACTTCAGCTTAAAGTCCCATGCTATAGGGGGCGACCCAGGTTAACTCTTGTTCGTTAGAAGATTGGTTTTCTGGCCCACATTAACTGATATTGAGGAGTTAGGTAATGATTGACATAAACTAAGAAGTGTGAAAGGTCATATTATATGATACAACGGGTTTACAGGTTGAGTATCCGCTGTAACATATCGTAGCAGTGCTTTTGTCTGATAGCACCAGTAGTGTGAAAGAACAATTGAAAACCGAAGATTTCATAAATCTCCTGAGAGGTCTATTGCCCCATTTTAACTTGGTTTTTCTGAGCTGACTTGTAATCACTGTTTTCTTGTTTCCATTGCGGGAGCAATTGTTCCAGGACGGCCGAATGTTACAACAGCCTGCTCACAGCGTGCCACCCTAGCCAGCCAATGACAGCTAACCATAACCATGCCACTCTAGCAAACCATAGCCTTGCCACTCTAGCATACCATAGCCATGCCACTCTAGCATACCATAGCCATGCCACTCTAGCCAGCCAATGACGGGCAACGACTCGCGAGCCAATCACAGTCAAGCGAAGACACCGCCATAACTACCGGATGCCTCCGGTGGGGATATCAGTCTATATAATATGCCCTGTAAGCTCAGTTTCGAGGTCTTGTCGCGCTCGATTGTGAAACCTGTAAGTCGAGACTCTGTCCGAATAAAATAATGAATCAGTTCCTGTCTATTCTTTACCACTGTCGTAACACTAGCGAAAGGTGGGTTTACTTTTAGGTAAACCTCTCACAGATTCCAGGCAAGAAATTATGTTATGTTTTTCTTTAGTGAATACTTTACATTTTCATTGTTTTGGACTAGAAGTTATATAGAAAAACATGCTGTCTTTTGACTTCAATTTTGTTCGCTCGTCCACTAAGAAAAAGTGACGAGTAGATGACAACCAAATTATATTGTATTCTGTCAATTCTATCCTAAAAATCTAGACATGAAAACCGCCATCTTGGATTTCAAGTTCATTAACGAATAACCTGTCAAATGCACACAACAAAGACTTCATTATAATTATGTTTTCCTATATTAAAACATCCCGTAACGCTTCTGTGAGCAACTTAACTAGAATTATAATGATTATATATTTTTCCGTGATAAATAGGTTTGGCTTAAATTGCTTTGCCAGTAATGCATTGTTCGTTTAAATGCTCAAATTGTTGCCAATTGCTCTTCAGTTGGTTGAAGTTTACCGCGCTATGTTTAACTCGTTAACCTGGGGGTTTTTTATATTATGTTACCAACCGGTGATGGTATAGGTACTTAGTCATCATCAGCCTATAATGTTCCCACTGCAGGGACTCAGACCTTCTCTCTAGGAAAGGTATGGGCTATAATCCACCACGCGGGCCCAGTGCGGTTCGGCAGATGGCACATATCTTCGAATTGTTTGGTTCTAAGACATGCCGTTTCCTCAAGATGTTTTCCTTCACCGTTTTGAGAGCAGTGGTGATGAAATAAATTACACACAGTAATGCGGTTGCCTGAACCCACGACTCACTGCTCGTAAGTCGCGGCCGCCACCACTGGGCCACCACTGCTCTGTTATGGTATTGTAACTAAGAATAATATAGAAGACACCACAGCTTATTATAGAAAACCGTGTAAGCTGCTAGTAGGGTAGTTCACCAATAATACTTATCGTCCTATCTCTTTGTGGCGACAGTCACATCTATCGCAACACATGCAAACTAATTGGCTAAACCTGCATCGCGCTATCAAAGTTGTCCGCGACATTAGCCTATATAGAAAATCCCGACTTGCATATGTCGGGCAGTTAGCCCACCAGACACAACACCCGTCTGGTCGGAGGATCCTCCCTTTCCTATGGGGGATGAGGAACTTTACACCATGTTCCTCAAAAAATAAAAAAAATGTTCTTGATTGTTGGTTGTTGTTGTTATTATTATAAATTAGTTATGTAAAGCTTGAACGATCTTTCCTTTGGCGTAGGTATGCAGTAATGCGTACAGTACAAATTGTGTAAATGAGGTGTTGCGCAAAAAATATTAGCTGAAAGTGTCCAAGTCGTCGCCATGGCCCGACTCAATTTGAATTGTCACCGACACGCATAATATTTCCCGCGTGGATGGCTAATCTCCACTAAAATTGACCGCCTTGACCGAAAACGGTCTAGACAATTATTACCCACTAATTGGCTAGTGATTACCCAAGTGACATAACACCACAATATAATAATTCCCGCTCTAAACGAAGCTCTAAAAAAAGCAAATGTTCTATTCAAGAATATCACACGACTTAATTTATGATTTCCTTTAACAAATTGATGTTTACGTAAAACCCAAGCCTTAATGTTGTCTCTGTCCGTCATATTGCAATACCTAATTGTCCTATAATAATATATATATATATATATAATAATAATGATGAGCAGGTAATAACGATTATATGTTTTGATTGATTGTTTATGCTAAGAAATCTTGTCATCATAAATCTGAAATATGATCATTACGTCTTTAATCCCCTAACTAAAGTACAAGACAGACAGATCGCAATGGTGTGCGATAAGTATTAACTGATTGTACACCAATTTACCAGTTTATTTTTTATTAACGTTGCCCCGCAATTGAAATGTCAACTGTATTTTGGTTGCGTTAATAAATATTTAAATAGCTACCCCTAGGGTACCCTAGGTCTTACAAATGTTTGTTACGTCCGGGAATCGAACCCGCGGCACGTAGCGTAACAGTGGACGGCCAATGCGAGAACCGTACCATACACTTCAATATTATTTTTATGCGTAGAAATAATTAGTTTTATGCACAGAATGCTAGATTGACGGCATCGTGAAGGGTGTGTTTTCAACTTGTATAATACACCCTTTTATTAGCCATGCTTCACTGATCTGTACGACTTTAATCCAAGTAGATAGTGTATATATAGGTGGATGATTCATAGTTGTGGGTCTGCCTAATACTTTAAAAAAATACACTGACTATGAAACTTTCGGGAAACTGACTACCTGTAACGACTGCCAAACATCTACAAATATCACCAACAGCTATACCATGCTTTCTGAGGCTCCGAGGATACTAGGTACATAATAGGTGGGCACCCATCTACAGTCCAACCTAAGCAAGCGCGGTTTAACCTGAAGATTAATCTGAGCGTCTGGTATTATCTACCAATACTGCCAATAATCATCATCATCATTTCAGCTGAAAGACGTCCACAGCTGGACATAGGCCTCCCGCAAGTGTCGCCACATTGACCGGTCCCGTGCATTTCGCTAGCGGATCCCCGCAACCTACACGACCAGGGCTATTGCGTATCTTTTAAATGTCAGTGGCTATCATATTGTCCATGGATTAACTGTCAAATTGGTTATGGTTTAGTACAAAATGGAACCATTTGACAGTTACTTGATAGACACTATATGATAGCCACTGTCATATAAAAGATACGCAATAGCCCTGCAGATCATCGGTCTTCCAAGTGGGAGGTCTTCCAACGAAACGTCTTCCGGATCGCGGTCGTCACTCCATAACTTTTTGACCCATCGGTTATTCGTTCTACGAGCAATGTGCTGCCTGCACTTAATACTACTAAAATACATTAAATCCATCAAACACAACAAATAGAATCTTAATCAAGAAGCCTAAAATGTATCGAATCGTATTGCACGTGTAATAATTTGCCGCAGACCAGTTGAAAACGCACGTAATGAAACCGATGCAAGCGTGGAGGGATCCGCTACGGTTCAACGATAAGGAATTTTAATATCGATACCTTAAACTGTATAGCAAAAAAGGAATTAACGTTTCCGTTTACTGTATTTTTTGCGAGTGAATTTCAGGACTGATTCAGAAGCTAAAATTGCTTTTTGATTATGTTCTGTCTGTTTGATTTTTTCAAGCAGCTGATAGCTTATTCGGCTTAAAGAGCATACGTCATCATCATCTGCCTAACCTTTACCAGCTTTGTTGGCGTTGGTTTCCAGTCTAAACGGATACACATCCACACCCGGGTTAGTAGTGGGTCTGATACCCCGGTAAGACTGGTTGACAGACTTTCAAGCCACTGACTGAAACAACGACGGTCAAAGATCTTCAAATGACGGGAGTTGGGATCAACGCCTTAACGTGCATTCCGAGGCACAGAGAAAACACAAATTAATGCTTTCGGAAACAGGCAGACAGGTCCATGTTCAGTTACTTTTCGCAGAAAAAAGCTGTGGAAAGGAAAATTGAGATGAGCTCCCCGCCCATCCCGTAGCAGACGCCCCCGGCGTTCGGCAGAAGGTGGACAACGCCTTCTAGCCCCTCCAAACAGGACGGGTTTAGGGACATCTTTTGCCCCCATCACACTGGACAAGAGAAGGTGCAACACGCACCCCTATTAGACATACCAAAAAGAGTGAATTGTAAACTTTCCATAAAATTACACTTTACTCCCCTCTAGGATGAATGAATAGATGGAGAACATTAATTGAGGATTTCCACGTCGATAAAAAAAGACGAGCGATCAAAATGAGCGCTGAGTGTGTTTAGTTTCTGGCCTGGCTGGTACTTTCTGAGACTAATAAAGTCTCAGAAAGTACCATATCCATATTTCTCATCTCCAACAAAAAAAAACAATACTTCGCGGTGTTTGTTGGACTACAACGTCAGTCACAGAGGGTATAAAGTCGTCAAGTACTTTGGGAACTGTCATGGACAACTCCACGACTTTTTAACCTTGTTAAAAATATTTTATTTTACATGGAGTAGTTTGGGAACTGTTTACTACTTTACATAGTTAATTATTGACCATTTATATTAAGTTCAGAAAAAAAGACATTTGACATCTCAGCTATTGGTGAACCACTTGATAAGTCTGTTAGCACATCATAATTTAACGCTTTCTATAAACTGCAAGTGTTGAAGGCTGTTTAATAAAAGCTGAAACAACACAAAAAACATCGAGTTGACACAAAAGGCGAAATCATAATGGATTTCACTGATTTGTTGACCGTGAATAAAGAACCCGTTTTGATTTCCGTAGTATCGAAAAGTACAGATAATCGAATTTCACACTATGAGACCTGTCATAATGTGCCGTGACTTATTCACATGTTTCAATTGGACGGTTCGCGTTGTTTGAATACTCGCAATGTATGTTGTGTTTTGTCCTTCCGTTATTATTCAAAATCAACAGTCATTCATTCACACTAGGCTGATAACCAGCACTTTTCGAACGTCATAATTTATTTAAAAGAGACAGTCTCACAAAACACCCACCCTTCCACACTTCCTAGTGTTTCAACTGAGAAGAACAAGTGGAGGAACAAACTCCTCAGCAACACATCTTTCTGTTAGGTTAGATTAGATTAGGTTATTTTCTGTACCTAACACACAATTTTATACCCATACCGAAACTGTATCCTAAAAATTTATTCCATGCAATTATAAAATAATTTTACAATATTGGATTTTCACATTAGAAATCACATGCTTGTGTTGATTATTATCAATTCAGTTATAAATTATGTACCTATCTAATAGAAAAAATGCAGTAATCATTTATATCGTAAATTCATAATATAGATAGATTATTGTTATTTTTAAGATTAATCAATATTCACTATTATTTATTTATATTATTATTTTATTTCTTCATTATTATTATTTTTCAAGTTATTATTTTTATTTTTTACATGCATGGACCCCTCTTAGGTAAAGGCCTCCTCCAAAGATTTACATTTGTCTCTGTCTCTGGCGACATGAATCCAGTGCGGTCCAGCGACTTGTCGTTGACCGATGTCGTCCTCCCAGCGCGTGTACGGTCGACCGACGCGCCGCCGCCGCTTGCCTCGTGGACTTTCCCATGTAGTTACTTTCGATGTCCATCTCTTATCTTTGAGTCGTGCTACGTGGCCAGCCCACTTGAATTTTAATCTTTGAGCATATTTGAGCGCATCTACTGTTTTGGTTATGCTTCTTATTTTTGTATGACAGATTCTATGTGTTTTTTTTTATATTGAGCATGCTACGTTCCATTCCCCTCTGGCAAGTTATTTTTTTTTTCTTGATGTTATTCGTAAATTTTCACGTCTGGCAAGCTGTATTTTACCATGTCTTACATATGCTTGCCAAACATGCTTTACTATACTTTAAGTATATTCTTCCTTGGTGTATATTGTGGCACATGTATGTTAGGATATAATTGTCTTTGACTAAATACAAAAAATTCAACCATGGATTCATTGTTTTCTTAACAAGTTTTTCTTAATTATTTTACCGTGGTGATTCAAGAGAATCCGCCATATCTTTTAGGTTTTAATGTCTCAAGATGCATCAGCACCGTCACGCAGTGGGTGCTAGAAGACGGTTGTCGCGCCTTTGTGACAGGCCAGAGAAATCCGCACATGAGAGAAAAGTGAAAGGCTATAGAAAAACCTTTGCCCAGTAGTTAGACAATATAGGCTAAAAAAAAAGGTTTTTAGGACCATTTTTTAAATTATGGTCCGCCATTGAAAACCCAATTATTTGCCTTCTGAGTTACTTCATTAGTTTGCACTACTGTCCTTTTTAAATGTCCCGTTATAAAAAGCTTCCTTTCAGCCATTGACTGATTATTTCCCTAATATTTTTTTTTTCTATTATTTCCAGTTCGACCTCGCCTGTCAGGACTGGAAGCGATCCTTAGTGGGTACGGTCCACAACGCTGGGTTCTTCATAGCCATACCTCTAACCGGACTCATATCAGACAAATATGGCCGACGGCCCGCGCTTATATTTGCTTCGGTGGCCAATGGCGTCTTCGGAGTTATTCGGGCATTGTCGGTTAATTACGACATGTTCGTTGTATTTGAATTTTTGGAACCAGCATTCGGTGGGGGAGTTTATACAGCGTGTTTTGTACTTGGTAAGTGAGCTTTTTACTTAATTTAAACTACAGATTTATTTTTGATATATAATATTATCTACCTCTTTTAGCAAATGAATATTGGTGATCCAAAAGCTGTAGAGGTTATTATCTCATTTTTTCTGTGTAATGGCCTAATAATATTATTATTCAGACTGTGTTCTGTACACTCACATTTCTTCGGTTTAGCTTAAGTTCTATCTAAAATTAGGCCAGCCTGTGGTAATCAACTAGTTATATATAACATATTCCAGCAACAATTTCTCAGTAATCCTGAGAAATTTCAGATGGAATAATCCAATAATAGTTCAGGACTAAAGACTATCACTGATTTATACCAACAAGCTTGTACTGAAATTGAAAAACCCTGGTCAAGAATGTTACCTCAAGTAAACGGTATCAAAATACATAAACATCTAACACAACCACGTCTCAATAACTAAGGTCATTGTACGCGGAACACTGACAGCAGAAGTACCACCATTTTCCTTGAAATTGGAACGGCGAAGGCAAAGTGACAGTTCTAACGGAAATACCTAGCCATAGACATTGATTATATTGTTTCAAACATGATACTTTACTGCCAGTTATTTCGTAAGAGGAAAATTCCAAACTGATATTCTCGTTAGAAAAAATAATGTGAAGAATGGTATTCATCCCGTGTTTCCAACGTTGGTGTAAGAGTACACGAATAAGCAACATTAGTTACACCTGAATGTGCATTTAATAATAAGTGAGTATGATTTTCTAATTTCGAATGCAAATTGGTTTTGATGTACTTGTTGATTAAAAAGAATTCTTTTGTTTTGAATTGACTTCTTTATCGCGTAGTTAGTACTTAACCTGACTTAAGATTTTATATAATTGATAAACTCCAGGATTCATGCAGCTCCAGTCTCATATGGGAAAGATATATTTTTTTCAAATTAAAAACGCATATTCAATCTTAAAACAAGGAAGTACTGTTAAAAATCAAGTAAGAAGTTGAATCACTGTAGCAAGTGTTACTAACCAGTCTAGTATTGATATCCGAGATAAAACAAACGCATTACTGGCTGTTTCCTTGCAAACATGGTCTACCTACCTAATAGTACCTAATTGGTAATTTATACAAAGGAACAGAATCGATCAACGGCCACAAAGATTTATTCACCTTGATTATTACCTTCCTCTATAAGGATCAAATGGTTGCGACTTGCGTGTGAACAAAGACCAATTCTAATAAAAAATAATTGATACAAGTACACAACTAGTTATAAATGTATTCTGTCCCATTGGACAGAATACATAAAATAATTGATACAAGTACACAACTAGTTATAAATGTTTTCTTTATATTTCATCTTCTCCGATCTATCCTTTGGGAATATTAGTCTAGATCGTCACGCCAGCGATTCTGGGCCTGCCTCGGTTATGAAATCCTTCTTCATTCATACACCCACTGAGTGACTGTCACAGCCCATCTGCCCGGCTTCATCCAAGAAACCTGACCTGCCAAGTCTCACTTAAACCTTACTTATTACCAACATCGGCGATGCCCGTTTTAGACCAGTTCAGCCTTGAAGAATATATATTCGTGGCTGCAAATTTTCCTCCAGTCAAAGCGAAAAATTCCAATTATATTTTAACTTAGATCTATTTTCGTATCGTACCTTTACAGAATATCTCTGTTTACCCTACCAAATTAACACACAACTCAATTAAAAAAGTAAAGCACCAGTATTTACCCCAATCCTGTCACCAAATTATTGTCACGGTAAATACCGAAATTAGTAAGAGTCCTAAACAAACTGGCTAGGACCCAGTTTTGGGACCTTCCTCGACAAATAGGCTTCAGGCTTAAGTTAGAACCTTGGAATAATATTTGAGGGCTCCGAAATTATCGCGACCTCGAACCTGAAATTGTGGTCCTTTGGGTCTTTTTAAGTTGATAATGCCAAAATTCGTGTGAAAAATGCGTCCGTGTGGAAAGATTTTATCATTTGCTGGGATCAAATTCGAGAACCGTTTATAATTAAAAACTGTTTTAAACTTCATGGCTTATAGCTAAACTAGCGTCCTCAGAGAAATGAAAAATCTTTGAGGATATTTCGTAAGTGACGACCTATCGAAGCCTTCATTTTACATCGTAAGGAACAAACCATTTTCTCCTAGAGCAAAATAATTCGACGACATGTATGGTGATATTTACTGTCTTGGCCCCCGTTTTGTATGACAGCCTACTTTCAGAAGGATTATTTTTTCGATTTAATTCAAAGGCTTAGACTTATGTATGTATGTGTTAGGTACAAATGTCTCACTCTTGCCTTCTCCAAACGTAGAATAATATGTATTTTTAGCTTAACCTTTGCCTGAAACGGTGAAAGATTCAAAACATGGACGTTGATGGCCAAAAGACCATTGAACCGATTTATACAAATTAAACAATTTACCGCTTCATTGACTGCAAGTACCGTTTTAGCCATGTTTTAGCAATCTTATACTGTCTCCATTCATTCAGAATATTTTTATCAACCACTTTACTTTTTGCTATTTTGTCTTTTTTTATTATTTACACTGGAATAATTTAAAGCAGTTTTTATTGCTCATAAAAAGATTAACATTCACTTTTCTTTTATTATTTTATAAAAACATGAATTGTTAAACGGCTTCACATGGGTAGGGGTCGAAAATTATTCCACGAGATCGTAAACGAACCAAAAGTCGCTGCGTCGGAAGGCCTTCCACTAGGTGGACCAATGACCTGGTGAAGGTTGCGGGGATCTGCTGGATACAAGACGCACGGGACCGGTCATTGTGGCGACACTTAGGGGGAGGCCTACGTCCAGCAGTGGACGTCTTTCGGCAGAAATGATGATGAGATCGTAGAACGGGGACAAACAAGTATTCTACATATTAGTAAGGACACAAGTCATGATCTACCTGCCTACCATCAAACCAAAAACAGCAGATACTTACTTTCATATGCCATGTTCGACGTGAGACATTAATCTATTATGACTAGAAGACAGTTAAAAGGAGTTAAACGGCCTTATTACAAAAGTGGCTAAACCTGGGTTTAACTTAGACTTGGTTTATCTCGCATACCGTCACTTTCTTTTAAATATTTTCGAAGTGAATTGCAATGGTGTTGAAGTGAATGCTTGATGGTTTATCTTAAATGCCGTCTGGCATGTGAGATAAACCAAGTCTAACTGCTGTACTCAGAGATATTTAATGATTACTTAAGCTTTCACTTAGTACTTTTTTTTGTATGACAAAACTATCAAAATCTTTACTATTGATGGCCAAGTAACCATTAAAGCTCTCTGAGTGCGGCATTAAGATTTGTAATAGGGCTGAAAAGGACCCTGTTAGATTCCCAGGCCGGGGACAGTGTAATTGTTTTTTATTTATTTATTTATTTATTTAAACTTCATGCACAAACGTGGTACATAGGCGGACTTAATGCCACAAGGCATTCTCTACCAGTCAAGTCAGTCAGTCAGTCGGTTTTTCATCAGATGATCATTCAGATATGATAAGAAACATACCTTGCGATATGTGGGTGTACTATTAGCTGCACCTCTACGTTACTTGCTGAGGATTACAAGCATACTGTTATGTAAAATTGGGATATCCAATCATTATTGCAAATGGAACATGACATGCAAAAGGGGATCGGACAAAAAAATACTAATTAGTCCGTCAGATAGATTTCCAAAAAATATTGAACAAATATTTTTTATTTTTTCACATAAACAAAAAATTAAGACGATATAGTGTTTCGAAAACTCGTTAACTCCTCGAAAACGTCACATGTCAGTACATTTTTTACCAACAAATGACGTCAAAACCCCCCACCACCCCCACTCATGATCTTCGAGGCGTTTTATCTCCGTAATTTTTTATTAATTTTATAAAACAAAAAACATGTATTCAATATTTTTCGATAATCTAACTGACGGACTAATTAAAATCATATTTTTTTGACCCAGTACGATCCACTATTGTAAATAAAAAAAATTTGCAATGACTCATCAACACACAGTGCACTATTTTTTGTTTAGTCTTTTATGGAATTTTTAATTTACAGCAAGACAAAATTGAACTTTTTTCATTCTTTGAATAGTGCTGTTGTTCAAAACGAATCTCGGAAGTTCTGCGAATCATCTAAGTCGCTTTTTCCTTATCAACCGTCTAGTGAACAAACGTTTCGTGATTCTCGGAATTGTCACTAATATTACTACTTATTCTAAGTTTAGCCATTAGCACCCATATAGCCTTCGCGATTGATTGCCTTATAATTCAGTTGAAACTAATTTACGGCTTTTTGTAACTCATCTTCCGGTCTTTGTTTTAGATCCTTTCTTGCAGTGTTCATGGGAAACCGGTAGTTAGGCTTTGTTGCTTCATGGAAACCAAAAAATTTGCCATTCACACCTTTTTCCTTTTTTGCGTAAACTCAATGAAGCGTTTGAAGTTCGAAATCGCGAGGCGTCGTCGTTGGTTGTTTATTTTACGAAAGATGTTTTCTAAGGTCATCGACACTTTAAAATTGTTTATTGAAGACAGTGTCTATTTTAAAAATAGATGGGGGTTTCAATTCTCAAATTTCATTCTCAAGGTTTGCCAACGTACTATGGTATGGAGCGCAATGTCTTAGGTGTAATATTAACGCATCGTGGTCGAAACACCACGCTGCGCTCCATAGTTCAAATCATTAACGAATAACGTGGCCCAGAAAGCTGCCCATCTTAAATGGAACTGAGCAAGCTATGTCGGTCGCATACAACTTAGGTGAGCCCGTAAAGCTCAGTATTGGTACCCTAAAACAGTGGGACGGGGTCGCGGCAGTCCACAAAAGAAATGGCAGGTCGAACTGAATGTCTTACACGAGAATTGGAAAGAAAATTCTTGAAAAATTGCAAATGCACTGAATCGTGGAAGGAATGGAGTAGAGAATGAATGGAGAGAGGCTTTTGCTCAGCAGTGGGACAATATGGGCTAGTTATAATAATAATTAAGAAAGATAAACATTTTACTTTTCAACAAATTGTAGTTGGAGGAACAAGGAAAGGAAGGTGGTTGAAGGTTGGTTGGGTGGGTGGGAAGGTGGGAGGTTGGAGGAATTGTGGTTGGGGTTGGAATTGTAATTGTAGTTGGGTTGTGGTTGGTTGGTTGGAAGCTCAATTTATACTATCACTAGCTTGTGCCAGCGGCTTCGCCCGAGTAGAGTTCGATAACAGTCCCACGGGATCATACTACCGGGATAAGAAGTATCCCATGTGTTAATCCAGGTTATAATCGTCCATCCATCTATCCATCCATACATCCTCACAAACTTTCGCATCCTTCCTACTAGAGTATGGATGTTTGTTACTTTTCACACAAAAACTACTGAACAGATTTGGACAAAATTTGGTACACAGATAGTTTACAACCTGGATTACCACATAGAATAGTTTTTATCCCAATGTTATCTTCCTGTTACTACAAATCAAAGTCAAATTCATTTTTAAAAAGCTCGAATTGCATATTTTAATGGCAAATTGTTTTATATTTATTTTCTTATTAAGGAATAAACAAGGCTTTATTATTATCTTTCCGTGGTATATTTTTCGAGTCGTAGCGAGTGTAGCCGCTGGCAACAGCTAGTTTATATTATTAATAGGAGTAACACTGAAAACTTAAAAATGTATATGTATAGCTCAATTTAATTTTTTTCTAACTTACCATTTTTTCTTGTTTCAGCTTTGGAACTGGTGGGACCTAAAGGCAGAGTCTTCGTGAGTCTCCTGTTCAACACTATGTTCATCCTCGGAGGAGTCACAGTCACCTTGCTTTCCTGGTGGCTTCTCAACTGGCGTTACCTGCTCTTTATCATCTACACTCCCGCTGTCTTCGTCTTCGTGTACATCTGGACCCTCACTGAGAGCTTCAGATGGCTATTCAGCAAAGGAAAATACGAAGAAGGTCTAAACGTTCTTAGTAAATCAGAGAAGATGAATAAAGCGAATGTTCGTAAAGAGCATTACGAGCAAGTTGAGAAGCATGCAACAAAACAGAGAGATGAGAGGAAATGCGAGAATGTAGAAAGGAACCAGTCAACCTTCAACCAGCTTCTAACATCACCAATGATTTGGAAGAGGCTGTTCACATGCTCATTTCTATGGATATCTTCGACTTTAGTCTACTACGGGCTTTCAATAAACGCCATAGAGTTATCCGGGAACAGCTATGTGAACTATATTGTGATATTGGTGATAGAAGCTCCCGCTAATATCTGCAAGCTGATATTCTTGGACAGGTTTGGCAGAAAGAGGGTGATTGCTACTGCCTATTTCATGACTGGATTGATTTTGATCAACTATGGATTTGTTCCAGGTACAGTGAAATCTTTTGGTTTATGGAGTAGAATAAGTTTTGATCATTTTCCATAGAGAAGGAGCAAGAGAAAGAAATAATAAAATTATCTTAGGCAAAGATACAATCAAATTAATAAAGTATAGCTAGAAACGAGGATTAAAAGACAGACTGCTAGATTTTACCCAAGGCGTTTAAAAGCTTTTGTCGACTGTATTAAGTTACTCCGAAGTTCGAAATACCGATGTACAGTATACAGAAAGTTTGTGAGTCCGAAATACATTAAGTAATCAGAATGTACGCTATGACGAAGTACGGTATTTAGAATGTTCGTTACTCCGATGTACGTTACCCCGAAAGTTTGCTACTACGAAGTACTGTATTCAGAATATTCGTCACTCCGATGTACGTTACTCCGAAAGTTTGCTACTACGAAGTACTGTATTCAGAATGTTCATTATCGCGAAGTACGGAACTTCGAAAGTTTACTATGACCAATTACACAATAATAATTGAGAATATCCCTGATCCAAATTCTGAGAAAGTATTTCGAATTAATCAGGTGATTAGTAATTACACTTGCGTATATAGGTACTTTAAACATATAAATAAGGTCAGATGTGGTGGATTGTGGCAGTCGTTCCTTGTAAAACACTGTACTGCAGCATAGATGGAGAAAGATTAGACAGATAAAGACGAAAACGGTAACTCAAAAACATACATACATAAATCCTGAAAACATTACACTTTCGTTTAGGGAGGCCGTGTAATAGACTTGTTTTGGTTTAAAAGTAGTAGTACTAAACTTCAGGTTATTAATATGCATTATTTAATCTATTCAAAACAACCTACTGATTATGAACTAACCTTTCACAAACAATAATATGGTTTTGTTATTATACGCATTACGTATGTATTTAAATGGTAATTCTATACAGTAAACTGTTAAACTGTTTAATGTGTTTGCACAAATCGTTATTTTATTAGGTAAACAAGATAATTACATCCTCATACCGACTGTGATGTTGGTTTTCATTTGTTGTGTTCGATGTATCAGTGACGTCATGTCAGTGGACTTGTAACGTTGAAGCTGTGTCAGTTTTATAACCATCAAAGGTTATAGAACGTAGGTTTTTTTCTAGTTAGATTTGTTTAGCAGCGTAAAGACATCCATTATGTGACATAAGCTTTCCCTTAAAAAAATATAACATTACAACACACCTGTAATACCCAAAGAGTAAGGCAAACGTGTTCATAGTTTTTCATTACTCATACTCTGAAAGTAGGTCATAAGATGCCTGCGGAGCGGGTTGAAAGTACTACTTTTTAGCCCTAGGGAGAATCACTTTCAACTGATAGCTGTCAAATTATAAAAAAAAGAACTTGGTCTGTTATCATATTTTTATTGATCCATGTTCCAAGTTTGTATACAGCCATTCAATTACAGCGCGATTTAAAATTAAAATAACACAAAGTTCTTAAGAACAAAATTAAAATAAAACTATTTCTCTAAAATTACATAGATGGTGACAAAATATTTGCCATTTTTTTTATTAAGAACATGAAAAATACTGGCTGCCATGTATAGCTAGACGACCAGAGGCCAAAAAAAACAAAATAAACGGGAAAGCGACAACATCCGATCAACACTCTTTTTTTTTTTATTTAATAATTTATGTTCTTATTTTCCTCGTATTAAAAAGCACAGTGTTTACCTCGGGTAAATTACTTATTTAGTCCCTCGAACCCCTCACTACGTTACGGGCGCGAAACCCCGTCTCGGGACTAAATAAGTAACTTCCACCCCTTGGGTAACAATGTACTATTATACTCACATCTCGTCATTAATGTTAAAGTCCCATGTAATACCAGGCCAGCCTGCTGCCATAAATCAGGCATAGATCCAAACTCCGTGGCTGCTAGTGAGAAATTCCAGATGGAAAACCCAATAACAGTTTTCCCTACCCAGCGACTCGAACCCAGGACCTCTCGCTAAACAGTCGCACTTGCGGCCACTAGACTAACCGAGGCAGTTCACCAGTATTTTACATTTTACGATGGATGGAACCTATTGCATAGCTATGGCATCTTTATCCTTAAAACAAATACTATTTCCATCAAATACTGATCTGTTTATGTTTTCTGTTACAGCCGGCAACTGGTCCATTCTTCTGTACCTAGGAGGCAAGTTCTTCATAACATTAGCATACAACTCCCTCTATGTGTTTGCTGCTGAAGTATTTCCTACGAACTACAGGACTTCATTATTAGCTGCGTGTTCTACTATTGGAAGGATAGGATCTACTGTTGCACCTCAAACGCCTTTACTTGTAAGTACCTACCTCAATTATCAGTCTAGAGGAAAATGTCTAAAGATGGTGGTTCACGGAGTGCTCAGATCTTATTAAGAATGTTCGTCATGTTTCCAGACAAAGCTCCATAGTTACTCAGAACATGATTATTATAGCATACATGAGTACCTACATTTACCTATACACAAAAAATAAAATATGGGTCACTAACAGATACTCCTTTCTTTGAAACCATGGCAGTAAAAGAATGTACACTAGTACATTCTTTAGTACACTACATTCTTTTTATGTTTATTCATAAAGATTGCCAAGGCTGCATGATTTCCAACGTTTGTCTGCCTAACACAACATCAATAACAAACAAAGCAGTCACAAAAATGAAAAAAAAATATAAGTACAGTATTTTGTTTCCGACAGTAAATTAATTATATTTGCATATGAAAAAATATGTTGTATGATTAAATATGTATTTTTTTTCCTTCCGCAGACGAGGTATTACGAATACCTTCCAACAATGATATTCGGAGGAATGGCGGCTTTGTCAGGATTTCTCGTTCTCACATTACCAGAGACAAACAACCTGAAGCTACCAGACTCTTTGAAAGAAGCAGAAGATCAAGACAAAAGAAAGGTGGTTGAGGAACCTGTAGAAAAAGTCACAGATAATAAAACTAGATTATAATAGCTAATTGAGAGCCAAAGAAGAATGGTTGGAACAAAATAGTGAACTAAACCAAACCAAATTTTGAGGTTTTTAGCGATATTAAGGTCTGTGAAGTGCGTGTGGCTGAATGGCAGAAAGTCTTTGGTCAGGAAAAAAAACATTTATAAATTATGACTCTGTTTCTGTATAGTTTCATATTTTTTTATTAAGTATATTTGTTTTAAATAATTTTCTGAAACACAACAGTTGATTGTGAATTAATGATCAATCAATTGTATGAGTAGAAGCGCTGACTGAGGCACTCTCTCAAGCAGGTTGAGAATTCGTACCAATCACGGATTACGCTTGCCCTAATCTTTGAAACTTTGAAAGGTATAATTAATTGCATGTTTTAGAACCAAAAAAATCGAAGACATGCATGTGACATCTACTCGTACCAACCCGCAGTGGGCCCGCGTAGTTTATTACAGCCCATCCCTCCCCTAGAGGGGAGGCCTTAGCCCCTGCAGTGGGATCATTATAGGCTGATGATGATGAAATGTTATTGGGAGCTTATGGCTATATAATAACAGGAATTCAAATCAATCGTCAGCTTACCTATGCTGTTCTGTGGATATGTGACGACCATTCCATATAGGTATTTTTACCATGGGAAGTTAAAAACTTAAAGCATATTAACAAGAGACCAGACAGGCCAGTCATTTCTATCATATAGGGGATCGGACAAAAAAATAATAATTAGTCCGTCAGATAGATTTCTGAAAAATATATATTTTTAAATATTTTTTCACATAAACAAAACTCGTGAATTCCTTGAAAACGTCACACGTCAGCACATTTTTTACTCATGATCTTTGACGCGTCTTATCTTCGTAAATTTGTATTTATTTGTTATAACAAAAACCACGTATCCAATATTTTTCGATAATCTAACTGACGGACTAATTAGAATCATATTTTTTGAGTCAGTCCGATCCCCTATTGTCACGTAATATATTTTTCTTCTCCAATTTTGATATTTTTAAAGTTTGCTATTTAAATTATTAAACCAACATGCAGTTCATTATTTTCTTCTGAAAAATAAAACGATATTTTTATTTGTCCTCAAAAATTAAAGTCATTACAAGTCAAATGCTGAAATATTAAAAAAAAAAACGATTCCCTATTTAATCTATGTTTCTGTATGAAAATATTCTGTAAATACGTGATTGACACAGCAGTTTCTCTTGTTTAAATGCTTTTAGTAAATCAAAGTCACATCTAGAGGAAAAAATCTATAAGGCTTGTGATTATTAATATTATATTACACATGTCAAATTTAAATAATGGTAGACTTCTTTATGATTATTTAATATGCTTAGTGTAAGAATTAATGATATGAGCCGTACCACGACTAATTATTTTTGTAATATTTTTATTGAGTATTGTGTAAAACTATAAAAATGGTACAACAATTGTTTTTTTCATATTAATATTAAACTTATTTCGAATATAATTATAAACGTACAAATAATACAAAGTAATTGTATAGACCAATAGGTACATAATATTCCTAGTTCTCCAATTAAGTAAATGATCAATGATCAATCTTCTCTTAGTAAGTTAGAAGATGATCCAGCATTATCTGGTTTTAAACCTATCGTCACACTGATGAAATCGGGAATGTTGGGAACGATAAAAACGGAGTTTATTTTATAATCAAAAAAGGCGATTTTTCTGTAGAAAATTAATAACTTTTATATATTTTAAAATTTTCCCACTATTCCTACATCGCTCCCAATTTTTTTAAAGTATGACGAATGTATTTTTTTTAATGCAATACCTTATATCTATTGTAACTATGTTCAATATAATTGTAGATAGTACCGTAAAAATAATGATAATAGAATAAATTAAGTTTTTTTTAATCTGTTTATTTTATTTCCCAAACAATACAATTTAGTGTTAATAAAGTAGGTAAGGACACTACATTTCTACAAGTGAAAAATATATTTATTTTCCCATCGCAGACATTTAAATAAATACAAAGTAAAGCAAAACGGTAACATCGCTAAAAAAAAAGATAGCTTCCTGCTAACTTGAACAGAATTGTAGAAAGTATTTCTGGTAACCAGGGAAGAAAATTTTAACGAAAACTCCCCCTAAACCTACCATTTTTGTGGTATAAAAATAAATAAAACTGGAAAACGATAAAACCCAAACGGTTCACGTCCGAGTTTTAATTTGAAAACGGATTAAAAACTGACGTATTACCCCTGCCTCGCGTTTTGGAACCAACATTGGATAAACATTGGTTTGGGTTAAGGGATGTTTAAACATTTGAAAATTGTATATTTGTTTGAAACTTTCAAAGGTACCTTGAAATAAATTAAAATTAAATTAACCGTAAATAACTTCTTAATCTGCGGGCGCAAAAGGGCAACTGCTGCGTATGAGGTAATGTGCTCGATTTCCGGGTCAGATAAAGTGCTATTCTCGTTTCTGCGGGTTGTTCAAAAGAGATACTTACCGTGGGCTCGGCACAAGGGGCTAAAAAGAAACATGGGTGGTTTTTAGCCAGTTAAAGTCTGACACTGCCTACCGCTCTGCCTAGAGCAGGAGGAGTCATTTGATGATTTCACAACACCCAAAAAAAAGTGCTCTTGGGTTTTTCTATCAGGAATTTTCACGGAGTATAGATTTGGGTCTGGTAGATGGCAATAGGCCCGCCCCCTTTAACATGGGACTTAAAAATAACTGGCAAAATGAGAGTGTTCTACTGGTTACCTCTCTACCTAACCCATTGGCATAACAGGTGTGATGTTATGTTATGTAACTTCTAGTAAAATCAAACATGACAATTTAATAGATAACTAAAGTAAAATATAGTGGAACAAGGTTGGCCCAAAGATAAATTACACAACCATTGATTAAAACTTAACTGCAAGCTACATAGTTAATACCATATTTTTGTCTCAATGGAATTTGCCGTAACTATTTATTAAGTAAGCTGCATTAAATTACAAAGTTATTTTTATAATTATAACCTCTTTTAATTCATCCTTGCGTTTTCTTATCAATGCCATTCAGTGGTGAAATAAGAGCTTTATTTGTTAGTAAGTAATTAAGTAGGTAATAGGTAATATGCCCTCGACTAATTCCTGCAAACCTATTAACTAAATCATTAAGAACAAAGTTACTCAATAGAAATGAAAACATTTATCTGTGTCTACATACTGAAAAATATTAACACCGTTGTGATTTTTTTTACTTGCGGAAACATTGAATTAGGAAAATGTAGTGAGAAAAAGATTGAGTATGAATGTAGATGGCTATATAGGAGTAGACGAAGACCAGTGAAAATAAAGAAAGAAAAAATATTTATTTGTCGCAGAAACACACCGGGCATACAGGAAAAAAACAATACACAAACAACGCTTAACAGATATAAAAAAAAATATACAACAGGCAGGGAATAAAAAAAATGTTGCACGTCGTGACAACGATGGATGGACTGTATGAAGGATGATATGGCTAGAAAGGAGGTGACTACTGACATGACGAGAAATAAAGAAGTATGGAAGAAGACGACATGTTGCGCCGACCCCAAATAAATTGGAGATGAGTGCGAAAACGTCATATTCAGTCAAGATGAAAAAATGTTGAAAGACTTGTAGATTTGTCACATTGTGATTGTTTGGGGACTCGGTAGTCGGTTCGTTTAATTACTTATAGAATTTTATTGATGTTTAGTACCAACAAAAACTGATTTTATTTTCGATAGTACAAGTTACAACATTAAAAAGTTCAAATTCCTTACGTCAAAAATATTTGGCGCCAACATTCGCGCCAATAGTCAGACTTATATTTTTTTTAAACGTTCCATTCCACGGTCCTTTGCATCCAACGGGGAGCGTTCATTGTAATTATGCGTTTACTACGTGATCCCATTTCGTTGTACGTGACTGCGTGGACTTAGCAATATTATAAATATAAAAAAGCCTATTCATTTTACTGATAGCCTCACAAGTAAGCTGATAACGGATGTAATTTTTTATGTCGCGTTCTTCATGTGGTTTTATATGGCATTTCTATTTGCTATGTTATACTTACCTACCTAGGAAGAAATATCTGAATCTCCAACCCACCCAAAATACATTGTACCTAGTATCCCCATCTTCAACACCAGCTCTTCATTTTATGACAACACCGAAAACTACTCTACAGTATAAGAGTAGTTTTAAAATTAACTTTTATAAATATTCGCCACAAATTTAGGTACATATAAAATATGTATCGCCAATCTATGTACGTATGTGAGCCAAGCTCAAATTGCAATGAAAAAGTCCTTTGTGTTAACTGATTATTCACGGCTAGTGGTTTCATTTCAATTTTCTGAAGCCGTTTTATCTTCTGAATGGTGAGAAATTTTATAGATTTTTTTTTGTTTATTTTTTTTTATTACTGCAAAACTATCGTATTTATGTGTATGACGGCGTCGCCGTGTAAACAGCACGTGCAGCGGGCCAGGTGCGCAGCGCAAGGCGTCACCAAGGCCGCGCCACTTTCCCTACTGCTCGAGCCGGTCTTTATAAACGAGCGCTCGGCATGGAGGGGATCATTCTTGTCGCAGGCTTGGCCCGGTGCACATGCTGTAGCGCTTAGAGTTTTTACATTATATCTGAATTATATAGTGGTTTATTTTAAATAACGTGCTATTGGAGTAAAAGTTCATTACCGCTATATTTCGTAGTTTCATTTAAGATGTTGGACCCTCTGCCTTCATCAGAAGTGGGATCGGATCCACCTTCCATTAATTATAGTAATGCAAAGCTATGCTCCTGGCTTTTGATTTTGATCTACCGGGATGCGATATTGTGAATTGGTGTACACTCAGTGAAACGATTATTGTGAAAAAATAAATAAGAGGGTGTAGCCCGTGTGTGGTGTAGTACTTTGCGAAGCTTCACATTGAATAATTAATAATGGGTCATCGTGGCCATGAGTGCCGGAACAAACAGAAAGCCTCTTCAAAAAAAACCTGCCTGCTGCAAAAACTGAAATACCAAAGACAGCCGTTACGTGCTTTGTATGCAGTGAGCAGGGACACAGCCAATTCCTGCCCAAAGCGCTGGAAGAAGGAAGACTTCACACCAAGCACCAGCACTAAGCAAGTGTACCTGTGTTCCAGAGCAGCCCGTAGAGTATTACAGATAAGTGGTGCAGATTTGCGTTTTACATTTAACTTTGGTTCGAAGGCTTAAGGCTACAGCCTTATGAGGCAAAGCAACGGTCGATCCCAGTGGTCATAGATGGCCGCTCCTCTGACCTTATTGCTATTGATACCGCAGTTCCTCAGGGGTCTGTTCTCTACGCGACACTTCTCCTACTGCACATTTATGACCTCCTTGTTCCTGGCATTGATAGGCACGCAGATGACAGCACTGTCATGGTGAGTTATACATCCAGCGCAAAACATAGAGTATAGTAATATAGATTGGGAAAAACAAAAAAAAGATGATGATGCAAAAGCTGGGATGGAGTACATTCATAGAGAGGCCATGGTAGAGCGAACTAGTTCAGGTTTAAGTCTTTTCTCCAAGTAGGGTGACAAGAATCTGATTGATTTCAGCGCCACTAAAACACAAGTGTCAGTTCTCCGCCAAAAGGAGTCCATTCAATCTGGCTCCTTCTTTCCGGAGTTCATCTGTACAAGTTACTGACAGTCTCGAGCTTCTTGGCACGAAACGCGAATAAGAACTTCGGCGCCTACATTCAGTCAAAAGGTCAGGTTTTCAATATTACCTACATAAAACTCAAATCCCTTCCGGCATGGAGTATTGCTGTCACCTTTGGGATGGCTCAGCCAAATACCAACTTCCCACACTGGATTCTGTAGAGCGCAGAGCCAGAAGGTTAATTGGTGACGATAAGCTGGTTGCCAAGCTGCGTATCCTGGCCTGCCACCGCAAAAATGCATGTCTGTCAGTTTTCTACGGTTTTGACCGTCTACGAAACCGTAGTTTCGTAACTGGTTACGATGAAGGAATGCAGACTGTGCTTCGGAGAGTGTGCGCAGAAGCTCCACAAGCTTATTTCACCGTCTCCCTTCTTCCATCGGGAGACTGCAAGTTATCACCCATACCTTGTCGATGTTCTAAACATTCGTACGAAGCGCTTTGCTAATTCTGTTATTATGCGCACAGCCAAGGAGTGAATCTACCTGCCTGCGTCGGTTTTCCCGAGTTCATATAACACCAATCTATTTAGGTCGCGAGTAAATAGGTTTCTTCTAGGTTAGCTCGTTCCATCGGCGACCTCATCTCTGCCCTTAGGGCATGAATGTGGTCGAGAGTATGCCCATTTCAAATTAAAAAAAATAGTTATCTCGTTAACGGTGAATGAACATGAACAAGTGATCATTAACAGCATATAGGATAGCAAAGTAACGTGCCTTATAATCAGCCATAAGATGTCCCCTGCTGGACAAAGGCCTCCCCCATAGAACGCCATAACGAACGGCAACCTGCCTTTTGCATCCACCTGTTGCCCGCGACTCTAACGATGTCGTCGGTCCACCTGGGGAGAGGCCTACCAACGATACGTCTTCCGGTTCGTGGTCCGACTCGAGAACCTTTCTTCCCCATCAGTTGTCGGTTCTTCGAGCGATGTGGCCTGCCCATTGCCACTTCAACTTGCATATTCTAAGAGCTATGTTGGTGACCCTGGTTCGTAACGTGCCTATTACAGATTAAATGTCCAACTACTACACAAAATCGCTTAATTAAAATAACATGTCATGTATTACCGGTTGAATGCCTTAGTGAGGAAATACTACTAAGTCGTGATATTTTAGAACATGGGATTTCGTGTAACATTAGCGTTAATGATTTGACCCTTACTAAAACCAAATTCTTTATCAGTTCTTGTTCAGTAGTCTAAACAATTTTTCCGTTTAGAGTTGTTAGAGGATTAAAAAGGTTACGTTAATTTATAAACATTGGGAATAAATTTTCGAAAGTATGTTGCTAAACCGATGAACTGCCTAACTTGAGGAACAGTTCCATGTGCAGGAACGGAAATATAAGGGACCTTTTAAAAAAAGGGCCGTATTGGAAAATTACCGGTACGAGTTAAGATATATTAACGGAACCCATAGGGTCTACAAATATTCTCACAAATATTTACGTGAAGTGCCTCGTGGTCAAAATTGTCTGGTAAATATCGCGAAAAATTATGATGACGTGACGGCGGACAGGATAACGATATCCTTGTTCATGAAAGTAACCACGAGAACAACATCATGCCTAACAGCAATATAACTTTGGCTAATAGTGATACCGTGTCTGTGAATAGCGATACTATATCGATTAACAGTAGCACAGTGTCTGTCGTGGAGGAGTTCGTGGCTAAATAATAGTTACAGTAGTTACAGTAGTTACAGGTGGTCAGTGTCCTGAAGTTCTGACAACCGGTCTTGCCAAAGAGTATTGTATCGCCCAGTATTGGCTTGGTTGTGGGGGTCGGATGGGCGGTCGCTCCGTGGGGAGTCAAAATCAAAATCAAAATCAAAACTCATTTATTCAAACTAGGCTGATAATCAGCACTTTTCGAACGTCAAAATTTACTTTACTTTACTTATTTACAAGAGACAGTCCCCCAAAACGCCCCCCCTTCGACACTTCCTAGTGTTTTTGCTGGAAAGAAGAAGTGGCGGAACAAACTCCCCAGCACACATCTGTCTGTTAGGTTGGTTAGAAGAACCAGACTCGATACAATAGTAAGGCAAGTATAAAAAAGTATATAATAATAATAAAAAAAAAAAAAAAGACATAACATATCAGTAAACTAATCTTGGAGAAAGAACATAAATAAATAACAAACATTGTCTTGTGTTCAACTCAGCGACCAACTGTTCTTATCATTTAAGTAGTCGTTAATGGAATAGTACGCTTTTAAACAAAGATTAGATTTTACTTTGGCTTTAAACGCATCAAATGGCAAGTCTAGAAAAGAAGATGGCAGTTTGTTATAAAATGTTATACCAAGCCCGACGAATGAATTATGAACTTTGTGAAGCCGGTGAAAAGGAGCGCGTAGTTTATAGTACTGATATTCGGCTGGATCCATCATGGACTGGAGGCCGTCCCCGAAATAGTTGGGAGGGGCTGGGCAGATGATGATGACAATATCTGCCGACTCCCGTTCTTTAACAGCAACCAGCGGTAGTCTGATAAATCGTGGTTCACTTTTGAATCAACAGAGTCTTCTAGCCCAGATTCAATTACTTTGATTACTAAAGCAGTCGTACATTGCTTATCGAGACCATTAATATGACGATAAAAAAAAATAAAAAAAATGAATATTAATTTGCAGAAACAAGTGGACCTGAAGTGTCAGCAATGACTGTTCCAGGAATTTTCGCAGGGTCGTTATGTGAATAATGACTAGGCTAAAAGTTTGAAGGCTCATTAATGAGCGGTCCAAAATTAGTAGTAAACTGAAGGGACAATCTGGACCAGTTTGCTAGTATAAGCCCTGAAGGCTCAATATAGAGCGGTCCAGGCTGCTGGTATATGCCCTGAAGGCTCAATATGGAGCGGTCCAGGTTGCTAGTACATGTCCTGAAGGCTCAATATCGAGCGGTCCAGGTTGTTGGTATATGTGCTGGAGGCTCAAACTCGAGCGGTCCAGATGTATCTGAAGGGATGCACCGGACCAGATTGTAGTCAGGATGAACGAACATCACTCATAATTATGTTTCTGTCTTTTAGACACTGTTTGATGAGACTCCGCGCACGAGGACGTCCGCACGTCAGTATGGCCGTGACGGCGTCGTGTGTAAACAGCACGTGCAGCGGGCCAGGTGCGCAGCGCAAGGCGTCACCAAGGCCGCGCCACTTTCCCTACTGCTCGAGCCGGTCTTTATAAACGAGCGCTCGGCATGGAGGGGATCATTCTTGTCGCAGGCTTGGCCCGGTGCACATGCTGTAGCGCTTAGAGTTTTTACATTATATCTGAATTATATAGTGGTTTATTTTAAATAACGTGCTATTGGAGTAAAAGTTCATTACCGCTATATTTCGTAGTTTCATTTAAGATGTTGGACCCTCTGCCTTCATGTACTTAGTCAGCGGCAAAACATAATAATTCCAATACATATTCTATTTACAACGCTTAGGTATCTTCACACCCATCTGGTTATAACCGACCAGTCAAGAAGTCATTTAAAAAAAAATTAAAACAACCGGAATAATTCATTCAACAGCAATCTGTAAATGAAAACTCTGAACTCTATTTATTTAACAAAAAGTTTATCCATAAACAAATCTAATATCCCTCTATTTAGATATACAGTGTTGGCTAAAAAACTGGCAACACTCGGTCAGAGGGCAAACGTTATTCGGGCAAAAACAATTTGTAAGTTTTTGTTAGAGAACCCTTGGGCCCTTTTGGCTGAATACATGAATACGTTAGGCCGAAAATGCTCTTTATGATAGCTATGGTTTTTCACAAAGCGTGTTGGGTTAAACTCTATAATGCATGAGAGATTGTATTAGGGATCTTGAGTACCTAAGGAAATGGGGGTTTTGACTTGACTACTCAGTAAACAGATTAAATTAAAGCAGAATCTAAGTAAGTATATATTATCCCGTCTTCCAATATTATGACGCTGTCTTGGGCAGATGAGTAACAGAGAAGAATCGAAGAAGTAATGCTGCGCCGACCCCTCATCATCATCTTCATCATCATTTCATCCAAAAGACGTCCACTTCTGGACGTAGGCCTCCCCCAGGTGTCCCCACATTGACCAGTCTCCGTGTGTCTCGCATCCAGCGGGTCTCCGCAACCGTCAGGTCATCGGTCCACCTAGTTGCCGGTTGCCTTCCAACGCAACGTCTACCGGGTCGCGGTCGCCACTCCATAACTAATCGCCGACCCCTCAAATAAATTCAAATAATGGCAGAGGAATTAGGAATTCAGCTAAGGAGTGGAATTCCCTGCCGGAGTCTGTATTTCCTGATAAGTATAACCTAGGGGTCTTCAAGTCAAGAGTGAATAGGTTACTTCTAGGTCAGCGTGCTACATCTTCGACCACATCGTCACTTAACATCAGGTGAGATAGTGGTCAAACACGAGCCTATCTGCAATAAAAAAAAAAAAAAAAAAATTATGAGTTACCCACTTACCGGATAAGAAAACCGTCATCTGTGTTTAGTATAGTATAGTGTTCAAAAAGATAGAATAAGATTGATAGCTGTCATAAGATATCAAAAGATTGTCAACGAGTCTCCAATTGTCAGCCAATATAATAGGAAGTACCTACTGTAGTGCATATTTCACTTACCAGGCGAACAGTACTTTACTCAGTTTTTGAGCTTTTGTGTTGGTTAATGGTCGCGTAAAATTCTTCGTAGATGTTTTAACTTTTGTGTTTGTTTATAGGTTTTGTCAGTTTGAATTTCGTTTAAACAAGTGTTCCATATTTTTTAAATTACCAACTCTTCATTTTGATAACCTACTCGATGGTATTGGAAAAAAAATTGAAATCCGCGATATGGCGCCTGTGGCACTCGCGCCATCAACACAAATCTAACGACCCTTCATCCGTTTACGAGTTATGAGGGCACAAAGAAACAGACATACATACAAACCTACACGTCAAACACATAAGCCTCCTTTTGGGCTTCACCACAGTCGGGTAAAAACAACACAGCCATGATCAGTACCTATCCTTAACTGTTACTGTTACCGAAGAAAATTTCCTATTTTCACATTTTCTTGTTACAATTTACGCATGAAAACGTTTCTCCATAAAACTCAGAATTAATATTATACCACTACAACTTCCGTCCTTTCTACCTAGTTTACGATTGATTGCGCCTCGGGCCAGCCACGCAGTGACGCAGCTAAATTATAGCCACTGCATCGAAGGCCGTATAAAAAAAATGTACAATATGTCCCTGTCATGTGAATGCGACATTTTATTGTCACGTTGGTACCTATGTAAGTGTGACGTTTTAGTTGTACGTGACGTGGGTTTGAATATGGAAAGTGTTATTTTTTTTAAGTGAATGTGTTTTTTTATCTATGGCTTTATTAGTTCTTTTTATACGGGTCTGTGGACGACATATAAAAGCAATTAGGCCCTGCATTACTCGGTTCCTGATTACATATCCAGAGAAATGTCTCTCGGGGAGGACGTGATATTAAGCTGTGTTAGCTTCCTGTTTAATTAAGTCATCTGTCCGAGATAGTTTCCAAGGCTCTACGATTCATCTTACTAACCGGAACATCTCAAAGTGATGGACAGTCGGGTATCATCTTGTCTGTGCGGTCACCAAGACACTTTATCATTGTGGTTCTAATAGGCATCAGAACCCTCATTACTTATATAGAAACCTGTATCTTAGGTGGTAGACACGTTTGCACCCCTTGAGCACAAGGCAATAACTAAATGTCCCACAACCACAGGTGAACTATTTATAATACAATAAATAACGATTACAGATAAACCTAATGATTCATTCACTTCAATCCCCACTAACAGGCCGTCACTGCCGTCAGCAATTAATTCCAGCAATATCTCAGGAGATTGCAACTGATATACGACCTCCTTACTGCATTCGCGCCATCACTCAACCAAACCAATATGGCCGCCGTAAATCGCTTCAAGTCATCTGTTAAGTGCTGTGTTGGTATGTAATTAAGCATTCCCGCGTTGAATCAACGCTGTACACAAATTAATGGTGGGTCACCGCGTAGTCGACGACATTCGGTATTGCGAATTCCACATGCAACGGCCCCACCTGTGTGTGAATGTCTGTATTACAGGCGTGTACAGATGAGTTGTATTAGCTCCCAGTGCATTGTTATAGAATTTATGGTTGGGACAGCAATTTCTGTGATGGATAATATTGAGGATGTTGTATGTTGAATTTCAAATTATTTAGTGCCAGTAACTAAATTCTCATGCAGTCATGGATTCCTAACATAAATCATCGCTGAGATTTTCTAGTCTTGGTCCTTTTGTCCGGAGCCTGTGTTAAAAACGATCAAAACCTTTAAACAGGTTTCTTTCACAGATATTATAAAACGCTCAGCGAAATACTTTCCTCTTTTCTTAGCAGTCTAAGAAATTCATAAAGACGACTGTTTCAAAGCCAGAAACTAGACACATTTAACACGACAGAAGAAAACAGACAGAAATGCTTCACAAAATCACAACGTTGCCGAACAAGATTCTTATTTCAAAGAAAGTGGAGGAGAAAAACTGACTGCCAGTGACTCCCACTTTTTTTACTTTTTTTTCCATCTACCGCCACAGTTAAATAATAGTGTCCATTATGGCGGCTGACGTTTTTCCGCAAGTTGGGCCCACAAAGGGTGTCGGGACGTAAATGCAAATAACTGTCACAGGCCAGATGATTTTATGAGGATTTTCCTTCTTTGATTTGTTAAGAGTTTTCTTTGATGATGGTGAGATTTTGTGAGATACAGCTAGATACAATAGTAGGTAGGTAATTTACATGATTATCTATGGTCACTGAAAATATTTTTTAAGTTGATGTAGGTCATCATAACGTACTAATGTCCAGGATGTCTATTTTTTTAAGCTGAAAGATAACCAAATGGAGAGGTGTAGGTACGTCAGGACACCTACCCGCATAACGTCGAACTAGTCGAAGAGAGTAGAAATAAAACATGTCAAGTACCGGTCTACGTCGATGATGTGCCGAGACGAAAAAAAAAACCTATAAAACCCAAATGCTGAAAAATTTGTTTGAAGCCATACGTTTCCCCACTAACCCAGATTCCTAACACCCAATCTGTAGCCACACAATAGCTTACAATAAATCGAGCAAATCTAAGCAGCAATCCAGGTGTTACACTGGTATTTGCAAAATGTCCGCCAGCGTGCTATGTCGTGCATTCAGGCTCTATCCGCAATGTAGCTCGGCCACAGAGTAGTAACAGAAGGTCCGCTCTGTACAACTAGCAATACCAGCGCCGAGCATTCTTAGGTATGGTGGCTATCTCATTCAATGACTGCGGTTTCTTCTTCGTATGACCTCGCGCAGTGCTTATAATTAATGTGCCGATGAGACGCTACTGCTCTAAATTATATGGTCTGATCATTTCACCGAAATGTTAGGGTGTACCCTATAGTAAACTCACATTTCGCCAGTTATGTTTTTCAAGTCCCACGTAATCGGGACGAGCATATTACTATCTGAGAGACTGAGAGATTCGTTATGGAAAAATCCAATAATAATTTAATTTGCCCGACCTGGGAATCGACCATTGACGACTCAGCAGTCGCACTTGTGGCCACTCGATCAACGAGGCAGTCCGCATCGCCGCCGCCTGTGTGTATCTTCTAACTGAAAGTCAGTCTCGACAGCCTTAGTATAAATCCGTGTAACCATATCTCTGCCTATATATGAGCTGTACCTACTTACAGTCAGTGTCCAGTATTACCTCACCCCTCTTCTCAGGTCATTTCCACTCTTCTCTTTTATATGGAGGGTCAGGTAATGCTGGGCATTGACTGTACGTGCGTATTGACTTGCCGTACAAAATCGCCCTTCTGTACTTTACTATTCTATGGCTCACCTCTACGATAAATCGCGTCGGACCTGAGAAATGCTTCATTACAAGTCGCCACAGCACTCGACTGCAATACGGCTGTGGACCTGATAAGAGAACGGAAGGCTATGCTTGCTGCCCTGGACTATTTATGATAGTTGAAGTAATATCGGCACGGGCTATCAGATTTTATTGTAACATTCTTATATTCGTTCAGGAATTTAAGGTATTCCAGGCGATTTTCTGGGGTGTCGACAGGAGTTATTTTTATGTGTCAATTTCGGGTTTTATTCGTTGCGGTATAGTCGGGTTAAAGCTTATCCAGGAAAATGTAAATAAGCGAAACGGCGTAACGAACTAGGTACCTTGTGGAGTAGAGGTCGCAAGTGTTAAGTAGTTCTGACTGTACTGAGCTCTTGGGTTCATATACATACATAAACTCACGCCCATTTCCTATAGGGGTAGGCAGACAACACAGAAAGCCACCTGCTGCGATCCTAACATACTCCTTTTGTCTCGCCTACATTTATACACGCACGGCGGTTACGACTAAGACGCAACTGAAATGGCCGCTTTATCAGAATCCACGCAGAATCTTAGTATGAATCATGTTAAAATTTCAAATTCTTAAAATGGACTTAATGTTTGTAACTATAAAGTCCATTTTAAGAATTTAAAATTTTTAACATGAATCATATTACGATTCTGCTAAAGCGGCCATTTTAGACACCCTGTCCTTTCTGAAGAACGTCACTAATAAGATCATACCTACTATGTTTTTCTAGGGCGACCCGGCGTTGCCAGTGAAATACCTTTCGTTAATCGACTTTCACTCATTCTCTCCATATGACCAAACCACCTTAGCACTTGGGTTCGTTTTTGAATAAAATGTTATAGGGTTTTCCCATTACGAATTGATCAGCACCGGCCCGGGATTTAAAGTGTCTTCTCATCTATCGTGTGATTAACCGGTTAGTGTCTAACTTAGAGTCCCTACGAGCCTCTGACTTGTCTTTACATGCCGTCGAGTAATATCTCTCAAACATGCTGGTTTCCTCATGATGTTCTCCTTCACCGAAGCAACTGATAATTATACAATATGCCTATGAATCCAAAAATCAGAGGTGTGTCTAGCGAACATGAAAAACACAGTGTAAAGTTTCTCATCCCCCATAGAAAAGGAAGGACTCTCCGACCAGACGGGTGTTGTGTCTGGTGGGTTAACTGTCCAACATTTATGTAAGTCGGGATTTTCTATATACGCTAATGGTCGCGGATAACTTTGTTAGCGCGATGTAGGATTTGCCAATTAGTTCGCATGTGTTGCGATAGATGTCGCTGTCGCCACAAGCATAACTTGCTAATCTACTAATTGTAGTGGCGGGCGTGACTATGCACTATCTATGGGATTATTGAGATACTCTGATCGTCAAATAAAATATAGTTAATATCTCTAGATATTAAGACTAAGTACTTATATCTAAAAAAGTGGTTTTATGAATGAAGAGGGGGCCAAAAAACAAGGGGCTAAGGTAGGAAGATGATGTTTAAGTCTACGTCAGTATTTGTTTCAAGGTCTAAAAAATAACAAAAAGACATCGGAGAATCACGCAATTTCGGAACCTATGTGGCGGACGGTCACCCATCCACGACTCGACTCCAACAAGCCTTACTTAATCTTGAAAACCGACCCATAGGGCAGTTATATTGAACCAAATGTACAAACTACATTTCTACATTTGGTATAAATAAATGTAGAATATCGTACATAAAGTCATCATCATCATCATCAGCCTATTAATGTTCCCACTGCTGGGACATACTTAGGCCTCCTCTCATTTTTTGAGAGGCAGTGGGCTATATCAGTGCGTATTGGTAAATGTCACAAGTCTTCGAATTTTATTATTATACAATGTGGAGCAGGACGATTGACATTCCTCTAAACCACGTAAAGAAAGGCATGCTCTTGACCCGTATACAAAAAATCAATCAAATCCAATGACTACTTTAGCCACAGGAAATTATTTTTCATTTTCTTATTTTTCAACATGATGTAGATCGGAGTCCGTAATAATAGGTAAACATTGTAAGGTCAGGAACCTGTGCAAAAACCTACGATTCTATTCTCAACGTCTCAATACGCTTGAAAGACAGAGAAAGGTGTCATACGATCCCACTCTGACGCGCCCCGCACACTCCCACAAAATACTACAATTATAAAGAAAAAGTAATATTACTTACGCAAATAATGCATTAGTGGTGCATAGAAAATTGCGAGTGTGTGTGTGAGCGGAATTTTTTTCGGCAAAAAGTCCTTGACTCGGTAACTATGTCAGTCAGTGCATAGCGGCGCCCTTTGAGGAGAGCACACGCCTACTTTTTTTATCACAAGACGAGCCGCGCGCGCATTGTCGTGATTTTATGAAAAGTTTGTTGTTATTGTGATTAAAGACGATTTATGATATTTGGATTAGTGCATAGGTTACTGTGACTTATTGGTGTTAGTGTAATATTAGTTATTTAGGCATTTATTAGGTAGCTAGTTTTGTGATTTAGGTTAAGTTAGTAAGTTTTTTAGTTTAATTATGCCTCAAATAAGGTTTTAAGTGATTAATTATTCAATCAGTGATCTTTTATTAATTAACAACTCGCAACTTAGTGAGTTTATGCCGCTGATTTGTTGTTCTCCGATAAAAAGTACCTACGCCCAACATCGCCGCCGCTCGCTGCACCCCGCGCACTAGGTCAGTGACTTTTCGTAGTTAAAGCGTGTTTACTTTTTATGCAGTTGATTCTGCTATTTATTTTGTTTGAAAATTGCAATTTTTAAATTTTCCACTAACTACTAATCTTCGTGTTTTAAAATGTTTCGATGGACTAGTACAGTGCTAGTTTTAATTTAATGTCGTAGTTCCAGATCCACATTGTATATTTATATAGTATTCTCACGATGTTTTCCTTCACCGTTTTTGAGAGCAGTAGTGATGAAATAAATTACACAAAGTAATGCGCGACCTACTGTTCGTAAGTCGGGGCCGCCACCACTGGGCCACCGCTGCTCTGGTACATAAAGTATCGATTTAATCTTCCTATAGCAAATTCCTTACACGAACCAAGTAATGTTCATGTAGGCACGGCTGTAGGTAAATTCTTGGTCGTATGTTGGTTTTGTTGGGCCTCGCTCAAGCCGCAAATGGGTCAAAGCATATATATACTCCATGTTCTTGCGGTCAGCGTAATTTGGACGAGCGTATTAGCAGTTTGTGATGTAGATGAGATACATCTAGTACCGAGGAGTAAGTTAATATGGTTCTTGTGAATGACTGGCATCAGGAAAGGACCTGTGGTCTATGAAATACATAGTACTAGCTGTTGCCAGCGGCTTCGCCCGCTGCAACTCGAAAATAATCCCACTTAAAGATACAATCGGGATAAACTATCCTATGTGTTAATCCAGGGTGTCAGCTAACTCCATAGAAAATTTCATTAAAATCGCTCCAGCCGTTTAGACGTGAAGAAGTAAGAAACATACACACTCAAAAACTTTCGCCTTTATATTACGAGTGTGATATCTACTAGCGAGCGTGGCGCGAAGCAGTTCTACTGTTCTACCATCGAGAGGAGTTCTCTTGGCTTAGTAATAAAATAATAACAGCCGCTCGGGGCGATCTTTTGATCAAGCCGTGCTTGCCAAGTATTGCAATATTATAATAAATTCTGACATTAATCAATATCAGCATTTTAAGTTTAATAATTTAGAAACATCAAATTATTTTTTCCAAAATTATCACTAGCTTGAGTTTATTTATCAAGCGGCGATTTCTATTTCTAGTAAAGGAAATAACAATCCCCATTGGTGTGGATGGCTGACCAGTGACCGCCCATTACATACTGAATTTCCTCCGTGCCTCGGAAAGTACTTTAAGCCGTTGGTCTGAAAGTCGGCCACACTATTCCCAAACCACTGCAACTCCTGAAGGTATGAATGTCTGACGACCAGTCTTACCAAGGGGTCTTCTCTTCAAGGAGTCAGATAGGCAGTCGCTCCATGCATACCAACTGGTATTGAGCTGCACACGGTTAGAATTCAAATCGACTCGAACATAGTTGGGAAAAGGCTGGACAATAATTGATGAACATAGATATCAGACACATTTTGTGCAAGCTTATAAACGCACATACATACATAAACTAACGCCCTTTTCCCATGGCAGGCAGAAACCACAGAACGCCACCTGCTACGATCCTTACATACTCCTTTTGTCTCGTCCACATTCATACATCTGGTCATACACGCACGCCGGTTAAAATTACGAGTACTACGTACCTGTCCTTTCTGAAGAACGCCACAAATAAGATTAGTGTATGTCTTTCCAGCAGGGCTATTGCGTATCTTTTAAATGACAGTGGCTATCATATTGTCTATGGATTAACTGTCAAATTGGTTATGGTTTAGTACAAAATGGAACCATTTGACAGTAATTGATAGGCACTATAGGTTAGCCACTGTCATTTAAAAGATACGTAATAGCCCTACAGGTCGTCCCCTGCCGGCGTTGCCACTCACATCTGCCTTGTAAATAACTTTTTTTTTAATCGACTTTAATGCATCCTCTTCATATGGCCGAACCACCTTAGCATACTCTTTTCAATTATGTTGTGACTCTCACGTGTGCCAATCTAAAGCACTTCTACGGGTTGTGTTTGGACGTATGAAAAAAAACAATTTATTATTTCGAGTTACACCACACATGCTTAGCAAAGAACGCATTTCCATAGCATTAGTCCTACTTTCATGCTTCGTTCGTTTGCCACACCCAACATTCACTGCCATATACATAAGAGTAGGCACCAGCACATCACCATTGTGAATAGCCAGCCGAGCCTCTTTTGACATCGACTGGTTGATCACCACCGCATGCATAGCACCATTTACTTTATTTCTCGCATTTGCTCTCCCTTCCACATCTGCGTCAATCTTTCCATCTCTTATAAACATACTGCCCAAATATACAAACTCATTCACTTGTTCTACACTCTTATCGTTTATTGCCACATCAAACACCGATACATCATCTTCTCTTTCATAGACCATAACCTTCATCTTGTTTACATTACATCCTTTTTTCTTTAAGGTGACTCCAGGCAATTTTTTTTCTACAGAAACTTCGGGGGGGTTTTACTCCACTATTTCACACTGTACATCCAAAGTTAAACATGATATCGTTTTGTCTCATTATTAATTTTGTCTGTACGGAAACAGAATATTTAAAAAAAAATGCCAGTAAAAAGTTATAAGCTCCCAAAGATTCGTTTTTATTGCTAATTTTAACACAACTTTGGGCGTAAATTAGATATTAAAGAAGCATCGAATTTCCAAAACGACAAAGCACAGTTATTGAAGAATTCAGTAAATTTTATTTGAAATTAATTGATGTAGTGGTTTTTTGTATTTTATCACGCTCGCCTTTCACTCTCAATTATCGTGCATCTCACTTTCGGGCACGATGTCAGGTGAGACAGACACTTTTTGGCCCCGCCTGCCAGAGAGTTCGAGCCCGCGTAAATATAAAGAAATAAATAAAATTCATTTATTCAGGTACCTTAATGCTTCATTCATTACAGTTACCATATCTTGCAACTGTTCCGCTGATGCAAGAAGAACTTGATCATCTGCGTACAGAAGGTATTTGACAGGCAACTCATTCATCCTCAATCCACATTCCCTCTCTTTCAAATCTGTCAGAAAACTATCCATGTATAGGTTGAACAGCCAATGAGACGCCACACAGCCCTGCCTAACAACTCTTAGTCTCTTATAGTGCTCGTACCAAGCACCTGTCCACACCACACATAGAGTCGACCACAGCTCTTCCCTCCACACAGTCATAAGCCTTCTCCAAGTCTACGAAAGCACAGCACACCCTTTTGTGCTTTGACAGTGTTTTTTCGGCTATGCACCTTAAGGAGAAGATCTGATCCATACAGCCCATTCCTTCTCTAAATCCTGCTTGCACATCTCAAATCTTCTCATCTGTCACTTTTTAACTTAATTTTTTTTTTTTAGTTTCATAAAGTCGAGGTGCTATTCGTGAAATTGGGGTGTTATGTTAAACAAGACGTCCGTTTAGACATGATATTTCTTGGGTATACAGGGTGTAAATTAACCCTTCACACATACGTCAACCAAGCATTCTGTACATCAAACTAAGTACCCCTACGCAAAAAAAATCCTGGGAAACGACTTTTTTTTTGGGTCAAAAAATCATTTTACGGTAAAACTCAATCTAGCGCTCTTAAAACATTGTGCTAGTGAATAGTAAAAGGGTCATGGAGGTAATTTAAGTAAAATTTGAACCTGAAGTGCGAGTTGGGTGGACGCGCTCTGTGTCTCCTAGTGTCGTCGCACGCTACGTATTCTACGTTACTGACCTACCGCGATTTTTAGTGATGGGAAAAACATTTATCGATTTCTCGATACATCGGCATATAAATCGCGCTCGTTATGGAGCGATATATAACACGTTCTAATTCAGTGGGCAAGCGCCCACTGGAAGGACCTGTCGATACCAGTGAGTGGAAAATTCCAAAGTTTGGTCTACCAGCATCTGGACAGCGTAAACCTGAACCCGTGAAAACATCAAATCGCTTCAGTGTTCTTCGTACCAGTCAACCTCAAGAAATTGACATCTTCGCTGCTCGTCTCAAGGATGCTTCTACTCCAAGGAGAAAATCAGGCCATATCCCACCAATAATTCTAGAAATAAAATCTGAATGGACCCATGGTGACATCAATAATCTCGTTCTGAAGCACGCCAAAAACTTCCATCTACAGTACAGAGGTAACAACAAAATTGTAGTTTCCTGTTATAGCCCAGAAAGCCACCAAGCAGTAAAAGATGGATTCCGAGCTGCTGATCTTGCATTTCATACATTTCCGCGTAAAGACGAGAAAAGATACAAAGCGGTAATCTTTGGTCTACCTGCCTATGCTGAAGATTGTTTATCTGAAGAACTCGAGACCCTAGGTTTTAAAGATACGGTGGTTCGCAAGATGAAGCTACCTGATAATAACAAAGATAATGGAGTACCTCCCTGCCCTCCTTTCTTGGTACAGCTTTCAGCTGGAAGTGACTTCTCAAAATTCCTGAAAATCAGATATTTAAGCAACTGTGTAGTGCAAATACGAAAATATCAAGCAAGAAACCCATTTGGTACACAGTGTTTCAGATGCCAAGGCTTTGGCCATTCCTCAAGGAATTGTAACTTAATTCCACGTTGCGTGAAATGCACAGAATTCCATCCTACGTCTGACTGTCCCAAGAAAGACAGGACCAGTCCGGCTCAATGTTGTAACTGTAAAGGTAACCACCCTGCTAACTTTAGACAATGCATCGAAAGGCAAAAATACTTGAAACTTGTTCAGAATCGCCAAGAACAAATAAAAGCAACTCAAGACGCTAAAATGAACCCAAAAAATAATCATGTTGACGGACGCAGCTGGAACACTGTCGCTGCAAACACGATGGAACCAAGCACCAATGAAGCTCAACCTCAAAGCGGTACCCAAGACCAAGCCACAGCTGATATGTTGGCAATACTCATGACTATCAAGACCATCAAAAAGCAATTCATAACATGTAACAGTATGATGGATAAGGTAATATTAATCCTGACTCACCTTGGTCAGTATGTTTGATGTAAAAAATTTGCGTATCTTATACTGGAATGCCGATGGTATTCGCACTAAACTAACAGAATTATTAGATCTGTTAAATGAAATGTCCATAGATATTGTAGCGTTATGCGAAACTAGAATTTCTTCCCATCATAAGCTTGAAACACCTGGCTACAATTGTTATCGGCACGATAAAAAGACCGACGGCCGTGGGCAGGGGGTTGCACTGCTGGTTCGTAGTGATATACAGCACACCTTACTTCCCGCTTCTAATACGTATAACTTGGAATCTATTGGCATCCAAGTGACTACTCTGGATACAAAGTTAGCTATTTACTCCACTTACCAATCACCTAATCTCCCTCTGCTAGACAGTGACTTAGACTTACTGCTGATAGCCAATCACAGGTCCCTGATAATGGGCGACCTTAACGCCAAACATCCTTACTGGAACTGCACTAACCCTAACCCCCACGGTAAAATCCTCTTTGATCACATGCTAGCTAACGATTATGAGATACTAGCTCCTTCTTCTCCCACCTTAGTTCACTATCAGAGCTCTCATGAACCTTCTACTCCTGACGTTGTAATAGCTATTAATACTCACGAGGTTAGCGAACCTCAAGTTCTGACACGTCTTTCCTCAAATCATCTGCCAGTACACTTTACTGTATGTGGAAAATTTTACTCGAATTCTCACCCAGCATTTAATTTTGCTAAAGCAGACTGGAAGAAATTCCGATCACACCTAGACCTTAGTATTACATTAACCAATGAAATATTTGACTCTGTATCTGATATTGACGCTGCTGTGAGTCACTTTACGGACAGTGTGTTAAACGCCCGAAAAGTGAGTATTCCTATCGTCGAAACAAATGGAGGTCGCCTAAAACTACCAAGGCGGATTAAGAGCAAGATAAAACAGAAAAATTTTACCCGCAGAAAGGCTCTAAATGAACACAATCCTTGCCGAAGACGTCAAATGTTCACTAAAGTTAACCAGCTACAATATTCAATAAAAGAAAACATCCAAGCCTTGAATGATAGCATTTGGAATAACAAGCTCTCAAAAGTCGACAACCCTGGTAATGACGTATGGCGTTTGGTTCGGTCAATCAATCATAACCTCCACACTATTCCCCCCTTAAAAATCAGAGACGATCAAATGACGTCCACAGTATCGGAGCAATGTGAAGCCCTTGCTGATGCATTTGCTGGTAATATGAGACTCACTCATCAATGGTCCAGTGATCTTCAAACAGAAGCCGCTGTCAAAGAATCTATGGCGACATTAAATTCCACGGACATAAGTAGTCACTCCCATCTTATTAGACCCAAGGAAGTTTTGAAAGTGATTCTTAAATTAAAACCACGAAAAGCCCCTGGTATAGACGGCCTCAGCAATCGCCTTCTTAAAAACCTGACTCAAAAGGCATTGGTCTATCTCACAAAAATATTCAATGGTTGTCTGAGAACAGGCTACTTCCCCACATCCTGGAAAACGGCCAAAGTAATCGCACTCAAAAAACCTGGCAAAGATAGTAGCATACCCACAAATTATCGTCCCATAAGCCTTCTCCCATGTCTGGGCAAATTATTCGAGTCTCTTATTCTTAGCCGACTACTAAAAGCTACGGAAAATTTGCTGATACCGGAGCAATTTGGATTTCGAAAGGCGCACTCCACCACACAGCAGTTGGCTAGGGTATCGGAGCACATCGCACACAACCTAAACGAAGGTAAATCCACGGGAATGGTGATGCTAGATGTTGAAAAGGCTTTTGACACTGTCTGGCACGAGGGACTTCTCCACAAGCTTATTGTTAACAACGTTCCTCTGTCACTTGTCAAAATTGTACAAAATTATTTATTTAATCGCAATTTTAAAGTTTTTATAGGCAAAAACTGTTCTATGGCAAAATATATAGTATCTGGTGTGCCACAAGGATCCAATTTAGGACCTTTCCTCTTCATCCTGTACCTTAACGACATACCTAAACAACCTAGAACTCACCTTGCAATATATGCCGACGACACTACCTCATTTACCTCTTCTAATGATATTGATTTAATAATTGGGCGCCTTCAACTTTCACTAAACCTTCTTGATACCTTTTTCACTAGATGGAAGCTAAAGTTAAACTCTAGTAAAACAGAAGTAATTCTTTTCACACGAAAACGTTCACTACCATCCAGGCGCATAAATTTAAAAAATCATTCCATACCGTGGAGCCGCTCGGTCAGATACCTCGGTGTGATTCTAGATAGCAAAATTAACTGGAATGAAAACACTGCTGCACTTCGCGAAAAGGGTCTGAAGGTTATGAATGCATTAAAACCAATTCTAAACAGAAAATCTAAGTTAAGCGCGGTCACCAAGCTACGTATTTATACCACTCTTGTTCGGCCGTGCCTGACGTATGCCGCGCCAGCCTGGAGTGGTCTGACAGATAACAACTACGATAAGTTGCAAGTTGTGCAAAATAAAGCAATCAAAATTGCATATAACACTGCACTTCGAACAAACATAAAACGAGTACACGAGCAAATTAAATTCCCTTTCATCAAAAACTTCATTTTAAAATCATCACGTAAATTCTTTGTTTATAAAAATCCTAAACACAATAATCCATTAGTTTCATCCATAGGTAAAAATAAATTAAGTAACTTATCATATGCCAAAACGTACAATCGATATCGTTTACCACATCACTATTTTTTAAATGAATAACTATGTCTACCTACCACAGGACAGGCCGTGCTGCCCCCACCCGGCCGCTGTACGAACTATTTGGTGTATAAATCACGCAATGTACCCTCAACTGAGATTATAATTTTATTTATAATTATCTTTGTCTTAACTCAATGTGTATTTTTAATTTTAAGTTTACTGTTTTTAAAGCCCTATGCCGCACTTTATTGTACTTAATAGAAGTTAAGTGCAATACCTCTTAAAGGTAAACATTAGTGTTATGCGTGTAAAGTCAGTGCTAAGACTTTTGTGCCAATAAATAATATTGTGTCCTAACGAACTTACGAATGTGTATGAATGTGTAATATAAACTCAGTGCAAAATGTTTGTATAGGTAAGTATTAGCCTAAGAACTAGTGACAGTAAGGGTTGTACATAATTAGAATAAGATCTAATTGTCTGCAGTTTGTAATCTTTTTCTGTGATAATAAAGACTTTTAAAATGAAAAAAAAAAAAATGAACCTGAAAAACTAGTATTTACAAAAACAGCTGTGCAAAATTTGGAACTTTGACCCCCAATATCTCCGCAACTCGGGGGTTCCCAGGTATGGTCCAGAACAAAAAAAATATCGCATTGGTGGGGAGAACAAGTACCCTTCGTTTGCGTTAAGGGTACTTATACACCATTTATACGTCTCACAATGAGCAGAACATAGAACAATATTTATTGGTACTCTTTCTAATACAACAGTCAAAATCACCATAAACATTTTTTTCTTTGGCAGATATTCAATAATATGTAGGTGTAGTGTAGTGTGTCAAAGAAAAAGTAACATTTTGTGTTAAAATATATAATTTATTCCTACATTATCAACTTTCATCAAAAACAATCTTTTTACCTTCAAACGGTAAAAGACCAGATTTCTTCTTCTTAGCTTCCCAAGATGGATGCAATTTCTCTGGCTGGTCATCATTATTCTTATCATTTCTATTATTAAAACATCTTTTATCATTAACATCATTATGAAAAGACTTCCTATCATTAAAGTTTCCTCTGTCATTTTGAGGTCTATCATTGAATTTACCTTTATAGTTATTTCCTCTGTCGTAACCATTTTGTCTATTAAATCTATCTTCTTTATGGTTATTGTTTTGTCTAAGCTTGCTTTTAGGGACGAGGCCAAACTGTACTGCTCTTCTTAGTTTTCTATTCCCTCCTATATGTTCGTCTTTAATTTCATCTGGTGCTCTAGGCTCCACCACAGACATATAGTTCTCTCCTGTCGACGTCATAAAGAATGGATCCACAACTTTATTCTCAACTAAAGGAGCATCTGAATCTTTCTTTAATTTCTTTTGAAGTATCTTCTCATTGAAGTGTTTAGTTTTATCTAATTCTTTTTGTTTCTTTACTGGGTTCTTCTTCATTATTTCTTTTTGTGGATTTTTGTTTTTAATATCTTTAACTTGGATTGGTTTAATGTTAACTACTTCTGCCTCTGCTACCTTTGATGTATCTATAGATAGTTTGGCATTAGAGGCTGATTTAGCATTAGCAACAGTTGGTTTAACTTTTAGAGGGACACTAAGGATATCACTTTCTTCCTGTTCTTCATCAGCAGTACTTTCTAAAGCCACATCACTCTCGTCTTCTGGATCCTCAGGTTCAGAATCTTCATTTGATTCTTCATCTTCTTCTGACTGTTCACTCTCATCACCCAATATTTTATTATCATCATTTTCTTCACCAAATACTTCATGTTCACTACCTTCATCACCAGAAATCTCATCAACTTCTCCACTAACACTAGCTTTGCTTTCATCCAGAGCAATATCTTCAACATTCCAATCACCTTCAGAATTGACAACTTTTTCATTCTTTGCCTTTTTCTTATTCTTCTGTTTTTCTTTAGCTTCTTTCTTTATTTTTTGTCTTTCTAGACGGGACATGAATAAGTCTTGTATTTGTACATTAGAGAATCTACCTCTAATGAATTTGTATTTGTCCTGTAATGCTTTGTGTAGAAGTAATCTGGCACATGCTTTGTCTTCATCTACTTGGGGTTTATTCAAGAAGGTACTTAACTCTCCCTTGTGTGTTACTATAAATTTTGCTAGGTCCTTTGGTTTGATTTTCTGTAAAAGATGAAGTGTTTAGAATAGGCAACATCATATCATAATTGCTTTAGCAGAATCTACCAGACAGAGCTGAAGTTATCAACAGTTAAATAAATAAATAAATATCCTTTGGACATTTCACACAACGCCATCTAGTCCCAAGCTATGCAACCTAATGCTTGTGTTATGGTAACGAGATGGCTGATAAACTACTTATATACATTTTTTTTTTGTAAATACATACATATTATAGATAGAAAAACACCCAGACTCGGAACAAATACTTGTAGGTCGTACAAATATTTGTTCCGTGCGGGAATCGAACCCGCGACATGCTGCGCAGCAGTCAATCGCTCAACCACTGCGCCAACCGTGTCGTCAAAGTTAAAGTACAAGAATCATTTTGGCTTTAATCAAAATACTTTTCGAATTCTAAAATACAAGTTTAGTGTTTATCATATACCTTTATAATCAAAACCTCCTTTACAGCAGACTCTGCTTTCTTTTTCAACTTTACTTGTAGTTTTTCCGGAGTTTTCTTCTCTGTCAGTTGTTTTGCCTTCCTGGTCAATTTGTGTATTATCTGTATTTTAGCCTGGTTCAGTTTCTTTTTGAGTAATATAACCTGGAATCAGTTTGAGAAATATGCATTGATTCTTTATTTTTGTCTGCTTTTATATTGTAGAATAGCGGTGGCTCAGTCTTTTCCGTGCAGGACATCATCATCTGCGGCTTATACCAATAGGGTAGGTAACAAAAAAAATCGAATTGGTCAGTCATTTTCTGTTTTTTCACGTAAACAAAGATCACGTGAAGATGATACAGTGCTTTGAAACATTGTGTGATGTCATTTTCTAAGACATTAGTATAACATTCTTTACTGGTGAGTGACATCACAACCCCCCTCTCAAATTGTATCCAATATTTTTCGATAATCTAAAAGACCAACTAAACATCCCTATTATGTTGGGGTCCACATTCTGTTTAAACAGATACAGGTAGGTATATTATACCAGTATTTTACATGGAGTGACAACCTATCTGTCCTCCAATACCCAATTACTACTGGGTAATATGATACCCCATAGTAAGGCTTGTTATCGGAATTTCAGACCATTGACTCCCTGTAACAGCTGTCAAAGAACAACAAATTACAGCTGGGACCAATGGCTTTACATGTTTTACGAGGCACGGAGGAAACTTGGTATGTAAGGAATGGTAACACATCCAGATTGTTCATTACTAGGACTAATACAAATAAACAGAACCCTTTTGCTAGCCTAAGCTACTACATTCAAAAGATTTGACATTAGTGAAATTCAACTCCTCAACCTAATCTCGGGATTAATGTAAGGAAACTGTCCATCATGGGACAGTAACAGATACACCAATTAAACATTTGCTTTGCGTTATATTTAATCCAGTCCTCCAGCCAATGAAATAAAATTGGAAAATGTTTTGACATCACTACACTTCTTGGGTTTTTAGTAGTACATTAATGGGAATTCAATTAGCAACAACGAAGTAATTAAAAAGAAAGTTAAAAAATGTCTGTACCTCAGTATTGAAGTCCTGTTTTACTGCTCCAACTTCCATTTTATAAAATAAATTAACTTATATTCTTAAGAATAGGTTATGTTCCTAAATGTTAATTTTATAACAATCAGGAAGTTAGATCATTATATTAAAAGACAATAGAGTGAATCACAAGCATTGTTTTACTATTTGATCTTATTTCTTTGCCGATAAATGCAATGTTTCACATAAAATTCTCGTGTTATAATTTATCAACAGGAACACACCGATTTAAAAACCGTGACAGTGACAATTAACGTCACGTTTTCGATGACAAGTGACAGTAATTTTTTATTTTTTTTTGTGTTTTAATGACCTTTAAGTCAGATACTTAGAGTCAGATACAGGGACCTTTAAGTCAAGAGTGACAGCCATTACCATAATGAAATAAAATTATAACAGGATATTCTCGCACTTCTGACTGCACTGCTGTTTTGGTTTAGTCTAGGACATAGAGTATAGTAATATATCTGGTAGTCTAGGGCACCCTTAGGGGCCAGAGGGATAGTTACTTCACCCTAAATATGCTGACTTTAACTTCAAACCACATCTATCAGCACATAATTGTATTTTACTATGTGTTTCTGTCGCTCAGAAGTCCCAGAACCTAAATAATGGTCACTTTTGACTAATAAAAAACATACTACTGCACAGTTTACAACTATTTTACAACAATATTATGTGGAGCCAGCATAGTATAATAAAAAGATTTTTTTTTTTTTTTCATCGAATGCAATCAATCTTTGTTTATTTCTAGTTTTGCCAAATCGAATCGACTAAATGTCTATGATAGTTCATCTTATCCATCAATCTTCTGTCTACAAATTAAAAACAGTACAAATTCTTTCTGGTCGGATCTGTCAATCCGAAATGTACGTAAAATTTTTGTGTAAAATAATTTCCTTGAATATCAACGTAATCTAATTATTTTATTATGTTGTAATAGTGAATTAAGTTTCTTATTTTTAAGAAGAAAGTGCTGGTGTCCTTATTTCGTTCATAAAGTTTCTGTGTTTGTTATTTCAGCATGGCTCCTCGGTTTGAGTTAGCAGTCGGTCTCCGAAAGGGACACAAAACGACAAAAATATCCGCCGGCAGGAAGGGTATTACTGACAAAGCCATCAAAATCAGACCCGCCAGGCTAAAGGGTGTAAGTATATCAATCAAAATATCTTGAAAACAAGTTAGTGTAGAGGTTATGTTTTGAATGTTGTAAATGTAGTCGAATAAAATATTCTCAAGTAAATACCGCGTTCTGTTACCTAAATTGCTATCTCTGTAATCAGACTTCTCTCGAACATGATACAGACAGAGGCAGTGAGACATAAATATTGTGTGCACGAGACATCTCATTGTTTCACCAGTTTTCGCGAACTGTGGAATCTAGCGAGTAAATTAATGTTACTGGTTTTTATCCCAATTAAAACTAGGTTTGAAAACAACTTCTGTCAATATTCCAATACAACACACTCATTTATTGTGAAAACTCATACCTACTGTTTTCGTCCAGAATATTTTAGCAATTAAAAGCTGTAACCTCATTTCTGTTTTATATTTTAGGAATTACATACCAGGATTGCCATATTAAACTTACAATATTTATCCAATTATTTACAGCTTCAAACTAAGCACTCCAAGTTCGTTCGTGACCTGGTCCGTGAAGTTGTAGGACACGCTCAGTATGAGAAGAGGGCAATGGAGCTGCTCAAGGTGGGTTTAAATTTTCATCAAGTCTTAGCATTATGATAATCATACTAATTTGTTGTCACCGTGTAAGAAGCAAAGCATAGCCTGCTTTTTGTTGCCAAATATGTTCATAGAAACAAAACATAAACATTACTTATTATCTACTAATATTTGCAAAGCAAGAAGTTTGGCCACTGGTATAGATGTTAGGTTCTTAACTCATTTCCTTCTACTGCCCTAAAACTTGCAAAGCAAGGCAAAGAAGAAAGAAAGCTCTGTTTTCAGCATTCCTTTTTTTTGATGATATTCTCGTTTTTCTAGGTCTCAAAAGACAAGCGCGCCCTGAAGTTCTTGAAGCGTCGTCTGGGCACACACATCCGTGCCAAGAGGAAGCGTGAAGAGCTCAGCAACGTCCTGACACAGATGAGGAAGGCCGCCGCACAAGCGCATCACGCCCCACACCCTGCTAAGTGAACAATAAACTAAGTAATACTTATTTGATGTTTTATTTGAGGTTTTTGTTCAGCAGGACATGGTCACATAATTAGCCTATACCCTTTCCATGGCAACAACACCCAATAACAGGCTCTATGCAGTAGGACATTAACCACCATGTACTTTAGGTGCCTATAAAAGTATATATGTCACAGTCAAGACTCTTATACTTTTGTCTGGTTTCAGTTAAAACCCTTATTACGTTAAAATTCGTTTACTCGCGCGCCTTACGAACACCATCCGTAAATAAAACTATGGCTTTTTAATTGTGTCTAGGGCCAAAATGTTGACGAAAGGAATGGACTGTATGGGATTCTATGAGGTGAGGTGGAATAAAACTAAAGGATGGCAATAAAAATCTAATAAGCAAGCAGAAGTATTCTCAACAACGTGGTGATTGAAGGCGCTCAATCAGTTACAATAAATGTTAATTATTGCACAAGGTTATGAAAGCAAAAAAAAACTTTTGGTGGGTGGGAAATCATCAAATAACCCCTCCCGCTCTTTAACAGAGCGAAAGGCAGTGTCAGACTTCTACTGACTAAAAACCACCCATGTTCCTTTCCACATGCACATTCCCTTCCGCTCCGCCCAGCGCGGGAGGAGTCATTTAATGATATTCCTACCACCAAATAAAAAGCATTCAGTTTCTAGGTACACATTATTATAATTATAAAGATATACTAGCGTCACCCCCCATTCGACTCCCTAATAGTCGTAGCGTGATGTTAAATAGCCTCAAGAACTGGGTTATCAATTGCAAAATTATTTTATAGAATTAGAGTGCTAGTTTCAGCGATTGGCGTGTTCAAACACTTCATCTTAATTACCTATATTACTAGCTGAACTCCGCGACCCTAGTCCCGTTTGAAATTATTATTAAAAAAATACTACCTACCTAGTTTCTATTATAAAATTCAATCATGATTCGAAAGACGCGTACCTGTGCTAGGTACGCGTCTTTATCCTATCCTAAAAAATATTCTTAAATATCCTAAAAATGTTTGTTATTGTTGTTTTCCTTGAGAATGCTTTTTTTTTCGGGATGAAAGGTAAGACCGTAATGTCCGTTTCCTGTACACCTGACAACATGTATGTAAAATATAGGAGTTAGAGAGAAGATTATACTTAACTCTCAAAACTGAAGGAAAACATCGTGAGGCTTTAGAGCCCAACAAAATCGAAGACATGTGACATCTACCAAACCGCACTGGGCCCGCGTGGTGGATTATAGCCCATCCCTCTCCTGGAGAGGAGGCCTGAATTCCTGCAGTGGGAACATTATAGGCCGATGATAATGATGTATGACTCAGCACATTACTGAAATCGGCAGCTTGAAATACTGAATGACGCGCCGCTGATTCTGCTACAAACAAGTATGCTTTAAATTCGCCTAGCATTGCCAGTTACGACCAGAATTCATGAAATGCCAAGACTAATGATAATAGCTGCCAAGTGCCAAGTTACTGCGGGGTCTCGTCGTCACAGAATATCTCTATGATCAGTGATTCACATCTCAAAAGAACTCATAGTTTTAGCGTTGTTTTGTGAAACAGATGCTGCGCAAGGGTAAATGGCAAGTACAGTCAGCAACATTTCAGAATACAAATTATTTGATGCACAGGACTCCAGCTTTTCTTTCTGTATTTCAGAAGATATTACTTTTAAATATATCTTACTTTTTAGAAATAAACGTCTTGCCTAGTGTACCTATCTTACAAGCTTTTTTTTTATTTTAAAAACCTGCTTTGTAAAATTAAATTAAAGCTACGGTAGTTTTAATTTATTGTTTTGTCTTTCACAATATTATCGTAGCTGTGTTTGTGATGTTTCCTCATCTTGGCTTGTAGTGAGTGTAGCATATTATGGCATCTGTGACATCAATAGTAATATAAAGATTATCTGTGGTTTCTATTAAAAGAAATAGACTCTCAGATCTCGGTCTTCACCACACGCCCGCTCTGTGTTTTAATTAATATTCCCTAATCCTGGAGTCCCACAATCCACTAGATGGTGTCAGAAGTTTATTCGGAACCCAGAAGAACCAAAGAAAATGCCGGAACAGGTACAAAATATCATTCTAGCTAATAACTTAAAGCCGTTAGTTGTACAGTACGATCAAATTATCTTGGCAGGTCTGAACATAGGCTCTGCGAACTTTTGCGCATGTATACTCGCGAAGAAAACTGTTATTGCCAGATAAACACATATACGATCAGAAAATACCTAATACAGTGAGAAAATACAAATGAAATAAATATCAAAACACTTTTAGATACCTAGTCTACATTTTTAACTCCATTTTCTTTTTCCCCTTTCATATACTGAGTTAAATCGTAAATATTTTTTCTCGCCTGGCGATTTAAAACACTACTATACTTTGGTGGCATATTTGACGAAATAAGTGCCCACTAACTTTTCTAACAAATAATAAAAAATAACAGTAATATTAAAAACAACAAACAAAAACACAACGAAAACTTTTCTAATCGAATGTGCTCAAGACAGAGATAGCAACACAAACACTAAACAAATGCTGTCGTGTGACTGAGATATAATACCTCGTACCGAATATTGCCGAACTTGCACGAAGGTCACGAAGTTAACAAAAAGAGATGTGCATGTGCATGTGCAATGGGTGTCGTTTAATCGATTATTCTTAGAATCGATTGAAATTAAGTAATAAAAAGATGTTTCTATTCAATTTTATATTGAGGTTTTAAATATTCGTAAACATTCGTTATTCAAGAAGTCTGTAATAGATTTCTAAAATATAAGTAAATCATGTCTTTTAACAGAGAAAACATAATGTTACTATACATTTTTTATGTAATAAAGACGAAAACTCAATTATTAATGATTAAATTCACTTTATTAGTTAATGTATTCACTTAAATATCTTCTAAACACTAATAATAACGTATTCCAAATAAAAATAATCGATTACGATATTTGATCGTTTAAAGGATTGATTGTGTTTATGTAAGGTGCATCTCTAGCCTATACTCCGCCCCCCGAACTTCACCTCATGTCACCATTTGGTTCCTAATAAATGTTACTGCGCAGCGTTCTGCACGAAGTTCGGACCTGCCAAGATAATTTGTTCGAACTGTAAATGGCGGCAAAGATGGCAAAAATGCTGCCGAGTCATGGAAGCTGTGGAAACAAAAATTCAAAATCTTCTTTGAAGCAAATGATTTACAGAAGGTCTCAAAGTCAAAACAAATTGCTATATTGTTAAATTCTATCGGTGATGAAGGCCTAGATATTTATAATTCTTTCAATATTCAAAATGAAACGGACGAAACGATAACGACTATTATTGAAAAATTTGATGGAAAATTCAATCCATGCAAGAATGTCACTGTTGAGCGATACAATTTCTTTACAAACTATCAAAATAGCGAATCATTGGACGAATATGTAACAATTTTGAACAATTTAGCATCAGGCTGCAAGTTTGAAAATTTGAAAGAGTCGTTGGTAAAGGACATGTTTATCATAGGAATAAAGAATACTCAAATAAAAGAACAAATATTGCAAAATCAAAACATAACGAATGTTGACGAAGCTGTTCAATTTGCAAAAAATATGGAATTGTCACAGGAAAGGTCTAGAAAATTACAGAATGGAAATGAAGCTAATAATAATTCTAGTTCACAAGTGCAATCAATTCGTCAAAGCAGAAGTACATATTTCAAGAACCAGCCATCAAAAAGTGAAAATTCAAAGAAAAGGTCCATAACTCCATACAGAAAATCGTCGGAAAATAGAAGTTCTAGTCAAAATCGATATAAGTCCAGTCCAGCACAATCTTTTTCAGCCAATTCCAGGTCCAACAACAATATTAGAAATAATTCTAACTGTAACAGATGTGGTCAGCTGCATCGGTACAAGTGTCCAGCACAAGGCAAAATCTGCAATCTATGTAAAAAAAATTAACCATTTCGCCAATTACTGTTTCTACAAAAATCAAAATAGCAAGAAGAATGTAAGTACAATTAGTAGTTCTGAATGTATACAAAAGTTGCATAGTCATGAATATGATATTCATAGTAATATTATTATGGATTACCCTCAAAATGATTTTATTATTAATTCAATTAATTGTAATTCAAATTCACAAAATTGGAAATTAGAATTGAATGTTCATGGCAATATTATAAGATGTCAAATTGATACAGGTGCTGATATAAATGTAATTTCACTAAATACTTTAAAAAGTTTAGAAAATATGTGTAAGAAAAATTTTTTCATTGAAAAGTCAAACAAAAAAGTATTTTCATTTGCAGGTCAATTGATTGAAAACTTAGGTTCTGTCAGACTTGAATGTTCTTTTGATCACAACCTATTTAAGCCAATCAATTTCATAGTTGTTAAATGTGACTGTTCTACAATTTTGGGTTGGAGGACATGTGAAGAATGTGGCATTGTAAAACGTATTTTCGAACTATCCCAAAACACTTCTAAGATAACCACTAACAAAGAACAAAGGTCAGTACAAATGCTTATTAACAAATATTCAGATACTTTTGAAGGATTGGGTTGCTTACCAGGTAGTGTTAATTTACAAGTAGACACAACCGTCACACCAAAGATTTGTCCAGTTAGGAGAATACCATATGCTCTACAACAAAAACTCAAAAATGAATTAGACCGAATGGTGCGACTACAAGTCATAGAAAAAGTTACTAAACCTACTGACTGGGTAAATTCCATAGTGCCTGTAGAAAAACCCAATGGCGACTTACGTATTTGTCTAGATCCTAGGAACTTAAATAAAGCCATAAAAAGACCTCATTTTCCATACCCTACATTTGATGACTTGCGGTCAAGGGTAGTGAATGCGTCAGTATTCTCAAAGTTAGATGCAAATTCAGGTTACTGGATGCTAAAATTAGATCCAGAGAGTAGTGATCTTTGCACTTTTAACACACAGTTTGGCAGATATAAATTTTTAAGACTTCCTTACGGAATAAATTCAAGTGGTGAAATTTTTCATAGAGTAATGTCCGAGTTATTTGGGGACCTTCCAGGTGTTATTATATTTGTCGACGATATATTGGTCTATGGTTCTACGCAAAGTGAACACGATGAAAGATTAGAAAATGTTTTAAAAAAAGCTAAAGAAATCAATTTAAAATTTAATAAATCAAAATGTCACTTCGGACAGTCTGAAGTTTCGTATGTGGGTCATGTTTTTAACAAAAATGGTATTTCACCAGATACGTCAAAAATCGAAGCTATAATGAAAATGCCAAGACCGGAAAACATAAAAGATCTTCAACGATTTCTTGGTATGATAAATTACCTTGGTTCATATGTACCTAACTTAGCTCATGAAACTACTTTACTTAGAGAACTCCTTAAAAAACAAAATATGTGGCAGTGGACTCCTAATCACGAAAAACAATTTACTAAATTAAAATCTCTTATTTGTCAATCACCTGTCCTAGTACATTATGATGTAAACAAACCTGTACGATTGTCAGTAGATGCTTCAAAAAATGCAGTTGGAGCAGTAATTTTTCATGGACAAAATCCTATTGCATATGCATCTAAAACTTTAAATAAGTCTCAGGAAAACTATGCCCAAATAGAAAAAGAATTGTATGCTATAGTTTTTGGTTGCAAGAAATTTCATCAATATATTTATGGAAAAACAACTTATGTTGAAACTGATCATCAACCTCTTGTAACTTTGTTCAAAAAATCACTTTCGGATGTCCCGCCTCGTCTTCAAAGAATGATGATAGCTATACAGTCATATGATCTTAACGTTTCATATACAAAAGGTACTGAAATGTATGTCTCTGATACTTTGTCTCGTGCACCCATATCAAAAACTAATATAGAAAAATTTAATTTTGATGAGTTGGATAGTAATATAGTTTGTCAAGTAAAATTACTAACTTCTAATTTGGCAATTACTAAAGAAAAACAAGAAAAAATCATGTCTCATACAAAATCTGATATGTCACTCCAAAAACTAAAAGAATACTTTATGTCAGGATGGCCTAATTGCAAGCAAAAATGTGATTCAATTGTTTTACCCTATTGGAACATTAGAGATGAGATTCATGTTGTAAATGATCTAGTTTTCAAGAATCAGTCTGTCATTATACCTAAATCTCTACGTTCTGAAATTCTCTCAATTTTACATGAAGGACACATGGGCATAGAAAAAACTAAAAATCATGCCCGTGGAACTGTTTTTTGGCCTAATATTTATCATGATATTGAAATGAAAATAAAGCAATGTGAAACTTGCATGACATTTAGTTCAAATAAAACAAAGGAAACTTTATTATCTCATGAACAACCTTCTTTACCATGGCAAAAAGTAGCTACAGATTTATTTGATTACAAAAGCAAAAAATATTTAATAGTTGTTGATTATTATTCAAATTACATTGAAATAGCACAATTAAATCAAGATTCTAGAAGTTATACAGTCATTAATCAAATCAAGTCAATTTTTTCACGACACGGTATTCCATTGCAATTAGTAAGTGATGGTGGCCCTCCATTCAACTCTCATGAATTTCAAAATTTCACAAAAGACTGGGATATTCAACATATCATGTCAAGTCCTCACTTTCCTCAATCAAACGGTCTTGCGGAAGTATCTGTAAAAATTGTCAAAAATATTCTCAGAAAATGTGAACAGTCAGGTACAGACTTTTATATTGGTCTGTTACAATACAGAAATACCCCAAGAGGTAATCTTAAATCACCTTCAGAATTACTTATGTCAAGAAAACTGAGAACAAAATTGCCTACTATAACAAGTAATTTAAAGCCAAAAGTAGTTCAATTTTCAAGTCATTTAAAAAATAAGTCACAAAATTTGGAAAATAGAAAATTATATTATGATAGAAATGCTGTATCTCCTCAACAATTTCAGTCAAATGACATAATATTTTTCAAGAGAAATCCCAAGGATGCAACATGGTCTAAAGGTGTTATTTTATCAAAAACTAACTTTCCAAGATCATACTTAGTCAAAGATAGTAATGGGACAGTCTATAGAAGAAACACACATCATATTAAGCTATTTAAGTCAAATCTGTCACAGTCAAAGTCACAAAATAGTTATAAATCGTCACAGTCAAAGGAAAATACCCAAAAAATATTGGAAAATAACAAAGATAATGCTAATCATTCTGGTCACAAGTCGTCCAAGTCTTATAATAAATCGTATCAAAAATCATACAAGTCAAGTCTGATAGAAAGGGAAGATACAGAGATGCATCATTATTATATTCCTGAGTATCTATATTGTAGAAGAAAAAGTAATGAGGAACAAATTGTAAATTTAGATGATTCTTATGCATCTGCTGAGTCAAGTCAGTCATCTAATGATGAGAATCCAATACAATTGGATAAGTCTGTCAAGTCAAATGTAATGAATAAAAGTAGGATACAGTCTCCTATATTTGTAGAAGTTAATGATGATGTACAAAGTAATGAATATTTGTCAGAAAATGAAATGTTAAGTCAGTCACAGTGTGGTAGTCAAAACTTACCTGAAATGTTAGATATAAGTATAAGTTCAAATACACCGGAGTTAAGATACTCATCCAGAGGGAGATTATTAAAGTCTAGAAAAAGACTAGATTTATAAAAATGAATGTAAATTTATTACGTCGATTTAATGAGTCAATATAATTAAATTTTTAAGGTTAAGTATTTAATTTGTCCTAATGTTTATTTACGTTCTAATAGCAATGTCAAGTGTCATTAACGTCAATGTCAAGTCATGTCATAATTGGTCAATGTCAAATTTATGTCAACTAACAAATTCAGTGTTGCCTTTTTATTCTTAAGAAAGGGCATGTAGCATATTATGGCATCTGTGACATCAATAGTAATATAAAGATTATCTGTGGTTTCTATTAAAAGAAATAGACTCTCAGATCTCGGTCTTCACCACACGCCCGCTCTGTGTTTTAATTAATATTCCCTAATCCTGGAGTCCCACAATCCACTAGAGTGAGAATCTAACCCATTTACACTATTAAAGGGTACTTATACTACTCGACAACTTACCAGTCTTTTCAGCCTCAATCACTGAAGAGCAAAGGAAAGTCGTTCAGAAATCTAGAAGAATTTTATCATATTTTCAACATCGTATCTACCGTTACGAACCTAATATCTACGTATCTAAGTCACTGACCCACATCTATAGAATATCATGCCGCATGCATGCGTCATGAGAATAACATTACAAGTAAACAAACAACCATATGTCACACAAATATTTGTTCCGAAGCGCGGAATCGATTTCTTGACCCTGAAGACTGAAAGCGGTTGCAGTGGCATTGCGTCAATTAGATCATTGTACCTACCTACCTTACTATTCTGTAATATTATTCTGTGGGTCCTCCTCAGGCTCGGATAAGCGACAATCTTTCCGGGGTGGCTCGTAGACGTCGCTCGTCTTAACTAGATGTGAGAGAGAATCGTGTTATGCGATTGAGAAGGCCCCAATGTCCAGCAGTGGACTTCTGTAAAGCTCATGATGATAACATAACAGGAAGTCCACCCCTAACATCCCAATGTATTTTCTTTATTTTACACTTCATGTAATCTGTGGTGAAGGTTAGCAACTCGAAATATTTTTTTTGCTGAACAAACTTCGGACTCCATACAACTATACCTACTACCTTTATTAATAATGTACTCTAATGGTTATCGAGCACAACAAAATTATAATTCAAGTTTTATTTGATTCGTCAGTAACATTGAGATTTGTGTCGGTAAATTATTTATGTTTTGGCTTGCTTCCGTCACAGAAGTACTCTTCCGTGACAAAGCCACTTACATTGCTTAAGATTTATTTTTAACCGACTTCCAAAAAGGAAGGGGTTCTCAATTCGTCTGTAGGATGTTTTTTTTTTATGTAGGTAGTATCGTAATCTCCGCCATTGAAACGATTTTCAAAATTATTTTTGTTTTCGAAAGAGTATCCTACTCCCAAGGTGGTCCCATTGTCACCAAGTCAGGATCTGATGATGGGAACCCAGGAAAATCGAGGCAACTCTCAAATTTTTTAGGCACTTGTTACGTTTTCCATATATTTTTTAATAAATCTGTTCATGTATTCGCGTCTGATAATCATAATCTCTTGTGGATGCACTGATGATGGAAGGTACAAGTACTCAACGGAGTTCAAAGAAAATTGTTTCAATATTATACACACTTTCTTATGAACCGATAACTGTATTCGTAACAATATTGTATTCAGGCTATTATGTTAACCTGATGATGATAGCATCTTAGAGAAATCTAGGACAATCCTCAAATTTTATATGCACGTGTTACGTGTTTCGTGCTTTTTCTAAAGCTTTCAAGTATTCGCATCTAGCAGTTATCATTTCATGTTGATGAGCTGATTATGGAAGGTACAACTCCTTTAGGTTAGGATTTGGAGGATAATTAGGGGGACGTAATATGTTTGTATTCTTTCAGGTTATCTAGGTGAGCTGATTATGGAAGGTACCTACCTACTATTCCCCAAGAGTTGAATAAGGGAATCTCGAAGGTTAAGGGTAAGGTTTCTTGGTGGAATATTAAATGCATAAGTAGTAAATATTTACCTATATGGTATAATTATCTATTACAACTAAAAATGAAAAATCAGAAACTTTTTTTGCAAAAACCGACTTCAATACGTATCACAAAAAAGTGAAAAAAAACAAACAAAAACGAAAAGAAAGTCGTGGGCAAAAAACTAAATCATACAAACAAACCACCTGGTTTTTCTTCTGAAGTTTATTTGTCACTTTTTTGTGTTTGTGTTTTTTCATGTTTTTGTTTTATTTTTCCGCCCCTCTTTAATTATATCTGCCACTCAGGTCGATCTTTAGGTTAAAACGCGCTTACCTAGGTCGGTCTGTGGATGGGAGACCGCCCATTACTCGCATAACGAGTTTCTCCTGTGCCTCGGAAAGGCTGCCATATACAGGGTGGAATTTTGTAATGCCACCAAGAGGGAAAGTACTCTTAATACTGCAGATAGAAAATTTTACTCAAAGGAAACATTCCTTTATTTTTGAATAGAAAGCAAACTGCATTCATAGATTTTCGCAAATTCTCTTCTCCCACACCCGGGAATCGAACCGGCTAAACTCTGAAAAAATTATACCCTGGACTTTGATTGCATCGGTCGTTAGGGTCAATTATAAGGATGAAATCTCTCTAACAAACATGATAAATTAAATGAAAGGTAAACCAAAAAAAATAAAAAAAATGGTAAGTAAACTAACTAAGTAATTAGTTGCTCGAAATGGGCTCCATTCTCTTGGATACACAAATTTATTCTTTTAACGAATTCATTTCTAGCTAGTAACCTTTAATAAAGTGTTATGAAAATTATAAATCGTATTCTGAACTTCAACTCTCAACTCGTTGTCATTCGCATAAGATTTCATGTTGATTTTTTACATATCCCCACAAAAAAAAATCGAATGGGGTGAGATCTGGCGATCTCGCAGGCCATCTGATTGTGCCGTTTGTACCAATCCAGGTATTAAAATGGTTATTAATGTAGGCAGTAATGATTCTGCTGTTATGTGCTGGAGCACCATCTTGCTGTAGAATTATTTGTTATCATTTGTTTGTTACCATTTTTTGTAAATAATTAAATTAATTTAAGATTTCCTGGTTTTCCTTTCATTTATTTATCATGTTTGTTAGAGAGATTTCATCCTTATAATTGACCCTAACGATCGATGCAATAAAAGTACAGGGTATCATTTTTTCAGATTTTAGCCGGTTCGATTCTCGGGTGTGGGAGAGGAGAATTTTCGAAAATCTTTAAATGCAGTTTGCTTTCTATTCAAAAATAAAGGAATGTTTCCTTTGAGTAAAATTTTCTACCTGCAGTATTAAGAGTACTTTCCTTCCAAGTGGCATTACAAAATTTCACCGTGTATATTTTATATTAGATCTTTGACAGTCGTCACAGGAAGTCAGTAACCTGAAAGTCTGACAGTCTTACCATACCCAGTGTGGACTGGGTTGTGGAGGTCAGATAGGCAGTCGCTCTATGTAAAATACTGATATTCTGCTGCAGCTGCTTCCGGTTAGACTGGAAGTCGACCCCATCAAAGTTGGGAAAAGGCTAGGCAGATGATGAAGACGACCCACTACCACTGACCTCCCATAACACAACTAGGTAGGTATAGGTACCTACTTCTCATGGCCAGCCCAAGCTCAAGCTTAGCCCTAATTAGCCTAAAAATGTTTTAAAGAAAAATAGCGAAACGCCGCGCCGGAGCAGATATAGAAGTATCAATTTTTAAGAATAGAGTTATGTAGCTATTTGATGATATCCTGAAATACTTGAATTTCCCGCTAAAACTAGAGAAAAAAGATGGCGGATGACGGATCTAAAATTAAGTCAATGACACCCAGTTTTTTAGTCCATTCTACTTAACGACACTATTGATAACTTTTTATCAATTTGCGATAAAATATTTCGTAGTTTTATTTGTACTTTCGCGTCTGCGATCAAAGCATAATGGAATGAATCAGCTGTCTCTGATCACAGCTTGTACCCAATAAAAAAGCGGATTGGTGTTTGGAAATGGGTTCAAGAAAAAAGATTGTTTCTTAGTAATATAATACTTTTTCATCCAGTTATTCCTGTGTCCCAGCTGTGGGAACATTATATAGGCTGATGATGATGATGATCCAGTTATTTTACTTTTTTTATTGGTCTAATAGGTACCTATACAATGTGTAACTGTTTTTTTCAATATTACGTACCTACCTACCTACATCATGACCGGTTATGTAGATTTAGGCGACATTTCGTGATGTCCACCACCGATGACAGTAAAAAAAACCTAACTGACCACCACTAGTGGAAATCGGAATTTAGAAAAGATTTGTAAACGTTATCTGAGTCAATTTTGTTTGGTACCTACCTATTCTATTTATAAAACTTACCTACTTACTTACTAACAGAAAAATCCCAGTTTTCAGTCCAAGTACCTACTGAACCTTGACAGCCGCGTTTGCAAGTATTGTAGACCAATGACCGATAAGGATTAGAATTTTAACGAGGTTTGATTATTTAAACTTTCCACTAGGAAGCATAGTGCCATAGCATAGCAACACCACATAGCCAGCTGTGTGTTCATAAGGACAGCAACAAAAGTAGGTATATTTTAGAACATTCCATCAAGTTACACAAAAGAATGGATATCTCCCTCATACATTATCAAAGAATCACAGGTAATTAAGAGTTTTTTTTTTTTCATTTATTAAAAATCTCCATTTCATTTTATTCAAAGAAAACATTGACTTTTATTGCAGACCGTATCTACACGAAGCTGTCCGCGTGGCTGAAAACGGTCCAGCATGAAGAGTGTTGGTGATGAAGGCAACGACTTCATGTGGTCAAGAACACACGACCCTCAGATATAAGGAAATGAGGAAGAAGATTTTTGATCGTTTGGATAGGTGGCCAAGGTTAAGCCGCAGGAACCAGGGCCGTCCTAAAGCTCGTTGGGTTGATGACATCGTCAAAGTCGCGGGAAACACATTGATGAGAGACGCACAGGATCGGGACAAGTGACGGAAGAAAGGGGAGGCCTACACTCAGCACTGGGTGATACCGGGCTGATATGATGATTTGTAAGTCTGCTTAAAATCTGGAAAATAACATGTTGATTATTGTGTGTAGGTAACTGTGTAAGTAATCAACATTTTTGCAAAAACATATTTATTATTGACACTTTATCTTTGAACTCTGATTATGACGCTTGTTATAACTAGAGGGGGTCCCAGAAAGGTCAGGCTATCGGGTTGCGTCAAGAAATTCGAGTAGATACGACGATACGTGGCACATCTCTTATTACTTTTGCATAGCAGTTACTGGTAATGTTACGTAGACTTGTTATCTACGTGTGAATAAACAACGAAAGTTCGTAACTAAACATTCAAGACTATATTTAGATTATCGTCATTACATCAGCCCGTACCTTTGCCTCTGAACATAAGGCATAATATCTTGCTGTAACGGTGATTAACAAAAGCCATTCAAATATTAAGTCTTATAAATCACCCTAGAGGTGGTTAATTTCGTTAGGATATTGTAAGAAAAGTAAGGGTTCACTCATGCAAAGGGATGGCGAAATATATTGTGGTGTTGCACAACTTGCACAGAATAAACAATGGATAAAGGAAATGGCGGCAGGTCACGGGAACAATATAATAAACACAACTTCCGCATTCCCCTTAAACTCAAGGGTAAGATCAAATCATGACGGCACGGTTGGCGCAGTTGCTCAAGCAATGGACTGCTGCGCTGCGTGTCGCGGGTTCCCGATTCCCGCACGGAACAAATATTTGTATGACCTACAGATAGTTGTCCCGGGTCTGGGTATTTGTGTATGTGAGTTTAAATGTTTGTGAACGCACCCACGATACAGGAGAAATTCCTAGTGTGGGGTAACGTTAAAAAAAAAACCAGGTTTGACCAGCTGTCTGCTCTAATATAGAGGAAGGAAGAGTATGAATGTAAATGTAAGAGGTAGGCTTTAAGAATCAGTAGAGTTAGAGAAAGGACTATGTGAAGAATGATTTGGCAAGAAAGGTCTGAAGAATTTAAGCAATGCAACATTCTAAATCCCGCATTTGCGTGGTGAATGAGGTAGGTTATGCTCACACCAGAAAGGAGACCTCTGTTCCTGCAGTACCTATGTATGAACGGTCTAGGCTGCTCAATGTTATTGAAAAAGTTCCATATTTACTTTTGGCACTAAAAATATCCTGTTTGTTATCGACCGCTGTCATTAAATTCGGCAATTGGCGTGCAAAATTGGAAGTCTTGCATGACGCCGTTGAAGAAAAAGTGGATGACAAACCCCATCAACCAACGTACATCAGTCATAGCACGGCGATACATCAAGCTATACATATCTAACATATCCAGTATAACCTGACCCTGCTTTGTACACACATCAAAAGTGTCTAGGGATCAACATATATTTTTGCAATAACTTTTCTCCTGATTGATATTAATTAAAATTTTCTTTAAGGATTCATCAAATAAAGTGTTTTCGTTTGTCACAGTAACGATAAACCAAGTCACCTTTGCATTAATAAAGAAATTTGCCATTTTCCTAATAAAGGGATTTTTGACATTTGAACCACTAACATTAAAGTTCGAAAAAAAGACTGAAATAACAGTTTTCTTTAAAATTTTATTGGGTAACTTAAACAATTATTATTCCGTGTTTCTACCGCGAACACTAACAACACAAGAACATCGGTTTGGCATACTCAAAATGAGTTCATCCAAATCACGCTGTGGAATGGCCGCCCATGTTCGTTGCAACAACAAAAAAAGGTCTTCTTGCGACTGGATACCCTCCATATTCGGCAGAGCTCTTCTCTGTAGCATATCCCATGCATGCTCAATCGGGTTCAAGTCTGGCGACTGAGCAGGCCAGGGCAGGACATTGATGTTAGCTGCGGCGAGAGTCTGTCTTACAACTCTTGCGGTGTGCGGTCGTGCATTATCATGCATTAACTGAAATAAGGGACTGATTTGCACTTGTAGAGGAACGATGACGTCTGATACAATCGTCTCAGCATAAATTTGAGCGTTGAGGTTGCCTCTGATCCAAATCAACTCAGTTCTTCCGCCGATCCAAATACCCGCCCATACCATGATGGTTCCACCACTATAAGGATGGACTTCCTGGCAGGATTTTAATCGCTGTTGGCGTCCAGGGGTTCTCCAGTGTCGCATACGTCTTGTATCCAGTCTCATACCAAAACGAGACTCATCAGAAAAGCACACGAAACGCCATTGTTCTTCTGCCCAATTTCTGTGTTCAAGAGCCCATTGATATCGAATCCTACGATTGTGCATTGCTATAGGTGGTACCCGTAGCGGTCTTCGGGAATGAAGGTTCACTTCATGCAAGCGGTTTCTGACTGTTTGGTCGCTAATTAAGTTCCCTGAAGAGTGATGAAGCCTCACGGCTAACATCATGGCGGTTATTGTTGGAGCTCTTCGAGTTAAGATTTGAATGTATCGGTCTTGTCTCCGTGTGGTGCAGCGATACCGTCCTCCATGGCGCTCAGCCACGGTACCAGTGCTTCGGTAACGTGTCCAAAGTCGACTGATAACACTCTGACTTGTATTCAGAGCTAAAGCCACAGTACGTTGCCGGGAACCAGCTTCTATCATTCCCACGGCTCTGAGCATTTCTTCCCTGCTTAAATGACGTCGCCGCTCCATAATAACGTTGGTTTTAATCAGTAGTAGGGAAACAGTAGCACTAATAATGTCTTCAATGCGTTGTATGTTTTTATAGGGAAAATATTGACAGCTGATTTTCATCTTTTACTCGAATTTGATTCACAGTTCCTGATTCAAATTATGAAATGCACCAAAAAGGATCCATATAAATTTATAAAATCATAAATTTATTACAAAGCCACATCTCAATCTCAAGAAATCCGCATAAAAATGCTTGATCCCTAGACACTTTTGATGTGTGTATGAACTTCCTATACAAGATATCAGACTATAGTACCTAGTAGGTAACTGGATACTGAGCTTTGGATCCTGAGTCCTGACCAACTAAACATTGAACTGAATAAAAAAAAGTTAGAAACTTTGAATTTCGCGGTAGCATGACAGGGCAGGCGGTGATTCCGTGGAGTTGAAATAAAAAAAGAAAGAGCAGAGGCGGCGTCCAATAAGAAGTCCTCTACATCCGGACAAATTCGAAGACATGGTATCTATACTCCAATCCCCTAACGCTCCACACTTCTCGTGTTACTTAGTAATACCACAGTTAGGTACTACTTGTCGTTTTACAGTTGCTATGCTGGTCTGGCTAGCAGTTTTGATGGTGATGAATCAGCCACTCTCTGGACCCACGAGGCACTATTAAGGCTCGTTGGTCTAGGGGCCGCTAGTGCAACTGCTGAGCATGAAGTCATGAGGGTTCAATTCCCAGGTTGGGTAACGTAGTGTTCGTGAGCTTTCCATCAGGAATTGCTCAGTAGTAGACGTCGGGATTTTTGCCCGGTTGATGGTAAAAGGCTCGACCCTTTAATGACCTACACATAACTGGCAAAAAAAGAGTGTGTACACTCACTTTTTGCCAGTTATGTGTTTATAGTACCTACCCCACATAGTACATAGATAACAGTCGTTATGTTTGTTGTGAGCTAGGTATAGAATACGAAGAAAATATCAAAGAAAACACAACAGAGACAAGAAATCTGACAACACTGGAACTACTGAAACTCGCGGAACGGCAAAACTTGACACCCAGAATTTCCTGGTACCTACTATTATTAAGTATTGATTTGTTTGAATATTTACGTCGACGACCGACACGAACGGTTGTCGTTTGTAGGTCTATGAAAACCAGATTCTGAAAAGTCCGAAACTTACATAAGGCTGTCGCAGTAACCCCGCAAGGAGTCGCGGCTGAGGTGGTCACGGGGCGTCGCGCCTTGGCCGCGGACGCTTTACGTTGGAGCGTCATTTGGTGGCCTGTTTAGGCTAGTGTCTCGCAGGCACGCGTTGTATGCGCGTACCTGTGTTGTGCGGCCGCCACACACTCGAGGAGTGGCATGGGAAGTAGCAAGGAAAAGAGGCAGAGACATAGTGTGGCCACTTAACTCGTCATGCCGCACGTCATGCTCCTCGTCCTGCCCACCGCTCCCTTTGTTGTCGGTTTTTGTTTTTGTAGGAGCGCCGCAATTAATTGCGCGAGTAGAGCAGTGTGGGCAGAGCGGACAACATCGCGGCAAATAGCGGCAGTGCGAGGAGCATAGCGATTAGCAGCTCAAGGAGCATAGTGTGGCGACCGCAGTGTGTGGCTGTTGTGTTGTATGCTGTAGGTGCGCCACAGCGCTTTCGCACAGCGCTGTTTTCGTCACGACACCCCGGCGATCCGTCCCTACCATGTGAGACCCCCAGTTACCCGGTGAAGACCCAGCTGGAGATGACCAGCGACAAAGATGCCGACAACGACGACCCTACAGTAGATGGGTGACTCTGAACTCTGTTCCGACTGAGGAAAGCCGAAAGTCTCACAACCAGTCTTACCAATCAGTACCTATCGAGTTTCCTAGTAACGATGCTCGATGTAAAATACCAGCTGTTTCCGGTTTCACTGACTGTCGACCCCAACTTACATGATAATTTAACTGAATGTTCTGTCACTTATCCCCTTCGGAACTCGGAACGACGGTTCCGAGTTTCGAGTCAGAGTCTTTTAGATTATAAACAAGGCCTCTTGAATGATATGGAAACGATTTGTGCAAGACGACGCTGATAAGATTTATCAATGACACGATAGTTTCGTTTACATATCTATTTATCTATAAAAGTGTTATGTAGCCATTAGAAATAGATTCTTTCTTAGTTTGAAGAAAAAAAATTGTTAGAACGTATGTGCAGGAAGTGATCACCTGATTTCATAAATCATGCAGAATGCTGAATCGGTTTATGACGGAGTTATGAGGTGACAAACATAAAAAAAAACAACTGAATTGAAAACTTCCTTCTTTATTATTAGCGTCCCGTATCTCAAGAGGAAAAAAATCCGAACCCTTAGGATATAGGATCACTTGTGTGTCTGTCTGTTTATCCGTCTGTCACAGCCAAATTACTCTCAGTATTTCTATGAACCAAACAAGGACATAGGTTTAACGTAAATAAATGAATTTTGAATGTAGGGATGACTTAGGGGAACAGTTTTTTTATTTTAGTTTTTTAAACTGTACCGAAATCATTGTCAAATGAAAAGGCTTATTTTGAGGATCTCAATTTTTTTTTAACAATTTTAAGACAAATACTTTTAAAGATACTTAAGAAAATAAAAGAAAATTGACCGCCCCCCCTTATCTCTAAAACTACCGAGCCTAATTTATTTTTAATAAGTTGGTACAGAAATTATAAACACTTATAGATTACAGTAGGTATAATAAGAACTCTATGGTGCCAAAATAAAATGGAAAATCTACGGAACCCTTCATGCGCGAGTCCGACTTGCACTTGGCCAGTTTTATTTAAGTCTGTTAAAATAAATCTTCAAAGCACCTACGCTACATTTAACTTCTCCATCGATGAGGTCATTAACTGAGCAAGCCTCTTATAAAAAACTAGTGACCCGCTCCGGCTACGCACGGGTGCAAAAAAGATACCATAAAAATCCTCTTGAATCACTATCTAGTAAAGAGGTGCATCAAAATCTGTTGCTCAGTTATAAAGATCTAAGCATACATACGGAGAGGGATAGACAGCGAGAAGCGACTTTGTTTTATACGAGTACGTATTAGTGATGTATTGATGATATTGATTGTGACTTTCAATATAGTTGATTGTACTGTGTGATATTGATTATGTATATCTTATATCCCTTAACAGTGCATCATGTTTCATTTCAATGAATGTATTGATTGAAGCAGTTTGTTAGAATGGGACAGTTATGTTCTCAAATTCGCGTTACGTGACACTGACACAACCTTGGCCGTGACTTAATGGTGATTATCGTACCTACTTTACTTCCTTTATAGACTGAACACAGCAGACAAAGTGATATAGACGCATTACTTAAAAAGGTTGTAAAAGTACCCTTTAGCGCAAACGAAGGGCACTTGTTCTCCCCACCACTGCGATTTTTTTTTGTTCTAGACCATACCTGGGAACCCCCTAGTTACGGAGATATTGGGGGTCAAAGTTCCAAAATTTTCACAGCTGTTTTTGTAAATACTAGTTTTTCAGGATATAACTTTACTTAAATTACCTTCATGACTCGTTTACTATTCAAAGCATCCATTAACACAATGTTTTAAGAGCGCTACATTGAGTTTAACTGTAAAATGAGATTTTTGACCCCAAAAAAAAAGTATGGGTACTTAGTTTGATGTACAGAATGCTTGGTTTACGTTTGTGTGGAGGGTTAATTTACACCCTGTATGATACATAGGTAGGGTCGAGTGGTTAACAATTAACCAGCAGTACAGAGTGAACCATGCAAATAATTCAGAAAAGCGACGTTACCGTTTGGTGCAAACTGCAATACGTAAGTGTCTTTGAGGAGCCCACCTCCCTCCCCAGTCGACAGCGAGCTAGCGGCGCAAGCGGCCGCGCGCGCCCTTGTTTTGTGTTTTTGTAGCGAAAATTGTATAAAAATTACGTAAGTAGAATTTCGTCTCATTTTATTTGTGTAAATAGTAGCTGAATATCAATAGGATTGATAAATTAGTTGTTTTTTTGCGCTTTTACCTATGATAGTTTCGTTAAGCGCCTCGTGTTTGTGTTTTGGCTACTTAACCTCAAAATTTGTAAGTATGGGGTGGTACAGAATGAACCATTTTGACAGAGTACACAATGAACCAGTGATTCATTGAGTACCATCCTTGGTTCATTGAGAACTAACGTTGGTTCATTGCGTACCACCTTTATTAGATTGAGTATTAACCCAGATAATTTACTTTTTATACCTAGTAGTACTAGTTATTTTACGAAATCAAAAAATCTAATAAAAAAACAAAATTTCAGGATGGGCCGAACAAAGTTAGATAGATCTGCGAGGAAAAAAGGATCCCATCTACCTCAAGCAATGAAGGCTGCTGTCAATTTACATCTTAACGATATGAGCTTGAGAAAGGCTGCAAAAGATAGCAACATACCATATCCAACATTAAGAAGATATGTGATAAAATTTATGAAAGACAAGTCTACTTCGATGGAACCAAACTACAGCGTAAATAAAATATTCACGGAGGAGCAAGAAGCAAGTCTAAAGATGTATGTTCTTGATTGTGCCAATAAATTTTATGGTTTAAATACAAAGGAATGCAGAAAACTCGCCTTGCAAATGGCGGAAATGAATAAACTCGAATATCCTACTAGTTGGAAAGAAAATGGAATGGCGGGTAAAGACTGGTTACGTGGTTTTAAAAAAAGGCACCCTGATTTGTCCATTAAAAAACCAGAAGCATGTAGTATTTGAGTTTGAAAATGCTTCTTCTGCACCCGTAATAGATTTTAGGGAACCTACAAGCCCTTCTTCAACTAATACGCTTTTGCAAACTGCGCTAGTTGTAAGTTCTAACTCAAAATCAGACTCAAGTGCGCCTGATAAATCTACCACTCCATTCGATGTTGTTGGACAAAGTACGAGTAGAATAACGCCGGACAGATTTCAACCTTGTACAGGAAATTTTGTTTCACCGAAAGATTTCCGACCAATTTTAAAAGCAGGACCACGAAATATTAGAAAAGGTGGAAGAAAAGCTGGCAAAAGTATGATCGCAACAGACACGCCAGAAAAGAATGCTCTGGCTGAAAAGAAAAACAAGAAGTCTAAAAAAACAATAAAGACTGAAGCTGTAAAAAAAGTTACACATAACTTATTCAAAGGAAAGGAAAATACATGTAAACGACGAAAGAGAAATGTGACCCCAGTTGAATCTTCAGATGAAGATCAAGAAGAATTTCAGGCAAGTGGATCATCTTCTGGCGGTGAGACGAATGAGATTACAAGTGATTCTGATGAAGATGAGATCGTTCTGAAAGACGATTTTCCACCACTTAAACGTAGTCCCCGTGAAAATGACTTTGTTATTATACTTTTTAAAACAAAAAATGAAAAAGTCTATTACGTCGGTAAAATTCTGGAAATTTTAGATGATGAAGAAGATTGTGATTTTTATGTCTCATACTTAAAATTAAAAAGTAAGATTCAACAGAAATTTACCGATCCAAAGGAACCTGATACGGCTGGTGTTAATATTGCGGAAATTAAATATATTCTGCCAGTTCCTAAAATTGAAAATTCAAGCAATCGACGCGACGTCAAACTACCTACAGATTTCCTGTTGATATATCTCTTTTAAATATGCGTTATTAAAGTTTAATTTTTAGGTTTTTTTTGACTGAAAGAAAATAATTATGGTGATACTTAAATACGAACATAATGACTGATTAGGATTACTTCAGAAACTTGATTGTAAACAAGATCTCATTTAGATTTAGGGATTTGTTAATTAATGATTAAGAAAATAATGTTATGAATGTTACTACTACCTACTTATAAACTTTTTGTCAGTGGATTAGTACCTACGTAAAAACCTAATTGTTGATTTTTAAAGAAACTATCGTTGTTTTTATTAATGTTTACGATATTAGGTACCTCTTTTAAACAAAAATATCGCTTTTTGATTGTAACTACAAATAAATTGGTACTCTATAAAGATTAGTGAGTTTTATTTAACAACATTTATTAAAATCCAATAGTTTTAATGCTTTAGTTATTGGCATGGTTCATTGTTTGCACACACGGTTCACTGTGTACCAGCCCCCGGTTCATTGAGTACCATTGAGTGTACACAGTGAATCATTTCCCGATAAATAAAAAAAAGTAAAAACATTAGATGCTATGGTACTTTAACAAAAATGAAGTATTACATAATGTAGCCAGTTATATTATCTACAATTACAAGTAAAAAGTATATACTTAGGGCCCTTAGGAGTAGAGTTACAGCTCTTGAAAATTTAGGTGGTTCATTGTCGACCATCTTACCCTACTTACTATAGGTACCTAGGTATACTTTTTTTATTTACAACGTTGCCCCCACACTTGGAATTGCTCCTGTATCCTGGGAGCGTTCATAAACATTTAAACTCACATACCTACACAAATACCTAGACCTGAAATTTGACCAAGACAAATCGAGACAAATATTTGAGTGGGGGCTTGTGTCGTCACTGACCGCTAAAAAATGTCATAGGTACTAATTTCTAAGAATGTGACGTCACACGAGTTTTCAAAGCACTGTATCGTCTTCATTGTTTAGGTACGTAAAAAAAGAAAAGATATGTGTCCAGTATTTTTTGGAAATCTATCTGACGGTCTAATTCGATTTTTTTATTCAGTAACTAAGCCGACCGGTACAAGACATTATTTCAGGAGGAATTCAAATAAATATAGGCGAATGACCTAAAGCAATACTTACCTACCAAGAAGTGTCATGGTTCTAGATCAAAATATTACTTATAGTAATTATTTTCATATTTTTTTACTTAAAATGAAAAAAAAAACTATTTGATTTTTATATAGGGTTTTTTTTTTATTTTAAGTCCAGGAGAGAAATTCCTAGTGTGGTGAAACGTTTTTCAATAAAAAAAAAGAATGACAAAATTGATTTTCTTACTAAAGATTTCGATTTATCGATTACATCTCTAAATCTTAAATACAGCTACTCGCCTGGTTTTGGGGTTATTTTCGATGAAATAGATCATTAAAAAAACTTCGAAACAAAAATAACTTTTGATAAGTGTAGACAATAAATTCCTAAAAAAAGCTCGGGTGAAATAGGCTAGTGAAAATTAAAAAATAATAAAAGGTTAGCTATGGTTTAGGAATAAAAACCAACTGCGTTTTTTTTATTACCCACAGCAATTTTTCCCTTTGTTCTTTGATATAATAATAATAATCCTGAGGAGGTTCCTGTCTCTGGAATCCCTAACCACCGGTAGCTTGGACCCTGCTCCCGTTACCGGTGGACGACTATTTTTTATATTTTTTAATGTTTTTTTTATGAGTTTTATATGAAATATTTAAAAATGTAAATTTTTATGTGAATAAATAAATAATGGACATAATAATAAAAAAAGCAGATAAGGCAGTCTCTAGTTTTTTTTATACCTACATAAGCACACCCATAGTTCAGCAAGTGGGTTATTACCGTATCATATGTTTATCTCCCTAGCTAAAGAAGTTATCTGAGGTCAGAGGAATACTACAATTCAGGCAATATCTTTTTAAAATTAACACTATTAAAACTTTAAGTTCTTCTCCAATACACTCCTGACATTGGCAGAATAGTCGACATCGGCTTTGCTTGCCATACTCAAAAATAGAAAACTTTTTCTGACACGAAGCACATAAAGCACCGACAGAGAATACATAAGTGTAGCGCTTCTAATTAAAAAAAACACCTGTCAAATATTTTTTAACTTTCAGATTTTTTATTGCAAAATGGGCTTGTTCTTGATCTCGATCACGCCTGATGGAAAGCGATGCATGCGGTATTATGATAGAACGAACGTGACCTGCAGGGCTATTGCGTATCTTTTAAATGACAGTGGCTATCATAAAGTGTACATCAAATAATGTCAAATAGTTCCATTTTGTACTAAACCATAACCAATTTGACAGTTAATCCATGGACAACATGATATCCACTGTCATTTAAAAGATACGCAATAGCCCTGCAGTAGGGCTACTGCGTAATGGAACCATTTGACATATAATTGATGGACACTAATTATGTTATACCGGCACAGAGTTCCAGGCTTTGGCTGTGCGCATAATAAACGTGGAGGAGAAGCGCTGGGTAGACCACACGGTTGGTACGACTCTTCAGGATATCAACCAATTTCTGATGAACTAATATATTAATGGCTAAGAAATTAATGAATAGGTATGCAGAGTGAAACTGGTTTTTGTTGTTGACTGTACCTGCATTTAAATTCGAGCATTGACGAAAATCAACTTAATTGCATGTCACATAATCACAGTTTTCAACTAATAAGACCTTGAATTTCATTTGAATGCAGCAAATTATCCTGTTTAATTCGGGAAGTAGGTACCAAGTTTAGGCTGGTACCATAGCAGGTACCGCCTGCCCCATTCTTTTACGTGTCATTCTCTAATGACAATAAAAATCGATTTTCAAGTAGATATAAAAGAAAACCTAGTTGCGATTTTAAGAAAGTCTGGTGACTAAAAATGGTTTACTAACTGCCGCACTCAGAGACGTTTAATTTGATCACTTAGCAAAGTTTTTGTACTTATTTCAAATCTTGCCGCAGTTGTCTTAGTTTAGTCAAGATGCAAAATAGACAAACTCTCATAGAAAAATGCCAATTAACTCCATTGATGAATTCATATTACGTCCGTACATTCATGTCATGAATAAAAACAGCTGGTACCTACCTCCGCCATCTTCAAAAAAAAAATTAGTGGACATAGATACCATTTTATTTTAATATTATCGACCAGTATTGTGCAATAGACGATAACTCCTAATCTAGATCGTTGAGTTAGTGTGTATTATTGTGACGGACAGACGCGCCCACTGACAAACAATTTACATCATTGGCCCGTGACCTTAGGGTCAGTTTTCGTATTGATACTGTTAAGATTTGTACTGTGATGTTACAAGGTCATTAGTCATTTGAGATGTGTATTGAATATTATGATACAACGAGAACAAGCAAAGATCTCTGTGACGAGATGGCTTACGAAAATAAAGTGGGTAGGTACTGTCGACAACGAAAGTCCAATGACTCCACCACTGTTTAGACTTTCGATGCTGGTGGTAAACATAACCACCATCGCCAGCACCTTAATTTCGGAGTAAAAGGCGACTTTTTAAGTAACTTCTTATGATTATTTAAACAAGTCCACAAATGTTAAACTTAGTGGTTGGGGTAACGATTGGTAATACTAGCTGCGAGTAGGTACCTATTAATTTGGCTGATTAATGTCGACGATATTGTACTAAAGCTACTTCTCCTCGAAACTAAGAAATATGAGTCCTAAAACGACCCCTCCTTTGACATGGTAGGTAGATACTAGTAGATAGGTACTTAGATAGGCAAGGTAGGGATCTCTTAGTTGCCATTTCTGTGTTTACAAGTAAGTACTGTGTACCTAGTGCCTAAGTACTGACTTGGTGGTAAGTAACTCACTCTGACAGTGTTATGTTGTATGTTAAGTTAATGATAAGTGAGAACACGTATAATCAGTTTTGCCTAAGCAGCCACCTCGAAGGAACTGATATCAACTGATACTTTAGTTTGACCGAGTTTCGTGACAGTTTCACCAACATTGTTTGGTGAACTTCTCAAGGGTAATAACTGGACTACAATGAGATTACGTAAATTACAAGTTGTAGGTAGGTACCTGCCTAGGGTATGAATGTTTTTATACAGAAACCAAGAAATATTTCCAAGTAGGTACCTAATTCAGAAAGCGGTAAGCAAAATGCACTACTTTAATTGACATTTACATTTCGGTAGGTAGGAGGTACCTACCGATAAGCACAATTAAGGACATAGGTACCTATTGTATCCATTAGGTAACGGCCAGGTAGGAAATTCAATCTTTGGGACGCCTTTGAATTTCCAGGAAGCATAAAAAACTGGTCGTCCCGAATTTCTCTCGTAGGTAAAGAAAGGGTGTGTTACTGCCCGGTGCGGACTGGGAACAATAAGTAGGTATCAAATATCGTCAAGGTCTACCTTCACTAAAAATAGCCTTCTCTTTGACGTCCCCCGCTTTGTGTTACTGTTACCCGTCGCAAAAAAGGATATTATGCAACCTTCGTTCCTTGTTTAGAAAAATAGTTAAATAAGTAGGTCAGAGAATCTAGCTCAAACTACAAGGTCTTCGGATCAGGATTTGCTTTTGACGTGATCAATGGCGGATTCAGCCATTTTATGTTTAAAAGGACAACGTCCATTTGCCAGTACCTACTAAGTACAACGACCTTTATGTTTTCCGCCACGCTATGTCACCATGAAAACCGAATTTGGAACAGACCTGTGATATCACCATAAACAACTATTTAATTCCTAAACAGACGGAATTCTGTTTTTAATATGCTGGTTGTAAGCTTGTAAGTAAACACTAGTAAACGTCAATATACATAGTTTTCAACTTTTGCGTAGCTATTGAACTGTTGTTAAAGTTGAACTTTTTTCAACATCATCAAATAGATCTTTTAAGCCAATAAAATAATCGTTTAGTTAAATCCTTTTTATTTATTATCTTAATAGTAGTTATCAGAACCAAATATACATAATTCTTTTTATATAAAATTTAGAAAAAAATATACAATAGGTATGAGGCAATTTTGTTTTTTCTATAGGCAAGTAGGTACCTAGGTACATCAATTTGCTACTATGTAATTTATTTACTATTATTTTGCCAATTATAACAATAGCCTTGAATAATGCGGCGCATTTATAACGATTAGCCAATCTAAGAAAAATTAATACAGTAATTTAGAATTTTATAACAATTTTTTATTCACGGATATTTTTTTATTTAAAGAAAAGGTAAAACTTAATACATTTTATTGCTAGATAGTTGTAACACAACCAACTTAAACTAGACTGATAAAAAAACAAAATACATTAAAATTCACAGAAGGATGTTTTCAGTTTCACTATTCACTCAATTTTTTTGACAACAATCCAAAAGCTTTACTTTAATTCATACTATAAGCACATTATTTAAGTATATATGTATATGGTTTTTAATAGTTCATCTAAATGTGTTTATTATTATTTATTCATAGGTATCTGTAGCTACTGCCTGGTAAACGAAGCCCAAATCAAATATATAATATTGTATTATTCTTCTGATAAAATATACCTACCTAATATGGCTGATATTTTTTTTGTCTCTGCCATAGCTAGGTCAAGGTCAAATTAATAAGTCCAAATGTTTTAATGAAACACTTGCAGAAAAACATGGCAGTCCAAAACTTAGGTAGATATTGGGTCAAATACACTATGAAATGTATAATAATACACAAATTATACATTTTAGTTTCATAAAACAGTTTTCCTCTATTTGACAACACTGTGGCAAATAATTAACGACCATGTGTGTATAAATTCTACATTGTATTTAGTATGTAATTAGAATAGATACACCCTTAACATCCAAGCTGTTCTTAGAGATACATAGTTTTACAACTAAAAGTGTCTTTTTTTTTAAACTATCAATTGATTTTGTCTATACACACAGTTTTGTGAGGTTCTCAGGAGAATATAAGTAAACAGCTAAAAATACAAATGCAGACCTAATTTCCAAAAAATGATAATGGTGTAAATGGAATGAAGTGTTATCTGGCAGAAAAAAGTAATTTAAGTTTTATATTTCATTAAAAATGATAACATGGTAAACTAAAACATTATCAAAATGGCATTTGCATAAAAGAGGGTAGTCTAAATATTAAATCAACAATAATATTTGCTTTTTAAAATTGTAAAGCTGTTTCTATTTCTTTTCAACATACCAGATTTTTCTCTAAATAATACATTTTATCTTCTTAACAAATTAATCACTTACCCGCTTATCGCCATGTCTGATTCCTAACAGGATCGGAGTCAGGCAACTGAGCTCCAACAAAATCTTCCTTCACTTTCATAGCTCAATATAAACTAACATTTTTTTTCATAACAAGTATATGTAACACTAAGATTTACTCAAGCCATTATAACAGTAATGATACGAGTAACATGCCATTTTATTTTATGATAAAATCATAACACTGACCTAAATTAAAGTAAAATAATAAAAAAAATTAAACTAGTATGGAACATTAGAAAATAGGTAAGAGACAGATTCACCGTTGTGTGTACGTCTCACGGCCTCCGCAAGCATCATGGACACATCAATACACTGGATTTTGGGACACTCCTGCATGTGCCTCTCCTGAGGGATTGTGTTTGTGACGACAACTGCTTCTAAACACGCATTGTTGATCCTTGAGATAGCAGGTCCAGAAAAAATACCATGCGTAAGTATGGCATACACTTTGATTGCTCCAGCTTCTATCAGTTTCTCTGCAGCGTGACAGATAGTTCCACAAGTATCTGCCATATCGTCCACTAAGATAGCTGTCCGGTCCTTCACATCACCAACAAGAACCATTGAAGCTACCTCGTTAGCCTTTTTCCTCTCCTTGTGAATCAGAGCAAACTCAACATTCAATCTGTCAGCAATGGACGTGACTCTCTTGGCTCCTCCTGCATCAGGAGACACTACAATACTGGTCTTCCAGTCAGGAATATTCTCTTTGATCCATTTCAAGACAGCAGGTTCAGCAAATAGGTTATCCACAGGAATGTCGAAAAATCCTTGAATCTGAGACGCATGGAGGTCCATTGTAATGATGTGGTCGGCGCCCGACACCGACAGGATATTGGCGACCAGTTTAGCGGTGATTGGAGCTCTGCTCTTGTCCTTCTTGTCTTGCCGCGCGTACGGGAAGCACGGAATCACGGCTGTCACCCGAGACGCAGATGCAATCTTACACGCGTTAATCATGATCAGCAACTCCATCAGATTGTCGTTTATCTCGCCGCTGCCGCTCTGCACAATGTAAACATCCTCGCCACGTACGGATTCACCTATTTCCACGCATGTTTCCATGTTGCTAAACTTCTTGGTTACAACTTTTCCAAGATCAATGCCCAAACGATCGACGATTTTCTGCGCTAGGTCAGGGTGGGAGCTCCCGCTGAACACTTTGATGTTAGGCATTCTGGTGGTTATAGGTAAGGATACGTGATCTAATTTATTTACTACTTCTTTTATAGTTACGGTTGATTTCATCAGCACAGCACCGATACGACCCTTCGACCGTCACTCGCGGTATATATGACGGGAATGACAAGTTGAACTATTTATGTGTGTCTAATTACCGATAAGAGACACCAGCGGCAACGTGGGGACCGCCGCGCCGTGCTGTAAATACGCACCGCACTTGACCACACTTCACGCGTTCGTCTTGTCTCGCACGTTTTTTATTTTATTAAAATTGATTTGACCTGTCAAGAATGTCAAGAACAATGAACTGTTTACGTTATGAACCCTGTGCCAAAATATTTCAAAAATTATAACTTATGTTTTTCATGTTGTGACTGAAAGTGTAAACATTATTTGCTAATTATTGGCCTGTAGGAGTTGGTGAATTTATATCCGCTGCGAAAAAATTATTTGAATGTGTTTGACAACATTGTAATAAGTTGAATCTTAAAATGAACGTACCCATGACCGGTTTATGTGGAAAAAATGTGAAAAAAAAACTAACAAGTTTTTATCTAATTTGTGTTCCCTTGCCAAAATCAACTTTTGAAAAAGTGTTTCCGGTGTGATAGTCCAGAAAATATCAAGTAAAGGAAAATAAGGAAATGCATTGTATCCAATAAATAAGTAACTTGTTGATCTAAGCAATATTCAAACAAAAATCAAATGAGTTCGCCTGATAACTTGTCATAAAATTAGTTCTAAATCGTTTTTAAAATCGACTATATATTTTCAAAAGTTGCGCAGCACTTACATAGTTTGTTTTTTTTCTTTTGTTGGAAAAAGAAAAAAAACAAACTATGTCGTTGTTTTGCCCTATTGTCAAAAAAAAAAAAATTGCCCTATTGTCAATGTCAATTGTCAAATTGAAAACAAACTGAAACTCTGAAAGTCTATTCAAATGATCGCGAACGAAGTTCCAGTTTTAATTATTTCTTGTAGATTTTGACAGAAATGTGATCCAAAGTCTTTTGTCTAAGATATAACAACGAACAAGAGCAGTAACAAAAATAATGGGTGAAGAATCAAGGAATATTAAAGATGACAAAAAGAAGATAGTTCGTTGTATGGAATGGTTGCAAAAACAAAATGATGAAGACACAGAGAAGTTATCATTAGAAAATAAAAATGACATACAATTTATAATACAAAATCATGCAGCAAGGAAGAACTTTTTACTGGCTGTTGCTGAAGACGATGCAACAGTGCCTGCAGGCGTCAATGAGCCTACACTTGAACCTATAGCTGTGGTATGTGACACAAACGTATTATAAACATAATAGTCAGTACGTAAACAACTTAATTTGAGTTAATTTTATTAATATTCTGCCATTAAATTGTCATAAAATAATTATTCAAAATTAACCCAATCAAGCACCTTAGTTTGATGCATGTTTTTTTGTGTTGAACACTCCAGTGAGTTACAGTCCACTGCTGGATATGGGCCTCCCTCTAGCTTCGCCATAACACCCCATCATCCAAATTATACAGACAGTGTTATGAAAAGTAGGCAAAGACAGTTGCACAACGGGGATTTTAGTAAAATCCCCGTTGTGCAACTGTCTTTGCCTACTTTCAAAATCACATAATTATGCTGTTGGGTAAAATCATTTTACCCAACAGCATAATTATGTGATTTTTCGATTGTGGTAGATAGCCAATATCTTGTGCCCTTGTTCTTAATTTATACCTGGTATTATTCACATATGTATATATAATTACAACATGAGAGATTTGAACTAGTTTTTGAAACAATTTTTTTGTTTTAACCCTGTACTAAAGACTAAAGGAAATATTTTCACTACCTTAATTTTCAGCTCAAAAATGTTATTGTTACTGGTAGTGTCTGGTAGGTGTGCTATTGTTGGTCAAGGTTATTTAAAGATTTGTCAATCAGTCAGTAACTAATCAAAATTTTTTTTATTTTGTACTGTTAATGCCTGGGCCTGTAGCAAGATTGTTTAGTACATTATAGAACTTTTTACTAATTCTTCTCCTTAGAGATCTATGCTTTGGAATGGGCAACTAAAGTACGTTCTCAAGTTTTTATGCATTTTGACTGGGACTGTAGCTAAATATTTTGTAATCTATTGGAAATAAATGTTTTTGAATTGGACACAAGATTTTATGAGTAAGTAATAAATAAAATTCATCTCAAATATTATTATTTATGGGATCTCCAGTAGAACCTACACAATTACTTGATTGGTCAGATAGATGTATGTAAAATACAAGCATTCAGCGACATTCTGTTGGTCCGACAGTCTACCACAGCATAGTTTGGGAAAAGGTTAGGTAGATGATGTGTTTGTGTGATTAAATTCATTGACAGTTCACCATTTTAGTACATACTTAATTTTTAGTACATAGCATGCTTATTTTAATCCTTGATAGTCTCGGCGTAAGCTGCGTGTCGCCAACCTGCAAATGGAATGTGAATGGCAGTCATGTCGCCGCACCTTCGATGATTATGAGCTGTACCAGAAACATATTCTCAAGCATTCTTCTGACATGCATGTCATTGAGAAAGAATCTGGAGGTATGTATTAAAATGTTTGATTTATTTACACACAGCTAGTCTTTGTTTGCTGGTGGTTGATCATATTACTGGGAAGGGATTCTCGGAACTGACAAATTTTCCTAATCAACCTTGAACCTAATGCTTTAGCAATAAAGTTGAAAATCTGTGTGTGGTGGTGGTATCAGTTCCTGTGTTTTAAATTTCATCCTAATTGGCTTGTCAGATAAAGTGTGAAAAAATTGCAGACAACTAAGTTACACTATCATTTATTCCTGGGGTTTGGTTCCATATTTTGCAAAGTGTTTTTTAGTTTTTCTGCCACATCTGCGGGAGTACCACAGGGCTCGGTTCTCGGACCTGTACTGTACACCTTGTTTACTTTCGACTTGCCGCAAAGTCCTGAGGTCACAGTCGCCACGTTTGCAGACGACACAGCCCTACTTGCCTCACACACATGTCCAATACAAGCATCTCACATTCTGCAAAGCAATCTATATGAAACCGAAGAATGGCTGGCAAAATGGAGAATTGCCGCCAGTGTATCCAAATCTGTTCACATCACATTTACCCTCCGCAAAAATAATTGTAACCCGGTCACTTTAAATGGCACCCAACTCCCACATCACGAGTCAGTAAAGTATCTGGGCATGCATCTTGATCGCAGGCTCACATGGAAGAAACATGTCGAAACAAAAAGAAATGAGATTAACTTCAAATACAGAGGCCTATTCTGGCTGCTAGGAAGGAACTCAAAACTGGCCGTAGATAATAAAATGCTTATATACAAAACTATATTAAAGCCAATTTGGACTTATGGCATCCAACTTTGGGGATCAGCCAGTGCCTCCAACATTATGATAGTGCAAAGAGCACAAAACCATATTTTAAGACAAATTTCTAATGCACCGTGGTTCATCAAAACATCAGAAATACATCAATTTCTTAACATTCCTACGGTCAAGGAGGAAATTATAACACACGCCGATAGCTACAAATCTCGGCTACTGAAGCACCCGAATCAGCTTGCGGGCCAGCTCACTATCCCAGAAAGCATCCGCCGATTGAAAAAACGACGGGACATCTTCGACCAGCAGCATAGTCAGCTTGACTGACTGTATACGATAAGGTAGCCTCCACTGGGAGTAGCGCCCTACATGCCAACAGAGTCACCTCATCTGCTCATAGTCTCGAAGACTGATCGCAAGATAATAAGAACAATAAAAAAAAAAAAAAAAAAAAAAAAAAAGTTTTTCTGCCGTGGGTGTCACATGCAGTATATTCAAATATTCTGATTTCTATTATGGATTTGTAATTTAGTAGGCCAACAACATTCCAAATCCTATGCATATATATATATAAAACAATAATAAAATTTCATAACTGCTGATTCATGCTAATAATTATAGGCATACACAAACAGTAACTGTGTACGTACTTGCGTAAACATACCAACACTCATGTAATCATCGATTGATGAAATAACATTGATGGAATTAGTTGTTGTTGCTATTGTAACTTGTTGTTATAGTAAATGACTAAGTAATGAAAATATTTAAAAAAAAAAAAAAATGGAAATATAGATTATTGTTATAAATAAAACTTTTCCCAGCTTTTGAGGATAAATATTGTTTGTTGTCATGTTTGTGGCATATTTTGTGTGAAAGTCTTCTCGTTTTATTTATCCTAATCTTTCGTCATAACTTGTCTTTCATATAGAAAATGTTGGTCATATCTTGATGCTACTCCTAGGCCCCGTCCTCAGGCGATGCGACTGACTGACGTCAAGCAACACGAGTGCGCGTAATCTTTCTTTTGCGTTGGCCCATGCTTTGAATGTAAACGCACACTTATCTGAAGGAGCCGAAAGAATCGAATTTTAGAACTAATTGTATGAAATCTTATGAATTCTCTCACACTTATCCACGCGAGATGAATAGATATCGTTATACGTATAATAGAAAGTATTGCTCGGCGGCACGGTGCATTCTTACGTCGCAGATAAATGTGCGGTTGCCTTTAACTACTTCTTTCATTTATTTTTAAGCAGTCGCAATTAAAAGACGTGAGGGCCTTTAATCATTATCACTAACAATCTGTTTTCAATTACCAGCTGAATACGTCTGCCTCTGGGACGTATGCGGCCACAAAACATCAGACTTCAACGAGATGGTGCGTCACTTGAACTACCACTCTTACCATGGCAAGTTGATGGCTATCGGCTTCAACGGCAGGGCTACACTGAAGCTAGACCAGTGTAAAAAGGACTCCAGCAAACGAAACCAGATACCTTTACAAGTTAACGATTATATTTGCATGTGGGTTGGGTGTGATGAGATACAGAAGTATAATGCTATACAGGTGAGTTGTTACGTGGTATTTATATATCTGTCAACCATTAGTCCTGGTATTCAGCTGCATCCGGTTAGACTGGAAGCCAACCCCAACATTGTTGAGAAAAGGCAAGGCAGATGATGATGATCCATCAACCATTCGTTATAATTCCTCAAATTTATAAGTGGGAGCTATATGATGAAATCTGAATCCATATGAGATACCTAAAAAGTTTTTTTTATAGAAACTATTAAATATATTATCCAAGCATTGCAGCAATGTCAACAGATTTGCTGGGTGTTTATTGAAGAGTTTCATGGTATATCTCCGAAGATCAGAAAACTACTATGGAATAATATGGTTCCAAAAAAAAAAAGAATCGTCAAAATCGCTTCACAACTGGCGAAGATGTCGGTAAAAAAAAATATTAACAAAAGAAGATAGATAGATATATAAGATAAAAAACAGAGGAATTGACAACCTCCTCCCTTTTGTACGTTAAAAACAGTACCAGAAACGGATCGCTTATTACTGGAAAACCCATATTGACCGTTATTCTAATTTTTTTCAGCAATTCCTTGATCACGTATATACCCACACAAACTATTCAGACAACATCCTCTGCTCCTGGGCTGGATGCGGCGCCATTTTCCCTCGCAGGGAAATGTTGAGAGTCCATGTAAGAACTCACACAGGGGAACGTCTGATCGCCTGCTATCATTGTGGACAGCACTTTGCGAATAATAGGAAACTGTGTGATCATCTGAGAAGGCAGGTATGTTTTAGTGATCGTGTCTTGGTATGGAAAAGGTTGAAGTGCCTTAAAAGGTTCTGATTGTCATGTTATTTATTTACTAGCTGTTGACAACGACCTTTGTCCGTTTCAAATTATTATAGAAATACTACTTCACTGTTTGAATTGGATGTTGTTAACATTGTCAAGAGTTTTAAAATAAAAGTATGCCTAAATTACTCCTTATAAATCATCAGCCACCTCCCAGTCAAAATTATTTCGGGATTTTTTTTCTGTCTTTTTGCTCCAGTTAATCTCCAAAACGGCTGGACCGAGTTTACTTAACTCATTGGAGAGATGAATTCCAAGAGAAAATGAGTGAATTAATTAAAGATTCTTACTAAATAGTTCAGTGGTTACCAAACTTACCTAGCTTTTTAACCCCTTCCTAGTTTATCCGTAAACCTTTCATCTAACAAATCCCCTATGTTAACTTCCAGAATGTGTACCCAAACTCTCCCTACGTGTGCGAACTATGCGGCACCCGCTGCGCCACAGAGTACCTGCTAGGTGAACACACACGTCAGCACATATCGACGTACGCCTGCAGTCTGTGCGACATGTCCGCGACGTCGCCGGCCGTCCTAGCCAACCACGTGCGCTATAGACATCTCTCGAGAAAAGATACGAAGACGCATGCGTGCCCGCATTGTGAATACAAGTAAGTTACGCATAACGTAACATCAAGCCTGTAATGCCTGAAAGGTTAGGTAGACGTGTACACCCATTACACACACGCACACCCACACTTCACCAGTTATCTTCAAGTCCAACGTTATAAGGGTCGACCCTATTGCCATCAACCCTGCAGGTACAAATCCAGACTATGGCTGCTACTGAGAAATTCTGGGGGAAAAACCCAATAACACTTTGCCTGACCCAGGAATCGGTCCCTGGCCCTCATACGCAGCAGTCGCGCATGTGACTATAAGAATACATAGGGTGATATTACACTAATAGGGTAGTTAACAAATCTAATTAGTCCGTCAGATAGATTTCCAAAAAATATTGGACACATATTTTTTATTTTTTCACGTAAACAAACGGCGAAGACGATACAGTGATTTGAAAACTCGTGTGACGTCATATTCTAAGACATTAGTATGATATTTCTTACCGGTGATTGACGTCACAACCCCCCACTCAATTCTTTTATGCGTTTTATTTTCGTTTTTTTTTTTAAATTATTTGATTAAACAAAAAATACGTACCAATATTTTTCGATAATCTAACAAACGGACTAATGAGAACCATATTTTTTAAGTCAGTAAACATCCCTATTTTATCGATGTAGAATGCATGTTAGATTGTGGTTGTCACTGCCAAATTAATATTGACCTTGCTGCAGTTAAATTATGTTGACAATCAATACACTTTTGTTAGCCTGAGAGTACATACATCAGAAAGCACAGGGGTGAGAACCGAGTCGAAAATAAAACACCTGCGACCCAGTGATTTATTTTCGACTTGTTAGTCTAACTGCCGCACTCAGAGAGCTTTAATGATTACTTAGGCCATCACTTAGCAATGGTTTTGACAGTTTTGTCATACAAAAATATGTCAAACCTTTACTAAGGGGCCGTCCCTTAGTAAAGGTTTGACATATTTTTGTATGTAATGTTAAGTAATCAGAGTAATCAGAGATATTTAATGTTAAGTAATCATTAAATATCTCTGAGTACGGCAGTTAGGAACGTAACGTTTTTGTATTACACGACGTACCAATTTAATATAAACTTTATACTACTCTCTCTCTCTCTCTCTCTCTTTTTTCTACTTTTTACTTTATTTTGTATTATTTTGGCCATGTTTGACTATGTTATATTTTTATTGTACCTATGTAATTCCAATGCCAGGCCACTTATTTTCATTCTGAGTTTAATGTGTTAACCTAATATTTGCATGCCTATGTGACGGTAAAATATGGAGAACTTTATTATAAACAAAATGACATCTATGTACAACCCATGTTTGCAAAGAAATAAATGATTTGATTTGATTTTGATTTTTATTGCCAGTATCGTAAAGTTGCCATTGGTATTGATAAAAGGGAATAACTCATTAACAAATAAAACAATTATTTTGTAGGTATTTGTCCCTTGGCGTGGGACTCCAATGCGTTAACGCTCTGGCGTTCAAAACGATTAAAATTGTGTTACCTACGAAAATACGCATCTTGATTTTCTAACAAGCTATTTTTTTTATTTTCCGCAGAGCCATAACAAAATCAGACCTCCGCCAGCACATACTTACACATAAAAAGAAAAAGAAAAAATGTAAATCAATTAAAAAAGAGATAGAACGATCTGACGAAGAAAATTCAGAGTCTGACTGTTATGAAGTTAAAAAGGAGAGGTCAGTGAGGAAATATGCCTGTCACTTGTGTCCTGAGAAGAAGATGAAGATATTCTCCAGGGGGAATAGACTGACGACGCATTTGGTGAAGGAACATGGTGCACAGTGGTCGTTTGGACATAGCAGGTTTAGGTAAGTTGTCATACCTAAGATTTTTCATCAAATGGCTACTCCCGCTCTGGACGGAGCGGAAGGAAGTGTCAGACTTCTACTGACTAAAAAGCACCTATGTGCCTTCTTAGCCTTTCGTGTACGGGGCCGCGGTATCTCTTACGAACAACCTGCAGCCGTGTCATACCACCTAATTTTTTTTTGGGGGTTAATAATCAAATAACCCCTCCCGCTCTTGGGCAGAGCGAAAGGGAGTGTCAGACTTCTACTGACTAAAAACTACCCATGTTCCTACTTGGCCTTTTATGTCGAGGCCACGGTATCTCTTACAACATCCCGCAGCTCCGACGGGCGTCGGCCCTTGTGGGCCCTTTCCATGTTGCTGACATATTTTTGAGGCTCGCGTGGAACACGAACGCGCCGTCGACACGGCCTGTCGTAGTCATAAGATAGACGGAGGGCGAGCTTGCCCTTTACTCACCGTCCACAGGCCCGCGTCTACGATGGCCGGAAGCCGTCACGTGGCCCCGACGTCCGGAGCGTCTCGTTCCGCCACCTCCTTCGCTAGCACCACTGCTTCGCAGAAGGAGGCGACGGCGTCCCATTCCTCCTCGCCCCGGACCATGGCTTGCACCAGGGCCGTACGCGAGAGGTTGCCGCCGATCGCCGCTACGGTGTCATACTACCTCACTTATGCTTACTTATACGAGCAAATAAATATTTAATGAAAAAGTCATTCATAAATTATGCCTCACTTTTTCCCAAATATATTGGGGTCGGCTTCTGGTCTAGTCTAACCGCATGCAGTTGAATAGCAGTGTTTTACATAGAGCGACTGCCTATTTGACCTCCACAACCCAGTTAGTACTTGTTAATATGATAACCCTTGGTCAGACGAGTTGTGAGACTTTCAAGAGAAAGTTTTGAAGGATATTATAATACGAACTTTGTGGCTCGTTTTGAAGATGTTAATAACTCGGTAAAGCCTATTTAAATCAAAATTTAACCGGACACTGATCTGCAAATTGCAAAAAAACTCAAGAAAATTAGAATTTTGCGGGCTACCTCACATCTTTCTGAGATCAACCATGTGCTTATTTTCTTATGGAGGAGTCTCCTTAATTGAATGGTCGGGTTTCACGGATCGAGTTGTTCTATACCAAATTATGTTTTTAGAGAAGTACGGAAGGAAAAGATACACTGCACAGACCCCAAATAAATTGTTATAATGGCAGGAGATGCTGATAATATTTTTAGACGATTCCAAAAACTTATTCTAACCTTTCAGGTACCAAATATCCGAAGACGGCATGTACAGGCTGACAACCACCCGCTACGAATCATTAGAAGTATCCGAAAAAATAATGGACGGCTACAGTAGTCCAAAAGTGCCTTTAACAAGTCTAGCTTTTAGACTAAAACAGGTCGCAACCCCTACCCCGTTCTCACCTAGATGTTTCGAGATCTCTTTGAAGAACGGTGATGATGATGAAATGGAAGTCGATAGGAAACCGGTGATTGAAGATAATGGTGTAGAAATTATGATGTGTGATGTTGATGAAGAAGGGAATATTATTAGTTCTGAGGTTATTGATAATAAGTCTGATTTAATACCGAAGTTAGAGAGGTAGGTTTTTTGTTAAGTTGAGCTTTTAGAATGACTTCGTGGAATTGTTTAATCATGATGAGATAATTAATATTTGTTCTTTTACGTTTTGTAATTGATGGACCGGTGGTGGCATCCCCGACTTACGAACTCGTGGGTCGAACCCAGGTAGGCGCATTACTTTGTGTAATTTCTTTCATCACCACTGCTCTCAAACCGGTGAAGGAAAACATCGTGAAGAAACCGGTATGCCTTACAACCAAAAAAATCGAAAACATGTGACATCTGCAACCCGCACTGGGCGCGCGTGGTGGGTTATAGCCCATCTGTCTCCTAGAGAGGAGGCCTGAGTCCCTGCAGTGGGAACATTATAAGCTGATGATGATGATGTTCTTTTACCCACCATGATGTGTCTTTTGAAGCGTTTAAACTTGGTGGTTAGCCTGAATTCGGTTTTTTAAGGAATTGTGATTCTTTGGACATGTTACCCGCAAAAATGATTCTATGGAGCGTTTGGTGATTCAGGGTAGAGTCGAAGATACGAGAACACGTGTTTGAGCCCCAACCTGGTGGAAAGACTCTCAAATCTGGCAGAATGTGTTCGCCATGCGGTCAACACAGACCGGTGGAAAAGGATCGCAACGACCGCTGTTGTGGTGTGGCGACCTTCCAAGACCACAACCACTCTTTCAAGAATAGAGAACGACCACGTTTATATTAACGGGGTTGAGTAGGTCTTCGGACAATCTTGTTGGGTTTGATGGTCACAGCTATATTTTTTTTTGTTTTAGACCATACCTGGAAACCTTCTGGTTACGGAGATATTGGGGGTCAAAGTTCCAAATTTTTCACTGCTTTTTTTTATTATTATTTGTTATTAGCCATTTGTGTCCCCCTGCAGGGCAAAGGCCTCCCTTCCCTCCTTCCACTTATCCCTATCCAATGATTTTGTTTGCCAATCCCTGCGAAAAGAGTCGAGTTCGCCTCGCCATCTTCTTCTGGGCCTGCCGCGTTGCCGTTTGCTGCTGTTTGGGACCCATTGTGTGGTTAGTTTAGTCCACAGCTTCTATCAAAATACTAAATTTTCAGGAAACAATTTTAGTTAAATTACCTCCATGTTCCATGACCCGTTTACTCTTCAAAGCATTCATTAGCACAATGTTTCAAGAGAAAAAGAAAATGTGATTTTTGAAAACACAAACAAGTCGTTTCCCAACAATCATTTTTGCGTGGGTACTCCCACTAGTTTCATGTACATAATGTTTGGTTAACGCCTTCGTGAAGGGTTTTATAATCCGGGCTAACGACCAAGTGTATTTGAGCAATTAGTGGGATATTTTCAAGAGGATACAACAAACAAGTTATTATTTACTTGTTTGTCTTATTAAATGTAAGATCTCCAAGTCAGGCACTGTTATTGAGATTTACTATTGAGAAATTCACAGTAGTGGCCGCGTCTGTATTTTTGTCTGATTTATGGGAAGACTGTCCATACGTATAGGATAAAGCTTTCGCTAGAATGGCTTTTACACTGATTACTAGCGGACGTCACACGGTTTCACCCGCGTAGTTCCCGTTCCCGTGGGGATACAGGTATAATAAAAAATAGCCTATGTCACCCGGGGATAGTGTAGCTTCCCAACGGTGAAAGAATTTTTCAAATCGGTCCAATAGTTTCGGAGACTATTCGTTACAAACAAACAAACAAATCTTTCCTCTTTATAATATTAGTATAGATAATAGTACTATCATTTAGATTTTTAGTTTATTTTCAGATGTACTTATCTTTTTTTAATAGTAAGTTTTGTATTCGCCTGGATTTTTGTTATGGATGTATTTGAATCTTTATGACGATTTAAACATTTTTTTTTTAAATTTATTATAAGGACAATACTTTCGAGTGCAGTGCATAATATTAAAAACATCACATTGACAAGTTTTATACTCTCTGATAAAGTACATACAACTTATTTTTATACATAGATAAACTCACGTATTTTGCCCCAATGGGAAGGCAGAATCAACAGAGATGTAAATAGTAGGTAGTTATATTTACGGAACAAGCCTTTAAAAAAAACAGGTGTGAAGTTTTTTTTTAAATAAAACCGTTTATTTAATAAATCAAATATTTCTCATAATTTACAACCTGCTTTGTGATGAAATCCCGAATATCAATTTTTGATATTTTTTAAACTGATCAGATGATTTTTAAAATGATTTTTCTTGAATGTAATAGATGAAATAAAAAGATTGTTTATTAAACATGTGTTTTATTTATTGTAACAAAAGCATACAAAAAAATTAACAGTCTGTAAGCCAACAATTGTGACCATCCCTTTTTAGTCGATTATTTTTTACCTAAACTCACGCCCTTTTCCCATGGCAGGCAGAAACCACAGAACGCCACCTGCTACGATCCTTACATACTCCTTTTGCCTCGTCCACATTCATACATCAGCAGGGCTATTGCGTATCTTTTAAATGCCAGTGGCTGTCATATTTGTCCATGGATTAACTGTCAAATTGGTTATGGTTTAGTACAAAATGTGAAAGCCAGTATAGCCACTGACATTTAAAAGATACGCAATGGCCCGGTCATACACGCACGCCGGTTTCGAGTACTACGCACAGTGAGCAGAAAGGGCGTGAGTTATGTAATTATGCATGTATGTATTTTTGACCTACGTTTAGATTTCCGAGATATTTGCGAAAAACTTATAGGGGATGGTCAATTTATTATGAAACTTTACAAAAATTATTCGGAAGATTATTTTGCAGATTTATACAGGGTGTCCAAGAACCTGGCGTCCAACTGGATTCCCACGATGCCCCAAGTTCTAACAGTACTCAGAAAAATATTTTAAAAAATCCACCCCATGTACTTACAGAATTATACTGATTTAAAAAAAAAAGGGGAAATGAGCACCCTGTGACATACTTTTGAATGCTGTGACTGCTAATGCTGATAATTTCGATATTTCTTGGAGGTTTTGTAATCTAGGGTATTGCTGTGTCTAAATAGAATGTAAAAATAAAGTACTTATTGTACCATTTTAAAATAAAATATTATTTTAACTAAAGGTGATATGGAAAACTACTGAATTTCGCAACTTTGACCGACTGTAGTGTAAAAAAAATGTACCAAAATAGTATGGCAAGTGACGTCAAATTTTGACGCGTTTATTCCTCTTTTTAAAAAGGTATAATACTTACACATTAATTTGAAAAAAAAAATTTTTGATAATATTTTTACTCAACAACCCAATTTTTACGATGTCTTACAGAATTCTTAGAAAGAAAAATTTACGACGAATTGAATCTAACCTCTAAAGAATTACTATTGTATGCTCATAAAAATAACAACAGGCCTCTCAAAAAACAGGTTAGACCGTAAGGGACGGTATGTGCATGCATCTCACCATAGTGATTCGTTATTACAACAGGAGGGAGCAAGACAGAAACTATCTTTGCGATTTGCTGGTTCTTCTTTATGGTACCCCATTATTCAGGTAAGAGTGAGGGAGAAAAAGGTTAGAGGTGCGAGTGAGATAGATAGTGACGCTATCTGGGATCGTGCTATTTAGGATAACAGTACGGTCAGTACGCGTCACTGCCTCCTGCCGTTACTACGCACCTCTCTCTTATTGTTACCATTGATCACGTACTACGATTTAAAGCTTTGTTTATTGGACTCGATTACTCTTTGTGCTCTGGACTTTGAAACCGAACTCTTTACGACGACCTTTGCCTGTGTTTGGACAGTTTGTGTTTTGTGTGTGCTACCATGGCGACCTACACTCCGCAAGAATACGCAAATATGCACTACATTTATGGAGAATGTAGAGGTAATGGACGAGCTGCAGCGAGACTTTACAGAGAAAGGTATCCGAGGGCTACGCGATATCCCGACCATCGAGTTTTCATTAATGTGCACAGATCACTATGTGACGGGCGGTTCCCCAATCAAGTAGCTGGTGAAGGACGACCCGTAAATGACTTCATACGCGATGAAGTTTTAGAGGCGGTGTCGGCAAATCCAAGCATCTCTGTGCGAGGAATAGAAGCTGATACGGGGATACCGAAGAGCACAGCACACAGTATTCTCCAAAAAGAAGAATATCATCCGTACCACGTACAGCGAGTGCAAAGTCTTTTACCTCGAGACTATCCGAGCCGAGTCGCGTTTTGTGAAACAATCCTGCAAAAACATCGAGAAGACGAAAACTTTATCGACAAAATTTTGTGGTCAGATGAATCAACATTTAAGAAGGATGGCTACATGAACCTACACAACTTGCACGAGTGGCATGTGGAAAATCCGCACTAGATGCGAGAAGATAGATCCCAGTACCGGTTCAAAGTGAACATGTGGACCGGTATTCTCTGTGGGAATATTATTGGTCCATTTGAGATGCCCGAGAATTTGACTGGCGAATCATATTTAAATTTTCTTCAAAATGATTTGCCAAACTTACTAGAAGAGACCCCACCAGATATGTGGTTCCAACACGACGGCTGTCCAGCACATTTTCGCGTATCCGTTAGAGAGTTTTTGGACGAGCAATACCCGAACAGGTGGATTGGGCGATCAGGAACAATCCCGTGGCCAGCCCGCTCACCTGACTTAAATCCGCTGGATTTTTTTTTCTGGGGAACTATGAAGGAGCTCGTTTATGCGAAGCCCATTAATGACATCGCTGACCTTCGTGAGAAGATAACACAAGCAGTGCAGGTGATACGTCAAAAAAGTTACTCGCGAAACATAAAGCGGTCCTTTTTAAGGAGAGTGAGAGCTTGTATTGCCGCGGGTGGTCAACATTTTGAACATTTATTGTAATAAAATATCTTTAAACTAACATTCTTTGCTTTTATTCTACTGGGAACCCATCTACCTGTGTGTATTTCCTTCTTGCTCACTCTTGGAACCGAAGTAAATAATAGTAGTAACATAACAGTTTCTAAGATAAGAAAGGGTCCGACAGTTACCGTTAGTAGGTAGGCACTTCGTAAAAATTGGGTTGTTGAGTAAAAATATTATCAAAAATTTTTTTTTTCAAATTAATGTGTAAGTATTATACCTTTTTAAAAAGAGGAATAAACGCGTCAAAATTTGACGTCACTTGCCATACTATTTTGGTACATTTTTTTTACACTACAGTCGGTCAAAGTTGCGAAATTCAATAGTTTTCCATATCACCTTTAGTTAAAATAATATTTTATTTTAAAATGGTACAATAAGTACTTTATTTTTACATTCTATTTAGACACAGCAATACCCTAGATTACAAAACCTCCAAGAAATATCGAAATTATCAGCATTAGCAGTCACAGCATTCAAAAGTATGTCACAGGGTGCTCATTTCCCCTTTTTTTTTGAAATCAGTATAATTCTGTAAGTACATGGGGTGGATTTTTTAAAATATTTTTCTGAGTACTGTTAGAACTTGGGGCATCGTGGGAATCCAGTTGGACGCCAGGTTCTTGGACACCCTGTATAGTACATGACTATTTGTTCAGACGCCAGCTGTACATCAAATTATTCGAAAAAAAAATCCAATCAACCTTGAACCAAATATTTGAGCGATAAAGTTGAAAATCTATTACAGTAATTTGACAGTAGCTTGATGTGCTAGCGTCTGTACATAACAATTTGTTTATAACCTGCAAAATTAAATCTCGAATCGATATCCAATAAAATAAGCAAATACTAAAATCCGAACTCCTTGAAGCTTGCGATCAAACGATCCGCCTCTCTAAACCCTGACTCAACGGCTCCGTGGCCGTCATGATGTCTATGGTGCGAGGTAGCTTCTCCCGCGAAACAGACCACGGGGAACTTGTTAGGGTTGTAAAGAGGTTCTGACAGCTCTATGGCACCGCCGTCCCCGTTTTCTTCTAGGACTACTGTTCGGTAGGCGTAGGCTCCGCGCGCTAGGGGGTTTGAGGCCCATTGGGATCTGAAAGGGTTAATATTTTTATGTGAATGGATGGTTGAAAAATATAATAGGGATGTTTCATAACAAAAGAGAAACTGTTTAGTCCGTCAGTTAGATTATCTAAAAATTTTGGATGCGTATTTTTTGTTTTCTAAAGTTAATGAAAAATTACGAAGATACAAACGTCAAAGATCATGAGTGGGGGCTTATGACGTCACACGCCAGTAAAAATGTACTAAACTGTGACGTCACACGAGTATTCGAAGCACTGTATCGTCTTTATTTTTTGTTTACGTGAAAAAAGAAAAATAAAATGTTATGCTTAAAAACTTCACCTCAAAATATCCTTGATAGGTGAAACATCAAACTCCTTCTTGATGACAATATCAATAAACTTCTGAACTCCCGCTTGCACTTCTTCCACGCTAAGCTTCTCCATGGCCACAGCTCCCTTCCCTTGGATCCAGGCTAGGAGCACATTAGGCTGGTGGTCTACGGACCAAAGACCATAGATCTCAGTTATCCATTCTTCCTTTCCTGCAAATAAGGCTTTGTCTTCTTCTCTCCATAGCATGGTGAACTTGGCTGGGGTCTTAGGCCACCAGGGGGTCTCGAATTCGATGTAGATTTTGTCTAGGACACACATGTCTAGGTTCTGGATTGAGGCTACTTTGTCGGCGGGCAGTTGAGGTGAGAAAAGGTGGTCGTGTCTGTGAAAAACATGGAAGAAAACATTTCATTTATAAGTTTGAGTAGGTGGTACCTAAGCGGGAGTTACTATTACCCTGTGTCATCCCACTGTTGGGCAAAGGTCTCGTCCCTAATCTTTCGATCCAGGGCCAATGTGGACCACTGCGGGCTATTCCGTATCTTTTAAATGTCAGTGGCTATCATACTGTCCATGAATTAGCTGTCAAATTGGTTATGGTTTAGTACAAAATGGAACCATTTGACAGTTAATTGATGGACACTATGATCCACTATGGCCACTGACATCTATAAAGTTACGATAGCCCTGCTGCACGGCCCTGCAGGTCATTCGTGCTGTCCAACTCAACAAGAATATGTGTCACAACATGGTTGAGAAAAGGCTAGGCAGATTTAGATGCAGATTACACAACTAAAACTAGCTCATTTCAAGAACTTTTTATCCACCGACTTCCGGAAGTGAAGTTACTTTTCACTACTAGTGGTTTTTTTTAATTTTTGCAAAAATGATTTTCCGTTATCTACTGGTTACGGTTGACTAATCTGTAACTTATTTCAAAGTTACCGAATTACTGCCTTCTACTGCAGTTAAAGTTGCAAGTTTGTAAATTAGTTAAGCTCCATACTCAGACTTAATAGACAGTTTTATCTATTTATAGATAGATGAAGTGCAACCAAAATATACCCCGAAAGCATTAAATTGTTATGACGATACACATTACCATGGTTTATTGTGTTTACTCGAAGTGTTAACAGAATTAGTGCTAAACGCTTAATGCGTTTTGAATCTTATGAGTGAACGTGTTGCTTTATTTACTCTTTCCTTTTGAAGATGATAAATATGTTCTTAAATAGGGCTTGCTCTTCGTCTAGTCATCTTGTAGCTGTTGAAGATCTTTGGTTCGGATAACTTGTTGAATGGGCTCCCAGCATATTCAATATAATAGCGATAGTCAATAGAATCACCTATTAATTTATATTGGGTTTAAACTTATTTTACTGATAAATATAAGTAGGTATTTCTTGCTATGAGTCTTTGTCTACTTTTACGTAGGTAATAGGGTACATATTTTTTGCTAGGTTCTACAAGATAAGTTTCTAAAGATTGCCATAGAAATTTCTTACCTCTCCTTCAAAACTCCAACGGACACGGTCACAATGACACTTTTGGCTGCATACAGACTCCCGTCCTTACACTTAACTTGGACCATTGGGTTAGAAGCCCCTACATCGCGTTGGGTGACGCCCCATCGGATGTTCTCTACCTCTTTGTTGAGGAGAATCTGTAGGGGGATCTCCTTGGACGGGTCGGGGTATTTGTTCTGTAACGCAAGGAAGTGGAATCAATAAGAGTAATTACGTCGTAGCCTGTAAAAATTAATTAGCTATAAGAGTAGAGGACGACCAAAGAAACGATGGATGAACCGTGTGAAGGATGATCTGGCTAGAAAACCGGGATTGAAATGTGGCGTTATAGACAAAACAAGAATCAAAAACAGAATTCTACTCGATGGAATCTATCGTCTTTAGAATTTATGAATCTGCATGGAAGTCTAAGATGAAAGGGTAAGAAATGTTAAGAAGTTTGCTGGAGTTCGTAATATTTATCTGTATTTCGCAAGATGAACTTCCATTAACTGATACAGTACAGTATACAGTTTATTTTAGTTTTAGTTTGACTAACTTAATAATAATAATAATAATATTATAATAATATTCCACAACTATCACACAACGCCATCTAGTCCCAAGCTAAGCAGAGCTTGTGTTATGGGTACTAGACAACTGATAAACATACTTATATATTTCTAAATACATACATATTATAGATAAATTACACCCAGACACAGAACAAATGATCGTGCTACGTATATATATAATACTCGTACTTACCGTCAACACATCAAGAATAGTCTTGTACCCTCTTCCATTCCAGTTCAGGAAAGCATCACCTTCACTCTCCCAGAACTCAGCCATCGTTCTCAAAGACTTGCCTCTCTTCGGGTCTTCGGGACTGCCCAAGTGGCTGTTCCTCTCAAACCATTCGACAAACGATCTGGATAGCTCTTGGTCTTTCTTTAAGGTGTCGTTTGTGTTGACTCTGAAAGTTGAGTTAGGATAAATTGTAGATATAAGTGAGAAAATGTTGTATGGCTTGGACGTATAAAGACGACAAGCGATCAAACAAGGACTAGATTGACCTATGTTGTGGAGGCCTTACAGTTTTGCACTGGGTGGGTGTTGTAAAAAAATTGTATGGTCCGTAAGTAAGTAACCTGGACCGATCAATCCAGGAGGGTGTGAGACAGTGCCGTGAAACAAAATTAAAATCCAACACGACGGCAACAAGAACAAGAAATGTTAGGATAGCGTTGTTAAATAAGTACTACTTACGCGCCCCGCACAAACTCCGCAATTGATGTCTTGGTGTTCTTGTCAACAGCTCCAAGTTCAGTATCCAAAGCCTTCAGGATGTCAGCAGCTTTGTCTTCAGGCACCAGCTCTCCATTGGACCGCACGTACCAGATGGTATCAGGAGGTGATCTGCCCAGTAGTCCTAATGGGTTGACCAGTTCGAAGATCACGTTATCTTTCTCTCCGTGGCACCTGGAAATTAGAAAGAATAATTAATTCTCGATCAAGTCCTGGAGCTAAGTGATCCTAGCCTAAAAGACAGATGTGTTGCTCGTTGGGTAGTTTATTCCGACACTTCTTCTCATTGGCTATAAAATGGAAGTAGCGAAGACCAAGTTTTGGTGAATTGTTTTATGTACGTAATTTTACGTCCCAAAAGTGCTGATTTGTCAAAATGGCTTTTGAGTTGCTTAAGAGGCTTGTGTTTAATTTTGAATTAAATAAATCTCATCAGGTCGGTTAAAACACCGTGTTTTCAAAGTTCCAAAAGAAGTAGAAAATATTTTGCATTTCAACAACTACATCCACATTCTGCTATATTAGGGGATCGGACAAAAAAAAACGAATTAGTCCGTCAGATAGATTTCCAAAAAATATTGGAGATGTATTTTTTCTTTTTTCACATAAACAATAAATGAAGTCAATACAGTGCTTCGAAAACTCGTGAACTCTTCGAAAACGTCATATGATAGTACATTTTTTACCTACAAATGACGTCACAACCACATCTTATCTTCGTCAATTTTGATTAATTTGATAAAACAAAAAACACGTAGCCAATATTTTTCGATAATCTAACTGACGGACTAATTAGAATCATTGTTTTTTGACTCAGTCCGATCCCGATTGATTCAAGTGATCAAATATATTTAAGGATTATTTATCTTACCACGCAGCACCAATATCAATAGTCCTCCCAGCGAACTCCGTAGTCAAGATTCTGCCCCCAATCCTGTTGCCGGCTTCAAGACCCAAGACTTGAAGACCAGCGTCGTGGAGCTTCCGCATTGCTGCGATGCCCGCAGCGCCGCATCCGATCACAATTACGTCCATAATTCGCCTGGAATAAATTGAACAGTGCTATTAATATCTGCTGCTCGATTTTGTCAGTGACACGAGACTTGAGATGGAGAAAATCTTTATAGTGATATGAGTACCTACCTATCTTTTTTTAATTTTTGTGGTACCTAGTAGTACCAAGTATTAGTTTAGTACTTGAATAATGTAATGTCAAGGCCTCCGAGATAATTATACAAGAGGTATTGTCTGAAAACAGTTCCTACGTAAGTACCTATTGTCTGAAAACTGCATAATTTAAGTTGAAGAATCGATATTTGATGTTATACATAAATTAAATTAAGTAATGGAGCTAATCGTATGACTCACTGATATATATTGCACTAGCAGATAAATTTTTCAACAACAATTTTTTTTTATTAACTTTGTGTACGTGCAATGCACAACTATGACTTTACGACAAAAATTAAATTAAGTAATGGAGCTAATCGTATGACTCACTGATATACATATATTGCACTAGCATATAACTTTTTCAACAACATTTTTTTTTTAACTTTGTGTACGAGCAATGCACAACTATGACTTTACGGACTAACTAACAACCTTACTCCCGAAGTGCCAAAGCCTTTATCGCACCGGACGGCATGACGGCAGCGGCAGCTACATTAACTCTTGTAATTTGGCAAGTTGTTTGTGCAAGTTGTTTGCTACTTAATTGAAGTTATTGTCAATGTTGACCGCCGCATTATACGCTAATCTTGGTAATTTTTGTCATCATGGACATACGTATAATTGTATCATGACTTCTTGTGATGATCGGTATATGAGAAGTAATTGGATCCTAAAAAATTAAAAATCAATTGTGTTATAGGAATGAGATGTACAGCGTAGGTACACCGTCGTTTGTAGGAAAGTTTTGAGCATAAATTAATGTGGCCCTAGAAATAGGACTTGGGGACGAGTTAAGAAGCGACCGATAAAGTGTGGGAAAGATGATTTGGCGACTAAAAGAGAAGAACCGAAGCTGACGACATGCTGTGCCGTTCCCAAAGAAATTGGTATACACTGCAGGCGACGAATGATGATGCGGCTCAAATCAAATGAATTACAAGAAATAAAGTTTGGTACCTACATTGGAGGTTGTCTCCGAAACAACTTGACCATTTACAAAAATTCTTTCATTGAATTGAAGGCTACGTTATTGCCGAATATATTACGAGTATATCCATGGATTGTGTAAGGAATTATATTAAAGAGAAAGGAGTAAATGATACCGTGACGTTTGAAAGGGCAAAATGGAAGAAAACATGTTTTGCGGCCGACCCCAAATAGAATGGAACTAAGGCAGGAAGATGGTAATGTATGGTCTAAGTTTCACAGCATTTTAAGAGGACGAAATCGAGAGCAAAAGATAGTTAATAATATTTTGATACTCACGCCATGCGCCACTTTTGCAAATTACGAAAGGTCCGCTGTCACAATAACTATGCCGCTACACAGCGGAATATAAACTAAACATTCGTCTGTTTATTCATTCAATATCTCATGTTATTACTTGTTACGTAATATTTGTAATCGACAGATCACGACGTTATTCAATGTTATCAATTTTTGCCGCTGTTTTATGTTGATTTAAGTTGGGGACAAATGCTTATCTACATATTGGAGTAATAATGAAAGTGTTAATGAGATGGAGAGCATTTCTTGTTTTTTTTTTAAGTTCGAATGTTAACTGGTTTGAATGGCTAAAAGAGGTAGATGAGGAAAGACAGAGAGAGACTTCGGAAAAGGTCGAGTTTATCTGTCTTAACTGCAAGGAAGTAAGTAAGATGTAGATAATTAAATACATAACATAACATCACGCATATAATCCCTGAAGTGTTAGGATTGTGTGGGTTCGGTCTACATACCTACGAGATACAACATACAGGACCTATATTTACCAAGTCAATAAAGTCATGCATGAGTTTTCAGCTTTTTTCCGGGAAATAATCACACAGCAAGAAATTGTTTCACAAAAACATTCTATAGGTCTGTGCCTATTTAAAAGTTTTTTTCTGTGTCTAAACCAAGGTTACAAGGTGTTTTCTAATGATTGTTTACTTTATGGAGACCGTATTGTACATAATGTTCAGTAACTGAGAAAAAAAGTATTATAAGTACCTACAGTACCCTAATTGTTATAGTGGTCACAATCGCTAAACTGCTGTGCCTTTGTTCTGAGTTAAGTAAGTTTCAACGGGAATTTAGGTGGATGACAATACATATGTTATATAGGTAGAAACTGTGACACAAAATAGACAACATTTGAGAAAATTTGGCAGAGACCGAGGAACACTCATTAGGTAGCCATTTTTTTTTGTGGGGTGGGAAATCCTTAAAAAACCCTTCCCGCTCTTGGGAGGGAGTGTTAGACTTATACTGACTAAAAACCACCCTTGTTCCTTCTTAGCCCTATATGTCAAGGCCGCGGTATCTCTTACAGCATTCCTGCAGCCTCATTACGTAGCCATAAAGGCTGAAGAAGTAATTAGTAGTAATTTATTTATTTATGGAAGGTAGCTAGGTAGTTATATAATATTATGGGCTCTTGATACCGGCATTCTCTTGTCATCCACCCCGCGATCATGGCGCTTGCAACAGCGTCGAAATATCAGTAGCTCATAATAATGGATAATCACGAAAGATAATGTTTTGTTATAAACAATAAAAAACTTTAAATGTTAGTAGTAGAATATTGAAAATCACAAAAAATTTACAATGACTTGGTTCTCAACAAAATCCAATAACTTCTAGTTAACTACCAGTCCTGCTTACCCCTTATGGTATTGTACCTACTACCTACATAAACCCCATCCGTTTAGTAAAGGTACTTATTACATAGGGCCTGATAGAGCCACTGCTAACAGGATCAGCGGCATTCTTAGACCCATCCTTGTGACACGCGACCGACTGGTAGAGACACCATGAGATGTGCGTTGAGACGGGACAGGGTGATTTGTGAAAACGGTAACGCGTAAATGTGGTACGTTTGTTTAGACTAGGACTAAAGAAAATCATGGGGATTTAAGAAAAATAACATCACGCCCACATTTCGCTAGTTATATGTTCAGTCTCATGTAATAAGTAGCGAGCCTATTACCATCATGCAGGCTCCGAGGCTGCTACTGAAAAAAAATTGATGGAAAACCCATTAACACTTTGCCCGACTCAGAAATATAAACCAGGACCCCATGATTCCAATGACAAACGAAATAAGTTGTATCAGTAATAGCGTGAAAAGTTGAGCTTTTATTTGTTTTTCGAATGCTGTTTGGTTATTAAACAAATCTTAGTTAGTTTATTTTCGTACCTACATACTAATTTATAGACGGGTCAAATTAGCAAAGTAAGTAATAGCTCCTATTCTTCCAGGAAAGTCTGTTTGAAAGTTGCTTCAAAAGTGAAATACATACCTACGCGGCAAAATGTATAAAAACTGTTTAAAAAAAAAATATCGCTTAATAATTTCAACGTGCGGTGGTTCAGAATGATGTCCTACTGAAAACCGTTAGTGAGTCGGTGTCCCGTCCACCCTGTAGTCTGGTCCTTTGGTACAAAAGATTTAGAAAATTTGTTCCAAGTTCCATTCAAAATGATTAAAACGGACAACGTTTCCTATTACGCAAACTCATGGCGTCCCTACATAAGCTGCAAGTTTTTGCTTGTCTTGCGGACAACGTCCTCTGTCCTTATGTAATGTATTACGACTACAACACATAACATCAGTGGCTTTCCACGAGTACCTACTAATCCGTACATAGTAAGTACTGCTCCCTGTGTAATGCTACAAAACTTAGCCTAAGCAGGGTAATGCTTGTTAGTAGCTTAGCTTAATCATTTATTTTGCCGATTTGTTTTGTTTCGAGTTATGAAAATAGCGGTTTCCTAGGGATATTTTATTTTATTTTATGTATCTTTTCGTCACCAAACGTATGGTCATTAGTACCTAAGTATGATTAGTATTAGGTACTCTCGCCAATTTAATTGTTTTTTTTTTCTAAACTGTGCAAGCAACCATAACAATTTTAACAGTTCCATAATACCTAAATCACATTTATAATCATCTGAATAACTAACAAAATAGTAACTAGGTAACTGACTAATAATAAAATTTTGGCAGTGGACTGATTTGGACAATTGCATAAGCACTTACTTTAACAGTCCTCGAAATTCGCATCAAAATCCTTCAGATAGTTGAAAAGAAATGCGCGAAAAAAACACAGAAAACCATTTTTTTTGGTACCTACAGTAGGCCGCACATCAGTTGTAATAAAACAACTAAGCTACGCCTGATCAGCTACTACCGGTCAAGTGTATTGTCTGTATTGACCTACAAGAACAAAATAAAAAGATTTAAGACAGTACAAATCCTATAAAAAAGGAGTACACGGCGGCGGTACCAGCTAATCGGTTAATATAATAGTTCAGTCAGAGAAAATAATATTGAATAACACTCACAAGCCGTCCTTTGAACCCAAACTCAAGCGTAGACTGTTGTTGATCGCAGACTGGACCAACAAACAAATGCCTGTCTGTTGATATCTGTACTATCAAGATAAAAATAGATCTAACCTTGTACTGCCTCTAACATTGTGAGCTGTCAAACCAACTTCAGTTGAGAATTTGCTAAGTAAGATTAGGATTATATCCTTAGAGTGAAGTTCGTGCGATCTCAGTCAAGGACAGACTGTTTTTTTTGTTGTATTTGATTCGCCGGTAGAGACTAGTTTAGAGGATTTGGCATTCTAATAATATGTATAACTAAGCTTATGATGCAAAGCATTCTTGGCAAATGCGTGCATTTCGAACTTTTGAATTGAACAGCAATGTGTCGATTTTCATAATTATTTGATAAAAATGATGTTTTTTTTTTTTTCCAAAACCGTTTTTTTCTTTCATTCTTCTCTGTCTAACATTTATATTTATCAATCTTTTAATCACATGCCCGTATACCACAACAATCGATTCACTTGTGTGTCGATTTTCATTAACTTTATTTTTTTGCAAAGAAAACACATAACAAAACAATTGATTGATATCTGACACAGTTTCTAATGTTGCAAAAGACAAACAATTTAATTGAAACATGATGTTATGTTAAGTGTCTGCGGTTTAATGAATGAAATGAAATTCTACACATCGTTCTAGGAATTACAAAGAAGACGTGCTTTTTATATGCAGACTGTGTATTAGCGAATTATGCAAAGCAACCTTGGGTCACACGACGACAAATTTCGAGCTGCTAGCTTTTACCCGCGGCTTCGCCCGTGTGGATGTTTGATTAATTATTGAGTATCGCATACAGACAGACAGATGCGGCGGAGGATTTTGTTTTACAATATGTACTTATGTAGTGATGATTTCCAGTATAAAATGGCTTCGTTTTATATAGATTTCCTATACAATGAGAGATCCACATTCACTACATTTTGAATAGGTTGATTGGTCGTCGTGAGTACAAGTTCTTTCGATCTTGTTAGTTTTTTGTAGATTTGAAAATGATTCCATTATTGAATGTAAAGCAACAATGACAATAAGAAGCTGGGCCCCGAATCAAAGCACCATAGTATCAGTTCATGATGGGCAGTTTACGTGCAATATTTGCACTGTTAGAAGTTATGCTGGCGTAGTAGAATCGAAAAATTGTAAATGGTCGAATATTATTAATTACGAGACAAACTGAGGCGCTGTAGTCAATAGTCCTGAAATATCCAAGTTTTGCTAAGTAACCCATAGCTACATAACATCACACTTGAATTCCCCGAGGGGTTAGACAGAGTTATACCCATATAAGGAAAGGAGTAGAGCAGAGAGCTACACTCGTCGTTGTATCTCCTTGAAACACCAACTGAAGGTTGATCAGGTTTTGAAGCAAAGTCCGTTGTCAAAGATAAAACTGGCTTGCCAGTAACAGTATATGCCTGTGGTCAGACACGAAGGCAGGTAAATATAATATTTTAGTATCCCGTTACGCCATTGTTGGCTGCGGTCAGACTGCGCTTCTTTCCCACAGCGCAATATTGTGGCATTTTATGGTGTGCTTATAGGGAGCTTGAGTGAGTGGGTTGCCAGGCTATACAATTATGTAGTGCATTTCTAGAGTATTTTTGGAGGAGTTTGCTTGATGTTAGGCTTTTGCGGTTGTGATATTATCATACTGTCACTTCCGTAAAGAAACAGCGCGGGAGAAAGGAGGGAATCGGTAGATATTGACTTAAAGATGCAGCGTCTTCAAAGTTTTGTATTTGACCAAAATTACACTCGTCAAACATTTTTGAAAAATTCATGTAAGTAATTTTTTGGGGGAGTACCTATTTCTATATCTCTATAATCTTGAGAACAACACAAAAGGGCTAAGAAGGAACATGGGTGGTTTTTAGTCAGAGCCAGAGCGAGAGGAGTCCTTTGATGATCCACCAAAAAAAGGCTACTGACAGAAATAACTTGAGACTTGAACATAACTGCTGCGGGATGTTGTAAGAGATACCGCGTCCTCGACATAAAGAGCTAAGAAGGAACATGGGTGGTCTTTAGTCAGTAGAAGTCTGACACTCCCTTTCGCTCTGCCTAAAAGCGGGAGGGGTTATTTGATGATTTTCCACCCCCCAAAAAATAAATATAATTAAAAAAAGACTTGAACATAACTAGCGAAATGTGTGTACCTACTATCAGGGAAACATCTGTCTAACCCTTCGGGGAGTACAGGTGTGATGTCATATCCCATAATAGGGATGTTTACTGACTTTAAAAAATATGATTCTAACTAGTCCGTCCGTTAGATTATCGAAAAATATTGGATACGTATTTTTTTGTTTTATCAAATCAATAAAAATTGACAAAACGCCTCAAAGATTTGAGTAAGGGGTTTGTGACGCGTCACTGACCGCTAAAGAATGTCATACTAATGTCTCAAAAAATGACGTCACACGAGTTTTCAAAGCACTGTATCGTCTTCATAATTTGTTCAAGTCAAAAAAGAAAAAATACGTGTCCAATAATTTTTGGAAATCTATCTGACGGACTAATTAAATTTTTTTTGCTAACTACCCTATTTCTAAGGTTTGCGTTTATTACATTTTTATTGAATTCCCGCGCCATTTGGCCAACGTCATCCCCGGCGCAAGCGCACACGTTGCAGGCGCTAGATATTTTTTGTGATAACCTGATACACGTGCACCTGCACGACAGGTGTGCACGTGCCATGGGTGGCCGAGGAAGGAACAGCTTCTTTGTCCAGTTACCGTGAGGAATTGAGGATCGTTTCTTATGAGAATGTAGGTATTCGCGAATTTATTAGTGTTTTCAGGTGAATAGAGTGGGGTATTAATCTACACTAATGTTATAAACAGTAAAATTTGTATGTAGGGTGTAATCTCCGGAACTATAGATCCAATTTTAAAAGTTCTTTCACTGGTCATTTTTTTTCTTTAACTCGGTAGAGAATTTATTTCTTTTAGTAATTTAATTTGACGACAGTTGTGATATTTGGCATGATTATGAGGTATTAGGTGTATCGATGAAAGGATCAGGGGGCCAATTCTCGATTTTAGAGATGGTGTCGAACTCGACAAAAATTTCTAATGACGTCATTTTTTCGACAAATTTTAAAAGTTGCTATTCTGGGGATGTCGAATTCGACATTTGTCGAAAGCTAACGTTAGAGTTCATGTCGAGTGCTTCTGACTAGTAGAGATGTCATGTCGATTGTAGAGATACGTCATTTCTGAGTGAATTCGTTGAGTTTTGGATTGTACACTGTGTTTTCTTTTCTTTAATTTTTAAATAAATTACGGCTTGGCATCTCATACCTACTGGAAATTCGATTTATACTCTTTGATTTGTGCCCTTGCCTTGTTTGATTTTTCCCCTCCATGTTAAAATAAAACTTTTAAAATGTAAAACAGCACCCCATAAATATTGTAAACACAATACATGTAAACATAACAAAAGTTTTGAAGGAACCGCAAAAAGGCGCAAATTCTGACACTGACAGACAGTCAACTGTCAATTTGTTTTTTTTATTTCACGAAGTGCATACGAAAATCTTGAAACACACTAAACGTTTCGTTTTATACTTAAATAAGTAGGTTTAGTCAGCGTTTTAAAACAAAATCATTCATTAACTCACAGCTACCTAAAACAGAACATGCGATTCTTCATAATGGTAACATTATCTTCACTCGACTCGACATTTTCGTGACATTTATTTCTATTTTGACTGAGAATACGGAATTCTGCTCAATTCGACATTTTTTGGTAGAGATAGAGATATTTTTAATAGACATAGAGATAGACTTACGATCTCGAACTCGAGATAAATGGCGAAAATCGAGAATTGGCCCCCAGGCATTCTCAGTGACGTATTATATATAGACACGTCATGAACTAACATGGCGGCGCTTCAAAACGGCGAAAATATTAAATAACTACTTTTACGCGTAAAGGAAGGGAAAGAAAATATGATACCGTACAGCGGGATGCCTGTTGTCTTTATTTTTCGCGCAGGTTTACACACACGATTTAAATTAAGAACAAACGTATAATCGCGGAGAGGTTGGTGCGTAGCTAAGCGCGATGTGGCCAATTGGCTTCATTTCATGTTGTCATTTTTGAGGGCGGACAACGTATCTATAGTTTTAATACGTTTTCATTTGTTTTTTTGTTTTTATGGCATTCTAATATAAAAATCTAAAGGGGTTAGAACATTATGGTACAAAGTGGACATGTACATTGAGTTTATATAGATGAACACTGAACTTCTAATTAATGAACGAAGATCGATTGGTTAATAATTAATTGCTACATCTGAATCGCGTCAAATGTCATTAAAACAAATGTCATGTAAATGTCAGTTCGTTGAAATGTCACTAAGGGTTGTATAATTGAAAAATTACGGCTATTGTAAAAGTCATTGTAATTGCCTATGAGGAAAAGTCTGTTGTTCCTGTTTCTTTCTTTTTTACATCCTTATGTTGTAATAAAGTTTTTGTCGTGTTGTTAGAAGGAGGTAGGTTCATATCATTATCAGAATGTTTGCATGAATGCAAACATTAGTGATGTTATATTTTAGTCAAACGAACTTACCTTTAAGTAAAGCTCTACGGTTATTATATTTGTGTGGCGTCACAGACTAAAAGCCGAGACTACACTTAGTTATCCTAATCATCGAGGACAATACACCAACAAGTATAATTACAGGAGTTAATGTTAATCAGCATGAAGGTTTTAGCTGTTGTTTCCTTTGCTCTTTTGGTTAATGTCCATTGCCCATTTTTTGTTCTTATGTAATATGAATCTTACTACCACCCATAACTGGTAAAGTAAAAACAACCCTTAATTACTAATTCACCATCCAGAAATCCTATTTCATTTGACATCGATCTTAAGGAGCGCTTCCAAGGCCTTTCAGTAAGTCCTAATTTGAATTAGGACACAATTTTAATTGCGATAAAAAAACCTAATCACCGGCTACGTATATATGAAAGAAACATAAGTATGAGTAGGTAGGTACCCATCAGATAATTATTATTATTATCACTATTTGTGGTAGGTAGGTAGGTGCTGGAATTAAGCGGAATGGTTCTAATAATAATCACCGACTCGATTCACGATTCAATTTCGATCACCGATTCGATTTCTTCGATTCGATTGACAAATATTCTTTTCCAAATTTTTTGCGTGGCACTATCAAAAAATTTCGACATTCTGCTACACCTACCATTAAGCAGGCATTTCGTTAAAAGCTCATTTAACATTTTGTTTAAAGTTCGTTGACTCTCGCTCACGTTGTTATCATAAAATTCTCCATTATGCGTTGATTTCCTGTTTCTTTGGACACAAGGAAGATGTCACAGCGAAGATATTTTAATGTTTGAAACATTTAACTTTTAGAATTACGTTAAATTGTCATAGGAATGGATTCTTGGATTCTTTGTTGCTTTCTTGGCTAAGAATTTTCGTATCTTGTCAATGTCATGATTATCATGAAAATAGTAACAGCCATAAGCGGCTGATAATTTAATAAATTGGTGGCAATCCTAATGACTGGAGAGCAGTGGTGGCCCAGTGGTTGCGGCCCCGACTTACGAACACTTGGTCGTGGGTTCGAACCCAGGCAGGCACATTACTTTGTGTAATTTATTTCATCACCACTGCTCTCAAAACGGTGAAGGAACACATCGTGAGGAAACCGGCATATCTTAGAACCAAAAATTGATTTGATTGATTGTTTTGTTGTTTGTGTGATGAGCACGATCATTTGTTTTGTGTCTGGGTGTAATTTATCTATAATTTGTATGTATTTAGAAATATATAAGTATGTTTATCAGTTGTCTAGTACCCATAACACAAGCTCTGCTTAGCTTGGGACTAGATGGCGTTGTGTGATAGTTGTGGAATATTATTATTATTATTATTATTAAAAAGTCGAAGATATGTGACATCTACCAATCCGCACTGGGCCCGCGTGGTGGATTGTAGCAAATCCCTCTCCTAGAGAGGAGGCCTGAGTCCCTGCAGTGGGAACAATATAGGCTGATGATGATTATGAATCCTAATGAGAGATGTTGGACTATAATCAAATCAAATCAGTTTATTGCATACATGTTGTACATGAGTTGGAATTGTTTTAGAGGTATCAAACATGCACCCTGTGAGGGCATAATAAAAAGGCATAATGGATGATGAATCCACCTATCAGGGTAATGACTAATTCGCCTGTTGCAAATTAATCGCAATTTGTTGGTGCGGAGCTACTGTCGAAATTGCTCGCATTTTTTTGGTCCTTCGAGTCAAATGGAAAAAGAAAAAGATAAAGAAAGTAAAATCACGCGCAACCTGTAACTAAACTAAAACAAATTTATTATTTAGCATGTGGTTAGTCAGGACAACAGGTGGGGTAGTCGGGTCCTTGAGTGGAGGCCTAGAGTAGGGCATAGAAATGTGGGCAAGGAACCGATGCGTTGGACCGACGACCTTGTTGGAGTGGCCATAAAGAACTGGATGCGAAAGGCGCAAAACCGGGAAGAATTACGTTCATTAGAAGAGACCTACACTTAGCATTCGGTGGTGAAAGGTTGAAGAGAAAGAGAAAAAGAGATGTGGTTTTATGCCGCTCAGGGCCTCTGACTTGGCTTTACATGCCGCATGCCGTCGAGACATATGTTTCATGCATGCTGGTTTTCTCACAATGTTTTCTTTCACCAAAACAAGTGATAATTATATTATTTTCACATGAATCCAAAAAATTAGAGGTGAGAGCGTGTCTTGGGCTCGAACTTGACACCTATGACTTGGCAGTCCGACTGTCAGTTATATATCTATGGTCAGACCATTCATCACTGTTTATCGAATTAATAAAAACCAAGTACCCAGTACTAAAGTTAATGAAGCATCTAACAGTTAGAATACCCATTCACCCATCATCCAACTAACACAGTTATCAACTTATCACTCTTCATAAACTTGTTTACTTTTGTAACATAAAGCTTATGTCGCATTGTAGTTGCGACTTGCGACACCGAAGATGTACGCGTCTTGATAACTGTAAACTTGATGCCTGGAAGACGCAGGTACACGGATGATAGGCGCAGCTTTTTGCACTACTCTTAATGCTTTCTACGTAATCATAGGCGTCAAGGGCTGTCATCTGAGAGTTTTATGAATATAAACAAATATTATAAAGAGGAAAGACTTGATTTTTTTGTTTGTTTTGTTACGATTTACCTCAAAAAATACTTGGCCGATTTAAAAATTCTTTTCACCAACACAGGCAATGTAAAATTTTCAAAATACTCGCAGACGAAGTCACCTCTAGTCTAGTTAACTTACTTTCATACTTAGGACCCATTAATATTAATAGTTATCCGTGGTGCTAGGTAACTGGGCTTATCCCAGTTGTAAGCCCCTTTGTGTCTATTGGTCTCGTTTTGTTCTGTCTCCTACTGATATGGAGGGAAGTAGAAATCGTGTATTTCCTACTCCTTCACTATTTTTTTCTGATTAATTTCGTTGCGGGATCCAAGACAGTTATATTATTTTTCTGGGACCTGGTCAGGAGTTTAGGAACGGTGGTTTAGGAATAGTGTGGCATCCATGACCCAAAAAAAAATCGAATACATAATATCTTAGATTGATTGCCCAGAGGTTGCGGCCCCGACTTACAAGCAGTAAGTCGTTGGTTTCAAACCCAGACAGGTGTATTACTTTGTGTAATTTATTTCATCACAGCTGGTTTCAAAACGGTGAAGGAAAACATTGTGTGGAAACTGGCATGTCTTCGAACCAAAAAGTTCGAAGACATGTGACATCTACCAACCCGCACTGTGCACGCGTGGTGGATTACCTATTCCTCTCCTAGAGTCCCTGCAGTTGGGACATTACAGGCTGATGATGATAATGATGATCGACTACCAAGAGCTGTACGAAATAGACAATGCTGCGCCGGAAACGTATAAGTTGGGATAAGGGCGGCCACCGGCTAGCCTAAAGCCCTCAGACTTGGTAGAGCGATGATCTTTGCAAGGTGGCTGGTAGCAGCTTGACGAGAGATATTTATTTATTTGAACTTTATGCACAATAGTGATACATAGGCGGACTTAATGCCACAAGGCATTCTCTACCAGTCAACCTTAGGGTAAAAAAAGACAACATTGTGGTAGGCTACAAAATAACTAACAAAAAAACAATATAAATTAAAATATGTACACATATATAAACTTATATTAATACTATGTATGTATATCTATCTAGATATCTAGTTGAGTGGCGTGCGACTGAAAAAGCCTATGTCCAGCAGTGGATCGTAGGCTGATGATGAAAAGACAAGATTAAAATGATGAAGAATAGAATGATGAAATTCAGAAAACAGTCAGTCTAGCAAACGTAAGAAAAAAAGAAAATGTATGCTTGCTAAACGTAACAGTTGCGACAGGTTCACTTAAAAGGATTCCTAAGCCGGAAGGAACCCTTTGGAATATTGTAACCCCCCGAAGATGTTAAAAAATCTTGTAAGAACGCTAAATTGATCCTTAGGTACCAATTAATAAATAAACGAATATTTTTCAAATTAGTTAATACTGATATTTGTAGGTACACGCATATTTTGCGGGTTATGTTCAAGTCTCATCCGGGCACAAATTCAGACTCCGTGACTGCTACTGAGAAATTCTTAATTTTCTTTTATTTTGTGTGTACATAAATAAACAGATAAATAATAAATAAATAAACATTTTGCCCGGGCCGGGAATCGAACACAGGATCTCATGATCAGCAATCGCGATTGCAAACACCAGACCAACGAGGCAGAGCATGAGTCAGTTTAGAGAAAAATGCACAAACAACCGTAAAAACAAACAAATGAATTGTAAATATAATGTTTACTAAACATTTAATAGGTATACTATTATAACGATCAGTGCACTACATGTTTATTCAAGGAATATAATAATGGGACTAAACAGCTATTATTCTATTGTTAGGGGAGGTAAGTTAACCGATGCTACCTAGCTTTGCGTGCAGTCCTGCAGCCCTCCGGCTTGATTGACATACATACGCGCGCGCGCAGGTACGGAGCGCCGTCAGTCGTCCCGCGTCCGTCGCCCGAGCGCCCGCGTAGCTGTCGTACAATAAAACCGGCCCGAATGCCGGAGAACCAGTCGGCGGGATGGCGAGTCTCGGCGTGCTAGTAACGCCATGTTGAAACACACGCAGCGGCCGCCAGCGGCGAACGATGCCGACCACCGCTACCAGAACATGCCGCGGCGGCCGCACCACCACCTGCCCCTCAACGTGTCAACCCTGGACTCGTCTAAGCACTCCGTCGGGGGTACCTCGGCGAGCGTCAGCCCTGGAGCGCAGCCGCCGTCTACCGCTCCAGTGTCTGTCATCGCCCCCTTACCGGTTGCGTCTCCCCCGAAGCTGGCGAATGGAAACGCGACAGGAATCCCGATCCCGCTGTCTCGGTCGTCGGCGACCGCCAGGAATAGGAGCACGAGAGCGGCCACGGAGGAGGCCTTGACTTCTCTAGCCCTGTTGTGCCTCGTCAGTTTGCTGCTGGCTCTCCTTGCGCTGCTGTTCCTGCTGAAGATATCAGCGCCCGCGACTAGTGCTCCCGAGGAGTTTGCAGTGGTGTATGAAGTGACATTAGCGTTGTGTGCGTTGACGCTATCATTGAATCTTTGCTGTTTGCTCGTGTGTGCAATACAGTTCCTCTTTGCTGTGAAATTGGTGCATTCCCCTTCAGCGCCTAATGGACGGTAAGTCATTCAAACAACCTTATTCTGTTTACTTAAGACCCTCAGAATCAGAGCGATCTTTCCAAGTGATAGGAATCCGAAGATTACCAACACAAATATTATAATCTGTTAGGTTATTACTTGTGGCATGCATCGCTGTCCCTGAGTTGGGACATTACAGGCTGATGATGATAATGATGATCGACTACCAAGAGCTGTACGAAATAGACAATGCTGCGCCGGAAACGTATAAGTTGGGATAAGGGCGGCCACCGGCTAGCCTAAAGCCCTCAGACTTGGTAGAGCGATGATCTTTGCAAGGTGGCTGGTAGCAGCTTGACGAGAGATATTTATTTATTTGAACTTTATGCACAATAGTGATACATAGGCGGACTTAATGCCACAAGGCATTCTCTACCAGTCAACCTTAGGGTAAAAAAAGACAACATTGTGGTAGGCTACAAAATAACTAACAAAAAAACAATATAAATTAAAATATGTACACATATATAAACTTATATTAATACTATGTATGTATATCTATCTAGATATCTAGTTGAGTGGCGTGCGACTGAAAAAGCCTATGTCCAGCAGTGGATCGTAGGCTGATGATGAAAAGACAAGATTAAAATGATGAAGAATAGAATGATGAAATTCAGAAAACAGTCAGTCTAGCAAACGTAAGAAAAAAAGAAAATGTATGCTTGCTAAACGTAACAGTTGCGACAGGTTCACTTAAAAGGATTCCTAAGCCGGAAGGAACCCTTTGGAATATTGTAACCCCCCGAAGATGTTAAAAAATCTTGTAAGAACGCTAAATTGATCCTTAGGTACCAATTAATAAATAAACGAATATTTTTCAAATTAGTTAATACTGATATTTGTAGGTACACGCATATTTTGCGGGTTATGTTCAAGTCTCATCCGGGCACAAATTCAGACTCCGTGACTGCTACTGAGAAATTCTTAATTTTCTTTTATTTTGTGTGTACATAAATAAACAGATAAATAATAAATAAATAAACATTTTGCCCGGGCCGGGAATCGAACACAGGATCTCATGATCAGCAATCGCGATTGCAAACACCAGACCAACGAGGCAGAGCATGAGTCAGTTTAGAGAAAAATGCACAAACAACCGTAAAAACAAACAAATGAATTGTAAATATAATGTTTACTAAACATTTAATAGGTATACTATTATAACGATCAGTGCACTACATGTTTATTCAAGGAATATAATAATGGGACTAAACAGCTATTATTCTATTGTTAGGGGAGGTAAGTTAACCGATGCTACCTAGCTTTGCGTGCAGTCCTGCAGCCCTCCGGCTTGATTGACATACATACGCGCGCGCGCAGGTACGGAGCGCCGTCAGTCGTCCCGCGTCCGTCGCCCGAGCGCCCGCGTAGCTGTCGTACAATAAAACCGGCCCGAATGCCGGAGAACCAGTCGGCGGGATGGCGAGTCTCGGCGTGCTAGTAACGCCATGTTGAAACACACGCAGCGGCCGCCAGCGGCGAACGATGCCGACCACCGCTACCAGAACATGCCGCGGCGGCCGCACCACCACCTGCCCCTCAACGTGTCAACCCTGGACTCGTCTAAGCACTCCGTCGGGGGTACCTCGGCGAGCGTCAGCCCTGGAGCGCAGCCGCCGTCTACCGCTCCAGTGTCTGTCATCGCCCCCTTACCGGTTGCGTCTCCCCCGAAGCTGGCGAATGGAAACGCGACAGGAATCCCGATCCCGCTGTCTCGGTCGTCGGCGACCGCCAGGAATAGGAGCACGAGAGCGGCCACGGAGGAGGCCTTGACTTCTCTAGCCCTGTTGTGCCTCGTCAGTTTGCTGCTGGCTCTCCTTGCGCTGCTGTTCCTGCTGAAGATATCAGCGCCCGCGACTAGTGCTCCCGAGGAGTTTGCAGTGGTGTATGAAGTGACATTAGCGTTGTGTGCGTTGACGCTATCATTGAATCTTTGCTGTTTGCTCGTGTGTGCAATACAGTTCCTCTTTGCTGTGAAATTGGTGCATTCCCCTTCAGCGCCTAATGGACGGTAAGTCATTCAAACAACCTTATTCTGTTTACTTAAGACCCTCAGAATCAGAGCGATCTTTCCAAGTGATAGGAATCCGAAGATTACCAACACAAATATTATAATCTGTTAGGTTATTACTTGTGGCATGCATCGCTGGCTCAGTTCCGAACAGACTTATCTCAATTCAGGTTATCTCTTACACAACGGCATAACTGTAAGAAAACTTCAAGTTTTCAACTCGACTATCGGGTTTTTAAGTATTTTTCGTATAATTAATGCTATAACTGTTGTTGGCAGACACTTCTAAGGTTTATTATGGAATTCGGCAGTTTGTTAAGGTTCATTTGCTTTTATCAGCTTGTGTTTGCGTAAGGTAGGCTAAGCAGGTGTTAACGGTCCGAAGTGGCGGTTATTCGTGAATGGTTGAACAAAAAATGCTCAGTGTTCAACGGTTGATATTGGCTCGCACGCGCCTAGGCCGTTCTTTATCAAGTTTTTCAATCCACATATACGTATTAATATTGTTTTCAGTTGCGTGCCTGAGAATGAGATCCGCTATGCTACCAAACCAATGCGTTGTACAGTTGTGTTAATTTGCTTGATCGTTAGCTACTGTTATCGTTTTTTTTTTTATCGAGATGATGATTGCTGCATTGATTTGACTACAAAGTACAGTAATTTGCCTTCATTGAACGATAGGAATAGCTTGAAATGAAGAACGATTCTGAGTAGCTAACTATGATAAAGCCATACAAAGCATCTGTCCGAATGTCTCAGACCATCCAATCAAAACAAACCAATACTATCATAAACTTCAGTCTCATGGAGTAGCACTCAATCTATTACAATCAGCTGTTCACTAAGTAGTAGTAGCACACTTTACAATTTACGTTTTTGATTACCGTCAGACACAACTACAGTAAGCAACTACCTATATGTCTAAACTGTACCGGTTTATTAACTCAGTTAATGAGAGACACGTGAAACTGTAACTCTTGGAAAATAAGCTTTTACAAAAGCTACAATATTATTTGTGTGAAAAAATATCCTACCTTCAATGCCTATCACAGACTTTTAACTAATGATCGAGTTTTGATGTGAATACAAAAAGATATCGTACTATGATATAGAGATGACCACAATGCTTCTAAGTTTCGTAACACCAATAATCCATTATTACTGATACAATCAAAAAATTTTGGAGAGTCTGAATCTAAATTGATTTAAGATAGAAAGAAAGAAAAAGTATTAATTGGTCTCACACAGGATAAATCACACAATACAGAGGCTCTCAGAAAGACTGTCATGGAAAAAAATATGATGCCATTATGTCTTATTGACAGCTAACTGCAAAATGCCAATTTAGCGCTACATTTGTATCGACAACACATAGTGACTCTTACAAGCAGATTACGATTTTGTTGATTTGTTCTTTACTTGAATCGAAATAGTCGAATAAGAATCCCTTCAAAAATTATAAACTACTTTGAAAGCTAAGCAGTATTTTGGAAAAGCAAAGCATGTAGGACAGAGCACGACCCCACGTTACGTGCCTCAACCGGTATTACTTTCCGGGTTGCTAGTATTTATACCGTGACCGCATACCTCAGGGAGCACTAGCACAGAGACAGGTCAGAAAGTGCTATTTTGATGTTTCTGATAACGATAATGTTATGAAATTGCTTGTGGAGGCGAAGGACCAAAACATTTTAGAATTACTTTTTTTAAGGGATGATGTAAATTGAAAAATCTAAATGAACGTAAACAAATTAAGCTAGTAACACAAATAATGCCTCTTAAACAGTGCAAGAATTTCGTCAACTACTTACCGCGCGGTCTTTAGTTTCGGTCATTTACGGGTAAGCATCTCTTTCATATCTTTCAAATCTTGATCTCCTCTTCGGCATTGAAAGCTTTCCTACCTGTTATAAATATATTAACTAAACAAGGCACTAGTTCTAAGGCTGACCAATTACTTCACAGTGTCCATACATTCACCAACTACATGCCAATGAGAGCTCATGATCAAAGGACAGAGGTGATTTAAAAGACACAATAACAATAAACTAAGCACGAAATAAAGCATTATGTAGGCAAATAATTTTCTACTTTGTACTACAAACCGGTCGTAGAGGTCTTACAGTTCTGACCTTTGGCGACTGCAAATTGTTGTAAGCAATGCCATCAGTGGCATGGCATACAGACACTCAGCTTATAATATCGAAATTTTATGCAGAGATGTTGTTGGTACCAAAAGATCCGATTTGACCAAGTTTCAAAATGCTCTTACATTGTAGTTTCAATGTCAAGGCAACTCACATCAAGATTGTGTCCAATAAATTTAGAGTTCAGATTCACTTTTATCATCAACATTCTCTTGCTCATATCGTAATGACTTCTTCCATACTTCTCTATTACACGTCATCTCATTTCAGACCTCCTTTCTAGCCAAACAATCCTTTACAACGGTGTAAAGGATTGTTCGTTCGTTCGTTCGAAGTTTCTTTCGTCTTCCTTTACTTTCATACCCTGTTCCGATCCACTTTATTTGGAAATTCAATACTCTATTGGTTTACTCAAATGAAAAGCATGCCGGATGAGCATATTATGCCAACATCAACACGAGAAGATTCAAATTCGATTACGTGTAGCTCTAGACCTCCCAGCTTTTGAACCATATTAGAGCGTCGGAAACGACTTAATACTTCTTGTATAGCTTGGAGCAATGCCAAACAATTAGCTTTGTAACAATAGATTGTCGTTAGCCGCTCTGCACACCTCGTTAGAGAAAATATGCGTTAAGTCTATAAATTGAATTGAGTCTAGCTGGGATTTTTTATTTATTTTTTGAATCTTTGGTTAAAGGAGAATGGGCAAAATCGTACGGCACTTGGTCTATCAGCGGCCAGGAACATTTTATTTTTTTTTGGTTTAATATCACCCTACAATAACGGGTTCAAGAAGTTTTATATCTGTAGTGTCATTATTAATGGAACTAAATACATTTTTATTTTAGATATGTAAGCCTGTGATTTAGCGTATTAATTACTAAGATTTAGTCTTAAAAATAAGGAAATAAAATAAAATGACTTGTTTACTTCAATACATTTATTTTACATACATTTACATACATAAACTCACGCCCTTTTCCCATGGGGGTAGGCAGAAACCACAGAACGCCACTTGCTACGATCCTTACATACTCCTTTTGCCTCGTCCACATTCATACATTTAATGTACAATAATAGCACTGAGTTCTGATGCCGGTAATAAAATATCCTCGTCTTGATGTCTAGCCCATGCCAGATACCACACTACACACATAACGTGTGCGCAACAACCGATTGTGCGCCTTCCACTCAAACAACTGCAATAATAATGAGCAATTGCTTCTCTATTTTGTCTTTGTCGGTTAATTACAATATAAGAATAATATATTCTGGACCTTACATGTCTAGATTGTATTCGCACACGTAATAACCAAATATCTTCTTCTTCAATAAAATCTCTGAGCTGACTTATTTGTCGCTCCCGGTATACTTCGATATTGTATAAGCCTTCAATTAAGTGTTCAGCGTAGTAGCTGCGAGCCAACTTGATTTGGTATGTGCCAAGTGCAAACAGAATTAGGTCTTCTTCAGAAAAAACCGGAAAGTCTTCAAAAATAGGTTGGTCGCTGCTGAGTCTTTCAAATGATGCCCTCTGTCTATTTATGTTATGACGGATAACATAGTCCGCTAAGAGGTTCGGTATTTCAAAACGTTCATTAATTATATTTACGAACGATGATGCATGAATACTATCTTGTATTGGTGTTTGGAACGCATTGATGAGCGCCGCTGCGTTTTGAAAGTCCTCAAACATGTGACTTAAGGCGCGATTAAAATATTCTTGCCTAAACAATTTGAAATCTCGCTTGAACCTGCCATTTATAACTTCCACTACCCAGCGGCATAGAGTTACCAGCCTAGTTCTATTGGCCTGTTCAGTAGTAAGCTGGTCTGCACCGCGGTCTTTGGTTTCTGGCATATAGGCACTGTAGTTGCATCGCTCCAAATCGCCACAGACGTCTCTAAACCCACGATCTAAAATGAATATGTCGCCAGCCCGGTAAAACCAGTGAAATGTGCCTTCTTCGTCATTTATAATTCTTTCCAAAATACTGGCATCTGAGTCGGTAGCAGCATAGGGCCCGCAAACATCAATTATATGCCCATCGGAACACACCATTAAGAACGGTTTTAATAGATTTTCGTATTTGTGTAGACTGTAGGTCTGTCGCTGGTACGAAAAGTTGGAGCTCTTCTGTATATAAATATATGTTCCATCCATGATTGTTACTGCCTTCCTTTCTTCTGGAGAAGACTCGGGATTTCCAAATAACGCGTTTGGTACAATAAGATTACGGTCAGCGACCATTCTTCTATTTAAATGGTCGAGTCCCAGGTGTCGTGGCTTAAAATCCAGAGATATAGCATCACGCGCGGTTTTTAAATGCCTTTCTAGAGTCCTTCTACTTATGTTAAAGAGCGTGGCTAATCTCTCGTTGCTATCACCAGTTCGCAACTTCATTAAATAAATGGCTAGTTTTGTTTTGGCGTTTGACTCAGACAAAGAAGGCGTTTGTTCCAAGATTGTATTGAATTGATCTCTGCTAACGCCCAATCGAATATGAATCTCATTAGGATCCATATTTGCAATATCTTCAAAGTCCAGAATATTTTTATTTAAAACAGCTTTTTTAAAAAGCTCTAGTATTTGCACAAAATGAGAGCTGTTAAAATCATGTCTGAGATTTGGACTATCAATGAGCTCTTTCCAATCATTTGATGTTAAATGTGCATCACATATTCTGGCACTGTCTGGTATGAATAAGTTAGAATGTAACATAAGAGTAATCCTTACATTCTCAGGCATTCGACGACGTGAAACACTACGGCATCTGTCAAACATACAGTTTGCCGAGGTGCTAGGCACTCGTGAATATTCTTCCACTTGAAGAACACATTCGTGCGGGGCAGGGTTATTGTTTGGCTGCACAGCCCGTTGAGCTCGTTGCCAACAGGGTCGACAAACGTATTCTCGGCCGTTGTATTCAACCTGAAAAGGAAAATAGTTTATAACATAGTATTTAAAACTCACAGCAGTTTCAGTTAAATCATGTGTTGTATAGTAGAACATGCCGAGCTCTTTTTCAACGTGACGAATGAGTCATGCTCATACGCATTGTTAATGAGTGGTTGGCCTCTATTATATTTCGAAGCTAGATAACGTTGGCTCTGTTTCCATATGCACCATGTGTGTAAAAGAGAGAGAAGATCTGTTTTGACTATAACTTAAGTATTGTTAGAAAAGAACCATACGCTTAAGGAAATAACATAATTCACTAAAAGGACGTACATAAAAATACAATCAAAACTGTAACGTGGACTTTCAATAAAGAGCCCACACTTCACCCAACGATGTGTCGCATATGCACATCGTAACAATATTATGAGGCCATCACCGCTATAGGGTGCGTACATACGGGTAAAAACAACCAAAAAATAGTCTAAAAATACTTACTTGCTGTGGAGCTATAGCTTCAATAATATATTGAGCATTGGCAGCATTTTCCTCAAAAAGAGCATGGGTTATTTCTAACCTTCTTCTATTAACCACTGATCGATTGCACAAAACACATATAGGTCGATTTTCTGCCATTTTTCAATAATGTTCCGTTGGCGTACACAAGTCCAGAGTCCAAGTACACAAGCACAAACGTACAGAAGTTCAGAGTTAATAGCCAGGTTATCAGGTTAGGAAGAAACACAGTCCAGAGGGTAGCCAGGGTCAAAACGTTTGAAAAAGAATCCGTAGATGAGCGCACAGTACACAACGTCACAAGGGTAAGCGAAGGACTGCGCCGAGTGACGCACACGCACCCCACACCTCGGCTCTTTTGTTTGCACTCGAAGCTGATTGGGCCGTTCGAACTCAGGTAGTCCATGTAGTAAACCCATTGTTGAGCTGAGTCTTGTAAACGGTATGCTGACAACGTTTTGAAATACTTTTGAAGACATAAACTAATGTTAATAAGTATTTTATAAAATGGGTTTGCACATTTTCTTGCACTTATTATCTAAGTATTTTACCTATATGTATTTTTTTTTCTAAATGAGCTGCAATGTTACGTTCATAGTAAAAGTTAGTCCTTAGTAATAGTACTTTCATTTAATACCTATTTCGTTGCTGGCCGCTCATAGACCATTTTGCTCTTTCTCCTTTCGGAAGACGGCTTTACTGCATTAAATATAACTTTTTTTAAGTGATTTTTCTTGGCCTGCTTTAATGTCTTGCTTGCGACCCCTTATCTATTTACAATTTGTCCTTTTCATTTCATTTTAGTACGATTGCAGGGGTCTACTATCCTATTCGCTTTTAAGTTTCAACAATTAACTTTCTATATTTTTACCCAACCTTTGTAAAGAAAACGCAAGTACAAACCACATTCTGGACTTCAAGAGCCATGACCATTAAAAGAAATCTATTCTCGTCGTTCTCATAGAAACATGACCAAAAGAATTCAAATAACATATTTCTCAAGAGCTATCGGACTATAATTGCGTACAAACTTGTTTTCTAAGCAAGAATCGACCTGTGCTCATAATTTATGGCAAAATCAGGAGGCAGGTGCAAGCTTCCACCGAGAAACGTGTAACAAACGGCATGGCTGAACAGCATCGAGATTTGCATGATCCATTACTGGGATAAAACAGCTTAAAATCAAGAAAACAGAAGAAAATCTTCATTGCACTGCGAACTAAACGAATGAAACCAATCTCATGCTGCGAAGTGTTATGGAGAATGTATGTTTTGTTTAAATTGCAAACATATGCATATTTGGTGTTACAGTTTCGCGTAAATATTTCACGTTAATTAATTTTGTAACAGTTTGACAATGTAGTATTAAAACTGGAGTACTAGCTCTCCGGTTACTTAACAGGATATTAGAAAGCAAAGGAATATTACTAATATGATCTACAATTTGGTCCTTCGAGCTTGTAAATTATGTTTGCGTAGTCTTTGGTTAACCGAAATCAGACCGAGAAGATGGGAAGAAGCCTCTAACGATTCGTTCTAAATCGTTAGTCATCCTAGACCGAAGGTAGGACCAGTATATTTTCGAATGAACCCAGAAACAACATTAAACGACTACTGTTTGTGCATTCAAAAGTTTAATGCACCTTCAAACAGTAGCCGCAGGTCAGACCGACCACATAGAACTAACATAATGACATTATAACACATTCTGAACACATTTTGTTCTATGAAACGTGCTGGTAATACTTATTAGTAAATGCTAAACAATAATGCTATTGACGAAGTAAATTAGTATGAGAATTACGTCCATACAATTTATTTAAACTGTCGTAAGTAACTGTGTGTTGTAGTGAATTTATAGTTAGTAAACATTGTAGATACATTCTATGTAGTACAATGCTAAATGCGACGCATAGCTTAGGTTGTATCCGTACGGACTATCCTAGTAAGCGGTGCAGAACTAAGGCAAAGAAGACTGTAGAAGTCTCTTACTTTGTTAGTATAATTTTAAAGATAAAAAAACACTTTCGTGACTTCAAAATCCTACCAGTCAACAACATATGGTTTAAAAAAAAAACTCGCTGTACGCTAGTAGGAGTTTCTCCTCTAGCGTGGGTGCGTTTACAATAATTATAGACAAACACAAACAGTCAGACCCGGAACAACTAACTGTAGACTATACAAATATTTGTGGTGATCGAAACTGCAACACGCAACGCCGACGCAGTGGCTGAGCGATTAGCTGCTGCTAATCGCTCAGCCACTGCGTCAGCTGTGCCGTCAATAGTAGTATCCCTTAATCACGCATAGTTTCAGCACAATGTGACCAGAAGTGTTGGAACTTCGTGTATAGTATTTCACTGGCCATATTTTGTTATGAGACTATCCTGGTAAGCCTTACCTGTCCTAACGAACCTTGCGAAAAAGGTAATTAAAAGGATTGTAATAACCTTCTGGCAAGAACACGAAACGTTCACTAAAAGTGTGGATGCATCTAGTTTCTGTAATGTGGTGAATGGATTATTGTGGCAGCCTTCTAGTCTACTCACTGTGTTGTCCTTTTTTAATAATATCTACATCTTACTGTTTGATATTTGTTTATGTAGAACTAGAAGTTTTGGCTGCTAGTACATTCAAGTGTCTTTAGTCAGACTCCTGAGAAGTCTGGTGCGATTAAAATCTGGATCAGTAAAAATGAAAAAGTGTATCAATCGCCACATTCTCTGAGACGGAAACTGGATCTATGCCCGGTTGATGGCAATAGGGTCGCCCCTTATTAAGTCCAAACAGTTTCTTATTATCATACACTTCATAAAAATTGCCGTTTTACTATATCAGTCCCTAGAATTCTATTAAAACCAGTTCCAGATACAAAGAAAAAAATCATATAAAAGGTTCCAAAAAGACCAAAATCTTTTGAATGAGCTTTCTCATGAGAACAGACGTTTAAAGAGCTCCTGCCTTTTGTTGAGGGATCTCGATCGTGTGAAACAAATTTCTTTTATTTGCGTCTTATTCAAGTTGATGCACTTATTCCTTGCGAGTTCCTTCACGTGTATACAACTACCTGTGCATTATAGTAGTCTAATTTCTTGATTATCATGACAACTCATACAAATCTTGTAGCTCTTACAAATCTTGAAGTATTTATTTTTTATATTTTGCAGGCTGTGTTAGACCTCTACCTCAGTGAATTTGTGGTCAAATCTAGTAGATTGACTTCTAATCTTTGAATCGCAACCAGTATCCGAAAGCCTAAAGATTGGTATAGCCCTTTAAGTAAATGATGCACTGAATGTTTCTTCTAATATTTTAACAGTAGGCTATTATTGCTTGCTTAACCTTGGTATGGCTAATTAGATTAATTACCTTGCTCTAAGAATGGCGCACCTGCATCTCTAACTACCCATAACGGAAATCCGTGATGTTACACATCAAGCCTCGTGAACGAACTTCGTATGGAATTTTGAATCGTTATTCTATCCGTATGTTCCATACCCGAGGTCATTCGAGACCGGTTCTTTCAGTTCCATATTATACAAAGAAAATTAAACCTTAGGTAATTGTGTAAAGATTCACTTTATTTCGGCAGAAATTACTCTGATCAATGAATTGTGATTGATATATTTGATGTCAAATTAAGTGCTAGATTTAAGTCAGGTATATAATCAAATGTCTTGATGAATTTGTGGGCGAATTCTTTATTCTGGTTTAAAAAGATTTAAATGTTGGTATTTTGATTGATGGAGATATATATCTCTGTGGAGCACATATCATGGAAGTTAAAGAAGTACCAGCAAGAAGCTGTATTTCACGTATCAATAGATGATCAACATACAATCGATACAACTAATGAGTTACAAGTCCTAGAGGTCTCTATGAATATACTAAAATCTGATCCACAAATTGATTGAAAATATAGTGATGATAAGAATGTTGAATTTGATGTAAGAACATTTCGTTCGAGTACAAACTTACTTGTTAACGGTCAGTTTGGGAAAGTCTATGGACGTGTCATCAGTTATACGCACTGTTCCGCTTAGACGCAAATTGCAAGTGAGAATGTAATTTACTGTTATAATAATGACGCGCGATGATGGGTGTGCGACCTTTCGCCGATGATTGTTTTCTAAAGCATTTCTTAGTACCGTTCATAATCTGTTCTTTTTTGAATAAGGAAAAGATCACGATTCATCTACTACACATTCCTATAAATATGTTCAAGATTCGATTATGCAGGAGTGATTATAGTTGTTATTCTAAAACGTACCCTATTTTTGATTGTTTATCTTGTTATAATGAAGTCACTAGCTTTAATCTCAATTCACATTTATTTCCACCCTGCTATGATCTAGCTCCTCGTTACCCTAGCAATCAAGATCTACAGATACAGTCAATATACGAGCCCTGATATGATTATTTACTACTTCCAACCAATCAGGGTCTTACTAGCCATTTCTAAGGACATCTTCTTGTTAAACCAATGTTGAATTTACAACAGACGTCTATTAGTATTATTATCGGAATCTAAATATCGATCCACCACGTACACTAGCTTCTCAAAACTTACAGAATCAGAAATAATCACTACCTCCAAACCATAAATTGTATGATATATGTAATCGAATTGAATACCGGACTTAAAAAGAAAAAAAAAAAAAACAGAATCCAAGGGCCAGTCCTTGGGCAAGGCCGCTCGGGGTATCCCAATTATTTCCGGTCATCTACAAATCAAGTTTTTTATAGAAACATTTTTGTGGTAAGGTAACTTTGAATTCCGAGAAGCACCTATGTATCATTTTGATTACAACGTTTTATCCGTTCGATAGAAAGTTTTAGGTAAGATTTTTCTGATTATTTCCTATTGCCTAGTTAACGGTAAATTATTAAAGAATTGACTAAACTGCATCCTAGTGCTTCTAATATTAGTTTTTGGTGTTATGATCCGGGAATATATTTCTACTATTTCTGTTGCGGAAACCAATTTCTTATTGAAAACAATTTTCCGTTTTTTAATCAAATTATAATTTATTTCCTGTACGCATGTTTTAAGTAGCAAATGCTACTTTAATCGTTAAAGTAGGAGACCTCTCAAATAAACCAATCAAATGATATATTATGATAAACAGCTAAGCCCAGAACGAGGCGTAAGAATCACATTTCCGCGTCAAATACAATTATCAACTTATGCCACTCAATATTTAAACACATGTTTAACACTATCCTGACTGTACTGAGTCATCAATACTGATTCATTAGCACTTCAGTTTATAAATACTCCTACACACGTGGTAAGTTCACCGACTCTGGCAGTACCCATTGTTAAAGTGGACACATTTGTATAATTACTGTTACTAGTAAGTGTCGATAGGGCTTAAGATAATGCAGTTAATGAGTTGGAAAAAAACGAATCTGATATAACACTTGAGGATTGTGGATCAGGTGTTTTATTTTGAGAAAACGAAGGTATACATTTAACTGAAGGTATACAGTAGAAGAGTAAAAGGTGCGGCTAAACAGGGGTGAATTCATTACTGGATTTGATTAATAGGCTGGATAACTTTTGTTTATCAATTAGAAAAGAATTCTTTTGAAAAAGATAGGGAGCTTAAAGAAATGGGATCAAAGTAGGATTGAAAAAAAAAAAAAATTATAAATAAACCAAGTTATGATGAATATAGACCAGCGGATACTGATACGTGTGTGCGAGTGTTTCAAGCTGAACATCAGGTAATAATGAAAATCCACTAGATTGCATAGCAAATAAACATTACTAACGCTTTGAGTTTCAACTATACATTTAAATTAGACCAAAAATAGAACTGACATTTAAGAATTAGTGCCATTTTAAATTCTAAATCGACCGTTTGAAATGTCCCAAATTAATTTCCATTTTGGTAGATTCTATTGATTTTAACAGTACCAAATGGGATTCTAAAATCAATGAAGCGGTTAATAGTGGCATTTGTTACATTGAATAACTTACAATTCCTTAGTAAGTAACCGTCGTTTTTGACCCAGTAACTGTTGCCAAAGCTTTGCCTTAGATAACTATCAGTCGTGCGTGGAGACAGATTCACCATGCATAATGTGCCAAGTATCTGAATGACATCTGGCCTTAACAATGATTAAGGAAACCAGGTCGAACACGGGTCGAAACATTCCACATGAAAGGATTGGAAGAGTTCAATGAAAAGCTGACCCTTGTTTCTACAGATTATTTAGCACGGGACCAAATATAATCCCTTGGGACACACCACCAATCAACCTACCATAAGTCATGTTCATGCATGTTCTTTATTGATTTCAGCTTAATTACAAATAGGAGTTATCGTTGCATATGACGTCTTAATTTAGGTGGCGAAAGTTCTAATTATAATTGTAATTTTTAGCATCTAACATAACTTGACCTAAACTTAGTATCTAGGACCCAAAACGCTTATCACACCTTTTCATAAAACTTGTCATTTAACATCGTGTCTAATACAAGTCGACGACTCTATTGTGGTGTTCTGCTCCAGTTATGTTGAATGTGTAAGCGAGCCGAGTGAATCTCCCGTAGCTTATGAGTTAGTTATGGCTTGCTGGGTCTGCTGTGACCAACTTATAATTGTTGGTCTTTAGATCGTGACTGGCCATTGTCTGGAGGTTTTGTTTTTGTTTTATGGGAATTTATGAATGAAATAAAGAATAGTGTAATCATACTACTCGATCAAAACTACGAGAGCTTTACCGTATGGGGTGCATTGGTCTTGATTTGATGTTTATAGGGCTCCTATAAAAGTGTTACTAGTATTTTTATTACCGCAATCTTAAAAATTACCAACATAACCGACGGATTCCTATACTTTAAATTTTAACTGAACCCGCCCGAGATTTTTCCCTCCATTTGTAATTTCACGCTTAATATACTTATCGACATTAAATTCCATATCACTGCTCTTAAACACGTTACTACCTGTCCCAACATGTTTCTACTGAACTTTGTGACTTCAGTTGCACCTGGCTTTGATAAACGTGTTATCTCCTTCCTGTCAAGGGATATAAGCAAGAAATAATTCTTGGCGACACTATTACGGTTGAAGATATTACAAGGTATTTCCGCTATAAAGAATGTTACCTTCACCATTGACCGGATTGCGAGGGTCAATGTCTCTGCTTCTTGCGTATCTCATAATATAGTAAAGTCAATAATCATTAGGGATGTCTTGACTGTTGTGCTTAGATTTTTGAGTTATGTCATTATTCTTATTAGCTTCCTGTTTTTTTAGATCTTTGTTTGCTACGATATTTTTTAAAGAACAACTACGATTTCTTTATTAGTTCATAGAGCTTCGGCACTTTTTTTTTAAGGCATTGGCCGTTTGATATTAAATTATGATTATGGCCTCAGGGTTACGTATTCGTCATTCACAATTTCCTCCATAAAAACGCGAGAGGCGCCAATAAATATGTAGTGTTATAGAACATAATATACCTACGCCATGACCTTGATGACGACAGGTTTAAAACGAGCGGAACATTAGTGGTTATATTTGATGACGTGACGTTACCTGAATATGTTAATTGCTAGCTAGATGAAATGTTATATCGATGCGGATTTATTAGATATTTTTATACATAGTAGGCCTCTTGAGCCTATAAAGCCTACACAATTTGTCATCATTAGCTTGTTTTTTCTGTAATACAATATTCCTAGAATTTGATACGGAAGAATGTTTAGGTTTGAGTGTTACTTTATTAGATACCTCATCATTATTATGATCTACTGCCGTTTCTAGGGTGATCCTTCTATCCCTAGTGAATGGTTCTGTTTCTAAGAAATCTGTTGGTTCAGTGTCTGGTAGCAATCGAACTTGAAACAGTTATTTTTATTTAACCATTTTCAGACAATTTTGAACAGAAAGGTTGGTTACACAACAAGTTAGAAGCCTGTTGCCCACTCCAAAATGTATGTATCTATCAATGAGTACTATTATGAATGATTCAATGATACGAGTATTTAAAGAAAACCAAGAATGAATGTTATTGAAAGCATTGAATGACCATTATTGTATATATGTTTACGTCTTGTAAAAGAGTATAGTAAAGTGTACAGTCATTACGTGTTATTAAAATAATTGTATTCATTTAATATTGTAAACTCCTTTAAGATACATTCGTGAGTTATGAATCGATGATGTAACTTTCATGCACGAAGGTCTGAGACACGTGTGCGACTGATAATCGAAAATATGTTTATCCAGTAGCAACCACGAAGTCTGGATTTGTGCCCGGTTGATGGCATTAGGCTCGTATAGCCCCCCTATTACACGTGACTTAAAAATAACTGGCGAAGTGTGGGTGTTCTAGGTAATGCGTACACCTGTGTCTAACCCTTCGAGGATTTTAGGCGGGATGTTATGTTATGAAGTTTTGTAGTAAACTTAATTTACAGAGTGATGAATACAGTAGGATTGTATGTACATGGAATGCCAGCAGCAAACTATTTAGTTGCACTTAAATCTTTTGTTATCATAGGTAAGTTACAAAGTTTTTTGCAATGTAAAAAAATTAAAAAACAAAAATAAAAAAAAAAAACAAAAAAACGTTGCCCCACTCTAGGAATTTCTCCTGTATCGTGGGTGCGTTCACAAACATTTAAACTCACATACACAAATACCCAGACCCGAAACAACTATCTGCAGGCCATACAAATATTTGTTCCGTGCGGGGATCGAACCCGCGACACGCAGCGCAGTAGTCCAATCGCTTAGCCACTGCGCCAACCGTGCCGTCATTCAAATGTTCCAGTTAGTGTTGTATGTTGGTTGTAAGTTGAACAAAATATGATTCCCGATCGAATCAAACAATTCAACTTTATTGTGAATTACCTACATTCTATGCGAATAAATAATTTGATTTGAATGAAAATATTTCTGTAAATACGTAAGTGTTACCTTTCACTTCAATGTATTTTAATGATCCAATTTCTGCTGCTGTCTCAATGCCATTGTTCTTAATCGAACGTGTTTTTTTTGTATACTTAAATTATACCCGAATGAGCTGACTTTCTGTCGACCACAGCTAAAGACTTAATTTTTCTGAAGGACATAACTGGAGAAAGCTATAACCATCGTTTACATTATGATCGCTTAAGAGGGAACAGGGGTGGCGATTCTCCGTACAAAAGTATTCAACTTTTTTCCTGAATAGTGCCTTTGGACTTCTGGAGCACTCATTTTTTTTTTAAGAATTTTTCAATTTAAGATCTACTGTAAACACGTCCCTGCCATTTACTTTTTTCCAGTAACTAATAAGTAAAGAAATATGACCCTCAAAAAATAATCCATCTTTACGACCATAATTAGAGAGGACTCCCTGGCCCATTCGAAAAGTGTTTAACACAAAAGTAACTGAAAGCAACTTACAGATAGTCCTCCTTAAACTTATCATGTCAAATTAAATCTTAATAGGCTTTCAAAAAGTAAATATGAATCTCGAAAAAAAAAGAATTATAGAACCGGGTGAATCGACGGATTGAGGGGAATCTGTGAATTCTACCGCTCATTTAAATTCACAGTATGCAAGTAAAAATCGAGATGGGATGACCTAATCTTCGCTAAGAGACACATTCTTGAAAGGTTAAACTGTTCTCGCCATAACAGGTTCCCATATGGTCTGATTAAATTATAATAAAGATATATCAGAAATGCATAAATGAGTGAAAAAGGTGTGTTTAGTGAGGAAATTGACGTAATTTTTACCGTGGGTGGTCCATGATGAAGACATGTGATAGAAGCTGATCCCTAGAGTTATCTAAGTTGTTGGTTAGCTGCAGTTTTGTTAATACATGACTTCACGCCATGTAATTCCCGAAGGGTACCTACGGGCATAGGTGTACTGTACCTAACAGTACACCCACAGTTCATCAGTTATATGTAATAAAGTGTGAGCCTATTGGCATCAACCGAGCACTAGTCCAGATTCCGTGGCTGGTACTTAGAAATTCCTGATGGAATAACCTAATTACACTTTGCCTTCCCCGGGAACATAAGCCAGGACCTCATGCAAAGCAGTCGTCTACGTATTTTTTTAAATATTTTACTCGTGGGTGCTATAGGTTATGTTTACATCATGCTCAGACCAAATAAAAAGTAAAGACGGAACTCTGCGAACAGCAAAGTGAGGCCGGTCAAACTACGCCTCGCCGTGTACATACACAATACACACGCACAACATAAACTACGCCTTGGTCTTACACTTTTTATTTGGTCTGAGACGTGTGTGCGTATATGCGAGGCGTAGTTTGACCGGCCTCACTTTGCTGTTCGCAGAGTTCCGTCTTTACTTTTTATTTGGTCTGAGATATCATATATTACCTACTCGAGTTATCACATATTTTGCGGGCAAATTCGCGGGCGAGGCGGACGTGCTAGTATGGCGTTTTACTAGTGTTAACATTCTTGTAACCATTGACAACAACAGCCATTAATGTTACATATTACATCATTGTTCATTTTCTAACTAAAACCATAAGATTCCTACAAATGAATGTTTTATAAAGCAGCGATTTCTTTAACTCATTTCAAGTTCGCTAGGTCACCGGCGTGGGTAAACGGGCTTGCCCACGCGCAAGCTCATTACATCGAAGCATCCTCATATTGCTGTATATTTGGTATTTGCTTACCCGCGGTTTCGCCTCCATTAAACTATCCCACGGGAAGCTAATGACTTCAAGGTAATATCGTAGGTCTTTTTGTTTTGGTGGGTGGAATATTATTAAATTCTCCTCCCGCGCTGGGTGCAGTGGAAGGAAATGTCAGACTTCTACTGATTAAAAACCATCCATGTTCCTTATTCATCATCATCATCAACAGCCTATTTATGTTCCCACTGTTGGGACATAGGACATAGGACGTGGTAGATTATAGCCCATTCCCTCTCTCTTTGAGAGGGAATGGGCTATAATCTACCACGCGGACCCAGTGCGGATTGGTAGATGTCACATGTCTTCGAATGTTTGGTTCTAAACCATGCCGGTTTCCTCACGATGTTTTCTTTCACCGTTTTGAGAGCAGCGGTGAAGAAATAAATTACACAAAGTAATGTGCCTGCCTGGGTTTGAACCCACGACCTACTGGTCGTAAGTCGGGGCTGCCACCACTGGGCCACCGCTGCTGATGTTCCTTCTTAGCCCATTGTTTTTCGGGGTCGTGGTATCTCTTTCGAACAGTGCCGCAGAAATTAGGCAGGCCATTTTATTAATTCAAATCCCTTTCATCAAAATCTGATCATACAAACAAAGATATTAATTTTATCATATTTAATATGAGTATGTATTCGTGGGTAGTAACTATAGTGGCTACCACTTTTTATATTGGTTTTACTCATTCTTAGTTAGAAGTAATTAATAGAAAACATAAAAGGCTCTTTTAATTGCGTACCGTACCGTTTTAAAAGACGTTTTAGTGCAAATTAAGATAAGTTGTGGGATGTGGAGTTTGAAGAATTTTAATTTGATTGCTTTATGGTCTTAGCATCATAACCATTTGAAATTTGACGATTCGAAAAAAGCAAGCTAACAGACAGTGACCATAAAAAACAATATTCAGGCTTGTAAGATGGAACCGCGATTCTAAATACAAAATTAAATGTATTCTTTTTTCCTCCTTAATGCCTCTAGAACAATCTTTTTTTTTTCATAAAGTCATTGTCTTTTATCTATTTCCTTTTTTTCAGGAACTAATAAAAAATGTGACTCTATCAAAATTGCAAAATGCTCTGTTTTTACGGCCGGACTACCAAACAAATTAAAAAAGTCTCTAAAATAACAGAAATTGATAGAAACTTAGACAAACTTTATCTTAAAATGTTGATATCAAAAATAATTGAATCGGTTCAGTTTTGGAGGACAAAAAGAGTAATACTAAACGTCGATCTCGTCAAAATGTTTGTGAAAGTTGTACTTAGCTGTCCCTATCGCAAACCTACCTCATAGGCCCTGTTCCCTCTTAAGTAAAGCCATTGTTTACTTTAACCTGTTACAATTTTGTAATATCTACCTGCTTGTACGAATTGAAAGTAAGCGTGATTTAAAAATAGTATCGGTGAGTATTCACAATCGTTACCCAAGTAATGACCTACCTAATTAAATTCCAATGAGCTTGATAATTTTAACACTGTTTAAATATCATTACCGAAGATTAAATCGGAATGGAAAGGATGCCCACTTTGCTGTAGAATTACATAAAACTTGCATAAAATGGAGAGGCTCAATGTCAAATAACTATGTTTACAGATTCAATTTGTACTATATTTTGAAAGTTGTATTATAGTAGGTACCTACCTACTAAAATGTTTCGAAATATGAACTTATTATATCCATAGAGTTTAAAAGTACCCTTAACACAAACGAACGGCACTTGTTCTACCCACCAGTGCGATATTTTTTTTGTTCTAGACCATACCTGGGAACCCCCTAGTTACGGAGATATTGGGGGATTACTTAAATTACCTCCATGATCCTTTTACTATTCAAAGCATCCACTAGCACAATGTTTTTAAGAGTGCTAAACTGAGTTTTACCGTAAAATGAGATTTTTGACCCCAAAAAAAAGTAGTTTCCCAGCAAAAAATTTTGCGTAGGGGTACTTAGATTGATGTACAGAATGCTTGGTTGACGTATGTGTGAAGGGTTAATTTACACCCTGTATAGCACGATATTTGGATTAAGCCGCAGTCGGGTAAAAAAGGCATCTGAATTCCTCGTCCTAACATTAATAGGCGCTTCATAAATCATAACAACGCCATTAAAACAAACGACTAAACTTAACTGTCAGAAAAATATTTTTAAAGCTCACTAACCAGCATACATGTCATACCTACCTATAAACTTAAGCCCTAACAGCGAAATATTGATGTACCTACTAATGGCTACATCTCTGCCAAAACCTTCGAGTCTTACTGGCGTGATGTCATGGTATGTTAACAGAGTTAGAACACCTTTTCTATCCTATTGCCACTTGATACCAAACATATCGACATGAAGCCTTCCAAGTGCCATTTCTTTGGTTGCTCCTTGAGGAAGTAAGGTAACACCATGGAAGTGTAACACCGGATAGAATGTAATAAAACAAACTACGCTAATGATATTACGACATTGTCTGATCATCAAGTTATTAGAAGAAAAAAATACACAAAAACGGTAACGGTATACGGATATTTTTTTTCAGGCTGTATAATTATTTGTTAAAACTTTCTACTCAAGTAAAAAACCGTACAAAGGCTAACTTAACGCCTAATGTTGATAGGTAATACATCTTAAAGTATCAATTTGCTTGTTTAGTTCTCCTCATTCATTTTAGGAGACAGAAAAAACGTAACGAGAAACGTGAGGAAATTATAGGACACGGCTAGAGTAAATAATTCGAAGATAGGTACGAGTATGTGACACTTGCGAACCGGCACAGGCTCCGTGTGGTAGTCAACGCCCGATTACTCTCTTACAGAGTCTCTGAGTCATAGCAGTAGAAAAATAATAGTCTGATTATAAAATGCCTATGCTTCCTATTCATTTAATTACTGTTGACAGTTCATTTCCCTTCAATAATCTCGTCTACCATTGTATGAGGTAACAGGTTTACATTGCTACGGATTCCAACCTCGGTGCATAGACAAAGAAATAGCGGTCCTAGCATATAAATTAGTTGCATAAATTGTACTGACTAGCCCGAAATGGTAATGTCGGTGCAAGAGTTAAATAAATTAATGGAACCTAGTTACGTGCAGGCCACTTTGAAAAACACTAAATTAGAATAACAGCTATGTTTTAACAACAGAGATCAAGCTTCAATGCTTCATAGTAATTCATAATTCCATGGCACGCATGGACTCTATAAAATACTGGCGAGAGAATGTTACAGAAAAAAATAAGAAGAAAATTTTGCGGGACTGTTAGAAATTGGAATGCAGTTTGGAACTAAGTCATACTTATAATGCGAGAATCAACAGACTGTGATTTTGGATCATTTGTTTGTTTGTCGATAGTGCATCATTAAGTAAATAGAGCATGCTTTAATTGAGAATAATCTTCGTGTCCAGACGTGTGTTCAATATCCAGGTCATTTCAATAAATGGTTGTCCAGATGCGGAAATGGCACCATCAACAATTCAACACACAAATAACATTTTAAACTTCCTATACAAATGTTCCTGTAGAAATGTTTATTCACGTGACGATTGGTTGAAAACGTCGTAGACGAACTGCATTTAGGCATGTTTAAAATTCGAGTTTCTATCCTGATAACATATCGTTAGTTCGCAGTCATCAACCCACGTAAAAGTAGTCGGATTCAACGGCAGAGCTATTTGACGTGGCCACGTGATGGTTACTGGCCACCGTAAACGCGGGCCTGTGGACGGCGCTGTGGGCTAGCTCGTCGTCCGTCCGTCTTATGACGACGACAGACCGTGTCAACGGCTCGTTCGTGTTCCATGCGCGCCTTAAAGAAATGTCAGCAACATGGAAGGGGCTCGCAAGGGCCGACGCCCGTCGGGGCTGAGGGTTGTTCGAAAGAGATACCGCGGCCTCAACAAAAAGGGCTAAGAAGGAACATGGGTGGTTTTTAGTCAGTAGAAGTCTGACACGTTGGGAAATCATCAAATAACCCCTTCCGCAGAGTCACACACACACAGGTGGCAGCGGAAGGGGTTATTTGATGATTTCCCAACCCTCCCAAAAAAAAAGCTATTCGACATAGCAAATGAAAAAGCAATGAAGGAATTAGGATAACGTAATCATAGATATATGACTGAAACTGCATGTTGTTGAAATACACTCAAAACATGAAAGATGCATTTATTTAAATGAAGGCATCAAAAAAGAACATTGTGCAAAAATAAAGGCAATAACAAAAGATGCTGTTTACAAGAGATTCTTCACAAAAGATTTGCAGTATTAGCATTAAATTGATGATACGGTTGTGCCTAAAGCGTGACTTTTCGAGGATTTTCTGTCAGTAGCCAGACGTATTTGCTTGTCTAATGCTCGATTCGTTCCATATTAGGTATCTTTGCTTCACGTATTTCAAGGGTCATGGACTCATGGTCATGAACGTGTCCAAGACGAAGGTGATGTCGCAAACACCGGATGATTCTGTTTCAGCAGTTATGGTTGGAAGAGAACGTCTGGAGATGGTTGACAACTACGTTTATCTTGACATGTTCTATCTTTTGACAAGGAGCATTCAAACAAAGAACTCTTTCGTAGGATACAACTAGGGTGGGTGGCGCGCGGCGTTTGGAAAGCTCGTACTTGTTCTCCGGTGTAAGAGGATACCCTAGTGTCTAAAAACCCGCCTTTTCAACCAATGTGTCCTGCCAACGGTGACCTACGGTGCCGAGACATGGACGCTCACAAAGAAGACTGTGCACCGCATACGAGTTGCACAAAGGGCCATGGAGCGAGCTATGCTGGGCATAACCCTACTTGCCCGAGTGCGCAACACCGACATCCGGAGTCGGACGAAAGTGTTCGACGTCGGGGACCGGGCAATACGCCTAAAGTGGAGTTGGGCAGGACATTTGGCTAGATGTGGAGATGGCCGATGGAGTAAAATTTTGACCGAATGGTGGTTTCTCATGCCCAACCTTGGTTGGGCATGAGAAACCACGGCCGTCCTAAAGCACGTTGAGTGGATGATATCGTCAGGAGCTCGGGATACGGATGGATGAGAGACGCACAGAACAGAGAGGAGTGGCAGAAGAAAGGGGAGGCCTATACCCAACTGGGTGATTCTGATTACGGGCTAAAATATGATGATGATGATGCTGATAGTCATGGTAGCTGTAAAGTGAAAATCAAACTAGCTAGCGAAACTGTGGAGTTTCGCTAGCCAGTTTAATTTGCACAATTACTTTTCCTTTTTTTAATGATCCGAAATCATCGAAAGTCTCCTCCCGGTCTGGGCGGTGCAGATAGGAGTGTCAGACTCTAACTGACTCCATTCGTATTCCTTCTAATTCTCTTTGCGATCGAGGACCGCGGTAGCTTTTCCGAACGAATTCCGCAACGGGCTCCATATCCAAACACGATAAAACGCATATTTAATATAGTCCAAGATCCCAGGGCCACCAGACGTCACGTATTTTCTGACGAAGGAAATGTGGACGATTGAGTAGTGTTAGTATATACTAAAAACGCATGCCTACCTGCTAGCTTGCTTAGACGGCCAATTTTCAAGTATCTGGTAATCAAGGTACATAAAACATTACTTACCTCACGGAAATATCCTTAAAAATGAGGCGCCAATACTCCCGGACACTTTCCATCGGCCGTTTCGAAATAAGAGGAACAAAGAGAAAATAAAACCCCTTAGGATTATTGCTATGCTATATTTGGCAGGCGCTCCAACATGTTCCTGGGCCAGGCGTCGTCGAAAGCAACGGTTTCAACAAGATTCTGACGACAACGGCAATGGGCAGATCCTATTCAATGACCGCCGAATGAGTCCAGTGGATATCTTTATGTCAGCCACACGAGAGATGCCATCCGCACCCAGGTGAAAAGCCACAATACGTCTATGTCTCCACTTTGTGGGAGCTTTATAGCGTCTGTAAAGCAGTACGGCCGACGGAAAGTGCCTGGGAGTATTGGCGACTTATTTTTAGGGATATTGCCTAAAATATACGTAAAAATCAGCTTGGAGAATTCACGTGAGGTAAGTAATGTTTTTATGTAGGTACCTTGATTACCTGATACCTGAAAATTGGCCGTCCAAGCAAGCTGGCAGGTAGGCATGCGTTCTTAGTACATACAAACACTACTCAATCGTCCACATTTCTTTCGTCAGAAAAAACGTGATGTCTGGTGGCCCTGGGATCTTACTCTAATAGACACAAACTTCAAGCTATTCATTTCTTTTTTGTTGAATCGCGTCTAGACACCAATACCAATTTAGTCTGTTAAGTTCGACTATCTAACTTTTTTGGACTCTCCATCATCATAATCAAAAGATTTTGCATGGCTGATTTAAGAGCAGATCCACCGATCAGAGTCCAAGTTGCAGTAGCTATAAAAGGAACATCGATTTGATAACCCTAGTTTAAACCATCGTTGAGAATCGCCGACAATGTAGACTAAACTTAATTTAATAAAACAGTACCTAGCCTTATATCGATTCAAATCGATTACACTTAATTAAAATGGCGATGGATAAATCAGATTTTAAAAGGACAACGCCTATTTATAGTAGTGGACTGACAAATAAAATATGCGACGCTAACCTTGGTTTAACAGATAACCAACACGCAATATGTAGGTAAATGCTTGTTTAAATACTTTGAACTTAATAAGGCGCTAAATATTTGAAATTGTTTTTTTTTTTTGTTAATTTTGCAAGACTGACTTTGGACTTTTGAATATAGAGTATTTAACTGTAGTTTTGAAAGGTAATTTCTTTTCTCGGGCTATGTTTAATCCGTTAGATGTGAAAAGGAATTTATATAAATTAAATATGTAGCTGAGGACGAGGTAAAGCTGCAAACGGTAGGTACCTAACGAAGCAGGCCCAGAAGGAAATGGTGAAATCAAAGGCTCTATGGTCAAAGATTAGCCACAAACAGAGTGACCTTTGCCCAACAGTGCGACACGAATGAATGATTACAAGAAATAAGATGGTATAATTTTAGCATTACATAGGTACTTAATAAGATAGCGTCTAGGATGCCATAACTGGCGATTTCTGGCTAATCCGGTATAACCGTAGTGGCGAAAAGTTATTTGCTAATCAAGTCATCTGAGTACGTAAGTTAAGGCCGCCCCTGACTATATCGGGAAGCTATGCTCGACCCGTTACCCTGGCCCTGTTATGTCTAATACAACTACCTATATAGGTAAGTAGTTTATAATAAGTAGCCTACACTTAAGTTTACCGCTTCTAATGATTATAAACGGCGGGATGCCAGGATTCCGAATACCGTTCCTATGGCAACACCAAACACATTGCTGTCATTTAAGGTGGAAGCTCACATCTGGCCCGCGAAATTCTAATTTTCTTACGTTTTTGGCAATTTGCAGGCCAGTGCTTGGTTGTATGTTTATGAAAATTTGATTTGCGACTGTAAGACGTATGAAGTTACCGAATTATAACAATCAAAATTACTAACTACTAAAGAACGACGACTAAATTACTAAAGAATGACTTTTACATGCAAAAATCAATCTTGACATGAAAATGAACTTGGAGGGTTGTATTGATAATTTTGATGGTTATAATTCGGTAACTTCATACGTCTTACAGTCGCAAATCAAATTTTCATAAACATACAACCAAGCACTGGCCTGCAAATTGCCAAAAACGTAAGAAAATTAGAATTTCGCGGGCCAGATGTGAGCTTCCACCTTAACCAGGTCCCATAGGTTGTTTCGAACGCCGCTGATGCGACACACGTTCGAAAGCTCATGGACTCGAATGAAATAGTCGCGAAAGACGCTGTTTCGAAAAACATTTTCACTGCCTCATACGCTCGAATGATTGATTGATTTCGATTTGTTTAGTCATAAAGTGTACAAAATTAAATAAAATCAACAAATTCGGTGTCAACATCAACATTTTTTTTTAAGTAATGTTTTACGTTTGTTGTTTACATCGTATGAGGCAATGAAAATGATTTTCGAAACAGCGTCTTTCGCCACTACTTCATTCGAGTCCATGAGCTTTCGAACCTGTGAGGCAGTGGAAAAAAATTTTTTCGTACGTGTGTCACAACAGCGGCGTTCGAAACAACATAGGGGACCCCATTTAACCAGCCCGAGGATTCCACATTTCCAAAAAGAATTCTCGTTGTACCATGTTTAGAAGTGAGGTTTTCCGCTGGACAAATATAGATCATGTAGATTCTTTTTTATTTATGATTAAGTATATATATTTATATTTCGTTAATTGCTTAATAGGTTTTAAGAATGCTGTGCAAGTTCAGTATGGCAGTGGTATTTAAGCTAAATATTGGTCAAGGCGATTTCGTTTCAATAAATAACAGAATGGCATTTAAATACCATAAAAATGATTGAAGATTTAATAGTGTGGGGCATCGACTGAGTAAAAAAACTGCACTGTTTAAAAAAATAATTCAAGACACATTTACACTTGACATCTTTTTAAACAGAATTCCAAGGTATACCGTAATTCGATACGATTTTAAATTCTGCACGCATATTTTCAATACGGATCCATTTAGCCACAACAAGATAAAATGCATAGCAAAAATTCTTTGGCGTCACCTACAATAGCATTCCACAGCTTTTTTGCACTTATACGAAACCAGTGTAGCATTCCGAATAAATGAGCACTATTTAAAAGTAGAGGCTTTTCTCCCTTTTTCTCGGGAACAGATAGAAAGGGATACATAGGCTCTGTTGGTTTATTTCACTATTTGGGAAATAAACGGGTGGGTAGTACTGCGTGGAAGTTTTAATGACAATAGAAAATCTCATGAGATTGTTCGGTCCGCTCGGTTATAGTGGATATTTTTTGAACAGTTGGTACAAATTAAGTAGTGCAATAAGGAAGTCGGTATTACCATATTTTTTTTTAATATCTAGTATGCAATTCATCAACCTGTTACATAAATTACACAAGCTATTAAGCCATACTAGTTTCCGTTATCATTTAAATAGGGCCTATATTGTCCTAGCAAGCAATTAAATAGAGCATGTCTTATCGCTGTTCTATTTCACAAAATGTTGCATCATTTACTACATTACCCTACACGACTTCCATCATTACCCTACTTTGTAGATTGTACAGCAAAATGTTCCCATAAAGTTATTTGGAGTAGTTTCGTAATTTTTACGCTCCTGTTGGTCGTTTCAACTTCCTGCATAACTTTGCATTTATTTACATTTTTTTTATAGTTACTTAATTTTTATCTAAATATGGATGCTGATGTTTATATCATCAATACCCATGTTTATTATTTTTGAGCTCGTTTATAATGTGGCGATAGAAGAAACCTTTGCCAAAAGATTTGTTTGTAGACTAATGAGGATTTTTATAAGAATATAGTTTTTCTAAGCCCTACGCGCTGTTAGTAGAATTAGTTTTACCTACACAAAAAGCTGTGATTATTTATCTAAATAAGTATTTGGCTATCCTTTCACTATCTTAAAGCCCTTAAAGTGTTTGTCAAATATTTAGAAACTGTTTCGGTTTGCTCATTACAATTAAAATGTCAGTTTACAGTTAAGTTAAGTAGGTATTACCGTATTATATATTATTTAAAATGTCTGACTATATGAAAAGTTCAGTACATTATCGATAACATTAAAATTTTATTTAGTGCTATTAAAATCAGATTACACTCGATGTTTCTTTGTTAAATATTCGATCATAAACTTTTATACACGACGCAAGTGAATTTGACCTTCAAGTAGGTTTTATTTTTTGAAACTTAACAATATTTTATTGGCGGATGTAGGTTCCAAAATTATATAGGTATACATTACATCAAGCCTGTATTCCGAAAAGGATAGAGATAGATGTGCCTAGCAAATTTAAATATTTCAAAGTTTTAGGGATACGATCTCGCCTTACTAACAAGTTGGGTTGTTATTGGTATAATTATATTCTTATTACGAATTAAGCCACATTGATGAATTTGCAGCAAAATATCATCGGTAATAATGACACCTCAATGATTGACAGCTACAAGTGTCGCGTGGTGAAGCATGTTTCTGTTTTTTATTTTTAAGCAAGCTTTCAAGTTGTAAATATACCCAGTATTTAAGACAATTATCTTGTTAAGTACTTGACTATCATTTAAACTGCTTTCAACAAGCTTGTGCGCTTAACTATAATATTCTTACTTGCAAAATAAAATAAGTTGTTTAAGTAGTTTATTTTTAACTTTTTTTCCCATTTATTTACTAGTAGTTTTACTGCATACAACTTATGGTATTTATATCTTTTTATGAACGAGGTATCTCATAAGCATAAGCACTATTAGAAGCAGTTCGGAATACACTAACCACCAAGATTGTTTAAGCTGGTCTGCAAGAGGCCTATCTGAGCCAAAATTGACAGCTTTCTGGGCGTAAAAATATGTTGATACGATTATAAAATTAAACCAATACTTCTTGAAAATTTGCGATTGTACAAAAGTGCCATTTATGCCATCGTGACCTATACTTAGTAATATTTTAAACATAGTACTTCTTGTATCTTGTGAATTTTATGACTCATAAACAAAGTAAGCGGTGAGCATCAGGTTATTTTAAAGTATAACGAGTGAGCAAGTGTCATTTTATAGCACTTCATGTTAACAGTTTGCCTACCTGCAGTTAATAGCAATGCAGTCACTCAGTCTAGGCTTTTAGTTTTACTGATCAAGCCATGGGTAATAATACAATAAACTTAATATTTGCCATGTTACATAAAAATTCCCTACAAACAAAAACATAGCAACACGTTAGCCCTAATCTCCATTAACCCACTAAATCCAATATCACTTTAATTCCTATTCATATGTTTTATTAAGAAAATTAAACTGCCTATTCTCAATTACCTACTTTGCAAAACCTACTCAAAATCACATCAAAAAATAAAAAAGACCAATTTCCTGTCGCATGTTCAGAGCTTCCCCGTAAAAATGCAACAGCGATTATTTTCAAGTTAAATCAATATTACTTTAACGAGGTATAACTATGTCGTTTACCTGTCGCGACCTTGAATGAAAGGAGCAGGTAGGCCAGAGTTGTGGTTGGCTGAATGATTCGTAACGGACTTTTTAAAAAGTATTTGCTCTTTCTTTTTTTTGTGTAAGATAATTTTGTAATGAGAGGTGGTGCTTTGAAAGTAAACAAGATTGTTTGCATTATGAAAACAAATTCTTGGCTTCTTCCGTTACTTTATCACCATAAAGCGGTTTTTATATCCAAAATTTAATTAAAAGTACATTCGGTTGTAGAAATTAGAGCCGTGAAGAATCCATTGCTGCAATAATTTCATACACGAGCGGTGTGAAAAATTTAGGTAGCCTTTTATAAATTACTTCAAGCATCACAGACGTTCATAGGGTTTGATGTTTATTTAAGTATTTGTTTTTTCCAAAAAAGATGTGGTTTATAAGAGAATATTACCTAAGTTTTTGAGGCTCTCAGAAAGTATGTATGGTATGCAGAATCTTGAGACTAGATGAAGGACTACTTTCGAAATTTTTACTTTGTGAAATCTTTCACGAATGAGATGACCTACCTACATCATCTGCCTAGTCTTTACCCAAACTATGATGGGGTCGGCATCCTGTTAAACTGGATGCATCTGATTATTACCAGTATTTTATATAGACCGATTGCCTATCTGACTTCCAGAACTCAGTAAGTACTGGGCAGTATTATACCGCTTCGTAAGACTGGTTGTCTGGGCATCCCCAAATATCATACAACAATAAAAACCACCCCGTGTGATAGGTAATTGACGACCATGATTGCGCCAGACGCAGTTCTGGTACAAAGCAGACAGGAAACAACACATCCTTCATCACCACGTAGTAGCCAATCTGGGCCATTGTGTTCACAAATCATAAAACCTAACTGTTTTGACACACATCTAGAACAAGGCCAGCGATAAGGTTGCTTGTTGTATAATAATGCATTGTTTGATAACATAATACCATTACAAAGATACTGCATTAAATATACCACTTATGTGTAGTTACGATCAAGTGTTTGAATTAGGGGTTATCTCATTGGATAGTGGATTATGTAAAACTGTACCAATTTATTGGTATATCGTGTAATTTTGATGATGTTCGGATTTGACAACGTGTCAGTTCTAAAAAGGGGCAAAACTGTGTTGCTTTAGACAACTTTGCCTGTAGGTCCAGTTTTTTACTAGTTTCCCTTTAATTTTTTTCAGTAATTATTCAGCAACATAAAAAGGTTCATGTCATGTCAATAGGTGCATTGTCCTAACCACAGAACATAATTATCCTAACCAAAAGAAACGGACGAATAAGTGTTGCCAGGTTTTTCATTTATAATGGAAAATGAAGGTCCTTCATTGATTAGAAAATAACTGGCTACTTACTTACGTATTTTACTAAGAAAAGCAATCTTATGACTCCCTACAACGGTACATGCTTGTAAACTGATGACATGATTAATGAGGTACATACAACCTTATCCTACTAGAACTGCTGTCTTAATATTAATATCACCATCCTTCATGTAAATGAAAGCTTTCTACAAATAGTTCAGAAATGTTAACAAATCGCCATTTTGCTAAATATGGCGCCAAAAGTACGCCATACCACAGATAATATAATACGCCATACATTGCCCTTAACTGGCCTAACTGTGTAAAAACAAAACGAACGTAACTTTCACGAAACAGCCAGGAATGTTCACGAATGCTAGTAGGTATTGGTACCTATTATATATTACTCCATGAGTTGGTGGTTTGGAACCAATATTGGAGCCAACCATTGGCCTAAATGTAAATGGTATACCCCGGCTTTTAAGCTGAATCATTTTGGAATGCGTTTGAGTCTTTGAAAGTCATCATTGATTTTATTTAAGCAGATGTGTTGACAATTTTAATTTTATGATTATAATCTTACTTTATGGCTGTTGTTATCATTGCTGAATCGTTATCTCATCTTGTGAGCTCTTCAGTTCTTTTGGAGATTGTAGATTTTAGGCATAATACTTTTGTAAGGTATGTGTACATAGTGTTAATCCAGTTTCATTAAGCATGTTTTACGTAGAAATTTATTTTCAATTGTTAACTGAACAACTTTTAAAATCAATTATTTCGGTCTATACTTAGACCGTATACCTACGAACTCTTCAGTCTCTACACAGCACCTTCCTGTGATTTAAAAATACTTATTCTATGATTTTCCGGCGGCGTCTAATAATGCCATTACGAACTTTTCAGATTGTACAACACCTTCGTGCGATTTAGCTTCTTTATTTCCTTTCTAGCGCAACGGGCACGGGACTAAAACTATAGTTTAGCGTACCTAGGTAGTATTTTTTTTTTTAGTAGATTTCAGATTTTGTTTTACTAGAGAATAAAAATTCTGAATGTTAAAGGAATTGAAATGTGCTGTATCATGCTGTAGTTTTTACAAAATGCCTACAGCTTTTGTATGTTGGTGCGAAACGTGTCTAGTAAGTATCGTAAATTACATTAATCGTGTATCGAGTACGGTATAAATCAAAATTTGTCTAGAAAATAGATTTAATTACTCTCAACTACAAATAGCAAAGCAACTTTTAATTGATGATCCTCTTGCAAAACAATCTTCGAATCGCGATGCACTATCAAAGCAGTATCTAGAGATAGGTAGTCACTAAAACCATTAAATTGGCCCAAACTGCCCCCACCATTGGGCCAACACTAAAGCCGGTTATACATATACCTGTTACCAGGAATTTCGTTGTGTAGACACAGAGTATACCGGTTTCGTCAGCTGACGCGAATGAAAATGGCGGCAAGCGCGCGAACGAAGATTGATAACCTAATCTTGTCGTTTTTGTAATCGTTCTGCATGTGAGGTAATTTGATAACGATTATTTAATCGATTATTTTTTTATGTTATTTAATCTAGTGGCTTCCTTGTAGATACCGTATAATTATGGGAGTGAATGGAGATTCACGGAATTCGCGATGAATCGAAATTCGAGGGAAAAAATATCCTATTATTTTCGTTTTCAGACCAGGACCTACTTGTCTACCTACTATTAAAAAAAAAAACAAAAAAAAAATATCGCGTATTTATGTTTGTCTATGAAATAAAGATTTATAAATATCGATTTCAAATCAAATGTCGATTTAAAAAAAATATATAATTAAAAAGCAAAGTAAATAAAATGAAGCCAACCACGAGTTAAATTAAAAATTAAAGCAAGAGACCTACCTTGAAAATAACTCCAACAACAAAATTGAGCACTGGCAGTAGCAAACACTACAGCACCTATTTCGCGGATTATCGAAATATTTAATGCGCGAAAAAACGCAACCCCTACGTTAAATAGTATGTTAAATACTGATAGCAAAGCCAAATTAACCGCAGAATCTGTTATCATGTAACGATAAACATATCTGATAACATTACATGAGTACTGTAATGACAGGCAGAAAATAATAATGCCAAAAATAGCACCTAGTATCTTGTTAGCTAATCTTACTCTAGGTTCGTTTGTTTGGTTTTATCTAATCGTATGTTTAGTTAGGTAGGTACTTGCACCATATTACGAAATTCCACACATTCTACTAGAGGTAGGTAACTGTTTAAGTAAGTACATTGATAAAGATCAAAATCTGTATTATCAAGTCTACAATTTATTTATCTACTGTTGACATTACCCTAATAAATATTAGTAGACTATCAACTTTACCCATATATGACGTAATCAGCCTAAAACGTACACATTTGTGGGACAGCTTCCTCTCTATTGGGAGGAATGGACTGTAAGCTGTAAATCACCACGCGCGGTGCTGTTTGGGGATGTCACACGTCTTCGAAGTTTTGGTTCTAGAACATGCCAGTTTTTTCATGATGCATTGAGTTGAAGGGCGAGGGTATCAATTAAAGAAAGTTAAATGAATGCACGGGTTCGAATTGAACCCACTACCTACAACCCTTAAGTCGGGGCCGTTAGCACGTTTTGTCACCACATTTCTAAGGTAACTTTCCCCAGTTTACACTTTTCCGGAGTTCTCGTAAAATCACATAATGTGAAAAGTTTTCACTTTCATTCACTTTACACAATATTACGTTGCATGTCTGTTTTGTAGCTTAATAATATAGGCACTTTGCTAGGTGACACAACCTTCCGACTCGCTACATATTTGCGATTGAGCACTCACACAGGCTCCCCATCGCTGTCAATGTGGTGAAGCATTTGACGGCCTCGGACACCATGGCCTTTCCTGCAGTAAGAGCGCAGGTTGGATTGCGCGGCACGCCAGTGTTAATGATCTTATCCCTCGTGCTCTGGCCAACGCCCGCGCCGCGCCCGGTGTGCCAGCTATTTTGGAAACCAATTGGCTGGCAAGCGTCGATGCGAAGAGACCAGATGCTATGACCACAATGCCATGGAAGTTGGGTAGGCCTTTAGTGTGGGACGCAATTTGTGTCGACACCCTTGCGCCATCCCATCTTCCTTGCACGGTGAGCTGAGCTGGGGCGGCTGCTGCAGGTGCTGAAAACTTCAAACGGCGCGAATACAATAACTTAGTTGGTAGTTATGTGTTTGAACCGTTTGGGGTTGAAACACTGAGGCCATGGAGTCCGAGTGCCCACTTAATATTTCAGGAAATTGCCAAGCGGTTGGTCGAATCTAAACGTGACCAGAGGGCTGGAATATTTTTTGGGCAAAGAATCAGCATTGCCATCCGTGGGAATGCCAGACTTCTGGGCACTTTTCCTGTTAACAGCGATGTGGACCAATCTTTTGACGCCCTCTAATTCTTTCCTTTTTGATACTTGTATGTATTTTATTATAATTTTAGTTCTGTAAATTGTAGTTTGTAAATATTGTAAATAAATCGAGAAACTTGAGAAAGTTCCGCGGCTTTAGTCAATTAAAACAAAAGCCTCAACTACGAGTTCTAATGTCTATTCTACTCTACATCGGACCTATCGTACACACAATATAAAGTAACAGTTTGTAAATAATTAACATTTTATGAGGTCCTATTTTAAAGTTACGGAACACTGAAACAGTATCAAGAATTTCCGAAAATTCAACCAATAAAGTGTGAAAGTTAGTATGATACTTCGCCAATTCTAACGATGGGTAATCCCATCAGACACTCGGCTTGTTGTACCTTTACATAAGTTACAATGCAATGGTTTTGAAGTACTACCCCAAAATGTAAAAAAAAAACTGTCAAAAAAAAACGCAAGTGCCGCTTGTTTATGGTCTCTTCTAACTTTTTTATGTTAAACAAACAGCTAATCTGCTAACTTGAGATGAAATCTTGTATTTGCGTGGAGATTAGCAGATAGTTACTTATGTAGCTACTGTTTGTATGTAACCATTGCGCTATGAATTCTTAACAGTTTTTTTTATTTGTAGGTAGTTTTATGACACACTTACATATTGTTTAAATGTTTTTTTTTTCATTGTTAGCACGCGTTTGGGTGACATTGGTAACTTTGGAACACTGGATTTTTTTCTTTCATTTGAATTTAGTTTTTGTTCGAATGTCTTATTTTTTTATTTGTGTATGAATACATTAAGTTTTAAAGTTCATACGATAAGTAAATGACAAATTTTGTTAGCTTTGTTGATTTTAGGTTCGTTCATCAGTACATCCAAAGATTGCCTGGAAGATATTGCTATGAGCGGTTGACCGCAATTTTATTGTACAAGTTCTATTTCGTACCAAAAGTCATAATCATAAGGCAGGTAGTAGCATTTCTGCACGGAAGCAAACTAATTAAGCTTCATAAGTTCTGGAATCCAGACGAATTAACCCGAAATAAAACTACAGCAAATAAAAATAAAGGAGAAGTTGAATGGCAGTCACTCCGCCCTTTTTGGCCGGAACGATCAAACAGATATGGTGGATTCCTTCTACGTCGAATCTTTCCCAGACAACGGTAATTAGGGTCGTCACGTGAACGCGAAACAGGGTCACGGAGTAAGAGTAGGGAAGTCAAAATGGCGCTATTTTTATGTGGACTGATGTGTACTGTGGTTGTAGCTTACGAAACATGCTGTTTAGAAATTGCATGACGAATGAGGATGCAACAGTATGTATCTATGTTAACGCTAGCTGATAAAACTTAACTAGGATTAACCTAATTTCATAAAGTTATTCAAGTAAACAGGTTCTATGTTGATATTCGTAATATCAGGTTAGCAGCATTGCATGTCTTCAAAAGTTTTATTTAGTAGAAGGGTATTACCAATTCTAATAATTTGTTGTCTCTACGATGATTTGTTACACAATATTTTTTGCTATGGCAACCCTATAGAGTTACCCTTGTGGATTTCATCTTTATATGAGTCAGCAAAATACCCTGTTGGTGTTAGATAAATGATTGTCTGATCGACATATTATGTACCTTTTACTAGTATGGGATTGATCGATTTCCTCTTGTTTGTGATCCGCCGTCTACAATCCTGCTACACGAGAAAATTGGAGTCCTCTTTGATGCTGCCTGCACTCTATTTTGTATGGGTCATACTCAGCATTCTACGAGACGACCCGAATACCAACCTATAAAAAAATACAGTTGGGTTATTAATTGACTATTCAAGTTTTCAAAGCAGCTTAATTAATAATAATAATATGAGAGAGCCCTTAGGCTGTGCCGTGGATCGTAGATAACTAAGGTAACATTCCCATTTAACTGTACTCTAACAGTCCTGATTTTTATACTTCAACCACAGCAATTAATTTTCCATTAAAACACTGTTTTTAACCGATATCTACTAATTTTAACAGCATATCTTCGGTTATAAAAGAAGCTGTTGGATCGCTTAGTCTAATTGGTAGTAACACAAGTAACATTAAAAATGAACGTAAAACTTGCTTGGAGAATACGGATGGAAAATAATAAGGAGTGATGTTAGTGGTTTGCTTGTTTATGATACAAGCTTTAGCTTTAGTCTTGTAGTACTTCTCTTCTCACTTCATTCTAGGACTTGTTTGGTAACTAAAGGTTTTATATTATAGGTCCATTGAGCTCTTTTTTGACGATTATGCATTGATTGAAGATCCCAAAGTGTTTTCATCGCTTGATGCGGAGATTTGAGAGCCATGACCCATACAGTGCATTGACTAGTCATAGTTTTTTTAGAGAGAACCATTTGCGATAAACTATCGTTTAAACATTTTGAAGAGTACACAAGTCATAAATGTCATCGTTAATGTTTGCGATAATACCTTTGTTTGCTTAGAACATTGAAATAGATACATCACCATTATTCTGCCATTATCTTTCTTGCCGATGCGCATAAGTACTCGTTTTTAGTGTTTTAAAGCATTTCGTCTTGTTTTTTTAAGTAATGATAGTGTGGTTGCAGTAATCTGCGAAATGACTACCGACTAATTTACTATTGTTATTCTAATGACTATGGAGTAAAAGATATATTGCTATCATTTTGAGTGTTCTTAATGACATGGGAGTCTTGGTAGCTAACGACATTTCGACTAGCATATTTTATACAAGCAGGGTCCAAAGATCACAGAAGATTTAGGTTTTTAATTTTGGCATAGGAATGTCCTGGATTCCCTCGACATTTGAAGCCAGGAGTGAAAAACAAGATTGCTTAATTGAAATATCAGGTATGTCTCTTGTATTCATATGACTAACTCAGTCGGCTCTGCCTACCATGTTTACTAATATGGTGATGGCCTACAGACCTAGTGCGGGAATTAACATAAATCTTTGGTTCATTGTGACATATGAATGACCGAGTTGTTTTTTTTTCTTAATCGGTCTTTTGAGTAAAGGCTGCATTTTTTGTTGCCTTTGTCTAGTTTGTAGGTGCTGTTAAATTAGACAGAAATAATTGTATGCAAAACTGTAAGTAGTAAGTACTTACCCAATAAATTCACATAGTTCTGTGTAAGTATTTAAGAAAAACTATTTGTAAGTTTGATCACCATCTGGTAGTTACAACTTACTATGAACAGGTTTGTTTTCTAGTAAATGTAAATAAACATCTACTGACACATATTTTACTTTAGTATGCACCTTCACAAGTCTTTCTCACATAAACATTTGTATAAACAACTCCTTTCTAGCAAACTTTTATGGTATTTTTAACCACAATTTCGTAACAGCTCCGGATGCATTAGGTAAAATTAAACAAACAAACTTATGACGGCAATGGCAGCAAAACTAGGCAACGTAAATATTTCTGTTCATTAAATCATTTTACCTACATTGAGTTTAAGATCTGTCTTTCCGATCTGTTCATGTTCTTCGCAATGTTAAAATTACATGTTTCATAACTTTGTGAAACTTTAATAAAAAAACATGTAATTTTAAATATCGTATGATTTAGGATAAACCTTAAATCTGATAAAATCATACTTACTTACGTAGATAAGAATAACAAAACCGATAAGCTGATGATAACGATCTTCGGTCGGGGTCGAAACTTCTCGGGCACGCCCGAAGTAAGTGTAGGTACCTATCTAAAGCCGATAACATTATTTAATAGGTAGCAACCGATCGAAACGAATCTTTAGGTAGGATATCAACAATAGCAATCATCATCTTCCTGTCCTTATCCCATTCTATTTGGGATCGGTGCAACACGTTTTCGTCTTCCATTCTTCCCTGTTAGACGTCAAGGTGGCATTTACTCCTTTCTCATTCATATCGTTCCTTACACAATCCATCCATCTTTTCTTTGGCCTTCCTCTCCCTCTCCATCCATCAATATTTATATCCATCACTTTTTTAGTAACATGCGTTTCATACCTCCTCATTATATGACCATACCAAAATAAACGACTTCCTTTAAATTTTTCTGTAACAGGTGCTACTTTCAAACTTCCTCTAATATAATTAATTCCTTACTGTGTCCATTCGTGTCACTCTGCAAATCCATCTTAATATTCTCATCTCCGCCACATGCAATCGTTTTTCATCCATCTTTTTCAATCAATCAAAAATAGCAATTCAAAATGATAATTCAGATAATTATCAATATATTTTTACACTAAAATAATACTAGATTTTACCCGCACCTTCACCAAGATCGAAAATTATCCCACGGTAAACGGTTATGTACCTACTACCGGAATAAAAAGAATAATTATAATATAAAAGTGTACCCAATGTTCTATTCGATAGGTACCAAGTTTCATCCTCATCATCTTTAAAGGCAGACAGAGTTTTTTTTTTTACCATTTATTGTTATTAAAGAGGCAGTCTGCTTTGTAAACTCATTGCGCCCTAGTCTACTTTGCCACGACTTCCCTTTAAACGTATCAACAAAACTGCGGTTGTCATGCCGGTGGTGACGTGTTCCCATCGCCCCGACCTACCCTAGAATCAGTGGAGCAAGACGCACCGTTGCAATGGAAAACCGTTGCACCCCATCTGCTATCGGAAGTACTTGTATGAGGTAACCGTCAATTTATTAATACAGTAATTTGTACCGGTACTTATTATTATAATTACAGTTATTGTGATTAGTTGATATTATTACAAATGTAGAGTTTACCTTATTGTTTGTTTCATTCAGCCTTTGATGAGCTTTGCTGAACTGCTAACCATGCTCGGTGCTCCTAGCATGGTCACAGCTCTTCTTGTTTTTTTTCGTGTATTTTGATCTAGCCATTTTCATGTGCATCAGCATTATTTTGTAGGTATCTATAAAGAATCAGCGGAGTTACCATGTTTTATTGTCATTGCAGTGTGGGAAAGCGACAGTGCTTGGTGTACAGGGTCTAGCGCGAACCTTTTTTTTCCACACTGGAATAAAATAGTTAATGGTAGGCTACCTGAATGTGGCGATCGTCGGCGGCGACCTCTTGCATCCGGCCCTAGTGCAAGCCATGGTCCGGGGCGAGAGGGAATGGGACGCCGTCACCTCCTTCTGCGAAGCAGTGATGCTAGCGAAGGACGTGGCGAACCGTGAGAGGGAGAGAACCTCTCGTCCCTACCGCCGCGGGAGACGCTCCGGAGAGTCGGGGGCCACGAGAAATAGTATGAGCTGTCTCAGAGAACCATAGGAGTTCCGGAATCTCGTCACTTTCGGTTTAGCTAGGTATTTCTAATTATTTAGAGTCACCTCAGCATGGTATTTTCTTTCATACGTTTTCCCTTATTCTAGCCATATCACCTTTCACACAGTCAAAGTCGCTGTCATCTTTCGATATTTTCCTCATTCCTTGCATGTCCACAATCAGGACCCAGTTCCAGAACGCCGTTAGTCTAGTCTAGTAATTTAGATGTAAGTCAATGTAGATCTCAACTTCAGAATAAGCATGAGAACACAGTTGACAATCATTCTTTCACGACGTAGAAAACGTGCGACCACACTATTGCATTGTTCAAGTAACGTTATTAGGTCTTATATGGGTACGTAATAGGCGTAATAAGACAGGGAATGAGTATATTGCTTTGGTTACTTCCTTGGTAGGTTAGTTAGACGCAGAACTAAATAAGAAAAATATATCGTGTATACAGGGTTATTTCTAAAACACCGTTAACCTTGCAAGACTGTATTACTATTATCATAAACAACAACTTTTGTTCTATGACTTTTTACAAAACATAACACATTTACCAAAAACAAAAGTTCAAGATTTCGTTGTCCTATCTAACACATTTCAACTCTGTATTTTGCTGTACCTACCTACGCCTGTCGCGCACTGTCGTAACTCGCTGCGCTACGATTACCCCGCCGCCCTTACCCCGCTCCCCTCGCTATTGTACTATCGTTTTCTTTTGCTTCGCAGACTTGGTAACATTTAGAGCGTACAATTTAAATATTTTTATTTTTGTATGTAAATCTGATAAACTAAAATATGATGAATTTTTAAAAGTCATAGAACAAAAGTTGTTGATTATGATGTTAGCAACTTAGTCCTGAGAGGTTAACGGTGTTTTACAAATAACCCTGTATATATCTGTATAAGTAGGTATATAAAAGGTAAAGCTGATTGACTGAGGATCAACGCACAGGCCAAACCCTTAGGGTAAGAAACTTGAAATTACTTACGTATTCCTTTTATGATGTACCTATGCATACTAAGGATTTTTTTTTCAACCCTTAAGGCGGTTTAATAGGGGATAAAAGTTTGTATGGAAAATCATCATTTTTGTAGTTTTACCAACGTCCACGCAGGCAAAGCCGCGCACAAAAGCTAGTTTTTGTATAAATGATGTTTATTTTGTTAATAGGTGGAGATTAACCATCATCGGTACTACGGGAGATATTGTGTGTTCGCGGGCAAAGGTGCAGTCTTTGAGTCTTTGTTCCTTTTCCCCCATAGTTCGATTGGACGGCAATCCGACACGACTAGAGAGAGATCAGGCGCTCCTGCGCCAAAGGCTTATCGTGCTTTCCGAGGCACTTACCTAGGATAATGATGTATTGATAACATTCTTCGTTCAGAAGTCGTGCATTCGTTGTGCCGTGATTCGGAGTATCGTGCATTCGTTGTTGCGGTGTGCGTCACTGCGTGCTTCGTGCTCGCAGTGTTCGTTGTTGCGGGCATTCGGCGACGTGTGGTTCGGCGTGATGGCTTTCGGAGTGACGTACCTATTGCTCTCGTAGTATTGTTAAATGAATTGTTCTTCTGACATTTAAAAGTGCCTGTAATGGCTTAATTGAAATAAATGCTTTGAGATTGAGTCAATAAGAAACGGTTGTTCAAGGAAAGACCCCTGATCAAATATAGACCTTTCACTTAAACTTTAACTCAATAAACCACGAAATATGTCCAAATAAGTGCATATTGCACAAACTGCTCGATGCAAGTTTATAATGAAAGACTTAAGCAATAAATAAATCTTATTAATATTTAAGTGTGTTATAACTTTGCTACTTTAGGGCGAGGAGATTATTAATTGTTAACAGCCGTATTAATTGAATAGGCATTAGGTATCTATTTAATGAATATTTATGTCCGATTAATAAGATTTTTTTTCTAGGTGTTGCTACTCGTATTTTTCTAGTATGTAGGTACGAAGAAATATAATTATCTAGCTGTAGATAGTAGTCATAGTAGGTAGGTAAGTATCATAGTTTCCAATATGCTCCTTTGACCCTTAAAGCTAGATGTGACCACCATGCTTATTAGCATGATTTTAGAGGAGATTCAACGCCCAGTTTCTGAAACAAAAATCAACACATCTACGTAACTGATGTGAAAACAATAGCCAATCAGTTACTTGACATGCATAATTAAAAAAGAATAAAAGAAGCATATTTATTTTAATCGACTTCAAAAAGTGCTGGCTGAATACATAAGATCTTCCATCTTATGTATACAGCCAGCATTTTTTTTATCATTGAGTCGTTCCCTCAAAATACTCGTATGAGCATGACTTTAGCCCGACGCTGCTGCTAAGTGTCTGTGCTGTTTTCTATTAGGCCACTGTAAGCAACTGTAAGCAGTTTTTACGACCAAGATACGACTTATAAATGACAGTGGCTATCATACAGGGTGTAAATTAACCCTTCACACATACGTCAAACAAGATTTTTTTGGAGTCAAAAATCTCATTTTACTGTATAACTCAATGTAGCACTCTTAACACATTGTGCTAGTGGATGCTTTGAATAGTAAAAGGGTCATGGAGGTAATTTAAGTAAAGTTATAACCTGAAAAACTAGTATTTACAAAAACAGCTGTGCTAAATTTGGAACTTTGACCCCCAATATCTCCGTAGCTAGGGGGTTCCCAGGTATGGTCTAGAACAAAAAAATGGTCTCAGTGGTGGGGAGAACAAGTGCCTTTCATTTGAGTTAAGGGTACTTTTACACCCTTTAAAGTGTCCATCAATTAACTGTCAAATGGTTCCATTTTGTACTAAACCATAACCAATTTGACAGTTAATTGATGGACACTATAAGATAGCCACTATCATTTAAAAGATACGCAATAGCCCTGCAGACTATTGAAACGATGGATGGACTGTGTGAAGTTTGATATGACAAGAAAGGAGGTGTCTCATGAGATGACTAGCTACAGAGAAGTATGGAAGTAGAAGACATGCTGCGTCCACCCCAAACGATTCGGGATAATGGCGAGCAAGAAAAAGATGATAAAGCAGTTTTTACGACTACCCACAATACACTGGTACATTCTACTCACGAAAAAATCTACTCATGCGATTGCTTCATTCAAAATATAGAATGGCAGCATTGAAATGTAAACCAGAGATGTCGAAAATCACCTCTTCTTGATAACTCGTCCAAAACTCGTAAAAATGCAGTCCACTTGGCATACTTTTATTATTTCAACCAAATGCAGAAAGTTCGATAAAACAGTCGAGTAATTCAAACAAGTTGATTCTTTCGATAACAGTCGATGTTGTAATCAATGATCATAATATCCGTCAGACTAAGCCAGTGTCACTGACATGTAGCAAATAATATAACCCAACCGAATTCAAAAGTTATTTCACGACTAATGATCATCGTTTGGCCAACTGACTTCGCAATTCTCCAAGGTTATCCTCGATGAACAGGTGCCCGGTCCGTTACATGACTGTTCAAACGAGTTTTTATTAAAATCGAGTTCTTTTAATATACAATCGATTAAATGTTTGTGTTTCCATTAAATAATTGCAGCTTCTGGATTTTGGAACAGCTACACCCAATAATTATGTGGAACAAAATTCTTGTGGAAACGAGATCGATTTTAAGCTGATTGTGGCGGGAATTTGGGGCACGCTGTGTTTACTGCGGTTCGATGTAAAAGTTGTTGAATAAAAACTCGCTTGAAATATCAAAACATATTTGAAGATACCTACCAATAATCCATGATTTACTAGGGTCGATGTGAATTGATCGGTAATGATCAGATATTGGAACGTGGGAACCATGCATTGATTATTTAGGCATCCATTTTTAGGTACCTACTTACATTATTGAAGTTGTCGTCATTACCATAATGTACTTGTAATAAAACTAGTGCTACACACGACACTGGCGTTTGAGACAGGAGCGGGGACTCGGAGGGTATCGTTTTTGATTAAAACAACATGGTGGTGTTAGTTCCAACTATGGCCACGAGCAATATTTGACCCTATCCTTAATAAACCATAATTTTTCTTTAATTCCAGTTCAAACAAATACCTGCAAAAGTCAGCGATCACAAGGGTATGCGCCGTAGGAGGTTTCTTCATATCCATACCGGTATTTTTAACAGGTTCGTAAGATTACGTATTTTATAATTACTTACTATCGATGTGGTTCCCTGTAAGACTGCTCGAGAGCTTCCCACGGTCCTATAAAAAAGTGATTAGGGCTTGGAATAGGTCGTTGTTGATGGGAACCAATCAAGTGGAGCTTCGAGTCTTCGATTGACTCGATTTGTGATAGACAAAAAACTTTGTCTAAGTAGGCAGGTATATCTTTTGATTGCGCGAAGTTGCATTTTAATGACTCGATTTAAAAAAAAACATCGTATTGGACTGCGTAAAATGCTGCTATTGAAATAATCACATGCAAGCGTGTAAAGATTAAGATCGAAACTTATAATAAGCCTAGTTACTCCAGCTTTTGGCGTTAACTTCTAGTTTTACCTGCTGCTATTTTAATTATATTAAAGCCTTCATCGTGCGTAGATTAACCACGGCCCGCCACCACGGACTATATTCACATAAAGTCACATTTTAACCCGTCAGCCTTCAGGGCACGCTCGTCCCTTCATAGACCTCATCCATCGCTTTCGAGGTCAAAAAAATGTGAACCGTGAACCCAAAGCTGTAAAGCAAGATTTTTTTATATACAATAGAGATGTGTTCCCTGACTATACAAAATGTGATTCTGTTTAGTCCGTCAGTTAGATTATCGAAAAATATTGGATACGTGTTTTTTGTTTCATCAAATTAATATAAATCGAATAAGATAAAACGCGTCAAAGAATTGGCGGCTTTTGACGTCACTACGTGGTAAAAAATGCGGTGCGGCGTGACGTCACACGAGTTTTCGAAGCACTGTATCGTCTTCATTTTTTGTTTATGTGAAAAAAGAAAAAAATATGTGTCCAATATTTTTTGGAAATCTATGACCGACTTATTATTATCTACCTTTTGTATTTAATGCGAAATAATAAAATGACACATTTTTTGACCTACCAAACAAGATCTAAACTACCAACTGTCTACCCAACTTCAATCACACAACTAATTAAGCCTGTCTCAATTCCAGGCATAATACTCTACACCTTCATACAATTCCATTCAACGCCAGCAATAGTAACGTCAGTCTTCATCGGCGTTGGAATCATCTTCTGCGGCTGTGCAATGGTCCACAACGTCTTCGTATGGCAGAAAGAGAAGACGAACTTAGTCAAGGCATTTAGAACTCAAGAAACAGCAAGTAATACGACAGCTTCGCCAAATTTGAATGCGTCGAATGGAGTCATGATCGGGAATGGGCATTTGAACAATACTGGCGGGATGGGAAACTTGAGTTTTCATAGTATGACTGCTGGTGGTGCGTATACGCATCCTATCACGTTGTTGCAGCAAGGAGGTCCTTATATTATTAGGTGAGTTTTTGTAACAGTCTCTTCTTTTATCGAAACAGTTTGATGGTATGAGCGAGTTCATAAAAAAATATGTAAAGTATATAAAACTACGCTACGTAAAGCATGCAAATATTTTGTTCTTCTTTCCCATTAACTTAACTATAACGTAAACATAATTTAGATATTTATTGATTTCAACCAAATACGTTTCATCATCAGCCCATATTGTTCCCACTGCAGGGACTCAGGCCTCCTCTCTAGGAGAGGGATGGGCTATAATCCACCACGCGTGCCCAGTGCGGATTGGCAGATGTCACATGTCTTCGATTTTTTTGGTTCTAGACATGCCGGTTTCCTCACGATGTTTTCCTTCACCGTTTTGAGAGCAGCGGTGATGAAATAAATTACACAAAGTAATGCGCCTGCCTGGGTTCGAACCCACGATCTACTGTTCTTAAGTCGGGGCCGACACCACTGGGCCACCGCTGCTCGTACCACAAATACGTTTACCCTAATTCCTATTATTACAGTTTCGAAATCATCTGATTCCGAATTGTTTAACATAAAAAAAAGTAAAAATTTAATAAACACTAGGCAAACATACCCCAACGTTACTGTTAGCTGGCGACTTACTACTGCTAGGCAGAGGCTTCCCCATGATAATATTATTTAACAAATCAATATTTACCTTTTCAGGCCTCCAACAAGTACTCCTCCGGGCGAAGGGGCGGTGACTCCCGGCGTCCCAGCCGCCACCATCGACCTGAGCCACGACACGCACGAGCTCAGCACGCTCGTATGAGCCGCGACGTGTCACTTTATCCAAAACACTTCACTTTATACCAAGAGTTGACTTTATGCGAAATTTGTCACTTTATTCGAGTTGGACATTTTGCGAAACTCTTCAATTAGTTCAAAGAGTAGAATTCAATCGAAAATTGTTTTTGGCACTCGTATAGGCGCTTGTTATGAATAGCGCAGTGATAGTTTACGCGAAAGTATGTACTTTATTCGAAAAATTAATTATATACAAAAATGGGTTGTCTACATTTTGGGCGTGTGAGCTAAACGATATATAAAAGATTTTTTTTTAATAAAAGTGCTAAAACGCGCCAAAATCTAGGACTTTTTCTGTTCACAAAAAAAATATGGGCCTTATTAACATTAATATACGACTTCGTGTTTGCACCCACTACTGCAGTTTAAAAGAAATGTCGACTTTATTTCACTTGCCAATTCTGTTCGGGACACCTAATGCGAGTTAACTTTATTCGAAGTTGTCGGTGTATGATAAAAATATTTTAAAGTGTGTGACCCAGAGGTGGGAGTTTGTGTGTGTGGCTGAGAAGTGGGAACTAAGAATGTGTGCGTTGAATTATGTTTTATGAATTAATTTATAATTAATGATATTTCGTTTTGAGATGTTCAGAGGTCTAATATTTATGTTCTTGTTTTTAAAGTTAGACAGAACAGAAATTTCAGATAGGTTTTAAAGTCCGTTTCATTTTGTTTTAGTCATATCTTTACTGGTATTAATCTGCAATCATTCCGTCGCTCCATACACTGGTCTTAAGGTATACCAAATACTGTCTACAAAAAGAGTCAGACCCGCTGCTTATAAAAAGATATTTTCATAGACATCTGAAAATCTCAGAGCGAAAGAATCACAAACTTTCAGCATTGGCTGATATCTTTAACTCAAAGGCCATAATAAGCCGATAACTTTGTTCTTTTTGTATATTGTGGTAATTGTAAATATTGTTTATCTAGTTTATGTTTTAAAATTGCCATGTTTTTATTTTAATTAGTATTATTAATAAGAACCTTCGCAACGGCGGTCTTGCCGCAATTTGGAATAGTGACTGGTCGATTTAAAGACTATGTTGATTTGTGTAAGTGATTGTTAAAATAGCTTCGTTTCGAGTCATAATTATTCAGCTCAAGTTACTAAGACACTTCTAGTTTCATAAAATCTTTTTAGAAATCACTTGCACAAATTAAATTAGTCAAGGTCTTTGTCACAAAATCTGATTATTTTTTTAATCGACTAAAATCAGTTTGTGAAAAGGATCGCGAAGCGAATGCTCGCGGTGGCCACGAATAAAAAAATGTTTGCGTATGTTGTGGGTTTTTAAGACCAAGATCGAATTTCAAATGTCACAATACTTTTTTTTATAGTTCCGTATGTTTCGGCAAAGGAGATGAATGTTACTAAGATTAAAAACTTCGCCATTTTAACAATTTCGGATGTGTACTTGTGTATACTGTTTTGAGATAATTATGTAAAATGTCTAAAGTATTTGTATTTTTGTAATTGTTATTTACATAATTTATTTTTCTTTTTACATATTTTTGACAGATTATAACTAAAATAAGAATTCTGAACATGAAAGCACTGAAAGTTTGTCTTTTGAATGGATTCAAATAGGAATGATTTTATAGCTATTTAAGTACTTACTACAATTAAAAACCCACCAATCTGATCATAGAACTAAAAAAAAAAGGCAAACCCAAAATAATAGGTGTCAAAATGTATATTTGTACATAGTGTTATTACACAGAAAACAGGAGGCATAAATTTATTTATTATTATTTTCTATAAACTGATAACATTTTCTATTTTGCTGTAGTTCATAAAAAATAAAAACATAAAAAATTATACTTTTCTATTTATTTCGTACCACACATGTAAAAAAAAACAAGCTATTATTGCTGGCCTAGTTCCCGCGTCCATCTTTTGCCCTGAAAAATAAATAAAGAAAGATTTAAGGACCCTTGCCGTCTCGAAATATATAAGTGTCTGACGTCTAGGAGCCTCTGGACATGGTAAGACAAGACGTGTGAGTTGATGTCAAGAAAATTCTTGGATGGATATTATATTATATTATATTATTTCTTGGATATTCTTCTTACCTTTCTAACGTAAATTTAATCTTGTTAAAATAATCGGGCTTCTGTTGAGCAAGTTAAAGGAAACCACAGGCGTCAATTATGAAGTTGAATAGCATTTATGACGTGATTGGGAGGATGGATTCTGTTATATTGGACGACTATGACACATGCATACGAATATTGCAAGTTAAATAAATGTAAATACTAATAAACAAAGACGTAATTCAAAAGGAGTATATGGTAAGGATCGTAGCAGCTTTCTGTGGTTTCTGCCTGTCCCCATGGGAAAAAGACGTGAGTTTTTGTATGTATTTCGCCTGGTTTCAGACGACGCAATTCCGACACTTCAATGTCTGGGGTAGGTCTCTTCTATAGGGCCGGGGTAAGTCCACCGGTTATCGCGGCCACGACATAGAGGGCGAAGAAGGAACATGGGTGGTTTTTAGTCAGTAGAAGTCTGACACTCCCTTTCGCTCTGCCCAAGAGCGGGAGGGGTTATTCGATGATTTTACACCCACCAAAAAAAAAAAAAAGGTTTCTTCAATAAATGTGGACTGTAGGTTGTGATGATGGTATAATGAAGTTAAAAAAGGATGATTAAAAACTAAAATACATTGGTAGGTATGAAAAATGGCGGAATACGCGGGGCGCGGCCGGCGGCAGAACAATCTAGTGACTTGTCAACATCGCAAGCGAGCGGGGCATTCCGCCATTTTTCATACCTACCAATATATAATATAATAATTAAGACTTTTAGCTTTTATTACATGGACATTCAAGCTTGTTCGCGACGAGTTCTCGTCGAAAAGGCAGTAAAAATTACCTTTTCATTCCTTGATATAACCCTGTGTAATAGCCACTCATATACCAGCTGAGTAACATTGACGATATGGCTTGGTCCTCGCTGTCAGTTCGGTCCAATGATGAAGCAAAAGCCATTGGAGGTGGAGGCATTGGCATATCTGTTGCGCCTAGTTGCTGGAAAAATCAAGAATAAATGTTCGATTTAAAGTCCTGACAAAATACAACATGTGCTGTTATTACGCAAAACCCCTTTTTCTTTACGTGTTGATAATCTCAAAGAGCCAAATGGTACCCAATATTAACTGGGCTGTGGAGGTCAGATAGGCAGTAGCTCCATCTACACTAATATTATAAAGGGGGAAGTTTTGCATTTTTGTGTGAACAAAAACGCCTGCGCTGATTTCTAAAATTAACATAGGCTACTGTTTATCCCTGTATTCCCACGGGAACGGGAACTAAGCAGGTGAAACCGCGTGACGTCCGCTAGTGTAAAATACTGATATCCCGCTGTATTCCGTTAGACTGGAAGCCGACCCCAAAATAGTTGGGAAAACGCTGGAAAAGGCAGCTGATGATGATCTCAAATTGTGTTAGACCAGTATGTAGCCACCTGCACAGCTCTATCATTTGCTTCCAGTAAATCCTGAAAGGTGCAAATGATTGTGCATGATAAGCAGGATACGAGGTGGCCGCATATCCTGCGAAGGGGCGCCACACTGCCAATTTGTTTAGGCCGGATCAAGGAAACTCTATTTAGCCAGCCTCGAAGGTTAGGTTTAAGTTCTACGTGTGAGCCCATTGTTGTCAAGCGCTTGCGTTAAATTAGACCAACGAAACAGTGAACTGTTTCGTTGGTCTAATTTCTCGTAGAGATCTACGCTAACTATCACAGTTATTATTGAATTTAATCGATGAACTGTCCGATTCTAGCTTGCGGAAAAATCTTCAGACACTTATTTGATGTCACTTAATAAAGAACTGTAAACCGCATATAAGGTAGATGGAAGGTGGATGTTGCAAGAGATACCGCTGCCTTGACATAAGGCTAAGAAGGAACATGGGTGGTTTTTAGTCAGTAGAAGTCTGACACTCCCTTTCGCTCTGGCCAAGAGCGGGAGGGGTTATTAATTGATGATTTCCCAACCCAAAAAAAAAGAAAAGGCAGAAACGCCAGCTTATTTTCGTTATTGCGATTTGCCGTTGCCTTTGAAAACTGGTGTCGGAAGTTTCTGACCTCAAATCTCATCGAGAGTATCTACTAATTATTATTACAAAGCGTCATCATCTGCCTAGCCTTTTCTCAACTATGTCGAGGTTGGCTTCCATTCTTACCATTTCCGCTGAATACCAGAATTTTTAATAAAGCTAAGCTAAGTTCCAATTAATTTGCTGTCCACAACACAGTAGTACTGGGTAATAAGATACTCGTACCCATTCGTACGATTGCTTGCCAGAGTTTTAATGGTACTGACTGACTTTTTTTTTTAAATGGGACATGCCCGCCACACTATTCCCAAACCACTGTAACTCCTGAAAGCCAGAATCAACAGTGGCAACCACAAGAAAAGCGCCGAGACAATGAAGCTCGATGAAGTCCCAGAGAAACGATTTAACTGTCTTGGATCCCGCAACGAAATTAATCAGAAAAGAATAGCGGAGGAGTAGGAAAAACATAATTTCCACTTCCCTCCATAACAGCAGGAGACCGAAACAAAAAAAAGTCCAATAGGCACACAGGGTCGTATATAACTGGGATAAGCCCAGCCTAGCACCACGGATATTATTGTCATTATTACTTGGTCCTAAGTTACTGACTGATTTGTTTAGTTTGGTTTAACTGGGCTTTATCTGCACTTAGCCTCTCGATTGGGCCACTGTGCGTGATGTTCGAAGAATACCTACTCCAATCAACATAGGTCGTCCCAGAATTGTAGCAGCCTTCCCAGACTGCTGCAGGCTTCCGGGAGAGTTAATGAGGATCGTAGTGTTTGTGCCTGGTGATATGCCACGCTGCTGCACTCTAGGAGTACGTGCCTGACTGACTTGTATTGACTGTCAAATATCTATAAATGACAACCGGGATCGACGGTTTAACATCCTTACTAGTTACTGAGGCATGGAGGAAACTCGGTATGTATCAGTGGTCACTCAATCCGCGGACCAAACTAGGCACACTCTGCTAAACCTGAATTTCGACCCAAGCAGGTTATTAAAAGAATTCTTATCTTTATGAAAATAAGCAGTATCAAAAACTTACATTTCTTAACATAGATAAATTTGGCATGGGTGGTACCGCCGGGAATTCGAAGCCGTTGATATTCATGTTTCTCGATTGGCTCTTCTTCTTTTTCGACGGCTTTTTCTTTTTCGGTGATGTCATACCTGTAATTGAAAAAATGAACATTTTAATAGATCTTGGCTCGTTGGTCTAGTGGTCGTAAGCGCGACTGCTGTGGATGAGGTCCTGGTTTTTCCCAGGTTGAGCAAAATGTTATTGGGTTTTTCTATATGGAATTTCTCATTAGCAGCTACGGAGCCAGGATTTGTTCCTGGTTGATGGCAATAGGCTCGCCCCCTATTACATGGGACTTAACCATAACTGGCGTAATGTGAGTATACCAATGGGTAGGTACAGTCAACAGCAGAAGTAGCTTAACATTTCGTATTTTATATTATTGTATGTACAGAACTCCAGCCATATTTTTTAACTTTTCTGAAGATTATTCAATAAAATATTCCTAACTCGTCAATAACTTGTTAGTAACGTGTTATTTCTGCAAAGTATTTTGTTTAAAACCTGCTTTGAAACTTTAAATAGTGTTCATCTACTTCTGCTGTTGACTGTACACCTCTGGCTAACGTTAACGTGATGTTATGTTATGTGATAGATCTTCATAAAGGTCAGGCGCGTGGTACTCGCAACCGGTGTGTATGTGACCAGCAGTCAGCAGCACCTATACATATGTATACACTAAACAAACTTTAGAAACAATTTTCGCCTACTGCAATGATTTCATTTTCATGTTAGGAAACGAAACTAATATTTTGGAACCCATGTCATCATAAAGTAGTTCATATTTCAAAGATGCAATTGTTTTTTCACCAGAAATTCGCGATTGAACTTAGCCAAGTGTATAAATATTATTGCTCATGCATGACTGTACCGCCGTGGAAACAGGTTTTATCATTGAAAGAATAGACAAAACGGCAAGGTCTCCTTTTTCCATACGACCTACTACATATACAGGGTGTAAATTAACCCTTCACACATACGTCAACCAAGCATTCTGTACATCAAACTAAGTAGGTACCCCTACACAAAAATGTTTGCTGGAAAACGACTCAATGTAGCACTCTTAAAACATTGTGCTTGTGGATGCTTTGAATAGTAAACAGGTCATGGAGGTAATTTAAGTAAAGTTATAACCTGAAAAACTAGTACATATTTACAAAAACAGCTGTGCAAAATTTGGAACTTTGACCCCCAATATCTCCCTAACTAGGGGGTTCCCAGGTATGGTCTAGAACCAAAAAATTATCGCAGTGGTGGAGAACAAGTGCCCTTTGTTTGCGTTTAGGGTACTTTTACACCGTTTATGGAGGTAGCTGCTTAGATGAAAAGTGATAGGGATCATTCGTCATCTCAGCAGTTACCTCCTTTCCTAGCATTATCTTGTCTTCTCAACAGTTAATTTCGAATGGTCACATCTTCCTCATCCATCATCAATGACAATCCTAAAGATCGGGATTACCCCACGGCATCTCACTTTCAGGCAACCAGATCAACCTTAATGTTCTTACAGCATATTATCCTATGCAAGCGCGCAAACCACACGTCAGCTGCGAAACTGTGCGGGCCTGTGGACGGTGAATAATGTGCTTGCTCGCCATCCGTCAGTCTTATGACGACAGGCCGTGTCTATATACGGCGAGATCATATTCCACACACCCCGCAAAGACCTGTCAGCAACATGGAGGCCCTCTTCCATGTTGCTGACATCTCTTTGCGGCTCGCGCGCGCAAGGGCCGACACCTGCCGGGGCTGCGGGACTGTTCAAAAGAGATACCGTGGACTCGAAACACAAAGGGCTAAGAAGGAACATGGGTGGGGCTTAGGCAGCAGAAGTCTGACACTCCTTTCCGCTCCATCTAAAGCGCGAGGGGTCATTTGATGATTTACCAATCATAAAAAAAACCCAAAACAAAGCCAATAATAATGCATAATATAGCATAGTGGTCAGTGGCATTCTCGCTACATTTTACTTAACATTACCTATAATGTTACATAAAATGTAGCTAGAATACTTGCATTTAGTAGTCATCCGGTCTTGGGTGTGTTACAGCGCACATGTCTAGTTGTTTCCAGTCACGCACTAGATATTTAATGTTAAGCTATAAGTTCATACCCATATTATCACCAGGCATCTGGTCACTGCATCCCTGTTCCGCTTCACAATGAGGAGACAATGTATCGTTGCTGTCATCTGCCTGTTCAGTTCTAGCTTCAATGATCTGCTGAGCCCTCGCTTCCTTGCCCAAAGAAGGCATTAGCATTTCTATTGAAACTACTTCTTGGTTTTCATAGCCTGGAAGATTTAAATAGTTTATGATTAAATTATATGAAATCAGGTTAGGTTATAGAACATAAACAACTGAATGATTTAACTAGAATTTAAATAATGGGTTTTCTTACATAACCTACACCTAAATTAATGTCTGTAGAATGTAAAATGAATACTACTAACTGATGTTTTATTTTCAACACTCAGCGTGTTGAAAGTTGAAAATCCAACTTAACGAAAACAGGCAGGAGTGGAATTAAAACTACTTGGGTCAATAGGCTAGGAACCAAGGAGTTCATACAGCAGGAGCTCAACATCACCAAAAGGTTTCTGACTCCTGGAGTGTGCCGTTAGTTTTTAGACAAATTATGCGTTACCCTAGGCGTTGCCAAGGAAAGCTTATGATACTGAGCCGGGTAGAAGGAAAATGCTCACACTGCAGCACACCGGCAAGGTGGTCAGATGCTATTAAGGCCTTTGGAGAAAGCTTGTTCTGTTCACACTGTTGGAAAACACAAGGCTTGGAAAAGTGCCACATGTGTTTGCAATACTCAGTTACTAATACAAAAAAGTTGAAAGCTTACAAATCAATATCTTACCTAGGTATTTGACAACACAGTCATTGTTGTCAACCATTCGAACAATAACAGCTTCATACTCCAAACCATCTTCGCTGAAGACCAACCGGCAAGGCATGCTAGGTTTCCACACCCCTGTCTTTATACTCTCGTCAATCACCATGGCATTGGGTACTTTAGAAACTTTCTTCATTGATGATTTAGTTGATATTTTTTCCTTTTTTGATAAAATTTTTGCTGTTGAAAAATAAAGGAGGTTATGCTAAGGTATTGGTGTTAATAGAAATAAGGAAAGAGATGATGCTATGTAATTCTTACCCTTTGGAAGCTTCAGATATCATTATTTATAAACATTTCCAGGACACCCATATTTTGCCAGTTGTGTTACTACAGTTACAGGCAATGTTGACTACATTCAATTTTCTACAAAAATAGTATTTACATAATTGTGCACCAAAATTGTTACAAATAATAGTACCTACCTATGGGAGGCCCTACTTCCACAATTTCTAAATGTTTAGTCTTGTTCAATTATGCAGAATATGGAGTGCGGAATGAATGCCACCACTAAGCTTTAGAAAATAAATGATATTTAACGTACAATCATTTCCTGGAGTCGGTGTATTAGTGGACATGGCCACTCGTTTTGCCACCTCAATATTTGCTATCCTCACAGCCTTGTCATATGCCTCATTCAGTTTCTTATCATCCCACTGATCATCATCATCAGTATCAGACTGAAACAGAGAAAACAAATATTATTGAACCCCAATTCTCATCTCGTGATAAAAAGAAAGACTAATCTGTCTTCAACTTACCATATTCACCCCTTTTATGTATAGGACTTCACTTTTCGACATCGTAAGTATTTTGTAACCCCGTTTCCTTAATTTTTTTGGTTACGGACACTAAAATTTTTATTCAAACAATTTTTTAACGCTTCAAACAAAGCAAATTTTCTCAATTTGGTTTTTTTTTGACAAATACTGTCGTGTCCTGTCTTTTTGACATATAAAAAATATTGTCTTTGACATTAGGGATGAGTTTTAGCAAAGTTTTAGGCGAGTAATGAACCTAAATATTTGTGTAATCGTTTCTTATTAAGTTTTATTTGCTGCAAATTGTCACTGCCAATAACGTTATATTATTAATACATACATTACATATTACTATTACATTAAAAAATTAAAAGGCCCAATAGATACTGACTATTATTGGGTTTTAACTCAAGAGTTACCTGCACACACAAACAATCGAATCAAAACCGAATCACTTTTGACTCTTTATCGTTTGTCTGGTTTTTGAACCGAAGAATGGGTAAAACATTAATCAGGTAATCACAGATCCGATCGACATGGCAGAAAAAGATACTAGCAAATCGATCGATTTTACCAAAGACTACTATAGTAAATGGATGTTACTATAAATTATACAGAATATCCGCCGAGAATCTAAAAATATAATTAAAAACAATTAGAAATGATTTAAATCTCCGTAACGACTCTTGTTTATAATTTAGTACAAGATGGCGTCGTGTTTGTGACTGTGGCCACGGGATAAAAGATCCACGGAGTACGTATTTGTACTGCACACACCCTATCACCTTTCTCCAGTAAAGTAGTAGGGAAACCAATACTCTCAAGAAAAACAAACACAGATTTCCGTACATCTTTGGAGGGTATGGGGAACAATAAAGTTCCTCAACCCCATAGAAAAGGGGAGCATTCTCCGACCAGGCGGGAATTGTGTCTGGTGGGCTAACTGCCCAACATGATTAGTAAGTCGGGATTTTCTTTATGAGATAATGTTGCGAATAACTTTGATAGTATTCACATATTGCGATAAATGTTAAAGTCGGCACACATCCAACAACGCCGCTGTTAAACCTCGTTTCATGCCCTCCCCGAGCCAGCTTGTTCGTACCAACCCGTGATGCTGAGCCAGTAGTGTCAAACCAGCCCCTATAATCTCTCTCAGATCCAGCCTATTCCTTTGCTTCCCTCTACTAGTGTCACCCTAAGTCGGGGTCCGTACCCCACAGGGGGTACCCATAACGAGCAGTCACTTAGTCTATAAGTTACTAGCCTCGCTGACCAGTGAGGAGACATTTTGAAAAAAAATGTGTTAAAGAGACAATATCTCCTACTTCTGTTTGTGGATCGCCAAAGGTGCCTGGACTGCTGAACCCGGTACGCCATCCACCTAAATAATTTAAACCTAAGACTATGGTTAATTTAAAGTAAGTACAGGAACCACGAAATATTGTTTAGAGGTCTGATAGCAAAAAGTTGTTGGCAGGATTGATATCTTCTAAATGAATAAGAATCAAATCAATTACTCGGTTTTGGTTTTGTGAATTAAAATAATTATTTATTTATTAAAAGGTTTACCAACAGCTTCTGTGTACAACATATCATAACAACGAGTATACTAATATTATAAAGCTGAAGAGTTTGATTGTTTGTTTGAACACGATAAACTCAGGGACTACAAGTTGGAATTGAAAGAATCTTTTTAGGTTGGGTAGTCCATTTATCGACGAAGGCTTTATAACATCACGTTACAACCAATAGGAGCGGAGCATAAATGAAAAATGTTGCAAGAACGGAAAAAAAAGTATTTGTTTTGAGAGCTTCCGTTGCGTGCGCTGCTTATCTAAACGGTTTCAAATGTCATGTATGATGGAATTGTTCCTCTTTAAAAGTTCCACAAAAAATACCGTTACGTGGTTTCACCCGCGTAGTTCCCGTTCCCGTGGGAATACAGGGATAAAAAGTAGCCCATGTCACCCGGGGATAGTGTAGCTTCCTAAGGGTGAAAGAAGGTTCTTTCAACATGAGAAAGCTAATTGAAAAAATATTACTGTGTTGGATAGTCGATCTATCGAGGAAGGTTGTAAAGCTATTTATTATTGTGACGCAAAGTTGCGTGGGTCAGCTAGTATATTATATAGGTTTACAGTCTTGGACAGTCGCCAATTTTAAGAGATAACGAAAAAAAAAAACTAACATTAAAAAGGTGGCTCTAGATTATAGGACTTTTGCGATAACATTATCAATCGATTGAATATGGCGGCCAATTGAGTGGTTGTGAATGATTATAGCTTTGCAAGTGGTGCGGGATGAAATCTCTTGATAGGAATTGCGAGGTCTGTGTCTTTCTTTCCTCAGTAGGTAGGTCAGTTAAGGTTAGTTTAAAAAAAGGTTACGTCAGTCAATTTATTTTTTCGAAGCCGACTGAGCTACCCCATTGCTCTCACACATCCAGCGTACCTATGGATAAAAACTGCTTTACGCAAATCCTTATTTCCAGACCACTACCTCCTCCAGCCGCGAACTACTTGAGTTGGCTCAAGAGAAACTGATTTCTACCGGGGTGAAACTTGGTTGACGGTAGCGATGACCACTTCCGTTCCTTCCGAAACTCGTTCCCTGACTCATGTGATGTGTAAGCGAGAATATTTATAGGGGTTTCCTTTTGTTTGTCACTACTACTCAGGTTAACATCTCGCGTGTAAAAAGTACAGCTTATGTACTTACATGAAATAATGGCTTTTTAATTGTCTTTATACTAGACATGCGATGGGTTATATGGGTGACCGTAGAAGTTTCAACGCACACGAATCTAGCTTTGAACAATGTTTCTCTACCTACAAGGTATCAACACGTGGTCTCGGCTTTTTGGTAGGTACGAGTAGGGAATGCAATTTCGAGACGAGATCACTAAGTCGAGATCTCGAGGGATCAGAAATTCGATCTCGGCGAGATCTCGGCATTTTCAAGATCTCGAATGGATTTCGAAAAGTATTGTTTTAATTAAATAACTGAAACATGATTGAAACTGCTTAGTAGTTGTTATTATGATGCGAGTAATATACAACAAGAATTATTAAAAACGAGTCATTATTTTTATATTTTTTTACCTAGGAACACAAAATTTCAGACCCTTAAAATCTCTTACTTATTATAGATATAGTGAAAACAAAAAAGAAATCGCTTCTAACATAAACTAACTAAATTATGAGTGATTTTGGTAATGGCTTCCTAACAAATAATGCTTAGAGTGCTGTCAGATAAAAGGCATCTTATGCCAGTCGCTATGTAAAAAACGGCATCTTATTTCAGTCGTATGCCGTCCGATACTTTCCTTTGCCAGACAACGACTGTCATGCGTCGCTGACTACTGCCGCTCGATCTCGTCAATCTCGGCCGAGATCTCGTCATTCTGTGCTTCGAGATAGATCTCGAAAGATGAGGTGATCGGAATCTCGCGAGATCGAGATTGATTGACTGCATTTGTACGAGGTTGAGGCACATGCTGCTGTTGTCGGCACAAGACCTGGTTCGCAGTACAAAAAATAACATACTTAATTAAAATATTGCAAATAATATTCTGGACAAGATTTTATTTGTGAAAACAATATTTTGTATGACGCAGTAATTAACAGCATGCCCTTAAGTTATTCGAAGCGAATACCGAAGTCAATGAGCGTTAAATTGATTTGTGCATGTTGTGCCTATAGCAACGCCTGTTATAATTGACGGCAAAATAGCTGAGGTAATTAGGTTTGCTGTGCACTGAATTATAAATTAATAACCCTATTATGTTATGGATAGGCGTTCATCGTTGCTGTATTGTAAGGCTCTCATGTTCACGCACTCGCTGGAACGTTTTGCGTCAAGCGACATGCGTTAGGGTCAAATGTTTTGCTTTCATTTACCTCCTCCTCCAAACGAGCTTCAATCTTCTGCCTCATGGTACGGCATTTGTCATATCTTGTTAGCTCAGAACTTCGCTACGTCGGCGGCAGCAGAAAGGTGACAGCTGCATGTTTTTAGATCCGTAGTTGCTGTCGCAAGACCAAAAAGTCGCTGTAACATGTGGCCCAAATGTTACACTTAGCGATTTCTATAATTCAAAAGTTTAAAGTAATCTTGGTGGGAACAAAGAACGTTTTAAACTCGCAACGGGGACCATGGGGCCATTTTTACGAAAGCGAGCGAGTTAGACATGGGATTTTCCAAATCGAATCGAAGTTATTGTGAATACGGGCCTATAATATCAGCATCCTGAATCGCGATAGAAAAGTTAACTGAGTATAACCGTCACCGTGGGGCCGTACCCCACTAAAACACAACCCGGCTTGTTGGAGGATCCTGCCTTTCATTTGGAGGCTAAAATAACATTACCAGACCGTGAACGAGTGCTTAGGAGCTTAATGATTACTACTACACTATCTGGATACTTGCACTAATTACGTCCGGCATGTCTGGTCAGATTACACTGCCGAGTACCCGAGTTCCTATCGCATTGTTTGCTAGATGACATGGTTATTAAGGAGCGGGAAGTCATATGTGCAGTAATAGTACATTGTTACCCAAGGGGCGAAAATTGCTCATTTAGTCCCGAGACGGGGTTTGGCGCCCGTAACGTAGTGAAGGCGCTAATAGTTCGAGGGACTAAATAAGTAATTTACCCGAGGTAAACAGTGTGCTTTTCATTACGAATACGAGGAAAATAAGAACATAAATTAATAAAGTAAAAAGGAGTGTTGATCGGATGTTGTCGCTTTCCCGCTTATTTTGTTTTTTTTTAACCTCTGGTCGTCCAGCTATTACAGGGTGGAATTTCGTAATGCCACCTGGAGGGAAAGTACTCTTAATACTGCAGATAGAAAATTTAACTCAAAGGAAACATTCCTTTATTTTTGAATAGAAAGCAAACTGCATTCAGAGATTTTCGAAAATTCTCTTCTCCCTCACCCGGGAATCGAACCGGCTGAAATCTGAAAAAATTATACCCTGTACTTTTAATCTAACATTCCATATTTAAATTACCTCATACACGCAGCTACGAGTATATCGCAAAGGAGTCTGCATTACAAAAGATGGATGTTAGTTAAAGAGCTTGACTCATTGAATTTGTAACTTCAGATTTCCTGGTTTTCCTTTCATTTAATTTATCATGTTTGTTAGAGAGATCCTTATAATTGACCCTAACGATCGATGCAATAAAAGTACAGGGTATAATTTTTTCAGATTTTAGCCGGTTCGATTCCCGGGAGAAGAGAATTTTCGAAAATCTTTGAATGCAGTTTGCTTTCTATTCAAAAATAAAGGAATGTTTCCTTTGAGTTAAATTTTCTAGTAAAAATGTGAAAATAGACCAAGTCTTTTTTTTAATAATTTGACAGCTGTCAGTTGAAAGCGATTCTCCCTAGGGCTGAAAAGTAGTACCTACTTTCAACCCGTTCCGCAGGCATGTTATGACCTACTTTCAGAGTAAGAGTAATGAAAAATAGGTAATACTCGTGTAGTAAATAATGGAGTTGCTTCATTGGTAGTCTACTTAGTTAAACTAAAAGCTATAATTGAAATTTTTTGAGTGGATGGTTACCATTCGATGATTGTATGGGTTGCGTGAGAGGTGATTGGCTTGAAAGATGCCGAATACCGAGATAATTGATTTTCATTTTTTGATAATATCGAAACGCTAACCAGGATATTAATTAAGAATGACTTGGATAAATAACAAACAATATTACATTATTGTATTGTGTGAAAGAAAGAAAGAATGTTTTTTTTTTTCTAAATAATATAGGGATGTTTACTGACTTGAAAAAAAATATGATTCTAATTAGTCCGTCTGTTAGATTATCGAAAAATATTGGATACGTATTTTTTGTTTTATCAAATCAATAAAAATTGACTAAGGTAAGATGTGGCTGTGACGTCATTTGTAGTTAATAAATGTACTATCATATAACGTTTTCGAAGAGTTATCGAGTATAATATTTTTCGATAATCTAACTGACGGACTAATTAGAATCATTGTTTTTTGACTCAGTCCGAACAAAAAAGGGTCCTCCGAACAGACGGGTGTTGTGTCTGTGCGGTTGCCGGGTTCTTCGAATAACTTGTGCGATTCAGGACTTTGATGTTAGTTCTTCATTTTTGTCAAAGATGACGCTGTAATACATTTTGTACTATATTGCTTTAGTAAGTAGGTACTCCGTTTGTCCGCTACGTTATTTACGGCCAAAGGTAACTTTCTCCCAAGCAATGTTACCTTCTTAGAACTCGGAGCGAACACTAATACCAGTAGTTAGTTAGGTATTATATTATAAGACTAACCTGAACTTAGTCTGGCAGCTTTCAGGTGTTGCTTTGAATGAAAACTGACGTTGAATAAACAACAAGCCAAACTTCACGTCTTGAACTTTAGTTAATTTTAGTTGTGATGCTCTGCATCTAAGAATTGGTAAACTAGACGTTTATGAAGGTCTTTACTTTTGGCTTTGTGAAGTGATTTGTTTCCTTACTCGGAATTATGACGCAATCTGAATGATGAATACGCAAATATCATAACATCACTCCTAATATCCCCGAAGGTACATCGGAGAGTGTGCGAAGCTCCACGAGTGGATTCCACCATCTCCCTTCTTCCATCGGGAGACTAGACGTACTACAGGTTATCGCCCATACCTTGTCGATGTTTCACACATTAATTGTACAAAGCGCTTTGCTACATCTTTTATTATGCACTTAATACACACGAGCTTACACCTGAATTTGAATATTAAATTATGAAAATAAAATAGAATGGACCCCGCCTGCTTCCTTAATTGCTTGTTTAATTTAAAATGTGCTTGTTTTTTGTTTGCTTTTCAGTCTTGTCAGTCGGGTTTTTTAGTTTTTTAACAACTTTTTTTTACTTACTTAATTTACCTTTGCCCAGAAGGCCAGAAAGAGCAGCGGAAAAAAAACTAAGTGAAAATATCTATGGGTGGAGAGGGTTCAGAACTTCAAAGTGATGTTCTGAATAACCGTTTTAGCGTCGGTGTCCACCCTGTAAAGCTTCATTTCTTTTCCACTCTGGAATAAGATTGTAATTATGTTATTGTAATAACATCTAGTGTGTCGTAGTCTATGGTCGTAGTTTTGTATTGCCCACCAGCCACCAGCAGGGCTATTGCGTATCATTTTAAATGCCAAACCATAACCACTACTACACTAAACCATTTGTACTAAACCATAACCAATTCTCAATCAGCAGGGCTATTGCGTATCTCTTTAAACAACATTGTGTCATCACAATGTTGTTTAACATTCTTATTTAAATAACGTCAACGCGTGTTCAGAAACACTTTTGACGTGACGGCGTGTGACGGTTTAAAAACAACGTATTTATGCCATGATCTACATATTAATGCACTTGCGAAAATACACAAGAATATCATGAATATTAATAGACTGTCCACCCATTTATTTATTTTGGAAAAGGTTTTTTGAAGCTTAAGGCTTTGTTGTGCTGCTCTTTCGTGGCTAGCATATCCAACTTTGGCCGATAAACTACGAGCACAAAGTGGACATGTCAGAACACCATGCATGACACTATTATTTTTATTTTTTATTTTATTGTGTTTGGGTGGCTTACAGCTAACAATACAAACATTTATAGTGAGGTAATCAACGACAAGCCATTTACAAGCCTCCACAGTTAGCAATAAACTATTGTTGCACAAACTAATATCTAAGCATAATATCAAGAAATAAAATTAATATAACAAGAACATAAGTAGACAAACAATATAAATTTAACGTATACTATTGAAATTCATTACAAACAACAGAGCTTTTAGCCAGGGCAGTAGTAATTGTCGCTAAGCTGCTTGCAAACAAATCAATTGAGGGGTGTTCGTTCATTACAAGTTGGTTAAATGCTTTAATTGAGCGAAGCAAAAATGAATTGCTACGGTAAACTGTGCGGGCGTAAGGAGCACGAAGTAGATTTCTCAAGCGCGAATGCCGAGGTGGAACATTCAGGGATAGCTTAGAAAGAAGTTCAGGACATTCGATCCTTGATTGTGCTATTTTCACTAGGAACCGTATGTCAGATATATTTCTCCGAGTTACAAGTGGAAGTAAGTGGAATCGAACGCATCGTTCCTTGTAACTCAGGTAAGGGATTTTAAATTTATAACCTAAGTATCTCGTGAATTTCCTTTGTATTCGTTCCAATCTGTCTGAATGCACTGCATAATTCGGATTCCAAATTTGACTGCCATATTCGAGGTGACTGCGGACGTAAGCACAATACAGGATTTTTAGGGTTTTCATTCTCTTAAACGAACTGGCATTACGGATAATGAATCCCAGGGCTTTGGACGCCTTTTTGGCGATATGGTCGACATGATACTACTATGACAGTATAGCAAAGTATAATATCTGTATCTAAGAAAAAATATACTTATTGTCTGTTTATAGAATGACGAATGATGAAGAGATCACATCTGTAATCTGCACAACATTATGGCGGAATAATCTTTATTTTTTTTCGGAATTACTTTTGAATTTTGTGAAAATTAGCCAGCATTTTTGTACGCCCGCTGCCTGTATCATTAAACAGCGTTTAAACTCAGCGTTTAAACTGAAACCAGTGTATAATAATAAGCCCCACATTTTCGATTCACCCTTTAGAAATAATCAGCTTAACTCAGCAAAGAATAAAGCGTTAAAGAAAATCGTTTAAAAACAGTACAATGTCTTGCTAATAGCGGATTATGGAAATAGCTTGATTCGGACTTTTGAATGGCGCAAGTAAAGGGCGTCGCATACGAACTCGAGTCGATACCCGAAACATCGTTGTTAAAGTGGTCATTAAATCTGCCTAGCCTATTACCAACTGTTGGGGTTGGCTACCAGTCTTACCGGATTTAGGTGAATACTAGTATTTTATAAGTTAAAGGTGCTTTCCGATGCACTCAGGGAATGTCTGTATATCTCAAAGTCTGCCAACCACTTAAGACTAGTTGGCCCACCCCAGCCAGCTGGGGTAATACAATACCCTTTGGTAGGCCAAAGGGTATTGAATGTTAGATAGGCAGCCTCTCTAAACTATTGGTATTCAGCTGTATCTGGTTAGACGGGAAGCCGACCTCAAATTATTTTTGAGAAGAGGCTAGGCAGGTGATGGAAGCAATTTACGCAGAAAATGCCCAGTGTGCAGAAGCCTTAATCCGACCCGGGTTTAACCCGCAGAAACTATTAAAAACAAGTTACGCGGGAAACCTCTACAGTATTAAGTGAAATACGTTTTTAGATGAAACCGGGTGATGTGCGCAATAACCGGGTGGAGTTCGTTGTTTGTTTAAACTTTGGGTTTAAAGGTGATAAATGCTGGGTAATTAAGTCTGTATTTTAGGTAGTTCCGTAACTACAAGATATTTTGAAAGGAGGTTTTATGTATATTATAAAGGTACAAGGCTAAGGTTTGTGGGTAGTAAACTGCATGATCATTTTTTTGACGTTAAACTAATTTATTTAAGGTCGGCACACTATGTTTTCTTCTTTCATACTTGGTCAGAAACAAGAGTCCCTTTCTAGCCATAATTATCATCTTTTACAAAGTTCATTCTAACGTATATTATTTTCCTCTTCTATATCTATATATACAAAAATCAATGCCACTTTTCGTTGTAATTTCATAACTCAAGAACGGGCTCACCTATCCAAACCAAATGTTAAGGCTTTGTTCGGACTATTTAGGAGATGGTTTATGTGAAGTTTGCACAAAATCGGTCGAACGGTTCTTCATTTATCTATTTTTTTGTAACAAATGAATTCAATTAATGGCGGATAATTTTGTTAATGGGGATTTTGCTGTCTTGGACCAGGTAGGTGGCGCTGCTGTCAGGGCAGTACGATGTCTGCCAGGTTCGCTAGTCTTTTATGCTTCTCTTTTTTATCCACTTCCATACTTAAAACTTTCTTCACGACCGTTTTCTTATTACTCCATATCACATCCACACAGGCCACAACGATTACCTCATAACTTTTCAGTCTCCACCGTTGCCACTTTCAGTCAAAACTCTTTTGTAGGTTGTAGACTGTAGAGTAACAATTGAAATGGGAATAACGATTGTGAGCGGTTTTATTATTTCCTTGTTAGTAATCGTGAAATTAAGACTTTGGTAAGACTGGTTGTTTGGCCGACTGCGCCGCTGTCATCATCGTCGCGGGCGGCCGGCTTTGTCGTCGCCAGTGTAACGCGAACGTTAACGAACGTTCGCCGACTTTCAGTTCACTGACTGCCTGTAACAACTGCCTAAGATCCATATATGGCAGCCGGGACAAGAAAAAAAAAGAAAGACCCAAGTGGCAGTTATTATTAAGCCACGAACTAGGTATTCAAAATATTCTTCGTGGTCATATTATGTCTCCAATTAAGGCTTTTGATTTTGTGCTCTAAATTGGAAATTGATTGCTTCTTTGCTTCACCACGAAATATTTTACACAAAGGCCAAGCCGTGTACCATCGCCGTGAAAAAATAATCAAATAAAAATAAAATAGGTGACGTTACCACGCAATATCGTTGTCAATTTCATTAATTGAAAAGGCCGGAGTTTGTGGAACAAATATTTTTATTGAGCCAAATTTTAATTATAGAGGAGATCACTCAGTCAAATAAATTTGGTTCATCGCCGCAAGGTTTATAAAATGAAATATGGTTAGTGCCTGTTTCAGTGGTGGACCGTTTAATTAAAGCCTTGCTCAAACAATTTTATGACATGCTCAGTTTTCATAGCAATCAAATTTGGTTATAAATGTAGAAAACATTAAAAGCTAGTTAAAGTGGCACTGGGCTGGCAACGAATGCCGAAGGTTTGGTGATCGATAAACGAGTTCTAGCGTAAAGTAGTATCATTTTAATGTCACTTGTGTGGCAAAGAGAGAAGCTATACAAAAAGTCTAGCACCATCTCTTTCACACTGAGACGTTAGGATCTACGAGTGGAGACCGTGCATCGGCAAGAGTAGTGTAGGAAAAGGTCAGTAACAGTAAAAATGAACATGGGTGGGTTTTAGTCAGACCGTGTGACGGCATCACTAAGACTTGAGGACGGCTCATCTGATTTGTCTGTTTCTTGTCCGGACAAGGCTCACGCACTTCTCGTTTTCATCAATAATATATTGCACCCCTGCGAAATCGGGGTGGGGTCGCTAGTGATTGATATTAATAGACAAATATATTTAAATATACCTACTCTGAATTTAGTAATTATTATAGAAAACGGTGAGCGTTGACATAGATTGCGTTTGAAAAACCGACTAACACATGTTAGTACATTCTACAATACTGTAGGTACCTTATTTTATAACACTATGTGCCATATTTATGGTTACTAGATCAGGTGATCAGGCACAGGGCGTTTGTTACAAAACCCATATAAGCATTCGATGCAGCTGTGTTTTAGCTTCACTACAAAAATATCCCCAATATTCCCCAGTCGTTAATTATTATGACATTTAATTCTCCAGTAGATATTTTCCAGCCACGTTACATTACTGAAAGTGCCAATATCTACTGGATACAGATACCAATATCATCCATGGATACGGGATTATTGTGTCGACTCCATTAAAAACGGAGCGCTATGTAAACCGCATCGGGATGGTGATCCGATTAGGTTTATTTGCACTGGTTTTATTTAATTTCTGTTACATTGTTACTGAAAACTTTAGGTTTTTTTTAAAACATGAAATTACTTTTTCAGCTCCTTGAGTTCAGTTGAGCTACACGATAAGTTTTTTTTTGAACTCCTTGAGTTGAGTTGAGCTACACGATAAGTGACAAATGCTGACACATGCTGTTCTGACAGAACAGAAAGTCTGTTCTGTGGGTACTTCCATCAAGAGACCATCTCAGACACTGCAAAGTCCTCATGTAAGTTGACCAAGATTATACCTTAAAAGAGACTTTGACCTCTGATTTTATTACAGCTGTTTCTTCTCAGAGTAGTCAGTTCACAACCACTGGCCCAATCAAGTTTCAAAGTCAAAGTCAAAACATTTATTGCAAACCAAGTGTACAATGTGGTGTTTGGTAATTTTGGTTAGTAATTAAGCAGCCTTTTTCAAGCATTGCAATCTATTATTCGTCTGTCCTTATCATCCTATTCTAGTATGCATTAAACATTACTCTGAGTCATTTATTTTTATATCATGTAGTACAATTAAATAAAGAAATTATAGTTATGTCAAATTAAATGTTAATGATAGTGGATGTAATACAAATATTCACTTATAATACCACACGAGCTTCAAAATTATCGGGTATTTCCCGATAGGTTCGTTGCAAACAAAGTGCGAGTGATTTCTCCTGAAAAACTTGACGATTTTATTTGTTTGCAGGGAACCTTGAGGGAAATGCCAGATAATTTTGAAGCTCGTGTGGTATTCGGGGGATTATTTTTCCGTCCCAAATGTCGGCCAATAGAATTGCACCATGAGACGAAATGTACAGTTAACAAATAAGAATTTCATAATGAACATTTCCTTTGACTTTTTTATCGATGGTGGACAGAGAACAAACTCCAAATCGACTCATTTTCATGCAAAATCTCCAATTTTCACAATTGAATTCAACCTGTCAGTTTGACGTGTGGTTAATTTGACTGGATCATGTTTTGTTTTTTATATATAGCAACTACCAGAGAAAATTTTCAAAAAAATATCAGTATAATACCATGTAGGTTGTACCACGTGACGTCGAATGGTGCAATTCTATTGGTCGATATTTGGATCGGAAAAATAATCAGCAATATTAATATCATTTTTCTCAGGTTTTTCATTAAATGTGTAAGGGCCGGTTTTTCAATCACCAGTTATTTGACTAATAAGTTTGTTATTTTGACGGTGTTTGTTTAGACAATCTGTCAAAACATCACATTTATTCCTCAGGTAAAAGTTAACTGGCTATTGAAAAACCGGCCCTAAAAGAGTTAGTAAAACCTATTCGCAAGTTAGGTAATCATCATTACCCGAAGGTCCGAGAAATACTGGTATTCATCTGCATCCACTTACACTGGAAGCCAACCCCATCCTATTTGGGTAAAGGCTATTTGGATGATGAACTCTTCAAGCAAAAGTATGTCGTAGTAAGCAGGTAGGGAACGCCCTAGAAACACATACATCGACCTTATTAGTGAGGTTCATCAGAAAGGACAAAAAAACAACAAAACAAAAACAAAAATTGTTTATTGTGCCAATTAGGTATTACATTACATGTTATGTGTTTGGAGCCCCCATTTAGGCAAACCATGCCTGTATTAGAAGGCTCCGCTCTTTCAACATTTCATTGTCGTACACGTCATAAACTAACTAGAGGTAATAATTCATCATGTACTGCGACATTAAGGGTAAAATGCAATGTAAGTACATTTTCTGTATTTATATATAGCATGTACAAAGTAATCTTAATATATATATATTAAAAAAAATGTTTAAGTAAAGTTACAATAAATTTAAATTATTAACAGTAAAAATAAAACATAACCTATTCCCAGCGCAAGTGATGTAAAGTGGGGTGTGTTAAGTAAGTGCAAGGACAGGTGCGTGGTACTCTCAACCGACGTGCGTTTTGACCAGATCGAGATATGAAAGTGGACGAGGCAGAAGAGAAGGAGAAAGTAGGGTTGACACTAAGTGGCGTTCTGTGGTTTCTGCCTACCTCCATGGTAAAAGGGCGTGAGTTTATGTAGGCAGGTAATAAGCACATACTTACAAAATGTAGCAAACACCAGTAAGATAATTAATTTCAGTTAAAAAGCCATAAAGTCAAAGAGCCAGCAAATTGCTGGGTCACGTCAAGTTGGCTGCTAACGAGAGCTAACTTTGACGTCAGCCCGGGGCAAACGACTGGAAACAGGCCTAACAATGCACTGCGGAAAACGAAACGCGAATGGTAGTTTTTATTGTATGGTTATTGGGACACTGGTGTACTTTTTGGGAAGGTGATTAGAGGCGTTTTTACCGTGACTAATACGGCAATGTTAGTGACTTACTGCATATGTGTAAGAACTAATGACCCCACCCACACACCCTAGTGTTAGACCACACATGACCAAAAAAACGCGCAAATGAATACTTTGACTTTGAAACCTGCTAGTCAAGAGCAGATTTCTCAATTATTATGTTTTGAAAACTTGTTTCGTTGGTCTAGTGTTTGCAAGCGCGACTGTCGTGCATGCGGTCCTGGGATGAGATTCTCAGTTAAGGCAACGTGATATTATGTGTACATAGTTTACTCTTATGAAACCACACAGGTAAAACACTAGGAAGTGCCGAAGGGGGGGCGTTTTGGTTTTAAATAAGTAAAGTAAATTTTGACGTCCGAAAAGTGCTGATTATCAGCCTAATTTGAATAAATGACTTTTGATTTTGACACTAATATTATAAAGGCGAAAGTTTGTGAGTGTGTATGTTTGTTACTTCTTCACGCAAAAACTACTGAATGGATTTAAATAAAATTTGGTACAAAGATAGTTTATAACCTGGATTAACACATAGGATAGTTTTTATCTTACCGTGGGATAATTTTCGAGTTGTAGCGGGTGAAGCCGCTGGCAACAGCTAGTAAAGAATAACTTAAAAAAAAAAAATGTAATATTTGTTTTTTCATCAGGAATTTCTAAGTGGCAGCGATGTAGTCTGAATATGTGCCCGGTTGATGGTAATAGGCTCGTCCCCATTACAAGTGACTTAAGTTTATCTGTTTTTAATATTTCTATGGGGTGTTCTAATGGGTATACCTCTGCCTATACCTTCGGACATTACAGGCGTGAGATTTGTCATGATATAATCTGACAGCACGGTTGCCGCAGTGGCTCAAGCAATGGACTGCTGCGATCCCCTCACGGAACAAATATTTGTATGACCTACAGATAGTTGTTCCGGCTCTGGGTATTTTTGTATGTGAGTTTAAATGTTTGTTAACGCACCCACGATACAGGAGAAATTCCTAGTGTAGGGCAACGTTTTTTAAGAAAAAAATCTCTGTTAATAAATATCCCGCCAAAGTAGCTGACCAACTCCATACACCTACTGCAGAATTTCCGCTTAATTTCTACGACACTTCATAGATTATTTACCACTCCTGTATAGTAACCTCCCCCCCTAACTATCGGTTACATCAGGAGCGCATTAGTTATTTACTATCGTGCGATACGGTAACGAGACGCTATCCACAACCTGTCTGCTGGTACCGAACAGTGCTGAGAGAGGATCTAGAGAAAAAGGTAAAAAGTAATCTGATTTAGAATCGTGGTGGCATTTATTTCTGATTTCATCGCTACTTGAATATTTTGAATGAAGGTTTTGAAGTTATATACAAGGGCTTTTAGATTCACTGTTTTGTTTTTTTTTTTTATAACTGTACTTTGGGGGCGAGTTAAAACGCAAAATAAAAGAAATGCTCGAAAATGGACTAAACACTGGAAAATTAAATCCACCCTTGATCCCTAGGGGTCGAGCATTAACTACAGTTATAGGTCCAGTGGACACTTTATTTTTTGGGGGTCGAGGGGCCGAAAGTCGACTAAACGTACTGTGTCACTTCTGGGGTAATACCTTCCCTCCTAATTCCTTGCATAAGCTCTTTTCTTGTGCCTCCCGAACCAGTCCTCGCGGTTCGCGTCCAGATCTTCTCTTCTGGGCTGGTCTCATCCTCGGCAGCCCAGTCCATCTTCCGGCATCCATCGTGAGGAAACTTTTGCTCAGCGGTCATAGTATACACGACGGTGTCTGGTGTTTGGAACCCTGTCGAGTCGTAGCAGCATTCGCAATGTAAAAACCGCGTCAATAACATTTTAACAACTTAAGCGTGCGATATATGCTCTAAGCCAAATGGATTGAAGTCGAGTGAAGAAGTGCTAAAGAAAACAAAGTTTAAAGACCCCAAACAAAAACTAAATCTGTTTCTTCCAAACTGTTGATAACACCTAAGTGTACCAGAACGAAACATTTGAAAGCCATTTTAATTGTTTTCACCCTACTACTATTTTATAAATGCGAAAGTTTGTGAGGATGTATGGATATTTGTTACTCTTTCACCCAAAAACTGCTTAAAGTACCTTGTGACGGAAAAGGGATGCGTGGCGCAGGTAATAAATAAGACCACGCAACCAGTCTACATAAAATATATTGTATATAAAAGAAGGGTGTGGGAAGGTCTACGGACACAAACTCCTAAGGCCCCCTTGTGGGCCGCTGCTACTGCTCTGATAGCCGGCGTGGCGATGACAGCAGCGAAATGCCACGCTGGAAGTGTAAGGGGTGTTGGACAGCTGTTGTTCACGTCGACCCGGCTCGGCCCACGTAGCAAGTATGGCCAACAGGTGGGAAGTCCGATGCCGGCCCGTTATTGGCACGCACGACGGAACTAGCCGCGTATCTTGCCGATGTGCTGCACAGGCTTGAAGGTGTTCCTCTAACCGGAACTTTGGATGAAAAAATGTGTTCCTCCAGCTGGAACTTGGGACCCTGGAACGTGACGTCCAGCGTGTCAAGAGGTGGACAAAAGGTCACCTCCGCTGATTGCGACACCAAAAGCCAAGCAAAGCGAGCACCAGTGCGCTAATGAAAGTGTTGGTGGATTGTCACAATCAAACGGAGTTTACATGATGGGAAGAGTGAAAAAAGCAAGATAGTACATTTTGAGTGTGAAGCACGAAAAGTCTAAAATGCATTGAGCTGAAGGCCTTAAGGTGGCCCTCGTGTATGGCCTTAAGGCTATACACGATATAGCGTAGCATTAAGTCGGAGAAAAATAGGCATACATGCTAAGATAACCTATAAAATTAGGAACACAAAATACACACATGTTTAAGCTGTTCAAAACTTACCCAGTATCGCTTGAACGACTAAGCGCGCGAAAAAAATTGGGAATCAAACGAGCTTACCTGTTAAGCGAAGTCTTGATTCAAATTTTATGAGTGGTGATCTGAAAAATAATTATTGTTTACATAGGTAGTAATTCCCTTACGACGTATTAACACCGCGATTTTTAGATAAAAAAATTAAAAAATATTTTTTAAATATTGCAACATTTGCATCGTCCTTTCCCGTTTGACACACGAAACGTCACTTATTTTAGAGATCATAGCGTTAGGAACGATCTCTGTTTCCCATACAGAGTAGTTCCAAATGCCTACATTAACTTAGTTTTCCTGAAAGGTTAACATTTAATTAGGTATACTAATTATTGCAGCTTTGGGGTTGTTAGCTAGTGGTGGGTGGGTAATAATTATTTTTCAGATCACCACTCATAAAATTTGAATCAAGACTTCGCTTAACAGGTAAGCTCGTTTGATTCCCAATTTTATTTCGTGGTGATCTTCAAATAATTATTGTTTACATAGGTAGATGTTTAGAGTTGGCTGCAATAATTATTAAGTAATTGAATAAAATACAAATAATTCTGGATGTCAATTTGTGAACATTACTTGTGACTTCCTTACTTATGGAATATTATAGCCTCAGTAAATTGGTAACTTCGGCCGGCTTCCCAGCCGCCGCGCAAATAAAAAATCAACAATGTCTGATTCAATTGATGCCAGCTCTGACTTGATCTGCTGTTTGTGTTGTACTGTGAGAAGTTAGACATGGAGTTAAAAAAAAAATCAGTTTCACTTCAATTTAATATAACAAACTTTGAAATAATAGGGGTTGATATTCCTAACAACTGCTTCATTACTCCAATAGGTTAAAATAAAGAGCTTGCAGAACAACAAATATCTTTGTTTTAAATTTTGTTCTAAGTACCTATATTATCAGTTTATGACCCTGAAATGAGATTTTGATAGATTTTATCGGAGTCAAATTAATTTATTTTGTGATTTGTATAAGTAAAAAGTAGGTACCTATACATACAAAATGTCTCTCCAATTAGGTACCTACTTACATAAAATTGAATTGCTTTAAAAAGGTAAAATAAAAGCATAACAATAGAATCTGGTTCATTTGATATTAAAATTACATGCATCAAAATGTCAAAGTTTTGACGATGTAAGTAAAAAACGTTATTATTTAGGTAACTGGACAGGTGCACACATATTGGGAGCGTGCACGACATCAGCACCATTTCGCAAACGAACTACCTACAAGGGCCATATTATTATGTCAAATAGTGCATGGCATTTGCTTATTATTTAGACTGTAATGTTACTTTTTCCTGGTAGGAGCCAGAAAACTGTAAGGTCACAGTCTAGCCCCACGTTTTGTATAAAATAAAGTGAAAAAAATTGGTTTAGAAAGACAATAATTAGTGTTTTTTGAGGCATCAGTCTGTTAAAAACCAGTATACGGAAAAAATGGACGTTACGGTTTTATAAAAACTGGTTTTGAGAGTGTAAAACACGAAATAAGTTTCCAGTCGCAAACTATGCTGAAAAAAGATAAATTGATTTTATCTGATCACGTAAGGAATGTTGAAGAGCTAAGAACTAATGGCAATCGTTATCTAATACGAGCCAACATCATTCGTCGAACATTGGTGACCTTAACACCCTATAAAACGAGTTTAAACGTAACTTTTCTGCTAGCCTAAATCAAACGTACATTTTAGTATTGTACCTACTGTAGATAAAGTGCATCTTTTAATTTATTACAGATAAATAATTCTCAGGTTGTCACTGGAGTAAAATGCAGCTGCATTTATGACCCGAGCGGCAAATGCTAACATGTTGCTGCTTTAATAATTATGTTACATCAACAATATAGCTAATCATTCAAAAACAAGCTGTGAACAACAATGGGGAAATCCCAGTATTATTCTATTTGTTCATTGTAAATTTTTCAAATGGAGGTACTTTTAAGATATTTATCTTTCGTCATCACAGTGATTAGTATAAATAAAAGTTTTGAAAATAATAGGTAGTTGATTGACCAGACGAGATTGAGATTGATGTTATTAATTTCCTTCTTCCTTTATTATTTTATTTGTTGTGGTATCCAAGACTTCTGTGGTATTTTCAAGCTTTTTGTGGTTCTTAGTTTGATTAAGCATGTATTTCTAATATCTAGCTAGAGCATCTGACTCGTAAACATTCTCCTTTCAATTTACTTTAGGGTGTACCGTTGTAAACTGGAAACATAACTCGGACTTGCTTGAGCGTCAAATTGAAATGTTTTTCTATGAAAATGTTGACTGCAAATTTTATTGTCAAGTATTGAATACCATGGCGATCCATCAACACTAAAACAATAGTTATTAAATGTCCTACAAAATATAGAGCAAATAAAATTGATTTGATTGAAATTGTTAAGATTATGTCAAATGTCATTTATTTATTTCTTTTTACAGCCCTATTACATGGGTGCACCACTGCCTAACCCTTCAGGGATATCAGGCGAGATGTTATGTTATATTCACGTTCATTTTTGCAGTTTTAATACACCAACAATAATGACCCATTTCCAGGACAATATTTACAAGTTTCATTATGCCCGTTCTGGGGCACATTTCTCACAAATCCAGACTCTATGCTCGATACTGAGAAATTCTTAATGGAAAAAATGCTCCGCGCACCAATACTGGTGCTCTGCTATGCATGATCCAGGAATCGAACCCAGGACCCCATTCCCAGCGGCGCCTGCAGCCAATAGGTCAACGAGGCAGCAGACCAACAATGCAAATAAAATGACATTGGTCATTATTATATCAGTTTTCACTACTTTGTATATCAATAATTGTGATTGTGATTGTGTGTGTGAAGGTCTGTTTTTAAATTCATTGAGGCTTTTACTCTTTCATTTGTTTAGATATTTTAGTGTACAATCTGGGTGATTGCAAAATACACACTTTAGTGTACATAAACTCTGTTTCAGTGTAGTTTACCTGAGCAATGCAGGCTTTCGACAATAATATTATTATTGTTTTTGTCAAAAATACATGATTCATAAATATACAGTGTAAAGGTACTTGTATATTTTCAAAATGTTACCCATGAAGGTATTACCTCAAAATATAAGTGTATACTGCAAGGTAAAAACAACCTAACGGTGGTAAGCCACCAGCAGTACGGTCTTATTTATAATTTTACTCAGCATATGGGTAAAGAACATAGGAAAACTTACAAAGTTTCCTAAATAATTGTCTATTTGAGTTCTCCATGACACATCCTTATTAATCAAAGCTCCAGATTTGTTACTTGAAATATGTGGCACCTAATACTTACCTCAATGTTCTAACCACAATCCTTCATGTCAGCACTCGTGTACACTCCCCCCCCCCTTTGTTTTCTATATTGTTTTGCTTTAGTCCTTACTCATACTATCATAGAGTAAAAGTAGTAAAGAAAACAAATGCCCAGATGAAAAGTTAAAATTCTTCTTTTATGTTTGCCCATATAAATGAGTGGTTTGCTTGTCTATGATGTATTAATCAGACACAACAAGTTACCTGTCTGTTATTATTAGGTAGGGTCTAAGTGATTTTCCCTGAAAATACTTTAAGGCATAGTTAATTGCAGGGCACGCCACGATAGTGGCGGTAAGTCCCCTCTTTGAGGAGTGGCTTGAGAGGCGCCACGGCGCCCTCACCTTCCGTCTGACGCAGGTCCTCACCGGACACGGTTGTTTCGGGAGGTACCTGCACCGAATCAGGCGGGAGGAAACGCCCGGATGCCACCATTGCGAGGATCGGCCGGAGGACACGGTGGAGCACACAGTGGAGGTGTGCCCCGCTTGGGCGGAGCCCCGCCGTGTTCTCGTGGCGGCGATCGGCGGCGGCGACCTCTCGCGCCCGGCCCTGGTGCAAGCCATGGTCCGGGGCGAGGAGGAATGGGACGCCGTCGCCTCCTTCTGCGAAGCAGTGATGCTGGCGAAGGAGGTGGCGGAACGCGAGAGGGAGAGAACCTCTCGTCCCAGCCGCCGCGGGAGGCGCTCCGGGCGTCGGGGGTCCCGCGATGACCTCCGGCCACCGTAGACGCGGGCCTGTGGACGGTGAGTGATGGGCTAACTCGCCGTCCGTCCGTCTCACGACGAAAACAGGCCGTGTCGACGGCGCGTTCGTGTTCCACGCGCGCCTCAAAGAGATGTCAGCAACATGGGAGGGGCCCGAAAGGGCCGACGCCTGTCGGGGCCGCGGGTAGTCCAACGGTTATCGCGGCCTCGACATAGAGGGCGAAGAAGGAACATGGGTGGTTTTTAGTCAGTAGAAGTCTGACACTCCCTTTCGCTCTGCCCAAGAGCGGGAGGGGTTATTCGATGATTTTACACCCACCAAAAAAAAAAAAAAAAAAAAAAAAGGCATAGTTAATTTTTAATAGCATTTTAAATTACAACATGATTAATTTAATATTGTACCAATAGATTTCTAGGTAAAGCAACAAGTTACTATTGGGGATGTTATTTTAGATTGGGCCTATACAATATAATGGTAATATGTATTATCTTCTCCTAAAAGGGGGGGGGTGGGGTTTCAGAGTTAAAATAATTTGAACTGGAACTAAAAAAGGTTTGGTTGATAGTCATAGACAGGCTGTTAAGACCTCGAAATTCTGTCAGTCTATAAACCTTTTCCCTCTCAATACTAATTGTTTTGAGTATTGGGACATTACACTGCATAGTATTTTCAACCATGTTTCATTTAATTTATCCAGAAAATAAATGGTTATACATTTAATATTGTTTGCATTTGGTTGGTTATGTGCTTAGGTAACTTTAATTTATAACCAATGATGCTTCCATAATATCATACTTAATGAAGAAGCTGTGAAAGAGATTTCACTAATTGTGGCCATGACATGCTGAGAGAATCTCATAATAGAGCATGTGCAATCATGATAACTCTGTGTCAGCCAGCAGAATGCAAATAGGGCTGTCGAGTAACTTGTATTCGCTGATAAGATTTCAGGTGGCAAAGTATGGTCACACATTCACTGCAATATTATATACATTAGCAAGACTATAATGCACATTTGATATGCAAGGTTGTCTCGCAACCATTGTGCTCATAGATTAAAAACATGTTTATAAATTTATCTGACCAGGGTCAGGATTTAGGGTTCGACTGTGAGGTCTATTATAGGTATTTTTAGTGTTAGCATTGTCCAATGACTTTGCTAAGGACATCTCGTGCCACACACTGATATTTTGCTATGCAGCTACTAACATACGATACATGTTTTAAATTTACATGGAAATGGAACTCACCCGCTGTGCCGATTATAGATATTTTCAGTGTTAGCATTGTCCAATGACTGCTAAGAACATCTCATGTCACACACTGATAGTTTGCAATGCAGCTACTAACATAGGATACATGTTTTAAATTCACATGGACATGGAACTCACCTGCTATGCCGATTAAAGATATTTTCAGTGTTAGCATTGTCCAATGACTGCTAAGAACATCTCGTGTCACACACTGATAGTTTGCAATGCAGCTACTAGCATAGAATACATGTTTTAAATTTACATAGAAATGAAACTCCCCCGCTATGCCGATTATACATATTTTCAGTGTTAGCATTGTCCAATGACTTTGCTAAGGACATCTCGTGTCACGCACTGATAGTTTGCTTTACAGCAAGTAATATAGGGTACTTATGTTTTAAATATACATGGGCATGGAACTCACCTGCTATGCTGAGTATAGGTACCATTTACAGTGTTAGCATTGTCCAATGACTTTGCTAAGGACATCTCGTGTCACGCACTGATCGTTCAAGTTCCAGCTAGTACATAGGAAATATATGTTACTGGGGTGTCGCGCACCCACTGGAAAATACTTTAAGAAGCTTACAGCACACATGTGGTTTACAGTGTTAATGGCCCTCGTAACGCTTGAATAAGCACTGTAGATGTCACTTATCCTGGGGTCAGTTAGAGCCAGGCATTCTTACGCCTAATGGTAGGGCTACAAGGGTTACAAGTTCACTGCTGTGGTCGGCTGCGTGAGCGTCGTCCGTAGGTATTTGCTCAGATTTCTGCGTCTCAGGTTACGATTTTCACTAACGATGCGCTTAATACACTTCCTGTCAACAAAATACTGAGTGTATTTTGTTATTTCGATAGAATTCTAGAGTAATCATAATTAAAACGAATAATTGGACGAGAAAGAACTTTTTTCTTGCGGTGTCAATAACGCGCGAAAAAGAAAAGTGACGTTTCGTGTGTCAAACGGGAAAGGACGATGCAAATGTTGCAATATTTAAAAAATATTTTTTAATTTTTTTATCTAAAAATCGCGGTGTTAATACGTCGTAAGGGAATTACTACCTATGTAAACAATAATTATTTGAAGATCACCACGAAATAAAATAACCGTCAAGTGGCCGGCGCGCTTACGTCATCGCCGATAACGCCCGCCGGGCGGCCCGCACATGTTGTAAACAAAGAGGATTCGTGACTTTGTTTCTGGAAAGTTTGCTAAAGACTTGATGTTTTTTATAATGCTCATGAACGTACCTTTTGAACTGTGTTTATTTCGTTAGACAGTATGATTTGTATATTTATAAAATCGGTTGTAAATACGAACATTGAGAATTTTTACCTTATTTTTCAAATAAATGGCTATATAAATAAAAAACAAGTGATGACATATATATTTTAAAGTTTAAAATGCATGGTGTGATTATGGTTAATGTAAAAAATAAATAAAACCACTTCGTATAGTAAAATATTTATTATTTACAAGCTTCCCAAAACATCGTAAAAATTGTTGGCGAACGGAAGTTTTGCGACCAGACTAAATATTTTTTTACTATATAAATCTGATAGATAGAATAAAAATATTGGTACCAGTTTGTAGCTTATTTAATACTGTAACATAGTATATGTAACAAACGTGGCAGTAGAATAAACACTGTACTAAATTTAAGGTACAGAAGACGCACACAACTGTTAACAAAAAAAAAATACTTGAATTCGTTTTCTAAAAATGTTTTACAAATTTGATTAAACGATAAAATATTATTAATTAGATGATACTTAATTAAATACCCTTTCCAAATAAGTATTTATTATTACGACTTAATTGGAAAAAGTTAGAAGCATTACAACTTGATCCTGCTCAAAGGCAGTCAAAGGTACCTCAAATGCAGTACAATAAGGCTGGGTCACATGGTGAAAAAAACCAGATCCGGACTGCGGTTCTATTAAATCCGATAATCTATTATTGATGTAGCGTTGAAAACAGTAACAAATCGATTATCGCTCATTAGTATAGAATATTAAATTTCTATTGTTACCCGACTGCAACAAGAAAAGTAATAATTAAATGTAATATTCGTTTCTATGCTACTCATAGAAACTAAGCTAGTGAACAGATTTTATTTTTTATTTTATTTTAACAAATGAGATATCATTAGATGCGTCGGGATGCTAGTTACGTGGTTTAAAAAGTGACGACAATTTTTAACCGACTTCAAAAAGGTGAAAGTTATCAATTCAGATGCATATATTTTATACTTTAGAACTGGATCGGGCATATACCTGTCGTACGGCAATTCCGATTCACCTAGATTGTATTTTAGAGCAAACCGCTGATGGATAGTCCTGGCTACAAGGTTGTATCTGTGCAAGTATCCTTCGTTAGCTAGACCATACGCGTGAACACCCAGCGATAACGTGACGGATTGATTCCCCGGATGTATTGACGGATTTGGAAGATTCTTTTTTGTCCGATCCACTACCATTATATCAGGCTTATTGGCAACAATAATCCTGCCAGTGATGATGGATCGATCCCAATACAATGTGATATGGTCATTTTCGAGAACTGTGTCATGCACATACCTGTCGTACGGCACTTCCGATTCAACTAGGTTGTATTTTAGAGCAAGTTGCTGATGGATAATCCTGGCTACAAGGTTGTGTCTGTGCAAGTATTCCTCATTAGCTAGACCCTTCATGAGAACACCCAGAGATAATGTGACGGATTGATTCCCCCGGATGTATAGATGGATTTGGAAGATTCTTTTTTGTTCGAAGGAAGTTTTATCGTGTTTATCTGCGTGTGTGTTTGTGGAATATGTCTCCCAAATGGATGGACCAAATTTAACACGTTTTTTAACAGAAGGCTGATTTTGGGGAGAAGGTCCCCAAAATCAGCCTCCTGTTATGAGCGTGTACGCCGTACGTCATTTCATATAAACTTTCAAGTCTTTATTTTTCGAAATGATTGAACCGATTTTAATGAAACTTGACACACATAAACAAGATACATAGTCTAAAAAATTAGTAGGAAACATTTTCGAAATGTCTTATTTAAAAAAATGTTTGTATGGACACTTTTAAATAGGGCTAATTTAACTATCACACTATTTTTATTTTCACAAATGTTGTCTACTAACTTTTTAGTCCTATGTATCCTGATGGGTATAAAGTTTCATTAAAATCAACCGATTTTAATGAAACTTCATACCCATCAGTTATATCGAAAAATAACGACTAGAAAATTTGTACGAAATGCCGTACGGCATACACGCTCTTAATAAAACGTCTTCTTCCCAAATTTATGACATTTCCTATGGCTCTTCCTCTAAGTAATATGATATTTTTTAAAGCACCCAATAATACATAGACTTACTTCGCATGTGTCACACGCCCAGACCGTGCGAGTGTCTATTTTTGCTCTCGCGCACAATTTGCAGCGCGTTCTGCCGCTAGTTTTGACGGGAAAATGGCCAGTTTTAGGCACCTGAGCCGGCAGAGGGACTCGAGGAGGGTTACATTTTTTTAAAATTTCGTCCGCCAATTGCATCCGAAACTGTCGATGAGGTATATTATTTTTAGTACCATTTATTACATAGGCGTTATGTATTGACACATTGAGTAACCTGCGAAACACTTTTTTATACCAGACTAAATTTCGGATTCTTTCCACGGGGAATGCCTGTAAAAGTTGGTCTTTTTTATCGACACCCCCCATGGAAATATTATAGTCCAGTACCACTTTGGGTTTGAATTTATAAACCCCGTGTTTCTCTTTCCCACTGATTTCCACTTTGTGATATGTGGAAATCAGTGAGACTAAATTTGAGTCTCTCCACACAACAATTGAGAGATCCTGGGTTTGGCTAAAGGCAATCTCTCCTGTGCGCATATTATTTTTGGTTTTGTTCCGTAGGCTATCTGGAACAAATTGCCGATTAAGCCTAAGAGTCCCTACGGTATCTGTTTTCCGAGCTTTTAAAGTTCTTGATAACAGAGGTGAATTATAGAAGTTATCCATCAGTAACGTGTGGCCTTTGTCTAATAGAGGGCGAACAAGACGATACACAATTTGGGATGTGGCACCCTCAGGTTCGTTAAAATCTCTTTCGCAATTATTCGCTTCAGCTACTTGATACCAGCCCTGATTACCAGCATAGACCTCCATCTTCCATAAGTATCCTGTTCGGGACTCACACAGCTCATAACTTTTTATACCTACCCGAGTAGCTTTGGTGGCAATGAGCTGTGAGAATGATAGTCTCCCTTTCCAAAGAAGGAGAGATTCGTCTATCGCAATATTCTGCTCGGGTAGGTATAAACTGCTAAATTTGTTATTTAAATGGTCTAAAATAGGTTTTATTTTTAATAGTCTGGTGTGTTCACGCGTATGGTTGTCACTCACCGAAGTGTTGTCAATAAAATGAAGACATTTTTTAATTAAAGTGAACCGTTTAAATGGCATTATGTCTTTAAAATTGCCAATTCGAAGATACGGCAGTAGAGGGTACCAATACTCCTTTTCGACAGGATTTGGGACGAAGCTATGTAACATAATTATAGCAAAAAAGGTCCAAACATCGTTTCTAGTGACATCCTTCCATTGCTTTATCCTAGATTGTTGCGGTAAATTGGGATGGGTTAGTAAATGGTAGGCATATCTATTTGTCTCTTTTACTATAATATCTATCACAGTTTCGTCCCAAATCCTCTCGAAAATGTCGAGTGGGGTCATACCCTCTACTGCAAAAGTTGGGCCAGATGGACCATTAAAAACTTCCCGCTCTGCCGTGAAAATGTCAGCATCACTGCTCCAGGGAAAATCTAACATATCCCCCTTACCTGCAATTGCCCTCAAAACAGAATCGTCGTGAGCGTCCAGGTCATTCAATTGCTGCAACTGTTGAGAAGGGAGATCAAACAGGTCTGATGAATAATGATGTCTTCCGTACTGGTGTTCGACAATTTCCACGGTATCTGTATCCAGCAGATCTTCGTCGATATCGCTACCCAGATTTTGCCCGATATTTAGTTCCCACTCAGCAATCGTATCCGCAGGGTCTAAAGGTCTAAGCAGTTAAGGTATGGGTCGGCGCTGTAAGTAATAAGCAAGCAGTATTTAATATTCAACAAAACTAGCTGTTGCCCGCGACTTTGCTTGCGATCCAGGATGTAAAGTAGCTTATGTCCTTCTCCAGTAAAGCATTTGTGAATAGCTATGCTGGTCTACTCATGTGAATTTTATCCAAATCCGTTTAACCGTTGTATCGTGAATGCGTACGAACAAAAAAAAACAAACAAGCAAAAACAATTAATTTATAATATTTTCTATGTATGTAAAATATGATATAAAATTGAATTTAAAAACACCAGCATAAACGATGATATAAAATTACAAAAATCCGTATCCGAAATCCGGATCTTAATTTGGAGGAATAAATCCACCATGTAAACCAACCCTTACATCAATCAGATTGCAAGATGGCGGACCAAAGTGGGACTCTTGAATAAATCTTTAAATGTTGAATTAAGATTGTAATATTTACGTATTCAAAGACCAGAATAATCATTAAAATAATCATTGTTCGATGATTTGAAAGAATCACAGACGAAATCAACGTAATCACACCAAAAAAACAACAAAACATTTTGAACCATCTTCTTCGAACCGTACCGGTTTCGGAATATTACGGAAATAACGTACTAATTTACTTACCGACTTGAATCTTTCACTAAATCCTTTACTTTAGTAACTGAATAACACACACAAATAGAATTCTTGGTGTTTTTAATGTAAAAACACTAAAAATACAATAAAAAACTTCACGTACCGTACCTGTTCAATTACCGTGCAACGCGACCACAACAATCAACTGCCAGTTTGACGTTTATTTTTCAATCTTTGACTGAATGATTACTAGTGTTGTCGAACCTTAAACTGATCAGTGATTCAAAAGGAACGATACGTAATTTTGCCAGACAGAAATAACTTTTAATTTAAGAGTTTTAAGGCTTTATTTTCAAACACTCCCATAACATTTCGTTTGGGTACTCGACATACCCAAGGTCGCTCAACTACAAAAAACGTTTTGGGTACTCGACGTACCCAAAGTCGTTCAACCGGGGCGTTATGTTAACGCTGAAGTTAAATGCACGATTGCGGAGAAATATCAAGATTGGCCTATAACCTATAGCCTGAATGATGGCGAGAGGTAGGCACTCGTAATGGGCGCAGGCGCGCGCCCGCTAGGAACGCACGCCTACGCCGGAGACCGAATTTGCAGTGTGCAGTGTCACCGACTTACGTCGTAATGACATCTCTGCGGAACAAACGGCTATTGGTTGCTCTGCTCACTTTTAGTGATGCGCGCGCGCAATATACGTCGTTCACACTTATAATAGGGTTTACCACAGCACTACAACTTATTATCTGTGGTTATTATTTTTTGAAGTCTGCGGTTCTTTGACAGTTGATGCCCGCAGATGACCCGCAGTCGGGTAAAAACACTGCAACATTCCGTTGCAGTTTTTTTATTGTTAAATTAGTTATTATGTTTTGATAATGTGCAAAATGTAACGTACTACGTTACAACCTACTTAGATGAAATTTAGCACACAGATCATTTAAAATTTGGAAAAGTAATCTATGTTCCAGATTGTAAATGATCTGTGTGCCAAATTTCATCTAAATCCGTTTAGTAGTTTTTACCCGACTGCGGCGAAGCCCAAAAGAAGGGTTATGTATTTGGCGTGTATGTACGTCCTTTATTTGTTCCCTCATAACTCCTAAACGGATGAAGGGATTTGAATAAAATATACGTCGTTAGATTCGTGTTGATGGCGCAAGTGTCACTGGCTACATTAAAATAAAAAAACAAAGAAATTTATGGATTTTGGGGGCCAAGCGGATTTAAAAAAAAACCATTACCATCGAGTAGGGTATCAACATGAAGGGTTTTAAAAGTAAATTACAAAAATATATGACACTTATAATAATATGTTTAAAAGAAAAGTCACAAAACCTATAAACAAACACGAAAGTTAAATAACCTGCGAAGAATTTTACGCGATCAACGAAAGAACAAACACAAAATAATAAAAAGTTGGAAATAAAAAAAAGTAGTTAAAATACTAAAAAAACCCGACTGAAAAAACTGAAAAGCAAAAAACAAGCACTTTGTAAATTAAACAAAGCTTTACCTACCTATCTAACCCAATTCTGTAATTTATTTGCTCAAGATTTGTTTAATTTAAAATGTGCTTGTTTTTTGCTTTTCAGTTTTTTCATTTGGGTTTTTTAGTTTTTTAACTACTTTTTTACATAGATTTTTTTTTAATCCGGTACTAAAATCCTGTGGTACAATTACCAAATTCCATGCCGCCGAAGCCGCGGACACGGTTTGCGCAGTGGCTCAGGCAATGGACTGCTGCGCTGCGTGTCGCGGGTTCGATCACCGCACGGAACTAATATTTGCATGACTTACAGATAGTTGTTCCGGGTCTGGGTATTTGTGTATGTGAGTTTAAATGTTTGTGAACGCACCCACGATACAGGAGAAATTCTTAGTGGCCCCGCACCAGGAATTTCTCCTCCTTCAACGTTTTTTAAAAAAAAAAGAAAAAGAAAAAAAAATAAGCTAGTGTCTCATAAATTCCTAAGAGTTAAAAAGTCACATATCGTTTCATTCGATCAGACTTGGCTACGGGTATCATTTTATCGGAAGACGAGGCAAAAACTGTGTGGGTGTAATTACTTTACGAATATCGTCAAAGTGTAACGTCTATGTGCGTGGGAGACTATAATTTGAGGATGTGAATTTCTAGAAAGTAGATGATGAAGAAGCCGATGAATAGCTTTTCGTATTACGGGTACGTAAACTGGAAGAAATTAAGTCCAAAGTAGTTAGTATGTGTACGAATAAACGATTCTGATTTTTTTACTCGCTAATTAAATGGGCTGTGGTGTACTTCTTAATTTTTTTGGGTTGTTTCTTCCAGCTTATCTCCGTTTATTTCTTAGATCGTAAGAGCTATGAACGTTGCTAAAGCGACCAACTAAGTCGTAGAATGGTATCGGTTATCACAAAAGCTTACGACAGAGGATTTCGAGAGTTACATATCAAACCAGAAAGATGTAAACTAAACTGTATTTGGTTTCATCACTTTTAGTTAAGTCTCTTGTCAAACTTGTTTCATTAGTTTTACTTAAACAAAAACAAAATATACACAACATAACATCGCGCTTGTAATTTCTGAAGGGTTACCAAATAGTACACCAACATTTCGCCAGTTTGTTTCGCTCCCATTGTCATAGGGAACGAAGCCTATTTCTATCAACCCGGCACAATTTCAGATTCCGTGGCTCTTACTGAGAAATAGTGGTCGCAAGCTTGACTATTGTAGGTATTATGTCTTTCCTACTCTTCCGCTATTCTTTTCTGATTAATTTCGTTGCGGGATCCAAGACAGTTAAATCGTTTCTCTGGGACTTCGTCGGGCTTCATTGTCTCGGCGCTTTTCTTGTGGTCGCCACTGTTGATTCTGGCTTACAGGAGTTACAGTGGTTTGGGAATAATGCAAAAAAAAGAAAGCGTGACTATTGAGCATGCAAAAATGAGATACCGCGGCCTCGACACAAAAGGCTAAGAAGGAGCATGGGTGGTTTTTAGTCAGTCAGTAGAAGTCCCCCCTCCCTCCACCGAGAGCGGGAGGAGTCATTATACTGATTTACACCTCCCAAAAAAAAAGGCCTGGGTTTGATGTCAAGGTCGGGGGCAACGTCTTTATGTTTTTCCATCAGGAATATCTAAATAGCAACCACGGAGCCTGGGTTTGTGCCCATATGATGAAAATAGGGTCGTCGGTCGACTGGCGAAATGATTAGGTTAGGTACATTATCTACTCTTGTTTAATTGTTATCTATGTCTTTCCCAAACCCCTCGGGAATTACAAGGCGTGATGTTAACATGTGTTACACTACAAGAAAATGTACCTATTAATCATCACACATTCCTATTAAAACCCACTTTATTTCAGGGTACAATAATTCCCAAAGCCACAAAAATTAACAGAGTAGCCCCAGATGTTCAGGAGGCTCGTAAAATTCCTCGCCATACGGTAACCCTAACTTATCCCAACTTTGACGTAGAACAGCCTGTACCCAGCATTATCTGACCCCTTGTATAAAGAAGAAGAGGACAAAATGGTGTGCGAAGGGGGGTCAGGTAATACTTGCTTTGACTGCTGTGGGACACAAATTGATTTTGCAAGCGAACTCTGTCGGGAAGTGGTCCCCTCATTAATTTGATTGAGTTATGGCGTCCGTGTTTCATCCCTGCTATCCTTGGACGATGATATTTTTAAATAACTAGCTTTTGCCCGCGGCTTCAAATCGGAATGTTTCTTAAAAGTATAAATAAAGTACATGATCATTTCGATCTAAAGTTTGTTCAGCAAAATAAATGCAAGAAGCTCAGAAACAGTTCGAAATTAAAAGTTGGTATGAAAAATCGTTTTTTTTTGTAATTTACAAAAATAACGATTTTCCATACCAACTTTCATCCTCTATTTGACACCTTTAGGAGTTTAATTTCGAAAAATCCCTATTCCTAGTCTACATTATTTTATTTATTTGGGAAAACAAAAAATTACACATTATGATTTACATAGAAAAATTATAAAGGGAAACTGTGCAAAAAAATCAGCTTTCTAGGTCCAAGGTTTAGGGCTGGGAAAGAAAGGAAAATTAATGCCCATTAATGGGTTAGTCAGTCAGTCAGGACCTTCCTTTTTTATTTATGTATATATAGATAGCCTGGTTTTGAGTGGATGTTAAGTAAATCCAGCTTTGTCTTTAGAAAAGGGTTGGTATGGAGATTTCCCCTTTTGTTCTTTAGTCATTTTAATATTAATATTTTGCTTTGGCTTTATTAAAGTTTATAATGGTCTTGTTATTTGGGTAAGGACATGCATAATACATTTTTGGTAGCTACAAAAGTGGTTTTACAATGTCAGAGTTTCGTACGTAAGCTTACACGGAAATTGGGCTGACCAAGACATAAATGGAATAAGAAAACACGGTGTCGGGGTCGGCTCCCAGTTTAACCAGATGCAGCTGAATACCTGTCTTTTACATGGAGCGACTGCCTATCTGACCTCCACAACCCCGTTAGTACTGGGCAATACGATACCCTTTGGTAAGAAAGAAAGAATAAGTATTTATTGTTTCACACAAGACAGAAAAAATTGACTAAAAATAATAAAAATTAAAAGCTTAAAACATAAAGAGAAACACTTAAAATTAGGACACACAAAAGTTTAAATTAAAATTAGTCCCGTATGAAGCCAAAAGGGCACTATCTCAGCATGGTGCTGTAACATTGACAAATGTCACAGCGCTAAGACTAAGGTGTAAGACTGGTTGTTAGACTTTTAGTTCACTGACTACCTGTAATGCCTACCAAAAGATATGGCAGCCGGGACCAACAGCTTAACGTGCTTTCCAAGGCACGGAAAAAGCTCTGTATGCAACGGGTGGTCACCCACAAAATCAAAAATCAAAATCAAAACTCATTTATTCAAACTAGGCTGATAATCAGCACTTTTCGAACGTCAAAATTTTACTTTACTTTACTTATTTACAAAAGACAGTCCCCCAAAACGCCCCCCCTTCGACACCTAGCGCCTAGTGTTTTTGCTGGAAAGAAGAAGTGGCGGAACAAAGTTTCCAGCACACATCTGTCTGTTAGGTTGGTAAGGCAAGTATAAAAAAGTATATAATAATAAAAAAAGACATAACATATCAGTAAACTAATCTTGGAGAAAGAACATAAATAAATAACAAACATTGTCTTGTGTTCAACTCAGCGACCAACTAACTGTTCTTATCATTTAAATAGTCGTTAATGGAATAGTAGTAGCTTTTAAACAAAGATTAGATTTTACTTTGGGTTTAAACGCATTAAATGGCAAGTCTAGAAAAGAAGATGGCAGTTTGTTATAAAATGTTATACCAATAAGAAAACACAATATATGAAAAGAAAAAAATAACAATGTTTCTAAAAATTGGAAATAAAGTACAGAAGCCAGCACAACAAGCTAACCAAAACTGCATTTTATTTCTAATCAATTTTGAACCTAATGCTATAGCGATAAAGTGGACATTCTATCTCCAAGGGCAAAAAACTCACAATCAGTCCGAAATTAAACGAACACTGAAAGTAAGAAAGTTTTCTCGTTAATAAAACTTGCAATGGACAATTGAGTTAGTCGATTCTCGCAATAATTCGATTATAACAATCGACTTGGTCCGCTTATAAGTTTAGGAGTTCAATAATCGAGTATTCGTAAGGGACTGGATTATCTTAGAATGCACTGGTAAAAAGAACTTACTGTTTTATGTACTTCATCATTACTGTTGCGTATAGACCTACTCTTTATGTGTCTTTGTGTACTATTTGTGGTAATTTTTGGTTGTTTACAAATAAAGCATTCTGATTCTGATTCTGTCTCTCTTCTTTGTTCTCTTGAGCCTCATCCATCCGTTTCCCGCTATCCTTACGATATCGTCAACCTCACGCACTTCTGGACGGCCCTGGTTTCTTAGGCCCAACCTTGGCCACAATTTGGTCAGAACCTTACTACATCGTTTTATGCACTTAGTTGGGAATAAAACTGGTGGTCAAAATCATCCTGACTGCCCATAATAATCTGCTTTACCAGAGGCTACTTTACTTTATAAGTGCGTTCTTGCGTCCTAGCGTCTTGGTAGACAGACAGACCGATAAAAAAGTGTTCCTCAAGGGTTTTTTTTTCTTTTTACGTACGGAACCTTAAGAAATGAATTGACAGAGTTCTCGCTGGCCTGTTCTCGTTGCTTCCTCGTCTGTGGCGGACAGTATACCTGTAAATAACATTAGACAGGTATCTTGGTTGAGCAATTCAATTCAACTCCAGCCCTCGAAGGAAGTCAGACTCAAGTAAAATTAATTAGATTGGTGCAATATCTGAGTGATTGATTTACAGTACGGTTTATGGGTTCAATTTCTGTATGGCATATTTGTTTTCCCTGCAGTACTTTAGTTCACGTTGTTGGTTTCTAAGGCTTGTGTTGAAAGCTGAGGTTTCATTTTCTTAAAAAAAGAAGTTAAAAAACTAAAAAACCCCATTGAAAAAACTGAAAATCAAAATATAAGCATGACGGCGCCGCGACATTTAGAGGGTTAAGAAACTTCTAGAATCGGCTGACGTTTCTTGACTCTGACGCAACTCCGGGCTCTTTTGACACACTACCGTTGGACGGAAAAATAATCCGCTAGCATCTGGTAGAAGCAAGACGTGTTCGGTGGAGCGTCGTGTTAACTTTACTAATTACAAGGAATTGATTGTGATTCTGTCGATATATCGTTAAAAATAATAAGCGTGCTTAGTTTACTATCTCTAGCACGTGGTTTTATTCTCCTCGCCCGTTTACCCACGATAGCTCGGCAGTAATAATGAACCCGCAACCGACTGATGATGGCCATGTGCCGTTATCAGAAGTGGGATGTGAAGGGCTTACTTCAGAGGAGAATAGCAGTACGCGATCTACGGCGCCGGCATCAGAACCAAGCCTTCTCATCAGATGGAATTGCAAGCCTGTCTCAACAGATGGAATTGTTTTTATCCCGATTGCTGGCTATGTCGCAGCCGCAACTTTCGAGCAACACGTCTACCCAGTTGATTGAGTTCGATCCTGATGGCAACGAATCGGACATCGTGTGTTGGTGTAACGTGACAGAAATTTTATTGTAGTCAACAACCGTAAGTTAGAAGGTGCAGAATTACTTTTGTTACTCACACGTGCACTCAAAGGCCGAGCTGCTACCTGCTTAACACGACTGCAGGCATCGCAGCTGACATGGCCTCAAATATAAGAGGTACTGCTTGCGAAATTCGCTAAACCTATGCTGCCACAAGATTACTTTGATGAAATTCTACGCTTTCAAATCGGTGATAGGGAAACCGCGAATGAGGCGGCCATGCGCCTTTGGAACATCATTGAACGCATTCCGCGGACGGAGATGTCTGAAGATGTCACAACGGAATTTGTGTCTGCGATTTTATGCCAAAAAGAAGCCGTGGTTCGCCGTGAGCTCTACTCTCATAACCTGACAACTAGATCTCAACTTCTTCGCGTTCTCAACGGCATTTAACTGAAACGAAGGGATGAGGATAGTGATAACCATAATGCAGATGTGAAAAGGAACCAATTCAACGAATCACACTTCATGGGAACATGTCATCGCTGCGGCACTTCTGGTCACAGGGCGATAGACTACCGCAAGCGAAGAGAAGAGCCTGCTACTTCAGAGAAGACGCGTGACCAAGTATCCAGAGTCACGGATAAACCAAGTCCAATCACCTGCTTCGCGTTTGGACGACCAGGACACTTGGCGTCAGCGTGCCCAAATCGAGCGAGTGTCAGCGAAGCAGCGGCGCAGGTGGTCAAAGAAGTCCAAGTGTGTCAACGCAAGGCATCGAGGAGCACCTTCACTACGTCATCTGGTGAACCAGTTTCCTTTCTTTTTGATAGTGGATCTGCTTGTTCATTAGTAACTATTAGCTCCGCTGAGAAGTTCCTTGGTGCTGCTCAGAATGAGAATGTATTTCCCAGGTTATTAGCCCCATCAATGATCAAGACCTCTCGCTCTCGGTGCTGTTTCACTTAGTGCCTTATGGCTCTATTGCTAAACCAGTTTTTAGCTCAGCTTTTTATTTCAGACGCTTCATACCTTTCACCCGTATAGTAGGACCTCTTTACCCGTTAATAAAATTGAAAGAGGCCCATCAAATTGACAGATACTCACAATGACATCCTGAAAACTGACAATATTTTTATGTCAAAACCGGTGGTAGAACCATTTTGATCAAGATTCACACCGACGCGAGTTCTGAAGGCTACGGGGCTATATTAATTCGAAGGAAAGATAATGTTCCACACGTAATATCTTACTTCAGCCGTCGAACGTCCGACGCGGAATCGCGACATCATTCATACGAGCTGGAAACTCTGGCGGTCGTTCGCGCAATTGAGAACTTTCGGTATTACCTAAACGGTTAGCACTTTACTATCTTCACTGACTGTAATTCTTTGAAAGCGTAACCAAACCAAATTACAGCGAAAAAGTTTAAAGGTCCTTTTACGATTGTCAAGGTACTAGATCACGATATACGAGCTAAGAGACATTGATAGGTCTAACCGAACCTATAAGTACGCCCATGGAAACTTGCGCGTAGTACCCAGGGGCTACGATGGCTTGATCGAAGTAGCTAGTTCATTAGACATTGAGGCAGAGGAGGCCGAGACGGCGGAAGTCCATAGTCATGAGATTGGAACGGTAACAACTGATGATGATAGTGATACAGTATCAGTATCTGGTTCACACACTTTGGCCGCAAGCTCCGGCACCCTCTCTGCCTGCCAACATGATGAGTAGTAAATAGTGAGTTATTAGCAATTGTGTAAATCCTGTGCTTTCATTAAGAATCGATCTGGAGCGTAGGGCACTGGGCGTGGTGGATCAAGGAGGCTGGCCTAAGCCGGGTCGATGCCTCTGATCAGACCACGTGGTATGTAGTGTAGTTGATCGCCTGGGCTGGCCTAAACCGGGTCGATGCCCACGGTCAGACTACGAATTCTCCGGTGTGAGCTGGGTGGCATGAGATTGGTCTGGGACTGGCCTATGCGGGTCGACGTTCCGAACCAGTTAATTGTAACAGCTGCGTGTGGTTTTCGTGACTGGTGGAAGGGGCGCTGACGGGTTGTCCGGTCCACCGCACCATGCGAGTTGGCGGGTGGTCGAAGGGGCGCCTGGAGTCAGTTGTCCGCCCAGTGTGTTTAGTTCAGATGTGAGGGGTGAGATCTTTTTTAAACAGGTGGCATAAATGGGTGGCTAGTCAGGGATGGGCGAGCATGCCCAGACGTGTAATACTACAGATTTGCATTTGGTCTTTACAGATAAGTCGAAGCGTGAGGAGTCGCACGAGGACGTGCGAATGTCAGTCCGGCCGTGACGGCGCCGCGACATTTAGAGGGTTAAGAAACTTCTAGAATCGGCTGACGTTTCTTGACTCTGACGCAACTCCGGGCTCTTTTGACACACTACCGTTGGACGGAAAAATAATCCGCTAGCATCTGGTAGAAGCAAGACGTGTTCGGTGGAGCGTCGTGTTAACTTTACTAATTACAAGGAATTGATTGTGATTCTGTCGATATATCGTTAAAAATAATAAGCGTGCTTAGTTTACTATCTCTAGCACGTGGTTTTATTCTCCTCGCCCGTTTACCCACGATAGCTCGGCAGTAATAATGAACCCGCAACCGACTGATGATGGCCATGTGCCGTTAAGCACATTTTAAATTAAACAAAACTTGGAAGCAGGCAGGTTCGAACCCACAACTAACTGTTCGTAAGTCGGGGCCGCCACACCACTAGGCCACCACTGCTCTCCACCTCTGCTAATACAGTAATCTGATAAATTTAATCTTACAGGTTTACAACATAAAGGCCTACAAAACTAAGTTCCTATCAAAGGGCAATACAAAGCTTCTCACTGTCTTGTGAAACCCCATTAATCACTAGCCACATTCTGATTAGGCGTTTAAACCAGAAAAGTTATCTAACACATATTACACGCTGGCTTCCGAACGAATAATGGCGAACCAGAAACCTTTAACTTCCAGATAAATGGATTTACTCTATATCTTGTGGAAACTTTCGCGAAATTGAATTTATGCCAAGTCCCTATCAATGTATTCGGTAATCGACTCAATAAAACAAGTTAGAATTAATTGTATTAGGTTAATCAAGGAATTGGCTTACCAGCGGAAACTATATTGTTTTAGTTTAGTATTAGCGTGGGGTGGAAATAAAAGGAGATTGTGTGTGGGAAGAGAGAAATAGTTATTGTATTAGCACGACCTCCAGCATAAATTAATTATGATCCTAAAGTCGAAAGTAACGTAAGCGACAGCTTTTGTGGGACTACAGGAAAAAACCTACGGAAAATAATAGAACGAAATTCTTAACTTTATCCTCACGATTGAATAATATCGTTAAGCTAACGCAAAAGGCTCGTAATGATAATTACATAAAAACTGCCCGAAATAAATCGCAAGCAACTTGGAAGATTATAAATTCCAATAAACAAAATATACCAAAGGACCAAATACAACAGCTTATCGTGGATGGTAAAATAATATCTGACCCTAAACAAATAGCTAACAAATTTAATAACTTTTTCATTGATTAAACTATTACTTCCATACCAAACCAATCAAGATACCAAATCCCGTTCGAGCCAAACTCCATATTTATGCGTCCAACTATACCAGAGGATATACACAAAATAATTAGAGACCTGAAGAACACTAATAGTACCGGATATGACAATATATCAACCAAAGTTTCAAAACAAGTATCCATTAAGTTATCATTTTTGTTCTTAGTCATATAATAAATTTAAGTATAACAAATGCAGTCTTCCCAGAAAAACTAAAATTAACTATAATTAAACCTTTATTTAAAAAAAGTAATAAAAATGACATGAGCTGCTATCGCCCAATAGCACTTGTTCCAGTCATATCGAAGATTTTCGAGAAAGTGATTCAAAATGGTATTTATAATTACTTTGAGAGCAAAAATTTACTTTGTAATGAACAGATAGGCTTTCGTAAAAATAAATCGATTAATTTAGCAGTTTATAATTTTCTCCAGAACATATTAACTCACATGGATAGAGGTAAGCAAACGTGTGCTCTTTATATGGACCTCACAAAGGCATTCGATTATGTGGACCACACAATACTCCTAGATAAATTATACGCTTATGGTGTCAGAGGAAACATCTTAGACCTGATAAAATCTTACTTAAGTAATAGAACGCAAATAACACAAATAACAAGGATATGTCCCCATATGAAAAAAGCGATACACTATTCATCCTCATGTAGACAGGTTACATCTGGCGTTCCACAGGGAAGTGTATTGGGTCCGCCTCTTTTTATAATCTACATCAATGACCTTCCAAAAGCGACAAAACACAACACAATTCTATTTGCTGATGATAGTACAGTAGTGTTCACAGGAGATAATAAATCACACATGGAACCTGAGATAAATATGACATTAGATAGAATTATTTACTGGTTGACATCAAACAATTTACATATAAATCTTGACAAAACAAATTTTATGACATTCAGAAGTAGAGTAAGTAGAATAGCAAACATGAACATAAATTACCGAAATAACAAGATCCAGGAAGTAGACGTTACCAGATTTCTGGGTATAAATATAGATAATAATTTGAATTTTAAAGAACATATACATACATTGTGCACTAGATTGAATACCTTTTCTTATGCATTGTTTAAACTTAAATAAGCTGCCAGTATTTCTGAAGTTCTTACAGCGTATAACGGCTATGTCAAACATTTTTCTTAAAATTAAATATTCTTACGCTACCATGTTTATATACGAGGGGGCGTTTTTAAGTTCGCGGAATGGAGGGCAAGGAGTGAAAATAAAAATACTAAATTATTTTTCTTTTTCAATATATTCACCTGCTACCCTAATACATTTTTCAGATCTTTCAATTAGCTTATGTATACCTTCATAAAAAAATGTTTTGTCTTTGTCCGAAAAATAAAATTTCTTTCCACGAAGTTCTTTTTTCAGATTTGGAAAGAGGTAATACTCACTGGGAGCCAGGTCTGGGCTGTAGGGTGGATGGTCTAAAATATCGAAGCCCACCTTATGCAGGGCAGCCAACGCAACACGGCTCTTGTGAACAGGCGCGTTGTCGTGAAGAAGAAGGACACCTTTGGTCAATTTTCCCCTCCTTTTTTCTTTAATACTTTCTTTCAACCTCTCGAGGATAGAAGCATAGTATTCTCCGGTTATAGAAACGCCTTTATCTTTATAATCGATCAACAGAATCCCTTCCGAATCCCAAAACACTGTTGCCATGATTTTCCCAGCCGATTGTGACACTTGTAAACTTCTTGGGTGGTGGTGTACCTTTTTTGTGCCACTGCATAGAGTCCTGTTTTGACTCAGGCTCATAATGATGAACCCAAGTTTCATCTCCAGTAACAATTCGACTGAATAGTCCATCCTTATCTTCGTTACAGAGATCCAAAAATGTGCGAGAACACTCCACGCGGCGTTGTTTCTGAGGCGGCGTGAGCATTCTTGGCACCCATTTTGCACTGACCTTTGTCATGCCAAGATGATCGTGTAGAATTTTGAAAATTGTTGTATCCGATACTCCAACCATTTCTGCAAGCTGTTTCTTCTTTAGTCTGGCATCTTCCAATATTATTTTTTCGACATTTTTAATGATTTCCGGAGTAGTCACCTCGATCGCCCGTCCGGGCCGCGGGTCGTCTTCAAGTGAGGTCCTGCCTTGTTTAAAAAGACAATGCCACTTGTAAACCATGGTTTTACCCGGGCAAGAGTCCCCGTAAACGGATTCCATCTCTTCCAGTATGTTTTGAACTGACTTTCCTTGCTTGGTAAGGAACTTTATTACGGCACGGTACTCGATTTTTTCCATAATGCACACTTTCTTCCCGATTGAGTTGTTTGCTTGACGATAGTTCAAAGACTAATTAAGACAAAAACTGGTATTTATACTAATATTGAGTGGCTGAAGTCGTGGCCACCTCGATAATGACCTATTTTTATCATCTACCCTCCCATTCCGCGAACTTAAAAACGCACCCTCGTATATTAGAAGTTATAATGTTCGTTAGGAAAATAAAAACCTCTTTAATAAGGTTCATAGCAGAAGATACAAATTCAATATATGTTTACCAATGAATAAAACAGCATTGTTAAATAAAAGTATACTGTGTATGGCTCCACGCATATACAACCATTTACCAAACTCATTCTTGGAGATAAATGATGATAATATATTTAAAAACAGTATCAAAACACTGTTACTAAAAAAAGTGTACTATTCTGTCACTGAATATTTACAGGATAAAATTGTGTAATACTTGTGTAAATAAATGTGTAAAGCATGCCTTATTGGTAGGATATGGCTAATGGCCTCTATTGTTTGTTTACGACCTTTTATTTTGTACCCATATTCGCAAATTAATAAATGATTTGATTTGAAAATATACGCCAAACTGGAACACCACAGACACGCATTGCATTTTGTGCCCTGAACCGAAAAACTTTCGAGAGTCTCGCCGACGCGGTGTACCATTTTCAAAGCATTCAGCCACTTTGCTGCGGCTAGTCGCGGCTGTCATTTGTAGATTAGGGGATCGGACAAAAAAAAACTAATTAGTCCGTCAGATAGATTTCCTAAAAATATTGAACCCATTTTTTTTACACATAAACAAAAAATGAAGACGATACGGTGCTTCGAAATCTGGTGAACTCCTCGAAAACGTCACATGTCAGTACGTCACGTTAAGTTGTTGGTCCCGGAATTCTACTGTACGTGTGTAGGTCACTGAACTCCTCCTAAACGGCTGGACCGATTTGTATGAAATTTTGTGTGTGTTCCAATGGATTCAAGAATGTTTTAGATTCACAATTGGACCCGGTAGATGATTCTGCTGTCCGGGCAGGACGACGTCTGCCAGTTCCGCTAGTATATTATACATCTTTAGCAGTGGTTGCGGTGCGGTGGGTGGTTGTTGTAGTTGGTGGACCAACCGGATGCAGCTGAATACAAGTATTTTACATGACGCTACTGCTGCTGGGGAGCAGCGGTGGCCCAGTGGTGGCGGCCCTGACCTACGAACAGTAGGTCGTGGGTAAAAACCCAGGCAGGCACATTACTTTGTGTAATTTATTTCATTACCGCTGCTCTCAAAACGGTTAAGGAAAACATCGTGAGGAAACCGGCATGTCTAAGAACCAAAAATTTGAAGACATGTGACATCTACCAATCCGCACTGGGCCCGCGTGGTGGATTATAGCCTCCCTCTCAAAGAGAAGGAGGCCTGTGTCCCAGCAGTGGGAACATTAATAGGCCGTTGACGATGAATGCTCATCTGACCTCCACAATCCAGTCAATACTGGTGGACATTTCAATAGATACTATTACCACTAACTAAGACAGTTTTGTCAAGTACTAACAAAACGAAGTGTCACAAGATCTCCACAAGTTACAGATCACTCACTCCACAGTGCGATGGGCGTTTGAAACTTCGCTAATTCGCTACAGACCGGAGCCGGCTCTGTAAATACTATATCTGACGCGATACTGCAAACTGCGGTCAGAACTACTTCGGATGTTATAACGATCTCTAGTTAACAACGCGTTTAGTGGTTGAATTTGTTATGGTTTTGTGTGTGTATGGTTAAGATTACGATACAAATAAATTGGCCGTCACGGACGCCCGTCAGATGTGAAACATGTATGTTAATGAATGCAGAGCATGAGGTCCTGGGTTTGATTCCCGGATCTGACCAGGTGTTGATGGGTCCATCCATCAACACCTGGTCAGATCCGTCCATCCATTTCCTGATGGGTTTCCATCAGGAAATTATTGCACGCCCCCTATAACAGGGGACTTACACATCATCTGCCTAGCCTTTTCCCAACTATGTTGGGGTCGGCTTCCAGTCTAACCGGATGAAAGAAAGAAAGAAAGAAAGAAAATTGTGTTTATTTGGCAATAAAAACTTAAAAAATAAACAGAACCAAATTCAAAATGATTGAGACTGCCAAAAGGGCCTCAGCTCAGCATAATGCCAGATGGCAACACAAAGTGCACCACCTGACGCTGATTTTCAGCTGCTGCCCACGAATATGCAGCAGCTGGATGCAGCTGAATACCAGTATTTTACATGGAGCTGCCTATCTGACCTCCACAACCCAGTTAATACTAGGTAATACGATACCCTTTGGTAAGACTGGATGTCACTTTTAAGTCACTGACTACCTGTAACGACTGCCAAAGATCTATATATGGCACCCGGGACCAACAGCTTAACGTGCTTTCCGAGGCACCGAGGAAATTCGGTATGTAATGGGCGGTCACCCATCCACAGATCGACCTAGGCAAGCGCAGCTTAACCTAAACATCGACCCGAGTGGCAGTTCTTATTAAGCCACGAGCTCCTCAGGGGACTTACACATACTTCATGAAATGTGAGTGTGCTGTTATGCACACCTCACCTCTAACCTAACACTTCGGGGATTATACTTGTGATGTTTATTTATGATATTAACGATAGTGTGTCTGTAGATGTGCATAATTTTCAGGTCACTCCAAAATAAAGAAAATCCGTTGCTTGAAAACTATCGAATATGAATAATGCAAAGGAAGCTGTACTTCTCAAACAGCGGTCACGAACTTACGACTTGGAGAATTGAAAAAATTACATTAAAACTTTGGGTGTTTGCTCTGTGTACACATGAGGGGAAACTGGCAGGTTTCCGTGTAAGGGTGGAGTCAGATGTTGGTGCCTTTTTTTCATACGGTCGAAATTCATCAAATGAATCTTTCCGCTCTGGGCAGCGATAGGGAGTGTCAAACTACTACTGACTAATAAACCACTCACGTTCGTTCTTAGGCCTTTGTGTCGAGTCCGCAGTATCTCTTTCGAACTACCCGTAGCCCCGACGAGGATAATGGTATCTGCTATCGAAAATCTGGTTCGCAATCATATGTTAGTGTGTTGAGAACATATTTTACTGCTGAACCTGAAGACCTGTATTTGATTGCCGGGTAGAGCAAGTGGTATTGCTTTCTTTTTCGACCAAGAAGTTCAACAGCCCGGAGTTGAGGCTGGCTGGTTTATGACTTCCAAGGAACTTTAACATACCTGGCAAAATATGGGTGAACTGTTATGCTGCTTGGTCTACTAGTGATGATGGATTTGTGGGTTTTAGAGATTACTAGTTCTTGTTATAACAAGTTTAATAAAACACTTATATTTCGTTTTGGTTTTTTTTTTTCTCTTCAATACATATTCAAGATACACATTTTCCCTGAGCACCTTTCTAAATTCTAAAATCTGTATTTTTTAAATTCTTTGTTTCGAGAGACCACAGACAAAAAGCTCTCTTTATTTTTCTTCTTAAAAAACCATAGGTTGTGTGAACATTGAACCTCAACAGTTCTATCGTAGGACTGTGCAGTACAAGTAGTGGTAATGATCCTTATTTTTATGCTACGTGATGCAAGTTTGATGATTTTTGAAAATAAATGACATTGTATGGTCAGTTTATTGTTTCAGGTTAGCGTGTATATCGACCGAAGTATCTAGTCAGAATCACCTAAAGGTTTTGAAAGCTTTTTCCGTACGGATCACTTGAAAAGTTATCAGCAGGAAAAAATATCTTTAACTATCGCGTTTGTTGTATGGTCCCCTTAAATATTTATTTTATTTTGTTTTTTGTATTTGTTGTTACAGCGGTAACAGAAATACATAATTTGTGAAATTAAGATTTTTACGGTCTAGCTATCGCGGTTCTTGAGATACAGCCTGGTGACAGACACACGGACGGACAAACAGCGAAGTCTTAGTAATAGGGCCCCGTTATTTTACCCTTAGGGTACGGAATCCTAAAAACGAAACGCCTTGTTTTATCATTCAGGAATAAGTTAAACGAGGTCTCAGCAGCTGTGATGTTATCAGACTTTAGCCTTACGTTAGCCCGTCGGGGTTACAAACGTTTCTTATTCCCAATTCAAAGATGGCTGCGATTGTAGAAATGGCGCGCGATTTTTCTAGGTTCAATTATTGTCTAAGGCAGATATAGGGCCCGTCAGGGCTGCGGGTTGTTCCCGTCGGGGCTGCAGGTTGTTCGTAAGAGATACCACGGCCTCGGCTCAAGAGCTAAGAAGGAACACGGGTGGTTTATAGTCAGTAGAAGTCTGACACTCTCTTTTGCTCTGCCCGAGAGCCAGAGGGGTTATTAATTTGATGATTTCCTACCCCTCAATAAAAAGGCAGGTATAGGGGACAGATAAAACAACTGTTCGGGTTGAGCAGCGCTTGTCTAGCTTGATCTGTGAATGGGTCATAACATACCGAGTTTCCTCCGTGCCTCGGAAAGCACGTTAAGCCGGCTATCATTTGTAGATTTTTATTTATTTATTTATTAGGGACAAAAAAAAAACAGTAACATGTTAAGTTTAAAAATTATGATTTGTAACACAAATAGGTAAACATCCCATAACCCACACCATTGTCCATGAATTAATATAATTATAAACAAGTTAGGAACGGAAATGAATTAAGCAAATATAAGTTAAGATTGCGGTAAAAGAGAATTTATAGCTAAGGTATTAAATTGCATACTAGAAAGACAGAATATATCCATTTCGATGAAGTCTGTGTTATAGTCTTCCACAAGTTGACGAAGAGGCACTCTTGCCCTGCATTTTTAACAGTCATAACAGGTAGTCACTTACTCGAAAGTCTGACAATCAGTCTTACTACGGGGTATCGCATAACCCAGTATTAACTGGGTTGTGGAGGTCAGATAGGCAGCCGCTCCCTGTAAAATACTGGTATTCAGCTGCATCTGGTCAGACTGGTAACCGACCCTAACATTGTTGGAAAAACGCTAGGCAGATGATGGCAGGAATTAAATTAATTGTTGAATAGGGGATCGGACAAAAAAATAGCAATTAGTCCGTCAGATAGATTTCCAAAAAATATTGGACACGTATTTTTTCTTTTTTCACATAAACAAAAAATGAAGACGATACACTGCTTCGAAAACTCGTGAATTCCTCGATAACGTTACATGTTAGTATATTTTTCGCCTACAAATGACGTCGCAACCCCCCACTCATGATCTTTGGCGCGTTTTATCTTCGTCAATTTTTATTAATTTGATAAAACAAAAAACACGTATCCAATATTTTTCAATAATCTAACTGACGGACTAATTAGAATCATATTTTTTTGACTCAGTCCAATCCCCTATTATTACATTTATCTGAACAATCTCAATTATATTTTAGATCGTTATCAAAACAGAACAATGCATATTAATACTCGTATGTAATTACCTAACAACTAATTACATTAATGGGTTTTGCACATTTATTGCAAACAGTACAACTTCTATTATTATAATAAAGTTATTTATTTGTAGTTAGGAACCCAATTTATAAAATAATGATGATAAAAATAATTGTATTGCCTGACATATATTTTAATGAAATACATTTTAACGACTCACCAAGGTGATACATATAATCTTTAGTGATTCTCGCGCATCACCGCTCGTTCGCGCGATCTGGCGTTGGAAGTGTTATGACCGTTGGACTGCCTAGTGTCAAGTCACAGGTATCAAGTTCAAACTCAAGACATGCATCATTCATGTGCTTATTGGATAATTATCGCTAGCTTCGATGGAAGAAAATAAGGAAACCAGCATTTCAATAAATTTTCATAGCAGTGGCGTGCTTAGGGAACAAAATAACCAAAAAATATATATGACAACCAGATTGTTTAGACACCCTAACATCATGAAGAGTAGTAGGTTGCAAGGGTAAGCCAAGCCTTTGGGTTCATATGAAAACGCCGCTACTATGCCTTTATTTTATTTTTTGGGGGTGGGAGAGACTTCTACTGACTAAAAACAACCCATGTTCCTTCTTAGCCCTTTATGTCAAGGCCGCGGTATCTCTTACAACATCCCGCAGCCCTAACGCAGACACGCGTAGTGGATTATAGCCCATCTCTCTCAGAGAGGAGGCCTGAGTCAATGCAGTGGGAACATTATAGGCTGATGATAATGACGCTCATGTTAAGCCACGTCTGTCACCTGCGGGCAGCATAAAAACTCCGACACCAAATAAGGCACTAACCACACAAAAAAGAAGACTAAAAATTTCAATTAATCAGCTAGTCATTTTATCCCCCTCAATCAATCATATCTCAGACGAAATAATTTTATTGCAATTTTCAACGCAATATTATTTTAACGTCAAGATCACAAAAACTTAGCTTGATCTAAGATTATTTTACTGTTGAGACTTCAATCGGAATAAAGATATCTCATTTAGGTCAAACTGAGAGGACGTCATTTCGAAGTCTGACTTCATTTGTACTAACTAATAATATTAAAGGAAAGCGAATTTGTTTGTTCAGAATACTTGGCTTTTAGTGTTTGAATTTTCTTTTCTCTGACAAGAGAATTTAATTTTCTGTTAGACTGGAAAATCTGATGTTTTAGACAACATTATTTATAACCGTTTGCTAGTCTCTTATTTCTGTTATTAGACTGGGGATGAGTATAGCATCATTACATGTGACCATAATTTGTTTACAAGAATTAGGTTCACGTTACGTTCGTTTTCAAAAGGTTTCATATCTTCCACGAATTTTAAACGCACCACTGTGCGTGTCAGTACGTGAACCCACCGTGCGGTACAGCGGGGGCCCGCACCAACCAGTCTGCTCGGGTGACTTAGGCCTCATTTACGGAGACGCGTAGCGTCGCGCGGCGCGTTGTGCTTTTTTAATTCATGCACATGGCGATGTATGAAAACGGTAACGATTTGAAACGACTATTTTACGAGAAGCTATTTTTCGCCCGTTAAAATGCAGCGTTTGTTGCAGCTGTGGACCCGCCTCTCAGTAAATGAATAAAATAGCACGCGTCTAGCCTTCTGCACGCGCCGCGCGACGCCCCGCGTCTCCGTAAACGAGCCCTTAGAGCGCGTGTGCGCATCACTTCTTTTCTTACAACTTTATAATGTTTGATGTGAGTAATATAGTTTTATAAGAGCAGATTCGCCTATTATTTTAAGTGACCCGTAACTATATTGTCCAATATGCGATACCAGTAATGTTGTTCCAACAGCTCACGTCTTCTAGGTAGAAAAGGGAGTCATCATTCTCCCGATGTCTCACCATTCTCCCGATTTATTTGTGGTCGGCGCAACAGGTCTTGTTCTTCCATACTTCTCTATTACCCATCATGTCAGCAGTCACCTCCTTTCTAGCCATATCATCCTTCACGCAGTCTATCCTTCGTTTCTTTGGTCTTCTTCTATTCTTATAGACGTCCACATTCATACTCAACATTTTCCCCACTATGTCGTCCATACCAAGATAAACCACTTTTTTACCGTTTATACCGATAAACCGTTTTACAAGGGCCCATGTAGGCCTATGTGAAATAAAATATTTTGACTTTGACTTTGAAACGTTTCATCAGTCACCGGTACCGCTTCCAGAAGAGAAGTGACATTATTTTATAAACAACTTGCGGACGTCACGCGGTTTCACCCGCGTAGTTGCCGTTCCCGTGGGAATAAAGGGATAAAAAGTAGCCTATGTTACTCAGGGTGAATGTAGCTTTCCAATGGTGAGAGAATACGGGGCAGTAGTTTTGAGTTTATTCATTACAAACATAAATACGCAGACACAAAAATACAAATCTTTCCTCTTTATAATACTAATGTAGACTACTCATAGCCTATTTTAAAACACACTAGTTTCTGTCTAATATTTTTGTAACTTGAGTTTCTTTTTTTAGATTTTATAGTTTTTTGAAAATGTTGCCCCACACTAGGAATTTCTCCTGTATCGTGGGTGCGTTTACAAACATTTAAACTCACATACACAAACACACCCAGACCCGAAACAACTATCTGTAGGCCATACAAATATTTGTTCCGTGCGGGGATCAAAACTGCGACACGCAGCGCAGCAGTCCAATCGCTTAGCCACTGCGCCAACCGTGTCCGTCAAACTGTAACCGTAACTGTATCCCCACAGATTTTATTAACGTTAGCAGCGTGGTTTTCTCAAAAGTAACATGTGTCTAAGGTTCCCAAATTTGAAGCTTTTGGATCTATCAATCTGCGGTTTTAAATTATTTAGATACGAGAGAAGAAAATCGAAAAGTTATTCGCCGCACGTAAAGCCGCGGGCAAAATGTAGTTTCAGAATAAATTACATTTTAACAAATTCCACTTCCAATATCTCAGTTTTCTTTTGGATAAAAAATTGGAAATAAGTGCTGGCGCGCGTTTGCGTCTTAGTATTTTTCATTTTATAAGAATTTTTATTAACTTTCTGTTTATGCTGATATTTTTTTCATTCGAAATAAGACACATTCTGTGAATATAAACAAGTTTTAAGATACCGTTGCTTATTATTAATTTAGGCTCAGCACACCCAGTGACTGAAAAACATGCAGTATTTCACATTTTTTAGTTTTTTGAGTAAATCTACTCAAAGCATCACCTTTCAAAGTCATCAATGTTGATTTGGAAAATTTGACTTTTGCAGGTAGTTTGATGTGCTGGCCATCTGTACATGTGTGCCGAAACTTATCTGAGATATAACTCGATTTCCTCTATTGGCCACTAAGACAAAATAAGCCCAATCCTAACCGAACTACATAATGTTTTACATACAAACCGAAGAAAAGTAACTTAGCTGTTGAAATAAAGTTAAAGATAGGTTGGCTGGTTTTACATAAACATTTCAGCAGCGCTAGAAATAACTACAGTCTGAATTATTAAAATTCCGACCATAACAATTGGATTTAGACTATTTACAAGAATACAACCAGCCTCAAAGGTTTTACTTAATAGGCTTAACTTATTCAGAAATAAACCTAGGTATTTGTGTTACCTAATTATGGTTTGGGCCTAAATCTTGTTTTCTTATAGAAATTTAATTTCGTCCGTTTTTTTCCTCTAGGTTCTAAGTTACAAAGGTTTTTCGTAGAAAATGTTAACGACCTAAAGCGCCATGTAAAAAATAGTCGATGGTTAGCTTAATCAAGTAAAGATAATCGCCTAATCGAGCGTAGTTAATTGATCACAGCACTAGTAAAGCAGTCTACGTAACGTTTTAACGACGTCACTACGTTTCACAAGAAGTCAGTTTAGTTAATAAAAAAAAGTGATAGACTTATAAAAGTCATAATTTTAGTAAAATATTTAATTAATTAATACTACATCTCTATTTTACTTAAATTTTATACCGTTAATTTATCTTAGAAAGTACCTACCTGCAATGTTAAAATTATAAATTAAAAGTGCTTCCTCTGTCGTAACTCATTTATTTTGCTGTGCCCGACAGGGTCCATGTGATCGAATTATTAGTTTACCACCTAAGTTTACATGTGGAATGCAATAAAGTATTGAGTATTAATAATACATATACACATAACATCACGCTTATAATCCCCGAAGGGTTAAAGACACAGGTATAATCAGTGCCTCTACATATCGCGAGTTCTGTTTATGTCCCCTGAAAAAAGGAGCGTGTCTATTACCATCAATAGGGGATCGGACTGGGTCAAAAAAATATGATTCTAATTAGTCCATCAGTTAGATTATCGAAAAATATTGGATAGGTTTTTTCTATCAAATTAATACAAATTGACCGAGATAGAACGCGTCAAAGGTCATGAGTGGAGGGGGGGGGGGGGGGTTGCGACGTCATTTGTAGGCAAAATTTGTACTGACATGTGAAGTTTTCGAGGAGGTTACGAGTTTTCGAAGCAGTGTATCGTCTTCATTTTTTGTTTATGAGAAAAAAGAAAAAAAAAACGTGTTCAATATTTTTTGGAAATCTATCTGACGGACTAATTCGTTTTTTTTTGTCCAATCCCCTATTGGGCACAAAAATCCAGACTGTGGCTGCTACTGAGACATCATTTTGGAAAAAGCCAGTAAAACTTTGCCTTACCTGGGGATCAAACTGAGGACCTCATGCACAGCAGTCGCGTTTGAGACCACTAGATCAACGAGGGTAGTTTTAAAGAGGTAATAATGAGCAGTTGAAAAATCTTCTTCTTCTCGAATCAATTAGGTACTCAGATATTGTCTGACCAGCAGGTTTCAACCTGGACAGCTGTGTCCAGCTGTGACAGTTTAAGTCCTGGATGGTGGCAATTAGTTGTATATGACGGCCAGGGGCCAGGAGAGAAGGTGTGGCGTAGCTTGTGTTGGGGCGCAACTGTCGCGTTGCTTCCAAGATGGGTTGATTAAACCCCATCTAACTCACTCTCGGCCAACTTGAGCACGCAGTCGTGATATCAAAAAATCATTGATTCGAATCAATCATCTGAATCCGTATCTGGTATGTGTATCTGTATCTGGTTTCATTTATGATTTCAATTTATTTATTGTTTACGTTAATAAAGAAACTACCCTATTATTGCGAGCAGTGGTGATCCAGTAGTGGCGGCCTCGACTTACGAACTGTGAGTCGTGGGTTTGAATCCAGTCAGGCGCATTACTTTGTGTAATTTATTTCAACACCACTGCTCTCGAAACGGTGAAGGAAAACATCGTGAGAAAACCGAACCGATGTCTTAGAACCAAAAAATTCGAAGACATGTGACATCTACCAATCCGCACTGGACACGCGTGGTGTATTATAGCCCATCCCTCTCCTAGAGAGGAGGCCTGAGTCCCTGCAGTGGGAACATTATAGGCTGATGATGGCCCTATTATTATAAAAAAACAGAATATAGAAAATGTACTTACATAGACGTTGTACCTATCTTACGAATTAGATATATCTTGAGAAAAAGGGTAAGTAATACAAGCTAGTAATATCATCAAATGATAGTATTAGGCCTTAAGCTAAACAAATTTTCTAAATTCGAAGCAAGTAACTGTTAGTTATTCATAGCTCAGTTTAAATAAAATTCTCAATTTTCCACCCTTATTGACTAAGCCCCAATATTTCGATAGCCTCAATATTACTCCGAGGATTACGACTTTTTCCTCCTCCAGGGAGATAATTATTTATGAGCCAATTTCTTAAATTAATTCTATATTACAAGCGAGCCTTAAATAAGTTTGTAAGCTGTAGATTTTATAATGATTAATACCTTTTTTTTTTTGAGGGTGGCAAATCATCAAATGACTCCTCCCGCTCTGGGCAGAGCGGTGGGGACAGTCAGACTTCTACTGACTAAAAACCACCCATGTTCCTTCTTAGTCCTTTGTGTCGAGGCCGCGGTATCTCTTTCGAACAACCCGCAGCCCGGACGCCCGTTCATCCTTTAATGTTCCTGACATCTCTTTGAGACGCGCGTAGAACACGAATGCGCCGTCGACACGGCCTGTCGTCGTAATAAAACGAACGGACGGCGGGCTAGCCCATTACCCACCGTCCACAGGCCCGCGCCTACGGTGGCCGGAAGCCAACGACATCCCAACGCCCGGAGCGTCTCCCGCGGCTGCTCGGATGAGAGGTTCTCTCCCTCTAACGTTCCGTGAATTCCTTCCAAGTCCAAGTCCCAATTGATTAATCTCTTACAAAACATTTGATACCTACATAAAAACTCAGGAAATTGCCACTAACCTCCTGAGGACTAGGCAGAAATGAACATAATACACACATCAAAAGTGTCTAGGGATCAAGCATTTTTATGCGGATTTCTTGAGATTGAGATGTGGCTTTGTAATAAATTTATGATTTTATAAATTTATATGGATCCTTTTTGGTGCATTTCATAATTTGAATCAGGAACTGTGAATCAAATTCGAGTAAAAGATGAAAATCAGCAGTCAATATTTTCCCTATAAAAACATACAACGCATTGAAGACATTATTAGTGCTACTGTTTCCCTACTACTGATTAAAACCAACGTTATTATGGAGCGGCGACGTCATTTAAGCAGGGAAGAAATGCTCAGAGCCGTGGGAATGATAGAAGCTGGTTCCCGGCAACGTACTGTGGCTTTAGCTCTGAATACAAGTCAGAGTGTTATCAGTCGACTTTGGACACGTTACCGAAGCACTGGTACCGTGGCTGAGCGCCATGGAGGACGGTATCGCTGCACCACACGGAGACAAGACCGATACATTCAAATCTTAACTCGAAGAGCTCCAACAATAACCGCCATGATGTTAGCCGTGAGGCTTCATCACTCTTCAGGGAACTTAATTAGCGACCAAACAGTCAGAAACCGCTTGCATGAAGTGAACCTTCATTCCCGAAGACCGCTACGGGTACCACCTATAGCAATGCACAATCGTAGGATTCGATATCAATGGGCTCTTGAACACAGAAATTGGGCAGAAGAACAATGGCGTTTCGTGTGCTTTTCTGATGAGTCTCGTTTTGGTATGAGACCGGATACAAGACGTATATGACACTGGAGAACCCCTGGTCGCCAACAGCGATTAAAATCCTGCCAGGAAGTTCATCCTTATAGTGGTGGAACCATCATGGTATGGGCGGGTATTTGGATCGGCGGAAGAACTGAGTTGATTTGGATCAGAGGCAACCTCAACGCTCAAATTTATGCTGAGACGATTGTATCAGACGTCATCGTTCCTCTACAAGTGCAAATCGGTCCCTTATTTCAGTTAATGCATGATAATGCACGACCGCACACCGCAAGAGTTGTAAGACAGACTCTCGCCGCAGCTAACATCAATGTCCTGCCCTGGCCTGCTCAGTCGCCAGACTTGAACCCGATTGAGCATGCATGGGATATGCTACAGAGAAGAGCTCTGCCGAATATGGAGGGTATCCAGTCGCAAGAAGACCTTTTTTTGTTGTTGCAACGAACATGGGCGGCCATTCCACAGCGTGATTTGGATGAACTCATTTTGAGTATGCCAAACCGATGTTCTTGTGTTGTTAGTGTTCGCGGTAGAAACACGGATTATTAATTGTTTAAGTTACCCAATAAAATTTTAAAGAAAACTGTTATTTCAGTCTTTTTTTCGAACTTAAATGTTAGTGGTTCAAATGTCAAAAATCCCTTTATTAGGAAAATGGCAAATTTCTTTATTAATGCAAAGGTGACTTGGTTTATCGTTACTGTGACAAACGAAAACACTTTATTTGATGAATCCTTAAAGAAAATTTTAATTAATATCAATCAGGAGAAAAGTTATTGCAAAAATATATGTTGATCCCTAGACACTTTTGATGTGTGTAGTTCAGCCACATTTCTGCAGTAATGTTTTTATTTTTGTTACATGCAAGAGGTGTGTGACGAGAAATAGAGAAGTATGGAAGAACAAGACATGTTGCGCCGACCCCAAATAAATTGGGATAAGGGCAGGAGAATGATGACATGCAAGAGGTGTCTATTTCCACCAACCTTGTAGCTGCAACAACAAAAAAATATAAAACCCCAATAACACACTTTGGCTGCCCTGACATTCGAACCTAGAACTTGATGCTCGGGACTCGGGACGGCTTGATTGCGCTATCATCTCCCACTGTTGTAAGCGACATGTGGTAGGTTGATGCAACTGACAAAAATGTAAATTGATTTATGCATAATTTTATTGACTGACTTATTTTAATTTAATTTGATTAAGTGAATGTAATTTTTATTGTATTGAGTTTAATGGTATGTGTTTAATGTGACTGTATTTCTATTATGAGTCAGTGATACTCGAATTATTTTTTTTTTTCATCTGTCGTGCTTGCGACCGCTACACCAACTGTTAGCCTATTTTGTTTCACTGCTGAGCCAAGGTCTCACCCATAGTCCTTCACTCAAAATCCGAGATGAATAAAATGCAAATAAAGATATAAAACCTTATTAGTAAATCTACATGTACTTAACAGACATATACATACTACTTTACACACACATACATTCACATGCACACATATACATGCTACTTATAGCGTTTAGCAACTGTTATGAAATAATTTTCCAATAAATGTGGAAATGAAATCCGGAAGTTATGACAGCTTATTACTGCTCCGCCTCAAGCAAACTGTAACTTAGGAATAATATGGCTATAATTAAATCTAGTTAAGCACTTATATTTTCATATGCAAAGGTAGTGAAAGTTAGTTTTTCTGTCTGTCATACGTTGAGTTTCTTGGTTTATTTACAGGGTTATTTTACAAGTGATGTGCGAATTTTTCAATGCTTTGTCGAACAAAAGCCCGATTTTTGAAAATGCTTTCCTTCACTAGTGCAGAATATCTCCATAGTATTTAAGATGTCCATAGCAGTCATTGACCCTCCTATATTTAATAAAGTTCATAACTTTGAAATCCAAAAAGAAGCCTGTTCATGTCTTGAACCGTCATCTATCGTGATCTTCAACATTTTTTCTAATTAAAAACGATACATGGTTCACTTGTTTTCGTTCGTACGACGAGATATTAGGGAAAGGGCAATGACCGCTATTGACATCTTAATTGGCAGTAACTATAGTACAATCAACTGTGGTGTTTGTAGTTGTTGACAAAATCTTCTAATTTTGAACACTATTATACTTTTTATTTATCATTAAATAACGTCAAAATATCATGATAAACAATGTATTTATACTATTTTCTTACCTTATACAATTAAGCCGTTTTTACAGTAGCCTGTTTTATTTATGTTACAGTCCAAAATAACACCCCATCAGTATTCTAAACACAAAAAAATGCAACTGCCCAAATATCCCGCAAACATTTTCTTTATACAACAGCACTCAATAACACACGCCTAACACAACATATTTCAATAATATAACCATATTTCAGCAGATCAGTTCAGTCGTGGTCAGACTCTCGAGTGAAGCCACAGGTCAAACTAATAGAAGATAATTCTTAGTATTGTATTATACCGATGAGATTGCATACGCAGATATGTTGGGTTAGGTTGGAAACATGCGGATTTAGATTAGGGACGGATGCGCTAAGAACTTTGTAAAAAGTTATTTGCTCTCGACAAAATGACTATTGAGTATGATGTGTGACGTACAATTTAGGTAGGTACTGGGAAATATAGAAATTCCTAGGATTAAAGTTTAATTAATAAAGTAAGTGCTTGAAAGTATTACGCTAAAGATAATTTACCAATTATTTATTATTGAAAACATTAATAAGCATGGAAAAGATTAAAAAAAAAAAAAAAAAAAGTCGAAATTTACAATGAAGAATGCCGATTTAATTATCCAATACCAAAAACATTGATTGATTGACTAAACAAAATATGATTCTGTTGTTTCCGTCAGTCAGATTACAGAAAAATAGTGGATACGTGTTTTCTGTTTTATCAACGGGTCAAATATCATAAGTGAGGCTTTTGACGTCACTATCCGTTAAAAAATATACTGAAATGTGACGTCACACGAGTTTTTGAAGAAAACGGCATGAAAATCGATGCAATACTTTTTTAGTTTATCGTAAACAGACAGACAGTCAGACGCGCTGGAGGACTTTGTTTCATAATAATTATGTCAGTGGTCATGATACACAATCATGATCACTAAAAGTCACTCAACAGCACAAAACAAATGCTTCCACAGCTAATATAAAATACGAAACAAAACACTCTAGTCCCCGCCCCTTTTACCCGCCCGTACATTGCCTTCAGTCACCACTTTACAGAGACAAACATTGGCATACGTACAAATTATAATTGTCTTGAAGCCATGCCAATGTTTGTCAGCAAGCTTGTATTGTCGTACTGATGAGTATTTATGTACAAACAGGATTGTGCTAAAACTGTCATGTTTACGGTGCAATGATTTGTGAAGTGGGTGCAAATATTTGGTGGAAATGTTAATGTCTTTTTCCTTGAGCCTTTACAGGATTTGTAGATAGAGGGCCAGTTTCTGGTCTCATATTACATACAAGCAACAGCCAGCGACCTTTTCACTGCACAATTATATAATCACACTATATATCTATTATTATATTATATTTATACACTTCTGGACACATCTATTGGCCCACCTTGTATTTTCAGTTTGGTCCTAGCTAAAATTTTATATTAGGTCGAGCAAAAAGTTTTTATGCAGTTTTGAACCTGGCACATTCACAATTTCATTCAATAATCTTTTTTTGAATTTCGAACACAGAATTTAAAGAAACAAAAGACAATTTGGAGCCTGTTTGTTGATATCAAACAATCGAATACTAAGAAAACTTGGTTTTATTGGTTTACTTGGATTTAATTCTTGAAAAAGTGATTGATATCTTTGGTTTTGCAACAAACATTACTTATTCTTAACATTAAGGTGAGGTTCTATCAATAATCTATGGATACTTCACCTGAAGTCGCCGCCCAAGCTGTGGCACTTATTCAGGCCGGACACAGCCAAAGAAACGTGAGTGCTCAACTTAATTTAAGTCGATCTGCGGTCCGAAATGTTTATCGGAGGTACCTAGAGACTGGCGGCTTTGTTCGTCGCCAAGGAAGGCCACGATCTCGGGTCACAACTGAAAGGCAGGATCGATTCATCGTGACGACCAGCTTGAGAAATCGTCACCTTACCTCCATTGAGATACAAAACCAACTTCGCGACTTCCACGGAGTATCTGTGAGCGCTCGAACTGTTCGGAGAAGGTTAAAAGAACGCGATATGGTACCACACAAGCCAGCTAATGGGCCCAAACTAACGCGAGCCCACCGAACAGCGCGCCTTCATTTCGCACGCAGTCATTTAAATTGGACACAGCAAGATTGGAGCCGTGTACTCTTTTCTGATGAGTCTAAAATTGTGTTACATGGCAATGATGGAAGGAAGAAGGTCTACCGACGTAAGGGAGAGCGTTTCGCACAATGCTGCTTTGAAGAGAGGGTTGCTTATGGCGGTGGCTCATGGACTGTCTGGGGCGGTATATCCGCGAGCGGCAAAACTCAACTTGAGGTTGTTACAGGACCACGGCTGCCAACATTAAATGCTGAAAGGTACATTCGTGAGTGCTTAGAACCTCACGTGATACCATACGCGGACTATGTGGGCCCAAATTTCCTTTTTATGCATGATAATGCAAGAGCCCATGCGACCGGCATCGTCAGGGAATATCTTCGGGATGTGAACATCACAGTTATGGACTGGCCAGCCAGAAGCCCAGACATGAACCCCATTGAGCACATGTGGGACGAGCTAAAAAGACGTGTTAGGGCTCGTCAGCCAGTTGCCCAGACGATGCAGGAGTTGAAAACTGCCATAGAAGAGGAATGGGAGATGATCCCTCAAAATTTCATAGAGCGGTTGATAAACTCTATGCCTAATCGTATGAGTGCTGTGGTAGATGCCCATGGAGGCAACACGCGTTATTAAATTAAACCTTTATTTGATAAAACATGTTTTTTATTCAAAAATCAATTGCCTTTAACAAGGCGCATATCCGACTTGTTAGGCGTAGCTCCATGTCGTATGGTATTCTGAATTCAAATTTAAAACAATACGATCGAAAAAGATGGTAAAATGTATCAGGTTTAAAACTGCATCAACAGTTTTTGTTCAATCTAGCAATCATATTTCGGCAGGGGCCATCGAAACCTAAACTCTAAGGTGGGCCAATAGATGTGTCCAGAAGTGTATTTATCATCACACTTATCACACTAATATTATAAAGGCGAAAGTTTATGAGTATGTGTCGTGTATGTTTGTTACTTCTTCACGCAAAAACGACTGCACCGGATTTGGATGAAATTTGGTATACAGATAGTTTATAAGCTGGATTAACAAATAGGATAGTTTTTATCCCGATTGTATATTCCCGTGGGTTGTAGCGGGTGAAGCCGCTGGCAGCAGCTAGTATTTAATAATATTAATTTCATATTTGAATCGGTTTTTGTTTTTCGGTGACCACCCGTTACAAACCGGTATCCCACTTTACTTCGGAAAGCACGTCAGCTGTTAGTACCAGCTACCATATACAGATCTTTGGCAGTCGTTACAGGTAGTCCTGTGACCTGAAAGTCGGAACTGGTCGTCAGAAAGGCAGTCGCTCCATGTGTAATACTGAAATTAAGCTGATGCTACGCAGATGATGATTTGATTTTTTACCATTTTCGTGGATTTGATTTTTTTTGTGAAAAAAAAAAAACTGATCAAGTGCAAGTCGGGAAACCCCCTTTGATTTGTATTATTTCTTGTGAAAGCAGCAACAGAAAAACATATTTTGTGATAGGTTTGTTTTTCATAGTGTTTGTATGAATGACAAAATTATATTTGCGGTTTTTTAAATGTGCTATATCTCATAAACTATTTACAAACTACTACTCTTTTCAAACCAATTTTGTTTGAAAGTTTTTATTGCGATCAGCACATATTTTTTTTTATTTTTCACTCTCTTAGTTTAACAGTTAGAGGGGAGGGGACACACATTTTACCACTTTGGAAGTGTCTATCTTTGAAACGATTGACTTTTAAAAATAAATGGTTTTAGGAACCTCCATGTAATTTTTAAAGACCTAACTATAGACACCTTACACGAATAGGTTTGATGATAAAAGTTTTTTTTTAGTTTCAGTTCCATTTATGGAGAGCCCTCCCCCCCCCTTAATCTGTTTTTATTACTTTTTGTTCTAAAATCGTAAAGTGATTCACAGAATACATATACCCATCAATTATCAACTGTGTAGTATTAATAGTTTCCGAATAAAGTGGCTGTGACATACGGTCGGACAGACAGACATGACGAATCTATAAGGGTTCCGTTTTTTTCCATTCGGCTACGGAACCCTAAAAAGCTTAATTATGGAAGCGACAGAGGGGCTTGTGAAATTCAAATACTTTTTTTAAATTTTGCCAGTGTTTTTTGGTCAAAATTTGATTGTCATTTTTTTATTTGTGCTGTGTAAGTACCCTACAGTTATACTTTCATATGTCACAAAACCACGTGCTGGGTTTCGTCCCCCTTCCTTTTACGAACGAATGTTTCAGCTTAATAATGACAATGTTTATACAAATTACTTGCGGGAAAATTCAGAATTTCCAGGAAGTTTAATTTATGTAAGAGCGCACTGTAAATTATGGAATAGATAAAGGTTCTGGATTATGAAAACCTACTTTAAAATAGTAACAATCATTTTGTTTGTTAATCAATTTCCGTGCCTGAAACTTTTCTCTGTCTAAGCACTGATTATTCTCGTTACATAGTTACTTCAAATTGTAGACGAAGCTCATGGCTTAATTATAACTGCCACTCGGGTCGATCCTTAGGTTTAGCCGCGCTTGCCTAGGTTGGTCTGTGGATGGGTGACCACCCATTACATACCGAGTTTCCTCCGTGCCTTGGAAATCACGTTAAGCTGTTGGTCCCGATTGCCAGATTATATTTGGTAGTCGTTACAGTGACCTGAAAGTCTGACGAGAGGTACGTGAGAGATTTGGGAAGGAAGGGAAGGAATTACAATGAAACATGGACTTCACCAAGACACGTATATTTGGAGACTGACGCACGGCTTGGGTTAAAATTTAGTGAAGTGCTGCACGCGGAGGGGGTTGGGGGGGGGGAGGGGGGAGGGGGGGGGTTAACTAACCTAACCCGGAACGGCTTGTAGAAGGCTGCGGTTCAGCCTCTACCTCAGAACGGCTCGTAGATGGCTGGGCTTCAGCCTCAACCGCAGAACGGCTTGTTGATGGTTGGGGCTTCATCGTCCGTTGATGCGGTAAAATTAAGTCCGGGATACGCGCAAAAGTCAGTCGAGTAGGCAGAAAATCGGTGTCCGGTGTACAAAAGCGTAGGTTATTCGTGAGGGCAAACAATTCGAGTCCAGAGGGAAAGCCAAAGTCGTCGAATATAGCCACAAGAAAAACACAACGAAACCGGGAACACATTCACGCAACTCGAGGAGAAACGGAATGAACACACGAATGACAGTATTGACAGTGTCACTTAACAAACAATTTTTTTTTTTTTTTACGTTCCGTTTTGCACATTTTTCACGTAATTTTGCACCATAGACAATTCGTGGAACAGATTTGGTTGTCAATCGTCCATTTTAACGTTCCGTTTTCCTTAAAAAACTGATTTGAGGTTAGAAACAGTTTTCATTAATTTCTCGAAAAATATGCATTATCTTGTATGAAGAGTGGTCTAGTAATAACCGGGGACCCATTCCCTACCGGCTTTAACCACTTTTTCCTCCCTCCGCGGGCAGCACGTCTCTAAAGCCAACCCCAGTATAGCTATATATGCTTTTTTTCAGTTTAGTTTTTTAGTTTCTTTTATTATTTTTATTGTTTGTGGTGTGCACTTGTGGCATTGTGCTAAATAAACATGTTTTCTTTCTTTCTATAAGTATCTATAATAATTGATACACTACACAACTATACAACTAATACCTAACAATACTATTAACCTAAATAACACCAACTGCCGCACTCAAAAAGCTTTAATGATTACTTAGGCCACCACTTAGTAAAGGTTTTGACATTATTTGTATGACAAAACTGTCAAAACCTTTACTAAGTGATAGCCTAAGTAATCATTACAGCTCTCTGAGTGCGGCAGTAAGCAACTGCAACTTATACATAACAACAATATCTATATAATGCAAGATGAGTGATTCTCAATTAGTTATGCAATTCTAAATCTATCTACTGGTTTACGACAACTCGGTATGTAATTGGTCGTATTCACGGACTAACTCAGACAAGATAAACCTAAAGCTCCTGAAACATACATCACGTCCAAATAGGTCTATCTAAAAATGAACATCAGTATTCAATATATTGCCCACAAGTACGCCTCTTACCAATCCACATTATCATGCGTGCACTCGTTCCTTCAATATATAAACCATATAAATCAATGGATCTTGATAAATTATACATATACTTGAACCGGACTAGACCGTAAGTCATCTGAGATCCACGAAGGATAGGGATCTCTTTTATTAGGCTATCGAATGTGGAGGCCTATTTTATTGATTTTGGTTTTATGGAGGTCTTTCTGTGAACTGTTTTCTTGGTTATTTTAGTAGGTGCTGTAGGATTGGAGATGATCTTCTCTAGATAAGTTATAAAATTACCACAAAGCGATCACTAATTCACTTGCGGGTACTTAAGATTGAAATGACAGTGTTATAGTTAAAAAAAATCTGCAATATTACTATCATTCGACAATATGACTCAAAATTAATTTCATTTATTCATATTACGCTGATAATCTGAAATTTTTGGACGTCAAAGTTTACAAGAGACAATCCCCCAAAATGCCTTCCTATCGACATGTCTTAGTGCTGGTAGTTCTTAGTGTTAGTCGTAGTTTCTGCATAATATTCGCATGGAAATCATAAAAAAGTAATACATTTATGTACTGTACAAGTGTATGTATGAGCAGCGTCACAAAAAGCGTACTACAGCCACTTTGTACAAAAAGTACTACAGCGCCAGCTTCCATGACAAAAATTAACATAAAATATACACAATCTTGCAAGTAAAGTTATCCGCAACGTAAGACTATTTAGAAGAACCCGACAAAACTGTCGGCCAGTATTCCACCAGAAACAACAACCGTCTCGTAGGATCCTCCCTTTTCTATAGAGAACAAAGAACTCAACATCCTGTTCATATCCTAAAAAGCATGCATAAATACAGTCTATAAATTAACCCATCACACAGCCGTCAACCAAGCATTCTGTACATCAAACTAAGTACCACTACGCAATTTTTTTTTGCTGGAAAACGACTTTTCTTTTTGGGGTCAAAAATCACATTTTATGGTAAAATTTAATGTAGCACTCTTAAAACATTGTGCTAGTTGATGCTTTGAATAGTAAACGGGTCATGGAGGCTGAAAACAGCTGGTGCTGTACTGTGAAAAATTTGGAACTTTGACCCCCAATATCTCCGTAACTAGGGGGTTCCCAGGTATGGTCTAGAACAAAAAAAATATCGCAGTGGTGCAAGGGGTGGGTGGTGGGTGGTGCAAGGGGTGGGTGGTGGGTGGTGCAAGGGGGTGGTACAAGTGCTTTTCGTTTGCGCAAACACCCGCTTCCTTTAAAAAAGTAAACCTAGGAATAAATTTGTCTAGAAAACAGACTTAGGTTCCGTATTGGTACGTTAGCGACATTTGTTTGGAGTTATCTAAGGGTAGAAAAATGTTCCTGTCTAGAGCCTAGTGCCTGATATATTGCTGCGTAATAATGAACATGAAACCTATACGTATATTCACTGGCTAGAGAGATAAGGAAGTTGATTTACCTTTTGTCTACTGAACTCCGAAATTTCCGAAAAGGGCAAAGGCCTAGTCTTCTTTCCCACTATTGGGAAAGTTTTTCAGATGTGATACGCATAACGTTACACTTGTAGAATCCGAAGAATAGAGATGTTTACTAACTTAAAAAAATGTGATTCTGTTAGTCCGTCTAAGTAAGATTATCAAAAAATATTGTATACGTATTTTTTGTTTTATCAAATCAATAAAAATTGATGAAGATAAAGCGCGTCAACGATTTGAGTGGGGGTTGATGACGTCACTCACCGCTAAAAATTGTCATACTAATGGCTAAGAGTATGACGTCACACGAGTTTTCAAAGCCTTGTATCGTCTTCATTGTTTGCTTACGCATCCAATATTTTTTGGTAATCTGTGGTTTTTTAGTTAACTATCCTATTAGGCAGAAGCGTACCTAATAGTACATCCACACTTCGCATGTTATGTATAAGTCCCCATCTAGTTGTGGTTCTTCTTGTGGCCTTAGCAATAAGTTAGAGTGTTCATCATTTCCGTCATAAAAATCATTCGTTTACTAACGTACCTAAATGAAAATTCCCACCAACCAAACGATGCAACTGCATCTGGCACACAAACCCCTGATCACTACTGCTTCTAACAGAAACACAATTAAAACACCCATAATACACAGCTCAATAAAAGACGAAACAGTCATACTGCCTCCGAAAACCAAAAAGCGATATCTTAAAAAAATCTAAAAATTTTAGATTTTTTCTTACATTTTCAAGATGTTTCTTGAATTAATAGTAATATATCTACGTGGATTAAAAATCATATTAATATCTTAAGACTGCCTAGTTGTTCTGGTGGTGGCAAGCACGACTGTCCTGAGTTCGATTCCCAGATCGGGCAGTCTTATTAGGTTTCTCCATCAGGCACACAGTCACGGAGTTCGGATTTGTGCAATAGGCTCGGCCCCTTTTACATGGATCTTAATTATCTGACGAAATGTGAGTGTACTTATTGGTACACGTACACTGTACGTGATGTTATGTTATATTTTTAATTTCCTCAAAACAATTTTTCTTTGAGTTACTGCGTTTCGGCTTGCAAAGGAACAGCCGTAACACTAGAAGATATAATTCTATGCATAAAATCGAAGTCACAGAGCAGTTACCTGTATTCGGTACAGCCGTACAACTTCGTGTTATGGTAGTCACTCGGGGGGACGATATTGTGACGGCTTATAGCTGACGATACGAATACGATACGTCGATGACTTCAGATGAATCGTCAATACAAAATGCAGTGATGTCGATCTAACGCTCGCGATAACGTCCATGGTTGTGGGTGATTCAAAATTGTTGTAGAAAGAAAGCTTACGAAAAGGTTGCTTTAACAGTCTTGATGGAGTAGGTAGAGCTCTGGGGCAGTGAACTGTGATAGATTGTTGATTGTTTGATAAAAGTAAGTCGCAAAAACGTGCCATTTTCTCTGTTGTGTCCATTAGTTCAATCTAAGTTTATTATATGAGTTTGATACCGCCGAAATGGCGAAAAGAATTAAGTAACCCATCGAGAGGAGTGTAAGGGATCCTTAAAAGAAGTCGTTGAAGGCATTTGCCCAGGTATGGGACAAAAAAGGGATATCAAAAATAAAAAATAAATAGTCTTTGTAATTCACGACACTTAACAAACCGAATCGATATGAGCCGAATGAAGTACCATTAGTATCTGGACCAATATCGGAAATTATCACGGTTATAGGTGCCTATGAGAAACCCACGCGAGCGTGAAGTCGGATCCAGCTCATGGAAGAATTACTGGGTTATAAGAGAACACATTCATGTTTGGATTATGAGTAAATATTAAGCTTTTCAAAGACCTTGATACATAGAGACTCTAAAAATTGAACTGTTGAGCACAATTAACTACATACTAGCTCAGTGGCGTGCAGTGGTCCCCCACGATGGGTAGGCAACGAATAAATGACAGCAAAAAAAAAAAAAAAGTAAGCCTGTAAAAACAAAACTTTTAAATACAATTCAAAAACTCACCACATTATTCAAGGTTTAACTCACGATTTTCTAATGACGATGCAAACAGAAGAAAGATTCGGCCACCTCAAATATCTCATCCAAGTGAGTGGGTGATAGTTACAGAACACGTAACGTGCAAGATTTTGGATAAATTTTCGTAATTCGGGTACATGTCTACCTTTAGATACAACTTGAATCTTATCATTATACGATCCGTCCCTAAGACGACCCACTGACCGATAATTGAGAACACTTATTACCTTTAACATGTAATAAACACACATTATCAGCACAAACTTCACAAGTAAATACCATTGTTATTTGTTACGTGAATAAACAAGTAATACACAACAAAATTAATATTTACACTACTGTTAATAACATTAACTGTACGTTTTCAGTTTCAAAACAAAATCGCATTATATATTGCTTGTCACAACAATGAAACAGTAATGTCTTCCTCTTACGTAGAAAATAATTTTTAGGTTATTATTGTCGATAGAAAAATACTAGCAAATAAAATTGCATCATTTTCATATCGAGTTTGTTCACAACAGCGGTCAACATTTTTTGCAGGATTATACGAAATCCAATGAATGAGGTGACAAGTTGACAACATTGTGAACATCGAACTAAACAGGTGCTGCGCTCTATGCACGGAAGCCCGAAGTTCGGGAAGCGCGAAATTAAAATTTCCTTACGTTTTTGCAATTTACAGGCCAGTGCTAGGTTGTATGTTCATTAAAATATGATTCCCGGTTTTAAGACGTATGTAGTCATATTTTATTCAACATACAACCTAGCAGTGGCCTACAAATTGCAAAAAAATGCAAATTTTGAACTTCGCGGGTTATAGATTGGTTGTGTTGTTGCAGCCAATCACAGCCCGCTCAGCTACAGTCGCAGGAGCTGCTGCGTTAAAATTGCGAAAATCTATGTATGTGTGCGGTTCATAGACACGGCCATACGTACCGATGTGACGCTGTGTGCATACAATTATGAATGGGTTTTAGACAAGTCGAGTGTTTGTCTATAAGATTCGTACTAATCGTAATCCTTGTCAATGAGTTTTAGTGGGACGCGAAAAATTGCTATAAGTATTTTAACAGGAGTTTGAACTTTTTTATGATTTTTTGTACATAGTGTTATTTTATTGCATCGTTAATTAGTTATAAGAAATGCTCAGTTGGTAAGGTAGGCTAAGCCTAAGAGCCTATATAGGGCGCACGCCCCTGTACTAGCTTATCTTTTTTGCGATAAAATATATTATCTAACACATTAACGTGCAGAAAGATACCACTATTACTAACACAAATTGTTTGGGAGGCCTCATTAGTTTGCCTTCCGTGTAATACGGGCTTTTATGTAATAACATTTCATAATTGTCTATTTGACTACTGTATTGTACTGTACTTGTTGTGGTACTGTTTGTTGTGTTTTGTACTGTATTCCCGATAGTGTATTGTTATTTCAAGGAACTAACAGAAATAACACGATGTGTGAAAAAAGTAATAAAAGCGTTCAAAAAATGGCTTAGCTTCAACTGATTCCAAATAACGTGCTAGACAAAGACAGCGCCACGGAAATGTGGCGTCACATTTCATTCCGCCATAGTGACGAGTACAAATGGCCATTTCGCGCGACAAGGATAGAAAGTGCCCGCATCAAAAACTTCTAAAGCATGTAGGTACTCCATTTTTTTATCGATTTAATTACTTTTTTCACATAATTATCTTGTTATATCTGTTAGTTCTTTGAAATAACATAACATTTTCGTGAATTTTTAACAGCAGTCAAATAGCCAATTCAGTCTCCATAGGGAAAATGTGATTTAGGTACTATAAGGTGCACTTCTGGGCGTGATGTTATATTATTTATCTGCATAGGGTTAAGCAAAGATTTTATTTTAGTAGATACACTCACATTTAGCCAGTTATGTGCGGTATTTTTAGCAAACTTTTTTGGAAAGAGTCTGGTTCAACTTTTTAAATAAGGACCTACCTAAATGACGGCAATAATATCGTGGCATGTAAAAGGAATATCATGTACTTGTTCTTTTAACCGCTGCCATTAAGGCGAAGTACTTATCTCGGTGCCTGTTCCAACGAATAGGAAACTGAAAGTGCTCACACTACGTACATGTATATACCTACTTACTTTTATTTCTTTTGATTACTTCTTTTTTTATATAACCTGCTACAGAAAACGGCTTGAACCATGAATGTTTCACACAGTTTGACACGAAATTCACACCTACGCAAAATGTAACCGCTTTTTTGGTAGCAACCAAAATGTGCATTTTAATCCAGTTTTGAATCCCTTTGTGTGTCTATTGTGAAACAGACTTTCAACTTGAATGAACGAAGATATAGAATATAGCAATTATAATTTAAAAAAAACAAGTTCTTTAACTAAAAAAATGTTTTTTTTTTTGGCAAAACTACAATAACACTACAAGAATTCATTAAACGCCTCCGAAAACACGAAATTCTGTTCGCAAACATTCTGTGTACACAGAAAGTTCACTAAGTGACCCTCAGATTACCCCCACAGAAGGTGGTGGTCACGTGCTGCTGATACTGCACGCGGGTGTCGAAAGGGGGAGGAGGGAGCAAGTATAGCTTCGGTCTCAGACCGCATTCGCATGTAGGTCTACAGATAGCCGGGGATTTGGTTGGTAAAAAAGGTTACAAAAGAGGGCTTATGCCCCAGGAAGTACGTTAATCCGACGGAACAATAAGCCTAGGCTAAGATCTAATTCAGCATACAGTCGTATTGAAAGCTTGAAAACTAGTCTTGTAAGAGGCCAAAAGGTTTCTATCTCCGTTTGGCAAGTAATCTAGCTGCTTTTGTAAAAGCACACAGAAATTAGAGCTACGCAAATGATCACGTCACAGTTTATGTATGCATATAAAAAACCGGCCAAGTGCATGTCGGACCACGCACAATGTAGGGTTCCGTAATTGCCCATTAAAATATGTCAACTTTCTGAACTGATCAACCCTGCCTACCTGCCTCCGAAGTTTCGGACTTCTGAGGCAGGTAAAATCGATGATTTTTATGGTAAAAATAAAACAAACTTACGTTTGCAGTTTTGAGACCTGCGGTCCCAGACATTATGTGAAAATATTTCATATTACTTCACAAACGAATCCCTTAATCGCAAAAGTATTGAATCAAACTCGCATTATTTTTTAAAGACCTATCCAACGACATCCCAACAATGGACTTTGCGAAAATAAAAATTGTATAATCATGCCAAATTACAGCTTTCTGGTACTAAGAGTCTCTGAGAAAAAGTGCGGACGGACAGTCAGACGGACATGGCGAAACTATAAGGGTTCCATATTGACTACGGAACCCTAAAAAAATTTACTACCCTCTGGGGCAAAGCAAATTATGAGACAAAATAAACTCGAAATATCATTACGAACATGTCGTGTTACTCGCACAACATCCATATAATTATGTAAAAAAACCTTTAACTACACATAAAATACTCGGGAGAAAATTCCCACATTTCCGGATTAAAATAGTCTCAAAGATCTTCCTTACTTCGAAAGAATTTAACATTTAAAAAGCTTAATAGCTCCACCATTGAAAAACACAGATGTTCCTTAGAATAATCTCAAACTTTCTCCTTTTAAGCGCAAAGGCTTTTTGAATGTACGTAGAATTAAAATTTTAATAAAGGTAGCCTCGGGAGACTTGTAAATTATTACCAGTTGCTTTTATCACCTTTTTCGCGTGACAATGTTTTATTTTTTTATGAAAATGGGTATTTTTATCTGGAAGGACGACAGAATGAAATGTTCGCGCCTTTTTAACTGTATTGGACTTGACATCAATGCCGTTTTAGGCGCCATTAACTTAACAAAAATTATTTTGTAAATGTATCCTTGGCGAAATCAAGTTATTTCTTTTGATGTCGGCGACGTAAAGGAGATAACGTCTTCGTATTAACGCGTTGTAAGGGGTAATGGGAGGGAGGAATTGAGGAGACATTAGGCTGACGGTAAATGCGTTGCTAGGTGATCAAGACGGTCGAGAATTTGCCAAGTACAAGTATATTACTTTGTAGATAGAGGTGTTTTAATTTAGGTAGCGTTTTATCTCTGAGAAGTCTCATTTTTGTTAGTTGTTTTATTTACAAAAGAGTAGTTAAAAAAAAATCTCGCCCGTCAGATAGATTTCCAAAAAATATTGGACATGTATTTTTTCTTTTTCACGTAAACAAACAATGAAGTCGATACAGTGCTTCGAAAAGTCGCGCGACGTCACAGTTTGATACATTTTTTACCAGAAAATGACGTCACAAACCCCTCACTCAAATCTTTGACGCATTTTATCTTCGTTACAAAAAATACGTATTCAATATTTTTCGATAATCTAACAGACGGACTAAACAGAGTCATAGTTTTTTTAGTCAGTCAACTACCCTATTCGATTTAATTGTCCAATCTTAGTATTTCTAATATAGTAATTTTATATTCAAACATACTTCGACAACACTACTGGTTGTATATTTCACTGCGGTATCGATTGTTGACAGTGCACTGGTCTAAACAAAGCGCACCATGTACAGACACCACCACATCTAGAACCTACAACCTTGAATAGATTTTCAACTTTATTGTTAAAGTATGTTAGCTATTTAAATACATTTATAACTAGTTTCAAGATATTTACAGTATTTTATAAGAATAATAAGTAAGTTAATTGATTTAGTTGCAATTCTAAAATGGCGCCAACGATTATTGGAATGACAGTTGAGTACGTCAGTTGAGTCTTATAAAGAGGCTATAAGAATGTCCTGCTAAAATGGCGCCTTGGAAAGGTCCAAGGCGCCATTTTAGCAAGACATTCTTTTCTGAACTTTGAAAGTGTAAGGAGCTCTAAAATACCTGTGGAAGTACTGTAAATATTATGCTGTAGCTATTTATTCTGTGCTTATTTTGATGTTCTGAACCCAGTAAATAATCTTTAATCTGTTCAACAAAAAGCTTTTATTTCCCTTTTGCTCTGGCTTGTCCTACAAGTATTAGGTTGAAGGTTGATTGCGAAAACATGTTAGTTTTAAATAGCTTGATGTTCTGACGTCTACACATAGTGGTTACGGAAATATATTAACCACTGCAGAGATTGTTAGCCCTGTATTATTGGACGTGGTTTTGGAATCATCGAAGTGGAATTCGACAGGTGTCCTAGATTATGATACATTTAGCATCAGGCCCGTAATCCCCGAAGGGTCTGGCAGAGGTATACGAAATATTACACAAACGATTTACCAGTTGTGTTTAGGTCTTTATTAAATTTACCTGATAAAAGTACAATGCAGTGTAGGTAGGTGCAGGTAATCAGTGGCCCAATAATCCGACAACCAGTGTCACCCTTTTTTTTGGGGTTGAAAATCATCAAATCAAATTCCCGCTCTTGGGCAGAGCGAAAGGGAGTGTCAGACTTCTACTGACTAAAAACCACCCATGTTCCTTCGTAGCCCTATATGTTAAGGTCGCGATATCTCTTACAACATCCCGCAGCCCAACCAGTGTCACCCTGAGACGTTGTTTTACCCAGAACTAGCTAGGTTGTGGAGGTCAGATAGGCTCAGCATCCAATACGATTGGTACCCGACCCCAACATGACACAAGATTAAGAGACTACGATGTACATGACCCAAGATTAAGAGACTATGTTACCGTCTGCACCACGCATAGCCGGCATGAGAAGTCAGCTGACGACCTGAAGTTGCCGCTGATGCTGTGCCTGTGAGTAATGTCAGCTAACCAGCGTCGCGGCGCCGTGTCGGCCAATCATAGCTGAGCGTCTCTCACCAACTTCATGGCAATGGACTTTGGATAAACCACGCCGCGCGCGCCATTTTCATCCCTTTTGTGACCCTGCTTCTCATCTCTCTTGTACTTTCGTCAAAGCCGATTGTAACTCACTGTCACTATTAAATGTATTTCGAGTGAACCAACAAAATTAAGTAATTGAAGACGAACCCTGGATAACAACCCGAAACACACAAAAACACAAATTGAAGACGAGACAGCACCCGTCGCCCTGACCCAATTATCTAAATTGAACAGACTATGATATACCTCTAAGATTGTTTTGGCTATTTCTTCTCAGACTACTCAAGTACGAAACAATGGCCCCATTTAGTTTTAAAAAGGAGACGTGGAAAAATTAATTGTAAAAACCTAAATTTTTACGAAATCCTTTTTACATCCACCAAAATAGTTTAGAAAATGCCAGGCTGATGATAAAGTATAACAAAATACCTACCCTTTAAAATACCCACCATATTCTACAAGTTCCTAGAACATGGAAACCATTTAACCGAAGACAAGTGTGTACAGAATGTTCAGAAATTAAATAACAAGCTCGGCCACCTTTTAAAAGGTGGTAAATTGAATCCCCACTATTTTTGAACACTACACTCGTTCGAGAAAATTGTGTTTGGAAATTATCTATTCAGCAAGTTAACGAGTTTACTTCGTTCCAAGAAAAATGCTGAAAGAATTATTCAAGTTTTATTCTATTACGTGAGAGAGGCATTATTATTTATAAGGACTACTCTAAGTTGTTGAGTTTTAATAGTAATTTTTGTAGTGTCACTTACGTTTTTTAAAACATTTTGTGGTTAAGTTTTTATTTTGAGATGTTTTATAGGTCGTAATGTTTTATAGGGCCTCGTTGGTTTAGTAGTCACGTGGGTTCGATTTTCAGGTTGGTTTAACTGTTATTGGGTTTTTCAACTGGATTTGTGCCCAGTTGATGACAATAAGTTCGCCCCCCTACTCTCTAAATAACTGGCCAAATGTGGCCATACTAATGGAAACACCTATGCTTAACCCTGCGGGTATTATTGTAATGTTACTTTACACAAATAAACCAGTAGGATCATCTCGTTAATTGGTTAATAAGGTGTCATAAAAGTTAATTAGTCACTAAATAACTTGCGACAATTCACCAAATCATTGTCAACCCATAGTGGTAACAATAGGGTAGTTAACTAAAAAAATCTTATTAGTCCGTCAGATAGATTTCCAAAAATTATTGGACATGTGTTTTTTCTTTTTTCACGTAAGCAAAGACGATACAGTGCTTTGAAAACTCGCGTGACGTCATATTCTAAGACATCACACAGTATGGCATTTTTTTTCGGTTAATGATGTCAAAAAACCTCACTCAAATCTTTTAGGCATTTTAGCTTCGTAATTTTTTATTGATTTGATAAAACAAAAAATACGTATCCAATATTTGTCGATAATCTAACAGACGGACTAATTAGAATTATATTTTTTAAGTCAGTAAACATCCTTATTGCCGGTTTTAGCTATCCAGCCATCAAAACTCGTAATAAGCTTTAATGTAGTCTATGCATATGCGATCCAGCTTATCCCAGCTACACTCAGTGTTCCAGTATCACTGTAATCTCTATCAACAGTAGTGTTGCCAGTACTTTAGCTCGCACGTACGAACCACGTTCCATTTTATTGTGAACGAGAGTTGTCGATATTTTCCTTCACTGTTTAAATCCAGCGATAAATCGAGGACGTATGTTTGAAAATAGTGGTTTGAATGTTATTGGTTAACTTTTTTTTGTGTGGGAGTAACACTCTTTTTGTGTTTTACAAGAAGCTTAGTTGGTGAAACGTTCATGTAAAAGTTCGGTTTTTTTTCTGATGTAATTAGTTCTACCCACGGAAATCATCAAATGACTCCTCCCGTTCTGGGCAGAGCGGAAGTGAGTGTCAGACTTCTGCTGACTAAAAACCACCCATGTTCCTTCGTAGCCCTTCTGTCGAGGCCGCGGTATTCTCTTTCGAAAAACCCGCAACCCCGACGCGACAACCCGCAGCCCCGACGGGACAACCCGCAGCCCCGACGGGACAACCCGCAGCCTCGACGGGACAAACCGCAGCCCCGACGGGAATAGTTTTTACCCTGCCTTGTTGTTGTTGTTCTAGCTACTACATCATTTTTTTTCAATATCTGACTACATTGCTAGAATCTTTGTTTTCTGCTAATCATCATAGTCCTGCCCTTGTCTGACGTTACTTAAGGCTGGTGCAAACCGATTTTTCCTTTCATATCACTTCTCACAGAATCCACCCATAGTTTCTTTGGTTTTTGCTTGAGGGTCTAGATAAAGGGAAAAATAGCTAAAAAAACATCACAATATTTATTTTACATATTTCTTTAGAAAAATAAACAATAGTAAAGTGAACATTCGGTTTAAAAGATTGGTATCAAAATTGAAACTAGGTTTTTAAGGGTAACATTTATATCATTTCATTTTATCTACTAGGAAGAACATCTGACGCCCGGACACAAACTTCATTGGTCAATCTGGGAAATTTCTTAACTGATTGCGTGCCCAGGTTGGCCGCGGTACATATAATTTGGCTAAATGTATGGTATCCTCGATCCATCGCAAACAAATTGCCAGTTTGTAGCTCCTAACCTGCCAATCCTGCACAACCACTTGCACCTTTCAAGATTCACTCTAAGCAACTGTTAGACCTGGCTACATACTGGGCTAACACAATTTGAGTTCATTGACACGTAAAGAAGAAGACGAACTTTTATATCCATCACTCTTTAAGTCAAATATAATACTCTCCGGAATTCGACGCGAAAATTATACTAACACACTTTGTGCAAAATTTAGATCATGTTAGAAATTCTCTTGAAAGAGTACTTTCTGGGTATATCGTAATATGATAGATATTAATTTCCTTTCAGTCTTATTATTCTTCCGGGAACTGTTGTTTTTAAATTCCCGAAGCTTTGGTGGTACAGTCAGCGACAAAATTCAATTTAATAAATCTAATCATACTGGGTAATACATACCTGCGTTTCAATATCAGGATACGTATGTATCGCTGCCTCGTTGGTCACAGCTGAGCATGACGTCCTGGATTCGATTCATAGGTAGAGCAAATTGTTATTGGGTTTTTCCATTTAGGAATTTCTCGAGTCTGGATTCGTGCCCTAATATAACTATTTGACCTCATGCCTTATTTTAACTATTATGCTATTATATTTTACTTATTGCTTTAAGATATTCTCGACCATATTACTTTATATTCTAAAGTGCATATTAAAGTTCACATATTGTGTGAGCAGATTATTCCTTTCGCTGTAACACCGCGTAAAGGAAATTGGTTTTAGTTTATCGGTACTGTACTTGACCGAAATGTGTGACGTCATTTTGAGGGTATAAAAGTACTAACCTTGTGACGTCACAAGACTTGACGCGACTTTTTGAAGCACTGTATCATCTTCATCTTTTGTTTAAGTAAAAAAAGAAAAAATAAGTGTCCATTATTTTTTGACAATGTATCTGACGGACTAATTAGATTGTTTTGGAGAAATACCCTATTTTCTGTGTAAGAAAACGTTAATTTAAATTAGACAAAAATGACAGAAAGACACCAACATTGATTTAAATTTCTGAAATGTTAATTAAAATTAAATTGAAACCTTAACGCTGTTTTGGCCTCTTGATTGGCACATGAATTATTTGAATTTGGAATCGTTCCATCTTTAAATTTCCTAAACACAACAGTTTAAGTTCTGTCTGTGATGATTCTCAGTCGATAGTCCATGATGTCTCTTCTGTGTTAGTTTTTCTTTCAAAATCATGAGCAGACATGATCGGCCTTTTTTTTGGAGGCTGAGAAATCGTCAAATGACTTGTTTTCATGTTCTTGTTTATGTTTTTGGGGCCGCGGTATCTCTTTCGATCAACCCGCAGCCCCAGAGATAAGATCAGCCCTTGTGACAATTCACTCTCACTTGTGTGCTGTAATAAATCAGGTAGGCCCCGCCCCGTATGGGTTGACATGTCTTAAATTTTTTGAATTGAATAAATTGAGTATACCAGTTTTCTCACGAAAATATGTTTCACCATAAATGGTAATTAAACTCCATTCAAATGATCCCAAGTACGGTATCTATAAACTGTACAATTCACATAACACTTCACAGGTGTGACAACCATAATGTTAATTATAAATAGCTCTTTGTGATGTAAAGTGAACACGTTGTCAATTACGTACTACGCGATTGTTCTACGATACGCTGTAATTCCATACTACGCTATTATTCTACGATACGCGGTAATTCCATGCACTACGCGATAAATGTGTGCGATGCGGACAATATGTTTCAGCTGCGTTGTGCTGTGAATGGCGAATGATTATGGGCTTAGTTATTATGATACAATGTTGATGCTGTTGGATTGGTTTGTTTGGTTAATTAGAACCTGATGATTTGTGGAATGGTTGGTTTGAGAACGTGCATCTACCGAAAGTCGTATATCTTCCGCCATGTAGTATTCCTGTTGTTTGCAACACGTGATTTTAATGGTATAATTTTTTGAATGCCTGAAATAACAAGAAAATGGATGAGCCCTTTCAACCAGCTCTCGCGATCTTTGCCTGTTTATGTATGGAACGATACAGCATCAGAAAATTCAGTTAGTATTAAAAGCCTAACTTAGTGTCTGAAATGTGGGAGTACAGTAACAGTACAGCTCTACCCAAGCTTCGAAAATACAGGTGCGATGTAGTTTCATTATTTTAAGAAGGTTTTTTCACTTAGGTATCAAAAAATGTAAAACTTTTGTTTTTTAGGTAATTTTATTTAACACTTAGGTACAGTTTGCTTTGACACAAAAAACAGGGGATGAACGCTGTTCTTGGAATACTAATGAGTACCTACACAGTAGATCTAGTAGGTAAAGCAGTCGTCTTACTTTGAAGAGATTTTTTAGAGTAGGAGTGTTATGTTTTATTCCCCGAAACAAGTTTGCAGCTGAGTTAGAGAAGACTGGCAGCCATCTTTTATTAGCATCTTTATAAAGATGCTGACGGACGATATTTCAGTTTTTTACCCTACTAATATTATAAATGCGAAAGTTTGTGAGGATGTATGTATGGATGGATGGATGGACGTTTGTTACTCTTTCACGCAAAAACTACTGAACAGATGTGGATGAAATTTAGAAAACAGATAGTTTGTAACCTGGATCCCGTGGGACTATTATCAACTCCACGGGGGCGTAGCCACTGGCACAAGCTATTAGTAATAATAATGTAACTGCTCAGCTGTCGAGTGGTCGCAAGTGCAACTGCTGTGAATATCCGGGTTTGACTTCCTGTCTGGGTTTTTTCATCAGTAGCTTAATAAGAACTGCAACTCGGGTCGATCTTTAGGTTAAGCCGCGCTTGCCTAGGTTGGTCTGTGGATGGGTGACCACCCATTACATACCGAGTTTCCTATGTGCCTTGGAAAGCACGTTAAAGTCCGGCTGCTATTTATAGATCTTTGGCAGTCGTACGTTATAGGTGACCTGAAAGTCTGACAACCCATCTTACCAAAGGAGTACTGGGTTGTGGAGGTCAGATAGGCAGTCGCTCCATGTAAAATACTGGTATTCAGCTGCATCTGGTTAGACTGGAAGCCGACCCGAACATAGTTGGGAAAAGGCTTGGCAGATGATGATGATGATGCTATTGGATAATTGTATTTTCGATTTGTACATAACGTTCACACCGCGCGCTCGTGCAAGGGCCATTGGACCCGTTTGTGCCAATGACCTTCGTTCTTTTTATAGAGTACAAAAAGAGCTTTAGATTAACAAAACACCAATAAAATCCACAGGTATCAATTAAAAAGCGAACAACATCACAATAACGCGCTAACAGCGCTTAGCAAACATTGCCGTTTCTGATCACGTCCCTGCATACGTGTGGTTTAACGTCCGCCACAATTCAAATGACTTGTTTTTTAATACCTAAAACCTTCACACAGACACGAATTTGAATCGTTTTGCTCTTATCGTGGCTATACAAAACTGTGATTGCTGTGAAATGGTTTTGGTTACCCTGTGTAGTTAAAAGCTTATGTACTGCTAAATGGACCGGAGCGAAGAAGATTAACCAATAGGGATGTTTACTGACTTAAAAAATATGATTCCAAAAAATATTATATTATAAATAGTCCGTCTGTTAGATTTTCGAAAAATATTGGATACGTGTTTTTTGTTTTATCAAATCAATAAAAATTGACGAAGATAAAACGCGTCAGTAGTATAGTATTGGGCATTCTGTCCCACCTGTCGCGCAGTCGAACTAGTTCGCCTACGCTCCGTTGTGACAGAATGCCCAATACTAAACGGATTCGGATTATTCGTTCAAAAAATTCTGAATTAGGTTTTGTGCATTTTGATCCACTGTTTCACTCTTCTAAACACCTCCACGTAGGCCAAACTACCCAACACTGTTTCGATCGTGCGAGTACGATCAGGCTAGTTCAGGACAGTAGTGTGACCTATACCACTGTCGGCAAGTCGCGAGGCGAGTGCGCCTCGCTACGGACAGTGGTATAGAATGCCCAATAATCGATAATCGACTCGACTCTCTACTCTACTCGATCTTAGCTATGAACTCACCGCCGCAGATACCTGAGACTAAATATACAATAACATTAGATAAACATATTTGAGAGTAAGAGAGGAGAGCAGTGGTGGTCTAGTGGTAACGGTTGCGACTTACAAGTTGTATGGCGTGGGTTCGAACCTAGGCTAGCGCTTTACATTGTGTAAATTATTTCATCACCACTGTTCTCTGAGAGAGGAGACCTTTGTGTCAGTAGTGGGAAAAAAAAATTGACTAACTGAAATCTTATAGATAATCATAAATTGAAGGCACCATTTCCCCTACTACAACTACAACTAACCTAACCATCAGGATCTTGTCACCGCTCATGTCATAGTATTCGCCCATACTTCCTCTTCAGGAACCAGACATCATGCATCTGCGTCACGATTGTAAACACATTTTTTGATGCGACCAGATGGTTCTTTTATAGTCATAAGACGAGAAAACTTTGCTTGCGCGATTTAGGATTTGATGTTTTAGTTCATCCGATGTGTCATAGATGGTGCTGTAGTACTTTTTGTAGTGTTTACTCACCGAGGAATCAACCACGCAAATGCGCTTGGATTTTATTACCTACCTGTCCAGAGTTGACCTAAGCGCTCGATAGATGACGTTGATACCACTGTCGGCAAGTCGCGAGGCGAGTGCGCCTCGCTCCGGACAGTGGTATAGAACGCCCGATAATCGATAATCGACTCGACTCTTTACTCGACCGTCGATCGTGCGAGTACGATCAGGCTAGTTCAGGACAGTAGTGTGACCTATAGGGGGTTAGTAGTATATTATTGAGCATTCTGGATCACTTTTCGCTATGCCCAATCGTGAACTGTCGACTCGGTTTAGTAGTTAGTAATGCAAAATGGATAATGGTAGTGGTAGGGTTTATAAATATTAATCTAAAATAATATTAGTTATTGTTAATTGAACTGTTTCACACAATAATCATGAAATTTGTAAAACAACCACAATCGTTGAATGTCAACATAATATGTAATGAATTTTGTAAAACTGATTTCCGTCATAGTGAATTATTACCTAATTCAGTACGCTGTATAATTTGCGGACCGTCAAATTGTGGAAAAACTAATTTACTCATTAGTCTTCTTATACACGAAAATGGTTTAAGATTTCGAAATGTTTATATTTATTCAAAAACCCTGTACCAACCCAAGTACATATTTTTAGAAAAAGTTTTGCAACGAGTACCAGGTATTTCGTTTCAGAAATATCAGGAAAATGAAGAAATACTAAGAGTTCAGGACGCAAAACCCGACTCTGTGATTATATTTGATGATGTTGCTTGTGAAAATCAAAACAATATGCGTGATTACTTTGCAATGGGAAGACACAAGTATATCGATTGTTTTTATTTAAATCAAACGTATAGTAAAATTCCTAAACAATTAATAAGGGACAACGCGAATCTAATCATACTTTTTAAACAAGACGAAATTAATTTGAAACACATATACGAAGAACATGTCAACACTGATATGTCATGGGTTCAATTTCGTGAAATGTGTTCAAAAATATGGAACGATCCCTTCAGTTTTGTAGTGATTAATAAAGATTGCCCTAAAAATAAGGGCTGTTATAGAAATAAATTTGACACATTTGTAGTTTTTGATTAAATCATTGTTATTTTAATCCGTTACCCTAGCTTTTCTAATTATTCTACTTACGATACTTAATCAATCACTATCTACTTCATCAACATGGAAAAATCTTTGAAAAGACAAATCGTTGAAGCGACAGAAGCCGTGAAGAAAAAAGTACGAAAAATGAAGGATATTGAAATAAATAATAAAGAAGCGCTGGAATCAGTTTTCAAGCCTGTGACAGAACCTTTAAACTTAATTGCCCATGTCAGTAAACAATCTGCTTCACAAAATATCGAAGATAAAGAAATTGAAGTTCCATTTATTGATAAAACTTTGCAGAAAGAAGTTCTCAGTGACAAAGGAAGCAATGATACAGACGATTATGACTCTGAGGTCGACAGTGACTCCTCCTATAAATCACTAGGCGAAAAAAAACAAGATTGTAACACAACATCCTGGTCAGTTTCTCCAGAAGCGTTAGCAGATATTCCATTTGGTGTCAGATACGAACATGGAAAGTTGATGTTGGGATCTGCTCGCATAATTGTCAATGACGAATATATCACAGTGGCAGATCGCAAGTACCGAAGTACGCCTGGATTAAAACAGTTGCTACTAAAAAAGGATGTAGATTTGAGTTTGGTTACAGGGAGTGATATGCAACATTATAAATTAATGCTACTTGATACTAATGCACACCGTCGAGATTATGATCCAAGTAAACCGATAAAAAGTAATAAGGGTGTAAAATATTTACAAATTATTAAACCGCTTTTTACACAATCCCAAGGGAAAGGACTTCCCTTAACAAAGATGTGGAAGAAGAATGTAGATTTTATATATTGGGATGATCCTAATGAATTGGTAGAACGGCTAAAATTGTTAATTGCATCTCAAGATGCTGGTAACACAGGGGTAAACAACGAAATTATATCTATAATAGAGGAATTGCGTGAAAGTAATATAATAAATACATAAATCATCTGTGTTTCATTTTACCGTCAACCTTTCAAAACAATACATCTTAAAGATGAATGTAGACAAATTCGGTAATTTTATTCACAAGAGATTGCGTTTTTCAGATTTATTTGAATTTAATGATAACGCATTGTTAAAATCAGAAAGCGGGGATTTTGATTTGAAAGGATCAAGACTGAAGGGAATCCAATCTCCCGTAGATGGAGACGATGCCGTAAACAAGGATTACGTAGATCGAATAAGTGCTAATACGATACATGAATTTAATAGACTAATTGGTGCATTACGTTCTCAGCTCGTGTTAGATGCAAAAAAAAACAGTTCAAGCTACTTTAAAAGCAAAGATACCTGAGGATTTGAATCATTTGGAAGATAAGTTTTATACTAAAGCAGATGTTGATAAATTGCTTAAAAAGCTGTAAATTATGTCAAAACAGCAAATTGTAAATGAAATACACAAAACTGCACGAAGAAATTTCCTTCGGCGTTCTGTTGTTCTAAAAAGTATTGACGACTTATGGTAAGCTGATTTGATGGACATGCAAAATCTAAGAAAATATAACAAAGGCTACAATTACATTTTAATAGTGATCGATTGCTTCTCAAAATATGCTTGGACGCAGCCGATAAAATCTAAAAATAGACTTAATGTGAGTCATGCATTTGAACGTATATTACTTAACACTCATCGAAAACCTGATAATTTACAAACTGATATGGGGACAGAGTTTTATAATAACACATTTCAAGCGCTCATGAAAACATACAAAATTAACCATTACTCATCGTTTTCTACCAAAAAAGCATCAATTGTTGAGCGACTAATTAAAACCATAAAAAATAAATTGTACAAATATTTTAGCCTCAATGGAAACTATAAGTGGCTGGGTAAACCATTAGAAGTTATACTGGAATCGTATAACAACACAAAACATCGAACTATTAAGTTAAAACCAATCGATGTAAACAAGTCTAATGTGCAAGTAATAAAAGAAAATATTTTGAAAGCATATAAACATGTATCTATTCCATGTAAACCTAAGTTTAAAATTGGTGATTATGTTCGTATCAGCAAATACAAACACAATTTTGAGAAAGGTTATACTCCTAATTGGTCAACAGAACTTTTTACTGTAAAGAAGATTAATAATACAATACCAGTGACATACTATATACAAGATCAACGAAAGCAAGCTATATTAGGAACCTTTTATGAACAAGAACTTCAAAAATCAAACTATCCTGGTGTTTATTTGATAGAGAAAGTTTTAAAAAAGAAAGGAACGAAACTTTACGTAAAATGGTTGGGTCTTAGCAATAATGAAAATAGTTGGATTGACAAAGCTGCATTAGTGGATTGACTTAATAAGTATATTTATCAAAGATTTTTGAATATTTTTCCATTGCGATTTGTAGAATGCAAGGTGGTGGACTAGTTAATAGTATAATAGAAAATCTACCGTTCGAGCTTCATTTGCCTGGATATAATTATTGCGGACCAGGAACTAAACTCCAGAAACGTTTATTACGCGGTGACCGAGGTATTAATAAGTTGGATGAAGCTTGTATGCACCACGACATTGCATACGCTAAGCACACGGACTTATCACATCGTCACAAAGCTGATTTACAATTAATGAATATGGCAAAACAAAGACTTAAATCAAAGGATGCTGGGAAAGGTGAAAAACTTAGCTCATGGCTAGTGAGCAAAGTGATGAAAGCCAAACTAAAGTCTGGTGCCGGAATTAAAACGTTTCGAAACTTTGTATCGAAAATAAAATCAAAAATTAAGAAAATTAAACACAAAGATAGTAAAGCTTTAATTAATGCTGCTTACTTAGCAGCAAAAAAGATATTTCCAAAAAGTCAGAAAATCCGGGTACCGCGAATCATACCCATACCAAAGACTGGAGGTATTTTGCCTTTAATTCCAATTTTTGCTGGCTTATCAGCTTTAGGCACTTTGGCTGGTGGTGCAGCGGGTATTGCAAAAACCGTTAATGATTACAAAGCGGCTCAACAAAATTTGCGAGAAACAGAACGTCATAATAAGACTATGGAGGCTTTAGTTTTGGGTAAGGGTTTATACATTAAATCGCATAAAAATGGTAAAGGATTATTCATAGAACATTCAAAAAACTGATAAAGAAGCTACCTAATCGTCCTCTGACATCGACATCCAAGAACATGCACGAGACATCCCACACTTTCGAGGAGTATACATGAAGGATCAATTGCCAAGAAAGCCAAAACGGATTGAATGTGGAATTGTTAACTTAGACGATTCTAAAAATGAAGGAACGCATTGGGTAGCTTATGGTAAAGTATTCGACTATTGCGAATACTTTGATAGTTATGGAGACTTAAAACCTCCAATGGAATTAATGAGATATTTTAAGAATTGTAGTGTTTATTACAACTACACAAGATATCAAAAGTTTAATACAGTAAATTGTGGTCATCTATGTTTAGAATATCTGTGGAAATTTTGGAATAAACATGTATAAAATTAATGTGTTCTTTTCATTTCAATCATTTGCAAGATGTCATTCACTTTATCGATAACCGGGAACTCGTCTATCTTATCCACGTACTATCCTAATACGTTACAACTAAATGGACAATATGAGTGTGCATTATTGCATTTCTCATCATTTAATTCTATTCCAAACATTGATGAAACAAATAACAAGTTTTACTATGGCTCCGACATCATTGAAATACCGGAGGGAACCTATGAATTGCATGATATCGGTGATTATTTAAAATCTAAGATAAAAGGTGCATCAATTAAACTAGATTGCAATAACAATACTTTAAAAACTACTATGTACTGTACGAAAGATGTAAATTTTGAAAAAGAAAATAATTTTAGACGTTTGCTAGGGTTTGATAAGCAGATATTAAAAGGTAATAAATGGCATGTGTCACAGTTTCCCGTCAACATTTTACCTACAACCGTGGTTAGAATCGAATGTGATATTATAAGCGGATCGTACATAAACGGAGAACCGAGTCATATTATCCACGAATTTGCTCTCAATGTGCCTCCTGGATATAGGATCATAGAAATCCCAAAAAACGTAATATACTTTCCAATCAACCAAAACAATATAAGCTGTATACATATCAGGCTATTAGACATAAATAATCGCTTAATAAATCTACGAGGTGAAGAAGTGCAGCTGTATTTGCATTTAAGAAGAAAACATGATTGACTACAATAAATATGAGCATCAACAAATTAAAAAGAACAGTTCCGCTCAACCTTCCAACCAAATAAGAGCTCGCTATAAGAAGAAAATAAAACTAACTAAAGACAACAAGGCCTTCCTTAAAGCGATCGGATTGCTAAAATGAATATCTTAGACGTTTTATCTTCTCCTACATACGACAACACTGTTGAAGGAATCGAATTTCATTCTTACAAGCCCTACGTAACCAGTTTCAACAGGAACGATGAAATCCGTATACCTATCAACCAACAGGACTTGTACATACTTCCATCAGCTAGTACCTTGTATTTGGAAGGAACTGTGATCGTGACCAAAAAGGATATGAAAGAGAAAGCCACTAGTATTCATTTTACGAATAATGCTCTACTGTACTTGTTCCAAGATATTAGGTACGAACTAAATGGTGTGGAAATTGATAGAATAAAAAATGCTGGCGTAACTACCACCATGAAATCGCTGATATCAATGAATGAGAATGAATCAAAAATATCTAACGCGTGGGGCTGGAATATCGATGGCGTAAAAAATATGAATGGTGGTAGATTTTCCGCTTCTATACCACTCTGTAACATAATGGGTTTTGCAGAAGACTTTAAGAAAGTTGTGATAAATAGCAGGCATGAACTGATATTATTACGAAGTAACACCAACCTGAATGCTGTGAAACTTAACACCAGTGAAATTGTAGACGACGTTCAGATCGATAAAATTATCTGGCGGGTACCGCATGTTAAAGTGTCCGACAAAGAGAAAATAAATTTGCTTAAACTGTTAGAAAAAGACCGAGCGCTCCAGATGATTTTCAGGAATTGGGACCTGTACGAATATCCAGCTTTACCCAAAACTACAAAACATACTTGGGCTATCAAAACTTCCTCACAAATAGAGAAACCAAGATTCATAATTATGGGTCTTCAGACAAATAGAAAAAACAATGCAAGTTCTGACATGTCCCAGTTCGATCATTGTCATGTTCGTGATGTTAAAGTGTATCTCAATTCAACTTACTTCCCGTATGAAAATCTAAATTCCAGTTTCGCGAATAACCGTATCGCTTTATTATATGAACAATACACCAGATTTCAACAGTCTTATTACGGACGCCGCTCGGAGCCCTTATTAAGTGAGAAACAGTTTAAAGATTTGGCACCACTATTTGTCATCGATTGCTCAAGACAAGCTGATAATGTAAAGACAGGTCCTGTTGTGGATGTAAGAGTGGAAATCGAGAGTGATTCGGATATACCAGATCAAACTTCTGCATACTGTCTGATATTGAACGATTGTATTATTGAGTATAAGCCGCTCAGTAATACTGTGAGAAAAATATCATGAATCCGAATACTATCATAGTAGATGTTCAAGGGTTTAAAGATCTATATAATAATTTTATTATAAAGGAATTAGCTTTTGCTAGTCGTGATTATACGCAATCATTTTTAATAAAACCACCATATTTGTTTAAATACTTAACAAGTGACGAAAAAAGGCAAGTTAAATGGTTGGAAAGGAATAGAGGCATTTATTGGAATGAAGGATATATTGACTATAGAGAATTTAAACGTATAATCGTTCCGTATCTAGAAAATAAGGAAATCGTTGTAAACGGGTTGGAGAAGGTGAAGTGGGTAAAAGAGCTTTGCATGAATTGTAAAGTGTCAGACCTTGGTAGAGAACAATGTCCTAATTTCTCTATTTTGCATAAAAAATATTGTGAAGATAAAACTAAATTAAATTGTAAGAAACATTTGAAGCATTGCGCCCTTAAAAATGTTTTATGTATAAGAAAGTATTTAGAGTGGTCATGAAATGTGTACCTACTTATTTTGTGTATTGGTTTCTAGGTATATAAATAAAAAACTTTAATACGATAAATATGTTTTTATTTCTTTACAGCATTTAAAACTAGTCTAAATAATAATAATAATAATAATAATTCTTTTATTTCAATCACTAAGTTCAGTTATTAAAAGTCACTATCTATTAAAGATTTCGATATTTTTTTAACTAATGATTCCGTATCGTCCATAACACTATCAATAGCGTCTTTCACAATGTACTGTGCATTTATTATAACGTTCTCACTATCACTATCACTGTCACTGGTATTGTTATTGCAGAGATCGATAACTGATATTTTTATCAGCTTTATCCCGCGTCGATGCAGTTTACTCATCACGAATGATTTCGTTGGTTGTATATTATGAGAAGGCTTTTCTCGACGTTGTCGTTTGGATCGGGTCTTTTCCTTTGTAAGTCGACTGCAGTGCGGTGGTTCGTTGTAAATCATCTCAGAGAGTCCTTCGTAAGGATCCTGAGCGTACTGGCTGAATACAATTTCTGAATCGCAAATCTGAAACAAAAAATAAAATAGATTAACATCTATTCAGTGAAAATAATCGTTACCTACAGTATAATTTTTAATAAGATTTAAAATAAATATTCTGCTTACCGTTGACATGATTAAGACGTACACTGATAGATAAAATATCTCTAATATTCTACAGGTACTCGCGACAGATAATATTTTATAAATGACCTAAATTTTATTTAAATACCTGTATAGTTTATGCCCTGACACAAGTATTGTGACATTATAGGTTACGGTCCGTACACATAGACCTATTTGCTATGCTAATTTTGTTTGTATTTGAAATAAAGTTTTAGTACGGTAAGGAAACTGAACCGTTAAGCGGATTTGTTAAAAAAATAAAAAGTTAAGCGAATTTGAAATGTGTTGGGTTAAAAAGGATATACTTTCCATATATCTGTTAAAGATGACAGTCATTTTTTCTAAACAATCTGTTCAGTGATCATACATTAACAACAGATTTATTTTTTTATTCCAACATCATAATTACATTATTCGTTAACAAGGCTGTGTGTACGAGCCCTAAATTTTCAAGTCACGTCAACTCTAATATGTTAACTTAGCATTTTTGCGATCATTGCGATGGTTTTCATTAGACTGATAAAGCATATTATGATCGTAATAATTATGTTATTGAAAGTAAATCTTATCCACATAATAATAAAAGTGAAATACCACTGGCTAATCATGAAATAAAAGTCGTTCGAACGCCTCGCGACTTGCCGACAGTGGTATAGGTCACACTACTGTCCTGAACTAGCCTGATCGTACTCGCACGATCGAAACAGTGTTGGGTAGTTTGGCCTACGTGGAGGTGTTTAGAAGAGTGAAACAGTGGATCAAAATGCACAAAACCTAATTCAGAATTTTTTGAACGAATAATCCGAATCCGTTTAGTATTGGGCATTCTGTCACAACGGAGCGTAGGCGAACTAGTTCGACTGCGCGACAGGTGGGACAGAATGCCCAATACTATACTACTCGCGTCAAAGATTTAAGTGGGGGTTTGTGACATCACTGACCGCTAAATGTCATACTAATGTCTTAAAATATGACGTCACACGAGTTTTCAAAGCACTGTATCGTCTTCATTGTTTGTTTACGTGAAAAAAGAATAAATACGTGTCCAATATTTTTTGGAAATCTATCTGACGGACTAATTACATTGTTTTTTGTTAACTACCCTATCAAGGAATAGAATATAGATCTTTGGCAGTCGTTACAGGTAGTCAGTGGCTTGAAATTCTGGCAATCAGTCCTGCCAAAGGGCATCGTATTACCCGGAACCATCTGGCTAGTGAAGGTCAGATAGTCATTTTCTCCATGTAAAATACTGGTATTCAGCTGCATCCAGTTAGACTACAAGCAGACCCCAACATACATAGGAAAAGACTAGGCAGATGACCAATGAGCGGATCTGTCAGATATAAAGGGTGTAAAAGTACTCTTAACAAAGCCGATGGTACTTGTTGTTCCCGTCACTGCTATAATTTTTTTTTGTTGTAGACCATACCTGGGAACCCTCTAGTCAAAATAAAATATTGACCGCCGTTTTTTTGGGGTTCCGTAGTCAATATGGAACCCTTATAGTTTCGCCACGTCTATCTGTCTGTCCGTCCGTGCGCATAGTGCGCACGGACGAATCACAAATAATCTTAGTACTAGAAAGCTGTAATTTGGCACGAATATACAAATGAGTTACGCCGACAAAGTGCTAAAGAAAAATATTGTTTTTTTTTTTAGGTTATCTCCAGTACCTACACATTAAAGTGGGGATTATTTTATTTTTGTCGCGAAGTCCTCTGTGTGGGATGTCGATAGATAGGTATTTTTAAATTATTGTGAGTTCGATTAAGGCATTTGTTTGTGAAATATTAAGCTTTAAAGTGCAATTTTTTTAAACTCAAGTGTGGCAACCTGAACCACCTATACAGGTTGTGTTTGGGCGTGCAAAAAAATTCATGGTAGCAGCATATACAAACTAAAATAAAAGGAAAACTATGACAGCTAAGAAGGCTTTACAAGTTTACGAATAATAGTCAACCAACTTATAAAATGTACTTGTATGAAATATTTTCCTATACATAATGTATGGGAGCGCAGGTCTTAAAACTGCAAATGTAAGTTTGTTTTATTTTTACAATAATAGTCATCGTTCGGAGGCAGGTAGGCAGGGTGGTTAATCAGTTTAGTAAGTTCACATATTTTGATGGGCAACTACGGAACCCTACATTGTGCGTGGTCCGATATGCACTTGGCCGGTTTTCTTTAGTTTTTCAGGCTAGAGATTTTTCACCCCAAAAAAAAAGTTGTTTCACAGCAATATTTTTTGCGTAGGGTACTTTGATGTACATAATGCTTTGTTGATGGGTTCGTGAAAGGATCGTTTATATCTGTATGTATTCCAACAACTCAGGAATCTACATTCTATTCCAGTCGGTTTGACCTCACTTAAAGTCATCTGCGTTGTTGTAGGAAATAATTCGCATGTGTAGAGCATATTGGAAGCTAAGATTGAACTACAAATACGTCAGTCAAAGCGACTCTTGTTGCGAAACGTTACCGAATCGCTCTCGAATGTCCTTGGAGACAACAGAACCACCTAAGTTACATAGCTGCTAAATTGTCGGGATATTTAGCACTACCTTTTAAGAAGTGCTGTATTTAAGTAACATAGACTGTCCCAGAGAAACGATTTGACTGTCTTGGATCCCGCAATGAAATTAATCAGAAAAGAATAGCGGAGGAGTAAGAAATACACAATTTCCACTTCCCTCCGTATCAGCAGGAGCCAGAACAAGGTATATAGACTTACTTCGTCAAACTTCATTGTATCAGCACTTTTCTTGTGGTCGCCACTGTTGATTCTGGCTCACAGGAGTTACAGTGGTGGTGTGTGGCTTGTCCTAATACAAATATTTAGACTGTAACATTCCAAATATGTTACTTATGTTACTGTTATTGTTACTTATGTTACTGTTATTGTTACTTATGTCACTGTTATTGTTACTTATGTTACTGTTATTGTTACTTATGTTACTGTTATTGTTACTTATGTTACTGATATTGTTAGTTGTTGACTGCTATTGTTTCTTTTGACAGCCTCGTTGGTCTATTAGTCACAATAGAACTAGACTAGCGCCTACTGAGCATGAGGATTGGATTCGATTCCCGTGACGGTCAAAATGTTATTGGGTTTTTACATCAGCAGGGCTATTGCGTAACTTTTAAATGACAGTAGCTATCATTTAGTGTCCATCAACTGTCAAATGGTTCCATTTTGTACCTAACCATGAAAAAATTGACAGTTAATCCATGGACAAAATGATAGCCACTGACATTTAAAAGATACGCAATAGCTCTGCTGGAGTTTTTCAGCAGCAGCTTGGAATTGTGCCCGATTGGTGGCTATGGGCTCGCACCCTATAACAATTTGGGACTTAATCATAACTCGCGGAATGTGAGTGTACACCTCTACCCAAACTTCCAATAATTACACGTGTGATGCTACGTTACCAATGTACCGTGTATTGATTAGTATTAGTATATTGTATTAGTATTCAGTGTTATGCTGTATAGGTTATATCACATTTATCTACACTAATGTTATAAAAGGGAAAGATTTGTATTTTTGTGTGTGTATGTATGTTTGTAATGAGTAAACTCAAAAACTACTGCGCCGATTTCTAAAATTCTCTCAACGCTGGAAAGCTACATTCTCCCTAAGTAACATAGGCTACTTTTTATCCCTATATTCCCACAGGAACGGGAACTAGGCGGGTGAAACCGCGTGACGTACGCTAGTATACTATAAAGGTACCAATGAAGTTTTTTCGACGATTCCGATCTTGTTAAAACGCAATACGCCCATTCCACAAAATTACATTACCCAAACCTTCATTTTTTTTTTTACTTCAACGAATTTCAGAAAATACCGACACTCAATATTCTGGAATTTCAACCCAAATCAGACCGATACAATAAACGGGTAGTACTTTTTAAAACACCCACTAGGCGCATACATTTGCGGATGACGTAGGTAGCTCGGAGTAGCGGGGCAAATAATGAAAATCTCTTTAGTACGTATTTACTGGGTACCCTCGTCAGAGTTCGACGGATTCGCTAGCCGACTGTTAAATTGGCCCTTTATTTGTACACTTTTTGTGGGTATGTCGAGGTTTTTCCTTGTGGTAGGTAGCGTGATGAAAATAGAATTTTCTTCGTATAATTTGACTTACGAATCCATCAGCTTTCATTTGCAAGCTTAATTAAATTATTTGTTTTACTTGTCGTCATTGCTGAAAACAATTTATTGAGAGTTTTGGTGTTCCAGGGGCCCGGTCTCGACTTACAAGCAATATATGTCGTGGGTACGAACCCAGGCAGGCGCATTATCACCTAATCTTTTTTGCGATTTGCCGGTCATTGTCAGGTTGTATGTTAATTAAAATATGATTTGCGTCTGTAACACGTATGAGTTTTCAAAATTATACCCATTAAAACCATCAACACAACCCTCTAATTTCATTCTCACTTCTCAGACTACCCTGACACTTCCCCCCTAAGCATAGCTGACGAAGTGAGGGTGCTCCATAAATACAGCTCTGCCTAATAGCCATTCAATACGGCGTGATATAATGTAATATAGCAATTGTTGCTTCAATCGGACTGTGAAAAAAAACATAAATATTACAATAGGACATGGAAAGGGTCCGACAGCGTAGCACGAAAGGAAATAATTAAATTGATTCACTTGCCACAAACCATAATTGTATGGTGCATAAATCTTCGTACCTATGTCGTGACTGCCACTGCCGTTCAAAGAAAAGCAAATCGAAGGAAGGTCAATATCCCGTCGGGGCTGCGGGTTGTTCACCACAAGTTACCGCGGCCTCGACATATAGGGCCAGGAACATGGGTGGTATTTAGTCAGTAGAATTCTGACACTCCCTTTCGCTCTGCCCAAGAGATATCTATATGATATGTTATTTGATGATTTTCCACCCGCCAAAAAAAAAAAAGGAAGGTCAATATGTCGACATTCACATCCACAATTATTATCATTTCAGTCAAAAGACGCCTGCTGCTGGTCCTAGGCCTTCCCCCAAGTCTCGCCACGATGACCGTTCCCGTGCATCTCGCATCCACCGGATCCTCGCAACCTGTCTTCGGTGAACCTAGTGGGAAGCCTTTCAACGCAACTTGTTCCTGACGCGGCACATAAATACATTAAAATAATTTCAAAACGTTTAAATTGTTAAGTGCTTCATGAAAATCTACTAACTTCTAAGAAGTTCAAATAAATTCAAAAAATAACTCAAATATCACTTTTAAAACCGATAAACGATAACAAACCCCACATCTATAAAACCACATTTTACTTAGCCATATCTCAAAATCTTGACACACACGTACGTGTCCAGTGTGAACGCCACTTAAATTTTAAAGACGTATTTTGCACGTTCCAAGTGGCCGTACGAAACGAACGAACGTGGCCGTACGGAACGTACAGTGAGCAAAATGGAATACCGACCAGGTCAGCCAATAATTCATTCGAAAATGTCAAAATATAACGTGGGTCACAAATGGGTGGTAATATACCACTTTCTAGTACAAACATGGTAATCGCGAATTATCAGCAGTCCCGATAACAAATTTAACAATATGACTGTTACATGCGTCCCCCCATGACCTCCAAAACTTTCGATTCAAGGCCAATGTGAATCACTGATCTTTGGATCTATGCAGCTCGTTCAATCATTTCTTGCGAGGTCTATCGCGTCGCCTTCTTAACTTTGATATTATGGACACCGTGTCAATATAGATCAGAGGTCCGTAGATTTGGGACAATTCTAATAATGCCTAAGAAATGTAGATAAAACAGCAATTAAGTTTTAAATAATTATAATATGTTAAATTAATAATCGAATAAGCAATCGTATCGAATTATTTACCCACTCTGTAAAATAATAAGCAGCCGATCAGGGTTCAGCTTTGTTGATAGTACTTACGTACGTGCTTCATAGAACAGTCATACGTGGAATGGTATTATAGAACAGTCATCGATGTAGTATTTTATGCTTAAGATGGCAGTTAGTGGTTTACATGAGGTTTTGTAAATTATTGGCACTAGTGCTTTGGGAAGCACACTAATATTATAAAGGCGAAAGTTTGTGAGTGTGTGAGTGTGTATGTTTGTTACTTCTTCACGTCTAAACGGCTGAAGCGATTTTAATAAAATTTGTTATGGAGTTAGCAGATTTTTATCCCGATTTTATCTTCCCGTGGGATAATTTTCGAGTTGTAGTGGGCGAAGCCGCTGGCAACAGCTAGTATTTAATATTCATAGTCATAGTCATAGTCATTTATTCTTAACAAAAAACATTTGTGTCGAATACAGAGTAGCACAATAATAATAATCAATAAAAGTTCCAATCAATAATATAGATAAAAAGTCAAAAATAAAAATAAAATATATCATCATCATCTGCCTAGCCTTTTCCCAACTATATTGGGGTCGGCTTCCAGTCTAACCGGATGCAGCTGAATACAAAAATAAAATATATTTCAACAACATAATTAAAATAAAAAAAAAATAACAAAAACACAATTAGCCTAGTCAGAAAATAAAACAAACATTCAACTTTATCAAGTCATCAACTTAAACAAATAAACAAGTTACACTGTGGCATTATTTTTGTCACTAAAAACTCTCTTAAACTATAGTAGCACTTCGTCAATAGGAATGAGTTTAATTTGAATTTAAATATTCTTGGACTATTAATAATATTCTTGGACTATTATTTGTAAATTCTAACTCGATTTTCTGTTATCTAAGTTTGTAATTTGTTCGACTTAAGTGCGTTGTTCGTCAAGTGGTTGCTATCGTGAGGGCTGAGCTTGAGGTCCTGAGTTCGATTCCCGTGCAAAGTGTTATTGGGTTTTTCCATCAGCCATTTCTCACAGCCACGGGCTACCTTTGTGCTCGGTAGATGACAACACGTTCGTCACCTATATAACTGATGAAATATGGGTGCACTATTAGGGTACACTTCTGCCTAGCCCTATGGGGATTACAGGCATAATGAGAAGTGATGCTTCGGAGCTAGGACTCCAAAGAAACTCGTCTCCTCGTCTCCATGTAGTCTTTGGCAGAATAAACGTAATATTATGTTGGATAGTGTACAGGTTACATCCGGAGTTATTTACTATACGGACCTTGTAGAAACTAGAACAAATTTCTGTGCATTCAAGCATTTTTGTTATACCTATTATTGGAATCAGATACAACAGCTCACAACTTAGGACCCAGTAATATTAATGACTAATAATATCCGTGGTGCCAGGCAACTGGACTTATCCCAGTTGTATACGTCCCTGCGTGCCTGTTGGCCTTGTTCTGTTCCGTCTCCTGCTGATATGGAGGGAAGTGGAAATTATGTTTTTCCTACTCCTCCGCTATTCTTTTCTGATTAATTTTGTTGCGGGATCCAAGACAGTTAAATCGTTTCTCTGGGATTTCGTCGGGCTTCATTGTCTCGGCGCTTTTCTTGTGGTCGCCACTGTTGATTCTGGCATACAGGAATTACAGTGGTTTGGGAATAGTGAGGCGGGCTTGTCCAATATTAAAACCTCGTCTCCTCCCCACTTCACACACCTCTGTTTTGGCGGACACCAATTTACAAAACAAATTCAACGTTTGACATTTTCACAATAATTTCCCACATGACCTTTTCCATTAGCCCCACATTTTTGGAATAAATGCTTTACAAAGCCTTTTATAGAAATAGCTTATTTGGTTGTGTCACGAACATTTTAGTGAGATCAGGTCTTTCAGCGAACATTCCCGGCGTCGATTACTGCGAATCAATTTATAACACGCACAACTCTTTTGGATCTGGACGTAAAAGGTCCAATTCGCAAGATTTCATGTTTAAAAAAGTAATTTTCGGAGCATGCCCGATATGCGAAACGTCATATTGTTAAAAGGTCCGATTTGCAGGATTTCAAGTTCACATTATATCTGATTTGCAAAATATCATAAGCGTGTGTTGTCTCTTTTTGTTTGATTTACGTACGAGGAGATAGATGACATAGATGATATAGATGACGTAGATGTCATCACTGCCTAACCTTTGCCTAATAGGGAAATTTACTGACTTAAAAAAATATGATTCAAATTAGTCCGTCTGTTAGATTATCGAAAAATATTGGATACGTATTTTTTGTTTTATCAAATCAATAAAAAATTACGAAGTTAAGGCGCGTCAAAGATTTGAGTGGGGGTTTGTGATGTCACTAACCGCCAAAAAATGTCATACTAATGTCTTAGAATATGACGTCACACGAGTTTTCAAAGCACTGTATCGTCTTCATTGTTTGCTTACGAGAAAACAGAAAAAATACGTGTCCAATATTTTTTGGAAATATATCCGACGGACTAATTCGATTTTTTTAGTTAACTACCCTATTATGTTAGAGTCGGCTTCGAGTCTAACCGGATGATGCTGTAATTTACATGGAGCGACTGGTAAGTACAACGACTGATTCTTTAGATATTTGTAGTAATTAAAGTCTGTAGAATAGTATCCAGATAAAATATTTTGACATTTTGCGTATTGGGCATTCTGCGTCAAGGGTCTTGACAGTCTTTTTTTTTTTTTTTTTTGTTTTTTTTTTTTTATTGGTGGGTGTAAAATCATCGAATAACCCCTCCCGCTCTTGGGCAGAGCGAAAGGGAGTGTCAGACTTCTACTGACTAAAAACCACCCATGTTCCTTCTTCGCCCTCTATGTCGAGGCCGCGATAACCAGAGGACTACCCGCAGCCCCGACAGGCGTCGGCCCTTTCGGGCCCCTCCCATGTTGCTGACATCTCTTTGAGGCGCGCGTGGAACACGAACGCGCCGTCGACACGGCCTGTTTTCATCGTGAGACGGACGGACGGCGAGTTAGCCCATCACTCACCGTCCACAGGCCCGCGTCTACGGTGGCCGGAGGTCATCGCGACCCCCGACGCCCGGAGCGCCTCCCGCGGCGGCTGGGACGAGAGGTTCTCTCCCTCTCGCGTTCCGCCACCTCCTTCGCCAGCATCACTGCTTCGCAGAAGGAGGCGACGGCGTCCCATTCCTCCTCGCCCCGGACCATGGCTTGCACCAGGGCCGGGCGCGAGAGGTCGCCGCCGCCGATCGCCGCTACGAGAACACGGCGGGGCTCCGCCCAAGCGGGGCACACCTCCACTGTGTGCTCCACCGTGTCCTCCGGCCGATCCTCGCAATGGTGGCATCCGGGCGTTTCCTCCCGCCTGATTCGGTGCAGGTACCTCCCGAAACAACCGTGTCCGGTGAGGACCTGCGTCAGACGGAAGGTGAGGGCGCCGTGGCGCCTCTCAAGCCACTCCTCAAAGAGGGGACTTACCGCCACTATCGTGGCGTGCCCTGCACGGGGTTGCGACAGTCGCTGTCTCCATGCCGCCATGAGATCGCACCGGAGGTCTGTCCGCCGCGCAGCAATTTGCCGCGGCAGCGGAGTGACCCCCCGGCGCAGCGCCTCCGCGCGCCATTGATGCAGGCGCGCGAGGACTGTCGCCTCCAGATCCCACGGCGGCAATCCGGCAAGGAGGTTCGCCGCTTCGCGGGAGATCGTGCGGTACCCCCGTACCGTCCTTACGGCCATGACCTTTTGGGGCACGTTCAGGTAGTGGGCGGCCCGCTTCCTGACAGTCTTGACTTGGGCTTTTGTGGCAGTAGCGACTTTGACCCAAATATATAAATTTGCTGAAAAGCTTCAATGCTACAGAGTGATTAACTTCCATTTTGTTTGAAATATAACCCCAGTTTTTAATACGATCTATGAGGATTTGGTTTGATAAATATATTGGGTTAATTTTCGTTATAGGTGGATTTAGTTTAAAATTTAAAGCTTTAAGCCTTGGTTATTTTACGTGAAGTAAACAATTTTGTTTATAGATTTTTATGTTTTACCCAAAAACATAACATACAATCGAACCCGCAATTCCCAAAAGGCTAGACAGATATAGACCTAAAACGGGTGATTAATATATATTACGCCACTTTCATCAAAAAATATGTATGTCAGATTAAACCGAAATGAAATAAATACCTGACATAATTTAGCTTTAGCCATTATTTAACCAAATGAACGTAAGAAAGAAAAAAAAAGAAAGAAAAAATGTTTATTTGTCACAGAAACATACATGCATACAGGAAATAAAACAATACACAAACAACGCTTAACAGATATTAAAAAAAAAAGTAAAATGCAACAAGCAGGGAAATAAAAAAAGAAAAATATATATAATGCACGTCGTAACTGCGGCAAGTAGGTTGGGACAATGGTACTGGGTACTTTTTTTTTTTAAATAAAATTTTGCCCCACACTAGGAATTTCTCCTGTATCGTGGGTGCGTTCACAAACATTTAACTCACAAACACAAATACCCAGACCCGGAACAACTATCTGTAGGTCATACAAATATTTGTTCCGTGCGGGGATCGAGTCCGCGACACGCAGCGCAGCAGTCCATTGCTTGAGCCACTGCGCTAACCGTGCCGTCAATTAAATTAATGTTGTCTTTTGTCTTTTTCTGTTTCATAATCTGTCCTGTGTGTACCTACTGCTCACCGTACATACAAACGCTTTACGAACTCACTTCACTGTCCCAACATTCCACATTGACCTACAGGTACGGCCAGCACATTAACAGGACTATTGTTTGGTAATGCGCAAGCGACCCGGAAAATTCGACCCGGTAACCTTTTGATCCGCGCCTTTGTATTCAACTCTATCCTTCAAGGAATTGTCTGAATATGTGGAAACACGCATTTGAACTATCCCCGGGTGACATAGGCTACTTTTTATCCCTATATTCCCCTACGGGAACTACGCGGGTGAAACCGCGTGACGTCCGCTAGTTAGATTATCATTGTGTAACTTACGTGCTTGTACATGGTTTGGACCGACATATTTTCCATAAAAGTCTGATAATATCAATTTTATCCGGCCATGAATATGCTCACTTTGGGCCCTTTCCGAATACCAGCTCTGTGACATTTCTTTTACATGTTACAGCGCCATGCTGAGATGGAGGCCTTTTGGTCTCGTACAGGACCAATTCCAGTGAAATTGCATTTGGATCTTTGGCGGACATATAGATTATAACCTGGATTAACACATAGAATACTTTATAATCTGGTAGTGCGATCCTGTGAGACAATTACCGAACACTACGCGGGTGGAACCGCGGGCTTAAGCGAGCTGGCTAACTTTATAAAGATCTAGGATTAGACAATAGGCATACATAAGTACTCATATACCTGTCCCCTTTCGACGTGACGTGTCGCATATTTTATGTAAAGTCAGCCGGACCGTGCTTTGTTTCAAAATGGAAAACTAATTTAATTCAACACGGGAACACTCCGGATTTATCTCGTTTCAAAATTAGACATTCATTTCACGCCAACTTTGAGATAATATTCTACTTAAATATTTTGGAATGGTTAGGAAATCATTTTGCACGAATTGCTTTATTTATCAGTACAATGTTCATTTATTGCGCTATCGTACACAAACATGACAATTTATATTACAAAGAAATATTGACACTTCAGAACTATTACAATTATTTTAAATTAAAAAGTTTATCTCTCCACAAGTGTTATCTCCACAGTAAATTTTCTCCAATGGTTTATGTGGCAAAAAGGGTACCTTTATACACTTTTTATTCAGATGAATAAAAAGTTTAAAGGTACCCTTTTTGCGTAGGGGTACTTGGTTTGATGTACATAATGCTTGGTTGACGTATGTGTGAAGGGTTAATTTACACCGTGTATAGGTTCTGGACATCGGATTTATTTTATGTAACTTCAAGTCGGAAATCCGAGCGGAGCAAGGCTTTGTCATTAATGTTATTTAAAATAAGATTCAAATGCTTAAAACATGTGCACATTGACATGCACTTTATTTATCAAGCTACTTTATTATCTTATTTATAAACCTCTATAATATTGATGCTGTCTTGGCTTTCGTACGTTTTTTCACTGAAAAACAGCGCTGTGCGTCCGCGAGTCCCCAAAGCACAGCACCATCCTGAGTGGTGACCGACGTGCAACCTTCCTTTAGTTGTCGTATTTTTTTAATTGGACTATGTGTTTTATGACTTTTGCTTTTTTTATTATCTCATTGTATGCTCGTCAAGTTTATCAACTTATTTTTTTTTTTTTTTTTTTTTTTATTGCAGATAGGCTCGCGTTTGACCACTATCTCACCTGATGTTAAGTGACGATGTGGTCGAAGATGTAGCACGCTGACCTAGAAGTAACCTATTCACTCTTGACTTGAAGACCCCTAGGTTATACTTATCAGGAAATACAGACTCCGGCAGGGAATTCCACTCCTTAGCTGTACGCACAATGAAAGTGTTCCCAAAACGTTTAGTGCGAATGGGTGGGATGTCCACCATGAAACGATGGCGCATCGCCGTACGTCTTGTAGTCCGATGATGGAACGGGCTTGTCATGTATATCGAGAACTTATGTAAAAAAACTTATATTCTTGCAAATAAATCATTCATTTATGCAAATAAATATTATTTCTTATTTTCTTTACAAATGAATTCCCCTCCATGAAATTCAAATGAAAAAGTACAAGTTTCTAACAAGTTACCCAAATGAAAATTGCAGCTTTCACAAGTTTTAAGATTGCACAAAGGGTCACGAAAATTGGTCGCTCTGTATTGGTGAGCGCAATTTTACTAAAATACTAGTTTCGGATTTTCTCCTTTTAGAACTTTGAGGTTGGCACTCTGTGCAACTAATTTCGGATAGACCGAACTTCGCTGAATTGAGTGACACCAGTTCATTTGTACAACTTTGGAAATTAAGATTCCTAGGTTATGAAGTTTATTAGCAATAGTTATTAGGGGTCATTTGAAAGTCTGACATCCAGTCTTACCAAAGGGTATCGTATTACCTAGTATTAACTGGGTTGTGGAGGTCAGATAGGCAGTCGCTCCATGTAAAATACTGGTACTCAGCTGCATCCGGTTAGACTGGAAGCCGACCCCAATATAGTTGGGAAAAGGCTAGGCAGATGATGAGTTATTAGGGGTCATTATCAGAAATGTTATCTAGCATTAAATATAATGCGTGCATACACACACAGCTACACAGTAAACAAAATATGTATACATATGACTGTCGAGTGACGAACCCTCAATAAGATTCGGACCAGACACAAAAAAAACATATCCTACTTATATCCTACTTCCTATTAATATTATAAATGCGAAAGTTTGTGAGGACGTATGGATGGATGAATGTACGTTACTCATTCACGCAAAAAATACTGAACGTATGTGGATGAAATTGAGAACATAGATAGTTTATAATCTGAATAAACACATGGAATACATCTTATCCCGGTAGTATGATCCCGTGCGACAATTACTGAACTCCACGCAGGCGAAGTCGCTGGCACAAGCTAGTCCTTCATAAAATTTGTTTCGCAATCATAAACGCATTAGTATAAATATATCTCATAATTTAAATAAAACACTCAATATCGCGCCTGTTATATATTCCATTTAATAAAACAAACTTCAACGATAACTTAATAAATCCAATTCCTCGAATTCATTAGATGTTCAATCAAACCAGGTTTTAAGTGAAGTGATAAATCTGATCTCTCTATTATTCCAGAACAAGCATCAGAAAATAATAAAAGAATTATGCTTCAGATTCTCTCGGAAAAAAGCATTTAAGACTTTAGCAAACAAGAAAACAAGGAGTTAAAGGATATTGTTAATCAAACCTCTTAGCAAGCAAAAAAAAATATACCTCTTAGTTAACTGCTGTTTTACACACAAATTTAAAAATACAAAAAATAGAAATTACAAATTAAAACTAAAAGTAAATACTTACATTTAGACAACGACCACTTAGGCGTCCTAGTTCTCCTCCGCACCGCTGACAATCGGGAACGTGCCCAGAAGACTGGCAGCATTGCCACGTTGAATGGCAATGCTAATCCTTTGACCAAAGAAAGAGCCAGCCCTCTGGTCACGCGAAGTGTCGACTAGACGGATCTCCTTGAAAAGGAGATTCGCACTCGGACCCCATGACCGACCTCTTAGTTAATTTACTGAATTGAACCATGAAACCATGGTTGTCAGACATTCGGGCCATTAATACGTGCTTTCCGAAGCACGGAGGAAACCCGGTATTTAATAGGTGGTCAGCCATCCACAGACCAACCTAGCTATCTAGCCAAGAGCTCTTCAACTGAATTTTGCAGTGTTTGCCTATATTTAGGTATTCATTTAGGTGACGCCTGTGAGATAGAACGGCTTTCCAAAACTGCTTTGTCCAATTTTGCCTGAAATAATCTTCCCACAATTCAAGTCTCTCAAAGCAAACCAACGCAACTATGTTTCATAAACAAAGTAATACTCATCCAACGTTCCTTTATGCACTAAAAACTAATATAAAACTTTAGTCTACTATAAACTAAAGCTTTGTCACGACTAAATTAAGATGGCATCCGAAAAGGCGTCGTTTTGACGATGCAATTAGTGAAGAATCTTTCATCAAAGTTTAATATTCGCGGTAACAACTGACGGTTTCATCATATAGATGAAGTTATCGTTAGTTAGTTGGGAATAATGGGGAATCGGATGCTTGGGAAGTTTATTAGTAACTAGCTTCCCAACTTTACATATGGGGGTCGACTTCCAGTCTTACCTGATGCAGCCGAATACCAGTATTTTACATGGAGCATCTGCTTATCTGACCTCTACGACCCAACTCCACAATATATAAATACGTTGATGTTTCCGATTGCTTCAAATATTCTAGAAGTTCTATCGATATCTTAACCCGACAAAGGTCATGTCCAGGGTGAAAGGCACACACAAACGTATATAACGTATCGTATACAGTACATCATTCTGAACCTTCCCACATCGAAATCCAATTACCACCACCAATCTGTAGACATTAATGTTTCCGATTTGCTTCAGACAATCTAGGACTTCTCTCAATATAAAGCTCGAATATTAACATCCAAAAGCCACAAAACATCCAGATTTACATCACAACATCACCCAGCCATCCAACAGACCACACAATCTACCCCTCATCCCTAACAATGTAATAACATCGTCATAAACCAGCGTAAGATTACGATCTAAAGTAATGTCAGGTAAAACGATTTCTTTCATACCTGTCTACCTGTCGCATTATAAAGGATATGTGGCGAATAAACTTGTGAGATAACTGAGAGTACAGTGTGGGAATGAATTAGTTACGTTGGTTTGTATGGGTTAATTTAATGCGGTGTCGTGTAGTGTTTATTTTGAAGTATACTTGAGCAGCAGTGGCCCAGTGGTAGCGGCCCTGACTTACGAACAGTAGGTCGTGGGTTCGAAACCAGGCAGGCACATTACTTTTGTGTAATTTATTTCATCACCGCTGCTCTCAAAACGGTGAAGGAAGACATCGTGAGGAAACCGGCATGTCTTAGAACCAAAAAATCTAGGACATGTGACATCTACCAATCCGCACTGGGAACGCGTGGTAAATTATAGCCCATTCCCTTTCAAAGAGAGGAGGCCTGTGTCCCAGCAGTGGGAACATTTATAGGCTGTTGATGATGATAATTGATAACAGCTGTGACCCAGAGGTGGCGGTCTCGACTTACGAAAAGTAAGTAGTGGGTTTGAACCCAGACAGGCGCGTTACTTTGTGTAATTTGCATTATCATCAAGACGTGTGACATTTTTTTTATGGGATAAGCCCGCCTCACTATTCCCAAACCACTGTAATTCCTGTATGCCAGAATCAACAGTGGCGACCACAAGAACAGCGCCGAGACAATGAAGCTCGACGAAGTCCCAGAGAAATAATTTGTCTGTCTTGGATCCCGCAACAAAATTAATCAGAAAAGAATAGCGGAGGAGTAGGAAAAACAGAAATTTCCACTTCCCTCCATATCAGCAGGAGACAGAAAAGAACAAAGCCAATAGGCACACAGGGACGTATACAACTGGGATAAGCTCAGTTGCCTAGCACCACGGATATTGTTGTCATTAATATTACTGGGTCCTAAGTTGTGAGCTGTTATTTTTGATTCCAATAATAGGTATGACAAAAATGCTTGAATGCACGGAAATTTGTTCTAGTTTCTACAAGGTCCGTATAGTAAATAAAACCGGATGTAACCTGTACACTATCCAACATAATATTACGTTCATTCTGCCAAAGACTACACTCCCATAAAATGTGATGTGCAGATTGTTCATATTCGCAGTCAGATGTAGAACATTGACAAAAAGGCGACGCAACAAGCTTGAAGTAAAATAATTTACTCTTAAAGTTACCATGAGCAGTGAGAAATTGGGCAACACAGTGATCCACCTCCAGCCATTTCCTGGCCAGCCGCTCACGAACGGATGGAAAGAACTGGTGGAGGTGTCGGCCTTTGATGGAATTATCCCACCTACATTGCCATTCTGACAAAAGTTCCTCCCAGACGTCAGTCTGTGGTTTAAGTAATCTAGCTATTTTAGTACGGTCACGTTGTGTTAAAAAGTCTGCGTCCACGTGTGACATTTATCAAACTGCACAGGGCCCGCATGGTGAATAATAGCCCATTCCCTCTAGGTATATGGGAGGCATATACTCCACATGACCTGATATCTGGCCTGAGTCCCAGTAGTGGAACAATTAAAGCGTGATTATGTTATACCACACCTCAGTAACAGAAAAGTACAAGTATACAACTAGTTGTCAATATCCTACACTGTGGTTACTTCAATTAAGTTTCTCAGTAAATGGTTATTGTTAATTCTTGATGAGGAATGACCAATTTCTTTAACCATAAAATAATGTAGCTGGTCCATCATATTGGTGCGTTTGTATTTGGTACGGCTTGCCGTACCAAGCAATACGAGGTAAGTGTAGCGCTATGTACGAGTACTCTTGCTCAAAAATCAACCGTCTACTCATCAATTGCTACGGCGCGGCGTAGCATTACAAAGTAAGCAAAAGCCGAATGCTCGGTAAGCTATAATTATTATATTCGGTGTCAAAATTAAAATCAACTTTTAACCTTATACCTAAGTGATTAAGTTGAACAAATTTTAAAGAAATTTGAACGATTTTTGTAGCTTAATGTGCGGGCCTATAAACGTTCATCTGCTGCGGCGTAGCATACATGATGTTTGCGTAGTACTAAGGAACCATGCGTGCTACGCTGTAAACCTGAAACGCAACACTACAAACCTTTCCCTTATTTATTTATTTATTTATTTATTTATTTATTTAGGATCCCCAACAAAGAATATACACAGATCATGTCAATTATAGTGGACGACAAAAGTAGCAAGTAAGTGTACTCCTTCACTTACAGGAGACCACAGCATGCATATAACATAACATACATTAACATTCATTATAACATACTATTCACTTTAAAGCAATGTTTTCAATAAGCTAGCTCCACTTTTATAACCTCATACGGAACATAAGCGTACTAAGAACTAAGGCATTCTTTATTAAACCGCATCGTAAACATTGCCTTCATAAAATACTAATATAACTTCATTGAAAGCCACTTTCCTCGGACCATCTTTATAGCTTGAGGGGAAGATAAATATCTACTCTCGCTTCGGATTAACACGGTCAACATTTTCATTTTGATATCAAATAAAATCTTCGGGGCTTTCATTTGAGCGTTTTTGCAGACTTCACTTGTAGCAGTTATATCTGTTGTAGATTTCATTCAACATTATCATTAGCAGCCTATAATCTTCCCACTGCAGAGACTCAGGTCTCCTTTCTAGGAGAGGCTATAAATAATCAATCACGCGGGCCCAGTGCGCGTGGGTAGATGTCACAAGTCTTCGATTTTTTTTGGTTCTAATACACACCGATTTCCTCACGATATTTTCCTTCACGGTTTTGAGAGCAACGGCGATGAAATAAATTACACAAAAGTAATACGCCAGCCTTGATTCGAACCCACGACTTACTGTTCGTAAGTTGGGGCCGCCACCATTGGGCCAACCCAATGGTGGCGGCCCCAACTCCCGCTCCCGCTTCGTGTGAAAACATAGAGTGACTGCCTACCCGACCTCCACATCACAGTTTGTACCGAGTAATACGATACCCTTTGGTAAGACTGGTTGGAAACTGACTTCTCATAGGGACTTACGATGATGTACATATATGCAAGCCGGAACCGAGTAAACTCGGTATCCAATGGGTACTACTACTAATTAGGCACTACTTCACTCACGGTACTACCTAGCTAAGTACGGCTTAGCCAAAAAATAAACAAAACCATAAATAAAAAATTGTTTGAAAAAATCTGCTGTTGCTTTTATTTTTTCGAACGTTTAGGCAACTCCTGTATCTTGAAATATTGTCCACGTTTAACAAAACACCCAGTGTATTATAAACAAATGAAGTTATAATTTCCAAGCAAAAAATATCACAAAGCCATACTTTTTGCAATTTTCTTTAAAAAGAAGTACCTAGATTCTTTATTCCACCATTATTATTGTCAATTAAACGCTCGTTACCTAGCTGACGATGAAAGCCGAAGGGAGCCGAGTGTTTCCGAAATGAGACGAAGACGGTTACTCTAATTAATGTTAGCATGAGTAACTGGATTTTGTACTCATGCAGTGAAATAAAGTCTAAAATTGGCCTGTTTCTGACAATAAATTATGTGATTCTATTTAGTACGTCAGTTAGATTATCGTAAAATATTGGATGCGTGTTTTTTATAAACAAATTAATGAAAATTGACGAAGATAAAACGCGTCCAAGATCATGAGTGGGGGAGGGTTGGCCTTTCGATAGCTACCTCTTTTTTTTTTTGGCGGGTGGAAAATCATCGAATAACCCCTCCCGCTCTTGGGCAGAGCGAAAGGGAGTGTCAGACTTCTACCGACTAAAAACCACCCATGTTCCTTCTTAGCCCTCTATGTCGAGACCGCGATAACTAGTGTACAACCCGCGGCCGATAGAGACCTCCTAAAGTGTGGAATGGGCTCCTAACTTCTTTTTCTGTCTGACCGACTTATTTATATTACAAAAAGGTATGTATTTGGTTTAATTACGTACCTAATGCGTCCCTTTAAGGTTCACAAGTTAATAGGATCATAATCCACCACCACAACGCTGACAAGAATCGGCCATCTTAAATCCAAAATAAAAATCTTCATTCAACTTCCACGACTTCCTCAATAAAATAAACGACTGCGACGTTTATAAAACGACACATTTTTGTCAACAGAAGCCTCACAATATAATACATTTAAATCCCCATTCAAAATTATCTTCACCTTAAAGGTCTTACACAGATGAAACTCGACTGAAAATTACAAAGACGATGGTAAGGACGTCGTTTAAAAGTGGTAGCGTCTTTGTGTTCTCACCCTTAGATGTAGTAACAAGCTGAATTGACTCTTACTTCCTTTATGATAAGGTTTGATATGAAATGGGGATAGTATAAGGCAATGTCTTCATCGTATACCCCGTAATTCGATTAAGCAAATTAATGCGAATTTAACTGTGCCATAGCTTTATCTGTTGATTGATTAATTGGTTGTTCTTTGTGTATTGAGTACGTGCTATTAGATTGAATATTCAATTGTGTGGAACAATAAACTTTTCAAATTGGTTGTAGACAAATTATATTAATTTGCACGTGCAAGGTGCTGAGTCCACTGTCGGTCGATCAAATTGTAACCTTATTACTTAGGGAAGAAGAGGGATATGCTGTGTAAAGAGCAAAATGGAAAAAGAAGTTATGCAGCGCAGACCCCAGATAAATTAGAACAAGGGTAGGAGAATATTATGGTGACATAATGAGTGAAAAGTGGTCGACCGACAGTGAATTCGGTAGTACAAGGTAAAAAAAGGAAAAGGAAATAATAGTACATAAGAACAAATGCGTGAACACTAATAAAAAATGCCTTACAAATAAGGAACACTAAAATTAATATTATTATTATTATATCTGAGTCTTTCGTTCACATTTAATTATAAATTTCGCTTTTCTTGTTCCAATTTGATCATTATTTTCTCAACAAAACCTCGCTACTCTATAATCGTCTCCACTTCATTCGTCACTACTGTCCCGACTGCGGACTGAACTAACAAAAAACTTTGCTCAATTAATCGAAGTAAATTGCATTCTTAGAAAAAAGGTAAAAGTTCTGTAAGCAAAAGACTAAACGACTTTGTTAAGACACTATCGGGGATTAAAAGAAGATCCTGTCAAGTGTATGTAGGGTCACGCACTGCGGAAGGTTCCGCAGTCTCTTGGGATGATTTTTTACACATGCACATTATATTAACTTTTTACTATTCCCAACTATGTTGGAATCGGCTTTCAGTCTTACTGGATGTAATTCATTTCCAGTATTTAACATGGAGCGACTGCCTATCTGATCTCCACAACCCATTTGGTACTGGTTTATGTCAATGTGCTACCCCTTGACAAGACTGGCTACCGATTGACTGCCAATGATCTACAAATTACATCCGACGGCTCAACGTGCTTTCCGAGGCACGGAAGCAACTGTAGTGCAGAGTCATCTATGAATCCACACCTGAACAGGTTTTAACTCGGCATGTAATGGGTCCACAGACCAATCTAGATAATTGATTGATCCGAATGTGTCTCTTATTTATTAATTAGTCACGAGCTTCTCTACCTCCTCCGTTCCTTTCACTTGACTACGGTACCCTGAAAAAGAGCATTCAAGAACTTCGTCTAGATATACTTTTTGCTTAAGTTTCTGTCTGTATAACTTCTAAACGGTGAAGCTTTTACTTTAATTTACTTCGACTATCTATTGGTTTTCCTAAAAAAGGAGTTTTACAGACTTAAATGCAATTATTTCTCTTAAATTAAACTTTTCAAAACGTATAAGAACTGGCTGATCAATTACTTAAAAAACTTGGAAATATTAGAACTTTCTTCAATACCATGCATACTTAACTTCACGCGTAATCCCTGTGGGGTAAGACAGGGGTGTACCTTATAGTACAACCACGTTACGCCATAATAGGGGCCAGTCTATTGTCATCAATCAGGCATAAATCAAAAATGAATTAATTAATTATTTTTTATCATTATTATTTTATTTTTTTATAAATTCAGACTTTGTGGCTGCTACGTAGATATTCCTGATAGAAATCGAACCCAAGAGCTTCAGTCAGTTTAATCAGTTTTATCTGCACGTAAAGCTGCATGCGTTGCGTTGGTCATTTGAATTAGGAACTACCACAAACATAAACTTTTGTCTCATTGTTGTAAAATTATTACCGCCATAAATAGACTGAAATAATTAAAAAAAAAAAGTATAATGGAAGGAATAAAAAAGTTTGAATATTGTATAAGATACCTAAGGCTAAGGGTAATAGAACACTCGACAAAGTTGGATAAATTAAGAACTTTACTTTTAAAACATTAGATAAGCGACCTAAGTTATAATGGCTAACTTTAAGAAGAAAGTATTTCATAACTTAGTAATTTACACATTCGTTTAAAAATCTACTTACATGCTACGAGTACATTAAAAAATTGTACCTTAACAAAAGATACCAACTATTTGAACTTTAAAGTAGTTTTAAGATTAATGATAAGATTCAGTGATAAGACCATTCTGCCATTACCTTAAACGTGGAATTTTCTCTGGAGTTCGTTTTTAAAAGTATTCATACCTATATGTGTGTAACCCTTTTTTTTGCATGGTTTGAAATCATCAAATGACTCCTCCAGCTCTGGGCGAGAGCGGTAGGGAGTGTCACACATCTACTGACTAAAAACCACCCATGTTCCTTCTTAGCCCTTTGGGTCGAGGCCGAGGTACCTCTTTCGAACAACCCGCAGCCCCAATGGGACTACGTGTATCCCTGAATTTTTTTTTTCAAAGTAGTGACGATACATACCGAGTTTTCTCCTTTCCTCCTTTCATCTCCTTGTACGACCTAACTAATTGAGTAGGTATTTGAGTACTAATTGAAAAGCGTAAGAAGTGGAACTTTAGAAAACGTAATATGTAGATCAACAATTGCTCAAAAATAACCTTGTTTTAATTGGAATAAGATTGTTTGATGGAAGGGATGATTTTACGTGGTATAGAGGAGGCATCATGCCATTAAAGCATCATATCATCTTTGGCATGGAGTCGGTTATAGTGCCTAGGCACGCATATAGATATTTCACTATGATATTTCACATCAAAAGTATGATTATGCGCTGTCATGAATTCAGCTAATCGTTGGTCCCGGCTGTCAGTGGTCAGAAACTTCAAAGTCTGACAACTAGTCTTACCAGCCGTTTGTTACAAAATACAAGTATTCAGCTGCCTCTGGTTGTACGGACCCTGACATGGTACGGAAAAATGCTAGGCACATTTAGTGATTGATGTGACCTACAAATAATTAAGGGTGAATCTGTCCGATGACGCCATCAGCATTGATGTCGAATACCAATTTATTCTCGTACGTAACGTTTTTGGCCGGCCAAGAAAGAGGTGGGGTGATAATCCAGAAGCGCACCACGACGCGCGACGGCTGGTTTGAGGCTTTCTATAGGAAAAGAGCTCTTAGAAGGAATTGGGGGATTTTCCCAGCAGTAGAACAGTGCAGACTAATAAAAAAAAATGGTTTAGGAATCCGATTGCGATTGATGAAAGTACATACTCTGCGCAGTTGGGTAGCGTTTGGGTTTTGATGAAGGTCATCCTAAGTGGATATTTTTAGTGCATTCTAAATAGTTTATACATCTAAGAAACCATAAACGCTATATATTGAATTATACACCACTATGTTACACATAAGTAATACAGAACTATAAAATAGAACACGGCAGTAGGTACACTGTACACGTTAGACTTACATTTTCATTTGTTGGAAGGCAATTATCTTGTGTGGACGCTTTTCTTGTTTTCGCTGGCCTCAGTAAAGTTAATTTGTGGATAAGAAAGTGTGTATATGAATACAGTTTAACGGGAACAATTGTAGAATAAAGCAATAGGGGATCGGACAAAAAAAACTAATTAGTCCGTCAGATAGATTTCCAAAAAATATTGGACACGTATTTTTTCTTTTTTTAACAAAAAATGAAGATGATACAGTGCTTCGAAAACTCGTGAACTCTTCGAAAACGTCATATGATAGTACATTTTTACCTACAAATGACGTCACAACCACATCTTATCTTCGTCAATTTTAATTAATTTGATATAACAAAAAACACGTATCCAATATTTTTCGATAATCTAACTGACGGACTAATTAGAATCATATTTTTTTGACTCAGTCCGATCCCCTATTTTAATGGAAACTGCTACTTTGCCATAATTTGTCTGCTTTATAACAAATTATGAAAATTGGCCGTTTTGTGTTTTTAACAGCCATAGTTTTCATGCTTCGACTTATCACTTTTGAGATAAACAGTGAACTCATCCATAATATCAAAACAGCATATTGTAATAGCGCAGTAAAAAAAAACAGTTTGTTTTTTTTTGTTTTTTCTTTTCCCTCAGATAGATTTCCAAAAAATATTGGAAACGTATTTTTTCTTTTTTCACGTAAACAATAAATGAAGACGATACAGTGCTTTGATAAGTTTTGTATTTTTTTTACCAGAAAGTGACATAACCAGGCCCCCCACTCACGATCATAGACATGTTTTTCGTCAATTTTGATAAATTTGACAAAACAAAAAATACGTATCTAATATTTTTCGATAATCTAACAGACGGACTAAACAGAATCATATTTTTAGTAGTCAGTCATTTACTCTATTCCCGGTACAGAAAAAAAATATTTCTAACCCCCCATTCACCAAGGAATAACAGGAACAAAACACCATAAACTAACCGATAATGACGTCACAATGTAGAAGCCTTGTTTAGTGAACGACTAGATCCAATTTATCGCAACCACTTCCGGTTTACAAAAAACTACTCGAGGAATAGAGGGAGTCGGTATATTGTGTCAACTTTAATTGGGGCGCTTGAGAACAATAACTAATTCCTAAAAAAAACATTTTAAACTTATAAATAATAGATGGGGCGACGAATGTTGGCCATAAAGTCATCCTCCAACGAAACAAAACTAGCCAAAACGGAACGCGAATTGGATAAATTTAAATTAAATCCAAATCCAAATATCAATACAAGTGAGTGTAAAAAACGTTCGTATTCGGATTCATTAAAACTTCGCCTACCAAAGGTTGTGCCTGCTGTGGAATCACGTGCTCCGTTACCGTGTGTTGTCGCGTATCCTATCCCGGAGCGGGAGGCGGAGTACTCATCGTCATCCGCTACTAAACAAGCACTCATGAAGGCGATCAAGCCCAGTGATGACGGGTTTCAAATTGTAGGCGTTAAAAAAACCGCGAAATCTGGTGTTGTACTACGTGTCGCTAATGATAACCAAATTAAAAAATTACAATCGGTCGATGCCATTAAGTCCGCGGGCTTGCGACTTGAAAAACCGAAAGGCCGACGGCCACGTATATTAGTTAAAGACGTGCCACCCTCAATGGAAGACAATGCTTTTTTGCACGCGTTATACTGTCAAAACATTAAAGACGAGCTGCCAGTAAATGAGGATGATTTTATTAAAACAACCAAAATTTATCGTAAGCGTTCTTTGGATAACGGTCGCAAGTGGATAGGCGTTGAAATCGAGCCCACCGTACGTAAACATTTAGTGTCCACTAAGGAAAAGTTATTTATTGATTGGGCGACTTGTCGGTTTATTGATGATATCGATATAGTTCGTTGTTTAAATTGTCAACAGTTCGGTCACGTTAAGAAGTACTGCGATAACAAGTCACCTACCTGTGCTAATTGTTCCGAAGCACATGGAACAAATGACTGCCCGCATAAAGACAAATTAAATTTTATACCAACTTGCGTGGCGTGTAAGCGTTTTAAAAAACCATTTGACCATCGTTGCGGGTCACCCGAGTGTCAAACCTACAAACTGAAGCTCGAACAGTTAATCCTCAACACAAATTACTAAAATAATGGATAGTTTAAACATAGGACAATTAAATCTCCACAACGACAGGGTAGCGACTTCTGAATTAGATAAATTAATAATCGATTACAGCTTAGATGTAGTACTCGTTCAAGAACAATATCAAAGCGCACACTTACGTCACAAAGTAGTTCAGCTGGATTCAAAGTCACGAGCCGGAATTTACGTGGCTCGTTCTCCTAACTTTACAGTAACGTCTTTGCGTAACCTCATGACGCCACACTGTGCCGTTGCGGAAGTCTCGTCGGCTTCCTATAAAGTTTACATTGTGAGCTGTTACTTTCAATATTCAGACCCAGTTGGTCCTCACATACACAACCTCCGTCATGTCTTGCGGTCACTCGCGGGCTGCAAAGTTATCGTTGGCGCGGATGTTAACGCGTCATCGTCTCTGTGGTATGGCAAGGTTCGGTCTACGGATTCCGACCGACGTTCCGCTGTCGAAGATTTCATTGCTGAAATGAACTTATCGATTCACAATACCCCTGATGCACCACCTACTTTTTGCAGCCAAATGGGCGAATCTTGTATTGACGTCACACTTTCTAGTGCAGACGTTCGTTTGGATAGGTGGCGTGTCCTACCAGACGCGTCATGTAGCGATCATCGGCTTATCGTGTACGAATTTGTTCCGATGTTTACTCAAGGTCCGTCACATGTCATTGGTAACTTTAGGTATAAATGTAAGGGCGCGAATTGGGAGTTCTTTAGTTTGCTTTTTGCATCTCACACCAAAGACTTCACTCGAGACGGGCTGTCAGCTGAAGAAAGTGCTGAAATTATGTCAGACACCTTCACTTACTGTGCTGACATTGCCATTGGTCGCGGATCTATGACCAACATACGGAGATGTGATTGGTGGTGTGACTACTTAATTGAACAACGTAAAAGTTATCGCCGAGCGCGTAGACATTTGAATAAGCTTAAAAAACAGACGGTCACCGGAGACCCACTTACCTCTGCTTTAAATGCGTTTAGAGTTGCCAAGTCCCGCTACAGAGCATCGGTAGAAAAATCTAAAGGTAATTTACTGCGGAAAATAGTAGAAAAATTGGATAAAGAATCACGAGTTCAAAGCAAATCGATCAGTGGATCTTGCGTTCGTAGAAAACATTAAAGTAAACAACAAACACACTACCGGTATTGAGGAGACAACCGAAGTTCTATTAAATACTTTGATACCTGATGATTCACCTGATAATGACAATGCCTACCACCAGCAGATCAGGGCGTGGGCGGCTGTGCCACCTGAATCACCAGCGTCAGACCTTCCATCCATTGACGAATTTATTAACGTTGTCAGGAAGCTTCCACTTAACAAATCGTCAGGTGAAGATAAAATATCGAATCGAATGATAATAGAAGCATGTAAAACAGCGGCCGACGCAATTTTAAGGGTTTACAACAGTTGTATTGCAGAAGGCGTTTTTCCTCGTGTATGGCGTCGCGGCTTCATACGAATAATTCCGAAAAGCGGCGACAAGCCACCGGACGACCCTAAGTCTTATCGCCCTATAACACTACTACCATCCTTGGGGAAACTCCTGGAGCGCCTTATCGTTCCACGTTTACTACCAGACGGTCCAAAATTTCACAACAACCAATTCGGTTTTACCGTTGGAAAATCTACCGTAGACGCGGCTCTGTCTGTCAGGAAAATTGTCAATACATCTCAACACAAGTACGTAGTTGGGATCTTTCTTGATATTTCTGGGGCTTTTGATAACGCATGGTGGCCGATGCTACTCCTAAAACTGAAAACTCGTGGTTGCCCTAAAAACATATACAATCTTGTTTATTCGTACTTCTTGAATGGTTCCGCGAAACTCAAGCTCGGACATCATTCTATGTCAAAGTCCCTCACCATGGGATGCCCTCAGGGTTCGGTTATGGTTCCGTATGTATGGAACGTAGGCTTCGATGACTTCCTCGCGATTCCGCTTCCATGTGGCTGTTCATTAACCGGTTACGCGGATGACGGCCTGCTGCTCGTTCAGTCAAGTACTCGGGCTGGACTCGAAAATTTGGCTGACACTTGCCTAAAATTAATATCCCAGTGGGGCGCTCGTAACCGTTTGACCTTTGCACCACACAAAACGTTTAAACTTCTTTTAAAAGGTAATCTTAAATCATGTCCTAGTATTAAATTTAATAACGTTCCCGTGAAAAGGAAGCAGTCCGTGTGTTACCTTGGGTTTGTCTTAGAGAGGAATTTTTCATTCATTGAACACATAAAAACCGTCGGTGAAAAAGCTAAAAAGAACTTTTATGCCTTAACGAGAATATCTAAATCTACGTGGGGTTTATCATTTTTAACTCTAAAGACGATCTATGGGGCTACTTACTTGGGGTGTATGTGCTATGGGGCACCAGTTTGGGCCGATAGGGCCACCATAGGAGCGGCACGACGTAAATTACTTCAAAGCCAGCGGTTGGCTTTGATTTTCTTGTGTAAAGCGTATAGGACGGTTAGTACTGAAGCCTTACCGGTACTGGCAGGGGTACTTCCAGTCGATCTTGAAGTGCAGCGCCGTGCTTCAATGTACTACTGCGCACGAGAGACCGCGGACGCAGACTTTTTATTGCATCGTGACCGTGCTAAAGTAGCTAGATTACTTAAACCACAGACTGACGTCTGGGAGGAACTTTTGTTTGAATGGCAATGTAGGTGGGATAATTGCATCAAAGGCCGACACCTCCACCAGTTCTTTCCATCCGTTCGTGAGCGGCTGGCCAGGACATGGCTGGAGGTGGATCACTGTGTTGCCCAATTTCTCACAGGTCATGGTAACTTTAAGAGTAAATTATTTTCCTTCAAGCTTGTTGCCTCGCCTTTCTGTCAATGTTCTACATCTGACTGCGAATATGAACAATCTGCACATCACATCTTATGGGAGTGTAGTCTTTGGGAGAATGAACGTAATATTATGTTAAATAGTGTACAGGTTACTTCCGGAGTTATTTATTACACAGACCTTGTAGAAACTAGAACAAATTTCCGTGCGTTCAAGCATTTTTGTCATACCTATTATTGGAATCAAATATAACAGCTCACAACTTAGGACCCAGTAATATTAATGACAATAATATCCGTGGTGGTAGGCAACTGGGCTTATCCCAGTTGTATACGTCCCTGTGTGCCTATTGGCCTTGTTCAGTTCTGTCTCCTGCTGATATGGAGGGAAGTGAAAATTATGTTTTTCCTACTCCTCCGCTATTCTTTTCTGATTAATTTCGTTGCGGGATCCAAGACAGTTAAATCATTTCTCTGGGACTTCGTCGGGCTTCATTGTCTCGGCGCTTTTCTTGTGGTCGCCACTGTTGATTCTGGCTTACAGGAGTTACAGTGGTTTGGGAATAGTGCGGCGGGCTTGTCCCATTCAAAAAAAAAAAAAGATGGGGCGACGAGTATTTATGCCAACCATAATCATCTGTGACATTCATCATTCTCCTGCCCTTATCCCAATTTAATTGGGGTCGGCGCAACATGTCTTTTTCTTCCATACTTCTCTATTTCTCGTCATGTCAGAAGTCACCTCCTTCCTAGCCATATCATCCTACACACAGTCCATCCATCGTTTCTTTGGTCTTCCTCTACTCTTAAACCCATCTACATTCATACTGAACATTTTCCTCACAACACTATCTTCATTCCTTCGCATCACATGTCCATACCACGCCAATCGATTACCACACAACTTTTCATTCAACGGCGCCACTTTCAGACTTCCTCTTATGTACTCATTCCTTATTTTATCCATTCGCGTCACACCACACATTCCCCTTAGCATTCTCATCTCAGCCACATGCAATTGCCTTTCATTTATCCCTTTTGTGGCCCAACATTCTGATCCATACACGACAGCAGGTCTAACTATGGTTTTATAAATCTTCCCCTTGAGTTTAAGGGGAATGCGGGAGTCGCATATTGTTCCCGTGACCTGCCGCCATTTCATCCATCCAGTGCTAATTCTAAGCTCAACACTACGATCTATTTCGCCATCGCTTTGCACAAGTGAACCGAGATACCGAAAGTCGGAGCAAACTGGAAGAAGCACGCCATCTAGCGCAATGGCTCCAGAACTGGAGAGACCGCCGAAATCACAGGCCAACATTCTCCAGCTTCTGTTGCCACTTCTCCAATCTGCTCTGGATCTCAGGTCCATCTTCACCGACAAGAACAATGTCGTCGGCAAACAGCATGCACCAGGGTGCCTCTTCTTGTATGTCCGACGTCAAAGCATCCATAATCAACAAGAAGAGGTAAGGGCTTAAAGGCGACCCTTGGTGCAAGCTTACCGCCACACTGAACTCATCGGTGTTGCCAGCAGCTGACCGAACGTAGGTGCAAGATTCATCTGTGACATTATTATGCCAAAAATGTTACAGTGCTGAGATAGAGTCCTTTTTGACCTCGTACGGGACTAATTTTAATGTGTGTTTTTTTTAACGTTTCTCTTGTGCTAACTTTTGTAATGTTTAATTTTTAATCGATTTGATTTGTCATGTGTGAGACCAATAAATACATTTTCTTCTTTTCTTTTAACTTACTTGCAATTTTGGTTGCTATTGGTCCAAGACTAAATCTGTCAAATTTGACAATTATGTTATTTTCAAACCTCAGAGAAACATTACAAAGAATCGATGAATGGACTGAGTGATGATATGGCTGGAAATGAGGCGACTTCTTTTTCCTAGTATACTTTGACATAACGATTTTGCCATAATTTATTGACATACAGTTTATTTTGGAATAATTATCTTGAAGGCTAATTTCTTTTGGCATACATTTAATACGCATATTGTAGCTAGGCATAATGACTGTTACTGCAGTACTCAGAGATATTTAACGATTACTTAGGCCGCCCGCCTTTGTTACGAGGTTACGCGTTACGCCGACCTAAGTGGTCGTTAAAGCTCTCTGAGTGCTGCAGATACTCAATTAATATAAATAACGGAAATAAACAGTTATTTTTACGTACATATTTTGATTTTTGCAAGTTAGTGACAAAATCGAATCGGTCGACGGAGCCCTCTTTTCCTGAGTGAGTGTGTGTCTGATTACTAAACGTAGGATATAGAATACAGGGCCCGGAGAAAATGACGTTCCATAAACGGTAAAAATGGTGATTAAGTCAAAAATGTATTGGATTGATGTAAGCTATCGAACACAAGTTTTTTTATACAATGTATATAATCGTTGTGCAGAAATCGCGGAGCTCGCATTGGAGCAGTAGAGTTCAAATAAATGTAGTCTATTTATACCGAACGTCCCTATTCTGAAGTGGAAAGGGAGTGCTTGCCATAAATTGGATTGTTTCTAAGCAAATTACATATTATCATACATTACGCGGATAATTCGCATTTTGTATTCGTTTGTTGTTTGATGATGGAAGAGTGAAATAAATATTTATTTATTACTTATTTAAGATTTAATGCCCACAGCATACTCGTAGTTACACGCTAGGCTTCAAATTAGTAAGTACATGAGCCTGTTAGGGTGCAGCAAGATAACTTTAAAAATGTAACAATGCCTAACAGTAGCAGTATCTTATATATCATGTTAATTAGGAATTTTTACTATTGACATTTTATATTTATTAAAACTAATCAAACTTGATTGAATTTAATCAGTCTCGTAAGAGAATTGACTGACCGTAACCGCAGCCGTTTTATTTGAAACTTCGCCTGTCTGAAAAAATATATTCTATGGCACTTGGCAATAGTTTTAGCAGTAGCTTCCAAACAGTTCACTGTTTTCTTCAAATCGATTTATTTCCGATATTACGCTTAAAATCCAAATAATGTATACACTTTACCTCTGTGGTATAGACAAACATTACCCATAAAAAAGGTTATTGAATCTTTAACCACTTGATAAACGTCTTGATTTGAAACTATCACTTTGCATGCAAACCACATCGTTTTAAACTCTAGAGTATTGAATTTTTTATAGTATTCCGAATAAAAAGTGTCACGTAAAATATTGAATTTCCATAAAATATCGCGTCTGAGTGTACTGAACCATTAAGAAAGTGGGTACAACAATAACAAATCCGTCGTGTTCGTTCGATTGGAGCAATCTTTGTAAAAACTCTGTGGATTAAGAAATATTAAAAGAAATTCTCTTCAGATTTTTTCAGTTTTTCTTTTTATTTTTGCTGTGTGAAATAAAATGTTCTATTAATCTATTCTTGAAATTAAAAAACGGACATAAAAGTCAATTATTTAAAAACCTTTCCACTGTACAGTTTACACTAAAAAAAAATTTCACTCGAGTTCGAACCCAACACCTCTGATGTTTACCACCTCGGATTCATTCATCTTGTATTCACTTACTTCGGTGAACGAAAACATCGTAAAGAGACCAGGATGCTTGGGAGATATTTCTCGATAGCATGTAAAGTCAAGTCAGAGGCCTTTTTTTTGAGGGCACATCTTCAAACAGCCTCCCCGCTCTTGGGCAGAGCGAAAGGGAGTGTCAGACTCTAACCACCCATATTACATCTTAGTCCTTTATGTCGAGGCCGTGGTATCTCTTACAACATCCCGCATCCCCGACGGGCGTCGGCCCTTGCGGGCCCCTAAGTCAGAGGCCCTTGAGCGACATAAAAATTCTAAGACCAGGTATATTCGAGGTAATTTCCCAGTTTATCAAGCAAGACAATAAACAAGAAAGCAGGAAATGAGTTAACATATCAAGAATTTATGCTGTGAGAAAACTACCAACGTCATTATCTGCCTAGCCTTTTCGGCTTCTAGTCTTACCGGTTGCAGCTAAATATCAGTATTTTACATGGAACGACTGCCTATCTGACCTCCACAATCCAGTAATACGATACTCTTTGGTAAGACTGGTTATCAGACTTTCAGGTCACTGACTGCCTGTAACGACAGCCAAGGATCTATTTATGGCAGACGGGACCAACAGCTTAACGTGCTTGCCGAGGCAAAGAGGAAACACGGCATTTAATGGGTGGTCAATTTCTATGGTGGTCACCCATCCACCCTGTGAGAAAACTATATCATCATACGCCATTATACAGTTTACATCAAAACTTTCAAATAGTGATAATCATGAATGTGTAGGGGATGCTTTTATGACCCAATGCGTTTGTTTGCTAACAGTAACCGAAGGACTACGCAACAATAAACATTTTAATGCAAAACTTTGTTTGTACCATCAACGTCTTTTCATCTCTGTTTGGTATTATTGTTATTTGATGAGCTGACAAGTTGAAAGTTATTAAGTGTCTGAAGTGTGAGACTAAAAGAGACTTGACAGAATAAGGAATATAAATCTCCGGTTCAAAACAATAAAAAAAAGTATTAAAAAAACTGAAAAACCCGACCGAAAAAACTGAAAAGCAAAAGATAAGCACATTTTAAATTCTTTTTTGTTTGTTTATAGGATTTGCAACTTTGATTTTATTTTAAACATAGAAGTTCATTTTCGTAATCTTCTTTTAAAACCCTTCATTTTGGCACTCTACACGATGGTAATGGATAACTTATTTTTTCAAATCCGCGATTTGCCCCCCAAACTCCACAATTTTTCTTTGTTTTTTAAATTTAATGTAGCCAGTGACACTCGCGCCATCAAGACAAATCTAACGACGTATATTTTATTCAAATCCCTTCATCCGTTAAGGAGTTACGAGGAAACAAAGAAAAGGACAAACATACACACATACACGCCAAACACATAACCCTCCTTTTGGGCTTCGCCGCAGTCGGGTAAAAAAGATTAAGGGGGTTAGCATACACGGAACTGAAACTCATAAAAAGTTTTTTCATCAATCCTATTCGTAACGGACAGATCTTTAAAAATGATATTTTTTTTTTTTTAGGTTTTTTATTTTTATAAAACGTTGCCCCACACTAGGAATTTCTCCTGTATCGTGGGTGCGTTCACAAACATTTAAACTCACAGACTCAAATACCCAGACCCGAAACAACGTGCAGGGATCGAACCCGCGACACGCAGCGCAGCAGTCCATTGCTTGAGCCATTGCGCCGACCGTGCCGTCACATTGAGGTTCCTAAAACCATTTTATCACAAATTCAATAGTTTGAAAGATAGACACTTCTAAAGTGGTAAAATTAGGGTCCCACCACTAACTTCTAAACTAAAAATGTGAAAAATCAAAAAATATATAACTATGCTGTAGATCGCAAAGAAAAATTACAACCAAAATGGTTTGAACGAGATATAGTAAGTAGTTTTTGAGATTCACAAAGGCTTGAACAAAACTAAGTAAATCTCAGTCAGTCTCTCCTTGAGTGTACGCTAGCTGTACACTCGATAACAGCTTTTCAAAACAAAGACGGCTCTAAAGCGATTAGCAACAAAATGTGCATTGGACTGAGCGGGTATGTTTGATGTATGTTTAGTTCTAATGTATTTATGTGCATTCGTTTAAAGAATATTATTGTTACGTCGGTCATCTAGAATCTTCGGGAAATCTCGCTAATAACTGTGAAGTACGCGTAAATTCTAGAATAGGTACCGACTTACATTCTGTAGGTAGTTAGTCCGCACGCGGAGTCAGTGGCAATTGACATTGTAATTTCGACTGTATGCCGAGGGCGTAAAGTAACTTCTTCCTTGTTGGTTATTTTATCTTTAAGTTTTTTTTTTTTTTGTATGCTTTATGGAATAATAGGGAATTTTCTCGAATAGCTTTTGTGTGTTTGGGGTATAAAAGGACCGAGAGAGGACGAAGCGGGTAAGTCTACTTTTAAAGCGAGACAACGAAAGGTTCAAAGAGATATCTAGTGCGATAAAGTGTTCAGTAGTGTGTTGCGATTGTGTATAAGTGTTTTGTGAGTAATAAAGTTATTTCGTGTGTTTAATTGGTAGTGTTTTATTTATCCCATACCCAGCTCGTAACATTATTATTATCTATCAATCAAATAGTTTAAAAAAGAGAGAATAAGTTTTGTTTGAGTCTTAAAAATGCCTTTAAAATAATAATGATGATGAAAACGAGCAGTTTACGTCTTTTATTAGAACACAACATAACATCACGCCTGAAATCCCTGAAGGGTTAGGCGGAGGTGTACCTCAAAGTAAGTAAGTAAGTAAGTAAATCATTTATTTGCGTAAAACATGGTATACATTGATGTTAATATTATTACAGTAGCTCAACATGTTTCGCTAAGATATAACATAGCATGCAAAAATGTATATTTTGACAAAAGGAATCAACATCTCACGTCCATTAAATCTTTTAAACTGTAAAAATTACATTCAATAAGCCACTTGTGTAATTCTATCTTAAATTTTCTCGAGTTCAATATTTTAAAAAACAAAGAACACCTTCCTTTCGTTATTTAAGTCGTTTGTAATACGCGACAAGCCTAATGCCATCAGCTGAGCACAAATCCAGACTCCGTGGCCACTACTGAGAAATTCCTGATGGAAAAACCCAATAACACTTTGCCCGGGAATTGAACGCAGGACCTCATGAACAGCAAGCGCGCTTAGAACCACTAGACCAATGGAGTAGACAGGTGTGATGTTTGGTTGCTGTAACAAAACTATACAATAGGATAGTTCAAAAAAATCTTATTAGTCCGTTATCTAGATTTTGAAAAAATAATGGACACGTTTTTTTTTTTTCACTTAAACAAAAAATTAAGACGTGTGACGTCACAAGGTTAGTACTTTTTAACTCACAAAGTGACATCAAAAGCCCCCACTCTTTGACACGTTTTATTTTCGTCAATTTTTGAGAATTTGATAAAAAAATATCGATAATCTAACACCGTCTGTTAGATTATCGAAAAATATTGGTCGACTAATTACATTTTTTTGGTAAAATACCCTATTCTTCTCCAAATCCTTCAACCCCTTATAGGGAAGTACAAGGGGTTGAAGGTACCCAACAAAAGCACTATTTTTCCTTAACACTCCATTTACTCCAAAACTTTTCCAATCCCATACATTTCTTAATAACCAATGAGTCGGTATAACAGATATTTTGTCATACACTCCGCGTGAATGGAACTAATCCTAAGAAACTATATACTATATATATACACACATCAAAAGTGTCTAGGGATCAACATATATTTTTGCAATAACTTTTCTCCTGATTGATATTAATTAAAATTTTCTTTAAGGATTCATCAAATAAAGTGTTTTCGTTTGTCACAGTAACGATAAACCAAGTCACCTTTGCATTAATAAAGAAATTTGCCATTTTCCTAATAAAGGGATTTTTGACATTTGAACCACTAACATTAAAGTTCGAAAAAAAGACTGAAATAACAGTTTTCTTTAAAATTTTATTGGGTAACTTAAACAATTAATAATCCGTGTTTCTACCGCGAACACTAACAACACAAGAACATCGGTTTGGCATACTCAAAATGAGTTCATCCAAATCACGCTGTGGAATGGCCGCCCATGTTCGTTGCAACAACAAAAAAAGGTCTTCTTGCGACTGGATACCCTCCATATTCGGCAGAGCTCTTCTCTGTAGCATATCCCATGCATGCTCAATCGGTTTCAAGTCTGGCGACTGAGCAGGCCAGGGCAGGACATTGATGTTAGCTGCGGCGAGAGTCTGTCTTACAACTCTTGCGGTGTGCGGTCGTGCATTATCATGCATTAACTGAAATAAGGGACCGATTTGCACTTGTAGAGGAACGATGACGTCTGATACAATCGTCTCAGCATAAATTTGAGCGTTGAGGTTGCCTCTGATCCAAATCAACTCAGTTCTTCCGCCGATCCAAATACCCGCCCATACCATGATGGTTCCACCACTATAAGGATGGACTTCCTAGCAGGATTTTAATCGCTGTTGGCGTCCAGGGGTTCTCCAGTGTCGTATACGTCTTGTATCCGGTCTCATACCAAAACGAGACTCATCAGAAAAGCACACGAAACGCCATTGTTCTTCTGCCCAATTTCTGTGTTCAAGAGCCCATTGATATCGAATCCTACGATTGTGCATTGCTATAGGTGGTACCCGTAGCGGTCTTCGGGAATGAAGGTTCACTTCATGCAAGCGGTTTCTGACTGTTTGGTCGCTAATTAAGTTCCCTGAAGAGTGATGAAGCCTCACGGCTAACATCATGGCGGTTATTGTTGGAGCTCTTCGAGTTAAGATTTGAATGTATCGGTCTTGTCTCCGTGTGGCGCAGCGATACCGTCCTCCATGGCGCTCAGCCACGGTACCAGTGCTTCGGTAACGTGTCCAAAGTCGACTGATAACACTCTGACTTGTATTCAGAGCTAAAGCCACAGTACGTTGCCGGGAACCAGCTTCTATCATTCCCACGGCTCTGAGCATTTCTTCCCTGCTTAAATGACGTCGCCGCTCCATAATAACGTTGGTTTTAATCAGTAGTAGGGAAACAGTAGCACTAATAATGTCTTCAATGCGTTGTATGTTTTTATAGGGAAAATATTGACAGCTGATTTTCATCTTTTACTCGAATTTGATTCACAGTTCCTGATTCAAATTATGAAATGCACCAAAAAGGATCCATATAAATTTATAAAATCATAAATTTATTACAAAGCCACATCTCAATCTCAAGAAATCCGCATAAAAATGCTTGATCCCTAGACACTTTTGATGTGTGTACTTAGAAAGCGGATTGCAGGGGATTTAGTAAAACGTGAAGTTGGACCTACAGAACCCGTGATTACTTATTCTTAAGTAAGTGACTACACTCATGTATATGCATGGGAAATAACTGCCTTCGTAAGCCTCCGCTATGCTCTTTGGTCAAAAAACATATAAGACATTTTATTTGTTATTTGTATGACGTATTATCTACTTCGATTTCTTTTTAAACGACTTTGGCCCATACTAATAATTTACCCTGTTTCGAATGTGCATTTAGTTACAAACATTTAAACTCATATACACAAACATGTAGACCCAGACCCAGAACAACTACCCGTAGGCCAAAAAAATATTTGCCCCGTGCGAGAATCGAACCGCGACACGCACGGGTCATTGCGGCAATCGTGACATCACATTAAACTTCTAGGAGTTTTTCCAGGTACGGTAATCAAATACCCAAAATTTCACAATCTACAATTTCACACAAGTCGTCAAAAGTTAATTTCAAATCCCTAGCATATTTAACTAAGCAAGTTTCATGAGCCCAGACACTGGATTCAAGGCTAATGCATTCACTAAGGACTAAGTTTAAGGACTTGTCACTTTTAGTATGCCTATCTTGTTAGGGAACAAGGTCATGGCTATGTAGGGCCGGATACTAAAACAGCAATATTTTAATGGTCTGACTAAGAGTATATTGAAATAAACCACATACCTAGAACCTCCTCCGCTATTCTTTTCTGATTAATTTCGTTGCGGGATCCAAGACAGTCAAATCATTTCTCTGGGACTTCGTCGAGCTTCATTGTCTCGGCGCTTTTCTTGTGGTCGCCACTGTTGATTCTGGCTTACAGAAGTTACAGTGGTTTGGGAATAGTGAGGCGGGCTTGTCCCATACCTAGAACCTTGTTCTTTTGCGGATTGGAAATCCACCCGCTCTGGGCCGAGCGGAAGAGTGTCAGACTTGTACTGATTAAAACCCACCCATGTTCCTTTTTGGCTCTTTGCGTTCCGGGGCGCGGTATTTTTTTCAAATAGTCCCACAGTCATGCCCGTAGAGTACTTACCTCTTTCTTCAGTCAAGTAGGGTTTTAATGTTGCCGTAAGTTGTTATCTCTTGGTGTAGGTAGATGTGTTAAGACGCCTTTTCGTAAATCAATTGGTTGCAGGAAGAAGCTGCTAAAGGTTTTTTTTCTACCTATATTTTCCTACATAGAATGAAGCACTGCTGATCTCAGGACTGTTGCGTAAAGATTCTTTTCCTGACAACGACTACGTGATTTTGAAAAAGAAACAATGCAATATATTTCCTACAGTGAGCTGTAAAAAATGTGTGTAAGGCAAACTTTGTCCTGTTAGGAAAAATTATAAGAGTCCAAAAATTCCATCACACAAAAACGCAGCAAAAATTCAAGCAGAATCACGTTTAAAGCTAATATTGAATTAAATATCGCATTCTATTACCGTCTACCATTGTTTAACTGGAATACGAATCCGAGATGGCGTGGTTTTAAAATGCTCTAGAAATGCGAATCGGCGTATTTTTCATTTTGCGTATTTTCTGACAGGAAGTCAGGTCCGGTTAATTGTATTTAGATGAATGGGTTTTCAGTTCCATTTTGTTATGTGAGTGTGCGAGTGAAATTGGAAAAATGCATTGTGTTTTAATGGAGTAGAGAGTATAACGTTCGAGGAAAAAACTTTAAAGCTTATTGGTTTTAGGTATACCTAAGTATAGATATTAGATAGACTGGTTTTAGGTAGGTAGGCAATTTCGTATTACGTGGTTTCTTAATGCACCTTTTTTGTGGATGGGAATGTACCATACCTCTGTTTCACTTTATGGGGATTGCAGGTGCGAAAAAAACTTAAAAAATAAAAACTGAAACCAGCATGCCTGAGAAATATTTCTCGACGGCAAATAAAAACAGCTGAAAGCAGTGGTGGCCCTGTTGGTCGTGGGTTCGAACCCAGGCAGGCGCATTACTTTGTGTTATTTATTTCATCACCACTGCTCTCAAAACGGTGAAGGAAAACATCGTGAGGAAACCGGCATATCTTAGGACCAAAAATTCGAGGATAAGTGACATCTACCAATCCGCACTGGACTCGCGTAATGGATTATAGCCCATCCTTCTCCTAGAGAGGGGGCCTGAGACCCTGCAGTGGGAACAATATAGGCTGATGATGATGATGATAATTATACCTAAAGCTAAGTCAGAGACTCATGGGTGACATAACTATCTGACACAAGGTTTGGCACAAACCACACGATAAAGGAGATCTGAAAGGTATGAAAACCGAAAATTAACCCATATATTACTGAAAAAATTGAATTAAGTCCGTTGGTATGTACAGAAATTCTGCACAATTGACACAATTTATATCCCACAAACAAGAAAAAGAAAAGAGCACTTTTAAACGCGAAGATTTACTCCAGAATTACGTACTCTACTAGTATCTACTAACTACACGGTTGGCGCAGTGGCTCAGGCAATGGGCTGCTGCGCTGCGTGTCGCGGGTTCGATCCCCGCACGGAACAAATATTTGTATGGCCTACAGATAGTTGTTTCGGGTCTGGGTATTTGTTTATGTGAGTTTAAATGTTTGTGAACGCACCCACGATACAGGAGAAATTCCTAGTGTGGGGCAAAGTTTTAAAAAAAAAAAACAAACAAAAAACTATTATTCTCTCTAAAGCTCGAGTAAGCGAAGTCAGCGCTTTGTCTTCCGCTGAAAGCGATTTATTGTACACATTTATAATTGAATGATCTCCAGACCGTCTATTGACTGAATTCACTTCAAACTAAATTGTAGAAGCTGTTGACGTTATTGATAGTGAGTAAACTCTTGATGTGAACTTTAGTTTAATATAGAAAGAATAAGAAGAATTACCTGGAAGAATATATTTTGTTCAAAACTTTTCACGAGCTACACGAGGAGCCTCGGAAAGGGTGTAAATCCGATGGTAGTGGCTGGCATTTGTAAAGCTTTGACTGTCGTTAGAGGTATTCAGTGACTCGAAAATCTGACAACCAGTCGTACAATAGGATCCCAGTACTAACAGAGTTGTGGAGGTCAGATAGGCAGTCGCTTTATGTAAACCACTGGTATTCAGCTGTATCCAGTTACATTGGAAGCTGTCTCAACAAAGTTGGGAAGAGGCAAAGCAGATGATGACTTACAACGAGCTATACGCTCAAGCGATTTTAAATTTCTTTATCAGCAATTAATTGGTACGAGTACTATAATATCTGTGTAGGACTGGCTTTTGCACGAGGAACAAATATAAAAATAGAGAAATCTCTGTGATGTTTGTTTCCTTGCAGTCAATTGTGATTTTTGTCAATTCAAGATTCAATTGTGTGTAATGCTTAGTATACCTACATACTCAACCCGCACTGGGCTCGCGTGGTGGATTATAGCCCATCCCTCTCCTAGAGAGGAAGTCTAAGTCCCTGCAGTGGGAAAATTATAGGCTGATGATGATGATGATGATACCTACAAACAAACCTAAAAAACTACCACCCGTTTTCGTGTCACCAAACGTTTAATATTGTTCAAATTCCCGAATTGTTTTATGTGTTTGTTAAAAATAAGCGAATGGGCTGTTTTAATTTCTTCTCAAAGATAAATAGAACGTTCGTGAAATGTGCTAGAAAAAAAGTTTTGCTGATTATTTTTCCGACCCAAATATCGACCAATAGAATTGCACCATTCGACGTCACGTGGTACAACCTACATGGTATTATACTGATAATTTTTTGAAAATTTTCTCTGGTAGTTGCTATATATAAAAAACAAAACATGATCCAGTCAAATTAACCACACGTCAAACTGACAGGTTGAATTCAATTGTGAAAATTGGAGATTTTGCATGAAAATGAGTCGATTTGGAGTTTGTTCTCTGTCCACCATCGATAAAAAAGTCAAAAGAAATGTTCCCATTAATACGGAGAAGGCAAAAAAAACAGTTTGGAACCAATTTACTACTTTTTGTACTGAGAGGGAATACACATTGAGTGCTGAAACGAGTGAAGCGCAATTCTATTGGCCGACATTTGGGACGGAAAAATAATCCCCCGAATACCACACGAGCTTCAAAATTATCTGGCATTTCCCTCAAGGTTCCCTGCAAACAAATAAAATCGTCAAGTTGACTCCTTCATTTGTTTGCAACGAACCTATCGGGAAATACCCGATAATTTTGAAGCTCTTGTGGTATTATGAGTGAATATTTATTGAATCTATAGGCTGAATCCTTTGTTAGAAAAGGCTTTCTGTATTAATTTTGAGGTTTGATACAAATATTGTGAAAATAAATCGTCAATTGCCTTCTAACGGTTACCTTGTTAGAAGGCAATTGACGCACATTTTAGCTTAAATAATTTTAGAATTAGTACCTATAAGAAAGCCTTTACGATATTTAAATTTTTACTAGGCCCTTGCCAGGACATTGCCAAGCAGTTGTCCGACTCTTACTTAATCAAGACCTTGACCACCAGACCAACCTAGGTAGCTTACTGCATGCTTTTGAGCACTTTTACTTTTGAAATCAATGCTGTCATTTTTAATGCCCAAAAAAATCATTCAAATTCTAATTCAAATTCAAAACTTTAATTCAGACAAGTGTCCATAGTGTTAGTAACAACAAAATAACTTAATGACTAGGGTTAGTAAACTTAGTAATAAGGCAAAAGGAAAACATATATAAAAATCAGATAGAATGGATCCTTACCCAATGACGCAGCAGAGGGGAGTCCCACCGATCTGAGAACACGCTCAGGAGACCATTGGTGGCGGTGCGTAGCCGACCGAACATGGAGGCGGTCCTTTTTCTGACAATCGCGTAAAAATCATCTGTGCGCGCCTCCGCAAACATAGTGGACGCACTACAACGCCACGACAGCCCCAACAGTATCCTAAACGCGTTATTATATTGGACACGCAGGTCGCTGTATGTCCTCTGCGTAAAACTGGTCCAAAGACTGCACGTGTAGAATGACTGGCAAAAAGCTTTGAAAAGAGAATTCAAGGAATGAATGCGAATTCAATTAATGAATGAGAATTCAATGTTTTATTGATTTGATTTGAATTTGAATAAATGAAGACGATACAATGCTTCGAAAAGTCGCGACACATTTTTTACCAGAATGTGACGTCACCAGCCCCTACTCACGATCTTTGACACGTTTTATTTTCGTCAATTTTTATTAACTTGATAAAACAAAAATAATGGATGCAATATTTTTAGATAATCTAACAGAAGAACTAAACCGATTCATATATTTTTTAGTCAGTCAACTACTATTGTTTTATTCTTTTTAAACGGCCTTATTATGGCATATCATATTACTCAATACCAACTGGGTTGTGGAGGTCAGATAGGCAGTCCAGCTCCAGGTAAAATACTGGTATTCAGCTGCATCCAGTTGGACTGGAAGTTGACCCAACATAGTTTCATCTTTTGACTTCTCGGTTATAGGTTTTTTTTCTAGAAAATATATAATATTTATCTATGTAGAAAACAATAAACATAGGTAAAGTGTAAACGTAAAGTGTAACATAGGTAAGTGTTGTTTCAATTATGTGTTTCTAAAAGTTTCTTTTAAAACGACATAATTACACATCGTGGAATAGAATTATGCATACCGATCTTAAGGTACCGTACCGATCGGCCGGAGGACACGGTGGAGCACACAGTGGAGGTGTGCCCCGCTTGGGCGGAGCCCCGCCGTGTTCTCGTAGCGGCGATCGGCGGCGGCGACCTCTCGCGCCCGGCCCTGGTGCAAGCCATGGTCCGGGGCGAGGAGGAATGGGACGCCGTCGCCTCCTTCTGCGAAGCAGTGATGCTGGCGAAGGAGGTGGCGGAACGCGAGAGGGAGAGAACCTCTCGTCCCAGCCGCCGCGGGAGGCGCTCCGGGCGTCGGGGGTCCCGCGATGACCTCCGGCCACCGTAGACGCGGGCCTGTGGACGGTGAGTGATGGGCTAACTCGCCGTCCGTCCGTCTCACGACGAAAACAGGCCGTGTCGACGGCGCGTTCGTGTTCCACGCGCGCCTCAAAGAGATGTCAGCAACATGGGAGGGGCCCGAAAGGGCCGACGCCTGTCGGGGCCGCGGGTAGTCCAACGGTTATCGCGGCCTCGACATAGAGGGCGAAGAAGGAACATGGGTGGTTTTTAGTCAGTAGAAGTCTGACACTCCCTTTCGCTCTGCCCAAGAGCGGGAGGGGTTATTCGATGATTTTAAACCCACCATAAAAAAAAAAAAAAAAATGTACCGTACCGATAGTAAAAACATGAACCACCGTAAGAGACATTGCGTGGGTATTTGAAATTTGAGCCTTCATAGCTGAGTCGCAGGTTTCTAATTCAATTGCGCACAAAAGGTCCTTTACAGCATTTCAAATCACCGCCCAACCTACATTATACATTTATGAGAACGGTCAACAGGGTGCACCTTGCGTACTAAAAATATTGCTGACCATACGTCACGTAGTACCCTGACCCTATCCATCCCTTATCTTGGGGTAAGCAGAAATATAAGACGACGTATAAGCTCGGCCCTGCATATCCCATTTGTCAATGTTTGCATACGTTGATCTTCTCACTCGGTTCATCTGAGGGAAGGAAGACTGTTGATGTAAATGCGGTTTGAATGGGGTTAAAATGGAGGCACGTAAAATATTTCGGACTAACTGTTACCCGCAAATAAAAAATGTGAAAATATTACTTCCCTGTTTGAATCAGATTTTGTTGACAATTTCAAGGTTTTTATTTTTTTTAGCACAAAATCCTCATGTCCTTTCTAAAATAAACGTAGCCTAAGTACTCCTTAAGGCATCAGCTACATGCCAGTAAAAGTGCCGTCGAAATTGGTCTAGCTGGTTTGGAGATTACCTGGACCAAACAGAAGCACTGATAAAATTAAAAAAAATGTTTTTTCTTTGTCATAAGTGAAAAATGCTGTTATTTTGAAATTACAAACAAAAATTTCGATTTTATTTAGTTCTAAAGATTGGCGATCGATAACTTCTGAATTCTACCTATTATCAAGCTGTACAAAAATTTCGCAGGAGAACCAAGTTAAGGTAAACTACCATTTGTAACTAAATAAATCAAATTATGAAAATGAATTATAATCATATGACCACAAAAATCTCCAAAGAAAAAAAAAATCCTGAACTTATCCTCAAAAACTCCATTCGATACCCATACACATTATTTAAGTAGGTAGGCTTAACCAAAAATAAATACACATCACATGGAGTACTGAAGATGTATTATTTATTCTTATTGTTTTTCTGAACATCCCTGGAGAAACCTTTGATTTCGTCAACGTATTTGCTCAAGAGGATTCCTTTGTAAATCTTTATTTTGTGTCGCAATACTGTTAAATAAATAATATGTTATTTTGGAGATGATTTAAGGATATAAGGATAAGTGTACAAAGGTACGGATTATTTTCATGAGTTTATTTTGTACACAATAATTCAAAATCACACAGTACTCTAATAACGACCTAAAAGATTATTAGTTCAAGGATTTTATTAAAACAAAAAGCCTTTGTCATCCAAAATATTAAAAAAGTGGCTTAACTACCGTTCTATAGTTTAGTATCTACAAATAACCTCAATTAGGTACGCTGAAAAATTAAATATGTTCTTTGAAAGTAAGCTATGACATGTAGCAGTCGGTATTTTTCCGAAGCAATTTGGAAGGACCGACGCCATTACAAAGTACATTATTAATTTTGAAAGACAAGACGCGTCAAACGAGGGTGGTTTATTTTTAATTCTTTTTTTTAAGTTTTTCAATATTACTATCACCACAAATATTTTTAATAGGTGAATTGGTACACCCCTGCCTAACTAGTCCACTTATTTTAGTCAAAATTAGATAAGAATCTAGGAATTTGTGAAAGCCTGCTATAAGCTCGTATCAATTTTTCGTAAAAAAAAGCTCGTATAATCTTGTATTTTGACATAAGTGCTAAAAGTTGTCTCACAACCTACTTTAGAGTGTCCGCGTCTTTAAATTAAAATATAGGGTAAAAGGTCACAAAAATCGATGGATTTTGTGCTATTTCTATTTTCATAAATTCCCTACAGCTTTTGTTTTTTTGTTCATATATTTATTAGTATCATACAAGCATATTGACGGTTTCAATAATTATGTCCCTCGTTTAAACTAACATACTGTATACTACAACTTTATGAGCAGGTAAGTGTTATTAAAATAATAATTGATACTTTATTAATAATAGATAAGTAAGTAAAACAATTGTTAAACATAATGTAATAGTTAGTAAGAGAAAACAATTAATAATTATGTATTTAACAAAAAAAATATAAAAGACAATGATCGAAACTCATACCAAGAATTCTCGAGTTTCAAGATCAAAATGTTATAGTCATTATTTTCATATTTTTTTACGACATTTGCGACTGGGATTTGATTTTTCAAAGGGGAATTTAATTTAAAGTATAAAAGTACGAATATTGTTTTACTCCTTAAAGATGGCGTTCTCACAACCAGTTCAAAAGTCGTTCTGTTAGATCTGTCAGTTGATTTTGACAGTTCGGCTGACTTCACATCGTAGAGGTTTCCATACAATATCTAATTGCCTAGTTTTGAGGTTATTTTCGATTTTATAACATTACTCCGAAACTCGGATTGATAAAATGTAGACAATAAAAAACAAAGTTTGATGTTGACACAGTTTGGTACGGGATTCTATATATCTATGAACAAGATCTTTTTTAGAGCGTGTTTTTGACTGGGAATATACTTGGTGACCTTAAATGATGCTTGAACTTTTATCTCGAAAACAATTCATCGTATAAAAAATGGGTTGATACAAAAGATGTAAGGAATTTAATCTATAATACAATATTGATGAAACGAGTAACTAGCAAAAAAACGATTTTTGTGAGCTTTGATTTTAATAGACGCGTACACCCTACCATAAGTAGGTTCCGAGACAACTTTTTGGATGACAAAATACAAGTTTAGACAAATTTATATAATCATATGGATACCTCAAATTCCGAGGTGAACTTACTAAGATGACTGGACTAAACCCTTCTTAGATTAAATTCGAACGTTCTTAAAGTGTAGAAAATCCAAGCAAACATGTTTAAAGGTAGTTTACCTAATGTGCGCAACAGCGTCAAAAAAACAATAAATTGAACATTCGTGTTAAATTCCAGCCAGTTACATTTTCAAAAACAGAACACGGCCTCCACTCTCCAAAGACAATAATACCTCCTCTAATATATAAAAGGTAGGTACATAACAAAGGCGTCACCCAAAATGACGTCATATCTCAAATATGACGCGTCACTAAGGTGAATTTCTAAAGAGATAAAGCCGCGGGTACACAAGCATAACAATACAAATTGCGGTGTATCGTTGACCCTCGTCATTTGTAGCTTAGTCATCGATATAAAGTAGCATTTTGTCTTGTCTTGTACGTATGATGACCCGTGGGGGTTTTTAAAGTGAAGAATGGCTGTGTGACCCTTCCCTTATAAGTCCTATTATGAATGTATGTGACAAATATTGCGTTAAAGCTTACAAAAGGTAACCGAGGAAAGGGTCTCGTTGGACCTGATTTCGGATGGTTTGTGTAAGAGCCCGTTCTTAGTTGGGGATTGTGATTTATTTCTGTCGTAATAGGTACTTACTAAACAAGCGTTTATTTTAAGTAGGCCAGGGCCTGCAGTCTGTACAAAGATAGCGATAGCTTTACGACAAAATTCGGTCGCAAAGCTATAACGATGCGGATTTAAGGTGGACGTGAGCCGGACGCGACCCGCCGCCGGTATTAGCTACCAACTTAAATCCACATCGTTATAGCTTTGCGACCGAATTTTGTCGTAAAGCGATCGCTATTTTTGTACAGACTGCAGGCCCAGGTACAGACACTTTTGAATTGCCGAAACGAAGACAATAAATTTAGCCACAGGTCATTACAGTCATATAACTGTGCAAGTACTGTAGTTGTAATGGCGTTCTCATTGACATAGAAGTCAGCTGCTAGTTGCCATTAGCAAGGTGGCATGCGACTACGACTGTCCTCTATAATAATTATCAAATTATCTACTTGCGGGCGAGCGAGCGCTACATCGAAATTTGTCGCAGTATTAAGGCATTCTGATAGTTATGAACCGCTCGCTATACAGACGTCAGTTAATAAAAAAATTAGATTATAAAATTTATAGTTATAATAATATGACTAGAAAGGTTTAGAAACGGTCACTCGATAAAATATTATCTTGGTAAAAAGTTTTATGTTAAATAAACAGTATAAGAATGAAGAATAATTGATTTGTTATGTTATAACATGAAAATCTAAATTGTAACTCTATCTGAGATCAAAAATCTATGATAAGTTTCTTCAAAGTAAGTATTCTGCGTATTAAATATTCTATGAAATGATAATATGAGAAAAAAATTGAATCGAAATTCTATGAAAATATTCGCTATAAAACAACCCACAACCGGAAAATAACTTTGTCCAACTCGGAAATCTAACCGACTGCAGTCGCGCTTGCATGAACTCGACATTATTATGTTATGTATGGACACTCATCTAAACACCGAGTTTCATAAGCGGTGCTTATCCTTGAAGATCGATCCGTGTGGCCATTTATTCAGCGACGAGCGATTTGTATGGAACATATACCATGAAGAAATATGGAAGTAATGCCCTGAATGTAAAAAATGACAATCAGTACCAGGAACCAAACGATTTATGGATATCGAAGTAACCTAATAAAATAAAGGGTACATATCGGAACAGTTCACTTCCGGAAAACCGAATTTCGTTGAATCGATTACCCAATAATGGTTTTATTGCATCCGCAAAAAAAAATGTGATCGGTTTCCGGGTGTTTTTTACCTCTGTAGATTGGCACGAAGGATTTTTGGAGAAAACTGAGCTAGTAAGGTATTTAAGAGTCAAAAACTACGTTATGGTTAAAGCTGTGTTGTTGATGACATCGTTAGTGGAAGTAGTCACGTTTTGTTGTACGTAATCAATGCTTGAACTATATTCATAATAATATTATTCATAATAATAATTCTAAAAAACTGGGTGTACCTAGTACATGTACGCTTTTTGTTTTCCCTTTGTGAAATTATTGTTATGGAATTATAATTTTATTATTTCTTCATATCCTCGAAATTGAACCGATTGAAAAAATCCAAGGTAAGCAGGAAGTGCCTCAAAAATCACTGCAGACAGATGGTGTTTGTGTCGTTTTTCATTGTTATATATTTTTCGATCCACCTCCACAACCCGCAAATAAATCAGAACGATAACGTGCAATTATTAATTTCGTTCCAAAAAATAAACTAAGAACAAATTATTTTTCAACATTTCCTTATCTAAATCCAACCAACGCTGCAACATCCCTCATATACACACGCCCTAAAATCCTTTGACACCACAGTTTCTATCTCCGCCAAGACAGAAGCGTCATTAGATAGTAATTTGCTAAAACCACTACAAACTATTAAGCCAACCTCAAGCAGTCATTTGACTCAGACTACACTAGGCAACCGTTGTTATGTGGGTAAAATAATACGCAACGCTTTTGAATGGGATTTCTAAGGTTGGTACTTGATTGTCGAATTTCAAAGGGCATATAGAAATAGATATTGGGTATAATTGAAGTATGGCTCTTAATTTGAGGTGACTAGATTCGATTTTCAGGGATAAGCTATCTGAATGGCTAGACGGTTTTGAGAGGTGAACATAATACTGCGTTTGGTCTAACTCGTTTGTATTTTGAACACGAATTAAATTGTGGATATTTACAGTTTCAAATAATATAGGTGTTATACATTAAAAAAATACCTTGTTTGTTTATTATTCAAAATAAAAAACTCTACTACAAATGTTTACAATTTCTCACAACAGTTACAGAGAAAAGTATTGAGTAAATGTATTGAGTCGTATTGTAGAAATACTATGTTTACATAATATTTTAACATAAAAGCTGACAGTCATGAAACTTTTGCACTACTCACTTATGTTTTATTTATCTCAATAACAATACAAAGCTCACAAAAACCTTTCAGACTAAGTATTTTTATATGAAACGAGTGAACCCGAATTAGTACTAGACAGACAAAACACTTGATATCCATAAAAATATATGGAATTACAACAAAAATGCTCACATATTGTGATAAAATTCGTAGTCGTTCTGTATTCTGATGTTCAATTTATAAAATGTTTGATATTGGAATTACAATATAAGAAAGCAACGAAAATAGGTATATTAGTTTTATTCATTACGACATATTATTTCGTTATCATCCTGAAGCTTAATATATGCATAGCTTTATAGTTAAAATAGTAGAGAATGACAGAGAAGAGTAAGGGTAAACAACTTTAAACCAAGTTATAGATGAAGAGAAAATCGCAAACTTTACCCCATGATGGACGTGAAATGTATTAAAGATGGAATATCGGGAAAAAAGGGATGCTATTTGTAAGCTGAACTCCAATTACTGAAAACAACAATATCATTCATACTTTCTACATTATCAAAGTCTCTGAATTTTATACACACTACACTAAAAAAGTTCACATATGCAAATCCTTACTCATCCTACAGCCCTAGAGTTAAACAATCCTAACCCAATACTCAAAGAATCAAAACAATAAAAAAGTTAGATCTAGACAGTCTGCAATTTACTCTTTGAGTTCTAAACGAGGCCAAAAACAGCGGGTATCGTTAAAGTAGTGCATTTGCTGCGAGATGAGTTCGAAATAGGCGAGATCACGCGAATGGGACTCCTTAGGCTTCGCGCAGACGGGCCACCGACCACAGATATCGGTGGCTGTCACGTGCGACGTCCTTTAGTATCGCACAGAGGTAGGCACTGTATCACTGGTCACCACTACTGGTACATCTACTGGTGGCTGCTATAGTCGCTGCCAGTTAAGATATTAATAGCGGCCATTCGATTCATGTACTGGCGAGTTAGTCACGTGTATTTATTTTTGTCGTTCGCGCGTTCGTATCGCAATTGTTTCAGGCATATATTTAAATGTCAAGCATGAAATAGGTTAGGTTAAAACTGTGACCAAACGCGCGCGAGCCGAGCGAGGGAAGCGAGCGGTGCCGCGGCAGCGCTGGCAAGCGCTACTTTCGAGTTGCTTGCAGAAATGTTTTCATAATTGTCTAATTTTCCGATAAAAATAAACTTTTGCAGCGATTCTGTAGATAATTTTGTACCACAACATGTAAATAAATATCGGTGTTTAGGACATTCGATACTCTGAACTTCGATATTTAGGCCATTTGATATTCTGATCTTCGATATTTAAGCCTTTTGATGTCCCAACAGTAGTTTCTACGTACTATTACTGACCATTATTTACTATTTAATGACAATTTTAGAAAAAAATTGACGATGCATTAATTGGGGATGAGTTACAATTTAAACATACCGAGTTAAAAAATCGAACCAATAGAATATTAATTTTTCTGATGCCAAATGACAAATTTTTCAGAAGTGTACTGTTTTACTGCATGTTACAAATTTAGATGCTAACAAGTAACCACCATGCAGAGTTATATTCAGAGTGGCTCAGATAGAAGATAACTATTGGCTAAGATTGTAATAATTGTCCGCTCGTTAATTGTGGCTGACTTAGTAATTTAGAAGGCAATTTAGATTTCTAGAGGCCAATAATGCTATGAAAAAGAAACCGGTTTAATTAGCACCCGTTTATTAATATAGGTGTAGGCGTATAGGCGTAGGCGTATGTACGTCACGATCATTGAGTTGCGACTGGACGCTATTTGCTACACGTGTGCTGTTTTTTTTTTTTTTTTTTTTTTTTTTTTTTTTTTTTTTTTTTTTTTTTTTACAACTATCACACAACGCCATCTAGTCCCAAGCTAAGCAGAGCTTGTGTTATGGGTACTAGACAACTGATAAACATACTTATATATTTCTAAATACATACATATTATAGATAAATTACACCCAGACACAGAACAAATGATCGTGCTCATCACACAAACATTTGTCCTGGGTGGGAATCGAACCCACGACCTCCGGCCTAGCAGTCAGGGTCACTAACCACTAGACCAACAGTGATTCCATACAAAACGTTTTAAAAATCATGTAAACAGCTTGTCGTGAGCCACCGTTGGCTGTGGAAAGTTGCCCGTTTGCGTGGAGCCTTAGCGGCCGGCTGATAAAAGATTGGGAACACTGTACTGCGCAATGCGGGTTGGTAAAAAGGTAGTATCGGTGTTGAACTGTTGGATCTTTTTTTTGTGGGGACTAATGGGTATTATACTTTAGACTGCTACTTTGAGCTAGCAGTACTTATTGGGTTATTTTATAAATAACTAGCGGACCTGGCAGACGTCGTCGTCCTGGACAGCAGCGGGTCCTTTGTTACAAAAAATGTGATAAATGAACCGCGCGACCGATTTAGTGCAAACTGCACATAAACCATCCACTAAATAGTCCGACAAAGTCTAAACATTTGGTTTGGATAGGTGAGCCCGTTCTTAAGTTATAAAATTACAACGAAAAGAGGCATTGATTTTTATTTTTATATATTTGGATTAGTTTATAATGTTAACTGGGGTTCGTTTATGCTTGCCTCGGTCTTGTGATCGCAAACACGACGGCTGGGCGTGAGGTTTTAGATTCGTTTACCAGGTCAGGCAAAGTGTCATAAGAATTTTTCATTAGGAATTTCTCAATACCAACCACGGTGTCTGGTTTTGTATCCGGTTGATACAATTGGGCTTGCTGGATGGGACTTAAACATAATTATCACCAAGTTAGTTACCAACTAACCACACGTTAGTTGATTACACCCAAAAATAAGTCATGATTTCGGGCAGAATTTTTCTTAAAACATTTTTATTATCAGCCGTCACTTAGTAAATTTTACATACTTTTGTATGACAAAACTGTCAAAACCTTTACTAAGTGATGGCCTAAGTAATCATTAAAGCTCTCTGAGTGCGGAAGTTAGAGTTGCTGTTCTTAGAGTCGAAGTTTCCATATTCGACGAAGTGTCCCTCGAAAGGTCCTAGATTTTCAACAAAAGTCGAAGCGGTACTTACCTTCTAATACGATGTGTCAGCATGACAAACGGATTTAAAACTGCAATTCTATTGTACCGACAGACACACACCGCTTCGAACTGAGACGTTAAAGTTTAAGGATTGTGAAGGAGTTGAGATATACAGGGTGATAGTCAGCGAAGTTAGGTGGAAGTATTTGTTGACAGATATGGCGACGAAGTAGTTGATAGGACTTGTTTATTACTTTTTTGTTGTCAACATTCGAAATCAATATAGGCAGCTACGGCTGGGAGCACTAATTTAATATGTTTACAGTGATTTTGTGTTATTGTGTATATTAATTAACGTTAGACGTCCATCGTTCATCGTTCGTTCCATAAACAAAGCATTTTGGAACCCATTGTTTTACAAAATACGTCTCGAAGTACAAACTCGATATTTCGCAAGAAAGTAGCTTTTGATAATACTAAGTGTATATTATAGTTTTGTAAAATACTAAATCTTGTTTGCACTCACTATTCTACAGAATGAACGAGCAAAAGACTAATTAGTCTTCTCTCCCGAGAATTTTCAAATGCAACTTAACCCTTAAATTCTCAACACATTTATACTTAACACCATCATACATTCCACTTCCACAAACACAGTTTAAACGCTAACATCTGTTGTAAGCCTTAAACTTTGTCTTAGGGCCGTCCTAATCTTCAGTGTGACAGAAACGGTCGCAATAAACAAACCATTTAGGCTGGACACTAGTCGTTATAGCGTCCATTTGTACCAGGGTAGCAGGAAGGGACGTTTTAGGACATGTCCTGATAAAGTAGAATGGTTTGTCAAGTTATCAAGCGCCTAGCTTAAATAGATGCACTACGGATGTGGTTAAGTTTCGGTGGACTCCTATCTTCTGATATTAGTTTCAATAACACGAATTGAATTGGACGGCACGGTTGACGCAGTGGGTCAAGCAATGGACTGCTGCGCTTCGTGTCGCGGGTTCTATCACCGCACGGAACAAATATTTGTTAGGCCTGGGTATTTGTGTAGGTGTGTGAGTTTAAATGTTTGTAAACGCACCCACGATACAGGAGATATTCTTAGTGAGGAGCAACTTATTTAAAAAACTAACAAAATAAAGCATAGCATCACGTCGGTAATCCCCGGAAGGTTAGGCAGAGTATTAACCTAATAGTACGCAGGACCTACATATTACATGGGTTGAGCCTATTGCCATCAACCGAGCACAAATCCAATCTCCGTGGTTTCTACAGAGAAATTCCTGAAGGAAAAATCTATTACAAATGGACTCATGACCAATTTTCAGGCTGATTCTAATCAGGATGAAGTACTTTTACCTTGACTTAATCACGTTGAGGTTCCATAGTTTATGTGACTTACACCTATGCTTAGCCTATTTAACTAGAGAGGTGTGTAAGTGCGCAGTAGTTACGGCGTCACAAATAAACATTTTGTAGTTGTAGCGTACCACCGTACGTCGTCGTAACACGTGAATCTGTATGCAAAGGTCCCGCGGGACAAAATATTCTGAAGATAAATATAAATCACATGCAAAAACAACCTAATTTGATAACATTGTTGTATAACATATTATACAACATTATAAAGGGTAAAAGGTCTAGGTTTGGTCTACCATTTATTATAAACTTCTGTTAATATTGTTAGTTATTTATTTACTTCAATCATTACCCTTTTTTTTTGGGGTGTGGGAAATCATCAAATAACCCCTCCCGCTCTTGGGCAGAGTGAAAGGGAGTGTCAGACTTCTACTAGCTAAGTCTAAGGACTAAGTCTTTACGGAAACGGGCTTGACACGCCTACATTAATCTAATGACAGTACGAATATAATTTGACTTCTTAAAAATTGATTATAGTGACAATGACATCTTTAGCGTTGACTAGAGAAGAATGCAACTATGGGTTTGACAAGGATGGCTGATGTAGGAAGCAAAGTACATATACAGAGGAAGTTCTTTATGAGAAGATTTGGTGGGCGATCCCTAGAGTTGTTGTCATGACGATGAGAGTCGACCCAAGTTCAGAAATGGAATCAAGTCGGCACTATCTACACTAATATTATAAAGAGGATTTTTTTTTGTATCGAATGACTCCGAAACTATTAGACCGATTTATAAAATTCTTTCACCGTTGGGAAGCTACACTATCCCCGGGTGACATAGGCTACTTTTTATCCCTGTATTCTCACGGGAGCGGGAACTACGCGGGTAAAAACGCGTGACGTCCGCTATAATTAATATATAGAATACGAGGTTAGAATCAAACCGACTCTTTTTACAAACACTCGCAAATATGATACTTAAAGACATAAAAGTGTCAAATAAAAAGGGTAACAAAACAATTTGCAGCCCCACTGAGTACACTGTATACACTGTCATCATCTTACAAAAACACTAGACAATGCTCAGGTAATCTCGGTCTAAATCCAGTATTTATTACACACACCTAATGTTCTGTGGATTTATACCCACGTATATTTTTTCTCTCCAACGTCTAACATCGACCATTTTCTTTACTAAAAGCGCTTGAAATCTCTTTTTATCTAATGGAGTGTTTAGATTGGTTTGAGTACAGTTTTTTTTAGTTTGTAAGGTGACCCTTACTTCCCGCCGGGGCTGCGAGTTGTTCGAAAGAGATACCGCGGCTCCGGAAACAAAGGGCTAAGAAGGAACATGGGTGGTTTTTAGTCAGTAGAAGTCTGACACTCTCTTCCGCTCGGCCTAGAGCGGGATAACGGGATCGGGTTTTTTGTCGGGAGTCATTTAATGACTTTCCACAAAAAAAGGAGTGTTTAAATTGGTTTGAGTACAGTTTTTGTTAGTTTTTAAAGGGAGTTTTCCTTCACCGGACACAAGGTGGAGGGTACACGGACGCTGAATCGTTTACCACGTATTCAATAAATGTACCATTCTGAGCCCTCCCCCCACATAGAAACAAATAATATGTAATTAAAATAAAATGCTGTTCGATACATTTCGACCGTGTTCTTGAACTTTTGTATAAAACAGCTGTTTAAAAAAATAATCGACGTTAAACATCTGTGTCGGGGATTCAGAATGATACACCGCAATCGTGGTTTTCACTCTGTATATAAGGCTTTATTTAACCCCGTCGGGGCTGTGGGTTGTTCGCAAAATATACCGCGGCTTCGACATAAAGGGCTACGAGGGAACATGGCTCGTTTTAGTCAGTAGAAGTTTGACACTCCCTTTCGCTCTGCCCAAGAGCGGGAGGGGTTATTTAATGATTTCCCACCCCTCCCAAAAACAAGGCTTTATTTAACTAAATTCGAATAAAACATTAGAAACTTTTATAGCCTTTTGGGAACGCGACTCAAAATTAAACTAACTTGTTTCGTAAATCAGCTGTTTAACTTTAACTGAGTCATCACCATTCTCCTGCCCTTAATCCCAATTTATTTGTTGTCGGCGCAACATGTCTTCTTCTTCCACACTTCTCTATTTCTCGTCATCTCAGCAGTCACATCCTTTCTAGCCACTTCTTTGGTCTTTCTCTACTCTTATAGCCATATCTATATTCATAGTCAAACTTTAGCTAAGTGTGAACAAAATAATACAAGACTTACAATTATTGGAACGAAGTTTTGGAACGAAGTTCCTTATCGCGCGTTGTGAAAGGGGGCTAGACGGAAAAAATTCTTACGAAAAGTTGTCACGACACTTTTTGCTATAGTAAGCTATTGTAAGCTGTGCGGCGTCACATGTTTCTCTGTCTGTCTCTCTCTCTTATAGAAAGCAAGCCAGATATTTTATATTTTAAATTTATATAAAAAATAATAATTAAAATAATATAATTAATACATATATATATATATATATACAATGTGGAGCAGGACGATTGACATTCCTCTAAACCACGTAAAGAAAGGCATGCTCTTGACCCGTATACAAAAAATCAATCAAATCCAATGACTACTTTAGCCACAGGAAATTATTTTTCATTTTCTTATTTTTCAACATGATGTAGATCGGAGTCCGTAATAATAGGTAAACATTGTAAGGTCAGGAACCTGTGCAAAAACCTACGATTCTATTCTCAACGTCTCAATACGCTTGAAAGACAGAGAAAGGTGTCATACGATCCCACTCTGACGCGCCCCGCACACTCCCACAAAATACTACAATTAAAAAGAAAAAGTAATATTACTTACGCAAATAATGCATTAGTGGTGCATAGAAAATTGCGAGTGTGTGTGTGAGCGGAATTTTTTTCGGCAAAAAGTCCTTGACTCGGTAACTATGTCAGTCAGTGCATAGCGGCGCCCTTTGAGGAGAGCACACGCCTACTTTTTTATCACAAGACGAGCCGCGCGCGCATTGTCGTGATTTTATGAAAAGTTTGTTGTTATTGTGATTAAAGACGATTTATGATATTTGGATTAGTGCATAGGTTACTGTGACTTATTGGTGTTAGTGTAATATTAGTTATTTAGGCATTTATTAGGTAGCTAGTTTTGTGATTTAGGTTAAGTTAGTAAGTTTTTTAGTTTAATTATGCCTTTTTTTTTTTTTTTTTTTTTTTTTGGTGGGTGTAAAATCATCGAATAACCCCTCCCGCTCTTGGGCAGAGCGAAAGGGAGTGTCAGACTTCTACTGACTAAAAACCACCCATGTTCCTTCTTCGCCCTCTATGTCGAGGCCGTGATAACCGTTGGACTACCCGCGGCCAGTTTAATTATGCCTCAAATAAGGTTTTAAGTGATTAATTATTCAATCAGTGATCTTTTATTAATTAACAACTCGCAACTTAGTGAGTTTATGCCGCTGATTTGTTGTTCTCCGATAAAAAGTACCTACGCCCAACATCGCCGCCGCTCGCTGCACCCCGCGCACTAGGTCAGTGACTTTTCGTAGTTAAAGCGTGTTTACTTTTTATGCAGTTGATTCTGCTATTTATTTTGTTTGAAAATTGCAATTTTTAAATTTTCCACTAACTACTAATCTTCGTGTTTTAAAATGTTTCGATGGACTAGTACAGTGCTAGTTTTAATTTAATGTCGTAGTTCCAGATCCACATTGTATATATATGTATATATATATATATATATATATATATATATATATTTGTTTTTATTAATTCTTTTGGTCATTCTTGTGCTGTTTGCGATAGACTTTAACTTCGTTCCATCCGGGTGTCCCTTGACACCTCTCAAGTTTTTATTTACGTAATTGATTTAGTAGTAGTCTGCAATCACTATGCAGAAATGAGCAATGACTGTCCCTCAATTTAAAAATGAAAAAAAAATCATTAGTGATGCTTGCTCGACATCGGTCGACGATTTTAAGGTTTTCTGATGTATTTTTCATTTCCAGGTCAACTTATAGGTATCGTATTACCCAGTTACTCAGTTGTGGAGGTCGCAACACACATGAAATGGCGTTCAGCTGTATCCGGGCAAGATAAAAGCCGATCTCAATATACGAGTAGTTTGAAAAAGAAAGGCAGGGACCCAACGTCAATCGTCGAAGGGTGGGCCTAATTTGAATAAATTACTTTTGATTTGAATACCAAAAAACTGGGATCCAACGAAAATAAATCGAATTTTTAGAATTATTTCTAAATGTAATATTCATTCGACAAAAAAAACGTAACTAAAACCTTTTAACAAGATGCCACAAAAAAAAAACCTACGCAAGTATGTATGGTCCTCAACAGGACATATCTCGAATACAAGAATAGAGATTTCTGTCCCACAAAAGAATAATATATGTGGATGTTACGCGTGATTCATCGAGTTCACTTTGTATCCGACTGTACCACGTATTTTTATGTAAAGTGACCGGTTTGGCGAGGACTGCACTCTGTACATTACTTTGGTATGGCAACATATTTTTACGGAGCACTCTGGATCTAAGAAAAAATGCTAAAGTTCATCTATCATATCCATGTTCAATAGTTCGTCTATCATATCCATGTTCAAAAGTTCATCTATCATATCCATGTTCAAAAGGCAGGCCATGGTTATCATAATGTTCGTTGTTCAAATATTAACATTATTCACGCCCTTTTACTATGGGGTAGGCCGTAACCACAGAACGCCACCTTCTGTGGTTGCTGCCTACCTGCTCTGCCCAGAACAGGAGAATTATTTTTCTTAAAAGGTCATTTATTTAACAAACTAAATTAACTTAACAAACCTGTCACACATTTTCTAGAAAGTATTGTTTGGTCCTCGCCGTCAATTTCACTTTCACTCACCCCAAATTCACGGAACTACAAAACCTAAAAAGCCCCGAAAATCGGCTTCCGAGCACTTTTCATTTTCCGTGAAGGCGTATATCGCGACGTCCATTACTGGGTAACCATAAATACGGGATTTGCCGCAAATCGGGCCGGGAAGGTGAGCCGAAAACATAGAACACAGAGACACATCAGTGGCCACTACTAGAGGTGACTTTGTTATTACTTTACGAAGCTAGCTGAATGAAGTCAGCGAAATATGTGAAACGTTTTTTTTTTAAATATTATTTGTAAGATCATAATGCCACCATTATTAGTAAATGCCACCGTAACGTCTAAGGCGCAAGCCACACATAAATGGCATCGGGCGCGGATATGGCGCGAGTGCATAGAAATAAAGCGCACTTTAGGATTCACGGAAAGTCGTGGCTCAAGCGTGGATATGACTAGCCATTTTAGTGCCCGTCATACGCCATACGTATTCGACCCGCGCCTAAAGAATTGCGGTTTATTTCTATGAGGCTACTGTTCACCTCGCCCACGCCGCGCTACCGCCATACGCCACACGTATTTGACCCGCGCCTAACAGGGAAGAATGGAAAAAGAAAACGTGTTGCGCCGACCCCTAATAGAAAGTGATAATAGAAAGTGATAACGGCAGAAAGATGATGATGATGGTGATTTGTAATACCACAATGTAGCCTGTCGGTTCTGCGTCTTGTTCGAAAGAGATACCATATCAAAAGGGGATGTTGTTTGTAATCATGAAGGGTAGAGTAATTAGTAAATGTAATGGACTTAGTTTGCACTAAATTTAGCGCTATTACAAACAGTTATTTGTCACACAAATAAAAAAACTCGTTGCCCAGCAATATTTTTTACAAACATGTTTTTTTTTTTTTTTTTAATGTTACATGGTGTGATGTTCCTTGATGACGTTGTGATGGGTTTCATTTGGGGCTGCGGGTTGTTGTAAGAGACACCGCGGCCTCGACATAAAGGGCTGAGAAGGAACATGGGTAGTTTTTAGTCAATAGAAGTCTGACACTGAGTCTCGCTCTGCCCAAGAGCGGGAGGGGTTATTTGATGATTTCCCACCCACCAAAAAATTAAAAAATGGGTTAATTTACAGTTAAACACTCTATAACTTTAAAAAAATGTGTAGGATAAAACAACATGCCATTTTGGACGGGGCCCACTTTTGGGCTTTGCGGAATTTGTTCGAAAGAGTCACCGTGGCCCTGGAATGCAAAGTGCATTAGAAGTAGCACGGATGGATGGATTTTAAGAGCCTGATACTCCTTTCTGCTCCACCCAGAGCGGGAGATGTCATGTAACGATTTCCCAACCATAAAAAATGTGGTTACAATTTAAAAACAAAATGGCCGCTCTATGCCACGGGTCTGACTGGCAGCCCGTGACACAAGTAATGCGCTCAAAGCACTTTCGGACGCATGCATTTCAGTGATGGCACGCGAAACTGGCGCGATTCTGTACTCTGTGACAGCAATGAATGTCGCACATGGGATAAATGTCGCGAGAGCTCAACGGTGTAAGAGGGTGTTTTTAATGGATGTGTGTGATGTACGGATTTTGTCTTTGATTTCTTATTTCGGTGTAAATGTTGGTTTCGGGAAATGGTTGGTAAGATGTAAGAGGTTTTCCTATTACAAATGAGCTCATATATGTAACTCTCAGAGAGATTAAAAGTTATTGTTATAAGTTGTGTACATAATACAATAATTTTTATTTAATGTATCTTACTTTTTTTTTTTAAACGTTGCTCACACTAGGAATTTTTCCTGTATCGTGGGTGCGTTCACAAACTTTTAAACTCACATACACAAATACCCAGACCCGGAACAACTATCTGTAGGTCATACAAATATTTGTTCCGTGCGGGAATCGAACCCACGACACGCAGCGCAGCAGTCCATTACTTGAGCCACTCCGCCAACCGTGCTGACTACTGACTGCCTTGTGGACAAGTGCGGCTGCTGTGCGTGAGGTCCTGGGTTTGATTCCCAGGTAAGGCAAAGTGTTTTTGGGTTTTTCCATTAGAAATTCCTCAGTAGCAGTCGCGTAGTCTAGATTAGTGAGTGGTTGATGGCAATATAATCGCCCTCTATTACTTGGGACTTAGACATCAGTGGCAAAATATAGGTGCAGTATTAGTTATGCCTTTTGGGGGGGGGGGGGGGGGGAGAATCATCAAATAACCCCTCCCGCTCTTGGGCAGAGCGAAAGGGAGTGTCAGACTTCTACTGACTAAAAACCACCCAAGTTCCTTCTTAGCCCTATATGTCGAGGCCGCGGTGACTAGTGTACAACCCGCAGCCCAAGTATTAGTTATACCTCAGCCTAACTTTCGGGGATAACAGGAGTGATGTTATGTTATCTAAATGTTCTAAATTCAGTATTAAAACTGACCCTAAATTTAGATTTAGGAGTGAGAGTTCCAACCAGTGTTCCCTCTGAGTGTTCCAACAGTGGACCTTATAAGCAATAGAACTATGCTAACGTAAGAATAATTCGACTGACCTATTTATTAGAACGCGCACCTACAAGTCTCTTAGAAATACACATATAAACCCGCAAAAACACATCACAAAACAAAATTGGCATCAAAGGATATTCGTTTTCAAACATGCATATCCTATGGCAGTGTTTCAAAGGATCTGATACCGCCTCAGGCTAACAGTGACGGTACATAAGACCGTTGGGCCTAGCACGAATAAACGTAGTAAATAATCGGTATTGGTAGAAAAATTGCAATCATTAGTGTCGCATTTTAAAAACCAAAAATAAACAATAATATACCAGCAGCTATAAGAAATAAAGTGTCTGGGATCCTACAAAAGGTCTTTATTTAAAGGATCATGTTCATGGATATATGGAATCCCGTACCAAACCCCGTATCAAATTGTCTACATTTATCATATTAACTTCTACAAAAGTTATTTTCGTAAACTAAATTCAAGTTTCAGAGTAATTTTATAAAATCCAAAATAACCACTTAACCAGGCAAGCAGATATTGTAGGAAAACCTCTACGATGTGAAGTCAGCCGAACTGTCAAAATCAACTGACAGATCTAACAGAACGACTTTTGAACTGGTTGTGTGAACGCCATGTATAGTAAAACAATATTCATACTTTTATACTTGAAATTAAATTCCCCATTCAAAAATCAAATCCCAGCCGCATAATGTCGTAAAAAAGTATGAAAATAATTACTATGACATTTTGATCTTGAAACATGAGAATTTTTGGTACGAGTTTTGGTCATTGTCTTTTCTATTAGATAGATGTTACTACTCTATCACTAAGTTTACTGCGATAAATTGTAACGTCGCACGTTACATTTTGCACAAAACAAAACATAAACTAAATTAACAATAAAAACAGCAACATTCCAATGTTTACTTTCATCCACCTGTCAAGGAACCGCAGACGTCAAAATATAATAACCATAGAAAATTACAAGTAGTGCGGTAGCAAATAGTAATTACTAAAAGCACAAGATGCATCAACTATCGGGCGCGCGAGTGAGGATTTATCTATGGGCTCGCGTATGTCCCATCTCTATCCAACGCTGCCAACGCGATCTTTTCTTTTGACATTAGGAATTTTGGTTTTTCCCGAAGCGGTCACACGTCTCACCATATCTAAATTATATGTGATTTCACACGTGTCTTAACTCGCCATTATCCGGGCCTAAAACAATTGCCTACCTAATCAACATAATTCTCCGCCATCGAGCAATTAAATTCGGTGTCTTTGAAACCCCCATACTGGGTAAGTGTTGGATAGCATGATATGTGAATATTTTGTGTTCTTGGTCCTTATAGGTTAACTTGGCATGTATGCTTAATTTTATCTATTTTATTGTACGCTATTTCATGTATTTCATTTCAATCTAATGCCTTCAGCTCAATGCATTTTGATTTTTTCGTGCTTCACACTCAAAATGTGCGATCATGCCTTATTTTCACTCTTCCCACATGTAAACTCCGTCTGATTGTGACAATCCACCAACACCTTCATTAGTGCATTATTATTGCTGTTCGCTCTGCTTGGCTTGGTGTCGCAATCAGCGGAGTTGGCCTTTGGTCATCTCGTGACACGCTGGACGTCATGTTCCAGGGTCCAAAGTTCCGGCTAGAGCACCCTCAAGTTCGCGTTAGTTACGCGGCTGGTTCCGTCGTGCGTGCTAAAATCGGGCCGGCATCGGACTTCCCACTTGTTGGCCATACTTGCCACGTGGGCCGAGCCGGGCCGACGTAAAGAAGAGCTGGCCATCACCCCTACGCATCCAGCGTGGCACCTCGCTGCGGTCATCGCCACGCCGGCTATCAGGGCAGTACAGCACATCCCACAGGGATGCCTTAGGAGTTTGTGTCCGTAGACCTTCCCACACCCATTTTTTTTATATTAATATATTTTATGTAGACTGGTTGCGTGGTCTTATTTATATTAACCTGCGCCACGCACCCCTTTTGCGTCACAAAACAGAGGTATGACGATTCCGACTTACTAGTTAAATGATTTATTGACTGAGTAAGACTGTGTTTATTTTATTTTTTTTATTTGGATCTCCAACAAAAGATACACAGATACAATATAAGTCACAGTTATACAAAGGTTCTATTAGGTGTGTTCCTTCAATTACAGGAGACCACAGCATGCACATAAAAATAGGTGTTAACACAAAGAAAAATTAAAAATTAAAATATTTCAAAAACAAAACATTAACCAAAATAATAAAGCTTTTGAACATAATAAATCACAAGTATTAAAATTAAAATTGATAAAAAGTCAAAATAAAATAATAATAATAAAATTAAATAAAATAAAATTATATTAAAATTGTCATAAAGTTAAAATTAGTAAAATTACATTAAATAAAAAATTGATTAAAGTTAATTTTGGATCTATTTCAATTTGTTATGACTATTTACTGACATTTTATTAAATTGAAATTTTATTTCTTATTTGTAGGTACTTGACATAATTATTTTGAATTTGTTTTATTATTTTTTATTGTGATCTGTTGACATGCCATAAATTGTAATTAAATATGTTATTGTAATTTTGTACGCCTCTATATGTGCAAAACATAGTGCTCATATTCTAACAAAGACTATCTGTAATACTTATGTTTTACAAATATAAGATTGATTGATTGAAATAAAATTTTATATTATTTACTAGGACTTGAAAGCATGAGCTGGATCTTCGGGATAAACTGCGCTAGCCTAGGTTGGTCTGTGGATGGGTGACCACGCTTTAAAGTTGTCGATTCTTCGGGCTACGGCGGTAACGTTGGATGTACTCATTTCTGATTCGATCATGCAAGGAAACTCCGAGCATAGCGTTCTCTATTACCCTTTGGGTGACTTACTTACTTACCTTAGTTATCTTACTTACCTTACTTACCTTACTTACCTTACTTACCTTACTTACCTTACTTACCTTACTTACCTTACTTACCTTACTTACCTTACTTACCTGACTTTACTTACTTTTTATCTAAGGACCTCTCGACGAGTACAGGCCTCCTCCATCTCACTCCCCTTCTTAATATCTTGGTCTGTTCTCATTCAGTCGTTGTTAGCGAACGGCGAATTTGCATCCAGTATGACTACATTGGCCGCGGGTTGTACACTAGTTATCGCGGCCGCGACATAGAGGGCTAAGAAGGAACATGGGTGGTTTTTAGTCAGTAGAAGTCTGACACTCCCTTTCGCTCTGCCCAAGAGCGGGAGGGGTTATTCGATGATTTTCCAACCGCCAAAAAAAAAAAAAAGTATGACTTTTATTTATAACTAGCGGACGTCACTCGGTTTCACCCACGTAGTTCCCGTTTCCGTGGAAATAAAGGGATAAAAAGTAGTCTATGTTACTCAGGGTGAATGTAGCTTTCTAATGGTGAAAGAATTTTGAAATCGGCGCAGTAGTTGTTGAGTTTATTCATAACAAGCATACTTAAACACACACAAAAAATACAAATCTTTCCTCTTTATAATATTAGTATAGAAAGTATAGATAAGTCAATACATTTGCGAGAAAGCTTAGGCAGATGAGGATTGCTTTTCTATTGAAAGCTAGTTGTATGTGTAATGTCTTTATTAACATTTTTGTTCATTTATTTCATTTTATTTGTTGAAAAATGTACCAGTTGTACGTTCGATATAAAATATTGCTCGCATTTACGTCTTACGTTCATGCTAGGACCTCCATTCTTACACGTATCCACATACATGTCGGCTTTACTCGTAAAATACGCTAGACGATGCGTACATTCAAGTACAAGCCGTAACTTCTGGGAGCATGTCTTCGTAACTGAAAGATGTACGTACTTTTACAGGCTCAAATATATGAGGGTTACGATATTTCCGTGTTTTGTTTACAATGCCTGGTTTTTTATGTCTAAAGTATAAACAAGGTTATGCATTTTTCCTACGGGTAGGCAGATAACGTAACTTTATAACAAAGATAATTATTCTAAAGCATCAAAACATAAATATCACGCCCGGAAGCTGTATACAGGGTGTAAATTAACCCTTCACACATACGTCAACCAAGCATTCTGTACATCAAACTACGTACCCCTACGCAATTTTTTTGCTGGGAAACGACTTTTTTTGGGGTCAAAAATCACATTTTACGATAAGCTCAATGTAGCGCTATTAAAACATTTTGCTAGTGGATGCTTTGAATAGTAAACGGGTCATGGAGGTAATTAGGTATTATTATTATTATTATTATTAGAGGTAATAACACTCCTTTTGGGCTTCGCCGCAGTCGGATAAAAATAACAGCATACTTTGCAATAGGGGATAGAAAACATAAATTTCCAAAAAATATTTAACACATATTATTTCTTTTTTCACATAAACAAAAAATTAAGACGATTTCTTCCATTGTGACTAAAAACAACGACAAGTTTGACGCTGGTGGTCTATAGACACATAAGAAAGCATGGCCCTCAACCTCCGCACATGCTACCTCATATAGTGCTTCGAAAACTCGTTAACTACTCGAAAACGTCACTTGTCAGTACATTTTTTACCTTCAAATGACATCACAATTCATGATCTTTGACGCATTTTATTTTCGTCAATTTTTATTAATTTGAAACAAAAAATACGTATCCAATATTTTTCGATAATCTAACTGACGGAATGATTAGAATCTCATTTTTTTGACTCAGTCCGATCCCCTATTTCTAATGTTTTGGTGAACGATTGAGTAATTATTGTTATGATTTTTTTAAAAACGTTGCCCCACACTAGGAATTTCTCCTGTATCGTGGGTGCGTTCACAAACATATAAACTCACATACACAAATACCCAGACCCGGAAAAACTATCTGTAGGTCATACAAATATATGTTCCGTGCGGAAATCGAACCCGCGACAGGCAGCGCAGCAGTCCATTGCTTGAGCCACTGCGCCAACCGTGCCGTCGAATTTAACCAACGAAGATGATTTAGAAAATCAACCTAACCATTGACATCTATGATATCTATCGATGAATTAACTGACATTTTAATCTGAAAAAACAGATCCTCTACAATATTACTAACCATAAAGTTACCTAACTGAAACTCGAAACCCATCTGTAGGTTATAGGATAGGCCATTAGTGCTACATTCCAAGTTCCCAAGTGTGAGAAAGTAATAAAACAATTCATAAATAAGTGGGTAAGCACCTATTTAAAAAACTGTTACAAGATTCAAGTACCCACATTATGTAAAAGTTAGGCAACAAAGAGATTTATTAGGCACATAGCCGTAATAAAAACTAGCTCACATTTGTTAGAATAGACTTTCTAGTAAGTATAAAGTTTTATTAGGAGATAAACCGGTACGTTTTGCTCATTTGTTCGCACAATTTGTAAGAGTGTGTGTGTGTGTGTGTGTTTTTGTGAGTGTGTGTGTGTGTATTGTATTGTAAGTTTATTTAAGGCTTGAGTAATTTTATGAGGAAGTAGTAGTTAGCTTAGATTTTGATAAGATTCATTCTACTGTGATAGTAAAGGTGGTTGAATAAATGCCAGCAATACTTCAAGGAACTGAAGTACCATGGCGGCACTACAAAAAGCTACCTTAGCATAACACAATAACCCTCTTTTTGGGCTTCGCCGCAGTCGGGTAAAAAGCGCTACAGTGCTATCACTATCACTACATACGTATAATAAAACAAAGTCCTCCGCCGCGTCTGTCTGTCTGTCTGTTCGAAATAAACTCAAAAACGACTACACTTTCTACCAATGGATAGAATGGTTCTCGTGGAAGGTTTTAGTAGGTATTTAATTTTTAAAGTTCCGACATCCACGAGGGTGAAGACGCGGCATCAGCTTGTCACTACATTTTATCAAACAAAGTCTTTCGCCGCGTCTATCTCTTCGCGATAAACTCAAAAACTATTGCACCGATTTCCTTTTTTTTTTTACCGATGCAATGTTTAAAGTGGTCCTCGAGGGAGCTTTTAGTAGGTATATAATTTAACCGACATTAACGCGGGTAGAGCCGCGGGCCGCGCCTCGGGTAATACCATATAATAGACAAAAGCAGTCGGACAGTAGCCCACCAGACATAACACCCGTCTGGTTGGAAGATCCGCTCTTTTCGAAGAAGAACTTAACACCCTCTCCCTCAACAGAGTGATAAAATGCTGGTTTTCACCATACATGGAGCGACAGCGTATCTGACCTCAAGAGAGAAGAGAAGAGCTCGTGGCTTAAGAAGAGCTCGTGGCTTAATAAGAACTGCCACTCGGGTCGATCTTTAGGTTAAGCTGCGCTTGCCTAGGTCGATCTGTGGATGGGTGACCGCCCATTACACACCGAGTTTCCTCCGTGCCTCGGAAAGCACGTTAAGCTGTTGGTCCCGGCTGCCATATATAGATCTTTGGCAGTCGTTACGGTAGTCAGTGACCTGAAAGTCTGACATCCAGTCTTACCAAAGGGTATCGTATTACCTAGTATTAACTGGGTTGTGGAGGTCAGATAGGCAGTCGCTCCATGTAAAATACTGGTATTCAGCTGCATCCGGTTAGACTGGAAGCCGACCCCAATATAGTTGGGAAAAGGCTAGGCAGATGAGACAAAAGCAGTCGGACAGTAGCCCACCAGACATAACACCCGTCTGGTTGGAAGATCCACTCTTTTCGAAGAAGAACTTAACACCCTCTCCCTCAACAGAGTGATAAAATGCTGGTTTTCACCATACATGGAGCGACAGCGTATCTGACCTCCACAACCCACTCACTGAAAATTTGAGGTGCAGAAGCCATACTGCAGTTGCTCACCTTTTGAAACTCGAAGCTGACTCCGACAAAAGTTTTACCTGGATAATCTCGAACCAAGGATTAAGTAAGTGATTTAGACATCAACTTTTATGCAAATACATCATGAATTTTAGTAGTCTGGAGAAACTCCAGTTATTATGGAAAGAGGAAGTGAAATAAGTTTCTTTATAAAGTCGATAGTGAGTTTAACAGCATGTTATTAGTTCCTTGTAAGCATAGTTCAGCTGAACTCTTTCACGAAGTTGGTAGAAATTCTATTTAAAAAAGTTGAAAAATAATTTTGGCCCTATTTGTAATTTATTTTTATTTTTATCTATCTCAATCATAGCATGCTTAAGGTTATGTTATGGTGTCATCATCACGCCGGCAATCCCCGTAGGGTTATACAGAGGTGTATTTATGAGTACAATCAGCAGCACCTATACATATATATACACTTAGCAAACTTTAGAAGCAATTTTCGCCTACAGTAATGATTTAATTTTCATGCTACGAAACGAAACTAATTTTATCATAAAGTAGTTCATATTTCAAAGTTGCAATCGTTATTTTATCAAAAATTCGCGTTTGAACTTGACCAAGTGAATACATATTATTGCTCTTGACTGTACGCTCACATTTCGCCAGTTAAGTTTAAGTCCCCTGTAATAGGGGGCGACCCTAGTGCCATCAACCGGGCATAATGATATATCGAGACTCAGTGACTGCTTTTGAAAATTCTGGATGGGAAACCTCAACATCAATTTGCCCGACTCAAACCTAGGACCTCAATCAAGCACAGCAGTCGAATTTGCGAGCACTAGACCAACGAGACAGATAAAAATGCAGATTTTTTTTTTTGAAATGTTGCCATTCTAGAAATTTCTTCTGTATTGTGGGTGCGTTCACATACACCCAGACCCGAAACTACTATCTGTAGGCCATACAAAAATTTGTTCCGTACGGGTATCGAACCCGCGACACGCAGCGCAGCAGTCCAATCGCTCAGTCACTGCACCAACCGTGCCGTCAAATATGTCAAACATTAGGTACTTAGTCTCTTATTCTCAGAAAGTTAAAAATTTAGAGTACGTGATAAAACCAAAATCTACGCGAACAATGCCATTAAAAACAGGTCATTAATAAAATTCAAAAAGGCACTTAATAGCTTGCTTAGTGACAAATGTTACTCCACACTGGAGGAATTTTTCAATGATGAAAAAAAAAATGAAAAAAAAAAAAAAAGCTGTTTTCGAGGAAAAATACAACTTAAATGATGAATTAATTTGGAGTTAAAATTGATTATTAATATTGACATATTTTTGTTGTTTATTTTTTTTTAATTTTTTGACATAACAATTATTCTTACTTAATTTTTTTTTATTTCTTGACTTTTATGACTAAATAATTCATCCTTTAAATCTGGCATCACACAATATTTTTTTTTTAATAATATGTACTTAATTGTTTTATTTTATTTCGAAAGTTTAATTATCCATGATTTCAACATCTTTTTTATTTTAATTCGTATTATTTGAGCTAGATGCACACCATATTTGTACGTCTCCTGGCATGACATAGCGCTCTGTACACCAAACTCAAGATCTGTATTTCTTTACCTGTGTTAACAAATAAAAGTGATTTGATTTGATTTGATTTAATGTCACGGGTAACAGTAAGTTTTATAATACCATAGATAAAGAAAAACATTAACACACAAAAGAGTTAACACTCCGAAACGTACCTCTTTTCAGGGATCGTTTGTTAAAATAAATCGAATATCGCCGGTGACTCGATAACTCGATATCGCTTGAGATTGAAATAAGACTTCCACTTTGTCTAGATAATGCTTTCTGATATTTGCAAGGATATTTGTCATTCTAATAGGTTTGTAAATTCTTTATTTGGAGGAAATTTGTTAATGTCTTGAGATCAAAGAAGATCATTGAGATCATTTGTTGTAGCTTCTTTTTACCCGACTACGGCGAAGCCAAAAGAAAGGGTAATGATTTTGGCAGTCTATGTATTTCTAAATCGTGTGACTCACCCCTCCCGCTGTGGGAAGAGCGGAAGGGATTGTCAGACTTCTACTTACTAAAAACTACCAAGGTTCCTTCTTAACCCTTTTTGTCGAAGCCGCGGTATCTCTTGCTAACAACCCGCAGCCCCGACCAGCGGCGGCGTCGGCCCTTGCCATGTTGCTGACATCTCTTTGAGGCGCGCGTGGAACACGAACGCGCCGTCGCCGTCGCCACGGCCTGTCGTCGTCGTAAGATACGGACGGACGGCGAGCTAGCCCATCCCCCCCTCCCCCGTTCTCTCCCTCGGCTATAATACCCTGGCGTCAAAGAACCGCCTATGGGCCGCTGACGGTATATATCTCTGATGAGCGTCTGATGTAGCTAATATTTCGCTTTAAAAGCTTTTTTTTTTGTATTTCTACCAGCTATTTATTAATACAGGTTTTATGCGCAATTGCTAAATTGCGGACAGTTAGGTAAGCCAGGCTTCATAGAAAACTGTTTAAAACAAAGAGTTTAAACCTTTTAAAGAAAGAAAACATTTTCAGAGAAAGAATTTCGTAATTTCGAAAACACGTACATCAAACAATCAACATGCAGTTAATGTACCTATCTGATTTGTTTTCTGTGGAAATATTCATAATTTTCAATTTTCAATGAAACGTAAGCAACTATCTTATTGAACAATACAATAATTAAATTGATCACACGTGTTTACTGGAACTCATTAACACGCCGAATGTTCTGCAGTTTCATCAGAAATATTGAATTCAGAGTTGAAAACAATCTGTGAATTTAATATTTCTGTTGGTAAAACATTCACAAAGATACATTATCAGCTTGTAATATTTCTACTGATGGGCCACAGCCCTAGAGAGTACTCTATGAAAAGTAGGCTAAAATCGACCACGCGGGCCGAATGTCACCAACCCCAATGGGCTAGTTGGCTGATGTCTCAAATTTTTAAACTTCATCGTTTTGAGAGCAGTGGTTATGAAATAAATTTCTCAAAGTAATATTGGATTGAAAATTTGCTTGTATTCAAACCCACGATCTACTAATCGTAAGTATCGGCCGTTATTACTGGGCAACCACTGTGAATTCACAGTAATGGCATTGAAAACCATTACTGTAAGTCTTAAGAGTAAGTAGATAAAAAAAATAAAAATTAAGGGGAATTTAATGATTTTTCAGAATTTTATTTAAAAAACGAATTTACAGACATTGTCATGTCCCATTCAATTCAATTCAATTCAAACTCTTATCCATTATTACAAGCTTTTATTTTTTTAGAAGCCTAATATTTGTGCAAACTTTTACTTCTGCTGCTACTTGCTCGGCAACAACTATAGCTAAAACCCGTTCAGATAACCCCAAAATAAGTTTAGAAAAATACATCGAAACCGATTTGGAGTAGAAAAATTACAAACACAAGGTAACCAGAATTTTAAATATGGAAAACTCATGCAAATAAACCTTACGAAAACCTGATCTGTTACAGCCTCAATGCTTAAGCCTCCTTTTCTTCAAAAAAAGGACATTCAATAACAGGCTGTGAAACCGGTAGCCAGTGTCCATATATTAAAATTTTCGTCGCATAGAGTGTTCTAGATTTTTTTGAAAGTGATCGTAAAAAGTAAAATATTGCGGTGTACTTCCTCGTTGGGTATAGGACGTTTATTTTTTAAATATGGCGTTGTAATATTATGATGATAGTTTTAAACGCAATGTTACGGTGCTTTAGTATTTTATAATATGAGACAAAATAGGGTTTTAAAAACCGATGCTTTTTGAGAAAATGTTATGCAGGTTGAGCATTAAGGTTTTAAATATGATTTAACTGGTGAATTCGAGTCAAACTTTAATTACTTTGCTTTCTGCTTTTTTAATATTGGTCAATTTGTTGTTCGGTTTATTTTTCATAGAAACAAAATAACAACAAACAAACGATATTTCTTTGAACATATTTTAAAGTAGACTTATTAGGTACAGGAACTTAGGTAGGTAGGTACCAATATTTTAAGCATCGCTTTTAATATTCTTGTCAACTAATTAATAGTTATCTACTAATAATACAGTTTTAATTATGAGAAAATGTTCTTAATAAAAATATAAAAAGGAGCGGTCATAATCAATACGTCTTTGACATGTTGACGAAGATGCACACTTAGGATGAATTTCAGCGATATAAAAGTTTAAAGAGCTATCCTGGTTTGGCTTCCTGGGTCAAGCAAAGTGTTATTGGGTTTTTCTTTAAAGAATTTCTCAATAGCAACCATGGAGCCTGGATTGAGTCCGTTTAATGACAATAGCCTCGCCACCTTTTACATGAGAACGTTACTGGCGAAATGTGAATGTACTGAAATACACACTCGTTCGTGTTTAGCAGTTATGTCACGCAAGTGTGAAGAAAGAAGAAGGAAGAAGAGGAATGTATAAGAATAAAGAAGAAGAAGAAGAAAGAAAATGTATTTATTGGTCTCACACAGGAAAACACAATTTGATAAAAACAAAACAATAGCCCAGAAAATACAATAAATCTTAAAACATCATAAATTAATTTAAAATTAGTCCTGTACGAAGCCAAAAAGCCACTGTCTCAGCATGGTGTTGTAACATTTATGATAAATGTCAACGTCACAGCGCTAGTATTCTGATATGGGCCAAGCGCTGGTATTCTGATAGGGCCCAGCCAACAGTATACGTCCAACTGTCATTTTAGTATTTTCAACTTCAAAGTTCGGTGAGACAGTCGTAAGTTTCAAATAACCCAAATCTCACTCGACAAAGCCACTTTAAAACTATTTCGCTTATTATCAGAAATATCTTCTGCAGTACAGCGTACCTAGTTACCGGTACTGTAACGCAGCAGAAATACCTCTAATCAGCTTACAATGTGCCGATGCAAAGTAATTTTCCTCACTACGAACTGAACTAAGCCCTTAATAAACGCACTGAACGAGGCACTAAGATTAAGGTAATGTTCAAACAGGCGACTAAACGCAGCACAGTCGGTGCTCCGCGCAATCTCGGCGAATGTTTTTTTTAAACTCATTTTAAAATCCATTCCGTTTCTATGTGCGGTACGTACACGGTTAAATATTCTATATTTTGTAAATACGTTTCCCTGTGCACGGTTTTCGTGGTATTGTAATTTTTGTTGCATTTTTGATGTTGGCTGACTTTTTGATATCATGTTCCAAGTAGGCGGGTTATTCGAAAGACATACCGCGACCCCGGACACTAAGGACTAAGAAGGAACATGGGTGGTATTTAGTCAGTAGAAGTCTGGCTTGACACTCCCTTGCACTCAGCCCAGAGCGGGAGGAGTCATAATTGATGTTTCCTACGCTACAAAAAAGGTATTGATATCACATCTATCTATCTATCTATATCCAGCCTACCTGGATGCAGCTGATCAGTATTCTACATGGAGCGACTGCCTATCTGACCTACGCAAGGACTGGGAAACACTATACCCCTTTACGTGATAAGAAGACCTTTTTAGGGTTTCGTACCCGAGGGGCAACCAACGGGACCCTGTTTCTAAGCCTCTGCTGTCGGCTCGTCCGTCTGTCGTCTCTCAGCGAGCTGTATCTCGTAATCCATTATAGGTAATCAGGTGACATTAATAGAATGTATATTTCTAATAGCGCTATAAAAACAAATACTAAAAAAAAACAAAAAAATATATTAACTATATTATTAACTATTCACGTTTTTTCTAACTTGCGTGAATCACAATCTTATAAAATAGCAGAAGTATGTAGTAGTAAAAGCTTTGAAACTACTAGTAAATAAATGTCAAAAACTGCAAGTAAATATGCCAGAAACCACTAAGTACACCAATAATTATATAAAAGTTTTGTACAGCATTAACAAACCACAACAACGGGCAAAGCAGACAGAAATAGTTCGCGTGACCCGAGAGCAGGTAATAGTAATATTATGCTTTACATTTTAGAAACTATTTTGGTGAAGGTACTCACGGTACTTAAATATGACAAACTGAACTTAAATAAAGGGTGTAAAAACACCCTTAACGAATTCCGTTTTGTCCACTTTCGGCCCCTCGGCCCCTAAAAAAAGATTTCTTGGGGTACGAGGAACAGGGTGTAAAGTTCCTCATCCCCTATAGAAAAGGGAGGATCCTCCGACCAGACGGGTGTTGTGTCTGGTGGGCTAACTGCACAACATCTGTAAGTCGGGATTTTCTATAAACGCTAATGTGGCGGATAACTTTGATAGCGAGATGTAGGACTTGACGATGTTAGTTCGCATCTGTTGCGATAGATGGCGCTGTCGCCACAATTTGTTCATTGGTGTACACTCGGCCCCAAAACATAGTCCAGTTTCGGCCCCCAGGGGACGAGTTTGAATTTTCATACAAAGGACAGGCATACCTCGTCCACTTTCGGCCCCTAGTTCGATAAGTACCTAAAAACCAGGTGGAGAACCTACATAGGTGAAGCACGAGTCCAAGGGAATAGTTTATATTTTTGAAGATATGTTTTATAATCGTAACTGTACCTTGGGGGCCGAGTGAAAACTTGAAAATGATAAACTTTATAAAATCCACTCTCGGCCTCCAGGTTCCAAGTGTGGACTATAGTTAAGGGCCGAGTGGACACTTTAATTATTGGGGGCCAAGGGGCCGAAGGTGGACTAAACGACGAATTCAAAAGGCACACCTCTCCGTCAGTGTGACTGCTTTTTTTTGTTCTGTACCATACCATGTCATCAGATATTAAAGGGTCAAAGCTGAGATACTGCGGCCTTGACATAAAGGGCTAAGAAAGAACAGTCAGTAGAAGTCTGACATTCCCTTTCGCTCTGCCCAAGAGCGGAAGGGGTTATTTCATTCACACCAACGAAAAAAGCCGGGACACAAGCCTACTGTTTATGAGAGTAAATAAACGTGAAAATCAAACCAAAAGCTCATTCTGTGAAAATGATAATTCACGTGAAGTTTTTCCATGAAACACGTAAATAATATTTCATGGAAGGGCTTATTTTACCTCCAATAAAAGGTATTATAGATGACAAAGAAAGAGGGTCCGACCAACAGGTTTGAAAGCTAGAAGGTTAATGATATATTATAAAATCTACTTACGATTTTCACCGAAATTACTTAGAAGTTCTTAGCTAAATAAAGCAGCAATTTTCTCGTAAAATGGTTACAACTTTGTGATGATACCGATTTTATAATATTATAAGTTTTAAGGAAAATATGGTAAGGAATCCGGCATCGGTCTAAGAACCAAAAAAAATCTAAGGCATTTGTCATCTACGAAATCGCAGTGGGCCTGCGAGCTGCGTGGTGAATTATAGCCCATATCTCTCCTAGAGAGGAGGCCTGAGCTCCTGCAGTAGGAACATTATAGATTGATAATGATGATAATTTTCAAAATAATAAGTTCGTTACAATATTATGTTGTAACGAACGAACTAATCTTTGACATTTTAATTATATAAAAATCAATGCCACTTTTCGTTGTAATTTTTTAACTCAAGAACGGGCTCACCTATCCAAACCAAATATTTGGGTTTTGTTCGGACCATTTAGTAGATGGTTTGTGTGAAGTTTGCACAAAATCGGTCGAGCGGTTCTTCATTTCTTACATTTTTTGTAACAAATTAATTCAATAATGCTGTCAAATTGATACTTGTGGGGATATTTCAGTGTGTCCTGGGATGGTTTAAAAACACAATTGGACCCGGTAGGTGGCGCTGCTATCCGGGCAGGACGTCGTCTGCCAGGTCCGCTAGAACTTTTGGTATTTTCAACCAGTGCATCAGTGCAGTATCTTCACATAATAATAAACAAAGTCGGTCCCGCTGCTTCTACGCTTATATCTTTTAAACCATGCACTCATCATCTGTTCAGCCTTTTCCCAATTATGTTGGGGACGGCGTCCAGTCTAACCAGATGCAGTGAAATACCATTATTTTTCATTTTTTATTTGGAGGTCAGATGCCTATCTGACCTCCAGCCTGAGCGACTGCCTAGTCGCTCAATAGAAACTGCCTATCTGACCTCCACAATCCAGTAATACTGGGTAATACGATAGGTACCCTTTTTGTTAAGACTGGTTGTCAGACTTTAAGGCCACTTAACGTGATTTCCGATGCACGGAGGTTTATATCTACATTACACCCGTGCGAAGCCGGGGCGGGTTGCTAGTTGTCGATAAAATATGAATAGCTCATACGAAATTAAACAGTTCACATATAAAACTTTAACAGCTCATTAAAAGAAAATTAATTACCGAAAAGTCAAAGTCAGGTGCGAGGAGTTAGTGAAATCTTTACGATCGCATTCGGAAACTGTGAACGTTAAATGAAAATATTAACTCCGAACAATTTATTGCTTGAATGTAATCTTGAATCTAAATAAGATTTAATGCTTCATTTCACGATATTTGTTGTTAAAGGTAATACTCACGCTTTTATCCGAGAACGTTGAGGTTCGTCTATGTAAGTACATATTTTCTACCTTGACTACACTTTAGATACCAATAAGGTACTAAGTGTAAACAAAATGTTGAACTAATTATAATGCCTACAACAAGGTGACACCGAAGTGGCCCAGCCATTCTGGAGTAAGAAACGAGGAAAGTGATCACCCAGGTCACTTTCCTCGTAACATTATGAGAGCTTTCTCTCTTTAGCGAGGTTCAAATTATTTGACGTATGGTACCAAATAGTACGTGGTATAATATGTGGTATTGCTATAACTTCCAAAATCACTCTTGGTCCAGTCATCCTGTCGTAACTATAAAAACACGTAGGTACATCAGCAGAGAGCAGTTAAGTAGTGGCAGGCAGGCGCATTACTTTGTGTAATTATTTCATCACCACTGCTCTCAAAACGGTGAGTGAAAACATCGTGAGGAAATGTCTTAGAACCAAAAGAAAACCGCCCAAGTGCAAGTCGGATTTGCACATGGAAGGTTCCGTACTATTGGAGCAAATATTGAAAAAAAAAAACCGTATAAATCGAAGACATGTGTTACAACTGCCAACCCGCACTGGGCCTGCGTAGTGGATTACCTTAGAGAGGAGGCCTGAGTCCCTGCAGTGGGAACATTATAGGCTGATGATGATGAAGATGACATCAATAAAGATGGCAATTAATGCTCAACGTCATTCGAGCTTGAAAAGAACCTAGTCATACAGTAAATCCCAATGAAAAAGTTTTGTCATTGGGATTTACTGTAGTAAAAACAACCGACCATTGAAAAACCCAGTAACACTTTTATAGTTAGAATTAAACCCAACACAGCATTCATGCTTCTAACCCGACCAACGCATTCTAAAATTAAATTTAAATGAGATTACAATTTAATTTATTAGATTGCTCTTGCTGTTAAGATAATGTGATTTATTAAGGAACCGGGTGGCGATTGGAGATGGTTATCTTTGTGATTTGTTCCCTGTTTAGGGTAGGCAGAAAGTTTAGCGGTGTCGGAATTTGTTTATTCAATCCATTTTGATGGAGAGCTGTTGTGGGGCGTGAAGGCTGCGGTTAGCTGCTCGACTTATGGAATTTTTGTTGTTTAAAATATGATATCAGTGTTGTTTGAATAAATAATTTTAGATTTTGTGTGGTTTGATGTAAAAGCTAAAAACTTTCCTCTTATATACGTCAGATATTATTAAATATTAAATTTGTAGTTCAAACGACATGCTAAATTATCGAAAAAATTTCGAATTTTGAAATTATTATCTTAGACGGACATTTCTATATCAAATCATAACTTGACCCAACACAAAACTATCAACTCTCCAGATTCTAAAATAATTTAAAGCAAAGTTTCGCTCTCCACTCTTTGTCCATATGCCAAGAGTCTACTCTCATATTTATAGTGCCGACCCAAGTCCATTTTCGAACTTGGGTCAACTGAAAGTCCTCCCCATTGACAACAGTTATAACCTACTAAATGAATCCAAAATTTTCTTGACTGCAATTGGTGGATCTTTGTAAAAGGTACTTTCTCCTTAAATGTACATTACCTCCTACATCAGCCATCCTTGTCAAACTCATAGTTGCATTCTACTCTAATCAATGCTACAGATGTCATAAGTCACAATGCCATGCCATGCTATGTCAATGTCTTTTTTTTTGGCGGGTGGAAAATAATATAATAATAATATAATATAATATTCCACAACTATCACACAACGCCATCTAGTCCCAAGCTAAGCAGAGCTTGTGTTTTGGGTACTAGACAACTGATAAACATACTTATATATTTCTAAATACATACATATTATAGATAAATTACACCCAGACACAGAACAAATGATCGTGCTCATCACACAAACATTTGTCCTGGGTGGGAATCGAACCCACGACCTCCGGCATAGCAGTTAGGGTCACTAACCACTAGACCAACAGGCCAGTCAAAAAATCAAATAACCCCTCAAACCCAGACCAGTCAAATCATCGAATAACCCCTCCCGCTCTTGGGCAGAGCGAAAGGAAGTGTCAGACTTCTACTGACTAAAAACCACCCATGTCCCATCTTAGCCCTCTATGTCGAGGCCGCGATAACTAGTGTACAACCCGCGGCCCAATGTCAATAATGCCTTCGTCTACTTTTCAATACAGAATTGTATTAAAAAAGTTAGTGTTTTTTTGTCAAATTACTTACAATCTGTAGCTGTTTATATGCCTAATGGAGCAAATTGTCGGCGTGTCAAATTCAACTCAAGTTCAGTCCACGACTAACGATACTAGTGCATGTTTAATCCCGAAACGTTGGCAAAGTGAGATTTACCTTCTTAGCTGGAATTTAGCCCGGATACCTGGAGTCTGGATATGCAGTTGTGCATTAAATGTTTCGTTCTTAGAGTAGAACATAATTTTGAGGTCTTATGATTAAGCTTTATTTATATTTGTTTTGTTTTAGTATTTGATTTGAAGCAGACTAGGCAACAATAATTATAGTAAAAATAATTGATGTTAGAGTAAGTAAGTACATCTCATATGAAGAAGTATAAAAGTCGCACCCGCGACTAACACAGATTTCTATTTCCATTGAAATATAGTCTTAACAAATAGGCATGTGTTGTCGTGCAATATGTGAAATATTAACGGAAAAGATTGAATACATAAGATTAAGGAAAAAAGTAACGAAAGTGTTCGACGTCGGGGACCGGGCAATACGCCTAAAGTGGAGTTGGGCAGGACATTTGGCTAGATGTGGAGATGGCCGATGGAGTAAAATTTTGACCGAATGGTGGCCAAGGTTGGGCATGAGAAACCAGGGCCGTCCTAAAGCACGTTGGGTGGATGACATCGTCAGGAGCTCGGGATACGGATGGATGAGAAACGCACAGAACAGAGAGGAGTGGCGGAGTAAAGGGGAGGCCTATACCCAACAGTGGGTGATTACGGGCTGAAATGATGATGATGAAGGAAAACCAGTCCCACTTATCGAAATATAAATATGGTGAGAAATCGAGATAGCTGAACACTAATAGAGAAAAAGTTTAGTAGAAGAAAAAGCTGCTCTAACCGATATGGAGGGAATTGATAATTATGTTTTCCTACTCCTCCGCTTTTTTCCTGATTAATTTTGTTGTGGTATCTAACTTCCGTACTCAGAGATATATAATGATTACGTAAGCCGTCACTTAGTAAAGGTTTGACATATTTTTGTATGACAAAACCACCAAAACCATTACTAAGTGATGGCCTAAGTAAAGCTCTCTGAGTGCGGCAGTAGGAGAGTTAAGTTGTTTCACTGGGATTTTATCGAGCTTCATTGTCTCGGCGCTGTTTCAGGAGTTGCTGTGCTTTGGGAATAGTGTGGCGGGCTTATACAAAGAAAAGAAAGGCTGCGTTGACCGAAAATCCATTGGGATATGGACTGGAGACTCATGATCATTATTTAGACGGCACGGTTGGCGCAGTGGCTGAGAGATAGGACTGCTGCGCTGCGTGCCACGGGTTCGATCCCCGCACGGAACCAATATTTGTATGGCCTACAGATAGTTGTTTCGGGTTTGTATGTGACTTTAAATGTTTGTAAACGCACCCACGATACAGGGGAATTCCTAGTGTGGGGTAACGTTTTTTAAAGAAAGAAAGACATGTCTGATCACAGTTGCTCTACTTACTTGTAAAAGTTTTTGACATCATAAAGTACTGTCTTCATGGTTCAAAATTATGCAGAACAATGTCAATGGTAAAAATAACAAATGCGAAAACGAACATGACCTCCATCACTATGAAAGATTTATCGAAAGCATTATATCATACGCGCCGTACCGAATGACTGTATAACCAATGATGTATGCCGAACATTCGTCATTCGTCCGATTATATTTATTTTAAGCCGATATCGAATCGGAATTGTATGTCAAGTGCAGAGCTTGTAGGATTTGTTGGAGTTAAATGTCAGATTATGTTTTGGAAAAAATATTTTGGTTTTATTTATTAGTTGTGATTTTTTTACAAAAATTACAAAGGTGCATAGGTACTTAAGTTTTAACCCCTACTTACTCGTTTAGCGAAGGACTTTCAATAAATCACACAGTTCGAGCGAGAATAACTGAAAATAAAATTACGACGAATTAAGTTAAATACCTAGAACTACTTTTAATAACTGTCTCGTTGGTATAGTGGTCCGAAGCGCGACCGCTGTGCATAAGGGCGAAGGTTCGATTCCAAGCACGGGCATAGTTTTAATGTGTAAATTAAAATGCCAAGTCATTTGTTATTAATTTAAAGTCTTATCCTTCGTCATTATAAGTATGAAACAATATCGATGGATTTTAGACGAGGTCCGTTTGTAAGCGAATACCACAGTTTAAATAAAATTAAAAAATATTGAAAAATATCTAGGTTCCTGTAAAGTCTACTATAATTTTTTATTGTCAGGTTATTATGTACAAACTAAAAATAGAACATCTACTAATTTTATTAGTTTTTAAAATGAATACATTATCAGAATATATCATACAGGAAGAGTTCATAGCATAATTTTTTCAAAATATTACCACGACATCAGCTCTTAATTCTAGACCCCAAAGCGTTACCATTTTTGGCAGGTTATTTAAGAAGAGGTTCCATACAAGAGAAAAATATTTTTTAAACTTAAAAAAAATCATCTGTGGGTACATTTATTTTGAAAAAAGAACAGCCGGTCTACCCGCCTATGCACCAATACTCCCAAGTAACCTCAAACGTCAGTCCCCCAACGTGGAAATAAAAATGAAACTGCGAACGGTTCAAGATGAACGACGCAATAATAAACTTGGGCAGTTTCGCCTTTCGGACTAAATGGGGGGAAGGCTCAGCCCCGATTTGCGTAAATTCGGAGTAATGCCAATTTTCCGCCGTTTTGCCCCTGAATGTACCAATTTTGAGCGTCATAATTGTTGTATTTATTTTAAAATTCGCGCCTTCTATAATCTATGTTGTCATTTTTATTAGTTTACTAAACTAACTTACATGTCACATCACTACTGCTCTGTGGACATCCCTAGCTGCGAGTATTGTTCTTTTAACAAAATTAAAGTTTTCTGCTTTTTAATATAAATATCAAGTTATTTTCATTAAAGTTCAACAGGTTATGGGCCCAGAAAGCTCGAGTAATAAAATCAGTGCAAAAACTCAGCAAAATCAGTGTGTAAAATACCGGTGTAAAAGACATAACCTAAATCGCAACGTGCTCAATTTTCACGAACTTTAATCTGTATTCACATTCGAATCTACACAACTAAAATGTCTTCAAATAACTCATTGGCATTAATTGAAAAGTTAACAGGCCGTGATAACTACAATACGTGGCGTTTTGCTGTCAAAACGTATCTACAGCATGAAGAGTTGTGGGACTGCGTCGAATGCACAGAACAAAGTAAAGTTGATCAAAAACGTGACACTAAAGCCAGAACGAAGATAATACTTCTAGTCGATCCGATAAATTATGTTCATTTACAAGAAGCAAACACTGCAAAACAAGTTTGGGAAAACTTATCCCGAGCTTTCGACGACTCCGGGCTAACCCGCCGAGTAGGTCTGCTGCGTGACTTATGCAATACTACATTAGCTGGATGTGCAAGCATAGAGGACTATGTAAGCAGAATAATGACGACAGCACACAAATTACGGAACATTGGCTTCCAAGTGGATGACGAGTGGCTCGGTACACTACTACTCTCCGGTCTGCCCGAAAATTACAAGCCAATGATAATAGCAATTGAAAGTTCAGGTATGAAGATTAGCTCTGACTCGGTAAAAGCAAAAATTTTACAAGATGTAAAACAAACTGATAGTGATTCATCAGCATTTGCTACAAGTCAGAAGTTTCAAAATAAAAACAAGAAAAATACAAAAGGCCCCCGCTGCTATACATGCAACAAGTATGGTCATAAAAGTCCAGAGTGTAAATCCAAACCTAAAAAGGATCAGAAGACTAATGCGGACAAGCAAAACAACTCGCATTATGCTGCAGTATTTATAGCTTCTTCTGACTTCTCCGATGACTGGTATGTTGATTCTGGCGCTTCTGTACATATGACTAAACACAACAACTTACTACAAGAAGAAACAAATGCACCCATAAAGAGCATTAAAGTAGCAGATAATAAAACACTAGCAGTTCAAAGCTCAGGAAAATTAAGTTTATGTGTGTATAATGAAAGAGGTCAACAAAATGAAATATTGTTTACTAATGTGCTATATGTGCCTGGACTTGCTGCCAACCTGCTGTCTGTGAGTCAAATTATTCAAAATGGTGGTCAAGTAAAGTTTGATAAGAATGGTTGTATTATTTTGAATAGAAACAAAATGATAGTAGCAACGGCAAGCTTAATAAATAATATGTACCGGTTGAATATGCCTGGTAGCTATGCATGCATATCAGATGTTATTGAGCAAGACTCTTACCTGTGGCACCAACGGCTGGGTCATCTGAATCTTCAAAGCATGAAGAAAATGACTGAAAATACAGCTGATCTAAACTTAAGTCAAGTTAAAGAGGATGTTAAATGTATAACGTGTCAGGAAGGAAAACAAACACGTCTGCCTTTTAAAAGTCAAAAGTCACAGAGTAAAGGGCTACTGGAATTGATCCATTCAGATGTCTGTGGACCAATGGAAAAACAATCATTAGGTGGAGCCAGATATTTCGTGACTTTCTTAGATGACTACTCAAAGAAGATATTTGTGTACACACTACATAAGAAGTCTGAAGTCTTAGAAAAATTCAAGGAATTTAAGAACCAGGTTGAAAATCAGTTAAATTGTAGAATCAAAATTCTCAGATCTGACAACGGACTTGAATATGTCAACAGAAATTTTTCATGTTTTCTCAAAAATGCTGGAATAATCCATCAGACAACCACGCCATATACACCAGAGCAAAACGGAACAGCCGAACGCATGAATAGAACTTTAGTAGAAAGAGCAAGATGTATGCTGTTAAATGCCAATTTATCTAAAGTCTATTGGGCTGAAGCAATTCATACAGCGGCTTACATTGTCAACCGCTCTCCGACAAAGTCTCTGTCTTATAAAACACCAGAAGAAATGTGGACTGGTCAAAAACCCAAAGTCAGCCATATGCGTACATTCGGATGTGAGGCGATGGTTCATTTACCAAAAGAAAAAAGAAAGAAATGGGACTCAAAATCACAAAAATTAATCTTTATTGGGTACTGTGAAAATACAAAAGGATATCGGTTCATAATACCTAACTCAAGAACAGCAATAAAAAGCAGAGATGCAATTTTTCTAGAGTCAACAATTAAAAGAGATTATGTGCCCATTGAGTTAACTGCAAATGAAAAATCTATCGACAACGAAGACTGTGAAGAAATCTCAAGTGATGACTCATTTAACAGTGTGACTGAAAAAATATCACAATCAGACAGCGAGTACATCCCTGATCAGAGTCTAGAATCTTCACCTGAAAGAAATATAACAGTAAGAACAAGAAAACAAAAATTAATTAATAGAAAAACAGAAGAAAGTTCTTACCTGTGTTGTGATGAAAAATTACTCTACAATGATGTTCCTGAAAACTATGAAAAAGCATTAAAATCTGACGATGCCTCAAAATGGATAAAATCAATAAAAGAAGAACTTGATGCTCATCAGCAAAATAATACATGGACACTTGTTGAAAAGTCCCCCAATATGCGATTAATTGGATGTAAATGGGTGTTTCGCATCAAAGAAGAAACTACTGGTCAACGCTACAAATCTCGGCTTTGTGCGAAAGGGTACGCACAAACCAAAGGTATTGATTACCAAGAAACATTTGCTCCAACTGTCAGGTACGATTCCATCCGTATATTACTATCAGAAGCTGCCCAACATAATCTTCAAATAATTCAGTTAGACATTAAAACAGCTTTTCTTTATGGTGAACTTGAAGAAGACATATACATGACTGTCCCTGAAGGAGTGACCTGTGATCCAAACAAGGTATGTAAACTTAACAAATCTCTATATGGCTTAAAACAAGCACCAAGATGTTGGAATAACAAATTTGATGCTGTGTTAAAGAAGTTTGGGCTAGTCAATAGTAAAGCTGATCAATGTGTGTATGTTGGCACTGTTAATGGAACAAAATGTTACCTGTGTTTGTATGTTGATGATGGATTAATCTTCTCAAAAGATAAATCAGCATTAAAAGAGTTAATTGATGATTTACAGTCGATATTTGAACTAAAAACTTGTTCACTCACCAATTTTGTTGGTATGGAGATAGAGAAAAGTGACAAGTATATTTTTGTACATCAATCTAACTACATTGATAAGTTAGTAAATAAATTTAATTTGAGTAATGCTAAACCCAACAGCGTTCCAGTTGATCCACACATTAAATTGGAAAAAGGAGAAAGTGAGACAGAAAAGAATATTCCATATCGGGAAGCAGTTGGATCACTAATGCACTTAGCTACAGTAAGCCGACCTGATATCTCATTTGCTGTGAGCTTGGTGAGTAGATTTTTAAACTCTTATAATGAAAGTCACTGGAGTGCTGTGAAGAAAATTCTCAAATATCTTAAAGAAACAAGAGACTATGGTCTGTGCTACACAAAGACATCTGAGCCTAATACAGTAACAGGCTACAGTGATGCAGATTATGCTAATGATCCCAGCACAAGACGTTCAGTCACTGGATATGTTTTTACTAAAAATGGAGCAGCAGTAACCTGGGCCAGTCAGAGGCAGCAGACAGTGGCATTATCAACCACTGAGGCAGAATTTATGGCAGCTTGTGCTGCAACCAAGGAGGCTATGTGGCTTAAACAAATGTTGTGTGATGTTGGTGTATTCAACCAAAAATCTGTGTGTTTAAACTTAGACAACCAAAGTGCTATAAGTGTAATTAAAAACTTTAACTTTCACAAACGGTGCAAACATATAGACATTAAGTTTCATTTTATCAAAGAAAAATATTATGCTAAAATAATTGATTTGAACTATGTGTGTAGTAATGAACAGTTTGCAGATATCTTAACCAAACCTTTGAATAAAGCAAAATTTTGCTATCTTAGAGATAAAATTGGAATCAAATCCTGCCATGTAGTTACAAATACTTAATTGCTTATTTTTCTATGTTTTATTGTTTATATTGCAACTGGGAATGTTTGTTTAAAATTTGAAACTAAAGAATGTTTTTAGGAAGGCTTTAATTTAGGAGGAGTGTTGTATTTATTTTAAAATTCGCGCCTTCTATAATCTATGTTGTCATTTTTATTAGTTTACTAAACTAACTTACATGTCACATCACTACTGCTCTGTGGACATCCCTAGCTGCGAGTATTGTTCTTTTAACAAAATTAAAGTTTTCTGCTTTTTAATATAAATATCAAGTTATTTTCATTAAAGTTCAACAATAATTTTGAGATTCTGGACGTCCAGTTCTGTGCAAAGGATTTATGAGTAAGTAAAATGGGCCTTTGGACAGTCTAGGATATGATTGTTTGTGTGTGGTTCTTGAGTGTAACAATTTCAGGCGTTTAGTTTTGCGTCTGTGGATGTCCAGACTTTAACACACGTCTGTGAAGACCTTGTGATGACAATCTAGGACTACAAGTCTTTGTGCTTAAGCTGATTCTTCTTACTTGTTATCGAATTAATTAATTATTTATGCATTAAACCTAGCAGTAATATAAAGAAAGACACTTTATCTTCATGGCAAGAGTGACGGTCTACTTCTGCGCGTTTTCAATATCTGATAATTTTTGCTTGTTGGTTAAGCTAAATCTAAATTAAATTTTAACACTTATGTTAGCACTTCTTTCGTAATTATACTTTATCATGAGCTCCAGAAACGAAGCAGGCGCCATGATGGCGGGATGACTGTAGAATGCGTTTGGATGGTAAATAAATTGGTTGGTTAGACTAACCAACCAAAATATTTTTTTAGTTTTATCAGTATTATTACTTCGACATCCACCGAAACCACTATTAAAGAAAAGGTTGCTTTTGATTTACATACGCACTTAAACCAAACGCAGACTTTAATCCAGATTATTCAACACCGTCCTTCTTACACTATACTGACCACACATTCCTCACTATAACCGCCAACGCATTACTTATTTTGAGAATTCCTGATCAGTCGTGCGTCATGTTGATCCTCTTAGCCATTGTGAAACGCTAGTCCACTACAATAGTTACAGTACAAGTTCCACTTGAAGAAACTCCTCAGTTAACCGTTGGCACCAGAAAGATGAATGCAGAAGATCAGCTACATGCAATGAGCGAAAACAGGAGCACACATTATATTACTCCCGCCCTTGTCCGAATTACTGGGATCGGTGCTACACGAATTTTTCTTCTACTTTTGTCTTTGCGGATGCATCACAAAGAAATCATCTTTGGCATGTTTTATTAGCCCTTTAATTATTTAAATTAAACTCTCAAGTGCGCTTGCACTCGCTGTACGTGAAGCCAACAAAGTTATCCTAACTTTGTTGGGGATTAGTCTTACCGGATGCAGATGAAAAACGAGCTAATACATGGAGTGACTGTTTATCTGACCATCACAACCCAGTTTGTACTGGATAATATGATACTCCTTGGTGAAACTGGTCGTCAGACTTTCAGGTCACTGATTGCCTGTTACGACTACACCCATCTTCAGGCCAACCTAGGGAAGCACAGCTTAACCTGAAGATTGATCCGAGTGACTGCCAGCCACCGGCTTCTCTATGCGTGCGTACACTCGTTGCATGTAATGAAACTTCTGCTTCCATTTATATTATACTGTTGAGTACATTTAGGTTAAGAGCTGTGGGTGTATTAATACGTACGGTGTATTTAGACAATTGTTTACAAGTGTTATTGTTGAGTACGTATGTTTGGGCTAAGTATTTTGGGTTAGCTATTGGAGAATTGTAATGGCTAGGTGTTGCTAAGGGTTTAATTCAGACTGTTAATCAATGACGTATTATATATAGACACGTCACGTACTAACATCGCGGGGCTTAAAAACTTCGAAAATATTAGATAACTACTTATACGCGTAAAGAAAGGGAAAGAAAATATGACACAGTGCCTGTTGCTAGAGAGAGATAAATATACATCTTCAGTTACGTCACAGGATAAGTAATAGTCTAATTACTTGCTCTTTGGTCGAGCGCATGAGTGACGTAGCTATCAGAGGCATATGGGGAAAAAAGTACATTCGATTTTCTTGAGTTAATAAAATAGTTGATTTATCGTATGACCTACTTAAGAATAAAGTAATAAAAATATTAATCTTTAAAATATTGTATTAAATATTGTAAGTAATCCAAATATTAATCTTTAAAATACGTGTCCAATATAACAATGGATTTAGGATGTTGTTAGGGTTGCCCCGGTTTTGTAGTGCATCTGGTATGTTTGTGGAGGCCAGGGTAGATGGCGTTCATGCCATCATGCGCAAGCGGCTCGCTTCCTTACTAAGCAGAGTCCGGGGTAGCACTAACAGCATCCTACCGGTCAACAGGACGCAAACATCCTGAAAACATTTATACGTGCCCAAATTGTGTAACACAAAATTTAAAATCTATGGACATGATCTGCAATAAAAACTTATTATTATTATTTCCTTAAAATAACTAATAATTCCTTTATTCTATTAACAAAAAAAACACTAATATAGAAGTGTCCCAACCTCCCCTATCGGCACGTGACTACTACTCGTAACTTCATGCGCCGGCCGCCATTACACGGCGGTTTCGAACAAAATAAAATAAAAGTAGGTAGTTTTGTGAACTTATGCATGAAATGACACATTTTTATCTATAACTTTTGGAGTATAATTTGTACATCGTAAGAAAACACACGACGGCATGTTTTTTATGTTTTGCGCAGGTTTACACACACGATTTAAATTAAGAACAAACGTAGCGTCGCGGGAGAGGTTGGTGCGTAACTAAGCGCGATGTGGCTAATTGGCTTCATTTCATGTTGCCATTTTTGAGGGCGGACAACGTATCTATAGTTTTAATATATCATTGCTGTTAATGCTGTTATATTCGATAGCTAAGCGGGAGCAGTCTAATGAAACTCGTGGACAGATTACAATAGTGTATTACGTTAAACAATTAAGTAAATAAAATATAAAAGAAAACGCGGTATCTCCGCCGGAGTAAAATGTGAAGTGAGGTTGCGGGCCGAGGTGCGAGCGAGGTCTCGTCCGCGCCGCTCCCGCGCGGCCCTCTCCTCCGCTCGGACCCGCCGCTGGCACACCACCCGCGCGCGCCGCCTCAATTGCCGAACACCTCCAGTCCGCCGCCGCAGGGATGTCTTATAGACACAGACCTTTAGGGATAAACGACTGATATAGTGCGTGTTGGTGTAGTAAGATTTTGTGTTAACTTTTATGACTTGTTCACGCGCAAAAAGTAATCTAATGAATCAAATCCATCAGTAAGAAATACTTTAAATCTGTTATTTTCAAACATTAAAACATGTCAGTAATATTTCAAATGCAAATATCACTGACAAAGTCCTTTTCTTGTGATATTCTTCAGAAAGATCAGACAGATATTGCATTTTGGCAAGTAGAATGAACGTGAATGACGTGAAAAAGTATTTATGGATGGCCTCCTGTAATTTATTGCCATGGGAAAAGGTATGAGGTTATGTATAAAGGAATTAAAAAAAAACCGATCCCTAAAAAAGTGTAGGTAGTACTTACAAAAAAAAAACGAAAATTCTCTCTGGCCGTTCTGGAACGATGTACTGAATATGTGTAACTGTTTGTGCGTCGATGCCCTTCCACTATATATGAAACAATTTAATACATTCTCAGAAAGCTCAAAGTCACTTAAAGAGCAATGGAGGGGGCAATGCCCGGAGTTTCGTTGAGTGATCGAATCAGAAATGAGAACATCCACATGAGAAACAAGGTTACCGACACAGCCTGAAGAATTGCCAAAACGGCAGTGGGCAGGGCACATTACTCGCAGAACGCATGGCCGATGGGGCCGGAAAGTTCTGGAGTGGCGACCGCGAATCGGAAGACGTTGCGTTGAAGGGCCTCCTACTAGGTGACCCGATGACCTGGTGAAGGTTGCGGGGACCCGGTGGATGCGAGCCAAACGGGAAAGGTCAATGTGGTGACACCTGGGGGCGGCCTATGTCTAGCAGTGGATGTCTTTCGGCTCAAATGATGATGATGATGATGAATGATGAATATATACTCAATGTTTACCCACCGCCCACTCTCAACGCGACCTCACCCTAGACTCTCCGGAATTTTCATTTAAAAAAGTATTTGAAAATAATCTCCTCACTTTTAAAGAACTCATAATGATCTTCAAAAGTGATTTTATGCTTTTAAGCAAGGTAATGAAGCGTCATTTTTTAATGTTCCGCCTACTATTTGATCGTGAGATTATGAAGAGGGAAGGAAAGAAACTTCGACTACTTAAATCTTTATCTCTTCCGAAATTCTCATTTGTTTTATGAAGATGAAATGGTCTGGACGTTTCTTTAGATGTGATGTGATGTATTAAGTACGGAACGGGAAGTCTGGTATTGTCTTTCTTCGCTTTTACGCATTGAATATCAAATGTCGTAAGTACTAATGAACATAATAGGGATACCTATTTACTAATTAAAAAAAAATGTGATTCTAATTAGTCCGTCTGTTAGATTATCGAAAAATATTGGATACGTATTTTTAGTTTTATCAATCAATCAATGAAAATTGACGAAGATACACACACACTAATACATCGAAAATATTTCGGGATCCCCCAAAAATTTAAACCTCACATAACATCGTTACTCCAAACAAAACAGTACTTTTCTTCAATATTATCCTTAGTAATTTCCAAATCACACGATAAACCGTTCATAAACCGTTCCATTGAACCGTGTCCGGGCCGTTCGGCCGCACAACCGGTTTCCGGATAATCTTCGCTCAACTGTATCAGGACTATCTAATTATGGGATAGTTAGTCTATTGTTGTCGAATGTTTGCTGGATACAGTTGCTTAGAGTAAACACTGAGGCGGACTTAGCTGGACTGAGGCTAGAGATGTTTGGGGAGTTATGGAGTTCAGAGATTTTTCATATAACTAGGTTAGATAATAGAAAGACGAACGGTTTTCTCTTTTTATTCTATTCAAAAGCCATTTATTCATACTTATACATATACTTCCCGGTTTCTGATTCATCTCAAATTTTGCATATAAATAAGTTTGCATAGTAAGTTTGTATTGTCTGTGTGTATGTAGTTTGTTTGCCAAGTTGCGTTCTTTATTCGACATGGGTGGAAGCTCACATCTGGCCCGCGAAATTCTAATTTTCTTACGTTTTTGGCAATTTGCAGGCCAGTGCTTGGTTGTATGTTTATGAAAATTTGATTTGCGACTGTAAGACGTATGAAGTTACCGAATTATAACCATCAAAATTACTAACTACTAAAGAACGACGACTAAATTACTAAAGAATGACTTTTACATGCAAAAATCAATCTTGACATGAAAATGAACTTGGAGGGTTGTATTGATAATTTTGATGGTTATAATTCGGTAACTTCATACGTCTTACAGTCGCAAATCAAATTTTCATAAACATACAACCAAGCACTGGCCTGCAAATTGCCAAAAACGTAAGAAAATTAGAATTTCGCGGGCCAGATGTGAGCTTCCACCTTAAGATAGCGGACTAGTTATCTTAAAGACTACACTTCTAGAGAATTCGGAAACTACTAATGCGAGACACGTCTCCATGAGAACGTTCTCATGTATTTACAAAACCGGTTAAATATTAATTTTACTGCATGCAACGATAACGAACTATTTTTACATAACCGCGTATGAAATTGATCACTTTGCTGGCACGTGGTGGTTATTTGTCATAGAAGTCAGGGGTGTCCAACGCTTGGTAATTTACTTGGTGACACACACGTGAAGTCGTGGCACGGCTTCAACTCGAAGGGACATTTTATCACTAGACGTACTACAAAGTGATGTTCTATCAGTTTTCAGTTTTAACGATGATTGATAATTCAAGAATGTTTCGGATTTACGAAAGATTGCAAATGTTTTTTAGAAATTCGAATTGACTTTAAAATGATTGTTACTTTGCTTGGCTTCGTTAGTCATCAGATGAGGTCGGGCGTTGCTTTTGAGCTTTTCCATCAGGATTTCTTTGCAGCAGTTATTGTTACGATATCTGGCGACACAGGTCCAGCAGTGGACGTCTTTTGGCTAAAATTATGATGAGAAGTTACTGTTACTATAGTTGACGGCAATAGCCGGCAACCGGGCATGATCCTCAAAAACTCAAAGCATTTATTTCTATTAAACCATTACTGGCACTTTTGAATGTCATAAGAACAATTCATAAAACAAAACTACGAAAAACTACGAGTGCAATACGTCATTCCGAAAGCCACCACGCCGAACCACACGCCGCCGAATGCCCGCAACGACGAACACTGCAAGCAAAAAAGCACGCAGCGACGCACACCGCAACAACGAATGCACGAGACCTCGAATCACGGAACAACGAATGCACGCCGCAAAGCGCAACCGCCGCCCCGCGACCCGGAGCCCCGCGCACCCGCCACCACGGCACGCGCCGCCGCGCGCCCCCGCACCCACAGCACTCGCCGCCGGTAACATCCGGCGCCGCGCAACCCGACGCAGCAACCCCCGAAACAACGCATTGCACTCCTAAGCTACAGTCACAGTCACAAGGCATAATAACTTGTGAAAGTACTGTAGTTGCCAGTTCCCTAGCGTAGATCTCTATGGAGAAGAACGGGCAAGAAACTCCATGGACACTCATTTAAATCAAAATATTGTTACAAAATCTTGGTACATTACATCATTCATGTTGAGATGGTATATTATGTGAGAACTATGTAGCAAGACGTGCAAGTTAAGAGCGTCCGGAGTAAAAAGGTATAATAAACAAATCAAAAAAATATGTATATATTTATAAACCATGGCAACTAAGAGATGACCAGTCTCCACTGACAGCGCCCGTTCACGAACATGACGCATGGATCAGCACCATTCAACTCAACTATTTTGAAGGGAACTAAATGATCCGACACACGCGCCACCATCAGCGAGACATTTGAGTGAGCATGACATTCTCTCAGTCACCAGGGCATCGTCATTAAAAATAATATATCTAAATGTAAAAAGTGGCTTTATAGTACATATTACTCACACATGTGCCATGCAATTATATAATATTAAGATATTGAATCTATACAATGCAAAGAAATAATTACAATCTTCTGCAGCCTCTACAATAACTTCAAATGAGATATTCTAATAAAGTATAAAATAAGGTAGTTAGATCGGATAGTCGATTTATCGAGAAAGGTTGTAAGCTACATTTATGTGACGCAGACGAAGTTGCGTGGGTCAGGTAGTAAAAAAAAAAAAATGTACCATGGCAACTAAGAGATGACCAGTCTCTACTGACAGCGCCTGTTCACGAACATGACGCACGGATCAGCACCTGACTCAGTGACTGCTACGCAGAAATGATGAAAAACTCAGTACTCACTAGAAATCGAACCTCATTCTCTAGCGACCATTAGACCAACAAGGCGCTATGTATATATACTAAAAATCAGTAAACCCACACATAACCTACAATCGATCTCAGCAGCACAAGATGTCAATGGTTGTAATGTTTGTTATTTTACCGGCCATGATTATTTGATTTTTGTGTTAGATTTTTTGTTGAAACCACTGTGTAAACAATCCACCATTCTATCATAGCATTATTTTATTTTAAATTGTCTTTTTTTTAAATTTAATTGATATTATTTTTGAAAGAATATTAAGTTAAATTATTATAATTAATATTAAATATTTATTACTAATAATGTTGGGACCAATGTGAATGTAGTATGTGTCTTTCTCAGCCTAACGTTATAATAATAATAATAATATAATAATATTCCACAACTATCACACAACGCCATCTAGCCCCAAGCTAAGCAGAGCTTGTGTTATGGGTACTAGACAACTGATAAACATACTTATATATTTCTAAATACATACATATTATAGATAAATTACACCCAGACACAGAACAAATGATCGTGCTCATCACACAAACATTTGTCCTGGGTGGGAATCGAACCCACGACCTCCGGCCTAGCAGTCAGGGTCACTAACAACTAGACCAACAGGCCAGCCAGACGTTGATTACAAAATGTTTATGTTTTTATTGTTAAAACCACTTTTCGTCACAAATATAATTTGTTGAAGAATAAATAAATATTGTACTCAATTTGCCTTCAATTGTTTTTACATTAAGCACCATAACCATGTTATCCATATTTGATAGACGACGCCAAACAAATTCAAACACATTCTGTACTGTACTGTTCGTCCCCCAGGATAAAATATAAATAATTTTGTTCAACAAATAAAGGTTGGCTGCTTTTGTTCGGCAGTTTGCTTAGGACCATTGTTTGATTGTACTCCTATAGTAACGCTATTATTGACACAATGCCTGTGTGGGAACAATAATTATTTTATAGAAGCTCCGTGAAACGGGACGTGTCGGAAAGTTCTTTGAGCTATTTCATTTATAAGTACGGTAGGTCAGACGGGGGTGACTTTGAGCTGGCCTTGAATAAAAGCATAACATAAAATCACACCTGTAATATCTGAAGGTTTAGGCAGAACTGTGATTTTACACAAATTTTGCTAGTTATGTTTAAGCTATGTTGCGTTATGTTTTTGTAATGTTATGTTGCTATGTTTTTTATGCTATGTAAACGGGGGTGAGTCTTTTACCATCTACCGGGTACAAATTCAGTCTTCGTGGCAGCATCTAAAAAATTACTGATGGAAAAACCCACTAACAAATTTGCCCGACCGATTTGGCCTCAGTAGACGCGATTGTAGGCTACTAAATAGACACTAGGCCCAGGGATGGCGAACCTTTATGGATCAACGTGCCATTTTTTCTAAAGCAATATTTATTGAGACCTTGCACGTGCGGTCCAATAACATAGGGATGTTAACTGACTTAAAAAAATATGATTCTAATTAGTCCGTCTTTTAGATTATCGAAAAATATTGGACACGTATTTTTTGTTTTATAAACTCAATAAAAATTTACGAAGGTACAACGCGTCAAAGATTTGAGTGGGGGGTTGTGACGTCACTGACCGCTAAAAAATGTCATACAAATGTCTCAGAAAATGACGTCACACGAGATTTCAGAGCACTGTATCGTCTTCATTGCTTGTTTACGTGAAAAAAGAAAAATACGGGTCTAATATTTTTTGAAAATCTATCTGACGGACTAATTTGTTTTTTTTTGTTAACTACCCTATTGCTTAGACTTTATTGGCAGATAATTAAACTAAATTATTTTCAACTAAAAGCTTTTTATTTACTAGGGAACAAAAGTAAAAAAACTTGACAGATAAATGGTTTAATTTTATGTGTTATTCAAATTAAAGTAGCATTAGTGTAACTTCTATTGTTGCTGATAAATAACTTATATGTGGAGTATATGTGTTGTAATAGGTTAGGTACTTTTAGTAGACTGCATGTTGAACTGGACTCCTCTACCAAATGGTTTTTAATCGAATCTTATGTTATATACAGGGTGTCCAAGAACCTGGCGTCCAACTGGATTCCCACGATGCCCCAAGTTCTAACAGTACTCAGAAAAATATTTTGAAAAATCCACCCCATGTACTTACAGAATTATACTGATTTCAAAAAAAAAGGGGAAATGAGCACCCTGTGACATACTTTTGAATGCTGTGACTGCTAATGCTGATAATTTCGATATTTCTTGGAGGTTTTGTAATCTAGGGTATTGCTGTGTCTAAATAGAATGTAAAAATAATGTACTTATTGTACCATTTTAAAATAAAATATTATTTTAACTAAAGGTGATATGGAAAACTATTGAATTTCGCAACTTTGACCGACTGTAGTGTAAAAAAAATGTACCAAAATAGTATGGCAAGTGACGTCAAATTTTGACGCGTTTATCCTCTTTTTAAAAAGGTATAATACTTACACATTAATTTGAAAAAAAAAATTTTTGATAATATTTTTACTCAACAACCCAATTTTTACGAAGTGCCTACCTACTAACGGTAACTGTCGGACCCTTTCTTATCTTAGAAACTGTTATGTTACTACTATTATTTACTTCGGTTCCAAGAGTGAGCAAGAAGGAAATACACACAGGTAGATGGGTTCCCAGTAGAATAAAAGCAAAGAATGTTAGTTTAAAGATATTTTATTACAATAAATGTTCAAAATGTTGACCACCCGCGGCAATACAAGCTCTCACTCTCCTTAAAAAGGACCGCTTTATGTTTCGCGAGTAACTTTTTTGACGTATCACCTGCACTGCTTGTGTTATCTTCTCACGAAGGTCAGCGATGTCATTAATGGGCTTCGCATAAACGAGCTCCTTCATAGTTCCCCAGAAAAAAAAATCCAGCGGATTTAAGTCAGGTGAGCGGGCTGGCCACGGGATTGTTCCTGATCGCCCAATCCACCTGTTCGGGTATTGCTCGTCCAAAAACTCTCTAACGGATACGCGAAAATGTGCTGGACAGCCGTCGTGTTGGAACCACATATCTGGTGGGGTCTCTTCTAGTAAGTTTGGCAAATCATTTTGAAGAAAATTTAAATATGATTCGCCAGTCAAATTCTCGGGCATCTCAAATGGACCAATAATATTCCCACAGAGAATACCGGTCCACATGTTCACTTTGAACCGGTACTGGGATCTATCTTCTCGCATCAAGTGCGGATTTTCCACATGCCACTCGTGCAAGTTGTGTAGGTTCATGTAGCCATCCTTCTTAAATGTTGATTCATCTGACCACAAAATTTTGTCGATAAAGTTTTCGTCTTCTCGATGTTTTTGCAGGATTGTTTCACAAAACGCGACTCGGCTCGGATAGTCTCGAGGTAAAAGACTTTGCACTCGCTGTACGTGGTACGGATGATATTCTTCTTTTTGGAGAATACTGTGTGCTGTGCTCTTCGGTATCCCCGTATCAGCTTCTATTCCTCGCACAGAGATGCTTGGATTTGCCGACACCGCCTCTAAAACTTCATCGCGTATGAAGTCATTTACGGGTCGTCCTTCACCAGCTACTTGATTGGGGAACCGCCCGTCACATAGTGATCTGTGCACATTAATGAAAACTCGATGGTCGGGATATCGCGTAGCCCTCGGATACCTTTCTCTGTTAAGGCTCGCTGCAGCTCGTCCATTACCTCTACATTCTCCATAAATGTAGTGCATATTTGCGTATTCTTGCGGAGTGTAGGTCGCCATGGTAGCACACACAAAACACAAACTGTCCAAACACAGGCAAAGGTCGTCGTAAAGAGTTCGTTTCAAAGTCCAGAGCACAAAGAGTAATCGAGTCCAATAAACAAAGCTTTAAATCGTAGTACGTGATCAATGGTAACAATAAGAGAGAGGTGCGTAGTAACGGCAGGAGGCAGTGACGCGTACTGACCGTACTGTTATCCTAAATAGCACGATCCCAGATAGCGTCACTATCTATCTCACTCGCACCTCTAACCTTTTTCTCCCTCACTCTTACCTGAATAATGGGGTACCATAAAGAAGAACCAGCAAATCGCAAAGATAGTTTCTGTCTTGCTCCCTCCTGTTGTAATAACGAATCACTATGGTGAGATGCATGCACATACCGTCCCTTACGGTCTAACCTGTTTTTTGAGAGGCCTGTTGTTATTTTTATGAGCATACAATAGTAATTCTTTAGAGGTTAGATTCAATTCGTCGTAAATTTTTCTTTCTAAGAATTCTGTAAGACATCGTAAAAATTGGGTTGTTGAGTAAAAATATTATCAAAATTTTTTTTTTTCAAATTAATGTGTAAGTATTATACCTTTTTAAAAAGAGGAATAAACGCGTCAAAATTTGACGTCACTTGCCATACTATTTTGGTACATTTTTTTTACACTACAGTCGGTCAAAGTTGCGAAATTCAATAGTTTTCCATATCACCTTTAGTTAAAATAATATTTTATTTTAAAATGGTACAATAAGTACATTATTTTTACATTCTATTTAGACACAGCAATACCCTAGATTACAAAACCTCCAAGAAATATCGAAATTATCAGCATTAGCAGTCACAGCATTCAAAAGTATGTCACAGGGTGCTCATTTCCCCTTTTTTTTTGAAATCAGTATAATTCTGTAAGTACATGGGGTGGATTTTTTAAAATATTTTTCTAAGTACTGTTAGAACTTGGGGCATCGTGGGAATCCAGTTGGACGCCAGGTTCTTGGACACCCTGTATATCTGAAAATAATTACTCGTGATGATAACACCTATTTTTCCTATCTGAAAATATTGTTAAAAATTCTATGGTGTGCCTAAAATATTGTGTAACGTGCCATCAATTGGTTCACCATTGGTTTGCCATCCCTGCACTAGGTCAAAAAGTCATGCAAGAATAACAAGATTAAAGCAGACTTTTTTTTCCACCAACGTGTGGCCTATACTGTAACAATAATTAATTAAGAAGTTATTAAGATAACGTTCGTAGAATCAGATTTGTAGAATGAAATTCTACGAGTCTTGCTATCTTTATTTTCTTTAAATAAATGATGCTTATTCTGGCAAATGTCCGCAACTGATGGACAGATTTTGAAGAAACTTTACTGGTTTATTTTGATACTAGCTTATGCCCGCGACTTTGCCTGCGTGGTGTTTGGTATTGTCCCACGGGATTGTACTACCGGAATAAAAAGTATTCTATAATATGTTATTCTAGATTATAAACTATCTGTGGGCCAAAATTCATCCAAATCTGATCATTCGTTTTTGCATGAAAGAGCAAAAACATTCATCATCCATACATCCACACAAACTTTTACATTTATTAAACTAGTAGGATGTTATAAGTATGTATTCGTAAACATTCATTTAGAGTCAGCTGACTAGGAAGAACATTCACAATCATCCCTAAAACTAAATACGCTCAGACTATGATCGAAGAGCGATCTTTATAACATAACAACTCCAAATACATCAGAATTTACAAAACATAAATTAATATGAGAAAGTTACAACATAATAGGAAGCTGATTAATGTACGTACATTGTTGTAAGGATAGGTCGCGGTTACAACGGCTTGCTTGGATGGTTGATAGATTGGTACATATATACACATTATATGTACATGTAATTATACATACGGCCGTAATGTATGGCACTTGATTTATTTCGTTAGGCGCTAGCTGAGAAATTACGGCGGGTAAAATATTATAAATGGCTTTTCGTGGCGTAAACTGAGAGATGGTGTGCCAAGAATATTTCAGTGGTAATCTTGTCTTAGTATTTATAGATGCTCTAATACGTACCAGGGTGTAAAAGACACCGACTTATAAACGGTAATCACGTATGTATTTGATTTTTTGTTTAAAGAAATATGTTTTAGTTTGTTAAAATAAGTTTTGCGTGAACTGTTTTGTATTATATTTCAGATAGATAAGCTTTGGTGTTTACTGTTTGGTATCTTGGATGGCTTAAACGTCGTAATGTAAACCTACCAATTGTTAGTTTAGTTAAGTTTCTCTTTAAGTGAACTATAATTTGTTCTTTGAGAAATAAATGTCTTTAACCCTTAAATTCATCATGTAGGATGCAGACTACATAGTATTCCGATGGCTGAATATCATGCGCCTTGGGCTTGAAAAAAATTTGTTTATCACCTGTCAAGCGAGAACAGACTTGTTTTATAAATTCTTGTCTTGGCAGTACTGGAATTCTATTTCAAATTTGAATTTGGCCGCTAAAACTTTTTGGCGGGCTGCGATTTGAAAAAGTTGTGATTGAATTGATTTTGTGAACACATTTTTTTGGATTTTCAAAGGTAAGTTGTGCTGTTTTATAAGTATTTTGCTCTTATAAATGGTAAATATTGAGTAGAGCTAGTAAAACTTACAATTATATTAGGCATGACCACTAATCTTGAAAATTTCATTTTGTAGGCCATATCCTACACCATGCATTCAGTACTAAAGTAGAGTATTGTATGAGATATTTATAACAAAGGTACAAAATTATATTTCAGATGGCTAATCAAAGATGGACTGGTTCTGATGATCAAATAAGCCACTACTTGTTTACCTTAGATGGCAATGAATCAGAAGATGGGGCTGAAGAAGAAGAAATTGAGGAAAATTATGAAGATGTGCAGTTTTATAGGGACTGAGATGAAATTCGTCGAGTTTTGGAATCAGAATCTGAAGAGGCTGAATATGATATTCTTTTTGAAGACGAATCTCTTAGTGCTTACTTACACCCTAGTGAAGAGGATCCTCCAATACTCCAAGACCCATAAATTGAAAAGGAACCTGCTATTCATCATTTCAGCCGAAAGACGTCCATTGCTGGACATAGGCCTCCCCTAAGTGTCGCCACATTCCGGTCCCGTGCGTCGTGGCGACCGCGAACCGGAAGACGTTGCGTTGGAAGGCCTCCCACTAGGTGGACCGATGACCTGGTGAAGGTCATCTAGAAATAGCTGAATAGCTTTGCCTTTAGAGAAAAAAAATGTAGAAAAAAGGGGTAGACCACGTTCTGCATTACAACTGGAAATACAGGCTAAAAGGTAAAAAGGTGTTTCCCAGGTTGTACCAAGGTGTGGCCAGTTTTTTGTGAATAAAGTACTGAGTGTAAAATGCCTAAGTGTACTGGTTTTACCCAAACAAAATGTGATATTTGTAATGTCTCTCTTTGTTACAATAAAAGAAAATAATGTTTTAGAGATTACCATAATAAATAAAATAAAACATCATCTGTTTGTTTAAATTTTGAGTAAAACCATACTATGTATATCCCTACTTACTTACATACATTTTTTACTTGGAATGCATAATGTAGGCTGGATCCTACAGAGACAAAATGAAGAATTTAGTGGACTAAGACTTCCCAGATATTTTTTTTATAATTTTTCCAGTAATTACCATACTTTGAGACATCACATACATATTTTTAATATTATAAATTAAAAATCATGCATTTAAGGGTTAAACCGATTTGGTAAATGATTCTAGCCCAAGTAACTATAGAAAGAATGACGTATAGAAAATGATTTAATCTTTTCTTTTTCGTGTGGTTAGCCTAACTTGGTGTCAGAGTTTTTTACGCCACACGTGGGCCTATGACTTGGCTTTACGTATGTCGTCTAGAAATCTTTCACAGGAATGCTTGTTTTCCTCAACGAAAAAATAATCCGAAAAGTCAGAGATGCGTGTTTTGGGTTCAAACTTGACACCTATGACTTAAAAGCCCTACGATCACGCCACTAGGTTATCGTATTACTGAAAGACAGCTTTAGCAAAACAGTCTGTTTTCTATACTACCTTGCAAATTAGTATCATTGCCCACCTTTGTTCTACACTAGCGTTTTTAGACAGATATTTTTTTTATTTTATGGATAGTGGAAAATCATTTAATGTCTCCTCCTGCTTTGGGTGGAGCGGACAGACTTCTACTGACTAAAAACCACCCATGTTCTTTCTTCTTTTATCTTATCTTTCAAGCAACCCGCAGCCCCGACGGGACCCGCAGCCCTGACGGGGACCCTTTAAGCCGCACCTAAACTTTTACGAATACTCAATGTGAGTTTAGTCAGCATAACTTTTCAGACGAAAATATCGACGTCTACTGACGATAAAATCAAAAGCAATGTACTCTAAACTCATAATTTCTAGCACCAGCTGCCGTTAACTGCGTAATCATCTGTAATTACTTGAAATTATGACCGTAGGAATTATGGTCAATCGATATTGAAGCCTATCACGATTGTGATTAGTGTGAGAGTATATCAGAGTATGTCGAATAATTTGATTTAATCAACTCAAACTCAAAGCATTTATTTCAATTGAACCTTTATAGCCACTTTTGAATGTCAGAAGAACAATTCATAAAAACAAAACTACGAGTGCAATACGTCATTCCGAAAGCCACCACGCCGAATGACACGCCGCCGAATGCCAGCAACAACGAGCACCGCGAGCACGAAAGCACGCAGCGACGCACACTGCTACAACGAATGCACGAGACTTCGAATCACGGAACAACGAATGCACGCCGCAACGCGCAACCGCCGCCCTGCAACCCCAATGTTTTGGTGTCGGTTTCTAGTCTAACCAGATGCAGTTGAATACCAGTAATTTACATGAAGCGACTCAAATGCCAAGGCATTAAGTCCGCCCTAAACAATTCCCCTTGGTAAGCATGGTTGTCAAATAGTTAGGCCACTGATTACCCGTTTATTGCTTGCTTGTCTTTGCAACTATTTACTTAAATACCAGTAGGAATGTGTAAGTGTGTTACTGCCGTACTCAGAGATATTTAATGATTACTTAAGCCGTCACTTAGTAATGGTTTGACATATCTTTGAATGAGAAAACTGTCAAAACCATTACTAAGATCACTTAGTAATGGTTTTGACAGTTTTCCATCAGTAGGCCATCAGGCCTAAGTAATCATTAAAGCTCTCTCGGCATTTAGTTTCTTGTATTTCACGTAGTTGTTAGATATGACAACTGCTATAGACCTGCAAATGACAGCCGGGTCCAACACCTTCACGTGCTTCCTGAGTCAAAAAGGAAACTCGATAAGTAACGGATGGTCACCTATCCAAGGACCAGCTTAGGCAAACGCGGTTTTACCCAAAGATCGACACGTCAGGCTATTATTATTTAGCTTCTAAATTTTGAATGTTCCTATCCATTAATATAACAACATAATAAAATAGTTACTAAACATTCTCAGCGCTATGCAATTTAGTTCACTAATTCAAACTCGACTCTCACGTAATATAAGTTTGGAGCAATTTTGAACGAACTATGCACAATTTTAGAGTGCACACAAAATCCTAGAGCGGCGGTAGGATTTTGTTATATTACGCTGTCATAACGGAAAACTGAGCTGCGTTACGTCATACACCGGAATAAGCTTGTTTAACCGACTGCAGATGCAAGGGTTTTATATTTCATGAATCTTAATGCATTTTTATGTTTGAGACTTTTATTTTTTTATTTGAGGCAAGCCTTCTACACTATTTGCAAACCACTGCAACTCCTGAAAGCCAAAATCAACAATGGCGACCATCGGAAAAGCGCTGAGATGATGTAATTTGAAACTGGAAAAAGTGTGTCTTACATAATATTTGCGTGTGTGTGTTTTATGGGCGTTAGGTCATAACATCACATCATACTAAGCTTGTGATCCTCTTAGGCCACATTAACGGAGACTTGCGTTGTGCGTTTTTAATTCAAGCACATGGCGATGTGTGAAAACGTTAACGATTTCAAACGACGATTTTACGAGAAGCGATTTTTGGCTCGTTAGTTTAAATGCAGCGTGCGTTGCGGTGGACCCACCTCTCAGTAAATGAATAAAAAAAACACGTGACGAGCCTTCTGCACACGCCGCGCGATGCCGCGCGTCTCCGTAAACGAGCCCTAAGAGCTAGACAGGGTTATGGTTACAACTATATTTTCAAAGGGGCCAAGCCGTCTTGGCCATGAATCGGAAACCAATTCCGACTCCAGCCTTGCTACTGAGATTTCCTGATAAAAAATCCAATACCACTCAATAACTAGGTAAACTAAGACTTCATATCCATCAATAGCGAGTATAGTACTTAACAGGTGTTTGTGATAGTACACCTAAATTTTGCCAGTAATGCAGAGGTCTACCTTAGCCTCCTGGAATTAGAGGCGTGATGTTTATGGTAAACAGTAATTTGATAGCAGGAATGTCGCGCGTCCTTATTATGGTAATACCGAGTACAATACACATTGGCTAATACGATCGACTGAGTATCAAATCGAGTCGAACAGAGCTGCTAAATTGGCAATATGCAATCAGTTGCATTACGTCACGGATTGTGTCACTTGCAAATATGGCTGGCGTTGCTACGGAGTTAGGTTAAGTGTAATTAAGTGTGTTTTGTTGGATTTTGGTAATGTTTTTGTTGGGTCATGGTCCCTGCCGTTCTTGGCCTTTTTTTTGTGAGTCAAGGTGACAAATAATAGTTGAAAATGGTGCAGTTTTTTTTTTCAATTAACACGTTGCACTAGGAATTTCTCCTGTATCGTGGGTGTGTTCACAAACATTTAAACTCACATACACAAATACCCAAACCCGGAACATCTATCTGTGGGACATACAAATATTTGTTTCGTGCGGGGATCGAACCCGCGACACGCAGCGCAGCAGTCCATTGCTTGAGCCACTGCGCCAACCGTGCCGCCAATTGACTCTTAACTGGTTGTCAAATATTGTCTATGAGAGGGTATAGTAACCCTCATAACCTAGTCGTGGTTACTCAGCGCATTGTGTCTGCGTAGCCTTTGATTCGAGTGAGCGATATTATTTTATCTAGCCTCTTTGCCACAGCCAAGATGTAGACAACGCTCATTATCAGATAGGCTATCCATCAGGTCAGACGGACACACATAATAACGCAGAAATTGGTTTGTTATAGCATTGATTATATACGAAATACAATTTTAATGGGACTACTTATCAGTTTAACAACTACTTGGGTTTTGTAGATTATAAATTTATTGTAAGTTTTGAAAATTACACTCATTTGAAATTAGTTTTGTTACCTACATTATTGTGTGGCAAGTTTTTGATTATGGCTTTTATTATTTTTTATGATTATTTTGACATTTATACAATAATACAATTTTAATGGAATTACCTGCATAACGACTGCATGATTATGATCTTCAATTAATTTAAATACAATAAAAATGTGTTACTTTTATATTTGCACGCCGAAATTAAAGGCAGCATAGGAGAGCAAGTTTATATATTTACTCGTACCAACCTTCTGTACCTTATTTACGCAAATAATGATTTTGATTTGATTTTGAAAACTAGTGAAGTATTTTTGTTTTAATGTAATTTTGTTTCATCATCATCAACAGTCTGGTATCACCTAACCCAAGCTCCACGCTCTCGTGCTAGCCTTATCCAGCATATTACCGCAATGGTGACAATGTCATCTGCTCACCTCGCTGCCGGTCGACCTACATTTCTCTTTCCATTCTATAGAAGAATAAACGAATGAATGTTGGGTAGTGGTTAAAAACGATCACAAATACTACTCAGCTAAATCCGGTTACGGGAAACCGATTCCATCAGAGCCGTGGAGAGGCTAGCCAGATGATGAGTATGCAAGCGTTCCATCAACCAACAACTCCGACAACTTTATCTCTAGTAATCACCAACGCATAAATAATCACCTGCACAAAACGAGAAAATATCTAAATTCGCGACCTCACCCTAATTGTTCGTTGGACGGAGACAAATGGCCGTCAGCCTGTGACGTCATCCATCGCGGTGATAACGACTTGTCGGGGGGACCAGAAGTTTTACTGATAATCATTATGATGTACGGTTTTATGAGGTGAAGTTTGACCTATTTAATACAGTGACCGAAAATGGTGTGTTTGTTAACAGTTTAGTGATGACGGAGACAAGATCCATTTTATTTGTGATTTGACCTTGGTTTTGTTTTGTGTGTGGTTACATATTGCTTGCCTAACTTGGTCAGAGTTTTTATGTCACGATTCTACATTTTTATTGAACAACCGAGTGCGACTGAACTTGACTACCCAAAAAGGTGTTTTCTTCGGTACTGTTCGTCGTGACGTTGAGCTCCTTTTTTTTTTTTTTTTTTTTTGGTGGGTGTAAAATCATCGAATAACCCCTTCCGCTCTTGGGCAGAGCGAAAGGGAGTGTCAGACTTCTACTGACAAAAAACCACCCATGTTCCTTCTTCGCCCTCTATGTCGAGGCCGCGATAACCAGAGGACTACCCGCAGCCCCGACAGGCGTCGGCCCTTTCGGGCCCGTCCCATGTTGCTGACATCTCTTTGAGGCGCGCGTGGAACACGAACGCGCCGTCGACACAGCCTGTTTTCGTCGTGAGACGGACGGACGGCGAGTTAGCCCATCACTCACCGTCCACAGGCCCGCGTCTACGGTGGCCGGAGGTCATCGCGGGACCCCCGACGCTCGGAGCGCCTCCCGCGGCGGCTGGGACGAGAGGTTCTCTCCCTCTCGCGTTCCGCCACCTCCTTCGCCAGCATCACTGCTTCGCAGAAGGAGTCGACGGCGTCCCATCCCTCCTCGCCCCGGACCATGGCTTGCACCAGGGCCGGGCGCGAGAGGTCGCCGCCGCCGATCGCCGCTACGAGAACACGGCGGGGCTCCGCCCAAGCGGGGCACACCTCCACTGTGTGCTCCACCGTGTCCTCCGGCCGATCCTCACAATGGTGGCATCCGGGCGTTTCCTCCCGCCTGATTCGGTGCAGGTACCTCCCGAAACAACCGTGTCCGGTGAGGACCTGCGTCAGACGGAAGGTGAGGGCGCCGTGGCGCCTCTCAAGCCACTCCTCAAAGAGGGGACTTACCGCCACTATCGTGGCGTGCCCTGCACGGGGTTGCGACAGTCGCTGTCTCCATGTCGCCATGAGATCGCACCGGAGGTCTGTCCGCCGCGCAGCAATTTGTCGCGGCAGCGGAGTGACACCCCGGCGCAGCGCCTCCGCGCGCCATTGATGCAGGCGCGCGAGTACTATCGCCTCCAGATCCCACGGCGGCAATCCGGCAAGGAGGTTCGCCGCTTCGCGGGAGATCGTGCGGTACCCCCGTACCGTCCTTACGGCCATGACCTTTTGGGGCACGTTCAGGTAGTGGGCGGCCCGCTTCCTCAAAGCAGGCGCCCACACCGGCGCCCCGTAAAGGGCCATGGACCGCACGATCCCCGCGTAGAGCCTCCGGCAGGAGGCGTTTGGCCCCCCCAGATTGGGCAAGAGCCACCTAAAGGCAGCCCCGGCCCGCTCCAGTCTGGGAGCCAAACGTCGGAAGTGCTCCATGAAGTTCCACCGGCTGTCGAGGACGAGTCCTAGGTACTTCAAAGTACACTCGACGCCGATGGGAACCCCTCCCACCATTAACTGGGATCCCGACGGCAGCGCATTCCCACGTCCATGGAAGCCCATGGCCTCCGACTTGTGAAGCGCCACCTCGAGACCCAGCTGCCGGCATCGCAACCCCGCGTGTCAAATTGTCGGCCGCCGCCTCGTACGACCCACCCTGAGCTAGCACCAGCGTATCGTCCGCGTAGCAGACTACGCTGACGCCGCTAGGGAGGTCGGCGCGTAGCACCCAGTCGTAACCGATGTTCCACAAGGGCGGCCCCAGAACCGATCCCTGTGGAACACCGCACGACATCTCTCGCCGGTTCCACTGTCCGTCTTGACCAGGGTAGATGACAGCCCTGTCTGTCAAATAGTTCCCGACCACACGACGAAGGTAGGTCGGCACCCGGTGATACCGGAGTGCCTCCCTAATGCAGCTCCAGGGCATAGTGTTAAAGGCGTTGGCGATGTCGAGAGACACCGCCAAGACCACACCGCCCCGAGAGACCGCAGCCCCCATCGTGAGGGCTCTCACGCGCATGATGGCGTCCACCGTCGAGCGCCTCTTGCGGAAACCAAACTGGTGTTCCGTAAGATCCGAACCCATTCCCTCCAGGTGCTCGGCGAGGCGGTTTGCAATTACTCTTTTAAAGAGCTTGCCCACCTCGTCGAGCAGCACAATGGGCCGGTATGCGGACGGTGAGTCCGCCGGGCGCCCCGGCTTCTGGATGAGGACCAGCTTCCCCGTCTTCCAACGAAGCGGGAACTGGCCTCTCTCCATGCATGCGCTAAAGAACCCCTCCAGTCGGGGCCCAAGAGCCTCTGAGGCCAGGACCCAGGCTTTGCCAGGCAAGCCATCGGGTCCCGGGGCAGTATTTTTGGCATTCAGCCTCCGTACCGCCGCTCTCAGGTCTACCCCAGTCACCTCCGGAATGTCGTCATCGGTTCCTGAATGGTCCACTTCCGGCATCGCGGATGGCGGAGCCATTGGCGGGGGAGGATGCTCCCCTCGCGAAGGGAACAGAGCGCTCACCACGTCCTCCACGAGCTCAGGCCGGAGACTCTGCGTCAGCGGGGGGGCCCGGGTGCGGAGTTGATTCCGCACCGTCTTGTAAGGGCGCCCCCACGGATCTCTGTTCAGAGTCTCCAGCATCTCCTCGCGGGCCTCATTCTTGGCCCGCTTACAAGCCTCGCGGAGGGTGGCCTTCGCCGCCTTGTACCCCTCATACAGCTCCGCCTCAATGGCTTCCGCATTCGGAGGCCGAATGCGGCGCCTGCGATGCCTGGTGTACAGGTGCCGCGCCGCCATACACTGTTTACGCAGGTACGACAGCTCTTGCGACCACCAGTACACCTGACGCCGGGCGCTTCCTGGCCGGACTCGGGACATTGCCATGTCGCATATCTCGGACATGGCCTCCTGGAACCAACCCGCCTCGGTGTTCACGTCGGCGGGCCTGACCGGTGATTGCACCCAGGCCCGCACGATCGAGGCTTCCAGGAGGAGCTCCCTGTCCAGCTGCCTCAGCGCCCAACGCGGACCACTCGGGGTCTGTGGGACCGGCGCACTCGGGGACTGGGCAGAGACCTCAAACCGGATATACCGGTGGTCGGAATAGGTCTCCACCCTCTCCATGACGCGCCAGTCGACGACACGCCGTGACAGAGCGGAGCTGGCGAACGAGATGTCCACCACCGACTCGCCCCGCATCCGCACGCACGTGGGTACAGAACCCCGGTTCAGGATGTCGACGTTGAGCTCCTTGAGTCGAGCTACACGATACCTGACAGATGCTTGCACTGATTGGACAGATCCACCCAAATTTGTATGGCTGTTTATTCAGAAGACCGGGATGAAGTCCAAGGTACGATTCAGACAAAAAGTGCTATTAGGTTTTCTATTAACCAGGAGTTTGGAAGTTGGCGGTATGGTAACCCTGTGCCTCAAAAAGCCATTACGGCGTTGGTCTTGCACAGTACTTTCCGGTTGTGTCGGATTGCCGTCCTACCAGACTATAAGAGAAAAGGAGCAAATAGTGCATCCGTGCGTGTGGCACACACTTTAGCACTGTATAGGGTGTAAAAGTACCCTTAACGCAAACGAAAGGCAATGGTTCTCCCCACCACTGCGATGATTTTTTTGTTCTAGACCATACCTGGAAACTCCCTAGTTACCGAGATATTGGGGGTCAAAGTTCCATATTTTGCATAGCTGTTTTGTAGTTTTTCAGTTGATAACTTTACTTAAATTACCTCCATGACCCGTTTATCATTCAAAGCATCCACTAGCACAATGTTTTACGAGTGCTACATTGAGTTTTACCGTAATATATGATTTTCGACCCCAAAATAAAAAATCGTTTCCCAGCAAAAAAAATTGCGTAGGGGTAGTTTGATGTACAGAATGCTTGGTTGACGAGTGTGTGATGGGTTGATTTACACCCTGTATTGTCTAATCTCCCATAAGAGTGCCGTGTGACCGGTCAGCAGGACCATTTATTTTAATATGCACGACCTTAGTTCGACCCTAGGGGTAGTTATTGTTAACCCAGGGAGGGTTAACAATAACTACCCCTCCTCATATCAGGTTACATATAAAAACAAAAAATGAAGTAAAATCTTATTTTAAGCAAATCGCGAACCTGACGCATATGAAGTCGCGGGTCACAGCTAGTTATTATTTAATTCTGCACGATTTAGTAAAATTGGGGCATATTTCTTTTGTAGATTCTATGATAGCTAGAAAGCAGTTTTCGTGGCTGTTATAATTTAATGATTTTCTTTTGTTTTTTCAACCTGAGACCACAGATACTTAATAAAGAAAGAAAGAAAGAAAATGTATTTATTTGTCGCAGAAACATACCGAGCATACAGGAAAAAAAAAACATTACACAAACAACGCTTAACAGATATAAAAAAAATATACAACAAGCAGGGAACCAATCTGAAGGGAATCTGATCTGATCTGCAGGGAACTAATCTGTAAGTGTCTTGTAAAAGACTTTATTTGGCATGCATTCAAAAAACTGGGTACTTGCAAACTGGAATCCAAAAGTTAACGAGCAACTTTAAACCAACGTTCTGGCTTCAGTGGCGCCTGGAAATATCAGTTCTTACGTCGAAATTTCTTCACAAATTCTTACTCTAGAAAATAGATTTTCCACATTACTGCCACATATTCTCACAGTTAACCTACTGCCAAGAATTCTTACGTTGTCAGCAAGAAAAATAGGCTTTCCATATCACCGGGTGCGATCGATATCTCAGATTTCACAGAAAATTTCTTCTGGCCCAGATTTCCACCACAGATAAGTAGCAACAGAACGTCAGGTCTGCACAAAGATCGAGATCAGGCACACGAACTCTATAAAAGAGCAATAGACCTGACTTATGTGTGGTCATAGTTTCATAGTTCCACCAACCTACGGACGTGGGGGGTCTTTTTTTTTTGGCGGTATGTAAATCATCGAATAAACCCTCTTAAGTGTCAGACTTCTACTGACTAAAAACCACCCATGTTCCTTCTTAGCTCTTTATGTCGAGGCTCCGCAGCCCCGACGCGGTCTCTTACAACATCCCGCAGCCCCGACGGGACGTGGGGGGGGGGGGGTCTTAAGTTTGAACCCAAGATAGGCAACTTAGATTTTTCGGATTCATGTGCATATTGTATAACTAGCTGACCCACGCAACTTCGTCTGCGTCACAATAATATATTGCTTACAACCTTCCTCGATAGATCGACTATCCAACATAGTAATATTTTTTCAATCAGTTTTCTAATATAGAAAGAATTTTCAAAGTCGTCCGAGTAATTTTTGAGTTGAATCGTAACAAACAAAAAATCTAATCTTTCCTCACTATAATATTAGTTTAGATTACCTTAGAATATCCCACTGCAGGGACTCAGGCCTCCTCTCTAGGAGTGGGATGGGCTATAATCCACCACGCGGGCCCAGTGCGGATTGGTAGATGTCACAATCTTCAAATTTTTGGTTCGAAGATATGCCGGTTTCCTTACGATGTTTACCTTCACCGTTTTGAGAGCAGTGGTGATGAAGTACAAAGTAATGCGCCTGCCTGAGTTCGAACCCACGACCAACTGTTCGTAAGTCGGAGCCGCCACCACTGGGCCACTGCTGCTCACAAAACAATATAGGTACAATAACACCTTGTAAATATTATGGTGCAATAAATATTTTGAATTTGAATTTCCCGGAGGCCAGAATCTCCACGTATCTACATCGGGTAATTATTTTATCGCGCGTACATTTTAACATTGCGATATCTTCTAAGATATTTGTTTAAACCATATAGAGTAAAAGAAACAAATATTTAATATTAAATTTCCTTTCTAACAAACATATATTTATTTAGATATAGATTAATACCATATGGGTTAAATAAGCTTCGCAAAAAATAATTCTATTTAATCTAACATTTCGATAGTAAAAAATGGTTACAGTGAGTCAATCTTAGTAGATAGATATATGCTGTCGCTGATTGTTTTGTAGAACTTTTTAAAAGGAATATTTCTTTAGTACTTAATATTTGCATAACTTAAACCATTTTCGCAGCGCACGCAACGGAAGCTCTCAATAAGGAATTTCGTATCCCGTTTTTGCAACATTTTTCATTTATGCTCCACTCCTATTGGTCGTAGCGTCATGTTATATAGCCTAAAGCTTTTCTCGATAAATGGACTATCTAACACAAAAAGATTTTTTCAATTCCAATCAGTAGATCCTGAGATCTTAGCGTTCAAACAAACAAACAAACTCTTCAGCTTTATAGTATTAGTATAGATTATCACTTGCTTCGCTGAAGGAATTTTATTTTGACAATATATGAAATTGAACCTACGGATTATAAAATTGATGAAATACTGTCAAAACATTGTTTATGATGTTGTTTTAGCTTACGAGTTGTGTTAGCTTAAGCTGAAACTCATTCCGTCGGGGCTATGGGTTTATCGAAAGAGATACCGTGGCTTCGGACACAAAGGGCTAAGAAGGAACATGGGTGGTTTTTAGTCAGTAGAAGTCTGACACTACCTACCGCTCTGCCCAGAGCGGGAGGAGTCGTTTGATGATTCCCCACCCACCAAAAAAAAAACACATTGGCGGCATAAAAACTTTGTCACCAGGTTAGACACTAACCTCGAGATAAAGAAGACCTTCTGCCTTTATCTGTCTATTGTATTCTAGCACGTTATATTCAAAGGCAAAGTCGGGGTAGTTTCTTTTGTATCCAATCCGGTTAATGATCGTTGTGCAGAAATAAGAATATTTCTTTGTCGAACTGGTCGCCGCCGCCGGTGCTAATGGTTTGATCTTTTTGAGTAAGAGTTAAAAGATTTTTTTATATGTTGAATAATTTTATGCTGGATTTACTTTGAGTTGTGTTTCGTTGTGTAATAACCTACCTACAGTGGTATCTTATAAGAATATATTACATTGGAATCGATTCATATTTTAATTACATGAAACCTTTTTCTAAATGGCTTTCAATAAAGTCAATGAAAATAATGTTAAGTAGTAGTACTTATGCCTCGGCCTAACCCTGCGGGAACTACAGGTACAAGATTAGGTTTTGTTAAAAACTAAAAAAAAACCTTTAAAAATAAGTTACAATTTTTGGCACCCCACAACCCAAGTTCCACAAGACGAAAATTAAAAGTTCGTAGTGAAAGTCAAGTTTCCCTGTCCTTAGTACATTTGGGTCGCGATTGACGATAGTTACTTGATTGCGTTCTCTTCTTCTCAAAGTTATAACACGTAGTTTCGTGGCATCTATGACATTTGTCGTCTGAATTAATGATTAGAGTTTCAGTTCAATTTCTGACTTATGTTATCATTTGTGCGTGGTTGGTAAAATGGTGAAACAATTTTGTATTTTTTTCAAATTAGGCTGATAATCAGCACTTTTCGAACGTCAAAATTTACTTTACTTTACTTATTTACAAGAGACAGTCCCCCGAAACGCCCACCCTTCGGCACTAGTGTTTTAGCTGGAAAAAAAAATGGCAGAACAAAACTCCCCAGCACACATCTGTCTGTTAGGTTGGTTAGAAGAACCAGACTCGTTTCAATAGTAAGGCGTAAGTTAAATTTAGATTTACTACAGACACTTGAATCAATAAAAAAAAGTATAAAATAATAAACAATGTAAAAAATAAAAAGTACCTACATAACATATCAGTAAACTAATTTTGTAATGTAAGGCACAAATGTTGTGTGTAATCTTTAATGCTTAATGGTGATTCTTTGAATGGATCAGCAAAAGGAAAGTGAGGCAATCATTGAACCCGTAGGGGCTGCGGGGTGTTCGAAAGAGATTGACGTGGCCATCGCATCGCATTCGCCAATGTTAAACAGGCCATTGTAATAGCTAATCGCCATCGAATTGGCCAATGTGATGCAGTGGCCAAGTCAATCTTTTATTTAAAGCATCAAAGGTTTTAAGTAGGGATTAAATATATTAACTGACTTGGTGTTACACGGATCTCACTACTTTTTACGGTAAAAGAACTGAGTTGCGCGGCTTGGCTTTTTTACAAGTTTTGTTTTTGGTGGGATCTCATTTATTTTTGTAGCGTCTCTCATTCTATCTATTTCGTTTAATGAATCAACAATACATGGGTTTATTCGAATTTGGAGCAGTATTATTCATCGATTTGAAGTACGTACTGCTACAGTACCTACTCGACAAGCTGAATCAAAAGTAAAAACTCGACAAGGTCAAGTCAGATCAGTTCCATATCATCATAATATTGCATTGATAGGCGATATACATATACGTGCAAAATTTCAGATCAATCAGAAACTAGGAAGTGTGTTAAATTTAAAAACTCGTAAATTCATTTACTGAAAATGTAACTAACTCTGTAATCCTATACAATAATAATGGGATTACTAAGTTGTTAATGCAGTTAGTGTATCTAGTAAACTAGACTGAAATTGTATATTTTTTTTAGTTTTTCCATGGTTTATACACTAAACACTAATTATATTTTAAATTTGAAGCTTCTATGTCTGCTAGAAGTGCCTTAGACTTTTGATGATCGGTCAGTCAGTCAGTCAGTCAGTCAGTCAGTGAGTGAGTGACAAAAGTAAAGGAACTTTGATTAGTTATAATTCTTAAACTTCTGGTTCAAATAGAATGAAATTTGAAATATACCGTGTCTATACAATGCTTAATTGGCTACTAAAAATTTAGGCTTCTAGTTTTATCCACAACGAAGTTATAGGAGGTCGAAAATGGCCTGAACTGGTTCGAGAAAAGGATGGTACGGCCGTGCCGCTTTATTGCTCGACTTGGCGCGGGCACGTGCCGTGCCCCCAGATAGGTGGTCTTTAAAAATTACATTGAGGTTTCCTAAACCATTTATTCTCAAAGTCAATCGCTTAAGAGATAGACACTTCCAAAGTGGTAAAATGTGCCCCCCCCCCCCTCTAACTTTTTAATCAAGCTAAAAATCTAAAAAAACTAATTGCTGTAGATCGCAATAAAAAAATTCAACAAAAATGGTTTGAACGACATAATTACAGTTAATAGTTTTTGAGATATAGCACTTTAAAAAAACCGCAAATATAACTTTGTCATCCATACAAACACCACAAAAAACAGTTGCCGCTATAACAACAAATGATACAAATAAAAGGGGGCTTCCTAACTTCAATGGTACGGAACCCTTCATGTGCAAAAAGTCCGACTTACACATGACCAGATTTTACAAATTAATGTTGACTATTTCTATCAAAAAAATTCAAAGAATCCCAAATGAACTGAATCAACTAAGGGAAGTTAGTTGATTCAGTTCATTTGGGATCCTTTGAATTTTTTTAACCAACCATTCAAAGCCAGCAACAACATTCAAAACCTAAGTGTTTTAACCAAGAATTTTCAAATGTAAATTAGTTTGCAAGAAACGTACAACGTGCAACGGTGGAGTTGCAACAGGAATACCTAAGAGTCTTGCAACAGGAATATCTAAGGGTGCTTACATATACAATCTTGTTTATTCGTACTTCTTGAATGGTTCCGCGAAACTCAAGCTCGGACATCATTCTATGTCAAAGTCCCTCACCATGGGATGCCCTCAGGGTTCGGTTATGGGTCCGTATGTATGGAACGTAGGCTTCGATGACTTCCTCGCGATTCCGCTTCCATGTGGCTGTTCATTAACCGGTTACGCGGATGACGGCCTGCTGCTCGTTCAGTCAAGTACTCGGGCTGGACTCGAAAATTTGGCTGACACTTGCCTAAAATTAATATCCCAGTGGGGCGCTCGTAACCGTTTGACCTTTGCACCATACAAAACGTTTCAACTTCTTTTAAAAGGTAATCTTAAATCATGTCCTAGTATTAAATTTAATAACGTTCCCGTGAAAAGGAAGCAGTCCGTGTGTTACCTTGGGTTTGTCTTAGAGAGGAATTTTTCATTCATTGAACACATAAAAACCGTCGGTGAAAAAGCTAAAAAGAACTTTTATGCCTTAACGAGAATATCTAAATCTACGTGGGGTTTATCATTTTTAACTCTAAAGACGATCTATGGGGCTACTTACTTGGGGTGTAGGTGCTATGGGGCACCAGTTTGGGCCGATAGGGCCACCATAGGAGCGGCACGACGTAAATTACTTCAAAGCCAGCGGTTGGCTTTGATTTTCTTGTGTAAAGCGTATAGGACGGTTAGTACTGAAGCCTTACCGGTACTGACAGGGGTACTTCCAGTCGATCTTGAAGTGCAGCGCCGTGCTTCAATGCTGCACTACTGCGCACGAGAGACCGCGGACGCAGACTTTTTATTGCATCGTGACCGTGCTAAAGTAGCTAGATTACTTAAACCACAGACTGACGTCTGGGAGGAACTTTTGTCTGAATGGCAATGTAGGTGGGATAATTCCATCAAAGGCCGACACCTCCACCAGTTCTTTCCATCCGTTCGTGAGCGGCTGGCCAGGACATGGCTGGAGGTGGATCACTGTGTTGCCCAATTTCTCACAGGTCATGGTAACTTTAAGAGTAAATTATTTTCCTTCAAGCTTGTTGCCTCGCCTTTCTGTCAATGTTCTACATCTGACTGCGAATATGAACAATCTGCACATCACATCTTATGGGAGTGTAGTCTTTGGGAGAATGAACGTAATATTATGTTAAATAGTGTACAGGTTACTTCCGGAGTTATTTATTACACGGACCTTGTAGAAACTAGAACAAATTTCCGTGCGTTCAAGCATTTTTGTCATACCTATTATTTTAATCAAATATAACAGCTCACAACTTAGGACCCAGTAATATTAATGACAATAATATCCGTGGTGCTAGGCAACTGGGCTTATCCCAGTTGTATACGTCCCTGTGTGCCTATTGGCCTTGTTCAGTTCTGTCTCCTGCTGATATGGAGGGAAGTGAATATTATGTTTTTCCTACTCCTCCGCTATTCTTTTCAGATTAATTTCGTTGCGGGATCCAAGACAGTTAAATCGTTTCTCTGGGACTTCGTCGGGCTTCATTGTCTCGGCGCTTTTCTTGTGGTCGCCACTGTTGATTCTGGCTTACAGGAGTTACAGTGGTTTGGGAATAGTGCGGCGGGCTTGTCCCAATTAAAAAAAAATAAACAAACAGGATTCCGTTACGGTACGGTTCCGGTACCGATCGGTGCAAGTATTAATATAATTATATGTTACCTTACGCACTGACTTATAAAGGGTGTAAAAGTACCCTTAACACAAACGAAAGGCATTTGTTCTCCCCACCACTGCGATCATTTTCTGGTTCTAGACCATACCTGGGAACTCCCTAGTTACGGGGTCAAAAATTTTTGCGTTCTGCTTGGTTGACGTATGTGTGAAGGGTTAATTTACACCCTGTATAGAAACGGTATTCATGTATCAAATATTTTCTTTAACCGGTTACGTTACTTTTTTGGTCCATTTTGTCAGATCTCTTTTACCTGTTTCCTTTTGCATGTTAACCCTGCATCGATTTGCCTGTTGCGGAAACCTGCTTTTATATGCAAGCACCCTAAGAGTTGCAACAGGAATAGCTAAGAGTCTACAATCAGATGCGGCTGACCGCTGCTCAACAATGTAGATCGTGAGAGTTTAAGCAAATGTATTCTAATATAAAATTAGCGTCCACTAGAGGTAGCATTGTTCTAGATTAAGTATTTGTTCCTGTTATTCAAGGGTGGTGATAATTGAAGGTTCAATAACTTATGGTTTGGCTTCGCCGCAGTCGGGTAAAAAGGTGGTGCTTTCCTAAATCGTTAGTTCTGTATTATAATTTTATTAAATGTTTAAAAATTTGATGGCTTGTGTCTGTGACCTTTAGGTATCTGGCTTGATATAAAACAGTTGGGTACGGTGAAGAGTTTTCCATCTTAGATTATTTTTACAGGAATAATTATTTTACAGGAATGATTATTTTTACAGCATGAACCAAGGTAATAGAATTTCGATCAAACATTGCCTGAAGAGCTGACATGGCAGCATATACACTCGCGAGCAACCAAATCGACTCAAGCCTTGTACACATACATTGATACAACTAAAATCATGAATGGAAATTATTAAAATGATATGTCATTCGAAAGCTTAAGATGTCAGCTTTAATTTGATATCATTATCATTGAAATCCATCCATCATTTTTTAAATAAATGATGTCTGAATGCAAGAGTAGGAAAAACGGGAATTTAGGAAAAAGGGTATGTGTCTCGTATTTGACAAATTAAACAAACAAAATTAAAAATAAAATTATTTTATTTAAATCAGTATTTCGTATTGCCCCCTCTAGCCCTAATTACATCCCGCAGTCTGTTTTTCATGGACCTTATCAATTTTTTGACATTTTCTTGAGGAATGCCGTCCCACTCCTCTAATAATGCTGTCTTTAGCTCGTCTACGCTTGAAGGGACTGGATTTCTGGCCCGAACTCTTCTTTTAAGCTCGTCCCATAAGTGCTCGATGGGATTCATGTCAGGACTGAGCGCAGGCCAGTCCATCGTGCGTAATTCGACCTCTTGCAGAAACTGTCGAGTGACTCGTGCCGTGTGGCAGCGGGCATTGTCGTGCATTAACACGAAGTCTTCACCGACAAACCCTGCGTAGGGCACAACATGATCCAGTAGAATGTCGGTGATGTACCGATCAGCTGTTAGCCCGCCTCCTCGGCCGCCCCCAGGCACGAAAACAAGTTCGGTTTTTCCCTCTAAAGAGATACCAGCCCACATCATGCAGGAACCGCCGCCATATGCCACTGTTTCAGCGAAACAACATTGGGCAAATCGTTCTCCCGGACGCCTGTAGACTCGGCCTCTCCTGTCACTGCCATGCAGACACATTCTGCACTCATCAGTAAACAGGACCGATCGCCATTGCGCAACGCTCCAATTGAGATGCTCTCGAGCAAATTGAAGGCGCGCTTGTCGGTGGCCTGCAGTCAACTTAGGGCCCGTCGCAGGTCTTTTTGGCGTCAAGTTGGCTTCCTTCAAGCGTCTTCTCACTGTCCACTCGCTGACAGCCACTTGTCGTACACGTCTCAGTTCTTGCTGCACATCAACGCCCGTAAGGTGTCGATGTCGGCAACAACTTGAGCGGCTTCTTCTGGTGTGGTATCCATGGGTTAGCGAAAACAAGGAATGCAATTTACGGAGATGTGTACCGGTCAACTTGTAACAAGCAACTGATAAGATAAACCGGAAGTGGGGGGGTTTTATAGCGGGAGCAGGTAGCGCAAGTCGTGGATTCCTAAAGAGGTAATTTACGCTGACGGCCAATTAAAATGTGTCAATAAATCAGCGCTTAGTTTTTTTTTAAGGTATTGATGTTAATTGAAAGCCTAATTCTTCAGCTTTCGAATGACATATCACTTTTGTAATTACCATTTATCGTTTTAGGAAAATCAATGTATATGTGCGCCGTCTAGGCTTGAGTCGATTTGGTTGCTCGCGAGTGTAGATTTGGAACAGGGACCTACAATAATAATTATTATTAACCACTTGATTAATTCCTGCAGTACTTAAAGTTTATGCAAAGAAACTCACTTTCACTATAACTTTAATCATCATCATCATCATCATCAAATTAAGATTACTTGGTTGTCATGATAAATTTTACATGGTTCTTGCTATGGACATTTCTGATTTTTTGCAAGTTCACTGTCCCACTTACCGTGCCCCAGATTTCCCTAGCAAAAGAAATGCACACCTTTGCACCTGTCGGCGACAAATTGAGGGCATAATTTAGTAAGTTTTTGCGATCACGCCCCCAAAAAGAAACTGAGGTAATAATGAGAGCGTCGGGTACAGTGCACCACTAAAGCTGTGGTTAATGATAAGGAAGTGTTTGTGGAGTGTGTGTGAAGTAATGGGAGGACAGCACGTTTGTGCGACTTGAAGAGTTTATTTGCGAAGAAGGGAGCTGTTTTTTTACATTATTTATACAAAGTCAATTTTGCACTATTTGAGATCAGATATATTTAGTAAAGTTTATTAGCTTCCTTGAAGTAAATAATAACGTTTCATCACGCTTGTAATCTACGAACGGATGGGCAGAGGTAAACCAATTAGTACACTATGGCAAAGTGTTGTGGTTTATCGGTCTGGAATTTCTCGAAAGCAGCCACGGTATCAAGATTTATGCTAGTTGATGGAAATGGGGTCGCGACCCACACATGGGACTTAAATAATTATAACTGGCAAAATGTGAGTGTATTATTAGATACACATCTGTCTAACCAGCCTGTCCTCTGTCTTATTGGCGTAATGTTTCGTGATGTATCAAACAATATCCGTCTGTATATTTAGCATCCGTACCAACAGCAAACAGGACACTATCCCACTTAATTCTTACAATACAGGATGATCCATGTCTCTAACAGGATGTCCTATTTGTTCAGGACAAATATTTGCAGGCCTCAAGACATTTGTCCGACTCTGTTTATTTGAATGTTTGTCCACGTGGTTTGAACGTACTTGTGTAGTGGCTAAGCCGAAGGGAATCCTTGTGGTGTTTGAGTGGGTCGCGTTTATTTTGTTCTCTGACTTATAAGGGGTTCAGTGAGTATTCGTGGTGAATGAGATGTACGAGTAAGCCGTAAAAATTTTGTGGTTTGGGAGAAGTTGGCACATTTAAATATTTTTTTATTATTAAGCCTTTATTGCCAACACAAAATACATAATTTGAAACTTCATATTTATCATGCAATTAAATTGATTTACATTACATAACATGCAACATTTCATATACATTTCCAATTCATTACTATTAAGTTAAATTACAATTGCAATCATTACTACATTAATTAGATTTTCAATTAGCATTCACATTAAGTTCATTCTTAATACAATTGCAATTATTATAAGTAGTGTTATAGTTATCATTGATTTTAGTTACTAATATTATTAGGTTGAATGTCGGCGTGTCTTTGCGACACGAAGGCCTCCTCCAGCTCTTTCCACTCAGCTCTTATTTGCGTTAACCTGTGCCATAATAATAATAATAATAATAATAATAATAATAATAATAATCTTTATTATGAACATCTTACAAGGTTTCTTTGAGGTGAGACCCTGACCTCCAAACTAGTAAAATACTGTATCATGAAGGTCAGTTCCTTCCCTTCACAAACGTGTTATTAAATACGAGTACAGTAGGTCCATAATTTTAACGTAGGCTAACTTCTATCTTAGGCTAGCAAACAAAAAAAATATATAACTAGATTTCAGTATAACTAAAATCAGAAAATAACGGTAAAAAATAAAAGAAAAAGGAATGTGCGTGTGTGTAGTTGTGTGTGTGTGTAGTTGTGTGTGTGTGTGTGTGTGTGTGTAGTTGTGTGTGTGTGTAGTTGTGCGTGTGTGTGTGTATCTATAATGGACCTGCATGCCTTTTTATTTCGTCAGACCAACGTTTTCTTTGCCTTCCGCGTTTCCGCTTTGTTTGGAATCTAGGGGTCCAATCTGTTATGGCCTTTGTCCATTTGTTTCTCTGTTCTCTCATCATGTGTCCTACCCACCTCCATTTGAGTCTTTGGGTTTTCTTAACAACATCTTCGATTTTGGTGATATTCCTAAGATCTACAGCTCTCTTTCTGTCTCTTTTTGTGTAACCCAGTATACTCCTCTCCATTGCTCTTTGACATGTTATCAGTTTTTGGTTTTGTTTTTGTGTGTTTGGCCAGGTCTGGCACCCATAGGTCAGAATTGGTAGTATGCATGTTTTGTATACTTTCCGTTTTATTGCAATGTGATATTTATTACCTTTTAGTACCTCTTTGAGCGACCAAAATCTCTTCCAGGCATTGGCTACCCGCCTTTCTATTTCTGAATTCATTTGGTTGCTGAATGCAATAATTTGTCCCAAGTATATATAGGAATTGACATATTCTATTTCTTCCCCTCTACTGTGATACTCATTTGGGATTTGTTTGTTATAATCTTGGTCTTTGTTTTATTTATTGTTAGTCCCACTTTTTTGCTTTCACATGACAAGACTTGTCATGTTTTTAAGGCTTACCGGGTTATCTGATATCAGTATTATGTCATCTGCGAACCTCAAGTGATTTAAACGTGTCCCATTTATGTTAATCCCCATGTTGTCCCATTCATTTTCCCTGATGACTTCTTCTAGCACGGACGGAAAAAGTTTTGGTGAGAGTGGGTCTCCCTGCCTCACACCCCTGAGTATCGGGAAAATTTCCCCTTCCGTTTCCAGTTTAATTCGTGCTTTGCTGTTGGAATATACATTTTTTATTAACCTTATATACTTGTTTTCTATTCCTGGATTTTTCAGGGCTTCCCAAATGTACTGATGTTCGAGGCAGTCAAATGCTTTGTTATAATCCACAAATGCCATGTATAGCGGGTAATGATATTCTTGACATTTTTCAATAAGCTGTTTAACCACATGTATGTGGTCTATTGTTGCAAATCCCGATCGGAATCCAGCCTGTTCTCTTAATTGTTGTTCGTCAAGTTTTTTGGTGATACGTTTTAGTATTATTTTTGAGAACACCTTGTAAATGTTATGTATATGCTTGTGCACATATAATACATAGATCTTATTGTTCAGGTTCTTCAGAAAATAACGTGTACGAGGCAAAAAGAGTATGTAAGGATTGTAGTAGGTGGCGTTCTATGATTTCTGCATACCCTAATGTGAAAATAGCCTTAGTTTATGTTTGAATGTATACTTAGATACCTACTTGTACATACATTAATATGCAAAGATGTGGAAACTTGACATGCCTTGATGGTGTTATCCCATTGTTAGGCAAAATCTCCCAATAACTTGAAATTATTTTCATTCCGTTCGATTTTTGATTCAATCGATGTGTGCTTGTGTGTTTTTCTTTCATATCTTGACATAAAAAGGCTAAATATAAACACAAAGGTTGACTGTTTGACTGTACCTAGTGAAACCGTGTACGCGGATAATATATCCTGGGGATTGACCTGCTTTTGTGTGCAGTAAGCTCAATGTTGGCAGAAATTGAAGCTCTGTTACATCAAACCGGGTATTGTGGTGAACCGCAAAAGAGATGAAGGAACGAACTGGACAAAATAAATGACATTCGTATTCCTTTGGATTATCTGAGGTTAAATTGACTAAGCTGTTGCGAAGTTTGTTTTGGGAGCAAGGATATAACCAAATCAACTTTCGATGTTATCATCTTTGATTTTCAGCGTTCAGATAACATTCGGTGGAAATATTTGTAGGTGGTATGAAAGGATGTATTTCGGAAAATTAACTTTCTTCGTCAAAAGCCTTTTTTTAACATAAATTAATCCAAGAACCAAACATTCCAAGATTATGTATGATATTATATATATATTATAATATATTATTATATTATATATATTATATTATATTATTATGATATCTACCGGCCCGAACTGGGCCAGGGTGGCGGGTGTTCCCTCTCAAAGAATGTCCACGTCACAAGGTCACAGAATCCCTCTGTGACCTTGTGACGTGGACATTGCTGGGGTTGTTGTTCCGCCAGTTCTTCTTTCCAGCTAAAACCCTAGGAAGAGTCGAATGGCGGACGTTTTGGAGGACTGTCGTTTGTAAACGTTGACCTTCAAAAAGTGCTGATTATCAGCCTAATAAGATTAATTTCGTTTTGCTTTTCATGAAAAAAAGATTTCGGATTGATTGATTTGATTTAAATTAAAAGATAAATAATAATTTCCTTACAATTTAACACACTAAGCGAAATAAAACGCAAACGAAAATGATTTTCTACCCAAAACTAAAACTAATCAAAATCCATTTCAGCTCAAGATAGAATACTTATTATATCTATAAATAGGTGTATAATAAATTCCCCAAGAGCATACAGCAAGATTAATACCACGCATACTACGACCGTTAGGATTCTCTTGATAGACAAATTGACACTTTTGACGATCGAGACCCTTGTCACACGACAAAGGAGTGCTAGGGGCGACATTGTGTACCTTTCAGGTAGAGGGTAGTTTTATAGGGATGCGGAAGTGGAGAATGGATGTGTAAGGGCGGTTTTTTGGAATGGTTTTTTATCTTTGAGCTTGTGATGTTACATTGTGTTTGGGGGAAAACTATGGTGTCAATATTTCTTGTTATGGGTGCAGGAATGTTTACTGACTAACAAAAATGTGATTCTAGTAAGTCCGTCTGTTAGATTATCGAAAAATATTGGATACGTATTTTTTGTTTTATCAAATCAATAAAAATTGACGAAAATACAACGCGTCAGAGATTTGAGTGGAGGTTTGTGACGTCACTGACCTAAAAAAAAATGCAATAATAATGTCTTAGAATATGACGTCACACGAGTTTTCAAAGCACTTCATCGTCTTCATTGTTTGTATCCGTGAAAAAAGAAAAATACGTGTCCAATATTTTTTGGAAATCTATTTTATTTAACTATTTATTTTTTATTTATGTACACACAGTAGACAACACAGGAAAATTATAAAATATAACATTAGAGTACAAAGGTACTGCTTATTTCTCAAGAAATTTCTGCCAGCAGACCTGCAAAAGGAGAAATGAAAAAAGAAATGTAGACTATAGTGTGTGAGAAGCGGAAAAGAATTCTGTGATTATGTGTCGTACGTAACTAACTTAACCTATATAACAATATATACACATATAAGAAAATAATAATATATACGTATATTAATACACAAAGTTAATATATATAAACAAATAAAATATATACTTATGTACATAAAAATCACAATGGAGAGGAAAGGTAATATTCTTTCACTCTGGTTTTGAATAATGAGATAGTCTTAAGGTCCCGAATGCTAGGCGGAAGTGAGTTCCACAACCTTACAGCATGGACAGAGAAGGAATAGGAGTAATAGCTGGATTTGTGAGGAGGGGATTTAAGTATGGATCTAAGGTGAGATCTACACGGAGCATCAGTGGAGCGGGCATAAGAAAAACGCTCGCGCAGGTAAGAAGGATAGGACGGGTTGTGTAGGATATTGAAGAGGAGACATAGGATCCTAGTGTTCCTGCGAAGACGGATTGGGAGCCACTTGAGTTCTTTGCGAAGGTGAGAAACGTGGTCATATTTACGGAGACCATAAATAAAGCGAATACATAAATTTTGCAACCGCTCAAGCTTATTTAATAGCTCCTCAGTAGCATCCAGGTAGCAGGCGTCGGCATAATCTATTATCGGCTGAATAAGCGTTTGAGCCAGATTAATTTTAGTCTTCAAAGGCAGGAGACTCTGAAGGGATTTCAGTGAATGAAAGGAGAAGTGTACCTTGCGACTGACCTCGTTGACCTGAGCTCGCCACGACATATTGGAGTCAATAGTTACACCCAGATCTTTGGCAGTATCTGTATAGTCGATGCGAACACCATCGAGGTACAAAGGCATCAAGGATGCAACAACAGCCGCACCACAAACATATCGGCTGCCTATAACCATGGCCTGAGATTTGGTTGGGTTAATCTGTAATCCAAATGACTTAGCCCAGGCACTAATACAAGCCAGGTCATGATTCACAGCAGCAATCGCGGAATCCGCATCAGCTACAGTGAAATGCCGGTAGAGCTGCAAGTCATCTGCATACAGGTGGGAATTGGAAGAGATAACACTGGTAACCATGTTAATAAAAATTGAAAAAAGAAGAGGAGAGAGAACGCTACCCTGAGGAACACCCTCGGTGAGGTTACACCAATCAGAGAAAGTATCATCAAGGCGAACACACTGAGAGCGTCCCCGAAGATATGAATTGAACCAGGCTAAAGCAGAAGAAGAGAAATTCAAAGATTTGAGGATACCAAGCAGAATGTCGAAATCCACTGAATTGAAGGCACTACTAAAGTCAAGAAGTACAAGAACGGTAAGTGACTTATTCTCCATTGCCCAGCGGATATCGTCAGTCACTTTCAATAGTGCAGTGACAGTACTATGACCTGAGCGGAAACCAGATTGGAAAGAGGATATTAAAGAGTTGGACGACAAGAAACATGTTAATTGTTTATGAACTAAATGCTCAAAAACTTTAGAAAGAAATGGAAGAATAGAAATAGGTCTAAAGTGGGATAGCGAAGATGGATTGTTAGTTTTAGGTAAGGGTATAATGTGAGCCTGCTTCCAAGCTAAAGGAAAAGAGGTAGAAGAAAAAGAATGATTAAAGATGTGAGTAAGAACCGGAAGTAAAGAGCGAAGGATAAGATTAACCATTCTAGAACACAGCTTATCGTTACCGACTGCAGAAGATGTAATCGCAAGAACAGATTTCTTAACATCATCCTCAGAAACATCGCTAAGGTTAAAAGGAATACATTGTGGCAACGGCAATCTGGAAAGGCTCTTCAGGGTAGCAGCTTTGACAGTTGAATCGAGAGAAAAGGGAAGGAAAGAGAAATGTTTATTGAGGTCGTTGAGGTTCACATCTTTGCATTGATTGGTAGGTGATTTGCCTATGCCTACAGTTTTGAGGAATTTCCAAACATCGGAAGAACTACGGTTGTTGAGTTGATCGTGGAAATAGCGTCTCTTGGCATCTTGACACAGACGACTGCAGCGATTGCGGAGCGATTTATAATAAGAGAGATTCAGCTCTGATGGTCTGCGCTTATAACGACTTTGAGCTTTATCCCTACGTGCCATAAGCTCTTTTATTTGTGTGGTAATCCAAGGAGCAGGGTTATGTCTCACTTTGACACGTCGGATAGGAGCATGTTGGTCAAACAAGTCGAGAACTTTTGTGTTGAAATCGCTTACCTTCTCTTCGATACTTTCCGCTGAGACCAGAGAGGACCAGTCGAGATTGTTGGCATCACGCTGCAAAGCCTCCAGGTCTATGCCTTTGTAGTTACGCAGATATAATAGCTGGGGCTTACGCTTAGGCACACGGATGCGATACGACAAATAAATGAGATCGTGGTAGGAGAAAGTAGCAGTGAGTTGACCATGATACTTAACATTATTAGGAGAAGAAACAATGATAAGGTCTAGAAAAGAAGGTGTACAATTAGGAAAATAGTGAGTAGGAGAGAGAGGCAATACTTGAAGATTAAAAGAAGACAATATGGAGAGGAGTTTGAGAGAGCGAGCGTCGTTTTTAATCAAGCAAGTATTAAAGTCACCCATCAAAATTACGTGCTCGTATAACGGACAAAGGTCATTGAGAGTGGAATCAAGAGAATCGAAGTAGTCAATATGTAGATTAGGACTATAAAGCACTGCAAGTAAAACTTTGGCATGATGAAAAGAAATTTCTAAAAACAAATATTCAGCCGATTCAGAATATCGTGAAGGAGATGAGCTGACCACCTTGTAGGGTAAATCAGCACGCAAGTATATAGCAACACCTCCTCCACCCTTACCAGTTCTATCATTGCGGATCAAAGCGAAGCCAGGGAGAGAAAATTGAGTAGAAAGGAGAGAAGGCTTCAAAAAAGATTCCGAAATTAATATGGCGTCCAGGTGGGCACTGCTAAAGGATGCCAGAAGATCAGAATAGTGACCAGGAACACTCTGAGCATTAATGTGTGCTATATGTAGATTCTTAGGGTCATTGGAGAAAAGAGAAGAAATTTTATCGTGTAAAATAAGTGGTGAGGAACAGTCACTGTCCGCACTAACAAAACTATCAGAGGAAGAACACGAGAAGAAGCTGTCGTTAAGATCAACTATATCTTCCATTAAAATATATATAAATAAATATATGTCTAAATAATAAATAACAATATTCCTAAAATTAAGTTAAAATTAAATAAACAAAGTATGGGTTTCCCACTGAAAGAAAAACCACCCCAACTCGCTAGTGTATTGGCAGAAATTTTACACCATTTTTAAGTTACACTAAAATTAATCGTTACACTAAAGTTAAACGTTTATACGAGAAAATGAAGAAGACAAAATTACACAAAAATCGATTTCACAACGATCGAACTAAGTTCGAGTAGGACGTAAAACGAAACGTATTAAGTGACACATAAAATGAAAGTGACAGCTGTCAACAACTGACGTTTTGGCCGTAAACAAACAGACAGTCACGATATTCGACAACAATATTATACCCGGTATTAACAATTTATATATAAAAATGAAAGGTTCGGCGGTAAAGAGAATAAAATAACTTGTTTAACCACCGGCACAAGAAACAAAATGATTGCATTAATGTAAATAGACTGCACAACGGTATCCACATGAGTTACTTGCGCAGACGCGTCTTTCTTGATCTCTTGCCAGGAGTAGCCGTGGACGTTGCGGTATTAGGTGACCCAAGTTCTTCGGACTGTACCAAATCCTCCGTGTCGGCTGCCGTGTCTATCTGACGGACTAATTATTAGATTTTTTTGTTAACTACCCTATTAGATATATTTCGTGTTTGTAGAAGAGACAGTGTGACGGTTGACGAGAGAGAATCATCTTCATTTCTTTACTGCCTCGTTGGTCTACTGGTTGCAATTGTGACTGCTGATCGTGCCGTCCTGGCTTCGATTGCCGGGTCGTATAAATTATATGTTTTTTGGGTTTGTCCATAACGAATTTCTCAGTAGCAGTAATGAGTTCTCGATTTGTGCCCGATTGATGGCAATAAGCTCACCCCATCTTACATGGGACTAAATATAATAGATAAAATGTAGGCGTAAGTAATCCTTTGGGACAAAAATAAACTAATTAGTCCGTTGGATATTTTTCCAAAAAATATTGTACACGTATTTTTTCTTATACACATAAACAAAAAATGAACACATACAGATACAGTGCTTTGAAAACTCGTGAACTCTTCGAAAACGTCACATGTCAGTACATTTTTTACCTAAAAATGACGTCAGAACTCCCCACTCATGATCTTTGACGCGTTTTATTTTCGTAATTTTTTATTAATTTGATAAAACAAAAAAAACGTATTCAATATTTTTTCGATAATCTAACAGACGGACTAATTAGAATCACATTTTTTTGACTCAGTCCGATCCCCTATTACAGACGTCATTATCATAACCTGCCTTGCCGTTCCCCAACTTGTAGGGGTCAGTTCAAACCGGCCAAACTTAAATTAATTTCGAATTAAATTGCGGAGTAGAAAATAAGTAAAATAACTCGAGAGCCCTCTTTCGTTTCTTTCCGTAAAAACTGCTAAAGGTTTGAGAGTCTCAGTGAGAAACTTAAGGAGTTCTGTGCACCTCTCTTTTAGCCGGGTAGTGCTTGCCAGATGAAGTGAATGGTACTTGACTGCAATTTGTAGGCACTTGTAACTAATGTGCGCATGTCAATTTGTAAAGTGAATTTAAGAGTTTTATACACTGTGACAGTTTTGTTCGTCTATTTCTTCCACGTTTCATTGGTCTCCCTTTACTATTGTAGTTTATACTCTCAATACTCATAAACTCACTTGAGCTCAAAAAATATCTGCTCCTTTCAATGAAGGCTTAATGAAAAAGAAAAACATCGTAAGGCAATGATTGTAATACATTTGTATAGACAATTGCAGCCCAGTTCTCTCATAATATAGGGTTTCAAGAACAATCATTCTGCATGAGAAAACGCATTTTCCTTTATAATCTTACATGTAATAGGATAATTACAGGCTAATTATTATTAATTACAATCTATTCATATGCGGAAGTCGCTGAGTAACACTCATTCTCATCAAATTACACCTCCCCCCTATGACTCCCTAATGAGCAATTTAAGGCTTAAACACATTCATTCATAAACTCCATTCATATATATGTTTACCACCATTTATAATAATGAGATTATTACAAAACTTTTGTTGTAAAATCTAATTAAAATACGAATCTTAATTAAAATTTACAAACAATAGAAGATTTAAGGGAGTCCACGTGGCATGAGGGTTTCTCGGAATGTTTTAAATTAATTGCCTTAGTTTAAATGTTTAGTAATGTTTATTAATTAATTTTTGGAATGTTATTTAATGATTTGTTGTAAGTTACGTTTGCAATTGATTTTGGAACCTTTGATTAGCGAATCTAGATTGTTATAGAAAGAGGTAATTATTTATTTTATTTGTTACTACATTTAGTACACTAAATTAATTAATCCTTTTACTCGGTCTTCTCGCAGAACCACAAGCATTCTAACATTATCGTCTTCCATTCATCAGCAAACAAATTCGTAATAATTAATAATGACGTGGAAACAGAAAAAAAAACCTGCAAATAAATGATCGTGTTGCGTTCACATTGACATACCTGTAATAGGGATGTTTAGTGACTTAAAAAAATATGATTCTAATTACTCCATCTGTTAGATTATCGAAAAATACTAACGTATTTTTTGTTTTATCAAATCAATAAAAAATTACGAAGATAAAACGCGTCAACGATTTGAGTCGGGTTGTGACGTCACTCACCAGTAAAGAATGCCATTCTAATGTCTTAGAAAATGACGTCACACGAGTTGTCCAATATTTTTTGGAAATCTATCTGACGGACTAATTAGTTTGTTTTGGTTAACTATCTTATTCCCATTATGTTTGATGATGCTTCTTTGGTATTATCTGACCTGGTTGTCAGATAGTTAACATAGCTTCCAACAATATCACTAAAATCGAATTAAAAACGCCGTATTTACGTTACGTTTAAACCGTGCGCTCGTGCAAGGGCCTGCCAATTGATCCAGTTTGTTAAAACTTAAAAAAATCATTACGCTTCCTTTTGATTTCGCCGTAGTCGGGTAAAAAAACTGACTTAATAACGTGAATTTTACGTAAACTATATTTCAATTGTAATAAAGAATAAAAGAGAAAATATACTTTTCTTAGAAGTAATAAATTATTTCTAAGAAAAGTGCATTGTTCTGTTTACAATGTCTGTACCTACTAACAATATTATTCTCTACAAAATGAAGATTAATTAAGCTTATTATAGCTGAACTCCTCTATTGTGATGGAAGATGTTTTCTTGTAGAAATATTGTAATACCTTCTCATTGTATTTAATGATTTGGTAAAACTGGTTTTTGTGAGTTCAATCTGTGAAGTCAAAGTCCTTAAGATATCTGTAAAGGTCATCAATATGTGACTTCACAGCTTCATTTGAGTTCACAGAGGCTGCGAATTGTCTATACAAATTAATTTTTATTCTTCTTGAGTAATGCCTGTAGAGCAATCATTTTATTTTACTTAAAATCGAGGGTTAGATTTATGTCCCTCGGCCACCTCTTGCGCCCGGCCCTGGTGCAAGCCATGGTCCGGGGCGAGGAGGAATGGGACGCCGTCGCCTCCTTCTGCGAAGCAGTGATGCTAGCGAAGGAGGTGGCGAAACGCGAGAGAGAGAGAAACTCTCGTCCCAGCCGCCGCGGGAGGCGTTCCGGGCGTCGGGGGTCCCACGATGACCTCCGGCCACCGTAGACGCGGGCCTGTGGACGGTGAGTGATGGGCTAACTCGCCGTCCGTCCGTCTTACGACGAAAACAGGCCGTGTCGATGGCGCGTTCGTGTTCCACGCGCGCCTCAAAGAGATGTCAGAACATGGGAGGGGCCCGAAAGGGCCGACGCCCGTCGGGGCCGCGGGTTGTCCACAGGTTATCGCGGCCTCGACATAGAGGGCGAAGAAGGAACATCGGTGGTTTTTAGTCAGTAGAAGTCTGACACTCCCTTTCGCTCTGCCCAAGAGCGGAAGGAGTTATTCGATGATTTTACACCCGCCAAAAAAAAAAAAAAGATTTATGTTCCTGTCATTTCCTCTTTTTCAGTAATAATACATATCAATTAAAGAAAAATTGCCCAAAAGTGCCTCATTTCTACAACCGTGAATAGAGGTCTAGCAAAAAATAAAAAAAGCAAAATGTTGCCTCACGCTACGAGTTGACAAATAGTTATTGTAATATTTATAATTTTATGATATTTCGGCTAGTCACAGATTAAATTAAGTACGAGTACCTCCACAGTTCCTATCAATATATTCCATGCGAACATACGAGTTTGCATTAATACTATTAGTGAGATTTATTCTCGGCTCGTATTTATGTACAAAGTTGCATGTAAACAGTAAGCAGGAAGCGAATCTGAAGCCATGTCTCATTTCGTTTCATTTGAGATTAGAGGACAAATACAGAACTTGCTTATTTACGCCGATCGGTTCGGGTAAAGTGATGGTTGGAGTCTTCGAAAAAGTTTTGAAGAAACAAAGCTTTATTACAAAAATTAAATGAATTATGACGCCACTCACTTATAATAAAGTATATACAAGTATCAAAAAGAAAAGGGTTACAGGGCGTCTAAACATTCGTCCACATCGCTGTCAACAAGAAAAGTGCCCAGAAGGCTGGCAGCATTCCCACGTTGGATGGCAATGTTGATATTTTGGCTAGAGAATAGGCTAGCCCTCTGGTCACGTGAAGAGTCGACCAACCGCTTGTCAATTTCCTTTAATATAAGGTGAGCACTCGGACCCCAAGGCCCCAGTGTTTCAACCCCAAACCGCTCAAATACATGCCTGCCAATTAAGTTAATGTATTTGCGCCGTTTGAAGTTTTCAGTACCTGCAGCAGCCGCCAAAGCACAGCTCACCGTGCAAGGAAGATAGGATGGTGGAAGGGTGTCGACGCAAGTTGTGTCCCACATCAAAGGCCTACCCAACTTCCATATTACTTCCAAGTTACTACAATATTATCTTTTTAATAGATTTTTAACTTTATCGCTAACGCATTAGGTTCAAGGTTGATTGGAAAAAAATACAGTTTCGGTAGCTTGATGTGGTAGCATGTGTATAAGTACTAAGATAAAACAAAAATGGCCGATGTAGCTCAAATATTACTCAATTCAAATTAAACTGGGATAGGCGTGTGTGCATCAACTGTGGGTCAAAATAACGGGAAACTGGCGCTGTAGCACAATGTGGTGAGGTTTCGAAGGATAACAAATCCAATAGGCCCCAAAGTATAACGATTTGGAAGGAAGACGCGCGGGTTCGCAAGAAATCGAAGGAGTGGAGGGAAAGGTTCTTGCCTAGGAGCTGGACAGGCTAATGTAGAGTTTAAGTTCGCCATTCTAGATGGCGCATGCGACCTGCAAGTGTAACCATGTATAAACGGGTGTTTCCCTTTAAATAGTTGCAATTTCAGTCTTAGTTTCTGTGGTCACCAGATACTATCAATCCTCGCCCTTAAAGATTGATCTCAGTAAAAATCGACCTTAAATGATGTTCAAATAAAAATTGTCTCAAGAAAATTAAGTAAATTAATAGCGATTTGAATCAATATACTCTAGTTAAGAATACCCCATAAACCGGGCCTTAGGGTGCCTCATCGGTACTTAACTAAAAAAAAATACCCACTGACGCCAATATAAAAATGATGTCTACTAAAATAATAATAAAATTGGGTCAAATTCCCGCAATAATTCGCACGATAATGGATCACGACATTTGATTGACACCTTCGCATTAGCAAAATGAAACAGTTGTCTTTGCTTAGGGCCCGGGCAGATGCTCAAGAAATCGACCAAAAACTTTTATAGCTTTTTGGGCGGGAAATATAAATAGTTGGCTCAATAAAATAAATTGTATTGTTTTGCTTTATTCATCAATCATTAATTGATGCAAGTAGAAATTATTCTATGGTAATGTCGGACATAATAATATTTGTTAGGTAAATTGATTGGAATTTTTATTTAAAGACAAATGTTGGCTTCTTAAAATTTAATATTTTGGTAAGTACCTTACGAGTACTTAATTCACCATTGTTATGATTTTATTTTGAAGAACTTCAAAACTATGCCCTACTTTAGTACATAGATTTAAAGCCTCGAAAAAATTTTCTATAAGAAAATGGTGTTAAAGGTATGTGGATGTACTAAGTCCCATTTAATTAAGGGCGAGTCTATTGTCATCAATCGTGCACAAATCCAGACTCCGTGTCTGCAACTGAGTATTTCAAAACCCAATAAAACTTCGCTCCAGCCGGGAATCGGACCTAAAACCTCATGCTCAACCGTCGTTCTTGTGACCACGAGACCACCGGGGCAGTCGAGCAGCTTCATACACTTACACTGGAAGCCAACCCGAACATACTTGAGAACAGGCGAGACAGTTGACAAAATGGTTAATAACACACATACATACAGAAACTCATGCCATTTTCCCATGGGGGTAATCAGAAACAGAACGCCAGCAGCTACGATCCTTACATACTCCTTTGATTAATTACTTGACTGTATAACCTACTTGTCGCAGTTACGACGTGCAATATTTATATTTTTCTTTTTTAATTTCCCTGCTTGTTGTATTTTACTTTTTTTTTAATATCTGTTAAGCGTTGTTTGTGTATTGTTTTATTTCCTGTATGCATGTATGTTTCTGTGACAAATAAACATTTTTTCTTTCTTTATAATTAACTTGTAGATGCACCTGTAGCTCGTTTTTATACTTACATAATTAAATAGGCTTGTAACAGTCTAGACTTCATTTATCTTTACAGGTTTAACTTTACAGGCAGTATGAGTTTAATTTTTTTTTGGGGGGTGGGAAATCATCAAATGACTCCTCCTGCTCTGGGCAGACCGGTAGGTAGTGTCAGACTTCTACTGACTAAAAAACACCCATGTTCCTTCTTAGCCCTTTGTGTCCGAAGCCACGGTATCTCTTTCGATAAACCCATAGCCCCGACAGAATGAGTTTCATCTTAAGCTAACACAACTCGTAAGCTAAAACAACATCATAAACAATGTTTTGACAGTATTTCATCAATTTTATAATCCGTAGGTTCAATTTCATATATTGTTCAAATAAAATTCTACTAAAGCCAGCCTAACTAGGCGAACGTGTCCAAAGCTCAATTAGTTATAACAAAAATGATATCGTTCACCCGATAGTAGGAAAATTAATAAAGTATTCGTTATTGACACTATGATTGATTATATCCGACACGTCACTGATGATTGATCAGTGAGGACAACACAGTGTTCGGTAGGGATGGGATTTGTTTAGTTCTAAATGTTAGTTTGTTTTCTTTTTGACTGCATTTATAGCGCAGAGTTACTGTTTTACAGTCGGATTTTGATTGAGTTAGTGTGTTGAAGTTAACCAATTATGGTTTTACGATATTCTAGTCTCAAAATTATTTAGCAAGCAGAAGTTAGTCAATATTATAGTTTAAAGATATTTTCTTCTCAAAATTGAAATACAATATAGTTTAAGAGAAACTTGACCATAATATTTTTAAACCTGAAGCACACGCACGAACGCGCAGTGTAAGGTTACGGAAATATGATGATTTTTATATTTTTTTATAAACTAGCTTTTGCCCGCGACTTCGTCCGCGTGGTAGTCGAGATCAGACATCGTAGAGGATACAATATACAACCAACCAATGATCATATATAGCCTAGCCTTGGGAGATGCATGTAAGGAATATTTGCGCAAAATTTTAACAGAATCTGTGCAGTAGTTTATGCGCCAACTCATAACATAGCTTTGGATTTTTAAATTTTTTAGAAGTACCCTTAACGCAAATGAAAGGCACTTGTTCTCCCCACCATCGCGATTATTTTGTTCTAGACCATACCTCGGAACCCTCTGGTTACGGAGATATTGGGGGTCAAAGTTATAAATATTTTACAGCTGTTTTTGTAAATACTAGTTTTTCAGGGTATTGCTTTACTTAAATGACCTCCATGACCCGTTTACTATTCAAAGCATCCACTAGCACAATGTTTTTGAAGTGCCACATTGAGTTTGATGATGTGATGAATGTGATTTTTGACTCCAAAAAAAAAGTAGTTTCCCAGCCAAAATTTTTGCGTCGTGGTGCTTAGTTTGATGTACAGAATGCTTGGTTGACGGTTGTGTGATGGGTTGATTTACAACCTGCATGTATACATAGATAGATATAGAAGATAGACCAATTTGGTAATATTGGGTTTTTCCATTTAGAAGTTCTCTGTAGCAGGCAGCAGTCACACAGTCAGAATTTCTACCCTGGTGATAACAATGGGCTCGCCTCTTATCACAAGCGATTTGGAGCTAACTAGCAAAAAGTAGGTAACTGTTTCAGTACACTTCTGCCTAACCCTCGGCGATTCCAGGCGTGTGGTTACGTATGATACAACTTTTAATGTTACCAAGTTTTTTGTTGAAGTTTAACCCAGTTTCATCACACTAATATTATAAAGTCGAAAGTTTGTGAGTGTGTGAGTGTTTATGTTTGTTACTGTTTCACGTCTAAACGGCTGGAGTGATTTCAATAAAATTTGGTATGGAGTTAGCTGACAACCTGGATTAACACATAGGATAGTTTTAATCCCGATTTTATCTTCCCGTAGAACAGTTTTTATGTTGTAGCGGGTGAAGCCGCTGGCAACAGCTAGTCGAACTATAAAAGTTAAAATAAATACCCGTTGTTTAGCCCAAAAACATCAAACTCCAAAGCTAGGTAGGGTGGTACTTAGAACTGCCCGAAACGGAAAACCAGTGGGAAGTAAAACACATTAATTACGACTGAACTAAACAAAAGTAAGCTCAGAGTTCGGTGTGCCTTTTACCTTTCAAAATTAAATATTCGTTTGAGTAACATTACTTTGTTTACAAGTTTTCTGTGTAACAAAAACCTTCCCACCCTGAATCCTACCTAAACTCTAAAAAGACTAAGTGTAAATTCATTTGGGTGGCCTTTTCAAGAAATATTACAACTATTTCAGATGTCTTGTTAAATAAACTGTGTAACCGACGTATGTTTAATCCCTCGTTGCCAATAATTTGTGGTGAGTGTGGTAATTTGACCAAGTTTGTGGTTGAACCAGTTTTGCCAATTAAGTCACACTTTTGCTGTAATTATGGATTGGCACTAATGATTTTGTATTAGACGAGTACATAAATAGTTTACAATTATTACAGCAGCGATCGTAAGTCGAGGCCGGTCCGTAGATGGGTGACCGTAACGAGAGTCTCAAAATGTCATGAAAGGTGTCTGTGTCTCATCAGGCACGGTTAATCGATGACCTCGTTAATCTTCGTAAATCTGATAAACATGCAGTCTTATCAATGGTACCATATTATCCAGTAACTTGGTTATCAAGATCAAGTAGGCAGTTGCTCCATGTCATCATCATCATCGTTTCAGCCAAAAGACGTCCACTGCTGGACATAGGCCTCCCCTAGTGTCGCCACATAGACCGGTCCCGTGCGACTCGCATCCAGCGGGACCTTGCTCCATGCAAAATGCTGGTATTCAGTACAGCTGCATCAAGGTTAACTGGAAGCATCACTCAAGCAGCTCCAACATCATCACCATTCTACCCCTGTTCCATAGCAATTGAGGTCGATCGTACCAGTGTGTATGCATGTCTAAGGGCTCACAATTAAGCAAGCAGAGAAGCAAGAGTATTATAAAGGCAAACCAAGCTTTTATACTTGTTTAAATGTAACGCCACTTGTTGTACAGTAAATGTATAGTTGAAGAACTTGCTAAGTGCAATTCGGACTTGCACTTAAAGGGTTCAGTATCATTGTAGTAGATATTGAGAGATTTCCCATGTTATTTTAGCACCATAGTTTCGGAGATAAGGGGAGGTGGGGAACAGACAGGCAAATACGAGGAAACCGGAACCATTATAGGATACAAGGATTCCGTTTTTACCTTGAGGTACGGAACCCTAAAAAGGAAATACAATACATGAAATGATCACTAGTAACGACAACAAAACAATAGAAACATCCCACATTCAGCCAATTCATATTCATATATCCAAATGAAAACATAGTTTTAATGGACGTCAAAACGTCACTTACGCTTGATAAAGTATAATTACAACAGAGCATTAAGGATAATTTATCAACTTACTGCTAGATGTGACAAACGGACCCTCTTAATTTCATAACAGTTGTGTGTGGGTCGACATGATAGATGTTCAGTGTGTAACAAGGGCATTGTAGGAATGGGAGTCGATTTGCACTAAATATTATTTTTTTTGAAGGAAGAATAGAGACAACCTCTAACAGGTATACACGTAGCGATTTATAAAAGTGATTTTCTTCTAATGTCTTGATTGTACTTGTATGCAGTTGCGAGCTTACTATTTTGGTACCCAAACAATAAAAATTAAAAAAAAAATAATAATAATAATAATAATTGATATAATTGACATATGTCGGGCATGCCACCGTCCTGGAGAATCGATCCGTCACATTATTTCTGGGTGTTCTCGTCTGGCTAATGGAGAATATTTGCATAGACACAACCTCGTTGCCAGGATTATCCACCAGCAACTTGCTTTGAAATACAACCTTGTGGAAACAGAAGTGCCATACTATAGGTATGCGCCCGACCCAGTTCTCGATAATGGTAATATTTCGTTGTATTGGGATCGACCTATCGTCACTGACAGGACTATTGTTGCCAATAAGCCTGACATTGTGGTGATAGATCGATCGGAGCGTCGCGCAATGATTGTTGATATAACAGTCCCGCATGACGAGAACCTCGTGAAAGCAGAGAAAGATAAGCAATTCAAGTATCTGGATCTGGCTCGCGAGGTTGTCGACATGTGGCACGTGAATACAGCAGTCATTGTGCCGATAGTCGTGTCTGCCAATGGCTTAATAGCCAAGAGCCTCGACGAACATCTAAGGAGGCTCTCGCTTGGTAGCTGGATCAAGGGCTTGATTCAGAAGGCAGTACTTCTGGACACGGCGCGCATTGTCAGGAGGTTCCTCTCTCAAGAGCCCTGACCACCGGTAGTTCGGACTCTGTTCCCAATACTAGTGGACCACTATTTTTTATATTTTTAAATGTTTTTTATATACCTTTTTGTAATTAATATTTAAAAATGTATTTAATATGTTATGAAATGAATAAAGGAGATAATAATAAAAAAAAAAAAAATTGGAAAATTGAAAATTGAATTATAAAATAGTTTTTTAAATAAAGTTGCAGTAGTTATTCCGCGATAAAATCACTCTTGGATGTCAATTTCGATCGCAAAAGTCTCGCTATGACTTTTTATGGAATACAAGTATATTCTTTCTTCATTTATATTCTGATTACTAGCGGTTCAGTTTATACGATAGTTTTATATAAAACTGCGTTATTCACGCTTTGCTTTGTCCGTTAACTACACATTTAAGTCGACTTTTCGCTTCCTTATTAGCAACACTTCGCCGAAAAACACTTAGACCGGAGCGCTAAATAATAGCTGATTTTACCCTAGAAAACTAGAACAAGGCAATGCGTAGTGTTCCTATTCAGAGCTGTATTTTTCAATCGCAACATATTAATAAGTTAAACCTATGAATACTCCTGAAAATGTGACAGTTTTTTGTACAGAATATAATTCAAACCATATTTTTCTTTTTATTTAAAAGTTATTTGTGAAATAAGAATATAAAAAAGTATGTTCTGTACCTATATACTTATGTCAATAATTTGTCTATAAATATAATGTAAAGAATATAAAAATAACGAATAATATTTCTTTAATTTATGTGTCTGAGAAAAAAACTGTGGGTTTCTGTACTATATTTTTGCAAAAGGGTAAACGATAACACCATAAGGAAAATAATCTCAATTATTCTCGGCCACTTCTGTTCCCAGGCTGAATGTCGACATACGTTTGCCTCCCATTGTGTTTAATCTGTATTTACAAGCGGCCGCTATCATAAATAATGAGCCTCTCAAGTTATGGGAAAGGACATATGCCATTGTTTATGGTAACGCAACCCATAGACCAGTGGCTCTCAACCTTTTTTGACCAGGGACGACTTTTATTTCATAATTTTTGTGTACTGCTATCAGACTGACCTGTGTTAATCTAAAGATGTTTTGAGCCTGCGCTCTCTCCCTATAATAAAATGCTAAAGCTAAAAAAGTAAATAATTTTGAAACAGTTATTTGATAAAACAAAAATCACGTATTTTTCGCCATGGCAAATAACTTACCCGACGAGTGCGCTTATCTCAACGTTTAATAAGTGATTGTTATTACAGGTAAAATGTTAAAACAGAAACTTTTAAACTACCGTTAAATCTTTTGCGGATCATCTTTAAACTTAGAGATCAAAGATGATCTATGATCAGAGATCTTCATACTTGGTGATCCACAAGCCATAGACCACATGTTGGAAACCAATGGTCTATAATGACACTGCTCTTAGACAAAGGACGTAATGTAGTTTGCTACTAGGACGCGTTTTGTTATCCGCATCGTTAAGTCACTTATGGTTTATTCATGTTGTGTCATGGGTTAAATTACGAGAAAACGTTTATAGTGGCCGGACATTTTCGCGTGTGAATTTTTGAAGTGTCAAAGTGATAAAGTTGGAGATGTTATTTTAGGAGAGGACTCTACAGTTTACAGTGGGGCATTTATGGTTAGGTTAATATTTAGAGTTATAAGGTTCGAGGGAGGTTTAACAGTTAACTATTTATATAACACTGTTTTAAACTTTCACGGTTTATAACAAAACTAATACTGTCATTTATGATCCCGTAAGTTAGACTGTTAGTTTAGCTATATTCCTTGATTATTCTTTTAAGAAAGAGGGTACAGTTGCTGCCAGTTAAGATGTCAATAGCAGTCATTGACCCACCTACATTTATTAAAGATCTTACCTTCGAAATTAAAAAATAAGCCTTTTCATGTTTTGAAACGTCATCTGTCGCGATCTTCAATATTTTATCAAATGAAAAACGATACGTTCATTTGTTTTGGTTCAAACGAAGAGATATTAGGGAAAGGGCAATGACCGCTAATGAAATCTTAACTGGCAGCAACTGTAGACAAATTTGTCTGCATCTATAACTACCCATAATTTATTTACCATCAACCCGTAATCTCCATCCCGTGATCATGGCGGTTGCATCAATGGCAAAATATCAGGAGCTCATAATATAGGATAATCACAGAACATATTTCGAAGACAGTTTTATTTTGACCATTTAAATAAAATTATGTTTACTTTAAAATGGTTTACATTATTATGAACGTTTCGACTGGTACGTGAACCACTGCTGTATGGTTCACCTACAGACTAATATTACAATATTATTTTAATTCTTAAATCCAATTTTATAGTAAAGATAATTTAATGGTGATTTTTAAATTTAATTTAATTTTGTAATGTTGATTTTGTGTTGTTTGTGCCTACTAACATAGTTTATAAGTTTTCAATTGTTACTAACCATTATGGAACATTGTTTTCTGACAAATAAATAAATAATAATAATAATTATTATTATTGAAACAGTTATGAAACTTTTGGCCTGTATCGCTGTAGTTTTGTGTCCATAAAAAGTTTTTTTTGTCTACCATAAACAAAATCACTTTATTCCTTACGTTATCACATAATAGAACCACACCCGCGTAAAAACATAACCCAAAATGCATAAAAATCTATTATAACCCCAATCTGCCTTATAAAAGCATACGTTGAACATAAAATACATTTTTCAACCCCATAATGCGTCCCAATGCTAATCAGATTGTAAGGGTTGTAATCTAAATTACGCACCCCTAATTACGTTCTATGTCCCTCGTGAATATTAACACCCTTTATATGTATACAGGCTGGAGTGTTATACAAAGTGATGTTTAAAATTTATGTCTGAGCTTGAAATTATGGTTTCAAAAGAAAATGTGGTGTGTCTTTTACAATGTGGTGTGGTTTTTTTTTTTTTAAATAACTTAAAAGACACACCACATGCATTAAGATAAGACCGAATCGGCATTTATTCTTAATTATAATAAGATGTCACATCTTATTCCGAAGTTTTTCAAATTAAACTAAATTAATTTGAAAATTGAAAAGTTTTTAGGTTAGTTTAGCTTAAATATTTAGTATAGTCTTACTTTAATGATTAATATACAATAAAGTTTTAGTTTAATTTGAATAAAGCATTCAAACTAACTCAAAAACTTGAATCATCATCATCATCAGCCTATAATGTTCCTACTGCAGGGACTCAGGCCTCTTCTATAAGAGAGGGATGGGCTATAGTCCACCACGAGTGCCCAGTGCGGGTTAGTAGATGTCAAATGTCTGCAATTTGTTTGGTTTTTAAACTTAAGGTTCCTGACTATGTTTTCCTTCATCGTTTTGAGAGCAGTGGTGATGAAATTAATAACACAAAGTAACGCGCCTGCCTGGGTTTGAACCCACGGCTTAAAGTTCGTCTCAAAGTCCGAGCCGCAACCACTGGGCCACCACTCCTCAAAGCTTGACTAGGTTGTACTTATAACGATAGAAAAAAAAACATCAAAGTAATCAATATTTTGGTATGTTTGGTAATTCTACAACTCACCTGTTACGTAGCGCGCTACGGCGTAGCTCAGTCTACGATACGGCGTAGCTGTTAAGAATAGTAACATTCAGAATATTAATTTGTTTATTAACAACACTGATATCTATTTTAATTTGTTCATGGCAACACTATTTCTCTTGCCTCCAAAATAATACAACTGTAACGTGTTCTGTGCGCTGCTTTGCAATAAATGTTAATTGATTGTGAAAGTTAGTGAGGTTTCAATTCTACCACAAATCCTCGACCTGGAAACAGCTTCCACTATAAAATATACTAGGGGTAAACCCCAACAGCTTTTCAGACTTGATCGTTAAGATCACGTTGTCAAGTTTTGTTGAAGAAGTAGATATAATAGACATTATCGGAAAGTGGTTGACAAAAATCAAAAGGAGGAGCACGTATATAACCTTTTACAGAGAAGTCCGATTTTAAATTATTACGAAAAAAAAAGGTTTTCTCATTGTATTGAAAAATAATTGAACGTCAATTGAGAATTGTGGACTAAACCAAATATAACAGGGACGTTTACTGACTAGAAAAAGAGAAAAGAAATGAGATTCTAATTAGTCTGTCTGTCAGATTATTGAACATATTGGAAACGTATTTTTTGTTTTATCAAATCAATAAAAATTGACGAAGATAAAACACGTCAGAGATTTGAGTGGGGAGTTGTGACGTCACTGACCACAAAAATGCCATACTAATAATGTCTTAGAATATGACGTCACACGAATTTTTAAAGCACTTAATTGCACTCATTCAGTCACTGTATGGTCTTCAGTGTTTGTTTACGTGAAGAAATAAAAAATACGTGGCCAATATTTTTTGAAAATCTATCTGACGGACTAATTTTTTTTTTTTGTTAAGATAACTTATTGATCCATAATGGTATTAATGGTATTTGGTGGTGGTATTTATAATTATATTCGATATTCTCTTTGTTAAATCAGGTATTACATCATGATTTATGTTCAGTATAAAATAAAGACATTTTCAGCCTACACATACATAACAATAAATTGTATATAATATTATGTAATCATTTTTATGTGACTTCATATAATAAGTTATGGGTACATCATGAGGATTTATGTGCAAGTGACACATTTAAATTATTTGCCGTCGTGATTTTATTCTTCATAAAATATTTATTCATGGAAAGGACTTACTTTCATGATGGAATATGTGTGAAATAATTAACATAGCTCAAGTCATTTTAACTTTAGTAAATACAAAGTAAAGTTTAAAATCCTGCGTTTGTATTTGTTTGTGTGTTTTAACTTTTTGTTTATTATTTTTGAGACTATAGTTGAATATTTTTTATTTTATTTTGCAGTTGACAGGTACCTACGCAGCAACGGACTTGTCTTGTGTGTTTATAAAAAAAAATAAAAAATGTGCGTTGAATTTCAGATACGAATCTAATATTGGATAAAGGCTTTAAATGTTTCTGTGAAATCCTCTAAAGTTGAATTAATGTTTTTGCTATTTGTAAAACATTGGAAACTTTAATCGTTAAATATATTTAAATACTATCACTAACCTTATTCTCTAAAATATGATTACGCCTTGAAACCCCGTATGATCGGGACTGCTACTTAGAATTTCTGATGGAAATATAGTTTTTTTTTTCTTCCGTCTTTCGTAATAATACCTACCACGATAAAAGACAAAATCATACTTTTCCCAAAAAAATATTTCATCCAAAATACATTACAATCCGCAACCCTCAGAAAACGCCTGAAGATATTCCGTTTTAAAATAACAGAAATAAAATTCTCTTTTAATAAAACCGTAGATACTGGGGGCCGATTTAAATTACACTGTTTGGTTAAAGAATGCCAAAGAGGCTTGAAGTAGTCGGAGAGCCTGACTATATCTGACGCTCACCCGTCCGTTTACCGAAAGAAAAATATGTCTCTTCTCTTTATATTTAGGTAAGCCTGATGTCGTCGAAACTTTAAACTATTTTTTTGCTGTGTGGGAAATCATCAAATGACTCCTACCACTCTGGGCAGAGCGGTAGGGAGTGTCCTATTTCTACTGACTAAAACCACCCATCTTGACCGCGGTATCTCTTTCGAATAACCCGCAGCCCCAAACTATAGGATCTCAAATTATAATACTGTCCGAGCTAATGTAGACGTAACGCCTTAGATTGCGTTTTCATTAATTGACGAGAAGAGTCGCAAATCAAGAGACGTGAAATGAAAGCAAAGCCTTTGCCCTGTAGTGGGACAGTTTAAAAAAACGTTAAATTCAGGTTAACAAAAAAAAAACTCAATACCGTCACATTTGCAGTAAAACTTACTAGCAACTCTTTATTTAAATATTCAGTAAAATGATGTGTGCAGGTTGATCTTACTCGGGATCTTAGACTAAAATACCCGAATTGGAGGAAACTAAGCAGGGGCGATAATTACCTAAATAAACAACTGAATAGAGCATTTTCTCCTTTGTGAAACAAAAGCATGTCTAAAGAGCTCGCTGAATAAAAATCAAAGGAGGTTCTGTGTAAAATTGTTTTTTGAACAATTTTCGCCTGATGGAGCGAGGAAGTTGGGTTATTTGAAACTTCTTACTTTATGCTGGAATTTGAGTGTTGGTGAGGTTTGGCAGGTTTATGACCTGAAATTATGGTTTTGAATATTTAGATATTACAAAGTTCATAGCCCTTTGGCGCAGTTTTGAGTGGCACGAGCCTCCCCATTATCCATGATTTTGGCCTTTGTGATATTAAACAGGATCTTTCAGATGCGTTTTACAACATAAATGATTTTAAGATTGTATATGTAAAATTATATTTGAGTTTTGTTAACCTCAACAATAGGTGCTTCATTACCTAGCTGTTTCTCATAGGATCGGCTTCCAAACGATCAGATTAAAGACTCTCCTGAAAGAAAGCCCAAAACCTAAATTAGTGACATGCAGAACATCAGTATTTCAATCTATTTACTTTTAATTAATATCCAAAGTATCCGAAAAACATGTTACATTAACAAATTCGGAACTTCTGTCAAAGAAAAGCAATTAAAAAAACCGCTGTGGACACATTAAACGGGCAGATCTATCCGCAAGTTTGCTCGGATCCTACGCTCGAATCAACTGTGTTGACGCAATCATACATTCAGCATAGGTTCCCTACGTGTTTCAATAGTAGAAGGATAGATACTTTAGTTTAAATTTCAAGTGGAATAAAGTATGGAATTAAATCCCTGTAATACAAAAACAACTCAACTAAATCGACGAAATGTGGGTTGTGTATATACACAGTACTAGCGGACGTCACGCGGTTTTTCCCGCGTAGTTCCCGTTCCCGTGAGAATATAGGGATAAAAAGTAGCCTATGTCACCCGGGGAAAGTTTAGCTTCCCAACGGTGAAAAAATTTTTAAATCGGTTCGGTAGTTTCGGAGCCTATCCGTTACAAACAAACAAATCTTTCCTCTATATAATATAAGTGTAGATAGTGTAGACAAGCACTAGCTGGACTCACTGTCATCTATAGTGTTATGGACATAGCATTTACGAACTCATACTATTACGAAAAAGGTATTTTAAAGTATAACCCCAGGAGGGCACCATAAAAAGACAAGACACTGATCTAATTGGTGTCGTTCTTCAAAAAAGACAAGTGCGTAGTAATCGTAGTAGGTCCAGAATTCCAGATGTTTGAATGTGGACGAGGTAAAAGAAGTGTGTTAGGATCGCAGCAAGTGGCGTTCTGTGATTTCTGCCTACCACATGGGAAGAGAGCGAGTAAGAGTAAGAGTAAGAGTAAGTAAGAGTAAGAGTTAATGTATGTTATGTTATCTTTTTGTTTTATCAAATTAATAAAAAATTACGTAAATAAAACGTGTCAAAGATCATGAGTGGGGCTTTTGACGTCACTTTGCGGGTAGAAACGTACTAACCTTGTGACGTCACAAGACTTGACACTACTTTTCGAAGCACTGTATCGTCTTTATCTTTTGTTTACGTGAAAAAAGAAAAAATACGTGTCCATTCTCTTTTGGAAATCTATCTGACGGACTAATTATTTTGGTGAAATACCTTATTGTGGCTAAACCTGGAGATAGAACCGAGTGGCTGTTATTAATTAGCCACGAGATCCTCTGAAAACAGGAAAACATAAATACTAATACTGTTAGCCTGCATCTTCCCACGGTTGGGCAAAGACGCACGGTTGGCGCAGTGGCTCAAGCAATGGACTGCTGCGCTGCGTGTCGCGGGTTCGATTCCCGCATTTCGTTTCGTTTTTACAGATTCGATCTGTAGGTCGAACAAATATTTGTTTGACCTACAGATAGTTGTTCCGGGTCTGGGTATTTGTGTATGTGAGTTTAAATGTTTGTGAACGCACCCACGATACAAGAGAAATTCCTAGTGTGGGGCAAAGTTTAAAAGGGTTTTAAAAGGTTTCTCCGCATGACTTCCATTTGTTTTTTTCATGAAAAATAAATCATAAATAATAACTTAAAATCTAAGATAATGTCAGTTCTTACATTGAAAAAGAATAAACAAAATAGAACAACGCAAAGTCAAACTTAACTTTTACTTAACAAATAAAAACAAGGCATATTTGTAAAACACAAATATTATTGTTTCGAAAGTTTAAGCTCGCCATGCCTTAGTTGGACGATTCACGTTACTTTTACAAAATAAACACAACTTGAAGAGTCCAAACTCACTTTTCATGTTTTGATGTGTATTTGTTCTACGGGGATTGCTGAAAAAATATGGTTGTGGTTATTTGAAGTGTATAAAGGTTCGGTGAACATATTGTGGGCGCAATTCTTGATTCGACACGCATTAATAGTTCTTTAGTGTGTAGATAATTTCTAAGACTCACTGATTCAGTCATAAGGAAAAAAAATGTTCCGTCAGTAACAAATTCGAATTTCAAAATACCGATTTTCATAATCAAAATCAAAATCAAAACTCATTTATTCAAACTAGGCTGATAATCAGCATTTTTCGAACGTCAAAATTTACTTTACTTATTTACAAGAGACAGTCCCTCAAAACACCCCCCCTTCGACACTTCCTAGTGTTTTTGCTGGAAAGAAGAAGTGGCGGAACAAACTTCCCAGCAATTCCAGTCAACCTAGCCAAGCGCTGCTTTCCTTATCATCATCATTAGTCTATAATGTGCAGGGACTCAGGCCTCCTCTCTAGAAGAGAGATAGGCTATGATTCACCACGCGAGCCCAGTGCGGGTTTTAAGATGTCACATAACTTCGAATTTTTTGGTTCTAAGACATGCGGTTTTTTTTTCCTGACGACGTTTTCCTTCACTATTTTGAGAGCAGTGGTGATGAAATAAGTTACACAAATTATGTGCCTGCCTGGGTTCGAACCCACGACTGACTGTTCGTAAGTCGAGGCCGCAACCACTGGGCCACCGCTGCTGCTTGACGTAAAGATCGACCCAAACGGTTGACATTATTCAGCCTTAAGCTCCTCTTAAGAATCGACAAAAAGAACGTTAAAAAGTATTAATGAAAGTCAATATATTTGCAAAAAAATATGCGAACTGACTGACTGTAAATAATTTGTAATTGAAATTGACTTTTGCACTCCGTGTTACTGTTTTTAAATTAGAATAATCCCTTTAAAATTTTTAACGTTTTATCGAGAATATTACAGTCTACATAACGAGTACAGTACTGTAGTTAAACAAAAATACTTTTCCTGAAATGTGTGAAAATTCACGTTAAGTCATAATGTAGAGTAAAGCACATAACATCTGTTTTTATTAAAAAATAACAACGCAACAGCTTATTTTCTTGTTAAACTAACATTAACTTTACGATAAGCTATAACATTATTATACGTAAGTGAGGCTTTAGGCCAGGGGTTCTCAACACGACGAACCCATTTTTTGAACTTTAAAATCTTATTAAAATTCTATTCAACCTTGACAAGGTTGTAAGACAGTAATTGTAGGTAAATAATAAATTATAATAGTCAATGCATGCTCTTACAGATTAATAAATATCAAGTTCTTGGTTTTATGTATTAAGCTACTTGTAGATTAAAAAAACTTAATTCAAATCATAATTATAATCATAAATCTTTATTTGCGAAAAGAAATGAAACAATTAAGGTAGTCACAAAGTTCAAAAAAGGTTGGCAGCCACTCCTTTAGCACATACACGAACAATAACTACCAACTCGTACCATATTACAGAAAAATGGGCCTTAACGTTATTTCTTGGCTTTAAAACTCGATGTACGTCTCTCAAACCCCGTGGATTACTCTTAAGGGGTATAATGAAAAGGGCACATAATATTGTTTATGGTCTTACATGAAGATTTTTACGATTTTCCTCCTCTAGAGATAAGTGAAAGTCTAAGATGTAATAACATAAATTCATGGTGTTACACGTGTGTATATGGAACCGTTTGCTTTTATTTTACGTAAACCTTTGTAATTTGGACAGGAATAACGGGTTCTTTCCTAACTTGAATTGCTTTTAGGATTAATTTGATTGAAAAAAGTAAAGTATTTGATCATTTAGCTCAGCCCTAAGCCTTTTAAGCTATTGATAATGTACCACTTTAATAAGGCTTGGTCTAGTGGTTGCAAGCGGGACTGATTAGCACGAGGTCCTAGTTTCAGATTGGATTCAGGCAAAGTGTAATTGGGTGTTGTCATCAGGAATTTCTCAGCCATGGAGTGTGAATTTATGCCTTTGGAGATTACAGGCGTGATGTTTTGTAAGGTGTTACGTTAACAAAGGGTCCGCGTCAATTAAATTGAATCAGTTTTCAATGTTTTAAATCAACGACTATCATTTCCTAATATCTAGCTCAAATAATTCAATTCCAAAGCCGACTTAAGCTGAAGCTCTCCAAGATATTTTCACAAATCTTTTTTAGCCCTCCATTACTTATTCTCAACGTTACATCCTAAGAAGATTATAATATTTCCAGCCATAAAATCCTGACGATTCTTTAATGTCTAGAAGCTAAACTTTTCGGATATCCTAACTACATTTTGAGTTTGGTAACCCTCTAAGAACAATTTACTTCGTTCAAACGCGAATCTGTCTGCTACGAGCATAGATTACGTTTTGGGTAAAATCGAGCAATTTTTGTGGCTGTAGTGGCGGCCCCGACTTACGAACAGTAGGTCGTGGGTTCGAACCCAGGCAGGCATATTAATTTGTGTAATTTATTTCATCACCGCTGCTCTTGAAACGAAGAAGGAAAACATCTTGAGGAAACAAGCATGTCTTAGTACAAAAAATTCGAAGACATGTGACATCTTCCAATCCGCACTGGGCCCGCGTGGTAGATTATAGCCCATTCCCTCTCAAAGAGAGGAGGCCTGTGACCCAGCAGTGGGAACATTAATAAGATGTTGATGATGATGATTTTGTAACATAACATCAAACCGGTAATCTGCAAAGGGTAAGACAGAAGTGTACGCAGTAGTATACCCTCATTGCGCCAGTTATGATAAAATCCCTTGGAATAGGCGGCCCAGCAGTGGCGACCCCGACTTACGAACAGTAAGTCGCGGGTTCGAACTCAGGCAGGCGCAGACTTCTCAGACTTTGTTTAATTTATTTCATCACTGCGCTGCTCTTAAAACATCGCGATAAATGTCTTAGAACTAAAAAATTCGAAGACATGTGATATCTACCAAACCGCACTGGGGCCGCGTGGTGTATAATCCACCACTCACATCACTCTCCTAGAGAGGAGGCCTAATTATTACCTTGCAGTGGGAACATTATAGGCTGATGATGATGATGAATAGGGAGCTAGCCTATTGCCGTCAACGGGGACCCTTGCTGCTACTGAAAATTTTCTGATTGTAAGTCCCAGAAACACATAAGTCCGACTACTACCACCCACCACAAGGTAAACAGCCGCAGTGGTGGCTAATTTGATCGTGTTACATAATAATTAATGTGATAAATGTTTATTGGAAAATAGTACACAGTTAGATAATTAATAATTTAATGTAATCAAATTGTTCATGCATTCAGTCCAGGGCTTTGTTTATTTTCCTGACTACGGGCAAAATTAGGATCGAGGAGTCTGCGCATTTAGAAAAATTAGACTGTAAAAAAAGATCTTAGAAGAAGTCTCTCGATGAATTGATAACCTATTCCCTTTTTGAAGTCTGTTAAAAAGAAATAAATTATTTTTATTCAAAGGATTTTTGAAACAACTCGAAATCTGAACTCGTGTAATGAAAATTTCACTCACCTTTACAAAGGACAAGAGGAGGCAGAAACCATAGAACGCCATATTCATACATCGAGTTATATACACATGACAGTTACGAGTCCAACGCACATGTCCTTTGTAAGAACCTCACCAATACGGTTGGTATCTAGGTCGTTCCAGAGCGTCCTATCCCGGCGTTGCCACTTTTCCTAATTCTCCGGGATAACCAGACGTGATTCAATATACAGGGTGTAAAGTAACCCTTCACACATACGTCAACCAAGCATTCTGTACATCAAACTAAGTACCCCTACGCAAAAATTTTTGCTGGGCAACTAGAACTGTTGGGGTCAAAAATCACATTTTACGGGAAAACTCAATGTTGCACTCTTGAAACATTATGCTAGGGGATGCTTTGAATAGTAAAGGGGCTATGGAAGTAATTTAAGTAAAGTTATAACCTGAAAACAGGTATTTAAAAAAGTTTGAAGCTGTGAAAAATTTGAAACTTTGACCCCCAATATCTCCGTAACTAGGGGGTTCCCAGGTATAATCTAGAATCAAAAAATGATCGCAGTGGTGGGGAGAACAACTGCCTTTCGTTTACGTTAAGTGTACTTTTACACCCTTTATGTGCGTTAACAACTTCAGTAAACGATTCAACAGTGCTGTCCAATTCAACATCATACGAGACAATTTTTTTGAGAAACTTGCGGACGCTTAGTTTCTGAGCCATCACAGTGCAATTCGGACCATGGAATTCAGGCTCCTGCATTTTCTTTTTTAATGTTGTTTGAAAATAAATTTCCTTTAAGGTGGAAGCTCACATCCGGCCCGCGAAATTCTAATTTTATGAAATTTTTTTTTTATGAAAATTTGATTTGCGACTGTAAGACGTATGAAGTTACCGAATTATAACCATCAAAATTACTAACTACTAAAGAACGACGACTAAATTACTAAAGAATGACTTTTACATGCAAAAATCAATCTTGACATGAAAATGAACTTGGAGGGTTGTATTGATAATTTTGATGGTTATAATTCGGTAACTTCATACGTCTTACAGTCGCAAATCAAATTTTCATAAACATACAACCAAGCACTGGCCTGCAAATTGCCAAAAACGTAAGAAAATTAGAATTTCGCGGGCCAGATGTGAGCTTCCACCTTAAAGGAATTATCTTCGTTGTATATTTCGTCGAAAAGTAAATGAATGACTGACGGAATATGTTTTTTATACTTCTAGCTCAAAAAATCTAGTCTGGTTGGTCTTCTAGCCTAAGATTAACCTTAACCAGGAAGTTTAATTTTGATAAGATTTGGTTGTGCAAAGGGATACTCGGTCTTTTTTTTCGCAATAGTAGCTTGGAATATGGACTTGTGCCCAGTTAAATAATTTCCTAAACAGTGTATGATTAGTACAGTATTGATAAACGTAATTCATTACTTTTAAATTTGTTACTTTGACTAAACTATAGCTTTAAACGAACTATGAAAATATGGATAAACACTACCGCCTTTAAAACTTATGGTAGGTTTAGTGGAGCTTAAAATTCTAAACTAAAACCTAACATTATATTTCCAACAAAGTTGCTATTAGCACAAAAATAAGTGCCTACCAACCTTCCAACTTAACTGCGGGTCTGGTCTTTTAACTTAGGTATAACATACCGAAGGCTGGAATATTCTAGACTTTGTTAGGTCATAACCTCCGTAAAGAGCTGAGGGGAATTTAATCTAGACTTCGCTTTTGCGATCGTGCGCTTGGAATGTCGAAATGTTGTATGAGTCTCGTTTAACGTAACGTGAGATGGTATGTATGGTTATATGTTGGTTTAAAAGTCAAATTTAATATAAAATAACATCAATTCTGTTATCCCCGAAGGGTTAGGCTGAGGTGTTCCTATAATACAACTATATTTCGTTAGTTATATTTAAGCTTCGTGTAACAGAGGCAAGTTTTTTTGCCATGAACCGGGCATAGATCCAAATTTCGTGACTGCGATCTGAATGAAAAGATCCAACTGAATTGAACCACAGAAATACTCTGAATTGAATATACTCATAGGGCGGCGTAAACTAGCATGGTTCCACACACACCACACACACTTACACACTTACCTTTATTTCGATAATAATTTAATAGGGTAGTTAACTAAAAAAAACTAATTAATCCGTCAGATAGATTTCCAAAAAATTTTAGACACGTATTTTTTCTTTTTTCACGTCAACAAACGATGAAGACGAAACAGTGCTTTGAAAACTCGTGTGACGTCATTTTCTGAGAAATTAGTATGACATTCTTTAGCGGTCAGTGACGTTACAATCCCCCACTCAAATCTTTGACGCGTTTTATCTTCGTATTTTTTTATTGATTTGATAAAATAAAAAATACGTACCTATCCAATATTTTTCGATAATCTAACAGACGGACTAATTAGAATCACGTTTTTTGAAGTCAGTAAACATCCCTAATATGTTTAAATTTACCTCTCCCATAATATCCCTATCTGTAACATTATATACCCGTTTCACAAATTTATATTTAAGTATCAAAAAAACGTCCAACCATTACACTCATTTTTACGATCAAGGAAAAATATCAGCATAAGCATTAATGACTAATCCATGTGAAGCTACTTGCCTTTCCACTCGACTGGTTTCCAAACTCAGCACATGCATGTATGAAGAACTCTGTCCCTATACAAAAAAAGGTGAGTTTCCTGTAGCAGTAATAGAGGATTTTGTGCGCTAGTATGTCATACATGATTATGTCGACCTCAAAAGTAGGACAGTATAGTTCAGTATTTTGTCCGAATTGCGTTTTCAGGACGTTTATGATATTCAATACGGGGCAATTGTTTTAAACTATCGTTATGTTTTATGTATTTATTATACCACATTGTTTGTTTTCGATTACGAGAGGGTAAATTTGATGAACTGATTAAAAGTTCTAATGTGGCAGAGTGGCAACTACTGCCAACTGCAATAGGGATTTTTACTAACTTAAAAAAATATGATTCTAATTAGTCCGTCTGTTAGATTATCGAAAAATATTGGAAACGTATTTTTTGTTCTATCAAATTTTTAAAAATTGACAAAGATAAAACACGTCAAAGATTTGAGTGGGGGGTTGTGACGTCTCTGACCGCTAAAGAATGTCATACCAATGTCTCAGAAAATGACGTCACACGAGTTTTCAAAGCTCTGTATCGTCTTCATTTTTTTTTTACGTAAAAAATGAAAAAATACGTGTCCAATATTTTTTGGAAATCTATCTGACGGACTCATTAGATTTTTTAGTGACATAGTTTTAGTGTGTAATTGAAAAAATAGTAAGGAAATTCGAATTTCGCGGGCTACCTCGTCGCCTTCGCCTTAAGTGGTGGCGAATGGTCAGACAGACCGATGCCATATCTAAATATATTAATGGAGGAGCTAGCTAACTGACTGACTGACATATCAACGCAGGGTCTAAACTATAAGGGTTAGAAACTTGAAATTTTGCACAGGAGTTTCTTTTATAACGTAGGGGAGCATTGGTAAAGGATTTTTGAAAATTCACCCCCTAAGGGGGTAAATACCGACAAAAAGACTTTCACGCGGGCGAAACTGCGGGTTTCAGCTAGTTTTGTATACAGGGTGTTTGGTAGGGAGCTGTACATACGCCTAGGGTAGAAACTAGGGATAGTCTGCTACCTACCCCCGCCCATTATATTGACCTTGGCCTCAAGGTTTTTTTTTAATTTATTATTATTTTTTATTTGATTTTTTGACTAAAACTACCTGTAGCTCAAAATCTATCCATGGGACCGGTCGGCTAATGGTCTTGTTTTAATCGTTAGAGTCTTAGGGTCCTGCAAAAAATTATTTTACACCAGAAAATTGTGGAGAAGAAAAGTTATGGGGCCTGAAGGTAAAGAAATAATTTTAAATTAAAAAAAAACCTTGAGGCCAAGGTCAATATAATGGGCGGGGGTAGGTAGCAGACTATCCCTAGTTTCTACCCTAGGCGTATGTACAGCTCCCTTCCAAACACCCTGTATAACACAGTAATAAGATAATAATATGGTTGCTTACCCTACTGTTTATATAGATAATGTTTGATTAAATACTATATTTTTTTTTATTTATTCCATTAAATTAATTGTCATTATTCTTTTGCTCTTATTCCAATTAATTTGGAGTCGGCGCACCATGTCTTCTTCTTGTTCAATACTTCTCTGTTTCTTGTCATCTCATGAGACACCTCTTTTAAATATGAAGGAATAAATTAATACTTTGTGACGTCAGTAGAAGTCTGACACTCCCTACCGCTCTGCACAAAGCAGGAGGAGTCATTTGAAGATAGCCAACCTACCAAAAAAAGTACTGTAGCACATCGCGTGATGGAGTGGAAAGCGCCGATCGCCGATGATCCGATCAAGCATTTACAGTGTGATAAAAGCGCACAGGACTCGAAGATTCTGCTTGCGAGGCACTTTTCTTTGTAATGAAGAATTGTCTCGACTTTGCTTCACGTCAACATTCAACACCGCTTAACATAATATCGACGGGTCCTATGAATAAGGGCCAATATGGAAATTAATAAATTTTCTATACGAGCTCTCCAAGTTTCAATTTGATATATTTTTTACATGCTTCATCTGTTGTTCGTGAAACTTTGCAAAGTAGCTATGACTCGTATGTTTGTTATTCTAGCTCCATAGTATTTGTTTTTGTTTATTTATTAGTTTTTTAATTAATGCAGATATGCGTATGTACCTACGTGACTTTTTCCTTTTTAATTATATAGTAGAACACCAGTAAAAGCACCAAAGTGTAACTTTAGACGATTTCATCAACGACGCCTTGTTGACGCTTCCTTTGACTCAAGTGCTGGCTTTTTTTGGGCCAGAGGCTAAGTGTTGCCATACAACGCGGCAACGCTACGCGCTGTCAGTCTCTTGGGCACTTTACCTGCTGACAGCGTTGAAGAAGAATTTTTCGATGCCCTTTTATAGTTAGTTTGTTTTTCGGTTAGTTTAGTTTATTTATTTAGTATAGTCTTACTTTAAAGATTATTATACAATAAAGGCTTTCTATATATAGCACTTAAGCAAACTTTGTGTGATATATTGTTGTATATTTGAATTAGGAATTAATTACCGGAAATTACCGGAAATGAAGTTAGAAAAAAAATTGCACATTTAATCAATACTTTCAAAAAATATTGATACCCACCGAGTTTCAAAACTCGAAAAGCCACCAACACTGACACATTTACTTATAATGAATACATTCTCTATAAAAAACTTACTAATAAATCTCCTTACCATCCTGTCATATTTGATAACTATAGGTAAGCATAAAGCAAGCATTTTTTTACTGAAACTCGTCGACAAACTCCATTATAAATGAGGTTCGCTAACGACCTATTCTTGACTAACACTATCTAGAATAACGCCCTAATGACACTAGATGAAGTTGTCTGAAGCCTCTGTGTACGTTGGATATGCGTTGGAGATTTGTGGGACTTGTCCACTTATATTTTTAAAATTCGTACGTATTTATATTCGTACGAGAAATCGATGATTTTCTTCGTATTTATGGGTGCATTGTCTTTTTTTGCAGTATCAAAAGTTACATGTATGTCGGATCCGGTCAATAGTACGGACAAGAAACGAATCGCAAGCGCGCCATTTTAACATCACGCATCTGCGCGCGCTTCTACAGAGTCGTGATGTTTCAAAAGTGCAGCGAGGAGGACATTCAGTGTCTGATCGCCGCAGTGTGAAGACATCCCGGAACTGTACTCGATTCGTTGTGCCCAGTATAAGTGATTGGACTAAATTGTGTTCAAACTAAATTGTGATTTTTAAAATAAACCAGTGAACCGCACCCAGTGTATAAATTTCATTGCACGAGACCCAAACACTGCCCACATGATGCCTGAATTTAACGGAGTAATACCGGTGGATCTGACATGTACATAATTACTTCTTTTTTTAATAACCTGTACTGTCCCACTGTTGGGCAAAGGATTCCTCTAATTTCTTCCATGTGTTCTTTTCCCGTGACTCTTTGAAACAACCCTCACGGTACGCCTCTACATCGACCACATAGGTACCCTTTTTTTTTTTTTTTTTTTTTGGTGGGTGTAAAATCATCGAATAACCCCTCCCGCTCTTGGGCAGAGCGAAAGGGAGTGTCAGACTTCTACTGACTAAAAACCACCCATGTTCCTTCTTCGCCCTCTATGTCGAGGCCGCGATAACCGTTGGACTACCCGCGGCCCGCCACATAGGTACGTAAGTACTGTAAGGGTTTACAGTTAGTAACAGTAAGATTTGAAAAATGTTGATACGGCTTGAAAATCACTAATGCACGGAAACAACTGAGTACCTTAAGGCGTGTAGACGTATATACGTGAGTCGGCCTTTTTAGGTTCCATGAGAACCTTATTTTTCGCCACCAAGACCGAGTCTTTTTTTCAACAAAAAAAAGTATTAATCTCCACAAGCACGTCCTCATCGTTTGAAAAAAAAAAAATTAAACATCGTGAATAAATATGCAAAAAAGCCTCTGTTTTTGTAAGTACTACAATTTTTCTCCTAAACTACTTATAATCATAGGATCTTTTTATTGCCATCAGTATATTATATGAAGTCAGTCAGAACTTTGGCTTATTTTTGCCAAAATTTTTCTTAATTATTTATATGGATGTTTTTTACGTAATCGCTACTCGCAAATCGCGTAGCTACTCGTACTACCCCTCTGGCGCCCAATAAATCCGTGCGGGAAGGTGAAATATCAGTGGCATATATCCAGCTCTTAATTAATGCAACTCGCCAACTATCCTAGATTGTCATAAAAATCTGAGAATAAAAAAAGGAGGAGATAGACCTGGATAACCAGTCAACTAAAAAAATAATCATCAATATGCTATGACGCAGAATTTTCAATATGTTTAAAGCTCAAGTGAATCGGTTTCTTCTAGCTATGCGTATTTTCAGCCGTTTCAAGGCGAAAGCATAGTAAGGCAAAGCCTTTTACTTCCTGAAACATGCTGCAAATAAAATATGTAAAAAATTTCCTTAAAAACGAAATAAATATAACTTATAAACAATGCTGCTCACTCACAAATGTATTGAATGCAACCTTACAGAAAAATCCGCACTAAAACTGTCCCAAATTATTCAGCCAAACACACCCACCCTACATCTATACAACGTGTTGGAACCGCGAACACCTTCAGTTATAAAGGTGTGGCCACGTCAGCGTTTATCGGTCGCGCGCTACTCATCAATCTTGCTTTCGTTCAGGTGATATGTCGCGCGTCCATTGAACACGATTTTGTGTGGGACGTATTCAACTAACGTAACAAATGACGTTTTTCTGTTACGTGACCGCTTGAGCGCGTTTTCGATAGTGTGTTCGGGGTTTATGATATATATTTTTTTCTTTCTTTTGTTTCCTGTGATTGAGTATAGGTTTGGTTTTGAAGTGAAAGTTGTGTAGCCAAATATGAAAAATGATGCCTGGGGTTCACATTTGTTGGGTTAAAGTTCACACCTCTACACGTTTAAAAAAATCGTTACGATTGAACGGTACAGTTCAAACTGCAACGATAAATCTACGTGTGCATAAGAAAAACTGTACAGTTTGTCCAATTTTACTGCTACTTTTTTTTCCCTACGAAAACTGTGTAGTTTAAACTGTACCGTCCGAGCGTAGTGATTTTCGTAACGTGTATAGCGTAATATCACACTTGTATATCCACAAAGGGTGGATGGAAATCCATCCATTACAATACAGTATGTTATCTAACAGAGGGCGTTCCCGTTAACCTGCAATAGTATAGCATCCATACATGCTAAAAACGGAGATATTGGGGGTCAAAGTTCCAAATTTTTATATATCTAACTAGCTAGCTATAACGTTACTTAAATTACCTCCATGACCCATTAATTATTTAAAGCATCCACTAGCACAATATTTTAAGAGTGGTACTTTGAGTTTTACCGTAAAATGTGATTTTTGACACCAAAAAAAAAAGTTGTTTCCCAGCAAAAAATTTTGAGTAGGGGTACTTAGTTTGATGTACAGAATGCTTGGATGACGGGAACGCCCTCTGTTAGTTAACGTACTGTATATACTGAGTTATCTTCGTGCCTCGGAACGTACGTTAAGCAGATGTTCCCGGCTGTAGATCTTTGGCAGTTGTTACGTAGTCAGTGATCCGAAAGTCTGACAACTAGTCTTACCAAGTGATAGCACATTACTTAGTACTAACTGGGTTGTGGAGGTCAGATATGCAGTCGCTCCATGTAAACTGCTCGTATTTTGCTGCATCTGGATAGACTGTAAGCCGATCTCCATAGATGAGAAAAGGGCAGATGATCAAACCTTTGGGGGGGGGGGGGGGGGAAATCTTCAAATAAACCCTCCCCCTCTTTGGCAGAGCGAAAGGGAGTGTCAGACTTCTACTGACTAAAAAACACCCATATTCCTTCTTAGCCTTTTATGGGCCACGGTATCTCTTTTTCATTCCGGTAACCCTTTTAGACCCGGTAGACTTTTTCTAGGGCTAAAGAACACATGGTGTAAATCAGCAAGGGCTTAAAGGTTTGTTTTTGATCATGTTGGGACAGAAAAACCTTTAAGCCTTTGCTGATTTACACCATGTCTTCATTAGCCCTAAAAAAAGTCTTATTCGGCTTTCCGAAGCACGAAATAACTGGATATGTAATGGGTGGTCACCAATTCACGGACTAACCTAGGCAAACGCGGCTTCATCTAAAGATCGACTCCAGCCGCTGTACTAATTTAGCCACAAGCTGCCTTTAAAGGTCATCAAATCAAACTACAGTCGTTCAAACAATATCATAACAGATATAGCATCGTTATCCCCATGTGGTATGACGTTAAGTTGCCAGACCAATACGTTGTCGGACTAAATACCGATGAGACTGGATCGATACTGTGTCCATGTTCCGGCTTAGTCTTATGATGGCTTATTGCATTTGAATATAACTTTCTTAATGCAGTACCTAAAGTGGCGTATCCAATTTTATTGAACTAGGTCATCGGTATTTTTTTTTAAACTCGTCGATTTTTGCCCGTGAAAATGTGAGCATTTTTTTCACAGATTTTTCGCTCTTTAGAAAACACGTTTCTCTGATTGATTTCATTCTTAGAGAAAACTTTTTAAGAACCAAAAACAATCGGACTGAGTAATCGCCTAAAAGTGTAAAAACCAGTCTTACAAAGGAAACGGAAAAAGATTTTTTTGACAGTTTTATAAAATATAAAATAATTATTTCGTTTTTTTTTTGTTTTGTTTCCTGCTGTGTCTCAGTCTTTGACACAAAAGGCCTCTCTTCACTCTCTCCACCAATCTTATGATGTCGTAATGATTAAAATATATTTAAAGAACGCCATCAAGATTTTAGTTCAAAAACCAATTTTACGTACCAATCTAGCGTACCAAATTGAACCTTGAGTTCCGAATTTTCCTCCTCGATCTAATTTTAATTCTGTTCGATCAAGAATCGTTTCTCGTGAACTATGCAAACACTTCTTCATTAAGAGGGTCTTTGTCTTGTAGAGTGGGGCTAGGAGAATTATCGGAAGAGAAATTCAGTATTTTACACGGAGAAAGTGAGCATCACGATAGCCTTTTGTTAAATATAATTGGTATGTGAGCTGTTTGTGTATGTGAGTTTAATGTTTGTAAGTGCACATACGATACAGGAGAAATTCAAGAAAAACAGGGCAAAGTATAAAAAGCAAACAAACAAACATAAAAAATTTGGTCTTCAGACAATCCGTACATACTGGCAAACAATGACATGGTCTACCATGGTAGTCGGAACTGACAGTTTAACGTGCATTCCGAGGCACGGAAAAATCTCGGACCCATCCACACCCATCCTTGGACCAACCTAAGCAAACACAGCTTAATAGGAGCGTCTCTTGAGACATAACACTTTTTTTTCCGTCGCCTACGTGTATACTCTGGTAAAAAATACACACCAGTTCCAGGTATTTCGCATTTGACCTTACAAAAACCTTTCTACTTGATATTATAAACGAACAAGGTGCTCAGAAACCTAAGGTTACTTTTCCAAGAAACCTCTTGTCCAATCTGCAGGTAAAGGAAATTACTAACTTTTTCTTAGTATGAGTTACGTTATAAAAATCCATTTCTAAGAAAATCAATTGCGGTATATTCCCAATGCGATAAGGTTTAACGAATAGGACTGTTCTAAAGAAATTAATATGATTGATTGCGACTTGGTGGAGAGATTTAATGGCTTGGATTGTCCCACCGCTGGGCAAGGATCTTCCGATAACCTTCCAGTCTTTCTTGGTGCTGTTTTATTAGATCAATTCCTCTATCATCTAAGCATCTTTGATACAAGCAAATATGTTTATCACAAAATTCACGCTCCACTCAACTCAACTCCGCTCACTGATGGGTTTAATAGATCATTTAGTGCGCATGCGGTGACCAATGCGGTGTTAAATGGAATGCCATATTCTGCGGAGAGGCGCCTCAAGCGAACTTGAGATCTGAGCCATTATATATCATAAACTCTCATCCCCCAAGAACATTAATATCCCGATCATCTTTAATTTTTACAAGCTTTTATTTTTCATGGTGAAAAAAGGGGTTTTGTATTAATTATTCATTTGCTACACTTCTTTTGCACACTAATATTGGAAATTAGAATCATAAATAAAAATCGTATCTAAAACAGTTCTACGACATTCGTTTTGCAGTCGCTGCTGTTTTTCTAATTTTTGTCAAACAAAATTCGTTTACGTAACAGAAACCCTCTTCCGCTTCAACTCGCTTTTATCATGGCCCAACAAAGTCTCGCATCAAACGAGAAAAATCAACTGTGAATCTAAATATTTTTTTCACGTGATACCAATGAGTAATGACTGATTGAGTGAGCGATAAAAACTGCCTCTGAGCGTAGAATTAAGGGAGATGTGTTTTCTATGTAAATATTGGGAGTGCTTTGAAACTCGTATCGAGTTTAGTTAGCTAGTAAAACTCTGCAATGAGTAATGTGATGACCAGTGGTGACCAAAGGAGCAGTGGTGGCCTAGTGGTGGCGGCCCCGGCTTACGAGCAGTAAGTCGTGGGTTCGAACCCCATCAAGCGCATTACTTTATGTAATTTATTTCATCACCACTGCTCTCAAAACGGTGAAGGAAAACATCGTGAGGAAACTCATATCTTAGTACCAAAAAATTCGAAGACATGTGACATCTACCAATCAGAACTGGGCCCGCGTGGTAGATTATAGCCCATTCCCCTCCTAGAGAGGAGGCCTGAGTTCCTGCAGTGGGAACATTATAGCCTGATGATGATGATGATGATGAATGTGATGAAATTACGATAAAATGTAAAATAAAAATTTTGGACAGTATTTTATCGTTTCATCATCATCATTTTTTGCACAACATGTATTTTTCTTCCAAACATATCTATTGCTTGTTATTCAACAGTGTATGGACATTATATACATCTGTTCCTCTTCTTCTGGAGCGTCTCCGATTACCGAAGATTTGGAATCAAATCCTAACTATTTTCCTTCTTCATTGCGAGGGGGAACAGCTCAGCAACCTTCATGCTTCCGACCAATTTCGCGAACAGTACTCAGCAACACCGCGTTTTCAACGGTAATTAAAAAAAACTGCTGTTCCAATTTTGGCACAGTTGCATTTTAGTAGACAACAACTGTTTTTTTAAGAAATAAATCTTATTTTCTGGTTTAAGATGTACTGAATACGTGGTAATGTGCTTTCCAATAATATGTAAAAGTATTTAAGAAAGATTGACCATATTTTTTAAATGTTAGTCCAACCAACCACTTCTAACATAAGTAAAACGATTTATCTCTTATTTTTACTCCAGAAAACCGTAAAAACTAAAAGTTTTAAAAGATCATAAAAGTTAGAAAGTTTGAAAATTCGCTTTGTTTAATGATATTATTATAACTAGGTACTAGAGATAATTTACGACACTTTCAACGTCTGTTGTATTTTAAATTAAGCTCACAGAATAAATAAGCTGAAGTGACAAGGGGCCGGCCATATTAGCCGTGGAGCCGACGACCGCTGGGGTAAACGTATTCTTGAGTGGAGATCGCGAATCGGCAAATGGAAAGTAGGACACCCTCTTTTTATGGAGGTTGGGAAATCATCAAATGACTCTGGAACTCCGGAGTGTCAGACTTCCACTGACTAAAAACCACTCTTGTTCCTTCTTAGCCCTTTGTGTCGAGGCCGCGGTATCTCTTTCGAACAACCCGCAACCCCGACAGGAACGGTAGGACACCCTCAGGCTCGGTGAAGCGAGTCGCTAGTAGTAACTGGATGAGATTTGCTGAGAATTGAGTTGAGTGACGTGCGATTGAGGAGGCTTAAGTCTTTTAGTCTACTGCTATAGGCTGACGATGATGATGATGGTCATTTAAACGAGACTTGATGCAGAATTAACAGAAAGAAACTTTACAAGCTGTATTTTTGTGCTGTATTTAGTAAACTTCATTGCTTAAATTTCCGAAAAGGGTGCAGACCAACCCTTCACGAAGTCTTCAACCTACTGCTCACTAAGTACTCCTACGCAAAAACTATTACTGGGAAACTAGTTTTTTTTAGGTTTAATAATCACACTTTAAGATAAAAATCATTGTAGCACACTTGAAACTTTGTGCCAGTGGATGCTTGTAAATTCAAGTAAAGTTATAACCTGAAAACGGGTCCAGAGTAGACGAAAACAGCGAGAGACAGGCTGAAATGGAAATTATTAGAGTCCTTTGTCGAAAGACAAGCTGCGAATTGAAACTGACCGAAAAAATAAATACAAATTAAGCAAATGAAGGCTTTTTTTATTTATAACCTGAAAAACTAGAATTAAAAAAAACAGCTGTGAAATTTTGAAAATTTACCCCCAATTTCTCTGTACCTAGGGGTTCCAAGGCATGGTTCAGAACAATAAAATATCGCGGTAATGGGGAGAACAAGTGCCCTTCTGCTTCGTTAGGGGTACTTTTAAACCCTTTTATAGCTTGCAGCTAGCCTCATCAAAACCAGCAGCATGAGCAAAATGAAATGCTATTAAGCTAACAGTTGCAGCACATGGAGTAATGCAACCAAACTCGATACAGAAGAAATCACAATGGGACGCCGTCGCCTCCTTCTGCGAAGCAGTGATGCTAGCGAAGGAGGTGGCGAAACGCGAGAGGGAGAGAACCTCTCGTCTCAGCCGCCGCGGGAGGCGCTCCGGGCGTCGGAGGCCACGTGATGGCTTCCGGCCATCGTAGACGCGGGCCTGTGGACGGTGAGTGATGCGCCTTCTGGCCGTCCGTCCGTCTTATGACGACGACGTTCGTGTTCCACGCGCACCTTAAAGAGATGTCAGTAACATGGGAGGGGCCCCTCCCATGTTACTGACATCTCTTTAAGGCTCGGCAAGGGCTGACGCCCGTTGGGGCTGCGGGTTGTACACAAGTTACCGCGGCCTCGACATATAGGGCTAAGAAGGAACATGGGTGGTTTTTATTCAGTAGAAGTCTGACACTCCCTTTCGCTCTGCCCAAGAGCGGGAGGCGGGGGGGGGGGTTAAAAAAAAGGGTAGGGGCCATAGTGGTACAAAATAAAATTGTTGCGACCAGCAGTCATATCTCCCTTCTTTCTTAAATCCGTAGTGGATCCAACCGAAACATACGCCATACTAATGATCAACGAGAACGTTGCTTTTTATCTAAATTCCCAAACAGTCGTAAATAATGCCAACATTTTTTATATGGACGTGATAAAGTTTTTATATGGTATGCTCAATCGCATATCCGTGGTAACAATTTGACAAACGCCATCGTCTTTATACCGTTGCAATAAGGGTGGGTTTCGTAGAACTAATTTTCGTTTGACTTTGCTACGATATCTATGTGTATGTTTTAAATGTCACATGTTTTGCTGGTGTTTTAGATTTATTTGATAGTTTTTGTTGTATGTAGACGCGGATTTTGTTTGGTTGGTTGGATTTCGTTAAACATCATTGAGGCGGGCGTAAGAAGATACTGAGAACGCATCGCTGGCCTTTTTACGAATTGAGAACTAATTTTATTTGAGCAAAATGTTTGTAGTGTGTGCATGTCAAAATTGGTAGATTTTTCTAGTGTTAACAGTATCTTTAGAATGTTATATTTGTTTATGAGAGAGGCTATAAGGTCTGATAGTTTAAGTTTTGGGTCGGGTAGAGTGTTATAGGCTTTCATATTTAGATGTTATCTGACTAAAATTATAAACGCGAAAGTTTGTAAATATGGATGGATGTTTGGTACTCTGCCACGCAAAAACTACTAAACCTGGATTAACACATAGGATAGTATATTATATATTTTTATCCCGATTTTATCTTCCAATGGGATAATTTTCGAGTTAAATAAATAAAATAATAAAAATGTTTATTTCATCACTTCAGGAAATAACTATGTTAGGTTTGGAGTTGTAGCGGGCGAAGCCGCTGGCAACAGCTAGTAGGGCGTATTACGATGACATCATTTTGAGAGGCTTTGGATGGTGAAAGTCTAAAGAAAAGAGAAATAAAAAAACGTGTCAAAACGTGGGTGCACCGGTACCCCTGCAATACCCCTCGACGATTACATTCATCAGTAAGCTGTACTATGTAATTCTACGAAACAATTGTTTCCCAAACAAATCCACGTCTGTGTGCAAATTGCTTATGTACGTGTGAGATTACATGTGTACTCAACCAATAATTCGTCTCCAAATGTCTTAATACGCATTTCGCACACAGTAAAACTGAAAGACAGCGTAAAACGATTACGAGCGAAGGTTTTACGATACCGGTGAAAGCGCCTAATTACATTTATTTATAGCCACTTAATCACTTCTGCCAGTTAAAGAAACAGTCTGTTGGTTATTTGAGTTGTGGAAAATTAATGTTGGAAATAAAATCTTTATTTCGACGCCAAAAGGAATTCGCGAACGGCTTGTAATAATAAGTTGTGAAAAGTTAATTTTATAACTCTTTGATGTTTAGATTTTTTTAGATAAGATGGGGAATAATTACTTCAGTTGTCTTGATAGTCAAATAAGGGGTTGTACTTCTCTTGTCTACGACTTAATCGAAGTGCTACGAATTTTCGTAGCACTTCGTAGCAAAGACGTAGCATATTGACCGGGTTCTACGAAATTCGTAGCAACGTAGCGTTGTAGTTGATTGTGGGAACTTGATACTTATTTGTATGTGGCTTTGGTACTTATTTATTTAGTAGTAGTTCAGTGGGTCGGGCTATGAACCTTCGTGACTTAGACGGCTCAATCGTTATTCATCTTTGATGTAGCCGCTCGTCTAGGTGATTATTCATGATGATGAACTAGTTTGTAATGAGGACCACATTGTTTTATGTTTTAATCAGAATTGAAAAGATGGAACAGAAGTAGGATTGGGTTGTTTAAGCCTCCCATATCAAATGAGTGTTTAGTTAATAATAATTCAATTATTTATTAAAGTAACAAAAACTCATAGTGTTAGTAACAATTTAACTTATATCTACGTTCTATCTATTCTATTTATCTTCGGGGACGCCGGCAGACACCAGACGGGCGATCAGTCCTTTCGTTGTGGATTATTTCGCCCAGTTCCCCATTTTGGTGGATCCCCTTCATGGGTTACTGGTGGTCGGCATCGCGAATCTTCCTGTTGCCTTGCAGAAGCTCACCAGTTGTTCGGTGGAGATTTCTGCGAGCTTCTCTTCATTAATCTCATCTGTTCCTAGGATTTCCCATCTGAGTGGCCCATACATTGTGCATTCCGCCACAAGGTGGAAACTTGTTTCTTCTGCTTCTCCACATGCTGGGCATATGGGATCTTCCTTTACTTTCATAATCGTCAGATGTCTATTGAGTCCACAGTGTCCTGTTGCGACCCCTACTACTAGTCTTATGTTTCCCCTGCTCATTCTGAGTAACTTGTGGGATTTCTTTTCATCATATGACTTTAAGAAGATTTTTGATTGTCGACAACCTTCTGTTGCGTTCCATCTTCTATTTGACTCTCTTGTAGTTATTCTATGGATGATTCCTTTTGTTATATTATGTGGGATCGGTAACCTGGGCTCTGGTCCCACAAAGGTTTCATCTGCTCCTTTTCTGGCTAATTCATCTGCTATCTCATTCCCTTCGTGTCCTTGATGACCAGGGACCCATGCGACTGTTACTTCTGCTTTTTCCGCTAGTTGGTTGAGTGCTTCCTTGCACTCTTTAACCAGTGCAGATGTGACTTCCACTTTGTTCAGTGCTTTGAGTGCTGCTTGACTATCACTGTATATAACTATTTTGGAAAGATCACCTGTAAGGGCGTTTCCAATTATTCTGGTACATTCCATAATGGCATGTATTTCTGTCTGGAACACACTTGCGCCTGTTCCTAGTGAGAATGATCTATTTATTTCCAGTCTTGGTATGTGTATCCCAGAGCCGGATAGCTTAGTTGATTCTTTCCTTGATCCATCTGTATAGCAGACCGCTATAGATGGATCACTCTCGATTGTCCATTCTTCTCTTGAGCCTATATGTATTCTATACTTTTTGTCGAAGATCTTCTCTTTTTTGATTAAGTCATTGTTGGCCATAATCATTGATAGATTGTCTTCGTACAGATTTGCTATCTCCGAGTGACCTTTGTCCATAAAATTGCCTTTCCAGAGGTTCAAGCTTTTCAGTTTGAACCACTGCTCTAAGGCTCTTTTCTTGACTTGTAGACTAAGCGGTATCATTCCTAGTATGACATCCAGGGCCGCTGAGGGAGTCGTCCTCATTGCCCCAGAGATCATTAACCCGGCCATTCTTTGAACTTTTACTAGCTCTGTGCTGTTACTCTTGATTTGTGTTCTGTGCCACCATACTATTGCTCCGTGTATAACTCTGGGTATGATGATGGCATTGTATATCCAGGCTACTATAGCCGGTTTCATTCCCCAGGTTCGACCTATAGCTCTTCTGCATTGTAGTAATGCAATTTTTGCTTTCTCACATGTTTCTTTTATATGCGTCTTGTATGACATGGTTTTGTCTAAGATCACTCCTAAGTATTTTATTTCCTTAGTTACTTCTATCCGTTCACCGTCTATGTATATTGGTGATAACTCCGTGTATTTCTTTCTTTTTGTAAAAAGGACTAACTTCGTTTTGGTGGGGTTGAGGTTCAGTCCCCTTTCCCTACACCATTCGAGGGTAGCCCTAATTCCTTTCTTCATTACGTCACGCATGGTGCTAAGTACTTTTCCAGTAATTAATAGCACTCCATCGTATCATATATCTACGTTAGTAAACTAAATTAAACACAAAAGAACACAAAAAACCCAAAACATGAAATTAACATTACAAAGGGACACATCTATACTACAGTACCTCTACCATGAGTTTACACAGCCAAATCTCGCAAGCGTCTCCGTAAATTATTTGTATGAAATATCGTACAGCGCCTCTAGCGGTCACGGAAAGAATTACAATCCGTAACATGAGCACTATAGATGACGATAGGTTAAAAACCTAAAGTAATCTATTCTATAGTTACTAACGTTTTTCAGCTGTCACCATACAAAACGGTACCATGAGTCACTAATTTCACTGAACCTATCGAATAATTCGCTTACTATAGTGGTTACGTAGCTCACTAGCATTTTGGCGTGTGAAACATATGTTTACAACAAAATTATGTACGTTTTTGAGTCTAATGCAGTCAAAATAATGTCTGCAAAGCTTATTTGGTATGAAATATGTTAGTGGCCGCTGAATTTGAAGTTCAACAACGTGAATAACGTGAATTTCGAGAAATGATTTTCCGAAATGAGAATTCATGTTAGACACCAATTGCAAAATATAAATGAATGAAAGTTTATTAAACTTTATAGACTCTCTAAGGAATACTTTAAAGGTTTGTGCATGTGTATGAATAATGTTACGGATTTGATGTCAACACAACGAGTTCCATTAGAACTAAAGGTACCATGCAGTTCTCTCAAAACAACACACAATAATTTTGAAGAAAGTTGAAACATACCTTTGTATGAACTCTACTAACAATTAAAACGGAGGCACAGGGTCCTCATTGTTTTACATAATCTGTTTGAATCTACTAATGTAAACTGTTAAACCACACAACACAGCTCTGTGACACAAGGTCAACAAACAAAATTACAAATTGAATACACGACAGTGACATATTATAAGGAATAAAAATTCAAAAACCACTAAATACTATAAGTAGTCTAATAACCGTCAACTTTTCTATTTTGTCGGTTTATTTGTGTATATATCGTTCTCTCCTCTTATTAGTGGGAAAGAAAGAAACAAAACATGAGTAGAGTGAAGTTAGCTAGACGACACAATCTATCGAGCTTACATTAGCGCCTGCGTAAGACTCCGTAAATCTCATGGTGCAAGCATTATCGAAATCTAAAAAAAAAATCTATTAGATACACGCTAGCGAGTTCAACGTTAGCGAGTAAGTTTTCTATGACAACTCATGGTAGAGCTAGAGGTCCAGCAAGAAATTTCACATCACCGGTTAACGATCGCGCAATCCAGTCGGCCAGAGATACATCAAAGTTATTGATCTATTTATCCGTGCCTGTGGTTTGTGGTATGTGAAACAAAGTCAGGTAGCATTTACTGAAAAACGAAGTAGACTTAAAGCAATTACCACACATCATGTTCAGCCCAAACCAATCGGTACTCGACATCTCCCATTACCGAATATGTTTGGGCCTGCTCGGCACAATTCATACTAAGTTAGTCATACATGAAACATGAATATTCGATTTATTATGTGGCCTATGCTGAATAAAACCGATCCAAATAATACAAGTCACTCAAAGGGCAATGAAGAGAGCTATACTCGGAGTTTCTTTGCGTGATCGAATCAGAGATTGAGGACACCTGCATGAGAACCAAGGTCACCGACATAGCCCGAATAATTTCCAAACTTAAGTGGCAGTGGGGCATTGCTCGCAGAACGGATGGCCGATGGGATCGGAAAGTTTTGAAGTGGAGACCGCAAACCGATATACGTTGCGTTGGAAGGCCTCCCACTACGTGGACCGATTACCTGGTGAAGGTTGCGGGGATCCGCTGGATGCGAGCGGATGGATGCGCTTAGGGGAGGCCTATGTCCAGCAGTGGACGTCTTTCGGCTGAAATGATGATAATGATGATGAAATATTACGTGTACCACCCACTAATATAAATGTCTCTAGAAAACCCAAAAGCACATTCGCGTGCTAAAAAATTTCATACTTAACTAGCTGACCCACGCAACTTTGCCTGCGTTACAGTATATAGCTTATAACCTTGCTAAATGATCAATTATTAATATTCAACATAGAAATATGTTTTCAATTCGCGCAACCAAACAAACACATTACAATTTTATTCATCCGCGTGAATTTTAATTATATAATAGTCTATGTTACTTGGTAAAGGTGTAGCTTTCTAATATTTAAAGAATTTTCAAAGTCGGCAGAGACATTTTTGAGTTAAATCGTAACGAACAAAAAATCTAGTCTTTCATCACTGTAATATTAGTTTAGATTACCATAGATTATAATCATAAAAGTGAGAATTACTATAGGTATCTCTTACTGTTAAATATACTACCTTGTAAACATTATGGTGCAATGAATATTTTGAATTTGAATTTCCCGGAGGCCAGAATCTCCACGTATCTACATAGGGACGCAAGGCACCCGCGAGAGCAAGGTTCGCGTAATTATTTTGTCGCACGGATATTTTTATATTGCGATATCTTTAAAGATAATTGTTTAAACTGTATAGAGTAACGGGCACAAATATTCTATATTATATTTTCATTCTAGTAAACACATATAATTATTTTGATATAGATTAATATCTTATGGGTTAAATAAGCTTCGTTAAAAATAATTATTTTAACCTAACATTTTAATAGTAAAAAATGGTTACAGTGAGTCAATCTTAAAATATAGACATAGACTGTTGCTGACTGTCTTTTAGAACTTTTAAAGAGGAACATTTCATTTCTACATGATATTTGCATAACTTAAACCGTTTTCGCAGCGCACGCAACTGAAGCTCTCTAAAGGAATATCTTTTCCCGTTTTTGCAACATTTTTCATTTATGCTCCGCTCCTATTGGTCGTAGCGTTATCTTATATAATTTAAAGCCTTACTCGAAAAATGCACTATTCAACACAAAAATAGTTTTTTTTATTTCCAGCCAGTAGTTCCTGAGTTTATAGGGTTTAAACAAACAAACTAACAAACTCATCAGCTTTATAATCTGGGGGCACGGCAGAGCCTGAACTTTTTAGTACTCAATTAGACATTGCATAAAAACGATATATTTTAAATTTTATTATAATTGAACCAGTAGTTTAAGAATTATAACTAATCAAAGTTCCTTAGTTTTGTCACTCACTCACTGACTGACTGACTGACTGATCATCAAAAGTCCAAGGCTTTTCTAGCAGATATAAAAGCTTCAAATTTAGAATACGATTAGTGTTTAGTGTACAAATCAAGAAAAAACAAAAAAATATGCAGTTTCAGTCAGTTTTCTAGATACACCAACTGCAAAGATAAAGATAGAGATAGAGATTGTGATAACAAAGTTGGAAGGGAATACATTTTACGAATTAAATTTAACACACTTCCTAGTTTCTGATTGATCTAAAATTTTGGACGTACCTATAAGTATATCGCCTATCAATGCAATATTGTGATGACTTGGAACTTAAGTTAAATGACACCAAGATAACGGCGTTCGCAGACGACACTGCGCTCTCATTTAGTGGCGACACATGGCCAGAAGTCTATACCAAAGCCCAATATGGCTTTAATATAATTAAGGAATGGTTGGCTAGAAACTCATTGACAGTCAATATTGACAAAACCAATTATATGACTTTCTCACTTCGTCAAACTACCCAACCCCCACCCTCCCTATACCTCGTCGCACATTCGTGCTCTGTTCCCGACGACCAGAGCTGTAGCTGTCCCAAATTAGCTCAAGTGACCAATACCAAATATCTTGGCGTGACTCTTGACAGTGGTCTTTCTTTCTCACTTCACATTGAGTTATTACAAAACAGAGTTAGAAAACTAATTTATATTTTTAAAACCCTACGTCACGTAGCTGATGCACGATTGTTAAAACAGGTCTATTTTGCACTTTGTCAATCGTTACTGAGTTATTGCATATCGACCTGGGGCGGTGCGCCAAAAACAAGGTTGTTAAAAGTAGAAAGAGCTCAGAGAGCTATCTTAAAAGTGAGCACCTTCAAACATTATATGTTTCCTACTGCCGAACTTTACAAAATTTGTCAAGTGTTGACGGTAAGGCAACTCTTCATAGCAAATACTGTCCTAATTCAGCATTCTGCGACCCCATACAAAAAAATCTCAAAAAGGCGTAAAGACATAGTGTGTGTAACTAGGAAGAGTAACCTTACCCATTCCAGTAGGTTCAGTTATTTTCTTGCACCAGCACTGTACAATAAATTGAATAAAATACTCCTTATCTACCAACTATCTAGCTGCGATTGCAAAAATCGAATAACTAAATGGCTTCAGGGGCTGACCTACCAAGAAACGGAAAACCTCTTAAGTACAATGATATAGTATAATTTCCATACACAAATACACACAGACACCCACACACACATACACATACACATATCCAATTACACCCACACTTACACATCTCAAAACTCTCACTCACACGCGCATGCATACAAAGAAAATTTTCCTTTAGTTTTTAATTTCTATTTTATTTTATTTACTTAGTTTTTCTCACATTGTTGTAATATTTATAGGGGAATGGGACTGGTATCTTTAACACAGGTTACTCTGTAACCTAGCTAAGATGCTAGTTGCGATCCGTACTGTGACTAAGTATAAAGCCACGATCACTGTTAATTATTGTAACCAACTAATCTTAAGGTTTTATACTGTGAGAACAAATAAAGCTTATTATTATTATTATTATTATTATTAACTGATCTGATGATGGAGCTGAAAGTTGGCCATAGGAACTCCGTTAAAGAACGACATAACCCATCGAGTTTAGACTCGCTTGATTCGTCTTGATGAGTACTTTGTCTTTAGATTGTCTCTAAGGTCTGTTGATGTAGCTATAGAAATTCCGTTATAAAACGACTTTGTTGTCGACTTTATAGTCGTTTGATTCAGCTTGTCGAGCAGGTACTTTAGCAGTACTTCAAATCGATGAATAAGACTGCTCCAAGTTTGAATAACCCTATGTATTGTTGATTAATTAAACGAAATAGATAGAATGTGAGACGCTACAAAGGAAATGATTTCCCACTAAAAACAAAACTCGTAAAAAAAGCCAAGTCGCGCAACTCAGTTCTTTTACCGTAAAAGAGAGTGAGATTCATGTAATACCAAGTCAGTTAATAAATTCAGTCCCTACTTAAAACACTTTGAGGTTTTAAATAAATATAGATTGACTTGCCCACTGCATCACATTGGCCAATGCGATGGCGATTAGCTATTACAATGGCCTGTTTAACATATAATACATACCCAACATACATTTCCATACATTATGTAAAGGAAAATATTTCATACAAGTACATTTCATAAGTTGGTCAGCTTACTTAAGTGTGATAGTTTCCCTTTTATTTTCATTGTATATGCTACTGCCATGAACTTTTTTACACTCCCAAACACAACCCGGTTTTGGTTGGCACACTTGAGTCTAACAAAAATTTACACTTTAAAGCTGAATATTTCACAAACGAATCCTTAATCGAAAAAGTGTTTAAGCAAACTCGCAATATTTTTAAAGGCCTATCTAACGCAACGCAAGGCGTATCACACAGTCGACTATGCGAGAAATAAAAAATCACCGTGGGCGTGATTTTTTTAAATCTAAAAAAAATAATTTTCAATATTTTACTTTAGCACTTTGTCGGCGTAACTCATTTATATATTCATGCCGAATTACAGCTTTCTGTTACTAGAGTCTCCGAGATATAGTGCGGACGGACAGACAAGACAGACAGACGGACATGACGTAACTATAAGGGTTCCATATTGACTACGGAACCCTAAACACGTAGTCTATTTTGTTTAGTAATTTGCTTGTAAAAAAATTTGTTGTCGAAAAATGGTACGACGATCGGTATGAAAGCCAAGCGTATCATTGTAAATAGCAGATATACCTAGATTACGCTAGTATCAATCGTGATAGTTGCGTTAATTTCCAAAGGATTCAGATTCAATTTATCAATTTCTGTAAACATAAATTTTAATAAGGCCCCGCTTAGTAAACTTTGACTCTAGATTAGGTATAATTATTTGAAGGTGACGTTCAAATTATTTGGAAACAAGTTCAGATGGAACTTTTGGCAAGCTGTTAAATTGTCACAGAGCACAGAGCAGTCTAAATAGTTTACAAGTTATTTTGATTGAAGGTTATTAAAGCCTGAAATTATTAAAGCTTGAATTTATTCAATCTGTTTGAAATTCCTCGTTATTGAAACTGGCTTTTAAAGTCGCGAATAATTTAGTTCAGATGTTTGAGTTTGGATTGGTTGTGCAGTTTTCAATTTTGAAAGATATTATTGATAGATAGTGGTGTAACTTTCTGCGGCCACGTCATAAGTCTCAAGTGCGAATCCAAGACATGCACCTTCTTGCCGAGGCTGTGGGTTGTGCGACAGAGATACCGCAGCCCCGGGATTCAAAGGGCTAAGAAGGAACATGGATGGTTTATAGTCAGTGGAAGCAGACTTCTACTCTAACTGCTACTAGTACTCTACTTCTTAATTACTCCTCCCACTCCGGAGTGTCTGACACTCCAGTAATTTAATGATTTCTCAAACTCCAAAAAAAAAGACACGCGTCTCTGATATTTCGGATTAATGAGTGTATACAGGGTGTAAATCAACCCTTCACACATACGTCAACCAAGCATTCTGTACATCAAACTAAGTACCCCTACGCAAAAATTTTTGCTGGGAAACGACTTTTTTTTTGGGGTCAAAAATCACATTTTACGGTAAAACTCAATGTAGCACTCTTAAAAGATTGTGCTAGTGGATGCTCTGAATAGTAAAAGGGTCATGGAGGTAATTTAAGTAAAGTTACAACCTGAAAAACTAGTATTTACAAAACAGCTATGCAAAATTTGGAACTTTGACCCCCAATATCTCCGTAACTAGGGGGTTCCCAGGTATGTTCTAGAACTAAAAAATTATCGCAGTGGTGGGGAGAACAAGTGCCTTTCGTTTGCGTTAAGGGTACTTTTACACCCTTTATGTATAATGTAAACATCCTGAGGAAACCAGCATCCCTGCAGGATATTTTTTTATGGCATGTTAACCGAATCAGATGCCTATGGAAGGCGTAAAAACTCTAACACCAGATTAATTACTAACTGCTACAGAATAAAGAAAGAACGAGTATGTAACGATCGTAGGATACGCTCTGTAATATTTACTTGCTAGGAGTAAGTATATATATCGATCAAAAAATATGATTCTAATTAGTCCGTCAGTTAGATTGTGTTTTAGGTTTTATCGTATGAATGAAAATTGACGAAGGTAAAATGCGTCAAAGATCATGAGTGGGGGGTTGTGACGTCATTTGTAGGTAAAAAATGTACTGACATGTCACGTTTTCGAGGATTTCACGAGTTTTCGAAGCATTGTATCGTCTTCAATTTTTGTTTATGTGAAAAAAAAAACAGTGTTCAATATTATTTGGAAATCTATCTGACGGACTAATCAGTTTTCGGCTAATCTCATGTCAACACGAAAGAGAGGATTAGCCTTTAATGAATAAACATTCCATATACGATACTAGAACACAGGGTAATGAAAACATCAAATAATCACAAAGTGTATTGATCTCAAATAATTTACTGCGCCTTTGTTATTGTATGTGGTACTAACATAGAACAAAAATGTGAAGAAGCGACACGTCTGCGCAAAGTCGCAAACAGAGTATGAAAGCAGATGCCTTAACACCACGTACTAAGATTAGTAAGTGTGACGTAGCTCCTTTCTGTGGGAAAAACGCGTAAATGTATTTTCATAGATGCAGTACTGATGCAGTCTCAAACGTTTACAAACGTACATTTGTATTGCTTATCATCAACACTGAAAAAAACAGCCAATTTGGTAAATATGAGTGTGAGATCCGGGTATTTCGGCGCTGTTACAAGCGCCATGATTATGAATAAACTGCGCTGAAATATCAGCAACTAGAAACAAACAGTAAACATGGTCGATAATTATTCTGTTTTCGGTGTAAATGGATATCGTGTAAATGGATGTGGTGAAACAAATGTTCGTGATTTTTATTAATTTTTACCCGACTGCGGCGTAGCCCAAAAGGAGGGTTATGTCATAACTCATAAAAGGATGAAGGGATTTCAATAAAATATCCGTCGTTAGATTCGTCTTGATGGCGCGAGTATCACTGGCTACATTAAAACTAAAAAAAACAAAGTAAAATTGCGGTTTTTGGGGGCCAAAACGCGGATTTGAAAAATAATATATTTTCCATTTTCATCCAGTAGGGTATCAAAATGAAAAGTTTTAAAAGGAGATTACAAAAATATACGACAATTTTATGTTTAAAAGAAATTCAAAGTCACAAAACCTATAAAAAAAACACAAAAGTTAAATCATCTGCGAAGAATTTTACGCGACCAACGAAAGAACAAACACAAAATAACTAAAAAGTTGGAAATAAAAAAAGTAGTTAAAAACTAAAAAACCCGACTGAAAAAACTGAAAAGCAAAAAACAAGCACATTTTAAATTAAACAAAACTTGGAGGCAAGCGGGGTTCATTTGAATATTAAATTATGAAATTAAATGAAAATAGAATGGACCCCGCCTGCTTCCAAGTTTTGTTTAATTTAAAATGTGCTTGTTTTTTGCTTTTCAGTTTTTTTTAATGAGATAAGCTCGCCACACTATCCCCAAACCACTGTAACTCCTGTAAGCCAGAATCAACAGTAGCGATCACAAGAAAAGCGCCGAGACAATGAAGCCCGACGAAGTCTCAGATAAACGTTTTAACTGTCTTGGATCCCGCAACGAAATTAATCAGAAAAAAATAGCGGAGAAGTAGGAAAAACAATAATGAAAAATATTAATTGTATTACTCTAGTTATATGTAGTTGAAGTAAAATTCATGTGAGCGCTTCCACAAATGAGTTTCGCTTCTACCCAGCTTTCATCTATGATATTACCCGTCTCGCGGATTACGCGGGTAACAGGAAATCTCGTCAGTAATGGCTTATGGTAACTTAACCCGTCACCTTGGCATGATAAGAACGGTTTCATAAATGGGATGGCTGCCCGGACGCTACGAAAGGCAATTCGGTATGTTATAGGCCAATGACCTTTTGGTTAAGGAGGGTTAGGGATCAAGATATATCATTTTAATCTTAAATAATGGGTCGTACTGCGTTTGAGAAATTGGTGGCATTTTTGTATTATCTTGAAAAGTTGGAAAAGTCAATATTGAAATTAAGGATGGTAGATTTGCGTAGTATTTGTAACCAGTGAGCGCGTATGACCAAATGTATGAACGTAAACGAGATAAAGGAGTGTGTAAGGATTGTGGCCTGTGGCATTCTGTAGTTTCTACCTATCCCCATAGAAAATACCGTGAGTTTATATCTTATGTGTACATTTATTAACTTAATATGTTTTTTTTTGCCGTTGCCCCCCTCTCTAGGAATTTCTTCTGCATCGAGGGAGCGTTCACAAACATTTAAACTCACATACACAAATACCCAGACCCGAAACAACTACCTGTAGGCCATACAAATATTTGTTCCGTGCGGGGATCGAACACGCAGTCCATTGCTTGAGCCATTGCGCCAACCGTGCCGTCAATGTTGCAATATGAAAGCGTGATAGGGCTTCTCAAATACACAATTTCTGTATCTGCTGCAGCCCATTTACTGAAATATGTATTACGGTGCCAGTAGAACAGCCACATGCTATATTTATTGGTACCTAAATAGGTAGCCTTTGCTAGCTTTGCTAGTGTAAAATATTAAAACCTAGCTATTTCAGAACTGGGTATTAGTGTTTATTAAAGTCATATTTGGTCTACGTCAATTTATGAAACATAGCGGATGTCGCGCGGTTTCACCCGCGTAGTTGCCGTTCCCGTGAGAATATAGGGATAAAATGTATGCCTATGTTAACTGGGTATAGAGTAGCTTCCCAACAATGAAAGAAATTTTGAAATCGGTCCAGTAGTTTTCAAGTTTATTACACAAAAATAAAAATATTTCCTCTTCATAATATTAGTATAGAAATGGCCAATTTAATTGCAAGTGTAATCAAGAACTAATCGATTATTCGGGCTACTAATTATAACACTTTGCCCGACTTCATAAGTCCATATAATCTCTTTGACCTGTAAAGCACCCTATTGCTATTAACAACTATGTTCATAATGGTCACCAAAGTTAGGCAGTAGCGTTGCTTTGTGTAAAACTTTAAATTCTCTCACTGCCGTTTGCTAGGAAATTAAAATAAGCTTCGTAAGTAAAGAAACGATTAGTTTATCTCAGTAACAAAAAAGAAAGTTAGAAATAGATTAGGAAACGATTAAGTAAATGGAGAGCAGTGAACAACAAGGACACAACTAAATAGTTAATCTATTTTACACATTCTTAGGAAACCCTCAACGGGAGAGGAAATTCGAAACAGCAGCTTTAGAGCAGTTTTTAGAATTTTTAATGAGAAAAGATCGGGTCAGAACCTAGCTTATAGCCCAATCTTTGCCCAATAAGTATTTGTCAAATTAGTTTTTTTTGGTTTGCTTAAACCAATCAGTTTCAACAATTCTTTAGACACACGCAGGACCTGGAAAAGTAAAGAGCAAACTTATCGGTATAAGCTAAATAAAAATACTAAATGTCATCTAAGATTTATAAAATTTTAAAGTTATTAACGTGTTAAACATGACCCTTTTCGTTACACTACACTTTTGTGACCGATGTTTTGAAGATATTTTAAATTCGTTAATTAAAATTGTTGTCGTCTTACAGATATTATTATCGCATCTTAAAACATGGTATTCATAACAAAACCAGTGAAATATGAGCTTAGGTTTGATGTTCCATGACTGACTTAGAAAATTCCAGGAAAAATGTTTTGTAACGGAGTCATCACCTCCCAGCTCTCGTTCCAAATTACTTAGGGTCGGCGCAATACCTTATTTTCTTCAATTCTTTTCTGTCAATTATCACCCTATTAATTACTTTTGATTATTTTATATCATTCCTCACAAAACACATCTGTCGTTCCCTTGGTCTTTCTACATCTATTAAAATTTATATCCAGCATGTTACAAAGGGTGTAAAAGTACCCTTATCGCAGTGGTGGGGACAACAAGTGTCATTCACACTTGTTGTCCCCACCACTGCGATGTTTTTTTTGTTCTAGAGCATACCTGGGAACCCCCTAGTTACGGAGATATTGGGGGTCAAAGTTCCAAATTTTGCACTGCTGTTTTGGTACATCCTAGTTTTTCAACTTTACTTAAATTACCTCCATGACCCTTTTACTATTTAAAACATCCACTAGCACAATGTTTTAAGAGTGTTACATTGAGTTTTACCGTAAAATTAGATTTTAGACCCCAATAAAAAACGTCATTTCCAAGCAAAAATTTTTGCGTAGGGGTACTTAGTTTGATGTACAGAATAAGCATTCTGTACATCAAAAAGTGTGAAGTGAAGTGTGAAGTGTGAAGGGTTAATTTACATCCGGTATTATTACGAAATAAAGTTAGAAATCGTACTGAATACAATTTACTCGCCGGTACGTAAGTCAAAATTTAACGCTACATACTCGCATTCCTACACTATGATTAAGATGCGTATTTGCGTCGACGTCACTGCGTGAACCCTTCAACGCAATGGGGGAATAAATCAAGGCTCGCAGGTACAAATGACCCTAATGTGCCATGATGTGCAGGTGCCCCAGTAATGAAGGGTTAATAGTTTTAGTGTTACGCATTAACTTAGATTTTATAGTCAAATCTGTGCGTCTGTTGTGTGTGTAGTGGAATTCGTATGTTGTTAAGTTTATTCGTGGTAATTTTCAACGTTCAGACCGAATTGCCTGTTATCAAAATATAAGCATTAAAAATCTGTCAAATCCATGCAATTTTTTTTCGAAGGTGCTTGTTTAAACACGGTAATATATTTTAATTAAGGTATAAATTCTTCAGAAAATAACCAGCAACCAGTTTTACCAAGGGGCATCCAATACGAATTGGGTTGTGTAGGTATGGAAGGCAGTCGCTCCATGTGGTATTCAGCAGCATCTCGTTACACTGGAAGCCGACCCCAAACATAGTTGGGGAAACGCTAGGCATAATAATGGTGTTCTTTTTTTATTTCATTTTAATTAATTATCTACACTAATCTACACTAATATTATAAAGAGGAAAAATTTGTTTATTTGTTTGTAACGAATAGGCTCCGAAACTACTAGACCGATTTGAAAAATTCTTTCACCGTTGGGAAGCTACACTATCCCTGGGTGACATAGGCTACTTTTGATCCCTGTATTCTTACGGGAACGGGAACTACGCGGGTAAAACCGCGTGACATCTGCTAGTAACATGTATATTAAAGAAATACGTAACGCAATGATCGTCGTTAATATGGTAATAACAGTTCTCTAAATATTTTTTTTTCAAAAATCAGTAAAGTTAATCTATTAAAACGCAAAAGTAAAATAAATAAACACTCCAAACTAGCACCCCCTATTTTAGCCAGTGCACACAGTGATTAATAATAGCAACACTACAACAAAACTGTGATTGTGAAATCATTATTAATTACAAATTCGAGCAAATAATTCCATACACAAAACCGGTGAAAACACACACTGTGATATTTAATCAATGATAAAACATTCTAAAGCAAATACAATACGACAAAAACTACATGCAATCCGAAATGCAGGACAAACTGAATCCCATTCTCAACTATAAATTGTAATGACAAAAGTAAATATGTTCCATTGATCTGTTTGTACAAACCTACCGAACAACCGGCGAATGAATGAATGTTTTTTATTCGGAAATGAATGATTTGTATGCGAATGGGAAACAAGCATTTCAAATATATACGAAATACGTGAATATTAAATGCGTCGTGGATGCATAGTAATTTATTTTCGAGCTTTTACGATAAACGTTTCAATTGAATATTGGGAGCTTGAAAATCAAACGTTTAGAGCATCAATGAAAATGCTAGTTTAATCTAACTTGTTTTACATTTTTGTGTATTACCCTTTTTTTGAGGTTAAGAAATTATCAAATGACCGGGGTCCCGCTCTGGGCAAGAGTAACCATGGAAAATTATTTTCGGTTCTTCTCCATAGGAAAACAAACAACCTGGCCCTGCTACTTTTCTCAACGATTTATGATACACCCATGTAGCTTCATGTGAAATGAAATATTATTATTTGATTCCTATTCTTTTTCTGAATTAATTAACATTGGAGCTAACTCTCTCTGCCTTTGTTTTCACCCATGGTAACCAAATGTCAGCGGAGGCTAGACATAGATGATGGAGTTGACAAATGTACTGTTCTCTGTCGCTCATCGTCCGACTGGCGATCCGACAATACCGAGGACAGTAAAAAAATGTGTTACTAGTATGAATTAATATTTTGTAAGAAATGTTGCTTTAATTTGTGTTTAATGTTCATACAAGTTATTTTGTCCCTTAGTGATAAAGAAAGTTGATTAATAAGGCAAGGTATTATGTACTTTAGTGATCTCTTGCCGTGTAAATTGCTATACTTTGGAAGTAACAATTTAGAATTAATAACACTACGAGTATTAATTCCAGTGTTATTTATAATTTTGGCTTCCATAAGATTTTCATTAAAAAAATCCTCTTTTAATAGTGTGTATTTAATACTTTCATATATAGGTAATATTTTACAGATGCGCCTGCCTTGGTTCGAACACACGACTTACTGTTCGTAAGTTGGGGTCACCACCACTGGGCCACCGCGGCTGCTCCATGTTTATTATAGTGGACATTATTTTAAGCCATTTTAGACCCTGTGTATATCAGAAATCATGGGCGCTCCAATCAGTGTCCATTCCCAACTATTGTGCTGATATCGGTAAGTATAATAACTATCACAAATCATGGACGACAACAATTAGTTCCCAAATTATCCCGATCTATGATATCGGTGACTATGCCGTATCGATTTTTTTTTAGAATTATTTCAGATCCAGATATTTTTTTGACAAGTTGTCAACAGTAATCACAAAGTCGAAAGGCTATCAAACTCGAACTCAAAGCATTTATTTCAATTAAACCATTACTGGCACTTTTGAATGTCATAAGAACAATTCATAAAACAAAACTACGAAAAACTACGAGTGCAATACGTCATTCCGAAAGCCACAACGCCGAACCACACTCCGCCAAATGCCCGCAACGACGAACACTGCGAGCCGGAATGAATGCACGAGCCCTCGAATCACGGAACAACGATCTTACAATGAAACTAGAATAATAGTTTAATGACTTGAACTTCCCGAAGCTTCTTATTATTTGTGTTTAAGACTCAACTTAGTAATAAAAATCTGTTAAAAATATCATGTCCATGTTCAACGTGACAATGTTTATTCGAATTCTTTAAAACAATTCGTTGCCCCTCCCTAGGAATTACTCCTGTATCGTGGGTGCGTTTACAAATATTTAAACTCATATACATAGGCCATACAAGTATTTGTTCCGTGCGGGGATAAGTACTCTCCCTAATATATTTACAAACTATACTGCTTATACTATAAGCAGTATAGTTATAAGCAGTAGTATATATATAATTTTGTTTAGTTTTATAGACAATGTTCCGCCTGCGCCCACCCTTACGGTTCCAATATAATGACATTGTATTTATGACCGCGATTATTATCGTTCGATACGAATTAGGATGTCCCTACATGATGTGATTACTATCGCGGTGTCATTAACCTCAGTTAGTAATTAAATTCTACGTTCAATGGGGTAATTTTACGATCTAATGTTCCCAGGTAATTATTATTAGTTGGGTTACACGTACGACATAACAATGTAGTTTTATAGGTACCGACCGCAGCACACAAATTAGAGCATTATAATACGTAACCAGATATTAAAATTACCTTCTTGGTTCCAAGTCCTACTGTTGATCATCAGGTCTCGGGTTTGATCACCGGGTAAATGTCACTTATGTCTTCGAAATTTTGGTTCTAAGGCATGTCGGTTTCCTCACATTGTTTTCTAATACCTTTTTAGAGCATTCACAGATATCACAGTACAAAGTACTAGGCGGTGCTGGTAAAATGAACACGGAGTAATGCACCTGCCTGGGTCTGAACCAACAATCTATATCTTGTTGGTTAGAGACATTCTCACTGGGCAACCACTATTTGATTATTTTGCGAATTCGTACTCGGTTGATGGCCATTCAAATAGATTTGTCTTTCAATACATGGGACTTGTAGTATACACTAGTAGCAGAGTTAATAGATTGATATCGTTGATAAAACAATTAACTAACTATTTCACAGGCTCAACAACACCACCACGATCCTGTCCAGTGTATGCTTCACCTTCTTACCTCCCGCCATTCAAGTGACTGACAGATGTTACTAGTGACAGCCACCTATCTTTATTATGAACCCTGTCAGGCACAGCAATGCAGATACAACTCTTTCTAATTGCCCTAGTTAAACAGGTGTGATTTTATATTCTATCCTTTGCTCCATTATATTGGGGCTTCTAGTTTAGCCAGATGAAGCTGGTTAGTAAGCAGTTGCATACCTGTCATTATTAAACACTTATAGCAATTTCAAACAACAACTGAAGCACTACCCTTTGACTTATTACGCGAAGTGCTGCTACCTCGACGATTAATTATGTGAAAAAGCTTTATGGGCAATTTGCACAAATACCGATTCTGAGTACCCAAACCAATACATCGATTGTGATTCTGACACAGGTAACTAAAAAAAAACAAAGGCTAAAGCAAATAACGAGAAACGACAGACTAAGGTCGTAAAGAGAAGACTATAACCTGACTGATAATACTTACCGGAGATTATTTCCGAGATTCACAAGGAAAGCGACTATCTTTGTATGAACATGATTGTGACGAGGAAGGACGAATTCGCATGTGACTGAAAGAGTGATGAATATTAATCTTGATGGATGGAGAGGAAGAGGACCAAGGAAGCGACGAGTGTGGAATGCTGTAAAAGAAAAAGGAGTAAATGACGGCATGACGGCTGACGGACAAGAATGAAAGAAAATTACCTGTGGTGCGACCCCAAATGCAGAAAGATGATGACATAGCGGACTAAAATTAATTCACTATTAATTCTACACATAACGGACACTTAACTAATTCTTTCCCTTAGTTTGAATTAGAATTTTAAAAGTCTCGTCATCATTTCAGCCAAAATACGTCCACTGCTGAACATAGGCCTGCCCCAGGTGTCACCACATTGACCGGTCCCGTGCGTCTCGCATCCAGCGGGAACCCGCAACCTTCACTAAGTCAACGACTGTTCAATTCAAAATATATGTTTACTTATGAAAACACAAAAACCGATACTAGCCAAATTACCTAAATATAGTTATCAAAGCTAACTTATTTATTGAGGTGTGAATATAACGTCAAAATATATTACCAGCACCATATACGAGGCACATAATAAGAGGGTATTCAGTATTCGATTCTCGTCCCAAATATGTGAAACTCTATAACCTTAATTTGTGGCGTAATTGTGCTATGGCCCGCATGCTCTCCAGATCTCCTTTTATTGGACGTTTCTTTCTCGCCATTGTTCTACGCTAGTTTTAAAATATGAAGGGAAAATGGATTATACCCAAAAGTCATTGACACGCGCACATTTTCTGTTATAAGCGCAAGACTTTTCCGAAATATTTAATATGGTGTTGTCTGTTATTTATCAGTGTTTTATTTCATATATTTTTATTAGTATCATGTAAGCATGGCCCTATTGCGGTCTTCAATAATGTTTGTAACAAACTGTAAACCAGCGCTCTCAGTGCAATGTGGTTTAATGACTAGTCTATAATTATGTGGGATAGCATTGTCTGTATTATGAAAATGCAGTCAAAGCTACCCCACACAAGCTACAAACAGAACGTAGACAAAGCCTTAATTTTGTTTCAGCGCTGCTTTGATTTGGTTGCAAACTTGTTCGAAGCCCAAATATTGAGGTGGAATTCGTGTGTCAAAGCATTGTTTATTAAACAAGGAATAGTTGTGCAAAATATTTGGTTGTTTGTTTTAAAATGAAGTAGAAAAGCTGGGTAAAGTAATTTCGTAAAATATCTGACTATTTGGGCTTCGTTTTTTGGCTTTGGCGGTTCTTTGTTGCTGGAAATGTAGCCCTGTGGGTGATGACTTGTCATCGGATAATATGCTACTTTCCTGAATAAAAAAAATATGATTCTGTTTATATTATCAATAAATATCTGACGGACCGAAATATTTTTTTTTGTGAAATATCCTTTTACACAGGAAAGGGTAGGGATGACGACAGTAAAACAATTGCCACGTATTCAGTTAACCGTCCATAATGTCTGTTATGAAAAATAAACAACTGTTCTAATGTAAGGAACAGCTTATTTAGCAAAAAAATGCGTACAAAAAACTGAGAAATTCATCATGCTCAATTCTCTTTCACTTTTATTTAATTACAAAAAAAATAAGAAATAAATCTTTATTCATAAAGCTACACTCAAATATTATCCCAAAAAAGACATCAAATTAATTTAGATAAAGATATAATACAAACACATTAATATACTCATAACTTCTGAAATTAATTAACGTCACATCATTCTAGATAATTAATTTTGTGAGAAACGAGCCTGCCGCCATATTGGTGTAACAATGATAAGATAATAATTCTAGTGAATATCTATTGAAATTCATTATTTTGGGACTGAAAATTAAGAAAATAATTGAAATTTATCTTCTTTAGATCTATTAACTGTTAGAGTTTTTGTTACAAAGAGGTTTAGAAAAATATTTTTGTTTATTTCAGTGTCAGTTCAATCTCTTAGTGCCAAGACACGAGTACGAATAGGATATTTCACCAAAAAAGTCTAATTAGTCCGTCTGTTAGATTATCGAAAAATATTGGATACATATTTTTTGTTTTATGAAATTAATAAAAATTAACGAAAATAAAACGTGTCAAAGATCATGAGTGGGGGGCTTTTGACGTCACTTTGTGGGTAAAAAAATACTAACTTTGTGACGTCACACGACTTGACGCGACTTTTCGAAACACTGTATCGTCTTCATCTCTTGTATATTGGAAAAAGAAAAAATACGTGTCCATTCGTTTTTGAGGACTAATTAGATTTTTTTTTGGTAAAATACCCTATTGCATCAATATTAATCTAGTTACGCGATCGCATCATCGTCATCATTTCAGTCGAATTACCCTCTGTTGGGACCTTCCCTTTCTTCTGCCACTCTTCTCGGTTTGTCCCACATCCATCTGTTTCCCACAATCATGATGAAATCGTTAATCCAACGGCCCTTCTTCAGAAGAAGGGCTGAACCTTCGCCACCATTCTGTCAAACCCATGCTACATCGGCCATCTCTGCGTCTATCTAGATGGCCTGCCCTTACACTTCAAGCGCATCGCCCTGATCCCGACGTCGAAGACTCTCGTTATAGCAAAGTTTGTGGCAAACTGTAAGTTAATTAACTTGATTTCTTAACCGGTACAGCAAAATTATCAATATCAATAATATGTTTTTACCAAAAATTATATTCAATTTGTAAAATAGGTACTTAGTAACTACAGTGTCTGAAGTCGGGAGTACTAATAAACGTAGCAACGAAAGTGCATTTTGCACTTAACTTCTGTCATGAACACCATTCAAAGCTGTCAGTTTTTTTACTTAATTTGTATCGTAGTGCGAATAAACGGTGACTCAAGCGTGGTCTGGCTTATCATAGTGGAAATGAGCAAAGATGCGGTCTATGTTTGTCTATTCAAAGCGTAGATCTCTAAGGAAAAGAACGGGCAAGAAACTCCATGGACACTAACCTAATAGACACTATCCAAACAAAATCATAACTCGTTACAAAATCCTTTGATAATTAAAATAAATTCGCTTACCGAGCAGCCTTTCGTTTAATTTAAATAATTTGAGAGATAATTAAGTTACTGAAAAGGGGTGTAGCAGTTGAAAGTCAATTAAGATGTAGTTAGCGTCTGATGAAAGCGGTACGGTACGCGTCTATCAAAGATCGTGTGGTCTATATTGATGATTCATTTAGTAATTTGTGGCTGTGAAGATGTATAAAAAAGGCTGTTGAGTCGATTCTGCGAGTTAGTACACGATTTTAAGCGTGACTGCTTGGCAGTTATAGTATGTGTTGGAGAGTTTTTTCAATAAAGAACTAGAATCAAATGACCTAGATAAAGTGGCATTTACTAGCGAGAAAAACAACATCCTTTGAAAATTATGTGATTAAACCTGAGAAGGCTGTTGAAGTTTTGGAAGCCAAACAATCGTAGGGCTTATGAGATGTTTTATATCCATTATCTGCTATAGCAGATGTTTGTTGATGATTGAATGAAATAGATCGAAGAATTTGTCAACACATACTCTTACTGAAGGCGAAAATAATCATAAATCAATTACAGAATATTTTGCCTATAGGTATATATGACGTATGAACTTTGCCCTATAACTTTTGCTTATGGTTTCGCCCTTGTGGAGCTCCTAATTATCCCACGTGATCGTACTATTGGGATTATCGTATCCTAACCCAGATCATGGTCAAACTGGTGTCTCGATTTTAATCGAAGTTAGTTCAGCAGCTGCAGACAAACTACCAGGTACGACTTTCACATACTCTTTACGCGCACGCCAATTTCTGTAGAACCTAACCAATAAGGTTAGTGTATGTTTTTCTAGGGCGTCCCTTCCCGGCTTTGTCACTCACATCTGCTTTTAAGTTTTACATTTTTAATGGTGAAATTCTGCCAACCAACAATTTTACCAACGTTCTTTTAGTTTGAAAAAGGAATCTAAAACATTGTAATAAAGCTTTGACAAATAGGGAGAATATTTGAAAATGAAAAATAGTCCAGTGCTTGGATTAAAAATTGTAGAAGACGAATTTGCGGAACGACAGTTCGGAATGGAGGCCATGGATCTTGTAAGAATTTTTTATTAAAATAAAACAGAAAATGTTATAGACTTTACCTGTTGAGAAATATTATTTTAATTAAATTGTGTCCTTTTGAAGATCTTCATGAATAATGACTTCAAGCCCTATTTCTTTATGGGAGGGTCGAAAAGGTCTTTCAGTGAATTATGTTCCTTGTTGATTCTCTCTTTTGTTTTTTGACAAAGTGGTTAGCAACGTCAATTATTAACCTCAGACTAAATAGATTTTGAATATTTTTATTCAATTTGTGCTTTTGTAAGATTGGTAATTTCCAGCTCTTGACAGAGCGAGGTGGATAGAACGTACCTAGCTTGGGGGAGGCAAAGCATCAAGCCAGCTCTCTGTCTGTTGGACGCTGGGATAAGGCCCTGCAGTAGGGTGATGAGGGGTGGAATTAATTATTTATACCCTCAGAACTCCAGCGTTGTCATCAGTTTGCTAGATAACCCGAGGTTTATTATAGAGCAAGACCCTACGACGGCCAGACCTTCGTTATTTTATGAAAGCTAAAATTGGTCTGTGCATATCCCCGATACAGATTAGAACGACCAGCGAATATAGAGCTTGGGCTGCGGTTACTTTGGCAGTTAACAGGTACCTAGTAAAGGTGTATAAACAAATAAACACAAACAAATATTACAAATAAACACAAACACATACAAACAAATACAAACACACGCACAAATAAATATTATTATTATTATTATTAAAATAGTACCTACCTTATTTTCGGTAAAGTGTAAATCTCAATTTTGTTACATTGTCTTCAGGATAACTTTAGACATCTCGTCATCCATTGCCAGACACTTCTGACAGTTACAACCTGGATATGCACAGACCAACTTTCAGCTTTTATAAAATAACGAAGGTCTGGCCGTCGTAGGCTCTTGGGCGAATACCGTTAACCGTAGAACTCCAACAAAATCTAACCACGTTTTTATAATCTCAGCTTTTTTCCTAGCATAAATGTATTATGTAGATTTAAGCAGCCATATTTTGGTTGGTTTAACAAGGTTGCTTGAGAGAGTCGTTAAAATCCGTTTAGTAGACTTGGGTTGGACAGACAAAGAAATTATGTTAAAAAAATACATCGTTTTGGCTGCTTTCCTAAAGATTCGGGACCATTTAACCGTACCTATAAAATACAAAAAAAAACTAAAAGTTTTTTTTTGTATGTTATAGGTACGGTTTCAGCCAAATAAAGCCGGTTTCGAGTGAGCCTATTACGTGGGATTTCCATCCACTATTATTTACTAGCTATTGTCTAAGACCTTGATCCATGTCAAGATATTGTAAAAATATTACTTCCCTATTAACGTAGCTTATGTTACTGCTTATAACATCAGCTATCTGCACTGGCAGATATGATATAAGCTCTGTCAAAGTCAGATCAACCGTTTTATAGATTAGTCAGAACAAAGACAGACGTGCATTCGTTGTTGCGGTGTGTGTCGCTGCGTGCTTTTTAAGATTTTAATATTCATTCAGTAATAAGCAAATATTTTAAAATTACAAACAGATACTACAATTTTATTAAATTGTATATTAAAGATTTATTACAGCCCATAGAAGAGGACTATGTCCCAGCAGTGGAACGTTGTACGCTAATTGTACTACAAATAAATAAATTTGTGGTGTTTTTGTTCATTAGAGAAAAAAAACTTTTTTGCAAGAAAAAGTAGATAACAGACTTCAAAAACACAAAAAAAGGAAAAATAAACTTTGGACGAAAAATTTGCTTCTGTAGTCGGTGATATTTGTTTGTTTGAACCTCCTACTTTTTGGGAAGTCGGTTCAAAAGGTTCGAGAAGTACAAATGAATGCAGGTGAACTAGAAAGTTAAAGGGAATTTACCACCAACATTAACTTAGTCAGTAGTTTTGGGTAGGCCCTAAGTTAGCAGCCTTGAACAATCATGTTAATATTAAACTATTTAACAATTCACGGTAGTTTCCCTTAGTTGTAAGGGATTAGTTTAATTTAATTTCGTATGTGGGTTCCTTGTGGATTTATGAGATACATGAAGAATTAATTCTTGGTGATGTTAATTAACTTTCGATGTATATGAGGGCTGATTAATAAAAAAGGCAAAGTCATTTTTCATTTAAACCACAACGATAGTAAAAAAAACCGTACCTCGGAAAGCACGTTAAACATGTCAAAGATCTTTGGCAGACGTTTAAGTTAATCAATGGCCTAAAAGTCTAACAACCAGTATTACTAAAGGGTATCGTATTACCCAGTATTAATTGGGTTGTGGAGGTCATATAGGCTGTAAAGAATGGTATTCAGCTGAATTCGGTAAGTCTGGAAGCAGACCTCAACTTAGTTGCGAAAAGGCTAAGCAGATAACGACAGTAAATAATTTAGTTAATCGAATTCAAGGAAATTCTTGTATTGACAACAAATATATTATTGTCGATCAAGAAAAAAATTCGAGAACTATAAAAAAAATTTGATGAGTAAGGACCTATATTATTTTGAATTTTCTTGGAAACTGAAATTCTGTTTTTTATTTAAATCACAGTCGAATTAATATCTCGTCTCAATGAAAAAACGACACCAAAACATTAGAAATATCACAGGAACAAAAAAAAACCTTCCAATATTTCAAAAATCCTCAAAATATTCAAATTGAAGTCCCTGCAGATCCTCAGACGAGGACTCTTAACTCGAGTGTCCCTGTTCCAAGTGTGCGGATGAACACATCTTCAAACGGTACCCTTAGCGTTTTTTGTCCTTGGATTTGCGACAAATGCTAATTCAGACTGCTGGAAATGTTTACGATGTGCATACTAATGTGCTTACGTAGAGGGAAGTGCCGTATTGATTCGTTAAGGAGAACTTTTAGAGTAGCTAGACAGATATTTATGGTATGTTAATTATCTTTACCAACATATCTCCGCGAATTCAACAGCGTGGAGTTCAGTAGGTAATTATCCCACGGGATTATTTGCTGGTATAAAATGCGGAAAAAATCCCATGTGTCAATGCAGATGGTATCCATCTGTGTGTCAAATCTCATCTAAATACTTACGTTAAATACTTATGTGGCCAATAATCTATAAGAACAACGTAATATTTTTGTAGAATAAATTTGTGTGTTTTAAATAAAAAATAACATGATGAAAAAGACACCGAATCATCAAATAATCGTAAACTGGAGTTCCCAGTCGGTTATAGTTCATTGTTGATAAACTCACTTGTCAAACAGAAAAAACTCTCTGGCTATGTGTGTACGTCTCTATAATAAATTACCAAGAATGACATTAAATTGTAAATTATTTAAAAACCAATTATATAAATGGCTTAATCATAATAATTTCTATAGCATTAATGACTTTTTAATACGAATCCAGTGTAATAAATTTCAATGTCAAAATGTTTAAGATAATAAGCAAGTTTGCACGCTTTAGTTTTAAGCAAAACATGTTCGATCTAATATATTTTAATAACACCCTGTACTTATACCTACCATGTTTTACGCAAATAAAATATCTTATCATATAACAGCCAAATTACAAGGAAATCCATATTAATTATCAGTCGTTATCATATTGTTAGCTAGCTGGGCGTAGAAACATCTACGTCACTCCTAAAACCAAACTCGAACATAAATAAACAAAAAGCATTATTTGTTTCGTGTAGGAATTTAACACGCGATTCAGTTTGCAGAAATCCGATCGCTTTGACAGCCACAGCGCAATAATTGAGTGGTCCTAAATAAATTACGAGCCTAATAGAGCAATTGATTTGAGTGTTTGTACTCGTAATGCATTTTTTGATTTTAAAAAAGTATTTGTTTCAATTTTGAAATGCTACATTATTCTATGCTATTTTTTGTAAATGGCAAGCAAAGCCGATGTCGACCTTTCAGCAAATGTCGAAGTGACTTGGAACGCATGTGTGTATTTAAAAATATAAAAAAGAGGAAATTATAAAAGACTTCGACGATACATTGAACTTAATGTAGAACTTGTGGGGTTAGTACTGGACTGAAACAATGCTACATTAGGTATTTTAATAAATGATAACGTGACGACTGACAGGGCAGAATGAAAGAAAAAATCGTGTTGCGCCGATCCCAAATGACATGGGATAAGGCCAAGAAGTTGATGAATAAATGATTGCGTGGCGTTGGAAAGAAGAATGGAAGAAAAGAGGTGTTACCCCGAGTACCATGAGATAAATGCAGGAAAACATCGTAAGGAAACCAAACCAGCATGTCCTAGAACCAAAAAAATCGACGATGACAGATTTCAAGCCACCAAACCGCTCTAGCCTAACATGGTGGATGATAGCCCATTCACTCTCGTACAGAGGAGGCTTGGTTCCCAGCAGTGGGAAAATTACAGGTACTAAGTCGTGCATAGTCAGCATGGTTTAGTCCAAAAGTTCAAAACTGGAATGTGGAGATCAGGTAAGCAATCGCTCGGGGATGGTGTTAGACTGGAATCCTACCAACAATATGGTTTCGGTCTAGCGTAGACGCGGGCTTGTGGACAGTGAGTAATGGGCTAGCTCATCGTCCGTTCGTCTTATGATGATGACAGGGCGTGACGACGGTGCGTTCACATCCTTCGATCCGCCCAGAGCGGGAGGAGTATTTTTTGATGATTTCCACCGTCTAAAAAAAACCCTACCTACAATGTTGTGAAAAGGCTAGGCAGATGAGACTAAATATTCAATTTACAATTTGTAGTAAAATTATTCAGTTTCTATTTTGCCTTCATTAGTTTTGCGTATAATAATAATGTTTGGTATATTTTCAAGCGTGAATCCGACCGTACACAACCGATTTTCAGGAGGGGTTACTAACCTAAAGTATGAATTATCTAACTTTAATATAGATAGACTTGCTGTTGCCAGCGGCTTCGCTCGCTACAACTCGAAAATTTTCCCACGGGAAGATAAAATCGGAATTAAAACTATCCTATGTGTAAATTCAGGTTATAAACTATCTGCTGATCAAATCCGTTCAGTAGTTTTTGCGTGAAAGAGTATCAAACATCATCACCCAAGTAACACGTAATCTGTATATTCACTGAAGTAAAGACTGATTTACGTTTTTAAGTCAGACTATCGCTTTAGATCAGTTTTGACTTAGTTTAAATGCTTTAGAGTAGAATGTGATAAAATGTATAATGCATGAAGCTATTGTATGAATGGTCTAAAAAAAAAGTTAATTGTCAAGTCATACTAAAACATTAATTACTTTAAATATACAGCACCATAAACAGTATTTACACTAAAACAAAGGTTAAGACCTTATATTAGTAAATAAGAAAGCTAATACATTAATTAAACGTTCTCGAAATATGTTATAGTGAACTTAGATTTACTAACACATTTTTGCAAAAGCTGTACTAACGTCTAAAAAAATGCTTTTTACATTAAAATATGCTGTCTAACCACTTTACTAATATCTGTCTTCAATAACATTAAAAGCGCTGGTTAGTAGCACTAATAATATTTAGGTAATAATACTCAAAGTCGTATTATTTGGGGCCCAAATTGAACTTATAAGACACTTATAAACGTTTGTACGGCTGATATAGTCCTACATAATTATACTGCATTGCACGTAAGTCCATGCTGTTGTACGCTTCTTATAATGTTGTTTTGTGTTACTTGGGCACACACTCACAAACTTTCGCCTTTATAATATTAGTGTGACAGTGTGATCGATGGTTTTTTTTACTGCCTCGCTGGTCTAGTGGTCGCAAGAGTGACTGCTGAACATGAGGTTTCTTCCATCAGGAATTTCTCAGTACCCCTGTACCTCAGTACAGCCACGAAGCCTTGATTTAAGCCCAGATGGCTATAGGCTCCCGTTGGGGCTGCGGGTTGTTGCAAGAGATACCGCGGCCTCGGCACAAGGGCTAAGAAGGAACATGGGTGGTTTTTAGTCAATAAAAGACTGAAACTCCCTTCCGTTCTGCCCAAGATCGGGAGATTTGCTTTGCCAGTAGGTAAGTACTTAAAAAAGAGAGGCAAAGGCCCACTTTCATTTTGTGTCTTTCTTTCGCAATCCGATCCTCCAGGCGCCGGGTGCTACGTGATGGCTTTAGGCCAGCGTAGACGCGGGCCTGTGGATGGTGAGCAATCGGCTAGCCCACCGGTCCATCTTATGACAACGACAGGCCGTGTCGACGGCGAGTTCATGTTCAGCCATTGCCCCGTTGCCGTCGACGCCTGCCGGTCCGCGGGTTGTTCGAAAGAGATACCGCGGCCCCGGACATGGACGGTTTGAAGTCAGTAGAAGTCTGACACACCCTTCCACTCACGGTTGGAGGAGTCATTTGATGACTTCCCACCCTCCAAAATAAAAATCCCAATCCCTTAAGTAAAAGTCTAGCTAGTCATTCCATTTTCTATTTGGGCGTAACTCACCTAAAAAAGATACTATAAGCTTTTAGCCTGTCAATCTCCCACAAAAAATGACCAAATAAGTAACAACATATCTGCCCTTTGTATCCTAGAACATTGATATAATTCTCAGGAGGCGATCTAACGCCGATACGTCTTATATCTGACGTTTATAAGAAGCGGCAACTTGACCTAAATGCGATAAATAATCGAGGGAGCACTCGTGTTTGCTCACGGATTTGTCTGTTAACATAAAATATTGTTATTTGTTCTGTATTGGTTTGTTTGCTGTATATTCAAGCTTTGTTTAACTGTGATTCGTATGAATTTATGTTATTCGGACTGTTAGTTTGTTAAGGGAGTTGTAGACACACATTTGGAGGCAATATTATTTTCATTTTCTTTGCTTTAAATTCTTTGAGGTTTTAGCAAAATTTAAAAAGAAAACGTCTTGCGCCTAACAATGAAATAAAATGAATATGAATAATGAATAGAATGGGATAAGGGCAGGACAATTATCAATGATAATTATTTTAATTAAAAAGCCCTAATATGATACTGATACTGTTAGCCTGTATCATCCCACTGCAGGGCAAAGGCCTCTCACCACGACTTCCAGTTATTTCGATCCAAGGCCAATGTGGACCACAGGTCGTTTGTCTTGTCCAGATCATCTCGCCCTCTTCTCCGAGGTCTACCGCGACGCCTTTTGACTGTGTCAGGGCTCCAGAAAGTGGCTATTTTGGCCCACAGCGCCTGATTAAGCACCAATACAGTGTGATTCTTTATAATATGCACATATCGAAATGGGGGAATCTATGCTTAATTTTATCGACGGAAAAATTATTAAAAAAAATCTAAATATTTTTTAATATTTTATATGGAATTTTTAAAAATTTTGTCTGCTGCTGTGACCCCAGTGTAAACAAAACGGTGTAACTTTTAAACTAAATTATCTATCGCGATGAAACAAAATGATTGGAAGCAATTAGGCGTCCTCGTAAAATGAAAATTGTGGAAAAAAACTCAATTGAAAATAAACACGTTTTTTGATCAAAAAAACTTTTTTTTTTCATAACTTTTTACATAAAATTGTTTCATCGCGATAGATAATTTAGTTTAAAAGTTACACCGTTTTGTTTACATTGGGGTCACAACAGCGGACAACATTTTTGAAAATTCCATAAAAAATATTAAAAAATATTTAGATTTTTTTAAATATTTTTTAAAAAAAATTCATTTTTTTTTTCCATCGATAAAATTAAGCATAGATTCCCTCATTTCGATATGTGCACATTATAAAGAATCACACTGTATATTTGAACGCCAATATGGTTATGAGCTAATTTAATAAAAATGTAATGGTTAAACGCCAGTACGGTAATGTGGAGTGGTAGCCTATCGATACTTACTACTGGTAGGTCGTGTTTTCAAATCCAGACAGACGCATTCGTTTGTGGTAACGTTTCATCAATACAGCTAACATAAAGCTGAAAGAAAACATTCGTGGGAAACCTGCTTGTCTTAGACTTAGGCTGGTCTTAGACTAAAAAAATCAAAGATGTGACTATCCACCAACCCCCACTACACCCCTGCACGCGAGGTGAATTATAGCCTCATAAAACCACTCATTTTCCTCCTTAGCCTTTTGTTTTAATAATAATAATAATACCGATACCGCCCTGCAGCCCCGACGGGAACCCGCAGCCCCGCGGGGGCCCATTCTTCTCTTAAAGTCTTCTCCATAATATTTCCACTGCCGGGACTGTCGTGAGGTTTGTCGCTGTTGCAAACGTCAAGGTCATTCCGTCTAAGTTTAGGTACTGACAAAAACTTACAAAAATAAAGAAAGTCAAGGGACCCACAAATATCTCCCTATGTATAATGTTTATAATATTAATAACATATTTCAATCAGCAATCCGTTCATCAAGTCTGCTCAAAGTGAATTCTATCTTCACAATAGAAGGTACTATTGTTAATTCCCACACTCATTTACTAGTGTGAAAGGACCTAGAACTATAATGGAATGATTAATGTTTCTCTGTTAAGTTAAAGCGATAGTTTGTCACGTTTTCATAAAGGGTTCACTATCATCAATCTATAACACAAACTAACTAAGTTTGAGCCATATCCGGACATAAATATCAACTCACTATATTTGCAGTTAATCATTTAGTTATCGCATGTACACATCATATTATTATGTACGTCTTGCGATGGAAATATCATGGACTACATTGACACGCACCACACACACACACACAATAACAATATTACACACATAGTAATATTATTCAATGCGCAGTGACTCTGTCTGCCTTGCGGGTTGTTTGAAAAAGATACTGCGGTCCCGGACACAAAAGGCTAAGAAGGACCATGGGTGGTTTTTAGTCAGTAGATGTCTGACTCTCCCTTCCGCTCCGCCACGAGAGGAGTCATTTTAAGATTTTCCACAATCTATTTTCCGCAGTTCACGAACAATAATAATTGTTAACACAGGTTATTGGCTAAATATGACAAGCTTAAAAAATGCAACAGTACAACAACAGCCGCGTACTGACTGAACGCGCAGCCACGCGAGGCAACATCGGGCGTATGCAGTGCGACACTTTTTAGATTGTTTCCCTCGGGTGAGGCACGCCTTGAGCGACCGCGCACGCCTCGCGTGGCTGCACGCTCAGTTTTCTTGTTTTAAGTCAAGTTTAAAATAATAACTTAATTTCTAAAGATCTAAATAATTTTAATCTTCAAAGTATTTCTTGTTTCCTTCTCTGTATAATGCCCAAGATAAGACAAAATCATCTTCTCCTAATCCTTTGAAGCTTAGCTTATTTTATCGTCGATTGTTCATACCACCACATTATTTGTGTGATTAATTAATCACTAAGCTTATCTCGTGAACGCAATTTGGCTCTGGCTTATGTTACGTATTGTGATTTGTATCTAGATATAATAATATTAGAACAGCCTTGGGCTGAACATCGGGACAATGACCTAAGTGCTTTATAGATTACTTATTAGTAAGTTTTGTAACAAATATAATTAAGTAATATCAGAGTAGTCAGATATTCTATTTTGTTTGTATACGGCAACAAGAGATTTAATAAATATAATATATTTAAGATACCGCTCGTGGCTATGTTCACATTTGAAAACAATATAAGCTTAGATCTGGCAAAAAAACGACACATGGTAGCTTTTTGACGCGTCTTATCTTCGTCAATTTTTATTAATTTGATAAAACGAAACACACGTATTCAATATTTTTCGATAATCTATCTGACGGACTAATTAGAATCATATTTTTTTGACTCGGTCCAATCCCCTATTACGCTTCCTTCTCTTATAGACATCCGACTTTGATTGGTCAGCATCAGCCGATACCTTAATACCTTAGGTTAGACTTTTAGGCTTCTGGTTGTTCAAAACGACTGCCACAGATCTAGAAATTACAGACCAACTTATTATGACGTCATCATCATTTCAGCCGCAAGACCTCCACTGCTGGATATATTATGTAGGTCTCCCCCAGGTGTCATCACAGTGACCGGTCCCGTGCGTCGCACATTCAGCGGCTCGATTTGTATAATGCAAGGGAATGCAAAGTCTTGTGTGTTACTCATTTATATATCTTCGTTGAAAGTCAAAATAGATTAAGTCTTGAATTCATAGAACGGTTACAAATCGGAAAATAGATTTTTTTTTCTTGACTCTCCCGTAGCTAGTAAATACAAATGACACTGTAACATAATAGGAACCCTGAGATTGGCAATAGCGAGCGTCATCTATCTAGCTGACATTAGCTGCAGTACGACACAGACAAATTGAGTGCATTCACGACGACGACTGATACTTGAGTTAGTGCATGCTCTTAGATTGAAAATATCTAGAACTAAACTCAATATCTTTGAATTTTGTTTTTAACACCCGACGCAAAAACGACGGGGTGTTATAAGTTTGACGTGTCTCTTTGTGTAAGTGTGTGTGTCTGTCTGCGGCATCGTAGCTCCCGAACGCATGAACCAATTTTGGTTTTGTTTTTTTTTTGTTGAAAGGTGAGTTAATCGGAAGGGTTCTTAGGTATGTTTGGAGAAAATTGATATAGCCGTTTAATTGTTACGGAGTGTGGAAGAGGGGATAAATAAATTACAGTAAACGAATTTATCCGAGTGGGGTATCAAATGAAAGGATTTGATTTGTATATTGAGATAAACCTAAATCTTAGTCTAAAAAGTGTAAAATAAAATTGAAAAATTCCCCGACTCAAGAAAACTTTAAAAAGTTAAAAATTATATGCAAACACACAAGATATTATAATTTTTTTAATTAAAACTTTGCCACATCGGAGGACCGCTCCATATTAGCATGTACATTATCTTAAGTGTAACCTCCATGAAACTCGTCTTCTATCACCCACGCACTTAAGATGATTTACAAAGTATTGTAACCCTTTATAAGGTAAATGGAATATATTTCCCACCATTTTTTCACCTCAAAAATTAAATAATTTGTTCCTGTTAGTTATTTTATCATATCTACAGAGATTATTTAAAGTCAATCATCATCATCATCATCACCAACACCCTATTAATGTTCCCACTGTTAGGACACAGGCCTCCTCTCTTTTTGAGAGGGAATGGGCTTATAATCTACCACGCAAGCCCAGTGCGGATTGATAGATGTCACATGTCTTCGAATTGTTTGGTTCTAAGACATGCCAGTTTCCTCACGATGTTTTCCTTCACCGTTTTGAGAGCAGCGGTGATGAAATAAATTAAACAAAGTAATGTGTCTGCCTGGGTTCGAACCCACGACTACTGTTCGTAAGTCGGGGCCGCCACCACTGGGCCACCACTGCTCAATAACTCATTAAATATTAAAAAAACCCAAAAAAGTGTATTGTGTGACATGTGCACTTGGCCGGTTTTTTTGAAGTTTAATGGAATAAGTATCCAGTTTAAGGTTTTGTATGGTGTAACCTATATTTACACACATCAAAAGGGTCTTTTATTTAATTACCAGCATTAAAAATCAGGAAAGACAAATCATAACATCTAGACAATATACCCCGACAGATCTTATCACAACGTTATATACAATCAGAACCAGCTCACCTAAAATAAAATAAACTCAACTCCCCAAATGTAAATCATTAAGGTAAGTACCCTCAGAGTCGAGGCCTCCGATGGCCTGCCCAGGCCAATCGTCCGTGAACGTGGATTTATGACGAGTGGAGGTCTCTGGCCTCACGCAGATTGTAAATTGTTAATCCGTGATAAATTGCACGTAAAATTGGCCTCAACCTCGGATCATGAAAACAAGAGGGATAAGCTGTACTGTTATAGGAAATTGAGAGCATTTTGTCGTCAGGAATATCCGATTCCTGTCAACGATTTGTACAGTGGATGTCAGTTTAGTTTTGTAGGGTGTACATCCACCTTTAACAAGCGTCACGTAAGGCCGCAATACCGTCAAGGGTGTGACGGTACATGGAAATATATGATAAATTAAAGGAACCTACAAAGACCTACAAGTCCCTACGACTTTAAGCCCTGCAGCCCTAGCCTACCATATACTTAGTGCGTGATAAATAAATATGTAGATAAGTACAGGATGTCTGCACCATGCGACCTAAGGGAACAGACGGGTAGTAGACAGAAATACGAGGATCGGGAAGGGTACACTAACTGCAGTCACGCAGACTCACGAGATTGATCGGAGATGGCTAAAGGTGTCTTGGCCACAGTGAGGGATAATGAGACAAGAATATAAAATTCAAATCTGATTTATTTACACAATGTTCTGCTTATATACAACTTTCTCTTAACACACACTATTGTAGTGTAATATGCAACCAAATCAATATTTTAACTGAACCGCGCATGAGGCAGGCAGAGTGCTGAGTCAATGTCCGAAGATAACATTGAACATAGGGTGAAAAGAATTATTTTACTTCGCTTAGTGAACAGTACTGGCTATACCTGAGACTATTGATTTAATTTAATAAGATTCATGGTCTTATACTGTCAGTTTTGGTATATCTTACGTGATTATTATTGGAACGAAGTTCCTTATCGCGCGTTGTGAAAGGGGGCTAGACGGAAAAAATTCTTACGAAAAGTTGTCACGACACTTTTTGCTATAGTAAGCTATTGTAAGCTGTGCGGCGTCGCATGTTTCTCTGTCTGTCTCTCTCTCTCTCTCTTATAGAAAGCAAGCCAGATATTTTATATTTTAAATTTATATAAAAAATAGTAATTTTGAGTTATTATGAGCTCTTGTGTAATTTATGTCATCAACACTGCTCTCAAACGGCGAAGGAAAAAATTGTGAGGAAAACGGCATGTCCTAAAACTAAAAAAATCGAACACGTGTGACATCTACCAATCCGCACTGGGCCCGCGTGGTGGATCATAGCCCATTACCTTTCGAGAGAGGAGGCCTGAGTCCCTGCAGTGGGAACATTATAAACTGATGATGAAGATGAGCTCTAGATATTTCGAAGACGTTGTTGCAAACACCATGATCGCGGGATGACAGAACAGTAAAAAAATAGCATGAAACAGTAGTGTCCGTGCTTTAAAAACATTGTATGTTGCATGATATGTTTGAGATGCAAATGCAAAAGGGATTGTATACGGTATCTTGTATACGCAGAAAAGAGAAAACTGCAGTGGAAACTGTCATCCAGGCATTGAACCTGACAAGCCAAAAGAAATAATCTAAATACTTAAACATCAGTAGCATATCTAACTTCTTTCTATAATCTTTGGTTTAAACGCTCCATTTGTTTAGTGGCGAGCTACTCGAATTGGTGCCGGGTTCGATTGCCGTGTTAAAAAAATAGACCTTTTTATTTTGGGAGATACGTCGATCGCTCACAAAACGAGTAGAAATAGTATTGCATCCTTTTGGATTGGAGATATTTGTAAGCCTGATAAATTTTAACCTTACGCCTATAACCCGAAACGAGCTAGATAGACGTGTACCCAAAGTAAATGCATCGGTAAGTTTTAGTCAAGTCTCAAGTAATGGCAATGAAACTAATCCTGGCTCCAGAAAGCTACTAAAAAATCAGAAAACAAAAATAAATAACATTTTAGTAGACCTTGGAGTCGAACTGGTCTCCTCTTTTTTGCTCACCACGAACTCTTGCAACCAAAAGATCAACGTAGCCGTCGTGGACGTGTTTATTTAATTGCACTCGACTTGCACCCAAAACTATCCTCCACCACTATAACAGGCTTATTCCCAAGAACTGGGTCGGGCACATACTCGTACTTGTAGGATGGCACTTACGATTCCACAAGGTTGCATTTTAGAGCAATTAGCTGCTGATGGATAATCCTGAATACAAAGTTATGTCTCTGTTAGTACTCTCCGTTAGCCAGTGTATATAATATGATGAACTGATTCGCCCGGACGGTGGCATGCCCGACATAATAATTTGCCAATTGTGCCGTCCTACACAATAAATCTCCAGTAGTTATTCGTCATCATAACTTCATCTATAATAGGGATGTTTACTGACTTAAATAATATTATTCTAATTAGTACGTCTGCTAGATTATCGAAAAATATTACATACGTATTTTTTATTTGTTTTATAGAATCAATAAAAATTGACGAAGATAAAACGCGTGAAAGATTTGAGTGGGGGTTTATGACGTCACTAGCCACTAAAAAATGTCAGACTAATGTCTTAGAATATGACGTCACACGAGTTTTCAAAGCACTATATCGTCTTCATTGTTTGCTTACGTGAAATAAGGAAAAATACGTGTACAATATTTTTAGGAAATCTATCTAACGGGCTAATATGATTTTTTTAGTTAGCTACCTCGGTTTCTTCGAAGAGATCCCCGGAACGTAGCCAGGCTACGGACACCAGAACGCCTACATCGGGCCGTGCAGTGCCCGGAAAAAAGCGTACGTGAAGTTCCTGTCTCTGCCATACCTCCCTGCGATCGCTAGTGTCAAGCACTACAGGTTTGCACCAGTTTTTTTTAGCCAAGGAGAGCGAGGTGAGGGCTTTGCTCTCCGCGACAACATCTTGATGCAACCCCACGTTGGTTTTCAGGAAACACTCCCTGAGACTGCATATCTCACGATTTTGGAGAGTCTTTAAAAAGCCTTGACCTCTACACCGTCGTGGGATATACAGTCTCAGAACTGAAGAACGTGGGTGATGCATTCGATATGTCGTCAACAATTTATGAACCCACCTAGCTAAAGCGTCTAGTTCTGTTTCAGTCCATATGAGTATGCCAAAAGAGTACATGAAAACCGGCATGACCCAACCGTTGAAGGCACGCACCTTAATTCCACCTGATAAAAGACTATTAAATACTTTTCTCTTACTATTATTAATTACTAGCGGACGTCACGCGGTTTCACCCGCATAGTTCCCGTTCCCATGGTAATACAGGGATAAAAAGCCTATGTCACCCGGGAATAGTGTAGCTTCCCAACGGTGAAAGAATTTTTTAAATCGGTCCAGTAGTTTCGGAGCCTATTTGTTACAAACAAACAAAGAAATCTTTCCTCTTTATAATATTAGTGTAGAAAACTAATTGTGGTTCTCGTTATTATTTTCAAAAGTTTAGCTTTGCACTGTGGTATTACCCTTATGAACTCTGCCAATGTCAACCTTTCAATAGTCAATCAAAATTTAATCGTTCCCACTTGATTGCAGTGCTCTCCAATAGATCGAGTTACATTCAGTTTAATTCAGAGAACTATCGAGTTATACGAAAATTGCGACCGTTTATGTATCTTAGAAATTCACTCTCTATTACTGTCAGCTCCGTTTGTAATTAAAATTATGCAGGATATTTTAATAGTTTAGATTAGTTTTTAATAATCTTAATTACGAGTAGAGACTCTATTATTAATTAATTATACTTTTATAATTTTTGACGAGGTTTATAAAATCAGATTTTAATATACATATTAGTGTAGATATTAAAATCTGATTTTATAAAATCTTATTAAATAAAATTAAAATGTCTGTTTGTAATATCAAAATAACAGGATTTTTCTGATCATATTATATGAAAATACATACAGATTTTCATTACGAATCTCTTTGAAACGAAACAAACCGCAGCCCTTTTCTTTTTTGGGGATTTGAAATCACCAAATAACCCCTCACGCTCTTGGGCAGAGCGAAAGGGAGTGTCAGGCTTCTACTGACTAAAAACCACTCATATTCCTTCTTAGCCCTTTATGTCCAGGCCGCGGTATCTCTTACAACATTCCGCAGCCCCGACGGGATATACCTATACCTCTGTTTCACTTTACGGGGATTACAGGTGCGAAAATAATTAAAAAAATAAAATCTGAACTAGTAAGCCTCTGAGTCCTGGTGTACGTCTCAATTAAATTCAAGCCTTCGAGTTTTCGAAACAACCAATAAGAGAGCGAGAAACAAATTAATCTGGAGCTGCAAATAGAGCTGTGGTTGAGCGGACGGGAGCGGAGCGGTGGTGCGTTAAGTGAAGTAAGCGGAGCGAGCGAACTAAACGAGTCCCCGTTGCAAGCTGCAGTTATTTGTATTGGTTACTGGGTTGTTGGGAATGTTGAGTTCGGGTATAACTAACTACATTAGTTAATTGGTTTTCGACTTCGATGTCTTTATGATCCACTTTGAGGAAGGCCACCGCATTGCAAACATTATCTAACGTTAGTTTCATACGCTTTATGTGAACAAGTACTAAACTTCAACTTGCACTTAATGGATATCTTCCGTGATTTTCGTTTACTTGCGATATTTGATGTCCTTAGTTTGATTGTCAATGAGTGGGTTAGGGCTAAGTATTATCAGTGGCAGCCATGGAGTCGCGCGTGTCGCTGTCTTTCATCGTTACCGTCATATCGCGGTAAGTCGAGGCATGCTCTAAGCTATTGTTTTTTGAATTGTTAGCACGGCAGATTCTATAGAAAAATGCTTGATCGTGCATATTGTTACGAGTTGGGTATGGAATAAATAAATCCCACCAAAAATAAAACTTGTAAAAAAAGCCAAGCCGCGCAACTCAGTTCTTTTAGAGTAAAAAGTAGTGAGATCCATGTAATACCAAGTCAGTTAATATATTTAATCCTTACATAAAAACCTTTGATGTTTTAAATAAAAGATTGACTTGGCCATCGCATCGCATTCGCCAGTTTTATCCACAACGAAGTTATAGGAGGTCGAAAATGGAGTGAACTGGTTCGAGTAAAGGATGGTAAGGCCGTGCCGCTTTATTGCTCGACTTGGCGGGGGCACTGCCATGTCCCCAGAAACACCACCAATGAAACAAACGAAATAACTTTATTAAGAACAAAACACTTACTGCGGTACTCAGAGATATTTAATGATTACTTATGCCGTCACTTAGTAGAGATTTGACATACTTTTGTATGACAAAACTATCAAAACCTTTACTTAGTGTTGGCATAAGTAATGATTAAAGCTCTCTGAGTGCGGCAGTTATACACAATCCCTTTAACACTACTGAGCACTTAATCGCACTCTCTCTTCCAACTCGCTTAAAAGTAGACTGTAGTGTTCGAGAAAATTCCCTATCATTAACTAAAAAGGAATAAAGCATTCACAAAAAAAAAAACTAATAAATAAACTCCAACAAGGAAGAATTTACTTTACGCCCTCGACATACGGTCGAAATTGCAATGGCAATTGCCGCTGACGCCGCGCGTGGGCTGACCTTGAGAATGCAATGGAACTACCTACGGAATGTAGTCAAGTCTTGTGGGCACAAATTATTAGCGAGGTTTCTTGAAGATTTTAGATGGCCGTCGTAACAATATTGTGATTCAGCGGTTAAGACAGGCCGCACTGAGTTTTTTTTTGCTTTTGAATGATATTCGCGAATCGATGTAGACTTGAGTGAGTTTTACGCTGAAGACCTTTTTTTTGTTTTTTTATTGGGGGTTGGGAAATCATCAAGTAGCCCCCCCCGCTCCCGCTCTTGGGCAGAGCGAAAGGGAGTGTCAGACTTCTACTGACTAAAAACCACCCATGTTCCTTATTAGCCCGATATGTCAAGGCCACGGTATCTCATACAACATCCCGTAGCCCCGACGGGACGCTGAAGACCTTCAAGTAACATTCAGAAATAAAAGTCATTAACTCTCCTGCATAAATGAATAACAATAATTTAAAAATTGTAAATTAAAAAAAAACAATCATGCGAAACCTTTTACCGACATTTAAAAATGAAACCTACCTACATTATTGAAATTAATTTCAGAATGCTTTTGTGTTTCAATTGGCAACATTTTTATATTTTTTAGAAGAGAGTTGATACGAATAAATAGACTACGTAATTTAATATTCTGACGTGCTCTGCATTCCAGAATTCCTAATAACAGAGCAGAGAAAATTAAAATTGGATCTGATACGTGCATCATCATTTGCTTAGCCTTTTCCCAACTATGTCGGGGTCGGCTCCCAGAATAACAGGATGATGCTGAATACGAGTATGTTACATGGAGCGCACATGGAACCCAGTTAGTATTTACAAAAACAGCTGTGCAAAATTTAGAACTTTGACCCCCAATATCTCCGTAAATTTACCCAGGTTGCCAGGTATTGCTCTAGAACAAAAAAAAATATCGCAGTGGTGGGGTGAACAAGTGCCTTTCGTTTGCGTTAAGGGTACTTTTACACCCTTTATAATACCCGTTTGGTAAGACTGCAGGTTTAAGTCTTTCGAACCACTTACTACGTGTTATGACTATCAAAGATCTACAAACTAATAGCAGCCGGGACCATCAGCTTATCGTGATTTTCGAGGCAAGGAGGAAACTCGGTATGTAATAGATGGTCACCCTTTATTTTATTTTTTTTGGGGGTTGGGTAATCATCAACTAACCCCTCCCGCTCTGGGCGGAAGGTAGTGTCAGACTTCTACTGACTAAAAACCACCCATGTTCCTTCTTAGCCCCTGTGCCGAGGCCGCGGTATCTCTTTCGAACGACCCAAAGCCCCGACGGATAGTGTCTTAACCTAAAGAATGTTTCGAGCGGCTGATATTATAAAGCTCTTCAGATTAATAAACTATGCAATTTAATATACTAACGTGTTCTGCATTCCAGAATTCCTAATAAGTGAGCAGTGAAAAGTGAAATTGGATCTGAAACGTGCATCCCATTATAATAAAATGGTCGAACTTTGCGAGTTTGGTTGCGTTACACCATGTGCTACCACTGTTAGCTTAATAGCATGTCATTTAGCGCGTGCTGCTAGTTCCAATGAGGCTAGCTGCAAGCTATATCTATTAGCATAAGCCTTTTCAGGAGTTTAAGCACTGAAATTGCTAGAAATATTTACAGCACAAATACAGGGTAAAGCTTTTATTTCTGAGTCGAGCCTCGTTTACAAGGCTTTAACCAATACGTGGGTAGGGACCAAATATAGTTAGGTTGACATGTGACCCCCCCGATATGCGATAAAATATCAAATTATACGAGTACTTTAAACGCTTCACAAAAACCCTTGTTTGAATAGCTACTTCATAAAAGTAAGACCACCTCAACTCTTCTCCGCATTCCTCTTTCCTATCCCATTATCCTTGTCTCTTCATCTCAATTTTGTCCTGACGAAAAAGTAGGTTCATTTTAAACAAAAAAAGCATAAACCAACATACCCACTATGAGGATGGCATTTCACACGATCCGTTTTCACTGGATTTACTGCTATTTTCACATATAAGCCAATAGTATTCTCGTATTTTTACACCTGCGAGTCCCTTCAACACTGCTCCCATTTCGAATCAAACATACCATCTCCAGTTTTAGTACGTATCACCCACTCAATCCTGTCCTACATTTGTCTTCAATTCGCAAGTGTTTGGCTCCTTCCAATATTTGCTGACTTGCAATGCAATATCCTAGTACTTATATTTATTTAAGCTCTAAATATTAAAAAAAACAGTGCTAAGATTTTGGTGTTCATAGATCTAGTAGGAAAATATTGGAGAGAATACTTGAATTGTGAGCATTGGCTGAGAAAACGATGGTTTGTTTTTGTTTTAGGGAGGACTTTCAAGTTTGTGTTCTTAGCCTAGTTGGTGAGATGTTTTTTTACCTTCATTTTCAAGTGCTAGATCTACGAGTAAAGTTCTATCAATTTGTAGGTGTCGCTTTTAAATACCTACGTTTGACCTATTTTACCAGTCTCATTATAGCAAGGTGAAGTTTGAGCCCGTCGGGGCTGCGGGTTGTTTGAAAGAGGTACTGCGGCTTCGACACAAGGGCTAAGAAGGAACATGGATGGTTTTTAGTCAGTAGACGTCTGACAATCCGTTTCACTCTGCCCAAGAGCGGAAGGGGTTATTTGATTTTTTTTTTAACCCAAAAAAAAGGCTGAAGTTTCAAAAGAGATTCAAGGACTTCGTAAGTCAATTTTCCACATATTATTACAGATACCTCTATAAAGCAATAGTATAGATTTAGCTTTAGTAAAGGAAAACATCGTGAGAAAAATCTTAGAACCAAAAAATTCGAAGACATGTGATATCTACCAATCCGCACTGGACCCGCGTGATGGATTATAGCCCATTCCCTCTCAAAGAGAAGAGGCCTGTGTCCTAGCAGTGGGAACATTAATAGGCTGTTGTTGATGATGATGATAGATTAAGCTCAGCAGCAGTAAGAACTAGGTTATAATATAGGTCTTTGTTATAAGACTGATTGTCAGACTTCACTGACTACCTGCCACGACTGCGGGAGATCTACAAAATGACAGGACGTACGACCAGGAGGAGTGCTTGATATTATCTACCCATGAACTCCTAGGGCCTAAACATATTAGTATGTTTAAGTTTCCTATCTCGTCATCATCATTTCAGCCAAAAGACGTCCACTGCTGGTCATAGGCCTCCCCCAGGTGTCGCCACATTGACCGGTCCCGTGCGTTTCGCATTCAGCGGGTCCCCGCAACCTTCACCAGGTCATCAGTCCTGTATCTAATTCTAAGTAAAAGTTTGATCGGTTTATTGCTCTTCAAAGTTGCTCACGGTATTTCTACCCAACATTAAACCACCTATCAAAGAGTGTTAAATATTCAAAAGAACGAAAACCGTTCATAGCTTAAACTGACAAAGTCGTGCTAAGCGTCGAGTTGCAGATCGCAGCCATTTGTCTCAATAAAAGTATACACCTGGTTCGTGGTGAGCGAGTGACGTAACAAAATGGAGGCGACGTTGCTCTTATTGTACTTTTGTAAGTAGTTAGTAACGTCGTGTTCTGGTGGTACTGATTCGAGCTGTAATGTGAATGTTTAAAGAAGCAAGTTCTGTGTGGATTTTATCTGATTTTCGAAGTGAAAACTTCTTTAGCGGCGGTGTGTTTTTTTTTTTAGATGAGTGAAAACTGTTAGACAAGTGCTTACGTGTCCTCCAGACGCGAGTCTAACAGTTTGATCGTAAGACGGTGCAGGACTTTTGCGCGAATTTGCGTGTGTGTCAAAAGTCATGTTGATTTTTCTGAGAGATAAACTTTTTAATTTAAAATGATTGTAATAGTTCTGAAGTGTTTCTATGTAATATAAATTGTCATGTTTGTGTACGATAGCGCAATAAATGAATATTATACTGATAAATATAGCAATTCGTGCGCAATTATTCCCTAACCATTCCAAAATATTCAAAAATACACAAAAACACTTCTCTCTCAAGTAACCGTGTCCGGTAAGGACCCGCGTCAAACAGAAGGAGAGGGCGCCGTGGCGCCTCGCCAGCTACTCCTCAAAGAGGGGACTTCAGGGGACCGCCACTATCGTGGCGTACCCTGCACGGGGTTGCGACAGTCGCTCTCTCCATGTCGCCATGAGATCGCACCGGAGGTCTGTCCGCCGCGCGGCAACGGAGTGACTCCCCGGTGCAGCGAATCCGCAAGCCATTTATGCAGGCGCGCGAGCACTATCGCCTCCAGATCCCATGGCGGCAGTCCGGCAAGGAGGTTCGCCACCTCGCAACCCAAGCAGGCCTTACTTTGTATATCATCATCCCGACTGCTGATAAAAAAGGATAGAAAGTTAGAAATAATACATATTTATTTAGCACATACCAACAAGTACACACAACAAAAAAATATAAAGCAAATGCTGCAATGGTAAAGAATTGGAATACATGTGCCATCCAAACTGCATTGGGCCCTCTATATGTGATGATCACCATATTATACGGGTGGATCCATTTCCATCAAGTGCAAAAATCCTTGCATATGCGTGAGTGCACAAAACTTAAAGTCTTCGTCGAATTTCATAGTTCTTTAACAAAAATACCGATACCGTAAAAACCTACAAACACAGTATCTAAAAGAAATACCGATACAGTAGAGGAAAGTCACCAAATATGAAATAGTATCCTAATATGGAATACCTTCATTTCTCTAAGACTATAAGTATGAAACGCAACACTCGACCATCTTCTGTTCCATTCGGTCTATTGCACCACGTACGTGTTAGTAGACCGAATGGAACAGAAGATGGTCGAGTGTTGCGTTTCATACTTATAGTCTTAGAGAAATGAAGGTATTCCATATTAGGATACTATTTCATATTTGGTGACTTTCCTCTATAATTTGGTATTTGTCTTAGCAGCAGGAACATGATAGGCTGACTACCATCGTAAGTTTCTTTAAACGCCGTTTAACAAACAATAAAAGGCCAAAACAAAATCAAGTATTCTCCCAAGTTTTTCAATGCAAATGCCTAAGCTTTAAAACAAGCCCTGTTAAGATTCAAAATAAACAAAACTTCGTGGGGACTAACAACCCGTCAACATTTTTCTAAGAAAAAACAAATTCAAAATGGACGTCAACACTTTAAAAGAAATCGTCTAGACGTACAATGTTCCCTAAGGACAGCCTGATCGAATATCTGTGATTTTTTATTCAGGACAGCGATCTTAAGGAACCCTTGTATTGTAAATCGAAGCAAAGTGGGGTTGTTTGTTTTCGTCACGTTTTGATTGTTTTAGAAATATTTATAAGCTCCCCAGACGTTGATAGCCTTTCAAGAGTCGGTTGTCAAAATGTCGAACTCCGGTGCTTTGTTACTTTTTGTTTCCCTTTTACGACTACATTTTAGGGGTTTCATACCTTAAAAAAGAAAAAACAGAACCCTTATAGGATCACTCGTACGTCTGACTGTCTGTCCGTCCATTCCCCCATTATCTCCAAAACTTCGGAGCTTAAAATTTAAAAAAAATACAGAAATTTGTTCAACACTTATAGATTACAGCATAACTTATAGGAAGTCTATGGTGCTAAAATCTCTAAATATTTATAAATTTTTCAACTTACAACTAACATAACAGATGTTTATCTAATTCGTTAGTATGGCAATGAATTAACATAAAAATACACGTTGCTTTAGATAAAAGCCAATTTTTAAAAACAAAAATAAAATCTCTAATATAATTCTACAATGGTACGGAACAATTCATGTGCAAGTCCTACTTGTACTTCGCAAGTTTTTATGATTTTTCCAGTATCTCACTTTGAAGCTACGAGTACACCAGTGAGTGGTATTTTTATTGCGGTACAGTGCACAATCAATCTTTATTATGTTCAAATAAATATTTTCTTTGTATTGTAACGACAGTGATAAAAAATAGACAAGAACTGATTAATTATTTTATTCGGGCAGAGTCTCCACTTACAAGTTTCACAATTGAGCGCGACAAGACCTCTAAACTGAGCTTACAGGGCATTATATAGACTTATATCCCCACCGGAGGCATCCGGTAGTTATGGCGGTGTCTTCGCTTAACTGTGATTGGCTCGCTAGTGGTTGACAGGCAACCATAGCCAAGCGACTCTCGCTTGGCTATGGTTGCCTGTCATAGGCTGGCTAGAGTGGCATGGCTATGGTTTGCTAGAGTGGCATGGCTATGTTTAGCTGTCATTGGCTGGCTAGGGTGGCACGCTGTAAGCAGGCTGTTGTAACAGTATGGTAGACGTCTAATCAATCACAGACGTAAAAATGCAGCATTATGTATCATTTTTGGACGGTCATTTTTTCTTTACCCTTTCTTACGACTTACTTAAGAAAACAAAAAACTATAGGGACGTGTCTGCAGTAGACCTAAGTTTTATTAAAAAGCATGATTGCTCTAGACTCTAGAGGCGTTAATCAGCATGAAAAAAGGGGAACACATTTATATGGAGAATTCGCAGCCCATTTTTCCTCTTAAGTCAAACGTTGACACAACATAGCCACATCACCGAATCGTTATATTTTAGAGTCTTAGGCTTTTCTACAGAAACTGTTTATACCAGAGTCGTACAACAAACTAACTGTATCTTCCCATTTTCACTTACAAACAAGAGAACGCGCTTTGGGATTCCGCTAAAGGAATGCTTCAAAATCTTCTTCTTTTATCTTTCTATTTTCACTTTCATATTTCATTTACACTGCGTAACATACGCAAGCACAAGTATTTTTATCATTGTTGAAGCCACATTTTTTAGATTTTCAGGATTTATTTTGTAAGACTCAAACATTATGTGGGCAGAAGATAGGATTCGTGCAAAGAAAGCACACTTGATACACTGTTTTATTCATCACCATCATTATCATTTCAGCCAAAAGACGTCCACTGCTGGACATAGGCGTCACTATTTCATTAAACACAACAATTACAAGGGGCACAATTAATTGGTCCGCCCATCTGTCAGTCCCAGGATGTCTCAATCCGCAGTGATCAGATACTGAATATCGTCATCAATGAGAGTTTAAAAAGATCACGACCTTGTAGAAGCACACTGTGATGTTTTATTTATTTATATGTATGGCACTTCAACGACTTACTCACTAAGAACATCCATAAAATTACATCTCAAACAGTTTCACACATAGTGAATTCGTCACTTACAGAAGTGCACAGCACTCACAGAAAAATAAAGGGCAAGTACGACAACAAAAAATAATTAATGTTACATTAAAAAAGAAAGTTAGAAATAGAAGTGGATTTTCAGAAAATTCAATTTTATTTTAAATTAAACAACTGTAAAGAAGACGATGAAAGTGGATGCAATTAATAACCCAGCGTCATACATCGTGAGACTCCGAGCTGGTTAAAAGCTTCATACGGTATTGACGGAAGGGGTTAGAAAATATGTCGATGCTACTGGTTCGTGCAGCAATCATATTATAGTTTCTCATTAGACAGTTGATGTGTGCGGTGCTACCAAGCTTGGTACGACTTGCAATGGTAGCAAAAGTTGTAGTTTCGCGACCAGATCTAATAGCTCTCCGTCGAGGTACAGCTATTCTTAGATCAGCTAAAGTAGACTTGTAAGTATGTCGCGTGATGGAACCATTGCCGCACATGCGATTTATTTATGCCCGTACTAATGATCGATTTCGAGATACTCCTATGGAAGTGAATGAAAGACCTCTAGCACATCCCCACTTTATAAGGCAAAGATCCAAAGGCACAAACATGTTCACGGAAACTCCCTACAGACAAAACAAACAATAAAACAACGCAATTCAATCCTATATTGTGTCGTCGCCGTTCGGTTCAAAGCCAGCTCAAACAGGACAGCGGCACCTATCGTCGGGAACCCTCGGGAGGATTCCCCGAACATTGCCGAAGTCGTACAAAACTCCGGCCCCTGTCAGGAATGAAATTTATATAGAATACGTTTGATTTCAAATGTCTGTTTTAAAGTGCAAAGATACAAATTTTGGGTAAAAGGAATTTTTAAAGACAGTCAGAATTGCTTTAGAACCATTCTTAGATTCGGGCTAGTTCTTTCACATCGTGTTGGGAGGCGGGGTGGTGATAAAATCAGTGGTAATTCTTATAGGGGTGATTTTATCCATTACACGAAATAAATAATTATCGTAATAATGTGAAACTCATCGTGAGGAAACCGGCATGTCTTAGAAACAAAAAAAATAAAGACATGTGACATCTACCAATTTTAATTTTAAGTACATATAATAACATAACACCACGCTCGCAAACCCTGAGAGTTAGGTAGTAGTAGGTAGATTTATATCTTATTTCACATTTCGCCAGGTATGCCTAAGTCGTATGTTATAGGATGCGAGCCTAGAGCCTATTGCTTCTAACCGCGCACTAATCCAGATTTCGGGGTTGCTACTGAGAATTTCTTGGTTGACAACCCCAAATTGAACCCAACGCCACGCTCAGGAGCCGCACACCCCTACCACTAAACTAACGAAGCTTAGGGAGTCTGAATTATGAAAATACATTACACTAATCGAGTTTCAGTCGCTTCCGAGAAATACTAAATATAACATCTAATAAACCGATCAGAAAACCTTGTCTATTTACCTACAAACAAACCCCGAAATGTGCCTTAAATCCCCTTTTATGTCAATCAATGTCGAAACGAATCAACAAAAACATATCAATCGAAGAAGCCTAATAAAACATGATTTTCGAGAACCCCTTACTAAAATCATATTTAATCATTTAAAACAGTTAAACAATAATTCGGAAACACAAAACCCCAAAATGCTGGCAGTCTTGTGACAGTTCCTGTGCCCGAAAAAGCATTTTGACATCTGTCATCTGTCACATTGTAAGAAAACAATTATTATGACGAGGCTGAATGGTCTATAGATCGATGCCTGCCTTTTAAATAGGCGAACGAAAAAAAAAAAAAAAAAAAAAGAAAACAATTATTATGGCAGCGTCTAGTCTCGCTTGCTTTTGAGCTGAATATTGGTGTTGAAAATGTACGTTTTATTTATTACTGATTCGCTTGTTGTATTGGTGTTTTGTCAGGTTTTGATTCAATTTTTGTCAGGTACTTTTTATGTGCTCTCTCGTGATGAATATCGTGTGGTCGAGTGGTACTGAGGATGGGTCTTGGGTTCGGTTATCAGGGCGGGCAAAATGCTATTGGGTTTTTCCATAACGAACTTCTTAGAAGTGTCCCATTGTCTGGATGTGTTCCCATCATCATCATGGCCAGCCTACAATGTTCCTACGGCTGTGATACAGGCCACCTCTCTATGAGAAGGAATGGGCTATAATCCACCACGCGGGCCTAGTTCAGTTTGGTTAAGTAACGCGCCTGCCTTAGTTCGAAAACACGACGTACTGCTCGTGAGTCGAGGCTATATGCTGGCCCCGGCCTCCGGCCACCGTAGACGCGGGCCTGTGGACGGTGAGTGATGGGCTAACTCGCCGTCCGTCCGTCTCACGACGAAAACAGGCCGTGTCGACGGTTCCACGCGCGCCTCAAAGAGATGTCAGCAACATGGGAGGGGCCCGAAAGGGCCGACGCCTGTCGGGGCCGCGGGTAGTCCACCGGTTATCGCTGCCTCGACATAGAGGGCGAAGAAGGAACATGGGTGGTTTTTAGTCAGTAGAAGTCTGACACTCCCTTTCGCTCTGCCCAAGAGCGGGAGGGGTTATTCGATGATTTTACACCCACCAAAAAAAAAAAAAAAAAGGCTATTTGCTGGCTTTGGTCCCTACTTTTGATAGTACCATCATCCATATTTGTTGTTGTTCTTTTTTTGTTCGAAAATGATAGTATTGTGTTTATATGACATTTGTAATTTTATTTGTAATTAATTTGTTGTAGCCTTATAAATAGCTGTAACATGTACAGCTTTAATTTAAGTTTTACCTTTGCGAGCGAAAAAAAAAACTAGGTGACTAATATCACTAATTTTGTATTTAAAAGTATTTTTAAACAATACACATCGAAATAAAATTAAAATTCAGAGTCTACGCCTTATATTTTTTTTTAAATCTGTATTTGAATGTAAAATTTGGGTCTTTTTTTTGGAAAACAATAAAAAGTCGATAAAAAAAAATCCACAGAGCATGAGGGGTGTTAAGGGGTCTGAAAGGCTAGCGGATGACCCTTTCAGTCGACCATTTCAATTTGGCACACGATGCACCAAACACCCTGTATATTAATACCATATGGGTTACAAAAGCTTCGCAAAAAATAATTCTATTTAACCTAACATTTCAATCTTAAAAAATGGTTACAGTAAGTCAATCTTAATAGTTAGATATTATGCTGTCGCGGACTTTTTGTAGAATTTTTAAAGAGAAACATTTCTTTTGTACATAGTATTTGCATAACTTAAACCATTTTCGCAGCGCACGCAACGGAAGCTCTCAAAAAAGATTATCGTTTCCCGTTTTTGCAACATTTTTCATTTGTGCTCCACTTCTATTGGTTGTAGCGTGATGTTATATAGCCTAAAACCTTCCTCGATAAATAGACTATCCAACACAAAAAGTATTTTTCAATTCCAACCAGTAGATCCTGAGAACAAACAAACAAACTCTTCAGCTTTATAATATTAGTATAGATTTGTAATTTAATTATTATTTTAATTTGACTTTTTTGTAATTTAATATTTTGACATTTATTGAGATCGTACTTTTTATTCTTATTGGACAGTGCAATTTAATAGTTTTCCTTAATTCGCTTATATTTAAATCATTGTTACTGTCACAAAATTCGCATGTCTAATTTAGGAGGCGGAATATGAAGAAAGAATGTTTACCTATGTGTTATAAATTTATAATCTATTATAAAATCTGTAAAATACCATATTTTAGGCAAATAAATGAATCAATCAATCAATCATTATTATCCTCCTAACCCTTCAAGAATGGCAGGCGTGATGATGGTGTTATGATTTCCTTATAGAGTTGAGAAAATAATTATAATCAATGAACGTTATAGGCTTTTTGGCTCGTATAACAATAGTTAAGTTAGCTACGTCTAAGCTAAACAGCGAGATTGTTTTCTAACTAGTATACTACTGCTAGTACTAGTATTGTGGTTACAAAACAATCTCGCTGTTTATAACATGTGATTGTAGTGCATAATTATACTGCACATATACGAGAATGACTTTAATTTAAATTACCCCTCGGCGGTAGTTCTCCTGCATTCAGATCTGGATATTTTTCTCGGGACAAAATTACGTTGAAGCTGAAAAGTTCTGGAGTGGCGCCCGCGGAACTGAAGACGTTGCGTTGGAAGGCCTCCACTAGGTTCCGAGAATCCCCGCTGAATGCGAGGCACACGGAACCGGTCAATGTGGCGACACTTGGGGGAGGCCCATGTCCAGCAGTGGACGTCTTTCTGCTGACATGATGATGATGATTTACCCATTTTGCATCACATATTGTAATGTTAATTTTATTGACCTATTGTGACATCGTAGAACACCCGAAATATTTCCCAAAAGTGTCAAAGTCGTTGCACCAACTTAGCCCATTTTACCAATAATGTATAGGCCGCCCCCAGTTCACAACACCCGGTGCAAAACTTATTTACCCGACAACCACTAGAGAAACATTTCCCTCTCGCAGACGGAATCTAAGCATCAAACTCGATTCTAGAATATACTTTAAAGGAAAAATTGCGCTAAAGTTATGCATAGTAGTAAGCTTAGAGTCTACATTGTATATACATTGCATTGCTTAAGAGTCTGCTAACTTAGAGAATAAGTTATAATTGGACCATAGGGATACTGGGACGTTTTGTCTTTAGTTTAAACTAAGTTAGAGGTGACCGTTGCAAACGTGGCGTCTTAACTCTCATACCTGTTGAAGTTATAAGTTGAGATTAAGTTATTACTTATGTAAACACTTTTAAGCAATATACGATAAATTAAACGAAGTGAGAACCGTCATTAAACCTTTTTTGTTTTTTTGGCGGGTGGAAAATCATCAAATAACCCCTCCCGCTCTTGGGCAGAGCGAGAGGGAGAGTCAAATTTCTACTGACTAAAAACCACCCATGTTCCTTCTTAGCCCTATATTATGTCGAGGCCGCGGTAACTTCTGAAAAACCCGCAGCCCCGACGGACAACCGTCATTAATCCTTAATTGTACATATACAGGGCTACAGGTTAAGTCGACCTAGATCCTTTAAGAGGTTTTAGTTTTCATCATAGTGCGGCTTCCCAGGTCGGATAAAGTGTTATTGGGTTTTACATCAGGAATTTCTCAGTGGCAGCCTCGGAGTCGATTTGCGTCTGGTTGATGGCTATAGGGTGTAATATTTATAGGTACACCTCTGCCCTGCCCATTGGGGACTACAGGAAATGTGGTATGATGTTTATATTCAGTTTCCGTACATTATCATTATGAAGAATTCCAGTAAGCAACAACTTGAAGTTTTTCACAGTAATATTGTTCATCAAAAGCGAACAAAAAATACTTTGTAAAAAGCAGTGCATAGTAAGTGACATAATTTACTATGAACATCTAAACTATTATTCATTTTATGACTTAAAAGTGAACAAAGGCGTCCCATTTCTATGTTCTGAGTAACGAATGCATATATAGGACGAACCGAATTTCTGTCCCGCTTTTCAAAGCTTGAGCTATTTAACAGAGCACAATGAATTTCAAATATGATGTAAAATGGATGAATTCACACATATGCTATCTTAGGTACTTTATATCCGTATTAGGAAGTCGAGAATATTTTCATATTTCGATTAAGTGTTACCCGCTTTGACTTGAAATTAAAAAAAATCTTTCCATTTTAAATATGATTTAGTTAGGTACCGATTTCAAGAGTTTTTCTTTTTTGCACGGAACTCTAATTCTTAATTTGAAATACAAGTTAGACCTTTTTTTTTGGGCAGAGTGAAAGGGAGTGTCAGACTTCTACTGACTAAAAACCACCCATGTTCCTTCTTAGCCCTATATGTCGAGGCCGCGATAACTAGTGTACAACCCGCGGCCCCGACGGGGTACAAGTTAGACCTTATAATATCTCTTATCAGATAAAGTCTGTTGGGGTCGGCTTACAGTTTAACCGAAATCAGCTGAATACCAGAATTTACCTCCACAACCTAGTTAGCACTTGATAATAATATAATAGACTCGTATTCAGACTGTTTTTCTCGCACTTTCACGCGATATAAAAACAGCGCCGTCAAATCAAACTATTTTAATCTTTGTGTCGAAGAACTACAGCCCAAAATCGTATTTCATATCGCCTAATGGCATAAATACTACAAATAATTAATAAATAGTACCCCGAAATAATAGTAGAAGAATGAAAACAGCCTGAGAACGGTAATAAGATTATTACTTGTCTCGGAGAACAATATAATACATTGTAGTTGATTTACTGCCGTTCTCAGAGATAATAATAATAATAACGCCATCAGGATGGAATTCGGTGTGGACAAATGTGCAGTCATGCATGTAAAGCGAGGGGGGATTGTGGAATCTGTGGGAACCCAGCTCACAGATTCCATAAATCTTAGATCCCTCTCAGCAACCGAAACCTATAAGTATTTGGGTATGTCGGAAGCACTGGGCATCAACGTTACCGACATGAAACAATCGTTGAAGGAGCGCTTCTTTGGCCGCCTGAGAAAAGTATTTAATAGTCTTTTATCAGGCGGAAATAAAGTGCGAGCCTTCAACGGTTGGGTCATGCCGGTTTTGATGTACTCTTTCGGTATACTCAAATGGACTCAAACAGAGCTAGACGCCCTGGATAGGCGGGTCCGTACATTGTTGACGACATATCGAATGCATCACCCACGTTCTTCGGTTATGAGACTGTATATATCACGAAAGTGTGGAGGTCGAGGCTTTTTAAATGCTAAGACTCTTCATAATCGTGAGATATGCAGTCTCAGGGAATATTTCCTAGAAACCGACGTGGGGATGCATCGAGATGTTGTAGCAGTGGACAGGGGCCTTACCGCGCTCTCCTTGGCTAAAGAGAATTGGCGCAAACCTGTAGTGCTTGACACTAACGACCGCATGGAGGTATGGCAGAGTAAGGAGCTTCACGGACGCTTTTTCCGGGCCCTACACGGGCCTGATGTAGACTTCCTAGCGTCCGTGGCCTGGCTACGTTCCGGGGAACTCTTCGGAGAAACCGAAGGTTTTGTCTGTGCAATTATGGACGAAGTTATGATGACCAATAACTACCGGAGATTTATTGTGAAGGACGGTACGGTTGACATATGTCGGGCATGCCACCGTCCGGGTGAATCAATCCGTCACATTATCTCCGGGTGTTCTCGTCTGGCTAACGGAGAATATTTACATAGACACAACCTTGTAGCCAGGATTATCCATCAGCAACTTGCTCTGCAGTACAACCTTGTGGAATCAGAAGTGCCGTACTACAGATATGTGCCCGACCCAGTTCTCGAAAATGGCCATATCACACTGTACTGGGATCAATCCATCATCACTGACAGGACTATTATAGCTAATAAACCTGATATAGTGGTGGTGGATCGATCAGAGCGGCGCGCAATGATCGTTGACATAACCGTCCCGCATGACGAGAACCTCGTGAAAGCCGAGAAAGATAAGCAAATCAAGTATCTTGACTTGGCTCGCGAGGTTGTCGACATGTGGGATGTGGACTCAGCGATCATTGTACCGATAGTCGTTTCAGCCAATGGCTTAATAGCCAAGAGCCTCGACCAACACCTGAGGAGGCTCTCGTTAGGCAGCTGGATCAAGGGCTTGATACAGAGAGCGGTACTCCTGGACACGGCACGCATTGTTAGGAGGTTCCTTTCTCTGGAGCCCTGACCGCCGGTAGCTTGGACCCTGTTCCCGATACCGGTGGGCTACAATTTTTTATATTTTTAAATGTTTTTTTATTGTTTTTTTTTGTAAAGAATATTTAAAAATGTAATAAGTTTGTAACAAAATAAATAAAGGGAATAATAATAATATTGCACAACTATCACACAACGCCATCTAGTCCCAAGCTAAGCAGAGCTTGTGTTATGGGTACTAGACAACTGATAAACATACTTATATATTTCTAAATACATACATATTATAGATAAATTACACCCAGACACAGAACAAATGATCGTGCTCATCACACAAACATTTGTCCTGGGTGGGAATCGAACCCACGACCTCCGGCATAGCAGTTAGGGTCACTAACCACTAGACCAACAGGCCAGTCAAGAGATACTTAATGATTACTTAAGCCGTCACTTAATAAAGGTTTGACATATTTTTGTATGACAAAACTGACAAAACCACTATTAAGTGATGGCCTAAGTAATCATTAAAGGTCTCTGAGTGCGGCAGTTAGATGTACGAATCTAAGCAAAGCCTTGTACAGCCGCAGTAATTATACAGTATGTTAGTTTGAACGAGGGACATATTGAAACCTGCTATAGGGCATGCAAAACACACCATACCAAATACTTCGGAAAAGTTCGCAATTCTTGCGTTTATCACAGAAAATGTGCGCGACTTTTAGGCGTAATCCATTTTCCATTCATAATAATAAATAATAATAAATCGTTTATTTGCTAAAAACATGGTATAAAAGATGGTAATGTTAATAATGTGAACAAACATGTTTTGCTTAATAGGTATAAGCGTGCAAATAGGTACATGCATAACGAAACAGTGTCATCATGCAATTTTATGTTCCAGGAACTCCTTGACACTGTAGAAACTATTGGCAGAGAGCCATTTGTATAATTTGTTCTTGAACATTCTTGTATTTAATGTTTTTAATTCCTTTGGTATTTTATTGTATACCTGGACACACATAAATATACAGCTTTTATTATATTTCGCAAGCCTTGGGAGAACATCTAACACGAGACTGTAGGGGTCACGCCTGCTGCGAGAATTCACATCGCTTGCTTTCGCATACAGGTCCCTATGCTTCCACACAAACAAACAAATTTCAAAAATATAAAGGGACGGTAGCGGTAACAAATCAAGTTTCTTAAATATCGGCCTGCAAGATTCGTCGGGCTTAAGGCCACTTATTGCTCTTATGCATCTCTTTTGTGCAACAAATGCTCTATTTTGATCAGTGCTGTTTCCCCACATAATTAAGCCATATCGTAGCACTGATTCAACATATGCATGATATGTTGTTATAGATGTTTTAATGTTTGTTATGTTTCTAATCTGTTTCAGTGCATAAACAAACTTATTAATTCGTTTGGATACCGTATCAACATGTGCTTTCCAGTTGATGTCTTGATCTAAGGTTACTCCTAAAAATTTAGTTTGCGTTACTTCGTGAATTCTATGTATATTCATTTTAATGTTGTGTTTTGCATTATTTGATTTATTAAATTGTATGTAAACGGACTTTTTTAAATTTATGGATAAGTTATTTTCCTTTAGCCATTTTATCAATCTTTCAATCACATTATTAATTTCTGTCTCGTGGTCTTTAATCGTATTAATTTTTTTATCAGATGTCACAATAATAGAGATGTCATCAGCGAATAATATAAATTTATGATTAGATATAGTAGTTATAGAATTTATATACAATAGGAATAAAATAGGGCCTAGTACACTTCCTTGTGGGACGCCTTGTTTATTGGATTTGAAAGCAGAATAGTGAGATGTCATATTGTTACTTGTATCCATTTTAGTAATAGTAACGCATTGTTGTCTATTACTTAGATATGATGATAACCATTGAAGTGTAATACCTCTAATCCCAATTGCCTCCAATTTCTGTAATAACAGGTCATGGGAGACTAGATCAAAGGCCTTAGATAGATCGAAGAACAGCCCTGTAGTAAGATAGTTATGGTTTATATTCGTTAATACTATTTTTATAAGACTGTAGATAGCTAACGTTGTTGATTTATTTTTTTGGAAGCCAAACTGTTCTTTCCTAATAATGTTAAATTTATTACAGAATTCAATCAGTCTTTTATACATACACTTTTCGAAGATTTTGGATAGAATAGGTATCAAAGTTATTGGGCGATAGTTGTTAATGTCTGATTTTTCACCGGTTTTATAAAGTGGTTTAACAATTGACAGCTTTAGTGCTTCAGGAAAAATGCCAAGTGAGAATGATAAATTAATTAAATATGTCACAATTTCAATAAGTTCATTAGTACATGCTTTAATGATTTTCGTGTTAATTTCGTCATAACCTTCAGAGTTTGTGTTACTCAGTGACATAACCTCTGCTCTAACTTCATTTTCGGACACCGGTTTAAGGAACATCGAATGGACTACTGAACCTTCGTTACTGTTTACTTTTGCTCCCTTAATCGATGATTGTTTCATATTAGTATAGTGGTTATTGAAAGCTGTTGCTATTTCTACTGGATCTGAAAGTATTGTGTTTTCGAGTAGAATATTTTCTATGTTGTCCCTATCGTTATTGTTCCCGATTTCATCCTTTATTACTCTCCAAACGGCTTTACATTTGTTTTGACTATTGTTTATGTATTTGATGTTTGCGTTCTTTTTTGATGTGTAAACACATTTTTGTAAAATCTTTGAGTATTGTAAATATTTAGTTTTATTTCGTAAATTTTTGCTCTTATAATATTGATAGCGCAGAGATCTCTTTGTTTTGCAACTTTGTTTTAGACCTTTGGTTATCCAGTTCTGTTTCTTTTTAGTATTAGTACTTACTTTCACCTTTATTTTTGGAAAACATAAATTATAGAACAAGCCCAACAATTCGTGAAAAGAATTGAATGCTATATTTAAGTCTTTCTCACCGTACACCTCCGACCATGACACATTTCGTAAGCATTCCTTAAATTTCTGGATATTATCCAAGCTATAATCTCTTTTGTATACATTATAATCTCTTTTGTATACATTACATATATATTTTAAAACTAGCGTAGAACAATGGCAAAAAAGAAAAGTCTAATAAAGTGAGATCTTGAGAGCGTGCGGGGCCATAGCACAATAGGAATGTTTACCGACTTAAAAAAATATGATTCTTATTAGTCCGTCTGTTAGATTTTCTAAAATATTATATACGTATTTTTTGATTTACCAAATCATTAAAATTGACGAAGATAAAACGCGTCAAAGATTTAAATGGGGGGTTGTGACGTCATTCATCGGTAAAGAATGTCATTCTAATGTCTTAGAAAATGACGTCACATAAGTTTTCAAAGCACTGTGTCTTCATTGTTTGTTTACTTGAAAAAAGATAAAAGACGTGTGCAATATTTTTTTTAAATCTATCTGACGGACTTATTACATTTTTTTTTGTTAACTACCCTATTACGTCACGAATTAAGGTGTAGTGATGTCACAAGCCCCCACTCGTGATCTTCTACGCGTTTTATCTTATTAAATTATTAATTTTATAAAACAAAACACACCTAATTAAAAAACCAATATTTTTCGATAATCTAACTGACGGACTAAACAGAATCATATTTTGCTTAGTCAAGAAACATCCCCATTAGTGTGAATCTTATCTCTTAAGGTGGAAGCTCACATCTGGCCCGCGAAATTCTAATTTTCTTACGTTTTTGGCAATTTGCAGGCCAGTGCTTGGTTGTATGTTTATGAAAATTTGATTTGTGACTGTAAGACGTATGAAGTTACCGAATTATAACCATCAAAATTACTAACTACTAAAGAACGACGACTAAATTACTAAAGAATGACTTTTACATGCAAAAATCAATCTTGACATGAAAATGAACTTGGAGGGTTGTATTGATAATTTTGATGGTTATAATTCGGTAACTTCATACGTCTTACAGTCGCAAATCAAATTTTCATAAACATACAACCAAGCACTGGCCTGCAAATTGCCAAAAACATAAGAAAATTAGAATTTCGCGGGCCAGATGTGAGCTTCCACCTTAATGTAGTTATCTAATTAAGTCATAAACACTAGGTAAGATATTGTATGTAGCGTATTAGTAAGAAGAAGTAGGATTCTGTTTCTCGCATCTTCAAACAAATTGACAGATATAGAGCAAAGTTTTAAAACACATTTGATACTAAGCGTTTATAGTGATTCCTAGTGCAGGCGTATAATATCCTCAAGAATCCTCGTATTTATTTTATGGTACGTAGCGAACACATTGGGGCTGGCAGCAGGGTGTAGATTACGATATTAGTGTAGATTACTGTTGATTGAAAGACTTTGAAAGGTTGTTTCTTGGTGGTTGTCGTAGTTTGCACTTCACATTTTTTTTTGAAGGACACGAAATCCTCCTTTTATGGGCAGAGAAATAGGGAGTGTCAGACTTATTCTGACTAAAAACCACATGTTCCTTTTTAACCCCCTGTATCGAGGCCGCAGTATCTCTTTAGAACAACCCGAAGCCCCGACGGGCTTTGTTCATCACCTTGTCGATTAATTTAGCGTTCTCTCTACTTTTTTCTGTGTACACTGAGCATGTACGGGCCGCTTATCGCCGTTTATACATGACATTTTAGTTTAAAATTGATAAATGCCATCAATTGATACTAATACGTTTTGTCACAAACAAAATGTATTTATCTATTTTGAAAACACATTAATATGGCTGAAGATAGACATACCATTTAATTCAAACCTCTTCACGTAGTTCTGAAACTAAACATTTTAAGGATAAAACGATTTTGAAACACTTTTATCAAATAACATTTGAGCAAATTTCAATTATGAAATAGATTCCTTCAGATCTTGTAAAAGGGAAAAGGCGCAATGCAATTATGTAGATCACTTGAATACCAATTAATTTACAGCTTAAATATTTTAATTAATCAATTTAAGCAGCTTTGAAGAGTTACTTTATGCTTGAATTTTGTCAAAGAAAGTTTGTTTTTTTCTTCTCATTATTATTTATCATTTTAGTCAACCCTTCTGTACTGGGAATAGGTTTTAAGAACGAGTTATTAGCAACTATTCTGTGGTAATGCTTGACGCGTCCCAAATGGCCCAAACAAAAGGTTAGTGACGTTTCAACAATTTCATATTTCTATAACGACTCTCAACAGGATTGTTAAGTTTTTCGGTATCTAATCTACTTTTAGTGAATAGTGGTTTAATAAGACAGTTACTAATAATCACAGGTTTATTTATTTATTTTAACTTCATGTACAAGTGTGATACATAGGCGGATACAATGCCACAAGGCATTCTCTACCATAACCTTTGGGTTAAAAAGGACAGCACTGTGGTAGAGTACAAATACAGTAAAAAAAAAAATAAGGATAATACCATTTTGTAAACATAATACATAAATTGGTGCATACTAATACATAAATATACAGATAGAATTAAATAAACTAATATATATTTTAATACATACAAATACGAGGAACCTTAAAATAATCACCTTGACTAAATTTAGAACAATTCAGTCCGATTTTAAAAAACCGACCAAGTGCGAGTCAGACTCGCCCATGAAGGGTTCCGTAGCAGCAAGTAACATAATGTTAACATAATTTTTATAATTGAGTTGATTGAATGAACGGTAAATTGCGATTTACGATTTATGACGTATTAAAAAAAAACTTACTAGATCTCGTTCAAACCAATTTTGGTTGGTCGTTTTTGTTGAGGTCTACATTCTATTTTTTTTTTTAGAATTGTCACTCTCTTACTTTAAAAATTAGAGGGGGGGGGGGGCACACACATTTTACCACTTTAGATGTGTCTATCTTTGAAACGATTGACTTTGAGAAAAAATGATTTTAAGAACCTCAATGTCATTTTTGAAGACCTATCCATAAATACCCCTTTTTTTTTTTTTTTTTTTGGTGGGTGTAAAATCATCGAATAACCCCTCCCGCTCTTGGGCAGAGCGAAAGGGAGTGTCAGACTTCTACTGACTAAAAACCACCCATGTTCCTTCTTCGCCCTCTATGTCGAGGCCGCGATAACTGTTGGACTACCCGCGGCCCCGACAGGCGTCGGCCCTTTCGGGCCCCTCCCATGTTGCTGACATCTCTTTGAAGCGCGCGTGGAACACGAACGCGCCGTCGACACGGCCTGTTTTCGTCGTGAGACGGACGGACGGCGAGTTAGCCCATCACTCACCGTCCACAGGCCCGCGTCTACGGTGGCCGGAGGTCATCGCGGGACCCCCGACGCCCGGAGCGCCTCCCGCGGCGGCTGGGACGAGAGGTTCTCTCACTCTCGCGTTCCGCCACCTCCTTCGCCAGCATCACTGCTTCGCTGAAGGAGGCGACGGCGTCCCATTCCTCCTCGCCCCGGACCATGGCTTGCACCAGGGCCGGGCGCGAGAGGTCGCCGCCGCCGATCGCCGCTACGAGAACACGGCGGGGCTCCGCCCAAGCGGGGCACACCTCCACCGTGTGCTCCACCGTGTCCTCCGGCCAATCCTCGCAATGGTGGCATCCGGGCGTTTCCTCCCGCCTGATTCGGTGCAGGTACCTCCCGAAACAACCGTGTCCGGTGAGGACCTGCGTCAGACGGAAGGTGAGGGCGCCGTGGCGCCTCTCAAGCCACTCCTCAAAGAGGGGACTTACCGCCACTATCGTGGCGTGCCCTATCCATAAATACCCCTCATGTGTAGGTTTGATGAAAAAAAGTTTTTTTAGTTTCAATTCCATGTATGGAGAGCCCCCTCTTAATCTTATATTTTTTTATTTTTATATAAAAATCAAAAAGCGGTTTACAGAATCTACATCTACCTGCCAAATTTCAACTGTGTAATCCTTATAGTCTCGGAATAAAATGGCTGTGACATACGGACGGACAGACGGACAGATATGACGAATCTATAAGGGTACCGTTTTTTGCCATTTGGCTACGGAACCCTAAAAAGTATTAGCAAAGCATCATATAGAAATAAACACATATAATTTGTAAAGTATTACTTTAGTGTTGGTTTAGTATGTACAGTCTCCGGCATAATTGCATCGATACTTTAGTTTCTATTTTCCTATGAACGTATTCAGTTGAAAACTAGTTTACGTTAGGTGGCGTCATTACTCGCTTCACACGATTTTATATCTAAATTTATTTTATATTTATAGATTTTCCATGCATTTTTGTAGGACACTGTACATTTGATTTATGGGAAACTGCCGGTGCAATGATAAGTTATGTTTTTTCGCCACATGTAAAAATTAACCACACGCACGGCCAGATCTGCAGTAATTGGCGTGCGGAAAGTAGAAAAAAAAGAATATGCAAAGATCTTAGCTGGTAGCGTTCTATAGTTTCTGCTTTCTATTTATTGTTTGCATGCCCATGTTACGGTAAAATATTGAGATATTAGAAAACGAACATCTACGTACCTATATACTATACCCCAAAACCAAGCAAAATTACCGCCAGACCTTACTAGATTGAATGTTCCTTCCCAATCTATGAAATCAACTACGGCTGCTTTCGACCGTTGTCACCGCTTTCTATAAACCAATGTACCTTTTACAACTACATAGCCCCAAGCTCAGAATTGGTATTTAAAGCCCTATTTGTCTAGTATTCGCTCGTGTAGACTGTCTCAATGGCCTGTATAGGGCATTCATATTCATGAGCTATCCGGTAGATCGAGCTAGAACGCCCAGCTCTGTCGCACAAATGCTCATGTGGTGCGCAATCCTGGTAGGAATATAGATGATTTATGTTTTGTTCGTGTTATTTTCTGTATTTGTGAAATGGGGGTAGAATAATGTCACTTTTTAGAATGATGTAGGGGCTTGAAGGGAACATCTGCTCGGTAGGAAAATCCTTTTTAACCGTACGAAGAATATGCCAACCAAATATATAGAGGACTTTCAAGAGTGAACATAGAGTTTCTTGTACATTCTACTTCATAAAGATTTATGCTTTGGATTGAGCAACTGCAGTACTTTCACAAGTTATTTAGGGGAGGTCAGCTCAAAGCGGCCACCTTAACTTTAAATTAAGAAAAAACCTATAAAACGATTCATTTTTGAAAATAATTTTATACTAATAAGTAGAGAATTTATTTAATATTTGTAATTTGCAATTTAAATTTCGCGCAAATTTAAATAAAAGCCTTAGATTTGTAGATTACAAAAACTTGTCAAAAAACCGCTTTGCCCGAGGGGTCGCCCAAAGCGGCCATGGTGGTAAGGGCATAGAGGCCACCCCAAAAATTCTTCGGAAATGTTTAGTTTTTGTGGAAATATATCGTGCTAGACAAAATAAAAATAAAAAAATATATATTAAAAACATTATTTATTATTATTAAACATATTTTTAATAAAATAATCAACATTTTGTACCCGTTTTAATCACAATCAGTCTTAAAAGTAATTTGACTTGAATTTAATGTTATAATTAGGTATTTAGTTTGAAAACTTCTGAACTAATAGGAACTTTGAATCAGATTTAGTTTTTGTTAATATTTATTAATCTTATTAATCAACAGTAATCTTACTTTAAGTCTTCCAACAGTCTTAAAATATTGAAATAATTAATAGTAATAATCCCCTAAAACTTAAAATTCTTTCATAAAAAACCATTAAAATAAAATAAAACTTTTTGTATACCTATAACATCAATATTTTCTGCTCTATCCTAATTAATAATCACAATCGGTCTTAAAAGTAATATAACTTAACTTTGTAATATTTAGTTTAAAACTTTAGTTAACATTTTAGGAACTACTACCTATTAGGTTGATACTTGACATTTTTATTAATCACAGTTACTTCTATTACTTAAGTCTTTATCTTTTATCAAAATTAATACTCTTTTTTTAAACAATTAAAATTAAATTTTAACAACAGAGATCAGATTTCTTGACAGTTATCACAGTAAGTAGTAAGCTCCAGTTCCGGAATATGTCGTACACGATTCATGAGCCCATAACTGGCAGTCATCACAGCGAATCCAGTCCAGGTTGTCCATATGAAACATGTGCTCTAGGAGCTCTTCTTCTTGCTCTGGGGTAAATACTGTCGTAAATCTGCCAAGTTTCTTGATGGCAGATCCTGTTTGCAAGTGTCTTCTGAGAGTTGTACGAGGGATACCGTATTCTATTGCGATAAATTTAACTGAGCCGCGCTTTTCATCCCAAGACGCCTGGGTAGTTTTACGTTTGTAATTGTTGATCATCTAAACAAAATAACTGAGCATTATCAATCGAATCATAATATTTTAATTAGGGCAAAGCGGTCACCTGGCCACTTTGCCCGAGCCGCTTTGCCTTGATCGCCCATTTTGTTACAAAAATTAACTACTCCCACATTATTTATCAAATTTTGGAGCTAATACAAAAAAAACAAAGCCAAATAGACAAGTAACAATACACGTGTAATGCAAGCATTTAAACTTAAACTGGTTTGACCAAAACAGTTTAAACTTACCTTGTATTATTTTAACAAAAGATGCGTAAACGTATTTTTCGTCACTAAGAGCCACCCGCTCGATCCCACCGCTACCGAATGACTGATCGGCACGGGACGGGAGGTTTATTACACGTGCAGAATGGGAACGTCGCGCTATCACTTCAAATATCCGAAAAATGAATCGTGGCCGCTTTGCCTTCTATGGCCGCTTTGAGCTGACTTCCCCTATGCCTTGTGACTGTGAGAATAGCTTCGTTTTTTTTTTTGACAATCATAAGCGCCTGTAAGAGTCTAATCAAAATACTGTAGTTTTTTGCGAATGCATACTGTGAATTGACTAATAAAATTTTAGTCAACCAAACACAATGATGTAAGTCGACCAAGAGCACTTAACACCCAGATTTGTTTATAGAGGACTTTGTAAGGTTTAAAACTTGAGTTTACCGGGGATATTTTGAATGCAAGATTTTTTTCTTATCATAAATAAGAATGTTTTTTAAAAAAAAATACCGTATAATAATAAATCAATCAGTAGAAATCAGTTAAAGAACAACATTCCCTTGTAACCGTTTATTGCATTATTTTATCAAAAAAATCGTAAATTCAAATAACTAAGTCATATTGCAGTCTTTAATAATGTATGAGTGTTTTATGTTACTGTCAGTGAAACTAGATATTATAGTCCAGCGAGTATGCGTCATTGCTTTCCAATCGCTAAAGTATTCATTAGAGGGGATGGGGTCGGGTATTTTTAGACTAAAACCACCAAGCAAAGGTACAACTATCACTAACTTTATGTACTCGATCGGTTGAGTTTTGTAGATTAACAGTTGATAAGTATCAGTTTGAAACCAGACGGGGGTATTACTTTGTGTCATGTATTTCATCAGTACTGCTCTCAAAAATGGAGGAGGAATACATCGTGATTAAACATGTCTTAGAACTAATAATTAGAAGACTTATTGTCTTCTTCTCTTCTTCTTCTTTTTCAACCTTTCACCACTCGATGCTGAGTGTAGGTCTCTTCCAGTGCACGCCATTGTTCCCGGTTTTTCGCCTTTCGCATCCAGTTCTTTCCTGCCACTCCAACAAGGTCGTCGGTCCAACGCATCGGTTGCCTGCCCACATTTCTATGCCCTACTTTAGGCCTCCACTCAAGCACCCGACTACCCCACCTGTTGTCCTGTCTGCGGCATATATGGCCCGCCCACTTCCATTTTCGGCTAGCGATCACATGAGACTTATTGTAACATCTATCAATCTCTTGGCTCGCGTGGTAAATTATAGCCCATTTCCTCTCAAGGAGAGGTCTGTGTCTCTGCAGTGGGAACATAAATAGGCTGATAACGATGTTGATGAAGTATCACTTGGAGTTCGTGGACAATCAGCTCGTATCGATCTTTGGCTGCGGTTGGCTAGGTTGATCCATGACCACCCAATACTTACCAAGATTTATTAATGCCTCGGAAAGCACGTTTATAGCCGTTGATAGCGGCAGTCATTTCTTGGTCTTTGATTTGCTTTGACGGTAGTCAGTGCCCCGAAAAGCAACCAGGCTTGCCAATGGGTCGCCCAGTACAAACTGGGTTGTGGAGGTCAGATAAACAAAACGACTATTCCACGCAAAATTCTAATATTCAGCCGCTTCCGGTTTGAATAGAAAATGCTGCGCAGATGCTGAAGTATCAGTAGATAATCGATTAACTGCCTACAGTATGACAAAGGTAACCTGTTCTTTTCCTGGGTTTCTTTAGGCACATTAGAGGTGAGGGTGACAGTGAGATTCAATTTTTTTTAGGTTTATTTTTTACTAGTTATTGCCAGCGGCTTCACCCGCTACAACCCACGGGAATATAAAATCGGGATAAAAACAATCATGTTTGTTAGTTCACGTTGTAAACTATCTGTGTACCAAATTTCAATTCCAAATCCGTGCAGTAGTTTTTTCGTGAAGAAGTCATCATTCTCCTGCCCTTATCCCAATTTATTTGGGGTCGGCGCAACATGTCTTTTTCTTCCATACTTCTCTATTTCTCGTCATGTCAGTAATCACCTCCTTCCTAGCCATATCATCCTTCACACAGTCCATCCATCGTTTCTTTGGTCTTCCTCTACTCTTAAACCCATCTACATTCATACTAATCATTTTCCTCACAACACTATCTTCATTCCTTCGCATCACATGTCCATACCACGCCAATCGATTACCACACAACTTTTCATTCAACGGCGCCACTTTCAGACTTCCTCTTATGTACTCATTCCTTATTTTATCCATTCGCGTCAAACCACACATTCCCCTTAGCATTCTCATCTCAGCCACAAGCAATTGCCTTTCATTTATCCCTTTTGTGGCCCAACATTCTGATCCATACACGACAGCAGGTCTAACCATGGTTTTATAAATCTTCCCCTTGAGTTTAAGGGGAATGCGGGAGTCGCATATTGTTCCCGTGACCTGCCGCCATTTCATCCATCCAGTGCTAATTCTAAGCTTAACACCGCTTTCTGTCTTTTTTGTTTGATCCTATCCTCTAAAAGTGAGGGATTTGAACAAAACGATTTGCAAAAGTAAATCGAAATATCAAAATCTATCTTGGCATTTTTCTAGTGCAAAATACACCAACATGTAGACGAAAAATTTTCCCTTTACATCATAACCGTTTTGCTCCAAGTAAAACCGCTCAAATCAAATACGTTTTCCGAGATTTGAATATGGAAAACTCCGAACTCCTCAAATGTCCGGCGAAAACGGCTCCATCAATGACGGCAGTTGATTTGATCCGCTGTGGAGACGGCCATGAATTTTGGACCTGAATTCGAAATTTGAATCAAACGGTCGATTAACGTACTATGTATGAATATCTGGCCAGTATTTCGGTTCAAAGATATTATTGAGATTGAGTTAGGTATTTGCTTTATTGTTTGTTTCTTGTACTTTGTTGTATAGTTATGCTGGTAAATGATTTTTCGAAGTGTAATTCTAGCAATTTTGAAGGTGCTGTCATACCGTGCATACTTGAGAGCACGGACTTTCGGACTGCGAATAGTGGATTTAGGCACATGTACAAAAACTAATACTATAAAGAGGTAAAACTTGTTTGTAAGTGTCTGGGTGTAATTTATCTATAATATGTATGTATTTAGAAATATATAAGTATGTTTATCAGATGTCTAGTACCCATAACACAAGCTCTGCTTAGCTTGGGACTAGATGGCGTTGTGTGATAGATGTGGAATATTATTATATTATTATTATCATACGTTTGTACGGAGCAGGTAGTTAAATATTTGTTATAATTCAGTGTCCGCTACCAATCCGTTGTCCAGTCCGCACATTACATAAACTTTTTAGTTTAAAAATATTAATATTAAATACGGTAGGTATGTGAAAAGTAATACCTACTTACTGCTTAGGGGTAAAGCATGGTGTACTCAAGTGTACTGTTGACCCAAACGAAGTATTTTATAAAACTCTCCAACCACAAGAATTGTGGCTAATAAATTCGTCGTCTTTCTTTCATGAATAAATAACAAAGTATTGTATATTTTATTCGTCAGCAGTCCATAAATATTACAGTACAAATAATTCAGCCTTTCTCGGATAATGGAGGCCTTGCGAGTATCGAATGTCTTCTGTCCAATCTGTCTATGTATTGTCAATGACTGACATTATCTTCATAATCTCCGAGATTGGTTGCGACTGTAGCTAAGTTACGGTCACAACTCTTAACCAGTCAAAATCAGTATTGTCTACATAAAATATAAAAAATCCGAATTGGTGGGATATTTATGTTATCCTAAGCAAAGAAAAGGTCATTGGGCACCTTAGTATGGAAACCATACCCATGGCGGACACAAACGAAATATAGCAGAATATATTGTTATATGGCTTTGATTTACTATGGAATTAGTCGCATTAATGTGAGCCACGGGAATCTCGAAAAATTCAAGTGTTAGAAACTGGTAAAGGGAAGATGAATAAAACGCTAATATTCATGTATTTTTTATTCAATTTGATCCAAATCAAGCATCAAATCATTTAAAAAAGCAGCAGGTGCGTCTGTTGCTTCCTGATGTCTGGCCCAAGACAGATAATAAACTATGCTAGCGATATGGGCGCAGCTCCCGACAGTGCGGCGGCCGTGTATACATGAGCAGTAGTATTCTTCTATTCTTTGTCTTCCGTGTTGTGTTGGGTTTAACAAAATATATGTATAGTACTGTTTCATTCGAATATGACGTGACTGGATTCGCCCTCTGATCAATATTTTATTAACAATTAAATGTTGGTGTCGATACATTTCTATGATATAATCCCCGTTTGGTCGTATGTGCTCGTGACAATAAGACCTTGCGATTCTCAAATGGTATGAGCCCAACGTGAATAAGATTAAATCTTCAAAGCTCAGCTGTGGAAAATCCTCAAAGTCTGGACTGTTTCCATCTAGAGGCACAAATGCTACTCTTTGTCTGTTCAAGTTATTTGTTGATACGTATTCTGCCAACTCATTTTCTCTGTTTATATTTTGATTTATAATATCCACAAACTGCTCGGCGTATATATTGTCTTCGTATGGCCGCCGAGTAGCGTTGATAATTGCCGCGGTTATTTTAAAATCAGTCATCATATTTCGCATCGCAACATTAAAATATGTATGTCGAAATATTTTAAAATCTTTCTTAAATCGTCCATTAATTGTTTCAATCACCCAACGGCACATTGTAATTAACCGAGATTTATTAGCGTCAGGTGTAGATAACTGTTCTCCTCTTCCTCTAGTTGGCGGCATGTAGGGATTATATCCACGTTCTTCAATAGCAGGGATAGAATCCCGAAAGCCACGGTCCAGTAGAAACACGTCGTTAGGTCTAAGATACCAATGCCAAGCTGAGCTTTCTTGCATCAGGCTGCGCATAATAGTTGCATCCGAAGTAGTTGCTGAATACGGTCCTACGACTTCTATTATATAGCCGTCTGTACATACGATTAGAAAAGGTTTTACCAGGTTGCGGAATTTGTGAAGGCTGTAGGTTTTTCTTTGGAATAGGAAATTCGCACTCTTCTGAAGGTAAATATATGTTCCGTCGAATACCAGAATGGCTGCCGGTTCATTTTGGCTACCACCAAAAATATGGGTTGGGATACGAAGATTTCTTGCCACCACTTCTTCTCTGGTTATATGATTTAAACCCAGGTAACGTGGAACAAAATCTTCAGTTAAGCATTCTCTCGCTATTTTTAACTTCCTCTCTAATGTTCTTACCTCGCGTGGTATGATTTCTTGTAATAACAACACTACGAGATCCCGGTACCTTTCGAGAAAGATTGCATTAAGACTGTGTTTTCTTCGACGTAACACAGATCGATTGCACGACACACAACTGTTTTGTCTTTCCATATCGACGAAAATCCAATCCAAAAGCAAATAACCAGAGTCCATGAAACACGCTAATAGTAGTCGTTAAAACAATAGATAAAACAAACCAGGTAAACGTACAGATCGCAACGGTAGCTAACGAAGGACTGCGCGGGGGGCGGTGAGTCAGTGCGCGAGCGCAACGAAACCTTTTCTACTAAACTTGTTTAATGTGCGAAAGAGACAGCGTATACATGCTTCTGAACATTGGCTCAACCGTGCAAAATGCTGTATGGTTATAAGATGAAAAAAAATCGTCTGAAACTGTTTTTTTTTTTTTTTTTAAACGGTCCTGTACATTTTTCTCCATCGATTTTTAATAAAATAATTAAATGCAGTGAAAGGTCATATTATTACCCTTAGTTTAAAACTATTTTGGTTAATGTCCGCCACTCTTCGCAAAGCGGGTCAGATATGCCCAATGACCTTTGCAATGATAGCAAGGGAGACTGTTTTGAATGAGGTCAGGATATTTTTGAACATTTTGGAATTGTAACAATTTAACCCAGGCTGTTTTGAGTGAGGTCACTGGCTCTATTCTCATGCATACTGGGATTAATGCATATTAGGACTAGCGTCAGGAATTTTACATTGACATCGTGGAGTCTAATTTGTGCCCGGATGACTTGCTCAGCAAAGCAATGGTGGCCCAGTGGTGGCGGCTCTAACTTACACGAACAGTCAGTCGCTTGTTTGAACCCAGTCAGGCGCATTACTTTGTACAATTTATTTCATCACCACTACTCTCAAAGCGGTGAAAGAAAACATCGTGAGGAAACCGGCATGTAAGACATGATTATGACATCCACAAATCCGCACTGGGCCCGCGCGGTGGATTATAGCCCATCCCTCTCCTAGAGAGGAGGCCTGAGTCCCTGCAGTGAGAACATTATAGGCTGATGATGACTTGCTCGGTCTTCTACATAAGACTGGTTCAGAACAGATCTAGAGAAACGCGGATATTGTAGCTACAAATGCCTAGTGGATCATAAAAATAGGTGATTTGTTATGATACTTCTTATCTTGCTATATTTTTTATTTTATAAATACCTAGGGTGGTCCCTGGTTTAAATAGTAAAATTTTACTTAGGGCGGATTCGACCAAACGAGAGTAAATTTTGTTCTTAGAATAAATAGCTATTTACTCGAGAGTAAGCTCAATTTGCGTTCTACCAAACATTAACCCGTGGCTAAAGTCACTATACGAGAGTAAATTTTTATACGGTCTATTTTGGTGGAGTAAAGACCTAAACTGGGATTAACGAAACGAAATGTCAAAATGTTAGGTTATGTACATTTGTCATTTACCTTGTCAAATCATCCGTCCGTTATAATATACATTTATTGTATATTATATATAATGATAATATTATATTGATAGATTTATTATTTAGTTGACAGATAAATAAATAAATAAATAAATTCGTTTGCGAGTTATATTCTGAAGCACTTAGCTTCCACTCTTCGGATTTTTGCCTTAAAGTTGTGCCATCGGTTTTTTTATTTTCTACTATAACGAAATGTTTCGCTACCAAATCAACCAACAGGCTCTTCTCCGATGCCATCCAGTTTGCGCTTCTCTTTCTTTTCGGTGCGAACATCGTGCACAGTCACCAATTTCGCCAAATAAATCAATAAATAAATATAAAAATCGCAACCAAGAAAATACCACACAATCGACCAAGGAACTGAAGGAACATAATATTACTCTGCCAGTGACAGTAAAGAAAGTGATGTTTAAATCTACCAAATATAATAGTACATTCCTCAAGTATAGTAGGTGCAGATACAATGACCTCTACGTTTAGTAGCATTATGTATTAGGTCATTTCATTCGTTCAATCCCATTCAATGCCAAAGACAACCAAAGAGTAACTAAACGAGAATAATTTTAATCTAGTATAGTGTGGTAGAACGTAAATCAAATTACTCCTCGAGTAAGTATTGAGAGTAAAATTATCCTGGTATAGTTACTCGCGTATAATTTCGAATTTGGTCGAATCCGCCCTTAAGCGCTTAATTACGTGATATACTTTACAAAAGTATTGTCAATAATTTATAACCAGCCAAAAATTGTTTTGACCAGTTTTTGATTATGACAGTAACATCAATACAGATCAATAAAAATTCATGACAGTAGAAACAATTCTATGTTATACGTACATATTTATTCATTCGGATATTTGTTGCGTTATATTATTTCGAAATATATAGAATAGTTTTCATATATAAACTCAAAACGCGAGGAGTAGACGCATCAACTATATGCAATGGGCTAGACCTTATATCATGTCTGTTAGCTAGACTGGGACCGTTTGGGTCAGGGTATAGTGTCGAAAGATAGCGACAATTGTAGTTGAATATAAAAGACAATCGCTTTTGGGAAAGCGCGTGTTACTAAAAAAGAGATGCATTTAAATGTGGATGGATGGAGAGGGAGAAGAAGACCAAAGAAAAGATGGATGGATAGTGTGATGAATGATACGAAGGAAAGGGAAGTTCTTTTTCAATAAAAAGTTTTTGACTTGAAAGATTAGTGGTTATGTTCCGAATCGAACACAAAATGTTTCTGATTCTATCCAATGGACGATTAATTCGACCCCAAAGAAATTCCCTGGGGATTTCTGGTTGCATAATGATAAATAAGCTGAAAGTCGACCTCAATGTAGTTGGGAACAGCCTTGCTTGATGATGATTCTATCTGTGACTTATATTAAATAGTTCAATATTATTGTTATCCACTCTAAAAACGGTTTACAAATACAAATGTTCTTCCGCAAATCGCTACCGCTTATCCACTCAGCACACAACCACAATCGTCGCCACATTGTCTAACATAAGCAGGGTGCGGATTTAACCGCCGCGCGGATAAACCCCTTCGGATATTCAAGGTACGGCGGATATACCCGGCTATATTCCGTTTTACGGTGCCGTCAAGCCTTACGCTGTATACTGCATATTGGGAACACATATTGTTAAGCAAATATCCTATGCGACAGGCCATCTCTAGTTTATGTTTTCTCATCTTAGCTTGCCTTTGCTTCGAATATATTATGGTGGTAAAGATTTTGTTTGAGGTCGCGGTTGTGATTTTTTGGCGATATGTTTTGATTCTGTTTTTCTTTCAAGATGGATTCAACGTTTTTACCAATGGAGGATTTACATTTTTCAATCACCGGGCTTTTATCAAAAAATTTATAGTGAAAAATAAGTTTTAAATAAATCATATCAATTGATTGATCTATTCTATTAAAAAAAAACTTTTCCATACTTATATTATAAAACATAACCCTTGCCTTGCAGTCGGGTAAAAAACAGATTGTAAGTTTGTGTATAGGAGGTTATCTGCGGTATTATAAAAACTTCATTCAAGTCGTCAATTTTTGCAAACAAAGTTACAATGTGAATATTACTTTACTCAGCTTATACCAAGAAACTTCAATCCACATCATTAGGTTACGAACAATATTTCAAGAAAATAAACACAGACACTAACAAAAATATAATATGCAAAGAAAGTTCATGTACTCTTCAACTCATGTCATTTGTATAAACAATATCCATGACTTATCCATATTATTTAAATTTATGAAGAGCTTCTACGAAGCATAGTGCAGTAAAAATCTTAAAAATACGCAAACAGATAGAAATAAAAGTCATTGACTTTTTCAAAGAAAGAAGCATTTGTTCAGCTACAGAAAGTATTGACAATTGTCTAGGATCTATTTTTCAAAAAATATATTTCTTTGTAGTTTCAGAAACCATTAATAATATAAATCTCCGCAGTAACCTAAGATTTTTCAATTACTTACAACATCAAAATCGAAAATGAGAATAGACCACTCTGCATAATTTATCAAAAGAGAGTATAGGTATACATTCTGCATATTATTTAGTTTGGGCTACTCAACTTTGTGAAGATCTCTTTCATGACAGTAGCATAATGTGCAAATAGAATCTTTATAATCAGCATATAAACTCCCTTAAACGGATTTGATTCCCGGGTCTGTTCTTCTTTTACTGTTAAAAACTTCTCAGTAGTAACCCAGATTTTAGGTTTTGAATACGAGAGGAAAGAAACAGAGAGTGCACCTGTGTCTGCACGTACTTGTACACTATAAGATCTTCCTCTCCTATTGCCAATCTTCGCCTAAATTGGCCGCCGTGACCAAAAACAGTCAGACTGTGTACATAATTATATGAATAGTCAAATCAAATGAAATCAAAATATTTTTATTTCACATAGGCCTACATGGGCACTTATAAAACGTCGGTAAAAAGGGACACGGTTCGGTGCATTGGTCGATTCCTATGGAGAAGAACCGGCAAGAAACTCCAAAGGTTACTCTTTAAATCTTTTAAAATCGTTTGGGTTAACAATTAGGTATAATACACACATGAAGACCATACAGATTAATGTCTGAGATGGTCTTTTGAAGAAAGCACCACACAGATTTGAGTGGACCCGTCCAGTCAGTGCAAGCATTTGTCGGTTATCGTGGAGCACGACTTATAACTCAAGGAGCTCAACGTCACGACGAACAATACCAGAGAAAGGACATTTGGGTAGGTCACCTACACAAACCCCCACTCAAACTGCCAGACAATCGTTGAAATTTAAGAAAGACCCACTGTCATGGTCCTCACATTCACAATATTAATTTTTAGTCGCTGACTCTTTTAATTTACATGAGTGTCTATGGAGTTTCTTGCCCATTCAACTCTATAGAGATCTACGCTACATTGTGACACATTGGTAGTACTTTCACAAGTTACCGGGGTTCGATTTGACATCTACTACCAATACCAACCTGTACCTACCAGGCTCTCGTGGTTAGCGCATTTCTTTTCCCAAAGGGAGCACTTTTTCCTAGCAATGGGAACAAATTAATTAATTTTCCTAGCAATGGGAACTAATTGTTTCCTCGGCCAAACTTTTTCAGAAAAAAATCCCACCCAGCCAATTTCGCAGTAAAACTTTAAAGGTTCCCACCACCCATTCTTATCTTAAGCTAGTTTATTTTTATCAGCATCATATGCGGTAACAATAGAGTGCATTGGCTTCTCTAAGCGATTCTATAGTAAATGGAGCTTCGGAGGTGTCAATTTACACTGTAGTGCTAATGCCGTCGCCGCTTTGCCTTTGTCCCGCTTTCAAATAGGAATTTTTGTTCGACAGATATCAACTGGCGGGCGGAAATATTGACCCAATCCTCTTTTCGGAAGTTTTTTGTCCTTTTTCATTATAAAAGTTAGTATAAAAGCTGGGATTTTGATTGGCATCACAATGATCAGTTCGATTTTTTTTTGCAAACCCACGTACAGTTGGTTTAGGTATTTATTTATTGACCGCCCCGGTGATCTAGTGGTTGAAACTGCGACTGCTGAGCATCAGGTTCTGGGTTAGATTCCCAAGTTGGGCAATTTCTTATTGGGATCTCTGGACTCGTTTTGAGTCTCTGCTCGTTTGAGCATTTGATGGCAATAGGCTCGCCCCCTATTACATCGGAATTAAACATAATTGGCAAAATGTGGGTGTACTACTAATGGGTAGGTACACCTTCGCCTAACCCTTCAGGGATTGCAGGCGTGATACTAAATATAAACATAATAATCTCATCAACAGCCTATTAATGTTCCCACTGCTGGGACACAGGCTTCCTCTCTTTGAGAAGGAATGGGCTATAATCTACCACGCGGGCCCAGTGCGGATTGGTAGATGTCACATGTCTTGGAATTTTCCGGTTTCCTCACGATGTTTTCCTTTTTAAGAGCAGCGGTAGTTAAATAAATTACACAAAGTAATGTGCCTGTCTGGGTTCATACCCACGACCTGCTCACTGCTGTTCGTAAGTAGAGGCCGCCACCACTGGACCACCGCTGCTCTGAAAATAATAATATTAAGCTACAATGATCGTAATCATCATGCTTGGTAGACGTTTCAACCCTTCACCTTGACGCTATTCCTAGTTCGTTCACCTTTTACGATCACTTTTATTAACATAGTCAAGTTCAACAGAAAATTACTTTTTGAATTAACAATTTCTTTCAATCCCTCTCGAATAAACTCGCCAAAATCAATTTCCATTTTTACAAAGTAGTTCACCCTTCAAAGAAAATTATATCGTCATGTATTAACTATTAGTTTAGAGAGCTGAATAAACCACTAGATTTACGGGTCCAATCTATGTGTAGCGAAAAAATTGAATTGATTTCGACCCAACTCAATACAAGAATGGTAATGAAACCAATTCAAAATGGCCGCGGAATATAATACCGCGAACGGTAAATGGGAAAAATAATAGAAATGCAAATGTTACACGCAGTTATGTAAACTTTATTAAAGGTTTTCAAATTATCCGAAAATTGTATGGGCTTCTTTATTGTAAAAAAAATATAGTAATTGTCTAGAGATTGGCATGGATTTCGATCGTACGTACGAATACAGTCGCATTGTTTAAACGAGAAATAAGAAAAAGTACATGTTTGTCTAGCACTTGTTTACTTCAGAAAACCACAAGGTTTCAGAGTGGTCAACTATAGAAACAATTGATCAGCGGGTCTAAAATGGCCGCTTTAGCAGAATCGTAATATGAATCATGTGATTCTGTTAAAGCGGCCATGTTAGACCCGCAGATCTATTGATTATTCATAATGCATAATTAGGCTAAAACGTTCCCACTGGTGGGATTCAGACCTCCTCTCAGTGACGGAAAGTGTGTTATTTCTCACCACATGGGTCCAGTTAGAGTTGGTGGATGTTTTCCTTCGCAGTTTTGGGGATAAAAAGCGACTGCCTGAGTTGAAAGCCAAAACCAACAAGCCGCGAGTAAAACGGAATATCTGTGTTAAAACTGTACAGTAGCATCATTGCAAAAAGTACTAAAGTTATACAGTTCTAGCGGACGTCACGCGGTTTCACCCGCGTAGATCCCGTTCCCGTGGGAATTCAGGGATAAAAAGTAGCCTATGTCACCCGGGGATAGTGTAGCTTCTCAACGATTATAGAATTTTTTAAATCGGTCCGGTCCAGTAGATCTGAGTCTATTCGTTACAAACAAACAAACAAAATCTTTCCCCTTTATAATATTAGTGTAGATATAAACCCGGACATGTGGAAGTTGGATTTGCGCATAAAGGGTAGCGCATAGCAGCAGAAAAAAAAATACATATTCTGTCTTTCAACTGTCTACCTATTTCGGATCATGAGATACAGATGGCTGACAGACAGACGGACGGACGAACGAACAACGGCAGCTAACTAATAGAGTCCCATTGGTAACTTTTCGAGTACGGAGCCCTACAGTGCAGTACAGCGGTACAGTGCATCTGTGCCACAAATTAAAACTCTTTTCAAACTTCTGGATCGCACGTTTAGAATAATTATCCGTGATTAAAACTATCGAGTAGTAGCCCACCATGCAGACACTCACACTCAACGGTCGGAGGATCTTCCTTTCTACAGAGAATGAAGAATTTTACACCCTGTACTTCATTCTTCATTCCCTATGATAACAGTAACTTTTGCAATTAGTATAAAACTCACACTCAACCATTTCTATCTAATTTAGCTTTCAGAAACCAACGGTCAGTCTAATTTAACAAGCACAATACTGCAGATCAAACTATAGTTTCATCTACTCGCAAATTAAACGCTGATTCACAAAAGCTTTCCGTCTAACATTTTGCCAACTCATTTAATTCCCTTTAGTTTCAATCGCAAAAGAACTAGTACGAGAAACTTAGTCTTTGCTCCTCTAAGAAATAAAAAAAAAACACTAACGTTTCGAGACCAAGACTCGTGAGATAACATGAGACTTTTCCTACATTTTCTACGCCTAATTAGACTGGAAATTAGTCTTGGCAGTGTAGGGTTGAAAATGTAAGTGGTCCAAGTGCGCCAGTTTTAACGAAAATCAAGATGATGTAGGCTGAATTTCACCAACGATTTTAAAACTTTTTTTTATTGTCATATTTTATGAAAACACAGAAAAGCATTTGACTCATTGAAACCTTCTGAAACTCAAACAAAATTACATCCCTGCCATTGACTTTTTGAATTGAGTAATTCAAAAAGTCAATCACACCATTGAGGCCACAGAATAATAATTACAGAAAGTGATACTGGTACTAAGGCTCACATAGACGGCACGACGCGGGGCACGCCGCGGGGCGCGGGACGGGGACGCGGCGTAAAGAAGACGGTTCAATTAGTGGTTCGAACGAGTGGTCCAATTAACCCCTCTCTCCCGCGTGTATTGCGAGCCACTCTATTAGTCTTTGATCTATTTGTTTTGTGGTACATTTTGGCTGTTGTGAAGGTCGGGAATCTAGGTTGTTTTAATTGAGGGTTAAGTTAAAGTTGAGGTGTCAGGTTTTTGTTTGTTTTTTGGGTGTCGGCTTGAAAAGTAAGCTTATTTTGGTAATTATTAAGAAGTAGTTTGGATAGAAAGCGTACTTGAGAAAAACAAACCTGTAATGTTATCTATGGTGTTGATTAAGGCCTAATTGTTGGTTGTTCGAAAGAAATACCGTGGCCTCGACACAAAGGGCTATGAAAGAACATGAGTGGTATTTAGTCAGTAGATGTCTGACACTCCCTACCGCTCGGCCCAGAGCGGGAGGAGTCATTTGATGATGTACCACCGTCCAAATAAACGGCTTATTTGCCACCTATTGTTAAGTTCCCGTTATCTTACTTGGCAGTTAATTCCATAAAGTTCTGTTACAAATTTAAACTTAAAAGTTACGTGAACTTAAAGGTTAAACTCTTGCGTGACTATTAGATGTAAACGGCATTCTTGAGACCTCTAAGAACTGAGACGGCTGCATTGATGATTATAATCATTATTACTCAGTAAATAGACATATTTTGTTACTGCCGCCAATACTATTTCATTTACCATACGACTTGACACTGACCGGCAAATTGGAACCTTGCGGGCTACTTTGTGGCATAAAACGTAAGATTTTTAATATTAAATTAAGTTTAAGATAATATCAATACGGTGACCTTTTGAGGACTCAGTAACATACATCATAAGAAACTGCGTGCAATGAAAACCTGCCAACTTACACGTTTTGAAATTAAATTAAAACCTATACTTAACTAACAAGTCTAGACAACCACCACGTTTCCCCTCGGCCAAAACTTTAGTACCACACGCTAATTACGAAGAACGTTCCCTGTTACTCAGCGAGACCGGTTTACTGTACCACAGTGTACAGTCAAGAGCAAACATATGTACGCACTTACGGAGATTCGAGAGTGATTTTCTCGCGGAATAACTAATGCAACTTAGAATAAAGATCTATTTCTTAATTGTATGGCTATCAAAATAGTATCTTGGTAGCCACATAAAATTACAATTAAGAGATTATGAGTAAACACTTAAAATTTGCTACATATTTGCATGTAAAATGCTTGTAACTGTACTGTGTACCACAGTGTACGGTCGAACAAGCTAATAAGTATACAGGTCGAGTTTTTTCTTTTCTTTATTCTTGATATTGATTACAATTTAGTTTTTTAAGGGTTTCGCATTAAACGACTGATGTCAAACGCTGTATCGTTTGGCATCAGTCTCTAAATGTACCTTTATAATCTTAAAAGTAAATGCAAGTTTGCTGGCTGTATACTTATTAGCTTGTTCGACTGTACTAAGTACCATAGTTCATTGGTACCACAGTTGGGGACGAAACCACATGCCATTGAAACAGCTGGGAATGGTCGCACGCTGCAAGTTTAGAGTATTCTAAAGAGAACTAGTTTTTGCCAAAGCTTCTGTGAGACTGAATTGGGGTTTTACAGTAATTGAAAAAGTAAAGTAGAAGTTTTCCAAAAATATAAAAGAAAAATAAATTCAACATTATATTATTTGTCTCAGGGCTACGCTAGAGCAGCGGTGGCCCATTGGTGTCGGCCGCGACGAACAGTTCGAACCCAGGCAGGCGCATTACTTTGTGTAATTTCATCACCGCTTCTCTCAAAACGGTGAAGGAAAATATCTTGAGGAAATCGGCATGACTTAGAAGCAAAAAATTCGAAGACGTGACATCTACCAACTCACACTGGGCCCACGTGGGGGATTATAGCCCGTCCCTCTACTAAAGACGAGGCCTGAGTCCCGACAGTGGGAACAATATAGACTGAAGATGAATGTCCTCAGCTACTCGTATAATTTAAAACAGGAAACCTTGTAGAGAGTAGGGTAGTAGACAAAAAAAAACGGATAAGTCCGTCAGATAGATTTCCAAAAAATATTGGACACTTATTTTTTTCTTTTTTCACGTAAACAATAAATGAAGACGATACAGTGCTACGAAAAGTCGCGTGACGTCACAGTTTGGTACATTTTTTACTAGACATTGGCGTCACCAGCCCCCCACTCACGATGTCTGACACGTTTTATTTTCGTTTATTTTTACTAATTTGATAAAATAAAAAACACGTATCCGATATTTTTCGATAACCTAATAGATGAACTAAACACAATCATATTTTATTTGGTCAATCAACTACCCTATTACAATTAACATCCAAAAATAGTTATTTATTAAATATTTAATTTAGCTACAAAATTATTTTCAACGCTCTTAGTAGAAGAGTGTTACGAAAATTATAATTTTCCTACCTTAACCTACACGCTACTTGGATAAAATTCAATATCTGTATACTGACAGAGTTAAAATGCGACAGTCACTGTCTGCCGTTCCCTAGAAACATTTTCACGAATAAAATACGCTACCGATATTGGTAAAATTTGGCAGACAGGCACCCTGTTACCTAGAAAACTACTAGTACTTTGGTACTAACTTTTTATTTAGAATACATGAACATTCTCGAGGTAGGTTTCAGAACTCCTTGATAAAACAAAAGTATCTCAAACTAGATCATCTCTTGTAGTGATCTTTGGCATCTAGTGTAATTTTTTTTTCAGATGTTGCATCATCATCACCGGCCTATAATGTTCTCATTACTGAGACACAGGCCTCCTCTCTGTGAGAGGGCATGGGCATCCAGCACGCGGGCCCAGTGCGGGTTGGTAGATGTCACATGTCTTAGTTTTTTTGATTCTAGGTGATGATGATCATTTTAACTTTACCGTTTTTCATCATCGTCAGCTGAGAACAACCCACAGCTGGGTATAGACCTGCCAAAATCTTTGCAACTCTTCCCGGTTCTGGGTGTCCTTTACCAAGATATTTCCCGCGACTTTGACGATATTGAAAAAAAGACGATATTTATAAAGAATTATTATTATTATTATTATTATTGTCGACCCAATGAGCTTTAGGCCGGCCCCGGATTTTTTGGCCTACCCTTAGCCGAATAAAGCCTTGATCCGTCGACAATATAAGTAAAAGTACAATCCTCCTACGACATTACCACAGTGCCTGTATTTTGGTAACTTGTACCAATTAAAAGATTAAAAGAGTAACGTTTGGAGTTTCTTGCCGGTTCTTCTCCTTAGGAATCGACCAATGCACCAAACCGTGCTCCTTTTTATCGACGTATTATAAGTGCCCATGTAGGCCTTTGTGAAATAAAAAGATTTTGATTTTGATTTCAATATGCTGCTAGTACAATTTTAAGTGAGCTGCAAGTGTACAGTCCGGAGCACTAATATGTATACTTATAGCAACGTTTTGAAACAATTTTCGGTAACTGTTTTCAGCATCCTCAACTTCGGACAGTTGTTTCTCTTTTTTCTGTTTTTCTTTTAGCTTCAAATTTTGAAATTTGAATCTAAAAGAACATGCAATCGTTATTTTTACAGAAATTCACATCAGAACTTTGCCAAGTGTAAACATTGTTGGTCGTGACTGTACGTCACATAAAATCGTACCTTATTTTACTGAAGTCCATTCACACAACAAACTTACGATGCTTATGAGATATCCAGTAACATTATTCACTCATTACTCGCATATCCGGGCTATCCTTTTTACCCGGCTATCTAATCCTATTGACATCCAAAACCTCAACAAAGTGCTGTAAACCTGTTTATCCGGGTGGGGACGACCCGGATATAAATGAGAGATTTTCCGGATGTAACGTTCAATCTGTAGGTGAGTTTCCGGTGATAATTCAGGTACGATTTTGATGGTTTGATGTTGAAAAAGTGCTTACGTGACCCGGGTAAACCAGATTATATTTTGTGTTGAGTGTTTTGTGATTTTAGTAGAAACGTTATGAAAATATGCATTCGGTGAGTGTATAATCCAGTCTGTTTTTTTTTTTTTTAAATAAATGGTTACTTTATTAAATCAATAAGATGTTGGGATTATTTTTTTGATATTAACATAATATTATAATAAGGGACTTAAAATAATAGACGCAAAAATCTCACCGTCAATGTATATTAACATAACATTAAAAAATCGAGCTAAGCAAAATTGGAATCATGAATCTTTTCTAAATCTTTTATGACAAATCAGCATAAACACAAATTCTAATCTCCTAAAGCATCTTGATCTTACATGAAATTAAATGCACTCTCAAGATTGCTAGAAAGCTTGAAAAACAAAAAAAAGAACATTTAGAAAACCTGTAAAGTCTAGAACTTTTAATAAAGGTACTTTATTTAAATTTATCTCTCTCAATATCTATTGGGGATTGTTTATTGGTACTTTAAGGGCTTATAAGAGGCCGTTAAGCCCTGACTTTCCACCTTGTCTAAATCAATCACATCTAGATTGCACGTTCTTATTAAACGGAACCTTAATTCTTTGGGACCTAGACAAAGTAACATTCTGTGAGCTCAGTTTCATAAGCCACAAGAAGCAAAAAGATTATTTCAATCCGCAAACTCGTTCTGGAATTATAAGTGACACTTCGAAAGTCAAAGTCACTTTGTCTGAGCACTTTTTTTGTAGATTGGGAAATCGTCGACTACTGCCGCTGGGCAGAGCGGTAGGGAGGGAGTGTTGGACTTTTGTACGCCCTTTGTGTCGAGGTCGCGATATCTCTTTCTAACAACCCGCAACACCGACGGGCGTCAGTCCTTGGGCGCGTGGTACACGAACGCGCTGTCGTCACGGCCGGTCGTCGTCATAAGACGGACCGGTGAGCTAGCCGTCCACAGGCCCGCGCTTACGGAGGTCGGAAGCCATCACGTGGCCCCCGACGCCCGGAGAGTCTCCCGCGGCGGCTGGAACTGGGACTGGATTTTTGAAATCATGATGATTTCAAAAATCAATAGATATTTGTACCTTGATAGTATAAAATGTATTAGATCTTTTTGGCGTGATCTCTTAAAACTAACTAAAAACTCTGAAACTCAGAAGTTGTTCAGAGTTTGCCACTATTTATTAACACCGAAAAAACTAATAGCGCGATTCAGAAATATGTCAAAAATGAACAACATCATCTAGTAAATAGAAATATTTTTTATCTACTTTTGTTTCGTTGCAAAAAATATAAACGAACAGTTAGCAAATTATTTAGTACATCATTCTGAAACTTACATAATTTTTTCATCGGTATTTAAAATATCACTAAAGGAATCATTTTAAAAGGAACCTAAAGAAAAATTCCGTTGATTAAAAATGTTGATAAGGTTAGGTAGGTCAACTGTTAGTTGAAGAGAAGACGTTCTGTAAAGGCAGTGGCCCAATATTTATTGTATAAAGTGGTTTAATTTTTCGTGAAAATTGAAAGAATCCTTAAATGATTGTGTCCTCCATTCAACCTGACATTTTCAATGAAGTTTTTGTTCCTTTTGTTGTTTTACCAGTACTAAAATTACAAGATGGCCCCAAAAATACTTTCAAAAACTAAATCAAGTCCTAAGAAAGTTAAGTCCAGACCAATTCTTTAACGCACGTTCAGCTCTACACAGATTTGTCTGTGTTTAATGCGACCACATGCCGTGTGTCCGGTAAGATTTCTTTCGAATAAATTTGCGGCTCTATTCAATCCTATAAGGGAATAAAACTCCCAACCAAACCTGTAAGTAGGTGTAGGATTGGGAATGTGCAACACAACGCATGCTGAACACAGCTACTAACATAATTATAAAGACCTTTTGCGTAAATTTCCTAAGTTCTAGACCCAGCGGTTTAGTCAGTGCATTTATTGTCAGTAAATCCATGATTCAGTCATCATCATCATCGTTTCAGCCAAAAGACGTCCACTGCTGGACATAGGCCTCCCCCAGATGTCGCCACATTGACCGGTCCCGTGCGTCTCGCACCCAGCGGGTCCCCGCAACCTTCATCAGGTCATCGGTCCACCTAGTGGGAGGCCTTCCAACGCAACGTCTTCAGGTTCGCGGTGGCAATTCCAGAACTTTTCGGCCCCATCAGCCATCCGTTCTGCTAGCAATGTGCCCTGCCCATTGCCACTTAAGTCTGGCGATTATTCGGGCTACGTCGGCAACCTTGGTGATCCATGATTCAGTGTAAGATATTTATTTAGCAGAATAGCAGCAAGTAGCTGCGCGGTCTCCTACATCATTCCTTTCATGTTAAACACAATGTAAACCTACATATACACGTCACAGCATGTTTAAACACCGTAAACGCTGCCAAAACCTTGAAACACTGTTTGGCATACACTTCTCACTTTCATGCCAATTTCTGGCGCAGTTTCTCACTAAACTAGGCAACATAGCTGACCTAAGGAATACTAAAAGTTTACTATTATACCTTTTTACTGAAAAACCTAAACCACAATCTACTAATCCGCACTGGGCCCGCATCGCGGATCGCCTATCCCTCTGCCTGAGTGGGGGCCTGAGTCCCTGCAGTGGGAATATTAATGATGATGATGATGATGATGATGACTGAAAAGGTAAGCAGAGACCAATATTAGGTATCGACACCCACTTTTACCTTAAACAATTTCTGGTTCCTAGAAATATAGATGATGAGGCAATTGACTTGAAAAAACTGACTGCCTCGTCGGTCTAGTGGTCGCTAGCATGACTAATAAGAATAAGGATCGATTCCCGGTTCGGCAAAAGTATTATTGTGTTTTTCTTTCATTTTGTCAGTAGCATCTTCAGAGTTTGGATTTATGCCCAGTTGATGGCAATAGGCTTGCCTTGCTTGTTTAAGTCCTATGGGACTTAAACATTACTGGCAAATTGTGAGTGTACTGCTAGGTACACCATGGGTACACCTCTGTCTAACCCTTCCGGGATTATAGGCGTGATGTTATGTTTAAAAAAAAATTGCTCTTATGACCCCAAGATCAATGAGACGCCAAAATAACACACATCACATTATCAAATGGTTTCAATACAACCTTCATTTGTTTCGCTGTCCTCACAAAGTAAACCTCATGTCCAAAGAAACAATTTGACATTCACTATGTTTTTATTTCGTAAGCATTATGGTCGGTTTTCGCACTCCGAGTTTTATAGTGACGTGCGGTTGTCCACGTAGACTCTAAAAGGCAATCTGTCACCCACAGGGGAACTTAATAAATTCTCTGCGCGAAACAAAAAGTCCGATATGATCTACAAAACATTGCCATATTTTTCTCAGTGGGGATCTTAAGTTTGCGATTTTCTTATACGATTGCATTTCTTTCTTGTGTGGGAGATTGTGGTTATGTTTTTCAGAGCGGTTTTATAATTTTTTCTTCATATTCATTACGAATTGAGCAAATTTCCATTTGAATAAGATAGCTATTCTTCCATCAAAACGTCATCAAGCGACAAAATTAAAAATTCGAAGATTACAGTTGTCTCTTTTATGTATATTTTTTTTTATTGATAAATGGTGATTTGATTGACTACCAACTGATATACATAAATACAGCCGTCTGTTTTCCGTTTAACCAACACATTTCTGGTTTGACACAGAGCTCAAAACTCGTAAACTTTATCATAACACTCAAATAAGTAAATCCATAAAAGACAAACGGGATCGTTTCAACTCCGGTTTTCATAAAACAGCTTATTATGTGGCCCCCACCTTTAACGTAGGTGGGGTGAATATGACAAATGATAGCCAGCATTACGATGGGATTTTTTATCTTTGACAGTTATAGGTGATCCCCGGTGGGGCGAAACGTGATATTTTCTGATCAAAATATAAAAAAGATTCTATTTCAATGTAGAAAAAAACATAAAGCTGTCGAAAGACGAAAAAAAGAAATGTGTAAATAGATTCTGAAACAAATATTTTATGTGACATTTTTTATATTTGATAGGTGACTAACGTGACTTGTTTGAATTTCAATTTGAGGTTAAAACGGTTCTTATTTCTTTTCTTATTCAGATATGAAAAGCAATTTTCAGTCGACAAAGTGTCAGTCATTTTCACATGGCTGTAGAATTTCTTCAGGGAAATTAGGCAGCTGTTCCAAATTGTCATTGACTCTCGAGATAGAAAATTATACCTTTATGTGTATCATTTCACTTCAAAAGAAGTGTCTCTCTGTCTGTATTTTAAATTATACGTTCCATCTATTTCTGTATTATAAGGTGCTATACACTTGTTCGCAAGGTGAGTAGGGTGGCAGGTGAATAAGAGATGCCAAGGTTTGAGTTCAATGGCGTGTGTTTGGAGAGGTCTATATGTCCTGCAGGTAGACTACTGTTGACTGATGGTGATGATGACATTTGTTAGGATCGATACCTACGATTAGGAAGTACTCTTGAGTAAACAGCTGACTTAAAGCAATTTTTAATACATTGACGACTTATTTCGATTGGAGAGCTCTGTTTGGCATTCATTATCGCTGAACCATGATCGGGTGGGTTTGGTATAAATCAGGCTGAGCCGAGCACATTTATCCTGATCGTATAAATTTGTCTATACAGGGTGTAATTGAACCCTTCACACATACGTCAACCAAGCATTCTGTACATCAAACTAAGTACCCCTACGCAATTTTTTTTCTGGGAAACGACTTTTTTTTTGCGTCAAAAATCACTTTTGACGGTAAAATTTAATGTAGCACTATCAAAACATTGTGCTAGTAGATGTTTTGAATAGTAAATGGGTCATGGAGGGCAATATCTCCGTAACTAGGGGGTTACCAGGTATGGTCTAGAACCAAACAATGATTGCAGTGGTGGGAAGAACAAGTGCCCATCGTTTGCGTTAAGGGTACTTTTACACCCTTTATGTTTAATATGGTATTTCATCAAAAAAATCTTATTAGTCCGTCAGTTAGATTATCAAAAAATATTGGATACGTGTTTTTTGTTTTATCAAATTAATACAAATTTACGAAAATAAAACGTGTTAAATATCATGAGTGGGGGCTTTTGACGTCACTTTGTGAGTAAAGAAGTACTAACCTTGTGACGTCACACGACTTGACGCAACTTTTCGAAGCTCTGTATCGTCTTCATATTTTGTTTACCTGAAAAAAGAAAAAATACGTGTCCATTCTTTTTGAAAATCTATCTGACGGACTAATTAGATTTTTTTGGTAAAATACCCTATTCGATGTTGTAGCCAGGCAACCCGAATATTTATGTAGAATCTCTTATCTGCTTCGACCTAATACCAAGCATCATCTGCCTAGCCTGTTTTCAACCAAGTTGGGGCCGGCCTCCTGTCTAACCGATGCAGCTGGATACTAGTCTACACAAATATTATAAAGAGGAACGATTTGTTTGTTTGTTTGTAACGAATAGGCTCCGAAACTACTGGACCGATTTGAAAAATTCTTTCTTCGTTGGGAAGCTACACTATCCCCGGGTGACATAGGCTACTTTTTATCCCTGTATTCCCACGGAAACGCGTGACGTCCGCTAGTATTTTATATGGAGCGACTGCTTATCTGATCTCAAAAACCAGTTAGTACTGGGTGATATGGTATCCCTTGTTAACTTCTACGAACGTCAACCGGGACTAATGACGTAACACTCTTTCTAAGGCACGAAGGAAAGTCGGTATGTAATGGTTGGTGACCCGTCCGCGTATCGACATAAGCAAGTGCGGCTGAACCTCAAGACCGATTTAAGCGTCTATTATAATAGAGTTGTTAACAAAAAAAATACTAATTAGTCCGTCATATAGATTACCAAAAAATATTAGACACGTATTTTTTCGTTTTTCACGTAAACAAACAATGAAGACGATACAGTGCTTTGAAAGCTCGTGTGACGTCATACTCTAAGACATTAATATGACATTATTATTTTAGCGGTCAGTGACGTCACCAATACCCGCTCAATCTTTGACGCGTTTTATCTTCGTTGTTTTTTATTGATTTGATAAAACTAAAATACGTATTCAATATTTTTCGATAATCTTACAGACGGACTCATTAGAATCACATTTTGTAAAGTCAGTAAACATCCCTATTTAACTATAACAAGCTCCTCCTTCGACCACAACTAATCTAGTTTCAAATAAATTAAATTGAATAAAAACAATAATGTTGAACTGTAATAAAAATGTTCAGATAATCCCATATATACACCCTGAAATTGAAAAGGAGGAGCTTCCTTCGACCACAACTAATCTAGTTTCAAATAAATTAAATTGAATAAAAACAATAATGTTGAACTGTAATAAAAATGTTCAGATAATCCCATATATACACCCTGAAATTGAAAAGGAGGAGCTTCCTTCGACCACAACTAATCTAGTTTCAAATAAATTAAATTGAATAAAAACAATAATGTTGAACTGTAATAAAAATGTTCAGATAATCCCATATATACACCCATTGAATTCAAACTACCCACTTATCCTAACACTCAGATGTACAGTTCAAAAAACCGCTTAACAACAACATCGAACAAGTACTACATGAATTATTCAAAAACAACATAGTTTACGCAAGTTTCAGAAGCATAATGTTGCAGTGCATAACATTACCATTACATTTACATATATTTACAACATAATATTATGTCGAAAATTGTTAGTGCAAGGGAACACGATAGCGATCGACTGATGAATAACAGAACGACAGCATATTTTAATAACTCAGCGAAAAATTGGATTAAAACGGCCGGTTATTTTTCAAGAAATCCGTTGTTTTTTTTTTGATAAAACGTGTATCGTGTTATTTTATATTCGAGTGATTTTAATAGAGCCTAGGGCAGTTTTGGTATAAGCGGTTTCCTCTTGTGAAAATGTATGAAATTTCATTTATTTAAAACATGTGGGTTTAATTTGCCTGAGTGGATTGAATTGCCTGAACGGGAAATAACCCTGTAAAAACATTTTTGAAATAATTTCTATAGGTCTATTCAAATGTCATCCGGAGTCTGCGGTGATCGTTGATCATAAATACATGAAATAAATTATTTTAATTATGATTTGTTTTTTCAACAGTACAGTTGCCCTGTCGCATTTGGTTTTTATGTGACAAATGAACCGTCAATAATATGCGAACGGAATAATTATAAATTATTTTGAATTCGAAAAATCATTCGTTTCATGCACTCACGCTCGTTGACTACCAATTAAGTAGAAAGTAAAGACTAAACCTTATATATATTTTTTTTCTAAATTTCAGTAATTTGATTTTTATTTTTATTATTCTATAATAGGGTATTTTACCAAAACATCTGATTAGTCCGTCTGTTAGATTATATAAATATAGGATACGTTTTTTTTTGTTTTATCAAATTAATGAAATTTGACGAAAATAGGCTTTTGACGTCGACTTTTGTGGGTAAAAAAGTACTAACCTTGTGACGTCACACGACTTTTTACGTGAAAAAAGAAAAAAGACGTGTCCATTATTTTTTGGAAATCTATCTGACGGACTAATCAGATTTTTTTGTGTGAAATACTCTATTGCAATAAAAAGCCAGATTTAGTCAACAAAATTAAAATTTATCAAGTAATTAAACTTTTTCAATATACCAACCATTTCATATTAACAAAATTATAGAACCAAAGAAAATACTTAAAATTTCTCTTTGTGAGTTTTAATACTTAAGTCTATTTAGCAACGCAGATCTAAGATAAGGTGATGTTTTGAATTTTCATAGAAAGCTGGCTAAGAAAATCTAAATATCTGGAATAATATTTGCGTTAATTCCAGATTGAGATAAATGTAGAACATTTATAATTTTATCTTATTTAAAAGGTCACTAACCTTAGGGAATGTGTCGGTAGTTTAATAATATTAAATTTAAAAATAAATTTATAAGATTTTTGATTTTGGAGTTTGCATGTGGGGTGTCTGGTTGTCTGGTGAGACGACGATTAATAGAGAACCGTGGAAGAAAAAGAAAATGTTGCAGTGACCCCAAATGAATTTGGATAAAGCCGGCTTTTGACTACGGGATATACCCCCTGTATATTACATCTTGAGATACAATATATTATCGCTCGTCATACATTTTGTACGGGACCGTTCACACTGTGCTATAATAATCTTAGTGTAAACAGCAATCGCGGGATGTAATATACAGGGCGTCCCACGACTATGCCACATGGAGGGAAAGTACCTTGAATATTGTAGATGAAGCATTTTACTGTAAGAAGACATTATTTGAATTTAACTGTATTCATAAATTTTTAAACAATTATATGGATGAAACGGGAATCGAACCCGCTACACGAGCAAAAAATAAAATTACCCTGTAGCTTTATCATACCGATCGAAAGGTCATTGGATTATTTTTTGCTAAATAACCTAATGTCAGAATTAAAAGGATGACCATGAATTTTAACATTTTTAATACAAAATTAATCAATTTATCCAATGCTCAAAATGAGTTCCATACACAAAGTCGCACGTCGCACCCTTTTGATTATTTTACTGCCTGTCGAGTTTTTGATCTTGTTGTGGTGGATATTTAGAATAATACGTATAAGTTCTGTTTGTAGCTCGTGGACATTTTCATAATGGTTCTTGTAAACTAATTTCTTTACAAAACCTCATAAAAATGTCTTATGACCACGTCGGCTTTTCATTTTTCTGAACAACATTTCACATCAAATATTAAAAGCCGGCTTAAGGGCAAGAGGGTATTTGTGTCCCCGTTGGGGCTGCGGGTTGTTTGCTAAAGATACCGCGGCCCCGACATAAAGGGCTAAGAAGGAACATGGGTAGTTTTTAGTCAGTAGAAGTTTGACACTCCCTTTCGCTCTGTCTAAAAGCGGTAGGGGTTATTTGATGATTTCCCACCCCCCAAAAAAAAGGGCAAAAGAAAGATGGTGATTTCTAGAGTTTGCCTGCTTGGGTACAAGATATTTGTATACCGAGAATCGAATGGCGTGTGTATCTTTCAGTTGAACAATCGACAGCTCCTAAGCAGACATAGCTAGTGATTTAAAAACCCATTTTATTTTGTTTCAACTTGAACTTAGTTTACAGAACACCTAATTCCAAACTCTAGGCAAAGGTGTTCCTATAAATAACCTTTAACATCATCATTTCCGCAGAAATACGTCTACTGCTGGACATAGGCCTACCTAAAGTGTCGCCATATTGACCGGTTCCGTGCGACTCGCATCCAGCGGATTCCTGCAACCTTCACCAGGTCATCGGTCCACCTAGTGGGAGGCCTTCTAACGCTATGTCTTACGGTTTCTGTCCCAATCAGTCACATGAACTGCGAGCAATGTGCCCTGCCCACTGCCACTTCAGTTTGGCAATTCGTTTTGACCTTGGTTCTTATGCGGATGTCCTCATTTCTGATTCGAAAGACCTATAACATACTTCAGTCTTAATGTATATTGTAAAGCTTTAACTCTGTACTGCTATCTTTCAGAGAATATTAACCATTTATCAACCCCACCACAAATACATCACAATAAAACACATACAGTCGATCATACGTAAATACGATTAATACTGTGCGCGTCTGTACACGGTGAAATTACTATATTTCATCGCGGCGAACACCTGGGCTCATGTAAACAGGGCTTGTGTACTCGATTGTACGTGTTCTCCCGTTTTTAGTATGGATGGATTTAGGTAGGTGGTATTTCAGATTATTTTTGTTCTATGTTGGAGGGAGAGAAGGACAAAAGAGAGTGTCTTATAAGGAATAATATAATAGTTATAGTCATCGTGTTACAAGTTACTTATATGAGTGCATAATATAGATCGAGAAATCATGGATTAGCTCACGATTCTTTATGATTACGATTTTTTGGGGGGTTGGAAAATCATCAAATAACCCGCTCTTGGACAGAGCGAAAGGGAGTGTCAGACTTCTACTGACTAAAATATCCGCGGTATCTCTTAAGCAAGCCCGACTTCCCTTTGTGGGTATACGCGTCTCTTTGCTAGTGCAGAGCTTCACGCTCTTGTGCTAGGTTCATCCAGGATATTCCCACCCCCGCTGGAGGACCAACACTTCCCTTTCCATTTATTGGACGTCCCTCTGTCACAGCTTTACACCACCTTCCATCACCGCACCTTGCTCGGTGACCTGCTCTACTCCATTTGAGTTCCTGACGCGATTTCAGTTTACAAAATGATTTTTTAGTCACCGTCCAAATTTTTTCTAGGCATTAGGTATCATTCGCTAACACCATTTTTGTAAAAAAAATCGATACGTAAAACTTTCATATTAAATCATTTTCTCGAAAAACTTATCCGCTCTCTGTGAAACGTTAAAACTTTGTGATGTGATATCTCAATATTTTTGTATTAAGTGATACTAAAAGAAAAACATGTACCTATTCAATGATTTTCGCCGAAGATTAATATATCAGAATTTGGACGATGACAAAAAAATCATGTTGTATTGTGCCAAACGTGACATATTCCATTCCCATTCCATGGACAGCGAGATAAGTCTCTTATCCACTGCAACTACATCTCCTCACCCTCGTTAATACTCCTACTCGCATTGAATGATCCTCGGCTCTCACATTTTCGCGGTATGTGCAGTCTCTTTACCGATGACTGTGGATAATGTATTCGCTTTGCGATCCACAGTGTACTGCCTCTCCTATCCAGGTCGTTGAATAGGGTAGTTAACTAAAAAATCTAATTAGTCCGTCAGAAACATTTTCAAAAAATAATGGACACGGATTTTTTCTTTTTTCACGTAAACAAACAAAGAAGACAATGCTTTGAAAACTCGTGTGACGTCATATTCTAAGACATTAATATGACGTTATTTAGCAGTTAGTGACGTCACAGACCCCCACTCAAATCTTTGACGCGTTTTATCTTAGTAAATTTTCATTGATTTGATAAAACAAAAATACGTATTCAATGTTTTGCGATAATCTAACAGATGGACTAATTAGAATCATATTTTTTAAGTCAGTTAACATTCCTATTCAGCCTGAGTCTATTTCAGTATGGTGTAAGAGCACAATAATGTGTGTGTGAACTGGGAATAAACCGAAACTAAGTATTAATTTGGGTTCGATCTATACCAGTTCAGGCAAAGTGTTATTGGGTTTTTCTATTAAAATTTTCTAAGTGGCAGCCACGGTGCCGAATGGATGCATGAACAAAAAATAATCGAAGACATGTGAAATCTGCCAACCCGCACTGGGCCCGCGTGGTGGATTATAAGCTCATTCCTCTACTGGAGAGGCCTGAGTCCCTGCAGTGAGAAAATTATAGGCTGATGATGATGACAAAATATGGGTGTTTTACATATTAGGTACACTTCTACCTTACCCTTCGCAGATTACGGGCGTGATGTGATATTACACAGTATAACATGCAGATAAGCTGAATGGAGATTTAGCTCTAGAAATATACATATCTATGTCGCAGTGCAGTACTACAGAGTACTAGCAGTTACTGTTGCAGTACATCCAGTACATTGGACTTGGTTTAATTTAGTATGTGTGCTGTGGACGTGAGTTATACTTTATAGCTGTAACTGGGTTAAAGGATAACATAAATTTTAGTCTGTAAACATTTTTATTTTTTTGAAATTCCATTAAATATAACCCACTCGGCTAGGCAGATTATGACTTAACCACATACATCTTAGAACTAACTTTCATTTGCGGATTGTCAAATAATAGCTAGATTGTAAAAACACTAACTGGTTTTTTTCATTGCATTTCTGAGTTTTGCACAGGCCGCCTGTGTCCTTGACGACCAGTTGATTACGGAAACGACACATACATACAAGTTAACAGTAATCGATAAACACACATACATATGCGCATATATTGCAGTCTTGTCTGTACACAATTTGCTTACTCCGTAAAAAAAGAAAGCAAGAAATAAGCGGAAACAGCACAAAAATGGCACAACCCTTTTAAATGGATTGAGATATTCAAACCGATAGCCCTTTAGGTGTATGAGGAAGTGTACGCAGCTTTATAACATTTGAGCCTACGTATAAAAACGAATGTGAAATTACTACGAGTGGTAATGTGCTACGCGAAGAGCTACGGCGTAGCACTGCTACGAACGCGTTACAACTTCGTAGCATTTCAAGATGATTTTGATGTGCGTTGCCGCGTTGTAAAATTTATAGTAATTTGTGTGTTATCACTAATAATTAATGTAATAATCACTGTCGTCTACAGTAACTGAATCTTTTTGTGCTTTCATTAAACACTCCAATTCATTTGGGGTCGATTTAGCACGTCTTCTTCTCCATGAAAAAACAAGTAAGTATGAAGAAACAAGTTTTTGTTTATAGCTACATCCCCAAAACAGAAACGCGTTTTTTTTCTCTTTACTGTTACAGTAAACATAACTACATATTGGCTTAAGTTATTTTATGAAAATCTTTTAGTTATTTTTATTTTTTTTTTTTTTATTGTAGATAGGCTCGCGTTTGACCACTATCTCACCTGATGTTAAGTGACGATGTGGTCGAAGATGTAGCACGCTGACCTAGAAGTAACCTATTCACTCTTGACTTGAAGACCCCTAGGTTATACTTATCAGGAAATACAGACTCCGGCAGGGAATTCCACTCCTTAGCTGTACGCACAATGAAAGTGTTCCCAAAACGTTTAGTGCGAATGGGTGGGATGTCCACCATGAAACGATGGCGCATCGCCGTACGTCTTGTAGTCCGATGATGGAACGGGCTTGGAGGAATTAGATTGTGCAATTCCATCGCACACTCCCCGAAATGTAACCGATAGAAAACCGACAGACTGGCAACACGTCGGCGATGTTCAAGGCTCTGGAGCTTCGACTTGACGAGCGCATCGTTGCCGATAAGCCTTTTGGCCCGTTTCTCGATTGCCTCCAGAGCGTCAAGCTGGTATTTGGCAGATCCGTCCCAGAGATGAGAGCAGTACTCCATACACGATCGAACTTGCGCTTGATATAGGTTGAGCCGCTGTTCCGGTGTGAAGTACTGTCTCACCTTTGTTAGGATTCCCAGCTTCTTGGCAGCCAGTTGAGCCTTGGCCTCGATGTATGGACCAAAATTGAGGGTGGAGGTGAATGACACACCAAGAAGCTCAATTTGGCCGGTTATCGGCACGGTTACACCACGGAAAGATGGAGCCGGTTCGAATTGGCTCCTTTTAGCGGAAAAGAGACACGCCTGGGTTTTAGCAGCGTTGAACTTGACCAAGTTGGCATCACCCCATTCGGAGACAGCCTCCAAGGACAAGTTCAACCGCTCAACCATGGCCTCTCGTAGAGACCGGATCTGAGACCCACTAGCCCGTGCGTTGGATGTGTAACTCTCAGCAACAGTGCTGTCGTCTGCATACCCAAAGGTACCGGGCTTTAGCAGATCGTTAATTTGCAGCAAGAATAATGTTGCTGAGAGAACCGACCCCTGAGGGACCCCGGCATTAATAGCCAATTGGTCAGACGAGCAGCCATCAATAACCACTCGAATGGACCGATCCTTCAGGAAGTCTGCAATCCAATCACACAGTCCAGGGGGTAGACCGAAAAATGGAAGCTTTTTAATAAGGCTATCGTGCCAGACCCTGTCGAAGGCCTTCGAGATATCAAGAGAAACGGCAAGTGCTTCTCCGTGCTTCTCGATGGCCTCACTCCAGATGTGAATGGCATACGCTAGAAGATCCCCAGTTGATCGGTTTTTACGAAAGCCGTATTGACGGTCACTGAGGATGTCGTTGACTTCTAGGTATGCCAGGAGTTTGCTGTTCAGTACACGCTCCATGCTCTTGCAGAGTATGGACGTGACTGAGATGGGCCTGTAGTTGGCCGGGTCAGCGCGACTGCCCTTTTTGGGCACGGGCTGCACGTTAGCCTGCTTCCAAGCTTTCGGCACTTTACCAGTGTCAAACGAGAGGCGAAACAGGCGTGTCAAGATCGGAGACAGCTCAGGCGCACACGTTCTAAGAACAATTGCTGGTATGCCGTCGGGGCCACTAGCTTTGTTCACGTCTAGATTACGCAGCACCCTACGGACTTCCTTCTGATGGATGCGAATGTCCGACATGATCGTCTCGCATCCAGCAGTAGAGGCCGGGGGGCTTGCGTCACCACTATCGAGATGCGAAGATTCCGCAAAAAGAGTGGCAAATAAATTTGCCTTCTCCTCAGCGGAGTGGGCCAGTGACCCGTCGGGTTTAAGCAGTGGAGGAAGTGAGGGACGACAGAAGTTCGATTCAACCGACTTAGCCAGGGACCAAAACGCTTTACTACCCGCAGGGTACGAAGCAAGTTTGTTCCCAATCCGGCTAATGTGGTTGAACCGAGCCTTCCGCAACACCTTCTTGCAGGACTTGGCAGCCTTGTTGAAGGCTCTCTTCTTCTGACCTACGTCATTTGCCTTGCAGATTCGAGCATCGGCCCAGGCCAGGTACGCCGCATGTTTAAGCGCTTCAGCACAATTACACTCGGCGCCAAACCAAGGCCGAGCTTCGCTGGACATTGTTAGGTCAGAGAATGGAATATAGTACTCCATTCCCTGCCGCAAAACATCCGTGACAGCCTCTGCGCACATCGAAGGATCAGCTGAAGAAAAGCAAGAAGACTGCCAAGGATAGCATGCGAAAAAAGAACGCATCCCATCCCAATTTGCTGACTTGTATCGCCAAACCCGCCGAGTGCCTTTAAGGCTGGGATCGGGCGGGGAGTAGACTGAAACAGATTTCACCAGACAGTGGTCAGAACTACCTAACGGTGAAGATATCGTGACCGAGTAGCGGTCTGGATCAGTAGTCAGCAGAAGGTCTAAGCAATTGGCTGTGTGCGATTCAACATCCGGTACCCTCGTTGCTCCTTGGACTAGCTGGGTGAGATTTAACGCAAGCGCTAGCTTGTGCGTCTCTCGGCCAGCATGGTCTGTGCACTGGTATGGGAAAAGCCACTCCTGGTGGTGGGCATTAAAATCCCCCAGTAACACAAACTGAGCAGAGGGGTACCGCCGCTGAGCCGCATCCGCCGCCTCACTAAGGTACTGTGTAAGCCTGGTTGTCTCCATATCACCGCTATGCGAGCGGTAGACACTGGCATAAATAATTTTATCTATGCCAGTGTCTACCAGAGCCCAAAGTACAGAGAAATTGGAGTCCTCAAGGTTGCGGAGACGCCGATAACAGATGTCGTCTCGGGCGTACATGCATACACCCGCGCGTGGTTTGAACTTGTGCTCCAGGGTATACCCTGGGTATAGAAGGTACGACACGTCTGACGGACATCTGATCTGCGTCTCCGACAGAAACAAGAGAGCTGGTTTTTCAGTCTCGAGGTGGTGATGGACTGCGACGAGATTGGAGTGCAGACCTCTGATGTTGCTGAGGTGCACTTTAAGTGAGAGGGAGTGCAGCCGCTGTTTAACCTTACTCTTTTTGTTCCTTGTCATGTTGGGAGTGATTGAAGGAGAGGAGAAGGAAGTAAAATGAGGCTCCACGCTGCTAACCTTCAGGCACGCACTGGGTGAATGGTATCGATTGGGGGACTAGTCTGGAGACTGCGGGGACGCCCGAGCCCCCCCGGAAATGTCCATCGGGCCCTCTCATCTGGTCGCCAACCAGCACGATGTAGTATCACTGCAAACTATGTACCTACTAAAAAAAACAAACTACAACACAAAAAAAAATGTATTACCATGAGGGTCAACAATATATCCTCACAAACATATACAAATGTATCCCATAAAATGACCATTGTGGTTTTTTCTCAGACCAGAACTACGTACAAAACGATTATGACGTCATTACACAGGATATTAGGGTCTTGACACATCAAAGTCAGCTGAATAGGAATCACCGACATAAATTTTTAGTGACCTATAAATTGAGGTATTCGAGCAACGTGAAGTAGGTTTAGGGTTCCGCGGTCTGAAGTGTGAAACTATGCGTGAAGTTATTTTGGTGTATGATAGATGATGGTATATTGAGGGCAATGTATGTGGGTTAGGTGTTAAAGTAAGTTTGGGATTCTGATTATCTTAATAAATGGGTTATAGGATTATCTTTTTCTGTATTTTATTTCAAGTACCGCAAATAGGTCTCGTAAAAATTGGTCTAGATGGACGGTAATAAAAATACTGTAATACACATTTTGATTGCGGTCGTTATTGATAGAAAACCTAACTTCTTTCTTAACACTATTTTTAAAGGTTTGTGGAATAACGTCCAGACAAGTTTTACCCGTTTTTATTGCCACTAAATGACAGCTCATTTAGAGGGAAAATGTATGTATTTATTGGATTCACTGTGTGTTTGTACAACATAAATTAAGGTTACGCCTAGTTTTTTTGAAAACGGGTATATTTAATTCGTTTGGTAACTGCAAAAGAGATGTAAGTGATCAAAATCTTTGTTGTTGCATCATTTGGTTTAATCACAGTCACCGTTTTCATCATCATTTCAAGTTTGTCCTAATTTTAAGTGTTTCTTTTATGTTTTAAGTTTTTAATTTTAATTATTATTTTTTTGTCAATTTGTTCTGTCCTGTGTGAAACCAATAAATACTTTTTCTTTCTTTTTTTTTTCATTCTCTTTTTATTTCATATCTTTAACCCAACGCGTTTCTCGACGTCCCTGGGTTTCTTAGGCCACCATTCTGTCAAACCCTTACTCAATCGGCCATCTCCACGTCTGGCAAGATGTCCTGCTCAACACCACGTTTGACGTTTCGTCTCCGACACCGAAGAGTATTCAATACTTCTGCTTAGCTTAGATTTTATTAGATCTTTTTCATGCTTCAACTCAAATATCCACTTAATTCACCAGACACACTGTATTTGCGGTAGGCACTACAATTCAACGATATCCGATTTGTCCGTAATATCTAGGGCTATAAAATTGTTAAAGTTTATAACGCGACATTTTCTTTAGAACCATACATCATAGTAAAATTCGCACTTAGCCAATGTTTTATACGTCTCATGGGCTGCAGCCATAACATTCAACCGGGAGCCGTTAGTAATGTGTACCAAATATATATTTATTTTATACCAACATAAATCATGGTAACGCATGAAAGAGGACGATATATGACGTTGTATGTGTTCCATGCAAATGACGACACAAAACGGTAGCCATTTCGACGGTTCTTTTGAAATGGAGTATAAAATTTGAATAGGTGTATACAGTGACATACAGTTATAGGCGGTTCTCGTACGACCGTACGCGTGGTCGGTGATGAAGAGGATCTATCGTTGCATTTACTTGTATGGAATCCTTTGATGACTTGTAGACATACATAGCTTGAAAATCCCTTGCCACCTCTGCCCGACCGCGAGGACGAGCTATATCGTGTAAGAACTGCAATGAAAATTATAATTATTTAATTCAAGTTTTACTGACTCATAATAGAAATAATACCTCTCTGTTCAAATAACAGAGATAAAGTAACAAGTAAAGATTAGAAGTTGAGCCGTGATGAAAGGGCATAAGGTTGAAAACAGGAAGCGTCAGTTTAAATCTTCATTTAGTTAGATTCGACCTGTGGTTAAAAAGACGAGAAAGATAATCGACACGGTTGGCGCAGTGACTGCTGCGTTGCGTGTCGCGGGTTTGATCCCCGCACGGAACAAATATTTGAATGGCCTACAGATAGTTGTTTTGGGTCTGGGTGTCTGAGTTTAAATGTTTGTAAACGCACCCACGATACAGGAAAAAATCCTAGTAGGGGCAATGTTTAAAAAAAAAGATAATCCGGAATTATAAGTTCCACTGACATACTTGATATTTCATTTTGACACAGGAATCAACACAATTAAACCGTATACGTGTAGTATAATTTACGGTAGCATTATTTTAAGCAGACACATGGATGCTCTTTATTTTTCTGTTGAATATATTTGAATATACCGAACCAGATGTATGAATGTGGACGAGGCAAAAGGAGTGTAACGATCGTAGCAGGTGGCGTTCTGTGGTTTCTGCCTACCCCCATGGAAAAAGGGAGTGAGTTTATGTATGTATGTATATTTGATCAAAGTTTACACTGTATGCTAAGTAAGCCAATGTCATATAAAAAAGAGGTAAAATTTGTTTGTAGATTTGTTTGTATGTAGGGTAATCATTGATACTCCTGATCCGATTCAGAAAAATCTTTCTCTGACGGAAAGTTACATTATTTTTAAGTGTTAAAAGTTACATTCAAAACATTCCTGTGGGTAAATTTCAATATGTAAAACGGCAGCAAAGCCGAGAGCAATAGCTACTTTTACGTTTTCGCGGAGAAATTCGATTTCGAATTAGAATCGAACTTTTTATTTATTTAGTCGGTCAACGCTAGCCATCATTATCAGGCGTTCGTTTTTCACAGAAGCTGTGTGTTTTGTATGTTAATTTACAAAGAGTTCGTAAAAAGAATTGCTTGTTCGATGTTAAAAAGAGCTTTGAAACTGTGTTTGTTTGGACTGTGTATGTTTTTGTTAACGTTTTTATATTATTTTTTAATTTATCTACTAAATTTGTGCTGAAATATACGTTGAATTTTAACACAGCTATATACTCAATTACCATTTCATTTAATGTTTTGTCATGCCTTTACTTTAACTTGGATTTTTATGTCATATTGTTCATGTTTTTCTCGATGTATGTACAGTAAGCCGTGAGTTCGACCCCAAGCAGGCGCATTATTGTGTGTAAATTATATCATGACCACTGCTCATAAAACGGTGAAGGAAAACATCCTGAGGAAACCGGCATGTCTTAAAACCAAAAAAAAAACATAGACGTGTGACATCTACCAACCCGCACTGGAGCCGGATCAAAACCAACCGCTCCAAATTAATAATAATAATAATTTATTACACAAAAACAGATTGTAGATCATACAACAACAACAGGTAACACAGAAGTTGTAGTCTACAATTAGGTGATTAAAGCTCTGAGAAACCAAGCAAGGAACTAAGGCACATCGTCCTATTATATTTACTAGTGGAATACTAGAATTGGCACGTGGGTTTTAGTCCATCCCTCTCCTAAAGGCCTGAGTCCCTGCAATGGGAATGTTAAAGGTTGATGAAGATGATGGTAGATAATGACGTCGTTTTCTATGTCAAGCAGCTTCGGGAAGCTTTAGCGTTTGCCACAATGACCGATTCTGTGCTTTTTTTTTTAAAACGTTGCCAAAATATTTACCAAAATATTCGACACAACCCGAAAAATAGACAAACTTATGTGGCAGTGGGCAGGGCACATTACTCGCGGACCGGATGTCCGAGGGGTCGAAAGGTTCTGGAGTAGCAACCACGTACCGGAAGTCGCAGCATTAGAAGCCTTCCTACTAGGTATACCAACACATTGGTGGTAAATAACTTTTTCCCCTACCCACTAACATAAAACCTTCGCTTAGATAACAAAACCCATAGACAATACAAATACAAGTCAATTATAAGTTCACGCTTTGTCTTCAGGTGGGTAGGCACGTATAATGGAAACCGAACAAAAGATAAATGGTGCGGTGGATATCGACTCGGAAGTAATTTGTTAGATGCCAGTTGCACGCGACCTTGGGGAGGAACACCCTATATTATACTTGCACTGTTTTGGGTATTCACATTTATTCTGATGGAAATGTTTCTGCAGCATTTTTTTTGTCTTAACTACTAACAGATTCTGAATAGGGATATTTACTGACTTATAAAATGTGATTCTAATTTGTCCGTCTGTTAGATTATCGAAAAATATTGGATACGTATTTTTTGTTTTTTCAAATCAATAAAAATGGTCGATGATAAAACGCGTCAAAGATTTTAGTGAGGGTTGGTAACGTCACTGACCGCTAAAAATGTCATACTAATGTCTTAGAGTATGACGTCACACGAGTTTTCAAAGCACTGTATCGTCTACATTATTCGTTTACGTGAAAAAAGAAAAAATACATGTCCAATATTGTTTGGTAATCTATCTGACGGATTAATTAGATTTTTTTTGTTAACTTCGTTATTGGAATAAGGACAAGAGAATGTTAATGAAATTGGTTTTCGGCACGACCAAATTGTGGTTACTAATTTCATCATCATCATCATCAGCCTATATTGTTCCCACAGCAGGGACTCAGGCCTCCTCTCCTCAGGATTGGTAGATGTCACATATCTTCGAATTTCTAAGGTACGCCGGTTTCCTTACGATGTTTTCCTTCACCGTTTTGAGGGCAGCTGTGATGAAATAAATTACACAAAGTAATGTGCCTGCCTTGGTTAGAAACCACGACCTACTGTTCGTAAGTCTGGGCCGCCACCACTGGCCCACCGCTGATCACCGTATCAAAACAGTTGTCGAACAAAAATAAAGTGTCCATGAAGTTATCGCTGCGCTTGTAGAACACGTTTTCTGCTCTATAACTACCACGCAGATAAATCGATCTAGGGTCGTGCTTCGAATAAAATAATGTTCTTTAGACGAGAGTTATTTGTGCTTCGGAAAGTACTTAAGACCTTCAAATCTAGCTGTAATATCAATGCATAAAGCATCGTCTGCTGAAACTAAGTATTGGATCAGCTTTCTCATCATCATCATCATAATTTCAGCCGAAAGGCGTCCACCGTCTCACATCCACCGGATCCCCACAATCTTCGCCAAGTCATCGGTCCACCTAGTGCGAGGCCTTCGAACGCAACGTCTTCCAATTCGCAGTCGCCACTTTCCGGCCCCATCAGCCATTCCTTCTGCAAGCAAGGTGCGACGTTTGGCAATCGGCTTTTTAATTATATTTAATTCAATCATCATGTTTTTGCTGCCCAATTAATTTGGAGCCGGTGCAGCATGTTTTCTTGATCCATACTTCTATTTTACTCGACATCTTATCAGTTACCTCCTTTCTTTCAACGCCATCTTTTACAAAGCCCATCCATCTTTATCATCGATGAGTTAAGTACCATCTCAGTAACGACTCAGTCGCAAAATGTCTCTTTCACAAAATGTCAACTGGTAGCAAAACGTCTCTTTCGCATAATGTCGCTTTCGAAGAATGCCGCTTTCTCACAATGCGTCTTTCGCAGAATTCCAGGACTTAGAATAATATTTAGCCAGGTTTATAAAAAAGGTTGTTTTATTTCGATTTATCATGAAATGTTAACCAACTACCAAAAAGGAGGAGCGTCTCTATTCGTATGTTCGTATTTTTTTTTTAAATCAGATTCAGAAGTCAGTGACATTTTGTGAAAGAGACATTCTGCGAAAGAGGCATTGTGAGAAAGTGGCATTCTGCGTAAGTGACACTATGCGAAAGAGACGTTTTGCTACCAGTAGACATTTTGAGACTGAGCCTATCTAACTTATCTTCTGAATTTGAGTTTTCAAAATATCTTTCAATGACGGTCAAGGACAAGACCGTGCATTTGTTTAAAATTTTACGTTATCAGAATCTAGACCATCCCATATTGTCTTTGAAAAAGCCATTTTCATCCAATAAAAGCCTTACGCATATGGCAGATCACATTACGCAGAAACTCGATCTCCCTTTCTAACATTAGATGTAGATTATCTTTTGATATATTTATAAAAAACCGAGTTCTTTTTGATGCGAAAGCGACACCACCGGAGTGTGAAACCCGGGTATTGTCGGCAAATTGTCTTACAATTGAATTCAGCTCGCGGACTGGTTTGCGTCAAACCACTGAATAAAGTAGTGCAGAAGAGCTATTTGACGACATTATCAAGTTTTGAGGTATGCAAAACCATTCTAACAGTGTAGGTCTATTCCTGAGAATATATAAGAACGTGGAAGTTCCACTTAAGCATTTAATATATAAAAAGTACTAACAATTACCAGGAATACGTGTCTGCCTGCATGTTGTCACCTTACAAACGATTTTAATACCAATTTTCCTAAATAAGAAGCTTTATAATCAACTTTCGTACTGGTTTTTAACTAATAGACGCATATTGTTTTTTTTCCAAAATATTGAGATGAGGGTGTCTAAAATGGCCGCTTTAGCAGAATTGTAACATGAATCTTGTTAAAAATTTAAAATTCTTAAAATGGACTTAAATGTCTATAACTATAAAGACAATTTCAAGAATTTTAAATTTTTAACATGATTCGTATTACGATTCTGTTAAAGCGGCCATTTTAGACCCGCAGTACTACGTCTGCAATATTTATTTCGCCTATCAATAGATTTTCTGTTCTTTCTTTTTTGTGGTTAAAACGACATGGACCTTTTTTCGCTTAGCAGTAAAATGCGTGGCGATTTAAATGTGGAGCAATTTAATGACATTTTAATTGAAAACCATCGTTTTATTTTTGGGAAACCAGAATTTAAATGTATATGAGTTTCTCGTATTTGAATATCAGTTTAGGTTTGGTATAATACTATTAGTTTAAATTAAATGTGTAAAAGTAGGTACCTAGAAAAGTTTATTGGGATTACTTTTTTATGTGTGGTAGTAAAAATCGTCAGTGGGTAGTGTAGATAAAAATGTAATCAGAATGAAGGTGAAGTGGTTTTTAGATTGCCACTTAACATTTTGGGACAGTTATTTTTTTTTTTTTGAAACAATAATGTTTTTCAAAGACTAAAATATATCCTACAGTAGATATTTTGAAAACCTCGTGTAAAATCAATCCTGTACGAGAAGATAAACAAGGGTTTCCGATACCTCAATCAGTTTAAGTTTTGGATTATATTTTCTGTACATTGATACTTTCTCGTCGTGCAGCACTGACACAGCCAGAAGGCGACACGACAAGCTTGGCAGAACCAACGAACAGTAATCCACATTGGCCCTGGATCGAAAGACTTGGTGGTCACATAAATAAAGGGTTTTTGCCCCAGTGGGATGACACAGGCTAACAGTAACTTCTTGGCAAAAATCTCCTTTTATTTTACCATCATCATCATCATCATAATTATCAGCCCGGAATCACCCACTGCTGAGTATAGGCCTCCCTTTTTTTCTGCCACACTTCCCGGTTCTGTGCGCATCTTATCCACGGCGACTTTGACGATATCGTCAACCCAACGAGCTTTAGGACGGCCCTAGTTTCTTTGTCCTGACCTTGGCCACCACTCGGTCAAAGCCTTGCTCCATCGACCATCTCCGCGTCTAGCCAGTTGTCCTGCCCAGGTCCACTTAAGTCGCACTGCCCGGTCCCACTTCACACTTCTCACACGTTTATTTTACCACTCCTTTCAAAATTAACTTGGGTACGTAGAGAAACACAAACTTAAAAACAGAAAATCTTCATTTTCTGCCATCATCCATCAACCACACAAGAAACAGCCCGAAATAGAGCAAAACTCATTACTCCAAAATTGGCACACGACAATCAATCAAATTTCAATTCTATTGCTTCACAATAAAACTGAAGATCGATTGGGGTGTAGTGCAGAACAAAAAGCACATACCTAGGTTATCGCTGTCTTATATGTTACATTAGTGGTAAGCGATCCGGGTACGACATTATGCCACTTCAATAGAGCCGGGAATTCGCGTGAGGCACGCTAAACGTTTCATGTCGAAGGGGATGTACGGGTGTTGAGTGTGTACTGGAACGCGGCGGGAATGGTCTGTGATGTTCTTATTTAAGAGTGTACAGGGCAGAAAAATAGATGCTTAAAAAAGCTATTGCAGAAGCCTGCCACTGTTAAGTATGATAGGGAAAGCTGCAGCTGCGGACCGATTAGATCACAAAAAAATACTGAAACTAGACCATATTTTAAATTGGTAAAGCGTATTTAACGATGAAAACTATCTGATGTTTTTCTATAGATGTGTCAAGAAGAGCCTGTACTACACACATTCTTTTTTTTATGCAAAAGTTATTGTATTGTATAGCAGCAGGTCACTAAAGAGTATCGGGGAACAGATGTACGTACCTAACGGTGAAGGTAAGACAAAAGACAAACATTGCTAAGACACAAGCTAAGACAAAACATCCTATCACACTCAGGACACACTTACGTGGAAACGTCTCTGGAGCTACCGAAAGCAATGCAAGTTCTTCAACTTTAATATTCAGTGGATTTTTTCTCAAAGTTAGGGAGGCCAAACGTTAGTTAAAATAAGCAGGCCTGTTTCAAATATATTCTCGTATGGTCCATCAAGCGTGCATGTGAAAGGAATTCAGCAAAGTAAACTCAAGTTGTACGCTTTTGTGAGAGTGCCAGTGTATGCGTGAGCAATGTCGCCAAATTACACCGAGTATTATATTTGCCACTAGTTTCACACAACCTTCAAAAACTTGTATACAGTTACACCTATTGTTCTGCCAAACAAGATATTATTATCTTTCTTCAATTTCTCCAGAAACTGTTCTAAAATAAAATAAACCGTATTTGTTATTTTCTTGGGTACATTTTCAATCTACATAAGAAATTGTGACTAGAGTATAACATGGATGCCGTTGTTAGATAAGAATTCAGAGTGAGAACGTTTGACTTGTGCATTAATGACCGTAACTAATGATGTGATTCATATGTAGGTACCGCAGCGAGAGGGGTTGGTGAAATTGTTATTTTGTTAATTTAAGGTTTGCCTGAGATTGGCACAAAGAAAGAGAGGCCTTTCTTTCTGTTTTTTGTTGTACATGCAATTAAATTTAAATTAAAGTTCATGCTATGGACAATATTGATGAGTGTATTAGCAGACATGATGTGAAAATAAAGATATATGTTTAATTTGTATAATTATATATTCACTAATTAACAAGCTTTAAGTCTCAAGATGGTAACTTTCTTGTTATTTACTTTGAAAGTATCTCTAATCAGTTATGTAGGAAATAGGGTTTAAAGTGAAACCACAGAAATACAAGACCATTCATTTATAACAATTTATCAGTGTAGATATCTAATAAGTAACATAGGTTTATTTATATAGGTACGAAACGAGGGTCCAAAATAAATTTATAAGATATTTGTATAAACGGTATTATGGCGTATATCCCTTTTACCCGTTAATGTATCCTACTTTATTTATTTTAGGTATGGTAGGATATAATGAGCTGAGGGTTAGGAGGGATCTTGCACTCACCTCATATATATTTAAATTATTGAGAGGAAAGGTGCATAATGCTGTTGTTTTAAGCCATGTGAGTCTGTGTGTTCCGGACAGGTACGTGTCGCGACGACGACAGCCACGACTGTTAGTGGAGCCGCGTTCTCGGACCAACCTTTTACAGGAGGCGCCGCTGACGCGTGCACTCCGAACGCTCAACCTCATAGCCAGTGAGACGGACTTATTCTGTTGTTCTCTGAGTAAATTCACAAGGAATGCTTTATTTGTCATTAGTTATAGATTTTAGTTTTTTACGTAGTTATTCAGTTAGAATTAAGTAAGTAAGGCGCATTTATCGTATTGGGGTTACCCTGTAATGATAGATGTAAGTTGGAAAATAAATAAATAATAAATAAATAAATATCACATATTTCTGGCACATAGTTATATTCAGACCATAATTTAATATCAAATAACTTACATACACATTACACAACCCAGAACGACCTCCTTCCTCGACGAATGACGGCCAACTGACCCTTCCTCCGGTGATACAATGTCTTTTACCACTACCCAACAGTTACCAACTGAGAGACTATTTAAATGAAAATTTATTAAATTATGACTATTAAAAATCATAGTTTACCTTAAAACTACTTTACATCAAATATTAACTGTAAACAAGTAATAATATAGATTTTTGAATTATAATATTCTAACTAGTGCAAGTAAAACTTAGTTAATATAATATTCTCCGCAATGACACAATGATGGTGGTGGTATTATAAAGAACAAATCAGCAGTTATAGTTTGGTAGTGTGATCGTCGGACTGCCAAGTCATAGGTCCTAAGTTTGAAACCCAAACATGCACATCTGATTTTTCAGAGTCATGAAATGCGTATTTAATAATAATCACTTTCTATGGTGATGGAAAACATCGTGAAGGAACCGGTATGCCTGAAAGATATTTCTTGGTTATGGTTAGTCAGAGTCAGAGGCCCAAGGGAGGGAGGACAAACTACGATACCACGTTTAAGTAACCACACGATAAATAATAATATTATAAATTCACACTTTCTTCGATACTCTCGAAGCCGTCGATAGTTATGCCTACCTTGGAAAGACTGTTAAACTAGGTAGATCTAACTTCGACAAAAAGGTCGCCCGAAGAATCTAACTCGGACGTGCAGCGTTCGGGAAACTACGCGACATCTTTTCGTCTAAAATTCCGCAGTGTTTTAAGACAAGGGTCTGTGTGTGTTGCCAGTGATGGCTCAGAGACATGGTCCTTTACTGCTGGCCTCTTAGAGAAGCTCAGAGTCACGCAACGAGCCATGTAGATGTTCGGAGTTAAAAAGGTTCTCGAGTGGCGATCACGAATCGGAAAACGCAGTGTTGGTAGGCCTCCCACCAGGTGGACCGACGACATCGTGAGAGTTGCGGGCAACCGGTGGATGCAAACGAAAAGGGCAATTAACTAACATTTAGAACAAAGCTATAAAGAGCAAAGTTAATATGAACTTTAAATGACATGTTCATTTTCATTTCTATCCGGATAGCTTGCCAAATAAAACGCTGATACAAAATAAACGATTACCACACAAAACACATAAACAATGATATTTGTTTACTGAATTCGTTTCGTGAAGGTCACATCCCATATGTCGAGTTGGAATGTATATAAAACAGTATATTATGTGCTGTTTGGATGATTTAACTTTTCTGGGCATATTTTTGGTAGAGTGACAGATGCAGTGACTTTTGCGCTGGGAGTTGCCGGTTTGATTTCAGCTTGAAGCAAATACGTGTTCAACTTATTTATTGGTCGTCTAACAGATACATAATTCTTTGCGTGTGGGCCCGCAAATTTTATATCAGCTTGAAGCGAACACACACTTATTGTCATTAATTGAAAAATAATAATCACAAATAGAATGTTCTAGGTCTTGGTGTGTTTTTAATCGCTTACATAATATCAGCGAAGTTTTGATTTTCTTTTTTAATCACAAATAAAAATATTTAAAAACTTACTTTATAAAACATCTGACGTAATGGTAGACAATGATGAAGTATTAAAAAAATATGCTGAAAGATTTTCTTTTATATAAAATGCTAAAACGAACTCCAGTTAGAAGTTTTATCAAAGCAGATTTACAAATCAGCCAGCCAGGCTAATTCGTATTACCAAAATCTATACGAAAACTAAGACAGCAATTTCGCAATTTACTCTAAAAGCTACTCTACCGTCTTCTTAGATCTGTGGTAAGCCTCAAATTTAGTGGATATTAAACATAAGGAAACAGTTTAGTTGGCACAAAATGGTGACGCCGAGCGAAGTAATAGTCTTATCTTGTTGAATAAAGACTGTGAAACTGATATAATTGCCTAGTTTTCTTTGAGTATTTGTTGCAGGAATTTTGCTTTAGTTTTAAAAAAATTTAGAGCTTCTTATGTGTATTTTCCTATCGTTTATCTATCTCCTATCGTTAATGTAATTTTGCCAAGTCGTATATTATTTGTTTGTGTTGGTTTCTATAAGGATTTGTGTACCTGATCTTTCAAAACGATTGCTCTAGAGTGATTCTCATTAGCACTACTAAACCATTTTATTTCTTCATATTTTGTCAATCAATTTATCACACTGCATGAATTCATGTTCCACTCCCGCACACTGTCTCTGCCATCTGCATTAATTCAGCTTGAAACTCGTGGTCCAGCTGTTCCAGTGAAACTCCATACTTCGTTTGACGATTTGCAACTTTCACCTAAGGATTGGTATCGTATTCTGGAACGGTTACCAAAAATCCGCTAAACATAGTCAACGCACTGCTGCTTAGTGCCTCCCGCGGCGGCTGGGACGAGTGGTTCTCTCCCTCTCGCGTTCCGCCACCTCCTTCGCTAGTATCACTGTTTCGCAGAAGGAGGCGATGGCGTCCCATTCCTCCTCGCCCCGGACCATGGCTTGCACCAGGGCCGGGCGCGAGAGGTCACCGTGGCGGGCTACCCTGGCGCTTTAACTTAAAATTTTGTGATTATTTCACAAAATAAAGAACGCAATACTGCTTTCGCTTACATCTTAAACCATCAGTCAGAAATACTTTAGCCAACCTACAATACCTTAGTTTCTTAAACGTTTACCTCGTCCTGAAGCCGTGTTCAAATTGTATAATTTCTCACTAAAATAACTTAGTTTACTTACTGTTGTTGCCTTTGTATTTAATAAGGGGAAACGTCGGTTTACATACCATTCTTAGGTGCTTCGGTTTTCCGTCAGGGCTGCGGGTCCCGTCGGGGCTGCTGGTCCCGTCGGGGCTGCGGGTTGTTCGAAAGAGATACCACGGCCTCGGCACAAGGGCTAAGAAGGAATATGGGTGGTTTTTAGTCAGTAGAAGACTGACACTCCCTTCGCTCTGCCCAGAGCGGGAGGGGGTTATTGGATGATTCCCCACCATCCGAAAAAAAAAGGTGTCACGGTTTTTATTTATTTAAATAAGTACTTTTATAATTAGTGTTTGCAGTGTGTGTTTCTTTAGTACTTGATCGACATTTGAAATGTGTGTAGTACACCCTAGGCGTCTATCATCATTATCATCAGCCTAGCTTATTCCCGACTATGTTGGGGTCGGCTTCTCGCCTAATCCTATGCAGCTGTATACCAGTATTTTACATGGAGCGATTGAATATCAGACGTCCACAACTCAGTTAATACTGGGTAATGACTGTTATGATACCATTTTTTTTTTGGGGTGGGAAATCATCTAACAACCCCTCCCGCTCTTGGGAAGGGTGTGTCAAACTTCTGAATGAAAACCACCCATGTTCCTTCTTAGCCCTTTATATCTAGGCCGCGGTATCTCTTACAATATCCCGCAGCCATGTCATGATACCCTTTGGTAAGAATAGTTATTAGACTTTCAAGCCACTCACTAACGATTACGATGGCATTTACGTCCATCAAAATAGTTACCTTTACGTGTATACGTGGGAAGTTTATTTTTAGTTATCGATAAATATAATTGTAACATCTTTACGTCATAGTTCAAAATAATCGATAGCTCGTCATTATAACTTCTCACATAGGTTTAATATAAATGAGAAAGGACATCAATTTCGTAGCGACGCAGACGGTCAAATCTTATCAGTTCTTGTGCCACCGCTGTAATTAAGGGATAGTGTACGATGATCTTGTTAATTACCTCACTAACGGATTTTCTTATGAAAAGGGACGAATTCAGAGGTGTTGAATTTGCGTGGTTTCAGAGAAATTACTGGAGTGTAAATGATTTTGGTTTAATAATCTGCTATCAGAGCAAAGCTTAGCGAAGAAATGGTGTTATGATTCTCCGAACATCACTTGGAAATTCGAATGTTAAAATTAGAAGAATGTATTCAATAGAAAATTTACAGAGTCTCTCAGGCTCAGTAATAGCCATGAAGTCGGGATTTGGGCCTGTTTAATGAATATAGACGCCCTCTATTTATTTATTTATTAAGGATCTCCAACAAAGAATATACACAGATCATGTTAAATATACAGTGAACGACTAAAATATCAAGGAAGTGTACTCCTTCACTTACAGGAGAAATCTAAGCTAACAGAGATATACCGTACCAATTAAAAAATTAAAAACAAAAAAAAAAATTAAATCAAAACGCAATGTAACAATTGAAGTCAGAAATTATCAAATGAATGTCAAAAAATAAAAGAAGAAAATACAATTACAAAAATGAAAAAAAATGTCATAAATTAAAAACTATAAAATAATTAATGTCAAAACTAATAATCAAAATTAAAATTGCATCTCATTTTTAACGTTATTATTACATAGGACTTGAACATAAACTGACGGTATGTGAGTGTACCATTAGGTGCACCTCTGTCTACACCTTCGGGGATTATCATGTTATTATGTATGTGTAATCTATTCTTCAAAAACAGATTTGGATACTTGCACTAGAAGTATATCTGTTTTGTACAGTATTGATTCTAAGCCAAATCCAGGCAGACCGAGACGGCCGTAGAACTATCCCTTAGTTATTCTGGTCAAGCCTTCGCGAGGCCGCAGCTGTTGCTCATTCAATAGGTCTAGACGGAACTAATCGTGCTTAGGAACAATCTTTGTCCACTTCATTAAGCTTAACGCCTTTATCCTCTGAAATAATGCCTATTGCAGAAGTACAATCAGGTTTATAACTAGGATTTAAGGTGTGATGTTATGTTCAACATCATCGGCCGAAAGACGTCCACTGCTGGATATAGACCTCCCGCAAGATTCGCCACATTGACCGGTTGCGTGCGCCTCACATCCAGCGGATTCCTGCAACCTTCACTAGTACATCGGTCCAGAATATGTTATGCTACAGCTAAATAAAGTCCCCATGTAGAACAAACCTCATTGTATAATAGAGTTTCTAAAGTGTTTCAAAACCAGCAATTTACACGACGTTTGAAAACCCAGGACGCACCTCGTAACATCGCGACAACACGATCTTAACTAATCTAAAAATACCAACAAATCAAAAAGAAGAATACTTTCAAATTTAACAGTTAAGTACAAGTAAGTAGTACATTTTAAACTTGGGCATTTACGATTTTGGTAACTTCTAGTTGAATTTCAAAAGATTTCCAGCGATTGAAACGTCGCTGTAAAGCAGTTTATGTGATAATAAACGTAAATAGAAAATTACGACGTACTTAAGATTTTAATTCTGGTTTATTTTACCAATCCCGGCTAAACCAGTTTACTAAGAAGATTAATTGCTAGTATTCACTACAGTTATTTATTTATTCGACGCATTTCTTACATAACATAGCATTACGCTTCTAATCCCTGTAGGTTTAGGCAGAGATGTACACAATAGTACACCCACATTTTGCCTGTTATGTTGAAGTCTCATCTTAAAATCAAAATCAAAATATTTTTATGACACATAGGCCTACATGGGCATTTATAAAACGTCGACAAAAAGATGCACGGTTCGGTGCATTGGTCGATTCCTAAGGAGAAGAACCGGCAAGAAACTCCAAAGGTTACTCTTTTAATCTTTTCAAATCGTTTGGGTTAACAATAAGGTCCAGACATAATCTTGGTATAATACACATATAAAAACTATGCAGATTAATGTATAAGATGGTCTTATAGAAAACCAGCCACAAAAGTTGCTGATAGACAACACTCAATAACACTTGGCGTGACCCAGGAATTAAACGCAGGCCCTCATGCACAGCAGTCGAACTTGCGATCACTAGACCAACGAGGCTTATTTCTTACCTGTATGAAAAGCTTGCTTTGTATTCATTTACTATTCGTCTAACTATATGAATCTGTCAGAGTCCGTCAAACGTTAGAGGAGTTAAATTATTTCAAACTTAGACCTCAGAAAGTGTTACATACATTTTTATTTTAAACTGGTTGTCAGTATACGTTAATTAAAATTCTAACCCCATTATTAATAAGTTCAACCGTGTATACCAAACAACCGTGTATACCAAACAACCGTGTATATCAAACAGTCTGTACCATAAATATTTTATTAACACCCTTTCACTCAATTATTAAAGTCATTTAGATACTTTCAACCATGTCTCAAAAGGATGAATCTACAACAAACTTATTTTTGCTATTCCAATCAAATAATCAACTTCTATACGTGAACATTAAAGTTCATAATAGGCTAACAAACTTTTTCGGATCTGTAAAAAGGAAAATATATTAAATTTACTAAACTTGAGAGCTTGACGTCAAATAGAAATGTATTATTTAATTATTTTTTACTTGAATTATGTTTGATTTGTATTTCAGTATGAGAATTCAGGTACGCGTTCTAGTGATTGTGGTCTATTCTTACTTATAATAGAACCGTTTTTCAAAGCTAAACCACCTATTATTACGTCTTCATTGCCTATAATTTAGGTCACAAAATATGGCAGCATAAAACACCCATAAAAATAAGCGAGAATAAACTGTTCGAATAAAAACAACTAGGCAAACATGACTTCACAAGATCTCTCCAAAAACGTTCAAGAAAAGTGTAAGCTTCCAAACCACTAGACGAGGATAAGTTGCTTCGTAATATCAACTTAACAGCCGTACTAGGCGCTTTAAACTCGTTTGAAATTCTGATCTCCTGGTAACAAAGGGGTATACTTTTCGAACATACTTTTAAAGAATTGTGTATGTAGAATTTATTTTTGTTTTTTTTTTATAGCTGGGGACGAACTTCAAATTTTATAGAATTTGGCAGTTTTGATAAGATGAATTATCCTACTGGGAAGGTTTATGCTGCGGTAGAAGCGTTTTCGTTTTATTCTCTTCAATATTTTAAAAACTTTTTACATATTCAGGCAATAATCCAGACATTTTAGGATTAACGGTGCTCACTTTTTGCACTAATGTTTATTCAGAGCCACCAAGGTTAAGTACGAAGATTACATGTTTGCAAACTATTATAGTTCTTTTAATAGTTAGTCTCATCAGAAAGCTCAAAGTCACCCAAAGGGCAATGGAGAGGGCTATGCTCGGAGTTTCCTTGCGTGATCGAATCAGAAATAAGTAAATCCGCACGAGAACCAAGGTTACCGACGTAGCCCGAAGAACCGCCAGACTTAAGTGGCAATGGGCAGGGCACATTGCTCGCAGAACGGATGGCCGATGGGGCTGAAAGGTTCTGGAGTGGCGACCGTGAACCGGAAGAGGTTGCGTTAGAAGGCCTCCCACTAGGTGGACCGATGACCTGGTGAAGGTTGCGGGGACCCAAAGTATGCGAGACGCACGGGACTGGTCAATGTGGCGACACCTGGGGGAGGCCTATGTCCAACAGTGGACGTCTTTTGGCTGAAATTATGATGATGATGACGAATAGTTTTTTGTCAGTCGCAGCCTGGAATCTGGATTTGTCCAGTTGATGGTGAGAGACTCACAACTATAACATGGGATGGGTGTATTATAGACACGTATCTACATTACCTTTTAGAGATAACAGTCTTAAATTATAGACAATCCTATTTTTGACAGTACAAATAAAAATATACTATTTTTACTGTTGCCTCAAAATCCGCTTTGCAGTATCTCCGTATCTCCCGAACAAATAAGAGACATAGTAAGTAGATCTCTTTCGACGCCTCTATTTGTACGAACACGGAATCTGATTTAATCTTGTCCTTTATATCCCGGAGCTAGGTAAACACATACCCTTGGTCTTTTCACGCTCCTTTTTAAAAGAACACTATTTTAATTTTCTGACTTCCTAGAATGTACTTGTAGAATAGATCGTTTAAACTTAAAGATATAAGATGAGCCTAAATGTATTTTGAGAGCTGTGAGAGAGTAATTTTGTTGAAGTTGTGGTTTTTATTTTCATGATGGTTTTGCTTTTTACTGTTGACTTATTTTCGTCAGCTAACTTAGTACAGATACCAACACGGTCTGCTTACCCACAGAGTTCGACCGCCTCGGCAAGAGCATCTAGTAAGTAGTACTTACCTTGCCGACAGTCGATTAGTCAGCACTATAGGTCTGACCACAGGAGTGGTTTCATGAGGTAAATACCACAAACTTCCAGATTTTGTCTCCTGGTACATTTTCTCATCCGAGTTTTGTGCAGCTTTCCAACCAAATGTTTTGTCAGCATGTTGCATTGTATTCTTGAAGATCGAAATCTCGTAAATGATTGAGTGATTCATTGCTCTAGTGATTGAAAGTGCGACTGTAGAGCACGAGGTCCTGCATTCGAATCCCTGATCTGGTAAAGTCTTATTGGATTTTTACATCATGAATATATCAGTAGCAGACACGATCGCCCCCTAATACATAGGATTTCAAACATAACTGTTGAAATATGTATAAGTGTAGTATTAATTATGTCCACCTTTTTATAACCCTTTAGATTTTTTTTTTTAAACGTTGCCCCACACTAGGAATTACTTCTGTATCGTAGGTGCGTTCACAAACATTTAAACTCACATTCACAAATACCCAGACCGGGAACAACTATCTGTAGGTCATACAAATATTTGTTCCGTGCGGGAATCGAACCCGCGACACGCAGCGCAGCAGTCCATTGCTTGAGCCAACCGTGCCGTCAATTAAGTTTCTATGTTAATAAATGATTTTACTCGACAACTACCTATATTCCCTTTTTTTTGCGGGTGGAAAATCATCAAATAATCCCTCCCGCTCTTGGGCAGAGCGAAAGGGAGTGTCAGACTTCTACTGACTAAAAACCACCCATGTTCCTTCTTAGCCCTATATGTCAAGGCCGCGGTATCTTTTAAAACATCTCGCAGCCCCAACGGGCGTCGGATACCGATATACTCTTGAGAACTTTTCACATGTTGATGGGAATAAATGTAACTCGAGTACAGCAAATATGATCATCATAACCATATATTTTTGATCGAAAAGTTCCCTTCGTGCACCTTTTCAACTAAAATACTTTTTACCTAGCTGAACCTATAAAACAGGAGACCTTAAAAACACACTTATCCTTGATAATCATAAAATTCTTAGCATATAGGTACGTGTGCGAGCATGTGGCGGTATGCTGTGAATGTGAATAGGAGCCGTATTTATAAGATAACGCACGGAATTCAATTACGGTATACAGCGTCTACTTGTATGTATTTCCAAAACGATATGTCTGGAGTCTGAATTTTGGTAGACAGATAGCTGCTTTCAAGAAGGTAATACATATACATCAAAGACGGTGTGATCGATGAGTTACCGATATTTTTAGTGTTTTCGATTCACCTGCGAAAATGCATGGACAATAGGGGATCGGACAAAAAAAAACTAATCAGTCCGTCAGATAGATTTAAAAAAAATATTGTTTTGAAAATTGTAAGTGTTTCAAAAACTTGTGAGTTCCTCCATAACGTCACATGTCAGTACATTTTTTACCTACAAATGACGTCACAGCCCACCACTCATGATCTTTGACACGTTTTATCTTCGTCAATGTTTATTAATTTGATAAAACAAAAAACATGTATCCAATATTTTATGATAATCTAACTGACGGACTAATTACAATCATATTTTTTTGACTCAGTCCGATCCTCTATTCAGACCTAAAATCGTTTGAAGCGAGAAATGACGCCACTTATCGTTAACTAGTTATTGACTATAAACGCTCACAGGAAATCGCACATGAAGGTATCCATGCAATTTTACAGGTCACTGTACAATTACAAAAAAGCCAGTACACGTGAGTTTGAAGATATTTTTATAAATATTAATTAACAAAAAGTAGTTCGACACAATCGAAAGCACAAACACTGTCGCAGAGAAGCAGTGTTCAATGTCTGACGTTTCATAGGCCTCATTTACTACCTATAAGGAACGAACATAAAAGCCTAGACATATTTATCGGAGGAGACGAGTATTTACATTTCCATGTTGTTCGGGCGTGATGGATATCCCGAAATAAGACTCGGTGGTTGTTCAGTACAATACTCTACCTTGGTAATCATATCACGGTTACAAAATAATATCGGATGCTCATGACAAACAATCAAATCAATCGAATGCAGTGAGGTTAGTTGCAACGCGACCACGACCAACCGCAGCGTCGTCCGCCATAGAAGCCCCTGCTGGATCCGGCTCCTCTAAATTAACGACCGCTTTCTGTCCTCCATCACTTCATAGATGTCGTTGGTAATCGCCACTCTCAAAAAATACTAAAGAGGTTGAACTAAACGACAATTAGTATTTGACATTCCTGTGGTTCTATTTCTATTCAGCATAAGAGACTACAGTTTCCGAAAAATTTATTTTAAAAATTAATTTGTCTCAAACTGCCCGGTGAGTGACTTTTTCTAATTTGAAAACAAAAAGCCGAATCCGGAGAAAACAGTGGATGGGGCAGCAGTTCGTAGACTAGAAACAGTTCACACTTCTAGTTAGCAGAAAGCAAAATGGCTTTCAAAAGAAAAGTCCGGAAATACTTTTTGAAATCGGACTGAAATGTTCTAAATCTAGTCACTAGTCTTAGTACGTAATTATTATAATGTTTCTCGTATTTGTATGTATTAAAATGTCTATTAGTTTATTTAATCCTATCTGTATATTTATGTATTAGTATGCACCAATTTATGTATTATGTTTACAAAATGGTATTATCCTTATTTCATTGTTTTTCTACTCTACCACAGTGCCAAAGTTTTTAACCCAAAGGTTAACTGGTGTAGAATGCCTTGTGGCATTAAGTCTAACTATGTACCTACCACTCCTGTACATGAAGTTTAAACAAATAAATAAATAATTCTATACCAACTTGGCCATGGTGACGGCGGAGGTGTGAGCTGGTGCGTTATCCTGATGAAAGAGTACTTTTTTCTTCGCCAATGGCCCATTAATTAGGTATAGTTGAGCCTTGTGATCGTTTTGCCCTTCTGTAGATAGTCGATGCAGATCAACCTATATATACTCGTAGCATTGTTATAAAATTGTATTATTATCAGTTACTAGCTGTTGCCAGCGGTTTCACCCGCTACAACCCGTATATCCCACGGAAAGATAAAATCGGGCTAAAAACTATCTTGTGTGTTAATACAGGTTACAAACTATCTGTGTGCCAAATTTTATCAAAATCCGTTCTATAGTTTTTGCGTGAAAGAGTAGCAAACATATACACACTCACTTCGCCTTTATAATATTAGTGTGATGTGATTATTGTAACAACTGCTAAAATAAAATCTGTTAATAATGACTAGTGGTGGCAAGCGCGAATGCGGAGCAAAAGGTCCTGAGTTCAATTGCCAGGTCGGACAAAAAGTTTTTGGACTTCTCCAACATGAGAGAGAGATCTACGCTAGGGAATGGGCAACTACAGTTCTTTCGGGGCTCCGGGTCGGGGGACGGTGGTTGCGCGTTGCGGCGTTCATTCGTTGTTCCGTGATTCGGAGTCTAGTGCATTCGTTGTTGCGGTATGCGTCGCTGCGTGCTTTCGTGCTCTCAGTATTCGTTGTTGCGGGCATGTCGTATTGCACTCGTAGTTTTGTTTTATGAATTATTTTTCTGACTTTCAAAAGTGCCTGTAATGGCTTAATTGAACTATATGCTTTAAGTTTGAGTTTGAGTTTGAGTTTTGATGAATTTGTCAGTGGCAGCAACAGAGTTTGGATTCGTACTCGGTCTATGGCAATAGCATACGAGGAAAATTAAGTGTGGGTGTACTACTCGGTTTTCCATACCACCTCTGCTTAACCTTCGTTGTATACATATGGATGGTATGATTTACAAAAAGATTGATAACCCTTTCAATAGTACATTACTGCCGCGGTCTATAATGACTACTTTGCTGGTCGCGCTGATGATGGCCGACAGCGCAGCGTAGCGCAGCTCCAGGCCGACACAGCGCGGTCAGCGTGCAGCACTTGATGGACGAGCTGACATAAAGGCCGAGACCGTAGGTCGAGGCCTTTACAGCGCGGACAGCAAGGGCTGCAATGATGGCCAAGCTGAAAGGCCTAGAGCGTAGCTAGGCTAGCTCGAGGCAATCATAGCGTGACCAGCGAAGCAGTCATTGTGGGCCAAGGTTTGTATAGTGCTTTACTCAAAAATGCAAGTACCTAATCTAAATAAAACCAGCAAGTAATTTAAATAAAAAATATATTAATTAACTAGAATTTTAATTAAAATGACAATTATGAAAAGTACAGTTACTAAAATTCAACACCGACTTTCCCGGTTTGATATTACTGATAGTTTGCGATAATTCTAACGCGGTGTTTGACTGCTGGATTATTTCTTCATTTATTACTTCATTTAAATCTTTTTTTTTTTTACCTTTAGACGTACAAACAGCTGTGTTTTAAATAAAATCTTTTTGGAATTGATTTTTTAAAACGTTGAAACGTCAAAATAGCGGCCGGCAAAACATTGCCGGCCTGTTAGAGCGGCCAGCAAAACTTTGCCGGCCGCTCCTTGAAACAGACCGGCAAGGTCGACTTTGCTCAAACAAGTTTGTCAAAATAATGACAACATTACATGCATTTTTGAGTAAAAACAATAAACTGTGATCAATACTAATGTATTTATTTTTGGTTCATCAAAAGCCACATTACTATACAGAAGCAACAACCAAGATTACTTGAAAAAAATTTCAATTCAACATAAAAATATCGAACGCAATCCTTTGAAGTCAGTGGAAATTATGCCAATCTTTCAGACGGTATTTTATAAATATTTTTAATATTATCTAGGCAAAAGCAAGTGCCTCTTCGGCTTTTCTGTTATCTTTCTTCACTTTTATCAAAAGGTAAGGGCATTCTTTTGTGAGAATTTTGTTTAGTTTTAAAGGTGTTTTTCGAAGTCTTTACATCGAAGATGAGTATTGAAAATTAACAAGTTGCTTGGGTGAAGTAAAACATCGTAAGAAAATAAGGATGCATTTTTTTTGGGTGGTGGAAAATCATCATGTAACCCCTCCCGCTCTTGGGCAAAGCGAAAGGGAGTGTCAGACTTCTACTAACTAAAAACCACCCATGTTTCTTCTTTGCCCTTTATGTCGAGGCCACGGTATCTCTTACAACAACCCGCAGCCCGACGGGCGTCGGCCCTTACGGTGCCCTCCCATGTTGCTGACATCTCTTTGAGGTGCGCGTGGAACACGAACGAGCCGTCGACACGGCCTGTCGTCATCATAATTATGATGGACGGACGGCGAGCCCATTACTCACGGTCCACAGGCCCGCCTCTACGGTGAAAATAAGGATGTCTGAGAGATATTTCTCAAGAACATGTAAATTCAGAGGCCCATGGGCGTTCTGAAAACCCTGAAACCAGGTTAGGATATAACCACACGCTAAATATGATGATATAACTAGCCTCCGTTTCTAATCTTTTTTTTTTCAAATATTTCTGTGGTATTATGTGCAAAATATCTTGAAAATCGTTTTAATTGTATAAGAGTTTAGTTTATAACACTGCCGCATTCAGAGATGTTTAATGATTACATAAGCCGTCACTAAGTAGGTAAATATTTGACATACAAAACCTTTAATAAGTGACGTCTTAGTAAATCATTAAACATCTCTGAGGCAGTAAGGTACGGTCGAACATGGTAATGCTGCCATCCTTCTGGGTACTTTTCTGTAGACAGCGATGTAGACGAATTTTTTGACGTCTGTGATTTTTCCCTTCTTGATAATTTTATTTTTTTAATTTTATTATCTTGATCTTTCCCACTCCTGAGCAAAGGCCTTCCCCTATTCCTTCCACTTTCCTCGTTGTTGCGCCTCTTCTCACCAGTTAACGAGAAAGCCATTCAAGCGTCCCGCCATCTCCTCCTCTAGCTGACTCCTTTTTTTTTTTTTTTTTGGTAGTGGCATCTCGCAGTTCAGTCTATGAGACTGGCTTCTGCTTAACCGGACAATCCCTGTGGATGCCTTGAGTTTAAGGCCTCCAGCCAGGGGCTAGCTGACTCCGGGCTCCAGTTCCGAGATATACTGGTCCACTTTACCTTTTTACGGATTACCCTTTATCCGGCAGACATGGCCTGCCCAGTCCCATTTTAGTTTGGCAGCTTTAAGAGCTACGTCAGCAATTTGTGTGGTGTTCCATAAACGATCGGTAAGTTTAACATTGAGTATGCTACGATTTTACATATTTTATTATAAAGATGAGTGCCTGTAAAACAATAATAAAGAAAGGCTTATAAATCCACCTTTACTCTTTTTAAATTTCAGCCAGGTACGGTACTCAAAAATAGAGTTTTGTTTATTTATTTTCTGAGAATTCAACCGCTGCTGCTCCCACTTTATAGCCAAAGTTTTAAAAGGTTTTGTTGATACCAAATTCAGGTCAAGAGTTATTCTACAAGTTGACTCGTAAAAAATTTAAACAGCAGAGAATTTGTTGGTTTCTAAAAACCATTTGATAAATAAGTACCTGACTGGGGGACAAGTAATGGTAAATACACGGGTGCGCTATGTGACTTTTTTTTATTGAAATAATTGAACTACACTATAATATTGATGTTATACTATTTTTTTTAATGTTGCCCCACACTAGGAATTTCTCCACAAACATTTAAAGTCACATACACAAACACACCCAGACCTGAAACAACTATATGTAGGTCATACAAATATTTGTTCCGTGCGGGGATCGAACCTGCGACACGCAGTGCAGCAGTCCAATTGCTTAGCCACTGCGCCAACCGTGCCGTTAAATATTGGTAGTACTTATCACATCTCTGCGCTTGACACATCGTACTCGAGGTCGGTGACACACGTTTCCTTCTTCCATGCTTTCCTGGCAGACGATACGACATTTTTTACTCTTTATTTATAACTAGCGGACGTCACGCGGTTTCACCCGCGTAGTTCCCGTTCCCGTGGGAATACAGGAATAAAAAGTAGCTTATGTCACCCAGGGATAGTGTAGCTTCCTAACGGTAAAAGATTTTTTTAATCAGTCCAGTAGTTTCGGAGCCTATTCGTTACAAACAAACAAATCTTTCCTTCTTATAATATTAGTGTTGATTAGTACTAAAAACTAGAAATTTTATTGCTTGTTGTTTAATTATTCAGGCTTGAGACAAAAAAGATGAAGGAAGACAAGAAAAATTGTCGTTGTTTTTTTTTTTTTTTTTTGGTGGGTGTAAAATCATCGAATAACCCCTCCCGCTCTTGGGCAGAGCGAAAGGGAGTGTCAGACTTCTACTGACTAAAAACCACCCATGTTCCTTCTTCGCCCTCTATGTCGAGGCCGCGATAACCAGAGGACTACCCGCGGCCCCGACAGGAGAAAAATTGTCCTTACGTACCGTTCTCTCCTCCATGAAATCATATAAAAAAAAGCAGCCTAATAAACCGGAGTATTTAATGCATGACCTGGTAATGGTTGCGGGGATCCGCTGGATGCGAGACGCACGGGACCGGTCGATGTGGTGACACTTGGAGAGGCCTATGTTTAGCTGTGGACGGCTTTTAACTAAAATAATGTTGATGATTTGGTACAAGCCTCAAGAATAAAACACCAAAGGTATATAATGAAATTTTATTTCCCAATAACTATTCATAATTTATCTTCATAATCAAACGTATATTTACATGTTTCTAGACGCTTTGTATCACGTCGGCAACAATAATATATAAAGTTCTTTCGGTGGGCCTTGGGCCGGTTCAATAAGAGCTAGAGTCGCAAACGTAATCACAGGCTTGTATAACAATGTTGTTTCTGCTAGGTACAGTATGGTGAGGAGTAAAATGAGCTTTGTCACCGACGGCGGGTGCAGTGATTGGGTCCCGGCATGCAGTTCTGCTAAGCTTTCTTCTGAAACAAATGGTATGGGTTAGTGGAAAAACAATAATAAAAAGGTTTAGTGGGTACTTCGTTGTTTTTTGTCAAAGACGTTTAAAAGATTTGTAGTGACAACAATGGAAAGATTTTCATTAAAAATTTGTAGTCACGAATATTTTAGATTTTGGCAAACGAATATGCGTTCTGGAGTAGCGACAGCGAACCGGAAGACGTTGCGTTCGAAGGCCTCCCACTAGGTGAACCGATGACCTGGTGAAGGTTGCGGGTACCCGCTGGATGCGAGACGCACGGGACTGGTCAGTGTGGCGACACCTAGGGGAAGCCTATGTCCAGCAGTGGTCGTCGTTTGGCTGAAATGACGTTGATGATGATAAGCAATACGCTACCTGACAAACACACGTAAGACACTAGACAGAACGTTGTGTTAGTCGTAAAAATAATTAGATAACGATGTCTTGTCCTGTTTATCGTTCGTAAATATTTAAATGAATAAATAATATTTGTTGCCAGTTGTCCACATTTCTGCTGAAATGTTACTGACTTTTTCACATAACATTATCGTTTCACCGTGATAATGTTGTCCTTATGCTAATTTATAGAGTCAGTTCAGCATATTTTACTGTTCCACACTTCTCCATTAACCTTCAACTATTTATAGCCACATCATCTTTTTTACAGTCCATCTATAGCATAATTCTATATTTATTATTCAAAAACTTTGCCTCACGACAATTTCCTTATTAAGTATTCAGATCAATGGTGATCTGAGTAACTCTTTTTTCGTTGCTACATATTATTTATTGCCATTCATTTATCCCTTTAGCGGTCTAATGCGATGTATAAGCAGTACTAAAGCGAGCTGAAAAACAAGATTTGATAATCAAGATGTCACACAACAGTCCTTTCACAAATTATCTCTCCGGAATTAATCGTTGAATTACCGTTGCTGACCCCTAATTCAACGTCTATAAAGCTCATTTGAATTCCGATTGTAATGAAAAATCAAGGATAAAGTAACTGTAAAAGGTACCTACTCATCCCTTTGAATCCAAAAGGGCTGTGATTTGTTTTTATTTTCATACCCTATTTCAATGGTACCTTACAAGAAAATGGAGCATTATTATTTCAAGCGCGACTTCAACTTTCAAGTTTTCCTTTACTACTTAAATCAGTTTTTGTGATACTCATATAAAAGTTCGGGATTCTTTATTTGCATAATAATATCATTTGTGAGTTGAGATCAAACTTGGAAAACATTTTTTGCCTCAAACCTTTAGATCTTGAATAGATTGAATTTTGATATTTTATTTTTGAACTTCAGTGACATTCGTATTTTATTTCAGAACATTTGGTGATCAGACGTGGTTGATTTATTATTTGGTAGAAAATTGGATTGATTCATGTGGATAGAATTTTCTAGTATTTTTCTGGCGCTGTGTTGGCTGAAACTTTATATAATATTTTGAGCACTTCATTGATCAATTTTTCTATAAATTCTTTGATTGGACTGTTCTAATTTTGTTTGTGCCCATCAAGAACTAAACAAAGCTATTGGTCAACGATTTGACGAATAACTATATTACATACCTTTTTTTGTGAATGGTGGGAAATCATCAAAATATGACTCCTTCCGCGCTGGTTAGAGCGGTAGGGAGTGCCAGACTTCTAATGACTAAAAACCATCCATATTCCTTCTTAGCCCTTCGTGTCGAGACCGCGGTATCTCATTCGAACAACCCGCAGCCCCGACGGGAACGACAATGGCATGGAAGTTGAAAATACGGGATGACTATCGATATTTAATTTTATCCATTCTAGACCTCTTTTTCTGCTAACGTCAAGAAGGCTTTTATTTAATGAAATGAATTGATAAAAAAAATCAATATACTAGAAGTTTTTTACTATCCCGCAGACAATGTATTCAATGGACAGACAACCAAAACTGATCTGTTGCTTTAGAAAACTTTTATTCTTATTGATTTTCATGTGCACCTGCAGGTTTCAAAGTGTTTCTCAATACAGAGATTACCTATTCCTTAATCGGATTCCAAGAATAAAATATGACTTGATGTTTCTGTATTGTATTTTGAGCCTCTTTTATGCTGAAAATAGACGTTATTTTTACCCAGCTACGGCGAATCCAAAAGGAAGGGTAATGATTATGGCAGTCTATGTATGTATGTTTGTATGTTCCACCGTAATAAATAATTTCCACCTAATAAAGTCGCATGCCAACCTTGCTAATGGCAACTAGCAGCTGACTTTTGTGTCAATGAGAACGCCATGAAGATGCATCAGGTATCAGTGGCATGCGACTGCGGCTGTCCTCTAAAATATTTATCAAATTATCTACTTATTAGACGACTTTTCTTATTTAATACTTTTAAGACCGCGGTTTTATTAGAACGTGTTCTTATTCTTTAGTTTTTAAACTTATTTTTTTATTAACTGTAATTATTTAGGTGTTTTTTTTTTTTTTTTTTTTTTTTTTTTTTTTTTTTTTTTTTTTTTTTGTTTTTTTTTGGTGGGTGTAAAATCATCGAATAACCCCTCCCGCTCTTGGGCAGAGCGAAAGGGAGTGTCAGACTTCTACTGACTAAAAACCACCCATGTTCCTTCTTCGCCCTCTATGTCGAGGCCGCGATAACCAGAGGACTACCCGCGGCCCCGACAATTATTTAGGTCTTAAATATTTATTTTCTAGCTAATGCCTGCAGCTTCGTCCCCGTGGATGTCCGTTATCGCTACTAAAAGTAATATTTTCATCCTCTCTTTGTAACCCCTTACGGCTCTTTTTTTCGCATTTAAAAGTATGTATATCCTATTTCCTTTCTCAGACTCTAGACAATTTGTGTACCAAATTTCATTAGAAACGGTTCTATATGTTTTGGTATGAAAGCGCAGGCCGACGGAGTTACTTTCGCATTTTTAATATTAGTAATTATTACCATAATTATTATATTAATCATTATTTTGCCATAATTTCATTATTACCATTATTCGATCAGAAACGTAGCCCGCTTGTTTTAGTTTTGGGGATAAATTTACTTCAGGTCGGTTTTAGAGATAAGTATGGTATTATTACCTCCCTAAAAACCCTAGTTATCATCCTACCACCCTGGTTATCATATTACCTGGTTGGTGGTCATCGGAGACACATAGGATAATAATCCGATGTGTTAATCCAGATTATAAACTATCTGAGTACTAAAAGGGAACTCATTGTGGAAAAATCTAAACTTGGATTCACTTTTAAGGATATCTGTATATTAATTTACTTGGGAACAATACAGAGTAATTGATAATTCGATCGAAAAACGAAAACGCCAAGTAATAAAAAGTTTTAAAAACACATGTGGCTCCGATGAGGTCCGGGCACAGAGATCGTAGGTCACAGGGCACGCGCTGCGCTTGCCGGAATCCTTACTTCCTTACAGTACCAAATTTTATCCAAATCCATTCAGTAGGTTTGCGTGAAAGAGTAACAAACATCTATCCATGCATATTTACAAACTATCGCGATTATAATATTAGTAGGATGTACATTATGTTCCTGCAACAAATAAATAATTTATTTATTTTTTTATTCCTTTCTCTTTTCTTTCTTTCTTTCTTCTGTTCACACTTGCCAAACGCAGCTGACTGTCACTAGTTTTGTCTTCTACTTATTCACTTACCATAATGCCCCTATAATAGATCATCATGCTAAGTTTTTTTTTGTTCCGCTATGTTGTGTTTACGAATATTTGATGCGTTTTAAGTTTATTTTGTTTTGTTTTTGTCATTTCAATCATAAATGTTTTTTCTTCATTTATTTATTTATTTATTTCTATTTGCCCCGATACGTACCGTTGAGCACATGCACCGACACGGTGTGTGACCTGGCCCCACGGACCGCGCATGTGTAGTTGCCAGCGTCGCTGCTGTTCACACGTGCCAAACGCAGCTGACTGTCAGCGCCCCCTGGCACTTGTTCTGTCTTCACACTGTAAGAGAAAATTGTGTTCATTTCCAAGTATAGTAAGTACCGTCGTACAAGATTTAATCGTATGTGTGTGTGTGAGGGATGAATCGCATATAGCTAAAAAGAGTGAAAAATATAAATGTAGATGGATGGATAGGAAGAGGAATACTAAAGAAAAGATGGATGGAGTGTGTAAGGAATGATATTAAGGAAAAAGGAATAAAGTATAGCGTGACGACTTTATGGAGTAGAACGGACGAAAAATACCTTAAGCAGTACCTTTGTGGTTCCCTTTTTTATATTTTTATCCTTTTTTTGTGTACCTTAATAAATAAATAAATAAATAAATAAATAAATAAATAAATAAATAAATAAATAAATAAATAAATAAATAAATAAATAAATAAATAAATAAATAAATAAATAAATAAATAAATAAATAAATAAATAAATAAATAAATAAATAAATAAATAAATAAATAAAAATAAGTGTTGCACCAACAAATAACATGGGTAACAGTGGTAATTAAAATACACATTCGGTCATAAAAAATCAACTGCTGCTATTCAAAGATCATGAGACCATGAGACAGACAGGCATACAGACGGACGGACGTCAGAGGTTTAGTAATTTGGGCCCCGTTTGATACGCTTCAGGTACGGAACCCTACAAAATACCATGACGTTTATGTCATTGATCACACGGCCACGGCAATCACCTAGACAATCTCTTGTCAATCGTACTTAGATGGAACAGCTAGCGGATACAACACCATTTAAGAACCTCCTTCTTTTGAGAAGTCGGTTAAAAATGAAGACGTGCGCTATGTTATAAGTTTTCCTTCACTGGAATTATTTCAGGCTAATAATAGTTAATGCTTACTAGTCAGTGTCTATTGGTAATCTGATATATCGTATCAACGGACCGACCTCATAATAATCGACCCGTGAGGTTTTTATTATCCATAAGCTCAAGAAAAGCCAAAAGTTAAGGTCATCGTATCGCTAAAATACTTCGAAAGAAACTTAACAACAATATCCAAAACATCAACGTTCTATTAGGTACTTGTCAACGGGCGTGCTTTTCACCGGGATCTATTTAAAATTTCATAAATGTCTGGCCCGCCATCAAGTTTCACGTTTGCGTGAGTCGGCCCCGTTTACATTGTATATTTATAAGCAATCCGGTTTGCTTCCCTTTTTCAGTACTACACTATAATGTACCGATAGAATGTAAAATAAACCATTATTGCCCTGTTCGGATGGTGATTTGAATTCTTTATAGGAAAAACTTTTAATTTAAAGTGAGTGAAACAGGGTTGGGGGATTAATTTTAATATTTTGTAGGCTGTTTTTTTTTTAATATTATATGATTCTCCATTGTATATTTATCATTAAAGTAAGACTATACTAAATATACAAACTAAACTAACTTGAAAAAACTGGCCAAGTGCAAGTTGGACTTGCACATGAAGGGTTCCGTATCATCGTAGTAGGAAAGCCTCTTCTATATTCTAGTGTTGGGCAACGTTTTTAAAAGAAAGATACCAATTTGTATTATTTCTTGTAAAAGCGGCAACAGACAAACATATTTTGTGATAAGTTTGTTTTGAATGACAAAGTTATATTTGTTTATTAAATGTCCTATATATCAAAAACTATTTACTATATATCGTACAAACCAAAGTTTGAACGTTTCAGCTGAAAGGTTACGTTGCGATCAATGTATTTTTTAGTTTTAAAGACTTGTCTATAGACATTCCACACGTATAGGCTTGATAATAGTACATTATAGTACAAGTGTGTAGTGTTGGTGATGACCGCTGATGCACCATTAAGATCCGAGCTGTTAGGTGAGAGTCTTAAGAGAGCCAAGGACGATAATTATCAATACACACGTGTATCATATGAAGTTTTTCAACACACTTATGAACTAAATAATAATAAAAAACCATTTTCAACAGTGAAAACGAGTTGTGAAATTTTTGACGTAATGGTGGGAAAAATTAATCAGTTTTCCTATGTTTTCCTATGTTATATTAATCAGTTTTTTTTTGCTTTTTGCTGATAGCGTTATATATAAGAACAAAGCAACTAAACCAAAAAAATACCTAAAACTCACTTGTGAATAATAAATGAAATATTCACAGTTTGATTACAGGTGTCATTATGTGCCTAATTGAGGTGAAATTAGAGCCATTAAAAGTTTCAGTTCCATGTATGGGGAGACCCCCATTAATCTCATATTTTTTTTATTTTTGTTTAAAAATCGTAAAGTGGTTTACAGAATTCATCTACCTACCAAGTTTTAACTGTGTAGTTTTAATTGTTTCCGAATAAAGTGGCTGTGACATACGGACGGACAGACAGACATGACGGATCTATAAGGGTTCCGTTTTTTGCCATTCGGCTACGGAACCCTTACAAATTAACTATGAAAGGGCATCGAAAAACTCCTCCTTAACGCTGTCAGCAGGTAAAGTGCCCAAGAGGCTGCCAGCGTTGCCGCGTTGTATGGCAACTCTTAGCTTCTGGCCAAAGAAAAAGTCAGCCCTTGGGTCAGACGAAGCGTCAACAAGGCGTTTAGAAATTTCCTTAAAAAGGCTGTGGGCACTAGGACCGCCGATAGTATTATCATAGATCTATCACTCATTGTGATCTTGATACTGGCCAAGCGAACATTATTGCATGGCTCTAGAGAGTTTGAACTCTAAATAACTCGAAAATATAGTTTCCACAAAGGAAATTTAATTTATTTATAACCGCATCAATGATTTCCGGGTGTAATAATGTCACAAAAAATTGAGCCGGACCAATTTCATTATCACCCAGAATTTAATACGAAAGTTGTCAAAGAATTATGTAAAACACTGAGCTACTTCTCTGTTATATAAATTCATGTAATTTGGTGTCTCAAGTTTAGGGCCTCTTGTAGGTCCGTCCTTGGAAAGTTTTTCTCTTGTTTATTTGACCCTTAGTGTCATCAAAATATTTTAACTAGGTTGGCTGTCTCAATTCTGCATTCATGGAGCATTGGATAGGCTTACATGTACGGGCAGTGCGGTCCTAATTTGTCTAAGTTGTGTCTGTCTACTTTGTCCACTGTTTTTAATATTATTTTATGTTTTATTTTACTTTGTATTATTATTTAAAAAAATGATGTTTGGGTGGAGTATGTACTCGTAATGTAATCTATCAGAAATAAACGAATTGAATTGAATTATTTGTTTCTAGACGGAAAAACAGCACACTGGGAATTCTTTCTGAATTTAACGAAAATGAGAAACTTATTTTTCGCGTAGTTTAGATATTTTATTTTTATTTTGAAGTTAGGTAAAATAATATTACGATAACACCTAGGTCCCCTGAGTCCTCTAGGTTGGGTAATTTAATAATTTATTGGTCTCATGACACCGACGAAACATGTTTTCTTAGAAGCAATCGAATAAAATATAATATATGTCCCTAAATAAACGCTCCCTTGATTTTCCTTATACTCGTTTACTTTATTGCTTTAAGACCCTTATTATTTTCTATTGTTCAACGATGGTGGTTTTATAGAAGCTGTTTTTATTCACAGTCTATTTTTTTCTGCATTGCTCTAAATATGTCTAGGAGAGTTTTTATCTCATCACCGGCAAACAATATCAGAGTTTCATCGTTTAAATGATATTTATCTACACTTAAAACTCAAAATCTTGTAGCAGCCAGTAAGTTTAAATTTAATTTAATTTAGAACCAAGCTTAACCTAAGAAGCATGTCGCAGCAAAATTAATAATCTACACATACTTTGACTAGATTTTCTCTTCTAAAATACATCAGAACTTAAATTGAAATAGTCGAGACTTCATTATGGAGTGTATGCGGGCTAAAGAACTTGAAAATTCGCTGACATAGTATGCTTTGATGAACACGATCTGAAAATGTTTGAGTGTGCAACTAAAGCGTAAACTATTTTACGGTGTATAAGAGAGAATCTTCGCTTTTGAAAACGTCAGACGTTATTGTAAGGCTATTTATAGACAGTCTTACAATAACACGCGATTTGTGGTGTTACAAAAAATCTAACAGAAATTAAATACAAAAAAAAAACTGGCCAAGTGCAAGTCAGACTTGAACATGAAGGGTTCCGTTCCGTACCATCGTAGTAGGGAAGGAAGCAACAGAAACACATAATATTTTGTGATACGTTGGTTTCTCATAGTGTTTGTATGAGTGACAAAGTTATATTTGCGGTTTTTTAAATGTGCTATATCTCAGACCTGGAACTCAGACCTCCTTACTAGAAAACCACGCAGGCCCAGTGCGAATTGGTAGATGTCACATATCTTCGAATTTTGGTTCTAAGATATGCCGGTTTCCTCACGATGTTTTTCTTCACCGTTTTGAGAGCAGTGGTGATGAAATAAATAACACAAAGTAATGCGCCTGCCTGGGTTCGAACCCACGACCAACTGTTCATAAGTAGGGGCCGCAACCTAAAGGCCACCACTGCTATACTACTATATATTGTTCAAACCAATTTTGGTTGAAAGTTTCTATTGCGATATACAGCATAATTATATATTTTTTAGATTTATCACCTAGTTTAAAAATTGGAGGGGGGGACACATTTTACCACTTTGGAAGTGTATCTTTCAAACTGTTGACTTTGAGAAAAAAGTTTTTTTTTCAGTTTTAGTTCCATGTATGGGGAAACCACCCTTAATCTTTTTTTTTATGACAATCGTAAAGCGATTGTCATTGTCAAACTATTAAGGCTACTCAGTTGAAACTTGGTACGTGTACCAAGTTTCAACTGAGTAGCCTTAATAGTTTCCGAATAAAGTGGCTATGACATACGGACGGACAGGCATGGATGGATGGATGGATAAAAACTTTGTTCATCAAATGCAGTTATTTCAGAGCTAAATGAAATCTAGTCAATGGACACCTAATTTAATTTTTCAGATTCTGGACTGAACATCGACTTAATTAATTAAAATTATTCGTAGTTACTACATCTCATCATCATCTTACCCGATCCTTCCGCGAGTGGTGTCGGCATTCAATGCCCTGCCTTAATGCAGCCGCGTCAGCAATGCAGAAGTCTCTTACAGCAGCCTCGATCCTGCTTCATGGTACTTCTCTAGGTGCAAAACATCTCACCTGATCCCTCCAAGAGTAGTGTCAGCATTCGCTGCCCTGCCTTCCAGCAACCATGTCTGCAATACCGGAGTCTCCAGCTCTTTTTTCTGCGTCGGTCTTTGCGAATTGAAAAGGGGCCTCATCTCTTTGAGGCACGCGTGGAACACGAACGGGCCGTCGACACGGCCTGCCGTCATAGAATGGATGGACGGCAAGCTATCCCATTACTCACTGTCCACAGGGCCGCTGGTAATCTCCAGCGCTAGTGTCTTTCGAATAAAAAGATAGCTCACCTGATCCCTCCGCGAGTGGTGTCAGCATTCAGAGCCCTGCCTTCGTGGAGCCACGTCAACAGCGTAGGAGTCTCGACGTGTCGCGCTCTGCAGACCAGCGCTAGCGTCGACTCGGCTTCGTAGTACTTCTCCAGGAGCGGGGCACCAGCTTCATCGACTACCCACACTTGAGGAGCTGAGAAAAAAATAAAACTGGTTATTGTGATTGAAAACAGTGCTTTGTTCTTTCAGTCAGTTTTTTATTGAGTAGACACCAGTTAAACATTTTTCGCTGTTTTATAGTAGGCTTTCAGACTTTAAAATGGCTATTTAAATATGAAGGTTCTAATGATATTGGAAGGTGGTCTCGTGTTCCGTCGGGGCTGCGGGTTGTTCGTAAGAAATACAGCGGCCTCGATTCAAAGGGCTAAAAATGAACATAGGTGGTTTTTTAGTCAGTAGAAGTCTGACACTCCCTTCCGCTCTGCCCACAGCGGGAGGGGTTATAATTTGATGATTTACCAAAACCCCAAAAAAACCCTTTTTTTTGGGTTTCAAGACCCGCATATATACAGGGTGTAAACGAACCCTTCACACATACGTCAACCAAGCATTTTTCATTCTCAGCAAAAATTTTTGCTTAGGGGTACTACTTAGTTTGATGTACAGAATGCTTCGTTGACGTGTGTGTGAAGGGTTAATTTACACCCTGTATTGTATAATTATCACTTGCTTCGGTGAAAGAAAACATCGTGAGGAAACACGGATGCCTAAAGCTTCATTTACAGAGACGCGGGGCATCGAGCGACGCGTTGTGCATTTTTAATTCAAGCACATGGCGATGTATGAAAACGTTAACGATTTCAAACGACGATTTTACTAGAAGCCATTTTTCGCTCGTTAGTTTGAAATGCAGCATTTGTTGCGAGTACAAAAGCACGCGACGAGCCTTCTGCATGCGCGACGCCTCGCGTCTCCGTAAACGAGCCCTGAGAGTTCAACACCGTCAGCATGCGTCATATACACACACGGACAAACATACGACACATCCGGCTCAACCCAAGGTAAAATAAAACTCTCAAACGTAGAACCAACTTAAATCACCACAGCAGAAATGCTCGCTTCCTCTTGAAACAAAATAATGACACTCAACTTCATAGCGACACCTCCCAATGAATCCCCTTTCGAGGAACACTCATAACTCCATCACACTTCGTTGAGGGAACTCATTAAAACTTCCATGATGTTACCTATTTATTGAAACTCAGGAGTTCCGTATTACATTAAGTATGGATTACTTGTTCTTTGAGTAGAGGGCACCAATTAATAACGATGCGAGGAATATTATAATCGAGTTTGAGTTATTTGAGAGTGATTTAGGAAGCTTCTGTTGAATTTAATTATGGCTGTTCGTGACATCATTAGTTTGTGAGCGAAGTCTCCAAAAATTACAACAAAAGACTGTTTCGTTGGTCTAGGGGTCGCAAGCACGAGTGCTGAGGATGAGCTCATGGGTTCTATTCCTGGGTTGGGGCAAAGTGTTATTGGGTTTTTCCGTTTGGTATTTCTCAACAGCAGCCCCATGTAGATTTCTGACAGGTTGATGGCAATAGACATGCCCCCTATATTGGACTTCCTACAGTAAGCATCAGAAGTAAATTAATACTGCTCAAAGTTTCAAAGCAGGTTTTTCAATAAAAACTTGTTAGATTTTACTCGTTGCTAACAAGTTACTGAAGAGTAAAGAATGTTTTAAAGAATAATCTTCTGATACATTTAAAATTGTAGCGGGAGTCCTGTAATCTAACAAGAAAAAATCCGTAATGTTTGAGCTACTTCTGCTGCTGACCGTACTTTACGGTACACCTCCGCCTAACCCTTTTGGGGGAATTAAGGCATCATTCATGATTTTAATTGAAAATACATGTATTCCGGGGGAAAGTGGTCCAATACCTAGATTTGTTTTCTTAGTTTGGAGTACACAGTATTTTTTTAAATTTTAAAACTCCAAAATAAATACAGTGGAAGTGAAAACAATCACCTTTTCCAACATTCCTTTTTTGAGCAAAATGCAGGCTTTAAGAGAAGCAAGCTTTCAGGTTGATTACTTTATTTTTACATTTTGTTTTAGTCGCACGATGTCCACTACCTTTTTTTTAAATTAATGATTTATAAATGGGGTGCTGGCCCAATAGACAAAGGCACGAGTTTTTTTCAAGAAACTCATTTTCAAATAATTTATTTTGATTAGATTCTATCAGGCACTTTTGAATGCCAGAAAACCAAAGACGCGAATCTACAGTCATTATTATGCCATCATTATCTACATTATGAAAAACAAAAAAAAAAATAGTAACTAGTACTTAGTAATAATACTACTACTACTACTAGTACTAATTACTACTAGTAGTAATTAGTAGTATTTTTTTTAAATTTTCTTTTTTTCTTTCACTTTTCTAATAAGAAAGCGAGAGCTGCCTATTAGAGTTCTACTCTACAGTGTGTAAATCAACCCATCACACACCCGTCAACCAAGCATTCTGTATATCTAACTAAGTACCCCTACGCAAAAAAAATTGCTGGGAAACGACTTTTTTTTTGGGGTCGAAAATCACATTTTACGGTAAAACTCAATGTAGCACTCTTAAAACATTGTGCTAGTGGATGCTCTTAATAATAAACGGGTCATGGAGGTAATTTAAGTAAAGTTATAAACTGAAAAACTAGTATTTACAAAAACAACTGTGAAAAATTTGTGACTTTGACCCCCAATATCTCCGTAACTAGGGGGTTCCCAGGTCTCGTCTAGAACAGAAAAATGATCGCAGTGGTGGGGAGCAAAAAAATCTTTTCGTTTGCGTTAAAGGTACTTTTACACCCTTTATAGATAAGAATGTGAAAAGGACTCCATGGACGCTCTGTACAGCCTCGTGATAGCCTAGTCCAACCCACTGCTGACCAAAGGTACCTACGTATTAAAACAAAAAATCCAAAACATGTAACATACACCATCACACATAGACCCGCGTGGGGAACTATGACCCAATTCCTCTTACACATAATGCTGGAAAAGATCCCTTATCAGCGGGTTTTTCATATGCTGATTATTATTTTAGAGTTCCATAAATCCCGCCGAAGAAATATTTTGGTATGATATAACTAGTGCCCTAGAACTCTATACTAATGTCACTTAAATAACATCAAACTTCTTGTAATTAATATTGCACAGAATTTCTCATTACTCTTACCAGCATAGCCGAAACTTCCACCGAATATCCGGTACGGAATACCGTAAAATCCTAGACATTAATAATGCCGAAATATCGATTACAGCCGAGAATCTTTCGGAAAACTTCGTGTCTGACCGAAAGTTCAGTGTAGAGAAAACTATACAGAAGATCAATTTCATATGAAAAACGAAAAACACACAGTTGTGTGTTACGGAGATATGGTCAAACTTTTCAAATTTTTCACAGCTGTTTTATAATACTAGTTTTTCAGGTAACCTTTACTTAAATTACCTCCATGACCCGTTTACTATTCATTCCATGTTTTAGGAGTGCTTCATTGAGTTTTACCGTAAAATGTGATTTTCATTCCCAAAAAAAAAGTCGTTTCATAACAATCTTTTTTGCGTAGAAGTATTTCGTTTGATGTACATAATACGTGGTTGACGGCTTCGTGCAGGGATTGTTTACACCCTGTATGTGTGTGCGCCAGAGTTAACCTTCTGTATAACTTATTGTCGCATCTCTAGATTATATCTTCAATGTTAGGGTTTAGACCAAAATGTGGAAGGGACCATTTCGATGAAAAGGTTGCCTAGATTTCGGCCTAGTCAGGATAGATAGGGACGATCAATCGAGTGTATACTTTAGCGGTAGGCCTTTATTTTGGGATAGACTGTAATAAATGGGTTCGAGTATCTTTTATCTACTTGAATTCGAGTGGGAAAATGTGGGATTGTTTTAAATAAAAATTGTTTTTTGTTAAAAAGACGTTATGGCAGGTAGAATATAATCCTACCTGGCATAAAGGGCTAAGAAGGAACATGGGTGGTTTTTAGTCAGTAGAAGTCTGACACTCCCTTTCGCTCTGTCCAAGAGCGGAAGGGGTTATTCGATGATTTCCACCCGCCAAAAAGAAAGGTAGAATATAATCTACACTTATTGAATTAAAACTATAGATACGTTGTCCGCCCTCAAAAATGACAACATAAAATGAAGCCAACTGGCCACATCACGCTTAGTTACGCACCAACCTCTCGCGCGACGCTACGTTTGTTCTTAATTTAAATCGTTTGTGTAAATCTGCGCAAAACATAAAGAAAACAGGCATCAACGGGCATCCCGTACGGTGTCATATTTCCTTTCCCTTTATTTACGCGTAAAAGTAGTTATCTAATATTTTCGCCGTTTTGATGCGCCGCCATGTTAGTACATGACGTGTCTATATATGTCTATATATAATACGTCATTGCCCATTGTGAAAAGCCCTATATTTGTGCACTGGATTTCTGCTCACAAAATGACAAAGGAAATTTTAGAATATTCGTATTGATGGTTTTAATGAATTTTTATGGTGGTTTTAATAATTTTGTATGATGTTTTTATTGATTATTGATGTTTTAACGATTTGTGATGTATTTTAACGAGTTAAAATGATATTTGAATGTGTTTTTTTTTACTTTTAGAATGTTTGTATGATTTTTTATTTTTTTATTTGTCATTTTTGTTATATTGACGAGTTTTAACGTGTTTTTAATTTTGGAATGTTATTGTGATTTTTATTTATTGTTGACATTTTATAGATTTTTAATGTGTGCGAGCTTTTTGATGATGTTTAAATGATTTCTGTGCTATTTTATTTTAATTTATTTGTATTATTTTCTCACCATGGGTATTTTGCCTGAAATGCCAGAGGGTTTACCAGAGGTGTGGCTCACCCGTGGGGTGTGTACACCCTCATTTTGCCAGGCATATTTAAGTCACATATGTAATAAAACTGGGCAGAAATCCAGTATCCGTACTACTGAGAAATTCTTGATAGGAAAACGCAATATCACTTTGACCTTAAAGCAGCAGTCGTGCTTGCAACCACTAGATCAGCGAGGCAGTTGCAACTATGTCGTAATACCATTATTCTAGCTCTATACATATTGGACGAGCAGTGATGGCCCAGTGCTGGCGGCCCCGACGCGCGACGTACAAACAGTGAGTCGTGGAACAGTCAGGCGCATTACTTTGTGTAATTTATTTAATCACTCACAAAAAGGTGAAGGAAAACGTCGCTGTGAGGAAACTGGCATGTCTTAAAACCAAAAAAATCAAAGATATGTGACATCTACCAAACCTCACTGGGCCCGCGTGGTGGATTCTCTGTCTTAAAAAAGAGGTCTGAGTTCCCGCAATGGAAAAACTATAAGCTGATGATGATCCATATTCTTAACTTGATTAATATGCACCACATACATAAAGCGTCTAAGCTATCAACATAATAGTAACTTGACAGTCTTGTGTTGCAATTCGAATACTCGAAAGGATAACTTTTAAAGACATTTCTGTCTCCTACATCAAATAAACCATTTATTACTGCCTAAAAAATATATTATACTTGAACCAAAAATTTAAATACATTTTAATGCAAATGAGCCCACTAGACCGAATCTAAATCCTTCCCGAGACTAATCTTTAAAAGATGTAACGTTTCAATAATTATTTGTTGAAGTATTTTATTATAGCTAGGGAGTTTTTAAAGTTGATTTTCCTTGGATAGTTTAATAAGTATGATCAATGAGGATTACCAAAGTGTTATTAGGTTTTAAAGTTTTAAACATGTTAAGTGTGTGTTGTGTCCGCAGTCCGTTCCAGTGTCCAGTCCGCCCGGTTTGTTCGCAACGTTAGGGAGATGTGTTCAGATTAAGAATAGCATCAACGAAATGTCGTATTTTTAAATATTGGTGTTGTAAATGAAGTACTAAAATACTTGCCAACAACAACATACATATTCTCTAGCAATATATAACAGCTTTAATATTCGTAAGAGCATGAAAGTTAATTTGTTTTAGGGTGCTTACTGTAATACGTGATCTTGTTTCTCAGCAACATCAAAGGTAAGGCTTCGGGCAACTTAATGGGAGCTATAACGTGCGCGGATATTAGATCTTATTGAAATTGCCTTAGAATAGGCATCGTGGTTTTTATCAATTTGTTTTGTATAAAAGGCAGAACATAATATCAAGGTTGCTCAACCATTCGTTTTAGAATCAGCACCTGTCTTACCTTATATCAACTACTAACAGTATTCTACATGGAGCCACTGCTCATCTGTAAGCTTTGGTAAGACTGCTTGTGAGACATGTGGGCCTTGGACTATACGTAGCGACTGCCAAAGATCTACAAATTACAGCCAGAAACAGTTTTAACGTACTTAGCGGGATTTGTGGGGTTTCAATATCATGGGCCTGTGGACGGTGAGCTCGGGCCTCTAGACTGTGAGTAATGGGCAAGCTCACCGTCCGTCCGTCTTATGACGACGACAGGCCATGTCGACGGCGCGTTCGTGTTTCACGCGTGCCTCAAAAAGACGTCAGTAACAGGGGCTAAGGGCCGACGCCCGTCGGGGCTGCGGGGTGTCGCAAATGATATCGCCTCCTCGACATATAGGGCTAAGAAGGAATATGGGTGGTTTTTAGATAGTAGAAGTCTGACAGTCCCTTTCGCTCTTACTAGGAGCGGGAGGGGTTATTTGATGATTTCCCAAACTCAAAAAATAAAGTGGTATCAATATGAAACAGATTGTCTACCTTAACTGGACAGAGCTGTCTATGTGTTATTTTATGTTAAAGATAGACTCGTGCGGCAGTAACTATTTATTCGTGAGACTATCATCATTTTTTTTTTGTACAATAGATTAAACAGAAAACTAAGTATGTATAAGTTAAACTATTTTAGCTGTAAACAATCAGTAATTACCTTTTTACAACCCTTAACTTATGCACAGACAGAAGATCTACTTGTTGTCTGCAAATAAACTGCTTATACCGTTTTCCTATCTGTAGTTTATATAATACATGTAAGTTTTTAATAAGTTTAGTATTTTATTATATTTACACTAAATGTTAATTTATTTGTTTTAAGTAGTTAAGTATACACCTTGTAGCCTGAAACACAGGTTCAACCTAGTTCAGGCAAAAAAGAAACTGTGCTCTATTATAACTAGTTATTATTTTATTGTAAATGTGCCACTTCTTATAAATAAACGATTATTATTCCCGTCGGGGCTGCGGGATGTTGTAAGAGATACCGCGGCCTCGACATAAAGGGCTAAGAAGGAACATGGGTGGTTTTTAGTCAGTAGAAGTCTGACACTCCCTTTCGCTCTGTCTAAGAGCGGAAGGGGTTATTCGATGATTTTCCACCCGCCAAAAATAAAAACGACTATCATCATTTACTCCACCTCCATTCTTGCTATGCCATCATTTACAAAGTCCATCAATAGTTTCTTTGGTCTTCCAAAACTCTTAAACCTATCCACATACATACCAACTCAAAATGTTCATTCCTCTGCATCACATACTCATACCATGACAACCGATCACTACACAACTTACAGCCTTCGTTAGATCGTGAATTAACCAAAAAAAAAAAACATAATTCGTGTGAACCGCTTGATATCAGATTTATGATTTTTCACTAATCAATACCTATATATTTTTCATATACTTCAACACCCAATCACAATAAACGGCTGTCTAAACTTCGACCCAACAATCTTGTAGCATCCGTGAGATTTTGCATGACCCCAAGGACCCCCCTAAAAAGGTTCATAGTTGACCTTTACGTCAGATACGGCCGTATTCCGGTAAAAAGACCGTCTGGGGACGTACAACGTACATTATTTATGAGTATGTCCTACAGATGATGGAGGCAGGAATAGGTACGTGATTACCTTTATAATTGCTTTTCTATGTAATACTTATGTCGTGCCCCTGGGATTAAAGCTGAGTTGAATTTTAAATCGTCTGCTCTCATATTATATCGTCATATTTAGATCGTGAGAGGAATATTTCTAGTGGCAAGGGATTAACAAAACTGCTCCTTAGAGAAGTGATATTTTGTGGTTTTGGCGATGAAAATAGGTTTTACCTGTTATATCGCGAGGTAGTCCAAGGTTAGGCAAAGTTCTAGGAGTGACAGCTTGGAAATTAAAATGTCACGTCGCCGCCGCGTCGGTTTAAATACAATTTTTTTATGCTTTCCTCTACTTCTTTATTGTGTTTTGTGTTTTTTTTTGGCAACTAGATAACCATCAAATGACTCTGGGTGGAGCGGGAAGGAGTGTCAGACTTTTACTGACTAAATTCCGGGCATGTTCCTTCTTAACCCTTTGTGCTCCAGAGCTGCGGTATCTCTTTCGAACAATCCCGCAGGTTTTTTTTTTTTTGGGGGTAGGGAAATCATCAAATAACCCCTCCCGCTTTTGGGCAGAGCGAAAGAGAGTGTCAGGCTTCTACTGACTAAAAACCACCCATGTTCCTTCTTAGCCCTATATGTCAAGGCTGCGGGATCTCTTACACCATCCCGCAGCCAGTCCTGTAGCCCTGGCAAGGTCTTTAGTTCCTAACTTGGTATCAGAGTTGTTATGCCACCTCTGACTTGGCTTTACATGCCGTCAAGAAATATCTAAGTGATAATTATACAATAGGTACGCACATGAATCTAAAAACCTGTGGTCTCCGAATCGGAGTGTTGGATTCGAACTCGATACCTATGTCTTTGTAGTCTGACGGTCACACCACTAGTACAACAATGCATTCGTAAAAGATGTTAATTTTAATTAAACAATTTATTTATTAAAACACTAGCGGACGTCACGCCGTTTTACCCGCGTAGTTCCCGTTTCCATGGGAATACAGGGATAAAAAGTAGCCTATATCACCCGGAGATAGTGTAGCTTTAAAACGGTGAAAGAATTTTTCAAATCGGATCAGTAGTTTTATAGCCTATTCGTTACAAACAAACAAATCTTTCCTCTTTATATTATTAGTGTAGATTATGCACAAGTAATAAAATCGTACAAAGGCGGACTTAATGCTTTGGGCATTTGCTTCCAGTCTACTAAGTCCTTAGGATTAGATACAAGTAGTGATACCATTATTATTTTTGCTCTATATATATTCTTTACTTGATTAATATGCATCACGTATAAGCCTAAGCTATGAACATAACAGTAACTTTGTACACTTAGTTAATCGGCTTTCGTCTAAGAAGGGTAAACAAAATTATACATTTTGTTTTATTTGAGGGTTCTACTCAAGTGGGTCCAGACATAAGCTAGCGCAACTTAAGCAAAACCTAAGTAAGATTGTTTAGTTGGAATTTGAGCTCTCGGTGCTAAGCCAAACGTTGAAAATTTTCTCGTACGTTCAGGCATACATTTAAGTGTGGCCTAGTGCTAGTGAAAACGGAAATAAGTTATTTTTGTAAGCAATTGCTTGGTTCTACTTAGCCTTAGAAGAAACTGTAACACTCGTACTAACAGTGGAGGGTTTCAGAACTGTTACAGTTACTAGGCCAAGGCGATGAATTGTAAGCTGGAACCAACATTTTTGAATGTCAGTCTGTTTTACAAGGATTATTTTTGTAGATCTCAGAATTCAGACAATGGTTGACAGATGTCGAATGTTAGTTATTTTCTAGACATATTTCAGATTTAAAGGTAGACATGGAGGATTTAGCTCTAAGAGAGAGTGCAAAGCAGCCACTTCTTGAAAACTAGGCAAGAAAACGGAGATATTTTTAATAGTCTCAATATTGGTTTCGGTATTTCTCTGGTATGTTATATTTTTCATGTTAAATGGGTCTACCTTTGCCTTCACTCTAGTCCTGAGGACAAAAACGATGGTAATGGCTGTTCGATGGTGGATCGACGATAGAATGAACTAACCTATCATGACCAGAAGAAACCAATAACAACATGTTAGAAACTCAGTTCATTTGTATGCCAACCCCGTATTCCTGCATATTGGTATGGCCACGGTTTACAGAGGGCCCTGTATTAGACGATTCCATCTACATTTTCATTACAATCAAGTTAACTCGTTTGCAGCGTAGCCTCAGGCTGCTGATAAGCACTTAAGGCTCATACATTGTCCCGTCGGGGCCGCGGGTTGTACACTAGCTATCGCGGCTTCGACATAGAGGGCTAAGAAGGAACATGGGTGGTTTTTAGTCAGTAGAAGTCTGACACTCCCTTTCGCTCTGCCCAAGAGCGGGAGGGGTTATTCGATGATTTTCCACACGCCAAAAAAAAAAAGGGTCATACATTGGGGAAATCCATGCGCGAGGATTGAGAACTCATAATAATATTATATTTCGTCAGTGCCCTCCTCCGCTATTCAGTTCTGATTCATTTCGTAGTGGGATTCAAGTGTATTAAAAACGCAATAGAGCGGAATAAAGACTCCAAGGTATTTGCAAGAGATCTGGCTATTGGGCAAAGCCAGCTCACGAAACTGAACACCAAGCCGGAGCTTCTGAGGGAGATCGAGAGTTTCTATGGGCAGCTGTGCACGTCAACTAGCAAACCCGTTGAAGATCTAGCTAAAGACCCAAGAGCTAAACTGACCCGACACTATACCGAAGACATCCCGGATGTCAGCCTGTACGAGATTAGGATGGCTCTGGAACAGCTAAAGAACATCAAGGCACCGGGTGATGACGGAATTACGGCAGAACTCCTGAAGGCCTTCAGAAGCTGTTTGGTTCCGTCATACTCGAGGGAAAAACGCCGCAGGCATGGTGCAGAGGTGTGGTGGTACTCTTCTTCAAGAAGGGCGACAATGCCCGACTGAAGAATTATAGGCCCATCTCACTTCTGAGTCATGTCTACAAGTTGTTTTCAAGAGTCATTACGAATCGTCACTTTTAACCTCCCGAACAAGCCGGATTCCGAAAAGGCTTTAGCACCGTAGACCACATACATACGCTGCGGCAGGTTATACAGAAGACCGAGGAGTATAATCTGTCTCCTTTTCTGTTTTTGGACTACGAGAAAGCCTTCGATTCGATCGAGACCTGGGCTGTACTACAGTCTCTCCAAAGGTGCCAAATCGACTACCGCTACATCGAGGTGTTGAAGTGTTTGTACAAAAACACCACCATGTCAGTCCGACTTCAGGATCAGACTTCGGAACCTATCCTTCTGCAGCAAGGTTTGAGACAGGGAGACGTCATATCTCCGAAACTGTTCACCGCTGTACTGGAGGATGTTTTCAAGGTTCTGGACTGGAGAGGACTAGGCATCAACATCAATGGCGAGTACATCACTCACCTTCGGTTTGCCGATGATATAGTGGTCATGGCTGAGACCATGGAGGACCTCAGTAAGATGCTCGATGACCTCAGTAGAGCTTCCGAAAGAGTGGGTCTTAAAATCAACATGTACAAAACCAAGGTAATGAATGCCCATGTAACACCCACTCTTATCAAGATTGGAGACTCTACACTCAAAGTTGTAGACGATTATGTCTACCTGGGACAAACGGTCCAGTTAGGTAGGTCCAACTTTGAGAAAGAGGTCAATCGTCAAATCCGACTCGGCTGGGCAGCGTTTGGGAAGCTGAGTAGTATCTTCTCGTCCAACTTACCACAGTGTCTCAAGACGAAAGTCTATGACCAGTGTGTGTTGCCAGTGATTACATACGGGACCGAAACGTGATCGCTCACAATGGGCCTCATCAGAAAGCTCAAAGTCACCCAAAGGACAATGGAGAGAGCTATGCTCGGAGTTACTTTGCGTGATCGAATCAAAAATGAGGACCAAGGTTACCGACATAGCCCGAAGAATTGCCAAACTTAAGTGGCAGTGGGCAGGGCACATTGCTCGCAGAACGGATGGCCGATGGGGTCGAAAAGTTCTAGAGTGGCGACCGCGAACTGGAAGACGTTGCGTTGGAAGGCCTCCCACTAGGTGAACCGATGACCTGGTGAAGGTTGCGGGGATCCGCTGGATGCGAGACGCACGGGACCGGTCAATGTGGCGACACTTAGGGGAGGCATATGTCCAGCAGTGGACGTCTTTCGGCTGAAATGATGATGATGATGATGATTCAAAACAGTTAGATCGTTTCTTTGGGACTTCATCGAACTTCATTGTCTTGGTGCTTTTCTGGTGGACGCCACTGTTGAATCTGGATTACAGGAGTTAAAGTGGTTTTGGAAAAGTGTGGCGAATTTGTTGGTTGAAGATTAGCTTACTTGTTTTGTTATTGTGATCGCTTACCCTCAAACTTGCTATTTTTTAATGTGAGCGTAAATCTCTGCACGCTTATACATATTGTTTAAATTTAGCTTCTCAGTGAGTGAATTGATAAAGTTCTTAAAACCAATTTGTCACAAAAACAAAGAAAAACTATAAATGTATAAAAAATTGCAAAACCACTTACTATTAATATGCAAATAAGTCCTGCTAACTCTAGGCGGATGAGTCGATATCTGGCACTCGTATACCCCTTCGTCGTCTGGCTTCACTTCCCTGATGAGAAGTCTCCAGTTCCCGGGGTATCTCCGGGCAACTGTCACCCGGTTGTCCGCAGCGTAGGTTACAGCTCCCACTGTGAGGAGCTCAGGCATCTCATCTTTGCCTCTGCGACGTACCCAGGAGACCTGAGATAAAAGATTGTCATTAGTACAAAAGAAGAATAATTATGATAAACAAAACAAGCGAAATGTGGGTGTGCGAGCAGCGGTGGCCCAGTGGTGGCAGCCCCGACTTACGAACAGTAGGTCGTGGGTTCGAACCCAGGCAGTCACATTACTTTGTGTAATTTATTTCATCAACGCTGCTCTCAAAATGGTAAAGGAAAACATCGTGAGGAAACCGGCATGTCTTAGATCCAAAAATTTGGAGACATGTAACCTCCACCAATCCGCACTGGGCCCGCGTTGTAGATTATAGCCCATATCCTCTCAATGAGAGGAGGCCTATGTCCCAGCAGTGGGAACATTAATATGCATAATTGATGATGATGATGATGTGGTACAACACTACCCAACTCTGCGGTGAAATACCCGTGTGTAAATGTATATGTATTGCTAAGAAAGAAGGAGAAAAACCATTTGTTAGTTTGTTATTTGAATTTAAACGATAAAAAACTGAATGAAAAAAAGAAGACATTTATTGGCCACTGTTCGAATTTAATTCGAAGATAAGGAAATTAGCTTATTGGTAATGGATGGCTCGTGTGAATGAAAACGGGTTAGCTAACAGAATGAAAGAGAAAACTTTTTTCCTAACCCCAAATAATGTAGTAGAAGTGCCGTAGCCGTAGCTACTATGTAAGTATATGAAACAAAACCACTACAATCAACCACCAATACAACATTTTACATTTAAAAAACAAAATCACAATAATGCATTTACCACTAAAACGATTCGCCCATTAACATTTATATGAAAATCACTATATTTGTGGTGTTAATCCCCAGGTGATTAACCCATCAACCAAACGAGGCATCAATTGTTGTTCGCTCGCTAAATCACCACTTAATCGTCCACCATGACATTTCAGAATTTCTCAAATGAAATACTCCGTGAAAAGTTAAGTGATTAGGATCCTTAGTACCCTTTTGCGTCTTTATCATCTGTTCTGCGGCATAGTTTGGAATTTGGTACTAAATTGAGTAATAAATAGAGCTGTTAAAAACATTTGGGCCCTTGGTTGTGGGACTAAGTACCTAGTAACTCATTTTGTAAAATTATTTTATATTTACACCACAGCTTAGGTCGCATTATTCGGATTACCACCAAAGGGATGTTTCCTGACAAATAAAATATAAGTTTGTTTAGTCTGTCAGTTAGATTATCGAAAAATATTGGATACGTGTTTTTTGTTTTATCAAATTAATGAAAATTGATGAAGATAAAATGCGTCAAAGATCAGGGAGGCTTTTGACGTCACATGAGTTTTCGAAACAGTCTTCAATTTTTGTTTACGTGAAAAAAGAAAAAGTATATATCTGACGGACTAATTAGATTTTTTTTCTAATTACGCTATTGAAGTTACATAAGGAACTTTTAGATTACAGACCCTTCGATGCCCGGCTGTCCTTTTGGTTTCGGGTACAGTGAGAAGCAAGCCCTCTTTCCCTCTTTGCTGCCTCCTTTGCATGCACCACGCCCTTGCAAAAAGAGGACACAACATTCCACGCGTTCTCACTTCGGACCATAAATTGGACACAACCGGAAGAGAGAGATCACCCGTACCAAGCTAACGACGAGGGTAGTGCGCTGCAGAGCCCAAGCTCAGCAGTCTTCCAGTGATAGGATTTAATCTTGGGTAAGTTTACAATCATTTAAACTCACGTCATCATCATCATCAGCCAGTAATGTTCCCACTGCAGCGACTCAGGCCTCCTCTCTAGGAGAGGGATGGGCCACGCGGGCCCAGATATCACATGTCTTCGATTTTTTTGATTCTAAGACATGCCGGTTTCCTCACGATGTTTTCCTTCACCGTTTTTTGAGAGCAGTGGTGATGATATAAATTACACAAAGTAATGCGCCTGACGGGGTTCGAACCCACGACTCACTGTTCCTTAGTCGGGGCCGCCGCCACTGGGCCACCACTGCTCTCATAGATACACAAACACCCAACAACAACCCGGAGGCCATAAAAATATTTGTTCCATGTAGGAATCGAACCAGTGCAGCAGCCATTCGTTTAGCTCGCTTTCGACGCGACACGGTTGACCAGTGGCCTCAATCGTGTCGTGTCAAAATTCTCAGGATTCTCGAATTTTTCGAGGGATCATCTTCAAGGAATAGATAGACAAGCATGTCAAAACTCTGTTTTATGGTGTTTGGGTTGCCCGTTAGGGCTGCGGATTATTTGCAAGAGATACCGTGGCCTCAACATAGAGGGCTAAGAAGGAACATGGGTGGTTTTTAGTCAGTAGAAGTATGACACTTCCTCTCGCTCTACCCAATAGCGGGAGGGAGGGTGTTCGGGTTCGGACATGCCAGTTTCCTCACAATGTTTCCTTCTTTCAATCACTCAATTATTTTTGACCTTCAACTTACCAACCCTACACGCATTTCGTAATACATAAGCCTGTTTCCATTTCATGAGTAACCCCCAACGGATGAAGTTAGTTCCCCCGGAATGAACATAACGACCCATAACAGCCGTAGGCGAGTTCTGTAGCAACAGTAATTACATTTTTCGTAAACCGAAAGTTTAAGTTTTGGTACAGTATTCTAACTGGATTACTTTTTTGTTCTGTATTTCTGTTATTTAAGTTAGAAAAAGTTAGAAATCATTCTGAGGATGGAAGAACGTTTATTACTTTTTCATTCAAGCACTACCGCTGTAACTTGGATGTGATTTGGGACACATATAGTTTTATTTTGTTGAAATAACACATATTAAGATGCAATTTATCCCAGTAGTCGATTTCATGGGATGATTATCGAACTCCACGCGGGCTAGACCTACTGTATATACAAATTGTCCTGACCGATTTCGGTCACGGCACTCAATCCTAGAGGAGATCTGCCATTGCATCGGTGCGGGAGATGATGCGCACAATACTCTTGTGAGCATCATCTCCCGCACCGGACACAGGTACACTCTATGTTCCTTTACAATCATATTCCGATAGGATGGCAATCCGATACGACCGGAGACCGATCAGGCGCAGAACTAATGCGGCCGCCACACACTCGACGAGTGGCATGGGAAGTAGCCAGGAAAGCAGGCAGAGACATAGTGTGGCCACTTTACTCGTCATGCGGCACGTCATGCTCCTCGTCCTGCCCATCACTCTCTATGTTGCCGGTTTTTGTTTTTGTAGGAGCGTCGCGATTAATTGTGCGAGTAGAGCAGTGTGTGCAGAGCGGGCAACATCGCGGCAAATAGCGGCAGTGCGAGGAGCATAGTGTGGCGGCCGTGGCGGCTTAACGTGCTTTAAGTTTTGTTGTGTAATATTATTATATGCTAGTATTGAAATAAGTAATTATAAAAGGTACCATTTGTGATGCCCAGAAGGAGGGCTATTTTAGTTGGAACTGCATGATTAAGATTAAGTCAGTTTTGTATACAGTGTGATTCTTTATAATGTGCACATATCGAAATGAGGGAATCTATGCTTAATTTTATCGATGGAAAAAATATTTAAAAAAATCTATATATTTTATAATATTTTTTATGGAATTTTCAAAAATGTTGTCCGCTGTTGTGACCCCAATGTAAACAAAACGGTGTAACTTTTAAACTAAATTATCTATCGCGATGAAACAATTTTATGTAAAAAGTTAAGAAAAAAAAAAGTTTTTTTGATCAAAAAACGTGTACCTATATTTTCAATTGAGGGTAGTTTTTTTCCACAATTTTCATTTTACGAGTTTTTGTTTCATCGCGATAGATAATTTAGTTTAAAAGTTACACCGTTTTGTTTACACTGGGGTCACAGTAGCAGACAAAATTTTTAAAATTCCATATAAAATATTAAAAAATATTTAGATTTTTTTTAATAATTTTTCCGTCGATAAAATTAAGCATAGATTCCCCCATTTCGATATGTGCACATTATAAAGAATCACACTGTATAGGTAGTATTTTTACTATTAGTTTTTTTTCAAAGTATTGCACATGTTTCGTGAATGAATGTTCTTTACTAATCAACACTTTCTACAAGGATTTTATTTATAAGCATTTCATCGACAGAAAGTAGGTACAAAATATAATTTAACTTAATAAGGACTTTTCATTTATGTTCACAGAATTTAGTAATACTCGTATTCTCGGAGTCACATTTAATAAATGTTATTATCTCGGTCACGTATTTTTCAAATTGCATGATATAAATTAAATAGTCTAGTGAGACACTTGGCCAAACAAAACACAGCAGTAAAATGACTGTAAAATAGAATAATAACAATGCACAGAATCTTGTTAATGGGTGCATTCTTACGAGCTTCAAGTATTCGCCGGCTTTTAGTCTTGGGTCTTTTAGCCAATACTTTATTTATGTTCGAAGGTTTTTTTATTGGTACTTGACGTTGCATTACAAGTTTGTGCAAGTTAAATGGGGATATTGGTGGAAGCAAGTTTTAAGAGTAATTTACATTTACCTTTTTTTTTTTTTTTGGTGGGTGTAAAATCATCGAATAACCCCTCCCGCTCTTGGGCAGAGCGAAAGGGAGTGTCAGACTTCTACTGACTAAAAACCACCCATGTTCCTTCTTCGCCCTCTATGTCGAGGCCCCGATAACCGGTGGACTACCCGCGGCCCCGACAATTTACATTTACCTCACTCACTGTTTCTATTAGTTGGGTAAATGCTAGTGAGCAAAATAGCGATGGAGATGGAATATCAAAGTCACCGATCAAATACGCAAAACCACTATGCTCGCATAGTGGTTTTGCGTATTTGATCGGTGACTTTGAAATGTCAGTGGTTATCATAATTTGTCCATGGATTAAATGTCAAATTGTTTATGGTTTAGTACAAAATGGAACCATTTGACAGTTAATCGATGGACACTTTACAATAGCCACTGTAATTTAAAAGATATGCAATAACCCTGCAGGGTGGGTCACATAGACAGATATAAGGGGTATCATATTACCCGTTGTCGAAGAGTGAGATTATATTTCAATTTAGTTACTATGATAAATTATTCAAAAAAGATAAATACTTCAAAGCTATTTGCGTAAAAGCTAAGTTTCACTAACTTTACCATTTCCACGAAAAGATACTTAATAACGATATCCGTCTTATCCTCCCAGAGATTTACTCTAAAATATTAATACACACAACCCTTTGAGACTTAATACAGCCAATATTTAAAGTGCGGATAATTTTGCTCCTATAAATTTTAGCAGCCGATTAATAATCCTTTCTAATAGCTCCCAGGACGACCACTTTGTAGACAATGGCTGTAACAATTCCAATAATGAGACGAGGTGGCGCTACTGTTTCAACAATGGCTGCTCTTGCCGCCATTAACGAATTTTAAGTCGTTCTTGTGCTGATCGCTCCTTTCAGTGTGAGTGAATGGCTACTTCTGTGCGCTGATTGAGTGAATGGAATTTGTGTGGACTAGTAACTTGAGTAATGGTTAGTTCCTTTTGATTATGTTGTTTATTTTTTCGTGCTGAGATAACTTTCCTTCCTTGCGTATTTTCTTTTTGGCTTCTTACGGGACCTACTGTATTTACTTGTGTGTCTTTATTTTAGTTTTGTTTTGCTGTTCACATTTTTATTTCAATATGTTTTATTATTTGTCCTGTGCGAGTCTATAAAAAACTTAGACTTTTGTTTCAGAATACCTCCTATTTAATTAAGGCGGACACAAACTAATTGAAGTACTTTGAATGTTGCGAGTATCATAGTCCTAAACAATGAAATTGTAGATGTGTTTCTTAAAAATACATAATTGAAGAATAACTATAAAGATCCAAATATATTTGGAAAACGGTTTACAAAATCTGAAACAGGGTTCTGATGTGTGAGACCTGTACACGAGAGGCCGAAAGCCGGGGCTAGCGAAAATTTATTGATAACAGATAAAAAACCTTATTAAATACGTAAATAGCTCACAAAATTCAGCAACATCATCCAAAAATTAAGTAAGCACTTTAATTTATAGTGAAAATTCCTGCAACTACTTTGTTGCCATGTTTAGAAGTGTCGTAAACTGAAAACCTTGGAATGAGATTTCGTAAACGTCATGTTGTTTAATGGACGCGACTAACGAAGTGTGTAAAAGTAATAGTCTGGGGTGCTCGGCTAACTCCAGATCTCTTCGGCTAACTTCGTAAATAGCGCAAACAGAAGGCCAGTTACATATAGAGAGTTAAACTCACATATTATTAACACGTTGTACGTTCAGCGAGTGCAAGCGCTCTCACGACTGACATTCTGAGATAGCTCATTCTGAATTCCCAGTAGAAAAGGTCGCAACATACTAATTCTAAACAGATTTAATACAAGGAGGCATTCAATTTTTTTTCTAAATTATTTCATCAGCACTGTTCGCAAAACAGTACAGGAAACCTGCATTTCCTTGAAGCAAAAATTCGTAGTCTTGTAAGAACCCCTTACCCATGTTGATACCGCGTGGTGCATAGCGGCCCACAGATAGAAGACCTGTCCTAGGAGTTACAATATGGTATAAAGGGTGTAAAAGTACTCTTAACGCAAACGAAAGGCCTTTGTTCTCCCCACCACTGCGATATTTCTTTTTGTTCTAGACCATACCTGGGAACCCCCTAGTTACGGAGATATTGGAGGTCAAAGTTCCAAATTTTTCACAGCTGTTTTTGTAAATACTAGTTTTTCAGGTTATAACTTTACTTAAATTACCTCCATGACCCGTTTACTATTCAAAGCATCCACTAGCACAATGTTTTATGAGTGCTACATTGAGTTTTACCGTAAAATTAGATTTTCGACCCCAAAAAAAAAGCCATTCCCCGGCAAAAAAAATTGCGTAGGGGTACTTAGTTTGATGTACAGAATGCTTGGTTCACATATGTGTGAAGGTTTAATTTACACCCTGTGTACGAGAGATCATTAAAACTATGACTTAAACACTTCGGGGAGAACGTTATTCGTTGTCGTTATAATAAAAACGAGTGCTAATCATAATCCTTCCTACTATATAAAATGCGAAAGAGTGGATGGATAGATTTTTTATGCATACTCACACCAGAACGGCTGAACGGGTCTGGAATATCACATAGGCCCATATTTTTACTCACACACACTGTTAGATTTTCAAACTTCATCACTAGTTTACAAAAATTTGTAGGTTTCGTCCTGAATAAGATCGCTCACTGTACGCACGTATGACGTAGGTACGTGTACCAACACTTGTAACATTGTACGGACTCAACCTACTATACTACGGCCGTTCAGAGAATGCGTTCCTGACACCTATCAGTTAGTCACGACTAGTGATGGGCACAACATAACACTGAGTTCGTTACCGTTCCTCCAAAATGAACCGCCGCATTATTTTCGTTTTAAATTGGCGGAATCATTTAAAATTTATATTTTAGTTATTTAAGTGGAAACCAAAAAAAGGTAATATTCATATAATAAAATTGTTTTATTTATTCTTTGTTACAAAGTTACAATCTGTATTTCTATGCAATAAAGTAAGCACATTGAATTGAATGTGCGTACAGAATATTAATCAGACTCCCGATTCGCTTGAGGAGGTGGTGTCTTCATCATCTTCGCCTACATGTATAATTAGTTTGGTCATAGTTTTATTTTTATATTTCATAAAAGTTATTTTATAGTCCATTATTTTCAAATTCTTAAAAAGAAAAACAAAGCGTATTATTTTATATTAAAATATAAGTATAACTGTATAAGAACAGATTACGATACTTGCCTGTTATTTTTAGCACAGCACTACAAATATAAAGCGCTGACATAACCTTGTAATAGCGCAGTATAGATTTAGAAAAATATTGTTTACCAAGTTTTTTGACACTCAGTTTGGCACAAAATTATAACATTCATTGATTATTGATATAATAATGTTGTTTTAATGCTCATCAATTGTTAAAACGGTAAACAACCAGCAAAAATATTTTTATCGTAACTGCAACGCCATTACAAAGTTACGTCGTCAGTTCAATCGCGACGTGTCAGGAACGCATTCTCTGAACGGCCGAACTTTATATATTTTTATATTGTGGTATAAGGCTGGTATCTAAATAAATAATGCCCGTATTCTGGTACATAATTAATTACATTTCGTTCAAGCTGATTTGGGAGCCGAAGAAAAAAGAAGATGGCGTCCGCTTATCCTGTTATGCGGGTCGTATTTTTCGATAAGGTCGAATTTCAACGTTTCCGAGCGTCACATGGTACCTACTTATAATACTGACAGTAGGCAAGTTTTGATATTATAGTTAGATTATTACTGAATGTACATGTATCAAAATCAAAGCATTTACTTCAAGTAGGTCAATCTTAGTTATTTTCCGAACTATATTTGCGGTTATCTTCCAATGCAACCGAATGCAGCTGAACACCATTTTACATGGATTAACTACCAATCTGCCCTCACAATCCAGTTATAGTACTGGATAATAATTAACTGTTTGTTAGGACTGTGGTTTTCATATTTTCAGGCCACTGTCTACCTGTAAAAACTTTCAAATCTTCTAATGACCACCTACATCAAAGGCTTTTTTGTCAGACTTCTACTGACTAAAAACCACCCATGATCCTTCTTAGCCCTCTATGTCGAGGCCGCGATAACTAGTGTACAACTCGCGGCCCCTACGGGCGTCGGCCCTTTCGGGCCCCTCCCATGTTGCTGACATCTCTTTGAGGCGCGCTTGGAACACGAACGCGCCGTCGACACGGCCTGTTTTCGTCGTGAGACGGACGGACGGTGAGTTAGCCCATCACTCACCGTCCACAGGCCCGCGTCTACGGTGGCCGGAGGTCATCGCGAGACCCCCCACGCCCAGAGCGCCTCCCGCGGCGGCTGGGATGAGAGGTTCTCTCCCCCTCGCGTTCCGCCACCTCCTTCGCTAGCATCACTGCTTCGCAGAAGGAGGCGCCGGCGTCCCATTCCTCCTCGCCTCGGACCATGGCTTGCACCAGGGCCGGGCGCGAGAGGTCGCCGCCGCCGATCGCCGCTAACATCAAAGGCTTCAAGTGCTTTACGAGGCACGGAAAAACTCTGTATGCAATGAGCGGTCACCCATTCACGGTACCTTATATTATTATAACCTAGGCAAGTGTGTGTAAAAACCTGGCCAAGTGCAAGTCAGACTTGCACATGAAGGTTTCTGTACCATTGTAGTAGATATTGAGAAATTTTCCATGTTATCTAGCACCATAGACTTCTTATACCTTTTCCTGTAATCTATAAGTGTTGAACTAATTTCTGTTTGTTTTTTTTTTCATAATTTTAGACTCAGTAGTTTCTGAGATAAGAGGGGGGATAATTGGACAGACAGAGAGACAGACACACGAGTGATCTTTTAAGGACTCCGATTTTTTCCTTTTACTTTTGTACTTAGACCTCTGAACAATTTTAGGCTCAAGAATTCAGAAACCTTATAAAATAATAGCGTGGATCTTATTTCCGTTTAAAAGCTTCATCAAAAACTCTAAAGGTAAATTTCCGAAAATATGAATTTTCGAATATAAAATTTTCGATGCTCTTGAATCGAGGGCGAGCAATGTCCCGTCCCGTGCGGGTTGGTGGTTCGAAAAAGATACCGCGGCCTCAGCACAAAGGGCTAAGTAAGAAGAAACATGGGGGGTTCTTAGTCAGTAGAAGTCATACATTTCTTACCGCTATGCCCAGAGCGGGAGGAAGCATATCATTATTTCCCACCCATCACAAAAAAGGGCGAACAATGTATCAGCGCAGAGCAATGTCCTTTAATGTTCTCGCTACTAAGAACATAAAGCGTTTATCAGAAAAATGTGGCTACATTCCAGGAAGTGGTTCAAACCATCAATACCTGAACATCTTTCTTCATGGGCTCAACATCATAGTCACGAAAAAAAACAGCTTTCCCTTTTAAATACCAACATCCTGTTGGACTGGAACAAAATCTCATAACTCACAAACTCTTCAAGAAGAAAAAAGCTCTTATTAATACTTATTTTTGCAGATAACATTTTTACCTAACCGCTCATAATAAAATAATATTTAAGTTTATGTTGCGATAAAAATTCATGAGCACGGATATATCGTTTCTTCATAATATGATTAGGTATAATATAACGATTATTTGAAACATGCTGAGAGTAAAAGAGGTTTATTTTTGCATGTATGAGAAGTAGAAAATAAAAAAGGAAGGCCTTAAAGAAGACTTACTGCACAAATTTCTAATTGGATGTTTTTTAACCAAAATTGTAAGAAAAGACTAGCGCTTCGCCCGCAAATCAGCTAATATAATTATGCATGATTAAAACTTATTTAAAAGGCCATAATGTTCATGATTAATGTGAGTGTCTGCCAGTGAAGGAATTTTTAGAATGTGATCATTTGTTCCAGAGATAATGAACAATAAATTTCTTCAATTTCTCGGGTAATGACAATACAAGCATAGCTTTTGTTACACAAAATATGGAAACTGAAACCCGTAAGGCAGGAGTATTTTTAAATTTTATTCAAGAAATGCTTTAGCAAGGATAAAGTAATTTGTTTACTTAGACTTTAAATCTAGCTTATCCGAAATCTAGACCTAAACACTGTGTAGCCATTACACGAAAACTGCCACAACTAATTTTCCACAAAGCCAAGTGAATCAACCGGTTTTTACCAAAGTGAATAATAGGTGCTTGGTTTAACAAAATAGCCGTTAACACGCCATCAGTTTTAAGTAGATTAGCTACCAAATTATAGAGTTCCACAATCTAAATGGTGTCCGTTTAGAAAAAGGAGTTAGCCTTATCTTGGATGAAGAAACACACGCTAGCTTAAGTGGCTAAAACAGGGCTATCCCACGCAATACGCTCGTTGTTGCTTTCAGTAGTTTAAACCCGGAAGAGTGTTATGAAATAATTATTACCAAAAAATCTGGTTAGGGACTTGAAATTGTGTTTGTAAACAATAACGTCGGTTACAAGGGAAAACGACGCTTAGCCGGAGCATAATTAGCATTATTGACTTATTTTGCACTACGACGAGCGTAGCAAGAAAACTTTTAACCAAAACATTTTTTACGAATGAAACACCGGCTGGTGGTAGTCAAACACACATGTAGCTACATGTGTGTTTGACTACCACCAGCCGGTTTACGTAAAATTTACACTATTATTATAAAGAGGAAAGATTTATTTGTTTGTTTGTAACGAATAGGCTCCGAAACTACTGGACCGATTTGAAAAATTCTTTCACCGTTGGAAAGCTACACTATCCCCGGGTGACACAGGCTACTTTTTATCCCTGTATTCTCACGGGAACAGAAACTACGCGGGTGAAACCGCGTCACGTACGCTAGTTTAAAATTAAATAAGAAACCAGAAACCATAACTTCAACTTTTAGGGATTAGTTAATCGTCAATTGTTATATAGGTATGTGTGGAGGCTTGTAATTAGCAACGTCATTATATATTTTTGTTACCTATTTTTATGTTATTAGTCTGTAAGTCTTCGTAAAACTAATGAAATAAAATAATTTCGTTGGAATGTGATTCAAAATTAGGACCCGAATTCGCTATATCAGTCTGTGGAGGGCTTTCTCTTATATCCTATACAACCAAGGTCAATCCATCTACATGTTCAGAACAGTCCCAATTATCACGTTCACAACATAAGTACTTATTATGAAACAAAGTCCTCCGCCGCGTCTGTTCGCGGTAAACTCAAAAACTGCTGCATCGATTTTCATACTTCTTCACCAATGGATAAAATGGTTCCCGAGGATGGTTTTAGTATTTATTTTGAAATCCAACCCCTAAGCGTTGAATAGGGGATGAAAGTTTGTTGGGAAGCGGGTGAAGCCCCCGGCTAAAGCTAGTAATAAATAAAAACATCATACACTCACCGTTTTATCCTGCAGCAAACTAATCCTGCAATTCAAATGTGCATCTTCTCCCAACTGCACAGTAATTTTAGTTATATTCCCATCAGGAGCATCTTCGAAACTCGGCCCATACTTCCGATCATGGTCAAAGTACGTATTCTTCAGCACCACATGCGGTACCATGTCTATCTTCAATGGTTTAGAGGTCGCAGGGTCTTGTGAAGGTTGTGGTACTTTGAAAGACTTGGTGCTGTCGATGGTGGAGTTGCCAAGTCTTAGCATCACTGGTGCAGGGACTATGCCTGTGTTGAGCGCGTAGAATGTTGTCACTGTTTGAGTTTCTTCTGTTGCCGTTGATGTGGGGGTTTCTGGGGAAAAATTATGGTGATTGGTTAAATTATGTTGTTTTTTCCATCCAAACGTTGCATAAGACCGAGGTTGTACCTTAAAATATACACAGGTTTTGGTAATGATTTTAAAGACTAGCCTTGACTAAAATTCGGTTAGTATATGAACATACATGCCATAACAGTAACTCTAAGTAAAAATAATACAAAAAGTCAGATTAATATATGAGGTCCTAAAATGCAGTTTTGATGATATCATAGCAGAGTTTCATTGATAAATGCGAGTGATAGATTCATTTTCACTCAAAAAAATAATAATTTATTAGAGCTTATAGAAATGCGACGTTGTCGTAGTTCACGTGAGAGTGTTATACAATAAAAATCGTGACTATGTCGAATTATTCTAAACGAAAGATGAAAACAAAACAAAAATATTAATTGAAGAAATATTTCTATACTGCTAGTTGATTCTTTGACATGGTCTCATACCATACACAACTTGAGTGTGTGTTAAGGGATAAAAAAACACCTTGTACAGTAGATATATACCTATTTTATTTGAGTTGTGAGACAGAGAGAAAATACCTACTAAAAGAAAATGAGGTACGATGAGTCTGTTTAGCTCCTAATGGGATTGTTGAAATAGCGTAGTTTCAAAGCACGTTTTACACGTGTAACGCGACTGTATCTGTATCGACGAGTATCTTTATAGTTCAAGGTTACGCTGTTCATAAAGGTAATTTTAACATTAATTATTTTGCGTACATGCAAAATCAACTCTATAATTTGAGACGATATCGTTACTTTTACATAAACTGGCATGTCCAGCACAGATTTAAACGCTTTTACGGTTTACAACTAATTATAATTATAACTAATTAACTAATTTTAATTATAATGTCTCGTACGGAATATCTTCCGTGATCTCAGTCATCTTCCAATAAGGCTTGTTCCACTATTCCGCCCCAAGAAAATCTCCCTCAGTGGGAAAACTGGACCCGAATGACAAAAAGAATCCGAAAGTCTCCTTTTTATTTTGAGTTATTCCACGAGATAATCTACTTCGGGAGGCAAAACTGTACTCTAATGTAAAAACAACAGGGTAGTTTTAAAAAAAAAATCTAATTAGTCCGTCAGATATATTTCAAAAAAATATTGGACACTTATTTTTTCTTTATTCACGTAAACAAACAATGAAGACGTACAGTGCTTTGAAAACTAGTGTGGCGTCATATTTTCAGACATTAGTATGGCATTTATTACCGGTCAGTAACGTCAAAAACCACCACTCAAATCTTTATCGCGTTTTATCTTCGTCAATTTTTATTGATTTTATAAAACAAAACATATGTATTCAATATTTCGATAATTTATCAGACGGACTAATTAGATTAACATATTGTTTAGTCAGTAAACATCAATATTCAAAAACTTCCCCTTCGCATTTTCGATTATTTCACTTTTTGCGCTAGCATCAGCGTCAAAATATCGGGAGGTCAGAATAATGGATTATCAAGGGTAGATATTCCGTAAGTGGCAGTTTAGGCTCTTTGGTAAATTGATCCCACTCAGGTGGGACCCGCGGGTCCAATCGACCGAAACTATTTTTTAATTGGTCAACTGGACCCGCTGTCAAATTTAATGAGTTGTATAGTCGTAATAGATTTAATCAGAACGGAAGACAAACTTGACAAACTTTATCCCAATTTATTTGAGGTCGTGTTTCAGCAGTCACCTTCTTTCTAACCATCATCCTTCCCAGAAAGTTCTAGTACTAACCTGTAGTAAATTGACAAACGACTATCTGTGTGAAGAAGAACACGCTCGCACTCCACATAGCGCCTGGACGAGGCTCTGCCCCCCGCAGGGCTTCATAATCTGAAACAAAGAGAAACAAATGAACATTAAAATCCACGTCATAGATATTTTTTTTTTGTTTTTGTTAGCCTATTTTGTCCCATTGCTGGGCAAAGGTCTCCCCCATTTCTTTCCAGCTTTCTCGGTGTTATGCCTTCTCTGGCCAATCAGTCACGAACTAGTCCAAATCGTCACGGCAACGTTTTTTGGGTCTGCCTCGGTGACGACGACCGTCTTCAGGCACCCAGTGTGTGACGATTTTGGCCCATCTGTCCTGACCTCTCTTGGAAATGTGACCCGCCCAGTCCCACTTTCATAGATATAATAGGGTATTTTTGCTTATAGCACGATTAGAACGCCAAAGAGGCGGTCTGTGTAACTGACTACCCCTGTTTGTACTAAAGTGGCGACGAGCAGAGAATTGCAAGATTCGATGAATCACAGTTGTTCTTAACATTAAGAGATACCGCGGCCTCGACATAAAGGGCTAAAAAGAAACATGGGTGGTTTTTAGTCAGTAGAAGTCTGACACTCCCTTTCGCTCTGCCCAAGAGCGGGAGGGCTTATTTGATGATTTTCCACCAGCCAAAAAAAGAGGTCATGAAGATTTCAACCATTGTGATTGTTCCTTATACGTACGTATCCTCGCTTTGGTTGTGTCCGCTTTGATAGAAACCGGGGCTTAGTCCCTTTAGCAAACTTGGCTACCGATATCTAACTTGGCAATGACCATTTATAGCCAAGTTAGGAATCGAGTGCCAGCAGTGATTTTACTTAGAAAACGGAGGAACGACAGAGAGTGCTTGGAATCCTCATGACAAAAGTGACGCGTCCAAATTAAACGTAAGTCAAATGGTACAGTAATAGCTACACACGCTTAACAATTTGAGAGCAAATTTTTGAGTTAATATCCGTTCAATGAATTGGTTGTTATTAGCATACGGAAAATCTACCTAATCTAAGAATGTCACGCATATACACACATCAAAAGTGTCTAGGGATCAAGCATTTTTATGCGGATTTCTTGAGATTGAGATGTGGCTTTGTAATAAATTTATGATTTTATAAATTTATATGGATCCTTTTTGGTGCATTTCATAATTTGAATCAGGAACTGTGAATCAAATTCGAGTAAAAGATGAATATCAGCTGTCAATATTTTCCCTATAAAAACATACAACGCATTGAAGACATTATTAGTGCTACTGTTTCCCTACTACTGATTAAAACCAACGTTATTATGGAGCGGCGACGTCATTTAAGCAGGGAAGAAATGCTCAGAGCCGTGGGAATGATAGAAGCTGGTTCCCGGCAACGTACTGTGGCTTTAGCTCTGAATACAAGTCAGAGTGTTATCAGTCGACTTTGGACACGTTACCGAAGCACTGGTACCGTGGCTGAGCGCCATGGAGGACGGTATCGCTGCACCACACGGAGACAAGACCGATACATTCAAATCTTAACTCGAAGAGCTCCAACAATAACCGCCATGATGTTAGCCGTGAGGCTTTATCACTCTTCAGGGAACTTAATTAGCGACCAAACAGTCAGAAACCGCTTGCATGAAGTGAACCTTCATTCCCGAAGACCGCTACGGGTACCACCTATAGCAATGCACAATCGTAGGATTCGATATCAATGGGCTCTTGAACACAGAAATTGGGCAGAAGAACAATGGCGTTTCGTGTGCTTTTCTGATGAGTCTCGTTTTGGTATGAGACCGGATACAAGACGTATACGACACTGGAGAACCCCTGGACGCCAACAGCGATTAAAATCCTGCCAGGAAGTCCATCCTTATAGTGGTGGAACCATCATGGTATGGGCGGGTATTTGATGGATCAAAATCAAAATCAAAATCAAAACTCATTTATTCAAACTAGGCTGATAATCAGCACTTTTCGAACGTCAAAATTTACTTTACTTTACTTATTTACAAGAGACAGTCCCCCAAAACGCCCCCCATTCGACACTTCCTAGTGTTTTTGCTGGAAAGAAGAAGTGGCGGAACAAACTCCCCAGCACACATCTGTCTGTTAGGTTGGTTAGAAGAACCAGACTCGATACAATAATAAGGCAAGTATAAAAAAGTATATAATAATAATAAAAAAAAAAAGACATAACATATCAGTAAACTAATCTTGGAGAAAGAACATAAATAAATAACAAACATTGTCTTGTGTTCAACTCAGATCGGCGGAAGAACTGAGTTGATTTGGATCAGAGGCAACCTCAACGCTCAAATTTATGCTGAGACGATTGTATCAGACGTCATCGTTCCTCTACAAGTGCAAATCGGTCCCTTATTTCAGTTAATGCATGGTAATGCACGACCGCACACCGCAAGAGTTGTAAGACAGACTCTCGCCGCAGCTAACATCAATGTCCTGCCCTGGCCTGCTCAGTCGCCAGACTTGAACCCGATTGAGCATGCATGGGATATGCTACAGAGAAGAGCTCTGCCGAATATGGAGGGTATCCAGTCGCAAGAAGACCTTTTTTTGTTGTTGCAACGAACATGGGCGGCCATTCCACAGCGTGATTTGGATGAACTCATTTTGAGTATGCCAAACCGATGTTCTTGTGTTGTTAGTGTTCGCGGTAGAAACACGGATTATTAATTGTTTAAGTTACCCAATAAAATTTTAAAGAAAACTGTTATTTCAGTCTTTTTTTCGAACTTTAATGTTAGTGGTTCAAATGTCAAAAATCCCTTTATTAGGAAAATGGCAAATTTCTTTATTAATGCAAAGGTGACTTGGTTTATCGTTACTGTGACAAACGAAAACACTTTATTTGATGAATCCTTAAAGAAAATTTTAATTAATATCAATCAGGAGAAAAGTTATTGCAAAAATATATGTTGATCCCTAGACACTTTTGATGTGTGTATTTACGTGTTTGATGGGCTTGTCCGTCAGACTTACTAAAAAAAAATAAGCGCCATTTTTAAAATGAAATTAATGTTTTTTTTTTCTTTTTTTCAACATAGAACAAACAAAAAAGTACCCCTTTTTTTTTTGGCGGGTGAAAAATCATCGAATAACCCCTTCCGCTGTTGGGCAGAGCGAAAGGGAGTGTCAGACTTCTACTGACTAAAAAACCACCCATGTTCCTTCTTCGCCCTCTATGTCGAGGCCGCGATAACTAGTGTACAACCCGCGGCCCAAACAAGTACCCCTTAATCCTTCAATCAAGTTAACGGCTTACAAGCCATGATAAACAAGTAAAACCTTTGTTCTTGTATTTTACTTCGAGATTACATTGAAGGTGTACTCTGTAGCAAAACATCGCCAATTAGCGTAATTGCCTTATCTCTCTTGTAACCGCCCCCTTAAAATTCACGTTGAATATTTTCCTTACAAATATTCGTAGATTTTGAAGATAATTATAATATTAAATATATGGTTTCAGAAAATGCTGTTTACAATATTTAGGAATCTAATTCGGAATAGTGGCGAAAGTGGTGAAATATTATAACTATGAAGGTAACGAAATGGTTGGTCTTTTTCATGTAATACGGTCTTACATGAAAAAGACCAACGGAAAATTACTGTAAAAAATTCCTCATGAATTTTTGTATAAACTACAAGGATAATTTCCAGTCTAATGGGATGTCGAAAACAATATAATAAAATAGGGGACGAGCCATCAACCGGGCACAAATCCAGCCTCAGTGGTTGCTGCTCAAAAATTCCTGATGGAAAACCACAATAGGTACTACTTTGTACGACCCGGACATCGAACTCAGGACCTTATGCAGCAGTCGTGCTTGTGACCGCTACATCGACGAGACAGTCATATATATTTTTTTATTGTGGTCTCGGAAATCATCAAATAATCCCTTTCACTCTGCCCAAGAGCGAAAGGGATCAGTGTTAGACTTCTACTGACTTAAAACCACCCATGTTCCTTCTTAGCCCTTTATGTCGAGGCCGCGGTATCTCTTGCGAACAACCCGCAGCCCCGACGGGCACAGTCATCGTTCAGTATTTTATATTTACTATTGCAAAATTACTGAGCTCAACATAATATTATTTATGAGCCATCAAGGAGACTTTCACAAAATATTACTAAACCTTCTTCGTATTTCTTTATACCTTAAAAATAATGGGCCTTATCACCTGTGACTTTAATATTAGAAGTAAACATAAATAAAACTCAAGGCCTCACCAGAATTTAAACAACAGTTTTTCTCCACGTGTCCCAAATTTTCGTTAAAACTTAATTATGAAAAAGAGCGTTGAAATAACTTCGTTACTGGCTTAAACATCAATCATTCTAGCTAGAGGAATAGACCTGCCGTATAAAATAACGACTGTTTTTTTCGTAAAGTAACTTTTTTACTGTCTCTGGTCATAGCTTAAGCAATTAAAAGTTTGAGAAAGTAGTCGTGTTTTTATTTCGTTTTTTTTTTCTCTTTTCACTGTTACTCGGGAAAATCGTGGTGAGAAAAGTATTGCTCGAATTATGTAGCTTTGATGAAACTGAAAATAAACGATGACAGATGATGATTGTAAAGTTTTAACGATTACTAAGAGGGTAATTAACTATAAAAATCTAATAAGTCCATCAGATAGATTTCCAAAATATGGGACATGTATTTTTTCTTTTTTCACGTAAGCAAACAATGAAGACGATAAAATGCTTTGAAAACTCTTGCGACGTCATATTCTTAGACATAAGCATGACATTTTTTTGTGGTTAGTGACGTCACAAACCCCCACTCAAATCTTGGACGCGTTCTATCTTCGTCAATTTTTATTGATTTGATAAAACAAAAAATACGTATCCAATATTTTTCGATAATTAACAGACGGACTAATTAGAATCATATTTTTGTATGTCAGTAAACATCCCTATTATTGTCCATGCCTGAATTGGTACAACTCAGTGGACTTCGCATTTATTTAGGAAATGTGTGATTATGTACCTACTGTGTTGAGCAATACATTTTTGAATTTATTTCTGAGAGTACAAAAAAAAATAATATGACAAAACATTCCTGCAAGTTATAATAATAATATATAATAATATTCCACAACTATCACACAACGCCATCTAGTCCCAAGCTAAGCAGAGCTTGTGTTATGGGTACTAGACAACTGATAAACATACTTATATATATCTAAATACATACATATTATAGATAAATTACACCCAGACACAGAACAAATGATCGTGCTCATCACACAAACATTTGTCCTGGGTGGGAATCGAACCCACGACCTCCGGCATAGCAGTTAGGGTCACTAACCACTAGACCAACAGGCCAGTCCAAGTTAGTTAGCTTCTTAGTTCACGCGTTTTTGAGATTTGACTGTGTTTTTGATTTGCAGTATGTGGGTTAACGATGGCCACTATAGATAGTTATGAAATATAGACTAGGTACTAGCTAATGCCCGCGGCTTCGTCTGCATGAATGTCGGTTATCGCGACCAAAAGTAATATTTATCTCTTGGGCAGAGCGAAAGGGAGTGTCAGACTTCTACTGACTAAAAACCACCCATGTTCCTTCTTATCCATTTATGTCGAGGCCGCGGTATCTATTACAACAACCCGCAGCCCCGACGGGCGTCGGCCCTTCCATGTTGCTGACATCCCTTTGATGCGCGCGTGGAACACGTGCCCGCTACAACTCAAAAATTATCCAACGGGAAGATAAAATCGGGATAAAAACTAGTTTATGTGTTAATCTAGGTTATAAACTATCTCGGCCTTGGTTTATCTCGCATGCCGTCACTTTCTTTTGAATATTATCGAAGTGAGACGGCTGCGAGATAAACCAAGTATAAGTTAAAGCCAGGTTTAACCACTTTTGTAATAAGGCCGTATGTGCACAAAATTTTAACCAAATCCCTTTAGTAGTTTGTGCGTGAAAGAGTAACAAACATTATACACTCACAAACTATCGCCTTTATAATATTAGTGTGATAAAGTAAGAATTTATGAATTGAAATATTTATAAGGCTATAAATAATATCGGAGGCAAACTCTGATATCAGGTTGACACTAACCACACAGTGAAGACGAAGATTCGAATACCTACACTCATTCGGCGTGAGCATAATTTAATCAAATATTGCAAGTAAGTTTTTGTTCAAAATCGACAATAAACTATTCAGTATCCACATGCCACAACCTTTTTTTTTTGGCGGGTGAAAAATCATCGAATAACCCCTCCCGCTCTTGGGCAGAGCGAAAGGGAGTGTCAGACTTCTACTGACTAAAAACCACCCATGTTCCTTCTTAGCCTTCTATGTCGAGGCCGCGATAACTAGTGTACAACCCGCGGCCCCTTCGGGCGTGGGCCCTTTCGGGCCCTTCCGTTGTTGCTGACATCTCTTTGAGGCGCGCGTGGAACACGAACGCGCCGTCGACACGGCCTGTTTTCGTCGTAAGACGGACGGACGGTGAGTTAGCCCATCACTCACCGTCCACAGGCTCGCGTCTACGGTGGCCGGAGGTCATCACATGGCCCCCGACGCCCGGAGCGCCTCCCGCGGACATGCCACAACCTTAGAGGCAAAATTGTAAGGTTACTTATGAAGATTTCTTATGTACCAGCTACCCTCAAAGTTATCTTTCACCGAATTCTTTATACCTACCTAGACATGCAAAATGAGTTTCCAGTTTCAACTAGGAAACCTATTTAGTTTCCAAATAAGATGTACACATATTACATTAGAGACCCGCTACTTATAAGGATCAGGAGGCACCAACTTTGCCACCAAAGTCCAACGTTCGACCAACTTTAATTAAAGTTGGTCAATCCTTTAAATTGTGGAGAAGCTTAGCTCAAAATCTGACTCGCAAAAAATGTACGGTAAAATTTGCAAGTCCCCATCAAGGGTGCATTATGAACAGTAATACAACCGTACAAGGTTTCATTTGTAATTGTGGCTCGTTCCAGTCCTTAACCTCTAGGCGTCCTTTGTTCTAACTCTTTACAACCCGCTAGGTGGTTGGGGGAAGTCATGAGAGGTAGCGGCGGACAGTGATTACATATTTACGTGAGGAGTCGTGAAGCAAACATGCATAATTATTATATAAAGGACTCCAGTTTACCAGCAATAACGCTTGCGTAAAGTTTGGGCGGGCACGAGCACGTGAAGACTTGGTTTGATGGACAGAATGCTTGGTGAAGGCTTCAATAAGGGTACGTTTACACCCTGTATGAACCTGATCCGATGGAATGCTGCAGAAGCAATCTCGACGGCTTAAGTGTTTAAGATACTTATAACTCGACCGATTTCCATTTTTCCATTTTAGTTTGGATTTGATTAAAAATAGTGGTCGACAAAAAAATACTTTTTGTATGTAACAAAAACTTGATAACTTTTGTCTACTTATGTTAACAACAAGGATAGAGATAACAGAAACATAATTAGAATGTTTCCAATACGAATAGTTTTTCCGTTATTTGATTTTAAAGAATAAAAACTTTAGTTTTTATGATCATAATAATGGTTTTTGGAACATTTATGGCAACGTAACTTAAGATTTAATTTTGTATTTTGCTTCAGAGACATCTCGTTGTAAAGTCCGCTAGGATACATTGACTGCACTTGCCCTGATATCGTTTTTCTATCGTAGATGTTTAGTCTTGATGAAATATTTTACTGTTTTACCCAAATTTTCAAGAAAGTCCAACTGTAAATGTGGAAAATGGATTTTCGAAGAAATACTACAACTTAAAGACTTACATGTAAATAGCAGCTTCTCGGCAATACTTTTTTTTTCGCTTGTGACTTCCGAGAAAATTGGAAGTTGTAACACAAAAATGAGACCTGATGAAATCAAAATAAATATGGCGTTTCAATGAGGGTAAATAGGTAATTCAAAATTAGTAAGCACTTTTACTGTTACAAAATTTTGTTGACCAGTGTTAAATCAACCATTTTAATCTTACATCTTCCCTTCAAAGGGTTCACCAGGTGATTTTTACTTAATAACTAACCTCAAAATTTACTTACTCATCGTCTGAGCTGTTTTATTTAATTGCTCAATCCAAGAACATTTTTAAAGATTTTCTTTACAGCAATAAATCACTCCAAACTGTTCCAAATTAAAATGTCAAATGTCATCTAATAAATCTTCTGCCCCTTCCTTCCATCTCTCAAAACTTGCGACAAAGTGCTAATTATGTTAGCATTTAATTTCTTCAGGAAGTCGAAAGTTTAATTCTCTAAATGTTTGAGGAAACGCCTACGAACCAAATCTGAATGTGAAATTCCGCAAACACAGGCCTGAGGCCTTTTTCCGTTTGAATTTTACGTGTTGGCCTTTTTTCTGTGATTCAGAGTTTTTGAGATATTTTTGTGACGTTTAGGTTAACGATACATTGGTCGGAAGTAGGTACACTGATAATGGAGAGAGACTTTTGTATAGTAATCAGTTAGGAAATTCACTAATGTTATGTGACAGAACTTTTTTATAATTTTGCTTATCAGTTATTTTCACAGATGGAAATGGCATCATCGTAATCATCTATTTCTCCACCATGTTAGCGTTGAATTGTAGCCTAACCAGATGCAGCTGTGTACCAGTATTATACATGGAGAGACAGCCTATCTGGCCTCTACAACCCCGTTAGTACAAGATAATACGATATCCCTAGGTTAGACTTGAAGGATATGAAATTAACATGTTTAAACAAATAAACGAATGAATGCTTTCTTAAATTAAACGATTTCCATAGCATTTTTGCTTATTGCTTTAAAAAAGGTTTTAGTTTTTCTTATGACAATCAGAAAATAATTCTTAGAAAGAGACAAGAATACTTTCATTTTGCATGATTTTTAAGGAATTAGTAAAAAAATTTACGATGATTATCGTCTAATTGTTAAAACAAGAGAATTTCATTTTCGTGTTTATGATTAAGATGAAATCAATTTTCTCCTTAGGTTTGGGTACTTAACATCACTGTTTAATTTGTGTAGGAGGTAATAAATGCAAAGAAGCTATTTAAGCTCTAGTCAAATTTCCAAATCCAGTGCGGTAATCGGGACGATTGCACCGATTGTGTCTGCTTAATAACAACTATAGAGATACTAGCTGAGCCACGCATGCGTTGCATTGCACCTTTTTCTACCTACCCTACTTTCGGTTGGGGTTAGGAGGGCGAAAAGTACTCTATGACCAATTCTCATAACTACTGAATACACACACAAAATTTCATGAAAATCCCTCAAGCCGTTTCCGAGGAGTATGGCCGCTAACACTGTGACACGAGAATTTTAAAGTTCGTTATCGCTGCGGAATCATTTAATAGTCGATATGCAATGTGATGTCAATCATCAAAAGTGACCTTTGCTGCAGACTAGTCTAATGTGTCTTTGGCAGTCCAAAAAACAACGTCATTACCGTTAAAAACTTTTTTAAGGATATCTTGAAACTTAGATTCTATTATCTGTTTTTTTGTATCAGTGGCATCACACAAAGTTATGCTCATCACAATATGAACTTTTTTCAAGGACCTCTTGAAATAACCAACATTCCAAAATTAAAATTTTGTCTCGTCATCACCTAAAAACAAAAGAGGACACAATTAATATTCCCCACGGCTTGTTTTAGAAGGCGCCAAAGTTTAAAAGGAGCACATGCCCCCATAGAAAAGATAACTCATAAATCTTTGGAAACTTTCAACACCGTTCAAGACTGTCGGAATTTTCTAGGAACGGTACAATACGAGCTGGTTGGGAAGTATAATATAATGGTTCAGTAAAGTTTGTGGTAGGGGGAGTGTCGCTATTCTTCTTGGAAAAGGACGTTTTTAACATTTTATTTAGTGTTTGTAGTTTGTGTTTTGAGACGTGTTGTTAGTATTATCCGCAATAGTAGTTTTGATCTGTAACTTGGAAAATAGCCTATTTTTGTTTAAGTTTTCAAAAATGAGGAATAGGCATGGACTTGAGGATGATAATTAAAGTGCATTGGATCAGTGATCGCTAGTGACAATAGTGTCAAAATCTTTTAAACGGGAGTAGAGAGCTAGAGAAATTAAAAGTTATTTATTCAAATGACTGAATTGTGCTGATATCAGTACCTACTTTTTGAACGTCAAAAAACTTTGACATTACGAGGAACTGTCTCTTGTAAACACAAGAGACAGTTCCTCAAAACACCCGCCCTTCGACACTTTCTAGAGCGTGGCCACACACGACGCAGAATAAGTTTGACTTGTACTGATCAACTCAATGCCTATTGAAACGGAGTCGAGTAAAAAAGGTAAGTTAAAAAGGGTAGGTTGGTGCTACATTTATGCGGATAGTATAAAGAAGAACAAAATAATTCCTTTTTTGGATAGTGCAAAAAAGAACGACTGCAGAATACCAGATAGCTATTCTACAGTTCCCAAACCGAGTTAAAATTACAGTACATAAATGTCTGAAAAGGCTTCGTACTTTTCGCTTAGCTAATTACGCCCCACTCTGCCAAAAAAATAAAGAAAATGAATCGTGATTTAGGTACCTATGTTAAAAGTATAATTATGTAAATCAGAAGGACATTTTTGCGGGTAGCGTTTTCTCGGATACAAGGGTAGTTGATTTACATTTTGAAGCCAAGTGCGTGCGGTCAAGCCTTTCGTAAATATTCTTTTTATCAAAACCCGCTTTATATTTCAATTAACTCTAATGATCTTACAAAAGATAAAGCCTGGAAATAAAGATGAATGACCAATGATATTCTCGTTATTATATAACATTTCTTTTGTGTTGAAATGAGCACTCTATATAGGAATTATTTTATGTTGTGTCACGAGATTTCCAAATTGCAGATATGGTGCACAGCCGAACCTCTAGCGTCCGGCCCTGGTTCAAGCCATGGTCCGAGGCGAGAGGGAATCTGGATGCCGTGGCCTCCTTCTGCGAAACAGTGATACAGTGGAGGAGGTGGTGGAACGTAAAAGGAAGAAAACCTCTCGTCCCAGTCACCGCATGAGATGCTCTGGGCGTCGGGGGCCTCATGATGGCTTCCGACAACCGTAGATGTGGACCTGTGGATGATGAGTAATTGGCTAGCTCACCGTTCGTTCGTCTTATAACGACGATAAACCGTGTCACCGGTGCGTTCGTGTTCCACGCTCGCCTCAATAAGATGTCAGCAATATTGCAGGGTCTCCCCAGCGCCGACGCCGCCGGGCTGCGGGTTGTTCGAAAGTGATACCACGGCCTCGGATACAAAGGGCTAAGAAGGAACATGGGTGATGTTGAGTCAGTAGAAATCTGACACTCCTTTCCGTTCCGTTTAGAGCGGGAGGAGTTATTTGATGACTTCCCAACATCCAATAAAAAAAGAAAACTTGCATAGCCGACAAAATTCCTCTTTGAAACATCACTCGGTCCTGAGAGATCCTTGTTTCACAATAAGTTGATATACAAAGATATACGGCCCTCCTTAACCGTCCAGAGTTGATTGTCGCTTACATGAACAACAATTTCTATTTGTCTTTTTTAGTTCGATGCAAAGAGATACTTGAATGTCGTTGATTTTATGCCTTTTGACTTAAAGTTGTGTGGTAATCTGTTATACTCGTGATGGGAAGGAATCATTAAAATGTCGCGAGGAAGGTTTATGTAAGAAGAGGAAGACTAAATACTCGTTGGGTGGACTCAACATCATCATTTCAGCCGAAAGACTGCTGGACATAGGCCTTCCCTAAGTGTCGCCATGTTGACCGGTCTCGCGCGCCTCGCATGCAGCGGATCCATTCAACCTTCACCAGGTTATCGGTCCACCTAGTGAGACGCCTATCAATGCAACGTCTTCCGGATCGCGGTCGTCACTCCAGAACTTTTCGGCCCTATCGGCCATCCGTTCTGCGACCAATGTATGTGAACTTTTCAACTTTATTAAACGTTTATTAATTGGGAATTGCCAAAAAATTAACCAAGTCGACTTTGCCGTAGCAGAACAACTTGTTTTTTGTTTCACACATCCCAAAATTCACATCCACAAGACCTAACTGGACTTTAATATTAAAGTTAACTAATGTTTTGAAACTTCATCAATGTTGGACAGTTCTTATTTATGTAACGTAAACTTTTCCAATAAACTACTAACATGGCCTGTATTTGTTGGAATAATAGAATTTAGTTAAGCGGAATTTTAAAAAGTTTCGCCTCAAATTGGTCGAACAAAGGGTGTGTACGTGGTACGTATTTAAGACAAAATGCGGTGTAAAGAAGTGCATACACCGAGTGCGTTTATTTATGTGCTGAGCTTTTACATTCAGCATATCCAGTACAGTACGCTCGAATTCCTGATGTACAAAGATTTTTTATTTACTAGTACATTAGCACTGAAAGCACGTCCACCGCATGGTACTGCATCGTATAACTTCGATTTTTGTGGATTATAATGAATTTTGTCACAATAAAAACTTACAAATCCTGACTCCAGGCTGCTACATACTGTAAAATAATTTAAGAAAAATCACAATAACACGATTGCTGAGATAGGTTTACTCCCTATGACATAGAGGTCAGATATACCTAGCTAGAGAAAAGAAATACAGAATGCAGGTTGCAACTGCGTTTTTTTTTTTCAATTTTAATGCCAACGCCAACCTCTCGAATTCTCATTCAAATATAGTAGATGGTAAAAAGTAACAATAATAAAGTGTATAACTAAAGCAATTACTCCTCCTAATTTATTGAGAATTGATCGTAAAATTGCATAAGCAAATAAAAAATATCATTCTGGTTGGATATGAACTGGAGTTTATTGTTTCGTATTTAAGCATCCGCCGATCTTTTGATATTATTTTACAGCCTTACCAGCTCATTATAATTTTCATTTTTAAATAAGATAAAAATAGGTTTAATTATCATCAATTGGGCATTCTTCTTTCGGTGCACATCTGCTCATGCCTTGTTACATGCTTGTAATCAGTTACAGACATGTAATTCTCACAATATTTCCAGCTTTCGGTATTTATTGGTTTATCATTTTAGATCAAACATCAAATACCTGACGGCACGGTAGGCGCAGTTGCTCAAGCAATGGCAGCGTGTCGCGGGTTCGATTCCCGCACGGAACAAATATTTGTATGACCTACAGATAGTTGTTCCGGGTCTGGGTATTTGTGTATGTGAGTTTAAATGTTTGTGAACGCACCCACCATACAAGAGAAAATCCTAGTGTGGGGCAACGTTTTAAAAAACAAAATATATATGCACATCAAAATAAGAGACTGTTTTAAATTGAATTAAACTCAAAGTATAGTAAAATTGAACACCACGATTGAAAACCCAGTGTGCATAAGTCCTAACATAGATTTAATAAGTAAAACCCAGGGATTAAACAAAGTTAGAAACTTGACCTAATATATTGTTAGTAGAGCCGAGTTTAGCTTAACGATTAGAGTTTCAGTGGCTTCACTAACATATGTGTTAATCCAGGCAGACAGTTATGGTGAAGTCTAGTTCGGTTTGATTCAGTTAGTAGCAGTTTAACCTAATTTGTACTAAGTTAATTAGGTTTTGATAATTAGCTAATGTACAGATGTTAGTAATTTCAGGGATGTTGGGAATGTCCTTATAATGGTTAGACCTTATTTAGGCGTCGTTTAAACACATTAATGGTCATTTACACTATGTATTATTAAATTGACTGTGTAAATCATTTACACGTGCTTTTATTTGAGCTGAGAGGATTGTTGAGAGTTGATGCTAACAGATTTGTTATCGCAGTTTATCTTTATCGCATAATGAAGTGCTGTGAGTGTGTGTGTGAGTTTATTAGCAGTTTCCCAAAAAGAATAAAATAAATTATGTAAACGTAGTGAATATCTGGTTTTCAGTATTATTAGTTACGAAGTTCTTGTTCACACCTTTGTCAGTTCCTTAGAAACTAGTGTCAAATAAAATAAAATAACTATTTTATCTTAGCCCTTTATGTAGAAGCCGCGGTATCTCTTACAACAACCTGCAGCCCTGACGGACAACATCCCGCTGCCCCTACGGGTAGCTAACACGCCTCTTTTTTTGCGGGTGGAAAATCATCAAATAACCCCTCTCGCTCTTAGGCAGAGCGAAAGGTAGTGTCAGACTTCTACTGACTAAAAACCAGCCATGTTCCTTCTGAGCCCTAATGTCGAGGCCGCTTAACTTGTGAACAACCCGCAGCCCTAGCTAACACCACTTAGCATAACATTGCAGCTGCATAGCTAAGAGCTCACTTGCATACATTTGCATTCAACCTAATTCCCAGACCAGCAGGGCCAACGTATCTTTTAAATGACAGTGGCTAACCTATAGTGCCTATCAATTACTGTCAAATGGTTCCATTTCGTACTAAACCATAACCAATTTGACAGTTAATCCATAGACAATATGATAGCCACTGTCATTTAAAAGATACGCAATAGCCCTGCAGAACACTAATAGAAGGAACAAAAAGGGCGAAAAAAGGGAAGGTTTTGTAACTGAAACGGAATGATGCTGATACTGCTAGCCTGTATCATCCTACTGCAGGGGAAAGGCTCTCTCTTTATCTTAGCCCTTTATGTAGAGGCCGCGTTATCTCTTACAACAACCTGCAGCCCTGACGGGACAACATCCCGCAGCCCCTACGGGTAGCTAACACGCCTCTTTTTTTGCGGGTGGAAAATCATCAAATAACCCCTCCCGCTTTTGGGCAGAGCGAAAGGGAGTGTCAGATTTCTACTGACTAAAAACCAGCCATGTTCCTTTTGAGCCCTAATGTCGAGGCCGCGGTAACTTGTGAACAACCCGCAGCCCTAGCTAACACCACTTAGCATAACATTGTAGCTGCATAGCTAAGAGCTCACTTGCATACATTTGCATTCAACCTAATTCCCAGACCAGCAGGGCCAACGTATCTTTTAAATGACAGTGGCTAACCTATAGTGCCTATCAATTACTGTCAAATGGTTCCATTTCGTACTAAACCATAACCAATTTGACAGTTAATCCATAGACAATATGATAGCCACTGTCATTTAAAAGATACGCAATAGCCCTGCAGAACACTAATAGAAGGAACAAAAAGGGCGAAAAAAGGGAAGGTTTTGTAACTGAAACGGAATGATGCTGATACTGCTAGCCTGTATCATCCTACTGCAGGGGAAAGGCTCTCTCTTTATCTTAGCCCTTTATGTAGAGGCCGCGTTATCTCTTACAACAACCTGCAGCCCTGACGGGACAACATCCCGCAGCCCCTACGGGTAGCTAACACGCCTCTTTTTTTGCGGGTGGAAAATCATCAAATAACCCCTCCCGCTTTTGGGCAGAGCGAAAGGGAGTGTCAGATTTCTACTGACTAAAAACCAGCCATGTTCCTTTTGAGCCCTAATGTCGAGGCCGCGGTAACTTGTGAACAACCCGCAGCCCTAGCTAACACCACTTAGCATAACATTGTAGCTGCATAGCTAAGAGCTCACTTGCATACATTTGCATTCAACCTAATTCCCAGACCAGTAGGGCTATTGCGTATCTTTTAAATGACAGTGGCTAACCTATAGTGTCTATCAATTACTGTCAAATGGTTCCATTTCGTACTAAACCATAACCAATTTGACAGTTAATCCATAGACAATATGATAGCCACTGTCATTTAAAAGATACGCAATAGCCCTGCAGAACACCAATAGAAGGAACAAAAAGGGCGAAAAAAGGGAAGGTTTTGTAACTGAAACGGAATGATGCTGATACTGCTAGCCTGTATCATCCTACTGCAGGGGAAAGGCTCTCTCTTTATCTTAGCCCTTCATGTAGAGGCCGCGTTATCTCTTACAACAACCTGCAGCCCTGACGGACAACATCCCGCAGCCCCTACGGGTAGCTAACACGCCTCTTTTTTTGCGGGTGGAAAATCATCAAATAACCCCTCCCGCTCTTGGGCAGAGCGAAAGGGAGTGTCAGACTTCTACTGACAAAAAACCACCCATGTTCCTTCTGAGCCCTAATGTCGAGGCCGCGGTAACTTGTGAACAACCCGCAGTCCTGACGGGTAGCTAACACCCCTTAGCAAACATTGTAGCTGCATAGCTAGAGCTCACTTGCATACATTTGCATTCAACCTAATTCCCACACCAGAATACTAATATAAGGATCAAAAAGGGCGAAAAAAGCAAAGATTTTGTAACTGAAACGGAATGATACTTGTTCAGCCGTGAACATATCTACATACATAGCTACACGCGCCAGCAACAGCATCACAGCGTCAGCATTAAGAGCGACATACATTCGTTCCACGCGCCGGCAACACCAGCACACCGTCAGCGCTACGAAGTGGCCTACTGAGATCTTCGCTTCATCGGCTCGATACACACACAGCACACATGTAAATAGCTATCAATGTGCATTTACCACAAAATATGTATATAATTAAGTTCATTATTTGTAATAAATTAGTCATCAAGCTGGAGTCGAGTGTGATTCATCTCCTATACCTCCTCTCACTGTGGCCAAGACACCTTTAGCCATCATCGGTCCTGTGGGATCGGCAGTGAGAAAACCATTTCCTGTGTACATTGCACGACGTACACGAACCCCTATTTCTACCCAAGTTCCGTCTGTTACCGTAGGTCTCCTTGTAACAGACATCCCTCACGTAAACGGTTTGTATGGTAGGCTAGGGCGTTAGGTCAACTTAAACTAGGGTGGTAACTGAGTAGGTAATTACAATAGGACTAGGTTTACTAGGGTGCTAGGTAGTTACTGTAGGGCTAGGTATATAGTCAGTCGGGTTTTAGGTACGAACCAGGCTCAATTGTCTCAATCCCAGCCACATCGTTCGCACTTGGAATAAACGGCCGTCCTAAGCAGTAAGCCCCGGTGCATACAATACTGATACTGTTAGCCTGTATCATCCTACTGGGCAAAGGCTCTCTCTCTCTCTCTCTCCCCATGACTTCCAGTTATATTTCAATCTAAGGCCAATGTGGACCACTGGTCGTTGCTCTTGTCCAGATCATCTCGCTATCTTCTACAAGGTCGACCGCGACGCCTTTTGACTGTGTCAGGGCTCCAGAAAGTGGCTATTTTGGCCCACAGCACATTGGGCATGCGGCAGACGTGCCCTGTCCAGTCTCACTTAAGCTTAGCGGCTTTTTGAGTAACGTCAGCAATTTGTGTTTTGGAGCACAGTGTTTGACGCCTAGAATGCTGCGCTCTATTACACGTTGGCAGCCCTTGAGTTTAAACTTTAGAATCTTTGTCAAAGACCAAGTCTGGAATCCATAAGTCAGAGTCACAATCTTAACCGCGTTCAAGAGCTGTCAATGTCGTAATCACTCTGGAATATACTAACATTAACTGATAGCTGTTTAGACAATGTTCATATTTCATAGCTGTCTTACCAATAGGTTTTATATTACCCAGTATCAAATAGATTGTGGAGGTCAGATAGGCAGTCGCCCCATGTAAAATATTGGTATTCAGCTGCAACCCGACAAAATCAAAATATTTTATTTGGGCACTTTTAAAACGTCGACAAAAAAGGTCGATCGGTGCATTGGTCGATTCCTAAGGATATGAACGGGCAAGAAACTCCAGGTTACTATTTTAATCTTTTGAAATGGTTTGGAATAGTGAAAGTCGCCCCCAACGAAGTTAGGAAAAAGCTAGGCAGATGATGAGACCTGCCCTTACCTGACCTTAGATGTGATCACGTCGTTGTCATTTGTGAAATCTGGTTTTAATTAGCTTTAAATCTTAACACGAAGAATTAAGTATGAAAATGTAACTACACCGCGGTTCGCTCCTGCTATCGCGTTGCCCAATTATACTAAAATTACTCCTTTAATAAATGAAAATCCTTGGGAGCCTTAATTTTAACCTGTGCCGTGCAAAATGCGAAGGTCTTTTGAATAATTCAAACGCAGTGTACGGTACAAATGTAGCCGTGGAGAATGGGCAGTGGCTCTCAAAGTTTTGAGGTAAGCGCTGTCAGAGAGTTTTTTTTTTGTTAAATCAGCTCTTTTAAAACTAAAATATAGAAGTTTTAAATAGGCAGCGTGTTGTTTTTTGTTACTGATAGGCCAAATTAGTGGAAAATTTTCACTGAGTTACATTGTACTGCGTTAATGTTATAGAACTACAAAAAAAATAAGGGAAATTCATTTAAGGGAATGACTACACTAAGCATTGGCGTGAATCGATCGTGTAATATCACTTGCCTCATATAGTTTGGCACAGCTGTGTTGAAACGCGTTGAGACGCGTCGTCCGAAACGAAACGAAACCAAGTGCATGACATTGTTTTTACTTCCTAAAGCCACATAACATCATATTCCACCTGTAATTCCTGAAGAGTCAGGTAGAGGTGTACCCTTTCAGTATATCCACATTTCGACAGCTATGTTTAAGTAAACATGCTAAAAATCCCTTTTTCAGGATAAATGGTATATACAATCTCAAACTCAAAGCATTTATTTCAATTAAACCATTACTGGCACTTTTGAATGTCATAAGAACAATTCATAAAACAAAACTGCGAAAAACTAAGAGTGCAATACGTAATACCGAAAGACACCACGCCGAACCACACGCCGCCGAATGCCCGCAACGACGAACACTGCAAGCATGAAAGCACGCAGCGCCGCACACCGCAACAACGAATGCAGGAGACTTCGAATCACGGAACAACGAATGCACGCCGCAACGCGCAACCGCCACCCCGCGACCCGGCGCCCCGCGCACCCGTCACCACGGCACGCGCCCGCGCGCCCCCGCAACCACAGCACTCGCCGCTGGCAACATCCGGCAGAAGAACGGGCAAGAAACTCCATGGACACTGTTTTAAATCAGAATATTGTTACAAAATCTTGGTACATTACATCATTCATGTTGAGATGGTATATTATGTGAGAACTATGTAGCCAGACGTGCAAGTTAAGAGCGTTCGGAGTAAAAAAATATAAACAAGTCAAAATACATATATATATATATTTATAAACCATGGCAACTAAGAGATGACCAGTCTCCACTGACAGCGCCCGTTCACGAACATGACGCATGGATCAGCACCATTCAACTCAACCATTTTGAAGTGAACCAAATGATCCGACACACGCGCCACCATCAGCGAGACATTTGAGTGAGCATGACATTCTCTCAATAGTGTCAGTGACCGTGTCATTTTAAAAACTTATAATAATATTATTGAACTAGCTGTTGCCAGCGGCTTCACCCGCTACAACTCGAAAATTATCCCACGGATCATAAAATTGGGATAAAAACTATCCTATATGTTAATCCAGGGTATAACCTATCTACATACCAAATTTCAACCAAATCGGTCCAGCCGTTTATGCGTGAAAGAGTAACAAACATCCACACATCCATTCTCACAAACTTTCACATTTATAATATTAGTAGGATAACTAGCTGTTGCCAGCGGCTTCGCCCGCTACAGCTCGAAAACTAAACCAAAGGGAAGATAAAATCGGGATAAAAACTAGCCTATGTGTTAATCCAGGTTATAAACTATCTGTACACCAAATTTTATCCAAATCTGTTCAGTCGTTTTTGCGTGAAAGAGTAACCAATTTCCATCCACACATACTTACAAACTTTCGCGTTTCTAATATTAGAAGGATACACTTTTAGCAACTAAAATTTGATTCTGATTCACGTATTTTGCTGTTTCCCAAAACTTGTCAGACGTAGCGACGCATTATTACGTAAACACAGTAGGATTAAGTTATCTTACTAGCAATTAATAATCTTAATTCTATTTAGCAACTAACATCGTTACCTAATAATTACGTAGGTAACTAAGCGTTGTTTCAAGGAAACCAATTACCTTTGGTCATGTTTTCCCAGTAAATACACAATTTTCCATTTAATTTAACTCTTGAACAATTTTCCCGGAGGAAATTAATTACTTGACTGTTTCACGAAATCTGATATTTTAATAAATGTCGGTTTTAAGTCTTATACAAAGATTAGTTTAAGTCTTACACGCAATCACTTAAGACTTAAACGAATATTTCTGGGGTAATCTTGTCATGAACTGAGTATTTAATTCAAAAGTGCGTGGTAGTATAAGTGTTTACTTATTTAATTATTTAAACACAAATAATGTGCGGAGGCATACTTAATGCCAATGACATTTTCTACCAGTACTTTTGGGTGATGCAGAGACAAACTGCTGTATATGCAATTGAGGAAATTGTGAATTTATTCGATTAAATAAAACAAATGCTAATATAATTATAATATAAAGTAATTATAAACCATAAATCTATACTAAAAATATTTAGAGGATTATTGTATGTTACGAATAAATTTAAAAACTACTGGACTGATTTGAAAATTTCTTTCACCTTTAGGAAGCTGGCAGTCACCGGGTGACATAGGTTTTTTATCTCTGTATTTCCATGGGATCGGGAACGAAGCGGGCAAAACCGCGTGACGTTCGCTAGTATAAAAATAATCGGAACTCGGCTATAATAATGCCGATTGTGTGAAAACAGTCATGGCAGTAGCATATATAACGAAAATAAAAGAAAACTAGCACGGCTAAGTAGGCTTTACAAGTTTACGAGTAATAGTTGACCAACTTATAAAATGTACTTGTATGAAATATTTTCCCATACATAATGTATGGGAGCGCAGGTCTTAAAACTCCAAATTAATGTAAGTTTTTTTTATTTTATAATAAAAATAATCGTTCGGAGGCAGGTAGGTAGGGTGCGGTTAATCAGTTTCATAAGTTCACATATTTTGATTGGGCAACTACGGACCCTACATTGTGCGTAGTTTGACAAGCACTTGGCTTGGCACTTGGGTTTTATGATATTAAAAAATGTACAAAACAAGATGATTTAATGAATAAAGGAAACAATGATACCTATCCTATTTGAAAAAACTTGTCTACCTGAATCTGAATTTTGATTAAGAATACTTCGAGGTAAAGGCAAATCATTTCAGCTGACAGCATTCATAATATCTTAAAGCATTGCAATTATAATAAATGTCGGTTCAAAGTGCTACACAAAGATTAGTTCAACCAATATTTTGATAAACTTAAATCGGTTAATCAATCAACGTTCACTGTTAACTAAGGGATCAACAGATAGTTTTGGGTCAAATAACAGTTAAGTCGATTATTAGTTTGGCTTCAACTTTGTAACGCCTTGGCGCCCCGGTTCTGATTTCAGTTTTGAATTACAAGAAAGTGTACAGAATCTGTTTGCAAATAAATTTGGCTTTCCTTGAAAACGCTTTGGCGCCTTCTTGAATAGTTTAGGTAAAATTGTTTAAATGATTTAACATCTTTTTTGGAACTTGTTCCACTAAAACAAAACAAAAACTAAGTTTATTTTTCAATTCAATAATGGACTGAATTGGTACATTGTTATTATTATTAAATCTAGCCCATACTGTTGAGAAGCTCTTGGCTTAGTAAGAACTGCCCCTCGGGTCGATCGTTAGGTAAAGCTGTGCTTGCCTAGGTCGGTCTGTGGATGGGTGACCGCCCGACATACAGAGTTTCCTCCGTGCCTCGGAAAGCACGTTAAGCTGTTGGTCCCGGCTGCCATGTATAGATCTTTGGCAGTCGTAATTTACCAAAGAGTATCGTATTACCTAGTATTAACTGGGTTGTGGAGGTCAGATAGGCAGTCACTCCATTTAAATTACTGGTCTCAGCTGCATCCGGTTAGACAGGAAGCCGAGCACAACATAGTTGGAAAAAGGCTAAACAGATGATCTAGCCCATACCGTCCCACAGCAGTGCAAATGCTTCCCTCCATTCCTTCCAACGATCACGATTCCGTGCAGACACCGCTCCGTGAGCACATCCAGTTCGCCCCGCCATATTATTCAGCTTAGTAGTCGGCCGCGACCCCGTGTGCTTGTTTCTGGGCACTAATTAAAATTAGGAACTAATGAAAAATATTAGTCATGGACCATTTTTTAAAGCTTTAAAAAATGGTCCATGACTAATATTTTTCATTATAGCTTATCTACATAATATATCAATAAACAGGGTGGAATTTTGTAATGCCGCCTGGAGGGAAAGTACTCTTAATACTGCAGATAGAAAATTTTACTCAAACGAAACATTCCTTCATTTTTGAATAGAAAGCAAACTGCATTCAAAGATTTTCGATAATTCTCTTCTCCCACACCCGGGAATCGAACCGGCTAAAATCTGAAAAAATTAGACCCTGTACTTTTATTGCATCGATATGATTTGATTGCATGATAAATTAAATGAAAGAAAAACCAGGAAATCTTAAATTTATTTTAGTTGACTGGCCTGTTGGTCTAGTGGTTAGTGACCCTAACTGCTATGCCGGAGGTCGTGGGTTCGATTCCCACCCAGGACAAATATTTGTGTGATGAGCACGATCATTTGTTCTGTGTCTGGGTGTAATTTATCTATAATATGTGCGTATTTAGAAATATATAAGTATGTTTATCAGTTGTCTAGTACCCATAACACAAGCTCTGCTTAGCTTGGGACTAGATGGCGTTGTGTGATAGTTGTGGAATATTATTATTATTATTATTATTATTTAATTATTGCTGTCAAATTGAAACTTTTTTCAGTGTTGACAGTACAAGCATGTTGTTATGTCATTCGTTTCTGTCATTTCATTTTGTTCAAGAGGTTTCGAGAATGGCTTAGATTTTTAGATTTACGATAAGACCCGGTAGGTGGCGCTGCTGTCCGTGCAGGACCACGTCTGCCAGGTCCGCTAGTTAACTATAAAGCATTTAAGTACCTATAGTTGTGGAACAGCAACGAGTAGTGCAAGTCATTTGCTTATATTAGTCTTGTATTAGATCGATAAGCTAGTTAGCTACAGAAAACCTTACGTGTTGTAGTATTCTGCCGTATCCATCTTCCTTTCCTTATTTCAAATCAAATCAAATCATTTATTAGTTCGCAAAACATGGGTAAATTTGGTGCAAAGATGTTGTACATAAGTTATCCATCTTCATCTCTCCATGTTCTGCCGTCACATGGGCATGCAAAACATAAACAATTAAAATATTAGTTTTTTTAACAATCACTATAAAAATATACAGTGTTAGAAAAATTATAGAATTACATTATTACAAAATTACATGTCAAAATTCCCTTATATTCCGTATTCCCATATATTTCCCTTGTATTCCCATATATTCCTTATTTCCTCCTATCAATCTACATAAAGAAACAATAAGACAGTTACCACAACTAGTTACCCAAGAATATCTGACAAGAACGGCTTTTAGTGGCAGATGGCCGTTATGGTGTCACTAAGGGAAAAGGGTGCACTTAGGGCCAGCCGCCGGAAAAGGATGCAATTAATTGTGGCCTGTCCCATAGAATGACTTGGATGAAAATAACTTTAGCTTTTGTTGGCATTTGTCTTGTTGAATATCTTCCTACTATTGAATAGTAGAAAGTTGAGTTACCAGCATAGTTGGAATAGGCTAGACAGATGATGATATACTTCTTACTACTTTAATTTTAAATAATAACTCTGCTTCGGATCAATCTTCAGGTTTAGGCGCGCTTACCTATGTTCACCAAGACACACTGAGCAAGTTCAGTGCATCAGTTCAGTGTTCAGTGTTCAGTGCTCATGCTTTGTTCCTAAGTGAGAAAAGGCCTTGCTTAGAGACTGAGACTTTTCTGAATCTCTCCAACTTAACTGATAGCTTTTGAATTATTCATGTTCATCGTATGGCAAAGTTCCCTACGTATGCAGTAAGGGATTTAGTATTGATTACCACGATTGGTGACTGCGTTTTAGTGATTTAAAACCAATATTAGTTCAAATGCTCCTGAGTTAAAGTCGTAATTAAACGATAATATATTTGGTGAAACACTTCCTCTCATTTACGCTCAAGTGTTAAGAATAAAATAGAATTTATTTATTTTCAGGTAACAAAGAGCCATAGGTACTAAACTACGAGTGCAACAAAAGGGGTTACAAATTGTCGAACCCAAATCACGTGCAAAAAATATTTATAGGATGTCGACCTAAGTTGTTAACCAGCAATAAAAAAGATATTAATGTTTAAAGTTCATAAATACCGTGCTACAGGGAGGGACGGGGGGGGGGGGGGGATTTAATCTTCGATGTCAGATGATTTATAGGTTTAAATATTAGAATTGTCAGATCTCACATACCTATATCACGATTAACTATAATAATATGAAGGCAACAAAGAAGCTACTTAGGCCAGTAAAAGGGGCTGATCGACCCATATCCCGCGTAAGCCTGCAAAAGACCTTCTCGTATTATAAAATCAATAGCTCCGGGTTTGTATTCATTTTGGTCAGACAATAGACGAAATATCAATGAAGGATATGGGATTATAACCTTTCATATTATTATTTGTAATTTGTTTGACCCCCATATAATCCGAACATGGATAAATAACAAGGCGGATTGAATGAACTACCAGTAATATTGTTACCTACATAAGTTTCAAATTTGAATAGGCACGTTTTATTAGCACTAATCTAATCTTGGTTTAAAAGCTTACTATTCCATTAACGACTACTTAAATGATAAGAATAGTTGGTCGCTGAGTTGAACACAAAAAATGTTTGTTATTTATGTTCTTTCTCCAAGATTAGTTTACTGAGATATATGTTGTCTTTTTTTTTACTATTAAGTATAATATACTTTTTTATACTTGCCTTACTATTGTATCGAGTCTGGTTTTTCTAACCAACCTAACAGGCAGATGTGTTGCTGGGAAGTTTATTCCGCCACTTCTTCTTTCCCGCAAAAACACTAGGAAGTGTCGAAGGTGGAGCGTTTTGGGGGACTGTCTCTTGTAAATAAGTAAACTAAAGTAAATTTTGACGTTCGAAAAGTGCTGATTAACAGCCTAGTTTGAATAAATGAGTTTTGATTTTTGATTTTGATTAGGATTAATGGTGGTGGTGGTGGATGGTGATGGGTGGTGGTGGGTTTAGTGGTCGCCTGCTGAGAGGCCCTGAGTTCAATTCCTAAGTCAAGCAAAATATTATTGGGTTTTTCCATCAAGAATTTCTTAGTAGCAACCAAAAAGTCGAATAATTTGGGTCGATGGTAATAAAATCTTCCCTTATGATAACAGGCGTGATGTTTTGATAGTCAAATTAAACTCTGTCATCATCTGCCTAGCCTTTTCCCAACTATCTTGGGGTCGGCTTCCAATTTAACCAGATGCTGCTGAGTACCAGTATTTTATATGGAGCGACTGCCTATCTGACTTCCACAACCCAGTTTATACTGGGTAATACGATACCCTTTGGTGAGACTGGTGGTCAGACTTTCAGCTTCACTGTGTCTACCTGTAACGACTGCCATAGATCTATATATGGCAGCGGGACCAACAGCTTAACGTGCTTTCCGAGGCACGGAGGAAACTCGGTATGTAAAGGGTGGTCACCCATCCACAGACCAACCTAGGCTAGCGGGGCTTAACCTAAAGATCGACCCGAGTGGCAGTTAATATAAAACCACGAGCGCCTCAAATTAAACACTGTTTAATTTATATTCTTTGCACTTAAACTCATATTTATCATCATCAGCCTATAATGTTCCCACGGCAGGGACTCAGACTCTCTAGGAGAGGGATGGCCTTTAATCCACCACACATGCCCAGTGCAGGTTGGCAGATGTCACATGTCTTCGATTTTTTTGATTCTAGGATATAACGGTTTCCTCGAGATGTTTTCCTTCACCGTTTAGAGAGCAGTGGTGATGAAATAAATTACACAAAGTAGGTAATGTGCATTGGTTCAAACGAGGTGAGTCGAGGCCACAACCACTGGGCCACCACTGCTCATGTAGGTACCATCTAAAAATTAAAAAAAAAACACATAAATACTAACCCCAAAACTTCCTCAAATCTCACAACCGCGAGCGTTCGCGCAACAGTCCAATTTGCATACACTGCTTATGTTAAAACATATCTATCAAAAATAAAATAAATCTCATTTTTGACTTTACCTGTAACTTATCGCATAAAAATTCTCTGAAAAATAAAGTAAACCAACGTAAGGGGTTTTCATATAAAACTTTTTACATTGAATTGAAACTAGTTTCATGGTTAATTTCACTCACTTTGAGTTTGAGCTCCGTACAGTTTGCGGGGACTTGAAAGTGCAATGCTTTGCAATAATGTTTGGTAAAATAAAACAGTTAAATAAGCCGTATATAAAGGGATTGGTAAATCCAGTTGAGTGTGTATGTAAGTTGTAAATTAGCCGCAGGAAATTTTTGCGTTTATTTTCTGTTCAAATATAACATAACAAAATGAATTTTGACGACACGGTTGGCGCAGTGGTTGAGCGATTGACTGCTGCGCAGCATGTCGCGGGTTCGATTCCCGCACGGAACAAATATTTGTACGACCTACAAGTATTTGTTCCGAGTCTGGGTGTTTTTCTATCTATAATATGTATGTATTTACAAAAAAAAAAATGTATATAAGTAGTTTATCAGCCATCTCGTTACCATAACACAAGCATTAGGTTGCTTAGCTTGGGACTAGATGGCGCTGTGTGAAATGTCCAAGGATATTTATTTATTTATTTATTTTAATTAGCTTTATTTGTCATTAGTTATAGATATTGGCTTTCAAGTAGTAATTAAGCTAGAATTACGTCATTACGGCGCATTTCTCGCATTGGGGTTACCCTGTAATGATAGATGAAAGTTGGAAATAAATAAATAAAAATAAAATAACATGACGCCTGTAATACCCGATGGATAAGGCAGAGGTGTATCTATTAGCCACCCACACTTCGCCAGTTCTGTTTAAGTCACTTGTAATATGGGACGAGCCTATTGCCATCAACCGGGCACAAATTCAAAACTCTGACGCTGCTACCGAGAAATTCCTGATGGAAAAACCTCATTGACACTTTGCCTGACCTAGTAATCGAATCCAGGTCCTCATGCGCAGAAGCCGCGCTTACCACGTCTAGACCAAAAACGTCATGACCATTCTGCGACCAATGTGCCCTGCCCATTGCCACTTAAGTCTGGCGATTCTTCGGGCTACGTCGGTAACCTGGGTTCTCATGCAGATGTCCTCATTTCTGATTAGATCACGCAAGGAACTTAGTTAAAACTGGGTAATAAGATTCCCATTGGTAAGACTGGTTGCGAGACTGCCAAAGATTATGTATGGCAGCTGGGGCAAACGGTTTTACGTGCTTTCCAAAGCACGGAGAAAACTCGGTATGTTGTATTATGTTATGTTATGAACAAGATCATTCATCCACGGGCAATCCTAGGCAAGCACTGCTTAACCTAAACATTGACTTGGTCGGCAGATATTATTAACGTACCAGCTCCTCTCAAATAAATTGAGATAGATAAGGCAATGATCAAGACAAGTTACGGGCATAACGAGTCAAATCTGTTGTCATTGGCGATCTCAGTAAAGGCAATAATACCCACATTTGAAAAATAAATTGCAAAGTCCGCTACTAATCATTTTGCAAAAAAATATAAAGAAAGAGAATGAAAAATGAAAATGAAAATGAAAATATATAAGTATATGAGAATGAAAAGGCATTAAGTCCGCCTTTGTAGGGTTTCATTACTTGTGCATAAAGTTTTAATAAATAATAAATAAATAAATAAAACGTATATTTTACAAAAACTTTAAGAAACACAACCCAGTTTGTACTTCTTGTATTTACAGCGGCCATGTTTTATTTGTACAGCCGAGCACACAATTCACAGCGACCTACAACTTAATGTACACTTAAGCACTAAAACAAATAGGCACAAAACCTTACAATGTACAGCAAAGAAAAGAATTTTGTATGCAGCCACACACTATACACAACTGTGTGTAGTGTGTGCCTGCATACAAAATTCTTTAAACTAATAAAACACGAATAAAATAATAAAATATTCTTTACTCATAAACTTATGAGTAAAGAATATTTAGTGATTCGTGTTTTATTAGTTTGTCACATTGTTTTGCAGAGGAAGTGATGTTTAAGAAAAAGGCCAAGGGGTCTAAAATGGCCACTTTAGCAGATTCATAAAAAGATAATAATATGAATTGCATAAAAAATCGTAAAATGGTCAATTCATACTAATAACTGCGTGACCATGTAAAGAATTTTAACGCAATTTATATTATTAACCTATTGTGATCTTTTAAAGTGGCCATTTTAGACACCAGGGTATCTAAAATGGCCGCTTTAGCAGAATCGTTATATTAATCATCTTAAAAATTCAAAATTCTTAAAATTGACTTAAACTTATAGACATAAAGTCCATTTTAAAAATTTGAAATTTTTAACGTGATTCATACTAAGATTCTGCGTGGATTCTGTTAGAGCGGCCATTTTAGACCCGCTGATCAATAATGATAATGACTGTAATTCCCAAAGCATTAGGCAAAGGTGTACTCATTTTCAAGTCCCATGTGACAGTGTGCGAGCCAATTGCCGTCAACCGGGCATATATCCAGATTTTATGTGGCTACTACATGATTTTTTTTATAGAAAAACCAAAAATAACTTTCATATTAACTGAGGGTTTAAGAATAGTTGAAATAAGCCTACATATAATATTTGATTTATAGTATCACAGTACATTTTATTTTCCTCAAGGAAAAACGGAAGTACCCACAATAGATTTAACCTAAATCTCTCATATTTATCATTCATATTCTTCATTTCCTTATATAGGCCCACATAAAACTATGAAAGATATTGCATATAACTCTTGTTTATTTAGAGGTCTTTATTTACGACGTACAAGTTATGAGGTCATATATGACAGTGCACTAATACATGAAGATATATCTTTATTGGACAAACGCTATTAAGGTCAAACTTGGTTATGCTTTTACTAAGAAAGTATGCTGATGATTTAGAAGAAGATGTAGTAATATATTTACACTAATATTATAAAGAGGAAAGATTTGTATTTTTGTGTGTATGTTTGTAATGAATAATCTCAAAGACTACTACGCCGATTTCAAAATAAAAATAAAATAATTCTTTCACCATTAGAAAGCTACATTCGCGCTAAATAACATAGGCTTTTTATCCCTGTATTCCTACGGATACGAGAACTACGCGGGTGAAACCGCGTCCGCCAGTAGTTAAATAAATTGCATGGTTATGGTTTGTTTAATTTGAGAGGATCTGTGAAAGGCGACTAAGAAATAGTACAAGGCAGATCAAGACATTGGGAGGGATCAAGAAATGGTTGTTTTAGCAGAATTAAAACATAATATCATGCCTGCAATCCCCAAAAGTTTAGGCACAGGTGTAATATAATACACCCGTCGTCGGGGCTGCGGATTGTTGTAAGAGATACCGCGGCCTCGACATAAAGGGCTAAAAAGAAACATAAGTAGTTTTTAGTCAGTAGAAGTCTGACACTCTCTTTCGCTCTGCCCACGAGCGAGAGGGGATATTTGATGATTAGCCCCCCCATAAAAAAGGTGCACCCAAATTTCGGCAATTTTGATTAAGCGTGTAACAGAGCCAGAATACGGACATAGAATACTTTATTTGTTTAGTTCGTTTTGGTAGTTGGGTGGTAGGTAGGTAGTAGGCAGGTAGTAGGTAGGAAAAAGGGTATTGCAAGGCATGCCGGGTTCAGCTAGTTTCTTATGAAGAAACGAAATACCTACTTGTCTGAACTAGGACGCGAAGCCTTGAGGATCCTGTGCTCAATAGTGGCGACCATTAGACGAATCATCATCATCTGCCTAGCCTTTTCCCAACTATGTTGGGGTCAACTTCCAGTCTAACCGGATGCAGCTTTTCTTTCTTTCTTTCTGGTAAGACGTGATGTCAAACATTCAGGCCACTGACTACTTGTAATGACTGCCAAAGATCTACATATGGCAGCCGGGACTTAGAGGAGCCGGGGCTTGGGAGCTTATTCCGAGGCATGGAGGAAATTCGCTATGTAATGTGCGGTCACCCATCCACAGACCAACCTAGGCAAGCGCGACTTAACCTAAATATCGACCGGAATGGCAAATTTTAACTAGCTTTATTGGTGTGTTCTTCAGAAAGGTCTAGTGCTTAGTACTTGCAACGTACGTGCATGCTTAGATCAGACGGCGAAAGGCTTTTAAGTAAATAAAGATCGTAGCAATTGGTTTGGTTGTTTCCTCATTGGAAAAGTTTTTGTTTCCAAGTTATGAGGTCAGATCTGACTGCACTAATGTAAATACATCTTCATTGGACAAGCTACTCATATTAAGGTATAACTTGATTATGCTTTCTATAGAGAAGTACGCTGCAAACTTTTACGTATTCTGATGGCCTTTATGACTTTTTATAGTCTGTGTGCACCTTTTGTGCTTTCACCATTATGTAGGAAAAGGCACTCAACTTGAGGTAAAATATTATGTGGTCTTTATACGGGGCATTAAAATGACGCAGGTACTGATGCTAGGAGTTATAACCCCGTCACCGAACGTTACGTTATGCCTGTAATTCTCAGCGGGTTAGGCACAGTTGTAGATCTTTATAATGCTCTCGCATATCGCCGTTTTAGAGCTCGTGGTTAGATAGTAACAGCCGCTAGATATGAACAGCCGCTCGGATCAATCATCCGGATAAGCCGCACTGGTCCAGGTTTGTACTACCTGGGTTGTGGAGGTCAGATAAGGCAGTTGCTCTATATAAAGTACTGGTTATTAAGCTGCATCCAGCCTTACTGGATTTGTTGATGAAAACACTCTTGACCTGATCTGGGATCACTTAGGCCAACGAATCTTTCTCATCGAATTAGAAATAAATATCAAAGTAGGTATATTATTTCAGAAAGTAGCCGAGTTATAAATATAGTCTTGCTTGTTATTAGTCCAAAATATCTGTTAGGTAAGTATGTATGTTGTAGCAATCAAATAAATAAACCAAGCAGAGCTAGCTTTTCTTGAGTAAACTTTATGGCTTAAGCTTATAGAGAATGAGATAGCGTATAAGCAATTTCTATAAGAGAGAAAGTATTTTGAAAATCTGAAAATGAGGTTTCTTATTTCTTTAGTGCGGCTGCCGGCTAAAATCTGCAAAAATTATACCCTGTACTTTTATTGCATCGATCGTTAGGGTCAATTATAAGGATGAAATCTCTCTAACAAACATTATAAATTAAATGAAAGGAAAACCAGGAAATCTTAAATTTATTTAATTATTAACAACTAATTAGTTGCTCGAAATGGGCTCCATTCTCTTGGATACACAAGAGATTTCATCCTTATAATTGACCCTAATGTTCGATGCAATAAAAGTACAGGGTATAATTTTGCCAGATTTTAGCCAGTTCGATTCCCGGGTGTGGAAGAAGAGAATTTTCGAAAATCTTTGAATGCAGTTTGCTTTCTATTCAAAAATAAAGAAATGTTTCCTTTGAGTAAAATTTTCTATCTGCAGTATTAAGAGTATTTTCCCTCCAGGTGGCATTACAAAATTCCAACCTGTATATTATTTTGGGACCCAGTACTGGTACAGTCAACTAGAAGTCTTTTTTAGTCTGCTAGGCATCTCCCTAGCCTGCGTAATAGCAATCGTCTTCTTACTTAGAGAAATATCGGGAACTCCAAATAAACAGTAAACATGGTTTTTAGTGTTAATCATAACCGTTTGAATTTTTTTAAGTGTAAGAGAGGATGATTTCACACATGGCTGCGGGATGTTTTAAGAGATACCGTGGCCTCGACATATAGGGCTAAGAAGGAACATGGGTGGTTTTTAGTCAGTAGAAGTCTGACACTCCCTTTCGCAATGCCCAAGAGCGGGAGGGGTTATTTGATGATTTTCCATCCCTCTAAAAAAAAGGAAGATTTCACATGTCTTGTATTTTAACTACTGTTTTCTCCGTTTCTTAAGTCTGAAAATAGTATTTCATATGTAACGACAGTGGTAAAAAATAAACAGGAACTGATTTCTTATTTTTTTCGGGCAGTTTCCACTTACAACTTTTACAATCTAGTGCGACAAGACCGCGAAACTGAGCTTGCAGGGCATTATAAAGCGTTTTCCCTACTAGAGACGTCCGGTAGTTATGACGGTGGCTCGGCTTGCTAGTAGTTGCTAGAGTGGCTTGGCTATGGTTGCCTGTCATTGGCTGGCTAGAGTGGCTTGGCTATGGTTGGCTAGAGTGGCTTGGCTATGGTTCGCTAGAGTGGCTTGACTATGGTTGGCTGTGATTGGCTGGCTAGTATGGTGCGCTGTGAGTAGGCTGTTGTTACACATACCAATGCCACATATTTTAGAGACATTCTAATAAGTCGTATCGCTCCATGTAAACTACTGGTACTCAGCTGCATTCGGATAGACTAGAAGCTGACCCCAATATAGTTGGATAGGCAGATGATGATAAATTCCAGTTATGTGACCCTCAGAACTCCCTTGGTCCATTGCCAATCGGTCGATATAGAACGCCCCAGTTACCAAAGGATTAACATTGACATTCGATACTTTAACTAGTCCACTTAAAAATGTCGGCTCCATTCGATCGAGTCCGTAAATTGAACCTAAAGAGGGTAGCAATAAACTCAGTCTCTTTTATGGACGCTTAGACGTCACGCGTTAAAAAGTAAACCGAACGATTTCCGAACTGCCCCGATGTAAAAACCGAAGGTTATTTCAACTGTAGGTATGGTAGACTTGTAAAAAAGAAAGGGGTTTTTACGATAGTTACAGCTTTGGGTAATGGCTATGTTTTATCACTGCGGCATACAATAGAAGTCTTTGCATCTAAAGTGGTTCTGCGGAAGGAGGATTTTCGTTTGATGTAGTAGGACAATTTGCATTGCATTCTAGAGCTCGTTGTTTGGTCTAGATTTTGGCATCGGTATGTTGTGAGGGATTTATATTTGCGAGTGGCAGTTGTTTTACTAGGTTTCGTGTTTTTTTGTGGCTATCGGCATTTGTTTGAGGTAGTGCCAATTTGCTTGAAAGAGATTCCTTTTTCCATGAATCCAGATGTGTTTTTTTCTTTATTGCACACCAAATCAAAAATAGACAGGAAATACAGGGATAGCCTAAGTCACCCGGGGATAGTGTAGCTTTCCAACGGTTAAAATTTTTTTCAAATGGGTTCAGTAGTTTTAGAGCCTATTTGTTACAAACAAATCTTTCTTCTTTATAATATTAGTGTAGATTATTATTAGTGCAGAAGAACGGGCTCACTTAGGCTTTGTTCGGACTATTTAGTAGATAGTTTATGTGAAGTTTGCACAAAATCGGTCGAGCGATTCATCATTTAACACATTTTTTGTAACAAATGAATTCAATTATTGGCGGATCTTTTTTTTTTAATGGGGTCTTTGCTGTTTTGGACCCGGTTGGTGGCGTTGCTGTCCAGGCAATACGACGCCAATTCCGCTAGTAATTATATAATTTACAATGTACTACATTTATAAAAAATATACGTAAGGATCGACCCTTTAACCGTCAACGGTCATTTTCGCGCATGCGCCAAATTGTCCACCAAAATTCCCGTTTTTTTACGAAATTCGGCGCGCCTGATTAAAACAACGATATCTCCGAAATTACGTTAGTTAGCTCGATACCAGTTATATCATTGGAATCGTTATTAAATTAGCTAACAGGTTATGTATGGTTTAGTATAGTTTTGCCTTGTAATGTATTAGTAATTGTAATGTACTACATTGACTGGCCTGTTGGTCTAGTGGTTAGTGACCCTAACTGCTATGCCGGAGGTCGTGGGTTCGATTCCCACCCAGGACAAATGTTTGTGTGATGAGCACGATCATTTGTTCTGTGTCTGGCTGTAATTTATCTATAATATGTATGTATTTAGAAATATATAAGTATGTTTATCAGTTGTCTAGTACCCATAACACAAGCTCTGCTTAGCTTGGGACTAGATGGCGTTGTGTGATAGTTGTGGAATATTATTATTATTATTATTAATGTGTGTTCAGTGTTAGGGATTTTTACCAGTTTCTTGTGTAAAGGTAATTTTAATAAAAAAAGTAAACCATTATTTCAAAAACTTATTGTTTTATTTCCACTAGTACACATTAGGTAACATAAATCAAACAAAAGAATACAGGTTGCCACATATTTTTATCGTCTCACAAGCATAACAAAACATGACGTCATTTACGAGTGCCGGATTCTAAACAAAAGAATGGGTTTGTTTACACTTCTATTCTCAGAAAGCTCAGCGCTAAGTGGCTCGAGTTACATTTTTATAATAATGTTTGGTTCACATACTTGACACCAGAAGAGTGTCAGCTGTTACAAGTTATTAGTTATTTAGATAAAAAATACCAAGGCAGACACTTGAAAACAGGCGTAAAAAACACCTACTCATACTTTGCATCACTATTTCAATTCTCATGCCTCAATTTTAAATCTTATTTAACTTTCTCCATGTTGAAGATATTTCCAAAACGTTAGGCACATAAAAATGCACACTGCCTAAGAAAAATATCACACAAACCAACAATCAAAACGAACAATTTGACTAAAAAAACACAAGTACATGAACATAGATCATAGAAAATATGGATACGGCAAATACTGTCACGTGTGAACAAGAAAAAATTATATTGAAATCAAAAACATTATTGATACTTCTACATAGTTTTATTATTTTAAGTCTTTTATCGTGTAGATATATTATGTATAACATACATAAAAAAAAAAAATTATAAGCAGCATTGCAATAGACGACAATCTTTTCCTGCGCTCCTTCCTGACTTGCAGGGGCGTTTCCAAAGGCTCCCCCGGTTTCTGCCACGGCCAGTAGCACCACCCTGATCTGCCCCCACCACCGCCACCACCGCTGCCTCGGCAGCAGCAGCCGTGCCACCGCGCATACGCACACGCCCACCACGTCGCGGTCCGCGCGTGTGAGGTCGTCGTCTGCACTAATGAAAAAAAAAAGAAAGAAAAACGTGTAAAACATTCTTAGAAAAGGAAGTAGTAAAAAGTACGTAAAAAAGAAACTTACACTGAGGCCGTCCGCTTCCACGTCCGCGTCCGCTTTCACGTCCGCATCCGCCTCCGACTGCGTCTTGGTCTTGGAATACGAGAAAAAATTAAAAACATGCCTTTCCGAGAAAGTTGTGACAGACAGACAGACAACCAAACAAACGAACGAACAAATTTATATATATATATATATATACATGCACACGCACACCTACAAAATTTTCAGTTCCAATGCGTTCAACATTCAGACGTGCATAATTTATAACCTCTTTTTTTAAGTCGGTTAAAATCACGATTAAAAAAAAACATATTTACATACATTCATATACACACACACACCTACTACATTTACAGTTAAAATACGTTCAACATTTAAAATCACTCATAAAAAAAAGGCGACACGAAATTTTCTAATTGTAACCATGCCGCTTCCATAATTTGAATGATCTATGGAATCACACGGAAAGGTGACCTTGACTTCAAATTCCGGCGCTCTGATTGGTTAGCGCGACCGCAACGGTTCTTTTTTTTTACGTAATATTTTTTTTAAATTGAACACAATTAGAATACGATAATATTCAAATACAACGCCTAATATCTGTAATACGACACATAAAAACACACGTAATAGCCATATTTTGCATTTCTATCAATAAGTAGTGCCAAAATACCGCCAAATGTTTCAACGGTTTTTCATGTTCGTTGAAATGACAATTTTAGGCCGAAATCTCCTGTTTCTACAATTAAAAATGTTTATTACTTACCCAGGCATGTTATATTATCGATTTACAATTCACACGACGCGATTAAGCAAAAGAATTTGAAGAAATCAATTTATTAATTTTCGTCGACCGCTTGCGCGCAGAGCGAAATTTGTACTGAAGTGTGCACTTTGTGTGGTACGTTCGAAAATTCGTTCGTTGTTGAACAAAGACAAAATGTCGTTCTTGTTTTTTCTCCTACACTCTGTGCAAGTTTGAGCGAGAGAGATAAAAGTTTAAGGCTCAATATTAACAAAAAGTAAGGCATGGGAAATCGTGTTTTTTGCAAACCCGTTTCGGGTGTTTGACAGACAGCGGTCTAAAACCCGTTTCGGGTGTTTGACATCTAATTGAAAAGTCCCTGTTCTGAGTTTCCCGACGCACACAAGAGACGCATCACAAACATACACCTCCGTCTAACCCTTATAAGATTACAGGTGTGATATTATGCTATACCTTATCATAATATTATTACTGGGAACACGAACAGAACAATATTATTACGTTGTAAAACAGTGGTTTTCTTCCACAACTTCAATTACTTTTTGCTGTTTCTCACAAGGGAAATCGTGTAAAACAATGCACCGACCAAAGCAAACCAATGTGGTGTAAACACATATGAGTATGTTTCTGATTTTAACTTTGTTTTTATGAAGTAGTGGGGTTGTTTTTTTGTTTAATTATACTGAAGGTAAATTAACTTCGGCGATCGGCAGCGGCGACCTCTTGCGCCCGGCCCTGGCGCCATGGTCCGGGGCGAGGAGGAATGGGACGCCGTCGCCTCCTTCTGCGAAGCAGTGATGCTAGCGAAGGAGGTGGCGGAACGCGAGAGGGAGAGAACCTCTCGTCCCAGCCGCCGCGGGAGGCGCTCCGGGCGTCGGGGGTCCCGCGATGACCTCCGGCCACCGTAGACGCGGGCCTGTGGACGGTGAGTGATGGGCTAACTCGCCGTCCGTCCGTCTCACGACGAAAACAGGCCGTGTCGACGGCGCGTTCGTGTTCCACACGCGCCTCAAAGAGATGTCAGCAACATGGGAGGGGCCCGAAAGGGCCGACACCCGTCGGGGCCGCGGGTTGTCCACAGGTTATCGCGGCCTCGACATAGAGGGCGAAGAAGGAACATGGGTGGTTTTTAGTTAGTAGAAGTCTGACACTCCCTTTCGCTCCGCCCAAGAGCGGAAGGGGTTATTCGATGATTTTACACACGCCAAAAAAAAAAAAAAAAAAGTAAATTAATTTGGAAAGCCATGGTGAAAGCCTTTGTCCTTTTTTTGGGGGTGTAACTAACTAAAAACCACCCATGTTCCTTCTAAGCCCTATATGTCGAGGTCGCCGTGACTAGTGTACAACCCGCAGCCCCGACGGGGAAAGCCTTTGTCCTGCGGTGGGAAAGAGTAGGTTGAGTTTAAAAAAAAACAAATACTGAGTCATAAATTGAATAGGCCAAAGTGTTAGGTACACTTTGGCCTATTCAATTTATGACTCAGTAGATAGTACACGTACATTTTGTCAGTTATATTTAAGTGTTATGTAAACGGGGATAGCTTATTGCCCTCAACAGGTAACAAATCCAAACTCAAACGAAAGGTTACTACAGAAAAAATCTTATGGAAATCCCAATAACAAGTTAAAATGCAAATAAATTGTTTTACGATTTTATTTTACATCATATTATGGTAGTCGATTGCTACACTAATAAATTGTACTCCAAATAGGGAATTTAAACCAGTTTTTTATTCAGTAAATATAAATGTGACTGAAAAAATATAACCAAATGTGCAAACCAGCCAAACGTTGGAAAAGATAATCTTCAGAACTTGAAATGCCAAAAATTCCAAATATCCTAAATTTAACTTTTAAACACCAAAAATAACAAACTTTTACGTCCGCCATTCCGACGGTTTGACGTTTTGAAAGGCGAACCAATCTCCATTACAGTGCGGACATAGACGGAAGTCCATTCCGTTACCCACGTACAAACGTCCTTTACTGAGGACGATAGAAAAGGGGTGATTCATAACTTTGACATACACTGGACTTGGATATAAGGGTGTATCTTACTAGTGCGTTTTAGGATATTTGCTTTTTTTTTTAACAAGTATCTCGTGGCCTAATAATAACTGCCACTCGGGTCGACCTTGAGGTTAAGCCGTACTTGCTTAGGTTTTGTCTGTAGATGGGTGACCACCCAACACACACAAAGCACATTAAGCATTGTCATTTGTAGTCCTTCGGCAGTCGTTACAGGTAGTCAGTGACTCGACAGTCTGATAACCAGACTTACCACATGGTATCATATTACTCAATACTAATTAAATTGTAGACATTTAAATATAGGGAGATGCTCCATGTAAACTACTGGTATGTCCAACTTAATCCCTATCACCAAACCCAGATATTGCACAACACCTTTCATTCGGATTGTGCTGCTGATCACCCCGATAAAATACATACACATGACTTCATAAGATATTTATTTCAAAATTACAACTGAAGAACTAAATCTTAAGCTAGCTTTCACCACCACTTTAAGACAGACATTTTTAAAGCACCATGTCATCTCCGTAATAGTAACATGCACGAAAGTCCATTCCCTGCACGTGAGACCAAGTTTAAACCCGAACCACACGAGGGGCGATTTGTAATGTTGAGAGTCGCTGGACACGCAACGTAGAACGTACACAGAGTATACAAATGTTGCTGTTAGCACTTTCTATGTTGATCTGGTGCGCATGGCAAATGCAGAGCCTACTCGCCTATGGAAGTGGGTTAATGTTTTGTTGGAGTGCCTTCGACTTGCCTTTCCTAAGTCTTTGTAGGGAGTTTATAAGTATACACTTAGCCTCAAAATCATAGCAGAAAAACTATGACAGGGAAGGATAAATTATTAGTATTATAAACCAAATAGGATAGTTAAGAAAAAAAACTAATTGGTCTGTCAGATAGATTTCCAAAAAATATTGGACATGTACATTTCCTTTTTTCTCGTAAACAAACAATGAAGACAATACAGGGCTTTAAAAACTCGTGTGACGGCAAATTCTAAGACATTAGTTTGACATTTTTTACCGGTCAGTGACATCAGCAGCCCCTAGTCAAATCTTTGACGCGTTTTATCTTCGTTATTTTTTATTGATTTGATAAAACAAAAAATACGCATACAATATTTTTCGATAATCTAACAGACGGACTAATTAGAATCATATTCTCTTTAGTCAGGAAACATTTCTATTACTGCCCAATAACCTCGACTCCCTGGTATCGTGGGTTTGATTCCCAGTTAGGACAAAGTTGCAGCGACGGAGTCTGGCTTTGTGCTCAGTTGATAGCAATGGGTTCACCCTCTTCACCTACCCTACCCTATAGGGGAATAAAGGTGTGATGTTATGGTATAAAAATTTATAAAGTCATTTATTTTTAATTCTCGTTTTTTTACGTTGCAACATTATAGTTTAAACATTTCACCGGGACTGGCCTCGGTTTTTTTGCAGTGGTGGAGCGAAAACGCGGGTTGAGCCAGAAAAACATAAACAGTAAACAAAAGAAAAGCAAATACACAGAACAATGAAAATAAAAGAGCCACAGGGCTAATGGTTGCCAATTTTCTTTCCTACGGTAAGAAACAAGAGGATTTAATTTAGAACAACGGAAAACAAGATGACAAAAATAATTTGGCTAAATTTAAATTAGACAAGGTTCTAATTGGTAAGTTCGCAAGGAAAAAACAATAACGAAGGCTTAGAAAGATAAACCTGTTGCTAACTCATCAACAGACAGAACAGATCCTACGAAAGTAATGATAATGAAATTATACTGCAAAGCTAGACCTTAACATCAGCGAATTTGAATTTAAAATGACCGAGTATTTCGATTACAAACCATAACATCATAGTCCACGGTTTAATATCCACTGCCACTTAAAATAGTTTTACAAAGATTTAAAGACATTTGAAAACCAACTTATAGCTCATTTATTTAAAGTACATTATTGAGTAAATTGTGATGAAGCTAGTTTTCACGGTCCTCTTAGATTACCCTGGGCCACAAAGCCAGTAATTTATTAACTTAACTGAATTTGTTAAGACCGTAAATTTGGTGATGAACAACGGCATCTCGATAAATTGTGTTAAGTGTGGTGCCTTAGATTTTCCTGCTTCTACTTTTAAGAAATTTTTATTTGGGGACACTTGGAATAAGTGAAAAAGATTGGTTTCAAACTAATGGCTCCAGCTTGCTGCTTCAATACATTAAGTATAAGGCTTTGCGAACAATCTCTATCCCATTTTGATCAAACAAAACTGTTTGAAATAATGACAATTAATGACAATTTGAAAAATAACATAAAATCTAAACAGATTTTATGTTATTTTTCAAATTGTCGAGGTATTAGCATACCTCGATTAATTGAAAAAAGAATGAATTGGGATTAGGGCAAGAGAATAATGGTGGGATGAATTTATCTAAAACTGGTAAGATTTTGGATCTGGAATTGGTACCAGTAGTTTACATAGAGCGACTGCCGATTTGATCTTCACAGCCCAGTTAGACTGGGTAATATTATACGCCTTGGTAAAACTAGTTCAGACTTCCCTAACTACCCAAATCCATTTAATTCAAAACTATTCCTACTTAATTTTCTCTTTCAGTTAAAAAATATTGAAATCGCAAACGGAAAGTGTTAGATTTATATTATTTCGATTTATTTTTCTGAATTCTTGACCCAACAAATAATTTGTAAAAAAACCTTTGCCAAACCCCTCCAAACCTGTTTGAATGACTTCTCCTGAAAAGAAAAATATACGCACCGTGTTTACTTTTCCTCAACTATTTACGGTCAGACGGATTGGTGGTAGCATTCAGTTGGCGCGTCCTACCATTTCTCTTTCCTGAGCCGATACAATAGCAGTAATCGGTCTGTAACGAAATTGAATAGACGTTTTAAGGGTCCCACAAACAAATGCCATCAATTACTGCCCTGGAAACCAATCTAGACGTTTTGGTTACCCGCCATTGTTGTTTGCATTACCTTAGCTTAATTTATTTCGACTTTTATTGAAGGAGAGTGATTTTTTCTTTGGGATTTGAATTGTAAGGAACGTCGGTCTTCAGGCATTCATTGGTTTGAATTGCTTTAGTGTATTCTATAGGGTATTCATTTATTATTTTTACACTACAAGGTCAAAGTATATACTAAGAGGCAAATCTAATGCTGCAGGTTACAGTTCTCATGATGATTTAGTTGGTGTTACTTTTGTCTTATGCCTTGGGCCGCTAATTCGGGGACGCGTTTCTTACAGCGTGCAGCAGGCGGGGGGCACTCTGGTATAAACGCTTCCCCGAATTTGCGGCCTTACACTTGTTATTTTGCGGATATTGGTGTGGGTTACACGTTTACTAAGTGTTAAACGCATTCTGTCATTCAATAATAGAGATGTTTACTGACTAGAAAAAATCTGATTCTAATTAGCCCGTCTGTTAGATTATTGAAAAATATTATATCCATAGTTTTTGTTTTATCAAATCAATAAAAAATTACGAAGATAAATCGCGTCAAAGATTTGAGTGGGGGTTTGTGACGTCACTGACCGCTAAAAATGCTATACTAATGTCTTAGAATATGACGTCACACGAGTTTTCAAAGCACTGTTTCGTCTTCATAGTTTGTTAACGTGAAAAAAGAAAAAAAATGTGTCCAACATTTTTGGAAATCTATCTGATGGACTAATTTTTTTTTTTACTATTGTGATGTGTAACTGTTAAATAACCCAACACAGTAAAATAAAAATATACATTCAATTACCTGATGTTAATGTTTGATTTCTTTCTTTGGGATGAATTGGGAGCGTATTTGGGCGTTGATTGGTTAACAATTCGTGTATCCTTTGTTATCCTAATTTCGAGTATGTTACACATTTGTACGATCATTTGAATGTTTATTCAAACCTATTTGTGAATACACCAAAATTCTAGGCATAGCTATTGTACAAGCTTCGTCTAAAGCGTCACAAGCTACCCAAGGGCATGTTTCTGTCATTCCAACCGAGTGCTCTTCAAATAAGATGTTCATTACGTCATACCTATAGTACGCTATGTATGTTGCTTGTAAACTCGACGAACCAAATGTTGGTGACGACGACAAACGAATGGCTATGAATGAAAATGTAGTAAAACTAGATAGCAATTCAAGTTAGAACATGGCACTATTTGAAGACTGTTATTTTTTGTTCTATTTTTATTGTACTATGCAATATTGGTATACCAGTTTTTTATTGCACTATGCAATATTGGTATACCAGTTTTTATCCATAAACGATGCAACTAATTAAAAACTATTTAATAACTCATTAGTTAGTTGCACCCCATAATGGTTTGCCTACGAAATGCTAGTGCTATGACACCGCGCTAACCATTTGTGGTTTCACTTTGTTAGTCTAAGCTTATTAGGTGCCTAACTCTCTACAGATGTGATAACACTGATGTGATAAGTAAATAAAAGATTTAACTGAAACGAGATTGACAAAACTTGATGTTAAGAATGATAATATTGCACTCCCGCTCTTCAAAGCCTCTTCAAAAGCGTTGTATGCAGTACATCCGTCATTTCAAGACAGTGCACGTCAAGTTAACTGTTTATGATGTCATATGCACTCTGAAACTTACAACTGAATTTATTCTGGATAATAAATTTAAAAGCAAGGAAGCTTTTAGTCTTACTGCAGTTCTCGTAGTTGAAAAAGTTGAAATCGTGGCAGGGGAAATACGCAGGTAAAGAGAATAAGACGCTCTAAATATTTTAAGCGGTCGTTGGTTGTTTTGGGAACGGTACTGCCATAGAGGAGATTGTCCAAATCCCCAGGGTGTCGTAAGCAGGCATGTCGGAAGGGATTAAAATTAATTAATTAAGATGTCCGGATTAAAATTTAGAGGTCTAAGCAAGGTGGATCCTTTATGCGTTGATGATGTTATGATACCGTGAACCTATTAATTTTCCATCATGTTGTTGATTAATTAATTGTTGATCCCTATTACTGAATGTTGAGCTATGGGGCTGGTTCGTAGCTTAGAAGCGTTATCTTAATTTACAAAACACCATGCCATGAGACAAGGCAAATTTTAATTTACGTTAACGATACCCGGGTACAATGAACATTACAACAAATTTTAATATTTATAACAACAACAGGGTGAAACAAAATAAAAGGATGCTTATACGTCGTGACTGCGACGGGCAAGTTACCACTTAACATGAGGGGTCACAACTCAGTGCTAATTTTCAGTAGTGGTCCGTGAAAATATGTATGAAACAACAGCTCAAGTAATAGGGATCTATACTGACTTAAAAAAAATGTGATTCTAATTAGTCCGTCTCTTAGATTATCCGTATCTTTTGTTTTATCAAATCAATGAAAATTGACGAAGATACACTGACCGCTAAAAATGTCATACTAATGTCTTAAATTATGACGTCGAGCGAGTTTTAAAAGCACTGTATCGTCTTGATGGTTTGTTTTGAGAAAAAAAGAAAAAAAAAACGTGTCAAATATTTTTTGGTTATCTATCTTACGGACTAATTAGATTTTTTTAACAAAAATTAAAACATCCATAATCAATAACAAAGAACGCCAATCAAAATAACCACCCACAACTATTACAAATGCAACGCAGTGTAAGATTGGAACACTTGTGCAGTCATTGGTTGAACGACTTTCCTTAAGCGCATTAGACGATGTCAGGTCGGCGACAACGCGACACTGCCCTAGTTTCTTTGACTGCAAACTAAAACGACAGTGAGAATTAGCAGCTGACTGAGTTTTTCTTCGAATAGGTTACAATGATTAAAAGTGGAGTGTAAATAAAATAGCGATCATGCGACATAGTTTGACAGTTTTGCTGTTTGTTTTTAATTTTATACAATTTTTTACTTTTATGGATGTTAGTTTTAGCTTTCTTGCCTTGTTTGTAGTTACGTACATAACAACTTCTTTTGATTGGATATGTTATTCTTTCGGGTTATGTAGCAGAAGTGTACCTAAAAGTACATCTGCTTTACGACATTATGTTTAAGTTTCATGCAATAAGGGCGAGCGTATGCCATCAATCGGGCCCAAATCCAGATCCAAATCCGTGGCTGTTTCTGAGAAATTACTGATATTGTTCTGGTTTCGGAAAACCCCACAATACTTTGCCCGAGCAGCGGGTCTAAAATGGCCGCTTTATCAGAATCCACGCAGATTCTGCGTGGAACTATAATGTCCATTTTAAGTAGGTATTTAAAATTTTTAACATGATAAATATTACGATTCTCCTAAAAAGCGCAGCGTTTGCTGCGTTAAAAAGCGTAAAAAGGACCTTTCATAATAGTAACTGCGTCTGTGGCCATTTAGGCAAATAGATCATAATATGAATTGCGTTAATTTTTTTAAAATGGTCGCCGACGACATTTTAGATGCTCAGGGAGTCGAACCCAATGCTAAAGAATCCGTCATAATCGTGTGGAGTTCCTATTCTAAACTTTGCCATTTATATACCAATTTTCACAACACCAAACTCTCCTCTATTTTTTTGAGGTTCAGTTTTATTTTGACCACTCAAAAAAATAAAACCCGCTCCAATATTTTCCACATTCGCTAGTAAAACTACAGCGTTGTACCACTTGACGCCAGCAAGTGAGGTTTGAACAATTCTACTTCAAAAACAGCAACCAAACATTCGAAAATCAACAACGTTCGAACAGCCCTTGAATTTGGAGAGGTGAATATTTCCACAGCAGAACATTTAGGTGTTGGCACAAAACTAATATTGACCATACCGGTAGTTTTTGTGGTAGCGTAAAAAAAGTTGTGGTAAGCGGATAAATTCACGGAAGAATAGACACGCTTAGTATTGAATAGAGGGTACGTAAATAACTGTTACATTAGAAATGGCAACAGGTCCTTAAAATAATTATAACGTGTTTATTTATAGCAAAGGTTAGTTAGATTATTTACAGACTATAATAATTCACAAAACTAAAATAATATTATATGCACAGGTATTAAAAGGGGTAATTAATCTAGTTAGTTTATTTTTGGAAACTCATTCCCTAAGATAAGAGAAATTCGATGACGGATCGAAAATATTATTCATCGAGAAGTTTTTGCTTGAGTACTACAATTTCTGGGTATCATTCAATCACTCTGAGTACTGTTGGTGATGAGACCTAGAAGTTCATATTACCTTAAAATTGTGCCCAAATTTATATTCAGAACTTGATTTTTATTTTAGAAAAACATTAATTTAATGAAATGCATCGTCGTTGTTATTTACATATTTGAATAAATGCTGAATGGTTGAATCTAATGTATCACCTCACATACTTTTTTCTTAGTTTATTTCCCACGAGTGTAACCATCGATCTTCCACATAATATTAATTGAGATCGATCCTCCTTCCTGACATACTCTGTAATTTCCTTCTAAACCCGATCCATTACTCTTAATAATATCAACTTTTTAACTCGGCTTAGGTTTGTATATCATCATTTTATAACAGAGGGATTGATCAGTTTTTAGTTGAGACCTTTTTGCGCATTGCTATTTAATTGATCACTTTCTGCCTTTATATATAATTATGTCGGATGAGGTTTGGAATACAGAATTGCTCAAATTTAATTATTGTGCTCATGATGTAGGTATTCAGTAACAACATGCATGGTTTATCGCAATATATTGTACAATATGTTTGCATCATATTGCTTGTATTATTAAGATAAACAGTGTTACAATTGTAGATAGACCAGTAAATAAATAAAAAGTAGTAAGTTAAATAAATGTGAGTCATTAAATTATTGTAACGTACCAAATTATAATTAGAAAAAGTAACGATAAATATTTATTACTAAAAGAGCTACACCGAGAGAGCCAAACCAAGTTACACGATTAAAATTAAATGCAAAATCTCACTGACAAGTTACAAACAACTTAGCAAAGATTCTATGCCATTTCGAATAGCGCAGAAACAAAATTTATGTTTCATTGAAACATTTCCACGAGCGCGGAGTTGTGGAACTTCGAATTCAAATGTTATTGGACTAAAACCATCTTCAATATAACAACACACAGTACTACTGAATTTCAGGGAAATGGATTCAACAAAGTTTTTCAATGATACTCAAAATGGACTTTGATTTTTAGGAAATACGAGTAGAAGTTGTTGGGAAAGTATTGTTTATAACTTTGAAACTTTAGATTTTATCGAAATCGTGTCCCACAGAAACAGATTAGTAGGAATGTAACATCTATCTTTCCACACTAGGCAGATTTGGTAGGTTACAGCTCACAACTTCTCACAGAGACAAGACCTGTGGCCCTACTGAGAGAAAAATTATAGGCTAGTTCAAACCATCATCATCTACTAACCCTGGTATCTGATACCAGTTTATTATATAAAGTGACTGCCTATCTGACCTCCACAACCCAGTGGAGAAATACTTGGCAATTCGATATTCCTCGGTAATACTGGTTGTCAGAATTTTCATCCCTTGACTACCGGTATCGACTGTAAAAATCTAGAAATGACAGCCGGGACCAACCGCTTATTGTTTTTAAAGGCTAGTTAAAACCTGATTATGATTCATGCGTGAGTAAGTGAGCCCCACAAAGAACTATTTTCAGCCCGCGACGCGCTAGGATTAAATATGGATGAAGAAATTTCCAATTATAATAACAAAATTTTTCATTAAAAATTCTTTTAACAATGTCTCTTTTCGTCTAAGTATTTTCCTCAGAGCGCTACAAATAAGTCCTAGGGGAATATTACCGCCGTTTACTTGCTCTTCACAAGATAATACCACTGCTCGTTTTCCGGACACAATATAATATAGTATATTTTACGATGTACCAGCAAGCTGTAATAGGAAGAATATGCATGAGGAATTATGATATTATTAGTTCGGAAGTGTACCTTGCTGCTACAACTAAATCGCCTGTACCACAGCAGACGAGGAAGCGACTACGACTTGAGCTTTAGACACTCGAAGAACCTACGAAACATTCTAGGTCTCATGAGAGTAAAAGAGAGTCAAAGACAACAATCGTTTTTCGTGGCTACTTACTCGCTTAACTCACTACGGCGATGGGACAGGTCCTTTATATTCCAGTAACACCTGTTACAGCCAAAACAAATGGTGTATTAACATTCATATATGAAAGTGTGGGGCAATAAATATCAGCTTTGTGCAAATACCTACCATAATATATTCCACCATTTAATATATGGGTTCACTTTATCACCAACTCTAAAGCGAAACCAGTAAATAAATACACGGTCGGCCCTTTCAAAATATCAGTAATTCCATTTAGCCCGCAATTAATACGTCACTTATCGGTCGAGTGCCTTTTCCTCGTATCATTGTCTCCCTCACACATAGTCGCTTAAAAGGAGATAGCACTCACAATTACCTGGAAAATACCGGTCGGAATTGGTATTTACCAGTTTATACCGGTAATATCAGGGGAGCGTGAACCTTAATCAAAGGAAACTATTAACATTTTATCGAGACGACGTTTCTTTTATGGGCTTCTTAGTATCTTGGTTGATGAGGTCAGATGATAGATGGGATACGGATTTTTTATAATTACCCTATCCGAAACACAACAGTATTGGTAAGTACACAAAACATTTGGATTCAATTTACCGTCAAAAAAGGAAAGAATAGTAAAACGTACAGCAATTGCCACGGTTGATGAAAAAATAACATACATTAATTGGATCCACTACAGCTAGGAGGGTTTATTAAAAAGAGGGTTATTCGAGAGTGTAGGCGACGATCAATTTAGTTTTCAAAACAACGTCTGAATTCACTTGTTATTAATCGATGTTGAGTAATTAACGACCCTCCTCATGAAGTCCCGCAGGGCACTATCTTCGGTCCATGCGAGCTTGGCAGACAGATTAATGATACCACCGTATGGCGACAAAATTTTCACCTCGATACTAATGTCTAAGCTCGTTACGAATAAGTAGTTATCTCATTAAGGATACGACAGATCGTAATGTAAATTCCAATTCATCAATAGGAATTTACATTGAGAAAACATGGTACGCCACTGACAGTGATTAATCTAAATAGTTTTGCAAACTTCATTATGCTAGGTACGATTTTATATATTGAGAATGAAATATTATGAAATTTTAAAGGTGCATTCAATAGGTTAATATTGAAAGTCGGGATTTCATTTACTTATCAATTTAATATAATATAACACTAGCTTTATTTTACGAACGTAACGTACGATGGACTGACCACAAATATAAATAAATAAAAAGACTCCCAAGTAGAGAAATGACTAATGAAAAGTACTCTGTAACTCTTCGTATTCCATGGTATCTTCTTCTTAACGTGTGGATGGCAATCTAAATAGGATACTAATCTAAAAAATTCTAATTAGTCCGTTAGATAGATTTCCAAAAAATATTGGACATGACGTATTTTTTCTTTATTCACGTAAGCAAACAATGAAGACTATACAGTGCTTTGAAAACTCGTGTGACGTCATACTCTAAGACATTAGAATGACATTTTTTGCGGTCAGTGACGTCACCAACCCCCACTCAAATCTTTGACTCGCTTTATCTTCGTAAATTTTTATTGATTTGATAAAACAAAAATACGTTTCCAATATTTTTCGATAATCTAACAGACGGACTAATTTGCTATCACTACTTCTTCCATAAATGATGTACTTAAGAAGAATTGTGACGAATTTACACAATTTTTTTATGCATGTGACAAATATACTTTCAATGTATATGGCTTTTAAAAAATGTGACGAATTTACTTTGTGGCAAATCTACAATAACCCATTAGAATCACATTTTTTGAAGTCAGTAAATATCCCCATTGTTTCAGTCTAGAACTACGCCTTTAGATTGGCGCTTTCGGTCGCGTCCACCAGTGCTGTTTGTAAACAAATAACAGTAGGACACGATATTAACTGCCTAGGCCCGTTTGTTTTTCACCAAAGCGATGAAGGCGGAGACGAGAAGAGATGTGCGGGAATCGGCCAATCACATTAGTTAAAATTTACATCTGGTCTTTCGTCCTTTCTGTGATTGGTCAGATTTGGCACATATCCTCTCCGCTCTTCTCGTCTCCGCTTTGGTGGAAACCGGGTCTTTTCGTTTGAGGAACACTATATCTACACTCCTAATAAGTTTCCACCTGTGCAGGTTTTCCTTGCCTTGGTATCGAAACCAGAGGTCACAGACAATGAGTACAACTATCAGCGACTTTTACAATCATCGTTGATGGAAAGTCAAAATTCTTGTGACATGTGAATTGATATTAGTTACCAGCTTCATGTCAATCCTTTTAAAAGACATTACAGAAATGTGAAATGCTTTTGTTAATTATACAAGCCCTTGGAGCCCACGCAAAGCCGTCGTACTTACCACCACTAGACGACCGAAGTAAAAATTTTATAATGTAATTAATTTTAACAGCCCGGCGAAAACCTGCTTTCCACAAGCACCCCATCTATCACTTAAAACACTACCCAAGGGACAAATAGAAGCAATCTATTTAAAAATGTAAGCCCACATCCACTTAGACCCATCCCTTCTATATTATGGTAACTTAAACTCAGATCCACTACTGATACAACCAATTTATTATTAGAAAATAGAGGTCTATTGCTCGATAAAACGACCTTACGTTTAGTATTAGGATCACGTATTTGACCCACTCCATTGGGTTCGTATAAAACAATTCCTTCTTGCTACTTTTCTTCAGTTACTAGGTCAGTTTCTCTTTGAAGGTCGCATTCAATGAGACTAATTAGGAAAGTAGAAATGGCTTGGTATTTGAGATTAATTAGAACGTCGTGCTCGCACGATTGATTTTTGTTGGCAGTTTGGACTAAATCTAATCGTAGGCTTTATGGAACCAAATGCCCGTTGAAAATTACACTAAGCGAGATCTAAATGTGATTTGTAGGTATTGAGCAGATGATTTGCGCATGCAGCGTTACTTGTGGGTTACTGAGCAACTATTTCCTACACGCTTTTAATGACTTCGCTTGTTACTAACGTCAAAGATCTTAAAAGTTATATTAGATCCACTTTCCGGTTTTCGATTGAGTTGAAATTCTTCGTACATATTCAGTTTGGATGACAATGCATAGATAATAAAGTTTTGAAATACAATATGGCAGATTCTCAAAGATGGCGGACTGAATATTTTAGTATGAAATGTTAGAAACGCCCGTATTATAACGAAAGAATTCGACACAAACATGTAATTTTCATTTTAGGTGCTGCTTACCTTACCGTTACTGAAAACGGTATAGTATCCAATGATCACCTCAAGTTCTATTTGAACCTAAAAATAAATCGATTCACTTCCACAATTCTAATGAAACAAAGCGGCAACATGTGTTTAATTACCCAGGAATACGAACGACAAAGCATTAATTATCTCCACCTATGAGGAAGTAAGTAGCGGGGACAGAATTAACATCGGAACGGCAACATTGCACTGAAACAATATCACATAACACAATAGTGGATAGTCTGGAATTATATAGCCACATTCAGACAGTAACAAAAATAAATTGCGACCAAGTCCGTTGCTCCTGCCGGTATTAATTTCACGCTAGTCATACTAGAAGAAAATCTAGAACGTGGAGAGCCATGAGCTGCTCAAGTAATTGTAAAATTCTTATGTAGTATTACACAGGAAATTATGTGCGGTTTTCAGTTTCGGAGTTTGAATCTTCTTAATCACTGAATGCAGATAGTAGAAAATGGATCTGGTAAAATGTGAGCGTATCTTACGAAAAAACATGAAGTTTTGTTGGTTGAAATTTGCATCGTATTTAACAACTTTATAATCCTGTCGTTTCGTAAGTCAACGATGTTGGAAGGGCTGGACAATTAAGCTATTATGTGACCTTTGACTCGAATAAAAATGCAATTTTAATTTTCTATCATCTTTACCGCTGATAGAATATCACGTTATCTCTGTTTTCGCCATGAGCTTCTTTGTATATAGTTTGGATCGTCGGTTATTCCAGAAACTATGATGGGTATGCAAACCTGTAGAGGCGCTTTCTTCATTATACGGGAATACAGGTAAAATATGTATAATATGTATTATAAACGGATACACCAAACAAAGTTTGACCCTCCAAAACTTTTCGCCTCGATTGCATCTGGGAAATATGAAAACAGAAAAGTTTACCTGAACTGAGCTCAGAAAACACGTAACTGCACAAAACTTGGATGTCCGTGCAAGTAAAAATAAATATTTTAGGCGATAAAGATTGCTGTCGCTGTCCACCGTATACCGTTGTATACTGCAGGGAATTGAGGTTTTATAAACACTGGTCTTCAGAGGATAGTGTCGTTACTAAAGTTATTTGCTGGCCATTTAGGAATCGCGGATAAAAATGAAATTGGAGGCTCTAAACGTCGAAACTCTACTTGGAGTGAAACTAGGAGGGCCATATCATTAGCTTTGAGAAAGAGGTACAAAAAACCAAGACTGTAAGTAACTTAACCCCTTAAGGTACCTTTTTGTAACCTTTGTGAGGGTAGGCAGTAGTGTTCTTTTACACAGTTATAATCGCATGTGATTATAAGCGTTTCTTGCAGCGTGTAGCGGGGCGTTACATAGATAGTTCCATTAAACGCTCCGCTGCACGCTGCACAAAACGCCTCTCCGAATTTGAGGCCTAAGAGTGATGAATCAAATTGTTGATGGTTGGATAGGAAGAGGAAACCAAGGAAACGATGAATAAAATGTGTGAGGAATAATATACATAAAAGAAAAGGAATAAATTATAGTGTGACAGTTGACAGAGGGCAATGGAGAGGTTATGCTCAGAGTTTCCTTGCGTGATCAAGTCAAAAAAGAGGACATCCGCATGACAACCAAGGTTACCGACGTAGCCCGTAGAATTGCCAGATTTAAGTGGCAATGGGCCGGGCACATTGCTAGCAGAACAGATGGCCGATGGGGCCGAAAAGTTCTGGAGTGGCGACCCCGAACCGGAAAACGTTGCGTTGGAAGGCCTCCCACTAGATGAACCGATGTCCTGGTGAAGGTTGCGGGGACCCGCTGGATACGAGACGAGCGGGACCGGTCAATGTGGCGACACCTGGGGTAGGCCTATGACCAGCAGTGGACGTCTTTTGGCTGAAATTATGATGATGATTATGAGTTGACAGACAAGAATGGACAAAAAAAAGTATTGCACCTGTTAAGTATCATGGATTAAAGGCAGGAAGATATTCCTGTCTTTGATTGAATTGGACCAGATTTTTCGCCATGGGAATTAGTCATCATGGTATGTAATAAAGATTATTCATTCACCTATCCCTTCTTAACACAACTCAAACAAAAAGGCTTTCATCACATGGAACCGGAAACATTCAACCAAAATAAACCCATTATATTACCCCCGTTAGAACCGACCACAAAAACATACGACGACACTTAATATCTTCACAAAGAGACACAGTAACTAACACGCACGCAACATTGTAAGTAGCTGTTAAGAGGAGCAGGTGTTCAGAACAGCTCTAGAAAGCTTTTAACTTAAGAGCCCCGCACTTGTAGACTGCTACTTACCATCCTCGGTTGCTTTATGAAACTTTGATATGGAGAATAATGAAAAATGTTTTGTTAGGTACTTTGGGTATTTTTAGATCTTTTGTGGAGACGAAGTCTAGATAAACTTGAGAATGAATGAGTCGCAATACATGAGAACTAATTGACAATTCCTACATCGCGCTATCAAAGTTATCCGCGATATTAGCTCATATATTATGTAGAAACTCCCGACTAACATAAATTATGTTGGGCAGTTAGCCCACCAGACACAACACCCGTCTGGTCGGAGGATACTCCCTTTTCTATGATAAACAGGGTGTAAATTAACCCTTCACACATACGTCAACCAAGCATTCTGTACAAAAATTTTTGCTAGGAAACGCCTTTTTTTTGGGGTCAAAAATCTAATTTTACGGTAAAACTCAATGTAGCACTCTTAAAACATTGTGCTAGTGGATGCTTTAAATAGTAAAAGGGTTATGGAGGTAATTTAAGTAAAGTTACAACCTGAAAAACCAGTATTTACAAAAACAGCTGTGCAAAATTTGGAATTTTGACCTCCAATATCTTCGTCCCCTAGTTACCAGATATGGTCCCAGATATGGTCTAGAACAAAAAAATGGTAGCAGTGGTGGGGACAACAAGTGCCCTTCGTTTGCTTTAAGGGTACTTTTACACCCTTTATACTTACGTGTGTTAACATTGTTCGTAATTGTAGTTTTTAATTTGGTTTAGTTTTAATTAGGTATATATTTAGAAATCATAGTTATGTGCGGTGAGTGGTTGGGTACTCACCGGTTTTTAAGTTGACACTCAACGACAAATAAGTTGTGCATGTTGTGCTTACCCGTAAGAGGTTGATACACTTGTCTGTGACCCTTATGTATGTGTGTCTTTTCCTTCTGCAGTGTATTCAATTGTTGGTGAGTCAAATAAATACAATAAAACAAGAAAAAAGATCGTCCAGCGTACATGAATCCATAGTTTAACTGAAAATGTGACGACTATTACTTCTTGTCACAAATAGACTCAGATCTAACGCTTACCTGGCCAAAAGTGAACATCGAACACCGATATCAGGCGTTCCCGATAAATTGCAAACCTTAGTGAAAAGTTGAACAAAGTTGAAAATGTTCACATGCCCGTAATTTCACCTCGACCGCTGAAAATGGAACACAGCAATGCTACTAGCAGGAATTGTTCTTGCTCGTTCGAGTTAGCAGAGCTAAGTATTAATTTGAACGAACAACGCAAGAAAATCGTCTATGCCTCTATGGCAACGGTACTTAGGTATATTTTAGATATAAAATTGCGGTTGATGTTTTAACACACTATAATTTTTACTTTAATGCCCCGTTAATTACTAAAACCACCCATGTTCCTTCTTAGCCCTTTGTGTCTGGGACCACGGTATCTCTTTCGAACAAAGCGCAGCCCCAACAGGCGTCGCCGCGTCGGCAGTTGCGGGCCCCTACAATGTTGCTGACATCCCTTTGAGCCTCGCGTAGAACACGAACGCGCCACCTCTGCCTGACCTTTGGGGACAACATGAATGTGTGTTGATTGTTATCTTGCAATGGTTGATGCAATACTAGTGCATTTTCGTTTAAAATACGACAAAAAATAAAATTCTATTTTCAGAGAGAATGAGATGTGTGTGTGTGTGTGTCTGGGGAATGTGTGTGTGTGTGTGTGTGTGTGAGAGATAATGTGTTGATTGAGTTATTTTTTTATTTACCTAATGTCCTTAGGTACCTCTAAACTTTTTCCATCCAGCTCTAAAACCGAAAAAGATCGTTGTCATCCACTTACATAGCGACTTTTTTGGCCATTATTAGCAAGAACGGTCCACTTTAGATGTAAAAAACCTTTGTGACAAAAACCATTATCACCATTCTATCCACATCATGTCCATCAAGTGGGATAATCTTTTTTCTAATGTTAGTGACATTGTAATATAATACTTTAAAGACATTATTTTTTTGGTGAAACCTGGTAGTTATATTCTACAGCTATTAAATTAGAGTAAAATTTGTCTTAAATCTAATAATTTTGTAAAATTGAGGACTGAGCCAGCTCATTTTATAACGAAGAGAAAAGATCTAACTTGGGCATGGACTTTCAGTTTTACTCAAAAGACCTTGAAAAAGCTTTTTGTTTTAGCTAAAATTTATTGGCAAAAAATACTGCCATTTTTATTAGGTCCGTGATTTAACAGCGCGGTTGGTGCATGGCTCAAGCAGTTAACTGCTGCGCTACATGTCGCGGGTTTGATCCACGCACGGAACAAATACTTGTATGGCGTACAGATAGTTCTTTCGGGTCTGTGAACGATACAGGAGAAATTCCTGGCGTGGGCCAATGTTTTATAAGAAAAAAAAAACGTTACCTACCCATGAGTTCCACATTCAAATCTGACCAATTTCTACTCAGACCTGTTAGTTATGGTAAAAATTATGGTAACAAAATTTTATTTTCATAATAATATGTGAAACGTTGTTGTTGTTTTAATTTAGAAATCGACATATTTTAAGGTAGGTGATAGTTTCATGTGTTTTAAGATCAAATCCAAAATCTAAATGTTCCTCTAGAAACTACCAAGGCACCATAAGATCATAAGTCACACACTCAAATAAAACAACCATAGCCTTTGTCTTCTTAAAACACTACCACGAGCATTCCGGAGACACCACTTTTACGGAACAGTCAAAACTTTAACCGCTTTCGTTGCGTTTAACGCGTATCGCACTGAATACAAACTTTATGACCGTCGCCGATTCGCTGAAATGGTGACGTCATTATTCCACGGATGACACGCTGTATAAACTCGAGGTACTCATTCACGGGGTACTGCGGCCATGATTCGCGGAAATACGAGGATTTATTTTTGTTACGTGAGATAATGGGTTGTTTCATACAGTAATCATTTTTAATTGTGAAAATCAATACCAAAAATAGCTCGTAAAGTTTTATTTTAAATTATTTTATCATCTACTAAAGTATTAACAGAGCAACATTTGCACGTATATTTATATTTTACTTCTTTCTCTCTTACACGTTCAGTGAGAGAGTGAAACTTCTCACTCAGTACTGTCATAACTCACATTGATACCTCATAATAAATTTATATTTCATTCTCAAATGTTTAATTATATGTTAAAGGACTCTTACCTGGGTTTTAAAGCAGTATTTTACACTTGCTATTACAAACTGAGACTAGTAATATGTTACTGGCAACAAGCCCATTGATTTTGCGAGCTTCTATTTTAGCTCTTCAAGTACTAAAACTAGAAGAAATTGATTTCTTAAAACCATTCTTCAAGCCAAGGAGGTCACTACTACCTCCTAGCTCGGGGGTGTCGTTAAAAGTGACAAATGAGTTTAATCAGTTAGTTGGGTAGCACCTTTGGGGGTATGTCTACACATGCTCTGGAAGCTATACCTCGTGTTGTGTCTACTTGGCTATTCTTCCTCTTAGCGTGTCAATTGAAAATTTTAATTGAATCAGCCCAAAATTTGGCGACTTTCATGCTATTCATGGTTTAGTTTGGCAAGCAATATTTGTGTGAAAGAAATAATTATTTCTAGATATATAAAACAAATTCCAAACAATAATGTCACATAATTGTTAAAAAAAAACTAACAAATCGAAAGGAGTGTAGTTTTTTTTTTATCAATCTATGGCACATCTAAAAAGATATATAAAGCGGATGATAAAAGTATGAAACGTCTATTCTTAAGTGCAATATCATAGTCACCCTATCGACTATACAGTGCGATTCCGACCGCATCCTGAATCTCGAAACAACTTTGTTTTTCAAACAATTTCACGAATCACGACACTTTATTGTAAACCCTTTTATTTGGGAACGTTTTTAAATTGTTAAGCGATCCTGTTTTACGTTTTACAGGGGCAAATTTTTTATTCAATTAAAAGTTCAGATTTCGTAGTGATTAAAGGGATTTGTCGATGGCTATAGTAATTAATTTAGAGCGTTTATTGGATTACGGTTTCCAATTTTGCAAGATTTAAGAGTTTTTATTAGTTAGGGTTCAAGAACCCTAAAATAAGTAGATTATGCTAGACAGTATTAATACCACTAATTCAATTTTAGTTGTAACTTGCAAGCAAACGTTTTAATCAGTAACTTTAGGTAGAGATAAAATAAAATAGAAAATATCTAAACTAAGCTGAAAAAGGACATTCTTTTCGTAGACAAGGTAATCGCTTTTAAAAAGTGCTAGAAGCGTTTACTAAAGCCTTATTAAAACGTATTCTAACAGGATTGACGAATTTGACGTATTTGTAATTTGTTTTAATTATTTCCACTTTTATTTCATCCCACTTTTATTTCATCGTTTCTACTGATAAAATGTCATGTAATCCATAGGTCGTTATTTAACAAAAAAGTGAATTAATAAACGACTTTGAACAATGCGCTTTTCATAACTATCACTTTAATCTACACTAATATTATGAAGAGGAAAGATTTGTTTGTTTGTTTGTAACGAATAGGCTCCGAAACTACTGGACCGATTTGAAAAATTCTTTCACTGTTGGGAAGCTACACTATCCCCGGGTGACATAGGCTACTTTTTATCCCTGTCTTCCTACGGGAACGGAAACTACGCGGGTGAAACCGCGTGACGTCCGCTAGTACCCTATATGAAACGGCAATGCGACAGGACTGTCCAAAGTACATGGGTATAATACTACCAACTTTCTATCCCCGGGCTACAATAGGGATTTTTACTGACTTAAAAAAATATGATTCTAATTAGTCGGTCTGTTAGATTATCAAAAAATATTGGATACGTATTTTTTGTTGTATCAAATTCATAAAAAAAACACGAACATAAAACGCGTCAAATATTTGAGTGGAGGTTTGTGACGTCACTCACCGGTAAAGAATGTCATACCAATGTCTTAGAAAATGATGTCACACGAGTTTTCAAAGCACTGTATCGTCTTCATTGTATGTTTACGTGAAAAAAGAAAAAATACATACAATCTATCTGACGGACTAATTAGATTTTTTTTGTTACTACCTTATCGAGTTTCTAATAGAAAAACCCAATAACACTTTCTTGCCCGACTCGCCAATCAAAACCCACGTTCAGCTATCGCAATTTCGATCACGAAACCAACGGGGTAGTCACTTAAATAGCCTGCAAAACGAAGTGAAGCCCCAGATAAGGTTAAAAACGTAAAGCTTACCGAAATAAAATAACATAAACCACATTCAAATCAATCACAACCAAGCCACATCTACGTTACGAAACATTAGCATCAGGAAAGTATTGACGTAATCAATCGAGTGTTACTTACGTCTGTTTCCCTATTGCTTACCAATTGAATCGATACGAGAATCATGTTCAATGCTCATTCGTGGGTGTTTTCCGGCTGATATGACGAATGCGATCGTCTTAAATTGAATAAAACGTTACTGTAGGGTTTAGATTTATTATTGCTGTATGAGGGGTTACCACAGTAGCCCGTCGGGTCTACATGATGTTGTAAGAGATACCGCGGCCTCGACATAAAAGGCTAAATAGGAACATGGGTGGTTTTTAGTCAGTAGAAGTCTGTCACTCCCTTTCGCTCTGCCCAAGAGCGGGAGGGGTTATTTGATGATTTCCGAATCACAAAAAAAAGGGGTTACCACAGTTCCAGTGTGTTGATAATTAATCAAAACATGAGGAGCTTGTTGATAAATTTTCAATTAATAACTATGGCGTAGGTTGCTCTGTGGATGAGTGACCACCGGGTCACTAATTACCGGCCGGAGCCCGAAGCCTGTTACGCCGTTGGACTCGGCTGTCATTTGTAGATATTTGACAGTCGTTACAGTCATCATCAAATCAATCACAACCAAGTCACGTCTACGTTTTGAATCATAAGCAGAAAGGCATTGTCGTAATCAATCTTTTACCCTATTGCTTACCGATCCAATCGATAGGAGAATTATGTTTGTTGCTCATTCGTGTGTGTTTTCCGGCTGATATTATGAAGAATGCAAAGCGTTTTCAACTGGATCAAGTTACGTTACTGAAGGGTTTATACTTATGATTTCTGTGTGAAGGGGTTACCACAGTTTCATTCAGTGTGTTGATAATTTATCAAAACATGAGGAGCTTGTTGATCAATTTTTAGGTCAATCAACTATGGTCTATTGCTCTACCTATTTATCTCTCTCTCTCTCTCTCTATAGCAGTTCAGCAGGGCTATTGCGTATCTTTTAAATATCAGTGGCTATCATATTGTCCATGGATTAACTGTCAAATTGGTTATGGTTTGGTAAAAAATGGAACCATTTGACAGTTAATCAAAGCACACAGAGCCAAAGTGATAATCAATAAATCGGCCAACCTACAGATAGATACGCAATAGCCCTGGGCCCCGAGTCTGCTATTTAATAGTGTCAGAATGATCTATCACTGATCTCATAATTGTTGATTTTGACAAGTTTGGTGTTGTCAAAATCAACAATTATGAGATCAATGATAGACCATTCTGACACTATTGAATAGCAGACTCGGGGCCCTGCTGGGCTAAATATTGGTTATGGTTTAGTATAAAATGGAATCATTTGACAGTTAATGTATGGACACTATGATAGCCACTGTCATGTAAAAGAAACGCAATAGCCCTGCAGATGTGAGTGACTAACATCTGACTTAGTGAATAACTTTCGTTAGTCACATTTCACTCAGATTCTCCACAAGACTAAAAAATCTACGCTAATCTCTTTTTTATAATTCTTCCTTAAGATGGATGCGACTAGGTAGCCCGCGAAATTTGAATTTTCTTACGTTTTTTTGTAATTTGCTGGTCAATATCAAGTCGTATGTTAAGGCGATAACAGCACCAAAACTAGCGCCACCCACATCTTATTTTTTGTCCTCACAAAATCAGTTTCAATAGGTATGTCAATCCTTATCAAACGTGCTTTTAATATATTTTTTATGGAAGTACCTACAAAATAATGTTTTGTTTCGTACACAAATCTTAAGAGTCAAATCACAAAGAAAACGAATTACAATAACACGTGTACGTTTACCTGGCATATTTACATCGTGACCTTTATCCATCATTTTTTTTTGAAATACAAAAAGATAATCGGTTTCGTAAAAACCTTGCCTTTGATGTCTAGGTAGTCTCAAACAAATGTTGCGGTCATAAGCTGCTATCAGACCGCGTGTAAGTAAAGTTTCATAGCGGTAGACATCACAATTGTTATATTTTATTGAGATAGTATTCTAGACTTTTATAAGGTGAGAATAGTAATATTATAGCTGGTTTGTTTGAAACTTATTTGTTTATTTACAAAGGATTTTGGAAGAGTTATTTTGTTCTTTTCCTGATTTTGTATTGCGTATCAGGTAGTTATGGTGTGTGATTATTCTGTTGGTCTCCTGGTCGCAAGCACAATAGGGGATCGGACAAAAAAAACTAATTAGTCTGTCAGATAGATTTCCAAAACAACGAAACGAAAAATGACGACGATACGGTGCTTCAAAAACTCGTGAACTCCTTGAAAACGTCACATGTCAGTACATTTTTTGCTGTCACAACACCCCACGTAGTGAAGTCAAAAGCCTCCCTGATCTTTGACGCGTTTTATCTTCATACATTTTTATTAATTTGATAAAACAAAAATGACGTATCCAATATTTTTCGATAATCTAACTGACGGACTAATTAGAATCTTATTTTTTTTACTAAGTCCGATGCCCTATTTCTGAGTGTGGGGTTTTGGGTTCGAAAGCATGTTACGCCGTTGTTTTTGCGCCTGATCTATCTCCGGCCGGACTTCGTGTTGGATAACCGTCCCTCCAGACTATGAGGGTAAAGGAAAGGTGAGATCAAAATCAGTCCAAATATTTCTGAGATTAGCCGGAACAAACAGATAGACGAAAATTAAAATACAAATGTTTTTTGTTATCAGCACAGTATAGTTTCAATTGTTTTGTAAAACACGACACTTAACAAAAAAACAAAAAAGCCAATCAAACTTTAAACCTCAGTAAATTCTTAATTCCGTACCCTGTTATCTAAGTCAATAAGTTAAAGTGTGCCTTACTTCCCAGAGCTACTTCTATGAATAACAAATCCGGTTCAGGATGGAGGCCGATTTAAAATATCCGATAAAAACTTCTACATAAGTGTCAGACAATGTTTTAAGATATGCGGAGTAATGTTCTTGAGAGGTTTAAAAGGATGTATTTTTTCCAAGAAGATGAATAGTTTATCCGTGGTTGTTCTTAAACTTATAATAGGGTTAGGGATTTTCGTGTTTTGATTATACTGGGTTTTGAGCGCAGTTTTGTTGCTCGGGTTCATTTGCTGTTTCAAAAGTTTCTATATTAATATAGTTCAACGACGCGTGGCACCATCTATTACCATATGATCTATATTGTGGTTTTCTTCAATTTTTTTTTATTGTTTATTAAATAAAGATAAAATGTAAACAAAAAAAACATCACAAAAACCTCAATAGGTTTGTCTGGATGTTGAAACACTTATGAACTATCTTAAAACTAAAATAACACTTATACATAGTTAATTTTATGGTTCACACATAATTATAACAAATTGTGAGGTAGCACGCAAAAACAAATTGAGTAAAAGATACTAAGAAAGTACTAACATACCCACGGAGCGGGTCGAAATCGGAATCACGTCGATGCTAATAACTAAGTGAATGATATTTAAACAGGATGATGCAATTTCAGAGAGAGTCAAAGATTTTTTTGTATTTAATTTTGTTACTACAATTTGATATTTCTGATTTAACTTTTGTTGGAATGGCATTAATTAGAGTAGGTATCAAATAAGCGACAGTTCGTTTCCCGTAATAGTTCTTGTATCTCGGTACTACCAGTTTTGATTGGACTGCCAATCTTGTTGCTATACTATGGTTGAATTTAATTTGTAGATCTTTGTTGGTGAACTGTTCAATTAGTAATACATTACTGCGATAATAAGTATGGTTTTGTTTACCTGACAACGTTTAATAATATGCAAAATTTCAATAAGATCTGTTTAGGTGTGAGAAGGTGACAAAAAAGACTTACTTTCGTATACATTACAATATAAGTAAGCGGGGGTTTGTTGTTTCTAAACTTATTATAATGAGATTAGGGATTTTAATGTAATGATTATAATTATTACGTGTCTGTACGTTATAAAGCCTAAATTATAGAGAGTGAATACACATGCATAGCAGTATTGCAACTAATAATTTATGTCAATAGTAGAATCGATTAAAGCTTTTTATAATGTCCTTGATACGGTAACAAAATTAATAGACTCTGTCGTACTCAGAGATATTTAATGATTACTAAAGCCGTCAAGGACATACATGATACATTACTTGGATGTAATATAAATGATGTGTGATATGACAATAAAATGTATCATAAATTAAAGAGGTAGAAATCAATTGGAAGCCTAAAACTAATGTTTGTAATTAAAAGTTAACAAAAAGGAACTAGACTAGGCACCCCCCCTACCCCCACCTCCCCCTCTGCCCCCCCCCCTGCACAGCAGGCTCAATAGGGTCGCCCCCTATTTTTATTTTTTTATTTTATAAAAGGTAGTTTCAAATCTTACAGTTATTACATGAGCCATTAACATAACTGAGACATTAACATAACTGAGACTTTATCATAACTGGCGTGATGTGGGTGTGGTTTTTATTAGGTAAATCTTTGCCATTTTTTTTTGGCATGATTATTTGTCAAATAACCCCTCCCGCTCTTGAGCAGAGCGAAAGGGAGTGTCAGACTTTTACTGACTAAAAACCACTCATGTTCCTTCTTAGCCCTTTATGTTGAGGCCGCGGTATCACTTGCGATAACCCGCAGCCCCAACAGGACGTATATATTTGCCTTTTTTTTTTTTGGCGGGTGGAAAATCATCGAATAACCCCTCCCGCTCTTGGGCAGAGCAAAAGGGAGTGTCAGACTTCTACTGACTAAAAACCACCCATGTTCCTTCTTAGCCCTCTATGTCGAGGCCGCGATAACCAGTGTACAACCCGCGGCCCACGTATATCTTTGCCTTACCTTGCAAAATTACAGGCGTGATGACAAACTATCTTTGGAACTTATTTTACAACTGAAACTGACTGCGATCAGCCCTTCTAAGCTGTGTTCAACACTGTCAGTATTGAGAATAGAGAACAAATGATAAATAAAAATATTCCGTAGCAATAAGAGTGATGATCTATTGAACGTAGTTTATTTATATATACTTACTGATCGTGTTCTATTTAATTTGTAGAACCGTGTAAAGACATACCTTTGCCGATCCCCATTAAGACAGTCATCTGACCAATAACATGTCACGTTTAGTAAGCTAAGCATTTATATTCTAGTAAGTAAGTAATTTAGTTGTTGGACATTAATAAAAGGAACTTTGGAATGAACAGTCGTTTCTATCATCCACCTATTCTTATGGATATTCTTCAACCGTCTTATATGGTTTGCATAGAAAAAAAAACGATTCCTCTATTAGGCTCTTATTTCAAAAACTTAAAAAAGTTTATTGTTTCAACGACGGTATCTATTAAATTGCTTTTATTTTTAAAATTATCCGATAACATTTTGAAAGAAATTACGCACATTTCATTTTGTTCAGAATCTATATAAACAATTGAATTTCTTTGTATCTTTTGTTTCAAAGGTTGTCCAAATACAGACTGTACCTACTATTTGTCGAACAGAATACATTTTCAAAGGTTATTGGCACGGGGCAAGGGCATATGCCATACCTAACACGTGTCAAGTACTTTTTTAGTCCTGTAGTTAGACATTTAAGGTAAAACCACTTGGAAGAGCAGTGGTGGCCCAGTGGTGGCGTCTCCAAGGAAAACGTTATGTTGCGTCCTAGCAGGCATCAACACAGCTTTGGTACCCTTTTTTTTTTGCGGGTGGAAAATCATCGAATAACCCCTCCCGCTCTTGGGCAGAGCGAAAGGGAGTGTCAGACTTCTACTGACTAAAAACAACCCATGTTCTTTCTTAGCCCTTTATGTCGAAGCTGCCGTATCTCTTACAACATCCTGCAGCCCCAACGGGACCCTCAGATGCCTCAAGACAAATAGTTTTCTTGAGGGTAGCAAAACACATTTTCTTTTCTATTCTCGCGTGTCAGACGCCATGGCATCACTTACTCCTCAATCTTTCATATTTAAAAAAAAAACATCAAGAAAAACGAGATAATAAAACCACTAAAGCACTTAAAAAAACTACATTTTAAACCGTAACACATTACTTTTATTCAGCAAACTACCATTTAAAATACCTCATAGATATGCCAAGCCAAGTGGCACGGAATTTCAAAAATTGCAAATTCACACGTAGACGTTTCAAAGGCAGCTTGGCAAGCCACCCGATGTGGCGTGCCAACCCGGTCTATTATACACTGGTTCTTTAACAAATCTTATGGATGCATGGCATTTTTTAAATTCCGTCGACCTACTCTCTGGCGACATTGAGCGATGTTGTAATGAATTCATTCATGAATATTATCACGAATTCTTCGAGAAATTAAGTGTTGCTCAAATTTTGAAGAGGTTCCAAGAAAAGCTGTATGTAGATATACAGTTGTTTTTTAGTTAGGCAAACAGTCTTTAAGTTCTCCAGAACAGCTAAAAGTTATTATGTGGTGAATAGTTTCAAAGATTGCTTTCAAACTCAAACTCAAACTCAAAGCATTTATTTCAATTAAACCATTACTGGCACTTTTGAATGTCATAAGAACAATTCATAAAACAAAACTACGAAAAACTACGAGTGCAATACGTCATTCCGAAAGCCACCACGCCGAACCACACGCCGCCGAATGCCCGCAACGACGAACACTGCAAGCAAAAAAAGCACGCAGCGACGCACACCGCAACAACGAATGCACGAGACCTCGAATCACGGAACAACGAATGCACGCCGCAACGCGCAACCGCCGCCCCGCGACCCGGAGCCCCGCGCACCAGCCACCACGGCACGCGCCGCCGCGCGCCCCCGCACCCACAGCACTCGCCGCCGGTAACATCCGGCGCCGCGCAACCCGACGCAGCAACCCCCGAAACAACGTATTGCACTCCTAAGCTACAGTCACAGTCACAAGGCATAATAACTTGTGAAAGTACTGTAGTTGCCAGTTCCCTAGCGTAGATCTCTATGGAGAAGAACGGGCAAGAAACTCCATGGACACTCTTTTAAATCAAAATATTGTTACAAAATCTTGGTACATTACATCATTCATGTTGAGATGGTATATTATGTGAGAACTATGTAGCAAGACGTGCAAGTTAAGAGCGTCCGGAGTAAAAAAGTATAATAAACAAATCAAAAAAAATATGTATATATTTATAAACCATGGCAACTAAGAGATGACCAGTCTCCACTGACAGCGCCCGTTCACGAACATGACGCATGGATCAGCACCATTCAACTCAACCATTTTGAAGGGAACTAAATGATCCGACACTCGCTGATGGTGGCGCGTGTGTCGGATCATTTAGTTCCCTTCAAAATGGTTGGTTCTTCTAGCACATCCAAACTTACCAACTTTATGTTTTATATACCTACTAGTAATAAATATGAATTTACTAAAATAAAAACTTATAAATCATACCCAATAACCCGAAAATGATGCAAACAACGCTGTAACTCGGAAATCAGTTTACCTGAAACAAACAAAAATCACATTTAGTAAAAATATTAAAAGCCGTATTTATAAAACGATATTGATACAATCTCCTTTTCTCCATTTTCCGCAATGATACAGCCAGTACTGGCAAGCCGGAGGCATTGTTCTTTTTTTGAATTTATCGACATTTACTGAAACAAGCTTTTCTATCCGACAGACACGTCGGCCGTCGACAGGGGGCGCTGTCGGTCCGATAAAAATCCCGGCCCGTCTCCTTATCGTTCAGGACTGCGGTCTGACCAAGCGTTCCGTATTTAACACAGAAATGGCAGGGGCTAATTCAAGCAACGATATTTGTACTGGGATTATGGTGCAATGAGTTTTAAATGCTGTACTAAATTAAGGGATTGTCACGCGCGCCGCACGTGGCTACACTCGCACTGATTTTTTAGTTGCAGGCTTCCGTCAGAAACTATTTTTTTTTTTAATTAATATTTTTTTCCTACTAGTTTTATTTCCACAGTATTTTTAAAAATTAAAAACAATTGATTCATTTTTTAATCAACGCTCTCATCAAAACACTAAGCTTGCAACATCCTTGTAATATAACAACATTCATAGCACGAATATGTAACTGCAACAAAAAATAAAAGGATTCCGTACAAAATAAAGGAATTTCATGGCTGCAAAGCAAAAGGTCTTTTTATCCGCTCCTCGCTTTGAGAGCTAGAGACAAATAATCTAGCTAAGTGGATGACGACACGACGAAAACAGTAGGATAAAAACTTGTAATTATAATGTCAACACGGGGAAAAGGTTATTTTAGGGTATTTTTACTTAGGTTACCATTAGCTTTTTCTTTACTCCCGCTGTAAATAATTATAATAATCTAATAATCCATGTCTTCTAAGCCACATGGAGCTCGCCAAAACGTCTTCCCACATATTTGGCGTAATATTGTAACTATTGGGACACCAGCCTTTATTTTGTAAGAAAAAGTGTCACATAAACCATTTCGAATGCCCATTTTGGGTCACATGGTCTGCGAACTTTTTGGTTCAGTAGAAATCCGGTTTCAATATTTATGAATTCGTACAATTTTGAGAGCAAAACGTTAGTGTCAGAAGTAATGAAATAAACCAAATTACCAGTGTCTACTAGGGTTTGATGTTTGAAAGATATTAAAGGAGTAAGCCGTGACGTCTGACAGGAGAGAATGTTGCGTCAACCATTCGATAGAATTGGACAAAGGCAGGAAGATGATATAGTGTCTACCAGGGTTTGAAGTGACGACTTACGACATGAAAGTCGGAAATGTTATCACTGGGCTACCACTGCTCCCTCAGAAGAACATCCCATGCGTTAACTGCAAAAACTACGTCCACCAAAAAATTCTATTCACACATTACACAACGCTTACATCTCCGATTACAAGCGAAATACTCCGAGACCCACCAATGAAAAAACAAAATTACAACATCATACCACTAACATACTCATATCTAGTATAACAGGCACGTTTACGCGCTGTTAAGTCTGAAATGACCTTAAAAAGGTCGACGTCCGACACAAACTTTCGCAAATGGGTTCCGTGCCTAATTTTTCTGACGTTGATATGGATTGAGTTACTTATTTTTCACGCCTCTTTATGATGACTTCGCACAATGGTTGAGTAAAAGTTTAGTGGGTGTATGATTTTTTTGGTGTTATATTTCTCGCTAGCGGTTTTTGGTGACGTTTTGTTTAGTGGAAAGGGACGGTTTTCTGACATCCTTGGTGACACATTTTATTACACGATTTAGCTGATACTAGGGCAAACCTAAATATATTAAAGCCGGACTTTTGCGGGATTGTCGGGCAGTGGAATTCACTGTCAGCTTCTCTATTTCCTGATCATTATAATTTCAATATCTTCAAAGTTCCAATGAAATTGGTTTCTTCTGTGCAAGACCACATTATCGCTTACATCAAAAGAGTTGCTGCGAAACGCAAGAATATTTTGTGTCATAAAAATAAAATAACGGGTGTCGTGGGAATTTAAGGATACGCCCAATATCATGTCTTATAATAAAAATTGATACCGCCTAAGGCAACCAGTCAAACGAAACAGTAACTGCCAGTGAAATCACTCGACTAAAACATAAAATTCTACAGCCTCCATTTCATGTGACAGCACAATTGTTTCAAAGAATTTACGTCATTCCACTCCGTCTAACTTCCACTGACATTGAACAAGGTCACGGCTTCTATCAGATACGCGGAACCCTAAAAAGTTGACGGGTTGGGACAATGCTGTCGCGATGGCAGATACGACACGAATTTTATAGATCGGTGGGTAGGGTTGCGTTGGCCGTGGGTTGAAGGCTCTAAATCGTGATAGGTTAGGTTTAAATATAGGGTTAAAGGACTTATAGTGAATTATACAAGTGGTGGGGATTTTCGAATCTAGTTTATGTTTTCAAGTTGAAAGTTTAGGTCGTAATATTTCGCGTGTCATATACACGCAGTATCTACCAACTGTAAGAATTGTGTTGAGGGGCGAAAGCAGATTAGTGCGCATTTGTTTTTTATTGTTTTAACTTACTGAATAAACAAGATGTCTGCATCAGATTCTTGCTCAGTATACATCAAATATGTGCTAAATGTTAACTTAAGATTTCTTCTGATCTTTACCCGTTTATAGACTCGATCCCGAATAAACCTTCAAAGCATATTATCATTTTGATATTACGAAATTGACAGATTAAGGGTCCAAAAAGGAGGCTGGAATATCTCGGAATAAATGATTTATGGAAAGCCCCTTTTCACGAAGTTATAAGATTTTTCTCGCTCTTAGCTTAAATGGTTCCTACACTAAATGTGACCTAAATAAAAAAATAGGAAATCAGTTCTCATGTCTCACTTAGCCCAAAAAACGTTCATACATGTTTCTGACGTGCCTTGGAGACCTGCCCAGTTAGCAAGTAAAAAAAAGAAAAAACGGCAAACCTAAGTACTTTTTAACGACCCAAGCAATTGGGTTTTATTTATTTCCATGGAATTTTCCGCTAAAATCGTTTAGACTTGACGCTAAGGTTAAGGAAATCAGGGGAAGCTGACCTTGTCAGTTTTTACTTAGTGGAACCCAAAGTTACGGAGCGTTAATTGCGTGCTCGAAGGTTTCGTAAGAGATTTTCCGTATTGGATAAGATAAGCCATATGTTTACACATCATGCTACTGCAATCAAACAAATGTATAGATTTTCAACTTTGTTGCTAAATCATAAGGTTTTAATTGGATTGGGAAATTTGTCTGTTTCGAGTAGTTTGATGTGCTGGCGACTGTACTACATTAATTTAATTGTTTTGTTGATGAATTGGAGTTGGAGAATGAGGTATTATATTACGGATTGTGTTTAAACGCCTACCAGAAAAGAACCTATTACTACCAAAAAATTCGAAATGCCTGCCAGAATTGATAAATGCTCACCAAATTGTATTTCATAAAGTATTGCAGAAATTAACCTATTTTCCTTTTTAATCTAACTTCAGACTAAATATTTTATACTATCGATGTAACATGGATTATTCTGTAGGCCCAGTAGATAGAGCCCTACTTCTGGGTGGTTTAAAGAAAAACCACGAAGGGTTTCGCTCGCTTCGCTCGCTCACTCGACCCCACCATCCCCTTCTAACCTAACCTGTCCGAGTCGGGGTGCCCCAAGTCCCGAGCTTGCTTCGTTTGCTTTTGCGTCCAAGATTTGGTGAGCATTTATCCATTTTGGTAGGCAAAAAGAATATAAATACAACATGTACAATTATTTTGATGAGTGTACCAAACGAACTTGTGAACTTAAAACGTTGTTTTTAGGCACCTCCGTTTAATGGTAAGTTTATTTTATTTGAAGTTAACATTTTTTTTTTGGTGATCATTTAAAATGTAGCTTTATATTTACCAGGCGGGACAAATAGGGTTGTTAACAAAACAAAATCTAATTAGTCCATCCGATAGATTTCCAAAAAATATTGGACACGTATTTTTTCTTTTTTCACGTAAACCAACAATGAAGACGATACAGTGCTTTAAAAAACTCGTGTGATGTCGTAGTCTAAGAAATTACTATGGCATTTTTTTACCGGTCAGTGACGTGACTAACCCCGAATCAAATCTTTGAAGCATTTTGTCTTCGTAAATTTTTATTGATTTGATAAAACAAAAAGTACGTATCCAATGTTTGTCGATTATCTAAGAGACAGACTAATTAGAATAAATTTTTTTTTAGTCAGTAAACATCGTTATTAAGTTCTTCTTTCAAGATGTTTCATGAAGTCTAGATTTGTGCTCAATTGATGACAACAGAGTCGCTCCCTATTACATGAGACAATATAATTGGCGAAATATTTTTTACTTTTGTACACTTCTGCTTAACCCTACGGACTATTCAGGCGACATGTTATAACTGTGTCGTAATTTCTATGTCATGACTTATTTCCGTAACTTTGAAGTCAGTAATTCAGGCAACCCTGTCCTGATTGAAGTGAAATTATCCTGATAAATATTATATTCCTTTACTTCGTGTCAGTCAAACTTCTTTCATTACTGACCTTTGACTGACGATCTTGAATAGTTTATGAAACCTTATTCTCTCTTATAAATAAATTAAATGATAGATTCAATATTCTGTCAGGAGAAACTATGGACGCTTAAACACAAGCACCCCAGCAGTGGATTTATACACCAGGTTAAGTAAGGGTAATGAATTATTTATTATAATTGACTACCAACTTAAGAGGAACAGGGCAAAAAATAGGTATTTAAAGTATTTAAAGAAACTATTTCAACAAAGGCTATGGTCTATCTACAATCTACAAAATCCGTTCAGCCTAACGGCCGTGCAAACTTGACAGACAGCTAGATAATTATAAACGTACCGGTATTATACGGGTATAAATGAAGAACTAACATCAATATTGTAAAAAGCGTTACTAAAATTATCGGCGACTTAAAACGTTATCGAAATATCGATAAATCCGACTATCATTGGCGAGCAGCAGTCCACTTGTCACAACATCCATCTAGTCGGAGAGTCCTCCTTTTCCTATGAGCTATTGAGGAACCATATTGCCTACCCAATACTAGGTTGTGGAGGTCACCTATGCAGCTACTTCATGTAAAATACTGATATTGAGCTGCCGCCACCAACATAGTTGGCAAAAAACTAGGCAGATGATGATTGAGGAATTTTACAACCTGTTCTTCATACCTCTATAGACACACTGACACATCTTGGGCACTTGAAATATTGCCACGGATTAAACTGTACAATACAGACCCACATTGCAAATAATCTCCAGCAATCACAGCTACATAGCATTCATCGAAACCACAATCTCACCCCATCCCTTCCGAAATCTCTCTACATTAGAATTTCACCGTCCAAGATTTCAATCGTCGACGTCATCAATCTCTGACGTCACCGTGGCATAGTGTTTTGTATTCATTTGGGTTCGACCCACAAGGACCTGGGTGTAATGGAACGGTCAAAATGTGCTGAGCTGGGAATCGATTGGGAATTGAAAACGATTTGGTTTCGTGTTTGTAGTATAATATCCCATACTTGTTTATATAATTTACCAACGATGTGTGAGTTAACTAGGTAAAAATTTCCGATATGATTTATTCACTTTTCTAGCTGGTTTCGCTTAGATCGTCTCTGGAGAAGAAGGCATTTTTTGGATCAAGCCCGCCATACTATTTCTAAACCATTGCAACTCGTGAAAGCCAGAATCAACGGCCACCAGAAAAGCGCCGAAACAATGAACGCGCAACGAAATTAAACAGTAAAGAATAACGGAGCTCCATATTAGCAGTAGACAGAACAAAACAATGCCAATAGGCACAAAGAGACGATTGTAACCGAGATAAGCCCAGTTGTAAACGTAAAACAGTGCTAGCATGACCTATTTGAACATACAAAAAGCAATAAAAAATCGAAACGGCTTTACTGATTTGAATAGACCGTTTCTTATAGCTAGCAGATAGCTTAGTTTAGATAAATTACTGCCGCACTCAGAGAGCTTTAATGATTACTTAAGCCATCAATTAGTAAAGGTTTTGACAGTTTTCTCATACAAAAGTATGTCAAATCTTTACTAAGTGACGGCTTAAGTAATCATTAAATATTTCTGAGTACCGCAGTTAGGCTACTTTTATTTTAGCAAAGGGATATTATAATGGGTTCCGTGCATAAACATTAAAATCGTTAAAATTGATAACAGAATCCGATGCATCACGTCTTTTTTGTAATGAAGTTTGTAACACACTGGGGTGAAGCACATTGCCATCAGCTAGTTTTAATAATTATTACCAAAATGCTGAGTATTTTTACTAGTTGAAAAACAAAACTCAGAACGCAGTTGTTTTTTAATCATAAATAATAGTTGCAATCCATTAAGAATTTTAAGTAATGGAGAACTCTCAGAGAAATGGTTATGATTGACAATATTTTCTGTAATATCGAAGTGATTTTTGATCGATTAATCATTGAAGAGCGCTGAAAGGCAATCAATCAGGGGCTTGCTCCGAAATTATGTATTTCCTGTTTTTTTAATATGAATGTTTTTCAGAAAATTTTATAGTCAACTCCTTTTTAGGAAATGTTGTAAGAATTTTTACAGATTATTACAATTAAGTAAGAGTAGTAAGAGGTTTGTAAGATTTATCTGAATTATCTTTTTTTATATTGGTAAAATATTTTTTCAAATGAAATCAAAAATATACGGTTTTTATATACGGTCTTCACGTTGGGGGTGCCAGAAGACGAGTTTTGTCCTCAAAAGAGAGCTACAATACAGCTAGAAGACTAAAAGCAGATTTCCATACATAAGGAGTAATGGACAGCTATGAGGGACACCTTTGCCTAATGGTGGGACAGTGGCAAGAAAACCAGTGTAAACTTGCTTCTTATTGTACTGAAACTTCGTGTAACGCCAGTCCAACTCAAAGTAAAACTTTTACCACCGACACACCGTACTTAGTATATTTTCAGTAACATTATAAATTCCTCTCATACAATTTGTATGTGTTTAAAATTCATGGCAGTCAAACTCATCCCAGAGCTTACTGAAGCGTCGAGTTAAAAACACCCGGGTGACGTCATCAGACCTGATAAGAATAGATAAATAATCCGGTTTGGAGAAAACATTTGCCAGAGGTAATTTATTTTTAACTAAGGGAGAAAAGGAAAAGATTTAACAGATTTTTTGTAACAAGTTACGGTATAAAAATATTCAGCTCAATCGGTTGAAGATCTGTTACGAAATTGAGGTGCAAGAATCACCCGTCGGAGCTGCGGGTTTTTCGAAAGAGATACCGCGGCCTCGTCAAGGGATAAGAAGGAACATGGGTGGTTTTTAGTCAGTAGAAGTCTGACACTCCAAAACAAAGGTGTAGGTTGAGTCCTTTTTTTTTTTGGCAGGTCATCAATCATCGAATAACCCCTCCCGCTCTTGGGCGAAAGGGAGTGTCAGACTTCTACTGACTAAAAACCACCCATGTTCCTTCTTAGCCCTCTATGTCGAGGCCGCGATAACTAGTGTACAACCCGCGGCGCCGACGGGATTATTGAGAACCTAACATAACATTTACCAAAACCAATATAAAATTAAAAATATTAACACATTTACAACAAAACAAAACAAATAAATCAAAGGAAAACAAAACAGGGTCAACACACAAACAAATACCGGGAAACAGAAATGAAAACGAAAAATATCAAGTTCTATTTGAATTCAAATATTTTACAACAATAATAGGTTTACGCTACAAATCAAACCAAGTGGCGGTACAGTTTAAAGCTAGCCTTTGTAGCTATTCATTGTCCGAACTCAAATAACCGATGTTGGTTTAACACAGGCTAGTTTTTATAAAAGAACCGTGAAAATAGAACAGTAGGTGCTCTATGTTTTTTTTTAATTATCGGTTGACCTCAAACTGTAAAAATATGCGACTCTTTCTCATAACTAACTAACTGCTATGCCGGAGGTCGTGGGTTCGATTCCCACCCAGGACAAATGTTTGTGTGATGAGCACGATCATTTGTTCTGTGTCTGGGTGTAATTTATCTATAATAAGTATGTATTTAGAAATATATAAGTATGTTTATCAGTTGTCTAGTACCCATAACACAAGCTCTGCTTAGCTTGGGACTAGATGGCGTTGTGTGATAGTTGTGGAATATTATTATTATTATTATATTTTGTAGTTGACATTTGCCTGATTTATAGTTTTCAAGTTATATTATAATTATTTTCTTTTATTATTCTTCATTTATTTTATAACTTCATCATCAGCCTATAATTTTCCCACTGCAGGGACTCAAGCCTTTCAGGTCTCTCTAGGAGAGAGATGGGCTATAATCCACGACGCGTGCCCAGTGCGAGTTGATAGATGTCACATGTCTTCGAATTTTTGGTTCAAAGATATGCCGGTTTCCTCACGACTATTTCCTTCATCGTTTTGAGAGCAGTGGTGATGAAATAAATTACACAAAGTAATGTGTCTGCCTGAGTGTGAACCCAAGACTTACTGTTCGTAAGTCGGGGCTGGCCACTACTGGGCCACCGCTACCAATCCAATTCCAATTTCAATTTTATTTTATTTTTTCCAATTTTGTTAGTACGGTACGATTGATTGATTAGCATTTTTTCAGTATCAGCTCTGAATTTGCGCCCGGTTGATGCCTCGGAATTCGGCATGTAACATTAGGTACATCTCTGCAACAACCTTTGGAGATTAATAAGTCTGATGTTATGTTGTGTACAAAAATATTTTTACCTACAGCACACCTCCAAGAGAAATACCTACAATAGGGTATTTCACTAAAGAAATCAGTCAGTCAGATAGATTTCCGAAAACTAATGGATACGTATTTTTCTTTTTTCACTTAAACAAAAGATGAAGACGATACAATGCTTCAAAAACTCGCGTCAAGTCGTGTAACGTCACAAGGTTAGTATTTTTGTAACCACAAAGTGACGTCAATAGCCCCCCACTCATGATCTTTGACACGTTTATTAATTTGATAAAAAAAGAAAACACGTATCCAATATTTTTCGATGATATAGCACATGGACTCATTAGATATTATTAGTGAAATACCCTATTCCCCAATTCTGTCGAACCTCGGAAGCACGGTGTCACTATAATATTATCCGAGTTGATTTCCCAGGTCGCGAATCATTAATTCCACGAAAGCATCTACAGGGAAATATATTTATCAGCGATCGCATTGTACTGCTATTTGTTTTATTGATGCTTCTGAGATCAAAATGTGATTTTATTTTTTGTTACGAAGACTTATATTGAGGGTTTTATTTTGATACAAGACTACAAAAACTTTAGAATATTAGATAAGAATAATGTTTTCTTTTTTAAGGTAAAATGTAATGTACATAGTTTGAAGGCTTGGCGTGGTTTCTAAGGCATGGAGGAAGCTTGGTATGGGTGGGTGGTCATCCACGGACCAACCTAGGCTAGCGTGGCTTAACCGAAAGATCAACCCCAAGCGGCAGTTATCATCAGCTTAGGAGCTCATAACACCTACATTTCATCAGTTATGTTTAGGATCTCGTGGTTAAATGACCCAAAAATATTACAGAAGCAAACGCTTCGTAATAAGTCCCAAAATGATTCCGATTATTCCTGACACGACAGAACCTAAACATCTAACAGCGCAGTATGGTCGGATGTGTTCCGAACTCAAACATCCTGTCCCCTAACTTTATCGCCATACAGCTGTTCATTGCTTAGGCGACACCCTTATCTAAATACGTTAGGTATTGCCGTTGAAATAGTGAGAATATTAGTTGGGAAACCCAAAACGGTCTTTAATTTGATTTAGCAGTGCGATCTTAATAAATGTCTGGGCTGCAGCAGCTTTTGCCCTAGTTTAGTGTAAGCAACTGCAGTTAGTGGTGGCCAAGGTTAAGCCAAAAAAACCAGGACCGACTTTAAGCTCGTTGGGTCGACGATATCGTCAAAGTCGCGGGAAACACCTTGATCCACTTCCCGGTTCTGTGCGTCTCTCTCAGAGTGGGTGATTCTAGGCTTATGTAATGATGAAGTGCAGCGTAGGACGCGCCAAAACAAGGGTACTCTGAGCACGTCTAAGTGGGACGTGCTCAGATACACTAACCGATATGTAGTTACTACTCCAAGATTCGATTTTTCCACTAAAAAACGATACTTTAGTAAACACGGCCAACAGGGTAGTTAACAAAAAAACATTAATTAGTCCGTCATATAAATTACTAAAAATTATTGAAAAGGTATTATTTCTTTTTTCACGTAAACAAACAATTAAGACAATACAGTGCTTTGAAAAATCGTGTGACGTCATACTCTAAGACATTAGTATGACATTTTTTAGCGGTTTTTTGACGTCACCAACCCCTACTCAAATCTTTGACGCGTTTTATCTCCGTATTTTTTTATTGATTTGATAAAACAAAAAATACGTGTCCAATATTTTTCGATAATCTAACAGACGAACTAATTAGAATCACATTTTTTTAAGTCAATAAACATCCCTATTGTCTGAATAGTTTAATTTAGTTCAATTAATGATTTTATTAATATGTATCCATAAACGTTGATACACAGAATTCCCGATGAAATCACTTCAATTATTACACCATGTTTTATTTGGTTAGGCTTAATTTTGGAAGTGCTACACCCATCTCAAACAGTCAGACCCTAAACTTTTCTCGCGCGTGTCCTAATCTAAATACGTTACCACTACACGTCAGCTGCTAACATGCTTGATTTTCAATCTTGTGTAGGTATTTCACATTGTAAAATATACAGCGTAGCAGACTTACATAATACTGTATTAATCTTGCCTTTACCAAACTATATAGGCGGGATCTGCTTTAACCTAACGCAGGTTATCTGTATTTTGAAACAGAATTAGTGCCTATCGGACCTCCACAGCTCAGTAAGTGGACAAAACGATACCCCTGGATAAGAGTTTTGAAGGACTTATGATTTAAAAATATGTAGTTGAGTAGACCAATAATCAAAACTTTTACCTCGAAACCAAAATAGTTGAAAGTCCGAAGCCATTGCCCAGCAGAGTTGAAGCCACAAGGAGAGATTTTAGACATAGAGTATCTGATTGTCCAACAAGTAAACCAGATATTTTGTTTAAAAACTACCTTTTTATCGCGCAAGAGGTAATAACCTACCCAACTCAACCCCGAAAGACTGACAGACCCTAAAGTTTATCTACAGCAGTCTCAACTCGGTCAGTGCGTACGTATCCTAATCTAAAATACAAACATGATTATATTATATTATGTTGAAACAGGTTTATTCTTGAAAGTTTTCATTTAACAATGATTTTTTTCATCAGCATTTTTTGTTGAAAAGTAGACAATTTTTTGTCTTGACAGATATGAGTTGTCATCAATTAAAAATTACTACACTGTCTAACTTGAATAGATTTTCACCTTTATCAGTAAAGCATTAGTTTGATTAGGAAAATTTGACAGTTACGGGTAGCTTAAAATGGTAACATGAAATTACTTGTTTTAGTATGTCCACTTTAAGTGTGCAAAAGTGTTCAAAGTGGCGTTCGTTGTCATAAAATTTTCATTGATGTTATGTCAAACTAGGTGATTTATTTTAGTTCTGTGGTTATCCATAGATAGTTGGTGGGAGTGAAACACCTCATAAGTCGTGTGCCTTTTTGTCCACTTTGTAAAAGAAAATTAGGCTGTGAACTAATGTGCAGTTGTGGCAGTTTTACAAAATTGAAAGTTGGCCCGCATCAAAACGTCATCGTAAATTCTATTTACAGGCATTTCATGAAAATTATAGGTAACTTATTTTTTCAAAGACATTTGTTCCCGCGCCGAACCTCTCTCCGGTTGTGTCGGATTGCCGTCCCATAAAACTAGACTACAAGGGTAAATGAACAGAGAGTGCACCTGTGGCTGCGCACACACTTATGCACCCATAATCTCCACTAATATTGGCCGTCGTGACCGAGATTTGTCAGAAAGACTAATGAAGCATTTGTCCCAATATATTTTGACACAAGCATCGTACTATATTTTGAGTTGAATCGCATGTTAACAGAACCCAATGTTCAATGAAGTCACAACAATTATCAGGCTTCGCAATATAAAGAGTCTACCTATCTCAAACAGACCCCTAACTTTATCTCCCAACATGCTCAGTGCGTGCGTTCCCTAATCTAAATACGCTCCACATCACTCAATGTTATAAAGTACAGTCCGTCCATTTTTATTTTACATATGACATCGTTATGTGTCTAGCCTTTTTAGGGTTCCGTACTAAAAGTGTAAAACGGGATTATTATATTATTTCTGAGACTTCACTGTCCATCCGTTTCGGACCATTGACCAACTGTAACGGTGTGTGAGACCAATTAATACATTTTCTTTCTTTTCTTTCTTTTCATTCTTTTCATTCTTTTCTTTCTTTTCTTTCTTTTCTTTCTTTTCTTTCTTTTCTTTCTTTTCTTTCTTTTCTTTCTTTTCTTTCTTTTCTTTCTTTTCTTTCTTTTCTTTCTTTTCTTTCTTTTCTTTCTTTTCTTTCTTTTCTTTCTTTTCTTTCTTTTCTTTCTTTTCTTTCTTTTCTTTCTTTTTTTTTTCAAAGATCTACAAATGACAGCCGGTACCAACAGCTTAACGTATTGTTCTATATGTGTGCTAACTACGTCTATGTGTGTTATAGATCAGTGTGTCAATAGTTGTCATGTGTTTCCCTTGTCTCCCGTATTATGAACCCAACACGCATTTTCCGAGAACTGAAACTCATTAAGTATGTAATAGAATGGTCATTGGTCATTGATTACGGCAAGCACTGCTTAACTTTAAAATCGACCTTGTAATAAGATAGATACAGTCAAAATCACAATGATTTTTACCGTCATATTAAAAGGTTGTTCCCACTGTCAAGTTTATTGAGAGGACAATGATCCTTAAACTTGTTGTAATAAAGTTGATGTTGTATTGTAGCGGTCGGAGGTTTACAGTGAAAGGACTGTAGGGACATACGCGTGTGTCGGTGTTCCCGAGTTTTCCAGAGTTTTATCTTGTTCATAAGTTTGGCCCCATTTGTACTGAAGTGACGATGTAGCTCTGAAATGTAGTCGTATGTTAAAAATGAGTTTTTCATTACGATATATGTTTTGCGGTACTTATTTTTCTTTTGACAGAATATTTGATTTGACTGTATAAGGCTAACTCGCCCTGTACATGCACTACAAAAATAATTATAATATATTTAGTATTAAGTAATTAATTGTAATAAAAATAGTTTTAGTGTTTTTATTTACGTTTTTATACTCATAAAAACTTCCGTCACTAAAAATGTTGAAAGTAAGGCTTGTAAGGCTTGCAAGACAGCACATAGTGATACACAACTTCTTTTTAACCGACTTCAAAAAAGAGGAGGTTATTTAATAACACCGTGCTCTCTGTTACCTATGTGTCAAAAACAAAGATTTTTGATTTTGAAGTTATGTAAGTAAAAATAAAACAACTGCAGCTTTAAAGGATTTACGACGAACAAAGCAGGATAAAGACACTAGAGAGATGTACAGGCGTCTCATCAATCTACCCGAAACTGTGAAGTTTTCCCAATCAAACTTGAGCTCAATGCTTTGAAGGTAAAGTTGAAAATTCATCATAAACATTTGACAGATTCTCGTAGCTTGATGTCCTGACGTCTGTACAACCAAGTTTACTAATGGTCGACTTATTTTCAACCTTATTGTATAAGGAATATAGATAATTAGGAGCTTAACCGTCAACCCGGGGCACAAATCTTCATATTTCACTAGACCTTAAACCGAAATCCTTCATCAGCCCTTCTATTCACTTGCTCACATTGAAAAGAATCTTTACTCCCAGCATATAAGAGTATCAGTACTATAGACTAAGGCTTACCTAAGTCTACACTGCATACTAAACTAGAACTAAATCCGTGTAACATGACCTTGGCTAGGCTTAGTATTCAGCCCTATATTCTTGTCCTAAGATTTTACGCGCGATGCTAATATCATCTACAGTATGATTCTTTTAACAGGTGTAATGGAGATTTTTTATGAGGAAATTAGAATATTTTTTTGAGAAATGTAAGCAGATTATTTTCATGATACATATCATGAAAATAATTTTGATAAATGAGTACTTATTAATTTGTATAAAAATACTGTCTCTTTAAAATTATTACAACAAACTGACTAAAAATGTGCGTTTTACTGAGTCCGATTTATTCTTGTGATTCAACGAATTGACATACAAAACTAAATCGAACGGCCAATTTTACATATTCTTATAGGCAACTCACAATTGACCAAAAAAAAGCAAAATTACTTAAAAGAAAAAAACAGTTTATTATTTTCGTCTTTTTAATTCGGATTTGTCTACAAAGTTCCACTTAAAAAAGCCTACTGTATAAAAGGTGTGTCGTAATCCTGAAGAGTCATGTCTAGGTTACAGTTTATTGTACAGAGTAACAGCGATGGATGAAGGCAGTATAATATTATAATATTCGTGTGGAGCTTGAGACATTACGTAATTTATCTATGTGTCCATGTTTAACGATTTTCTAGACGACCTATTTATCTAGAAAAACTAGGTAGTAGGTATTAGGTACGTAAGTTTTCAACGGCCTTTTTGGTGGAGATTATAATACACTTACAATATAATACACACTCCCACAACACACACACATCATCATCATCTGCCTCTTTTCCTATGTTGGGATCGGCTTCTGGTCTAACCGAATGCAATATTTTATATGGAGCGACTGCCAATCTGACCTCCACAACCCAGTTAATACAGGGTAATACTATCTTTGGTGGGACTGTTTGCCAGACGTTCAGGACCCTGACTACCTGTAACGACTGCCAAAGATCTATCTAAGGCAGCCGGAACCAGCAACTTAACGTGTAACATAAACGTACAATTATACAACATACATACACACTGTTTATAAGAAAAATACAGGCTCAGCCTAGCTCAGGCGCAGTTCAGGCTAATTCTAACTGATATTCTTCTTGAAAAACAGTCATGTTGTTCTGTTTTAAGGATCAAAGCTTCCAAAATCTTAATAGCCTAGTCAATTTCACTTATCCTTAAACTGTCACTTAGTGGCTCTCGATAGTGAAAAACTAACCCCCCCTCCCCAAACGTTATAACGTAACTGCAAATAACACGATAGTTTCATAACGTTGTCACATGTGATGGTAACCAGGATTTACGAGGTAAACCAGGTACCGTTAAGGAAGATAAAATATGTTTTATAGCCACTCTGATTAAGGTGGCTTTGTGGAAGTATTAGCGTTAAGTTAGTTTGTTGGGGTTTGGGGGTTATTGGGTACTGATTTGAGGATTTTCGTTTGACCTTCGTTTGCATAGAATTATAAAAAAAAACACAATGAATCGGATGTTATTACCAATTAAAGATTTTTTCAAAGAAACTATTATGTTTAGTTAATAGAAGTAGCTTTGGATAGAACTTGTTAAATAAGCTACCTGCCCGTGAAAACCTGCCAGGGATTAGCCCGATCAAACATACTGACGGATAGACAGAAATAGTTTTTTTTTGTTATTAGTGCGTAGTACATTACCTGCGTTGAGAAAGATAAACAATGTTTTATAGCCACTCTGATTAGAGTTGGCTATGTGTTAGTATTAACGTTGAGTTGGTTAGTTGGGAGGGGGCGGTGGTTATTGGGTACTGATTTGGGATTTGAGTCTGTTGTCGTAATGATAATAGACATAATGATCCTATCTGACTTAAAACTAGCTGTTTCCCGCGAACTTTATTCGCGAACTGGTGCTTTTTTTAAAGAAATCCTAATTACTTTCTAAAATAAAAAGATCTAAGTTAGACCTTATGAAATCAGTTTTTTGCTATATGTTTTCACTATACATTGAAGTTATGGCAGGTTGATAGTAGCTACTTTTGTATATATAACAACGATTTTTAACACAATTTTGTTAACAAACCATACAATCAAACTATTAATCATAGTCTCAACCATTCATTTATTATTTTCAAACACAATTCACTTTTACTAGTTTATTACTTCAAAACCTGCCTGTAAATCAAATCTCGTTTGAAAATACATCAAAGTCAAGACCGCTTTGTTTCATTATTCGTTCATTTTATTGTTTTACTAACTACTTTTAGTATTAGTTCTTCAGTCCTTTTACACTCTACCTTTGTCTGCAGCTTAAACACCAGCCTTATTTCAATAGTAGTAAGGATCACCTTGATTATTGATCGACGTGGCAGAAACAGCAAATCAAAGCAAACCTTATCGTGGTGAGAATACAGATCACAATTTCAGTATTTGTAGATGGTACACAATCAAGTTGAAAAATCACTTGTATTTTGAAAAACAAATATTGAAACTTGCAGTTGCATGACCGCGAGTTCATGTCTTGGCGGTTGCTTTCAATCCTTCCACATTGTTATTTTAGTCCAGTCAGGAGCAGCCGATACTCAACCTTATGTAAACGGAATACAGATAAATGTGATAGTGATGCAGACTCAATGGTAAAAGGACTTGTTGGCAATCGAGTCTCTTTTGATAGAAATTGTCCTAAATAAGGTTTGGAAACAAATTGTACACTGATTTTGTTGAAGCTTTGTTACGTGCAAAGATATTAGACAGACTAGTTCATTTCATGCTTAAAGACGGGACAACGCGAACTAATACCGTAATCTAAAGAAACAAAATTCATAATAATATTTTTTTATAATCAAACTGAGGCGCCTTTAATCGAGCAGTTCGAAGGAAAAATGTATTGGTATGTCAAACTTCGCATGTTTTTTCACTTACACAGATGAGTTGGCTGAGATGTAATATATATAATTTTTCTGCAGGGCCTCACTGAGATATGATATTTCAATTTTTATATAAGACTTTCGTATTGTTTTTTCAGACTAAAAATAACCATTATGAAGAAAAAGAAGATAAATGTGAACCAATCATCAATCTTATCGGCTGTAAAATGTTTCTCCAAGGTTCAAGCTTATTGTGTCGTATACAGATTCCTACTCACATTGGTTAGAACAAATTTATGAACGTAATAACTGTTTTGTCGATGACTAGTCAAATTTTGTATGAAACATAATATATTCTGTTATTCATCTTATATGCATACACGTTTTTTTCCATAGTGGTTTATTCCAACTGTTTGTAGAACATCACCAATCATTATTATCATCATCATCATTTCAAACCAAAGGCGTCCACTGCTGGACATACCACCTATTAAGAGGTCTTCCAACGCAACGTCTTCCCGTTCATTGTGGCCTCTTCAGTACTTTTTTTTCAGCCCTATTGGCCATTTCGTTCTGTGAGCTATTTGCCCTGTTCATTGCCACTTGAGTTTGGTAATAGGGGATCGGACTGGGTCAAAAAAATATGATTCTAATTAGTCCGTCAGTTAGATTATCGAAAAATATTGGATACGTGTTTTTTGTTTTATCAAATTATTAAAAATTGACGAAGATAAGACGCGTTAAAGATCATGAGTGGGGGGGTTGTGACGTCATTTGTTGGTGAAAAATGTACTACCATGTGACGTTTTCAAGGAATTCACGAGTTTTCGAAGTATTGAATCGTCTTCATTTTTTGTTTTTGTGAAAAAAGAAAAAATACGTGTCCAATATTTTTTGAAAATCTATCTCTGACGGACTAAATATTATGTTTTTGTCCGATCCCCTCGGCTAAATTCTCTCGCTGATATGTTTACTTTTGATTCGATCAAGAAAACTGCTAGCATAGCCCTCTTCATTGCCCTTTAGGTGACTTTATAAGCCTTTTGATGAGGCCCGTTCTTTGTTCCCGTAGATCGAAATGATTACAATAATGTATTTCACCAAAAAAATGTAATTAATCCGTCTGTTAGATTATCGAAAAATATTGGATACGTGTTTTTGTTCTATCAAATTTATAAAAATTTACGAAAATAAAAGTGTCAAAGATCATGAGTGGGGGTCACTTTGTTTGAAAATAGTACTAACCTTATGACGTCAAACGACTTGACACGACTTTTCGAAGTACTGTATCGTCTTCATGTTTTGTTTAAGTGAAAAAAGAAAAAATACGTGTCCATTAGTTTTTATAAATCTTTCTGACGGACTAATTCGATTTTTTGAAATACCCTATTAACATTACACTCTAAACCTTCATCCAGTCAATTTAAGGCAAGTTTGAGTGCACAACCGGAATCGAATCCCCCGATCGCCGTATCGTCTACACGTATCTATAACCCCGGTAACCATCCCCGGTTGGCACGTCCCTCCATTTCTTTACGACGATCGTAAATCATATAGTTTCCAACTATTTCTGCGTTTACTGACGCAAAAAACCTAAGGTTATATTATTATCTAAAGATTTGATAACGTGGCAGTAAAACGGTTCGGGCGAAGTATTGAAAATTATAGGCGTATTGGGTAGGTTATTTTTGGGATTAGCTGTGTGGGACACACGTTTTGCCGGTTTGATTTATTTTTATAGTCACCGGTTATATCTTATGTGACCTAATATGAGTTTAAGTAAGTTATGAAACCTAGACACATAATGTTTTGCTTTATAATAAATGTTTTTCTATCTTTTTAGTATTTAATTTTTTTTTAATAGGCTGTACTGTCCTACTGCTGGGCAAAGGCCTCCCCCAAATCCTTCCAAGTGCTCTTTTCTTGAGCCACCTCAAACCAATCCTCGAGGTGAGCGTCCAGATCGTCTCGCCACCTCTTTCTGCAGGGTTATTGCGTATCTTTTAAATGACAGTAGCTATCATATCGTCTATGGATTAACTGTCAAATTGATTATGGTTTAGTACAAAATGGAACCATTTGACAGTAATTGATAGGCACTCTATCTAACTAACTAACAATAGTGTGTAAGACCAGTCAAAAGTGGGAAACTAAATAACTAAATACGTAACTAGTGACTAACAAACAAGACAAGTTCCAGTTTCACACAACATTTATTGCGAGATTGTGTAACAAACCTCTGACGTCATATTAAAATAAAGTGCAATAATTCCTTATACAGAAGGACAAGTTTGAATGCCTGATTAATAAATGCTCTAATTATATCATGATCATCGATACGTTATGGATGGTATTAGGTGGATCTGAGTTGCTGAGAATCGGGATAAATGGCAGGCGGTTGAAGAGCCCTATGTCCAGCAGTGGACTAATGATGATAATGATGACAAAACTATTTAATATATTGTCCCATAAATAAATGTTTCAATTCAATGTTAAGAGACTTGACCTTAGTCGTAAGACGTTAGGTTAGCCACTGTCATTTAAAAAATACGCAATAGCCCTGCTGGGCCGGCCTTGTCGGCGCCGTCCATCTTCCGGCAGCCATCGTGTTGAGACTTTTGCCCAGCGGTCATCGTGCATGCGGCAGACGTGACCCGCCCAATCCCATTTTAGCCTAGCAGCCTTCTTGCCAACGTCCACTATGCCCGTTTTGGAGCGCTATGAGCGTTTTGGATTATTGTCATTTATTTTGTATTATTACTAGCAGTCTGGGCACCAGACAGAGAAATCTATCAATACGAGCCGTGTCCAGGAGTAGGTACCGCTTTCTAAATCAAACTCTTGATACTGCTGCCCAACGAGAGCCTACTCAGGTGCATGTCGAGACTCTTGGAAATTAGCTGCCGCACTCAGAGAGCTTTAATGATTACTTAGGCCATCACTTAGTAAAGCTTTTGACATTTTTGTCATACAAAAATATGTCAAACCTTTACTAAGTGACTGCTTAAGTAATCATTAAATATCTCTGAGTACCGCAGTAAGCCATTAGCTGGTACGACTCTTGACACAATGATCGCGAAGTCTAAGTCCACGTCCCACATGTCGACAACCACACCAGTCAAGACAAGTTTTGGAGTCAGCATATTCGGTCTTCCAGTCTATACGAATGCAGTCTATACGATTGTCAGCCATTACAGCACTGTTTTCAAATACCCAAACATTTCCCAAACAAGATTCTGATATTTGATCATCGGTTTTAATTACCTACATTACAAATGTCAAAGCATTATGTACTATACCTCATTCATGTTCGCAAATAGAGAATTTACAGGAAATAATTACTTTAATTTAAAACTTCATCATTTATTTTTATAAACAATTTTCCATGTTTCATATTTATGCCGCAAATGGCGGGTTATATGCGAAAATGTTATTTAAGCTAATTTAAAAATGTGTGTAAAATAAAATATATAATTTTCTTGTAATTTTTGCCTGTTTCCGAGAAATTACTAGGTTCTTGTTTATTTTTTAATGAAAGATTTTTTTTTCTGTAAACTGTGTTATAAATTCTGCATTGTGTTCATTGTGTTAAATTCGGTATTATAAGCATTTTTAAGTAAAAAAAAAAAATAAGTGTTAAAAAAATCCATGATTTGAGGGCCCTTCGAAAACTTATCCCACAAAAGGGCACATAGAAATTTAAATAGGTACTTAAGGTAAGCACCTAAAATCAAATGGAAAATAGAAAAATGCTTTTGAACATTCAGATTGTTATCAGGCACTCAAAGTTAACAAGAAAAATGTGCTGAAAATAATTTCGTTTGCAGCTGAATTCTCTTTGAGCAATAAACATATTAACAATACCGTCATTTGGACATCCAATTCTGAAGGTCTGACTATTGGCAAAAAGTGAACAGTTTATACAACGCTTTTAGGACCTCGTGAACTTGTACAGCCATAAGCATTATAAATACATCCCAACTTTGAAATACCGGTTTAATCATCACTAGACTGCCTCGCGCGTTGGTAGAGCGTTCGCAAGCACGACCGCTCGGAGTGAGATATTGCATTCGATTCTGGGTCAAGCAATTTATTCTATGGGGGTTTCCATCAATAATTTTTCAGTAGCAAAGAGTCTGGAATTATGCCTGGTTGATAGCAATTTTCTTTAACTGATGCCATTTCTATCATCATCATCAGCCTATAATGTCTCCACCGCAGGGACTCAGGCCTCCTCTCTACGAAAGGGATGGGTTATAATCCACCACGCGGGCCCAGTGCAGATTAGTAGATGTCACATATCTTCGAACTTGTTGTTTCTAAGACATGCCGGGTTTCCTCACGATGTTTTCCTTCATCGTTTTAAGAGCAGTGGTAATGAAAAAATTTCAAAAATTAATGCACCTGACTGGATTCGAACTCAAGACTCACTGTTCAGGGCCGCCACCACTGCTTTCCATTTTTATACTTCTTGCCATGCTATGTATAAAAGTCGCTACGTATATACATATTACTGCTCGTGACTGCTTTATAAAATCGTCATTCCACATAAAAAAGTAACAAAAATTAAATGGCGTTGGACCGATAAACGATATCAGAGATAATTGAAAGAAACATTCAGTTAGATTAATTTTACAATATCGTTTCGCGTTATTTCGCTTGTCACTACAATATCAGATTTAATTGCTAGGCGATATTTAACATTTATATGGGTTCAAAAATTAAATGTCCTCGTTAAAATGCGGGAAAGAATAAATGAATGGTCATTGACAGAATATTTACGTAATAAAATTGTTTCTGAATGTCACGAATCAACGTTGAATAGATATACAAAATAACTGCTAACACACATTATACAAACACTCGAAAACACTCTTAAACTCGATAGAGATTAAAGAAATGAAGATTTCTCTTTCTGTTTATCGTGTGGCTAGTGCCTAACTTGTTGCCAGGGTTTTTATACGGCCAATAGCTTCTTAACCTCAATACATGGTCTTTTTTTTTATTTTTATTTAAAAAAACATTGCCCCACTTTAGGAATTACTCCTGTATCCTGCGTGCGTTCACAAACATTTATACTCACATACACAAATACCCAGACCCGGAACAACTATCTGTAGGTCATACAAATACTTGTTCCGTGCGGGGATCGAACCCGCGACACGCAGCGCAGCAGTCCATTGCATAAGCCACTGCGCCAGTAATAGGCTTGCTCACCATCCGTCCGTCTTATGACGCCGACAGACCGTGTTGACAGCGCGTTCATGTTCCACACGCGCCTCAAAGACATATCAGCATGTTTGCAAGGGCCTGCCGGGGCTGCCGGTTGTTCGAAAGAGATACCGCAGCCCCGGGCACAAAATCCTAAGAAGGAACATGGGTGGTTTTTAGTCAGTAGAAGTCTCACACTCCCTTCATTCAGGAGGAGTCATTTGATGAATTCCCACGTCCTTTTATCCGCTTTTTATAATTTCTTTGTTCTTATCATAGTTTTTTTTCCGCGAAAGTTCGGTATCTCCTCCAAAGAGTAAGCACTGGCTCTTGTCTTGTAACACCTAGCACAGACGTCAAGGACTTTACATAATTTGTATCACATTAGTTACAAAAAAACAGGGGGGGGTAGGTAACAAAAAAGAAACTTATTAGTCCATCAGATAGATTTAAAAAAAAACATGCGACGCGTAATTTTGCTTTTTTCACGTAAGCAAACCATGAAGACGATACAGTGCTTTGTAAACTTGGGTACGTCATTTTCTAAGACATTAGTATGACATTTTTTAGCGGTCAGTGACGTCACCAACCCCCACTCGAATCTTTGACGCGTTTTATCTGCGTAATTTTTTATTGATTTGATTAAACAAAAAATACATATGCAATATTTTTCGATAGTCAAAAAGACGGACTAATTAGAATCACATTTTTTTAAGTCCGTAAACATACCTATTGTATAATAAAGATTATTGATTTTGATCCTGTTATCCTCCACACCTTAATTTTTGTCAGCTTTAAATACCGATTCGAGATGAGGCCATTTCGGTGAGTATGTGTCCTACGCACACTGCGCTGCAAGATGGGACTGTTGCAGGACCGTGGAGATTGACACAGGAAAAGTGAGGCCTATAGCCAGCAGTGGGTGAATTAAGACGGTGGGTGATGATGATGATAAGTCTTGCAGAAAAGAGTTTCATGAGGATGATTGAGGCTACAGAACGCCCGTCGGGGCTGCGGGATGTTGTAAGATACCGCGGCCTTGACATATAGGGCTAAGAAGGAACATGGGTGGTTTTTAGTCAGTAGAAGTCTGACACTCCCTTTTGCTCTGCCCAAGAGCGGGAGGGGTTATTCGATGCTTATCCACCCGCCAAAAAAAAAAGCCTTCACAAAACTAAGTATTGACGAAAGGCTTAATTTGTTATGATGGATATGTAAACCGAACAAAAGAAAAAAAAAAAACATTTTAAAAGTAGAATGGTGATACAATGAGTCAACGACCTCAAGATATTTGTAAATAGATAATCTTTCAATAACCCTAATGACGCATCGCGTGGAATGTATAATATAACAAAGAAATTAATTTATTATTGATATCTTTCAATTATCTTTTTTACAACACTGGTCACGTATTTTAATTATAACATACCTAAATGATAAGAAAAAAAAGGTGATGATATTAGGAGTAAATAGAGAAGTATGAAAGAAGAAAACGTGCTGCACCAACCCCAAATGAATCACTTTAAAAATCTAAAAATGACACAGACAAAGTTAATATTATGAATTGTTATTATGTGACTATTTTTCGAATTGCAACGTAATTCACATTATTATCATAATAGCTGATGCTCCAGGCTTCGCCCGCTTGGATGTCGGTCATCACACTAATATTATAAAGGCGAAAGTTTGTGAGTGTGTAGGTATGCTTGTTACTTCTTCACGCAAAAACTACTGAACGAATTTGGATAAAATTGGTGCACAGATAGTTTATAACCTGGATTAACACATAAGATAGTTTTTATCTCGATTTTATCTTCCCGTGGGATAATTTTCGAGTTGTAGCGGGTGAAGCCGCTGGCAACAGCTAGTATTTCATATTAAAATCTTTCTCAGAAATCACTCCATGTACTGGTGAAAACAGCATAAAAATCGTTGTAGTTTTTGAGTTTATCGCGAACACACAGATATTAGACAGACGCGGCGGAGTCTTTGTTTGGAGGGAGACTTTGTTTTATAACAATGTAGTAGTGATTATTATTTTTTATTTTTTTATAATTCTACTGAAGCGGCTATTAAGGATCCCATAGTCTAACACGCTCATCTGTTGCGAGTACCTACCATATCGGTTCCCCCACGCATCGGTAGATACTCGTATACCAATTTTAAAAACTATTTTATTTTATTTTACTAAAATACAATGCGCAAGGTAATCCCTATTCATTGTAATTTTCTTTGAGTCCTTAGACTCGCAGACATACCATTTATCCCCGCGTTAGCTCCGGCATCTCTTTTCGACTCCCTCGTAAAACAAATGCGTATGAAATAAGTGAGATTTTCTTGCAATCTCCTCGTAAGAATGAACCATCCGTAGTCTAAAGCCATCCATCCCAGACAATGTCAGTTGGCTAGACGTAAGAATGAATCGAGTTTTCAGAATTGGCTTTAAAGTTCCTTTAAAATGTAACAACATATTTTGTTCTGAAATTTGGATTTGACGATTTGATTTTTACCATTATAAAAGAAAATAGGATTTTTTTTTTCGATAATCTAAACAGAATCACATTTTGTTTAGTCAGAAAACATCCCTATTGATTCATCATCATCATCAGCCTATAATAATATTCCCACTGCAGGGACGCAGGCCTCCTCTCTAGGAGAGGGATGGGCTATAATCCACCACGCGTGCTCAGTGCGGATTGGTAGATTTCACATGTCTTCGAATGTTTTGGTTCTAAGACATGTCAGTTTCCTCACGATGTTTTCCTTCACCGTTTTGAGAGCAGTGGTGATGAAATAAATTACACAAAGTAATGCGCCTGACGGGGTTCGAACCCACAACTCACTGCTCGTAAGTCGGGGCAGCCACCACTGGGCCACCACTTCTTTAACCCTATTAGGTTCTGATATTTGAAATTTTTTGCTTGTGTGCTGATTTCTTTTTGAACTTTTGACATTTATATTTTTATCTTTTGTTCTTCCATAACAGTACTTGTCTGGATTTGTGCCTTGTACATGGCAATTGTATCGCTTCATATTATACGGGATTTAAACATATGGGTACATCATCAACCATAGGATGTCCACTGTTGGACAAAGGCCTCCCCCATAGAACGCCATAACAAACGGCAACCTGCCGAAACTAACTATTACCTTCCATGATTGTATGTGATCGCAATAGGGATGTAAACTGACTTTAAAAAATGTGATTCTAATAAGTCCATCTGTTAGATTATCGAAAAATATAGGATACGTATTTTTTGTTTTGATCAAATCAATAAAAAATTTACGAAGATAAAACGCGTCAAAGATTTGAGTGTAGGTTGGTAAAGTCACTGACCCCTAAAAAATGTCATACTAATGTCTTAGAGTATGACGTCACACGAGTTTTCACAGCACTGTATCGTTGTTTATTTTATTTATCAAGAAAAAATACGTGTCTAATATTTTTTAGTAATCTATACGACGGACTAATTAGAATTTTTTGTTAACATCCCTATCAAATAAAACCTCAGTCCAATATTTTATTCATCGCTCATTTGAATCTCTAAACCATCAGTAATAGACTTATCCTTTTAAACGTACATTTATATTAAACCAGGGCATCCATTTTGTATTTCATCCACAATTATTTTAAATGATGCGGCATCGAATGGTTCAATTAAAATATGTATTTGTAAAATAAACAAATTAAGATGGTTGAACAAATTTAATGAATAATACACTAAGCAATATAATTAAATAGGTTTAGTATCATATACAAATATTACACACATATACAGATAATTATTATTTACGTAACGCTGGCACCTTTGTTATTGTAGATAATTTTGTACCGATTAGATAGAGCGTGAGATTTCTAAGTATGGCTCACCAAAACTCGGGAAACACGTTAAATCATTGGTCCCGACTGCCATTAATTTGTAAATCTTTGATAGTTGTAACAGGTGGCCCAATATTCTTACTGGTTTGTGGAGGTCAGATAGGCAGTCGCTCCGTGTACGATACTGGTATTCAGCTGAATCCAGTTAGACTGGAAGTGGGTGGACTTCCAGTCTAAACTACATAGTTGAGAAAATCGTAGGCAGGTACATTACATCAACAGCCTATTAATGTTCCCACTGCTGGGACATAGGCCTCCCCTCTCTTTGAGAGGGAATGGGCTATAATCTTACCACGCGGGCCCAGTGCGGGTTGGTAGATGTTACATGTCTTCGAATGTTTGGTTCTAAGCCATGCCGGTGACAACGGACAACCGGTGACAATGACATTGTACAGTTCAAATATTCTTTTTATGTTATGGTATTGACAACATAAATAACCTCAAATAGAAGCTCTTTAAATAAAAATAACTAAGCTATTTACATAAATAGCAGCTCCACGCTACTTAATTCCTGCGCCTTCGCTCGTTGTGAACAGATTTTCTGCCACACTCGGGTACCATACATTTTTCTTCGCAAAATGGTAATCTACGGACTTACGTACTTTTAAAAGATTTACATAGAAGATTCCTTTTAATCCTTTGGTAAAATGTTACGAGATAATATGTTACTCTTTTCATGTTATTTTTATACCGTTTCTAAACAGGAAATTGTTATTTCCGCCTATCTTGTCGTACCTTCTTTTTGGGGATTATGTGTTTTATTTTGGTTTAAAAAATCGGAAGAGTTTGTCTATGAAAAATATTTAGATGGTTTTGATGTATGAATCTTGTGTATTATTCTATTTCCACAAATAGAATAAAAAACAGCCTTTTTTTTATGGTGGGTGTAAAATCATCGAATAACCCCTCCCGCTCTTGGGCAGAGCGAAATCGAGTGTCAGACTTCTACTGACTAAAAACCACCCATGTTCCTTCTTCGCCCTCTATGTCGAGGCCGCGATAACCGGTGGACTACCCGCGGCCCCGACAGGCGTCGGCCCTTTCGGGCCCCTCCCATGTTGCTGACATCTCTTTGAGGCGCGCGTGGAACACGAACGCGCCGTCGACACAGCCTGTTTTCGTCGTGAGACGGACGGACGGCGAGTTAGCCCATCACTCACCGTCCACAGGCCCGCGTCTACGGTGGCCGGAGGTCATCGCGGGAGCGCCTCCCGCGGCGACTGGGACGAGAGGTTCTCTCCCTCTCGCGTTCCGCCACCTCCTTCGCCAGCATCACTGCTTCGCAGAAGGAGGCGACGGCGTCCCATTCCTCCTCGCCCCGCACCATGGCTTGCACCAGGGCCGGGCGCGAGAGGTCGCCGCCGCCGATCGCCGCTACGAGAACACGCCTCCACTGTGTGCTCCACCGTGTCCTCTGGCCGATCCTCACAATGGTGGCATCCGGGCGTTTCCTCCCGCCTGATTCGGTGCAGGTACCTCCCGAAACAACCGTGTCCGGTGAGGACCTGCGTCAGACGGAAGGTGAGGGCGCCGTGGCGCTTCTTAAGCCACTCCTCAAAGAGGGGACTTACCGTCACTATCGTGGCGTGCCCTGCACGGGGTTGCGACAGTCGCTGCCTCCATGTCGCCATGAGAAGAACAGCCTTTTCACACACATTTTTCGTATAGGTGCACTTTTGTATGGTATAGCAGATTTTTTTCTTTTGCATAATATGTGTTGTATTCATGAATAAAACCTTGACTTTAAAAAAAAATAAAATTACTGGCTTAAAAAAAAATAATTTTAAGAATTTTGTTCCATCTATGGATAGTTCAGATTACGCTTGTTGCAAACAATTTTATTGCTCAAAATAAATTTTCGCTTAATAAATTTACGTATTTACGATACATTTACACCGCATCGTGCCAGGGCCACTGGTAGATTTTTTGAATGAAAACAGTTCAGTATAAATACATACGCCAGTGCATGAAGCTACCCAAAACCATCAAATTTCCCCAATCAACCTCGAACCTAATGCTAAAAAAAGCGATAAGGTTGAAAATCTATTAAAGATATTTTGACAGATTGTAGTACCGTGACGTGCTGTCGTCTGTACAAAAACATAACACAAATGAAGGCCATTGAAAGCTTCATTTTCAAGTCTAGACAAGCAATTAACATTAAAAACAAAGTTTCAAAACTGCTACCGAAACATTATAGTACAAGGTGTATTACAGTTAGTGTGCTAACTAAAATGGTTATTATTATAGCTGTTGCCAGCGGCTTCACCCGCTACAACTCAAAAATTATCCCACGGGAAGATAAAATCGGGATGAAAACAATCGAAAATCCAGGTTATAAATTATCTGTGTACCAAATTTTATCTAAACCCGTTTTGTAGTTTTTGCGGGAAGAAGTAACAAACATACACACTCACAAACTTTTGTCAAAGTCGAGCATAATATTAATATGATGTGATTAAGGGGACACTGATACAGACTAGTAGTTGCTGAACATAACATCACGAATAACCTGTAATCCCCGACAGGTCAGGCAGAGGTGTGTAGATAATCGTACACCAACAGTTTAACAGTCCCATGCTTTATGGGGTAAGTTTATTGTTATCTAGCGGACATACATCGAAACGCTGTGACTGTAACTGAGAAATGCCTAATGGAATAATCAAATAACTTGTTCGACTCGGGAATCCAATCCATGACTTTTTGCCAGCAGTCGTGCTTGCAACCACTGAATTACGGAGTGATGAAAAGGAACAGTCTCATTTCGAAAACATAACAGTCTACAACTTGTAAACAAGCGTGTTATTAATAGTCCATTTTATTTTCACTTAGGTACTTTCGAATAAAGTAAAATAAGCGCCGAACACTTCTTATCATAATAAGTTCTTTGTGTCTTTTAGTGACAGTATAGTATTTCATATATTGAAATCGTAGTATTCATTTAAAATATTTTTCAATACACTTTCTCGAGAACTGGCTCTTATTGCATTACTTTTAGGTTCGACATGCGATGTATTTCGCACACTTGCGTTTTTCTTATTTTTCCGCAACCAAGGGCGAGAAAGTAAATTACCACAGATAACCACATCCTATAATAATTATTTTATAATCCAAATTAATTGGAACATGCGATAATAAAAAAAATCTATTTTTTTATTTTTTCCTGTAAATCTGTTTAGCGGCTTCATACCTTTGCTTCTTTTTCAACGTGGCGAAATCAAATCGTGGAAAAATGCAAATTAAATCAGTCTCCTTAAAATTGATGACAAAAATACTTAGGTATCGTTTTATTAGTTTATTTCTTCGAAACTGTATTGAAAAACGTCGTTTGATACACGTGGGAATAAAAAAAAAAAATAACAAATTTCCGCACTTGCAAGTATCAAAATGTACCATTCCGATATATCTACCACTGCTTGTCTATGCTTTACCCATTTTAGGTTGACTGGTAGAAAATGCCTACGCCGAATTATAAAGTACTGTACTTTGTGCTTAAAGTGTTAAATAAATACATACATAGGCTTACAGAAACGTATTAAAGCTCAATTAAATTTAATAATTCCCTCACGTTAAGCACAAACATATATTTCAAGCAAGTTAAGCGCGCGGTGAATACCAGTGATCGTATTAACTGTTAATTAACATATTCAACTAATTAACGACTCGAATTGAGTTTTCAGTTCACTTCTGAATAAATAGAGAGACGTTTGTTTACATTGGTTTTAAGGAGATTAGGGATTATTATGCGAATAATTGCTTAATCTTTAACTTGACTGATTGAATCTCTGACTTTCTATTACTGCATTGGGTAACATTATCACTAATATCTTATTTTGGAAGTCATACTTTAACGGTCTAAATAAGTCTTCGAGAAAATCAGGTTGAATTGTGCTAAGTGTGTACATATTATTGATCGTAATTGTAACCACGAGACGAACCTCGCCGTGCATATTCTACATAGCAGCGATGGCCGATGTCTGTACAATACTTCATTTGGACTTCAGGTTCTCACTGTGTAGTTTTTAATGGAAGAGCCTAATGCCACTTTGTCTGATTTAAAGACCACAACAAAGATCTCCTCTACTGCACGAAAAAGGCATCCACACAAAACTGGACCTTCCTACATGAAAAATACATTCACACGAATGTGCACCTTATAAACTAAGAGGTCCAATAAAGGTTTCGCATTTTCCTTTTGAGGTACGGAAACCCTAAAACAAAGGCCACTCTATCTATCTTAGCTGGCCCACTGTGATGGCACAGGTGATGGGCAAGTAATCTATCCATTCGCGTGTGCCTTGACTTATTTATACTTTCGTCCATTTTCCTTTTTGCTGGGATTCGGAGGAAAAATGGCGGATAAAGTCACGTGTAATGACGTAATGTGTTTTGGGAATTGAGGTGATTGTGTTGACACTACTTGTCTTGAGATTTGGTACGTTTATTTATAGCTGTTTGTTACCCGACTACGGCGAAGCCAAAAGGAATGGTAATGATTTTGGCAGTCCATGTATGTATGTATGTATGTTTGTATGTTCCACCGTAGCGCCTAGACTACTGAAGGTATTTTAATAAATGAGGTGTCAATAGATTCGTAAGAATAATGCGGGTGACAAAGGCTATATAAATTTTAATAATTATTTTTATGACGGAAAATAAACGTCAAAAACTAAGGTCGAAAAAAAAATTGAGATAATCATAACATGTTTGGTATTAAATGAAAGGTCTTGGCGAGTACATCACAAATATGTAAATTATATTATAGTTTTAGTCAACATACACGTTTAGAATGCGGTCGAAAAGTTCTCGCGGTCTAGTCTGCTATTTAGCAAAACCAACATTCAGTAGAATTTCACATCATGAAAGTAATATATTATAACGGATTTATTAAATAACACTAAAATAAAGTTCAAATAAAAATATAAGCTTAAAAACTAAAACCCGACTACAAACCAATTTTGTGAAATTATTATAGAGGTCAGTCGTAGTCGCATGCCATCTTGCTGATGACAACAGCAGCTGACTTCTGTATCAATGAAAACGCCATTAAGGAGTATCAGGTATCAGTGGCATGCGACTAAGGCGGTCCTCTATAATAATTTCACTTATATTAAAATAGAAATATACAAATTCGATATATGAATATCAGATAAGAATTATATTCTTGTTTTCTACTTTTAAGACCGCGGTTTGTAGTCGGGTTTTAGTTTTTAAGCTTATATTTTTATTTGTTTTTTCAAGAAACTAATAATTGTTTGACAAAGGGATATTTTTAAATGCATATCTGTATAACTTTTCAGCACATTAGTAACTCCATTAATTAACTGAATGCATACCAGAAAAATGAATGTAGTGCAAAAAAAGTCAATTGATTAAACTAAACATGTCCTACAAAAAAAAACTAAAAAAGCACACAAAACGAGATGACCTTTTTTATCGAATTCACACCAAAAATGGGGTTCGTACATCGGAAAATACGAATTGTTTATCAAAAATACTAACTTGCACTCTAAATCGTTCAGATTAGGTTAAGTTTTTTTTTCAGTTCAGTCAAATAGTTCTGCAAATACCGTTACATAGTACATTGAATTTGATTTTTTTAGTGTGCATAATTTGTGTGCAAGTCAGTTTTCAGTTGACAAACTTTTACAAATTGTCTGAATTGATAAAAAAATACTCTCGATTCGACATCGTGTAATAGTTTTAGCCATTCATACCGGTTAATTTTACTTCTGTTCTATTAGTCACCTTATTAAATAAACTAACTTGTTTATCACAAAATTGCAGCCCTGAGACCGCTAGACGGGGTCACGACTCGTCGCAGACCAAATAGAAGATGACGGGACGCTTTGAACGGCTTCCTTCTCAATAAACGAAAAGAGGCGAAAAGTGGCAGGAATGGGTACAGGTCTTTGCCTTAAAGTGGGAAGGAACAGGCTAACGAAACATGTTTTTTTTGCACTTTTTGGGTACCTACTGAGGTCAAAACTAGACAAAATGTTTAATGTCCTTTAATAAAAACATAACAAAAGTAGTAATTAAATGTAAGGAACACCGTAATTCCAACCTTAACGTAATTTGCGAAGGCCTATCACCTTGAAAACATTTTGATTAAGCGTAAAAAGTCACTTTCATCCTCCGTTCTAAATTACCTGCCATGACGCACCTGAAACATTTTTCTTCCATACTTCAGCTCATTTTTATTCCAGTCTACCTTAGCCAGAAATAATGTCCATATATTAATATAAAACAACCCTCAATTCGGAACACGCAGCTGAATAATTGAAGGCAATTTTCTGATTAGTACCACAGCGAGTGTTACACTATCCTAAACCGCTGTTGGCTCTAATGACGGCCATCTACGCAAAGTGCCCGCTCTATTATACGAAGCGGGCGAGTAATGTAGGAGGTACACTGAGATACGAACGAGTATGTTTTGGGTTGTGGGTACTATTGGAATTTTGGTACTGGGTAGCACAGAGTTGAGATATTGTTTGAAATATTTATGCTGTTTCAGATGAAAGGGACACTTGTTGTTAGTAGTTAACTGAAGGTTTGTACATATTTGTAATTGATGGATCTCTGAAGCGTCCATTATGTTTTTGGGTTGACGTGATTTTGGAGTCTGTTTTGTTGATCTGAATTTCATATTTGTGAGATATTTGAGGGTTGAAGTTATAACTTTTTTTCTTGCATGACAGCAATGTAACGTTGTTTTGTCTTTGTGAGTGCTTACGCACGTACGGACTTCGTACGTACGATGACCAATTTATACAGGTCTCTAATTATACGGGAAGTCTACACTAAGTGAGGTCATGTTAAAGGTGCTGGATTTTTAAAGCTTGATGTGTCGCCGTATGTACATTCGAGTTCGGAGTTCGCTATACTAACTCGACATGAAGAAAGTACAACTTAAACCTTTACAAAAAATTGCTGAATCGCCGAATGTACATCGATCAAGTAAATGTTTAATGACCTACGGCAATGCTTGCAGACCTTGAATGGTTAGGCATTTATGATTAGGTCTCACGTCCTATTGCCAACCGGTCAGACGTCCATACTCCGAGGCTGTTACTGAGGAAGAGCAATCGAACCCAAGTCCTCATGTTCAGCAGTCGTGATTGTGACCACTAGACCAGCAAGGCTGTCCAACGATAATAAGCGAGGATAAGAGCTCTATCTGATTTATTTTTAAATACACCTATGTAGAATCCATACATAAAATGTAAGTTAATGCCCTTTATTCATTTATGATAGCATAATATATTGACATCACTACGGCCAGTAATAGTCAGTATTTCTAATGAAAGGCCGCTATTTTTAGAAGTAAATGGCGATCGATTTCTGAAGCATGGAACGATCCCGTCGGGGCCGCATGTTGTTAGAGACACATAAAGGACTAAGAAGAAACATGGGTGGTTTATAGTCAGTACAAGTCTGACACTCCCTTTCGCTCTGCCCAAGAGCGGGAAAGGTTATTTGAAGATTGCTCACCCTCAAATAAAAAAGGGCTAAGAAGGAACATGGGTGATTTTTAGTCAGTACAAGTCTGACACTCCCTTCCGCTCTGGCCAGAGCGGGAGGAGTCATTTGATGATTTCTCACCCTCCAAAAAACAGGCATGGAACGATTCTGTGGAAAATATTCCAATTACGCATGCCATGATATTGATACACGCAGGGACAAAATCGTTCATTAAATTATTGACAAACAATAACATAAAATTTAATTATTATGGAACGTAAAGTAAAAACGTCCTTTGCTCTTTTATTTTTGATTATTAAAAGCATTAATAAAACACTCAGTATCATCATTGCACGGTTACTTTACATCTGCTAGCATCAACCCACTTTACCTTGTATTTTTTTTTATAAATTAATTTTATAATTTACTGTTATTAAGTAATAAATATATCGTGCATGTGACCCGTACAATCCCATTTCAACCTAGCAGAATTCACTATGCCCGTCTTGTCTTTCGAAAATGCTTCGTCCGCTGGACAAAAGTCTCCACAGGATGGTTGCCAGAAGACGGATGGCGCCGCCAAAACTTGCCCCGAAAGATGTGGCGAGACGATCAGCAGGGCTATTACGTATCTTTTTAAACATCAGTGGCTATCATAGTGTCCATCAATTAACTGTCAAAAGGTTCCATTTTGTACCAAACCGTCACCATTTGACAGTTCATCGATGGACACTATGATAGCCTATGATATTTAGAAAGAAACGCAATAGCTCTGCTGGACGCGTACCGTAAGGTACGGGAAAAGTACTCTGGAAGGAATTGGGGGATGCCTCTTCCCAGCATTGGGACAGTACGGAAGAAAAGAAAAAATAAGTACCAAGAAGGCAAGAAAACTTGTCTGTCCTGCCACAGTACTACAAACAAATACAGTAAGGTACTACTCGTATACTAGTTAGTACTTACACATTCTTTTGTAACTTTCTTTGGCTGGAATCAATTATTGGTTTAGTTATTTATAACGAACTTAGCGAAACTCTTAGTTAAATTATGAGAAACTATATCAATAGTCGAATTTAGTTCACATACTGACTTGTACAAAACTTAGATCAAAGTACGACTTTCCCTCGTGCTAGTTCGTTTGATGTGGCCTACCCTTGGGAGGAAACTTCATTCTCGTTGTAGATCTGGTTTTGTGTGACAAAGTGACATTAGAAGTTTCACATAGGTGTAGAGTGCCGACAAGACTCGCCACAGACAGTAAGATTCGTCTTCTCATAACAAATAAAATAAAACAACAACGATTTTAAATGTTTTTTTTTTCGAAGTGAAAACTTCTTTAGCGTCGTTGTGTACTTTTTGGGATAGGAAAAAAAAAAAAATTACTTGACATAATTGATAGAACTTTTAAACTGACAAATAAAGCAATTAGATAGATCGAAATTATTCTCTAACAATTCTATATAAAATATAAAAAATGCACAACGTTAATTTTCAAGTTTTCACTTCTCTGGCACTCCCGGAGTGCAATAATTATGTTGTTTTTTTTTCAAAATTACAAATGCAGTCATAAGCACTTGCATGTTTAATTTTATTGAATACTAGCTGTACCCGCGTTGCAATGCCCTTTTTCCTACCTACGAAACTGCTACCTACCCACCTTAAAAATTAAGACATGTGATAAATCAGTGAGTGAATAGCATTGCGCCACATAATATTATAGGATACTGAATAAGTCATCTGCCTAGCCTTTTCCCAACTATATTGGGGTCGGCTTCCAGTCTAACCGGATGCAGCTGAATACCAGTATTTTACATGGAGCGACTGCCTATCTGACCTCCACAACCCAGTTAATACTAGGTAATACGATACCCTTTGGTAAGACTGGATGTCAGACTATCAGGTCACTGACTACCCGTAACGACTGCCGAAGATCTATATATGGCACCCGGGACCAACAGCTTAACGTGCTTTCCGAGGCACGGAGGAAACTCGGTATGTAATGGGCGGTCACCCATCCACAGATCGACCTAGGCAAGCGCAGCTTAACCTAAAGATCGACCCGAGTGGCAGTTCTTATTAAGCCACGAGCTCCTCGGATACTGAAGAAGTACTATTACTAATTCAACTTGTTACCTTAAGATAAGTATTCTATGTCATGATCTTTCAAGTCGTGAATAAGCTGTTTTGATCCATACATATTCCTTACTTCCATCCATGGTCATACATCGGGTCATACACGCACCCCGTTTATTTCAAGTTTATCTACTTACGATTATTTACTTTTTTTTTGGGGGGTGGGAAATCGTGAAATAAACCGTCCCGACGCTCTTAGGCGAAGTGCGAAAGGGAGTGTCAGACACCTACTGACTAAAAACCACCCAAGTTCTTTCTTAGCCCTTTATGTCGAGGCCGCGGTATTCTTGCGAACAACCCGCAGCTTCGACGGGCGTGCTAATGTTAATCTTACAAATACTTTATCTTACGAGCTGACTGTGTCCCAAACTCAATGTTTAAATGGGCCAAGGCCCGCGGTTAGTCAATGACTGGTCGTTTCGCAGTCGGCTATCATAATTTGGGTCCAATGATGACCCGGTAGTCCTTTGATTAACGACCCTCACCTTACGGACAGAATAGTAAAGATATTATGGTTAGTCTTAGATAACTTATGCTGATACAATTTCTTAGAGCTTGTTATTTTATAGTTCAATGGGAAGTTTCTGTGGTTTCGTATAGAAGATGTCTACTGTATTTTCTTTTGCGTTTGCCTTAAGAAGACCCGAACAGAGTCTTATGCGTTTTCGCGATTCTTTACACTACTCACGGTGTTGAATAGATCGAACCAAATATTTTTTGTACACCAAAATTGTTACACAACTCATTCAAAATATTATTATAACTCTTTTTCTATGCGAATAACGACGGTTTTAAATTTTTTTCTTACAATTTAATATGACATAAAAACATTGAATTAACTTGACATGCATAAAAACAATTTGATTGCATTTGGACTTTAGAACTTCTTCACAGACATAATGCAATTAATGATTCAGTCAGTCATGAACTCATGATTCATAGTGCATCACTGAGTCAGTAAAAGAGTAGGTACCTACTTGCGAAATAACACACTACTGACCGTCCAAAATTCGTTGAAAACAATGAACAGAACGAGAACTTGATTCCGAAAAGATTGATATCAACACAAGTTTACAAAATGAAACCTAAAAATTTTGGCACACATACGATCAATAACTAATAATATTTGTAATTAGATTTTTCATATCTTCTCATCTTTTTTACACCCAGTTATTATTTGGTTAAGAAAACAACGTCCAGCACACAATGCCAGTCAATCTAGCCGGTATCTTAGCAATGAATGAGCAGGAAAATGCCAAGGCTTTACGATTGCAACTGACAAATCAGCTGTTTGTCATCCCACGTAGGATAAAAATAGTTCAGTGCTCAATAAACGGTATAAATAAATCTCAGATGACCGATAACAATACGGCAAGTATTGTATTTTTATGACATCCTTTCATTTGCAGTTTACGAGTAGCGAGCGTGACGTCACAATACTAAGAACAGTTTCAGACTAGCGTATTTTTAGCGCGTATAAGCTCGTTTTTAGACGCGCGTCTTTGCCACTTATACAAGCAGCTCATGTAACCGCGAGTCGAACCGCGAGAGTTATGTATAATATTAATATTTTATTATTTTTTTCAAAACGTTGCCCCACACATCAGTAATTTCTCCTGTATCGTGGGTGCGTTTACAAACATTTAAACTCAATATACACAAACACACCCAGACCCGAAACAAGTATCTGTAGGCCATACAAATATTTGTTGCGTGCGGGGATCGGTACACACACACAGCGCAACAGTCCAATCGCTCAGACACTGCGCTGACCGTGCCTTCAACATTGCTAGTGACTGGCAACATTAAAGTCAAATATTTATTTCGGTTTGTGCAAACACCTTGACCGTATTGTTATCGGTATATGTCCAGCAGCGGATGTCTTTTGGCTGAAATGATGAAACACTTTGATAAGCGGGTGTGCAGTCAGTGTATACACTTAACAAACTTAAGAAGCAATTTTCGCCTACTGCAATGATTTTATTTTCATGTTACTAATATTTTGGAACCCATATCATCATAAAAAAGTTCATATTTTAAAGTTGCAATCGTTATTTCACCAGAAATTCGCGTTTGAACTTGGCCAAGTGTTTAAATTATTATTGCTCGTGACTGTACGTGCGTATAGATTTTTGAAGCGCATAATGTGTGGGTCTAAGACGATATTTGACAACACGGCTGGCGAATTGGCAGAGCAATTTTTTTGACTGCTGCGCTTCGTGACGCGGGCTCGATCCCCGCACAGAACAAATATTTGAAAGGCCTACAGGTATTTATTTATTCATATAAATAATAAAATACATAATAATGATATGTTGGGTGTTTGGTTTGTGTATGCGAGTTTGAAATTCCTAGTTTGAGGCAAGGTTTTTTTTTTAAAGAAATAAATATTTATGTAGATAATGTGCTACCCTGACACTATTCGTATTCGTTGACTACATTTGGTAATCGATACCATAAAGCGAAAACCAACTTAAGTCACTTATGGGCAAAAATGAGTTACAGATTCAATCTCCCAACAATTCAATTAGAAACATTCATTAATTTCATTTCATTTCAATTAGAATCTCCTTTTTTAAGATCTACATACTGGTAAAACCCGTTTTCCGATATGACGCTCCGTTCTGGATTTGGCTTTTAGCTAAAGTAACATAAACGAAGATTTTTTACAGACAAAATCCAATAAGTGTCGGTTAAAGCAATGTTATTGCACTGTAAGCAATGTTTTTCGCCGGGAAAATCATTGAATTTCCGTTTAAGTGGTTTTGGCATGATTCAAGTTCAGTCTCTTTACACAGTTATTAAAATATTGTTATTGTACTAAGTTACTAAACACTTCTACTTAGTTTTAAGAACTACCCATTAGGTGAGCATACAAATTATGTTTAATTAAATTAAAAAACTGTTAGATACAAACTCATTTCTTGACAATAACATTGCGGCTACAGGAAGAACCACTAATCTGCAGCACTTATCAAGCCAATCCTTATTTTTTTTATTTCTTTTGAGAAATAAGTTCTATATTCTCTTCCACCCGAATAATGAATACAATAAGAAATCAAAAATACTCATACTTTCCTCATTATCAGGTGTTTTAATAGAAATTTTACGATTCGAACCTTTAAACACAATTTTCTCGAAACTATATATTGTGCAGTTAGTTGGGTTTTGCAGTAAGGGGACGTAATCTCACACGACACGCGCGTCTATCACTTGTTTTCCTTCGCGCGAGTACCGTCGATACAGAAATGAAAACCAAAGTTACCGACGCGACGTAGCCCGAAGATTTGTCAACCTTATTTGGCAGTGGACATAATGGTCGAAAATATCTAAAGTGGGGACCGGGAACTGGACTCACTGGGTGAACTAATACGCCAGTGAAGATTGCGGGAATCCTCTGGATGCGAGAATCACGGAACCGGTCAATGTGGCGACACTTAGGGGAGGCCTATGTCCAGCAGTAAACGCAGTGGACGTCTTTCGGCTTTTATGTTTTTTTTTTTTTATTTTTTTTTTGCTGGAAAGCTGGGAACCGCTTTGGACGCGCATAAGCAGCGTTTAATAAAAACATAAAGAGATGGACACGATGACAGTTGGTACTAATTAGTTGTAGATAACGTATTTTTTTTTTATGAGAATAAGGAAGACATTTCCACCTTTGTAGTCTTCAGATTCAAAGTCTTTGTTTTTAGTTGAATCATCAGAAGTGTTTTGTGTGATGATTCATTTTGTTCATGGACAATTACACTGTCCAAATATCTATTTCATTCCGGTAATCTATGACTCATGTACTATCTTATTTTGCCTAAGATCAATAACGCGAAAAGTTACAATGAAAATACAACTTAATCGCTTATAAAACAAGATTCAATACAAAAACGACGTTAGAGGACAAGCTTTATCAGCCATCGATAAAATAAGATATCGTCAAATAATATCGATAAAAGATAATAACGAATTTGAAGTATTCGTCGCAACAGAACGGATAGTGATACTTGTGTGAAACGTAGTAAAATTAAATACAGAAAGAGAAAATGGGAAGTTGCAAGTATTATATGGAGGTGACTTTGGGGTGGATGTTGAACAACAAAGTGATAGTTCTCTTGTCCCTACTGTCGTTCGCACTGTTCGTGTCTACGTTGGCTTTGGCTGGTCGGAAGAACACGCTGTCCTGGGAGTTGGACGAATGTAGGAACCCTCCTTCTAGTTCGACTACAGCACCTTCTACTACTACTTCTTCTTCTTCTTCGGCAAATCTTCAATCTGGCATACTAGAAGATACTGCTACAACTAACCAGAATAAGTTACTCCAACTGATATCTGGTTCCGCGTAACATTTACTATGAAATGTGAAAGTGATTTTTGATGTTAGTAGAAGTTTCTTTGTTCTACAAGTACATACCCAAGACTGTCGCGTGAGAAATGTATCTATGTGTATTAAAATAATGTTCTACATACGCCATACTGTTTTTAATCCATTGATGTAACTTAATTAAAGGTATATTTTTTTCTTGTGAGTTTTTATACCTAATTGGTATCAATATTTTGGCCTATTTATTTAATAGTGAGTTTTTCCCTAATTATGTGTAATTTTATGCAGGATTTTAAGTGTAACTTGAAGTCTCGTGACGTCATTTGTTGCTTATCCAATCATTTATGAAATTTCGGCGGCGAAAATGTAAAATGTCGTATGCGACATCAGTTGAGTCATTGGATTTTAACGACACTGAGACGAACGATACAATTCCAGCAACACTTTTCCGAAATGTATTTTTTTGGACAGATTCACTATTCGTCAAATCAAATGTATGACACAACGTGACATGTCAAACTATACCACACTAATGTGTGGCGGGGATTAATTTGCAAAAAATTGTATTTATTATTTCTTCAGAATTCCTTTTTTCTTGCAATAAATTGCTTGGTGTTATCGAGATACTGTTACTATTAAATAATGTATTTATGCAGTTGTAAAAAGGAAAGCTTATACTTCTAAAGATGAGCTCCATTTCTAGAAATTTTCCTTTTCAATTATACAAACAATTATAAGCCGTCACTTAGTAAAATTTTGACATACTTTTGTATAACAAAAGAACTGTCAAAAGTTTTACTAAGTGATGGCCTAAGTAATCATTAAAGCTCTCTGAGTACGTCAGTAACGTGTCAAAATCTTTACTAAGTGATGGCTTCAATAAACGTCGCTGAGTGCGGCAGTAAATATTGTAATTTTAGTTAAAACGTAATTATTATGTGGTTCAGGAGTTATTCTTTATTTATTTTGAAAGTAACAATACTGTAATTCATACTTATATGGTCTACAATATTAATGTTCTTTTTCACTAACGCTAAGCAGAACCTAGCTTAACCGAGTTCAGCCTTGGGCGCTTTGCCGAGAGTTGAAATTTTAACAGCTGTCATTTATCATCGCATCTTTTTAAGTGTTGCTTAGATGTAAATATTGAATACTTGAACGTATTGATAATGTATTCGATCGGTTTTGTAAAGTTTATGATAAGATAAAACAATTGCGTATTTTACTTTTGAATATTTGCGTGTAGCAGATAGTGGTTATCGGATTACGCACATTTTATTCATTTTCCCTTTAATATCATTAAGAATGTCTTTAGATAAGACAATAGGGATGTTTACTGACTTAAAAAATATAATTCTAATTAGTCCGTCTGTTAGATTATCAAAAAATATCGGATACTTATTTTTTGTTTTATCAAACCAATAAAAATTGACGAAGATAAAACGCGTCAAAGATTTGAGTGGGGGTTTGTGACGTCACTAACCGCAAAATAATGAACTATTAATGTCTTAGAATATGACGTCAAACGAGTTTTCAAAGCACTGTATCGTTTTCATTGTTTGCATACTTGAAAAAAGAAAAAAATACGTGTCCAATATTTTTTGGAAATCTCTCTGACGGACCAATTAGATTTTTTTAGTTAATTTATTGGAATTAACTGAATACCATATACCTATTTAGACCAAAAAACTAAATTAAATAAAAGATATAAATAAAAAAACAACACATTTCACGACACGGTTGTCGGAGTGGCTCAAGCAGTTGACTGACGCACTACATGATGTCGCGGGTGCGATGCACGGAACACATATTTGTATGGCCTACAGATAGTTGTTTCGGGTCTGGGTATTTGTGTATGTGATGTTAAATATCTGTGAACGCACCTACAATATAGGAGAAATTCTGTGGGGCAAAATTAAAAAAAAAACATAACATAACATCACGCCTGTGATCTCCAAAAGGTTTCGCAGATGTGGTGCACATATTAGTACACCCACATTTAAGTCCCTTATATTAAGGAGCAAGCCTATTGCCGTCAACCGGGCACAATTCCAGACTAAAATAAAGAAATAAAACATAAATACATACAGGCCAAACACTCCCTCCTTTGGGCTTCGCCACAGTCGGGTAAAAAGACATACATTGGTCTTGTATAATTATACAATGTACTTGGTAGTAGGTACTAACATGTCTTGTTAAGACTGAATGTCAGTCTTTCAGGAAAAAAATAATATTCATTGTAAGGGTCCAATGAATATTTTTTCTTAATGTTATGAACAATTTTATTGTGTTTTACTAATGCGAAAGTAAAGTTCTGTTCTCCAAAAATAAGTCTACTATCCTTATTAATTTTTATTCTTAATGCCCTACAAATGCAAAGATATCAAAACTTTTCTGTATTTAGATAACTTTCACAGATTAAACTTTTCTGCAAAATGTTTTCAATTTCAATAATACATATACACATGTCCATGCCAAGACAACCAGCACAGCGAAATACAGTTTTTCTCCATCACAGGATCTATAACATACTGTTAGTTGATTGACTGGCCTGTTGGTCTAGTGGTTAGTGACCCTAACTGCTATGCCGGAGGTCGTGGGTTCGATTCCCACCCAGGACAAATGTTTGTGTGATGAGCACGATCATTTGTTCTGTGTCTGGGTGTAATTTATCTATAATATGTATGTATTTAGAAATATATAAGTATGTTTATCAGTTGTCTAGTACCCATAACACAAGCTCTGCTTAGCTTGGGACTAGATGGCGTTGTATGATAGTTGTGGAATATTATTATTATTATTATTAGTTTGAACGAGGAAATATGAACAAAAAAAAACATTGATAAATAACCGACAGAACCATACCAAATACTTCGGAATGGTCTTGCAACCCTTGCGTTTATCACAGAAAATGTGCACAGGTCAATGACTTTTACGTATAATCCATTCTCCCTTCATGTTTTTAAACTGGAGCAGGACAATGACAAAAAAGAAACGTCTATTAAAGTGAGATCTAGAGAGCGGGTGGGCTGGCTGTATAATTTATCTTAGATTATATGTATTTCATTTGGCAAGAAAGAATGCTAAAATATTCACTCACTGGACGCCTTTGGAACGACATCGCCGTCGAGGTCGACCGCGGCGAAAATCGACGGCGATGCCGAGTTTTGCGGGACAAACTATATGTCCTGAGACAGCCAAGTATAGAGAAAAGCACACCCAACATACAACTACAAAAAAAAATGAGATTCTAATTAGTCTGTCTGTTAGATTATCGATACGTATTTAAAAAAAACATTGGATACGTATTTTTTGTTTTATCAAATCAATAAAAATTGACGAAGACAAAACGCTTCAAAGATTTGAGTGGGGGTAGGTGACGTCACTGACCGCAAAAAATGTCATATTAATGTCTTAAAGTATGACATCACACGAGTTTTCAAAGCACTGTCTCGTCTGCATTGACTGGCCTGTTGGTCTAGTGGTTAGTGACCCTAACTGCTATCCCGGAGGTCGTGGGTTCGATTCCCACCCAGGACAAATGTTTGTGTGATGAGCACGATCATTTGTTCTGTGTCTGGGTGTAATTTATCTATAATATGTATGTATTTAGAAATATTTAAGTATGTTTATCAGTTGTCTAGTACCCATAACACAAGCTCTGCTTAGCTTGGGACTAGATGGCGTTGTGTGATAGTTGTGGAATATTATTATTATTATTATTGTTTGCTTACGTGCAAAAAGAAAAAATACGTGTCTAATATTTTTTGGTAATCTATAATATATGACGGACTAATTAGATTTTTTTTGTTAACATCCCTATTGTAAAAGGCTAGGCAGATTATGATGATAGCCAAGTATAGAAAGGTATAGTAGGAGAAAGGGGAGGTCTTTCACCAGCTGTGGGCTTTATTCGGTTTGACTGAAAGCTGAGCCTAACGATAATAGATTATGCCGACGCCTGCTACCTGGATGCTACTGAGAAGCTGTTAAAGAAGTTTGAGCGCTTGCAAAATGTATGTATTCGTTTTATTTATGGTCTGCGTAAATATGACCCCGTTTCTCACCTTCGCTAAGAACTCAAGTGGCTTCCAATACGCCATCGCGGGAACACTAGGATTCTATGTCTCCTCTTCAATATCCTACACAACCCGTCCTCTCCTTCATACCTACGCGAGCGTTTTTCTTATGCCCGCTCCACTGACACTCCGTATAGATCTCACCTTAGATCCATACTTAAATCCCCTCCTCATAAATCCAGCTATTACTCCTATTCCTTCTCTGTCCATGCTGTAAGGTTGTGGAACTCACTTCCGCCTAGCATTTGAGACCTGAGGACTATTTCACTGTTCAAAACCAGAGTGAAAGAATATTACCTTTCCTCTTCACGTGTGTACATAAATAGTAAAATAAATATTTGGGAAAAGACGTGGCATGTGGTGATGAGTAGGCAGTCATAATTTCATAACTTTCCTAGATAACAATATTACAATAAATAATGAAGACGTTGCCTTGGAAGGTCTCCCACTAGGTGGACCCATGACCTGGTGAAAGTTGCAGGGATCTACTGGATGCAAGACGCACGGGACCAGTCAAAGTGGCAACAGTGTCAGACTGGCAAGTCCAGCAGTGGACGTCTTTCAGTTGATATGATGATGATGAAGGAATTAAACTGGTAATTCTTCAATAGTTGTTTAAAAGTAAAACTAACTGTGAAACTTTAATTTACAAGTTAGTTTAAACTTTTTGTAACATCTTGATTCCCAATAACTAATAACATTAGATTAGAAGATAGATGGACGAGCGGTCCTCACCGCCTCTGCGCACCGTCGTGTCTGTTGAATCCTCGCCTCCCCGCCGAGCGTAGTCGTGTGAAAATTTCCATTGGAGACAGAACAGAACAAGGCCAATAGGCACACAGGGACGTATACAACTGGGATAAACCCAGTTGCCTAGCACCACGGATATTATTGTCATTAATATTACAGGGTTCTAAGTTGTGAGCTGTTATAATAAATTGATTCCATTAATAGGTATGAGAAAAATGCTTGAATGCACGAAAATTTGTTCTAGTTTCTACAAGGTCCGTATAGTAAATAACTCTGGATGTAAATCGTGGGTTCGAATCCAGACAGACGCATTACTTTGTGTAATTTATTTTATCACCGCTGCTCACGAAACGGAGAAGAAAAACATCGTGAGGAAACCGGTATGTCTTAGAACCAAAAACTTCGAAGACATGTGACATCTACCAACCCGCACTGAGCCCGCGTGATAGATTATAGCCCATCCCTCTCCTAGAGAGGAGGCCTGAGTCCTTGCAGTGGGAATACTTTTGGCTGATGATGATGATGGTAATAACACGTATACCATACATTGTGTTATACCTTTGATAGACTCAAAACTATACGATAAAAATAAGTTTCTGAGCGCCTACTAGTGACTGATTATGACCTGCGAGTGGCCGTGCCGAAAAAAAAGAGACACGGTAAATAACATTTGACTAGGACCTAAGTTTAGGATAAGGTGGCAGCTAGGCGGTACATTGTTTGATAAGGAAAACACGTATACCAGACATTAAGTTTTACCTGTAATACACTCAAAACTACGCGACAAAGATAAGATTCTGAGCGCCTACTACTGTGTTACAACCATTATCATTATTCTTGAGTACGCTGATAATGGCACAGTTGAGGTGAATGCGAACTACGTGACACAATTATTTTAAGTTTGTAGAGTAGCTATGTCTGGAAGGTATTGGTGTTATACCACGTATATTAAATATTTCAGGTTTGTATTTAGGATAGTAACTTAACTGTGTAAAATAAATACACACAGACAGACAAAAGACAGAGAAATACATACAGTTTTTAAATAAAAATGTCGTAATGTGTGTTTTACTAAACAGCATAGGTATTCACAAACAATCAAATCGAATTTATGACGTATGTCTATCTCGCTCGCTCTCGTAATGCCAAAATAAGATAAACATACGACATTTTCGATTCGATTTTTATTTATTTGTGAACTAGCTGTTGCCAGCGGCTTCACCCGCTACAACTCGAAAATTATCCCACGGAAAAATAAAATCGGGATAAAAACTACTGTATATGTTAATCAAGGTTATAAACTATATGTGTACTAAAGTTCATCCAAATCCGTTCAGTAGTTTTTGCGTGAAGAAGTAACAAACATACACACTCACAAACTTTCGCTTTTATAATATTAGTGTGATAGCTATGCAGGTCTATAGGCTGATGAACTACCGTCCTGTAATTGCCGCAGCTGCACTGCTGGCGTCTGTAGCATAATGTTTGTTTGTAGGTAACAACCTTATTAATTTCCAAATCTATTTTAACTTACTTCTTTTTAGGGTTCCGTACCTCAAAAGGTAAAAACGGAACCCTTATAGGATCACTTTGTTGTCCGTCTGTCTGTCTGTCTGTCTGTCTGTCTGTCAAGACCTTTTTTCTCAGGAACGCGTGGAGGTATCAAGCTGAAATTCATATCAAATACTCAAGTCTATGGTCTCTTGGAGCTGTGAAAAAATCAAACTTCTAAGTCAACGCGATCAAAAGATACTCCCGTTTATGCCGCAAATTTTCGACACTCGCAAGGGAATCAAAACCTACAGGGTACTTCCCGTGAACTCAGAATTTTGAAATTTGGTACGAAGCAACGTCTTATAACACAGATAAAGGAAAAATTGCGAAAAGCATAAATTTTTAGTTACATCATATAATAAAAATATTTTTAAGTTGAAATTTTCACTGAATGTGTCTCTCTGTTGCTGCTATAACAAAAAAAAAAAAAAAGCGACTCCCCTACTACGATGGTACGGAACCCTTCATGTGCGAGTAGGACTCGCACTTGGCCGGTTTTTTTTAAAATCGTTTGTCCTGATTGATGATCTACGCACAGCTCAAACCACTAGACGAATCAGGTTTTTTGGCACATACAGATGGTAGTTTAGCAGTACGTTGTTAGGTAAACGAGGGACATATAGAAGGAGGGTTAAGTATTTCATTCTCGTCCCAAATATGCAAAAAAACTATAACCTTCATTTGTGACGTAATTGTCTTATGGCCCTCGCACGCTCTCCAGATCTCACTTTCTTAGACGTGTATTTTCGTCATTGTCCTACGCCAGTCTTAAAATATTAAATAAAAATGAATTATACCTACACTAGTGACCCGCTCCGGCTTTGCACAGGTGCAAAAAGATACTAAAACCTTCCTCTTGAATCACTCTATCTATTTAAAAAATCGTAGTAGTTTAGTAGTTTTAAAGATTTAAGCATACAGGGCAGGACAGAGAAAGCGACTTTGTTTTATCCGCGCACATTTTATGTGATAAACGCAAGGGTGGCGAGACTTTTCCGAAATATTTGTTATGGTCACACAACCACACCACAGGACCAAATATACTGAAAAAAAAATATAAATATAAAAAATATAAAATTAATAAATAATTATTATTTATATTTTTTTTTTATTTATATAATTTTTTTTATTACTGTTAATCAGTGTATTTTTTTCAGTGGGTTTCAATATGTCCCTCGTTTAAACTAACATACTTGGTTTATAGCTACTACGAGTATTACGTAGGCTTTCGTTATAGACGTATCTTAGAAAATCCATTCCTGAGGTTTAAATAGATTTAGTTAATTTGAAAATCCGTAACAGGGTGAACCTAGTTTGGTTCTGCCAGTCTGCTAGATATAAACAAAAACCTGTAAAAAGTTTCAAGCTTTCAATACCAACCAATTAGAAAGTTATGACCTGAAAATTTCAGAACATATCAGCCTATTCCCCCAGCTATCCAAGAGTTCAGACCTTAGTCATAAGTGAGTTTCTGAACTCAGTTCCCAGTTTCACTGTACAATGACGTTTATTTGCCAACTCGTACTGTAAACTGTGTTTATACAAAGTTATTCTGTTATGCGTTGTATTTTCTCAAAATTTAGCTTATTTTTGTTATATAGTCAGGTATTGTGTTTAGTACTGAAGTTACTTTTAATTTTCGAGTTTGAAGTCAGGATTTTTTGTTTTGTGTTTTGAAATTTAATAAACAGTATAATTTTGTAATTACAGATGCTGTCTGAAACATCAGTATCATATAACTTTAGACACTTATCCCCAAGCGTAGCTACAGCGACCGAATTTATTTTAATTTTACCCAAGCTAGAATGTATTATATTGATATAATCCCGTAGAACTCTCTCGATCTCGTACGACTTACAAACTTTACTTCTAAATCAGCGTTTACGATACGTTTCGATAAGGTACAATTCTAGAATTGTCGTATCGAGTGCATTCAGTAGACCATTAACCAGGTCACCAGTACATCTTGTATAATATACCCCATGGCTTTGATAACTTCAGATCTTAAGTGTGTAAACGGCATGTCTCCACAGACAATGGCCCACCTTCCATCTTGCGCTACATTTAACGATACGCAGAATAAGACTATAATGACACGTGAATTTTAAGACTAAAAGATTCTGAACTGAGTTTCTAGGAAATCAGCAAATAGATCTTTCAATTACCACCACTAAATAATTTCGGGGAAGGCAATAAATGGCTAAAGCACCTTAGTGTTAATAATTAATTACAGATTTCATTGAAATTCCCTGAATTGTTCGCACATTAAACTAGAACATTACATCACACACAAACTAGAATATTGGAACTGTTGGCGTTATTGAATAAAAGCTACACAATATGACCTTTTATTAAATACAATTAATCTTTATTTCAGACAATGCTGGTTTTTCTTAATGATGGAGAATAAAACCATCGATGGAAACATCCAAAGAACAAAAAAAAAACTGCTCTAGAAAGAGAAACATCATGCTAACGTAAAAAAGTCATGTTTCTTTTCCCTATACGTTAACGAACCATTTTAACCTATCAATAAACAAACTCTAAGTCAAAAGGAATTGGACCGTTAACTACGGGACGCGGAACCGGCGGAGCCTCCTACATTCATCAGCTTAGCGTGGCGTCCGTTAGTTCTTCCAGCTAATCACTTAGTTCATGATACATTAGTGGATTGAAACTATTGTTGTGATTTCCTCTTTGAAGAAGGTCGAATGTTGGAATTGTTTTGGTGTAATATCTGAAATTTGAATCTCATTGTGTTAGTAGTCGGCTTCTAAGAGTATTTTTTCAAACATCAAAAGACCAATTTCCTTGTTCGAAAATGTTCAAAATATTTTTCGGTTCTAGTAACATAATCTTTTTTTTTCAACCATGTTACTATTATTATTCAGTTCATTTTCCTCTACATCTCATTATGACAAAATATAATTGTTTTTTATTGATATCGGACCAAATCAAGTGGAACATTCTTATAAATTTACGTACATAATTGCAGGAGTATGTGATCATACAAACTAACTTTTTTTATAAATAAAAGTACGTACGTGAATTGCTGAGTAATAAATTATAACTATTCTCCGTTATTCCGGATAAGAACACGCTATTTCAGAGAAAATAATTGATTATTTTCCCGGTCCCAGCAATAATAACTATACTAGAAATCCACGTACTTCTTAGCCATTTTATTCTTCCTTTTCTTTCTTAGATTCCAAGAACACAGTCAGCAAACAATTCCAATACAATTAAATTAAAATACAACCGATCCGTACTACCTTTTCGAGAATCCCAACTTTTAATCACATGCAAGGATGACTTGAGAAAGATCCGACTTAATCACGCATCCAAGGCTCTCCACTTGATTGGAACCGTTTTCCGGGATTGATAGCAACTGTAATGTACCTTTTTAAATGGATTACTATTTAACTTAACGACGGAACATAAGTCTAGTTGATAGAACCTATTTATTTGCAATTAGGCTCTGAAGTAATTTTGGTCCTATTATGGACCCTTGAGGTAACCCTGATTATTTGAGACACGCACGGCATTTTGATAAAGTGGGGGTTGAAGATGATGGTGTAATAAATTGGTGTAAGTATGGAGGATATTTCTTCGGTAATGGTGTAGCAAAATTGGAGTGCTTGAGATTATCGTTATGCATGTTTTGGGCACGTCTCTAACTGATAGTTTGTTGTAGCTAATGCTTAATTAATTCTAATGCATTTTATGAATCCAAAACTTAAGTAATCTACTATCTAGTAATCTACTGTATCTTTTCTTTGAAGAACACAATTTTTGGGGCATGCTCTAATATTGGTCTGAACTGAATGAAATTATAATATTTTATTTTATTGGGTGAGTACCTACTATAGAAATGAAAGCAAGTGAGAGGAACAAAACGCGGAGCCTAAAAATTAGCCTGGTTTGAGTGCCACTTCACTGAAGTACCATTTAGTAAAGTTGAGAGTTGAGAAGTCGAGGTTGAGTCGTCAAGGTTTCAAGGGCACTGTACCAAAAGGTATAAGTTTGACAGTAAAAAACTCAGCAACACAATCATGTCATGTCAAATCTGGTTTTTAATGACGAACAAAGACCCCATTACCTACAAAACTTTATAAATATTGTTCTCAATAAATAGTTATTGCGTACCTACTCTAAGAATAAAATTTACATTTATTGATATGTTAAAAAACGAAATCAGAAACAAGAGAAATGGAAAAGCTACTGACGTGATGAAACAAACAAAATTTGGTTCGAAGGTTTGAACAGAACACATCATACAAACATACCTTACACATTGTGAACTCTAGGTAAGGTTTGTTATAAGGACCATTTCAATCTTGGGTTAACTGTGAGCATAATTTCTTAAGCTGGAACTTAAGAGCTAAACATAACATAACCCTTTCGGAATCGAAAATATTATCTCCACTTTAAGTAACGATGGGAGTCCATCACTTTGGAGCACAGTCTGCAAACAGGCCGTTCCAAAAAGTAATTTAACTGTGTAGAATTTTTTCCATACAATAGGGATGTTTCCAAACAAACAAAATGTGATTCTGTTTAGTCCGTTAGTTAGATTATCGAAAAATATTGTATACGTGAATTTTGTTTTATCAAATTAAACAAAATTGAGTAAGATAAAATGCTATTGACGTCACTACGTGGTAAAAAATGCAGTGCGGTGTGACTTCACACGAGTTTTCAAAGCACTGTATCGTCTTCCTTTTTTGCGTATATAAAATATAAAAATATTTGTCCAGTATTTTTTTGGAAATCTATCCGACGGAATAATAAGATTTTTTTCGTCAACTACCGTATTATTTTTGGGAATACGTGAAAATGTTATTAATTTTTGTTACATGACATAGCTCCTGAAATCCCGGGAAGGCAGAGGATGCAACTGGTAGTACGCCTGCATTTTGCCTGTTGATTTTAAATCTATTTAATGAGGGCGAGTATCATTAAACGGGCACAAATGCTACGGGCCGTTACTAAGAAATTACTGAAAGAAAAATCTAATAGCACTTAGTCTGACCTAGAAATCAAACGGATTATTCCGAACCTGACCCTTGACACATGTATCTTTTATTCTGAGAAAGGGGAGAGGAAACCTACCATATCGCAATTCGGGTTAAGATAGGAACGATACATCGTGTCAGGTTATTAATAGGGTTACGTTCGGAATAATAGTAGGTACATTGTTATCCTAGGGGCGAAAGTTACCTAATAACTAAATTATATTATTTAGTCCCGAGACGGGGTTTGGCGCCCGTAACGTAGTGAGGGCGCTAATAGTTCGAGGGACTAACACTGAGCTTTTCGAGGAAAGTAAAAATAAGAACCTAAATTATTAGCTAAAGAAAAAAATAGTGTTGATTGGATTGTCGCTTTTCCGCTTATATTGTATTTTTTTTGTCCTCTAGTCGTCCAGCTATGCAGCCAGTATTTTTCATGTTCATCATTTAAAAAAATGTGATAACTAAATTATATTAAAGTCATAATGTAGTTAAATTCATAAGGTAAGTTTTTGTTATTTTAATTTTAAATCGCGCTGTAATATAGTGGCTGTATAAAAAGTTGGAACATGGTTTAATAAAAATGTGAAAATAGACCTAGTTTCTTTTTAATAATTTGACAGCTGTCAGTTGAAAGCGATTCTCCCTAGGGCTGAAAAGAAGTACTTTCAACCCGCTCTGCAGGCTAGTTGTGACCTACTTTCAGAGTATGAGTAAAGTTTTTTTTTTTTAATTCCTAAGTGATATGGGTTAGGATTTCGGGTCAGGCTCGGAATAATCCAATCGAACGGGGTCCATGTTTATCATGCTTAAGACCACTATACTGGCGCGATAGATAGTAGAGAAAAGTAACTAAGACTAGGTATAGAATCTTCTATTAAAATACTAAAGCACAATATCACTTCCCGAAAATTGATGAAGATATAATTAACGTGGGTGACGTTAATTTTGCCATGACAATGTCAAACGAGATAGATAGAGGTCGTAATTAATGATTCTCTGTTCGAAAGTGGCTCTCGATTATAAAATCAAGTGAGGCTATAAAGTCATAACCTTCTGAAAAAGCGGAATTTAAATAATAATTTTGTGTAGGTGGATTTTTAGGTCAATTTATACATTATTTTTATCTTTCAGTGTTTTATTAAAATTTTGCCTGAAAAGATAATTACTTTTACGCTGCGTAACTGTTTTTGTCATCATAAAATGAGCCTACAGCTTCAGTTAAAAACATAAACATTAAATTTAACGCTTTGATTCATTTATGTCGTAACGCTTCAGGCCACACATGTCATGCACAAGGAGCGGGTTAAATCTTACGCATATTGTATATCAATGTAAATATGCTTTTTCAATACCGATATATTTACTAAATATATCCTGGACATCACTTACTTCGGTGTATTTTGAATTTTAGTCTGAGGTCACCAAGTCGCATGACCAATCGTGGTGATCAATGCTCGCGCTTTTTCTGTATCAGAAGAGGCCTACGCCCTGAAGTAGCTTAAATGAGATAACTTTGGTGTTACTAGACTCATTCAGCAGCGGCTTCAAATAAAATATATGTATAACAAAATCTAAGTATAGGTACTTAGGTTTTGTTATACATATATTTTATTTAATTAATTTAAAACAGCCGAAAAAAGTTTCGTATTTCAAATTCAAACCGAAGCCATATTTTCTGATCCGAACACCGCAAAGCTCTCGTAAAAAAGTTACTTTCAAAACTCCGACCCTCGTGATCCGAAACTCATCGACTTATCGATAAATATACGTTATCTACCATTGAAACTCGTAGCAGAACGGAAAAAAACGTTGAACACACAATGGTGGGCGCAATTACACGCCTTCTATAGTCGTTTGCATTCACTGTCCCGCTTTACTTTGTAATGTTACTTTTGTGGGTTAGGTGTGAGCGAAAAGCGGGTTTACAGACTAGTGGTACCAGTTCCATTTGTGTGTGTGTTTTTTTTTAACATAGAAAATAATACATAAATGGTAAAAAATAATTGCACTAAAATTTCTCGTGTTTCGTGGGTTTGTTTACAAATATTTAAATTCACAAACAGCCAGACCCGGAACAAGTCAGGACATACAAATATTTATTCTGTGTGGAAAATGAATCCTCGACACACAGCGTAGCAGCAGCTACTGCCAGTCATGTACTAGGATCACAAAATCGAAATCATGTGACATCTACCAACTCGTATTGGTGTTCCCACTCTCTTACACAAAATCGGAATCGATGTTCGAACAATAAGAATATCAGAGGTTACTTTTACTAGTGTAATCAAAATGGTTTTTTTAACCACATTAAAACATAACATCGGTTCCAGCATCAATCAATGAAGGTTTCTATTAATTCCTCCATCTACCAGGTGTCCTGTGTATCTAAATGTTAAACGTCCGTAATTTCGCATTCAAATACCTGCCCTTAATCTATTCAAGGTCCAAACCCGCCCAAAAATTCAGGACTTAGCATATCAATGCTAACCCTATCATCAATCAACTCTCAAAGGACCAGCGTATCTTCCAGAACATTGAGACCAAACATTTAATCGTATTCGCTTTAGACTTACGCCACCTAAACGTCCCCATTTGCTTATCTGCTATGAGTCGGCGAATGCCTCTGAATACAGTTTGAGCTTCATACGTCATCGTTGTTACAAGCATTACCTGTGCGTCACGGTTGAATGTAAAATTTTGTGGTACGTCATTAAGTGACGCACACATACGATTATTACTGTTATCGTGAGCCAAGCGGCAATTGGTGTCGTAAATTATATTTTGTTAATGTATTTTGTGTATGTTTAGTTATGTAAGGGTGAGCGGTGGTAAGGCATTTAATTTTGTGTTATACGGAATGTTGAAGTTGATAATTTTGTTGAGACATTTAAAGTGTCGGTGGGTGCAAATATTTGTGGTACTGTCTTATTAAGTAAATATAGGTCTGGATTTTGCTCTGAAATAGAGATTCAAAAGACATTAAAGTATAAAATTTTATAGCTGCCAAATTAAATAAATTTTGAAACAGTAATTATTTAATGAGGTGCTAGATTAATAACTTTTTATTCCGATAATGAGTACATTGGGATTGTACATTGTACATTCCCTTTGCCCAGCAGTGGGACAAAATAGGCTAAATAAAAAAATAAAAATAAAAATTAGTACATTTTTCTTCAGTATAACAAAGAACTTCTAATTAGAAAACTAATTTAAATTGGAAATAAAAAAATGCAATTACTAAACTTAATGCATTTAAAACAACTTAAACAGTTCTCTTGACTTCAAAAGACAAATAACTAATCCAATCGCTTAATGTAAAACGAAAACTAACAATGGCCCGACTCCAGTAGGCCTTATAACTTTGAAGTTAGGCTCAAACTTAAGCCTAAGGGCCAAAGTTCTATTATTAATAATCTTATTGAAAAGATTAATAGTGTAACAGGTTGGTTAGATGATTAAATAGAAAACTGAATACGTGTAAAAGACTTGGTTAATTTTACATTTATAGTTCCAAAACTGTGTCTAACTGAAAGTCATTAAAACTTTTAGCATTTCCAGATACTTTGGTATTGTCAAGGATTCGGTCCAGGCGGTTTTAGTTTAAACTAGTTGTCTTTACTATAGCGCAGTTTCATCTACGAAGAAGAACGGTTGAGAAACTACCTGGTTATTGCTTAAATCAAACTAATATTATAAAGACAAAAGTTTGTGAGTGTGTGCGTGTGTACGTTTGTTACATCTTCACACAAAAACTACTGAACGGATTTGGATAAAATTTGGTACAAAGATAGTTTATAAACTGAATTAACACATAGGATAGTTTTTATCCCGTGGGATAATTTTCGAATTGTAGCTTGCGCAACCGCTGGCAACAGCTAGTAAGTTATATTTACAGTTTACTAATCTTCTTGAATTAATCTGTGGATATTTAAATATACCTCTATATTCGGTCTATTTTGTCATTGACTGCCTCCTTGGCAGAGTGGTCGTAAGCGTGACTGCTGAGAATGAGGTCCTGGGTTTGAGACCCCGGTCAGCAAAGTGTTATGAGGTTTATTCATCAGGAATAGAAGTCTCGTCTAGTCCTGACCTGCCCGGTGATGGAAGTAGACTCGTTCCTTTTTACATGGGAGTTTAAGTGTACTATTCTAGAGACGTTTTAGAGAGTCTGACCTGAGTCGTAGAATTCAAACCTGTGGTTACGAAACTTGAAACTGCTCCAATATAATCACCTAAATACAAAGCAGATGAAAAATCAAAACCTACAAACCTACAAAAACGAAATCCGACAACATAGGGAGTGATGGGCAGGACGAGGAGCATGACGTGTGACATGACGAGTAAAGTGGCCACAGTATGTCTCTGCCTCCTTTCCTTGCTACTTCCCATGCCACTCGTCGAGTGTGTGGCGGCCGCATTATGTGTGTGACTCGTTCGTGTGTCTTAGACCCGAATGGAACTGTCAGGAGACTTCTGTTAGTAAACTTATGTCATATTTCCAGTATAAATTGCAGTGCAAAAACCACATGGTGTATTTAACTCTAATATTAGCCACGCGCAAATACAACCATGGTTCACTATAGCTTCGGATGCCCGATCTAATTTTTAACCGACTTTGAATAGAAGGACGAAAAATAGACGAAGGTTACCAATTCGTCTATTTTTCATGAGTTGAGTATGGTATATTCAGCGATATCTTTGCCAACTATGAATTTAATTGTTATTTTTTTGTTTGGCAGAATATTATCCTGCGTCCCTTTCAATTGGTGAGAATCTAATGATAATCTTCAGAGATTTATAATTTTTAACCAGCATTTTTTATTTAGCGTCTATAATTTTTTATATTTCTTCTATATAGATATTTTCCCGCATCAAAAGATAATGAATACTGAAAACATCTTAACCTTTAACCTGAGCCTATTCTTGTTCCAATATTATTATATAGGTCATAGATACCAAAAACATAGAATCATAATAGTAATATTTAATAGTAGGTACGCGTGAAAATTAAAGGTCACAATTTGATCGCTTACACGTGCAACTTTAACGGGCAATAATATTAAATGTTATTCCGTCATGCTTGCTGGGGTGCGGTAATATTATTATATTAATAAAATTATGTATAGCACATAGTGTATTTTTATGTTTATGCCATGGTTTTGAGCGAAGTGTTTGGTTTTAGGGGGTTTAGTAGGACGTGGTTCATCAAAATTAATCCGTATGTTAGGTATAATAATAATAATAATAATATTCCACAACTATCACACAACGCCATCTAGTCCCAAGCTAAGCAGAGCTTGTGTTATGGGTACTAGACAACTGATAAACATACTTATATATTTCTAAATACATACATATTATAGATAAGATTATTATAGTTTGACTCAGGGGAACCCGTTTTAATCACCCTAGCGATGTGCCTTAAGCGGACAACAGCAGCTTAACGCGGGCTTTGCGCTTTGCGCGCTTTGCGCGCTGTGTCAAAGTATACAGGGTGTAAACGCACCCTTCACACATACGTCAACCAATCATTCTGTACATCAAACTAAGTACTCCTACGCAAACTAAGCCTCGCCGTGTACATACACAATACACGCACACACGTACAACATAAATTACGCTTTGGTCTTAAACCTTTTATTTGGTCTGAGACGTGTGTGCGTGTATGCGAGGCGTAGTTTGACCGGCCTCACTTTGCTGTTCGCAGAGTTCCGTCTTTACTTTTTATTTGGTCTGAGACTGCAGTAAACAAAATCAAAAAAATATATCATATTCCTCAGGATGTAATGAAATAATGTATACGTACGTGCGTGCGTGCGTACGTGCGTACGTATGTGTGTGTATGTGTATGTATGTGTATGTATGTGTGTGTATGTGTGTGTGTGTGTGTGTGTGTATGTGTTGTATTTGTGTATGTGAGTTTAAATGTTTGTGAACGCACCCACGATACAGGAGAAATTCCTAGTGTAGGGCAACGTTCTTTTAAAAAAAAAAAAAAAAGAAAGAAAAGAATGTGTTGAAAACACAATACATTTAATTTTACTCGATCGAAAAATTATTTTAACGAGTAAAAACCCATAATAAAACTAAAAATATCACATTTTAAATAAAACTAAACTTGGAAGAAGGCGGGGTCGATTCTATATTCATTTCATAATTTAATATATAAATGAACCCTTTTTGAGATTTAGCACATTTAATAAACCGCATATTTAACTTTGTGATTCATACAAACACTATGAAAAACAAACTTATTACAAAATATGTTTTTCTGTTGCTGCTTTAACCAGAAATAATACAAATTAAAGGCGGCTCTCCTACTACGATGGTACGGAACCCTTATTTTTTTTTTTGCTGGTGGAAAATCATCAAATAACCCCTCCCGCTCTTGGGCAGAGCGAAAGGGAGTGTCAGACTTCTACTGACTAAAAACCACCCATGTTCCTTCTTAGCCCTCTATGTCGAGGCCGCGATAACTAGTGTACAACTAGTGTACATGCCCCGACGGGCATGGTACGGAACCCTTCATGTGTAAGTCCGACTTGCACTTCGCCAGTTTTTTTATAATCCCTGCTTATTTTATTTCGAACTGTTTGCTATGCGTTGTATTTTTTTTTATTTGTTTCTCCTTGTATGTTCTTGTTTCTGCGACAGCTATTTTTCTTTCTTTCTTTCAAATTAGTAAGTTTCAATTTAAAAATGTATATAATTACTTATATACATTTTTACAGACATTTCAACTAGTTGAACTCCTTAAACAATTTACTCAGAATTGTCAACTATTTCGAGTTCTCTTTCAGTAACTAATAATTGGCGATTAAATTTCTTAAGTACTCAAAGCTATTTAATGTTAGATACTTTGTTTTAGTTTTTGAGAAAAGTCATTGGTATTTTGGTAAAGTCAATTACTAACAAGATTATTTTTAGGATGGAATTAGTTTATTCTTGTGATGAGCGATGAGAAAAGTAACAAAATAACCTTAAACTCGTAGTTTAGGAGCAATATACTGGCTATTATTGACCGTGGCTGCATATTTGAGCCGTCTTTATTTCGGGTAGGTACTTCTGAGAAAATTACATACTTACGAAGCGATACGAAGCTGAACTAGTGAATGGATAAAAAAAACCAAGTCAAACCACGTGAAACTTTCAGTTCGTAACCGTAAAAGTTAGTGACAATGTCGGTCTGCGGCTAAAAATCACCAAATTTAAAGTAATTCTTAGAATAAATCCTATCCTACTAATTCTACTAATATTATAAATGCGAAAGTTTCTGAGGATCACTTTCACGCTAGAACGGCGCAATGGATCTGAATGAAATTTGGCACAGAGATAGATTATAGTCTGGAATAACACATGAGCTCTATTAAAACTTAGGGGGGTTGGCAATATTGCATTATGTTCATTTTCCCCAATGTTTTTCTTAATAAAATGAAAAGAAGAAAATGATATTATCAAAGTTTTGCGTATACGTGATACGTGGTATTAACTGTTCAGTAGTTATCTCGTAAGGAAACGATCCTGGCTGCAAGATCAATTCGTGGCCGTTACAAAATATATTGTCAGCAGATCCAAAAGTGTGAGCAAATTTTCAGCTCAATCATCTAAGCGGAACTGGTACTCAAAACTTAAGTCATCATAAAATACGGTCGTCTAAATTAAACTACTCGGTCTCAGCCTAAACTTCACCAAATAAAGGATTTTTACAGACATCTCATTTAAAATACTTCCTATCACCCTGACACCAGCAACTTCTTACCTACGCAAAAACTAAACCTTAGTATTCTTGAGCCGGACTAGTACAGTCTTTGCCAAGCGTTACCTGAACCCTCGTGTAAAGAAGAAAAGAGCAGAAGAGGGGTCAGGTAATGCTGGGCACTGAGTTCACAAGCTAATCTGCCTTACCATTACAAGTCGGATTAACTAACGAAGTCTAACTGCAGCTGTAAGATAGGCTAATGCGTACGCCTCATTACTTTCTAGCCTTTTTGGTTTTAACTGGAGCACCCAGCGGTTTGTGGGATTCACAAAGGAGTTGGTTTTTTTCGTATGTCTAGGTTATTATCCAAGTCATTAGGTTGAATTTTACTTATTAGGATTTTTCCGTAAGATGGAAACGCCGTAGCAGTCTGCGAAATTTTAATTCAGTGTCGCGTTTTTTGTTAATTAAAATATTGACAGTAACAAATATGGTTTTATGGATTTATAATTATTACAATCAATACGAGTAGAATACATTAAATGGTACTAAATGGACTTAAAGAGTTTTGTTGGTGATTTTAATGATTATAATAATTCTGTAAATGCAAACGTGTTACCATCGCAAATTATTAAGACACGTGTTTTAAAATTATATTTGCATGGCTGTAATAAATTTAAAAAATAATATTATACTCGTAAGTACTTAGGATCTGTACAAATCAACCAAATACATACACAAAACATTTATTGAAAGCGTATGGGTTCTGTACGAACAAGGTGAAACGATGCTTTTATGGTCACCCATTTACGGATCGTGTCACGTGCCAAAATTAAGATGATAAAATAAATCTTATTCGAAAACAAAGCATTTATTACCCGTTTTTCGTTTTTACTGCTTAAACATTAAATGCTTGTCAATTACCCAATAAAATAAATATATTGTGACGTCAATAAAAACATACGACACAGTACCCACCAAATGTAATAAATAAATAATAAAGGATCTCGTAAATCATAAATAATAAAATATTCTCGGAAATCACTGAGCTGTTAATTTTAACGTAGGTACTCGTATTCACTAATTAAGTACAGAGGTTATTAATCACTTAATACTCGCAAAAGTGAATTAATGGATTCTCTTTTTTCTCTTGAGAAAATATTGTAAAACGTTACGTTAAGCAGTAATTCGATTTATTTGTAAAGAATTTCAGTTTTTTGAGAAATCTGTTTGAGAATTCTGCTGATATGATGTCGTAGATTTAATTCCCGGAATGGGCAAAGTATTATGTACTATAGCTTTTCATATCGGATTTCTAAGTTGTTTATCTTGAAGGACCAAGGGGCACTTTTCTGTGAACTCTGGGCGTAGAACTTAGAATTGATTATTTTTCAAATAGTAACGTTTTCATTTTATTTTAAAAATATTCCTACGTTGCCGAAGAACGGAAATAGAACCATTTTTGAAAATATTGATATTCGAACTAATAATAAACCTAAAAGGAGAGAAAACGAAATACAGGAAATTGCAATATTTTCAATTGACCAACGGCCAATACCTACGGACAATTGACCGTAGTTTTGATTCTCGGCGACTATTTGTTGTAAGCATAAACTTTCTTTATTTGTGGGAGCAAGTTATCGTCTTGCAAAAATACTGTTAGAATAACATTTCAAAGACAATTTTTGTCGTTTTTACTTATCGAGTTACAAAGTATTTTGTGCCGTTGACTTTAATAAAATCATATTTGCACGATGAGAAAGCAAAGAAAAAAGCCCCTGCATATCGAATGCTTACCTTTGCGTAAAAAATGCCGGAGCAACTCACCTAGTTGCAGGAAAAAATTAAAAATAAACGCTGTAACTCTCTGGTCACTAGAGCTTTAAGTGTTTTGTCTATCTTTTTTCTCTTTTTTTACTTTGTTACGATAACTACTAGGGTAGAGTGTTAAGTTTTTTCAGAAGTACCTACTGTGTATGTAAGTGGTATTTTAAAATCTGCAGGCTCAGCACGAAATTCGTATTTCGTATGATATTAGAATTTGCTTGGATAGATACTTCATTTAATCCTAGTCTACTACATCCTCAGATGTATGTAGATGATATAGTTCTAAAAATAATAGTAGTTCGTTAATTTCTTCATTGGATTGGCTGTGTGAAGAATGATATAGCTAGAAAGGTGGTGTCTGAGGAGATGACGACTATTAGGGAAGTATAGAATAAGGTATGCTGTAGCGACCCTAAATAAATTGGGTTGATGGCCAAAGAATAGTGACGATAATTTCCAAATCTTCACCAAAAATAAGATCAATGTGGCTTAAAGCCTCCACCACAGATTAATGTTCAGTTTTAGATACTACCAGTTTTTGATTCGCGAATTTGAAATACAGCTCAAGGTAAGTTTGGTTTCCCGTCGGGGCTGCGGGTTGTTCACAAGTTACCGCCGCTTCGACAAATAGGGTTAAGAAGGAACATAGGTGGTTTTTAGTCAGTAGAAGTCTGACACTCCCTTTCGCTCAGCCCAATACGCGGGAGGGGTTATTTGATGATTTTCCACCGCCAAAAAAAAAAAGGTAAGTTTGGTTTGGCAAATACGAAATGTGCAAAAACTAAAAACATAATACGTATGTATTATCAGTTTTTCAGACTACACGACTTTTGTAATAATATATAAATTCTGAACAGCCACTTTATTCTAAAATAGGCATGAATTCTACTAAAGAAGTCTCACATCGTTACGTTACTCCCACTTCCAATTTAAAGTTCGGTCTTAATGTCCCCTATTCGCGTTCTCAAATGAGCCGTACAAGATTTTTTACTGCTAAGGTTCTATCTACTTTATGACTTCGTTTCGTGCCTGCTGTGAACCTATAGTTGTATACAATATAGACTGATGTTAACGTGTCCAGAATATCATCTGCCTAGCCCTTTTTATTTTTGGAGAAAGAGAAATCATCAAATTACTCCTCCCGCTTTGGGTGGAGCGGTGTGAGACTTCTACTGACTGAGTTTATTCTGGCACTTCTTTTTTCCAGCTAAAACACTAGAGAGTGTTGAAGGGTAAGCGTTTTGGGAGACTTTCTCTTGTATAATTTGTCGTTCGAAAAATGCTGATTATCAGCCTAATTTGAATAAAATAATGACTTTAGATTTTGATCTCTTTTGAACAATCCGCAGCCCCGACGACATCAGCCCTTGCGGGCCCCTACCATGTTGCTGACATATTTTTGAACAGGAACGCGCCGTCGACACGGCCTGTCATATGACGGACGGACGGCGAGCTAGCCCATTACTCATACTCGTCCACAGGCCGCGTCTACGGTGGCTGGAAGCGACGGCTTCCAGCCACCACTAGCGTGGGAGACGCTGAGGCGTCCGGGGCCACATGACGATGTGGCCCCGGACGCCCGGAGCGTCTCCCACGGCGGCTGGGAGGCGAGGTTCTCTCCCTCGCACGTTCCACCACCTCCTTCGCTAGCATCCCTGCTTCGTAGAAGAGGGCGACAGCGTCCCATCACCTTTCGTCTCGGAACATAGATTGAATCAGGGCCGGAGTTGAACCAGGGCCGGAGTTGAACCAGGGCCGGAGTTGAACCAGGGCCGGAAATAATCTGCCTAGCCTTTTTTTTTTTTTTTTGGTGGGTGTAAAATCATCGAATAACCCCTCCCGCTCTTGGGCAGAGCGAAAGGGAGTGTCAGACTTCTACTGACTAAAAACCACCCATGTTCCTTCTTCACCCTCTATGTCGAGGCCGCGATAACCAGAGGACTACCCGCAGCCCCGACAGGCGTCGGCCCTTTCGGGCCCCTCCCATGTTGCTGACATCTCTTTGAGGCGCGCGTGGAACACGAACGCGCCGTCGACACGGCCTGTTTTCGTCGTGAGACGGACGGACGGCGAGTTAGCCCATCACTCACCGTCCACAGGCCCGCGTCTACGGTGGCCGGAGGTCATCGCGGGAATCTGCCTAGCCTGTTCCCAACTTTGGCTCGGTTTAAAGTACAACTGACGCGACTCTGCCTATCTGACAAAGGGTTTAACATTTTTTCCTAGACACGTAATCAGAATCAGGCTCAGAGGAAACTCGGTATGTTATTGACCCATCCATAGACTGAACATGGCAAACGTTGCTTAACCTTAAAGATAAAGCTATGCGGCTGTTGATTAACCGATATGCGAGACTCCTGTATTAACAACCTAACCTAAACTCTATGCAGAATAAAGTGATAAAAAAGTAATCTTATCGTAATTTCACTCGTCTATCTCCAGCGTTACATTCGCTTGTCGCATTTGAAAGTGTCACAAGGAACCCCCGAGTACTAAAGTAATATAAAAAGTCTACTTCCTTCAGCCAAGTTGGTTTTAATATATTTTTGATTTTATTTTCACAAAATTAACATTTTTAAACCATTTTATAATGGTCTTATTCCATTTTATTTGGGGCGGCACCGTATGTCTTAATAAACACTTTGCAGCAGTCACCTCATTTCAAGCCATAATAATTATCATCATCCTTTATACATACCATCTATCGCTTCTTTGGTCTTCTCCTACTCTCATGTTTTCCCGTTTTAAATATTTTATAGAACTCTTTAGAATCAAAACCCTCTCTAATCATAATATATTTCAACTACGAGAAAGGAACAGTTTTAAATTCTCCAGTTTCCTCTGGACCCACAAAAACACTTTCCTTCAATTAAGGTACGGCGAACGAACGACAATTTGTTTTAGTGTTTTTATTTCATTTTGTAAAGACGAGCTCTTTCTTTAATTACTTTATCTGTGCTACAATGTTTTATATCAACGAGTGGTTTTTCTATAAAAATACTGGCTTCAAAATGGTACAGGAATGTGGGTCATGTCAAATGATATCACAAAGCAATTCGACATTATTTTAAATATAAAGGGTGTAAAAGTACCCTTGGCGCAAACGAATTGCTTGTTCTCCCCACCACTGCGATATTTTTTTTTGTTCTAGACCATACCTGGGAACCCCCTAGTTATGGAGATACATATATGTCAAAGTTCCAAATTTTGCACAGCTGTTTTTGTAACACAGCTGTTTTTGTAAATACTAGTTTTTCAGGTTATAACTTTACTTAAAAAAGCACCCACTAGCACAATGTTTTAAGAGTGCTACATTGAGTTTTACCGTTAAAAGAAATTTTTGACCTCAAACAAAAAATTCGTTTCCCAGCAAAAAAAATTGCGCAACGGTACTTAGTTTGATGAACAGAATGCTTGGTTGACGTATGTGTGAAGGGTTAGTTTACACCCTGTATATATAACAAAAGGTGCAAGGCAGACGTAAGTGGCATCGCCGGGAGGTAACTTCCTAGAAGACAAACACTGACCATATTGGTGAGGATCTTCAGAAAGAACCGGTGCGTAGTACTTGCAACCGGGGTGCGCGTACCCCAGAATAGATATAAGAATGTCGACTAGACGAAAGGTAGCTGGTGTTCTGTGGTTTCTAACAAATATGATATTTGTATCAAATCTTTTTTATATCAAATAAAAATATAAAACTCCTCTTTTGAGTGAATAACCCTGTTTGTACGTCTTTTATTGAACGGAATTCGGAGTCATATTCACGTTTACTTTTTTAATACACTTGCACCCCGAAAATAACCCAATAAAAAGTAAGGAATTTAAAAAAAAGAACGTCGACAACGACGCCATTTTTACGGTTGATTTTTCACATTGTGCTCCCCTTAACAACGGCCTAAATACGTAACTTAATAAAAAAAAAAAAAAAAATTTCTTCAAGAAATCTCATAAGGGAATGCCTATCAATTTTAAACAAAATAAAAGCTTTCTCATGTTTTGACGATTTGTCGCGAAGTCTCTTAAGAAATGGTACCTAATAATATTTTCTTTCTGAATATTCTATTGGGCTTAATGCTGAGAAACTTAAGAACGGATTCGAAAAAGGTAAGAAAGGAAAATACGTCAAAAGGTGATGCAATTGATTAGTGTCGTGAAGCGAAAATTGGTAAAAAGGTTTCAATATAGAGGAGAGTTATTGAATTCAGAATGCTGGTAAACATCTACCGAGAGTGTTGACTATGTTATTTAATTTGTGTGTGGGACATTCTTACTTACCTCAGGAGTTACTGGATACAATTGTTGTACCTATTGTGAAGAATCGGACAGGAGACATAGCAGACAAAGGTAACTACAGGCCTATTTCACTGGCAACTGTGATAGCCAAAGTATTTGACAGTGTGCTTGACTCACACCTCAGTGGGTACACCCAGTTACATGACACACAGTTTGGTTTTCGTGCAGGGCTATCTACTGAAAGTGCCATACTTGCGTTGAAGCATACTGTCAAATATTATACTGACAGGAAAACACCTGTGTATGCTTGTTTCCTGGACCTTACTAAGGCCTTCGACCTGGTTTCTTATAATGTCTTGTGGGAGAAGCTTCTGGAGGCGGGCGTTCCTTCTGCATTAGTGTCTATATTATCTTTTTGGTGTGACAAGCAGAGGAACTTCGTCAAATGGTCTAATGCATTATCTGACCCGTATAAACTCGAGTGCGGTGTTAGGCAGGGTGGGTTAACCTCCCCAAGGCTTTTTAATATTTATGTGAATAAACTGCTGGTTGAGCTCAGCAGCACTCATGTCGGATGCCATATAGATGGAGTATGTCTTAATAACTTAAGTTATGCAGACGACATGGTGCTGCTGAGCCCGACTATCAGTGGAATTAGAAAGTTGCTCTCAATTTGTGAGCAATATGCCGAACGGCACGGGCTAAAATACAATCCTACCAAAAGTGAGCTGTTAGTGTTTCGGGGTAGGAATAAAAATCCAACTTTTGCCCCTCCTGTTAAGCTAAATGGTTCGCCTTTGCAGAGAGTTACCCACTTTAAATACTTAGGCCACATTGTGAACGAAGAACTGAAAGACGATTTGGATATGGAACGGGAGCGCAGGGCACTGGCTGTGAGGGGAAATATGATATGCAGAAGGTTCCATGGTTGTTCAGTTCCTGTGAAAATAACTCTTTTTAGGGCCTTCTGCCAAACATTTTACACTAGCAGCCTTTGGAATAACCATACCCTAAAAGCAGACAATGCCCTGCGCATTCAATATAATAATGTCTTCAGGGCGCTGTTGAGGCTTCCACCCCACTGTAGTGCGTCAGGCATGTTCGCTGATGCGCACACTGACGATTATTTTGCCATAATGCGGAAGAAGGTTGCTTCAGTAATAGCCCGAGTGAGGGGAAGCAGCAACAGCATCCTGAGGGTGTTTGCAGAGAGGCTGGATGGGCCTACAATGGGGAGGTTTATCAAGCTACATGTTGGCAACAAAGCTTGTTAAATCTTCCCGTGTTTGTGTTTGTTATTTGTATTTTTAAGTAATGTTCCTGTACCTTACTAACATAGCTTTTAAGTGAGTTGTAATACTAACACCCTATGGGCCTTGATGCCTGATAATAAAATATTTTTATTTATTTATTTATTATTGAGCCAATTTAGTATAATTGGATTTTTCTGTTAGGAAAATTCTCAGTTACAAACCAGGATCGGAATCGGTCCCGATGGAGAGATAGGCTCGTCTCAAGTCTTCAGGGGTTTGAAACTGTAATTATCGAAAATGTAGAAGGAATTCATACCTGCCTAGCTGTATTTGAGAGTAAAATAATATCGCTTGGTCCAAAAAAAAACTGTATCGGCTAAATGTGACAGTTTTTACGCGTCAATATACAAATTATAAACATCTTATTAATAGAATAAGAACTTTATTAATATTAATTGGTATCTTGTTTACGTAATTCCAAATACGTAAACAAGATAAATAATGTAATAAATATTCTTTTATAAAAACGAACCCTTAGAGACTACTGCCAGATACTATATCTATCTTGTTGTCATGTGTCTCGGATAAGTCTAATAATAATCTTTATAATTCATTTTATTTTGTCTGAAAAGATTAATATAATCCCACTAAAAACAAAACTTGTAAAAAAAGCCAAGCCGCGCAACTCAGTTCTTTTACCGTAAATTGTAGTGAGACAAAAACCTTTGATGTTTTACATAAATGGATTGACTTGGCCACTGCTGGCCACTGCTGGCTGCTGCTGGTTAAAAACCTTTGATGTTAGGTGTTTTGGTCTATTTATTATATAAATAATAAATACTGTATTTTAATTAAACTTGGTTTATTAACAGAGAAAGACGTTTTTACATCATAGAGAGTTCTGGTCGTTCGGACGCCATGTTGGCTGTCTTGTCAGTTGACTAGTGATGTGCCATTACACTAGTGACGTAACATCATAACATCCTTTTTATTCGAAAAAGTGAAATTATTATAATTAAAAAATTTTACAACTTAAAGATAGTTTAACCAATATAGTTTTAATAAATAAAAAAGAAACAGTTTGTTGAACTAAGTATCCATCTATATAAAATCTAGAATTAACTAAATATTAACTGACTTGGTATTACATGGACTTTTTCCCACATGAGAGAGTGACCCCCCGGTGTAGCGCTTCCACGCGCCATTCATGTAGGCGCGCTAGGACTATCGCCTCCAGATCCCATGGCGGCAATCTGGCAAGGAGCCCCGGACAAGCCTTACAGATAATTAGCTTGCCACATAGTAGGCGGCTCGCTTACTCAAAGAACGAAAGGGGCCATGGACCGCATGCCCCCCGCATAGTGCCTCCGCCAAAGTCGTGCAACCCTAATGTGAAAACCTCTTGTAAAGAGTGATGTACAGAATTACAGCAGACCCATTTAAATGTATCAAAAACCTCGGTTGCGAATGTTGCGACATTAATGTTGAAAATAAAACCTTGTTTAAATAAAAATTTGCTATTTCTACGCAACAAAGTTGACATGACAAAAATTCAAATCATATTTCGTCGCTTCGTTCAAACTTTCCTATGTCCGTCCTAAATATACAACTTTAATCTACGTCATTCTACTAATATACTCGTCCACTGCAATAGATCACATTGGTCAAAACATGGTCAACGTTAGTATAAAAGTTGGCCTGTCTGACCAGTACTGGATTCAGTCCACCGACCCCAAATGGGCCCAAATTTTGGAAAAAACTTTCTGATGGCTAAGGTGCACACAAAGTACACATCTACGTTCAAGATTCTAATACAATAGCCCGTGGCTTTGCCCTTCCCTATTTTAATCCCTTCGGGGTTGAAATTCGAAGATCCTTCCTTATTCCTTGTCTATACTAAAAAGGAAACCTATGAAAATTAAAAAAAAACAACTTTCTGAGTCCAAAGGTGTGGGAGAGAAAAGTCCTAACTGACTGACTCACAGCACAACAACTCAAGTGCAACACTCAAGTGTTGATGAGTCAGTCAGTCAGGACTTTTCTCTTCATTTATATAGATATACAGGGTGTTTGGAAGGGAGCTGTACATACGCCTAGGGTAGAAACTAGGGATAGTCTGCTACCTACCCCCGCCCATTATATTGACCTTGGCCTCAAGGTTTTTTTTTAATTTATTATTATTTTTTATTTGACTTTTTCATGATTTTTTGACTAAAACTACCTGTAGCTCAAAATCTATCCATGGGACCGGTCGGCTAATGGTCTTGTTTTAATCGTTAGAGTCTTAGGGTCCTGCAAAAAATTATTTTACACCAGAAAATTGTGGAGAAGAAAAGTTATGGGGCCTGAAGTACCGTAGTAAGGTAAAGAAATAATTTATAATTAAAAAAAAACCTTGAGGCCAAGGTCAATATAATGGGCGGGGGTAGGTAGCAGACTATCCCTAGTTTCTACCCTAGGCGTATGTACAGCTCCCTTCCAAACACCCTGTAGATATGGAATATTGATTCTTTGAGTATCATATCAATTTACAAGACGTGCTAGCTGTTAATTTAATTTCGTACTGTCCTGTTGTAAAAAAAATATAAATAATAAAAATATAAAATAGAAACAGTTATGTCTGTTTTGATTGCACGTCATGTTTGTATTTGGATTCTTTCTTTTCTTTCCTTGAATACAGTCGATTATCTCATGTCATTTAGTTTCAATGAAATTTTCCCTAAATTGGTCGCAATCTAAAGTTCAATTTCTGTATACGAGGTTATCATACTGCTTCCAACTAAGTTTTAAAATATCAGGGTAGTATTGAGGTCGATTCGATACGTTAACACAGGCAGCCATTTGCCGGCCAATAAATCTGTCATTCGTGAGTGACTTGGAACTTGTAGGAGATAAATGGTCCTCCGTGGAAACTCTAAGCACACGCGGTCTTATTGATATTGTGGATCTTTCAGGTCAACTCAGATGATGGATGAGGAAATCTTAGGTTGTGGAAGAGCTTACAAGTTTTTGATTTTTATTTGGGTAGCTGAATAAGATTATCGATAGTAGCTACGTCAGGGATACGAAAGATTGTTGTTGTTGTTGTTGTTTGCTTTGAATATGAAGTAGACCAATTTTAGAAAAAAATATCTATAATATTTATTTGAGCGTAATTTGATTTTGTATGTCTTGCGTTTTCCAAAGTAACGGGATAATTTAGGATAATTAACACTGATTACTAAATTAATATTATAATTTTTAATTTTGATTTTGAATGTTACTTTTAATTTTAATTTTGAATGTAAAGCTTAATTTTGATTATTCATAAAAATTAAAAAAAATGTTAATTTTGATTAAGATTTGGTTTTGATTCTTTATTTTACTTTTGATTCTAATTTTAATTAGATATTTATGTAATAAATTGAATTGTAACCTATGGGAAACAAAAGGCTTAAATAAGTAAATAAACACTGATTATTTTTCAACACAACAAAACTGGCTGCACAATTATACATAACTAACTAAATGTGGGTGTTCTAATGGGTAAACCTCTGCCTAACCCTTCGGGGATTAACAGGCGTGATTTTATGTATGTACAGTCAGCAGCACGAATATGTATACACTTAGAAAAGTTTAAAAGCAATTTTCGCCACTGCATTGATTTCACTTTTATGTTACGTAACGAAACTAATTATTTTGGAACCCATTTAAACAAAAAACGTTGCCCCTCACTAGGACACTAAACTAGGTCATAATATCTCAAAGTTGCAATAGATTTTTCATGAGAAATTCGCGTATAAGCTTTGCCAAGTGTATACATATTCGTGGTCGTGACTGTATGATTGTGTACAACTTTTCCATGTGTTCCAGGCTTAGGAAAAAGGGCATTATGGTACTAGACAATAAGGACCAATTAAGGATAAGCGTGTCGTAAATATTTGAGTTTCCAAGGGATTCGGTCAGGTCTTTTATTAGGCTTTATTAAATCCAATTTCGCTTTCACATATTATTAATAAAAACTACTATATTTTTATTAATAATATAAGCTCTCTATCAAAATCTGATTCTAATCAAAACAAGAATAGGAAAAAAACCTTCCTTTTTTGGAAGTCGGTTAGAAAAGAACAAAGTCAATAACAAAACTTGGTCCATAACTTGTTATGTACTTGGTATAGAATTTAATAAAAAAATCAAAAGCAAATAATGTAAAGTTCAGTGGGTTTTAGATTACATAAAATGAGCGTTCCAGTACACCCGAAGGTAATATTACATCAGGGATTGTAACTAAACAGTTTCTTTTTAATTACTTCCTTAAGCTCCCTTCGAAAACACGAGAATCATCGTTATTAGTACTTTGATCTTCTAATACAGGATAAAAAAATCTATTGAATATTTTGTTTAGGTAAAAAATTGGGTGGCTTATTCAGCTTATAAAATAAAATACTGGTATTCATTTGCTTATTGACCGTTGGACTTCCAAGACATAGGTATCTAGTTTGAACCCAAGACCTCTCATTTATTTATTAGTCCGTCTGTTAGATTATCGAAAAATATTGGATACTTACGTATTTTTTGTTTTATCAAATCAATAAAAATTTACGAAGGTAAAACGCGTCAAAGATTTGAGTTGGGGTTGGTGACGTCACTGACCGCTAAAAATTGTCATACTAATGTCTTAGAGCATGACGTCACACGAGTTTTTAAAGCACTGTATCGTCTTCATTGTTTATTTACGTAAAAAAAAATAAAAAAACGTGTCCAATATTTTTTAAAAATCTATATGACGCACTAATTAGATTTTTTTTTGTTAACTACCCTATTGCACAATTGGGCATGCCTAATTTTTTTTTTCAAGCGCTGTCTTAACGCCATTTCGAGGGTTAGCTTAGGTGAATTCATGCCTGTTACCAGATTTGAAAAATACATACTATTTCAAAAGTTATAGGTGTTTTAACGAATGACTTTCATTTGACCTTTCAGACCCTCCAACAAAGCATAATAGAACATTCCTTTGTCATTCTATCATTCTTGAAAAAAAAAAAACATTCGGTTGCGAGACAGTCAATGTCAACATTTTGTAGGTTATGTTTAGCCAGCTTTGTTGAAGTTTGTTTTTGTGAAATATTGTGAATTGTTGTAATGGCTTCTTTAAATTATACTAAGGCGGATTCCCGTAACACACCTACGGTCAATAATGCTATGATTGTTGAGTATATGATGTTGTCCACTCAACACAATATAGCGGAAATACGAGGAGCAAAGGCTCTAATGTAAGTATTCTATATCATTGTTTTGATTTATATAAGATTGGTTTATCTCTTGTCATCAATGAACTTATTATATACTAGCGACCCGCCCCGGCTTTGCACAGGTGTTTTTCCCTACTATATTATGCATGTATTATACTTAAAAACCTTCCTCATAAATCACTGTATCAATCTCAACTGTCAAGGATATGTCACTGGATTTAGATTGACATTGTATTCTTTTTTAATTTGTCTGTGGCACAACACCGCACTACATACAGCCTCATAGTGATATTGAGAGCACCTCGAATTTAAAAAATCCTAAAAAAACGTACAACCCCTAAAAAAATAAAATAAGCAAATTAGTTCCTTGAAATGGTCTATATTTTGTAAAAAAAAAAAAAAAAAAATCAAGTCATGGCCAATTAGTAACTTTCTTTGGTGAAGAACAACCTCGTTTAGAAACCAGGATGACATACAGATATTTCTCGACGGGAGTTATTCCAAGTCAAAGCTCTGACATCACCTTGATGTCAGAGTTTTTATAGCACTGACAACACGATGAAACAAGACATCATATTAATATAGACGTTTCTTAGCCATTTCTATCCATGAATGAATGATTTTGCGAATAGGTAACTATAACCAATTCTATTTCCTCGTTGTGCACACTAATACCCACAAGATCCACAGATAACACTATCAAAACCCCTAAGGAAAAAAGCAATATGGCATGATTCACTGCTTAATGATTTATTCAGCCAAGAGAAATCCATATTGGTTCGATCTCATAAGCCCTTAGCAACGAGTATTATACACAATTCATGTAGGTACCACTAAGCCACCAAACAAAAAAGGGGACTGTCTACTTGTGGCTATAATCGCAAATCCACTTACCCTTGGCCCTCGAATTTTGTCCTGCCATAATTGAAAAAGACCGAAGACAAGTAATTCCCTGAGCAAACACAAAAACGCAAGCCAACCTCATTTTCATGCGCCTTATTTTCATTTATTTTTTTCTTGGCAACCCCAATAACTTGGTACTGGCAACACGGTTCAATTCACTATGCCCAAATGTCCCGGTAGATTAATTTCGGTAAAAACCTGTGAAAGAAGTTCTTTCTTCATTTTGCTAATTCATCTTATTGATTTGGCGGTAGCCTTAGCTTTTTCTAATTTCGTGTGGGGAATTAATGGAATGAAAGGACCGTATATGTTTGTCCAAGAGGGTGTTTTGTTTTTTCTCTCTCTTGGTGAATGCGTGTGAAATGAGATTTTATCTTAGTGGATTGTAGTGAGGAAGGAAAGCTTGATTGTGTTTTTTATCTGTACGGTAGAGGAATTTTCTGTGGGATGTATCAACACAAAAACCACATAAGTCTTTACAAGAGCGTATCTACAAGGAATTCTTTCACATTGTGGTAAAATACTGGTAGTGCAGAGATTGAACCACCAATTAAGTCTAGTCTATGTCTGGACTTATCTTCAAAGTCTTGAAAAGTATTATGCTGTAATAAAACCTGCAGGAAACCAATTATCTGTATCAACCGCTAGATATTTTTACATCTTAGTAGTCTGTCCACAAGACTGTTATTCCTCAAACACAACCTCAGAACGAAACAGCAAGACAGGTACAAAGAGAAACCTCGTAAATAATATCTCATGCAGCATTACCACGCAACAGCAACGATCAATACAGCAGCCGGATTAATTTAACTCTTTAATTCCCTGTCCCTCAAAAATGTCACGGAGTGCTTACGTTTTTTTTACAACCACAGAGAAAGCTTTTGTTTCAACAGGTTGCGTTATAGGCTGATTATTTTCAAAAACATCCAATTTTTTACCAAATACGGTAATCACTCAAATCTGCTTTAAATGCCTGTAATCCACGACGGTTTAGGCAGGCATTTACATACAAAGCACCTACGAATTCCAGACTATTTATGAACTGTAAGGGCACCCGCCCTTACAGTTAATAAATAGTCCTTACAGGTAGTCAATGACCTGAAAGTCTGACAACCAGTCTTACCAATGGGTATCGTACTACTCAGTTCTGGATTGTGGAAGTCAGATCGGCAGTCACACCATATACAATACGGTATTCAGCTGCGTCTGTTTAAATTGGAAGCCGACCCCAAATAGTTGGGAAAAGGCTAGGCATGAAACCATATTCCTACTATTTAACTCTCCATTTACCATACTCAGTATTCATGATTTTATTTTAATTTTAATCATCTCCTTATTGCTTGTAACACGTTTTTCTATTTTCTTAGACAAATTCTCCAAGACTATTCTCTCTATCCAGCACAAACATCAGTCTTTAAAACCCACATAATCAAAACGAACTAGTAAGACAACTTCAAAGAGAGCTTCCATACATATTACATGCAGCATACTTCCACACGGCCAGGATCGATATAGCAGACCGGATTCATTTAATATTTTATTTAGAGAAGTTATCGCGCAGCACTTACCCGGGTGCGTTGGAAAAATGCCCGTGGAAAATTGAATTTTAAGGCCTTAGGTAAGGTCGGGTATGGCTCGGCCTGTGTGCGTGGGTAGACAACGGCTATTTTTGAAGAGGCGCTTTCAAGGCCATGAGGTTTTGGGATATCCGGGTAAGGTTTTTTTTTTTTAGTTAAGATCACAGGGTCTGTTATGCGGTGCACTGAAAAACAGATATAATTTTATTTGACGTCATAAGTAGGCCAGTGAATACTTATTGGGTTGCGGAGATCAGATATGCAGTCGCTCCATATAAAATACTGGTATTCAGCCGCCTTCGGTAAGACTGGAAGCCAACCCTTACGTAGTTCAGAAAAGGCTAGGAAGATAATAATAAGCAGGTCTAGATTTTGCCATCCAGTTACTATTCAAATGAATGAAAGATTATTTTCGGAACGTTATCAAGTGGCGAGAATGTCTGCGAGGTTAAAAACGTTTCCATGATAAAACTTGAGAGATGGGTCAAGATAATCACACAGTGTGCCTGAAGATGCGCGTCGTAACCGAAGCAGGTCCAAAACATGCTGGTCTGATTATCTGAACTCATTCTTAACGGAGTACTTTCCGAGGCACGGAGGAAACTCAGCATGTGTTGAGGGTTCAGTTTAAGGGACTTCAGCTTGAAAATGTAACCGACCACTGTTCTACAACGAAGTGGTTTTCACATGATTGACTTAAACTCTTTTAGAGCATAGGTTCCTTTATAATAGAGATGTTTACTGACTTAAACAAATATGATTCAAATTATTCCGTCTGTTAGATTATCGAAACATATTGATTTTTTTTGTTTTATCAAATCAATAAAAATTTACGAAGGTGAAACGCGTCAAAGATTTAAGTTGGGATTGGTGACGTCACTGACCGCTCAACAATGTCATACTAATGTCTTAGAGTATGACGTCAACGGAGTTTTCAAAGCACTGTATCGTCTTCATGGTTTGTTTACGTGAAAAAAGAAAAAATACGTGTCTAATATTTTTTGGTAATCTATATGACTGACTAATTAGATTTTTTTTTTGTTAACAACCCTGTTAGCAATTCTGAATGCCACTTTGTCGGTTGTGAAAGCAGTTTCATTTTTTGACTAGGTACCTAATTGAATGCTTTTATCTGATACTTACAATTAATGTTAGATTCTATATTATTGGTGAGTTTGTGATAAAGAAATTATTTTTGAAATCTTAGTGAGCAGTCTTAAAAGTAAACCTGCTTTCATTATGCCTTCTCCGTCCTAATCCTAATTAAAAAAGACAAGTACTTAATCGTCTACAATCCTCTTCTTGACAAATTTAATAAAAATAATACGACTTTAACACTAAAGTACTACCGCTTAAATTGTGCGCCTCGTGAGATGCTCCTGTTCACGTTAAATTGAATTTCAGGGTAAAGGTTAAAGGTTACATGTATTGGTAATGTTATCTTGCTTATATTGTTACGTTAAAAGACAACAAATTTACAAGTAAAGAGTACATGGTTTTACTTCTTTTTATTTAGGTTCGTTAAACTTTGTTTTTGTTTGTTGTTTGGTTAAAGTAATTACGATGGCATGTCGTCGGCGTAGGGGTTGTTTTGAAAGTACGAACGTACATGTGAATTTTATATACAGGAAGAACTAACGTGACTTATAAAGACTTTGGTATGACAGTTTTTTTTTGTTTATTATCACTGGCTGTGACGAAAAACACCATTTGCCTTGCGAAGTCTACCACATCGCTTTCTGACTGTGTCAGGATTCCACATCGTGGTTATGTTGGGGCACAGCTCGGCGGGCATACGGCAGACAAGGCTAATCCAGTCCCTCTTCAGCTAAGTGGCGGAAATGAGTACTTGTTTTAAAATCTGTACTTCTTCATAATTGTTAGGTAATTTCGATCAGGCTCAGATGTTCCGTTCAGAAAGGGACCTACTCGTATCTTAGGTACTCGTTTTTAAAAGAGAACTCCTTAAAGCATACCTCACATTGGTACTTGCTTTGTAATGTAAAAACTCCTGTAACAATGTTTCATATTGACAAAGCGATTACACAGAAACGAAGTTTTAACGAATTTCGTACTGAAAGGCCACTTTTCTATGAATATTATATTCATTAAACTGGATTAGGAAGTTAATAAGGACTTTTGAATTCAAACAACTAACTGAAATAAATTACTTTGAAATAAACGAACTTTTGTTTCTTTTTCGTTGAAATGTACTCCGATATGTTTGCCTTTTTTTTTCAAGATATTGTTTCTGTGACACACTGTTTTCTTAGTGGGATCTGGTGGTCAGATAGGCATAATTCCATATAATATACTGGTATTCAGCTGCACCCAGTTACTGCATTCAGTTTGACTGGAAGCCGACCCCAACATAGTTGGGAACTGGCGAAGGAAATATCAATGACAATGGGCTTTTACAAATCCCGCAACAACTGAATGCAGTTAAATATCAGTAGTTTTACATGCAGCGATTGCCTATCTGACCTCCACAACTCAATCAGTACTGGGTAATACGATACCCTTTTTTTTTTGGGGGGTGGGGAATATTCAAATAACCCCTCCCGCTCCAGGGCAGAAGGAAAGGGCCGATTACCGCTACGAGAACACGGCGGGGCTCCGCCCAAGCGGGGCACACCTCCACTGTGTGCTCCACCGTGTCCTCCGGCCGATCTTCACAATGGTAATACGATATCCTTGGTTCTCAGAGTTTCGAGTTACTTACTGCGGTACTCAGGGATATCTAATGATTACTTAAGCCGTCACTTAGTATAGTTTTGACATACTTTTGTATGACAAGATTGTCAAAACTTTCACTAAGTGATGGCTTAACTAATCATTAACGCTCTCTGAGTGCTGCAGTTAGATATATTTAATGAATACTTAAGCCGTCATTTAGTAAAGATTGGACATACTTTTGTGCGACAAAACTGTCAAGACCTTTACTGTGGACGCCGTCGCCTCCTTCTGCGAAGCAGTGATGCTAGCGAAGGAGGTGGCGGAACGCGAGAGGGAGAGAACCTCTCGTCCCAGCCGCCGCGGGAGGCGCTCCGGGCGTCGGGGGTCCCGCGATGACTTCCGGCCACCGTAGACGCGGGCCTGTGGACGGTGAGTGATGGGCTAACTCGCCGTCCGTCCGTCTCACGACGAAAACAGGCCGTGTCGACGGCGCGTTCGTGTTCCACGCGCGCCTCAAAGAGATGTCAGCAACATGGGAGGGGCCCGAAAGGGCCGACGCCTGTCGGGGCTGCGGGTAGTCCTCTGGTTATCGCGGCCTCGACATAGAGGGCGAAGAAGGAACATGGGTGGTTTTTAGTCAGTAGAAGTCTGACACTCCCTTTCGCTCTGCCCAAGAGCGGGAGGGGTTATTCGATGATTTTACACCCACAAAAAAAAAAAAAAAAGACCTTTACTGTGAAGTGATGGTCTAAGTAATCATTAAAGCTCTCTGAGTGCGGCAAGAGGTCTACAAGTGACAGAAAGTACCAACAGCTTAACGTGCTTTCCGATGAACAGAGGAAACTTGCCGTGTGTCGCAGACAAACCTAGCACGTTAAAAAAAACCTACATCAAACGTAAATCACCAATGAAATATTATAAAGAGGAAAGATTTGTATTTTTGTATGTTTGTAACGAATAATCTCAGAACATACTTCGCCGATTTCAAAAATTCTGTCAACATTAGAAAGCTCCATTCACGTTGAGTAGCACAGGCTACTTTTTATCGCTGTATTCCTACGGGAACGGGAACTACGCGGGTGAAACCGCGTGACGTCCGCTAGTCACCAATAAGTTTACCGAGCTCGATGCCGTAGAAGTTCTTGTCAGTGGTTTATTAAGAAACCATGTTTAGCTGTGAAATAGGTATGTACCTGAAAAGAGAGAAAAACACATAAATATTAGTTATAAAACACATTCAACAGTACGTAATACCATGTAAAAGAAAATTAAGTTACTTGGTAATAGCCAATACTTTATTGTCATAAGATCCCTATTTATTGTAATAACTAGCTGATGCCCGCGGCTTCGCCCACGTGGACGTCGATTATCGCGATCAAAAACTTGGCAAATAATATACTAAAACCTTCCTCAAGAATCACTCTATCCATTGGTAAAACAAAACTAAAATCAGTGCTGTCATTTTTGAGTTTATCGCGAACAGACGCGCGCGGCTGACTTTGATTTTATAATGTAGTTGAAGCCGCAAGGGCCGACGCCCGTCGGGGCTGCGGGTGGATCGAAAGAGATACTGTGGCCTCGACTCAAAGGGCTAAGAAGGAACATGGGTGGTTTTTAATTTTGCCCAGAGCGGGACGAGTCATTTGATGATTTCCCATCCTCCATAAAGAAAAGCCCTAGCACTTACTTGTAATAGAAACGTAACGTAAATACTTCGTCCTTTTAACCTAAAATACGATTTAGCTCTAGCATTTCAATTAAAATGTTTACAACAAACAAATCATCCATATCAATAAATTGTTTAAACTACGACATTTTTTTATTGTGAAACGTGAACATATTTGATTTTGTTTATTGTGCGCGCGTATTGAAGCTTTCGATAAGGTAAATATATTATTAATATTTATGACTACTTTTGTTAGCTTGGGTCTTGCCTGTTAAAACAAATGTATGTGTTGATGAATAAATAAATAAATAAATAAATACATACATAAATAAATCAATAAATAAATATAATATATAATATCTTACAGCATTTCAGTTTAAATGTTTGCAACAATCACAATCCGTATGATCCATCTATAGAAATTATGACAACATTCACCGTAAAATTACGAAAATTATTCTAAAATCAACATACTCATATCTTACGTTCAGAAGAACGTCAAAATTCGTGCTAGGGCTCCGGCCCCGGCCGCGGGTCGTTCGCAAGTTACCGTGGCCTCGACATAAATAGAGCTAAGAAGGAACATTGGTGGTTTTGTTAGCAAGAGATACCGCGGCCTCGACATAAAGGGCTAAGAAGGAACATGGGTGGTTTTTAGTCAGTAGAAGTCTGACACTCCCCGAAAGAGGGTTTTGATGATTTTGCACCCGCCAAAAAAAGGGCTCTGACCCTACTGAAGTGAGGACTCCTCACCATCTTCCGGTCCTTGTTCCATGATATTTGCGGTTGGCGCAATCTTTTTTTTGTCCATTCTCGACTGTGAATCATCACGCTATCATTTACTCATTTTCCCTATATATCATCACATGCGATACTATTTTTATTATTTCAAATGGGATATTCCCAAACAATGAAAAACACCAGAAAAGCGCCGAGACAATGAAGCTCCACGAAGTCCTAGCCTAGAGAAACGGTTGAAATAGCGGATCGGACAAAAAAAAACTAATTAGTCCGTCAGATAGATTTCCAAAAAATATTGGACACGTATTTTTTCTTTTTTAACATAAACAAAAAATGAAGACAATACAGTGCTTCGAAAACTCGTAAACTCTTCGAAAACAAATGACGTCATAACCACATCTTATCTTCGTCAATTTTGATTAATTTGATAAAACAAAAAACACATATTATCCAATATTTTTCGATAATCTAACTGACGGACTAAGTAGAATCATATTTTTTTGACTCAGTCCGATCCCCTATTTCTAGGAACCCGCAACGAAATTAATCAGTAAATAACAGCAGAGGAGTACACAAAAACGTGCGATATTACAGAAGCGGGTACTACCCTAGTCAAACCCAAGCTCAAAGTCCCATCGACGTACAGTATGTACCTATATCTCAGTACACCTCTTTTGGGATTAAACGTGTAATGTTTGAATAAGTTTCATACTTTTCCTGACTGGAATATAAGTCTCAGGTGATAGGTACAACCAGGCACCTAAAGTTCTAGCAAATACTAAATCGAATTTAGTGTTGGCCAGCCGCCAATACTTTGAGATGCGACCTTGGTTTGAATTTGGAGTTTTTTGGAAGGAATATACAGCCGCTGAAGGATTTGCTTGTAAATTTGTTAGAAATAAAATTACCTTCGGATTTTTCTTGAAATGTAAGTTTTATTTTATTTGACATCAGATAGATTTGAACGCGATCACCACATCTAAACCACGTTTAGTTGCTGAGAAATTCGCCTTTAATTAAAATCTACAACAACGATATTCCAGCTTATAAATTACCTACCAAATCTCAATTCATTAAAACTTTTCTCTACAAATTAAAAGGGGAGCGGAGTCATTACTGCCATTTAATGAAATGCCTGTCTTACAAACGTGAAAACTTCCGTTCCACATTTCATTCATAACATCACGCCTGTAATCCTCGAAGGGATAGGTATAAGTGTATTTAATAGTACAGCCACGCTTCATCAGTTATGTTAAAGTCTCTTGTAGATGTGACAGGGCTAAGAAACGCTGGTGTGTCACACAGTAGGTGCCTGAAGACAGCTGTCGTCGCCAAAGCAGGCCCAAGAAACACTGCCGCGCTGGTGTGACGGTTTGGACTCGTTATCTAACAAATAAAATCAAAATTTGTCAAAATGGCAAAGAAAGAAGTACAATAGGCGTCAGAAGAAAGGATCGTGAAAAATTAATAGACATCAAAAGTAAAACCAAGTTTAAGAATAGGGGGATCCGACTGAGTCAAAAACATAAAATGATTCTAATTAGTAATGTTTTTTATTTTATCAAATTAATAGAAATTGACGAAGATAAGACGCATAAAAGATCATGAGTGGGCCCCCCACCACTCATGATCTTTTACGCGTCTTATCTTCTTATTTTTTGGAAATCTATCTGACGGACTTATTAGTTTTTTTTTTGTCCGATCCCCTATTCATACACAACATACAAACAGCTGAAGTGGAGATGGACAGGGCATAAGAAGTTGCAGCTGAACATCTACCTACTATCTATCTACTTCTGGAGAAGGTTAAACACCGAGAGAGTTGGAAAGGAATGCGGGAAGGCCTTTGGCAGGCAGTGGAACAGAATAGGCTTAACAAAATCAGAAATAGGGGTCAGAGTATTTTCATCAACCGGCCTCAAATCTGGACTCTGTTGCTGCTACTGATAAATTCTCAATAACAGTTTGCCTGATCCGTGAACCGAACCGAGAACCTGAGCTACCTAAAAAGGATGTTTACTGACTTAAAAAAATATGATTCTAATTAGTTCGTCTGTTAGATTATCGAAAAATATTGGATACGTATTTTTTGTTTTATCAAATCAATACAAATTGACGAAGATAAAACGCGTTTAAGATTTGAGTGGGAGGTTGTGACGTCACTGATCGCTAAAGAATGTCATACAAATGTCTCAGAAAAAGACGTCACACGAGACTTCAAAGCACTGTATCGTCTTCATTGTTTGTTTACGTGAAAAAAGAAAAAATACGTGTCCAATATTTTTTGGAAATCTATCTGACGGACTAATTAGATTTTTTTTGTTAACATCCCTATGGCTCAGCAGTCGTACTCGTGCGACCTTGAATTTAAAAAAGTTAATGTTAATCCAAAACACAGATATTCCACCTAATAAATTATTTTCGAAATCCTCTCAATTCATTAAAACTTTATTCTTAACCATAGGGAAGCGAAATCATTAATTCCAGTTACGAAATGCCTGTCTTACAAACGTCTAACTTTCGTATCATACATAATAATATAAAGTCTTTAACGTAAATATTTCCATAACAACTGTATTACATTAATTTAATGTGTCTCGACGTCGTTTTGAAGTGAACGTAACCACGAACGTTACGTTAATCAGTTGATTCTGCCAGGCATAACCGGTAAACGGTTTTGGGGTGAAACAGACTCTGTGAATGACGACTTGAGGGATGTAATGTCGTATAATATGCGTAATTTGTGACGCAATTAATTTATTGGTGTGTTTTATAAATATTTTCAAAGTAGCGGAAGGTTCACTTCAATAAGTACCGAATTTCGGCAATAGGACGGCCCCCTTATTTCCCACAAGAAACTTAAACATAATTAACTTGAGGAATATTATGTGAACGAGAGTTCAGCAATTTCGATGTTTATTTTTATTTTTTTAACTAGCTTGACTTTATTTTTTATCACAAAAATCCACAATATATTAAAAATTATACAACACGGAAACTGGGTATTTACCATATTTACTGTTTGTTTGCCTTACGGCTGCGCGCAGTAGGTGCAGCAACTAGCAGGTAATAGGGGATCGGACAAAAAAAAATAGTCTGTCAGATAGATTTCCAAAAAAATTGGAGACGTGTTTTTTCTTTTTTCACATAAACAAAAATTGAAATCAATACAGTGCTTCAAAAACTCGTGAACTCTTCGAAGACGTCATATGATAGTACATTTTTTACCTACAAATGACGTCACAACCACATCTTATCTTCGTCAATTTTGATTAATTTGATAAAACAAAAAACACGTAACCAATCTTTTTCGATAATCTAACTGACGGACTAATAAGAATCATTGTTTTTTGACTCAGTCCGATCCCCTCGTTTCATGCCGGTTTTTTCTTCATGGGAAATGACCATACCAAATCGAGTACCAATCTTTGGACGGTTCAAAAGTGGCCATGTCGACCTGAATAAAATAATATAATTGATTTGATCATGAACATAACACCATAGCAACACGTCTGTAATCCCCAAAGATAGACAGAGGTGTACCCATTCTGAAGGGTCAGCTCGCCGTCCGTCCGTCATAAAACGACGACAGGCCGTGTCAACGGCGCGTTTGTGTTCCACACGCGCCTCAAAGAGATGTCAGCAACATGGGAGTGGCCCGTAAGGGGCTGCGGGATGTTGTAAGAGATACCGCGGCGTCGACATAAAGGGCTAAGAAGGAATATGGGTTTATAGTCAGTACAAGTCTGACACTCGACTTCGCTCTGCCTTTGATGATTTTCAACAAACCAAAAAAAAAAACCATTCATACATTCAAATTTCGACAATTCTGTTTAAGTCCCATAATAATAGGTAGCCAGCCTATTGCTATCAACCGGACGCAAATCCTGACTCCGTGGCTGCTTCTGAAATTTTCTTGATGCAAAAATCCAATTACACTTTACCCGAATCGGAAAGAGAACACATCTCATGATCCCAACACCCAACACTCGCCTTAACGACCTCTAGATCAACGATGCTGGCATGATGGTGAACGATTCTATTGAATCTAGAAAAGCAAGCACAACTCATAATTCATGGCCTACAGATAGTCGTTTCGGGTCTGGGTGTCTGTGTATGTGAGTTTAAACGTTTGTAAACGCACCCACGATATTTATTATATTATATATGAAGGCAGAGGGTCCAACATCTTAAATGAAACTACGAAATATAGCGGTAATAAACTTTTACTCCAATAGCACGTTATTTTAAAATAAACCACTATATAATTCAGATATAATTTAAAAACTCTAAGCGCTACAGCATGTGCACCGGGCCAAGCCTGCGACAAGAATGATCCCCTCCATGCCAAGCGCTCGTTTATAAAGAACGGCTCGAACAGTGGGGAAAGTGGCGCGGCCTTAGTGACGCCTTGCGCTGCGCACCTGGCCCGCTGCACGTGCTGTTTACAACGGCGACGCCGTCATATATTTATATTTATTATTGTTTTTGTTGAAATTGCTATTAATTTATTGATAAAGTAAGGTTTTATATTCTAATGTTCATGATATTTTACTAATTTTATTATAACCATGATCTCTTTTACTTTTAATCTTGTATGTATAATTTCAAATGTAATGAAAATTGCTACTGAATAAATATTGAATTGAATTGAATTGTTATAGCAGAAATTCGTAGTGTGGGGCAACGTGTAAAAAAAAAACAAACAAACAATTACTTGTCATTTTAACTGAGACATAATTTTCTTCCTCAAATTATTCTCGTGAGAAGACTAAAAAGAATGAGAATGAGTGTTAGTGAATAGTGTAATGTAGCACAAGTGTTACAAAAAAAAACACAAGAAAAAGTGTAATTCTCCATAATAGAGACAATAAGAAAAGTGCCAATGGACACATTCTTAGTACGTAAAGACAATATTTTTTAACAGTTTAAGTTATAATTAAATTACTTATTAGTCTATAATACAAGGCTAGATTGTAATAAGATTAGGGTCCGTCATTTTGATAAACCAAAAAAAAATATATATTCTCTAGTTCCCACATTTTCTTCATCTTCCCATACATTAAGCGCTAATGCTATCGACCTCAAACCCACTCGTCACCTCAGCTTTCTAAATCCTAGTGTGGGGCAACGTTTTAAAAAAAACAAACGATTACTTGTCATTTTAACAGAGACATAATTTTCTTGTTCAAATTATTCTCTGGTTCCCACATTTTCTTCATCTTCCCATACATTAAGCGCTAATGTTATTACCGACCTCAAACCCACACGTCACCTCAGCATTCTAAACACAAACAAAACGGGTGGTTTACACCATATTGTGACGTTAACAGCTCCCCTGAGACGTGGGTTAGGAAATTAACTGTACGTTAATCCGTGGTTAGTTAACCGATATAATTGGAATTTGACCACGTTCTGTTAGTTTATACACGAGTTGTTTCAATGCGCGGTTTTGTTTAGGAATGGTGTTTAGGATTGAGAACTTATTGGTAATAGTTTAGGTTGATAATCGAATACTGTATGTAATTTTTGGTAAACCTTTATGACTTTTTGGTGAAGTGGTGAGAATATTATGCCTTGATTGGTTGAAAGGATAGGGACAGGCGGCTGACAATAATTATTGGAAAAATATTTTGCCATTGATTAATTCTAAAGCAATTTTTTTTTTTAATTTTCTCACTCAATTAGATATCATCATCAATCTCATGCCCTTTCACCATTTATTTGGAATCGGAGCAGAATAAAACATTTTCTTTTCTCATAGGTAATCGTTTCGTAATTTCATCAGATAGCTCCTTACACATTACCTTTTTTACGCGACTGCGGCGAAGCCCAAAAGGAGGGTTATTATATTTTTGACATACCATCTGAATTCCAGTACAGCTTTTTTTGCTCTATACTTTTGCCAACCTATTAAGGAAGTACAGAACAGCTGAATAGTTTTTTTCTTTTTATAAGAATAAAAGCAAAGAACTCAAGTGGCTCCCAATCCGTCTTCGCAGGAACACTAGGATCCTATGTCTCCTCTTCAATATCCTACACAACCCATCCTATCTTTCTTACCTGCGCGAGCGTTTTTCTTATGCCCGCTCCACTGACGCTCCGTGTAGATCTCACCTTAGATCCATACTTAAATCCCCTCCTCACAAATCCAGCTATTACTCCTATTTCTTCTCTGTCCATGCTGTAAGGTTGTGGAACTCACTTCCGCCTAGCATTCGGGACCTTAAGACTATCTAATTGTTCAAAACCAGAGTGAAAGAATATTACCTTTCCTCTCCACTGTGATTTTTATGTACCTAAGTATATATTTGATTTGTTTATATATATTAACTTTATGTATTTATACACGTATATATTATTATTTTCTTATATGTGTATATATTGTTATATAGGATAAGTTAGTTACGTACGACACATAATCACTGAATTCTTTTCCGCTTCTCACACACTATAGTCTACATTTCTTTTTTCATTTCTCCTTTTGCAGGTCTGCTGGCAGAAATTTCTTGAGAAATAAGCATTACCTTTGTACTTTAATGTTATATTTTATAATTTTCCTGTGTTGTCTACTGTGTGTACATAAATAGTTAAATAAATAAATAAATAAAAAAACCTTTTTTAGCCCCAAAAAGGTACCAACTTTTCCAATAGGGGATCGGACAAATAATATTGAACACGTATTTTTTCTTTTTTCACATAAACAAAAAATGAGTACGATACAGTGCTTCGAAAACTCGTGAACTCCTCGAAAACATCATTATGTCAGTGCATTTTTTTACTTACAAATGATGTCACAACCCCCCACTCGTGATCTTTGAAGCGTTTTATCTCCGTCAATTTTTATTAATTTGATAAAACAAAAAACACGTATTCAATATTTTTCGATAATCGAACTGACGGACTAATTAGAATCATATTTTTTGACGCAGTCCGATCCCCTATCGGAACTTTTTTAAAACATTCGTCCTAGAAATAAACTTACACACCACCCTACACTATACACTACTTAAAATTAACGTCCCGAAAATGGTGTACAAGTGACACAAAATACCATAAAATTCGAAGATAATTTGCAACAATTCACGCTTGGAGGAGCATAAACAAAAATCTTTATTGGAACAATGAAATGCTGAAAACAACAAGGGGTGTGGGAATGACACCCTCAACCTCATGCATGTTGGGGTGATACAGTAGGTAGATATTTACTTTTATTTGGAAATATAACACCTACAGCTTGTGTGACGGGAACATTATATGTCTGCATGTTTTCACATGTGTGTCTTTGTGGTGGCTAAAATTCAGTGGAAATGTTGTTGGATAAAATATATTATATTATGGTGCTGGAGAAAAAAAAATTTTTTTGACATTAACACACACATAACACCCCCCCTCCCCTTTTATCGCCGAAGAGTTAGACTGAGATTAGGTCGAACACTTCAGCTACATTTCAACTATGTTATGTTCAAGTCAACAGGAGGACAGTCTATTTACCATTGTGAGGATCGGCCAGAGGACACGGTGGAGCACACGGTGAAGGTGTGAAGCAATAAAAATTTACGAAGATAAAACGCGTCAAAGATTAAGCAATGAAGCTAAATAATGTCATACTAATGTCTCAGAAAATGACTTCACACGAGTTTTCAAAGCACTGTATCGTCTTCATTGTTTGTTTACGTGAAAAAAGAAAAAATACGTGTCCAATATTTTTTGGTAATCTTTATGACGGACTAAATACATTTTTTTTGTTAACATCCCTATTACCACCAAGACAATCACAGCCTTTATAAAACAATCGCGTGTTCAACTCCAACAAAAGATTCTCAACACCCTCTATAAGCAATAACGGAATTTAACGGAGATCGTTAACGTTAGCGTGTTTTTGACGGGTGTTAACGATAACGGAAATCGTTATAGCCATCAGGAGGGCTATTGTAACCGCCTTCGGGCTTTTAGTGACTGTCAATTGGATTAATAGTGTTGTAACCTCGTTGAATATAAATATATAGGGAGGGGACAGTAAAGTGGGGGGTGATAAGGGAGGGCGGATGATTAATGGGATTCCGTAGAATTTTATGTATATTTTGTGGACATTTTTAGGTTTTAATGGCCATGTTTTTATTGGCGTGTGAATTTTATTTGTGATGTCTCCATTTGAATTGTGGTTTGGTTATTCAGTGCGGTGTGATGTAATTACTGTGGGCTATTGAGAGTGAGTGATAGGGCTAATTACTATCGTGTTTTATACTTATTGGTTGAATTAATTATTCCAAAAAAGATAGGTCAAAAGCAGGAAAGAGAAAGACAGAAAATGTATTTACTGGTCTCACACAGGACAAAACAAAACGACAAAAAAGATGATGTGTTGGAATTCGTCATTCCCCTGACCTTCACCATCATCATTTCAGCAAAAATATCCAGCAGTGGACGTCCCACTGCTGGACATAGGCCTCCCCCAGGTGTTGCCGCATTGACCAGTCCCGTGCGTCTCGCAACTTTCACCAGGTCATCGGTCCACTAGGGAGGCCTTCTAACGCAACGTCTTCCAGTTTGCGGTCGCCACTCCAGAACTTTTCGGCCCCACCGGCCCTGAACTTATCCCAATGGTTTTGTGGTTGGCGCAGCATTTACATCTTCTTCCTCATTTCTCTATTACTTTCTTTATCATTTCTTTATTATTACTCCATGAGTTACCCTCCTTTCTAGCCATATCATCCTTCATACAGTCCATTCAAAGAAAAGAAAGAAAAAACAAATATTTGTCGCAGAAACAAGAACATTCAAGGAGACACATAGAGAGAAAAAAAAAACAATACGACGCATAATAAACAGAAAGAAATAAAATAAGCATGGATATTAAAAAAATTGGGTAACAGCTTGTATGTCGTGACTGCGACAAACAGGTTACCACTCAACATGGTACTGTGCCACGAGTATGGGAACCTACAGCACAGCTCTGGTTTTCGGTTGTAACCCGCGGGAAAAAAACGCACGCATGCCAAGACAGCATAATTATTATATAGGTATATAATAATTTCGAGTGCCCACTTATAATTTCAGGAAATTGCCAAGCGTTTGGTTGACTCTTCACGTGACCAGAGGGCTGGAATATTTTTTGGCCAAAGAATCAGCATTGCCATTCCAACTTGGGAATGCTGCCAGCCTTCTGGGCACTTTCCCTGTTGACAGCGGTGTGGACGAATTTTTTGACGCCCTGTAATTCTTCCCTTTTTTGATACTTGTATATATTTTATTATAGGTTTATTTCTGTAAATTGTAGTTTGTAAATATTGTAAATAAACACTTTATAATAAAATAAATAAACAGTGATATATAATCTCCTTACTAGCTGGCTGATAGTATTATAATAGTATTATATAATAATTATAATAGTATTATTGTCCATAATTAATTAATTGTAATATTTTTAATGTGCATGTTTTTTATGTTTTTATTTATTGATGCTTATATGTATGATTTCAAACACAATGTAAATTGTTACTGAATAAATTGAATTGAATTGAATTGAAATTGAAAATTTCTTGTTCTTTGTAATGTCAGTTGTCACATTTGATTATTGTTGTCAATTAACTAAAAATACTTATTATTTCTATGACTTGTGAAAATAGTTAATTAAAGCCAAGTTTCCATTGGTTTATCTTTTATTACGTATGTACTTATTAACAGTACTTTTATTTACTGCTGCAGGTGCTGAAAACCTCAAACGGCGCAAATACAACAACTTAATTAGCAGGTATGTGTTTGAGCCGTTTGGGGTTGAAACACTGGGGCCTAGGGGTCCAAGTGCTCACCTAATATTTTAGGAAATTGTCAAGCGGTTGGTCGACTCTTCACGTGACCAGAGGGCTGGTCTATTCTTTGGCGAAAGAATCAGCATTTCCATCCAACGTGGGAATGCTGCCAGCCTTCTGGGCACTTTTCCTGTTGACAGCAATGTGGACGAATTTATTGACGACCTGTAATTCTTCTCTTTTTGTTATTTGTATATAATTTACTATAATTTTAGTTCTGTAAACACTACTTGAATTATAAAGTAAGATTACAATTATTTTGACACAAATGCGAAAATTAATAACTAAAAGTATGATTTCATTGTTTCTTTGGTCTTAATCTACTCTTAATCATACTCAAAACTTTCCTTGTGACATTTTCCTCAAGAAAAACCTTTTTTTGCAATCAAGATGGTTTATATAGCGACGTCATTCATCATCAGCCTATAATGTTCCACCGCAGGGACTCAGACCTCTCTAGGAGAGGAATGGGCTATAATCTACCACGCGTGCCCAGTGAGTGTTGGTAGATGTCACACGTCTTCGAATTTTTTGGTTCTAAGACATGCCGCCGGTATCCTCACAGGTTTTCCTTTACCGTTTTGTGAGCAGTGGTGGTCTGTCTGGGTTGGAACCCACGACTTACTGTTCGTAAGTTGGAGCGGCAACAACTGGGCCACCACTGCTCTCCGACCGACGTCATAAAATAATTTAAATTCACAAAATAAACCTCAGACATCAATTAATAGTCTACTCGTTAGCTAGGGACACTACTAGAAATTCTGATACGTTGTGTATGTAACCTACCTACTCTTAATTTGTAAAGTTAGTTAACTTGACATTAACATGCCTATAGCATTCAAAGACTTCAGAAATTTCTTAATGAATCTAGACATAGGTAAACCTAAGTCTCGTAGTTTTGAGGTTTATTCTCTGTGTCGATTACTAGACATTCTCATAAAATAAAACGATGTCGATCCGCAATCAATGGGGTAGTTGACGGACTAATTAGTTCGTCAGTTAGATTATCGAAAAATACTGGATACGTGCTTATTGTTCTATCAAATTAATAAAAATTTACGAAAATAAAACTTGTCAAAGATCGTGAGTCGACTGGTAACCCCACTTTCTGGTAAAAAATGTATTAACTGTGACGTCGCGCGACTTTTCTAAGCAATGTATCGTGTTCATTTATTGTATACGTGAAAAAAAAATACGTCTCCAATATTTTTTGAAAATCTATCTGACGGACTAGTCAGATTTTTTACTACCCTATTATTAATGCATTAGTCTCGTATGACACAATTTTATCGGGGTATCTAATATTATAACAGTGCTTTGGAAGTCAGATAGGCAGTTGCTCCATACAAAATACTGGCTGCATTCAGTTAGACCGAAGTCGACTCTAACATAGTTTGGAGAAGGCTTGGTATATGATGATGCTGTCATACTTTTAATAAATTTATGAAATAGACATGATCAGCCGAGCCATTTTGCTTCCAGTCTAACGGAATACAGTAGCAGTACCACTTCAAATTACCTCCAGTTTAAGCCAAAGTCGAAACAATAAATATCCAATTTATTGGTAGAAATCAATTTCACAAGAAAATACAGTTTAAAATATCTCCAGAATCATCTTCTAATAAAAAGGTATTAAACCTGCAATACCTTAAAAGTCACGTTCGCGGAATGAATCCCTACGTGTCACTGAATTGCAGTCAAGTATTATATTGAGCTTTAAATTGGAACAAGTGGCTTATTGGTTGACTCTAGATATAGTTATACTTTTCTAGACTTTTACTACGATTCGGTTATGGGCGCTCTTCCTATAAAGGCCTATTATGTACATTCTCTACTTATCTATACCTATATCTAATTTTGTTGTTTCATCATCATCATCAGCCTATAATGTTCCCACTGCAGGATCTCAGGCCTCCTCTCTAGGAGAGGGATGGGCTATAATCCACCACGCGGGCCCAGTGTGGATTGGTAAATTTTTGGTTTACCAATGAAAAAATGTTTTCCTTCACCGTTTTGAGAGCAGTGGTGGTGAAATAAATTACACAAAGTAATTCGCCTGACTGGGTTCGAGCTCAGGACTCACTGTTCGTAAGTCGGGGTCGCCACTACTGAGCCACCACTGCTTTAACAAATAAATAAATTCAATAACAACTGGGAAGATATTAAAAAAAAATCCAGCATTAGAATGCCACATAACCCTGAGTCACACAGGCTATATTTATTACAAGTTTAAAAAAATAATTAACATCCGTGGGAATCCGGGACGGGCCGCTTTGCTGTCTGTACAAATAGATAAAATTGCAATATCTGTTTTTAATTAAAAATATCCACTTTTTACGGAATGCATATGAAAATATACAAGGTGTAAATCAACCCTTCACACATACGTCAACCAAGCATTCTGTACATCAAACTAAGTACCCCTACGCAAAAATATTTGCTGGGAAAGTACTTTTTTTTTCGGGTCAAAAATTTTATTTTACGGTAAAACTCAATGTAGCACTCTTAAAACATTGTGCTAGTCGATGCTTTGAATAGTAAAAGGGTCATGGAGGTAATTTAAGTAAAGTTACAATCTGAAAAACTAGTATTTACAAAAACAGCTGTGAAAAATTTGGAACTTTGACCCCCAGTCTCTCCGTAACTAGGGGGTTCCCAGGTATGGTCTAAAACAAAAAAAATGATCGCAGTGGTGGGGAGAACAAGTGCCTTTCGTTTGCGTTAAGGGTACTTTTACACCCTTTATAAGGTACTTGTAATAAGAACTGTATTTGAACAGTCATTAGAACAACAAGGCATTATTACAACTTATTAATATTATTTGTTCATCTTCCCAAATCGCAACATAATTTACTTTTGATATTACAAGCAATTTACATTCAAATCAAATCCGATAGCTTTATTTGTGATCAATGTAAGCGATTTCGGTTTCTACGTAAACAAACGTCTAAAATCTGTTTGTCTGACGAGTTATTTGGGTCTATTGATTAATTTTATGCAAATCTCGAAATATTGAATGTGGTCAAATAGATTATTTGTGACTAAGTCTTAAGACTTAGTTTATTTGTCTTTCAGAAGATTATCTTAATATGAGAAGGCTTCAGGCATTTGAAATCAACACCTCGTAGGTAAAAATGGTTCTGGATCCGTACCATACGTCATGGCAATAAGTCTACGACTGTCGTCATCATCAACAACCTATAATGTTCCCACTGCAGGGATTCAGGTCTCCTCTCCAGGAGTAGGTTGGGCTATAATCCTCCAAGCGGGCCCAGTGCGTGTTGATAGATTTCACATGTCTCCGATTTTGGTTTTTTTTTTGGTTCTAAGACATGTCTGTTTCCTCACGATGTTTTCCTTCACCATTGTGAGAGCAGCGGGAATGATATAAATTGTACAAAGTAATGCGCCCGCTTAGGTTTGAACTCACGACTTACTGTTCGTAAGTCAGGGCCGCCATGACTCGGGAGGCGCTCCGGGCGTCGGGGGTCCCGCGATGACCTCCGGCCACCGTAGACGCGGGCCTGTGGACGGTGAGTGATGGGCTAACTCGCCGTCCGTCCGTCTCACGACGAAAACAGGCCGTGTCGACGGCGCGTTCGTGTTCCACGCGCGCCTCAAAGAGATGTCAGCAACATGGGAGGGGCCCGAAAGGGCCGACGCCTGTCGGGGCCGCGGGTAGTCCACCGGTTATCGCGGCCTCGACATAGAGGGCGAAGAAGGAATATGGGTGGTTTTTAGTCAGTAGAAGTCTGATACTCCCTTTCGCTCTGCCCAAGACCGGGAGGGGTTATTCGATGATTTTACACCCACCAAAAAAAAAAAAAAAGGCCGCCATGACTGAGCCACCGCTGCTTTCTAGTGTGTCTAGTGTAAGTCTACGCATGTACTATACTATTTTTTTTTTTCCTTGGGACAAGCCCGCCACACTTTTTTCATACCACTGTAACTTTTGAAAGCCAGAATCAACAGTGGCGACCACAAGAAAAGCGCCAAGACAATGAAGCTCGACGAAGTCCCAGAGATACGATTTAACTGTCTTGGATCCCGCAACGAAATTAATCAGAAAAGAATAGCGGAGAAGTAGGAAAAACATTATTTCCACTTCCCTCCATATCAACAGGAGACAGAACAGAAAAAGGCCAATAGGCATACAGGGACGTATACAACTGGGATAAGCCCAGTTGCCTAGCACCACGGATATTATTGTCATTAATGTTACTGGGTCCTAAGTGTATCTAATGTACGTGTGTGTGTGTACTTATTAAAAAACCAAACTACGTCTACTACACTAACATTACTTTTTTCTTCTGTCAAAGATCTACAGATGACAGCTATGACCCACGGCTTAAACGTTCCGAGGCACAGAGAAAGTTCGGTATAAATTGGGTGGTCACTCATCCACGACCAACCTAGGCGAATGCGGCTTAATCTACGTCTTTGACCTTAGTATCTACTAATAAACGGTGACCTCTACTACAACAGTAAGCCTATTTACAAAGGGTGAATGTCCGTACTAATCAAAACAAACAACTTTTACTATGGAATCAACCTTGAAAACATTGTGTTTTTAGTATTTCGATGGCAAAAAGTTTGAACATGTTTGACCTAAACTAAGCTACTCCAAATCCATTCTGGAAAAAAAACAAGAAGTTGTAATGATTTTAATGATTTCAATTAATGATGATGACGATATATTCCTACAGCTAATAAATATGTTTTTTGTCTTTCATGTGACGAATCTATCATTATCATTTTTCTGGTATGATGGTCAAAGAGCTGGTAAAGATCGACCTTCACAGCTTTGATAACAAGATGAGACGTATTTCTTATCAAATATAATTTATAAACAAATATGCCTATTCGGTTATCAAAAGAGTGAAGGTGATGAAACAAAATTGATTAAAATTAAAGTAATTAAAAATAGCTATGGCCCCTTTTTGATAGGCAAGTTACGAGTATCAAATACATATTTGTTTATAAATTATATTTGATAAGAAATACGTCTCATCTGGTTATCAGAGCTGTGAAGGTCGATCTTTACCGTTTCCTCTACTCTGATGATTTAGTCAGAGCAACAACCGTCAGCCCGGCTGCTGTGCACGAGGTCGGGTAAAGTGTTGTTGGATATTTCCATCAGGATTATTCAGTAGCAACTACAGTCCGGATAAATGTGCAAAATAGGGTAGTTAACAAAAAAAGATCTAATAAGTCCGTCAGATAGATTTCCAAAAAGATATTGAACACATAATTTTTCTTTTTTTACGTAAACGTACGTAAACAAACAATGAAGACGATACAGTGCTTTGAAAACTCGTGTGACGTCATATTCTAAGACATTACTATGACATTTTGTACTGGTGAGTGACGTCACAAACTCCCACTCAAATCTTTGACGCGTTTGAACTTCGTAAGTTTTTACCCGACTGCGGCGAAGCCCAAAAGGAGGGTTATTATTGATTTGTTAAAACAAAAAATACGTGTCATTTTTATCATTAACAGACGGACTAATTAGAATCACATATTTTTAGGTAGAAAACAGCCCTATTGACATAACATAAGCAGTGAAATATGAGTGTATCTACAGCTGATGGGTACAACCCTTCGTAGATTACGGGCGTGATGTTTTGTTGAATATATCTACCAGTTTTAGACTTTTTAATTAAGGTTTTACCTAAATAGTTTATACTTATTCCAGATCTCGTTGTCCTTGTATTTAAGACAATCCATTCCCAGACGGCACGTTTTCAGCTCCAAGTTCTAATCTACTCGTAAACTAGTTGGATAGATGTGGTTTGTCTTCGAGACACTCCTTTAACAAAGGTATGCCTTGTAATTTAGGAGTATTTTATGCTAAAATGTGCTAATTTTAAGCCGATAGGAACACGAATTTCTGAAATTGAACTCCAAGCGTTAGTTTAAATGAAATAGTTTTGTTAGCATTGAATTGTCTTACTCAGTCAGTGAGGTAATTTAAAACAAGCCTGTCTTAAAGTCTTACTGCCGCACTCGGAGAGCTTTAATGGTTACTTAGGCCATCACTTAGTAAAGGTTTTGACAGTTTTGTCATACAAAACTATGTCAAATCTTTACTAAGTGACGACTTATTAATCATTAAATATCTCTGAGTACCACAGTATCATTATTATTTTGCTATTGCACGAGTTGTTTCACGTTACAGTATCAAGATTGATCTACTTATTAACGAGCCTCGTTGATATCCATAACCCTTACTAATGTGATTAATGTGAAAGTAACTATATCTGTTAGTCTGTCACTCTAAATACTTTTACGGATGTACGGCAGATTTTAGAAAACATTACATACGCTCCAACTAAGCATAAATAAAAAAAAATATAACAGTAATATGTATTTTGGCTTGATATAAATTAATTACTCCACGGTGGCGAAGCCGCTGATTACTTTAAAAAATCATTTTGATGGATTTCGTCTCTGTGACAGATTAATTTTGGCAAGTTATGGTAGAAAGATCTTTTAAAGTATCATATTTTTTTTTTAAACTCAATAGCAATATATCCTCCTAGCCTTCCTCATTGGCCCTCCCAGCCTTTACATAACTATCTTGGAATCAGCTTCCATTCCTACCAGATCCAGCAAAACACCAATATTTTATATGGACTGCCTATCTGACCTCCACAATCCCGTTAGAACTGGGTACCATGATATCCCTTGGTTATCTCACATTTTATGGCTTCTGACTATATACCCGTGACGACTGATATTGATTGCAGAAAAACAACCGGGACTAACAGTTAAACGTGCTTTGCGAACACATATGCTAGATAACGCAAGAGCGACACGCCTAGCTTACGTACAAAAATCGTAAGTGGCCACTTTCACGTTCAGTCTGCATCGGTGTATTGCACTAGTCAGTCGTCGGCGCTGGTGCATAAGGCGGGGGTTGGGGCAAAGGAGGCGCCGTATGCGGCGGCGTCTTTTAATCGATTTGATTTTCCATTAATAAATAGTGCTTGTGGCGTCAAGGTAGTCAAAAATGTGCACGCTTGATTTTCATACAGATCGTGATACTTGCGTTATAAATCTATATCTGTGTTTCCGAAGCACGAAGGGGCATCGCTACGTCAAAAAAGATAGTCGCGAAAAACATAACCCTTTCCTTGCAGTCGGGTAAATAATCACCCATCCATGAACTGACGGCGACAAGTGTAGCTTTTTCATTTTTATCCAACCTGATCGATCAATCTGTGCGGCTGATACTTCTTAGCCACAAATCTCTTATACTACCCACATTTCAAAACCCACTCTCCAATAAATCACAAAAATCAAACGACCTTGACTGATCTTCACCCTCGCCGAAAATACGCAATCTACTTTCAAGAAATTTCGCCACCGAGGTTGATTTCTCAATAGAGTATAACGAATGGATATACCCAAGGGTGATGGTCCGGGAAACTACCACTAATACAATCATAATATTGAAGCGTATCCAAAACCATAAAAGATATTGTTATTCGTGGTTTTGAGAGCCATTGAGATGTGAAGATCGCTTGAAAGTGAAGTTCTAAAATATAGTGAAGAGGGTTTTGTTTAAATTAATAGGCTATGGTGGAAGGTTGTTAAGATAGTAGGTTTCCATTAAAAATGTTTTGTAAGGTTAGGTTAAGGTTAGGTTTTAAAATTCGATTGTAACTAGCAAGCTAGTTTTACAAAAAATATACAGAAAACACCTGGTTTTTGAAATTGAAAACTTAATATCCTTAAGGGCGGAGAGGAAAGGAATTACTTAAGGACATTTTTTTTTATCCAAAAGCTAGTTTTTGCTCGATACTTCACTAGCTTTATGTCATCATCATCAGCATCATCAACGTAACCACTGCCAATTAACGTTACCACTGCTGGGGCACAGGCCTCCTCCCTTTGAGAGAGAATGGGCTATTATAATATACCACGCGAGCCCAGTGCGGATTAGTAGACTGTCTTCGAATTTTTGATTCTAAGACAAGCCGGTTTCCTGACGATGTTTTCTTACACTGTTTTGAGAGCAGTGGTGATGAAATAAATTACACAAAGTAATGTGCCTGCCTGGGTTCGAACTCACGACCAACTTTTCGTAAGTCGGGACCGCCACCACTGGGCTACCGCTGCTCTAGCGTTATGTACGCAAATTAATATAGTGGAACGTCTTTAAGGTCGCATAATTATGACACTCGAGAATAATGTATCTCATGAAACTGAATAAAACTTTGATATAAAATCCTGAGTGTTAAATATAAATATATAATCGTTTTATTTTAAACGAAAAACAGGCTATTATTTTATAGCCAAAAATTAAGCACAATCTTCCATCCCAAAACAGATAAAAAGCCTTTTACATCCCCAAATAGCACAATGAACACGCCAACCTACTATAGAGCTATCAAAATGTCATTACAAACTATATTCTTACTTCCCCTCCAGGAATTAGGCAATTAAAGTCATTCCCCACGTTCGGGGTCAATTTGACCCCGGCAGTAATGTGAATTGTTCTAGTTGCCTATCGTTTAGGTCTGAAGTTTATCCTGAATCAGATCAGTGTAGAACCGTTTGGATCGTGATAGCTGTTTAGTGGTGGAGATTTTGAAGTTAGGCCTAGACCTAGCTTTTTATCTCGATAATATCTACTTGAATGGCATTTTTATGTAGGTATAAGTTACAAAAGTTAACTTTTGTTTTCATCGTGATTAATGTTTTTTTCGGTATGGTTGCATCGACAAAATTATTGTGATCGTTTTCATACCTTTTTTATACATACATACATAAACTCACTCCCTTTTCCCATGGGGTAGGCAGAAACCACAGAACGCCACTTGCTACGATCCTTACATACTTCTTTACCGGCCGGCCGGCTTTTTTTTTCTTTGCCGGTTTTTTTTCTTTTTTTTTTTCTTTCCATACATCTGGTCATACACGCACGCCGGTTACGACTACTACGCACCTGTCCTTTTTGAAATACCTTTTTTAAAGTTACTTGGAATTCAGCTTAAAAACAAACATTTTATTCCAATTTTCCTTGTCAACCGTCACACAAAAATTGCCTCTATTTCTTTCATAATAATATGCCTAAATGACAACCCAAATACGACATTACTCTTGTAGGCGTATGCATTGTGTTCCTGCTCAAGACCATCCCATATCATATTAGACGATTCCCTTTCCACTTTTCATTAATAGAAGTCACTTTCAAACTTATCACATCACACTAATATATCACGCTATTCACACTAATATTATAAAGGCGAAAGTTTGTGAGTGCGCAAAAACTACTGCATGGATTTGGATGAAATTTGGTACACAGATAGTCTATAACCTGGATTAACAAATAGGATAGTTTTTACCCCGATTGTATCTTCCCGTGGAATAAATAATAAATTTTGGAGTTGTAGCAGGCGAAGCCGCTGGCAACAGCTAGTTGCAAATAATTAAGAAAATTGATCACGTTCAGCCAGTCTGATTTGAGATAATTAGAATGATGGATACTTTATTGTATACACCAAAAACCTTAACTAAATCGGTCTGCTTATGTCAAAATCAACAGAAGAAACAATGGTCAAGTAAGTTATACTAAGAACAGACATTGAGCTATGAACTAGCAATTCCGTCACTCACTGTCCACATAAATAGAAATATGACTGACTGCCGTTACCTTCGGCAATTACTAGGATTTCGAAAGTCGGCTTTGGTGTTGCGACGTCAATCAACATGGCATCGTTAAAACTAGAAAGGTAGTACGTACTTGGTCTATTGAAAAACACGGTTGCTGAACAACTGAACATGGTGTCACAGCGTGTAACACCCACGGAGTCTGAATTTGTATTTACCTTGTTTGTAATTGGTCTACTCACAGCAAAATTAACAGCAGAAACAATGATCTTGCAAGTTGTAATTAGAAACAGACATTAAGCTCCGAACTAGCAAATCCGTCACTCACTGTACTCCACTTATATAGAAATATTGACTGACTGCCGTTGCCGTGGGCAATAGGTGATCGGACAAAAAACAAACTAGGTCCGTCAGATAGATTTCCAAAAATTATTGGACACGTATTTTTTCTTTTTTCACATAAACAAAAAATGAAGACGATACAGTGCTTCGAAAACTCATGAACTCCTCGAAAACGTCACATGTTAGTACATTTTTCAACTACAAATGATCAACAACACTCATGATCTTTGACGCGTCTTATCTTTGTCAATTTTTATTAGTTTCATAAAACATAAAACACGTATCCAATATTTTTCGATAATCTAACTGACGGATTATTTAGAATCATTGTTTTTTTGACTCAGTCCGATTCCCTATTACTAGTATTCTGCAGTTGCCACCGGCCATTTGTAGGATTTTGAAGCTCATTTTGTCAGCTTCGGCTTTGCGACGTCAATCAACGTGTCATCGATGAAACGAGAATATTCTACGACTCTTGAAATTCGGTAAAGAGATTTTGAGTGATTTTTTAGCTTAGGAGACGACCACATACCAAGTTTCCTCAGATTCTCGGAAAGCTTGTTGCGCCGTTGGCCTTGGGTGTCGTTTGTAGATCTTTGACAATCGTAACAGATAGTCAGTGACCTGAAGTCTGACAACCAGTCTTACCAAAGGGTATCGTGTTACCTAGTATTAATTGGGTTGTAGAGGTCAGATAGGCAGTTGCTCTACGTAAAGTACTGGTATTAGCTGCACCAAAATAGTACCGACATTTTAAGGACTCATCATTATAATCATCATCAGCCTGTAATGTTTCCACTGCAGAGACTCAGCCCTCCTCTCTAGGAGAGGGATGGACTATAAATCACCACATGGGCCCAGTGCGGGTTGGTAGATGTCACATGTCTTCGAAGTTTTTGGTTATAAGTCATGTCAGTTTCCTCACGACTTCTTCCATCACCGTTATCAGCGCAGCGGTGAGAAACTTAATTACACAAAGTAATGCACCTGCTTGGTTCGAACCCACGACTTTCTGTTCGTAAGTCGAGGCCGCCACCACTTGACCACCGCTGCATCTACTATCAAATAATATAATGATTTTTTTTTATTTTTTTTTTTATTTATATTTATGGCACTTCAACGACTTACTCACTAAGAACATACATAAGATTACATCACAAACAGTTTCAAACATAGTGAATTCGTCACTTACAGAAGTGCACAGCACTCACAGAAAAATAAAGGGCAAGTACGACAGCAAAAAATAAATTAAGGTTACATTAAAAAATAAAGTTACAAAATCAAAATAAAGTTAGTAATAGAAATGGGTTTTCAGATAATTCATTTTTTTTTTAATTTTTTAATTTCTTTTGAATTTTTGAATTCACTTCAAAACTGCAGAACAAGCTACAGTTACTTTTCTGAGGTTCGAAGTGAGCTCTACAGAATACTTAGCCTCGGTACTGGTATGCTTATAACCTAACTAGCCTCCGAAAGTGGCGATACTTATGCACGCCCGGCGGGTTCACCCCTGGGAGTGAGCCTCGCTGCCATCATATATATATGTTGGAGTAAGCTATATTACAAGTAGGTATTGTAAGTTAGTCTCAAGATATCTTTTTCTTAATTCATCGTCACAGTTTTTTGCTGAATAATTTCGTTCTTATAATCAAGGTAAGTGCTTAGAAGCCATTTATACTACTTTTTTGAAAAAAAGTAACCATATAATATACGCCCAAACATTTATTTACTATCCTATTTTGGTACATGTTTTTAGGGTTCCGTACCCAAAGGGTAAAAATGAGACCCTATTACTAAGACTTCGCTGTCCGTCCGTCTGTCTGTCACCAGGCTATATCTCAAGAACCGCGATAGCTAGACAGTTGAAATTTTCACAATGTATTTCTGTTGCCGCTATAAAAAAGAATACTAAAAACAAAATAAAATAAATATTTAAGGGGGGCTCCCATACAACAAATGCGATTTATTATTTAAATGGTACGGAACCCTTCGTGCGCGAGGCAGACTTAAACTTGATCAGTTTTTATAGTAAAAGTTTGGTCTACTCTAACGTAGTACGGTACGACTTGAAACGCGTACGGAAATTCATTTCTCAATAGCTCCAGAGCCGCTGTCGATTTGATACGTCACCGAGCGACTTTTTTTTTTTTAACGCTGTTTAAAGCATATTGTATGTCACTGTACTCGGGGAGCCTGTGGTTCAGCTACACCCAAAAGGCCTACAATGCTCTGCGGATCCAGTACAACAACGCGTTTAGGGTGCTGTTGCGTCTGCCTCGGTTCTGTAGCGCGTCATCTATGTTCGCTGAGGCACGTACCGACTGCTTCAATGCGGTACGGCGTAAGAAAGTGGCCTCGCTGCTGAACAGAATCCGTGGCAGCCCTAACAGCATTCTGAGAGCTATAGTCGGGAGGCATGACAGCCCGTTGATCAGGTCATTAGTCACCTGTACTCTGTCTTTGTTGTCAGTGAAGTACTAACATAGGTTAAGAATATTGTTACTAACCCAAGGATCTTTAGTTTAAGTACTAACATAGGTTTTAGGAATATTGTTACTAACCCAATGGATCTTAGTTGTCTAAATAAATAAATGATTATTATAAATGATGATTTATCAGTCATAAATCACTCCAGGCAAAGTCACAGGACAGAAGCACATTCCTAGTTTACCAAACTTTCACTAGCATGTCAAGCAAGAACTCTGAAGCCACAACTTGAAGTCTTGAACTCATTGTGTGTTATCTAATTTCGTCCCTTACTTTGGCTTAGCTTAGACTCAACTTGGGAACATTGTTGCTTTTCTTCTAAATTCTCTCTAAGTCAATTTAAGTTTCTTACGACACCAGAAAAGGTTCTTTGAAGACATTACGAAGTCTATGTACTTTAGTGTAAATGTGTTGTACCTACTTTATTTGAACAAAGTGTAGATACTTTAGTTTGTAGATAAAGTGCCTTCTTTTTGACCTTGGAGAGGTTATTTGTTGTATAAAAAAAGGATCTGAAGACAAGATTGATTACGGCGTATAAGATGAAATTTGAATTTTAACTTTGGGTTCTGGTAATTTTATGCCTGTATTTTATCTAGCTTTATGAATGAAATAAAACCCAGAATGCATTCTTCTCTTCGAGACAAAGGTTTATTACTTCTAACCCTGTTTTGCTAACAAAAATAGGGTTGTTTTCGAAAAAGAAATATAACAACTGAGTAGGTTATCTAGAGACAAATGACGAGATATAAAAAGTTACAAATTCTACTTCCTAGTTTCGATGATTGATTTGTATTTTGCGTTCGTGAGAGAGGACTTTTGCTCAGCAGTGAGAGAATAGAAATCAAAATATAACACAACATAACATCACGCTTGCTATACCCGAGTTAGGCAGAGGTATATGTGTATACCCATTTTGTCAGAATAGCTAAAGTCGTATGTTATAGGACATGAGCCTATTGTTATCAACGGTGCACAAATCGAGACTCCGCGGGTATTACTTAAAAAACCCTAAAGGAAACTTAAAATCCTTTTTTTCGAATCAGCAATCGATTCCCGGTTTGGGCAAAGTGATATTGAATTTCATTAATTTTTCATTTACAACCTGTATTTATGTAGTTAACCACCAAAAATAAAGAATAGGGATGTTAACCGACTTAAAAAAATATGATTCTAATTAATCCGTCTTTTATATTATTGAAAAATATTGAAAAAATGTTTTTTGTTTTATCAAATCAATAAAAAATGACGAATATAAAACGCGTCAAAGATTTGATTTGGGGGTTGTGACGTCACTCACCGGTAAAGAATTTCATACTAATGTCTTAGAAAATGACGTCACACGAGTTTTCAAAGCATTGTTTGTTTACGTGAAAAAAGAAAAAATACATGTCCAATATTTTTAGGAAATCTAACTGACGGACTAATTCGATTTTTTTTGTTAACTACCCTATCGGTTAAAAGGTGAAGTCATACAGTTTTTAATTTATTAAGTTCCCGTAACCTTCAAAAGGGCAAAGAATATTCTTTAAGAGTAAAAATAAAGACATTGAACAGAAAATAGGGTCCCCGACTTTATTACTGCAATCCTCCTTTTATCTCTTTCTACCATATTGACAAAGGCAATATCTAGCGACCTCCTTTCAGGCCTAAATCGGGATGATACTCCAAAACCGTTAATCCACTGCATACATTTTAGATAAGCTTCCCAAGATCTTCGCCTTGACTTTGACCTTATTTCGGATCATAATTGTATCTACAGGGCGTGTCATAAAGAACTGTCCCACTGTATTTATATAATCTAAGTCAAGGACTTAGCAGAAGTACTTTCTTGTTAAATTGATCCAGATTATTCTATTGATTTATTAATTTTGGGCACGTCATCCGATACTTAGAAACTCGTGGATTAATATTGACAGCAGTACCTACAGGTGGATCTTCAAAGACAAGCCTTGCTTGCCTAGGTCGGTTCGGATAAGTTTTACTCGTATTATCATACCGGGTTATCAGGAGAAAACCCGGACTTCTGAGAAAGCACGTTTGGCTGTTGGTTCAGATGGTCTAGTGTTCTTTGGCAGTCATTACAGGTAGGCAGTAACCTGGGAGTGTGACAACCAGTCTTTTCTAGGAGTACCGTTTTGCCCAGAACTGGGTTGTGGAGGTCATATAAGTAGTTGCTCCACAAACAAATAGGTAGACTGATAGTCTACCCCAACATAATTGGGAAAAGGCTTTGCTGATGACGACGATCATGTTCAGATACTGATTGAGTGTTGAACTTTTGGAGTCTATTAATCAAGATAAATAAATTCATTACTGTTTAAGATCTTCTTTTACATGCGTCTGTGTTTCGATCTTTTCCAAACCCATAAACTAATAGAATAGGACATTTGTGAATTAACACGTTTTGGCACGTCCAGAAGAAACTACACAAATTCTAACACCCTGTATCCGTAGGTATATCATGGAGGGTTCAATCCCTTTCATAGCGCTGAGTGCGGACTGATATTAACATTGACCCTTCAAACTACGTACCATAATGGGTGTAACCTTCCACCAGAGTACTTACAGACCGGGTCTTAGTAATACAAGCATGTTTTTTTAATACTATTCGGGGTGGATACAGCGTTAATGGTTGGGAATGGTTGCTTCTATGGCAGTTAGATGTAACTAGGTTTTTTCATAATATAACATCGTGCCTGTTATACCTAAGATCTAGGCAGAGGTGTAGCTTAGAACCATATTTCGCTAGTTATGCTTGAGTCCCGTGTGATAGGCAGCGATCCTATTCTCATCAACAATTCCCAACTGTCCGTGGCTGGTAGTGAGAAATTGTCCTGATAGGAAATCCTAATAAAACTTTATCCGAACTGAAACCTACAATGAGACCATTGAACATATTGATATTTTTATTATTTTTACAGGGAGCTCTCTTGATTTGCGTATAGTGTGTTAAATTAAATGTAATGTATAGTATGTAAATATAACAAGCATGGTAGTCCAGTAAGTTTAGTTTTCCATTTAATTATGTATTAGTTAAAATCCTAGCGTTTAATTAAATAATTCTAAGTACTATTCCACAGTTAATCTGTGAACAGCGTTGTGGGCTTCATTAAAAATTGTTAATTTATGTTTTGTGTATCTTTTTTTATACCATATATTGTAGCTGTTTGTATAAAATAAAAAATAACATAACAGATTGATAATTAATTTAAATCCGAATAAAAGAAAAAAAGTGTTTTCCAAATATAAGAGGTTTCAGCAAAATGCGACGGTAGAATGAAGACACGCACAAAACAGTTGGCGTCATTTGGTACCGTGCTGTTTGTGTTAATAACACCAGTGTATATAATTATGCTGACCTCGCATTTTACCAAAACTCAGTACAATGCCAGGACAGCTTAAGTACAAAGAGATACCACTGACGTGAGGTCTAGTGCATTGTCGAAGTTCCGTGAAAATGTGCAAACCCGTATTTCACACAGATCAAAATGATTTTTGCGATATTTCTTCTCTTTGTGACTGACGTCGGTGACCGCTTTGTGATCGCACGTGCAAACGCATTCAAGCGGTTTCTATCAAGCTATTTCATGAAACATATCGGACATCGCTTGATCAAACACATTTGACTATTGATACCTCAAAAGGCACTATCATTTGAAAAAAAAACTTATTACAAGACCAGTAAGTTTGGGTAAAAGTTATGAATTTTAATTTTAGGAAATATTTAACTTATGAAATATATTTATTTATCACATGACAGTCATGTTTCCTTTTGCTATTACCGATAATAAATCCATTGCAACAAAGTAACTTAAAAAATGTACTTAACTATATACCTTACATGTTTCTCGTTGCATCGGCACTTGCATTAAAAACTCAACTCTTTTTATCTTTCCCGCAAACACTGCAATAAAATCTTTAGCAACCAACTGTTACAAATTCAATCCCTATCAACCCTTCGTTACCAGTTAAAGTTATCAGCGAACCATTTGTACCTCTCAATCTTACTTCGTCAGGATGTAACCGCATTAAAGCCCGTCTATCTGTTGTCGTGGAGAGAGTAAGCGGTGAGAATAGACAAGAGGGTCTTTATAAATGCAAAGGTTGCCCTTGTTCTAAAAGTCACTAAGTTCATTTTCTTTGTTTTGAATATGATCATAAGAAGTTTAAAAAAAATTGTTAAAAAATGGTTGTATACATAAATTTGGAAAAAAGGTAACAATAGTTTATTGAGTAGGCTTTAATTTGACATTCTGAAAAAAATATTCTTATTTAAATAAAAAATTGGTGGAGTAAGGGACTTCTTATGAAAATTTTTTGGAAGTGAAGTTAAATATTTTCATAACTATTACCTTAATAAAGTACAAACAATAGCAAAAGCATAAACTTCTTTTTATCATTATGTGGTCAATCACGTTCTAAAATAATTACGCATAAACACTTACGTGTTTCCTGTGCCAAAACTGGCAGTTACTTAACACTTAAAAATAAATATAATATTATGTTTTTTCATAGGACTTGGTATCAAATGAAAGGTCTTGGCGAGTTCATTACAAATATGTATATTATATTATAGTTAAGGCAACATATACGTTTAGATTGCGGTCAAACAGTTACAGTCGAGTCTGTGTTATTTACTCGTATTATGTAAATAACAAACCAATATTAAGTAGAATATTACATTATGAAAGTAGCATATTATTACGTATTTATTGAATAACACACAAAAATTAAAAAAAAATAGGTTTAAAAACTAAAACCCGACTACAAATAAAAACGCAGACAAACAAAACCGCGGTCTTAAAAGTAGAAAACAAGAAAAATCGTCTTGAAAGAAGATAATTTGATAATTATTATAGAGGTCAGTCGTAGTCGCATGCCACCTTGCTAATGACAACTAGCAGCTGACTTCTGTATCAATGAGAAAGCCATGAAGGAGCATCAGGTATCAGTGGCATGCAACTACGGTTGTCCTCTATAATAATTATCAAATTATCTTCTTTCAAGACGATTTTTCTTGTTTTCTACTTTTAAGACCGCGGTTTTGTTAGTCTGCGTTTTAAATTGTAGTCGGGTTTTAGTTTTTAAACTTAATTTTTTATTACCATATCATTCTAAACAAAGTCCATCCATCGTTTCTTTGGTCTTCCTCTACTTTTATACCCATCCACTTTCATACTGAAAACCTTCCTCACGACATTTTTATCATTCCTCCGCATCACATGGCCCATACCACGACAACCGATTTCCACTCAACTTTACAGTCACCGGCGCCACTTGACACACTATGATTAAGTGAGTAACAGTGATAGCCATGTGGTGGTACAATCGACCTGATAAGTTAGAGATCTCTCTGACTTGTCATTATTGCCTATCATGCTGTCACATTATTTATGCCGCACGTGGGTCTCTGACTTGGCTTTAAATGTTGCAGACGTCTCTCTACCATGCTGATTTCCTCACGAAATTTTGCTTCAGCAAAGCAAGTGATGATTATACAAATACGTCATAATATGTCTTGGGTCCAAGCTCGGCACATTAGTTGTCACTCTCATCACTGCTATTGCAATATGCTTTGGAGTGCCCCAACACTGGGACATGAATAGAGTAGTTAACAAAAAAAATCTAATTAGTCCGTCAGATAGATTTCCAAAAAATATTGGAGATATTTTTTCTTTTTTCACGTAAACAAACAACGAAGACGATACAGTGCTTTGAAAACTCGTGTGACGTTATTTTCTGAGGCATTAGTATGACATTCTTTAGCGGTCAGTGACGTCACAACCTACCACTCAAATCATTGACGCATTTTAACTTCGTCAATTTTTATTGATTTGAAAAACAAAAAATACGTATCCAAAATTTTTCGATAATCTAACAGACGGAATAATTAGAATCATATTTTTTTATATCAGTAAACATGATTAGATGAATTTCTATCGGCTAATGGCGGCTTTCCCTATCTCCGCTTCGCTCGGCTTCAATGGTAGCAGCCTGACTATCACTCAGTCAGTAAATTCAAACCTTAGCTCGTTAGTATAATGGCACACTGAGTCGGCAAATGTTTACAATCTAAATGTTTAACACGGACGGGATAATTTGTGTCTCGGGGTTTGGAGAAGATTTTCTTTCTGTATTTGTAAATGTCTGAGAAGCTTAGTAACGGCTATTTTTATTCGGAAATGTGGTTTGGTAAGGGTAGCCTAGATTAAAGGGAGTTTGTCTAGGCAAAAGTAAGTGTTGGATTATGCTAATGAAGTTAGGTGATAGTGAGTGGGAGGTAAAAGACTTGAGCTTAATAATGGTGGCATTGTCTATATATTTTTTTAAAATAACTTAAATCCTACGTACAGACAACAATAATGGTACAGTCAACAGCAGAAGTAGATGAACACTATTTAAAGTTTCAAAGCAGGTTTTAAACAAAAAACTTTGTAGAAATAACGCGTTACTAACAAGTTATTGACGAGTTAGGAATATTTTGTTGAATAATCTTCAGAAAAATTAAAAAATATAGCTGGAGTTCTGTACATACAATAATATAAAATGCGAAATGTTAAGCTACTTCTGCTGTTGACTGTGCAACCTCGGGTTAGAAGCATTTTTTTTTTGTTTTTGGGGGGTGGGAAATCATCTAATAACATCTAACCCCTCCCACTCTTGTCAGGAGTGTCAGATTTCTACTGACTAAAAACCACCCATGTTGCTTCTTAGCCCTATACGTCGAAGTCTCAAATGTGAAACAGTTTCTAATGAAGGTGAGCACTAGGAAGGGTGTTTTGAAAATTCAGTCTCAATCCGAGATGGAAGTCTGTCATTTTTTATAAGAAACGTTGGACATGCTTATTTTAATAAAACTTTCACTGAAATTTCGCCTTTATCTTTCATCATAATTTAAGCAACATTTTATCAATGAGCCATCTTAATTCAAAGATTTATGTTCACCGAGAAAATCCCTTTGATTGAAGTTGCTTGTGACCCCTTTCTGTTTGATGTTGACTTTGAGTGAAATCAAGGATATTTTCAAGGAAAGATACACGTGAAAGATTTCCAATACAGTTAATCTACCTTTGTGTTTTATTCTTTAGTTACCTAGACGGCGACAGGCTCAGGAGATGGCGAGATGAACTCGACTCTTTTTCCAGTATTACGAGCATTGGATAGGGATAAGTGGAAAGAGGAAAGGAAGGTCTTTGCGCACGTCTTTGGCTCTTCGAGTTCAGTGTAACAATGCATTCAGGGTGCTAATGGGGCTGCCACGCTTCTGCAGTGCTTCGGGAATGTTTGCTGATGCGCACACTGATGGCTTTGTAGCGAGCCGCGTCGCTGCTGCAGAGGGTCTGGGGCAGCTCAAACAGTCTCCTGAGTGTCATTGCGGGCGGATTTGATTGCCGGGTCAAAATAATATGTGTTACTAACATAGTTATTAAGTTTTATGTTTACTAACAATCTATGGATGTTTTATGTCTGAAGTAAATAATAATTTGCAAAGTAGTGGGGCACATTAAGCTAAATAAAAAAAACTAGACCTCATAAATACTCGTATGATCGCAATGTTAGACCCGCTTGGACCACCAACCTTTACAAATATGTTTGTGCTAATAGTAATTAAATCGCATGACTATTACACTTAGGAAACACAAATAACATCACGCCTGTTATCCCAGAAGGGTTACGTAGAGGTGTGCCTTATAGTTCACCAAGTTTTCGCCAGTTATGTTATTTTTTTGGCGAGCTTATTAACATCAACCGTGCACGGGTTTTTCTCTGTACAAGTAATATTATACAGCAGATAGAAAACATCAACATAAGTACACACATGCCACAACTTACTAGAAACCGGGGTTTCTTCATTAGCAAAACTTATAAAATCAACATACTCGCACACGACTTTAGAGTGTACTACTCCTGTAACGAAAATGTTTGCGTAACTAACTTGAGAGCATTTGAGATCGTTCGTGTTTAGCGAGCCTAGCACCCATATAACGTATGTAATTTAAACGAGGGACATATTGAAACACGCTTATAAACACGATACTAATAAAATTATAAACAAAAAAACACTGAAAAAAAACACAAACGTAAAAAATAAAGTATGATCTATTTTCTATTCATATTTTGAAACTGGCGCAATAAACTTTTAAGCATGATCTATTTTCCCTTCATATTTTAAAACTGGCGTAGGACAATGGCAAAAAAACGTCTCAGGCTTCCTCTCTACCCGTCGTGGCTACGGGTTGTCGCAAAAGAGACCGCAGCCTCGACAAACCGGGCTAAGAAAGAACAAGGGTGGTTTTTAGTCAGTAGAAGTCTGATACTCCCTTTCGCTCTGCCCAAGAGCGAGATCCTAACCCCATTAAAAAAAACTTACTCTCTCGGAGAGGAGTGGACGGATGGTGATTAATCCACCGCCTGGGTGTGGGTTGGCAGATCTCACATGTCTTCGATTTTTTGGTTCTAAGACATTCCGGTTTCCGTACGATGATGGTGAAGATGATGATGTCTTCCTTCACCGTTTGAGTGCTAATACGTCTTCCTGGGTTCGATCCCACGACTCACTGTTCGTAAGTCGGGTCGCCACCACTGGGCCACCACTGCCCTAAGTCTTGTAGTGAAGAGAAATTTAATATTAGCTGTGTGTATAGTGCTGTGTGTGTATTTATGATAAAAAAACATATTGTTAAAGCAGCTTCGCGAGATTGGTAAAAATCATTTCATGTGCCAATACCAAAAAAATCAACTACCACAAAAATCATAAAAATGGCATGATTTTTTGCACAACTATTTTTATTAGAAGTACACCAACAAAATAATCTCACTAGAGCACGTACCCATCAGCTTTTCCGGCTTTCTTAAAAAAAAACAGATTGTCACAACGAAATAAAACTATGGAATATTTTTATACAGTGGACACTTTTTACCCGACTGCGGCGAAGCCCAAAAGGAGGGTTATTTCGCTCCGTATAAAATACTGGTGTTCTGCGGCATATGGGAAGACTGGAAGCTAACCCGAACATAGTAAGGAAAAGGCTAGCCAGATAATAATATATCAATAAACCTATTACTCAACTAAAAAAATGCGTGTTAAAACCATTTGAACGTGTGAAAAAAATAGCAAGTTCCCCATAACCTACTGAAAGGGGAGGATCAGGTGGACATCCAACTGTCATTACATAATGATTGGCAGGTGGCAATGGCCTATCGTTGGTCATCCTTCCCGAGGTTGTGTGCATTCATTGTAAGACCTCCAGGGAGAACGCCCGATGATTTTCATTTTGAGGCTACTTTACCTAATGGGGCAAACTGAAACATGTGTAGTAGAATTTATATTTTAAACTGTAAAACTTAGTTTATTGAACAACGTTTAGACCTGCCACAAGGCTTCACATCATGGGCTGCGGGATGTTGTAAGAGATACCGCGGCTTTGACGTAATGGGCTAAGAAGGAACATGGGTGGTTTTTAGTCAGTTAAAGTCTGACACTCCTTTTCGCTCTGCCCAAGAGCAGAGGGGTTATTTAATGATTTTCCACCCGCCAAAAAAGATATCTCTCTACAAATAGGACAATTTTAGGATAACACCGCTCGGTTTAAAATTTGAATGTAAAAAGGTACTAAAGTAAAAAGCTACAAAAAAGGCACATTTACGTAAAATAACATAATATTTTCCTCACCATATTTCTTTAAAGTCGAAACAAGCACAAACCATAAAATTATGTAAAATAACTCAAATAATATCAAAATAGTTTACAGCTTGTACGTCTGCAAACTTTGACACTACAAAAGTTAAAGTAAATTCGGTGTGTGCAAAGCTAGACTGAATGTTTAATTGTTTGTTCGTTTGTAATATCTTTTGAGTTTTCTGCTGATATTTATTTAGCTTAAAATGTGAGAAATACGGGTTATAACTCAATTAGTAAGGAGTTAATACAGTTCCGTTGACTAACCTGAAGTAACTGTTCTTTGGCTACTTATAAAGGGTGTAAAAGTACCCTTAACGCAGACAAAGGGCACTTGTTCTCCCCACCACTGCGATATTTTTTTTGTTCTAGTTAGACCATACCTGTGAACCACCTAATTACGGAAATATGGGGTTCAAAGTTTAAAATTTTTCACAGCTGTTTTTGTAAATACTAGTTTTTTTCTTTTACTGTTCCCGTTTAAATAGTCAAAGCATTCACTAGCACAATGTTTTAAGAGAGCTACATTGAGTTTTACCGTAAAAAAATAGATTTATGTCCCCAAAAAAAAAGTCTTTTCCTAGCAAACATTTTTGCGTAGGGGTACTTAGTTTGATGTACAGAATGCTTGGTTGACGGCTGTGATCGGCGGCATTGTCAAGTAAAGCTTTGAGAAACAAAATTACCTTCTAAAGAAGACTTAACTTTAAATATAACTTTACTAAGCGGAATGGAGAGGAAGCGTACGGAAACCAACCAATTATATTGGTGTGAAGTCTACATCGCGTCTCTCGTCTCCGCTTTCATTGGTCGACTCTTGCGCATCTTCTCTCCGCTCCGCTCGCCACCCTTTTGGCGGACTCTAACTGCTCCACTCAGAGACGTTTAATGATTACTTAAGCTGAAGGTTTGTCATGCCAAATCATTACTTATTGACGACTTACGTAATCATTAAACAACTCAGAATGCGGCAGTAAGCCTAAAGGGTTGAACATTACTAAAACAAAAAAACTTAAGTAAAATCGGAAACGAAAACAAATATTGACATTTTATTGACACTCCAAGTAAACCCTAAAGTCTGAGATACAAGATTTTTTACGACCGAACGGTTTATGTTTGAAACTTGACATGCGGCCAGTACCTTCATAAGTTTTATGATGTTTAGCGAAAGACACTCAAGCGAACGAGACACAAACAAAACTCAGTCTTGCATTCTACTAGAAGTAAATGTGTGACAGGTTTTTTTGACTTTTGTCTTGATAAGGGCATTTTTAGACCGAGTCTGACTAGCTATAATTTTTTCACTATTATTTTGCATTTGACAGCTGATTATACAACTAGAAGGGAAGTCACTAATAAAATGATGAGTAATAGAGAACTATGGAAAAAATGGTATTGAGAACCTCCTTATTTTGAAAAGTCGGTTAAAAAATACATGCTGTTTCATGTAACATAATATAACATCACGTCAGTAATTCCTGAAGAGTTAGGCAAAGGTGTAGGTACCTAATAGAACACCCATATTTCGCCAGTAATGTTTAAGTCTCATGAGTTAAAATACATAGTTAAATGTACTATAACTTACCTAATCCAACCACTAAAACTCATGAAAGCCAGAATTCTTATTTATTACGAAAGAATTCTCAATTCACCCAACATTTTAACAAAATATGAATTACAAGTTTTCCAACTCCTTAAGTCACTTCACATTTAACTAAGCATTAAATATGAAATCTTTTTAATCTGTTAATGTATTGATAAAGTTTCTTTACATTCAACACCTCAGCCAGGTTTCGACTTAATTAACAAACACGAAACGGAGTCGGAAAAACTTAAGCGCGCTACGGATTTGTACACGAAGGGTTCCGTACTAATGTGCACAAGCAACTTTAACTTTGACAATTTTTTTTGTTGTTATAGCAGGTAAAAAAAAATGGACTGTGCAAAGAATGATATGACAAGAAAAGCGGTGTCTAATAAGATGACAAGTAGGTTAAAATAAAAAGAGTATGAAGAAAAAGATGTCCGGCGACCCCAAAAGCATTGGAATACGAGCAATATAATTCTGATGTTATAGCGGCCATATTATACTCTCTGTGAATATTTTAAGATATTGCCAATTTATTTGGTACTACCAATCCGCACCTGGCCCGCGTGGTGGATTATGTCCCATCTTTCTCCTAGAGAGGAGGCCTGAGTCCCTGCAGTGGGAACTTTATAGGCTGATGATGATGATGACATAAATTTGTGTTGTTAAATGTTTAAATAGTAATGTCAATTGAAAAGGGCGTAGACAGTATCAAACACTGTCAGTGCGTCATGCGTGGTATTTTAGTGGCTAGATTTCTTTTTTTATTGCGGCACGCAAACCGCACTATTCCCAAACCAGTATATATGACACCATTAATACGGTTCAAATGATAGAGTTTTCAGACAGACGCCTAGGCGTCTGTCTGAAAACTGCGATTTGCCAAAGAGCCGAGCTTTAGTTAAAATCCCGTTGGAACCCTAAAAATGATTTTGAATAATTAATTTGAGCAAGCTCACGCCGCGGATGGGTTTTTAAATATTTATGCTCGTAAATATTTCACTTTTAGTCGTAACTTTATCAACTTTTTGGTCGTAATGGGTTACTTAATAACTTCGTAGTAGCATTTGATTTAGACCTGAATTAGTATTTATGTTGTATGTTATTTTAGTTTGCGTTTTAATAGACTTTTTGGTGTAGAAAGAGGCTAAGAGTACAACTGTATTCACAACTATTACGTTAGTAAAATTATAATTATTTTGATAGCGAAATCTACAAACACAAACAAAACAAATTAAATAACAGTTAAGAGTTTATATTACTACCTTATGCTATTGCATACGGCTTTGCCAACGAAGAGTTCAGTAATTCGTGTTCGTGGTACCAAGATAAAAAACACTGTAAATTATTTTAATCTAGGTGCAAATCTATCCGTGTGCCTAATTTCGTTTTAATCCGATCTGTGGTTTTTACGAGAAACAGAAGCAAACAACCATCCCCACAAACGAACAACGTTTTGATCTAAAGCGCTCATACAGTTATTGGTTGTACTACCTACACATAGACACCTATTTAGTTCCATCAGAAAGCACCGTTAGATTAATTATCGGATTTCAGTTACCAATTAGTGCAACGAGATTGATTTTAGGGCATGGCCTAACATTAATTACAGATAACATCTTGTCACACAGTGGGTGCCTGAAAACAGGACATCCGCATGAGAACCAAGGTTACCTACATAGCCCAAAGAATTGACAAACTTAAGTGGCAATGGGCAGGGCACATTGCTCGCAGAACGGATAGCCGATGGAGCTGGAAAGTTCTGGAGTGGCGACCGCGAAACCGAAGACGTTGCGTTGGAAGGCCTCCCACAAGGTAGACCGATGACCTGGTTAAGGTTGCTGGATCTGCTGAATGCGAGACGCACGGGACCGGTCAATGTGGCGACACTTATAGGAGGCCCATGTCCAGCAGTGGACGTCTTTTGGCTGAAATGATGATGATGATGAATAGCAATTTGCCCGACACGGAAATTAAATCCATGTGGTCATGGATCATGGTCATGCCCCGCAGTCCCGATTGGGACCACTAGACCAAAGAGGCAGTTTAGTCTCACAAACTCCTTTCATCTGGTTCACGTTCATACGTCATACACACTGGTCCTTAATGAAGAATCGTTATACTAATGAGGTCAGTATCATTAAGATTATTAATTCATATTGTAAACCTTCCGTCATATATATATACTCTGAATGTACCTTGATTCAGAAAATTAAATTGTGCAACGAATTTTGATACTGTTTCCTGGTGAATTAAACAAAAACATATTGCCCTCAGCGCTCACAAAAACATGAAAATTCTATTTAATTTATATTTATTATGTAGGTACATTGACCGTTTTGTTTTTCAAGTCAAATATCTTTTTACACTTTTAATTTACAACGCCGACTTCAAAATACATTTCGTAAAATAAAGTTATCTTAACATTGTATTAAAAAGAGCTCTATAAAACATTTTATACTTGTTTCGGATATAACTTTTAATGGAAGCCGTTTTCAGAAACACGTCCAACTTAGTTGTTTTGTAACGAACCTGGTTTTCAACTTGAGCGTGGGGAAATGTGTCGAATTTTAAGAATCTAATAATGATGAAGAGAGTGTTATTCTGCTACTTTTCTTCCTTGTTTGTTCTTTGTTACCATGGGCTTAAGAATTATGTTAAGTTGCTGAAGTACGCCTAAGGACTACGTTAGATTGGGTTGCGGGTTGTTCACAAGTTACCGCGGCCTCGACATACAGGGTGTAAATTAACCCTTCACACTTAACGTCAACCAAGCATTCTGTACATCAAAATAAGTATCCCTACGCAAAAATTTTAGCTGGAAAACGACTTTTTTTTTGGAGTTAAAAATCACATTTTACGGTAAAACTTAATGTAGCACTATTAAAACATTGTGCTAGTGGATGCTTTGAATACTAAACGGGTCATGGAGGTAATTTAAGTAAAGTAAAAACCTGACAAGCTAGTATGTATTTACAAAAACAGTTGTGCAAAATTTGGAACTTTGACCGCCAATATCTCCGTAACCAGGGGGTTCCCAGGTATGGTCTATAACCAAAAACTGATCGCAGTAGTGGGAAGAACAGGTGCCAGTGGTTTTTTTTTTTATTATTTTTTTTTTGGTGGGTGTAAAATCATCGAATAACCCCTCCCGCTCTTGGGCAGAGCGAAAGGGAGTGTCAGACTTCTACTGACTAAAAACCACCCATGTTCCTTCTTTGCCCTCTATGTCAAGGCCGCGATAACCAGAGGACTACCCGCAGTCCCGACAGGCGTCGGCCCTTTCGGGCCCCTCCCATGTTGCTGACATCTCTTTGAGGCGCGCGTGGAACACGAACGCGCCGTCGACACGGCCTGTTTTCGTCGTGAGACGGACGGACGGCGAGTTAGCCCATCACTCACCATCCACAGGCCCGCGTCTACGGTGGCCGGAGGTCATCGCGGGACCCCCGACGCCCGGAGCGCCTACCGCGGCGGCTGGGACGAGAGGTTCTCTCCCTCTCACGTTCCGCCACCTCCTTCGCCAGCATCACTGCTTCGCAGAAGGAGGCAACGGCGTCCCATTCCTCCTCGCCCCGGACCATGGCTTGCACCAGGGCCGGGCGCGAGAGGTCGCCGCCGCCGATCGCCGCTACGAGAACACGGCGGGGCTCCGCCCAAGCGGGGCACACCTCCACTGTGTGCTCCACCGTGTCCTCCGGCCGATCCTCACAATGGTGGCATCCGGGCGTTTCCTCCCGCCTGATTCGGTGCAGGTAGAACAGGTGCCCTTCGTTTGCGTTAAGGGTGCTTTTACACCCTTTATAGAGCTAAGAAGGAACATGGGTGGTTTTTAGTCAGTAGAAGTCTGACACTCCCTCTGCCCAAGAGCGGGAGGGGTTATTTTGATGATTTCCCACGCCCCTCCAAAAAAAAAAGACTATGTTAAATCTTTTTATTTTGAAGACTTAATTTTTTTTGTGTCTACGTGTTTGTATCATTAATCAGTTATCGTCTAGGTACTTAGCCCAAACTATGTTTATTTATTTCAGGAAAAACAAACAGTAGCACAATAAAAATTAAACATAATATCTTAAATCTAACATTTTTAAAGAATTATGCTACCATTTACGACCACGTTTTCCGCGGATTACAATTTTAAGAATATTAAAACTAGCTAGCAACATACGAGTATTTGTAATACAAAACCTTTAACACAATACATTTTTAAGCAAAGGAATTTTATCCTATCTTAAACAATGGTCATTAACCTAAAATGTTGGAGTCAGTTTACCTACCTACTTTACCGGATCCAGCTAAATACCAGTATTTTTATAGAGGACAAGCTTGTCTCATCTCTACATTCCAAGTCGAGATAAGACAATCAGTAAATAATACTATAGTCCTTGGGAGTGGTGGTTAATATATCATATAGCAAAATAAAGCACCGTGCTTAATACACATAACATAAAGCAAATGCTATCATGGCTCCCACAAGTTGCTATTTGCTTATTGTTTTTCATCGCACTCATGCATGCATGATATGCCTACGCGTTTAAAATTCACGTGCTTTAATAAAGCATATAAAATCACGTGACACTTAATATATAAATCATTAAGCATTAAGCAAGTGATTGCCTTAAAGCAACTTTGAACACCACTAGTCCTTGGTAAGTCTGGTTATCAAAATGTTAGGCGTCCAGCGTCGCATAAGTCGTTACAGGAAATGTGCCTGCCTAGGTTTAAACCCACGATTAACGGCTCGTTGTCAGGGCGGCCAACACTGGGTGACCACTGCTCTAGATCATTACAATGCAGCTGTAACTATTTCACTATTCACAGTCGTGACTAAAGCAGATAAAAAATTCAAAGTGAAACTAAAGACGTTACTCTCAAAGTATCGCTAACGACGTGTACATACAGCTTAAGTATAATATCTTTTAGCCCATTCTCAGAACGCTCTCTTAATATCAAATAGGATTTTTTATATAAAAAAACTTCACGAACCGTTCCGAACACAGTTTACCCACTTTTGTTTTACGATGATTCAAAGACAAAAGAGAATTCTGCCGCAAAGTTATCTTTTATAAGTTTTAACAGTATTTTTTGCGGCGACGCGCTACTGAAATATTTTTTACTGTTTTTTAAAAACTAAGAGCTCATTGGGCAGAGTTTTATAAGTGAAGCATCTCTCGCGAAGAAAATTGTTTTTTACATTTTTTGAAGAAAATAATAATTTATACGCTTTGCTTTTGATGCATCATCTGCGTAGCCTTTACCAACTTACTTAACCTTAGGTCTCTCATCGTATAAATCTTCTCGTGTTGACCTATCAAAATATCTTAAAATCAGTGCTATTGAACACGCTTTGACGTGAAATAAATCGGAAGTATGGACGCATGTAGATGTTGCGTTATATTACAAAGAAATCCGTATTAAAACTGACTATTTTGTAATCGATAATAAGAAATATTATATTCCCATATACTTTTCATTTGTAAGACGCGCGATGGAGTGAAGGATGGAATTTCATTCAGCTTGCCACGACAAAAAAAAACTGCAAACCAAGGAACAAACACATTTAAAAGATTTAAAAAAAGTAGGAAGCATGCAGGCCCAGTTAGATATAAAATGAATTGAAAATGAATTGAATTGAATGTTTTTTTAAATATTTAATTGTCGATCGATCGTATAATGTGTCCAAAAACGTTCATCTGCTTAAAAGTTACGAGGGAACAAAGAAACGGACATTCCCCATACACACAGGTCAAACGCATAACCTATCTTGCAGGCTTCACTGCAGTCGCGTAAAAAGAGCATTACAACACCTAACCACTCAACGAACAGACTAACTCAAGTGTTCCAAAGTACAAAGACAAAAATTAAAACAATAACTGAACTGTCACTAAACTATTCAACTACGGGATAGTGTTTAAGCCAAAAGCTTTTACATCCAAGATGATAATAAGTTCCACAGTTAAACTTCTCAACTATGTCGGCGTTACGAAGTTAGCATGATGGTGATAGCATGTAGAATGACGGGAACTTCTTAGCCGTTGGTTTTATCCAAGGAAACATGCTATGAATGTGCTTAAATATTAAGTACCGAGAAATTAAGATTAACAGAGGTTGTGGTTAAATAAAAACAACCACTCGGGTTAAACCACACTAATGCCTTGATCACACGTACCGAATAAACCGGTGAGACAGTTAATTGTTTCTCGGCCGAGACAGTGATGTAAACGAGTAGCTGTTCACATATATTTTTAACCGACTTCTAAAAAAAGAAGGAGGTTCTCAATTCGGATGTTTATATATATATATTTATGTTTGTTCGGGCATAACTCCGTAGCTTGCTAACCGATTTGAAAAAATATTTTTTGTTGGAAAGGGCTGTTGTCCCAAATGGTCCCATATTATGGAAATTGGAAAAGCGGTTTTTAAAAAATCAACAAAACTCAAAAAAAAAACTACATTGAAACGATCTTTACGTCTCCGTCGTTTACGAACCGATTTGGAAAATTCTTCTTTTATTCGAAAGCCAATGCTTTCCTATTGGTCCCATAATCACCAGGTCGGGATCAGATGATGGAATCTTGGTGAAATCGGGAAAACTCAGAAAAATGTACAGCGATTTTGATATTTTCTCTCTAACAAGCTGATCTGATGGTAGAATGGTTCTTATGTAACCGACATCAATACGACCTCGCAAACTTCGGGGATTACAGGCGTGATGTTTTGTTATTCTACTAATAAATACAAAACTTTGCGAGGTCGTATTGATGTCTAAATGATAGCAAATGGATTAGGATTGTTAACATCACATGTCTGTTTTTTTTTAATTGTTTTATTTAAAATTGTATACGATGCTATAAAACCAAATTAAATTTAACTATAGCCATATCCACATAGATATTGTACAGGAACAAAAAATAACAAATAATAAACAAAAAAACGAAAAGTTGCCTTTCGTGCATCATCAACCAAAACAAGCTCAAAAAAAATCATCTTTCTTTCATCCTTTCACAGAAACTCAAACATACATCAACCTACTTAGAAGCAAACAAATCACATTCCGGTGTCGATGCCAGTAGAGTACTCGTATTCAGCATGGCAAGGGCACGAACTAATGGAGAATTAAAGTGGGATACAGTGCGTGTAGAAAGAACATCTAATAAATTGTGTCCACGTGGTCTCAGTTGTTATTTGGGCATGGGAGGAACAAAAATACTCATAAGTCTCTCTCTCTCTCTCTCTCTCTCTCTCTCTCTCGTAATGTGTGGTCATCCATCCACAGACCGCGCTTACGTACCTTGGGTACGTAAGCGCGGCTTAGCCTGAACATTGATCTGACCGGCTCTTACATCTTGCCATGAGCTTCTCATGACAAAGACACATTGTAACTTGTAAAAGACTTCTTATTGGGCTCGTGGTTGCATGCTCTATAGCTTCTTCTATATGATGCGTATAAATAGGAATGTTGACTTAAAAAAATGTGATTCTAATTAGTCCGTCTGTTAGATTATCGAAAAATATTGGATACGTACTTTTTGTTATATCAAATCAATAAAAATTGACGAGGATAAAACGCGTCAAAGATTTGAGTGAGGGAAGGTGACGTTACTGACCGCTAAAAAATGTCATACTAATGACTTAGAGTATGACGTCACACTAGTTTTCAAAGCTCTGTATCGTCTTCATTGTTTGCTTACGTGAAAAAAAAAAAATACGTGTCCAATAGTTTTTGGTAATCTATATGACGGACTAATTAATATTATTAACTGCGTCTGTGACCATTTAACAAATTTTAATGCAATTCATATTATCATCCAATTAAGATTCTGAAAAGCGGCCATTTTAGGCCCCAAGTTCTTGAAAATATATAAAAAAAAATTAAGTACATAAAATTATTTGCTCCCAAAAATAACCAGTTCTATTCTCAATACCGAGTTGTCACAACAATCCTAATAAAGCTGTATTCACACAGCTTTCATCCACCAGCTGCAACCGAGCATAAGTACCTCGTTTAGCGCATAGTAATGCATTCCTGACGAGTAAGCCATTTTGCACAAATGTATACACAGCCGTACAGTGTGTTCTATAAAAACTTGCCTAGTGCGAATTGGACTCGCGCACGAATGATTCCGTACAATTACCTGTACAACATTAGACACAGTATTCAACATCATCTTCCTGTCTTTAGCCCATTCTATTTACAGAAAACGAAAAAAAAACACGTTTGTTGTATGTCCCACTATTTTATCCTATTTTAGTTTATAAAAATACTCAGTAGCAGCAACGGAGGCTGGATTTGTGTAGCTCGCCGTCCGTCCGTTAGCTCACTGTACGTCCCTCATATGACGACGACAGGCCGTTTCGACGGCGCGTTCGTGTTCCACGCTCGCCTCAAAGAGATTTCAGCAACATGGAAAGGGCCCGCAAGGGCCGACGCCCGTTTGGGCTGCGGGTTGTTGTAAAAGATACCGCGGCCTCGACATAAAGTGCTTAGAAGGAACATGGGTGGTTTTTTCATCAGTAGAAGCCTGACACTGCCTTTCGCTGTGCCCAAGAGCGGTGTGTGGGGTTATTTGATGATTTGCCACCCCCCAAAAAAAGAAACCTGGATTTGTGTCCGGTTGTTGCAATAGGCTCGCCCCCTATTACATGGAATAGGGTAGTTAACAAAAAAAATCTAATTGTCTTTTGCCTTTGCGTCCATTTTCGTCATGATATAGTTTCTAAAACTTAGCTAGCTAAGGCTAGGCAAGTAGGTAGATACAAAATTTATCTCGATTAAAAATAGCATAACTTTCATGCCATGTCAATGTAGGAAGAAATGGAGCTAGAACTTTCTTGGATGGATCCAGAGTTACATATCTTCGATTTTTTGGTTCTAAGACCTGCCGGTTTCTTCACGATGTATAATTAGTTCACCGTTTTGAGAGCAGTGGTGAGACTGGGTTCGACTTATTTATTCTTAGACTATAACGTTAATAATAAAATATTCGTTCGTGTTCCGCACGCCACAAAACGATGTCAGCAACATGGAACGGGCCAACCTCCAAAAAAAAGCGCGTGTTGAATGTATAGGTATTGTATTTTATAATTTTCCGCAAACTAAAGTTATGAAAGTCCAACACACACACAAAATACTGTCGCTGCCTTTTGCCCTGTTAAAAAAAAAGATAGACCAACATGCTATTCAATTTAGAAATAGATTTTGTTATTTTATCCCTCTGTAAAAAGTTCAGTATATTTCATTTTGATAAAACATTGCTGAAAATGAAAGCTTCTTTATTTAATTATTTATTTATTTATTTTTATGTGTTTTTTATTCAATTTCAGAGTTATTTTCAGATGATTTTTACTCTTAGGTGTAGTGGTCGCAAGAGCTAATATATACTTAAAGCCAGGAAGTTTTCTACCAAATCTAGAGGGAAAGTACTGTAAATACTATATATAACGAATTTTGTTCAAGAAAACAGCCTTGTATTTAAATAAAAAACAATTCTGCTTCCATAGATAGGTATATTTATGTATGATAAGTAAATGAACCGGTTTACACCCGACAAAAATTACAACTTAGTACTTTCATGGGATCAATCGATGGGCTGCGGGATTTTGTAGGGCTGTGGGATGTTGTAAGAGATACCGCGGCCTTGACATAAAGGGCTAAGAAGGAACATGGGTGGTTTTTAGTCTGTAGAAGTCTGACACTTCCTTTCGCTCTGCCCAAGAGCGGGAGTTATTTGATGGTTTCCCATCCCCCAAAAGAAAGGCATCAGTCGATGGGTTTAATCATAAGGATCTAATCTCTTTAATAAATATGCTGAATGAAATGAAAACAAATTCATATAATTTTAACTTATTAATTCAATTAAACAAGATAATGTACGTTAACGTGAAGGTCCATCAGATAACAGTGAAGTAAGATTCTCTTTCAACGATTGCTGCTGTATTTCTCAAAACTCCCATGAGAAATATGGTTGTCGGTCCACGTCTACGAAGCAAAACGATGCAAATATCTTGAAATTTGTAACAAAACTGCCAAATGTGGATACCGAAATACATCACATTATTATGACATCCATTGATTGGGCTTACATACACACAAATAAACATAAAACTTAAAAACAATGATAAAACATGAAGGCTCGACAAAAAAACTAATTATCCGACATGAATGGTTAGGTAGTAGTCATACGCCTGTCGGGGCTCCTGGTTGTTCAAAAGCCACACAAAAGGGCTTAGTAGGAACATGGGTAGTTTTTAGTCAGTAGAAGTCTGACCTTCACTTTCGCTCCGCCCAGAGCGGGAGGAGTCATTTCATGATTCTCCACCGTCAAAAACGTAGTTAAAAAACTAAAAAACCCGACTGAAAAAATTGAAAAGCAAAATACAAGCACATTTTAAATTAAACAAAACTTGGAAGCAGGCGGGGTTCATTCTATTTTCATTTCATAATTAAATATTCAAAATCCGCAATTTTTCTTTTGTTAAATTTTAATGTAGCCAGTGAATCGAATCTAACGACGTATATTTTATTCAAATCCCTTCATCCGTTTAGGAGTTAGGAGGAAACAAATAAATGGACCTACAAACATACATACACGCCAAACACATAACCCCTTCTTTTGGGCTTCGCCGCAGTCGGGTAAAAAAGGTAGGTTATGATTTTCAATATTTCATTGATCGCATTCCACTTAACGTAATGTAATGCAAAGTTTAAAATGATTGGAAACACGGTGCCAATCTGTTGCATCTGTATATCGCATTGCAGATCAATTAAAACAGAGATTCGATCCGGGGCAATATAAGTCAATTATAATTGCCGTTCCATTTTTTTAAAGCACATTTTTGGTATGCAACTCAACTTAGCTTTCGTCGTTACATACGTAACGTCACGCCTGTATTAGGGATGTTGACTGTCTTAAAAAACTATGGTTCTAATTAGTCCGTCTGTTAGATTATCGTAAAATATTGGACACGTATTTTTTGTTTTATCACATCAATGTAAATTTACGAAGATAAAACGCATCAGAGATTTGAGTGGGATTTGTGACGTCACTAACCGCAAAAATGTCATACTAATGTCTTAGAATATGACGTCACACGAGTTTTCAAAGCACTGTATCGTCTTCATTGTTTGCTTACGTGAAAAAAGAAAAAATATATTGTGTCCAATATTTATTGAAAACCTATCTGACGGACTAATAAGATTTTTTTAGTCCCTATCACCAAATGGTTGGGCAGAGGTGCACATTTTGTTAGGTATGTTTAAGTAATATGTAATAGTGAGCAAACTTATTGCCATTTTGTTAGCTATGTTTAAGTACCATGTAATAGTGAGCAAACTTATTGCCATTTTCAGTCGCAAAACTGTCAGTCCATAAAATCAAAATCAAAATATTTTTATTTCACATAGGCCTACATGGGCACTTATAAAACGTCGACAAAAAGGTGCTCGGTTCGATGCATTGGTCGATTCCTAAGGAGAAGAACCGGCAAGAAACTCCAAAGGTTAGTCTTTTAATCATTTAAAATCGATTGGGTTAACAATAAGTTTAACAATAAGGTCCAGACATAATCTTGGTATAATACACACATGAATACCATGCAGATTAATGCCTGAGATGGTCTTTTGAAGAAAGCACCACACAGATAAAAGTGCAACATAAAAACTGAAAGATGTTTTATTCAAATCATATTATGATAGGTAAAGTTTCTAGATCTCTTAATAATAATAATTCATTTATTTTCAGGTAATGCAAACCTCACATCATCATCATTATCAGCCTGTAATGTTCTCACTGCTGGTGAAACGAGTGTAATCCACCACGCGAGTACGGGTTGGTTCAGTGCAGATTACATACCTTAACCTAAATATTCAAATACTAATAAAATGATGTTAGTAAATGCCACTTAAAATTATGTTAGTTCAACTTCATCATCATCATCAACAGCTCATTAATGTTCCCACTGCTGGGACACAGGCGTCCTCTCTTTGAGAGGGAATGGACTATAATCTACCACGCGGGCCCAGTGCGGATTGGTAGATGTCACAAGTCTTTGAATTTTTTGGTTCTAAGACATTCCTCACGATGTTTGCCTTCAACATTTTGAGAGCAGCGGTGATGAAATAAATTACACAAAGTAATGTGCCTACCTGGATTCGAACCCACGACCTACTGTTCGTAAGTCGGGGCCGCCACCACTGGACCACAGTTCAACTTCACTTTCACGATAATTTGTGAATTACGTGTGGAAGTACTCCACAGTGACGTAATTCTATGAAATCTTGAATCTATGAATCATGCGCTATAAATTTTTAACGAGCGAAGAGAAAAAGCCAAATTATGTTCTTTCTTTTAAAAATATATGCGACCGTATTAAATCCATGAATTCAGTTAAATATAACTTTCTATAAATACCCATAAAACGTCCATAAAATAAATCATCATTCTCACACGCGTCCCATAACCTCAAAAACCCAAACATTTTCCTTTCACTTTACCAAGAAACATTGAACATTTATTATTTATAAAAAAAAACCGAATTTCTTTGGAACGATTACAGTCGTGGCTATAATAACTTCGCCATTACTCAAGTTACCTAACGACCCATGCTACCTTCATGCGATTGATACCGTAACTACAGTTTTATAGCCTGTGTCACTGAGCAGAGAAGTGTAAGAAGAACCATATTGGAAAAATCCGCATTAAAGCCGTTCTCTGCCCGTAAGCTTGTGGGCGACATCTTTTCGTCTAAAATTCCGCAGTGTCTTAAGACAAGGGTCTATAACCAGTGTGTGTTGCCAGTGATGACTTATGGCTCAGAGACATGGTCCTTAACTGCTGGCCTCATAGAGAAGCTCAGAGTCACGCAACGAGCCAAGGAGAGAGCTATGCTCGGAGTTTCTTTGTACGATAGGATCCGAAATGAGGAAATCCGCCGAAGAACCAGGGTCACCGACATATCTCTCAGAGCAAGTTGAAGTGGCAATGGGCAGGCCACATCGCTCGAAGAACCGACGACATCGTGAGAGTTGCGGGCAACCGGTGGATGCAAACGGCAGGCTGCCGTTCTGTATGGCGTTCTATATGGGAGGCCTTTGTCCAGCAGTGGACGTCTTATGGCTGATGATGATGATGATTATAAAGCTTGTGGGCCGGGCGGTATATAAATAGCCACTCAATTAATCTTCTGGTTACGCCGCGCTCGCCTAGGTGGTTCTGTGGATGTGGGACCACCCATTACACTGAATTTCCTCCTTGCCTCGGAATACACGTTAAGGCGTTGATACGGGGCGGTCATTTGTAAATCTTTGACAGTCTTTAATAGGTAGTCAGTGTCCCGAAAGTTTAACAACCAGTCTTACCGAGGAGTACATTACCCAATACTAACTTCAATTCACTTTCTACCTCTAATAAATATAAGTGTAAGTGTCTATATTAAATAATATGTTGTTAAAATTTTACTTAATTTTGTTATGGAAGAGCGGAGTCTTCTAATAAAAGCATTGTTTGCTTAAATGAAGGCTCCAATCATAAATTATTTTTTGCTATCTTGTTGAAGAAATAAACAATTTTGTTTTTTTTTTGATAAGATCATATTTTTATGCATATTTTTTTCACGTCGGGTATCAAAATCATTGTTGGAGTTGCAAATACTATGTTGCAACTTCTGTGTATTTTTTTATACTTGTATGTTGCCGAAACAACAGCCATAATGGTTACCAGCGATACGTTTTTGGATACAACGCGTTTTCGCAATAAATCTGAGACGTATTAGTTTTTGGGTTTTATCATCATTTTGTGAACACTTCGTTGGCTCGACTTATGCTCGGTTTTGAAGATTGATTAATAGGATAATTGTGGTGTTTTAAAGCCTTTTTTTAGTTGATTTTGGGAGATGTTTTGTATTTTCTTTGGCTAAATTTCAACTTGATTATGTCACCTACTTTCACAATTAATGGTAAAGATAGTCTATTGGTGTGACTATCGGACTGCCAAGTCATAAGTCTCGAGTTCAAACTCAACACATATACCTCTGATATTTAGAATTAATTTTCGTATTATATAATATCACTAGCTTCGGTGAAGAAAACCATCGTAAGGAAACCAACGTGCCCGAGATATAATTCTCAAAAGCATGTAAAACCAAGTCAGAGATCCATAAGTGGTAAATAAATATTTTGTTCTTTCTTTCTGTTTTTTATATAAGTTTGACACCAGAACCACATGACGATTAAAGAAGACACAATTATTTACCGCTGTTTTTGCATCACATTGATCTTTTCATATAATGCTAAATAACTATTCTGTATGCCAAAGGGAAAATTAAATAGAAAGCGGCGTGATATTGATAGCAAACAATAGAATTCTGATAATCATCCTTTGTATAAACATAACCCTATTGAGTCGTGTTAGAAATTGTATTATTACCTTTCCAAGAATTACCCAAAAAGTCTTATTACTGTGTTCGAAGTTAATCATTATTAAGTGTCGAAAGTTGTACAGATTCATGATCATTTTGTAATATGGTTTAATTAGGAACTTCTGTAATTTATTTATGTAGTCCAAAAGTTCCTTTTCAAAAGTCTAGGTTACCTATCTAGATTTCGAACACAATTTTATTGCTCTAATTGATGAAATAAACAATTTTATTGATGTAATAAAGATAATGGTTACGAACGCGTGTCGAATTTGTGATAGCTATAATTTTGTACCGAGTACAGGATTATAGGCAAGTTTCAGAAGTAATAGGGTTCATATTTGAATATACAGCTGGGCTATGAAAACCTTGGCCGGACTATCTTCATCATCATCATCATTCCAGCTAAACGACGTCCACTGCTGGACATAGGCCTCCCCCAGGTGTCGCTACAGTGACCGGCCCCGTGCGTCTCACATCCAGCGGGTCCAACATTCACCAAGTCATTGGTCAACCGAGTGGGAGGCCTTCCAACGCAATGTCTTCCAGTTCGTGGTCGCCACTCCAGAACTTTTCGGCCCCATCGGCCATCCGTTCTGCGAGCAATGTGCCCTGCCCATTGCCACTTAAGTCTGGCGATTCTTCGGGCTACGTTGGTAACCTTGGTTCTCATGCAGATGTTGTCATTTATGATTCGACCACGCAAGGAGACATTTAGGATCTACTATTAAAACGGAAAAGTTTTAAATGACAGTTTAATGTTGTTGCTGCCTCGTTGCTCTAGTGGTCACCAACGCAATTGCTGAGCATGAGTGTTAATAATCCTAGAAGCCTAATCTACGTCTGCGAGGCTTACACGCAACCGAATATCGTTTGTTTCTTTCTAACCCTTGAAGCTAGCACGTCGTGCTCTTACGCCAACTCTGTGGTCAACGGAATCTAGTGGACGGTGCCCTTTTCGTTAAGGTAAATCCCCTTTTTTTGATTTATTACAGTATAGCACGCCTGCGAGACGTATGTTTAGGCTTTAGGTAACTTATTTAGCTTTTATGATTTTACTTTTGTTTGTTTTTCGTATATTTTATCTATTTTCGGCGTTGTTTCAGGTATAATAAAATAAATAAATAAATAAATATTCGCCATACAGTGGCACACACAGATTTTTTACATAACTAAAGAACACACTAATTTTGATACAAGGTTTTTGCACAAGGTTGATATTATGTGTAGATTGCTTCTAAAGTTGAGCTACCTAGTCTGTTAATGTCAGGTTTAATATTTGCTCTAATAATATCTAAATAGCGTAAAAAAAATCAAATCGTAACAATATTAGTTTCAGTGCATTATGAAGAAGTAAATTTTTTGTTTCAATTTATGCATACTGTTTTTCGAAATAATTAATAACTGTGATTATAGCTATAATACACATAACAGTGTTGTTTTACTTTTAGTTTATATTCCAACGTTTAATTTTGTGATAAATATTATTTCTAAAATAGGGCTAATTTTGCATACAGATTATAATCTATATATGTACGCCTCTGAGACGTATATTAAAGCTATGTGTACGTTCAATATAGATAAGGCTTCTAGGGCATAAGTGGTGAATCCAGTATTAGGTACCGGGTAAAATGGGCTGAATAGAAAAGCAGGGGTGAATAGAGACAAAAGTTTGGATGGGATTTTAATATTGAATTAATTTGATATTTTACCAACAAACGGTCCATTTTGTTTGCTTACTTTAGCTTTATAGTTCAGATATCTTTTTGGCAACAGACCTTATTAATGCAATGTAAAAATCCCTCTCAAAGTGTTGTCTTGATTCACCCCTGCATTTCTATACATCCCGTTATACGGTACTTCTCAGCCTAACCTGTCTTTATTTAAATTGTGTGTTCCATGTTGTAATGCAACAGCACACCATTATTTTTATTCGTGTCGCTCACAAACAATCGTAATTTTATGTCTTGTTAGGTAAAACTAGCATCGCTCTCAGAATATGCAAGTTGAAGTGGCAATGGGTATGCCACATTGCTCGTCGAACCGAAAACCGATGGGAAAAAAGGTTCTCGAGTAGCGACATCGAACTGGAAGTCGCGGGCAAACGGTGCGGCAGGTTGCCGTTCGTTATGGCGTTCTATGGGGGAGGCCTTTGTCCAGCAGTGTACGTCTTATTGCTAATGATGAAAACTTAGACGACTTAAAATGTTGATTCGTACACGATTTAGAGAGCAGTGATGGTTCAGTGGTAGCGGCCACGACTTACGAACAGTGAGTCGTGAGTTCGAACCCAGTCAGGCGCATTACTTTGTGTAATTTATTTCATCACCACTGCTCTCAAAACGGTGAAGGAAAACATTGTGAGGAAACCGGCATGTCTTAGAACCAAAAAATTCGAAGACATATGACATTTAGCAATCCGCATTGGGCCCGCGTGGTGGATTGTAGCCCATCCCTCTCCTAGAGCGGAGGCCTGAGCCCCTGCAGTGGGAACAATATAGGCTGATGATGATGATGATGATGACACAATTTAAGATAAACTTAAAATTAAATCTAAGTAGTTTGATAATAGAATAGACTCATGGCAAAAAGCTCTATCTTTGTTTTCCTTGACGTCTAGTTTTAGGAAAAAACACTGCTCGGGTAAAAATTAATTAATATGCTTGCCCTGGAGTGTGATGTAAACGTGGTGCTATTCCACAAACGATGGGGCACTTAATATTGTGTCCTGTGGGTCCTGTTTGTTCACTACAGAATCTGATGGACACTATCGAAAGCGCCAAACTAGTAGCTTAGTGTTCTGGTCCGACACAATTTAGATTGCTATCGACACCTTAAGCAAAAGAAGGTTATAATTTGACATGTAGAATCACAGTGATATAATGGACCTCCAGAAATAAAAGCTCTAGGTTTAGATCTAAAAGAAAAAGCAGGTTTTAAACCTACATTGCAGTAACAAAAAGCAGTATAATTGACAAAACGTGACTGTAGGTAGTACTAGTGGTATCATCGTAGTAACTTAGATATGATGCTAGTTCCAAAAATCGTGCCTTACAACATTTCATGTTTGACAACCATCTATAAACTGCTATGATACGATGAAATGTTTTTTATATTAAGAGTTCCGTGATAGACGGATAGAGAACTTTTTGAATGCCATTACTCGATTTTCTAAGTTATACGGTCCTAGTAAAGTTGTTTTTACAACGTTAAATAAATCTGTAACAAATATATACCACAATATCACAAATAAAGGAAAATGTAATGTCGTGTAAAAAGTAGGTTCTGAAATCGTCGATATCTTTTTATTTTTTATTTAAACGTGTTTTCCTACACCTCGTCTATGAGGAGGAATTTTGGCCGTAGGGAGTACTGTTCAACGGGCAAGTACCACATGAGCACACAGGTGAACTGCTCTACTAACAGTTTAAGATTCTGTTTACAAATACATACTGTAGTTTATAATATTATTATGTTAGTGTTTAAGGTATTTATGGACCCAATTTGCCTTATAATAAATAAGTTATATGTTACTTATATGGACATAAGGACCACTTATCCATTTAGTATATTTTATTATGATTTCAGATGAGGAATACAGCTAAAATTACTAAAAGTTTCAACATAAGAGAATTAATGTTAAAAAAATGAGCAAAAATTAAAAAAAAATAATTAAAACTACAAGGGATGAAAACCCTTTTATAATATACCTACGTATGGAATATCCCATTGTTTCTCTTTTAATAATAGGCCATCTAATCTAACAAATTAGCGTCCAAAGAAATGAAAATAGAAAAAATAAAAACAGCAAAACCCGTCATACCTAGACTTGCTTTGTAATATCAGGCCTGGATTATGGACATCCTTTCTTCCAATCAGCGAGGCCAGAATCTAAAACGTATTTTCCGAAGGCCTTCAGTATAATCTGGAGGGAACACTTTGTATTTATTATTTTTCTTTGGCTCAGTAAATCTTAGGACGTTTTTTAAAGGCTACTAGAGGTATTTAGGGCTGATAAGAAGTATTTATACTTCTTTGCAATACTGTGTTACGGGATCGATGATTCCCGGTGTCCGACCCCAGAATGGTCCAATAGTGGTGACCAACGCGGGTATTTAAAAAAAACTGGCCAAGTGCCAGTCGGACTTGCACTTGAAGGGTTCGTGCCATTATAGTAGATATTGAGCGATTTGTCATGTTATTTTAGCACTTATAAGTTTTCCTGTGTTGGACTAATCTCTGTATTTTTATCAAAATTTTAGGCTGAGTAGTTTCGGAATAAGAGGGGGGGGGGGAATGGTCATACAAACAGACACACGAGTGATCCTATAGGGCCGTTCTTTACTTTTGAGGTACGGAAATTTTCAAAGGCAAGGAATCATCGTCACAAGATTATGTATGCCTCGATGGTCTAGTGGTCGTTAGCACTACTGCTAAGAATGAGGCCTTCGGTTCGATTTCCAGGACGTTTTAAATGGTTTTGGGATTTTCCATCGAGAATTTCTTAGTAGTTGCCATGAGGTCTGGATTTGCGCCCAGTTGTTGTAATTGGGGATTGTTAACTTCGGCATCATCGTTATCACAATAGAATGGCAGTTTGCTACTTTTCCTTCCGAATGAGGATACTATTTAGGATAATTTCAGACCCTTCCTTCTCAGTTTACGAAAAAAAACATTTATAAACAGCGTGTAATACCAAATGGTGGCGGCCCCGACTTACGAACAGTGAGTTGTTGGTTTAAACCCAGTCAGGCGCATTACTTTGTGTAAATTATTTCATCACCGCTGCTTTCAACACGGTGAAGGAAAACATCGTGAGGAAACCGTCATGTCTTAGAACCAAAAACATCAAAGACATGTGACACATAGCAATCCGCACTGGGCCAGCCCATCCCTCTCCTAGAGAGGAGGCCTGAGTCCCTGCAGTCGGAACATTATAGGCTGATATGATGATGATGATAAATACCAACTAAACAAACATTCAAGCCTAACAAACAGAACCATGGAAATGCAACTGCAAAACAGATAGCAATTTAACCAAGTTCCTACTCTCTTTAAAAAAAAATAAGTAGAACATAAAATACAACACTTATTCTGAATAAGCTACAATAAATGGTTCCTTAAGAAAACTTGAAATGAAATATTAAACCTGTGTAAGAGTTTCTAAGACAGCGACGGATGACGCCATTTTTCACGACGTTCCTAATTAGTTTACAGCTGTATGTATGTTCTAGGAATGAGAGATGGTTTTAGGAAGATATAACACCTGTTCGTACACATAAGTCTTGAAGTGTAAGATTTAATATGAAGAGTTAGTTTTGTGTCGCATTTTGAAACGTAACCTGGCATGGTACGAGGTTGAATAGAGGTTTATGTACCTAATAGTACACCAAAATTACGCCGGTAATGTTTAATTCCATGTCCAGATTCAAAGTAAATAAGGCACTATATCCCTAAATACTAAGACCCAAAATAACGCTTACTTAAATTTAGCATTTGCAGATCCTAATAAACAATCAACACAACACTATACCAACGACAACACAACAACTTAACACAACAACCAACAACAACACAACAACAACAACAAACAACACAATAATTCATGTTTCTGGCATCCTGGTATTTCAACATTTTTGTTACCTCTTACCCACCCGGTGACAGTGAAACACAACATTGTTTGACTCAACGGGAACTAAACCTATTTCTCTAATAAAGGACATCACTGACCTTTAATGAAAGTCATGTAGTGTAGTGTGTTTCGATAAGTCAGAGTTCAAAGTTCCATTCCCAGTCTATCATTAATTAACAGAACGTCGACTTGAAACTGTGACAATCGTTAGACGTCTACATTCAACCTAAGGCCGCACACACGACCCGTCGGGGCTGCGGGTTGTTGTTAGAGATACCGCGGCTTCGACATAAAGGGCTAAAAAGGAACATGGGTGGTTTTAAGACAGTAGAAGTCTGACACTCCTTTTTGCTTTCAAAAAAAGGTCGCACACACGACGTATTTTAAACGCGCAGACGACGCTCTTTTTTGCGTTTTTATAGATTAAAACGCGCGTGGAAAGCGCGTTTAAATTTCTTTTGAAGCGCGTACACAGTTTCTGTTTGTTACAGTCGCAGTATCTGCACGTTAAGCGTAGTAGACGCGCGTTTCACGATTACTCCGTGTGCTTAGGTCACAAGGTTGCATTCAAATCTCGTTTGATGCACTTCATATGCGTGTCGTCTGCGCGTTTAAAAAACGCCGTGTGCTAGAAGCCTTAAGGCGTCCAGAATGTAGGACACACCAATGACTTGTACAACAGCAAGTATCACACATGTATGTACAGTCTTCAGTATCGATCGGTCAGTCTTAGACCACATCACAAGTAACGTCGGCCAAGAAAGCGGTTTGTCTGTTTTGACTGCTAGTCGAGTCTTATGACGTAACTGCTATACGGATATTTTTTGTAAATTGATAGGAGAGCGTTGTTGGTAAGCTTTATGGGAGCATGGAGATTCTACAAAATTGTTTTGCAAAACACAAGAAGACAGGGTTAGTTTCGATTTCAGCAACACACTGATTAGATAGATCCATGTCATCTCAACAATTTTATTAAAATGTTTAAGTACTGTTCGGCACTGATTATCTTCGTTATTATTGATTTCTGGTTAAATGACTTCTTGGCTGAAATTTATATCATCATCGCTGCTCTCACAATGGTGAAATAAAACATCGTGAGAAAATCGGCATGTCTTAGAACCAAACAATTCGAAGACATGTGACATCTACCATCCCGCACCCGGCCCACGTGGTGGATTATACCCCATCCCTTTCCCAGAGATGAGGTCTGAGTCCTTGCAGTGGGAACATAATAGGCTGATGATGACTTCTTGACAGTTCAAAAGTGTATATACAGTTTGAGACTTGTTTGTTAGTTAGTCCTTCATAAGTTGCAAAAAATATATTTAATACAGTGAAACATTAATAAATTACTCGTAGTATTCTTAAAAATAGATAAGGGTCAAAATCTAGTACACTGTGTGTTCCAAGGCAAGATTAACGATATATAGTCGAACTCGTACTAACCTTTTTCAAATGTGAGAAATGCTTACAGCCTGTCAAAGTCGTGGTCGTTCCGATTCTTCGGGTACACCGTTTCAAATACCTTGGACATTTCATTGCTGACGACCTTAAAGATGATGCGGATGTTGAACGGGAACGCAGAGCATAGCATTCGTGCTCTGGAGCAAGTTGAGGAGTAGGGGTATACCGGAGGAACTGCTCAGTGCATTGAAGTACTGGTATCGTAGCCAGACAAACCGTGTAAAATGGTCTAATGCGCTCTCGGAGCCTTATGGGTTGGAGTGCGGGGTGAGGCAGGGTGGTCTGTCGTCCCCTCGGCTCTTCAATCTATATGTTGATGACCTCAATGTCGAGCTCAGCAGCAGGCGTGTCGGATGCAGGGTAAACGGTGTTAGTTGTAACAACATCAGTTATGCGGATGACATGGTGCTGCTGGGCCCGTCACCAGGGGCGATCGTGGAGTTGCTTCATGTTTGCGAGACCTTTGCTGCTGCACATGGACTTGTCTATAACGCCAAAAAGTGTGAATACATGGTCTTTGGGGTCGCGGGTAGGTGTCGGGAAAGCACATTCGAACTTGCTGTAAATGGTACGCCAATTCGTAGAGTAAAAATATTTAAGTATCTTGGACATTTTCTTACCGACGACCTCAGTGACCATGTGGACATTGAACGGGAGCGTAGGGCTCTGGCGGTCAGGGGTAATATGTTGGCACGAAGATTTGCTCGGTGTACTGACCAAGTGAAGATAACGCTCTTTAAAGCGTATTGTCAGAGTTTTTACACCGGTAATCTTTGGGTCAGCTATTCGAAAAGATCGCTGGATGTCCTGCGCGTCCAATACAATAATGTTTTTAGGATGCTGTTGCGATTGCCTCGTTTTTGCAGTGCCTCTGGAATGTTCGCGGTAAACCATACTGATGGTTTCCACGCCATCATCCGCAAGAAAACGGCCTCACTCCTGAGCAGAATAAGGGGCAGTCGCAATAGTATCCTGAAGGCGATAGCGTCTGATTCTTCCTCCACCATAATAAGGCAATTTGTGAGAAGACTAATACCTTAGTATTTCATTGTCGTAGTAGTAATGGGTATCTACTGTGGGTGGTCTTCTCATTACATTATTTTTAGTTAAGTTACTAACAATAGTGTTTAAGTGCAAACCTGTTTACTAACAATTAATGGATCTCTCAGTTGTCCGAAATAAAATGATTTATTATTATTATTATTATTGGCGGTGCGGGCGAATATGTTCGCCCGTAGGTTCGCTCGATGTACAGATAGTATATAAGTAATAACATAGTTTTTATAAGCTTTATTGTAGTAACTAACATCCTAGTATTGTAAGTATTTCTTGTGTAAATGTTTGTGAATCGTGTTTGTTTTGTTATTATTAAGTACTAACATAGGCTAAGTTATATTGTTACTAACACAGTGGACCTATGTAGTCTGTTTAATTAATAAAATATAAAAGTCATAGCAAACGATTTCATTGTCTGTAACAATTTCAATCAGCCTATCATAGCATGATTGTGTAGATTAGTATTTCAGCCAGTTAGCAGAATGTTTTCTTTGATTATAAAAATATTACTCGTTCGAAAACTAGTTGCAAAAACTGAAAGTTCGCTTCCGTAGCCGACAGTACGTTCCAAACCGTCTTGTACTTATGAATTATTTATTTAATTCGTGTACCAAATAACTTGTTGAATAGTTAAGCGCGCATACGTTATGTTATGTCATGATCCCTGCTTTGAGGAAGGTCTTCTTCCGTATTCCTGTGTTTTTTTGGCTTTTAGAAGGGTTCCGGTTAGAATTCTGTCACGAAATATGGTTATTTATTGTGAAGGTGTAATGTTACTGGGTAAGAAAATTTGAATGAATTTGTCGCATTGGTGATGCTCGTTGTCGCTCGTAGCTAAATAATACACTCGGGTCGATTTTCGAATTAAGCCACGCTTGCCTAAGTTTTGCCGTGGATGGCTGACCTCTTTTTAGGTACAGTCACAAGCAATAATATGTATAAACTTGGCCAAGTTCAACCGCGAATATCTGGTGAAATAACGATTGCAACTTTGAAATATGACCTACTTCATAATGTTATGGATTCCAAAATATTAGTTTCGTTTCGTAACATGAAAATTAAATCATTACAGTATGCGACAATGGCTTATAAAGTTTGCTAAGTGTGTACATATTGATGCTGCTGCCTGTACACCCGAGACTGTACCAATAACTAGTCTTAAGCCTTAGCAAGGAATATCGCGTATCCCAATTGCTAGCTATTTAAATACATTTATAACTAGTTTCAAGATATTTACAGTATTTTATAAGAATTACAGTTTTTTTTTGTCTAAATAAGTGAGTTATTTGATTTAGTTGAAACTTCAAAATGGCGCCAACGATTATCGGAATGACAGTTGAGTACTGCAGTCAGTAAAGAGGTTATATAAGGTCCAAGGCGCCATTTTAGCGGGACATTCTTCTCCGAACTTTGAAAGGTGTAAGGAGCTCTAAAATACCTGTGTAAGTACAGTGATTTTATAATAAACTTGTAAATGTTATGCTGTAGCTTTTTATTCTGTACTTATTTTTTGCTCTGGCTTGTCCTACACAATTATGTTTATGTAAATGGTTTTAAGGAGAATTTTAGACTTCTAGAACATTTGGAATGAAAAGTTGCTGGAAAGAATAAGTGGCGGAACAAACTTCCTAGCAACACATCTGTCTGTAATAGTGTATAACGAGTTATTTAGATTTCCATTACATTTCTTGTAGAGTAACCTCGTTCCAAGACTTTTCTAACTTTTTGATGTGACGTTATAAAATGACTAGAGCTGCATAATTTACGCCATATCGTACCCGATCGAACGACGTGTTCTTGCTTTCAGTTGTTGCAGTGTTTTGAATTCACAGTCTAGTGACCTTGTCCCTAAAATTACCACTTAAATATGATAATGTTATGCCACAATATTGATATAACCACATGACCATGAATAATATCCAATAACATTCTACACGAACCTTATACCGTGTTAATATACATATCAGCTACCAGGCAAGCATAAGCTAAGCGGAAACTCCGGAGTTTACATCACTTCGGTGAGCAAAGCAATCATTATAATGCTGGCTATCAAATCAAGCAGGATGCTGATTCCATTCAGTTTACAGTCGAAGGCGAAATGCCACAATTAATTGTATATCTGTGGCGGAGAGGGAATGTTGTTGTTGATAGGCTAGCTGTGTCCAGTTTGATGTTATGTTAGGCTTTTACAATCTTTTTTGATATTTCTAAAGGAGTTTTAATCGACGTGTTCTTTTTTAAACAGCGATGGATTTACTTCTTTTCCGAGACCGGTACGAACTACATAGCATCTTAGGCAGCTCTGTACAAATAGTTCAGACATGCCTCTAAATTATATTCAATAAGCCAAAGATTATTACGATTATTTGTAAAAAAAAAAAATGATTATTCACGCACAGACATATAGATACAGATAATTAATTAAGATTCTTTAAATCTTATGAAACATTGTATTTCATTAAGTAATAAAACAGTCTTTATTAAAATAAATCAAAGTAACAATAACGTCTAGATCAAACAAAGTATAAGGAAAAGAAACAATAATTTCTATTCGAAAACATTGAAGACCTATGAGAAATACTACCAGTTACTGAAATTAAACAAGAAATTGCAACTACAAAATTAAACACAGAATAATAAAATCGCATCATATATTTTTCATAAATGTATGTTACTCAATTATAACAAGCATGTATGCATCAGAGCGCTTTGCTAATTGAATTAGCGATCACAATATAATAAAATCACAGTACGATGGGTTTCGACAACGTTACTTATCATTACTTGACTGTTTTGAACGTTAGAGAACTGTAATTATACACTACATTTCTATGCGTGGTAGAGGATTTTATTTGATGAATTCTAGAGGGAATATTTTATGCATTTTGTTAATTGAAATGTGTTTTGTAAGTACATTATCATGTCTGAGACTTAAAACATGATGTTTGTGTAGACATTTTGTCAGTTTAAAGAGTACCTGTGGAGTTGTTTGCTGGTTGTTTTTAATTAGAAATGACAAACCTAGCTACTTTTTTTTTTGGCCGGTGGAAAATCATCGAATAACCCCCTTCCGCTCTGGGGCAAAACGAAAGGGAGTGTCAGACTTCTACTGACTAAAAACCACCCATGTTCCTTCCGAGCCTTATATGACGAGGCCACGGTAACTTGTGAACAACCCACAGCCCCGACGGGATTAAACCTAGCTACTCATGTTTTCATGAGAGCCCATCTTTTGTGGTTATTGCTAAACCTGGTATGACACAGAATTTTTATCACACACTCGCCTTTGAATTAACTTTACATGCGTTTGAGAATTTTTTTAAGGCCTTTTTTTTTGGCGGGTGGAAAATCATCAAATAACCCCTCCCGCTCTTGGGCAGAGCGAAAGGGAGTGTCAGACTTCTACTGACTAAAAACCACCCATGTTTCTTCTTAGCCCTAACTAGTGTACTGGCCGCGGGTTGGGCCCCGACGGTTTTTTCCTTCTAAATTTGAAAATTCAGAACATCATGTCTTGGGTCCGAACTCTTGACCTATGACTCGGGGTCACACCACCATACTATCTCTGCTCTAAGTGGGAATGAAGGCTTATGAGAAACAGTAGGAAAAATATTTTGACGACCTTTTATGACGGCATCAGCGAATGGAGTTCGAATAGCTGAATTTTGAGCCTAAACGATATAATCGAAATTTGACATCGACTCGCTAAGAATAATTCTTTGATACGCCTATTGGACCTAAAAAGTATACTGAAAGCACTCAGAACAACCTAGATTATCCAGAATTTTCCTTCACTCACAAAATATATTCAACATAGGCATTCCTCCCCTTCAGGCATAAACAAAGATTGGCTTACGTTTCGAGGACTTACGGAACCCCAATCACAAGCCGTTTGGTTCCATGTTACGAATAGGATTGCCGGATTGGTTCCCTCGAGGGTCATAGATGGCGACAAAGGGACAGTAACTGCAGATCCTATTGTATTCGAGATTTCCGAAATCTATTTTCCTTCACTTGTCATCTTTGACCTTTTCGGGTGACAAGTTTCACTTTGCATATCCGCTATTCCTTTTATTCAGAATCTTATTTTGTTATTTTGCAAAGTAAGTTACTAGTTTTCCTTATATGTAAGAAAAATAATTCCTGTAATAGGGTTGAGTTCAAGTCAACAGATCTACGGTTATAATATTCAATACTAGCGGACGTCTAGCGGTTTCACCCGCGTAGTTCCCGTTCCCGTGGGAAATATAGTTATTTAAAGTAGCTTATATCACCCAGGAATAGTGTAGCTTCTCAACGGTGAAAGAATTTTTCAAATCGGTCTAGTAGTTTCGGAGCCTGTTTGTTACAAACAAACAAATCTTTCCTCTTTATAATATAAGTGTAGAGTAGCGGACGTCACACGGTTTCACCCGCGTGGTTCCCTTTCCCGTGGGAATACAGGGATAAAAAGTAGCCTATGTCACCCGGGAATAGTGTATCTTCCCAACGGTAAAATAATTTTTCATATCGGTCCAGTAGTTTCGGAGCCGGATATTAAACTTACATGCACAAAATCACACTACATATGACTGATATCATTAATTCAGCCAAATAGGCAAATCTAGGCTAAAAATATTTATACAATACAAAGCTTTTAGAAAATGGAAGATCCGCTAAAAAAAACCGACCATTCATTCAAGGTTGCCATATTAGTGTGAAAACGTTTAAAATATTAAACGCCTGAGCAATACGTTTACTGATTGGTGAAATAATGCAAAAAAAAAACAAATAAAGGTCGTTATCTGATTGGATTTCGCCAATTTTCTGATTGTAGTATTCCTCGCTTTAGTTCGGGATTCAATGGACGATTATAACAGTATTCGAAATTCAAATAGGTTTGGTGAGTGATGGATGACAGTGTTGGAACATTTGAGTGCTCTATGAATTTATTGGAGAAATGCGGAGCTATGCGAGATCCTAAATCTATGACGTGCTAATGAAATTCAATGGCCGATTCGAGTATTTTACAAATGGGCTATAAATTAGTCTGACTGCCGCACTCAGAGAGCTTTAATGATTACTTAGGCCATCACTTAGTAATGGTTTTGACAGTTTTGTCATACAATAATATGTCAAACCTTTACTAAGTGAAGGCTTAAGTAATCATTAAATATCTCTGAGTACGGGTCTGAGTGTAGTGTTAAATGGAACATAGTTATTAAGTACATTGTTTTGGTTACAAAATATAAAAATAATTTAATCGGCGTTTTATCCTGATTATTATATTTTATCCTAAAGGCGGTAGCGTCTGATTCTTCCTCCACCGTAATAAGGCAATTTGCGAGAAGACTAATACCTTAGTATTTCATTGTCGTAGTAGTTTTAGGTATCTACTGTGGGTGGTCTTCTCATTAACTTGTTTTTAGTTAAGTTAGTAACAATAGTGTTTAAGTGCAAACCTGTTACTAATAATTTATGGAACTCTCAGTTGTCCGAAATAAAATATTTTATTATTATATATTATATTATTATTATTTATATTCATTTCACCAATCACAGCAGTTTATTAGCAAATTTTTAGTCAAGAAACCTTTGAAAAATCGTTTAAATAATATAAAATATTTATATTTTTTATGGAGGTAAGTGATGACAATTGGCAACTACATATAGTATATCAGTATTCCAAATCAAAATTAAAAAAAAACTATCGTTACACCCTATTGTGCAGGCGGCTACATACTGCTCTAAAACTTTGAGCTCATCCACGCGTGAAGAAGAATAATATTCGTCTGCCTAAGGGCTCATTTACGGAGACGCGGGACGTGGCGCGGCGCGTTGTGCGTTTCTAATTCAAGCACATGGCGATGTATGAAAACGTTAACAATTTAAAACGACGATTTTACGAGAATCGATTTTTCGCTCGTAAGTTTAAAATAAAGCGTTCGTTGTGGTGGACCCGCCTCTCAGTAAATGAATAAAAAAGCACGCGACCAGCATTCTGCACGCGCCGCGCGACGCCCCGCGTCTCCGTAAATGAGCCCTAAGCGTAGGGCGTCAGTCTATAATATTCAAAAACTCAATTTCTTATCAAAATGCCTACCATTGCAAAGTAAAATGAACTTTTAATAACACCTCTTAAAACTTTGAAAAATAAAACCATAAGAAATTATGGCCCTAGAAATGAAATAGTTGTTCAAATAATTGTGTAATCATTATCTACGCGGGTAATTGAACACTAATTAAATTTAACTGAAAATAATAAACAAGTTACTAGTATTAGAGAACTCGTGTTTAGGTTTCACTAGGATTCCGAATATAATGGCTGGTATTCTATTTATCGCTTATCATTATCTGTCTAGCCTTTTAACGATCTTTGTTGGGGCAGGTTTGATATCCTTATTCTTACTTCAATTAGTAAATCTGTCTGTCTGTCGCGCTTTCACGCCAACTACTTAACCGACTCAATCAAAATTTGATACACAGATAGTGGTAGCTAGCTTGTAAGCCTGAGAAAGGACACAGGCTACTTTTTAATGGGAAAAAAGGCTGTAAGGGGTTGCAATGGGGGGCCGCGGCTTGTACACTAGTTATCGCGGCCTCGACATAGAGGGCTAAGAAGGAACATGGGTGGTTTTTAGTCAGTAGAAGTCTGACACTCCCTTTCGCTTCCACTCTGCCCAAAAGCGGGAGGGGTTATTTTATTCGATGATTTTCCACCCCCTTAAAAAAACAGAAAAAGGGGTTGCAATGGGGAATCGACATCGGCCGCGATAACCGACATCCATCCGAGTCCGTAGGTATCAGCTAGTTTATCATAATTATGCAGGGTGTAAGGTTAAACGAGGGACATATTGAAGGCGAGGATTCAGTATTTGATTCTCGTCCCAAATATGTAAAAACACTATAACCTTAATTTGTGACATAAATTTATGTAATCTCCTGACCTCAATTTATTAGACGTTTCTTAATCGTCATTGTCCTACGCCAGTTTTAAAATATGAAGGGAAAATGGATTATTACTGAAAGTCATTGATTCACGCACATTTTCTGTGATAAACGCAAGGGTGGCCAGACTTTTCCGAAATGTTTGGTATGGTTCTGTCTGTTATTTATCGGTGCTTTTTTCTGTTCATATTTTTATTAGTATCATATAAGTATGGGATATTGCGGGTTTCAATATGTCCATCGTTTAAACAAACGTACTGTATATTATACTGCTAAATATCAACAACCAAGTCAAGACAAGTGACAGTATCAAGTGACAGAGCTAATAGATAAATGACGATGTAGAAGAAAAGGGTCTAAATGACACAGACAATACACTCATACAAAAACAAATGAAAGTGTCAACCCGAATCTCACTAAAAAAATACCCTACACGCACAAAAAAGGGTGTCACTGTTTTATCAACGTATCTGTCACTCTTCAAAATAAGACAAATAAAGACAAGAACATGAGCCTTTTACAAGCAACACTAGATATCTCACACTATTAAATTCTTGTCCTTGATGGTACGGCAAAAGAATACTAATATGTGTGGAAAATTTCATAAAGAAAGCGTGTTCTGTTGTACAGAAACACATAAAGATAGGTAGGTACAGTTATGGGCAGCGATTCTAGAACTACTTTCACTTTTTGAAACGTAGTGTGCAAGTATTTTTTTTTAATTTTTGATCCTATTTTTGGGAGGGTGGGCAGAGCGGTAGTATCAGACTTTTACTGACTATAAACCACCCATGTTCCTTCTCGTTTAGTCCACTTTCAGCCCCTCGACCCCTAAAAAAAGATTTGTTCATTGGTGTCCACTCGACCCCTAAACATAGTCCACTTTCGACCTCAGGGGCCTTTTGTGTCGAGGCCGCGGTATCTCTTTCAAACAACCCGCAGCCCCGACGAGCAAAATTTGCCCCTCACTAGGAATTTCTCCTGTATCGTGAGAGCGTTCACGTACATTTAAACTCGCATACACAAATTCCCAGACCCGAAACAACTATCTGTAGGCCACACAAATACGCCTATATATATTATGTACTTATACATAGTTGATCAGTCAATCCTTTTACATCTCTGTACAAATTAAACATATAGTAGGTGCCTTGCCGTGCCTTGGAAAACACGTTAATCTGTTGTTCCCGGCTGTCAATTGTAGACTATGACAATAGTCAGTGTCAAACAAATTTAGCAGTCTTATCAAGAGGTGTTGCATTAGTCTGTACAAACTGAGCTGTAGAAGTTAAATAGGCAATCGCATGTAAAATACTAGTATTCAGCGATATCTGGTTACACTGGCCGGTAACCCAACATAGTTAGGATACGGCTTACTAGACGATGACTGGCTGCCTCACTGATGTAGTGGTCGCAAGAGCTATTCCCATTTGAGATGTTAGCATCGATTTCCGGGAAGTGTTATTAGATTCTTCCGGAATTTTCAGTACTATCGGAGATTTGTGAAGTAAGGCTCTATTACATATAAATAGGACTTTACATTACGGGTGAAATATAAGTGTACTACAGGTAAAAATAAAATGTAAAAGATAACATTTTGCCTGCAATCAAATTTTTTGTTTGATAGTACAAAGTATTGTTGTGAAAAAAGGATGATAATAATATCCTTTTATAAAGATCGCACAGAAAAGTGTATGTTGTTTTATGTAAGGGATTGTCGTCGATAAAGTCCTTAGGGATGGAAGGAAGTACGGAATATAACAAAAACGAAAGTGATGAATCGTATCTTATTCCATGAGAATTTTGCTGTAAATGTATCTTGGTACCTTTTGTTTTATTGAGGTATTTTTCCACTTATGGATATTAATTTCAACAACTGTGAAATTGAAGAATTACATATTACCAAGCGAATGTATTGTCGTTTTATGCCTTTTGGTGTTTATACGGAGATTTGATTTATATTCTGACAGACGTAGTAAGTGTACCGATCAGCGCATTTGAAAAATAAAAGTTTCTTTTCGCACACAATGTAGTATGTCATCATTCTCCTCTCTTTGTCAAAATTTTTTGCCAGTGTAAATATCAAATGAAGTCTCCCAGTTTCAGAAATTAACTCCTTGCGCGCCTTGCGAACACCATCACGTACATAAAACAATGGCTTTTTGATTGTGTCTATAATAAGGTGCTCAATCAGTTAAATATGATAAAACAGGTACGCCGATTTCAGCATTCCTCTTTTTAATATTCTAAAAGAATATAATCATATCATCCTACTGAACTGTTTTTAATACCCTTAGAGTACCCTATCATCATCTAACAGAATGGTCCCTCAGGGAGGACCACCGTTGTCGTAGGATATTATGAATGTAGTGTCATCAGGGTTCCCCGGTGACTATACTTTGCTTGATAAGATTTTTTACACTCCGTGGTAAGTTGATCGGGTCTTGGGAGGAGATATTTGGATCGCTTATAGCGGAAACTGAACTAACTGCCTCCGTAGTCGTGTGCTTTTGGGGTTAGCCTTATGACCCGGTGCTCGTGGATCGATTCCCACGGGAAGCATGCTTTGTAAAGTTGTTCCCAGTTTGCCTAGGACATTACAGACTTAAATCAACCTGATTGTCTGATAAAAAGATGATTACATGCTTCGGAAGGCAGGTATAAGCCGGTGGCTTCGGTACTAGGGTATGTGGGGTCGTTAGACCTTACTGCCCACACGATAAGAAGAAGAAGAAGCGGAAACTGACATTTTTTTTTAAATATCATGTCGTTTGTCATTGGGTTTTGACATCAGGAATTTCTCAGTATCGAATAGAGTCTGCATTTATATGCCCGATTGATAGGCTTACCCGTGGAGTCAGTCAGCTCGTGGCTTAACAAGAACTGCCACTCGGGTCAATCTTTAGGTTAAGCTGCGATTGCCTAGGTCGATCTGTGGATGCGTGACCGCCCATTACATACCGAGTTTCCTCCGTGCCTCGGAAAGCACGTTAAGCTGTTGGTCCCGGGTGCCATATATAGATCTTTGGCAGTCGTTACGGGTAGTCAGTGACCTGAAAGTCTGACATCCAGTCTTACCAAAGGGTATCGTATTACCTAGTATTAACTGGGTTGTGGAGGTCAGATAGGCAGTCGCTCCATGTAAAATACTGGTATTCAGCTGCATCCGGTTAGACTGGAAGCCGACCCCAATATAGTTGGGAAAGGCTAGGCAGATGATGATTGATAGGCTTACCCCCTATTAAATGGAAGTAAAACATAAGCGGCGGAATGTGGGTGTACTATTTGGTACACCTCTGTCTACCCCTGTGGGTATTACAAGCGCGATGTTATATTTTATAGGTATTTCGCGTGGAGTTGCGGACACCAGCCCGTTGTACTTATATTTATATGTATAATTGATTGTCGTTTTCAAATGTCAAATGTTTAAAAAGTTTCTTTTCTTTCTTTCTTTTCTTTCTTCTAATAATTTCCGCCCCACGAAAGGAAACTCGGTAGGTGATGGTCACCCATCTATCTAGTGACCTCGGCAAGCGTTAAATAGACCTAAAAGAACCTGAAAGCCCGTCATTATAAGTAACCTATTTTTGGAACTTTCTAGAGTAGCGGACGGAGTCTGGATTTGTACCCAATTGATGGTAATATGCTTGCCCTAACTATAACTAGCTTAATGTGGGTGTACTACTTTGTACAACTCTGCCTAAACCTTCGGGAATAACAGACGCAATGTTATATTTTATTACTTTCATGGGTTTGACTGCATGACGGTTTTCGAACATCAAACACCTACAAATTTCAGCGACACGGTATGGAATCGATGGTTACCCAACTACGAAGCGACCTCGGCAAGCGACGCTCAAATCTGAAAATGTACGGTCAGCATCAGAAGTAGATTAACACTACCCAAATTTTGCAAAGCAAATTTTTTTAATAAAAACTAATTAGATATTACTCATTACTAAAAAGTTATTGAACAGTAAGGAATATTTTAAAGAAAAAACTTCTGAAACATTAAAAATAATAACTGGAGTCCGGAACATCAAATAATTAAAATTCCGAAATGTTAAGCTACTTCTGCTGCTGACCGTACCTGCTATATCATTTAGCTAGATGCCCGTCAATATAAGTAACCTATCTTTGTAATTTTCTAACGTATAACTGGCCTATCCCTTTTTTTTTTTTTGGCGGGTGGAAAATCATCGAATAACTCCTCCCGCTCTTGGGCAGAGCGAAAGGGAGTGTCAGACTTCTACTGACTAAAAACCACCCATGTTTCTTGTTAGCCCTCTATTTCGAGGCCGCGATAACTAGTGTTCAACCCGCGGCCCCGACGACTGGTCTATCCCTCAGGTAGCTATCATAAATAACTCCTCAGGGACGAGTAGCAGGATATGAATAGTCTGTCATCAGTGTACCTCGGTCACAGTACTCTACTTGATAACAATGTTTACACCCCGTGGTAAGAAATGTCGTCTAGGAAGAAGATATTTTCGTCGCTTACAGAGGAAACTGTTTGTCATAAATTTTATTTTTTGACGGTTTTTTATAAATATTTTGTTATTAGTATTTTTATGTGATTGAAGGCTTTTAATTTAAGGTTCTATTAAACGGACAGATTGAGGATTCGCTGCGGCACCGGATACTGAAATAATCTCCAGTTAATGTCAGAGCTAAAGTGTCCGGGACTGCGTCCGCAATTAGTTGGAACCATTGCACATAATGTGATCTGAAGTAATTTGACGACTGTTATTATTTATACCCGACTACGGCAAAGCCAAAGGAGGGTTATGATTTTGACTTGCCATGTATGTGAGTATGTTCATCTGTTCCCTCATAGCTCCTAATCTATTTATCGAAACTCACAGACATATTATAAGTAATTATTAGAACCGTCTTAATTTTCCGGTGGCTACGTGACGTGTCACAAAAATCGATATGGTACCCTTTATCGGACAAAACGTAATGTGTTAAAAATAAAAATGAAGATAAATACTTGCTTTACTTGTACATTTCCAAAACATTGTTAAAATTTTAAGTGACGCCCTCAACCGGACAAAAAGTTGTGATAAAAAAAATATTTAACTCCAAACAAAAAATATTAAAATAAAGATTAGTTAAAACTAAAACCCGAAAACGAGATAAAAGAAACGATGCTGAAAAAGTATGAAAACAAAATTTTCAGGATGCTGAAAAATAATAGCCGCAGTCACACGTTAATAGGTACTAACCTAGACACTGTGACCAGCCCGCCACACTATTCCCAAACCACTGTAACTCCTGAAAGTCAGAATCAAAAGTGGCAACCACAAGAAAAGCGCCGAGACAATGAAGCTCGATGAAGTCCCAGAGAAACGATTTAACTGTCTTGGATCCCGCAACGAAATTAATCAGAAAAGAATAGCGGAGGAGTAGGAAAAATCTTTTTCAGCATCCTGAAAAGCTTTTTTCATACTTTTTTAGCGTCGTTTCTTTTTGTCGTTTTCGGGTTTTAGTTTTTATTACTATTAAGTATCATCCACTGCCTAACTGAAATACGTTGGGTTCGCCTTTCAGGTTACCTACATGCAACTGTCGTTTACATGGAGCGACTGGCCATCTGACCTTTTATTATTTTTATTGGGTAATATGTTACCCCAAATGAGCAACAAAAAGCAATATGTGTGTAACAGCACAGTTTTTATTTTTTCATTATTTAATAGAGAATTACGACTGATCAAGGCCTTTTGATTTTACTACTTTGTTGTACTGTTGTAATTTCCGTCAATTGACTTGACTTATTAAGAGCGACTTAGAAAGCTGTCAGGCTCATCAATGACACTAAGAGCTATTGATCGCGGTTTGGATGTGCTAATTGCCTTCAGTTTCAGTGGTGTAATCGGCCCCTAATTTGAGAGTGTTTTAAATAAACTCTTGTAAGTAACAATGCAGAAAGATCTTTCTATATTAAATACTATCTGATCTGTCTGTTTGTACCCTCCTGCACAATTTAAATGAAATTTTGGTTCCGTTGTACTACATACTCATAATGTTTATGAAAAACGCACAACTAGTAGTAAATAATAATATTCGTTTCATAAAATATATGTAGGTACTCTTTCATCACATTCGGTTTGTCTAAGTAGATCACTGTTAAACATATCCTTCTCTAACCATATTTTACTGAGATTTATCCTTAACAATTACCAGACACTTCACTACTCACGACCAAATATCTAATATCTCCATAAAAACCCCTACGAAATATCCCCAAGAAATTCATACCGCCCTTAAAAATTACGCTTACTTTTTGTTTCTCATAAAGATTGCCTTATATTCATGAGCCAAAATATAAATCACATTTCAGCGTTAAAGATATTTCACGACCTTTTCCTGTAAAAATCTGCTCCGATTTTATTAAATAATTCTCTGGTTTATAAATATTTTGTTTTTCCGTAGGTTAAGAAGCAAGAACCGTGTTAATCGTTTTAAAATTTAAATATTTATAGAGAAAGCGTACTTGATTATTTTAACAAAAAATATTTTAAAAATCATGAAAAGATTACGGAAACTCTACTCAGAAAAACCTAGGTTTCATTTTAATTAAATTGAGAGTAACATTAATGTCTACTTAGTATATTAAAATTTACATAATTTCTAGTAATCTCTAGGGCTAGGCAGCCGCCTACAGCTTTAATGAAAAAATATGGACGAAAACCGTTAAGTTTGAGTACTAAATTAAATTAAAACAATTTACATAAAACAGCTGCGAGACGAAAAATTTAATTCTCATTTTCAGTCGAATAATCTAAGAATTCAAAATAGAGGCCTGAAATATTAGTTCCAATTTTCTCTTCTACCAATGTTCATGGGTTTTGTTCCAATCCCGTCAGATTTATAACACATAAAAATATAAAAAATCAACTTTATCACGCATACAGTCGACCAATTCCGGTTAATGTATTCCGAATTTTTTATAGCCCTATAAAACTTCACGAAATAACCGTAATGACGCAAAAGGTAATAAGTTTTTATATACCGAGAAAAAAAAATAAAACTGGCAATGGAAACTGCCCTCTCATCTCATATTAATTAAAAACACAACTAACCTGCAAAATGAAAAGGTCATCGTTTGTTGTTTCTGCAAATTGGACAGCGGTGGCCAACGATCATAATAATTATACCCAAGTGTCCACTCACACTTGAAACTCTAAAATACACTTTAACACTAATAAAATTCACTACATATTCCAATAATGTACACAGTGTTCACTTAACTAGTTTAATGTATCCTAGGAAAAGTTTGACCACGTTTGAGATTAGATCGTAGCGCGCTTCATGGTTTGCTACGGCGTAGCGATCGCGACGGCCGGCGTAGCTCGACTGAAGCTACGGGCTACGCGGTGCTACGACGGCGCAAGTCCGTACTTAGGCTGAGTATACAAAAAGTTAATATTCGAAATAGGAAGAAAAAGTTACTTTATTCCATTGATAATATTATCTATTAGGTGTTAATATGAAAATCTTTTATAATATTTAAGGTTAGATTGTAGATATATTGTGATGAATTTTGACGCGGCATCTTATGATGTTTGCCATAGTGCGGCCGAGGAGATCCTAAGCTAACAAGGGATCCCTGTTATGTTACACGTTTAGTCCATACACTGAAACCCTGCTGCGTATAATACTGTGTTTTGTATTATAAATTCTGGCTAAAATTAAATTGAACTGACATATAAATGGATTCGTGTTTGTGAGAATTTATAAATTCGAATGTTGAGTAGTATGGTATTAATGGTTTTAGCCATTTTGTGTGAAACATCAGTTAACTGGTACGGAACCGCACGCAAAATACGCGCATTGAGCGTGGAGTTGCGGACACCAGCCCGTTGTACTGAACTAGTACGGAAAAACTGTACGCTGGTCGCTGACACATTGGGTTGGAGACTGACGTTTAGTTCAGTGCAGTATAGTACCTATTACAGTCCGGTAACCGAAGACGCGTCCGAAAATTAGTGTATACGGTTTTGACAGTTAGAAGGTTTAAAGCTTCTTGAGTTATAAGTCGAGCTCCACGATAACTGACAAATGCTTGCACTGACTGGACGGGTCCACTCAAATCTGTGTGGTGCTTTCTTCAAAAGACCATCTCAGACATTAATCTGCATGGTCTTCATGTGTGTATTATACTTTATTGTTAACCCAAACGATTTTAAAAGATTAAAAGAGTAACCTTTGGAGTTTCTTGCCGGTTCTTCTCCTTAGGAATCGACCAATGCACCGAACCGATCCCCTTTTTGTCGACGTTTTATATAAGTGCCCATGTAGGCCTATGTGAAATAAAAATATTTAATTTTTGATATATACCAAATTTGATTTGACCATATTTTTTTTACAGTACCATCTACAAATTAGAGTTCCCAAATCATCTTCGTGAGTTTTTGTATAAGCATGCATTGAAATGAATGTGAATGTATGTATGTGTGTGTGTTTATCTTAAATTCATTTTATTATTATTGTATTAGAGTAAAGGAACAAGTTTTAGTAGTTATTGTTTATTGTTACGAGGAAATTTAGCAGTTTCATGTTTTTTTTTTTGTAAAGCCATTCATTAAGTCTCTTAAGCCATTTGTTCACTTTTAGCGTATTTCGTGTAACTCCACTAAAACCGTGTCAAGGTGTACTCGAAATAGACATTAATTGAAGATGAGCTCACTTTAGTATAAGCTAAATGAGGAAAATCATCCTTTCAGCCAAAAGACGTATACTGCTGAACATAGGCCTCCCCCCGGTGTCGCCACATTGACCGGTCCCGTGTGTCTTGTATCCAGCGGGTCCTGGACCTGGTGAAGGTTGCGCCTTCACCAGGTCATCGGTCCACCTAGTGGGAGGCCTTATATCGCAACGTCTTCCGGTTAAAAATCACCCATGTTCCTTCTGAGCCCTTTGTGTCCAAGGCCGCGGTATCTCTCACGAACAACCCGCAGCAGTATAGGATCAATTTCGATTATTTTATTTCTATCGTATCTTAACTTTTATTTACTTTCGTCTTATTTAAACACATTCTTTGTGCGTTACCACATTTTATTACAAAATAATTCTAAATTTTAAACATTTTCATGCATTTTCATTCATGTTATACGCCATTGTTGTAACTCTTATAACGTTAAACGATTAAAAACGCTCATAAATCACAGATATTTTTCAAAAACATGAAAAAATAAAAGTTTATCTGGTAAAGTATGGCGTTGGAAAATTATCACGCATTCTCTCCGTGAGTGCGAAGTTATGACATTTTGTTGAAAATTTTTTAACTCCACTAAAAGCATGAAAGCAACCCTTTGTGAATCTCGTGGCTAATGGAAAAGTATGCAGGTCCTCAATTTCGTAACACACTTTCAATCACAATACGAAACACTTTTAAGGAAATTCCATAACCATTGCTTCATTTGTTCGAAGAATTCGTTTACTTATCAATACAAATAAAGCAATCAGTATCGTTGAATTGTCAAATGAAAGGCATTGCAATTGTAAGCGTGTTACAGAATAAGGCTATAGGATTAAATAATACATAAACTAGCTAGACATTTCTCGGATTTCATGAAATTTTGTGAAAGAGAGTTAGATAACGGAAATGTTGAGAATAAAACATTGCTTTCATTTATATTAAAACGGGATAGAAAAGGAGTATTTTCTTTGAATAGGTCTAAAAATATTACTGTGTAGTATTTCCAACGTACATTATCACAGTTATTTCGGCCGAGTTTATCATCGTTACATAACACATTCCTTATCTTAGACATTGTCCTATCTCTATCTTAGATAGTAGTATAGTGGCACATCAAAAACTTCTCATCATCATCATCATCATTTCAACCGAAAGACGTCCACTGCTGGACATAGGCCTCCCCTAAGTGTCGCCACATTGACCGGTCCCTTGCGTCTCGAATCCAGCGGATCCCCGCAACCTTCACCAGGTCATCGGTCCACCATGTGGGAGGCCTTCCAACGCAACGTCTTCGGTTCGCGGTCGCCACTCCAGAACTAAAAACTTCAACAACAACTTAAAATGCACTTCAGCACCATCTATGTCACGGATGATAAACCAACATCCAAATTCTGAATCGCAGCGTAAAAATTATCCAACATAAGACTTCAAAGAAACCATCAGACAAAACACCCGTCTGATTTGAGGATCCTTATTTTCCACGCGGAATAAAAAAAATTACTCTTTGTTCTTCGTCACCGCCAAAGTTGTTTGACAGTTGTACGACACTGACATGAATAACGCTTTACCAAGTATGTAACAAGCTGTATGAACAAGTGTCGAATGAGCTATTTAGTATACACCCTGAAATCTTTATGATAGTACCTATATTTCACCAAAAAAAATTAATTAGTCCGTCAGATAGATTTTCAAAAATAGTGGACATGCATTTTTTCTTTTTTCACTTATACAAAAGGTGAAGACGATACAGTGCTTCGAAAAGTCGCGTCAAGTCGTGTGACGTTACACTTGTACTTTTTTACCCACAAAGTGACGTCAAAAGCCCCAACTCATGATCTTTGACACGTTTTATTTTCGTAATTTTTTATTAATTTGATAAAACAAAAAACACGTATCCAATATTTTTCGATAATCTAACAGACGGACTAATTAGTTTTTTTTTGGTGAAATACGCTATTATAATACACTGATATTATTGATTTTGCGTTTAGCATTAAGCGTATCTATTTGTATATTTAAATGGATCTGTAATTATAAAAGGAAAATAAAAGTTAACTGGCTTTATAAGTGTATAATTAATAACTTGTACGACTGTTCGTCATGGTCAAATCGAATCAAATCGTTTATTTGTGATACATGGGTTTCATGCAGGTATGCATGGTATCCTTGTGTCAGAGATCTAATCAGTACCTACTAACTACTCACTTAGGTATAAACACTTAAACGTACCTATAGACTGCAGCAGTAAACTCATTAATGCCTATATAATCAAGAACATACTCAGTAGTGTGCACCGAGCTATCAGTGCGATTGATCTGAGCGTTATCTTCCAATCACAAACCCAGATGCTATTTGGCATTGAAATTGCTTAACAGGCTGACGCAGGCACTTCCAAAACTAAGTAGGACAGTGGTCCATTCATCTACATAACTTATTTCTATAAATTTAATAAAAAAACGAGCTGTCTTGTATGGATCAGAATGATGGGCCACCAAAAGAGGTGAATGAAAGGCATTTGGTGTAATCCGAGTAGATAAAATAAGTATCTAAGAAAGTTCCAAAGTTTTTTTTTTTTAAAAAAAACGTTGTCCCCACACAAGGAATTTTCTCCTGCATCGTGGGGGGGGGGTTCACAAACATTTAAACTCACATACACAAATACCCAGACCCGGAACAACTATATGTAGACTGTATTACGTTACTCTGAAGTTCGAAACACCGAAGTACGGTATTCAGAATCCGATGTACGTTACTCCGTAAGTTTGCTACTACGAAGTACGGTATTCAGATTTTTCGTAATCCGATGTACGTTACTCCGAAAGTTTGCTTCTACGAAGTACTGTATTCAGAATGTTCGTCACTCCGATGTACGTTACTCCGAAAGTTTGCTACTACGAAGAGTATTTAGAATGTTCATTATCGCGAAGTACGGAACTTCGAAAGTTTCCTATGACCAATACACAATAATAATTAAGAATATTCCTCATCCAGATTCTGAGATAGTATTTCGAATTAATCTAGCATTATGAATGATGATTATTTTGCAAATAGGTTTTACAAGTATATAAGGACTGTATTACGTTACTCCGAAGTAGGCATAAAGCCATACAAATATTTGTTCCGTGCGGGGATCGAACCCGCAACACATAGCGCAGCAGTCCAATTCCTCAGCCACTGCTCCAACCGTGTCGTCAAAGTGCCAAGTTGTGTGGTAATAGATTGACTTGGTATGGGAATGTGATGCAGAGAAACGAGGAAAATACCGAGAGGTAAGCTGTGAGTATGAATTTATAGCACATGCCCGGATCAGAGAAAGTGTTATTGGGTTATTCTATCGAGAATGTCTCAGTAGCAGCTTATTTAGATTTGAGCCAGGTTGATGGCTTACCCCTTATTACTTGGCACCTATTATAACTGGTGAAATCTGGGTGTACTATAAGGTAATCCTCCACCCAACCCTTTGAGGAATACAGACGTGATCTTTTATTGGGACAAGCCCGCCACACTATTCCCAAACCACTGTAACTTCTGAAAGTCAGAATCAACAGTGGCGACCACAAGAAAAGCGCCGAGACAATGAAGCTCGACGAAGTCCCAGAGAAACGATTTAACTGTCTTGGATCCCGCAACGAAATTAATCAGAAAAGAATAGCGGAAGAGTAGGAAAAACATAATTTCCACTTCCCTGCATATCAGCAGGAGACGGAACAGAACAAGGCCAATAGCCACAAGGACGTATACAACTGGGATAAGCCCAGTTGCCTAGCACCACGGATATTATTGTCATTAATATTACTACATACAGACGTGGTGTTACATTACGATATTTTTAAAAGTATATCCAAGGTACCAAACTAAAAAGTATTCTTTCCAATCGTAAAGAGGCTCCCAAACTATTCACACATAACTTCGTCGATTTACGCATAATCTCAACTGCGTAAAAATCATAGTTTTTATTTGGGCGCTTCCCTTTGGCCCATGAATTATGTATCCAATAGTTTATGCTCAGACGCTGGGTCGGTGGGTCCCTGGTTCAAGGTTAGTTGACAAACTGGGGGGCTTAACCCGCGTAGAATTGTAATGAGAGTTCTTCTGTTTTGTTCACTTTTTTTGGGATTTTCGTGTATTATAGTTCGTTCATTCCCATTAGTTCGATTCATTAGTTCGATCGTCGAACTAGTGAGAATTTTTTTTCTCATCTGTTCGACCGTCGAACTAGTGAGAACTTTTTTTCTCATTTGTTCGACCGTCGAATTATTACTTATAGACAAATAAATATTATTGAATTAGTTTCTGTTTCAATAACAAGTTTTTATGTAACGCATATTTTATGACAGTATATACGATACTCATAACAAGAACACGTTTATTTTAAGGTTTTGTCGATCAAAACAAAGAGACAAAACCTCGAAAGAGCTGGACTAACTTTGTTGAATGGCAAAAGATGGCGAAATCTTGGTGTATTGTAAAAGCATTCAAACTCATACATATATAAATGCACGCTCTTTTCCATGAGCATAATCAGCCTTTTTAAGATGTCCTCCGCTGGAAAAAGACCTCGACCCATAGAACGCCATAAGGAACGGCAGCCTGCCGATTTGCATCCACTGGTTGCCCACAACTCTCACGATGTCGTCTGATCACCTAGTACCACCACAGAACGCCACCTCAAAAAACTCATACAAACTTATATATAAATAATTAATATTTTAATATAATATTCATAATATAATATTCCACAACTATCACACAACGCCATCTAGTCCCAAGCTAAGCAGAGCTTGTGTTATGGGTACTAGACAACTGATAAACATACTTATATATTTCTAAATACATACATATTATAGATAAATTACACCCAGACACAGAACAAATGATCGTGCTCATCACATGCAAACATTTGTCCTGAGTGGGAATCGAACCCACGACCTCCGGCATAGCAGTTAGGGTCACTAACCACTAGACCAACAGGCCAGTCAAAAGCTTTTTATGCTACATACATGCTGAATTCGGTCAATTTTGTTCAATGAGTTTTTTTTATAATTATTTAGTTTCGAGTTTCGTATTATTTCTCACTGAGAAAAATAACGAATTGTGCATAAGTATACACTAGATTTTTTTATGCAAATGTTTACAAAATAAAATTGAAAAAAAAAATTGTACTGTGTGAATAAATTAATCTGGCCATGGTTAACTGATTGTCTTTTAATGCTAGTATTCATCAAGCCCAACAAGAAAGTATAATCCAACAAAGTTTTTGTTTGCCATTGGCATGATCGGTGAAATCGGTTATTGGAGAATTGAAGTCAATTCTGAAAGATTCTTAAGTTCTCGGAATGATCGGTAGGGGTGAGTTTTGCTTATTTTTTCTGTTTCTCTTCGTAATAATTCGCGCCATTGAAGGCTGGCACACGTATTTGTAAACAAAACTTGTATCAACTTCATTTCATATACGGATCATTCGGCCCAGGAGTAGTAAACTCTGATATAAATATCACTGTAGGTTACATACAGGTCAATAACCTGTTTATGATAAAAATTCGTAGGCTTCGTCAGTAAATTAAAGTCCACAGACAAGATAATATAAATAAACTGTTATTTCTGCAAAAACACTAATTTAAAACAGACCAACGGCCACATTTATAAAGCGCTCATTTTTTCATGCTAGTCTAGACCAGATATTGTGCCCAACGATAAATTTTAATTTTTACACATTTACAGATTGTCCCCTGTCCGCCGTGTAACCTAAATATGAACAGGCGAATTAATCCGCTCAAATCTGGTACATTTTCGCGACCCACTCTATTACGGCCATATGAAAATCAGCGTTATTTACTTAGGACAAAAAATGTATAACCTAAAAATAATTTGTTTGGGTAGGATGAGTTCAAAACAGTACCATATACTTGTGTTTACGTAAACATTTGTAGCAGTGTAGCTTTGGGACTTAGCGTATAAGAAGAGTTCACAGTTTGATAACAGTTTTTTGCCCAGCGTTATAAGGATTTGTCATTAAAGCTGCACCTTTGGGAATACTTCTTCTTCTCTTTTCTCCAGCTTTTGGCCACCGAATACTGAGTAGTCTCTTCCAAATCTCACCATTACTGGCAGACACTTGACACTTGTTATAAATGTAAAAATATATCTTGTATTTTCGTTTACAATTAGAGTTCCACAAGGTTGTATACTCGGCCTCTCTTAGTACAACAATGTTGTTCATTTTATTTTCAACCGATACAGATTTTTGATGTTTAAACTAAATGGAAATGAACAGATTAATTAAAACAACAGATATGATACCGGAAAATAGAATTGGGCCATATTTAAAAACAAACAAAAGTCTTGATGGATCACTTGCCTGAACATGTTCGTCACAATGGAATGTTGGAGTGTTTTAACTGAAGCCTGACTTTTGATTGGTAACAGATTGTATCAACAGAAATCTGAAAATGCTATGTTTGTGTATAGACTTGTTTGTTTTTATTTTCAAGTGGAAGTTGGTTACAGTTTTGTTTTTTGTTTGAAGAATGTTTTTTTATTTATTGTTATGAAAATAAAAAGAGCACAATAAAGTATTTTTTTATGAAATCAGTAATTTTGAAATTATCGTTTCTCGTTTCTTTTTACGTGTGTAAAAAGAAAATTAAAGAGATTTTTTTTCTTGTTAGTGTTAAACCTAGTCAGCATTTAAGCTACCCTGAATTGTGTTCCATATGCTCCTGTTGAAGAGCACAGATCGATGAAGAATCAATTTTAAATTTGAATATGTACAATATGAGTCAAGATTATGTAAAAGAATAGTCCTAGAAACATGACGGCCAAAGAGTATCTTTTTATAAAGTATCTGGGGGTCAGATAGGCTGTCGCTGCATGCAAAATACTTCATTCAGCTGCATCTGGTAAAACTTGAAGCAAACCTTAATAAGGTGAGTGATAAGATAAATTTACATAGATGACGAAACTTTATTTACAATATTTACAAACTACAATTTACAGAAATAAACTTATAAAAAAAAAGATGATGATGACGATTGTTAAGCTCGGCAGTATAATTAAACTATTCATGAAATTGACAAAAAAAAACTGTTAAGGCAGAGCAATAGCTTTATAGTTACTATTTATTATATTGGTACACAAATCTAAAAGTCTAACTAGTAGGAGGATCGTTAGAATAATAAATTGCCGCAGGGGTGTAACTAACATGTCAATATTTCCTGATTCATTAGGATCTTACGGCTATTACTGCATAAGCAAGATATACGACGAGACGCGACACACTACCAGTAGTGTGACCTACTTATTATTTTGGCTAAAAAAGGAGGGTGAATTTATAGAAATGGTTGTCGAAGCTTCTAATGGTGTCTACTCAGTCTCCTTAATAAAAATGTACCAATTAATCATTATTTTTATTCGCAAGCTGGCAACATATACTTTGTGACGAAAATGAATCATATTTGGATCGCTGTCAGTCAAAAATGAGAAAGTTTGGTAACGTTTCAATTGTTGACATAAATGTCAATCAATTTAAATTAATTGGTAATTGTTTTTAAATAACATCTCAGACAAACACAGACTTATCCTTAGCATTGGGTGATCAACGGTTGAAAAAAAGGCGAAGAAGATATCTCAGAGCGCAGCAGTAAATAAGTTAGATTTTTTACTTCTAAGTAATGGTTCATGTAGAAGTAAAACACATCTACAACATAGCTAGCAAATTGTGGGTTTAGGTTTAACAAGGATTATAGGTGTGAAATTATCTGCTATGTTTGGTTTATATAAAACGAAACACGTGTCGGGAAAAGTGCGATGAGTTCTGGACACGTGTATTTCAATTAAATTTGTGGACCATCTATGACTTAGCTTTAAATTATTATTTTACGTAATATATCATAATTAACCATATCATCGAATCGGTGATAGTTTAGTGGTGTGACTGTTGGACTGCCAAGTCAAAAGTTCCGAGTTCGAACCTAAGACCTCTGAATTTTTGGAATCATGTGCTCATTTGATAATAATGATGTTTTCTCACTTAAAAAAATATGGTTCTTATTAGTCCGTCTGTTAGATTATCGAAAAATATTGAATACGTATTTTTTGTTTTATCAAGTCACAAAAAAAATACGAAGATAAAACGCGCTAAATATTTCGGTGGGGGTTTGTGACGTCACTGACAGCTACAAAATGTCATACTTATGTCTAAGAATATGACGCCACACGAGTTTTCAAAGCACTGTATCGTCTTCATTGTTGGTTTACTTGAAAAAAGAAAAATATGTGTCCAATATTTTTTGAAAATCTATCTGACGGACTAATTTGATTTTTTTTTAACTACCCTATTATTCCTTGTTCGGGTGAAAGAAAGTGTCGTGAGGAAACAAGCATGCCAGAGGCCGATGAGCAGAATAAAAACCAGTAATGCACCAGTAAGGCACTAACCGCACGATGAAGAAGAAGAAGGTCGAATAAAATAAAATAAAACCATAGTAATAGGTATAGTAAAACACATAACATACACCAAATAGCTAACCGAGTTTTAAAAGTTCCAAGCATTTGTCAAAAACAATACTCGTAGACCGCAACATTGTGGATGTAAACAAGATTTTTTTCCCTTAAAAAATGAAATCTAGCACATTCAATTTTTTTTTGGCGGGTGGAAAATCATCGAATAACCCCTCCCGCTCTTGGGCAGAGCGAAAGAGAGTGTCAGACTTCTACTGACTGAAAAACCACCCATGTTCCTTCTTAGCCCTCTATGTCGAGGCCGCGATAACTAGTGTACAACCCGCGATACATCAATTAATGAAATCGATCGAGTGGTTTGGAAGATGTGAAGAAGTAAAGAATATTATAAACAAAGATAGTCGCGAAAAACATTACCCTTTCCTTGCAGTCGGGTAAAAACACAAGACAGTTCAAACAACACATTTCGTGGTATGCTTAAAACGGGCATAATGAACATTGGCATGAAAACTGGCGTTTGCTGGAATGAAATGGAATTGGGCGTGTCATGTCAACCGCGATGACCGTTTGGCAAACGTCTCCATACATGGCTGACGCGGAGGATGGTCGGCGCCACCAATGTCGTCCCAGTATTAAAAAACATACGGTGAAAGATGGTTCGAGGTAGGCAAAAAGTTGTGACACAGTAAGCAAAGGAAATTGTGCACCGAATGCGAGTTGCACAAAAGACCATGGAGCGAGCTATGCTCGACATAGCCCATCTAGATCGACTGCGCAACACCGAAACGGATAAAAGTATTCAACGTCAGCAACAGGGCGATAAGCCTAAAATAGACATGTGGCTAGACGCGGAGATAGCCGCGATAGAAAAACCGCCTGTACCCATGATCAGTGAGTGACTCCGGGCTGAAATGATAACGATGAAAGCATAGTACACAGATACATATCCGATACAGTGTAGACAGCGGTCTTTGGCCAACATTTCAGCAAATAGTTTGTAGTATAATAATATGTTGAGAATGTGCTGCAGAGAATTTCCTAATGAAAAATACAGCTCAATTAATCGAAACAAAACTTTATTTGGCAGTCACACTAACGTCCACTAGACCCACAAGGCTTTCTAGAAAAACAAAACAATATCTTCATCAAGATTTATGCCACTTTCACCCATAAAATAATATGGCATACGAAATATATAGCATTGCCACATCCGATACAGAAGCTACTAACGCTATAATCTGGCAACTGATACTGTTTCCGGAAAGCAATACCCATTGACCTAGTCATGAAATGGAATATCTACGTAAATATATCATATAGCAGATAATACCAAAGGAGTTATACAAAACGTTGTCGTATATCAAAAGGAAAGCCTTTTCAAACTAATAAAATTAGGCATGTTTCCAAGTTAAGTTTCAATAAAACAAACAGAATCTTAGACTTTGTATGCCAATTTTTTTTTACTTTTATTTTTGTATACGCTTTTGTCTTGGTTAAGTAGGGCAGTTAAGAGAAATAGAGTTTTTCTTTTGCCGCACTCTTTAGTATCTGACATCATAATTATGCTGCAGATGATGTCAGAATGTTTCTTATTCAATTATGTTTAAAAGCCTGACACAAAATATAAAAGTCAGTTGAAACCAGACAAATAATTAATTATTTTTGTTTGGTTTCAATTCTGTTTGACATTTTCACAGACACATTCTGTCTAAAAATCAGTTACGATAAAAACAAGAAACGCTTTTTAACATATTGTCGCATTCCAAATTCATAAGTCAAGAACGCAAATCCAATTCACAATATTTATCAACAAGGACAGTTAAAAGTACAATTTTAATAACGCCAGGCATTGTTCCAACTGAAGTTTCAATAAAACAAACAACTTACTATTCCGTTTGCCAAGAATTTCTGTTATTTCTTATCTCGGTGGCCTTCGTTTTGTTGCACTTCCTTGCATTTACGTTGTGAGTTTGACATGATTAGTAACGTACATGGTGTAATGCTTGCCAACAATATTTGGGATAGACTATGAATACGGCATACAGCTATTGGAAAACTTGCGTTTTGATATTACATATTATGTCAGACTAGTATACTATTTGAGGTAGCTCAAACATAATCAACTTACATTTTTTTTTTAAGTAATTTGATGCGATGAAAAAGAATCTTTGATACAATACTGCCTTTCTAATTTTCTCAGTTCGAATAAAATCATAAGAATTCTAATATTAGGGTCACTATGACAAACCTGTTATTTTGTCATTTTGACGACACGGTTGGTGCAGTGGCACAAGCAATGGACTGCTGCGCTGCGTGTCACGGGTTCGATCCCCGCACGGAACAAATATTTATATGACCTACAGATAGTTGTTCCGGGTCTGGGTATTTGTGTATGTGAGTTTAAATGTTTGTGAACGCACCCACGATACAGGAGAAATTCATTGTGTGGGGCAAAGTTTTTAAGAAAAAAAAATATCAGAAATAAACCTATAACAAAATATATACAAGTATCAAAAAGCGAAGAATTACAGGGCGTCAAAAAATTCGTCCACACCGCTGTTAACAGGAAAAGTGCCCAGAAGGCTGGCAGCATTCCCACGTTGGATAGCAATGCTGATTCTTTGCCCAAAAATATTACAGCCTCTGGTCACGTGAAGATTCAACCAACCGCTTGGCAATTTCCTTAAATATTAAGTGGGCACTCGGTCCACATGGCCCCAGTGTTTCGACCCCAAACGGCTCAATCATCATCTCACACATCCTAATATTTAATTTAACCACTTATAATACTTCAAAACTACAAACAAACAACTTCAAAAGAAGTGTGGGTCGTTCGGTAGCGAGATGGGCAGACAACAAAGTTCCGTTCAGGGAAGACCTGGATGAGGCTGGCATAGATCTGTGGAGATCAGCACAAAAAAGAGAGGCTGAATTCAGGTTGTGAATGATCATGATGATGATATCTACGCGAAGGTATGAAAAAACGTCCCGTCTAAACGGCCTCGACATAGATGGCTAAGAAGGAACATGGGTGGTTTTTAGTCAGTAGAAGTCTTACACTCCCTTTCGCTCTGCCCAAGAGCGGGAGGGGTTGTTTGATGATTATCCACACGCCAAAACAAAAAAAAAACAAGGTATAAAAAACGTCAACACGCACGGTCCGGATTGCTAAAATGGAATAATCCAACAAAAAACTAAAGATAATAACTAAAAGATAAAACTTTCGTATACTCAATTATAATGGTGCTAATGTATCAAAATTAAGTAATCGTTGGTTAATGGTTAAGGTGCGGGCCTGTCGGGGCCGCGGGTAGTCCAACGGTTATCGCGGCCTCGACATAGAGGGCGAAGAAGGAACATGGGTGGTTTTTAGTCAGTAGAAGTCTGACACTCCCTTTCGCTCTGCCCAAGAGCGGGAGGGGTTATTCGATGATTTTACACCCACCAAAAAAAAAAATAAAAAATGGTTAAGGTGCGGGAACCATTATTTATGATAGCCCTTATTTTCGTTCCCCTTAACCTCATTTTACCGTGGTAAGAATTTATGAAGTAGCAGTGAAAATAAGCAGTAATTTATGACAGCTTTTAGCATAACTACGAAAACATAATTATCTACATTCAGTGCATGCTTAAATCTCATGTAAACAAACAAGTTTCGTAAATCATTTTTCCTATCAATTTATACTTTACGTTACCAATTATGTTTCTTCCGTCATCACATTAAGGTATGGGGGTACAGCTAGTGTGAGCGACATCGAAATACTAAGATTTCAGACCAAGGCACTAAGAACAATGTTTGGCATCCCACGGTGTATCAGCAACAAATATATTAACCTGGATCATCATCTGCCTAGCCTTTTCCCAACTATATTGGGGTCGGCTTCCAGTCTAACCGGATGCAGCTGAATACCAGTATTTTACATGGAGCGACTGCCTATCTGACCTCCACAACCCAGTTAATACTAGGTAATACGATACCCTTTGGTAAGACTGGATGTCAGACTTTCAGGTCACTGACTACCTGTAACGACTGCCAAAGATCTATATTATGGCACCCGGGACCAACAGCTTAACGTGCTTTCCGAGGCACGGAGGAAACTCGGTATGTAATGGGCGGTCACCCATCCACAGATCGGCCTAGGCAAGCGCAGCTTAACCTAAAGATCGACCCGAGTGGCAGTTCTTGTTAAGCCACGAGCTCCTATATTAACCTGGATATAAACATAAATACTATCAAACAGGAATTAATCCATCATAGCGTGAAATACCAGAGCAAGTTTACAAACCACACTAACGAACTTGCTCGTGTCTTAAATAAGGAGGGTAGCCCTCGCCATATGAGACTTAAAAGATACGACTTAACGACACTGAAAACCAGATTTTCCCCACATTGAACAGTAGCCTCTGATGGAATACTTCATCTCATAGAAGCTTATTACATGAATATCACAAATCAGATGGAAATCGGACGTATGGGAGATGTATGGCTTATTGTCTCTTAGACAGATTGCCAAGTTGCAGATTATATATTAAAAAAAAAAACACATTAAGGTGCTGTCTGAAACCAAATGGTCAAGGATTGATTTAAAATAATAAATATTTAATTCTTTTATTTTTCTTTTGTCTTCCTTGAGAATTGGAGAGACATTGCACTGAATCGTGACCGTTGGAAGGAATGGAGGGAGGCCTTTGCTCAGCAGTGGGACAACACTGGCTAGCTATAATAATAATAATTTTACCAAAAGCCACAATGCAAAACCCAAAAACAAGAGCATATAAACTAGGTCACAATAATTTTAATTCCCTGACTCTTAAACTAGTTCTGTGTCTTAGGAGTCAAAATAATAATGTAATTTTAAAGAAATATTATTTATTTTAATATTTAATATTTTATTGAGATATAAGTAAGACTATACTAAATATATAAACTAAACTAACCTAAAAACAAACTAACTATAAAAGGGCATCGAAAAACTCCTCCTCAACGCTGTCAGCAGGTAAAGTGCCCAAGAGACTGGCAGCGTTGCCGCGTTGTATGGCAACACTTAGCCTCTGGCCAAAGAAAAAGCCAGCTCTTGGGTCAGAGGAAGCGTCAACAAGGCGTTTGGAAATATCCTTAAAAATACTGTGGGCACTAGGACCCCACGGCCCTAGAGTTTCAACCCCAAACGGCTCGAAAATATAGTTTCCACAAAGGTTACTATATTTACGCCGCTTGAGGTTCTCCGCAGCCGCAGCGGCAGCACCAGCACAACATTTAATTTTAAAGAATCAATTTAATTTTTTAATTTTGTTGAATCGTCAAATTTTTGATCACTAACATAGTCATTAAGTTACTCACTAAAATTGTTGTTCGAAATAAAAAAAAAAGGTTTTTATTGAAAAATATTTAATTTCATATATTTTGTAAATAAATATTTATAAATGCCACAGATTGACCATTACAAAAACAGCCCATAAAGAGAAGGTGAACGATCTGGATACCAACGGACGTTCAAAAAATGAATGACAAAAGAGCACAGAAGAAATTAGGGGAAGCTTCAGCCCAGCAGTGGGTCAGTCTTCATAGCCGTCACACTCCTGGCAGAGTAGTCATGGTCGTCATGACAGGGTGGTAGCAAGCTTCACAATTTTCGCCATTTCTCTCGTACTGTTGCTTGCCTCATGCATTCGTGGAGTCCAGACCATTTATTGCAATTTTAATTTGGTTGGTCCAGCGTGTTGGTGATCTGCCACAAATCCCTGAACCACGAATCACTTCACAGATGTGTCCTCTCGACGTATAATATGTGAAAAGAAAGTGAGTATACGACTTTGAACGATGAAAGAAAGTCGTTGTTCTATATGATATCTGGTTCTTTGAGGATTGAGACGTTGGTACGGAACTGTGTCCAGGGTAAGCAAAGCATTTGTCTCCAACACCACATTTCTTAAGCGTCTATTTTCATAACTTTTTCTTATAGTTCATGTTTATGGCAACACAAAATATATAAATTTTTAGTCTGTAAGAAACTACAACGTTGGGCGTCTAGCTTTATCTATGGTTCTGTTTTACGTCCGCCATTCGATTCTCCGTGTTTGTCTGTACTTACAGTGAGCATTAAAAGTATAATAATTAGCAAGTCGTTTCAATTGGAATCAAACCTACAGCAATATACAGTCCTCACGATTACACGAAGTTAACAGTTCACGTTTCAAGCACCATAAAGAAATCTTAAATAAGTTTTTGAATTTATCTTCAATTGTCAGTTTTCGCCAGCAAAATTAGTATATTCTACCTTATTGATACCGTCGACACACTGGCCTTGACCCCTAAGGACTTGTCTCAATTTGTACCAAACGTGTTTGGGAATTTTCCGGCTCCGAGGAGAGAACGTTATTAAAATTTTGTGTTTACTTACTTGTTACTTTGTAGGGTCAAGGGAAGGAAAATATCCGTATGTCAAAATAAATTTTCGAGCAGGAAAATTAATAGGGATGTTTACTGACTTAAAAAAATATGATTCTAATTAGTCCGTATGTTAGATTATCGAAAAATATTGCATATGTATTTTTTGTTTTATCAAATCAATAAAAATTGACGAAGATAAAACGCGTCAATAATTTGAGTTCGTGACGTCACTAGCTGCAAAAAAATGACATTCTAATGTCTTAGAATATGACGTCACACGAGTTTTCAATGCAATGTATCGTCTTCATTGTTTGCTAACGTGAAAAAAGAAAAAATATATATTTTTTGGAAATCTGTCTGACGGACTAATTAGATTTTTAACGTTAACTTAATACTAATAATGACTACCACCCGCGTCGATTTGGTATGTGAATAGGTGACCACATTTTACATACGGAGTTTCCTCAATGCCTCGTAAAGCACATTCAGCTGTTTGTCCCGGCCGCCAGTCACAAGGCTTATGATTGTGACTATTAGAGCGACGCTTTCTTTATGTATTTTTTCACGGTTAAAAATGCCTGTAATGGTTTTATTGAAATCAATGCTTTAAGCTTTTTTAGAGCAGGAGGAGTCATTTGATGATATCCCACACACTAAAAAAAAAAATGTTTGCTGTCTGTTTTTATGAACTGACCCAACTTTGTCCAACTATATATTTAATCTTATGGAGTTGCCTTAAAGTTGCTTGCAACTGCTTACACTCAATCAGGTATCTGGGTAGTATAACACCCCTTGGCCTAGTAAGGGGTTTCTGGGTCCTTAAAGTCTAGCACTCCTTACTCTTGTCAGACTTCAAGGTTTCTGACATTTGCATGCGGGTTGTTTGAAAGATATACCGCGGCCTTGAACACAAAGGCCTAAGAAGGAACATGGGTTGGTCAATAGAAGTGTGACATTCCCTTCTGCTCGCGGAAATGATGAATTCCCATCGACCAAAAAAACAGGATCACTGGGTTCTTAAAGGCTATCAGTACTTACTTCTTACTGCTTTTAGGACTTTAAGGTTTCTATCATCTTGTAACGACAGAAATAATTTCTCTGTATGAGAAAGTACGCAAAATATTCCGTTTTAGTACTATATCTGCCACGCTTGACAGGTTCATTATTTTCAGATGAAATAAGACATTAAATTGTACCGTACCTTGTATATAATAATACCTTTTACTCACTAAATCTTTATTAGTCACGACATCGAAAGTAATTAAATTATCTTATTTATCGTATGAATCATAACCAGATGATACACATAATTAAATTAATTAATGTTTCAATTGAATTATTATTTATGAACTAAAACTTTACATTGCGCTATCCCTAAATTATCTTTGTTTCATTATTTAATGTGTCATGACTAAAAATTAGGCATTGAAATTAATAATACAGTTTCTGCGTATTTAATTATGTTAAGGGAATAGTTAAGTACCTCATAGCAATTGCAGACTGTAAGGTAAGGTTTCAAAGACAACGTCTCGAATATATTTAATCGCGAATAAATATATTGAATTAGAGAACTCTATAATATTCACTTGATTATACAAACCATAGTTTCATTGAATACTTTTAAGTTTTTAAAATATGTTTAAATAAATACACACACTGACTTAATTAATTAAGAGATGGAACTAAACCGTTTATTTGTTTTTCTATTCATTAAAATTATTAATTAATCACTCACAATTCACATTGTGTCCGTAAACAATCCAGAACAAATCGTACGTTTTATTTGGTTAAATGTATACAGTATAAAAGCCAGTAAGAAGTGTATTTTGTAGTATGTATTTCAGTAGAAAAATAAATTGAACTATAATATAGGTAAAAATTTTAAAAGGTTTTTAAAACCTTTTATAAAAATGCACTTAAGAGTAGAAAATAAACCATGGAGTAAATAAAAACAGAAAAAGCAAAATCATCGTAAACTATACGCGATAAGTTTTTATCATTTTGCTTTTTTAACTTTAAATGGTTTTTAATTATTATTTTTTATTTTTGTATGTCTTTTCTTGCTGTTAAACATAAAATACCAGCCAACAGCACAGCAAGCTTTTGGGTTTTCCGTACAATGAGAGACCCGTATAAACCGGTTTTGTAAAGCTTGATTGACGCTTGCTGATTTTATATTATTTTTGTAAAGTTATTATAATAGTGACATATTAATTGTGTGCAAGACTTTGAAGTTCGATTTTGTCTTGAGAATTGTTATTGTATGAAATAGGCAAACTATCACAATACTTTTCTTATTGTTTTTTCTTGTAGTCGTAATTTCGCCCGATAGCAAGACAGTCTCTTCAGGCTTAACTGTCTAGCTTACCACAGATGTAACTATATCCAATCGACATACACAAAACAGGAGAGTAGTTTCCCATGTTATGTGGTCCAATCTGTCCTCTGTGACAGGGAGGTGGACATTGTGGACATTGAGGTCAAAGGCAAAAATCGTTGAAATGCAAATCGCCGGATTTTTTTGGGTGAATACAGCTACGATATAAGTAACAGTAATAGGGTCGTTGACGAAAAAATCTAATTAGTCCGTCAGATAGATTTCCAAAAAATTTTGGACACATATTGTTTCATTTTTCACGTAAACAAAAAATGAAGACGATACAGTGCTTCGAAAAGTCGTGTGACGTCACAGTCTGGTACACTTTTTTTAACCACGAAGTGACGTCACAAGCCTGATCTTTTATACGTTTTATTACTGTGAATTTTTATTAATTTGATACAACAAAAAACACGTTTCCAACATTTTTCGATAATCTAACAGACGAACTAAACATAATCATTTTTAGTCAAGAAACATCCCCATTCTGATTATTAATTAATTAATAATTTTAGATTCCAATCACTTAGGAAATTTTACAAAACTTTACTAACAGATATATTTAATGATTACTTAAGCCGTCACTTAGTAAAGATATGACAAAACTGTCAAAACCTTTACTTAGTGATGGCCTAAGTAATCATTAAAGCTCTCTGAGTGCGGCAGTAAGACTTTAAGACAGGCTTGTTTTAAATTACCTCACTGACTGAGTAAGACAATTCAATGCTAACAAAACTATTTTATTTAAACTTACGCTTGGAGTTCAATTTCAGAAATTCGTGTTCCTATCGGCTTAAAAACGCTCTCTGAGTGCGGCAGTAAACAGCGTTTCAAAAGTATTTAGAAAGATGTCGTTAACTATGCATTGTTATCCAAACAAAAGATGGCTGAAACATTTCAGTTCAATTGAAAACCGGAAAGTGTGTTTAATTCCTAAGATTTTGTCATAGTTTAATAACAAAAGAAGTGTAGGGTTTTAAAGACTTTAATAAGGCGGTTTTACTTTTGAGAAATGGCAACACAGTCCTACTATCAGTTTTGTGGGGGAAAGGGTAGTTTAAAATACGTTGACTTGGCCGAGGGAGCTCAGTTTGTTCTAATCTACTGTGGTGACTATATCTGATATAAAGTGAATACAAGTCTGAATAGAAAAATAAAAGTATAAGTCTATCTTCAGTGAGTTTTATTATACTTCAGAAGTGGGATTCGGAAGGTGAGTTATTTGATTTTCTTTACCTTAAAATTAACATGTGGTTGCCTTACGACTCGCTGTCCTATTTGGTCGGGGTACTCCCCGATAATATGACAGGGAAAACTGGGTTTCTAACATGTTCTATGGCCTTATGGTGTGATTTTATTTAGTTGGGGTACCCCATGATAATAAGATTATAAAGTGAGGTTATGATTATTGTGTACTTTTTATATGTGAGCTGGAAAGAATGTTTGTTACCACGTGGTCAGGGTACTCCTTGATAGTGATAGCATGCATTTCAGGCAACTTTGGGTCGCGGTTTTATTTGATGGGGGTACTCCCCGGTAATACGACTGCGAAGTAAGGTTGTTATTTATTGTGAATCTTTGAAATTAGATTAGATTGTGTTTGCTTCTATTTTATAAGGGCACGCCCTTATAATTCAGCTGTTTTTGAAGGTTGTTTGTTTAAATATTTTTACTAAGAAAAAAAAAAAAAAAAAAACCTTTATAAAGGGCTTAAGTTGCTAACATTTGATCGAGGTTCTTGATACTTATGCTAGATAGCTCAGAAGTCTGGTTGTGTGTCAATGCTTGATCAGGGCACTCCCTGATAGTGTTGATAAACAGCTGGGTGTTGTTTTAGCTCGTGTTTTACGTTTATATTTGTTTTATTGAACATTTATGTCCTTAAATGTTGTCCATTCCAGTTTCACAATGGAAAAGGATAACGGCAACGCCCAGTCGTCGAATGTTTCTTCTTGTGGACGCCAAGAAAGTCGAAGGCGCCTGCTAACTCCAGTAAGATGCTCGTCACATCATCGACGAGATATTTCAAGTGCTCGCTGCGGTGGCACTCAAAGTCACAGCGAGTCACGGAGGCAAAGTTTTCGTGAGAAGGAGCTTGAGTTTGAGCAAGAACGCGAGCGGTTACGTGTACTGGAACAGGACCTACGCAGAGAACGTGAGAACATACCAGAGGCGCATGGGAATCGTTCCGGTAGAAGCATGAGGTCGAGCCGTCATCTCTCAGAGAGCCGGCAGCGCAGCTGTAGCCCTAGTCGGTCGCGTCAACGGGAGCAGCAAGCTACGAAAGCCAAGCGGAGACGAGGTTCACGTGAGCGGAGCAATGATAGTCTACGGGGCGACGGAGCATCGCAGGATAAAAGGTCACGTACCCCTTCTTTTACTGTTAAAGATGTTATTGATTTAGTGCATTCTATTAAACATGGTTTTGCATCTCAGCCGGCTACAGGTACATCAATTTCAAAGAATATTGATTATAAAAATATTCTCCCGAATTTTGACCCTTCAGCGAAAAACCAGCGCATTGACATTTGGCTGCGAAAAGTAAATGAATGCGCTACTGTATACGGCTGGGATGACATAACAACAACACATTTTGCAATGCAAAAGCTTCAGGGGTTGGCCAAAGTTTGGTATGAGGGTCTGAACACTATTTTGCATACTTGGAAAGAATGGCAAGAGAAATTAATGAGTGCTTTTCCTTGCGAGCAAAACTATGGCCAAATCCTGGAAGATATGCTTAAGAGAAGGAATAAATTTGGTGAACCAATTGAGGTATACTATTATGAGAAACTTGCGTTGTTAACTCAGTGTGACATTTCGGGTAAACGGGCAGTGGATTGTATTATCCACGGAATCTCTGATAGGACTATGAAATCGAGTGCTTTGGCGCTCTGTTGTTCCCAACCTGATCAGCTTCTCCAGTTCCTAATGAGCAACAAAGAAAGCCAAACTTCAGATCGTAGTTTTAATAAAAATAATTCGAACCAATCCAATTCTAAAACAAATCAGAATAAGTCTATTCAGCCTCAGGGATCTGGGATTTTCTGCTTTAATTGTAAGGAGCGAGGTCACCCTTACTTACGTTGTACGAAACCACTAGTCAAATGCACTAAATGCAACAAAATTGGTCACAAGTTTGACAATTGCTCGCAATATCCAAAATCTGATAATATAGAGGGTAAAAGTGAAGTACCATCTAAAACAATGTGTATTTCAAGCTCCAGTCCCAACTCGAAATTCATTAAACAGGCCACAGTGAATGGCAGGGCCGTAGAAGCATTTATTGATTTCGGTAGCGAAGTGACATTGGTTAGGGAGTCTATAATTTCGAGTATTAATCTGGTACATGATCAGGTCCCTTCCGTTATGAAAGGATTCGGGAATGAGATGGTCCGGTCGTTAGGTAATATATTGCTCGATATAGTGGTAGATGGAGTTGATGCTAAGGTAGTTTCTAGAGTAGTCGAAGATTATCTGTTAGATAAACCTATTTTAATAGGCCAGTCATACACAGAGCAACCGCATATTCTTGTGTTCAAAAATTCCCGCACGTTGCAATTTCATAAATTGCACACTGAGATTCCAATGGTCTATCCTGATGCAGATAACATTCGACTTGCTGAAGTTAGGATCTGTGCTGATGTCGAGCTCCATGGACCTGCATCTATAAGGGCTCAAGTAGGTTCTGAATTTAGTGGTTGTTTAATGCTGTTCAACAACGTGGGTTGTCCAAATCAAGAGGTTGTTGTATGTGGTGGTGTCTACCAAGTTCAACGTGGGCATTTAGATATTCTTGTTTATCCATTTTCCATCCCCTGTAGGCTACGAAAGGACTTTGTTGTTAGCAGAGGAGAAAAAGTAGATTTTGTTCAGAGGATAGTAATGCAGTCTCCGGGAATTGCAGAGTCTGCAGATACTCATGATAATGACTGTGAACGCGATATTCTGGAGGAAGATGTACGCATAGGTGAATCCGTATCAAAGGACGATAGACAAAGGCTTATGAACATACTTAAGCAATATAAACATTGTTTCGCCTCAAGTTTGAAAAAATTGGGTTGTACAGATATTACGCAGATGACAATTGAGTTGAGTAGTCAACGTCCTATTGTCTATCGCCCTTACAGGTTGTCACATCACGAACGTGAAAAAGTGCAATCTATGTTAGGTGAAATGTTGGAAGCAGGGATCGTTAGAGAATCGGTTTCGGATTACGCCAGTCCCATTATGCTGGTTCGTAAAAAAGATGGCAGTTTCCGAATGTGTGTTGATTACAGAATGTTGAACTCTGTGACCGTGAAGGAAAGATACCCAATGCCGATAATCGAAGATGAGATAGCAAGGTTGTCCGGTCAAGCTTGTTTCATAACGCTTGATTTAGCATCTGGATATTATCAGGTGCCAATTTCGGAACCATGCAAACATCTAACAGCGTTTGTCACTCCAGATGGGCTGTACGAATTCAACCGTATGCCATTTGGTTTGGCCAATGCACCAGCGATTTTTCAGAGAATGATTAATAAGGTCTTAGGGTCAGCTCGATTCACTCATGCTACAGCATACATGGATGACGTGCTCGTTTTTGGTAAAAATGCTGCTGAATGTCTCGATAGGCTTGATCAAATTCTAAAGCTGTTAGAGAATGCTAATCTTACGCTAAATTTGTCAAAGTGTAACTTTTTACACGATAATATTGACTATCTTGGTTATGAGATTAGCTCATCTGGAATTCGGCCGGGTGAGAAGAAAATTCAGGCAGTAATGCATTTTCCACAGCCAGTTAACGTTCATGGTGTTAGGCAATTCCTTGGGCTTGCTAGTTATTTTCGAAAATTTATCAAAAACTTTGCTCAATTAGCGTCGCCAATAATGCAGTTATTAAAGAAGGACTCCGCATGGGTTTGGGGTCAAGAACAAGACAATGCATTCCAATTGCTTAAATCACAGTTAATAGACAGACCAGTTTTGGCTATTTATGACCATGACGCTGAGACTGAATTGCATACTGACGCCAGCAAGGATGGCGTTGGAGGCATACTCTTACAGCGGGGTAAGGATAATGGACTTCTTCGGCCAATTGCTTATTGTAGTAGGCGAACTTCACCGGAAGAAAAACATTATCACTCCTACGAATTAGAAACACTGGCTGTTATTCGTTCATTAGAGAAATTTCGGGTGTATTTATTAGGTAAGGAGTTCAAAATAGTCACAGATTGTAGTGCTCTTCGTTCCACTTTCATGAAACGCGATCTTATACCTAGGATAGCGCGCTGGTGGCTTTTGCTCAAGAATTCAATTGTACAATTGAATATCGATCAGGCACTAAAATGTCCCACGTAGATGCATTATCTCGTAATCCTATTTCGAATGATTCTCTGACTGATTCCTCAAGTCTGTGTCCTCAAGTAATGGTTATTAGTAACGAAGACTGGTTACACACCCTTCAGCTAGGGGACTCTGAGTTGGAACGTATTAAACAAGTTTTAGAAAAAGATTTAGATCCGAAGAATCTCCAATATATCAAAGATAATTATGTTGTTCAGGATAATAAGTTATATAGGTATGTTAATGGAGATAAGGGTAATGTCCGCTGGGTAGTCCCAAAAGGGGCGAGGTGGCAAATATGCAAAATGAATCACGACGATATTGGTCATCTAGGATTGGAGAAAACATTGGAAAGGATTAAAACTAAATGTTTTTTTCCCAAAAATGTCACGGTTTATCAAAAAGTATGTGTCCGCCTGTATTGATTGTGCTTACGCTAAGAAATCCAAGTGTACAAACGAAGGCTTATTGCACCCAATCGAAAAAGTAGAGTCACCGTTTCATACCCTGCATGTTGACCACCTGGGTCCCTTCGTCAGATCTAAACGAGGATACTCTTACCTTCTAGTAGTAGTAGATTCATTTACTAAGTTTGTCTTTATAAAGCCAGTCCGAAATACTAACACACAAAATGTAATTTGTGCCCTGGATGACATATTCTATACGTTTAGAATGCCTGACCGTTTGATCAGTGATCGTGGCAGTTGCTTCACGTCTAACTTATTTAAAAGATACTGCTATGATAAAGGCATAAAACACATCTTGAATGCCGTCGCGAGTCCCAAATCAAACGGCCAGGTAGAAAGATATAACCGGGCTATCTTAAATTCACTGAAAGCGCTAAACCTGAGACACGATGAAAAGGATTGGGACAGCCAGTTAGGTAAATTGCAATGGGGGCTGAATAACACTGTTCAAAAGACGACCGCTAGGAGACCATCTGAGGTCATGTTCGGCACGTTCATGAACAGTGAAATTAATCCTAATTTGAATGAGATAGCAGACGCCACTAGAGAAAATATAGATGTGACCACTATCCGAAATCAAGTTAAAGCTAGAATAGATACGGAACAAGCAAAGCAGAAGTTACGTTACGATCAGAATAGACGCCCTGCTAAGATATACAATACGGGAGATTTAGTCAAAATTACTAAAGTTTCTTTTAATAATGATGGGAAGAGTAAAAAACTCCTCCCATCTTACGTGGGGCCATTCAGGGTCACTAAAGTTTTAGGTCAAGATAGATATAAGGTAGCGTCTATTCCAGGGTTTAGTAATAGTACAAATAAACGCACTACCACGGTAGCAGCTGATCGAATGCTGCCGTGGGTCCATGTTGCTGCGTTAGAACTAAATAAATCAGATTCTAGTGAATCTAGTGATGATAGCGTACAAAGTGATGCATAGTGGTCATCAATGTACGTTTCTATAGGAACAATTATTACAGAATGTTTATTATTATTGTTTCAGACCGAGCGTGAGAATTGATTGGTTCACGTCATCGGTTATTACACAAGTGGAGGCAAGAATTGATTGGTTTGCCTAGGATTTTGAAGTCTCTGATCAGGTATGAGAATTGATTGGTTCATAACCTGGTAGAGTAGTGACGTCTCTGATCAGGTATGAGAATTGATTGGTTCATAACCTGGTAGAGTAGTGGCGTCTCTGATCAGGTATGAGAAATGATTGGTTCATAACCTGGTAGAGTAGTGGAGTCTCTGATCATTTGTGTGAGAATTGATTGGTTCACAACCTGAGAGTACACCAGTTTAGTAGCAAAAATTAATTGGTTTGTACTAGTATAAGCTAAAATCTTAAAAGTTTTGAATTTTTTATCACCCTAGAATAATATTAGCTTCTTTACATTCAGATATTTTTGGCAAGAATTGATTGGTTTGCCAAAATTGTTAATTATTTCAGATGTGAAAAGTTGTAATATATAATGATTTAAATTGTATAACTTTTATTGAATTGTGGTAGTAGATTATTATTTTAATTGTAGTAAATGTCTTTTTTTTTTCATTGTAGATGTTTCATTTTAGTTGCAATTGCGATAATAGATGTTTAATTTTTAGTTGAACCGCATTTAATTGTTTGATGTTTTATGTTGACTGTCATAACGAAGTATTTAACAGATAAGTTCTTTATTTGTGTTTTTGAATTAATAAGCTATTGTTATTAAAATATTATTTTAAGTTGTGGTCTAATTGATGTTACAAAATATTTTTTTTGCTGTATTTGTTTAGAACAAAACAATTTAATCTGCATCGCTTGTATGTTCATATAATTATTTTTACCATGAGGTCTCTCAGCCAAGAGTGTAGGGTATTGTTAAGTTATCACATGAGGCGTGCATGAGGGCGGGCATACACGTCGTCAGGACGGTCGAGTGTAGGGTTTTAAAGATTTTAATAAGGCGGTTTTACTTTTGAGAAATGGCAACACAGTCCTACTATCAGTTTTGTGGGGGAAAGGGTAGTTTAAAATACGTTGACTTGGCCGAGGGAGCTCAGTTTGTTCTAATCTACTGTGGTGACTATATCTGATATAAAGTGAATACAAGTCTGAATAGAAAAATAAAAGTATAAGTCTATCTTCAGTGAGTTTTATTATAGAAGTTAATAACAGCTTTTTACAAAGAATTTTCTCGTGTTCCGTTCCACACTGTCATCACTTTCACTAGAATTACATTTTGATCAATACTAGTCCAGTTTTTTGTACCCATTGTTATCAAAGTTTCCTTATTGTTGTTTTGTCTTGTGTATTTAATTCCTGGATCGGCTTCAAGAAGTTACATTAATTAACAAAAAACATTATCTTGTTCTTTGAAAGAAATAAAAGGATCTTTCTTCATTAGCAGCATTAGCTTGATCTTTATTCCATTGTTCTTTGTGTAACTAGTTTATTTTAGTAGTGGGAAACTGGACATTGATAAAAATAGTATTTTGTTCTTTGCCAAGATCTTTTTGTAATAATACAACAGTTTTGATTTCCTGTCTATCTTCATAGCGACACAAAAGACAGTTTTTATGCCATGTTATAGACATCTAGACTTAAATTCTCTTTTTATCCGACTACGGCGAAGCCAAAAGGAAGGATAATAATTTTAGCAGTCTATGTATGCATGTTTGTATGTTCCACCATAGCGCCTAAACTACAACTGAACGGATTTTAATAAATGAGGTGTCAATAGATTCTTAAAAATAGCCCGGATAACATAGGCTATGTAGGTATACATTTTTATAATAAAAACAATGATGACGGCATTTAAATGTCAGATTCTAAACTCGAAAAACAAAATTGAGATAATCTTATCATGTTTGGTATCAAATGAAAGGTCTTGGCAAGCACATTACAAATATGTATAATATTATCGTTTTAGTCAATATTATACGTTTCAAATGCGGTCAAAAAGTTCTCGCGGTCTAGTCTTGTGGGTTGCTATTTACTCGTTTCACGTAAAATAACAAACCAAAATTAAGTAAAATTTTATATCACGAATATTGATACGTAATGAAATAACACAAAAATAAAATTCATAAATAGTTTAAAAAACTAAAACCCGACCACGAACAAAATCGCAGACTAATAAAACCGCGATCTTAAAAGAAGGCGATAGTTTGTGAGTGTGTATGTTTGTTACTTCTTCACGTAAAAACTACTGAACGGATTTGTATAATATTTGGTACACAAATAGTTTATAACCTGAATTAACACATATGATAGTTTTTATCCCGATTTTATATTCCCGTGGGATAATTTTCGAGTTGCAGCGGGTGAAGCCACTGGCAACAGTTAGTTCTTAAATAAGTAAGTAATGAGTAAGTAACTTAATAATAAGGAAAAATATTGGACAGTCGTAGTCGTAGTTTTAATGGCGCGCCACGCTATCATGATTGCGTTTACAAACTTATGAGCTCCCAAAGTACCAGCCGGGAAACAACAATCTCTAGGACATAATAATATTTATATCATTTAGTTGGCCGATGGGGCTGGAAAGTTCTGGAGTGGCGACCGCGAACCAAAAGAAGTTGCGTTGGAAGGCCTCCCACTAGGTGGACCGATGACCTGGTGAAGGTTGCGGGGAGGCGTTGGATGCGAGACGCACTGGACCGGTCGATGTGGCGACACTTAGGGGAGGCCTATGTCCAGCAGTGGACGTCTTTCGCCTGAAATGATAATGATGATGATGAGTTGTAATAAGTTCGTTAGCGTAATAGTTCAAATACAATGCGAATTGATTTTTTTACTGAATAAACACATAACAATATTTGTTCCGTGCGGGGATCGAACGCTCAAACACTGCACCAAACGTGCCGTCAATTATTACAATTGATATTATGAACGTAGACAAATATTGACGTACAGAAATAAATTCTCTATATCTAAATGTTTATAAAACTACATACCTACATTAATTGTGCAGCTTAAAAAAGTAGTCTACTCTACGTGGTCACACAGGCAAAACTTAAAAGCGATTTTGTTATAATTATACTATTCATTATTAACCAACAACAATCAAAAAATTATTTAAATGCTTCAAGATATGGAAGTCTGTGGCCGAAGGCCTAACGAAACAATGATTTCTTCGTCCCCAATTTGTGCGCTTTGTACAAAGACTAGCAACAAATTTCGATGTCGGAAGGTCAAAAAAGATGCCAACAAAGGTCTAGAATGACCTTCAAGTGTCAAACGCGTTCTTTGACCTAGGTTTACTAATAATTTTCGGGTCTAGATAACTGGGTCGCGCCGGCAATCTCCTAATACGGGCGACGGAAATCTCTTGTGATTCCACTGACAATGGTGATGCGGATTGACGTGTGGTCTAAGACATAAGCGTGATTTGAACTTAACCTTGCGAACAACATACCAACACTTTTTTTGTCGCTTGTGTTGGTTGGTATGCTAGTAGTATAATTGCCAACGTTAAAAAAAAAACAGGACACAGGCCTCTAATCTTTGAGAGGGAATGGGCTATAATCTGCCACGCAGGCCCAGTGCGGATTGGTAGATGTCACAAGTCTTCAAATTTTTGGTTCTAGGACATGCCCGTTTCCTCACGATATTTTCCTTCGCCGTTTTTGAGAGCAGTGGTGATGAAATGAATTATACAAAGTAATACGCCTGCCTGGGTTCGAATCCACGACCTACTGTTCGTAAGTCGGGGCCACCACCACTGGGCCACCACTGCTCCCGAATGGAAAGAAATCCGAAATGGGAGCAGTAGAATTATTTGTACCGTTTGAAATGAAATACGTGCAAATTAACAAAGAAATGTATTGTAGGGATGACACATTGTAAAATACTTTGGTTGGTTTTACTTGAAAGATCGTAATGCCTATAATAGATGACGCATAATAGAAAAGCATGTAAGGTGTCATGCTGCACTGACATTAAATAAATTGCCATAAGAGTAACTGACTGATGATATTTCTCTGCAATTAATTTCCATTCTTCTCTCATAGCTTGCACCGCATCCCACGGAAGTGTTTCGTGGCTTTATTTCCGTCACGCCGTAAAAAAGCCAGCACTGAACACAGAGCTGTGTGCGAGCGGTCGCCATGCTTGTTTGAGTTCCTAAGCGTAGCGACACACCTGATTTTATATTATTATGTCCCTTTGATGTTTTAAGTGCTTTAGCATAATCAGCCTATGCCTTTGCTTCAGCATAATCAGCCTATGATTTTCCCACTACTGCGACACAGGCCTTGTCTCTATGAGGTGGAATGGGCTATAATACACCACACAAGCCACGTGCGTGTTGGTATGTGTCACAATGATGTCTTCAATGTTTTTGTTCTAATACATAAGTTGCTTTAGCATAATCAGCCTATGATTTTCCCACTACTGCGACACAGGCCTTGACTCTATGAGGTGGAATGGGCACACCACACAAGCCACGTGCGTGTTGGTATGTGTCACAATAATGTCATCGATGTTTTTGTTCTAATACAATACATGCTGATTTTCTCACGATGTTTTCCTTCACCGTTTTGTGAGTAGCCTGCCTGGGTTTGGAAGCCACGACTTATTTTTCGTAAATTTGGGCTGCCACCACTGGGCCACCGCTCCAATGATAATATTACATAACTGTATTTAAAGCTCCGAATCATAGTAGAGTTGGTAAAACTGCTATAGAAAATCTCTAGTGTCCGGGATCCAGACACCAAAGCAGGCTGAAATTTATCAGGGCACGCCACGATAGTGGCGGTAAGTCCCCTCTTTGAGGAGTGGCTAGAGAGGCGCCACGGCGCCCTCACCTTCCGTCTGACGCAGGTCCTCACCGGACACGGTTGTTTCGGGAGGTACCTGCACCGAATCAGGCGGGAGGAAACGCCCGGATGCCACCATTGTCAGGATCGGCCGGAGGACACGGTGGAGCACACAGTGGAGGTGTGCCCCGCTTGGGCGTAGCCCCGCCGTGATCTCGTAGCGGCGATCGGCGGCGGCGACCGCTCGCGCCCGGCCCTGGTGCAAGCCATGGTCCGGGGCGAGGAGGAATGGGACGCCGTCGCCTCCTTCTGCGGAGCAGTGGTGCTAGCGAAGGAGGTAGCGGAACGCGAGAGGGAGAGAACCTGTCTTCCCAGCCGCCGCGGGAGGAGCTCCGGGCGTCGGGGGTCACGCGATGACCTCCGGCCACCGTAGACGCGGGCCTGTGGACGGTGAGTGAGGGGATAACTCGCCGTCCGTCCGTCTTACGACGAAAACAGGCCGTGTCGACGGCGCGTTCGTGTTCCACGCGCGCCTCAAAGAGATGTCAGCAACATGGGAGGGGGCCGACGCCCGTCGGGGCCGCGGGTTGTACACTATTTATCGCGGCCTCGACATAGAGGGCTAAGAAGGAACATGGGTGGTTTTTAGTCAGTAGAAGTCTGACACTCCCTTTCGCTCTGCCCAAGAGCGGGAGGGGTTATTCGATGATTTTCCAACCGCCAAAAAAAAAGGCTGAAATTTATCCACGTCGGCAAATTGCAAAGAAAGTAATGTAACCCCCGTAGCAGCTAGTGCAATGTCTAATGTAGCTAGTACTTTAAAAAGCACTGCAAGCCATAAGCATTTCGTAAAACTGTCGCTGCGTATTTTCCGCAGACGTGTCTCTAAACTTACTTTGGGTTCCTTTGAAAACCGTGGCAAAAGTATTCTGTAAACAGAATGAATGACGATTGTGCGACGGTTGCATTGTCGTTGTTTGATGAATCAAGACGAGTTGTTCCGTTACTGAAGATAAGTGGTGTTTATCTTGTAAACGGAAATTAAAGCTGTTGTTTTGTTGCAGTTGTGTTGAGAACAACGTGAAGGATTGTTTTTAAAATGTTGATTGTATTATATTATGTAAAATCATATCAGCATTACTTTGAAAAATCGGAGTTTTCCCCTTGATGGTTTTGAGGTAATGCTTTGTAACTCTATAGTGATACATTTTTTGCTCTCGAGGAGTCGAATCCGGAAGGACATGATCTGACAGAGGACCGACGCGACGTTTTGACATATTAGCAATCTGATAGGAGAGACCTACAATCAGTAATAAACTGTCTGCTACTCGAGACTGAGAGACTGATGATAAACTATGCTATTTTTTTATCAGTGTGAGTACACATACATTACATAACAATGATTGCCATTTTACTACATTCGAATCCTGCAACTGCTCGAGCTACACAATAGCTCCACCAATTTGATAGCCGACGTAAAATGAAACATGGTGAGCTTATTACGGATGTTTGTTGACGCTGCAAGATCGAACTCGATAAGATTCTATTACCATTGTATCTCGTACACGCTGGCTTACGACTTTCGAGTCTGGTAGTAAATCGCATGTTGTGGAAAACTTCAGGTTTAGAGACAGATAACACGTGTTTTTGTGGGTAAAAAAAAAGTAATTAGCAGGGATAGTATGGAAGAAATATTGCAAGGATTTTGAGCTTTTCTACGTATTCATATGCTATGATTTAATTTTACATGATGCTTGTGTTTGTCCAGAGGTGTTCCTAGACTGTCAGGTATATTTGACCCAAATCTATCAACCAAACACTTTACTTGACTCACTTTACCAAGGACTCGAACTCAGGATCCCATGTTCAACAGCAGGAGGATTATTATAGAGAAATTTGACAAAAAAATCAGACTATGCTTGTTTGGTTGGATGTTTAAACGTTAAACAAGAGTATTTGTGTTACGATTTTCTGGTGTAATTCCTGTAAAACTTTAAATGATAAGCTGTCATCCGCATAGCGTAAACTATGCGAGTCGAGTTTCACCTAGATTTTTACGCTGATGCGGGGTGAATATTAAAATTCCACTTGAAGCAACAGCCATCTGACCTCTAGAACCGGACTAAGGAACATCGACAGCCAGGTTAAAATGCTGGTCATAGTTTTACCTGGTTGATCTACAGTTTTCTGTATTCACATTTAATTGTAACTACTATGACAGTTAAAACCTTTCTTCATGAGGTTTATACTTGTCGCTATCACTTGCTTATTTCCACAATGTCTTTGAACACAATTGGCATAATTATTATTAAGCTTTTCGGTGGTCTATTGTTAATGTTACTATGTAATATCTTTATATATATATTTCTTATGTATGTGTGTTTGTTTGGTTGGGAGCAGCGGTGGCTCAGTGGTGGCGGCCCCGACATACGAACTGTAGGTCGTGGGTTCCAAACCCAGGCTGGCACATTACCTTGTGTAATTTATTTAATCACCGTTGCTCTCAAAACGGTGAAGGAAAAAATCGTGAGGAAACCGGCATGTCGTAGAACCAAAAAGTTCGAAGACATGTGACATCTACCAATTCTAGTGTAATTTAATCTAGTGGTAGATTATAGCCCATTCCCTCTCAAAAAGAGGAGTCCTGTGTCCCAGCAGTGGGAACATTAATAGGCTGTTGATGATGATGATGATGATGTGTGTTGGTCACTGAACTCGGTGCGACCGATTTTGATAAAAAATATTATGTCAAGTGGCGTCGAGAATGGTTTAGATTCACAATTGAACCCGGTAGGTGGCGCTGCTGCCCGGGCAGGACGTCTATTTTCGTACTATTTTTTCTTTCAAGTTTTATCTATTGTTTATAGAAAGTCACGTTCATTGTCTTCGTGCAACCAACATAAATTTTACGTTAAAATCTAGTAAAACACACAGTAACACCTCAATGTTCACAGCATTTACGGACTGATACGTCCATTTTATTTTCTTTTAACTTGCAAAAGTATTTTGTTTGCATTTTAAAAGTTACTACGTGTTGTTGCAGGTTTATTGTTTAAATTTTATGTTCGCAACGTTTACGGTGCTTATTTTCTTGCTCGCTTAACATGTATACTAGGAAAACGACTCAATGCTTGGTGAATATAATATGCAATGCTGGCACAACGTGTAGTAGTTTACTTTAATAGCATTTTAGTGTTAAAACTGGATTTAAACATGATATTAGAAAATGCAAAAGAAGAATTTAAATCCTATTTTTCAGTTATTTTACCTTTAAGATCAGTTAGCCAATGTTCTGGCAGTCGTTACAGGTAGTCATTGTCTCAAACGTCTGACAACCAGTCTTACTAAAGGGTATTGGATTACCAATACCGTTAGCACTGCCTTTTAGTCGCTCCATATAAAATAATGTTATTCAGATGCATCCGTTAGTCTGGAAGCAGACCCCAAAATAGTTGAAAAAAGGCTGATGATTAGCTACCCAACGATAACCTTATAATGACAAGAATCATTGTGATTTTTACAGACTTATGTAACTTGTCTTGCAACAATACAGGGGCGACCGTATGGGCCGCGGGTTGTACACTAGTTATCGCGGCCTCGACATAGAGGGCTAAGAAGGAACATGGGTGGTTTTTAGTCAGTAGAAGTCTGACACTCCCTTTCGCTCTGCCCAAGAGCGGGAGGGGTTATTCGATGATTTTCCACCCGCCAAAAAAAAGAAAAAAAAGGGGCGACCGTATGCAACGAAAAGACTATTTTGATGTTGACAGTGATGCATAGCAAAGGTAAAATGATAATGTAGATAGTTAGTAGTTCCTAAGGGATAATAAAATTCAACAGACACAGACGGCCGATGGGGCTGAAAAATTCTGGAGTGGCGACCGCTATCCGGAAAAGATTGCGTTGGAAGGCCTCCCACTAGGTGGACCGATGACCTGGTGAAGGTTGCGGGGACCCGCTGGATGCGGGACGCACGGGACCGGTCAATGTGGCGACACTTGAGGGAGGCCTGAGTCCAGCAGTGGACGTCTTTTTGCTAAAATGTTGATGATGATGATGAGCATACATAAATATTTAGCATAGTCGAAATTTTAGCTGCGGAATGAGGTTGTTTTCTGCTGCAATCTACAAATTCGAAATGAAAAAGGAGGAATAAGAATACAAGAAACCCTTATTTTGAATACAGAAAGTATTTAGAAGTCCAGACGAGTAACTAATTAATTAGTAAGCTCTAATTAGTGAGCCCAAGTTGTAGGTTTCACCTTCAAACTGAAATGGGAACATTTCAGAAGACTAGACTAACCTAGCCTTAAGTTTTTAGAGCAGCTGTTCGAATGTTTTCTTGTAATTGGCTATACTCTAAGTAAGAGCTTTAGTATTTAAGAAAAACACTTCAAGAAGAAAAATCTTCGTGTCAAGTGCGCAGGGTATCAGAATATGCAGGGAAAGATGGAAGGTAGGCTATTTGGCCTACCTTCCATCTTTCTTTTCTTTATTTCTTTTGTGCTGTCACAGCCAGGATCAACTACTTAACGTATTTTCCGAGACACGGAAAACTTTATAAGTAATGAGCGGTCATCTATCCAAGTATCAACCTAGACAAGCGCTGCTTAACCTGAAGATTAAATTAAAATTAAATCAATTTTTTTTTATTCATAAACCATTTTATTCAAAAAGACAACAAGTTGATGATTGGAGCCTCCTTTTAAGCAACAAAAAGCCTGTATTAAGGAAAAGATTATTGATTGTTTAGCCACGAGACGTATTTCATTCCCGCGATGACCTCCGGCCACCGTAGACGCGGGCCTGTGGACGGTGAGTGATGGGCTAACTCGCCGTCCGTCCGTCTCACGACGAAAACAGGCCGTGTCGACGGCGCGTTCGTGTTCTGATGTCAGCAACATGGGAGGGGCCCGAAAGGGCCGACGCCTGTCGGGGCCGCGGGTAGTCCAACGGTTATCGCGGCCTCGACATAGAGGACGAAGAAGGAACATGGGTGGTTTTTAGTCAGTAGAAGTCTGCCACTCCCTTTCGCTCTGCCCAAGAGCGGGAGGGGTTATTCGATGATTTTACAACCACCAAAAAAAAAAAAAAAAGACGTATTTCATTCATATCCGATAATTCTCAACCTAAACGCTCGCGAAGCTACGTGCCAAAACTAGATTTATGTTATGAGAAAATAAAGTTTCAAATGCCACCTTTATAAAGACGAAAAACTGCCATAAATACACATTCTAGCCGCTCCAACTTTCTACTCAGGTACTTGCTATAAATAAACCTTTCTATCCATCTCCAGTAATATCAGTCAGACGCCACGTCAGCGGGTCTCGTACATCTGACAATATTAAAACACCTGTTCCACGACGAAGGATTATGTAACGTCAGCTCTCATGCATCGTGTCAGCGATATTTTAAAGTTTTATATTAGGTTGGACTGATCCCTTGACTTTTTGAACAAGGTTTTTGGCGAATTCTTAAGTTGTTTTGCCATACAATAAACTGCGCTACGCAAATCGCCCTAGCTGCTACGATATAAAATGCACTTAATTTATTTATTATCACTGATGAACGGTGGCTGATCTAATTAGACATTTTGTAAATGTGTTTGAAGAGAAAACAAAGTGTTACTGAATATTATTTTAAAAGAAGATCAGAGATTTCTTAGGAAGACCTCTGCCTGATCCTTCGGGGATAACAGGCGCGATATTATGTGTATTTTTTTTTTCTAAAATATCGTAGTTTCTAGATTCGCTTGGCTTGTTTTTTTCCTTAAATATTTTGAAGCAATTTCTGAAACCAGAACATGTTTTTAAGTAGCTACATGCTTTCGGAACGTGCTTACAGCTCAGGAGCGTATCAAAATGCATCGATACAGCTTACTCGAGTATTGCCTGCATTCATTTAAACAGTGCTAAAGGAGTAAATATTGAATTAGAAAATATCTAAAGACTGGGTCTAATGCTACAGACATCGAGAGCTACTTGCACAGTAAGGTTTATTGGGGATCCCTCTTAAAGAATTAGTTATCACAGGGAGGAACGAGAGGATGGGGGGCTCCGATAACAAAGGACTGTTAGTCACACTTTTTTTTTAGGCTGCCACTACAGAACGCCATCTGCTGCGGTCCTCAGATACTTCTTATCGTCCAAGTTCATGAACACATCAGCTCATACACGTACGCCGGTTTCCAGTGCTACGCACCTGTCCTTTCTGAAGTACCTTCCCAATAAGGTTAGTGTATGTCTTTCTCCACTCACATCTACTTTGTCTATTTTAAAATTTAATACATTGTAACGGCTCTCGTAAATTATCTAAAGCATTTAATTTCGATACTAAACCTCACTCGATATTGAGCTCTAAAACCACTGAATTCGGACGTATCTCCGGAGTCTATTTTATTTTAACGACTTCAATGCTAGGCTAGACTAGTTCGATTCAATATCCAGGTCTAATTACAGATAATGTGGTCTAAATTAGTCCGTTTCCAATAGTATTTGTTTTAGTCTCGTTTCTCGTTAGGTGATACGTTGTGAAATGGAAATTTAATTACAGTTTGTGAGATGGGTTGATTTGCTGGCTGAGCAATTATTGGGATCTGAGTTTTACAATTGACTCCAATATGGAATTTGTTGGTTTCTGTTTAATACGATGGATTTGTATTCTAAGTACGCTTGATATTTGATTTATTATTATCGTATTTTAAATTATTTCTCTTACTAGTTTTTTATCAATCATTAAGGGAAATCTGCAAATGACCCCTTCCACTCTGGGCGGAGAGGAAGGGAGTGTCTGACATCTACTGACTAAAAACCACCCAGGTGTAAGTAAGTTGTGGTATGTCTTTCGAACAGTCCCGTTGCCAGGGGAATCGTCGGCCTCGCAGACCCCTTCCCTGTTCACCAGAGTCCTGAGACTTGTTTTGCAGAACATTTTTGATCGTAAATATCAGTAGCGATCCGTTATCATTATTATCAGAACATGAGAACCATTGAACACATTTCACTGCAGAATGAATGATTATCCAATAAACTCACAAAAGTAAACAGTCGCTGTATGCATACTAGCTTCTATTGATATAAATACTATGACAGATACCGGCTGCCAAACAGTTGGGGAAAATGGACATAATGCAATATCGCTCACTCCACTAAGTATTAATAGAGATATTATATAGCCTATGTGTTATTCCAGACTATAATCTATCTCTGTGTCAAATTTCATTCAGATCCATTGAGCCGTTCTGGCGTGAAAGTGGAACAATCATCCATCCATCCTCACAAACTTTCGCATTTATAAAATTATAAAATGAAGTAGGATTAGTATTCAACTGCATCCAGTTAGATTAGAGCCTCAACACAGTTGAGATGTCAAAAATCTCCCCTTTCTCTCATAGAGGAGGCAGGAACCACAGAAAGACTCCTGCTACGACCCTAACTCCAACACATTTCGATTGTTATGATTTATAAGTCCCATCTAGTACGTACAAACCTATTTGCACCACTAAGCATTTTCTGATAGATAAACTCAATAGCAATAGCCCGGGAATCGAACTCAGAACCTCATACTCAGGAGCCTCGCTTAAAACCACTAGACAAACGAGGCTGTCATAAATTATGACTCAAACGAAAAGCCTTCCCATAGAGGGTGTTAAAGTACCCTTAACGCAAACGAACGGCACTTGTTCTCCCCACCACTGCGATATTTTTTTTGTTCTAGACCATACCTGGGAACCCCCTAGTTACGGAGAAATTGGGGGTCAAAGCTCCAAATTTTTCACAGCTGTTTTTGTAAATACTAGTTTTACAGGTTTTATCTTTAATTAAATTACGTCCATGACCCTTTTACTATTCAAAGCATCTACTAGCACAATTATTTAAGAGTGCTTTATTGAGTTTTACCGTAAAATGAAATTTTCAACACCAGAAAAAAGTCGTTTCCCAGCAAAAAAATTTGCGTAGGGTTACTAAGTTTGATATACGAATGCTTGGTTGACGTATGTGTGAATGGTTAATTTACACTCTGTATAATCAGACCAAATAAAAAGTATAGACAGAATTCTGCGAACAGCAAAGTGAGGCCGGTCAAACTACGCCTCGCATACACGCACACACGTCTCAGACCAAATAAAAAGTTTAAGACCAAGGCGTAGTTTATGTTGTACGTGTGTGCGTGTATTGTGTATTTACACGGCGAGGCGTAGTTTGACCGGCCTCACTTTGCTGTTCGCAGAATTCCGTCTTTACTTTTTACTTGGTCTGAACCTGTATTGTGACGATCAATAAACACATTGTTGCTAAACTTAGTCTAGGCCCAATCAAAATCTAGAACGTGGGTAGTCCAATTCGTTCTAACACCCTTAATTATGTAAGATCCATAAACAATACATTATAGGCCGTTGCCGGCAGCCCGTTATTTATGAATGGCAAATTGTGGGTACTGTGCAATAATAGCAGGATGTGACGTCATACACTGCTTCGAGCCTTTGTTGCACTAGAAGTATAGACGAGTTTAAGTAGTGTGTAGATATGGTATATGGGGATTTTGTATGGTGAACTGGATTTTGTTGTAGTCTGAGAACTCAGTCTAGAGAAAACATATTATTTGTTTGCTCTAGTTGTTGTGATAGTTCTAGTTTACTATAGATATTTATTTTTCAAAAAGAATACATTCACTTAGTATGATAATTCAAGATAAACTTAAAACTAAATATAAGAATTAAATGAAGGTAGGGTACTAGTTATTAAATTAGCTATCTAGTAGACACAAGTTTTACAATGTTGCGGTTAAAAGGAAAAGTTAGTGTAGTATTACATTGTCATTTAGAATCTAGATTCTTGAAGGCAAGTCAATAGCAATCAATGACGTATTATATATAGACACGTCATGAACTAACATGGCGGCGCTTCAAAACGGCGAAAATATTTATAACTAATTTTACGCGTAAAGAAAGGGAAAGAAAATATGACACCGTACAGCGGGATGCCTGTTCATGCCTGTTGTCTTTATGTTTCGCGCAGGTTTACACACACGATTTAAATTAAGAACAAATGTAGCATCGCGCGAGAGGTTGGTGCGTAACTAAGCGCGATGTGGCCAATTGCCTTCATTTCATGTTGTCATTTTTGAGGGCGGACAACGTATCTATAGTTTTAATATATCATTGATAGCAATAGAGTATTTCACAAAAAAAAAACTAATTAGTCCGTCACATAGATTTTCAAAAAAGAATGGACACAAAACATATTTTTAATTTTTCACATAAACAAAAGATAAAGACGATACAACGCTTCGAAAACCACAAAGTGACGTCACAAGCCCCGACTCATGATCTTTGACACGTTTTATTTACTTCTAATTAATTTTGTAAATTCTAATTAATTTTATAAAACAAAAAACACGTATTTTTCGATAATCTAACAGACGGTCTAATTCGATTTTTTTGGTGAAATACCCCTATTATACATATATTGAACTACAAAAATACATCAAAATACAAAGTGGTTATTTCCGTTATTTTTATACTGAATAAATAGGTAAATAATAATTAATGTTAATATCACACCTGTAATCTAAGAACGGTTAGGCAGGGTGTACTTAAAAGTACCACCACATTCCGTCAATTATGCTTCAAGTCCCATGAGTCCTTGTGTCTCATAAGATGACGAGAAACAGGGAAATATGGAAGATGAAGACATCCTGCTTTTATCCCAATTGATTTGGGATAAAAGCAAGAGAAGACTGATGTTTTAGTTATAGTCTCATGTAATAATGGACGAGCTTCAAGACGAAATCAAGACTCATCGACGTGGTGATTGCTGAAAAAATCCTGAAATAAAAACCCAATAACTCTTTACCCGTCCATAGGGATCACCCCTCATTCTCAGAAATTGCGCTTTTGACCACTAGACTAGCGACGCACTCATTTATGCTGTGTGAATTGGGTAGTTGACAAAAAAACTTTAATTAGTCCGTCAGATAGATTTCCAAAAAAAATTGGTCAATCTTTTTTTCTTTTTTCACATACACAAAAAATTAAGACAATACAGTGCTTCGAAAACTCGTGTGACGTCACAACGCATTGCATTTTTTAACACGTCGTGACGTCAAAAGCCCGTGTGATCTTTGACGGGTTTTATCTTATTAAATTTTTATTAATTTGTATATAGTAAGATAGAATTCGAAACACCACGCTGCGCTCCAAAACGGGCATAGTGGACGTTGGCAAGAAGGCTGCTAGGCTAAAATGGGATTGGGCGGGTCACGTCTGCCGCATGCACGATGACCGCTGGGCAAAAGTCTCAACACGATGGCTGCCGGAAGATGGACGGCGCCGCCGAGGCCGGCCCAGAAAGAGGTGGCGAGACGACCTGGACGCGCACCACGAGGGTTGGTTTGAGGTGGCTCAAGAAAAGAGCACTTGTAAGGATTTGGGGGAGGTTTTTGCCCAGCAGTGGGACAGTACAGGCTATTTAAAAAAAAAATATATATAGTAATAAACAAAAAAATGCATGTATGCAATTTTTTTTCGATAATCTTACTGACGGACTAAACAGAATCATGTTTTGTTCGGTCAGGAAACATTCGTATTGGTTGTTTAACGTGCCTCCTTCATTCCCTACTGGGTACATCCATGTTTGTTGCATCCGCTCGTGTAGGTTGTTCGTTTTAACCACGTTTGAGCCTCGTTTCACCTAGAACACCATTTTATGTAATAATATCATATATCTTTGCCTGTTTTACGTAATAATCTTGTATTTATGAACCAATTTCAACGAGGAGCTAGGCTGTCTTTAAACAGGCCCCACTTACGATCAACGTAAAATATTTATAACCGAATAAAATAAAAAGATTTATTAAACACACATGGATAACATGATCTCACGCTTTTTCGATGGGTTTGGGCAGAAACCACAGAACGCCACTTGCTATAATTCTTTTTTTTAATCGTTGGAAATCATCAAATGACTCCTCCTGCTTTGGGCCGAGTTAAAGAGAGTGTCAGACTTCTACCGACTAAAACCACCCATGTTGCTTCTTAGCCCTTTGTGCAGCCCGCAGGGCAGACTAAGGCAGGGCCTGCTACGATCCATACATACTACGTACTCCATGCCTCATCCACGGTCATACACGCACGCCGGTTGCAAGTACTACGCACATGACGTCTCTGAAAAATATTTTCCACAAATGACCATGAGCAAAAGTGACCACAACAATAAGTGTCAACAGGTTAAGAACCAGTGCCATTCGATGCGCCAGTTAAGTAAGTATTTTTTTTATTACGACGAGTTTTTTCAAAAACGTGAGGATTACCTGGAATACTTGATATATCCACCAAATCTAACTTTTTTAATGGCAAGATTTTTCTAATCTGGGAGGTCCAACAGATTTGGGACTGGTGTCGTTCAAAGCGCCTATGTAATAAGGTTTTTTTACTAAGGCGACATTCTTGAATTCTGTACTGGGGTTAACCTGGGCTACATCAAAACATCAACCAAACCTAACCTAACCATTGAAGACGCTTTTTTTCAAATCTGGGAAGTCCAACAGATTTGGAACTGGTGTTGTTCGAAGCTTCTATATAATAAGGTTTTTTTTTTACTAAGGTGAGATTCTTGAATTATGTGGGGTTAACCTGGAATACATCAAAATATCCACCAAACCTAACCTAAACATTGAAGACGCTTTTTTTCAAATCTGGGAGGTCCAACATAGATTTGGGACGTTCCCTGAGTTTTTTAGAGTACATTGATATGTATCCTGTGTCTGTTGGAGGGTGGGGACGCGGTTCATACAAAATCCCCCATGGTCCTTTCCAAGTTGATAACTTTTTGTATTTATTTTATTATTGTTACGTAAGGGTCAACAAGAATCCCGTCGGGGCTGCGGGATGCTGTAAGAGATACCGCGGCCTTGAAATAAAGGGCTAAGAAGAAACATGGGTGGTTTTTAGTTATAAAAAGTCTGACACTCCCTATTGCTCTGCCCAAAAGCGGGAGGGGTTATTTGATGATTTCCCATCCACCCAAAAAATAAAAATGGTCAACAAGAGTGCTGCGGGTTGTTCACAAGTTACCGCGGCCTCGACATATAGGGCTAAGAAGGAACATGGCTGGTTTTTAGTCAGTAGAAGGCGAGAGGGGTTTTATATGATTTTCAACCCGCCAAAAAAAAGGATCAACGAGATAGTAAAAAGCTCATTCGTAACATTAATATGTCATAAAAATAGCAAAAATTTTAACCGTTCATTAAAAATAACTGCGAGTAATGGCTAGCACAAAACTTTTTGATTGCACTGCAAATTTTAGCCCATCTCCATAATAATGAATCTTAAAAGTTGTCTATGAACGGGCTCACCCTTACCTTACTTACATTAAGGTCGAAAATCCAGTATAGTTTTTCTTTGGCAATAGCCGAAGGGGAGCGCAATTACCGTTAAGCGACGTGTATGATGTACATTCGAGATGGTAATTATTTTAATGATAATAGCCATATATTACTTCAGAAATCCTTCAACGATACATGACCACATTGTTCTTGCTATTAACGATGTAAATGGTCAGGGCTGCCTGGTTTGGTTGGCAGTCACGATTATTTTCATCGTCATCATAATTTCAGCCAAAAAACGTCCACTGTTGGTCATAGGCCTGCCCTAAGTGCCGCCACATCGACCGGTCCCGTGCGTTTCGCATCCAGCGGATCCCCGCAACCTTCACTAGCTAATCGGTCTATTATTATTGACGGCTCGGTTGGCGCAGTTGCTCAAGCAATGGACTGCTGCGCTGCGTGTCGCGGGTTCGATTCCCGCACGGAACAAATATTTGTATGACCTACAGATAGTTGTTCCGGGTCTGGGTATTTGTGTCTGTGAATTTAAATGTTTGTGAACGCACCCACGATACAGGAGAAATTCCTGCCTTTTTTTTTGGGGGGTTGGGAAATCATTAAATAACCCCTCCCGCTCTTGGGCAGAGCGAAAGGGAGTGTCAGACTTCTACTGACTAAAAACCACCCATGTTCCTTCTTAGCCCTATATGTCGAGGCCGCGGTGACTAGTGTAAAACCCGCAGCCCCGACGGGTTATGCGGCTGCCTTAACTATCTAAATATCATCATCATCATCATTAGCTTATAGCAGACCAGGGCCTGCAGTCGCTACAAAGATAGCGATCGCTTTACGACAAAATTATAACGATGCGAATTTAAGTTGGTAGCTAATACCGGCGGGTCGCGTCCGGCTCACGTCCACCTTAAATCCGCATCGTTATAGCTTTGCGACCGAATTTTGTCGTAAAGCGATCGCTATCTTTGTAGAGACTGCAGGCCCAGTGCTGGATATTAAGCCACCTTGGTCACAAGCCACTCAAGTCGATTCTCAGTAAATCTTATCCAGTTGCTTCCAGCTACCCTTCACAAATCATCGCTCTATCATGCATACACATGCAGCAAAACCACAAACAAAAAACAAACCATTTTCTTGGCTTTTTAGAACAAACTAATAAATAATAATTATTATATTATGTCGCGAATGGATGATTTTTAGCACTAATCGTTGGTTAACTGGGCGTTCGGTGGGTAGTGTTGGATGAAGAAACCAGACTCGTACACCGATGCACAATAGTTCCGTAGACGTTAGGCACAGTAGATCTAGATAGTTAGACATTCAAGCCGGGTTTTGACCATGGGATATTATACTACATCTTGAGATATAATATTTTATCGCTCGTCATACATTTTGTACGCGACCGTTCACACTGTGCTATAATATATGTTACATGTAATATGATGTAATATTTAGCTCAAAATGTAAAATATATTACATTTCATAGTAAGGCCATGTCTCAAAAATAAATCATGGCTCGATGGGCGTGATTTTTTTGATTTTAGAACACACGACGGTTCAGCGGTCGCATGCGCCGCCGCCGCGAACGTTCACTCAGAAATGACGTACAGACCGTATGCGCACGCACCAATCTCGCCACTAGGTGGCGCTGGCGTACTGAATATTATTCGATGCCGACATATTTATAGAGAAATTGTCATTAATTCTATAAGTATTTAAAAAAATCTGACGATACAGTTATGTCCATAATTTTTATCCACTCAGTAGATTAATCTTATATAGGGGAATGTAATTAATACTTTTTAGACCGAAACTTATTTTTCAGTCGTTTTTTACAACAACAAAAAAATCGCAAAAATACTGGCAGCTTCTTTTTCAGTATATTTTCTGGCAACCCTATTCCCGTATTAATGTAATATTATTTTTATTACGACAATTTCCAAAGAAGGCAAGAGACAAGACAAAAGATATTCATGAATAAATTGTTTATGATAGCATAAATTAAGTGTGTCTTTCTTTTGATGTAGAACAGACGGGCAACAGCGAAATGTATTTTTTTCTTTGATGTAATTTGGGTTTAATTGTTGGGAATAATCACTTGAGGCTTTCGTGTGGAGGATTGAGCCTTAAATTTTAATGTGGCGATCGATCGAATCAGGTAACATTCAGTGTTATAAAATATTGATCAATAATACAATTCTACTTTAATAGCATCAAGTCTTTGAAATGAGGGTCATTGTAGGGAAGCGTTTTAAATCTAAAAATATTGTATGAGTATATTGTGTTACAAACCAATTCACGTAGGAATATTTTACAAAAGGAGAATCTTTTCCAAGTCGTCACCGCGTCGCTGTGGGTTGTTCGAAAGAGATACCGTGGCCTCGGAAACAAACGGCTAACAAGGAACCTGAGTGGTTTTTACTCAGTGGAAGTCTGACGCCCAGAGCAGGAGGAGTCATTTGATTATTTCCTTCCCTCCAAAAAAAGGCGTCAAAGCGTAATTGATTGTCCACATTGAATTGATTGACCACATTGAAATTGGGTTGAATATACCACTAGTCACTGCAATGCGTCTGAGTGACTTGTTGCAAGACGCATCGCCTGAGATAGGGATCGGGAATAATTTCTAATTCAACTTCAAAACAAAAGTGTTGTTTCAAAGTGAGAGATCCACGTCCACTAATAGGGATGTTTACTGACTTAAAAAATGTGATTCTAATTAGTCCGTCTGTTAGATTATCGAAAAATGTTGCATACGTATTTTTTGTTTTATCAAATCAATAAAAAATTTCGAAGATAAAACGCGTCAAAGATTTGAGTGGGGGTTGGCGACGACGTAATTAGATTTTTTTTTGTTAAAAATCAAAATCAATCAAAAGTCAATTATTCAAATAAGGCTGATAATCAGAACTTTTCGAACGTCAAAATTTACTTTACTCTACTTATTTACAAGAGACAGACCCCCAAAACGCCTACCCTTCGGCACTTCCTAGTGTTTTAGCTGGAAAGAAGAAGTGACGGAACAAACTCCCCAGCAAAACTACACTATTATGTTTATGACGCATAAAGTGTGGAAGGCGAACCTATCACTATCAACTACTCCGACTGTCACTTTGATCTGGTGGACTCCCTATAGTTAATGGGACGCAAACATACTTAACTAGCAAAATTTGAATATACTATAAGGTAAATCTCTGCCAAATCCTTCGGGGCTTTGGGTGATGTTTTTTTTTTAATGGGACAAGCCCGCCACACTATTCCCATACCACTGTAACTTCTGAAAGCCAGAATCAACAGTAGCGACCACAAGAAAAGCGCCGAGACAATGAAGCTCAACGAAGTCCCAGAGAAACGATTTAACTGTCTTGGATCCCGCAACGAAATTAATCAGAAAAGAATAGCGGAGGAGTAGGAAAAACATTATTTCCACTTCCCTCCATATCAGCAGGAGACAGAACAGAACAAGGTCAATAGGCACACAGGGACGTGTACAACTGGGATAAGCCCAGTTGCCTAGCACCACGGATATTATTGTCATTAATATTACTGAGTCCTAAGTTGTGATCGGGTGATGTTGTGATGTAAATAATGTTACTACCACGCTACTAAGAAATTTTTGAGAGATTAACTGAATAACACTTTGCGCGATCTGGGAAGTAAACCCAATCCTCATGCTCGCCAACCAACGAGGCCAAAGTTGTCCGTCTGTAGTAAATAGTATTCATAGCCGTACCGGCGTTGTTTCATTACGTGTAATCTCAAGTTTTATACGCTGTAAAGACAGGTTTGGTAATTTAAGGGGTGATTTCAACTTAATAGAATTTAAAATGATTTCGTATGAATCGTTGGGAATGTATTTCTTTTTTTATGAAGAAGAAAATGTTAAGAAATAGGGATGTAGCTAATTTTTTCTCTGAAGGTTTTCATAACTCTGCATTATAAAAATCACTCCCACTTCCCTTCCAGCGATGGAACAGTGCGCAGCTAATTATTTCGCTCGCGATTAAAATTACGATTCTCGTGTTCCGCGCTCGATTCCTGGCTCGTGAATTGTCCCTGAGTTTGTGATTTTGTGTGGAGTGCTGGTATTGTATAGTTTTTTAACGATTTTGCGTCGGTTTTAATGGTAATAAGTTAATTTCGTTGGCTATCGGTGAGTACAGTTACTTTTTTTTTTATTTTTTTTGGGTGTGTGGGTAGGTACCTCGAATAAGTTTCATCATAGTTTAATTTTGTTTTTTTGTTTTACTATTTAATACGTTTGTGTTTTAAGTCCCATAATCTACAACATGTTGTCAATTAATGAAGACCCTCCAGATAGGGGAAAAGACCCACCGCGCCGTAATAATAGTACAACCAGGTCACCAACTACCTCCGCTAGTTCGAAACGGTTGTTTAGCGAAATGTCTCCTTATTATATTTCGCCCGAGGATAGATCGAAACGGCTTCAAACATCTGATTCGATTGAAAAATCGTCGCCGATATTAAATGTCAGTCCGACCGCGAGCAATAACGACTTTAATTATTGTGATTTAGTCTCACAGGCGTCTGCATACTTAAGCAACATTAACGAACTTGTCAGTGATCTAGGTTCCCGCATTAATGTAGCAAATAAATCCGCTATCATGGACATGACTCAGCGCGTAACGACCATAATTTCGCTGTTGGCCATAAAGTCATCCTCCAACGAAACAAAACTAGCCAAAACGGAACGCGAATTGGATAAATTTAAATTAAATCCAAATCCAAATATCAATCCAATAATCAACAAGTGAGTGTAAAAAACGTTCGTATTCGGATTCATTAAAACTTCGCCTACCAAAGGTTGTGCCTGCTGTAGAATCACGTGCTCCGTTACCGTGTGTTGTCGCGTATCCTATCCCGGAGCGGGAGGCGGAGTACTCATCGTCATCCGCTACTAAACAAGCACTCATGAAGGCGATCAAGCCCAGTGATGACGGGTTTCAAATTGTAGGCGTTAAAAAAACCGCGAAATCTGGTGTTGTACTACGTGTCGCTAATGATAACCAAATTAAAAAATTACAATCGGTCGATGCCATTAAGTCCGCGGGCTTGCGACTTGAAAAACCGAAAGGCCGACGGCCACGTATATTAGTTAAAGACGTGCCACCCTCAATGGAAGACAATGCTTTTTTGCACGCGTTATACTGTCAAAACATCAAAGACGAGCTGCCAGTAAATGAGGATGATTTTATTAAAACAACCAAAATTTATCGTAAGCGTTCTTTGGACAACGGTCGCAAGTGGATAGGCGTTGAAATCGAGCCCACCGTACGTAAACATTTAGTGTCCACTAAGGAAAAGTTATTTATTGATTGGGCGACTTGTCGGTTTATTGATGATATCGATATAGTTCGTTGTTTAAATTGTCAACAGTTCAGTCACGTTAAGAAGTACTGCGATAACAAGTCACCTACCTGTGCTAACTGTTCCGAAGCACATGGAACAAATGACTGCCCGCATAAAGACAAATTAAATTTTATACCAACTTGCGTTTTAAAAAACCATTTGACCATCGTTGCGGGTCACCCGAGTGTCAAACCTACAATCTGAAGCTCGAACAGTTAATCCTCAACACAAATTACTAAAATAATGGATAGTTTAAACATAGGACAATTAAATCTCCACAACGACAGGGTAGCGACTTCTGAATTAGATAAATTAATAATCGATTACAGCTTAGATGTAGTACTCGTTCAAGAACAATATCAAAGCGCACACTTACGTCACAAAGTAGTTCAGCTGGATTCAAAGTCACGAGCCGGAATTTACGTGGCTCGTTCTCCTAACTTTACAGTAACGTCTTTGCGTAACCTCATGACGCCGCACTGTGCCGTTGCGGAAGTCTCGTCGGCTTCCTATAAAGTTTACATTGTGAGCTGTTACTTTCAATATTCAGACCCAGTTGGTCCTCACATACACAACCTCCGTCATGTCTTGCGGTCACTCGCGGGCTGCAAAGTTATCGTTGGCCCGGATGTTAACGCGTCATCGTCTCTGTGGTATGGCAAGGTTCGGTCTACGGATTCCGACCGACGTTCCGCTGTCGAAGATTTCATTGCTGAAATGAACTTATCGATTCACAATACCCCTGATGCACCACCTACTTTTTGCAGCCAAATGGGCGAATCTTGTATTGACGTCACACTTTCTAGTGCAGACGTTCGTTTGGATAGGTGGCGTGTCCTACCAGACGCGTCATGTAGCGATCATCGGCTTATCGTGTACGAATTTGTTCCGATGTTTACTCAAGGTCCGTCACATGTCATTGGTAACTTTAGGTATAAATGTAAGGGCGCGAATTGGGAGTTCTTTAGTTTGCTTTTTGCATCTCACACCAAAGACTTCACTCGAGACGTCGGGCTGTCAGCTGAAGAAAGTGCTGAAATTATGTCAGACACCTTCACTTACTGTGCTGACATTGCCATTGGTCGCGGATCTATGACCAACATACGGAGATGTGATTGGTGGTGTGACTACTTAATTGAACAACGTAAAAGTTATCGCCGAGCGCGTAGACATTTGAATAAGCTTAAAAAACAGACGGTCACCGGAGACCCACTTACCTCTGCTTTAAATGCGTTTAGAGTTGCCAAGTCCCGCTACAGAGCATCGGTAGAAAAATCTAAAGGTAATTTACTGCGGAAAATAGTAGAAAAATTGGATAAAGAAGGTCCGTGGTCTCCTTTGTATCACGAGTTCAAAGCAAATCGATCAGTGGATCTTGCGTTCGTAGAAAACATTAAAGTAAACAACAAACACACTACCGGTATTGAGGAGACAACCGAAGTTCTATTAAATACTTTGATACCTGATGATTCACCTGATAATGACAATGACTACCACCAGCAGATCAGGGCGTGGGCGGCTGTGCCACCTGAATCACCAGCGTCAGACCTTCCATCCATTGACGAATTTATTAACGTTGTCAGGAAGCTTCCACTTAACAAATCGTCAGGTGAAGATAAAATATCGAATCGGATGATAATAGAAGCATGTAAAACAGCGGCCGACGCAATTTTAAGGGTTTACAACAGTTGTATTGCAGAAGGCGTTTTTCCTCGTGTATGGCGTCGCGGCTTCATACGAATAATTCCGAAAAGCGGCGACAAGCCACCGGACGACCCTAAGTCTTATCGCCCTATAACACTACTACCATCCTTGGGGAAACTCCTGGAGCGCCTTATCGTTCCACGTTTACTACCAGACGGTCCAAAATTTCACAACAACCAATTCGGTTTTACCGTTGGAAAATCTACCGTAGACGCGGCTCTGTCTGTCAGGAAAATTGTCAATACATCTCAACACAAGTACGTAGTTGGGATCTTTCTTGATATTTCTGGGGCTTTTGATAACGCATGGTGGCCGATGCTACTCCTAAAACTGAAAACTCGTGGTTGCCCTAAAAACATATACAATCTTGTTTATTCGTACTTCTTGAATGGTTCCGCGAAACTCAAGCTCGGACATCATTCTATGTCAAAGTCCCTCACCATGGGATGCCCTCAGGGTTCGGTTATGGGTCCGTATGTATGGAACGTAGGCTTCGATGACTTCCTCGCGATTCCGCTTCCATGTGGCTGTTCATTAACCGGTTACGCGGATGACGGCCTGCTGCTCGTTCAGTCAAGTACTCGGGCTGGACTCGAAAATTTGGCTGACACTTGCCTAAAATTAATATCCCAGTGGGGCGCTCGTAACCGTTTGACCTTTGCACCACACAAAACGTTTCAACTTCTTTTAAAAGGTAATCTTAAATCATGTCCTAGTATTAAATTTAATAACGTTCCCGTGAAAAGGAAGCAGTCCGTGTGTTACCTTGGGTTTGTCTTAGAGAGGAATTTTTCATTCATTGAACACATAAAAACCGTCGGTGAAAAAGCTAAAAAGAACTTTTATGCCTTAACGAGAATATCTAAATCTACGTGGGGTTTATCATTTTTAACTCTAAAGACGATCTATGGGGCTACTTACTTGGGGTGTATGTGCTATGGGGCACCAGTTTGGGCCGATAGGGCCACCATAGGAGCGGCACGACGTAAATTACTTCAAAGCCAGCGGTTGGCTTTGATTTTCTTGTGTAATGCGTATAGGACGGTTAGTACTGAAGCCTTACCGGTACTGGCAGGGGTACTTCCAGTCGATCTTGAAGTGCAGCGCCGTGCTTCAATGTACTACTGCGCACGAGAGACCGCGGACGCAGACTTTTTATTGCATCGTGACCGTGCTAAAGTAGCTAGATTACTTAAACCACAGACTGACGTCTGGGAGGAACTTTTGTCTGAATGGCAATGTAGGTGGGATAATTCCATCAAAGGCCGACACCTCCACCAGTTCTTCCCATCCGTTCGTGAGCGGCTGGCCAGGACATGGCTGGAGGTGGATCACTGTGTTGCCCAATTTCTCACAGGTCATGGTAACTTTAAGAGTAAATTATTTTCCTTCAAGCTTGTTGCCTCGCCTTTCTGTCAATGTTCTACATCTGACTGCGAATATGAACAATCTGCACATCACATCTTATGGGAGTGTAGTCTTTGGGAGAATGAACGTAATATTATGTTAAATAGTGTACAGGTTACTTCCGGAGTTATTTATTACACGGACCTTGTAGAAACTAGAACAAATTTCCGTGCGTTCAAGCATTTTTGTCATACCTATTATTGGAATCAAATATAACAGCTCACAACTTAGGACCCAGTAATATTAATGACAATAATATCCGTGGTGGTAGGCAACTGGGCTTATCCCAGTTGTATACGTCCCTGTGTGCCTATTGGCCTTGTTCAGTTCTGTCTCCTGCTGATATGGAGGGAAGTGAAAATTATGTTTTTCCTACTCCTCCGCTATTCTTTTCTGATTAATTTCGTTGCGGGATCCAAGACAGTCAAATCATTTCTCTGGGACTTCGTCGGGCTTCATTGTCTCGGCGCTTTTCTTGTGGTCGCCACTGTTGATTCTGGCTTACAGGAGTTACAGTGGTTTGGGAATAGTGCGGCGGGCTTGTCCCAATTTAAAAATTATAAAAATCAAAGTTTTTAATTTCTTATGATGTTGAAGAAACACGATGTTGCATTTTTGTATGAATAGGGTGCTTAACAAAAAAAAATCTAATCAGTCCGTCACACAGATTTCCAAAAAATATTGGACACGTTTTTTTCTTTCTTCACGTAAACAAACAATGAAGACGATACAGCGCTTTGAAAACTCGTGTAACGTTCTTTTCCAAGACATTAGTATGACATTCTTTACCGGTGCGTAACTCAAATCTTTGACACGTATTATCTTCGTCAATTTTAATGATTTGATAAAACAAAAAATACTTATTCAATATTTTTTGATAATCTAAAAGATGGACTAATTAGAATCATATTTTTTTAAGTCAGTAAACATCCCTATTTAACATTTACCAATGTTTGTCAACCCCTGTAAGAGGAGGGGAGGGCAAAAATAAAACCAATAAAATACATTTATGCACCTTTGATTTTTCAGATCATGTGCGTATTGTAAAATTATCACTTGATTCGGTGAAGAAAAACATCGTGAGGAAACCATCATGAATTTTTTGTTTTTGGGGGGGTGGGTGATGATTTCATCAAATAACCCCTCCCAATCTTGGGCAGAGCGAAAGGGAGTGCCCACCATCCAAAAACCACCCATGTTCCTTCTTAGCCCTTTATGTCGAGGCCGCGGTATCTCTTACAACATCCCGCAGCCCCGCATCCGTCAGCTCTTACGGGCCCCTCCCATGTTGCTGACATTTCTTTGAGGCGCGCGTGGAACACGAACGCGCCGTCGACACGGCCTGTCGTCGTCTTAAGACGGATGGACGGCGAGCTAGCCCATCACTCACCGTCCACAGGCCCGCGTCTACGGTGGCCGGAAGCCATCACGTGGCCCCCGACGCCCGGAGTGCCTCCCGCAGCGGCTGGGACGAGAGGTTCTCTCCCTGACCCAGTGGTCACCCGTACCAGGCTTCCTATCCGGCTTCTTCCCGGTATCCTGCTTATCGGATTCACGACGCGGCGACGTGCAAAACAAACAATCATATGTTTGTTTTTTCTTTGTTGTTCCTACCTCATCATCATCATCAGGCTATAATGTTCTCACTGCAGGGACTCAGGCCTCCTCTCTAGGAGAGGGATGTGCGGATTGGCAGTTATCACATGTCTTCGAATTTTGGGATTCTAAGACATGCCGGTTTCCTCACGATGTTTTCCTTCACCGTTTTAAAAGCAGCGGTTATGAAATAAATTATACAAAGTAATGCAGCGCCTGGGTTCGAATCCACGACCTACTGTTCGTAAGTCGTGGCCGACACCACTGGGCCACCGCTTCTCGACCTACCGTTGCTGTTACTGCTACCTGCTGTTTTACCTACCTATTCCTAATATTTGTTACGCGTTGTATGTGCATATATTTTATTTTTGCATATCTTTGTATGCTCATCATGTTTCTAGGACAAATAAATATTGTTTCTTTCATTTCTTGTAAAGGTGCAAGGGGTTGTGCCAGATGGCTGCGGGATGTTGTAAGAGATAACGCGGCTTCGACATAAAGGGCTAAGAAGGATCATGGGTGGTTTTTAGTCAGTAGAAGTCTGACACTCCCTTTCGCTCTGCCCAAGAGCGGGAGGGGTTATTTAATGATTTCCCAGCCCCCAGAAAAGGGGTTGTGCCAAATGGATAGGATAGGGGGTGGCCGCATATCCTGAAGAGGGGCTGGCAACTCGAACAAACCACAAGTTGAAAGAGAAGAAGAATATTATTTTATTTCAGTTAGACTTCGTTTGTTATTCACTATTTAGTGAAAGACAAGTACACTACAATTTAACTGGTTCAAAATGCAAAATAGTTGAAAGAAAAATGAAAATTCTTGTAACATCTGGCGCAACGAGTTTCCAAATTACGACATTTTGCAATGTTTATGCATCAGTTGAACTTAATTAAAATTTTAACAACATGGTTTTAATTCGCTTTTTGTTCGAAAATTAAAATTCTTCAGTTCTCTGAAACTTTTTCACTGGAATATTTTTTAGCCTCTATCGTACCACTAGTATGTGCAGTGACTTTGTCAGTGACGAGCACAAAAAGTAACTTTTAAAAGAGGTTTTATGCTACGGTGCTGATAAGCGGCTTAGGTTTTCACGAAATTTGAAAACCATCCTTTTACGAAGTAGGTCTTATCTCGCTCTCTAAGATTTTAAATTTTGCTAACTGTTAACATGGACAGCCATGAGGGAGGCCTTTGCCCAGCGGTAGAACAGATTAGGCTAAAGAAAAAATAAAAACCGGCCAAGTGCATGTCGGACCAGTTGCCCATCAAAATATGTAAACTTATTAAACTGATTAACCACCCTGCCTCCGAACGATGATTTTTTGGATAAAAATATAACAATCTTACGTTCGCAGTTCTGAGACCTGCGCTCCCATATATTATGTATAGGAAAATATCTCATACAACTACATGTTATAAATTGGTCGACTATTACTCGTAAACTTGTAAAGCCTAATTAACTGTAATAGATTTCCTTTTATTTTCGTTATATAATATATCGCAGAAATCTACAACGCCATCACGAAACAAAATTTCATCCCGCCGCAATGGAAAGTCGCACAAATAATTATGCTGTTGAAACCAAACAAGCAACCAGAGGACCCGAAGTCGTACAAGCCGATTAGCTTATTACCCGTACCTTCGAAAATATACGAATCTCTAATATTGCGCCGACTGATACCATTGATAGAACAGCGCAAATTGATCCCCAATTATCAAATTGGATTTCGTCAAAGGCAGGCCACCATCAAACAGGCACACAGGCTTATAAGCGAAATTGACAATGCCTTTGAGACTAAAAAGTACTGTGCAAGCTTTTGATAGGGTATGGCATGAAGGCCTGTTATTTAAAATTAAATCTCTACTCCCTACCTACATGTACAAAATTATAAATCTTTTTTCGAAAACAGACACTTCCCAGTACAAAACGGCGAAGCGCTCTCAAGTCTCTGCCTTATTAATGCAGGACTTCCACAGGGCAGCGTGCTAGGCCCGACGTTATACCTTACGACGTTCTACACATCTGACCTATCAATTTCAGACAGTATCACCACCGGTACTTTTGCCGACGACACCGCGATCTTGGCAGCCCACTTAGACCCAGTTGAGGTGGCGGAGCTCTTACAGTGTGGGCGTAATGATATTCCATCTGGTTAAAAAAATAGAGAATCAAGGCTAACGAAACAAAATCTGTAAATGTTACCTTTACTCTTAGAAGAGGTAATTGTCCACCTGTCAAACTCAATAACTTAGAAGTCCCACAATCAGACCATGTCAGGTATTTAGGATTACACCTTGATAAGCGACTCACCTGGCAAAAACATTTTCACAAAAAGAAAACAAAATGGGTCGCCAGTCACGTCTGTTGCTAAGTAACAAGCTGCTACTCTACAAAACGATCCTTAAGCCGATCTGGACTTATGGAATACAACTCTGGGGGACTGTCTGCCATTCCAACATCGAAATTGTGCAAAGATTCCAAAATAAAATCTTGATGACAATAACCGGTGCCCCCTGGTTCGTCACAAATGAACAACTTCATAACGACCTGCACATGAGCACAGTCAAACAGAAAATACTCTCCTATACAAACAAGTACAAGGAAAGATTTAAAGACCTCCCGAACAGCCTAGCCAATGTCTTCATGGAAGATAACACTACAACCCGCAGACTGAAACGGAAGATGCCCCAAGACACACTTAAATCGCAACAGTGAAGTAAAATAGGATGCGACAAAGGCCGCATACCGAGCATGCCAATAATAAACCCAACCGACCCACTGATAAATGTCCCCGCGGCGACAGATCGACAGATTATCAGCGTAATGAGAGACAAAAAAAAATTTATTAGCACTTTGTCGGCGTTACTCATTTGTGTATATTCATGCCAAATTACAGTTTTCTTGTACTAAGAGTCTTTGAGATAATTTTAGTGCGGACGGACGGACGGACGGACAGACAGACAGACATGGCGAAACTATAAGGGTTCCAAATTGACTACGGAACCCTAAAACCTGTTTAGATGTTAGGTATGTGTCCTCACTAACCAGTATTATCATCAGCATCTATCGGATTTTTAATAAATAATTTAATTTTAGTGGAAAAAAACTTATTCCAGAGTGGGAAAGAGACAGAGCCATACGGGGTTTCTGCCGCCCTTTCTTTTTGTCATGGTAACCCGACAAATCATTGGCCTTCCTTGAAAAAGTCTTACATGCACTGTGCCTTACGATACGCTTAGACAAACTATTTGCCAACTATCGTTTCTATGAGTAATGTGCTAGCCGCACATGGGTTTAAAATCTTAGATGTCGACCGCATAATACCCAACAGCTGTTACCGAAGCATCTATTGAATTTGAAGTTATGATTTTTTGATCATAGTACGCAGAAGAATTGTAAAAAGACTCCTCACATAGCCGTCATCTCTCTGTGCAAAAATCAAATTAATTATGTTATCAAATTAAAATAAATTGTGTTAAAAGTTACTGAAAGAATTTTGTTATAGAGACAAAAATCACAAACAACAGGCAACGTAATGTGATTTTTTTAAAGATAAGTTCTGTTCTCATAACGGTGAAGAAAAACATCGTGAAGAAAAAAAGAAAAAAAAAAAAAAAATCATGTCTTAGAATCAAAAAACCCGAAGTCATGTGACATCTACCAACCCGCACTAGGCCCGCGTGGTGGATTATACCCCATCCCTCTCCTAGAGCGGAGGCCTGAGTCGCTGCAGCCCACTGCAATTATAGACCGATGATGAGACTTAAGTCATCACTCAGTAAATATTTAACATACAAAACCGTTACTGACTGAAGGTTTTAGTAATCATTATACGTCTCTGAGTACGGCAGTTATAAATTATAAGGCGTCAAACATGTAAAAGCTTTATCTTTCAGTATATCTGTAACCAGAAAGTTCCTATGTATGAAACAGCGCAAAGAACATCCTCGCCAAATTTTGGGCTGACTCAATTTAAATTGTCATCAACACGCTTAGAAGGAGCGCAAAGAAATAGGCAAGTGGTTTAGTGAAGTGTCCTTTTAGCTGTTATGTTTATTACCATTTCCAAGAACCGTTATACCCGTTATACCGTAAAATTCCACCATTAACCCAATAAGACTCCAACTTTATAATACTCTAACTATTTTATTATTTGTTTGGGTGTTGCCAATTAACGGGTCACGCGAAAAACTACATACTTAACGTCTTTAATATTTATAGTCTGTCAACATTTCTAGCTTAACTATCATCCTTGGAATACTTGACGGGTTGTTAGAAGTTAATGATTCGTTATGTTAAGTGGAACGAACGAGAAATATTTTCTTATGGCCGATATTTTGAATGCCGTCAATGTATTGATAGCCTTGTGTTGCAGGAAATGGGTTAACATATCATTTGTTTTGTTCATGTTTCGTGGCTTTCAAGGCTATATGTAACAACATAAAGCCTTGTAATATAGTGATAGACAGTTTTCTGGCTGTCTTTACTTGATTAGTCTCCTTTTAATACTTTTTCCAAAGATTTTGCTAACAGAAAATGTGCTATTGCGCCTTGTAGATACATAAAACAGGTAATTTACAATCTTCTGAATCTCTTTGATTACCCCACTTACAAATAGCAAGCGTACGTTGTAATAAGTTGACAAAAAACTGTTAATAAATGTCGAAGCAAGCATTTGAGTACAAAATAATGATAACTTATTCTGAATAAAATAAAAACCATCTCTAAAAACACAAAAAACGCAGCTATTATCTCAACAAATTCGTACAAACGGAGCTGAAAATCTAAAATTAAAAATACCGTACGGCTCTATAAGAGATGCAAAAACTTTTCAGCAATTAGACCGAAAGCTCTTTGCTTTAAAGTGTTATTAAAACACATCCCTCGAGACTTCAGTCCTCATGAAAATACGAAGCAAATGAAATTATGTTTTGCTTACTAAAATGTGGAATTGAAAATGCAGTGTCTGTGTAATCAGCTCAAAGAATTCCTTTGCTAATGTGTGGTTGTTTTGTTATGGAATAAACGCTGTTTTTGTACTTGTTTCTTTATAAACTACTGGCTGACCCACGCAACTTCGTCTGCGTCATAATAATATATAACTTCAACTTTCCTCGATAGATCGACTATCCATAGTAATATTTTTTCAATTAGCTTTCTTATGTTAAAAGAATTTTCAAAGTCGTCGGAGTAATTTTTAAATTAAGTCGTCACAAACAAAATATGTAATCTTTCCTCTCTTTAAAATTAGTTAGAACCTTAGATTACATTATTAAAGTGAGAATTACTAAAAGTACCTACCTATCTCTTACTGTTAAATATACAATCATTATTATCATCAGCCTATATTGTTCCCACTGCAGGGACACAGGCCTCCTCTCTAGAAGTGGGATGGGCTGTAATCCACCACGCGGGCCCAGTGCAGATTGGTAGATAACACATATCTTCGAATTTTTGGTTCTAAGATATGCTGGTTTCCTTACGATGTTTTCCTTCGCCGTTTTGGAGAACAGTGGTGATGAAATAAATTACACAAAGTAATGCGCCTGCCTGGGTTCAAACGACCAACTGTTCGTAAGTCGGGGCCGCCACCACTGAGCCACCACTGCTCACAAAACAATATACAATAACACCTTGTAAATTTAATATTATGGTGCAGTAAATCATTTGAATTTGAACTTTCCGGAGGCCAGAATTTCCACGTATCTACATCGGGTCGCGAGGGCGGACCGCGTAATTATTTTGTCGCGCGGATATTTTAACATTGCGATATCTTCTAAGATATTTTTTTAAACTATATCGAGTAAAAGGAAAAAATATTCTATATTAAATTTCCGTTCTAACAAACACATTTATTTAGATATAGATTAATACCATATGGGTTAAACAAGCTCCGCAAATGTCGCAAAAAAATAATTCTATTTAACCTAACATTTCAATAGTAAAAAATAGTTAGAGTGAGTCAATCTTAATAGATAGATTTAAGCTAACTGAGGAACATTTCTTTCATATATAATATTTGCATTACTTAAACCATTTTTGCAGCGCACGCAACAGAAGCCCTCAATAAGGAATATCGTTTCCTGTTATTGCAGCTTTTTTTATTTATGCTCCACTCCTATTGGTCGTAGCGTGATGTTATATAGCCTAAAGCCTTCCTCGATAAATGGACTATCCAACACAAAAATTACTTTTTAATTCCAACCAGTAGATTCTGAGTTCTTATCGTTCAAACAAACAAACAAACTCAAACGTATATTAGTACAGATTATTTAACTTGTGTTGATAGTTACTTATTTAGTTACTTACCTGGTAAGTTTGATGATTAGTTGGTTGGTTAGTCAGTTGGTTTGTAAGTTGATTTGTTAGTTGGTTCGTTAGTTGTTAGTTAGTTGGTTTGTTAGTTGGTTTGTTAGTTGGTTAGTTCGTTGGTTAGTAAGTTGGCTTGTTAGGTAATTGGTTTGTTATTTGGTTTATTAGTTGGCTTGTTAGTTGGTTTGTTATTTGGTTTGTTAGTTTGATTGTTAGTTGGTTAGTTTTAGTTCAATTCGACTATGGTGACAATGCAGACTTGGACAATATTCAAAAAACCATAACTTATGCTTATTATTTTACTGATTCGGCACTAATTTTTTTCACTATTCTGAAAACAATTACCCTTTCCGTTCTTATAACGAATAAATTACCAGGAAAAATATAATTCCGTCCACATAATCAGTTCATTTCCTAATAACCTAATGGATGAGCTCCACCCCTTACTATGCCTCAACTAATTGCTAAACGATAAAAAGGTAATCGTGGTTCAAAGCTACCACTTAAGACATTACTCACGGGAACTATTTCCATTTATTTTTGTCCAATCATAGAACACTTAAGAAAATGTTGTATGTCTCTTGGGATATATCAAGGCACTTACGGCGATGAAATGTTCTAAAATTAGGATATAATATCAGAAAGGTAGAATTAATAAAAAAAAATACGTAGTTTTTTTTAGAGTCATACGTGGCACAGCTTTAAGGTAGTGCAAACAGTGAAAAAATAAGCGTTAAAATTATAAAAAATATTATTGGAATTTCTGAAAAATTATGGCAAGCTGAATCGATTGAAAAATGGTTCTGAAGGCCTGTCATGACGTCTTAAACAGTCCTACCTTATTCCTTATCCGGTGTGAAAAAGAGGTGGCGCTAGATACCCTGTTTAGTTCTGTCACGTTTCAGCACTCGAATAAGATAAAGTTAGGACTGGTGATCGGAAAGTATCTCAAAAATCATTTGTTTGGTTTTTCATTGTTAGATACCTACACATTTTTCGGTCAGCCAGCAAACAAATCAGAACGATAACGTGCAATAAGGAAGTCTGTTCCAAAAACCACGTATTCATATTATTAATAACTTTATTTGCATTCTATATTATTTGTGAATATAAAATAACCCCAAAAACTAAGGTACTAAAGAGCCCTGTAGGGCACAGCAAAAAGTATTAAATTAGTGTTTATCGTATTATTGTGCTTGTTTGTTTTTTAAAAAAAAGGTTCAAGACATTAGCTAAACAAAGAGATAAAGTCATCACCAATTCCTCCATAATTAGTACAACCACGAACGGTAAAGGTCCTATGACAGATGACCATCGAAAAGTATCCTCCAGTTACTACCTCAAAAACATAAACATATAATGCGAACTAAGCTTTACATCCAAAAGATAAAACAAAAAAAAAGACGAATCGAACTTACCTAAACGGTAAAGGTCGTACCACTCAAGCAGATCCAAAGTAAATCTGAAGATTTCACAAAACAGTAAGATTATCCTGTTATCGAATTACGATTTCCTCAAGGGAATATGTAAAAATATATAATAACATAGTGATATAAAAAAGATGTTCCATCGCCGTTAGAATGGAAGTTATGAATAATTGAGTGGACCATGGAGGCGGTCATAAGTCTTGAATCGATGACATGGATATACTATTTCTGGATGAGTTATCAGGGCTTGCGCGAGGTTATTTCTTTGTAGTGGACGTAGGGTCTATTTATTATTTATGTATGGACTGCGCTGTTTATATCGTTGTCCAATTTTGTGCTTGTCATGTTCTAAATGCGTAGGTAGTGTGAGGTAAGAGAAGGTACTTTGTAATGAATTAGCTGTAAAAATCGGCTGGAGTTGGGTCGGCTATCGGGGATAAAGTGTGTTCAGGAACCCGTCGGGGCCGCGGGTTTATCGAACGAGATACCGCGGCCTCGGCACAAGGGCTAAGAAGGAACATGGGTGGTTTTTAGCCAGGAGAAGTCTGACATTTCCTTCCGCTCTGCCCAAGAGCGGGAGGGGTTATTTGATGACTTCCACCACCCCCCCAAAAAAAAAGTGTGTTCACAAAATTTTACAGTCTCTTGTATAACTTATTTTCTTTTAACATTAACTGTGTCTGTAGTTTTTAAAGTGAAAACTTATTTATTTTTGTGGGATCAGTAAAAAATTGCGAAGAAGTAAGAAAATCCTGGTCGATGCTGTCACAACCTGAATATCCGTCGTCTAGTCTCGAGCATTCGTTGTTGCGGTATGCGTCGCTGCGTGCTTTCGTGCTCTCAGTATTCGTCGTTGCGGGCATTCGGTGGCGTGTGGTTCGGCGTGGTGGCTTTCGGGATGACGTATTGCACTCGTAGTTTTGTTTTATGAATTGTTCTTCTGACATTCAAAAGTGCCTGTAATGGCTGAATTGAAATAAATGCTTTGAGTTTTGAGTTGTTGAGTTTTGAATCCAATCATCCAAATGTTCATCCAATAATAAACTTTTTTATAGTACGCACATTATATTCTACGAGACGTCAATGCAGAGGCCGCCTGTTTAGAGTCTCTTTAGACTCTTTCACACACACATAACGTAACATCACGCCTGTTATCCCCGAAGGGTTAGGCAGAGGTGTACTTAATAGTACTCATTTCGCCACTTATATTTTCGTTTCGTGATATAAAATCATATAACTTTGCCCTACTCGGAAATCGGACCCAAAACCTCTTGCTCAGCAGTCACGGTTGTGACCACTAGGCCAACGAGGCTGTTCTTGATTTACGCTTTCATTGCAGGTGATGACGTTTTGTAGACTCTGCTTACCAGTGAAAGTCACGTGGTCTTATTCATACGAATTTAGTTCTGAATTTTGAGACCCGAGCTCCGGGTTATTTGGCGCTGGCTGTTGCTTTCTTTGAAGACATGAAAAATGGTGGCATTTTTGGAATATTTTTAACACTATAATGCATTAAATATTTTTATCCACAAATCTTAATTATAAACTACTAGCGGACGTCACGCGGTTTCACCCGTATAGTTCCCGTTCCTGTGGGAATACAGGGATAAAAATTAGCCTAGCTTGAATGGTGAAAGAATTTTTAAAATCGAAAATGATTGAATCGAAATAGTTTTTGAGTTTATTAATTACAAACACACACACAAAAATATAAATATTTCCTCTTTATAATATTAGTGTAGAAGTGTAGATTTGTCAATTTTTTTTTGCTTTATTTTCAAAAGAGAAGCCGGTGGGCATCGGTTTATAAGCACGCCTCGTCACTGCTGCTTGGGTAAGTAGCAGTGACGAAGCGTGCCTATAACCAGGTTAGGTTATATCAGTATGTCTATTTTCTCTCTCCATCCCTCTCATCATATCCCCCTTCGTTTACCTCATCCACCCCCAACTACATCTTCGTCCCGTGTCCATTCTATTTGTATTCGGATTGCGGGCCGCATGTTCCTCACCGCGGCCCAAGATTGGTTATGCGTACTTTGGATATTATGTCGGCGTTTGTGTCAGCCGGGAGTCTGTGATGTTGGCTACATTGTTTATTTATGCTACGTATTGTTTGGCTGAGAGTGTTTTGGACTGGATTGAACAATGAAAAATGTGAATAAATATTTTGTTTATATGATCCTGGTCTGGTCTTTTTATGTAAAGAAAGACTGAATAAATAATAATTTGATAAAACTATCACAAAACTTATTACGCTTAATAGCAAGCCATAATTTATAACCAAGTTTTTGCTCACGTTTGATCTTTTTAGGGTTCCGTAGCCGAATAACAAAAAACGGAATCCTTATAGATTCGTCATGTCTGTCTGTCCGTCTGTCCGTCCGTATATCACAACCACTTTATTCGATAACTATTAAGACTACACAGTTGATAATTGTTAGGTAAATGTATTCTGTAAACCGCTTTACGATTTTTATACAAAACTAAAAAAAATACATGGAACAGAAAAAAAAGCTTTTGATCAAACCTATTCGTGTGGGCTGTCTTTAGATAGGTCTCTAAATTTGAAAGACTCAATCGAATGAAAGGTCAATTATTTGAAAGACTTTTTAACTAAGAGAGTGAAAAAACCTAAAAGAAGATAAACTGTAGATTGCAATGAAAAACCCTTCATGTGCAAGTCTGACTAGCACTTAAGCAGTTTTTTTTTTAACTTATTGCCGTCAGCCGATCTGAAATCGAGAGTTCATAACTACTACTAAGAAATTTCTAAAGTAAAAACCCAAACTGCCCTACCCGGAACCCGAACCCAGAGCTTCTTTTAACTTGCAACCACTAAACCGACAAGGCGGTTAGACGGCACGTTTGACAGCAGTGGCTGAGTAATTGACTGTGTTTTGGGTTCACTTCCCGCACGGAACAAATTATGTTAGTCAAATAAATAATTGTACTTAAAATAGTGCGGCTAGTTTTGCAAGACGATGTTATTCCCAGTTTTTGTGTACAAATCTACATAAATAGCAACATTTGACAGTTTTCTTGAAAACTCGCAATGCGATTCTCCGGATAAATACTTGTGAGTTTGCTTTTGACGTTTAATTATTTGCTGCAAGCACAGGCAAAATAAAAACGAAGAAATTACATAATCCTTTCAAGTCTTAGTTAGGAATTCAAAACAAGGTAGGTTTTTATGACTTTATACAAGCAATGAAGTACTTGTGTAGTTTTATTATTCCTAACAAGATATCAAGAAAACTAGAGTGAAGTTATAACATGATTATTTATACATTAGTTTAAGAAAATAAAGAATTCAGTTTGGTATAACTGTCTGTGTGTCTGTGCTTGTGTGGTAAGGTAGTGTACAGTCACGAGCGATAATATGTTTTATATACAATTGTTCAACTTCAAACGCGAATTTCTGGTGAAATAACGACTGCATATTTGAAATATGAACTACTTTATGATGATATGGGTTCTAAAATATTAGTTTCGTTTCGTAACATGAAAATTAAATCATTACAGTAGGCGAAAATTGCTTCTAAAGTTAGCTAAGTGTATACATATTGATGCTGATGACTGTAACTAATAGTCCACCCGCATTTCGCCACTTTATTTAAGTCCAAAATAATAGGGGTCAAGCCTATTGCCATCAACTGGGCACGGATTCAGACATTTCTATTTAAAAAACCACACAGAACTTTACCCGATCCGGGAATTGCACCCAAGACCAACTCGGCAGTTACTTAAGTAGTGTATTTTTTCCAAAACTAAAACTACACGACTACTTCGTATTACGTTTCAGTTTTCTCACGATGTTTTTCTTCAAAAGCCAAGAGAATCAGAAATGAATAAGTGACGAAGCAATAAAATACGTACTTGACAATCAAAGTCTACAAAAATCCGATATTCTCATAAATAAAACTATCTTGATGGCAATGACTACCCTACTCCATGTTATTATGTCCAAGAGCAGTGTGTTTTCCCCTCCACGGTAGTATATTGGAACTAAATAAGATACCCCTGGAGATATTTGCTTAGCACTTCACAACCCCCCTGTATAAGGACATTCGGTAATATTAACGTTTTTGTATGGGACTTCACATGAGTTTGACTAACACTTAAGATTGATACTCAAATATTATTACACCGAAAATTGGAATAATAACTCGTTTGTTTGTCAATGTCGCTTTTCGAGGAGATAGCTAACAAACTTGAAGGTCTACGAATCTTATTTACTTTTGTGTTTATTTCAGAACAGATACTTAAAACAATATTGAAAAACAGAAAAAAGATATTTAAAAAAAGTAATGCACAAAAAGACAGCTTTGACCCCGACGTGACTTGAACACGCAACCTTCTGATCTGGAGTCAGACGCGCTACCGTTGCGCCACGGAGTCGCCTGACACTGTTTCGAAATAGGTAAACGATTTATAATATATACACAGAACCTTGGATTATAGCCCATCCCTCTCCTAGAGAGGAAGCCTGAGTTCCTGCAGTGGGTACATTATAGGCTGATGATGATAATGTACTGTTATCGTGCATACCCGCTAGTTTGGGCCATTGCCCGACGACCACTAGCTCGACGGTTTAGATCTACTTTAAGAAAATATGGGTTTCAAAATGATACTTTCATAAAGTAACATGAACATGAAATCAATATAGGTAGTAGGCGAAAATCGCTTCTATTTGTTTCTGTGTGTGCATTTTGGCATTGCTTAGTGTACTTTTGGCTTTGATTATGTTTAGATTCTAATTTTAATTCTGATCTTGATTTAAATTTCAATTGATTCTGATTTTGATTTATATACTGAACTTGTTTGGTGTGTCTCTGTTGTTTTACTGTTGTTGATGTTTTTCTATCCCATTACGAATTTTTTAATGATTTTGTTAATTGTAGTTACACAATGTTAATTTTATAGATCAGTGCTTGTGGCACACATAAAGTGTTAATGGGGCATGCGGTGCTAACATGTAATAAATTGTTACACTAACCTAAGATACTATATACATACTTTAAACATCATTAGTGTAAACAATTGTTGTTTGGCCAATAAAGGAAAGTAAAATAAAAAATATCGTACAGCGATATTAAATTAATATCTTCAAAAGATTTGTCCCCTTAAACATGACAATTAAACGCAACTAACAAATAGGGTTGCCTATACACCCGAACCGATCCCCAAGGGGGTACACAAACTTAATATTATGTTTTGTCAAAACCGCTTATTTACAAAGCTACACGCATTTACACAACACGGGTGTACGTATGAATGTGTATGTAGGTTTATGTTATGTGTTATGTACCTTTAGCACACACGCACACACACACAATGAAAATAACAAACAGAAACTAAGTCAGTTATCAGAACAGGCAGGTGCGGTTTATACGTACTTGTATCATATCGAACAAGACAATTCATAATAGTATGGAAATCAGCTTACCATGCCTTGCCTTGCCTTGCTCTTGTACACATTTGTGAATAGTTCTGAAGAGGTTATTATGAACAGATGTGTCGGGGTGTATAATGTACGATGTTGGGGATGAAATACATTTTTAGTTGAGCTATTGAGCGGGATGTGTGATGATTTAGTAAATGTAGGGGCAAGTGCTTTACCTATGGACATTTTCCAAAAAACTAAATAAAACATTTTTTAAATCTTAACTAAATAACTTTTATTATTTTTTAATAAATCACCAGTCTTACATAATAATCAGCCTTTCTTAAAAACTACGGTTTTGTTCACAGGTTCATAACTCAATTGTTCCTATGGACAGCAAAGTTGTACCTATGGACTGTGTTGTACCTGGGGACGGAACTCTTTAATATAATAAAATTAAATAAAAGAAAACAAAACAATATACCTACCTCCAATAGTTTTTGTTTTAGCCGATGATAGCTTTATTGATGAATAATATTATTCATAAGCTTTACGACATTCTTCAAATAAATTATTAGTAGATTCATCACTAAAGCTATCATCGGCTAATACGAAGCAAGCCATGCATACAAAACTTTCAGTCTCATCGTCAGAATCAAAATTCTGTCTGTATGTCTGTGGAACACACTTAATATGAAAATTATGATGGCATATACTACATTTAAGCATTTTTTTACTATCTTTGGCATAAATTTTACATTTCGAACACATAACACAGGATAATTTTTCTTGTTTCAATATTTCAATATTTTTGGTAAAAGACTTTGAGCAACTGGCAACTGAAAGCGGGATTTCCGTTATTGTGGAGGAACTAGTATTAGCTGTAGAAGTACTTGGTTGAGAAATATCTATAGTAGTAGAGGTAATTTTAGTGATTTTCTTGTTAGCTTTCTTCTTAGTGGTCTTTTCTAAAGAGTCATTTAATATAGCATCCTTTTCTGGCGTATCTGTTAAAATTCGTGTTCTTCCAGGTTTTCTTCCTCGTGCAGCAGCTTTTCGCGGATTATTATAAATTTTGTACCTGTGGACAGTCCATAGGTACACACAGTTGTTTGTCCATAGGTACAAATTTCCGCAAAAAAAACATAATAGGTCTATGTCCACCGGTACGTTGGTTAAAGCATTAGTTAAACTCAAGAAAATAAGATAGAAACTACAGAGACCACATTGCACATATAATCTTTCAGTTATGTTCTATAACTTCACTGTAAAACTTAATTAAATACAGCTAAAAAACTTACTTTTTCGGTCCAAAAACTTTCTGCGCCGGCATAACAAAAACAAAACGGAAAAAAAAGATGGCGATACGTCAAATCTGTCAACCATAGACAAATGCTTACGGCTGCGTTCAAATTAGAATTTTAGGGTTGCCCGTTTCTCCAGAATTAACGGTGTCCACAGGTAAAAGCGTCCATAGGTACAGCACTTGCCCCTAACTGGAAAGTGAAAATAAAAAACTTTTTGTGACGGAAAAGGGGTGCGTGGCGCAGGTTAATATAAATAAGACCACGCAACCAGTCTACATAAAATATATTTAAATAAAAAAATGGGTGTGGGAAGGTCTACGGACACAAACTCCTAAGGCATCCCTGTGGGATGTGCTGTACTGCCCTGATAGCCGGCGTGGCGATGACCGCAGCGAGGTGCCACGCTGGATGCGTAGGGGTGATGGCCAGCTCTTCTTTACGTCGGCCCGGCTCGGCCCACGTGGCAAGTATGGCCAACAGGTGGGAAGTCCGATGCCGGCCCGATTTAAGCACGCACGACGGAACCAGCCGCGTAACTAACGCGAACTTGAGGGTGCTCTAGCCGGAACTTTGGACCCTGGAACATGACGTCCAGCGTGTCACGAGATGACCAAAGGCCAACTCCGCTGATTGCGACACCAAGCCAAGCAGAGCGAACAGCAATAATAATGCACTAATGAAGGTGTTGGTGGATTGTCACAATCAGACGGAGTTTACATGTGGGAAGAGTGAAAATAAGGCATGATAGCACATTTTGAGTGTGAAGCACGAAAAAATCAAAATGCATTGAGCTGAAGGCATTAGATTGAAATGAAATACATGAAATAGCGTACACTAAAATAGATAAAATTAAGCATACATGCCAAGTTAACCTATAAGGACAAAGAACATAAAATATACACATATCATGCTATCCAACACTTACCCAGTATGGGGGTTTCAAAGACACCGAATTTAATTGCTCGATGGCGGAGAATTATGTTGATTAGGTAGGCAATTGTTTTAGGCCCGGATAATGGCGAGTTAAGACACGTGTGAAATCACATATAATTTAGATATGGTGAGACGTGTGACCGCTTCGGGAAAAACCAAAATTCCTAATGTCAAACGAAAAGATCGCGTTGGCAGCGTTGGATAGAGATGGGACATACGCGAGCCCATAGATAAATCCTTACTCGCGCGCCCGATAGTTGATGCATCTTGTGCTTTTAGTAATTACTATTTGCTACCGCACTACTTGTAATTTTCTATGGTTATTATATTTTGACGTCTGCGGTTCCTTGACAGGTGGATGAAAGTAAACATTGGAATGTTGCTGTTTTTATTGTTAATTTAGTTTATATGTTTTGTTTTGTGCATAATGTAACGTGCGACGTTACAGTACCCCGCCGCTTGGTGAGGGTTTTTACCTCAGTAAAAATCCTTTGCTCCTATTATACCTCCATCTGAATTACGACCCCTTGTATTCTTCATCATTCATCCATCATATCTCATATTCGTAATCTTTGCATACTGGCAGACTACCTTAACAAGAGGTGAGTCCGCGCCCTAGCAGCTATGTGAGAGTTCCATGTCCGTAGTTGACTTGTTACTCGCGCAAAACAGACGTACATTCGGCTTTAAGGAAGCAAAGAACCTACTGGGTTTATACTATTGAAATGGATTTAGGCTTATTTAAGGAGTATCTACCCGCTCCTGCATTGGCTTATTTAAAGAGTTGCAACCGCTCTTAAATATTAACTCCCGGTAAGTAAAACGTACCGAGTTGGCAACAACCAATCCAGAGGTTCCGATAATATGAGGAGAGACCACGGGTAAGGCACATGACAGAATCAAGTGAGCGTGGTTCTCCATCGGGGCTGAATAAGGAGGCCGAAAAAATTTATTCACTGTGTTATTCAGTGCCTTAAATATAACTAAGTTAAAAAAAAAAATTGAGATTATTTATTGACTCCTACTAATTTCAAGTCCTTAATATGCCAGGAACCCAAGTCTTTGCCTTTCATGTCCTGAAGAACGTAGACCAATGGTGATTTCTTGACTATGACTTTTGCTTTAATAAACTTGGGAGCTAACTTTTTCGAGAACCTGTTCCCCTTGTCACTCAAGAAATAAGCGCGTTTCATGACCACGTCGCCAACGTTAAACTCGGCAAATTTTCGACGCAAGTTGTAGTGCGAGGTGTTCTTAACATGAGCCTGCCATAGTCTGGATTGCACCGTATCGAAAACGCTAGAAAGGCAACCTAAGTTTTCGGCGTATGCATCACGTGGCAAAAACACTATTTCGTTGCCGAGGTCGTTGTCCGTGTAATGAGTACCGCAGGTTACAAGTTCGCGACCGAAGACTAGGAAAGCTGGAGTAAATCCAGTGGCCTCGTTAACGGAGCTATTCATGGCAAATTGCACCTTTGGGATATATAAGTCCCAGGATCTGTGATTATCATCCACATAAGTTGAAATACACGTTATTATTGTTCTATTGTAACGTTCCACCAAATTGACCTGAGGGGTATATTTTGGGGTGTAAAATACGTTTGGAATCGCATATTTCTTAAACAAGGCATCTGCGACCTTCCCTGTGAATTGGGTACCGTTGTCCATCAATATCGCTTGCGGTACGCCGTGAACAAGAAACACGGATTCCTCTAAGATTTTGGTAATGATCTCAGCGGTAGCTCTTTTAATTGGATATATTAAGCAATATTTTGAAAAACAACATGTAATAACTAATATGTAACTATTTTGCTTCCGCGAAGTTGGAAGTGGTCCCATGAGATCCATTGATAACATTTGGAATGGTCGTGAACAATCTTTTGGACGTCCCATTTCTCCCAGTGTCTGGTGATTTTGAGACTTGTAGGCTAAACATTTGTCGCAAGTACTTATGAATTTGACTACTGACTGGTACATGCCTGGCCAGTAGTAGCGTAAAGCAAGACTACGGTATGTTTTAAATATGCCCATATGACCAGCCGTAGGCACTGAATGGTTTTCATTAACGATTTGCTCACGTAATTCGGTTGGCACGACCTCCTTCCACGCGAATTCTGAAGTTAAATTGTACTTATTCTTCGATAGTCGATATAACGCGTTATTTTTAACAATATAGTTTTTAAATTTAGTAGGATCAATTAGGCAACCGTCATAAATATTCCTGTACCAAGAGTCTTTAGTGTCCAAATAAGAGTTGGAAGTACTAATGGCACTAATAGGGACGATCCTAGATAAGGCATCTGGTATGACGTTATCCACGCCACGCCGATGTTTAAGAACAAAATTAAATGCTGATAAACGAACTCCCCAACGAGCTAACCGACCCGTTGGGTTGCTTATAGAGAGAAACCACTTGAGCGCGCTGTGGTCAGTATAAACAGTGAACTGTTGACCATTTTCGATGTAACAACGCCAATATTCTAGGGCGGTTACGACGGCCAGCGTCTCGCGTTCGGTAATGCTGTAATTTTTCTCAGCCCCGGTCAATGACTTACTCATGTAGGCAATTGGATGTTCCTTTCCATCAATTGTTTGGGTGAGCATTGCGCCGAGGCCAAAATCGCTTGCATCCGTATGCACCTCAAACGGTTTATTGTAATCTGGACATGATAAGACTGGGGCTGACACTAGACTTTCCTTCAATTTCTGGAAAGCGGCGTCGGCCTCTTGGGTCCATTTAAATGGCGGGGTACCCTTCTTTGTTGATGTTAATTTGTTTAAGGGACCAGCTATAGTACTAAAGTTGGGAACGAAACGTCTGTACCAGGTCGCCGTACCTAGAAAACGCTTAAGTTCTTTCTTATTGGTTGGTGCTGGATATTTTAGTATAACATCAACTTTGGAAGGATCGGTCCGCAAACCTGAAGCATCTACTACGTAGCCTAAATATTTTAATTGCGAACTAAAAAAATTACATTTCTCAAGGTTAATGGTTAAGTTCGCTTTTTTGAGCTTTTCTAGTACCCGTAAAAGTAAGTTCACGTGACTATTGAAATCGCTACTAATTATTATAATGTCATCTAGATATGCGAAGACTTTAAGATCAAATTCAGAGAACAGCAGGTCAACTAGACGCTGTTGAGTGGCCGGGGCATTCGTAAGACCAAAAGCAGTCCTTTTAAAGCGAAAGGTGCCCCTGCCTGGAACATAAAATGCTGTTTTATCGCGATCTTCCTCAGCTATCGGTATCTGCCAAAAAGCTTTCGATAGATCTATGCTGGAAAGATAACGCGCGTCTCTGAGGTTATCTAGTATCTCCGAGATATAGGGTAAGTTGTAAGCATCGCGTTTAGTGACTGAATTTAGCTTTCGACTATCTAAACAAAATCGAGGTTGACCGTTTTTCTTGGTGACAAGGAGAACTGGAGATGACCACGCACTTTCGCAAGGCTCGACAACGTCGAGGGAAAGCATCTCGTCCACTTGTTCAACCAGGATGCGTTGTTTTTCAGGAGATAGTCGATAATAACGCTGACGAATTGGTTGACTTTCACCTGTATCAATGTGGTGAGTTATTAGATCGGTTACTCCTAGACCCTTGTGCTGTGATGAAATGCTTTCAAACTGTTTAATTACACTATCAGCCAAATGCTTTTGTGACTCCTCTAAGTTATTGTAACCCGTAATTGTGGTGCGATTGCAGCTCTCTAGAGTACAGTTTTCCAATGAGTTGTTTGAAATCATTACACTACCAACATACTTGGAACATAATTCAAATTTTCGCCAGAAATCCACACCTAGAATGAGATTTGTATTGATATCTGGTATTACAAAAGCTTTGAGAATGTGGAATTGATTTTCAAAGTGAACTGGGATATGAATGTAACCGATACTTTGTAAATTTTGTCCGCCTGCTGCCCTAACCGCAATGCAGTCGTCCGTGATAAGAGACATACCCCGGTCCAATAAAACCGTATGAGCACCGTTGCCCAAAATTGTGACGGCCGAACCTGAGTCCAACAGTCCAGTGGCTGGAACTCCTTCTATCTGCACTGATACGTAAGGTCTGTTATCTAAATTAACTTTTCTATCGAGAATTGTGTGAACTTTGTAAGACTTGTGGAACCATTTAACTGTGTGCAACCACTTTTCCCAGTCTTGTCTGTCAAAGTTGTTTACGACACAATTCTCGGTGATTAGTTTTTTTTCTTAGTTGAACTGTTCTTACTACATTTCTTGCAAGCTGGACGTTTTATGTCTTTCTGGCCGCAGCCAAAACAAAAGATCTCGTCAGTCTTTACCGTACAATTCCTGTAAGCATGCTCGTTACTACGACAACGTGGGCAATAAGGAATCTTCTTATGTGAACCTTTATCTATGGCATGAACATAGTTAGGGGATATGGAGGAATCGTTACTGTTATTTGTAACTGTTTTATTATTAATAATATCCTTTTGATCGTGTTTATTGAACTGATTAAACCTTTTATTATAATTATTGTTTCCTTTATTATCCGTTGAAATTCCTGAATAAGCAAACTCGGGTGCTAAAGTATTTGATGAGGGTCTTGGTGGTTCTCTGAATTGAGCAAGGCACGATTGTATGTTTTCGTAATTACGACAAAGAGTCCTTAGCTGTTCGATTGATTTTATATCGGCCACTGACGATAAGATGTTAGCATAGCATGGACGGATGTTATGTAGAAGAAGTTCTAGTTTATCTTCCTCAGATAGTGCTTTTGTCAACCTCGAAAACAAGCCTGTCATTATTGACAAGTAAATAACTATATTTTCTGACTCCCCTTGTGTTCGCGCTCTGATTTCAGTTAAGAGTCTATAATCATAGTCTGACTGATCAAAGTCGCGTTTTAATAAATTTGCAAGTTCATCCCAGCTAGATACTGAATCTCTAATGCTTCTGTACCAGTGGAGCGCGCCGCCAGTAAAAATCTCGGTCGCGTGAGTGAGGATTTTATCCGTTGGTATTCCTTTGGCGTGACAAAGTTCATTTACCCGCTGTAAGAAGGAACGTACGCAAGAATTTCCCTCGAATTTTAATTTTGCAAATTTATGTTGACCACCATCGCATGACACCGTCACGTGAATTGGAGAAGTCAAGTTATGTGTAGATGGAGGTTGATTGCTAACTGGCGATAAGGGGTCAGAAGCTGATGCGAGCAGCTCACTTGATTTCACCAACATCGACTTATATAAGTTTACACACTCATCGTACTCCGTTTTGTTAACACTTCCACAAGTTATTCTATTTATTCTGTGGTAAGCATGATTTAAAAGATTTTGAATTTTCAGTAGTGACTGTTTATCTGTAGTTGATGATTCTAAATTAGTAGCTACCTTAGTTAAAACCTCTAAAACTCCACTTAAATCTACCGATACTTCGAATGGACTCGTAAGAATGTCCTCAGAAGGAAACATTGGTCCGAATTTTGCAATCTGTTTCCGCAATTCCTGAACAGTAGTGGCGGGTGTTTCTCCTCTGATAGCTACTTCGTATTCGAGCTCTGCCTTTTGCAACGACATGAATTTTACCGAATGTGCCATATTGAATGTAGTTTAAACAAGAAAAATTTGTTGTTACTTCAAATTGAGTTTAAATGTATAAATATTAAGTTATCCGTAAGACTGGAAAGTGTTGGATAGCAATCAGCAAGGTATGATGAGCGTCAATTACTCCGACTGTTACAAAATAAACTGAAATTAAACGTCTTGGTTGTTGTCCGTGTGAAGTGAAGGAAGCTACGTTACAAAAGAAAAGGAAAAAAAAAAATTTGAAGTTAGTAAACTAAATTTAAATATATTTTTTTTAAAAAAAATCGGTGCAACTAATGTGTACGCTTATGCCATTAAATTCTGAAAATGGTGACAATAATAGTTATGAAAATTAAAATATGAGTCACTATTGACATCCAATGACAAATTTTTGCTGTTGACTGAACTCAGAAACAACAATATTTAACAAGGCAAGTGGTATCAAGTTAATAGGCAGGTAGACAGTTAGTAGGATGGTATGTTAGGCTGTTAATAGGTTGGTTGGTTAGTGGATTGGTTGACAGTTAGTAGGTGGGAATTGTGGTGCAACACTTGTTGGAAACAGCTGGTAAATCAAAGTAATAGTACTGTACTTTTGAGTTGTCAACAATAAAAAACGTTCACTGTATGGAACATTAGTGATCCAGGTCAAATGTATACTAGTACAAGATTTATTGATATTTAGGCTATAAATTCCAAAAGACAAGTTGAAGGTACAAGTTGTGTGACAATATTTTTAGTATTAAGTACTAATGCTTGTTTTTATAATTGATAATTATGTAATTACTGTTAATTGAATAATGTTTAATTTAAAATATAAAAAAAAATGATTCTAAGTTATATAAAAAAAAAAAAATTGACACATACAAGCGATATTTGATATCAACGCTGTTTGTGTCATCAATAGACAAGGTTGTTATGTCTAAAGTAGCCAGTAATTGAAAACCCGGCAACCCAATCCCTTCATCCAGCACACAGCAGAGCTGCTTGCCGGAAGAAATAAGAATGAGTGTGGTACCTCCCCGGGGCGAGCCGTTACTATTGGCCCTACCACTATAGTAGAACGATAAATGCGTTCTTCCTAAAAATAACAATTAAAATAACAATTATATTGCAACGGAGCAAACCGTTCCTACCAATATAAATTTAAGGTACCGCTGCGTACACCTTAGTTGCTGTCAACCAAAACGTTTTACAAAAACAATACAACCACCAATGACACCAACATATATAAAAAAAAAAATACCCACAAGGTTACCCTAAGGAATATGTGACCGTAAAACCACGTTTTTGGGCGCCAATGTGACGGAAAAGGGGTGCGTGGCGCAGGTTAATATAAATAAGACCACGCAACCAGTCTACATTAAATATATTTAAATAAAAAAATGGGTGTGGGAAGGTCTACGGACACAAACTCCTAAGGCATCCCTGTGGGATGTGCTGTACTGCCCTGATAGCCGGCGTGGCGATGACCGCAGCGAGGTGCCACGCTGGATGCGTAGGGGTGATGGCCAGCTCTTCTTTACGTCGGCCCGGCTCGGCCCACGTGGCAAGTATGGCCAACAGGTGGGAAGTCCGATGCCGGCCCGATTTAAGCACGCACGACGGAACCAGCCGCGTAACTAACGCGAACTTGAGGGTGCTCTAGCCGGAACTTTGGACCCTGGAACATGACGTCCAGCATGTCACGAGATGACCAAAGGCCAACTCCGCTGATTGCGACACCAAGCCAAGCAGAGCGAACAGCAATAATAATGCACTAATGAAGGTGTTGGTGGATTGTCACAATCAGACGGAGTTTACATGTGGGAAGAGTGAAAATAAGGCATGATAGCACATTTTGAGTGTGAAGCACGAAAAAATCAAAATGCATTGAGCTGAAGGTGTGGCGATTAACACCTCTTTGATTGTTAGTAACATCTCTATGGGATTTTGACACTAGCTCTGCTATGTCAATTTGTCAGGAACTGAAGAATTATTTTTCCTGTATTTTAATTAATTCAATTATTCTAATTTATTCTTTATTGAGAAGCCAATCGGCCAATTAAATTATATTGGCATGAAATTAAGGTTTTATTGAGTTCATATCGGCGGGAGCAGCTATCTCCCGCATTTGGTGACCCCGACGTGATGATGATCGTTTCCGGCTGACAAAGCAACATCAGGAGGTGAATTGTGACCAGTAGCTAGACAAGCAAGCACCAACGCCGGGGCCGGAGTGCCACTTCCTATGTCAGTCGGTGATTTTTCAAACGAGAGCAGGAACCATATTTTGACGTTGATTTCGACGCTGCCGACGCGCAACCAAAGTTAATAAAAATTTCATCGAAAATTTCATCGCGTTTCTGCAGAAGTTCAGATTACAATTTGCAGTTGGTACCTAACGACTGCAATCGCCGGAACAACTGCCCAAAGTGCATAATCGCTTTTTGGTGTGTTTTGAGTGCAAGTGTTTGTAACTTTCCCGCATCTTTGAATGAAGCTTAACATCAATTTAATATTACTCAGCTGATTGATCGAAAATTGATTTTGTAAAAATTTGTATATTTTGTTATTTGAATTTCTACCTACTGCTAACGTTAATTTCTTTTGGGTTTGGTACTGTAGTTATCAAAATTGATTTATTATTATTTGTTTGTTCTGCGGTGCTCGGGTGTGTGGTATTATTGCTACTAGGTTTGTACAGGTTTTGCATCATGGAGAATGAACAGCTTCAGGCACAACTTGAGCAACTAATGGCTGAAAATGCAGCATTACAAAAGCGGCTAGGCCAAAATGAGGTGGAGGCAAAGGTATGTAGGGTAGCAGTGAAATTACCTACATTTTGGGTTGACAAACCCGCAATTTGGTTTGCACAAGTGGAAGCCCAATTCCAAATTGCTAATATTGTTGGTGATACTACCAAATACAATTATGTAGTAGGTCACCTTGATCAAAGGCTGGCAGGTGAGGTCGAAGATTTAATAACCAATCCTCCAGCCGAAGGGAAATATGAAAAACTGAAAGAAGTCCTCGTTCAACGACTTTCAACTTCCCAAGAGAAACGAGTTAGACAGCTTCTAAGTGATGAAGAGCTCGGTGACCGGAAACCATCACAATTTCTTCGTCACCTTCGCTCACTTGCCGGGACGTTTCTTTCAGATGATAGTATCATACGCCAACTTTGGTTGCGCCGTTTGCCTCAACAAGCTCAAGCAATACTAGCAGCACAGGCTGACCTCAATTTGGATAAAGTGTCGGAGTTAGCTGATAAAATCGTTGAGTTAGCCCCATCACCTGTTGTTTGTTGCACGTCGACAACTTCAACTTTTTCTTTGGCTACATTGGCTCAGAAATTGGAAGATGTGACTAGTCAAGTAGCTGCACTCTCGAGGCGGCAACACCGTCCCATTCGTGACCGGTCTGCATCTTCTGGCAGGTCGGCATCTTCCGATAGAGCAGCGAACAATTCCAAGCGATGTTGGTATCATAAGAGATGGGGTGTTAAAGCAACTAGATGTACTAGGCCATGTGATTGGGAGTCGGAAAACCCAAAAAGCGGTCAGTAGCGGCGGCAACTGATTGCGAAAACATCGGTCGCCGCCTTTTTGTCACAGACCATGTGACCAGCCGCCGGTTTCTAATTGACACTGGGTCAGACTTGTGTTGTTTTCCGCATCGCTGGTTATCGTCACGCAGGCAGCCTACTGATTATGAACTAAGTGCCGCTAATGGAAGCAGTATACAAACTTTTGGTACAGTAACCCTTAAATTAAATTTTGGTTTGCGCCGCGTTTTCACTTGGCAGTTCGTTATAGCCAACGTCAGCACAGCCATTATTGGTTCTGATTTTTTGGCATTTTATCATCTTTTACCCGACTGCCGAAATAAGAAATTGGTCGATGGCACCACTGGACTAACATCTGCTGCTTCTGCCGCTAGTTTTGATCAGCCCAGCGTACGAGCAGTAGCGTCTGGTAAGTCAATATTTACTCAGCTTCTAGCAGAGTTTCCAGATATCACTCGACCTCCCGGCCTCCCTAGAGTCATCAAGCACGACACAGTGCACTACATCAAGACCACAGACGGACCCCCTGTTTTCTGTCGACCTCGTCGTTTGGCGCCACAGAAATTGGTTGCGGCTAAAAAAGAATTCGAGGAAATGGTAAGATGCGGGACAGCTCGGCCGTCAAAAAGTGCTTGGTCTTCACCATTACATATGACCGTTAAAAAAGACAATTCCTGGCGCCCTTGCGGTGATTACCGCGCCTTGAACGCCAGGACCGTACCAGATCGATACCCGGTTCGGCATATCAATGATTACGCCCATAACCTCTCTGGTGCCAAGATATTTAGCACACTGGACCTCGTTAAAGCTTATCATCAAATTCCGATTTTTGAAGAGGATATTGCCAAAACTTCCATCGTGACCCCGTTTGGCCTCTTCGAATTCCCGTATATGAGTTTTGGTTTAAGGAACGCTGGCCAAACCTTTCAGCGTTTCATCGATGAGGTCACACGGGGTCTCGAATTCTGTTTTCCTTACGTAGATGATATTCTCATATTTTCCAAAGACGAGTTTTCCCACCTTCAACACCTGCGCGTCCTTTTCAAACGCCTGCAAGACTACGGAGTGGTGATAAACCCTTCTAAGTGCGTCCTAGGTGTCAGCGAAACCGTATTTTTGGGTTACCATGTCAGTGGTGATGGTACTCGCCCTCCTCAGGATCGAATTCAAACGTTGCTGGATTTTCCGCCACCTGAGACAGTACAAGGCATGCGCCGGTTTCTGGGTATGCTAAACTATTATCGTCGATTTGTGCCTCGTGCAGCGCAATTTCAGGCTCCTTTGATTGATGCATTGGTTTCAACTAACAGTAAAGGTGCAAAGCCATTCCCATGGTCACCTGAACTCTTGCAAAAATTTGATGCTTGTAAAAAGAGCCTCTCCAACGCAACACTGCTGCAACATCCAATCAGCAACGCAAAGTTGGGTTTATTTACTGACGCATCTAGCGTTCACATTGGGTCCTGCCTTCAGCAAAATCTAAACGGCCAGTGGTATCCACTTTCTTTTTTCAGCAAAAAGTTGACTCCGCAGCAAGCACAGTGGCCAGCTTATTACCGTGAATTGTTAGCGATCTATGAAAGCGTTCAACATTTTCGTTACATTTTAGAAGTTCAGCATGCAACAATTTTCACAGATCATAAGCCACTTTTGTACGCTTTTTTACAGCGACGTGAGAAACTTCCACCTCCACAACTTAACCAGCTATCATTCATTAGTCAATTCACGACCGACATCCAGTACATTAAGGGTGAAGACAATATCGTGGCCGACGCTATGTCACGCATTGACATAGACGCCATCACTTTGGACCAAGATTTTGAAGCTTTGGCTAAGTCGCAGGCATCAGACCAAGAACTTGCTAATTTATTGCAAGGTGGTTCTAGCCTAACACTCACCAAAATCAATACATCAGGGACCAACACTCCGGTTTACTGTGACATATCTACCGGTAAGCCACGTCTCTATTTGACCCCTTCCTTCCGCCATACTGCTTTCAATAAATTGCACAATTTGAGCCACCCTGGTGTTCAAGCTACGACTCGTTTGGTGGCAGAGCGTTTTGTTTGGCCTTCGGTTAGAAAGGATTGCCGAGATTGGTCCCGATCTTGTGAAGCATGTCAGCGCAGTAAAATATCAAGACACAATTCTTCCCCTGTCGGTAATTTTGACATACCATCTGGTCGTTTCACGCATGTCCATATCGACATCGTTGGTCCTTTGCCCGTCTGTAACGAATATCGTTATTGTTTGACTGCAATAGATAGAGTGTCCAGATGGCCCGAGGTTTGGCCCATGCGATCCATTACCGCCGAGGAGGTAGCCGAGACTTTTACTAAAGAATGGGTACCTCGTTTTGGCGTTCCGTTGGTTATTACTACAGATCAGGGTTCTCAATTTGAGTCAGATTTGTTTCACCGATTACTGCAGCAATTCGGTACCAAGCGCATTAGAACCACTTCATATCATCCCTGCGCAAACGGGATGATCGAGCGAGTTCATCGGCAGCTCAAAGCAGCGTTAATGTGCTATAATGATTCTTGGGTGAGGTCCCTACCGATGGTTTTGTTAGGAATGCGTTCGGCGTTTAAAGAAGACCTCAAAGCCACGGTAGCGGAATTACTTTACGGAGAGCCTCTTAGGCTCCCTGGAGAATTTTTGGTGCCTCCTTTAGCATCTGGAAGATTTGAAAATCCTGGTGATTTCGTTGTTCAGCTGCGACACAAAATGTCATTGGTACGTCCATTGCCAGCTAGTCGACATGGTGAAACATCTTCATTTATATTCAGGGATTTGTCGACTGCGACTCATGTTTTCCTTAGAAACGATACCATCCGAAAAGCGTTGCAGCCACCCTATACTGGTCCATTCCAAGTCCTGGAGCGTTCGTGTGATGGGAAGACCTTTACTCTAATGTTAAAGGGCAACAAGACCGTCGTAAGCGTCGACAGACTCAAACCGGCTTTTATCGATAATTCTGATCTGCAAACGACCCACTCAATGCCATCGCCCGCATCGGCTGATTTTCCTCTTCGGCAAGCCGTAAAAGATAAGAAGTCGTCCAAGCCCTCAATTCCACAGCAGTCAGTAAAGATTCAGTTGCCAGTAAAGCAGTCCTATACCACACGCTCGGGTAGGCGCGTTAGATTTAAGAATTTTGATTAATTTCTTGTTTTTTTTTTTATTATTGTGCCTTAGTTGTAAGAATGATGTTAGTTATTTTAGCTTGGTTTTATTCTCTCCGTAGGGGGGTGGTGTGGCGATTAACACCTCTTTGATTGTTAGTAACATCTCTATGGGATTTTGACACTAGCTCTGCTATGTCAATTTGTCAGGAACTGAAGAATTATTTTTCCTGTATTTTAATTAATTCAATTATTCTAATTTATTCTTTATTGAGAAGCCAATCGGCCAATTAAATTATATTGGCATGAAATTAAGGTTTTATTGAGTTCATATCGGCGGGAGCAGCTATCTCCCGCAAAGGCATTAGATTGAAATGAAATACATGAAATAGCGTACACTAAAATAGATAAAATTAAGCATACATGCCAAGTTAACCTATAAGGACAAAGAACACAAAATATACACATATCATGCTATCCAACACTTACCCAGTATGGGGGTTTCAAAGACACCGAATTTAATTGCTCGATGGCGGAGAATTATGTTGATTAGGTAGGCAATTGTTTTAGGCCCGGATAATGGCGAGTTAAGACACGTGTGAAATCACATATAATTTAGATATGGTGAGACGTGTGACCGCTTCGGGAAAAACCAAAATTCCTAATGTCAAACGAAAAGATCGCGTTGGCAGCGTTGGATAGAGATGGGACATACGCGAGCCCATAGATAAATCCTCACTCGCGCGCCCGATAGTTGATGCATCTTGTGCTTTTAGTAATTACTATTTGCTACCGCACTACTTGTAATTTTCTATGGTTATTATATTTTGACGTCTGCGGTTCCTTGACAGGTGGATGAAAGTAAACATTGGAATGTTGCTGTTTTTATTGTTAATTTAGTTTATATGTTTTGTTTTGTGCATAATGTAACGTGCGACGTTACATTTTTTAGAAGAAGTAGTAGTTTATTTCACAATTACTGAGGGAATTCTTTGTATCCATTACACGGCACGGTTGGCAGTGACTCGAACAGTTGACTGCTACACTGCGTGTCGCGGATTCAATCTCCGAACGGAACAAATATTTGTATGGCCTACAGATAGTTGTTTCGGGTCTGGATATTTGTGTATGTTGGTTTATATGTTCGTGAACGCACCCACGATACAGGAGAAATTTCTAGTGTGGGGTAACGTTCTATTTAAAAGAAACAAAACCCGCCGGGGCTGCGGGTTGATCGAAAGAGGATATCGTGGCCTCGACACAAAGGGCTAAGAAGGGACATGGGTGGTTTTTAGTCAGTATAGTTCCGACCAGACCAGGAGGAGTCATTTAAGAATTTCCTACCCTTCAAAAAAAAGGGAATTCATTATAACTATGCTGACTACACCTGACAATAGATGACTTTGACGACTGAATGTCATCTATTGTCATCTATTAATTTAGAGTAAAACATAATTACGTACCTACTTCTCGTTGAGTCATAGCGCGATCAGGGCGCTTGAAACAGCGTCGAATTATTGGGAAATAATACAGTACAGTGACAGTATTAGCTTAATTATAAACTGTGAAACTTTAAAACAGTGTTGATATGTTGTTACTCGCAAATAAAATTATTGAGAGAATGGTCTGCATTTTGCAGTTACCGAACTACCTTTATAATACTCTCACAAGTAAGACAAAGCAATAAAATTTACAAAAACAACGATTCCAACCAAAGACATAGACAATAAGTTACTATCAACACAGTTAAGTAACGTTAATGAAGAAAATCCATCCCACATTTATCTTCAAATAACATTCCGTAATGACATTTTGTCTCCGCCATCTTTCGCCACTTCGGAAGCGGACGAAGGCCATGGTTTATTAAACAAACGAAATATTTAAACACTTCTCACTAAACACGGTTGTTCGCGTAAAAATAAGGACGAAACTTTTCTAATTTTGTGCCCGAAAACCTTTGGCCATAGAGCAAGAAAAATGTCTTGGCAACGGATGCTAGGCCTCGGGTGATGTTACTTGCATCATGACTGTTATAGAGGGTTCCTTCCCTCATGTGAACAAAGACATATTGCGAACTGGTGGTAACTTGACATGCTCTTCTTTTACATCTGATTGCGAACTTGAACAATCTGCACATCAGATTTTATGGGAGTGTAGTCTTTGGCAGAATGAACGTAATATTATGTAAAATAGTGTACAGGTCACATCCGGAGTTATTTACTTTACGGACCTTGTAGAAACTAGAACATATTTCCGTGCGTTCAAGCATTTTTGTCATATCTATTATAGGAATCAAATATCCACAACAACACAAACTTAGGATCCAGTAATATTAATGACAATAATATCCGTGGTGGGTTTATTCCAGTTGTATACGACCCTGTGTGCCTATTGGCTGTTCTGTCTTCTGCTGATATGGAGGGAAGTGGAAATTATGTTTTTCCTACTCTTCCGCTATTATTTTCTGATTAATTTCGTTGCGGGATCCAAGACAGTTAAATCGTTTCTCTGGGACTTCGTCGAGCTTGATTGTCTCGGCGCTTTTCTTGTGGTCGCCACTGTTGATTCTGGCTTTCAGGAGTTACAGTGGTTTGGGAATAGTGTGGCGAATTTGTACCATAAAAAATTCTCTTCTGAAAAAACTTGTTTCGTTACTTTGCTCTGAAGCCCCTGTTTCAATACGCTTGTCACTTCGGTGTGCTATTGCCCAAGGGGTTGGAGCCAGTTTTAGCTATTGCATATTTTTCATCTACACAAACAAATAAAATAAATGTGTCTGTTTGTAATTTCAAAATTACAGCGTTTTCTGAATGCATGTGAACGAATTTATACCGTACGTACCTAAGTAGTAAATAAGTAGGGACTTCATAAATGTATGTTTTCTTTTTATACATAAATAAAAAAGGAAATGAAAATTTGTCTTTTGTCTGTTTCTTTCGGGTTAATCTCCGAAACGGCCACTAAACGGCGATTAGATTTCTATGCAAAACAATAAAAATAGGAAAGCAACCTAATAAGTAGGTAGCTGTTGCTAATATTTTCCATAAATATAGATTAAGCGTGGCACCGTTTTCTTGCACAACGACACAAATGATGTTCAGCAGGGCTATTCATAGTTTTATTTGTTATAATAAAGCTACTTAATAATAACCACCATCATTTTCCTTTAGTATCGTCCTTATAAAGACAGTGACAGTGACAGTGGCTAACCTATAGTGCCTATCAATTACTGTCAAATGGTTCCATGTTGTACTAAACCATAACCAATTTGATAATTTATCCATCGACAATATGATAGCCACTGACATTTAAAAGATACGCAATAGCCCTACAGATGATAGAAACTAATGAATTTAAAAGCATAGAAGTTACGCGCTCAACATTTACTTTCCATGCCGGACTTTGATGAATACTGACGCCTCTAGACGTTACTATGGTCTATGCCTCCCACCCATCGGCTGATTAAATAAACAAAAAGAAGGTTTTTTATGTGCCTGTAATCTTTGCAATGAAACTCTTTGGAACTACTTAAATATTTTAGCACCTGTGACCACATTATTAAGGTGTAAATGGGTTTATGAGGTGAAGTTAACGATGATTTGTTAGACTGAGTTTTTTAGAGAAGTTGTTAATGAATGTTGTACTTTCTGTAATTTATTTCATCACCAATGCTCTCAAAACGGTGAAGGAAAACATCCTCAGAAAACGTCTTAGAACCAAAATAATTCGAAGACATTTGTCATCTACCAACCCACACTGGGCCCGCGTGGTAGATTATAGCCCATCCCTCTCCTAGAGAGGAGGCCTGAGTCCCTGCGGTGGAAACATTATAGGCAGATGATGACAATAAGTACCATCATTACCTGACCCCTCGTATAAAGAAGAAGAGGGCATGTGGTGTAAAAAGAGGGTTCAGGTAATGCTGGGCATGACTGTACCTGTACAGTACGTAATCAAACTGCTGCTATGAGATTTGTAACTGAAAACTTGTGAAAATCAGTTGTACTTGGGTTGAAGAAGACTTATATTCGCGCGTGATACTGTTTTATACTAGTACGAGGGGATAGTGCGAATCAGTCTAAACACAGTCTAACCATATTTACATTTTACCTTTCCAATTTCAACGATCTGTCTATTTTGTGTTTATTTTTTATTTATCTTAATTCCAGAAAGGTAAATAAATTAATCTAAGCCCCACAAAATCGTTGCAATGGTTTGACTGTGGGTTCTATGAGTCCCTTAAGACGATGAGGTACTTAAATGTACTTACAACTAAATATTATTTAAATTTACACTAAACTTATATAAAACTTAAGACATTTCTAAATAATATAATTTCAATTCTAATAGGAATGTTTCTTGACTTAAAAAAAAATATTGTAATTAGACTGTCTTTTAGATTATCGTAAAATATTGGATACGTATTTCTGATTTTATCAAATCAATAAAAATTACGAAGATAAAACGAGTCAAAGATTTGAGTGAGGGTTTGTGACGTCACTAACAGCAAAAAATGTCATACTAATGTCTAAGAATATGACGTCACGCGAGTTTTCAAAGCACTGTACCTATCGTCTTCATTCTTTGCTTACGTGAAAAAAGAATAAATACGTGTCTAATATTTCTTGGAAATCTATTCGATGGACTAATTATATTTTTTAGTTAACTACCTTATTGTGTTTGTGTTTGTATTGTTATGTTACTCTTTATGGTTGTCTCAAATTCTTGAATAAACATGATTATGATTAAGATCTGTACCAGCACTATAAGAATTTTGCAAGATACCTGACGTTACACATATTGCATATCACATAAGACAAAGCACCCCATTGTCCAATGTTTTTCCCTTTTCAAAAGAGAACAAGGAACTTCCCATTCTGTCCTCATAAAATATTTATTTTCTTGAGTCCTGATATTCTCACGTACTTGAAAAATGGAGCTTTCTAAACAAGTCATTCTCGATTCCATTGCGTCTCCCATAGTATCCTGGTATAACAAAGTTTCATTCGAGTACAATACATCAATTCATTTGGATGTAGATTTCCCTCGACGCCAGGGTTACTGCGATTCTGTCACTCAATGCTGCAATACAATACTTTTGTTTTCTCACATTTGAGTTGAGTTGAGTCAAGTGATGTCCTGAAGTCTCATTGACAACAACATACAGGGTGACTGGATCTGGACCTGCTATAGCAATTTCGACATGAAAATAAATATAGAAGACTAGGCGTTGCCAGCGGCTTCGCCTGCTACAACTCGAAAATTTTCCCAAGGGAAGATAAAATCGAGATAAAAACTATCCTATGTGTTAAACCAGTTTATAAACTATCTGCTTACCCAATTTTATCCAAATCCGTTCAGTATTTTTTGCGTGAAAGAGTAACAAACATCCATCCATCCATACATACATACTTACAAACTTTCGCGTTTAAGATTAATATCTTAAACGCGAAAGTTTGTAAGTTTGTAAGCGGGTGAAGCCGCTGGCAACAGCTAGTGACTTCATACTAATGTATGAAGTCACTAGCTGTTGCCAGCGGCTTCACCCGCTACAACTCGAAAATTATCCCACGGATCATAAAATTGGGATAAAAACTATCCTATATGTTAATCCAGGGTATAACCTATCTACATAGGTACCAAATTTCAACCAAATCGGTCCAGCCGTTTATGCGTGAAAGAGTAACAAACATCCACACATCCATTCTCACAAACTTTCACATTTATAATATTAGTAGGAAGGAAGTAGGATTTATAATATTAGTAGGATTATAATATTAGTAGGATTATAATATTAGTAGGATTCGCTAATTAGAGCTTGCTCATTGCTAAAGTTTTATAGTTAAGAAAATATGTCTATTTTCATGGTTACTTTTTTTTGGAAGTTCGGAAATCATCAAACAACTCCTCCCGCTCTGAGCGTGGTGGAAGAGAGTGTCAGACTGACTAAAAACCATCCAAGTTCTTTCTTGGCCCGAACAACCCGTAGCCCAGGTATGTCTTACAATGAAATATTCGAAAACAAAATTGCTGACGTCCACCGAGCTACACTTGTGTGAGCTTCGCCCACAATCTTAGAGAGACTAGATCTTTGTTTAAATAGTGGAAATAATTAACCAGCCAAGAACTTAAACATCATCAACAGCTTAACGTGCATTCCTAGGCATGAAGGCAACTCGGCATTTTTTTTTTATTGGGACAAGCCCGCCTCACTATTCCCAAACCACTGTAACTCCTGTAAGTCAGAATCAACAGTGGCGACTACAAGAAAAGCGCCGAGACAGTGAAACTCGACGAAGTCCCAGAGAAATGATTTGACTGTCTTGGATCCCGCAACGAAATTAATCAGTAAGGAATAGCGGAGGAGTAGGAAAAACAGAAATTTCCACTTCCCTCCATATCAGCAGGTGACAGAAAAGAACGAGGTCAATAGGCACACAGGGACGTATACAACTGTGATAAGCCCAGTTGCCTAGCACCACGGATATTGTTGCCATTAATATTACTGGGTCCTAAGTGGTGAGCTGTTATATTTGATTTTAATAATAGGTATGACAAAAATGCTTGAACGCACGGAAATTTGTTCTAGTTTCTACAAGGTCCGTATAGTAAATAACTCCGGATGTGATCTGTACACTATTTAACATAATATTACGTTCATTCTCCCATAATACGTGATGTGCAGATTGATTGATGTTCTACAACTGACTACGAATTAGAACGACGTAGTCAGATGTAGAACATTGACATTGACAGGCAACTCGGCATGTATTGGAGAGTCACCCAAGACTGATCTGATTAGACGTGTAACCATAATTTAGCCCTTTCCGTTACGATTTAATTAATGAACTTATCAAAACAATGGCTACTACCACTCAACTCTCAAGCCCTCAACAATTAATACCTTATTAACAAACTTGTAAACTATCCAATAGCGAGTCGAATGCAAGTTGTTGGTACAACTTAACTTGCGTATTACGCAAGTTACTGCAAGTTTGTCGCCAACTCTTGCTATGCACTTGCTGAAGCAAGTTCGGTACAATACTTGGAAGTTTTGTTAAGTGTAAAGCTTTTGTACGTCGTCATGATATTGTGAAATGTTATAGACTTTGTAGGTACCTCTCTTATAGAAAATTAGTTTTGTAAGGAGGTTTTTGGTCTCAAGGAAGAGTCGTATGTAAGATACGATACTCGTACCTGCTATGGCTTCGCGACGCAGGAGCAAGCCAAGACATATCAAATGAAAAGATTATGCCTTTTAATTTGATATGTCACACGGCAACTACTGTTAAGCTCTTCAAAGTGACCTCCATATTTAAAATTCATTTATTTACGTTTAAATACGTCCATGTTTGGGTCATAGAAAAACATAAATTTGTGAGGATAGCAAATATATCTTTTTAATAATTTTAAGATATTATTTTAAAGATATTAAATAAAATAGATGAAAAAATAACATTCACCTTATCACCGAAAGTACTGAGTCCAAAATTTTAAAAAAATACAGAAATTAGTTAAACACTTTAGATTCAGTTATACAAATACAAAAATACAAATACAAAATGCTTTATTCGGAAAAAATTTGTTACAACAATGGGTGGTTGTGATAGGGGACTCCTTTTAAGCAATTTTTGCCTGTGTTAGGAGACCCCGCTCTTCCATAGCAAAATAATTACAAATAGTAACAAATAATGTGGTAAACTTAAACTATAATTGAAAACTTATTTCTAACATTATTCTACATTTTTAATTTAAGAAAAACTAAAAATAAAAGAAAATCAATATCAAAAACAAGAAAAATATTGTAAAAGTGTATGTGTGATGAGTGTGCATGGGCGTGTGGGTGTGCATGAGTGTGAGTGTGTGCATGAGTGTGAGTGTGTGTGTGTGTGTTTATGTTTCTATTTGTTTTTTTTTTATTTATTTTTTGTGCCAGTTTTTGTGAGATTGCATGTATGTTTGTGACCATTGAGTAACATGTTGTTATTATGTATCTTGCTATTTAACATACTGTAGAAGTGCCTCAGACTCTTCAAACGTGAGTTTTTTGATCCAGTTTGTTACGATTTTCTTACAATCATATGTGCTTTTGGTGTATATGCAAATTTTTTTGTTTATCTTATTGTATAGCTCAGCAGAGCGTTTATTGAATTGTCTGCATGCAAAAACGGTTTTAGTCTGGGAAACTGGTGCTACTAAGTCTTTCCTTCTTTTGGTTAATTTTTCTGGGTCAAATGGTAGGGTTTTATGTTTTTTCATGACGGTTTGTATAATATACAACTTTCTTATCGAGATTATGTTGCTGATAGTAGATAGATAGATAGATAGATACAACGGGCTAGTGTCCGCAACTCCGCGCCTAAAGCGAGTATTTTGCGTACGGGTGGGAAATTTATTCGATCCATCCCAACTCCCCGAGAAAGGCCAGCAATCCTTTGGTGTTACCGGCAATCTCGCGGAGAGTACCTGCGTTACCGAAGTACCTGGTCCTGTATGGGGCAACCCCCGAACAGTGCAGGAGCACGTGGGCTGCTGTTTCTTCTTCCTCCATGCAGGCTCGACACAGAGGACTATCTGTGACACCTATAACAAAGAGGTGCTTATTAAAAGTACCGTGTCCAGTGATGGCGGCCGTCACTGTGCGTAGCTGCAGCTTAGTCAGCCGGAGCGCTTGTTTGGTGAGGCGGACGTCGATGGCGGGAAGCGCCTCCTTGGCCTGCCTGCACTCGCCGTGGTCTTGCCACAGCTTGGCATGAAGTTCTCTAGTACGTTTCCTTACCAACGTGCGAAGATGACCAAAAGGGAGCGGCACGATGGGTTCTGGTCCCACCGCCGCCATGCTTGAGCCCCTTCGAGCGAGCTCGTCTGCTGCATCGTTGCCTCGGGAGTCGCTATGTCCTTTAATCCATTGAATGGTTATATTATTGAGGTTACCCACCTGGTTCAGGCGTTGGTGGCACTCGTATATTAGCCCGGAATTGACCGTGTGGCTCCTTAATGCCAGTAGCACCGCCATGCTGTCAGAGAGTATGCGGATCGATTGCTCCTTTACCTCCCTAGCCAAGATGGCTGATGCCGCCAGGGAAATTCCCATGCATTCTGCCTGAAAGACAGTGTTGTGGACCCCCAAAGGTACGGCTAAGTGGATATTGAGATCCTCCGAGAAGACTCCGGCTCCGGTGCCAGTACCTGTTTTAGATCCATCCGTGAAGATTCGCAATTCTGCAGGGCTGAGTCCCTCGCAGCGGTGGTCCTCATGGAGTTGGATTTTGTATTTTTTGTCGAATACGTACTGTTTGGGTACTCGATCGTTAACAGCTTTCACCAGGGGGAACTCGCTTTGGAGTCCCTCTAGTGCCGCAGTATGTTGCGTGTACTTCTTACCCCAAAGTTGTAGCGTATTGAGGCGCACCGCCGTCATCGTTGCTTCCTGCTGAATGAACAGGTGGAGCGGCGGAAGCCCCAGTATGGCTTCGAGGGCTGCGGTCGGAGTTGTCCTCATGCAGCCTGTGATCGCCATGCATGCGAGCCTTTGCATACGTTGAAGCTTGTTAATGGCTGTTATTAATTTTGTGCGGGGCCACCAGACCACTGCCCCGTAGGTGATCATGGGTCGGATTACCGCACTGTAAAGCCAAAGTATAATTTTGGGGGATAGGCCCCACTTCTTACCTATCATCTTCCTGCATTGCCAAAAGGTGATGCAGGCCCTGTCTAGCTTGCTGTCAAGATGACTGCTCCAGTTTAACTTACTGTCCAGGGTAACTCCCAGGTATTTGACCTCGTTGGTTACCTGGAGCTCAGTATCGAATAGCTTAGGTAGGCGATGAGGGCCTAGCGTTCGTTTTTGGGTAAACATGACTAGTTCAGTTTTCGTGGGGTTCACTGAGAGATCGAACTCAGCACACCATCGCTCAACTATGCGTAGCGCCTGCTGAGCGAGGTTGCAGATTGTCCCTGTCACCTTACCTGAGATGAGGATGGCTAGATCGTCGGCATACCCAATTGTGTAAAAGTGGTTAGCATTGAGCTTCGCGATGAGGTTATTAATCACTAGATTCCAGAGGAGGGGCGAGAGCACTCCTCCTTGGGGACAACCCTTGGCTATCACTGCCATCTGCTGCTCTACTCCAAGGCGGACTACTCTTTTGCTAAGCATATTAGTAATCCAGTCTGTCAGTACCTGTTCCACCCCGTGACGGGAGAGGGCGGCGCTGATGCTGGAGAAGTTTGTTTTATCGAAGGCTCCTTCGATATCTATAAAAGTACCCAGGCAGGTGCCCTTCTGATGTATCGCTTCTTCTATCCGGCTAACTACTAGATGAAGAGCGGATTCAGTAGACTTACCCGCGCTGTATGCGTGTTGGTTTGCGTGAAGAGGTGTTGCTTTTAAAGCGCCGTCCCTCAGCTCTCTCTCGCATATCTTCTCCATAGTTTTCAGGAGAAAGGAGGTCAGGCTGATCGGCCGGTGGGATTTGGCGTTAGTATAGTCACTCTTACCAGGCTTAGGGATAAATATTACTTTCACTTCCCTCCATCCTTTCGGGACATACCGAAAGGCCAGGCACGCCCGCAAAATAGGCACCAGTCTTTCCGCAACGGAGAGCCCGCCCCACTGCAGTAGTGCAGGAAACACCCCGTCAGGACCGGACGCCTTGAAAGAATGGAAGCACCCGATCGCCCACTGGACTTTCTCCAGCGTGATCATCATGTGAGCGTATTTCCAGTCGTTTCCTGTTGGTGTTTGGTTTACCTCATTCCAGTCAATTGTAGGTGTGAAGACGCAACCTGGGAAGTGAGTTTCAATAAGGACGCGCATCGCCTCTTCTGGAGTAGTGGTAAGCGTATTGTCAGGTTTACGGAGCACTACCGGTTCGGCAGAGTTCTGCTGTGCCAGTACTTTCCTTACCCTGTTTGCTTGTTGGCAGGATTCTATTTTCCCGCAGAATTTCTTCCAGCCAGCAGAGCGTCTGTGTCGGATGCATTTCTTGTAGCTAGATTTGGCCGCCCTATAGACGTCCCAATCCTCGTCAGCACAGGTGTTCATGACCCTATTAAGGGCTGCCCTAACCTTCCGACGCTTACGTTCCAAATCCGCTCCCCACCATGGTTGCTTGCCTGGTGTTGCGGGTGGAGTGGTTTCTGGGCAGGATGCATGGTAGCTATCTAACAGTGTTTTCGTCAGGTAACTTACTCGTTCTTCTATCTGGCCCGTGTTGTCTTCCAGTGCTTTGTTGGCGCAAGCTTGGTTTCCAGGATGCGAGTGTAGGCCACTCGATCCGTATTGCGTGGGTTGCGGCGCGGCAGTAAAGGTGTCACACAGACCGGGATGTCGAAGCGGATCCACCTGTGATCCGAGCAGGAGGCCTCTTTCGAGACCTGCCAGTCGGATGTGATAGCCGCTACGCCCGCCGATGCCAGAGTTAGATCTATGATCGTTTGACTGCGTCTGGTGACGAATGTTGGTTCGGAACCTGTATTTAGTAGGGTTAGGTTTGTCGTAAACAGATAGTCAACTAAAGCCTTACCTCTTTCGTTCTGCGTTCTCATGCCCCACAGAGGGTGATGAGCGTTTGCGTCGGCCCCTATGACCACCTCCAGGCGCGTGCACTCACAGTGCCTCACGAGGCGGGCGAGGTCATACGGGGGCGGCTCCTCAGCCTCAGGCATATATGCCGAGACGAAAGCCACCTCTACTTCGGTGTCCCCGCGCTGTAATAGCAGCCTAGCTGCAGAGATATCCCTGCAACAGAACTCTGTAAGTGGCTGTGCTTTTATGTTACGCGTCGTATAGATGCACGACCTTGGATTATCGTGCTCTGAGCTAAATAGAAGCTTACCCCCAAGATTGGAAAGTCCTTGTATTCGTCCCGCCCTGATCCACGGCTCCTGGATCAGGACTATGGCCGTATGTTGAACCTCCAGCCACTTCCGTAGCTGAGCCGTTGCGGTCTGACTGTGGTGGAGGTTTGCCTGCAGGACTTTACAGGTTAGCGAAGGGGATGCCATTGCTGGTCGATCCTTCTTCGTCACCCTCAAGCCGCAGCCCAGCAAACAGAAAGCCGGGGTCGAAGCCGCCCTCCTCCAGGTCAGAAGCCGATGACAATATATCGTCATCGAGCTCCCCACCCGACGTAAGGACGGTTTCCACACCGACAACTGCTGGGGCCTCTGGCTCTGCTCCCGCAGGCACGACCGTAGGCCGCTCCGTAGAACTTGTGGAGGGAGTTGCCTCCTCCACCCGTGTCACCCCCGATGTGGTAGCTTCTGCCGGATGTCCCTGAGGGACGTTGACGAACTTGCCACTCGGTGTCTGGAACATCACATAGACCCTCCCGGCACAGAATGACAGTCGTCGTTCGGCATCCATCAGAGTCGGGATATGGTCCTCAGGGATCCCGACCACCACGAAGCAAGCTTTCTCCTGCCTCTTAGCCTGCAGCAGTACCCAACTCCTGATGTCAATCCACCGATTCTGATGGCACAGAAGTCGCCCGATATTGAGTGGTCCCCGGTCGTCAGGGATCAGTATGCCGCAACGTACGCGGCGCTTGATGTCTGCCTGCTTCTTGATAACAAGCGACGTGCCAGCAAGAGGAGGCATCTCCGCGATTAGCTTCTGCAGCCAGCTTAAGGTGACTTCGCTATTGCACCACAGCTTAAGCACCCCATCCGTAAACGTCGGCCTGGCGTTGAAGACCGGCACTGGCAAGTCCTCCGCGTCAGGGGAGCAGGCTTCGGCGAGCATCTTCCTCTGAAGAGCCTCGAGGATCTGGTCCGCCACCTCCTTGATGATCTGCCCCGTCTGGCCGCAAGTGACTGCGACGTCGAGGTCCGATCCTGCAGCTTGGGCGTAGCTACGGTTAGCGACCCGCTTGGACTTATCAAGCCGCGGCCGCTTACGCTCCCCTCGAGGTGATGAGGTCTCGTTGAGAGCCCGCTTAGCCGCGGCCTGATCATTCCGAACAGGTCGCTGTGTAGCCGCCACGGCTGGTCCATCTACCGTGCCTTGCCCTTCTACCGTGCCGGCTGGTGGTCGACTGGAGCCTGGTCGGCTGTTGTCGACGTCGGCCTGAGACCGCTTGCCTGCGGAGAAGAAATTGACTGTGCCACTGGTCGGTTGCTCCTGACCTGCAGCATTAGCCAGCATTACTTGACCGGACTTACCCTTACCTTGTGCCGCAAGCCGCTGTTTCTTGTTCGGCCTGTTCCTTCTTCTAGCACCACTTGCCAAGGGGGCCGGAGCAGCTTGCACTGCGGGGTCCGCACGTTGATGGCGTGATGCCGGAGCGTTACCCCCCTTCCTGCCTTTGTTCCTGCCCTTCTGCACCTGCCAGTTACGTGCGAACACGTCGTTGGTGATGCAGAGCTCCGCAGACTGACTATTGACGGCCAGCGGGGGAGGGGCTACTAGAGGAGCTGAGGGTGAGGGAGGATTCGGCAGCAAAGCCCGCCTACCGGCGTTAACCGTTGCGGGGGACTGTGCACCCTGAAGGGGAGAAGGATCGGAACTGGTCCCAAGCAGCGCCGATGTCCTTCCCTTGTTGTGGGACTTGTTGGTCTTGGCCGCGGTATTCGCCACTGCCAGACCTGTGCCCGCACTGGAGCTCGCTGCCTTAGCATCCGAGCTCCCGGGGGCCGAAGAGGTGCTTGGAGCACCCCTCTTCGAAGTTTTGGCTTGCGCCTTCGCTCCGGTGTGTGTGTGTACATTGTGAGTGTTTGTGTTAGTGGTTGTTGTGTGTGTGTGAGTTAATGGTGTGTCTGTGTGAGTGAATGGTGTGTCTGTGTTTGTGTTCGTTGCGTGTTTGTTGAGTGTGTGTGTGTTAGTGCTGTCAAGTTTTTTATTAGTGTCCATAGCGTACCTTATTTAAAATTCATCTCTTTGGCTTCCCACCCTCCATGGAGCCCGCACCAGGGAACGTCTCGCTACAAACTAGCTCGAACGTTAGGATTACCATCGAGATATAGGAGTGTGAGGCTGGTTCACAGTGCGACATCGGGTGCTTGATCGGGTTGGCATAGGGGACTGACTGATCCCTTCTGAACTGATCAACCCTCACTTACACCGTCAGCATGACCTTCACCACCGCTTTGGCCATCCTAAGATAACCTCCACGGACCTCCCACTCCTCGCCGTGACCCTCTGACGGGACACTGTGGCCATTTCCCTACCCCCGGCTATTGGGTAGGGCCACCGTTTCGCTTGAAATCCGGACCAAAGAGGGCGTGTTGCCTTGCGGACACATAACCACCAGCGCCGCTTGGCTCAACCCCCCAGGACTCCTTCATCCCCGCTTACGGCGCTCAACTGCGCAGGTCCTAGCACAGGTGACTGATTTTACCTACTCGATACCAGCTGAATTTAAGTGGCAACTGAGCCCACCACCATCCAGTCACAGATGGTCGCAGTGAGGTAGGGTAGAACACGCCTGGTGGTTTTTGTTACGTCTATTTCGTATGGAATTAGACCAAAAACGGGGTGGCAACCACGTGAAGGTACACACACCAGACTTGCCTTGAGGATCTACACGACTGTGGCGCTCTCCCTCAAGACCCCACCACCTTACCGCCTCTGAGGGAGGCAGTAAGGTAGACCTGCATCTATACTACCAAGCAAAGCATAAGCAAAGCGTGTCGTTGTGCAACCGCAAAAGCATAAATACAAGTCCTCCCCGTTGCTGATAGTATAAAGGCTACTTGTAGGGTATAATATGTTTTTGAAGTACATAATCTTAATAAGAGCACGCTGGGCGCGCTCTAAGTATATAAGTTTGGTTTTATTTGCACCTCCCCAGACCGTGATACAATACAGTAAAACCGATTGCACCAGAGCCAAGTATACCTCATTCAGGATGTTTCTAGTAGATTCACGTTTACTGTTTATATCTTTTGGAGCAATGTGAAGGAGTGATTTAAATATCCAGCTCAGTCTCCGTACTCTATTTGTAACCTGTTCTAAATGCTGGTACCATGATAGTCGTTGATCAATTACTACACCCAGGTACTTAGTCTGCGAAATTTTGGAAATACATAGACAGGCACAATATCTGTTTATTGGATCTCCGCAAACATGAATTCTTATGTTAAAATCGTCACTTGGTTGTGTTCTGTTACTCACGCTAAAGCACACGTAATTCGTCTTGGATGTGTTTAGCGTGAGCAGGTTATTATTGAGCCAGCTGGCAACTTGGGCCATACCCATCTCTGTTTTTAGTTTTACGTCATGCCACGAGTTCCCAGCAAAAACGACAGAGGTGTCATCGGCATACGAAAAGATTTTTGCATTTTCGATTTTCATGTTGCATAGGTCATTAATATACATGAGAAAAAGGGTAGGGCCCAGTATACTTCCCTGTGGGACACCATATGTCACCTCCGCGTCTTCACTGACATATTCTTCCATCTTGACCCTCTGCCTCCTTCTTGAGAGGTAGTCCTTGAATAATTTCAGAGGGACATCTCTTACTCCAGCATTTTCGAGTTTGTTCACAAGGTTTGGGACAGAGACGGTGTCAAATGCTTTTTTAAGGTCAAGAAAGACCGCTAAGCATTTATTTCCAGCATCAAGGTGTTCAGTGACCAGAGAACTTAGAGCTGTAACCGCATCCTCCGTAGATAATCCTTGCCTGAAGCCAAACTGTTGGTTCGATAGTAAACTGAATTTATTTAAGTATTGAGTTAATCTGTTATTAATAAGTTTTTCAATTATTTTGGATATTGACGGAAGTATAGAGATAGGTCTGTAGTTATTGACATCGTCTCTGTCCCCCCCCTTATGTACTGGAGTAATAATTGATTGCTTGAGCAGCTCAGGGAAAATGCCTTTTTGAAAGCAAAGGTTCGCAAGATGGGTTATTATGGGAACGATATCATGTCGCGCAAACTTTAGAAATTTAGTAGAGACTTTGTCCCAGCCCGGGGCACTGTCAGATTTTAACCCCATCAGTATTTGATCTACTTCCTGAGGATCAGTGTCTAAGAGTACAAAAGTATTACTCTGCGCAGGTTGGTTGACAGCTTGTTTATTATTAGTACTTGGCACTATTTGCTGAGCTAACAGTTTACCAACGTTGGCGAAGTGATTATTAATAAAATTAACTGATTCTACAGGCGATGTCCTAATATTTAGCAATTCGGTGTTACGTTCTTTAATTTTATTAGAGTAAGTTAGGTTCTTTATATTTTTCCAGAGAAGCTTATTATTACCAACTGATTTGACTAGCAAGTTCCTTTCATATTTACGTTTTAATTTTTTTATAAGTGAGTTACAATGATTTCTATATCTAGTGTAGGTTATTTTTAGAGTTTCGTTATGTGGATTAAGCCTGGATTGTTTCTGTAATTTGTTACGATTTCTTATGCAACGTAAAATGCCTGTGGAGATCCACGGTTTTATTATTTGTTTGCTGTTAGGTATTTTACGAGAAATAGTATTTCTTTCTATGGTGTTAGCAAGTATGTTTATGAGTAGGCAGGTAAGTTGATTTGGATCATCACAAAAGAGGAGTTCCGCTAAATTTTGATGCTGTAGATCTTTCAATGCTTGTTCAAAATTTGTAATTGTTGTAGTTTTATTTGAATGTAGAGTGTTTTTAATTTTAGACAAAGACAGAAATGTAGTATAATGGTCAGTTATTGTCGTATGTAATATGGCAATAAATGGAGATATTTTTTTTTTATTAATTTTTAGCATGAAGTGGTCTAAACAATTACTTTCCCTCGTAGGTAGTGTATGACCTGTGAGTATTCCATGCAATGACAACATATTTTGATAGTGATTTCTGTTTTTATGTTCATGAGATGACTCTGTATCTTTAGCTCTAATGTTAATGTTTATGTCTCCTGCAATAATAATGTTTTTGCTTGACTTCAGTTTATCTAAGTGAGTACTAAGGGAATTTACGAAACTATCTATATTTGAATTTGAGGGGGAACGATAAATACATAAAATTATATTATTGAGTATTTCCAGTTGGAGACAAGACGCTTGTGATATTTCAATTTCTTGTACTTTAGGTTTTAAAGATTGTTTCACGTATACAGTTACCCCATCATTTTGGTTTAGTTGGCGAGTAGTAAAGTAGGTTAAATAATTGTTAAGTTGGGGCAATGGTTTATTGGGACTAAGTCTACATTCTGTCAGAATTATAACGTCTGTTTCGAATTTAAAATTAGATAGGTTGAGTATAAAGTCGTCAAAGTTACAATAAATACTCCTTATATTTTGGGAAATAATAGTGAGATCGTTTCTGTTGATAAATACATGCTTATCTAGATCTGAGCTATTGCATTCGACTGTACGCGCCACCTCGAAGTTGTCTATTTCATTAATGGTAAGAAATGTGTCAGTCATGAAGGTTTTTATAAATAGAATATAAGTTATTGATTAGGTAAGTGTTTTGAATAGGTCTAGTTGCTTTAGAAAGTTTATAAATTGTATTATAGTTTATGGAATCTTGAGGCTTTATTTCTGACAAGATACTTGAGTATGTACAGAAGCTGTAAGAATAGTGAAAGAAGTGTTGGTGTGTGTATGTTTGAGATGTATGGTGATTGTGTATGTGTGAGTGTATGGGAATATTGTGAATAAGTAAAATTAGGTAATTTAGGTTTAGGTCTACAGTACTGTAGTTAGTTGACGTAAATGTGCACAGTCTTACAATACCTGAAGTTGATATCAATTTCCTGATAGAGATTGACAATAAAATTTTCTTAAGAAAAAACCAGGTGTACATGAGCTCACTGGTCAACAGTCATTGTTTTAATAAGAGTTTATGAATTTGTTCTTCGCAAGTAATGGTTATTGTAGGCGCTTGTTCATCCTTCTTTATATAGACTTTGCCGTATGCTGTCCAACAGAATTTGTAGGCTCCTGACCTCGTCAAGTCTCTAGCAAGGAAGTGTAGGCGTGATCCTTTCGGGGTTAGGTGCTCCGACAGGAAGACAGGGGTGTCTTCTTGGGATTTAAAGCCCAGGTGCTTACAGCATAATTTGGTCTTGTTTTTTATATTATAGGCCTTACCCAACTTCAGTATCTCAGTCCTCAGTAGAGCAGATCCAGTTTCGACAATGATTGGGGTATTTTGCGAATCTGTGTTTTTACCGCGTACTCTATAGATGTCTCTAATGTCATATTTACCAATATTACAGGTTAAGGTACGAGCAAGACTCAAAACCATTTCTATTAGGTCTTCTTTGCTTTCATTGCTCTTTTTTGGCACATTCTTTATGACAAAGTTTGTTTTACGTCCACCCATTTGAAGGTCCTCTATCTTATTTTCTAAGAGAGTTATTTGCTTTTTGTCTTCTTTGGTCTGAACCTCCATTTCTAGAATTTTCTTTTTTAGTTCTTCGTTTTGTTCAGTTAAATACCTGATCGAGCTCTCTATGCTAAGGTTCGACTGTTGAATCTCCGTTAAAGTTGTGGTCACTTTTTTTATCTCATCGCTATGTTGTACTGAGAAAAGAGTCATCATCTTCTTGATTTCAAACTTAAAATCATCCAGTTGTTTACTCAGAGATTCATCAATTTCTTCTCTGGTTCTCTTTACACGTTGAAAAACGTAATTTGGCGGAGTACTCAGTGCTTTCCCCACTAGGTTTACTTCCGAATCAGATAGTGATTTGTCCAGGGATTTATCCATTTTTGTGAAGTATGCGATGTTTATGTAAATATTCAAATATCAATCTGGAATGCAAAGTCACCAAGGAATGCGAAGTCTTCGATGCTCCAGTTCTTGGTTTGGTAGGTTCTTGGTTCTTGGAACGCTTTCTGACAGACGACAAACGACGGTTGACAATGACGGATGACACTGACGGATGACACTGACGGATGACACTGACAGATGACGCTGACAGATGACGCTGACAGATGACGTTGTCATATGACGCTGACAGGTGACAAGGACAGAGAAACACTCACACTCGCTGTTTCCGATGCCCGCTGGTGTAGTGGAGATGGTTGTAAGATTCGTGGATGTGTGAGTAGCTTAACGCACACCACGTCGCACGTTCACCGCCGCTCGTTTCTGTGCTCCTAGTACTTCCACCGAATTTTTTGACTTTTATTTTTGATTTAAAATACGTTTATTTAATTTTTGGTTCACTAATTACACGTCCACACTGCTTCGGATCCGAGAGGGAAGAGGAAAAAGGTTAAAGATTAAAGAAGTGTATAGTGCTAAAATAATATGGAAAATCTCTCAATATCATGCGTACAAACTTACATTTGTTGTTGCAATGTATGGTTGCCTATACATTTCAACTGCAAATATAAGCTTGACAATAGGGGATCAGACTGAGTCAAAAAAATATGATTCTTATTACTCCGTCAGTTGGATTATCGAAAAATATTGGATACGTGTTTTTTGTTTTATAAAACTAATAAAGATTGACGAAGATAAAACGCGTCAAAGATTATGAGTCGGGTTGTGACGTCATTTGTAGGTAAAAATGTACTGACTTGTGACGTTTTCAAGGAGTTCATGAGTTTTCGAAGCACTGTATCGACTTGATTTTTTGTTTATGTGAAAAAAGAAAAAATATGGGTTTAATATTTTTTGGATATCTATCTGACGGATTAGGTAATTAGTTTTTTTTGCCCGTTCCCCTATTGTGTTATTTTTTTGTAGGAATGGCTATTTTTTCTGGGATTGGGAAATCGTCAAATAACCCCTCCCGCTCTTGCGCAGAGCGAAAGGGAGTGTCAGACTTCTACTGACTAAAAACCACCCATGTTCCTTCTTAGCCCTTTACGTCGCAGTATCGCTTACAACATCCCGCAGCCCCGACGGGATCTCGGGGCTGGGGTCGACGGGGCTCTTAAGTCTATTGCAATGTTAAGTTTGGTCGATGGTGCAGAACCATAGAATACAAAACCCTTCATGTACAAGTCCGACTCTTGCACTTGGCCAGCTTTCTATCATTTTCCTGCCATTGTACCATTTTTTAAGGTTCAGTGCAGCATGTCTCTTTCCATACTTCTCTACTCGTCATCGTAGCCACCTCCTCCCTGTAACACATCAAAGGTATTACGTATTTATCCGAAAAACGTCATTATAAATACGCACTTTAATTCCCAAAGCCCCCAACATCTTCACCCATCCGTTTTTAACATAAGTGTTCAAATATAAGCCTCTTTACCCTCAAATCTAGAGGAGTATTTGACGAGTGGCAGATTACGAACGCGAATGAGGCTCGACATTGTAAGCCGTATGTAAGTGTTTGTGATTTTTCTTACTTTTAAAGAGCGAATTTATTTGTAAGTTGTATGTAAGGTGTACTTGGCAGGCTCTTTGACTGGCTGCGGGATGTTGTAAAAGATACCGTAGCCTCGACATATAGGGCTAAGATGGACCATGGATGGTTGTTAGTCAGTAGAAGTCTGACACTCCCTTTTGCTCTACCCAAAAGTGGGAGGGGCTATTTGATGATTTCTCAATACTTAGGCCATTACTTAGTAAAGGATTTAACAGTTTTGTCATACAAAAGTATGTCAAACCTTTAAATATCTCTGAGTACCGCAGTAATATTCCTCACTCAGAAACGTTTAATGATTACTGAAGCCGTCACTTAGTACAGGTTTTGACAGTTTATTGAAGGATTTGTATGTCCAATCTTTACTAAATGTCGGCTTAAGTATAATTTTGTATGACAAAACTGTCAAAACCTTTACAATGTGATGGCCTAAGTAATCATTAAAGCTCTCTGAGTGCGGTAGTAAGAGTCGTACCGTAATAATAGTCGTCATCCTCTACCTATCCTATTTTGAACAACGTTGGGGCCAGCTCCCCGTCAATATTGGAATCACCTGATCACCAGTATTTTACCATCGCAATCCTATTACGGGGTAACCAGGAGTTTGAAGTTTTTATTTAGTCTAATAAACCCTCCTTTTGAACTTCGCCAAATTCGGCTAAAAAGAGAATCTTGAAAAGAAACGTCAGATTTCCTTTGACTGATATTGCATGTAAGTATCTAAGCTTCTAATATAAAACACAAACCGTTAAGAATAACTCCAAGAGATGTTAAACTATGTAGAATCAAAATCAAACAGTAAATATGTTATGAAGCGACGTTAAGAGGCTTTTAGCTCAAGATAGAGCCTCTGACGTTAGATTTAGTACTAGTGACGTCACAGGCCGTCCCGAGTCGGATTATCTCCTAACTGTTTTAGTGTAACACTCTGCTCCGGTCTGTTAAATTGAATTTCATGTGAGCAGTTAAAGGTTAAAATCCTTTTTTTTAGTTAAATCATTGAAAATGTTTACGTTCGTATGAAAGTAAAAGATAATGAGAAATTATGACAAATTTGCGTCGTGTACTATGCCAATTTTAATCTACAATTATAGTATGCTTACGGCTTTGTCCGCGTGAATGTCAATATTTGTACCACGGGATCATACTAACGGAATGAAAAGTATTTTACATGTTTATCCAGGTTTGTTCTATCTGTGTGCTAAATTTCATTCAAATCCGTTTTACAGTTTATGCAAGAAAGAGTATTGGATATTAGTAGGATGGTTAAACATCTATCAATGTATAACAAGACAAAATAATTCATAATTGAAACAACATAAAATAAAACAACATATCTTTATTATTGTGCACAAAATCCAACACTTTTCAACAAAAAAACTTTTAGCTACAAAACTTTTACAAAGTTACGAATCATAACGAAAGTCAACACTTTTCATCATCTTAACATCTCCGAAGCTACGAATTACAACAAAACGCTACGAAAGTCAACACTTTTCAATAACTAAACTTCTAGCTACGAAACCTCTACGAAGCTACGAATCACTACAAAAACTGGTACCCCTAAGTATGCCATAAAAAACGTCGTATCCTCTTGATTTGTCATACAATATGCAGTTAATATAAACAGCCTAAGTTTTCTCATCCCTCGCCCCTCTCTTATCCCCCCTTCTACGCTGAAAGCAATCGCGGAACTTGTAATACATGTTTGAAATTTTTCATCATAAGTGCTTATCCACTAAAGTTGGTGTTATGTCAGAGAGTGTGTGTGTGTGTTTGTTTGGCTGTTTTTGTTTTGCTACTTATATGAGAGATCAGTTTTCGTGGATTAAGATATAATAGTAAAGGGTGCGTCGTTTTAAGTAAAAATATGTGTTTGGTATTCGCATATAGATGTTAAAGTGAGTTAGGACTAGTTTTCAAATCAAATCATAATATTTTATTTCAAATAGGCCTACAAGGGCACTAACTTGTTACTTAATCATAAAATTTGAAACATCCGTTATGTTTAAGTTTGATTTAAAGATAATTTACGACTTTAACATACAGGACAGTAAAAAAACATTACATATTGAAAAATGACAAAAATCATACAAATTATATAAAATGTGAAAATGACTACGTCTGTCTGTTTGTTAACTTTACATGTTGACTGAATGAAGAAATCGAAATGGTTCAAGTGAGTTTATGACCAAGGCTAAGGAAGGACTAGCTCACCGTCCATCCGTCCTACGATGACAGGCCGTGTCGACGGCGCGGCGCGATTGTGTCCAACGCGCGACTCTAAGAGAGTAACATTGCAGAGTACCGCAAGGGCCGACGCCTGTAGGGGCTGCGGGTTGTTCGAAAGAGATACCGTGGACACGACACAAAGGGCAAAGAAGAAACATCGATGGTTTTTCAGTCAGTAGAAGTCTGACACTCCCTACCGCTCTGCCCAGAATGGGAGGAGTCATTTGATGATTTCCCATCCAACAAAAAAATTAAGTTTATGACCTGGGCTAAGGAAGGGCTAAGGTTTTCTTTTTGTCTCCGTAGTACATTTTTTTCTTATAGAGTAATTTCCAAACCCAACACAGGCTAAATCGCGGGCAAAAACTAGTTTAAAACATCTAGGCTCATCATCATCTGCCTAGCTTTTTCCCATCTATGTTGGGGTCAGCTTCAGTCTAGCCGAATGCAGCTGAATACCAGTATTTTACATGGAGCGGCTGCCTATCTGAGCTCCAACCAAGTCAATACTATTGACGACACGGTAGGCGCAGTGGCTCAGGCAATGGACTGCTGCGCTACGTGTCGCGGGTTCGATCCCCGCACGGAACAAATATTTGTATGGCCTACAGACAGTTGTTTCGGGTCTGGGTATTTTTGTGTATGTGAGTTTAAATGTTTGTGAACGCACCTACGATACAGGAGAAATTCCTAGTGTAGGGCAAAGTTTTATAAAAAAAAAAATACTGGGTAATACTATACATTCAAGTATATCTTACCAATTATTTTCAACTCGTTTGATTACACACCCCACAGCATATACAAGTAAAAACACAAAGATATTTCTTTGCGAAAGACCGGAATCCCCTCCGAAGGCAAATCCCATTCAAAAGTGTTTAAAAACCTTATCAAAGCTACGTAAGGTTTGAAAGAGCGACTTATAAAATGCAGATATTTTTTCCCTTTTAAAGTTTATAAGGTTTTCTTCACATGTTCTACATGCAATTGAATTTGAAATAGAAAAAAAGATGCTGCTTGTCTTGTTCGTCATTGTTATTGGTTTTATTTTGTTATAATTATTTTCGTGAAAAAATATTGTTAAAAATTGTTTAATAAATCCATTTTTCAAAGTCGCTGAATAACTTCAATAATGTCACTAAGGATATTATGATGTTTGACTGCCTTGTTGGTCTATGGTCCCGAGCGCGACTGCGGAGCATAAGGTTATAGGTTCGATTCAAAGGACGGGTAAATTTTTTTGGGTTTTTTGAGGGATTTTTGAGTAGGTCTACAGGCGTGATTTTATGTTCTATGCTATCTTCATTTGTGACACAAATGCCGCAGTAATGCTACATTGTCTTCAATTTCCCGATCGGACCAAGTAACTGACCATGACGGCACAGTTGGGGCAGTGGCTCAAGCAATTGACTGCTGCGCTGCGTGTCGTGAGTTCGATCCCCGCACGGAACAAATCTATGTATGGCCTACTGATAGTTATTCGCATTCGCATACACTAATATATAGTGTATGCGATTTTATATGTTTGTGAACGCACCCACGATACAGGAGAAATTCATAGTTTGGGGGCAACGTTTAAAAAAAAAACTGCTCTAAGTCTTACTAGTGCACAATGCTACCATCTACTCTGTGAATAAATCTGAATGCAGCTGCTCCTGAAAAGATCCCCGATGGAATAACACATTAACGACCGACGATACGTGCGACAACCGAACCACAACACTAACATTTCTGTGGCTCCTATGACGTTGTATAATCGGCCGTATGTAACCAGCCTAAGTCGACGCCAAGCGAGGTTAACGCCCGGAAATATTATAGTAACAAGATAAACGGTATTAAAGTGGAGGATGGCAGATACCGGAATACCAATGAGTATTCATATTTTAACGCCAGGAATTGTCACCGTAATGGGAGCTGGTCGCAAAAGGAACGAACACTTTTTTTAGAAAATGTGCTGATAAAAATTCAAGCGCCATATTTGAGGTTAATTTTGGTAGAATTAGGTGTGAAGTGATTTTGGTGCTGTGGAAGATATTTCGATGCACATTATATTGTTTCGTTTTGAATTTCAGTTTGGCGATCTGGGAATATACGTTGACGTTGGTTGAAATGTAGTATATCTAGCGAGTGAGACTGTACTACAGTAACTGACGACTGTACGTCCGTTCTGCGAAAGGAAGCGGGCCGAAACCCGTCTTTCTTGCTTACGGTGTCTTTTTTTATTGGCACAAGCCCGCCACACTATTCCCAAACAACTGTAACTCCTTTAAGCCAGAATCGATAGTGGCGACCACCAGAAAAGCTCTGAGACAATGAAGTCCAAGAGAATCCGCAACAAAATTAATCAGAAAATAATAGCGGTGTAGTAGGATTGATAGAGGAGAAGTGACTTATAAACTGGACAATCATTAATAATATTCACTTTCAGAAAGCAATGGTTGTTATGTGGTGTGATCGTTGTTGGTCTGCGAAGACGTAGGTCTCAAGCTCAAACCAAAGACACATACTCCTCTGATTATTACAAAACACTAGCTTATGATCGCGGCTTCGCCCACGAAGATCTCGGATCGTGGATCTGAACCTGAAAAAATATACACTAAAACCTTCCTCGAGAACCACTCTATTCATTGGAGAAAACAGCATTAAAATCGGTGCAGTAGTCTTTGAGGCGAACAGACAGACGCGGCGGAGGACTTAGCTTTATAATATGTAGTGATGTGCCTATTGAATAATTGTCACTTGTTTTAGTAAAGGTAAACATCGTGAATAAACCAGCATGCCTGATAGTTTTTCGTCAGCTGCATGTAAAGTCAAGTCAGAGGTCCGATGACGACATGAAAACTCTGAGACCGTGTAAGGCAGGTGTTGTGGCTAGCACACGATAAATGAGATCACTTTCAACCAGTATTATATTTTTATTTGTATTATTTAGGTACACAAATAATAAAAATCACATACACTATACATTTACCTACCTAGTAAAATAACTCATTGCTTTTAACGTAATGGTGCTGAACCGCTATAAAAACAAATGGACGACGTTCTATTTAATTTAGATTGCAGTCATACGATTCTCTAATCAACTAGAAAAAGATACAAAAACCTTTGGAATTTTTCATTGAGAGGAAACCGATGCTTAAAAACAATAAAGCCGTTTCAAAATCAAAATCAAAAGTCATTTATTCAAATTAGACTGATAATCAGCACTTTTCGAACGTCAAAATTTACTTTACTCTACTTATTTACAAGAGACAACAGTTTGATATTGGAACTGATATACCTGTTGAAAGGATATTTTAATTACTTCAACAGTTGGGGGGGGGGGGATAAGACTGTTATTATCAGATATATTCTGACTTTACAATTCAACAATAATATATCATAATATCTTTTTATTATTTGTGGGGTGAGAAATCATCAAACGATGACTGAGCAGAAGGAAGTGCCAGACTTCTACTAAAAAACTACCTATGTAACTTCTTAATCCTTTGTGTCCGGGGTCGCGGTATCTCTTTCGAACAAACCGCATCCCTGACAGACATAAATCATATCTTCAAGTGATGTTTTGTTAAATTTGATTTCTTTTTGCTTAATCGAAGCCGAGTCCTTGGATTTAGTCCTAAAACACACGTGACATATACCAACCCGCACTGGGGCCTCGTAATGGATAATAGCCCATTCCCTCTCATAGAGAGGAGGTCTGTGTCCCAGCAGTGGGAACATTATAGGCAATTATGCTTATACCTGAGTGCTCAAGTCTATTAATCCAATAAACCAATAATCCATTCAATTGGCTCAACAACTATTTTTCCAACTATTGACTCAAGTTAACAATGAGGCCATAGTCACAGATAGTGCTTCAAAAATATGTTAGTGGGGTTTAACAGAAACACTAGTAATGGTATCAAATGTGCAGCCCACATTGCAAGTACCTACAATATCATGTACATAATTTTAAACAAACTTTAACCATATCAAATATCACCAAAAAAACCTTGAAACGATAATAAATCTATCCGAAAAATTTTAATAGAATAAAAAGAGAGAAATATGAATTAAAAGTCACCATTACTTTTTATACTAGGTATGTGATATGGCAGTGTTCCCGGCATGCATTCGCAGAAACTGTAATTTATGTATGAGAATTGTCCAGGAGTCCGTTATCTCTGGAAGTACGCCAATGCTCGATATTTTGTTGAACTTTGCTGTGAATGCTAGTTATTCGATGTGATATTTTGAATTATTGATCCAATTTTTAATAGTGACGATTATTATTAATTTCTAGTTGAGCCTATGACCAATGGCGAATAACCATTGATACAACATGGACCCTGAAAGAAGTCGGTCTCCTTCACCAATAATTCAGCCCGGGTTTAATCGAGCCGAAATATACATGTCATGTTCTCATTTCACGCCAAAGGCACTCACTCATCAAGTTTTCGTAATGATCATGGTTGGCGAGCAATCACTTTCATATATTCAGTACAATTTCTTGTTGAATGCTTCGATGTATGCATACATCAAAGCATTGTTCTAGAACATATTTTCGGTCTGTATTTGCAAGTTTAGATATATTTAACACACGATATCCGTTGTTGAATACACAGAGCTCTGTGACATCTGGCAATCAGCCATAGGTCATGTGTTTGGCGACAAACGTATACGAATATCTATAGTGACGTCTGCGCAGTTCCCGATGAAGAATATATGGAGGTTTGTGAATATCTTATGAGGCGGAGTTTGTTGGTGAGAAGAAAGTTTGTTTTATCTATCATCGTCAACATTCTCCTGCCCTTATACCAATTTATTTGTTCTTCCATACATCTCTATTTCTTGTCATGTCAACAGTCACCTCCTTCCTAGCCATTAAATGTTATCTTTCACACAATCCATCCATCGTTTCCATCGCCTTCCTCTACTCTTCTAACCATCTACATTCATACTTGACATTTTCCTCATTCCTACGTATCACATTTCCAAATCACGACAACCGATTACCACGCAATAGTTTGTTTTATCTACCTATATCTACATATAATAATTGTGCAGTGGTGGCTCAGTGGTAGCGGCCCTTACGAACAGTTGGTCGTGGGCTCGAATCCAGGCAATTTATTTCATCACCACTGCTCTCAAAACGGTGAAGGAAAACAGCGTGAGGAAACCGGCATATCTTGGAACCAAAAATTCGAAGACGTGTGATATCTACCAATCCGCACTGGGCCCGCGTGGTGGATTATAGCCATTCCCTCTCCTAGATAGGAGGCCTGAGTCCTTGCAGTGGGAATAATATAGGCTGATGATGATGATGACATAATTATATTATTATTATAAAGCTAAAACTACTATGTGTTTCTACGACCCACAAACAGGCAAAAGCATTCATGGATTTGGTTTAGAACCTAAAAGACGTATGGTCAAGTGTTTTGACGATATGGTCGGTTTGTGACGTCACACACCGGCAAAAATGTCATACTAATGTCTTAAAATATGACGTCACACAAGTTTTCAAAGCACTGTATCGTCTTCATTGTTTGTTTACGTGAAAACGAAAAAATAGGTGTCCAATATTTTTTGGTAATCTATCTGACAGACTAATAAGATTTTTTTTGTCTACTACCTTATTCTTCAATAGGAGCCACAAAGTCCGAACGAATGCCCTCTTGATGGCTCGCCCCCGTTTAAAGACTGGAAGTCAACCGCTAAATAGTTTGGGAACAAGCTAGCCAGATGAAATGATCAAAAAAACAATTGAAAATCTAGTCGAAAAAATGAATTGCCTGCTAAAACACGATAAAACAAAAGCAAAATTGGAAATTGAGACGTTATAGCATACGGTATTATATTTTGATACAACTAAAGTTACTTAACTCAGCAATCCCTAACATGTCTATAAACAGGATATTAAGTCTTCCAAAGATAGTTTTTTTTCTGCAAAATCACTCGAAAACTATGCCAAATGTATAAAGAAGCTAAGATGGCGATTTTCCACGCACTTACCCACCAAGGTCACGCATTTACTAGTCTATTCTGTTACAATACTACCATTTCAATCTATATAACAACTATCACAAGAGCGTAAAGATTAGAATCGAATGGTTAGGTGTAAAATAAGTTGGTGTTCCGTAACTTTGGGTAGAAACATCGAGTGAACTCGAAGGCAGCGGATGTATTGAAAATAATGTATCAAGTTATTTTCCCGGTTTCACGATGAAGTGATGAAATACAGATAGATTTGTTGGATGTGAAAATAAGCTAGTATCGTTTATTATAAGGCTATTTAGAAGCGCGTTTGTGTTACGGTTGAAACAAAGTGATGATTTAATTTAGAATATTCATTTTTTTGAAGGAGCTCATGGTTTAATAATATACAGTGTGATTCTTTATAATGTGCACATATCGAAATGAGGGAATCTATGCTTAATTTTATCGATGGAAAATAAAAAAATCTAAATATTTTTTAATATTTTTTATGGAATTTTCAAAAATGTTATCCGCTGTTGTGACCCCAATGTAAACAAAACGGTGTAACTTTTAAACTAAATTATCTATCGCGATGAAACAATTTTATGTAAAAAGTTATGAAAAAAAAAAGTTTTTTTGATCAAAAAACGTGTTTATTTTTAATTGAGGGTAGTTTTTTTCCACAATTTTCATTTTACGAGGACGCCTAATTGCTTCCAATCATTATGGAGTTTGTTTCATCGCGATAGATAATTTAGTTTAAAAGTTACACCGTTTTGTTTACACTGGGGTCACAGTAGCAGACAAAATTTTTAAAAATTCCATATAAAATATTAAAAAATATTTAGATTTTTTTTAATAATTTTTCCGTTGATAAAATTAAGCATAGATTCCCCCATTTCGATATGTGCACATTATAAAGAATCACACTGTATAGCTGCCACTCGTGTCAAACTTCAGGCCACATCGCTCGAAGAACCGCCAATCGATGGGGAAGAAAAGTTCTCGAGTGGCGACCACGAAACGAAAGACACAGCGTTGGTAGGCCTCCCACCAGGTGGACCGACGACGTTATGGCGTTTTACGGGGGAGGCCTTTGTCCAACAGTGGACGTCTTATGGCTGATGATGATGTATCGATCTTTAGGTTAAGCCGCACTTGCCTAGGTTGGTCAGTGGATGAGTGACCGCCCATTACATACCGAGTTTCCTCCGTGCTTCGGAAAGCACATTAAGCTGTTGGTCCCGGCTGCCATATTTAGATCTTTGGCAGTCGTTACAGGTAGTCAGTGATCTGAAAGTCTGACAACCAGTCTTACCAAAGGGTAACGTATTACCCAGTATCAACTGGGTTGTGGAGGTCAGATAAGCTGTCGCTCCATGTAAAATACCCACTGGTACTCAGCTGCGTCCGGTTAGACTGGAAGCCGACCCCAACATAGTTGGGAAAAGGCTAGGCAGATGATGATTCATTGTTTTGCTCAAAATGTAGGTATCACTACATATTTTAAAACAAAGTCCTGCGCCACGTCTATCTGTCTGTCGGTTTACGATAAACTCAAAAACTACTGCACTGATTTTCATGTTGTTTTCACCAATGGATAGAGTGGGTCTCAAGGAAGGTTTTAGTATGTTTTTGTCAAGTTCCGACTTCAACGCTGGCGAAGACGCAGGCATCAGCTGGTTTACAATAAACTGGTTACAAAAGCATTAAAGAATTCTTCTAAATTCTACAATTTTGGCACTTGAACATTAACTATTATTATTTATTAGCCAGAAAATCCGATACAGAGTAGTAACATTTATTAAATGACGGCACGGTTGGCGCAGTTGCTCAAGCAATGGACTGCTGCGCTGCGTGTCGCGGGTTCGATTCCCGCACGGAACAAATATTTGTATGAACTACAGATAGTTGTTTGTCTGGGTATTTGTGTATGTGAATTTAAATGTTTGTGAACGCACCCACGATACAGGAGAAATTCCTAGTGTGGGGCAACGTTTAAAAAAAAATATATATATATTTTTTTTTTTATTGACTCTTCTTACCCTATCTATCGATAGGGTAAGAAGAGTCAATAAAAGACAGAATAACGAAGAAGTTGTTGAAACGAGAACTGGGGGTCTAAAATGGTCACTTTAGTAGATCATAGGTAATAGGAAAATAATATGTTATTTTTTGAATTCGTAAAATGGTTACTTTGCGTTACTACGAGTACTATGAATAGACCATTTTACGAATTTTAACTCAATTCGTATTATGATATGCCAAAGTGGCCATTTTAGACCCCCAGACCCTTTTTAAATCACAAATTACTTTATTTATTTATTACGGAGTCTAGATTTGTGCCCGGTTGATGGCAATAGGACCACCTTTTTTTTGGGGGTGGGAAATCATCAAATGACTCCTCCCGCTCTGTGCAGATCGGTAGGGAGTGTCAGACTTCTATTGACTAAAAACCACCTATGTTCCCTCTTAGCCCACCAGGGCTAAGAGGGAACATAGGTGGTTTCGAGGCCGTGGTAACTCTTTCGGACAACCCGCAGCCCAAGCAAGGGCGAGAATCACCCCCTTACATAGGACTTAAATATAACTGGCAAAATGTGGTTTTACTAATGGGTACACCTCTGACTTACCCATTACTGGCGTGATATTATATTAAGTACAAAAAGTTACCCAAAACTCCTAACACTATAAGGTAAAAGCCACTAATGTATTACTTAGCGGACGCCTGGTTGAACATAGGCAAAAGAGCAGTAAATCATTCAGTGACCCCAGCCAAACTTGTAACGAGTACATATTGAAAACGTAAAGACTTATAGTTGAGACGTGAGAAGCCAGTAAGCCTTGAAACTGACGTGCAGGGTGCAGGAAGCATTTATAGTGGATTTATTGATTAATTTATGCATAATTTAGCTTATTAAACTGAGGAGCTCCTAGTTAAAAACGTGGTAGCCACTCGAGTCAATTGATACATTAAGCTGAGCTAATGCAAGCATGGCTTAACGTTACGGTTGGCCAACTGAGGCAAGTTGGTCCGTGAATGTGTAACCACCCTATTATTGCAGAGTTTTCTCAGTACCTTGGATAGCACGTTAAGGTTCCGGCTGACTTTTGTAGATAATTGTCAGTCGTTATATACAGTCTGACAACCAGTCTTACTAAGGGATATCGTAATAGGCATGTTTACTGACTTCCTTTAGTTTATCCCAAAATATTGGATACGTATTTTTTGTTTTATCAAATGAATAAAAATTTACGAAGATACAACGCGTCAAAAATTTGAGTGAGTGATTGTGACGTCACTCGTAGGTTAAGAATGTCATACTAATGTCTTAGAAAATGACGTCACACGAGTTTTCAAAGCACTGTTTCGTCTTCATTGTTTGTTTACGTGAAAAAGAAAATATACGTGTCCAATATTTTTTGGGAATCTATCTGACGGATTAATTAAAATTCTCTTATTTACGGGAAGCCCGCCAAACTATTCCCAAACTACTGTATATCCTGTTAGCCGGAATCAACAGTGGCGGGCACAAGAAAAGCGCCGAGACAATGAAGCTCGACGAAGTCCCAAAGAAACAATTTAACTGTCTTGGATCCCGCAACGAAATAAATCAAAAAAGAATAGCGGAGGTGTATGAAAAACATATATTATTATCGTAATACTCTGTACTAACTGGTATTCTAGGTTGCATCCAGTTAAATTGGAAGCCGACCCTAGCATAAATATGTAGTTGAGAAAAGGCTAAGCAGATAATGAGCCTGTTACACTGCGTTTACACCAGATATGTGCAGGGATGCGTAGCGAAGTGCGTGTGTCATCACCATCATCAGCCTACAACAATCCACTGCTGGATATAGGGCTTTTCATTCGAACACCATACAACTGACTTGGGAAACTAAACTCTTTTTAACCGACTTCCTTAATGAAAAGTATTTTATTTATTGGTCAAGTAGGTACTCGCATGAGTGCTCCATAAAAAAAAAGAACTCGACAATTTGTTTTAATGCCTTTTTACTCTGTTTTTTTATGAAAATTTCATTAATTTGAAATAGAAAAATCTGGGCTACAAAGTAAATGTATCCTTTGATCGTGTAAAAGTTCTAAACCGTTAAATTATTCTAAAATCAAAAAGCGTACGCATTTTCCATCAAATTCCATTTGAAACCGGTCAACAGAACCGGATAACGTGTCGTTCAATGTCCGGATAATTTGATGCGGCCTGGACGACCCATTTACATTCGTTCCTGTTAAAAAACGAGGTTATACTGTGAAATGTGTCATTTGTCGCTCAACTTCGTAAGTTCGTAAAAAAATTGGCTGGGAGACATTTTTTGGGAGTGATATATGACGGTCTTCAATGGGACTCAACGTAACCCATTCAAAACGTGATTACTGGCCTACTAGAGGTGGTATAATTTAACGAAATTAAGATTTGTTTCTAATGTTAGGACATCTCAGTCATCACCAGCACGTGTCGCAGGACTGTGGTTGCGTTACGTTAAGTGTGCTTGTTTTTTTTATATTACTATGCTTAGCGCTCCAAAGACGGCGAACATCAAGCTCGATTGCATCTAAAAATATTGTTTTTGTTACTTTGTTAGTTTTTTTTAGGTAATTAGTTCATAGTAAACTATTTTTAAGAGAAGTGTATTCTTTAAGTTGTTTTTTTTTATTTTTAATGAGAAGATTGTTTTATTGTCCAAGTTCCTAAAATTTGTTCCTAAGATTTATTTGAATAAAGATTTTATAATAAATATATATTTAAATATTATTTAAAATTGTGTTTTTCTCTTTTTACTAATATACTCAATTATATAAACAGTCAAAACATATCAATTATACTTATAGGTTTTGAATTAAATCATTATTCAATAAGAGGCGCCTCGCGGGCGTATGAGTAGTTTCTTTGTATGTCGCAACATGAGTAGTAATCTAGGGTTAAGGGTATTTTTACCCCAAATATAAAAAGGGTACCACAAGTTTATAAGTACAGATGTTTCTAATCATAATTGTGTATTTGAATTTGATTTCACTAGACTAATGAGGAAATAAAAATCCAATATGGCTACTGTTTCAAAAACAGCTGCTGTCAGAGTAAAGTCCTGGGATATTTTTAGATTAGACAAATTGTTGTTGGGGTTTTTCTCTCATGGACGACGAAGACGTTGCTACTAAGGAATTAGTAGCAACGTCGATTAAAGAAATTAAAAAATAATTTTACATTATTTAACATCACGCCTGTAATCCCCGAAAAGACAATGACCGAAACTCGTACTTCTCATGTTTCATGATCAAAATAAATTATTTTAATGAACAAGGAATTTAATTCAAAGTATAGAAGTATGAATATTGTTTTACTCCATAAGGCGTTCACACAACCAGTTCAAAAGTCGTTTTGTTAGATCTGTCAGTTGATTTTGACAGTTCGCCTGACTACACATCGTAGAGGTTTTCTTACTACCTACTTGCCTGGTTTTGATGTTATTTTCGATTTTATAAAATTACTCCCAAACTCGGATTTAGTTTACAAAAAGAACTTGTGGAGGAGTTACTAAGATAAATGTAGACAATCAAAAACAAAGTTTGATGTTGACACAGTTTGGTAAGGGATTCCATATTTACATGAACATGATCCTTTAGACGCAGGCTAAGTACCTAATAGTACATCTACCTTTCGCCAGTAATGTTTCAGACCTATATAACCATCTATATGACCATCAACCGGGCACAACCCTAGACTCCGTGGCTGCTACTTATAAATTTCTATTATTATTTTGTATTTTACATTATAACATTTTTAAGGCAAGCTCCGCTCATTTCTCGCTTAGCTTACTTTCAGACCTCGCCCTAACACTAGTATATTCAGATAGTGAGTTTGAAATGAACTGAAATGGAAAATGTCTTTTTTACGCATTACGCTTTCATGCGTAGCCAGTTTTTTTTTTCATGTCCGGTATTTCAAAATTGGAACAGATTAATTTATGGCCAGTAGAAGATAAAATAGAGTACTCGAACTATATCAGAATTTAAAAAGAGTTTGCCATACTTGAATTTTTCTTTTTCTTTTGTAACGATGATGGTACGACTTAATAGTTTTTGGGCCAGTTGGTGGCCACGTTAATTGCAGCGTCTGTAGCGAAATTAAAGTCCTGTAATGTGCAGATGTAGGCACATATTGGACATACCAGCAAATGTCTCATGGTTTATTCGGGAGCACTGCAGCTCTCACGCTGAATTTCTGGAGGATTTTAAAATTTAGTTTTTCTCCAATGTCTAATTGGTCGTGCAATCGATCGAGTAAGTTTCATTCAGGCCTCAGGTGATCCTTGAATAAAAAGTGGCTGAGATGCTGTTGTGCTCAGGTTGATTGAACCACGATATTTGCAAGTAGTTTATTAATAGCTAAGTGAGAGTGCCTGAAATTCGAAGTCTATTATAGAGGTATCTTTTTGTTTATTGGGTCAAGTCAAGTCCGCCAGACTATTCCCAAACCACTGTAACTACTATAAGCTAGAATCAACAGTGGCGGCCACAAGAAAAGCGCCGAGACAATGAAGCTCGACGAAGTCCCAGAGAAACGATTTAACTGTCTTGGATCCCGCAACGAAATTAATCAGAAAAGAATAGCGGAGGAGTAGAAAAATATAATTTCCACTTCCCTCCATATCAGCAGGAGACAAATCAGAACAAGACCAATAGGCACACAGGGAAGTATACAACTGGGATAAGCCCAGTTGCATAGCACCACGGATATTATTGTCATTACTTAATATTACTGGGTCCTAAGTCGTGAGCTATTATATTTAATTCCAATAATAGGTATGACAAAAATACTTGAACGCACGGAAATTTGTTCTAGTTTCTACAAGGTCCGTATAGTGAATAACTCCGGATGTTACCTGTACACTATTTAACATAATATTACGTTAATTCTGCCAAAGAGTGTAGTCTCCCATGAAATGTGATGTGCAGATTGTTCAAATTCGCAATTAGATGTAGAGAGAGAGAGGTATCTGTCCAGCAGTGGACTTCTAGGAATAAAAACCGGTATGGGATATTTATCCATGGGAAGACCATGGATAAATGTCCCATACCGGTACCTTCTTTCTAAAAACGTTGCCCCACTCTATTTTTCCTGTGTCGTGGGTGCATTTACAAACATTTAAACTTACGCACACAGACACCTAGACCCAAAACCACTATCTGTAGGCCATACAACTATTTGTTCCGTGCGGCGATCGAACACGCGACACGCAACGCAGCAGTCCAATCGCTCAGCCACTGCGCTAACCGTGTCATCGTAGTGGTATTGTACTCAATTTTTAAAACCAGGCAAAATGCTCCTTTCTTCCGTACAACATTGGAATTCAATAGAATGATTTTGTGAAATGGAAATATCTGAATGTCGAGTTTTATTCATATTTTTGGCGTCAAGAATTTTGCAGACAAACGGCTTTATATCCCACCAACCCGTGACGATAAGACTTACGTTAATTTATAAAACCTTTGGGTCACGGTTGTTTTGACATTTAAACGGTTGCAAAGGAGTATAAAATTGAAACAATTTTTTTTGTATGGTGGGAAATTATCAAATGACTCCACCTGTTCTGGGCGGAAACTGTCAGACTTCTACTGACTCAAAACCACCCATGTTCCTTCTTAGCCCTTCGTATCCGGGCCGCGGTGTCTCTGTCAAACAACAACACTTACGTTATTTATTTATTTTATTTTATTTTATTCTTTTTGGGAAACTTACAGCTTATTAGCTGTAAGTTTACAGACAATGTACTTAATTAATAAACATTTTAAGGGCAATTACAATACAATTACGTTAAAGTATACCTTAAGTATAGTTTTATATAATATGTTTCATTTGGAATACTACATATTATAAACCACCTCATTCATTGTCAGATACTACGCACAGTTGCAACCCTCCGTCAGATACCCTTTTTTTTTTGGCGGGTGGAAAGTCATCGAATAATCCCTTCCGCTCGTAGGGAGAGCGAAAGGGAGTGTCAGACTTCTGCTGCCTAAAAACCACCCATGTTCCTTCTTAGCCCTTTATGTCGCGGCCGCGGAATCTCTTACAACATCCCGCAGCCCCGACGGGACTGTCAGATACCCTTTTTTTTTTTTGTCGGGTGTAAAATCATCGAATAACCCCTTCCGCTCTTGGGCAGAGCGAAAGGGAGTATCAGACTTCTACTGACTAAAAACTACCCATGTTCCTTCCTCGCCCTCTATGTCGGGGCCGCGATAACCTGTGGACAACCCGACCGCCAGATACTCTTAAGCAATAATATGTATCGTTATAAATGCTATATTCATTAAAATATCTTAGATACGAAAGTAACTGTCACTAATCTTTTTCATCACAAAGCAGCAGCAGCGATGCGGCGATGCGGCTGCAGTGATGGTAAAAAGAGAGCCACAAAATGTTTTCAATTTTAAGTTGTTGAGATTTTTCTGGCCCTTAACGAAATATAATAAAATTTGGAACACAGGTAAACCATTATTTAGATTAGAACATGGGATATATTTTACCTCAGTGCGACTACCCTATGGGGTAATTTCCGACCAAACTCAAACCATTTATTTCAATCAGACCGTTACAGGCACTTTTGAAGGTCAAAAATAAATGGATAACGCTACAGTCTCAGTCACTAGGCATAATAAATTGTGAAAGTACTGGAGATGTCCATTCATTTCTATGGCGATTCAAACATAACTGAATAAATTCAAATATTTTATTTCAGACATGAGTCTATAGTGATAATATCAACAAAATAACTTAATGACTATGGTAAGATAATTATACGAAAAAGAAAAAAATATTATAAAAAGTCAGATGGTATGGATCCTTACCCAATGACACAGCAGAGGAGAGTCCCACCAATCTGAGAACACGCTCAAAATCTGTTGGTGGCAGTGCGTAGCCGACTGGCCAAATCCGTGCACAATAAAAGCGTCTAGAGTACAAGATTAGACAATCGAAGAATCATCATCAGCCTAATATAGTTCCCACTGCTGGAACACAGGCCTCTTCTCTTCGAGAGGGAATTGGCTATGGTCTATCACGCGGGCCAGTGCGGATGGGTGGACGTCACTGGTCTTTGAATAAGACATCCCGGTTTCTTTAAGATGTTTTCCTGCTCCGTTTTTGAGAGCAGTGGTGATTAAATAATTAATACAAAGTTATGCACCGGCCTCGGCTTACTGTACGTAAGTCGAGGCCGTCGCCACTGGGTCACCGCTGCAATTGAAGAATAAAGTAACTAAAATAAACCGTGGCAGTTAAGAGATGACCAACTGAGTAATGATGAACTGACAGCTATATCGTAGGAGAAGCCGCGGGTCAACAACGCCAAAAATATACGTTGTAATGTACTTTGTAACATTTTAGAGAGCCAATTATAACACTCAAGCTTTCAACATTCATCTACAATCACCAAATAGTTGCTCAAAGCGCTTTCGATCGCTTCATTACTCTGCATAAGCGATTTCTTGAAGCATCCGTAAGCGCTTCATTGCAATTCAATTGTAACTTCAAGAAGTGCTGCATATGAATATCAAACTGAATAATTGGATAATTGCTGGAAAATTCGGAAAGCGCTTTCAGCGAAGTAGTGGTGATGCGCTTGATTTGTCGTAGATGGTTAATTTAGTTTGTTCCCGTTGAGTCACACTATGATGTGTAACACAACGGGAACAAAAAAATCCGTTGAGCCACACTGTGACTCATTGCCACGTTTCTTTCTCCGTTGAGTCACACCACGTTTGGTTTTGAGAAATTTTCAATTCCAGATGATATATATTACAAATTACCGCCCGGACAACTTTTTTTTATGTCCAAAGACAAAATTTCTTCAAATTTATAATATAATGTTTACTGTTTAGACTTGGAAACTCAAGTGTACTTACCTATTAACACTAGTTGCTGGTTTTGAATGCAACTGTAGTAGGATTAGTAAAAGAGCCGGAAAAAAGCAAAAACAAAGTGTGATGCTCCACAGTGGTTAGTGGACGGATAATGACGATGATGATAATTTTTTATAAAGTGGCGAAAGCCAAGCAATTGACTGTTCAAAAAATCAGCATTTTTGAACAGTCAATGTTCAAAAATGCTGATTATTCTTGTGTTGTTCGTTAAATGAATGACTTTTAATTTTGGTCGATAAGTCGCTCGTCTGTGCAATCCGTGCCTAAGAGTAATAAAGGATAATAACATTTCTCATTCAGGCTTCAGAGAAAACTTATTTCGGATATAAAATTACAAAAACAAAGAGTTTTCATTACGAGACTCGAGTGTTGAGTTTCGACGCAATCCTTTCTCTTTCAGAGTATTTAATAACTCGGCCACTGCTTGTTTTGTTGTTTTAGAAGATTTTTCAATTTACCAACGAAACGAATGGATTATGAGTTTAGAAAAAGTTTTTTTTTGACGGAGTATTTGTGATCGTTGTTTTCAAAAGGACGGTTTGGAACAGGTGCTGCTGTCAAAAAAATATGTATTCAGAAGCTGTTTTCGATTCGTTTGTATATTTATGAAATATGTATGTTCGTAGCAAGGAATAAAGAACTATTTAAGAAAGCAAACGATGTAAATCCTCGCAACAGACGAGATCCTTTTATGTTAGTAATAAATGATTTGCCAAGACTTACAAAATATAATAAAAACTGCTTAGCAATGTGCGTACGGATTTATAACAAGATACCAAGCCACTTTAAAATATTAAATTCAAGATTATTAAAGATTAAATTACACAAGTGGATAAATGAATACAATTTCTATAGTTTAAAAGAATTTATTGAAAATAGGTTTTGATGCATTGTAACATTTTGCTAAACTCTAAAAATTTGCATGCTATGTTCTATCTTAGCTAAACATGTTTGAACTATTTTATTTTTATTTACCACCATTGACCATGTTTTTATGCAAATAAATGATTTATGTTTATGTTTAAAAAAATAAATCCTTCTTCTTTGAAGTATATTTAATGTTTGTTGTAAATATAATGTTAATAGATATGACTATATAACTGACTATATAAAATATGATTCTGTTTAGTCTGTCAAAGGGAGTGTCAGACTTCTACTGACTAAAATCACTCATGTACCTTCTTAGCCCTATATGACAAGGCCGCGATATCTCTTACAACATTCCGCAGCCTCGACGGGCGTCGGCCCTTGCGGGCCCTTTCCATGTTGCTGACATCTCTTTGAGCCGCGCGTGGAACACGAACGCGCCGTCGACACGGCCTATCGTTGTCGTAAGTGTCTGTCAACACCTTTGGAAATAAAATTTTATTGACGAGTGGTTATTTACAAACATCAGCGTAACCTTTTTTTTAAGGCTTGGAAGTCGTCAATTGACTCCTCCCGCCCTGGGCGGTGCGTAAGGAAGTGTCAGACTTCTACTGACCAAAAACCACCCATGTTCCATCTTAGCCCTTTGTGTCCTGGCCGCTGTATCTCTTTCAAACAACCCGATCTTGTACTAAGTATCACAACAACAATAGAAGCAGTAATTTTACGACCGCTGAATAAACAAACGTTAATTTTGATCAAGTTGAGCTCGATCAACAGTTGAACGTTACAAACTAACATACATACATTATGTATTTGTATGTGTGTACCTATATTTATTAGTTGACACAGGTGTGTACAAACTGCTCATATTAACTTCCGAGATATTGTGAATATGTTCCAATGTAAATTAAATAGGGAAGTTTAGGATTTAATTAATTGGAATATGGAGTTCAAGTAGAACTTGTTTGATGAAATGGAAGGAGCTTCGAAGGTAAAGGTGCTTGATGGAGAATTCTAATCGAATTAACACAACACTCCTATAATAGATACATAGAGCTATAATTATAAATAACTCCACAAAAGTCTTTCACCATTATTTTCCTCCTTTTGTCACATTCTGCTTGAAATTAGCGCAACACGTTTAATCACACTAATATTATAAAGCCGAAAGTTTGTGAGTGTGTATGTTTGTTACTTCTTCACGCAAAAACTACTGAACGGATTTGGATAAAATTTGGTACACAGATAGTTTTTAATCTGCATTAACACAAGATAGATTTTATCCCGATTTCATCTTCTCGTGGGATAACTTTCGAGTTGTAGCGGGCGAAGCCGCTGGCTACACCTAGTAATGATCTTTATTGCTAGTAAATAATAATAATAATAGAATTAATTAATTATTATAGTTTTTTATGTTTTTATCCCTAGCTGCAGGACTAATACGAAACTTTTAAATGACAGTGGCTATCATATAGTGTCTATCAATTAACTGCCAAATTGGTTATGGTTTAGTACAAAATAGAACCATTTAAGAGTTAATTGATGGACACGCCGGACACGCTTGTTTCGGTAGGTACCTGCACCGAATCAGGCGGAAGGAAACGCCCGGATGTCTACCGCGAAGTTCTGCCCCGCTTGGGCGGAGCCCCGCCGAGTTCTCGTGGTGGCGATCGGCATCCGGCCACGTGACGGCTTCCGGCCACCGTAGACGCGGGCCTGTGGACGGTGAGTAATGGGCTAGCTCGCCGTTCGTCCGTCTTATGACGACGACAGGCCGTGTCGACGGCACGTTCGGGTTCCACGCGCCCCTTAAAGAGATGTCAGCAACATGGAAGGGGCCCACATGGGTGGCTTTTAGTCAGTAGGAGTCTGACACTCCCATTCGCTCTGCCCAAGAGCGGGAGGGGTTATTTGATGATTTTCTACAACCCAAAAAAAAGCCTGCATGTATTTTGTTTGTGGTGTGTGAGTAAGTTTAGATGTGAACGTATTGTGTGTGTGCGTTTCCTTCGATTCTCCCCGTTCATACGTCACGGCATAGTTTATTCATTTCTCTTTCATAGATATCATTTCTCATATAATCCATCCATCTTTGCTTTAATCTTACTCTCACTCTCCATTCATCAATTAATATGAATAAAAAATAATGGAAATTAGGTTTATTTAATATTACACCCACATTTCAACAGATATTTTAAAATCCCATGTAAAGAGGGTGACGAAAGTGTACGATGTCGGGGACCAGGCGGTGCGCCTCAAGTGGACCAGGGCAGGACATCTGGCTAGACGCGGGGATGGACGATGGAGCAAAGCTTTGACCGAGTGGTGGCCAAGGTTAGGGCAAAGAAACCAGGGCCGTCCTAAAGCTCGTTGTGTTGATGATATCGTCAAAGTCGCCGGAAACACGTGGATGTGGTACGCTCTGTGCGTACCTCATCCGGGAAGTGTGGCAGAAAAAAGGGGAGGCCTATTATACTCAGCAGTGGGTGATTCCGGGTTGATATGATGATGATGATGAATAAAGGGTGAGCCTATTGTCACGAACTGGGCACTAATTTACACTCCGTGGCTGCTACTGAGAAATTCCTGACCGAAAAACCCAATAACCCTTTGCCCGACGTGGGAATCAAACGCAGAACCTCATGCGCAGCAGTCGCACTAGTTTTGCGACCACTAGACGCGATTAATGATGTTAAACTATTACATAGAAAAAAGGAAGAAAGAAAAAGTATTTATTCGTCGCAGAAACATACCGACCATATAGGAAAAAAAAAACAATACACAAACAACGCTTAACCGTTTAAAAAAAAATACAACACGCAGGGATTAAAAAAAAAAGAAAATGTTGCACGTTGTGACTGCGACAAGTAGGTTGCCACTTAGCATGGTTCTGTGCTATATATGGTCATCCACTGCACAGCGCTGGTTTTCGGTGGTCACCCGTGAAAAATCGTGCCAAGAGCTTCAATATCACATCGACTGACACTAGCGAGTCAGTCTATGTAATAGTTTAACATCATTCATGAATTCCACGACAGTACTTGGCAAAAACAATATCATTAGAAAATATTATAGGACGTCTGAATTCGGAATAAAAATGGCGACGTTGCTATAGCAATAAATCATTTGATATTCGTCCGGGAAGATTAAATTTCTGGACAATTTCTTTTTGAGGCGTCGCAGTAGGAGAATACGGTCAAATTGTGTCAGTGCTTTTTGTATTAAACAGTGCCTAGCAATCTAAACCATTTTTTTGTTAGATATGAATATTTGGAATATAAGGACTAACAATATTGAACTTAAAACTTACAAGATATACCTATACATTTGTCGACCTCACGTAGCGTCTCTACGGGTGCTGTCTCAGCCAAAGCATTGTTACCGCAAAAAGATATATGTGCCACGAGCACCAATATGTCAACATTTAATAACTTTTAGAAGTGTTTTTCGCCTACTGGTCTGATTACATGTTATTACGAACACTTTATTTTGAAACTAATATTTCTATATTAAACATCTATCTCCAAGATGTAATCGTTTCTACTCCCGAAGAGTGCTTTAAAATATAAGGAAAGTTTATACATATTAGAAGTCGTGACTGTTTATTTCTATAAAACACAAAGAGTGTTTTAAAAGTAAGAAAATCCATAATACAAAGTGAAACTTTACTACTTGTCAACCAACCAGGAAAAAAATATAACCCTCCTTTTAGGTATCGCTGCAGTCGCCTTCAAAGACTCTTCTATGGGGGTACCATGAATTATGTAATTGAAAAATCATTCTTCAAAAAATAGTAACAGGGATGTTTACTGACTTAAAAAATATTATATATTTCTAATTAGTCCGTCTGTTCATTATCAAAAAATATTGAATACCTATTTTTTAATCAATAAAAATTTACGAAGATAAAACGCGTCAAAGATTTGAGTGGAGGGTTGTGACGTCTCACTAACCGCTAAAAAATGTCAAACTAATGTCTACGAATATGACGTCACACGAGTTTTCAAAGCACTGTCTCGTCTTTATTGTTTGTTTACGTGAAAAAAGAAAAAAATAGTTTCCATTATTTTTTGGAAATCTATCTGACGGACTAATTAGATTTTTTTGTTAGCTACCCTATTGTATCAGTACATACAAATGCTATTTTCACCCAACTGCGGCGAAGCCAAAAGGAAGGGTAATGATTTTGGCAGTCTATGTATTTTAAAAGAGATTTTGATCAAGTGGAAAATTATACAAAAGAATTACAGAAACATACCATGTTTTCATTTCCATGTATTTCTAATGAGCAGAATGCAAACCTCATTTAGAAGAACACGATCTTTTTAAAATTATTCTTATAAGCCCTTAGGATGCGAATTTCGTCGAAATTCTATCCCATATATTTTTTGTGTTAGGTAACGGTGTGGTCGCATACTGGCAATGTCTTGAGATTTCTTTGAGCAGAATTTTGAAGTTTAGTAAAGAGGCCCAATATACTACTCTTTAGTGACTATTTTAAAAGCTATCTGGTTTTTATAATGCAGTCAGTCAGCTTTTAAATAAAAAAAATATTGTGTAAAACATGAAATGTGTATATCAGGTAATTTTCTAACCAAAACGCAAAAAAAACGTTGAAATTCTTTCCGTTGTACCGTCCCATCGTTAAAGATCATTGTTTTGAATTTTTACCCCGTAAGGGTGTTGTCGGGGTCTAAAGCGGCCGAAAGTGACGCCCGCCTGTGTCAAAAATGTAGAGAATGTATCCCTAAATTGGGGGCTCTTATCTTACTCGGACTAACGTTTCAATTTAAACACAGGTTTTGTTTTTATTTTGAACAAAATTTGCACGACAGGCCTAAGCCGATGGATTTAAAAATAATGTGAGTACTGAACCCTAACTGCGTCATTGGCCAGAAACCTAAATACTAAGCTGTTGGACCCTGGGTTCAGTTACCAGCTTATGTAAAGTATTATTGGATTTTTGAAAAATATTCAGTACCACGTAACCAGGATTAATGCCTGATTAACGGCCAACGGGATGGATTCGAACCTTATTATAACATGGTAATTAAACTTTACTTTTTAGTTCAATGTGTTATATCGCTGCTTTTAAATAATCTACAGTCAGTATGGTTTCTTAAGGTTAATTTATTTCATGTTCAAAGTTATCATAGCTTTAAATATAATTCAATAATGTTTTCAATTTGACAACCGTAATATTCCCTCCTGTTTATGCTAGCCTTCACTTGTCTTACCATAAAGTATAAAAGTGAAAAGAGTTTTTACAACTACGCCAAGTCATTGAAATACAGTAGTGGGATACAGTTTTTTTTTTATTACTAGCGCTGTCAAAAATGTTGCAGCACCGTGCTGAGTTATTGGCATCGTACGGGACTTTAATTCTGTATTATTTTTTATTAAGTTTTCTCTTTTGTTTGTTTTCTTTCATAAGTCAATTTATTATTATTAGTTTCTTGCCCTGTGTGAGAGCAATAAATACTTTTTCTTTCTTTTCAATGCATCTAATTAATGAAAAAAATATCTTATATTTCAAAAAAGTTGCATGAGGCAACTTCAATCAACATGATTAATAACCACCGCTAGTTACTAAATGGTCAAGAATTGATATTTAAGCAATTTGTGTCAAAGACACTCAAGTTTGAACCCTGCTCAAAATACAAGATTAATTATATCAACGTTCACAATACGGTGACGGTCCACTTAGCTAAAAGCTGTTTGTACATGAGATATTGTTTGTAGATCGGTTTACAATTCATTAATATAAAATGGCTGCGTCGTTTATCTAGTGGTAGTTTTGAGTATAGGATAAAAGAGAATAGACTCCTCCCAGGAGTGGAGACCATATATTCCAACAAAAAACTGCACACATACAGTTTTTGGCACAATAACATGAAAACTTTCTAAATCGTCTATCTTGTGATGATCACAAGTTTCTTTTTTTTTATTGTCCTATACTAGGAATTTAAACTATCTTTGTACCGTGGGAGAGTTAACAAATATTTAAACTCACATACACAAATAGCCAGACCCACGACAACTATCTTTAGGTCATACAAATAATACAGTTAATACTGACACGGTTCAGTATAAGTAGAACTAATAACTAGCTGATACCCGCGGCTTCGTCCTCGTGTCGTTTATCGCGACCGATGTCGCATATCGCATTCAAAAGTTATTTTTAATCCACCCCCTTTCAATCCTTTGCAACCCTTTTTTCGCATTCAAAGTGGCCTATGTCTTTTCTCAGTTTTTAGACTATCTGTGTACCAAATTTCATTTAATTCGACTCAGTAGTTATGGTGTGAAAGCACGACAGACAGACAGAGTTACTTTTGCATTTATAATTTATTAAGTATCAAGTAAGGATTATTATCATTTGATCGAGCTGCGCTTCTTACCAAACTGGGCAGCAAACGATGCTAAAAATAAGCGAAGATTTATAACTTCAGCCCTTAGTAATTATACAACTTGATTTTAGATACCGATCAATGACTATCTAAAAACTATAAAGTAGCAAGGTCACACGGCCGTCTGCTATCAAACATATGGGCATAAAAACCCGCATTTCAACCTCAAGTGTATACCTTTCACAGAACCCTTTTTTAACCCTCCTAACATTGAATTTTACCGAAGAACGTAGGATATTGTGTGAGGTATAATAGACCCAATCTGCTACCCGAGTCCGCTGGTCGGCCCACACGTGATGAATACAAATTTGTGGTAGCAGTCGCAGGGTTAAAGGCCAATTTTTGATGGAAAATATACCTGTATGAACCGATTGTGTCGAATACAGTCAATGGGAGGGGTCAAAGCGACGTGGTGAGATATTTTCCCTGTAAAAGGCGGTGAAATGCTTTTGAAAAGGCGCTCTGGCTGCGTTTCATTGTTATGTTTTGATGTAGGTAGCAATATAGTATCTTCGACACATCACAACTAGTGCAACCTGGCTTTAACTGAATTCGGCTGGCCTATCGGTCCTGATGATTTTTTTGAGCGCATTGTTGTATGTAATTCTGTAGCTGTGTTTTATACCCAGTATTTACGCAACTCTTTGGCAAACTTTAAGTTTAGACTTTTGCAAATCATTCAGGGACTTAGTTAGAAGGACCACCGTAGGTAAGGAATGTAAGCAATTACAATATGTATAATAAAAACTTTAAAGTAGTAAAAGTGCGTAATTTGACTAGTCGTTAAGCAATTTGAGTCCAATAACTCCAAATAAATTGATTCAATAGGTACTATATTATGATAAAATATTTACAAATTAACTTTAATTCGATTTAATACCATTAAAGTTGTATTTAGCAAATTCCGGGAACGAATTAAATTCGTCCACCGCCATTGGCTAAAAAATGGCGCGCTTTCCCCCATATGGTAATGAAGACACAGAGCCTTCAAGTAAATCGAATACTGTAGGTAGAGGCAGTGTTTGCGTAACTGTCGAGCTGTACAAGTGTACAGTTCAAATATAAAGTGTTCATAAAAGTATTTTGATAAAGTGTTTAATCGAGTCCTAGTGTGTTTTCTTTCAGGATGGACATACATAAATAATTATGATTTATTCAACAGAAACCAAAATATTTATGAAGTTTTTGTTCAAGAGTGTGATTACACTCAAAACTTGTGACCATTGGAACACAGCTCATCCATACCTATAAAACCACGATCACGTCCGTAACTAGACAAACAATACCTCGCTAAACCACTTACAATCTGAGCGTAAAGGAGGGTAGTCGTAATAAAACATTGTTTAGTATCCCGGCCAGCTATAAAGTGCACACTGACATCGATTACATTGCGTATGTTTGTACTTTCGTTTCTATGTGTTATTAATTTCTTTGTTAGTTTTCCAAATAGGGCATAAAACCATCACTGTAATTCCCGAAGGGTTAGGCAGAGATGAGAGCAATGGTGGCCCAACGGTATCATCTCCGACTTAAGAGTTGTAGGCGGGTTCTGATGAAACTTCCTTAAAAAAATCAATGTTCTAGAACCACAAAATCGAAGACAAGTGACATTTTGTCTGTCCGAGAAAAAGCCTGTGTTAAAACACTGGAAACATCTTAGATCATATTTATTGCCATAACAATTTGAGGAAATAAATATATTTTGATTTTTAGAATATTTTGTAAATAAAATAAATGTGTTAAAACTAAATGGGGCCGGTGCTTCGTACTTCACTACTCTGAGAAGAAATAACCGAAAGAAACTCAGAGGTAACAGTCTCTTTCGGGGGCCACCTGACGGCTTCCGGCTATCGTAGACGCGGGCCTGTGGTCGGTGAGTGATGGGCTAGCTAGTGTCGACGGCGCGTTCGTGTTCCACGCGCGCCTCAAAGAGATGTCAGCGACATGGGAGGGGCCCGTAAGGGCCGACGCCTGTCAGGGCTGCGGAATGTTGTAAGAGATACCGCGGCCTCGACATATAGGGCTAAGAAGGAACATGGGTGGTTTTTAGTCAGTAGAAGTCTGACACTCCCTTCCGCTCTGCCCAAGAGCGGGGGGGGTTATTTCATGATTTTCCACCCGCCAAAAAAAAAAAGAAGGTAACTGTCTCATAAAGACTACCTACAGACATTCGCCAAGTGTTATGAGGACTATGTAGATTACTGTATTATATGATGGATGTATCGATGAAAAGTTATAGGCTGATTATGCTGGATACAAATTCTGATTTCGGGTAGAGGAAGAAAACATTTTACTTAGTAAAGAAATATATTACGAGTATTCGAGTAAACTTGTACAGTCGAACAAGCTATTTGGTATACACGCATACACCTTTATAATTCTAGTACACCGGCAATATTTATTGAAATTATGTTTGTAAAGCGTTTGGCATTCAGCGACTGATATCAAACGCTGTATCGTTTGAAATCTGTTTCTAAATGAATCTGTGTAATTTTTAAAGAAAATCCAAGTTTGCCGACTATACAGCCATCCTTACCCTTTTTTTTTTTTTTTTTTTGGTGGGTGTAAAATCATCGAATAACCCCTCCCGCTCTTGGGCAGAGCGAAAGGGAGTGTCAGACTTCTACTGACTAAAAACCACCCATGTTCCTTCTTCGCCCTCTATGTCGAGGCCGCGATAACCAGAGGACTACCCGCGGCCCAGCCATCCTTACCCTTACTTCCTTACTATGCTACTTTGCGACAAGAGGGTTGTAAGAGGGGAGGGGGTTGCCCGTCGGGGCTGCGGGTTGTTCGAAAGAGATACCGTGTCCTCGACATAAAGGGTTAAGAAGGAACGAAAGGTTTTTAGTCAGTAGAAGTCTAACACTCCCTACCGCTCGACGCAGAGCGAGAGGAGTCCTTTGACGATCTCCCAGCATTAAAAAAAAAAGTGGGTTGAAGAGGGGATGAAAACATTACTTTCGACATCCACACAGGCGAAGCCGCGGGCATCAGCTAGTAAAGCCATAAGTGTGCACTTAATACCTTGTTCGACCGTGCAATGCAAAAACCCGCCTCGGTTTAAACCTACATTTTCTGATCAGGTTCACGTGAATCTACATTACAGAATCCCCGTTTATTGAATCTAGAAATAAATAGGCAACATAAACAAAGTTACAGTGCGCAGTCAGTCGGGATTGTATCGAATGACCCCAGTTTCAATCTGGCCCCAAATCTGGCTGAAGTCCAGCGCCCAAACTACAAACTTTAACAAGTTTTCCAGATTTGAATAGTTCTAGTTGGCAAGGATTGAATCATTTTAAATAAATGTTTGCCTTGATTATTTATTTTGGTTTAACGTGTATTTTCTTTTTGATTTGCTTTACTTTAGGAGGTTACATTTGATACGGGGAGGTAGAGACACCGAACGCTGAAATGGTAACCACATGTTGTGAATACCCCATTTAGATATTTTTTGTTTCCTTCAAAACAGCAAAATGTTGATGTGGTGGGGTTCAAAATGACGTACTCAATACGGTGTAACCGGTTTGTATAACTGCTAATATTATGGTTCAAGAATATTATTTTAAAGTAGCTGTTACCAGCGGCTTCACCCGCTACAATTCGTAAATTATCTCAAGGGAAGATAAAATCGGGATAAAAACTATCCTATGTGTAAATCCAGGGTATAACCTATCTACATACCAAATTTCAACCAAATCGGTCCAGCCGTTTATGCGTGAAAGAGTAACAAACATCCACACATCCATTCTCACAAACTTTCACATTTATAATATTAGTAGGATTCTAATACGTAGCCTTATCAAACGAGACCAATAAATTGTTATGCGAAATGACCATTAATTTGCGTTTACGTGTACTACGACCTTTTGGATTTCCGAATTGCAGTGACCAAGTTTTAAAGGATCATGTTCATGGATATGTGGAATGCCGTACCAAACTGCATCAACATCAAACTTTGTTTTTATTGTCTACATACATCATTAACTCCTACAAAAGTTCTTTTTGTAAACTAAATCCGAGTTTCGGAGTAATTTTATAAAGTCGAAAATAACCTCAAAACCAGGCAATTAAGTAAATAAATAAAATAAAATAAATAATATTCCACAACTATCACACAACGCCATCTAGTCCCAAGCTAAGCAGAGCTTGTGTTATGGGTACTAGACAACTGATAAACATACTTATATATTTCTAAATACATACATATTATAGATAAATTACACCCAGACACAGAACAAATGATCGTGCTCATCACACAAACATTTGTCCTGGGTGGGAATCGAACCCACGACCTCCGGCCTAGCAGTCAGGGTCACTAACCACTAGACCAACAGGCCAGTCAAGTATTGTAAGGAAACCTCTACGATGTGAAGTCAGCCAAACTGTCAAAATCAACTGACAGATCTAACAGAACGAGTTTTGAACTGGTTGTGTGAACGCCATGTTTAGGGAGTAAAACAATATTCGTACTTTTGTACTTTAAATTAAATTCCCCATTCAAAAATCAAATTACAGGCGCATAATGTCGTAAAAAAATATGAAAATAATTACTAAAACATTTTGATCTTGAAACATGAGAATTCTTGGTACTAGTTTTGGTCATTGTCTTTTAGTTACGACAACGTATTGCAGAACTACAGTTAGTTTGGAAAGTTTAGATTCGGGTCAGATTCAGCTAAGTGGTAAGTATAAAATCAGGCATAGATCCAAGATGAATTCTAAACAAATTTTTGGGCATACAAAATTTACGATCCGTAACGGGGTAAACCGAGTTACTTACAAGTGCCAAAAATGTCTTGAAACCACATTTGGCAAATAAAAATGTAGGCATTACAATTTAGATTGACATGTCTGTTTTAAGGACATTTTATATTTCTGTGGCAATAGTGCCTTTCTTAAATGTTGGCCTAAAGGGAACACAATCGTAAAGAATTTTCGTTAAGTGGTCAAGACTTAGATAGCTATTAAATTAAAATAATGAGATGATGATGTGAATAAATATTTGTATGGCTTACAGATAGTTGTTCCGGGTTTGGGAATTTGTGTTTGTGTGTTTTGTGTAACAGGAAAAATTCCTAGTGTGGGACAACGTTTTTTCTAAAAAGAACGAAAGAAAGAAAAGAAAGATATTTAAAAATATATTGTATCATGGAGCGGTTAATCCAGATTTTGGTATTGCATGACTTAACTTTATTCACATAATATAAGTTTTTTAAAGTGACAAGATTACTATTATTATTATTTAGACTTCCTAGTTGTTTTCTTTTTATACCTGGTATGTTTACTTACATTGTAATGTTTAATTTGTTAAAATCGCTGTAATTGGTCAACGCAAGTAACTTGTAATTAATACATGTGGAAGCTTGTAATTAGCAAATGTCCCTACTTATGCATGATATTTAAAATTATTATTAGTCTCTTAATTTAAAATTAAAGAAATAAAGTATTGCAAAGTGTTAAGAAAAAGCCAACCTGACATAAAAAAAAAATCAGATACTCTAGTCTACTACCCCCTTCTTGGAGCAGCGAAAAATCAAACTTGTAAGTCAACGCGATCAAAAGATAGGGCCGTTTATGTCGCATATTTTGCGTTCTAAAAGGGAATCAAGGGAGCTTGAGGGTACTTCCCGTTGACATACTATCATGAAATTTCACAAAAAGCAATGTCTTACAGTAAAAAAAAATTAAAACCGGTAAATATGTATAGCTTTGCTGCGTTTTATTGCTTTGCTTTTTGAAGCTTTTGTTTCTGCCTACCCCCCTAGCAAAATAACATGGGTTTATGTATGTGTGTATGTATAACAAAATTCCTACAAGCATATACGGAACACTCGGTGCGCTAGTCCAACTCGCATTTGGCCAGTTTTATTTTATTTGATTCCAAAAATACAGTAATGCATGATGTTACCGGCATTGTCTCGATATCAAAACAGTACAAAGAAAAAAAAATTTGATCAAATTTATGTAAAATCGACAATATATGGGCGGTAACTAGCAGTACGTCTAGTCTTCCGATGGAAGAAGGGAGATGGTGGAATTAGCCCGTGGAGCTCTTGCGCACACCATGCTGAATACCAGTATTTTACATCCCTAACACGAGGTAACGCACTAATTTAATATCTATTGTCATAATTATTGATTGTTTTATTTATTTTGATTTATTGATTTACGTTTGATTGAAATGATTTATTGCTTTAATAGTTTTTATTATCACGTTTTCTTTTTTACTGAAATGGGATGTTATTTTTTCCATATGCTTATGTACCGAATGTTGATTGTTTAATTGAATTTAATTTTATTTTCCGTGTGTGTTAGTTTTAATGAAATTTCGGTACAATATAAAAATAGTTTGTGTAATAAATGATATAATAATAATAATATTCCACAACTATCACACAACGCCATCTAGTCCCAAGCTAAGCAGAGCTTGTGTTATGGGTACTAGACAACTGATAAACATACTTATATATTTCTAAATACATACATATTATAGATAAATTACACCCAGACACAGAACAAATGATCGTGCTCATCACACAAACATTTTTAAAAATTCCATATAAAATATTAAAAAATATTTAGATTTTTTTTAATAATTTTTCCGTCGATAAAATTAAGCATAGATTCCCCCATTTCGATATGTGCACATTATAAAGAATCACACTGTATTAAGTAGGTACACTTCTGCCTAACCCTTCAGGGATAACGAACGCGATGTTATGTTATATCACGTGAAACTGACATTAATAGGGTATTTCCCCAAAAAAATCTAATTAGTCCGTCAGATAGATTTCCAGAAAATAATGGACACGTATTTTTTCTTTTTTTACGTAAACAAAGGATGAAAACGATACAGTGCTTTGAAAAGTCGTGTCAAGTCGTGTTACGTCACAAGGTTAGTACAATTTTACCCACAAAGTGACGTCAAAAGCCCCCACTCATAACTTTTGACACGTTTTATTATCGGCAGTTTATATCTATATATATAAAAGAAAGTCGTGTTAGTTACTTCACTTATAACTCAAGAACGGCTGAACCGATTTAGCTGAAAATTGGCAGGGAGGTAGTTTAGAGCCAGGAGAAGGACATAGGATAGTTTTTGTTCTTTTTTTTTTGGGTAAGTAGATAGTTAGGTTGTAGGTAGGTAGATAGGTAGGTAGGTAGTATTTAGGTAGGTAGTAGGTAGGTAGTAGGTAGGTAGTAGGTAGGTAGTAGGTAGGTAGTAGGTAGGTAGTAGGTAGGTAGTAGGTAGGTAGTAGGTAGGTAGTAGGTAGGTAGTAGGTAGGTAGTAGGTAGGTAGTAGGTAGGTAGTAGGTAGGTAGTAGGTAGGTAGTAGGTAGGTAGTAGGTAGGTAGTAGGTAGGTAGTAGGTAGGTAGTAGGTAGGTAGTAGGTAGGTAGTAGGTAGGTAGTAGGTAGGTAGTAGGTAGGTAGTAGGTAGGTAGTAGGTAGGTAGTAGGTAGGTAGTAGGTAGGTAGTAGGTAGGTAGTAGGTAGGTAGTAGGTAGGTAGTAGGTAGGTAGTAGGTAGGTAGTAGGTAGGTAGTAGGTAGGTAGTAGGTAGGTAGTAGGTAGGTAGTAGGTAGGTAGTAGGTAGGTAGTAGGTAGGTAGTAGGTAGGTAGTAGGTAGGTAGTAGGTAGGTAGTAGGTAGGTAGTAGGTAGGTAGTAGGTAGGTAGTAGGTAGGTAGTAGGTAGGTAGTAGGTAGGTAGTAGGTAGGTAGTAGGTAGGTAGTAGGTAGGTAGTAGGTAGGTAGTAGGTAGGTAGTAGGTAGGTAGTAGGTAGGTAGTAGGTAGGTAGTAGGTAGGTAGTAGGTAGGTAGTAGGTAGGTAGTAGGTAGGTAGTAGGTAGGTAGTAGGTAGGTAGTAGGTAGGTAGTAGGTAGGAAGTAGGTAGGAAGTAGGTAGGTAGTAGGTAGGTAGTAGGTAGGTAGTAGGTAGGTAGTAGGTAGGTAGTAGGTAGGTAGTAGGTAGGTAGTAGGTAGGTAGTAGGTAGGTAGTAGGTAGGTAGTAGGTAGGTAGTAGGTAGGTAGTAGGTAGGTAGTAGGTAGGTAGTAGGTAGGTAGTAGGTAGGTAGTAGGTAGGTAGTAGGTAGGTAGTAGGTAGGTAGTAGGTAGGTAGTAGGTAGGTAGTAGGTAGGTAGTAGGTAGGTAGTAGGTAGGTAGTAGGTAGGTAGTAGGTAGGTAGTAGGTAGGTAGTAGGTAGGTAGTAGGTAGGTAGTAGGTAGGTAGTAGGTAGGTAGTAGGTAGGTAGTAGGTAGGTAGTAGGTAGGTAGTAGGTAGGTAGTAGGTAGGTAGTAGGTAGGTAGTAGGTAGGTAGTAGGTAGGTAGTAGGTAGGTAGTAGGTAGGTAGTAGGTAGGTAGTAGGTAGGTAGTAGGTAGGTAGTAGGTAGGTAGTAGGTAGGTAGTAGGTAGGTAGTAGGTAGGTAGTAGGTAGGTAGTAGGTAGGTAGTAGGTAGGTAGTAGGTAGGTAGTAGGTAGGTAGTAGGTAGGTAGTAGGTAGGTAGTAGGTAGGTAGTAGGTAGGTAGTAGGTAGGTAGTAGGTAGGTAGTAGGTAGGTAGTAGGTAGGTAGTAGGTAGGTAGTAGGTAGGTAGTAGGTAGGTAGTAGGTAGGTAGTAGGTAGGTAGTAGGTAGGTAGTAGGTAGGTAGTAGGTAGGTAGTAGGTAGGTAGTAGGTAGGTAGTAGGTAGGTAGTAGGTAGGTAGTAGGTAGGTAGTAGGTAGGTAGTAGGTAGGTAGTAGGTAGGTCGTAGGTAGGTAGTAGGTAGGTAGTAGGTAGGTAGTAGGTAGGTAGTAGGTAGGTAGTAGGTAGGTAGTAGGTAGGTAGTAGGTAGGTAGTAGGTAGGTAGTAGGTAGGTAGTAGGTAGGTAGTAGGTAGGTAGTAGGTAGGTAGTAGGTAGGTAGTAGGTAGGTAGTAGGTAGGTAGTAGGTAGGTAGTAGGTAGGTAGTAGGTAGGTAGTAGGTAGGTAGTAGGTAGGTAGTAGGTAGGTAGTAGGTAGGTAGTAGGTAGGTAGTAGGTAGGTAGTAGGTAGGTAGTAGGTAGGTAGTAGGTAGGTAGTAGGTAGGTAGTAGGTAGGTAGTAGGTAGGTAGTAGGTAGGTAGTAGGTAGGTAGTAGGTAGGTAGTAGGTAGGTAGTAGGTAGGTAGTAGGTAGGTAGTAGGTAGGTAGTAGGTAGGTAGTAGGTAGGTAGTAGGTAGGTAGTAGGTAGGTAGTAGGTAGGTAGTAGGTAGGTAGTAGGTAGGTAGTAGGTAGGTAGTAGGTAGGTAGTAGGTAGGTAGTAGGTAGGTAGTAGGTAGGTAGTAGGTAGGTAGTAGGTAGGTAGTAGGTAGGTAGTAGGTAGGTAGTAGGTAGGTAGTAGGTAGGTAGTAGGTAGGTAGTAGGTAGGTAGTAGGTAGGTAGTAGGTAGGTAGTAGGTAGGTAGTAGGTAGGTAGTAGGTAGGTAGTAGGTAGGTAGTAGGTAGGTAGTAGGTAGGTAGTAGGTAGGTAGTAGGTAGGTAGTAGGTAGGTAGTAGGTAGGTAGTAGGTAGGTAGTAGGTAGGTAGTAGGTAGGTAGTAGGTAGGTAGTAGGTAGGTAGTAGGTAGGTAGGTAGGTAGGTAGTAGGTAGGTAGTAGGTAGGTAGGTAGGTAGGTAGTAGGTAGGTAGTAGGTAGGTAGTAGGTAGGTAGTAGGTAGGTAGTAGGTAGGTAGTAGGTAGGTAGTAGGTAGGTAGTAGGTAGGTAGTAGGTAGGTAGTAGGTAGGTAGTAGGTAGGTAGTAGGTAGGTAGTAGGTAGGTAGTAGGTAGGTAGTAGGTAGGTAGTAGGTAGGTAGGTAGGTATGTATTTAGTAGGTAGGTAGGTAAGTAGTAGGTAGGTAGTAGGCAGGTAGTAGGTAGGAAAAAGGGCATTGCAAGGCATGCGGGTTCAGCTAGTTAATTAGATAAAACAAAAAACACGTATTCAATATTTTTCGATAATCTAACAGACCGACTAATTAGATTTTTTTAGTGAAGTGCCATAATTGTGCACGAGGTTTTAAATGTATACCTATTTGCAGATTTAATTCGTCACAGCTATAAGCCCTTATCACCAGAAGATCCATAATAAACAATTCCCTTACTTGGCTTTAGCATCACGAATGACAAACACGTACCAAATAACTTGTACACCATGTTCGCGTCTAATCTCTTGTGATTAATTCGCTGCGGTTTTCAGACCGTCTTGTGGGTCCCTAAGGAAACCCTAGCTTAAGTGTTGGAAGGCTTTCAGGCTGTGGTAGTAAACTGGTATAGATGTTTGCTTGATTCAGTGGAAAGACAGTGAAAAATTATATGTATATTTACATTAATGTAACCATTTGACAGTAATTGATAGGCACTATAGGTAAGCCACTGTCATTTATTTTAAAAGATACGCAATAGCCCTGCTGGTCACGTGAAGAATCGACCAACCCTTTGGCAATTTCCTGAAATATTAAGTGGGCACTCGGACCCCATGGCCCAAGTGTTTAAACCCCAAACGGCTCAAACACATAACTACTGTATTATTGTGTATTGTATTTGCGCCGTTTGAGGTTTTATAAATATATAGGGTGTAATCAGACCCTTCACTATGCTGCCACCCAAGCATTATGTATATCAAACTAAGTAACCCTAAGCAAAAATTCTTACTGGAAAATGATTATTTTTTTGGGGTAAAAATCACGTTTTACAGATGCTTTGATAAATGTCACGGTCGGAGTTTATTGGTACCGGTCTTACAAGATAACCAATAAAAAAATATTGAGTTTAAAATTTTAAAGTTTGAGTTAATACTTACAAACTCCTTTTTTTGCCCAATATATATTCTTTTTCGGTCGGTCACTGAGTGAGATTTCAAATATTATATTTAAAACGAACAGCTAGACGTAACCGGGCCAAAACTTTGTCTCACCAAGAAGTCTGGACCACGTCCAAATTCCGTATTAGACTTTCGAGAAAGCATGTCGAACGCTACGAATTCAAAATTGGAATGTTTAACAAGTTTTTGAAAGGAATAAAAAAAAGTTTAAAGGATTTCTGTTCTTTTTTATTTAACATGTAAAAGTTTGGTATAAAAGAGAACTGATGCCGGTTCGCTCTGTGCATAGTTCGTGGCAGTTTTAGTCTACACATGCAGTCAACAAGGCAGTAGGCACAGTTTCATATTTCCTCAATACACCGTATCAGCACCGTCATGGTATAAGACGGTCGTACGCGGTAGTGGCTAGACTCCCTTTTTTCTAGCAGGTGGGAAGTCATCAAATGACTCCTCTTGCTCTGGGCAGAGTGGTAGGGAGTGTCAGATTTCTACCGACTAAAAACCACCCATGATCCTTCTTAGCCCTTTGTGTCGAGTCCGCGGAATCTCTTTCAAACAACCCTCAGCCCCGAAACCTTCACAGATGTAATTGGTAACCCAACGTAACATCACGCCTGTAATCCCAGAACGTTAAGGCAAAGGTGTATTTTATTAGGGCAGTTTTTTTTAAGTCATATGTAATAATTATGGAGCCTATTGTCATCAACTGGGCACAAATTCAGACCTCTTGCCAGCTACTACTGAAAAATCACTGACGGAAAAACTCAAAATAGTTTGCCCGAACCGGGAATTGAACCAAAGACCTCATGCTTTGCAGTCGCGCTTGGGGCAACTAGACCATAGAGGCAGTGGAAATAAGAAAAGAAAAAGAAAAGAAGAAGTATTTATTGTTTCAGACAGGATTTATTATAAAAAATATTATAATTATTTTTATTATAATTATTATATTTTTTATTTTTATTATAATTATTATTTTTATTTAAATATAATATTTTAGTATATTAATATAACATTTAATAATAAATAATTGTAGTTACTATCGTTTTCTAAGTCAAAAAAATGTAAAGATTAAAATAAATGTCAATTTTAAATCTCGAAGGGAATTTGACCTTTCCCTAGTAACGAAAGAAAATAATAAAACTTTTGTTCAACAAGGTCAGCGGTATATTTTTAAAACAATTTTCCTGTGTTATAAAAATGCCGTTTTTTTCCTCTAATTTTTTATTAGAATTATCTCCAATCTTGGGTACAAAATGTTTTTTCGTATTAAAAATCTCTACTACAAAATGTTATGCTATTCAAGATAATTATTTATTTACAGTATTTATAAGGTAACTTTATTTCAATTACTCTTATATTTTTTGTCAATTCAACTTTAATCAGTTCCTTATTACTGAGGATCGTGGTCACTGGAACACTTTAAATAGACAATCTGCCTCTATTGATCCGATCCATCACCACTTGCTAAAATTTGCTTGAAGACGTAGTTTCCTTTATTTATTCGGATCATTCGTCTTGGCGACCGGCCTTGTAATCTCTAGCGACAATGGAACAATAAAATCAGTTAGTGAAGAAATTTCTGGTCGCAATGAAACAAAACAAACAGTAAAATTAAATCTGGAAATTCAGAATCCAAAGCAATTAAAAGAAACATGATTCAATTAACTTTATCAGCCTTTAATTTTGACCAACTTCAAAAAATGGTTGGTTTAGTTTTTTTTTTAGTAGCTGTGCTTGTGGAATATCCAAGCACGACTACTAAAAATAAATCAAAACCAACAATTTTCGACTCCCCCATGTGTGTCAGACTTCTACTGACTAATAACCACCCATGTTCCTTCTTAGCCCTTTATGTCGAGGCCGCGGTATCTCTTACAACATCCCGCAGCCCCGACGGGCGTCGGTCCTTGCCTAGATGTCAGCTGCATGTTGCTGACATCTCTTCGAGGCGCGCGTGGAACATGGACGCGCCATCGACACGGCCTGTCGTCGTCATAAGACGGACGGACGGCGAGCTAGCCCTTTACTCACCGTCCACAGGCCCGCATCTACGGTGGCTGGAAGCCGTCACGTGGCCCCAGACACCCGAAGCGTCATTTCAGCCCGTTATCACCTACTGTTTTGTATAGGCCTCCCCTTTCTTCTGCCACTCTGATACCCTAAAAGATATTTATTTTTCGTTCATGGAACTCTTGTACCGCAACTTTAACTTGCACATAGCTACTTGCGTTTAATGACCGTTTTATTTGCCTTGCTAAGAGTAATTAATGAAACAATGTTAAAACTGCAGTTTATAATCGACTGCACAATGCTGTACGATCAATACAAAAATTATGTCGTGCTATTTTTTTTTATTTTGTTCATACTTCTATGTACGCTTGTGTATTTTGTTGTGGTAAACGCGATAACTACTCCAGAAGATAGATATAAGTCTCAATCCATTTTGGATTAGGTTTTGTTATTTCGCGGTTGAACTGTTACCCGATGTTGTCAAAATTGGTGATTTTTTAGCTAAACTTCTCACTGGATACAGAAGATTGTGGTTAGCCACGGTTTGTGTTTCCCGCTAGTTGTTTCTTGAGACTTTGTGCAGGGTGAAAAGTTTGCGCGAACACTTAGAAGTACGCAAAACATTTAGGCTATTCCTCACCACAGCATTCGCGTATGTAACAATCCCAGATTTTAATACAATACTAACGCAGTTGCCAGTTAGAAAATGTTTAAAGAAAAATTGATAACTAAACGACGGTAATTTTTTACTGCATTTTGCACTAGATGGTGTTAGTAGTATTGTAGTCAGCCTCAAAAGAAGCATCTATCGGAAAACTGACTCCAGCAGAAAGTTCTATTTCTTACAGGTAACGCAATGTCAAAATTTCATCGGTTTGCTAAAATTATCTTCATTACCATATTTTTTGCAATATTTATCACCAAAGAACAGGTTTTTATTCTTCTTCGTCGTGGCAGAGATTCCTCTCGTCATTCAAATAAATTGATGTCGATCACAACCGAACGACCCAAACTAGAATGGGACAACGGTAGGCAGACTATGATGATTGCAATCACAACTCGCTACGAAAACTCCTCACGCACCCTCCCACAACCATCAACCAAGCGACCGGTTCTTGACAAACAAAATTTTAAATATATCCTACAGTGGTCAGACCCAGAAAGAGATCCCTTTAATCTTATGGGTAAAGGACAAGATCAGTTTTTGGCAAAGGGCTGCCCTGTCAATAATTGCTTTATTGCTAATGTTCCGTTAAGCAATGTAACCGAGTATGATGCCATCTTATTTCATGCCCCTGAGATTAATCAAAACAATATAAGTGTTCCACCCGAGAGATTACCATACCAGAAATATATATTTGTAAGTAGAGAATCTCCAACTTACTATCCCCTAAAGTCACACATTTACGACGGGATATTTAACTGGACTTACACATATAAACTAAATTCCGACATATATTTCGGTTTTATTAGCATTAAAAACAAAGAAGGTGAGGTCATTGGCCCTAAAAGAGATATGCATTGGTTGGACATTAAAGATATGAAAGATATAGACAGTGATTTCAAAAGTAAGTTGAAGAGTAAAAGACTAGCAGCTGCTTGGTTTGTTTCGAATTGTTATTCAATGAACCTAAGGGAAAAAGTGGCACTATTACTGCAGAAAGAACTGGCAAAATACAACTTGGTACTAGACATTTACAGCGACCATTGTAAGTGGAAAAAAATAAAGAGTTGTCCCAAAGATAAACGAAAGAACCGATCAGGCATGGAGTGCTTGCGGAAAATAGAGACGGATTACTTCTTCTATTTGTCATTTGAGAACTCCCATAGTGATGACTATGTCACGGAGAAGTTACTGAATGCGGTGCAGCACTATGCTGTGCCAATAGTCTATGGTGGGGCTAACTACACCAGGTGAGATTACAAATTAGATTACAATTTTTTATATTTTTTATTACAAACATGTTTTCTTTCTTTCTTTCTTTATGGCATCTTTTTGTCTTCATTCCACATGATTTGGCATTTTTTTGTTATTGTGTTTATAATTGCCAGGACAAGGTTTGTCATATATTGTCGTATTGTGTGGTTAGTGCCTAACCTTGTGTTAGAGCTTCTATGCCGAACATGGGTTTTCTACTGGGACCAGTTGCTGATTTTCTTGCAATGATGATGGGCGGGACGGGGATGTCGGTGGGCCACCAATCACTACATAAAATATTATGTATGAAACAAAGTCCTCCGTCGCGTTTTTCTGTCTGTCTGTCTATTCGCTATAAACTCAAAAATTTCTGCACTGATTTTCATGCTGTTTTCACCAATTGATAGAGTGGTTTAATGTAACTCGTTGGTATAAAAAAAAAGGTTTTAGTATCTAATTTCCACGCGCCCGAAACCGATGGGCATTAGCTAGTTACTAATACAAATTAATAAGTGTGTACCCAAGAAAGTTTATTTTAGTAAATAATAATATACTCCTATTAAATCCTCTTTTTTATCCTCCTAATCTAAATCTAAAACCTTGTTTATAGTCGGGATCAAGAAAATAATTTCATTTTTCAGATTCCTACCAGACGGTTCCTATTTGCACGCAAAGGAACTTGGTATAAGAAACCTTGCGTTAGCAATGATTAATGCCATCACACATAAGGAAGTATATTACGAATTCTTTAAATGGACCAATCACTATTCGTATCATGATCTAGAAGATGCGCCAGAGTCTGACTACATGTGTGCATTGTGTCGAGCAATCAATGATGATCACTTTGTGAAACAAATACGTGTGTATAGAAATATGCGAGGATGGTGGAAATCTTATTCTAGTTAGAAGTTGTAAATTATTATAATAGAAGGTTTATGCTGTTTTAATTTCTGTCAGGATGTGTTTTTTAAACAACGTTTTATAGACTTTATGCTTTACACTTCGATATTTTGTTGAAAATCATTAAAATAAGACTACTGTGACAAATCATGTGACATCGATATTATAAACTTGCTTTTGTTTTTCTTATATTAAAAATGTTAAAGTAACCAAGTTTTTAGTTTGTATGCAAAAACAAGTGATGTGCTAATCACAAGTAACTAAGGAAATAGATAAGAAATTGATGATTTCCGTCTTCAATCCCATTTTTTTTAGCCTGTACTGTTCTACAGCTAGCCTTCCATGTGCTCTTTTCTCTTGCCGCCTTGAACCAGCCCTGGCTAAACGTGTCCAGTTCGTCTCACCACCTTCGGAGCTGGCCTCGGCGGCACCGTCCATCTTCCGGCAACCATTGTGTAAATACTTTTGATCAGCGGTCATCGTCCATGCAGCTGATGTGATCCGACCAAGCCCATTCTAGCTTTTTTTGGAGTTGGGACATCATCAAATAACCTCTCCCGCTCTTGGGCAAAGCGAAAGGGAATGTCAGACTTCTACTGACTAAAAACCACCCATGTTCCTTTTTAGCCCTTTATGTCGAGCTCGCGGTATCTTTTGCGAACAACCCGTAGACCTGACGGGGCCTAGAGCAGCCTTATTGCCCGTTTTATTAGTATTTCCATAAACTCGAATAAATACTACGAGTGTTTCTGATTAGCTTAAATTACCTTTACCAATAAAACGCATGTAAAGAGTCATTAAAATATTAATTTTGCTTCGTCTAGTGGTCACTAGCAGGACTGGTGAGCATAATTTAAGGTCGTGGGTTCGATTCCCAGATCACAAATCTACAGTGTGATTCTTTATAATGTGCACATATCGAAATGGGGGAATCTATGCTTAATTTTATCGACGGAAAAATTATTAAAAAAAATCTAAATATTTTTTAATATTTTATATGGAATTTTTAAAAATTTAGTCTGCTACTGTGACCCCAGTGTAAACAAAACGGTGTAACTTTTAAACTAAATTATCTATCGCGATGAAACAAACTCCATAATGATTGGAAGCAATTAGGCGTCCTCGTAAAATGAAAATTGTGGAAAAAAACTACCCTCAATTGAAAATAAACACGTTTTTTGATCAAAAAAACTTTTTTTTTTCATAACTTTTTACATAAAATTGTTTCATCGCGATAGATAATTTAGTTTAAAAGTTACACCGTTTTGTTTACATTGGGGTCACAACAGCGGACAACATTTTTGAAAATTCCATAAAAAATATTAAAAAATATTTAGATTTTTTTAAATATTTTTTCCATCGATAAAATTAAGCATAGATTCCCTCATTTCGATATGTGCACATTATAAAGAATCACACTGTATATCTCAGCAGCAGCCACATGGTCAAGATTTTATTTATCCCAGTTGATAGCAATAAGCTTGCCCCCTATTAAATGGGACTTAAAGATAGCTGGTAAAATGTGAGTGTACTATGAAGTACACCAATCTCTTCGGGGATTACAGGCGTGATGTTGTGTTATGTGAAATTAAGTGATCAAGCTATTTCACCAAAAAAATCGAATTAGTCGGTCAGATAGATTTCTAAAACATAATGGACACGTATTTTTTTATTTTTTCACGTAAATAAAAGATGAAGACGATACAGTGCGTCGAAAAGTCGTGTCAAGTCGCGTGACTTCACAAGGTTAGTACTTTTTTACCCACAAAATTACGTCAAAAACCCCCCACTCAAGATCTTTGACACGTTTTATTTTCGTCAATTTATATTAATTTGATAAAACATTAAACACGTATTCAATATTTTTCGATAATCTAACAGACGGACTAATTAGATTTTTTTGGTGAAATAACCTATTGAACAGAATATGTTTGATAGTCTTATTTTATGCTTTCGTATCAAGTTGGTAGGTACTATGATGTTTTATGTGTACTGCTTATATTTTATATGCGCCCGTCGTACCATTGGCTACTAGCACAAAGTGTAGGGTGAAATAAACAATTTATGGACTTCCTCTTGGCAAAAAAAAACTTACATTCCAAGTATAAAAAAAAAACTTGGCATTGTATATAAAATTCCCTATTTTTATATCAACTAATTTATTGAGGTTTTTTATTATTAGTGATTAGATGACAAACTTATGCTTTCAATATAATATTGTCACTGTTTAGAAGTTGGCCACTTTCGTAAATGATTTTAATATTTCTACACCGGCAACGGTAGTGTATGTGATACTGTTTTATATTAAGATCTTGTACCTACCATATACTCAGAAATAAATACTATTCTATTCTATTCTATATTTTACACCAGTGCGAGGAGACCAGTTGGAGAACCCAAATTACCATCATAGCTAGCTGGAGTGCAGAATGGTAGACGTAGAACCGATGACTGTTATAGAGTAGAATATAATGCAGAAGGTATTTGCAGACGTACGATAGACTATGTAGAGCAAAGCATTTAAACTGCAGCTGCATTAGAGTATCCGAAAAACGAAATAACTATATTATTTTAATTTAGTACCAGCCCGGCCGGCACACTACTCCCAAACCACTGTAATTCCTAAAAGCCAGAATCAATAGTGGCAACCACCAGAATAACGCCGACATATTGAAGGTCGATACAGTCCCAGAAAAACGATCCCGCAACAAATCGAAAGTACGATCTGAGTACGAGTATGGTGCCTATGCGGAAGTCAGAAGCATAATTCTCTCCAAATCAGCAGTGGAGAGCTGTAAACTGATGATGATAATGACACCACCCGTAGTGATGAGTCAGGACACTAGCGTGAATTAGGGTTACGATATTTCTTCAACTAATAATTCAAAAACAATGACTCAGTAGAAACTAAAGGTCCCTTGCTTAAAAATTAATGTAACCTATACCAATCCTCGTATTTTTAGCTCGTTTATGCTATGACAGTAATAGGGTACGTCACCCTAATATAAAGACATTGCTTGGGCCAGTAACACGGAGCGAGTAATCGTTTCGCCTCGATCGATAGAGTAGGCATCCAGAATACGAATTACTCGATAACGCAATGTAATATATTACTCTATAAAGTATGTTTTACTAAGCTGTATGGAATTATGGAGTCTTGTGCGAGGGAATTAAGGATATGGAATGTTGCAGCTTTTTTGTGAAGTTATTAACACAAATAATTTAAAAAAAAATATAAAAAAAAAATGTTTGTGAACGCACCCACGATACAGGAGAAATCCCTAGTGTGGGGCAACGTTTTTAAAAAAAAAATACTGCGTTGTGGTCCTGTGGTTGCAGTTAAGCATGAGGCCTTTTTTTTTTTTTGGCGGGTGTAAAATCATCGAATAACCCCTTCCGCTCTTGGGCAGAGCGAAAGGGAGTGTCAGACTTCTACTGACTAAAAACCACCCATGTTCCTTCCCCGCCCTCCATGTCGAGGCCGCGATAACCAGTGTACAACCCGCGGCCCAAGCATGAGGCCTTGAGTTCGATTCCCATGAAGAGGCTAAAGGGTTATCTTTTTTTCCGGAATTAGGAATTACGCAGTATTGGTCCGAAGTCTTGTTTTGTGCATGGTTTCACTACTGGTTAAATGATAATTATGAGCTTCTGCAAAGGACCTTTGTAACCAAATCGCTGACTACCAAATATCTCCACGTAAACGTTCTTTAAAATCGGCTCCTGAAAACCAGAGCTTCGTAAAAGCATATGAAATATTCAGATCGCTTAAACCTAGTAAGACCGTTGTCCGATAAATTGCTGGAATCTTTGGTTGTTCCTTTTGCAGAATCTTATTAGAAAATATTTTTCTTGCTTTTTATGTTCCTAGAATATTATATACTAGGAATTTGATAAAATATAAGTAGTTCTAGTTAATTACGATGCAAGGCCTATCACGAGCACACGGTGTGGTATACACGTTTCATGAATACGTGGATTTAACAGAAAAATATACATAATTCATAGTAATAATGTACTATTGATGTTATTGATGGTGGAATTAAATTGTTTGCAGCAAGAAAATAATTTAATTAAAATACTATAAAAAACTGCGTTATTTTTTATTAAAAAAACAACGTAAACCATAGGGCCCTCTGTATTTCTATTGATGTAGGTTTTTTATAGAACAAAAAATGTCGTTTTCCAAACATGTTTGTTTAATGTTACATAATTATAATTCTCATGCCAACACAAGGGTTTAATACAGCAATGAAGGAAATGTATAAAAAATAAAATATGTTTGGTCAAAGTATCAAAGAGCTTTCAATGGGCTTTTGTAAGGTAAACATAATATTATGTTTTTATATTATTTTTATTTTCACCTTTTATAAAAATGTTTTTGTTTAGAAGTGTCAGTTACACAAAACAATGATGTTGGCATGTTTACAATATATGAATATTTAATTCAAACAAGGCTGGACAACTGGACATGGTCGTTTTGGTATCCTTTTAAATTATCAAAGAAAAAATTTATAAAAAGGCATAAATGCTACCATGTTTCTTCTTGTTTCTCGTGGAAACTGGATTTAAATGAACATAAAAGGGAAAAACTTAGAGCAATGGTGACCCAGTGATATCGGCTCTGACTTACCGAGATCAAAATAATGAAGGGAACTTTGTAAGGATACCACCGTTTTCTAGATCCAAAATAATCGGCCGTTATTGTCCCATGAGGCGACACAAATCCTGACCACATGACTGGTACTGCAAAAATTGTCTTTTTGTGGATTTAGGGATATGAAGAAGAAACATGGGTGGTTTTTAGTCAGTAGAAAGAATTCTGACACTCCCTTTCGCTCTGCCCTAGAGCGGGAGGGGTTATTTGATGATTTCCTACCCAACAAAAAAAAAGGCCTGTTGCTACCACAAATCACTTAATCACTTATACGTTTTATGCTACATTTATTTTCGACTATTTCTGTACATTGTTTGATGATGGCGAAAAGTTATTTAATTTGAATTTTGTTTCTAAACATTTTTTAATTTATAATAGTAAAAGGGAACTTAATTATGGGAAAAACTAAACTTGGAATCACTTTTAAGTATATCTGTAATATTAATTTACTTGGGAACAATACAGAGTAATTGACATGTAATAATAATTGAACAACGAAAAAGCCATGGCGTAAGAAAAAGTTTTTAAAAACACATGTGTCTCCGATGAGGTCGGAGCACAGAGATCGTAGGTCACAGGGCACGCACTGCGCTTGCCGGATTCCTTACTTCCTTACAATAGGTTTGCACCATTGCATTGTGACCCAAAAAAATATTTTTTTAATTTAATTTAACCATGTATTCAAAATTTGCCTTTCCCACTAAATGTTTTATTTCTGTCCCAAACGAAATAAATAATTTCAAACAATAACATGTTTTTTGATCAAAATTCAAATTAAATAAGTTTTCGCCATTTTTCAAACCAATACCAATTTGGTTATAGAACAGAACTTTTGTGTGTAATAAAAATAATTTATTGATGCCAAGTAAAACCATAACACCAGATTTTTTTTATAACTTTTTATAATTTAGTGTCAGTAGTGGGCAGGGCACATTGCTCGCAGAACGGATGGCCAATGGGGCCGGAAAGCTCTGGAGTAGCGATCGCAAACCGGAAGATCGCGTTGGAAGGCCTTCCACTAGGTGGACCGATGACCTTGCAGGGACCCGCTGGATGCGAGACGAGACGCACGGGACCGGCTCTACTGCACAGTTCTACGATAAAACTAGTGGGAATGATCTGATATTTCTCATCATCATCATCATCATTTCCGCCAAAAAACATCCACAGCTAGACATGGGCCTCCCCCAGGTGTCGCCACATTGACCGGTCCCGTGTGTCTCGTCTCGCACCCAGCGGGTCCCTGCAACCTCATCAGCAAATTCGGTCTGGCCAGCCATAATAGCTTGTAAGGGTGGCCGTTACCGAAATCGGTAAGGAGGTCTATTTATATTCATGGACATTAAACACAACGGGCTAAATATGGTGGTACTTGTTAGGTGCACTTTCGCCTATTCATTCGGGTATTACAGGGTGTGATATTATGATGTTATGTAATCACCACAATCACAATTCAATCCAATCACACACACAATCACAATCCAATCTGGTGTTGTGTGCCAGCTAATTTTACAATCACAATTTTGATAACCAAATTATTCGTATCCATCAATGGTTAAAGAGAAACTGATAAATTAATCGATGAAAAATGGTAATAAAAAGAAAGACTGTATACACTCATTAAACAATTGGCGAGGCCATTGCCACTTCAACTTGTTTATTCTATAAACCCTATGGCCTTGTACTTAAGGGTTATTTACCCACGCACACCGACAAACCTGCGGGAGCCATTAGAGATAATTGAATGAACTGCGATGTCATAACAATTCAACGTCAAAACTGTTTGTGTTTTGAGAAATAATAAGTTTTAAGTAAACGCCTAAGGCATCGGTCCCAAAGCCAGCGATATACAAGATGTGGGTAGAGACGAAAGAAAGAAAGAAATAAGAAATCTGCTTAACGTTTTCCCGGCTAGGTTGGCTTCAAGTCCAACTAAATGCAGCTAATTACCAATATTAAATACTAGCTGTTACCCGCTACTCTCGTCCGAGTAAAATTGTTATTATAAAAGTATTACTTCCTTATTTGAATAGGATATTATTGAAATTTTATACAGGTTTAGATTTTTTAAAATGAAATAATTAAGAGCATTAAGAGTTCTCTAACCCTTTTGTTTTCAAATTAAAGTAAGTTTCTCCTTATAACATCAGCTATCTGCCAGGAAAAGTCCTGTCAAAATAAGTTATCCGGAACAAACAGACAGCCGGAACCACAAAAAAATAAACAGCAGAGACATAATATTCAGAGCAGGAATATATTTAAGAGCTAATCGCTTGCTCGTCAGCGCGAGCGGTGGGACAGGTGCCTTTAATCCAGCGGTCGATAAGAAAGTGTTGACGTATTTAGTTTGATACCTGGTGGTGTAGAAATTATTGTGATTTTATTTTTTGTAATAATATTATTGCCCTACGTAAAGTTACAAACTTAATTTATAAGCAAACTGGCTACCAATAACAGTTATCCTCATGATCAAATCACAAATGCAAATGGTATTTTTTGCGTAGTCTCATCGACATGCAAAGAAAAAAAAAGGCTGTCTCGAGGTCGCAAGCGCCACTGTCGTGAAAGGGTCCGTTTGTGGTTAAAGTGCCTTGACAGTCGTTATTGGCAGTAAAAGACCCAAAAATCTGACATCCAGTCTTACCAAGATGTATCATTTAACCTATTGCTAACTGGTCTGTGGAAGTGAGATAGGCAGACGCTCCATGTAAAGGTTCAGATGCATTCGGTAAGGCTGGAAGCCGACTTCAAAATGGCTTGGATAAGGCTCGGCCGATGATGATGGTGAATAAAGCCAAAATCCCGAAACTAGTATTAGCAACTGCAGTACAACTCAGCAATTTTGTGATAGGTGTTTTCTTGAAGGTTAAAAAATCATCAAACTACTCCTCCGTCTATCACAAGCTGGGGCTGCGGGTTGAAGAAGAAGTCTGACACTCCCTTCCGCTAGGCCCAGCAGGGCTATTGCGTATCTTTTAAATGTCAGTGGCTATAATATTGTCCATGGATTAACTATCAAATTGGTTATGATTAAGTACAAAATGGAACCTTGAAAAAATGGAAAATTTGACAGTTAATTGATGGACACTATATGATAGACACTGTAATTTAAAAGATACTCAATAGCCCTGCTGGGCCTAGCTGAAGGGAGTGTGAGACTTCTTCTTCAACCCGCAGCCCCGGCTTGCGACAGGCCTCTTAACTACTTCGGCAACTGGGCTTATCTCAGTTGTATATGTTCCTGTGTGCCTATTGGCCTTGTTCTGTTCTGTTTCCTGCTCATATGGATGGTAGTGGAAAAGGCCTCTAAGCGTTTCTAAAAACAAACCTAGACATATAAGTTCAATGAATACCACATAGCTAGCTGTGTATCCTAAAACTCATTACACTGTGCAATAGTACGTGGAATCTTCATACAATTAGAGTAAACGGCTAGAAGCATGCAGTTTGAACGTAAAACTTCCACGTTGCTTATCATTAGAGCAAATACGATGTACGGTATTTAATGCGTGTGTAAGCTGTGTGTATGCAAGCTTAGTGAAATAGATAATGCATGAACCTCGTATTTTAGGCTTTAATAAACATAAAACAAAGCGATATTTTACAGGAGCTATGGTTCTAAATAATACACTGACGTGACACTGTTAATCTGACAGAAATATCAAAGGCAAGATCCCTTTAGGTTTGCAGACCACAGAGGTTGCATTCGATACAATAAGAATATCATCTCACTTAGGTAAACATAACATTACACCTGTAGCCCTCGAAGGGTTAGACAGAGTTGTAACGCCAGTTTAAGTCTAATGTATAAAAGCAGCGGTGGCGGCCTATTATACATTCAACAGCCATATTACATACACAAAATTAAATTCAATACAATAAAACATTCATTCACTTAATCAAGTTAAATTATAATAAGTCAGTCAATAAAATATACCTAGCATAAATCAATTTACATAATATTATTTTGTCAGTTGCCTCAACCTGCCACATGTCGCTTAGAACAGTGGGTGATGATGGCCGTTCTTAGCCCTTTGTGTCGAGGCCGCGGTATCTCTTTCCAAGAACCCGCAGCCGCAGCCGCAGCAGTAAGTCGTGACTTTGAACCTAGGCAGAAGCATTACACAGTGTAATTTATTTCGTCACCATTGCTCTTAAAAGCATTGAAGGGATTTTGTTTGCCCTAACATAATAGTCGAAATACTCTCGCACTCTTCTCGAATTTAATCAAAGTTTAAAATACTCTATTTTTATAAAATTCTGTTCATCTTTCCTCTTGCCGATATTGAATTACATAGTATCTAGTTTAAGTTCGATATAATACAACAATATTCCAGTTACCTTATTTTAAAACTTTTTTGTGTTTTCAAGTTATTCCGGTATTATATTGATTTTGTTCTAGCCATTATTTTGATAGTTAATTCCGGAGTTTGAAGGACAAAACAATCATAGAATCCATATGGAGTCTATGATTGTCAATTCGTGACGCTTAAGTTACTCCGGACTTTCAAACTACTGACTATTGGTAACGGCTAAGTATAGACTGTCGAAGAGATCCAAAAATGATACGTGGACTAACGCCTCAGTATTTAAAAAAAACTGTTAACTATCCATAGACCCACCTCTGCAAGTGTAGCTTAATCTCAAAGATTAACCCATACATCTGTTATTATTTAGCCAAGACCTCACTCATTAGTGTGATATTACACACGCTAAAGCTAAATACAACGTTATAATGAAGGTGTCAAAGCTCATTGCGTTTTACGATCAGCTTTCCGCGCAGTAATACTGGGATCTCATTCCGTTGTGGATTAAAACAGTATGTTCTGTTCCTAGTGGAGATTATGTATAAGTAAGAACATATTCCTTTGATATGTAACTAGTGAAATTTTGGTGTTCTGTGTCTGTTAGGTACGCCTCTGCCTAAGCTTGCCGGTATTACAAGCGTGATGCTATGATAAGTATTCCTTTTAAATTGGTTTGTGTTTTAGATTTTTGGATTTGAGTTGGTTTTGATGTCCATGACTACGTGCATAGTTTTACCCCATATGCTGCGAAGATCCTTGCATAATATGTAAAAATACCCTTAACGCAAACGAAGGACACTAGTTCTCCCCACCACTGCGATCATTATTTTGTCCTAAACCATACCTGGGAACTCCTTAGTTACGGAGATATTGGGGGTCAAAGTTCCAAAATTTTTACAGCTGTTTTTGTAAATACTCGTTTTTCAGGTTAAAACTTTACTCAAATTACCTCCATGATCCGTTTACCATTCAAAGCATCGACTAGCACAATGTTTAAGAGTGCTACTTTGAGTTTTACCGTAAAATGTGATATTAGCCCCAAAAAAAAATCGTTTCCCAGCAAAAATTTTTGCGTAGGGGTACTTAGTATGATGTACAGAATGCTTGGTTGACGGCTGTGTCATTGGTTGATTTACACCCTGTATATTATCCATTATTTTTGCTTACTCTTATTACATTCTTTAGCTTTGGAATCAGGTCAATATTGAATGTCAGAAAAACAAAGAAAGCCACAATCATGAAACATAATAACTTGGGAAGGACTGTAGTTGCACGTTCCAAAGCGTCCATCTCTATGGCGAAGAATATGCAAGAAATTTCTATCTTTTAAATTAAAGTTTGATACAAAATCTTGGTTACATTAGTATGACCATCTTTTCAGTTACGATTGCCGACAATCTACCTACTCCGAGGCAAAAATACCAACAAAGTATTCAACCACAAAAAATAACCCAGATATTTCAAAAAGTATTCTATATTTCTACTTAATCTACACAATGCGGAATCCCGGATACTTGTCATAGTATTTTTATCAACAGAGCTTTGAATAGCCCCGACATGCCCTCAGATTAACTTGGCATTCCCAGCACAATGAGATTCTCACCGAGAAATTCTTATTGAAGAATTTTAACATCAAAAAGATTATTAGGAACTTTTTGAACAGAATGTTTGTTAAGATTCACCGGATTTCTTTATCGGTCGAGTTGTTTTTAGTTGTTTATTGGGTAAATATTAGGAAAAATTGAGTTCTTGGCTTAGCAGTGGCCCAGTGGTGTCGGCCCCGACTTACGAACAGTAAGTCGTGGGTTCGAATCCAGGCAGGCGCATTACTTTATGTAATTTATTTCATCACCGCTGCCTTCAAAACGGTGAAGGAAAACATCGTGAGAAAACATGTCTTGGAATCAAAAAAATCGAAGACATGTGACATTTACCAACCCGCAATGGGCCCGCGTGGTGGATTATAGCCCATCCCTCTCCTAGAGTGGAGGCCTGAGTCCCTGCAGTGGGAACATTATAGGCTGATGATGATGATGAATAACAGCCATTCAGTGATCTTTAGGTTATGCTGCGCTTGCCTAGGTTGGTCTGTGAATGGGTGACCCATTACACACCGAGTTTCCTCAAGAGCACGTCAAGCCAATGGTACTGACTGTCATATACTTATATTTGATAGTTATTACAGGTAGTCAGTGGCCCGATAGTCTGTATGTCTGTCCCGATGTACAATGCAATAGGGTAGCTAACAAAAAAAAAATTAGTCCTTCAGATAGATTTCCAAAAAATATTGGACACGTATTTGTTACTTTTTCACTTTAACAAACAATGAAGACGATATAGTGCTTTAAAAACTCGCGTGACGTCATATTCTAACACTTTCGTATGACATTTTTTGACCGGTCAGTGACGTCACAAACCCCCACTCAAACCTTTGACGCGTTTTAGCTTCGTAAATTTTTATTGATTTGATAAAACAAAAAATACGTACTAATTAGAATCATATTTTTTATTCAGTAAACATGCCTATTAGTCTTACCAAAGGGTATCCTATTACCCAGTACCGAGTTGTGGAGGTCAGATAGGCAGTCGCTCCATGCCACTAAAAAACTATGCTACAGAGAAATTCCTGATAAAAAAAAACCAATATACCTAGAAATCGAAGTCAGGAAAAATGTGTAATACTCAAATGTACAACACGACACAAGACGTACGGCGATGCGCCATCGTTTCATGGTGGACATCCCACCCATTCGCACTAAACGTTTTGGGAACACTTTCATTGTGCGTACAGCTAAGGAGTGGAATTCCCTGCCGGAGTCTGTATTTCCTGATAAGTATAACCTAGGGGTCTTCAAGTCAAGAGTGAATAGGTTACTTCTAGGTCAGCGTGCTACATCTTCGACCACATCGTCACTTAACATCAGGTGAGATAGTGGTCAAACGCGAGCCTATCTGCAATAAAAAAAAAAAAAAAAAATGTAAACGAGTTTGTCCTTATTCCCGTAAAGAAAATAGTCTAGCTCAAAGGCCTCTACACATAAGCAATTCAAGGCATGTCTAGCGCGGAAACACTTACTTTAGTAGAAACGTTATACAAGAAGAGAAAATGATTTTGTTCTGCGCACGTTTATTGTTATGTGTTCTACGAATGTGCTGCCTCTTCCAGTTTATGCGGTTTGTAAGACAGAGAGAAGCCATGTTGCTAGGGGAAGGAAATTACTGTTAAGAATAGGCAATAGGGTATTTGACAAAAAAAAATCTAATTAGTCCGTCTTATAGATTACCAAAAAATATTGGACAAGTATTTTTTTCTTTTTTCACGTAAACAAACAATGAAGTCGATGCAGTGCTTTGAAAACTCGTGTGACGCCATAATCTAAGACATTAGTATGACATTTTTTAGCGGTCAATGACGTCACCAAACCCCACTCAAATCTTTGGCGCATTTTATCTTCGTCAATTTTTATGGATTTGGTAAAACAAAAAATAAATTTGCAATATTTTTGGATAATCTAACAGACGGACTAATTAGAATCACATTTTTTTAAGTTATTAAGCATCCCTATTCCCGTTTTTTTAGAGAACGCTTTCCAATTACGCATAAATATTTAAAGGGTTTTTGTGACGTTGTACTATTTGCAGATGATACCTCTCTTATCTTTAAAGTAGATAGGAATAGGCACGATTTTGACGACGTAAACAGCACGCAATCAATGGTCACGGATTGGTTCACAACAAACAACCTTGTTCTTAATGCCAAGAAAACTAAAATAGTTAAGTTTGCTTTAACCAATGAAATCTAGGTCCCAATATTATCCTCGCCAATCAGTAGCTAGAAACTGCCGACTCTGCTGTACTTCTGGGCATAACAGTAGATGCAAAATTACAATGGGGTTTACATAATATATCAAGCCTAGCGGGAAGGCTAAGTTCAGCCGCATACGCCGTCAGAAAAGTAAGACAATTCACTGACGTTGAGACAGCACGGTTAGTCTACTTTCGTTATTTTCACAGCGTTATGTCATACGGTATTCTCCTGTGGGGCAAAGGTGCTGATATATTCAAAATATATTTGTTCTGCAGAAGCGAGCGGTTCGTGCAATTTATCAGCTGGATGCCCGAGTTTCTCTTAGAGATTTTTTTTAAGGAGATTGGTATACTCACGGTTGCTTTTCAGTTCATCTTTGCCAACATTTTATATATCAAACAAAATATCCACCTGTACACTAAAAACAGTGATATTCACAACTTTAACACTAGAAATAAGCATAAACTACGCACTCCTTTTCACCGGCTTCAGAAAGTTCATAATTCATTCGTCGGGCATGGTATAACATTTTATAACAAGCTGCTATCTTTTTTTCTAGACTTGCCATTTAATGCGTTTAAAGCCAAAGTAAAATCTAAACTATGTTTAAAAGCTTACTATTCCAGTAACGACTACTTAAATGATAAGAATAGTTGGTCGCTGAGTTGAACACAAGACAATGTTTGTTATTTATGTTCTTTCTCCAAGATTAGTTTACTAATATGTTGTCTTTTTTTTCTTGCTTTTTGTGTCTGTAGTCATTAACTTGCCTTACTATTGTATCGAGTTTTTTTTTTAGTGAAAGCGTGGTCTTTCAACATTTCATATTTCTATTGTATTAGTCAGGCCCGTCGTTAGTAAGGGCGTTTTAAAAATATGTTGAAAATAACAGCCTTTACATTCCTACCTTAGAGATGGGCCTAAAATGTCTTATGCATGTGCATACGAGTATAATTTTACCGACCGCCTTTCCTTCTAGACGGAACACCGCAAGACTGCTTCACTTTGTGTATCTTTGAATATCATCATCATCTACCTAGCCTCTTCCAAACTATGCCGGCATCACTGCCCTGTCAGATCAGAGCCCGATTGCCTTTCAGGAGTGCGATTCACTAAGGCAAAACATCTTTACAACCAAGATATCATCGTTGAAACATCTGATGAAAACTTATCGGTATTCCGTAGTTAAAACTGCGCGATCGTAGCGCCTCAACGATGTCGACGGCGCGACATAGAACTAAAATATGTTTGCGAATGTATGAAAAACGGTATTCAGAAACACAAAACATCCTCGCCTTCAACGACAACGACGCCTTCGCCTTCGATTTTAACTGTCAAACCGTAAAGCTTGTAAATTGTAGATGTTTCCTTGGATGTAGACCTTAAAGTGTAAGTAAAACAAGTTATTTTTTAATTAAAATGCTTTTTGTCTACCTTACTTTAATTCCTGAAACGTATAATGCCTAATTTTAATGTTTTAGATGGCAGTTCGTCTTTCTTAGTTTCTTGTGTGATGTTTTTGTTGGAAGAAGCTAAGCGTCGAGATAATTTAGAAAAAAGACGTCAGGCACTTAGGATACGTAATATGGATCTTCTCACTACTGATCCAGACTTTATAAGGTATTCAGTTTGACTGAAGAGCTAATTATACAATTGGAAGAAGATATTTCTCCATTCATACCAAAGGCGAAACGTCGAGGAGGAATTAGCAACCGAACCAAGGTAATAAGTACTACAATGTATTAAAATCACCATACTCTGGAAATATGTCTAAAACTTACTCTCATTCCAGGTTTTATGCACTCTCGCATTTTTAGCTAGTGGGAGTTACCAAAAAATAATAAGTGGGAATGCAAGAACCTATATCTCGCAAGCATCGGCCTCGAGGGCTATACGAACCGTAGTAGATGCCATCAATCACCCAGTTATTATTAAGAAGTACCTACATAAGATTTCCTCAAAATACAAACGAAAGGCAAATTCTCAAAGAAAAGTAAGTATTTCATAAGTTTCCCTCTTTGGTTTTATTTTATATTAAGTTGAGACTTTCATGAATCAAACTTAGTTAAGATAGTTAATTAAGTAATATTTTTAAATTGTCTGTCTTTTATTTAGATTTTATGAAAAGTTCAAAATGCCTGGAACCATTGGTTGTGTTGATGGTACCTTGGTATCAATGGTTCGACCCAAAGAACATGAAGAAAGATATTGTAGAAAAGGGTATCATGCTCGACATGCTGTTATTGTAAGGTTTTTTTAATATTATTTCATTAAACTTATACCAAAATGTTGACGAAAGGAATGGACTGTATGGGATTCTATGAGGTGAGGTGGAATAAAACTAAAGAATGGCAATAAAAATCTAATATGCAAGCAGAAGTATTCTCAACAACGTGGTGAAACAAAGACAACTGACAAATCACCTTTTTAAACAAAATAACATCAAAAATAGACAACTATAAAATACCAAGGAGATTGTCAACATTAAACCTTACAATAACAGCATTTCGAGCATGATACCCTATCTGATTAAGAACCTATCTGTTTCAAACCATATTTTAATCTTTTATTTTTGCCTTTTAAGATAAATGATCCAAACTTAAATATAATGTATGTGGATGTAACTTTTGGAGGTGCAACACATGACAGCTTTATATTTAATAATTCGATCATAAAAACGCATTTGGAGCAGTTAATATAATACAGGCGAAACAGTGTGTTTGCTTGGTATGTATTTTAAAATGTTTCTTTACTTTTACCATCAGAAATTCAGGTACAATTTCTCCAATTGTACCTGTTTTCGGGGGTATTTAAATATTAATAAAAAATTCAGTTACTTTTAATTATTGTAAAATGAAATGTAATTTATTTCAGGGGACTCCGGTTTCGCTTTTAGGCCATACATGATGGTTCCATGTAGCAACCCTGAGCCTGGATTAAGGGAAGAATACTATACACAACATGTGTGGATACTCTTGCGCCTTCCCATCTTCCTAGTACAGCGTGCTGTGCGGGGGCTGCCGCTGCGGCTGTGGAGAACCTCAAGCGGCGGAAATATAGTAATCTTATTGGTAACTGACTGACTGACTGACCGTGGGGTCCAAGTGCTCACAGACTTTTCAAAACACTTAGTTTATATTATAAGTTAGTTAGTTTATTTTAATGTAAAATTATTTCAATAAGAAAGATAAATAAATGATACATAAAAATTAATAAATAAAACAATCTTTTAACATACATTATATTTTTATTTATTTATTAAATCTCGAATTGCACTACTTAATCTATCTAGTGCCTGCGCCATAGCCTGATGGCCCTCTACTTGCTGACTAATTGCTTGGGCAATCAAGAGTTCTGCTTGTGAGCGCCGTTCTTCGATGGCAATGAAACGCTCTGTGAGGCTCACCATTTCAGACCCGCGTTGTTACGGAGGTGGCCTTGTCAATAGTCGCCGGCGCGCTGCAGATTGACGCGGAGATAGCTGATGAGTGCGTCGGCGACCGCGTCGTCGTAATGTCTCTCTATGCACACGCCGAGTAGGAGCTGCAATTAACATATTGTACTTATTATACTTATTCTTGTCTTGAATTCTGGGCAAAACAACATTGAAAAAATTTCCATTGACACGCTAAGAAGCCCATCGTGTCCCACTGCAGGGCAAAGGCCTCCCTTCCCTCTTTCCATTTGTCTCTATCCTATATTAAAGTGCTAATATTATTATTACTTTATAATAAATATTTGGTCAGAGAATGCAACTTAGTTTGACTGCCCCTTTCCAAAACATTTGGCTGTGACGCAGGTCTTGTTGGCTCAGTAAACGAAACCTGAAAATATATGATAGTTGTTGAATTCTTTTTGTTTTTATAGAATAGTTGAAATCATAATTTTCCAAAACCATACCCTGTTTTCTTCAGCTTCTGGACTATGAGCATCTGGTGCTGGTTCAATCACTTGCTGTGTTACTTGCACACTATCCCTATTAAAAGCAGCGAGATTAGACTGAAATAGAATGTTTTGTTCTTTTAATTATTCGAGATAACATTTAAAATAACACTCACAGGCCACTGCAATACCATGTCCAGTATTTAGCAATATAAGTTTGATCCTATTTTTTATTTATTATACATATATACTTGTATTGATCAGACAAAACAGGCATGACATGGGTGTTGTACACCTTAGTGTAGAGGATTATGAGAGGTATAAGCATAGGTAGTACCTAATGCTTAGTGGCAAAATTCATCATTAAAATAATAAATAAATCTTGTACCCATTGCATTTCATGGCCTGGCTCATTTATAAGAACCACACTTTGGTCAGCTTGCTGCTCATTTGGAGGGACAATATTCTGAAAGAATGTTTACATAATAATATTATATTTCTAACAGGTTAACTCATTAAACTGAAAAAAATAAACTTATGAGTAAAATGCTGGGAGACTCTTCACTTTCCACAGTTCTCTCCAATGGCTCTTCCCAAAAATGTAAAAATATTGTATTACTTATTAATTTCAATTAAATCAATATATTTGTTAAAGTATTGAAAATTGAAAATTACAAACCTCAAAAGGATTATTTCTAAGTTCTGATCTCCGCAACCAAACCTTTCTCCTCTCATAATGCTTTGGATTAAAGACTCTATTTCGTTAAGTTCTGGCACATCCTCTATGCCACCACCAGTGCGCCGTCTAGCTGCTGCAATTAAGCTGGACTTCCTCTTCACAGCTCCTTTTTTGTCCTTCCAGTACTGCAACACAAGTAATAATTATATGGTTTGATGTAGGTAATAATAAATAAATAGTAAAACCAAACCGAGCAAATAGGGGTATTTTTGCTCAGTTTGGTTTTACTCTTGGTTAAAATTTTAAATGCTTATAAAATTTCAATTTGAAGCCTAGCTTATAGTTACAGTACATGCCTGTAGTTAATACTAATTTAGTCATAAAGAACATACACAGCTGTCGGCTGTCAATGTAAAAGGCTACTTATTCAATGCAACAGTATGTATACACACACAATACTTATAATTACCAACCTTACACCACTGTTCTGATGTTTTCGTACATCCACTACCATCGCTGTTCAGGGCTGTTGTTATTTCGGACCATGCCTGACGACTGCGAATGCCCGTACGAGCATGGCCCATAGCCAACCATGGTTTGCTTTCCAAAAAGCTTATTAACTTTTCCAGTTAATTTAACGAAGGAGCTGCGTTGCGAGACACTAAAATATAAATATTTTGGTTACATAAATGATGATGAATGATGATGATGATGTTCTAGAAACTGTGCCGTATATTTATTTAAAAATGTTACTGTCTACTTACTTTCGATATGTTTGGAACCAAACTAAAACACAGAACAAGTAGAACGCCATTGGTTTGGGGTGCAGAATTTTTTTAAAGTCCACTTAGCCACTTAAAACCACTTGAACCTTTGGAATTTCGTATTTTGATAAAAAAAACTACACAATCAAGTTGTTTGTTTTGAAATACGTACACAAACAGTTGCAAATGTCAAAGATTTGGGATTGTTTTATTGCCCTAGTCAAAAATAATTATTTTACAAGTAAAAAATGATCTATTTAATTAAATATTCATTGCATAATAAATATAACGTGTTTTATTCATATGTATTGTGCATTTGTATTAATTTAAATGACGAAATAACTTAAAAATAGGTTAGTCGAGATTTTCTCGATTATACTCTAGATTAAACATAGCAACACTGTTAACATCGTACTCATCATCGTTGTTCGGCAGATCGTCGACGAGCATAGGTAGCTTAGCGAATACGGTTTTTATCAGCGTTGTTTTTAAGAGCGATCTTTACGATGAAACATCAGTGAGCTCGTCGTTGTTAACATCTATGATGTGTCTGTTAGTGAATCGCATTGCAGACCTCCAAAACCCAGTTAGTACTCGGTAACACGATACACTTTGATAAGACTGTTTGTCAGACTATGTTGGGGTCACTGTGCTTATTAACAGAATACAGCTGAATGATTTCAGTTCCAGTATTTTACATGATTCGACATACTATCAGTCTTTAATAAAATTATCCTGAAAATCAGTGTTATTACCCATGCAGCATAATGGATCCAACACATTATCCGATTAACTGTAAATCAATCAGGCCGTCCCATCAACAAATCGGTTGATCAACAAACAATTGATCGGAAGTCGGGTGTACACACATCGCAATTCGCGGTTAATGTGATGCGACTAATTCCTAAATGATTTGGTATTGATTACGGTATTTAATTTGGAACTTTTTATCAATTACTAGCTACCCTATTGCACTTTTACTTACCTACCGTGCCTATGGGTGGGAATAAGAAGGTGAAAATAATTTACTTTACGACCTATTCTCAGAACTAACAAAAAATAAATACACCAAAATTCTTAAAAATCAGTGAAGCCGTTTCGGAGGAGTTCACAAACGATATTTTTATATTTATTAAAATAAATATTATTTGTAAAGTCAGGTTTCAGAGATACTAGAAGTCTCCATCAAGAAGGTATTTTACCTATAGATGAGTATAAACTGCAGATATACTATTCTGAAATAAACCAATGAGAAGGTCGTCTGCAGAAACAGATTTAAAGAGAGAGGTGGGGCCAGCCTGCTTACCTAAATGACGTGGTTCAACGACTTGGTAAGCAGTCTCGACAATCCACTGGATAAATGTAGCGCAAAGAAGCTGTGACCAAAAAGAAGAAAAGGAAATAAAAAAAAGAATTAGTCATCTAACGTTTACATGACGCGCGTATGCATGAGAAGCGCTCAATGAGGTCGGATGAGAAATTTCTTGAACGTTCGTGTCACTTTGCTACTTGCTAGGCGACTCAGTGGTCATCATAGTAATAGGGTAGTTAACCAAAAAAATCGAATTAGTCCGTCAGAAAGATTTCCAAAAAATATTGGACACGTATTTTTTTTTTTTTTTCAAACAATGAAGACTATACAGTGCTTTGAACACTCGTGTGACGTCATTTTCTGAGACATTAGCATGACATTCTTTAGCGGCCAGTGACGTCACAACCCCCCACTCAAATCTTTGACGCGTTTTATCTTCGTCACTTTGTATTGATTTGATAAAACAAAAATTCTTATCCAATATTTTTCGATAATCTAACACACGAACTAATTAGAATCATATTTTTTTATTTTTTTAAATTACTAATCATCCTTATTCCACATAGGTATTATAAACTGTCACACAAGCCTCCATTTAGTTCAAATTTAAAACATTTGAACAGACGTGTGTGTAATAGCTTAGGTAAGACCCATCAACAAAACTGGTACATCAAAAAAAAAAATATAGACCAGATTAACAGCGATGTGAACGAACAGAGCTGACAAAAGATATTTTCTGGGCCACTGAACTAAAATGTTGGCTGCCAACGCGTCATATAATTTGCTTAAAAGCTGCGAGTACACGCAATGATCGCTGAATTTCAGGAGTAATGTCTTGATGTATGTCACTCAAGTATTCTGTAATTTGTTCGGAGCACATTAGGGCTTGTATGGGAGCATTTTTGGCAAATTACTTTTGTAGGAGGGCGTGGGTTTTGTAGAGGGTTTCAGAGACATGTTTTTTCTTTGAAATAGGGAATTTTGCTGTAAAAAAACTTTGCTGTTTCAGTTTTAGCCGAGATCATTTTTAGCTATTCCAGTTCTTTAAAAAAGTTACCGACATAATTATCTTGCAGAAAAGGCAAACTGATGTAGTGATGGGTTAACAACTTTGATAGGAAGACTGACTGGCTCAATGCCCTAAAAAAGGTGATGGTTTACACTGGAAAAGTAAAGCGGTGTATAGAATTTTGGGGAGCAACTTAGAAAGAGGTTTAAGTTCAGTGGACTGCGATAGCCTCTCTTGCATCATTCTTAAAAATAATACGTTTTAGGGTTACGTGCCTCTAATAGAAAAAACGGTACCCTTATGGGATCACTTTGTTGTCGATCCGTCCGTCTGTCTGTCAAGACCCTCTTTCTCAGAAACGCGTGGAGTTTATATCAAATACAGCTGAAATTTATATCAAATCAAGTTTACTGATTCTAAAATTTGTTCCATAATAGCCAGCTTCATAATCATCGTCCTAGCCTTTCCCAACTATGTTGGCGTCAGCTCCCAGTCTTACCAGATGCAGCTGAATACCAGTATTTTACATAGATCGACTGCCTATCTGACCTCCACAACCTAGTAAATACTAGGTAATACGATACCTACCTACTCCTTGAAATTCCCTCACACCGCACTGGTTTCATGTCATCTTCTTACGTTGTCTCAGCCATAAAACTCTGGAACGCGCTACCCCTTGGCATTAAAAAATCGGAAAGCAAAATGGCCTTCAAAAGACATATTCTCCTCTCTTTCTTCTTCTTTTAAAAAAAACGTTGCCCCACACTAGGAATTTCTCCTGTATCGTGGGTGCGTTCACAAACATTTAAACTCACATACACAAATACCCAGACCCGGAACAACTATCTGTAGGCCATACAAATATTTGTTCCGTGCGGAGATCGAACCCGCGACACGCAGCGCAGCAGTCCACTGCCAGCCCACTGCGCCAACCGTGTCGTCATGTGCGGAAGCACTTTTTAAAATCGGACTGAGTTACTCATAAGTACTCATAGTCCGCCTATGTACCACGTTTGTGCATGAGGTTTAAATAAATAGTACCCATTGGTAAGACTGGTTGACAGACTTTAAGGTCACTGCATGACTACCTATAACGACTGCCAAAGATCTATTGTATAGCAGGGACCAACAGCTTAACGTGCTTTCCGAGGCACAGAGAAAACTCGGTATGTATTGGAAGGTCACCCATCCAAAGACCAACCTAGGCAAACGCGGCTTATCCTAAAGATCGACCCAAGTGGCAGTTATTATTAAGCCACGAAATCTCTGATTTCTGTTTTTCCTACTCCTCCGCTATTCTTTTCTGATTAATTTCGTTGCGGGATCCAAGACAGTCAAATCATTTCTCTGGGACTTCGTCGAGCTTCATTGTCTGCTTTTGTTGTGGTCGCCACTGTTGATTCTGGCTTACAGAAGTTACAGTGGTTTGGGAATAGTGAGGCGGGCTTGTCCCAATAACAAAAAAAAAAGCCACTAGATCCTTCATAGTTTAGCTAGATAATTATATTTACGCTCACAATAATGTTCATAACTTCGTATACGATACTCCTTTCCACTCAAAGCATACTCGTACAGGTAACTTATTAATAAGGAACAAATCTTACTTAGCTGTTCCTAGAATGAAATTATGTGTCATGTCCTGGGTATAATATTATTTAACTAGGTGTTTGGGTTTGAAACTGTTATTTTGTGTCTTCTAATTAAGTTTATCTCTAAAATATACCTTAAGAAAACGGGAATAAAGGTACTGCAAAATTAGAGGTTCAATAGTAAAAAAATAAGTTTAAAAACAGAACCCCGACTACGAATAAAAACGGAGAGTAATAAAACCGCGGTCTTAAAACTATTAAACAAGAAAAATCGTCCTGTAAGTAGATAATTTGATAATTATTGTAGAGGACAGCCGTAGTCGCATGCCACCTTGCTAATGGTAAGCTTGCTCATTTATTAAAATACGTTCAGTAGTCTAGGCGCTACGGTGGAACACACATACATAGACTGCCAAAATCACCTTCCTTTTGACTTTGCCGTAGTCGGGTAACAAAAGGGTAGTAACTAGATACAGAATGTATCAGCACTAACATAATAAGACTAATGTTCCCACTGCTGGGATACTCCTCTATATGAGAGATATCTAGATGAGATCCTTTGGGATGGCTTAGACAAATACCAACTTGTTACACAACATGTCTATTGAACACAGGGCCAAAAGGCTCAAATGACGGTAAGCTGGTGGATATACCAAGCTTCGTAACCTGGGCCACATGAGATAGTACATGGTCCAGCTCCATGTTGGATAGTCTTTTTTTTTAAACCATAGATAGTACATCCAGTCCAGTTCTATGTTGGATAATCTTTTACAGATTGTACTTCGTCGACTGTGAGAGATTTGATGATGACTTTGGTTTTATTATTATAGGACATGCAAGTTATGTGTGTGTCCACCACTGTTCTCAGAAAGTATACACTAAAAAAATAAAACATTAAACTTTACTGCCTAAACAGTAAAATATGAGAATAACGTTCAAAGCAGTAAATTTTAATGGGCTGTCGTTAAAAAATATGTAACTGTTTAAAACATATTTTTATTTTTTTAAACATTTAAAAAAAGTTTTTTATTGTTTCAAACATTGTTTTTTTTAAATGTTTTAAACATTTATAAATTTACTGTTTAGAACTTTGAACGTTAGGCTCATATTTTACTGTTTAAGCAATAGAGTTTAATGTTTTATTTTTTTCAGTGTCTTATAATTAAAACTTAATATTCGCAATTTCTTACGTACCTAAGTAGTTTTAATGCTGAAAACAGAAGCTGGTAGAAAATAACTTGGTAGGAAAAATATATATGTATAATTTAAAAACACACAGAAATGTACAAATTAAACTGTCATATTCCCAATCGACCTTGAATCTAATGCTTTAGCGTTAAAGTTGATAGTCTATTAGAGAAATTTCACAGATTATAGCACGTTGCCCTTGATGTGTTGTCGTCTATGCTATGCTAGCTTCGACGAGACTCGAGATTTATTTATTTATTTTAACTTCATGCACTAACGTGGTACATACCGGCTTAGTGCCACAAGGCATTCTCTGCCAATCAACCTTTTTTTTGGCGGGTGGAAAATCATCAAATAACCCCTCCCGCTCTTGGGCAGAACGAAAGGGAGTGTCAGACTTCTACTGACTAAAAACCACCCATGTTTCTTCTTAGCCCTCTATGTCGAGGCCGCGATAACTAGTGTACAACCTGCGGCCCCGACGGGACTACCAATCAACCTTAGGGTCAAATAGGACTTATTTGATGATTTCCCACCCACAAAAAAAAAGGGTCAAATAGGACAGCATTGTTGACTTGAGATTCTTAACGCTCTGGTTCAGAAGTTTAATATTCCAAGGTCAAATGTCTCACAGTTGGTAATAAAACGCTAATTGATATTCAGGCACATCTGCTGCGGTCTGAAAATTGTCATGATCTAGATTGTAGACAGACAGAAAGTTAACTCCCTAAACAATTAGGCCTTACCCAATTTCTAGCTGAGATTCATTCTTCATCTCATCATCAACAGTTTTGCAGTAATATAAGTACCATTTTATAATGTGAACGAACATAGCCAGTTATGTTTCAACACCATGTAATAAATCAAATCAAAATTATTTATTCGTAAACTAAGGTAATAGGGGCAAGACTCCATTGCTGCTATTCAGAAATTCCTGATCGCAACATCCAATATCACTTTTGGAAATCGAAAAAAAAAAAAAAAAAAAAAAAAATCATAATCATTATACAATATGATATCTTTGGCGAAAATCATTGAATACGTGTTTTTTTTTCTTTTATTATCAATCAAAAGTTTTAACGTTTCACGGAGAGCGGATAATTTTTTCGAGAAAATGAAAATTTTACGTATCGATTTTTTTTTCAAAAATGGTGTTAGTGAATGATACCAAATGCCTAGAACAAATTGGACGGTGACTAAAAAATCATCTTGTATATGCCTATAATGTTCCGACTGCTAGGACTCCAGGCCTCCCGTCGGGGATCTTTCCCTTCAATTTAGGTATTTTTTATTAATTTTTTAAATCAACGCTGATAATTACAAGTTAAAAAAAGTTTTAAGTGCAAAAAATCATTAAAATCTTTAACAGGATGTTACGAATAATGACTTTACAATCCAAATTAACGCCACTAGAATACCCAGTCCAGTGAACAAAACCGAGGGCACAACTAGTTTTAAATATAAATCTTCGTAAGGTTATCAAACAACAGCATTTAATAGTTTTTCTACCCACATTATGGTAACGACGGTTTCAAAACAAAATAACTTTAAATGGATTTTTTATGACGCCAAACTTTTGGGTCCGTACTGTATTTATTGGAAGAGTGTGCCGGTGGCATTATGGGAGTTACAGGGCCTTAGGAAGGTTGCAATAATATTGACTTATTGTCATGGCTTTGATTTTCTTTTCGTATGTTTTATGCTCGGAGTTTCCTTGCGTGATCGAATCAGAAATGAGGGTTTCCGCATGAGAACTAAGGTTACCGATGTAGCCCGAAGAATCGCAGACTTAAGTGGCAATGAGCAGGGCACATTGCTCGCAGAACGGATGGCCGATGGGGCCGAAAAGTTGGAGTGGCGACCGCGAACTGGAAGACGTTGCGTTGGAAGGCCTCAAACTAAGTGAACCGATGACCTGGTGAAGGTTGCGGGGACCCGCTGGATGCGAGACGCGCGAGACCGGTCAATGTGGCGACACTTGGGGGAGGCCTATGTCCAGCAGTGGACGTCGTTTGGCTGAAATGATGATGTTTTATGGGAAAAGGAAGTTGGAATTTCATACAATAGTCAGAGTTTTTTTGAATTTCAGTACAATGGCCATTGATTGACTACTCTGTTGGTCTTGTGGATTCAAGGGCGACTGCGTAGCTTGAAATACTGGGTTCGAAATCCGTAGTTACCATTAAGCACATCTCTGTTTACAGACGTGATGTTATGTTATGATTGTTGACCATTAATTACTTTTTTATTTTATTTTTAAAAAACCGTTGTCCCACACTAGGAATTTCTCCTGTATCGTGGGTGCGTTCACAAGCATTTTGACTCACATACACCCAGACCCGGAACAACTAACTGTATGTCATACAAATATTTGTTCCGTGCAGGCATCGAACCCGCGACACGCAGCGCAGCAGTCCATTGCTTGAGCCACTGCACCAACCGTGCTGTCAATTGATTCATACAGACTAAAAGAAAATAATAAAATAGCCTTCCTTTTGGGCTTAGCCGCAGTCGGTTAATCAACCAGTAGTGTGTTTTATTCTTTTTAATGCCAATAGGTATTCAGCTGCAGCCGATTACACTCGAAGCTTACCCCAACATAGTTGGGAAAAGGCTAAGCAGATGACGATGAAAGTTGAGTTAGAACTCTTCTGGGTAAGGGAGCGAAGAAGCGGCTTAGCAAGATAGGAATATACAGGTCCAAATCTTATTTAGCAGAACTCTACTATGACCTTTCATAATTATAACTCACTAGCGGACGACACGCGGTTTCACCCGCGTAGTTCCCGTCCCCGTAGGAATACAGAGATAAAAAGTAGCCTACGTCACTCGGGGATACTGTAGCTTCCCAACGGTGAAAGAATTTTTCAAATCGGTCCAGTAGTTTCTTAGCCTATTCGTTACAAACAAACAAACAAATCTTTCCTCTTTATAATATTAGTGTAGACTAGCTGATGCCCGCGGCTTCGCTCCCGTGGTTGTCGGTTAATTATATACTAAAAACCTTCCTCGAGAACCAGTCTATCCATTGCTGAAAACAGAATGACAATCGGTGCAGTAGTTTTTGAGTTTGTCGCGAATATACAGACAGACAGACAGACGCGGTGGAGGACTTAGTTTGTAATATTTAGTAATAATACATTTGAATATAACACAGAAAAAGTGTCTTTTGATTTTTACAAAAACATAATAGCACGTTGAGATTACAATCTATAGGTATTTGTTGTACATTTAAAAACCTTAACCAATAAGGACCCCAAAAAAACCTTATCAAACGCAAAACCTACAAAGAAACTGGCAAAAGGCCAACACAAAAAACGACAAGGTCGAAAAAGAATACTCGATTTTTTAACGCTTTTTCATACCGCATAGCCGCACATCCATACCTATACAAAGATAACAGAACAATAAAAAAGGTGAATTTGAATAAACTTTTTACAGTACAGCTGTCGTTTACGGGGATCGTAAAACATTGGACGGACTCGCACGAATATGTTCAGTGTTACGGGCTTTACCGTTTTAACGTACCTGCCCTTCGGAAAAATTTAAAAAGTATTCTTTTTTTAGATGTAGTGTTCTTTTTTTGTAATGCCTGCCAGTGACGTTGATAACTGAATGTTGTGGGTAGGCCTTTTGTGTTGAAAATGTCAAAGGTTTTAGTTTTTTTAGCGTGCGTATATTATGACCAACTGTATGAATGTGGACGAGTTAAAAAGAGTATGTAAGGAACCGCAGCCTCGAAATATAGGGCTAAGAAGAAACATGTGTGGTTTTAGTCAGTAGAAGCCTGACACTCCCTTTCGCTCTGCCCAAGAGCGGGAGGGGCTATTTGATGATTCTCCACCAGACAAAAAAAAGGCATCGTCGCAGATAATGTTCTGTAGGGATTAAACTTGAAATCGAATGTTGTGATATCGAATAACACTTGCTGAAAAACGTTAATTCGACAGTTCTTTATATCAATAAATAATGAGTGCGACAGTTCATTGGCTCGATGCAACAAAATCTCGAATAACTAAAGCTCGAATCATCGGCACCGCGAAAGTTTATTTTCATGAAACATTTGTCGACCTACAATCTAATTAATTAACAGAATAGTTTTATTATTATAAAGGAAGGCAGGCTACAGCTGTAATAACAATTTTATATTATAATCTACTTATACTTCCACTCTTAAAATCAGTACATTAATAAATTAGTCAACTTAATCAAATAACCCCATTACCCAAAACCACTACAAACATAACATCGCAACTCCAATTACCAATTTGTGTCCTTATGTCTCACACTATAAGCCTCACGTAAACCGCAGTCCTTGACTTTTACAACGTAAATTCGAGGTACAGTCCTTTTACACTTATATTACTTCTGACATCTGCCTCACTGTCAAACAAAAATAATCTTGTTGCGCCCTGAAATAAGGTTGATGTTGTGTTCTCTCCAGAGAGAGCTGTCAAAATTATAGTGTGCTTTATTACGGTTACAATAAGGTTGTTGGGTTGCTGTTTTGAGAGGTGAAATCACTGGAAATGCGCTGTTGTAACTGTAAATGCGACCGCAACGCGATTGTTCAGAGGTCGTATTACAATCCATTTTACGAGTACACCTAGCTGTGGTATGTAAATCTTGGAAATTAAGGGTGTCTTCAATGTTCAGATTTTGTAGGGAGACATTCTGTAATACTGCAGGTATATAGAGATACTTGAGGGAACCTTGTAATAAAATTGGCAGATGAAGTTGTAAAATTTTAGTGGATATTTTCAACTGACAGGCTTTTTTATTTTGAGAACAGCGACTTAGTATGTTTAAATTATGTAATTTATTTTATTACCGCTGCTCTCAAAACGGTGAAGGGAAACATCGTGAGGAACCCATGTCCGAGAGTCCAAAATTCGAAGACATGACTTTGACGTCTAAACACGCATTGGTCTACAATCATCATCATCACCTTACGCACTGGTCTACCACAATCATCATCACCCTGCGCAATGATGTACCATGACGTCATATAGCAGTATTGTTTGAATGTTATTCCAGAGGCGGAAAGAGAACGCACTAGACATCCCCTTTCTCACGTTTAAGTGCCATTAAAACATAATATATGATCAAACGAACTTCCAAGTGAAGTTCGATCATTATTATATGAGTCGCTTCATTCGAAGATATTTTTAACCACGTAGTACCCTTCCCTTGCGCTAGCAACTACGCACGTCTATTTAGATTTTTTTTTTTTTTTTTTATAAGTTGGCAACACCGTGCTCCACCGAGCCGTGTTGGTCAGTTGTAGCCGTCATTATTTTAGAGATGATTAAAGTTATGATTTTTGCAAATCTCTTTCAGGGTTTTTTAGGGCGGGTTGGGAAACTATATCTTCGAATGAAGCGACTCATATAATAATGATCGAACTTCACTTGGAAGTTCGTTTGATCATATATTATATTTCGTCGCTTCATTCTTCAGATATTTTTAACCACGTAGATGTTAAGAGATAATGAGATTTGCAGGTTCATTTAAATAAATTACAAGGATTTTGAAATGATTATTTAATTACTTTTTAAATAGGTACATATTGAAAAAAATAAAGAATGTTCTTCTTTATTATGATAATATATGTGTTTGATTTATAATCCTTACAACTAGTTACAATCATAGGCATACTGATTCTGCAAATTCGGCTTCATTAATTATATTAAGTTTATAAAACTTGGCAAACGTTTGAGAACGACTGGTCCATCCCGCAGTTCTACGTATTGTGTCAATGCACACACCTGCTGAGTTTGCAGAAGAAGTTGAGGCGTGTCGTGTACTGTGTGCACTGAATATTAATGTATTGACCCCGCTTTCTGATAACACCAATTTTATCCATCGGCTTATGGTTTGAGCTGTGGCCGCCTTATTAGGTTTTTTAATGGTGACTATTAAGTTATTTATATTTTTAGGTCTAAGATTTTTTGTAATAAATATGTAATCTGTTAGTACGGTAGCAGGGCAAATATTTTTATTTTCTACAAAGTAGGGCAGAAAAAGTACAGGTTGTTCTCTTCCCGGAGCTGAAGTCTTGATAGTGTCTGTTATCACTATTTTTACTCCATTTGACGAGATGTTTATATTCTCTAGTTTTATCAGGGAAAGAGTTTGGACTCGCTGTGCCGTACATAAAGCCAGTAAAATAACTAATTTTTTTGTCAATTTACTTAGGTCTAAATCACGGTTCGGGTACCATTTAGAAACGAGATTAAGTACTAATTGGGGATCCCAGGTGTGTGTATATTTTGGCCTGCTAGGTTTAAGTTTATAGGCTCCTTTTAACAACCGTTTGATGCATTCATCAGAACCAACGTTATTGCCCAATAGTAACGAGAGCGCGGATCTGTGGGAATTCAGTGATCCATACGAGGCACCTTTATTAAATTCTGTTGTCAAAAAAGAGATGACCTTTGCTACCGTGCTCTCAAAAGTATCAATTTTATTAATATTACAGAACTGCCACCAGAGTTTGTATGAGACGTGTAACGACAGTGGTAAAAAATAGACAGGAACTGATTCATTATTTTATTTGGACAGAGTCTCGACTTACAGGTTTCACAATCGAGCGCGACAAGACCTCGAAACTGAGCTTACAGGGCATTATATAGACTGATATCCCCACCGGAGGCATCCGGTGGTTATGGCGGTGTCTTCGCTTGACTGTGATTGGCTCGCGAGTCGTTGCCCGTCATTGGCTGGCTAGAGTGGCATGGCTATGGTATGCTAGAGTGGCATGGCTATGGTATGCTAGAGTGGCAAGGCTATGGTTTGCTAGAGTGGCATGGTTATGGTTAGCTGTCATTGGCTGGCTAGGGTGGCACGCTGTGAGCAGGCTGTTGTAACATTCGGCCGTCCTGGAACAATTGCTCCCGCAATGGAAACAAGAAAACAGTGATTACAAGTCAGCTCAGAAAAACCAAGTTAAAATGGGGCAATAGACCTCTCAGAAGATTTATGAAATCTTCGGTTTTCAATTATTCGTTCACACTACTGGTGCTATCAGACAAAAGCACTGCTACGATATGTGACAGCGGATACTAAACCTGTAAACCCGTTGTATCATATAATATGACCTTTCATACTTCTTAGTTTACGTCAATCATTACCTAACTCCTCAATATCACATAATATGGCCAGAAAACAAATCCTCTAACAAACAAGAGTTAACCTGGCCCCTATAGCATGGAACTTTAAGCTGAAGGAAAAGGAATAAATGCATAAGAAAATTTGTAATAGGTACCCACTTGTACTAATTATTATGGACAAAGATGTAGGAAATGCTTAGTACCAACAATTTTTAACGACATACCTTACGATTTAGAAAATAGCTGTACCACGAAAATGTCTTTTAAAATAAATTAGGAAAGTTTGTTTTTAACACCTATGTAAAAACCTCATTACAAGAGATGTGTAGATTCCATTTATGATTATTTATTGTTGTATAAGTATATATTTATGCCATACTAGCTTATGTTTTCGGCTTCACCGCTATTAATTAAAGTGTTTTAACGCAACTTAAATGTTATAGCATTACGTTATAGTCAACTTTTGTGTTCAATAAATGTGTTTAGTTGTAGGTAAAAGTGACGTTGTTATTGATGGAAACGTACCAACAATTTGTTACATTTAAATTAAATATAACTGTTTTACAGTATGACAGAAGTAATATACCATGTAACTCGGATGTAACTATGAATAAACACTTTTTAATACATTTCAATTTACTGGCGAAATGTGTGTGTAGTCATGAGTATAAGTACCTCTGCCTAACCCATTGGGTATTACATGCGTGATGTTAAAAGCATTAAACCTTGTTGCCGCCAGTAGTCATCGCCTGGCGCCAAAGTTACATAATCATAGTTTTTTTTTGTAAATCACACTATTAACATATTTCCTTTCCTTTTTTTTTTGTTTTGCCTTATCACTAAGTTTACTAACCCTAGTCGTTAAGTTATTTTGTTGTTACTAACACTATGGACACTTGTCTGAATTAGAGAGTTTGAATTTGAATTATCATTTTTCACCTTGTATCTTAGTTACGTCCCATTTCTGAGATAACCCTACCGCGCCTAGATTGCCCTGGTTGCCTGGAGCAACCCGATCTGGGATAAATCGTAAGGCTTATAGGTACCCGGTTGTAATATTAACAGTATTATAAGAACTCCATATTATCTGCGACATTAAAAACATGAAACATTTTTCATGTAAGAAAATATAAATAAACTGTTTTGCCAAACTATCGTTTGAAGAAACGGAAGAAACAATTTAAGTTAATTACATCATACCATTAAGACGCACGCACACATACATGTACATACTCACACACATAATTCTTAGCGTGTCGATGGCAAAACTTCATTACTTATACACACTAACACACTACACAAGAATACGTTTTTCTATTTTTCCAATATAATTTTATGTGTTTAAAGCTATTAAGTACTAATGTTAAGTTAATGCAACTCTGGCCCCCAAGATACCCACAGGCGCAGCCTCGTTTCAGGACATCAGTTTTATCACCATTTTAAAATTAAAATTTAGCTTGCTACTGTCATGTATTATCAGAGCTGAGTTAGATTTAGAATTGGATGTCGTTAACCCTCTTTCCTACATTATCCCCTTTACAGTACGCACAATGTAAACATGACGTCACATAATAATATTTACTTATAAATCGGGTTATTTTTGGAAATCAGAAATTTTGTTGATATTTATAAAATTCAGAACTTCGTTTTACTCCTTGTTATTGTCATGATGCATTTTGTAATATTTTCCATCGCGCGAAGTTTGACACAACTCACACAACTAATCTGGTACCGTAAAGGTTTGTTTACGTTATAGCCTACCATCAACGATTACACAATTACTCACTATAGGTATCTGTACACCCACTTCGCAGTAAAACAATACTACTTTTCGGCTTTTCATCTTGTCATTGCACAGTACTGAACAAATCGTTCACGTCTAAATGGTACACAATAAACGGCATCTATCGAACGATCTACTTACCTAAGATAGGCATAGACTTTGACTTTGGCTTTTCGTTTTAGCTTGCTTGGGCTTTGGCTCATCGGAAGTAATATCGGGCAATACATGGCATAAGATCATGATTAGTCATTGTATCGCGTACTGCAGTACAGTCCGAATTACATTACATTTTACATAACACGTCATAATACGAAATCTTAGCAACAATTTTATCACCGCAAGGGATTCAAGCCCAAAATCATGATAAACACTCTATCTGACTTGTAACGCGACTAAACTAAAAGACAGGGCGCAAACTACCGTCAATCTACTTTATAAAAGATACGTGCAATACCTGCAATACGTGTGAATTTCTGTTGGAAAACTAGGATCGTACCTACATAATCACTAATACCGACCTATAACATTTTTTTTTTCCATAACAAGATTTATGTGACTTGCCTCATACCCACATCGTACTTTTTTTTTGTAAGTTTGATAAACGGGCGAGCTATTATTGCTAAGTTATTAATGGACTTTCTTTAGTAACTAGATAGAACTAGATAGAATAAACTGACGCACTTCGTTTACATTACTCGGGATGAGAAATTAAGACGATCAACTTAAATTCACCTGGTTGAATGCCATCACGTCATGATGTTTTATACCCTAATTATGAAATATGTAAAAATTAGCAGTTCCTCATATTTAATTTTAAGTTCCTCGTTTTCAATTTGTCAAGAACTTTATCCAATAAGTCTAAAACTGTTTGGATATCGGCTGGCGGTAGCAAGAGATCGCCAAGGAATGCTATCTATATCTCTGATAATAGTTTAATAAAATTATTGTAGCTATTTATAAGTATCTGATCTACTTACATGATTTATTTTGGAATTGTTATTGTTGGATAATCTTATGCGCACTTGAACTAAATATGTACATTTTAAGTTCTTAACTCTTTAGTACACAACTAGTACCTACTCGTAAAACATTTTTTTGTACCGGGATAATATTATACAGATTATCTGACTATGATTAGATTTACATATCGGGCTTACCAAATTATTTTGTCTACGATTCGCATAATTATCAACTCATGGGGCACTCCATGGTAAAACACATTTGGCTTATATATTTGGCTAATGGCATTTGGCTAATTTGGCAAATATTGGCATGTTTACTGACCTTGTTATTTATGCATGGTTCCTGGTAGCTCTCAGCGTGAAGTAGGTCGGTTCCTTCCTTCCATGTCCTTGGTTGCTGTTGACAATCTTTAGGTAGTCTTAATTTACCGTAGAACCGTTGCTGGCAGAGAGATGGATACTTCTTGTAACTCAAAGTGTCTCACAGGTGGTTACTGGCCGCAGTCTTCGTTTTCAAGGTCAAATTATGGAATGACCAATGCGATACTGAGGGTAGGCGCTTCGTGTTCCATCCAGATTGTGGCCTGCTTTTTCAATTTGTGCCCTGTGATACTGGGATGGGAGACAATATTTTCCTTTGCAGGCGGTGTGCATCAACGTTCTTCGTTTGAATTTTCAGACCTCGTCCTCCACAGTAGGTGACCGTTGACTTTTAAGTAGCAGAGCGTCGTTTTATCGTAGGTTTTTTTTTATTCGATACCACTTCTGACTGTAACGACAGTGGTAAAAAATAGACAGGAACTGATTCATTATTTTATTTGGACAGAGTCTCGACTTACAGGTTTCACAATCGAGCGCGACAAGACCTCGAAACTGAGCTTACAGGGCATTATATAGACTGATATCCCCACCGGAGGCATCCGGTGGTTATGGCGGTGTCTTCGCTTGACTGTGATTGGCTCGCGAGTCGTTGCCCGTCATTGGCTGGCTAGAGTGGCATGGCTATGGTATGCTAGAGTGGCATGGCTATGGTATGCTAGAGTGGCAAGGCTATGGTTTGCTAGAGTGGCATGGTTATGGTTAGCTGTCATTGGCTGGCTAGGGTGGCACGCTGTGAGCAGGCTGTTGTAACAGACGCTATATTGTTTTTTGGTATTATCAGAAAGCGATGCTAACATAAGATCTATTGCTTCTACGGGGATGTTACGTCGGAGGAAGGCTTCCCGGAGAGTATCGCTGCAGCCAGTGTAAGATGACTGTGCAGCGGGTGGTGGTGATCCCTGGAGGAGGATAGAAGCAAGTTTTTACTGGGTTCAAAAAATATTATTTCTGAGGAGATTAATTCTGAAACGATAGGGAACCATGGCTGTGATGGCCACCATGGAAATACGAGTATACCACACGCCTCATCGTTTATTATCTTATACACACTTTTAAGTATCAACGAGAAAGGGGGAAAAGCGTAGAAAAAACGATTTTTCCAATTAATTGTGAATGCATCGACAAAAGACGCGTCTGGGTCATGCAGGAAACCAGGATGCGTATAAATGACATTTTGCATTAATGCGAGAAGCGAACAAATCAATTACAGGTTGACCTAGTTTACAAATGACAGTTATAAATGCTTGATCTGATAAGCTCCATTCTATATCGGGGTTAACTTTTCTTGATTCGATATCAGCTTCGATGTTTTGTTTGGTATTGATATAGGATGCAAATATCCATATGTTCCGCTTCTCGCACCATTGCCAAATTTGATAAGCAAGATCGTTTAAGTGAGGATATTGTACTCCTCCCATTCTATTAATATAACTCAAAGCTGTGTTATTATCAACTCGTAACAATATGGAACAATTTGATCGTTCCTTCGCGAAGATTTTTAGTGCTAAGAAACTAGCCAATAACTCTAGGTAATTTATGTGATATTCTCTTTCGGTTTCCTTCCATGATCCATGAGCGCGATTACCATCACAAAATGCTCCCCACCCCGTTTTCGAAGCATCGGAAAATATTTCCAATTCAAAATTAGGGGTGTCGACAAAGTTTGCACATGTAAATATATTTTTTGACCACCAATTTAAATCATTAAGTATGTATCGTTCTAGGTTTATTTTAGAACTATAATCGTTATAAAATCTATTCAATAAAAGGTATTTTTGACGCTCTAGTGTTTTGGTATATAACCACCCGTATTTGACGGCAGGACAGGCTGCTGTGAGAACGCCTATTAACTGAGCGAATTCTCTTATGGTACAGGGAGGTAGACCAATAAACTTTTTAACAAGCTGCGCGATATTACGACGTTTTTCAATGGGTAAGGAAACCGAAAGGTTTGTCGTATTATAGATGAAACCTAAAAATTTGCACACTTGTTGGAGTATTAATGAGCTCTTTTTATAATTTATCACAAAACCGAGACAAGCTAACAACCGTAAAGTTTCATTAACATTACTGAGACACTCAGTGTACGTTTTTCCAATACATAAGATGTCATCTAAATATATGACTGATTTATGTCCCTTGTATCTAAGGTAGGTCATGACCTCCTTCATAAAAACACTCTAGGAGCAATGGAAAGACCGTAGGGCATGGCGTTAAATTCATACGTTATAGTTTCGGATATATCATTTTCGAATTGAAAACGCAGGTATTTTCGAAATGATTTTTTAATTGGAACTAAGAGATAGGCTTCTTTAAGATCTATCGTTGCAAGGTAACCATTTTTTGGAATAAGTTTAGAGGCAGTCCTATGATCTTCCATTTTGAAGTGGGATTTTTTGACAAACTGATTAAATGATTTTAGATTTAAGATGAATCTTTTTTCACCGTTTGGCTTAGGTGATAAAAATATGCGAGATATAAACTGGTCTTTTACGGGTTCACAAACGTTAACCGCACCTAGGTCTATGAGCTTGTTAATGGCGATCGCCATATCACATTTCTCTTGTTTAGACCAAAATGTTTTGGTTATATTATGGGGTTGTAGTACTCCCTCTGATAAAGGGATATCTACACCATGACTAATCCATCTAAGAACTGTCATATTATCAGTGATTTTTGCCCAGCAATCATAATAAAATTTGATTCGGCCTGCATGTACCTGAGTCACTGGCGTCGTGTTTGAGCACGTTGCTTGTAGTTGGTCTTCGACTGGCTGGATGCAGGGGGAGCTCGGTTTGTGCGTTTCTGACCCCCTCGCCCCCCTTCCCTGTTTGGCTGGAAGCGAGAAGGTCCCGACCAGTTTCCCTGGTAGCTGGACCGGTTAGCTGCTGGTTGTGCTCTTGAGCTGGAACTAGAAGGCTTTAATGCGGGCAAAGTCTTCTTGATTTGTTCCCCTTGTTTTACAATAGCCTTTGAGGCTTTAATTTTTTCCGAAAATCGTTACCAAACAGTGTGTTGTCACGTTCGGAACGATCGAGAAATTGTAAAAATGACTTGTCTAACCCAGGAAGTATAAATCTGACTCTAGCTTCAGTATTTTGGTGATGCAAGTCAGATAAGATTCGGCATCCGTCACTTATGAATTTAATTGCATCTACTCTGCTTTCATTATTTACCAGCAAGTGTAAACCTCTATTGACAGCAGTAATGCCCAGTCCCAGTTGTTGTTGGGTAGTGGTCAATTTCTTGTCCCGAAATCTACCAGATTCTGGTATGGCCGCAGAAACCTCAAGGTTAAGCGTTGGCGCTTGAAGTAACGGACAGTTTTCGGGTATGAGGTAATTTCTCAAAAGTACCTCCCTATTTTCTTTTGTCATACCCTTTTTTAGCAAAGGTAGCCATATTTTTGCGAGATTTTCATGAATTTTCTCGCCAAACTCCGGTGTCTCGTCTGTGATTTCACCTAATGCCGCCAAAATATTTGGATCCAAATCTGGATCAGCGGGATTCGTTGTTTCGATGTCCACGCGGGGTGGATTGGTCGCAACTTCTGGGGCAGTAATCACGTCGTTCGGTGGTGGTTCCGGTGGTGATATGTCTGGCTCGGAGTCTGCCACGGTGTCCACAGTCTCGGGGTCCCCCGTTTCCCTTGGACCTGGTAACAATTTTTATAAGTTATGAGGGTAGTCATAACTTTACACGGAAAAAAATTCCTAAGAACAGTATTACACGTGATTCTAGTTCATAGAAACCATGTTTGTTCTATTTAAATCCATCGTGTTATCATCTCGGATAACCTCCCGGTATAATTAACCTTCGTGTTGCCATCGCGGACAACCTCCCGGTATTATTGGGTTACTTAATAAAGTAACTGGTAGGTATTTTGCCATCGTGTTACCATCTCGGGCAACCTCCCGGCGTTTTTTCTTCACAGTAGTAATATTTTAACGTTATATTATCACTTTTAAAACACCAACGATGAAAAAATTGTACTTACTTGGATTTTGTTCCGAATCCGATGACGAAAAACTTCTTATTCGACGACGATGAGCCTTCTTTTCTAACTTCCGTATTTTATTCCTGTAATGCTCAATCTTCTCTTCCGCGTTTCGCTTCGGCATACTTGGTACCTAAATACAATTTTAACCTACTACTTATTGAGTGTTGAAGACGTCCGTTCGTTGCTGCGCACGAAAAAGGAATGACGGCTACAACTGACCAACACGGCTCGGTGGAGCACGGTGTTGCCAACTTATAAAAAAAAAAAAAAAAAAAATCTAAATAGACGTGCGTAGTTGCTAGCGCAAGGTAAGGGTACTACGTGGTTAAAAATATCTGAAGAATGAAGCGACGAAATATAATTACTTTTTCATTACTCATGCTCTGAAAGTAGGTCATAACATGTCTGCGGAGCGGGTTGAAAATACTACTTTTCAGCCCTAAATCAAAATTAAAATCAAAATATTTTTATTTCACATAGTAGGCCTATGTAAAATAAAAATATTTTGATTTTGAATTTGGTTTCATGGGCATTTATAAAACGTCGGTAAAAAGGGGGACCGTTCGGTGCATTGGTCGATTCCTAAGGAGAAGAACCGGCAAGAAACTCCAAAGGTTACTCTTTTAATCTTTTAAAATCGTTTGGGTTAACAATAAGGTATAATACACACATGAAGACCATGCAGTTTAATGTCTGAGATGATCTTTTGAAGAAAGCACCACACAGATTTGAGTGGACCCGTCCAGTCAGTGCAAGCATTTGTCAGTTATCGTGGAGCTCGACTTATAACTCAAGGAGCTCAACGTCACGACGAACAATACCAAAGAAAGGACATTTGGGTGGGTCACTTATAGTACTCAAACTGCCAGACAATCGTTAAAATTTAAGAAAGACCCACATGGTCCTCACATTCACAATATCAATTTTTGAAATATTTATCATATTAAATAATCATTTTACATTATTAAATGTCAAAAAAAAACACACACACACACAAAAAAAAATATATAAAAAAAAATATTTAGCAAGTCAATATTGGTCAAAAATAATATCATACTTGAAAAAGTAAACAATGTCAGTGTATAAAAAAAATCATAAAATGTCAAATTGTAAAAAAATAAAATGAATATGTATAAAATCAATTCAAATTGGAGCAGTTCAATCCCAAGCTTTTTTGTCCTCTATATAATCTTTAACAGTATAAAATCCTTTCTGGCAAAGTTTATGTTTTATAAAGGATTTGAATTTATTAAGGCTTCAATTTTGAATGTGGCTTGGTAGTTTATTATAAAAGCGAATACATTGGCATCTAAATGATCCACCTATTTTCTTGAGCCTAGGGAGAATCACTTTCAACTGACAGCTGTTAAATTGTTAAAAAAAAACTATGTCTATTTTCACATTTTATTGAACCATGTTCCAACTTTTTATACAGCCACTAAATTAAAGCGCGATTTAAAATTAAAATAACTTAAAGTTAACTTAAGAATATAATTATATTATGACATAGATTTCGGCAAAATCTTGTTTTTTTTTTTTAAATGATTAACATAAAAATACTGGCTGTATAGCAGGAGGACCAGAGAACAAAAAAAAATAAGCTGGTCAGCGACAGTCCGATCAACACTCATTTTTTCTTTAGCTAATAATTTATATTCTTATTTTTACTTTCCTCGTATTCGTAATGAAAAGCACATGACAATGTTTACCTCGACTAAATTACTTATTTAGTCCCTCGAACTATTAGCCTTGGATAAAAATTTACTATAGTATTACGAGTTTTGGAAATCATTAAAAGAATCCCCTACCTTCCTCTACCAGTGTCAGATTTGCACTGACTAAAAACCACCCATTTTCCTTCTTAGCACTTTGTGCTGCGGCCGCGGTATCTCTTTCGAACCACCCGAAGCCCCAACGGGTAACAATACTACACATAGACGTATTACGCAACCCACCATGGGTTACCCTCGCACAGAAAGGAAACATACATATCTATAGGACCAACTTTACAGCCTGATTTTGAGGGTTGAAAGACAACACGCTTCCACCAATTAATTGAAAAAAAGGATGAAAGAAAATGATGGTTCATCCAAGTAGTAAGTACCAAAATAATCCTTGACCTTTGTAAAGTAATTTTCTACAATTATTTGATGACTAGATAGGTTCTCAAATGATCACACGCCCACATCATGTCTCTCAGCAAATAAAACGAGGCCTTGAATTGGGCGGCCATGTTAACTAAGGCTACAATTGCTTGAATAGGCCATTTAAATAGACCATTATTGAGAATCGTAGGTCGAAGCTGCAAAAGGAAACTAACTTACTCAAATCAATATACAGTGTGTTAGGTTAAACGAGGGACATAATTATTAAAGAAGGGCAATCAGTGGGTATTTGTGTATGTGAGTTTAAATGTTTGTGAACGCACTCACGATATAGGAGAAATTCCTAGTGTGGGGCAACGTTTTTTTTAAATTCGATTCTTTTCCCAAATGTGTAAAAAATCTATAACCTTAATAAGTGACGTAGAAAGGTATTTCACAAAAAAATCTAATTAGTCCGTCTGTTAGATTATCAAAAATATTGGATACGTGTTTTTTGTTTTATGAAATTAATAAAATTTTACGAAAATAGAACGTGTCAAAGATCATGAGTGGGGGCTTTTAACGTCTCTTTGTGGGAAAAAAAGTACTAACCTTGTGACGTCACACGACTTTTCGAAGCACTGTATCTTCTTCATCTTTTGTTTAAGAGCTGGATATACGCCACTGACATTTCATCCTCCTGCAACCGATTTATTGGGCACCAGAGGGGTAGGACCTACGCGATTTGCGAGTTGCGATTACGTAAAAAAATTCCAAATAAATAATTAAGACAGTTATTGGCAAAAATAAGCTGAAGGTCCCATCGGCATGACTTTGTCTATTATATTAATGGGAATAAAAATATCCTATGATTGATAGTTTAGCAGAAAAAAATATTTATGATGTTTAAATTTTATTTTAATTTTTTTTTGGCCTGAAGGGGACATGCTCTAGATTGTTTAGATTTTTTTTTTTTTTTGAAAAACAATCTGTTGATGGTTGCGGAAAAAAATGTTCTAATGTATCCTAAAAAAGGTCCATTCACGTATATCCACGCCATAAGTTAAAAAAAAAAAATACGTGTCCTTAAGTTTTTGAAAATCTATCTGACGGCTAAATTGATTTTTTGGTGAAATACCCTTTTGTGCCATGGCCCCTGGCCCATGGAACTCCAGATCTCACTTTATTAAACGTTACTTTTTAGCCATTGTCCTGCCAGTTTAAAATATGAAGGGAAAATGGACTATACCTAAAAATCATTGACCCGCGCACATTTTCTGTGATAAGCGCAAGGGTTGCGAGACTTTTCCGAAATATTTGGTATGGTTCTGTCTGTATTTATCAGTGTTTTTTTGTCCATTTTTATTAGTATCATCTAAGCATGCCCTATGGCAGGTTTTAATATGTCCCTCGTTTAAACTAACATACTGTGTTTTATTTACATGACATACCATTTTACGAGTAACATATATAACCTGCACTGTTCACCAGTTATGTATAAGTTTCTTGTAATTCTTTTATTTATGTGCTATGAATATGCTGATCTTATCATCAGCCCATAATGTTCCCACTGCAGGGACACAGGCCTTATCTCAAGGAGAGGAATGGGCTATAATAAGTAATAACCCACCACGTGAGCCCAGTGAGGGTGGGTAGATGTCACATGTATTCGAATTTTTTGGTTGAATGACATGCCCGATTCTTCACGATGTTTTCCTACCTTAATTATTTTTTATTTATTATTACCGTTATGAGAGCGATTATTACCAATGTCCACCCCCTGCTTTTCCACTACGGGTGGACAATGTCACAACTTTTGAAAATAAATCCTACTGTCCCTGAGAGGTGGCCAGTCAGAATCATTATTAACTGTAGCCACTGGTATACAGTACTGCTGGTGGTGGACACGGCTATAACTTTTTCAAACATTTAGAATAGACATCTCTGGTGGACAGCGCCACTTTGATCTTCACCCTGGCTGAAAGACATTTATAGAACTGTAATGAACTTAATTTTATTGAACTTAACTTTATTTACCTTTACTAATAACTTATATATTAAAATCGTAATAATAATCAATAATCTACGTAAATTTTTATCAACAAATCCTAAAATATTACAATTAAATTTTTAGTATTATTTTTTCTCCACTCAATGAACAGATGAGAAAGCATTCTATCTAAAAAAAATCAACATTTCAAACAAAAAAACCTTCAATCCGTATTTTATAGCTATTATATTCCAAACTTCGATTTCTGAACAACTCCAAAAAGTTTATACTTATATTGTTTATCTCTCAAAACGTTTCGCTAGCCTGGAGGCCTCGGAGGCTAAGGCTAACATTAATTAAGCTAATGTCAGCCTCAGTCTACAACCGGCCTGATTAAATTGCAGTAAGGCCTTAATTAAAAAGATATGGCTTTGTACCACGGAGATTCAATAACGATATAACATAACTTTTTTTTTGATAAGTATTATATACTATTTTAGAGTTGTAATGCCCGTAGGGTAAGGCAAAGGTGAAACTAATAGGTACACCCAAATATCGCAAGTGATGATGTCTTACCGTGTATTTATTCAACCTCCAATGCTGGTACTGAGTTTCTGATTGAAAAACCAATTTGGGTATTTTACCAAAAAAATCGAATTATTCCGTCAGATAGATTTTCAAAAAATAATTGACACGTATTTTTTGCTTTTATCACTCTAACAAAAAATGAAAACGATACAGTGCTTCGAAAAGTCGCGTCAAGTCGTGTGATGTCATAAGGTTAGTACTTTTTTACCCACAAAGTGACGTTAAAAGCCCCCACTCATGATCTATGACACGTTTTATTTTCGTCAATTTTCATTAGTTTGATAAAACAAAAAACACGTATCCAATATTTTTCAAGAATCTTACAGACGGTCTAATTAGATTTTTTTGGTTAAATACCCTTTGGACTCAAAATAGTGCCCAGCCCAACTGAACTCTTCTGTTAGTATTCTTCTCAAAGTAGTTCTCACCAAACTACAGAGTCTTAAAGTTTACAAGCAATCAAAACAGGTATAAAAACAAAAGAAAACAACATCAAATACACCAAATTACCCGTTACTGAGCAGTTCATTAAATCCCCAACCCAGTTCTCCAGACTAACTCCAAGAAAGCATATTTATTTAAATTAAATCACTTATTCCTAACTCCGAAATTGAGAGGGTACAACAAAGAATAGAATTATTCACTGTTCACCAAAACATAAAATTATAAACATTATTCCTTCAAAGTTTGTAATGAAGAGGGGTGGCAGGCATCCCTCAAAAGTTTTTATTAAGGAAACGACTCGGCCAATAAGGGAAGAAGTGGGTGACAAGTTATTATTAATGCAACGGAGAGGACACAGAGCATCAAAGTTCAGCTGATTCATTTTAATAAAATTAGAAAAAAAAACGATGCTTAATGGTGTCAGAACTTTATCCTGCGTTGCAGTGGGAACTGCGAGGCAAAATCCTCTCCCAACGACTTCCAGTTGTTTTGATCCAGGACTAATGTGGACCACTGGTGGTTCATCATGATCATCAGCCTATAAAGTTCCCACAGCAGGGACTCAGGTCTCCTCTCTATGAGAGGGATGGCTATAATCCACCACGCGGACCCAGTGCGGATTGGCAGATGTCACATGTATTCGAATTTTTGGTTCTATTTTGTGTGTATTTTTTTCTATGTTTGCTATATAAATAAAGTTATAAGTATGTAGATAGGTGAGTGGAAACCCAAAATAGGATATTGACGATGTATGGATTATTGTGAATACTGATGAGGTAAGAAAAGTAATGCTTACAAAATAAAGGTGAATAAATGTGTACAAATAAAATATGTAGCGTCGACCATAAATAAATTGGAATAGCAGAACGACACTAAGCAAAATGATGAACGATTAATTTATATTACAAATATGGTACCAAGACTTGGATAAATATATTATTAGAAGTATTTAGGACAGGTCACAAAGGAGATGGTCGAATGAACTTGATAGTCAGAAGTAGAAGGAAAACGCAAGAAGTGGGATATTGGGGGAAGGCCTTGGCCCAGGACTAGGATTGAACAATATAGGAAAAAAATACTATCCAACTGACTTGAACATTTTTTCATGGGTTTTCGAAAAACCATAAATACTACTTTATATTATTAGGATGAATGAAATTCAGTACAATTTTCTTTCCCTGTTTTTTAACAGATTAAAATGACTATTGTTATGTTAGTTTTTTGTGGCATAGAATGTCACTGTTTTGAGCAAGTGGTACGAAAATACATTTTACAGTGTGGAATAAGGACAGCACACAGGGTGTGTCTCAGTGTCAGAGTTTCTAAGCCGCCTCAAAGGCTTCTAATATGGTTTGACGACCGGGACCACCGGCTTATACGTGCCTTCCGAAGTACGGGATCATCATTTTATCAGAAAATTGGGTCATGAATCAACCGATTTTCTTTGATCGCAAGCAATGTCCTAGCCAAACTGGAAACAACTTTACAAAGTATGCTTCCCGTGGATCGAACCCACGACCACCGGGACAAAGCAAACGCCTAAGTCACTTGGCCATGGAGGTAGTTATAATCTTACCGGTTTCCCTACTCTGTGTCCTTAATGAGTAGATTTAATAAATGCCCCTTGGGACCAACTAATAATAATTATTTTTTCTTAACGTCTGGTCTCGGAAGTTTATGAGTGCTTAGTTGAAAAGTGATTAAAAATAAGTGTGAGAATCACATTATTTCTAATGTTGGTAGATTTCTTCTTTTTATTTGTATACTAATATTGATTGTATACTTAGCTGAATTATAGAGATAAGGGGTTTATTCATCATCATCATCATCATTTCGGCCGAAAGTCTTCCACTCCCGTCGGGGCTGCGGGTTGTACACTAGTTACCGCGGCCTCGACATATAGGGCTAAGAAGGAACATGGGTGGTTTTTAGTCAGTAGAAGTTTGACACTCCCTCTCGCTCTGCCCTAGAGCGGGAGGGGTTATTTGATGATTTTCCACCCGCCAAAAAAAAAAAAGCCGTCCACTGCTGGACATAGGCCTCCCCTAAGTGTCGCCACATTGACCGGTCCCATGCGACTCGCATCCAGCGGATCCCCACAACCTTCACCAGGTCACGTCAGGTCAGGGTTGATTATTAAACATTAATTAAAAGATTAATTATTAGAGAACCTCAAGCGGCGTAAATATATGTAACCTTTGTGGTAACTATATTTTCGGGCCGTTTGGGGGTTGAAACTCTGGAGACGTGGGGGGGCCCACGTCTCCAGAGTTTCAGCCCGTGCTCATAGCCTGTTTAAGGAAATTTCTAAACGCTTATTTGACCCAAGAACTGGCTTTTATCTTGACCAGAGCCTAAGCGTTGCCACACAACGTGGCAATGCCGCCAGTCTTTTCGGCACATTACAGGCTGACAGCGTTGAGGAGTAGTATTTGTAGGCCCTTTTATAGTTTTTTGTTGTGTCTATTTTATAGTTTTAAATGTATTATACATTAGTAAGTAATACTAAAAGACATTTCACAGAAAAACGAAAAAAAAAACACCCATTTAACCTTTTCACGCTATTATGAATCCTAGTTCACAGACTTATGATCCAAAATTGTGTGATGATAAAGTGTTATGTTGTAAATTCAAAATGTTAAAGGATGTAGAACTCAATAAAGTTGCAACATCACTATCTGCCTTGTTATAACTTTGTGCTTTGTTTCCTTAGTTTCTTATTCGTTTCTAAGCAAGAATGAAGTTCAATGGGAATATGAACTTTATTCCTTTGAGACAAGGATGACCTTAGTTTTTTTGGGGGAATAAGTCTTATTTTACAAATTCTGGTGCAAATTATTTGCTACAACTTATATTTTGTTAGCAGTTACTAATTGAAAGACCTTTTCTTGAAGGTGGGAATCATCAAACGACTCCCGACGACCCACTCTCCTCATTTATAATAAAATACCGGATGCCATTTAAAACATGCCATTAATAAAATTCAAAAAGGCATTTAATAGTTTGCTTAGTGACAAATGTTACTACACACTGGAGGAATTTTTCAATGATGGCTCAATTTATTGCTGTTTTTGTTATAGGAAAAATACAACTTAAATAATGAAATCATTTGGAGTTAAAATTGATTATTAATATTGACATATTTTTTATTTATTTTTATTTTCTTGACGTAACAATTATTCTGACATAATTTTTTTTATTTCTTGACATTTATGACTAAATAATTCATCCTTTAAATCTGACATCACACAATTTTTTTTTTGTTTTTAATGTTTTTAATTGTTTTATTTTATTTCGAAAGTTTAATTATCCATGATTTCAACATCTTTTTTTTATTTTAATTCGTATAATTTGAGCAAGATGCACACCATATTTGTACGCCTCCTGGCATAACATAGCGCTCTGTTCACCAAACTCAAGATCTCTTCTTAAAAGATAAAGATATTTCTTTACCTGTGTTAACAAATAAAAGTGATTTGATTTGATTTGATTTGATTTTGGGCAGAGCGGTAGAGAGTGTCAGCCTTCTACTGATTATAAACCACTTATGTTCCTTCTAAGCCCTTTGTGCGGAGGCCACAGCCCTGACGGGGACGACGTTGTATTGCCTAACGTCTAGCTCTAGAAGCACAAAGTCTTTTACTAGTATTTTTAGGACATAAATCTACACTAATATTATAAAGAGGAAAGATTTGTTTGTTTGTTTGTAACGAATAGGCTCCGAAACTACTGGACCGATTTGAAAAAATCTTTCACCATTGGGAACTATTGGGAAGCTACACTATCCCCGGGTGACATAGGTTACTTTTTATCCCGGTATTCCTACGGGAATAGGAACTACACGAGTGAAACTGCGTGACGTCCGCTAGTTATATATAAACACCTACTTCCACATGGGTCTAGTGGTCTTAAGCTCAACTGCTGTACATGAGGTCCTATGTTCCATTCCCAGGTCGGGCATAGTGTTATTGGATTTTTCCATCGAGACTTTGCGAGTGGCAACCGTGGATTTGTGCTCAGTTGATGGCAATAGGGACGCCCCCTTTTGCACGGGAGTAAATAAAACTCGAAATGTAAATCATAGGACTTTAACATAACTGGCCAAATGTTAATGTACTAATGGGTACACCTCTGCTTAACCCTTCAGGAATTAAAAGCGTGATGTTACATTACCAACACTATTGACGTCTATAATCTTGATCGCTGAACCATCAAACAATCACATCCTAACCAATTGTACGTCTAATTAATACAAACTGCAGTCTGTGTATAATAGTAACGTCTCACACTAAGTGCGCTCCGAACACCATGTCATGTTTGGTTAGCAACTCAAAGCTGACGGAGTGATTAGGTGCTGTTACAAGCTCTCACTGTATTCAGGTGACGAGTTAGACGTTCTGAGTGCTGCATCTCTTTCGCACACCGATACCAAGTGCCTTCAATAAGGTAGACTTGAAAATTAGTTAGCGAAGAAGAGCCGAGAGTTATGCGATTTTGTTTCGTACGGGCACCACCCCTACCTAGTTTTTTTTTTAAGTTAAATACAAGCTCTTCCATACATTTTGCCGGAATAAGCATTATTGCATATGTCTAGAGAACATTTTTAATTTTATTGGTTATTTATGAAAACAGCATTCATAAATAACCAATAAAATTAAAAATGTATATTATTCATCGGATCTCAGTCGGTGCGCCTTCCACTCTGTATAATTATTAAGTCGGAGAAAGAAAAAAATTATTTCCTATATTTAATTGTGCTTTCATTTGCTGCGTTTCTTGACAGACAAACATTATACCTTTTTTTCTTGCAATACGGTGTTTTCTTGCAAGACAAAAACTGTTTTCTCCTACACTATACAGGGTGTCCAAGAACCTGGCGTCCAACTGGATTCCCACGATGCCCCAAGTTCTAACAGTACTCAGAAAAATATTTTAAAAAATCCACCCCATGTACTTACAGAATTATACTGATTTCAAAAAAAAAGGGGAAATGAGCACCCTGTGACATACTTTTGAATGCTGTGACTGCTAATGCTGATAATTTCGATATTTCTTGGAGGTTTTGTAATCTAGGGTATTGCTGTGTCTAAATAGAATGTAAAAATAAAGTACTTATTGTACCATTTTAAAATAAAATATTATTTTAACTAAAGGTGATATGGAAAACTATTGAATTTCGCAACTTTGACCGACTGTAGTGTAAAAAAAATGTACCAAAATAGTATGGCAAGTGACGTCAAATTTTGACGCGTTTATTCCTCTTTTTAAAAAGGTATAATACTTACACATTAATTTGAAAAAAAAAATTTTTGATAATATTTTTACTCAACAACCCAATTTTTACGAAGTGCCTACCTACTAACGGTAACTGTCGGACCCTTTCTTATCTTAGAAACTGTTATGTTACTACTATTATTTACTTCGGTTCCAAGAGTGAGCAAGAAGGAAATACACACAGGTAGATGGGTTCCCAGTAGAATAAAAGCAAAGAATGTTAGTTTAAAGATATTTTATTACAATAAATGTTCAAAATGTTGACCACCCGCGGCAATACAAGCTCTCACTCTCCTTAAAAAGGACCGCTTTATGTTTCGCGAGTAACTTTTTTGACGTATCACCTGCACTGCTTGTGTTATCTTCTCACGAAGGTCAGCGATGTCATTAATGGGCTTCGCATAAACGAGCTCCTTCATAGTTCCCCAGAAAAAAAAATCCAGCGGATTTAAGTCAGGTGAGCGGGCTGGCCACGGGATTGTTCCTGATCGCCCAATCCACCTGTTCGGGTATTGCTCGTCCAAAAACTCTCTAACGGATACGCGAAAATGTGCTGGACAGCCGTCGTGTTGGAACCACATATCTGGTGGGGTCTCTTCTAGTAAGTTTGGCAAATCATTTTGAAGAAAATTTAAATATGATTCGCCAGTCAAATTCTCGGGCATCTCAAATGGACCAATAATATTCCCACAGAGAATACCGGTCCACATGTTCACTTTGAACCGGTACTGGGATCTATCTTCTCGCATCAAGTGCGGATTTTCCACATGCCACTCGTGCAAGTTGTGTAGGTTCATGTAGCCATCCTTCTTAAATGTTGATTCATCTGACCACAAAATTTTGTCGATAAAGTTTTCGTCTTCTCGATGTTTTTGCAGGATTGTTTCACAAAACGCGACTCGGCTCGGATAGTCTCGAGGTAAAAGACTTTGCACTCGCTGTACGTGGTACGGATGATATTCTTCTTTTTGGAGAATACTGTGTGCTGTGCTCTTCGGTATCCCCGTATCAGCTTCTATTCCTCGCACAGAGATGCTTGGATTTGCCGACACCGCCTCTAAAACTTCATCGCGTATGAAGTCATTTACGGGTCGTCCTTCACCAGCTACTTGATTGGGGAACCGCCCGTCACATAGTGATCTGTGCACATTAATGAAAACTCGATGGTCGGGATATCGCGTAGCCCTCGGATACCTTTCTCTGTAAAGTCTCGCTGCAGCTCGTCCATTACCTCTACATTCTCCATAAATGTAGTGCATATTTGCGTATTCTTGCGGAGTGTAGGTCGCCATGGTAGCACACACAAAACACAAACTGTCCAAACACAGGCAAAGGTCGTCGTAAAGAGTTCGTTTCAAAGTCCAGAGCACAAAGAGTAATCGAGTCCAATAAACAAAGCTTTAAATCGTAGTACGTGATCAATAGTAACAATAAGAGAGAGGTGCGTAGTAACGGCAGGAGGCAGTGACGCGTACTGACCGTACTGTTATCCTAAATAGCACGATCCCAGATAGCGTCACTATCTATCTCACTCGCACCTCTAACCTTTTTCTCCCTCACTCTTACCTGAATAATGGGGTACCATAAAGAAGAACCAGCAAATCGCAAAGATAGTTTCTGTCTTGCTCCCTCCTGTTGTAATAACGAATCACTATGGTGAGATGCATGCACATACCGTCCCTTACGGTCTAACCTGTTTTTTGAGAGGCCTGTTGTTATTTTTATGAGCATACAATAGTAATTCTTTAGAGGTTAGATTCAATTCGTCGTAAATTTTTCTTTCTAAGAATTCTGTAAGACATCGTAAAAATTGGGTTGTTGAGTAAAAATATTATCAAATTTTTTTTTTTTCAAATTAATGTGTAAGTATTATACCTTTTTAAAAAGAGGAATAAACGCGTCAAAATTTGACGTCACTTGCCATACTATTTTGGTACATTTTTTTTACACTACAGTCGGTCAAAGTTGCGAAATTCAATAGTTTTCCATATCACCTTTAGTTAAAATAATATTTTATTTTAAAATGGTACAATAAGTACATTATTTTTACATTCTATTTAGACACAGCAATACCCTAGATTACAAAACCTCCAAGAAATATCGAAATTATCAGCATTAGCAGTCACAGCATTCAAAAGTATGTCACAGGGTGCTCATTTCCCCTTTTTTTTTGAAATCAGTATAATTCTGTAAGTACATGGGGTGGATTTTTTAAAATATTTTTCTGAGTACTGTTAGAACTTGGGGCATCGTGGGAATCCAGTTGGACGCCAGGTTCTTGGACACCCTGTATATCATGCAGCAGTCTAGTTCGCTAGAGTAATATCCTTTAAACACAACACAATTCCTCTTTCTTCTCCGTTCAAAGGGAATTAAAGAAAATCCTTCAATTCGAGAAAATGGTCGCCAACTGAAAGAAAATACTGGAAATAGAAGTGAGCGGGGTACGCTTGTGTGTTTGTGGTTCCGTAGCGCAGAATTAAAAGGAAACATTGTTGTACCACAATTGTTTTGAAATTGTTAAGTTCCTGTTACTGTTTGAGGATGATATGAATATGTTATCCCGCGGGTAGTCCACCGGTTATCGCGGCCTCGACATAGAGGGCGAAGAAGGAACATGGGTGGTTTTTAGTCAGTAGAAGTCTGACACTCCCTTTCGCTCTGCCCAAGAGCGGGAGGGGTTATTCGATGATTTTACACCCACCAAAAAAAAAAAAAAAGGATGATATAAAATGTTCTGCAATTTATGAATGAATGAATGATTTATTTGCAAGAATATAGGTTTTTACATAAGTTCTTGATATACATAATAGATGGGTTTCGCTGTACTCGGCATTTCAGCCTAACAAATATTTAGATTTTACCTCTTTTGGTATAAGTTTATCTGAATTAAATACAATATTTAATGCGTAAATTTAAAAATTACCAAAGTTTGTTAATTCTTTTGTTAAGACGTGGATATTGGTGTGGGTTACATGTTTGTTAGCTTTAGTTTTTAAGGATTTTTGTATTTTCTATAGCATGTAACTGTTTTATGTCCCTAATAAATAAAATAAAATAATAAAATATACTTTTTGCATGCATTATACATTTACTTATTAGGTATTACATAAAAAAATGGCAGCAGGCAAGGGCACCGGTTACAATCATCAAACTGTCTTCCGTAACTAAAGTAATTTTTGAAAAAAAAACGGACAACGTCTCATGCATCCAGAGAGGTGGGCGAAGATCGTCACTCAAAGCCTGAAAAAAGCGAAATCGACCGTGGAAAACTTGGTATGATAATAATTTATGTTTGTCAGTAATATTGAAGCGCCATGTAATAGGGCGCTTGGCGTTTATAGATATATTTAATAAATAATATAATTACACTAATATTATAAAGGCAAAAGTTTGTGAGTGTGTGAGTGTGTATGTTTGTTACTTCTTCACGCAAAAACTACTGAACGGATTTCGATAAAATTTGGTACACAGATATTTTATAACCTGGATTAACACAAAGGATAGTTTTATCCCGATTTTATCTTCCCGTGGGATTATTTTCGAGTTGTAAGGGGTGAAGCCTGGCAACAGCTAGTTAATTAATAAAACACCTCATCCTTAGTACCTAATCGCGTTTGGAACCACTCGATCAACGAGATTACCACGTGAACGAAGTCGCGGGCACCAGTAAGTATAATCATATTTGCGAATCAAACATGGCCAGAAATCAAACAGACGTTTAACAAAGATTAACCATTCCCACATTTTTGACTTTCATCATTATCGCAATCATAGAACGTCACTTTACCTCTCCATAAATTCACAGTACCCTATTGCATAGGATCTGAACAGTTTATTGGCCTTATGCTAATAAGACAGACAGACAGTTTCACAGTTTGGTAGATCCAAACTGTGAAACCAGATTTACAAAGCTTCAACTGAGAACGCCGTATATCCGGCAACTGCGGCCTTGAATAATTCAATGGACGTATTACAGAACTGTAGGGTTGGGTCATAGGAGCAGCGGAAGGTATAGCGGGTAATTTAGTTGCAGTTAGGCTCCTTTTAAGGCCTCGAAAGAAGCGATTTCCGTCAAGCGTCAAGCGAAGCTCTGTGTTTGTTTTGGCAATGTCTCGGTATTTCTGACCAATCAGGCTAAACAAAACTGCTATTACCGGCTATGAGTTGCTATTGTGCAATTACTCATGGGTTGTCAGAGCAGTGACCAAACTTTATTTATTATTTGAGGTTTGTTTTATTCCCTTCATTTATTTTTAAACAAAATTTAAGTATTTCTTACATAATAAAACATTGAAAAATATTAACAAATGTATCCCACCGGTACCGGGAACAGGGTCCAAGCTACCAGCCGGTCAGGGCTCCAGAGAAAGGAACCTCCTATCGATACGGGCCGTGTTCATGACTAATGCTTTGTGTATCAAGCCCTTGATCCAGCTGTCTAACGAGAGCCTCCTCAGGTGTTGGATGAAGCTCTTGGCAATTTATTTCTTTTAATTTTTATCAGTGCTTACTAACATAATTGTTAGTTTTGCTAACAGTTTCTGTGTCATGGATAATCAAATAAAGAGACTGAGAGATAATCTATTATATTCAATAACCAAATTAAGCTGATCTTTAATATTAAGACAAGCTCATACAAACTGAGGTCAGGTTATACTATATCACACAAATATTATAGAGGCGAAAGTGTGTGAGTGTGTATGTTTGTTACTTCTTCACGTAAAAACTACTGAACGGATTTGGATAAAATTTGGTACATAGATAGTTTATAACCTAGATTAACATAGGATAGTTTTTGAGTCAATTATTTGTTGGTATCCCAAGATGTGGTGTGAGTAGCATCGGTGGCCCAGTGGTGGCAGCCCCGACTTATGAACGGTAGGTCGTGGGTTCGAACCCAGGCAGGCACATTACTTTGCGTAATTTTTTTCATCACCACTGATTTCAAAACGGTTAAAGAAAACATCGCGAGGAAACCGACATGTCTTAAATTCGAAGACATGTGACATCTACCAATGCGCAATGGGCCCGCGTGGTAGATTATAGCCCATTCCCTCTCATAGAGAGGAGGCCTGTGTCCTAGCAGTGGGCACATTAATAGGCTGTTGATGATGATGATGATGATCCCAAGATGTTGCCAAAAAACAGAGCTTGCTTTTACGTGTCACCTTTAGCCACAACATAAGTTAGATCTGAATTTGTGCTCCGTATGATGGCAATAGGCTTTACCACCTATTACATAGAACTTTAAAATAACTGGCCAAATGTGGGTGTACTTTTTTGGGTCCACCTCTGCCTAACCCTTCGGAGATTACAAGGTATGATCTTATATAATGTAAGTTAGGTTTTACAAAACGCTACGCTACACTGCAGTGCTTGCTACCTATCCATTTCACGTCGGCTCGAGAAGCTCCCTTTCCTGTGTACGTCACGAGGCGCCGTCGGTTTCACCACCCAAGCCTTGGTCCGATACGGCCATTATTTACCCATTTCTTACGATACACGCCACAAGATTGGGTGTTAAGGTGAATTTTCCCATGGCAGCAGTTGGTTTTATGATACAAGTAGGTATGTTAAAGAAAGGGATATGAAATTGGGTTGGTATCTAGGGCAAGTTTTTCATAAACGAGTGGTGTTGAACATGTTGTTTTTTCTTTTGTAGCAAATTAATTTTGCTTGTAATATTAAGAAAACATCGTGAGGAAAGCGGCATGTCCGAGAACCAAAAATTCGAATACATGTGACTTCTACCAACCCGCAGTAGGCCTGCGTGGATGACTATTGCCTATTCCCTCTCGTGGATAGGAGCTCCCAGCAATGGGAACACAATAGGCTGATGCTTTGATTACTCTAAACCAATCAGAATCACTTATTTATTTCAAATCAGCGAGGTCATTGCGTAGCAAACTTCTATTTATATACAACAACATTCATTGCATTATTCTTCTTTTTTTTTCAGCCAAAAGTCGTCCAATGCTGGACATAAGCCTCCATTTACATTATTGTGCAGGTACTAAAAATAAATACATAAAAAACTTTGGGGAAAAATGAAAAAGGACATGGCGCTACTAAATAATGATTTCGACTAAGTGCAAAGATATTTTTAAAGTTCGATGAGAAATAAAACTCAATTATGTTTTTACATGTTTAATCCGAAAACGTGAGCCCTTACATACTTACTAAATAACATACATGAAGCCATGTTGGCATTTCACCTATATGAAAATTAATTTGACCAATCACAGTACAGCACTAAATCTATCGAGCCCGGCTCGCGGAGACCACCGCTAGGTAAAACCTCTCGAGTCGTTTTACCTCAGTGCGACACTGGACGTATATTGTACTCTGTGACTGGACTTCAAGTAGACATGCCGTCGGCGCGCTGATGCGGCGCGCGGCGGCGCGCGCGCACCCATATAGCACGGACCCAAGGCGGCGGCGGCGGCGCGGGCGCACGCCTCGGGTCTCAGTACGCGGCCGCGCAGACCCCGCGCTCCGTCCCGGCTCCACGTGTGCTTAAGTAGGCCACTATATATTTATTTTTGTTGTTCAAATGGGCGTCGATTTCTAGTTACGCTACACTTAGCGTTAATAACAACCATTTAGCACCACATAGCGAAAAATAATAGAAAATGTTACTCCTAATTTTATAAGTCAAAACTGCACTCAACAAAACCATAAGAAAATGGCCGTTGCGTTAATACAGATGATTTAATGGACTTTTAGCGCTAATGGAACCCAAAGAGAAAACTATTGTAGTATCTGGACAGAACCCAGCCAAGTGAAATAATTTTTAAAAGAGGTCACGGAAGGTTTTCTGTTCAATCCTAGGCGAATCTTAGGTACACGCACAATATTGTAGTGTTGTGCAATATCACAATAGGGGATCGGACTGGGTCAAAAAAATATGATTCTAATTAGTCCGTCAGTTAGATTATCCAAAAATATTGGATACGTGTTGTGTGTGTCGTTTGTAGGAAAAAAATGTACTGACATCTGGCAGTGCCTCCGCCAAGTCGGGCAATAAAGCGGCACGGCCGTACCATCCTTTTCTCGAACCAGCAGGGCTATTGCGTATCTTTTACATGACAGTGGCTAACCTATAGTGCCTATCAATTACTGTCAAATGGTTCCACTAAACCATAACCAATTTGACAATTAATCCATAGACAATATGATAGCCACTGTCATTTAAAAGATACGCAATAGCCCTGCAGTTCAGGCCATTTTCGGCCTGTAACATTTTCGAAGAGTTCACGAGTTTTCGAAGCACTGCATCGTCTTCATTTTTTGTTTAAGTGAAAAAAGAAAAAATATGTGTTCAATATTTTTTGGAAATCTATTTGACGGACTAATTAGTTTTTATTGTTAACTACACTATTCGTGCAATGTTCTAGAGTTGAAAATTAGGAAGTAACAGAAAAAAGTCGAGCTAGTTTCATTAGGCTGTATTTTTTTGAATGAGTTTTTTATTCACATTATAGAATTAATGAAAAGGGACTAAACATATTGGCTATAACGTGCGAGGAAACGAGGGTGTGCCCGTAGGAGGGCGTTAACTGACCTTAATAATGATGGACTTCCAAAGGACCAGTGTGTAGTGCTTGTAACCGATGTGCTTGTATGACTAGATGTATGAATTAAAGAGGAAAGGAAGAGGGTAAAGACGTATATAAATATCGTAGCAGGTGCATTCTGAGGTTCCTGTATTTTCTTTTGTAAATATTAGCTTTTTGTAGTGATGTATATTTTTATATATCGGAAAAGAAAACTTGTTGCCGACCTACAATAGACTGGGACAAGAAGAGGAAGATTATCAAATCAAATCATTTATTGCTTTGCAAACATGGGTAATCGTACATAGATGTTTGTTTTATAATAAAGATCTCCATATATTTTACCGTCATATGGGCATGCAAATAATTGGTTTACAGTTATAGTGGCATATCAAATAAAATAAAATAAGAATGTCATTAAAATTACATACACTAAAAAAGTTAAAAAAAAAATGATAATGATGACCGTCAATGTTAAGTGATTTCATGAAAATATTTAATTATAAGAGTGCAAACAGTGATTGTCAAAATTGGCTATGTGACTACTGTTAAAAACTCACGAAACTGCTATGTTATTTCAATGAACTAATAGAAATGTGTGAAAAAAGTAATAAAAAAATGGAGTAGCCACATGCTTTAGAAGATTTTGGTGGGGCCACTTTCTATCCTTGTCGGTATGACATACGACGTCACATTTCAGTAGCGCTGTCTTTGTCTAGCACGTCATTAAGAATCAGTTAAGATTAAGCCTTTTTTTGATCGATCTTATAACTTTTTTCACACATCGTGTTATTTCAGTTAGATCTTTGAAATAACATGACATTTTTGTGAATTTCTATTTAAAGCAAATTGCGCAATAAAATATTGCAACAACTTATTGTAGGTGTAGGAACCGCCTTATTTGATGTGGGTATCCCTTCATGAAAGGCCGCTAAAGGAAAAGTGTTCACTTTTAAAAGTAAAAGGTCCCGGATAATAATAAAGTTGGTTTTTATGTGGGATGACAGCAAGGGCGTGTAATCTGGATAGCATTGAGGAAATACTTATGATTCTTTGTATAGGACAAAACGTATTACGGAGCCAGTTGTTTGTTTTATCCTGACGGTCAAGCATCAAGGGCATTTACCCCCTTTTTTCAAGTGACCTTAAAATAGCGCGGGCTCTCAATTCATAGCATTTGTTGTCTCTGTTATTAGTTAACTCTGTCATTTAATTTTATGAACTATTGTTTTTATGTGAACGAATATTTTTTTTTTCCCTCCTTTTAATGCAATCTGTCCTGGGACATTTAGCAATATTTAGACGATGGTTATTAACTTTCACGGTATGAAGCCACTGCCTCATCCGATCGATATGACAGCTTTTACGCTGGTTGTAACATTAGGTCTTGCGGTGCCCTTCTGAACGAATATAAATATATTAATTCTTACTTGGTTGCAGGATGCATCCCGAAATGGAGTAGTCTGCATCTATATCCGGATGGTGAGAATAGGCTCTTGATTACATGGGACACATTCATAACGATTCATTCGAATGTAAGTACACCTTTGTCTAACCCCTTGCGGAGAACCAGCGTGATATTATGTGGATTTTCAGATATAAAACCATGCCTGCATGCATCAGCCGTGGATCATTTAAACAAAGCTTGAAGCGGGGCTAAAAACAGAGTGTGCCGGAAATTCTAAAATATCACCCAAAATCCGCAGTGAAGGCCTCCTCATTAATTCTTCAAAAATATCTTACACAAAAAACACTATCAAACTTTAATAGTCTTGTCCCTTCTGTACGAAATTTTTATAACAGCCATAACGAAAGCTTCTTGACAAATATTATTAGGATATTTTATTAGGATTTTTTACCCTGTGCGTCCCAAAAATGCCATTGTTAGCCAAATGTATAGAAATCTTATATTTTGGAGATTTAGAAGTAGCGTGTTGACCCTGAATATATTTCACTTATAATACCAAGTATACTGTGTATTGGCTTAGGAAAATCGCCAGAGCTTAGAATACTAAATGATGGAAATGTAATTTAAAGAAGTGAATCATGCCCGTCGAGGCTGCGAATTGTTCGAATGAGATACCGCGGCCTCGACACAAAGGGCTAAGTAGGAACGTAGATGGTTTTTAGTCAGTAGTAGTCGGACTTTAAGGAAACAATTTGCACAATATTGCGCAAAATGTTTCCTTAAAGTATTAAATGCTTCGATTTGAACAGGATGTTTACTGACTTAAAAAAATGTGATTCTAATTATAGTCCGTCTGTTAGATTATCGAAAAATATTGGATACGTATTTTTTGTTTTATCAAATCAATAAAAATTGACGAAGATAAAACGCGTCAAAGATTTTAGTGGGGGTCACTAACCGCTAAAAATGTCATTCTAATGTCTAAGAATATGACGACACACGAGTTTTCAAAGCACTGTATCGTCTTCATTGTTTGCTTACGTGAAAAAAGCAAAAATACGTGTCCAATATTTTTTGGTAATCTATATGACGGACTAATTACATTTTTTTAGTTAACTACCCTATTAGTTTTTTTTTGTTATTTTTAGTTACGTTATAAGCTTAACCAACAAGCACCTTTTTTTTTTTTGGCGGGTGTATAATCATCGAATAACCCCTTCCGCTCTTGGGCAGAGCGAAAGGGAGTGTCAGACTTCTACTGACTAAAAACCACCCATGTTCCTTCTTCGCCCTCTATGTCGAGGCCGCGATAACCTGTGGACAACCCGCGGCCCCGACGGGCGTCGGTCCTTTCGGGCCCCTCCCATGTTGCTGACATCTCTTTGAGGCGCGCGCGCGCTGTTTTCGTCGTAAGACGGACGGACGGTGAGTTAGATCATCACTCACCGTCCACAGGCCCGCGTCTAGGGTGGCCGGAGGTCATCGCGAGACCAACAAGCACCCTGTGATCTGGATACGTAACTTTGAGCATGTATTTTTTGCTACATTCAGTTGTATGATTGATCACAGTCTAATGAATAGTGTTCAAATCTAAGCATTTAGTACTTTACAAAACTAAGAAAAATCTTTGCACAATTATTAACTCAAAACAATAAATAGTAAAGACGGTACCCCGTTTTCAGTCTAAATTAGATAATGTTAGTCGCCATACCAGTTTAAAAACTTAATCTATACACAATATGTTACACTGAATATCCAAGATCATCAAAACGTATCCTGGTCTATATAATCTAAGCCACTACGGCCATTTTACTGCCAAAAAAGGCATATAGAGTACATGGCAAGGTCCCCATTCATATACAAACAATTACATTAAGTGTTTGGCTCCCTGCCAACCCCACTATTAATGTTACAGATTTATATTACGATAATCTGACGAGTTAATTACTGAAGGATACTCAAGATACATTGAGGAAGACTGCCGTTTGCTACCCTAATGAGTGTTTGGATTTTGTTGAAGGTCAAACAACTTAATTGCGTCCGTAAGTTGATGGAATTTTGAAATATTGTTGCAAGTTACAGTCACAAGGCACAAAATTCAAAATGGATTGTCTTTTATAGCCGAAAAACGTTCATCAATAACGTTTTTCGGTACCATGAACATGGTATTGTGGAAGCCATACTATTACGAAATAGGTCTTATCTCGCGACTTGGACGATATCATCAACACAACGAGCTTTAGGACGGCCCTGGTTTCTATGGCCTAACCTTGGCCTCCACTCGGTCAAAGCCTTGCTCCATCGGCCGTCTCCGCGTCTAGACAGTATATGTCCTGGCCAGGTCCACTTGAGGCGCACCGCCTGGTCCCTGACATTGTAGATTTTCGTCCGATGGTGAATTTCGGTGTTACGCACTCGATCTAAGAGGGTTATTCCGTTATTTTATTGCTTGTGACAAAAAAATGTACAAGAAGCAACACCAACTTGGTGTATAATAAGGGTGCCAACATAAAGAAACAGGTTACCGGTGTAGGCGAGTCTGTTCGGATCGGTACCGATCGGTGCAGGTATAATTCTCATGTGTGTTCTTATGTGTGCTCTCATTTATAAAGAAATACGTTTATCGGTACCGACTGCCTGGCCCGAGTCATACGGGTTTAAGCATTTGCCAGTGTATTAGTGTGTCCTCTTCTGTCGTTGTAAAAATGTATGTGATTTCTAATCTCAATATCCAACTTCTAGTTACCAGAATAGAACGCTCAATACATAATTGACAAATTCTAGGTTTCGATGAAATCGCAAAGAGTTGCTACGAGACCAATGGATATCAGTTCAAGCGCGACAGAGATTGATCATAAGTCGTTATTAATTGTGTTAGCCGCGAGATGTATGAATATTTTATTGATGGGACTTGCGGTTCCCGTTTGCTAGTAAACTGATGAATAGCGTGGGGTTGGATTGTGGACTCTTACGTGGAAAGTTGAGATTCTAAAAAAGGCGTTTTAATTTAGGCAGTCCAATTTAAGCGACGGTGAAACGAACCCTTCACTCAGCTGTAAACCAAGCATTCTGGACATCAAACTACGTAAGCAAATGAACTACGTAATTGTTACGTAGCTTGGTAAGAAGGATGCTTGGTTGGGGTGGACGCTTCGTGGTGGAGCAAAAACTATTGATAGGAAACTTTATTATTTGTGTGGAATTAGACTGTAATGTACTTTTACAATAAACACAATAGGATACACAGTTAACAAAAAAATCTAATTAGTCCGTCATAGATTACTAAAAATTATTGGACACGTATTTTTTCTTTTTTCACGTAAACAAAACAATGAAGACGATACAGTGCTTTGAAAACTCGTGTGACGTCATACCTAAGACATTAGTATGAAATTTTTAGTGGTCAGTGACGTGACCGGCCCCACTCAAATCTTTGGCACGTTTTGTCATCGCCATTTTTTTTTTATTTGATAAAACAAAAAATTCGTTTTCAATATTTTTCGATAATCTAACAGATGGACTAATTACAATAAACCGTTAATCATATTTATTTCTGTAGACTGTTACACAACACTTTTATACGTCATCTCATATTATTTTTTTTAAACTAGATTGGGCCGTTGTTTCGTACCTGACTACTCTAGTACCACTACTGACAAGAAACAGCTGAAAAAAACATAACCCTTTCCTTGCAGTCGGTTAAAAACTCAGAGCAATTATTACAGTTACACTTTACTAGGTACTTTCCCCGCCATTTTTTTTGCGTCAGCGCACAATGACTAGCGCCTGCGTCACGGGCCACTGACCTCGAGATATGCGTAAGTGGTATTCAAATAATTATAATATTTCTGTTACAACTGAAGATAAAACTTGATTTTAACTGTTTATGTTTTTCAGAAATGAAACGAAATATTTACTTACTTTTATGCGATGTTTAAATCAAAAGTGTGTGTGCATAATATAAAATACGGAACCAATCACTGTGTGTGGTGCTCACTTGGCCGATTTTATGACTTATTTATTACCTGTCTGTCATCTGTCAATCTATGACCTACAGGGCTATTGCGTATCTTTTAAATGACAGTGGCTAACCTATAGTGCCTATCAATTACTGTCAAATGGTTCCATTTTGTACTAAACCATAACCAATTTGACAGTTAATCCGTAGACAATATGATAGCCACTGTCATTTAAAAGATACGCAATAGCCCTGCAGCAGGGCTATTGCGTATCTTTTAAATGACAGTGGCTAACCTTTAGTGGCTATCAATTACTGTCAAATGGTTCCGTTTTGTACTAAACCATAACCAATTTGACAGTTAATCCATAGACAATATGATAGCCACTGTCATTTAAAAGATACGCAATAGCCCTACAGACTTGTCTTATCAAATGTAAAATATTAATCATGGAACTAATAAGTTCTAAGAAATAATATGAAAGAGCTCGATTGGAAATATTTGATCGAATAATAAGCTCTATTCACTCGTTTTACATGCAAATTATTAAAATCCGTCAATAGTCATTTAATAATATTAACCGTTACTACACATTCAATGAAATCATACAGAGCATTGACCCCGCCTCCGCCAGCCAGTAATGCGGAACTGCAGTATTAAACGTATTTACCTCCGCCTCCGCGTCCTTGTCCCCACCTCCGCATATAAAAATGAATAACGGAAGTTGGTCGACATCTGCTAGCGACGTGCGAGACACCACTATCTTGAGCGAGAAAGAGCGAGTAAGCGGGGGAGCGCGGGCAGCGGGCGGAGGGGAACATGACTTGAACATGACCTTGTTTGTCAGTTTCGCTCCGTGTTTGCAGTTTTAGACGCGTACTAAGTGATTCGTGAGAATATTCAATATAAATTATCTCAAAATGAAGGTGAAAACAAGTGACATATGGCAGTATTTCTTAGAAGCTGGCAAAAATTTTGCAAGATGCAAAATCTGCAATAGAGAATATTCAAGAAAAGGACGGACTACGACATCGTTGAAAAGTCATTTGAGATCTATGCACAAAGAAGAATATGCAGTGTTTTGTAAAATAGAAGAACAAAAGGAAATAGAAAAAGTGAATCAGAATCAAATAAGGAAAGTACCAACACGTCATGTTAAAGCTAAAAAAAACGACATTTTAATTGCAAAAATGATGGCATTAGAGAATCTGCCTTTAAATTTTGGTGAAAGCATTGGTTTTTGTCGCCTAATGCAAACAGTATGTCCAAACTATGAGATAAGAGATAGTAATTTCTTTACTGACCTCATATGTTGCGAAATATATTGGAAGATGACAGTGAAAGTCAAAGAGATGCTCAAACAATTTCCTAAGCTATCACTGACAACTGACATTTGGTCGGAGCCATGTGCAAATTCGTCGTATTTGAGTTTAACGGCACATGGAATTACTGAAGACTTCACTCGCGTTAAGATTTCGCTAGAATGTTGCTCACCTTGCGACCGCCATATTGGCGATGATATTCAGGACCATTTCCGAATGATGTTAGTTGCGTGGTTAATCATGGATGTACAAATCCATTGCTTTATTCATAATGGTAGATTAATCAGAGCTACGCACTTGGACATCAATTGCACCGTCCACCAATTACAAACGTGTGTTCGTTCTGCTCTAGAAAACCCTGAAGTAAAAGATTTAATTGTAAAATGCAAGAAGATATCCGAGCATTTTATACACTCTCGTATAGCTCATGATGAGCTGATTGAAATTCAAACAGAGCAACTTCATGGACCTACATTACACGTGATTCAGGACTGCGGTACCAAGTATGTTTTTTTCTTCAATATTTTAGAAACCTTTTTAGGATTCCGTAGCCGAATGGCAAAAAACGGAACCCTTATAGATTCGCCATGCCTGTCTGTCTATCTGTCTGTCCGTATGTCTCAGCCACTTTATTCGGAAACTATTAAGACTACACAGTTGAAACTTGGTAGGTAGATGTAATCTGTGAACTATTTTACGATTTTTGTACAAAAAAAAACATTAAGGTGAAAGCGACTAGGTAGGCAGCGAAATTCGAATTTTCTTTCGTTTTTTAGCAATTTTCCGGTCAGTGTCAAGTCTTATGTCAAATAAAACGTGATTCGCGGCAATGACAAATGTCTCATTATTGAGTAATAATGATTAAAATCACCAATACAACCGTCTCAGTTCATGTAAGTCTCAATAATGCCTTTTTCATCAAATAGTCACTCTTGAGACTTATATTTTTTTATTATTTGAATTTCGCGGGCTACCTTGTCGCATAACCATAAAGGTGTCTCCCAATACATGGAAATAAAATTAAAAAAAAAAATTTTCGTGTGTGGTTAAAGGAAAGGTTTTTATAAGTGACATTAAGTTTTCTAATACCATTTTGCTCAAAGACGCTTCCAAAGTGGTAAAATGTGGGCGCCTCTAAATTTTTAACTAAGACAATGAAAAATCAAAAAAAAAAATACTATAGATCGCAATGAAAACATTCAACCAAAATTAGTTTGAACGATAAGTGGTTAATTGTTTTTGAGATAAAGCACATTTTTGTACGTGATAAGTTTGTTTTTCATATCAACACTATGAAAAACAAACTTATCACATAATATGTTTTCTGTTGCCGCTTTCAAGAAAAAGGAAGAAATAATACAAATTAAAGGGGGAAAGCCCCCACTACGATGCTACCGAAACCCTTCATATGCAAGTCCGACTAACACTCGATCAGTTTTTTACTAATTTAAATGATGTAAAAGATAATTTTTACTTATGGTTAAAAACGTGACTTATGCAATGATGACGTCTTAAACAGAGTATAGAAGAATACAGAGTATAAAAGAAAACATATTCTGCACCGACTCTAAATAATTAATATAAGAGAAGGAGCAATAGTGATTATAGTAGTCGATAAAGTATCTAGTTATAACAATAATTTTCTTTATAAAGAGGAAGTCTCAAAGTGGAGCCCGTGACTGAAACGTGCTGTGGTAGTCGCTTGTCTTGGTATAGGCATGTGATGCGGAAAAAGAAAAACTAAATAAACGATGAATGAAGTGTGTGAAAGATGATATAGCTAAATAAAAGAGGTTTCTAACAAGATAACACTGACCCCAAATAAGTTGTGATAAAGACAAAAGACCGACGAATTTGATTTTTTGTTTGATTTTAGATGGAACAGCACTATCCTTATGCTTGAGCGGATGTTGATGATGCAAGACTCCCTTTATATTTATGCCAACAATCATAACATGCTACACATTACTACAGAAGAATGTTTGTGTCTTCGTCAACTAGTGGATATACTGAAACCTTTCGAAGAAATAATTACAAATCTAAGCGATACAAAAATCTGCATTTCATCAGTGATCCCGCTAATATACGTACTGAAGTATACCTTTCAAAAAGAAAAGGATAAAGACACAAAACTGAATTTAAAAAACCTGATTGAGAAAATAATCGAAGACATAAATGTGAGATTTTGTGACCTTGAAAACAATATGTTATATTTGCTTGCCACATTTCTGGACCCGAGGTATAAGTTAAAGTTTTTTAATGAAATTACTAAAGACAAAGTTTTGTCTGAACTACTACGATTAGTAACAAGCCTTGACTCGGAGCTTACAAGTGAAGTTAATGAAGCTTCTGTTCCTAAAAGATCTAGAACTGGATCGAATTCGATGGACAATAAACCAGGGACAAGCTTCCAGACTTTACCACCGATTCTATCTATAAATGTAAGTCTGACTGACCTGCTAAAAGAGAGCAGTGACGATGAAGAGGTAAGTGGAGAGGACACCTCTGCTACTAATAGCAACCTCATGCAATGGAAATCATTAATAACTGAGTATACTAAAGAAAAACGGCTGCAACTTGACGAAGATCCTTTAATGTGGTGGAAATTTAACACAAAATTTCATGCTTTTGCTCCTATTGTTCGCGCTTATTTGTCACCTCCGGCAAGTTCTATATCTGGTGAGGATCTTTATATTGGAGCAGATTTAAAACAAACACGACTTAGAGATGGCCTTGATGCTGAGAAAGCCGCAAAACTGTTATTTGTTAAATATAACTTGCCTTTAATAACGGATCCTTAAAATAAAGGTAGGTAATGTAGATATATTTGAATTGAAATAAACTTTTGATTATTTTTTAATTCCCTTTTTTTTTTCTCCAGCACTACCTATTTTTATCTCTAGTTCTTTTGCTTACACAGACAAAATACTCCTTTTCGGTCATACATAACTTTTGAATCTTGAATGAATGATGAAAATTTGATTATTTAATCTAAAATAATATTCCTTATAAACTTAAATAAAGATCTAATAAATAGAGAAAGGTAAGCAATTAATGCAAAATCCCTATATCAACATGTACTGTAAATTAATGATTCTAAGAGTGAAGTCACATAGGAGTTGACAGTTCCTTGATCATCACCATTTCAGATCGAAATCACTAATTTTCGCAGGAAAATGAGATGACAAAGTAGAGGATACTTTTGTTTGAGGACCGCACAGAATCAAGAATTATGCTACTGCTAGCATAATTCTTGGTTCTGTGCGGTAGTTTTTTGACCGAATGTAGTCGACCATTCCTTCAAAATTTTACTCTATCGGCCGCACGGCCGATAGAGTAAAGATGTTTGGCAGTTTAGTGAAGAAGTTTAGCTACACTTCAACCACAAGTTTAAACTTCACTTCTATCCCCTAGCAGTCTCCATCTTCATCATACTCTTGTCCTTATCCCAATTAATTTGGAGTCGGCGCAGCATGTCTTCTTCTTCCATACATCTCTGTTTCTCGTCATCCCATGAGACACCTCCTTTTTTAACCGGTTTTATTTAGCTCACCCCGTTTGTTTTTTTTATTATTCTTGGGTCAAATTTAGTAATTCAAATTTCACCCTCTTCCTGTCAACCGATTAATCTGAAATTTTGTATACACTTTGGATTTTGGTGACAATACAATTATGTTTATACATTATCATTATAAATTCAAGATGGCCGCCGCTACAAAATGGCGGATAATTTATATTTTATTAATCCCATCAATATGGGTATCAAATGAAAGGGCTCAACAAGCAGAATACAATATACTATAAAAAATTGAAATCCAAGATGGCAGCCGCTACAAAATGGCGGATAACGTAGGTTTTATCAATCCCATCAATATGGGTATCAAATGAAAGGGCTCAACAAGCAGAATACAATATAATATAAAAAATAGAAATACAAGATGGCGGCCGCTACAAAATGGCGGAAATAGAAAATTATATATTTTTTTTTAACTACGTATAGAGGAGTTGGACTGCAATAAACTAACGGGCAAGAAACCTTGCAATAATGAAGCACTAAATGAATTAAACAGAATGCGAAATAAAAACTAAAAACTAGAAAATAAAAATAGGTAAAAAAACTTTTTAAGTTAAACGGTTTTATGTTAAACATACATTGCAATGTTTAAGATAAATGTACTAAAAACCAAAAAATAATAAAATAGATACAGTCGTGGGAATTATAAACATATGCATAGACTAGACTAAAATAAAACCGTGGGGCACGTCAATTGTCTACAAATTATCGACTTAATGTGCGATAGAAGAATCGTTTAATTCGTCGTTAAAATAGGCAGTTGGCCCGCAGACGGTGAGGAAATTACTTACTATTTTCTTGCTCATGGAAATTCCAATAGTTATACACTCCATGTAAATAAAAGAGACGTGCCCCACGGTTTTATTTTAGTCTAGTCTATGCATATGTTTATAATTCCCACGACTGTATCTATTTTATTATTTTTTGGTTTTTAGTACATTTATCTTAAACATTGCAATGTATGTTTAACATAAAACCGTTTAACTTAAAAAGTTTTTTTACCTATTTTTATTTCCTAAGCATTCTTTCCCCAGCAGTCCCCGATGTCGGAAATTATTGTCCGACAACAGATGCGGTCTAGTAAAGTAATGTTGAGCCTAATTTATTCCATGACCCTCTGAAAAAATTTCATTTGGATACTTTTACACCACTAAACCATAGACAATTTTGAGCAACCATTGTTGTTTACATGTTTGCTTTTGAAAATGTCAAAGAGCACGATGTGTCAAAACGTCACGTCAATCCACTTGTGCTGATGTGCGATCCAAACCAACGGGCTTACAGAAACGATACAACGAATAAGCTGAAATAAAGCAACATGGATAAGTTTACAGAATAAATAATAAGAACAAGATGCATAGCAAACCTAGAAGCCAGCCAGACTTTACACAAGCTCAACTATTTCAGTAAAAATGATAGAAAATTATTGTTTTCCCGCGGCCGTAAGTCCCGCAACCCAATTAAAAACTCAATGTTCGGAGTATTTTATTACACCTACAGTTCATGGGCTCTCCTGAAACGACAGGAAATAGGTGCATGGTACGGATTTGTGGTTTCCCATGGATCAAAGCAACCGACAAGACACTCAATAACAAATGTGTGGTTCCAAGAAAAACAGTGAGTATTATTCATAGCACATATTTACGTGAAGTCCATGCATAAATTCACGCCTGCTTGGTTTGAAAGTAGTCTTAGGGGCGCTATGGAGCAACTGTTTACGATGAATGAGCAGATTTTTTTGTCACACCGTGGTTTTCGGCAAGCGCGACGATTGCTGGTCGGTGGCGTCTACCCGGTCGTAAAATATGTAAAAAAATAAGCAGACACGATGCCATCACGCCGTCACTATAGCGCACCTTCAGAATATTATGGACTTAACTCAAATCCAAGACATTGCGAGAAGAGAAGCGACATTTTTATGGTAGAACTAGCTGTTGCCAGCTGCTTCGCCCGCTACAACTCGTAAATTGTCCCACAAGAAGATAAAAACCGGGATAAAAACTATCCTATGTGTTAATCCAGGTTATAAACTATCCGTGCACCAAACTTTATCCAAATCCGTTACGAAGTTTTTGCGTGAAGAATAACAAACATTGTTACACGCTCACAAACTTTCGCCTTTATAATATTAGTGTGATAGAGCCGTAGCCATAAAAACGTCTTTTCTTTAATATTCACCTAAAAGTGCGTATTTTTTGTGACCCTCTATGACCGTAACTCAATTTGTTAGATTTTTGAGTTAAGTCCTAATATTGTCGTAGTGCTATTCAGAAGGTGCGATAGGTCTGACATAATTATGGTCAAGTCCGCATGGCAGCGCATGTAAACAAAATCGCATTTAAACGAAACTGGCTACGTGTACAAACTTAATCCGGACCGGCCTTGCTCAAAATCGGGTGAACATAATATGAGCCTTAACGTTTAATGAATGTTCGTAAATATGACAAACGCTATCGTCCGCGACGTGCACTGTAATTATTCTTATTCTTATGCAGTTTAAATACTTAATTGTGGAAATATGCATTACCCACAGAAGATAAGGAAACCCAAATCCCAATTAAAAAGAAGAAGAAAAAGAGTTGTACACGTAGATGCCTAGGTTGGATTTGTAGAACATTAGGAAGATGTATCAAGAAAAAAGCTCTTAAAACCCTCAGGCTATCAGCGATTACGATTTTCGGACATAATCTAGGAGAATTACGAGATGAAATATTAAACGGAAAACTTAAAAAGGATAAGGATATAAAGAAGCGTAACTCTGTTAGAGATAACATCTCTAAAAAAATCCATGCAGAAAACAAAATAAAACTTACCGAGGCTAATACTAAGGATATAGAACAGATTAGGGAACTTAAAGTTAGTGATTTAAAAAGACAATACTCGATATCGGGACCCAAACTTAAAGTTCTGGGAGAAATGGTTCAAAATTACAAAGACGGAAACATATCCACGACGAAAGTACAACGCAGACCATCTCAGCAAAAATCGAAGCTGACTAAAAAACGCCTGCAAGAAATCATACAAAATTACGAAGCAGCAAAGGAAAAAAGAGACATTGCTATCTTGAAAATTATTAAATCTAAGGAAATGGATTTGAACAGTTTTTTAAGTGATTTAAAAGCTGGCAAAATCTCAGCACAAACTTTTTTCAAAAGTAAATTAGATCTATTAGATATACACAAAAAAGATATTAAAGGAGGTCTAGCTTTTATTATACCAAAGGGAAAAGCTTCAACTGTATCAGCCAAATTCAAGGAGATTGTGGATCACTTAAAGGACATGCGTCTATCAGAAATAAATAACGTGGTTAACAAAAATAAAAAGATTCGATTGGGTTTTACATGTGTTTAATTGTATCCAGTAGAATTGAATAATACAATTATAATACATCATCTATGTTAGCGTCGGCTTCCAATCTAACCAGATTTAGCAGAATACCAGTATTTTACATGGAGCGACTGCATAAATATCTTACTCCTCACCCATACCTTCACAACCCGATTCATCATCATCATCAGCCTATAATGTTCCCACTGCAGGGACTCAGGCCTCCTCTCTATGAGAGGGATGGGTAATACTCCACCATGCGGGCCCAGTGCGGATTAGTAGATGTCACATATCTTCGATTTTTTTTTTTTTGGTTCTAAGACCGGTTTCCTTATGTGGGCCGCGGGTAGTCCACCGGTTATCGCGGCCTCGACATAGAGGGCGAAGAAGGAACATGGGTGGTTTTTAGTCAGTAGAAGTCTGACACTCCCTTTCGCTCTGCCCAAGAGCGGGAGGGGTTATTCGATGATTTTACACCCACCAAAAAAAAATAAAAAAAGACCGGTTTCCTCACGATGTTTTCCTTCACCATTCACAACCCAGTTAATTCTGGGTAACACATACCCCTAAGACAATCAGGTAAGACTGGTTGTCAGACTTTTGTGCCGCTGACTACCTGTATCGACTGCCGAAGATCTACAAAATAATAACAACCGGGATCACCAGCTTAACGTGTTGTAACGGGTTATAGTTTACGTCTTGACAAAATCTAATGAGCCCTATCACAACGAACTATCGTCCTTAGTTAAGGTATTCTTATAGCCGTCCACCTATCCGTCATTAGAATAGCTCATAAGTATCATTATAATTGTGTTGACATGTCATCCTGTGTTGACATCAAAGGTTTCAATGACAATGCGTGCAGTAGGAATATAAACCTGAATATGTCAAGTTTTAGTGTTATGAAACGGATAACTAATTTGTAACAGAAAACGTACCTACGATCAATGACGATATATAGACACGTCATGAACTAACATGGCGGCGCTTTTAAACGGCGAAAATATTATATAACTACTTTTACGCGTAAAGAAAGGGAAAGAAAATATGACACCGTACAGCGGGATGCCTGTTTTCTTTATGTTTTACGCAGGTTTACACACACGATTTAAATTAAGAACAAACGAAGCGTCGCGCGAGATGTTGGTGCGTAACTAAGCGCGATGTGGCCGAAAATGACAACATGAAATGAAGATAGCTTCATTTCAAGCTATCTTCATTTCATGTTGTCATTTTTGAGGTCGGACAACGTATCTATAGTTTTAATATATCACCTACGATAGAAGTTACGCTGAAGTTACCTTGTAAAAAAACCCCACAAATAGAAAAAAAATGCACAAGATATTCTATTCTTACCCTATTCCCGTTATAAAAGCCAGGATACTCATAATACTTCCCAATAGACCGTTTTAACTATCTAAATAGCTATTTAAACTTTTTACGAAGGATAATATTTAATACCCCGGGGGCCTAAACGACCAACATAGTTATATTCAAATAACAAGGGTATCTCGATGACGGGCCATCCGGAGGGTTGCTATTGAAGATTTTGGGTCAAATAGACCGTTCGCAGGTGGCAGGGATACCTGTGAAAAATGTCGTCTTTGTGCAAGGTGAAAAGGGCCAATTTATAGTCCTTATCCGTGTAGTGACGGGAAAATGGATTGAAAAATTTGGAATTTAAGTGGCTGCTGGTTGGAAGGTAAGTTTAAAAAATATTATATCACAGTCAGCATGACAAAAATACGTACATCTTCCTAAAGATAAATATTTTTCAACAAATGCATTCACTATGACAGAAAAATGTCAGTGGCTATTATTACCTTTCCTCTCCATTGTGATTTTTATGTACATAAGTATATATTTTTTTATTTGTTTACAAATATTAACTTTGTGTATTTATATACGTATATATTATTATTTTCTTATAAGTGTATATATTGTTATACAGTGTGATTCTTTATAATGTGCACATATCGAAATGAGGGAATCTATGCTTAATTTTATCGATGGAAAAAATATTTTAAAAAATCTAAATATTTTTTAATATTTTTTATGGAATTTTCAAAAATGTTGTCCGCTGTTGTGACCCCAATGTAAACAAAACGGTGTAACTTTTAAACTAAATTATCTATCGCGATGAAACAATTTTATGTAAAAAGTTATGAAAAAAAAAAGTTTTTTTGATCAAAAAACGTGTTTATTTTCAATTGAGGGTAGTTTTTTTCCACAATTTTCATTTTACGAGGACGCCTAATTGCTTCCAATCATTATGGAGTTTGTTTCATCGCGATAGATAATTTAGTTTAAAAGTTACACTGTTTTGTTTACACTGGGGTCACAGTAGCAGACAAAATTTTTAAAAATTCCATTTATAATATTAAAAAATATTTAGATTTTTTTAAATAATTTTTCCGTCGATAAAATTAAGCATAGATTCCCCCATTTCGATATGTGCACATTATAAAGAATCACACTGTATAGGTTAAGTTAGTTACGTACGACACATAATCACTGAATTCTTTTCCGCTTCTCACACACTATAGTCTACATTTCTTTTTTCATTTCTCCTTTTGCAGGTCTGCTGGCAGAAATTTCTTGAGAAATAAGCAGTACCTTTGTACTATAATGTTATATTTTATAATTTTCCTGTGTTGTCTACTGTGTGTACATAAATAGTTAAATAAATAAATAAATACATTTCTCTGCCTATTGAACTTGGGTGTATGTAGCAGCACTATTTTAAGTTAACGAATTATGCTATGGGTCAAACTTAAGTATATACGTAGGCAATGTACGTAGGCCAGTTCGCGATCAGCAGGGCTATTGCGTATCTTTTAAATGACAGTAGCTATAGTGCCTTTCAATTACTGTCAAATGGTTCCATTTTGTACTAAACCATAACCAATTTGACAGTTAACCCATAGACAATGTGATAGCTACTGTGATTTAAAAGATACGCAATAGCCCTGCAGGTCTCAAAGGGACCACATGTTTGTGAAGGAGCGAATGTTCATACGTGAGTTCGATGCAGATGCATTTTCGCTTAATGTTCGATTAAAACTCAAACGGTAGCTTATAGGGTATTTCACCAAAAAAACTAATTAGTCCGCCTGTTAGATTATCGAAAAATATTGGATACGTGTTTTTTGTTTTATCAAATTAATCAAATTGACGAAAATAAAGCGTGTCAAAGATCATGAGTGGTTGCTTTTGATGTCACTTGTGGGTAAAAAAGTACTAACCTTGTGACGTCACACGACTTGACGCGTCTTTTCGAAGCCCTGTATTGTCTTCATCTTTTGTTTAAGCGTAAAAAGAAAAAATACGTGTCCAATATTTTGTGAAAATCTGTCTGACGGACTAATTAGATTTTTTTGGTAAAATCAAAATCCTATCGTGAGAAAACATTACTGTAGAAGGCGCCATTCCCACCTGTTACCATAAACAGTCACAACCAGCTCAAAGAATCAGCAAGATTTCATTTAAAATCCCACCTCATGAAAAGAACAGCAGAAACAATAATTAAAAACAAAAAGATTCAAGCACCGCAGAGACATAAATGGGCACTAATGACGTCATTCATCGCTGACGTCACAGTTATGATGTAAGAGGTGCATCGTCCAAGTTTTCATTGCCCCGGTCTAGACTGTAGTCACTAATTGCGAGAAACTTTGCGGAAAGTTCTAGAACCCAGAGAATGTTGCTTGATTTTTATTTTGAAGAAGTTTTGGTTCGCTGTACCCACGGAACAGAAATTATCCAAAGAGTTTTAACGCAGGTAGTGTTATTTAAAGTGGATTTTTAAAATTAAGTTTTTTTTTTTTTGTAAAATTATCATTCTACAAAAAAAAAGAAATTTTTGCGGGTTGAATCCGTAATAATAGCATGGAGCTTGCAACATCGCCGAAATATCGGGACAAACATTAATGGGTGTTAACACCACAGCACGGTGACATATTGCTATCGAGCTTTTTTTTAATATCGAGCTGTACAATATTTAATTTTCCAGTATAGCGTGGTCTTTTTTTGTAAGGGTTTCAGGTACTATGAGAGATCCTCGTAAACTGGTTTTCCATAGCTTGTCGAAATGTATTTTTTTTTTCAAAAATCAATGTCGGTTTCGTTGGTTAGAAGTCAATAGGGTATGAACATACGAACAGACATGGATTTTTATAATAGGTAATACTAGCGGACCTGGCAGAATTCGTCCTGCTCGGACAACAGCGCCACCTACCGAATCCAACTGTGTTTTTAAACCATCCAAGAACCCATTGAAATATCCCCAGAAAGTATCATCCAAATCGGTCAAAAATATATGTAGTCTGTTAGTATGTCAGTAAAATTATATGTCTGAAAGATATTTTGAAGTAATTTTCTATTTTAATTAGTTTTCTAGGTCTACAAATTCTCCAGGTTCCTTTATGTAGCTTCGGTTAAAAAAAAATGTGCTTCGGTTTCTAGTAAATACTCAGTAACGAAATTTGAATTTGTTTATACGGAACCTACAGACAAAGGAAGCTCATTCGAGACGACTAGGTAGGTAATTACCCAAAAATAACTAAAAACTATAGCATTCATTCTAAAAGTGTCGTAATTAAGGCAAAAAGCTTTTCCAAGCAGTAAATACAGTATTTGTTATTCTTTCAGACCGTTAAAAGGGGTTATAAAATTATGACGCACTTTTGGAATAATGAATGTGGCAGAAGCAGAGTTCAACGACAGGTCGTACACAATAGTCGATATATATACTTTGGTGAACTGGCCCATTCTTTTTTATAAAGATGTAAGCTTTTCAGAGTGTTGGCAACATTATGACAGCTGTCAGCAGGGCTATTGCGTTTCTTTTAAATGTCAGTGGCTATCATATTGTCCATGGATTAACTGTCAAATTGGTTATGGTTTAGTACAAAATGAATCCATTTGACAGTTAATTGATGGAAACTATGTGATAGCCACCGTCATTTAAAAGATACGCAATAGCGCTGCAGATCACCTGATCGCGGTAAAACTTTATAGTGCCTCGAAATCTTATTGATACTGAATATATTGTTCAACTGAATGAATATGTTGAGTCACGGAGGTCGAAAACGACGTACGACCGTGCCGCTTTATTGCTCGACTTGGCGGGGGCACTGCTGTGCCCCCAGATGTAAGTGGCAACAACGGTAGGCGATTTCCTAAAAGGGAATACACTGAACTTATCCGTGAAGTTGTTCAGAGATGTGCGTAGGTACTATCTACTCGCAACGATCATTCGTGTATACATGCTGAATATGCTGATGTATGTACGTAGACGACGCAAAAGGTATAAAGGGTGTAAAAGTACCCTTAACGCAAACGAAGGGCACTTGTTCTCCCTACCACTGCAATATTTTTTTGGTCCAGGACCATACCTGGGAACCCCCTATTTTGCACAGCTGTTTTTGCAAATACTAGTTTTTCAGGTTATAAATTTACTTAAATTACCTCCATGACCCGTTTACCATTCAAAGCATCCACTAGCTCAATGTTTTAAGAGTGCTACATTGAGTTTTACAGTAAAATGTAATTTTTGACAAAAAAAAAAGTCGTTTCCCAGCAAAAAAATTTGCGTACGGGTACTTAGTTTGATGTACAGAATGCTTGGTTGATGTATGTGTGAAGGGTTAATTTACACCCCGTATGTAAAGGATCGTAGCACGTAGCGTTCTGTGGTTTCTGCCTGCCCCCATGGGAAAACATTGTGAGTTTATGTGCGAAAGGAATCGTCTGTTTTCATTTTCAGGTACATTCCAACTCTTAAACATAGGCTGTAAGTGTATAAATGTGTCTCCAGAGAACTATTACAGAAGTAGGTCTAAAATACCGATTTATCACAGTTAAGCAAGTACGAGTATTATCATATTCATTTCCTTTAACCGGATGGAGTTTTTATCAACTAAAACACTATCTAAATCTCAAGAGAACGACGAATAAATAGTTGTAACATGTTTTAGAATCAGCTTATCTAATTTCCAGTTCCACGTGTACCATTTCAGCCAAAATACGTCCACTGCTGGACATAGGCCTCCACGTGTACAAGATGTTAGTAAATGTAGGGTTTTTGGTGCTCGACAAAAATAAACAAAAAACAAACAGAAGGAAAATTGTTTTGAGAAAAAAACGTTGTAGTGTTATTATTTTCTTTCGGCAAATGGTCTATGTATTGGTATAGCTTTTAACACATTTTTTTGATAAAAACGCTTTGGTGCAAGTGCCAGAGTATGACATTGTTGTCCATTTTTTATAACCGACTTCCAAAAAGGAGGAGGTTCTTAATATTCGTCTGTTTGTTTTTTTTTTTGTTTTGTATGTTTGTTATCGGACATCTCCGTCATTATTGTCACCGATTGTCAAAATTATTTTCGTATTCAAAAGAGTATACACCCGAGGTGGTCACATTGTCACCAAATCAGGGTCTGATGATGGGATATCAGGGAAATCGAGGGCAACCCTCAAATTTTATAGGCACTTGTTATTTTCCCGTTTTCCCGGCTGCAATTTTAAGATCTTTGACAGCCTTTCCAGGTAGGTAGTCAATGGGCCTATTTAGTACTAACTGGTTGTAAATTACTGATATTCTGCTGCATCCAGTTGATCTGGAAGGCAAACCAAACAAGATGAGAAAAGGCAAATGATGATGTACCTACTCTTTCTACATACTAATTTAATTTATATAAACATGGAACTGATAAAATTATAAATATTTCCCTCAAAAACGTGCCCGATGTATGAGACACTTTTTCTTTGTAGGTTAAAACTAACCTCCTTTTATCTCAGACACTCGTTGTTTCGCGTCCATCTCGTCCCTTCAGTGGTTTTCTCATATTTTCTACAAAAAAGTCTATTTTATTCAAACCACTGTAAATCCACCCTAGAGAACTGTTAGATAAAAGGGGGTTGAAATAGGGTCGCATGACATAGTAAGTAAAAACAGTAAACAGATAACCAGTAAGTCAACTTTTTTTTTTTTGGTGGAAATCATCAAATAACTCCTTCCACGCTTGGGCAGAGCGAAAGGGAGTGTCAGACTTCTACTGACTGATGTTGGCTTCCAGTCTGGCTGGATACAAATAAATACTAGCATTTTACAAGGTAGGACTGCTTGCCTTGCTAACTAGTCTGCGGCCACGAAATTGGCGATGGCGGCAGCGAGCGACGCGACGCGGGGCGATCAGGCAGCGATATGTCGCGCGGGCACGAAACAACCATAAAATAAAAGACTGTAGCGACCAAACCAAACTATTTTTTCTCATCGCTTCCGCGTCGCCGTCGCTCCACCGCCGCCTGTGCATGGCTCGATCGCCCCGCTCCGCCGTCGCCTGTTTCGTGCCCGTCACTATACCGTGCAATGCTTTTATAACGACAGTGGTAAAAAATAAACAGGAACTGATTTATTATTTTATTCGGGCAGAGTTTCCACTTACAAGTTTCACAATCGAGCGCGACAAGACCGCGAAACTGAGCTTACAGGGGCATTATATAGACTTTTCCCCACCGGAGGCATCCGGTAGTTATGGCGGTGTCTTCGCTTGACTGTGATTGGCTCGCTAGTAGTTGCTAGAGTGGCTTGGCTATGGTTGCCTGTCATTGGCTGGCTAGAGTGGCTTGGCTATAGTTTTTTTTTTAGTTGGCTAGAGTGGCTTGGCTATGGTTAGCTGTGATTGGCTGGCTAGGGTGGCACGCTGTGAGCAGGTTGTTGTAACACTTTTGTATACATCGCCGTCGCGTCGCGTCGTCATCGCTCGGCCGTCGCAAGTTTCGTGCTCGTAGACTTACTGGGTAACGGGTGAAGTCATCATCATCATCTACAGTTCAACTTCACTTACAGCTGGGTATAGGCCTCTCTTTGCTTGTGCCAAGCTCCACGCTTTTGTGCCTCATCCAGGATATTTCCGCAATGGCAGCAATGTCGTCTGCCATGTCACCGCCGGACGACCAACACTTTTATCTCTCCATTTCATACAATTGAAATACTGTATATAAATACTAAAATGCTACTGTGGTCATATGTTCAAGATTTGTAAATCATCGCCGAAATTCCGGGAATGTGACTAAAATTCCTTTTGTTTTATTTGTTGGAGTGCTTCCCTTTGCGTTTTTTCTTTAGGATTTTGATTTATAGGCGGCCATTTTGGGGAGGGCGATAGGAAAATAAATTCAGCTTTTTAGCGTTGAACGGGGAAATAAGAAGTTTAGATGTTTCTGATTGAATCTCGCTTTGACGACAGAACAACAAATTGTGTCAAACATTACCCTGACAATCATAATACAATTATAATATGGTTTTGCCTTGTTTCGTAGGAAAACTTTATTTATGTACCAATACAATATGTAACAATATATAGTTTTATTATGAGACAAGAGAAAACGTAAGCATTAAATTAATTTAAGAGAGTTAACGCGAAAAACACAAGTACATAAACCTCTCATTGTGCTATTTTAATTAATGCCATTTTCCGTACACTATCACTAAAAGTACTTCTTTTTTTTTAGCCTATATTGCTCCACTGCCGGGCATAAGCCTCCCCATGATCTAGTAGTCATAAGTCTTCTCTCCAGAAAAAAAAACAATCAACTAATTCTCACGGCTCCCCAAAACCAACCAAAACGAACTACCAACAACCCGCTTACATCACAAAGAAACAAAAGACATCCTATTTTTAGCCACGCAGATTCTGCTCACTACGGTCTCAACATAATTAATCACCTTCAAGCCTGGGGGTGCAAAAAGTCGGCCGTGTCAAAGGTATGACGAAGCTAATTAAACGCTTTGTGAATAGTAAGCCTCTGTCTTTGGGAAGGTAAGGCGAACTGATTAATTACTAGTACAGTCGCGAGCACTGACATGAATACATAGAACGACTTTTAAGAGTGATTTCTCTTAGTCTCAAAATCCTGTGTGCCTATTGGCCTTGTTCTGTTCTGTCTCCTGCTGATATGGAGGAAAGTGGAAATTTCTGTTTTTCTTACTCCTCCGCTATTATAATAATATAATAATAATAATAATATTCCACAACTATCACACAACGCCATCTAGTCCCAAGCTAAGCAGAGCTTGTGTTATGGGTACTAGACAACTGATAAACATACTTATATATTTCTAAATACATACATATTATTGCTATTCTTTTCTGATTAATTTCGTTGCGGGATCCAATACAGTTGAATGTTTCTCTGGGCTTCGTCGAGCTTCATTGTCTCGGCGCTTTTCTTGTGGTCGCCACTGTTGATTCTGGCTTACAGGAGTTACAGTGGTTTGGGAATAGTGTAACGGGCTTATCCCAAACAAAAAAAAACAATATCTTGAAATCCTCCTGGTGAGAAGTGGGTGTACTCTTAGGTACACCTATACCTAACAGGAACCCCTAAACCTTCGAAGATAACAGGCGTGATGTTATGTTCTTCTTCTCCTTTTCGAATTGATTACTCAACTTTCGTCCGACCAGTACGTAGCAACCTGGACAGGTCTATCGTTAGCTTCATTTAAATCCTTGAACGTGAAGTTAGTTATTAACGACGGGTAAGTGAGGAGACATGGCATATCCTGTGTTGGGGCTCTTCACTAGCATTCTATCAGAGATAGGTCGATTATTCACCATCTAGCCCAATGATATAATAAAACTATAAATACGTTGTCCGCCCTCAAAAATGACAATATGAAATGAAGCCAATTGGCCACATCGCGCTTAGTTACGCACCAACCTCTCACGCGACGCTACGTTTTTTCTTAATTTAAATCGTGTGTACAGGCATCAACAGGCATCCCGCTGTACGGTATCATATTTTCTTTCACTTTCTTTACGCGTAAAAGTAGTTATCCAATGTTTTCCCGTTTAGAAGCGCCGCCGCCATGTTAGTTCATGACGTGTCTATATATAATACGTCATTGATCTAGCCAGATTGGATACGCAGTGGCCAGTTTAAAGGGTTCTATATCGGCCACTGCTGTACATTTTGTAACGTTCTGCGAATCTCATGATTGCAATTTTATAACGTTACGAACATGGTATTATAATTTTGTTGAACAGATCTTTAATAAAAGTTACATTAGTTATTCTGCGAGAAAATCTCTCTCTAATCTTCCTAACAGAATACATAATAGTGCACGCGACTGTACTTACGGAAACGAGATGAGCCGAATAACAGTTTTTAATATTATTTTAATGAACGGTTTTGGATAAACGGGGTGCGTTTTCGAAGGGTAAAAGGTGTTTATTAGATTGCAGTTATTAAGGGTTATTACTATTGAATAAAATATTTATTTTTTGTTACATTTTTAGTGACTGCTTCGTTGGTCCAGTGGCCGATAGCGTGGATGCCGAGTATGAGGACTTGGGTTAGGTTAGTTCCAGTTCGGTCAAAGTGTTATTGGGTTTTTTCATCAAGAATTTCTCAGTACCAGCCACAGAGTCTGGATTTGTACCTAATAATTGGCAATAGGCTAATACACATACATGGGACTGTAAAAATAGTTGGCGAAATGTCATCATCAGTCATAAGATGATAAGACGTCCACTGTTGGACAAAGGCCTCCCTGTACAACGCCATAACGAACGGCAACCTGCCATTTACATCCACCGGTTGCCCACGACTCTCACGATGTCGTCGGTCCACCTGGTGGGAGGCCTACCAACGCTGCGTCTGCCGGTTCGTGGCCGCCACTCGAGAACCTTTCTTCCCCATCGGTTATCGGTTCTCCGAGGGATTTGGCCTGCCCATTGCTACTTCAACTTACATATTCTGAAAGTTAAGTCGGTGACCCTGGTTGTTCGGCGAATTTCCTTAAATCAAATCAAAAACATTTATTTCAAGTAGGCCAGTTACAGGCTCTTTTGAATAGTCGAACAAATATAAAATTTTAATAAGCTAATAAACTAAGCTACAGTCCCACTCACAAGGCATAATAACTGTCAGTGTACTGTAGTTGCCGATTCCAAAGCGTTGGTCTCATGAGAAGAATGGCAAGAAACTTCATGGACACTCTTTTAAATCATAATATTGTTACAAACCTTGATTACACCATTCATGTTGAGATGGTATATTATTATGTGAGAACGATGTAGCAAGATGTGCACGATAAGTATCCATAGTAAAGCCAAAATGACGATTCAAAAATAATATAATAATTCATACAAGCCGTGGCAGCTAAGAGGTGACCAACAGACACATTTTGGACGCACAAAAAACTCTAAGCATAGTTCCTCCACGGCTCGTTGTGTGACTCTGAGCTTCTCTAAGAGGGTAGCTGCAGTTAAGCTGAATAAGTTAAGCGAAATTTAGCTGTGGTTATTTTTACCCTAACCCTTCGGAGATTACAGTCGTGAAGTTATGAGTGTAAGTGCATTTAAACTAGTTAGAACGGGATACTTAAACCTATTCCTATTATTTTTTCTCGAAATGGAATTTGCAATTATAAATAATCGATTAGTAATATGACAATTTCAAGAAAAAACCTGTAATTATGAAATTTTTCGTCACACATTTTATGAACGGAATTTCAGAAACACAGATGATAAAGAAATAATTAAGTATTGTGTACTGTGTTCTTCACCGTCAAAACAGGAAAAGTAATGATAATATGAATACTTATTAAGTCAAATATTGGGCAATATCTATACCGGCTTATTTCATAATACATAATTTAAAAGTATCTCATAGAAACTTATATCTTATCTAGAGTACTAAAATAAACAATTAGGAAATACCCCACTTGGAATATGGATTCTCCCAATCTCAGTTGTTATTTATCTTTCCTTATTATTAACAATCAATTTGGTTTCGTAATAAAATGTAAGATGTTTCAACGTTTGTTACTTGATTGTGCAAAAACGGCTATACTTACGGAATTCCGCAAAACTAGGCGTATAGCCGTATATCATAAGCATAATTAATCTAGAATGTTCCCACTGCTGGGACATCGGCCTCTTCTCTTTGAGATGACCCCATTTGGGCCCAGCGAAGATTGGTAGATGGTCACATACCGTCGGTTTCCTCACGATATTTTCCTTCGTTAAAATAATGCACTACCTGGGTTCGAATCCATGACTTAATGTTCGTAAGTCATGGACGCCACCACTGGGCCACCTGGGGGTCTAATTTGGCCACTTTGACAGATCATAATATGAATTACTTACGTTATAAAGTGTAAAATGGATTTTTCATAATAGTATCTCATATATTATTTTCCTATTATGATTTATTTTCCTAAACGGTCACATACCACAGACGCAGTTATTATTCGCTAAAGTAGCTTTCCAGACCCCCTGTTCTACTACAAGGCGTACCTATATGTACAGTTTTTTTTTTTTGGCTGTGCGATAATCATCGCATAACCCCTTTCGCTCTTGGGCAGAGCCAAAGGGAGTGTCAGACTTCTACTGACTAAAAACCACCCATGTTCCTTCTTAGCCCTTTATGTCGAGGCCGCGGTATCTCTTACAACCTCCCGCAGCCCCGACGGGTACAAGGCGTATACTTAGACCATAATATCTTGAAAATTTCAATACAGAATATAGACTTTATTTCATTTGCCTACCTATGACTGGGGCTGGGTCTTTTCACTAGCACTTAGACTCACCTGAGTGAAACCTTAAATAGAAGAAAGCTGTTAGTGTAGAGGCACTGTTAAAACAATTCAAACTAACCCTTCCCTTCCAGCGATGGAACAGTGCGCAGCTAATTATTTCGGTCGCGATTAAAATTACGATTCTCGTGTTCCGCGCTCGATTCCTGGCTCGTGAATTGTCCCTGAGTTTGTGATTTTGTGTGGAGTGCTGGTATTGTATAGTTTTTTAACGATTTTGCGTCGGTTTTAATGGTAATAAGTTAATTTCGTTGGCTATCGGTGAGTACAGTTACTTTTTATTTTTTATTTTTTTTGGGTGTGTGGGTAGGTACCTCGAATAAGTTTCATCATAGTTTAATTTTGTTTTTTTTGTTTTACTATTTAATACGTTTGTGTTTTAAGTCCCATAATCTACAACATGTTGTCAATTAATGAAGACCCTCCAGATAGGGGAAAAGACCCACCGCGCCGTAATAATAGTACAACCAGGTCACCAACTACCTCCGCTAGTTCGAAACGGTTGTTTAGCGAAATGTCTCCTTCTTATATTTCGCCCGAGGATAGATCGAAACGGCTTCAAACATCTGATTCGATTGAAAAATCGTCGCCGATATTAAATGTCAGTCCGACCGCGAGCAATAACGACTTTAATTATTGTGATTTAGTCTCACAGGCGTCTGCATACTTAAGCAACATTAACGAACTTGTCAGTGATCTAGGTTCCCGCATTAATGTAGCAAATAAATCCGCTATCATGGACATGACTCAGCGCGTAACGACCATAATTTCGCTGTTGGCCATAAAGTCATCCTCCAACGAAACAAAACTAGCCAAAACGGAACGCGAATTGGATAAATTTAAATTAAATCCAAATCCAACAAGTGAGTGTAAAAAACGTTCGTATTCGGATTCATTAAAACTTCGCCTACCAAAGGTTGTGCCTGCTGTAGAATCACGTGCTCCGTTACCGTGTGTTGTCGCGTATCCTATCCCGGAGCGGGAGGCGGAGTACTCATCGTCATCCGCTACTAAAAATGCGCTTATGAAGGTTATTAAACCTAGTGACGACGGGTTTCAAATTGTAGGCGTTAAAAAAACCGCGAAATCTGGTGTTGTACTACGTGTCGCTAATGATAACCAAATTAAAAAATTACAATCGGTCGATGCCATTAAGTCCGCGGGCTTGCGACTTGAAAAACCGAAAGGCCGACGGCCACGTATATTAGTTAAAGACGTGCCACCCTCAATGGAAGACAATGCTTTTTTGCACGCGTTATACTGTCAAAACATCAAAGACGAGCTGCCAGTAAATGAGGATGATTTTATTAAAACAACCAAAATTTATCGTAAGCGTTCTTTGGACAACGGTCGCAAGTGGATAGGCGTTGAAATCGAGCCCACCGTACGTAAACATTTAGTGTCCACTAAGGAAAAGTTATTTATTGATTGGGCGACTTGTCGGTTTATTGATGATATCGATATAGTTCGTTGTTTAAATTGTCAACAGTTCGGTCACGTTAAGAAGTACTGCGATAACAAGTCACCTACCTGTGCTAATTGTTCCGAAGCACATGGAACAAATGACTGCCCGCATAAAGACAAATTAAATTTTATACCAACTTGCGTGGCGTGTAAGCGTTTTAAAAAACCATTTGACCATCGTTGCGGGTCACCCGAGTGTCAAACCTACAAACTGAAGCTCGAACAATTAATCCTCAACACAAATTACTAAAATAATGGATAGTTTAAACAGGACAATTAAATCTCCACAACGACAGGGTAGCGACTTCTGAATTAGATAAATTAATAATCGATTACAGCTTAGATGTAGTACTCGTTCAAGAACAATATCAAAGCGCACACTTACGTCACAAAGTAGTTCAGCTGGATTCAAAGTCACGAGCCGGAATTTACGTGGCTCGTTCTCCTAACTTTACAGTAACGTCTTTGCGTAACCTCATGACGCCGCACTGTGCCGTTGCGGAAGTCTCATCGGCTTCCTATAAAGTTTACATTGTGAGCTGTTACTTTCAATATTCAGACCCAGTTGGTCCTCACATACACAACCTCCGTCATGTCTTGCGGTCACTCGCGGGCTGCAAAGTTATCGTTGGCGCGGATGTTAACGCGTCATCGTCTCTGTGGTATGGCAAAGTTCGGTCTACGGATTCCGACCGACGTTCCGCTGTCGAAGATTTCATTGCTGAAATGAACTTATCGATTCACAATACCCCTGATGCACCACCTACTTTTTGCAGCCAAATGGGCGAATCTTGTATTGACGTCACACTTTCTAGTGCAGACGTTCGTTTGGATAGGTGGCGTGTCCTACCAGACGCGTCATGTAGCGATCATCGGCTTATCGTGTACGAATTTGTTCCGATGTTTACTCAAGGTCCGTCACATGTCATTGGTAACTTTAGGTATAAATGTAAGGGCGCGAATTGGGAGTTCTTTAGTTTGCTTTTTGCATCTCACACCAAAGACTTCACTCGAGACGGGCTGTCAGCTGAAGAAAGTGCTGAAATTATGTCAGACACCTTCACTTACTGTGCTGACATTGCCATTGGTCGCGGATCTATGACCAACATACGGAGATGTGATTGGTGGTGTGACTACTTAATTGAACAACGTAAAAGTTATCGCCGAGCGCGTAGACATTTGAATAAGCTTAAAAAACAGACGGTCACCGGAGACCCACTTACCTCTGCTTTAAATGCGTTTAGAGTTGCCAAGTCCCGCTACAGAGCATCGGTAGAAAAATCTAAAGGTAATTTACTGCGGAAAATAGTAGAAAAATTGGATAAAGAAGGTCCGTGGTCTCCTTTGTATCACGAGTTCAAAGCAAATCGATCAGTGGATCTTGCGTTCGTAGAAAACATTAAAGTAAACAACAAACACACTACCGGTATTGAGGAGACAACCGAAGTTCTATTAAATACTTTGATACCTGATGATTCACCTGATAATGACAATGACTACCACCAGCAGATCAGGGCGTGGGCGGCTGTGCCACCTGAATCACCAGCGTCAGACCTTCCATCCATTGACGAATTTATTAACGTTGTCAGGAAGCTTCCACTTAACAAATCGTCAGGTGAAGATAAAATATCGAATCGGATGATAATAGAAGCATGTAAAACAGCGGCCGACGCAATTTTAAGGGTTTACAACAGTTGTATTGCAGAAGGCGTTTTTCCTCGTGTATGGCGTCGCGGCTTCATACGAATAATTCCGAAAAGCGGCGACAAGCCACCGGACGACCCTAAGTCTTATCGCCCTATAACACTACTACCATCCTTGGGGAAACTCCTGGAGCGCCTTATCGTTCCACGTTTACTACCAGACGGTCCAAAATTTCACAACAACCAATTCGGTTTCACCGTTGGAAAATCTACCGTAGACGCGGCTCTGTCTGTCAGGAAAATTGTCAATACATCTCAACACAAGTACGTAGTTGGGATCTTTCTTGATATTTCTGGGGCTTTTGATAACGCATGGTGGCCGATGCTACTCCTAAAACTGAAAACTCGTGGTTGCCCTAAAAACATATACAATCTTGTTTATTCGTACTTCTTGAATGGTTCCGCGAAACTCAAGCTCGGACATCATTCTATGTCAAAGTCCCTCACCATGGGATGCCCTCAGGGGTCGGTTATGGGTCCGTATGTATGGAACGTAGGCTTCGATGACTTCCTCGCGATTCCGCTTCCATGTGGCTGTTCATTAACCGGTTACGCGGATGACGGCCTGCTGCTCGTTCAGTCAAGTACTCGGGCTGGACTCGAAAATTTGGCTGACACTTGCCTAAAATTAATATCCCAGTGGGGCGCTCGTAACCGTTTGACCTTTGCACCACACAAAACGTTTCAACTTCTTTTAAAAGGTAATCTTAAATCATGTCCTAGTATTAAATTTAATAACGTTCCCGTGAAAAGGAAGCAGTCCGTGTGTTACCTTGGGTTTGTCTTAGAGAGGAATTTTTCATTCATTGAACACATAAAAACCGTCGGTGAAAAAGCTAAAAAGAACTTTTATGCCTTAACGAGAATATCTAAATCTACGTGGGGTTTATCATTTTTAACTCTAAAGACGATCTATGGGGCTACTTACTTGGGGTGTATGTGCTATGGGGCACCAGTTTGGGCCGATAGGGCCACCATAGGAGCGGCACGACGTAAATTACTTCAAAGCCAGCGGTTGGCTTTGATTTTCTTGTGTAAAGCGTATAGGACGGTTAGTACTGAAGCCTTACCGGTACTGGCAGGGGTACTTCCAGTCGATCTTGAAGTGCAGCGCCGTGCTTCAATGTACTACTGCGCACGAGAGACCGCGGACGCAGACTTTTTATTGCATCGTGACCGTGCTAAAGTAGCTAGATTACTTAAACCACAGACTGACGTCTGGGAGGAACTTTTGTCTGAATGGCAATGTAGGTGGGATAATTCCATCAAAGGCCGACACCTCCACCAGTTCTTTCCATCCGTTCGTGAGCGGCTGGCCAGGACATGGCTGGAGGTGGATCACTGTGTTGCCCAATTTCTCACAGGTCATGGTAACTTTAAGAGTAAATTATTTTCCTTCAAGCTTGTTGCCTCGCCTTTCTGTCAATGTTCTACATCTGACTGCGAATATGAACAATCTGCACATCACATCTTATGGGAGTGTAGTCTTTGGGAGAATGAACGTAATATTATGTTAAATAGTGTACAGGTTACTTCCGGAGTTATTTATTACACGGACCTTGTAGAAACTAGAACAAATTTCCGTGCGTTCAAGCATTTTTGTCATACCTATTATTGGAATCAAATATAACAGCTCACAACTTAGGACCCAGTAATATTAATGACAATAATATCCGTGGTGCTAGGCAACTGGGCTTATCCCAGTTGTATACGTCCCAGTGTGCCTATTGGCCTTGTTCAGTTCTGTCTCCTGCTGATATGGAGGGAAGTGAAAATTATGTTTTTCCTACTCCTCCGCTATTCTTTTCTGATTAATTTCGTTGCGGGATCCAAGACAGTTAAATCATTTCTCTGGGACTTCGTCGGGCTTCATTGTCTCGGCGCTTTTCTTGTGGTCGCCACTGTTGATTCTGGCTTACAGGAGTTACAGTGGTTTGGGAATAGTGCGGCGGGCTTGTCCCATTAAAAAAAAAAAAAAAAAATTCAAACTAACAGTGCAAAAATACAGATAGTAAATACGCGCTTTAGGTCCTCTCTGACCCAAGTGAAACCGCAGTAACAATTTGTATGTTACCTAAAATAATGTGATGATGATAGATCATAGACACGGAGGTAGGCCCGCGCGGGAAAATGTGTCACTGACAGCTGTCACTAGCACCGAGCGGGATTGCTTGCTTACCCGATTGCTATTTCAAGACATAAAAAATTGTTTTATTTATTAAACCATCTGTGCTTACCCCTGTGACTAGTTGACGTCACTCCTATTAAACAACATATTCTTCATCATTATCATTGTAAAATCATACCGGATACCAACATATTAGCATTAGGCTGGTGTCGGTTTATATCATATTTAATTAAAAAATAGATACTTATCTCGATGGTTTTAAAAAAAACATGTAGGTAAGAGGGAAAATATACCTACCTACTCTTATCATAATATTAGTTAGTTATGATTCAAGATACTGCAATCTGATAAGCACAATAATTTGTTTGTGAATCAACCGTGATAACACGAAGAGTTGGATGTGTGTCTGTTTATGAGGGCTTATCTAGAAAACTGCTAAGCTGACATTGAAACGGGACTTTTTTACATTTTCTTTAAGGTGCAGGCGACAAGGTAGCCCGCGAAATTCGAATTTCCTTACGTTTTTTGCAATTTCCCGGTCAGTGTCAAGTCGTATGTTAAATTAAATGGGATTCGCGGCAGTAACAAATATCTATTTATTGATTAATAATGATTAAAATCACCAATACAACCATCTCAGTTCATACAAGATGGCCTTTTTCATCAAATAATCACTCTTGATACATAAATGAACTGAGGCGGTTGTATTATTTAATATTGATTGATTGTGATTATTTGTTAGTACTCGGTAAATAGACATTTAATTTTGTTACTGCCGTTCTCAGAGATATTTAATGATTACTTAAGCCGCCACTTAGTAAAGATTTGAAATACAAACCTTCACTAAAGTCAAAACCTTTACCAAGTGATAACTTAAGTCTATTATACGTCTCTGAGTGCGGCAGTTGTCTTAAAAGATTTGGGTTGGATTAAATAATTATATTGTATTTTTTTAAACTTTAATAAAGTGATGGTTTCTTTCTTCGATACACAATCGGAATTTATTTTCATAAATTTTCAACAGACCATTGAAAAAGCTTATTTATGAAGATATTAAATAAATCTCTAAATTCTTCAGCAATAAGGAAGCAATCTGGACGGAGCGAGGCGCTGTTCCTAACGATTATAGCAATGGCTTTTAGGAGATTGTGGAAATGACAACTTTAATATTTGCAGATGAGGCCATTGCGGCTGCAGTAGGTTTCAATGAAATACCATAGCTCTTTCAAACACAAATAAAATGGTTTTTAATATTATTGTACGACGAAAAGTAGTAAGTAGAAAGTCTTTTCAGGGTTCCGTAGCCGAATGGCAAAAAACAGAACCCTTAAAGGTTCGTCATGGCTGTCCGTCTGTCTGTCCGCCCGTATGTCACAGTCAGTTTATTCGGAAACTATTAGGTAAGACTACACAATTAAAACTTAACAGGTAGATGTATTCTGTAAACCGCTTTACAATTTTAATAAAAGAGAATAAAACACATAATATCTTGTTCTGTGCGCAACACGTTATTTTCATTAATTATCAGCTCCTATCAGCTATGCTATGCCCGCTGGATGCGAGACGCACGGGACTGGTCAATGTGGTGACACCTGGGGGAGGTATATGTCCAGCAGTAGACGTCTTTTGGTTGAAATGGTGATGATTATAGCTACAACGCGATCGTTTACTTATATTTCTTCCAAACTATTTACCAGCACTCTCGAGGAGGTGTTTGAAAACTTACAGACCGATGGACAACTCTTGGCATTTCGATCGGGGATAAAATTTTATCGAACCTTCGCTTCGCAGACGACATTGTTCTGTTTGCTTCAGAAGCAAATCAAATAGAATAAATGCTCCATGAGTATTGCAGGCCTGCGGATCGAATTCGCAACACCATACGGTCTAAGACAGGCGTCGCCGATGTTGGTGTTAAATCTGCCAAGTTAAAATAGGACTAGGCGGGTCGTGTTTGTAGGATGAAGCCGACCAGATGGGCGAAGATAGTCAGTTTCAGTGTTAGTGCCTGAAGACGGCCGTCGTAACCGAGGCAGGCCCAAGAAACGCTGGTGTGACAAGTTGGACTTATTCTGATTGGCAATAAGCAAAAAACTTGTAAAGCCATGGGGGAGGCCTTTGCCTGGGAGTGGGACAGCGTGGGCTGATGGAAAAAAATAAAAGAAAGCATTCCTGACACAATCCATGCATATTTTCTTTGCTTCCTCCGCCTTACTGCTAATGCCAATCTCGAGGAGTATTATTGTCACATTTCTTTCGTGACTTCATTCATCCACATTATATAAACCCTTTAACCCCACAGCTCTTTTTCAAATATCGTCCTCTACAATGACCCACGAATCCTGTTACTCGTAACTCAAGAATACCCGAAGGCTGCGTCCATACTGTGAGTATTTGTTGGTGAGAATTTATATTTTCTTTTGTAAGGTATGGTTCTTATAGTCAAGTCTATTGAAACAAAATAAATTAACACTTAAATCAAATAATTCTATGGTTGAGAATTCTTAATGCCTCGATTTAATGATAGACTTCCTCGTTGGTCTAGTGGACGCAAGCGCCACTGCAGTCTTATTGGAATGGAAAAAGCCATCAGAATTGATGAATGAGAGTCAGGATATGAGCCAGATTGCTAGCAATAGGCTCGCTCCCTATCATATATAACATGATCAACGTGTTGCCTATTTTTTTTTTTTTGGCGTGTTGAAAAGGGCGAAAGGTAGTGTCAGACTTCTACTAACTAAAAAACCGGCCATGTTCCTTCCTAGCCCTATATGTCGAGGCCGCGGTAACTTGTGAACAACCCGCAGCCCCGATGGTAAACAGAACACTTTGTGACACGAAATTATAAAAACTTAATCAACGTGTTGCCTAACACGGGTATTACAGGTATGATGGTATTTTTGCCGTAATTCTGTGCCTTGCCTTATTCTCAATATTTGTCCGTTGAGCAAAATAAGTACATTTATGATTTAAACTTGTTAATTTATAATAGGACATGTCGTCACAGTGACGTTATTTTGTATTTTGACTGTAATCAATTTATATCTGATTACAGACTCACTGACTTCACAATGTTTTTACCACCTAGTTCTAAGCGACGTATTGCTAACCTTTTAGCATACAATATACACAGCGACACTGGTATGTGTTTACCAACGTTTTCTGTTAGTAGTGATACTAATACTGCTTTTGTTACTAACACTTATACAGATACTAACACTTTTATTGATACACCTTGTAGTTTAAACTGTTAGGTGCGACAACAGGTAGGCCGCATATGTTGAATGTTGTTCATCAAAATATGCAGGGATTATCTGGCAAAGAATTAGAGTTAAGTTTGTTTATGGAGAATTATGATGTTCAGGTTTTATGTCTAACTGAACATTGGTTGAAGGAACATGAAGTAGTATTTATCAATGATGATTTCTATACCGTACAGAGTGCATTTGTGAGAAAATCTGCTATTCGCGGTGGATCTTTAATTCTTGTATCAAACAAATTAAAATGTAAACAACGTTTAGACTTAGTTAATTTGTCAATTGAGCGCACTATTGAGTTGTCTTGCGTTGAACTCGAGCGATACATAGTAATTTGTGTTTATAGACCCCCTTCTGGGGACTTTACTCATTTCGAATCAGTAATGGAGGATTCACTTAATAAGTTAAAATCAAGTAATAAATCTATAATTTTATGTGGAGATTTTAATGTTAATATTTTAGATGTTACTCCATTAAGTATCAGATTTCTCAATTTGTTTAGATCATTTAATTTAGTTAACCTGTTTTTTGAACCAACAAGGATCACGGCTTCTTCATCAACTTGCCTTGATAATATGTTTAGTGATTGTGTTGCCGAGGACAAATTAGTGTTAAGTGACTTATCATCTGACCACTGTGGCTTAATAGCTAGCTTCCCTATGTTATTAAAACAAAAGCCGCGCAAAATAGAATGCAGGCCTCATACAGCTAGTCGTTGCAATAAATTCAAAAATAATGTAGCACTTAAAGTAACGCCGTCAATAGTAGAGCACGAGACTCCTAATGAAATTTATAAAGCCCTTTTTGATGTTGTGCAAAATGAATACCAGTCTATTTTTAAGTCTAAAACGATTAACATTAAGGGACCTTCTGTGGGCTTCAACCAATGGGCTACACCAGGTATTTACAAAAGTCGAGCCCGATTGTACGAGTTGTATGGTCTTAAACAATACAGGTTTGATACAACTTTTCTAGAGTATGTTAAAAATTATTCCAAATTATTTAAAAAGATTTGTATTATTGCAAAATCAAAATTCTTAAGCGAGACTATTAAAAATTCTAATAATAAAGTTAAAGCCACTTGGAAAATCATTAACAATGAAACGGGTAAATCTGTTAAACAAGATAATCACCTCGAGATCATGGTGGGTAACAAATTAGTTAGTGAAGCAGCCGACGTAGCCGAGGCTTTTAATGAGTATTTTGCCAGCATACCTATAGCGACGACTCGTTCCCTGAGTTCGTCGCCGTCTAAAGCCGAAGATCTTTTGCATAGCAGCGTGTCTAAATGTGGTAAAGTATTTAGTTTCGAACATGTAACGCCTCGTGATGTAGTTAACGTTTTTAATTCACTTAAGTCTAAAAACACAGGTGATTACTGGGGCATTTCTATTAAACTTTTAAGTAACATAATCGACATTGTAGCCCCCTGTCTTGCCGTTACTTTCAATAAATGCGTCGATTTGGGGACTTTCCCTGACCTTATGAAGAGCAGTAAAGTCATCCCTCTATTTAAATCAGGCAGTAAAAACGATATCGGTAACTTTAGACCAATTTCTATTTTACCTGCTTTTAGCAAAATTTTTGAAAAATTAATTCTCAAACAGTTGTTATTACATTTTAATTTAAATAATCTCCTTCATAATGATCAATATGGCTTTACAAAGGGTCGTTCGACTACGGATGCAGGTGTTGCTTTGTTGAAGCACATATTTGACGCATGGGAGAACGCGCAAAATGCAATCGGTGTTTTCTGCGATCTCTCTAAAGCTTTTGATTGCGTACATCACGACACGCTTTTACGGAAACTGCGTTATTACGGTGTTCAAAATGAGGCCCTAAATGTGATAGATTCGTATTTGCAAAATAGATTCCAATGTGTAGACGTAAATGGCGCGAAATCTTCCGGGCTACCGGTTCGGCTAGGTGTACCTCAAGGTTCAATACTGGGTCCGTTTTTATTCTTGGTTTATATTAATGATCTACCATACTATTTAAAGGGTTTTTGTGACGTTGTACTATTTGCAGATGATACCTCTCTTATCTTTAAAGTAGATAGGAATAGACACGAATTTGACGACGTAAACAGCACGCTATCAATGGTCACGGATTGGTTCACAATAAACAACCTTGTTCTTAATGCCAAGAAAACTAAAATAGTTAAGTTCGCTTTACCCAATGTTAGAAATCTAGGTCCCAATATTATCCTCGCCAATCAGGAGCTGGAAACTGCCGACTCTGCTGTATTTCTGGGCATTACAGTAGATCCAAAATTACAATGGGGTTTACATATATCAAGCCTAGCGGGAAGGCTAAGTTCAGCCGCATACGCCGTCAGAAAAGTAAGACAATTCACTGACGTTGATACAGCACGGTTAGTCTACTTCAGTTATTTTCACAGCGTTATGTCATACGGTATTCTGCTGTGGGGCAAAGCTGCTGATATTCAAAATATATTTGTTCTGCAGAAGCGAGCGGTTCGTGCAATTTATCAGCTGGGTGCCCGAGTTTCTCTTAGAGATTTTTTTAAGGAGATTGGTATCCTCACTGTTGCTTCTCAGTTCATCTTTGCCAACATTTTATATATTAAACAAAATATCCACCTGTACACTAAAAACAGTGATATTCACAACTTTAACACTAGAAATAAGCATAAACTACGCGCTCCTTTTCACCGGCTTCACAAAGTTCATAATTCATTCGTCGGGCTTGGTATAACATTTTATAACAAACTGCCATCTTCTTTTCTAGACTTGCCATTTAATGCGTTTAAAGCCAAAGTAAAATCTAATCTTTGTTTAAAAGCGTACTATTCCATTAACGACTACTTAAATGATAAGAACAGTTGGTCGCTGAGTTGAACACAAGACAATGTTTGTTATTTATTTATGTTCTTTCTCCAAGATTAGTTTACTGATATGTTATGTCTTTTTTTTATTATTATTATATACTTTTTTATACTTGCCTTGTACTATTGTATCGAGTCTGGTTCTTCTAACCAACCTAACAGACAGATGTGTGCTGGGGAGTTTGTTCCGCCACTTCTTCTTTCCAGCAAAAACACTAGGAAGTGTCGAAGGGGGGGCGTTTTGGGGGACTGTCTCTTGTAAATAAGTAAAGTAAAGTAAATTTTGACGTTCGAAAAGTGCTGATTATCAGCCTAGTTTGAATAAATGAGTTTTGATTTTGATTTTGAATAAAATTAATGTAACCGATTTCTCTTCACGCACAAACTGTCGCAGTGTAAACACACCTCTCGTCACTATCTATATCACAGACTGATAAGCAAGCAATCACTTCAAGTACAAAATAACCTGTCTTAAGTATAACGACTCCATAATAGCCTGCCAATAATCAAGAACGATGCGTTTCAGTAAATTAATTATATGTTTAATTGTGCTCTTTCATTCTTCTTACGGTAAGAGTGTGGAAAATACGTCAGCTTATGGCTATCATATGAAGATTGGGGTGCCTCAAGCCCAGAAAATACAGAGGACAGAGTCTCTGAGGACTTCAAGGATAGTTGGAGGAAGCGTGGTTCCTTCTCTTACTGCTATTCCTCATCAGGTAAGCAATGTCTCTTGCATTCTTTTATCTACTTTATCATCTCCTCAATAAGGATGTTTATTGACTAAAATTATATGATTCTAATTAGTCCGTCTGTTAGATTATCGAAAAATATTGGATACGTATTTTTTGTTTTATCAAATCAATATAAATTGACGGAGATATAACGCGTCAAAGGTTTGAGTGCGGGTTTGTGACGTCACTCACAAATAACTAATGTCTTAGAATATGACGTCACACGAGTTTTCAAAGTAGTATATCGTCTTCATTGTTTTTTTACGTGAAAAAAGAAAAATAAGCTTCCAATATTTTTTAGAAATCTATCTTAGGGACTAATTATATTATTTTTGTTAACTACGCTAATTATTTATTGTCGGCGCATAATAATGAATTATCTTCTTATTTAATACTTTCCTATTACTTATTCTATATATATATTTCCTATCTTATAGGTTTTTCTAGCCTCTTCAAAGTCAAAAAAAAAGGCAAAATATTTTATTTCACATAGGCCTACATGGGCACTTGTAAAACGTCGACATAAAAAAGGGGCACGGTTCAGTGCATTGGTCGATTCCTAAGGAGAAGAACCGGCAAGAAACTCCAAAGGTTACTCTTTTAATCTTATCTTGTAACATACAATGCCAGGGCTATGTGACTCTCTATCAAACAATGCCTTTTCCAAACAGTATCTCTGACTATGGAATGTAATATATTACACCTTGAGCTGTATGTTACATCCCGCGTTCGAGATGTAATATATATTGTAGCACAGTGTGAATGATCGCGTACAAAATGAGTGACAAGCGATAAAATATTACATCTCAAGATGTCATATAATATCCCATCGTCAAAAGCCGGCTTTATTCTTATATTACATAGGTACTACCGTTTCTTTTAAAGATATCGCTGATAGAGATAAGGCGGCACTTTGCCACTTTGTCTTAAATAAGCATGTACTTATATTATCTTGATTCCTTATGTTGATGTCTGGTAAAGTACCTAAATCAATAAATAAACAAGAAATGTAAAAACAAAACATTTCATTCTTATTTATTACGTACAGTTTAAGACTTGTCGCTGAATTTCATAATAATATATTGTCAAAAATTACATGTGATTACACAATATTTTGTATTTAAAAACACCCTATCCGATCCAAAAGGGTCATATAGTTATACTAATGTCATTTCCACTCCACAGGCAGGAATCCTAGCAAGGCTAACAGGAGGCCAATCCTCAGTATGTGGAGGCAGTTTGATCTCAAGAACCAGGGTCCTCACAGCAGCCCACTGTTGGTTCGACGGACAGAGTCAAGCCAATCAGTTCACCATCGTTCTCGGCTCCCTCACCATCTTCTCAGGAGGGACAAGGATAGTAACATCTGATGTGACCATGCATCCTCAATGGAACTATTTGCTGAATGACATTGCTATGGTGAAGATCACTGCCGTTACATTGAGTAGTGAGTATTTCTTTTTGTTTTAATTACATAATATAACGTCACGCTTGTGATTTCCGTAGGGTAAGAGCAGAGGTTTTCCTAGTACACCCAATTTTTTGCCAGATATGATTAAGTTCCATAGAATATAGGGCAAGCCTATTGCCATCAACTAGGCTCAAATCCAGACTCTGTGACTGCTACTGATAAGTATGTGATGGAAAACTCAATAACACTTTACCCAACTTGGGAATCCTATCCAGGACCTGATACTCAGCACTCGAACGAGACACACCAGAGAGACGCGAGACCATCGAGGTAGTATATAGACAGACAGTATTAAGTATATACCAAGTGATAATTGGTTTAGTTTTACTGATAATCGTATCATAAATAGGGTAGTTAACAAAAAAATCTAATTAGTCCGTCAGATAGATTTCCAAAAAATATAGGACACGTATTTTTTATTTTTCACGTAAACAGACAATGAAGACGATACAGTGCTTTGAAAACTCGTGTGACGTCATTTTCTAAGACGTCACACGAGTATGGTATTTTTTACCGGTCAGTGACATCACAAAACCCTACTCAAATCTTTGAGTTTTAACTTCGTCAATTTTTATTGATTTAATAAAACAAAAAATACGTATCCAATATTTTTTAATAATCTAAAAGACGGACTAATTAGAATCACATTTTTTAAATCATTAAACATTCCTATTGGTGACACACCTATACCTTCTGACGTAGAAAATCCTACACTCTAGTGAAGTGCTACATCCTTCAATAAACAGATAAAAGTTCTTCAAGATCTAAGTAAATGAATGACAAGTCAGTCGAGCGATAAGGCTTCGAGTCCCCTTTAAGAGGGCACACGGTGACAGCTGGCGCCACGGCAAACTTAAGTTACGAGTGATTTCTTTACATAGTATTATAATGTCTGTGTAAAGGTTGAATTGGTCCCGTCGGGGCTGCGGGTTGTTCGAAAGATATACTGCGGCCTTGGCACAAGGGCCAAAAAGGAACATGGGTGGTATTTAGTCAGTAGAAATCTGACACTCCCTTTCGCTCTGCCCAGGGCGGAAGGGGTTATGTGGTGATATCCCACCACAGAAAAAAAAAGTTTGGATTGATTACTTTAATGATTAATATAACTCAGTAAATTATATTTTTAACGGTCGCAAATCATATTTGAATTCACATACAACCTTACACTGACCTACAAATAGCAAAAACACTGTTAAGAAAATATGAGTGACTGACCTGTTGGTCTAGTGGTTAGTGACCCTAACTGCTATGCCGGAGGTCGTGGGTTCGATTCCCACCCAGGACAAATGTTTGTGTGATGAGCACGATCATTTGTTCTGTGTCTGGGTGTAATTTATCTATAATATGTATGTATTTAGAAATATATAAGTATGTTTATCAGTTGTCTAGTACCCATAACACAAGCTCTGCTTAGCTTGGGACTAGATGGCGTTGTGTGATAGTTGTGGAATATTATTATTATTATTATTATTATTATTATTATGAGTAGAGTAGTGTTAAAATAGGACTATACAATAAACTATTAATTAATTAATAATTATTGTAAGCGGCTGCCCTGAAACAGTGACGCGAGGTTGTGGCAGACCACGAAGGAGATGGCGGGACGAACTGGATGTCTTCCTTGAGAATTAGGGAGACGTCGAACTGAATCGTGACCGCTGGAAGGAATGGAGGGAGGCCTTTGCTCAGCAGTGGGACAACATAGGCTATCTATAATAATATAACAATATTGTAAACGGCTACTACAAAAAGGAAATAGCGATAAAAGTATTTTGTTGGGGCTAATTGTTATGTGTTGCACGTACAACTCAGAAACAGCGGGGCAGGGTTTTTATGGCAATTTTATTGCTTAAATATTAAATAATTATGGTTTTATCACTGAAATAATTTACGATGTACCGTGATCGGTTTGTTAAGTTTGGGAATGAAAGAAAGATAATGATTATTTTTTTTTTGTTTAAAACCACTTTATCGTGCATTAACTAAGCTTGTAATGTAATTGTTATTTATTTATTTAAGTCTGTCTGTGAGTCAGGTCTCCATTTGTCCCGATTACTAAATTGGGCATGATTTTTAAATAGACTAATGATGCAGTTTTCATCAGAATTAGGGCCGTGGCTATTTTGAGACGTCTATTTTCAGTTTTAAAACACTTACAACCTCGAATGTAGGTAACCATCAAAAATAGTTATAGTTCCTTCTGGGTAGTGTTTAGGAACCGTTGGACTCTTAATCATATTCTCTGCCCTATAGAAATGGCGCATCTCAAGAAGAATACCAACATATGTATTTTTTGAGTAGCAGGTTAACAAAATTACTGTCATTGTTATTTTTAATAATATTTTTCTGCCTTTTTTTTTTTTTTGGCGGTTGGAAAATCCCGCTCTTGGGCAGAGTGAAAGGGAGTGTCAGACTTCTACTGACTAAAAACCACCCATGTTCCTTCTTAGCCCTCTATGTCGAGGTCGCGATAACTAGTGTACAACCCGCGGCCCATATTTTTCTGCCTTAATGCTGGTAAAGCTTGCCCGTTCCAACTCTCCCGGTGTTTTGCTTTCTCTGGCCATTCAGTCAGGAACGATTCCAAAACGTCACAGCAGCGTTTCGCGTATCTTGGTTTCCTCTGTGAAGACGACCGGCTCATCCACCTGTTCAGGTCATTATCTATTTGTTTATTTTTCAGATAGTATCGCATTGATCCCGCTGCCAACGACAGCTAACGCGAACGTGAACTTCGCAGGCTCTACCGGGACGGTGTCCGGATTTGGCAAAAACAGCGATGGTACGTACCTACTATTTTTTTTTTATGAATCTGATGGATAGTCCTTCACATTCTCTGAATAGTTAAATGATGTCCCATACCATTATTTGAGAGAGCAGCTGTTCACGAAAAGTTGGTCGTGGGTTCGAACCCAGGCAGGCACATTACTTTGTGTAATTTATTTCATCACCACTGCTCTCAAAACGGTGAAGGAAAACCTCGTGAGGAAACCGGCATGTCTTAGAACCAAAAATTCGAAGACATGTGACATCTACCAATCCGCACTGGGCCCGCGTAGTAAATTATAGCCCATCCCTCTCAAGGAGAGGCCTGTGTCCCAGCATTGGGAATATTAATAGGCGTATTAACTGCTTCCGTGGTCCAGTTAGTTTAACTGTTTGCCTTGTGACCCAGTGATCGATTCCTACGGGAAGCAAACTTTGTAAAATTGTTTCCAGTTTGGCTAGGACATTGCAGGCTTGAATCACCTGATTGTCGGATAAACAGATGATTCCGTGCTTCGGAAGGCACGTATAGACTGGTGGTCTCGGCTGCCAAATGGCGGTCGTTAAACCACGTCAGAGGCCGGTTTTTTTTTTGGCGGGTGGAAAATCATTAAATAACCCCTTCCGCTCTTGGGCAGAGCGAAAGGGAGTGTCAAATCAAATCAAATCAAAATCATTTATTTCAAGTAGGTCAGTTACAGGCTCTTTTGAATAGTCGAACAAATACTACATTTTAATAACATACTCTTTTATATCATAATATTGTTACAAAACTTTGGTTACATCATTCGTATTGATATTGGTATATTATCATGTGACAACGATGTGCACGATAAGTGTCGACAGTAAAGCCAAACCGACGATTCAAAAATAATATAATAATTCAAACAAGCCGTGCTGCCACGGCTTGTTTGAATTATTTTTCTAAGAGGTGACCAGTCACAACTGACAGCACCCGTTCACGAGCAAAAGGGAACGAAATGACCCCACACACCCGCCACCATCAGCGAGACATTTAAGTGAGTGTCGGACTTCTACTGACTAAAAACCACCCATGTTCCTTCTGAGCCCTATATGTCGAGGCCGCGGTAGCTTGTGAGCAACCCGCAGCCCCGACGGGCAAGTCAGAGGCCATTGAGGCGGTTTAAAAATTCTGGCACTAGGTTGTGGGGTCTTTAGACCTTACTGCCCACCCGATAGTAAAAGACCAAGCAATGCCATCTACCATCTAGATTGTCGAAACGTGCTTTGCCGCTTCACAGGCCATCTTCGGGTGAAGACTTGACGACCACTTAGACCAGAATGACAAAAGACAACCGATAATGATTAAAGTTGTGAAAATATTTTTTCTAAACTTGATAAGTTATGGCGCCATTGATATTATTATGTACGAGTATCATTGGTTTCTATAACGTTCAGGGATCAAGGCACGCAGGATATGTCATCAAACACCAGCACATTTGAATGCAGGGCCGGAGCGGTCTGTGAATTTCATATTATAAAATAATACTGCTCCAGTGGGAGCAATATTACTTTCTCAAACCACCTGTATCCGACAAAATAGCAATCTTCCATGATTGATCAATGTTATATACCGTTAACAACACTTTATTTTCGTCCTATCACAAATATCAGCTATATTATTAAGATCTATATGATATACCTACTTAGATCATGTATCTTATCTGGTAATTAATATCCGTGTTTGTTTCATAAATTTCATTTTGCCGATGCACATTGAAGTACAAAACAATGATTTCATCGGCTTAAATCGTAAAGATAAAGATTTCGTAATATGTGAAAGTGCATACCAACCCATTATAAAGTCCGTTTTAATTGACGGCACGGCTGGCGCAGTGGCTCAAGCAATGGATTGCTGCGGTGCGTGTCGCGGGTTTGATCCCCGCACGGAACAAATATTTGTATGTCCTACAGATAGTTGTTCCGGGTCTGGGTGTGTGTGTGTTTAAATGTTTGTGACGTTAAAAAAAACAATTTATCATCCACAGCCACACTTTTTACAGATCGATCTGAGCGGCTGTAATTAATTAAACACGAGCTCCTCAAGATACTGGAAATATTATTATTACAAAATTAGGGATATAAGATAAGATTAATATTTTCCCGAAAATCCCAGGATTTCGCCCTATTGAAAATAACCTTTAACATTTCCTCGATAAATGCGAAAACAGGGTACCTTCCCATGGATTATTCTGGTTCGAACAAATGGCGCTCGTGTAAAGGGCTGGGAACGGCTCGAACAAGTCCCTTTTGTGAGCCGAACATGTTCCTCAAAGAGCACAAACAAAAGGAAATTAACGCCCCCAAGCAAAATTCACGATTTCCAATTAATTTCATAATTTGTATAGACTATAAAAATTTTGGGCAGAGGAAACCCACAGGTACTTCACTTTTACGTATTAAATTTATATTTTGAATAATTATTGTGAAATCCTTTCCGTCCTTGCTTTTCTTTGGTAATAAGGCTTTTCTGAAGAATGTACAATTTTATTAAGGAAATGTTCCTTAATTTTCGTGTATAACCGGATCTTCCTTAAAAGAGAATATCCTTCATTATTTTTTTCGTTTTATTTGCACTCAAATGGTGAAGGGAAACATCCGTGAGTTACACGGTTTTTTTGGCGGGTGGAAAATCATCGAATAACCCCTCCCGCTCTTGGGCAGAGCGAAAGGGAGTGTCAGACTTCTACTGACTAAAAACCACCCATGTTCCTTCTTAGCTCTATATGTCGAGGACACGGTAACTTCTGAACAACCCGCAGCCCTGACGGATATATGATTACAACGTGTTTTACGTTTTAAGTCCCTTTTTCAATCCAACTAAGTATTTCTAGGCATAAATCCACGAAGGCCATCCAAAAAATCACCAGTTAGGTGATACTGGACAAAAAAAAAAAATTTGTCCGTCAGAAAGATTTCCATGAAATATTGGACACGTATTTTTTCTTTTTTCACATAAACAAAAAATTAAGACGATACAGTGCTTCGAAAACTGGTATATCCCTCGAATACGTCACATGTTAGTAAATTTGCTACCTACAAATGACGTCACAACTCCGCCCACTCATGATCTTTAACGCGTCTTATCTTCGTCAATTTTTATTAATTTGATAAAACAGAAAACACGTATCCAATATTTTTCGATAATCTAACTGACGGACTAATTAGAATCATATTTTTTTTGACTCAGTCCGATCTATTTTTCTTTCCTCTTTTCAGCTCAAAGCACATTCCCCACCGGAACGGCCTTACACCACACCACAGTACCGATCATCACGAACGTGGTTTGCCAGAACAGCTTCAAGGTCACCATAGCAGCCAGCCATCTTTGTACCGGCGGGACGGGCGGCAAGGGAACCTGTGATGGAGACTCCGGTGGACCTTTGACGGTCGTGCATCAGAATAAAAGGATTTTGGTACGTTTTGTTGCAATATCTCGAGACTATATTGCTTTGCCGTAGCTGACCTGGACCTGGAAATCTCCAAATAGACTGTGAGCCTAAATTGACCATGGCTAAGACAATCTCTTACTTGAGATGGGGTTTCATCGTCGAGTCGAGTCTCAAGCGTGTTTGTGTGACTCCATAGATTTGTCTGTGGAGTCTCACGCTGCATGTCCTGACACCGAAGATCTTATGACTGCATCGGGCGTAATTCGCATAGCTGAAAGAAAATGGGTCGAATATATTTTAAAATCTGTCACGATATTGGGAGACTGTTTCGTTAGCATTAGTAATACAACTTGAATCATTTTACTGTATAGTTTAACGTTCTAAATGGTTTGACTATTTAGGCACTTTAGTGTATTATTTTATTATGATTTTTTTTCTAAACATTCATTTTTCATTACCAGTAAATCTACCTTACAGTCTTTCCCTACAAGCGTGCCTCTTCTAACCAACCCGTCCATACTTTCAGGTTGGTGTGGTTTCCTTCGGGCCCAGCGAAGGTTGTCAAGCAGGCTCTCCGTCTGTCTTCACTCGAGTGACAGCCTTCCTCCCCTGGATAAACTCTCATCTATAAACTCTCAACTAGAATTCCTCAACTACAAAGAATAAATGATCTTATTTACCGCATAGCACCTTTGTTTTATTTAAGTTATTCGACAGTTAAAAAAATCACATTGGTAGGGTGACATAAATACAAACAACTAATGTTAGCATTTACACTGCCGCACAGGAGTAAATAAAAAGATAAAATCAAGGTAAAATTAAAGGACGTAAAACGTTTTTAGAACCCTTCATATTATTTCATTCAAAATCAAAACTCATTTATTCAAACTAGGCTGATAATCAGCACTTTTCGAACGTCAAAATTTACTTTACTTTACTTATTTACAAGAGACAGTCCCCCAAAATGCTCCACCTTCGACACTTCCTAGTGATTTTGCTGGAAAGAAGAAGTGGCGGAACAAACTCCCCAGCTCACATCTGTTTGTTAGGTTGGTTAGAAGAACCGGACTCGATACAATGGTAAGGCAAGTTAATGACTACAGACACAAAAAGAAATAAAAAAGTATATAATAATAAAAAAAAAAACATAACATATCAGTAAACTAATCTTGGAGAAAGAACATAAATAACAAACATTGTCTTGTGTTCAACTCAGCGACCAACTGTTCTTATCATTGAAGTAGTCGTTAATGGAATAGTAAGTTTTTAAACAAAGATTCGATTTTACTTTGGCTTTAATTTTGTCTTCAAGTAAAAAGCCTTACACATTCCACAAGTTACGTTTTCCATTAACGTTTTAACCCTACGTATAAGTAACACCTGATAAAAGGGGTCGTTTGCAAACAATTAGCTGTGGCTAGACTGCGTAGTTAATTGGTTAATAAATCATGCGGGTTCGAGTCCAGCGAGCGATGGATATCACCTGTAGTGTAATTACCGAGTGTCAACGCAAATCACCGCGGTTACTGAATAGTAGGAAAGGTGTGTTTGGAAGATGAAGAAGTATTCATTGATTTACAAATAATAAACGAGCGAGATAGAGAATAATAAGAGGCAAAAAAGAAACGTAAAACATTATAATGCGTAAAAATATTTATAAATACAATGGGAAGGAACAAAAAAAATGCTAGTTTGCATGTTGTGACTCCGACAAGCAGCTTACCTATCAACATGATAAAATAGTACATAGTTTTCACAGGTCAATATTTTTTTCTTTTAGATTCCATATTTATATATGCATACAATAACGACTGCCTTAGGCAAAACAGTCCATTACCAATTCCATCCACAGTTTTCAACCCCTGCCTTTCATTAGACTGCATTGCACCGGCCACTAATTTCCACGTCCGCGTCGCTGTATTCATAATTAGCTGATAAATCATTTGGGTTGGTCACCACTGGCTAATGGTGAGTGTAAGTAACGTTCCTATCTAATAACTAATGTTAGCAACAGTGACATGCTCTGATGACTGAGTGTGAGAGAAAATGATTTGCTTTTAGACTAGCTTTTGTAGAGGTATGAAGAACTCGATACTGCGTTTCAAAACTCAAATTGTGAATGTAGGTAATACGGCTACACAATATAATGGAACTGGTCTAGCCATATATTTCGCATGCCAGAGGAAGTATAGGCTAAAATAACTCTCGGTGAAGGCAACGAGGTAGCCGGCAGACGTAAGGAGTGAAATAATCACAATTAGATTGAGACGTAAATTGAAATTATATTATCTAAAAATATTTTAAGTTTAATATAAGTTTAGTGTAAGTTTATATATTTAGATTTAAGTACATTTAAGTATCTCGTCATGATAAGAGACTCATCGACTCCACAGTTAAACCATTGCAACGGTTTTGTGGGGCTTAGCTTATAAGTAACTTACCTTTCTGGAAAAAAAAAATCGAATTCCTCACATTTTTTGCAATTTCCACCATAACAACCGTCTCAGTTCATACAAGAATGCCTTTTTCATCAATTAATCACTCTTGACACTTGTATGAACTGAGACGGTTGTTTTGGTGGTATAATCATTTTTACTCAGTAAATAGACAATTTTTACTGCCTCGAATCCCATTTTATTTAACATACGACTTGACACTGACCGGGAAATTGCAAAAAACGTAAGGATTTCCTTACGTTTTTTGGCTACCTCGTCACCTTTACCTTAAGGTCTCAAACAGCAGCAACGCGACAGGCCCAGGGAGCCATGGCTTGGGAACTCGAAGGTTTTCGCAGGTTGATTAACAGCACTGGAAGGGGATAAATGGGAATAAAATGCGTTTGCCTTAGATTGGGACATAAATGACTAATAATAATAATGAGGAACTATTATAGTTGTATCGTTCCTCATACTCTTTGGAAAAGGTCACGCATCTTATTAAAATACAGTCACGCAGAAACACTCAAAAGTTTTTTTAAATATATAATTAAGACTTGACTATTCCCAAACCCAAGTAGAAAAGGGAAACGGACATTCACTAGAATAATAGTCAAAATTACATTAAAAATACAGGTTTGCTACAGATAAGTTTAAGATCTGATAATTTTCAATCATAATTCACGTCCAAGTGTACACAAGTACTTAACCAAAACAATGTCAGATAGTCACAAGTTATTCTAAGTAGTAACACCGCGATCCGGTAACTTGAACCGTCGAACTTAGTTTGACGTCTTAACTAATCCGTTAAACGTTATAGTTTCGACAATCTGTTGGGGCCGCTAAAATACTGCGTGGTGACGAACGAATGATGCGAATGAAAGCTGTCTGTATCCCTCTATGTCCATATTCATCGGTTTTCTTTTGTGCATCTGTCATAATCAGTGGACTGATTGATTACTATGATACTCTAACAACAACTAAATGTTTCATTTTCATTTTCACTATAAAAATATAATACCTGTTTACTTTTTAATAAAGGTTTTTGAAGAAACTAATAATTATCTCGCCCTGACGAACACAACAAAATAAAAACAATTTTATTTGTTCTTTATTCAAGATTAGTTTACTGATATGTTATGTCTTTTTTTATTATTACATACTTTTTAATTATTGCTTAAAATTTGTGTCTGTAGTCATTAACTTGCCTTACTATTGTATCGAGTCTAGTTCTTCTAACCAACCTAACAGACAGATGTGTTGCTGGGGAGTTTGTTCCGCCACTTCTTCTTTCCAGCAAAAACACTAGGAAGTGTCGAAGCGTTTCGGGGGACTGTCTCTTGCAAATAAGTAAAGTAAAGTAAAATTTGACGTTCGAAAAGTGCTGATTATCAGCCTAGTTTGATTAAATGAGTTTTGATTTTGATTTTTGAAGATATTAACAGTTTTCAAAATACATTCGGATTTATTATATTTGCCATACAAACTACTCTTGACAATCTGAATAGGGCTTCTGCCACTGTAATAGACGTGGCCACTTACGGGGTGCAAAGCATGTGTAATATAGAAGTGCGATGCAAGAAGAAGAAGCTCAAAACTCATTTCACAATTAATATATATCGGACCGACCCATCAAAAAATATTACTTGATGCGCCATCTTACAGGCCTTCTCGCCGTTTGAGTTGACGCACAATATTAATTAGATCCCAGCGTAATAACCCCACAATACTCGTGATAAATTGATCAACGTACAGCACTCGGATTAAATTACTATCTTTGTTAACTAGCGGATTTGGCTAGGTGATTAGAAGTTTGATGACCTTTTTACTGGGTCACAGTTTAATATTATTGAATACTGTGGAGGTTCAACGTCTGAGCCGATCTTCAGCTTAAGGTGAATGCGACAAGATGTCCTGCGAAATTCGATATATACGTTTTTTTGCAATTTGCCGGTCAGTGTCAGTGGTTGTATTATAAATAAAATAGGATTCGCGACTGTAACAAATGTGACTTTCATCATCAATCATCAACAGCCTATTAATGTTCCCACTGCTGGGACACAGGCCTCCTCTCTTTGAGAGGGAATGGGCTATGACCTACAAGTACCACGCGGGCCCAGTGCGGATTGGTAGATGTCACAAGTCTTCAAATTTTTGGTTCTAGGATATGCCGGTTTCCTAACGATGTTTTCCTTCACCGTTTTTGAGAGCCGTGGTGTCCCAGTGGCGGTGGCCCCGACTTACGAACAGTAGGTCATGAGTTCGAATTCAGGCAGGCGCATGACTTTGTGTAATTTATTTCATCCCCACTGCTCTCGAAAACTCAAACTCAAACTCAAAGCATTTATTTCAATTAAGTCTTTATAGGCACTTTTGAATGTCAGAAGAACAATTCATAAAAACAAAACTACGAGTGCAATATGTCATTCCGAAAGCCACCACGCCGAATCACACGCCGCCGAATGCCAGCAGAAAACGGTGAAATGTGACTCTCTCAGTTCATAAAGGTTCCTTGAGTGACTATTTGATGAAAAAGACATTCAAGGAACCTTTATGAACTGAGAGGAATGTATTGGTGATTTTAATTATTACGAATTTCGCGGGCTACCTTGTCACATCAACCTTAAGCTGTGCTTTCCTAATTTGGTCCGAGGATTGGAGACCACCGATTACATACGGCGGTGTTTCCTCCGCGCCTCGAAAAAATCCATTAACAAAATTATCCACCATTTATTCAATACATTTGTTACAAAAATGTGATAGGTAAATGAAGAACCGCTCGACCGATTTTTTGCAAACTTCACATAAACCATCTACTAAATAGTCCAAATAAAGCCTAAACATTTGGTTTGGATAGGTGAGCCCGTTCTTGAGTTATAAAATTACAACGAAAAGTGGCATTGATTTTTATATATATTGAAATTGAAATATGGGACGGCTGACATGGTCAGGTATGTATGACCCCTAAATAAATATAGATTAAAAAAAAACTATATTGGTACCTTTACATTTAGGACTAAAACATAACTGATACAATGTGTCTGTACTAATGGTAACACCTTTCCCTGACCCGTCGGGGATTGCAAGTGTGATGTTATGTTATGTTTTATTAACTATTCCATACTACATCTCCAAACTGCTGGATAAATCCAAGTCAGAGGCCCGTGGTAGACCTCAGACAACAGATTGGGTACCAAACACATGATAAAGAAGACCTAAACCTCCATATTTTATTTTTCAGGGCAACAAAACAAGCCTGCTGCAATAACAATCACAATGGAGTGTCATTAATCTCATAAACTTTAATGCACACTGCAGCTCTAATGGACTTCCTTTTGTTTGTTGAGTAGATGCGATCCTATTCTTTTATTTTGTCTGAGAGAGTAGTACAATAGGAGGTTTCTCCTATAATAAGCTAGTTTAATCTAGTAGTAATTTGTCAATGCGATATTGTATTTGTATTTCATGCCTGCGGAAGTATAAAGCACGCTCACGTTATGATCGAAAATTTCCCACGGGTTCATGTTAAATAAGCCTAAGATTTAAAATTCAGATCCGTAGCCTACTGAGATTACCTTCATGGACTCACTTACTTGAGATTACTTTCATGGTCTGTAGGACGAAAGGCTAGCGGTGCGGCGCTTTGTACATACTAACGTAGCCCACTGTTTTCTCTCTGGAAAATGAAACTAAAGCACAATTTTTTTACTAAATGATCCCATTCGTACCTTACCTCTACGCCTCTGAGCTAAACAGTATTTTAAATTAAAGAATAATAGTACATTATGGTACAAGCGTGTTATATTGGTGAATACCGCTGAGATACACACGTGTAGCATACGACGGTTATCAACACACTTGTAAAGAAAATAATGGAAAAAATCATCTTCAACAGTTAAAATGAGTTCTGAAAAAATTTTCGTGGTGGCAGGAAAAATAAACCAGTATTTTTATGCGCGCGCATCTGACAATGTCGATCGGCCATAGACTAAAAGGTGATTGAAATGAGGTTTCTTTATATTTAGCTTTTCGCTGATAGCGTTTTAGCCACGTACTTTAGTAGGTACTGTTGAACACGATCTTTTTTGTATCGAAACTTTTTGAAGAACAAAGCAACTCAACCAATAAAATATAAAAAAAACCTTATAACTCACTAGTGAATAATAGCAATGAAAAAGTCACAGTTTGATTACAGGTGTCATTATGTAGGTACCTTATTGCGGTGAAAATAAAGCCATTTTATGAGCAAGTGTGTCGAAAAAGTTATTATAGTTTGTGATTGTAGCTTCGCTTTTCTTTATCTTTTATTGTCAATTAAACTTTTGTATGTGTCATTACATCATCATTATCTACAGGCTGTAATTGTCTAATTGAAATAAATGCCTTGAGTCAGAGTTTAGGTTTTTTAATTTTGGAATAAATCGAATCGTTGTGTCATGGTATAATTAATATTCGTTGGGGCTGCGGGCTTTTCGAAAGAGATACCGCGGCCTCGACACAAAGGGCTAAGAAGGAACATGGGTGGTTTTAGTCAGTAGAAATCTGACACTCCCTACCGCTCTGCCCAGAGCAGGAGGAGTCATTTGATGATTTCCTACACTCCAAAAAATAAAAAAATGCTATAATTAATGACATTATTTTGGCTAAATTAAGTTAATCGCAACCTAGCCAAATATCGGAAGGAAGGTACCGGATCTATACCTTAGGTATATTTGGGTAATACAACTTGTCATGTGAATGATTTTATCTAGATCATAAAATACGGACGGCACGGTTGGCGCAGTGGCTCAAGCAATGGACTGCTGCGCTGCGTGTCGCGGGTTCGATTCCCGCACGGACCAAATATTTGTATGACCTACAGATAGTTGTTCCGGGTCTGGGTATTTGTGTATGTGAGTTTAAATGTTTGTGAACGCACCCACGATACAGGAGAAATTCCTAGTGTGGTACACGTTTAAAAAAAAAAATGTAAGCTTAAATTATCTTACCTACGTGGGTGTAAAATGAATAGAGGGGTTTGGTATAATTGTAACTATATAATAAGAAAATCTAAAAATAAGAAATGCTGTAATTCAGCATGCAATGCAATTTACATGTGGCGGACATTTTGAATATTTTAAGGATAATTTATTTTGTCTGCAGTAGCGTTGAAAAGTTACAATTTGTATATTTTTCGAAAAAAACCAAATTGTGTTTTATTTTCGTTTTTTTTTTTAATGTAAGTTTTGAAAGTTTCATTGTTGTTGTTTTCATACATGAAATTTATACTCGCCTATGTTCTTGAATCTTTCAAAAGTTTGATTGAAAAAAAAAACGGTCAAAATCCACAATTTGTTTTTTAATACAAATGAAACGTACGGTAGGTTATCTTTCCGTTTTTTTTTCCTATTAGATATTCGAAAAATACATGAAATTAAACTGGCCAACGTTCTTGAATCTTTTGAAAGTTATATTGAAAAATGTAACTTTAAAAACGGTAACGGAAATCTCTCCAGCTTTTTTCAACGCTAGTCTGCAGTCGCTGTCACAAGATACGCACTGCTTGACACTATAATAATCACGCCCCACTAACTTTAAACAGCCACAATCTCAAACATAATTCAAGAAATACTGAATCACACATAACACACATTACTAAGACATAAAACCAAACCAACATACCTAAACTGGCTCATTTGATTACCTAGAGACCCCCTCAGGGAACTTTAAATACGTTTACCTATGATATAACATTAGTTGCATGCTCCGAAGTCGCGACACAACTTTCTGTTCACAACGTGAAAGGCCTGAACTCCTTACATACGTGTTTGGGATCTAAGAAGACAATTTGATATGGTAGCATGAAATATTATGGCCTGTATGTATTGTCTGTACGTATTACATTTTTTAGCATCCCTATAGGAAACGATATACTATGAATAAAAACATTTTCAAATAAAACAAATAATAATTATTATTATTCCTTTATTTAACTTTATACATATAAATTATATTTTTAAATATTCCTATACAAAATAATATAAAAAACATTTAGAAATATAAAAAATAGTAGCCCACCGGTATCGGGAACAGGGTTCAAGCTACCGGCAGTCAGGGCTCCAGAGAAAGGAACCTCCTAACAATGCGAGACGTGTCCAGGAGTACCGCTCTCTGTATCAAGCCCCTGATCCAGCTGCCTAACGAGAGCCTCCTCCTTATTATTATTATAATATTAAGATAATAAAAATATAAATAATAGTTATGACTCATGTGTCAGGAACAGTATTTAAGCTTCCGGTGGTTAGGGCTTATGCATGGCAACAACGTCGTGAAGTATAATCATCGTCATCATCATTCTCATTTCAGCCACAAGACGTCCACTGCTGGACATAGGCCTCCCCCAGGTGTCACCACATTGACCGGTCCCGTGCGTCTCGCATCCAGCAGGTCCCCGCAACCTTCACGCCACTCCAGAACTTTTCTGCATCCGGTTAGACTAGCAGTCGACCCTAACATAGTTTAAAACGCTAGGAAAAATTAAACGATGATGGGATGGGGAACCAAAAAGTTCGCATATATGTGACATCTACCAACACGCACTGGGCCCGCGTGGTGGCTTATAGCCCATCCCTCTCTTAGAGAGGAGGCCTGAGTCCCTGCAGTGGGAACGTTTTAGGCTGTTGATGATGATGATATAATTTTGATGTGTTCAATGCCACATCCAACTACCTTCTGTTAAAACACCATACCTTAGAAAACCCCAACAAAGTTGTGGAGTACGTAACAAAATGTGAATGAGCAGCTTTGATTGCGTCTCTCTTGGTATTCACAGGACGCTGCCTCTGTTTGTCTCAGAGTGACACAGATGCTGGCTAAACGGTCTTAGCAAGACAAAGATTTGTTGTATACATGTAGGTTTTGAATAAAACTAAAATAAATCATAGAGCTAGCGTGTGACAAACGGATTGATGGTCAAAAAGGTTTAGATAAGTGTGAGGATGAGATAGTAGATCGGACTGAGTCAAAAAAATAAGATTCTAATTAGTTCGTCAGTTAGATTATCGAAACATATTGCAAACATGTTTTTTTTTTGTTTTATCAAATTAATAAAAGTTAACGAAGATAAGACGCATCATAGATCATAAGTGGGGGGTTGTGACGTCATTTGTAGGTAAAAAAAATACTATTATGTGACGTTTTTGAAGAGTTCACGAGTTTTCGAAGCACTGTATCGTCTTAATTTTTTGTTTATGTGAAAAAAGAAACAACGTTTGTCCAATATTTTTTGGAAATCTATCTAACGGACAAATTACTTTTTTTTTGTCCGATTCCCTACATTTATTCGATTGAGCCTAAAGGTGACCCTTGGAAGGTCCACCAGCTTTACCGATGACTCGGTGAGCACCGCGAGAATCTGTTAGATGCGAAAAGCACAAGATTGAGCGGTGAGACAGGGAAGGTTTATGCCCAACATTTGAAAGTAGTTTCGTTGTTGTTGATGTTGAACTCAACGAACCAGAATATGTACGGCTCTCGATATCGATCCTTCGTTTATTTTAATTACCTAGATTTCTGCAATAATTAATAAATATGAATTAAGGTGACCTTGAAAAGTAATCCGCAAAAGCATTACAACAAACAATGAATTTTTTTTTGGTTAGCCTATTCTGTCCCACTGCTGGGCAAATGCCTCTCCCATTTCTGTGTTGTCATATTATAAACATCGAATAGGCTAAAATTCACGCTTTCAGAATATGACTAACATATTTTTATACTACTGAAATACATCATAATATGATAACTGACACTGTCCTATTCGTGTTTATTAATAAAAAATAATTAATTATTTAATTAATAGAAGCTCCGGGATACTCGTATTTCGATGTTGTTGCTAGCGCCATGATCGCAGGATCGTCTCTCGTGGGGCCATCCCGCAATCATGATGTTTGCAAGCGTCGATATATCAGGAGCTCAAAATCTCATCGTGATTTCACAAACTCGATAAAGGTAACAAAAACATACAGTGTATAATTAGTATTGGGTACATTACTTTTATTTTTAAACGAAAGCTGCGGTTGAACTTTTAGAACCCATAAAAAGTTTTCTTTTATAGGGTTTAAAAAGTTCTCTCGAATGGGTTTACACAGTTCTGTATTTGTTCAGAGGTGAATGACATCGAAATAAAGTCTAAACGAATTATAAGTTGTTAAACCGTCTGGGGAATAGAGAATAAGAAATATTTTTATAAGATTTGTTCTAGAGATCGTCATAATAATAAACACTGTTTATAAAATTTATGTAAAGTAATATAACTCAAACATAAAGGCGTTAGTTCTTGAATAGTTTTGTTTATAAGTTATTAGATGCAGTTTTGATATTTAGTTCAATCTGAAACACGGGTTTAAATTAACCTAGATTAGGGAAGTTGCTACATTATCTTCAGAATTATCTTAATAAAGAGCTTTAATGAATATTTACAACTGTACTCTAATAGTATACACTTTTGTAAAAAAAAAACTGAGATTTTTTTTTAAACTAGTACCGTATTTAATGCTTTCGAAGAATTATTTTAATTGTGTTTCATCTCAAAGCATGGGTGTATCTAAAAGTTCACCCACATATCACCAGTTACAGTGTATTTCCGTGTAATAGAGGGCTAGCCTATTGTAATCAACTGGGCACAAATCCAGACTCAGTAGCTGTTGCTGAGATCTCCTTGTGAAAAATCTACTAGGCAGGCATTCATTTAGGATTTTTGTTAGTAGAAGTACGTGCTACGAAACATTAGGAACAATAGTCACCTCTCACTTTTGCTGTTTATTATGGTGTCTTACAAAATATTGTTCACAATTGTCCACAGCATGTAGGACAAGCCAGAGCAAAAAGCTTAAATCTGTTCAAATAAAACCTTTAATTTGCACAGATTTAAGCATGATTTATCTACTGGGTTCAGAACATCAACATAAGCACAGAATAAATAGACACAGCAACATTTAATAGTTTATTATAAAATTCCAATGTATTTACACAGGTATTTTAGAGCTCCTTACACTTTCAAAGTTCAAAATCAAAATGGCGCCTTGGACCTAAAAACCTCTTTAATATACTGCAATAGTCAACTGTCATTCCAATAAGCGTTGGCGCCATTTTGGCGTTTGAAACGCATCGTAATAGTACATTATGATATAAGTGCGGTAAGTTGAAAATTACAGCCGAGGCGATATTGCTTGCCCGAGCCGTAGGCGAGGGCTAAAAGAAAGCAGAGGCTGTAATTATCAAAGCGCACGTATGTCATACGACGTTTTATAACATATTTGCGAGGAAATAAATAAAACTCGGACTTTCTTAAACGAATAAATCTTTAATTAAAGCAGTTATGAAAATTTGAGCAATTAGTAAAATTGATTATTATTTCTTAACAAATAAGCGATGCGATTTTTTTTCAGGCATAGGCACAAAACAGCCAGTATTATTAATAAAGTAAATTAATATTTTTGTTTTTGCTACAGATATCAATGGTTGTAATTTATTGTCGAAATTAATAAAATTAAAGAATTAAATGTTTATTTATTATATTTTATCTCCCAAAGTTAATTTTGTTCATAAAATGTTGACCACTTTTTGAAATAAAAACTCTTTGCTAAGATTTAAAAAAGTAGGTACCGTTCGTTTTGACAGAGCATCTTCCTAAACCGTGCGATTTACATTACATTACCGCACAAGTACGTAATGAGATACATTACGATATTGAAATTGGTGAAATAAGAGACCGTTTACGAGCAAATGTGTTATAAATCTAATTACTTACTTATTTAAGCAAAACAATTCTGTATTTTTAATAAAATACTATAAATATCGGAAAACTAGTGATAAATGTATTTAAATAGCTAACAAACAACACAGACACTATACAGACATGGAAACTATGGAACAATTACTTCATTAAATGCATTGGTTCACAATTAACTATTGGTATCACAGCTTCATTCTGTGTACAAATATTGGTTCGTTTTGTTTGGTACTTACTGTGATATGCTGGTTTGTAGTGGGGGCGTGATTTGGGTAAATAATTAACACGAATTGGGATTTGAACGTGATTGCGGGTTTCTGTTCTGATAAATGAGCCTTTTGAATTTTTAACCAAATTCTTAAAAGAGGGAGGTGCTAGTTCGTTGGTTCAGTAGAGGTGTGTTTCGAAAATTATGTTTAAGTCTCATGTCAAAGGAGGCACCTTTTCCTGGATCCGAATCCAGAGTCAATTACTGCTATTAAAAAACCTGTCGAAAAATCCAACAAGTATCACTTTGCTCGACCTTAAAATGTAACACCGGACTTTTTCTTCTTCCCAAATCGATGGCTTAGATTGTATGCAACCAGTACCTACCTGGACAGCTCGGTCTATGAGGGTGCAGGGAATACAATACAACTTCACAACATTTTCTTCGAGCAGCGGTGGCCCAGTGGTGGCGGCCCCGACTTACGTAGGTCGTGGGTTCGAACCCAGACAGGCACATTACTTTGTGTAATTTATTTCATCACCGCTGCTCTCAAAAACGGTGAAGGAAAACATCGTGAGGAAATCAACATGTCTTAGAACAAAAAATTCGAAGACATGTGACATCTACCAGTCCGCACTGGGCCCGCGTGGTAGTTTATAGCCCACTCCCTCTAAAGGGAAGGAGGCCTGTGTCCCAGCAGTGGGAACATTAATAGGCTGTTGATGATAAACATTTTCTTCATATTTTCTCTAATAAAAAAAAACCACACATCACTCCACTACATATTACAATACAAAGTCCTCCGCTGCGTCTGTCTGTTCGCGATAAACTCAAAAACTGCTGCAACGAATTTCATGCTGTTTTCACCAATGGATAGAGTTATCCCGGAAGGTTTTAGTACCTACATTTTTTTTCTAAATTCAACCCCTAAGGGAGTTTCAATCGGAGATGAAAGTTTGTCGGGATATTATTCGAGATACACGCGGGCAAAGCCGCGGGCTAAACCTAGTTATTTAGAAGGGTAAGAGAAACAACAATACCTCTTTTATGTATACAGTGTGATTCTTTATAATGTGCACATATCGAAATGAGGGAATCTATGCTTAATTTTATCGATGGAAAAAATATTTAAAAAAATCTAAATATTTTTTAATATTTTTTATGGAATTTTCTAAAATGTTGTCCGCTGTTGTGACCCCAATGTAAACAAAACGGTGTAACTTTTAAACTAAATTATCTATCGCGATGAAACAATTTTATGTAAAAAGTTACGAAAAAAAAAAGTTTTTTTGATCAAAAAACGTGTTTATTTTCAATTGAGGATAGTTTTTTTCCACAATTTTCATTTTACGAGGACGCCTAATTGCTTCCAATCATTAAGGAGTTTGTTTCATCGCGATAGATAATTTAGTTTAAAAGTTACACCGTTTTGTTTACACTGGGGTCACAGTAGCAGACAAAATTTTTAAAAATTCCATATAAAATATTAAAAAATATTTAGATTTTTTTTAATAATTTTTCCGTCGATAAAATTAAGCATAGATTCCCCCATTTCGATATGTGCACATTATAAAGAATCACACTGTTTAATTAGAGCATGCCTGAGGCTTCCGTTTTATGTTCTATGCATCGATCACTAATAAAAAACTAGATACACAATCCCATACAAAAGTTCTCTAAAAACTGTCGCCAAATGTTTAGGCCTAATACTAGTTGAAATAAATATACATTAATGTAAATTCAACCTTAAACACATTGCCTAAAGTTGTATTCACAAAGCTACGTACAAAAAGCAATAAATTTTTACGACCGGTACTCGTTGGTCAACCAAATTCAACCTTACACGCATGTTTTAAGGTCAGAATTACAAAGTGTCAATAAAAAGCAATAAAAATTAACGACCGAGCCTCGTCGCTTGGACAAGGAATGAATGGAGTCGAACTGCCCTATATTTTTTGTTTGTTGAAATTGAAATTTTTAAATTTTGTTCGACTTGTTTTAAAAAATTGGTTTACTTAATAAAACAAATTCTATTCTATTCTATGGTGTTTAGGTGTAATGGTTATAATTTACCTGAATGTAAATATGTTTTTGGATAGAGCACCTCATTCATTTAGTAATGAAAGTAATTTAAACAGTCATCATTATTTATTTATTCAAAAAAGATATTGCTTGACAAACAACCTAAATCTAAATTCAATAGTTGCTAAATATAAAAAGTAAGTAAAGAACACTTTCTAAAAAATGCTTCGAACATACAACGCTTCCTTGAGTCGGCTTGAAGAATTCTTCGGATCTTTGACGCGCTATAACTGATATCCATTCTCCACACCTCACTGGATCTCGAGGAAAGCTAAAAAAAAAACAAAATAAATAAAATCTCACTTCTTTAATTTTATTACATGCACATATTCAAAATAAAATCTATAAAGTGTTACTATAATATTTAGAGAAATAGTAAATAATTCTCATTAAATAATTAAAAAAAACAATCATAAATGAATAAAAAAAAAAACAATAGCGTCTCCAACAAATGGAACAGAATCAACACACTTAACTCGAACAATTTAAGTGGGCATGCGATAGTATGATTAAGTACGTTTAGTAAGGGTCTTTACAATTGAGATGCCTTATAACTCCTAATATGCAATACGACTTATTAAAATAAAATGTTTTTACAATGATTTCTTGATAAAATATCAGTATTTACAATACAGTGATAACAATTAAATAATGATAATATTAATACTTACCGAAAATATGAAATTCCATCCTTTTTTAGGGTCCTGGATGTGTGATTTTTACAATTTTTAAACGAGCACTGAGGCATGTTTACCGTCGGAGCGTTCAAATGCTACTAGACTAAAAGAGCACCCAAATGTTCGAGTGGGCGCTCATTCGGTGAGGACATTTTTTTGTCACCGATTGTGTATCTAGTTTTTTATTAGTGATCGATGGTTCTATGTCAGTATGTGTTGTTCTATGTTGGTATGTGTACGTTCAAAGTTCGAGTAGGTATATAACAATGTTATTGATATAAATAGAGTAGTCAACAAAAAAATCTAATTAGTCCGTCAGATAGATTTCCAAAAAATATTGGACACGTATTTTTTCTTTTTACACGTAAACCAACAATGAAGACGATACAGTGCTTTGAAAAATCGCGTGACGTCATATTCTAAGACATTAGTATGGCACTTTTTACCGGTCGGTGACGTCACGACCCCCAACTAAAATCTTTGACGCGTTTTAACTTCGTAAATTTTTATTGATTTAATAAAACAAAAAATACGTATCCAATATTTTTCGATAATCTAACAGACGGACTAATTAGAATCACATTTTTTTTAGTCAGTAATCATCCTTATTAAGCTGAATTATCTCGTAATCTTGAGGTGAACTTTGTTTTGTCTTAATTTCATGAATAACGACGTAGTGAAACAGAGTTTGGTGGGTAAGAATTTGGGGAACAAAAACAAAACTAAAGAGTATGGCATAACACATTACATGACGCCTGTAAATCCCTGAAGGGTTAGTCAGAGGTGTGACTGCGGGATGTTGAGAGAATACATACCGCGAATGGAAAGGGCTAAGAAGGAACATGGGTGGTTTTTAGTCAGTAGAAGTCTGACACTCCCTTTCACTCTGCCCAAGAGCGGGAGGGATTTATTGATGATTTCCCACCCCCCAAAAAAAAAAGGGTTAGTCAGAGGTGTCCGTAACAGTACGCCCACATTTCGCAAAGTCCGGAGTAATAGAGGGCTTGTCTATTGCCATCAGTCGGGCACAAATCCTGACTCCGTCGCTGTTACTGTCAAGTTCCTGATGGGAAACCGAGTAAGTGTTATTTAGTCTAGTGGTCGCAAACGCGGCTGCTAAGGCATGAGGTCCTGCTTTCGATGTCTTCGTCGGGTAAGATCACCGTCAGAACCATTCATTCAATAATTGCACTTAATCCGAGTTCATTGTGAGTCGTAGTTAAAACTTTGTTTTTTTTTAACAAAAGTTTAGCATCTTGGCTTGGTTTGAGTTTGAGTCATCGTGGTGAAAGGATTAATAATAATAATACGATACGGCTCGCATTTTGAGGAGGTTGCTGTTTCTGCTCCTGTCACCAGTGGACGTTTATTTCATATTATCAAATGTTTTTTTTTAGAAGTTTTGTATATAATATTTAAAAATGTAAAAATAAGTTTGTTGTAAAATAAATAAACGAATAATAATAACGTGGACTCAGCGATCATTGTGCCGATAGTCGTTACAAACAATGGGTTAATTGCCAAGAGCCTCGACCAACACCTGTGGAGGCTCTCGTTAGACAGCTGGATGAAGGGCTTGATACAGAGAGCGGTACTCCTGGACACGGTTCGTATTGTTAGGAGGTTCCTTTCTCTGGAGCACTGACCGCTGGTAGCTTGGACCCTGTCACCAATACCCGGTGGGCTACAATTTTTTTTTGTATTTTTAAACGATTTATTGTTTTTTGTAAGAAATATTTTAAAATGTACTACATTTGTATAAAATAAAAAAAGGGAATAATAATAATAATTTATTAAGTTGTACAACATTGATCCATAATTTGGTTAGTAGTCCTAACACAATTTGAGTTCAGTGGCACGTAAAGAAGACGAAGAAACGGCTTATAGAAATAATATTTGGCTCTCACGACAGCCAAAGTGTGACCTATTTCCAGTCGCATACACAAACATACATACACACAATTCCTTTTACTGGCACAATATCTGATGACCGCGTGGAATGTCACAGCATTTATCTTAGTGATTGTACACCCAAATGACCCCTAAGATGTCGGGGAATTTAAATAAACCACTATTTCTTGGGTGTTTCAGTAGACAAGTGATAGGCAGAAGGATTACTTTGCTACCTTTCTAAATATATAGGTACAAAGCTCGCTTAGTTAAAAATAATGTAGTTTACTAATAAGGTATATCCGACACGCCAAGCTATGTTCACCAATACTATCGCCTCTCTCTATACTATGCTATCGTACTCAACTGCAATCTAGAAAAAAGCCTGTTTTTGTCGTAAGACGGACGGACGGCGAGTTAGCCCATCACTCACCAACCACAGGCCCGCGTCTACGGTGGCCGGAGGTCATCGCGAGACCCCCGACAGTGTGATATTATGAAAACCTAGCGGGACAAAATTATTTTGGCCCATATTTACGTGTTATTAGGTGCTAAAATATAAATGAATGAATAAATAAATAAAAAAAAAACATTGACAGTTTTAGACGTATAATTTAACAATAGAACATAATTATTTTCACAACTAAACATCAAAAAGTAAATACAATAAAGAAGCTATACAAAGTTTAGTAGACTTAATTTTAAGATTGTTCAGAATCTTCGTCAGATTCTTCAATACTTTCATCCGAGTCCTCAGATTCGGATCCAGATTCACCAGAATCTCTATCTGTTACTTCTACTGGTATCTCACGTTCAGTACTTGGAATTTTTATTTCTAATAGCTCATTTAGCTCGGGGCTAAATTTACCACGCTTTGTTTTTGGAGCCGCACGCAAACTAGCAATATACTTACGGATCCGATGAAATTAACAATCTATTCAGTAAATCTCGATTTGTGTTAATTCTCGAAGATTTTCTTGTAAAGAGTTCCCTGAATTTCTTATTGTGTTTGTTTCGTGCCTCTTGAGCTTCTTCAGACATTTGACCGATAGGTAAAACACATGCAGAAATGATATCTTTCCCGTGAAATAAAATTTTATGTACGCTTACTGGCATTGGGTACCACAAATACTCCTTAAAATACAATTCTCTTGTTGTCTTGGCGAATTCATGGAATTTGTCAACATTTATAAAATATCTGCTATTTATGGTCTCTATTAATACATGAAAACGTTTGATAAGCTCAACATTTACACCAGTTATTTCTGCTGACTTTTCTGCATTTCGGAAAAACTTACGAGCTGTATTTGCATCATTAGTGTTTCCAGATTGTTGTTTTGGCATATCTAAAAGACCCAATTCGCTTCTAAACTTTTCTTGCAAGAACTTCTTTTTTTCAGCCACTTTCGCTTTATTTTCGTTTCCCCTAGTCTGCCATGTTTTTATATCCAGACGGTAAGATATGTGCAAGATGCATTCAAATAACCTAATCCAAGAATGCAGAGGTGATATACCCAGAGATAGAAATTCACTTTTTACTCTCTTTTCTAAAACGAGTTCTTCGTTATTCATTTCACTGGGTTTGGCATCACATATATAGCATGTTTGTGTACATGAAGATACTGCATTCCATATTTTGCTGTCTACCATACAGAATATGAGTGTTGACTTTACTTACACTTCCATGTAATTTACAATAATTTTAGTAGGTACCAGTGATCTAGCTTGTTCTTTGATTTTGTCAACTTCGGTTACAATAATATTTGGAGTTTCTTTGGCAAACACAAACTTTATGGGTCGACAATACCTTGTTGATGATGTTGAAGGGTTTTGCCAAACAATTTGTTTACCACTTTGACCGTTCATTGCATACAATTGTATTGGCACCATTGAAATACTGAACAAACTTTCATCACTAGAGTGTGATCCAGAAAATTTTTGTTTGTAGCGATTTTGTTCTGCTCCATCACAACCCCATTTAATAAAGATATTTAGATTTTTTAAGTCTTTTATCGTTTTCAGGACCTCTTCTTGCACTTTACATAATCTTAATAACGTGTGATCAATTAAAGATTGAAGTTTAACTTCGGCATGTGTTTCTGAAACATTAATTTCATATGGATAACACAACTGTTTTGCCGTTTTCACTCTGTAGTATGGTGGATACAGATTTTTTTTAATCAACTTTGATTGCTCGCGTATAATGCCATATTGGTGTGTCGACAAATTTGCATCAACCATTAATGCCAGGGCTTGATCATTCAAAAAGCCACCTTGCTTTGGATTGATTAAACACCTCCGTGCTTTTTTTATTGCCGTACCTCTTCTAGGTGAAAACAGGCTAAGCTCCTTCACAATAGCTGCTGAATCCCTTTTACCCGACTGGCGAAGCTGTATTTCGTTTGCCATCGATATCTCTTCTGGACACGTAGTTTCAAGAAGATGACGAATTCGCCGTCTCTTTGTTTTTTGACTGCATAATTCAAAGTCTTTCGGTGGTCTTCCGGCCCGGTTACTTCTTCTAGGTAGAGAAACATCAACGATAATAGGCATGACGAAAGATTTTGAAATCCTCTTCCGTAATGTGGGTACATCTTTTTTATTTACGAAAAAACCTTTATTTCAGTAATAAAGTAAAGTTTAACGAAGATATAAGCCATTTTTGAAAAAAAAATTAAATAGAGCGCGAAAACAGCTCGCAGTGTCATGGCGTCGGGTCTGACGTCAAGCCTATGTAAACATTGAAATGTCAAAGCGCAGCTAGAGGAAACTAAAACAAACATTACCATAATTCGTGTGTTAAAAATGAATAACAAAGTTTATAAGTGGTGTGCGGTGCCTCAGTGTAAAAACACATCAATAGCAATAGTTTTAGCATTACATTGAATGCCAAAAATGTTGTCCTCTGGACCTGCATAGCTGACCCGGTGATTATGATAGTAGGTTGTTACTATGAGAAAAGATACTAGTACATGCTTTGTAGTTACAGAAATTTACTCCTTTTGTTGGTTATTAACTCAGTAGCAAACTTTTATTACAAGTTGTGAAGGAGCTAACCTCAAAAATAAACTGACAAGTTTATTGTAAAAATAACATATGAAAGTGAAAATAAACTAAACTCCTACAAGCTCAAAACGAGTTTGTTGTATTTTTATAGTGTTAGATACTTACAAAATTTACTTACAGGGAGGTTTTCACATTTCGGAACTCGGACGAGCAAAATTCTTTATTTGACCCAAGGAAATCGCCCAACATCAGTAAATCTATCCTGGGCAAATTTGAACTGTTTGCTTTTACAAAGCCTGATTCCATTGCTAAAGATGTTCACAAAGTATTGTAGTAACAAAAAAAATATCCAAATGCGTAATCGGCAACAAAACAACACAGTGAGCTAGTGACAGCTAGTGATGTTTACATTGGCGTGACGTAGTGCGCTATGATTGGTGTTTCAATCAAAATGGCCGATATCAGTATTTTAATGTTTTATTTTATTAAAAATCTTACTAATCTTAATTTTTTAAATAAAACTAAATCAGTGTTTTAAATCCTTCTCGTATGTAATTTCCCCTAATATCATTAAATCATTGATTCTTTGACTATGTCGTCACGCCTATTTCACTAACAATACCAGTAAATGATACGTTTAATTGCTTCCAACCATGAAGAATTCGTTTTCAAAAAGCGATCTCGATGTCTTCCCGATTTCGACCATTTTTCGTCAATTTTTTGACTAACTCTACTGATTGTTGCTTTTAAACTCTTCTGAATATCATCCGAAATGAACTGGATACCAAGCTCTTGTAAAATATAATGCAACAAAGCCTCTTGTCTTGATTCTTTGGCGTTAGCAAACCAAACGTCAAAAAACGAACGACGAGAAATATGCGAAGTCATTCTGAAAATAAGAAAATGTTGTATGAGTGTCGCAAACTTGCGCCAGCAAATGGTCAATTTTCTTGTAGTATATAAATATACCATTCAGAAAAATTTACTTAATGCACAGAGAAATGCAGATAAACTAATTAAAACCCTAGATGAAACTAAGAAATTACTGTTTATGATCAAATAAAAACCTTTCTCTGTTAATTTAATATTTATGATGAAAGTAATATACATACTAACAAAAAAATATATGAAAATTTACCTTGAAGGTCCCACAAAAACGATAATAACACAAAATCACCACTAGCACACAGAGACACAGCGTATTCATCGAGCGAACTCAGAGGAATGAAACGGTAGCAGCGAGCGATCGGTCGTTGTGGCTCGGGTAGCCGGCCGTCCCGACCTGTTTATACCTGCTATTGTTTTGCGTGGATTCCCAGAAAATGTACTAGATTGTAGTATGTCTTATTAGCTTTTAATTTATTAAGTTAAAATGATCAATTAAGACATGTTCCTAAATTTAGTTTTGTCTAGTTTCTCAAAATATTATACTGTGATGACGCCCGGAAAAAGTGCACCACCTGACGCTGAGTTTCAAAATATAAACACATTTAAAAATCCTAAAATATTTTGCAAAACATAAATTTCGGCTAAAATCACATTTTGCGACTCTTAATTATACAACAAGAGCATGAGAACATTAATAAAGAGTAACAAAATGTCAATAATAACAAAGGAAAAACAACAACAACAATAATAAAATAAAAAATAAATGATAAAAACCTTCAAAATTAATACATTAGAAACAATTATATTAAGTTAAAATAAAATAAAGTAACATTGGTAAAATTGTATAACGTATAAAAATTAACAAAATGTATAAAACTGTAAAACGTATAAAGTTAAATATGTAAACGTTTAATAATTATCATCATTATCTTCAACACTGATTATTAACAATAGTGTGTAAATTAATTAACTCTTCACACAGCCGTCAACCAAGCATTCTGTACATCAAACTAAGTAATACCTACGCAAAAATTATTACTGGGAAACACTTTTTTTTCGGGAAAAAAATCACATTTTACGGTAAAACTAAATGCAACACTCATAAAACATTGTGCTAGTGGATGCTTTGAATAGTAAACGGGTCAATGTCTTAAGTAAAGTTATAACCTGAAAAACTAGTTTTTCAAAATATGCTGTGAAAAATTTGTAACTTTGACCCCCAATATCTCCGTAACTAGGGGGTTCCCAGGTGTGGTCTAGAACAAAAAAAAAATTGCAGTGGTAGAGAGAACATGTGCCCTTCGTTTGCGTTATTTATTCACATTGATATCATTAACCTTCTAAAACATCTCTGAACTGTGTCCCGCGAATAGTCTCAGCTACGAATGGACGTAGATTTATACGCTTTGCCCCGTGATTGTCATGGGGGGATGCCAAATGGGTGGGTTTATTATCATCCACAGAACAGCCCTGCGGCTCTAAAATTATATACGATGTTAGACGAGATGTTGTAAATATTGTGTTAATACATATTTATATTAATTTTTCAATGCCATCGGTTGATTGTGAAGAGTTGTAAGATGTTTGCTTCCAAACACGATAAATTCCTTTACAGAAAGAATAAGTCGTTGCTGTCTAATTAGGCAAAATGTACACTACGATCTATTTCGCCATCGCTCTGCGTGAGTGAACCGAGATACCGAAGTAAGAGCAGACAGCAAGTACTATCTAGCGCTATGACTCCTAGGACAGGAAAGATCGCTGAAATCGCAGAACATGTATTCGGTTTTAGTTCTGCTGATTTTCAAGTCAGCACTCTCCAGAATTTTTGCCATTTCTGCAATCTGCTCTTCACCGAATATTATACAATATTTATGTATGAATAACTACTAACAATGAATAGGGATATTTACTGACTACGTCTGATTATCGAAAAATATTGGATACGTATTTTTTGTTTTATCAAATCAATAAAAATTGACGAAGATAAAAATCGTTAAAGATTTGAGTTGGGGTCGTCACTGACAGGTAAAAACTGCCAGACTAATGTCTTAGAATATGACGTCACACGAGTTTTCAAAGCACTGTATCGTCTTCATTGTTTGTCTACGTGAAAAAATTAAAAATACGTGTCCAATATTTTTTGAAAATCTATCTGACAGACTAACTAGTTTTTTTTGTTAACTACCCAATTATAAAGTCCATAAACAACTGTGGCCAATTCCGAACTTATGTGAAGATAATTTAAATAAACCTCAACAACAGAATAAATAAACAATACAATTGTTAAGCCCGGTTATTATTCAGAACCGCTTTATGTTTATCAATGCAACTGATATCAATTGTATTGTAAATAAGGAACAGAACGAACCCGGAACTAATTCTATTAATGGCCATTTGCCTTTCAACAATGGAAACCCTTTTCACTTCAGTCTCTGAGATATTATTTTGCTAATAATATCTCGGTATACTTGTAGTCGATGTTATTGATACTGTGTCAGCAACAGTTCCCATTTCTGTACTGCGTCTCCGTAAATGAGCACTTAATAGTCACCATCACATCGTCTTGATCATCTGCCTAGACTTTTCCCAACTATGTTGGGGTCGGCTTCCAGTCTAACTGGATGCAGCTGATAACCAGTACTTTACATGGAGCGACTTTTTTTTTATAAGGACAAGCCTGCCACACTATTCCCATACCAGCCAGCCATGTGGCGACCACAAGAAAAGCTCTGAGACAATAAAGCTCGACGAAGTCCCAGAGAAACGATTTAACTGTCTTGGATCCCGCAACGAAATTAATCAGAAAAGAATAGCGGAGGAGTAGGAAAAACTTTATTTTCACTTCCCTCCATATCAACAGGAGACAGAACAGAACAAGGCCAATAGGCATACAGGGTCGTATACAATTGGGATAAGCCCAGTTGCCTAGCACCACGGATATTATGGAGCGACTGCCTATCTAAACTCCACACCCCAGATAATACTGGAAAATAGGATACCATTTGGTAAGACTGGTTGTCAGACTTTCAGGTCACTGACTATCTGTAACGACTGCCAAACATCTATCATGGCAGCGGCTACAAATAGCTTAACGTGCTTTCCGAGGCACGGGGGAAACTCGGTACGTAATGGGTGGTCACCCATCCACAGACCAACCTAGGCAAGCGCAGCTTAACCTAAATATCGACCCGAATGACAGTTATTATTAAGTAACAAGCTCCTCCTCCAGGGTACTCGTATCACTTTGTTCTTAAAATTGTGAAACTCAAATCTTTTAGAAACACAGTTTCCTCTCAATAGGGGATCGGACAAAAAAAAACTAATAAGTCCGTCAGATAGATTTCCAAAAAATATTGGACGCGTATTTTTTCTTTTTTCACTTAAAAAAACAATGAAGACGATACACTGCTTTGAAAATTCGCGTGACGTCATACTCTACGCCATTAGTATGACATTTTTAGGGTTCCGTACCTCAAAAGGTAAAAACGGAACCCTTATAGGATCACTTTGTTGTCCGTCTGTCTGTCTGTCTGTCTGTCTGTCTGTCAAGACCTTTTTTCTCAGGAACGCGTGGAGGTATCAAGCTGAAATTCATATCAAATACTCAAGTCTATGGTCTCTTGGAGCTGTGAAAAAATCAAACTTCTAAGTCAACGCGATCAAAAGATACTCCCGTTTATGCCGCAAATTTTCGACACTCGCAAGGGAATCAAAACCTACAGGGTACTTCCCGTGAACTCAGAATCTTGAAATTTGGTACGAAGCAACGTCTTATAACACAGATAAAGGAAAAATTGCGAAAAGCATAAATTTTTAGTTACATCATATAATAAAAATATTTTTAATAATTAAAAAAAAAAAAATAAAAAGCGACTCCCCTACTACGATGGTACGGAACCCTTCATGTGCGAGTAGGACTCGCACTTGGCCGGTTTTTTATCGGTAAGTCACGTCACAAACCCCCGCTCAAATCTTTGACGCGATAAATCTTCGTCAATTTTATTGATTTGATAAAACAAAAAATACGTATCCAATATTTTTCGATAATATAACAGACGAACTAATTAGAATCTCATTTTTTGAAGTCAGTAAACATCCCTATTCCATTTTCAAATCTCGACACATAGCATTACGCTTCAGTCTTCAGCGCCAACTGTTCAAATCGTTATACATTCATGAGAACTTTTTGTTTTTTAGGGTTCCGTACCTCAAAAGGTAAAAACGGAACCCTTATAGGATCACTTTGTTGTCCGTCTGTCTGTCTGTCTGTCTGTCTGTCTGTCAAGACCTTTTTTCTCAGGAACGCGTGGAGGTATCAAGCTGAAATTCATATCAAATACTCAAGTCTATGGTCTCTTGGAGCTGTGAAAAAATCAAACTTCTAAGTCAACGCGATCAAAAGATACTCCCGTTTATGCCGCAAATTTTCGACACTCGCAAGGGAATCAAAACCTACAGGGTACTTCCCGTGAACTCAGAATCTTGAAATTTGGTACGAAGCAACGTCTTATAACACAGATAAAGGAAAAATTGCGAAAAGCATAAATTTTTATTTACATCATATAATAAAAATATTTTTAAGTTGAAATTTTCACTGAATGTGTCTCTCTGTTGCTGCTATAACAAAAAAAAAATAAAAAGCGACTCCCCTACTACGATGGTACGGAACCCTTCATGTGCGAGTAGGACTCGCACTTGGCCGGTTTTTACCAATCACACGTAATCTAAGATTCTCTACAAATATTCTTCCGTGTACCGCACTTGATTGCAAGGATTGGAATATTTAAAACTGGTGGAGAAATTTTATGGGTTCAGAAACTAGAACGAGAGCTTGGTTTATTATCTAATTGAAATAAATTACTTTTGCAGTTAGTTGAATGGTATCTCAAGGATCATCACTTTGGGGCTGCGGGATGTTGTAAGAGATACCGCGGCCTTGATATATAGGACTAAGAAGAAACATAGGTGGTTTATAGTCAGTAGAAGTCTGACACTCCCTTTCGCTCTGCCCAAGAGCGGGAGAAGTTTATGATGATTTAACACCCCCCAAAAATAAATAAAAAAGGATTATCACTTTTTGTATTCTAATTTATTCAATAATAAAGCTAAATTATGCTCTGTTAACGGCATATTTACCATGTTTACTAGTTATTTTTAGTTTTTGATATTTCGGCGCTATTGTAAGCACTATGAACACGAAAGTCAACTCTTTTTGTTTCAATAAATAGTCAGGTATATTACTATAATTTTACTTGAATGGTAAATATCCCGTATATTTACCATTCAAGTACTACGAGTATATTAATTTTCAATGCACAACACCTATATATATCTTCTGCCCGCATAATGTTCGAGTCTAACAGAATAAATCCGGACTATGCGACAATATTGAATTTGACTAATCTTATAATCAATTTGTTTTTGATTAATGTTTTAAACACATAACCGATAACATAACATCACGCCTTTAATCTTCGAGGGGTTAGGCCTATTACCACCACCCGGGCATAAACCTAACAGACAGATGTGTTGCTGTGAATTTTGTTCCGCCACTTCTTCTTTCCAGCTAAAACACGAGGAAGTGACGAAGGGGGGGGGGCGGCTGTCTCTTGTTAATAAGTAAAGTAATAGTATATATCATCCGTATATGTTATCCGAGGGGCGAAAGTTACTTATTTAGTCCCGAGACGGGGTTTGGCGCTCGTAAGGTAGTGAGGGTGCTAATAAGTAATTTACCCCAGGAAAACACTGTGCTTTTCATTACGAATACGAGGAAAGTAAAATAAGAACATACATTATTAGCTTAAGAAAAAATGAGTGTTGATAGGATTGTCGCTGATTATATATCTCTGGTCTTCCAGAGTATAGGTACAGCCAGTATTTTTACGTTCATCATTAAAAAAATGGCCAAGATTTCCGAAATCTATGTAATTTTAGAGAAATTGTTAAAACGAAATAATACTAAAGTTATAATTTAATTATATTCTTAAGTTAACTTTATGTTATTTTACTTTTAAATCGCGCTGTACTTAAGTGGCTGTATAAATTTGGAACATGGTTCAGTAAAAATGTGAAAATAGACATAGTTTTTTTTTATAATTTGACAGCTGTCAGTTGAAAGCGATTCTCCCTAGGGCTGAAAAGTAGTACTTTCAACTCGCTCCGCAGGCATGTTATGACCTACTTTCAGAGCATGAGTAATGAAAAGTAAATTTTGACGTTCGAAAAGTGCTGATTATCAGCCTAATTTAAATAAATGACTTTTGATTTTGATTTTGAATTCAGACTCCGGGGCTGTTACGGATAAATTCCTGATGGAAAACCCCAATAACAGTTGCGCTTGCATCCACTACACTAACGATACATGATAACATTATTTCTTAATTCTAAATTCACTGTCTTGTCTATTGTCAAAGCTTCTAACTAGCTCTCCCGTTCATGCAGAAACGCCTGCATTAATTAAAATGTATCGTCTCCAGTTGAGTCTAGACACAAATTGGTGTAGTCAGCTAATCTGAAGCTCATAGAACATGTTACACGGATTGATTTAGTGGTGTAGCGTTTTGGCATTTAGCTTGGCACGAGAAGCCGTATGTAATTACTGTTTCATAGTACATAGAATAGGTATACATTAAGTCGACAGTGGAAAGAAGTCATAAGGGATATTGATCGTGCGTTTGAATTTGCAACGTGGGCCTTAACGCTCAAAGTAGCAATTCAATAGGCTTTTCAACATCGATGTTGTGGGTGGATGTTCATTTTGGTATTGACAATGAATTTATGAAATATGGTTTCAAGTCCATTTTTCTTTGAAAATATTGTTACTTGATTTTCATACTGATGAATAACAGACGGCAATTTTGATATCTACAAGAAATAAGTACATTAGAGAAAGTCTGTAAGTGACGCCTTGCCGGTGTCTGAAAGTTGTGTAGTAATCGGTTGTCGCTGTAAGGGTACGAGTATCGGCGGCGACCTCTCGCGCCCGGCTCTGGTGCAAGCCATGGTCCGGGGCGAGGAGGAATGGGACGCCGTCGCCTCCTTCTGCGAAGCAGTGATGCTGGCGAAGGAGGTGGCGGAACGCGAGAGGGAGAGAACCTCTCGTCCCAGCCGCCGCGGGAGGCGTCGGGGGTCCCGCGATGACCTCCGGCCACCGTAGACGCGGGCCTGTGGACGGTGAGTGATGGGCTAACTCGCCGTCCGTCCGTCGAAAACAGGCCGTGTCGACGGCGCGTTCGTGTTCCACGCGCGCCTCAAAGAGATGTCAGCAACATGGGAGGGGCCCGAAAGGGCCGACGCCTGTCGGGGCCGCGGGTAGTCCAACGGTTATCGCGGCCTCGACATAGAGGGCGAAGAAGGAACATGGGTGGTTTTTAGTCAGTAGAAGTCTGACACTCCCTTTCGCTCTGCCCAAGAGCGGGAGGGGTTATTCGATGATTTTACACCCACCAAAAAAAAAAAAAAAAAAAAAAGGGTACGAGTATGCATGTTATAAGGAGGTAGAATAAGGAAACTTTGAGTATAAATGGGGATGATCATAAGAGTAGAGGAAGTCTAAAGAAATGATGTTTTGTTATTTATTTTCTTTCTCCAAAATGATTTAACTGATATGTTATGTACTTTTTTATTTTTACATTGTTTGTTATCATATATTTTTTTTTATTATTGATTTGTGTCTGTAGTAAGTCTAAATAACTTACGCCTTACTATTGTATCGAGTCTGGTTCTTCTAACCAACATAACAGACAGATGTCTTGCTGGGGAGTTTGTTGCGCCACTTCTTCTTTCCAGCTAAAACACTAGGAGGTATCGAAGGGTGGGCGTTTTGGGTGTCTGTCTTTTTGGCGAGTTTTTTTGTTCTTGACCACACTATTGGGGGTCAAAGTTCCAACATTTTCACAGCTGTTTTTGTACATACTATGTCGTTTTTCAGGTTATAACTTTACTTAAATTACCTCCATGACCCATTTACTTTTCAAAGCATCCACTAGGATAATGTTTAAGAGTGCTACATTGAGATTTACAGTAAAATGTGATTTAAGACCCCAAAATAAAATATTGTTTCCAAACAAAAAATTATGCTTATGGGTACCTACTTAGTTTGATGTACAAAATGCTTGGTTGACGGCTGTGTGAAGGGTTAATTAACACTCTGTAACAATATACACCTCCGAAGTATAACGGACTTCTATTAGAGCATAACGAATGTTTGTATCTAGAAAAGAAATACTCTTAACCATTTATATGAAACCTATTTATTATCACAGACATTAATATACAAGTATTTATTATCCTAACAAATGCTTTCGGCAATCATGCCCCTTTTTATGTGACAACCTCATCCTGTTTTCCGAAAATAATTTAATGTAATGTTGCCAGAAACGGCACAATTATTTAGTTTGGCAACTATTTTTGTGGTATTATGTCTTAATATTTTTAATGTTTTATGAGTAGCTATTACGGTTGTTATTTATTTTTATTTTTGTTTATAGACCAAAATAAATGTTATTTTGTTGTTTTAATCAGACGTATTGCTAACCTTTGCAATATGGAATATCCTGGACCTGAAATGTTCGAAATTACGTCCCGTTCGTCATACGATTTGTATCAAGCGACACGTTTATTTCCTTCGTATGACTACTTACTGTCGCGTCGCGTCGTCGTTGTCGCGTCGTCGTCGCGTTGACTCGTGGCATGTACTTAGCAACTATGTTTCAATTTATTTATGATGGTGATTTTTTCATCAATGTATCTCGGGATAGTGATGGAGTGTTTTTATTTTATCTTCTTTTTTGTCTGTTTAAATATTTGTATTGTAACAAACTCAGACACAGTGTAAATTATTATTGGATAAATGAAACAAAATATTTTTCTTTTTTCTGGCCCGCGCAGGGGACGGTGAGCGGTAAGCGGTGTGTGGTGTGTAGCGTGTGATGAGATGTATGCTGTGTGTGACGTGCGGTGTAATGTTTAGTGTATTGTAATGTAATGTGGGTACAGAAGATGCTTTTTTTCTACGTTTTGTACTTTCCGCACAGCTTCTTCGTGAATGAACCCTTTTTTTTTTGGGGGTTGGGAAATCATCAAATAACCCCGCCCGCTCTTGGGCAGGGCAGAGCGAACGGGAGTGTCAGACTTCTACTGACTAAAAACCACCCATATTCCTTCTTAGCCCTATATGTCAAGGCCGCGGTATCTCTTACAATATTCCGCAGCCCCGACGGGCATCGGCCCTTGCGGGCCCCTTCTATGTTGCTGACATCTCTTTGAGGCGCGCTTAGAACACGAACGCGCCGTCGACACGGCCTGTCGTCGTCGTAAGACGGACGGACGGCGAGCTAGCCCATCACTCACCGTCCACAGGCCCGCGTCTACGGTGGCCGGAAGCCATCACGTGGCCCCCGACGCCCGGAGCGTCTCCCGCGGCGGCTGAGACGTGATTTTCTCTCCCTCTGGATACGTTCCGCCATTACCTTCGCTAGCATCACTGCTTCGCAGAAAGCGGCGACGGCGTCCCATTCCTCCTTGCCCTGGACCATGGCTTGCACCAGGGCCGGACGCGAAAGGTCGCCGCCGCTACGAGAATAGGGTAGTTAACAAAAAAATCGAATTAGTCCGTCAGATTGATTTCCAAAAGATATTGGACACGTATTTTTTTTTTCTTCACGTAAATAAACAATGAAGACGATACAGTGCTTTGAAAACTCATGTGACCTCATTTTCTGAGACATTAGCATGGCTTTCTTTAGCGGTCAGTGACGTCATTTTTTATTGATTTGATAAAACAAAAAATACGTATCCAATATTTTTCGATAATCTAACAGACGGACTAATTTGAATCATATTTTTTTAAGTCAGTAAACATCCCTTAGGCTGCGTTCAGATTAGTAAACGCGTGGCCCACGTGTTTATTCACCCGAAAGCTGATGTTACATACACGTGACAGTCAATCCAATGGCTATGTTGTGTGCCTTTGGTCGCCACGTTTGTCCCACATTAACAAATTTACGTGTTATGTGTTTGGACTACGACAAAGCTACATGGCTTCTCGGATATCTAACTAATCTGCCGACGACGCAACGTGGAAATTATGTTTTTTCCTGAATTATTTCGTTTCGGGATCGGCGCTCTTCTGGTGGTCGCCACTGTTGGCTTGTGTTGACGGGCTTGTAACCTGCCTAGCGTGTAGCAAGTTCTATAGATATGTAGAAAAATAAGGTGAGTATAAATACTCACTTTACTTTTATAAAAATATCTAAATGAATAAAAACACTTTCAAAACCAGCAAGAACTAGCAAAGTTAACATAAATTATAAATTCAAATCGGTGAGTTGGTACTCGTAGGTACTATACAGGGTGTAAATTAACCCTTCACACATACGTCAACCAAGCATTCTGTACATCAAACTAATTACCCCTACGCAAAAATTTTGCTGGGAAACGACTTTCATTTTTGGGGTCGAAAATTTCATTGTACGGTAAAACTCAATGTAGCACTCTTTAAACATTGTGCTAGTGGATGCTTTGAATAGTAAAAGGGTCATGGAGGTAATTTAAGTAAAGTTATAACCTAAAAACTAGTATTTACAAAAACAGTTGTGCAAAATTTGGTACTTTGACCCCCAATATCTCCGGAACTAGGGGGTTCCCAGGTATGGTCTAGAACAAAAAATTGTTCGCAGTGCTAAGGAGAACAATTGCCCTTCGTTTGCGTTAAAGGTACTTTAACACCCTTTATAGTAAACTATTAGTATGCATCTTTGCTAACTTTGCTAATTCTTGCTAGTTAAGAAAGTGTGTTTATTTGATCAGCGTTTAGAGAAATATATTAAACGTATGTCGTAAATACTTTAATCAAGCTACCTGCCTCTTTGTCCTAGTGGTCCTGGAATCGAATCCCGAGTTGGGCTAAGTGTTATTTAGTTGTTACATCAGAAATCTCTCAGTAGCAGCCACTGAGTCTGGATTTGTGCCCGGTTGATGGTATTAGGGTCGCCCCCTATTACATGGGACTTAAATTAGGTACACCTCTGCCTAACACTTCGGGGATTATAAGCGTGATGTTATGATGTTATTTTAAACCAAACTTGTTATCTTGCAAGAAGTGAAATAACTTCATAAGCCAACAGATTCTCTAGTAGGTATAATAATAAATAATAATAATATTCCACAACTATCACACAACGCCATCTAGTCCCAAGCTAAGCAGAGCTTGTGTTATGGGTACTAGACAACTGATAAACATACTTATATATTTCTAAATACATACATATTATAGATAAATTACACCCAGACACAGAACAAATGATCGTGCTGATCACACAAACATTTGTCCTGGGTGGGAATCGAACCCACGACCTCCGGCATAGCAGTTAGGGTCACTAACCACTAGACCAACAGGGCAATCCAAACATCCATTCATAATATATTATTATTCTCCAATTTATTTCCATACCATTCCATTATATTTTCATCAATGTATTTTAAGAAACAACTTTTACAACCATCGTTCATCGAGCATTATTAGGATTATAATACAAAAATCCCAGGGCAAACTTATCCTAAAAATAGGTAAAAAAGAAGGCTTTTTCTTTAAGAATTTAACCGATATCTCCAAGATTAGTTTCCACAGAATTAAAAAGGCCTCGAGCGTATTTTCCAATTTGTTCGCCAAGTCTAACTGAAGAGTTGAGTTAAGTAATGAAGATATTCCATCTAATAATGAAAAATGTTCTAGAATTTTCCACAATGCTTGTTCAGATTGGATTGCAACGCTTGATGGGTCTAATCATAGTTTCTTTTTGTGTAAATAAATGGGCCTAGTTTCAAAGATTTTCTGATTTATTTGGTACAAAAAGTTGATGGGCGAGCAGCGGTGGCCCAGTGGTGGCGGCCCCGACTTACGAGTAGTAGGTCGTGGGTTCGAACCCAGGCAGGCACATTACTTTGTGTAATTTATTTCATCACCGCTGCTCACAAACCGGTGAAGGAAAACATCGTGAGAAAACCGGCATGTCTTAGAACCAAAAAATTCGACGACATGTGACGTCTACCAATCCGCACTGGGCACGCGTGGTGTATTATAGCCCATTCCCTCTAAAAAAAAAAGAGAGGAGGCCTGTGTCCCAGCAGTGGGAACATTAATAGGCTGTTGATGTATATAAAAAGTTGATAAAAACGATTCTTTTGAGGAATGTACGGAGTAACAAAAATGGAATATAATGAGGAGGGATGAAATGCATGTGATTTAAAAAAACTGGCCAAGTGCAAGTCGGACTTGCACATGAAGGGTTCCGTATCATCGTAGTAGGGAAGCCCCCTTTAATTTGTATTATTTCTTGTTAAAGCGGCAACAAAAAAACATGTTTTGTGATAAGTTTGTTTTTCATAGTGTTCGTATAAATGATAAAGTTATATTTGCGGTTTTTTAAATGTGCTATCGTTCAAACCAATTTTGTTTGAAAGTTTACATTGCGATCTACAGAATACATTTTTTTAGATTTTTCACTCTTGTAGTTTAAAAGTTAGAGAGGGGGGGGGGGACATTTTACCACTTTGAAATTGTCTTTGAGAAAAAATGGTGCTAGGAACCTCGACGTCATTTTCATAGACCTGTATATAATAATATAATAATAATAATATTCCACAACTATCACACAACGCCATCTAGTCCCAAGCTAAGCAGAGCTTGTGTTATGGGTACTAGACAACTGGTAAACATACTTATATATTTCTAAATACATACATATTATAGATAAATTACACCCAGACACAGAACAAATGATCGTGCTCATCACACAAACATTTGTCCTGGGTGGGAATCGAACCCACGACCTCCGGCATAGCAGTAAGGGTCACTAACCACTAGACCAACAGGCCAGTCCATATAAACACCCCACACGTATAGGTTTGATGAAAAAAGTTTTTTTTAGTTTTAGTTCCATGTATGGGGAACCTCCCTTAATCTTTTTTTTTATTTTTGTATAAAAATCGTACAGCGGTTAACAGAATACATCTATCTACCAAGTTTCAACTGTGTAGGCTGTGACATACGGACGGACAGACAGACATGACGAATCTATAAGGGTTCCGTTTTTTGCCATTCGGCTATGGAACCCAAAAAAACGATGAATATTATGGATGAAGAGGGAGAGGAAGGCCAAATAAAACATATTATGAATGAATTGCGTGAGGAATGATATAGAAGAGGAACAAGAAAGTTATGCTGTGACGTCTGCCAGTGGAGAATAAAAGTCATTTATATAACAAAAGCTTGTAAAAAAAGCCTGAAGAACAAAAATGTACTTTGACAAGTATGAACAGTGCTCAATTTCCCTCTGCATGAGGAAACCCCTAGCCTTGCATTATGACAAATTACTGGCTGACAGTAGTTGCCTACCGATCTAACAATTACTCACTGCAAAAAGCTAATTTAAAATCAAATTATACAATTAAACATGAATAAATTGCTGATTACGAGTTAAGTATACGTTCAATAAATCAGAGTCTCTCTCTACTGACTTGTAATTAAAATGGCTGAACGTCAGACGCCAGTATCGCTGTCATTTGATATCATATCTGTTACTAATATCACCTAAATAGTAGGTATAGGAAAAATAACACTTATTTATAGCAAACTTTCACTGGGATGTGGTTCAAGTAATTCACTGTGCCGCGCGTCGCGGGTTCGATACCCGCACGGAACAAATATTGTATGGCCTACAGATAGTTGTTTCGGGTCTGAATTTACAGTAGAAATTCCTAGAGTGAGGCAACGTTTTTTGTAAAAAAAAAACATTTTGATGTAGCATAGCGCAACAGCTGAGCGATAGACAGTTGCGCTGTGTGACGCGGGTTCGCTTCCCACACAAATCAAAATGTTTGTGTGACTTACAGATAATTTGTTGCCGTACTCAGAGATATTTAATGCTATCTTAAGCCGTCACTTAGTAATGGTTTGACTTACGAAACCTTCACTAACTGCCGCACTCAGAGAGTTTTAATGGTTACTTAGGCCATCACTTAGTAAAGGTTTTGACAGTTATTAAGTGACGGCTTAAGTAATCATGAAATATCTCTGAGTACCGCAGTGAGGTGTCAAAGTCTTTACTAAGTGATAGCTTAAGTAATCATTAAACGTCTCTGAGTGCGGCAGTTGGTGTTTGTATATGTTTGTACATGAGAAATTCCGAGTGTGAGGCAAGGTTTTGTAAAACTAAAAATAAATGGGAATAAACAGGGTAGATAATGAGACTCACCCTGATAGGCACTTGGACTTAAAACTTAAGTGACCAAATATCCTGGTGTCCACCACGGTCAAACCTTTTCAATACTACTGCTCAATAAGTCATCTTCATACACCTAGGCTTTTCCCTTCTATGCTGGGGTCGGATTGCAGTCTAACTGGATGCAGCTGAATACCTGTATAACGATTTTAACCGACAACCCAGACACTGGGTAATACGATACCCTTTGATAAGACTGCTTGTCAAACCTCCAGGTCACTGACAACCTGTAACGACTGCCAAAGATCTTAACAGGGCGTCAATTACCCCTTCACACAGGCATCAACCAAGCATTCTGTACATCAAACTAAGTACCCCTACACAAAAACTTTTGCTGGGAAACGACATTTTTTTTGGGGTCAAAAATCACATTTATGGTAAAACTCAATGTCATCATCATCTGCCTAGCCTTTTCCCAACTATATTGGGGTCGGCTTCCAGTCTAACCGGATGCAGCTGAATACCAAAACTCAATGTAGCACTCTTAAAACATTGTGCTAGTGGATGCTTTGAATAGTAAACGGGTCATGGACGTAATTTATGTAAAGTTTTAACCTGAAAAACTACTATTTACAAAAAACAGCTGTGAAAGTTTTGGTACTTTGACCCCCAAGTAGAGGGTAAGGGAGGGTCCGTAAGTAGAGGGTTCCCAGGTATGGTCTAGAACGAAAAATTTATCGCATTGGTGAGGAGAACAAGTGCCCTTCGTTTGAGTTAAGGGTACTTTTACACCCAAACTACAACAAAATGGTTTTAGGGAGAAATGGCTTAGTAATTATTTATTTAAAAATCCGATGCTGACAGTAGGATCTCGTCGTGCCTTAGATGTAACGGTTTATCAGCTCTAAACGGTTAAAAAGTTCACGATTTAACCCGACTGCGGCGAAGCTCAAAAGAAGGGTTATTCTACATCGTTCTCACATATTTTTATGGTCTCAACATGAATGACGAAACCTTAATATTTCTTTTGCCATTCTTCTCCATATAGAGGTATCTGTCTTTTAATAGGCAACTACAATACTGTGACTGGGATTGTAGCTTCTTCTTTTCAACCGACTTCCAAAAAGGAGGAGGTTCTCAATTCGACTGTATGTTTTTTGTTGATTAAATACAATGCTAGGCAGTATTGTATTTAATAAACAAAAAACATATAAACGTAATGGTATATTCGAAATGAAGCACAACTCGTTAAGATCATAAATTATCTCAAAGTTACGTAGGAGTAGGACGTACAAAGGTACAAAAAGTACCGCAATCGATTTCCTGTGTACCTCATCTAAATTCAAGCAAGAAAAGGTGTATTTCATGAAGGTTTATAATTAAGACTTAATTTGGGAAAACATATTTTAGCGATCGATGGAGCGCAGCATACTGAATGTAAAAATATCTTTATATATATGAAATGGGACTGGCCAGGCGTTGTTAGCCAGATGCCTGCGCAACTGTGAACCCGAATATCGCAAGACTGGAGCCCGTTTTTTTTTGTGGTATGGGAAATCATCAAATAACCCCTCCCAATCTTGGGCAGAGCGAAAGGGAGTGTCAGACTTCTACTGACTAAAAACCACCAATGTTCCTTCTTAGCCCTTAATGTCGAGGTCGTGGTATCTCTTACAACATCCCGCAGCCAAAGACTGGAGCCCTGACACAGTCAGACGGGGTCGCGGCAGACCGAGGAGAAGATGGTGAGACGCCTTGGATGGCTTACCCACTGACGATAAGAAGCACACCATCGTAAGAAGTAGAAAGAATGGGGGAAGCATTTGCCCAGGAATGGGACAGTACGGGCTATCAAAAATATATATAATATATTATATGTAGGTATATATTGTAGGAGGCAACAAAATAACTTGGCCGTTCATGACGAAACTGCTTTCAACTTAAAATTAGCTACATTCGGATTCCCATTCCGCCACATGTTTGAATAAAACAACAGCAATCTAGACTGTCCAGTATATTTTGGTATACGACGAAAATGGCCTGAGTTTGGTATTTTGGCTATTGGTTATGATTTTAACTAAACTGCATCGTTGACATCATTGTCCGGACTGAGTCAAAAAAGATTCTAATTAGTCCGTCAGTTAGATTATCGAAAAATATTAAATACGTGTTTTTTCTTTTATCAAATTAAGAAAAATTGACGAAGATAAAACGCGTCAAAGATCCCGAGTCCCGAGTGATTTTTATTAATTTGATAACAAACAAACAACATTATTGTTGTTTGTTTATGTGAAAAAAGAAAAAATATGTGTTAAATATTTTTTGGAAATCTATCTGACAGACTAATTAGTTTGTTTTCGTCCGATAGGGGATCGCTCGCCCTCTAATACATGAGACCTAAAACATAATTTTCATCACTTTTCGAAATATGGGTGCACTTTTAGGTGCACAATATACCCTGGATCATAGACGTGATGATATGTTAGGTTATAATAGTCTTGCTAATAACAACTGTGTCAAAATATATGTCCAGAACACAAGCCACGTAATCGTCATCTAGTCCAAAAAACGTAGAGTATGTTTGCTGGACTATATAGACTCTCCCGGAAATTCGCCATAACAACCTGTCCTGTGTGTTCCACCTTTTTTGTGTTCCTCAAATAATGTGACCCGCCCACTGCCATCAATCTTAAGGATGTTAGATACCTTGATTTTCCTGTAACCTTTTGTCTGATTCAGCTATATTAAAAAAAACTCCAAGCAAAGACCAACGTTACTACGTCTATTAGAAGCGACCGTAAAACTTATTTTTTTTACGCTAATAATGAGCATCAACATCGTGAGAGTTGCGGGCAACTGGTGGATGCAAACGGCAGGCTGCCGTTCTGTATGGCGTTCTATGGGGGAGGCCTTTGTCCAGCAGTGGACGTCTTGACTGATGAGCTGATGATGATGAATGAGCATCAAAACATACATCAACTGCCTAGCCTTTTCCCAACTATGTGTCGGTCAGCTTTGCAGTCGAATACCAGTTTTAACATGGAGCGCCTGACTATCTGACCTCCATCACCCAGTTAATACTGTGTAATACGATACTCTCCAATTTGACCCAAAGGTTTACCGGTAGAGAATGCCTGTCGGCCTATGTACTACTTTAACTGCACATAAAGTTTAAATACATCCCGTCGGGGCTGCAGTATGTTGTAAGAGATACCGCAGCCTCGATATAAAGGGCTAAGAAGGAACAAGGGTGGTTTTTAGTCAGTAGAAGTCTGCCACTCCCTTTCGCTTTGCCCAAGAGCGGAAGGAGGTATTTGATGATTTTCCACCCGCCAAAAAAAAAGAGTTTAATACATAAAATACCGGCTTGGTAAGACTGGTTGTCAGACTTTCAGGCCAATGGCTACCTGTAACTACTGTCAAAAAATCTACAAATAACAGCCGGACGTGCTTTCCGAAGCAAGGAGGAAACTTGGTATGTAAAGAGTGGTCACCCATCCACTGACCAACCTAGGCAAGCTGGGCTTAACTTAAAAAGAGATCCGCTAATTTTATTTAGCCATCAAGCTCCTCAATTCACATTAAAAAATTACCTAATCTAATTCCACAGTATCAAAGTAAAACTTTAATCCCGTACTAGAGTAATTAGCCTATCAATGAAGACAACTTGGTAAGATAAAGTATATTGAAACCAATATAAAGTGGACGAGTCCACAGCGACCGGCTGGCGAGTAATTAATCAATTTCATGCAATAACGTTTTATGCCAAGACTTCCAGTGGTCTTCTTTAAAAAGAATATTAGTTTGGAATAAATTATCTTGTGGATGTTGATTAAATTATGGCACGGATGTCGAATATTTTTCTAGTTTTTATTTGAGTTTTGGTTCATTTTTATCGGCAAAATGTTCCCAAGGAAAACAATGAACGAATTTCTCCAATAATAATAATGATTTATTTATTTGTCAGAAAACAATGTTCCATAATGGTTAGTAACAATCGAAAACTTATAAACTTTACTTTTTTTTTTTTTTTTAACTTTACTTTTTAATAGGCTCAAACAACACAAAATCAAGATTACAAAATTGAATTAAATTTGAAAATTAACATTAAATTATGTTTAATACAAAATTGGATTTAAAATTAAAATAACACTGTAATATTAGTCTGTAGGTGAACCATACAGCAGTGGTTCACGTAGAGACAGTCGAAACGTTCAGACAACCCTTTTATGATACTATTGCGATGAAAATAAACGGGACGAGTTGTTACTATCGACAATTCCACATTTTTGTTGTTGTCAGATAACAAAGATCCATAATGGTTAGTAAAAATTCTAACTTATAAAAACTAACTAACTTTTAATTCTTAAGCCCAAGCTTACCGTTTAACTTGACTATAGATACAACCAGAGAGAAAGCACAAAAGTAGTTACTAGTAAAAGATTGGGTTTAGCACTAAAGTTTGTTAGCAATACACACACAAAGAACCAAGTCTCTAAAAACTGTTTGTCTCTGCATCACTCAAAGATTGACTGGTAGAAAATGTAATTTTTTTTTTTTGGCGGGTGGAAAATCTTTGAATAACCCCCACCCGCTCTTGGGCAGAGCGAAAGAGAGTGTCAGACTTCTACTGACTAAAAACCACCCATGTTCCTTCTTAGCCCTCTATGTCGAGGCCGCGATAACTAGTGTCCAACCCGCGGCCCCGACGGGGTAGAAAATGTCTGTGGCATTAATACCGCCTCTGGAATTTATGCTTGAGGTGTGATATAAATAAAAAGAAACAGTATTAAGGTTATGTTCCAAACCATTCACAGTTATTCCTGTAGCCGCTTTGTGCCTTGTAGTTTGATTAGTCTACATTTACCTCAATTAAGAAGATCACAAACTCAAAGCAGCGGTGACCCAGTGGTGTCGGCCCCGACTTACGAACAGTAGGTCGTGCGTTCGAACCCAACAGGCGCAGTACTTTGTGTAATTTATTTCTATCATCGCTGCTCTCAAAACGGTGAAGGAAAACATCGTGAGGAAAACGGCATGTCTTAGAACCAAAAAAATCATGTGCCAACCCGCACTGGGCCCGCGTGGTGCCCATCCCTCTCCTAGAGAGAAGGCCTGAGTCCCTGCAGTGGGAACATTATAGACTGATGATGAAACTCAAAGCAGTTTTATAAAAATCTATAAGAATATATTTCTAGACAGAAATCCAGAATGTTTTAAAAGCTCGGAAATAGCCACAATACACTCGTGGATGAACGATCTAAGCCTGCAAGAGCACTTGCTTTGAGCACACGTTGAGTACATCTAAAAGCAACGGAAGGATTCGTGAAAAGTCATCTCCAAATAAGTCTCTTCAAGTAAATCGTCAGAATTGCCTTTGTTGTTAAACTCAGGTCATAGAGGTAGAGTAGAGCTTTTTATTTTATTTTGGGGTTTGGGAAATCATCAAATAACCCCTCCCCTCTTTGGGCAGAGTGGGAGGGAGTGTTGGACTTCTACTGACTAAAAACTACCCATGTTCCTTCTTAGCCCAGCCCGCACCCCCGACGATAGAGTTGAATATTTATAAGTAATTATTGTAGGGGATCGTTTAATCACACAAACAATCCAGACTGCCTTTAATAAAAAGTGTTGTATTGTTTAAATATTAAAAAAAAAACTAAAAGAAGCTAAACGTTCAACAACTACCGATATAATTATCAACAAGTAGACAAATCAGAATTCAGAAAACAAATCAAATCCACTTTAAAAGTAGTTAAATGTGTATCAACATTAACTGAATAAGTCTAAAAGAATCCATTAAAAACCGTATTAGCATTTTAGACAAAAAATAAAAACTTTTGCTTAGCCGCGTATATTGTTGTTTGTTGTTGCTGTTGTTGTTGTTGCGTTATTGTTGTTTATTTATTTGTTTTTTTTTTCTATAATCCTACTACCCTACTTATGCAAAAGCAAAAGAAAGTGCGAAAGTTTGTGAGTATGGATGGATGGGTGTTTGTTACTCTTTCACGCAAAAACTACTGAACGGATGTGCATGAAATTTGGATCACAGATACTATATAACCTGGATCAACACATAGGATACTTTTCATCCCGGTAGTATGATCCCGTGGGACAATTATCGAACTCCACGCGGGCGAAACCGCTGGCACAAGCTAATAAATAATAAAATAATAATGTTCGGTTTAGTAAGTAATTAAGTTTGAACAAAAGTCTTACAATGCCTTTTTCATCAAATAATCACTGTTGACACTTGAACTGAGACGGTTGGTTTTAATCATTATTACTCAGTAAATAGACAATATTGTTACTGCCGCGAGTCCCATTTTATTTAACTTACGACTTGACACTGTACGTAAGGAAATTCGAATTTCGCGGGCTACCTCTTCGCCTTCACCTTAAGGAGGTGACTGCTGAGATGTCAAGTAGTAGAGAAGTATGGACCTGTCAAAGTGAGGACTCTCTGTGATAGGGATGTTTACTGACTTAAAAAAATATGATTCTAATTAGTCGGTCTGTTAGATTATCGAAAAATATTGGACATGTATTTTTTTGTTTTATCAAATCAATAACTATTGACGAAGATAAAACGCGTCAAAGATTTGAGTGGGGGTCTGTGACGTCACTAACCGCAAAAAAAAATGGCATGTGTCTTAGAATATGACGTCACACGAGTTTTCAAAGCACTGTATCGTCTTCATTGTTTGCTTATGTGAAAAAAGAAAAAATACGTGTCTAATCTTTTTTGGAAATCTATCTAACAGACTTTGTTAGTTATCTACCCTATTGTCGGCGTGACCACGCATTCGGGTTCTCAGAACAAGATAACGGCAGTTCAGTGTTCGCTTTCCTTAGGACGTAGCGTAAGAGATTTCACGCCAAGGCATGAATTGATTTAGAAATGTACACCAACTCGTTGTTTTTCTAACTGCTAGAATAAATACATCGTAAAAGTGTTATGCGAGTGTTCCCGTTGTATATTAGGGCTATTTGAAATAGGTACTTATTAGTATTGACCTACTTCTGCATAGGATTACACAGATCTAGTCCTCTAGATGGTAATAAACTTACGCATGAGGCGACAAACAAAAACAATATTGTGCTACCTTAGTAGCACTATATTGAATTGTGATTGATTGTTTTTTATTTTGTTTGTATGTTCGAGTTAATTAAACCATCCCTTTGTCTGAACAAACCAGTCTCTAATATTTTTTTTAAGATTTTAGTAGCTACGTATAGGAGATGTTTAAAATAAAAGACAATGCGTGCACAATAATACTTTATGCGTTACTAAGGTTGATATGCCAAAAATAAAAGTTTAATATGATCGGAAGGCGCCAGCGCCGCGCACGGCGAAATTAAAATTTTCACAAGTTTTTTTTGCAATCTCTCAATCGGTCAGTCTTAGGTTGTATATTGATTAAAATACGTATTTATTACAAATATGATAACATAATTATTCAAATCTTTTGTCCAGCCTCATAAGTTCATTTAATTCCATTCATTGATTATTTCAAGAAAAAGTCATTAAATAGGAATGAGTTTTTGGGGGTACCCTGACACTTCCACATTAAAATATGCTTACTCTCTTACTGCTTGACCAGTGACTATATTTTCGCAAAACAAAAAGCACTTTAAACTGTTGTCAATACCCTAAAATCCAGAAAACATGGCAAGATAGGTAAACAAGTTTATCATAAAAACGTAAAAATTAAATTCGTATCACATCAAAATACAGGAAACAAAATAAAACATTCTCCGCTGAACCCTGGCAAAGTTTGCAGCCACTTGGCAACAGAAAGCGACGAGGACGGATGTGGTGTAAGTCATTAGAGTTCGAGGGAAAATCTTTGATTGTGTTGTAGCATAACATCGACTCGTCTTTTCCCTACTACTTATGGGGTATGTTTCCAATCTTACCGCATGCAGCTGAATAAGAGTTTCTTACTTGTTTGACCTCCACAACACCGTTTGGGCTGGGTTAAACGATACCTATATTTAGTAAGACTGGTTGTCAGCTTTTCACGCCACCGACTACCTGTAACGACTGCCACGATCTCCTCCTTACTGAGTGATAAGCGCCAAATGCATGCAAACAAGCATTTGTAAGAACCCAAAATGCAATGATAAAGATATATCAATTTCTTCTTCGGCATAACTTTTATTTGTATATTATCGGCTAATTTAACAAAAAAAAAACAGATATTTTACGATTTCGTTTTTACTCCGGGCACTCATTATTCCTTCCAGCATATTAAAGGAGAGCTAGTCATAAATATACACCTGGCTGGAATAAAACCGCTATCTCTCACCTCTTAGACCGCTCCATCCCCAACCATGCCCCGCTTGGAGTAGTTCCAGCATTGACCGATTATAAAATCCATAAAACGTGTCCAAGTTTGTTTTGAGCGGTCTAACCGTGCGATTTGGAACCGCCCGTACGATTTTATTCCGCAATATTGTTAACGAAACAGAAATGTTCGTGATCGAGGGTCGAAGGTGCTTGCCAAAATGTCTTGGGGATGCTTCGGGATTTGCTTAAGTGGCCCTGGTGCCGAAATGTCTGATGGTAAGATGTTTTTTGGTCCGGATGGCTGATTTTTATGTGCTTTGGATCTGGCTGAATTTATTTGGTGGAAGTGCATTGGGCTATGTACTGTCAGGGAGAATTAATGAGATCTGCAGTGGGTTTATAAATTTGTGGTAAATAGAGATGTTTACTGATTAAAAAAAATGTGATTCTAATAACTACCTTATTCTTTGCACTACGTTGACAGTCTCGCTGGTTTATTGGTTGGGAATGCAACTACTGAGTATGGTCTTGGATTAGATTCCCGGATCGGGCAAAGTGTTGTTGAGTTTTTCCACATATGAAATGAAATGATGATGATGATGAAAGATGACAGCAAATTGAGCCCATACATAACTTGTACACTTAACCATTGTTTTAAAATCATTTCAAATTGAGTGACTTGCTTACGGATATTTTTTATCTTTAAATTTTTATATAGTTTTCCACGCCTCTATTTCACAAGTACTTACAACTAAATTCCCAAACCGACGTTGTCACCAGCCATCCATTAATCTTTAAAAAATTCCTACAAAAGGCACATGATGTGATGTGAGGCGGCTGCATGTAACCTTGCGCAGACGTCTTAATTTCCGCCCGCACTACTTCCTAAGGAAATTCACCCCTTTCCGAGGCTAGGTGACTTTGTACGTGCGTGCCTCTGAAATATGCTTTACTATTGGAGCTTATTGAGATTGTGGCAACGTTGGAATTTGGAATATTCCAGTTGAATTTTGGTGAATATTCTCTAGGTGGGTTATTGGTTGAGAAATGTTTATTAATTTTGTAGTTTGTGAGAAAATGGGACATATCTTGGTTTAATTTTGGCAGTCTATCTCTCGTGCGATTTTGACTACAATCAGATGACGTCTACTCTTCAGGGCAGTTATAGAGATAAGTTTTTTAACGTAACAATAGAGTAGTTAAAAAAAAAAATCGAATTAGTCCGTCAGATAGATTTCCAAAAAATATTGGACACGTATTTTTTCTTTTTTCACGTAAACAAACAATGAAGACGATACAGTGCTTTGAAAACTCGTGTGACGTCATTTTCTGAGACATGAGTATGGCATTCTTTAGCGGTCAGTGACGTCACAACCCCCCACTCAAATCTTTGACGCGTTTTAACTACGTTAATTTTTATTGATTTGATAAAACAAAAAATACGTATCCAATATTTTTCGATAATCTAACAGACGGACTAATTAGAATCATATTTTTTTAAGTCAGTAAACATCCCTATTAGCATAACATCACGCGTGTAATACAGTTATGTTAAAGTCCCGTGTAATATGGGGTGAACATATTACATCAATTAATCGGGCACAAATCCAGACTTCGTTGCTACTACTGAAAACTTTGCCTGAACAGGAAATAGAACCGAGGACCTCACGCTCATCAGACACACATGCTAAAGCTGGGTTCCCACGTTGCGTGATTCTGCGGATCATCACGCACAGCCGATGGCAACGCACACAGGTCAGGGGTCTTTCAACAGTGCGTGTCGGCCTGTGTAGATTCAAACTCAAACTCAAAGCATTTATTTCAATTAAACCTTTATAGGCACTATGTAATGTCAGAAGAACAATTCATAAAAACAAAACTACGAGTGCAATACGTCATTCCGAAAGCCACCACGCCGAATCACACGCCGCCGAATGCCAGCAACAACGAGCACCGCGAGCACGAAAGCACGCAGCGACGCACACCGCTACAACGAATGCACGAGACTCCGAATCGCGGAACAACGAATGCACGCCGCAACGCGCAACCGCCGCCGCGCAACCCGGAGCCCCGCGCACCCGCCGCCACGACAAGCGCCGCCGCACGCCCCTTATCTATAGATCTTTTGATAACTTCATTTCAAAATGCAAAGTGAAAGACAACGTATTGTCGCTCTCTTTCACTTTGCACCGCACCTTTAAAGTTACCTCTCGACGGATACCGTCCGTCGCAGCGCCACAGACGTCCTGTGCTACCTCAGACTAGACCGTTCACACGGTATGTCGTGCGAGCTGGTCTGCGTCCGTCTGCGAAATCACGCCACGCACCGTGGGAACCGAGTTAATACTAGAACAACAAAGCAAGTACCTACGTAATCTATTACAAAATATGAAACAATGTTGAACTCAGAACGTAAAACAGAGCACGCTATAGAACTATTAACTTTATTGTTGCACTTTAAAGTGCACCCATAATAAATAACTTTATAATGGTACTCAACCTATAATTAAACTCATTCTCACGTTCTCCATAATCAAGAAGTTAGCCAAACTGTTAAATCTTGAGCCATCAAATGTTAATTCCTCCAAAACGTGTGACCCTTACCTATAGCACATTAATCTACAATTCATTGAATCTGCTCAATTTGAATCCTTTGCTAGAGAAAAGAAGGTCCATTTTAAACAAACACGTAAATAAATAACAGGCAAAATGTTATTAAAGGTACACAATATATTGGGTGTCTGGTAATTAGTGACCGATTTATGTTCGTCCTGCAGGGACCTAGGCCTCCTCTCTAGGAGAGGGATCGGCTACAATCCACCACGCGGGCCTAGTGCGGATTACTGGTCAAAATGCACTGAACAGCTTATTTATTTTCGCGATTTAAATACAATTGCAATCACCTGTTGAAGTATCGGTCACTCATTACCAGTTATCCTTACCCCTTACTAATATTATAAATGCGAAAGTAACTCTGTCTGTCTGTCACGCTTTCACGCCAAAGCTACTGAAACAATTTTACACAGATAGTCTAGAGCATAAGAAATTACATAGGCTACTTTTTAATGTGAAAAAGGGTTGTAATGGGTTGAAATGGGGGATGAATTGCCCGTCGGGGCCGCGGGTTGTACACTACTTATCGCAGCCTCGAAATAGAGGGCTAAGAAGGAACATGGGTGGTTTTTAGTCAGTAGAAGTCTGACACTCCCTTTCGCTCTGCCCAAGAGCGGGAGGGGGGTTATTTGACGATTTTACAACCACCAAAAAAAAAAGGGGTTGGAAATGGGGGATGAAAGATTATAAAGCTAACTCACTAAATCTAAAACATCCTTTACGAATCCCGAAAATATTTGTTCTTCCCGTCAATTGGCCATGACTTGATTTTTTTAATTTTTTTTTTTTACAAAATATAGACCATTTCAAGGAACTAATTTGCTTATTTTATTTTTTTAGGGGTTGTACATTTTTTTAGGATTTTTTAAATTCGAGGTGCTCTCATTATCACTATGAGGCTGTATGTAGTGCGGTGTTGTGCCACAGACAAATTAAAAAAGAATACAATGTCAATCTAAATCCAGTGACATATCCTTGACAGTTGAGATTGATACAGTGCTTCAAGAGGAAGGTTATAAGTATATTACATGCATAATATAGTAGAGAAAAACACCTGTGCGAAGCCGGGGCGGGTCGCTAGTATATAATAAGTTCATTGATGACAAGAGATAAACCAATCTTATATAAATCAAAACAATGATATAGAAAACTTACATTAGAGCCTTTGCTCCTCGTATTTCCGCTATATTGTGTTGAGTGGACAACATCATATACTCAACAATCATAGCATTATTGACCGTAAGTATGTTACGGGAATCCGCCTTAGTATAATTTAAAGAAGCCATTACAACAATTCACAATATTTCACAAAAACAAACTTCAACAAAGCTGGCTAATCATAACCTACTAGTCTCGCAACCGAATGTTTTTTTTTTCAAGAATGATAGAATGACAAAGGAATGTTCTATTATGCTTTGTTGGAGGGTCTGAAAGGTCAAATGAAAGTCATTCGTTAAAACACCTATAACTTTTGAAATAGTATGTATTTTTCAAATCTGGTAACAGGCATGAATTCACCTAAGCTAACCCTCGAAATGGTTTTAAGACAGCGCTTGAAAAAAAAAATTAAGCATGCCCAATTCGATAATTTTTCCTTGTCCTTGTACGTAGTTAGGAAGATATTGGAGGTCAAGTTCTAACACTTCCACAAGTTTTTTTTTTTAATACAAGTTTTTAGTGTTAAACGTTATTTCAAATATCACCATGATCCCCGTACTCTTCAATGCAGCCATTACTACAATGTTTTGAGTGCAGATCATTGAGTCCTACCGTAAAACGTGATATTTCACCCCAAAAAAAAACGTTAAAAAAACGTTTCCCAGAAGAGTTACTAGACCAACATTTTACGAAAGAGACATTCTGCTAAAACGATATTATGAGAAAGATACTATATTTTGCTACCAGTAGACATTTTTTGAAAGAGACATTTTGCAATGAGCCCTTAATACGGATGGTCCTTTTGCCTGTAAACTTCACTGTGAATTTTACACACAATAAAGTTCTATTTGGGTCAAATCAGCGGCAATGCCTCAGGGCGTTGCGTCGATTCCCGCCTTCAGCAAAGTTCACACAGTATGTTAGAGCGAGTTCGCTCTTTGACACTTTTGTCAGCAAAAAGTGACAGTCGCAGCTGAACTTTTGCAAAACTTTCCGCCTTTTGTGGACGAGAGAGCAGATTTTGCTTGCAGTTTCCTTCGATCTGTTCATTTCTCAAATCCAAGAGAATAGGTTGTTAACAAAAAAATCTAATAAGTCCGTCATATGGATAACGAAAAAATATTGGACACGTATTTTTCTTTTTTTACGTAAACAAACAATGAAGACGATACAGTGCTTTGTGAATGTTTTAAACTCGTGTGACGTCATATTCTAAGACATTAGTATGACATTTTTTAGCGGTCAGTGACGTCACCAACCCTCACTCAAATCTTTGACGCGTGTTATCTTCGTCAATTTTTATTGATTTGATAAAACAAAAAATACGTATCCAATATTTTTTGATAATCTAACAGACAGACTAATTAGAATGTAATTTTTTTAAAGTCTATAAACATCCCTATTACTAGCTAACATAAGTACCTATAGGGAAAATAAGTAAAAACTAATAACTGACTAGTCTAGGGAGTTTATTGTGAAACATATTAATAATATTTCGTTACACAGACCTATCTGGCTTGTAAAACGTGAAAATTTATTCACGGTTCGGGTTTGCCGTTTCCTTTAGTCGAAGTAGTTGGTAGGTCCCTATGGATCTTCTCCATAGACACCGACCAACTACTTCGACTAGTTCTAACTTACGACTTTGTGGTTAATCTTTTCCTATGCAGAAGAACCGGTAAGAAACTCAATGATTTTTAATTGACTTACTTTTTTAACTGATCATAATTATTTTATTTTTATGTTTCAGATCTGACGATTATATTATAATTACCTCTGAATATCTAACTCTTTCTTTATTCGGTTGACTAATCGATTGTTTGAAATGGTTTATATTACCTGTCCAAATCAGCGACAATATCTCAGGCAAAAACTTTAAATTGTACCAGTATCAACAGCATCATCAAGTAAATTCTCTATTAAGTCTACCATCACGTTGTAAGCCTCTCGTCTCAGCTCCCATGTGCTTCCCGAGCTAAGTAATAAGCTATATAACCTCCAACTCCAGCTTTTAATGGGAAAAGTTAAACAATTTTGCACTCGTGAAGTATATTAATGGTTTTGACGTTTTAATTTCCACAGCCATCGAAATATGCTGTACTTTCTGTGCTTTCTGGGGTACCTAACTAGGATTTTGAATGGAATTGTTGCTGTCCATTTCACTTTTTGTAGGTGTGAAAGGGATGGTTTGTGGTCAACCGTGAGTTATGAGATCGGAGTTGGTTTAGCACTTTTTGTAGACGGATAGTGTGGTTCGAACTTACTTCATTTAAGTGGCTTTTAAAACCACTCGTGTTTTTTTTAGTGACTTACTTATTTTGATTTGCAAAACGGTATATCTAACGACTAATGTACCAGGGTGAAATATACAGCGAAGCGCCATGAACATAATATCAATGTTAAAGAAATAAGCCTGTTCACACCTATCTACTTGATCAATAAGGTTGAAATCAGAAACGCTTATCCTAAATATTGGAAAGCCGTATGTTTAAAATTGTCTACTTTTCATCATTATCGGGGCAACACGTTTACAAAGAGGCCCTTAAAGAGAGAGGTGGCAAGATAATTTGGACGCGTTTCTCGAAGTCTGGCTGGAGAGAGGTGACACAAGACAAGAGTACCTGAAATGATATGGAGGGAGGGCTTTGCCCAGCATCGGGACATCCAAAGCTACTAAAATATATGGTTTACTAGCTGTTCCTAGCGGCTTTGCCCGCTACAACTCGAAAATTATCCCACGGGAATATGAAATCGGGATAAAAACTATCCTATGTAATAATCCAAGGTGTCAGTTAACTCCATACCAAATTTTATTAAAATCGCTCCAGCCGTTTAGACGTTAAGAAGTAACAAACATACACACTCAGACACTCATAAAATTTCGCCTTTATAATATTAGTTTGATGTGATTGCACAATAAGCCTTCCCAAACCACTGCAACAGAATTTAAGTAATAAACGATTCATCAACTAAAATACAACATAATTACGCCCCACGAAAATTACCGCATAATATTACACACACATTACCCCAGTAGCACTAGTTTCGAAATATGTATGAACGGACGGTTTAATAACACAATTCGCTGCGATACCGTACGCTCTACGATACCGTGCGATCAAATTCCATGCGAATAATTATCGTGCGGTATGTGTATCAGTGGTATTATCAGTAATGAGATATCGTTATAATATGAGGTCTGAGCTAATTATGATGTTATTGATGGTACTTAGTTACAATTAATTTGCATGCAATGTGAGCTACATTTAGCTTATAAACAATGACGTATTATAAATATAGACACGTCATGAACTAACATGGCGGCGCTACAAAACGGCGAAAATATTATATAACTACTTTTACGCGTAAATTTAATTTAAATTAATTTATTTAATTTCAGACATCAATGATCCATTATGGTTAGTAACAGTTAGAACTTATAAACTATGTTAGTAAACACATATAAAAAATACAATAATACAATATAAATTATAACTTATTTAATAAACGCCACAGAGGCATGTAGGCGTACCCAATGGCCCAGTATGGGACTGTCCCACCTGTCCGCTATAGTACTCAGGATGCTGTTGGGGCTGACGCGTACCCTGCGCATGATGGAGGCGCATCGCTTGCGCATGATGGCGTGAAAACCATCTATGCCCGCTTCTGCGAACATGCCGGAAGCACTGCAGTAGCGCGGCAGCCCCATCAACACTCTGAACGCGTTGTTGTATTGTACGCGCAGAGCGTTGTATGCCCTCTGCGTGTAGTTGACCCACAGACTGCATGTATAGAACGACTGACAGTATGCCGTGAACAGCGTAGCCTTTACGTCAGTCGAGCATTTCGCAAATCTGCGAGCCAACATATTGCAGCGGACAGCCAACGCTCTGCGCTCACGCTCAATATCAAGGCTGTCTTTTAGGTCCTCGGATACCCAGTGGCCCAGATACTTGAAAGAGGTGACCTGATTTAAGGGACTTCCGCAAAGTTTTAGCCTTGGTGTAATTGGGTAGGTTTTAGTGCCTGCCTTGAAAACCATTACTTCAGTCTTCTTTACATTGTATCTGAGCCCATGGGCCTCCGCGTACCTTTCACATATCGTGAGCAGACTCATCATTGAGTTAATCGATGGGCTCAGCAACACCATATCATCAGCATAACTAATATTGTTGACGCATATTCCGTCGACATAACAACCATGATAGGTGTTGCTGAGCTCAACGATCAACCGGTTTATGTACAGACTGAAGAGGCGTGGGGAGGTTAGGCCGCCCTGCCTCACCCCGCACTCCAGCCTATACACATCCGATAATGAGCCTGCCCACCTCACACAATTGGTTTGGTTGTTATACCAGTACCTTAATATTGCTATAACTCCCCTATCCACTGCGGTCTCGTTCAGGAGTTTCTGCCACAGTAAGTCGTACGACACCAGATCGAATGCTTTGGAAAGGTCTAGGAAACACGCGTTAACAGGCGTTTTCCTAGATGTATAATACTGGACAGTATGCTTGAGAGACAGTATGGCACTTTCCGTGGAAAGACCGGGTCTAAACCCAAATTGCGCATCATGCAATTCGATGCGGGTCGCCATATGCTTATCAAGCAAACTGTCCAGCACCTTGGCAATGACAGTAGCCAGCGATATAGGCCTATAGTTGGAGACATCTGATGTGTCCCCAGTCTTATCCTTCACAATAGGTACTACCACAGTTTTCATAAGATCGCTCGGTAGATGAGCGTGACTCAGACAAAGTGAGAAGAACATCGCCAGCACCCTTGGCAGATGAACTCCTGCATGCTGCAGGTGCTCGATGCTGAGGTAGTCATGACCCGGAGACTTGCCCCTAACCATATTTTTAATAATAGTAGCGACCTCTTTCGCTGAGAAAGTGATGTTCAACTCCATCTGAAAAAGGAAAAGAAAGTAAAGAAAGGGAAAGAAAATATGACACCGTTCAGCGAGATGCCTGTTGATGCCCGTTTTGTTTATGTTTCGCGCAGGTTTACACACACGATTTTTTTTTTTTTTTTTTTTTTTTTTTTTTTTTTTTTTTTTTTTTTTTAAATTAAGAAATAAGATAAATTGATTAATTTAAATTAAGAACAAACGTAGCATCGCGCGAGAGGTTGGTGCGTAACTAAGCGCGATGTGGCCAATTGGCTTAATTTCATGTTGTCATTTTTGAGGGCGGACAACGTATCTATAGTTTTAATATAATTATCATTGCTTATAATAGGGTATTTCACCAAAAAATCTAATTAGTCCGTCTGTTAGATTGTCGAAAAGTATTGGATGGGTATTTTTTGTTTTACAAAATTAGTAAAATTTAAAATAAAACGTGTCAAAGATCATGAGTCGGCTTTTGACGTCACTTTGTGGGTAAAAAAGTACTAACCTTGTGATGTCACACCACTTGACACGACTTTTCGAAGCACTGTATCGTCTTCATTAAAAAAAAATACGTGTCCATTTTTTTTTTTTTAATTATCTGGCGGACTTATTGGATTTTTTTGGTGAAATACCCTTTTATACTATGTGTAACTAGCGGACCTGGCAGATGTCATCCTGCCCGGACAGTAGCGCCACCTACCGGGTCCAATTGTAAATGTAAACCATTCTCGAATCCACTTGAATACACACAAAATGATCCGCCATTTATTGAATTCATTTGTAACAAGAAATGTGTTAAATGAAGAACCGCTCGACCGATTTTGTGCAATTCACATAAACCATCTACTAAATAGTCCGAACAAAGCCTAAACATTTGGTTTGGATAGGTGAGCCCGTTCTTGAGTGATAAAATTACAACGAAAAGTGCCATTGATAGTGCCATGATTTTAAAGATGACAATATGCCTATCATCATTAGTAATTTCCAGCATGTCTTCTTCTTCCATACTTCTATGTGACACGTCATCTCATCAGACACCCCCTTTTTTTTTTTTTTGGTGGGTGTAAAATCATCGAATAACCCCTCCCGCTCTTGGGCAGAGCGAAAGGGAGTGTCAGACTTCTACTGACTAAAAACCACCCATGTTCCTTCTTCGCCCTCTATGTCGAGGCCGCGATAACCGGTGGACTACCCGCGGCCCCGACAGGCGTCGGCCCTTTCGGGCCCCTCCCATGTTGCTGACATCTCTTTGAGGCGCGCGTGGAACACGAACGCGCCGTCGACACGGCCTGTTTTCGTCGTGAGACGGACGGACGGCGAGTTAGCCCATCACTCACCGTCCACAGGCCCGCGTCTACGGTGGCCGGAGGTCATCGCGGGACCCCCGACGCCCGGAGCGCCTCCCGCGGCGGCTGGGACGAGAGGTTCTCTCCCTCTCGCGTTCCGCCACCTCCTTCGCTAGCATCACTGCTTCGCAGAAGGATGCGACGGCGTCCCATTCCTCCTCGCCCCAGACCATGGCTTGCAGCAGGGCCGGGCGCGAGAGGTCGCCGCCGCCGACCGCCGCTACGAGAACACGGCGGGGCTCCGCCCATCCGCGGCACACCTCCGCTGTGTGCTCCACCGTGTCCTCCGATCAGACACCCCCTTACTTGTCATATCATACATACAGTCCAGCCATTCCATCACACTAATATTATAAAGGCGAAAGTTTGTGAGTGTGTGAGTGTTGATGTTTGTTACTTCTTCACGCAAAAACTAATGCACGGATTTGGATGAAATTTGGTTCACAGATACTTTATACTTACTTACTTTATAACCTGGATTAACAAATAGGATAGTTTTTAACTTATAGTTAAATAATAAATGAGACAACTAAAAATCACAACTCAGAATTCATACATATAGATTCATTAATTTGCCTCGAAATATGGTATTGACAGATCGAGAGGTCAGGTTTTGAGATTGATTTTCTTTGAGTTGCTATTTGTAAATCTGACTCGTAGTGATATGGTCGAATGTACTCCTTTGATCAAACGACCCTCTTGTCTATGTTCAGCCAAAATTCCGTTTAAAAAAAGCCTGTTGCTTATCTCGCAACAAATCCCAAACACGATTTACTCAGACAGCTTACAACCACCTTTAAGGGAATTAAAACCTCTTTTTCACTCTCCAAGATCCCCTAAACTTTGAACCAGTACCACTAAAGCTACGAGAAAACCTCAAGTAAGCCATCAAACATAGTTTACTTTTAAAACACTAGAGGGACACCCCGCTCGTAAACTAAAGATTGGTTACATTCAATTTGAAACCGACACTGTCTCTCCCTAAGGTACAGAATCCATGTTTTATGTTTGACAGACGCAGTATATATTGATATAAGTTATTGCTTAACGTCGGAAATGTGACGAAAATGTTCATTAATGTTTTACTTAGTTAGGAATTATTTATGGAGTGTTAGTTGAGGATCCGTCAGATAGATTTAAAATAAAAATATTGAACACGTATTTTTTTCCTTTTTTCACGTGAGCAAACAATGAAGACGATGCAGTGCTTTGAAAACTCATGCAACGTCATTTTCTGAGACATAAGTATGACATTCTTTAGCGGTCAGTGACGTCACAACCCCCCACTCAAATCTTTGAAGCGTTTTATCTTCGTCATTTTTTATTAATTTACTAAAACAAAAAATAGGTATCTAATATTTTTCGATAATCTAACAGACGGACTAATTTGAATCTTTATTTTTTAAGTCGATAATCATCCCTATTGTTGGACTGGAGTTTTATGTTGAAGGCAATAAACAAAGATTTGCCTCAAGTGTGAGAAATAGGATAAAACCCAATGTGGTATGGAGATATTTATGACACTTACTCTAAAACTTAGTGTACGAAGACCTCGTGACTTAATAATAACAGACGCTTGGGGTCGATATTTTGGTTAAACTGTGCTTTGAAAGGGACAACAAGCCCGCCACACTATTCTCAAACCACTGTAACTTCTGTTAGCCAGAATCAACAGTGGCGACCACAAGAAAAGCGCCGAGACAATGAAGCTCGACGAAGTCCCAGAGAAACGATTTAATTGTCTTGGATCCCGCAACGAAATTAATCAGAAAAGAATAGCGGAAGAGTAGGAAAAACAAGGTTTCCTCTTCCCCCCATATCAGCAGGAGACAGAACTGAACAAGGCCAATGGGCACACAGGGACGTATACAACTGGGATAAGCCCAGTTGCCTAGCACCACGGATTTTATTATCAGGGTTTATTGTTGTGCTTGCCTAGGATAGTCCATTGATGGCTACCACCCATAACATTCCGAATTTCCTCCGTGCCTCGGAATGCACATTAAGCCGTTGGTCCTGGCTCTCATTTGTGGATGTTTGACAATAATTACAGGAAGAGTCAGTGACCTGAAAGTATGAAAACCAGTATCGTGTTACCCTGTGCTAAAGTCCGCTCCAAGTCATCATTATCATCATCAACAGCTCATTAATATTCCCACTTCTGGGACACAGGCGTCCTCTCTTTGAGAGGGAATGGGCTATAATCTACCACGCGGGCCCAGTGCGGATTTGTGAGATATGTCACATGTCTTCGAATTTTATGGTTTTAAGACATGCCGGTTTCCTCACGATGTTTTCCTTCACCGTTTTGAGATCAGCGGTGATGAAATAAATTACATAAAGTAATGTGCCCGCCTGGGTCCAAACTCACGAGTCGTCGTAAGACGGGGCCGCCACCACTGGGCCACCGCTGTTCTCCAAGTAAAATTCTGATATTCAGCTGCATCCAATTAAACTAGTGACCTGCACATACTTGGGAATAGGCTAGGCGGAAGATGTTACAACGATCAAAAAATTTACAAGAGTCCCTGAAAAATGTTAAACTACGTTGTTATACACATTTCCTATAAAGCCTTAATAACCCACAGATTTATAACCTCACATAATGCGTATAATTTATTTATTTATTTATTTATTTATTTATTTATTTATTTATTTATTTATTTATTTATTTAATTATTTATTTATTTATTTATTTATGCGTTTATTTATTTATTTATTTATTTATTTATTTATTTATTTATTTATTTATTTATTTATTTATTTATTTATTTATTTATTTATTTATTTATTTATTTATTTATTTATTTATTTATTTATTTATTTATTTATTTATTTATTTAGGGACACAAACCGTTACACATTACAATTTGTATATCGGAGCAAAATAGATTAATTCAATAAACGTATAACCCACACTATTGTCCACGGATTCCAATTACAAATACTTAAAAAACGAAAGGACGGGCCGGTCACATATTAATTTGTAGATTAAAAGAAAAAGAAAAGCAAGTTATGAAAGGTTGTCGGTAAGCAAAGCTATAGCCATTTTTTTAAATTTTGCAGGAGAAAATTTATGAAAATTAATGACCATCAATCCGTTGAGACCGCTCACAAAATATGTGATCTCCGAGATATTGTCTAGACCACGATTCATTACCTAAGTCTGAAACTGTTCATCGGTAATTAACTGAGTGATGAATTGGTTTAGTTTCTTTGTTATGACGTAATTAGTTTAAAAACAAAAGTATTTATATGAGTGTTATAATTGTTGGATAAGCTAAAGTTTTGTATTCAGCAGTGCTATTGCGTATCTTCTTAAATGTCAGTGGCTATCATATTGTCCATGGATTAACTGTCAAATTGGTTATGGTTTAGTACAAAATGGAAACATTTGACAGTAATTAATGGACACTATCTGATAGCCACTGTCATTTAAAAGATACGCAATAGCCCTGCTGAACAGTTGCATATCTAATCGCAAATGATATTTTGATGTGAACAATGTTTAGTAGTAAGGAGCATTATGGTACGTTTGTAGAGAATCAGAAGAAAGAAATTCTTACAACAAGTCCACCAAGATGTTTCGCGTTGCCGAACAACTCATCAGAAAGAGAGCAGCGGTGGCAGCGCCGACTTACGAACAGTAAGTCGTGGGTTCGAACCTACGCAGGCGCATTAATTTGTGTAATTTATTTATATATTATATATTTGATATTGGGGTCAAAGCTCCAAAATTTTTAGAGCTGTTTTTGTAAATACTAGTTTTTCAGGTTATATGTATAACTTTACTTAAATTACCTCCATGACTCGTTTATTATTCAAATCATCCACTAGCACAGTTTTTTGAGAGTGCTTCTTAGAGTTTTACCGTAAAATGTGATTTTTGACCCCAAAAAAAAAGTCGTTTCCCAGTAAAAACTTTTGCGTAGTAGTGTTTTTGCCAGAATGCTTGGCTGACGGCTGTGTGATGGGTTGATTTACACCCTGTATATTTCTAACTTTTCCACAATGTAAAAACAATAGATTTTTTTGTGCCCGTTTATTGTTCAATGCACCCTTCAGCATAATGTTTTGTACGTAGAGTTATTAAGTCTGATGTACAGTATACTAGGTCGACGGCTTCGTGAAGACTCCGTGTACACATTGTATAGATGGTTTTGTGGAACAGAGATGTTGAAAGTACTCGGAAATAGAACAATTTTATATCCAGCGAAGTGTCTTACAGTGATTAATCGTTATAGTTTGATAGCAGAGGTCAGGTGGCATTGAGAGAGGAACAAATAAATCATCCCGCTCAACCATGAGGGTTGAATCCTTTTTCAAGGATTTTCCTCGTCCGAATGGGCAAACATTTCGTATTAAATTCGAAATAATATTTATTTATTTTTTAAAGCATAGCGATGCGTTTTCTCTCATTTCGACTAACCTCTGTGCCGCCCCCGCCCCACGCGTTCTGCTCGCATGATGACGCGTGACCAATCAGAAGCGATTTGTGTAGCTTTGATTGGACGATCGCACGATCGTACGATCGTTTTAAGCATTTCACTGTGATCGCACTATCACTCGCAAGCTCCATTATGTTTATGACTCACTGAAGAAACTAGCGTGTTAAATCTCGTCGTACGACGGGAACGCATCGTTTGATCGTACGACAGTTGTTAATTAGGACGCCGCCTTAGGGTTGATATAAACCGCCGAAAATTTTATATCTATCCAGTTTTAAGTCGTTTTAGATTGAAAGAATAACAACATACGTATGTGTTGTCTTGCAACTGCAATAAATATTAAAACTTCTACCTACTATTTCGTGCTGCTACTGCAAGTGTAGTTTTAACCTGTACAAGCATTTGAAACTACGCAGGGAGTAATAATTTCTCAAAACTTCCGGACGGACTTGTACAACATTGAAAAATATAACAGAACAGTAATACAAATGTCATTTGTTCCTAAGAAATTCTTGGTACATATATTGGTGCAATCTATTTGTTTCGAACTGAACAATTTGCTAGCTTGTTTTGTGACGTACCTAGCAAAATTAGAAGACAGACTTGGGACTAGCAAATGAGCCAGTCATTTATTTTCGTGTCATCATCATCATCATTTCAGCCAAACGACGTCCACTGCTGGACATACGCCTCCCCTAGGTATCCACACATTGATCGGTAGCGTGCATCTCGCATCGAGCGGGTCCCCGCAACCTTCACCAGGTCATCGGTTCATGTATTGGGAGGCCTTCCAACGCAACGTCTTACGGTTCGCGGTCGCCACTCTAGAACTTTTCGGCCCCATCGGCCATCCGTTCTGCGAGCAATGTGCCCCGCCCATTGCCTCTTAAGTCTGGCGATTCTTCGGGCTACGTCGGTAACCTTGGGTCTCACGCGGATGGCGTAATTTCTGATTCGATCACGCAAGGAAACTCAGAGCATAGCCCTCTCCATTGCATTTTGGGTGTAATGTTAGTTGGAAACCTAGTGTCAAAGTTTTAATGCCGCTCATGGACCTCTGACTTGAATTAACATGTCAATGAAGCTAGCGATAATTACACAATATCAACTTACATAATTCACAGTCTTCTCCCATGAAGGTAGGCAGAAACCACATAACGCTACCTGCTACGATACTTAGGTACATGAATTTGAAAAATCACAGGTACGTGTCTCGGGTGCGAACTCGGGACCTGTGACTTGGCAGTCCAACGGTCACATCACTAGGCTATATCTGCTTCAAATGCATAATGTGCGTGTAATGTACTCACATGATACATAGATCACCTTTTAACTCTACTCTTCCACTTTTAACATAATTAAACAATGTATGCAAATAAAAAACAAAAATACACAAAAAGAAACAAAAGCAAATAATCTCCTGACTCAAATACCTACGTTATTTTGTCAGTTTTCCGGATAACAGTAAATCATCAAAACGCTAGATCCAACAAGAATTAACATCAAAATGAACGCTGTCACATTTTTCTGCAAATGTGAAAGTACACACGACAAACCGTGCCATTTATACTGCTCATAATATGATACTCACTATTGTGACAAGAAAAATATCAGAAGGTCCATTTGAACCAAAATCTTGAGATAGGCCTAACATTACAAACACCACGAGAACACATCAAAATCTTACTTCTACAATATTGTAAATGCGTAATTTTGTAAGCAGTGGTAGTCCAGTGTTGTGACCTTTTATTTTTCGGATTCATGAATGAATAGATGGAACGATAAAGGAAAACATCGTGAGGAAACCGGCATTCAAATGTCCGAAATGTCTTAGAACCAGAATATCCGAAGACTTGTGACATCTACCAATTCGTTCTGGGCCCGCGTAGAGGATTATAGCCCATCCCTATCCTTGAAAGTAGACCTGAGTACCTGCCGTGGGAACATTATAAGCTGATGATGATGATGAGACACCTTGCCACCTTGCCATGGCTTAGCCAGTCAGTCAGCTCAGCATCTGGATAATCCATAAGTGTCCATAACACGCTTGTAATGCTTAGAAGGAAAAATACAATGCATAAAAACTAGCTGCTACTAAGAAATTCTTAAAGTAAAAACCCACAAAGAATTTTCCAGACCCGGGAATGGAACACAATACCTCATTTTCAGCAGTCGTGCTTGTGACCACTAGACGAACGAGGAGATGAAATTTTTGCATTTATCTTTTTGTTGGTCATATAGTAGGTACGGCTGTGAGAAATTGATGCCATATATCAGTACGGTTCTTTGGAAAATATAAATAGTGGGATCATGTTCCCTACTTCCTCGTGAGGCTAGGTTGAATAGGACAACCTGAATGGTAGCACGGAAGGTTGTATTTTCCACATTCGTTTGAAAAAGAAAATATTTTAGCAACCTACGCACAGAACAGAAAGTTTTTCTGTTTTGTAAACTGTGTTTGTAAACCTACGCCTATAAATCTATACAAATAAACAAAATCGTTTGTTTTGACATTACAGTCATTCACAACAAACGATTTGTACTGAACGCATTATGTGATACTTACATGTGTCTGATCAGTCTGTCAGTTTGTTCCAGTTCATCTCCAAAACAAAAAAAATTAAGAAAACAAAGAAATTTTTACTGGCTGATAGCTTATGTTATGAGGAGCAAAAAGGTTGGTTTTTATTTCATAAAATGGTTAGGGTTCCGTGAAAAAAAATTAAAAACCTAGAAATTGTTAACAAAATCTGATGCAAATATGGAAGTAATATGACGCGGACGAAGGTGGCGGGTCATAGCTACTAATAAAGAAATAAAAGCAACGTTAAATAAATGTCAAATTTAGACCGTTTTAAAAACTCTTCTATGCTGTCTTTGTGATCAAAAGGTTCTTTATATCATCACAACAAAACATTTATAACAGGTATCAGACCTTTTTAACAGGTATTACAGCAAAGTCTGCTAACAAACATGGATCTCGTTATTTCTCATGAACCACAAAACTATTCAGGCTCTTATTAACCAAAAACTTTATCTTCAAAGAAAACATCCATCTCGTTAGTGCTTCAAATTGTGCCTAGGATGCCTGTAATACCTAAAAGGTATATAAGTATAGAGCAGCGGTGTCCCAGTGGCAACAATAAGTAGTGGGTTCGAACCCAGCCAACCGCAATACTTTCTGTCTCCTGCTGATATGGAGGGAAGTGAAAATTTCTGTTTTTCATACTCCTCCGCTATTCTTTTCTGATTAATTTCGTTGCGGGATCCAAGACAGTCAAATCATTTCTCAGCTTCATTGTCTCGGCGCTTTTCTTGTGGTCGCCACTGTTGATTCTGGCTTATCAGAAGTTACAGTGGTTTGGGAATAGTGAGGCGGAGTTGACCCAAAAAAAAAACACCGCAAAACTTTGTTTAATTTATTTCATCACCACTGCTCTTAAAACGGTGTCAACCTATGAGGCTGGTTTCTGCTCAACCGGAGAATCCTGTGGATGCTTTCAATGTAAGGCCTCCAGCCAGCCCGTCGAGGCTGCGGGTTGTTCGAAAGACATACCGCGGCCTCTGCACAAGGGCTAAGAAGGAACATGGGTGGTTTTTAGTCAGTAGAGTCGTAGACTGACAATAATTTGATGATTTCCAACTCCCCAAAAAAAAAAAGGACTCCGACCCGGGTGTAAAACTAGTAGGCCAAGTGACAGCTCGATAAGTGCACCGCCTGTGGGCAGAAATGGGACAGCCATTTTTGTAGATTTTGGCCTTAGAACAGCTGCTTATCGCTCAGTTACCAACTACTCAACACATTTAAACTACTTTGTACCCTATTTGATAAAAGTAGCTCCAAATGAATCCACAAATGAAGTGCATTTTAACGTTCACTCATTAAGCAATCACGACTATAATTTGGGTAAATGCCCGAAATCGACTTTTTTACACATCTGAGCAACTTTTGGCTGCTTTTGTGCACTTTTACGGTAGCCTATCAGAGTAAATGCGTGCTTTTGATATTTTCTAAAATATATGAGGGTCGTTTCAAGTGAAATATTCTGTGAATATAATTGGAGTTTCTAATAATTTGTTCGCGATTGTTCGCTGTGGGTTTTATAGCTGAACTTATTTTGATAAAGCGTTGTTTTTTAGTTGTTTTATATAAAGGCTCATTGCGATCATTTGATATTGTATTGTTTAATTAGGCATTGCTAAATGCGTGGGCTATCAGAATAAATTAGCAAATTAGTTTATTGCTGATTATGATTTGCTTAATTTGAACTGTTTGCCACATAATCACATAACTAACCGCACATACAATACATGTGATTGTTGTTTCTGATCTTGAAATCATGTAGTTAAATAGGTAAATATGTTACTATTTACTTGGGCTACCGATGATATGACAAGAAAAGAGGTGTCTTATGAGATACGAGTTGAGATAACGGTAAGAAAACGATAATACTTAGGCTACTGGATAAATAGTTTTAAAGTCGCACTGTGACTAGGTACCTTTTTTTTTTGGACAGTGGGAAATCATCAAATAACTCATCCCGCCGGCACCGTGGGCAGAACGGTAAGGAGCTCGAATGTTAGACTCATACTGACTAAAAACCACGCGTGTTCCTTCGTAGCCCTTCGTAACGAGGCCGCGGTTTCTTTTTCAAACCATCCGCAGCCCGACGGGGCACGGTGGCTACCTTCATGGATGACTATATTAACATACCAAGACCTCTAAGTGCCTCAGTAACCACGTAAACCCATACGTTTGTACGTATAAGTTTGACAAATAGATACACACCATCATTATCAGTCCAGCCATCAGTCACTGCTGGGATTAGGCGTCTACTGTTTTCTGCCACACTGCCCGATTCCACCCGATGCGCGATAGGCAATCACATTTATAAAATACTGGTATTTAGACTAGACGCCAATCCCACCACAGTGGCTGGACAGGATTATGATTTGAAAAAACATCAATCAAAACACAGAAACTGGTTTTATTCGTCTCCTAAAGAATGTATAAAACCTACACGAGAAAATCTCATTGGCAGACAAAAAAAGGAACATACGAATGAGTCATAAATCCCATTAGCTCGCGTTTTCCATTAAAACTGTAAACAAAAACTGTAAACTAAACAGAGCAACGAAATTATTGCGAGAGTTTGTTTAACACTCGACGTGTGTTCGCGCTAACTACTGTTCCAATTTATATGTGGATAGACTAGCTTTTTAGTACTATTTTAATTTATCTATCTTACTTCTATATTTATAATAAGCAAAGCGGACTGACTGAGGATCAACGCACAGGCGAAACCCTGAGGGCTACAAACTTAAAATTTAGGCAAGTACTAAGGAAGGATTTTCCAAAATTCAACGTCCAAAGGGGTGAAAAAGGGGGGCAAAGTTTGTATAGAAAATCGTCATTTTCACGCGCGAATAAATAAAGTCTTAGTAGAGATACGATTTTTTTACGACTACCGACAGGTGTCTTGAAAACTGACAAATCATCGAAAATGGGGACACACGGAATGTCCTTCAAATAGAAGTCTCCGTGTCACATTATTAATGCCATATATTTTTGGTCAGCGACTTTTTCGTTTTAACCGTTTTCTGACACATTTTAATAACTGGCAACACAGTTTGAATAACGTTGATTTGTTCTGGTTTAAAATTTTCGGGTTTATGAAACAAGTTGGTAATAAATTGTTTTGGTACAAATACGTGTTTGGTTTGGGAAGGGATGGTTTAGCTTTTCCGGGTCAAGGGTCAAGATTGATGGCTTTTAAACATCATATATTAGGGGATGTTTTATATACTTATCTGCCATGTACTTCATCAGGGAGGTTACTTTTAGAGTGCTCTATATTTCAGAATGAGGAAGTGTTTTAATATTAAACCTGAAAACTACAATATTATCTTTATTACACCAAAACAATATTTTTTTGCGAAATAAGTAGGCTTAGTTTTCAAGTTTTTAACATAGAACTCTCTGGATAGATCCCGTATACAAACTACGCGCAACAGCGCACACATCACCGATCTTTAATCATCGATGGTCATGGTAAGAGCTTTTTGCAAATGATATAAAGCATAAGTACTTCCCGTCGGGGCTGCAGGATATTGTAAGAGATACCGCGGCCTCGAAATAAAGGGCTAAGATGGAACATGGTTGGTTTTTAGTCAGTAGAAGTCTGACACTTCCTTTTCCTCTGCTCAAGAGCGGGAGGGGTTATTTGATGATTTCCCATCCCAAAAAAAAAATGCATTAATACTTAGGTGTGCGAGAACAACGCAGGCCCGACAATAAGTCGTACGGCACTACTCAAAAAACATAAAAGAACACAAAAACTTAACTAGCATTTAGGAATCTACGTTCATTTTGATACTGTACTATGAATTGAGACCATCTGAATTGTCAGTACGAAGCTAGAATCTCCAGTAGCAGCGAACGGTCAGTAAAAAAGTCAATAAAAATATGATAAACCTATCAAACGCAAAACTCTTGGACAAAATATTCCTAAACATTCGTCTCCAGCGTTCCCCGTTCTGATATCAAACGATATAGCCAACGGCGCCAAACGTCGCGACAGAAATTCCCTTTTTTTTGTATCCCGGGATTTTATCCTTCGTGTTTAATAGTGATGTGCTTGGTTATCGATAGAGATTTAAGGTTGTCATCGACTCAACATAAAATGACTTAGTCAATTTATTGTTTTTTTTTCTTTAGATAAAGCTCTGAAGAGTGTTGACGTACTAATGAAACGCATTGTATTAGACTAACCTAATCTTAAACAAAGATGATTTAAACTTATTAGTTACCACGATGTCCTCATTTGCCTAGCCTAATTGATTTCAACACCATGATGTACTTGTGTATCTTTTTTATTCGGCTGAATCTAAATTATTTTACATACTTTGTCGATGTAATAAAGTCACATCACTAAACACGCAACCGCTGTTCTTTTTATCGGACAACGGAGAGTGGTTCACGATCACTTTTAGCCAATTTTACGTTTCAAGACTATCCTGGAACCCAGATAACTATGAAACGTTTCTCTTTAAAATTATATCGGTATTCACCCATTGTCTTAACAGCTAACAGCTTGACCAGGTGGTCTAAATGGTCACTTTGGAGATCATAAAATGAATTACGATAAAAAGCGTAAAATATACCTTTTAAAATAGTAACTGCGTCTGTGACCATTTAGGAAAATAGATCATACTTAATAGGAAAATAATATTAATGCAGTTGCAACATCGACTGAAAAACTAAAGAAGGAAAGAAATAGGGATGCCGACTGACTAAAAAGAATATGATTCTGTTTAGTCCGTCAGCGTCAGTTAGATTATCGAAAAATATTGGATATACTACGATTTTTTTATCAAATTATAAAAAAACAACGAAAATAAAACGCGTCTAAGATCATGAACGGGGGCTTGTGACGTCACTTTTAGGTAAAAAAATTACCTACTGAAATGTCGTCGTCTTAATTTTTTGTTTACGTAAAAAATAAAAAAAGTAGATTAAAAACTAAAAAACCCGACTGAAAAAACTGAAAAGTAAAAAACAAGCACATTTTAAATTAAACAAAACTTGGAAGCCTTCCATGTTGCTGACATCTTTTTGAGGCGCGCGTGGAACACGAACGTCGTCGTCATAAGACGGACGGATGGCGAGCTAGCCCATTACTCACCGTCCACAGGCCCGCGTCTACGGTGGCAGTCACGTAGCCCCCGACGGACGACCAGAGCATCTCCCGCGGTAAGGCATAGATAGTGCGTATTGTATAATTATGACTTGGTTCGGTGAAGGCAAATACCGTGAGTAAACCAGTATACTTGAGAGATACTTCTCGATACCATATAAGGCCAAGTTAAAGCTCCATGAGCGGCATAGAAACTCTAGCGGTTAGTGGTGGGTGGGCCTGTCTAGGGGTTAGTGATTAACCTGGTTGACACCCAGGTTTCTGCCACACGATTAATAAAGATTAGAAGGACTACGATTTACAACAACCAATGATTATTTTATTTCAGCAAACAATTGCGTCCACTATGTTTAACCCATATAAAGCGTCCTACTAATAGAGTATTTCACCAAATATAACTTATTAGTCCGTCTGTTAGATTATCGAAAAATATTGAATACGTGTTTTATGTTTTATCAAGTTAATAAAAATTGACGAAAATAAAACGCGTCAAAGTTCATGAATGGGGGCTTTTGACGACACTTTGTGGGTAAAAAAGTACTAACCTTGTGACGTCACACGACTTGACGCCACTTTTCGAAGCACTGTATCGTCTTCATCTTTTGTTTAACTGAAAATGAAAAAATACGTGTCCATTATTTTTGAAAATCTATCTGACGGACTAATATTTATTGGTGAAAAGTTCATTGAATCCAAGATTCCGTGCTCAATAGTGCCGCGTTTGCGATCAGTGTACCAACAAGGAAGGCTGCAAAATATGGAGCGCAGCGTCCAAAGAATAATTCACAAGAAAATCTATCTTTTAAAAATTCTCTTATACGCATTCTATGTTACATCGTCTTTATTCCTGCTCACAACCCACATACTATAAACATCCCGTCCATTGGGTCCACAACTTTATTCCTCTATATTTCGCTCACGACGCTATTTTTTTAAAAAGAATTTGTTGCGGCCATTCCTATATTTTTTACTCTTCTACTTTCTGTGGTACCGCTTTATTTTACGTTGTTCCAAGGAAATATTTCTGTGCGGAGTTTTAAGCGACATTTTGTTCGTAAAACTGGTCTTGTTCTGGGTAATGGAGCGGCTAATTTGTAATTAAATTTTGTGTGTGTCGTGGTAGCGTTGAGTAGTATATGTGCGGGTTTAATTTGAGTCTCACTCTTATATTGTTCATTGTTTATGGAACTTTCATCCTAAACATAACAATGTGACTATCATTTTGAGTTGCGAGTGTTCAAGTATGATTGCTGCACTCACATTTAGTAGTTAGTTGAAGGATTTTTTGTAAGCCCAGGAATGGGCCAATAAGGGCTGCCCCATTGCTTCATATTCTCACGATGTTGTACTTCTTCTCGCCAATTGGCAAGGAAGCCATTCAAGATATCCCTACATCTTCTCCTCGGTCTGCCGCGAACCTGTCTAGCTGAAGGATAATGTAGTATGTGTTTGTGCCAAATAAAAATGTTTTCTTCCTTTCTAATTTCACAAAAAAAAAAAAAAATCTGGGTTTCAGGTCAAAAGTAGAAAAAAAAATAAAAGACTCTCAAATAACAAACAAAAGACGTCTACTGGACCAACCTATATTTCCCTCCCTCAGACATCCGTAGATTTTCCCTTCTGATTGCCCTGATTATAGTATCAAAGAGAGCATGAAACCGAACAAGCCCTTAATAACTCATAAATTGAATTGTTTTACAAACAAAATACTTACTTGCATTCCCAAATGACACAGATAAATAATTTATGAAGCAAATTAGGTAAATATTTTCGCCTTTTCGGGATTCGAATTCGATCGCTATTTGGAAGGGAAAACAGAAAACCAATAAAATTTGTTGGTTTTATGATTTTACCATTACATAACATACATGCCATTACACATTAATAGTTTAACCTTGTTGTTGTTTGTTTGTTTTAGTCAATTAAACTAAGAAGAGTTATTGTAGTGTCATAAAGCGGGCGGTGATGGCAGCCCCGACAACGTGGGTAGGGGCAAATAATAATACTATTGCAGTGTTGGTGTCACTTCACTGTCAGACATCAAAGAGAACGGTTGTTACTATCACTGGGCGTTGGATGTACCCAAAATACAAAACTTGTGTTTTATCACACTATCACACTAATATTATAAAGACGAAAGTTTGTGAGTGTGTGAGTGTGTATGTTTGTTACTTCTACACGTACAAACTACTAAACGGATTTGAACGGGTACACAGATAGTTTATAACCTGGATTAACACATAGGATAGTTTTTATCCCGATTTTATATTCCCGTGGGATAATTTTCGAGTTGTACCGGGTGAAGCCGCTGGCAACAGCTATTTATTAATATGTACAAACTTATTTGTGACCTATACCTTATTTGTAGAGTAAATGAACACCACAATGTTAGATTATCAGATTTTTATGTGTTGTCTACCCAGGGGCGTGCGCCCTATATAGGCTCTTAGGCTTAGCCTACCTTACCAACTGAGCATTTCTTATAACTAATTAACGATGCAATAAAATAACACTAGGTATGTACAAATTAATCATAAAAAAGTTCAAACTCCTGTTAAAATACTTATAGCAATTTTTCGCGTCCCACTAAAACTCATTGACAAGGATTACGATTAGTACGAATCTTATAGACACACACTCGACTTGTCTAAAACCCATTCATAATTGTATGCACACAGCGTCACATCGGTACGTATGGCCGTGTCTATGAACCGCACACATACATATATTTTCGCAATTTTAACGCAGCAGCTCCTACGACTGTAGCTGAGTGGGCTGTGATTGGCTGCAACAACACAACCAATCTATAACCCGCGAAGTTCAAAATTTGCATTTTTATGCAATTTGTAGGCCAGTGCTAGGTTGTATGTTGAATAAAATATGACTACATACGTCTTAAAACCGGGAATCATATTTTAATGAACATATAACCTAGCACTGGCCTGTAAATTGCAAAAACGTAAGGAAATTTTAATTTCGCGCTTCACGAACTTCGGGCTTCCGTGCATAGAGCGCAGCACCTGTTTAGTTCGATGTTCGCAATGTTGTCAACTTGTCACCTCATTCATTGGATTTCGTATAATCCTGCAAAAAATGTTGACCGCTGTTGTGAACAAACTCGATATGAAAATGATGCAATTTTATTTGCTAGTATTTTTCTATCGACAATAATAACCTAGAAATTATTTTTTACGTAAGAGGAAGACATTACTGTTTCATTGTTGTGACAAGCAATATATAATGCGATTTTGTTTTGAAACCGAAAACGTACAGTTAACGTTATTAACAGTAGTGTAAATATTAATTTTGTTGTGTATTACTTGTTTATTCACGTAACAAATAACAATGGTATTTACTTGTGAAGTTTGAAAGGTAATAAGTGTTCTCAATTATCGGTCAGTGGGTCGTCTTAGGGGCGGATCGTATAATGATAAGATTCAAGTTGTATCTAAAGGTAGACATGTACCCGAATTACGAAAATTTATCCAAAATCTTGCAAGTTACGTGTTCTGTAACTATCACCCACTCACTTAAATGAGATATTTGAGGTGGCCGAATCTTTCTTCTGTTTGCATCGTCATTAGAAAATCGTGAGTTAAACCTTGAATAATGTGGTGAGTTTTTGAATTGTATTTAAAAGTTTGGTTTTTACAGGCTTACTTTTTATTTTTTTGCTGTCATTTATTCGTAGCCTACCCATCGTGGGGGACCACTGCACGCCACTGTGTCTACCTACCATAAAGATAATTAAATTAATAAAAAATAACGTAACATCACAACGGTACTCCTCATGACAGGCCGAGGTGTGCCTAATAGTCCACCCATTTCGCCAGTAATATTTAAGCCCTATGTTATAGGCCTTTGTTTTAATAAATCATCATTTCCTGATTCTCTAAGTACATAATTCAAAGTTCAACTTCTGTCATACCTCTTTTAGGTATAAAATCAGAAGTAACACTCGCAATGATTAAAGGGCCGTTCTTTGAGATATCTTCCTTGAATATATAACTAAGTAATTTATTTGACGAGAAAAAATACAAGCGTACCGTCTGAAATATCTGCTTTATTTTCTTCTGACGTTTTTAGACTCTGAGAAACTTCTTTAAATAATTTTCATGTTTGTATTTTGAATAGGTAAACATTACAAGCTGTTATATATAAGAAGCTGTTATATTTAGGTGAATTTTGCTCACTAGGGGATTTTAATTTAAATGAGCCGTACTGCTGTTCTATTCATATAACTATGAAAGGAAAAATCCCTAGAAGCAAGCACATAGGATCTCGTCCGACTACGAAAGACAAACGCCAATTCTCCATTTATTACCAAAACTGACCAGATTTTTCAAAAACTTGGTTGAATTGATTTACTAAATTCCTTCATGTAAATAAGCGAAAAAAACGAAATGTTTATTCTAATTTAAAGACCACATTTTTAAGACACAAATAAAAACAATCATAAATAGTAATAAATATTCCAAATAGTAGTTAATGAAGTAATATTTGTATTGTAATGTATTTACGGGCTGGTGTCCGAAACTCACGTGGAGTGTTTTTGAACCAACGCGCGTATTTTGCGTACGGTAATATGTAATAATATTGTTATTATATTATAGCTAGCTTATGTTTTCCCACTGCTGAGCAAAGGTTTCCCTCAATGGGCCGCGGGTTGTACACTAGTTATCGCGGCCTCGACATAGAGGGCTAAGAAGGAACATGGGTGGGTTTTAGTCAGTAGAAATCTCGACACTCCCTTTCGCTCTGCCCAAGAGCGGGAGGGGTTATTCGATGATTTTCCACCCGCCAAAAAGTCTCCCTCAATTCCTTCCAACGGTCACGATTCAGTGCAACGTCTCTCCAATTCTCAAGGAAGTATGTAATAATAAGTATCTCAAATATATAGTAATAAATATCACAATACCCTAAGCATCAATTCAACAACAAATTAAAACAACAGAAACCCTCAATTCCCATCTCCTGACTTCCTAAACGATGCAAATCTCCTAGCTAATCCATCTCAGGCTTGCACTGACAAATTGAGAGGGTTACACCACTTAAACTACCAGATTGCGAGATTATCCTCCCCGGAAGATATTATTTAAATTGCCTTGTAAAGGAAGATAATGCTCGATGTAAAATGTGGATTTTGGAACTCAATATCGACGAGTTAGGGTTGGATCTTAAAATTTTACGGTGGACACAACTGTTGGGAGCATTCGAAGTGGAATTGTAGGCTCTGGTTGATTATTGCGTCTGGATAGTGGATAGGTATTGGAACTCTTTGGCTGTAATAGGCTTTTCTTTATCAGTAAAGACAACTTACCTACTTTTAGCTGATCATCATCATCATTTCAGCCAAAAGACGTCCACTGCTAGACATAGGCCTCCCCCAGGTGAAGCCACATTGACCGGTCCCGTGCGTCTTGCATCCAGCGGATCCCCGCAACCTTCACCAGATCATTGGTCCACCTAGTTTGAGCCCTTCCAACGCAACGTCTTGCGGTTCGCCGTCGCCATTTCAGAAAATTTCGGCCCCATCGGCCATTTTGCAAACAATGTGCCCTGCTCATTGCCACGTAAGTCTGGCGATTCTTCGGGTTACGTCGGGAACCTTGGTTCTCATGCGGATGTCCTAATTTTCTGATTCTCCGCAACTGATCATGCCTACTGTTTCTATATTTTTTTTGTGTACGATTGCTACACCTGCTATGTTTTTGGATATTCTTAAAGAAGCTTGAAGCCGTGCTGTTCGAGGTTGGTCCATGCATGGGTGATCATCATTACATAACGAGCTACCTTGTTGCCTCGGAAATCTTTCAGCATTAAACTGTTGACCCGGCTGTAATAGGGATTTTTACTGACTTAAAAAAATATGATTTTAATTAGTCCGTCTGTTAGATTATCGAAAAATATTGGATACATATTTTTGTTTTATCAAATCAATAAAAATTGACGAACATAAACGCGTCAAAGATTTGAGTGGGGGGGGGGGTTGTAACGTCACTGACCGCTAAAGAATGTCATACTAATGTCTGAAAAAATGACGTCACGCGAGTTTTCAAAGCACTGTATCGTCTTCATTGTTTTCTTACGTGAAAAAAGAAAAAATACGTGTCCAATATTTTTTGGAAATCTATCCGACGAACTAATTAGATTTTTTTGTTAACTACCCTATTGATAGATCTTGGACTGTCGTTGCGAGTAACCAGAAGCCGAAAATCTGACATCCAGTTTAAACTGAAATGCAGACTGTCGGCTTAGTACCTTTGATAAATCAAAGGGGTACCATTTTACCGAGTTACTGGGTTGTAAAGATCAGAGCAGTCGGTTCCTGTAAATTACTGGTACTTAGCTAATAATAATGATTTATTTTTCGCCACAATATAGGTACATCAGAGAGGTATCAATGCAAAAATACGTAACAACAATAATTATACTGTGGGAGACTGGTGCCTAAGCTAGGCCGTGAGGTCTGTATTTCAAGACACCAGGTCTCCACCCTTTATAATACAATATAACAATACAATATAATAATGAATGCGGTAAGAATTTACTACAAGCGTACGATTTTTAGCTGTATCCAATTAGACAGAAAACTACCCCCAATATAGTTGTGAAAACATAATCATGACCAATGAAGATGTTTTTGATTAATAAAGGTTGTGAATGTACGACGCAGTGTTGAAAATCATCCCATCAATAGGGGATCGGACAAAAAAAACTAATTAGTCCGACAGATAGATTTCCAAAAAATATTGGACACCTATTTTTTATTTTTTAACATAAACAAAAAATTAAGACAATACAGTGCTTCGAAAACTCGTGAACTCTTCGAAAACGTCATATGATAGTACATTTTTTACCTACAAATGACGTCACAACCACATCTTATCTTCGTCAATTTTGATTAATTTGATAAAACAAAAAACACGTATCCAATGTTTTTCGATAATCTAACTGACGGACTAATTAGAATCATATTTTTTTGACTCAGTCCGATCCCCTATTTTCAAGCTCAGTTTATATCTGCTCTTCAAAGCACAGCAAAGACCGAGTAGATAATTGCTGTATTTCAGTATTCACTCAGTGTTTATGTATTTTTGTTGTTACTTTATATTAGTTGAGTATCACCATATTATACGTTCCATGCCCTACTGATAAGATAACAAAAACACATCTCCACCTCTAACACGATCAATCTGATTATGCCACCACCTACGCTAAGCTGTGACATATGGTAAAAGATAACAATTTTTGGGATCTTACTGTGATTCTGTTAGAATATCCAATGAGCCAAATTGGCTAACATCAGGTGGTAGGCGTAGGAAGACTGTAGGCGTTGTAGTAAACTCAGAAAGTAGGTTTTATATTTAAACTTAGCCAGTTATAACGGTGTGTGGGAGTAAATGTGTTAGTGCAGCTGGTGAATTTGCGATAAGGCTGCCGAAAAGGTAGTTTTTTTGTGTCTCTTTTATAACTGATTTTGTAGTAAAGTATTACTTTATTATTATACTAACAGTAACTGTTTCTCGCGCCCTTCGATCGCTTGAAATGATTATAAATACGAGTATGTTACTTCGTAATTACGTGGAAGCTGTTAACATTTTTTTAACCGACTTCTAAAAAGGGTTATATTATAATTCAACTGTATGCTTTTTTGTAATTCCGGTCTATTGTATTTCTTCATATTTGTTAGGCGTTGTACGTGTATTACTTTTTTGTGTCATTTTGTATGTTTGTCAAGTTTCTGCGACAAATAAATATTTTTTAATTTATTTCTAATTTGAGTTGGATTTTATTTTCAATTTCAAGGGTTTTAATTTTATAGCACGTTTTTAATTTTTGTTTTCTAAAATTCAAGTAGTCTAAGTTATTCCATTAAACGCAACCTAACTTGAAGTCCAAGTTCCGTTAAAAAAGATTAGCTGGAACAAACAGACAGACAGACAAAATTGTTAAAATATTTATTTATTTCTTCCACTTGTAGAAAAAAATCATACATTATTCCAACAATATCTATTCATAATTTTATCGTAATATCAAAATTAAACCGTCTCCGAGCACTGAAGGACACTATACTCCAGTAATCCAATTAGCACCAAAACTTAATTGTTGCGTTGAAACTTCGGCTGCACCACGGAAGTGGGTCAATTGTGACAATAGCCTACATGTACCATTCATTATCTTATTTCACTCTTAAATTTGAGATTTTCTCGTTTCTTGAACAGTAATTCTATACTTTAGTTGAAGAAGAGTTAGTAGGTTCCCCAGAACGATAAAAAATAAGTTTTTGCTGCGTGAAATGGAGGTTAAGTTAGGGCTGCCAGAAATCCATTACCATCCTGTATAAGACGATATACTTAGGTACTAAAATTACAAGGCTTTGAAGACTAATGCAGTTCTTACTAGTAGCTGTACGTGTTTTTAAAGATGTCTTAATTATGTCTCCGAGTTTTGTGGTTCTATGACATGCCGGTTTCCTCGATGTTTTCCGTCACCGTTTTGAGAGCGGCGGTGATGAAATAATACACACAAAATAATGCACCTGCTTGGGCTCGAACCCACGTTCGTAAGTCGCGGCCGCCATCACTGGGGCACCACTGCTATTTTTTTTAGTGAGAGACAAAACCGACTAATATTGCCGTAGTAGGTAATAATCCCATGAAAACTAGTAGAAAAAACCAAAGATTACATTCCTCTACTCCCAACCAAGAACAAAGAAGTTCATTGAACTAAAACTAACTAACGTAGCTCAGACGACGTGCTCGACGGAGGTAATATCCGCCGTCTGGTAAACATTGTGCACAGGTGACACAATATCATGTAGGTAGTTGGAACACACTTACCTAGACAACTTGATACTTTTAGTGATCTTGCTTCTTTAGACACCTTGATACTTTTAGTAGTGGTGTTATTTTATAGGCATACAAGATGTAAATAAGCAGAAATTAAAAGCCTTTCACGATCAGAAAAGTTTTTTGCTAACTTACTTTGAAAATTCGATATTTTACATAACTCGTGATAATTATGTTTAAGTGAGGGACATCGCCGGGATTGGACCCCTTTGAAAGACGTAGACTGATCTTAATTGTGGCGTTCTTCAGAAAGGACAGGTGTGAAGTACTCGTAACCGGCGTGCGTGTATGGCCAGCAGGGCCATTGCGTATCTTTAGAATGACAGTGGCTATCATATAGTGTCCATTAATTAACTGTCAAATGGTTCCATTTTGCACTAAACCATAACCAAATTGACAGTTAATCCATGGAAATTATGATAGCCACTGACATTTAAGAGATACGCAATAGCCCTGCAGATGTCTGAATGTGGACGAGACAAAAGGAATATGTAGGGACCGTAGCAGGTAGTGTTCTGTAGCCTCTGTCAACACCCGTCAGAAAAAGAGTGAATTTATGTATGTACGTATGTTTTCTCCATGTTTGTTTTCTTTGCGTGACTTTTTGCTAATTTGTGTAATTTATGAATCGAACCCAGAATTCCTACGACGTTGAATTATCCTACTAATATTATAAACGCAAAAGTTTGTATGTATGGATGGATGCATGCTTGTTACTCTTTCACGCAAAAACTACTGAACGGATTTGGACAACACTTGGTGCACAGATAGTTTATAACCTCTATTAACACATAGGATAGTTTTTATCCCTATTTTATCTTCCCTTGGGTTCAATTTTCAAGCTGTAGTGGGCGAAGCCGCTGGCAACAGCTAGTATTATTATACAAACTTTATTAGTATTTTTTATAATAATTATACTTAAGGACGAAGGTCGCGAGACTCAGCCAGTTAAAACATAATAATCATGACACAAAAATCTTCGCACAAAGAAGCGACAGTACACTTACACACACACAGACACACACACAGTATTTTTTTTGTTTTTCCATGCTTGTTGTATTTTTCTTTTTATATCTGTTAAGCGTTGTTTGTGTATTGTTTTTTTCCTGTATGCACGGTATGTTTCTGCGACAAATAAATATATTTTTTCTTTCTTTCTTTACTTCAATTTCTTGTGGAACTAACTGAATGTTGAGACTAAAAAGCAATTCGATTGACATGGAACCTATCCAATTCTGCTGATATAAATTTAACATTGCTTTAACTTAGTATCTGATTATGTTCCGCAAAGTTTTTGAGCAGCGTGCCAGAGGAAATTGGCGTTCGCTTTAGATTTTTGGGCGACGGTCATAGATTTTCATTTTGCTAGTCCGACAGTGGTAACATTTTGACCTTCAACTAGCCTAATATCGTGCGGAGTATACATCGTGATAGATTTGTAGATACCTACGGACTTTGTTACACAAACATCATCATAACCATATCTGCCAGCTGGGCCTCCCCTTTCTGCTGCCATACTTTCCGGTTAACCCAGGGGTATCTTAAACCCAGGTGATTCCCGCGACCACTAACATGCTATCAACTTTATAGGGTGTAAAAGTACTGCAAACGAAGGGCACCTGTTCTCCCCAACCACTGCGATAATTTTTTGTTCTAGACCATACCTGGGAACCAATAGTTACGGAGACATTGAGGGTCAACGTTCCAAATTTTTCACAGATGTTTTTGTAAATACCAGTTTGTCAGGTTATACCTTTACTTAAATTTCTTCCATGGCCCATTTACTATTCAAAGCACCCACTAACACAATGTTTCAAGAGTGCAACATTGAGTTTTAAAGTAAAATGTGATTTTTGATGCCAAAAAAAAGTCGTTTCCCAAGATTACATATTTTGATGTACAGAACGCTTGGTTCACGGATGTGTGAAGGGTTAATTTACACCCTGCATAGCTACAACCCCATCCCCATTTAAATTATAAAGCGATCCACAGAATACATCGGGTAGATGTATTCTGTGGATCGCCCACACAACCCACCAAGTTTCAACTGTATAGTCCTAATAGTTTCGGAATAAAGTGACTGTTACATTCGGACGGACAGACAGATAAACATGACGAATCTACAAGGGTTCCGATTCTTGCCTTTAGCTAAGCAACCCTTTAAACAGAATTGGCGAAATGTGGGTGTAATATTAAGTACACCTCTACCTTTAATCCACTACAGGCGTAATATTATGTTCTCTTTCGCTGCCCTCACGTAATATCGATTTCCTAAGTTCAAATGGTCGCTTTTTGTCTAATTCTAAGTTTATTTGTATCTAAATACTTTTAGTGTAATACTTAGTTAATTTTGTACTATAGTTTCTATATTACCCTCTACAAAACCAACATTCTCATACAAATAAAAACACCGAAACCAACCGTTGTCTTGCATCTTGTCGAAATATCGTGGGATATGAGAAAGAGCAATCACTTAGCGAAATGACTAGCGCTCAACGAAGTGAATTGGAGGGTAAGTACACTCTTTATGGAACTGACGACTTTTGGCCGAGTTCGGAGAGACAAATGGTCCATGTGTACTGTTTGAACTTGTAATAGGCAAATAAACAAAAAAAATCTAATTAGTCCGTCAGATATTTTCATTGTTGGTTTACGTGAACACTTTTTTCACGTAAACCAACAATGAAGACGATACAGTGCTTTGAAAAATCGTGTGACGTCTCATTCTAAGACATTAGTATGGCACTTTTTACCGGTCAGTGACGTCACGACCCCCCACTCAAATCTTTGACGCGTTTTAATTTTTTTTATTTATTTGACATAACAAAAAATACGTATCCAATATTTTCCGATAATCTAACAGACTGACTAATTAGATGCACATTTTTTTAGTCAGTAAACATCCCTATTGAATGTGTTTTTAGGGTTTTTAATGATGATGGGGGAATTTCTTGAAGATTTTTGTCTTCTTTTGACAAATAGGTAGCCAAGTAAATCGCCAGTGCTATGTTTAATTATTTGTGTCCTCTTAAGTGTTTGGATACTTTTTAAACAACAAGCTGATACCTGGGGCTTCGCCCGCATCTAGTTCGGTAATTGTCCCACTGGGATGCACCGTGATAAGAAGTATCATGTGTGTGGAGTACTCCCTCCCTCCACAAATAAGGTATGGATCACGAATAGGTTTGTACATATTAGTAATAAAATACAAGGTTTGTATTTTGGATACATCCAACGCCCAGTGATCGCAACAACCGTTCTCTTTGATGTCCAACAGTGAAGTGACACCCACTCTGCCATAGTATTATTATTTGCCTCTACGCACATTGCCCGCTTTATGCACATTTATTTAAAGTCAATATAATTATGATTTTATAGCAGGACACCACAATGTGTTTAAAACTTACACAATATACTACACACAATGTACTAAAAGTTTATTAAACTTGAACCATTTCTTATTTCATCAAGCAGATAGATATTTACTGTGGACCAGCTGTTACCGGCTACTACTATTTCTTTGTTTTAAGGGGCTTAATATTTTTTACAGAAACTAAAATAAAAGCTTAATAACTCCTTATAGTAATATGGGTAATAATCTGAAATAAATGAATTAATAATAAAAATAAACCTAACTGTCAAAATGAAAGTGTACTATCAGTTCATCCTCTTTCTTACCTTTCGGTAATTACAGCCGTGTTATAACATCACGGCTGTAATTACGTTAATTTTGTTATGTTAACTCCTTATTACACCAGCTAAAAGTACCGTCTTAACCGGTCCAGTCGTTTTCGAGATTAGCTAGAACAAACAGTCAGATGGACAAACAAACAAAAAATATTTAAAAAAAAAGGTTTTTTTTGCCACATACGGTATTACTTTTATATGCATTCAGTAAAAAGCTAAAATGGTATTTTGAAATTTCAAACTAACACTTCAAATCTTATTCATTTGTATAAATAGCGAGTAAACGTTCATTTATTCTGTCGTCTTTACAGGAATATTGCCAGGCTTCAAGAATCAACAAAAAAGCTGTTCTTTAAAACCAATGATATATTAAAACTATAGATACGTTCTCCGCCCCCAAAAATTACAACATGAAATGAAGCTAATTGGCCACATCGCGCTTAGTTACGCACCAACCTCTCGCGCGATGCTACGTTTGTTCTTAATTTAATTCGTGTGTGTAAATCTGCGCAAAACATAAAGAAAACAGGCATCAACAGACATCCCGCTGTACGGTGTCATATTTGCTTTCCATTTCTTTACGCGTAAAAGTAGTTATATAACATTTTCGCCGTTTTTAAGCGCCGCCATGTTAGGTCATGACGTGTCTATATATAATACGTCATTGTTTAAAACGTTTTATTTATCCTCCCACGGGCTCAATGACCAGATAAATATATTTAGCTGAATAAAGCCAAATCTACGAATATTACAAAGATACGACCCTCGTTAATGATATAAAGATACGTTTCAAAGTCTAAAAGCAAAAGATATTATTTTGCAGCTGTTTCTAATCTAAACACACTTTTTTCTCTCCGTTTAATGAACAGGAGTAGAATCATGTGATCTACTGCGAAGTCTGAATAATCGTCAAAAAGATGAATATAATTTTAATCAATTAAGTGAGAATTAGATTCTTAGCACCGATCCCTAATCATGATCATCAACCTAAAAATGTTCCCACTGCTGGGACACAGCCCTCCTCTCTTTGAGAGGGAATGGGCTATAATCTACCACGTGCATCCAATGCGGAGGATACCCAATCCATTTGCTAAACGTTTATTGGTGCCACATTATTCAATTTTTTTTTCAGTTGGGAACTCATTAAATAACCCGCTCTTCGGCAGAGCGAAAGAAGTTCTACAGACTAAAAACCACCCATGTTCCTCCGGCCCTTTATGTCAAGGCCGCGGTATCTCTTACAACATCCCGCAGCCCGTCACATAATTCCCAGACCTAGTGACTTAACGTTGAATTAAAGAAACTACTATGAAAAGAGATAAGACAAAAGTCCGTTATTTTTTGTTGACCGACTGGGTGCAGAATCGTTTTAGACTCTATGTTCGGAGCAAAAAGGGTGGTTCATAAAAATTAAGTAATTTTATGACATACCTATAATCCCCGAAGAGCTTTACCCAATAGTACATACATATTTAGCCATTTATGTTTAAGTCCTTGTAATAAACAAATCTATGGCCACCAACTGGGCACAAATCCAGATTCCGTCACTGTTACTGAATAATTTCTGATGACAATCTCAATAACAATAGCGATGTTAACTGACTTTAAAAAAAAATAATTCTCATTAGTCCGTCTGTTAGATTATCGAAAAACATTGGATACGTATTTATTGTTTGATCAAATCAATAAAATTTGACGAAGATAAAACGCGTCAAAGTTTTGAGTGGGGGTTGGTGACGTCACTGACTGTAAAAAAATGTCATACTAATGTCGTATGATGTCACACGAGTTTTCAAAGCACTGTATCGTCTTCATTGTTTGTTTACGTGAAAAAAGAAAAAATACGTGTACAATATTTTTTGGTAATCTATATGACGGACTAATTAGATTTTTTTTGTTACTACCCTGTTGTCTGCCACGGAAATCTACTAGAAAACAAAAATTACTAAGTCCTTGTGAATATTAAAAACGTATATTTTGAAATTATTAAGCTGTATCATTAGTTCACAAATGTTATAATAAAATTGCATACACGATTGCAAATGTACAACCATTAAACATACTCCAAACATACCCTCATGCTACCCCAAGCAATCCTTGTTTACAATTCAAATAAAACATAATTTATAATGAGATTCGATAAAGGTTTATAAAAAAGAACATGCAACTCATTACAAAGCACATCAAAATAAATTACATACTTTAGCACGTGGATTATAGAAATCTGGATAAGTAAAAATTTGTACTCACCACATGTATTTTAATATTGTACTAAATTATTATGACAACAATGGACCTTGTCTGTGTCAGTTTGGTCGTTGTATATGTACTTGAGTTATGTGAATTATGAGTAGTGCACATTAAGGTTTAAATTACAATGTATGATGCACGCTCGTGGAATGCAGTAAGTATATCATGTCCTCTTTATGTACACACAGTCGTAGTTATTCGGACACAACTGTAAACGCGAAATTATTCGACGTAGTCAGTCATGACATCAGTAAATGTCATGGCTGAATCTCATTACCAAAAACATGCATCCATTGTAATAGGACGGGAGAGCCCAGAGGGCAATAACTTGATATTGGAGTGGGTATATGATCAGAGAAAGAAAATATTTTTGGAAAGTTGGGATCTTGCGTGTAGCGTCTTCTTTCAGACTACATTCAAAACAATAATTAACGAAATATTTATTAAGGTTCATTTTCATCTCATCGACGAGGGCCTGGCTCAAAATGACTTCATTCACTTCAATAAATAATCTAATCTGACCATTGCTTGAATTAAGAATTTTATTTATTTGTAAGAATGCAGTTGCACATTGTATGGTGTTAGGTTTGTTAAAACATTTCTTACATTCTACCATATTATCTAATGTACAAATATAATGTTAGTTTTACAGTTTTTAATTGATCTTAAGATAATATTTTAATGAACACCATGTCACTTTTATAATAAATATTAGTTGTAAACATCACATTCTTGCTTATACTTGGCATAAACTCTTTAATAATATATTTGTACAAAATCTATAGAGGAAATGTAGTTGTACTGTCGAACAGACAGCTGACTTTTCTCAATGTAGGACATACTTAACTTATATTAAAAATATAGATATTCATATTCCTATTAACATTTCTACAATCTAAGCCCATAACATTATCCCTTTTGTAATCACAATAATTTAGCGCGACAGTTTCGGTCACCTTTAGTCTTTTAGGTCTTTGCCCTGTGTGAGCCTAAATTTTACGTTGACACCCCGCTTGCGTAAGGTAAAGCTTAAAATAATTTAATGTTATAAGAATGGCTTAGAGGATTGCGCTTAGAGGTGCAGATCTTCCATTTATTTCTGGATTACTTTTGTTGAATATGTTTTTAAGAAACGTTTCTGGGGTGATTTTCCGATAACTATGTCTGAAAAATAACATAATATCACACCTGTATCCTTCGAAGGTCTAGACAGTCCAATGTTATAGGGGGCAAGTCTATTGATATAATACCATAAAACACAATCCCCGAAGCGACGCGGGCCTGTGGACAGTGAGTGATGGGCTAGCTCGCCGTCCGTCCGTCTTATGACTACGACAGGCCATGTCGATGTTCCACGCGCGCCTCAAAGAGATGTCAGCAACATGAAAGGGGCCCGCAAGGACCGACGCCCGTCGGGGCTGCGGGATGTTGAAAGAGATACCGCGGCCTCAACATAAAAGGAACTTGGGTGGTTTTTAGTCAGTAGAAGTCTGACACTCTCTCTCGCTCTGTCCAAGAGCGGGACGGGTTATTTGATGATTTCCACACCACAAAAAAACAATGTTTACGCTGAGGAGTATCCTACTAATATTATAAATGTGAAAGTTTGTGAGAATGGATGTGTGGATGTTTGTTACTCTTTCACGCATAAACGGCTGGACCGATTTGGTTGAAATTTGGTATGTAGATAGGTTATACCCTGGATTAACATATAGGATAGTTTTTGTCCCAATTTTAGAATCCGTGGGATAATTTTCGAGTTGTAGCGGGTGAAGCCGCTGGCAACAGCTAGTCTCATATACACACATCAAAAGTGTCTAGGGATCAAGCATTTTTATGCGGATTTCTTGAGATTGAGATGTGGCTTTGTAATAAATTTATGATTTTATAAATTTATATGGATCCTTTTTGGTGCATTTCATAATTTGAATCAGGAACTGTGAATCAAATTCGAGTAAAAGATAAAAATCAGCTGTCAATATTTTCCCTATAAAAACATACAACGCATTGAAGACATTATTAGTGCTACTGTTTCCCTACTACTGATTAAAACCAACGTTATTATGGAGCGGCGACGTCATTTAAGCAGGGAAGAAATGCTCAGAGCCGTGGGAATGATAGAAGCTGGTTCCCGGCAACGTACTGTGGCTTTAGCTCTGAATACAAGTCAGGGTGTTATCAGTCGACTTTGGACACGTTACCGAAGCACTGGTACCGTGGCTGAGCGCCATGGAGGACGGTATCGCTGCACCACACGGAGACAAGACCGATACATTCAAATCTTAACTCGAAGAGCTCCAACAATAACCGCCATGATGTTAGCCGTGAGGCTTCATCACTCTTCAGGGAACTTAATTAGCGACCAAACAGTCAGAAACCGCTTGCATGAAGTGAACCTTCATTCCCGAAGACCGCTACGGGTACCACCTATAGCAATGCACAATCGTAGGATTCGATATCAATGGGCTCTTGAACACAGAAATTGGGCAGAAGAACAATGGCGTTTCGTGTGCTTTTCTGATGAGTCTCGTTTTGGTATGAGACCGGATACAAGACGTATACGACACTGGAGAACCCCTGGACGCCAACAGCGATTAAAATCCTGCCAGGAAGTCCATCCTTATAGTGGTGGAACCATCATGGTATGGGCGGGTATTTGGATCGGCGGAAGAACTGAGTTGATTTGGATCAGAGGCAACCTCAACGCTCAAATTTATGCTGAGACGATTGTATCAGACGTCATCGTTCCTCTACAAGTGCAAATCGGTCCCTTATTTCAGTTAATGCATGATAATGCACGACCGCACACCGCAAGAGTTGTAAGACAGACTCTCGCCGCAGCTAACATCAATGTCCTGCCCTGGCCTGCTCAGTCGCCAGACTTGAACCCGATTGAGCATGCATGGGATATGCTACAGAGAAGAGCTCTGCCGAATATGGAGGGTATCCAGTCGCAAGAAGACCTTTTTTTGTTGTTGCAACGAACATGGGCGGCCATTCCACAGCGTGATTTGGATGAACTCATTTTGAGTATGCCAAACCGATGTTCTTGTGTTGTTAGTGTTCGCGGTAGAAACACGGATTATTAATTGTTTAAGTTACCCAATAAAATTTTAAAGAAAACTGTTATTTCAGTCTTTTTTTCGAACTTTAATGTTAGTGGTTCAAATGTCAAAAATCCCTTTATTAGGAAAATGGCAAATTTCTTTATTAATGCAAAGGTGACTTGGTTTATCGTTACTGTGACAAACGAAAACACTTTATTTGATGAATCCTTAAAGAAAATTTTAATTAATATCAATCAGGAGAAAAGTTATTGCAAAAATATATGTTGATCCCTAGATACTTTTGATGTGTGTATGTATAGTACACCCACATTTAGCCAGTAATGGTGTAAGTCTCATGTAAAAGGAAATGCAGGCTCTGTGGTTGCCACTGATTATATTCCTCAAGGACAATTCTTATATCACTTTATTCAAACCAGGAATTAAGTTCCGGGAAACAGAAACCTTATAGGACCAATTTGTAGTCCGTCTGTCAAGACCCCTTTTCTCAGGAACACGTGAATACCTCCACGCATTCGTAATTCATGAATATTTAATATTATAGCCTGCTTTACTTCATATTGTAAATTATTTGTATGCTCACATTGGCTCTGGACCTACCACATTCAAAACTATACCAAATTTAAAATAGGACCCGAAATGAACTTAGAAAATATCTAGTCCAACATTTTCAGGTCTAGTTATCCTTCAAAAAGCCTTGCGCAGCATAAATAAAGTCTTATCTCTACCGTTTTCCCGTTCCTGAAAAATAAATACTCAGTGGAGTAACCACTGAGTAGGATAAAGTCGTCACATAAATAATTTAATACCCAACTTGTTCAAAGACAAGATTTTAAACCACTTAAAACAAGAATAATAATAATAATAATAATAATAATATTCCACAACTATCACACAACGCCATCTAGTCCCAAGCTAAGCAGAGCTTGTGTTATGGGTACTAGACAACTGATAAACATACTTATATATTTCTAAATACATACATATTATAGATAAATTACACCCAGACACAGAACAAATGATCGTGCTCATCACACAAACATTTGTCCTGGGTGGGAATCGAACCCACGACCTCCGGCATAGCAATTAGGGTCACTAACCACTAGATCAACAGGCCAGTCATAACATTAAAACTAGATTTCACACCGAGCTACATACATTTTTAGTTTTTCTGAGAATCACAGTAGTGGAGCGTTTCATGAATTTTAAATAGTTTGTTTCATTGTCCGCAATTCTTTGAAAGCTTTTGCCGGAAAATTTTATAATTTCGTTGCTAACCAGTTTTAGAAATTTGAATGAAATGATGATGTGTGTGTGTATGAATGAATTTTAAATGTGAAGTGAACTAAGTAAATAAATCATGAATTTCTTTTTTCTTTTTTTTTCGCCACACTATTCCCAAACCACTGTAGCTCTTGTTAGCCAGAATTAACAGTGGTGACCACAAGAAAAGCGCCGAGACAATGAAGCTCGACGAAGTCCCAGAGAAATGATTTAACTGTCTTGGTTCCTTGGAATTGCTTAGTGAGAATTTAATGGAGTGAACTGCCCCCTCTCACTTCCTGTAACAGAGCCCTCAGTCCCAGCTGTAGGCTAATTACGTTGTGCGTACCTCTCCCTTATTTCTAAATAAGTCCAATTTATAATGACGTAAAAATAAAGAATAGCAAAGAAATGAATATAGTACATACCTACCAATCGTTTCATGTTCATAAATTCGTAGCAGCTGCGCCAGCAGGCGTAGGGATTAGATTAGCTACGCCGTAGCAGTTGCGCACTCAATACTTTATTTGCAGGGTTAGTAAAGCTTATCTTCAAAACTCTAATTATTAATCAATTACATTTACCGTCAAGTTTGTATAAAAAAACATACATAAATTCAAGATATTTTTCCATGGATTTACGCAAAAACCACAGAACGCCACCTGCTGCAAACTCATTTTAGGGGGGGGGATCATCAAACAACCCCGCCCGCTCTTGGGCAGAGCGAAAGGGAGTGTCAGACTTCTACAGACTAAAAACCACCCTTGTTCCTTCTTAGCCCTGTTTGTCGAGGCCGCGGTATCTCTTGTGACAACTCGCAAGGCGCGCGTGAGTGCGTCGGCCCTTGCCCCTCCTATGTTGCTGACATCTCTTTGCAACCCTTACATCACGCCTATATTCCCCAAAGGGTCAGGCAGAGATGGTCCTAATAGTAATGTGTAGTGTCCTTTATAACTGGACACTGGACCCACCTCATCATCATCATCATCAGCCTTATAATGTTTCCACTGCAGGGACTCAGGCCTCCTGTCTAGGAGAGGTATAGGCTATAATCCACCACGCGTGCCCAGTGTGACTTGGTAGACGTCAAATGTCTTCGATTTTTTTGGTTCTAAGACATTCCAGTTTCCTCACAATGTTTTCCTTCACCGTTTTGAGAGCAGTGGTGATGAAATAAATTACACACGGCTTACTTTTTGTAAGTCAGGGCCGCAACCACTTGGCCAACGCAACTTCTATGGACCCACCTACGCAGACAACAATAACTTATTTCACAAATATTAAAACAACAAAGTTCTGTAGCGAAAACTTTTAAACAAAGTCGTGAAACTATAACAAAGTCAAGTAACACACTTTAAAAGGGAAAACAACGGAATGTTTTAATCAAGTACTACAATGGTAGCATGTAAATGAACGAACATAAAATTTAACCCCCATAGTAAAGTTTTAAAGTTCCCGCTAAACAAAGAATGCTTTTAGTGAATGGCTTGAAAAATGGCTTAACATGGACGTCGTTGACGTAAAATATTGCTGGAAAGGACAGCATTTTAAATTACCGTTGTTGCCGTTTTCAGGGTTCCGTAGCCGAATGGTAAAAAACGGAACCCTTATAGATTCGTCATGTCTGTCTGTCTGTCAGTTTACATACTTAATATCAGGTTTGTAATCCCCGAAAATATAGGCTAAAGTGTACCTATAAGTACACCCACACTTGCCAGTTTTGTAATAGGGCTGAGCCGATAGGGTGACCCAATTACCATCAACTGGACACGAATGAAGACTTCGTGGCTGCTACAGAGAAATTCCTAAAGGAAAATCCTAATAACACTTTGTCCGACCTACAAATCTTACCACAGAGCTGTCTAGCTTGCGACCAAGCCAACGACACCATCATCATCATCATTTCAGCCAAAAAACGTCCACTGCTGGACATAAGCCTCTCCCAGGTGTCGCCAAATTCACCGGTCCCGTGCGTCTCGCATCCAGTGGGTCCACGCAACCTTCACCAGATCATCGGTCCACCTAGTGAGAGGCCTTCCAACGCAACGTCTTCCGCTTCACTCCAGAACTTTTCGGCCCCATCTGCCATCCAAAGACGTAGTCTCCCTCAAAACTCTTTGTTTCCAGAAATTCATTTCCAGAACAACTAAACCTTTGTTCGACAGTTTTTAATAACACGACGTTATGAAAGAAGACAGGATGACTGGCTGCGTTTGTTTCACAAAGGGTTTCTGAACGAATATAATAAATTTGATAATCACACCCGTTCAGGAACCGTGCCTGATGAATCACCACTGTTTAGAGATGCAGAGGAAGTAGCATTGTGTTTAGAATAAATTGAGTAGGTTTAAAATAATTATCCTTCTTTCAAAACATTCTTCCATACCTGGCTTTCTTCAAATTAAAACATAAGGTAAAATTATTATGGTACAGTGAGATATCTTTCCGTCAGTTATCGGCTTTAGATGTCACATCTAACTGAAAGCCATCACAACTAAAAGTGCACTGCAATATAAGTGCCATAATAAAAGTGGGGACTTTAAACGGGTACCAAATTCTACTGCTCAAATATTGTGGGTGGACGAACGAGTACAAAACCAATTTTATGCGAATCTCTTGTTGGAATACTGGAAATTTATACAGCTTGTTGTGTCGCCCTGGGTACTATTAGGTCCAACCCGTCCTGGATCACAAGCGTAATGCTATTTTTATAAAAGTCTAACTAAGCTTTTCTAAAAACATTTTCATTGATCTACTACACAGTAACGTACACCAAGTAAAACTTTCATAACAACAATGTTGCTTATCCCAGAGTATTTTAAAACAGCTTTTAAAAAACAAGCTCCGTCACTTTTCAAGCTGCATCGCAGATCCAAGTCACAACCCTTTCATATATCACGTTGTATCCAGCTTTAACCGACTTTGGCAAGAGAATAAATGAGTTTAGCTGGGTATGCAGTTTGCTTACATTTTTGTATTTATACCTAGACTTTTAAAATGTTGATGGATGTGTAAAACTGCGGGGATATACGCTTAGTAATAGTGCCTAACGATACAGTAGACATTTTAGTAGGTCCTTTACCAAAATTTTACAAAATTAGCTGTACTTATGTGTTGCAATAGCTTTTTTTATTGTCATCAAGAATTAAATCTGTACCTTTAGTGAAAAGTGATATAAATCAACTTGTAGCAGTTTTAAGATCTCTTAAAGAACGGGAAATAAGTTTCGTGTTTAATAATACAAGTTGCATTCTTGGTTAATATTGATAAGTGGAATAAGTAACTAACGTTATTTAATAACGTGAGACACTTATTTTTATTGTAAGCACAATTAATTTAAAGTCTCATAACTGTTTCATCATCGTGGAGAAACCAACATGCCTGATAGTTTCGATTATCGACAGCATGAATAGAACGAAGTCAGAGGCCCATCAGCGGCTTATATAAAAAAAACTCTTGGCACTTGGTAACCACACCAGAAGATAACTTTTTGAGTGCTCGAGATATTTGATTGGCTTTTTGACATTTTTGTTTCTTCTTAATAAGATTATCAAACGTAATCCAAAAATCATGGAAACTTCTGCAGAACGGTACAATAGACACTACGCTTCATACATTCGATTATAACGATTCAAGACACCAACTCCATTTTTATTGGCGTGACAACGTCTAATATATCGATAAACGCCGGCTGCATGCACGAAAAAGGATGACTCATTGTCCCGTTTCGCTCATTGTACGCTTGCGCCGTCATAACGTTATCACGTTAAACTATCGTCCGTGAACCAACTTTACAGACAACCAATTTTATAAAAGTGAAATAAATTTAATACACGCCCTCCTATCTGCAGCTCTATTTCTCGACTAACGACACTTTCACACTACACTGTACCATTTTACAATAAAGGATCGTTCAGACGCATCCGGCGCAGACAGTCAATGATCTTTTTTTGGAGAGATTTAATTTTTTTTTAAGGTTCAAGTATTTTCACACTTGTGTTCCCTTGAGTTTAGAAAATGATGAATGTATTCAAGAAAAGTGGATGGCTGCTAGATTTATTTTAGATATGTTGAGCTACCCACGTTTCGTCAAATTATTAAATCTGAATAATAACATATCACGTCACACCTGTATCGTCTGAAGGGTTAGAAGATTTCAAACAATGATGGGTATTGACGCCTTTGTTATTCAGATAGCAGGGAATAAAAATACTTTTGAATTCTAGATCATGCTCATTTCGATAGACTGAAAAATAGCCACGAGTCACGAACTCCTGAAAAAAAATTAATAATCCAGCAAAATAAATATCTAAACTCAAATAATGTTAAAGGTAAAAGTCAGCTGGAAAGCTAAAAACCTACTGACGGAATTTTATATTGGAGGAATGGGACGCCGTCGCTTCCTTCTGCGAAGCAGTGATGCTAGCGAAGGAGGTGGCGTAACGTGAAAGGGAGAGAACCTCTCGTCCCAGCCGCCGCGGGAGACGCTCCGGGCGTCGGGGGCCACGTGATGGCTTCCGGCCTGTGGACGGTTAGTGATGGGCTAGGTCGCCGTCCGTACGTCTTACGACGACGGCAGTCCGTGTTGACGGCGCGTTCGTGTTCTACGCGCTCCTCAAAGAGATGTCAGCAACATGGGAGGGGCCCGCAAGGGCCGACGGCCGTTGGGACTCGGGTTGTTCAGGAGTTACCACGACCTCGACATATAGGGCTAAGAAGGAACATGGGTGGTTTTTAGTCCAGAAGTCTGACACTCACTTTCGCTCTGCCCAAGAGCGGGAGGGGTTATTTGATGATTATCCACCCGCCAAAAAAATACTAGGGTTTTTATAGTTACACCCACATTTGGCCAGTTCGCGAGCCTATTGCCATCAACCGGGCAGGAATCCAGACTACGTGACTGCTACTGAAAAAATCCTGATGGAAAAACCCAATAACACTTTAGCCGTCCCGGGAATCGAACTTAGGATCTTATGTTTCGCACTCGTGCTTGTGCCGCTAGACCAATAAGGTAGATTTTTTTACAACCACAAAAAAACATCCATCAGAGGAATTTAAACGATTAAATTATTCTGATAGGTGTTTGTTCAGGTATCAAGGACGAACTGTCGTACTTAGAGTGCTTTAATGATTACTTAGGCCATCACTTAGTAAAGGTTTTGACAGTTTTGTCACACAAAAGGATGTCACATCTTTACTAAGAGACGGCTTACTGAGTACCGCAGCTACTCGTAGACTTGGAGACAAAGTAGCAGCACTTTGATATTAGAAACACTACCGTGACAATTCACATACAAGGTAATGTATATGTCCGACCCGGGACCCAGGACCCGGGTTTCCTAGTAGTAGCCCGGAGTTTGGAAGTTGGCGGTATTATACCCCCGTGCCTCGGAATAGTATATTTCATTACAAGTGCGGAAAGGTTGTCATTGCAAAGAGTTCCGACAAATGTCTACCCGAGCCGAGGCGCAGCCGAAGGTTGACAGTCGGAACAAGTCGCAATGACGGTTTCGCACGTGTACTGAACGACTATTTTTAATACAGTTGCGAAAAAATTAAGCAATTTAATAAAATAATAAAAACACAAAAAACTCAACATCTAATAATTTATTTCTTATAAAAGATATAATTCACATATACATTAAAATTGGTAACTCTCCGGTCGTGTCGGATTGCCGTCCCATCGGAATATGAGAGAAAAAGGAACAGAAAGTGCACTTGTGCCTGCGCACACACTTCCGCACTATAATATCTCCCGCGCCGATGGCTAATCTCCACTTAGATTGGCCGCCGTGGCCGAATACGGTCAGGAGGACTATTATTAATGTTTATGTTTGTTTTGTTTTAGCAAAATATAAAACTTTTTTTTCTTGGGGTAAAAAACACGTTTTGCATGAAACTCAATGAGACGCATTTAAAATATTGTGCTGAAGAATGCATTGAATAATAAACGGGTCCTGGGCGTTTTCAAAGTCAAGTGTAAACCCTGAAACTAAGTCCTTTTTTTAATCTTGGTGAAAAAGTGGGAACTTTGACCACCAATATCTCTGTAACCAGAAGGTTCTCAGGTATGGCCAAGAACAAGTAACTTACCGTTTCGTTAAAGGTCTAATAGTACACTTTATATGTGTGATAATTCAATGTGTATATCGGTGCTTGTTTGTATCCTTGCATCCGGAGCAGACAGTCAACGATCTTGTAACGATTCGCGCTGAGATGACATTGTGGGCCACAAAGTAAGCGTGTGTTCGAATAATTTCGAGTCCCTGAACAGACGCTACTACAATCCGTCAAACTTCGTAAGAGATTTCTAGCTTTATCGCTATTAGCATTAGGTTCATGGTTGATTGGTTTTTGACAGTTTTTGGTTAGTCGATGTGCTGGCGTTTGTACCTAACTTAACTTTTTTTCATTATGGAACCGCAGAATAAAATAATGTAAGCTATACAGAGTGTAAATGTACCCTTCATTAACCCTTCAACCAAGCATTCTGTACATCAAATTAAGTACCCCTACGCAAAAATACTTGGTGGGAAGCAACTTTTTTTTGGGTAAAAATCAAATTTTACGGTAAAATTCGATGTAGCACTCTTAAAACATTGTGCTTGTGGATGCTTTGAATAGTGAACGGGTCATGGAGGTAATTAAAGTATTTTTTTTTTTTTGGAACTTTGCCCCACTCTATGAAATTTCTTCGGTATCGTGGGTGCGTTCACACACATTTAAGCTCACAAAATACCCAGACCCGGAACAACTATCTGTAGGCCATACAAATATTTGTTTCGTGTGGGAACCGAACCCGCGACACGCAGCGCAGCAGTCCAATCGCTCAGCCACTGCACCAACCGTGCCGTCGAAGTAAAGTTATAAGCTGAAAAACGAATATTAAACAAAAACAGCTGCAAAATATTTGAAACTTTGACCACCATTATTATGGACTAGAAAAAAAAATTACGAAGAGACCAAGTACCTTTTAGCTCGTTAATGGTACCTTTTATAACGAAAACGCAATTCCCTTCAAGGACATTTCAGTTCTGCATCGCTTCAACGAATATCAATAATATCATTTGTTTCATGGCCACACAGTATTCATGATATGCATAGCATAACCGGTCAACACGATAACTTTAGATCGAAAGCTCAGTTTACGACTAATATTCTGTACTTTATAGCCAGGACTTGGATTATGTATAAATATATGGAAACTAGATAAATAAGATCCCAGAAAGTTATAGTTTGTGAGTTCAGCGTGGTCGAAATGTTGTCTGAAGCTTTTTACACTGCTATTATAAGTTCGTTTATTTTCAGTATTTAATGACATTATAGACGAAATATGAGTGTACTCTTCCTAACCCTTCGGAAATTATTAATGAATAAATGAATGAATGAATGATTTATTTGCGAGAATATAGGTTTTTTACATAAGTTCTTGATTTCCATAATAAATGGGTTTCACTATATTCGGCATTTCAGCCATACAAATATTAAGATTTACATCTTTTGGTTATACAAATGTAGCATACAGGCGCGATGTTATGTTATGTTATGTTATAATAGTCATCTTTAACAATGATTAAAGCCGAATTAAACTATGGGTTTGACAAGGATGGCAGGTGTAGGAGGCAACTTGCATACACGGAGGCAATAACGTATTCAAAAATCGGCCAATTACGGTAAAAATTTCTAGGATTGAATTTTGGTGAGCAATGTCCCCCTGTTTTCATAAAAACGACAGTCTTAACTTAAACTATAGGTGAAAGTTTAAGGCACTAAAAAAATGGAAAAGGTATTACTGTACTCACAACATTACACGAGAAAAGTATTAGAAATAGTTTTATTTTAAGTCTGAAAACTAGTAGCTGTAATGATGTTTCTCCTTCGTAGCGTAAAATTATGACCAGATGCCCTAGCGCAAACGCACGGTGTAAACGTACCGTAAATAATAATTATGTCGTTGTGAAAAAAAAGATATGCAAACGCAACAATATAACGTACCAGTTTCTTTTAGTTTAGAGTATGAATGTGTGTACCCCATTCATTCCTTCCTCTGAAGACCGATGAAAGAAACGATTAAAGGATAATCACACCCGTTCAGGAACCGTGCCTGATGAATCACCACTGTTTAGAGATGCAGAGGAAGTAGCATTGTGTTTAGAATAAATTAAGTAGGTTTAAAATAATTATCCTTCTTTCAAAACATTCTTCCATACCTGGCTTTCTTCAAATTAAAACATAAGGTAAAATTATTATGGTACAGTGAGATATCTTTCCGTCAGTTATCGGCTTTAGATGTCACATCTAACTGAAAGCCATCACAACTAAAAGTGCACTGCAATATAAGTGCCATAATAAAAGTGGGGACTTTAAACGGGTACCAAATTCTACTGCTCAAATATTGTGGGTGTACGAACGAGTACAAAACCAATTTTATGCGAATCTCTTGTTGGAATACTGGAAATTTATACAGCTTGTTGTGTCGCCCTGGGTACTATTAGGTCCAACCCGTCCTGGATCACAAGCGTAATGCTATTTTTATAAAAGTCTAACTAAGCTTTTCTAAAAACATTTTCATTGATCTACTACACAGTAACGTACACCAAGTAAAACTTTCATAACAACAATGTTGCTTATCCCAGAGTATTTTAAAACAGCTTTTAAAAAACAAGCTCCGTCACTTTTCAAGCTGCATCGCAGATCCAAGTCACAACCCTTTCATATATCACGTTGTATCCAGCTTTAACCGACTTTGGCAAGAGAATAAATGAGTTTAGCTGGGTATGCAGTTTGCTTACATTTTTGTATTTATACCTAGACTTTTAAAATGTTGATGGATGTGTAAAACTGCGGGGATATACGCTTAGTAATAGTGCCTAACGATACAGTAGACATTTTAGTAGGTCCTTTACCAAAATTTTACAAAATTAGCTGTACTTATGTGTTGCAATAGCTTTTTTTATTGTCATCAAGAATTAAATCTGTACCTTTAGTGAAAAGTGATATAAATCAACTTGTAGCAGTTTTAAGATCTCTTAAAGAACGGGAAATAAGTTTCGTGTTTAATAATACAAGTTGCATTCTTGGTTAATATTGATAAGTGGAATAAGTAACTAACGTTATTTAATAACGTGAGACACTTATTTTTATTGTAAGCACAATTAATTTAAAGTCTCATAACTGTTTCATCATCGTGGAGAAACCAACATGCCTGATAGTTTCGATTATCGACAGCATGAATAGAACGAAGTCAGAGGCCCATCAGCGGCTTATATAAAAAAAACTCTTGGCACTTGGTAACCACACCAGAAGATAACTTTTTGAGTGCTCGAGATATTTGATTGGCTTTTTGACATTTTTGTTTCTTCTTAATAAGATTATCAAACGTAATCCAAAAATCATGGAAACTTCTGCAGAACGGTACAATAGACACTACGCTTCATACATTCGATTATAACGATTCAAGACACCAACTCCATTTTTATTGGCGTGACAACGTCTAATATATCGATAAACGCCGGCTGCATGCACGAAAAAGGATGACTCATTGTCCCGTTTCGCTCATTGTACGCTTGCGCCGTCATAACGTTATCACGTTAAACTATCGTCCGTGAACCAACTTTACAGACAACCAATTTTATAAAAGTGAAATAAATTTAATACACGCCCTCCTATCTGCAGCTCTATTTCTCGACTAACGACACTTTCACACTACACTGTACCATTTTACAATAAAGGATCGTTCAGACGCATCCGGCGCAGACAGTCAATGATCTTTTTTTGGAGAGATTTAATTTTTTTTTAAGGTTCAAGTATTTTCACACTTGTGTTCCCTTGAGTTTAGAAAATGATGAATGTATTCAAGAAAAGTGGATGGCTGCTAGATTTATTTTAGATATGTTGAGCTACCCACGTTTCGTCAAATTATTAAATCTGAATAATAACATATCACGTCACACCTGTATCGTCTGAAGGGTTAGAAGATTTCAAACAATGATGGGTATTGACGCCTTTGTTATTCAGATAGCAGGGAATAAAAATACTTTTGAATTCTAGATCATGCTCATTTCGATAGACTGAAAAATAGCCACGAGTCACGAACTCCTGAAAAAAAATTAATAATCCAGCAAAATAAATATCTAAACTCAAATAATGTTAAAGGTAAAAGTCAGCTGGAAAGCTAAAAACCTACTGGAGGAATTTTATATTGGAGGAATGGGACGCCGTCGCTTCCTTCTGCGAAGCAGTGATGCTAGCGAAGGAGGTGGCGTAACGTGAAAGGGAGAGAACCTCTCGTCCCAGCCGCCGCGGGAGACGCTCCGGGCGTCGGGGGCCACGTGATGGCTTCCGGCCTGTGGACGGTTAGTGATGGGCTAGGTCGCCGTCCGTACGTCTTACGACGACGGCAGTCCGTGTTGACGGCGCGTTCGTGTTCTACGCGCTCCTCAAAGAGATGTCAGCAACATGGGAGGGGCCCGCAAGGGCCGACGGCCGTTGGGACTCGGGTTGTTCAGGAGTTACCACGACCTCGACATATAGGGCTAAGAAGGAACATGGGTGGTTTTTAGTCCAGAAGTCTGACACTCACTTTCGCTCTGCCCAAGAGCGGGAGGGGTTATTTGATGATTATCCACCCGCCAAAAAAATACTAGGGTTTTTATAGTTACACCCACATTTGGCCAGTTCGCGAGCCTATTGCCATCAACCGGGCAGGAATCCAGACTACGTGACTGCTACTGAAAAAATCCTGATGGAAAAACCCAATAACACTTTAGCCGTCCCGGGAATCGAACTTAGGATCTTATGTTTCGCACTCGTGCTTGTGCCGCTAGACCAATAAGGTAGATTTTTTTACAACCACAAAAAAACATCCATCAGAGGAATTTAAACGATTAAATTATTCTGATAGGTGTTTGTTCAGGTATCAAGGACGAACTGTCGTACTTAGAGTGCTTTAATGATTACTTAGGCCATCACTTAGTAAAGGTTTTGACAGTTTTGTCACACAAAAGGATGTCACATCTTTACTAAGAGACGGCTTACTGAGTACCGCAGCTACTCGTAGACTTGGAGACAAAGTAGCAGCACTTTGATATTAGAAACACTACCGTGACAATTCACATACAAGGTAATGTATATGTCCGACCCGGGACCCAGGACCCGGGTTTCCTAGTAGTAGCCCGGAGTTTGGAAGTTGGCGGTATTATACCCCCGTGCCTCGGAATAGTATATTTCATTACAAGTGCGGAAAGGTTGTCATTGCAAAGAGTTCCGACAAATGTCTACCCGAGCCGAGGCGCAGCCGAAGGTTGACAGTCGGAACAAGTCGCAATGACGGTTTCGCACGTGTACTGAACGACTATTTTTAATACAGTTGCGAAAAAATTAAGCAATTTAATAAAATAATAAAAACACAAAAAACTCAACATCTAATAATTTATTTCTTATAAAAGATATAATTCACATATACATTAAAATTGGTAACTCTCCGGTCGTGTCGGATTGCCGTCCCATCGGAATATGAGAGAAAAAGGAACAGAAAGTGCACTTGTGCCTGCGCACACACTTCCGCACTATAATATCTCCCGCGCCGATGGCTAATCTCCACTTAGATTGGCCGCCGTGGCCGAATACGGTCAGGAGGACTATTATTAATGTTTATGTTTGTTTTGTTTTAGCAAAATATAAAACTTTTTTTTCTTGGGGTAAAAAACACGTTTTGCATGAAACTCAATGAGACGCATTTAAAATATTGTGCTGAAGAATGCATTGAATAATAAACGGGTCCTGGGCGTTTTCAAAGTCAAGTGTAAACCCTGAAACTAAGTCCTTTTTTTAATCTTGGTGAAAAAGTGGGAACTTTGACCACCAATATCTCTGTAACCAGAAGGTTCTCAGGTATGGCCAAGAACAAGTAACTTACCGTTTCGTTAAAGGTCTAATAGTACACTTTATATGTGTGATAATTCAATGTGTATATCGGTGCTTGTTTGTATCCTTGCATCCGGAGCAGACAGTCAACGATCTTGTAACGATTCGCGCTGAGATGACATTGTGGGCCACAAAGTAAGCGTGTGTTCGAATAATTTCGAGTCCCTGAACAGACGCTACTACAATCCGTCAAACTTCGTAAGAGATTTCTAGCTTTATCGCTATTAGCATTAGGTTCATGGTTGATTGGTTTTTGACAGTTTTTGGTTAGTCGATGTGCTGGCGTTTGTACCTAACTTAACTTTTTTTCATTATGGAACCGCAGAATAAAATAATGTAAGCTATACAGAGTGTAAATGTACCCTTCATTAACCCTTTAACCAAGCATTCTGTACATCAAATTAAGTACCCCTACGCAAAAATACTTGGTGGGAAGCAACTTTTTTTTGGGTAAAAATCAAATTTTACGGTAAAATTCGATGTAGCACTCTTAAAACATTGTGCTTGTGGATGCTTTGAATAGTGAACGGGTCATGGAGGTAATTAAAGTATTTTTTTTTTTTTGGAACTTTGCCCCACTCTATGAAATTTCTTCGGTATCGTGGGTGCGTTCACACACATTTAAGCTCACAAAATACCCAGACCCGGAACAACTATCTGTAGGCCATACAAATATTTGTTTCGTGTGGGAACCGAACCCGCGACACGCAGCGCAGCAGTCCAATCGCTCAGCCACTGCACCAACCGTGCCGTCGAAGTAAAGTTATAAGCTGAAAAACGAATATTAAACAAAAACAGCTGCAAAATATTTGAAACTTTGACCACCATTATTATGGACTAGAAAAAAAAATTACGAAGAGACCAAGTACCTTTTAGCTCGTTAATGGTACCTTTTATAACGAAAACGCAATTCCCTTCAAGGACATTTCAGTTCTGCATCGCTTCAACGAATATCAATAATATCATTTGTTTCATGGCCACACAGTATTCATGATATGCATAGCATAACCGGTCAACACGATAACTTTAGATCGAAAGCTCAGTTTACGACTAATATTCTGTACTTTATAGCCAGGACTTGGATTATGTATAAATATATGGAAACTAGATAAATAAGATCCCAGAAAGTTATAGTTTGTGAGTTCAGCGTGGTCGAAATGTTGTCTGAAGCTTTTTACACTGCTATTATAAGTTCGTTTATTTTCAGTATTTAATGACATTATAGACGAAATATGAGTGTACTCTTCCTAACCCTTCGGAAATTATTAATGAATAAATGAATGAATGAATGATTTATTTGCGAGAATATAGGTTTTTTACATAAGTTCTTGATTTCCATAATAAATGGGTTTCACTATATTCGGCATTTCAGCCATACAAATATTAAGATTTACATCTTTTGGTTATACAAATGTAGCATACAGGCGCGATGTTATGTTATGTTATGTTATAATAGTCATCTTTAACAATGATTAAAGCCGAATTAAACTATGGGTTTGACAAGGATGGCAGGTGTAGGAGGCAACTTGCATACACGGAGGCAATAACGTATTCAAAAATCGGCCAATTACGGTAAAAATTTCTAGGATTGAATTTTGGTGAGCAATGTCCCCCTGTTTTCATAAAAACGACAGTCTTAACTTAAACTATAGGTGAAAGTTTAAGGCACTAAAAAAATGGAAAAGGTATTACTGTACTCACAACATTACACGAGAAAAGTATTAGAAATAGTTTTATTTTAAGTCTGAAAACTAGTAGCTGTAATGATGTTTCTCCTTCGTAGCGTAAAATTATGACCAGATGCCCTAGCGCAAACGCACGGTGTAAACGTACCGTAAATAATAATTATGTCGTTGTGAAAAAAAAGATATGCAAACGCAACAATATAACGTACCAGTTTCTTTTAGTTTAGAGTATGAATGTGTGTACCCCATTCATTCCTTCCTCTGAAGACCGATGAAAGAAACGATTAAAGGACTGTGTAAGACTGACGGACGTGACGGACTGTGTGTAATGGTAATAAAGTAGGTGTCTGATAAGATGGCAAGGAAGAAAGTCGTATGGAAGACTAGGTGTTGCCAGCGGCTTCGCCTGCTACAACTCGAAAGTTATACCATGAGAAGATAAAATAGGATAAAAGCTATTCTATATGTTAATCCAGGTTATAAACTATCTGTGTACCAAATCTTATACAAATCTGTTCAGTAGTTTTTGCGTGAAAGAGTAACAAACATCCATCCATACATACATAAATACTAATAAACTTTCGCGTTTATAATATTAGTAGGAATAAGACATGCTACACCGGCCCCAAATGAATTGGGGTAAAAGCTAAATAATGATGATGATGATAATTTGGCTAGCTATTTTTAAGACCCATCTCGTAATCAAATCAATGGAGGCAAATAGTTTATGTGTGACTCTTATAGATAATCCAATCTGTCTTTACTCTATTTACAAAAACGGAATATCCCTTTCTATGATCTAAAATAAACTACCAATCTCCGGTGATACAAGTTATAATACAATTGTAGTGTATGGAGAAAATGGCGAATAGAAACGGCGGTCCGGAATATTAATTCTTATATTATATTTTTCTCAACACTCGTATTATCCTTAAGGTTACAATTAGTATCAAACGATGAAGGATAAATCATGCTACCTGGGCGAGAAGCTAAGAAAACGTTAACGAGCCAGTTAACGGGATCTAGGTCTAAGAACAAGTCTAGATTTTAGTTGCGAATTCGAGCGTGTACCGATCGGGAGGCCAAAAAACGTACTGACTCAATGACGATGCTTTATTCCTTTATAACAAGTCATATGTTCCGAAGTAGGCCGAGCTTAGCCGAACACGCCCGAAGTTGCGTTCGGAAAGCGATAATGATCGGTACATTACAATGAATGCTTTTTATTTTGTTCAGTGTAAATATTTATTATTATTGCTAATTTGTGAATAGATATTATGTGTGATATAAATATAGCAATTAATTAAATGTGTAGATAAATAAACTCTTATTAATAAATGTTGGTTTTCATCCAAAGACAATGATCGTTTTTAATGTCTATGATTTGTCGCTTGTTCATTCATATTTGACAGCTCTGTGTAACGGGAAAATAATGCGTTTTGTGGAGTGTTTACAATTTCGATTTAAGTTATTAATACTAGTTATTATCTAAATGCCGGTGTAGCGATGACCGCTACACTACTCCCCCCCTGAGACCGTGGCTACTTAGCTACGGGCGATAGTAGTCCGGGAAGCGAACGGTGCGACCCGACCGTGTTTTTCTCTCGGCGGGCTCGGCGGCGTCGTTGAGTAGCGGAGGTGCCGGGGCCGTGTTTGCGCCCGTTGCTGCGCCGGAGGGACTGTAGTCTGCGTTATTGAGGTGTCTGAAGCGTCTGTAAATATCGCCAGTTGGGCGTTGGGCTTTGGGTGAGCAAGCAGAGCGGCCCTAGACAAGCTGCCCTTGCAAGCGTTAAAAGCGTCTAGCATTTCTTGCGACAGAGTAATAGCTTGCGTTCCCTTTGTTTTAGGCCCTGCAAGAACAACGTTGAGTGGCGATTGTAAGCGAGCGGCATCCGGGACAAAGCGGCGGTAAAAATTGAACATACCCAGGAAGCGACGCATCTCCTTGACCGTCTTGGGAGCTGGGAAGTTCTGGATTGCCTGCACCTTCTCTGGCAGTGGGCGAACACCTTCCTCTGACACTTCATGTCCCAGGAAAGTGATGGTGGTACGACCAAACTCACACTTGGCGGAGTTAATGACTATTCCGTACTGGGATAGCCGCTTTAGAAGCTGATGCAGGTGTTCGGTGTGCTGGGCTGCTGTCTCCGAGAACAGGAGAATGTCATCCAAGTAGCAGTAGCAGAACGGCAGCCCGCGTAGCACCTCGTCCATGAATCGCTGGAAAGTTTGTGCGGCATTCCTGAGTCCAAAGGTCATAAATGGGAATTCGAAAAGACCGAATGGTGTGGTGATGGCTGTCTTTTGAATGTCAGCTGACTGGACAGGAATTTGATTGTATGCCTTTATGAGGTCAATTTTGCTGTATATTTTACTGCCAGCCAGCTGATGTGAGAAGTCCTGAATGTGCGGGATGGGATATCTATCCGGGACAGTGCGGGCATTGAGTGCCCTGTAGTCGCCGCATGGCCGCCAGCTGTTGTCTTTCTTAGGGGCGAGGTGGAGAGGCGATGACCACGAACTCTCCGACGGCCGTGCCGTGCCGTTGGCCAGCATGGCCTCAAACTCCTTCTGTGCCACTTTAAGTTTGTCCGGGGCAAGACGGCGAGGTCGTCCGGTGATGGGCGGACCTGGCGTGGTGCGGATGTGATGCACGGTACTGTGACTGACCTGTTTCTGTGTTCCCGCAGGCCGCGTGACTTCCGGGTACTGGCGAAGTATCTTGTGGTACTCCGTGTTGCCTCCTACGGACTTCACTGAGGCGATGACTGCTGCGGTACCGGCCGCAGACGACGCTGGCGTAGACAGCTGGGTCAGCCCATCGATGAGCCGGTAACTCTTGAGGTCTACCAGGATATTGTAGTGCGCCAAGAAGTCGGCGCCTATGATTGCCTTGGTGACGTCAGCGACCACGAACTTCCACGTGTACACGCGGCGAAGCCCTAAATTCAAGTGGAGCTCCACCCAGCCGTACGTGTCGATGGCAGTCCCGTTTGCCGCGTATAACTGGTACGTCGTCCTGCTGCACCGCTGTCGTAAATCTGCACGTGGGTACACGCACAGATCGGACCCTGTGTCCACTAAAAACGTGGTTTTAGAGTTACGATCTGTCACGAATAGGCGGCGTGGTTTATTTGGGCAGCCATTTGCCGCTATTTCCGGCTGCCGGCGGCGTTTTCCGCGTACGCACATGGCGACCTACACCGCGTGGCTCTACCACCGAAATTGTTGTGGTACCAGCAATGAGCATCGTTCCACGTGCTGCTGGAGCGCGAGCGACTACGGCGTCGGCCTGGGGTCGGCTCTCTGCCACCATGCCGGTACCTTTCTGTAGAGCGCGAGCGATGGTGTACCTGACCTTGCTTCTGTAGAGCCGCTACCTGAAGTCTCAACTCTGCCATGCACTGTTTCAGCTCCGCGATGTCACTGCTGGTGCACGTGCTCGCCACGGCGGAAGGTGTTGTGAGCGCTGGGGCGGTCGTTGGTGCGATCTCGTGCACGCGGTCGGCCAAATCTGCGACAGACTGAAGCGGGAGATTAGGTTGTGAAGCTATTACCGTTTGAATGTTCGTCGGTAACCTACTCGCCCACAACGTGGCCAGGAATGTGTCTGGGACATGTGGCCCTGCCAGTGTCTGCAGGTGTCGCAAAAACTGCGATGGCTTTCGGTCGCCGAGCTCCTCCTGAGTGAGGATTTGCTGTACCCTTTTCTCACGCGAGTCGGATAGCCGTCGTATGAGCTCAGCCTTCAGCTTTGCGTATTTGTCCTGTGCAGGTGGGTTCTCGATGATGTCCCGAGCCTCTACCATGTAGCGATGGTCTAGCTGACCCACAACTGTGTAAAATTTTGTGTTGTCGGCGGTAATGCCGGCTATCGCGAACTGACCTTCTATTTGGGCAAACCAAAGTGTCGGCTCCTCTGGCCAGAATGGCGGCAACTTCACGCTGACTCTGCACACATCCTGCTTGTCCTCTGCTGCGCCCGCCTGTGCTCCCTGCTCTGCTCCGGTAGGCATCTTAGCTCCACGTGGTGTCTGTGCTCTTTGTCGGGGTCACCAATGTAGTGTATGGAGAAAATGGCGAATAGAAACGGCGGTCCGGAATATTAATTCTTATATTATATTTTTCTCAACACTCGTATTATCCTTAAGGTTACAATTAGTATCAAACGATGAAGGATAAATCATGCTACCTGGGCGAGAAGCTAAGAAAACGTTAACGAGCCAGTTAACGGGATCTAGGTCTAAGAACAAGTCTAGATTTTAGTTGCGAATTCGAGCGTGTACCGATCGGGAGGCCAAAAAACGTACTGACTCAATGACGATGCTTTATTCCTTTATAACAAGTCATATGTTCCGAAGTAGGCCGAGCTTAGCCGAACACGCCCGAAGTTGCGTTCGGAAAGCGATAATGATCGGTACATTACAATGAATGCTTTTTATTTTGTTCAGTGTAAATATTTATTATTATTGCTAATTTGTGAATAGATATTATATGTGATATAAATATAGCAATTAATTAAATGTGTAGATAAATAAACTCTTATTAATAAATGTTGGTTTTCATCCAAAGACAATGATCGTTTTTAATGTCTATGATTTGTCGCTTTTTCATTCATATTTGACAGCTCTGTGTAACGGGAAAATAATGCGTTTTGTGGAGTGTTTACAATTTCGATTTAAGTTATTAATACTAGTTATTATCTAAATGCCGGTGTAGCGATGACCGCTACACAATCATATATATTGAGTTTATTTTCGATATTCTGCTCCGAGAAAATATCGTAGAAACTTCTAGAAAAATATCAGTTTTAGAAGATATAAGTTTTAGTGTTAGCTAAAGCAGCAACGGAAACATGGAGTAGTATATTACCCAGTAATAACTGGGTTCAGCAGGACTATTGCGTAACTTTTTAAATGTCACTTTTTTTTAACTTAAACTTTTTTTTTTGTTGTCAAAAATTTGTAAAACTCATGTAGCACTCTTAAAACATTGTGCTAGTGGATGATTTGAATAGTAAAAGGGGCATGGAGGTAATTTAAGTAAAGTTACAACCTGAAAAACTAGTATTAAAAAAACAGCTGTGCAAAATTTGGAACTTTGACCCCCAATATCTCCGTAACTAGGGAATTCCCAGGTATGGTCTAGAACAAAAAAATTTCGCTGTGGTGGGGGAGAACAAGTGCCCTTCGTTTGCGTTAAGGGTACTTTTACACCCTTTATAAGGATCGGTAGGATGCGGGACGGTGCACTTAGGATTGGCTATGCATAGACAGCGCCCCGCTAATCCTCAAGCTGCGGTTCTTTTTTCACCCTTAACTCACTTCCACTCAAAAATAAACAAAAATTAACATGAGCATCTGCTATCAGTTTAAAGGAAAAGCGCCAGGGTAGACCACTAAATTCAATGTTTCCATTGAATGTAATCTCTTATATGACGGGTTTACCCTAGCGCGTTGACCTTAACAAAAAGGAATCAATCGAGCGCTCTGGTTGTCGTGTTCAAATGTCACTCCTTGTTCGGAGAACTAAAAGGCACCCCCTTTTTTTGGGGGGGTAGGAAATCATTAAATAATCCTCTCGCTCTTGGACAGAGCGAAAGGGAGTGTCAGACTTTTACTGACTAAAAACCATCCATATTCCTTCTTAGCCATTTATGTCGAGGCCACGGTATCTCTTACAACATCCCGCAGCCAAAACACCCACTGTCCGCGTGACCAAGCTTTAAGGTTCGACGATCAGAATGAACGCTACCGACGTTTAGCTGTAATTTAGACAGAGTTGTTCATATCAGTAACTCAATAGCAACATACATCCATAACATCACGCCTGCAATTCACGAAGATGTCACTGCCTACATCTGTCATTTGTGTTTCTATTAGTAAAACCTCATTTAGCCAGTTATGTTAAGGTCCCATTTAATAAGGAGCGAGCATATATCCATCACCGGGGCCGCGGGTTATTTGAAAGAGATACCGCGGCCCGGACACAAAGGGCTAAGACGGAACAGTGGTGGTTTTTGGTCAGTAGAATTCTGTCCCTTTCACGCCTTCCAGAGCTGGAGGAGTCATTTGATAATTTCCCAGGCTTACAAAAAAATCTTATAACCATCAATCAGGCACAATACCGGCTTTCATAACTGCTACCGAGAAATTCCTGATAGAAAAAACCCAATAAAACGTTGCCCAACCAGCAGGATTCATATCTTTTAAATGTCAGTGTCTATCATATTGTCCATGGATTAGCTGTCAAATTGGTTATGGTTTAGTACAAAATGGAACCATTTGACAGTTAATTGATGGACACTATATGATAGCCACTGTCATTTAAAAGATACGCAATAGCCCTGCTGGGAGTGGAACTCAGACACTCATACTAAACAGTCGAGCTTGCAGCCACTAGACCAACAAGGGAGCAAAGTAAAGAGCTAAAATAACTTTAAACAGACTGTAGACCATTCTAGAACTACGATAGAAACTTAATAGTTATTCCGCACCGCACGAACCCGGTTATATCAACATTTATTCCCGAGAGCCGACGTACCGGGCGCAGAGTTATTGCCATAGGAACATATGACAAATGCATTTGATTTGTATTCCATGCAGCGTTACAAGCCAACATTCTGAGGCTGGAGCTCATACACATTCCTATTTGAAGATGGAGCTAGAATGGGTACAGTTTAGAACTCCGAAATGTGTTTGGCAACATTCAATCGAAGGAGCTTGTGACTAAATAATAAATACTGACCTGTTGGTCTCCTGTTGGTCCTGTTTTGACTGACCTGTTGGTCTAGTGGTTAGTGACCCTAACTGCTATGCCGGAGGTCGTGGGTTCGATTCCTACCCAGGACAAATGTTTGTGTGATGAGCACGATCATTTGTTCTGTGTCTGGGTGTAATTTATCTATAATATGTATGTATTTAGAAATGTATAATTATGTTTATCAGTTGTCTAGTACCCATAACACAAACTCTGCTTAGCTTGGGACTAGATGGCGTTGTGTGATAGTTGTGGAATATTATTAATACCATACAGTTCGGGTGATGGTCAATCTACACTTACAAAGGTCAGTTAGTGGATGGATAACCATTCATAACCCATCGAGACTCCTCTGTGCCTCGGAAAGGACGTTAAGCTATCGGCAGTAAATCTGATTTGATTACGATTTATGTAATTTGATTCTGATTTGTAAATGTTTGACAGTCAGTGGGCTCGGAAGTCCGACCAGTGACGAAAAGACCTTCCAAGGAGCCAACTTTTTTGGAGGTCAGATAAGCAGTTGCTCTATGTAAAATACTGGTATCAGGCTGCATCCGGATAGACTGAAAGCCGACCCCAACAAAGTTGTTTTGGTCGGTAATCAGTCTCAACTTCGTTGGGGTCAGCAATCAGTCTTATCTTGTCTCAGTCGCAATCGCATTTCCACAATAAAATAGTCTTTAAATCCTTTTTTTCGTTCGGCGGGTGGCAAATCATCAAAAAACCCCTCCCGGTCTTGGGCAGAGCGAAAGGGAGTGTCATATTTCTACTGACTGAAAACCACCCATGTTCCTTCTTAGCCCTTTATGCCGAGGCCGCGGTATCTCTTTTGAACAACCTGCCCCGACGGAAGTCTTTAAATCCTTGACTTTACACATAGTTATGTTCAAGACGGTACATACCTACCTACTTTCTTATCCAAGACGTATATTTGACTATATTTTTACTCTAAACGATGAAAAGTTAAGTTTATTTTATTTCTGGGTTTCTAGCGGATTTCTTGATAGAAAGTAATGTAGGAATATTTGTTAGTGTACGGTACCGTGCTAGGATTTATATGGGTTAGGTCTTTTCAATTTGGTATATTTATGGTATAGAACAATTCTGTATTACTATTACTTCGCGCAGCTGCTTTTCAATGTTGGTTGGTACAGACACGATGAATGGACTGTGTGATGATGATATGGCTAGAAAAGAACTGACTGCTCAGATGACGACCAACATGGAAGTATGGAAGAAAGAAACAAACACAATACTGACCTTATAGGGATGTTTCTTGACTTAACAAAATATGATGCTGTTTAGTCCGTCAGTTAGATTATCGAAAAATATTGGATACGTTTTTATTTTGTTTTATCAAATTAAATAAAAATTGAATAAGGTTAAACGCGTCAAAAATCACGAGTGCGGGCTTAAGCTCATTAAGTGATAAAAAATTCAGTGCGATGTGACGTCACACTAGTTTTCGAAGCATTGTATCGTCTTAATTTTTTTTTGTTTAATATGAAATAAGAAAAATTATGTGTTCAATATTTTTTGTAAATCTATCTGACGGACTAATTAGTTTTTTGTTTTTGTCAACTATCGTATTGTCGTGTCGCCATGTCGGTGAAATATTTTGTAGCTGGAAAGAGCTGTCGTCGAAAGTGATGCATATGAAAGGATCTGCTCGTGAAATGTCCGTAGATGAAAGACTGTGGAAACGGAAATAAATGAATCATCCTGTCGACGAACAGTCCAATGGTGAATCGGTTTTAGGAGAACAGTTGCGGATTCACTCAAAAAAAAGAACTGAGGCATCATTCATCTTACACAAAGACTAACCCAAAACCAATATAATTATTATAAATTCAGATAATATTTGAAGGACGTTTCTGAGAAAACCAATTATGACCCAAATTGTCATGAAACTGGAAACTTGATATTATATTTAATTGGACCTCAAAGGCTTTTCTTCATTGAAGAGGTCCACTACGGCCAAAAGTAAAGGTTTCACTTAATTGGGGGCATCAATTTAAAATAGACGGGTTCTCATTAGGGCTACAAATAAATATTTGTAGGTTTTATCTTCAAAATAACAAACATCACGATTACAATAGCACGCCCACATTTATTCATAAACCAGATATGAATTCAGATTCCGGGCTCTTAGTAATTTCCAGAACGATTATAATAGTGGAAGGTAGAAAATTTCATCGTTGATTGTTTTCAGTAGTTTTCTATATTTTCTCAAATAAAGCCGTTTTTACAAAATCTTACCACCCGGGTCCAGACGGGTGTTTTATCTGGTGGGCTAACTTCCCGACATATGTAAATCGAGATTTTCTATATTAGGCTAATATCGCGGACAAATTTGATAGCGCGATGCAGGATTAGCTAATTAGTTCGCATGTGTTGCGATAGATGTCGCTGCCACCAAACATAGTACAATGAAAATGATCACTAATGAAGAATTTGAAAAAGAGTGAAATTATTATATGGGACTTTGTCGCTTTTACCGATGAAAAGTTCATTTAGGCTCGCCGGCATGTTATAACAAAACAATTACAAACGGTGAAGAACAGAACAAAAAATCAAGCTTTTCTTAAACACCCACATTCCTTCGACTTCCAACCATACTTCCACAATTCCCGATCCCTGTATAATTCAGGAAGCTTCATAAATATTACATGGGCTGTGAAATCACAAAAAATGAAATTATCCTACCTGCCACAAAGTTTTTATGTAACTAACTTTTTATAACCGTGTTTCCATCGAATCGTACAACTCCTTACAACTCCTTCCCCCGCCCCCCCCCTCTTGCAGCTAATCGGAGTTAGCTTTGTGTTTCGCCCCTTTAAATCATGTTCTAAATGAATTTTGCTGAACATTTATTTTTACGAAAGTAACTTTTTTGACCGAGATCACACAGGAGTACCAGGAGTGGGGGGGATACCTTGAACTAGCAGTACAGTTTTCTGTACAAACCAATTTAGGTTTGAGCATATTGTTTTGTTTGTATGTTTACGGACCAAAATCGTATAAGCCATCATAGGATGATCATCTACTCTTCGATTGAATCGCAGTTTTTCATCCTTCCTCATTTCATGTCCACTAATAATAAGACACGCTTTGTGGTTTTCAATAGACTGATTTAATGTCATAGTTGTTTTCTATACTACATAGATTGTAACTCCTTTTTGTTACATACTAACACTAACACCTCCTAGATAAATAACTTCCTTTCTATTATTCTGTGATTAGCGCCACTGTCAAACTCCCTTTAATAAAACCATTTCTTACTTTATCCATTCTTGTCCATTGAAATCAATCCATCTGAACATTCTCATCTCCGCTATATGCCATGATTATTAATTAATCTTTTCACAGCCCAGCATCCTGATGCATACAGTATGACAAGTCTAATCACGGACTTATATACTTCAGGCGCATCAGGAGAGACTTAAACCACAGCATGTCTAGTTTATTGACACAATTAAAAAGCAATTGTACATATGCTGTACTTTTGACACGCGAGAGGTACTCGTAGTTCAAAAGATTGGTGAACCATTACCTTAGAAATTTTAAATATGCGTTTTGAATGGAAATTCTTTTATTCCTCAAGCTATAAGCGTATCATTTACATTCGAATTCACACGTACACCCCACAATCTATTTTTAAATATCTCCCTTTTTCTCAAGGGAAGACGAGACACCCTTTTTCCAGCAGACAATTGGTGTCAATCACTCATACGCCTTATATCCTGGAGGCTGTACCTTACTGTCACTTAAAGAAAATATATTAAGATGTAAAAGGGTGTTTCAACAAAAGACGTCCGTCCATCATCGCTTCGCCGAAGCGGGGTAGCTGCACTGATTAATGTCGACGCATTTATTCTCAGAGTTCGTGAAGAAAATTTTATATTTACGCAAGGAATCTTTGAGCTGGGGGAGTTAAAGTAGCGAGTTGGGTTTTTATCTTCTAAGGACCAAATTAATTAGTTCTACTTATTAATTTTGTAGCTGGGAATTCATTTACATGATTACAGTTGATGGATATAATTATATACCTGTGTACTGACTGCTAATTGTAGATGTTTGGCAGTCGTTACAGGTAGTCAGTGAGCCGAAAGTCTGACAACCAGTCTTACCACACTACATCGCATTACACGAAACTAACTGGGTTGTGGAGATCAGATCAGTCTTTAGGGATACTTAAAGGGAGCTTGTTGCTCGTTGCCCTATATACAATTTTAGTTAATTTTTTTTAAAATAAATAAGGTACATAAACAAACTTAAGACTAACACAATTTGACAATGTCGGTAGTATAATAATATATGCCGCGCTCCCTACGTTGTACAGGCATGAGGTTTTACAGTCACGAGCGCTAACATGTATACACAAAGCAACGTTTAAAATCTGTATAATTTTAGGAACATCGTATTTTGGAACCCATACCATTACGAAACAGGTTTTCCCTCAAAGTTGCAGTTATTATTCCGTGAGATATTCGCCGTAGAAGTTTCGTAAAGCGGCCGCCACACACTCGACGAGTGGCATGGGAAGTAGCGAGGAAAGGAGGCAAAGACATAGTGTAGCCACTTTACTCGTCATGCCGCACGTCATGCTCCTCGTCCTGACCACCGCGTCGCGATTAATTGCGCGAGTAGAGCAGTGTGGGCAGAGCGGGCAACATCGCGGCAAATAGTGGCAGCGCGAGGAGCATAGTGTGGCGGCCGCATAAGTGTATACATATATTGGTGGTGGCCGGTACGCTTTCCTTCCTTTTGCCTCGGCTAGCTCAGTAAGTCAGTATTAGCGGTGTTCAAAGTTGTGATCGTGATTTTTAAACGCGTAGGCATATCATGATGCCACTCACCGCGCTTGCTTTAAGTCAACGTGACTGACGTGACTTAAAGCAAGCGCGGTGAGTGGCAGCATGCTATAAAAGAATATTACATCGCGTTTATGAATTACGATAAAACAGAACCGTTAAAAATACAATCAACTTTGCTTCATACTTTTCAGGCTTAGGACTGTCTATAATTGAGCAAATGTTATTATGAAATAAAATAAGTTAGTATTTAAAGCAATTAAAGGCGTATTTACACTTAAAATGCACGAAGCAAAAATGTAACTATATTACGTGTTTATTTATGTGAGCCGCCCGAGATCGCAAAATCGTCCGCGGTGCTATAACGATTACGCACACAACCGACCGGAATCGCTAGCATGCGACGACTGCCCGGCACCCGGCCCACCCGGCCCCTGCTTAATGCTTATTCATTGCTTGTTGCTTTTCGCGCGACCGACAGAGACTGCGATGTAAAAGCAATAAGCAAATAGCAACTTGTGGGAGCCACGATAGCATTTGCTTTATGATATTTGTATTAAGCACGGTGCTTTATTTTGCTATATGATATATTAACCACCACTAGTCAGTATGCGCGGACGCGCGGCGGCGAACGGCTGTGTGTGCTCCTCTTAATTAGGATGAGTCGTAAGTATGGGCCGCTACAAGTCTCTGCATGTAAAATACTGGTATTCAGCTGCATCCGATTAATGATCAGTGGATCCCAACACAGTTGGGAACAGGCAGATTATAGGTACCACATGGATTAGAAATTACTACACTACTTAAATCAATGATATATTAAAACTATAGATACGTTGTCCGCCCTCAAAAATGACAACATGAATTGATTACAATTGGCCACATCGCGCTTAGTTACGCACCAACCTCTCGCGCGATGCTACGTTTGTTTTTAATTTAAATCGTGTGTGTAAACCTGCGCGAAACATAAAGACAACAGACATCAACAGGCATACCGCTGTACGGTGTCATATTTTCTTTCCCTTTCTTTACGCATAAAAGTAGTTATTTTCGCCGTTTTGAAGCGCCGCCATGTTAGTTCATGACGTGTCTATATATAATACGTCATTGACTTAAAAATACCATTTACACATGCAAATAAAAGAAATAGTAAAATAATTGTTATTATGAGATGTGAAAGCCAGTAGTAATTATTTAATGCAGTTTAGTGTAGTTAATCATATTTATTTAATCGAGAGCAGCGGTGGCCCAGTGGTGGCGGCCCCGACTTACGAACAGTAGGTCGTGGATTCGAACCCAGACAGGCACATTACTTTGTGTTTATTTTATCACCGTTGCTCTCAAAACGGTGAAGGAAAACATCGTGAGGAAACCGGCATGGTTTAGAACCAAACATTCGAAGACATGTGACATCTACCAATCCGCACTGGGCCCGCGTGGTAGTTTTTTTTTTTTATCTATTTGTTCCGTGCGGGGATCGAACCCGCGACACGCAGCGCAGCAGTCCATTGCCTGAGCCACTGCACCAACCGTGTCGTCCAATTATAGCCCATTCCCTCTCAAAGAGAGAGGACGCCTGTGTCCCAGCAGTGGGAACATTAAGCTGTTGATGATGATGAATCATATTTATATTATTAGCCACTACTACCAGTTTCATTTCGAATCAATTAACTGTTGAACCTATTTATCTAACCCCAAAATTTTAAAAAATACCATCAAACAATCCGAATAAAACACAATAATTATCCTCGCAGTCTTTATGGCCTCATCTCAACCACCGGCTTAGCGCTCCATTGATCCCTTCAAACAGGAAGGATTGCAGCATCCATCTAAATTATATCATCCATGCGATGATGACGGCTGACACCACCGCCTTAACTGCTCAAATTGTTGGCGATATCCAGAATCTTGATAATTGCGAGGTTGGTGGAGGATAAAGAGAATATGTTTCGTGACTAAAAACATATGGATTCTGTTGTGTCCGTAGGTTATCTAAAAATATTGGATACGTGTTTTTTGTTTTATAAAATTAATAAAAACCTACGAAGAAAAACGGAATTAAAGATCATGAGGCTTGTGACATCACTTTCTAGTAAAAAATGTCATGCAATATGACGTCACACGAGTTTTCAAAGCACTGTATCGTCTTCATTGTTTGTTTACGTGAAAAAAGAAAAAATATTAGATCAATATTTTTTGGAAATCTATCTGACGGTCCAAAAGCATTTTTTTTGTCAACTTTCCTGGATACAAACTTAAAAATAAAGAGATAGTATAAAGGTTCATAAAAAGTAAATAAACATTGTGTAAAGTAACCCTTCACACATACGTCAACCAAGCATTCTGTACATCAAACTAAGTACCCGCAAAATTATTGCTGGGAAACGACTTTTTTTATGGGGTCAAAAATCTCAGGTATAACTCAATGTAGCACTCTTAAAACATTGTGCTAGTCGATGCTTTGAATAGTAAAAGGGTAGCGGTAATTTAAGTGAAGTTATAACCTGAAACAATAGTATTTACCAAAACAGCTGTGCAAAATTTGGAACTTTGACCCCCAATATCTCCGTGAGTAGGGAGTTCCCAGGTATGGTCTAAAACAAAAAAAAAATGTGGTGGTGGGGAGAACAAGTGCCCTTCGTTTGCGTTAAGGATACTTTTACACCCTTTATAAAGAGGTAGGTACTTATGGTTTTTGTGTAGTACCGGGGTCACCATGATACAAGCTATTAAGAGTTCGCGACCCGCTTTAAACCTGTAAGTATTCTGTCGTAACATAACATCACGTCTATAATTCCAAAGGGTTAAGCAGAGGTATACCTGACAGTACACCCTCGTTCCGCCAGTTATGTTTAAGTCTCATGAAATAGATGGCGCGCCTATTGGCATCAATTGGGCACAAATCCCAGAAGAAGAAATTCCTGATGGAAATACCCAATAACAATTTGTTTGCCCGATCCGGGAATCGAACCTGAGCACCAAGCTCAGCAATCACATTGGCGACCACTAAACCTAAGAGGCAGTTTCAAATTGTTGGCGACATCCAAATATTGAATCTTGATAATTGCTTGTCAGTCGCGAGGTTGTCAGGCGAAGGGTTGCCGGGACCCTGTCGGGGCCGCGGGTAGTCCAACGGTTATCGCGGCCTCGACATAGAGGGCGAAGAAGGAACATGGGTGGTTTTTAGTCAGTAGAAGTCTGACACTCCCTTTCGCTCTGCCCAAGAGCGGGAGGGGTTATTCGATGATTTTACACCCACCAAGAAAAAAAAAAAAAAAAAAAAAAAGGGTTGCCGGGATTGTGGGGGGGGCTAATTGATTGAGACGTTTTTGATATTGTTTGGGGTTAGAGTAAGAGGATACAAGGTTTAAATGGGCCAGTTACAATGGATAAAGAAAGGTGAAACTTTATTTACTTATTGTTATTTTTGAAATTTACTTTTGTAGTTTCGTAAAAAAAATCTGCACCAGGGTTGGTTTTCCATTGTAATTGGTGGAGCTGCATTTAAGATAATATTTTAGTAGGTAGTTTAAGTATAAAATCATATTTACATACTCATGTACAAATAAATCCTGTATTTTATTTTAATGGCAAAAATATATACCTATCACGTTTTATTTTAATTATTACTGCTGCATTTACTTAATAACATCTCTCGTTTAGTTCAAAAACTTGTGATCTTCACAACAAACTTTAAAAACTATGTAAAATAGCAGCAAGGTTCGATTCATTCGATCACACTTCTCAAACGCTACAAAGACGTAACCCAGTTGTGTGGTTGTCTCAAGTTCATTCAAATGAAAATAGCAGTATAATTATAGGGGATATACTACACTGCCTTGATAGAAACGGTTCAGTAGGGCTATTGCGTATCTTTTAAATGACAGTGGCTAACCTATAGTGCCTATCAATTACTGTCAAATGGTTCCATTTTGTATTAAACTATAACCAATTTGACAGTTAATCCATGGACAATATGATAGCCACTGTCGTTTAAAAGATACGCATAGCCCTGCTGGTTTCATAATTAACCTGAAGTAGTGACAGGTGGACCCCATTTAGCTTTGATGAGATCTAAAAGTATAAAAACGATTAAGCTTTGATGAGATCTAAAAGTATAAAAACGATTAAGAATATGTAGAAGGTTTCCTCCTTGACCAGTAGTGGTAAAACAATCATTTTAGTAATTCCAATTCAAAACTAATTTACAAGGTATCTATTGCAAAATCAAGATTACCCAAATTATCCTTTTTTTTTTGGCGGGTGGGTAATCATCAAATAACCCCTCCCGCTCTTGGGCGGAGCGAAAGGGAGTGTCAGACTTCTACTGACTAAAAACCACCCATGTTCCTTCTTAGCCCTTTATGTCGAGGCCGCGGTATCTCTTGCGAACAGCCCACAGCCCCTACGGGAACAGCCTGCAGCCCCGTTGGGACCGAAATTATCCTGATTTCTGAATCAGGATAATGCCCACATTATCCTGATTCCTGACAGTTTAATTAGGGCAATGACTGAGTGTTCAGCTTACGCCCGGAATAAATGAATATCATATTTGTATGACAGACTGCCGTTCCTTTGCACATAATGTGAACTGGTGTGTGGCACGTTACAAGAAATGTAACACACACTGTAAATGTAAATTCGATTACTAGTCGTATGTAAATATATTAAGTAAACGCCGCGTCATGCACACGGCCAAAATACCTTAAGACTTAAACACAAATGCAGGAAAGGCCAATCCTCCCCACACGTACTCTAGAATACAGATGTTAGGTATTTTTCATGTAAAACTAGCACGGAATCTATTTACAGATTGCAGCCAGGAGCGTGTTATCTGTGATTGGAACACGCCAAGCCACTCATGAATGTGTAACGAGACGACGGCGAGGCGAGGATGTAACTCTCACGGTTGAGATAAAGGGCATAGTTAGGAAAAGCTTTGAGTATTTTTGCAACTAAGCGATAATCGTGGCATCGTATACGATGACTTAACATAATTGCATCGGTTACCGTAAATACCTTTTTTATTTTTTTTAAATGGGACAAGCCCGCCCCGCTATTCCCAATCCACTGTAACTTCTGTAAGCCAGAATCAACAATGGTGACCACAAGAAAAGCGCCGAGACAATGAAGCTCGACGAAGCCACAGAGAAATGATTTAACTGTCTTGGATCCCGCAACGAAATTAATCAGAAAAGAATAGCGGAGGAGTTAGAAAAACAAAAATTTCCACTTCCCTCCATATCAGCAGGAGACAGAACAGAACAAGGCCAATAGGCACACAGGAACGTATAGGATAAGCCCAGTTGCCTAGCACCACGGATATTGTTGTCATTAATATTACTGGGTCCTAAGTTGTTGTAGTACCTTTACATAACATCACACCTGTAATCCCCGAAGAGTTAGGCAGAGGTGTACCTAATACCTAGTACATACACCACATTTCGCCAGTTATGTATTAGTCCCATGCAATACGGGGCGTGCCTATTGGCATCAACCGGGCAAAAATCCATGCTCCGTGGCTGCCGCTGGGAAATTCCTGATGGAAAAAATAGTTAACAATTTACCTAATCTGGGAATCGAACGCCGAACCTCATGTTCAGCAGTCACGATTGCGAACACTTTTTTTTGTTTTTTTTTTGCGGGTGGAAAATCATCAAATAACCCCTCCCGCTTTTGGGCAAAACGAAAGGGAGTGTCAGACTTCTACTTAGGTACTAAAAACCACCCATGTTCCTTCGTAGCCCTATATGTCGAGGCCGCGGTATCTCTTATAACAACCCGCAGCCCCGACGGGGACGATTGCGACCACTTGAACAACGAGACAATTTGTTATCAAAATCCTAACTATCCTAACTAATATTATAAATGCGAAAGTAACTCTGTCTGTCCGTTGCGCTTTAACGCCAAAACTGCTAAACCAATTGAAGTGAAATTTGGTGCACAGATAGCCTAGAGCCTGAGAAAGGGCATAGGCTACTTTTTACTGTGAAAAATGGTTGAAAGGGGTTTAAAGGGGGCCACGTGTCGGCTTCCGGCCACCGTATACGCGGGCCTGTGGACGGTGAGATGAGCTAGCTCGCCGTCCGCCCATCTTATGACGACGACAGGCCCGACGCCCGTCGGGGCTGCGGGATGTTGTTGAGTCAGTAGAAGTCTGACATTCCCTTTGAGCGGGAGGGGTTTTTGATGATTTCCCACCACCCAAAAAAAAAACGGGTTTAAAGGGGGGATGAAAAGATCACTTTTGGTCGCGATAGCCAACAATCACGCGGGTGAAGCCGCGGGCATCAGCTAGTATACTATACTTAAAGCCTGTAATCTCCGGAGGGATTTAAACACTAATTGTCCCATTGTATTACCTATACTAACATTTCGTTATGTTGAATGAATGTTAGTGAAATGTGTCTGATTATGAGGTGCTATACTAAAAACAATGTGATGAAAAAACTCAATGACACTTTTCGGCTGACCTGGGATTTGAACTCGGTACCTCATATGCAGTAGTAGTACTAACAAACATCCATCCATTCAAAAATATTCTGATTTATAACACGTACTAAGATTTACCCCGTACTCCGTTACGTTCTCAACCAAGTATCAGCTCTAAGAACGTTCACAAAAACTTGTGCAAGTCACCGCAAGCCGCTCGCGAGCTCTCGCCGACTCCGCGACGACTAAGCGACGAACGCGACGAACGGCGCGACGTGACAAACTTCATTACACTTGAATAACTTTTAACTTTACACTTTTGTATTGTGTTGGGTTAGAGTTTCAACTGCATTGTGATATTGAGATGAAAGGAATACAGGACAGTGGTGAGACAGAGAAAATCTTCATACTAAAATCTTAATTTTTCTCGTTTTAATCGCCAACAGACAAAGTACAGTCTATAAAGGGTGTAAAAGTACCCTTAACGTAAACGAAGGGCACTTATTGGCTGGCCTGTTGGTCTAGTGGTTAGTGACCCTGACTGCTAGGCCGGAGGTCGTGGGTTCGATTCCCACCCAGGACAAATGTTTGTGTGATGAGCACGATCATTTGTTCTGTGTCTGGGTGTAATTTATCTATAATATGTATGTATTTAGAAATATATAAGTATGTTTATCAGTTGTCTAGTACCCATAACACAAGCTCTGCTTAGCTTGGGACTAGATGGCGTTGTGTGATAGTTGTGGAATATTATTTATTATTTATTATTTATTCTCCCCACCACTGCGTTCAATTTTTTTTCTAGACCATACCTGGGACCCTAGTTCCGGAGATATCTGTCTGGGTGTGTTTGTGTATGTGAGTTTAAATATTTGTAAACGCACCATATCGGTATGTCGGAGATTGTAGTCTCTCTCTGAACGTGGATATAATCAGAACTACTGGAATGTCAAGCAACTATTGTCGTTTTAGTTCAACCTTTAGTAGTGCTTGGGTGTGTTTTTTTCAGCAGGGCTATTGCATATCTTTTACATTACAGTGGCTATCATATTGTCCATGGATTAACTATCAAATTGGTTATGGTTTAGTACAAAAAGGAACCATTTGACAGTTAATCAAAGCACACAGAGCCAAAGTGATAATCAATAAATCTGTCAACAGAGATACGCAATAGCCCTGCTGGAACGATTAACAACGACCACTGTCACGCGATGGATGACAGAGGGCGCTGCGTCAATTTTGAGGATCGGAGCAGCAGAGGCTTCGATGGCGGACGGCGCTGCGGTTGGTCGTGGTCGTGTTTCCTACTAACCTCGCTGCATTCCATGTGGTTGATTTGATCGTTTGTCATGAGCAACCGTTATTTTTTTGTAACCGAAGTGAGATTAGCAATGTAGACCGTTGTTCTGAAGAACCACTGAGTATTAAATTGAGATATCCATCCTGTCTTAACATCATCATCATGCAGAATACTGTCTCCTCCGACAGGTATATATATTTCTATTGTCTCATCTCGTCAAATATAAAAGAAAAATAAATGCATATTTCATTCTAAATTACATCTTATAGTAACTCAAGCTACTCATATTTGCATACACAAGCATACAAACGTTTACAAGCATACAAAATAATAATTATGTAATAATAAATAACAGGTTTTATTTGCAACCATCCCTTAAAAAATAGAAAACATACGACCTAATTTAATAACAAATAAAGTCCATTAGTTACAAATAAAGTACATTAGTTACAAACTAAGGCTGCTATAATTAACTCACTGAAAAGAGAATTTACCAAAAAAGTTTTCTTTTGCGTCGAAAAATCCAATTACTTCAATTCTTAGGGAAAACGTATAAAATACGCGGTTTTTTGGGAATTCTCGAAAGCTGTAGTAAATAAGAATACACGCTTCTTTCAACATCATTAATTAATTGACTTTTCGTAAGTAGAATAAACAATTTTGTTCCCACATCAGGCATGTAAGAATTCCTGTAATAACTCACCAGTACTTCAAAATTACTAACAAACAAACAGTTGCTGTCGAAATGTGCGTATCATTGAATTGGCGCAGGTACCGGAAACTATTTAACCTCATTTTTTTAAAAGCGATCCGCCTATATTCGCCCTACTGATGATATAAATGAATGTTTCCAGGGGACAACTTAGTGTCACATTGTTAAAACCAAAATTGTTTAAACAATTGCAAGGAACTTTTGTTTTCCAACTAGAATTTTTTTTATATTCTTTTCTAACATACAAATATAAAAGTTCCAATGACTTGTTACGATAAAGTTAATATTTTGGAGATATTTTTGAAAATGTGAAAAATTGAGGTAGAGTAGTTTCTGGTACTCATGCGCCAATTCCTCCCAGACTATCTTGATCAAGCAATTCTTTTTTTTTTCTTTTTTTTTTTTAAAAAAAAACTTTGCCCCACACTAGGAATGTCTCCTGTATCGTGTGTGTGTTCACAAACATTTAAACTCACATTCACAAATACCCAGACCCGAAACAACTATCTGTAGGCCATACAAATATTTGTTCCATGCGGGGATCGAACCCGCGGCACGCAGCGCAGCAGTCCAATCGCTCAGCCACTGCGCCAACCGTGCCGTCGAATTAGATGTTTACCCGCATGTGCTTGCATAGGTAAATTAGAGCTTTTGAAGTGAAACCACGAAGTTCGTTTGTATCGCAAAAGAAAGGCAAAGAAAGGCCTTTCCTTAAATAAAATACCAATTAATATAATCTGATCACTAGTACGTTCTTAATTACATTAGTCAAACGAAAGTAACAACGAGTCAACAAAGTCGTTACAAAAGTGATCACAACCGCTTTTTAATTCTATAATCCAAAATGTCCGTAATTGCAGCTTGATGTCTAAATAAAAAAATAAATAATTTAATTAAGATAGTGTGACGCAAATTAAAGGAGAGAGCGATAAAAAAAATAAACCTAAAGCTGCGTCTACGCTAGGCGAGACCATCACAAGCCGAGCACGAGCTGAGCACAAGCCGAACACAATTTGTCTAGTGTGGACAAACTTGCAAGCCTCGAACGAGCGTTCTGCGAGCATTTAGTTCGTACTCGGCTGTGCTCCGCCAATAGGGTAGTTAACAAAAAAATCTTATTAGTCCGCCAGATAGATTTCCAAAAAATATTGGACACGTACTTTTTCTTTTTTCACGTAAACAAACAATGAAGACGATACAGTGCTTTGAAAACTCTTGTGACGTCATTTTTCAAGATATTAGTATGACATTATTTACTGGTGAGTGACGTCACAACCCCCCACTCAAATCTTTGACGCGTTTTATCTTCGTAAATTTATATTAATTTGATAAAACAAAAAATACGTATCCAATATTTTTCGATAATCTAACAGATGGACTAATTAGAATCATATTTGGACTTAAAAAGTCTGTTAACATCCCTAATGTCGGTTTTTTGGAGAACATAAAGGGATTTGACAGCGTTCGAGGACAGTGACCGTTGTAGGTTCGTTGTACGTCCACGCTTACGCCACGAACTACGAAGCCGAAAACGGCTCTGCTCGTGCTCGGCTCATGCTCGGCTCGCCTGGCGTAGACGCAGCTTAAGAATTTATATGATTGAGAATTTTATATTAATTACCGGTCTATCTGAAGGGCTGCGCTCCTGTTCATCTTTTTACTGTTGTTTGGATTTTATTTTTAAATCGCATCCGAACATGATAATCATTTGAAATACAGCAAAGAAAATCGTAGTACAGTCCTGTTAGTGTTTTAATAAAATACATTCAGTTGGGTTTAACAGCTTCTTAAATCAAGACACGTGGAATTCGTGCATTAACTTCTAACCCACGAGCTACACATTCACGCGTCAATTCAAGCGTCTCACGACGACGCCAACTAAGCAAACAAAAAAGAAGTTCTAAAGAGCAAACCACGAGTCACTGCGATGCAACTTGCAAATCGATAAATAAAAGACACGCGTGTATTTCACTTGCCGCATCGCTTCACCTCAGGTCGTGTACCAGGCGGAATAAAAATCGCTACCGCTCCCTCCTCCAACTTACACCATCGCCTCAAACAACAGCTCTCATCATAAAGCAAGGCGTTTAAATTAAATAAAGCCGGTCTCCATGATTTAAGGTTGCTTAAAGTCTTACCTAACGAAATAAAATTTACCAAGAAATACTCGAGCGACCGAACGCAATGATTTAGTGTGGACCCACCACAATTTAAATTGTATGAGATGTTCATTTTCATAATGTTAATTTTCTTTATGTTTTTAGATGGAGGTATTACGTTGATTATGTTTTTAGAGAGAGAAAAGGTTATGTTAGTACCTGTTTACCTAGGCATTATAAAAAAATATGACAGCTTCTTGCAAAAAAAATAAAAATATATTTTTATCTTTGCAGGTACAAAAATAAATAATCGATAAATAATAGAGAATAATACAGAATGTGCTAGGACTAAACTGTAAGTTTGGCAAAAGGTACCAATTTATTTTGCTACGCTTGCTGTGAACATTACTACGCTTGCTACAAAAATAGTTACGCTACGCTACGCTGCTACAGAAGGTCGCTACGCTTGCTACGAATGTAGCAGAGTAGTACACCAACGGAAAGTTCACCATGTTGTTTTATTCCTCGAGTAAGGTGCTCAAAGGGGTATGTATGGTTAAGGGCCGGTTTTTCAATCGTCAGTTAACTTTTACCTGAGGAGTAAATGTGATGTTCTGACAGATTATCTATACAAAAAACTGCCAAATGACAAACTGATTCGTCAGGTAAAAGTTAATTGGCGATTGAAAAACCGGCCCTAACACTACTTATTTTCTATTTTAGGACGAGAAATAGCGACAAATACTCAAATCGTGTTCCGGGCAAGAAATATTGGTTTTTAAAAAACACAATGATTAAATTTTAGTTTTCATGAAAATGGGTCGGGTATTTTATTTATCGATCCTCCTCAAGGTTTCGGATATGGCTATCCAGGTCCAATTGAAAAATTCAGTCGTTCGTCCTCAAATCAAGACTCACTGCCGCCCTCAGAGACGTTTAATGATTACTTAAGCCACCACTAACTTCCGTACTCACATATATTTGATATTTAACGATTACATCAAAAAAGTCTTTACTAAGTGGTGAAGTAATCATTAAACATCTCTGAAGATTTTGACATGTTAGTCAAGGTTTCGTATGTCAAATCTTTACTATGTGACGGCTCCCACGGGGCGATAAAATCGGGATAAAGCTATCATATGTGTTAATCCAGGTTATATACTATCTGTGTACCAAATTTTATCTAGATACATTTAGTAGTTTTTGCGTGAAGAAGTAACAAACCAACACACTCACAAACTTTCGCCTTTATAATATTAGTGTGATCTCTGAGTACGGCAATAAATCGTGAATCAAAGTAAAAATACAGTCGAAGAGAAGTATAATATAATCACAGTCCGTATTTTCTCAAATGTCCACACACAGTGGTTACCCACTTGGTAAAGTTGATCTGTGAAGTTTAACCAGCTGACGTCGCCGTCCGAGTTCACCTCGTGTTTTACTTACTCGGTTCAAGTTGAACAAATAAATTGGATTGAACCGCTGACGTTAGTGTGTGATGTAAGATTTCGGATGCCGGGGTAAAGGTAATATTCTTGTAGAAACAGAATAAGTTGTAAAGTAAGTTCGATTCAATAACTTCGTTAAAGTTAGGTGGTTTTCTGATATACCTTTTTCTGATATTATTTCGGATTTAAACGTATTTCCTATTTTTAAGGAAAAAGAAGAGTGTCTCTCTGTTTTTAGTCTAGTAGACTTATTTTTAAAGATCGACTTATGAGAAAACACAGCCCCGATGTCCTGGTGGTCATGGGGTCCGTTCCCGTGTCGGGTTTCTCTATAAGAAACATCTGAGCAGTAGCCCAGAGATTGGAAGTTTAAGTTCTGATTAGCCATTTATAGATCTTTGATAGTCCAAGTCTGACAACCAGACTTCCCAAGGAGTACCGTATAACCCAGTTATTGATTTCCGTAGGTCAGATAGATAGGCAGTCACTTCACGTAAAATACAGGTATTCAGTTGCACCGAGTTGGACTAGAACGGCTTCTAGGGCCGTTAGGGTCGTCACCCTAACATAATTTGAAAAAAAGACTAGGCTGATTGTTATATTTCATCATCATCATCATCAGCCTATAATGTTCCTCACTGCAACGACTCAGGCCTCTTCTCTAGAAGAGCAATGGGCTATGATCTATTACGCGGGCCCAGTGCGGAGTGGTAGATTGTTTGTTGATTGATTATTATATTTACGTGAAAGCAATATATTGAAATATTTGTGGGTATATAGAAATATGTTAAAATCCCTAACAATAAAATCTTATTTCAAGCAAATCGCGAATCTAATACGTACGGTGTCGCAGGTAATAGCTAGTATAGAAATATTAGGAATGGGACTTTGAAAAAAAATGAAATATACTATTTCTAAACACATTACATAACTATTCTCATGCTGCTATTTGTAAACCTACACTCTAACAGAAAATCAACAACGGCTGCTGCGGTAACGTCATTAAATCACAGCTAAACACTCTAGTCTAGTAGGTACCTATATAATCCTTGATAACTCAGAACTGCATATTAAGTACAGCTCAAACGAGTAAAGGTAGTAGTATAAATAGTCTTTAAAATACATTTGCTCGTAAAGGGTCTCTTATTTCACCAATTTCAATATCGTAATGTATCTCATTACGTACTTGTGTACGGTTTAGAAAGATGCTCCGTCAAAACGAACGGTACCTACTTTTTTAAATCTTAGCAAAGAGTTTTTATTTCAGAAAAGTGGTCAACATTTTATGAATAAAATTAACTTTGGGAGATCAAAATATAATAAATAAACATTTAATTCTTTAATTTAATTAATTTCGACAATAAATTACAACCATTAATATCTGTAGCAAAAACAAAAATATTAATTTACTTTTATTAATAATACTGGCTGTTTTGTGCCTATGCCTGAAAAAAAATCGCATCGCTTATTTGTTAAGAAATAATAATCAATTTTACTAATTGCTCAAATTTTCATAACTGCTTTAATAAAAGATTTATTCGTTTAAGAAAGTCCGAGTTTTATTTATTTCCTCGCAAATATGTTATAAAACGTCGTATGACATACGTGCGCTTTGATAATTACAGCCTCTGCTTTCTTTTAGCCCTCGCCTACGGCTCGGGCAAGCAATATCGCCTCGGCTGTAATTTTCAACTTACCGCACTTATATCATAATGTACTATTACGCTATATCTGATGTTATTACAGCACTAACTTGGTGTCAAACAAGTTATTATCGCAACTGCAATAGTTATGGTGCGGCCATATTACTGCTGTATAATTTAGGAACAGTACAACTTTAGATGAAGTAATCATCTTTATCCTGCTTTAAGCATGCTGTTTCGGTTTTACTATAGGAAGCATGTACTTAGTAGCAGACCGTTATAGCCTGTCATCATCATCATCAGCCTATAATGTTCCCACTGCAGGGACTCAGGCCTCCTCTCTAAGAGAGGGATGGGCTATAATCCACCACGCGTGCCCAGTGCGGATTGGTAGATGTCACATGTCTTCGAATTTTTTGGTTCTAAGACATGCCGGTTTCCTCACGATGTTTTCCTTCACCGTTTTGAGAGCAGTGGTGTTGAAATAAATTACACAAAGTAATGCGCCTGACTGGATTCGAACACACGACTCACAGTTCATAAGTCGAGGCCGCCACCACTGGGCCAACACTGCTCTGCCTGTGTTGCCTGTGTTGTATAGCCTGAGTTGAACACAATCCGCGAATTCGCAAATGCTGCACGTGCCGAGGTCATTTCGTGGATGAGTGGAGCAATCCATTAATGTTGACGTCCGTTTGTCACTGCTGTTATATTTTGCAGATTATAGACAGTCGAAAAAAATAAAAAAATATATATTATGCAAATATTATGTAGCAATCAGTCTTACCAAGGGTTATCATATTGCTCAGTAACTGGGTTGGAGGTCAGACAGGCAGTGCATCTCACCAGGCAAACGCCTCGTGTAACAAGACTGTATGCAAACTCCAACAAAGTTGTGAAAATTCTAGGCAAATGATAACTCTAGCGAACGTTGAACGATGTGCAGTGGTATTAGTGTGTAAAAATAACCGCAAGATAACTTCCTATAAACCAATCTCTTTGTTCTACCTTACTTATTATCTGAACAGTTCTATCGTAAGTCTAAAGGAAAATAATACTCTGCTCTTTTCCAATTATAAAGGAAGGAAGCAAGTGTCATAAACACCGCTCTTTGCCAAAACCATGGACGGTACAAAGGTAAAATAACGTGAAATAAATATTTTATTTTGTTTTATTATGTACTGGCGGACCTCACCAAAACCAAACCAACAAATTCGAAGATATGTGACATCTACCAATCCGCACTGAGCCCGCGTGGTAGATTATAGTTCATTCCCTCTCAAAACGAGAGCCTGTGTCCCAGCAGTTACATTCGTAGGTTGTTGATGATGATGATGAAGAACTTCTGTACTATAATAACCTGTGACTTAGGAAAAAGGTTAGTGAACTATTCCTTCACTAAACTTTTTCCTAAGTCACACTATCATTTATTCATTTTCTTCAATACCATTCTTCAATAAAGTCATTCTTATCTGGGACTGCGGGAAGTTGTAAGAGATACCGCGGCCTTGACATATAGGGCTAAGAAGGAACATGGGTGGTTTTTAGTCAGTAGAAGTCTGACACTCCCTTTCGCTCTGCCCAAGAGCGGGAGGGGTTATTGGTTATCCCACACCCCAAAAAAAGAAATTTTTCATTCTTATCTGTCTCCTTCTTCTGTTTTTTTTTCTAAGAATCATTCAGTTGTTCCCATTCCAGTCGCATCTCTAGTGCGACTGAATCTTTACTCCATGCAGTTGACGACACTAGATGAATGTTTAAGTGCAATTCATTGTAGAATACTCACTTGTTTAGTGTTTAAACTCGTCTCTGATAAGGCCACTGTAGCGAATGTGCAGTAAAACATTTATGAGATAAATAAACTGCTGAAGCGAGTATGATGAGCATATTAAAATATTCTAACTTACTTTTAAAGTTCTATAGAGTTCTGTGACAACCAACACCTTATCGGTACAGTCCTTTCAAAGCATTTTTTTTCATTCCCTCGCAGTAGTAACTTCTTCTGTATCGTTGGTGAATTTAAACTCCTATAGGTACCCTTATAGCCAGACCTGGAACACCTACTTATAGGCCATGTAAATATAAGTTGCGTGTGGAAAACAAAATTGGCAATAAGATTATTTTGCGGATTTTTAACCGACGAAAAAAAGGAGTAAGACAAAAAAAAACAATTCGATATGTATATTTTTTTTTGGTAACGTGCAGTCATACAGACTGGAGAGTCTATTCCGCTCTCCAATCAGTAACCGATCATGTATTGGAATATCAGTTTATTGTCCGGTGTCTTCAACTAGTCCGCTGCCCGGTTCGCTTACTCTAAGCTAAGGTGCATCACATTTTCCGTAAAACCTTTCTTCTGACATGCTTACTATAGAATCTTAAATCCCAATCTGCCCAAACATTTCAACCTCAAAATATCTTCTAACAACAGAAACTATCTCGACTTAACACACAAACTTGTGAGATCTATACACTAGCTTCAAGCTTGAACTGATGCTGCGATACTCCACAGATGTTCGCGTCTAACTTGGATTAACTTTGAACTTACGTTGATCAATAACCTTCATATTAGTACGTAGTAGTAATTTACAAAGCTATGTAATGGAACCTTTGATGACGCATTTTGTAAACCATAAAAAAACTGATTATGAGTACCTACCTACATTCAGATAAAAGATCGATATTTTTACCATTAATGCGGTAGTTTTATAGAATAGAATAAATTTATTTGCTTAAACATGTGTACACATACAGTAATAAAAAGTGCATGTAGGATGACATAGGTAAATATTCGTTCATACATGTTTGCCACATATTAAGGCGTGCAAATACTTTGAATAATAATTTGTGATTTTAATTAGGTACATCATTTCAGTCGTCCAATACGATTACTTAGAAGTGAATTAAAAAAAAAAAATAATATTAAACACATAATGGCAAATGTCAAAATATAGGTACAGTCATGTCTAAAGTAAAAAAATCTAAATTATAATAAAAAATAGTAAGCACAATAATAAATGTCAAAATGTAGGTACACAATCATGTCAAATTAGGTATTTAATAAAATTATAATTTAATCTATGTCACAGTAAATGGTTCTGCCAGAAATTCATCAATATTATAGTATGCTTTGTCAGTTAGAAATGATTTTAGTTGTTTCAACAATTGTACATTACTAAGCTCTCTCCAACTTTTAGGCAATTTATTATAAATAATGGGAGATGAATGATAAATAAATGAACAATCAAGAAGTATCAAAATAAGTCAAGGTCTTTTTTTTGGCGGGAGAAATTTGATTTGATTGGCGGGAAATTCATCAAATACCCCGTCCCGGTCTTGGGCAGAGCGAATAAGGGAGTGTCATATTTCTTCTGACTAAAAACCACCCATGTACCTTCTTAGCCCTATATGTCGAGGCCGCGGTGTCTCTTACAACATCCCTAGCCCACACGACTTAGGCTAGCGAGTTGAACGTGATGGGGTAATAAACGTTTACTTTTGATAAAAAAAAACACAACTATTGAAAATGAGTGCGTCATTCCGAAAGTTGGTTATTGATTATCTGCCGTACTCAGAGATATTTAATGATTACTTAAGGCGTCACTTAGTAGGCCGCGGGTTGAGAAGGAACATGGGTGGTTTTTAGTCAGTAGAAGTCTGACACTCCATTTTGCTCTGCCCAAGAGCGGGAGGGGTTATTTGATGATTTTCCACCCGCTAAATAAAAAAGGCGTCACTTAGTAAAGGTTTGACATATTATTGTATGACAAAACTGTCAAAACCAGTGTTGGCCTAAGTAATCATTAAAGCTCTCTGAGTGCGGTAGTAAAACTTTTATTTACAACATACATAGTTTTGTTGTAAACTATATTCTACTGACGAAACTATCCTTTCCACGAAAAGATGAACCAAATTATGTCCGTCTCACAAAGACGAAGTTCGCGCGTTGATTGCACACTTCACAAGTTGAGCCCACAAAGTTCTGGCAGACGATGCTATTATGGCGTCGTTTGCTTTCATTCCTTGCCTGCTACTCTTTTGCAGATTATTGCGAAGTTTTAGGCAAGTGAATGCTTTTCTGTTTGGACGCCTTTAATGGTACCAAAAAAGCAAGGAAAGCGTTCAAAGGGAAGGGAGAAGGTGGGAGTTTCTTAGAGCTACGTGTGTTATAAAAGACGACTTAAAGATTATGCTAAGACCTAGGACAAGAGTAAGTCACTGAACGAGAAACAAAAAACAGCAAAACCATCGTACACGATTTTTTATTGTTCTCATTAGAGCAAGACGTCAAAATATTGATTGGTGCTCGAATGAGAATGGCTTTGGTGCTCTAAACGTAGGTGCTCTAAAAATCGGTATTCAGATGGTAATACCTCGATTTAATCGGACATCCTTTCATTTTTTTTAATTTATTGTTATTATACTGGCAACAGATATACACAATTTCAACTATCTACCTATTAAGAATTATGATATACGACCCGCTGATAGGCAGACGGAAGGACGGACGGACGGTTAGCCGAGACTTAGTAATAAGGTCTCGTAAGTTACCCTTGGGGTACAGAACCCTAAAAAAAATAAAGTATGTTTCATACATACTTTAATTTTTAAGTAATTTAGCACGAGATAAATTCTCACATATTGGCAATGAAACCATCAAAAAATGTGATAGTTTGTCCAATTCCCAGAATTCATTAAAAATGTAAAAGCACCCCGTGGTTATTTAATTAAATTGCATGAAGATAATTTAGTACGAGAAAAATCCTCACGTATTAGCAATGAAACCATCCAAAAATACGATAGTTTTACCACTTCCCAGAATTCATTAGTAATATAAAAGCACCACAGTTTCACTTAATTAAATTGCATGAAGTTGGTACACACACCTCATAATGCTTTATTAACGTAACGGACATTATTTTTTATGTTTTTTTTCCTTGTTTTGATTTGAAGTTTTTGTCTAAACAGATATGATACCCCATCATGCCTTTTATTAGTATTACTTTAAAACTTATAATTAGGTAACACGTGATCTACTCAGATTAAAATGTGAAATTTTCGGGTAAAAACAGAAGTCACGTATGAAGGACTGTTACCAAACGACATAGCTAGTTACTTACCTACTGTTATCACAACAATAATAGGTCCATAACAATTTATTTTTTAATTTTTTGGCGGTTGAAAAATCATCAAAGAGCTCCCGCTCTTGGGCAGAGCGAAAGTGAGTGTCAGACTTCTACTTACTAAAAACCACCCATGTTCCTTCTTAACCCTATATGTAGAGGCCGCAGTAACTTCTGAACAACCCGCAGCCGCTATAGGTCCTGGGTGCGATTCCCGTTTTTGGGCATATTATTATTGGGTTTTTCCATGATAAATTTCTCAGTAGCTGTCACTTATGCTGGATTTGTGCCCAGTTTATGGTAATAAGCTTGCCTATACCATGGAATTTAAACAAAACTTGCGAAATGTGGGTGCACCTCTGCCTAACCCTTCGGATATTGCAGGCGTGATGTTATTTTATGTTGTAGTACTTCCATTTAAACCAATCTACAAGCAATTATCCGATGCTTATGCAATCATCACGTTCAATTAACATAGAATTGTCCACAATGGTCCTGATCAATGACCGCTATCTACGATATATAATCTACGTGTATCACATTACCAATCAATTACATAAAAGACTTTAATAGTTAGGCTGCCTTTCCACCAGAGTTCTACTAAGCTACGTAGCGAAGGATGAACATAAGTAAATAAGTACTATAAATATGGTATAAGGTTACAGCAACAACAACAACAACAACAGCAACATAGTGCAAAAAGTGCAACAGCGCTATATATGACAAAGACTAAAAACTGTATCGAGCAAATAAATATAATCGCGACCGAAGACTTTAATAGGTTTTTCACAAATTTCAAAAATCGAATTAGTCCGTCAGATAGAATTTCAGAAAAAAAATGGACACGTATTTTTTCTTTTTTCACTTAAACAAAAGATGAAGACGATACGGTGCTTCGAAAAGTCGCGGCAAGTCGTGTGATGTTACAAAGTTAGTACTTTTTTACCCACAAAGTGACGTCAAACACAAATAAAACGTGTCAAAGATCATGATTCCCCCCCACTCACTCAACTTTTTATTTTCGTTTATTTTTTTTAAAATGATAAAACATAAAATACGTATCCAATATTTTTCGATAATCTTACAGACGGACTAATTACATTTTTTTGTTAACTACCTTATGTAGATCCCGATAACAACATTTGGGGCTCACTAAATAGAGGGTGTAAATTAACCCTTCACACATACTTACGTCAACCAAGCATTCTGTACATTAAACTAAGTACCCCTACGCAAAAATTTTTGCTGGGATTCGACTTTTTTTTGGGGAAAAAATTCACATTTTACGGTAAAACTCAATGTAGCACTATTAAAACATTGTAAAATTTTAAACCTTAGCTAAAACTTCTCATTCATCGCAATCTTAACTTATTGCTTATTGCTATTGTCCAGTTTGTTCTCCCCACGACTATGATATTTTTTTGTTCTAGACCATATCTGGGAACGGAGATATTGGGGATCAAAGTTCCATATTGTTCACAGCTGTTTTTGTAAATACTAGTTTTTCAGGTTATAACTTTACTTAAATTACCTCCGTCACCCGTTTACTATTCAAAGAATCCACTAGCACAATCTTTTGACCCCAAAAATAAAAGTCGTATCCCAGCAAAAAAATTTGCGTAGGGGTACGTAGCTTGATGTACAGAATTTAATTAACATCCTGTATGTTTACCTATTTGTGTAACGAAACATAATTGACTAAACATGTAACTGTTTTTTTGTCCATAACAAATAAAAAAATCTTCACATAGCATCTTACCCTATTACGTTTCTCAGGATTGATAGAAACTGGCACTTAGCTTCCCTCTCGCTCACTCCTGACCCAACTCAAGTGTAAACCCATACCTGTGGTCAGTCAATAGTGACGTCACGTCAATAAGTTAATTGCTTCACGTAATGAACCTGTTGATGTTGTTGCAGATACAATCTGTTGTTATTTGTTGTTTTGGTTTTTTTCAATAGATGGGTGTCAGGTGTAGCGGTGTCCCCGTCGGGGCTGCCGGATGTCCCGTCGGATCTGCGGGATGTTGTAAGAGATACCGCGGCCTCGACATAAAGGGCTAAGAAGGAACATGGGTGGTTTTAAGTCAGTAGAAGCCTGACACTCCTTTTCGCTCTGCCCAAGAGGGGGAGGGGGGGAGGGGTTATTTGATAATTTTCCATCCGCCAAAATAAAGGTGTAGCGGTGTTGAGTATAATTGGAGGAATTTGGATGTAATTTTTAAACTTTCAAACTTTTGATTGACAACTTACCTAACTTTTTTCTAGTCAGTTAACATCCATAAGTGGTCGGCGCAGCATGTTATCTTCTGGATGTAGGATGACAATAAACAGAGAAGTAAGTATACGTGTACGTGTGTGGAGTGGTAGTGTGTGTATCATACCATAACTTTCTTAACAAAGTCCATCCCTCGTTTTTTTGGTCTCCCTCTACTCTTTTACCCAGACGATATTTTCCTTATTTCTCCGCACCACATGCATACAACGACCTCCGATTTCCGCAAAACTTTTCAGTCATTACATCATCACTTTCATACTTTATCTTATGTATTTATTTCTTCAATTGGGGATGTGATGAGGCCGTCGGGGCTGCGAGCCCGTCGGGGCTGCGGGAGCCCGTCGGGGCTGCGGGAGCCCGTCGGGGCTGCGGGATGTTGAAAGAGTTACCGCGGCCTTGATATATAAGGCTAAGCAGAAACATGGGTGGTTTTTAGTCAGTAGAAGTGTGACACTCCCTTTCGCTCTGCCCAAGAGCGGGAGGGGTTATTTAATGATTTACCAGCCCCCAAAAAAATAATAAAATAAAGGGGATGTGATGAAGCATTCTCATCTCAGCCACATGTAAATGACTTTCATTCATCCCAAAACGTAATGTTATGTGAGTCCCTAATCGACCGGTAGTGTTATATTTATTTTTACGTTTAATTTACGTCACGTTTTCAAAGAAAACAGTAATAAAACTTAATTACACACGCCAGCAACCAGAAAAGGCATTCAAATAAAAAACCATCAACCAAAAATATCTCAAGGGTCGTTAAAATCTAATTGAGATATCCATCAAAACTCCCCAAACATCTTCATTCATTCATTCACTCACTCGCTCACTCATTCAAACTGATTGTGATTCCGGGACTCCTCCCGGTATAATTACATTCCGCATAATGCAAGGATTGGAATGAAAGCCTGTTCAAATGTTTGGACCAAGGTTTGTCTATTCAGGGAGGTCCGTTGTCTGGTCGGTAAATTGTGGCGTAATGTGTTTGTCGATTATCACTTGAAATTGGAGGATGTTTATATTGGGATGTCTGTAAATAGAGTACATATTATGGGGTGCAATAACGACAAACCATTTGCTGTCGAAGCAGCACAGTGGTGCAATGAATTGCCCGTGTCAGTACATCACTATTTAAAAGACATTTTACGTCGTCGGTTATCGCAATAACACACACTCTACAAAAACCCTGTTTCTATACATTTTGACCGAGTAAGTATTGCACTTTTATAGAATAGAATAGAATAGAATAGAATAGAATAGAAAAAAGAATAGAAAAAAATAGGAAAAATATGTCTACTAAAATATTTCTTTAAGTGGGGGCTTCAAAAAGATACTGAGTTCTGGTAATGAATTAGTGATAATCATTTGTGCGTTGGTGTCCCGTCCCTGCATCGACGTAGAAGGAACAGAGAACATCACATCATCCCAAACCAAACATGGTAACCGGTTGAACTACGATATCCTTTCCAAGTTTAGGCAACGGAAAAACTTGTAACTAATTAACTACTTTCAAATCGATGGAATCTCGTTCTAGAAAAACGAAACTTGAATTTCGAATTTTTAGATCGTTTGTAACTTTTCCAGGCCCTCGGACCTTTCTAAAGTGTTGGTATTGTTACGATTCTGAAATTATCCATCATCCCGTTAGAGTCGACACGAGGCAGGAAAATCATTTAGTTTCTGTATATAAATATTAATAAAAGACAACAGAATTTTAATACAGTAGTCAACAAATATTAGCTACAAATATCTAACAATTGTAATTGAAACTGTAGACTAGAATCCATTTGTAATTTCCCTCCAGTTTTTACGAGTATCAACAAAATATTTGTGAAAAGCAAATTATATAATATCGTATTTTGTCTTGACAAAATGTACAACGGAGATCCCCAAATTATTGTTCCAATTCGAGATATAATTGTAATTGTGTAAATATTAATAGTCTATCTTGGATATTTATTCGGATGCCTATTATACCAGATTTAATGACGTTTCAGAACGAATAGCTAGGGGATCAAATAATGGAGATATTTTGTACGCTCTTTTGTTTTATTTTCATGTCCGAGATGAGAAGAAAAATACAGAGTGAGGAATGAAATTATTGAATTCCGAAAGAAGATTCTTAACTTTTTATATGGATAAGTAATTCAAATCAAAATATTAAATTTCACTTAGGCCTACATGGGCACTTATACAACGTTAAGAAAAGGTACACAGTTCCGAGTGGTCCTATGGAGTAACACTAGCAAGAACATCATGAAATGATTTGGTTTTATAAAATTATTTGTGTTACAGTATTAGAACTTAGGAATGATTAGAACTAATGAATATTACTTAGGAATAGGAGGACAACGTAGGTCCGACAAGAAGTCGTATACGACAAAAAACGTAAAACGAGCTAAAAAGTATCTATAAATCTACAAGGCCTACAATGTTTACACATCTATCTATCATCTATCGTTTCCGTACTTAGTCCTATTTTTTAAAAAAAAAAAAAACTTTGCCTCACCCTAGGAATTTCTCCTGTATCGTGGGTGCGTTCACAAACATTTTAACTCACATACATAAATACCCAGACCCGAAACAACTATCTGTAGGCCATACAAATATTTGTTCCGTGCGGGGATCGAACCCGCGACACGTAGCGCAGCAGTCCATTGCCTGAGCCATTGCGCTAACCGTGTCGTCAAATGTCCGACAAGAAGTCCTTGAAGTGGAACATTGTGCGTGAGCCATGGTGGCCAATTACTCCTACCAGCCCACCTCCCTCCAGAAGCAGATCAGACTCCCCGGTCTCCTCAGGGCATCTGCAAGGGATCTTGGTGTTCCCAGGGTCTCCTCACGAATCTTGGTAACGCCTGTGCACTCAAGGAGCACATGCACCACCGTTTCCTCCGCCTCCATGTATGCTTTGCACAGGGGACTATCAGTGATTCCTAGGGTGTGGAAGTGTTTATTCAGTGAACATTGTCCAGTGATTGTCCCTGCCACCAGATGCAGGCTATCTCTGTCCAGGTGCAGAAGGCGCCTGGTCATCTTTATATTCAGGAATGGCATAGCTTCCTTGGATTGCCTACATCCTGGTGTCGAGGTCCACCATTTCTCCGCTTGTATTCGAGTGTGATCTTTTAACCAGCTTCTTAGCTGCTTGAAAGGGATGGGCACAATGGGTTCGGATCCGTAGGGTTTTGTTCTGGATCCTCTTCTGGCAAGTTTAATGTTCACACATTCACAAATAATCTGTAAAAGAACCTTTACAAACTTAAGAAAACATTATAATAAAACTAAGAAGGTTACCCCGATAAGTGGGCTGCTACGGCTACCTCCCTGGATCACCAGTGGGGTGAGGGTGTGGACCATTGCACAAAACAATGTTCCACCTCCTATCTTGTCCTATGTCCCCAAAACATGCAGCAGCAGTGAGCGCTGCTTTCTTACAGACGATGCAGTTTTGGTGGCGAAGTTTTCATGCCAGCAATACGAAGTAGGTGTTGTGAACTTATTAGGTAACCAATATCCAACCAACCTCATTAACTATTTTAGTATTTGAGGTAGGTGTAAGAGCCTTTTGCTACACTATGATCATCTTCACGATGTCAAAGGACAATATTCAAGTTTGAACCCTGTGAACTTCTCCAAGCAAAAGCAATTTGTTGAATAAACAAAAATACATACGCAGAAACTCAGTTGAAAGAATATTTAAAAAATTCTCAGTAATTCTCCTCAGAATAGATTTACAAACCCATTTAAAAACTAATATTTTTAACAGAATAAAATCCAGTAACTGAAAACACCCCACGTTTTGTTACAAAGCAGTAATATAAAAGAGACTGGAGTCAACACCTAGTGTATTAATATGTGTTTATTGCAAACACAGATACCTTTAGCTCGGGTGCAAGCGACTACATTTGCATTTTTACCGTTACTACAAGATTTTAGGGTTCTTTAGGACAAAATAATAAAGATCCCCTTTTAAGCATAAAATAGTGGGTACAAAAATAAATAAACTATTTATTATATCATGTAGGTAACTACAAAAATGTTGACGCACAAATTGAAGTCGTTCAAAATTTTGATTAATAAAATAACGAATTCGCACATCAAAATAAATTTTCGAACGAAAACATTCCAGACAGGTGCTCGGTATATTCGATCATTCATTTACTCTTTTTTTCGTTCATTCAATGACAGTTTTTCCAACTACACTGGTGACGTGTGGGTGTTTCAAAAAGGTAATTCTGGGTAACTTTTCATGTCGGCATTTTTGTTGCTACGAACATGTTTTATACAATTTTGTTTTTACTTTAGTCAGAAAATGTAAGTATAACTGGTTAGTTAGACATCATATTTTTTTTAAATACTAAGAGTACGTATAGGTTTAATCTACACACGCTAGTTTTTAATTACCTACTATAATTCTACAAAATGAATCCTTGATACCTTCTTCACTAGGAAATCTGACTGTTTTCAGATTTTTTTCTGTTATTGAAAAAAGAAAGATTTGAACTAGCGAGTACTGAAGTCAATTCATTTGACTTTTCAATCAAGTCAATACATTCTCTTCTCTTCATCAACCCTTGACCACACGATGCTCACCTGTTTAGGCGGTTTTGTGCCACGTCAAAACTGATATTACACATATACTATTGCGGAACCCGTCCCAAATATTTAGGATGTCGCACTACTCTTTATGCACATAAAGTCTGCATGAAATTTCCGCTAGGTGGTACTACTGTCGGACATCCGGGGTGCTAGGCAGAGACAAAAATGTACTTACGTCTGCGTCGCACGAATACTGAACATTTTAAACGTTTTCATCTGCCCCGAAGGTATGAACATATAGGAGCCGGATTTTGGAACGTGTTCTGCCGTGAATAGTAAGGATTGGATAAAATTTCGAATAGGATTCGACTTTTTAGGTTTTTAGCAGACTGATTTTAGTAGTTTTTTTTTCTGCTTGATACTTTTAGGTTGTTGATGGGACTCGCCGTTGAATCGAACTTGGAAATACTGCTTAGATAAGCCTAAGAATTATAATTGTGTATTTTGTTAGGATTTTAATTTATTTTATTTTATGTTGTTATGAAATTTTCAATTTTTGGTACTATGGATTTGTAATCTGAAATAATCGTTTAGTAAAAATGGAGCCCTGGATAAGGAGATATACATGGAGTTACCAGAAATATTGAGAGAAAGTTTAGTTAAACTTATGAATCGAGAGGAAGAAGATTCAATGGAGGGTGGAAGGAATACCAACCCTTAAACGGTGACCACATATTCAGTACATGATTATAAATCCCCATTGACATTTTTCATCAGCTACTTAAAAAAAAATCTGACGTTACAAACATTTTGATCATGAGTTTTGAAGGAAATAGCTGTTCAGATAGCTGTTTTTATGTTTCCGTACCTCAAAAGGAAAAAAACGGAACCCTCATAGGATCTGTCTGTCTGTATGACCCCCCCCCCCCTTATCTCCGAAACTACTGAGCTTAAAATTTTGAAAAAAGTACAGAAATTAGTTTAACACTTACAGATACAGGAAAACATAAGTCTGTGTGAGGCGGGTTCAGAATAATGTACTAATGTACTGAATACGAGGTTCGATTTAGCGTCGGTGTCTCGTCCATCCTATATAACGATTCGTTACTCAAACATGTACAGGTGTGTTTATGGAGTGGATCTATACGGAGATTAGTATTTATTCTAACTAAAACACCTGCTGTTATTCCAATTAAACTATTTATAGACACACGGCTTGTTGATTCAAAGTATGCAAGTCTGCAAAGTATGCAAAGTCTAAAGCTTAGTAGGTTCCCACAGAGAAAGCTTTAATCTGAAATATACATATTTGTAAATATGCATATTTCTCGACGCTTGATACCTAAGCCCATAAAACACTACTCCCCTCAATAAAACTAGACTTACGTTCATAGTGCATAAGTACTACAACTTCATGTATACAATGATGTATTACGAAGATGTGGTCATATAAATTATAATATTATCATCTCATTAAACTGGGTACAGTTTAATGAGGATGTTTCGCGAGTTAAAAAAAAATAGTATTGATGTTGGTATTAATATAAAAATATTATAGTTATTGATGGTCTTACCAAACCCTTGAAGAAATTCGGGTTGATCTTCAGGTTAAGTCACAATTGTCTAGGTCAGTCCGTGGATAGGTGACAATCCATTACATACCGAGATTTCTACCGTAACTCGGAAAAAAAGTGCTGACATTGGCTGTCATTTATAGATCTTTGACACTAAGTTACAGACAGTACGGTACGTGCCGTGGCCAATTTTTGGTAGTCAGATAGGCAGTCACTCCTTGCAAAACATACAGCTTCATCAAGTAAAAATAGAAACCTACCCAGACATAGTTAAGTTGGAAATGGTAAGGCAAATGAGGCGGTCTCTCCAAGTATAAACGCATAGGTACACAAGAATGAATGCAGAGCATGACAGTATGCGGCAAAGCTCTGCACATTCACAATCAATGTTTCAGTGTTTGCTTTGACAATGGCACGGACGGGGAGAGGTCTCAGTGATAGCGGGTAATCAGCTTGTGACGAGCAAACACAGTGAATAAAGGCATGGAAAAAGCCTATATTTCAGTAAGAGGTCCAGCCGACTTATGTATTGGTGTGCTGCGAATTGTGTTAAGCGACACGCCTTTCGTTTTGCAAGTCGCATCGCGTTACAGGAAATCGTAGCGTGCTTTGACATTGGTGTGTTTAGGAGCCAACAATACGGCAAGACCATGAGGCAAGCAGGCTGTTCAGAAATCCAAAGAGTACTTAGTACTACAGGTGTAGCCAATCTTACCGTAAAGTAAAAGTACCGCCAACCAATCATTGGTTTCCCCTGTTGTCGCCACCACAGACGTGAGGCGCTTGAATTTATAACTCGTAGCCAAGTTGCCTCTAGGCCACGACTTAGATTGTTCTAATTTGGTTCTAACATACAATCAAAAGTGCTTAGTTGTATTTATGGCTTCATAACCAACGGAAAAAAAAACCATGATGAATCGCCGACAACTTTCGGTGTGACCAAAGCCTTATTTGGGGGGGGGGGGGGGGAATCGTCAAATAACCCGCTCTGGGGCAGAGCGAAAGGGAAAGTCAGACTCCTACTTGCTAAAAACCACCAATGTTCCTTCTTAGCCCTTTATGTCAAGGCCACGGTATCTCTTACAACAACCCGCAGCCCCGACGGGGTATACATGAGCTTTACATGTATTTAGTAAGTTAGCTTCCAAGTATTTCCAGATTTATCAGTCAGTTGGTCACGTCCTCAGGCGAAGCAAATTTCAACGCGATTTTCGTGACTCACTCTTCCATTTGTCTGCAGTCGCTGCTGCTGGTACAACGACCGTAAACCTTAAGCGTATAATAGAGCGGTTAGTCTACCAATAACGTCGTTAAGTTAAACTGATAGCTTAAAAAGATAAACTGTCATATTTCGATCTATTTTTCATCCGCCATGACAACATACTTACATCAGTACTCCGGCAGTACTTAAAACCACAGATATACGAGAGTCCGTCATTTCCAGCGACTGCTACAATAATCCCGGTGACCGCGACTAACATGCAGTTTCAGCCTAAAGCGCTGGATGGATCACGCTGTACAAAGCGCTGCGCTGGATATATCACGCACGCTGTAGTCCGCTGTACAGTCTGACGCACGTTATCATTACGATTTCATATTGACAGCACTTTATGACCGTAGCAGTATTGCGTTGCGTGCGTTCTTGTCTGACAAAGTGATGACTGAAACTTATTGTCCCATCTGAAATAATTATAAAGTCAGATAGAATGATTACTGTTGAACAGTTACTACCACCCACCGTGTCCCTGCCCCCTCCCTCCTCACTTGCCCTTTCTGAACGACGTATAAAGTCCGAACCAGCTTAGAACACCGATATTCACAATTGCCGTCTCCACTTAGCTTTACTGGAAACTATGCCGAGGGGAAAGAAGGCGTGTCATAATTGGTCCGCTTCAAAAAGCCAACTTCAAAAAGGAGATTCTCAATTTCTCGAAATAATTTTAGATTTGAATTTGTTTACTAACGGGGGTTTCCATGGCCAGAGATGGATGGGTTGAAGAGAGAGATGGGAACAACTATTATTCAAAAATGTCTTCAATGTGTAAAAGAATAAATCAAGGAACATAGAGTTACGATTAATTTCGACCAAGACGAAATTTGTCACCAAATTTTCAAGGGCGATTATCCTCCCGTAGGGCCCGCAGGTTGTTCGAAAGAGATACCACGACCTCGGCCCAAGGGCTAGGAAGGAACATGGGTGGTTTTAAGTCAGTAGAAGTCTGACACAAGACCGGGAGGGGTTATTTTTTTTGGGGTCAAAAATCTCATTTTACACCTCAATGTAGCACTATTAAAACATTGTGCTAGTGGATGCTTTGAATAGTAAAAGGGTCATGGAGGTAATTTAAGTAAAGTAATAACCTGAAAAACTAGTATTTACAAAAACAGCTGTGCAAAATTTTAAACTTAAACCCCCAATTTCTCGTAACTAGGGGGTTCCCAGGTATAGTCTAGAAAAAAAAATGATCGCAGTGTTACTATAAAGCCACGAGCTCTTCCGGTAAAAGGAGAATATTGTCTAAACAGTGATCATATTAAAGATGAAACGCCATGAATCTAATAATTTACTTGTATTTGTACACTTCCTTTCGTTCTGCCCAAGAGCGGGAGGGGTTATTCAATGATTCCTCACCCCACAAAAAAAGGGCGATTATCTTACTTCAACAGTCACAACTGACGTACGTTCGACTGTACAAATCGTACACAGCTAATCTTTGGTACCGTACACAAACACGACGACTCATTATCTCGTCGACACGCTCGCGAGTTGTGTCACGTCGGTATTAAAAACTGACAGCGAGTTAGTGACGGGTAGACGAGACAGGTTGGAGCGCGGGCGTTTGTTGGCATGACGACGTGGGATTTTCTGAAATTGTCTTTTAATTGCTTGTTCCAATTCATTGCTGGTAGAAAAGCTAAAAATATATACTTTTACCTATTGTTCTTTTCCGGTAGCCTCTGTGAAAATAGAGGGATACAACTAATTAGATTTTGTAGAGTAAATAATGTAACACTATTTTCTTTTTTTTTTCTTAGTTGCGTTTATTATAGAATTTTGTAATATTTATTGACGAAACAATTAAATAAAATAAAATGAAATGTAAATAATAATATGAAAGTTGAACGATATTATGTGTGGCTTTGTATTGAGTATAGGGGATGAAATCAGTGGTGCAGTAAATAATTCGAAAATGACGATATATGTAATAAAGTTTTTTTTTGGAGTGTGTGTAATCATCAAATGACTCCTACCGCTCTGGGCGGAGCGGAAGGGAGTGCCAGACTTCTACTGAGTATAAACCACCCATGTTCCTTCTAAGCCCTTAGCGTCTCGAACGCTATTTTTTTCGAAACTATGTGTCATTATTGTACCCATTTTTTTTTCCACATGCAGCATAAATGTGTTAAAGACGTCTGGCGCTACCCTATACCGCGCTAATACCGTATCGTCTACCCTCCCTCTTACATGAACCACCAATGTTTTTGTTTCGATGTTTATTTGAACTTTGTTCGCTTCAAAGTTGTTTTACATTGCAATGTTTTTGTGAGCTTACCTGTACTGTGTGTTAACCAGTAAAGCTACGGACGGATAACCGTCACAGTTACTGATTAAAACCTTCATGAATGACGATGCAGGTGACGTGGCAATCAGGCCGGGTAGTAACATTGCTTTCTAATATTTATTTGGTGATGTTACGTTACATTTTGTCGTACCTGAGAGAAATTAGAGTTACTGAAAATGTTTGCATCATTATCACCTCATACTAAACTATCATATCTATATCTATAACTACAACCGTCTCAAGTAAGTGCATATAAGTCTCAAGAGACTTAAATGCACTGAGACGGTTGTATTGGTGATTTTAATCATTGTTACTCAGTAAATAAATATTTGTCACTGCCGTGAATCCCATTTTATTTAAAATTCGAATTTCCCGGCCAACTTTGTTGCATAAACCAAAGGAAAGTCAGTATTTTTCTTCTCGAATCGATGACTTATTTTGTTTAGAGGGGGCAATTAGTTCGCGTTGAGCAAGAGAGGTGTGGCTTATCCTGTGTTGGGGCTCCACAGTCGCATTGTCATCCGAAATGGATCGATTATACTCCATGTAGCCAAATTAGATCGGTAGCGACCGACTTAAGCGCGAAGTTTGTTCAAATATTTTAATAATAAGGTAGTTAACAAAAAAAATCTAATTAGATTTACAAAAAAAAATGGACACATATTTTTTCTTTTTTTCTACTTTGCGTGATCGAATCAAAAATGAGGACATCCGCATGAGAATCAAGGTTACCGACATAGCCCGAAGAATTGCCAAACTTAAGTGGCAGTGGGCAGGGCACATTGCTCACAGAACGGATGGCCCATGGGGTCGAAAACTTCTGGAGTGGCGACCACGAACTGGAAGACGTTGCGTTGGAAGGCCTCCCACTAGGTGGACCGATGACCTGGTGAAGGTCGCGGTCCCTCCGCTAGATGCGAGACGCACGGGACCGGTCAATGTGGCGACACTTAGGGGAGGCCTGTGTCCAGCAGTGGACGTCTTTCGGCTGAAATGATGATGATGATGATGATTTTTTCTTTTATCACGTAAACAAACAATGCAGACGATACAGTGCTTTGAAAATTCGTGTGACGTCATAGTCTTAGACATTAGTATGACATTTTTTAGCGGTCAGTGACGTCAATAGCCCCCACTCATGAGCTTTGACACGTTTTATTTTCGTCTAACAGACGGACTGATTAGATATTTTTGGTGAAATACCATAGTGCAGTTCGTGACCAGGGGGTAGTTATTCTGGCAGTGCGATGATGTATGTAGCAGGAGCAACCTCGGTATGTATGGGTAGACTTAGACAACCACCGGTTTATCCTAAAGGATAGAAGGAGAAAGGACGAGTAACACTTATAATTTAGCCACGAGCACCATTCAATTTGCAATATTTACATTATATTTGAAAGTACATTTCGCTTGCAAGTTTTCAACTTCATTCCTAGTTCATGAAATTGTAAACTGTTTTCGAATAAGTAATACAAACAAAGTAGGTACAAACAATTTCGAGTATTTAGTTGTGTTTCATTTAAATGGAGTTTCAACTGGTTTTGAAGTTAGGTAGGTCAAATAAATAAGTTTTTCACGTAACTAGTACAGTCGAACAAGCTATTAAGTGTGCAACTTGCATTTACTTTTAAGATTATACAGATACATTTAGATGATGACAAGCGATACTGCGTATGACATTAGTCTTTAAAGTTAATGCGACAAGCTAGCCCGCGAAATTCAAATTTTTTTACGTTTTTTTGCAATTTCCCGGTCAGTGTCCAGTCGGATGTTAAATAAAATGGGATTCGACAAATATATTACTACTATTTATTGAGTAATAATTATTAAAAATCACCAATACAACCGTCTCAGTTCACATAAGTCTCAAGACTGATTATTTGATAAAAAAGGCATTCTTGATAGTTGTATGAACTGAGACGGTTGTATTGGAGTGTAGTCTTTGGCAGAATGAACGTAATATTATGTTGGATAGTGTACAGGTTACATCCGAAGTTATTTACTAAACGGACCTTGTAGCAACTAGAACAAATTTCCGTGCGCTCAAGCATTTTTGTCATACCTATTATTGGAATCAAATATAACAGCTCACAACTTAGGACCCCGTAATATTAATGACAACAATATCCGTGGTGCTAGGCAACTGGGCTTATCCCAGTTGTATACGTCCCTGTGTGCCTATTGACCTTGTTCTTTTCTGTCTCCTGCTGATATGGAGGGTAGTGGAAATTTCTGTTTTTCCTACTCCTCCGCTATTCTTTTCTGATTAATTTCGTTGCGGGATCCAAGACAGTCAAATCATTTCTCTGGGACTTCGTCGAGCTTAATTGTCTCGGCGTGGTCGCCACTGTTGATTCTGGCTTACAGAAGTTACAGTGGTTTGGGAATAGTGAAGCGGGCTTGTCCCATTTAAAAAAAAAATAAAAAAAATTATGGTCTTTTTACATTTTGATGATTCAGCGTGCGGCAGAACTAAGACTACCAAGTTGCTAGCGAAGGTGTTGATACAATAACCACTTTTCCTCAAAATAAATGATGACCCCACCTAATGATGGACGGAATAATACCCTTTCACTATGTTGTCCTATTTAACCCTAAGGTTGACTGGTAGAGATAGCCTGGTGGCATTATGTCCGCCTATGTACCACTATTGTACATTTAATTATATAAAATAAATAAATAATTGAAAAGGAAAAAGGCTTTGGCCCTTCAGTGGGACTGAGGAATCATACAAGCTCATATTAGCTCAAATAATTGTTAATCCGACCTTCACACCACACTAATTTGAAAAGCGAGTAATGAGTAACCCTTGTATTTTCATTTAATTTCCTGCGATCGGAAACTAAAGCGTCAATACACGCACAAACTCACACGCAATCTATTTCCTTATTATAATTAATACACGCTTCATAGAAATTGGTTTAACAAGCCTTGTGTTTAAGCATTATTAACGTTGAGGTTTATAATTCATATTAGAAACATTATTTACACTAACAAAGAGATGTGGATTTACCCGTCATTTATCAAAGAACACTTTTTCAATAGTTATCATCATCAGCCTATAATGTTCCCTCTGCAGGAACTCAGGTCTCCTCTCTAGGAGAGAGATGGGCTATAATCCACCACGTGGGCCCAGTGCGAGTTGGTAGATGTCACATGTCTTCGTTTATTTTGATTCTACGACATGCCGATTTCCTCACGATGTTTTCCTTCACCATTTTGAGAGCAGTGGTGATGAAATAAATTACACTAAGTAATGCGCCTGCCTGGGTTATTATTTTTATTATTTTACAACTTACTGTTCGTATCGTCCGGGCCTCCACTACTGGGCCAGCACTGCTCTCATTTATGCAATCCACTGTTGGATTACTCTTACATTACTCAGCTCGATTCTCGGCACCTCTGCGTAGCACCGTGCCTCAGGGCAACCCATCTACGCTTTTTCATAGGAATTCGACATGAATAGCAATGTATGCTAATATTATAAAGAGCAAAGATTTGTATTTTTGGATGTAACGTATAAAGTTAAAAAATACTGGACTGGTTTGAAAAATTCTTTCACCGTTGGCAAGTCAAATCAAATCAAATCAAAATCATTTATTTCAAGTAAGCCAGTTACAGGCTCTTTTGAATAGTCGAACAAATACTAAATTTTAATAAGCTAATAAACTAAGCTACAGGCTCCCACTCACAAGGCATTACAACTGTCAGAGTACTGTAGTTGCCGATTTCAAAGCGTTGGTCTCATGAGAAGAATGGCAAGAAACTTCATGGACACTCTTTTAAATCATATTATTGTTACAAAACTTTGGTTACATCATTCATATTGAGATTGGTGATCATGTGAGAACGACGTAGCAAGATGTGCACGATAAGTGTCGACAGTAAAGCCAAAACGACGATTCAAATATAATATTATAATTCAAACAAGCCGTGGCAGCTAAGAGGTGACCAGTCCCAACTGACAGCACCCGTTCACGAGCATGACGCATGGATCAGCACCATTCCACTAAACCATTTTAAGGCGCCTCCCCGACCAAAACGCCACGCAAACCGTTTTTGTGCAGTTTTTTGGAGCTATCTACTTGTTATTTAAAAGAAATATCAACTAATAAAAAACATATTAAATTTCTACATAATCTTGATTCCATAATTGCAGATTTATTTTTAGTTTTTATTGAGTATATCTTTAATAAATCTCCTTCCAACACAACCCCCAAAATGAGAAATAGTGATTAATAACACGCATCTCCTCGTAACGTAAACATTATTTAATTTTGCTACTGACACTAATGGATAGACAATTTAATAATGAACATTTTGACACAAATAAAAATTCCAAAAGACCAAAATTTTATTTTATATAGATTTTATTCTAAAATATGGGCGTATTCACTACTGTACAGTACAGAGGGAACGAATGCTCAAGGTTAATTGGTCAGGGTACGGCCTTAAAGGGAACGAAAACCGTGTGACGTCCGTCCGTTTACTAATAAATTTAAATAGGATAGAAATCACCTGGGGAAGTTGACCAACCCATAAAATCATCGAATCATGTCCTTTTAAGATTTTAATATCTCAGATACCCGTCACGTCTACGTTTACTAGTATCGCTGCATATAATTTTGCGACAAACTACAAACGCTAATCCTGAGTTCGACTCCCTGCAGGGCTTGCCTTGCCTTTCATTTTGTACCAAACCATAACCAATTTGGCAGTTAATCCATGGACAATATGAAAGCCACTGACATTTATAAGATACGCAATAGCCCTGCTGGTCGGGCAAAGTGTTTATGGGCAATTTCTCAGCCATAGACTCTGGATTTGTGCGGTTCATATCAATAGGCTCACCCGTTTTTTTTTGGAGAGAGTGAAATCACAAATGACGACTCCACTCAGGGCGGAGCGGAAGGGAGTGTCAGACTTTTACTGACTAGAAACCACTCATGTTCCTTCTTAGCCCTTTTTGTCCGGGGCCACGATATCTCTTTGAACAACCCGTAGTCCCGACAGACGAGCCGCACCCCTTTTTGATTTTGGTGGGTGGAAAACCATCAAACAACCCCATCCGCTCTTGGGCAGAGCGAAAGGGAGTGTCAGACTTCTACTGACTAAAAAACGAGCGGCACCCCTTACATAGGATTTAAACATAACTGGCTAAATGAGGGTGTACTTTTAGCTACACCTCTGCCTAACCCTTTGGGGATTACAGGCGTAAAGTTACGATTACGCAATCAGTAATTTCTGAAAACTACCAACCTATGCAAAAGCCACGTGGTCATCGTACTAATTAACATCCACAGGCTGATGATTATTCAGCATCTATTAGGAGCTTAGCCAAAGCTTACAAATCGACTCTCGCTCCAACTCCTCATACACCCGAACATAATATTGATTCAGACAGATCCACTGCGGAACCCATTTACGTCTGCAAATAACTAGGCGGTATTAGTCTACCGTGTTACAGAAACAACACCCTGTAATTTGTTTAAGCTGTTGTTGTACCGTACAATAATACAGTGTGGTGGTTTGGTCACAGTTGTCAGATGTACAGAGCGTTAATAGAACCTGTGTGGCAATACGGCACGGTTGGCGCAGTGGCTGAGCGATTGGACTACTGCGCTGCGTGTTGCGAGTTCGATCCCCGCACGGAACAAATAGGGTATTTCAACGTAAAAATCTAATTAGTCCGTCAGGTAGATTTTGAAAAACTTATGGACAAGTATTTTTTTCTTTTTCCACTTAAACAAAAGATGAAGACGATAGAGTGCTTCAAAAAGTCGGGTCAAGTCGTGTAACGTCACAAAGTTAGTACTTTTTTACTCACAAAGTAACGTAAAAGCCCCCATTCATGATCTTGGACACGTTTTAATTTCGTATTTTTTAATCAATTTGATAAAACTAAAAACACGTATCCAATATTTTTCGATAATCTAACAGACGGACTAATTCGATTTTTTTGGTGATATACCCTATTGTTTCGGGTCTGGGTTTTTTGGTTTGTGTATGTGAGCTGAAATGTTTGTAAACGCACCCACGATACTTACAGGAGAAATTCCTAGTGCAACGATTTTATAAAAAAAAAAACAACTTTACTTAACAATACTGAGATGGACGTTAGCAGAACCACTATATTTTTTTTCATATAGAAGAAATAAATAACTTACTTAATAGCCATCCATAAATTTCAGCCCTTGTCAAAAACTGCCTATTGAAATATTCGTGGAAAGAAATTACTTAAAAACAAAAGATAAGCAAACGCACCCAAGCCACTTAGAAACTAAAAACCTATTGAATTTGGTTTAAAATAATACTCGAAAAGCAATAAATCGTACGTTAAAGTAACCTCTTATCCGGAGTCTGGACATCTGTTAAACAGATGTGTGGATGGACGATACAGGGAGGCGCATACGCAATGTTATTTGGCGGGAATCGACCCAACGCCATGCTTTTGGCCAATGAGCAGGCGTCCTGCACAAAAACAGCCAATAAGACAGATTTACTCGCGTTTGATGGCATTCTAAATGGAGCTATCTGGATGTTGGGAGGGGGATGCGTGGTCAAGGTCGGAGGACAGAGGACACACGGCGTCGGGGACAGAGGAAGTTGAGACAGCGAGCGAGATGTTTGCGGAGTGAAAATTAGAGTTAATTTGATTGAATATTGTTGGTATCTTAAAATAAAGTTTAGAAGCAGTGTAACTAAGTAGTATTAGTGAAATAGAGACGGAGAGAGAGAGCTGAAGTTTGGTAACGTATTCCAAGTTCAAATTTTGTGTTAAAGCAAGATCCCAAGCTAATTTACTATAACTTCAGTCACCAAATCTGTTTAACGGCCCAGTAAAATATGGAGGCTGCTACAAACTTCGATATCTTATATTCACTAAGACAAAATACACGAGAGCACCTTTGGTCCAACCTGGACAAGGTAGCTATGATACTATTCTTGATAATGGTAATTTATCTCCTAGTGATAGCCTGTGTAGAGTTTTTGGAGGCGATGGAAAGGTGGAAACTGTGGGCAAAGCGTGTTGCATTGTATAAGAGATATACATCACACAGACCTTGAACTACACGAAATGGCTTAAGCTAGAAAGTTGAATACACTACTGTAAATTATCATGGGATATTGTGACTTATGTATTTACCTTGAATAAAACTGTGTAACTATTATGTATGCTTAACTCCTCTCTCAGTTTGTCTTACGATTTATATAAACTGAAACATAATTGTCAAATATTGTGTACATATGTGTGTAAATCTAAATTGCGTATGTCAGAAGGGTTTTTCGCTTGAGATGTTCCGTTTTCCCTTATCTGACTAGGTTTAGGAATGGGACACTCGACCTAGGCTCGCCATCATCTTAGCGAACCTAGGTCTAAATAAACAAACAGTTTCTTTCGTAAAATAATTGTCAAATATTGTGTACATATGTGTGTAAATCTAAATTGTGTATGTCAGAAGGGTTTTTCGCTTGAGATGTTCCGTTTTCCCTTATCTGACTAGGTTTAGGAATGGGACACTCGACCTAGGCTCGCCATCATCTTAGCGAACCTAGGTCTAAATAAACAAACAGTTTCTTTCGTAAAAAAAAGGAGAATAAATGAATAATTTAAATCAAAATCACCTCTTTCTTTTATATCCCAAGATTACATGTGTAGAGAATGTTATAACATGAGATTGATAAAAGTAAGGACAAGTCATAACAAAAGCATTGTTTTAAATCAGTGTATTAAATCAGTTTGGTTCTCCATTAATGAGCTCTCCACATGCATATTGAAGCTCGAATAACACGATTATACGTTATTGGATTTATCCAAATACAATAATTTGTACTTCTATAGACCAGATCTGAGATAGAAATCCAGATCTAAGTCAGATATTTTAATCAGGGTTTGAGACTATAAGTTCCTTCTGAACTAAAGTAAACCTAGTATAAATCAGTAAAATCCCAACTGAGTGAATAGAGACGCTAAGCTACGGTAACTTAATCATCACTTTGATTCAAGTCATTAATATCAGCGACTCAGTCATAGAATGAGAAACTAAGCAGCTATAATGTAATTATGTGGGTGCAAGCCAATAATCACTTAATTATTTAGAGGAGAAATACTGTTCTTGAGAGAGAAAACCATTTCGGCTGTGTTGTGATATAATATACATTAATATTTCCTAACGGCTAAGGCTGATGATTTGAGAGACACGACTGAACGACGCCTCTGGTGGTGATAACTTAGCATATCATTACACGCCATGTCTTGCAATCTGACCCCGACCTAGATTTGGCCAAATCTAAATATAACTCAAATATATAAACATATCAAAACCATGGTTCCGGGGGAATGCCTGCCCTAACTGGGAATCTGGCAATAAAAAAATGCAAGTACCTGCCTTCACAGGATGTGGGAATCACTAACGCTTCTCAGCGAATAAATAGGGAGTCAGATTGCTCCCCCATAACAATGATTAAAGACCGTGTCGCGGTGCAGGGTTCCCCAATGCTAGAACGATATCAGTCAGACGCGGTGGCTAAACAAGCACAAACACACATGTATCAACTTACACAATCATTCTAACATGTCAAATTGAGTTTAACTTGTAAGTCTTTTGTTTAATCAGAGGAAGACTGATTAAGTATTGTACTAAGTAATAATATAGACGCGTAGAGACAAGCTCCGCATTATCGAGTAGAATGATTGATAAGTCTACATTGTTCGCACAGTGGAGTGTACTCAAGATTGACTTGTGGTAAATCTAAATCTAATTGTTGATTAAAGCCCGAAATGACTCTCACGATACAGTATTGTTTCTTTAAACACTGGTGTAAGGAAGTTCAATCCTTCCTAGATTAAACACAGTATTGATCCCCAAAGGCTAATTAAGAAGCTAAACTCTCACTTTAGTATATTCACTCACGAAAACAGACAGACTAGACGATCAACGCGAGCCAACACAGAACCTTGGTAAGATGACAACACAGGACGTCATCTTTACCGTTACAGGATTTGGCCTTAGGACCAGGCCTGCCATCACAATACGCCCGAATTTGCCGAAGGTTTAAGCAGAGCTGTACCTTATAGAACTCCCATATTTTGACACTTTTGTTTTACGTCCCATGTAATGGGATCAACTGGGCACAAATCCAGAATCCATAACTGCTATTATGAAATTCCTGATGGAAAAAAAACCAACAATCCCCAACCCGATAATCGCACCCAAGACTTCATGCTAGAGTTCACTAGACTTACGAGGCAGTTATCTCATCTGCCTAGCCTTGTCCCAACTATGTTGGGGTCGGCTTCCAGTCTAACTGAATGCAGCTGAATACCAGCATTTTACATGGAGCGACTAGCTTATAAAACCTCCACAACCCAGTTCATACAGGCTAATACGATAACCTGTGGTAAGACTGGTTGTCAGACTTTCAGATCACTGACTACCCTAGTAACGACTGCCAAAGATCTATATATGACAGCCGGGACCAACAGCTTAACGTGCTTGCCGAACCACGGAGGAAACTCAGTATGTAATGGGCGGTCACCCATCAACAGACCAACCTAGGCAAGCGCGGCTTAACATAAAGATTGACCCGAGTGGCAGTTATTATTAAGCGACGAGGTCCTCATAGACTTACGAGGCAGTGATGCATTTAAGTATCTTAAAAATGACGGCAATGACCATACAGTTGACTTCTCAAATACAGGTCCAGGCGTAGTTTGGGGGTTAGGATCTCATTTGTATACACACTCGTGTATTCTCTTATGTGACTGTACTTGTAACATGTATTTTTAAGTGTCGAATAAACATTTTAATTTTCGTTAAGTTGAATTTGCGTGGACAGTATATGTATAACTGTTAGCTATTTAAATACATTTGTACTAGTTTCAAGATATATATATTTCGTATCATATAAGAATTACAGAATTGTTTTGTATAAATAAGTAAGTTATTTGATTTAGTTGAAATGCCAAAATGGCGCCAACGATTATTGGAATGACAGTTGAGTACTGCAGTCTAGTAAAGAGGGTTTAAAAGGTCCAAGGCGCCATTTTAGCGGGACATTATTTTCTGCAGGGCTATTGCGTAATTTTAAATGACTGTGGCTATCATATTGTCCATGGATTAACTGTCAAATTGGTTATAGTTTAGTACAAAATGGAACCATTCCACAGTTAATTAAAGCACACAGACACAAAGTGATAATCAATAAATCTGTCAACAGAGATACTCAATAGCCCTGCTGAACTTTGAAAGTGTAAGGAGCTCTAAAATACCTGTGTTAGTACAGTGAATTTTATAATAAACTTGTAAATGTTATGCTTTAGCTATTTATTCTGTGCTTAATTTGATGTTTTGAACCCAGTAAATAAATCATGCTTTAATCTGTTCAAATAGAAGCTTTTATTTCCCTTTTGCTCTGGCTTGCCCTACATAGCAAATGTATGCTACTGCACATTCACCGTCTACATCTCCTCTAGGAATAGTATCCAACCATATCTCGTTGCACAACACGGTAGCTCAGACCAAACTTCATAACTTTATGACACGTCTTCCAAAATACACTGCAGATATGTCCTTCCAAGTTTAAGTCAGCTTTGGTAACAGAGTGCCCTAAGAGCCTTCTATCACATTCACACGAAGTTTGAATTCTCTCCTGGCATCAATAAGATTAATTCTTGGAGTTTGGGAACCTGTTATGTCGTATTAGCGCTTAGAGTTAGTAGTTCGACTTGATACCACATCGAGAGGGTCTAGCGTATTCATATGAGGTAGCAATTGACTTTTGATGACTATAACTGCTCTTGTGAAGCCTGTGCATTCAGTCGTCACTTGGTAAGACTAGAAATCGACCTGATTCATATTTTGGACAACATGTAAATAGGTACATATGTATATATCCTCCATTTCACGAATTTCAGATAATTTATTGGCATACTCAAACAATACTTTTTAAAGCGTATAAGTAGTTGGGATTGCCGATGCTGGGGTCAAATGTGTCGCTTATTAGATTTAGTAAACGGACATTACAAGTACCTACTATAATCTTCTTTTTCGGTCCATCAGTCCATCCATTCAACCATTTTCGGTCACGGCGGCAATCTTAGCATAAGCCATCGGCGCGGGAGATATTACAGTGTATAACGACAGTGGTGAAAAATAAACAGGAACTGATCAGAGTTTCCTTAAACAGGGCAGAGTTTCCCCTTACAACTTTTACTATCGAGTGCGACAAGACCGCAAAACTGGGCTTGCAGGGCATTTTATAGCATTTTCCCCACCGGAGTTATGGCGGTGGCTTGGCTTGGCTGTGATTGACTTGCTAGTAGTTGTTGGAGGTTCTTGGCTGTGGTTGGCTGTCATTGGCTGGCTAGAGTGGCTTGGCTAAGGTTGGCTAGAGTGGCTTGCCTGTGGTTGGCTGTCATTGGCTGGCTAGAGTGGCTTGGCTAAGGTTGGCTAGAGTGGCTTGACTGTGATTGGCTGGCTAGTGTGGCGTGCTGTGAGTTGTTGAGTGGGCTGTTGTAAGAAATGCACAAGTGGATTCGCTGTTACATTTAACTCCTAGTTCGATAGGTCGGCAATCCGATACGGCTGGAGACTACTGGAGAGAGATCAAGTGCAGGAACAATGGTGTACTGTGTCCACAAGACCAACGAAGCACTTAAGAAACACATGTAAATTCTAAAACTAAAATAAGAAAATGTACAAAAATCCAAGTCATAAATCTGTTTCACCGACAAAACCCAAACAAGTCCCAAATCTGCATAGCTAGTTGCTAGTCACAAACTATAAATAGACTAGAAAATTAGCGGTACAACATCGGCGACGTTGCGGTTTGCGGTCACGCGGTGGCGACCGGACGTATGCGGTGCGGCGCGGATTTGTGCTACTGAATAAGTAAATCACTTTATTTTGTTAGGTACGACTGTAAGTTATGTTGGTTCAAGAAATGAATACCGATCACTAGTCATCGAAACTAGTTATTATGAGCATAAGTGTGATGGAATTACCATCACCATTCAGGCGGCGGCGGCGCAGTGTTGTGGTGATTTTATACTTCACTCCGTTTTTCTGCCATATCATCTTTCACAGTCCATGCATTGTTTTTTTTTCTTCCTCGGCTGTACTGGCACTACTAACAGCAATAACGCTCCTTTTGGGCTTCGCCGTAGTCGGGTGAAAAAGGACTAACATTAAACTTTAAATCCATGACTGAAGTATATGTATAAGACTTCATAAAAAAACCCGACCAAAACTGTCGGACAGTAGCTCACCAGATACAACTCCCGTCTGGTCAGAGGACCCTCCCTTTTCTATAGGGTCTTTACGCATTTTCGTCAACACAATCACACTCAAAACTTTCCTCACGACATTTTCCTCAATTCTCCGCATCACGCGCATACCAGGACAACCGACCAAAACACATTACTACTAATCCTAAAATACTCATTTCATCACGTACAGACAGATTAAATTAGATACCTAGGTACTTAGCACAATCTCTTTTATTATTTTTATACTGCCCTCAACTGCGACTACTAAACCAGAAAGAAAATAAACTCCCCCGACCAAAACACAACGAAACGGTCGTATTTCAAACCAAAACTTTCAGCGGGCAAGTAAAACTTTAAAACCCACTGTTTTTCATTTAATGTTTTATTTAAATTGTTGGCTGTCGCCATCCGCGGGATTGTATACAGACATAGTATTAACAAACAGTATTTTAAGTAGGTGCAACTTGTAGAAATCGACTCGCAGACACATGCAAAACGCTTAGACGAACTCTAGGCATGCTTCAAGTAACAAGTAACATGTAACAGCGGCGGTTTCAGACTAGCGTGTACGCTCGTGGCGGCTAACGTGCGTACACGCACGTCACATTAAGTGCTTAAATAAAGGTAAGGCTCGTACACTTATCTCGCTAGTCGCGCTCATACGAGCTGAAGTAGCAAAAGATATGTTACTTGCCTACAGGCTATAGCCATTGAACACGTTCAAAAACAAGCTCATAGCCGCCAAACATAGGGTAATCTGAAACCACCTAATGATATAGTTGCCTATGTCACATGTTTTAGGTATTTTTTTTTCGTTTAATGCTATAATTATGAGTTTCCTCACAAGTTTTCCTTTACCATTTTAAGAGTAGTAGTGATGAAATAAATTACACAAAGTAATGCCTGTGGTAATGCGCCTGACTGGCTTCGAACCCTCGATTTACCGCCCGTAAGTCGAGCTCCCCTATTGGCCACCGCTGGTCACTGCCCCATCGGGATACATAGGATTTCAAAAAAAGCCTATAAGTTAGTTTACTGGCTATCTATACACTGCGGCTATGGGCACACAATTGAGATAAGGACACTTTATAGCCATACTGTGGCGGAAAATATTCATAGCTTCCATTATCCAAGTATTTTATTTATAGACACATCGAACAATCGGTTGTTTACACGCAGATTTCGTTTCAACAAATCATTTATCTGCATGAATTGAAAGTATTGAATCGGAAAATCTGTTCCCGATTTAATTTTTATTACCTTATTTATGTCGATTTTTGACACTCTGCCAGGTGGCCTTGTTTCGGAAGTGTCCTTTATGGTGGGGTTTAATGTTTTGATAAATGAAACTGAATGGTTTTAATACGGAATTAACTGCCATGGTAGTTTTTCAGTAACAGTTCAGTCTTGTTTTTACAAGGTGGATGAGCCTAGGTAGTGGTGGAGTTCTGGACACCCGATACTAACGTTACATAACATCGTGCCTGTTATCCCCGACGAGTTAGGCAGAAGTGTACCTAATAGTACACCCACATTTCCTGATGTTTCCTATGTAATAAGGGTCGAGCCTATTGCCATTAACGGGACACAAATCCAGATTCTGATTCTGCTACTGAGAAATTCCCTCCTATTGAAAAAACCCAATAACGCTTTGACCGACCCGGGCATTGAACTCAGGAGCTCATGCAAGCAGTCTAGCGGCTACTGCGTAACTTTTTAAATATCAGTGGCTATCACAGTGCCCATAGATTAACTGTCAAATTGGTTATGGTTTAGTACAAAATGGAACCATTTGACAGTTAATTGATGGACACTATAATAGCCACTGACATTTAAAAAGATACGCAATAGCCACACAGGTCAAAAGGTACTGAATGGTGTTAATAATGATGAATAGTTTTGCCATTGGGGTTGCTAAAGTACCTAACTTTTTTTTTGAGCTCCTGCACTTTAATTGATAAAATACTAAAGTTATTTTTACTAACATACTGCAGTACATAACAATAGTCCTACCTCAATAAATTTGTAACTCCCTAGCAAACTAGCAGTAAATTATGTCCGATAAGTTCCTTACACTTTTAGCAGCTGTCCCCGATCGTGGCACACGCCTGGCCACCGCCGATTCGTTGGAGCCCCGCCTAATGAAGATATATGGGACGATTCCTTCATTTACCGCCGAGAAAATGGTTATACGATTGCTTGGTGCTAGGGAATCTTATAGCTGTTAAATAGCTGAAAGTTTGTGTTCGTATGACTTTTATGTTAATAGTTATGATGTTCTATACTTGAAATGGAATGGGGTGTAGCTTGACAAACCCATGCTTACCACTTCAAACGATAAAGACGTGTATATATGGGCCTTGCAGAAAGTAGAACAAATTTCCGAGCGTCCAAGCATTTTTGTTATACCTATTATTGGAATCAAATATAACAGCTCACAACTTAGGACCCAGTAATATTAATGACAACAATATCCGTGGTGCTAGGCAACTGGGCTTATCCCAGTTGTATACGTCCCTGTGTGCCTATTGGCCTTGTTCTGTTCTGTCTCCTGCTGATATGGAGGGAAGTGGAAATTATGTTTTTCTTACTCCGCTATTATTTTCTGATTAATTTCGTTGCGGGGTCCAAGACAGTTAAATCGTTTCTCTGGGACTTCGTCCAGCTTCATTGTCTCGGCGTTTTTCTTGTGGTCGCCACTATTGATTCTTGCTTTCAGGAGTTCCAGTGGTTTGAGAATATCATACAATATGGGCTATCTTGCCCATCTGACGTAAAACCATGACTTCATAACGTTTAGCCGTATCATATACATCATGTTGGACGTGAGACATAGTACACGACGACCATATTAAACTGCGGCATGTGAGATGTATCTCATCGTTGATAGATGGCGTGCAGCACTGGACGCGTGACGAGCATTACTGAGAGATGCTGTTAGTAGTTTATCTTGAGGGTAAAATGAGCCAAAAGTAAATAAATATGTTTGAAGGAAAGAATTCTCAAATCAATTTAAATTGCAAGCAAACCAAGGACTCGCTTTATAAGCATCGGCTTGTTTTGGGGACAAGGCCACCACACTATTCCCTAACCACTGCATCTCTTGAAAGCCAGAATTACTAGTCCCACCACAAAAACGCCGAGATAGTGAAGTTCGACGAAGTCCCGGCGAAATAATTTAATTGTTTTGGATCCTGCAACGAAATTAATTAGAATAAATTACGGAGGAGTAAGAAAAAAATTTGACTTCCCTCCATATCAGCAGGAGACAGAACAGAACAATGCCAATAGGGATGTTTACTGACTAAAAAAAATGTGATTCTAATTAGTCCGTCTTTTAGATTATCGAAAAATATTGGATACGTATTTTTTGTTTTATCAAATCAATAAAAATTGACGAAGATACAATGCGTCAAACATTTGAGTGGGGGTTATGACGTCACTCACTGGTAAAGAATGTCATACTAATGTCTTAGAAAATGACGTCACACGAGTTTTCAAAGCACATGACGTCTTCATTGTTTGTTTACGTGAAATAGGAAAAAATATGTGTTCAATATTTTTTGGAAATCTATCTGACGGACTACTTTTTTTTTTTGTTAACTACCCCGTTGGCACAAATGGACGTATGAAACTAGAATTAATCCAGTGGCCAGCACCACGGATAAAAACTAACATTTTTATTTTTGTGGGTCCTAAATTGTGAGTTGTTGACGCTTATCAATATAGAATCCAAAAACTTTCCAAAGACGTCTTGACCAGCAGCTTGGCAGTAAGATACTGATATTTCACCCTTTTTTTTGGGGGGGAGGGTTGGGAAATCATCAAATTACCCCTCCCGCTCTTGAGCAGAGCGAAAGGGAGTGTCAGACTTCTACTGACTAAAACCCACCCATGTACCTTATTAGCCCTATATGTCAAGGCCGCGGTATCTCTTACAGCATTCCGCAGCCCCGACGGGCTGATATTTCACCCTGAATAATACTAACAGCAGTTGGAACTACAGAAGAAAACTTCCACCAGTTTACATTGAAGAAAAATGCAAACAAGCGCTAAAAGAAACGCCCCCATATAACTTTCATAGAGCAACAAATGACATTAGTTTCACCCCACGGAGCAATGCAACGCTCGCACTGCTTACCATATAAAAATATATAGCGTTATGTGTTCGCAGCTTAAGTGTGAAAATGGTACGTTTTGCATGCACAGAGAATGTAGTTTTTATTAAATGTTGACTGTTTGTTTGTTTGCTGTTTGTAACCGTCTCGGTGATAAAAACCATTGGCTTCTCAGCCAATGGTTTTTGTCACCGAGACGGTTTTGTATGCAAGAAAATTTTAGTCATGGTTTTACTAAGATACTACATGAAGTAAGGCGTATTTAAGTACACTAATAAGTGACATTTTCTGAAATCTATTCTCGAGTTATATAAATTGTATAAAAGTATAGAAAAGTTTTAAAATATTTTATTAACAATAGTATATTCACGTTACAGTATTTGCAGATATACCAATTGATTTTTTTGGCATACGATTAAAAAGGTTTGTGCTTACTTAGTCATAGCAAAGCTTCAAGTCAAATAATACACTCTCGAATAGATAGAACAATAACAAAACTATCCACTCTCACGGGACCGTATAACTGTAAGTTTAATGGATTGGTCATCACTTTAAAAGGACATTTAACTATTTATTAGATGTTTGCCGAAAAAAAAAACTAGTTAAGTCCATCAGTTATTATTAAAAAATTATAAAATAAAGTTACATTATCGTATCGAATAATAATGCATAATCATCATCTTCTATGCTACCCAGGAAACCAAACATCGTTACACCTCAATCCCAACCCACCTTAACCAACCTCAAAAGTCCCTCACCCTCACAAGGTCAATGCCTCGTTGTCAGACACAGCGTGCCCTTGAACCTCCCTCATTAATTACGAACATCTATTAATCTTACACAACGCGGATAAAACATGCTTGTAACTCTCGCGTTATTAACAAAAAATGTTGTTACGTGAATTATGAGCAAATTGCTTTTGAGTCGCAAATAGTTTGTGCGGCCGAGGTCAATGGAGGCTGAGGGTTTGTTTTTGGGATGAAATACTTTAGTAAGTTGTAAGTGTGAATAGTTGGTGGCACTTTTGTTTGTTTGTTCTTCATATAATGTAAGTCCTTTCCCTCTGTGTGGTGACAATACTACAATACTCTGTGAGGGCGATGGAAAGAAACTTGTTAGGGTTCAGGAAAATGCAAAAAGTTAAAAGCTCAAACATCAGGAAGCAGACAAAACTTACAGATGCCCTAACAAAAGCATTAGCACTTAAATGGCGTTGGGCAGGTCATATTGCACGTCTAGGAGATGGAAGACGGACTATCCAAACCTTAACATGGACAGGACCATCGGGCAAAAGAAAGGTCGGTCGACTCTTGAAAAGGTGGGCTGATGACATAACGCAAACTGCTGGCTCAAACTGGCTAAAGCTTGCCAAGATCCGCGAAAAGTGGAAACAGATGGAGGAGGCCTTTACCTGTAATGGGACTACATCTCCAACCTTTTGCAAAAACTAACACTACTAACTAGGATAAGGTAAAATAATAATTTATATAATAATAATAAGAATCGTTTATTTATAAGAAGTGGCACATTTACCAAAAAAATAATAACTAGTTATAATAGAGCACAGTTTCTTTTTTGCCTGAACTAGGTTGAACCTGTGTTTCAGGCTACAAGGGGTATACTTAAATACTTTAAAGACTAACATAACTAACATTATGATGATGACTGGCCTGTTGGTCTAGTGGTTAGTGACCCTAACTGCTATGGCGGAGGTCGTGGGTTCGATTCCCACCCAGGACAAATGTTTGTGTGATGAGCACGATCATTTGTTCTGTGTCTGGGTGTAATTTATCTATAATATGTATGTATTTAGAAATATATAAGTATGTTTATCAGTTGTCTAGTACCCATAACACAAGCTCTGCTTAGCTTGGGTCTAGATGGCGTTGTGTGATAGTTGTGGAATATTATTATTAATTCAATATGTTCTGGCTTTAGATAAGTGTAAATTGTATCCGAGATGAGAAATAAAAAGGCTTTTTTTTATTATAATGTAAGTAGTGTTAAATTATACATATTTAGAAAAGTTTCCCATTGTTTAGAATATGTATGTCATGTAATACTAATGGTATTATATGACATACATATTCTAATCCCATTAGTAAGACAGAAGCTGTGGCGAGGAAGTGTTTACCTACCCAACCAAAGTGCCACATGAGAAATTATCCCACCTGGACACAAGTTGCAATTGCAGACCTGCATCTCGTTGAATAGACTCCGGACACGCGTTGGAGTGTAAACGTGGTGTTGCCTAACAAACAATGAAACACTTCACACTTGATTCTGTATATAACAGGAGTTGATGAAAGTACCAATCTAGTAACTAAGTTTGAAGCCGACTCAATTTATATTTTCATCAACAGGCAAAAAAGGAGAATGGTTTATCCTTTTGGGTTCGTGATCACAAGCCATAACATATTCTGGCAACAGGATTAACTGGAAACTGAGGACACCAATGATGACTAAAAACTTTGATTCAGTGATGCCATTAATAATGGTCATAGATTGGGTTTACTAAAGGCAGAACAATATTTAAAAGCAAAGCTGAGAGTTAAAATCTAAGTCCAATCGAAGAATGCGATTGACTTAATTTATTGTTAGACGATGACTTTATTAAAAAATCAAAATAGTACAGACCAAACCAAGCTACCCAAAAGTGCCAAATTTTCTCAATCAACATTAAACCTAATTCTGTAGCGATAAAGTTGAAAACGGTCTTAATTAAGTAAATTGTGTTTCAAGTTTTCCCCACTGTGAGAAAGTAAGGCAATAGCCACAAAGTGCATAAGTAATTAATTTAACGGACAACCATGATCCGTTATTCAGGAAGGGGGAAGGGAAACAATACAAATCTTGGTAAAACTTTGTATTATAATGGACTTAGGAACTGAGTCTGTGGTGCTCAAACTTGTTGGCTGTTTGGAAAAAGATTCATTAATTGGTTAGTGGGTCATAATACACCATGTGAGCGCAGTGCAGGTTGACGATGGCACATCACATATCTTTAAACTGTTGGTTATACTTCCTGATTATACCTTCAGAATGTCTTCCTTCAACGTCTTGAGAGAGCGGTGGTGATTAATAATTTACGCAAAGTTGTGCTAAGGGATGGTAACTGACTTAAAAAAAATTGATTCTAATTAGTCCGTCTGTCAGATTATCGAAAAATATTGGATACGTATTTTTTGTTTTATCAAATCAAAAAATAATGACGAAGATAGAACACGTCAAACATTTGAGTGGGGTTTTGTGAAGTCACTAACCGCTAAAAATGACATACTAATGTCTTAGAATATGACGTCACACGAGTTTTCAAAGCACTGTATCGTCTTCATTGTTTACTTATGTGAAAAAAGAAAAAAACGTGTCCATTATTTTTTGCGAATTTATCTGACGGATTTTTTTAGTTAACTACCCTATTGGGGGTTGGTCCTCGAGGGCTCCTCTGCTCATAATGAAAGAACCAGTCATACTGAAAGTGGATTCAGTTCCCGGGTCCGGCAAAAATGTGCTTTTATGTTTTTCCATAACACATCTCGTAAAAGAGTTCGGAAGTTGGCGGTATAATACCGCGTCGTCGTGGTCGTGCTCGAATAGCTCGCTAAGCCAATGGGCCTGCGCCTGGTCCCTCTCCGGTATGTGTCCGATTGCCGTCCTATCGGATTCTGAGAGTAAATTAATAGAGAGGGCACTAGTGAACACACTTGTGCACTATAGTATCTCCCGCGCCGATAGCTAATCTTCGCTAAAATTGGCCACAGTGAGCGAAACCGGTCAGGAAGATTATAAAGGGTGTAAAAGTACCCTTAACGCAAATGAAGGGCACTTGTTTTCCCCACCACTGCGATATTTTTTTTGTTCTAGACCATACCTGGGAACCCTCTAGTTACGAAGATATGGGGGGTCTTCTAAATACACACATCAAAAGTGTCTAGGGATCAACATATATTTTTGCAATAACTTTTCTCCTGATTGATATTAATAAAAATTTTCTTTAAGGATTCATCAAATAAAGTGTTTTCGTTTGTCACAGTAACGATAAACCAAGTCACCTTTGCATTAATAAAGAAATTTGCCATTTTCCTAATAAAGGGATTTTTGACATTTGAACCACTAACATTAAAGTTCGAAAAAAAGACTGAAATAACAGTTTTCTTTAAAATTTTATTGGGTAACTTAAACAATTAATAATCCGTGTTTCTACCGCGAACACTAACAACACAAGAACATCGGTTTGGCATACTCAAAATGAGTTCATCCAAATCACGCTGTGGAATGGCCGCCCATGTTCGTTGCAACAACAAAAAAAGGTCTTCTTGCGACTGGATACCCTCCATATTCGGCAGAGCTCTTCTCTGTAGCATATCCCATGCATGCTCAATCGGGTTCAAGTCTGGCGACTGAGCAGGCCAGGGCAGGACATTGATGTTAGCTGCGGCGAGAGTCTGTCTTACAACTCTTGCGGTGTGCGGTCGTGCATTATCATGCATTAACTGAAATAAGGGACCGATTTGCACTTGTAGAGGAACGATGACGTCTGATACAATCGTCTCAGCATAAATTTGAGCGTTGAGGTTGCCTCTGATCCAAATCAACTCAGTTCTTCCGCCGATCCAAATACCCGCCCATACCATGATGGTTCCACCACTATAAGGATGGACTTCCTGGCAGGATTTTAATCGCTGTTGGCGTCCAGGGGTTCTCCAGTGTCGTATACGTCTTGTATCCGGTCTCATACCAAAACGAGACTCATCAGAAAAGCACACGAAACGCCATTGTTCTTCTGCCCAATTTCTGTGTTCAAGAGCCCATTGATATCGAATCCTACGATTGTGCATTGCTTTAGGTGGTACCCGTAGCGGTCTTCGGGAATGAAGGTTCACTTCATGCAAGCGGTTTCTGACTGTTTGGTCGCTAATTAAGTTCCCTGAAGAGTGATGAAGCCTCACGGCTAACATCATGGCGGTTATTGTTGGAGCTCTTCGAGTTAAGATTTGAATGTATCGGTCTTGTCTCCGTGTGGTGCAGCGATACCGTCCTCCATGGCGCTCAGCCACGGTACCAGTGCTTCGGTAACGTGTCCAAAGTCGACTGATAACACTCTGACTTGTATTCAGAGCTAAAGCCACAGTACGTTGCCGGGAACCAGCTTCTATCATTCCCACGGCTCTGAGCATTTCTTCCCTGCTTAAATGACGTCGCCGCTCCATAATAACGTTGGTTTTAATCAGTAGTAGGGAAACAGTAGCACTAATAATGTCTTCAATGCGTTGTATGTTTTTATAGGGAAAATATTGACAGCTGATTTTCATCTTTTACTCGAATTTGATTCACAGTTCCTGATTCAAATTATGAAATGCACCAAAAAGGATCCATATAAATTTATAAAATCATAAATTTATTACAAAGCCACATCTCAATCTCAAGAAATCCGCATAAAAATGCTTGATCCTTAGACACTTTTGATGTGTGTACTTACTAGTTTTTTAGGTTATAACTTCGCTTAAATTACCTCCATGACCCGTGTACTATTCAAAGCATCCACTAGCACAATGTTTTAAGAGTGCTATTTTGAGTTTTACAGTAAAATTTGATTTTTGACCCCAAAAAAAAAGTTGTTTCCCAGCAAAAATTTTTGCGTAGGATAGTTTGATGTACAGAATGCTTGGTTGACGGCTGTGTGATGGGTTGATTTACACCCTGTATAAATATATATCCAACAAACACTAGCCATCCCTGACCAATCTCAAACAAAGAAAAAGTGCGTGAAACACCTACCCATTAACTTCGGGACTTCGTTAGTACATTCAGAGGGTCGGAACAAGTTGACCAATCCATTGGAGGCCGTCACACTAACCTAACTTACTGATTGTTCCCATCATGTTAAACGTGCGGAAATGATCTGGACGGGTACCTTATTTTATTGGTAGATTATTTGTAGACTTTTGTCTTTATTGTTTTATTTTGGGTACTAGGTCAGTTGCTCTTGTTTTGTTTTTGGATTTTTGTTATTCTTTACACATGGATCTTCTGGTGCTCGGTGGTAGTTGATTAAGGTATTTATAGTTCAAATATTCTAAAAAACGCGCTCTAACGTGTCATTCTTCATATTTGTAGGAACTCGGTGAAATAAATCAATAGTGTTCGTGACGGTTTTATGTCTTGTTTTTACTTCATTCATCAATGAATATATATTTCTTAGAAACATCTTCTTCTTTTTCAAACTTTCACCACCCAATGCTGAGTGTAGGTCTCTTCCAGTGCACGCCATTCTTCCCGGTTTTTCGCCTTTCGCATCCAGTTCTTTCCTGCCACTCCAACAAGGTCGTCGGTCCAACGCATCGGTTGCCTGCCCACATTTCTATGCCCTACTTTAGGCCTCCACTCAAGCACCCGACTACCCCACCTGTTGTCCTGTCTACGGCATATATGGCCCGCCTACTTCCATTTTCGGCTAGCGATCACATGGGCTATGTTGACCAATTTTGTTATCTTCCGGATCTCTGTGTTCCTGATTCGATCACGTAGAAAGATGCCTAACATAGCTTGTGCATCACCTGCTTTGCTTAGAAACATAGTGAAACTTAAAATAAAACATTATAATAAAATGAAAGCGTGCCTTGCCTCTCACCAACTAGTATAAGCCCGGTGTCCACCAAGGTAAGTCTATGTTGACTCTTATATTCCAAAGGTAAGCTGAAACATAAACAATAGTAGAACTAAACCAAACAATGCCGTGTTTTCTTTAACTCCCAGAGCAAGTCGGCGGGAAATGTGCACGAATTTTACTATTGTTGTGTTTGTTTTTTACCTATTTTATTATAGTACTCTAAGGTTTTAATGTGAATTGACAACAACTGTAACATAAAACTCGAGCATAATAGGGGATCGGACTGACTGAAAAAAATATGATACCGTTTAGTCCGTAAGTTAGATTATCGAAAAATATTGGATACGTGTTTTTTGTTTTATCAAATTAATAAAAAATGACGGAGATAAAACGCGTCAAAGATCCTGAGGGGGCGCTTGTGAAGTCACTTGTGGGTATAAAATGTACTGACGTGACGTTTTCGAGGAGTTCACGAGTTTTCGAAACACTGTATCGTCTTTATTTTTTTTTTACGTGAAAGAGAAAAAATACGTGTTCAATATGTTTTGGAAATCTATCTGACGGACTAATTAGATATGTTTTTGTCCGATACCCTATTCTAGCAAACAAAACCTTCATTTAATTTTGTAACCAGACAGACATAAATACCCATTTTACATTAATAACATTAAGTACAGATCCTACCTCCTACAATATTCCCACATCAATTTAAAGCTCGATAAATCTCCGATAGAATTACCAGCGTATAGACTCCATGTTATAAACTCCGTCTAACTTCGACATCTGCTTCCCTTCCGAGTAAGCGACGAGGCGTGATTGCTTCATATTGAAGGCCTTTGTAGCTTACATGTCTGGCGCTAGCGGTAATCGATATGAAAAATGGCAGCATCAAATTGAAGGATTTATATTTTTAAAATGTTGCTTTTAAAATGGTGACATTTTTCAGCAGACAAAACTTTTTCGGGAATAAAATGTCTCAAGAAATAACTGAGCAAGCACCAGTCGTGTTGTATTGCTAATTTAATTAGGCAGGCGAATTAAAAATTACGTATAGAAATTGGTATGAAAAAAAGGAAATTATCGTGACAAAAGTTTTGTGTATAAATGTGGGATTATTTCGATCTGTCACCCCGCTTTGTCCCCTTAGGGGACAGATCGGACAAAAAAGTTTGATCTGTCCCCCTTTTAGCAATGAGGGGACAGTTCGAACTTTATTCACTCCTCAACGGTTTCATTTGTCCCCCTTTCACTTGTAGGGAGACAGGTGAAACTTTTTATTCCTGTTTGTCCCCCACAGAATTTAAATTAATTCTTAAAAGTAATGCCACACATACTGCAACATTACATTAAATTAAAGACTAGTAGTTTAGGGTTATAATTTGTATTTAAATAAGTTACAAATATTTCTTTTGTTTTTCTATTAATCACAGTCCAATCCCAGTACATAAATAAAGTTACAAATCTTAACTTTACTTTATAGTATATAAAGTAAAATTAAAGTTTACATTAAAATTAAGATTAAGCTATTCGTAAGAGTGATGATAACTAAATATTAGGTACTTCATAGACCATGGCCCACCATCCATTTTGCACCGCATGCTTTGATACCTGCACTCTTGATGACCTTATGCTGCATTAGTAAGCGGAGTATAAGTTTGCGTAGTTAAATTTCAGACTGACAAACACTGATACTGATACTATGAACCTGCCTTATCCCACTGCTGGGCAAAGGCCCCTCCCCATGACTTTCAGTTGTTTCGATCTAAAGCCAATGTGGACCACTGGTCGTCCCGCCGACCCCTTCTGGCTGTGTCAGGGCTCCAGAAAGTGTGTTTTTTGGCCCACAACTCATTGGGCATACGGCAGACGTGCTCACTGTGCCCAGTCCAGTCTTACTTAAGCTTAACGACTTTATGAGACCATACCCACTGTGCCCAGTCCAGTCCTACTTAAGTTTAACGGCTTTATGAGACCATACACAATGTGCCCAGTCCAGTCTTACTTAAGCTTAACGGCTTTATGAGACCATACCCACTGTGCCCAGTCCAGTCTTACTTAAGCTTAACGACTTTATGAGACCATACCTACTGTGCCCAGTCCAGTCTTACTTAAGCTTAACGACTTTATGAGACCATACCCACTGTGCCCAGTCCAGTCTTACTTAAGCTTATCGGCTTTATGAGATCATACCCACTGTGCCAGTCCAGTCTTACTTAAGCTTAACGGCTTTAAGAGACCATACCCACTGTGCCCAGTCCAGTCTTACTTAAGCTTAACGGCTTTATGAGACCATACCTACTGTGCCCAGTCCAGTCTTACTTAAGCTTATCGGCTTTATAAGACCATACCCACTGTGCCCAGTCCAGTCTTACTTAAGCTTAACGGCTTTATGAGACCATACCTACTGTGCCCAGTCCAGTCTTACTTAAGCTTAACGGCTTTACGAGACACGTCAGTAATTTGTGTTTTGGAGCGCAGTGTTTTAGTGTTTTGGAACACATTTGAATTTTTTTGACATTGACATGTTAAGTACATAGCTATTACTATCTATAGCTACTTCTTTTTACCCGACTACGGCAAAGCCAAAAGGAAGGGTAATGATTTTGGCAGTCTATGTATGTATGTATGTTTGTATGTTCCACCGTAGCGCCTAGACTACTGAACGTATTTTAATAAATGAGGTGAATAGATACTTATTATAGAAGACCGCCGTAGTCGCATGCCACTGATACCTGATGCTTCTTCATGGCGTTTTCATTAATACATAAGTCAGCTGCTGTTGCCGTTAGTAAGGTGGCATGCGACTACGACTGACCTCTATAGTAATTTTACTTATATTTAAATAGAAATATATAAATTCAATATATGAATATCAGACAAGAATTATTTACTACTTTTAAGACCGCGGTTTGTAGTCGGGTTAAAGATTTCAACTTATATTTTTATTAAGTAAATCTAAAGTATAACTCAAGCTACATACTTAAGTAAACTACATTGTTCACCTTTCTTCGTTGAAGCCGGCTTACGGTTTCCTAGAGACTTTGTGTTTCGATCAACTAGAGGTTCCTCGTCTTAAAATGTTGGTCTCTGTAGTCAGCAGACAGCAGTCAGGTCTGTGGCCAGCATTACCTGACCCCTCTACTCACACCACTTGCCCTCTTTTTCTTTATACGAGGGGTCAGGTAATGCTGGGCACTGACTGTACATGGGAATGTGCTGTGTTTATTCTAGTTTGTTAATGAAAACTAGAGTCACACACATAAACGCACGCCTTTTGTTTATGGGGATAGGCAGAAATTACAGAATGCCATCGTTACGATATTCTTAGAACTAAAAAAAATTTAGAATTATTTTAATTATAAGTTTTTTTTTCCAAAATTTATAATTATATTGCTTATACAATGTTAACAAAGTGTTGTTTGGCAATGAAAATGGAGCTTTTAATATTATTATTGCTAGCCCATATAGCGGAATACCACCGTTGGGCAAAGGCCTCCCCCCACTTCTTCCACGGTCACGATTTTGTGAGACTTGTTAGAAACCTTAAGGAAGACACCGCCATCTTCTTCGTGTGGTCAATATTCTGAACCAAGAAATCTATTATCACAATCAACCGAAACTCACTTTTATGTTTCTAAAAAAGCAACGAAATCATAAAATAAACTACACCAACACATTTGAAATCCTGGCAACACTCACCGTATGTTGGCAACACTTGCAGCGGCGTGCATTCGTGGCGGTTATGATACGAGAGACGCAAGCCACAGGTGTGCCGATACCAGCTAATTTATAGCGTGAAGTTCCTCCGTGCTTCACATTTAAATTTGGAAGCTCATCCTTTTCGTTTTTATGGTTTTAAAAGTTATTTCTTCGATGGGAAGAATGTGTGTGAATTATTTCGCAGGTAGATTTTAACTTTCGAAGTGAACTGACATACGCGTTGCGATTCTAGATGTCCCTAAATAAAGTAAAAAAAAAAATTACCTGTGTATACTACTTCAATAAATTAACGATATGCATTATTAAAAACTCTCCATAAGTGGCGTTCCTATATTGCAAAAAAATCATTACCCTTTCTTTTGACTTCACCGTAATCGGGTAAAAAAGGAATATTTTGCGAGTGTTCAATACTTTTTTTTTTTTTAACTTTGCCCCACACTAGGAATTTCTCCTGTATCGTGGGTGCGTTCACAAACATTTAAACTCACATACACAAATACCCAGACCCGGAACAACTATCTGTAGGTCATACATATATTTGTTCCGTGCGGGAATCGAACCCGCGACACGCAGCGCAGCAGTCCATTGCTTGAGCCACTGCGCCAACAGTGCCGTCATTCTTAGTATGCTTAGTAATTCTACGTTACATTTGAACACATAAAAACAAGCATAATAAGGCTATAATGTTCTCACGACTGGAACTGAGGCTTCAACTCTATGAGGGAATGGACCACCATGCGGTTTCAGTGCGGGCTGGTAGATGCAAAATGTCTTCGAATTTAGGATTGAGCACACTTTACAATATCACATTTACCTTTACCACTGCGTGAACCTCGTTACCAGTCAACGAGCGTCAAAAAATCTTTGTATACCTGTAATGTAACAATGATTTATCTTATATAATAAGTCCCGTGCTCTTCAGCCAGTCCTACTAATGTCTTGCACTGGATCGGATCAGATTTCCACCACGACACCACACCCAGAGATTAGTCATGTATATGTGCATTTGAACAGCGCTGACTGAACAATTTGGCAACGCCTTTACGAAACACTCCCAGTTTCGAGAAGCAAGTTCCATTTGACGACACGGTTGGCGCAGTGGTTGAGCGATTGACTGCTGCGCAGCATGTCGCGGGTTCGATTCCCGCACGGAACAAATATTTGTACGACCTACAAGTATTTGTTCCGAGTCTGGGTGTTTTTCTATCTATAATATGTATGTATTTACAAAAAAAAAAAAAAATGTATATAAGTAGTTTATCAGCCATCTCGTTACCATAACACAAGCATTAGGTTGCTTAGCTTGGGACTAGATGGCGTTGTGTGAAATGTCCAAGGATATTTATTTATTTATTTACATTTAATGGAATGTAAAATAAAGTGCTTGTTACAGTATTCCACAAAAATAAATTAACACTGACACTTACAGGACATCTTCCTTATTTTTTTTTATGAGCTCCCGATATTTCGACGCTGCATCTGTCGGCAATAGCCATGCTCACGAGTTATAAACCGTGAAAACTTAAAACAGTGTTCTACAAAAATATCACAAACTAGCGGACGTCACGCGGTTTCACCCGCGTAATTCCCGTTCCCGTGGAAATACAGGGATAAAAAGTAGCCTATGTTACTCAGGGTGAATGTAGCTTAAAGCTACATTTTTTTTTTGATGAAATCGGGGCAGTAGTTTTTGAGTTTATTCATTACAAACATACACACAAAAAGAGTAGTTAAAAAACTAAAAAACCCGACTTTTGTGACTTTGAATTTATTTTAAACATATAAGTGTCACATATTTTTGTAATCTCCTTTTAAAACCCTTCATTTTGATACCATACTCGATGGTAATGGATTTTTTTTATTTTTTAATTCCACGATATGGAAAAAAAAAACCAGCAATTTTTATTTGTTTTTTAGTTTAATGTAGCCAGTGACATTTGCGCTATCAAGACGAATCTAACGATTATATGTATATTTCATTAAAATCCCTTCATCCGTGTAGGAGTTTTGAGGGAACAAAGAAACGGACATACTTACATACACGTCAAACACATAACCCTCCTTTTGGGATTCGCCGCAGTCGGGTAAAAATAACGCAAACGAAGGGCATTTGTTCACCCTACCACTGCGATCATTTTTGGTTCTAGACCATGTTTTATTTCACCAAAAAATATATAATTAGTCCGTCAGATAGATTTCTAAGGGAAACATAACGGCAGCTACGATTATTATGGTTATTTAATGAACTCTTTCCTTTTTCTAATATAAGTGTAGAAGTGTAGATAAAACCACACTTACAGCTCAGACATGAACTAAACTTAAAATGTGAACAAATTCGCATACATTTTCCAGGTAGCTTAAGATACCGCATTACCTATATCGGAACAAACATTCGTCTTTAGTCTACGAAGCAAGGATACCGACTCTGTATCATTTGTATATGTTAAGACGCCAGCTCACAGGGCTGGATGGTACTCGTACAAATATTCGATTTGTATTTGTTACAAAATATTCATGATCAGAGAGGATTTTCAGTTCGAATAGAGTGCATTAGATCTAAAGTTTGGATAGAGGTTATATTTGATTTAGATTTCAAAACGATCTGCATTAACAAAGCAGCAATCCAGTTAAAAATTTGTAATATGGTAACTTTTGGTAAGACTTTTGTCAAACTTATGTGGCCAGTGACTAAACCTGAACCGACTGTCAAAGATCTACAAATTACAGATTTATCTACACTAATATTATAAAGAGGTAAGATTTGTTTGTTTGTTTGTTTGTTTGTTTGTAACGAATAGGCTCCGAAACTACTGGACCGATTTGAAAAATTCTTTCACCGTTAGGAAGCTACACTATCCACAAAAAGTAGCCATTGTGCCACTTTTTGTCCCTGTATTCCCTCGGGAACGGGAACTTCGCGGGTCAAACCGCGTGACGTCCGCAAGCATTTCAATAAGACCATTAAAGACACGTTCAAAAGGCAGAAAAACAAAGAAAGTGAAGCTACAGTCACAGGACATAGTAACTTGTGAAAGTACTGTAGTAGTTGCCACGTCTATGGCCCGTAGATCTCTATGGAGTTGGAAAAGAATGGGCATGAAACTCCATGGACAGTTCTTCTTCTTTAAAAGATATGTCGGTTAGCGTAGTGGCTCAAGCAATTGACTACTGTGCTGCGTGTCGCGGGTTCGATCCCCGCATGGAATAAATATTTGTATGGCCTACAGATAGTTGGTTCGGTTCTGGATATTTATGTATGTGAGTTTAAACGTTTGTGAACGCAGCCAGCCAGGTGAACAGCGGTGGCCCAGTGGTGTCGGCCCCGACTTACGAACAGTAGGTCGTGAGTTCGAACCCAGGCAGGCGCATTATTTTGTGTAATTTATTTCATTACCGTTGGCTGTCTTAGAACCAAAAAATTCGAAGACATGTGACATCTGCCAACCCGCACTGGGCCCGCGTTGTGGATTATAGCCCATCCCTCTCCTAGAGAGGAGGCCTGAGTCCCTGCAGTGGAAACATTATAGACTGATGATGATGATGATGAACGCAGCCACGATACAGGAAAAAAGCCTAATGTGGGGCAACGTTTTTCTTAAAGAAAATAGAAAAAAAAAAACGTTATAAAACTCACAATATAAATATTTTATTTTCATTCACCTATACCTACTTATCCCAATGTATTTGGACTCAGCCACATATTTTAAAATGAATACGAATACAGTATCGTGTACTCGGGTCCTAACAGTATACGCAGTGTAGTCTGGATGAGTTCCAAGTGGGGCATCCTGACGCCTACTATCTCGACAATTTAATAGAGAAACGCTAAAGTGTTGTAAATTGATTCGACATTTAAGAACTCGCTGATGGTGGCGTGTGTGTCGGATCATTTAGCTCCCTTCAAAATGGTTGAGCTGAATGGTGCTGATCCATGCGTCATGTTCGTGAACGGGCGCTGTCAGTAGAGACTGGTCATCTCTTAGTTGCCATGGTACATTTTTTTTTTTTTTACTAGCTGACCCACGAAACTTCGTCTGCGTCACATAAATGTAGCTTACAACCTTTCTCGATAAATCGACTATCCGATCTAACTACCTTATTTTATATTTTATTAGAATATCTCATGTGAAGTTAGTGTAGAGGCTGCAGAAGATTGTAATTATTTCTTTGCATTGTATAGATTCAATATCTTAATATTATATAATTGCATGGCACATGTGTGAGTAATATGTACTATAAAGCCACTTTTTACATTTAGATATATTATTTTTAATGACGATGCCCTGGTGGCTGAGAGAATGTCATGCTCACTCAAATGTCTCGCTGATGGTGGCGCGTGTGTCGGATCATTTAGTTCCCTTCAAAATGGTTGAGTTGAATGGTGCTGATCCATGCGTCATGTTCGTGAACGGGCGCTGTCAGTGGAGACTGGTCATCTCTGCCATGGTTTATAAATATATACATATTTTTTTGATTTGTTTATTATACCTTTTTACTCCGGACGCTCTTAACTTGCACGTCTTGCTACATAGTTCTCACATAATATACCATCTCAACATGAATGATGTAATGTACCATCATTTTGTAACAATATTTTGATTTAAAAGAGTGTCCATGGAGTTTCTTGCCCGTTCTTCTCCATAGAGATCTACGCTAGGGAACTGGCAACTACAGTACTTTCACAAGTTATTATGCCTTGTGATTGTGACTGTAGCTTAGGAGTGCAATACGTTGTTTCGGGGGTTGCTGCGTCGGGTTGCGCGGCGCCGGATGTTACCGGCGGCGAGTGCTGTGGGTGCGGGGGCGCGCGGCGGCGCGTGCCGTGGTGGCGGGTGCGCGGGGCTCCGGGTCGCGGGGCGGCGGTTGCGCGTTGCGGCGTGCATTCGTTGTTCCGTGATTCGAGGTCTCGTGCATTCGTTGTTGCGGTGTGCGTCGCTGCGTGCTTTTTTGCTTGCAGTGTTCGTCGTTGCGGGCATTCGGCGGCGTGTGGTTCGGCGTGGTGGCTTTCGGAATGACATATTGCACTCGTAGTTTTTCGTAGTTTTGTTTTATGAATTGTTCTTATGACATTCAAAAGTGCCAGTAATGGTTTAATTGAAATAAATGCTTTGAGTTTGAGTTTGAGTTTGAGTTTGAACAAAATTGTAGAGATGCTGATTTCTAAGAGGTACAACCGGTTTTCACTTTATTTTCTTTTATGTTAGGTAAGCGAGTAAATTGACTGCACTATGAATGAAATTATGGCACGTGGATTAAAACCACTTCGTCTTCAAGGTCCCACCAAGCAGACCCACCGGTGGGTCTCCGAATACTGATGTGTCTCCCAAGACCTACTAGTGGGTCCTCTGAGATTTTATTGTCTTCGAAGACCCACTAATATTTTTTTTTTTTTTGCTGATTGTTATAAGTCTGTTGATATAAGCAACTGCTACGTGTATTTTTTTTTATTATTTGAAATAGGCAAGGGCAGTAGGAGATGAGAAAAAAGGATAGTAAAGTCCCACAAACTACCAGGAGAGCAGAAGTAGAAAGGAGGTATTGGAATCTTTAAATTGAATCTATATGCCTTTCTAATACCATAGAATCCAATTTCCAATACCTCCTGCGTGTTCTGTTCTCCTGGTAGTCCTATCCTTTTTCCAAAAATAAAATTCTTTCCAGTTTTCAATACCTCCTGCCTATTTAAATGCTTCTATTAAAAATTCTCCTAAATAAATGCTTTAATTAATTTTTGATTTTGATTTTGCCTTCTGAAGAAACTTCTTGTTTTTTTAATATTTTAGAAAAATATTTTTAAGTTAATTTTATAAGTAGTCAAGTTTATTGCACATGTAAATTTGTTATGTTCAAAAAATAAAACATTCTACTCAAATTAAAAGAGTTGATTTATGCTAATTTGTTATTGTTTTCTTTCGTATACAAGTTCGTGGTGGGTCTCAGGGGATATAAAACTAAATAATCACATAGGTCCTACCAGTCAGTAGGTCTTGGAAGACACATTAGTATTCACAGACCCACCGGTGGGTCTGCTTGGTTGCCCACCCACCGGTGGGTCGTTAATGGATTAGTTATTCAAAGAAGTGTTGGCAAACAACCAGCCAAGTGGAAGGGAGGCCTATGGAAGATCGCAAGAAACACTGGATCAGTCTGATGATATGATGATCTGATGAGAGAATCATGATAAGTAGTTTAGAAGTTACAAGGGAACAGATGAACATACATACCCACAAACATACATACATGCAATACAATAATACGCCATAAGACTGGGAATACAGTTAAAAATCATTGCCGAAGTCGGGTTGAAAGATGTAAATGTTGTATAATTTTTACTCATACAACTGTTTAAAAACTGGAACAAGTGTTTGGCAAAAGAAATTGGAGTACGTAGTGAAGTACGAATAGGTAAGTACTTTACCAGACAAAGTAAGGAAAGTAACAGTTTGGAACTTTAAAGCCTTTTTTTAATATAAATTGGATGCAAACGGCAGGCTGATGATGATGATGATGAAAATATTTTCAACACTTGATCTTGAACGAAATTGTTCTATCTAAACTAAAACATATTATGAAAACCGGCCAAGTGCATGTCGGACCACGCACAATGTAGGGTTCCGTAGTTGCCTATCAAAATATGTAAACTTACTAAACTGATTAACCACCCTGCCTAAGTGCCTACCTATCTCCGAACCAAAATTTTCAATATTTCACTTTAGCACGTTACTCATTTGTATATTCATGTTAAATTACAGCTTTCTAGTACTAAGAGTCTGTGAGATATAGTGGGATCGGACAGACAGACAGACGGACATGGTGAAACTAGAAGGGTTCCATATTGACTACGGAACCCTGAAAACTAACTTCTGAGTTTAGATGAAAGCCGAAAGAACTGATCCTGATTCAGGATTGACAGATTAGAGTTGAAGTTACTCAGTACATATTTTCTTTTTGAAATGCCTGACCTCTATGCACACAAAGCCGCGGGTAAAAAAAAGTAAACTTAACAATGAACATTTAAATATCTACCTATTTTCAATAACAGATTTCCACTTCTAATTTTCGAACGAATTACTTTGCGCCTTAGTCCCCGAAATCTATTAAAATTAAAATATCGTCGCAGATGGGCGAAACACGAAACAAAGGATTTTCGTGAAATTAATAATGATGGAGATAGCAGTAAGCAGCTTAGGCGCGAGATTTGTTCAATATTGTCTTTGGTTATTATTTTAAACCAGAGGTCTCTTTTAGCAGTCGCTTTTTTGGTGTCAATGTAGGTTTAGGTCATTTGCGGGTCATTCTTAATACATCGTAGTTTTGGTTGGAAATTAGGTAGTCTAGAATTGCAGTAAAATAATATATAAATTGGAGCATTCATAAAATTGTCATTAACACTTACTCCGACACAAAACTGGCCAAGTGCAAGTCGGACTTGCACATGAAGGGTTCCGTACCACTGTAGTAGATATTGAGAGATTGTTATTTTAGCACCATAGACTTCTTATAGGTTTTCCTGTAATCTAAGTGTTGGACTAATTTCTGTATTTTTTTCAAAATTTTTGGCTCGGTAGTTTCGGAGATAAAGCGGGGGGGGGGGGGAAGTCGGTCAGACAGACAGACACACGAGTGATTCTATGAGGGCTCCGTTTTTTCCTATTGAGGTACGGAACCCTAAAATAAAGCAAATACGATATGGTGAATAAAAGATTTATTTTCTTTTTTAAACCAACATTTCAACTACAGAATAATTTAAGTAAAGAAGCATCGATATGAATAATTTTCGTTCACACAAATTCTACACCGTGCACAGCAATCGGACAAGATAGATTGCGCTAGTACATAACAGCAAAGAAAGAGTATGAGGAGCGGAGTACCTGAAAACAAGGAAATATAAAAATATCATCTGCCTATCAACAATTATTGCTAATAACCCTCCTTTTGGACTTCGCCGCAGTCGGATAAACAAGGGCTTTTTAGTGTGTGCATCAAGGATACAATAGGGATGTTCCTTGACAAAAAAAAATATCTGTTTAGTCCGTCAATTAGATCTATAATCGAAAAATATTGGATACGTGTTTTTTTTATCAAATTAATATAAATTGACGAAGATAAAACGCGAGTTAGGGCGTTTGACGTCATGGGTACGTCAAAAATGTACTGTCCCACGAGTTTCCGAAAGACTGTATCGTCTTAAATTTTTTTTTAAGTGAAAAATGAAAAAATATGTGTCCAATATTTTTTGGAAATCTATCTGACGGACGTAGATTTAGACGTAGATTTATTTTGTCAACTACTTACCCTATTCGGAAGACGACCACTTTCAACATCATAATCATGGATAATGACATCACTGTGTCAAAACGTCCAACCTATAATAATCCCTGAAGCAAGTGTTAGTGGTAGTGGTTTGTTGGCATTTCTCTGTTTTCATAGAGTTCCCATTTATGAAGTTTAAACAAGCGTAGATTCCGCCCGGGGGTCTTTCATCGCGATTGAGCAGGCTTGCCACTGTGGGTGGCCATCGCAGTCGCCTTTGGAATTATAGCCGAAAGCTGCTGGAAGTCAACTCTAAAGAACTAATCGCATAGTCACTTATTTGAATACTCACCGATATAAAGTTATTATGAGACAAGGTGATGACGCCGAAGGCCGTCATGTATACAGGCACCTGACTCATTTGCAGGGCTACAACAGCCAGACTTCGGAACTCAGGCCCCGGGTGACACTCCTCCCAACCGCTGTGGAATATCGCCGTGCCGACTAACGAAGCCTGGGAAAAGATAAATGATTTCAGAATGAAATTGTCTCATTAGAGGACATCATCATCTGCATAGCCTTTTCTACCTATGTTAGGGTCGGATTTCAGTCCAACCGGATACAACGGAATATCAGTTTTTTTTGTATACTTTTTTGAGGACTCCATGGTCCTTTTGAACTTTATTTTATACAAAGAGAGAATGATCATCAACTTGCTTGCTTGCTGGTTGGTCTTGCAGTCAGCAAACATGACTGCTGATGCGACTGGTCCTAAATTACCCCAAGCTGATAAAAAAATTGATTTTCCTAATTCATAGTATTACGGTCGGTTTCCTTTCGTTTTTGTTCTGGAAAGGTTGCGCCCCTCCCCGCGCATGTCTGTGAGATCCGTTTCAGACAGGTCATCTCCCCACCGACAACTAGAAATGAATTCCTTGACATAAATAGGTCCTCGTATCATTATAAGAACAAGGAAAGGATCGAAAGATATAGTCAATCAGACAAAGTAATTCATAGATATTGAAATACACACATCAAAAGTGTCTAGGGATCAACATATATTTTTGCAATAACTTTTCTCCTGATTGATATTAATTAAAATTTTCTTTAAGGATTCATCAAATAAAGTGTTTTCGTTTGTCACAGTAACGATAAACCAAGTCACCTTTGCATTAATAAAGAAATTTGCCATTTTCCTAATAAAGGGATTTTTGACATTTGAACCACTAACATTAAAGTTCGAAAAAAAGACTGAAATAACAGTTTTCTTTAAAATTTTATTGGGTAACTTAAACAATTAATAATCCGTGTTTCTACCGCGAACACTAACAACACAAGAACATCGGTTTGGCATACTCAAAATGAGTTCATCCAAATCACGCTGTGGAATGGCCGCCCATGTTCGTTGCAACAACAAAAAAAGGTCTTCTTGCGACTGGATACCCTCCATATTCGGCAGAGCTCTTCTCTGTAGCATATCCCATGCATGCTCAATCGGGTTCAAGTCTGGCGACTGAGCAGGCCAGGGCAGGACATTGATGTTAGCTGCGGCGAGAGTCTGTCTTACAACTCTTGCGGTGTGCGGTCGTGCATTATCATGCATTAACTGAAATAAGGGACCGATTTGCACTTGTAGAGGAACGATGACGTCTGATACAATCGTCTCAGCATAAATTTGAGCGTTGAGGTTGCCTCTGATCCAAATCAACTAGGTTCTTCCGCCGATCCAAATACCCGCCCATACCATGATGGTTCCACCACTATAAGGATGGACTTCCTGGCAGGATTTTAATCGCTGTTGGCGTCCAGGGGTTCTCCAGTGTCGTATACGTCTTGTATCCGGTCTCATACCAAAACGAGACTCATCAGAAAAGCACACGAAACGCCATTGTTCTTCTGCCCAATTTCTGTGTTCAAGAGCCCATTGATATCGAATCCTACGATTGTGCATTGCTATAGGTGGTACCCGTAGCGGTCTTCGGGAATGAAGGTTCACTTCATGCAAGCGGTTTCTGACTGTTTGGTCGCTAATTAAGTTCCCTGAAGAGTGATGAAGCCTCACGGCTAACATCATGGCGGTTATTGTTGGAGCTCTTCGAGTTAAGATTTGAATGTATCTGTCTTGTCTCCGTGTGGTGCAGCGATACCGTCCTCCATGGCGCTCAGCCACGGTACCAGTGCTTCGGTAACGTGTCCAAAGTCGACTGATAACACTCTGACTTGTATTCAGAGCTAAAGCCACAGTACGTTGCCGGGAACCAGCTTCTATCATTCCCACGGCTCTGAGCATTTCTTCCCTGCTTAAATGACGTCGCCGCTCCATAATAACGTTGGTTTTAATCAGTAGTAGGGAAACAGTAGCACTAATAATGTCTTCAATGCGTTGTATGTTTTTATAGGGAAAATATTGACAGCTGATTTTCATCTTTTACTCGAATTTGATTCACAGTTCCTGATTCAAATTATGAAATGCACCAAAAAGGATCCATATAAATTTATAAAATCATAAATTTATTACAAAGCCACATCTCAATCTCAAGAAATCCGCATAAAAATGCTTGATCCCTAGACACTTTTGATGTGTGTATATTGAAAGATGTTTCAAAAGGTTAATTAATAACTGAGGTATGCCAAATATATTAGTATTGCAACCAATAGTTAATGTAAATAACCCTTACGCTAGCGTAATAGGTAATCGTCAGTCGTGACTCAAACGATACCTCACATCTGCACCTGGAGCACTCAGAGCAACACTTCCGTAAGTGACGTAGGCGGATTTTCAGCGGTCATGCGTCGGCATCATGCTCTAAGTGAACATTATCCCTAGCAGCTCTTTCGAACTGGTGAACGTGACAAGGCGGCTATTTAAGCGGCAGAAGGTCGATCATCGTGCTATCAGTTGTCATGGTAACAGTCATGAAACTGGTTCTAAAAGAGATAGGGTATTAAACCATCCCAATCCCTCCCCGTGGATAGTGTGCAGTTTTCGTACAGCTAGCACATCTGCAAGACACGTGTTTGTGTAAGTCTGACCGAATCATTTGTCAGAGCTAAAGATCATATTATGTATTATATATTTAACTATCAATCACTAATCGCACTCTTACGATCACCCGCTTGGACATAGCCTCTCCGTATTAACCAAGTCTCCTAACTTGCCTTTCGTTCATGTCGGCCGATCCCTGTAGCTGTGTTAAACCGACTGTCTTAGCGTTCTTTTCCTTTGCCTCATTCCCAGCATTTCGAAAAACTCAACATTTTCCCACATTATTTTATTGCAGTATTTTTGTGCAGCCACCCCAATTGTTCTAAGGATTTCTTTGGGCAATAAAACCCGGCAGTCACATCTGTATGCAATTCATTACATACAGATGTGACTGCTTTTGTGCGTTGCGCTTAGAAATCGGATATTTCATGGTTTCAAGAAACTTTTAAATCTTTACATTAGTTAATAACTACATTCATGCCGTCAAGTCATAAAATAGAAATGCAATGAGTTTGTAAATTGCCAAACACCTCGTGATGACTATGAATCAAGATTCAAGATTAAAATATTTCCTTAAATATCAAGATATTTTCTTAATAAATAGGAGTACGTGACAGACAGTTACACTGAGCAAGTAGCCCTGGTTTTGATTCCCGGGTAGGCCAAAGTGCTATTGGGTTTTTCCATAAGTAGTTTCGCAGAAGCAGCACGGCGTTTGTAAGTTGGTGGTATCATACCCCCGTGCCTCGAAAAGTACGTGAAGCCGTTCGTCCTGCGCCTGATCTCACGAGACCAACAGAACAGTTGTTTATAGAATACAAGGCGTGCAAAGGGACGTAAACAAAAATGCTAATTACCTCATGAGTGATGTCTCCGGCGGCCATCATGTAGGAACCCGTCAGTATTATAAGACAGATGATGTACGCGGAGATTGCCAACAGATAGGTGATATTACGCTCCGCCACCTGCAATTAGAAATTGCGTTTATATTTATGCAAAAATGATTGCGAATTATTCGCAGCGTAATTTTTGGCAGCTTATAAAGCTGCCGGCTTATCTACGTTAAGCAGTGGATGTATGCTGAATGCTGATGGTGATGTTGGATCGCGAATTAAGATTAAAAACGAAATAAGGAGTTGTAAGTGAGAGCATGAGACTAGTCGATGACCCGTCTGGGCTGCAGGTTGTTCGAAAGAGATACCGCGGCCTAGGCACAAGGGCTAAGAAGGAACATGGGTTGATTTTAGTCAGTAGAAGTCTGACACAAGAGCGGGAGGGGTTATTTGATGATTTCCCAACCCCCCCAAAAATAAAACTGATCGATGTGTGCTTGGATGAGGCCAATATAGCAGTAGACGTGTCATCATCTGCGAGTGGCAGTTACTATAAAGCCACGAGCTCTTCCGGTAATAGGTGAATATTGTCTAAACAGTGTTCACATTGAAGATGAAACGCCATGAAACTATTAATTTACTTGAATATGTACTTACAACTAGTTTGATAAGGCACATGACGAGCAGGGCAACACTCTCCAACACTTGGATGCTATAGAGAGGACCCATGGACTGCTGCACATTGCGGGCACACCTGTAATACCAATTATGATGAGTTTTTGCTCTCTTACACCGAAATATATAGCACGAAAAATTTGCATGCTGAGACTTAAAACAACAATTTGACCGGGCTTTTAGAAAATATAGGCGGGACCGCAGTGGGGAGAACTGGGGCCTGTATAGGTTGAACAGAAACCGCTGCAACCAGATGGTAAGAGCATCTAAACGCCGATACATTTGTGAAAATGTCCTCAATTCTTCTCCGGCCGATATTTGGAAGTTTCTCAAGTCACTTGGTATAGCGAAATCTCCCTCCAATGTTGTATCTCTTAATCTGCCTTTAAATGATCTTAATAAACACTTTTCAACATCATCTACACTTGCGGTTGGCGTTAAGAATACAACTATCCTTGATATTACTTCCAAGCCAACGTTTCCTCCCGACTCTTTTTCATTCTCCTCCGTGACTAACGCTGAGATCCTTAAATATTTTAATTCAATTAAATCTAAAGCGGTGGGTTGTGATGGTGTCGGTCGTACCATGTTATCGTATATGATTGAGAACTTGATTCCAATTATTACCCACATCGTCAATTCATCTCTAGAGACTGGTGTATTTCCTGCAATTTGGCGTAAAGCTTACATTATTCCTCTTCCTAAAATTTCCAGTCCTACTTTAGCCAATCACTTCAGGCCAATCTCCATTCTCCCTTTCCTTTCCAAAATCCTAGAAGCAGTTGCCCTTAATCAAATATCCTCCTACGTTTTTAAAAATAACCTATTATCCAATTTCCAATCCGGGTTTCGGCCTGGTCACAGCACAGCCACAGCTCTACTTAAAGTCACTGAAGATATTAGAGATGGTTTGGAGAATTCGAGGTTAACGGTGTTGGTTTTAATAGACTTCTCCAATGCTTTTAATACCGTTGATCACGACATTCTTCTGGCCATTCTGTCGCAAATTGGGGTCTCATCGTTGTCACGGGATTGGTTTTCCACTTATCTTCGTGGTCGCCAGCAGGCAGTACGTGCTGATCAGAATTGCTCTGATTGGTGCGACCTGGTAGCTGGTGTACCACAAGGCGGTATACTCTCTCCTCTCTTATTTTCTTTATTTATAAACTCTCTTACTGCTATCCTCAAATGCTCTTACCATCTGTACGCTGATGACTTGCAATTGTACGCTCAATCAGACATTGCCAACCTTGATAATTGCATTACAACACTCAATGCTGATCTTCGTACTATCAAGGAATGGTCTGACAAATTTGGGGTGTCTGTTAACGTCGAAAAATGCCAGGACATCCTCATTGGTAGCTCGTACTATTTGAGGAATGTGAGCACTAGCCAACTTGTGCCACTGATGTACGAGAACTCCGTCATTTCTCTTTCGCCCCACGTAAAGGACTTGGGTCTGTACATTGACAGCAGTTTGAGTTGGGATAAACACGTCGCTCAGGTAAGTCAGAAAGTCACGTTCTCACTGCGGTCTCTCTATAGATTCAAGCATTTTCTCCCATCCAGCACGAAACTCACTTTGGTTCAGTCCCTTGTGCTCCCCATTATTGACTATGCTGATGATTGTTATTCTGATATTTCCCAAGAACTTCTAAATAAATTGGATCGACTTCTCAATAATTGTATTCGTTTTGTTTTTGGCCTTCGTAAATACGATCATATTTCTTCCTTCCGTTCTCAGCTTAAATGGCTGCCTATCCGACTCAGGAGGTCCCTCAGATCTCTCTGCATGCTCTTCTCGATTATGAACGATCCACGAGCTCCCGATTATTTAAAAAGTTATTTCAAAGTGTTGGGCAGTTGTCATAGTCGTAATCTTCGAGCTTCCAAAAATCTTATTCTCCAAATTCCTTCACACCGCACCTGTTTTTTGTCAAATTCTTACACTATCTCATCTATTAAACTCTGGAACACGCTACCCCAATTAAAAAAGCTGAAAGCAAAATTCACTTTTAAAAGGAAAGTACGTTCCCACTATTTAAATCAGACCAAATAGCTATTTTACAAGTTAGTCATGGTAATTACCAGTTATGTTTTATTTTGGTATTTCTTGCAATATTTATTAGTTTATGTTATTTTTATATGTGTATTAGTATTAATATAAGTATATCTATATTTTAATTGATACTGTTTTTTTTTTCTAGTTAGTTTGTAGCCTACCACAATGTTGTCTTGTTTGACCCTAAGGTTGACTGGTAGAGAATGCCTTGTGGCATTAAGTCCGCCTATGTATCACTATTGTGCATAAAGTTTAAATAAATAAATAAACAATTTCCATTACAATGAAACTTCGCGAAGGTATATATTACTGCTCTGCTAGTCCAAAGCACGTATTTTGCGTGGAAGCGATTACAATGAACCTATTTGCCAAATAGGCACCCATTTTAACGTGTTAGACTTATCAACTTTGGACACCAACTGTAAAATTGTTTCGTTGATAAAAATTTCAAAGTTGTCCTTACCAGATAGCGTCTGAATGCAACTTGATCCCAATCACGAAATCTTTCTTAAACTCTTCTGCAAGCTCCTCCCTCGTCTTCGTTCCTTTATTCTCTATAGTCCTGATCCTCAGTTTTCGAAAATACAACCCTAGTACCCTGAACTTATGGCCTACAGTGAGTAGTGAACATAAGGCGAGGCAGTCCATAGTAGCCATCATGCCTACGATGGCGTACCAGTGGAACTCCGTGAAGAAACGGAGAACGTTGATGAAGAAGCCAGTCTGGGATGAATTGGGGTAGTACACCACTTCAGTGCGGACAGGTATACCTGGGGAAACATAAGATCACGCTTTTAAACCCCGAAGGATTAAGCAACGATGTACCCACAGTACACTCATATTTCGCCAGATATGTTTAAATCTCATGTAATAGGGAGCGACCCTATTGCCATCAACCGGGCACAAATCTAGACTCCGTGGATGTTACTGAGAAATTTCTGATGGAAAAACCCAATCGCACTTTGCCTGACCGGGGAATCAAACCCAAGACGTCATGCGCCCCGTCGGGGCTGCGGGATGTTATAAGAGATACCGCGGCCTTGACATATAGGGCTAAGAAGGAACATGGGTGGTTTTTAGTCCGTAAAAGTTTGACACTCCCTTTCGCTCTGCCCAAGAGCGGGTGGGGTTATTTGATGATTTACCACAGCCTAAAAAAAAAAGACTTCATGCACAGCATTTGCGCTTGTGCCCATTACACCAACGAGGTAGTCAAAAGCCTGGGAAAAAGGTCAAATACAAAAAAAACATAATTATATTATACTTTAGAAATAAATTACTTACAGGCTGAAGTACTTATTTGGCAAAAAAAAAAACACTTTATTCAGTGTTTTTTTGTTTAGATAACTTCGGTTAGACCATAGGGTAAGACGTACTGAGCGCTGTGTTAAAATTTTTCTATCTATTTTAATGGGACCTTATGTATAACGAACAAAATGGAATAACTTACCCTGTGTAAAATGAAGCCTTATAGCTTCAATGGAAGCTGAGCCTAACGTCACATAGGAGACACCAGTCAACGTAAAGCAATGCTTTGCAAACTGCTTTACGGACATTCTTTCCAGCTCTAAAGAATCGAAGATATTTCTGCTGCCTTCCAGCAAGCGTTGCATCACAATCTTGATGCGGGCCTTCCAGATGTAAAGGGTCAACACCTTGCAGTAAATTAGTGGATGCGCAAAAGTGAACTGCACCAAGTCATTCTTCTCCCTGTCCGTCAAATCAGTCCTGGCAAAAGCAAACAGCTCATCAAACAAGACTACGATGATATAGCCATTCGCAATTACCATCCAGGCAGTATAAATCTTCTGTCTGTAGTATGAAACTTCGGTTTTCTCATACCAAAGATCCCCCATCCCCAAGTAAAACATGAATCTACATAGTGCTTTGAAATAATATTTCTGAGGGTGGGTTTCCTTCAACGACGGGACGTCCATACCGATTATTTTTTTAGATTGAATTGCTTCAAAGTTTGGGCATTGGGTTTGAGCATGATTAATCGAAATTGGACTTTTTGGGTTTAAAAAACAATCACACTAATTGGATAATTCGATAAATGGTGTAGTTTCGTCTGATTAATGTTCCGATAGTTATGAATCAATTTATAACTTAGTCAGTAACTAAGGAACAAAGTTTTTAGGGACCATTTATCAATTTCCCTACAGGCCAGACGTAGGTTACCTAATATTGATTTCACGAAAGATACGATGATAATGTGTTCAGAGAATTTTAATTTTACTGCGAGGGCATGGGTCAGATACTCCTGTACATCTGTTTAGCATTTTCCCAACTAAGTCGAGCTATGCTTCCAGTCTAACCGGATGCAGCTCAATACCAGTATTTTATATGGAACAGCTTCTCACCTGACCACCAACCACAACTCGGTTAGTACTGGTATTTAAATGATTCCCATTTAGTAACACAGAGCTATAAGCAGTTTACGGGGGCTCGAGATTTGTTATATAAGGCTCTTTCAGCGGTCGATTCTCGATGTCGATGTAGGTTTAGGTCATTATCAGGTCATTCTTTCAATGCTTTACATTATTGGTGTATTTTCGGAACAAGTATGAATGAAACTGCCATTAATACTTATTCCGATAATACGTAAAGCAAAAGCTAAAAGAACAAGCCGGATTCCGAAAAGGCTTTAGGGACGGTAGACCACATACATACGCTGCGACAGGTTATACAGAAGATCGAAGTGTATAACCTACGAGAATGCCTTCATTTTGATCGAGACTTGGGCTGTACTGCAGTTCTTTCCAATCGGTGCAAACTCGACTACCGGTACATCAAGGTGTTAAAGTGTTTGTAAAAAAACTTCACCATGTCAGTAAGACTTCAGGACCAGACCTCGGAACCAATCCTTCTGCAGCGCTTTGTTTCACAGGGAGGCGTTATATCTCCGAAACTGTTCACCACTGAACTCCATGGTTCAGGGTTGGAGAGGACTTGGCATCAACGGCGATGGCGAGTACATCACTCACCTTCGGTTTGCCGATGATATAGTAGTCATGGCTGAAACTATGGAGGGCCTCATTACAATGCTCGATGACCTCAGTGGAGCTTCTAGTAGTGTGGGTTTTAATATTAAAATGGATGAAACTAAGGTTATATTGATTGTCCATGTAACACCCACTCCTATCAGGATCAGAAACTCTACACTCGAAGTTGTGGACGATTATGTCTACCTGGGACAAACGGTCCGATTGGGTAAGTCTAACTTCGAGAAAGAGTAGTTCAATCGTCGAATCCGACTCGGCTGGGCAGCGTTCGGGAAGTTGCGCGGTATCTTCTCGTCTAACTTACCGCAGGGTCTCGATTACGATTTTCTAACACCCTTATGTAGAGTAGTGGAAACGAGAAGTCCCATTAGTTCTACTATAAATTGTTTAATAGGATAGGACCAGTAGAACTAGTAAGAATTTTCGTTCCCACTAATTCTACGATTTCGAACCACCTTGAATCTTAGAACTAGTGGATAAAAATCCCACTAGTTCCCGGGCCCGCTGGATGCGAAACGTACGGGACCGGTCAATATGACGACACCTGGAGGGAGGCCTTTGTCCAGCAGTGGACGTCATTTGGCTGAAATGATTATGATAAAGCAAAAACGATATTATGAACAAAGATATTATGTTTATTCTTGAAGTACACAAGAACTAAATTCTACACTGTGCAGATAGCAATCGGACAACAAGTTAGATTACGTTTTCTAATACATGACAGCAAAAAAAGAGTATGAGGACCGTAGTACCTGAAACCAAGGAATTATAAAACATTGAATACACCATCTGCCTATCAACAACTATTCACGAAAAATAACCTATAAGTGTGCACATCAAGGATACAAATAACTCCGAAAAGATAAGTGTACCACAAGCGTAAACTCGTTCATTCAATACAACTGGTTAATCACGATGGAACTCTAGGAGAACCTTTTTTAGTGATTTTAAAGGGTGTAAAAGTACCCCTAACGAAACCGAAAGGGACTTGTTCTCCCCGACACTGCGATATTTTTTTTGTTTGGAGATAATGGGACTAATGGGAGTCAAAGTTATAAGAAATAACTTTACTTAAATTGACCATGACCCGTTTACTATTCAAGGCATTCATAAGCAACCATGGTAAGGATCGGCCGAAAGACACGGTGGAGTGTTCTAGTAGCGGCGATCGACGACGGCGACCTTTCGCGTCCGGCCACAAGACGGCTTCCGGCCACCGTAAGACGCGGGCCTGTGGACGGTGAGTAATGGGCCATCGACACGGCCTGTCATCGTCATAAGACAGACGAACGGAGAGCTCGCGCCGTTCGTCTATGGCGCGTTCGTGTTCCACGCGCGCAAGGGTTGACACCTGACGGGGCTGCGGGTTGTTCGCAAGAGATACAGCGGCCTCGACATAAAGGGGTAAGAAGGAACATGGGTGGTTTTTAGGCGTTATTTGATGTTCATACGCGGGAGACGGGGGTGGGAACCCCCAAAAAAAACAAAGGCATTCACAATCACAATGTTTTAAGATTGCTACATTGAGTTTTACCGTTGTAACGGAAAAGGGGTGCGTGGCGCAGGTTATTATAAATAAGACCACGCAACCAGTTTACATAAAATATATTTAAATTAAAAAATGGGTGTGGGAAGGTCTACGGACACAAACTCCTAAGGCACCCCTGTGGGATGTGCTGTACTGCCCTGATAGCCGGCGTGGCGATGACCGCAGCGAGGTGCCACGCTGGATGCGTAGGGGTGATGGCCAGCTCTTCTTTACGTCGGCCCGGCTCGGCCCACGTGGCAAGTATGGCCAACAGGTGGGAAGTCCGATGCCGGCCCGATTTTATCACGCACGACGGAACCAGCCGCGTAACTAACGCGAACTTGAGGGTGCTCTAGCCGGAACTTTGGACCCTGGAACATGACGTCCAGCGTGTCACGAGATGACCAAAGGCCAACTCCGCTGATTGCGACACCAAGCCAAGCAGAGCGAACAGCAATAATAATGCACTAATGAAGGTGTTGGTGGATTGTCACAATCAGACGGAGTTTACATGTGGGAAGAGTGAAAATACGGCATGATAGCACATTTTGAGTGTGAAGCACGAAAAAATCAAAATGCGTTGAGCTGAAGGCATTAGATTGAAATGAAATACATGAAATAGCGTACACTAAAATAGATAAAATTAAGCATACATGCCAAGTTAACCTATAAGGACAAAGAACACAAAATATACACATATCATGCTATCCAACACTTACCCAGTATGGGGGTTTCAAAGACACCGAATTTAATTGCTCGATGGCGGAGAATTATGTTGATTAGGTAGGCAATTGTTTTAGGCCCGGATAATGGCGAGTTAAGACACGTGTGAAATCACATATAATTTAGATATGGTGAGACGTGTGACCGCTTCGGGAAAAACCAAAATTCCTAATGTCAAACGAAAAGATCGCGTTGGCAGCGTTGGATAGAGATGGGACATACGCGAGCCCATAGATAAATCCTCACTCGCGCGCCCGATAGTTGATGCATCTTGTGCTTTTAGTAATTACTATTTGCTACCGCACTACTTGTAATTTTCTATGGTTATTATATTTTGACGTCTGCGGTTCCTTGACAGGTGGATGAAAGTAAACATTGGAATGTTGCTGTTTTTATTGTTAATTTAGTTTATATGTTTTGTTTTGTGCATAATGTAACGTGCGACGTTACACCGTAAAACGTGATTTTGGACCCCTAAAAAAAATATTTTTGCGCATGGGTACTTAATTTGATATAATTAATGCTTGGTTGACGGCTTCGTAAAGGGTCCGTTTACACCCTGTAGTATACTCATATTCCGCTGTTTTCTATTTTCGAGTAACCAAGTTAAACCAAGCATAAGTACGCTCGGGGGTCTTTCATTACTATGAGGCGGCCTCCCATTTTTTTTGGCGGATGGAAAATCATCAAATAAGGGGTTATTTCCCCGAGTGTCAGACTTCTACTGATTAAAAACCATCCATGTTCCTTCTTAGCCCTATATGTCGAGGCCGCTGTTCACAAGTTACAGCGGCCTTCACAAGTTACAACGCCCGTCGTGGCTGCGGAACAACAACAAGTACAACAAGTTGAACAAGAACAAGATAGAACAAGAACAAGAACAAGTTAGAACAAGTTTGTGAACAACCCGCGGCCCCGACGGGCGTCGGCCCTTTCAGGCCTCTCCCATATTGCTGACATCTCTTTGAGGCGCGCGTGGAACACGAACGCGCCGTCGACACGGCCTGTCGTCATCGTAAGACGGACGGACGGCGAGCTAGCCCATCACTCACCGTCCACAGGCCCGCGTCTACGGTGGCCGGTAGCTATCCTCCCGCGGCGGCTGGGACGTGAGGTGGCCTCCCTAAGTCGCCTTTGGAATTATACCCGAAAGCTGCTGGAAGTCAACTCTACAGGACTAATCGCATGGTCACTTATTTGAATACTCACCGATATAAAGTTATTATGAGACAAGGTGATGACTCCGAAGGCCGTCATGTATACAGGCACCTGACTCATCTGTAAGGCTACAACAGCCAGAGTTCGGAACTCAGGCCCCGGGTGACACTCCTCCCAACCGCTGTGGAATATCGCCGTGCCGACTAACGAAGCCTGGGAAAAGTTAAATGATATCAGACTAAAACTGTCTCATAGCAGGACTTTCTTTTTTTACACTTTTCAGAGTGAAGTTGGTTTTATGATATCCTTGCAACTCGGAAAGCACGTTAAGCCGTAGGTCTTTATAAGGTGCCTGATCACACGAGACCAACCTTACGGGGCAGTTGTTATACAAGAAGATAATCCCCTACATTTTACATCATCATCAGCCTCCCCACTCCCACTGCAGGGACTCAGGCCTCCTCTCTAGGAGAGAGATAGGCTATAATCGCGCAAGTCACTTATCTTAGAATTATTGTTTTTTTTTTTTAAATTGGGACAAGCCCGCCACACTATTCCCAAACCACTGTAACTCCTGTAAGCCAGAATCAACAGTGGCGACCACAAGAAAAGCGCCGAGACAATGAAGCCCGACGAAGTCCTAGAGAAACGATTTAATTGTCTTGGATCCCGCAACGAAATTAATCAGAAAAGAATAGCGGAGGAGTAGGAAAAACATAATTTTTAGTAATCGAATTTTTGGTTCTAAGATATGCCGGTTTCCCCACGATGTTTTCTTTCACCGTTTTTGAGAGCAGTGGTGATGAAATAAATTACACAAAGTAATGCGCCTGCCTGGGTTCGAACCCACGACCAACTGTTCGCAAGTCGGGGCCGCAACCACAGGGCCTGGTGGCCCAATGGTTGCGGCCCCGACTACTCTCATTTTACATCGATTATTTTTAAAAAAACAGCTGTTCCATACATTTTGACCGTTTTAATATCGCAGTTTTGTAGGAAACTGCGTTTTATTTTGTGTACATACCTGGTTCAGAATTATGTACTGAATATGTGAAACCGTTTTAGCGTCGGCGTGCCTTTCACCTTGTATAAATTTATATACAAGGTCCGCGAAGGGATGTTAATAACCCATCGGGGCTGCGGATTGTTCGAAAGAGATACCGCGGCTTCGACACAAAGGGCTCAGATGGAACATGGGTGGTTTTAAGTCAGTAGAAGTCTGACACTCCCTACCGCTCCGCTCAGAGCGGGAGAAGTCATTTGATGATTGACACGCTCCAAAAAAAGGGATGTAAATAAAAATACATAATACCTCATGCGTGATGTCTCCAGCGGCCATCATGTAGGAACCAGTCAGAATTATAAGACAAATGATGAACGCAGAGGTTGCTAACAGATAGGTGATATTACGCTCCGCCACCTGTAATTACATATTCCATTAATATGTAAACAAAAATAGTTGCCAATACTTCGCAGGGATATTGTTGTAGCTGGATGAGTGTTGCCAGGACTAGGGTTGTGTGGCGTGCGGTTAGAGAGCCTTATCTATGTCAAGCTGTAGAGTCCTGTATGCTAATGGTGATGTTGAATCGCGATCTGAGATATAAAACGAAATAAGGGGTAGTAGTGTGCTCCATAGATTAAATAGCTGGATTGAAGAAAAAGCCTGTCGGGCTAAAGTGGAAATGTGCAGGTCACGTAGCACGGATGCATCTTGAGAGATGGGCAAAACACTGGACGCCTGAAGAAGTTCGTTTCCGGAAAGGGACATTCTGGGTAATGAAGATTAGAAGAAATTATTATTTCAGGAAAGGGACTTTTTGAAACCAAGGCACATTTTGGGAAAGAGACATTCTGAGCCTGAGCGAGCACAGCGCCGTCATGGTACAGTGGGGACAGCGATAGATGTGGCAGCAATCTGATCATGTTTCCGGGACTAACATGGCCAGAGATCGCACAGATTAAAGGTATGGAAGGAGAACAGGGAGGGGATATGTCGAGCTGTGGCTAGTATAAAAAGGGGTTGACTGGGTCAGCGTGACACTGATTTGTGTCTCCAGAAAAAGATCTACGAAGTAGAAGTATATTGGCTAAAAAATTATGATTTTGAAGATGAAACGCCAAAAAACCATTAATTTACTTATTTAATGTACTTACAACTAGTTTTATAAGGCACATGACGAGCAGGGCGACACTCTCCATCACTTGGATGCTGTAGAGAGGACCCATGGACTGCTGGACATTGCGGGCACACCTGCAATACGAATTACGATACTTTTTTTGCTGTCTAAGGGTGTAATACACCGTATACACGTAGAACGCTTATCGGCAGTAGTTCACCACAAAGTATAGAGACTCCCTGCGCCAACTACCTGCGCAGACAGGATTTTCGAGCGTTAGCAGATCGGTACCGGTAGCCAGCGTTCTACGTGTATACACCCTAATACCGAAATATAAAGCTCGAAATATTTGCTTTGGCTTTTGATTTGCATGCTGAGACTTTAGATAACCATTCCCATCAAATTGAACCAATCCATTAAGGTTGAAACCTAGTTAGTCTTGTAAATTGTGTAACGGGCTGGTGCAATTCCGCGTTCAAAGCGCCTATTTTGCGTAGAAGCGATTCTAATCGACCCTTTATAACACTTAAGTAAGACTTTAAGGTATTCAAGAAATTTTAAAATGGACTGTATTTTTTCATTTAATTTTTTTTTTTAATTGGACTCACAACTTCCCTAACTTACCACAAAGCGTCTGAATGCAACTTGATCCCAATCACGAAATCTTTCTTAAACTCATCTGCAAGCTCCTCCCTCGTCTTCGTTCCTTTATTCTCTATAGTCCTGATCCTCAGTTTTCGAAAATACAACCCTAGTACCCTGAACTTATGGCCTACAGTGAGTAGTGAACATAAGGCAAGGCAGTCCATAGTAGCCATCATGCCTACGATGGCGTACCAGTGGAACTCCGTGAAGAAACGGAGAACGTTGATGAAGAAGCCAGTCTGGGATGAATTGGGGTAGTACACCACTTCAGTGCGGACAGGTATACCTGGGGAAACATAAGATCACGCTTTTAAACCTCGAAGGATTAAGCAGCGATGTACCCACTAGTACACTCACATTTCGCCAGATATGTATAACTCCCATGTAATAGGGAGCGAGCCTATTGCCATCAACCGAGCACAAATCTAGACTCCGTGGCTGTTACCGAGAAATTCCTGATGGAAAAACCCAACCACACATTGCCTGACCGGGGAATCAAATCCAAGACGTCATACACAGCATTTGCGCTTGTGCCCATTAGACCAACGTGGTAGTCAAAAGCCTGGGAAAAAGGTCAAATACCAAAACAAATATGCTTTATAAATAAATTACTTAAAGGCTGAATTGCTCATTTGGCAAACAAAAACATAAGGTCTCATTAAAATAGTTGGACAACATCTTAGAAGTCATTTGAACCATCAAATGAAATCCCGAAAACTGTACCGGATAACTTTAAATAGAAATGCCACGAAAAGTATCCCTTTATCGATCATAAGCGCACTGGTAAAAACAAAATAAGAAAAACGCATTAAAGTACCTACCCATAAAGGATGTGTTTGTTCTAGAGTGCCGGCAATGTATTACTTTAGGTCCAAGTAAAATCACTTTATTCAGGGTTTTTTTTTTGTTTAGATCTTCGGTTAGACGTACTGAACGCTGTGTTAAAATTTGTCCATCTATTGTAATGGGACCTTATATACAACGAACACAATGGAATAACTTACCCTGAGTAAAATGAAGCCTTACAGCTTCAATGGAAGCTGAGCACAACGTCACATAGGAGACACCAGTCAACGTAAAGCAATGCTTTGCAAACTGCTTTACGGACATTCTTTCCAGCTCTAAAGAATCGAAGATATTTCTGCTGCCTTCCAGCAAGCGTTGCATCACAATCTTGATGCGGGCCTTCCAGATGTAAAGGGTCAACACCTTGCAGTAAATTAGAGGATGCGCAAAAGTGAACTGCACCAAGTCATTCTTCTCCCTGTCCGTCAAATCAGTCCTGGCATAAGCAAACAGCTCATCAAACAAGACTACGATGATGTAGCCATTCGCAAATACCATCCAGGCAGTATAAATCTTCTGTCTGTAGTATGAAACTTCGGTTTTCTCATACCAAAGATCCCCCATCCCCAAGTAAAACATGAATCTACATAGTGCTTTGAAATAATATTTCTGAGGGTGGGTTTCCTTCAACGACGGGACGTCCATACCGATTTTTTTTTTTAGATGGACTTGCTTGAGCATTGTAATCGATTGGACTTTTTGGGTTTAAAATCAAATCACACTAATTGGATAATTCGCTAAATGGTATAGTTTCGTCTGATTAGTGCTCCGATAGTTATGAATCAATTTATTACTTAGTCAGACTAAAGTTTTTAGGGACCATTTATCTATTTCCAAACAGGCTAGACGTAATATTGATTCGAAAGATCCAGTGATGTTGAGTTAAGAGAATTTAATTTTACTTGGAGGACCTGATGGTATATAACCGTGGTTTCGTACAAAGACAAATAATTCCTCCATCAAAACTATGTAGTTACGTACAAGGACAAATCATTCCTTCATCGTAACCAGTCACGAAACTACGGTTTCGTGGACGGCCGAAACCGATATTCTATGCATCATCATCTGCTTAGCATTTTTATTAATTTATTTATTTAGGATATCCAACAAAGAATATACACAGATCATGTTAATTATAGTGGACGACAAAAGTATCAAGTAAGTATACTCCTTCACTTACAGGAGACTACAGCATGCACAATCACACTATCACACTAATATTATAAAGGCGAAAGTTCGTGAGTGTGTGAGTGTGTATGTTTGTTACTTCTTCACGTAAAAACCACTGCACGGATTTGAATGAAATTTGGTACACAGATAGTTTATAACCTGGATTAACAAGTAGGATAGTTTTTAGCCCGATTTTATATTCCCGTGGGTTGTAGCGGGTGAAGCCGCTGGCAACAGCTAGTATAATTTAAATCTAAGCTCCGCTTCGTGTAGAATAACCATGTGTGTGTGAACTGAGGGACCACATTCGGAATACGCGCAATGAGAATCCTAGGATTTAGTAGTAGACTTAAAACAATTGTAGAACGAATCTGGGAATTTGTAAGAAAATATATTAAAAAGTACGACCCATAAAGAGTGGTCCCTCAGTTCTCACAGACGATTATCCAGATCTCGGAAAGTAGCATAAAAAGATGGTTTTGTGAATACAGACATTTAGTAAAGAAATTGGAAAGATATTTCCTAAAAAACTGACCACAAAGCATTAAAGAGTAAAAAAATATAACGACTGAACTGTGGTCCCTCAGTCCACACAACAAAGATAAATATTTTAGTGAATATTACTGAATAATATTTATAAAAATGTTATAATTCTACATAAAGTTTTAGTAGAAGTCTTAAAACATTTTGTAAAAAAAATAGAGCTTAAATATCAACGCATTTTGAAGATAGCGATGATTAAAACTGGTCCCTCAATCCTCTCTTCAGCTAACATATGTGCGTGTGCTACCTACTAGACGAGAAGAATATCAGAAAGTCTAGTGTACTTAACTTTTAGTAGTAAGTTTCTTCTAAATAATAGGTATCTAAAATCGTGAATTTCTAACCTCTTAGCTGAGATAATATTATTTTCATAATCCTACGAAAATAGATAAAGAAGTGTGACCACACAATAAAACAAAATGTAGACAGTACTATATTATATTTTATTTAATATAAAACATTTTTTAGACGAAACGAAAACAAGGTTGTACGGGTCCCGCCGGGATTGCGGGTTGTTCGAAAGAGATACCGCGGCCTCGGCACAAGGCCTAAAATGAACATGGATGGTTCTTGGTCAGTAGAAGTCTGACACTCCCTACTGCTCGATGATGATTGATGCTTTCCCATACCCCAAAAAAAAAAAAAAAACAGACAGGTTGTACGGGTAAATGCTATAATATTACTTGGCTTATGTATACCTGTTTAATAAAAAGTGTATTACAAAAAAAAATCCCAGACCCCATATTCAAAATTCATTTATTTACGTTATACGACCGTGTTTAGGTCATAGAAATACATTTGTGTACCAAATTTCAACTTAATCGGTTCATTAGACTCGGAGCAAATTGGCTGTGACAGACGGACAGACAGACACTCTAGTGATCCTATAAGGGTTCCGTTTTTCCTTTTCAGGTACGGAACCCTTTTGTTTTTTAGCGTGTGGAAAATCATCAAATAGGGGTCCCGCTCTTGGGCAAAGCGAAAGGGAGTGTCAGACTTCTACTGACTAAAAACCGCCCATGTTTCTTCTTAGCCCTATATGTCGAGGCGGCGGTAACTTGTGTACAAACCGCAGCCCCGACGGGAAGGTACGGAACCCTTAAAAGAAATAAGAACCTTTCTGTTCTTAAGATTTACGATGATTATTAATTTAAGGCTATTTATGAGGCTATGATATCACACGCGAATTCTGAGGCGAAAATGAATTTTAATGTCCGTAGAAATCAACCTACGAACTGACACATTATAATTTATTTCTATGTATAATTAACGATAATGATACCTTCCTGTAACAAGACAAAATTGTTAAGTAAACTTATTTTCTCTATTATAAAATAAATATAATATGTATTATTTATCTCGCGTTATTTTCAACAGGGAAATGACTAATATTGACAACTGTTATATGACACTAATATCGCAAACTGTAATGTTTGTTTTTTATTGTTGTTCTAAGTGTGATCCCATCATCATCTATTTTCAGTTACTTGTTTTATTTATCATCATACAATAGGAGTACGTTAAAAACTTCTGAGCTGATACACATTAAACATGTCAATAAAAAAACTAGGACTTCATAATCTTCCTTTAATACTGCCTACCGATATCAGTGTTTTCTGAACGAGCTTCTTTTGCTTTTTTTTGGGGCATCGGAAAGCATCAATCATCATCGAGCGGTAGGGCTGGTAAGCAGTGTCAGACTCCTACTGACTAAAAACCATCCATGTTCATTTTAGACCTTGTGCCGAGGCAGCCCTATTTCTTGAGAAAAACCCGCAGCCCTGGCGGGTCCCGTACAACCTTGTTGTCGTTTCGTCTTAAAAAAATATTTATAGTTAAATAAAATATAATATACTACTGTCTACATTTTGTTTTATTGTGTGGTCACACTTCTCTATCTATGTTCATAGGAATAAAAAAATAATATTATCTCAGCTAAGAGGTAAGAAATACACAATTTCAGATACCTATTATTTAGAAGAAACTTACTACTAAAAGTTAAGTACACTAGACTTTCTGATATTCTTCTCGTCTAGTAGGTAGCACACGCACATATGTCAGTTGGAGAGAGGATTGAGGGACCAGTTTTAATCATCGCTATCTTCCAAATGCTTTGATATTTAAGCTCCATTTTTTTTTACAAAATGTTTTAAGACTTCTACTAAAACTTTATGTAGAATTATAACATATTTATAAATTTTATTCAGTTATATTTACTAAAATACTTATCTTTGTTGTGTGGAATGAGGGACCACAGTTCAGTCGTTATATTTTTTTACTCTTTAATGCTTTGTGGTCTGTTTTTTTTAGGAAATATCTTTCCAATTTCTTTACTAAATGTCTGTATTCACAAAACCATATTTTTTATGCTACTTTCCGAGATCTGGATAATCGTCTGTGAGAACTGAGGGACCACTCTTTATGGGTCGTACTTTTTAATATATTTGTTTACAAATTCCCGGATTCGTTCTACAATTGTTTTAAGTCTACTACTAAATCCTAGGCTTCTCGTTGCGCGTATTCCGAGTGTGGTCCCTCAGTTCACACGCACATGAATCACCTGACCACCACAACCCACTTAGTACTGGGTAGTTATATAATTCTCCGTGGTAAGTCTGGTTATCAGACTTTTGGACCACCGACTACAGCTATTTCTATGCAACAATGGTTAAAAGACCCTAATAATTTCCATTTATTTCAACTTGGGAGCAACACAGTAATCAACTCAACATACGACTGAAAAATTCTAATCTGTATTGTTTATTTATGTCTGCAAAACTTAGGCCTTTCTTTTTCCTTACAACTTCGCAATAACCTCACAAAATGAACCAAATAGTTACTCCTAACTTTTTTGATACCTTTCTCATCATTGGTGACTTTAACATGAGCGGTATTGACTGGGTTCTATCTGACAATCTAACGCTCGTCTCAAGGAACCCGAACGGTTTTGACGAAATTTTACTTAGTGACAAGTTATGTACCCTGGTGTATAGTGGTCTTAAAAATTCGTTTAGTTCCTTCCAACATGGTTTTCTGAAGGGAAGGTCTACCGTAACTAATTTAATTCTCCTCACTGATTTTCATTACTGGTGCCATGGATAACGGTAGGCAGGTTGATGTCATTTAAATACGGATTACAGTAAGGTTTTTGATCGGATTGACAATGAGATCTTACTATCTAAATTACATAGTATAGCATAGTATACGAGGCGTTGAGATGGTTTTATTCTTATCTGGCGAACCTGGCATCAAGCAGTAGTATTAACCAATTACATATCTAGTTGTTGGGTGCCTATCCCCAGTGGAGTCCCCCAGGGTTCATTACTCGGCCCATTGCTTTTCAATATATATATAAACGACATCATCAATTCTTGCTTGATCTCATCCAATCTGTAGCTCTACCATGAGTTGTCATAGAAAACTTACTTACTTAAACGTACATAAATTTGTTGTAAACATATGTTTCACACGCCAAAATGCTAGTGAGCTACGTAACCACTATAGTAAGCGAATTATTCGATAGGTTCAGTGAAATTAGTGACTCATGATACCGTTTTGTATGGTGACAGCTGAAAAACGTTAGTAACTATAGAATAGATTACGTTAGGTTTTTAACCTATCGTCATCTATAGTGCTCATGTTACGGATTGTAATTCTTTCCGTGACCGCTAGAGGCGCTGTACGATATTTCATACAAATAATTTACGGAGACGCTTGCGAGATTTGGCTATGTAAACTCATGGTAGAGGTACTGTTGTTTTACTGACGATATAAATATCTATGCCAAAATATCATTACATACGGACGTGATTGCACTTTGAATGATTTACGTCGTCTAGAGGCTTATCATCGTAGGAATAAGCTTGATCTTAACCCTGCTAAATGTTTCGGTTCTAACATATTCTCGAAAGCGCTGAATTTATACCTTCATCAGTAATAAATAATCAGTAGTAGTATAGTTTAGGTAATCAATTACTACCTAAAACGAACTGCATCCGTGATCTGGAGATATATCACGATTCAAAGCTTACGTTTGAACCTCATGTCGATACCATAGTTGCTAAAGCATCTAAAGCACGAAGTTTCAAAATGCGGCTCTCCAAGTGCTTCAGTCAAGCCAAGACTTTAAAAATTCTTTACTGTACTTTTGTTAGAAGTCACTTGGAATACGCGTCTGAAATCAAGAATTCATGTTATCACAAGTACATATTTTTTAAACTGTTTATCTTAGTGGTAATTCTTCCATAGTTAATAAATAAATAAATTTATTTTCTACCTTACCCCAAATACTCTTTTTAACTTATTATCAACTCTGAAGTTTTCCAGCCACCTTGTAAATGTTAATGCGTCGTCCCAGCACCACTTGTTAAAACTTGTCGTGACTTAAAGCAATGAAATTTCAAGCATTTTCCTTTTGAGTTTATTTATAAATGTATGTCTCGAGTTCTTGGCTATGGAACTGCAGTATACTCGAAAAGACTGACTGAAGACGACTTTTTTTAACATCCACGTAGAAAATAAGTCCCAAAAATTAGGGGGCGACTCTATTGGCATCAACTGGGCAAGAATACCGGCGCTGTGGCTGCTACTCAGAAATTTCTGACCAAATTCTTTGTGACTGCAGCTTGGCATTATTTTTGTTTTTTTTTTACATTCAGACATGGAATCGAACCCACGGCCTCATCCTCAGCAGTCTCTCTTGCCTCTTTATTGGTAGCGCACAAGTAAGTTTGACTACAAGTTCGGGGCAAGGAATGCTGGATATTGAAGCTTAAGTTGCGTGAGCTAAATAATAAAGCTGATGATAGCATGAAGCTCATTTATGATTTACTAGCAGACGTCACGCAGTTTCACCTGCGTAGTTCCCGTTCTCGTGGGAATACAGGAATAAAAAGTAGCCTATGTCACCTGGGGATAGTATAGCTTCCCAACGGTGAAAGAATTTTTCAAATCGGTCTAGGAGTTTCGGAGCCTATTCGTTACAAACAAACAAACAAATCTTTCCTCTTTATAATATTAGTGTAGGTTATAAAGAGGAAAGATTTGTATTTTTATATATAAGGAATAAACTTAAAACTACTGGACTGATTTGAGAGATTATTTCACCGTAGGGAAGCTACAAGGTCCCCGGGGGACATAAGTTTTTACTTTTTATCCCTGTATTCCCACGGGAACGGGAACGACGCTGGGGAAACCGCGTGACGTCCGCTAGTAAATGATAAGCCTCGGTACACGTGTACAAGACCACTGCAATCATTGACCAGATGAAAAGAGACGTCTTTTAAATAGCACCGTTGTTATCAAATAATTAAAATGAACAGCATAAAGAACCATTGTCTGCCAACAAACGGGGATTGATAGCATTCCGATAAGATGTTTCATGAAAATCCCGTGTTTATTTTATTTCATCACTAGTTGTGCCTTTCGGTTTACCCGCCGTTTTGCTAGACTTAAGAATCTATGAAGTGCAGAGATTAGCGCATAGAAACAAAACCAACTCTTCAACTTGATCATATTCTTGTTCTTTCTCAAAGATTAAATTAAAGATCATCAGTTTTAAATAAAAAAAGTAGTTAAGAAACTAAAAAACCCGACTGAACAAAACTTGGAAGCAGGCGGGGTCCATTCTATTTTCATTTTATAATTTAATATTGAAATGAACCCCGCCTGCTTCCAAGTTTTGTTTAATTTAAAATGTGCTTGTTTTTTACTTTTCAGTTTTTTCAGTCGGGTTTTTTAGTTTCTTAACTACTTTTTTTTATTTACAACTTTTTAGTTCTTTTGTGTCTTGTCTTTCGTTGGTCGCGTGAAAATTTTCGTAGATGATTTAACTTTTGTGTTTGTTTATATGATTTGTGACTTTGAATTTATTTTAAACATATAAGTGTCACATATTTTTGTAATCTCCTTTTAAAACCCTTCATTTTGATACCCTACTCGATTGCAACGGATTCTTTTTATTTTTTTAAATACGCTATATGGCCCCCAAAATCCGCATATTTCTTTTCTTTTTTAATTTTATTGTAGCCAGTGACACTCGCGCCATCAAGACGAATCTAACGACGTATATTTTATTCAAATCCCTTTATCCGTTTACGAGTTATGAGGGAACAAAGAAACGGACATACATACATACACGCCAAACACATAACCCTCCTTTTGGGCTTCGCCGCAGTCGGGTAAAAAACAGCCATCGCGTTTTTAGTTTCAGTTTCATTAAAATTATAATTTCTATTAAGTTGTTTTCTTAGCTCACAAATTCGTTCGCCTAATAAGATAATAAAAAATTAAAAGTCTATCAGACTGTCTCAGGGGTCCTCGATGGTTATTACGAGTATTTGGTGCCCAAAAATTGGATCTATATTAAAGACGGTTCAATGCTGAAATGGAAGTGAATAATAAATGTAATTATCTTCCAAAAGATGAAAGTTTTGTTGATGGTTTGATGAAGTAAAAGTTATTAGGTTGGAAGTTAAGGAATGATGAAAATGCAACGTCTTCCTTTGGTAGTTTACTAATGACAAACTGAATCAGTGATAGAAGACAAGAGTATAATGTATCATTATCATCAAACTCCTCTCTCTAATCGCACCCAGCGCAGACGCTGAATATCAGTATTTTACATAGAGCGACTACCTTTCTGACATCCACAACCCGGTTAATACTGGGTATACGATTCATATATTTGGTAAGACTGACTGCCGCACTCAGAGAGCTTTAATAATTACTTAGGCCATCACTTAGTAATGGTTTTGACAGTTTTCTCATACAAAAATATGTCAAACCTTTACCTCAAAGATATTTAATTATTACTTAAGCCGTCACTTACGGCTCATTAAATATCTCTGAGTACGGCAGTTAGTGTCTAAAATGGCTGCTTTAGCAGAATCGTAATATTAATCATGTTAAAAATTTAAAATTCTTAAAATGAACTTTATAATTATAGACATACAAGTCCATTTTAAGCATTTTAAATTTTAACGTGATTCATACTAAGATTCTGCGTGGATTCTGATAAAGCCGCCATTTTAGACCCGCTGGTTGTCAGACTTTCATGTCACTGACTACCTGTAACGACTGCTATATATCTATATATGGCAGCCAACATGTTTCCGAGGCACGCCACGAAGGTCCTCGGTACGTATCCGGTTAGAGTAAAAGCCAACCCGAATATAGTTAGGCAAAGCTAGGCAGATGAAAAAATATATCCTCTTTATATACCAGAGCTTTATTAATATATTTCTGTCTCACAAAACATCTGTCGTTAATTTCTCTGCAAACAGGCGGAACGAAATCCAAATTCATATATGTATAACAAAATCACAGCGCAAATTTTTATATTTTTTGCTGCTCGACGGAATCCCTTTTATTATTATCTTTTACATCAAGTTACCGTTTCATATTTCTCGTGGCTCTAGATCGTCGGATCTGATGCAAATTGAAGTGTCTAAGAATTTAAATTCCTATGAATTTTAAAATATACACAGCACTCTGGTTCGGAAGTGAAATTAAATAAAATTATTTAGCTATGTAAATGTGACATTAGTTTTGTGGATAAACTGGGTGCAAGCGGCAGGCTGCCGTTTGTTATGACGGTCTATGGAAGTGGTCTTTGTTTAACGGTGGATGTCTTCGGGCTGATGGTGATGTTTATGATAAACTGAGTAACAAAAATCAGTCAGTCTGAAAAACGACAGGTATTTTATACAAATGAGAATTTAAAAACATGCGTAAGTCTGATCATTTGGACATGATACACTCGAGGCTTTTATTGCACAAGCGAGGCTTTTAGGCAAAAGCGACTTAGTTGATTTGATGTTTGGCTATGGTAGCCAAACATCAAATCAACTAAGTCGCTTTTGCCTCAGAAATTACAAATCCAGAACGGCGGAACGAATACGGCTGAATGTACTGAAAATATCGTTCTGTTTCTGCCAGATTTGTCCTCAGAGATGGAATAACGTTTTGAATATGTTTACCATTAAATGGGGTTATGGTGCCAGCGGCTCTTAAAAGTATACCTTAAATGCACTTTATTAACCCGGAGTAATTAAAAAACTTCTCAACCAAGTTTTCTTGCAATTTTCGAGATTTTCAAATAAAATTTTCGCATGTGACTAAAACAGTGATGGATATAAATGTTGATGGTTAGTGATGAAGAATATCAAGGTGACGATGGATGTATTGTGAATGATAAAAAAGAGGACACAGACCAGGAACAGGAATGATATAAACGAAAAGGAGTAAATGATAGCGCAGTGGTTGACACGAGTATAATGCAAGAAAAAAATGTATTGAGCCGACCCCAAAGTAACATGGGTCAAGGTGTGCGTTACCCTAGCAAAATGTTGTGCTCTAGAGAGATGAGACTATAAAAAAAAGTTAGTGTGTCATGAGGAGAAATTTGTTTACTAATAGCAAAATTCGTGTGAATTGTAGTTTTAGAGTTTTTTTGAGAAAACAATATTTTGCTGGGGTAACGTTTTAAACGATACCGCAGCAAAATCTTTTTTCAAAAATCGTTACAGCCTGGAACCAAATACATGAATAGATAGCTCTAGTAGCGTAGTAAATGTGTGTGAATAGCAAAATTTGTGTGTGCTATGTTTCTCTGAAGTTATTCAAGATTTTGCTGCGGTAATGTTTCGTGATTTCCCAGATCTCGAGAACGGCTCAACGTAGAAGTTTGATAAAAATACCAATAAGAGAACTGAATTTGTTTAAATTTGTTTGATTATTAGTTTTTGATTTGGTTGACGTGAACCAAAGTAATTAAATGGTTTAAAAAATCAGAAAAAATCGAATTTTCAAGCAAACTATTACACTTGTAACCAAACAAACAGCTGTAAAACATGCCCGTGGTAGACGCTTATAACGTCAGGAATTTTATATTGTGTAACTTTACACGATATGGAGATAACAAAAAATTTGTTAAATTTTAGGTTGGTCGTACTTGAGCGACCGAATACGCAGTTCCCATAACAACGAGAAACATGGCATACCTTAAACAAATTTAAACAATTTATGAACCTTCGTTCCTGTAAATTTCAGCATTCAATTACGGCTACAATGAAAGTTCTATCGAAAACAAGAATATGTCAGCAATTCACGGTTGGCGCAGTGGTTGAGCGATTGACTGCTGCGCAGCATGTCGCGGGTTCGATTCCCGCACGGAACAAATATTTGTACGACCTACAAGTATTTGTTCCGAGTCTGGGTGTTTTTCTATCTATAATATGTATGTATTTACAAAAAAAAATGTATATAAGTAGTTTATCAGCCATCTCGTTACCATAACACAAGCATTAGGTTGCTTAGCTTGGGACTAGATGGCGTTGTGTGAAATGTCCAAGGATATTTATTTATTTATTTATTTATTCTCTAATAACCCGACCAAATTGAAAGGTCACGTAAAAGCGGCCGTACCATACGTACGCTCTTCTTCGCAAATTGGCAGCGTAGTATCTAATGTTTTGTACAGTTAAACCGAAAAACGTTATTCGAGAAGCCGAGTTTTAATATCTTTAAGTACAAGTACCATCTATTACCTATAAATTTCTACTAACTTCACATTTTATAAATGAAAATCATGTTGATTAATTATTGTTTTAAACAATTTCAATCATAATTCTGAATTATTTCAAGTCAAAGTATTTTTAAAAAGGTAATTAATAATCTGAGTAAATTATCTAGTGTGATTTGAAATCAATACTAATAATATATTGTTTCTGCTTGGTCAAACTAAATATTTTATTTTTAAAATAATCGTAACGCAATGCTAAGTTAAACTTTCTAAGGTACTCGATGCTAGCCAGAGTTTCCCACACACCAAAAAAACAAACACGCTACTCATCGCAGCGCGTGTAGCTGCGTGAGATGCAACGACTAGGTATATGCGTTGTCTTCCTTACTCTTTAGCTGTAAGTAGTTTATTACACTCTATGGGCTCAAACAAATGAAACAATCAGTCGTGAAACAAGTGTTTTGGAAAGAAGTGCTTGCTTGTTATTTATGTGCGAAGACGTCTGTGAGCGATGTGAGTTTATGTTTTTATTTTGTTCGTTAAACCAGTATAAATAGTCATTCAGTTTAAAATAAGCTACTAACGTTTTTTTAATGTGTATTATAATGATGGCAACAACAACAACATAGAGAACAACAATAAAATCACAACAAACAGAACAACAATATAATCACAACAAACAGGACAGCAATAAAATCATTGAACATGAGTTCAAGTTTAAAGATTATATTATAATGTTTTGTGTAACATATATTTGTATGTTTTACAAGTGCCCATGTAGGCCTATGTGAAATAAAATATTTTGACTTTGACTTTTGACTTTGACTTTGAATGGCAAGAAAGATACACAAACGGGTAATACCTATTTAGTTACGTTGTATGTGCTTTTACACAATACTTAGACGCAACGTCGACTCCATTCAAACTCAACTCACAGTGCCAATTGCTTTTTTATTTATACTAACCGGTCCAAAATATTTTTTATGCAACTGTACTAACAAAATATCCATATTATCCCATTCATTTATGACGGTTTCACTTTTGTATGGTACGGCCGCTTTTACGTGACCTTTCAATTTGGTCGGGTTATTAGAGAATTACTGACATATTCTTGTTTTCGATAGAACTTTCGTTGTAGCCGTAATTGAATGCTGAAATTTACAGGAACGAAGGTTCATAAATTGTTTAAATTTGTTTAAGGTATGCCATGTTTCTCGTTGTTATGGGAACTGCGTATTCGGTCGCTCAAGTACGACTAACCTAAAATTTAACAAATTTGTTGTTATCTCCCTATCGTGTAAAGTTACACAATCTAAAATTTCCGACGTTATAAGCGTCTACCACAGGCATGTTTTCCAGCTGTTTGTTTGGTTATAAGTGCAATGGTTTGCTTGAAAATTCGATTTTTTTCTGATTTTTTAAACCATTTAATTACTTTGGTTCACGTCAACCAAATCAAAAACTAATAATCAAACAAATTTAAACAAATTCAGTTCTCTTATTGGTATTTTTATCAAACTTCTACGTTGAGCCGTTCTCGAGATCTGGGAAATCACGAAACATTACCGCAGCAAAATCTTGAATAACTTCAGAACCATAGCACACACAAATTTTGCTATTCACACACATTCACTACGCAATTAGAGCTATCTATTCATGTATTTGGTTTAGGGCTGTAACGATTTTTTAAAAAAGATTTTGCTGCGGTATCGTTTAAAACATTACCCCAGCAAAATATTGTTTTCTCAAAAAACTCTAAAACTACAATTCACACGTCGCTATTAGTAAACAAATTTCTCCTCATGACACACTATTTTTTTTTATAGTCTCATCTCTCTAGAGCACAACATTTTGCTAGGGTAACGCACACTGGGTCAAGGGTATAAAGATGATGAAGGACAACACCTCAAGACCTCAAAACAAAAACAACTAATTTCACAAGGTACACTACCTTCCCACCCTACATTAGGGTGGAGCCAAACGACGCACTAACCCGCACACCCGCACTGCGTCGGCAATTTACAACAAACTACGTACTTGCGTTACAAATGCGATACCTATCGCTATTTACTGAAAAAAATCCCAACATCCTTAATCTATACTAAACTTGAATAGTTTTTTTGTTTCAATGACTTTTAATTCTGGAGCTACCAGTATGATTTGAAAAATTCTCCTTTCATGTCGTATGTGGTATTTCCTCAAGAATTCGTTTCGAAACCCAATTCTCGAGGAAACGACCAAAAATAACAAACGGCATGTGCAACCGCGCGGCACACCCAGTAATGTAATAAATGCTCAAGTAATTCTGTGGATCTTTCACACCTAAAAAGATTTGTATAAACCTAGGCCTAATCTTAAAAAGCTTGTGTTTAAACGCCTACCAGAAAAGAACCTGTTACTACCAAAAAAATCGAAATACTTGCCAGAATGTATAAATGCTCACCAAATTGTGTTTCATAAAATATTGTAGTATATAATATTGTAGTATTGTATTTTATAAACGCCTTTAAAGTTAACTTCAGACCAAATATTTTATATTATCGATGTAACATGAATTCTGTAGGCCCAGTCGAAGGTGCTCCTACTTCTCCCAAGTCCCGAGCTCGCTTCGCTCGCTTCTGCGTCCAAGATTTGGCGAGCATTTATCCATTTTGGTCGGCAAAAAGAATATAAATAAAACATGTACAATTATTCTGATGAGTGTATAAATATCTATATTTGAACTTAAAACGTTGTTCTTTAGACACCTCGGTATAGGGTGGGTTTTTTTTATTTGAATATACAGGGTTTTTGTTTTGATGAGCATTTAAATTGTAGCCATCTTAAAATATACTACTAGGTGAGAAGAAATAGTATATTTTATATCCCGGTAGTACATTTTCGTTAAAATAAATCCTACCACACAAGCAAAGCCTTGGGTAAATACCAGTGAACAGGTTATAAATCATTCAGGTTGCTTTTGGTTCCTGTGAAAACAAACATTGGAAGGCGAACAAGATGGCTTTTTAATGGAATCTTAGATTAAGGTTCTTCTCTCGACTTAACTTGAAACGGGACACGACACAAGTCAATAGTGAGGACTAACTTCTAATAGGACCCAAACCGGTGTTACAAGCTAGCCTTTTTTTTTGGGTGGTGGCAAATTATCAAATAACGCCTCCGGCTCTGGGCAAAGCGGAAGGGAGTGTCAGACTTCTACTGACTAAAAACCACCATGTTCCTTCTTATCCAAACGGCTAAGAAGGAACATGGTGGTTTTGATACAAAGGTGTCGAGGCCGCGGTATCATCGTCGTAAGACGGATGAACGGCGAGCTAGCGCCCATTATCACCGTCAACAGGGCCGTGTCTACGGTGGTCAGAAGCCATCACGTGGCCCCCGACGCCCGGAACGTCTCCCGCGGCGGTTGGGACGAGAGGTTCTCTGCCTTTCACGTTCCGCCACCTCCTTCGCTAGCAGCATTGTTTCACAGATGGAGGCGACGGCGTCCCATTCCCGGAATGGGACGCCGCCGGCCCTGGTGCAAACCATGGTTGCAGAATTACAAATTAGCCTTACGTCTAGGTAAATTGCATGCAATAGAGTACTTTCCCAGTTTACATTAACACACTCCGTGCGTTTATGTGGGATTAATTCCTGTTTCTTGTTAGTGAAAACGCAGTCAACCCAACGCAGCCTGGAAGTAGTACGTAGCAGCTTAAATCGTCATTAGGTCCAATGTAACCTAAAGCAGGAACTGTCAATGACTGCAAATCAAGCACTTACCATTGCTAATTAGTCAGATAACGGGCTAAAAAAGCCGAACTTCCGTCTATAATTCAAGTCAGATCCTTTCCAGTTCGGATATAATTCCGCGAAGGAGACTGTAATCCGGAGATTTATTACAACAAGACGCCGTGAGCTGCGTTAGATAGATTAATTGTCGCCGCAGCCTCAATGCAGATGTTTCGCTAAATAATGCCAAGGTTACGCAATTTTTTGACAGCCTGACTTTTAAAAGGTATTCTTTGACATTTTTTTATTTATTTTTGTTCTTTTTTTTCTTTTTTAAGCAAGATTGCGTGCGTACCTGCACAGAATGGCTGATGGTGGGATTTCAAAGTATGATTTACTTTGAAATCCCACCATCAGCCATTGTTTACTTTCAGATTAATTTTAATTTTAGAAAACAGAATCGTCTGATAGCTTCGCGCTTCGTTATCAAATTGCAGGCACAAAAACGATCCATTAAAAAAAAACAAAGCCAATACTTAGTTGTATTTAAACTATTTATTACTTATGAATATTTTAAACAAATAACAACAAATAAGTTTTACATTAGGAACAATGTACCGTTAGCTTCGAGTCATAGAACTTACAACAATTTCAAAAACAAAACATAATCATTTACTTGCTACGAGCGCCAAGTGTATGTGTACATTTGACGTTCAAAGCAACCCTATTGCACCGAAAATAAAGATCAGTATGATTTTAACACATGTAACATCTACCAATCCGCACTGGGCCCGCGTGGTAGATTATAGCCCACCCCTGTCAAAGAGAGGAGGCCTATGTCCCAGCAGTGGGAACATTAATAGACTGTTGATGATGATTTTAACAGACATGTCAGTGGGTAACCTTGCTGTGAGCAGACTACTTTCACAAATAACCAAAATAAAATAAAAACAAAATACTATTCTTTTGACACGGACATTGACAGAAGATGCAACCATCGAGTTTGATTCACATCTTTACCACCAGAGGGTGCCTGCGCAAGAAAACATGCGCTTTGCTTTTTAAAAGCTTATAAGAATGAATAGGTTTGCACTGAAATGCTACATACAACTAGAAGTAATAATTATATGAACATGTCTTACCACATCGGGTGACGTTGCGTGATTTCGAAAGACACGATCTCCCGAGATACTATTTATTATGTAACTACTTCGGCACCCGTCGCCTACTCACATGAATGAAAAATTCATGTTTCCTTTTAGTTTTCAACAAAAATGACATCTAATTGCTACAAAAAAAGCCTAGTGTATTTTTTGTCGTTGGCCATTTACCACATTTAGTCGGAAAATTGACGAATACGAGAACAAAAAATGGTTATGTGTGAAATCAAATGGCAAATATTATTAATTTTCCGGAATTAATAAAAATGCAATGCTTGCCTTTGAAAGGACACATTGTCCCCCTTTAGTAAGAACGCACCATTCTTCAAAAACTTTTAGTAGTACTACAAACACACACGTCAAAAAATATAACCAGACAACAGTTTACATAAGTGAAGAATGAATCATAAAACTACTGTACTGTCCGAATCATACCCAAGGTCAGTTTCTGTGCTATAGTCAACGTTTTTCCTATTCTTAAATTTTTCCTTAAATGTGTTTTTATTACTTTCAGATTTACTGGCATTTCTCATTAATCTTTTTTTATATTCTTCTAGAGAAATCTTCTTAGCTTCTTCTTTTCTTTTACTGTCTTCGTCATTATTCCATTCATTATTTAATTTTCTTTTGCAACATTTAACGAAATCTCTTATCCTCATTGGTTTAGTTTCGATTTTTGAATTTGCTCTGGGTTCTCCAGGTTGGGGAGTATCAATCTTGGGCCTTGCTTTGGTTAGCGGATTAAAATTTACTCCATGTAAGACTTTTTGATACGTTGGTATGGGTAAAATAGGTGGCGAATATCCTTTTATTGGTGTTTCCACTAATTTGCCCTTAGAGTCCATAGTTAGTTTTAAAGTTCCAAACCTACCAGGCTTTGACATAATTGCTACATCTAATGTGTTTTCTTCTTTATTTTCATTAATATTACTAGCAGGGTTCATTTCCTTACTATTCCCGTCAACAAAAGATAAGTTGTCTAATTCTTTTAACATTTCGTTCTTAGTAGCTACTATTTCTGTATCTTCAACCAGGCTCAGAATTTGGGGATCCATAACTTGTTCTACTTTAATAGTTCCCTTAATATTATTAGCATGATTTTGAACAGGCATGGCAGCTATATTAATTTTTTTCACTAAACCATCATTATTTATTCCTATTATAGAACTATTATTTGCCTGTAGTGTATTAACACTCTGTGGATTCTGTACTACTGACGCTGACGGCCGATAAGAACAATTGGCGGATTGATTCATGTCGTGACTGTTTCTCAGGGGAACATTTGGTGGAGGAACAGGGGTTGGGGGTGGTGGGGGAGGTGCCATATTTCGTGGCAACCAACATTCCCTGTAAAAATCCTGCATTGGATTACTGGGTTGTTGACCTATACGGCCGTGAAGAGAATGGAACTGATTTGGAACAAAATTGACTAAACCAGGAAGACAACCTTGATGAATTACCGAAGGATCAGGTGGATAAAATATAGGATACGGTGGTGGGGGGTCTCTGCAATTAATGGAATCTGAAACGTTCAGGAAAGTCATGGGTCTTTGAGGAGCTACAGTTTGCACAGGTGGTTCACAGTACTTCTCGAATGGTAAGTTTGTGTGATTATTTGACTTTAAAATGATAGCCGATGCGTAACGATTTTGTACGGGCATATTTCCAGGTTTATGAGGTTTATCACTGGTATTCATTTTATTATGCACTGCATTATAAATGGGTAAGTGAGGCCCGTGAGTGGTGGGCAAGTTCGAATTTTGAATAACAAAAGGAACGGACTCTGATTCACTTGCAGGCACAGCCACAGTTGTCGTTGGGATATTACTATTACAAACAGTTGGTCTGTTACCTATAACTGGTACTTTAGGATTTGTGACTGCGACGGTATTTTTTGTACGCTTAGTTACATTGTTTTGTGGAGTCTTACGTAATACATTTTGTTCATTCAAAGTCGTATTTTGATTTAAAGTCATAATTTGACCATGGTGGAGATTATTGATTTTGAAATCAATCTTTTTTTTAACATCATTACAACTCTTAGGCTGCTTGTTAGATACATTTAAAGATTTGGAATTTATTATTCTGGATTGACTTTTGGTTTTATTTGGAATCACATTTGGTTCCCTCCGAATAGCTTGTCTTGAAAGAAAATCAAAAGGCTTTGGCGCAAGTCTAGGAAAAATGATTGGTTTTGGTCGATTAGTATCGTGCAATAAATCACAAGTTTTTAAATTAGTAAGTTTATCAACTATTTTGGTTAGTTTGCTTAAATCTTTTGACGGGTTAGAATTTGTATCTGATTTATTACAATTAGGAGGCATTTCGTATTTAGGTTTCTTTGGCACAGTACTGCAATGTAGAATCGGTGACTTGATTTCCGGTTTTTGTTTTTTAATCTTTTTACGAGGTTTCTTAACATGTTTAATATTTATGCTTTGTGTACCATCTTTATGTCCTTTTGGGTTCTTACATTTAATTTCTATAATACCTTCTTTACTTTTGTCTGTTACTAATAATCCTAGCAAGGAACTGTGATTAGAAATACCATGAATTTTGTATTGATCATTTTTATATTTATTAGTGTTTTTCACATTCTTCACGTGTGACGTAACTTTAGTTGATGAATTTTCCAATTTGTTTGTTAGTGTTACTTTGGAACTCGAGTCTTTTTCATACACAGTTTCTATTTTATTTTCTGGATATGTCAAAGGACTTTTATTTGATTGACTGATAACTTTAGCATCAGATAACTTATCATTTGTTTTCTTTGTTATTAAATTATCGATTAGTTTTTCCGGTATTTTACTAATATTTAATTGTACGGTAATATTTTGAGAACGAGGAGATTTGATAACGGTTGGTTTTTCAACCAAATCTTTTTCTTCATTGGTAATTGTAAATTGACAAATGGAACTGCTCTCTTTTTCTTCAATTGGTATTAGTTGTGTGCCAATATGGCTAATTTTTTTGTCATGATCACTTATATACTTATCATTAGTCATCTTAGATTGTTCCATTTTGTACGCTTTAATGTATAGCTTTTCATTTGTCTCCACTTTCTGTACAATTTTCAAGCCAATAAGTCCTTGATTACGCTTTAAATCTACGTCAAACAAATGTTTTACACTCAATGCTCTTTGTATCTCCTCGTCATCTTTTCGACGTTTTACAATTTTTTCATCAAGTGTTCTATTTAAGTTATTTTTAGTTATTGGAGGTTTGACTGGTTTTATGCATAATTGATCATTTGTAACTATTTTATGTGTAACATCTTCTAGGTCTTCTATGATAAAACAATCATCAGAATCGTCCACTATATCTTCTACATCTATATCTTCGTCACTATCACTGTGTTGATTTGAATTTATTTTATTCATTATTTGTTGCGTGTGCTTTCTAAAGTACCAAGGAAATTTTCCACAATCCACTAATTTAACACATAATGGAGTAATATCACACTCACTGGTAATGCCACTGTGTATTTCTTCTGCTTGATCGCTATCTGGTTTTCCAATTGTAGAATTTTCGACAGGATGACAAAATTCAACACTTCCTTTGGCTTCTAATCTCCACCTGCTTTCTGTATCTCTGAAAGAACCTATAAAAAATAGAATATTATTATTTTATCTGTCATCAAACCAATCAGGAGCTGTATCAATAGAGGTTTGTTGTAGCGGTTGGTGTGTTTGGTTGGACCTATTTGACGGAGCTGTGAGACAACAGTCTTTTTTTTTATACTGTCTGCCTCTGTGGATCGTGGGTTTGGTTTCCACGGGAAGCATACTTTGCAAAGTTGCTTCCAGTTTGGCTAGGACATTGCAGGCTTAACACACCTGATTTTCTGACAAAAAGATGATCTCGTGCTTTGGAATGAACATCTTAGCCGGTGGTTCCGGACGCCAAACGACGCGGGTTGTCGTCAAACCATATCAGAGGCTCTTGAGGCAATCGAGAAACTCTGACACTTGTGTCATGACCCCACGGCCGTTGCGAGCTCTCTGCCCACATAATCAGAAAAAGATTACACTGTGTTGCCAGGAACATGTGACTATTATCACACATGATTCACGAAAACTTGTAGCCAAAGCAATATTGTGCATGTTTTGTTTATAAACCGTCCGATATTATCAGCTGACTAAACAGCATATTAGCATTAATTTAACGCCAGCGAGAACGGTTAGCGATACTAGAATGTTTTCTTAAATATTTTGTTTAAGAAAAAAATATTTGATACTTGAATTTTTTCTAAACTATTTTATTTAACAAAACTATACATTTTCAGTATAAACATGACCTCGATTTGTTTATTATTTAACGTACAATGAGAGCCGCATGAACTGCTTTGGAATAGCTTTATTGGTCGTCGTGTGTACCTGAACCGTCGTTGTAAATATAGGACAACGGTCTTTATACTAACTTGAACTTTTTAAAGTCAGATAATAAAAGGGTAGGAAATAGCTGTGTGATCAATATCGACAAAAACTGTGGTGATGACAATCGATCTTACTACGAATCGAAGAACTCTATTGAGCAAGCTGAGATTTACGTCAGTACTAGAAGAGTCAGAAATCGCAATAAGTTAGTAAATACAAGTAAGTATTGAAATTAAAGTCAAACCCTACCTACGTATCAAGACTTAGGTTGAACAGCATGCACCATTATAAATGTTTCCAAGTCAACGTGGCTATTTTATTGTTAGTTTTGTCAGTTTAAGCATATTCTTATTCCTTATTGCGCACAAAAACCAATCCAATTAGAATTCGCTCATCTTAAGTCTGTCTACACACGTATCTTTAGCCATAACCATAAACAATATAGAAAGATGAAACTTACTATATCCAATAGGCCTACTGCCGAAGTAGACCGCTCTTAAGTTATTGTCAAACAGTCTGATGGGGTCATCGCAGTCATCATCCGTGTCTTCACCCAAATGTGGATTCATTTTGATACAACCTGATAACAATGAAACATTACTTTTATCTAAAGCCGGCTTATGACTACGGGATATAATTATTATTACATCTTGAGATATAATATTTTATCGCTCGTCATACATTATGTACGTGACCGTTCACACTGTGCTATGTATGATATATTTCTTATAGTGTGAACAGCAATCGCGGGATGTAATATATATTACATCCAATAGTGACAATAAATAAATGAATTATGAATTAAAGTGAAAAGCCGGTTTGAAAGCCAAATGACAAAATTCACAATTCAAACTTGTAAGTTTGATGTTGCCCCACACTAGGAGTTTCACCTGTATCGCGGGTGCGACTTTTTACAAACATTTCAAGCACACCCTGACCCGAAACAACTATCTGTAGGCTACAAAAATATTTATTCCGTGCGGGGATCGAACCCGCGACACGCAGCGCAGCAGTCCAAACTCAGCCACTGCTCCAACCGTGCCGTCAAAAATGAAATCGTGTTCTCATTTACCATCTGGCCATCAAGATACAGGCTGTGCCAAGTTTGGGGCCAACGGCTACTTCTAGTTATTTGCTATGCTCTTCGTAATAGAGTATTTCACAAAAAAAATCGAATTAGTCCGTCTGTTAGATTATCGAAAAATATTAGACACGTATATTTTTATTTTATCAAATTAATATAAATTGACGAAAATAAATCCTGTCAAAGATCATGAGTGGAGGCTTTTGACACTGTCTTCGTCTTCTGTCACTTTGTGGGTAAAAAAGTACTAACCTTGTGACGTCACACGACTTTTCGAAGCACTGTATCGTCTTCATTTTTGTTTAAGTGGAAAAATAAAAAATAAGTATCCATTATTTTTTGAAAATCTATCTGACGGACTAATTAGATTTTTTGGGGAAATACCCTATTGTTGCATTCAACACACATTTGACACACTAGTTAAGAGGTATCCTAGTTAAAATGTGTAGATGCCGCTGATTGGTCGGTTCCTAACACAGCCTTTTATATTGGCAAGACATGGATATATTAATCTGTAGTATATACGAGTAAGCACGTTGTTGTCTTGCATCCTCGTCAATGTCAAGGAGATCACTACTATAATAAGGATTCTCTCGACCCGAATCAATAATAAAATGTTGGTTAGAGTGTGGTATTTTTTATTTTCATAAATGAAAATTGGTAAATGTGAACCACCCGTGTCAAACCGCGGCCAGTCCGATTCTCACGCTTTCACACACCCACATAAACAAACGATTATTCGATCATTTCTTTTGCGCGGGTTTTCTAAACGACTTTTTTAAACAGTTACAAAACAGCGTATATTTATTAATAACTAGGTACCTTAATTTAAATTATATTTATGCCTTTCATGACAATCTCCTGAATTTTGGACGAGGATGGAAAACTGCACTTTTTAAAATGTACGTAAGAATTTTATTTATTAGTCTGAGTCGTTTGTCATGATTTGAAACCTACCTTATAGTCGTTTGTCAACAGTCAGTTCGAGTCAGATTCCAAACCATCACATCACACCCGGTCGTAGTGCACTCACCAACATTTTCACAGGCACTTTTTGACACTATTTCACTAATTCACTTTGTTTTAAATACACTACTAATATTTTCAACTATCGGTATCTGAAAATCACTTATAATTATGACAAACAAACGACAAAGACAAGCAAACGACAGAGCTGTTCAGGTTCCTACGTACTGGCTGAACAAAATCTGAATCGAAAAGTAAGACTTTAAAAAACTTTAGAAAGTCAAAGCTATGACCGTTCCCAATGGAAGTATAACACCAAGTGTTTTTTTTTTTTTTCGAAATGGCATCTCGCAGTTCTGTCTAGGAGACTGTCTTCTGCTTAACCGGGCAAATCCCTGTGGGTGCCTTGAGTTTAAGGCCTCCAGCCAGGGCAAAAACTTACAAACTAAGTGACAAATCGCTAAGGGCACCCCCCGACCGACCGACCGAATTATAACCATCAAAATTACTAACTACTAAAGAACGACGACTAAATTACTAAAGAATGACTTTTACATGCAAAAATCAATCTTGACATGAAAATGAACTTGGAGGGTTGTATTGATAATTTTGATGGTTATAATTCGGTAACTTCATACGTCTTACAGTCGCAAATCAAATTTTCATAAACATACAACCAAGCACTGGCCTGCAAATTGCCAAAAACGTAAGAAAATTAGAATTTCGCGGGCCAGATGTGAGCTTCCACCTTAATGTAATATACTCGTACCTACTTTGAATTATTTTCTATGAAAAATTAAAACAAAGAAAAAATATAATAAAAAAAATTAAAAAAAAAACATATTAAACCAGGTGATTTTTTGAAATCAGTCAGTGATCAGAATTATCTGACCCCTCGGAAATCTACTTAAACAAAAAAAAAATTAAAACTTATTTTTTTATTTTAAATTTATTAAACACAAATTCTGAAAGATTACGTGCGAGTGCGGCGTCTCGCTTGTTTAAAATATATTGTCGACGGACAGTTATTTGACGGACTAGTTAGATTTTTTTTGTTAAGTACCCAATTACAGACTATAAGATGAGCAAAGCGAGCAAGTAATAGTTATAAATATTCCTAGATCTAGTATTCTCTCTAATTCCTGCGTCCCTGTTCTCATTGTTCGTAACAGACGTGTTATCAGGACGTATGTGGCTGCGGGCGAGGGTCTCAAACGAGCCTATCTGATCAGTTGGAGTTTCATTTGATAGGGGATGAACTAGGCCAAAATATTATTTATCAAAAGTACCACTAGCGTATCTGCTTTCAAAACGGTGACGAAAAACATCGTAAAGCATTTCGTAATAAATTTATATTTATGTTTCAAAAAACCCTTTTAGGCTAGGGTTTTATTAACAACATGTAAAAAAAATACCCAGATTAAAACTAAAAATAAATTAATTTAAATTAGGAAAGTTACATGGCAACACTGGGGCGCGGGTGGCGAAACTTCGGTCGCTTCTCAGGTAGTGATGTCATAAACAAACAATTGACGATCGAATACGATTCGACAGAATTTTTAGAATTTAGGGAAATTGTAATTTGGGAATCATGTATTTTAAAATTGTTTAATTTGTTTACTTTTGTGCACATTTTTACGTGCTGTTGGCGAGTGCCTTACGTGATCTCGAAATATGCTGCGTCGAATAGCACGGCGCTCAATGTTTGCAACGCACACGCAAATGCACGTTACAACGAATAACGCGACCGCGAAATAATGTAACAACGCACGTAACATCGACAGCAAAACAGTAAACCACAATCATAAAGGTTTTACTACTCTTTCACATTATTTCTGATAAGCCCTTTCTAGAAATGACATGATACTGACTTAGTCCCTCACTCCTATCAAAGAAGAAGCCTGCTTCCCAGCATTACGCCATATCTATGCTGACTATACTTCGCTACTTAGAGACCTTTCATGAATGCTAATTGCCAAGTCATAATCACCCTAAAATTATCCTTTGGGCATAAAGACATTACTAATAATCACTGACTAGTAACAAGTCAGTCTCTATGGTGTCATATCCCGCTTGTCATGTATCATTTGTGTGTCAAAATCAAAAATGTTCGGGATTAAAATATTTGTCACCTTATACCTAAGTATTTTAAATCTCTTAGTATAAAAAATTACCACGCCCACATCAAGCTTTTTTTGGTGGGCTCCCATTTTGACAGGTGTTTTTAGAAACTGGTATCATTACCATTATAATAAACGCACACTAGTAAATTACACCACGTTTGATTTTCCGCTATCGTTGTTAAATTTTTAATAATAAAATATAAGATGTTATTCGTGCGTGCATATTTTGTAAACTAAAATCATACTCTAAAGCATGGCGCACGAGCAAGCGGCGAAATACCGAAAGTGCGGTGTCAGCCCTTACGGACCGTGGCGGTGGTCAATAAAAAAAAATATCACGACTAAAAACATGTTCTACAAAGAAAAGGTTATATAGTATATCTTACCTGGGGTGTCACAAGGTTACGAAAACATATTTTAGCTGTAATGAAATCAACACTTCCATAGTAAAATAAGAATACGTCTGCTAATTTCAGCTTTCAAGAAATATTGTTTTTTTACAATAGGTTTCAATGCCCAGACATTTGATGACACTCTCAAACATCATGTCAAGTAATGAACTAAACGAGCAGATATTTTTATTTCAATTTCGCTTATTGTTCTTAAATCAAATTTAAAAAGTAGAAAACTAATACGTGTTGACCTAGATAATAAATACTCTTTGGTGTACACCTATTACAAAAAAAAGTATTCTTTTTATAAAATCACTTCATGCCACATGTAAACAAAGTACAATTTTGTTTGTAGATAGATGACATATTATTATTAACTTTCATACTTTTTAGAATCCCATCCCTGGTAACGTACTGGCCATCAGTATGGAAAAAGAGAAACAAAAACAAAACCAATGACATTTTCTACAAACTGAATACACAATGGCCTACAATGGCCGAAGAATTAGCGTCGTTCGGTTTGTGAATAGATGAGGTTTGCTTACAACGCTTCCTGGTGTAGTATTTTAAACCCGCATCACTCTACACTTCAATTGGACTTTATTTCTGCATAATTTGATGATGATACAGTTCAAAATGATTGCAATCCAACACTAGGTACGCAAAAAATGGCAATAACATACAAAACCAGTGCAACTGTCTATATTTTAATGAGTTACCTTCAAAATAAAAATATTTTATACGTAGTGTTGTTAGTGTTACCCTCATTTTCTGTTAACTTCTAAATCACAAAAAAACAAGAGCAGTAATTAATAATAAAAACATATATATATACAGAAATAAAATAAAAAGAGTGGGCTACTCACCTTCATTTCTAGTTCTAAGTTCTAACAACCCAAAGGTTTTTAGAAAAGTGTAACTTTTTTGTAATATAAAAAAAAAATATATTTGAACGCGTCCAATATTATTTAAGTAAAGCCTTAACGACAACTAACGATCAGCTACTAAAAACGAAATATGAATTTCTTTAAGATTTATTTGCTAATTTAATATCATATTAAAATGTTAAGGTAATGGCTATAGAATTATGCTTACCAATATAGATATGTACTCGCTGATTTGCGTCTTTGCAGTTTAATGCATGCGCATTTAGCCTACTTGAAATTGTGTGAAATGGCATTTCGGGGAACTAATGTTTTGAGCTGTACTTAACTACTACAAATTTGTGAAATACATTCCATATTAAAACATTGTGTCCGTTTCGATGGCGCGGCCAAGGCGTTTTATTTTTTTAAAATCCATTTTATGATTATGTAAAAATGATTAAAAGTTGATTTCTAAAACCATCAAAGTTATGGTTAAAAAGTTATAAGGTTTTAAACGTGGCCGCGTCATCGAAAAGCGGAGAGCCGCACGGCCAAGCACTACCAAGTTTCCATTGTGTAGTCTTAATAGTTTCCGAATAATATGGCTGTAACATAAGGACGGACAGACAGACAGACATGACGAATTTATAAGGGTTCCGTTTTTTGCTATTAGGCTACGGAACTCTAAAAAGAATACTAAACTACCGAACCTATTCTAAACTTTACGTTCATGTGAACAATGTCGCCTTTGTTGGCGCCTCGGTTTCTTCCTTTCATCTTTGCCTTTACCTACACGTAGTACTATTATTTATTCTGTGCCTACATCAAACTTTTTATAATAACTTTATTACTAGCAAACTTGAAAGCGCGGCAAAAGCGGCCTTATTTTAAGCGATAGCAAGTAAGAAATAAACATAACGCTATCTCAAACCGTCAATAACTTTAGTATGACGGACTCGTAAAGATAAGTAAGCTGCCGTCTACTTACTCGAAAATCTAGTGTCTCCAAAATCTCTAAGAATATACTACAGAAACTCAGAAATCTAGGTCAGAAAAAAGGTTTGTTACTTTTCTCCGCCTCATTACAGGATAATCCGCCATATTGTGTCTATGTCTAAAGATGAGCGAGCGAAACAGAAGGTTGTTTTATCTGTCCACACGCCATTCACGGTGTCAGATCGCAATTACGATAGGAAATGTACGGCAAGTGACGTGAAAGGGACCATTCAAAGAACGTTAACTATAAAAACCCTACGTCGTTTTTGTTTTTTAAACGTCCTCCTTTAGGGATGACGAGGGAAACGACCCAAGCAGCCTTATTTTTTTAATTGCGTCAGAATTGGAACAGCGGTAATAATCCTGAGATGTTCTAATTTCAAAGTTACGTGTTTGTCGATGCCGCAATGTTGGTATGGCAATTCAGTAATGTAGGTAAATATTACCACTGTACAAATTATTTGAATTAAAGTATTTTGACCACAGAACTAATATAAATTTCGTATATTTACTTAATTATATTATAGTTTTTTTACGCAAATAAGATTTGATCTGGAAGGATTTGATAGTGCCTTTCTTTGCACAAGTAGTTATGTAACGTAATTGTTACATTTAAACATATAATTTAGAAGGTTGGCTCATAGTGTGCATTGTGCACCATAGCCACGGACTGCAATCCAAATTGTGTACAGTTGTAATGCTCAATATTAGACTATTTCGTGGAGAAGGTCGATTTCCAACCAATCACTTCGACGATTTGATTGGACACCGCGTACCAGTTGGGCTGCTTAATTCCGTCACAGTAACAGAGGATGCGTATTTTTGTTTATATACGGTTATAACCATTATAACTTATAAGCTTTTGATAGATTACATTAATAGTAACAAAAATTACTATTCATTTCTTCATGTTCTCATCAAGGTTCTGTAATATTGCAACATGGAAGCAAGCAGAGATGAATTATACTTCACTACAATAAACGCTCGAAAGTTATACTAACTTACCTACAAACAAATTTTACCTGTTTTAATTATTACCGTGGTGGCCCAGTGGTTGCGGCCCCGATTCACGTACAGTTGGTCTTGGGTTCGAACCCAGGTAGGCGCATTACTTTGTGTAATTTATTTCATTTTTTAATTTATTTCATGACTGAGTCGCTGATATTAATGACTTGAATCAAAGTGATGATTAAGTTACCGTAGCTTAGCGTCTCTACTCACTCAGTTGGGATTTTACTGATTTATACTAGGTTTACTTTAGTTCAGAAGGAACTTATAGTCTCAAACCCTGATTAAGATATCTGACTTAGATCTGGATTTCTATCTCATATCTGGTCTATAGAAGTACAAATTATTGTATTTGGATAAATCCAATAACGTATAATCGTGTTATTCGAGCTTCAATATGCATGTGGAGAGCTCATTAATGGAGAACCAAACTGATTTAATACTCTGATTTAAAACAATGCTTTTGTTATGACTTGACCTTACTTTTATCAATCTTATGTTATAATATCCTCTACACATGTAATCTTGGGATATAATAAAAGAAAGAGGTGATTTTGATTTAAATTATTTATTTATTTTCAATTTTTTTTTTTTACGAAAGAAACTGTTTGTTTATTTAGACCTAGGTTCGCTAAGATGATGGCGAGCCTAGATCGAGTGTCCCATTCCTAAACCTAGTCAGATAAGGGAAAACGGAACATCTCAAGCGAAAATCCCTTCTGACATACACAATTTAGATTTACACACATATGTACACAATATTGACAATTATGTTTCAGTTTATATAAATCGTAAGACAAACTGAGAGAGGAGTTAAGCACACATAATAGTTACACAGTTTTATTCAAGGTAAGTACATAAGTCACAATATCCCATGATAATTTACAGTAGTGTATTCAACTTTCTAGCTTAAGCCATTTCGTGTAGTTCAAGATCTGTGTGATGTATATCTCTTATACAATTCAACACGATTTGCCCACAGTTTCCACCTTTCCATCGCCTCCAAAACTCTACACAGGCTATCACTAGGAGATAAATTACCATTATCAAGAATAGTATCATAGCTACCTTGTCCAGGTTGGACCAAAGGTGCTCTCGTGTCTTTTGTCTTAGTGAATATAAGATATCGAAGTTTGTAGCAGCCTCCATATTTTACTGGGCCGTTAAACAGATTTGGTGACTGAAGTTATAGTAAATTAGCTTGGGATCTTGCTTTAACACAAAATTTGAACTTGGAATACGTTACCAAACTTCAGCTCTCTCTCTCCGTCTCTATTTCACTAATACTACTTAGTTACACTGCTTCTAAACTTTATTTTAAGATACCAACAATATTCAATCAAATTAACTCTAATTTTCACTCCGCAAACATCTCGCTCGCTGTCTCAACTTCCTCTGTCCCCGACGCCGTGTGTCCTCTGTCCTCCGACCTTGACCACGCATCCCCCTCCCAACATCCAGATATCTCCACCTTAAATGCCATCAAACGCGAGTAAATCTGTCTTATTGGCTGTTTTTGTGCAGGACGCCTGCTCATTGGCCAAAAGCATGGCGTCGGGTCGATTCCCGCCAAATAACATTGCGTATGCGCCTCCCTGCATCGTCCATTCACACATCTGCTTAACAGATGTCCAGACTCCGGATAAGAGGTTACTTTAACGTACGATTTATTGCTTTTCGAGTATTATTTTAAACCAAATTCAATAGGTTTTTAGTTTCTAAGTGGCTTGGGTGCGTTTGCTTATCTTTTGTTTTTAAGTAATTTCTTTCCACGAATATTTCAATAGGTAGTTTTTGACAAGGGTTGAAATTTATGGATGGCTATTAAGTAAGTTATTTATTTCTTCTATATGAAAAAAATATAGTGGTTCTGCTAACGTCCATCTCACACTCCCCCAAATAGATTTATTTAATCACCTAGTACTCATATATCTCTCTATCGTTACACTAGGTCGTTGAAAAATCTATTTCCTTCTTTACATTCTCACGCTAGCCTTAAATTTCCCACGCCTATTTGTTTGTTTTTCAAGTACGATAATAAACTTATTCAACCCATTCTCCCTTTGTTTGTTTAGTTTGAGTTTACTGTTTTATGATGGTGGCTACGCATTTATTTGTCTCCTTTGTCCGTCCTATCCCATAGCAAGTTCTACTTTATTTATTGTTTCCGTAATAGTGAAACAGGTGTATTGCATTGTAATTCCCTTTGACTTTGTCAGTATGGACATCAATTAAAGTATATACATTATTATATGGAACTGCTCCAATTACATAAGGTCCTTCGTATAGCCGCACAAATTTCTTTGTTAACTTTTTGTCGGCATCTGACTTTGCAAAAGTTTTAAGTTTCACTAGATCTCCTATTTCGAACTGTATTAATTTATGATTTTTGTTATAATGAAGTTCTCTATTCTCCGCCGCTTTGATTATATTTTGTCGTGCTTGATTACGAATCTGCTCTAGTGTTTCTAATTGTATATCGGTTCCCTTTGCTATGTCTTTATCGAGATCAGTCGACAGTAGGGTCCTCTTTCCCCATACTATCTCATTCGGTGAATACCCCGTTGTGGTGTGTACTACCTGATTGTAACAATCCTCTACGTTCGGTACTAAATCTACCCAAGATCGGTGCGATCTGTCACAATACGTTCTGAACAATCTTCCTAATTCTTTATTTACTCTCTCCGTCGAATTCGGTCGTGGATTTCTAATAGATGTGTGCGTTAATTCGATGTCTAGCTGACGAATACCCGACTCGAAAACCGTTGAAGTAAAATTCGAGCCTCTATCTGAACATAGTGTTTTTATCTTGACCTGTCCATGAAATTTCTTAATGCATGTTAATGTTGCCTTTCCACTCGCTTGCCGTAGCGGGTATAATTTGATTAATTTACTATAGGCATCTTGTATCACAAATATGTATTTAAATCCGAATCGTCCAGTCGGTAGAGGTCCATAGATATCGCAAAAGACACGTTCCCCTATCTCAAAGTCAAAGTCAAAGTCAAAGTCAAAATATTTTATTTCACATAGGCCTACATGGGCACTTGTAAAACGTCGACATAAAAAAGGGGCACGGTTCGGTGCATTGGTCGATTTCTAAGGAGAAGAACCGGCAAGAAACTCCAAAGGTTACTCTTTTAATCTTTTAAAATGGTTTTAAATGGTTAACAATAAGTTTAAGGTCCAGACATAATCTTGGGACACACATGAGGGCTATGCAGATTAGTGTCTGAGATGGTCTTTTGAAGAAAGCACCACACAGATTTGAGTGGACCCGTCCAGTCAGTGCAAGCATTTGTCAGTTATTGTCGAGCTCGACTTTTAACTCAAGGAGCTCGACGTCACGACGAACAATACCAAGGAAAGGACATTTGGGTAGGTCGCTTATAGTACTCAAACTGCCAGACAATCGTTAAAATTAAAGAAAGACCCACATAGTCCTCATATTCACAATATAAAAATAATAAAATATTTATCTTATTAAATAAGTCAAGTTATTAAATGTCAAAAAAAAAAAAAAAAACACAATACTAAATCAAAAACAAAAAAAAATTAAAATATTTAACAAGTAAATATTGGTCAAAAAATAATATCATACTTGAAAAAGTAAACAATGTCATTGTGTATAAAGAAAATTAATAAAATGTCAAATTGTAAAAGAAAAATAAAATATATATTAAAAAAAAACAATTCAAATTGGAGCAGTTCATTCCCAAGCTTTTTTGTCCTCTATATAATCTTTAACAGCATAAAAAGCTTTCTGGCAAAGTTTACGTTTAATAAAAGATTTAAATTTATTAAGGCTTAAATTTTGAATGTGGCTTGGTAGTTTATTATAAAAGCGAATACATTGGCATCTAAATGATCCACCTATTTTCTTGAGCCTTGCTATCACGGTTTTAATCGGTCCAGTATGTGTTTCTGGCGCGTGTTTCGACTTCTGACATACCTCACAAGCTCTTACGACCTGACCTATTAAGCGAGACATGTTTGAGAAATAGTATCGTCGTTTCATCAGCACATAGACCTTGTAACGTCCGAAATGACCTATTTCTTCATGTATGCTAACAATCAAATCCCTTTGTAATTTCTCGGGAACATACAATCTCAAAGTGTCCCCTTTTATGTCCGTCTTATATAGGATCCCACCTTTAAGCTTATAATATTTTGATTCTGATGTGTCCGCTATCTTCATACGCCTAATTATTTCACTAGCTACCTTGTCGCTCTCTTGGTGACTACCTATTTCTTTCCATCGGTCCCGTACTACCTGTCCCAAAGACACTTTGAACAAATTCATTTGAGGCCACACCGTTTTATTAGTTAAAACATCGGTGGTCCCTTTTATATGTCTAGATAACACGTCAGCTACTGTATTTGCCTTCCCTTTTACATGCTCAATTGTGTAATCGAACCGCCCTATGTAATGTACCCAGCGTATCATACGTGCGCTCAATAGTTTACAAGTCTGTAGAAATATCAGACTCTTATGATCGGTCCTAATTACTAACCGTGCCCCTCTTAGATAAGTTTCAAACTTTGATAAACTAAAAATGATGGCCCATAATTCTTGTTCTGTAACTGTCCATTTGCGTTCCGTCTCAGACAATGACTTACTACAGAATCCTATTATCTGTTCCTCTCCTACATCGGTTTGCAAATAATAAGTCTCCTTAGGATTTGGATGTGCGAGGAATATTGTATCCACAAATAATCTTTTAACCCTCTCAAAACAATCATTTGGGTGGTTTCACCGACAGCGTTTTTAGAGTTTCTTCGCGTGAAATTACTATGTAAAATGTTTATCTATGACCATTCTATATTTTTTCGTGTAATAAGAAAACTAGATCATATGAAGGCACTAGTGTAAATATATTTCTCTTAAATATAAATAAATAAAAAAAACAAATATGTCTGTTTTTCAATAACGGTGGTATGTCCCTGATTGACTTTTAAGCATATTTACCTCATTAAATACGTTGCGATGGCAAATTTAGTACTTAAATTAAACATTATTATGTTGGTCAATACATAAAGCAACCATGTTTAATACTTCCGTTACATCTATTATCATGCAGACATCAGGACCATAGTGATAAGGAACGTCCGCGCCAAAAGTGCAATATCGGTGCGTTTTATTAAAATCGATCTATAACGTAAACAAGTCTATTTTAACGAACTATCTCCTTACGCACACGGAGGCCCAGTCGTGCTCTTGCGTTCTCGCAGTAGTGACGTGTCCGATCCTGCTGAGTTTTCGCGCCAATACGTAAGTACTTTTTGAATATAAGAAGGAATACGAAATTATGCAATCTCGGTGGGTTACTGTACGAATGAATGTTGTTTTTTTACGTTACGTTCGGCGGGTATGTTATATGTTATTAGGTACCCTTAGCAATCATACATTTTAAGTGTCGAAAGTATAAATAGTTTTTTTTTATTTAATTTTTTGTTCATGTTTCTAATTTCGGTGGTGCAATATCGGTGGTTTCGGTGGTAAGTTTATTGCCACCGATATTGCATTAATACTAAAGTAGCTTTTGGTTCATGTGACTTTGTTAAAGTATTTACTCTAAGGGTTAACAAAATTAATCCGACAAACTTTGGAGGGTAGTATTATAAGTTGGTACCTAGTACATATTTTACAAAAACTTTTATAACCGGCTTCTAAAAAGGAAGTAATTAATTCGTCCCGTATGAATGTAATATTGATGATAATTTAATATTCTTGTATATTGTTGGTCTATGTAGGCTTCTTAACGAATGTGCCAAATTTCATAAGTGTGTATGTATGTTTGCTTGTATGTATGTATATTTGTCTTGTCAATTTCTCGGTTTTTTTCTTTTTGTTCCTCGAGTCATAATTCAATACAATCTTCACTGCCATCACTCTGTCGGTAAAGTTATCCGTGTCAAGGGGCATGTAAAATATTATGTATTTTTGTTAACCGGGCCTGCATTAGAGCTGTGCAAAATACGTATAAACTCTTTATACTATACCTACTCAATTTTGTCTTCTTTTAGAATGGCAAGGCGAAAGGAAAAACAATCAAGAGAAGAGACTTTAGAAAAAAAAAACAAGCTGAAAGACTAAGAAAAAAAAGAATAAAAGATGATCCAGTACTAGGCGAAGAACTAAGAAGAAAAGATAGAGAACGATATAAAAAGAAAAAAGCGGAAGGAAAAATTTTATCGATGGCTGAAATGACTCCACGTGCCCGAAGATTGAAGCAAAAAATAAACAGAGCTACTTTTAAAGCATTTTATGAAAGAAGAAAAAAAACACAAAATTAAGACGTGAAGAAAGTTTACAATCCAAAAATGTTCCACCTAAAAAAACCAATGATCCTCCTGAAACACAGGGTGACGATATGACAGGCGCGTCATCTCCCACAAGTCCTTCCATTCTAAATCGTTCTCGCTCGCTTAGTCCACAACCAGGACCTTCTTCAGAACCTCTTCATGATGGAAACTTCAATTCCAACTTTCAACGTTCTCGTAGCATTAGTCCTCATTCAAGCATTTCTCGTTGTCTACGTTCTAAAAACAAAATATTCACTAGTAGTCCCGTTCATTCTTATTTGCCTACTGGGCGAATAACTGCAGCTGTCAGCAGAATTCAAACCCCTGAATCTACTTTGTGTCCATGAAGCCCTGTATCTACTTTATGTCCAAGTAGCCCTGTATCTACTTTATGTCCAAGTAGCCCTGTACCTTCTTTATCCGATGTGTCTTCCTCTTTGAAGAATTTGGATGCCAGATTCAGAAAATACCAAAGGATAAAAGCAAAGGAGATAATGTCTCTTAGAAAAAAAGTAATACAACTAAAGAGAGAAAAAGACTTATATAGAAAAAGAGCGGAAAGACTGAATAAGATTCTCAGAAGTCCACGTTTAGAAAATAAGATAGTTAAACAGAAAAGAAAGTCAGATGAACCAAAGAATAAAAATAAAATTAATGCCCAAGTACGAAACACTGTACAAAAGTTTTATGAAGAAGATGAGAATTCACGTATGTGCCCCGGAAAAAAAGATTGCATAACTAAAAGTAAAGTAAAAAAGCAAAAGAGATATTTAACAGACTCGATAAAAAATTTACACCAAAAATATTTAAAATTAGGCCATCCACCAATAGGCTATACAACATTTTCCAAATTGAGACTATTCTGGATTTTGAAGCCAAACATAAATAACCGCAACACATGTCTTTGTCAAATACACGCCAACATGGAACTATTAATAACATCTCTTATATGGAATAACATAATAAAAGAGAATACTACCACCGATCTTCTAAAAAAATTGTGTTGTGATAAGGACAATGTAAAGTGCCTCGAAAGAAAATGTGTATCATGCAGAGACAAAGTTGTAAACTACCAGGAATTTAGTAATCAGCATAATATAACTTACTGGGCATGGCAACAACAAGCTAGAGTGTATACTAAAGATAATGTGGAAAAAACTACTAAAACCGTTACAAAGATTAGTCATTCAGATAAGCCACTGGCAGTGATAAAAAAATTTGAAAATGCCCTAAAGTCGTTTCTCAAACACTGTGCTAACTTAAAAAATCAATATCAGGCTGTCAAAGAAATAAAGGACAATATGACTGAAAGTCAGTGTTTATTACATATAGATTTTAGCGAAAATTATGGGACGAAATATAATGAAGAGTTACAGTCTGCACATTGGAGTAAGAACCAGATCACACTACATACTGTCGTGATTTATTATTATGGCAGTCAGACTTATAAAACACAAGCTTTTTGCACAATCAGTGCTTCTTTACGCCACGACGCTGCTGCAGTATGGGCTCAGTTAGTCCCAATATTAAGAGAAATAGAAACAAACGCTCCTATGGTACGCACACTTTACATTGTGTCAGACTCACCTTCCGCACAATATCGGAACAAAAAAATATTGTACATTATTTCTCAGTTGAGTTCATACTGTCCACAATTAAAAGAAATTATATGGCATTACACTGAATGCGGCCATGGTAAAGGAGCTCCGGACGGTGTCGGTGGAGTTTTAAAAAGAACTGCTGACCAGCTGGTTGCGTATGGAAAAGACATCGCCGACCTCGACACTTTAGTTCAGAACCTCAAAACTTCAGTTAAAGGTGTGAAAATAGAAGTAGTCGAAGATTACAAAGTAACCGAAAAAGACTGGCTTCTTCCTGACCAATTAAAAACGTTTCCAGGTACTTTGAAGGTTCACCAGATAGTTTGGATGAAAGAAGAGCCACGACGATTAGCTTTGCGATCATTGTCTTGTATACATCCTGACTGTTTGATTAAAGCAACAATTTGTCCTCATGGAAAACATTTAGGCTTCTATAATCTTGCCTGCAATGATAACTCGCAATCACGAGACGAAAAAGATTGTTTTATGACACAACTTGACCTTCAACGATATTCCACAAGAAGCACTGAGTCTAAAGTTCAGATTTTAAGCGTGCAACGATTTAAAGCTTCTGAGAGATTTGACTTAGTCAAGCCATCAATCAAAACCCAACACTCCAGAAATCCATTCGACAAGAAACTTTCTATAGCAACCATTCCATCAAAATCATTGGCGATATTAGATGACTCACTGAGTATTTAAAATGTTGATTTGGATATCATCCCCTCCACGTCATTTTTTGAAAATGTTGACAGCGCAATGTGTTTGGAATTTGAAAATTCAATACCTGAAACTAATTGGAAGAAAGATGACAAAACTGAAAAGAAAAAGGAAACAAGATTAGCTGAATCTTCTACAGAAGAAATTAAAACCGATATTGAAAATGACTCTGACAGTGATTTGAATATTTTTTGATTTTTGTTTTGTTCATTTTAATTATTTGAAAGTTTACTATTTTTTGTTTGTTTAAGATTTTTTATAAAAAACCATAATTATTTTCTGAAGTGTTAATGAAACGAAGATCTCATCATAACTTCATTTTTTTTTAGTATTACCCTCAACATGGATCACATTAAGCAGAACTAATGTTAATTTAGTAAATCCATGTCAAATACACTGTCAAATATAGATAAATAAACGTATTTTACACCTGCTATACCCGCCTCTGCAGCCGCTACATAATGTTGCCAACGGTAAAGTTGTTCTTTGTTTAATAACTGTCATGGTGCATTACAAAACATATCCATTTTGAGGTGATATTGCAATTTCGGTGTAAGATTTGCAATTTCGGTGTAAGATTGGCAATTTCGGTGTAAAATTTTCAATTTCGGTGGGTTGGTAATTTCGGTGGCCGTCATATTTTCAAAACAACTACGGTTATTTATTTCCTACTAAAATAATTAGAATACTAATGTGTTCTAGAATAAAACAAGTTTATTTTTTTATCCGAAAACCTACAAAAAAAAAATACCACCGAAATTAGCAAAAAATTGTGCCTGCGTGAAATGACCCAATGTCTCTTGTGTCCATGACCATTTTGTATTTTGTTTTAATAAGTCACAGAGCGGTCTAACCTCTTCGCTATATTTCGTAATAAACTTTCTAAAATAGTTAATTAATCCCAAAAATCCTCGTAATTGTTTTTGTGTTCAAGGTACGGGAAAATCTAATATGGCTTCCACTCGTTCGGGATCCATACATACCCCTTTCGTATTTACTATGTGTCCCAACAACTTCACTTCTACACATAGGAATCGACACTTTCCTAGTCTACCAGTTAATCCCGCGGCTCCTAATTTGTCTAGTACTCGATCCAGATGTTCTAGATGTAACCCTATGTCCCCTGTCGTATATATGACAATGTCATCTAGATAATTTACGCAAAATTCACGTACTCCTTCTAATATAGAATCCATTGCTCTCGAGAATCCTGCCACAGATGTCTTTAATCCTTGAGGCAACACGCGATAAGTATAGGTTCGTCCCATGAATGAGAACCCTGTATACTTTCTTGAATTTGGATGTAAAGGTATTTGAAAATAAGCATTATTTAGATCTATTAAACTGATATAGTTTACTCCGTGAAAAGATTGTAAAATCTCTGACGTAAGTGGTGGCGCCCCTGCGTCCCCAATCATTTTCTTATTTAGCTCGCGCGCGTCTAACAAGATTCTTATTGACCCATCTCGTTTCTTAGTGAAAGTGAGTGGACTACAGTACGGAGTTGCCTCCTGTCTGATTACGCCTAATCTTTCTAACTCACTTAATTCCGCTTTAACTTGTTCCCTATAGGCCAGAGGTACTGGATAACTATGCTTCACAAAAGGGATTTCATCTACTAACTCAATAACGTGCTCATACCTATTAGTCAATCCTAGCCTGTCTGTAAATACTTTACAATGTTTGTCTAGTACAGATAATAATAGTTCCTTCTGTTCACTACTTAAGGTTGAATCGTCCAGGTGATTTTCTTTATTCTTTTCACCATACGTCTCTTTACTCGACTTGCTATGCTCTACCGGTTTAGTGCCCTTTTTTAGTATCGAATTAATCGTTGCTGCATTGGTCTCTCCCCCTAACCTTTCGAATTTGCAATCTGAATTCAGTTTTACGCAAGTCCTAATTCCCAAATGTTCTATCGTTAAAGTCCGTTCGCTTCCACAGCTCACTACTCCCTTTACTCGTTCTAGCCAGTCATATCCTAGTATTAATGATCTAGGTAACCGCCGCATAATCAAAACAGGTGCTTCGACTAAGGTACTACCTAATTTGAATTCTATTAAAACCATCCGATTCGTACTTTCGCTACGTGATCCGAACGCTCCTTGTATTTGAATGGCTGGAATAGCAATCTCAGGTAAAGTTTCATTTCCTTAGAATCGACTCGTACAATTCTCTAGTTATTCCGCTAATTTGGCTCCCTGTATCGATAAGTGCATTCATATTTCTGCCGTACAACCTCACGCATACCTCCGGTAATTTAGGTAAAGAGTAATCAATCTCTACGTCGATCGACTCGTCGAGCTCGTGAATCATTGTATACGTATATAATTTCCTCACCACGCAAAGCTCACACACAATACCTGTCTTGATGCACTCGATTACGTTGTCAAACTGATTTTCTAATAAAATTCCTATGCTTTTAATTACTGAGTGATAGTCATATTCGTCACCGCCTGTGTTAGGTTTTAGTAGTCGTCTAAGGCCTCCTTCGCCAACTCCTAAACTCTGTCCCGACTTCCATCCTCTGTTAGTTAAAATTTTGTAAGCTATTCCTGTCTTGTCGCGTTCCGAGGTCCCTTCTTTTCCCGTGCTACACAATATTATATTATCGGACCTAGTTTGTGTGGGAAATTCTAGTTTTTTGATTGTCTCTCCCCCACATTTTTCGACGCGTTAGATCCTTCGCCCTCTTTTACAAAAGCGATAGCCGGCCTAATGTTAGTTCCCTCTTGTTCAGTTCCAGATTTTTCAGGTCTGTTAACGTTCGTTCTATAACTTGATCGTCCCTGACGATACCCGCGTCCTCTCGACGAGTTTCCTCTATTTCTCCACCTATTAGTTGATATTGTCGCACCAATCGGATGCCCCGACGATGGCAAGTTGTTCCGTCGTTCTCTAAAATTCCTACCAACGTTACTTCTCGTAATTTCCTTCGGTTTCTCAACAATATTTTGTTCTATGCTCCTCAGAAAATTAATCCCGCTCATGATGTCTACTTCCTCAACTCTAGTAAACCATAGTCGTTGTATATCTATATTATAATGCCGCATAATAGAATTTACTATATCCCGCTCACTAAATGAAATAGTCAGTGACTGCATTGATTCTGCGTACTCAGCGAAATGCTCCGACATCGTCATTCCCGAATCACCCTTATATACTGAATTAATCAACCTATACCTTACAGCTTCCTGGATTCGTTCAGTCCAGTAGATACGTCTGAAGTCAGCCTCGAAATCGGCGAATACAGTCCACCCTTTCGAATATAGATCCATAACCCTTCGAGCGTGCCCCGTAATGCACCCTAACGCTATGTCAATCTCGCGGTCTGATCCATTTACTGCCCTTATATACTTCTTTAATCGCTTCAAAAATGCAATAGGATTAGTAAATGGCTTTCCATCAAAATTTGGTTTGCTAATTGATGGTTGAATTACATATAAATTCCGTGTTTCGGAAGATATTATATTAGAACTCGCGGATGTAGGACTAATCAATTCTTGTCTATCAGCCGTATTACTTCCGTTATTAGTTACCCCATTCGTCTCGGATGAAGAACCACTCGTATTTCCATTATGTATTAAGCTAACATCCGAACTTAGTTGTTGTAATTTCTTATCGAACTCATTGATTTTATTTAGAATCAAATCTAATGTCGGATTTCCTACGCCTTTGACTTCGTTTTGTTCATTTGCCTCTGTTACGTCATTATTAACCCGATCTGATTCTACTTGTCTTTTATTACGCCTTCCTCTACCTGTTGACATTTTTTTTTTTTATTTAACCCGATTCACTCTACTGTATTTCCCTTTTTACTAACCGTTTACACCCGTATTATGTTAATTTATTCGTACGTTTAAGCAACCTCCCCGTCAGACATCTGGTAAATTGTTAGGGATAACCAGGGGCGTGCGCCCTATATAGGCTCTTAGGCTTAGCCTACCTTACCAACTGAGCATTTCTTATAACTAATTAACGATGCAATAAAATAACACTATGTACAAATTAATCATAAAAAAGTTCAAACTCCTGTTAAAATACTTATAGCAATTTTTCGCGTCCCACTAAAACTCATTGACAAGGATTACGATTAGTACGAATCTTATAGACAAACACTCGACTTGTCTAAAACCCATTCATAATTGTATGCACACAGCGTCACATCGGTACGAATGGCCGTGTCTATGAACCGCACACATACATAGATTTTCGCAATTTTAACGCAGCAGCTCCTACGACTGTAGCTGAGTGGGCTGTGATTGGCTGCAACAACACAACCAATCTATAACCCGCGAAGTTCAAAATTTGCATTTTTTTTGCAATTTGTAGGCCAGTGCTAGGTTGTATGTTGAATAAAATATGACTACATACGTCTTAAAACCGGGAATCATATTTTAATGAACAAACAACCTAGCACTGGCCTGTAAATTGCAAAAACGTAAGGAAATTTTAATTTCGCGCTTCGCGAACTTCGGGCTTCCGTGCATAGAGCGCAGCACCTGTTTAGTTCGATGTTCGCAATATTGTCAACTTGTCACCTCATTCATTGGATTTCGTATAATCCTGCAAAAAATGTTGACCGCTGTTGTGAACAAACTCGATATGAAAATGATGCAATTTTATTTGCTAGTATTTTTCTATCGACAATAATAACCTAGAAATTATTTTTTACGTAAGAAGAAGATATTACTGTTTCATTGTTGTGACAAGCAATATATAATGCGATTTTGTTTTGAAACCGAAAACGTACAGTTAACGTTATTAACAGTAGTGTAAATATTAATTTTGTTGTGTATTACTTGTTTATTCACGTAACAAATAACAATGGTATTTACTTGTGAAGTTTGTGCTGATAATGTGTGTTTATTACATGTTAAAGGTAATAAGTGTTCTCAATTATCGGTCAGTGGGTCGTCTTAGGGGCGGATCGTATAATGATAAGATTCAAGTTGTTTCTAAAGGTAAAATTTATCCAAAATCTTGCAAGTTACGTGTTCTGTAACTATCACCCACTCACTTGGATGAGATATTTGAGGTGGCCGAATCTTTCTTCTGTTTGCATCCTCATTAGAAAATCGTGAGGTATACCTTGAATAATGTGGTGAGTTTTTGAATGGTATTTAAAAGTTTTGTTTTTACAGGCTTACTTTTATTTATTTTTTTGCTGTCATTTATTCGTAGCCTACCCATCGTGGGGGACCACTGCACGCCACTGGGGATAACCACAAGATAAACAACACAATGTAAAGCAAATTAATATCTCTAGCCACGCAGTCTCCTTCCGAAGAATTTAATCTAAGAAATAAGCTAATCTAGGGAATAATTTTAGTAATTATATAATTTAAAATATTTCTGGCGTTGCAATCTCCTCCTGAAGAACTTAATCTAGGAAAATAAACTTAAAGAAAATATTTCTGGCGTTGCAATCTCCTCCTGAAGAACTTAATCTAGGAAATAAACTTAAGGAAAATATTTCCGGCGTTGTAGTCTCTTCCTTGGAATCCTGTAAATTGTACATTTATTTGTAAGACATACAGCTTATTTCTGCTCCCCCTATACATAAGGTAAATTTAAATGTACAACACATTACACATAATTACATGCACAGTATGTATTTTATCTCTCCTCTCAGTATTTTCACAATTTCTAAATTTCTACGTTGTGTTCTTTTATTTTATATGAATAGATCTAGTCATATCGTTATTTCGAATATGTACTTAGATTCTGGTCACGCGGCATCAATAGTTACCCCATTCGTCTCGGATGAAGAACCACTCGTATTTCCATTATGTATTAAGCTAACATCCGAACTTATATAAAACAATTTTTTTTTTTAAATACATCTTTGTGCCTACCAGATATTTAACTTAACAAATCCACTATTAAACGACTAACCTTCATACTCAGACCAATATTTATTGGTCTGAGCCTTCATATTAATTCCTTGGACGGCGATTTTCAAATACTTTTTCACAATTCACTAACTTCTGTAATTATATTTTATTTTCGTTTAGAACACTCAAACATAGTATTATGCAACAAGGACTCACGGTTCATATGATTATGAAAATCATGTACCGAACTTATAAAGGCTACATATTCCAGAAGAAAGAGTCAATGTCTCGAGAAAAACTTATAGCACTTTAGACTTTACTGTATTGCAATAAGAACTATTTTTACGTTGTGAGTGTTTCAGAATACTTCATAGTTTTTTGTGATGCATCACATCACATCACACTAATATTATAAAGGCGAAAGTTTGTGAGTGTGTGAGTGTGTATGTTTGTTACTTCTTCACGTAACAACTACTGAACGGATTTAGATAAAATTTGGTACACAGATAGTTTATAACCTGGATTAACACATAGAATAGTTTATCCCGATTTTATCTTCCCGTGGGATAATTTTCGAGTTGTAGCATGTGAAGCCGCTGGCAACAGCTAGTTTGTTTATAAGTTCGAAAGCTTACACCGAGAAGGTACTTTTGTGCTCGTGTTTCAGAGGTATGCAGTAGTGCAGTCACGAGCAATATTATGTATAGGTACACATGGCACAGTTTAAACGCGAATTTATTTTTCTTTTAGATCATTATCATCTCTGATTGGAAAGAAACCGTTAGTAATAAATAAAAAGTTTTATTGGTTTCACACACGACAAAACAAATTGACAAAAAAATGTAAGATTAAATTAAAATTAAAGATACATAATATTAAATTTAAATTAGTCCCGTACGAAGCCAAAAGGCATATATTTTAACATTTATAACAATCAAATCAAATCATCATCAAATTGAAATGGTACCACTCCGACAAAATATTAGAAACTACCCACATCGCTTCAAGAGTGCCTATAAAGTTTTGAAGAGTTCCCTCTATTTCTCCAGGATCCCACCATCAAATCCTGATTTCATGATCAAGGCACCACCTGGGAAATATTCCCTTTCAAATAAAATTAAGAAAAAAACAAATCAAACCAACCATCTTCGAGTAAACGATAAAATACATAAAAACTAAATAAAAAAGGTTCCGACGAATTGAGAACCTCCTTATATTTGAAGTCGGTTAAAAATACTGTTCCCTTTAAATTCACTCTACGCGAAGCATACCTCGCATATGACTTAACGCTCATTCTTAATATGGACCAATCTGGACCCAGTTAGTCCCAGTTACCTCTAGTTCTAAATTTCGCCTTTCAAGTTTTCCCCTTCCAGTCGTATCTGGAACACGCCTGTGTTGCCAGCTAATGTAATTTAATATTGAGAAATCATCGCTCAAAGAAACCTCGTGCAATGTTGTGTTGACTGGCCTGTTGGTCTAGTGGTTAGTGACCCTAACTGCTATGCCGGAGGTCGTGGGTTCGATTCCCACCCAGGACAAATGTTTGTGTGATGAGCACGATCATTTGTTCTGTGTCTGGGTGTAATTTATCTATGATATGTATGTATTTAGAAATATATAAGTATGTTTATCAGTTGTCTAGTACCCATAACACAAGCTCTGCTTAGCTTGGGACTAGATGGCGTTGTGTGATAGTTGTGGAATATTATTATTATTATTATTATTATTATTAATGTCCAATAATAAGAGATTTACTAGGTTCATTCATCACGACCTAGGATTATGCTCGTTTTCATCAATACTATGTGACATCTAAATTGTTGCCTATATATATTTGCACTGTTAGAAAAACTTAGGCAGTCGCTTCTTGTAAATAATGGTACTCCGCTGCATTCGGCTAGACTTGAAGCCGACCCCAACATAATATAAATGTTAGGAGCAAAGGCTTTGCTGATGATGATGTCGGCAACATTTCTTCTGAAAGCGTCTTTCAGCTGAAATGATGATGGTGATGACTATAGGGATATAGTTATCACCATTACCATTTCAGCTGAAAGACGTCCACTGCTGGACAAAGGCCTCCCCCAAGTGCCACCACATTGACCAACTTTTGATACTGAACGGAGTGTTCAAGAAACAACGTCTAGTGTTAGGTCAATTGAGTGTCAGTATTTTTCTTAAATAGGGATGTTTACTGACTTCAAAAAATGTGATTCTAATTAGTCCGTCGGTTAGATTATCGAAAAATATTGGATACGTATTTTTTGTTTTAAAGTTTACGAAGATAAAACGCGTCAAAGATTTAAGTGGGGGTTGGTGACGTCACTGACCGCTAAAAAATGACATACACGAGTGTACATGAGTTTTAGAGTATGACGTCACACAAGTTTTCAAAGCACTGTATCATTGTCTTCATTGTTTGTTTACGTGAAAAAAGAAAAAATACGTGTCCAATATTTTTTGGTAATCTATATGACGGACTAATAAGTTTTTTTTTGTTAAGTACCCTATTGTTTGCGTCTGGACGAAGGCATTGAAGGCTTATTAATCTGGATTCTAGAATGGTAGGTATTTACTTGTTGTGCTTAGTTTTATTTTTTATCAAAAAGATATATTGATTATTTTCTGGCTAAAGAATCAATAAAACTATTCATTTTATTCAAGTAAAGCAGTTTATTTACAGAAATATCAAAAAATATTACTTATTATCTTATTTCTTATCCTAAAATACCGTATAAATCACTGGCTAAGAACGCTTCTCCGGTACTCCCTCAACGGGAGCATTCGCTTGTTTTGTAGTTTTGAAGCAATCCAACCAAATTAATCTGAACTGTACAGCGACTCATCAAGTCATACGGTTCCAGTGTAAGATGGCCGGTCTTTGTATACATTTCCCGTACAATGAGAGTTCCACATAAACTGGTTTAGTAAAACTTGATTTGTCACCGTGTGTACCAATACAGGGATGAGAATGCTCGGGGTGAGGGAGCGCCTTAACCCGAACCTTAAATGCCATATTTAGGTAATTTAGGCAGCTTTAGTTTTAATATAATCTTGTTTAAAAGTCCAAAAGTATACGGTCAACTTTGGTTACTACCCAGCTCTTTCATAATTATTTTTATTACTATTAAAATAATCCTAGTTTACACATAACAATTTGTTGATTTCTTGTAAACTAGATTACATACAAATATTCACGTACAGTGCTGCAAGGATCTTTTGGCGTCTGAAAGACATTGTCGGGAAGCGCTGTTGGTAAACATTTGTGAAATTGTCTGTGGAAGTTATATTGACAAAACCAGACAGCGATGTTAGTTCCAACTATCGCCACACACCAAAAGGACCATGCAGTACTATTGTGAATTTGTAACAGATATCAATCTAACTCCAATAGATTTTTCCCCTTAAAAAGTTCGTCGTATAAGGCTGAGTGTGACCATGGAGTCGAGGGGGTGAAGCGTGAGCGGGGAGCGGGGGTCCGCGGTGAATGGTTCGACGCGCGGCTCGACGAACTGCTTGCCGAGCGAATCCGTGCGGGGTGCTGGTGTTATTCGTATGTGCTGCAGCAGCCGAAGGAGACAGCATTTCATTTGAATGAGAGCGAATCTTTTGCCTGGAAAAAGAAAAAAAAAGTATAGTTTCGTGGATTTGAGGAATTCTTTGGCGTGATAGCCTTGTAGAGAGCAGGTGCGATTTTAGATCTGTTTAACCCAAAGAGATTTCAGTGTGACTCATGCTCTTACCTATTTAATCGCGGTAAAGGTTAAGGCGCTCCCTGACCGTCACTGTTTCAGCAGTTAAATTGTCACAGGACACAGATCCAGGCTCGGTAGCTACCACTAAAAACATCCTGATGGAAAAACCTAGTAGCCCGACCTGGTAATGAACTCAGGTCATCTTGCTCCGAGGAGGAATGCGACGCCGGCGCCTCCTTCCGCGAAGCAGTGATGCTAGCGAAGGAGGTGGCGGAACACGAGAGGGAGAGAACCTCTCGTCCCAGCCGCCGCGGGAGGCGTTCCGGGTGTCGGGGGCCACGTGATGACTTCCGGCCACCGTAGACGCGGGCCTGTGGACGGTGAGTGATGGGCTAGCTCGCCGTTCGTCCGTCTTATGACGACGACAGGCCGTGTCGACGGTGCGTTCGTGTTTCACGCGCGCCTCAAAGAGATGTCAGCAACATGGGAGGAGTCCGTAAGGGCCGACGCCCGTCGGGGCTGCGGAATGTTGTAAGAGATACCGCGGCGTCGACATAAAGGGCTAAAAGGAACATAGGTGGTTTTTAGACAGTAGAAGTCTGACACTCCCTTTCGTTCTGCCCAAGAGCGGAAGGGGTTATTTGATGATAATCCACCCGCCAAAAAACGACTTAGTCATCATACAGAGATAAGACAGGTTTCCTGTCTGATATTTAATCAAATAGTGTAACTTGATGACCAAATACAAAAATACAAACCTTTCTGCCATACTCCTCATGTGACACACCATGAAGGAAATACGTCTCACACATTCCTTCACCAAAACAATAAGTATCGGATTTCTACTTCAGCCACTTGCACAAGTGGTCAAATGAAATAGTCGGCGTCGGCAAAAAAATATGCAACTCAACACTCAACGCCACTGCTCGACGAGGCAGCGCAATATCGTGTTTGCTTTTTTGCTGACACTACGTCAATAAATTGTGTCTTCTTAGAAATTGGGGCCTGAGAACAGAGTATTATTTTGTAGAATATTTATCACCTTGGCTTGCGTATAAGGGACGGCTGGAATTCCGTTTGGCAAATCGTTGAAATCGTGTCATTTTTGTGCATGTTTTAAATTTATGTTATTCACACATGTCTTCATTATACTCAATACTCAATACTCAATACTCAAACTTTATTTGCATTCCACAATATATATATAGCTAATCGACTCTCTGAAAATCTTAAAATGCATGTACCTTTTTTTTATAACTTTGCCCCACACTAGGAATTTCTCCTGTATCGTAGGATTTCTAGATGCACAATCTCACATACACAAATACCCCCAGACCCCGAATAACTATATACATATGTAGGCCAAACAAATATTTGTTCAGTGCTAATCTAATCGCTCAGCCACTACGCAACCGTGCCGTCAAATCTCAAATCATAGCTCATCATTAATTCGCTAATTTAGGAAAACATTTAGTAACAGGCAACATACAAGTGCCTCTGTTCTCTTTCCCGGTGACTTAAATACTTGTTTTAGAATAAGTTGAAGTCCTTGTTATAAGCTCCTATTTAACTTATAGGTATTTCACTTCTGTTGGTCTTACGCTCAGAGTTCATAGAAAAAATGCCCAGGATCCTTTGTAGCCATACAGACATAGGTAATTGAACCAATTTTCCAGCGTCTTTCAGAAATCCACGTCACAAAATAGGACCTCTTATAGACCGTCACCGCCATGGACGTCGTCTACGCTCTGAAGCGCCAGGGTCGCACCCTGTACGGTTTCGGCGGGGGCTGAATAATATGAAGGAAAAAAGAGTAAGTATGTCCTAACGTAACGGTTGACAGTGGAGAATAGAAGAAAACAAATATGTATATCAAGGGTGTAAAAGTACCCTTAACGGAAACGAAAGGCACTTGTTCTCTCTACCACTGCGATCATTTTTAGATTTTTTGGTTCTAGACCATACCTGGGAACCCCCTAGTTACGAAGATATTGGGGGTCAAAGTTCCAAATTTTGCACAGCTGTTTATAAAAATACTAGTTTTTCAGGTTATAACTTTACTTAAATTACCTCCAGGACCCGTTTACTATTCAAAGTATCCACTAGCACAATGTTTTAAAAGTGCTTCATTGAGCTTTACCGTAAAATGTGATTTTTGAAAAAAAAAAGTCGTTTCCCGGCAAAAATTTTTGCGTAGGGGTGCTTAGTTTGATGTACAGAATGCTATGTTGACGTATGTGTGAAGGGTTCATTTACAACCTGTATATTGTTTGTTGATTTCCCATGTTGTTTAAGCGCCATAGACTCTTGAACCGGCTTTTGACTATGGGATAAATATATATAACATCTTGAGATATAATATTTTACTGCTCGTCATACATTTTGTACGCGACCGTTCACACTGTGTTATATAATCAATGATATATTAAAACTATAGATACGTTGTCCGCCCTCAAAAATGGCAACATGAAATTTATTTATTTATTTATTTATTTATTTATTTTCCAACTTACATCTATCATTACAGGGTAACCCCAATGCGATAAATGCGCCTTAATTACCTAATTCTAACTTAATAACTACGTAAAAAAACTAAAATCTATAACTAATGACAAATAAAGCATTCCTTGTGAATTCACTCAGAGAACAACAGAATAAGTCCGTCTCACTGGCTATGAGGTTGAGCGTTCGGAGTGCACGCGTCAGCGGCGCCTCCTGCAAAAGGTTGGTCCGAGAACGCGGCTCCACTAACAGTCGTGGCTGTCGTCGTCGCCACACGTACCTGTCCGGAACACACAGACTCACATGGCTTAAAACAACGGCATTATGCACCAAATGAAGAAATGAAGCCAATTAGCCACATCGCGCTTAGTTACGCACCAACGTCTCCCGCGACGCTACGTTTGTTCTTAATTTAAATCGTGTGTGTAAACCTGCTCAAAACATAAAAAAACATGCCGTCCTGTGTTTTCTTACGATGTACAAATTATACTCCAAAAGTTATAGATAAAAATGTGCCATTTCATGCGTAAGTTCACAAAACTACCTATTTTTATTTTATTTTGTTCGACGCTGCCGTGTAATGGCGGCCGGCGCATGCACATGAAGTTACGTTAGCTACGTCACTCACGCGCTCGACCAATGAGCAAGTAATAAGACTATTAATTATCCTGTGACGTAACTGAAGATGTATATTTATCTCTCTCTAGCAACAGGCATCCCGCTGTACGGTGTCATATCTTCTTTCCCTTTCTATACGCGTATAAGTAGTTATCTAATATTTTCGCCGTTTTTAAGCCCCGCGATGTTAGTACGTGACGTGTCCATATATAATACGTCATTGTATATAATATATATTACATCCCACGGTCAAAAGCAGACATTATAAATTTTCCTGTAATCTATAAGTGTTGAACTAATGTCTGTATTTTTTTCAAAATTTACGGCTCAGTGGTTCCAGACAAGGTGGGGTTCAGACAGACAAACACAGCACGAGTGATACTACTAATAAGGGTTCCGTTTTTTTCCTTTTGCGGTAAGGAACCCCTAAAAAGGGTCCACCGACCCCAAGGAACATGGGATAGGAGCAGGACGATGATGATGCTAAATAAGGTCTAAAAACAATATTATACCCACCTATACAATACCGAGGTCCATCTCCGAATGGCATGTAGACTCCTGGAGGTGGCTGCGGCTCATCCTCAGCCCAGCGCTCCGGAATGAAGGCTGACGCGTTCTCGAAGTACTGGGAAATAGAAAATGTATATTAATATTATATAACGCTTTTAATTTCCCAAAGGGTTAGGTAGAGGTGTATCCTTTGATTTATTTATTCATTAACACATACATTTGTTTTAACAGGTAAGACCCTAGCTAACAAAAGTAGTCCTAAATTGCTAAAAGCCCAGTCCCAATTAACGGGTCTGGGAAGGAACACAGCTATACAGTGGACAACATACTATGTAAGTGTCACCCTCTGGATTTCCGCCAAAGAACAAGAGAATATGTCCAAACGCCGCCCGAAACACACTATTCAGTGTTCGCATTGCTCGAATCACTGGTGCAAACTTTAATAAGTTAGTACGCGATGCCGGGACTTTAAAAAACCTCGCCCTCGGTCCCAACCGTAGCCTTCTGTCTTGAACAAGTAATCCCAACGATTGTAATATTTGTGGAATATTTAACATACCAAGAAAAACCATAAAAACATATTTTACGAGAGCGAGGTTGCGGCTCACTTCCAACTTATAGTACCCAACCATCCCTAGTACAAAGAGAGTTAGATACATAAGTGGGTAGAAAGGGTTGACCCCAAATTGCCTCAAGCACAGGTATCGGGTAAATTTATTTTGCATTTTTTCAAGCATCTGAGAATACTTCAACTCATAAGGATTCCAGATGATAACACTAGTTTCCAAGTTGCTTCGCACCAACGCACAACGTTTTCTACAACCGGGCGAAAATTCACACTCAGAATATTAAAAACACTCTTCAATTCTAAAGAAATGGTCCGATTTGTAGCCACAGGTAACTAGAACGCCGCGAAAATAGGTGTGTAATTTTTGTAGTTTATTTACCTATCATGTCCTTGTTTTCATAAAAATCAAATTAAGTACTTTTTACGGTGTAATTCAAATTGCATTTAATATATATCTTTCGACTTTCCACTTAATCCCTCGTTGGCCACTTACCGTTACAACCCTCTTCTAAAATTTAATTTATCTGAGATAACTCAATAACTCGGAGATGATTGACATCGATCAAATTAACTTAATATTCTTGAACGTGACGCTAAAAATAAAGGGTTCTTTTTCTGTACAAAAATTATCGCAAAATTGTTTTGGCTGAAGCTTTTAAGAATTGCTTTCTTGTAACGTGCTCAGTTTTACGATTGGTTTTGGGGTAAACACGTTTTTATATTTGTATTTTTTACCTTTTAGTGGTTCACATGTACTTACCCCTTAACAGCGTCCCGGCGTGATCTTATGTTATGAACTGGTGTAAACAATAGACAGACATGAGATTTTAGCAATCCCAGTCCATTTGCTAGAGGCACATACTATACAGATAAGTTCAGATGCTAATTTCGACTTATGGTATTTAGCTGTGGGGCTGCACCAAACAGACAAATGCATTAATCATTCAACGATTCCAGAACAAAGTACTGCAAGAAATTGTAAATGCACCCTGGTACGTACGAAATGTTGACCTTCATCGGGACCTAAACGTTGAGTTCATCGATAAAGTGATTCAAAAATCTGCACAAACTCACGACAAGAGACTTCATCAGTATGTGAACGTCGAGGCAATCCAGCTTCTCGATCACACGGACATAGTGAGAACACTAAAACGACCAAACCGTTCGAGTTAGTGTTTAGTGCTCGTGTTAGTGAATAGTGTAATATAACACAAGTTTTTGCCTTTAATAGAGATTTCTTAGTACGTAAAGGCAATATTTTTAACATTTTAAGTTATAATTGAATTACTTATTAGTCTATATACAAAGCTAGATTGTAATAAGAGTAGAGTCCATCATTTTGATGAATAATAGGATAAGAAAAAAAAATAACATAAAATTGCCATCATTTATTGAAGAGTCCCGTCGCTTATCTCCAAAGTTCTTCATCAGCTTCTCCTGACCTGGACCTGGGAAGTATACCCTTTCAAACAAAATAAAAAAAAAAAACAAATCGGTCCAGCCATCTTCGAGCAATCGGGGAACATACATAAAAACAAAAAAAAAGGTACAACGAAATCATAACCGTCTCCTTATTGAAGTCGGTTAAAGAACTGTGCGAGTACACAATGAGTAGATACGCATATCAAGGTTGAAGAATTTTATCAATTTCATATAATGAAAATGTTAGCATGCCGAACGGTGAAATATGGCAAAACTCTGATGAAAACCTACTACTACCTACTTAAGTATCACACTAATATTATAAAGGCGAAAGTTTGTGAGTGTGTGAGTGTGTATGTTTGTTACTTCTTCACGCAAAAACTTCTGCAGGGATTTGGATGAAATTTGGTACACAGATAGTTTATAACCTGGATTAACAAATAGTATAGTTTTTATCCCGATTATATATTCCTGTGGGTATTAGCGGGTGAAGCCGCTGGCAACAGCTAGTAACCCATATTTGCAAATAAATGCTATTCTATTCTAGGAATTGTTTTAAAACTGTCGAATCAGGGAAACTTTCATACATTGGATATGATAGAGTTTACGCAACTGTAGGTTTAATGCGCAAAACGTCTAATCAGCAGAACAGACTCATCAACTTAACTGACTAAATAAATAACTGACGAGTGAGCAAATCGCGAGGTCTACATAATATAACATCACGCTTGTCATCCTCGAAAGGTTAGGCAGATGTGTACCCAGGTGTACCTGACAGTACACCTACATTTCGCTAGGCATGTTTGAGTTCAATGTAATAGGCGGCGAGTCTATTGCCATCAGACATCAACTGGACAAAAATCGACACTCGAACCTAGGACCTCACGGCCAGGGTTGGATTATGTACTATAACTATAGTATTTATACTATAATTTCGCCCGTTGTACTATAAAGGGTGTAAAAGTACCCTTAACGCAAACGAAGGGCACTTGTTCTCCCCACCACTGCGATAATTTTTTTTTTCTACACCATACCTGGGAACCCCCTAGTTACGGAGATATTGGGGGTCAAAGTTCCAAATTTTGCACAGCTGTTTTTGTAAATACTAGTTTTTCAGGTTATAACTTTACTTAAAGTACCTCTATGACCCTTTTACTATTCAAAGCATCCACTACTACAATGTTTTAAGAGTCTACTAGATTGAATTTTACCGTAAAATTAAATTTTGACCCAAAAAAAAAAGTCGTTTCCCAGCAATAATTTTTGCGTAGGGGTACTTAGTTAGTTTGATGTACAGAATGCTTGGTTGACGTATGTGTGAAGGGTTACTTTACACCCTGTATACTATCCACATTTCAGGATAGTACGCTAAAATACTATAATTTAAAGTTTGCTCCCGAATGCTTAGTTTTACGTCATATGAATATTTCGTAAGGATTTTTTTAGCAGATGCAAAGAGTTTTTAGTTAAATCTGCTCAACAGATCAGCAGGGCTATTGCGTATCTTTTAAATGACAGTGGCTATCATATTGTCTACGGATTAACTGTCAAATTGGTTATGGTTTAGTACAAAATGGAACCATTTGACAGTAACTGATAGGCACTATAGGTTAGCCACTGTCATTTAAAAGATACGCAATAGCCCTGCAGGGCCGTTTAAAGAAAATATTATCAAAATTTGTCATGCAAATGCCGACTGATATGCCGAAGAACCTTACAAAGACTAAAATACGAAAGAAACTGGCAACACAAAAAAATAAATAACTAATACTAATATTCAAGAACTGATAAACTTAGAAGAGCAGTAAATTTTGTAATAACTGGTGTTGATTTTAATGAATAATAAGTTAAATAAAAAATAATTAAAGTGTACCTACTATATTTTTTTATAAATACTATCGTTTTCTTATTTTTGTGCTATCTTTTTCAACGTACCTAAATCTAACTCTGCTCACGGCCCGAAGTCGCGCTAGACCACTAGAGAGCAATGAGGAATCAACAAGAAAAGGAATTCTACATAATTTAGTGGAAAAAAAAATCTGATCGCACATGCCGGCCGGCCTCAGTTGGTGTTCATTACAGCAACAGATATAAAAAAAACTGCTGCGAGGTAAATACAATACATAATGCAAAGGCAAACATCAAGTTCCCCATAAGATCATGTAAATATTGGTCACTTTGCCAATACATTAGTGTATCGCAAAGCCTGCACGCATTAGGAGCACATTCTCAGCATGTAGGAAGCGAGTTAGTTGCTTATCTGCAAGTTTTATGAAAGTGTTGGATCTGACACTTGTTTCCAACTTTTATTTCGTATAAGATATCCGCTTTAAGTTGGCACGTACGCGAGGGTGCAACTGTAACTATTTTGTTTTAGTATCCAATTTTAAGCTTAGTCGATACGTTCTGCCAAGTCTTAAAGAATCCACGTTTTACAAGTTTCCAAAATGTTTTTGGATAGTCCAACTCTTATTCCCATAGCACCTGGTTCCGCCCTCGGGTGATACCACTTGCAATATGTTTTTTTTTTTCAAAAACGTTGCCCCACACTAGGAATTTCTCCTGTATCGTGGGTGCGTTCACAAACTTTTAAACTCACATACACAAATACCCAGACCCGGAACAACTATCTGTAGGTCATACAAATATTTGTTCCGTGCGGGATCGAACCCGCGACACGCAGCGCAGCAGTCCATTGCATGAGTCATTGCGCCAACCGTGCCGTTTTGCGTAAAGTCGCGGGAAATTTCGGATAGAAGGTGAACAAGATCGGTACATATGGCGGAAAAGGGTAGGCCTAGGTATCACTGACAGCCCCCTGTGCAGAGCATGCATGGAGGCAGAGGAAACGGTGGCGCATGTGCTCCTTGAGTGTACAGGCGTTACCAAGATTCGTGAGGAGACCCTTGGAACACCAAGATCCCTTGCGGATGCCCTGAGGAGGCCGGGAAGTCTGATCTGCTTCTGGAGGGAGGTGGGCTGGTTGGAGTAATCGGCCACCATGGCTCACGCACAATGGTCCACTTCAAGGACTAAGTGCGGAAACCTGACCCCCTAAAGAAGAAGAAGAAGAAGAAGGGTAGGCCTATAATATCTAGCCGTGGGTGATTCCAGGCTGATATGATGATGATGATGACGCTCACGCTTCTCTTGTTTCCTTTGCATGGATACCATCGCATAGTGCGCTCTAAACAACTGACAGCACGGTTGGCGCTGTGGTTGAACGATTGGCTACTGCGCGGTTGCGCTGCATGGCGTGTACGTGTTCGATCCCTACACGGTACAAATATTTATATGCCCTGCACCTACATGTAGTTGTTCCGTGTCTGGCTGTTTATGTACTTATGTGAGTTTAAAAATGCTAGAAACACACCCACGATACCAAAGAAAGTTTTTTAAAGGAAAGAAAAGCAAAAAAACCTTTTTCACTGGTTTTTGAAGTCACTAGCGCAAGATGCGTGTCTCCTGAACGTGTAGCTCGTGTGACATTGATGCCTTTCGTCTTTTCTCCTCTCTCTCTCTCTACAACTATTATAATCACATAAGGCCTACCTGTTCGTCTCTCTGTATGCCGAGCGTCGGGAACAGCACGATGGTGCCTCTCTCCACTACAGTATTGGTGTCAGGTATTATGTACTCTTTGGTGCAAATGCGTTGGATGCTCGGGAAAGGCGGGTAGAGGCGAAGAGTTTCTGAAACGAGTTAATTAAGACTTTGAGAGAGAATAAATCGCTTTATTATTAAAGTAATATAGAATAGGAACGTTTTACGGTCCACAAACGTGGTGTTTGACTATCACTCAAAAGTCCAAACTCGAGGTTTGCCAACTTGCTATGGAGCGGAGTATCTTACGGCGCTTGGCGCAGCCGTGAGATACACACTCTTTTTTTTTTCGTGTTTAGTTCTTAGGTTTTTTTTATTATTATTATTATTTACTTTGTGTGTGCGCTATTGTGGCATGTGCCAAATAAATTTGTTTTCTTTCTTTCTTTCTTTCTTTCTAAGTGTAAGATAAACAAATTGTGCCCGAAATACTACACTGGACTCGAAAACGAAAATCGCTGGAGTGGGTCAAAATGCTGCCGAAATTAAATACTGGTCAAGATGACTGCGTCTGTCGCATGCCGAACGATCTGTGGGCGCTTATAGCTCAGGATTGGTAACACTTTTACTTCAGAAAAAAGGGATAAGAGTTCCGTGCAAAACAATATCAGCCCTTGAAATTGTAAACCTCACCCAATTTAAATGGGTAATAGGTATCCTGTTATAATAATGTTCACGGGGCACAGTTTTAAGGGGACAATAAATGCCAGCGACCTTGAGCGAGTGGATGGAACTTGCGTCACTCCCCGCGACCGCGAAACGCATCCCCGCAATGAACGCTCGTAATTTCGTAGGGTAACAGCATGTTTTTATCACCATACAAAATTATTTTCGGGAATATGCGATTTAAAAAAAAAAATTTGATTGGACTTAAAATAGAAACGCCATGACCTTAGTATATTGCTTGCAGAATTTGCCAAAAAATCAGAAGGATCACATGTATTTTAGCATGGTTATTACTCGTTAAAATAAATTTTTAGAGGCATCTTCGCGATTTTTTATATCGAGTAAAATTAGTTTGTTTTATGTTTTCAACACACTATGTCACTAGCGTATATCCTGAAGAATGTCATATATTTTTCTGATTTATTTCACTGCAGTGAATCATATACTTTAATGCATTGTAAAACTCGCGTTTAGCTACTGTTGTCCCCTTAACAGTAAAAACAAACTGGCCTCCTGAAACTACACAGTTTCAGCAACTGTAACGGATACAGGCCCTTTAATCCGAACCAGTCAGTATTCCTCGCGGGGAAGTAAAAACTCATTAAAAGAAACTTTTCCGGTTACAAGTAACAAACCAATTGGAGTGACTGTGAGTGTGGTGTGGTGTTGAAACTAATTACTTACAAACAAGCATTCGGAACACACGGAGTACAGAGGTACATTATTTATCATATTTACTGAAATGCCAGTTTACTAAGATTCAAATTGCGTTGCATAGCCATACAACTATACTATACAATACTTTGGAACAGCAGATCATCTTGTTTTGTTGTAACCTTTTTTTTGAACCGATCTAATAGGAATCCTGAGAGCTTTAAACTATTCAAACAATCCCGTTATATTTAATGTTTTCGATTCCAAAGCAAAGCCAAGTACCATGCCTCTTATTTTTATAATTGACCTTTGGCTTTTACTCACATCTAAAACATGGCCTTAATTAAGTTTCTACTTTGAACTTAAATTCCCTTTTTCTCTAACACTCTATACCACCCAGATGATTGCCTAAATCAAACTAATATTATAAAGGCGAAAGTATGTGAGTGTGTGAGTGTGTGTTTGTTACTTCATCAAGCAAAAACTACTGCACGAATTTGCATGAAATTTGGTACACAGATAGTTTATACCCTGCATTAACAAATATAATAGTTATTTTATATAAATAATTTTATTCATTCTCAACGCTAGCTTCAGCAACGTAAGTGAAAAATCATGTTTCTCCAAGTATTCGTCTTAAAGATATGGCGCCCTTTATGCCTAAAGGGCGCCAAGTAATCACCTGTAATTATCTAGTTCAACAAAACTATTTAATACCATCATACCTTGAATCACCATCTCCATATACACCAGTTCTTGAAGGAGCTCATAGGTGATGTTTCCATCATGTCTGTCCAGTACCTCCAGTATTTCACTCCTCATCTTCTCCTGGACCTGCTGATTGGCTGCCAGCTCTAGGAAGAGGAACGCCAGCGTTGAGGAGGTGGTCTCGAATCCTCCCAGGAAGATAATGAAAGCGTTTGCTGAGATTACCATGTCAGCTGCAGAAACAAGATGGGATTGTAAGTTTTCAATGTTTCAGATGTAGTTCTTATCATAACTAAAACTCTAAGAATTAATGCCAATAAGACCATTACAGGCACAGATGGATGGATTGTGTGAGGCATGATATGAATGTGAAATAATACTGCGACCAATTTTGAAGTAGCTGGTCACAGTTCTAACCTAACCTAACGAATTTGGTTAGAGTGCCCTAAATCGTGCTAGTGTAGTATCGTGGACGTTAAAATATGTATCCTATTACCCATATTCATTTATAAATAGAATCACATTCACATTTTCGTTGAAATAAAACACCATAGAAAATACATCGAACAAACAATATTCGTCAAAAAAATATTCTACTGTTCAATAAGTTTATGAAATAAAAAAATGTGATTATAAAATTCATTGAATTGTGTTTCTGTAAAACATGTTTCATTCAAGTAAATAGTATTTGAAATAATAATATTCAAAACAAAAATATAAGTACCAAATATTATATGTAACATTTGCTGAGAATCGAAATTCTTTGAAACTCCTATCTGCGAAACAAGGGATAATTTTTTTGAAATAGAGAGAGAGTTCATATATAGAAAACAAAAAAAGAATTTTTCATAGTTATAGTAAGTACCCTTGGAAATTAAACAGATCGATTATTATTCGAAAACTTAAAATTACGAAGCAAATTATGTAAAAGTTAAGGAGTTAAGCAATATTGGAGTCGCCGTTTAATGTCAAAAGTTAATGCGCCCACATTAATTACGTTATCTTAAACTTAACCGTTACAGATAAAACTTGTAATGAGTTCGTCCTTAACTGTGGCCGCCATTATTCTGAGAAATTTACATTTTGGAATTATTTATAAAATATAATTATGATATATTGTGGCACGAGTAATTATATTTTCTTACATTTGACTATGACTGTACAAGCGCCTGATGAAAATCATCGAAAAAGTAGTTCAAGCAAGTTTGCTCATGATAATAGTAAGGTAGGTAAGTTGGTGGGTAACAATTGAAAGGGTCCTGAAAGACAAAATGGGCACTAAGAACCACAATGCCCGTAATGTTTACAACCATTCTATACTCCAAATTACTCTATTTCCATATAATTTTTTTAATTTTATTTTTTTTCTATTTCTTTTTCCTATTTTTTTTTTATTTTCTTTATGTCCCCTAATGACCTCCTAGTTACGGAGATATTGGGGGTCAAGTTCCAAAATATGACGGCAAGGTTGGCGCAGTGGCTGAGCGATTGGACTGCTGCGCTGAGTGTCGCGGGTTCGATTCCCGCACGGAACAAATATTTGTATGGCCTACAGATATTTGTTTCGGGTCTGGGTGTATTTGTGTATGTGAAGTTTAAATGTTTTTAAACGCACCCACGATACACGATAAATTCCTATTGTGGAGCAAGGATCGTTAAAATAAAAACCTTTTTTCACAGCTGTTTTGTAAATACTAGCTATTCAGGTTATAACTTTACTTATTAGCTCCATGATCCGTTTACTATTCAAAGCATCTACTAGCACGATGTTTTATGAATGCTACATTAAGTTTTACCTTAAAATGTAATCTTTTCCCTAAAAAAAATCGATTCCCAGCAAATTTTTTTGTACTTAGTTTGATGTACAGAATGCTTGATATTATCTATGACGGCTGCGTGAAGGGCTAATTTACATCCTGTAAATAAATAATGGTCAACACTTACTTATCTCAACATCTTCGAGGTCTTTCTTACAGTTGTTATTGCACTCATCGTTTCTTAGTGCCATCATCATGTCGATGAAATCCCCTCGCTTTTCCTGAACGCCTGAAATTTTAAATAAGCAATTAGTCAATAGGGTAGTTAACAAAAAAATCTAATTAGTCCGTCATGTAGATTTCCAAAAAATATTGGACACGTGTTTTTTCTTTTTTCACGTAAGCCAACAATAAAGACGATACAGTGCTTTGAAAACTCGTGTGACGTCATACTCTAAGACTTCAGAATGACATTCTTTAGCGGTCAGTGACGCCACCTACACCCACTCAAATCTTTGACGCGTTTTATCTTCGTCATTTTTTATTGATTTGATAAAACAAAAAATACGTATCTATCCAATATTTTCGATAATCTAACAGACGGACTAATTAGAATATTTTTTTTAAGTCAGTAAATTATTATATAATTGTATTTGCAGTTTCTAAGTTTTCAAACAGCTTCCAAAAAGTTTAATATCCAAAATACAATAGGTACATAGATAATAACAACGTCTAGTAAACAGACAGGTAAATCAATACGTATCTTGATTCAATACCCCAGTGTGTTCTTCAAATAATACTGAATCTATCAATAACTCAAAATAATACCAATACTCTCAATATAAACTTTTATGTTTTTGCCAACTATTTGTCGTTCCATCTCCCTCCCTCCCTTAGGGAAATCAATAGAAAATCAACAAACTTCGAGTAAGTGCAGTTAAGCCAGAAAATGTACGCGCTTCGATAATAATTGTTTTTAAATAAGCGTGAACTTCACGTAGGTAGTAGGTATGTTTGTATGGAACTTGCCTTGACTTGTTGTTAATTGCTGCACTATATATTTTGCATTATTAGCTTGTACAATAAAATAAACATCAGTGGAAGTAACAGTTCCAAATGACAGCTATCATACATGATCATATTTCTGACGATATACGACGATTGCCGAAGCGCATACTTTTCCTGGTAGATTTGTACAATAAACTTAGTAAATATAAAAAAATCAAGTTACCATTCTCTCTCGCTCTAAGCACGCTGGTTACGATGTTGTAGAAGAAATCGTGTGTCTTTTTAGGTATGATTCTCATTCTGAAGAATAATACAAAAGCCGGCCAGAATTGACGCATCGTCCTGAAAAAGCAAATGAGACTGTTGTTAAAATATATTACAGAGATGAGTTTAATGTAGAACTGAATATTTCCTTCGTCAATCATAATATGCCAATTTCGATTTGCAGATTTCAAATCAGATATATTCAGGTCAGATGTCATTAAGAATCTAAAAGGTATTTCTGGGTATTTTCATACCAGTTTTTTTTAACTATGTCATAATTACTCATAATAGCACTTGTAAAACAATATTATTATGTTTGTAGATCTATATGAGTGAAATTCTAATTTAGACTAATTATATAAATGCACATACATGTTTCACAGGTTTAATTTAAATAAGCTTTTCGCTTTAGATATCTGACACACCAATTTACTCATCAATAATTTACAGTCGAAATTTCACTCAAAAGTCAATTCAATTAACCAAAGTAACTGATAGATATTACAGACAGACTATAATAAATTCAAGCTAAATTAGAACAAATTATGTAGCTAAGTTCTTTCAAACAACTTTTTAATACTTTCCAAGTAATTTTCAGATTAAGTTACAAAGTTTTCGTCTAAGCAATTGGATAGAGTAAATAATCGTGATTGGTTCACCTCAAACTATGAAAGTTGGGAATCAATTTCTTATTTATTAATGGTTGTTTGTAAGTTTTGTTATAGACTGGAGGGACGCGTACTGAATAAATTGTTTGATTGTAGTCGAGCTTACTGACTCACTAAATAAAGCTTTGTTTACTGTAATTATTTGCAAGCTATTGAAGAACGACTTGAGTTGTGGATAAATGAATTGGCATTTGAGAAGTTGTCATCAACATTATTGATGGGAGTTTAGTAAAAAAAAGGAGTTGGTCTATTAATTTATGTCCTCATAACTCCACATTGTATAAATCATTTTCTGCCTATCCTTCTGCTAAGTATGTTGGGGTAGGCGTAAATACTCAGTACAGATTGGAAAGTCTAGCCGGATGCAGCTGAATACTAGTATTTTTCATAAAGCTGGTTTTCATGGGCAAACATATTATTCATATCCATTTTATATATTCATATTTCATCGATTCATGTATTTCATTCGAAAAAATGCAGGAGGGTAAGAAAAAGAATCATAGAAGGATAATTAAATCCAGCTAGACTTCCTTGAATGAGGTAATTAAAACCCACTTTTGCATTAAATAATATATTATATACTACCTACCTAGTTACCTAGTGCACATAGAGAAAAAGAATATTATGTTTTTTTCCTATTAACTATTAACTTTTTTTTTTGGAAGTTGGTAAATCACCAAATGACTTCTCCCGCTCTACCCACCGCCGCTGCCTCGGTATGAGGTAGGGAGGTAGGGAGTGTCAGACTTCCTCTGACTAAAACCACTATTTTTATTACTGTTCCTTCTTAGACCTTTGTGTCATGGCCGCGGTATCTCTTTCGAACTACCCGCAGCCCCAACGGGAACAACCCGCAGCCACGACGCGTTTAACTACTACCTAAATCGACAATTGGCTGCCATCTTTATAGGGTCCCGAAATTATTGGAAGCGATAAGTATTTAAAATTTCATAAAAAACATTTTTGTTAAACTATGTCGATCTTCTCTGCCATTTTATTTAGCGAACCCTGCCAAATACCATTTAAATCGTTTATCGTTATCGTTTTAATTTAATAAATAGTTCAACTTACTTCTCAAATATATTGTACAGAGACATTTCATAGAACGCATGCAACGCCACGGCAAAGGGGTCATCCTCATGGTCCATCACACTGCTCTTCAAACCAAACGCACACGGCACTATGGCATCAGCAGTATAACCTCCCACCAACTTCTCTGAATTCACTACAGAAGAACTAGATCCAACACCATTTGATTGACCAACTGGTTTAATGGCTTCATTTCCGTTTGCTACGTTTTTAGGCTGTGACAGCAAGTCTTGAACTCTGGTGACGAATTCTCCTGCTGTGTTTTCTATGAGGGGAAACATTCCTCGTAGTTTGTTTGGCCTGAAAACAATTAAATGGGTATCTTTAAATGAAAATCTTAAAAGTTATCATTCTTTTTCTTTGCATAAGTATCGATGACAAAATTTCAAATGTCAAACTTAGCCACTAGAACCCTGCTGATGCATTAAATAGATCTTCACAGTAAGTAGAAGGATATAATAGGATCATAAAGTAATGCAAACAATAGTACATTGTTACCCAAGGGATGGAAGTTAGCGGGGATCGTGCGGTCCATGGCCCTTTACGGGGCCCCGGTGTGGGCGCCTGCTTTGAGGAAGCAGGCCGCCCACTACCTGAACGTGCCCCAAAAGGTCATGGCCGTAAGGATGGTACGGGGGTACCGCACGATCTCCCGCGAAGCGGCTAACCTCCTTGCCGGATTGGCGCCGTGGGATCTGGAGGCGATAGTCATCGCGCGCCTGCATCAATGGCGCGCGGAGGCGCTGCGCCGGGGGGTCACTCCGCTGCCGCGGCAAATTGCTGCGCGGCGGACAGACCTCCGGTGCGATCTCATGGCGACATGGAGACAGCGACTGTCACAACCCCGTGCAGGGCACGCCACGATAGTGGCGGTAAGTCCCCTCTTTGAGGAGTGGCTAGAGAGGCGCCACGGCGCCCTCACCTTCCGTCTGACGCAGGTCCTCACCGGACACGGTTGTTTCGGGAGGTACCTGCACCGAATCAGGCGGGAGGAAACGCCCGGATGCCACCATTGTGAGGATCGGCCGGAGGACACGGTGGAGCACACAGTGGAGGTGTGCCCCGCTTGGGCGGAGCCCCGCCGTGTTCTCGTAGCGGCGATCGGCGGCGGCGACCTCTCGCGCCCGGCCCTGGTGCAAGCCATGGTCCGGGGCGAGGAGGAATGGGACGCCGTCGCCTCCTTCTGCGAAGCAGTGATGCTAGCGAAGGAGGTGGCGGAACGCGAGAGGGAGAGAACCTCTCGTCCCAGCCGCCGCGGGAGGCGCTCCGGGCGTCGGGGGTCCCGCGATGACCTCCGGCCACCGTAGACGCGGGCCTGTGGACGGTGAGTGATGGGCTAACTCGCCGTCCGTCCATCTCACGACGAAAACAGGCCGTGTCGACGGCGCGTTCGTGTTCCACGCGCGCCTCAAAGAGATGTCAGCAACATGGGAGGGGCCCGAAAGGGCCGACGCCTGTCGGGGCCGCGGGTAGTCCTCTGGTTATCGCGGCCTCGACAAAGAGGGCGAAGAAGGAACATGGGTGGTTTTTAGTCAGTAGAAGTCTGACACAAGAGCGGGAGGGGTTATTCGATGATTTAACACCCACCAAAAAAAAAAAAAAAAAGTGATGGAAGTTACTTATTTTGTCCCGAGACGGGGTTTGGCGCCCGTAACGTAGTGAGGGCGCTAATAGTTCGAGAGACTAAATAAGTAATTTACCCGAGGTAAACACTGTGCTTTTAATTACGAATACGAGGAAAATAAGAACATAAATTACTTATTAACTAAAGAAAAAATTTGTGTTGATCGAATGTTGTCGCTTTCCCGCTTATTTTGTTTTTTTTTTATCCTCTGGTGACCAGCTAAACAGCCAGTATTTTTCGTGTTCATCATTAAAGTCATTACTTTAATGATGAACACGAAAAATACTGGCTAAGATTTTCTCGAAATCTATGTCATTTTAGAGAAATAGTTAAAACCAAACTATATTAAAGTCTTAATATAATTTTATTCGTAAGAACTTTATGTAAACATGGTTCATTATAAATGTGAAAATGGAACAAGTTTATTTTTAATCATTTAACAGCTTTCACTTAAAAGCGATTCTCCCTAGGGCTGAAAAGTAGTACTTTCAACCCGCTCCGCAGGCATGTTATGACCTACTTTCAGAGTATGAGGAATGAAAAAGTCTTTTCACACTTATTAAAAAGGCGTAAATACGCCATTAGCCACAATAAACAAATGATGATGAAGCGATGATCTCTGTGACCTTCCCTCGTAGTATAACTAGCAAGTTCCATACTGCTTCAAAACAACAGACGAAAATATCTCATCATGGCTTGATTTAGTTTACGTGTAACAAAAAAAAGAAAACTACAAAACATTTTTTTTTTAAATGTTTTGCAATATTGTAATGTGTTTATTTTCAAAAACTTTTTGAGTCTCAAAGGATCTGTGAATATGTGTTTTAAATAGAATTTCAATGTGATTTAAGAAGCATGGTGAACGCCGCGCGACACGCCGTGAACAGGATAGTTGCACAGAAGTACCTAATTTTTAAGACTATTAACTCCTCGCGCGCCTTACGAGCACCATCTGTACATAAAACAATGGCTTTTTAATTGTGTCTATAATAAGGCGCTCAATCAGTTATGCAAGGTGATTCAGAGCAAGGATAATCATATGCCTAGCCTTTTCCCTACGATGTTGGGGTCGGGGTCGAGTTCCACTCTAACCGAATGCAGCTGAATACCAGTAATTTTCATGCAGCGACTGCATATCTGACCTCCACAACCCATTTAGTACGATACCCCTTGGCTTACCAAGGGGTATGAAAGGGACCTGAAAGTTTGACAAGGAGTCTTAAGTGTAAGTCTTAGTGGATGTCAAACTTTCAAGCCACTGACTACCAATCACGACTCAAAATAAAATCACACGAGTGTGTGAGTGTGTATAATGTTTGTTACTTCTTCACATAAAAACTACAGAACGGATTTGGAAAAAAATTGGTACACAGATAGTTTTTAACCTGGATTAACACTTAGGATTTAAGTTTTTATCGCGATTTTATCTTCCCGTGGGATAATTTTCGAGTTGTAGCGGGTGAACAGCTAGTAGTAAATAAGGTAAATATACCGTTTTTTAATCTTAATGATAAAAAATTAACTTACGAGAAAATCGGCGAAATCTTCGCCCGGAGCCTCTTCCACTCATTTCCCCTCAAGAACAGCACAGAGCCCGCCAGGGGATCCACGTCCTTATTAAAGAAGAACCCTCGGTCCGTGAAGTGCTGGAAGTCATTGACGCACACTCTTCGGATCAGCTCGGGGTCACGAACCACTAGTGTCCGCTGGTAGAACTGGTGGCAGCCTGAAATGTATGGATACGATCCTTTATTTATTTATTTAAACAGATACTTGCTGCACTTACAGTTTACACCAACGCGTGCAGAAAACCAACATAACATACACTAACTCAGAAATTGTATGCAATAATTAAGCTTTATTGCTATATTTATCATGAGTAAGTGACTTACTCTCGGACTGCAAGTTGCTCAAAACAGATATCGCGGTCCAGGAACACAAAGGGCTAAGAAGGAACATGGGTGATTTGTAGTCAGTAGAAGTCTGACACTCCGCTCCGCCTCCAGCAGGAGCAGTCATTTGATAATTTATCAAACACAAAAGAGATTACCTTGCGTCTGTCATACATCGTTGTGAAAAAAAACTAAGAAAGATTAAGAGCAAGCAACATACTCAAGTCATAGTGTTTTAATTTTTTAGTGCAATCAATAGTTTTTTTGTAAATCGCATATTCTTATTCCTGAATATAATTTTGTATGGTGATAAAAAATCGGGCTGGACAGTCCTTATATACTATTTGAAACGTATAGTTACCCTACGAAATTAAGAGCGTGCATTGCGGGGAGTGACGCAAGCTCGCCCTAAGAACTTTGTACCTAATGGAGGGCTAGCCAATTGCTATCATTTCCAGACCCTGGGCAGCTACTTAGCCTAAAACTCACTTTGCGGGACCTGGGCATCAAATCAACACCTGATGCTCTGCAATATCGCTTGTGATCACTAAACCAACGGGACAGTCAATCTAATGTTCATTGATCGATTTTGTGATGAGGGCAATCTAAGTTGCACGACTTCAATTGACTTCATTAATCTGCAATTCCTTTTCCCAACGTTGGAGTCGGTTGCCAGTCTAACCGGATGCGACTGCATATTAGAATTTTACATGGAGCAGCTCAACCTGTTTGACTTCCAGCAGGGCTATTGCGTATCTTTTAAATGACAGTGGCTAACCTATAGTGCCTATCAATTACTGTCAAATGGTTCCATTTTGTACTAAACCATAACCAATTTGGCAGTTAATCCATAGAGAATATGATAGCCACTGTCATTTAAAAGATACGCAATAGCCCTGCAGAACCCATTTACCATTACCACACCCATTACCCATTTTTCATTTTCATTATTTTTTTTATTTTTTTTTTACCCATTTTTTTTTTTTGACTGGCCTGTTTGTCTAGTGGTTAGTGACCCTAACTGCTATGCCGGAGGTCGTGGGTTCGATTCCCACCCAGGACAAATGTTTGTGTGATGAGCACGATCATTTGTTCTGTGTCTGGGTGTAATTATATCTATAATATGTATGTATTTAGAAATATATAAGTATGTTTACCAGTTGTCTAGTACCCATAACACAAGCTCTGCTTAGCTTGGGACTAGATGGCGTTGTGTGATAGTTGTGGAATATTATTATTATTATTTAGTACTGGTTTATATACCCCTGACTACCTATAACAACTGTCAAAGATCTACTAATGATAACCGGGATCAAAGTAAACGGCTTAACTTGCTTTTCGAGGCACGAAGGGTCAGCTTCGATCGATTGCATTATTTGGTTTGGAAATTCAAACATTCCACACCCCAAAACATAAATTAGAAAAATTAAAACGAATAAATTTCATAATTCGCGAATTCATGCAGTAACTAATGCCTATGTGTGCGTGGTTGATGCTCTTTACACATGGTCAGCACGCAGGGAAACCGGTGTCGCGGAAATAAAAGTGTAAACAATATAACGTCACAAAACATCGTTCCTGTTTTCTCCGAAAGGGTAGACAGACTTGAATATTACACTATCTGGAAGCACCATCAACTACCTAGCATTTTGTAATCTATGTTGGGTCGGCTCATACTCTAACGAGATGCGGCTCAATAGGTAGCAGTATTTATATGGAGCGACTGCCTATGTGATTCTACAACCCAGTTAGAACCTACTGGGAAATACGACACCCATTAGTAAACCTGATTGTCAGTACTAACATTATAAAAAGGATGAAGGTAATCTCTGAAATTAATGACCCCAATAATTTTTTTTTTCACTGATAGGAAGATTAGGTAAAAGGAGCTACTAGCAGACGTCGTCCTGCCCGGACAGCAACGCCACCTACCGGGTCCAATTGTGTTTTCAAACCATCCAAGAACCTATTGAAATATTCCCAGAAAGTTTCATCCAAATCGGTCCAGCCGTTTAGGAGTTCAGTGACACATACGTACAGTAGAATTTTTGTGTGTTTTCTAGTTGGTTCGAGAATGGTTTAGATTCACAATTGGAGCCGGTAGCTAGCGCTGCTGTCCGGGCAGGACGACGTCTGCCAGGTCCACTAGTTATACATATAATATAGTAAGATGGGTTGTAAACCACATTTATATCATGCATATTATCTGAGCTATCACAATTTTTGCAGATAAAGTCCCGGGCGAAGTGCCAGTTGCCAAGCTTCACCAGAATTAATCAAACTCGGAAATCCACGGTCAACGGTCGCACTTATAACCACTAGAACAAAGATACAGGCATACATACATACACGCCAAACACACAACCCCGCCGCAGTCGGGTAATAAACCAATTCAATTCATTAATGTAATAATTATGCGATATGATGTAAAGGCCACTGATCGATTGAATAATTGTTCACGGCCTGGTTACGGCGACTCGTTTGTTCATCCATGAGATCACATGGTTCTCGTATAGCCAGGTTTTGGTAAAAACCAGCAGTTCTTATGAGCCGGCGACGGCCATGCGACCACTGTTGGTCGGTCACGTTTCAGCTACATGTTATCAATGTGCACGTGAACTGCATGCAATTGTTAATGAAATTCTAGGCATAGATATATTTAATCCAGATAATAATAATAATGTATGACTTGCGTGGTGGTTGGATCAAGGGCCCTTGATTCTGTGTCAAGGGCCTAATTCAGAAGGCGAATTAGGCCCTTGATCCTGGATCCTGGTTTCTGGAGCTCTAACCACAGGTATAAAAATTAATCTACACCAATATTATAAAGAGGAAAGATTTGTTTGTTTGTAACGAATAGGCTCCGAAACTACTAGACCGATTTGAAAAATTCTTTCACCGTTGGTAAGCAACACTATCCCCGGGTGACATAGGCTACTTTTTATTCCCGTATTCCCACGGGAATGGGAACTACGCGGGTGAAACCGCGTGACGTCCGCTAGTAAATAATAAATCTGGCCGCACGGTTGGTGCAGTGGCTGAGCGATTGAACTGCTGCGTTGCGTGTCGCGGGTTCGATCCCCGCACGGAACAAATATTTGTATGGCCTACAGATAGTTGTTTCGGGTCTTCGTATTTGTGTTTGTTAGTTTAAATGTTTGTGAAAGCGCCCACTATACAGGAGATTCCTAGTGTGGGGCAACGTTGATAAAAAAAAAATACCGAATTGGTGTTGATCGGCAATATTATTATTAGTTATCGGGAATATTATTATTATTATAACTTTATCGCTACACTAATAGTCACGCACCTTCCCAGCAGGGCTATTGCGTATCATTTTAAATGTCAGTAGCTATCAGTGTCAATCGATTAACTGTCAAATAGTTATGATTTGGTATAGTCTAACCATTTGACAGTTTATTGATGGACACTATGGCTATCGTTAAAGAGATATGCAATAGCACTGCAGATCACAAATGTAACAGTCATTGATTGATGTATTATATTTTATTAGTTTGTCATTTTGCATTCATTCATAATTTTTTTTTTACTGCCTTTTAGGTAAAGTGTTCGCAAGCGCGACTGCTAAGAAAGAGGTCCTGGATTCGATTCCAATGTATACCAAAATACTATTGGGATTATCCATCAGGAATTTCTCTGTAGCTGCCACGGAGTCTGGATTTGAGCCCGGACGATGGCAATAGGCCCACCCCTATTTTGTTTTAGGGGGAGGGGGGATCATCAAATAGCTCCTCCCGCTCTGGGCAGAGCGAAAGGTAGTGTCAGACTTCTACTGACTAAAAACCACCCATGTTCCTTCTTAGCCCTTTGTGTCGAGGACGCGGTATCTCTTTCGTACAACCCGCAGCCTCGACGGGATAGGCTCACCCCTACGACTACGATCCTTTATTTCAAATCTGTATTTCTTTTCGTTCGACCACGTTCATATATTATATCAGGTCACACACCGGAAAATATAAACTTATTAAACAAGAAACTTCACTCACCTAAGTATCTCTTATCCTTGTACGTATCATAGATCCTTTTAAAGCACATGCCTCCTTGCTCCTTGAACATCACGACGGATAGAATATGTCCCACGATGGGCCATCCCGGAGGCGAGAACACCCCCCTCGACGTCCAGTAGTCATGGTCGTAAGTCGTGACGGCCAAAACAACGGCCAAACTCAGTCCACAAGCGAAAATATACCATAACACTATCGAACCGAAGGTGTAATATCGAAGAAGCCAAGCCAGAAGGACCACGAGTCGCACCGATGTACGTTTGAACCCAAACATTTTGGTGTTTATGTTTGTGACATTATTTCGTAAACTGATCTGATCTGCAATGTGAATTGTAATTGTATTTATGTTAAATTAAGGGAAGACTTTTTCCTTATACTTGAAGAATACACATTATTTAACTTTAATAATAACTACATGTATCATAAATTAAAATTAAACAAAGTTTTTCAAATAAGAACATCAAGTTCGAACTTGAATCTAAACTGTACTTTTAAATTCAATGACATTATCATTTTATTCAGGGGGCTTTTGCCAAACTTTTAGCCTAAAAGCACTCAATGAATATTTTAAACACAACAAAAATCATCCCTATCAAAAACAACTAAAAGTTACACAAATAAATAATAACAGGTGTCCATAAACTTTTAAGCACTTTTAGAAGTCCATTTTACATTTAAATCACTCACACAATTTATTTCAAAACTGCAATCCTTTTACACTCACGCAGGGGCGCACTTGTCCATTTTTAATTTATATTATTTTTTATTAAAATTATTTTAAAATGGTTCAGTTCGCGGTAAATAGCGCTCGCGGCCAGCGCCCGCGCACAATGTGGCCAAATGCGTTAACAAGAATCATGCGCAATCTGTGATGCTGTAAGAGAGAAAGTTGAAACAGGGCCGCATTCGGTAGCCGTCTATGTGACACGTTCATTTATAATGCGTTGTTGAGATGATTTCGTACTTGTCATATTTCCCTACAGCCTTAATGATGGAAATCGGACACAACGGATTCATCATAAAAGTAGCCTAAATCGTGTAAAATTAATTTCATTAAAATAATTCTAAATGTATCTACTTTCAAATGACAACCAAAGAAATAAAATAAAAATGTCAATAGTACGAGTATATCTATCTATTCTTTATGAATAAAAAGAAAAGTCCTGACTAACTGACAACAACTCCCAACCCAAACTCTTGGACCTATAAATCTGAAATTTTGCGCAGAGCCTAAATTTTATCCTCAAATTGCTCATACAAATATAAAGCAGACAAATACAGTCAAGCCGTAAGTATTAAATAAAATCTAGGAAGAATTACTAAGCCAATAATCCTGGAATAAAATCTGAATTTAGCAAGGTTTTACCACCAAAAATCTCATAGTAAATTCAAGTTGTTAAGTAAATTCGTAACTCAACAAGGAACATTGTAATATCCATGCAAATTAGTCAACTTTAGTTGCTCGTAAAATCTTTGTTGTTGATTACCATTTTATTATGATACAAAAATATTACTATATTATTAATAATATTATAATAATAATATATATTAATAATCGCCGCGCAGCGAAAGCGATCGGACGTGTATATTGTTGTGTGTAAATTCACTACGTTTTTGTCTCACTTGATGGGTACGAAATGTAACGGCTGCGATGCCGATATTACCGACAGTGGGTATATGGAGTGTTCTCAAGGAAAGTGTAAGAAGCGTTACCATCCCAATTGTCTGGCTGTGACGACGGAGAAGTATGAGGCGTTTACAGAAGAATACAAGAATAAATGGGTGTGTCCATTGTGTGTAAGCACTTTTCCAAAACGAGGGAATTCGGATACGCCAGTTCGAGGAACCATAATCACAATGGATAAAACTTTTACGGCTGGTGCGAGTGACTGCTATGTAAACACTCAGCGCGGTAGTCGTCACAAACAGAATGATTCAGAAATTGAACACGATAATGGACCATGTGAAGGACTACGGGAGTTTCGATTGGAAATAATAGCACGACTGGATGAACAAATTAAGCAGTATGCATTGCTTCAAGATAGATTTATCAAGACAGAGACTGAACTGCAAGATTTGAAAAAGATTATGAAGGTAGTTCAAGAAAAGGCAAATAAAGTAGATACGTTAGAGGAAAACATCAAAGAGTTATTAAAATCAAATGAACTCCTACGAGCACCTATTACTATGGAAAGTCCAAAGCTGGATAGTACAGAAGGATTTGCGGCGCCTAAGGGCCGAATAATGCCATCATCTAAAACATTTGTTGAAATTCTTAACCAAAATCAAAAGAGGGTAACTGGCAATTCCACCAATATTAGACCAATCAAAGAATGTGCGGCCACGAAATCCACAAGTTCAGTATCGGAGGACAACACGCCACTGTCAATAAACGAAGTGAGTGACATGAGTACTAGTTTGGGGGTGGTAGCTGAGGAAGAGAAAAATAGTCTAAATAAAGAAGAAAACTGGGCAGTCGTAAATAGGAAGAAAAATCGATACTCTAATAAAGACGTGAAAAGAGGTGGAAGTACTACCATAAATGAAATTCAAGGAACAGAAAAAAATAAATATTTACACGTCTGGCGTCTACAGAAGGAGACTAAGGAAGAAAGCTTAGAGTTATACGTAAGAAACATATGTGGATTGAGAACACCTGTTAAAGTAGAACGAATTAAACATAAAACAGAAAGGGATTACGCATCTTTTATGATTGGTGTACCGGAGAGTAAATACGACATATTATGTCAACCTGAGAATTGGCCAATAAATGTGGAGTTCTGTGAATGGGTTTGGTTTCGTAGACCTTTCCAAAAACCAAAAACCTCGGAATAAATCTACCATAAACATATATTATCAGAATGTAAGAGGACTGCGAACTAAGTTAGAGGAGTTTTATGCAGGAATCTCAAGTCAGAACTCGGATCTATTTGCAATCACGGAAACTGGCCTAAACGAATCAATTTGTGATACGGAATTAATCCCTCCTGGATTTAATATAATACGATGTGATCGAGCGGATGGAAGAAAACAAGGCGGCGCGTGTCTCGTGGCCACACCGCGAATCGAGCTGAGGCGGGTACCTGTGCCGAACGAAGTAAAAATTGATGACCATGTTTTTGAACTAGTAGGTGCCACTGTTTATTTACGTAATAGGTTTTTGTTTTTTATATGTGTTGTCTATATCCCACCAAATAGTAGTGAAAATGAATATGGGTTGTTATTTAGAACGATTGAACAATATTGTAATAATTATCGTGAAGTGGTAGTGATAGGGGATTTTAATTTATATTCGTGTACTACAAGCATTAATTCATATTATGAGTTTCTTATGACATATTGTGGGTTTACCCAGAGCAACAGAGTTACTAATTGCATTGATCGCTGTTTGGACTTAGTATTGAGTACATTTGAGGAGGGGGAGTGTGTGAGTGTACGCGCGGCGGAGGCGCCGCTCGTGCCGGTGGACGCTTATCACCCGCCGCTGGAGGTGTCCGTCAGCCCGTGTTTACGTACAAATACCTACTTAGAGCCAAGGAGCACATCGGCATCGGAAGCGCCCACGCAATATGTTAGTTGGAATTTTAATAAAGCCGATTTTTTCCTTTTATACTCAAAGATCGCATCCATCGATTGGACTCCTTTATATAACTTAGATTTAGATAGGAGTTTAAAGTATTTTTATGACACGATGTATTCAATTATAGATGACTGTGTTCCCAAGAAAAAGCGAAGTCGTGTACGCTCGAGGTACATTTACCCCGAGTGGTATACGGGTGAGATAATTCGCGACATAAAACTCAAAGCTGCTCTTCATAAAAAATATAAAAGTAGTGGTTTGAGGAATGATTACGAAATGTTTGCTCAGTGTAGGACCCAAGTAAAAGGAAAGATTTTGGTAGCACAGGAACAATATCGCCAACGTATGCAAAACCAAATGTCGAGCGACCCTAAATCTTTTTGGGCTTATGTTAATTCTAAAAGAGGTAACACTGGCAGCCAAAAGATTTTAAAGAACGGACAAGCCTTGACATGTGAACAAGCGGTTCAAGAATTTGCTGAATATTTTTACTCAGTGTACAATGTAGATAAACCTAGATTAGATGTAGATGCGGCGATAGTGGAAGCGGGCAGTCGGAACGGAGCAGGGCGGGTTCATCTTGACAGCTTGGAGTTGGATGACGTGGTTCGCGCCTTGCAGAAACTTAAGCCGAAAAAATCGTCAGGGCCTGATGGTATTCCGCCGTACATTTTTAGGGACTGTCGAATGAGATTAGCGAGACCACTATTGCACATCTACAATCTTTGCCTTAAATCAGCTGTATTTCCTGAGATGTGGAAGAGTACCCGGGTCATACCGGTACCGAAGGGAGGTTCGGGAACTAAAGTTGTAGAATACAGACCGGTCGCAGTATTGTCAACAATGGCTAAAATATTAGAATCTGTTATTCATAGGAGCGTTTTTCAGCAAGTTAGCTCGCAACTCACAGACGCGCAGCATGGATTTAGGCCAACTAGAAATACTACCAGTAATTTACTTGGCTACATGGCAGATGTGGTGCCAATAGTAGATAGTGGGGGACAAGCCGATACTGCATATTTCGACTTTAAAAAAGCGTTCGATTTAGTCGATAATGACGTGTTACTGAAAAAGTTAGCAGGGGTCGGTTTCACCCCGCATTTACTTAAGTTTTTTGCTAGTTATATGAGTAACAGACAACAGTATGTTGACTATGCAGGATATCAATCGAAAGCATATTATACTAGATCTGGGGTAAGTCAGGGAACGAATCTAGGGCCTCTGGAATTTCTAATAATGATTAATGACCTACCAAACGTTGTGCAAGATGCTAAGTGTTTACTGTTTGCCGACGACCTCAAGCTTTATCTCCCCATCACAAACGTGAATGACTGTGAAAGACTGCAGAGAGATATAGACAGAGTGGTAGCTTGGAGCAAGAGTAATCTCCTGCAGTTTAACACATCTAAGTGTGTGACCATAAGTTTCTCGCGTGCACACACACCCATCACATTCACTTATACGGTGGACGGGGTGCCGATGGATAGGGCTACTGAAGTGAGGGACTTGGGAGTTCGTTTCACCACTGGACTCACATTTCGTGATCATATAGTTATGATATGCAAAAAAGCATATAGAAACCTAGGTTTTGTGCTTAGAATGGTTAAAGGCTTCACAAATATTAAAGCTATAACGGCATTATATAATGCTTTAGTAAGAAGCCAACTAGAATGTAACGCAGTTATCTGGGCTCCACATGAAACTAAGTATAGTCTCATGTTGGAGCGAGTACAAAATAAATTTATTAGGTATAAATATATGAGGGAATACGGGGTATATCCATTTTATCCATTGATGTATCCAACTCTATCTTGGGAATGGTCGGATATAATGAACTAAGGGTCAGGAGGCAACTCACACTAGTGACTTATATTTTTAAGGTAATTAGAGGGAAGATACACAATGCAGATATATTGCGAAGGGTGGAGCTAGTCGTGCCGGACAAGTATGTGGGTCGTCGTCGTCAGCCGCGGTTGCTGGTAGAACCGCGCGCGCGAACTAACTTGCTGCGCGAGGCGCCGCTAACGCGCGCGCTCCGCACTCTCAACCTCATTGCCGAGGACTTGGACATATTCTGTTGCGCTTTGGGTGAATTTACAAGAACTGCTACTTATAGAATTTGCTATGTTAAAACTATTTAAATTTTAAGTGTGCTACAATATCGCATTGGGTCTAGCCTGTAAGGATATTTGTATGTTTTGAGTAAATAAATAAATAAATAAATAAATAAATTACAGTGAGATTTTTCGTCAATCTGTCGTATTTATCTGCGGTAGTAAAACGTTTTTCATGTGTGCGTAAGTGTGTAATGTTTTTACTGTCGAGTTCGGCCCTGTGGTGTTTTAGGTTTATTACATCACTGTCCTCTAAGGTCCGGTCGGCGGCATCTTAACCCACATTTAGTATTTAATCTACTTATGCCTGTCCTGTCTTCTTTAAGTTAAGATGATCAGCGATATGTATGAGCTCGAGTTTGGAAGGTCGCCGAACTGAAAGTGGGGCTGACATTGCCGCATTGTGCTTCAGAAATATATCGCTGCTAAGTGACAGGTGTACAGGCACTTTTGCTTGTCACATCTGTAGTGTTCTTTCAACGTATTCGTGCTGTAAAAAGGAGGCTATATTTGCGACAGGAGCTGAATAAGGAACTGGAGTATTGGAGTTTTTGGGGTGCAAAAAAAAACGTGCTTAGTTTAGTCGTAACAGAGTCTATATTCTAGTCTTTGAGTCGTCTTCTCTCTTCAAATAATCTGTGATTATCGTGCAACCGGCTTTACTCTAGATCAACTCAATAATCAAAAGCTATTATTTGAGGATACACGGGAACAGAAAAACATAGATCGGTGGTCATTGGGCATTGATCGATACTATAATCGTCAATTCAGTTTCCTACCTAAATCACGAGATGCATAGCACATTACTGCTGTAATGACATGACATTTGAATGTTCTAATTTAATTCATGGCATTTTATATTTAAATTTAAATCAAATGACGTTTTAATTATTATAGTTATTTGCCAATGTTTCATTTTTATCTACCACGGTGTAATTAATACAATTGTGTTTTTAATTATAAATGATTGTTGCAATTAATTTTATAATAATGTTAAAACACAGTCTAAGTTGACATTTGCATGTCTCAAGGCGTAATATGGTTGAATTATGCTCTATTTTTAACAACTTACATAATTACGCATAGCAAATAAGTTATTTTGAAATTAAAAAAAAAAGTCGCCCATATTATGACCAAATCGAAATAACGATTTGTGTCCATTCCATTTGGCATTCAAATTAATGGCGACGTGCCGAAACCCACGTTCGGAAGACATAAACGCACTCCTCCCAAAAAAAGGCGATTGCTAGAAGACGCGAAGTTTCTCAACTAATTTCCAACCCGAGGTCACGTGAACACATAGGTTTTAAACTAGCAAATCTTATGAAACCGTAGTAACGGACGGCAATTTAGTTCCATAATTGTTTAGTGCAATATTTTAATACCGCTTTTATGAAGTCGGTCAAGGTCGAGTTACGTGAAAGAAAGTTTGAGGTCTATACAGTGTGATTCTTTATAATGTGCACATATCGAAATGGGGGAATCTATGCTTAATTTTATCGACGGAAAAATTATTAAAAAAATCTAAATATTTTTTAATATTTTATATGGAATTTTTAAAAATTTTGTCTGCTACTGTGACCCCAGTGTAAACAAAACGGTGTAACTTTTAAACTAAATTATCTATCGCGATGAAACAAACTCCATAATGATTGGAAGCAATTAGGCGTCCTCGTAAAATGAAAATTGTGGAAAAAAACTACCCTCAATTGAAAATAAACACGTTTTTTGATCAAAAAAACTTTTTTTTTTCATAACTTTTTACATAAAATTGTTTCATCGCGATAGATAATTTAGTTTAAAAGTTACACCGTTTTGTTTACATTGGGGTCACAACAGCGGACAACATTTTTGAAAATTCCATAAAAAATATTAAAAAATATTTAGATTTTTTTAAATATTTTTTCCATCGATAAAATTAAGCATAGATTCCCTCATTTCGATATGTGCACATTATAAAGAATCACACTGTATGTTAATCAAGTGCTGATTTAGTGGGCTGTGGTATTTTTAGTGGTTTTGTGTTACTAAACTGGGTTCCTATTCATTGTTTGTAATCTTTGTGCATTTTGTTCAAGAGTCATGCACTCGGGTAGTTTTCGTCATGTAGACCCCGGACATTTTTTTATGTAAACACAGATGAGGTCGACCATAGAACAAACTGACCCCAAAGGAGCCCATTAACTCGCGACTTAAATAAATTGGGGTCGTATGAACTTGGAAACACAAACCACCACGACTTAATGTGTTAGGTTCTACCACGGATAGTGGTACCGCGCTGTCTGCTAAATAGACGATAGATCGCCTGAGTCAAAAAAATATGATTCTAATTAGTCCGTCACTTAGATTATCAAAAAATATTGGATGCGCCTTTTTTCTTTTATCAAATTAATAAAAATTGACGAAGATAAAACGCGTCAAAGATCATGAGTCCCGGTCACTCCCTGTTGTGACGTCATTTGTAGGCAAAAAATGTACCAACATATTGTGACGTTTTCGAGGAGTTCACGAGTTTTCGAAGCATCATAATTTATTCATTTTGTCATAATTTTTTGTTTATGTGAAAAAAGAAAAAATACGTGTTCAATATTTTTTGGAAATCTATCTGACGGACTAATTAGTTTTTTTATGTCCGATCCCCTATTATGTAAATACGTTGACCTGGCCTCCTAGAAGGTTCTGTGATGGTCATTCCTTTTTTGACCATTTATAATAGGAGTAACTAACTAGGGGTAATATAATTCTCGAGTTTAGTAGCAGATCTATAACTTCAAAGAATTAACAAATAATGGAGATAGCAGGTCGTCGGTCGTACGATCTTTGTTGACGTTTGCAAACAAGTAGCGCAGAATTGTGACCTTTCGGAGTAATAGAGAAAAGGTTTTGCTGAGTAATGTGGCAATAACCCACCTTTTGGCTTCGCCGCAGTCAGGTAAGAACGGGCTATTAATTAAAAAAAACTTGAGAGGTGTCAAGGGACACCCGGATGGAACGAAGTTAAAGTCTATCGCAAACAGCACAAGAATGACCAAAAGAATTAATAATAATAAAAAATAAAAAAATAATATATATATTAATAATATATATATTAATATATATATTAATAATATTATATATATATATATTAATTATAATTATAAATTTAAAATATAAAATATCTGGCTTGCTTTCTATAAGAGAGAGAGAGAAAGACAGAGAAACATGCGACGCCGCACAGCTTACAATAGCTTACTATAGCAAAAAGTGTCGTGACAACTTTTCGTAAGATTTTTTTCCGTCTAGCCCCCTTTCACATCGCGCGATAAGGAACTTCGTTCCAATTAGCAAATGACATTAGACATGGCGCCAGCTTTTTGGGCAAATTACCGGCTGACAGCATTGAGGAACAGTTTTTCGATACCCTTATACAGTTTCTTGTTACTTTATAGTTTTTAATGAATGTACATCGCTCTCAAAACGGTGAAGGTAAAACATCGTGAGGGTACACGTCTTAGAACCAAAAAAATCGAAGACATGTGACATGATTTACCAACCCGCACTGGGCCCGCGTGGTGGATTATAACTAGTGGAGTTCAAAGTTGCTTTAAGGCAATCACTTGCTTAATGCTTAATGCTTTATACTTTAAGCTAGCCTTTTTATATGTTTTATTAAAGCACGTGATTTTTAAACGCGTAGGCATATCATGATGCCACTCACCGCGCTTGCTTTAAGTCAAGTGACATATAGCAAGCGCGGTGAGTGGCAGCATGCATGAGTGCGATGTAAAAGCAATAAGCAAATAGCACCTTGTGAGAGCCATGATAGCATTTGCTTTATGTTATGTGTATTAAGCACGGTGCTTTATTTTGCTATATGATATATTAACCACCACTAATTATAACCCATCCCTCTCCTAGAGAGGAAGCCTGAGTCCCTGCAATTCCCATTGCATCATTATCATCAGTAATGATGATAATGTACATAGTTAGTTTACTCTATAACAGTTTAATTAGTCATAAGTCATTACCTTACCTACATGCATATACTTACGTGTTGGACGATAGTCGCACTGTAAGGAAATACTTGCTAATCTTTGACGTAATAATCTCGGAAAGGTAAATATCACATCACAGACGGAAACAAATGTCTACACGTAATGAAGTCGATCCGAGAAAGGATAGGCAGACACGTAGGTCTTACTACGTTCGTAGACGCGACCACAGATTGAATAATGACGAAATGAGGTAGCTTGTGGTTGCTGAACATTGTATTTAACTCTATAGTGTGGTCTACCACAAAGGTTTCCAACTGTGATTAGTAGTGTGCAAGCCTCCTTCGTTCGTCCAGTGGTGCGCATGTCGGACAGCGGGTTTTTAGGGTAATCTATCATGAATTTCTCGCTAGCAGCCACAGAGTCTGGATTTCTGCTTGGTTGATGACTAGGCTAGCTCCCTATAACATGGAAGTCAAACATAGATGGCGAAAAATGTGGATGTATTAATAGGCAAGTGCTGTTGTACTGCTGTTTCACTACTCGAGGATTACAAGTGTGATTATGTTAGGTAAAGAATAGGACAAATGAAACTTTGACACCAAGGGAGACATACAAAGTTAATTCGTCGTATTGAGAAATCAGTCCATAAGGTGGTCAATATAGAAGTTTCTGGGCCCGAATAGGGCTGGCCGTGGTAAAATAAATTAGGCAATCAGGAGAAGCATACCTAATCAAGTACTGGTAAGTGATAGGTGATGCTACTTGACAAAAGAAATGTAATTAGCCCGTCAGATAGATTTCCAAAAAATATTGAAAAAAAGAAATGTAATTAGCCCGTCAGATAGATTTCCAAAAAATATTGAAAAAAAGAAATGTAATTAGCCCGTCAGATAGATTTCCAAAAAATATTGAAAAAAAGAAAGAAAGAAAGAGTATTTATTGATTTCACACAGGACAGACACGATTTATTGGACACATATTTTTTTCTTTTTGCACGTATACAAACAATGAAGATGATACAGTGCTTTGAAAACTCGTGTGACATTTTTTACCAGCGACTGACGTCACAAGCCCGCACTCAAATCTTTGACGCGTTTTATCTTCGTAATTTTTTATTGATTTAATAAAACAAAAAAATACGAATCCAATATTTTTCGATAATCTAACAGACGGACTAATTAGGATCTTGTGTTTTTTTGTCAGGAAACATTCCTATTGTGTGACTGATGACTTCCATCACAGTCATCAGTCAATACACCACACCTAGATAATAATGGTCGAGTCGATGGGCTCACATCTTCATGGAAAATACCGAAAAGACTTATAGAAAAGCAATTTCTATTACAGAAAAACCAGAGCATTTCCTCAGCGCTTTTGCAGCAACTAAATCAATAACCGCATTCAAGGAAACAAACTCACAATAAAAGTAAATCATTAGTGCTTACGTGAGGAAAAGTGCAGCACAATGAGGAAATCGATGGCTTCCAGCGATCTTACCATAATAGCTGAGCAATTTTTATAGAGCCGCTAGTGGCATAATTCAAAGCAAATATAGTCGCGAATAAGCAGTCGGGTGCCACTGTGAGCGGGTAACGTGAAGCGGAGCGGAGTGATTGTGGAACATGCATTTACCAGTATGTTAATTGTGTGTTGTGTGGATGAAGTCCTTAAGAATTTCCAGATCATTTTCAAATGTTTACATTACTCTAGTGATCCAGGTGTCATATTTATTGTTTCAGCCGAAAAACGTCCACAACATGTACATAGCCCATCGACGTCGGTTGAGAGGTCATCAGTCCACCTAATGGGAAGGCTTTCAGAGCAACGTCAACGCATGTTTTTTTTGTTATATTTGAACTTTTAGTTATTTTAAGCCACCATGGCTATGTCTAAATCTGCTTACAGACCACACAAGTATATGAAAGGAGGAAAAATGTGTGCAAAACTAAGCAGGACGAAATATTAGGCTATGGGATGTTCTTATCATTGTTATAGATCATTCAAAAACTGAATCGAGTATTTCAGAATTCTCATATATTAGTAGGCATCATCTGCCTGCCTTGGGGATCGGCTACCATATTTTAGTAGAATGAATATCATTGGTGCATTTTCAAATCGCTAGTCGCAGACGCGACGGTGGGACCTTGTCGTAACCTCATTTTTTTGGTCGAAGATATCGTCGAACCGTTACGGAGGTTTATAATTCACTCATAAAACAGCACATTATATAACATGGCTTATGTACACATATATATCATGTCTCTGCCCATTTTTGATGAGCAGATGGTCGTGAACTAAGAATTAATTTAGTAAGCAATTCGGATTTTTATATGAAACGATAATTTTATTTGTTGTTATATTTACTGGAAGTGTCGACTGATCCCGCAGGTCCATTTTATGTGGGTCAAGTTGACCAAAGACTCCCAGACTAAAATATGTCACTCCACTCGCATAATAAAATAACCTAACTTAGATACAAATAAAACAAACACAATATAATTAGTAAAATTATTTATTTCAATAATTATGAACACACGGCTCGGAAAACGATTTACGGCCCTTTCATTTTGAATAAAGCCTTTAGACCGTTGGAAATTTAAAGGCTCGATTTTTCCATTACAGTAATTTGGGATCCCTGCTAGTAGTTCGAAGAATGTGTTAAGAACTGCATCGATGTTTTACCCAAGTTTGGTTAAAATATCAGCTTGGAACCGAAGGGACAAGTCAGACTGGTCCTATCAGTTTTGGGCTCGAGGATCAAGTTTAAAACCAGTTTTGTACCTCAGGACGATTTTGAGTTAAGTTCCGAGCTGTGAAGGTGATGAGACTTATTGAACAAAACTGACGGCTTCGGGGACTTAGGAGCTGAAGGAAACTCCGGTCTGCTCCTGGATCCAAGGCAGGAGCGGAACGGTTTCCAGAATTTCTAGAAAAAGATCATGAATTAAGAAATTGAGGTCAAGCTTAAAGAGCAGACACATCTGGACTGTCCATCTATTAATACATATTTGAAACGGGATGTTAACCATGGTTACTATTTACTATTTATGTGTTGACTCGAAATAAATAAATGGTAAACATTCCGTTACAAGTGTTAATTATAATAATTAATGTTAGTAATCATGTCAGTTTAAAAACTTCCCAGCGATCTGCCCAGCGAGGCAAATAATGTCAGCGTCTACATAAGGCAGTTAATGATGACCACGGCTGCTCTAACAAGTGTTGAGGAGAAAAAGAAGATGGACATCTTGTCCCAACTAACATGGGGTTGGCTTCCAGACCAACCGAATACAGCTGACTACGAGTACTTTACATAAGACTACCGATCTGTATATAAACATAGAACACATTTTTTCTTCACTGAAATGTATTAAAAAATGCAAGTAATTCTAAGCTAAGTTGCTCATAACGCGGCTTTAAATATATTAAATGTAGCCAGAAAGTATGACGCCGTTTTGTATAGCATTAGGATCCTATAAGCCTGGCTGCGTTATAGAAAAAAAATGAAAACATAAAAGTTAACATCTACATAACAGTCATCATCATCAGCCACTGCTTGGTATAAGCCTTCCCTTTCTTCTGGAAAAATTCCCAGTTCCGTACTTCCCAAATCCAAGTGTTGGAATCATTAACCCAGGACCTACGCAGGAAGTAGGTCCTGGTATCTTAAAACCAGAGGCCATAGGCATTTCAGTGTTTTTATTGGGACAAGTTCGCCAGACTATTCTCAAACCTGTTGATTCTGGCGCACAGGAGTTACTGAACTCCTGTGCGCCAAAAGCGCCCAGAAAATGAAGCTTGACGCAGTCTCGAGAAACAATTTAACTGTTTTGGATCCCGCAACGAAATTAGAGGCATAAAAAAACTAAAGGTTTGTAGATACTCACCACCGGATTCCGCCACGAGGATGCCGAATTGGACACCTTCCCTGACCAGAGCTGATCCGATGTCGTACTGAAACAGAACATGTCACACATCAAGGGTTTGGCAGAGGTACCTTTTTTACAGATCCACATAAAACAGAACATGGACATGTTCATTTAATTTCCCCAATAACTAAGGTGCTTCTTCATCATAGTGTCGCGTTAAGAGCCATTATTTATGTGCTAACTACTTAATGTACCAATATTTTTTTTGCTCTGCAAATCAAATAGCATTTTCGTCATTTTAAAGCAATATTGCTACAAAATATCGAAAATGTCGCAAAATTACAACATCCAATTCACAAATAATGCTACTACTTTATAATGCTTTTTCAAAATAGGCATATCATTTTGTTGGGGATTTCATAATCATATAGAGAATTTATTTCGAAATTATGCATGTGTTTAAAACATGATTAAACTTACACGTAGATAAGATAGAAATCTGTGTGTGGAAGAAACCGGTCAATACGAAGGTATGGTCGCTAGATTGTTATAAAATAAATAAGGAACCTAGCTAATAATTTGATCCATATTACAACAGCATAATGAATATAATTAAAATAATGATTACGTAAAAACGTATATCATGTGAATTTGCGAAACCCTCACGCACTAGAAGCTAATGGAATAAAATTTTGCAATGTGAAGTATAATAAGTAGGTTCGTCGACCTCCTAACCTTAATTTAGAGATAGAGACTTTTAAAGCATAATATGAGGAAGTAAAAGTGTAAATATATGCATAATAAACGTTGTCAGAAAGATATCGGTAATTCGCTATCAGCAATAAGACGGCCAAAATACCTAACCATAGAATTGGCAATATTGTAAAACCTTTGCGTTTCAATTTGCTGTCCAATATTATGTAAAGTATATATATAATTATTATATTCTACGTGTACTAGCTGGGTCCCGCCATCTTTGTCCGCGTGAAAGTTTTAAAACTACTAATGTATAACTACTACTAATTTATAATACTACTAATGTACAATATAATTCAATCATGATTCATCATCATCATCATTCTCCTGCCCTTATCCCAATTTATTTGGGGTCGGCGCAACATGTCTTTTTCTTCCATATTTCTCGTCATGTCAGTAGTCACCTTCTTCCTAGCCATATAATTCAATCATGATTATTATTAAAAAAAATGTTGTTTATCTCGGAAACAGTACCTACTTTTTATTCAGAATAACAACTAGCTTTTGCACGGGGCTTCGCTTTCACGGGAACGCTTTAAATGTAGCCTATTGACTCTCGGGGATAACGTTGCTTCCCATTGGGGAATGAATTTTCGGGATCTGGTGCCCTACTATGATGTCTTAAAACAGTCCTTACTTAATCTTATTATAGTGTGGAAATGTGACAAAATTATACAGGGTGTGTAGCGCCATCTCTTTTCCACACTGGATTAAGTATAAGTCAGGACTGTTTTTAGACGTCATGGTAGGCCTTCTGATCAGTAGATCTGGAGAACTTATAATCAATATATATAAAAATCAATTCCACTTTTCGTTGTAATTTTGTAACTCAAGAACGGGCTCACTTATCCAAACCAAATCTTTAGGCTTTGTTCGGACTATTTAGTAGATGGTATAAGTGAAGTTTGCACAAAATCGGTCGAGCGAGCATTTATCACATTTTTTGTAACAAATTAATTCAATAAATGGCGGATCATTTTGTTAATGGGGTTTTTGCTGTCAAATTGAAACTTGTGGGGATATTGCAATGAGTTCAGGGTGTCTAAAATGGCCGCTTTAGCAGAATCGTAATATTAATCATATAAAAACTTTAAAATTCTTAAAATGGACTTTATAGTTATAGACATAAAGTCCATGGTAGAATTTGAAATTTCTAACGTGATTCATACTACGATTCTGCGTGGATTCTGATAAAGCGGCCATTATAACCCGCTGGGATGGTTTAAAAACGCAATTTGATCCGGTAGGTGGCGCTGCTATCCGGGCATGACGACGTCTGCCAGGCCCTCTAGTGTCTTATATTATTAGCATAGACTTTTGACTTTTGAATTTCAAAAAAAAAACACAATTTGTTAACGATGACTTAAAAGTTAAGCACCGTATGCACACTGTTCTAGCGAAGTACTTTTGGGCCTGCAACCTAAAAAAGGTTAAGGTAATAAAGTTTTTCTAAGTGTAAACAACTTACTCTGCTGAACTCTACTTCATCACCGGAGGCGATGAGAAAACCATCTTCTTCTTGAATATCGACGATGTAGTTGTTTAATACCTCACCAGGACCTGAAAGAATAACACGGCAAATACAGGCTGATGTGGATGCAACTTTATGACTTACGCCTCAAGGTCTAGATCGATTAGATTAACATTGATTATTTTTGTGTATTCCTAGTGATTGTTATTCAAGTTAAATTAGCTTCTACCAGAACAGAACTCTGTTTTTGACAGAAGATTTTTGAAGTACCAACGTACTTCAAAAATCTTCTTCAAACTGCAGGTTGTGTCTGTTTTTTTTTATAAGCAATTAGGTAATTTATATGCACCGTAAATATAATATATACTCTCATTTGGGAGATCTCTCTTTGTATCTGACGAAATGTCTGTGAAAGCAGGCGTGGAAACACTGTACCTAGACGAGAGCTACTTTGTAGTACACTCGCTCTGTCTCAGAGTATCTCAGCGAGAATGTAAGCCACCATTAAAGGTTTAAACCGGCGCGGAAGAATTAGTTTAACCGAACAGTACCACAAGTATGATTACTTACCATCTGGGTTACCGAAGATGCTGATAGTAGCGGAGTTGCCGGTTCGGGCTAGGCCATTGGGAGAGATGAAAGCAATGTTGGCTGTTAACAAAAAATAGTCATTAGTTATACAATTAAATAAAAATACCTTAAATAACACATAATAACCAAAATTATTAAGCTACTAATTCCCTACGCAACGAACGGAACAGAGCTAAGGCTGGGTCCTGTTTTATGACATTCTCATAAACATACGTTCACTTATCTATTCAAGAAGCCAAGGCGTAAAGTGTGTTTAAGTCCTACAAATGTGATCCCAGCTTTTAAAGTCCACAATAAAACAAGTGTTTTGTTCGATAAAACCAAGAAATATTCAACGACAAACTACAGTACTCGGAGATATTTAATGGTTACTTAAGCGCTCACATAGTAAAGATTTGACGTACCTACTTTTGTATGACAAAACTGTCAAAACGTTTACTTATTGATGGCCTAAGTAATCATTACAGCTCTCTGAGTGCGGCAGAAAGAGTAATATTTGCCTGTAATCCTAACGTACAAAAACGTTGTAATAAAATCGTTTCGTTAGCCGAAATTCTGCAAAAAGCAACGTCGTAACAGTAACTAGATCATCAGAAAACGGGCGCACCCGGGAAACCTTAATTAAAATGTAAGAACAGAGTCCGGTCCGACACGGGAACAGACCGTGGGTGTCGCGTAACTTATAACACGCCTTTATTAATCGAAAGATAGCTTTCAGCGAAATGTTTTTATTTGATAAAGAGAGGACTAGACACCGTTTTGATGTCTTTGTTTTGGTCACACGGTAGTCAGAAAGTGGAAATTCGAAAAGATGAAGTCTCCTTTGCTCTCCCTGACCAACAACATCGAAATCTGACATATTTACTTTGGGATTTATAATATGAGCATGGATTGTTAATTTAAATGCTCTTCTTGGAAGTTTTGCCTACCACCATTTTCTCTGCGTTACCATAGGCTCTAATTTAAGTATTATTACAAGGAAAACTTAGTTTCCGTTTTTTATATATGTTTAATTGTCCTCAGACAGTGATGAGGTCGACGATGGACCGAGCTAACCCAAAAGAGATTTATCTATGACTATACATATGTATATCTTCCCTCCTTTCAGGGTTCGCCGCAGTCGGGTAAAAAGAGATTTCTTCTAAAACACTTACGGGTCTGCTGTACGACTCTGTTGATGCTGACAAGACCGACGTTGCTGGAAGTGTGGGTACGGACTGCGGAACTCTCAGTCACCAGTTCTGGGTTGATCACGTTGACGACGCCGTAACGGACCCAGATGAAACGAGAACTGAGGAGAAACGGGTCTGTTAGGACATATTTGAGTGACGGAGTTTTATTTGTACTTACCATCTTGTATAATATGTAAGGACTTGCCTCTTTCGGGGCCGCGGGTAGTCCACCGGTTATCGCGGCCTCGACATAGAGGGCGAAGAAGGAACATGGGTGGTTTTTAGTCAGTAGAAGTCTGACACTCCCTTTCGCTCTGCCCAAGAGCGGGAGGGGTTATTCGATGATTTTACACCCACCAAAAAAAAAAAAAAAAAGGACTTGCCTCTTTTGCACAAGGTGACTTTTGCGATTCTAATTTTCTTATGGTAATTAATATAAATCAGAAATCGGTAATTTGTCTTGAGAAAACGAGATGATCCCGTGCCACCTGTGTAAGAAGGTGCCTTTGCCCTATAGCACAGCCTATAGTGTGACAGTAATTAGGCTAATGTAGCATCGATAAATACAATTACAATCGACTACATTTGAGTCTATGGTATCGATGGCATTCATATTCTATCATCTCTGGTTAAGTAATACGCGGGAAATTATAGGGTGCTCGAAAGTCCTTATTTAAGTGGTGTCGATGACGGGTATCAGGCGAGCCGACATTATATACACATAGTTACAATACGGCTAGAAGGTATTGTTATTGGATGACCGGGAAAACCAGGTGTGCTATGTTAAAGTAACATACTCTTGGAGACAAGTTCTGCTGGTGAGCACCCATCTGGAGTCGATGAGGGAGCCACCGCAGGTTTCTAGTAGCCCGCTGGTGGCTACGGCGATGCGGAGGTGCACCACCCAGGGGTTCTCACCCAATTCCGCGGCAGAGCGGGTACCTGCAGGAGAAGGAATGGTAAGTAACGCCTCTCCCTTTACCACACGCCTTTGCTAGTACGTGTCAATCCCTTCGGTAAGAGTGAATAAATCCCTCGGGCCGCCATCGTTGCCCTGTGTACCGGTTTGGTTAAGACAAAATTATTTGTAATTCATTTGCGGTTCTGGTACTTCTATAATCATAAGATCATCATCTTTGGGAGCAGTGATTGTCTAGTGGTGTGACCGTCGCACTACCAAATCATAAGTCTTGAGAACCCAAGAAACGCACCTGAGGATATATGTATATATGATATGATTCTCAACGGCATGTAAATGATATGAATATGTTTTTTTTTTGGTTAGCCTATTGTGTCCCAAAGCTGGGCAAAGGCCTCCCCCATTTCTATCCAGTTCTCCCGTGTTGTGCCTTCTCTGGCCAATCAGTCACGAACGAGCCCAAATCGTCACGCCCACGTTTTTTGGGTCTGCCTCGGTGATGGCGACCGTCTTCAGGCACCCAGTGTGTGACGATTTTGGCCCATCTGTCCTGACCTCTCCGGAAAATGTGACCTAGCAGACTTATCGCTAACATCGTCGATGCCTGTCTTGGAGTGTATTATGGTGTTACGAATTCGATCAGTGATTTTGATTTTTATAATGCTACGTTCCATCGCTCTTTGGCAAACCTTGAGTTTGGACTTCTGAGCTTCAGTCAAAGACCAAGTCTAGGCTGTGCGCCATAGGTTAGGTTAGGCAGGATACACATGTCGACAAGCTTGCGTTTCAGTGAGATAGGAAGGTCACCCTTCATAAACGACTTCATGTTTTTTTTTAATATTTTAAAATAATTTATACTGAAAATAATGTTTACTTACTCAGGGCATGGTAGCGGCCCTGAAAAATAAAAAGTACATTGTTAGTTATTGTTAAATAAAATAATATTATAGGAATGAAAAACAGACAATTATGAAAAAAAAGGGTAAAATTTACTAAACCAATTTAAACGACCGATATTTTTTTTATGTTTAGGTAGCATTAAAATCTATGATTAAAACGTACATGTAATTTTATTATTCATTTAAAAATAACCTTAATCCAAAAAGGCATTTATTTCAAAATATACCTACCTAAATATAAAAAGTGTATCGCCAAAAACAAGTTTAAAAGATAACGTTAATCTAGGAATTAAGTATTATTAATATGATTTATTAAAATTTAGATTAGACTTAATTACAAAATCTAATTAGATAAGAATATTTTATCGATAAGGGATTAGGTTTTTACCAAATCGTTTTTAAATTGCAAAGTTGCCGCAAGATAGATAGGTAGAGGTACTCGTAGCAGATAAATAAAGTATTTTGATTTAATAGGTATGTATTGGGGTATTTTCACTGAAATAATTTTACTTTAATCTGGTCAATTTCACTAACGACTAGACTTTGATCAATAAAAAGCCAGAGAAATGTAGAACATAACCGCTATAAAACCTGATAGTTCTAATACTTAACTATTGCCAAACTAGTATTACTCCAATATCTACTGCTAAAAACCAAGTAAGTAGATTATAGGACCTTATTTTGTTCTCGGGGAATAAAATCTTTAAAAGGAGGTCACCATTATCAATCCACCTAGGTATAACCTGCTATTATTTCCTACAAATTAAAAAAACTGGTCTCCTGAAAAGTCATTATAATAATAATAATAATAATATTTCTGTATTTCAGATATCAGAATCCAGAATTCAGTCACTTGTTCTTGTTGTTCTTGTTCTAGCATTGTCGTGACGTGTATCTCAAAAGTTACGTCTTGGGGTTTCCCGCTGAAGATACCACACCAGAGGACAAAGCTACAACCTAACTAGAATGATCTTTTGGCGTTTCATGGCAGTGACTAAAGGGCGTGGTTGACTTGTCGGTATTTTTTTAGAAAAATTGTTTTGTAGAAAACTGGAAAATTTAATGAATTAATTAAACAAGATGGCGGCATTAGTTCCGCTTTTCACGAAGCGACAAAAGATCGTAGAGTAATCATACAACATTTAGCTTGTTTTTTTACCCTAGATGCTCGACTAAAATCTTTTAACAAGGTTCCTTATGGTAACTAGATGCACTATATTATCTAAAATCTAATTACCTGGACGGCGGCAAGCGCGCACAACAAAACAAATGCGAAAGCCTTCATGTTCCAACGGTCAAGTCACTAACTATAATGAATTAATTACCGACTTACTACATATACTAATTAGCCTCCCTTATCAATGATAACAAGGGCGTCATTATATCATAATCTGTTGATACAATTACCGATTAATTTTGTGTTCCATGGCTCTTTATTAACGGTAACTAATCCAAAGATAAAATTGCGTATTTAAAAAAAAAAGTCCACGGATGTTGGATTACATTCATTGACGTGTAGCTAATAGGGTTTTTTTTTAGTTTGATAACGCGGGTATATTATTGTTTCGGTGGTTGTAGATTTCACGTCTAGGTAGATAAACAGATAGCCGCTGTAATTACCCTGATGGCCTAATGGTTGGCAGTGCGACTGCTGGATATCGGCTCGTGAATTTATTCGCAGTGTAAGTAGGTACTAATCATATTGTTTCGGGCAATACCTGTTTCAGATTCCCCGGGAGGACACGGCCGGGTGTCAACACTGTGAGAATCCCCGGGAGGACACGGTGGAGTATACGGTGGATGCCGCCGCGCCCTCGTCGAGGTGTTATTATTATTATTTTCAACACCTATCAAAACCTCCTTCCTACTTCTATTCTCCTGGTAGTTTGTGACTTACCTATCTTTTTTCTCCTCTTTTTTTCTCTCCGTCTTTGCGTATTTAAAATAATGCAAATGCACGTAGCAGTTGGCTAGATCGACTGACTGCGGCGGCGGCGACCTCTCGTGTCCGGCCCTTGTTCAATCGGTCGGGAGAATGGGAAGCAGTCACCTCCTTCTGCGAAGCAGTAATGCTAGCGTAGGAGGAGGCCGCACGCGTGAGAGAGAAAGAAACCTCATGCCTCAGCCGCCACGACAGAAGAAGACGCCCCGGGCGTCGGGAGTCTCACGGCGATCTACAGCCGCTCGCCGTTGGGTGGATCAGAACCAGGTCCGGGCCGGTGGCACGTTATGTCTCAAAGAGTTGTTAGCATAGTAGACGGACCCTACAATGACCAGTGCCTGCCAGGGTTGCGGAATTTGTTCGAAAGAGATACCGCGGCCCTGGAACGCATAGGGCAGAAGGAACCCGGATGGGTTTTAGTCAGTAAGAGTCTGACTCTCCGTTCTACTCCGCCCAGACGGGGAAAAGTCATAAAAAGCACTTTGTAACCAAATTCTTTGTACCAATTCGAAATCCGAAAAAAAATATCAGTAGACTTGCACCCTGTCAGGTAGGGCTCATACCTACCTCACCAACAAAACTAAAAACGAATGCATGAACGACTGTAACGATACCTCCGCGTTACATTTCGGATTTTGTAGACGAAACTGATAGCGCCCAACTTGTTAGGGTAAAACCTTCCAGGTAGCTCGCGAAATACGATTTTTTTTACTTTTTTTGCTATTTCCCGAACACAACAACAACCTGACACTGACCAGCCATTCCAGCCAGTTGCAAAAAACGTGAGAACATTCGAATTTCGCGTGTCATGGCTTGATATCCACACCTCTTTTATTTCAAGCCATGTGATTGGTGAATCGCGGCACAGCTCGTCTCCGCTCGCTCCGCTCCGCCTCAGTGGAACCACAGCCTTAGCCTTAACTCGGTCGCGGCCGATTCTATGTTAGATTTCAATTGATACGCTTAGAAGAAGAAAAGAATAGATTGATGTGAAAAAAATAGAATAAGATCGTTTGTAAACTGTATTTTTTAAACCATATAAACTAATAAAGACCTTGAAAAATTATTATTATTAATAGATTGATGAACTGGCGTCTTTACCTACATATAAAAACCCGTTACCTATGTAGAATTCATTCCAAAGTACCTACATCGTATAGTCCAGAAATCTGTTTTTTCTAGACTAACCAGGTTTAAAATAATGAAGATGAGACGAGTGACAGCCTAGCCTTACTAAATCGAGTTAAATGCAGGAATTGAACTCGCAACCGATAGCGCAGAAAGCAAAACACTTACCGAGGCGAGATTAAAATGTTCTGGCTCATTACCCAAAGATTTCTAGGTAATTAATAACGAAGACACGGCACATTAGCGTTGAGAATCATTAATCTCATTACCTTGGAGACTCAGGTTCCTAAGTAATAGGCAACTTATAGCTTCATTTATTTGGAAGACCTTGATTACAGTTCAAGGCCATTTTACATGAGCTGCGGGTTGTTGTAAGAGATACCGTGCGACCTCGACTTAAAGGGCGTAGCGGAAGGGAGTCCCAGACTTATACTGACTAAAAACCACCCATGTTCCTTCTTAGTGTCCAGGGTAGCGGTATCTCTTACGAACAACCCGTAGCCGGACAGCCGTTGCGGGCCCCTGCAATGTTGCTGATATCTCTTTGAGGCAGGCGTGGAACACGCACGCACTTTCGACATGGCCTGTCATCGTCATAGGACGGACGGTAAGTGAGCCCATTACTCACTGCCCAGAGGTCCATGCCTACGGTGGCCGAAAGCCAATACGTGGCTCCCGACGCCCGGAGCGTCTTCCGCGGCGGCTGGGACGAGAGGTTCTAGCCGTCCCAAGTTCCGCCACCTCCTTTGCTAGCATTACTGCTTCGAAGAAAGGCGGCGACGATGTAAGATACATGTCCCATCCCTATGTGCTACCTACAATACCTACATTATAAGCTGTCTTCCGCCTTATTCAGATATGTATGTTCAGAGGCGGATCTATAAAAGAGCTTTTAGACTGCAGCCCAGGAGCCCGTGGATACAAAGGGTCCCCAGCCCTGCGGCATTGGAAACGGTCTACAATAAAATTAAGGATATGCATACGTAAATTTTCGCCCTTCATGGACGAAACCACAGAAGGCCACCTACTACGATAATTTTTTTTTTTGGGGGTTGGGGAATCATCAAATAACCCCTCCCGCTCTTGGGCAGAGCGAAAGGGAGTGTCAGACTTCTACTGACTACCAACCACCCATGTTCTAGCCCTATATGTCGAGGCCGCGGTAACTAGTGTACAACCCGCAGCCACCTACTAGGATCCTTAGATGTTCTTTTTTTATCGTCCACATTTATATACCCGGTACACGAAGGCTGGCTACGAAATACTAAGCAACTGTTCTTTCTGAAGAACCTCACTAATAAGCTAATTTTCTTTTTAGTGCGTCCCTACCCGGCGTTACCACTCACATCTGCCTTATAAATAGTTTTTGTTTGTCTTTCAACCATTCTCTCCACATAACCTAACCATCTAATTACTGCCGCACTCAGAGAGCTTTAATGATTACTTAGGCCGTCACTTAGTAATGGTTTTGACAGTTTTGTCATACAAAAATATGTCAAACCTTTACTAAGTGACGGCTTAAGTAATCATTAAATATCTCTGAGTACGGCAGTTAGTCTTAGTCTAAGCATACTCTTTTCAATTTTGACACTACATCTTGTGAACCGCAACGTTCTCGACCTAACCTCATTCCTCAGTGTATCATATTCATAGTTACACCACTCGATGTAAAATTAAGGAATTCATGAATATATCTGCAAAATATAGAGAAAAAGTGTTGATCAAAACTTGTGACCAAATTACGACATCCCTCCTCCCGCCCCTCTTAGACGAGGATTTAAAAGATTAGCTTTATCCGATAACATAGTGAAATCAGTATAATCCATAAGTTAGTTAGCTACCTAAAATAATTATTTGCGAACTCATTATTATTGTAGTTATAAAATGTCTACATGGTGGTTAGGCCTAGTGCCTCAATAAGCATAATGGTCACGTCACGGGATCCCATAGTTCCAAGGGCTTCATAGTGATTCTGCTGACCAGACGCAGCTGAATACCAGTCTTTTAGGTACATGGTACGACTGCCTTTCAGCTGACCTCCACAATCCCGTTAGTACAGATTAATACGAAACTTCTTGGTAAGACTGGTTGTCAGACTTCGGGCAAATAAGTACTTGTCAAGATTGTGAAACATCTTTAAATAACAGCCGGGAACCAAAGGCTTAACGTGCTTTCCGAGGTAAGGAGGAAACTCGGTGAACTGCGGGATGTTGTAAGAGATACCGCGGCCTTAAAAAAAATGGGGGAGCTCTGTATAATTGAATGGATGGTCAACCATCCACGGACCTAGGCAAGCTCGGCCTAACTTAAAGATCGACCCGAACGGCTGTTAAAATTACTATTTAGCCCAGAGGTTCTCCGTATTTATAAAAAAACGCTTCGTTAAAATAGCCTCCGCGGCACGTGAATTTTAGATAGATGAATGGTGGAACTGTAAAAATATAAGTTAAAAACTATAACCCGACTACAAACCGCGGTCTTAAAAGTAGTAAATAATTCTTGTCTGATATTCATATATTGAATTTGTATATTTCTATTTAAATATGAGTAAACTTATTATAGAGGACCGCCGTAGTCGCATGCCACTGATACCTGATGCTCCTTCATGGCGTTTTCATTGATACAGAAGTCAGCTGCTGTTGCCGTTAGCAAGGTGGCATGCGACTACGACTGACCTCTATAATAATTTTACTTATATTTAAATAGAAATATACAAATTCATTATATGAATATCAGACAAGAATTATTTACTACTTTTAAGACCGCGGTTTGTAGTCGGGTTATAATAGTTTTTAACTTATATTTTTATTTGAATTTTATTTTTGTTATCTAATAAATCCGTTTTAATAAGAGTATATTACTTTAATGATGTAAAATTCTACTGAATGTTGGTTTGCTATTTAAATAGTACGAGTAAATAGCCGACTAGAACGCGAGAACTTTTTGACCGCATTCTAATCGTGTATTAAAACTATAATATAATATACATACTTGTAATGTGCTCGCCATGACCTCTCATTTGATACCAAACATGTTATGATTATCTCAATTAAATTTTTTTAGAGCTTAGAATTATGTTAAAATTTATAGAACCTATGTCACCCGGGCTATTCTTACGAATCGATTGACACCTCATTTATTAAAATACATTCAGTAGTCTAGGCGCTACGGTGGAACATACAAACATACATACATACATAGACTGCCAAAATCATTACCCTTCCTTTTGGCTTCGCCGTAGTCGGGTAAAAACTTGGAAAAAAATACTCTTACGTCATTATCTATTTATCAGAATCAATCCGTAATAACGAAGTGATTATAATAAATACATTTACCTACTTTTTAAGTCGCGTGTCAAAGATTACGATTAGCCATAAAGACACTCGATTATATTTGTGTAAAAGTAGTGCATAAATAAGTATTGTTGCAGAATATGTAGGTCGCTAAATGTATGTGAATTGTCAAGGAACTGAACTGCTCGTGGTCTCGTGGTTGCAAGATCTACCTCTAAGAACACGTTCCAGAATTCGTTTCGCAGTGGGTTTTGACATCAAGAATTTCTCTGTAGCATCCCGAAGCCACTAAGTGGACCGATCACCTGACGAAGGTTGTGGGCCGGTCAATGTGGCGACACTTGAGGGAAGTATATGTCCAGCAGTGGACATATTTCGGCTGTAATCATGATGATGATACTGAAGCCCAAATGTGTAATCACGAGCACTAATATGTTTACACGCAGCAAAATTCAAACCTAATGTTCTCGTGAAACGACAGCTTCCACTGTAAGATATAATAACATTAGATACAGTACAAGAAAATCAATCTTAAAGAATAAAAGATCCTGCGTGTTTACATAATAATACTTGTACGCAGTAAATTTCAATAAAACGCATCATAATCTCAAATAACATTAATTTAATTATAAAATAATAAATACAACATATTCTCTATTCATTCTTATCCTTAGGACTACGAGGCACGTCCTCTCTCCCTTCCTTGTGCGGCGACGAACTGCGGGACCGCCTCGTGTAGTCCTGCGTGGGCGACATGACCTTGGTGCTAGGTTGTGGAGCAGCTCGGGACGCACTGCGGGAGCGGCGGCAGCGCGAGTGGTGCGAGCGAGAGCGGGAACGGCGCGAGCGAGAGCGGCGGTGCGAGCGGGAGCGGCTGCGTGATTGGTAGGATCTGGAAGGTAGTTTAAGGTTTTATTCAAAGCTTACTTTTATGTTATGTTATCTTTCCCTACGCAAAATACGCGCTTTGGACGTGGAGTTGCGGACACCAGCCCCTAATACGATAAAATATCTACACTAATATTTTTACCCGAATGCGGAGAAGCCCAAAAGGAGGGTTATGTGTTTGGCGTGTATGTATGTCCTTTTTTTTGATCCCTCATAACTCCTAAACGGATGAAGGGATTTGAATAAAATATACGTCGTTAGATTCGTCTTGAGTGCGCGAGTATCACATAAATTAAAATTAAAAAAACAAAGAAATTTTTAAATTACACAAAAGTTGGAAGCAGGCGGGAGGTCCATTCTATTTTGATTTCATAATTTAATTTTCAAATGACCTCGCCTGCTTCCAAGTTTTGTGTAATTTAAAATGTGTTTGTTTTTTGCTTTTCAGTTTTTTCAGTCGGGTTTTTTAGTTTTTTAACTACTTTTTTTTTATTCAGAGGTAAAGTTAGTTTAGATGAAGAAGGTAATTTCTGAAACTATTCGATTGCTAAACTACACATAACATCACGCCTGATATGAATTAGACGTTATCAGGAATAGTTTATAACTTTACATCAGAATAAAAGGTAGCGTTCTGTGGTTTCTGCCTACCCCCATGGGAAAAGGGCGTGTATGTATGTATGTATGTATGTATTAGTTTATGTATGAATGTATGTATGTATTAGAATAAAAATAAGTTAACAGGGGAGGATTTCCGAGCACTATTCAGCCAAAAAAAAAGTCAAAAGGAAACCATATAGCTATAAGCTGGGCCTTTTCAAAGTGACGTCTCTTGAGAAACGGAGAGATATCCTGGACCTAAGGTTTGTCTACAAGCTACTCAGGAATAAAACTGACTGTCCGAAACTCTTAAGCAAATTCTATTTTCGAGTCCCACGTAGACAACCACGAAAGCCGATCACTCCTCTAGTCCCACCCTTCCGTCGAACTAAGTCAGGTTCTAGTTCCCCAATTCCCCAATTCCACGGCTGTGTAAATTAGTTAATGAATACAGTGATCTCAATGATATCCACACAGAAACACTAGAAACATTCATCCGCAATACTAACATAAACAAATAAGTTAGGTTGCATCAATTTAGTTATAGTTTAAGCCTAATTTCAAGCTGGCACTTCGTTTATATAGATATATCTCCAATATTGTACAATAAATTGCTGTCCTTTGTATACTAAAATAATCGCATGTTGTGTTTACCTGTAATTGGGTGTGCAGTAGAACTAAGATCTGTTGTTATATTTTTTGTGTATGTATAGCTGTAACATCTGTTGGTAAACCATGAATAAATAAATAAATAAATAAAAATCCCAACATTGGAATAAAGTCATGGTGAAACTGATTCCAAAGTCCCTATGGAAAAAAACCCCATTTACACCCAAATGAATTTGCAAAAACTATATCATACCTGGATCTTCTACTTCTAGACCTGGACCTTCGGCTTCTGCTCCTGCGACTGCGACTCCGTGAGCGCCTGCTTCTAGACCGCGAGCGTGTGTACGAGCGTCGCCGCGAGCGCGAACGCGAATGTTCGCGACGTCGCGAGCGGGAACGCGAATGCGAACGTGAGTGCGAGCGCCCGCGCGTTCGGTCTTCGTGCTCGCTGTGCAGATTTTGCTCTGTTAGCTTCTTGAAGTATCTGGAAATAATTAAATAAGTCATTGTAATATTAAAATTATTAAAACATGTAATGGGTCTCGCCTGCTTCCAAATGTGGCTTGTTTTGTGATTTTCAGTCGGTTTTTTTTATTTTGGATATACGACATAGTCCAAATTTTTAGTTTTTTCATCAATAATTGTAAAACTACCGCTATTCTGTTATCGACTATACACACGGGAGTTTCACTCTTATGTTTAAAACATTTTACGGTATCGAATTAAGTGACCGGGTCTTTCGGTCAAAAAATATACTTCTTCTTCTCGTATCGATGTTAAACTTCCATATTACTAAATACTTAATGGGCATTAAGTAGCCACGTTCATTGCAGCGGCAGAAGCGCTATTCACGTTGTCCAAAACTGTACCCTTGACAACTTGAATATTGCTTGTGCCTGGTAAAAAGACATCTGCGACAAACCCGCAGGCGGCGGAGCGGTAGGGAGTGTCAGCCTTCTACTGACTAAAAACCATCCACGTTCCTACATAGCCCTTTGTATCCGGGGCCGCGGTATCTCTTTCGAACCCGCAGCCTATATTGTAAACTTTAAATAGTGTTTGTAGCTACCACTGACCTGTAATACTGTTGGTTGGCATCCGGGCCGTCGAAGTATGGCATCCGCCCCCCCCGGCCCCTGCCGCGCCCCCCCCGCCCGCGCCCGCGCCGCACGAACTCGCCGGGCGGCGCGTAGTACTGCCCGCGCACCGGGTAGTACACCGATGCTGTCACATACAATAGGGTACTTGACATAAAAAATCGAATTAGAGTCCGTCAGATAGATTTCCAAAAAATATTGGACACAATATATTTTTTTTTCATGTGTACAAAAAATTAAGACGATACAGTGCTTCTAAAACTCGTGTGTCGTCTCATTGCAGCACATTTTTTACCACATAGTGACGTCACAAGCCCCCACTCATGATATTTTGATCTTGGTTTTATCTTCGACAATTTTTATTAATTTGATAAAACAAAAAACACCTATCCAATATTTTTCAATAATATAACAGACAGACTAAACAGAAATTAGTCAGGAAACATCCATGTTTGTCTCTCAAGAATTTAGGGAGACGCGAGCACCGTGTACTTACATCAAAAGTGAAGTCAAAAAACCGTGCTACTGCAAGTAAACACACAAGCTCACGCACACGCCTACACTAAAACATGTTCATCGCTCCTAGTAGACACGAATCGTCGTTTAGACAACAGTGAAAAAAAAGGATACGGCTACCGGTGTAGAAAAAACTTGTAAAAACAATAGGAAATCGCATAAGAAAACATGAAGCGGAACACTTGAAAAGTGATTGTACTCCGAGCCACAAAAAGCTTTAATTTGTGTAAACTAAGAACTTCTACGTTGCGTAACGACCACTTAATCAACAACAAATAATTCTTAAAATTCTCAACTTTACATATTTGCTTGACAGGAAGGAAGAGACCTACACTCAGCATTGGGTGGTGAAAGGTTGAAAAAGCAGAAGAAGGATTGGTAGCTACGAAAAACTTACGTGTCAATCAAAATCAAAATCATTTATTTCAAGTAGGCCAATTACAGGCTCTTTTAAATAGTCGAACAAATACTAAATTTTAATAAGCTAATAAACTAAGCTACAGTCCCACTCACAAGGCATAATAACTGTCAGTGTACTGTAGTTGCCGATTCCAAAGCGTTGGTCTCATTAGAAGAATGGCAAGAAACTTCATGGACACTCTGTTAAATCATAATATTGTTACAAAACTTTGGTTGGGTGTACATTGTCTATGATGATAGGGCAAATAGTAATGCTACTAGATGTACTAGTTAAAAGAAAATGATGATTTATAAATCATTTAAAGAATCTTTGACTAAGCAGGTTTGTCCCAATGATTTTCTCACTCTTCCGACTCTCTATTTGACTGAATAAAGTGCATAGGCCTGTGTTAATAAACTGCACATACTTACTTGTCTGTCTTTAATTTGAAACGCAACAATGCAATGTTGCCGCTAGTTTATTAATACGGGCCTCAAAATAATGAAAACTAACCAGTGAGAAAACCATTGAGTATTTCAGTAAAATTTGATAATTTTGGCATACTAAGGTCACACTGCACTTTCATAAGGCAAGTCGTTATGAGTAAGTTAAGAAAAAAAAAGGATATTATACCAACCATTCATTTCAAGGTATATAATAATATGTAGTAAGTAAATACTGGCATAAACCATTAGAGGTGTAAAATTTACATTCGATTTTGTCGCTAAACAAGTCTCAAGTGCACTTTTCTTTGAGCTCGATAAACGTCAGTGCAATATAACCTTTATCTACAAAAAAATATACTATGTTGAAATGAAAGTAGAGAGAAAGATATAAGATGTGTAAGATACTCATACTTTGCGGCGGGTAGGCGTAGCCGGGTGGGCAGAACGGGTAGCCGAAACCGTACGGCATACTCGCGTACATCCCCGCTGTAACATAAGTAAAACATATTTAAACATGCGCACATAAATCTTTATGGTAACCTGGGAAGACTAACGGCACAAACGTACGAGTTTCGCAATAGGATGGAGTTGCATACAAGGAGGCATACAATTTGAGAGGACAGTATTGTTATAACGACGGCACGGTTGGCGCAGTGGCTCAAGCAATGGACTGCTGCGCTGCGTGTCGCGAGTTCCGATTCCCGCACGGAACAAATATATGTATGACCTACAGATAGTTGTACCGGGTCTGGGTATTTGTGTATGTGAGTTGAAATGTTTGTTAACGCACCCACGATACAGGAGAAATTCCTAGTGTGGGGCAACGTTAAAAAAATAAAATAAGAAATAAAAATAATAACAGAAGCAACTCAGCTTTTTTTCAATAGCTATAAAATTAATTCACCTTGATAGTGAAACTTAACATTAATGTTTTTATCATGAATTCTCTTAATTTTTAATACATGTAACTTCAACTATTAGTTTTGGTGGGTGGGAAATCATGACTCCACTTCTCCCGCTCTGGGCGGAGCGGAAAGGAGTGTCAGACTTCTACTTACTTAAAACCATCCATGTTCCTTCTTAGCCCTTTAATTTACGTTGAGGGGTCGCGGTATCTCTTGAGAACAACCAGCAGCCCTGGCAAATGACCTCATCTTACACTTACCCTCATAAAAACGTCTACACAACGTCCATTCGGTTCTACAGTTAATATGGCCAGTCCACTGCCACTTTAGTTCACTTATTCGGTCGGCCTATAGGCACAAGATACTAGGGACCACAAACAAAGACATGGTCGTTGTTCACAAGTCTTTTTTATTACAAAATGGAAAGTATACGATGGATTTAGTGTGACCCGAAGACGCCTGTTCATTTTTGCTTGAATTGCAGTCAGGTTTAATGTGGGAGCAAACACAAACGCTAGAAGCCAAACTAGTAAACCAACCTGTTGATTTATTATACTCCATCTCTCGTTCGGGCGTGGTGAGCCTCTCAGTCTTGATCCTCTTGTGGGCGTCCCGACTGTCCCGGGTGTCTCGGCCATTCCGCCCGCGCCCTTCTGATGACTCTGAGCTGATGGAAGATTCGCGTTTGGGCTTCTTCGTCTCAAGCGCCGAGCGAATAACTATACGACCTGCAAGAGTAGAGAAATTTTCAAATAGGCACCTATGCAACACTGACTTAAAGATCAACCAAGAATCGACATCAACCGAGTCAGAAAGATCGGACGACGCGACACTTCACTATTCGACATACACATTATTCGCTTTTATGAGTAACTAACTGATGCCAGTGGCTTCACCCGCTACAACTCGAAAATTATTCCACGGGAAGATAAAATCGGGATAAAATCTATCCTATGTGTTAATCCAGGTTATAAACTACCAAATTTTGTGTACCAAATTTTATGTAAATCCGTTCAATAGTTTTTGCGTAAAGAAGTAACAAACATACACACTCACAAGATTTTTTCTATTAGTGTGATAGGGTGATGAAGCTTAAACCTGCCTAAACTCTCACAGTTTTGGCCCAGAGCCTGTCAGGATCCAGGCTGTCCAACTTCCTCGCCTGATATTCGTGGAAAAGCCACCATAACATATTGTTTGCTGTGATGTCACTTATCAGTACTTAAGCCTTTCCCTGATGATCACATGCGATTCAAGATTGTTTATCTATTGACTTGCTAAAAGTGACAGAATGTGTGTATCTTAGATAGTCTCAAGAGGCCTGCCTAGCAGACCATTATGGGAGTCAAGTGAACTCTCATATATAAATGTAGAATTTGACCTGGTGAAGGTTGTGGGTCCGAGACGCATGGGACCAGTCAATGTTGGTGGACAGCTATGTCCAGCAGTGGATGTTTTTCGGCTGAAATGATGATGAAATGTTAACTTACCATTAAGAGCATTGTTGTAGTTGATCCTCTGTTCATCCAACAACTGTTGTTGTTCTTGCTTGAACCTGTCTATGATCCGAGCTCGGGCACTTTTCTCACCCGGCATATAGTACCGATCTCCTCGGGCGCCATCGCGCTGTAGTTCTGGTCGCAACTGGAAACGGGAGGGGATGAAATGAATAATAGTTCTTGGCAAAGCTCGACATTCTGAACAATTCATCATCTTTTATTTAAAGATTTATATGTCGAAAGAGACTAAATGTGGAAAACTCTTAATTGCATGTATACTAGTCGAAAAAATACCTTGCGATGTAAGGTCTGGCTTAGCATGTACCAATGCTGTTTTAAAAAAAGTAAAGTCATATTATTTGTTCAAAATCTTGCAAAAATGAATTACAAACAGTACAAGATATTGACATTGATTGAACAAACGGTTTTTTTTGTTTTTTTTTAGGCTTTGAATATGGAATATGGGATTGTAACATGAGTTCAATAAATCAGTCAAGTTTGTAAGAGGACTTCACTGACCTCTATCCTCTTAAACAGCTCCTCAATCAGTCTTATAGCCTGCAGCTTCTTCTGAGCCTTCATGAGTTTCTTCTGCTCCTCTGCCACTTTACTGTTCAAGTCCAAGTTATCACTCTGCATTAGTTTAGCTAGTTGTTTCTTTTTTCGTCTCTCTTCTCTTTCTCTCATCTTTGCTAGCTTTTCTCTTTCAGTGTGTTCATATTTTTGTCTGAAAAATTTTTGTAACCTTTTAATAACTTTTATTAGGTAGGTTAGAATACATGGTAAATAAACAGAGAATGGTTCTTGGCAAGTACGTATTTGACAGGGGTAAAACGAATCAAGGCACATACCTTTCTTTGGCCTCTTTCTGCTGAAGTACAAGTTTCTCGGCCTTCTCCTCATTTTCTTTCACTCGCTGACGTGACATCAGCCTTTCCCGAACTATAGCCCTCCGCTTTACAGCAGCATCAGTCATGTGCTTAGTTGTATCAAAGTTAACCTTTATGCCACACCACTCAGCAATGTCAGAGCGCTTCCGCAGCAGTTTACAACCTCTGAGAGCATCCATGCAGCGCACAAACCCAACATATTCACTAAACTGCACATACACCTCAAAGTACAGAGAAGCTTCCTGCGGAGGAATTGTTATGCCTCTCATTGAGGTTTTCATTTGCATCCTGTATGGATCTGAAGCTGGAATATCTACTTGGCGGACAGCACCAAACTTCTCAAAAATCTTCTTTACCAAGCTCTCTGATGGAAGCGCATCCTCATCTTCATCTGTTGGATGTATAAACCATCTAATGGGCAAATTGGTTATGTGAATGGTGTCAGGACGCTCTCCAGGCTTCATCTCATCCATCTCAGTGGTGTCACGGAAGAATTTATCCCAGTCATGGCGTTTCGGGAAATCAGACTTAGTTTCACAGACCTTGACCTTAAGTTGGTCTGGGTAATCCTTGAGCTGCACCAAGCGGTCATCAAGCCGTGCCAACACTCGTTCAATGTGTTCACGACCCTCCATTTCCGCGTCAAACCTTATCACTTCCGAAGTATGCTTCGACACTTTTAACACAGAGAAACTATCAGGGTGGATCATCTTTCGCAACTTCTCCATGAGTTCCCAGTTTGATATAGACTTGCCGTGTACCTTGTGGGTGGGGAGCTGGACAGAAATGTTAAGCTTTGCAAAGGACTTAAGATACAAACGCTGCGGCATGTATAGCGCCGCAGCGTCTGACGGATCTCTGCATACATGTATGTTCATTATGGAAGCCTAACTAACCTAACCCTTACCAACGAAGTATGAGCTACAATAACAATGAAAGAAAACGAAATGAATTACAATGGAATGACAATAAACGACCCTATTTTCTTAATAACAAACATACAAAAGTTACTATATAAAGACGTAGAACCATAAGCACATAGGAACTAGAAATGACCAAAACGTAGTCCAGCCAAAGCTTCCATCATCACAGCTCCTACAAATTTTGTAATTAGTGTCAGAATTTAACAATTATCGCAATGTTTTTTTTTTTCACTTGTAAAGACAACAATTTCCCAAATTGCTAGGTTTTTCCTCCATTTTGCTTGACATTTCTTATTCTTCTTTTCGTAATCGTGTCTTTGGTGACCGAGATTGCCAACCTCGCCCTCATCATTCATAGACATCTAGACATTGTTTTACAATGAAGTTTGTAAAATTGTACTTATCTGTTATTGGCTGGCTGGCAGGCTGTACGACTCTATACATTATGTACGACTTGAGGAGATGAGACATACAGATTACACTAAATTACTAAATCGCAATCCATGAACTTTTGAGTAAATAAATACAATCGACAGTGACGACATCAATATGAAGTAAGCAAGTGGCAACTTGTCGAACTTTATAAAAACTTAAAAGCTTTTATTTACTTTCACCCTGTCCCGATGTCTGCCTGTAATGGAATTTTACGAGTTAAAGACACACTTCTTGGTTTCCGATTGAGCTGAAATCTAAGCATAATTAGATATATTGCCAATATGTATATTGCCTAACAATGCAATATTATGATAACATTATGGAGCTGATCTGATAACGGAGGCTCAGAGGACGATCTGATGGTGGCTCGTTAAAACGATGCAACCCCATCGAGTTTGGTTTCGTTCGATTTGTCTTGACGAGTTCTTTGTTTTAAGATGGTATCCAGGGTTTGATGATGAATCTTTAAAGTGGTCATACATAGGAACTACGTTATACACCGTGAAATGTAAATCGTTGTTTTCCCGGAGCGAAATGGTTTTGTCTTGGTAATACAATAATTTTATAAACAAATAAAATATTAAAAAACAAAAATGGCAGATTAACTATTGTGCAACACGAACCAATAATAGGTAGGTACACCCGATACCTACGATAGGCGCAAGCCGGGTGCCTATACTGGAAGCACGGCAGTTGACCCACGTGCTTTTCAATCAGCTGATAACTTTTTCTTGATAAAGTTATTCGAATTTCCACTTAGTACTTTTACGTGCGATTCGAGTATTTTACACTGAAGTTACATTTAGTGTTATTGTTGATTCTGACCAAATTCTGACGTATTCGAGTTCATGGATATTTTTTTAATTATTTTAAAACAAAAACATCCTTATTTTTTTTATTTTACTCCTTATTCCGAAAGTACTTGTTATGGCAAGTTGTTCAGCCGCGAGAAAACAACGATTTAGATTTCAGGGTGTAGATTGACATAATCCCGAGTTTGGACTCGTGTGATTCGTCTTGTCGAATAGGTACTCTATCTTTTGATTGTGTCCAAGGTCCGATGATGGAGCTGGAAGTTAGCCATAGGATCTCCGTTTTAGAACTACATAACCCCATCGACCTGCAGGGCTATTGCGTATCTTTTATATGACAGTGGCTATCATATTGTCTATGGATTAACTGTCAAATTGGTTATGGATTAGTACAAAATGGAACCATTTGACAGTAATTTACAGGCACTATCTATAGGTTTAAATAGGTCGTTATGAATGCTCTACCTGTCTTATCTCTAGCAAGTAGTCCGGTGGGAACGATAACAGTACGCTGATTCCAGCCGCGACGGGTGGGCTCTGCTGACCAAGCATTCTCAATATTGTTAGAGTGTAACTCTATACGCTAGATAATAAGTGAATGTTTATCCAGTTGTTAATTAAGATAGAATAAGGCAGTCTGAAATAAATGGTCGTCAAGTAAAGTTGTGCCTTTTAAAAACTCTCCGAGACTCCCCGGTAACTTAAGTGGCGCAGCCGGTAGGATACCCAAAATTTAGCCTGTGCTTCGAAGGACACTAAATCGGTTCTGTGCGCGTGGTATTGGGTAAACTCGAACCAAACAAATTCCTGTCAACCGGGTGCCGAGAGTTCCTGTTTCTACGATTGCTGCTCTACGGGAAGGCATGGGATCGAGCGAACTGTAAGTAGACCTTCTTACGATTCCTGTCTTGTCCTTGTTATTTCCTGTGGCTACGAAAGTAGATATATATCGTAATTTTCGAACTAAAATCGTCGAAAGTTATTTGACTTCATCAATATTTGTTAATTAGGTTATTATTTTAAGTGTGAAGTGTTTGAGCATTATTCTCGGAATTTTATATTTTTATACCTAAGTATTTTAAATTTTATATTAATAATTTTAATAATGGCAGACCAAGTACAAGTTATTCCAAGAGAATTGCTCTCCCTTATCCCTAAGTTTGATGGGGACCAAAACATGTTAAATTCATTTATCAAAAAGAGCGAATATATATTGAGAAATTTTAATGGACCGGTAAATGCGATACAATCAACATACGTATTTCATTGTATTACTAGCCGATTATGCGGTAGAGCCGCAACTCTACTAAGTGAAAGAGACGACATTAATTCTTGGGAACAATTGAAAAATACTCTCATACAGCATTTTGGAGACCCTAGATCAGAGGAGTGCGTAGCGATTGAGCTCGAGAATTTAAAAATTAAAAATGATGAAACCTACTTACAATTTTGCAACAGAATTCAACAAACGCGTAGCACCCTCTTCTCTAAGGTAAACTTGCTCACGGACGAAGGTTTAAAAGCTGCTAAAATGATAATATATAATAATATGTGTCTTAATGTGTTTTTATACAATCTTCCGGAGGATCTAATTAGAATCGTACGTTTGAGAAACTCTAATACTTTAGAAAGTGCACTTAGCATTGTCATGGAGGAAGTTAACTTTCAGTATCAGTACAAAAATAAAAACAAAGCTCAGAAACAAACTTCATTACCTAATCCTAATAACTCTGTAGATCCTAGATCGCCTAAACAAAACTCTTTATCGCCCAACAGCCAGCCTTTTAAATTTGGAATCCCGCAACAAGCGCAAAATAATACTAGGCCTGGTTTTAATAATGCTAATCGATTCGGCACACCACAGTTCACACCAACAAATTTTAAGTTTGGTATTCCAATAGTTCCTCAGCAAGGTTTTAGGCCCAACTTACATGGTCAACAAAATTTTAGATTTAGAATCGTTCCTCAGCAAGGTTATCAACCCCAATTTAATAATAATACTCCAAATCAGGCCAAGCCAATTTCCAATGGACCAAATCAACAATTTAAATTTGGCATACCCCCACAAAATCAACCACAACGTAACCCACCACAGTTACAGGAAAGTGATGTCTCTATGCGCACAGCTCGCCCGATGAGACAAAACATGTTAAATATTTTACTCGATGACGATAATAATCTATTCTACAATATTGAACCCGTAGAGACCCCGTCAGAACAATCCAATCAAAATGTCACTTATTATTTAGAAAATTATGCTTGTAATTTAGAAATGCCTGAAACTCAAATTGACAATGAACCGTCCGAAAAGAAAAATGATGAAAAACCACACGATGTTGAAAATTTTCAGGTACAAGCCTCCAATTTTCACCCGAAGTAATTCAGCTGAATTGTGATTCACTCCTAAAACTCCCGCATATAGAAATTCCCGAAATCAAGGCCCGTTTCATGATAGATACTGGAAGTACGCGGTCTTTCATAAGTCCTGTCAAAGCAAATGAATATTTTTCAAAATATAAATTATACGAACCATTTGAGGTCATAAGTACACACGCTCGTAGTCAACATAATGAAATAATTTATATACCACTTTTAAAGACCTTTAAAACTTTAGGTAAACATAAGTTTTACGTATATGACGTGGATAAAAGATATGATGGTTTGATAGGCTCAGACTTATTAAAACAATTAGAAGCCTCTATTGATATGAAAAACCAAATATTACGTACACCCACGACAGACATTCGTATATTATATAAACCGCCATACGAGGTCACATTAGAACCAAGGACAGAGTCGCGAGTTAAAGTTCCGACCGATATGAAAAATGGAGATGCTATATTAAACTATACAGATTTCGGACAGGGTGTTAGAATGCCGAGTGCTCTCGTGAAATGTATCGATTCATTTGCAACTACAGTTATACAGAATGCTTCAGAAAATAGCGTCACATTAACGTTTCGGCAACCCTTGATTACATGTAAATTAAATGACAATACTTGTGAGATAAATATGACAAATAACGAACCATTGAGCAACTTTGAAATCGAGGATTTACTTAAAAATAACTTAACTAAATTACGACTGGACCACACCAATGCGGAAGAACGTGAGGCTATAACCAAATTATGTTTTGAATACAGAGACATATTCCATTGTGATGAACTCCCTCTTACTTTTACCAATCAGGTAAAGCATCAGATTAGAACTAAAAATGAAGATCCCATTTATGTCCGCCCCTATAGACTTCCACCGTCGCAAAATATAGAAGTACAAAAACAAGTTGAAAAATTATTGCAAAATGACGTCATTCAGGAATCTTTTTCGCCTTGGAGTGCACCCGTACATCTTGTACCAAAAAAAATGGACGCCTCGGGTGAACAAAAATATAGGATGGTTATAGACTATCGACGCTTGAATGACATAACTACGGACGATAAATATCCCTTACCTAACATAAACGACTTATTTGACAAATTAGGGAAGTCCACCTACTTTACGACACTGGACCTCGCAAGTGGCTACCACCAGCTGGAAATAGATAAACAGGATAGACCCAAAACTGCGTTCACTACCCCATCAGGGCACTTTGAATTCACCCGCATGCCCTTTGGCCTTAAGACCGCACCTGCAACATTTCAACGCGCAATGGATAACGTGTTGAGGGGATTGCAGGATATCCATTGCCTGGTTTACCTAGACGATATAATAGTCTTTTCAAACAGCTTGCAGGAACATATAGATAAACTTAGGAAAGTTTTTGATCGACTTAGACAAACCAACTTGAAGGTGACGCTTGACAAATGCGAATTTTTACGTACAGAAGTACTTTATTTAGGACACAAAATTACCAAAGACGGACTAGAACCCAACAATGACAAAGTAAAAGCAGTACTAGACTTCCCGTTACCGAGAACGCCCACTGAAATAAAAAGTTTCCTGGGCTTAGTCGGTTATTACCGTAAATTTATAAAAGACTTCGCTAAAATCACGCAACCACTCACCTCTTGTTTAAAAAAACGAAACAAAGTACAGATCAGCCAATCCTTCATCGATGCCTTTAATAAGTGTAAAGAGTTGCTAGTAAACGCGCCTATTCTTCAGTTCCCCGATTTTTCCAAACCTTTTGTCTTAACCACGGACGCCTCCAATTATGCTCTAGGAGCAGTCCTTTCACAAGGCCCTATTGGAAGTGACAAGCCCATAGCCTACGCAAGCCGCACTTTAAATGACGCGGAGACACGTTATAGTACAGTAGAGAAAGAAATGCTAGCCATTATTTGGGCAACAAAACATTTTCGTCCGTACCTATATGGGCGTAAATTCATTATCTACACGGACCATCGTCCTCTAGCCTGGCTTACCTCATTTAAAGAGCCTGACAGTAAGCTCACTCGATGGAAGCTTAGATTGGCTGAATTCGATTTCGATATCATTTACAAAAATGGGAAACAGAACAGTAACGCGGATGCCCTGTCACGCATAAAATTAAATATACTCACCAATAATAATGATAACGAATCCATGCAGTGTAACGCAAGTGACACGAACAAAGATAACAATACAATAGTTATCTCCGATTCATCGGAAACGATTAGTGCGCCTTCACTTACCTCTTATCCAGTCCGCTCTGCAACATCTAGTACTATTACAGCCTCGTCATTACCTGAAACAATTCACTCTGCCGAGGATGTTGATACCGACGGAATACCCATATTAAACGAAGCAGTAGACACGAAGCCCCACCAAGTTCTTGTCTTTACCTGGAACAGAAACCAGACATTAGTTAAGGATTTATCACGAGATAAACAAAAAGTTTTAGAGGTTCACTTACCTGTTGATAATCCCAGTTTAGTTAAAAACTTCTTACTAGAATACATAAAACCTAAAACTAAATACTTCTTTTATTTCGAAGACAAAATACACAGAAGTCAGTTTACGGATGCCGTTACTCGATTATTTAAAAAGAATACAGTTAAAATTTATGAATGCACTAAAAGAGTTGTATACATCGAAGACGAGGACGAGCAACGCACAGTTATACTTACGTATCATCGCGGTAAAACATGTCACCGCGGAATTAAAGAAACGCTCATGCACCTTAAACGGACATACTACTGGCCAAGTATGGATATAACTGTTGCTACTGTGATTAATAATTGTGACATCTGTAAGACAATGAAATATGACCGCAAACCCATTAAACCGCAATTACAGCTTACTCAAACCCAAACCAAACCATTTGCCGAAATCTTCATAGACCTGTATTCCATTGAAGGGAAATACTTTCTTACCATAGTTGATGCATTCAGCAAACTAGGACAAGGCTTTGAATTATCCAATCGCTCGACTCCTGAAGTAGTTCGCGCACTTATCAAATATTTCTCATTTTATGGCGTACCAAATAAAATCAGTGCTGACCCTGGGTCAGAATTCAACAACACTTTATTGAAAGAAACTCTTCAATTCTATAAAATAGACTTGCACATAGGCACTGCACATAATCCCAATTCCATGGGAATAATAGAGCGCTTTCATTCTACTATAGCAGAGATATATCGTAGCGCTAAATATGAACATAAAATAACAGACGCAGCCAACGTCATGACATATGCGATTATGGCCTACAATCAAAGTATTCATTCCACGACAGGTCTTACACCCTTTGAAGTTGTTTTTGGCCATACCGAATCTAATAGTACTTTTGCCGTAAATTTCGAGAAACAATACACACAACAGTTAGTGAAAGATCATGTTCAGCGAACGAAATATCTCTATAAACAGCTAACAGATAAAATAATACAAAATAAGGAAAAGGTAAAAGAAAAACGTGGCGGAGAGACGTCATTTGATGTAAAAGAAGGGGATGATATATACATAAAAGGGGCCAACATCAGACGTAGCAAAGATAAACCTCGCTACCAAAAAGCTACAGTAACCGGAGATATTACTAGGAACACTTGTCCAGTTAAAATCAAAACCCGCGATACCAAAGTACCTATTAAGGACATTAAACGACCTTCGCAGGTACCTGCTCGTGCTCCTGATCCTGACCTTCAGGACCCAGGCCCTTCAACTGCACAGAATTAATAAGAATCCAGGAGTGATTCTTACGAAACAAGGTCAAGCTAGAGTAAGTTATGATAAGTGGAATATTATTAAGGTTCTAGACTTAAGTTCGATGCGAGAAGACTTAGAGTTGAATATAAAAAAATATGTAAATTTCAATAACCAAGTCAGGAGTTACTTTGGAAATAAAACATTCGATCGACAATTGATGGACGTGAAGTTTCAAACCGATTATGTCATGAATTCCAGTATAGAAAAATTCAACCAGGTATCTCCGTCGATTAGAATTAAGCGAGGGATCTTTAACCCCCTAGGATCTATTATTAAGATAATTAGTGGTAATTTAGACTATGACGATGCTATCAGGTACGAACAATTGATTGGGGATATAAAAACACGTCAAGACACTTTAACAAAAAAAGTAATCGTTATTTCAGAAATGTCCAGATCGCTAATTAACGTGGCGAATTCTACTATGAATAATTTCATCCACATAAATGAAGAGTTATGGGAAATGCAAAATTGGATACACAAAACTAATATTAATATAACAATACATAATTTCGTTATCGTGTACAATTTATTCTTACATCATTTCCAATTACTCTACATTCGGTGGGATGCAATTGAAACTTCGGTAACCTTCAGTAAACTAGGTATGTTGCATCAGTCTCTTATAAACTCAGATGAACTACTAGAATTATTAAAAGTAATAGAACAAACTAATAAACTTGTATATCCAGTTAATTACGATAATCTAGTAAAATTAGAACAGTGTATAAGTATAAAAGCATTTTCAAAAGGAAGTCAAATAACATTCGTTTTAGATGTACCTATAGTAAAAAATGATATATATAACTACTACCAAGCAATCCCGATTCCTACAACTAATCCTTCTAACCAAACTACGCTCATAATTCCAAAATATCCTTACCTGCTAGTAAAAGGGTCGAAAATGGTCTCGCTCTCCCAGCCATGCACCGAACTCTATGAGGAGACATACCTATGTAATGAAGGTATGATGCCTTTTGTGGAAGAAGATACTTGCATAGCGGCCTTGATGAAGTTCTCCAACAACATTAGTTCCTGCAATTCAGTTCCAGTCGAAATCAATAACCTAAAGATCCAGCCTGTGGGGAAAGACCGATGGATACTCTACAGTAAAGCGGAAACCATCCTATCAAAGATCTGCAAAAATAATGAAATAACCAAAGAAAAGATACGAGGTACTTACTTCTTGATATTAGACGATAACTGCAATGTCCAGATTGGCGAAATGACTCTTAAAACCCGCTATAGCACCACGAGTAACTTGAACCTGCCGAAACTACCTATCATTAACCTTCCTGAAATCGTGCTCTCCGAATCTCAGATGCAGCGAAAACCTATTAACTTGGATACAAGTGATTTAGTGAATTTACAACAACTTAATGGCCTGTTAAAAATCAGTGAAAGTGAAGTGGAAAATAACCGTGAGGCGGTGGTAAATGTGAAAACTGTTAGCATCGGAACTCTATTATTATATATAATCATAATTTTAGGCATTTCTGTAACTCTAATATATAAGTACTGTAATTTCAAATTTCAAAATAATCCGAGCGATAACAGTCCCTCGGATAATTTTGAAGCTGCGGGGGGAGGCGTTATGAATGCTCTACCTGTCTTATCTCTAGCAAGTAGTCCGGTGGGAACGATAACAGTACGCTGATTCCAGCCGCGACGGGTGGGCTCTGCTGACCAAGCATTCTCAATATTGTTAGAGTGTAACTCTATACGCTAGATAATAAGTGAATGTTTATCCAGTTGTTAATTAAGATAGAATAAGGCAGTCTGAAATAAATGGTCGTCAAGTAAAGTTGTGCCTTTTAAAAACTCTCCGAGACTCCCCGGTAACTTAAGTAGGTTAGCCACTGTCATTCAAAAGATACGCACTGTGGATACATACTTTACTCTTTGGTGGATACGCAATAGCCCTGCTGGAAGGTGGCCATAGGAATTTCGTTATAAAATGACATAAATCAATCGAGCTTGAGCAGCAGGGCTATTGCGTATCTTTTAAATCACGGTGGCTATCATATTGTCTATGGATTAACTGTCAAATTGGCTATGGTTTATTACAAAATGCAACCATTTGACAGTAATTGAAACTATTGAAAGGCACTATAGGTTAGCCACTGTCATTTAAAAGATACGCAATAGCCCTGCTGGTCTTGTCGAGTACTTACTACTATGTCTTTGGATGCTCAGACCAAGAAAACCTTTTTTTCTTGGTCTGAGTTTAAAATAAAAATGAAGAAAAAACAAGCGCTTTTATTACTTAGTTAGTAAAAATTAAAACAGCTTGTTACATTTTGACGGCAAAAGAAATAGAGGAGGTGTAACACGCTTTTATGTCTTAGAATTGAATTATTTTTAACTTTTTAGTTAATTACTAACAAGTACAACAACTAATAAAAGCGCTTGTTTTTTCTTCATTTTTATTTCTAACTACTGGCCATCTCAGCCGATCACCTCTTGGTAAGTTGACAGAACATTTCTTGCATGATGGCCTGCTTCGGCCAAAGTTTCGTCGCACAACGAAGCTAGCGCTCCGAACCAGTAGTAATGATTAATAATTCCCCAAATAATCAGACCCAGCCAATTTGCTGCCCTCCCCCAAATGACTCACGAAGTCGAGGTCCGAGCTCCACAGAGGGTGCCCTTAGTGATCAGTCATTTTAAATGTAAATTTTTTGCATGCCCTGGCTGGGGGCCTTAATTTTTGAGGTCACCACAGGATTGTCCGGTTAAGCAGTAAACCATCCTCTAGAGATGAACTGCGAGTGGCCCTTACAAAAAAAAAAAAAAAGCTAGCGCCCGCTCACGCAACCAGCCGTAATCGTGGTCGTGCCCGCGTAGTGTGCAAGTTCCTAAGTACCTAGACCATGGCATAGTAGTCTTCTTTGCTAAGTCCCATTTGACCACTCCACGCAGATACTTCGCAATACATACATGAGGCTCATAAAAAAATTTCAACCTATGTATTTTGAACTTTCGAATTTATGCCGTCCTTGCTCTTTACACTCGGTCACCGTGGCCGAGGTGCTCAAAGCTAGGCAATCTAACATTCTTAGCCAAGCTACTATTACAATAATATTGAGGTTTCTAATGAAAACACATCATTATAAAGTATCTTTTATTTTGTTTATTACAGGATCACCACAAACGCTCTTATAACGACGAGCCACTGTGGTCCGCATACAACTGATATATCAAATAGACCACTTCTTACAGCTATTCATAAATAATTTAGCATGAAATTTACACAGCTCTGCGTTTACATTATACTAGGTATTTAAAAAAGGTTACTACACTAGCTTCCCTTCACAACTACCAAGGCCTAAGTATTATCTCTGTTTGCTTGAAACTTGATATTGTATTTTAATATAAAAATGAAATTAGAATTACTTATCGCTTGTTTTGAAATATGTTTATATTATACTGTTGTTGTGAAATGCAAAATGTAAAATAAAAAATTCGTTTAAAATCACGATATTTTCTCATTACGAAATAACCGATACTTTAAATTGGAATCATAAATAGTCACTATTTATTAGTATTCCAATAAAACGCAAATTTGAAGCTGTTGATTAAAATGTATAAACGCGTGAACAAGTTACTATGTTCCTACATACAATATCAAGTCTCATGTGAATTACCATCGCACTGAAATAATAGGTACCTATATAAATATTATAGATTATTATGGAAGTTACGTGTGGGATTTCATTGGCTTCTACATTGCGAAATATAAATATCATATTTTATAAGTAGGAAGGACGTTTTTTGTGTATTATGTAACTGATGCCAAACGAGAAAGTTGTTTCAACATTTCATACATAACTTTGCACATATGAATTCTAGCTAAAAATGTCAACGAAATAAGGTACATTTACAATCAATATAACTTACTACAGATCAGAATTATGTCTCTATGAAAGTGGCGTCAGAAATGTTAAATATTAGTCATAACAATCCGTAATAAACAATACCGTGTAAAACGGGGTGAATGGGGATGCAGGGGTGAATCGGAACGAAACTATAAAATGGATTTTAACATTGAAATAATATAGTTTGTTGCTAACAAGGACACTTGATCTTTAATTAAAAAACAGTAAACACATTGACATTACAATCTTTTCTGGCAACAAACTATATTATTTCAATGTTAAAATCCATTTTAAAGTTTCGTTCCGATTCACCCCTGCATCCCCATTCACCCCGTTTTACCGGTACATAAAGATTTTAGAATTGCCGCGTAAAAGCTAAAATGAAATCCTAAAGTTGCTTGAAATAGGGGGTCTCACTACCTACAATATATGGAAAACACCTATCTTGTTTGAAATCAACTGCAACATTTGTACAAATAAATTAATGGTAAATCATTACCTAGTGTATAACGCGCAATTTAATTTGAAACAAAAAAATAAACTTGTTTTTCGAATCATGAGCCGCTTTCACAGGAATAGTATTAATTAACATTTCCTGATAAAAACTTGTTTTATGGAATTAAGCTATGCCAAAATTCACTGGTAAGGCCAGAAACATACTACCCAAAATATTATAATAGTTATTGGGCAACAAATGAATGACGAAAGGGATCCAATTATTGCATTCAAATCCAGCTGAACAGGAGTTAAATAGATTACTGTCTACCTTATAATATTTATTGCATATAGGGTATATAAATAGTTACTTACAAATACATAAATATCAGCCTGTTAAGAATATCATCTGTTAAGCATGAGCATTTCCCCCTCGACTGTTATAAATTAATCATCTTGCAGGGATAGATATCATTGCCTTGCAGGTGAACTAAGTATTACGATTAACAAAATGTAAGACTGGATTCAGTATTTGCACAATCAACCCCTTTCGTCTTTAAGCTACTTAAAATTAATTGTTAAGATTTGTGCATTAAACAAGGCATTTATAATTTTGTTCCTGGCTGGCTAAATATTGCCATTTTCTTACAGAAAATTTCGAGGCATGGCCATAAATAGCTATGAATGTCTCCTAATATATTTTGCCAATCTTACACAATTTTGTCATGCCTTTCTTAATACTATTTTTTTTGTTAGCATCAGCACATTATTTGATATAAAATGTGACCGAATTTGTGAAGTTACTTTATAAATTGTGATGATAATTTAATAGGCTAATCTTATTATGCAATTTAAGCAATACTTTCATAAATTCAAATAATGCTTACTTTTTCAGTGTTACACTAAAATTTCAAGTATTATTTTAGTAAATAATGAAACCTAAATGTATTGCTGAAATGACATTAACTGCATAAATGCAGGGATTATAATATTTACAGTTCGTATACATAAACTCAACATACAAATTAACTTAAAAATCATACCAAATCACTCTTCAGAAAAATTGTTTAAAAACTAAACATTCACAACATGTCTATAGCTTTTGTTTTAGGAAATTATTAAAAAATAAAATTCTCAGTCTTCTCTATTGAATAGTACAAATAGATCGCTATAAATTAGATCTTTCCATTTACAATATAGTATCATACAGTTTGTACAAGCTATGGAAAAATTGACACGTCCTTTACGCAGTTAGCATCCGTGATACACATTCAGTCTGTAAGTTATTGACTGGCCGAGACCCACAATGGGCTGGCAGCCTATCTTACAATCACGTTTATTGTCACCGCACTGTTCATTAATAGTCATACACAAAACATCCAACTAAAAACTGTCACGCATCATTACCTAATAAATGTTCCAATTTTAATCTCATGTCTGGCACCACAAATCAGTCAGTTTTAACAACATCAGCTCTCCTGTTGTAAGCACAATAAGGTGTTCTAATTAACATGTGTTTATTGCTTGATTGCACTTAAATTACACTGTTCTAAATAATATGTTGAGACACACAGGTTTCTACATTCTTCTGGTCCCCTGCTAAACATGTTTGGGTGTTTCACATTGCAACAGATGTTTTCTTGACAGCAGATTACTGGCGCTCAGGTAAGGTATTCAACCCTTGTCAAACAGCATTAGGCATTCGTGGATGAATAAATTAAGGATTACTGTGCTTGTTTGCATTATGGCTTAAAATATTCTAAGAAAGTATGCCATAATCACTCCAGCCGTCCTCCTCCTGCCGTCTTCCAACGGATTCCCTAATTTTTTTTTGGATGGTAGGATATCATCAAATGACTCCTCTCGCTCTGGGCGTAGCGGAAGGGAGTGTCAACTTCTACTGACTAAAAATCACCCATGTTCCTTCTTAGCCCTTTGTGTCGAGGCCGCGGTATCTCTTGCGAACAACCCGCAGCCTCGACGACGGGAAAAGGTATATCTGTAGTCGAAAGCTGAAGATTGCCTTGCGGAATTAATGATGCTGGAACTGCTGCTGACGTTCAAAAAAGTCTGGTCTCTGCTGGGCCCAATCGGGATTGGCCAGGACATCCGTGCCGGGCTGCGCGCTGGCGCGTCAGTTGGCGCGCGCGCGCTTGGCGGGCGGCGGCGCGTGCGCGGGCCGCGGCTGCGCGTGCGGCGCCTCGTCGGCCGCCAGCCCCGAGCGCAGCATGTACTTGAACTGCAACATGTGCTGCATGACGTCACGGATCTGCACCAACGCCAGCCCGTTCTCGCCCGCCGCCGCCGACTTGCATTTGCCGGAGTTGCGCAGTACTTGCAGTTGTGTTCTGGATCAAACATACGTAAAATAAGATGGCGCTAAAGTAATCACGTTTAAAAGCATTTCTAATCGCGTACCGAGATAGAGACTTGAGACTAATCGACCGCAAGTACACTACTAGTGTATTTCGAAAACCTACTGCAATCTCAATGAGTCTTGAGTAGTTCTTGGAAGTTAACTATAGAAAATCTATAAGTAATTCTAGCTAGCCAGACTTTAAGATAAAAGAAAACCGGCATGTCCTCGAACCAGAACCGTGTGGTGGATACCATCCACTCCTCATGGACAGGAAGCGCGCAATATTATAATGCAGAAAAGTTGTTTCGTCTGTTTGAACGTGCCAATCTCAACTACTGGGTCGAATTGGGGAATTCTTTTTGTGTTGGATAGTCCATTTATCGAGGAAGGCTTTATGACATGTAGACGAAGTCGCGGGCAATAGCTAGTAGGCTAATATTAGTGAGAGAATTTTATTGTCAGACTTAAGTGGCAATGTCGCAGAACGGATGGCCGATGAGGCCGAAAAGTTGATACGATGGGGAAAAAAATAAAAAGGACACCGCGAACCGGAGGACTAGGTGGACCGTGCACCTGGTGAAGGTTGCGGTGATCCGCTGGATGCGAGACGCACGGGGCCGGTCAATGTGGCGACACTTAGGGGAGGCCTATTGTCTAGCAGTGGACGTCTTTTGGCTGAAATGATGATATTAGTGGTGGTGATACTCACGAGTTAGGTCTGTAGAGCGTGATGCCGAGCGCGTCCAGCATGGCGCGGCAGGTGGTGAGCGACACTCGCGGGAAGAAGTGGCTGGCCAGGTCGGGCAACGTCATCAGCAGCTCGGTGTACTGGTACGGCTTGGCGTTGATGCACGGAACCATTGTGTTCTCCACCAACGCCTTTTGTACCTGCACCAGAGAGATTACGAGACATTAAAACCTGATACATTGTGTGAAAGGGACAAAAAGAAAGAGAGGAGCTTTACCCTGCAGGAGGATGCAGTTAATTCAATATGATCTGGCACAGTAAACATTATACAAATGGCCTTACGAGTTTAAACTTTAATAATTTGATAGCTTCTTACTTTAAATTACCTTCAAAAGCGTAGCAAATTAAACAGAAACATCAAAATCCTTACCTTATACGGTATATGGTTGCCAGTGGCATTGATGTCGGGGATTGGGGTAAGCCTTTTGCGACTGTCCACGGAGTGAGAGGTTGAGTGGCCGCCATTCATTGAACCAGTCACTTGTGGGGGTACACTGTAATGTTAAACGATCCGTTAGTTCCTAACTTCAGTCAGGTATAAGTCTGACTTGGGTATGCATGTATTGGCTTGCTTAGCATTTGAAACTTATGCGACCAAAAGTCGTCGAGATGGCCATGTTATGCCAAAAGTCTATGCTCACAGGGTATTTACAAATTGCAGATTGTAGTTTGAAATATCACAATGCAGAGACTTTTGGAACCGCCATTTGTTTGTTGTCTGTTTGCTAATGCAGCAAGCGTAAAATCCTTCGAATACAAATCCTTTTAACACGAAAAGGCCAATGATAAAAAGGATGCAAGCAGAAGCAGTTATAAACAGACCCAAGACTTCGTTTTAAACCTAATTTTCGATTTTACATTCACCATAATGGCTTTAGACGTCAAGCAAGCCATCTATGCAGATATAAAATGTGCTTGCAAAATACCGCGTGTATTGACAGACAATATGTGGTAATTTAGGTTGAAGTACCAGAGTTGTGCCTATGAAGAAGAGTACTGAACCAGCCTAGATATACGATCTGGTAAAAACCAAAGGAAGACCAAAAATAAGCTGTAATGTGAGCGCTTCTATACTTCAGCTTCTTAGCGTATCGATGGCAATTTAAATAGGGATGTTTACTGACTTAAAAAAATGTGATTCTAATTAGTCCGTCTGTTAGATTATCGAAAAACATTGGATTAATATTTTTTGTTTTATCAAACCAATAAAAATTGACGAAAATAAAACGCGTCAAAAATTTGAGTGGGGTTTGGTGACGTCACTGACCGCTATAAAATGTCATACTAATGTCTTAGAGTATGACGTCACACGAGTTTTCAAAGCACTGTATCGTCTTCATTGTTTGTTTACGTGAAAAAAGGAAAAATACGTGTCCAATATTTTTTGGTAATCTATATGACAGACTAATTAGTTTTTTTTTTGTTAACTACCATAATTGTGTCGTCCCAGAATTGAGCTACTAGTTTGGCGCTTTCGGTAGCCTAAATCAGTTCCTGTACTCAACTACCAACAGGACTCGTAGGACACGATATTAAGTGCCCCATCGTTTGAGAAACAGCTCCTCTACTGATATTACAATATATGCCTCTCGTGCAAATTGAAAGAATTTCGCGCTGTATTTCGGATTTCTCTAACAGTAGTAAAATGCCAGCTTGCTCTTAGGAAAACTCATTATGTAACAATAATTACTCTTCTGAAAATAATCCACGCGGTATTTTGAGCTTATACGGGAAGCATAATAGGTGTAAAAATACCCTTAACAAAGCCGAAAAGAGCTTGTTCTCCCCGTCATTATGATGATTTTTATGTTCTGAACCATACCTGGGAAACCTTTTAGTTACGGATATATTGGGAGTCGTTCCAACTTTTGAACAAGTTTTTTTAATGAGTAGATTGTTTTAATGTTATAACGTTACTTAAAAAAACCTCCACGACTCCCGTTCTATTCAGTGCATTCATCAGCACAATTACTTAGTTTGATGTACAGAATGCTTCGTAGACGGCTTTGTGAAGGATCCGTTTACACCTTATTTAGTCTTAATTAAAGATAATAATGAAAAAAAAATTATACTATAAAATATTATGACTGGATGGGGCAGTGTCAAGACAATGGCGAATGGAAAATACACACACACATGTAAGAACAGCCCTTATTACCCGACTGCGACCGAGCGCATAACTAGGGTAATGGTTTAAAAATATATAATTATCATCAAGACTAAGCTAAAATTATTGCTATATTTTTCTAACAGGCATAAAAAGAGAGAAGTACAAATATACCAATATTAAATTGATTGACAACAGGAAGTAATTTATTTTCAAGTCATCAAACTATCAAATTATTTGCCTCGTCTTTTTTGTTCCTGTAACTGAGGGATAGAAATACTTTTAGTTTAGTTCTGTTTGGGGCAGCCATTTTGTATTCCTGTCAAAGTTTACTTAAACTGAATAGAATGTATTGCGAGTCCAAATAATAACATTGACTGGATGATAGTTTACTGTTTTTCGGTGAACATGCAATGAAAGGTGATCAACAAGCAAGCGTCGTGCTCACGACATGATAATGATGACAAGTAGAACGTTACTTTTTGGACTGTCACGATTTATGGTAAAAACTAACATGAAAAGTAAAGAAACTTGAACAAGATTGAAGTCAAATTAAATGACTAAGGGAATACAAAATGCAGTAGGAAGGCCAACAAGTAACAAATAAGGAATACAATACAACTGTGAGTCTTAGCTAACTGAGCTGTTGAATTTAGTTGTGCATGATGGGACTGTTCTTACAGAATCCACTACAAATGATGAAAAGTTCCTCACTTCATGGTTGATGTGTTTGCCGAGCTCCTCACGAGAGGTGGAGGGGGGGGTTGCTGACCCATCGCCATTGTTATTGCACTGTTCGGAAACTGAAATAAACGATAAAAACAAACATTTTTCACGCGGCTCTAAAACAAAAGGCGTGTGCCTGGAAAATTACTATGGGAGACTATAATGATAGACTAAATATTATAATATACATAATTTATAGAAACATATTTAATGGACAAAGTGATTTTTTACAGGATTCGATACTGAATTGATTTAGCAAAGCTCTTCTTAGTTATACTAGTGTAAAAACTAACTAAAAGGCCCTAAATCCTACTGGAAGTCTAAATGATTGCGTTGCACACGCTAGTGTTGCTGCAACACTTTCGTGATAATTACCGTGACGTTGCGCTGGTGTTGCGAGCGGTGTTGCGGCAAGCCTGCCGCTGCGGCCGCGATGGCTGCGTTGTTGTACCGCGCCGCGTGGGCTTGCACCACTTGTGCCTGAGGAACGGAACGAAATGAAATTGAAAATAAAGATACGTCACAGCCTTATCCAGGGGGAGGTAGAAAAAACGAAAAAACTATAGAACGCCACCTGCTACAATCTCTACAGACATATCTAAAGATCGTATCAGGTGTCGTCGTTGGGTTTTCTCGTCATAACCCTTTCACCCTTATTAAAAATTGACGTTGTCCCCTTTAAGGCAAATTTAGCCGTAAAAAGAAATAAGAAAAAGCAATCCGTCCATGGATGCACGCCGCGCCGTCATGCAGAGAATTTAACGAAACAAGCGAGACAGAAAAGTTTATAAAAGGAAGTTTTTTTTCTAATATTAGAAAATATTCCATTTTTGTCTAGAATTACAGAGGAGGTCATTCCGAACAATTGAAAAATTCAAACTTTAATGAGGAAAATCTTAGGTCATTCCAAAGGTATACCTAGAACCCATTTAACGGCCAAATGAATCAATTAATTTCGTAGAAATAATGAATAAACAATGACTGACGTCGCAATTAGAGCCGTTTCCATCAGCTGTTGAATAACAATGCGTTTCCTTTTGTGTTAAGCAATTGTTCTAATAACGAATGACTGAGAGGGAAAGAATAAGAAATTCCTTTCAAAAGCTACATAAATGGAATTTAATTCGAATCCTACATAGGTATTATACGTTTAGCCCTGAAAACCTGAAATTTAAAAGTATCTGTAATTGTCTGTAATGGTCTAATTGAAATAATTGTCTCGAGTTTGAATTTGATCAGTCGTTACTCGACCGCAAAATATTCTTTTTTGCAATTTCTGAAATTTTCTCACAGGCGAAATATTCACATGAAAAATAAAACTCTCTATTTCTCTTCTCTTGATTAAAATCTTGTAAGACAATGTTACGCCAATGATAAATAAACGACCAGTGATGAGTCTTACCTGTGCGAGCCTAAGCACTTGCTGGGTTTGCGCTTGAGTCAGCGCTCCGGGTATACTCCAACCATTCGCCAGCGCTTGCACAGCAGCTGCCGAAAGCCCTCCACCATGGGGCATCTGCATGGCTTGCGCTGCCGGTGAATGCCTCTGCGTGGTCGCCCGCCGACCCCGCGTGGATTGGCTGGTCACGTTATTAAGAGCCACGGCATTGGAACCCACTCCGACGCCGCCAACCACACCTGGTGGGGGCGCGGGAGGCGCTCGCGTCCATTGACCGCCTCCTGATACGGCGCCTGTAAACAAAGATGGAAGGTTTGACCCCATGTTGCTTGGAAAAATTTAACAGCAGTTTTTGGAAATAAGTAGGGAAGCCTTTTTCAAGTCCTATTCGTAGGCAAAGGTTTGCTTTAGTTAGATGAAAGTATTTGCTTTAAAGTAAGATCGAATAGCTACAACGTAATTAATTAATAAGAAAAGTGCTAGAAACGAAAAAGATTTACACAATAATCAAAGTCGTAACATTTATGGACTCTAGTGTCAAAACGCGCGTTATTTTTTTCCGAATTTAGTTCAGAAAAATATTGCGTAATTCATGTTATCTGTGGGTAGGTACATTTACGATGAAAAACAACGGGTCATTCTGATTAGGCCCTAAAGCGCGATAATCGTAGCAGTGTCTGCAAAATGCTGGTTCCATCCGGCCCATATAAATAGAGGACACTGAAACATAAGCGAGATTTTACGAGTTAAAACCAGTACTGGAATCTGTATGAATATAACTGGTTGTTAAATAATTATGAAATCCATAGATATCTGACTCTCTCATACATGGTTCAGACCAAAAGCTAAAATATGTTAGAAATCGTTAAAATCTTTCAAATGCCGACGATTCTAAAACTGCATCTAGAATTGTGGGTCAAATATGCCAAAAATACATCTTGCTTCGCCTTGAACATAGGACCGTTCGGTAAATATTGGGTTCCATTCTGAACACTATGTTTTTGGATATTTCTGACGCAAGGTGGTTTTCTAATACATAATATCTAGCAATAAGTTATTATTTAGACTGCATTTTGGGCAGTTCAGTCCATTGACAAAAAACGCGAACTGTGTATCAGACCTAAAGCTTATCATTCGCAGAAAAGTAATTGATCTTATGGAAACAGAACAGGTGATTAACTGCAATACCCGTGAACGATAAGTAAGTTGGAAACCTCTCCAAAACTTTGACGATCTTATCAGGTGACTACGTCATCGCGCCAGTTTAAAGGCACCAATACACTTCGTTTTGATACCGACCGACAACCGTGCAAGGAAAAGACCATGAGAATTACGTAAATTGAATACTTTGAATAGGCAAGTTTCGCAATCAACCCAGTACTTCTTACAATTGGTAATTACCTAGGTACCAAAGGCAGGGAAAATATCAATTGAAATATTAGACAATGGATGCCCTTGATATTCGAAGAGTATGCACTAAAAAGGTCAAATTATAACAGGCTAGATGGCAAACAATTGTGGCTGACGTCATATGCCATGTTCTCTCTATAATGTTACATTTGAAGGTCCTTCTGTACCAAAAATATAGTTATTGTAGCAGAGGGTTGTTCTGCAACTGACTTTGCTCAAGATTTTGTATATCACAAAGTTACGATTTTTCTGGAATCACGTCAGCTGTCAGTTTTTATTACATCAAGCAAAAAACCATTGACTTTTTAGTATTTTTTCCAGTTTATTTCAACGTCTGATCTGATGACGTTAAAGCATTGAACTGTGAAATCTTACGAAACGTCGAATTAAACCCCAAGTGGGTCGTTTGATCCGAGATAAATCCGTAGTTCCGTATCAACAACATCGCGTAACGGGAATCAAGAGAAAGCCTCAAGACTTAAGATGTCAAGATTTCTTTCGCCAAACACCAGATTGTTGGTAAATGTCCCGTTATCTTTTAACCGTTATAAAAATTAACAAGTTACTTTTATAAATTTTTGCTGACCAATCCAGTTACCCAATCTGTTTCGCGTTTTCCAAGCTATAAATAATACTTAAAAACCAAAGGACACCAAGAAATTATTATAATACGTAACTTTTATTTCACCCAGCTTCGCTTTAACTCGAACATAAGCGGGTCTGTCAGATATTTAACAATGAAAACGAGTCAGGATAAGCCGGGCTTACCCATGGCCCCTGGCCATGTCTGCGTAGTTCTTTTTTTTAACGTGTTCTATGAAGAAAAAAGAAACCGGTTCGTGAAAAGAGGAGGCACACAAAAGGAAATGATTGTGAAAGAAACGATTTTCATACAAGCAATAAGTCGTTCATGAGCAGCGGTGGCCCAGTTGTGGTCCCGACTTACGAACAGAAGTCGTGGGTCGAACCCGGGCAGGCGCATTACTTTGTGTAATTTATTTCATTACCGTTGTTGCTCTCAAAACGGTGTTGGAAAACAGCGTGAGGAAACCGGCATGTCGTAGAACCAAAAATTTCGAAGACATGAAAACTAACAACCCACACTGGGCACACGTGGAGGCCCACCCACCCGTCTCCTAGAGAGGAGGCCTAAGTCCCTGCAGTGGGAAGATTATAGGCTGATGGTGAGGATGATTCTTCATTCTCCCTTAAGAACCTAATCTTTTAAGTAAATTAAACACGTTATCTGTTACAAGGCATTTCGGATCGCAAGTTACTGGTGTCGTAGTTATTTGCTGAAGCATTCTTACATTGAGGTAATGGTAAAATAATGTTGCCTTTGCGAAGGGAATTTCAAACGGAAGAACTAGGTAAACAAATAACTAAGGAAAACTACATGTTTTTCCGTGTTTTTGCTAATTCACAGAACGATCGATACATTGGAACAACGAGGACGATCGGACCGAACGTACTCCAGTGGTTTTCCTGGAGAACAGCGTTTTGCGCAATAATGACCATATAATAACTCCAATCAGTACTGTCAAACAGTAGTGCGCTGGCCACAGAAGATTCGAGCGGTTTTTTCAACCAAGAGGTCGTGACGGCTTAAGTAATCATTAAATATCTCTGAGTACGGCAGTAACTCTACGTTCTTCGTTTCGACTTCCTTCCATTAACTAATGATGATGACGTAAAACTTCGGCTTCGTCTTATTATAAAAGCTAAATATACGATGGCGCCAATATCCTAACCAGCACAGCATGTATCCGACTACTTTAAAATGCTAAGTACTGTACATGGCAATTTATTACTACTTCCAGTAATAAAGTACATTGTATAATAGGGGACAAAAATATGAATGCTTGTTTGCTCACTGATAAAAGAGATATTATTCTGCAGTAACAGTCATCATGCAAATTATTTTTACATGTCAAGGTTTCTTGCTGAAGGTTTAAAACCTTCGCATTTTTTTAAGAAACTGCACGTTCATGATTTTATTATGCTTAAATTGCTTTTTTTGTGATGATTGTTACTTTTAATTGATTTCGATGTGGTGCTGATGATTGTTAGCATTTCAGTAAGCAAAAACCCATATTGGGCAAAAATACGACATAGTTAATTTACCGATATTACTCTAGACCTCTTGTTGATTAATATTATGTTATTAAATTATTAGGTAGGTCGAAACCCTACTGCTTTTGAGCTCCAATGCTTTGTAACATGATAACTCATTTTTCAAGGGGATAGGGGAACCATTAAGAATGATAAAATGGGTCATCGCCTTTTTGAATCGAGCTGTCGAGTCGGGCACTTACTGATAAAGCTTCTCAAAATGTTCTTTCTTCATATAACCATACCACGTCTTGCTGCATTTTTTCTCGAGAAGCCAGTAAAAACCATGGTTAGAACGAACTCGAGTGGTAGAATCAATTCATGGATAATTATGTTACATTACGCATTTTTTGCGGAAACATTGAGAAAACGAGACGTCATTGATTACATAAATAATCTATTCTACGAATTAATTATGTTCTGGTTGTGAAACCGCAGAAAATCAGTAATAATTTATGGAGGAAAAAAAAGTAGTTAGACTTAAAGGTGATTAATAAATTGAGGTAGGTAACGCATCTCCAAAACCCAGGAAATAAACTTAGTTCTATCATGAAAAAAACGAAAAACTTTGGCACAAACGACGGCAAAACTTTCGGGACCCACAGTTTCAAGGATCCTTGTGCGAAAATATTCGACTTCGCCGAAGTAAAAAGAAAATACTACGTAACGTAAGCAAAACAGAGAGTATTGTTTAGTTGTCCTCAAGATCGCTCACTTGTAGCATCAATGGCTACGGCAAGTTATGTCATTGTTTGGTAAATAATGGGAAGCGACGTGTAATATAGGCTGCCCTGAATATCGGCGAACACGGTCATTAGAATAGTTATGGCCCTTTTCAACTAATTAGGAGCATTTCATTTGGTTTCTTTTTAAGCGTCACAAAAGAGGTCCACATGGAAACCTGCTTCTTTTGTCTTTATCAATTGTTTAGCGCCTAACTTGTGCAAGTTTCTGTACCACCGTACCACCCTTGGGCGTCTTTACATGTCGTCGAGAAATATCTCTCAGGCTTGCAGGTTTCGGAATCCTGCTGACTAGCGATCTTTTCTTTCGCAAGCAATAGAGGATCGGACTGTGTCAAAAAACAATGATTCTAATTAGTCCGTCAGTTAGATTATCGAAAAATATTGGATACGTGTTTTTTTTTTATCTTATTAATCAAAATTGACGAAGATAAGATGTGGTTGTGACGTCATTTGTAGTTAAAAATGTACTATCATATAACGTTTTCGAAGAGTTAACGAGTTTTCGAAGCACTGTATTGACTTAAATTTTTGTTTATGTGAAAAAAGAAAAAAATACGTCTCCAATATTTTTTGGAGATCTATCTGACGGACTAATTAGTTTTTTTGTCCGATCCCCTATTACTTTTATTAGGAAGTTTACCGACACGATAGTTGTTTCTTTAGGCTGACTGGGACAATACATCAGTCTGGAGTAAAAGATTTCACTCAATTTCGTATTATAGGAAAAACTGGCAAAGCATGGTATTTTTTTTTAACAGCATTATACGTTTACGGTCATATGAATACGACGACATCGCCAAAATGGCGTATCGGGAGACCCAAGACACGGACAGAATCATGGACACTGTCAAAAAAGGAGCCAAGCATGGTGATCATAGGGGAACACAGGCGTTGCTTTCAAGTATGCCATACTTTTTGCGAGAAATTATACCGTAAATACTGGCTGAAACGGAGATAAAATAATCTTATCAGCTAGGCTAATCTTATCGGTTAAAGCTTGGAAAATTTGGAAACTATGAACAGACCATGTGATTAGAGGAACTACGGATATCTCCGGCAGAAAAATAAAATTGCGATATCTTTGGTCCGTCTGTCTGGCAAATCTTTTGTCTAGAATACTGGGTTCTTCCTGCATGGAAAGTGTAGCGTGGTTGCCCGAACTGAGGCCGGAAAATTTACCTACTATTGGTTTAAATAAATTCATGCAATTAAGGACAATTAATCTTTCATAATTGGACCAATAATAGAGTTATTGTGTCGTGCCTCAGAAAGCACTTTAGATCCTTGACAGTCCTTACAAGCAGTCAGTGGGTATCATATTAATCAGTACTAACCGGGTTGTGGAGGTATGTACAGATATTGTATTCAGTATAGTTGGGAAAAGGCTATAGACAGATTATGAATAGTTATTTTGTTTTAAACGACATACGGAACCCTCGCGTCTCTACTAAACTCGTACGTAATGGGTTTTTTTTTTAACGTGCTATTATTAGCTTGACTCTTATGTTTGAAAAGCAAGACTTAATTTTAACTTACTTCCTGTTGTCTTATTAGTTTAAATGACTTCTTTAGATACTTGTGTGTAGTTCATTTGGTCACGTAACACACGTAGAAATCGGAGATTATTATTTATTTATTTATTAAAACTTTATGCACAAGTAATGAAACCGTACAAAGGCGGACTTAATGCCTTGGGCATTTTCTACCAGTCTACCTTAGGGTGATGCAGAGACATTACTCAGTAGGTGCTTAACAGAAACAAAAGTTAGAAAATATATATACCTAACTTATAAAAATAAATTCATACATACATATATACATAAAATATTTAAAATTTCGAAAGATAACAAGAAAAACTTTAACAACTTAGTTGTGAGACGAAGCTGTCAACTTCTTGCGAATGTGCTCGCGAGCTTTCATTTTGAAAGTGAACTGACCGTTTACTGTCCTGATCTCATGAGGGATTTCATTCCAGAGGAAGACCGCCTGGACAAAGAAGGACGATTTTATAAAGCCAGAGCGATGAGAAGGACAACGTAGAAGACGATTATTAGCGGAGCGAAGAGTCTTGCTGTGAGCAGTGCATAAATATTGGCAAAGGGAAGCGAGGTAAGAAGGGGAAGTGGGCTTGTGAAGAATGATAATGACAAATGACATGACAAATGATATGACAAATTGTACCCAAATTATTTTTTGTTGATTACCCAAACAATGCATTAATAGTAAAAATCCTCTTAGCTTACTGGCGGGTAATCAAAATAGCACAGAAATATAATACAGAAATTGCAGTCAGATCACATGAATCTGTTAATATTCGTATTGATATTTCTATGGTATTGACTATTGGTTTAAATTATTGCATAATTTTTCAGTAATGTGCAAATGCTTATTTAATCTCGGGCGCTTTTTGAACATCGCGTTTTAACCGCGCACTTGAATTTCAACCCTCGTCGTTGACATGGAATTTCAGCTGACTGCAAAGCAATAGGCCGAGATCAAAATCCATTGCGCGCGAATTCGTGGCCTAAGTATTACCTCAAAGATTGTGATAATACCTGAAATAAAATCTCAATTAAGAAATCATTATTTTCCTCAGTCACTCTTCAAGTCTTGTATCTTGTTTTTTGGTTTGCAAGTAAACTGTGAATGTCAAACAAGAACAACATTACAAAGACATTTTTTTTGTATCTTTGTCAAAGAAGCCTCAAATGACGTCATTTGAGTGAAAAAAATAGAAGACAAAAGCATAATGTTTAAGTTTATCTTTCTACAGACTTGTAAACATTAAACTGATAAACTACCTGCTACTTCTTTTTCAGAATAAAATTCAACATCAACATTACGCCTGCCACCCATTTTTTTTTGGAGTCTGTGTAATGATCAAATGACTCGTCTCGCTCTGGGCGGAGCGGAAGGGAGGGTCAGACTTTACTGACTAAAAACCACCCATGTTCCTCTTCCGAACAACCCGCAGCCCTGACAGGTGTCACCGGGGCGGCCCTTGCAATGTTGAGAAAAGAAAGTAAATTTTGTCGTTCGAAAAGTGCTGATTATCAGCCAAGTTTGAATAAATGAGTTTTGGTTTTGCTGACATCTCCTTGAGGCGCGCGTGGAACACGAACGCGCCGTCGACCGTCGACACGGCCGGTCATCGTCATAGGACGGCCGACGGTGGGCAAGCCCAGGGCCCCGAGTCTGCTATTCAATAGTGTCAGAATGGTCTATCATTGATCTCAACACCAAAGTTGTCAAAATCAACAATTAGGAGATCAGTGATAGATCATTCTGACACTATTGAATAGCAGACTCGGGGCCCTGGACTAACCGTCTACAGGACCGCACCTACTACGGTGGCCGGAAGCCATCAAGTGGCCCCCGACGCCCGGAGCGTCGCCCGTGGCGGTTGGGACGAGAGGTTCTCTCTCTCACGTTCCGTCATTTCCTTTGCTAGTTTTACTGTTTCGCAGAAGGAAGCGATGGAATCCCATTCCCTGTCGCCCCGAACCATGGTTTGAACCAGGGCCGGACGCGAGAGGTCGCCGCCTCCAAAACACGGCGGAGCTCCGTCCAAACGGAGCAGACCTCCACGGTGTGCTCCACCGTGTCCTCTGGCCGATCCTCGCAGTGGGAGCATCTGGGCTTTTCCTCCCGCCTGATTCGGTGCAGGTACCTGCCGAAACAACAGTGTCCGGTGAGGACCTGCATCAGACGGAAGGTGAGGGCTGGAGGGTCGCCAACTCTCCAGCCACTACTCAAAGAGGGGACTTATCGCCACTATCGTTTCGCGGCGTGCCATGCACGGTGTTGCGACAGTGGCTCTCTCCATGACAGAGCTCTCATCATGAGATCGCACCGGAGGTCTGTCCGCTGAGCGGCGATTTGGCGCACGCCTGTCACCCCTGAAAGGTTAGGCAGAGATGTGCTTAATAATAGTACACTCACACTTTGCTGGTTATGTTTACATTTATTTGTAAGTGTATAGTACACCCAACATCAAACATCATTATCAGCCTTGCCCTTTTTTTTTGGGTGCTGGGAAATCATGAATTAACCCCTCCCGCTCTTGGGCAGAGCGAAAGGGAGTGTCAGACTTCTACTGACTAAAAACCACTAAGTTCCTTCTTAGCCCTTTATGTCGAGGCCGCGGTATCTCTTGCGAACAACCCGCCACCCCGATGGGGAAACATCAACATCAAACATCATCTCCCTTGCCTTTTGCCAATTTTGTTGGGGTCAGCTTCCAGTCTAACCGGATACTGCCTTTCTGACTTCCACACCACAGTTAGTACAGGAAAATACAATACCTCGTTGTAGGACTGGTTGTACTAATAATTTACAAAACAAAAATTACCAGCAATATGGCAATTTCAAATGGAATAGTTTTGAGAAGACTTGGAAACCTACTGTAAACATTAATAAAGGAGGGAAAGATAACCTGAATGAATAACATGCAAATTTAAGAGCAGTACCTACTGTGTATAAAAAAACTTGTAAATTAATAGATTATGGGTGATTAAGTACTGCACTAGTTTCATAATACCATTTTCAAGACATGTGTTTGAAGTGTACAGTCAACATAAATAATCATCATCCATCATGCCCATTTCCCAATTCATTACTCAGTACTCCTAAAAAAAATATTAAATTAAATTAAATAGGGGACAAGCCTATTGCTATCAACTGGGCCCAGTCCCTGACCGCTACAGAAAAAATTCTGATGGTAAAGCTCAGTAACAATTTGCCAGATGTGGTTATCATACCCAAGACCTCATTCTCTGCAGTCACAATTGAGACCACTAGACACGACTCGGAGAGTCTTAGTCTACATAATATATTTAGTGTAAACAAATTGTTAAATAAATAAATAGCACATAAGTTTAAAGAGTATTTTACTTGAATAACTAGAAATTAAATTAGTTTTATAATGATTAAATTTAAGTTACTTCATAACTCCTCAATCATTTACCGCTGTTGACCGTACTTAAATGCAATATCAATTGACTCGGCAAGTAATTAATACCAGTGATATTCTTCAACTTTTAAGTCTTTTGTAAGCTTTAGATATAGGCCTTACTAAGATGATCCAAGTTACAACCATGATATACATTTACAGCTTTCAAACAATTCTTAAGCTAATTATCTCACCTTTTGCTGATATTAGTAGCTGCGAGTCAACAACTTTGTTCGGCCAGTACTCCTCAAACTCCGTCCCGGGCGGGAAATAGCTTTTAATATCCGATAAACTTATCACTGAACACGTCTCACTAGCAAACAGTTCATTCCGAATACCTTGAACTTTACAACAGAACTTCAGGTATGATAGGTCCCAGCCTTTTAACTGGTCTGCTTTTAATTTTAAATTGTCTGTTTCACCTTCAAAATAAAATAGAGGTACAAATTTCTGGTTATCCCGCACAGTATACGGCACTACAGATTCCTTGTTTATCCTAATGAAACCACACTTGTCTTTAGTATTCGTCGTACCTCTTAATAACTTATTATAACAAACGTCTAGGAAGTTATAGAACTCATATGCATCTGACAACCGCACTACTAAGTCCTTCTGTGAGAATGGTTCCCGACCAAACTGTCCGTCACAATGCCTGTTGTTGATTTCGTTCAGCAGCCGAGCTTCTATCTCTGTGATGTAGTAACTCCTGATACAAGTACACGAGTATATGTCTGCATGGAGATAGTTCAGATATTTGTTGAGGAGCTTGATCTCCACCATCCTGACAGCCACATACTTCTCGGTAGACCGGTATATATAAGGTATATGACATTTGCCAAGCATATCCCAGCCGAAATGACCTTTCCAACTGGCCTCGTCTGGGGCCGGGGTCTTTTTGTCACCGTCGATCACGGGCCTCATCTCTCCCGTGTTGTTGGGTGCGGGTTTTCTTGACAAAAAGTTGAGTATGCCCATCTGTCCGCCTGAGCCCGGGGGCGCCACGCCGACGAGCGAGCCCGGCTGAGGCCGTGCTGCCGCCACCGAAGCCGCTAACGCCTTGGCCTTGTTCGCCTCCACCATTTTGGCGGCTAGCTCCCTGATCTCCGCCTCATCGGGCCGCTCCGTCTTTACCTTGACCATGGTTGTCATGGTTGGTGTGGTGGTCGTAGAGTCCGACATGTTTACGATCACTGCTCACTCCTCGTGAAATAAGAACACAGTTTTTAATATTCCAAACGTCACTTCAATCCAGGGCTACATTCTGCAGCGTCGCTGTGGCAGGTTTCAGTCAAAAATTAGTAAACAATCGTTTTGCACGGTGCGCATCGTCCACTTATCACTTCGCTATTTTGACAGGTCGCCGAAACATACGAATGCGTTATCGAATTTAATTCACTACCGTATCATTCACACACACATTCCACGACAAGTTTCCACCGTTGATCCGTGTTCACTGTTCATAGTCCATCCATGTGAGGGTCGACAGAACTAAGAAAATATAAGTTTCCGCACTATTTTGCCGACGTCAACTTTTGAAAATTTGTTTTCGCGGCATATTCATAATTATGGAATTTATCTCTGTAACCCTTTAGAAGTTATAATTAATGGGAAAACAGTTTTTCTTGTTAACCACGCTGTGGTAGGTAAGGAACATGAAACCCAAATTTTGTGTTCAGGGAAATGCCCAATACCGTTGTGTAGTCTCGTGGGGAGTGCAATTCATGTACATTTTTCACCTTTTGGTGACTCAGCAGCTAACAAAATGGCCGCCGACAAGGCTTTGTTGGCCAATCAGGTCACTGCTAGCGACCATACATATCTACAAAAGTCCCGTCAATGACGTCGATGCACTCCCCACGAGACTAGTTCTCAAGGACTTTTCATTTTGTTCTATTTTCGACCAATTTAATTTTGAACATAAATCATTAAAAGCTTCAGATGTCCATTCTGAAAAATATTTGATTTTTTGAGAAATTTAGAACCCTGCTAAGTGCCTTAAATCAGCTGTTATTCAATACCTAAAATATAATTTATGAATGTACTCTTTACAAAGTAGTACTATCGGTAGTCTCGCTACAGCTGCCTCGTTGTCGATTAGACGTTCGAATACAAACAGCGGTACTAAACTCGACCTTACGCCACTGACATAGAGATTGTATGTGTTGTTCGGGTAGATAATCTAGATGTTACCAACAGTGTGTAGCGAGACTAGCCGACGCGCGCATTCCCCGAACAATAATCCCCTGCATGAGTGAGCGGGACAGCAACAAGTAAAAAGTAGATGTCAAATGTTTAGGTATTTTACTATGAACGTAAAGAGAATGTAGGTAGGTATATAATGCAATTTACAAGCTTACGTAAGTATTTTAACCTACTTGGTAACGAAGTAGGTAGATGCACATAGTGGGATTTTGGTTGATTTTGCTTTTTTCCTTTTTTGTTTTCATGTTTGCATGCATTGCTAGGAAAAAAGTAGGTACTTAAGTAAGTTTGTTTGAAACTTTAGGGCAGGTGCCTCCATTCATTTTATTAATGAAGGTCTTATCAGTCAGTAAATATCTGATAATTGATAACATTATTCAGCGTTACCTAATCTAATCAATAGAGAAAGTTCAAAAACTAGGATCCTACCTGCCTGCCTACTCTTCGCAATGAATTCATTTCTCAAAATGTTTACTTAAGTACCTACCTATGTTGATTTAGAATAGGGTAAATGAGAGTTTTTGTTGTCATATCTATCAGGAAACTTGCGAATATTGATCAGTAGTTCAGTCCATAAACTTACTTGTGCCTAGAAGATTAGAACCCATCTGTCTGTAGGTAGGTACCTACCTAATCAATATGTCTGACGCCTGATCAAAGTTCGGCCACAGGGTAGCGTGCGTGTCCCGCATCTAATAAACTATTCATTCATCATATAGCATTATGTATACTGGTATACAGCATGCTTATCGATCGCCTGATACTCTACGTAGTTGACGTATCGATGTTATGGGTTACCACAGTCTACAATTAGGTACCACGTTGTCAGTAATTTAATAAGAAAACACGTGGCCATGTTATCCATGGGAAGGGGCTCAAAGTCCAGCCAAGAAGTCCAGTCAGTACTTAGGTAAGCCTCAGACGATTTTTTTTCTACTTAAATCTATTTTTGTTTCCTAAAATTATTTTTGTTCTCTATCTCGTCTACCTACTTAGAGACAAGAGGATTATGCGGAATGACGTCACTAAACTGAATAAGATAATTTTTGTACCTACCTAGTACGACCTATCCAATCTAAAAACAACCTACCTATAAACGTTCACAAAAAGGTTTATTTGTAGTGTGGCGTGGATAATTGTTTTTTTTTTTTTGTGAAGCTAGGGTACCGCAGCCCCTAAGCTCGAAACCACAGAATAAATTATTAATAGACTTTAAAGCAATGAAACAGAATAGCTTCCTGGAAACGCTGGAGGTTTATTGATCCAGGTAGATTGACAATTCAGATTTAGGTACACAAAAATCATAAGGGCCATCCTACAATCCCAACTAATTTTAGATCAACAGATCTCAGTTGCTCAACAATCGCTATGCTTGATTTGGGAGTCGAACCTTGGACTCCAAGGTCCTATACTACGCGGACCGCAGAAAAGAGGCGACCTAAAACATTTGGTGCCACTGTTCTTGACCCCGTTATCAACAAGTAACCACTTTTCAAAATCTGCACGAGCATAGCCGCGCGCTGTAATAAATGGTAAACGTTTATTCAAGTGTTTTGTTTTTAAAATGTGATTACGTGGGTGTATTGAGAGAAGGTCCTGCTACTTACTATTTTCCTAATACCTAAGTATTTGCAATGGCATCTCTCTTGGAGTTACCAGTTCTAGCTCTCTGCTTGTTGGAGATTTTAATTCTTTTTTGCAACACCAACATCAATTAATGTAAATCCTTGTATAAATAGTGACAGTACTAGCCCCCTTTTGTTTTTAGGGTTGGGAAATCATCAAATAACCCCTCCGTCAGTGTCAGACTTCTACGTACTAAAAACCACCCATGTTAATTCTTAGCCCTTTATGTTGAGGCCGCGTATGTCTTACAACAACCCGCAGCCCCAACGGGAACACTAGCCCCTTCAATCTGATCCGGCTCGAAGGACCAATGTGAAGCTTGTAATAGTTGTTGGGTAGCTGGTGAGGTGCTGGTACGTTGGTACCGGCGAAGATTCAATAAAATATAGCAAGTAAATGTACGTCTGTATTGGAACAGTGTTGCAGATGGAAGGGGCTAGTGTTGCCACTATTTTTACGAGGCTTTGTATTTTATTACTTGCTATATTTAATTGAATCTTCCCCGGCACCAACGTACCAGCACCTCACCAGCTACTCAACAACTATTACAAGCTACACACTGCTGAAGAATTGTCCACTAGATAATTATGATTACATTTCGGAAATCCGTTGGTCACAGCTGTCATTTCAAGATCTTTGACAATTATTACAGGTAGTCAGTAGGCCGAATTTCTAATAATCAATCTTACCAAGGGGTATCGTTCAACCCAGCACTAACAGGGGGTTACGAAGATTCGATAGGCAGTCGCTCCAAATATGGCCATCATACCGGTTTGCAAAGGCAGACGATGATATTAAACCCTCTTTGTTCATTCCCTAGTACAGGATTGTATTATTGGTTTTGAATGGAGCTTAATTTTAGCTAGATTTGTTAGACCCTAAACTAAAACAACTTCACAAAGGGTGGGTATGGGTGAAGCCTTTGATAACTACGTTAGCAAAAGGATGGGTTGCTGCATTTTCCCGTCGTTCTTTTTCGTGTGGTCATAGTGCCTATAACCTTCTGTCATTTTTTATGCCACCCATGGATTCTGACCAGGGTGTCTAAAATGGCCGCTTTAGCAGAATCGTATTAAGAATCATGTTAAAAATTAAAAATTTTAGTTACCATGACGTTTTGAAGCAGGATTATTTTAATCTTAGCGACAGAGCTATACAGGGTGCCATCTCTTTTCCACACTGAAATAAGTCATGGTAGGCCACCTGGTTTTTGAATTCCAACTTAAAGCTCGATCCATCACACTTGCCGATGGGAAATCCCAGGCCACAAACCTATTAAATATAGGTATAGATTGACTTTGTGCATTGTAATAAGGATAAACCAACATAAATAAAAGCAAAACAATGGTTTTTTAGTTACATAGGAAAAACCAAATGCAGAATTTCACGCTAACAATAGAAAACTGTGGAATAGGTCATGACGTGGTAAAAATATATCAGCAGTCGATTGAATGGGGAGGGGGGGGGGTATTTATAGCGTGGTGCATTTTCAGCTTTAGGAAAAGAACTTTTACAGTTGAACAAACTAATAAGAGATGCAACGAATATTCGGCAACTATTCGGTATTCGGCCTATTCGGCCAGTTTGGCAGTTCGGCCGAATACCGAATACATAAAAAAGTAGCAAATATCTTATAAAAGGAAATAAAAAAAGCAATTTAATCAAAACATTTAATTATCCAACAATCATTAATTGCGAAAACAAGAATACAACATCTGTATTTTTAGTAGTTACAATTAAGTAAAGGCAAATTGTGGTGAATAAAGACAAGTTTTTCGGCATTTGTTGGTAAGAGACGATGGCGCTTTTCTTTTCACACAAAAAACAAACAAATTTAGACAAAGTACATTTAAAACACAGCACGTTGTAACACGATTTGCCGGCTACTGAGCCAAATACTTCCCGCCCCGTCACCGCCGCACGCACCGCATCAAAACGTGTCGTTACTTGTTAGCGTCGACGTCAATTGTACTGGATCACCCACCGAATATTCGGTATTCGGCTGAGAGCGCCGCCGAATATTCGGTATTCGGCCAAATCACTATTCGTTGCATCTCTATTAAAATAAGTATAAAGGGTGTAAAAGTACCCTTAACGCAAACGAAGGGCACTTGTTCTCCTCACCACTGCGATCATTTATTATTGAAGACCGTGCTTGGGAACCCCCTGATTACGGAGATATTGGGGGTCAAAGTTCCAAATTTTTCTTATCTTTTGTAAATACCAATTTTTCAGGCTTTTTTACGTACTTATATTACCTCCATGACCCGTTAACTATTCAAAGCATCGATTAGCACAATGTTATAAGTGTGCTACATTGGGTTTTTATCGTAAAATGTGATTTTTGACCCCAAAAAAAAAGTAATTTCCCAGTAAAAAAAATTGCGTAGGGGTACTTAGTTTGATGTATAGAATGCTTGGTTGACGGCTGTGTAGGGTTAATGTACAACCTGTATACAGCTTACTTGCATTTAGTTTTAAGAATATAATATACATAGATCAGTCGCTTAACGCGAAACGCTTTATAAATACAAAATTGCAATAAATATTTTCAGTCTATTTTTTACTATAATTTAATAGTCAAACGTCCTGTCTTTAAGTAAGTGAAGTTCGACTTATCTGACGTTTATGAGCTACAGTGCCAGATACAGACACAACACACACAGAGATAGCGGTCAAATTTATTATAGCGATGCTTTTCGGCGCAAAAAGGGATGCTGATGGGAAGGGCGGGACATATCGCTTTTTGCGTCGTGCTTATAGATAGAAAAACGTTTGGATTTATTGGACATACACTATAGAATCTCAGGGCGAAAGAAACGTGCTCGAAATTAGCACTCCCTATGGTAGGGTAGTTAGTTTTTGACCATTCGTAATTCGTAACGTCATACCATAAATAGAACATAAGTATTCTTTGTTGACAAACGCAGACAACTTTTGTGATTGCAAGAGCTAGCTCGTTAGCAATCCTTGTAAGGATAGGATATACAGGGTGGAATTTTGTAATCCCACCTGGAGGGAAAGTACCTACTCTTAATACTGCAGATAGAAAATTTTACTCAAAGGAAACATTCCTTTATTTTTGAATAGAAAGCCAACTGCATTCAAAGATTTTCGAAAATTCTCTTCTCACTCACCCGGGAATCGAACCGGCTAAAATCTGAAAAAATTATAACCTGTACTTTTATTTCGGAGGTTCGACAACCCCTTGCGTGCGTCCCTGATGATGGCACCATCAGCAGTTTGTAAACACATTCCATCCAGATTCTGATGATGGGATGGCGTACGTTGGTTCGATGTCATGGTAGGCATGTCTACAGTTCACCCACACTAGACCAGTTATGGTTAGGTACCTAAGTCTTATGTAATGGGGACTTGTCAAATCAAGCCTGACAGTCCAGGCTACTGGGAATTCCTGATTGAAACAAAACAACATTGCACATCCCCGATCCGAAACAGAACCCAAAACTTCATACTCTGATTTTAAAATGTTCTGTGGGTGTTTGATGTGTTAAAATGTTCTGTGTATGTTTGATGTGTTCAAATGTTCTGTGTGTGTTTGATGTGTTAAAAGGACTTTCCCAGGTCCAAATCATTTATGCTCAATACGCATCTGTTGTTTACGTACGTTTGCAGGGTGTGCAACCAAGCATTCTGTACATTAAACTAAGTAGGTACACCTACGCAAAAATTTTTGCCGGGAAACTACGACTAAACGACTTTTTTTTTGGGGTCAAAAAATTTCATTTTACGGTAAAACTCAATGTAGCACTCTTAAAACATTGAGCTATTGGGTGCTTTGAATAGTAAAAGTGTCATGGAGGTAATTAAGGTTATAATCTGAAAAACTAGTAGGTATTACAAAAACAGCTGTGCAAAATTTGGAACTTTGATCCCCAATATCTCCGTAACTAGGGGGTTCCCAGGCATGGTCTAGAACAAAAAAAAATTATCGCAGTGGTGGGGAGAGAACAAGTGCCCTTCATTTGCGTTAAGGGTACTTGTACACCCTTTTTTTTAAACCATAGTCAAATCACAGTCATATAATGACTTTATATTACGTTACTTCCGTCTACGTGTGTATTACCTTGATATTTCACAATATTTTGTTATCATAGCATGTCATGCCCATTCATGTTTTGGTGTGGAACGGTAAGCGCCTTTCATTATCTATTCAATCTTATCTGTCTTATTTCATGCAAATGTTCGCACTATTCATGCAGTTTCAGGAAATGTCTGGGAATGGGAAATTCTAGAGATGTAACTTGTACCTAACTGGTTTTCGGCGAAATTAAAATACTAAGGTAGGTACTCTCTGAAAGCCCGGAGGGCTAGGTTTCGTGGTTCCCTGTAGGGGGGATGACTAAAGTGTGAGACGATTCTTTAATTTAATAAATTATAGTCTCAAATTAAGGTTACGTATGTTACTAGACACCATTAAGATGTTAAAGGGCTGGTTATGACTAATAAATACTAATAATGGTTACTGCGCCCGTGCGCAGATCGATGAAAATGCGCGCCTAGGTGCCGGGTGGATCCTATGTACCTAGATAGATAGGTACAGTAAGGCAAGACAAGTGCATGGGCACGCTAAGGATTGTATTTCTGTGAACGCACGGGCGAGCGTCCATACTTTTGTGTGTAAGTGGTCTGGCGCTATATAGTACGCACACCACAGCCACAGAGATCGCCTGCTATCGTATCATGTCGTCGGCGTGGTTGCGTCGGGCGTCGCACTCCACGAAATAGCACAACAAAATATATTTCCGTCTCTTTCGTTATAATCGCAGCAAACGCATTATAATCAATTGCTAAAATTCGCATTTAACTTACAAGTGTCGATAGCTGTTTGGGCTAAGCAATGGATTTATGATCAATGAGGTCCGAGTTCAAATCTCACACATCACAAGATAGTGCTATTTGTTTCTTTGTAAACATTTTTTTCTTTTTGTAATTGTAAATCCATTATAATACTTATTTTATTTAAGAAGTTAAATTTTTTTTTTGGTTAGCCTATTTTGTCCCACTGCTGGGCAAAGGCCTCCCCATTTCTTTCCAGCTCTCTCGGTGTTAAAGAACTTAAATATATAGGATAAAAACCCAACGCATTATTATTTAACTATTTATGTGATTGTGATTATGTTATCATTTCGGTGTTGGGTGGTAAGGTAGAAAAAAAGTCGTGTTTAATGACAAGACAACGTTTTATTCGTCATAATTATTTATAAAATTGTCTAATTAACAATCATGAGAATTGTGACGTCAAATCCTACCTAAATAAAAACAGTTCTCTTGTAATCGTTCATAACATTTTTTATTGAATACCCACTAAGTCAATTCTTAACAAGGAAAAGATAATTTTATCACAGAAATATAATTATAAAGATCGGACTAACTTACCAAGTGACGTCCGATCCTCAATTATGTGAAGTAATCTCGTCCTCATAATTTTATACAATGTAGTATGCACTCCTGCATGCTGCGCGCTGCCACAATATTTAAAGATGAATATCTTCTTAAGAAAAAACTAAACGCGCCCATCACTAATTTCCGTTAACATCCCTAGTGTCGCTTCCTCATCTGTCATTGTTTCAAAGCACACAACTTTCACCAAGGGTGAGAATCTGAAACATATTCTGGGTAGGGTTGGGAATGGATGAGGACGAGATTACTTCACATAATTGAGGATCGGACGTCACTTGGTAAGTTAGTCCGATCTTTATAATTATGTTCCGTAATCTCGTCCTCATAATTTTATACAATGTAGATGTTTAAAGAAGAAAGTTGTGTAATTAGGATGAACATTGTTTAATCAATCAGTCTTTCTTTCCAACAATTTAGTCTAGCATTAAGAATCAACTAACTTAAGAAATCCAACTTACTAGGTGTAGCACAGTTCTCATAAATATACTATATAAAGCTTTATGATATAACATATAAAGGTACCAACTTAGTCAACAATTCAATCTTATTGAAAATAACAACTTATTTTCTTCTAAAATACCAATGTAGTTACATAGAAGAATTTTCTACAATCAATGTATGTTTTCTTCTCATATGATAAAACAGTTATTGTTACATATATAAGTAAGTATTAATCAAAAGTGTTATTGTTACATCAGCCTGTGTAACATTAACTTACAAATACTAATATTATCCTACAGTCTTATTTGTTTCCCTTAAATTCTAGTTAATGATGAAAAACTGAGCAAGCTTACTCTACTGTTTATACATCAAAAAAGTCAATTATCAATCATTAGTATCAATCATATCATTAGAACAATTATTAGTATTATTATGAATTCCACAAACTGCCTGAGCAAAATAGTTGGGATCATGAATAATAGGTCTTTTATAAAAGCGAGCAAAAGTTGTGGAGTTGGCGCTCCAACCTGCTGACTTTCTAATTACTTCAATGTTAACACCTACCTCAGAGGCTTTTGAGGTAGCTGCATGCCTCGTGCTATGGGCAGTATATTTAGTGACATTTATACCACTAAGAGATAGTGTTTGTTTGATCCATCTACCAATGGATGCTGATGAAGCTGAATGATATGGTTTCCTAAATGTCAGTATTAGTCTCTTATTATTATTAATTCTTAAGTTTTTAGTTACATTTAAATAGGATAACAGTGTTGTTGCAGGACAAATATTAATGTTTTCTTTAAAATAAGGTAAAATGAGGTTAGGTTGCAATTTATGCGGACCAGAGGTCTTGATAGGATCTGAAATTTTAACACTTATGTTATCCCTATTTAGAGATATATTTTCTACTAATATAAGTGATAGTGTTTGTACTCTATGAGCAGTAACAAGTGCCAAAAGAGTGACCATTTTTTTAGTAAGTACTTCTAGGCTAAGACTAGCATTTGGATACAAGGTAGATAGATAATTTAGGACTATACAGGGATCCCAGACCTCTTCATACTTAGGTTTCTTTGGCCTCAGCTTAAAAATACCTCTAAAGAAACGTTTCATCCTATCGTCCACTCCTACATGTGGTCCTATGATCAGTGATAAGGCTGATCTAATAGAGTTAAGAGAACTATAGGATAACCCTTCTTTAAATTTAATAGTTAAATATGAAATAATCATGGGTATTGATGCTGTTATGGGATTTATATCCTGCTCCTTACAAAAGACACACCACTGCTTCAGGGCAGAGGCATATTGTTTCCTTGATCTATCTGAAAGGGAGGCCAGCATAACTTCCATTGAAGATGTGGCAATTCCTCTTCTTAGGAAAGCTTCCTTGATAATACAGCTGCTATAAGAGTTAAGTTCTTGTGTAGGGGATGTGGGTCTCTGAAAGGAGATTGCAATAGATTGAGGTGAGGTCTAAAGATTAATTTTTGTGATATGATCATGGATTCAAAAAGTGGGTACCATGGTTGCGATGGCCAGTATGGTACCACCACAATACCTTTCCCCCCCTCTTTTTTTATTTTTTGAAGAGTCCTACTTAGTAGTGCGAATGGGGGGAATGCATAAAAGAAGTTTGTATTCCACATGAGGGTGAAGGCGTCTATGGAAATTGCATCTGGGTCTGGGTACCATGAAACATAGTTTGGGCACTTGGCATTGGCTCGGCTGGCAAACAAATCAATTTCTGGACAGCCAAAACTGTTAACTATTGATCTGTATGCTATATCTGAAAGCTCCCATTCTATCTCAGAATGTGAGCGTCTGGATTCCTTATCTGCTATGGTATTCTCCATGGAGCTTACATAAGATGCATACACCCATATGCCTCTGTCTTCACACCACTGCCATATATTTCTAGCTAGATCATTGAGATGAGGGTATCGTGATCCCCCCATTTTATTGATATATGCTATGGCTGTAGTGTTATCGATTCTAAGTAAGATTTCACAATTAATTAGGTTTGATGCAAATGTCTTCAAGCCTATAAAAGCTGCCAGCAATTCCAGGTAATTGATGTGAAATAGTTTGTCTTGGTCTGTCCAATAACCGTGACTTCTAATACCATTACAGACAAGACCCCAGCCCGTGAGTGAAGAATCAGAAAAAATTTCTAACTTAAAATTAAAGTCTTTTATTTTGCAATGATGGTGCAGGTGAGATGTCCACCACTGTAAATCCATTACCACTTTACTATTTAATAATATGGTTGCATTATAATTATCAAAATTATCTAATAAAGCTATTGTTTTATACCTTTCAAGGATTTTTGTATATAGCCAACCATATTCCACTGCTGGGCATGCTGCTACAAGTAACCCTAATAATTTTGCTAACTCTATTACTTTGCATTTATGACCTGTTTTTAAAATATTTTGAATAGCTTTAGAAATAGTTCCTATTTTAGTTTCAGGGAGTGAAATAGAAAAATTGGTGGAATTTAAGAGAAAACCTAGAAATTTGCATTTTTGTTTAGGTACTAAGCAACTCTTATCTTTGTTAATTATGAACCCTAAACTTTCAAGTAATTGTATAGTAATGTCTACATTTTTCTTGCACTCGTCATAATCATCACCAAAGCACAAAATGTCATCAAGGTATATCACTGACATAAGCTTTTGTGACCGGAGATGGAACATGATTGGTTTCATGATTTTAGTGAACACATAAGGTGCTGTGCTGAGACCAAAGGGGAGACAGGTGAATTCATATATTATGTTTAAAAATTGAAATCTCAAATATTGTCTATAAGATTTCTCTACTGATAATAGATAATATGCATTTTTAAGGTCAATAGTTGCCATGTAACAATTAGGACTCATTAGTCTAGTTGCTGTTCTAACGTCCTCTAGTTTGAAGTGAATTGTGTTAATAAATTTATTAAGTTTCTTAAGGTTTAAAATAAAGCGCCATGTGCCATCTGCCTTAGGATGAAGGAAAATACTAGATAAGAATTGTTTTTCTACAGGATTACATGGTTCTATAGCGCCTATATGCAGCAATTTGTCTATTTCTAAAGAAATCAATGTTCTTTCCCTTTCTGAAAAACTATTGTTGGCTGGATATAAACTCTGTGAAGGTTCACTAGTGAATGGGATTCTGTACCCTGATATCCAGTCACGTATTGTAGGGTTAGTGTTGATGCTATCCCAGTTAGGAAGAAAATACTGCAATCTGCCTGTTTGTACCTGGTTCAACGGCGCGTCTGGCGACGATATTGATGTCTCGGTGGGGACCGTTTGGCGCGGTTCGACGACGCAGTTTGCTGGTATGCCGGGCGCCTCATCTTCAGTTTTGGCCCACTCGGACGAGGCATTGGCGGTCGTTGAGGGCCCCGGTAGTTTAAATTACTGTTAAACTTGCGTTTTACAGGTAGCTTGGGTTTTGAAGGCACAGTATTTTTTAGTTCCTGGGCAGACTTCTTTACTGCTTTACAGGCGGTCACTCTATCTTGCAGTTTGTCTCCAAACAAATATTCAGTTATTGTTGTATTTTCCATTAGTTCTCTTAAATCCTTGTTTAGACCTGGGAGAATTAGTGACCGTCTTGTGACAGTGTCACTGTGGAATATGTCACATAATAACCGTGAAGCATCACTAAGTGTCTCAATTTCTTTTATATTCCGCTGAGTCAACATTATGTTTAGCACATGTCCAATTGCAGAGATGGCGGCGGCCAGTGTGGCTTGTTTGTCACTAATCCTTTTATCTCGCTTAGTTCCACTGTCATTCATGGCTGCTGCCACTTCCTCGTTGAGTTTGGGTGGTATCAACAACTGACAGTTATTGGGAGTATCATATTTTCTTCTTATTATGTCTCTTGTCTCTGCATTTAGGCCATCTTGAAGAATAGCTATCCATCTTGTATTTAAGCTGCTATGTAGGTCCTCAGCTTTCTTATGAGGAACAATACCTTCATCACCTAAAATTTTTATTATTTCTTCAGGTACCTCAGGTGCCCCCTTGACCGGTTGCTCTTTGGGTGGTTCACTATCCTGAGTAAGGGTGTGTTCGTCAATGTGTTCACCCACTGAGTGACTGCGCGAACGTGAACTGCTGATCGGAATGGGGTAGCTACGGGGGCGACTGTGTGAACGCCTCTGACTGAGTGACCGCTTCCGACTATATGAACGGCTTCGATTGCGTGACCGGCTGCGACTGTATGAGTGGCTGTCATGTTCGTCAGACTCGTCTGTAGAAAAAAGACGCTAACATTATGGCCTGACCATGCCTAACCTCTCGTGGAGGCTCTAAGTACACCAAATAATTTAACATTGTCTGCCGGCTAACCTCTCGTGAAAGCTCAATTATGGCGGTTACATTGTCACGCTGGCTAACCTCTCGTGAGAGCTCAATAGCGTGTGTATTCTACAGTAAGTATATGACAGATGAGGAAGCGACACTAGGGATGTTAACGGAAATTAGTGATGGGCGCGTTTAGTTTTTTCTTAAGAAGATATTCATCTTTAAATATTGTGGCAGCGCGCAGCATGCAGGAGTGCATACTACATTGTATAAAATTATGAGGACGAGATTACGGAACATAATTGATGATACCCACTTATTATAGATATTAGCAAAGTTTATTGACAACTAATATGATTCAGACTTTAGGAACCTGTTTTTTTTGTAACGTCACAATGAATGTCGTTTTGAGGTTATAGCTTAATTGATCATTTTCTTGAAGAAAGAAGATTGAAACTAAACCTCAACTTAAAATTAGTAAATAATTACGGATAACTTATTATCATCAAATATGTTATACACGTTTAATTATTAAAACCAAAACATTTACGCATTTTAATATTTTTTAGAACCCCCATTATTTTCAATGCAGTCATGTAGACGTTTGCGCATAGAACTCATAATATTATGAGTGTGTATAAAGGATAGGTAACGTTTTTATCAGGGCAGTGGGTGTTATCTTTGCGCCGTAAAATAAATTGTAAAAAGTCATGTCATCTGAAAATATGGTAGTATTCCAGTAAAAATTTAAATAAACCCGTGCGAAACGTTATCATTCTTGATTTTATCTATTTGTCAGGAAGGGATTTTTAGCTGGTCTTCTGTGATGCAAGCCTTTAGCTTGGAGGGCACGGAGAACAGTTTGAGATGAGGTGTCGAATAATTCCGCGAAGCGTCCCGTAGGTGTGAAACCATTTATTTGACCATAATTATATTATTATGTCGTCACCGCCGTCGCTGCGTTTCACTAATAAGCGACGGCCTTCCACTTCGCTGTCAATTAGCAAGGCGACCCTCTTCCTCGTATCTTTTGATTCAGAGACTAACAGTATTCTTCTAAAACAAAACAAAAGTGGTGTTAGGCGGTTATAATAAAATACTAAAGACTTTATTCGCTCTGCATTTATGAATCCAATAACAAACACTAATTATTTATCTTTTAAGCCTCATGATGAATTTAAAAAACAATTAATGAATTCATTATGTCACCAAACGGTATTATGTCTTTATTTCTACTAACAGTTTAAGTTGCAATTCTTAAATATAATACTCACATTCATTCCAGTTTTTTTCTGATATTTGTAATTCTATTAACATCACTTTTATGCGGAGCAATAATAGTCGCCCTCTCCTCATACGTGCATATTGACAAATATTAACAACAATACTGCTATCTAATAAACCACACGTCACTAATCAACAACTATAACCCAATCGACAACGTTCATCCAGTAACATATTCATAAAACTCATGTCTACCTCACATAAATTATAATTCTTGACTTATTTTTTCTATGATCTACCTTTCAAACTTTACGAAATGTGTGAACAAAGCGAACAAGTAAGAAGTTCGTAAAGAAATATTATTATAAATAGAATATATAGAAATATAATGTTCTTTATCTTAATAAAGAATATAATATTTCTGTCTCATTACTTCCAATCAAGTAAATACTTACAAAAAGTGTAACACTATCTGTGTGAGATTAGAACGCACGACTTACTGATTCGCGATAGATCTATCCGAACGCGCTGAACCGCTAGGCCATCGTGACTTATATTACAGTGTTGAAATTATGAACGACAATCATTTGGTGACGACAATATTTGTCTTGAAAGTAAAAGAGTCCCTATAATGCACGTCACTGTAATGCACATACCAGCAATGCGCGACACTGGATTGCACAATACGGGTGTGTACGCCCTTGTGAAAGGAACCATCACAATGTCTCCAAATACTCGGCTGTACCTTGCTTGTCCGACCCAAGAATGTACGGCACTTTAAATGGCGACATCGCGTGATTGGCCGATTGGTTGGCCAATCAGGTGACTCGGAATTTTGGGACTTTGATATGTTTTGAATTGCAATGACGTACATTCCAATGTCGCGCATTCTCGGCCTGGACCAAGATTGTCCGGCTTGTTAATGTACAGCATGACAAATGAAACCAAAACAAACATACTTAGAAGAATTTCGCGACCAATTTCGAGGTACCGCTCGCCGGCCGCTGCCGCGGCACCGCTCGCTTCGCTCGCTCGGCTCGCGCGTAGTTGGTCACAGTTCTAACCTAACCTAACCTATGGATCCCTTCGACATCGTTTTTACAATCGTCTTTCGGAACAGCACTACCTAGTATCCAAGTCCCAAAATTCCGAGTCACCTGATTGGCCAACCAATCGGCCAATCACGCGATGTCGCCATTTATCGTGCCGTACATTCTTGGATCGGGCAAGCAAGGTACAGCCGAGTATTTGGAGACATTGTGATGGTTCCTTTTCCAAGGGCGTACACACCCGTGTTGTGCAATCCAGTGTCGCGCATTGCTGGTATGTGCATTGTCGTGCTGTACAATATCAAGCCGGACAATCTTGGTTCAGGCCGAGAATGCGCGACATCGGAATGTACGTGTTTTGAATTCCAATGACGTACATTCCTATGTCGCGCATTCTCGTGCCGTGCATTGTTGATGTTGAGCATTGCTGGCTCCCAAGTAAAAGGTCGTAAGTCAAAACTAAACGTCAAGCTAATGCTTTGTGCGGTCGCTTATCCACTTTAGTAACCGACCGTACATACATATATATTATATTACTACTTTATTATGTACCTGGATAGGTTGGTCCACCTAAAATATCGTGAGAATCTTCGCTGTATAAGAAATAAAATCAGTACGAAATAAAGAGTTTTCATAGGACGGACCTCACACAGCTATGCGGTTGATTTTGCCGCGATTTTATTAGTTCAAAAATGTTACTTTAAACAATATGTAAATGTAACACTTTACTATCAAAACTGTAACAGTCACATAATATTTGTACTCCAAATGATATAGCAGGAAGTACGAACCTAACACCATACGATGTACGGCTACATTCTTAAAAATATTTAAATTCTAACCAAAAACTATATCCCACCCTCCTGGCATATTTTATTTCGTTCCAAATTGCTTCCCATTCGTTCCTAATAAACCTAGATTTACCTATTTACTGCGTGCGGACTGATTCATGGGTTCATTCCCCTTCACCATTTATCACCTATCAATATTATACCACAAATCAGAAAAATAAGTAAGAATAGCCTATCTATAAATAAGTTAAAGCACATGTACTTAGATATAATATATCATTTCATGACCATTTTCTTAGATAGTAGGTACGCCTGTATAAAAACCAGTTTTGTCAAGATCTGGTTTACATCATTCTATGCCTTTAAAGGTATCTATCTATCTATACAGTACAATAGGTAGGTACTTGACTATAGCTACGTTAGTCAGCCTGCATACTTAACCGCGGTTTTTGTTCAACTTAGGACTGCAGGCTCCAATTATAGTGTTCCCTATCATTTTTACAGACCGTCCAGTATATTGTGATCCCACGCGTTTGAAGAATTTTCTTAGAATTTCATATGAATGAGTCAATATCATTATGTTCCCCTTTGTCTGTTTATGTTGAAAGGAATATAAAAATGTTACTTCGTAAATTACGTTTACTAGTTACAAATGAATTATAAAGATGTATAGCTTTTGACTGAATAGAATTGGTAGGTTTTTTTTTTGAAAGTTTATAATAATTCTGCGTTATTAGAATAATAAATGGTTTAAATGGTCATTACCGAAGAAAATCGCGTTTATTAATATCTACACACCGAAATACCTACTTTAGCGTGAATAATCCACCCTGTGAGTACATCACCCATACCTTTGTCCGCCTACCCTTTAAAATGTAACAGGCGCGAGGCGTAACGTTCAAAACACTTGGGAAGCCATTTTAAAACAAAACGCATATATTATATTACGATTTTATATAGATGGCATCTAACTTAAATAAATAATATCAAACAGTATTAGGTATTTAAATTAGGCTGGTGAATATTTTATATAAAGGTATAAATTGTTCACAAACCTAATTTCATTTTTCTACCACCCGTATTAATTTTAATATTTTACAGTGGAAATGGTTAACAACAAAACGTTTTCTGAATTTTATGTCAAACCTATGCTTGACAGTGACACATAGCCTTTCTAGTTTCTACCTCTATGGCTTGATTGGCTTGACAGGACAGGAAGAAGAGGATTTTTTTGACGTTTTATTTATTTGTTGTGTCTTTTAAAAAGATCGCGAAAATATTTTTTCTTTTAATTTATGAATAAATATCATGTGTTTTCTGTGTTTATATTAATTATATGATAAATAAACCTACATTTATATTATTTTTATGACATGAAGTCTCTAAACTCTTCATGAAACAATGATGCCTTAAACTGAAAGCTCATAGAATCGCCGCAAATTATTTATTTGTTTATCTAAGTTTCTGTTTATCTAAAGATAATAACAAACTACCATGGAAGACGTTCAAGTGTGTCGTATTTGTTTAAACTTGGACGTAAAAATGCAGGACCTGTCTGCACATCCATTAGAAACTTATTTTGCATCATTGATGATAGAAAGTAAGGTGGGTTTGTTTTGAATGGGTGTTCCATTACAAAATCTTTATTTTATTACATTATTGAATGTTGGTAATGCTGTCTGTATATTTTAATCTTACTTCAGTGTGGAGGAAGAAATGGAGCTAGAAATTCTGTATAAAACACACGTTAAACTACTGTTTATTTATAATAAAGTCAGCAATTCAAGAAGAAGATTCTGGAATTGCTGACTAAGATTTTGTCTGACCAGCACATAACAACCTGATCATCTGCCTTTCATAAACTGTCCACCTTTTGTTTCCAGCCACTATACACCAACTTGCCGCCATATGCTTGTTTTGAATGCTCGGCACTTGTGAAGAAGTTTTATTTATTCAGAGAAAAGTGTCTGCAGAGCCAGGGTCTGCTGTGTGGAATAATTGATGACTGTGGGAAGGTACAGCTCTGTGTATGTTAACAGAAGTAGAAGGTTTTAAGTTCAACCTGATAAAATCATTGATTTAAATTCATCATTCTCCTGCCTCTATCCCAATTTATTTGGTGGTCAGTGAAACATGGCTGCAAGCAGTAAGCATCGGCATGGCAATAGACAAATGTGGAAAAAGAAGCCGCCATCATCTCAGCCACAAGCATCTCACCAGCCACCTCCTTTCTAGCAAATGCAGTCCCTCCATCATACTTTTGGTCTTCCTTATTCTTATAGCCTTTAATGTGTAAAAACATAAATAAATAAATAAAAAGTTAAAGGCACTGATAATAAGGCATGTATACCTAGCTCTTAAGGTGGATGCTCCAGCATAGCCTGCGAAATTCTTATTATGTTTTTTGCAATTTAGGTCAGTGTCAGGTTGTATCTATAGGTACTAATATTATAAAGCCGAAGAGTTTCTTTGTTTGAACGCGATAAACTCGGGAACTACTGGTTGGAATTGAAAAATACTTTTTGTGTTGGATAGTACATTTATCGAGGAAGGTTATATAACTATAACCTTCTGCTTTAATGAGATTATCTGACCACCAAGTAGGTTTTTGATAGTTAGTTGGTCTTCTCACATTCCTCGGTCTCGCACTTTCTACCCCTATTTGCCATCTAGCCTGCAATAGATTTTTAGACCTTAATTCTTTTGATGCCATTGGCGCAGTGGCTGAGCTATTGGACTGCTGCGCTGCGTGTCAGGGGTTCGATCTCGGCACGAAACAAATATTTGTATGGCCTATAGATAGTTGTTCCGGGTCTGGATATTTGTGTATATGGGTTTAAATGTTGTTAAACACACCCACGATACAGCAGAAATTCGTAGTGTAGGCCAACGTTTTAGAAAAAAAATTGTTAAAAAAAACAAATGTTTCTTACTCAATTTTAATTATAACACTTTGCAGTTAACACACACAGCAATAAAATCGATTTCCAGAAAAAATATCCTCACAGTTACAAATGTCACTAATATAAGCATTGAAGAAGATATCACAACTGACTTTATCAGCCTAGAAAGACCTGGATTTGTTGTTGAAGTTATCAAAAAAGAGGATCATGATGATATTGACATCCCTGATCATGTCAGTCCAGACAATAGTACCAGTGATGATGATGATGATGAAGACAGTGAGAAGAATGATAAAAAGAAGATTAATGAAGTGGAGAAGGTGGAGATTGCTCTGAAAATAGACTTTGGAGAAGGGTCTGATGATCTTGAAGTAAGTTTGTAGGCTCAGAATGTTATTTTATTACTCAAAGACACTTTGACAAGTGACCTTTGACAGGCGGCACGGTTGGCGCAGTGGCTGTGCGATTGACTGCTGCACTGCGTGGCGCGGGTTCGATCCCCGCACGGAAAAAATAATTTGTATGTCCTACAGATAGTTGCTCCTAGTCTGGGTGTTGGTTTATGTGAGTTTTAATGTTTATAAATGCACCCATTAAACAAGAGAAATTCCTAAGGGGGGGTGCGACTGCAGGTGCTGAGCGTGGTCTTAAGTTCGATTCTCGGGTCACGCAACCTTTTTCGGTTTCCCATTACGAATTCCGCTCATGGACTTTTCCATTGCACATTCATCATCACTCTGAAGTTGACAATGGGGAGACAATCTCATACCTTAGAAAACCCGTAAAGCAGTTGGTCCTGATTTGTGCCGTCGCGTGTCGGATTGCCCACCCTTCGGACAGATAAGTAGCAGAGAGTGCACCTATTGGTTGGTTGTGCACTGTTGTATCTCCTGCATACTTGGCTAATCACCGTTGCCATTATAATAATAATAATAATAATTTTTATTAAAGAAAAAATAACACAAAGAAAGGTGTACATTTAGGCACAGTAGTGTTGTTTCACATACAAAGTTATAATTAGTACTTATAAGTTAACTATAACTATAATATATTTAAGAGTTACAAGTAGTGGTAATTTTAACTCCAAATGTTTGTATAGCGACCTGCCCGATCTAGGTTTATTTAAACCTGTGTTTCAGGCCATCACTTTACATTGGCTGCTGGTCGAAAATCGGCCTGGACAGAAGGTTTCTAATGCATGTATTTCACATTTCTTCCACAGCTTCCCGAAACAACAGTTGATGTGCCAAAAATGCCAATCAAAAAATCACGCAGAGCCCTCTCAAAAACTGGGCAGTCCAAAAAGGCGAAAAGGCCAAAGAGAACTTGCACTACAGTTGCTAACAAGAAGGTGAAGAAAGACAACACACAACGCGACGAGCAAACTGATGATTTGATTAATGTCGTTACTCTATCGGTATGTGTGTGCCATGTATTATAGAACAAGGCTTAGGGTCACTCGGGGCGGCGGTTGTTTGAAAGAGATACCGATGGCCCCGGACACAAAGAAGGAACATGGGTGGTTAGTGGTTATTAGAAGTCTAAAACTCTCTTCCGCTTTGCCCAGAGCGAGAGGAGTCATTTGGAGATTTCCTACTTTTTCTCCTACTCGTAGATACCGTCTGTCCGCAAGTCGAGTCGCGGCTACTTCTTTCTTTTTATCGTGTCGAACCCCTGACGGAGCTATTGGCTATTGCGTATCTTTTAAATGCCCGTGGCTATCATATTGTCCATGGATTAACCGTCAAATTGGTTATGGTTTAGTACAAAATGGAACCATTTGACAGTTAATTGATAGGCACTATAGGTTAGTCACTGTCATTTAAAAGATACGCAATAGCCCTGCAGGTCGGCTACCCATAGCATACTCTAATCAAGTTTTTTTTTTCCACTTCTTTTCTTTTGTTTTCCCCCCCTCAGTTGCCGTCGAAAGACGCGTGTCCCTTCAGCTTGCTTAAGCAATAAACAGGGTGTACATGTATTGTACTCGTACCTACCCCTACTCAATAATAGCTAGGGTAGTTAACTAAAAAAATCTAATTAGTCCGTCAGATAGATTTTCAAAAAATATTGGACATGTATTTTTATTTATTTTTTACGTAAGCAAACAATGAAGAGATACAGTGCTTTGAAAACTCGTGTGACGTCATATTCTAAGACATTTGTATGACTTTTTTTAGCGGTTAGTGACGTCACAAACCCCCACTCAAATCTTTGACGTTTTATCTTCATCAATTTTTATTGATTTGATAAAACAAAAAATACGTATCCAACATGTTTCGATAATCTAACAGACGGACTAATTAGAATCATATTTTTTTAAGTCAGTAAACATCCCTATTTATTGCTAAGAAACGAAGAACGAACGAAGAGAACGAACTTTTTTTGGGCGATACGGTAAAACTCAATGTAGCACTCGTAAAACAGTGCGCTGATGAATGCTTGGAATAGTTAACGGTTCATGGAGGCAATTAAAGTAAAGTTTTACCCTGAAAGACTAGTATTTAAAATAAACTCGTGAAAAATTTAGAAAGAAAGAAAATTTATTTATTTGTCACAGAAACATAACGGGCATAAGGAAAATAAAACATTACACAAACAACGCTTAACAGATATAAAAAAAAAATATAACAAGCAGGGATTACAAAAAAAAAAGAAAATGTTGCACGTTGTGACTGCGACAAGTAGGTTGCCACTCAGCATGGTGCTGTGTTATGGTACCCACAGCACAGCGCTGACGCTGATTTAGAACTTTGACCTCAAATATCTCCGTAATTAGAAGGTTTCCTGGTGTGGTCTAGAACAAAAAAATATAAATAGATAACAAATCCCTCTCTGCTTCGTTAAGGGTACTTTTACATCCTTTATTTTTCTTTGCGCCTGTCTTGTGTGCCTCTCTGAAACGACGAACGTAAAACCACCTCCCTAAAGGCTAAAGTCCGCCTCTATACATAACAACTATCTTCTTTCCCCCAGCTTGAAGAGCAGATAGAAGAAATGAACAAACGCCAGCAATCGTCCAACTACCTCGAGTGCCCGTACAAGTGCCACCAGTGCTACCGCGGGTTTAACAACTCGCATGCCTGGAAACATCACCTCACCAAACACTCTCCGGTAAGATATAGGTCTTTTTATGTAAAAACAACGCTGACAGGTGAAGTAAATCTTATCTATTTTTTTTAAATCCCAGCAGTAAAAAGTAGATAGAAAAGAATGTATTTTTTTATTATAATTATAAGAACGAAGTTCTTAATAACTAATTACAATCTAGCCTAAAAAGACTAATAAGTAATTTAAATCTGACTTATTATGTTACATTATAGATGTTAAAACTAAGAATAGTGTCCATAATTATGCACATATACAGTACGATCAAATTATCTTGACAGGTCTGAACATAGGCTCTGCGAACTTTTGCGCATGTATACTCGCGAAGAAAACTGTTATTGCCAGATAAACACATATACGATGAGAAAATACCTAATACAGTGAGAAAATACAAATGAAATAAATATCAAAACACTTTTAGATACCTAGTCTACATTTTTAACTCCATTTTCTTTTTCCCCTTTCATAAACTGAGTTAAATCGTAAATATTTTTTCTCGCCTGGCGATTTAAAACACTACTATACTTTGGTGGCATATTTAACGAAATAGGTGCCCACTAACTTTTCTAACAAATAATAAAAAATAACAGTAATATTAAAAACAACAAACAGAAACACAACGAAAACTTTTTCTAATCGAATGTGCTCAAGACAGAGATAGCAACACAAACACCAAACAAATGCTGTCGTGTGACTGAGATATAATACCTCGTACCGAATATTGCCGAACTTCCACGAAGGTCACGAAGTTAACAAAAAGAGATGTGCATGTGCATGTGCAATGTGTGTCGTTTAATCGATTATTCTTCGAATCGATTGAAATTAAGTAATAAAACGATGTTTCTATTCAATTTTATATTGAGGTTTTAAATATTCGTAAACATTCGTTATTCAAAAAGTCTGTTATAGATTTCTAAAATATAAGTAAATCATGTCTTTTAACAGAGGAAACATAATGTTACTATACATTTTTTCTGTAATAAAGACGAAAACTCAATTATTAATAATTAAATTCACTTTATTAGTTAATGTATTCACTTAAATATCTTCTAAACACTAATAATAACGTATTCCAAATAAAACTAATCGATTACGATATTTAATCGTATAAAGGATTGATTCTGTTTATGTAAGGTGCATCTCTAGCCTAGACTACCGCCCCCCGAACTTCACCTCATGTCACCATTTGGTTCCTAATAAATGTTACTGCGCAGCGTTCTGCACGAAGTTCGGACCTGCCAAGATAATTTGTTCGAACTGTACACAAGTCTTCTAAAATATTTATTTATTTATTTAAACTTTATGCACAATAGTGATACATAGGCGGACTTAATGCCACAAGGCATTCTCTACCAGTCAACCTTAGGGTCAAACAAGACAACTTTGTGGTAGGCTACAATCTAACTAAAAAAAAAATCTATATAAATATAATTATTCATATATATACTTATATTAATACTAATACACATATAAAAATAACATAAACTAATAAATATTACTATTACACTTAAAACAATCACAATAACCTAGTACTGTAAAAGGCGTCTGTATAACGTGCGCATGCGCAACCATATCCCCTCCACTGCACTCAGCGTTCTTTGTTCGTGACGGGACATGTACACTAAACCATCATCAGCCTAGCCTTTACCACGTAGGGATTGGCTTCCATTCCAGTCTTACCGGATACAGCTGAATACCAGTATTTTACATGAGGTGACTGTCTGTCTGACCTCTACAACCCAGTTACTACTGTTAGTAGTTACTAAGTTACTACAACTTAGTAAGATACAGCAATAGATAAAAGTTACTGATGGGCACCAAGTCATCATCATTATCATCATCATCATATCAGCCCGGAATCACCCACTGCGAGTATAGGCCTCCCCTTTTTTCTGCCACACTTCCCGGTTCTGTGCGTACGTATCCACGTGTTTCCGGCGACTTTGACGATATGGTCAACTCAACGAGCTTTAAGACGGCCCTGGTTTCTTTGGCCTAGCCTTGGCCACCATTCGGTCAAAGCCTTGCTCCATTGACCATCTCCGCGTCTAGCCAGATGTCCTGCCCAGGTCCACTTGAGGCACACCGCCTGGTCCCCGATATCGTACACTTTCGTCCGATGGCGTATTTCGTATAAGCTAGCTGCTAAACCTACCTAAAATCAAAATATTTTTTTATATTTAAAACTTTTATAGGGGAACTTTTCACATGGGCGTGGATAGCCATATTGGAAACTTTATGGAATAGCAAAAAATAAAAAAAGGAGTCTTGAGCCCGATTTTAATGCAAACCGTAACAGGATTTTTGGCTTTACTTACGGATTATTTTGCAATGGCCAACCACGTCCACTTAAAAATTTTGCCCTGCCTGTATTCGTCTTCTATCATGAACAGCTTCTCTTATTTGTTTGCAGAACCTCGGCGACATAGAGTGCAAAATCTGCAAGTACAGGTTTAAAACGAAACGTAACCTTCAGAGACATGCCCTGAACCACGGGAAGAGATATGTCTGCAATTTATGTCCATATAACTCAAGTAATATGTAAGTATATGCCCCCATATTTTTCTTCTCTTAAACTAAATGCTGCACTAGTTTTTAGGGATCCCTAGTCAATATGGAACCCTTATAGTTTCGCCATGTCTGATCTTTCGCCCTTCCTGTGATTGGTCGAAAATGGCACATCTCTCCGCTCTGCTGCTTGTGTCCACTATGGTGGACAATCCGACACTCGCTGCGCTGTACCAGACGCAACCAACGGTTTAAAGCGCGCATCGAGGCACGCGGGTATCACACCCCCAACTTCCAATCTCCGAGCACAGTATAAAAATCATATTTTTAGACTATGCTACTGCTGAGAATTTTGTGGTGGAAAACCTAATAACAGATAATTATGAATTAATGTGAAGTTGAAGCCATATTTAGAGGAGGGACAACTCTCGTTTTGGGCTTCGCCGCAGTCGGGTAAAATGCAAGCACATTTTAAATTAAAACAAAACCTGGAAGCAGGCGAGGTTCATTTGAATATTAAATTATAAAATCAAAATAGAATGGACCCCGCCTGCTTCCAAGTTTTGTTTAATTTTAAAATGTGCTTGTTTTTTGCTTTTCAGTTTTTTTTGTCGGGTTTTTTAGTTTTATAACTACTTTTTTTTAATAAATTATTTGCGAATTGACAGAAGGTTCATATTTCAGAACGACTGTGAAGCAGCATCAAGGTTCACATAAGGGAGTCACGCACAAGTGCAAATTCTGTGATGAAGTTTTCAAGTAAGGATTTTTTTTAAACAAATGAACAAGCAAAGTTTGCATTCACATAGCTCATAAATACGTTATAGAATAACAAACTTAATGTTATAATGACAAGGTTCAAGTACCAATGAAATCAATATTTATTTAGACAGGCAAATTAACAATACATACCCATGTATAGTTAAGGATGTTTACTGACTTAAAAAAATATGATTCTAATTAGTCTGTCTGTTAGATTATCGAAAAATATTGGATACGTATTTTTTTGTTTTATCAATATCAAGATTTGAGTGGGGGATTGTGACGTCACTAACTGCTAAGAAATGCCATACTAATATCTTAGAATATGACGTCACACGAGTTTTCAAAGCACTGTATGCTGTCTTCATTGTTTGTTTACGTGAAAAAAGAAAAAATACGTGTCCAATATTTTTTGTAAATCTATCTGACAGACTAATTAGATTTTTTTGTTAACTACCCTATTGGCCTGTCTCTCTCGAAGCTAACTTCCGAGTCGTCATTACGTTGGAACAGAACTATGCATAGTAATAGTTAGCACTTCAGATGGTTTTTAAAGTTAGCACTTCAGATTGTTTTTAAAGCCTGTAGATTCCTCTTACAATATAACCTCAGCTCCATTGATCGACATAACATCACGCCTATAATCCCCAAAGTGTTACGCAGAGGTGTACAGTCAGCAGCACCAATATGTACACACTTAACAAACTTTAGAGGCACTTTTCGCCTACTGTAATGATTTCATTTTCATGTAACAAAAACGAAACTAATATTTTGGAACCCATATCATCATAAAGTAGGTTTTATTTCAAAGTTGCAATCGTTATTTCATCAGAAATTCGCGTTTGAGCTTGGCCAAGTGTATATAAAGGGTCAAAAAAAAATGTCGTTTCCCAGCAAAAATTTTTGCGTAGGGGTACTTAGTTTGATGTACAGCATGCTTGGTTTGCGGCTGTGTGAAGGGTTAATTTACATCCTGTATATTATTGCACGTGACTGTACCCATTATTACTCCAACATTTCGCCAAATAGGGGTCGAGCCTCATCATCATCTGCCTAGCCTTTTCCCAACTATATTGGGGTCAGCTTCCAGTCTAACCGGATGCAGCTGAAATAGGAAATAGGGGTCGAGCCTATTGCCATCAATAAGGCACAAATCAAGATTCCTAGGCTGCTACTGAGAAATTCCTGATGTAGAAACACAATAACGCCTTGCCCCGAGAATCGAACTCGGGACCTCTTGGACAGCAGTCGCGCTTCATGGATGATATGTATTTCAAATAAAAAATAAACTGTTTTTGTTAACCACAGCGTAAGAACAACCTACGTCAGTCACATGCGAATAAAGCATCCATCGGAGAATATTTGTGGTTTCTGTGGGTACTCGTTCTACAGCAAGCAAGGACTCGTCGTACATAAGAATATGATGCACAAGGACATCGAGGTGAGTACATTCGAATTTAAACCTTATTATTGTGTCATACTAGCTTCGCCATGAAGCATAGCCAATTACGTACTTTATACTTAAGTTTATGTCTAGGCTATGCTTGCTTGTAATCTCTTTGAGGGATCGAATTCGGAACGCAGTGATCCGGCAGAGTAACAAACTTGTCAAAATCGTCATCTTCCTGTCTGTCCCATTTTACTCTGGGTCGTCGCAACACGAATTTTCTCTTTTCTCTTCTAGTAACCGTCACGCTAGAATTTACTCCTTTTTTCTTTCATATCATTCTTCACTAGCGATGGGATTCTATTCGGGTAAATTCCCAAAATGGGAAAATTCCACCCAATGGGTGTTTATATTTTCATGATCAAAAAACATTTATCAAAATACCTACATCTTTTAAACGACCCATTTTGCAAAAAAATAAACATAGAAAATTTTAATTTTGAGCCAGCTTTGAAGCTTTGCTTGAACGTACGCGCGACGGCGGTTTGGTTTTTGTTACCCATTACCCTTGTGCTTCAAACCATCATTTTAATATTTACACCAACCTGTTGTTGATTAAATGATTTTAGATTTGATGTTTTTGTTTTTATTCTGTACTTACTGATTTAATAATCATAGAAATTAATTTACTCGCCATTTAGAAACTTTCCCGGGTAAATACCCGTTTTGGGAATATTCCCAGGAAAATTCCGGATGGAATGATGGCAACTTTCCGAGTCGCCCATCACTATTCCCTACACATTCCATCCTTCGTTATATTGGTCTTCCTCCCCTTTTCATCCATCAACATTTTTAGCATAATATTAACTCATTTACTCCCATGCATGTATTTAGCCTACAGAATAAACAAGCTAAACTGCCATAGATCCGATGACCGTTGGGGTACACGTGTTTTTGAGTGGAGACCGCGAATCAGCAAACGGGAGGTGGAGTGGTGATCTCCGCAAGGTGGCTGGTAGCAGTTCCTTTAGAGTTGACCTGTGAAACGAGTTGGTTGGTAGTGGAAGATGTCGATTGAATACCCCCTACAGCTGTATAGGTTTATTTATTTATTAAACAAGTTTATAAGATAGAGAGAGAGAGAGCTGTGGGCTGTTAGCTTGACTTGACTATAATCATAAGAACTGATATTTCACCTGTGACAAACAATAAATGATATTAGTGTACCGACCTGTACTATAGCTCAATATTTTTGAAAGCGTTTGTTCTAAAATACATTTTAAATAATAATAATATGTTTAGGCAAAACAAGAACACAACGAAGAAGAGGGTCCATACTGCGAAGAGTGTGACGTCAAGTTCATATCGACGGAGGCGTATAAGCGGCACCTGGTCATGTCAGTCAAGCACACCAGGACTACAGTCTCTATGTGAGTAGACTAACGGTTCAGTTTCGTTTGTTTGATATACATTAATTTCACTATTAAGATACACAAAGTGTTGTCAGTTGAACACACATAAATACAGACCCTATGTGTATTCATATACGGTTCAGTTCCGTATGTATGAATGATACTTGAGTACTAGTCGGTATCAATGTTCAAACACGTACAGACTGTATGCTAGTTGACATAAGGTTCAGTTTCTTCTGTTTGATATTCACTAATGTTAATTTATAAGAGGCACAGTAATGTCAGTTAAGCGCACGCAAATACAGGATCTATGTGAATTGATATACGGCCCAGCAGGGCTATTGCGTATCTTTTAAATATATATCTCTATACTCTATACAGTTTGACATAAGGTTCAGTTTCGTATGTCAACAGGAACGGGTGCAGGGTTTGCGGCGAGGTGTTCACGGACCCTGAAGCGTTACGTCTGCACAATCGTGAGGAACATCCAAAGAAACAACCGAAGCACTACAAGTACAATCGGACGAGTGAAGTTCGCGCCAAGTGGCCCGCAAAGTGTCAACATGTTGGTATTTATAATCTGAACCTTATTTGTTTTTCTGTATGGTGTAATTAACTTTGTTATCAGAACTTTAAAAAAGGCCTCGTGACCAGTAAACAAAAACAAACCAGAAAACAGCAGATTGTTCTAACATTAATATTTATTTTAAGCTTATCTACGGAGACGCGCAGCCCGCATGCAACTCAGACACACGGCGATGTATGAGAGTTTCCCGTAAATTATCTCTGATATCCAGTCTCCTTTGGTATCGTATTACCTAGTATTAACTGGGTTGTGGAGGTCAGATAGGCAGTCGCTCCATGTAAAATACTGGTATTCAGCTGCATCCGGTTAGACTGGAAGCCGACCCCAATATAGTTGGGAAAAGGCTAGGCAGATGATGATCCAGTCTCCTTTGCTGCCTCCGACTATCTACACCGAGTCCACAGCGGGTGCCCATATGCATAAGTTTTACCTCCTGGGTAACCTGCTGACCTGGTGTGGATGCCTTACATTCAACGCATCGACAGGATTTGCCTGGCTAAACATAAGCCAGCTTCATAGGTTGACCTGCGAGACACGAAAAGGAAAAAAAATGAGAGCGTTTACGGAGAAGCGATTTTACGAGCGTTGCTTGGATTCCCTGCAATACTGTCCAATAATGAGAAGCGGCGTCTGAAAAGCAACACGTCTCTAATTGAGCGCCTAGAAAGCAAAACTTTCTAGATATTGTGACATCTATCAACCCGCACCGGATTTACGTGACCACACCACATTTTCACCTAAGTAGAAACGAGTGAAGCAGGAAGGAGATATTCGACCACTGACGAATATAGAGAACCGATGTGGGTTTCAATTTAACTAAGTTTACGACCCGTCCCGGCTCACATTGAACCTGTGTCTTGGTTGTTGTGGTTGTAAATGTTTAGATATAATTACTGCAAGTATTTAATACAGAATTTAATCCGCAGTGTCCAGAAGAATTCGCCACCCCGCGTTCATACTGGAACCATTACCGACTGAAGCACCCCGATAAGTACGAGCCGGTGCGCAAGAACTGCGTCTGTGATATATGCGGCAAGAGATATGCGGTATGTAGCAAATTAATACAGGATATCTACATGGGCGCCGGCAGGATTATTCCCAGCGTGACGTCCGCTAGTCAAACAATAAAAATAGGATTCAAGAGCGAGCGTAGCGAGCTTGAACATTTTAACATCCAACTCGAATTTGATAGGTTTTGGTTTTCTTTTACATAAGATGTCTAACCGCGATCGAACATATTAGATTATTAAACTAATATTATATATATATATATATTATATTAGATTATTTAACTAATTGTTTAATTTCTTAAACTATCTCTTCGGGAACGAGAAAATCATAACATCATGCGTGTAATCAGGCAATGTGGCAGCAGAAATCACAAAGGTGATAACAGTTCCTGCCCTGCAATTAATGATGTTATGATTTTTTTCGAGTATGTTAAGGAATTCCCATGTATTTCCCTCAGTGCAACGCCGTCCTCCAACTACACAAGCGCACGCACTTCGGCGAGCGTCCCTACAAGTGCGCCACGTGCGGCAAGGGTTGCTTCTCCGCCTACGACCTGCGCGTGCACCAGCAGATACACTCCGACACCCGCCCCTTCCCTTGCGCCGTGTGCGACCAGGCCTTCAAACGGAAAGAGGCGCTGGAACGGCATTTGAAAGTAAGTCGTTTCTGTACTTTTAGGTGTAAAATTAACAGATCGTGTTCGAAACACTACACTGCGCTGTAGAATAAGTTTCTGCAGCGCAGTCTTGACTGGCCTGTTGGTCTAGTGGTTAGTGACTAACTGCTATGCCGGAGGTCGTGGGTTCGATTCCCACCCAGGACAAATGTTTGTGTGATGAGCACGATCATTTGTTCTGTGTCTGGTTGTAATTTATCTATAATATGTATGTATTTAGAAATATATAAGTATGTTTATCAGTTGTCTAGTACCCATAACACAAGCTCTGCTTAGCTTGGGACTAGATGGCGTTGTGTGATAGTTGTGGAATATTATTATTATATTAGTGTAGTGTTTGGGACTGGACGGGATATATCTGTCGCATGGTGAACCGTTCCCATAAAATTTAGCAATGGTTCCCTGAAATAGTGATTCAATGCCCGTCGGGGCTGCGGGTTGTTCTAAGGGCTAAGAAGGAACAAGGGTGGGTTTTTAGTCAGTAGAAGTCTGACCGTCCCTTTCGCTCTGTCCAAGAGCGGGAGGGGTTATTTGATGATTTTCCACCCCCTAAAAAAAGGGGGTTGCGGCAGACCACGGAACGGAAGAGATGGCGAGACGTACTGGATGTCTTCCTTGAAAATTGGAAAGAAGTAGCACAGATCCGTGACCGTTGGAGGAAGGCCTTTGCCCAGCAATATGACAATATGGGCTAGCTATAAAAATAGTTATAGTAAAAGGTCTACCACGAAACTCGCTTTCCAAAAATTTTTATAAAAGGTCCTAATGAGTGACCATATAAATAGACATGAAAAGAGAGTGTTTTGTTATCCCAATTTTTGTTGGAGTATGTAGACACCAATCTAGGGAACAATATTTAGCTGACTTGGAATCGATTTGGGACGCACTTTGCAGCCTGGGAGAGCCAGTTTTTATTCCGGTAATACGATCCCGTGCGACACTTACCGAACTCCACGAGAGCCAAGCCACGGGTATAAGCTATTAACTAAATGTACAAACGCCAGCAAATCCTACTCAAGTTTGATAAGGAAAATTTGACAGTTCGGGTAGCTTGATATTTATGTGCTGGAGTCAGTACACTCAACAAATAAAAGTCGGGCAGAAATCTGAAGATGATAGAAAAGCATTCAGTTCTATATAGCGTTTTCTTTTATTTCCAGATCCATTCCGGCGACAATCCGTATAAGTGTGAAATATGCGGCGTAGCATTCGCCAAGTCTTGTACGAGAACACTCCACGTTCGTACCGTCCATACTAAAGAACCTCCCCCGCTGCGCAAACGAAAGAACAAGGTGACCAAATAATAAAGTCTTCCACACCGAATTCTAGACATAGTTGCCAGTTTGAGCGAAAGCTAGCCATCGACGCAGGAGATAAAATATAGCGCACACACAAGGATATGCGAACCGTCGAGGCTGCGGGTTGTTCGTAAGAGATACCGCGGCCTCGACACAAAGGGCTAAGAAGGAACATGGGTGGTTTTTAGTCAGTAGAAGTCTGACACTCCCTACCGTACTAGCCTACCAAAAAGTGCGATGGGACGGCAACGCGACGCGACTGGAAAGAGTTCGGGCGCAGGACCAACACAGACATGTGCATTTGCGACCACAAGACCAATGAGGCAGCCAGAAGTAATTCTACTTGAACAAAGCCTGAAGAATTGCCAAACTTTTGTAGTAGTAGACAGGCATATTATGCGCAGAACTGATGACCGAGAGGCAAAAGGACCTGGAGTTGCAACTGGTACCGGAAGACAGCGTTGGAAGGTCTCCTAGAGGGTAGATCTTATGACTTGGTTGAAGCCGCAGAAATTCGCTGAATAAGCGAAGCACAGTAGCCCTCGATGTATCGACGTTTGGCGTATGTCCAACAGTGGGCCTGTTTCGGCTGAAATGATATGAAACAGTTATAATTAAACATTTGAATCAGATGGGGAAAGAATTATCGGTGCCATTGTTCGTCATTCTTCTGTTTATTTACCGTTGGCTTGGGGAAAACTTGTGGGAGTGCACAATAATAGCAAAACAAAGGGGCGATTCTTTCGCGAGAACAACCATGCTATCTTTCAAATGGATAGAACGTTGCTTGACCTTGACGACCTAGCAACGTTATAAATGAGAGTGATACTCAATATTATGACGTGATGTTTGAACAAATAAACTAAAATAAATAAAGCGATAACTCGAGTTTTATTGCAAACATTGTCAGGCGATATCCCAAAATAATGGTATCATAAAAATAGTCAATCATAAACATTGGTATTGCATCAATGTGTTTGACTCGATGTAAATAACGAAGAGTATTTTTATCACTAAACCTGTTATTATTTCAACCTATTATGTCAGACAAGAGACATTGTTTGTTTGGACTGGTATCACAAATGTTGTTTCTTAACTATAGATAATATTGGTTTTTCGTTCTGGTAATTAATTGAAATTAATGTTCAACCTATTCATAGTGCGATTTACTGTGGAATGGAATTCTTGGAAAGGGACTGTCTGTCATCATAATTTTCCTGCCCTTTTTTTTGGCGGGTGTAAATTCATCAAATAACCCCTCCCGCTCCTGGGCAGAGCCAGAAGGAGTGTCAGACTTCTACTGACTAAAAACCACCCATGTTGCTTCTTAGCCCTTTTTGTCGAGGCCGCGGTAACTTGTGAACAACCCGCAGCCCCGACGGGCGTCGGCCTTTGCGGGCCCCTCCCATGATGCTGACATCTCTTTGAGGAGCGCGGGGAACACTCGCGCGCCGTCGACACGGCCTGTCGTCGTCATAAGACGGACGGACGGCGAGCTAGCCCATCACTCACCGTCCACAGCCCGCGTCTACGGTGGCCAGAAGCCATCACGCGGCTTCCGACGAACGGAGCGTCTCCCGCGGCGGCTGGGACGAGAGTTTCTCTTCCTCTTACGTTCTGCCACCTCCTTCGCTAGCATCACTGCTTGGAATTTTCTTGCCCTGATCCCCTTCTTCTTAGCGTGTCGATGAAAATATTTAAACTGAGTCAGCCCAAAATTTAGCGACGAGTTTGGCTTTTTCTGTTCCGTCCATCAGCTCCTGTGATGTGCAAGTAACGGGACAGGCAGAACACGATATCAAATGTTCCATAGTTTGTGCGGCAACACCATTTTTACACTTCAGAGTCATCTATAAATCTCCACTTGAACAGGTTTTCCTTGCTTCGGCTTACCGTGTCTGCAGTCTATTTAAAGACTTCCAGCTCAGCAATGGCAACTCCTGGGAGATTTGCACATATGGGATGGGTAGGCAAACACTTTCTCGCCACAGGTTGAATCTTTCTTTAGGCTGGCAAACGCCCTAAAGAAAGACTTTAAAAAACTGTTAAGGCTTTTAGCCTTTGCGAATCGATGCTGTTCTTGTGTAAAAGGTGTCTCTAACGTCGGAAACCTTTCTGTCTCTTTCACTAGAGCTTGCCTGATCCCCTGTTACTTGGGGTCGTCGGTGTATCACATTTTTTCTACCATTCTCCTCTGTCAACCGACACGCTATCATTAACTCCTTTTTCTTTCATATTTTTCTTCACACAATTCATCCATCGTTGCCTTGCTCTTCATCCATCAACATGAAGTCATGAACGGGTCTGTGTGTGTGTCTGGATAGCTATTATCCTAATCAAGTTTTGATTGAGTAGGGTAGGGTCAAAGACGACCCTATAAAATGATGAAAAAAATATCTAAATAGCCCGGTTAATTTCCTTAATTTTTTAATTGAAGTGAATTATCAAAAGGCATTATACAATTGTTTATCCACCCCTGAACTCTGGAGATTAGATAAAACAGAAATACAATAATAATAGCATTTATAAGGTGCAGAGCTCGATACCTTTTCGATCTAGGCATTATGGTTTGGTATCTCGAAGCATTTGGATCGAAAATACCAAAGTTTTTGTCAAAATGGTGAAAATTGCCGTGATAGGTGCAGGAGTGAACGGACTGACATGTGCAGTTAAGATAAAGGAAAAATATAAGGATTTTGATGTAAGTAAAATATTATTATTAATTAATATTAAGATTACCTAGTACTTAAATAGCATTTCTGTGGGATTATACCTACCAGTTTGCCCCGTTTATTCGTCGTGGCATTATTTATAAATTCGCTTAATCCAACACTGCCAGCACAATATAATTATCGTATAATAACACAAAAAAGGTTTCAAAATGGTATCCAACCGAAATAATCTTTTCTGTGATGTCCAAAAACAAACAACATTTCGAAGTTCTAGATTTCAACATTTTTGTTTGGACCCTGGTATTATTTTCTAATCTTCAGACTGGCAACGATATTTTAACTCTTGCCACTGAAGTCGTGTTTTAGAATTCGGTTGCAAATAGTCGCTTAATGGTTACATAGCTTTTGCCCAAGATTTCGCCCGCGTGGAATATAGCCTTTTTTTTTTGGCGGGTGGAAAATCATAATAACCCCTCCCGCTCTTGGGCAGAGCGAAAGAGAGTGTCAGACTTCTACTGACTAAAAACCACCCATGTTCCTTCTTCGCCCTCTATGTCGAGGCCACGATAACTAGTGTACAACCCGCGGCCCCCACGGGGTGGAATATAGCCTAAAGCTTTCCTCGATAAAAGGACTATTCATCACAAAAATATATTTTAAATTCGAACAAGTAATTTCTGAGATTAGCGCGTTTAACCAAACACTCTTTAGTTCTGTAATATTAGTATAGGTAGTTAAAAGATTTTTAACGTCTCTCTTCCCACGGTTTCAATTTCAGGTAGTGGTTATTTCAAGCGAATTCTCTCCGAACACAACGGGCGATGGCTCTGGCGGATTGTGGTACCCGTTCCTATGTGGAGGCACTCCTTACAATCTTATAGAGTACGTATCGCGCTACATGATTGTATACAAAATGTTATTGAAATAACTGAAAACTTCTTTGTGGTCATCGTTAAGAAACACTTGCACTAGGATTCCATATAGATTTGATATAACAGCAATCAGGTGTTACGACAGTCGGTCTTATCGCTAATAGCGATGGTAAGAGATCCAATTATGCAATAGAGGACCAGTCTACTGACTGCAATAAGACTCAGATCTAAACAATGGGTCACTTTACTTATAGTAATAAGTAACAAGTAACAGCTGGCCTTCTTAGCTTACTAGTAAGCCCAAATCAAAATCAAGTCATTTATTCAAATAAGACGAAGAGTGAGAACTAGCATTTTTTGACCGTTTTACCCAGTATTAACTGGGTTCTGGAGGTCAGATAGGCAGTCGCTCCATGTAAAATACTGGTATTCAACTGCATCTCGTTAGACCCCACCATAGTTGGAAAAAGGTTAGGTAGATGATGATGACCCACAGGGGTTTTAATAGAGTTATTTTTTGGGTGTGGTGAAAACCTCTCGAGTAATGGTTAATCCAAATGATAGGGTTAATCAGCCTAAAATAACGTGTTGACGAATAGAGTTCATTTCTGTACATTAAACGTATTATGCAAGCAAGGGATGGAAGCTAGTCCGCGTTCGATGCTTTGTCCCTTTCATGCAGCAATATTGAAATGGCTATAAAGATGAACCTGTGTAAGGGTTCATCAAATATATTATTAATTAATCAAATATTAATTATTATTATTAATGAATGTTTTTTTTTTTTAGATTATAAATTCTTAACCCGTTTATCGTCCCCGAATCGCTCGCCCTTCACCGCTGTAGCATTACAAATCTACCTATTTTCATTTATTTAATAGCATCTGACTAGGTATACCATTTCACATTAATTTCAGAAAATGGGGTGGTGTAACATATAAATTCCTCCACGAACTATGGAAAGCTGGTGGCTATGGAATCCTTATGATGCCTATATATAACTTATTTATGAATAAGGAGAAGTTCTGTAAGCCGCCTTGGGCTCATTTGGTGTTTGGCTATCATGTGCTAAGTAGTAAGGAACTGGAAGATTATAGTAGACTGTTTTCTGGAAAATATACGTAAGTACTTAACTTTTTATTTATTATTTACTTTTTTTAAGGTACTTGCTGCACTTACAGTTTAAACCAACGCGTGCAGCAAGTCAATATACATCATCATCATCGTCACCATCAACAGCCTATTAATGTTCCCACTGCTGGGACATAGGCCTCCTCTCTTTGAGAGGGAATGGGCTATAATCTACCACGCAGGCCCAGTGCGGATAGGTAGATGTCTCATGTCTTCGAATTTTTGGTCCTAAGACATGCCGGTTTCCTCACGATGTTCTCCTTCGCCGTTTTGAGAGCAGCGGTGATGAAATAAATTACACAAAATAATGTGCCTGCCTGCTGGGTTCGAACCCACAACCTACTGTTCGTAAGTCGGGGCCGCCACCACTGGGCCACCGCTGCTTCCAATATAAATACACTAACTTAAAAAATGGATGCAATAATTAAGCATAGCTTTATTGTTACTCAAAAACAAATCTAGATCCGGTTCGTGACCAATCAGAGCGTCGCCTGGGTTTTGGGCGCATAGCGACAACAAACAAGTTTTAAACGTTACTGCGACATGTTGGTTTACTATAATAATTCAAAGGGCATAAACTGCGTTACGCGTGTGCACGCACGTGAGCACGTCGCGGGCCACGCTTCTGGTGCACGCACGTGAGCACGTCGCGGGCCACGCTTCTGGTGCACGCACGTGAGCACGTCGCGGGCCACGCTTCTGGTGCACGCACGTGAGCACGTTCGCGTGCTTATGCGCGGGCATCGGCGCGTCAGTTTTCTCAGTACAATTTTGACGTTGGAGGTGTACAGTCGAGTAATTATGGATAAATTAATGTTGTATTATTTATCAAGACGACGGCGACGACGAATTGCCAAAAAAAGACGCCAGCCAGTAAGCCCGTACGTTGAATCTAGGTTACTGTGCGGGGAATTCGTGGTGAAGTTTGGTATATTAAGAGAAAATGAAAGGTTTTTTTTCAAATATTTTAAAGTTTCATTACAAGTCTATGATGAATTATATTCAAAACTGGAGCCCTATTTGAAGACTAACAATCTACGATTGAAATCTACGTCAATCGTATCACCAATGGAACGATTTGCAATGACATTGCGGTAAGTAAAGACATTTCGATATTAATAATCATCTTTATTCATGTAAAAAAAACAGTCATTATTTAACAAAAGTTTAGAACACTCATATTTTTTTGCCAATTTATGTAAGTCACACTACTGTTTAGCCACATCAAGCCAGAAAGAAGAAGAAGTTCTTATTGTTTCGGCAGTGACACCTGGGGGCCTACCACCAGCTCATAAGCAGTATTATTTTAATATTACTTCAGTGGGAGAAAGAGATGGAGCTATACGTACTGTAGAGCTTCATCTCTTTCTCCCATGGAAGTAATATTAAAATAATACTGATTATGAGCTGGTGGTAGGCCCCCTGAATATGGCTTAAAATGTTTTTCTTGATGTGGTGCACTCTGTTCTTAGGGCCGAAACACATAACCGCACACTTATTAATCATCATATTAATCACAGTTTCTTACATTTATTAATTATATTTTGTTATTTCTAAATTACACAGTTTTATCGTTTTCGTTTTTTTTATCTATACCTACTTATTTACTTATTTTTTTATATAATCACAACAGTCATCACAGTGTCTTGCATAAACTTTACGTTACAATTAGTTTTTGATTATTCATTTGAAATACACTAATAAAATCACAGGTTCAAGTTTAAAATAAAAAAACACAATAACAGTTAAAACAGTACAATAAGTCTAAATGTCTTAATTATAATAATATACCTACCTTACAAAGTATTAATTATAATGACGCATATTGATTGCAAGTTTTTACATACGAATATGGCGGCGACCGCGTGGCCGAAAGAAAGAACTTTGGAATTTATCGAGCAATATAAAACCATACCAATATTATGGGACATTGTTCACACGAATTTCACAATGTTCAGAAATACGCAGTATCTCTGCACTAGTTTTGAATATAAGCATGATTTTATATTTACATAGGTAAATTATTGTAAATATTCCGAGTTTTAATTTTATAGTTGGATTAATTGTTGAAAACATTTAATTGACACAAATACAATTGAAATAACTAATTATATATAACTAATTGCATAGATTATTAAAAATAAAAATTTGGCGCAAAGAATAGTTTACCTAACCTACGTTATTATAAAATAAATAAAGAGTGTAGGTACTTACCTTGTATGTTTTTTTCTGCTGCACTCCAGTCATCAAAATTTTGAAACAGTACTGTACAAATGTCTAGCCATGCTTTTGATTTAGCGTCCCGGTCTTTAAATATTTCGCTAGATTGGTCCCATATGGCAGGACGACACTGAACTTCAACAATTACCCTTTCTGTATCAAAATTTGTCATTTTTTGTTATGGGCCGGGCACGCGCGTGCGGTCGGTTCGAGATAGCGCTGTCAACTGAACAAGCACGCGCGTGCACCCGCTAGCGGGCTTCGCGCGTGGACCCGTCCAACGTGATGCGTGATCACGTCGCGTGCATGCGTGCCCCGTTGCACGGAAGTATCACGCGACGGGCGCCCGACGGGCTCACGAGCGTGTGCACGCGCATGGGCACGCGCGGGTCGGTTTTGTGTGGACACGCGAGAGGCACGCTTAACGCAGTTTATGCCCAAAGCTGCTTAACCCGCCGAGGAAAACAGACGTCGGGTTATTTTATGTGAATTATTTTCACTGCTAGCAGATAAAGAGTTTGTGGTTTCAAAATATGCTGTTGTCAAGAAATCTATGATAATAATAATAAGTTTATTAGAACATAAACAACAGCACATTACATAGAATGTCGGAACAGTGGGTTGTACTACCAGGTTTAAAAATAAGGTCAGTTTTCCCGGCTCCTAAACTAGGTGCGCAGACCTGTATCTTACGAGTCGGAGATTTGCGGCTTCTATTTATATGATACAACCGTGACTTTTTGTTTTGTTTACAGTAGCTTTTAATACTAACACAGCAAATAGAGTGAATGATTGTGTATGTGTGGGCCGTATATGATTGTAGCGTGTGTGTGTATATGAGAAATGTGATAAGTACATAATATATCAAAAAGCTTTACGCAAAACGCAAGGCCTCGATATCACTCGCACGTTTTCTTCCCAGTTGGCGTTCAATAAAGTTTAAAACTAAATAAATAACACTGGTCGACGAAAAAACGCTATTTTTATGTAACAAGAAAACTTTTGCCTACTTATGTTTAGAACAAAGATAGAGATAATAGAAATATTAAAATGTTCCAAATACGAATAGATTTTTTGATATTTAATGTTAAAGTTTGAAAATTTCATTTTTTTGATCAAAATGAAGGTCTATTGCAACATTTGGCAATATGTACTTAAGATTATTGATTTGATAAAACAAAAAATACGTATCCAATATTTTTCGATAATCGAACAGACGGACTAATTAGAATCTCATTTTTTTTAGTCAGTAAACATCCCCATTGCTGCGCTGCGAGTCGCGGGTCCGATTCCCGCACGGATTCTAAGTGTGGGGCAACGGGGTTTAAAAATAAATAAAGTAATAATATTTTGTTTTCCAGCGCCGGCCAAACTTTTACAACGTTCACCTGCTCACCACCGCTCCTACTAGCTTACCTGCTACAGCGATACAGACGAGCTAACGGCAAGGTCCTTCAAGCCAAGCTGACATCCCTACAGGACCCTCTCTTGGAGGCCTATGATGTGGTGGTGAACTGCACTGGGTTAGGAGCTAGATACCTCGTGCCTGATGATAGGGTCGTGCCTATTAGGGGGCAGGTTATTAGAGTGAGTACGTTTTGGAATTTTCTACGATAAGATGATATCCGTGACAGCCATCGGACTACCAACGTTAATCGTATGAATATTTGTTAAATAATTTGTACTCTATTGGTACTAATTAGTACCGAAACAACAAAATAGGTGCCATATTATTTTTGGAGAAAATCGAATTTTAGGTGGTAGTCACGTTCCCTTCAGCGGGATCACCATGAGCGCCGAAAAGGGTGCATGTTACAAATATTCTAAGTATACAAATAAATGAGTACCTTTTATTTGATATCAAAGATGATAAAGAGAAATATGTGAGGAATATACCAGCCCCAAAAATGCCATTTGCCATACGTAAGACTTTGCTGCAATCTTTATGGGCCCAAAATTGAAGATCTTAGGAGAGAGATTATGAAAAATAATTTTTCGCAGGTAAAAGCGCCTTGGATCAATCAAGTAATTATTGATGAGGAGGGCGGAAACTACATTATTCCGAAGTAAGTTGTTACAGATCCTTGAAGAGTACAAAGTCTAAAGGCGGCTCCACCCACAGACCGCTATTTTGTTTCTATGACTTCCTCGTTGGACTAGTGGCCGCATGTCTGCTAAGCATGATGTCCCGGATTCGTTTCCCAAGTCAGACAAAATGATATTGGGGTTTTTTATAAGGAAATTCTCACAAGTCTGGATTTATGCCCGGTTGATGGCAATAGGCTCGCCCCCTATTTCATAGGACTCAAACATAACTTGCGATGTGTGGGCGTAGATACTGGTAGACCTCAGCCTGACTCTTCAGGGATAATAGGCGTGATGTTCTATACAAATGTTTCCGTAAGGCAATATTGCAACCTGACGCAGCTGATGGTGGCAATTTGTAATTTGGATCGTCTTTAGAATGTACCTTTACCCCGCATATCTTAAGTAACCTATGTGCTAAAAGATAGGCGCCCTTTATAGATCTCGGTCCTACACTTACATACTTGATATTTTCAGTGAGCAAACAGTTGTGCTAGGAGGGACGCATCAAAACGACTTCAGCACAGAAATAGACCCTAAAGACACCGACTTCATTTTAAACGGATGCAAGAAAATGATGCCTGCCCTTGAGGTAAGAGCTATGTGAATTCATATTTCTATTTCTAAAAAACAATTAATATTTTGTATTTTTGCCTCAACATAACATTTGGTTAGGTTTAGAGGTCTCGTGGTTTGGTATAAGTATTCTACTCTTTGGTCAAGTACGACTACGTTATGCGTTCGGAGTTTGAATATATTGTGTTATTTCAGTGACCAAAAAGGTTACCCGTCTCTGACTTAATCGGGTTACGTGGAAATCCCTAGAGGCTAACCTCGGGATAACCTTTGGCTGATTAACCCGATAGGGTCATGAGTATATGACAAAGGGCTATGGGCTATAAAGACCGGTTCACGCACAATTTCATTTTTGTACGTCAAAAATCAAGTGACGGAGTTAAACTACTCCCGGTGATTTGTCCTTTTCATTCTGGTTAATTAGTAATATTTGAATGGTATAACCATATAATAATATTATAAAGGTTACCCCTGTAATATAAACTTAAATATATAGGTCTGACCGGTATTCTCTCTTATTGATTATATTAATAATATTTATTCCAGCACGCGGAAATAGTGAAGTATTGGGCTGGGTTGAGACCATCACGGGACGCGTTAAGATTGGAACGAGAGGAAAAGAACGGAAAATTATATATACATAACTATGGACATGGTAAACTGTCGCCATTTTTATTTTGTCAAAGTGAAGAGTCTTTAACTGAAATCTATAGAACGAAGTTTGACTTATTTTCAAGCTAAGTGCGTTCCATGCGAAAATGATATTATTTGTAAAAAAAAAATAGTCGTTTTGAGAACCTCCTCCTTTTTTAAAGTTGGCTATAAAGTCGCTTCATATTTGCAAGAAAAGCTGGACCAGTCTCCTGTTAGAATATGAACGTTTACCTCAGACAAATAAGGTGCATTTTCGTACGGGACACTACTGTGTTTACTTCTGATGAGACTTGCATTAGATTTGGGAACACTGGATTGTAGTAGACGTTTATGTCTATATGTGTGTATATATTTTTCAGGTGGCAGCGGATTTACGCTATTTTGGGGTTGTGGCGACGAAGTTGTACAACTGTTACAAACATATCTAAATAAAAATCACAAACTATACGTAACTTCAAAACTTTAATAAAACACGATATTACAATAAAATACAAAATAGTAACATTTAATATATAAATAAATATCATACAAAAATTATATATTTTTTTTTAAATTGTACTGTTCCCTTCTTATTTCTATTGCATGTAAGTAATGCATTTTATCTTAGCCCATTTCTCATTGGTTTGAGATTTTTTTCTATAAGTAATAAATATATACATTTTCATAAATGCCCATCTGTGGAATTTATACTTTAATAAACAATTTTATTGTTATAAGAAAATTATCATTTCATTAGTTCCATTATTCCCTATTACATAAAAGGATGTTTTTTACATAAAGTGTTTTAGATAAATTGTGTAAAATAATTAATGAAAATTAATGAATAAATTGTGTAAAAAAAAAAACGTTACCCTTTTATTTACCTCATATTTTCCCTTCGTGTTTTTCACGATTATATTAAATCTAAGTACAATTTAAATGAGTCAGCCAGTTTTTTTACATAAAGTCCCATTTTCGTTCCATATTACACAATTATTCTTTGTTTTACGAATACTAGTTTAATTAAACTTTGGGATTATGAGTCGCTTTGGCTGATAGTGTCATAAATATCAGTTCTTCTTTGACTTCTCACTGGAATTTGACTACGAACCTCTTCTACAATTCTCAGATCTAGAAACAAATATTATAATTGTGTTAATACTGTGATAATTTTATGAATGTATGTATCTCTGTTTCTTGATGATGTTAAATGTGATAAACTATATTTTTTTTGTGGATATCGAACCCTCTTTTGTCATAAAGAGTGATTTTAGTCCATGAATAAATATTGGAGCAGCGGTTTCAGACAAGAGTTATTTCTATGCGTTGGTACATGCTTACACTCGCGCCCCATTTTGTACCTTAAAAAAACAACCGGAGCCGCGTGCACGCGCTTGTTCCTTCGTGTTCGCGTGGAGTGAACCGCGCCTACATGAGCTTCCAAAAACAAGCTTATGCAAGCCGAAAATACGCTAATCTGAAACCGCCCATTGGCTAAATACAACAATGATTTTAATCTGAAATAAAAGGTGGTCAACCAATTGTTGGTATAATTCAAATTAGCGGCAATATAAACTCTTTTATTATTACATAGTATTTTATAAATAGTGAATGGATACGCCAATTGCGGCATCGGTGGCGTTTTTAGGTCTTTGGAAGAAGACAGACAAAAGTTATTTATAGTAGAACAATAAAAAAAGCTCATATCACAAAGATCACTTACCAATATCAGCACACAACTGGCCAGGCTTCTCATCCAACTCTTTAACAACGGCACCCCATGGGTCGATCAACATCGAGTGTCCCCACGCCACATAGTCAGCCGACTTGTCCCGCGCTGGACTGACCAGAGCTACCCAGAGCTGCAGGTCGTTGGCCCTGGCTCGACCCAGGAGCTCCCAGTGACGAGGGCCGGTCGTCATGTTGAAGGCACCAGGGTAGATCAGGACAGAACAGCCTGGAATAATGTTAGGTAGTTTTAGTCGTCTCAATCTGTTGCTATTAATAATAATCCAGCTATTACTCCTATTCCTTCTCTGTCCATGTTGTAAGGTTGTGGAACTCACTTCCGCCTAGCATTCGGGACCTAAGACTATCTCATTATTCAAAACCAGAGTGAAAGAATATTACCTTTCCTCTCCATTGTGATTTTTATGTACATAAGTATATATTTTATTTGTTTATATATATTAACTTTGTGTATTTATTTACGTATATATTATTATTTTCTTATATGTGTATATATTGTTATATAGGTTAAGTTAGTTACGTACGACACATAATCACAGAATTCTTTTCCGCTTCTCACACACTATAGTCTACATTTCTTTTTTCATTTCTCCTTTTGCAGGTCTGCTGGCAGAAATTTCTTGAGAAATAAGCAGTACCTTTGTACTCCAATGTTATAATTTATAATTTTCCTGTGTTGTCTACTGTGTGTACATAAATAGTTAAATAAATAAATAAAAAATAAAAAAATAATAATTTATTGATTTTTCAGACAACGTGATCCATAGTGTTAGTAATTAATAAAACAACTTATATCTAGTGTTAGTAGTTAAAATCTAACAGAGAACACAGACTTAATAGTATTGTGAAAAGGACATCCCCAAACTAATGTTCAGTGATTGTCCTTCTCACAAAACTTTTAATGATCGGAGAGTCGACACTCTCCGCCAGTTTTTAGGATACTGTTGCCACTCGCTCGCAGCCTTGACAACAACGACGCCAGACGCCATTAGAGCCAGTTTGAAAGTGATAATTGATAGCGTGACGGTTGACAGATAGGCAGATAAAAACGTTGCGCCGACGCTACGTAACATGCAGGAAGATGACGAGGGCTATTCAGTGGCGCCTGTTGAAAATGAGTTGTCATTTTGGTATGGATATGTGATGGGGAGGGGTGAAATGGTATGAAAAAAAAGTGATCAATTTATAAGTTGATAGATGAAGAGGCAATTGACAAGAACAAAAGGATGATGACATTGTTCGTTTGTGTGTTCTTAAATCACTCTCGAGTATTTTACAAGGATGAAATGTCTTTTGAAGTGCTATTGTAGCATTGAAACTTTCAGATAACTAAGGAAAGGAACAATAGATATGGTAAACACCACTGCTTATTTCACCAAAAAAAATCTAATTAGTCCGTCAGATAGATTTTCAAAAACTAATGGACACGTATTTTTTCTTCTTTCACTTAACAAAAGATGAAGACGATACAGTGCTTCGAAAAGTCGCGTCCGGTGACGTCACAGGGATAGTACTTTTTGACCCACAAAGTGACGTCAAAAGCCCCCACTCATGATCTTTGACACGTTTTATTTTCGTAATTTTCTATTAATTTGATGAAACAAAAACCACGTATCCAATATTTTCGTTCTATCTAACAGACGGACTAATTAAAGTTTTTCATTTTTTTTTCTCATTAGGTTTTTTTTGGTGAAATACCGTCTTGAACTGCTCCGAGATAGCAAGGATCGCCGACTGGACGACAGTATCAAAGAACACTGACAGAATCAGCTCTTGCAGAGGTAATCATCATTATTATTGGTAAATGATCACAACCGCACGGAGAGACGACTCGAAGGTTATGAGAGACTGCTCGCAAACAGATACAGAAAATAATTCTTCAACTTATTGGACGGCTCAGATCTCAAGTGTGTATGCGGCGTATCTCCACAGACAACGGCCCACTTTCCATCATGCGCTGCATGCCTTGACACCTGCACAATTGACGATCTTATGACTGCTGAATTTTGGATCACTTAATGAAAAGTCATCGACACGCAAAGAAGATTATAATTAATTCGTTTGTATATTAGATTATTCGTTTTAGATATTTTGTAACTTATCACAATGTTCTCTTATTTAACCCTAATCAACCTTTTGACTGGTAGAGAATGCCTTGTAGTATTAAGTCCGCATTTGTACAGTCAGTGCCCAACATTACCTGACCCCTTTTCTTACACCACTTGGCCTCTTCTTCTTAAGTATGAGGCTGGCCACTGACTGTACCACTTTTCTACATAAAAAATAAATATTATTCTTGAACAATATTTTATTTGTTACCTTCTTTAGACATAATCTGCGCCATCTCAAAGAAGCGCAGATCGTAACAGATCCCGAGGCCTATCTTCACGCCGAGGTACTCGAAGGTCGTGATGTGGTCTCCAGCTGATAGCACGTCTGACTCTTTGAATGTAATCTTACCGGGAATGTCTATGTCGAATAAGTGTACCTGGAAGCAACGTATTGTCGATAAGTATCAACGCCAGATATTTCCGGACTCCTGCAAGTGTGTGTCAAGATACGCCCTTAACGGGACCAACAACACAGTCAGGTGCGGGTACAGTGGGAGGGGAAATCGGTGCAACTTCCCCCCCAAACATTCTTGTCGTGTAAAGTTATTTTCTGAAAGAAAATGTACCAAAAGAGGGGCGTTCAATGTATTCTTGGTATCGGGGTGATTTAATATTACTGTGCAAAATTTATAATTAGCTAAGAACACTATCTATTCATATGAAATTTCATGTTAATAACTTCATTAGTTTGTTTGCGACCTCCATTCACAGACGACGAATACGACTGACGCGACAACGTTGAAGAAAATCGAGCATAGGGCGGAGATTAAATTCTTCGCTAAACAAGGAAAATCTCAAAAAACTATTCATGAAAAAATCGGCCAAGAATATCAGAAAATTATCAAAAAAATTATATAGAAGGTGCACGTGTAAAAATCAAGATGTTGGCAGAAGAGAACCAACAAAAGATAAAAAAAGGGAAAGTTGGCAAAGAAGGTGCTGCTTCTTAACGACAATGCACCGGTATACACTGCGCGGCTCTCCAAAGCTGCTGTACGAGACTGCGGGTTGGAGGAAATTAACCACCCACCCTACAGAGTCTAGACCTGGTCCCCAGTGACTACTTTTTATTCCCAAATTTAAATAAAGACCTCCGGAGAAAACGATAATGAGCTCAAGTCCGCTGTAAATGAGCATATTTCGGGCGAACAAGGAAATATTTTAATAAGGGAATAGAAAAACTTATTTCACTCGTACAATCACACAAAACTTGTCTCTCTGTTATCTGAACACAACAATCAACAAACGAATTGTAGGCAAATAAACATGTCGTGTAACTAAAGTAAAATCTTACTAGACACTTTCAGTAGGTAAACTGTCGGTCTGTTTGTTAACAGTACAAGTATTAGTACTGCCCATAAGAGCCATAATTATATCTAATTATATGAACAGCATTACTCCAATAAGATCTGCGTTGTGTGACACGAAGTCAGCGTTAAAATCAGATCAAAGGCTTTGAGATATTTTGGTCTAAACAACAAATAGCTATAGCTTAGAAGTATAAGAATTTTTATTTGCAGGTGAAATCATAGTTTGTCATAGCCATAGGTTAAGTCAAAGCGATTTTTTGGGTCTTTTTTCGTAATGTATACCTTTCTATGCTGTGCAATAAGATTCCCGCAGTGGTCCCAGACGGTGCAGGTGTTGTACAAGTCGTTGCCGCTGCGCTCAGGTAGTGTACCGCCAACCACACACACGCCGGCCTCCATAGCCGCGCGCTGCAGAGCCCTACACGAATCGCCTTGAGGTACGCTCTCGGCGTACTCATTGAAATATTCTGCAATATTAGTAAGTGCAGTAAGTATTTACAAATCAAATAATCAGGCAAATAGATAGATAAAATCCAGAAAATTAACTTCAACAACAAACTATACACGTAATGTTCTCGGCGTCGTGTTTTGTTGCGTGCGGTGTCGCGTAACCGTCTTCTTCTTCTTCTACCGAGATCTTTTTTTTTTTTAAAACGTTGCCCCACACTTGTAATTTCTCCTATATCGTGGGTGCGTTCACAAACATTTAAACTCACATACTTACACAAATACCCAGACCCGAAACAACTATCTGTAGGCCATACAAATATTTGATCCGTGCGGGGATTGAACCCGCGACACGCAGCGCAGCAGTCCAATCGCTCAGCCACTGCACCAACAGTGCCGTCAAAACCATAGGCCAAAAGTCCCCTTTCAAGGAGGTCTGTAGATGGTGGGTTGGAACTCATACCACAATAGACCTAAAGCTGATGTTGTGTAGCAAGTTCAACCTTTCGGTTGTCAGGGTCCAGTTAGTCTATCTATTTTATATTGGTATAGGTATAGAAATTCCAGATACGTAGGTACTTTCTGACAAGAATTTGATGACTAATTGGTGACCAGAGATTTATTAAGTAAACCAAGGCCTTGGCATTATTGAACATGAGAGGAGAACCTTTAGAACCTGATAAAAGTCCTACAACCAAAGTTGTAAATAATGACAGGCTATGGTTTTCTGTGCTAATTGCCTTCAATAAAGAGAGGTACCAAAAGAAGTTGTAAACTGGTACTTACTGGTGCCATATGGTGCATTAAAGAATTCTGGCAGGGCCACTAGTTGGGCCCCATTACTTTTAGCATTATGTATTTGTTGTACTGCATTGGCTAGATTTTTCTGTTTGTCCTTGCCCACTGCCAACTGGACCAGGGCAATCCTTAAGCCTGAAAAATAATTTTTTTTGGAACTATAAACATAATTTATTAGCATATAAATAACACAACAATGAATACTTTTATGTTACTAATTACTTAAGAACATTATGAAAAGACAATTTCTTATGTCTAATAAATAATATAATGAGAATTAACTATAGAAATAGCAATAGTTGTCAATGAATATGAAAGCTAATCTATTCAAATATTTTACTTTATTTAATTCATAAATCACAACATAGTATTAAACAAAGTTGTTTTCTCTGTCCCTATATCCCTATGTATGCTTAAATCTTTAAAACTACGCAACAGATTTTGATGTGGTTTTTTTTAATAGATAGAGTGTTTCAAGAGGAAGGTTTTAATATCTTTTTTGCACCCGTGCGAAGCCGGGCGGGTCACTAGTAATATATATTAAGAATTAAATGTGCAGGACCATAGGGTGATTTCAATCCTGTAAAATTTTATTGAATGCAGTAAGTGGCAATTTTGATTAAGTGGATATTTTTCAGGTTTAATGTGATGTCACAAAATGCCACATAATTATATTCATATGTCGTAAACTAGTAAAACCGGAGAAGAGACATGATTCACAAAATTTTTGCTCTGCATTAGCTATTATTCTGAATATATATCTGAATTTATGTTGGGTGGGGTAATCAATACAAAGTGGTGACCGCTGAGGAAACATGAGGTGCTGACCTCAAAATTGGGATAATGGCAGGAGAATAATGATTACGGGTTAAAGAATACTAAAAAGGTAAACTAAAAGGAAAAAATATCAGAAATGAATTAGTTTTTAGTCCACATTTACAACAACCCTGCACTATATAGTGTTGGGTTAGCAAAATCTTTAGTAAATTATTTTTATCTGGGGAAATCAAAGTGTGTGGTACCTACTGAAACAAGATGATAATCAAACATTAAAAAGGCAGTTTTGAGAAAAGAAAAAATTTTGGTTTGTACTTATCCATTTACTAACAATTTGAAGTCTTGTGTTATCTTAATTGCTTTGATAAATTTAGTATTGTGTACTCTCCTATATTGTTGGTATTAACAGATAAAATACTTGCTTCAATGTAAACAAACCTTTATCACAATGCATTAAAGTTTTATATTTAATGACTTTAAATGCTGAGGTTAGCATAACATGAAGATAATGTTATGATGTAAATGAGCAACTTTAATAAATTTAAGTGAATTCGGCGTAATATGCGAGTTAACCTGTGAGGGTTACTAAATTAACTACAGTCGGACAAGTTATTATAATTAGGAACTTTTAAGTATTCACAGCCAACACTGCTAGTTTAACCTAACTTAGTATGAAGAAAGGTGTTAGTAGATGCTTTTAGAATTACAATAAATTAAGAAGAAGTTTATAAACCAATTGTTATACTGTACCACCAAGATTTAGAATGGGTTTCTGTAAAAATCGCGGATGCGCTGCATCGGGACTCGACATTTTGCACACACACTTAAACTGTAACTACACTATCAGTTGTTTACCTCTTTTGAGCATGCCTGGTATCGTACGATTATGATATTTCGATTAATTTTACTATCACGGTGTAATGCAAAGAATAGAATTATTCTGTATATTGCAAATGTCACATAAACATGACAGCTGAAAAAAAATACAGAAAAGTTTGACGTTATTGACAATCAGCTGATCTGGCTGCATTCAATAGTAAGGCTTTTGCTAAGGCATATACAGTCGTAAATTGGAACGCCTTTTTATCTAATTTTTTCCGGTATGTTTAGCAGATATTGCTAGGCCGTGAACTAAACATAGATTCAAAAAGTGATCATGATCATTCCTAAACACTTTTTATGAATTAGTGCTCGCTACACCGTGTGTGTAGGTCTTGGTCGTAGGTGTCTTGGTCTGGGCTGCGGGTTGTTTGAAAGAGATACGGCGGTCTCGGCACAAAGGGCTAAGAAGGAACATGGGTGGTTTTAGTTAATAGAAGTCTGACACTGCCTACAGCTCTGTTTAGAGCGGAGACTCCCCCCGCTCTAAACAGAGTGGTAGGCAATGTCATTTGATGACTAACCACAAAAAAAAATGGTATCTTGGTCTCTAAGTAAGTATATATCGAGCAGACGCGCAGTCACATCACGCGCGTCTTCTTCTTTTTGATTCGACTTTATAGCTTAGTATGAAGATAATGTTATGGAGATGTTTTAAAACAACAATAATTAGGAAGGAAGTTTAAAAACCAACTATAATACTGCACCACCCAGATTCAGAATGGTCACTGGGTTTCTGTAAAAATTATACTATTTTTTTGAGATATTAAAGCACAACACGGTGTAAGTGATTCAAAGAGTAGAATATTATAATTCTGCCAAAAGTGTCTTATTGAAAGAGTAGGTATAATAAAATAACAGTTTGTGTCGATATACCTGTTTTAGACGGTATAAACGTACATGACCAAGGTCATCAAGGAAATAAAACTTTGTAGGTACACGACAGCTGAAATGAGAATAATAATAAGAGTGTCGGAGCAACGATTGTCGATCGAGGTGCGGGTCATAGCATAACCATTATGTTGGATGGCATTGTACTTGATCGACTACACTCTCAATCACGGAGTTACCCAGTCACACCGGCTTCACTATGTGGCAAGTGAATACAGCAGTCATTGTGCCCATACACAGACCAATTAGCTTCAGACAGGGCACTCTCATAGAGAAAAATCGACTCGCTTAAGGTTCACATATCATGTTTGACAGCTTTTTTTTTTTTAATTCCGGCGCGAAACTTTATGCAATGGCGTGGTACGGATTCAGCCTACACGGTTTTCTTGCTAGGAATTGGTAATTTTTTTAGTTTCATTTTATGAACATATTGCAATAATTGCAATGCTATTGCAAATATTGCAATATGTTCTAAGATTATGTTAGAAAGGGAATGTTAGGGAAAAAAAAACTTCTTTTAGACTTTCATTTCTTTTTATTTTTTAATTTTGTTTTAAATTTATTTAAAGCTTTTAATTGCATCTGAGGTAACGAAGGTTTATTTGCCAGTCTGAAGACATCTGTACCTTTTAATATTTTATTAATAACATTGCACCAATTAAATACTGCCAATCTTAAGGTTAATGCGAGAAAGCATTCAGAAACAGCATCCCTATGCAATTCACAATTTAAGAAGTCAAAGAAATACTTAGATTTAATATGATTTTTAATACTTTTTATAATAGGACTCCGTTCAGGTTGATTTTCTAAGTATTTGTTTGCTTCTTCTATTATGATTCCAAAAAATCTCACAGCATGTTCTGAAGGGTAGGTCAATTTCTTTTCTTTTATGCTCTTGAACTCTCGAAAGGAAATCCAATTGTTTACAGTATTTTTATCATAATTGGATTCCCTACTAGTTAAATTTTCTTCGCAATTCTGACACTTTATTTTTTGTAAAATTTTTCTTATGACCCACCCAGTTGTAAATGCACGTGAGTGGACATGTATCCTTTCTTGCCTTGCTGAGCTTCGAATGCTTTCACTTTCAACCCTGTTCGATAGCTCAGAGGACTCAGGTGAACTAACTAAATCAGAATCCGCAAGTGAAAAACTTGCTGATTCTGAGTTACTTTGTTCTTTATTAAAAAGTGATTTTAATTTTAATAACTGTTTACCTGAATCCTCTTCACAATTGTAGCTATCTGAGTGAAACTTTATAAACCTCGTGATCAACAGTGATTTAAAGGTACTTTTGAAAGCATGGCAATCAGGATTTGTATTCCTAAAATTATACGCCCGCATTTGTCCAAAAAAGTTTTCTATGGGATCAGAATTTAAATATCGCGGGCGCATAATTTTAATATTTTTTTCTTTTAAGTATTGCCACACTCTCTGGTAACTTTTCAAGGTTGTTATCCAATTTTTTAACGATGGCACAGATGTTTCCTTACCGTGTTTGTCGACGTATTTAATTAGTTTTAGTTTTTCTATCGCTTCCCTCCAAAATTCGTGGTGCGGCGACTTTTCTGTTACCGGCTGCCTTAAAGGTTTCCCTTTGGAAGTCTTAGTAAAGCCTGTTCCATTGACCGAATCAAACAGGTCGTCAAAGAATGACACAACTTTTGCCGTGTTCTTTAGAGTAGAACTTACTTGTGTTCCATCTGCATAATGAGCTACAACAAATAAAATAATTAAATAATACTTAGTCAATACTAAGGTCATAAAAAATCATCAATCATCAGCATAGCAACTTACAAAACTGAGCAGTATATGACAATGTAGCAGCTACTGTCTTGCTGAACACTGTAGTGCAATTTTTCACCTGAAATAAAATAATATAAATTACAATTTTACAAGTAACAGAGCTCATTCATTTACGAGTATACTTAGTAAAATACTGTTTGAGAATTTGAATATCATAACAAAAGTGATTTAATTAAAGAATTACCTTCATTTTTTTTATTTTCTCTGGAATGACGTGTTCATCAGTCAACTTATGGAGGAGTCTCGACTGTGCATGATTGCAGTCGGTTTTGTAAAAATCCACTATATCATTCCATTTTGATATTTCTCCATTAATGGATATATTTTTAGTTATAAAATTATTTCTTAGCCCTTTAATGAGGTGTGGTGGATCGTGAATTACACTGAGCTTCTGTCCATTAATTACAATAACATCATCTGAAAATTAAAATTATATTGTTACAATAAATACTAAAACATTTGTAGGGTGGGGCCCGTCAAAAAAGGATGGCCAGAAGAAGACAAGACCTACTCACCAAAATTGATTTTTTTAATAACTCAACTTAATTGATAAAATATAAATGATTGGTTGTAGCAAATATAGTTATGAATGGGTACTTACTTCCCATAACTAATATTTAAACAATTTGTATTATTACCTGCTATTGGTTCCATGATGACTTCATGTCCACATCCAGATGTAGAAGGCAAAGTCTGTAATGGAGGTGCATCCACTTCCATTTCTGAAATGTAAATTTGTACTCATATTAATTCATGCTAATTAACAATAGGTAAAACTTTAGTCAAAAACTATCAAAATATTTTTTTGTAACTTTATCATAATTTTAGAATTGAATGGAAACTTACCATTAACAACAATGTTGTCAGTTTTTGAGTGTTTCTCCAAAGCTTCTGGTTTACAGTAGGTGTGATCCACATGTCTCCTTTTTTTTAAATAGTCATGATCAGTTTTGACACTCTCTGAAAAACATTTCACTTATTATTAAATTTATTAATTACTATTATAATTTAATAAACAAATAAACACTAATTATAATCACAATACAATAGTTTGCACAAAAATACATAAAAAACTCATACTGTGAAGCTCATAAAGTAATGCAACATCCTTTAACACTCTTTCCGTGATAGTGGATGCATAGAGACGTAGCAACAATCTTTGAATACTTCATCATCCACCTAGCCTTTTTCCCAACTATGTTGGGGTCGGCTTCCAGTCTAACCGGATGCAGCTGAATACCAGTATTTTACATGGAGCGACTGCCTATCTGACCTTCACAACCCAGTAACTGGGTAATACAATACCCCTTGGTAAGACTGGTTGTCAGACTTTGGGGCTTCTGATGACCCGTAACAACTGTCAAAGATCCACCAATGACAGCCGGGACCTACGGCTTACCATGCTATCTGAGGCACGGAGGGGTCATGGTATGTAAAGATGGTCACCCATCCACGGACCAACCGCGGCAAGCGTAGCTTAACCTGATCGATCTATCCGTGTGGCTGTTACTACTTAGCCACAAGCCCCATTTAATGTTTAAATACTTAACTCATTAAATATAACTGCTTCAACTGAGGGCAGGCCTCTTGTTGAGAATGAAATGTCTACATTAACACGTTGGTGGACAATACTATCTCAGTAGTTGCGGCTACTGAGACACTACTTAGTTTCATACATTGCCCACGGGTGTAGTATCACAATGCATGGTATTTTGCGTAGAAACTTAAATGTGTGTGTGGAGGTACTTTGCGCCTACGCCTGTGGTTGTTACTGTCCGCCAACGTGTTAATAAACTGTACATGGTTGCATGTAGCGCAAAGAGTAAAACATGTGCAAATCATAAATTAAAATAAATATAAAAGACAGTATATTCAAATAAGTACGTACCAGAGTTGTCGGGGTTCGGGTATTAATGCATCGCGTTGAGGAATACCACTGGATATCTCGCGAGCAGTAAACAACGTTGGATAGGCGTCGGGGCAAAGACGAACTCTATCGCGCGTTGTTGAAAGAAACCTCTTCTCGAAATGATTTCGACACACGAACTGTTTGCGAAGTTTTTGGAAGCTCAAGCTTCGCAATCTTTCGCAGTTAATGCAATGTAACCATTTTTTGAGTCCTATCTCACTTTTTGGAAACATATGAAAACTGACGTCCTTTCGTCTACTAGCACAGGTCACAACACAGCACTTGTTGTACATGTTGCACGATAATATTACAGCTTCAGAAATTGAGAGAATAAGTTACGGAAATAAATCAACGCAGAACTAAACTCGATCAACTTTGAAACTGTAAAACTTCAAAAGTTTTGACAGACCAACAAACATGGCGTCTTAGATACAGAAGTACGGAAGGCGAGAGGGGAGGGAACTGTCAAATGAGATATGTGAACCATAGACATAACGTTAGGATAATTTACTTGAAGATTACCTGACCTGTGCCCATAGTCGTGTCTGCCAATGGCTTAATTATTGCAGACAAAATCTTTACAGTATGTACGCTGCTTCTTAATTCTTAACGTGGGTCTTAGTAGCATGAGTTTATTAGCATAACTAACTGGTGTTTTAATTTATTAGTACTAGCTGTCGGTATTTTTATTGGAAAATAATGAAACGTCAGGCTAGGTTGGTATATTATGAATAATTTATTTCCTATAAAGCACATTACATGAATATGTTTATTGACACTCACAACTACTCTTATTGCACTATTATAGCCACAACATAAATAAGATCACTGATATTTACAACAAAAATAAAATAGGTAATACTTGAGAAAATAAATATAAAATTTCTCACTTCTATTTATAAAACTATACAGGGTTATTTGTAAAACACCGTTAACCTCTCAGGACTAAGTTGCTAACATCATAATCAACAACTTTTGTTCTATGACTTTTAAAAATTCATCATATTTTAGTTCATCAGATTTACTTACAAAAATAAAAATATTTAAATTGTACGCTCTAAATGTTACCAAGTCTGCGAAGCAAAACGATAGTACAATAGCGAGGGGAGCGGGGTAAGGGCGGCGGGGTAATCGTAGCGTAGAGTGCGCGCAAGATAAGTCTGCGCGCGGACAAAATCGGAACTAATCGTTGGCCGCCATCTTGTCGTTTATGTCAGGTGTCAAGAGAGTGTACTGTGTTCCGTGTTTTTATTCGTTTTATAAGTAAATAATCCCTATCATTATGCCTAAAGTGATTAAAAGTGCTGGTAGAGATATTTTTAAGTTAGTGGTAATAACTTCTAAATAATAAACTTGAATTACTTTAAATTTTGAGTAATAAAAAGTTAGTATTGAATAAATGAAGGAAAAAAGATTAGTTAGCTGGCAACATTAAGCACGCCACCAGCGCCGCCAGTAACGCGCAGACTTATCTTGCGCGGACTCTAGCGAGTTACGACAGTGCGCGACAGGCGTAGGTAGGTACAGCAAAATACAGAGTTGAAATGTGTTAGATAGGACAACGAAATCTTGAACTTTTGTTTTTGGTAAATGTATTATGTTTTGTAAAAAGTCATAGAACAAAAGTTGTTGTTTATGATGATAGTAATACAGTCTTGCAAGGTTAACGGTGTTTTTGAAATAACCCTGTATTACCGATATAAAAAACTACGATAAGTGGCTGTACTTAACGAACGCAGCACATAATATAAATATCTCGTATCAGCGTTATTTACTAGCGTATCGTAATGACTACTGGTGTATTTAGTTATTATTTGTATATATAAATAAAATCTTCAGTCTGTTGTTTTGTTGCTATATAATCATTATTGCTCTAGTTTCAGTTAGGCTCCGCGCAAAACGAGAAGCGCGATTATGCACTTTTATCTTCGGCCACGGACATCAACAAAGAGAACAATAGGCTTGAAGTCTATAAGCCTTTTGCTGTTTAAAACATACAAATCATCACCACGCCTGTAATCCCCGAAGAGCTAGGTAGAAGTACCCAATAGTCCCATGTAATAAGGGGCAAGTGTATTCCCATCAATCGGCACAAAAGTTGATAAGGTTTATTTTATGTTCCGTAAAATGTGTCTCTGGGGTTTTCAGCGTTTATTTTCGAACGTTCCGTTTCGAGACAAGTTTTTTGATTAATTATTACACCTTTTGTAAACATAAATCGCTACACAACAAATCTATTGATTGTGTAAAATTAGGTAAAGAATAATACTCTTGACTCGATGCGAGCCATATTTAGGAGTAAGCCTAGTTTAATTCTAAACATTATTTTTACCTACTATTCTAGTTCATAAGTTGTATAAAAATATTAAAACTACGTAATGCGAGCATTCGTTGCTACATATACCGTCGAGAATAAAATAATAATACTATGCACAGAATCTTTCAGTCTTCACAACAGATAAATAATTCTCTAGGGTATAAATAAACATTGTAAAGGAAAAATATTGCGAAAGAAGTCTGTTATAAAGATGCTGGTCAAATATATAACCTCCTCCTTCCTTAGAAGTCGGTTAAAAATAATTGTTATTTTCTGAATAAACAAAATACGACTATGCTAGTGTGTGAGTTGGCAAACCACATTTGTCATGTGTTTGTTGGTCCAAAACATCAGTAACACTGAAGTCACTTTGTCTGCATGTTAAGGGGCACAGAGGACACATGATATTGCCATTTCATTGAGGCAAGGCAAAGGCAATGTACTTTAATATCTTCTAAAGTTTTTCAAGAGTTTATTGAATGATCAGCCTTTAAGTGCGCCCCGCCACTGCAGCGAAGGCCAAAAAGAGGGTTATTGTATTCAGTTAAACTGTTGAGCCGGTGGGTCCTTAGGGCCTTGCTTCCGTCTCTCAAGGCGATTGCGACTGACATAGGGCGCTGGTTGCTTCAGGTGAACGGTACGAACGTGCAGTTTCCTACTGTTTGACTGAGAGAACGCTTTGCCGCATACTTCACACTCGTACGGCTTTTGACCCGTATGACTCTGTAACAAGGAGAGACGGGCTGGAGTAAATTAGTAGGTAATAGTTATAATATTGGGGTTCGTAAAATCGGTAGATTTACATTTCAGCAGGCTTTAAATGTTTAATAGTCATCGAATCACACAGTAAGCTGGGGCAAAGAGGAGATGGCAGGACGTAGGAGATGGCAGGACCAATGGTTCACATTGGCCTTGGAACAAAACAACTGGAAGTCATGAGGAGAGGCCTTATCCCAGCAATAGGATGGTGCAGGCTAACAGTATCGATAATGTCGTAAATAGAAGCTATGTGCAATAACTATTTGAAATACTCACTAAAAAGTGTCTATCTAGAGCTCCTTTAAACTTGAACGTTTTGTCACAGACCGAACAAGGGTATGGCCTGACTTCAGAGTCAACTTCTTCATGTACCTGTCGGCAATGATACTATATCAATATAGGTAATAAACTTGTACCTGATTACACTAATATAATATCATTGCCTTTCGGTTGGTGCATTATTAAGTTGAAAGAGTGTTTATTACGAAGCAATAAGAGCGGATTTTGACTGAAAAGTTGTGTGGAAATCGGTTGTCGTGATATGGGCATGTGATGCAGAGGAGGGAGGAAAATATCGTGAGAAAGGTTTTGGATATGAATGTGGATGGGTATAAGAGTAGAGGAAGACCAAAGAAACGATGGATGGACTTTGTGAAGAATGATAATTATGGTAAGAAAGGAGGTGGCTCATGAGATGAGGAGAAACAGAGAAGTATGGAACGAGATGACATGCTGCGCCCACCACAAATGAATTGGGATAAGGGCAAGAGAATAGGGTAGTTAACAAAAAAAAATAAATCCGTCTGATAGATTTACAAAAAATATTAAACACGTATTTTTTCTTTTTCACGTAAACAAACAATAAAGACGATACAGTGATTTGAAAACTCGTGTGACGTCATATTCTAAGACATAAGTATGGGAGTTTTTACTGGTCAGTGACGTCACGAACCCCCACTCAAATCTTTGACGCGTTTTATCTTCGTCAATTTTTATTGGTTTGATAAAACAAAAATTACGTAGGTGTATCCCAGATTATTCGATAATCTAACAGACGGACTAATTAGAATCACTTTTTTTGTCAGTAAACATCACTATTACGATGATGAAGAGCGATTTTACAGCCACCTTAGGCACATGTGGTGGATAACGGCCCTCACCCTCAAACACAGAGAAGCAGTGGGGACGTAATAGGCTGATGATTTTAAGGATTTAGTTTTGCATCTACATCACAATGCAGGAAATTGTCATACAAGACATAGATAAATCCATTTAAATTGCTGTACCTGCCCTGTCCATGTTAAATTTACGCTCTTAAAATTTTAACAGTTTTTCAGAATAATCCTCTTTAGCAAGAAATCGATTCGAATATAAGTTTTCATTTGTTGGTATGAGCGCTCGGTTATAGGGCGAGAATCAGATGGGCCGCGTTTTAGCACAGGTGGCTCACACTTACCGATTTTCTTTAATATGAAAATAAAAAACCTTCCCAATTTTTGGTTGATTCGAGTCGGGACTCATTAGAGTTACCTCCTTGAATTTGACGACGATGCAAAATGACAGCCTGTATAAATAATAATTGAAATACTTACCCTAAAATGTCTATTTAACGCTCCTTTTCCCTTGAAAGCTTTGAAGCAGACGGAGCAAGGATAAGGCCGGTTGTCGGAGTGCGTCTTCTCGTGCACGTTCAAGTTCGTCCGGTTGTAGAAGGCCTTGTCGCATTGCGAACATTTGTACGCGCGCTCTTCGAAGTGCGTGCGCTTGTGGTATATTAGGAAGGCGTTGCCCTGTTGGGAGGAAACTTTCATCAATTTTCATTTTCTTGCCCTTACTTAAACTTCTTCGGGATCTTTTTTCTTTTTCTTTTTACTGACTACGGCTGTCCTCTGTAATAATTTTACTTATTATTATGTAATTTCCTCAAATTAATTAAATAATTATTTTCCGCAGTTTTTTTTTTTTTTTTTTATCCAGCCGCCCGCGGGAGGCGCTCCGGGCGTCGGGGGTCCCGCGATGACCTCCGGCCACCGTAGACGCGGGCCTGTGGACGGTGAGTGATGGGCTAACTCGCCGTCCGTCCGTCTCACGACGAAAACAGGCCGTGTCGACGGCGCGTTCGTGTTCCACGCGCGCCTCAAAGAGATGTTAGCAACATGGGAGGGGCCCGAAAGGGCCGACGCCTGTCGGGGCCGCGGGTAGTCCAACGGTTATCGCGGCCTCGACATAGAGGGCGAAGAAGGAACATGGGTGGTTTTTAGTCAGTAGAAGTCTGACGCTCCCTTTCGCTCTGCCCAAGAGCGGAAGGGGTTATTCGATGATTTTACAACCGCCAAAAAAAAAAACGCAGTTTTATTAGATCCGCGATTTTATTCGTAGTCGGGTTTTAGATTTTTAAGTACTTATTTAAAAAAAAGCTTTGCCCCACACATCGAATTTCTCGTGTGTCGTGGGTGCGTTCACAAACATTTAAACTCACATACAAAAATACGCAGACCCAGAACAACTATATGTAGGCGATCGAACCCGCGACGTGCAGCACAGCAGTCCAATCACACAGCCAAATCGTCGGATCGGGAAAGAATGTCTTCTTTTCTATTGTAACATATACATAACTAGCGTGATAGTATGTCTATCATTAAAGCTATAGTTGTAGGTACCTGTATATTTTAGTGCCTGGCCAAAATCAGAACTAACTATCATAATTATTGTTCTTTCAATTTAAGATTATTATCTGTTGTATGAAACAACTTCATTATAATGTTTCGTAGTAAATAGTTATTACCTACTTAGGTACATTAGTAGTATCTTTTTGCGTTCCATCACCATTTACTTGAGCCACAATCGAAACTTTACTTCGAAATGTAACCGGAAGTACTTTTGTAACAAATACTTTTTACAAATAAATTGGCTTGCAAGTCAATGGTCACTTTATTGGTCTCATCCTCTCCATCCGACCAGCTGGCATAAAACCTCGCGGGCTGACCAAAATATAACGATCGATTTACTGTCATTTAAGAGTTAAAAGTTAAAGTATAATCATCAATAGCCTATTAACGTTCCCACTGCTGGGATACAGGCCTCTTTGAATGGGCTATTATCTACCACAAGGGTAATTTTTGGTTCTAAGGTATATTATTATATTTTTGGTTCCGGTCTCCTCGCGATGTTTTCCTTCACCGTTTTGAAAGCAGCGGTGCTGAAATAAATTACACAAAGTAATGTGCCTGCCTGGGTTCGAACCCACGACCTACTGTTTGTAAGTGGGGCCGCCACCACTGTGCCACCGCTGCTCCCAATGAAAGTATACATACCCTAAAACCCTTGCCGCATATATCACACATGTGGTTCTTCTGTATGGGGTACTTCATGTCGGGGTGCGCGCGACGGAAATGTGTCCAGTACTCGCGAGCGTTCGGGATCTCTTCCGGACACTGCAAACAATCATAATCAAGTTTGAGCAAGTTATTAAAACAACTTCACAACTTAGGACCCAGTAATGTTAATGACAATAATATCTGTGATGCTAGGCAACTGGGCTTATCCCAGTTGTATACGTCCCTGTGTGCCTATTGGCCTTATTCTGTTCTGTCCCCTGGTGATATGGAGGGAAGTGGAAATTATGTTTTTCCGTTATTCTTTTCTGATTAATTTCGTTGCGGGATCCAAGACAGTTAAATCGTTTCTCTGGAACTTCGTCGAGCTTCATTGTCTCGGCGCTTTTTTTGTGGTAGCCACTGTTGATTCTGGCTTACAGGAGTTACAGTGGTTTGGGAATAGTGTGGCGGGACTGTCCCAAATTATATTATTAAGTTATTAAAACAAATTAGGTAGAGAATGGACACTTTATTTTCCCAAAAGAAAGAAAATCTGTACTTATGATAATTATAGGTTTTTTATTAAAGTCAGCAAGATCACAATAATTTACAGCGTCGTTGGTCTAGCTAGTGGTTCCACGCGACTTCTGTGCATGTAGTCGTGGGTTAGATTCGATTATTTGGGTCAAGCTAAGAGTTATTGGGGTTTTTCAACGAGATTTTTTCAGAAGCAGCCCACGGAGTCTAGAATTAAGCTCGGTTGATGGCAATAGGCTTGCCCCCCATTACATGAGACTTAAACATAACTAGCGGTATGTGGGTGTACTACCTAGGTACACCTCTCCTTCTGCATAACCCTTTGGGGATGACCGGCGTGTTATGTAATCATCACACTAATATTATAAAGGCGAAAGTTTGTGAGTGTGTGAGTGTGTATGTTTGTTACTTCTTCACGCAAAAACTACTGAACGGATTTGGATAAAATTTGGTACTCAGATAGTTTATAACCAGGCTTTCCACATAGATTTTATCCCGATTTTATCTTCCCGTGGGATAATTTTCGAGTTATAGCGGGTCAAGCCGCTGGCAACAGCAAGTAATAAGTAAATACATACGTGTTCACATTTAGCAGGCCAGCTGTGTTTGGAAGGTTTCTTCCCGTAGTTCTTGGGTCTCTTCCGCGTGTGTTCCTTACGATGATGCAGTCGCAACTCTTCCGAGTTCTCGAACGTCGCGCCGCAAGTCCGACAACCTTTACTGTTTCAGCAACAAACGAATTGAACCTTATTTCATCATGTATAGATTCTGTATTCCCCATGTGATTGAGTGATCTCTTGTAAACTTGAAAATTGAACTGTATGCTGTCGTGTTGTTGTTGTCTGTGTGTTGTTGTAGTTGTACGTTTAGAGTCTATTCCCGTGTTTGACTAATCTCTTCTTAAGTTACGGGAACTTTATGAAGTATAGGTACACGCAGCAATTTTAAAAAGTGATTGTCTCCTACTGTACTGATTGTTAGCATATGTTATTACGGAAAAAGCATTTTCGAACTCGTACTATTACAAAATGGGGTTTTTCTTAAAGTAGAAACTGTTGTTTCACTATAAAATCAGTTTTGAATTTTGCTGTGTGTATACATATTAGTGCACGTAACTATACGACAACATTAATAACACAAATATAGTTGCTACCAGTTAAGATGTCAATAGCGGTCATTGCCCTTTCCCTAATATCTCTACTCGCAGTACGAATCAAAACAAATGAACCATGTATCGTTTTTCAATAAAAAAAAATTGCAATGAACAGGATTATTTTTGGATTTCAAAGTAGCCAGGTGGGTTAATGACTGCTATTCAAAATCAAAACTCATTTATTCAAACTAGGCTGATAATCCGCACTTTTCGAACGTCAAAATTTACTTTACTTTAATTATTTACAAGACAGTCCCCCAAAACGCCCCCCTTCGAAACTTCCTAGTGTTTTAGCTAGAAAGAAGAATTGGCGGAACAAACTCCCCAGCAACATATCTGTCTGTTAGGTTGGTTAGAAGAACCAGACTCGATACAATAGTAAGGTGCAAGTTAATGACTAGACACAAATTTTGATGAATAATTAAAAGGTATACCTACATATAAAAAATAAAAAATAAACATTAAAATATAGACAACACATCAGCCTGAATAGCAAGTCTAGAAAAGAAGATGGCAGTTTGTAATAAAATGTTATACCGAGACAGACGAATGAATTATGAACTTTGTGAAGCCAGTGAAAAAGAGCTCTTTTATGCTTATTTCTAGTGTTAAAGTTATGAATATCACTGTTTTTACAGTGTACAGGTGGATATTTTGTTTAATATATAAAATTTTGGCAAAGATGAACTGAGAAGCAACCGTGAGAATACCAATCTAATTTAAAAAATCTTTATGAGAAACTCGGGCACCCAGCTGATAAATTGCACAAACCGCTCGCTTCTGCAGAACAAATATATTTTGAATATCAGCAGCTTTGCCCCACAGCAGAATACCATAGGACATAACGCTGTGAAAATAACTAAAGTAGACTTACAGTGCTGTATCAACGTCAGTGAATTGTCTTACTTTTCTGACGGCGTTTGCAGCTGAACTTAGCCTTCCCGCTAAGCTTGATATATTATGTAAACCCCATTGTAATTTTGAATCTACTGTATGCCCAGAAATAATAATATTGACATCTTAACTGGCAGCAACTATAGTAAGTACTAATTATCAACCAAACGAAAATGAACTGTATGTCAACTCACATAGAGTCAGTAGTCTGTGTGTGCTTAGTCGACATCACCGTGTGCCTCTTGTACGCCTCGGTCGATATAAACTTGACGTCACACTCTTCGCAATATGGACCTTCTTCTGAATTTTCTTCTGCTTTCTCCTAAATATACAGAAAACTGGATTAGCCATCAGGTATTCTTCTATAAAAGTATACACTGCAACACACAATGGGATCGCCTTATAAATTTTATTGACACCCATCTTTCATTCCAACTCTATGGACACAGAAATGTCTACTGTAAGACCGACCTAGCAGGGGCAACATTGTGACAATTAAAAATTGAATGCACGACAGATTGTGATTTAACAGTTTCACTTCGATAGATTATAACTAACCGAAAAAAAAAAAACAATTTTACGGTGACAAATACATACTTGTATTTCCTTGTGCATCATAGTCTTGTGCATGGCGAGGCCCAGTTTGCTGATGAAGGAGTACCCGCAGAAACCGCATATGAACTCCGACGGATGTTTGATGCGCACGTGACTCATGTATGACGTCCAAATACTAGTGGCGAAAAGAATTTATAAAAATACTATAACATTTTAAGCGTGTTGTACGTGTTTTGCAGTTTTGTAAGGAGACAAAAATTTCTATTTGGGGCTTCACTCATATTCATGGTTTCCGTTTTAGTGTCAGTGTAATATTTTTTCGGTAAGTAGGTATAAAAATTGTACTGCTATCGGCAATCAAAAAGGTTTGATACCTGTACACTGGGCAAATCATTTCTGTAAATGAGAAACAGTAAGGGCCCAAGAACACTCCCTTGGGCAACATCGCAAGTTGTATATACCTAATGGTTGACTTGACTTTTGAACGCTGTGTACCGAACTGAAGACAAATATTTTGAACAATAAACAAATTGAAAATGCTAATGTGTATTTGACGGCACGGTTGGCGCAATGGCTCAAGCAATGGACTGCTGCGCTGCGTGTCGCGGGTTCGATCCCCGCACGGAACAAATATTCCTAGTGAGGGGCAACGTAAAAAAAAAAAAAACAGAAAAAAAAAAATCCTCTTCGTTCTTTCTCAGTTTATTTTAGACATCTCTAACACCAGGACGAATAACATCGCGGGTAATTGACTTAAATAATTCTAATATCATCAACCTCTTTTGAAGAAACTTGGCGTGTAGTCGAATTTATATACTACTAGCTTCTGCAGGGCTATTGCGTATCTCTGTTGACAGCTTTATTGATTATCACTTTGGCTCTGTGTGCGTTGATTAACTGTCAAATGGTTCCATTTTGTACTAAACCATAACCAATTTGACAGTTAATCCATGGACAATATGATAGCCACTGTCATGTAAAAGATACGCAATAGCCCTGCTGGTCGAGACATCGTAGTTTCAATGATTACCTCCTACATAGAAACCAATGTTACCTCTTTATAAGATAATTATAGATTTTATAGTTACAATATTTATCACTTACGTAAATATTTCATCACAATGTTTGCACTTGAAAGTAATCCCTTTATGCCAGCCTTGATGCTGTTTTGCTTGAGTCCTGGACAAACAAAACATGCTTAACCATTGCGTAGCAGTTTTTCTTAAAGCATACCATGTTGACATAAAATAAAGTTAATACTTTCGTCAATTGAATTGACTGAAGCTTTTGATGATGTGCATCACTAATTCTCTGTTCTCAGCTTTTCTGAAGGAAAAGCAAGATGTTTAGATTGATTTTATTTGTCACAATAAAATAAGTTATCAAGAATTAGATGAAAATAATATTAAAATTATAGTCAACTCTTAGGAGAGTTTAAAGGTCTACCACTGGGAAGCGCATTAGGTCAATTACTATTTATACCTTTATCTGCTAGTGTGAATAGTTTTACTTACGTGTTGGTAGATATGTAAGGACAAGATTTACAGGCGTATTTCTTCTCGTGGTTGGACGCATGTTTCTGATACGCGCGCTTCGTTTTAAATCTAAACTTACAAACTTGACACTCTATGCTACCTGCGGTCTGTGAATACAGAATATACCTTATAGTCAAGTGAAGATTGCATTAAAAAATGGCTAATACTCAGTCAAAATATATGGAATAGCTGTTTTTGGTAGTATGTGGTAAATTTGTGTGCATTGGTGTCTCTTTCACCGTGTATAAAGCTGAATCTTACTGGTACACAGACAACCAACTGCGGGCAGCGGCGGCCCAGTAGTGGCGGCCCCGACAAAAACAATAAGTCATGGGTTCGAATCCAGGCAGGTGCATTACTTTGTGTTATTTATTTCATCACCGCTGCTCTCAAAACGGTGAAGGAAAACATCGTGAGGAAACTGGCATGTCTTAGAACCAAACAATTCGAAGACATGTGACATCTACCAACCCGCACTGGGCCCGCGTGGTGGTTTATGGCCCATACCTCTCAGGGAACATAGGCTGATGATGATGATACAGCCAACTACAATGATTTTCGACAAGGTAATTCAAAAATTGATATATAAGACCAAAGCTTACCACAGCATGTTTGCTGACATGATGATTCCAGGCATCATTGTCAATGAACCCTTTATAGCACAGATCACACTGGAATGGAGAGTTCAAGTAGTTGGAAGACTCTTTCCTCTTCTGAATCTCTTCTTTCTGCTCTTCCAACTGGAAAAGACAAAGAACACTAAATAATTTAAATAGGAGATATGACTGACTAGTCCTATATTCTGACAGGGATCCATAAAGATACTCTACTGCTGCCAACAGCAATACACAAATGATACCATAAAAAATCTGTTTCAAAAACACCTCATCACCCTCTCTTTCCCATTCTATTTGGTGTTGGGGCAACACCAAACACCTCTTTTACCCGAAAATAGTTATGAAATAAAAAACTGTTCCAATCTCACGTACCGTCAAAGTAATAACATTGATGTACTGCGCAAAATCATTCCATTTGCTATCATCAACTTGGGCAACCCTTGGGTTTAACAACTCTTTTTTACGCTTAACAGTTCCTGTTTTTAACCGGCGTTTCTTTTTCCTCTCTGGCACTTTAGTTACTTCAATTGAATATACTGGGGCTTCTGTGCCTACAGCAAACTGCAAAAAAAATTGATATAGTATGGTTTCTTCATTATTATTATTTGTTAAGGGAAAGATTACAAAAAGAAATGGTAACACAATAGCTATAAATTAGCTGATGTGTGTTTAAAATAGCTTCTTGCTCAGTGTATAACAACATTTTGTAGCAACTTTCTTCTATGATGTTACAATAGGAATGTTTGAAAATATAAAAAATATCATATTAAATGTCTTAGAATATGACATCACACAAGTTAAAAAAGAAAAAATATGTGTCCAATATCTTTTGGAAATCTATTCAACGGACTAATTAAGTAATTCGATTTTTTTTGTTAACTATGCTATTGGTTAGGTAAGAACCGCTTCAGTCTTTTGAACCCAGCAGCAGCAAGCTAGGAGTTTTGTGATTACATTTTTTTTTTAAATGTTAAAAGAAAAACTTACTTCAAGACCTTCACACTCTTCTTTCAAGCTCACCTTCCCATCGTCTGATTCATTATTCAGACTTTTCTTCTCTATAAGAAGTGATAGTGGTTCATCCTCATCACTGGAGAGACAGGGGTCCATTGAGTTGAAGGAAGCATAGTTATGATCAATCTTAAACTTATCATCTTCATCATCACTGCCCCTCGGTTCGAGCTTAACTTCTACATTTAGTTTGGATTTTTCCGGAACACGTAAATCTATATTTGGTAAAGTTTCAATTTTGAGATTGGACGCTATGTGAATACCTTTGCGGTCTATTAATTTAACTTTTATTGGTTTTATCTGAAACATGAATTTTGTAATATTATAACTAGGTTCTATCAACTATAATTCTATAATAATATCAATAGGCTCTTAAAGAATTGAAATTCTGGTATATTATATTTACATTTCCTAAAGAATCTGTAGCCGCATGCAGAGCTGCCTGGCTACGAAGACATTTCTCTCTAAAGAAATAAAACTTATTCACAAGTGCGGTACACTCATAGCAGGCGTATGGTGGCAAGCTGGCAAACTCAGGCTGGAACAAAACATTAATAGGAACAGAATATTATTGGAAGTCATTAGCCCAAAAATCTCACGAAAATTCTAACTTAAGAGTCTTGTGATAACAGAATTGTGGACATAAGATAGGGAATTCGCTCCATGAAAAATATTGGTATTCAGACAGAACACTCAGTTAGCTAGAATGTTTCAGTTCTTTAAATTTTTTTAAGTAGTTACTCTTTATCATCATTATCATTTATTTGATTATTATCATTTTTTTAAATTTTTCAAAGATGTAGAAATCAATAGCGATGTGTATGAAATAAATAAACAAAGGGTCAACTTACATTGGTTCCAATTACAGACTCATAATATGATTCTAATGGGTATGATCGCAAGTCGTGTAATTTCACGTCCATTATTGAACAAATACGACATACTTTTACGGCATCTGGTTCCATTTTGCAGTATTAATTCTTTAATTCACTGAATATACTCGAATCACAAATTGGGTTTCATAGATTCGCGGCGAATATGGTACGATAGAGTTATAAAATATTAGAACTTCTACACGATGTAGCCACTATCTTCGCTAATAGAACGTCACGAGTGTTTGTCAAGAAAACATCATGCCTACACGAAATGTATAAAAATGTTACTTATTTTACTTAATCAATATTACGAGACCACGCATTAACTGTAAATTGAAAACAAAATACTCTTACGATGTCTAATTCTATGAAAGACGCCAACTGGGCAGCCATTTTTGTTGTTGACAATTTGACAGAAGCAGCGTTTTATTTCTACTCCGCTTAAAAATAATTAACCCCATCTTTGCTATTACCTCGTCGAGTAAACAGCGTATAAGCAGTAGAAATGCTATATTTTCATAGAAAACAAAAGCTGTTCGAAAGAATACCACGGAGAAAAATGTCATTTTCTTTATTTAACGGGCTAACAAGACATAATTAGTTAGTTTACTGTTTTCGTAAACGCATGTAATGTCACTGTCAAAAAGTTTCAGTCAGTTCAGTTTCGCTTTCGTTCGGACAGGTTTGAACGAGAAGCCGAATCCTTGTCGTTTTGAAACTGAAATAAATAATTAAGTTCGTAGTATTTCAAAAATGAAGTGCGTAAATAAAGTTTATATAACTGAAATGATAATAGAATATTACAAATTTACCGTTAATGTTGCATCGTGTGTGTTTTGTTTTTATTTACAGGCTCACAGTGGACGGTCTTCTTGTTTATTTCCCTTATGATTACATTTATCCAGAGCAATACGCGTATATGTTGGAGTTAAAGCGAGCTCTAGACGCAAAAGTAATGTATTAGTTACAAACATTATGTATTTTTAGTTATTTGGGTATAATTTCTACGCCTTTGCGGTTTCTGGCTAATTTCGAATGTTTAGTTCTCGAACATTACATACCATTAATTTACAGTTAAATGCCCATCAATGTTTTATTGAGGCATCACATTTATACTCCAATAATATACCTAGATATTCATTTCGAAATAAGCCGATAACCATTTTAGGTTATGTATCAAAACATGAAACAAAAACTAGCAATCGCAATTATTTCAAGTAAAATATAGCATTTTGTATTTTCAGGGCCATGGATTATTAGAGATGCCTTCGGGAACTGGCAAGACAATATCACTTCTCTCCTTGATTGTAGCGTACATGATCCAGAACCCTCATCATGTCAGGTATGTTTACTGTATAAGCAATTGGGGCAAACCACTCCATGCTGAGCGTGTATTATGTTGACAAATAGTTGTTTTTAGCTCTAGATCAAAGTTTTAGAGAAGAGCACTGTTCAAATGGATGCAATTCCCACAAAGTGTAGATGTACTTTGTGTAAATAATTTGAATGAAAACACAGGATACTCCAAGGCATATCATATCCTAGAACTGAAAATTCAAATTCATGCTAATTCTACCTATCACAACTGCTCTCAAGTGAATTGCTGCCTGCTCCCATGGAGCAGAGGACAGCAGTAGGAACATTAATCCAAAGTATCAATGTGAAGGAGAAACTTCTTTCACATTGAGACTTTGCATTCAAGCCGTGTTACCATAATTATTCAGTCCCATTTCAGAAAACTCATATACTGTTCCCGTACCGTGCCTGAGATAGAGAAAGTACTGGAAGAGTTAAAGAACCTGATGAAGTATTATGAGAAGTGCCAAGGAGAGAAGCCAAGCCTGGTTGGTGTAGTGTTGACCTCGAGGAAGAACCTCTGCATTCATCCTGATGTGAGAACTCTTGTTTTCCTTAAAATAAGTACTCCTCATACAGTAACTAGTAGCTAAGAAACTGTTGGCCGGAATTGAAACTGCCAAGTTCTGAGCAAACATGATATGACTGCATTGTTGGTTGTAGGTGAGTGATTGACTGCTATTCTGAATGTTGCGGGTTCAATCCCCGAAAGAAATGACGAGACAAAAGACACGCCATCACTCATATTGTATTTGAAATGTTTGTACTGTTTAACACTCTAATCATACTTTTGGTTCTAGTTTTGTAATTTAGCTGTGCTGTGGGTGACCATAACACAGCACCATGCTGAGTGGCAACCTACTTACCTACTTACTTGTCGCAGTCACAACATGCAACATTTTCTTTTTTTTTTGTAATCCCTGCTTGTTGTTTTTTTTTTTTTATATCTGTTATGCGTTGTTTGTGTAATGTTTTTTTTTTCTGTATGCTCAGTATGTTTCTGCAACAAATAAATAAATTTTCTTTCTTTCTTTCTTAAATGAATATTTGTATGGCCTACAGATACTTGTTCCAGGTAAAGATGTTTGTGTATGTGGGTTTAAAAGTTTATAAACACACCTACAATACAGGAGAAATTCCTAGTGAGGCAAAGTAAAAAAAAATGTAGACTATCAAGCTGCTATGAAAATATCATGGCATTTATGTGAACTGGCTTATAGATGACCACAACTTTCGAAATGGATGATAGCTCAATGTTATAGAACTGTTGCCATTTTAGCTCTCAGTGCAGAACCTGCAAATCCATCAGCCTGCTTTTATTTTGTTATTACCTAGTGTAGTGGGATAATAGAAAATAAAATCTTCCTGCTTTTCCTAGGTTTCCAGAGAGAGGGAAGGCAAACTGGTGGATGGTAAATGTCACTCCCTGACGGCCAGCTACATCAGGGACAGACATGAATCTGACGACTCTATACCTATTTGTAAGTATTACATCCTACTTTGTTATTGCAAACAATCAGTGCACAAAAATTGTACAAAATTCGTTTGCAAATAACTTCTAGAGAATTTGTTCGAATTCATATACTCACCAAACTGTTTCGTGAATGTATTTTCTATGCACAGCCAAAGCTTGCACATTAAATCTGTTTAAAAGTTAAAAAGAGTTTCTTGAATTCTCATTTAGCTCAAGAATTTCTTAATTACATACAATGAAAATTGCTGTTATTTATAACAGGTACAAAATTTTCATACCATTAATCTTGTAAACATTCAGGTCAGTTCTATGAGGGTTTCAACCGAGAAGGCAAAGAGTCAATGTTGCCATATGGAGTGTACACAATCGATGATATGAAACAGTATGGCGCCGACAGGAATTGGTGCCCGTACTTCCTTTCTAGATTTGCTGTAAGTTTTACATGTAAATAAGAAAAAACTATTAGCAACTAGATCTATTAAAAACTTCCCTAGAGCATATTTTATAGGAGTCTCGTATACGGTGTGAACACAGTTAAGCAATCAACTATTATGAATAACTTTTATGACCATAAATGGGCGAACAAAATAGTCGCTTTCTCATCGGTGACGGGACAGGTGCCTCAGGGTTGAGCCTCATCTATAAGCAGGGAATTACATATTTCCTATTCATTAGCTAGTGCAAGAATCAGAGCGGGAGTATCACGAGGCAGCAAAGAGGATACGCCCGGCAGCACACTGAGCATACCAGAATGCGATTTCGTGTCGATGAATGACCCTCAACCCTTAGATTGAATTCTTGTCTACTATTTCATAACTGTCTGTAATCCCGAAGGTTACGCCAGAGGTATACTCATCCAAACTCCTAGACTGCAACTGAGAAACTCCTGATGGAAACAATCCAGAAGCACTTTGGCCAATCTAGGATTCGAACCCAGTACCTCATACAAACCAGTTGCGCTTGTGACCACTAGACCAGCGATGCAGTCTCTTACTGCACTTTGTCATCTGCATCTGTGTGTGTACTGTTCCCTCAGAAAAACTCCAAATTTAATTCATCATCACACCAAATTAATAATAATCTTTATTGAAACAAAAAGACGAAATACATATTATACTTATCACAATATTGTTACAAATTAAACTGAACCCTAACGTCTAAATTAGGCCGGGCCTGTATCTTAGACGTTAGTCGCTTCCAATGTTGTATAATCAGAGATCATGAGTATAGTGTGATTAAACATTACAAGGCAAATTTATATTATAACTAAATAATTTATGTGCTCAGTAAACAATGTGGGTAGAAACGATATTTGCTATTGAGTATTCTTAAGATCTACGTATGAACGTACTTACGTACGTTAACGTACTTTTGTTTTCGAAGTACCCTGCACCCGACTTTTGTTAGAGAAACAACAAAGAGTATGAACTTAGGCAATTTTAGAAAAAATAACAGGTAACTTGTACTTTGCCATCAGATAATCCACGCTGAGATCGTAGTCTACTCGTACCACTACCTGCTCGACCCGAAGATAGCCGAAGTGGTCTCGAAGGAGATGAACAAGGAAGCTGTGGTCGTGTTCGACGAGGCACATAACATTGACAATGTATGCATAGACTCGCTCAGTGTGAAGGTCACCAGACGGACTATAGATAAGAGCACATTGGCGTTGCAACAGCTTGAAAAGACGGTGGCTCAGTAAGTTTTATGAAAACATCGTACGGGTGTATGATGTCTTTTTTGTGAATGGGTAATCATGAAGACAGATGGACATGGCGAAACTATAAGAGTTCCTTGTTGACTACAGAACCCTAAAAACGTTTCATCTTAAATCTAGGATCCGCGAAGCAGACGCCGCTCGTCTGACGGTGGAATACGAGCAGATGGTCGAAGGGCTACGTCAAGCTGCAATGCTGAGAGAAACTGACGCTGTATTGGGCAACCCTATCTTACCAGATGACGTACTCAATGGTAAGTATTATTTTATTTCTGTATGTAAACACATGTTTAAGCCAAAAAAAAGTCTTATTATCAGGTATACAAAATAAAAGTTCCAAGTTAGCATTGTTTGCTATTTTGTGCAATTACAACAAACTTTATTACCAGCAGCTCAGAGTTCATTATTGGCACTTGCAATCAACTTTCCCCAGGAGTAAAGTCAGGTATACTAACCCTGAAACAAAAGTAGCATTTTGTTATTACCCCTATTTTTCATCACCGTTAAAACAACAGTATCCAATGAACTTTAATATCGTAACGATAAGGTTGCTGTTCGGTTGCATGTATATTGTATAGCCTGGAACTGTGTACTTATAAAGCTGATTAGAAACCTTCAGGTAGTGATAAGAGCATTTATTAATTAGCATTGTTTTACAGAGGTTGTTCCCGGCAATATCAGGAATGCAGAACATTTCCTGAGTTTCTTGAAGAGGTTTATAGAATACATCAAAACTAGGCTAAGGATACAACATGTAGTACAAGAATCTCCTGCAGGTAATTCTTTTACGATAAAATTTAGAATTTGTTAAAGTTTTATCTCAATATAATAATCTTGACTCACTCTTCACGCACTCTTATAAGTATAAGTATAACGGGCTGGTGTCCGCAACTCCACGCTCAATGCGCATATTTTACGTGCGGGTGGGAATATCACTCGATCCACCCCAGCTCCCCGAGCAAAGCCAGCAACCCCTTGGTGCACTCTTCTCAGTGTAATCTCTTTTTCGCACGACCTACGTGGGTCTGACAACCAGTCTTTCCTAACCGTACCGTATTACTCAGTACTTACTACTGACTGGGTTTGGGTTGTAGAACTCAAATAGGCAGAGTTGCTCCATGCAAATTCGTGGTACAGATGCATCCGGTAAACCTGGAAGACGAAGCCAATAAATCTGGTAAAAGTCGAAGCAGATGATGATAATAGTAGAATGCAGAGTTAACAATACTCAATACTTTTATTGCGCTGCTTTTTTTAAACTTTTGTTGCGAGTTTTTATCTAATACGTAATAGGGAAGTTTACTGTCTAAAAACATATGATTCTGCTAAGTCCGTCGGTTAGATTATCGAAAAATAATGGATACGTGTTTTTTATTTTATCAAATTAATTAAAATTGACTAAAATAAAACGTGTCAAAGATCATGAGTGGGGCTTTTGATGTCACTTTCTGGTAAAAAATGCACCAAACTGTGACGACACACGACTTTTCCAAGCACTGTATCGTCTTAATTTTTTGTCTACGTGAAAAAAGAAAAAATATGTTTCCAACATTTTTCGGAAATGTATCTGACGGAGTAATTAGTTTTTTTTTTTGTCAATTACCCTATTCTTCAATTCCAGGTTTCCTAAAAGACGTACAAGCGCGCGTTTGCATAGAACGCAAACCTTTACGTTTCTGCGCCACGCGTCTATCTTCCCTCATGAAGACGTTAGAAATACCGGACCCGTCGAACTTTGCCTCGCTGACCCTCATCACACACTTGGCTACCTTAGTATCCACTTATACGAAAGGATTTACTATTATCATCGAACCGTTTGATGATAAGACTCCTACGGTATCGAACCCTATTTTACATTTTTCGTAAGTATTATTTGCCGTATTTCGAAAACATGCACTAAAAACAAATATAGTTTTTTTTTTTTTTGGTGGGTGTAAAATCATCGAATAACCCCTCCCGCTCTTGGGCAGAGCGAAAGGGAGTGTCAGACTTCTACTGACTAAAACCACCCATGTTCCTTCTTCGCCCTCTATGTCGAGGCCGCGATAACCGTTGGACTACCCGCGGCCCCGACAGGCGTCGGCCCTTACGGGCCCCTCCCATGTTGCTGACATCTCTTTGAGGCGCGCGTGGAACACGAACGCGCCGTCGACACAGCCTGTTTTCGTCGTGAGACGGACGGACGGCGAGTTAAACAAATATAGCTGACGTGGCTCAAAAGGCTACCCAACGCAAAAAGAACTAGGCAGAACATGTCTACCACATGCCGAACAAAGTGGGCCTAAATAGATGGAAACTAGGGGTCTGAACACAGTGAGACGGGGTCGCGGCAGATCTCGGTAGGAAGAACTAGACAGATTCCGTCAGAGCTAGAGGCAGGACGCTCGGGTTTCGAGAAGTGGATGGAGTGGAGGAGGCCTTTGCCCAGAAGTGGTACAGTGCAGGCTAGATTTTGTTTTTCTTAATTTATTGCCACAAGTATCAAGTTTCTATTCAGCAGATCAGCTATTATAGCTGCTGTGACAAATGAATTTATTCAAATCATCTAACTATATTTACGACTAGCGGACGTCACGCGGTTTAACCCGCGTAGTTCTCGTTCCTGTGGGAATACAGGGATAAAAAGTAGCCTATGTCACCCGGGGATAGTGTAGCTTCTCAACGGTGAAAGATTTTTGCAAATCGGTCCAGTAGTTTTGGAGCCTATTCGTTACAAACAAACAAACAAATCTTTCCTCTTTATAATATTAGTGTAGATTTACCGTTATCTTTTATTTTCCAGGTGCATGGACTCTTCAATAGCCATGCGACCAGTATTCGCTAGGTTTCAAACGGTTATCATTACCTCGGGTATGTGCAAATAAGTTTCTAATAATAAACAAAGCTTAACGACGTAAGGTTTAAATTGCAACGACTGACGAAAGCTTTTCAAATTCTTCATCTATGTTGATGAAAAACTCGTTGATTGGGACAGATAGTAATGATATGTTTTTCTGTACAGGAACATTATCACCTTTAGACATGTATCCGAAGATCTTAGATTTCAACCCAGTTATAATGAGTTCGTTCACCATGACGTTAGCCAGGCCTTGCATATTACCTATGGTAAGTAGCTCTAGCTTCTATGTTTTTTTATCACAAAATAAAGACTGCCTTATTGGCCTTGTGGTCGCAAATTCAACTGCTGTGTATGAGGTCGTAGGTTCGACTACCGGGTCGTTAAAGTGTTATTGGGTTTTCATTACTCATACTCTGAAAGTCGGCCATGCCTGCGGAGCGGGTTGAAAGTACTACTTTTCAGCCCAAGGGAGAATCGCTTTCAACTGACAGTTGTCAAATTATTTAAAAAAAAACTTCACATTTACTCACACACACTCACCCACTCGTTACACACCCGTTGTTCCACCCTTTGTCTCACTCACTCGTGGTCTATTTTCACATTTTTATTGAACCATGTTCCAACTTTATAAACAGCCACTCAACTACAGCGCGATTTAAAATTAAAATAACATAAAGTTCATAAGAATAAAATTATATTATGATCATAATATAGTTTAGTTATAACTTTTTCTCTAAATTGACATAGATTTCGCCAAATCTTTGCCATTTTTTTAATGGTGAACATGAAAAATACTAGCTGTATAGCTGGACGACCAGAAGACAAAAAAAACAAAATAAGCGGGAAAGCGACAACATTCGATCTGGGCCTGCAGTCTGTACAAAGATAGCGATCCTTTACGACAAAATACGGTCGCAAAGCTATAACGATGCGGATTTAAGGTGGACGTGAGCCGGACGCGACCCGCCGGTATTAGCTACCAACTTAAATTCGCATCGTTATAGCTTTGCGACCGTATTTTGTCGTAAAGGATCGCTATCTTTGTACAGACTGCAGGCCCAGCACTCATTTTTTCTTTAGTTATTTAGTTATACGAGGAAAATAAGAACATAATTATGTTCTTATTTTCCTCGTATTCGTAATGAAAAGCACAGTGTTTACCTCGGGTAAATTACTTATTTAGTCCCTCGAACTATTAGCGCCCTCACGTTCTCATTACGGGCACCAAACCCCGTCTCGGGACTAAATAAGTAATTTTCGCCCCTTGGATAACAATGTACTATTTTACATCACGAAATTGTCAGTAGCAGCAATGGAGTCCAGAGTTGTGTGTATAACCCTTCGGGGATTACAGGCGTGATGTTTATTTCTCTCACATTTTTGTTATGTATTCATCATCATCATATACCTAGCCTTTACCCAACTATGTTGTGGTCGGCTCCCAGTCTAACCGGATGCAGCTGAATACCAGTATTTTACATGGAGCGAATGCCTATCTGACCTCCAGAACCCATTCACACAAACACACTCAAACCTACGTACATTTCACACATTTGTAAAGTATTCAAATATGAGAATGTTTCCAGATAGTATCAAAAGGTAGCGATCAAGTGGCGATATCGTCTAAATATGAAACGAGAGAAGATGTAGCAGTCATCAGAAACTATGGACAATTGCTTGTTGAGGTAAATAACAATATCTACTCTGGTTTTTTGCGGTCGTAACTGGAGTAGCACATCTAAACTTAATATTATAAAGAGGAAAGATTTATTGTTTATTTGTTCTGATTTAAACTCAAAAAATACCCGGCCGATAACGAATATTTTTTTCACCATTAGAAAGCTCCATCTTTACCGAGTAACATAGGCTACATTATATCTTCAAAATACACGCGAACGAAGTAAATGGGGAATATTTGTTATTGCATGCGAGGCGGAATTGTCAACTGGACCGCAGGAGGGGAGGATGCAGCCGATTTTTAACGCACCTTGCGTTCACCAGGTTGAAGGAGAAGCAAAGGAATGAAGTCGCTAAACAGCTAAATTTTAAATATTTTTGAATTAAGAACACATTTTTTTATTAACCTTACTATGCTGTACTGAATCTTTGTAATGAATATGTGATATCTACCAACCCGCACTGGGCCCGCGTGGTGGATTATAGCCCATCCCTCTCCTAGAGAGGAGGCCTGAGTCCCTGCAGTGGCAACATTGTATGCTGATAGTGATAAAAATACAAATAAATTTTAATTTGTTCATTAAAATTATAGTAACCAGTTTTAGAGGAAGTGTACTATAATACAGTAACTGTACTACGACGGCAGTTTTATTTTTGTTCGACTATTAGATACTGTTTTGGATATGAATAAATGATGTATGTTGCTTTGTTGCAGATATCCGCGTCTGTCCCAGACGGCGTGGTGTGTTTCTTCACGTCTTATTTATATTTAGAGAGCGTTGTTGGCGCTTGGTATGACCAAGGTAAGTAACTACATCGACGAATAAACAGTATGACGATTTATTCATCTGCATCCATCGGGGGGTGGTTATATCCGGAGTTTTTACGAATTCGAATTTAATTTCAAGAGGAAAATTGTTCAGAGACGTAGAACCTCTTCAGCCGTCAGATCACGGTCAATGACCACCCTTTTTTAAAGAACTAGTGTCAGACTCCCACCCACTTTCCTTTTTAGCCCTTTGTTTTCCGGATAGTGGGACACTATGTGTTGGTGGTGGTGTCAACCACCACTCTTTAGTTTTGCTGCTTTTCCACCATTTCTTAATATTAATGTTATTTAACTATTGTGCAGGTGTCGTAGCGAGCTTACAGCGACACAAACTATTGTTCATTGAGACTCAAGATTCAGCTGAAACGAGTTTTGCTCTCATCAATTACATAAAGGTATACTTGAAACATTTCTTACTATAATTTATGACTACCCTGCCTTACTACAGATTAATTTCGCTAGATCGGTTAGTATATTAGATGGAGGTCAGCTCATAATATAAAAGGAAAGTACGTTCCCACTATTTAAATCAGACCAAATAGCGTTAGTCATGATAATTACCAGTTATGTTTTATTTTGGTATTTGTTGCAATATTTATTAGTTTATGTTATTTTTATATGTGTATTAGTATTAATATAAGTATATATATATTTTAATTGATATTGTTTTTTTTTTAGTTAGTTTGTAGCCTACCACAAAGTTGTCTTGTTTGACCCTAAGGTTGACTGGTAGAGAATGCCTTGTGGCATTAAGTCCGCCTATGTATCACTATTGTGCATAAAGTTTAAATAAATAAATAAATAATATCGTGATTGTCTCCCCAGGCATGCGAGAGCGGTCGAGGTGCAGTGTTGTTGTCGGTAGCTCGCGGCAAGGTGTCGGAAGGTGTGGACTTCGACCATCACTTGGGTCGCGCCGTGCTTATGTTCGGCATTCCCTACGTCTTCACGCAGAGCCGCATACTCAAGGCGCGGCTTGACTATCTTAGGGACCAGTTTCAGGTTAGTACCAGATAAAGTCTCTTAGTTGCCATGGTTTATTTCTTTTTTTTATTTGTTTAATAATTAAATCTTTTTTACTCTGGACGATCTTAACTTGCACATTTTTCTACATCATTCTCACATATAAAGGGTGTAAAAGTATCCTTAACGCAAACGAAGGGCACTTGTTCTCCCCACCACTGCAAACATTTTTTTGTTCTAGACCATACCTGGGAAGCCCCTAGTTACGGAGATATTGTGGGTCAAAGTTTCAAATTTTTCACAGCTGTTTTTGTAAATACTAGTTTTTCAGGATATAACTTTACTTAAATTACTTACCTCCATGACCCGTTTATAGTTCGTGTCAAATAACTGTGCCCCTCTGAAGTTGCCTACGAGTGGCTGCGCAGCAGTCAAAATTACGGACAAAACTGCAACTGCGCATGCGCGAGACATGCGGGCGGGCATTATGGCGGCGCGATGTTATGTCTCACTCACTCGTTTACTTTTGATGCTTGCGTCCCGCTTGCTCCGTACGATAGACATTCGATGCCACAAGTGTTGCGTTATTGTACATGTTGTTATTTGTTTTTGTTATTTCTTAGTCGTTTTTAATTTGTTATCTTGTTATTTCTTGTTAACATTGTTACTTAGTTTTGTGTTTTAGTTTTTCTTCTTTCTTTCTTTCTTTCAAAAAATTACGTTATCTTTTAAAAATATATATTTATTGTGTTCAAACACTTTTCTACGTAACTGCACCTGCGCGATCTATGCTAATGGCTAACTTCAGAGGGGCAAAATTATTTGACGGGAACTGTACTATTCAAAGCATCCACTAGCACAATGTTTTAAGAATGCTACATTGAGTTTTACCGTAAAATGTGACTATTGACCCAAAAAAAAGTCGTTTCCCAGCAAACATTTTTGCGTAGGGGTACTTAATTTGATGTACAGAATGCTTGGTTTACGTGAAGGGTTAGTTTACACCCTGCAGTTATGATGTAATCAAGATTTTGTAACAATAAATAGATTGAAAAGAGTGTCCATGGAGTTTCTTGCCGATTCTTCGCCATAAACATCTATGTTTTGAAATGGGCAACTACAGTACTTTCACAAATTATTATGCTTTGTGATTGTAGCTTTGCTTTCTTTGTTTTTCTGAAATTCAAAAGTGCCTGTAATAGTCCTGTATGTTCTAGGCGCCTCCTCCTAAAGTTTCAATAAGCACAACACTTCATTATAATATAATTTTTCCCTTCAGATTCGTGAAAACGACTTCCTAACCTTCGACGCGATGCGTCACGCCGCGCAGTGCGTGGGCAGAGTGTTGCGCGGTAAGACAGACTACGGGATCATGATATTCGCGGACAAGCGGTTCAGTCGCGCAGACAAACGCACCAAGTTGCCGCGCTGGATACAGGAACATTTGAAGGACTCGCTGTGTAATCTCAGCACGGAGGAGGCCGTACAGGTTTGTTTACAACTTTTTTGTTTACCACAATGTTCACGGTCCTGTGCCTCATCCAGCAACGTTATTCACAACGAATCAAATCGAAACCGAATCGAATATGTCGTATCGTAATTGTGTCTCTCTCGTAATGCCAAAATAGATAGACATACGACATTTTCGATTCGATCGTTTGGCAATAGCATGCACGTTGCAGCCTAGTTGCCACATCAAATTATCATTTTGCAAATTATATCTTTACCACGCAGACTAAGATCGATGAGATGCTTTAGAAAACCACGAACACCGTACTGTTGTGACACAAGTAAGAGCACTTACTGTGCACCATAATCTTCCTGCCGTTGCCCCATGTTAGTTAGGGTCGGTACAACACGTTGTTTTGTTCTATTCTCTGTCGAAAAATCAAAATATTTTATTTCACAAAGGCCTACATGGGCACTTATAAAACGTCGATAAAAGGGGGCACGGTTCGGTGCATTGGCCGATTCCTAAGTAACTCCAAAGGTTACTCTTTTAATCTTTTAAAATCGTTTGGGTTCACACTATCATTTGCCCCTTTTTCATTCATATCAGACATTCAGATTAAAAGAGTAACCTTTGGAGTTTCTTGCCGGTTCTTCTCCTTAGGAATCGACCAATGCACCGAACCGTGCCCCTTTTTTATGTCGACGTTTTACAAGTGCCCATGTAGGCCTATGTAAAATAAAATATTTTGACTTTGACTTTGACTTTGACTATTCCATCCATCGTGTTTCTTGGTCTTCCTCTCCCTCTACATCTATCGATATCTATATTCACGTACATAAATACATTTATTTTGATGCGATGAAAGATTTCACCAAGCAGGGAGAAAAAAAATGTTTTAACATGTCATAATATGTGTTAGAAACGCAATTTTAATCTCAATAATAATTTATACTCGTTAATATACACAGATCTGCAAACGCTGGCTCCGTCAAATGGCACAACCATTCACTCGCGAGGATCAACTAGGAGTATCCTTGCTTACCTTACAACAACTACAGTCTGAAGAGCAACAGGAGAAGATTGAGAAGCAAGTTATACAGAAATGATGCAAAGGATTGCGTCGAAGAGTTGTGATATGTCTGGAACGTAATAGAAAGACTACTGTTGGAACAACAGTTGAGAAAACAGGCTGGAATCGTACATAATCCTTACCTGGTGTAAAAGCCAAATGCTTTTTTTAAAAGGACTTTGGATCAGTTCAATAAGCCTATGCTCCATCACATTTGGCCTCACTATGGAAATTATGCAATCATAAAGATTCAATATTTTTTTCGGGAATATACAATGCCTCTAAAAGTGACTTGAATAAATTCAAGCTCAATTTAACAGAGCAGGTTTTGTTATCCAGTATTCAGAAGCTCCGGAAAAGTTTTGACTTTGTAAATAATATTTTGTGTTAAATTTGTGTTTTTGAAAATAAAAACATATTTTTGAAATATTTTGCGTTTATTCTAAAAAAGTCGTTTCCCAGCAAACAGTTTTGCGTAGGGGTACTTAGTTTGATGCATAGAATGCTTGGTTGACGTATGTGTGAAGGGTTACTTTACAGCCTGTATAGGAAAATATTTCATACAAGTACATTTTATAAGTTGGTCGACTATTTCTCGTAAACTTCTAAAGCCTACTTAGCTGTGATAGTTTTCCTTTTATTTTCGTTATACAGGGTGTAAATAACCCTTCACACATACGCCAACCAAGCATTCTGTACATCAAACAAGTACCCCTACGCAAAAATTTTTGCTGGGAAACGACTTTTTTTTTTGGGTCAAAGTTTTCCTTTTTCGGTAAAACTCAATGTAGCACTCTTCAAACATTGTGCTAGTGGGTGCTTTGAATAGTAAAAGGGTCATGGAGGTGATTTAAGCAAAGTTATAACCTGAAATTTGAAACTTTGACCCCCAATACCTCCGTAACTAGGGTTCCCAGGTATGGTCCAGAACAAAAAAAAATATCGCAGTGGTGGGGAGAACAAGTGCCCTTCGTTTGCGATAAGGGAACTTTTACACCCTTTATAATGCTTCTACCATTAATTTTTTTACAAGCCCAAACACAACCCCTTTATGTGTCTTAGGTTGGCACACTTGAGTCAAAAAAAAAATTGCACTTTAAAAAAATTCGAAAACTGCTTCACCAAATTCACAAAAAGGTTAAAGACCTAGTACAACGACACCCATTAAAACTAAAAAATCATCCCCAATATAACCAAATATATATTTTTAATATTTTACTTTACCACTTTCTCGTTGTAAGGCAGGTATGTGTCTGTATATTCATGCCAAATTACAACTTTCTAGTAATAAGTCTTTGAGATATAGTGCGGACGGCCAGACGGACATGGCGAAACTATAAGGATTCCTTATTGACTACGGAACCCTAAAAATACAATAATTTGTAAATTGGACAACCAAGCAGTCTCGAGCTTTTCGCCAGACTATTGACAAGACTTCTAGTTCGCGGGATACGATTCACGGCAAATTCATTCGGGCCTGCGAGGTAGCTATTTGAAGGAACATAAAAGTACTCTGTAGAAGAAAATATTGCTGTTGCGCGGGGCGTCAACCTGCGCGGTAGAAGAAAGAGACATCTTGAATGTTTCGTACTCCCCTTTTCATTTTCGACTCTCGACAACTGCGCCATTTGAATTATTTTTGACATTACATTAAAATTAAGAAAGAATCCAAAGTTCTTATCTATAATTTTTTTGTTATCTACTTTGTCTGATATTCTTCAAATCACGGTCCGTTTTTTGTCATTGCCACTAATATTAGTTGCTGAAATAAAGGAAACTACAGAGATGTGTCTACAATAGAAATTGATTTTGGTGCTGATAGCAGCAAAGTGTATCTCTGCTCTAAGTAGTTTCAAGGAAGGTCCAAATAAAACACAATAAATCTGCTTTGTAACTATAATTACAAATAATGTCAAAATGGAAGAGTAGGAAGTCACGTGATCTACGAATTAGAACCAAATGTCAACATCCTTACTCTCAAGTAAGGCAATCTAGGATGGCCCGTCTGTCAAACTTGAAATTAGCCCAAGACGGAGCCACAAAGTTAAAGAATACATTCTCCTCTGGAGATTCTTTTTTAGGACTCTCTTCTTTCTGAACGGGAGAGAAGCTGTTGTTCGGATTTGGGTGAGTATTCTGCGGAGTAAACAACTGTCGCTTAGCAACCTTCCTGTCCTTTCTAGAACCACTGGGGTTTGGAGTATTTTTTGTGCCGCTTCCGTGGCTATTGCCATGGCTGTTACTGTGGCTGTTGCTATGGCTATTGGCATGGACGTTGCCATTGCCATGATTATTAGGATGTATGTTGCCGTTGCCATGGCTATTAGCTTGGACACTGCTGTTTCCTTGGCCAGTACCATGTATGGTTTGACCATTTCCATGGACATTCCCGTCGCTGTTACCATAGACATTCCCATTGCCATTACCATTTCCATTTTTATAAGATTTTGGCGCAGAAATACAGTTTAAGTTTAGCTGTTGATATTCCTGTATTTCATTCTGCAGACCCTGAGAGATCGCTTTAGCCTTTGGTTTAGTAGTAGAAGTAGATTCTATATCTCCCATAGATTTGTGACGTGTTCTTCTAGTATTTGTGAACACTTTCGAGTTCCTTTCTGATACCCAGCGCCGCATGCGTTTAACGAATGGCAGCACCATAAAGAACGCGTTTGGGCTCACTCCCATTTTAAGCTTAGGCGTCATATCTTTCTTATTGGCTGGTAGATCAGCCAATGGGAACCACTCACACGCCTTAATCTCATTTCTTGTTCTTGGCTGGAATTTGGTTTCTCTAGGAATGTTACCAATAATGTAGAGGCGAACAATTTGTTCATGTATTATAGCTTCTATGAAGTCATTTTTGTTTATCAGCTTACTGATGTCGAAGCCTGTTTCTTCAAGTACCTGGAATAGAACAAAATAATTGTTATGAATAAGCTCCAGATATACAGAAAACTGTCATGTACATATACTTCTGAGGATCTTCATTAGTTTCAGTTTTTCATTGCTAACCCCTCACTCAGAGTCTGTTATGGTTCTAATTAAAAAGGAGCATCCTCATATAAACATTTAAAAATACATTGTTATTTTTTTACCTCCCTGGCAGCACACTTATACGGCTCCTCATCCTCATTGACCTTCCCTTTAGGGAAGCCCCAAGAGGCCTTCGTCCAGTAGGACTGGACCAGCAACACGTGCGTGAGGTCCGTGTCCAACAAGATGGCACCATAGGTTGGCACGGTCTGTTTGTACTCGCGCCAGTTGTCTAACACCGCGTCCAGGCTGCTTACATGCTCGCGGAGTTGCGGGACGTGCTGGAAATGTGAAACATAGCTTTAATTATAATGCCGTACAGTTTAATTTCTACTGCAACTTTTTCTATGACTTTGTACTATAACAAGATATTTTAGGTAGGTAAGACAAGTGCGTCAAGGACTTCCAAGAACTGGAAAGAGAGTTCTCTTTCAGACAACATTGTTGCCATCACTGAATATCTTAGATAATGCCAGCACAAGAATGTGGATCTTGGTAAAGAGATGCCTATTACCAGCAGTGGCTGAAGTTGGGTTTGGCATAATGATGAATAAATTCAAGTGCATTCTGAGAACTCCAATTCAACCTTTTAACTTACTGACTGCTTACCAAAAATTTGATCCAAAAGATGACAGAGCATGTTTGAATGATGATTAGAACAAGAAAGACAAAAGTTGTTAATTGACCTTGATAGTATGTAATGCACAAAAACTAAGTTGACATTTTAAATATTCCAACTTGTCCCACAGTTGGGTCAGATAGGAATAATCCAATTTTAAAGTAAGACTAACTACTTACTTGAAAAATATGTGCCGCAAACTCCCTAATACCACAGGGGTTAAGCCGGGTAGTCTCATCGGTGCAATAATAATCTAAGTAGAACCAGTGTGCCAGCTCGATTTGGAAACATATTCGCACCAGATTCCCACGGTCTTCTGGTGGTAAATTGATTATGAAGCGGCTGAAAGGAAGAGATAAGTTAAGTATAAAAGATGAAGGTAATCACAACTGTAAACCCCAAAAGGGGCATGCTGAGTTGCTCCCATATTTTGTCAGTTTGTTTAAAGCCCACGATCGAATTTCACAAATCCTGACAGAGTTGCTACTGAGAAATTTTAGACCCAATGATAATTTGCACAGCTTTGAAAACCAACAAAACCTGTATGCTCAACGGTAGCTCTTACAATATCTAGAACAACGAGGCAGTGTTGTAAGGTAACCATGCTGGATCCGGGTCATCCCATTCCTACAAGAAATAGATAAAAATAATCTACTTTGTTCAGAGATCTTTGTTGAGTATAGGTGTAACGTTCAAAGTAGTAATTTTAGCATATCAGTGATCATTTTTTGGATTTATGTAGGTATTTCATGATGACCTCAATATGTTTCTCTTATTGGAATTTTTGCCTGAGTGTCTTTGAAGTACATTTTTGAGGATCTGAATAACATAATGCTAAAAAATTTACTGGCGAGAAAGTTTGTATGATATGTTGCAGTACTGCATGGGATCCACAAACATTACCTACAACATATTTTAATTTATTTCATGAAAAAAAATATTCTTAACTTAGAATGAACTGTAATGGTTTTTAAAACATAATATTTACCAAGTTTTGTAGACTGTTTACAGAAACCACATTATTTTGATCGTAAAAAGAAAACAACCTACCTGCACAAGTCATCTAAAATATCGATAGGTATAGAATGTTGGCTTTTATGTCCATTACCAGCAGTTGATCCCATCATATTTGTTTTCTTAACGATTTTTTATCGTATTTTTAGTATAAAACAATGGAAAATTTTCTATTTTACTGCTTTTCTTTTGTATTGTAAAATAAATCCACAGATCATGAAATTAATGATCAAAACAAAAATCAAAAACAACTTCACGGCCACGTTCCAGATACCTTAGATATGTAAGAATTTTAAGCATACAGTTAAAAAATTCAATGCTTTTCTCGTATCCGAACGGGAAAACAAATGTCAGACAGATGTCATAAAAATTATCTATCAATACAACGCAGCTGTGAACGTGTACAATAAAATATTATACAAAACGTTGGGCTATATTTCGATTTCTCCATCCATTCTATGTTAACTAGATACCAAAATGGATATTACACCTTTGTTCAGAGCGTACATAAAGACGGTGAAAACACGGAACAAAGCTTTTGGTATTCAAAGCCCTACGAGCGATGATAAACAACGCATACTTCGAACCAAGCCAAAAACCGCTTTCATGATTACTGCGAAGGATATAACTTCACAAATAACAAGACTGCGCGACTTTTTGCTGGAGCACCGCGAGAAATACTTGAGTTTCTACGATAATGTCGTCGAGGACCAGATGACCGACGCGGAGAGAGATCAAATAGACACAGGAGCGCAAAGGATAATTAATACTTGTTCGCACTTACTGAAAGAGTTTAGGAATGACAATCGCAAGGTAACGGCAGCTCCTCAGATGAAAGAGTACATGGAAGCAGTGGCTGACCTCATAGACATGTATTTGAAAGCTGTTTGTAAGATACACAGTGAACTTAAAGCTCTACGGGTAAAACGAACTCTAGTCATGCGGAAACTGTCACGCTTGGAGCTGCCACAGACAAAGTCAAACATTCCAAACCCTTTCCTTGCTAAAATAACAGAGAATACTGACAAAGTTGTAGATAAGGATACTGAAGAATTGGAGGAACCTGACACCGTAAAGAAGATGGATTTGTGTGAGAATGAGGTGGCTGTGTTAGCTGATCAGGAACTCAGTGCTGAAGAGTTGCAGATGTTTGAGTCGGAGAATGTGCAGCTCTTGAATGAACTGAACAGCATGACGGAGGAAGTGAGAGCTATTGAAAGCAAAGTACTTCATATTGCAGAGCTACAGGAAATATTTACTGAAAAGGTATTAAAGGGATTGCTTCTACTTATAAAAGCATTTATTTAATTAGTTTTTCATTTTTACCAGACTATGGCGAAGCCAAAAGGAAGGGTAATGATTTTGGCAGTTTATGTATGTATGTATGTTCCACTATAGCACCTAATCGACTGAACGGATTTTATTAAATGAGGTGTCAATAGACTCGTAAGAATAGCCCGGGAGACATAGGCTATATAAATTTTATGAAAACAAGGTTATAACAAAAATTAAATGTGAGATTCTAACATCGAAAAAAAAAATTGCGATAATCATAACATGTTTGGTATCATTCGGAAGGCGAGCACATTACAAATATATATATTATATTATAGTTTAAGTCAACATATACATTTTGAATGTGGTCAAACAGTTCTCGTCTAGTCTGTGCTATTTACTTGTTTTATGCAAATAACGAGCCAACGTTAAGTAGAATTTTACATTATGAAAGTAATATCATCATCTGCCTAGCCTTTTCCCAACTATATTGGGGTCGGCTTCCAGTCTAACCGGATGCAGCTGAATACCAGTATTTTACATGGAGCGACTGCCTATCTGCAGGGCTATTGCGTATCTTTTAAATGACAGTGGTTAACCTATAGTGCCTTTCAATTACTGTCAAATGGTTCCATTTTATACTAAACCATAACCAATTTGACAGTTAATCCATAGACAATATGATAGCCACTGTCATTTAAAAAATACGCAATAGCCCTGCTGACCTCCACAACCCAGTTAATACTAGGTAATACGATACCCTTTGGTAAGACTGGATACAAAAACAAAATAAAACACACAAAAATAAAATTCAAATAAAAAAAATAAGTTTAAAAAACTAAAACCTGACTATGCAAAAAATTGCAGACTTAAAAACTGCGGTCGCAAAAGAAGAAAACACCGTAACGTAAATAATGGCGGTCCTGGGAGGTAAAATGAATTTTAGTAAATAACTTAATAATAACTAACATCATTATAGACGACAGTATCGTATCCCACCTTGTCAATGGAAACTAGCAGCAGACTTCTGTATCGATGAACGAGCATCAAGTATGAATTGGGCCCATAACCTGTTGGAAATAACGAATGCGAGACGAAAGTTTATAAACGGTTTATTATCCGGTAAAGGTTTAACAGAACAGAAAGAACAGAGAGCACACAAGTGACACCCGTTGTCACATAAAACTAAAACCTAATTTTAGATATTACATCCTGATTTGAGGTTTTTTTCAAGAAGTATCAGTGGGATGCAACCTCTATTATAATTTTATTCATAATTAAGTTATTTACTAAAAATTAATTGAATGCGTTTTCTTGTTTTATTCTTTTAAGACCTCGGTTTTTAAGTCTGCAACTTTTTGTATAGTCGGGTTTTAGTTTATTAAACTTATTTTTTTTTTACAAAGTATATTATGCTGATTAGCATTTTGTTAAACTTGAGATTTGAAATAAACAAATTCTCCCTCATTTTCTCATCAGGGTAGACAAAAATATGTTTTGTATATGCCTTTTAATTAGTCCATGTTTGATATTAATGATTAATATTTGTATGCTTTCAGGTGTTACAACAAGAGCAAGACATAGACAGGATATCTAACACTGTGGTGGGGTCCACTGAAAATGTTAAGGATGCCAATGAACAAATAAAGCAGGCTATTCAACGGAACGCAGGGCTTAGGGTTTATGTACTTTTCTTTTTGTTAGTCATGTCATTCAGTTTATTATTCTTAGATTGGTATAATGATTAAATGGTATGCTAAATGAAGTATCTTTGTTATTTTAATGTTTTCAATCTATCTCTAAACCTAATATATATATTAGGTTTAGAGATATAAATCTATACCTAATATCTATATTCAAGTTTGAAAGAAATTATCACTTTCACTAGATAAGTATTTTAGCACAATCCTGTTGATGACATGGTGGTTGGATTGTATGGAAATTAATGCATCGTGAACAACATTGAATACCAATCACTTTGCTAATTGCTCTGCAAATAAAATCATAAAGCATTGTAATGCTTTTCACAATCATTTGGTAATTTTTTGCGAAAACTTTGTTGTGATAACCAGGATGAACTGTTGGGAAATTTAAAGATTTTTTTTTTTGAGTTGCCTTATAATATGAATTTCTCCTGTATCGTGGGTGCGTTCGCAAACATATAACTTCACAAACACAAATACCCAGACCCGAAACATCTATCTGCAGGGTCACAAATATTTGTTCCGTGCGGGGATCGAACCCGCGACACGCAGCGCAGCAGTCCATTGCTTGAGCCACTGCGCCAACCGCTGCCGTCAAACCTATTTTATTCATAATAGTCACCAAAGAGAACCTATTTTATTCATTTAGGAAAGTTTTACTGGACATTTTGTCTAGTAAGTCTTCTATCCATACATACCACTTACATCGAAGGCCGCGATTTCGAAAAAAAAACAAAATGGCGGGCAGGTTGATATGCCACATCGGTTCTATCTCCTTTATTAGAAGCGTTTTTCCTGAAATAAAACGCATATTAAATACTTACCTTATTTGAAGCTTACTATTTGAGATAGGCCCTATCTGTTTTCCGGTTATTTATGTCTTTCTCCTTCACTCCTATATATCTGTCTCGCTCGCACACTCCCCACCAGGCAGGCCCAAGCGCAGTCGAGAGGCTCGCAGGCATTCATGAACCATTGAGTCGAAAATACCAGGCAGAAATTAATTGTAAGCTTCAAATAAGGTAAGTATTTAATATGCGTTTTATTTCAGAAAAAACGCTTCTATTAAATCCATGACCGTTATTTGAAGCTTACTATTTGAGACGTGTTTGTTATCGCCTGGTGGTGGGGACGCCAATGTGAAATAAGTTTGATTGACTTCAGGAAAATAATCTATACCTATGGATTAAGCGATAGATATCCATTATTTTGGAAGATAATATATTATTATATTAAACAGTTTTGGAGTGTGCAAGAAATTAATACAACAAAAATCAATCATTAACAATTCTGTAATCACAACAGTCACTCTATTAGTATAATCTGTGTTCTAAAAGATTAATACAGAAAATAAAAATTTAATCAGCTGGGTTGAACATTCTAGTAATGCTGTTGCTAGCAGAGGCTGGCAGTATCTCTCGTCTGTAGAAACGTGTAAAAGTTTCTTTGGACTTCCAATTTCCTCTGGACAAAATTTCATCCAGAGGTAAGTTTTCAGACCAATTTTTTGAAGATACTTCTGATCGTAGACTTCCAGGTGTATCGGATATACCAGCCTCTGTTAGTACAGTTTTGACCCATCCCGCAATCACAGTGCGAGAGGCCGCCTTTGCTTGTCCTCTAAAATTTATAAATAAGTTTGGACAATTACCGAAATCTCTTCTATCTTTAAGAAGATCAATTAATTTTCTGACCCAAAACACAGGATCCAGATTTTTATTACTCGTATTAGGCAGTAACTTCCATCCCGATTGCCTATGAGTGTCACTATCGGTTTTAGAGCCAAATATTGGCTTTAAAATAATGTTACTGCCATCATCGATGCAATGCTCTGAGTCCACTAGTAGCAATGTCAGATCGTGAACTCGTCTGCCTGAGCACAGGAGGAGGAGTGTTGCTGTATGTCGAGAAGTGGCAAAAGGGTTATTTTCATCTAGTGTTTGAACTTAAAAAGGAGGTCAGGGCATCTGTATTCCATACAGGAGGCTTCTGGGCGACAGGCTTCTTTAAAGCAATAGACTTTAGGACGTGTTTTACTAATGTATGCGAACTTATTCGTCCAGCATCTTCGGCATTACATAGAGTAGCCACCACCGATTTGTGAAGCAAAATAGTGTTATAAGAAAACTTGTCGACTAGATGTAGGTCCGCTAGATATCTAGCAACAATGGGCCCTGTTGGGTAAAAAGGATCCAAATTATATTTTTTTGACCAAGATACCCATCGATTCCACGCGACCTTATAGGTTTTAAGAGTCGAAGTACGCCACGAGGATCTAAGTAATTGTATTTGATCTTCATTCCAACCCGTCAAACTCTTCGACCACCCCCACACTTCCAGACTTCGAGCGCCATCTCTTGAACCTTGGGGGGTGGCAGACCGGTCGTGGTGTCTATTAGATTCTCCTTGAGATTGGTGATCGACCACGGAGCTGCTACTGCTCGAGCTTTGAGATCGGCCCGCCAGAATACCCGACTCCACCGGGGGACAATTAAAAGGTACAGCCCGGTCGCCGAATTGAGGTGGGTCAGCACCTTGGGTATCAGGTATGGTGGTGGGAACACCCACGCAAGGTGGTAGTTCCACTGCCGGGAAAAAGCATTGTGGAATAACGCTTGGGTATCTGTTAAATCCAGAGACACGTAGTTGGCTACCACGTTTGCTCGACTGGACGCAAATAGATCCACTACCGGAGTGCCAAACTTTTGAAATACCTTCTCCGTGCAAGCGGGCAGAAGATGCCATTCTGGTACTAGCTTGTATCTGGAGAGGTGATCCGCATGTCCGTTGTAAATGCCGGGTAAATAATTGACTGTCAGATTTATTTGATGACAATCTAGTAAGCGGAACACTCTGTACGTTACTTCCATCAGAGGTGGTGATCTCGTGCCGCCCTCGTTCCGTAAGTGGGCCACAACTGTTCGATTGTCGCACTGGAACAGAGCAGTGGACTTGCACAGTAGAGGCCCGTGGGTTTTCAGCACTTTTAAGATTGCCAGCATCTCTTTTAGGTTGCAATGTAAATGTTGTTCTTGAGCAGTCCACACACCTGACACTGCGTAAACGTCCACCTGAGCTCCCCAAGCCAGATCGGAGGCGTCTGTGGTTACAAAGTGAGTTGGTGGTGGTAGATGGATTGCAGATGTTTGGTGGCAGTTGTGAAGCCACCACTGAAGGTCTTCTAGGACTTCGTCTGGTAAGTGGATCTCCTTCTTGACTGGCATATTTAGAGATGCATTTAGGAAACTGAGCAGAGATCGGTGATGTAGTCTGCCCTGTGGCACCACAAAACTTGCAAAGTTTAGAAGGCCCACTAGGCTTTGCAATTCTTGCAGGCAAGCCTTGCCCAAGTTCAGCCTTGCAGAGACCTTGTGGATAAGATTTCTGACCTTGTCTTGCGGCAGAGATTTTTTGTTGGCCCAAGGATCCCACAGAACTCCCAGATACACAAGACTCTTTTGTGGGGATACAACGGATTTCTTTAGATTTACTTGCCACCCTAGATATTCTAGACGGTTCAGGAGAGTACGAACGTGAGTTTGCAGAGTGTCCTTGTCCTGGTGAACTACCAAGAAGTCGTCTAGATAGACAATTATGCGCAGATTCTGTTCTCGCAATGTTTGAGCGACCCAGTTGCTCAGAGAAGCAAACACCTTCGGTGCTGTACTGAGGCCGAAAGGTAAGCAGGTCATTTCTAATAGCTCCCCTTGGTAAATGAGGCGCAAAAATCTTCTGTGTGCCGGAGATATTGGTAAATGAAAGTAAGCTTGCGAAAGGTCTACTTTGCAAAGCCAGCCTGGCTGGAGGAACTCCGGTACACGAAATACATTTATCAGGCTGAAGGGTTCCGTGATTACATAGTCGTTTAAAGCTCTTAAGTTGAATATTGGGCGGTCGGAGCCATCGCTCTTGGGCACAAGAAACATTGTTGACAGGAAGCTCGGGGAACGCCGCACTGCTTCTAATACACCTTGATCTTTCATCTGACTGATGAGTGCCGACATCGATTCGGACACCTGTGTGATGTAGGGCCCTTTCCTCAAATGTGGCAACATTAGAGGTGGTTTTAGAAGAAAGGGTATGCGATACCCTGTTATTATGCGCAACAGAAAGTTTGGAGCTCCCATTTCCTCCCATCGATTGTAAAATAGTGCTAGTTGACCCGCCCTGAATTCTGTCGAGTCAGTACTTACGGTTTTTGTTCCCAGAGTTGTAGTCCGAGGAGACTCCGGGGCGTTTACGGTTTCCTTTGCCGTGACTCTGAGGCTTGTAGTTTTGGCGGCCACCTCGCGAGCGAAATGAACCTCTGTTGTTGCTTGTAGGCGCCGTGCGACGGTCACCCTGGTTGCTCTGTCGCTGAGGACGTTCATGATAGCCGTCTTGCGAAGACTGGCGGTATTGATAATGTGGATGAGGCACAGAGGCACAACATCCATGGCTGGTACCCTGCGAGGGTCCATGATAGTGAGCCGACCCCTGCGGGGGGTGGCGTGCAGCCTTGCTTGGTCCTGCTTGCGAAGCAGAGCCACTTGTAGGTTTAACTAAGGGCATGAATGTCTTCTTAACCCCACCCATTTTTTCAAGGGCAGCGGTAAACGATTCGCTTTCGAATAAATGGCGGTTGGATGGTGGGATCTTGCGTAGCGTTGCCTTTATTAAAGGATCACGAACGTGATTAGTTATTCCATCTCGGCGCATTTGTATAACTTCAGCCCTGTGTCCACAGATAAGCTGCAACAAATCTGAAGACGCTTTGTGGAAATCACCTTTAGAAAAAACCTCCGTGATCTTATCTTGCAAGCTATTAAAATTTAAACCCTGTTCTGCATGAGCCCAGGATAGTAGTTCTGTCAAAGTAGATGATAACGCCTGCCTTTGTTCCAGCGCACAAAATGTAAGAGCGGCGTAAGCCTTGTCAGCATAAGCCAAATGGCGCAACTGATCATACGCACGAATCTCCTCATTAGCTTCTAGGTCAATAAAACCAGGCGTATGGCAATATGATTTCTGTACTTCAGAGTACCTGACCTCACTCCATTCACTTTTATTAAAATATTGTATATCCTGAAGGGCTTTCAATAAATTATCGGGTGCTTTAGGAACCGTAGGCTCTTTCAGTTTTGTTTCAATATCGAAATTGAAAGGCAGTTGAACCTGAGTAGGCTCACTCGCGCACGCGTCACTACCATCATTGTACAAGATGCCACTAACACTGTCATCAATCAACAAGTCGTTGTCAATAACTGACGCGGGCTCCGCACCGTTACATGGCACTGATGATGATAAAGCAATTTGATTACGTAATGCACTCACCTCTCGGAATAACTTGTGCATCTGCCGCTTGTCTTTCCGTGATTTGCGACTATATTTGCCCCCCCTTCTTTTGTGGTGACGGCCACGTTTCTTCTTTCGGTCGGAAGAGCTCGCAGAATCCGTGGAATCACTTGACGAAGAAGGGCTGCTACTAGATGATGAACTCCTAGCTGAGCGTGCACGTTTCCGAGAACTGGATTGAGTCGGTTTTGGCACACGATCCCGCGATAAATCATGTCGCGGTTCCTCATCACTCGCGTTCACACATGTACTATTTTTATCTAAATTATCCATCCTAAAAGTAAATCACTTTTTAATAGGTAGGTATCTGTAAAACAGAAAAAATCACAACTAGGACACAGTATAATTATGACACTTTATACTGAGATTAGGAGAAAGAACAATAAGCAAATGTTTCTAGAAACAAAAAGAAACCAAGAAAAATAACGCTAAAAATACGTTACATACCTGCGTAATCAATTTGAATTATGAACAATAATATCAAATCGACTTGAAATACGAACGGTAACACCGTTTAAATATGAAATTAACTCACGCGCAGGTAATACTTCTATTTACGGTGAACTCCTAGCTTTAGTGAAGGTGAAGACAACCGTACTCGTCGGAAAACAAGACGCCAATGGTTCATGAAATCATGAATGCCTGCGAGCCTCTCGACTGCGCTTGGGCCTGCCTGGTGGGGAGTGTGCGAGCGAGACAGATATATAGGAGTGAAGGAGAAAGACATAAATAACCGGAAAACAGATAGGGCCTATCTCAAATAGTAAGCTTCAAATAACGGTCATGGATTTAATATATAATCTTCACAAACATTTTTTTTGGGGTGGCGTGGGATATCATCAAATAACCCCTACCGCTCTTGGGCAGAGCGAAAGAGAGTGTCAGACTTCCACTTAATAAAAACCACCCATGTTCCTTCTTAGCCCTTTTTGTCGAGGCCGCGGGGCGCGGTATCCCTTGCGAACAATCCGCAGCCCCGACGGGTTCACAAACATCAACTTATGACGTAGGTATAAATAGAGCTTAAAATTACATGACACACATAAGTTTGTGAGAGACTGGTGTCTGCACTAGGAAAAAACCTGCACCAGGTGCCAGGGTCCCACTACAAGTTCAACAGTAGATAAAAAAGACTAACTGCTGTACTCAGAGATATTTAATGATTACTTAAGCCGTCACTTAGTAAAGGTTTGACATATTTTTGGTGGTCAAAACCATTACAAAGTGATAGCCTAAGTAATCATTAAAGCTCTCTGAGTGCGGCAGTAATTATTAAAAAGACTAATTATTTTCGTTCAGAAAAATTGCATTATCAAGGTTAAAGGTGGTGTAAAATAGTTCAAAAATGTGCAAAAACTAGTCTTTCAAGAATGGAACGTTATTTACGCACTATTAATACTCAATACGCAACTCTTTAGTGCATTCCACAATGTAGGCTTAGGTGGTAAACATTTTTTTAAAATAACAATCATGGACCCTGTCGGGCACAGCAAAAGAAATATAAATGTGAAGATTAGTAGGTACTTACATTTACGAATCTTATATTCTAATTTATTACAAACAATCTAATTTATTTTTCCGATTGACTAAAATAAAATTAATAGGTATAAAATTAATGTATTTCACCAAAAAACCTGGCTAGTCCGTCTGTTAGATTATTGAACGATAAATATTGGATACTCTACGTGTTTTTTGAAAATGTTTCAAAGATCATGAGTGGGGGCTTTTGACGTCATTTTGTAGGTAAAAAAGTACTAAACTTGTGACGTCACACGACTTGACATGACTTTTAGAAGCACAAAAGATGAAAGACGATATCTTCATCTTTTGTTTAAGTGAAAAAAGACGTGTCCATTTTTTTTTGGAAATCTATCTGACGGACTAATTAGATAATTTTTGGTGAAATACACGATTGTATACATCGATGTATATATTATATATACATTATATTATATTATTTTATTACATATATATATTATATAAACCGATGAACATTTCTGAACTAGTTAGAGTTAGTGACACATGTCAAAATAGTGAAAAACTTCCCTATTTTTGTTTATTTTTAAAATTGTGTTTTATCAATAAAATACACATTTCTGCATTGTTATTCTTAACCTTTGTGGTTTTACGTCGTAAGTTTCTTCTGAGTCTTTATTTTGTATTCCGCTTCATGTCACTCAAATTTTTTCGCAAACTCCGAGTTTTCTTCTCAAGTGGTTCGCCGAAACGAAATTGGTCACAAACTTCCGGTCGTGGTTATTGTGCTACAGGTGCTACGGATTCGGAAAAGATGGAAGCTGTGAAAACAATGAAAGACTTGGGATACGCTTTCAACACTGGTAAAAGAAGTTTTTTATCTACACTCTTGATTTTGTAGTTCAAGAGGTTCTAAAGATGAGGATAAACTTTACTACAATACGATTCCTTTTTCAGTGTTTATCTAAATACCTAAATAATTACCAGTATTATTTTGAACTTCTTGATCTTTCTACTTTTTACAGAAGGACAGTTGCGTAAGGCAGATGCTGATGGCCAACCAACTGAAGAACCATTCCAATTTAATGTCAGTAACCAACACCAGGAATGTCAGGCACATTATGAGGAGCTCGGAAATGCAGTCACAGAATATGTGTACCATTTGCTGGAACAAAACTTAACACGGTTGCCGGTTCCCAAAGATTCCAGTAATGGAACTTTCATCTTTGTGTCTAAGGATTATGAACTGAAGGATGTATTGGTGATTTTAATTCATGGATCTGGGGCTGTTCGTGCTGGCCAGTGGGCTAGATCGTAAGTAGAAACTGGGAAACTTTTCTCACTTCATATCTTTCATAATAGGGTAGTTAACTAAAAAAACGCACCCCCACTCAAATCTTTGACGAATTTTATCTTTGTCAATTTTTATTGATTTGATAAAAAAAATATGTATCTAATAATTCTCGATAATCCAACAGATGGACTAACTAGAATCATATTTTTTTAAGTCAGTAAACATCCTTATTATATTATAGACTTACACCTTATTCCCTTACCCTATGATCCTTACAAACGACTTTTGTTTTTCCAAATACAATGTATCAATATTCTTTTTCCAGACTCATAATCAATGAAAACCTAGACATGGGTACACAACTACCATACATCAACAAAGCGCTGGTAAAAGGATACGGAGTCATGGTACTAAATCCCAATTATAACTGTCTACCGAATGGCAAGAAAATACCTAACAGTAGTTCTGGAGAAGAACATACAACCTATGTGTGGAAAACTTATGTTAAAAGTACAAAGGCTACTTCTATAGCCATTGTTGCTCATAGTTACGGAGGAGTTTTGACTGTTACGTTAGCTGATCAGCTGAAAGATGAATTTGAGAAGAGGGTGAAAGCGATAGCGTTAACGGATTCCGTGCATGTGTATTCTAACATACAGATTACCAAGTATATGAAAGATGTAAGTAGAATTTACATGTTTAATTTTGCACAATGTGAGATTTTTTCATGGCACATGTATGAAAATGTTGTGTATGTTTTTGCAGGCAGCTAGAAACTGGATCTCAAGTCAAGAACCACTGGATACACCAATGACCACTCCAGAATTTGATATACCACGAGTTTCAGCAGGTAAAATTTTTTTTTTTGTTTCTAAAATAAAATCCATGATGAACCGAGCTCTGAAGTGTTTATCTTATCATTTATCACCTTTTTTATTTTCACAGGCCATCAAAAACATGAAATGACGTCATATTCATGTATGGAATCAGTTTTCAAGTTTATTGATGAAAAAGTGTCAAAATAGTATTTATTTTGCACAAACTGTATAATATTGTTGTTATATTTGTTTATGTGGACATTCAAACAATGTGTCATTAAAATAAGAATATACTATATTTTACTAAATTAGTTTTTATTTCCTATATACAAAATCTGGCTCATAAATTGAGGGCCCATTAGTAAAGCCTAAAACTATTTTACTTCTTCTTTCCCTTGCAGGCATTTTTCATCCAATATTTAATGTCCGACTTATTAGCTCTTACACCTAGCACAGCAGACTTAGAATTAACATCTCTGACAGCAAATGGTGAGAATCCTGCCGTGTAATCAGGGTCCATAGCATTGGTTTTGCCTCGTGCCATCTTTGTGGCAAATCTCTTGTGGATATGCTGGTCTTCTGAAAGTATCGGGTATTGGAAGTGTTGACCTCCTTTAGGGGTTGGTAGACTGAACTTCTTGCCCCGAGCTGTCAGAGGTTTCCGTCCATTTATGTGAATGTGTTGGACACCATCATCATCAATGCTCACACCAACTTTTTTCAGAGTTGAGTGACCACATTTGGGGCAAAACAATTTGGTCATCACACTTGTTGTTTTGAAGCAAGTGGTGCAACGGAAGATGAAGGTACGGAGTTGTCTGATGATCCTTCCATCTATTGAGGTTGCGTTAAGTCCTATTTGTTTGAGAACATTCTGCATAGCAAAGTCTGAAGTGATACAAGCTACTTCTACAGATTTTTCTTCAAATTCTCCCAGTTCTATTTCTTTCCTCTTCTCTGCAACATTGACAGGCGTGATCCACTCTCCACCATCACTGTCTGATGAGTCGCCATCACTTTGTTCCTCTTCATCATCAGAAACTTTCACCATGATATCATCAATGTTTGGTTCTTGAATATCCATATTTTTTATTTGTTCAGAAATTTCTTCTGCATCTTCTTCACTATGATTATCATTTATTTTGCAGTTTTTTGCAACATTAATAGTGATTGATCCTGTGTTAGAGATAGGTTTGTCTACGATTTTTATTTTAGCTTCACCTGTTTCTTCATCAGTGCTTTCTGTTGGTTCTCCAGTTTCCTGGTTGACATTTAATGGTTTCAATTCTGAGTTTTCATTTGGGGTTGTGTTGTAGTTAGCTAATCCAGTTACTTTGACAATTTTCTGTGTGGTTGGATCAGTTTTTAGATGTTCAGTGCCTATTTTTTCTTTCTCCAGTTGGTATGTAAGCGCCATTACTTTGATGTCAGTGGCAGAAAGACTGCGGTAGTCGCCGGTCTTTTTGGAGAACTCGGTGATGAATTTAATGTTCTCGGTGAAAACATCTTTCACTTTAAGATCGTATGGGAGCACTACAAGCTTTCTGCGCTGTCTATCGTTCGTGATTTCATCAATAACCTCTTGCACGGTGTATACGTTCTCAGCGATGTCTTGTAAACTAGCTGCCTTTATGAAGGCGGTTGTGTCGACCACTAAATGCTTAATATTTTTCGGCATTTTGATAAATTACATTAGGAATTCAACGAAAACAATGTTTGATCTTATCTCACACCATTGACGATAGCTTCACGTGTTGAATTATTTTGACAAGTGACATCAAAGACCAAAAAACTCAAAGGAGTGACATGCCAAAATGAATGTTTTTTTTTTCAACTCGCGTTCGGATATTATACCAAAAGAGACCAATATTCGATTAATCTAGCATTAATCAATGTCCATCCAATTATTAAACAAGATTGGGTAAAAAAATTACTTAGTGGCAAGGACTATAACTCATCAAGATCAAGGATTCACCTCTGCCTTATTTATAAAATACTCTTTGAATCATGCAAAGCATGTTACAAATAAACCAAAATAACGCATTGTCCCTGAAACGCTCCAACGTTTCCCAAATGACATTTGTGGCGTCGATAGTGATGTGTATTTATTAAATCCTCAATCGACTTACGTATGTCAGAAAGTCTCCTTAATGTTACTAAATGTTATGCGATTTTTATAATGGAATTCGTATATTTCATGCAATGCAAGGAAACCAGTGACGGAAATGATAATGAGTACCTATTTTCGTTGAAGCAATACTGTTTGGTTCCAAAAGTTGGATATTAAAATCTTATAAATCGACTAAAGTATTTATACCAAATTAGTATATCACCTCTTCTCCCTAGCCTCAAGAATATGGAATCGTACCGTATTCGTTTCATTTTTCTGTTCGTCGGAATAGTTCTTAGCTCTTGATAATAATTTGCATGTCAACAAAATTTTAACTATAGTATATGTGTAGGAATTTGTGGATATCATAGCATAAGTGTTATAATGAGTTCTAAAAAGGGAAAACGGCATGGCAACAAGCATTTCCCCATAGCTGAATCTGTGAGCATAGCACTGAAGATTCAGTTGGATAAGTTCATTACCGATGAAAATGAGACTGAACTGAAGTTTCCGACGTTTCTGTCGGCTCAGGAGCGCGGATTCATCCACGAGTCAGTTGCTAAGCTCGGTCTGAAGTCGAAATCGCGCGGGAAAGGTATGTTGTTGATACGAAAACGTACTTATCTAACAAACTATGTTTGAGTGCCTTTTATAATTTCTTTAATTAACACACATTACTTTTTATTTATTTAACTATTCGGTCAGTGGGTCATAATTAGGTGCGTTCTGATAATTTTGTTTACGTTTAATTAAATGGATAAATTGCATATTTTTTGTAATTATTATTTACCACTGGTTGTGAAATTGATGACACAAATAAAAAATAAAAAGAACTATAACAGTTACATTTTCTTGCTAAAAGTGTGGTTTTAAGATAGTTACGATAATATCAGTATCTACAAATTGTGTTTTCATAAAAAGTTAAGTATAAAACACTCCACATGCTTTAGTATTATCTCTATTTACACAACAATTTGTAGAACATAAGAAAGCGCTACTTTATTTATTAATTTTAAGTTATATCACTTTTTATGTGTGTCCACAATAGATAATTCAAGTAATATTTTGGAATTCAAGAAAAGGTTTGAAGTAGGTACTCACTTTGTTTTTTTTTAATATTTTGAATTAATTTAAAATTTAAATAAAATATGTACCTCCATAAATAAAGTTCAACTTATTTAAGTAATATTATTTTACTCTTTGCTTACAATTTATTGTGCAACAAAATCTGCTAGGTAGAAATAAAAGTCAAGTAGACCTAATCTAATCAACAATTTTATGGAAGTCATATTGTGCAAATTGTTACTTATTTATTTTATTTATAAGAATAAGAATAGAATAAGAATAAGAATTCTTTATTTGTAAACATAGGTGTGTGGGATGTTACAATATGCGTAGCTAGATTCTTCTATGTTTTGCTGTGAAGCGTACAAATATATGTGAACAAACAATTTATTGTATTCATGTAAAAACAATTTATCAGTAAATGTTCCATGCAATCGTTCATATGGAAGAAGAGCTGTACATTTTTTATTACCACTTTGACTGTTACATAAATTCCAGTAATTCATAAAAACATTAAGCGCAGAAATATATGAAAATTTAATTTAAACAATATTAAAAATAAGAATTCAAACTCAAACTCAAAGCATTTATTTCAATTACCATTACTGGCACTTTTGAATGTCTTAAGAACAATTCATAAAACAAAACTACGAAAAACTACGAGTGCAATACGTCATTCCGAAAGCCACCACGCCGAACCACACGCGGCCGAATGCCCGCAACGACGAACACTGCAAGCAAAAAAGCACGCAGCGACGCACACCGCAACAATGAATGCACGAGACCTCAAATCACGGAACAACGAATGCACGCCGCAACGCGCAACCGCCGCCCCGCGACCCGGAGCCCCGCGCACCAGCCACCACGGCACGCGCCGCGGCGCGCCCCCGCACCCACAGCACTCGCCGCCGGTAACATCCGGCGCCGCGCAACCCGACGCAGCAACCCCCGAAACAACGTATTGCACTCCTAAGCTACAGTCACAGTCACAAGGCATAATAACTTGTGAAAGTACTGTAGTTGCCAGTTCCCTAGCGTAGATCTCTATGGAGAAGAACGGGCAAGAAACTCCATGGACACTCTTTTAAATCAAAATATTGTTACAAAATCTTGGTACATTACATCATTCATGTTGAGATGGTATATTATGAGAGAACTATGTAGCAAGACGTGCAAGTTAAGAGCGTCCGGAGTAAAAAGGTATAATAAACAAATCAAAAAAATATGTATATATTTATAAACCATGGCAACTAAGAGATGACCAGTCTCCACTGACAGCGCCCGTTCACGAACATGACGCATGGATCAGCACCATTCAACTCAATCATTTTGAAGGGAACTAAATGAACCGACACACGTGCCACCATCAGCGAGGCATTTGAGTGAGCATGACATTCTCTCAGCCACTAGGGCAAAGTCACTAAAAAAAAATAACTAAATGTAAAAAGTGGCTTTATAGTACATAGTACTCACACATGTGCTATGCAATTATATAATATTAAGATATCGAATCTAAATAACGCAAAGATATTTTTACAACCTTCTCAATCTTTTCAATTAAAAAAGCAAATGTACAAAAATCAAATGTCATGTAATAAAGAAAAACAAATCATTACACAGAGTTCAAAATAAAATATAATTGTCTAATCAGATGTCAGTAAAAGAAATGTCGAAGATTCAATGTCATCAAAATACACAATTAGATGTCAAAATTATAAATTAAAATAATTCAAATTAAAAAAATAAACTGACATGTAAATTATTAAAAAATTATAGTTATACAAGTATTTTATCCTTCTGAAATTCATTTATATCATAGTATAATTTGATTAACAGTAATTTTTTTAAATATCTTTTGAATTGGTGAATATTTAAACTTTTAATCAATTCTGGTATATGGCCATAAATAGTTGGTGCCATACAAAAAACACTATTATGCAATACATTACAAAATCAATGCCAATTTCTCATTACAATAAGTAGTTAATTCTATAATGTAGAATTAAAAGAAAGCTGTAATATTAAAGCATCCCTTTTGTTTATGTGTCTTTAAAAAATAGACCTCACTCAAATCAAAATAATGTTATCATAGGACAACAATTTTTTGCAGTAATAATAATATCCATTTTTCTTTCTTGCCACACCATTTAAATCTTGAAACCAACTTCCATGAGACAATATCATTTTATAATTATCTTAAATTCTTTACAGGTGTGAATCGCTACCTCACAATATACAAACGCATTGGTTCAACAATAATCCAGAATGATGCCAAACTCATCCTGGACTCAAACATGCGGGTCGGTATTGCGGAGCTATGCAATGCCTTCCCCATCACAAGCAAAGAGAAGGATGACCTTAATTGCTGTCCTGAGAAGGAAAGAAGTCCACAACTCACACACAAGTCTATGGGGCAGCTGAATAATGGGGTTGCACAGGTAAAAAAAAACTATTGGCATGTTCAATATTGTTAAAAAAAAGAAATCATTCAGCTGAAAAGATTGTTACTTTCTCATTAGGGCGAGATATTGTATTTTATATTTACCTGTTGTTTCATACTTTTTAATTAAAATGACTACTAACACACTAGGACTCATAAAGATCACCCTCTCCTTTGCCAGATTATATTTTTTATACTCCAACTCAAGATCATGTGTAAACTTGCGCCTTTTGCTTCAGATTCCCAACACACAGTACAATCCAGATCTTCTGAAGTTCAGAGAGAAGTTGCCCGTGTATGAACAGAGACAAGACCTCATCAATGCGGTTCTACACAATCAGGTGAGACTAAAAATAATAAGAGATTGATTTAACGACATAGATTTATGTAAAATTAAAGTATGTAAATTAAAGTTTTCGTTGATTTTAATAGTTTGTGGGCCAGTTTCAATTTGATAAAACAAAAAACATGTATCCAATATTTTTCGATAATCTAACAGACGGACTAATTCGATTTTATTGGTGAAATACCCTATTTGTTACGGCATCTGTCGGTAACTGGCATGTACTAAAAACAAAAAAAGTCGAAATCATGTAACACTACAAACCCGCACTGAGCCTGCATGGTGGGGCCCATTCCTTCTCATGGAGAAGAGTCCTGTGTCCCAACAGTGGGAACATTAGAGGCTGATTATGATCTTAAACCATCTAATTGCTTCGAACTTTCTCAGGTGATAATAGTAGCGGGCGCGACCGGCTGCGGCAAGACGACGCAGCTTCCTCAGTTACTGCTAGATTACTGCCAGGAACACAAGCAAGTCGCGCGCATGTACTGCACGCAACCTAGGAGGATATCTGCCGTAGCCGTGGCTGAGAGAGTAAGTCACCAATAAGGTTTACGTATTTGTATAAACGTGGGGTTACAGATGTGATCATCGAGTCTGGATCTTCAAGCTCTATAAATTTACGCACTTGCATGTTGCCAGCCAAACTCGATTTTAGGATAAAGTAGTTTCGCCTAGGCCAAACCTGTTCTCCAGTAAACCAGTTCATTCTGTTACCGATAGGATAAACTAGTTTGGAGAAGGCAATTTTTTTCTCTCTATATATGTTATAGTCGTTTCTATAGTAGTGGGTGTAGCCGACAAATGAAACGCCAACTTGCTACCGACGTCGCCTAAAGACGACAAGAAATCGTTGTCCCTGCATCACCCTAAGGTAGACTAGTAGAAAAGCAGCCTGAGTCCCTGCATTGGGAACATTATAGGCTGATGATAATGATGATGATGATTGTACGATTTTTGTGCAAGTGTAAAAATATACGTATTTAAATATATCTTCAAGGGACCCTTTCATTTGTTGGCTATACCCGACCATGGCGTTCCAAAGGGTTATCTACCCAACTGTTTCTAGCTCTCCTGTCTCTTTCCCAGGTAGCATATGAGCGGCTAGAGAAGATAGGCCAGTCGATAGGCTACCAGATCCGCCTGGAGTCCCGCGTCAGTCCTCGCACTGTGCTCACCTACTGCACCAACGGAGTACTGCTCAGGACTCTCATGGCGGGAGATACTTCGCTCAATGGTAAGTCATGAACTTCGTCATTTATTTGCTGATTAAAGATGAAGCCTCCACATGTTTATCCACATATTGACAGGTCTTGATTTTACAGGGTGCATATTTATGCACCTAACTTTAAGAGTGTACAAAAGTCATGGAGGTATTTGAAGTGAAGTAATAACATAACAAAAAAAAAACTTGTGAAATATTGGATCTTTGACTTTCAATGTCTTTGTAACTACATTAGTAGGTTCCTGGGGCAAGAAAAAAGAAATGATCGCAATAATGGAAAGAAAAAGTGCCTTTCGGTTTCGTTAAAGGTTTAATAATATCCTACCACACTCGCACGGCAGCCAACTCCTCGGAGTTAGTCAAACAGAGGTAGCAATATTCCGTCTGATTTTTACACTGACTTCATACATGTAAAGCCATCCATCCATCTAAAACTCAAACTACAATTTCCCCGCAGGAGTGACCCACATATTCGTGGACGAAGTGCACGAACGCGACAAGTTCAGCGACTTCCTGCTGATCGCGCTACGCGACGCTTTGCCCAGGTTTAAAGAACTCAAGTTGGTGCTCATGTCCGCCACAATGGACACGCAGATATTCTCCAGGTAATACGAATGTGAATGTAAGTCCGGGCCCGTCCTTTGGTAAGTCTAACAACCAGTCTTACCAAAGGGTATCGTATTACCCAGTATCAACTGGGTTGTGGAGGTCGGATAGGCAGTCGCTCCTTGTAAAATACTCATATATCTGGTTAGACTGGGAGCCGACCCCAATATAGTTGGGAAAAGGCTAAGCAGAATAATACGAATGTAAATGTAATAACAAAAATGCACGATATGTAGATGTTAGCAATGATATGTATGATCAGTTACCTTGTGATGATGCTTACCATGGATTGATGCATAATCAGCCTTCAATGTTCCCACTGCTGGGGCACAGGCCGTTTTTCTATTGGAGGGAATGATTATAATCCAACACACGGCCTAATACGGGTTTGTAGATGTCACATGTCTTCGAGTTTTTGCTACTAGGTAGGATCAAGTTATCATTTATTCCCTTTTCCTTCATATCATTCCTCACACACTCCAACCATCTTTTCTTTGGTCCTGTTAGATGTTAGCTATAATATGTAGATGTTAGCTCAAGTAGAATGCTCTTAAAAAAAACAGCCATTATATGCAAATGCCTGTGCATTCGCATATAATGCGGTCTCTAGGTATTTTCTTGCCCCCAGATACTTCAACAACTGCCCAGTGATCACAATCCCGGGTCGTTTGCACGAGGTCCAGAGATATTACCTGGAGGATGTATTGAAGATGTCGCAGTACCGCACTCCTAAGATGAATCAGGTGGAAAAAGAGCTAAAGACTAAACTAAAGAGCGGGAAGAGCTATTGGTCGCAGCTTGAAGGTATGGTTCCTAATTGAAATCTACTAGGCTATTTTCTTTAAAGTCCTCATTTAAAGCTGTCAGTGTTGTTCTATAGTTATGATGAATGCAGTTTAAATGCGAAACCCCCAAACAAATCGAATAAAATATTTCATTAGAACAGTATGGATGAAGCTATATCAAATATAGGTTCTGTGTGAAAACGTTCATTCGTTTTCTTAAAGGTAAGAGGAAAAAAAGCAGATTTAGAAAGTAAAAAAAATCTTTTTTTATTTTCACACTTTTCGTTCAAACATGACTTTGACATATAAAAAAAATTTCATAATAAAAGCATTAAATTAATTCTGCCTCCAGGACAAAAGCAAGAAGACCCAGGCAGCAGTAGTAATAGCAAAGAAGTAAAAGAAGAGAAAGAGAATGTGATCGAGCCTTCGCTGCAGGCTGACATGGACGAGTTCCTTGACGAATGCTTTAATGAAGGCACCATGGTTAGTAACACAGCAGTACCTTGTGACGTTTATAATTTTCCCTGCCAAGTTCTAATTATAATTTTTCTTTGTGTTCAAAATTGCCATGCCATCTATAGCTACATATGGCCACGATTTGGAGGCGAGTTATCGGCACACAAACGAATTATTGTTCGACCCATAAGCTGGGTGCTTGGCACCGAAATTATTATTTCGATTGAAGTTACTCTTGCCGAGGTCAGCCCGTGGATGCAATAACAAAATCGGCCTATAACGTTCTCATTGTTGGGACACAGGCCTCCTTTCTATGAGAGGGAATGACTAAAATCCACCACGCGGCCTATTACGGGTTTAGGGAGCGTTCAAGTATTATGTAACGAATTGGTGGGGAGGGGTCTTGTTTAAACGTTACGATGCGTTACTAGGGTAGAAGGGTGAGTTTGAACTACGCGTTACGTAACATGTTACATTTTTTGAATCGTTTTTTTTCTCAAAATTTTAAATTGGGGGTACAGAAAAACGTTACGGAGCGTTAAAGGGGGGGGGGGGGTGCTCAAAAATCTCCAATAAATGCGATGTTATGTAATACTTGAACCCTCCCTTTGCAGTTTTAAAGCAGTGGTGATGAAATAAATTACACGTCAGTAATTGTTGCAGGACTCGTTCACCCAAATCCAGTACATGTACATATCGGAAGGCGTGCCGGTGCAGTGCGGACACTCACTAACCAAACGCACCGGACTCATGGCGGCCGCGGCCAGGGGTGTCACTGACTCCATCTCGCAGATGTTGCACATTGGTAAGTCTTACTAAAAACTATGTTGTAAAGCGAAAGATTAACAATGGATCAAAAACAATCTTTATTTTAATAGGAAAAAGTAGATTTTAAACATTATTTTATTATACTTATATATTTTTATTTAATATTTTTATTTTATTCATTTAAATTGAAATAAACTTAGTTTTTATTACAAAACAAATAAATTCATACTCTCCGATGATAGCGAGAAACAAAATGGAACAATACAGCATTGCTATAGAAAAACAAAGTTGTCGGAGGACAAGCTACTTTTAGCGATGTTAAAATACGACAAAACTATCAAGGACCAAGTAAGCGTTACAACGCTTAAGTGTGGCACACGTGCCACGCCTACATTGCACTTCCGCTGTTCACGCTGTTACACTTAAGTATTTTATGTCAGTTTATTCTATAGTTGTCTGGACGATATCGCTATCTGCAATATGACCGTTGTAAGCATAGGCTAAGCAATACTACAAAAAATGTGTGTTTCAAATGTTGATGTACAATAGAGTATATTGTATTCAATTTTATTTTTGTTGTAGGCGCTGACCCATCAGCGAAAGACAACGACGGCAAAACAGCGTACGATTACGCCGTAGAAAACAACCATACAGAATGCGCTAAACTCCTCTCCACTTTCAACCTAAATGAGGACCCTAAAGAGAACGCAGAAGATGACAGCGCAGCGGAAAACTTCCTTCTAGATGTATACCATCACACGTTCTCAGAAGAATTAATTGACCATGATCTAATGCTTGCCTTAATCAAGCATATACATGTAAACTTACCTAAAGGAAGCATTCTCATCTTCCTACCAGGATATGATGATATAGTGACTCTAAGAGACATGATACAATCTTGCACAGACATGAACGTATTAAAGTACCAGATTTTTACTCTACACAGTAATATGCAGACATTGGACCAAAAGAAAGTGTTCAATCCTCTACCTAACGCAAGAAAGATTATAATATCGACGAATATAGCCGAGACCTCGATAACTATTGACGATGTCGTGTATGTGGTCGATTCTTGTAAGGTTAAGGAGAAATATTATGAGTCCAATGGTGGTGTGTGCTCTTTACAGTGTGTTTGGACGTCAAGAGCGTGTTGCCAGCAAAGGGCAGGACGAGCTGGTAGGACAAAACCAGGCCATTGTTTCCATATGTGCTCAAAACGACGGTTTAACGCCCTACCTTTGAACTCAGTACCTGAAATTTTAAGAGTACCGTTGCAAGAATTATGTCTACATACTAAGTTGCTTGCCACAGGAAATACTCCCATAGCAGATTTTCTATCGAAAGCTCTGGAACCTCCTTCGTTTTTGGCCGTCAGAAACGCCGTTGCATTACTGAAGACAATCGGCGCGTTGACTCCCATGGAAGATCTGACAGAGATCGGACAACATCTGCTGGATCTGACCGTAGAACCTAAGTTGGGTAAAATGTTGCTTTACGCGTGTGTCATGAAGTGTCTCGACCCCATTCTCACGATAGTATGTAGTTTGGCGAACAAGGAGCCCTTCCAGATATCAATGAACCCCGAGAATAGGAAGAAAGGAAGTATGGCACGCAAAGAGTTCGCTGCAGACAGTTTCTCGGACCATATGGCGTTGTTGCGAGCTTTCCAAGCGTGGCAGACTGCCCGAGCGAACGGGACCGAACGAGCGTTCTGCGCTAAGAACCTCATCTGCGGCGCTACCATGGAAATGATTGTCGGTTACCGCTCACAGTTACTTGCACAACTAAGAGCTCTATGCCTCGTTAAAGCACGTGGTTCATCAGATATTAAAGACGTGAATCTTAATTCTGAAAAATGGCATGTTGTGAAAGCCGTGCTAGTAGCCGGCCTGTATCCTTCAATAGCTCGAGTTGACAGGGAATCAGCGTCTCTAAGAACGTCTAAAGAAGTCAAAGTAGGTTTCCACCCAAGTTCCACATTACGCCAAGCCGGTGGGTTGATGGGGTCACAGAAATCTGTGCAGAGCTTACCTACAGACTGGGTGGTGTTTGAAGAGATCTCCAGAGCGGGGCGGTTCTGTTTTATCCGGTGTAACACGTTAGTGACGCCTTTAACTGTTGCGTTGTTCGGTGGACCGTTAAGATTGCCAATAGGAACCCTTACTCAGCGCGCTAACCCGCCAGGACTCTCAAGTGATTCTGACAGTGAAGCAGATGAGAATAACGCTTCTCCAGACACGGCTGTGATAACTTTAGATGAATGGATGTCGTTCACCGCGGACGCCTCAGACGCCATAAGTGTATACTACCTCAGACAGAAACTATGTGCATTAGTAATCCGTCGCATGTCGAACCCGGCCAAACCAGTGACACCGCTAGACGAACAGATTCTAAGCACAGTGGTCCACATAATGGGCTCCGAAGAGAAGAACGTTGGTCTCATCCAGCCGAGCGGTATCGGGCAGAGACCGAAACCATTAACTGTGGACTCACCGAACTGGCGGTCACGGCTTGAGAACAACGAGCAATACGGTCATGACAACAAGCAACAACAACAACAACAGTACTATCCTCAGTACAATCAGAACCCGCAGAATGATGTCGGATTTTCGGGGGGCAACTATTATAATAACGCTTATGGGGGAGGATATAGGAACGGGCAGGGAGGCAGACCTGGCGGGTGGAGGAACGACGTACCGCAACCGTTTTCACCGCAATCGTTTACTGGTCCCAAGAGTCCTATGTCTCCCAATGGGAAGACTTTGCTAGCTAACATAGAGAAGTATGGGGACAATGGAGAGGGCAATGTGCGCTACTTTGTGGCGAAGGCAGATGATGCTCATATTGTGGAAGTAGCGCAGACCACTGGGACGTTCCCCTTTACGCAAGGCACCGCTAAGAAACTGCAGAAGGTTAAACAGGTGAGATTTAAGCAACATCCCGTCGGGGCTGCGCGTTGTTCGCAAGAGGTACCGCGGCCTTGACATAAAGGGCTAAGAAGGAACATGGGTGGTTTTTAGTCAGTCTATATTTGACACTCCCTACCTACTCTGCCCAGAGCTGGAGGAGTCATTTGATGATTTCCCAAACCACAAAAAAAAGAGCTACTGTCATGTGTTTACGCTAACAAGTATACCTGAAACTGGGATACAAGTAGCTAGCACAGCATTTGATTTACTTGCATGTCCGGTGAGGGACGGGTCGCGGGGCGGTGCAAAAATAACACGTGTGAACATACGCGACGGTAATACTGGCATGCAAGGGCACAACTTGCATGCACTACTTTTTAATGTATCCGCAGTGTGCCAGTTACTTGTACATGCCAGCTACTCTCCCGATTTACTGGCATGTGTATCCCCGCCTTGCGTTTGTCAAGTAAGAGTGACACTCCCTTGTCGACACCAGCAATTTATACTAAGCTAACTTATAAAAGTGTACTTTACAGTAGAGGCTCATAAAGGGAAAAACGTGATAACATTTATATTAATCAAGATACTTTTTTGAAATTTGGTACCATTCATAGTTAATTTATTAATCGAAATTTCCCATATTTATTTTTCTTTAATTATTATTTTTTTACCGCAACTTAGTCGCTTATACACGTAATTCCTCAATAAGATTTCACATATAATATTACACACGTCTAACTAATGTTAGCGTAGTGTATTACGGGAAATAGAGAAGTGTTCAACATTTTTGTCAACATTTCTCAATGAATGCTCTCCGTTTTTTGCTAAGTCCACTAAATATTTAGCTCGTTTTCGTGAGAATTTGCAATAATAAAATTACACGAACAATATTTTAAATAACTTGTAACAAAGGCGCTATCGATTATGATTTACTGATAAAGTTTTTAAAACCGCGCAATCACATGTAACACAGCGACAAGTGTCGTTAGACTAATGTAAACAAACAAGAGGTGCGTTCCCTCCCCGCACACACTCCGCTTATTCTAGTTAGCGTAATTTAAATCGAGTTATTTCAAAAAGTACCTTGACTTAGCGTTATATTAGATTTGTAACTTCGTTATTTTTGTTTATTTCTTCACGATTTTTTTATTACATATAAATAAATACATTCTAAGAGTAATTCGGCATAAAAAACTAATATACCTATAATTCGAGTTAGCGTAGTATAAATTGTTGGTGTCGTTCTGTTCCAACCAGAGCGGCAGGAGACAAAAAAAAATTGTACTAATAGGTACTTGTTACGGTTTGAAGATTATAGCCACGATTTTATGTTATTTAATAGAGATTGTTTTTAAAAAATGTGAATGTTTGTGATAACAGGAAGGGGCGCGGGTGATCGTATTCTTCTCATGTGCGAGTGTGTTCAAGTTCGTGGGCTGCGCTGCGCTGATGGACGTGAATGGAACGTTGGACTGGCTGTCCACGCAACACGTGCCTTTCCACATGGTCCGGTGAGTTATTGCAGAAATTATCTTGTGTTTTGATTATGTATATATTAACACTGCTCAGCGCCGTCCTGACACTTTTATAAAAACATACCCCTAGGTGTGTTTAATGTATCAAGTTGTCAGTATCAAGTAAATAACATTTTTTTTTAATAAATAAGAGCCATCTTATATCATATCATGTAACAACTGAACTATTCGAGTCAATTCCGTTCGCTGTGGGTAAAATATTAATCACCCACACCTAGAAGAATATTAAATTGGTGTCTAACTACCTACATATTGTTGAAAATATTTGTAATTACTCACAATATAATCGGCCATAACTCTTAATTTTTCGCTTCGATACTACGAACAGAGGATACACACTCATCATACATACAGAAGACTAGATAGATTAGTATACAGGGTTATTTCTAAAACACCGTTAACCTTGCAAGACTGTATTACTGTCATCATAAACAACAACTTTTGTTCTATGACTTTTTACAAAACATAATATATTTACCAAAAACAAAAGTTCAAGATTTCGTTGTCCTATCTAACACATTTCAACTCTGTATTTTGCTGTACCTACCTACGCCTGTCGCGCACTGTCGTAACTCGCTACGCTACGATTACCCCGCCGCCCTTACCCCGCTCCCCTCGCTATTGTACTATCGTTTTCTTTTGCTTCGCAGACTCGGTAACATTTAGAGCGTACAATTTAAATATTTTTATTTTTGTAAGTAAATCTGATGAACTAAAATATGATGAATTTTTAAAAGTCATAGAACAAAACTTGTTGATTATGATGTTAGCAACTTAGTCCTGAGAGGTTAACGGTGTTTTACAAATAACCCTGTATACGCGTATTACTAGATAGATTTACAAGCTTTTTAAATAAGGGCAGCTGACGACCCATTAAATACTGTACGCTGTATTTAATGCTGATCGACTTATATGCCTAATTGTAATTATGGGTTTAGGTTTTCTGAGAAATATTCAAATCAGGGGGAGGTTTAGATGAAGTATGAAATGAGATTTAATTTTTCTGTAAAACTCAAAAAAGTATTTACCTTGCCCAGTAATGTAAACAGTAAACAACAATTTTAAAGTGGCAAAGTAAATTACAAGCATAAAGTGATGATAAATTTTAAACAACAAGAAATTTTAAAAACAAATTCCCAAATGAGTCCCTACCAATGTTTACAACAATAGAAACCTTTTGCTAGGAAAACTTAGAAGTTCTAGACCTCTCAGTTTTTCCAAAGTCAAATGCAGAACCCAGTGAGAGTGAAAGAGCAAGCAGCGTCAGTAGGTCACTGACCATAGGCCGTAGGTGCCATATTGAACTCTTCTTGTATAATGTTAGTTAAGCAAAATATCAAATCAAATCAATCAAAAGTCATGTATTCAAATTAGGCTGATAATCAGCACTTTTCGGACGGCAAAATTTACTTTACTCTACTTATTTACAAGAGCCAGTCCCCAAAAACGCCCACCCTTCGGCACTTCCTAGTGTTTTTGCTGGAAAGAAAAAGTGGCGGAACAAACTCCCCAGCAACACATCTGTCTGTTATGTTGGTTAGAAGAACCAGACTCGATACAATAGTAAGGCGTAAGTTCAATTTAGATTTACTACAGAAATAATAATAAAAAAGGATATAATTATAAACAATGTAAAAATAAAAAAGTACATAACATAACAGTTAACTAAGTTTCGTAATGTAGGTAAGGCACCAATGTTGATATCAGTGCTGTAACTATTCGTACCAAAGGGCGTATGGATGATTAAATACCACTGTAAAAGAGTGTTATTAAAGGAAGAGAAAATTAAATAATAAAATTGAGAATAGTTAGAGACGTCCACAAATTCGTGTTGCGAATTTAAAATATCTACTTCTACTAATATTATAAACGCGAAAGTTTGTAAGTATGTATGGATAAAATTTGGTACACAGATAGTTTATAACTTGGTTTAACACATAGGATAGTTTTTATCCATTTTATGTTTTTATGGTTTTAATTCGAGTTGTAGTGGCCGAAGCCGCTGGCAACAGCTGGTTCAAAATATTTTCTGATAGTTATGGATGATGAATATGTAAACTTGGCAACTTTGCAACTGTTTGTGAATTTGGTTTTTGTAAAAATGATTTTGGTTTTTGTGTGTATGATTGTTCCCGGGTCTGTGTTATTGCATGACAGTTGGGCCAGTTACGTAGCCATCTCCATTTTATACATAGTCATTAAGCTAATTAATATATAGACATTAACATAGTCATCCTTTTAACAAAGTCGTATTCCACTCGTTCCAGCCACATCGGCAACTCGCTGTCGGGCGGCACCCGCGTGTGCGCGTCCCGCGACGGCGCCGAGCTGTGCGCCAGCTCGGCGCGCGCCGTGCTGGCCGCGCAGCACAGGCGCCGGACGCACCATCACCCCAGGGCTATACAGAAACATCCCACCGATATGTGAGCTGTACAAGGGCACGGACTGAGGACTAAGTCTGTGTTGAGGTGCTCCCTTACTGTAACCTTCCGCTTGTTATGTAACATTCAGATTCACCTATATTTCTTCCTCTTCTTATTGTGTGGGCAGTAAGGTCTAACGACCCCACTCACCTTAGTACCAGAGTTTCTTCACCGCTTTAAGGACCTCTGACATAGTTTGATAACCGCCATTTGGCCGCGATCTTCCAAAGCGAGGAATCGTCTTTTTGTCAGACAATCAGGTGATTCGAGCATGGAATGTCCAAGCCAAACTGGAAACAACTTTACAAAATATGCTTTCCGTGGGATTTGAACCCACGACCACTAGGTCACAAGGCAAACCACTCGACCACGTAATTATTTATTCAGTCAGTTTAAAACTTATGATCTTAGAGTGCTACATTATAGGCGAATTGCCTCGACGACGGAGCACCGTTTGTGGAATGACAAATGTAATATCACTTACAATATGTATAACAAATGTATTTAAAGAAACAAACCTTATTCATGGGACCAACATTGACACATCAAACATGAGTAAAACAACCATATATTTGACGAGCTGGGTATGGGATAAATTAAAATACACTCCGATTAAACCACAAAAAACTTTATTAAACACAAAACACTTGAAAACTCAATTCACTACTGATTACTATTCATTTAGATATTGCACTTCTGGTTCACTTCGATTCGCTTCGTTTCGCTTCGTTTTATAAACCAAATTAGACTTGTATAAATTGGGCTTTAAACTATTCGCAGACATACAAAAAATATACGCGATCATTCTTACGGTGTAGTATTCTGTTCGGTAAATATTCATTCATAAAAATTAACAAAAAGAATTACTAATAACTTGAATAAAAGAAGAAAGTAGGTAACTACTATACGCCCTCGGCGTACGGTTCAAATTACTTGACAAATTGTTTTTACTACTGATCTTGACACAGTAAATAAAAAGATAGGCAAAAGTTAAAAAAAAAACTAGTGTAATATCTTAAAAAATGGCTTAGTTTTAACCGATTTAAAATGACTTGCTAGACAAAGACAGCGCTATGGAGATGTTACGTCATAACTCATACCACCATAGTTACGTTGAACGAATGGCCGTTTTGGGCGACAACGATAGAAAGTGCCCTCACCAAACACTTCTATAACGTGTAGCTATTCCATTTTTTGATAGATTTGAATACTTTCTAATACATCGTATTATTTCTGTTAGTTATTTAAAATAACAAAATTTTTGTACATTTTGAACAGTACTCAAGTACCCAATTGTTTGTTATATGTAGTTTGCGTACGAGCGGCATAAAGTCAGTACTTACCTTCAAAACGAATAACAACAGAAAGCATTCGAAATCGAGAAACAAACAAATTGTAGTAATGTGCTTTCTTGAATGTTCTTGCAAAACAGCTAAAATTTTGTATTCTTTATTTTATTGTGTGGTGCTATCAAAAGAGTCGTAAGTTTTATAATCTTTACCACACTCCTTAAATACAGGCTGTCGTTTTGCATCCTTGTTAAATTCAAGTATAGGGGAGGGGGGCATAGCAGGGTACTTAACGTTTAAAAATTCGTAAAAACTAAAATAATGTACTTAAATTAAAAGTTTTAACTTAGAATCATAGCTTAATTCATTGCGAATGCCTATGGATACATTTACGTTGATAACGTAATTAATCTACGAGATGTAAATACCTAAATGAAAAAAGGCATTTGACCCGCTATGCCCCATGCATAGGGGTAAAGTGGGGTCTCCTATGGGGCAATGTGGGGTGGTCATATTAAGGAACGAAACACAACTTTTAAACGAAATAGTTTTATTTCATAGCAACATAACTACAGTTTAAAAAAAAATAACAGCAATACTTTAGCATAACAAATTCACTACAAAAACTTATTTTATTATTATTCTTGCAAGTTAAAGAAATCAGAGATCACACAGTAATTTTTAACACGTTTATGAAACGTGTTAAAAATTACTGTGTGATCTCTAATAAAATCTTTAATAAAACTTAAACATAAAAAAGAACAGAACAGGACTTTGGTACGGTTAAGTAATGAATTAGGGTTAGTTATAAACATCTCCTTTAAAACTTCAATCAAGATAACAAAAAATCAACGTTACTACTCGTATACATCTTTAAATCTCCTACCTTAAAAATTTTGGCTTACAAAAATGTTTTTAATCATTTTAAGCTTTAACAAAATTAGTTTTCAATGCACAACGCACATAAATGAGTAGCCTCTTCATCTTTTTCATCCTCTCCAGCACAAGAGTAGTGTGCCCATCGAGAACATTTTAGACAACGTATCCATCCCTCGGTTGACTCTGACCACAAGTTTTTTTTTTTTTTTTTTTGTTTGCTTATCATGCAATCAGTCCCCTGACTATGAGCAGATGTGTTGCCAGACACAGTGTCGTGCAGAGTCTGTTCCCCATTGGGATTGACTCATTGTGCTTGGTAGCTATTTATATGCTATCCAGGTTGAGGATTTTGCGTCTCTTTAGGCGATTCAGAGTGTCAGGAATAGTAAGCTGGAGCGCTAGTGGGTTTGTATGTCGTTGTAGACGTTTTTTGTAAGCTTTTGCGTTAGATCTTATTTCTTCTTTCACTGTGCTCAATTTTAGGTGAAGATGAACCTCTGAGTTCCTTATAAACCAGGGTGCATTGCTTATTTGCTTAAGTACCGAGTCTTCCGCTCTCTGTATTATTTTAATGTTGGAGTCGCAAGTGGAGCCCCACAGTTGGATGCTGTTTTCCCTCGTTGTCTACCAACTCTTTTGCTTGTTCTGTTCTCCTTGGCACTAGCATTATTTGTTCTGGAGTGGTTGCAAAACTCGAGGTCCTATCGACCATCCAAGAACAACCAGGTTGTGGAGAAGGTTGCCTAGGTGGGGGTTGTATATTCCTATCCTGTTGTGGTATTTGCGATGGTGGTGTCCTGTTACCGGTCAAAATTTCTTGGAGTGGTTGTCTGGGTGGCGTCTTGGTACCAGGGTCACCTTCTGGGGTTTTTTGTCTCATTGGAGTGTCGTCTCTAACTAAAGGCACCTCAGCAGGCTCAGGATTGTCTGTAGTGTCCGCGGGTGCGGAATCTACGTCCGTGAAAACATCCTTGTTTATGGGCCATATACCTGTGGCTCTGAATGCATAAATAGCAGTCGTCATTGTTGCTGCAGATACAAAAGCTTTTCCGAATAGTCCAGCTGTCTGAAATTGTGTCACCACACGTCCGGGATGGCTCCGCAACCAATTCTTTATTTCGCTGGAATAATATGTGCTTATAGGTTTCATGAACCCAACATCCAGTGGTTGGAGTCTGTGTGTGCAGTGAGGTGGAAAGCACAATAAAACAACACCATTTTCGCGAGCCAAATCAATGACCTCCACAGATTTATAATGTGTTGCATGACCGTCTAGCAATAAAAGTGCTGGATTATCTTTGGTGGAATGCGACCACTCAATGAATCTCTTTAGCCAGAGGACAAACAAAGGACCCTGGATCCACCCAGATTCGTGACATTCTCCCCAAGACCCAGCTGGTGCAAGTAACTCCGGTTTCATACGCTTCCTTGGAAATATGAACATTGGCGGCATATAGTAGCCAACTGCGCTGAAGCAGAGAATTGTGGTCATTAGTTTTCCCCTTTCTGCGGAGGTCAGTGTTCCTACCTGCCTTTTGCCACAAGTAGCAAGGATTTTTGATTGACTTTTGGGCACTGTGGACACACCTGTCTCGTCAACATTGAAAATTCTTTGTGGAGTAAGCATATGTTTATCGTAAACATTTTCTAAAAGTTGAAAAAAACTTTCAACAGCTACTCTATTGAAACCCATAACTCTAGCTGCTGATGTTGGTTCAGGTTTTCTGTAGCTGATATCTGGATGTCTTTTAAGAAATCCTTTTAACCAATCTATACCAGCCAAACCACTCTGAATCAAATTTATGAGGAATTCCATTTTTTTGAGCCACTTCAAATGCAAGTTTGCACAGGTCACGTGAAGTCAGTCCATGAAACCGTGCTTACATCAGTTTTATATAATTAATTAGTTCTCTCTCTTGATCGGGAGAAAACACGTTTTGGTAATGGCCCAATTTCTTTTGAAAGATGCTGTCGTCTGGATTGCCCCGTTATTTAGAAACATGACGTTCTAATGTTGTTTGTGGGACGTTGTGCATATTTGCTGCTTTTCTGTAGCCCATTTCTCCGGACACAACACTGTGTACAGCTTGTTTCATAGCTTCGATAGACCATGAATGTTGTTCAGTCTTCCTCTTGTATGTGCGTACCATGTTGGTTAAAAACAAAAAATAAATATATTACAACTTAAAAGTCTTTAAAACGGGGCAAAGAGGGGACACTTTTCTCAAATAAGAAAGGGGCATAGTGGGGTGCCCTACTATGCCCCAGGCACCATACCCCACTATGCCCCACCGGCTCGTTCAAAACAAACACAAACTGACGGCATCTTACATTGATTCAATGACCATGTGCTTGTTGATTAAGAAATCCGGAAGGGAACTGATTCATAATAAACTATAACACACCACAGTACACAAGTACGTTTTAGAAAGAATTGCTGTTCTATTTCACCAAAAATTTTAAGAAAAACAATGGTTTTGATATTTTTGTTTACATCACACAAACGCGTACCGGAATGGCGTGGCTCGCATTCGAAGGTCACGCGCCGACTAACGACCAAAGCGAGCCATTTGACAGTTTGCACAGCGTTTGTTTCGAGCGGTGTAAGGCTCGCCCCGCTATGCCCCGTGGCCCCTCCCCTACTAACTAATGATGCTCGATCCGAATAAAATGAGTACTTAGGGAATTTTTCTGGGTTTCCAAGCTTTTTCGGGTTACATAATAAAAGATAATAACTTGGATTTGCTTCTGTTTAAATAAATACTAGTTACTATCTTTTTATTTAATTATTCTAAGGCATTTTATAGAACCTCAGACGACCAAGGTTATGTGATGCAATTCAATTCGTCACATGCCTTGGCCGTCTAGGGTTACGGAAAGCCTAATGAGCAATAAAGTAAATAAATAAACTAATGACGTCACTGATTATATTTTTAATATGCGCTTAGCAATAATAAAATTGAGGACCGCAATAAAATGTGCCTGATTTGAAATGATTGTTACAATAATAATTGATTGTTGGTCCATCGCGATAGAAAATTATTCCTTTTGAATTGGAGCTGGGTGAATAGACTCGATTGGAACTTTATGATTAAACAAATGGATTGTATTAAAATAGGTGTAATATCTTAACTACCACAAGAGATGATGGCAGGACGTCTCGAATGGTTTCCTCACGAATTGGCGAGAAGATGCACACCATCTTGAGAAGTGGAAGGAATGGGGGGAGGTATTTCTCCAGGAGTGAGACAACACGGGCTTACTACAAAATAAAAACTTAAGACTTACAAAGAAGTAACCATAGTGACCCGTGTCTGTGAGGAGAGTGAGTGGAAGCCTGTGTAGGGCTCTGGATTGCTCGCTTAAACGTTTGTCTTTTAGTTCAACGCATCCCTGATGTCTCTAAATACTGGATACAGGTCTGTATTAGTTCGTTTGATGAAAACTGGCCCTTATGAACTACAGTCCTTTGACTTTTAATGGTCACTTGTGGCATTTATGTCTTACGCCTTGTATCGCCATCTTCCACGCCGTATCCCATTCTAATTGGGATCGGCGCAATTTTGTTTTCTTTTTCAATTCTTCTCTGTCAGACGATGCGGCATCATTTGCTCGTTTCTCTTACATATCATTAGTCACACAATCCATCCATATTTCATCATCTTCAGTCTTGCTTTTTCTCTTTATCCATCAAAATTCATATCTATCACTGTTTTAGTCACATGCGTTTCGACTTTCTTTAATGTTTTCTGTAATATACTGGATCCCTTCTTTAGCCCGTCTTAGGCCTCATTTACGGAAACGCGGGGCATCGCGCGGCGCGTTGTGCGTTTTTAATTCAAGCACATGGCGATGTATGAAAAGGTCCCGATTTCAAACGACCATTTTACGAGAAGCGATTTTTCGCTCGTTTGTTTAAAATGCAGCGTTTGTTGCGGTAGACCCGCCTCTCAGTAAATGAATAAAATAGTACGCGACGAGCCTTTTGCACGCGCCGCGCGACGCCCCGCGTCTCCGTAAATAAGCCCTTACACCTACTATACGCCTTATGGCAACAAAAATTCAAAGCCCTTTTCTTTTTTCGGCACTTTGGCGATTAGTCGTCGACTACTTGCCGGTTACGAATTTGAGCGGATAGTCAGTGTTTCCAAGTAGTCTAAACCCATTCGGTACATCTCTAAAAAATATGAAGTCGTTGGGCTCCTCCCAAACGAAGCAGTCCTCCACGGTGTGCTCCACCGTGTCTTCCGGCCGATCCTCACAATGGTGGCATTCGGTGCAGGTACCTCCCGACAACCGTGTCCGGTGAGGGCCTGCGTCAGACGGAAGGTGAGGGCGCCGTGGCGCCTCTCTAGCCACTCTTCAAAGAGGGTACTTATTGCCACTGTCGTTGCGTGCCCTTCCCGCTCAGGCTGCCTCGGAGATACTTGCACTAGACTAGCACTCCCAATATACTTAAGATTCCTTAACGAAAGAGGTCTATTTTACAGAACTGTCTTCCATAATTATAACTTATAAGGGAAACTTGTCTACTTCTGTTGATCGGCAACGACGACGTAAGAGTTCCTAAATGTATCGCGCTTAGGTGAAACTGCCCACAGCAATAATAAACAAGTACACTAAGTTTTATTCAATTCTAAATATTATTTTATGATGTATCCACATAAGTCCGTGCCTATTTATATAAATAAACAATAAAAAGAAAAAAAAATGTGATGTATGCTTGTAAAAAATTGATCTTGAGAAATGTATGAAATTTGTTTTAAACGTTTGAATTATGCATTAATCTTTCCGTCCCCCGATACAGAACCTCACAGTTTGATATGACACCGAACAGCTTAATGTTTTTTAAATCCGTAACACGGAGGGGTTTGATCTAATGAGGTTAGCTATCCCTACTGAATTTCAAAATATTGCCTTGGTTCAATACTGACAATAATTCGTAATCAATGGGGTTTTAAGGTCAAACAGAGACTGTGTTATGAGGTTTTAGAACCTCCAATGTGTAAGAGAGATGAAGCTACACATCGCAATATAACATAACACTATCTCTTTTTTTCGCAATGATAGCTGTAAACGGGGGGCAGAAAGGTTAATACTTCTTATTTTTGTGTAACTTTTTCTTACGGTACCAGGATTGTCTGCATTAAGTTGTTGTTTCGTAAGAAAAAGTTTCACAATTCGACCGCAAAGTACAAAAAGTTATGTGCAAAATTATTTGCAGCAGTGTTTTTATTGCGTAAATTAAGGTTTTTTCTAACTTTTTTACTGTCAACCACACGAATAGGTAACAATTAAATTTTGGCTGAATCTTTATTTTGACCGTAATATATCCATGATAATAGCGGATTTCATAGTTCAGTGGTTAATTGTAGAATACTTTGCGGCCTTTGATTTTTTATCAGAGATTTATATTAATTCGTGTTACTGATTTTAACCTGTTTTTAAAGATGCGTGACTTATAGGTAAGCTAACACTGTTTGGATCTCCTGTTAAAAATGTGATAATATATCAATATTTTAACAATAATCTCCCAAATGCGTATGTGAGAAGAATGTGGAGGCACTAGTACACGCTATGTATGTTTGTTGTTACGAGTATGTGTGTTTGAACGGTCAGTACCCTTCATTAGCTGATCCCTCTTTTCTTATTTTTCTTTGTAAGAAAGGATATATAATGCAGGGCACTGACTGTACGTTTATCTCTTTTAGCTAAAGTTACTACAATCAAATAATAATTTTATTTTGGTATTTTTGTACTTATAGCAAATGGTTTTAGCATGTTAAATGCGTAACGTTTTAGACTTGTTGCTATGGTACTGTAGTATATTCTATAGCCGTTTATTTTCAACCAAAGCCTTGATGATAGATGACCAACTGATGATGGACCAACTGTAACCATCAAATAGATTGATAGCAAGCATAATATGAATAAACGAATTTTATTGAAAATAATACTATTAATTTCCTAGTACAATGTTAATGGCAGAGATAATAGCAACTGTTTAGTAAAATATAGATAATTTCGAGCTGTTCAGAATAATGTTTTATTTTATATTATTCACTGTTACTAAAAATCTATGTCAATTTTCTTTTACAAATCACTTCTGTCGTCCACTTAAGTGCAATATAGGTAAAAAACCTATTAATTCGATCCACGACTTTTATATGGAATTGTCGCATAATATAACGAAAAAAATTTTTTGAAACAGCTCGCGATAAATGATATACGTCTGTTATGTTTTGTAGGGAATCTGTATCCCTTTGAGAGGCTCTGTTCTGATGCTGAGACTAACTGATTTAAAAAAACACCTTCACTGCCAAGATCAAAATATCCGTTTTTATTTGTATGTCACGTGAGCACATGTCTTCTACAGCTACGTATAGCGACGACTCGGAGGCGGGTTGTGGACACACAAACGAATAACTGTTCGACCCCTATGCTGGGTGCTTGGCACTGAAAGTGTTAATGTAACTGACGTGTGTAACTGTGTACGACTGGCGTGGTCTGATGTCAAACTTGTTTTTTTTTGTTTTCACCGTACTAGAAAAATATGACGTTCTAAAAATTGTTGTTGTAGAAGTTTTTAAGGCATACACATGTCCTCTATAAATGTCGACAAATGCCGACGCCGTTTGTTCAGGGGACGGACACCACAGTTCTCATCTATCCCTATAAATGTAATAGAATAGGAAGAAGGTATCTTAACAGTTTAACAGATTCCCCATCCCCTTTAAAAATTAGACTTGTTAAGTTGCTACAAAGTGTGATACGTTTTACCTATACGGTTGTTATTTTTTGCATGCATCTCAGTTCTAGGTTTAGATATTTATAATCGTCTTTAGGAGACACGTCTTGAGACCTCCAGTATTAATATTATATAGTACAATAATGTGTGAATCTTGTGTTGCTAACTCGAAGTCTTTACTGCTAAAACTCGTGCAAGTGCAGTGAAACGGTGCTCGCTATCATTTTTTTCTTAGAAAACCAGCGCTCGCGGCCCTTGCGCATTCTATTTTTGAAAACAGACACGCGAGCGTGCGCCCGCACTGGCGCCTTTTCTAGCGGACGTAGGAACATCTGACCACGCCGAATAAAAGTCAGTGCCGTAAAACAGGGTGAATAGAAACACAGGGGTGAATGGAACTGCGGGTTGTTCGAAAAGGAAACAAAGGGCTAAGAAGGAACATGTATGGTTATTAGTCAGTAGAAGTCTGACACTCCCTTCCGCTCCCTCCTGAGCGGGAGGAGTCATTTGATGATTTCCCACAGAAACAACACTTTGAGAGGGATTTTAACGTTGAATTAAAATGGTATGTTGTCAAAAATGTAACCAAATAATAAAGTAATATTAAACAAATAAAATAGACTACTTTTTAGTAACCTATCAATTTAATTCAATATAATAATTGGTTTAACTTTTTTTCTCTTTTCATCCCCCTTTTTTTGTAGATGGTAAATCATGAAATGAATCCTCCCGCTCTGGGCGAAACGGAAGCGAGTGTCAGACTTGTACTGACTAAAACCCACCCATGTTCCTTCTTAGCCTTTTGTGTTCTGGGGCCGCGGTATCTCTTTCCAACAGTCCCACAGCTCCATCAGGCGTCGGCCCTTGTGGACCCCTTCTATGATTTATCTATTCACCCCTTTTTTTTTGGCGTTCGGAAAATCATCGAATAACCCCTCCCGCTCTTGGGCAGAGCGAAAGGGAGTGTCAGACTTCTACTGACTAAAAACCACCCATGTTCCTTCTTAGCCCTCAATGTCGAGGCCGCGATAACTAGTGTACAACCCGCGGCCATCTATTCACCCCTGCGTTTCTATTTACCCAGTTTTACTGTAAGATTTCGTTTATCCTACGTATATTTCAATTATAAGTACAAATTAATAATTGCAATTAATACCCCAATACTGGTGCTTCTTCCGAGGTCGCCTCGGGCTTAGCTCGTGCCTCAACCAGTGACATGCCTCGTTTGCGTCCACTCGAGCATTTTTTTATTCATATGGGTGTAACTAGATTGCTGCCGAGGCCGACCGACCCTTTGTGCCTTGTTTTATTGTCTCCTGCTGATATGGGGGGAAGTGGTAATTACGTTTTTTTCCTACTCCTCCGTTATTCTTTTTAGACACTTAAATCGTTTCTCTGGGACTTCGTCGAGCTTCATTGTCTCGGCGCTTTTCTGGTGGTCGCCACTGTTGATTCTGGCTTTCAGGAGTTGTAGTGGTTTGGGAATAGTTTAAGGCAGGCTTGTTTAAATCGACCACGTCAACGTTTAAGACTAAATTATGGTTCTTGCATGTTTTGAAAATGTTGTCTGGTCGGTGTCTATCTATCAGTCTAGTTGCACCTTAATAAGGCCGCTTTCACATTAGGACGTTAGCAGTGCGAAAGTCGCGAAGAATTACGCATATTCCTTCACATTTTATAAGAACAGCCGTATAACAACCCGTAGGTATTTGTTTATAGTTCTAATGTAAAAGCGGTTTTAGTCATGTGTGAGCCTAGTTTTATATAATTTATGAATTAGTCATTCGAATGGACTTGTTGTAAAAGATTCCTATTGGTTTGTTGTACATATTTTTTGTGATAACTGTTTCGTTTTTGGTTTCCTAAATTAAATTATCTTTAGTTTATTGTTGTTTTATTTAACATCTCTTCATTCGTCGATTATTATTATTAATATTTTTTATTTTTTAAAAGAACGTTGCCCCACACTAGGAATTTCTCCTGTTAAATGTTTGTTCCGTGCGGGGATCGAACCCGCGACACGCCGCGCAGCAGTCCATTGCCTGAGCCACTGCGCCAACCGTGTCATCATTATAATAAGATAATCTGATTTATTGACTGCCTCGCTGGTCTAGTGGTTTCAAGCGACAATGACTGACTGAGCAATGAGGTCCTGGGTTCGAATCCCGAGTCGGGGAAAGGGACAATGGGTTTTTTTTGACGGATTTCTCAGTAACGGCCATGGAGTCTGCATTTTGTGCCCGGTTGATGGCAATAGGCTCGCCGCCCTATTACATGGGAGACTTTAATATAAGTGGCAAAATGTGTGGGTGTACTATTTAGTATCTTCATCTCTGCCTATGAATGGAGAAGGAGAAGCCTCTGCCTAATAAAAGATGTGGATGGATTGTGTGAGGAATGATATGAATGAGTAAGGAAATACCACCGTGACGTCTAACAGGGAAGAATGGAAGAAGAAAACGTTGCGACGACCCCAAATAGAATGCGGTAAGGGCAGGAAGATGATCTCTGCCTATCCTGTCGGGGATTACAGGCGTGATGTTATGTGTTACAATAACACTGTTTCAGATGAATACTTTACGGATAAGCTGAATTCAGTAACATGTTACAACAGCGTGCCACACTAGCCAGCCAATCACAGCCTAGCCACTCTAGCAAACCATAGCCAAGCCACTCTAGCCAACCATAGCCAAGCCACTATAGCAACTACTAGCAAGTCAATCACAGCCAAGCCAAGCCACCGCCGATAACTACCGGATGCTTCCGGTCGGGTCAAGTCTATATAAAGCCCTGCAAGCTCAGTTTCGCGGTCTTGTGGCATTCGATTGTAAAACTTGTAAGTGGAAACTCTGCCCGAATAAAATTATAAATCAGTTCCTGTTTATACTAGTCGTTATAAACATTGAAAACATTTTTTTGTACTGACACCTAAAACAGCAATAGGGTATTTCACCAAAAAATCGAATAAGTCCGTCCGTTAGATTATTAAAAAAAAAATTGGATACGTGTTTTTTGTATTGTCAAATTAATACGAATTGACGAAAATAAAACGTCAAAGTCACTTTGTGAGTAAAAACGTACTAACATTGTGACGTCACACGACTTACCCAGACTTTTCGAAGCACTATATCGTCTTCATCTTTTGTTTACTTGAAAAAAGAAAAAATATGTGTTCATTATTTTTTAGAAATCTATCTGACGGGCTAATTCGATTTTTTTGTGAAATACCCTATAACATTAAACAATAATAAATCATCTTCATTAGGAAAAAAACAGAAATCAAAATAATTCCCTGAAGTATGCAAACGAAATAATGAGCTCATTTGATAATTATGTCACTCCCTGCATTCCACGATTACTGTCTATTCTAATTTCATTCCTACCCATAAAGCAATAAGGGTGATTTATTTTGCAGGCACGGCAAGGCGGCAATGTCGGTAATGAATGGGGTAGATTTATGAGTCTACTAGTTCAGTGCGTAGTGGCACGTATTGCAGGTTATCTCAGGTTAATTACAGTCTGGTATTGCGTATTTAGTTTAAGTAGAAAATGCACCGATATATTTAACAACTGCTGAAGCTGTTATACCGGTACAGAATAAAGAGCAGGTATTCTGAAGGAACCAATCCCGGATTTTTATTATAAGCAAAATCGACCTGCCTCGATGACAAGCAGTCATCGAAGCTATAATATGGCACAAAAGTACTCTTGTAACCATACCTGGGGATCGCCAAAACTAACCATAAGGATTGTCGAAGTTTTTTGCAATTTGCAGGAGATGGCACATGATTTGTTTTTAGGGACCATTCCGGGTGGGCGGCGGCAGGTTGTTTGAAAGAGATACCGCAGCCTCGGCACAAGGGCTAAGAAGGAACATAGGTGGCATTTGGTCATTAGAAGTCTGACACCCCCTACCGCTCTGCCCAGAGCGGGAGGGATTCGTTTGATGATTTCCAACGCCCCAAAAAAAAGGGGCCATCTGAGGTAGTCAGTCACCATGATTAACCCCAAAGGTATTCGTAACTAATCAAACGACAAACACATCTCAAGCACACAAAACACATTTATTTTTTATCATTCTCATTGTTTACCAATTTGCAAGTTACATATGTTATCTTAAAAGGTGATGATTAATATAAATGTTGAAAGGGGTCAAGGTTATCAAAACAATATAATTACCGGGTAGTAATTGTTTTTTATTGATGTTTTATTTTTATTATTGAGTATCGAATCGTGATATAATAGGTAGAAATAAAATCAGAGTTCAAGAAGGTTTAATTTAAACAAATAAAACCATGTATTTCATTACTAGTACATTTATTTTGACACATTTATACCTATATACAAATAAGTAGACATAATCAAAATTAATATCACATCAAAAATACAAAGCTAACAATTAAGCCTACAAAATAATTTACAAAAACGTTAAAAATCCTTTAGAAAAATAAATGATGTCACGAAAAACCTTTGGCAATATGATTTTACCATCCCTTTTCACTAAGAACATAGCGAATTATGCCTCTTATTTTCACCCTAAATTAATAAACGAGAAGTAAAGTTAGTCATATACAAAAAATGTTGGTTAATATGAAGATGAAGTTGCTATTGGTTGTAACCTGAACGTAATCAGATTTTAATGGTCCCACAGCTGGGACACAGGTTCCCCTCTCCATGTTTTGAGAGCAGCCTGGCAAGGATCAAACTCTCGACTTACAATTAATAAGTCCACTGAGCCACCACTGGACCTGCGTGTAACTTTTATCCGTGTATTAATTAAGGGGGTAGGGATTTGTCTTAAATCATGTTTTCTTCAAGTCAAAGAAATTTTTTTAAGTCAGAATGTCACATAGTTTAGCCGTTCTCGTTGCTTATTTCGTAGACAATAGTATGCTGTCAATAGAGTTGCGTTTTCTCTAATTTTAACAAGCTTTTATTTTTGCTTCCCTTTAAACTATGTAATAAAATCTTAGAAGTAAAATTTAATTGTTTTTCCGATTTAGCTGAAATTCTGCATACATTTAGTTTGGATGACAATCCATAGTTAGCTAAGTGATCTCATTCCAAATCTCATATAGCGGACTCCCAAAGATGTCAGACATGATGATGGTTGGGGATTTTTTAATGAATTCCCATGATATGGGTTTGCTGAAAAGAACAAGAGAAATAAAATGACTTCACTCCAAAGCGTGTTTTTTTTTAAACTAAAATATTTTATCCTACAATAACAAAATGCACTGACAATTAAAACAACGAAAATATAAATTTAAAGAATTCATTTCCGAAAACAATTTTGTTTGAAAAGGCAAAAAATAACCAGAAAGTATTCGTTATTTAGTTGATCTTAAATCTAATCCAATAAATATATTTTTTTATGTATTTTAACATGTTGATTAAAATACTGTAACATCACAATAATAGTTTTTTTGGGAACATTTTATAAGTTTTATTTTTTAACTTCGAGACACTTAGAATTTTAAAATGTTATAATATTCTGCAGATATAACTATATTTATAACAAGAATAAGTTTTGAAATAAAAAATAAGGTTTGTGGTTCACCGGTGTAAGCAATGGTAACATATTGAGCTAGTAAATAATTCTTTTACTTCATTATGTCTTGTTATAAGTACAGACCGACATCAAGCCACCCAAAACGTTGATTAAGAAAAATAATCCTAATCAACCTTGTGGTTTTGGCGATAAAGTCTAAAATCTATAAAGAAATTTGACTGATTTTACTAGCTTGATGTGCAAGCGTGTGTACAACCTACTTTAACTAATATCATCCAGTAATATGTCTCTAAAAAAATGCACATATTATATAAGAAAATCCACATTAAAAACTAAAGTAACAAAATTTTAAAGATCTTAGTTTCATTTTATACAGGTACATAAAATTATAATAACTAAGTAATTATAACTTTGCATAATTTGTTACATGTTATGGAACTAATACGATGTTGTTGGAAATAATAGTTACACGTTCGGAAATCAATAATAACAAAGATTTAGTTCAACCAAATGTGTTGCGAGTTGCACGAACCGAAGATTGGGTCGAATTGGGGCTATCATCAGGGGGGCAAAAAATGGCTGCTTATGAGCTCATTTACGGAGACGCGGGGAACGTGCAGAAGGCTCGTTGTGTGCTATTTTATTTATTTACTGAGAGGCGGGTCCACCGCAAACGCTGCATTTTAAACTAACGAGCGAAAAATCGCTTCTCGTAAAGTCGTCGTTTGAAATCGTTACCTTTTTGCATACATCGCCATGTGCTAGAATTAAAAACGCACAACGCGCCGCTCGACGCCCCGCGTCTCCGTAAATGATGCCTTAGCGAAATATTAATAGGATCATTATTTTCTGGCTTTATCCCAATTAATTTAGGGTCGTTCCAGTGGCGTAGCGTGCCTTTGCGGGGCCCCGTATAATAAATTGTTTGGGATATCACACAAAAGAAAAAAAATTTTTTTTTTTTTGACTTTTTTCATTTCTGAAATATAAAAAAAATTTGGAAGTTTTTATTGATCTTTGCCTACGCACGTAGGGGGCCCCAGTGGCCCGGGGGCCCCGTATAATTGATACGGCAGATACGGCGGTAGCTACGCCCCTGGGTCGTTCGAAAGTTTTGGTGTCTGGAGCCGCTTAAGCCCGTAATTAAACGAATGTTTATATATCATCGTTATCCACAGCCTGAATTCACCCACTGCTGCATATAGGCCTCTCTTTTATTATGCCAATCTCCACGGTCCAGTGCCAACGTTTTTCAACGTATAAATTATATACTCTTAACTAAAATTGTTCTATTAACTCTAAATATTGGTTATATTAACTGCAGCTAACAATGTCATAATGAATCTCTGATTATTATATATTTACGTAGAAAGAACATTATTCTGTCAAGAAAGGAAGAATATTTTATTTATCATAAGTCTACATTATATTTTTTGATTTTTCCATAAAAGCTGTATGACAATTTGAGAATTAATTTCATTTTATAAAATTTTATGAAATAATGTTAGTTATTTTAACTTAATTAACGATTATTTCTCGACTAAGTCTCGGCCGTATAAGATTTGACGTTACATTACCTAAGAATTATACAAAAATAAATTATAACTACACAACATGCTAACTAGAGTGTGTTAGCATTTCAAGTCATGTGCTAACCCCTGGTTTCCGTAAACCTGATTCAAATGTCTATCGTGATTACATGACTGATATAAATCATTCATAGTCGTCATAATAATACTAACAAAACTGGCTGAATAGCGTAGGTCTTCTGCTATTATAAGTTCTAAACCAAACTATAAAACAATACAGGATAATAGAAAAATTCTGTTTGTTTTAAAATTCAAATATTTCTAATACTTTGTAGTTCTATTTATTTTGAGCTCAAGGTGGATTAAGTAATTATTCAAAATTGTTCACTACTAGAATATGAGCCCGTCTTTAAGTGTCCGGTACATTGACTACAGGATTTAGCACAAAAAACCGTCCCTTACTTATTTTAAGGTCGAATTTCACCGGAAAAATTAAACGCGATTAACTGGCTTTGTCAATTTTTCTGATCGTTTTCGCTTTGGTGAAATTCGGCCTAAGTCAAGTCCTTCATTTCCTAAACATCACATTGGTACGCACCCTGAACGAATCGCGACGCAATCACAATAATATTTTCTTTACGCGCTCACCCTTATCTTTAAAAATACATTAATCAGTATACAGTCATGTACATAAAGATGAACACCAGATATATTTAGGGACGTTTGCACAACTTGGCGTTTAACGCTAAATATATTTAAAAATTCAATATGTGTCTGTAATTCCAAACGATTGCCAGAAAGAGGCAAAATAAATGTTAAAATATCGATATAGACAAAATAACGATTTTGTTTGTGGTGCAAGCGATATTCAACAATCTTCTACTCGGATAGATGACCTAGATTCTGTCTAATAAGACAGAACTGTACCTAGTGACCTAGACAACTCTCGTTAATTGCCTCATACAACGTGAAATTAGTTGTCCACGGTTGGCAATTCAAATCGAAATTCCAGCTAAGAATATACCTGCGAATAAACCTTTTTGCACATGACAGTATAAAATGATATGTAGACCAATATAATTGAGAATGTTATTCGTCACATTTCACCCTTTCACGAATTTATTCAGTATTAGTAAACCTCGCAGGCCGGTTACTGCCCTGCTTATACCTGCGGACCAGCACATAGGTGATGCCTGAGACTGCGAGGATTACGGGAACGCCAAGACCGATGGCTATGATGATGATCACGAAGAGCGAGAAGTTTTCCACTGGCGGTACTCCGTAGCCTATTGTGAACGACCTGAAGGCAAAGCAAAAAAATGATTAATTTAAATACGAGTTTTTTTATTCAAAATTGTTATGTGATCTAAACAACGCTGAATAGAAACGATTGCTAGTCGAGGCTTTGAATATATGAGAATTGAGAGCGAATTCCAACAATGAAAAACATATATAAGGATCATGATCGGGATCGCAGGTTGTGCGGTTTCTGTCTATACCCATGACAACAAAGGCGTGAAACTTGACCACATCTAAAGCGACTTCATGAGCCGTCGTCGCTGCTTTTGAATATAAAAACTAAGAGTTCTTGAACGCAGCTTTATATGCTGAGCGCGTTTAGCATTATTTGTGGAAGTGGTCCATAAAAAGAACTTTTGTTAAGAACTTCAGAAGACATTAATTGGATTTTGTGGGGAATGATAGAAATGTGTCGATTGACAGGGCAGAATAGAACAAGGGCAGGACGACGACGAGAACAGAAGTTCAGTTCACTTTATCTTTAATTTTTCAGTGAAAAACAATAGCTACAGCAAATTGGAACTGAACTGCATTAAATGATCCCAGAAGGGGTAAAACGGCAAAATATAGAACATACTATCGTTACTCACCAAGACGTATAGTTGTGTTGCCTATAGAATCCGTCGCCGGGCAGACCGAACGATATGTACATGCCCTGAACAAGGAGGTTGTCAGTGTCGTAGTCGCGGAAGAAGTTGTGCAGAGTACCAAAATCTGGTATCTCTGATCTGTGGACAAACGAAACATCAATTTAAAAAAAAATATTTCTCAGAAGAATATACTCATACTCCGCGCCACGAGAAGCTATACTTTTTTGTAATCAAAGAGCTTCTACTAAGTTTTTGCCATTAGCGACAATTCAATCAACACCACACCACACCACCAGAAGGACTGATTGTAAGATATGATGATAATATAAAATAACTGATCACAATAATTACCCGGGTAAAGGGTATCGTATTACCTAGTATTAACTGGGTTGTGGAGGTCAGATAGGCAGTCGCTCCATGTAAAATACTGGTATTCAGCTGCATCCGGTTAGACTGGAAGCCGACCCCAACATAGTTGGGAAATGGCTAAGCAGATGATGAATAATTACCCGGTAAAGTTGCTGGTATAAGCGTTGGTGGAGGAGGAGACACTGCGCTCTGGTTCCGTGTAGGAAACCGGACGGAACTGGATGAAACCCCCGTCGTTGGAGTGGCTGGACTTGGGTGTCCTGATCTCAGATATCTGTTGAGTTTTACAATAACATTAAATGTATTTTTTATTGAAGAAAAGTAAGGCAGGCAGGCTTGGAAAAACATAGTAGTACGATCTCATTGAAATTGGGAGTCTTAAAAATAATAATAATAGTTTACTAACATAGCTTTAAGTGTGTTTTACTAACAAACAATATTTATATTTGGGAATAGTGTGGCGGGCTTGTCACAAAAAAAAAAATAACAAACAATATATGAAATGTTACTGATTCTGAAATAAACGAATAAATAAATAAAACATTAGGGCCGTTGGTTCGGAGTTTGATTTCTCTTCGCTTTTGTGTCGGGTTCGCGTTTCATAAGACTGAGAGCAAAAAGGACCAGAGAATGCACCTGTTCCTGCGTACATAATTGCGCAGTATAATATATCCCGGAAAAAAAACAGTGAGGACTATATTATATCGGATATACAGGATGTAAATGAACCCTTCACACATACGTCAACCAAGCATTCTGTACATCAAACTAAGTACCCCTACGCAAAAATTTTTGCTGGGAAACGACTTTTTTTGACGTCAAAAATCTTATTTTACGGTAAAACTCAATGTAGCACTCTTAAAACATTGTGATAGTGGATGCTTTGAATAGTAAACGGGTCATGGAGGTAATTTAAGTAAAGTTATAACCTGAAAAAATTGTATTTACAAAAACAGCTGTGCAAAATTTTGAACTTTGACCCCAATATCTCCGTAACTAGGGGGTTCCCAGGTATGAAAAAATTATCGCAGTGGTGGGGAGAACAAGTGTCCTTCGTTTGCGTTAAGGGTACTTTTACACCCTATATATTTACAGAATGAACTTCTCTTTTTGTTATAAGCATAAGTAAAGCATAATTGGTCTATAATATTCCCACTGCTGGAACCCAGGCCTCCTTTCAATGAGGGAATGGGCTATAATCCACCATGCGGATCGGGTTAATAGATGTCACATGTCTTCGAATTTCGGTTCTAGGACATGCCAGTTTGATATTTTCCTTCACAATACCTTGTTTAATGACATTTATTCTCACCTCAAAAACTCCAGGAGTATGCTCATCATCCAAGCTCTTCCTCATGTTATAAACCAAAGTATCGGTTCTTGGGTCAGAGCTGACGACGGTGAAGTGGACCGCGAAACGTGACGCGTTGTAGTCACTTGACGTTGTCAGGTCTATGAGGCTGACGTCGACGAGTGAGGAGTTCGCCGTGTGGATCAGGTGAGGTAGGTCTACCGCGTAGTCTTTGAAGGGCAGGAAGTTAAGCTGTTGGGTTGAAGAGATGAGTCAGATTTATAATTTAGTATAAGCTACCTACACCTACGACCTATTCTCCGAACTTTTCTCTTCAAATATATAAAAAAAACTGTCGAGCCATTTCGGAGGAGTGTGACCACAAACAGTGACACGAGATATTCATAGGTAAAATATTAAATTTTATGCGACCAACCGATTCAGTGTTGATAAGTGTGGTGACTGGTGACTCTCCGAATTCCCGCCCTATTCTGGGATATTTTTTTATCAGGAATTACTCGACGATTAAAGTGACACACATGACTAAGACTCTGCTTTGGGGAGTAAATATGGTGCTGTTCCACAAACAATGAGGCACATTAAATCGTGTCCTGCGTATCCTGTTGTTGACCACAGGAACTGATGGACGCTACCGAAAGCGCCAAACTAGTAGGTCAGTTAAGCAGGGCTATTGCGTGTCTTTTAAATGTCAGTGGCTATCATGTTGTCCATGTAACTGTCAAATTGGTTATGGTTTAGTACAAAATGGAACCATTTGACAGTTAATTGATGGACACTATTCATGATAGCCACTGTTATTAAAAAGATACGCAATAGCCCTGCTGGTCCTACACCATTTAGATTGCTATCTTCACGTTATAAAGAAGAAGACGACAACTTACTTTCATCTCAACAGTGCCATCCTGGTTCCACAGACCTTTGAAGGTTCCTCGCATGCGCAGTACGACTTCCTTGTCAGTTAGTAAGCTGTCGACACGTTTCCAAGTGACGTATCGCAACGGTAGCGACCTCTGGGGGGACTTGTTGTCGATCTGCGCGTTGTTTTGGATGTCATTGTATTCTTGCAGCTGAAACAACGGGGTTTACGTTATTTTAAGTAATTTATATCATTTTTTTTTTTATTGTTAGGCAAATAGGGATGTTTACTGACTTAAAAAAATATGATTCTAATAATAATAATAATAATAATAGTCCGTCTGTTAGATTATCGAAAAATATTGGATACCTACGTATTTTTTGTTTATTCAATTAAAAAAAAACAAAAGTAAAAGTAAGTAAAAGTAGATTTGAGTGGGGGGTTGTGACGTCACTAACCGCTAAGAAATGCCATACTAATGTCTTAGAATATGACGTCACACGAGTTTTTTAAGCACTGTATCGTCTTCATTGTTTGTTAACGTGAAAAAAGAAAAAAATACGTGTCCAATATTTTTTGGAAACCTATCTGACGGACTAATTAGATTTTTTTTGTTAATTACCCTATTGTTATTAGGTTTTTCCAACAGGAATCTCTCAGTGGCAGTCACGAAGACTCGATTTGTGCCCCGTTGATGGCAATAGGCTCGCCCCCTATTACATAAACCTAAAGATAATGTGGGTGTAGGTACTTAATGGGTACTACTCTGCCTAAACCTTCGGGGATTGCAAGCGTGCTATTATGTTATGTTTTTTTTTACATTTTTGTAAAGGAATCACTTCGAGCCTACGAATAGTGCAGGGTACTAAGATAAAACTGTGATGAAGATACTTAGAATCAAGAGCAGAGAGAATCAGATAACCCTTTAGGAGGCTAATTAACTATCAACTGGTAACGAAGTAAATTCCGAAATCGCCTATATTTAGATAAGAAGATGCTCGTAATATTTGAATGTCTTTGGATAAGACGGACGAAATTGTTAATGAAGCAAGGAAATGAAAATAAGGAATGAGCAGATACCAGTGTAGTGATATATAGTGTGATACTTCTACTATTATTACATCGCTCAGTTACTAATCGACACCCAAACGTCAGCATTTAGCAGGTGCCTACAACAATTTAATACAGCTGAGCTAATAAGAGTTTTGTTTATCTAGTTACAAGCATACGTTAAAACTAAAGGAAATTAACGTTACTAAAATTACTTCAAAAAAATATTTCAAATTTCAATGTAAGGTAAGTTAGCATTTATTGAGCCTATTATGCTCCCACTGAGATAAGCTACCAGACGAAGAGAGGGCCGTTTGCTAATATTGATTAACATATTTCGATTTTTTTAGTTTATAATAATGTTAGTTTTCTAGTTTTCGCACATGAAATAAAATAGAGAAATTCTTCTTCTTCTCGAATCAATGGTTCAGATTAAGTCCGACTAGTGGAATTACCATGTCGTCTCGAAGCAGGATTGTTTTTAATCTGATTCCAGTGAGGAAAATCATCTTTTTCAAAACTGGAATAAGATTAAAACAATCCTGGGACGGCATGGTAGGCAACCTAGACAGCTCCGCACGTTTGAGCCATTGAGTCGTTTGCTTCAATGATTAAAAGCGAGACGGATGACACAGGGGGAGGATGGAAGCAAACACCGTGTTACGCCGACACCAAAACCGTTATCAGTCAAGGGCAGGAAGATGATGATGCTGGTTTCTTCACTATTTTGAGAGCTGTTGTGATGAAATTAATTAAAGTAGGCCTGCTTGAGTTCGGACCTTTAATCGGGGCTCCTGGGGAAAAATGGCTTCATGGTCATGATGAGGTTTTTGTAACAATATTTTGATTTGGGGCAGTGGTGGCCCAGTGGTGGCGGCCCCGTCTGACGAACAGTGAGTCGTGGGTTCAAACCCAGTCAGGCGCAAAACTATGTATAATTTATTTCATCACGACTACTCTCAAAACGGTGAAGTAAAACATCGTGAGGAAACCGGCATGTCTTAGATCCAAAAAAATGAAGACATGCAGGCATGAAGGCATCTACCAACCCGCACTGGGCCCGCGTGGTAGATTATAGCCCATCCCTCTCTTAGAGAGAAGGTCTGAGTGCCTGCAGTGGGAACATTATAGGCTGAATTATGATTTAAAAGAAAGTTAATGAAGTTTAGTGCCCGTCCTTTTCCAAAGAGATCTGCGCTTTGTAATGGGCAACTAGTCATTTCACATGTTATGATGCCTTAGGGACTGTGAGTGTAGCTGTCAGTGTGAAGCGGTCTAAATTAAATAAATGCTTTGAGTTTGAGGTCTACATTTAGATTCGAGGTTGGAGTAAAATGTGATGCAAATATGAAAAGTAACCTAGCCTTTTCAGTTGAAATTGTGGAAGATGGGTTCTTATCACCAATTTGGCATTGTATTTTAACATTTGCATTCTAAACGACTCTGCTCTAAAAACACAAGTTTATTCAACTTTCAACATTATTCTTATTTCACCAAATACGTGAATTACCCAGTCTTACCAAAAGGTATCGTATTGCCCAGTATTAACCGGGTTGTGGAGGTCAGATAAGCAGTCGCTCCATGTAAAATACTGGTATTCAGCTGCACCCGGTTAGACTGGAAGCCAACCCCATGGACCCCATAGTTGGAAAAAGGCTACGCAGATGATTAAATTATACGTGAATTTAGTGTTTGACAACGCAGGGCTAAGTGACGAGACACATTGCTAATATTGCTATCTAATTAATACAATGCGCTGGAATGGGAACGCAACCTATGACTCACATCATTGAGTATCGGTTGTAAGACTAAATGCATATTTCTAATAGAGAGTATTTGTACAAAATGTTTTCAATAACTGCTTTGTTGGTTTTATATCGCAAGCACGAGTGCTAGGTGTGGATTGATTCCCGGGTTGCGGCTCGAAAGTCTGACAACCTGTCTTACCAAGGGGTTACCGTATTACCCTTCCTTTTTTTGGGGTAGGAAATCATCAAATAACCCCCCCCGTTCTTGGGCAGAGCGAAAGGGAGTGTCAGACTTCTACTGACTAAAAGCCACCTACGTTCCTTCTTAGCCCTATATGCCACCGCAGCGGTATCTCTTACAACATCCCGCAGCCCCGACGGGCGTCGCGGTCGGCGCGTCTCACGAGGTTCTCTCCCTCTCATGTTACGCCACCTCCTTCGCTAGCATCACTGCTTCGAGGCGACGCCGTCCCAGGTATCGTATTACCCTGTGGCCTGTATTAACTGGGTTGTGGAGCTCAGATAGGAAGTATTTTACATGGGGCGCCATGTAAAATACTGGTATTCCAACCCCAACACAGTTGGGAAAAGGCTAGGCAGATAATGAACTGGCCAAATGTGGTTGTGGACGGCCTCTCTGTCGGACACTCCCGGGAATAAAAGCATTGTTATGTATTAGAATTCTAAAATAAAAAAAATCCCGCAAACATTGCCAGAAATGGTCTGCGATGACGGAATTCAGATGCGTAAAGAGGATGTTCTTAATTTAAACCATTGATTATTTACCACTCTTTCAAACATGAAAGGAATATGTAATTGAATTTTATGACAATACAATAAGAGATTCTTTTCCCTTCCTATGCGTATGGGCCAACATGCATTATAATAATCAACAGATGCATGTTATTGTAGCCAATGCGGGTCGGTTTACGAATGACGTCACTTATTGATAAATATTAGTTTGAATTTCCGACAAATAGGATAATATTACATTCTACATACGGCTGATTTAGGGCGCCTTGTGAATCGTGATACAATACACACGTGACGTAATGCGGGTTTTCAACGGAAATGGGATTTATGGGGGAAAGTCCCTATTATACCTTTTATCACAAATAATTACCAGAATAAAATACCATTTGGTACAGTTTCCAAGTATTATGTAAAATTACAATTTTATAAATAAAGTTTTTTGACAAAAGTAATATTTTTCTCTAAAAATCTAGAAAAAAGATCAGAAATCAATTTATACAATATAGGCTGGAGAACCAGCACGATCAGAGACCTTTAATGATTACTTAGGCCATCACTTAGTAAAGGTTTTGACAGGTTTGTCATACAAAAGTATGTCAAACCTTTACTAAGTAACGGCTTAAGTAATCATTAAAAATCTCTGAGTACCGCAGTTTGAATGTCATAAACACCAGATAGTCCGCAGAAACGCGTCCTCCCCGTGCCCTCTTTTCTTCCTAGTGTTTTAGCTGGAAAGATCAAGGGGCAGAACCAGCTTTGTTGCAAATGTACTAAAACTAAAATTACCTTATCAATAACTGCTGCAAAGCTGTACAGCGGTTTCTCCAGTAGCATAAAATCAACAGGTGTTTTATCCTCCCACTTTATAGTCATCGAAGAGTTATGATTTGTGATCGCAAAGATGATGGTAGGCACACTTCTTGTGAAGTCCCATATCTGGTGGACCGTATCATTCCAGCCATCCGCTTTGATATAAACAAGGGTTTCTTTTGTACAGGTATCACATCCTGGGTTGATTTTTGCAGTAATCTGTAAAAAAATACATAAGTAATAAATATAACTGCTACGTTGGTGTTGTGGTCACAATTCCTACCATTCCGCACTATGAACCTCGAGAAAGAGAAACAAATAAAAAAAATTCAACTTGGCCTACGAGGTAGACTACCTTATAGCCTCTATGGAATGTGAACTCCGCAATCCTTGTTCAGTTGAAATTACGGCCAATGCCAAATGGCCAAAAGCCTCGAGGGACACCTGTCAAGACTCTTTTGTGGTTGGATCAAGGGCCTGATTTAGAAAGCAGTAGGTACTATAAATTAACTAAAATTTTTTGGTTCATTAACTTTCTCATAAAATTATTAATTTATTTATTATTAGCCATTTGTCCCACTACAGGGCAAAGGCCTCTCTTCCCTTTTTCCACTTATCCCTATCCAATGATGTTGTTTGCCAATCCCAGCAAAAAGAATCAAGTTCGTCTCACCATCTTCTTCTTCACCCATTGTGTGCCCATAGAATATCTTTCACAATTTCTCATAGAATATCTTTCACAATTCGGTCAATGGGAAAATTACCAAAAAGGCTGGTAGCCATACAAATCTTTGGCTGAGAAATATGCCAGCACTCTCATCACAAGAAGATTCTCGCTGCCATCCTCATTATTGAAAAAAAAACTATTCTCTACTATTTGTCAAAGTTGGATCCTTCAGGAAAATTCTAGTGAATCTATTTACCTAATGGTAATGATGTACAAATAAACTAAATTATTGTAGGAATGTAGGTCACATACATTTAGATAAGGTCCAAATAACATAAACATTAGATTTCTAGGTTTAGTGGGAGGATAACACCGGAGAAACAGACCAAGGCTAAACAGTGAAGAGTCTTTAATAATATATTTGGTATTGAACCTTGAATAAAGATCTTAACATGAATTGTGAGGCCAGGAAAGTGAATTTGTAGTAAAAATATATATATAATGACAGATAAACTAACAATGAGCCATTATCACTGATCATTGCTGACCTTCGTCTTCTAAACACAAAGAGAAGCGAAACAAAAAAGGGGTGTCAACATCACACAGTCTTTGGCTTAGCTCAAATAATTTATGAAAACAAGAAAAAAATTGCTACTTCAACAAAACCCACCTTTCTGTCTTGTCCACACGCGATAGAAAATAAAAATCCAATTAATAAAACTATAATCTGTGAATGCATTCTTATCATTTTAGGAAACGATTTTTTCGCACACACAATACAATCAATACGGTATGTTATTGTTAATATGTCAGAGTCTCGGTGTCACAGTACAATAAACAAATGATAATGATATCGGCACGTGCACTCGGTACGACGACGGCAATTATTATTCCGTACACAATTGTACAATCAATAAATAATTAATAGCTTTCTCTCCGTATTTTTTGTTCGATAACCTCGCATGGTGCACTGCGTCATACTAAAATCCGGCAAATTTTAATATACTGTTTTGAAAATTAATTTTCAACGAGAATCATAGCTTAGCTATCAACGGCTCAACGCACTATGCTGTCTAATTTGGTCGGGCAATATCTGCATAGGCGTGGGCTGTCAGTTTCGTTTAGAAATATCATCAATAGCTGTCATTGCAGTCGACAGCACGGTCAGATGTTTTTTTTTTTGGGTTTTAACTTTTAATGACGATCGGATGTAAACTTGATCAAATTGTTGAATTATTTTGCAAAAAGTAGGTACATAAGTACTTACACTTCTTTCTACGCCATCTGTTTTTGGACCTGCTCGCGGCGATAGGATGTCGCGTGATGTCGCAATGAAAGTGTTAGAAATCAAACTACTGAACTGAATTTCATGAAATTTCTATGGGCCCAATTGGAGCGTGTATTACACATATAAGAATTTTCAAATTGGTTCATTAATAATAACATAGTTATGAGATAAAACACATTACAAAAAAATACTGAACCGAGCTTGATTTATGGGAACAATTGGAAAGTATACCCATCCTTTCATATAAAAAAAATACTTTTTCAAATCAGTTCTTAAATTAAATGACAGAGTTAAGGTACCTAACAAAAAAATACGAACCGATTTGATGATATCCTTTCATATAACTTTTTTAGATCGGTTCATAAATGTTGATTTTTGGGCAACAAATTAAAAACGAAGTGTCTTTTTGTAATTTTAGAATAACAGCTTCATGCAGAAAGTATTACAGACAGGTACAGGTACAAAACTATACCTTTATAAGTACCGTATCTTCAATACTATACGACAGGCTGTGTGGCGTCGGGGGTGGCGGTTGTTCGAAAGAGATACCGCGGCCTCGACACAAAGGGCTAAGAAGGAACATGGGTGGTTTTTAGTCAGCAGAAGTACGACACTCACTACCGTTCAGGCAGGTTTAGTAAAGTAGAGTAAAGATACGCAATAGCCCTGCTGCCCAGCAGGGCTATTGCGTATCTTCTAAAAGACAGTGGCTAACTATAGTGTCTATCAATTAACTGTCAAATGGTTCCATTTTGTTCTAAACCATAACCAATTTGACAGTTAAATCATGGAAAATATGATAGCCACTGACATTTAAAAGATACGCAATAGCCTTGCAGAGCGGGAGGAGTCATTTGATGATTTCCCCCCATAACCCCAGTGACAAGAGAAACATAAGTTTCGATATCTTCTTAGAATAATTTAGTATAAATACATTTATAAAACAAAGTCCTCGCGTCTGTCTATCTGGCTGCTCGCAATAAACTCAAAAATTATTGCACTGATTTTGATCCTGTTTTCACCAACAGATAAGAGTACTCTCGCAGAAGGCAATCATTTTATAATTTGAACGACATCCACGCGAGCGAAGCCGCAGGCATCAGCTAGTGTATAAATAAAACATTGATATGTAGTTTACAAAATATTTATTTACTCAGCAGTTTCACTGCCAGTATTTATTTTCTTCCTTTCCTCGTCATCGCTTAGCGAGTGTTGCCGTTTTTCATTCTTATTTTTAGAGTGTTTGTTTTGATTTCTATGCGCCTTTGTCATCTTCTCTTCTCCCACACTGTGATGAAAAGACACTAGATCAGAAAGTTATAAAAAATTGAATCGAGTTACTAAATAAATAAGTAATAGAGAATATTTTGTTGAAATATTTTGCAACTGGCAACATTTCTCTTCGTTCAGAAACATAATAACTTCAATGATGTTGCGCTAGTTTTATTTACTGGGAATCCAGGGCTTTTTTACTTCTTATAAATACATCATCTGCACATAGCCCTGCCTTTCGGTCTAAACTGATGCATCTAAATACGTGAAGTGACTGTCTATCTGACCTGCCTATCTACAACTCATTTTCGGGTAAACACGACACCCTTTGGCAACATTTTTTGGCTATAAGTTCTAGCCAAAAAATGTTGCCAAAGGGTGTCGTGTTTACCCGAAAATGAGTTGTAGTATAAGTATAACTGTCAATGATAAACAAAATTGGCCGCCGGGACTCAAGGCTTATTTTGCTTTCCAAGATACTCCGGGTAAGTCATACGATACAATATAATCACGTCTAATTTTCTTAACAAAATACTTACTTAACAGCTGCCCTAGTGCCAGGTCCCCAGTTGGGGGTAGGGTTGTACTGGAAGCGCAGCCGGCCGTCGCGCCTGCTGGTGGGGTTGGCGTCACCTCGGGTACTGAGGTCTATGTTCTGCGTTTTGATGTCCTGGGTCAGGATAAACCGGGCTACCGCATCTGCTGCTAGTCTGGATAAATAGATAAGAAGCTTGATAAACTTCTTGTTGAAACAACTTTCGGAGAGTAAACTAACTGTGGTAACATAAAAAAACCACTAACATAAAATCTGATTTCAAGGTGGATTCGCGGGAGGTTACCCAGGCTAATCAAAAGCTATTATTGTTGTGGAGAACCAACCCTAAGCTTTTCACCATAACGTTCGGTTATGGCCGACAAATGACATGCGCACGCCACCGTTAAAGCCAAGACACCTATTTAATTTTTAAACTTTGTAACTGCTTTTTAATTAATATTATATTCTATTACGAAATAGTTTCAAATAAAATAAAAGAATGCTGTTACGAGATATATTGTTTTAAACTAATGGACGATGACGAAAGCAATGACATATTGGTTATGTTGGAATCTCTATTTTTTTTTTGTAATTTTTAATTTGGCGTGGGAAGGGACGGCGTTTCATTAACGCTCCGGCGTACAAACGGTTATTGCTAATCAGTAAGAAACAATTCCCAATGCTGAAAAGATTAATTATGACTACGTTGTACATACTTAGCAGGTTTGGCGGGATGCGTCTTCTCCCAAGTCCGGATGATATCCCACACCACTTGGGAAGGCGCGGCTGTCTTTATCGACATTCGTGACGCGTGCGAGTACGACACTTTGTACCCTGAGTTCAGGAGCGCTGACCTGCGAATATTTATCAAGTTTAGTAAGATACCGGCGGACTGCCTCGTTGCTCGAGTGGAGTATTTCCATGAGGAATTTTTGAGGTTTTTTTTCCTGTTATTGCGAGAATTAGACAGAGGTGTACCTAATAGTAAACCCACAATTCGCCAGTAATTTTTAAGTCCCATGTAATAAGGGGCAAGCCTTTTGCCATCAATTAGGCATAAATCCAGACTCCGTGGCGGCTAGTGAATTTTTTTTTAAATTTTTTAAGTACATAAATAAATTGTTTAACAAAAAGTATTTCAATAAGTTTTTTTTAATTATAAATGTAAATCAAAAAGCGACTAGAGAGACCAAAGAGGCACCAAACGCTATCAAACCTAAAACAAAATTCATTGACATGCAAAATCCTAACCATAACTAAAATCTTAACCTTACCTCATAACCAACATCGGCATAGTCTCCAAGTGCACTCTGCCAAACAGTCTATCCATGGTATAGTACAACGGTACATCCTGTAACTCTTCCCTCACCATAGCTAGTACTCCTGCCAAGCGCTTGGCAGTTCCGAACAGTTCCTGGTTATCTTCCACATGGGTAAGGACTCGGGTCACAAAGCTTTCGTCGTGGATAGGTGCTGACCAGATTGGGCCGCCTAGCTGATGAAAAGAAAGTGATTTATAGTCATCTGGTTACTTGAGAGTATATTTAGTTCGGTGACTTGGCCCAGGATGTCTTTGCTAGATTTTTGTAAGTTGTGAAGTGTAACCTACACGATAAATACAATAGCGGCTTATAAGGGGCGAGGGGGTCTTTGCTTTGCTTATTTTTTGATGACATAGGGGATGAGGGGTCTAGATGGTTATTAGGTCAGTAGTAGTTATTTACTTTTTACACACATTGTCTATGCTTGAAAACGAAACGCATTTTAGTAATGCTAAAAGCTGATGTCCGCGTTATAATTATGTAGTGATTACATTGACATTTACTTACATGATGCCTCTGGTTACAATTCACACAGTGTTCTCCAACAGGTGGCGCTGCAGGCAAGTAGGCCTTCATTTGTGCTGGGTTCCTTTCTGAAGGGTTAGGTTTAAAACCGCCCAGCGGTTGTAGGGTTATGTTGTCGCAACCAGTGCATTGGTACACCATGGCTAGCTTGCTGGAATTTTTTTATCTATATTTCATCATCATCATCATCAACAGCCTATTAATGTTCCCACTGCTGGGATACAGGCCTCCTTTCTTTGAGAGGGAATGGACTATAATCTATCACGCGGACCCAGTGTGGATTGGTAGATGTCACATAATATGTCTTCGATTTTTTTTTATAACCCCTCCCGCTCCCCGCTCTGCCCAAGAGCGGGGAGCGGGAGGGGTTATTTGAGGATATACCACCCACCAACAAAAGAAGAAAAAGCTTGTAAATTGATAGTGTGACGCAAAGCACGTTTACCCGTTGGCCCTGCGGTCCTCATCTCTCTCAGATCGGATTGCCATCCCATCATAATAACTTCACACCAAAGTTGGTTGACCTTTGTTAAGATTGCCAGACCTAACAAATAAGAAGGCATTGTATTCTTGTTAGCACTGCTATGTGCTTACCTAGTAGTGTTCTTACAGTGAATAGCGCCGGTGAAGATTCTCACGAACACGCGGATGTAGAAGTCTGCAGATATACTGATCAGCGGGACTATGTAACGACCGTAGCGGTTTGCGTGCGATTCTATGCATTGCAGCATTATTCTTAGAGCCTAGAAGAAAAAAGTATTCTAAATAAAATATTCAGAAGCCCATTGCAGTCGGAGTTGGTAAGACCAAAAATTTTAATTTCGTCATGTAAAATCTGCATCTAATAATTCAGATGATTGGCATCAAATCCAGATTCACAAAAATGACTTATAGTGTATGTAATAGTTTTTACTTTCGTTATAATTTATGAAAATTCATCCTTTAGGGGGTAGGATAAATGCTCATTCTTTGCTGATGATAAATTCTACTGGGCACACATCTTGTATAGGAATAATTTTCAACTACATGATCTTCTCATAATTAAAATATTCACTCACCAATTCATGACAGCACTTAGTCTTCAAGCTAATAGCTCCATATTTAACATAACAAGTTTCAGGTGTGTTTCCTGCCAACACTGCCATGTCTGTAGCAGTGACCAGCAGCAAACCTCCTTCCTGCACACTTTGAACTGCTGCATCAAGGAATATGGAGGGGCACCCGTAAGGGTCGAGGTCTATGGCCACAAACCGCTTACAGTACTGCTTGTGTTTGTACATTAGCATGCTGGAAAAAAGTAGTAACAATGTAACTGACACTATCACTTCTGAGATATTGTGCGTGATTATCAAATACTAGCGGACGTCACGCAGTTTCACCTGCGTAGTTCCCGTTCCCGTGGGTATACAGAGATAAAAAGTAGCCTATGTCACCCAGGGATATTGTAGCTTCCCAATGGTGAAAGAATTTTTCAAATCAGTCCAGTAATTTTGGAGCCTATTTGTTACAAACAAATCTTTCCTCTTTATAATATTAGTGTAGACTGTGAGCAAATTTTTTCTCAGATAAATAATATGTTTATTTGATCATGGTGGAGTTTAGCATACCATGCACCTTAAGCAAAAGCCTTTTCAATCTAAGATTTGATCAGATTTTTTAAGATATACACCATCAATATCTTAGACTAACTTTTATGCAAATACTCAACATAAACTAGTAAGTTGACGCAGTATGTCTATTGCTTAGCTTTCTATACATAACACAATATCACACCTATAATTCCCAAGAGTTTGGCAGAGGCGTACCTATTTGTACAACAACATTTCCAGCTATATTTATGTCTGATGTAATAGGGGTAAGCTTATTCCTGTCAACCAGGAAAGGGAAAACCCCTATAACACTTAGCCAATAACACTTATCTGGGAATCGGACCTAGGACTTCATGCACAGCAGGAAGTACTGTAACAGTTTTACATAAAGTCTTACCAAGCATCATCCTGGCTGGTCTCAATCAAATCGTTCACATTATTATGCACAATATTCGCTTTGATAGTCTCCACTGCTTGCGGTGACAAGTCATTGGCAACTATCTTAGTGATATTTGGCACTTCTTTAGCATACCGGATGCTTCTCAGTCCAGTTGCTGATAGGGCTTCTAGTATTGTTATATCAACCTGAAAAAGGATTGAAGTTAGTAGATTAGGTAAGTCAATAGTCTCTTATGATGACCTGTGGACCCTTGTGGGGGATTGAGAACTTTGCTGTGATAATGCTATCTAATGGCAAATATAGAACATTCAAAGCCTGACCACCAGTCTTACCAATGGGTATGGTGTTACCCAGTACTAATAGGCTTATGGACGTTAGATAGGCATTAGCTCCATGTATAATACTGCTATTAAATTGCATCTGGTAAGAAGTAGGTCCCAACATAGTTGGTAAAAGGCTAGGAGGATGATCAGATCTTGTTGTTATTATAAGTCAATAAAATGAAACAAACCTCAGTATCAACTTTTTCTTTACATTTACTGTTTTCTGCATACTTTTGGTTTTTAACCAGTTGCTCAGCTTTATAGTCATTGGTAAATATTGTCAACACAGCTATGCTCAGGTCTCTGTTGAATTCTTGCACCGGATTATAAAAAACCTGATCAGTTTTGAGGAGTATTTCAGCTTTTCCTTCTTTTATTGACGTGTGCTTTGGAGCAGCATCCATTTTCATAATCCTCTGCAATAAAACAACAAGGTATGGTTAAATTCTTTGAGGTTAGCTATGTTTACGAAAGGTAAAGTCTAAAATTAAATAAGTTTGTATTATAAAATTTAAATAGAAACCTCTGAAAGGACTGTTGCTATCCTACGAAATTTAGTGACAATCATAAAGAATAGAAAATATATACAAAATTATCAGTCTTCCACTACCAATGATGATTTATTATTGAAATGTCAATGTCATATCATTCATTAACATTATGCCTTAGTGAGTGATGTCCGTTCTTAAATCCGGAATTTGTTTCCGAACGAATGCAGAAAAAACTATTATAGACATAATAAAAGAGAAAAAACCCATCATGTGTGTGCATTAATTTTTATCACGTTGTAATCAAGTTATGAAAATGATACTGTAATGTATTTACTATCTAAATCTCGTACGAAATATTTCATTGATTCATTGATTGCTACTACTCCGTGCGATTCGTCCAAAGTTAACAAAATAAAGAACATCCTTAAAAATCTAATGTCATGCATGTCATGTCATGTCATGCCATACTTTGACGTTTTATTAATCTCTCAATTTTTTTTGAAGAATCTGGAAAAATAACCTACTCATTACATTAATTGGTATACTTTAAATGGAACAGGGCATATAAAATTTACAGAACGGATACAAGAATAAAAAAATGCATACAGCCAGTAGTTTGTTGCGGAACAGCATCCTCAGTCCGAACTTGAAGTCATCTGTGGTTCGCAATGTAGCAAAAGTTGCATCACATAGTAAACCGGTGCAAAGGTTGTGTTATTCTGGGGTTGCTGGTGATAGGGGTGCGCGGATATGTAGTTATACTGGTAGTTATTTGAGTCTGAGTAAGCAGGTTGGATTTGGTAGGTATTTCTCGACAAATAAGAGTGATCCTCCCGAGGAGGACCCTGAGCATAAAGACGAGGCGCCACTGTTCAGCAGCCAGCTGCCAGCGACGGTAGCCGTGCCTGAGGTGTGGCCACAGGTGCCCGTCATCGCTATCAACAGGAACCCTGTCTTCCCGCGTTTTATCAAGCTTATTGAGGTTAGTTCTTAAAAATTAAAGTTAATTTTGAATAGGTTACTGAATGCAAAGAAAGTCTTTTAGGTGCAAATATATAATATATAATATAATAATATTCCACAACTATCACACAAATATAAAGGAAAGCTTTCTTTCTTTCTTTTTTTTTTTGTTTTTACCTAGTATTAACTGGTTTGTGTAGGTCAGATAGGCAGTCAATCCATGTAAAATACTGGCTGGTATTCAGCTGCATCTGGTTAGACTGGAAGCCGACCCCAACATAGTTGGGAAAGGGCTAGGCAGATGATGATAAAGGAATCTTTATAAAACTAAAAGTCATGTTCAAAAGTTATTTACACACTAGCTTTTTTTAGTTGATTTGCTCTTGGTATTTTAGAATGCACTCATGGAAACATTTTGAATGTAGCCTTTAACACTCGGGGTTAATGTAACATCCTGTTAGTGGAATATTTTAGGGAATTGGATCAGTAGTTCTGATGATTACTCTCTACATATAAAATAACAAACAAACTTTACCTCTTTAAAATCAATAAAAAAAAAAGAAGTATCCTACAGGCGATCAGGCTATATTTTTACTGTTCAGCTGGTTTTCAAATATAATTTATTTTCTAAGTATGGTAGTGGAAACAGATAATCAAATTTTATGGTTACACACAAAGGCACTTAAATAATAAGTATAACAACAGAACAAAAAAAAAAAAGAAAATGTGATGAACAAAAATTCTAACCTTTCCGCAGATATCAAACCCAGCTTTAATAGATTTAATAAGACGTAAAGTGAAACTCAACCAGCCATATGTTGGTATATTTCTACGTAAGAAAGAGGATGACAAGTCCGATGTTGTATCAAGTTTGGATGACCTGCATCAAGTTGGCGTATTTGCTCAGATCCATGAGATGCAGGATATGGACTATAAACTGAGGCTCGTTGTGATGGCTCACAGACGTATCAAGATTACGGGACAGTTTATTGAAGATGAGATTGAAAGTGGGCCGGCTGGTGAGTTGCTTTGAAGGTTTACTATTTTGAAGGGTTTGGTTTACTCCTAAGTCATTGCATCATATCTTCTTCTTAGTGATAAGTGGAATTGTTTTATATTTGTACACCTCAATCCTTTGCGAATCCTCTTTGCCTGACTGGGCGAGAAGTAATTTTGTTGAATTGTTGAACTTGTTGGATTTGAAAGATCTGACAAACTTACAAAACATCTCTATCAAATGAGCAGATTACAACCCTTTTATATCTTGATAACAGCAAGCGTGTAAGTCTATAATCCCTTAAAAGGTTAGACAGAATCATACCTCATACATGTACACCAACATTTCAGTAGAGTAATGTAAAGTTGCATGTAATGGAGGGTCAGCCTATTGCCATCAACTGGGCCCAAATCCAACGTCCTAGAAATGGAAACAGAAACCAAGATTTTATGCTTAGCTAGACAAACAAGACCAAGATTACGTTTCCTGTCTTATTTGTGATTCATTTTTCACCCAAAATCATCACACCCTCATATACCAACTTCATTTCTGAAATGCAAAAATCATTTCAGAAATGAAGTTGAAGTTTCCGCTATTTAACGTGGAGCTTAACGTTGCCCGCGAAGAGTCTGATGCGGAGCGGCGACGGCGCAAGTACCGGAACACCAGGAAGCAGCAGCAGGCTTCCAAGGAACCGGAGACTGCTGAAGAGCCTCCTACCAAAGAGTCAAAGAAACCAGCTCCCGATCAGGTGATGATGGCCAAAGTGGAGAATATGGTGCATGAGAAGTTCCAGCAGACAGAGGAAGTGAAGGCCTTGACACAGGAAGTTATTAAGACCATCAGGGATATTATTAACTTGAATCCTTTATACAGGTTAGTTTTGTATATTTTTGTTTTCTTGTTTATTTCCTCAATTTTAACATGTTCGTTCATCTAGGAAAAATGGACTTTTGACTAATAAAGACAAAATCAGCATAATAATAGCTTTCACACTGCTGGGACACAGACATCCTCCCTTTGAAAGGGAGTGGTCCATTATCCACCAGTCACCACACGTGACCAGTGCTAGTTGGTGGAGGTCACATGTCTCTGTTGTCCTCATCAGTAAACGTTTTTATGACCGTTTTTACTGGTGACCCTGGTCTCAACTGAGGTCAATAGTCACTGGCCATGATTCCATGGCATGCTATCAGACTATTATCTAACAGTACTTGAGCGTACAACCTTCGTGAAAATGAAATGCGACAATGTCGTGTCATTGGTGGTAGCCTTATTAAGCTCATAGTCAAATACAGTTGTATGGAATTCAATTGACACTCAAGTGGGACAGTGGCTTGTTTCTGTTATAGGTAGTAAACCAAGTATTAATCACTCAAAGTCAACTATTAAGGTCTCGCCGTCCTTAATTCCCTCAACACCCTGTGACGCTTTCAGCGACATTAAGAGATTAGGCTAGATTGTTTACGGACTAGATGTGGATTGTTGAAAGCGATATCATTGCAATAGAATCGCCGATCAAGATGCGACAAATGTGGTGTTATATATTCGACTTAAGCTAACCGCGTCCGACAAGTGTGGTTTCTCGCTTGACCCTCAATTTATGGTCTTAGTCTTATCGTGTTGATGACAATCTTATTAAATGCGACGGTGCGACCCTGCATTTGTCTTCGAGTTTGGAACTTCCATCGGTTCCAGTTATCTACAGTCATCATTAGCAAATCAACCCGGAATAACCCTACTGGGCATCAATGGGTCTCTCCTTTTTTGCCACCACATTTCCCAGTCCTGTGTGTCCCTTATCCAGGTGTTCTCTATGGTAATATAAAACCTGATGAAATTGTTTAACCTTCAATAACTAACATCAGTTACAGTTATTTATGGTTACTTAAACAATCTCTTGCTTCACAGAGAATCCTTACACCACATGTTGGCACAAGGTCAGCGAGTGATCGACAACCCGGTGTACCTGTCAGACTTGGGCGCCGCTCTCACTGGCTCGGATCCCACGGAACTGCAGGCTGTTCTTGAGGAGATGGATGTGAGTGAACTTATTCGATAAAGATGCATTAGAACCGCCTGTGCTACGGCATGTTCTCAAAGGAAAATTTAAAGCAAAAATACAGTTCTAAGGCCAAACATCCCGGGCCGCGGGTAGTCCACCGGTTATGGGCCGCGGGTAGTCCACCGGTTATCGCGGCCTCGACATAGAGGGCGAAGAAGGAACATGGGTGGTTTTTAGTCAGTAGAAGTCTGACACTCCCTTTCGCTCTGCCCAAGAGCGGGAGGGGTTATTCGATGATTTTACACCCACCAAAAAAAAAAAAAAAAAGGTGTCAGTACAAAAAAATGTTTTTAATGTCCCATGTATTAATAACAATCACATTTTTTATATGCTAAAACACCCTTAAAAACCATTTTTCATTACTTATACTCTGAAAGTAGGTCATAAAATGCCTGCGGAGCGGGTTGAAAGTACTACTTTTCAGCCCTAGGGAGAATCGCTTTCAACTGTTGACAATTTTTACATTTTTATTGAACCATGTTCCAACTTTCAGCCACTCAATTACAGCGCGATTTAAAATTAAAATAACATAACAAGTTCATAAGAATAAAATTATATTATGACTTCATATAGTTTAGTTTTAACTATATCTCTAAAATGACATAGATTTAGACAAAATCTTTGCCATTTTTATTAATGATCAACATGAAAATTACTGGCTGTATAGCTGGACGACCAGAGGACAAAAAAAAACAAAATAAGCGGAAAAGCGACAACACTGTTTTTTTCTGTATTTAATAACTTATGTTCTTATTTTCCTCGTATTCGTAATGAAAAGCAGTGTTTACCTCGGGTAAATTACTTATTTAGTCCCTCGAACTATTAGCGCCCTCACTACGTTACAAGCGCCAAACCCCGTCTCGAGACTAAATAAGTAATTTTCGCCCCTTGGATAACAATGTACTATTTCTAGGCGTCATTCCGAATCGAATGAGCTATCGCACATATTTTTAGGAGCTTTACTTCTATTTAACACGTTTTTGAACTATTAGTTCTTTGAAATAACATAACAATTTCGTGAATTTTTAACAGTAGTCAAAGAGCTAATTCCGGAAGGAAACACCCAATAACACTGTCCAAAACGGGAATCGGGTTTTATCTGTGATATTCTAAGCTACAGAAAAAAATCTTGTACAAAGTTAGAAAGAAACTTACTATTAGTAATGCAAAGATTGTCCAATAGAATAACTGACTAATAACTCTTTAAACAAGACTTCCATTTCCTCCACAAGATACCAAAGAGGCTGATGATGTCCCTCTCGCTCCTGAAGAAGGAACTGGAACTGTCCAAGCTGCAGCAGAAGATAGGCAAGGAAGTGGAGGAGAAGGTCAAGCAACAGCACCGGAAGTATATCCTGCATGAACAGCTTAAGGTCAGTGCTAGAGGCTTTAATGATCTTTGTTAAACAGTGAACTTTCAAAACGAGTCACAACTGGCGCTGTTTATTTTGATATTTTTCTTTGTGTCTGCAAACACACGGTAAAGTGTGACAACATTACCTTTTGAATCGCCCACGCCAAGCCACAAATTCAGCACAAGATCCTACAAACAAATACTTCATCATCCAGAATATTCTAGAATTCCTTTATTTTTTAAATACGTCGCCGACGGTGGTGTGTTGGGCAAGTTTACATTTATTGGCTATATTCGTACGTGTTGCTCAAAAGTTTAAAAATCTCAAACATTCCAACATTACATACATTCATAAACACAATTTTTAGGCAAAACTACAGATGCTATCTGCTATCTGCTACGATCTTTACATAGTTTGCTTCATCCATCTAGTCTGGTGATACTCACAACAATGCGTTTATGATCATAGTCAAGTTTTGAGTTTATCAATAACTCTGGTGTAACTTGAACACTTCAATTTGAAGAATTCAAGTTCCTACATTCGTTTTTGACAGTTTTTGACTTCCTCAACAGGTGATCAAAAAAGAGTTAGGTCTAGAGAAAGACGACAAGGACGCGATAGGCGATAAGTTCAAGGAACGTCTAGCTGACAAGCAGGTGCCGCAAGCGATACAGACTGTCATCGACGAGGAACTCAACAAACTCAACTTCTTGGAGAGCCATAGCTCTGAGTTCAAGTAAGTTTTTTTAAATCATGGCAATAATAGGGATGTTTACTGACTAAGAAAAATATGATTCTAATTAGTCCACCTGTTCAATTATCGAAAAATATTGGATACGTATGTTTTGTTTAATCAAATCAATAAAAATTTACGAAGATAAAACGCGTCAAAGATTTGAGTGGGGGTTTGTGACGTCACTCACCGGAAAAAAATGTCAAGGAATTCATTAATCAATTTACCCTCATAATATTTAACAGAAGTTGTGTATGTATTCGTGGTCGCCAATCGAGAACCTTTCTTTCCCATCGGTTGTCGGTTCTTCGAGCGATGTGGCCTGCCCATTGCATATTCTGAGAGCCCGGAAGACGTAGCGTTGGTAGGCCTCCCGCCAGGTGGACTGACTACATCGTGAGACTTGCGGGCAAACAGTGGATGCACCCGGCGTTGCCGCTCTTTATGGCGTTCTATGGAGGAGGCCTTTGTCCAGCAGTGGACGTCTTATTGCTGTAGATGTGTATGTATTTCCTTTTTACTCCTAAAAACAAAATATAATCAATAATCCTTTACCTTCTCAGCGTCACCCGCTGCTACCTAGACTGGCTCACCTCCCTACCTTGGGGAGTGACCTCTGAAGAGAACCTCAAGCTAGAAGACGCCCAGGTTATACTGGACCAAGACCACTACGGTATGGACGATATTAAGAAGAGGATCTTGGAGTTCATCGCTGTGTCACAGCTGAAGGGCTCTACGCAGGGAAAGATTCTGTGCTTCCATGGACCTCCTGGTGTGGGGAAGACTAGTATAGGTAAGTTTTAAAGAAAGAAAGAAAACATATTTATTTAGCACATGCCACAAGTGCACACATCAAACAATAAAAAATAGAACTATACTAAAATATTAACAGAAAAAAAACTGTGTGTGCATCTCACGGTTGCGCCAAATAGGACCAGGCGGTCTAAAATGGCCACTTTAGTAGATCATAATATGAATTGCGTAAAAAGCGTTAAATGGGCCTTTCATAATAGTTACTGCGTCTGTGACCATTTAGGAAAATAGATCATCATAGGAAAATAATATGAATTGCGTTTAAATTGGTAAAATGGCCACAGACGCAAAAAATTTCGAGTTTTCCTTTGGAGTTTCTTGCCGGTTCTTCTCCTTAGGAATCGACCAATGCACCGAACCGTGCACCTTTTTGTCGACGTTTTATAAGTGCCCATGTAGGCCTATGTGAAATAAAAATATTTTGACTATTATGAAAGCCTAGTTCAGCAAACTGCCGAGCAGCTTGGGCTGTCGCTGGTTTTCAACTGGCCCTGAGATGGTGATGTAATGAACGTAAAACAGTTTAGTTCTTTGTGTTTATAAATATGTACATGTATGAGTAGGTACTTATATATGTGAAATAGATGTATAATAATGACACAAAAAAAAATACTTAGTAAATAAAATAAAAATATTTAAATCTGTTTCGCACGCTTTCAACTTCCAGACGCTGTTACGAATCCGTGCACCTCGTTGCTTATAATAATTTATTTATGTTTATAGGATAGTAAAAGTCTCCCACTATGTATTTGGTCATACAAGTTTACAATCCCATATTCTTGAATTATGGTTAATCTGATTGTTTTATATTTGTTGTCGTTGATTTTTAAGTTATTTTTCAACAACTCCATGCGTGTAATGCCAAATGGTTACACAAAGATTTTGCCAGTTAGTATTTGTAAATCTCGGTAATACGAGTCTTAAAGTTAATTAAACATTTACTACCGTGAGAAAAGCTTCTATGTAATATTCTTCTCGATACTGCACCCTCAAACTTACAAAACATTTCAGTCAACATTGGCGTAAATCAAGTCAAATTAAATCTTCCCTCCCTAACAACACCTTTAATTCCAGCTCGTTCGATCGCCCGCGCCCTCAACCGGCAATACTTCAGGTTCTCAGTGGGCGGTATGACCGACGTGGCAGAGATCAAGGGCCACAGACGTACTTACGTGGGAGCTATGCCGGGCAAGCTGGTGCAGTGCCTCAAGAAGACTGGCACGGAGAACCCTCTGGTGTTAATTGATGAGGTGGATAAGATTGGCAAGTGAGTAGCTGGTGGATGAATTTTAAAGAAATTTGATGATTTCAAGTAGACATATAGATAGATTTAGATATCACGATCCGTATGAAAACCTAGCGTGCCATTTTTTGACTATCTACTATGACGTCATAAGCTATTTAGTTACTATGTAAACAAGTGACTATACAAAATAGACAATGTTTTTTGTTCTTTAAATGACTAGAATATAGTAGTTGACTGACTAAACAAAATATGATTCTGTTTAGACCGTCTGTTAGATTATCAAAAAACATTGGATACGTGTTTTTTAATGCATCAAATTAATAAAAATTGACGAAAATAAAACGTGTCAAAAATCTTGAGTGAGGGCTGGTGACGTCACTTTCTGGTAAAAAATGTACCAAACTATGACGTCGCACGACTTTTCGAAGCACTGTATCGTCATCAATTATTGTTACGTGAAAAAAAAAATACCGTGTCCAATATTATTTGGAAATCAATCTGACGGACTAATCACATTTTTTTAATCAACTACCTTAGTAAGTTCTAGAGTTGTAAATGGCGTAACGTTTTTGTTATAAAAACATTTTTTTGCTGCGACAGTAACCTTGTAAAGTATAAAATACTTTAACCGGGGAGGTGTTCTAGCGTTATCTAGGTTTATCTATTTTCAATTTAGTTTTTTTTTTGTGTTTTACCTTCTTGGATTTTGAATAAAGACTTATTATTATAAATTATCTGTGATTAAATTAATATGAAACGTCCGGGCTCATTTACGGAGACGTTGCGCATTGTGCGCCGCATTAAATTCAAACATATGACCATGTATGAGCGTTTACGGAGAAGCGCGTATTTGTCATCGCCACCGGCACGCAGAAAAATAAAAAGAATCCTTTCTCCATTCCTAGGGGCGTCCACGGTGACCCATCATCAGCCCTCCTAGAACTGCTAGACCCGGAACAGAACGCGAACTTCCTGGATCACTATCTGGATGTGCCGGTGGACCTCTCCAAGGTGCTGTTCATCTGTACCGCCAACGTTGTGGAGCATATACCTGAACCATTGAGGGATAGGATGGAACTTATTGATATGTCTGGTGAGTTCTGTGAATTTAAAAATGTTTGACTTAAATCGTGAGTTGTAGCTGTTGTAGGTATTTTGGTGATAAAACTTAAAAATAAAGTTATTTTATACCGGAACGATGTTCGCAACTGCACGTCCAAAGCGCGTATTTTGATTAAAATTACAAATTGCGGGGTTTCTAGAAGATCTGCAATTATTAAAAGTAGCAATACTGCGGTACTCATATATTTAATGATTACTTAAGACGTCACTTAGTTAAAGGTTTGACATACTTTTGTATGACAAACCTGTCAAAACCTTTACTAAGTGATGGCCTAAGTAATCGTTAAAGCTCTCTGAGTGCGGCAGTAAAAGATTAGAGATGTAATTGTAGTCTTAATAAATAACTATTGTATTTTTCGGAGGAAAAACAAACGCCATAAAAATGTTTAAGCGAATATCAAACCAATATTTTTTTTGCGCAGTATTCTGGTAATATCGGCATTTGAATCTTTAAGGTTCGCTACACATCGGAAATATTTTCAATGCTGGTAGTTTTTTAAGAGTAGACCGACGTTTGGCGCGATTTATTACCCACAAAAAACAGCTTTCCATTTCCTCTTTAAACCAGCTAATCTTCCACTTTTATTTCAGGATACGTGGCCGAAGAGAAACTCGCGATAGCCCAACAGTACCTGGTCCCGACTGCGCGCAAGAACTGCGGCCTCACCGACGCACAGCTAGACTTGACGGCCGAGTCGCTACATACGCTCATCAGGTCCTACTGCCGGGAGAGTGGCGTTAGGAACCTGCAGAAACATATCGAGAAGGTATATTTCTTTTCAATACACTTCGACTTGACGGCCGAGTCGCTACATACGCTCATCAGGTCCTACTGCCGGGAGAGTGGCGTTAGGAACCTGCAGAAACATATCGAGAAGGTATATTTCTTTTCAATACACTTCGACTTGACGGCCGAGTCGCTACATACGCTCATCAGGTCCTACTGCCGGGAGAGTGGCGTTAGGAACCTGCAGAAACATATCGAGAAGGTATATTTCTTTTCAATACACTTCGACTTGACGGCCGAGTCGCTACATACGCTCATCAGGTCCTACTGCCGGGAGAGTGGCGTTAGGAACCTGCAGAAACATATCGAGAAGGTATATTTCTTTTCAATACACTTCGACTTGACGGCCGAGTCGCTACATACGCTCATCAGGTCCTACTGCCGGGAGAGTGGCGTTAGGAACCTGCAGAAACATATCGAGAAGGTATATTTCTTTTCAATACACTTCGACTTGACGGCCGAGTCGCTACATACGCTCATCAGGTCCTACTGCCGGGAGAGTGGCGTTAGGAACCTGCAGAAACATATCGAGAAGGTATATTTCTTTTCAATACACTTCGACTTGACGGCCGAGTCGCTACATACGCTCATCAGGTCCTACTGCCGGGAGAGTGGCGTTAGGAACCTGCAGAAACATATCGAAAAGGTATATTTCTTTTCAATACACTTCGACTTGACGGCCGAGTCGCTACATACGCTCATCAGGTCCTACTGCCGGGAGAGTGGCGTTAGGAACCTGCAGAAACATATCGAGAAGGTATATTTCTTTTCAATACACTTCGACTTGACGGCCGAGTCGCTACATACGCTCATCAGGTCCTACTGCCGGGAGAGTGGCGTTAGGAACCTGCAGAAACATATCGAGAAGGTATATTTCTTTTCAATACACTTCTTCGAAAAGTGGCTCTTATTGCACTACGATTAGGTTCGACATGCAATGTATTTCTCACGCGTGCGTTTTTCTTATTTTTCCGCAACCAAAGGCGGGATACCTAAACTAAGTTCAAATTGATTAAAACATGGGAAATTTAAAATAAATCATCACCGACTATAGAGTCGGCGGTGTTTTTTTTTTAAATATTCTCTTTTTGATTTGCGTCTTTGCAGATCAAATATTTTTTTAATGTAAAAATTGTGTTTATAAAAAGAATACAAAAAAAATAAACATGAATATTTTTTTTTACTTTTATGAACAAGTAAACAGTGATTTGTGTGCTTAATTAAAAAATATTTGAATTTATATTTTTCCTGTGAGGCTGTTTAGCGGATTCATACCTTTGCTTCTTCTTCAACCTGGCGAAATCAAACCGCGGAAAAAAGCAAATTAAATCAACACCTCCTAAAAATACTTATCGTTTTATTAGTTCATTTCTTCGAAAGTGTATTGAAAAATTGATACAGGTGGGAATTAGTTATTGCATTTCGCGACCCCATGAACACCCTCAAATCTGCCTCGAATGCAATAACAAACTTTTCGCACTTGTATCAAAATGTACTATTGTATACCTTTACGTTTCATTACAGCCGTCTTCTTCCGTTACGCGCTTACTTGATAGGTACTTGCAGTGCAGTGCCTAAGGTTTAACATTACGGCAGGTTACGGCAAGCAAAAATCGTAAAGTTGATGGTTATGGGCAGTTGAAAAGAAAATATTTAAACTACTTTCCTCATCGTCACTGCTGTTACATTAATAATAATAATAATAATATTCTACAACTATCACACAACGCCATCTAGTCCCAAGCTAAGCAGAGCTTGTGTTATGGGTACTAGACAACTGATAAACATACTTATATATTTCTAAAAACATACATATTATAGATAAATTACACCCAGACACAGAACAAATGATCGTGCTCATCACACAAACATTTGTCCTGGGTGGGAATCGAACCCGCGACCTCCGGCATAGCAGTTAGGGTCACTAACCACTAGACCAACAGGCCAGTACAGATAAACAGCATTACAGATAATTCCACGTTCCCTTCCTCAGATTTGCCGCAAAGTGGCGTACAAGATAGTGAAGCAAGAGACAGAGACGTTAAGAGTGACGGACGCGAACCTGTCGGACTTGGTGGGCAAGCCGACGTTCAAGCACGATCGGATGTATGACGTCACGCCGCCGGGAGTCGTTATGGGGCTAGCGTGGACTGCTATGGGTGAGTGTGGCCACATTCTTTAGGAAGACTTTTATTTTGAATCTCTGTAGTAGTTTGTTGGTTCTCAGCATCGATTAATAGTTAGGTTTTGAGCATGCGTTGACTAAATGCTCATGGTAAACACAAAACACCATGTTTACAGACATACTGCATTTACTGTAGTTACTTGAAATACGTTTTAGCAGCAAATTAATTTTGACTTGCATAGCTAGGTTTCAAAAAACGTAATCTGATAATATCTGAATAAACTTGGTTCCATAAGCGTTAACACAGTTTACTATTGCTGCACTAAGATTATGGACTTCCTTGGCCATTCTTCTCCATATAAAGGAAAGAGTAACTACAGTATGTACTCTGTAGTATGTCCAATAGGGTATTTCAAAAAAAAAAACTTATTAGTCCGTATGTTAGATTATCGAAAAATATTGAAAACGTATTTGTTTTATCAAATTAATAAAAATTGACGTAAATAAAACGTGCCAAAGATCACGAGTGAGGGCGTTTGACGCCACTTTGTGGGTAACCTTGTGACGTCACACGATTTGACGCGACTTTTCCATGCACTCTGTATCGTCTTCATCTTTTGTTTAAGTGAAAAAAAAAATACGTGTCCATTATTTTTTGATTATCTATCTGACGGACTAATTAGATTTTACCATTTACCAGAAACAATTTTGTGTTTATGTTAATTTAAAACTCCAAATAAAAGTAAAATTGTCCGTTTCCCCTGCAGGTGGCAGCACTCTGTTCATAGAGACGGCAGTCCGCAACGCCGCCACAGACGACAAGGCTCCGTTCGGGTCACTGGAGCTCACGGGGCACCTCGGTGACGTCATGAAGGAGTCGGCGCGTATCGCACTCACTGTCGCCAGGAACTACATGGCTGAACACTATCCTGATAACAAGTTCCTGAACACTAGGTGAGGGTCACGCTTTTGCTTTTGGGCCGCGGGTTGTACACTAGTTATCGAGGCCTCGACATAGAGGGCTAAGAAGGAACATTGGTGGTTTTTAGTCAGTAGAAGTCTGACACTCCCTTTCGCTCTGCCCAAGAGCGGGAGGGGTTATTCGATGATTTTCCACCCGCCAAAAAAAAAAAAGGTTCAAGCTTTTCCATCGGGGCTGCGAGTTGTTCGAAAGAGATACCGCGGCCTCGGTACAAATACAAAATACAAAATACAAAATGCTTTATTCGGAAGAAATTTGTTACAACAATGGGTGGTTGTGATAGGGGACTCCTTTTAAGCAATTTTTGCCTGTGTTAGGAGACCCCGCTCTTCCATAGCAAAATAATTACAAATAGTAACAAATGTGGTAAACTTAAACTATAATTGAAAACTTATTTCTAACATTATTCTACATTTTTAATTTAAGAAAAACTAAAAATAAAAGAAAATCAATATCAAAAACAAGAAAAATATTGTAAAAGTGTATGTGTGATGAGTGTGCATGGGCGTGTGGGCGTGCATGAGTGTGAGTGTGTGCATGAGTGTGTGTGTGTGTGTGTTTATGTTTTTTTTTTTTTTTTGTGCCAGTTTTTGTGAGATTGCATGTATGTGTAACCTGTTGTTATTATGTATCTTGCTATTTAACATACTGTAGAAGTGCCTCAGTCTCTTCATACGTGAGTTTTTTGATCCAGTTTGTTACGGTTTTCTTACAATCATATGTGCTTTTGGTGTATATGCAATTTTTTTTGTTTATCTTATTGTATAGCTCAGCAGAGCGTTTATTGAATTGTCTGCATGCAAAAACGGTTTTAGTCTGGGAAACTGGTGCTACTAAGTCTTTCCTTCTTTTGGTTAATTTTTCTGGGTCAAAGGGTAGGGTTTTATGTTTTTTCAAGACGGTTTGTATAATATACAACTTTCTTATCGAGATTATGTTGCTGATAGTATAAAGGCTACTTGTAGGGTATAATATGCTTTTGAAGTACATAATCTTAATAAGAGCACGCTGGGCGCGCTCTAAGTATATAAGTTTGGTTTTATTTGCACCTCCCCAGACCGTGATACAATACAGTAAAACCGATTGCACCAGAGCCAAGTATACCTCATTCAGGATGTTTCTAGTAGATTCACGTTTACTGTTTATATCTATTGGAGCAATGTGACGGAGTGATTTAAATATCCAGCTCAGTCTCCGTACTCTATTTGTAACCTGTTCTAAATGCTGGTACCATGATAGTCGTTGATCAATTACTACACCCAGGTACTTAGTCTGCGAAATTTTGGAAATACATAGACAGGCACAATATCTGTTTATTGGCTCTCCGCAAACATGAATTATTATGTTAAAATCGTCACTTGGTTGTGTTCTGTTACTCACGCTAAAGCATACGTAATTCGTCTTGGATGTGTTTAGCGTGAGCAGGTTATTATTGAGCCAGCTGGCAACTTGGGCCATACCCATCTCTGTTTTTAGTTTTACGTCATGCCACGAGTTCCCAGTAAAAACGACAGAGGTGTCATCGGCATACGAAAAGATTTTTGCATTTTCGATTTTCATGTTGCATAGGTCATTAATATACATGAGAAAAAGGGTAGGGCCCAGTATACTTCCCTGTGGGACACCATATGTCACCTCCGCGTCTTCACTGACATATTCTTCCATCTTGACCCTCTGCCTCCTTCTTGAGAGGTAGTCCTTGAATAATTTCAGAGGGATATCTCTTACTCCAGCATTTTCGAGTTTGTTCACAAGGTTTGGGACAGAGACGGTGTCAAATGCTTTTTTAAGGTCAAGAAAGACCGCTAAGCATTTATTTCCAGCATCAAGGTGTTCAGTGACCAGAGAACTTAGAGCTGTAACCGCATCCTCCGTAGATAATCCTTGCCTGAAGCCAAACTGTTGGTTCGATAGTAAACTGAATTTATTTAAGTACTGAGTTAATCTGTTATTAATAAGTTTTTCAATTATTTTGGATATTGACGGAAGTATAGAGATAGGTCTGTAGTTATTGACATCGTCTCTGTCCCCCCCCTTATGTACTGGAGTAATAATTGATTGCTTGAGCAGCTCAGGGAAAATGCCTTTTTGAAAGCAAAGGTTCGCAAGATGGGTTATTATGGGAACGATATCATGTCGCGCAAACTTTAGAAATTTAGTAGAGACTTTGTCCCAGCCCGGGGCACTGTCAGATTTTAACCCCATCAGTATTTGATCTACTTCCTGAGGATCAGTGTCTAAGAGTACAAAAGTATTGCTCTGCGCAGGTTGGTTGACAGCTTGTTTATTATTAGTACTTGGCACTATTTGCTGAGCTAACAGTTTACCAACGTTGGCGAAGTGATTATTGATAAAATTAACTGATTCTACAGGCGATGTCCTAATATTTAGCAATTCGGTGTTACGTTCTTTAATTTTATTAGAGTAAGTTAGGTTCTTTATATTTTTCCAGAGAAGCTTCCCAACTTACCAACCTTACCTTACCAACTGATTTGACTAGCAAGTTCCTTTCATATTTACGTTTTAATTTTTTTATAAGTGAGTTACAATGATTTCTATATCTAGTGTAGGTTATTTTTAGAGTTTCGTTATGTGGATTAAGCCTGGATTGTTTCTGTAATTTGTTACGATTTCTTATGCAACGTAAAATGCCTGTGGAGATCCACGGTTTTATTATTTGTTTGCTGTTAGGTATTTTACGAGAAATAGTATTTCTTTCTATGGTGTTAGCAAGTATGTTTATGAGTAGGCAGGTAAGTTGATTTGGATCATCACAAAAGAGAAGTTCCGCTAAATTTTGTTGCTGTAGATCTTTTAATGCTTGTTCAAAATTTGTAATTGTTGTAGTTTTATTTGAATGTAGAGTGTTTTTAATTTTAGACAAAGACAGAAATGTAGTATAATGGTCAGTTATTGTCGTATGTAATATGGCAATAAATGGAGATATTTTTTTTAAATTAATTTTTAGCATAAAGTGGTCTAAACAATTACTTTCCCTCGTAGGTAGTGTATGACCTGAGAGTATTCCATGCAATGACAACATATTTTGATAGTGATTTCTGTTTTTATGTTCATGAGATGACTCTGTATCTTTAGCTCTAATGTTAATGTTTATGTCTCCTGCAATAATAATGTTTTTGCTTGACTTCAGTTTATCTAAGTGAGTACTAAGGGAATTTACGAAACTATCTATATTTGAATTTGAGGGGGAACGATAAATACATAAAATTATATTATTGAGTATTTCCAGTTGGAGACAAGACGCTTGTGATATTTCAATTTCTTGTACTTTAGGTTTTAAAGATTGTTTCACGTATACAGTTACCCCATCATTTTGGTTTAGTTGGCGAGTAGTAAAGTAGGTTAAATAATTGTTAAGTTGGGGCAATGGTTTATTGGGACTAAGTCTACATTCTGTCAGAATTATAACGTCTGTTTCGAATTTAAAATTAGATAGGTTGAGTATAAAGTCGTCAAAGTTACAATAAATACTCCTTATATTTTGGGAAATAATAGTGAGATCGTTTCTGTTGATAAATACATGCTTATCTAGATCTGAGCTATTGCATTCGACTGTACGCGCCACCTCGAAGTTGTCTATTTCATTAATGGTAAGAAATGTGTCAGTCATGAAGGTTTTTATAAATAGAATATAAGTTATTGATTAGGTAAGCGTTTTGAATAGGTCTAGTTGCTTTAGAAAGTTTATAAATTGTATTATAGTTTATGGAATCTTGAGGCTTTATTTCTGACAAGATACTTGAGTATGTACAAAAGCTGTAAGAATAGTGAAAGAAGTGTTGGTGTGTGTATGTTTGAGATGTATGGTGATTGTGTATGTGTGAGTGTATGGGAATATTGTGAATAAGTAAAATTAGGTAATTTAGGTTTAGGTCTACAGTACTGTAGTTAGTTGACGTAAATGTGCACAGTCTTACAATACCTGAAGTTGATATCAATTTCCTGATAGAGATTGACAATAAAATTTTCTTAAGAAAAAACCAGGTGTACATGAGCTCACTGGTCAACAGTCATTGTTTTAATAAGAGTTTATGAATTTGTTCTTCGCAAGTAATGGTTATTGTAGGCGCTTGTTCATCCTTCTTTATATAGACTTTGCCGTATGCTGTCCAACAGAATTTGTAGGCTCCTGCCCTCGTCAAGTCTCTAGCAAGGAAGTGTAGGCGTGATCCTTTCGGGGTTAGGTGCTCCGATAGGAAGACAGGGGTGTCTTCTTGGGATTTAAAGCCCAGGTGCTTACAGCATAATTTGGTCTTGTTTTTTATATTATAGGCCTTACCCAACTTCAGTATCTCAGTCCTCAGTAGAGCAGATCCAGTTTCAACAATGATTGGGGTATTTTGCGAATCTGTGTTTTTACCGCGTACTCTATAGATGTCTCTAATGTCATATTTACCAATATTACAGGTTAAGGTACGAGCAAGACTCAAAACCATTTCTATTAGGTCTTCTTTGCTTTCATTGCTCTTTTTTGGCACATTCTTTATGACAAAGTTTGTTTTACGTCCACCCATTTGAAGGTCCTCTATCTTATTTTCTAAGAGAGTTATTTGCTTTTTGTCTTCTTTGGTCTGAACCTCCATTTCTAGAATTTTCTTTTTTAGTTCTTCGTTTTGTTCAGTTAAATACCTGATCGAGCTCTCTATGCTAAGGTTCGACTGTTGAATCTCCGTTAAAGTTGTGGTCACTATTTTTATCTCATCGCTATGTTGTACTGAGAAAAGAGTCATCATCTTCTTGATTTCCAACTTAAAATCATCCAGTTGTTTACTCAGAGATTCATCAATTTCTTCTCTGGTTCTCTTTACACGTTGAAAAACGTAATTTGGCGGAGTACTCAGTGCTTTCCCCACTAGGTTTACTTCCGAATCAGATAGTGATTTGTCCAGGGATTTATCCATTTTTGTGAAGTATGCGATGTTTATGTAGATATTCAAATATCAATCTGGAATGCAAAGTCACCAAGGAATGCGAAGTCTTCGATGCTCCAGTTCTTGATTTGGTAGGTTCTTGGTTCTTAGAACGCTTTCTGACAGACGACAAACGACGGTTGACAATGACGGATGACACTGACGGATGACACTGACAGATGACGCTGACAGATGACGCTGACAGATGACGTTGACATATGACGCTGACAGGTGACAAGGACAGAGAAACACTCACACTCGCTGTTTCCGATGCCCGCTGGTGTAGTGGAGATGGTTGTAAGATTCGTGGATGTGTGAGTAACTTAACGCACACCGCGTCGCCCGTTCACCGCCGCTCGTTTCTGTGCGCCTAGTACTTCCACCGAATTTTTTGACTTTTATTTTTGATTTAAAATACGTTTATTTAATTTTTGGTTCACTAATTACACGTCCACACTGCTTCGGATCCGAGAGGGAAGAGGTACAAAGAGGTTTTTAGTCCCCCTCCCATAAAAAAGGGTGAAAAGTGAAGCTTTATAGCACAGCTTCGAATCATTGATAGTCGTAATGAGTTATCTGTCAGGGTTGCAGAATAAGGTAGTTAACTAAAAAAATCTAATAAGTCTGTCAGATAGATTTCCAAAAAATATTGGACACGTATTTTTTCTTTTTTCACGTAAACAAACAATGAAGACGATACAGTGTTTTGAAAACTTGTGTAACGTCATCATATTCTAAGACACTAGTCTGACAATTTTTAGCGGTTAGTGACGTCACAACCCCCCACTCAAATCTTTGACGCGTTCTATCTTCGTCAATTTTTTATGATTTGATAAAACAAAAAATACGTATCCAATATTTTTTGATAATCTAACAGACGGACTAATTAGAATCATATTTTTTTAAGTCAGTTAACATCCCTATTGGTTCGAAAGAGTTACCGCGGCACTGGAACGCTAAGGGCACTAGAAAGAGCAAGGAAGGGTCTAATAGCAAAATTTTCAAACGCTATTCAATTTTAAGTTGCCCTTAAATCTCGTTCTGTATCTGTTACTTCAGCATAGAGCGACCGAGACAGCACTAGATTTGAGGGTTACTTATAATTACAAAGTGGTGATCACTTCTTGGCAGTGCCCGCGGCCTCGTCCTCCCGCTTGAACGTGTGCAACAGCTGCTCGGCGACGCCACGCTTGCGGACCTCGGCCTGCTCACTCAGCATCTCAGTGCTAGCCTTCTTCCTGTGGCTGTACTCCATGACTACACCCTTGTTCTTGAAGACATTACCCTTTGCCTTCATGTACAGGGCATGGTATAGATGCCTGTCAATCTTCTTGGCAGTTCTGTATTTGAGCAGCAATTTACGAACCCCTTTTAATTTGTCCCTTAATCAGTAAAAACCTGCCACTTCTTTCTGGTCCGACCAGAGTGGGAGGAGTCATTTGATGATTTCCCATACTTAAAAAAGGCGTAGTGAGTCAGAAGCCCTACGAAGCCCGTTCCGGTGGTATTCCGATAAAATTTAACTGAGTGCGACTGCGGAATCTCTTCCCAAACCATTGCCTACCTCCTTAGCTGCACTCTATGCCACTCCACCTGAAAAAAACTTGTGGTTCAAACTCCAATATCTCCGTAACTAGGATGTAAAATAGCGGAATGACGGGGACAACAAGCGCTTTTAGCTTTAAGTACATGTTACCCTTTTTTTTTTTTCGAAAGGGAGTGTCAGTCTTCTACTGATTAAAAACCACCCATGTTCCTTCTTAGCCCTCTATGTCGAGGCCGCGATAACTAGTGTACAACCCGCGGCCCCGACGGGAGTACATGTTACCCTCAACTCTATCTCCGATTACATAGGTGATAATAAATATGCTAACAATATCGATTATTAAATATGCTAACAATATCGATTATTAAATATGCTAACAATATCGATTATTAAATATGCTAACAATATCGATTATTAAATATGCTAACAATATCGATTATTAAATATGCTAACAATATCGATTATTAAATATGCTAACAATATCGATTATTAAATATGCTAACAATATCGATTATTCCAGCCACATCCACTTGCACGTACCTGAAGGCGCGACGCCCAAGGACGGCCCGTCGGCCGGCGCTACCATCGCCACCGCGCTGTCGTCGCTGGCACTGCAGCGGCGCGTCAGGGACGACCTCGCCATGACGGGAGAGATATCGCTGACTGGCCGAGTGCTACCCGTCGGAGGCATTAAGGAGAAGATTATAGCGGTAACTTATTTACTTATTCATTGTAAGACAAGGAACAAGTGCTACAATAGGCAAACTCCTTAATCCTTAGGCCAGTTTTCCAGTTACTCCAGTCTCAGTTTTATTTTATCAAGAAATAAAAAATCTGAGTAGGAATAGACTTGTTAATTTTCAAAAAGGTCCAGTTCTGCGAGCCGAAAATGGCGCAATAGTCTGTGACCATTTTAAGAATCCAAAGTGATTCATATTATTATTCCATTATGATTCTGCTAAAAATAAAAAAACCTGACTGAAAAAACTGTAAAGCAAAAAACAACACATAATTATCTCCTTTTAAAACCCTTCATTTTGATACCCTACTCGATGGTAACCGATTATTTTTTCTTTCAAATCCGCGATGTGGCCCCCAAAATCAGCAATTTTTCTTTGTTTTTTAATTTTAATGTAGCCAAAACTCGCGCTATCAAGACGAATCTAACGACGTATATTTTATTAAAATCCCTTCATCCGTTTAGGAGTTATGAGGGATCAAAGAGACAGACATACATACATACATACATACACGCCAAACACATGACTCGCCTTTTGGGCTTCGCAGCAGTCGAGTAAAAAGAGGGAGTGAATGATAGTGTGACGGTTGACAGAGGAGAATGGAAGGAACAAACGTGTTGCACCAACCCCATATAACATGAGACAACGACAGGAAGATTATGATGATGGTTCTGCTAAAGCGGCTATTTACCCGACTACGGCAGGAACCCTCCTGCCGTAGTCGGGGATGATTTTGATAGGCTATGTATGTATGTTAGTACGTTCATCTGTTCCCTCATAGCTCCTAATCTACTTAACGGAACTCGACATATGAGGGATCGTTAGAACCGTCTTAATAAGGATGTTTCCTGACAAAACGAAATATAATTCTGTTTAGTCAGTTGGATTATCGAAAAATATTGGATACGCGTGTTGCGTGTTTCCGTACCCCAATATAGTTGGGAAAAGGCTAGGCAGATGATGATGATTGGATACGCGTGTTTTTTGTTTTATGAAATCAAAGATAAAACGCGTCAAAGATCATGAATGGGGGCTTTTACCGACACTACGTGGTAAAAAATGCAGTGCGATGTGACGTCACACGAGTTTTCGAAGCACTTCATATTTTGTTTATGTGAAAATAGGAAAAATATCATCATCTGCCTAGCCTTTTCCCAACTATATTGGGGTCGGCTTCCAGTCTAACCGGATGCAGCTGAATACCAGTATTTTACATGGAGCGACTGCCTATCTGACCTCCACAACCCAGTTAATACTAGGTAATACGATACCTTTGGTAAGACTGGATGTCAGACTTTCAGGTCACTGACTACCCGTAACGACTGCCAAAGATCTATATATGGCACCCGGGACCAACAGCTTAACGTGCTTTCCGAGGCACGGTATGTAATGGGCGGTCACCCATCCACAGATCGACCTAGGCAAGCGCAGCTTAACCTTAAGATCGACCCGAGTGGCAGTTCTTATTAAGCCACGAGCTCCTCAAAAAAATAGAAAAAATATATGTCCAATATTTGTGGAAATTATCTGACGGACTCATTCGATTTTTTTTATCAACTACCCTATCGTCCACTGAACATAGGCTACGAGAAGTGTCACAAAACTCGATATGGCGCCCTCTAGCGAACAAAAAGTCTTAAAAACAATGATTTAAGTGACACCAAATTTTTTTAAATAAAAAGCAAGAGTAAAAAACTGACTACTACAAAAAGTCACGCCTTAATTAACGTGTGACTGTAGCTATTATTTTCGTTCTGTTCTTGTTTTACCAGTAACCTTGACATCCTAAAAATCTTCTCTCATCTCTCTCATTCATTCTTTTTAATTCAGCGTCGTTTTTTTATGTAGAAGTCGGCTTTTAGTTTTTTTAAGTATGTCGTCTGATAACTACCTGTTCTTACCAGACGACATATAGCATAAGATTTTGAATTAAAAAGTATACGTTGACTTCATGGTCGACTACCAAAATAAGTTTTTATTACTAGTTTTTGTTTTTATATCTCTGCCTTACCCTTTGCACATGCTTCATGTTATGTTGTTATTTCATACTAATTCCGCAGGCCAAACGCGCGGGCGTAAGCTGCGTAATCCTCCCTGAAGAGAACCGTCGCGACTACGACGACCTGCCCGCCTTCATCCGCGAGAATGTCGACATACACTTCGTGAGCGAAATACACGACGTTCTACAAATCGCCTTCGAACAAAAACAGGTTTAACGATTATAGTCTGTAGCGCTGTGAATTTAAGGTTTAGTTATTTAGAGATGGTACAGTCGAACAAGGTATTTGGTGAATGGGTAACTTGTGACCACTTACAGTTGTAAGCAGTTTACTCTTTTACATCACTCTGCCATAAGAGTTAAAAAATATTATATAAACTAAGGAATATTGGTAATGTTCCGATGGCGGAACGAAGACTATGTTGCCTGAATACTTAATAGCTTGTTTGATTTACCTTCATGTAGAAGCGAAAGTTAGTGTATCTAAAAAATAGTGCGATTCGAACTTGTTTGGTTACATAACATAAACTGTACCTCTCTTGACTGATTGGAAACACTTAATGCCTGAAAAGTGTAATAACAAGGTTTTCTGCTTGTGACAAGTCCCTTTTGTAAAACTTATTGATTTTTTATTTGGTGTTCAATAAAGAGTGCTATACAAGTATTTTGCACGTTTTCAGTTCAGCCCTGCCACAGTTCAGTGAATCTTTACTTTCGCTTCTGGATGAAGTAGCTATTTTACTTTTTTTATAGTTTGCCAGTAGAAAGTTGTGTAAAAGTACATATTATTCGAATAGGCTTTAATAGATATTGAATTGGTGGAATATTTAAACGATATTTTTAATGAATCTGGTGAAAATGGCATAGAGAAGACAATATTTTATGTGTATAAATGTTTATTTAATTATTTATAAGAGGAAAGTGTCAATTTAGTAAACATGGCAGCAAATGTTACCTACCAAGTATTTTCCATCAATTCTGCATGTGTAGCATAGTAGAGCTACACTCCATGCTTGGCTTATCGAAAATTTTGATGAATACATCAATGTAATACATGGTCGGGTCGAAATGATTAGGCAGGGTTTCGACAGTTTTATTTTCCGTAGGATTTACATTCCGCCAGATTTTTGTGTAAGTAAAATTACAATCATAAGGAGTGATAGATTTAGTTTAAGTGATCTATTTTGTCATAAACTTTTATATTTTAAACCGGGTGTGTTTAAAATATAAAAGTTTATGACAAAATAGATCACTTTAACTAAATCTATCACTGGTGCAGAATCGAATAAAATAATTGTGTAAAAATAACCGCTCGGCTCAGCCCGAATTGAAACTAGGTGGCAAACGCAGCTAATCGGCACGACTTGAATGAACGCCGGATGTGCTGTAATTGCTTCAAGTCGACTTTGTGGTGCTGAATCGAATGCACCGACCCGACCATGTGCCTTGCCTTGCAACTTTTCGAAAGGGTCTTCAAGGGTGACCATATGGTCACCCTTGAAAACCCTTTCGAAAAGATGTTTCGATGACTTACTGTATGGAAATCGATTCGTAAGTAGACTGTGGTAGTTCGCCTAAAGATTCAATTGCAATCTTTTCACAATTTGCTGACCCCTGATTTTGGATCACAGTGATCTTTTAACACGTTACAATAAGAATGCTATGTCAGAGGTCAGATAAAGGCCAGCGTACACCGGAGACTGCAGGTCACAACATTTTATCTTTACCCAACGTAAATTCAATCGTAGCTAGTGGTAACAAAACACAGATTTCAATGCTCAATCTTCCTCGGCTAACACTTAGTTAGCCATAACTGTGAAAAGATTGTACTTATCACATAGTATGTGTTCACCTGTCCAATTTATTAATTAAGTCGCATTTGTTCATGATAAGTACCTTAAAGTATATAGTTATTAAATAGTTTATTGTAGTGCGAGCATGATGTTGGTTGTTAAATAGATAGCGGTATAAGAATGTTGTTGAATTTAAATAAATATTTTTTTTTTTACTTTTGTAGTTTGTTACTCGTTAGCACGATTACAAAGACCTTTGTCTCCTTGCACACGTTTTTTTGCCGTGCATATCTTCATGGTTAAATCCTCGTATGCACTACATTTGGTGCACGACATGTTGCTCAATGTGTTGAAAGTCAGCGCGAAACTTCTGTTTAGCGACGTTGTCTGACTACACATGATTTCGCTCGCATCAGTCGTTGCAATTGGCTATTTGACATTTGTTAAAAATTAACTAAAATGTTATGTTATTTCAAAGAACTAACAGAAATAACACGATGTGTGAAAAAGGTAATTAAATCCATCAAACAATGCCATAGTTTTAACTGATTTTAAATGACGTGCTAGACAAAGCCAGCGCTGTTAAAATGTGACGTCATATTTCATACCGCCATAGTTACGTAGTACAAATGGCCGTTTCGCGCGACAAGGATAGAAAGTGCCCCCACCAAAAACTTCTAAAGCATGTAGGTAGCTTCTCCATTTGTTATCGATTTTATTACTTTTTCACACGTCGTTTTAATTCTTTTAGCTCTTTGAAATATCATAACATTTTTTGAATTTTTAACAGTAATCAAATAGCCAATTGAAAAATGCATCAAAAACAAAATACCACTTTGGTGGGTTAGAAATTACCTACAAAATAAAGAACGAGGTTCTCGACAACATTTGATGCTTAACTGCATGTTGCACCGAAACACACAACAAGCCGTGCACCATGTTGCGCGCCAGCTGCCGAACATGTCGAGCGTCACGTGTAACGTGCCAATTCTAGCCTATTGCTTACGAGGCTTTATTCGCCATGTGTAGACACGCGTTTGTTTTGTATGAATCGTAGGGTCCATACAACACGACGTTAAGGAAGCTTCCTGATAGACACCGTCCAAAAATACGCGTGTTCTGTACAAGCGGTCTTAATCTGCACATTTTTCATTTGCCTCATCAATTTTTTTTTTCGCTTGAAGCTACTAATAATATAATGTGAAAAAATATATCTCGGTTCGAAATAGTCCTGCGAAAATGTGTACTTATCTTTTTTTGCGTGCGTAATCGTCATAAATGTAGGCGAAGGGGGTCCCCACTCGTAGCGACTGAACCCACACGATGTCCTTCGACTACCTTGGGTTGGGTGCTGGAGTACTTAAGCAGTTCGTCGAGTGTTTTCGGCCAGGTTCTGTCGCACATATACGTCATGTGGACTCTGTCACCGTCCCACGTTGTCGTGGGCCTGTGTCTATAGGTGGCAGACTTCTCAAGCGTGTCACACCTTATGGCGGACGAAAATGTGTACCTGTAAGTCCCAGCGCACTTCTGGCGAGGCGCAGTGCAACGCGGTTGTCACTGCCACACAAATATCAACATTGCGTTCTTAAAAATAAAACCGAAATTAAATAATTTCACGTAAACCTGAGACACGCGCCTCTATGCACTGTTGGTCTGAAGGAAGCTTATTCATTTTCAATTCTGCTCCTACTAGCCCAAAGTCGATATTTGTTTGGTAGTGACGATAGCCGCGGCGCCGCGTCTCAACAGATGTGCGCCTCGCCACCATGATCTCACACGAGCAATCATAAGCTAGCAATGAAAGAGTAAGTATTCCCTTACTGTTAACACTTTCGGTGTCAGCTCCCAGCGTATGGGTCAAACAATAATTCGTTTGCGTTCACAACCCGCCTCAGAGTTGTCGCTATACGTAACTTTTGGATGACTTGGCAGTTTTGGGCATACAAATCAAAATGTATGGTTTGAACTTGGCGGCGAAAGTGTTAATGTTGGTCAATGAGTCCTTAAGGTGGGTGGCGCTTAAAATTCCACCTTGAATTGAGACCCACTTTTGAACCATCGTCGAAAATAGCCGATTCTAATTTATTAATCCTCTTCACATTTTATTATTAGTAAATTTGAATTATCGAACTATATGAGCTTCTCAATATAATCTACCTCTAGAGTAGAATTGACACATACGCGTCAAATTGAGACTTATTCTAATAAAAGTCCCATTTGATACTTAGGCTCAAATCACAATGAGATAACGGCGAGCAGTGCGCAGCGGCGCTAGTCACCGGACACCACGTGCCTTCTCTGCCGAGCCCGGTCGCTGCCGTTGCGGTGTGAATTGAGCCTTAATCTTTTCGTTCTGTTTTCATTAATTTATTCGCGTGTATGGCTTGCATCCTAGTTGTTAAAACCCTACTCCTCCTTCTTTAGCAGACAATTCAAGAAAGAAAAGAAATAAATAATTAATTTCCAGCGACGAATCGAAGTGGGCAAAGTCAGGATCTACTTGTAGCAGATGGACGCCAAAGAAGACACTGTTTTGTTTTAAACGATTTTATTTTTAATAAATAACGTTAAGTGTTTAATAATTGTTTTATTTTAGTTTAAGAACATAATATATGGGGTTAAACAGAAACCCATTTTGTGGTTACACAATACTCAAATGTGGGATGATTTACTCGTATTTAATTAAATAGTAATTACATACTAGCTGGCTAGTTTCAAAAACCCTTTTATATACCAAGGGAAAGTGGTAATACTGGTCTACTTCCTCAAAGACTTCCTTCCATCCTCCAGTAACTGAACGAGCACAGGGTAAACCTCGTCGTAAGTGGCGATTTGGTTTTGTCGAACATGGTTCTGATATCTTTGCAAGGCTCCCGCCACAAATTCCAGCCTATCCCTCTCATTCTTGTGAGAGTCCAGCCACTGCATTAACTTCTGAACTATCCACCCAGCACAAGTATGAGGAGCCAACAGCTGATGGCCACCATGAGAGAACAAGAACATCATAACCAAGGAGTAAGGTAAGCATGCACCTTCAGTCTGGCTCTTGGCTATTTCCTGAGGAGTCTTCTCTAGCACAAGGTGCAGAGCCTTAAGCTGTCTGTGGTGGTCCCCTAACTCCGTCATATCATTTACTAAAGGAGATAAAGCAGTCTCTAGATGCTTACAATCTATCTGCAACTTTGCTCTACCAAACTTGCTCAGTGGTCTCACATTGCAGATGTGCTGGGTGAACCTTTCAATACAAGCTCTGGCAATGTTGAGGCAGCATTCATTGAGAGCAGACTTCTCGCTGAACATTGACAAGTAAATGTCTTTACATCTGGATACAAACTGCTGCAGTTCCTTCATGTAAGGAGAACATGACAAGGATTTGCCAGCTGGATCATCAGCCCTGATCAGATCAGGTTCATCATGCATGGTCATCAAAATAATGTATAGAGAGTTCTTTATTGATTCAGCAAACAACTGAAGTATTGGCATGCTGGAAATGTCTTTCAAGCTATTCTGAACAATTTGTATACTTTCATGAGGCAACATTGAGTTCATATTTATGAGGACTCTCTTAATTTGTGATGAGAAGTAGTATAAGGAGTTGCAGAGGTCAGCATTCTTCTGCTGTGAGCTTGTTGGTGATTCTATGATCTGTGCTACATCACTGTCCATTGATAACCTCTGTTCAGCCTCTACTGTCATCTGCTTGATAGACTTGGCTACACTGTTGGCCAAACTGATGCTCAATTGTTTGTCGCCAAGTGAGATACTCAGTGCTTCAGCAATGACTCTGATAGCATTATCTATTTGATCCATGTTTGGAACTTGAGACAAGTGCCACATACTCCTAACAGGTTCTAGAAGCTTTCCCAAAGATTTTGATAAAAACGAGTTTTCCCATTTTGTGAGACATGAGCGGTTCATCTCTAGATCCTTAGATTTTAGTCTAGAGAGTAAATCATTGAAGCTTTTTAGTAATCTTGGGAAGTCAATTTCCACAGATTGGCTGACTGTCAGAGGGCTCTTTTCAAGTTCACTGCTGAAGACAAGGGACAAGTCGGCCCAGAAGTTCTTGGCTATATTCCTGAAGTTTCCAATAGCATGCAATTCATTGACAACATTCTGCAGCATTATGACTTTAGTGCAGCTATTGTAAATGTCGACTTTAAAGAGCTTCTCAATGTTATCCCAAAGTTTTATTTTGAAGTCTTGTGCGTTCATGATATTTGCTTTCCCAGGTGCAATTCTTCCAGAGCTTGATTTCTTTACTTCAATGGAAACCATTTGCACATTCAGTGCTGTTGTGATTTCCTTCTTCAAATCACTCAGTATACTGTTGACAGATTTTTTTATCTGTTCTTCTGTACATTGCAAGTTGTGGAATACTTTGAAGCATTGTAAAAGTTTCACTTTGTCTCCACTCAATAGACTTGATTGCAAAAGTTCAGTTGAGTTAGTTAATAACTCAGTTCGTCTATGTTGTACAGCTTTTAGAACCTCGTCAAGTAGGTCTATCCCTTCAAAATCGTAGTCACTAATTAACTCATTCAGCTCAAAGAGTATGATGGCCTCTTTGGATGGGTTATCTTTGATGCTTTGCAGTTTATTCCATAAGTTTAAGATTTTAGAGGCGTGTCTTAGTAAATTACACGTAGTTTGGACTCTTTCGAGCATCATAGTCTGGTTTTCTAGGGCAAAATAAGGCGTATGTACTCGATCTTTCATTTTTTCGGCACCGCGTAGCAAACTCTGCACTTGTGATTGGACCGATTCTAAAGTCATTTCTAAGTCGGAAATATGACTTGCCTGTGTAAGTAGATCATTGTGTTTAGCTAGAACTTGTTTCTCCAAGCTTTTGCTTAGTTTTTCAATCCCCTGAGCGAGTTTATTCACTTGATCAGTCACAGAGAGGTGTTCATTGATTACGGGCTTTATAGACTCATCTAAGAACTTGCTGTAAAACTCATCGTTCTCGATTTCTACACAAACGTCTTTCGCTTCCATAGTCTTGATTATTTTTTTTATTAATTGCCTTTAGATACGAATAACACAAATTTATTTTCCGAGTGTTTACAAGTTTTTTGATGACATCAATGAACACGACATCTGTCAGATTTGACAGTGACATTAGTTGTTTTTTTAATAGTTCCTGACGGAACAGGCTAAGTTCTAAGACCATGCTGCCTTGTCATCAGTTGGCATTTTAGGGTAGATCCAGTTCCGTATGACATTTAGTTGATTATCAAGAATTTGGGTGACAAGTAGAAAAATCATAGAAATGATCCCACTTTGGCCAATGATATATTAAAACTATAGATACGTTGTCCGCCCTCAAAAATGGCAACATGAAATGAAGCCAATTAGCCACATCGCGCTTAGTTACGCACCAACCTCTCCCGCGACGCTACGTATGTTCACTAACTTTTCCTCTTTTCGGTTTCCACACACAGAATGTGTTTTATCTTTATCCATCATGCACAGCCTGATTTCACCCACTGCTGGGTACAGGCCTCTTTTTTTCTTGTGCCTATTTCCACTGTCCTGTACCAGTCGCATCCGGGTTTTTCAGCATAGAGTATAGTAAGTATTGTTTTTCAGCCGCAACTATAAAAATTTCGTCTGATGTTATAAACAGTCCTCCGCCGCGTCTGTTCGGGATAAACTCAAAAACTACTGCACCTATGTTCATGTTGTTTTGACGAGGGGTTAAGTAAGGGATGAAAGTTTGTTGGAATATTTTCCGACATCCACGCGGGCGAAGCCGCGGGCATATGCTAGTTTCATAAATAAAACACTGCTTCGTCAATTTTATTTATTTCAATTAGCACACAGTCTTGTGCTACATTGTTACAGAATTAATTAGTTATAAAATATCAACTATTTTCAACAAAATTGTGCACTAGCTTTGAAATTTATATTTAAGTAATATAATAAAAAATATTACATACTACAGCCCTCACTCGTAAACGTTTTCAAACATTAGATTCTTTTTCAAGACATAAAAATTAAAACTACTTAAGAAAAAAGAAGAAATCGTTTGAACAATGTTTACAAGCAAGGTAATTAATATACAACATTACATAGATTTTTATACTGTAAATGTTTTATTGCAAAGCTATAAAAATATTTTCGTTAGGTAAATACAAAATTATGGCTACGAAATGGGTGTAGTGTATACATAATTCATGGCAAAAAATATTCTGGCTGATGACGATTTTCATGGCAGCTTGGATTTTCGTTCGTATTAAAAAATATACAATATTCGTAAAAATATACCAAGTACTTATATAGTTTGGCACCTAATTAAAAACGTATATGAAGCTATACGCCTACACAGCTGAATTACATGAGCACTGACTTGCTTCAGGAAGTAAAAAAAAGCAATTGACTATTTGACTAATGTTAAAAATTCACGAAAATGTTATGTTTTTTCAAAGAACTAACAGAAATAACACGATGTGTGAAAATGTAATAAAATCGATCAAAAAATGGCTTGGTTTGAACTGATTTTAAATGACGTGCTAGACGAAGACAACACCACAAAAATGTGACGTCATATTTCATACCGCCATAGTTACGAAGTACGGCCGTTTGGCGTGACAGGGATAGAAACCCCACCAAAAACTTCTAAAGCATGTAGCTTATTATTATATTTATTACTTTTTCGCGCATCGTGTTAGTTCTTTAAAATAACAACATTTTTGTGAATTTTTGACAATAGTTAAATAGCCAATTGAGCGACTTACTTTAGTAGGTATAAACTGCTTGATGCATGGCTAGACTGTAATTTAACAAGTCATTACTGCTTTTTACTACTACTGAACGATCATACAAACTGTGCAAAAACAAAATGTTGCAAGTACCTGGTGTATTTTTAGACTATAATGAAACTAACAACTAATCATTACAATAAACTTAATATACTAAAAAAACGCTGTCAAAATATTAAAATTTATGATTGTTGATATTTGATTTAAAAAATTCGTTTGAATAATTCATTGTACATGCTGAGTAAAATAATAAACTAAAGAAATATTGAATAAGTAATATAATCTGCGGATTTTGAACACAAAAGCGTCGGTTTCTCATTAAAAAAAAAATAACTGCATTACTTAAGAAGTTATTTCCTCGAGGGTGTTTTGTGAGCAATCATAAGCGTAACTACGATTAGTAGAATTTGCGCCTTATCAAATTACAATGGCGCCCAAAATATTTGGGACATTATTTTAATTTGAAAACGGTAAATTATACTAATCCTTTAATCACGTTTATTTGGCATATCACCAACAAGCATAATTCGTAAAGTAGTGTCAACTTCACTATAGCTTGCAATTTTGCTTCTAGCTAAAGTAGAAAACATTTAACAATGTTCCTAATATTATGCTCTAATAACGATTGTATATGATATCGGCTGCGCCTATTCGCGGCAGCCATCTTTATCAAAGATAAGTCTAGTAAAACAGGAATTACTTACTTAGTAAAAAGATCTTGAACTGAAAATATGGTAATTATTATACTATTAACGATTTTTTAGATAGGATTGTTGAGCTATACAGTAAACGTTTTTACCCACTTATTAAGTTTTAAGAGACATGTGGGTAATTCAAGTCAGTTGTGTCTACCCAATAATTGTGCACTATTTGTACTAAACAGTTTACAACCGATCTAAAATTGTACTTGAATAATGCACAACCATTTATTACGCGAAAATGATTAGGATACCCTTTAAAATAATTCTCAGGGTAAACTGGATATGGGGTAAAGGCAAAGATTGGGTAATTTGATTTCCTTTTCATAAGTACAGCTGTATGTTGTATAATTTTGGTTAATGTATGTCATTTTAATTCACACTTACAAGTTTTTTTCTAATCGACAGACACGGCCTTCGCTACAAGTATACTATGATTTAAATAGCACCTTGAGAACTTGACGACAGTGCTTGTCAGTGAGTATTTTACTTGATAAGAGTGAGAAAAAATTCCAGATTAAAGTAAGGAAGAACTAAAGTGTCCGAAATACGTGAGCTTAGCAAAAATTGCCCTCATGATCAGAAACACATTGATACAGCACATTCTTTCGTCACTGAAATTAGTCTTAAATTACCTAATTTGGGTTTAATACTTAAAAATAAATAATTAGAATCCTTTGTGTATCCTTCATCAGTCTCCAGACTGAGGTCTAGGTTTACATATTGGGGCAACAATGATAAACCCCACTAACTTAATAGATATCTTCAAAGAGACATATATGACAGTTTTCACTAATAGAAAGAACTAAATTCAATGCCCAAATAAAAGCGCTGTTAGATATTGACGTTCGGCTTAGCGCATAGAGTTGAAATTCCAATGGTATAATATTATTTAGACATTAACTTAGGTGTTCATAGTGTTACTGAAAACCGGCAGTATTCTAATTACATCGAATAACTTGTAGTTTCAGTTATATCCCTCACAAAAGACAAACTCAATGTCCACACATACCTCATACAAATAAGCACAAAGTAGTTCTGAAATATTTTCACTGTACAAAAAGTTATTTTTACTCAGCCACAGAAGAATGCCTTAGATTTCATAACTGCCTCGTTTCTACATTATACATATAATATTTATGGATATTTCTCACAGAGATTAGCTAGTTATAATTAATATTATACAAGGATTACATGCTATGTAGATTTTTTTTAATATTAAATGGTAAGAAATAAGTCAAAAACGCGTTTAAATGTAGCAGAATCTATTATTTTGTACACTACTAGAGGGTGGAGTACATAGATGCAATATTTTTTCGATAAATACTAACATCAATATCATTTGAGCACAGTTCTGTCAAAACGTACCAACCCAAAATAAAAATTAAATAATAAAATGTATTTGGACAGTAAAGGCTAATTAATTTTAAATATGCTCTTAGCTTGCGTTTTAATAGTTATAAGACTGGTTTAACTGAACAGAAATATACTACATTTAGAATATTTGAGGTATTTACAGAATTAAAAATTCATGAGTTGGTACTTTATAACAGAACTACTTCTTCATGTCTATAATTAGGTTATTAATATTGGTATATTATGTATCATATTATACATTATGGCTAGACTTTCGATCAATAATGATATTATTAAGTGTCAAGAATCGATTTTAATTGAACGTATTTCAAATATTCGTATTATAAATTCATATTAAGGCTAATAAGTATTTAATTTTATACCATATTAGCGTTTTTCCCTAAACTTAGCTACACTATGATCATGGACATTGAACCTAACACTGATAGTAATAAGATTCAATTAACATGACTAAGCTGTGTAGTCAATAAGCTAGTCTACTGGCACGAAGTCAATATTATTGTTAACAAAAAGCTATTCAGTGTAGTCTAACTAATAGATAGAAAAAAAAAAACTATTTCAAACTCAAAACCGATAGTCATTATATCGATTAACTTTTAAAAGAGTCAGGGCCTTTACAAAAAGCACTCGATAAAAAAGTTCAACACTAAACAAGCTTTTGTCGACAATAAAATTGACTTATCGAGTCGCCATCAGATAATATCCACAAATATTATCACTAAATTATATGTAACCGAATTACAGAAACGTGCATCTGAATTTTCGGCCTGGTCCTATGGTTCGTCCTCGCCTATTCCTTTTGACTCGACTCGCCTTGTCTTTGCGGATCTCTCGTACTAGGGTGTAGAAAGCGTCATCGACGCCCATGCGGGTCTTGGCTGATGTCTCCACGAAAGGAACACCGTAACTCCGCGCCACCTGGAAGCGCAGGAATTGAACTCAATTAGATATCTATTACTTTTATATTTTGTTGTTAAAGGCTAGAAAGGGGGTGACTGCTGTGATTAAACCAAAACCCCAGACCAAATAAATTTAGGTGAAGGCGACGAGGTAGCCGGCGAAATTCAATTTTTCTTACGATTTTTGCAATTTCCCGGTCAGTGTCAAGTCGTATGTTAAATAAAATGAGATTCTCGGCAGTAACAAATGTCTTTTTACTGAATAATAATAATTAAAATCACCAATACAACCGTCTCAGTTCATATAAGTCTCAAGAGTGACTATTTGATGAAAAAGGCATTCTTCTGCAAATTACTTTCTTTGACCCAAAACAATACTTTTTCCGATGAAACAAGACAATTTGAACTTCTAAAACCTATTCATTTTTCCACAGAGAAGCAACCGCGGCACACAACATTTGAGGGGAAATAAAAGGGTCTAGTAGACAATCGGCCTGCATTCTGTTGACAAGCCGTATCGGTGAAAGCACGTGCATAGGGGCCGGGGGGTTTACCATGGCGTCCCAAAGCAGGATTGTTTTAATCTTCTTCCAGTGTAAGAAAGCTACAGAGTGTCTAGCGCCATCTCTTTCCCACAATGTAATAACTTTCAAACAATCCTGCTTCAAGACTTCATGCTATCATGACTTCCTGTTCTCTCTGTTGTATTCCAACACGGGAACACAGTCGAAATATCAAAACAGCATTATGTTCCCCAACATTAGGTAATGAAATTGTACAAATCCAACGCATTGCGCTGACATTTACGCTGTAAAGGTCACGTTTCCTAGAAATGTAAGCTTTAATATCAGGGTTCAATCTGTGAATCGAAGCTTCGCTTATTTTGCAGAAGACTTAGGAAGATCGGATGGGAAGCATTTCTGGCTAGCGTACCAGCTAGCCAGAAATAGTTTTCACCAGATTTTGAGCATCATTACTTCATTAGGTGCAGAGCTTAGGCAAAGTACTAAGTACTTTCAAAACAGGAGTCTTGTAAGTTTTATACATTATTTTCTAACAGTACCGACGTACAGAAAGTAATGTTATCTTTTTTTAAATACAATTAGATACATTAAATTGACAAGGACGAGACACAGCAATTAATACACATATACAATAACACCGCTTTATGACAAAATGACGTAAATGAACTGACAATGACGTCAATCATGAAAGGCTCAAGTGTGTATGACGGCAGGCAAAAATGCTAATCGCATAAATATTTTAGGAAGGACGAAGACATAGCTACAATAGTTGCGTTAACTACTAACTAGGTCAGACAACGATCGTTACATTTTAAAGTTCGTAGGTTAAGGCCGGCCCTAATGGATGACATTATTATGGAAGCCTAGATGCTAATCGGCTTTTCTGGAAGAGTTGAGCCTTTATTTAATTTTTTTGTAACATCGTCAGCCAAGCAAACACAAAAGTGATAACATCAGATAAGATGGAGAACGTCAAACCAATAAATAAAACATTTTAAGAGCTTAAACATAACAAACAGCTATAAATTACTATTTATATTTATTTATTACGTCTGCTATTATACCAGAAGAGTCTATCCATATAAAGACATATCTACAGGCTAGAACGCTGTTAACATGTTTGATTTGCTCAAGGATACAAGCGGAATGAAAGAAAAGAACGTGGTTGGTGGCCCAAACCACAAAAAGATGAACGTTTGGAATTTGTAATCTCCCATCTCTCGTCTCGAGAACAATGATCACAAAGAGAATGGAAGAAAGTTGAAGAAGTTGGAGAAAACTTTCAGTTTGTGTTGAACTTCACAAAGTTTATCTTCGTAGAAACGTACCTAACGTTTAACGGGCACTTGAAAGGTCAACAGAAATTTGCCAGATAGAAACAACAATTTGGAACCCCTGATGAGTTAGCAACAAAGTGCGGAGACATTTACAAGTGTTTTATTGGCGAATATTTGGCGAAACGTTTATAATTATGTCCTTATTTGCGAGGACTTAAATCTCGTAAGGAAAGTTATGAGTATGGACTATGGATGATGTGGATGGCTATAAGGGAAGGGGAAGACCAAAGAAAAGATGGATGGGCTGAATGAAAGAGCCATGAGATGGCAACTAATAGAAACGTATGGAAGAAGCATAAGAAAAGATGCTGCGCCGACTCCAAATAAATGGGGATAATGGAAGGGCCGTAGGAGAATGATTATGACTTGGCAAGAAAAAATATAGATCTAGATAATTATGACGACACATATTAGTTGAAAAGGAGATTTGAATTATTTGGCTTAAAATGTTGTACTACTGGCAAAGCTTGTAACTTTGATAGCTTATTTTTATATCTCGGAAATGTAACACTTTAGAAGATAATGTCTCTTAAAGAACTTGTGTTTGTATTGATTGTTGCAGATTTCATGCGAGGCTTTGGATTTTTGATCTCAATCGCGACTGCTGATCTATTTAGTGATGGAAAATCGGAAATTTTAAATCGAGTCAAAAAGGCCTCCGCGTGGGGCGCCCCCTTCGCCCCAACCCCCGCCTTTTGCACCAGCGCCGACGTCTGAATAGCGCTATACACCGATGCAGGCTTAAACATTACTGGCGAAATGTGGGTGTAACTATAAGGTACACCTTTGCCAAACGGCTGTTATTCGGGGATTACAGGCGCGATGTTAGGTAAACTGTGGTCGCTATTTAGAAAATAAAACATAAAGGTCGAAGTTTACTAAGTGACAGGATTGGTAGAGCACGACGGCACGGTTGGCACAGTGGCTCAAGCAATGGACTGCTGCGCTGCGTGTCGCGGGTTCAGACAGTTGTTCCGGGTCTGGGTATTTGTGGATGTGAGTTTACTTAAATGTTTGTGAACGCGCCTAAGATACAGGAGAGATTCCTAGTATATTCTGGACCACGATTTACACAAGGAAGTATTTATGTTAGGTACATTTTTAACTCATCAAAACATTGTGACAATGACTAATGTGTATAACAGTTATCCATTTATTGCACGATAATTATGTATTTATGTATCACCAGGAACAGCATTACTCAGACGATTTAAATAATTATTTTTAGTTCTGATCTCGAACTTTGAAAATATTTCCTACATGTAGAGGACAAATTATGTATTAGGCAATTATTATTATAAAGTGGTTTCGTAACGTAAATAACAGAAAACACATTTTTCCGCAAAATAATTACAATTGGATTCTGGACCACGTTAATTAAATGAAATTTGTCATATATCGTAAAATGACAACACATTCCGCGTTTACAAACTTTAAAACTCACATACACAAATAGCCAGACCCCGGTATAAATATTTGTAGATCATACAAATATTTGTCCTATTGTGGGAATCGAAACCACGACCCGCAGCGCAGCAGCCACCGCGCCAGCCCGTGCCAACAAGAGCAGAAACCATACCCATGAGCGCACGCCAAAGTCACCTTTATCAAGATGCATAAATGAAGGATACAGTGGCAAAACAAGAAATGTCACAAAAACAAAAAGTTATGTAAATTAACATTTTATTTTTTCAAAGTTATAAACATTCTGTCATTTAAAATTATAAACTGCTATTAGGAACTTTAGTTTACCATATAAAGTCTTATTTTTATGAACATAAAATATTGAAATGAAAATACCTATATATTTTTTAATAATTAAAAAATTGATGTAATTCACTTTTGGAACCTGCAAAAACTGGTAATGGCCACTGTGTCCCATACAAGTCCAACTAAATATTATTTTTACTAATTACACATGAGGAATGCCTTCAAAGTAGGATTGAGCCCCCTCAGAAAAAAATCTTTTTATATCCATTAATTCCTTGTACTTTACAAAAAATGTATAGGAAAGTTGCCATAAGTATTTTGACAGCTTGGACATTCCTTCTTATGTTACGTTACACTAAGGACCTCCCCTGTTTTGTTCCTGTATACAGTTTTAAGACTTAAGTAATACATCTGACTATACTTGTTATTACGCTTTTTGTGTAATGCCAAATAAAAATACGCGGGAAAATGAATTTTAATGACATTCCTGGTTTTGCCCCTGTACCCTTCATATGACTGTGTTCTTGGCTTGAAAGAAATAAACTGTATGATAGACCACACACATATTTGTTTGGGTGAATGTGTGGTGGAGCAAGCGACTGTCTGACCTCCCTTTTGATGCTATTTAGGGCAGGGTAAACATAAAAATGATTCTAAACGGAGTTGTTTGACGATAAATAAATATTCAGAATGTGGTACGGCCTCTTCAGTTACATGCAGGCCAACCCATTGTATTTGTGTAGGTTTTTTTGGCACAAAACTTTGGGACTTTCACGGCGTCATCGGTACCAGCAGATGTCAATTTGGTTGTATTTAGTGATCCACAGAAGTTAGATTAGCAGGTGGAACATAGGGAACTAAAAATCCCAGAACTGGTGCGGTATGTCGTATGATGCATATTCGCCATCGCGACATCACAAAAATATATCAAGACCGATAGGCATTGTAATATCGCCGCTACATTCGGGTGGGGTACCTATTTTTTGTTGGTTGAACATCATTCAATGACTCCTTCCGCTCTGGGTGGAGTACTCCACACAATATGTTCATTCTTAGCCCTTCGTGTTCCGGGGTCGCGAAATCTCTTTCGAACAACCCTATAAATACTAGCGGACCTGGGAGATGTCTACCGGGTCCAATTTCAAATCTAATCCATTCTCGAATCCACTTAAACAAAAACGAAAATTTTCATCAAAATCGGTCCTGCCGTTTAGGAGTTCAGTGAGAAACACACGTACAAAAGAAATATTATATGTATATCAATGGCCCTGGCAGATATTGGGAAACCTTGATTTTGTTCTAGATTTTTCTCAAGGTAGCCATTTGCAGAACATTAGGGACCAGCAATGGAACGTATCGCTATCATCATCATTTCAGTCAAAAGGCGTCCAGTGCTGGACATGGGCCTCTCGCAGGTCTCGCAACATTGAGGGGTCCCGTGCATCTGGCATCCAGCGGGTTCCTGCAAGCTTCACCAGGTAATTGGTCCACCTAGTGTAAGGCCTTCCAACGCAACGTCTTTTCGCGGTATCGCTATCAGTGCCATTATAATCTGAACTTTTACATTACAGGCGAATGCTAGGAGGATAAGTTTACCTATAACCGTAATAATTGTAAATAACAAACAAAAAAGTACCGCGTATCTAACTACCTACTGGATTGTTGCTTTATAAATAAACAAGATATACACTAACCCTTTTGTTTTGGTCTGGGGCTTCCCCTACCATTTTTTGTAATGACATTGATGTTTTAAAACCACATACCTAATTAATTACATTTATCTACTAGTTACCAAGTTGTTAATATCGCAATTAAGCCCATAGAAAGGCTGATTTTGGCAAAGATAGACAATAGGATGTTTTAATTACATTTATCTTGGATCTACAAGTTATTTTTTTGTTGATCTGATATCGTAATTTTATATATTCCATAGCATAGAAAGCCTGATGTTGCCAAGGATAAGGTCACGTAGTAGGAGTGTTTGTAAATGGTACTTAGACTAAAAAAGCAAAAGAAAAGAGAGGTCTATACCCAGCAATGGGTGAAGTTGGGCTGTGTGTAATACTGATAAAAATCAAATAAGAACACAAAATTCTTGCCAATGTTCTTATGCTATTAAAATAAGTTACATTTATATAACTTATATTATTTATAAAGCTAGCAATTAAATAGTAATGCTCGTTTTAACTTACAATAACCAATATCTAATATTCTAAATGGATGCCTAAATACATGATTGCACTGTTGGATTATCAATTCTCGGCTAACCAAGCAACCACCGAACATCCATAATTGAACAAAAAAGCATTGATTTTTAGGCTGCACTTAGTTTTTGTGAAAACGGACATGAGTCTGTTCATGTTAATGGAATGCATAAAATGAAAACAAGTATTTCATAAACCTTGGATAATTGTTTGTATTTGTGCAATAGTGCATTACTCGAATGCAAACATATTGTCTTTGTAATACTAGTCAGGGTTAGTCAGTTAGGGGGTTTTTTGTGAATGTTAAAAAGTTTAATGAGTGTTTTTTCTTAGGCTGTTTTGATTTGGGAGTTATTTTGTGTTGTTTTATGTCTATGCTGTTTTGATAAAGACTGGTAGATTCTTGTGAGACCCATTTGTTGAAGGTTAGAATGCTTGTATTTTAGGCCTGCTTGCACCACATTTTATTCAATGTAATAAGCATTAATTATGTTTTTTCTACACCCCCAATATTCTTTTCTGATAACTTTCGTTGCGTGATCCAAGACAGATAAATTGATTCTCTGGTCGAGCTTCATTGTCTTGGCGCTTTTCTGGTGGTCACCACTGTTGATTTTGGCTTTCTGGATTGATTGCAATGGTTTTAATAATAGTGTGGCGGGCTTGTCCCAATTAAAAAAAGGCAGGTAGGTAGTCCTATTTAAAATCTGTTAATAGTTACCAATAAGTGCTCCTTACAATAATAGAAGCTTTTATTATTTAGTAAGATGCTTAATAGGTATTTTTTTTTTAAAACATGTTTTTCCTTTCTGGTTCAATAAATATTACTGAACTTTCACAATGAATATTACACACAACAATCTGAGTTTCTCCTTAATTACCAGACTGAAATGATTAAGGCAAGTGTCTGAAAGCCCAAACATTATTTAAAAGTGCTTTCATTGAGCTGAAGTGGCACATTGAACAATGTACGGACACCACATGAGTCACGTTTATGAGAAGTGCACTTAATTACTTTTAATTGCTGTCTTGTGTTATTTTCTTTTGACTTGCCTGAGAATACCGGAGTTACACAGGTCATACTGTCAGAAATAAAGGATTTTAAAATAATGAAAGGTTTTTTTTAATTCAACACACATGTTCCAAGTAATTTAGAGCCACAAGTGGTTTTATTTAACCTCTTATATGGTGTGTGATAACATTTACTAACAATAAGCATTACGGATTTATAAGCCATGGTAGATCCTGGTTACACAGGGGGGGGGGGGGGTCTGTATAGAAAAGAATTAATTATAATTCCTCAACCTACGTATTTGTTGATTGACTGCTAGAGACAAGGACTTTTGGTCAAAGCTTATACAATTTGAAATCATTCAGTAATCTATAGAATTAAAAAGAAGAAATCCGACAAAGATCAATTGGCCATTAGGGACTTGGAGAAATACACAAAATGGTCTGTGTTGATCAATGGTTGATACACTAGTCATGGTACATACACTAGTCAGATTGACTGACCAGGATATAGGTATATTCAAGAACAGCCACTTATAGAGGCTATTTTTAATATATAATTCACTGCAGTATAAATAACTTGGGAAAGGCTTTAGTAGGCTCAAGATAAGACAACCAATAAATCACTATACTGATTAAAGGTACAGGATGCTACGCTAGTAAGTGAATTATTTGATAAGTTTGTCTGCATTGGAATGTGAAGTGCTTGTAAACTTGTTATTGTTTTCATTAAAACTATCCTTTCTTGGTATATCAACAACTGTTGTTTTTCTATTTTGAATGTTGACAGTTTTTACAATAACATTTTTGTCTTCAAAACTTTTTGCAATATCTTATGGGCTTGGCTTCGCCCGCATGTGTCTGTAAAAGTCATCTTCTATATCATTTAAGTAGTTATTGCCTGATCTAGTGTCAGAGATTTTGTTCTACCCATGGGCTTTTGACATGCCTTTACATCCCATCAAGAAATATTTACCACATATGCTAGTTTCCTCATGATGTTTTCCTTCACCAATAATTATACAATATGCTTAGGAAAAGAAATCTATATTTCTAATCCAACTTTCCTCTTGCAGGTCTGCTGGAAGAAATTTCTTAAGAAATAAGCAGTACCTTTGTGCTCTTCTATTTTTATGTATTTTCCTTTTTTTTGTATTTTGTGTGTACACAAATAAAAAAAAAAAAAAATAATAATAATAAATAAATAAAATTAATAAGAAAATTCAGAGGTGCATGTTTTACTCAACACCTATGACTTGACTAGACTAGCACTGCTATACCAACCAAGTTACAGTCTACATTAATACCAATTTCACCTAGGTAAGCTCATTTCGGCCATTGAAGTGTAAAAGGCTATCAGACTAAGTTACTTTTGTATTTAAAACAGTAATTTGTATAGTTACAGTTACACATTAATGTAATTAATTCTAAATATGAGGTTAATGTGATACTGTAATAAGCTCTGTTTACCCGAATATTAGATGGTGTTACCAAATATGTGTTAAATTGTTCAAACATGGCTGTTACATTATGTTTACTGTAGCTTAGTTGTGGCTTTTGCACGTGTAAACATTTTTTAGAATAAGATAAAATTGATGGCTGATAACAGGGTGGCCAGGAGAAACAGCCATGCCATATGCCCATGTTCAGTACATCATTTTGAACCTCCCAACAAAATTTTATTCGTAATTTAAAAACAAGTCAACTGTTCTATAGATACATTTTGGCCTTGAAAATATTGCACTTTTGTAGGAAACAGCTGTTTTTTTGTTTTAATTACTGATGAAATTTGTGTGCCAATGTCACAGTCAACCTGTATAGGACAATTTAACTTATTTCTCTGGCATCAACTGAATGTATAACAAAGAAACTTATTTATTTTGTATGAATTATACAACAGAAAATCTAGATCTTAATAAAATTCCTTTTGTGACTTGAGTCAAAGATTCTTCTATATTCTTATGAACTGTAAAAGCATCTAGAGATGAACATGAATTACCCAATCATACCTAACATTAATAAAAAACAACAACTTGTTATAAAATAGAATTTGTTCACGCCTCTCAGAACTATGCTCTAGTTGGTTACATCATCTATACTTTTTAATAACTATGACAGTGCTAAAGTAGGTAAATATGACCAGCTCGTAGTGTACCTATCTGACTTCTAGATGAAAATTTTCTTGACATTATTCTATGCTTTTATTAAAGGTGACATCATGTCAGCCATAATATGCTGTGGTTGAATTAATTTTAATCTATATCCTTAACTGTGTGCAAAATGAACTAAAGTTTTTGTGTAAATATCGGGGTTGTGGAGGTCAGATAGGCATTCGCTCCATGTAAAATACTGGTATTCAGCTGCATCCGGTTAGACTGGAAACCGACCCCAATATAGTTGGGAAAAGGCTAGGCAGATGATGATGACTATAACATCACATCAGTCATACCCAAAGGGTGTCAAATGCAGAGATCTTTATTACACCTATTGGTCTAGTCTTGTTTAAGAATCATGCAAAAGGGGGCAATTCTATTTATATCAACAGACACACATTCAGACTGAGGACTGCTAAGAAAATCTTAATAACCCAATAACACTTATCCCTATCTAGAATTCAAAGCCAAAATTTCGTACTCAGTACTAACGCCTGCAACTAATAAGGCAGACAAGAGAATGAGGTTTAATAACTAAAATTGTGGATGTACACAAAGATTCTTACATTTATAATGATTACAGCCGCTTCACATAAGCAATTATTATACAACAAATGAGAGTTAATCATCAATTAAGTGTAATTTTGATTAGATGCTTAACTTGTGAATTAATAGTCATGTACATAAACTAACAAGGCAAGTCATGGTGAATCTATTGTGGAGAGCAGATAATAGGCACTAATATTTAAACTGGCAATTTTCAAAAGCAATTGTCTCGTAAGGTTTGTTATTTGAAAACAGTATTTTGAAACATTATTATAAAATATCTGAAAGGTCAAAGGTCTTATCTCAAAGTAATATAATGTTATAATCTATTACAAAAACCCTTTTGTATTCGGGTGGGTATACATGACAGAGTCATGGGTGTAGCGTGGTGCAGTTTTATTATGTAAACAGTCTCACCTCTCGCGCCTGCGCCATGTCTACGGCCCACGCCTGCAGGTCGCATTTGTTCCCCACCAGCACCATTGGCACCTCCTCAGCGTCCTTCACCCTCTTGATCTGCTCCCGGTACGAGCCAATGTCTTCGAAACTTTTAGCACTGTTCACTGCAAACACCAGCAGGAACCCCTCGCCCGTTCGCATGTACTGATCCCGCATCGCGGAGTACTCCTCTTGACCCGCCGTGTCAAGAATATCCAACAAACACGTCTCACCATCGATAACTACTTGCTTCCGATACGAATCCTCGATCGTAGGATCGTATTCGTCCACAAAGTGATTCTGTATCAGTTGTATAGTCAATGCGGATTTACCGACGCCTCCGGCGCCTACCACCACCAATTTGTACTCGGTCATCTTGCGACGAGTTAGGAAGAATATTTTTTCACACCACTAATGTCACTAGATCAGAAACTACGCCCCTTGTCGTGCCACACCTTTTAAATTACTCACATCGGCATGGCTGTCGCGACCTATGTTATTGCACTCGCTGTGTCCGTAAAACGGCTAATTAATGTATTATTAGAGGCAAATGCAATAAATAACAATGAGGAGGTTCACTCACCCTTTTACCGGAGTGAGAGTGCGTTCGGAAATGTTACATGTTGGTGAGTCATCGCTGTGTTAATGTAAAGTAAATTATTATTTTATTTTCATTTTATAGCAATTAATTGTTTTATTATTTGAAGAAATATATATTTAACAATGTTTTCTTAGAAAAAAATGTTTCATGTTAATTATGAGAGCAAAATGCATCCGAGACTAGAATAAAAAAGTAACTTCAGAACGCACGCCATCATGATTTTGCTGGCTTGTATTAATTTTATAGAATAGCCATAGATGGAGCTGCTGTTTTCCTTTATTCTGAATTTGTTACCTACACAGCTGCACAAACAATGTTTATTCAATAATTACACGTACAAGTATACCAAATTATAACATCAACATGTAGATACCATCAACATGTAGATACCATCGACATTTTTTAAAACAGTTAAGTACCAGGCTGGCTAAAGTTTCTTGTTGATAAAACGCCAATTGAAATAAAACTATCAAGAATCAAATTAGGTATTCATAGTTGTCGACATCTATAATAAATACTTTACTCTTTGGTTGTCGAGTTGACGTTTAGTTTTGTTGAACTATTACTGGGAGTTTGCTTGAAAAGTCTTGAATTTATCGATATTCTTCGAGCAGCATAATGTCTGGAGATAATAAAGGCGAAGAATTTGCAGGAGAAACATTGGAAGAAGCAGGAGCACTAGAAGCAGATGTTGGAGCTACATTGTAATCATTTGTATTCCTTTTTTATTTTATTACTTATGAGGTTATTATCACAAGGTTAATATATTAGTAAGACTTGAAGTTTATGTATGCCTACTATTTTGAGGCAGTGCAGTGGTATCATAAAGGTATTTCATCTATTTATCATATATTTGGTAGTGACATCTAGCGTAGTTGATAGGTAAAATTTTGCTATCAGCTGTGGTCGCTGTTGACACATATTTATATTGTGCTGTTGATGTGGTTTTGAGTGTGTTTTGATACAAGATTTGAATAGTTTTTATAAGTAGATACATACATGACAATGCCATGATATATTGGTAAAGTACGACTTATATTTTCAGCTCAAATGAGCAAACAATAGTTGCTGTAGGTAGGTACTCACCTAACATGATTTGGTTCACTAGGCGCTAATAACTTAATTGTTTATTTAGCTGCTCTACAATATTTTTGTTGCTTAAGTGAGCAAATACCTAAACCTTCGAATTAATTGAACCTTGGAAGAAACCAATGTATCAAATTCAACACACATTTACGCCATCTATGTTCGGTTAATGAAAGACCACAAAAACTAGTTTTCGTTCCGGACGTACAGATGGCGGTACAAGCAGTTTTTAAACGGCACGAATTGTTCTCCAAAGAAACCCCGGCCCTTGCTCGAGTCATTCTGCGATGCTGAGCAAGTGGTTTTAAATCAACTTTTAAAGGTTTTTTTGCTGCACTCCCCGAGTGAACCTCAAAGCCGGGGCTCGTACGCACCACACACGGGGTGCCCTTAGCGCGCTAATTAAAAGTGTTTGCCCCAGGTCTTACACTCAAGGCACCAACAGGATAGTCTGGTTAAGCACAAACCAGCTTCATACTATAGGTTGACCTACAAAATGGCAGCGGCAAGCAAGCGGTGGGCAGCAGATTACAAGGATTGATTTTCGGGGTGGCATACGGCAGACTGGAATATACGTAAGGCTAGTTTAATAAACCGCACCAGGGCATCGGCGAGGAAAATACGCCTCTGCTTGGTTGTGGACTGTGCACGAGCACGTGGGCTGCTGTTTCTTCTTCCTCCATGCAGGTTTGACGCAGAGGACTATCTGTGACTCCTATAACAAAGAGGTGCTTGTTAAAAGTACCGTGTCCAGTGATGGCAGCCGTCACTGTGCGTAGCTGCAGTTTAGTTAGCCGGAGCGCTTGTTTGGTGAGGCGTTCGTTTTTGGGTAAACATGACTAGTTCAGTTTTTGTGGGGTTCACTGAGAGGTCGGACTCAGCACACCATCGCTCAACTATGCGTAACGCTTGCTGAGTGAGGTTGCAGATTGTCCCTGTCACCTTCCCCGAGATGAGGATGGCGAGATCGTCTACGTACCCAATAGTGTAAAAGTGGTTAGCATTGAGCTTCGCGATGAGGTCATTAATCACCAGATTCCAGAGGAGGGGCGACAGTAAGGAGGACCTTGGGGACAGCCCCTGGCTATCACTGCTGACTGCTGCTCTGCACCAAAGCGGACGACTCGTTTGCTAAGCATATTGGTAATCCAGTCTATCAGTACCTGTTCCACCCCGTGTAGCTGGATTTGGCCGCCCTGTAGACGTCCCAATCCTCGTCAGCACAGGTGTTCATGGCTCTGTTTAGGGCTGACCTTACCTTCCTGCGCTTGCGTTCCAACTCAGGTCCCCACCATGGTTGCTTGCCGGGTGTTGTGGGCGCAGTGGTTTCAGGGCAGGACGAATGATAACTGTCTAACAGTGATTTCGACAAACTTACCTGTTCTTCGATCTGGCTCGAGTTCTCAAGGGTCGACCAGTGCTTTGTTGGCGAAAGCTTGGATAAATAGCTAAGATATCCCTGCAACAGAATTCCGTAAGTGGCTGTGCTTTTATGTTACGCGTCGTATAGATGCATGATCTTGGATTATCGTGCTCTGAGCTAAATAGAAGCTTACCCCCAAGATTGGAAAGTCCTTGTATTCGTCCCGCCCTGATCCACATATGATACCCAAAACCTGACGTTACCGCCTGGTTTTGTTATGTTAATTTTCAATTGAGATTGTTAAGAAAATATAAAAAATGTGAAGTAAAAGTGGAATGAATGGCGCATAAACCAAAACAAAATGCAATCGGCCAGGGGCGGCCGGGCGGCTACGCCGCCCCTTGCGTACTAGCGCCCCCGTGCCGTGCCCGGATGGCCCTAGGGTAAATACGCCCCTGACCTGAAGTCTTTTTTGTTTATTTACATTTTTCAGTGACCAACAGCTTGCGGGCATCGACCCTAGGCTGCATATCAAAATGGATCCCTTCGCTCACCGCCACCTACGTCCCGAAATGATGTTTATCCGTGAAGAATTGCGGCAGGCGAAGTTACAAACATTGGCTGTTAGTTTATTATTGTTTATTTTTGTTAGGCGGCAAACAGACGAGCAGGGGATCTCAAATGGACACTTTAGCAGATCATAATATGAATTACGTTAAAATTCGTAAAATGGACCATTCATAATTTAATAGTAACTGCGTCTGTGACCCATTACGAATTTTAACAGAATTCATATTATTCTCCTATTAAGATTGCTAAAGTGCCCATTTTAGCCCTCCCCACCACTTTGCTGTCAATAGAGCCAACTTCCGATGTCGACAGAGCCCAATACAGCTGTCGATAGAGGCTACTGCATAGCTCGTCAAAAGCAACTGTCAACATTTTTTTTTAAACATAGAGTGAAAAACAATTGAAAATGTCATAAATCACCTTTTTCTTTTATCATCATTTTTTTTGGCGGGTGGAAAATCATCGAATAACCCCTCCCGCTCTTGGGCAGAGCGAAAGGGAGTGTCAGACTTCTACAGACTAAAAACCACCCATGTTCCTTCTTAGCCCTCTATGTTGAGGCCGCGATAACTAGTGTACCACCGCGGCCACATAGGTAGGTACCTAACAAATCAAACAAACAAACCCGGACTACAAATGAAGCCCCACCCGGACGCCCCCCGAATGCCCTCTAAACCAGGATTTTGGGGAAACCCGGACGGATGGCAACCCTATGTTCATGTCGACAGAATCGTTGTAGCGTACCGCTAATGCTATTATAGTAAGGGAGACACAGTATTATAATGAATTTCGAGTAATAAACACTGTTGTTTACGGTGCGCTCATACTGTAGCTGTCACCATTAGTAATGTCCTCATGTCGACAGCAATCGCAGCTGCGTCTGTCGACCGCCCGACATGACAGTAGCTGATTTTGTCTCTGCCGAGTACTGGTCAACCTTCTAAAAAAAGCAGCTCTTTTGCAGACGGCAAAGAGCTGCTTTTTTTAGAAGGTTGTGAATACTTTTTTGAATCATTAAATGAGTCCTTGGGCGGAGCGGAAGGGAGTGTCAGACTACTGACTAAAAACTACCTATGTTCCTTCTTTGTGTCTGGGGCCGCGGTATCTCGGTCTCTTTTGAACAACCCGCAGCTCGTCTGTACGAGGCCTTAGACATGTCTCATATATGTTATTCCCGTCTATCCCGCTATTTAATTAAACTTCGAAACCGCGACAAGCTGTCAAGTGCAGCTTTCTGAGTGCGGCAGTTAATGTCATTGTGGTTATGCCTCAAATAGATTTAGTTAGGTCACAGAATACATAATAGTATGATTAGGTGTAACTTACTTAACCAGTTAGTGTATAGATGTGGCAAAGTTGGACTCTTCTCTTATTACTTGTGAACACGCTACTTATAATATATTACGCGCCATAATTGCATAAAATAATAAACAAGATACATGTGGCTCCTACCAAACCCTAGTTAATTAAGTTTGCGTTATGTTTCATAGACAAACAGGACCGACTTCCTTAATATATTATTTCCTTAATATTCCCTTTATTATTATGTCAACAAATTTCGTACATTTTTAAATATTTCCTATAAAAACAATAAAAAAACATTAAAAATATAAAAAAATTGTAGCCCATCGGTATCGGGAACAGAGTCCAAGCTACGGTCAGGCCTCCAGAGAAAGGAACCTCCTAACGAGGAGTACCGCTTTCAGCATCAAGCCCTTGATCCACCTGCCTAACGAGAGCCTCCTCAGATGTTGGTCGAGGTGCTTGGCAAATAAGCCGTTGGCTGTGACGACTATCGGCACAATGATCACTGTGTCCACACCCCACATGTCGACAACCTCGCGAGCCAAGTCAAGATACTTGATTTGCTTATCTTTCTCGGTTTTCACGAGGTTCTCGTCATGCGGGACGGTTATGTCAACAATCATTGCGTGACGCTCTGATCGATCCACCACCAGTCAGTGATGATGAGGTCCGTGTGAGGAGCTTATGGCTAAATAATAACAGCAGTTCGGGACGGTCTTCAGGTTATGCCGCCTTGGTTGGTCCGTGGACCCATTACATACCGAGTTTTCTCCGTGCCTTGGAAAACACGTTATGCTGTTGGTTCCGTCTGTTATTTGGAAATAAGACAGTTAAATCGTTTCTCTGGGACTTCGTCGAGCTTCATCGTCTCGGCGCTTTTCTTGTGGTCGCCACTGTTGGTTGGTTCTGCAGGGCTATTGCGTATCTTTTAAATGACAGTGGCTATCATATTGTCTATGGATTACCTGTCAATTTGGTTATGGTTTAGTACAAAATGGAATCATTTGACAGTAATTTATAAGCACTATAGGTTAGCCACTGTCATTTAAAAGATACGCAATAGCCCTGCTGGATTACAGGAGTTACATTAGTTTGGGAATAGTGTGGCGCCGTGGCTGGCTTGTCCCAAACTAAATTTCCCACCACCTACACCATTTATTTAAGGCTTGTTTCTCTTGTGAAAGTTTCACGTGTAGGTGGTGAAATTCTTTTGTTTCAAATGAATATTCGATGTTTTCAATGAAAATTGTTTTATTTTACTGTAGGACCTTTCACTGGAAGGTGTAGGTAAGTAGGAAATGTTTTTTCAATGAACGCATTGTTAAAAGGTTTAAAGGCCTACTTTTCTATGAATTCTGTAAATAGACTTTTAATTGCCGTTACAATATTTGCGTAAAAATTGGCCAAAAATAGCAAGCACTAGGCATTTCATTTAAAATTAAGGATTTCGAGAACAGTAGTGTTGTTTCCTTTCTGATGTGTTGTTTTGTAGGGGTTTCGTTGAAAAATAGGTTAGAATCCCAATATTTCGGCGCTGTCGCAAGCATCATAATTGAGGGTAAACTGAAGTTATTGCGGGTGGATGTTAATGAGCTGACAAATCGGTGTACCTTATTCGTATTTTGCGCTCCGTACTTGCAACATCGCCGAAATATCGGGAACTCAAAACAAACATTAAACATGGTAAATATCCCGTTTTCATTGTTAATCATATTTGTAGTGTATATCTATTAGATATAAAATGTAAACACTTTATATTATAATATGTAAACACTGTCTCGCAGCCACAAGTAGTCAGGGAAGCTGTCTCTAATGACATCTGTCAGTTACATGATGGCGGGAAGTTTGAAGTGAAGTGATCCTGCGGGTCTAAAATGGCCACTTTATCAGAATCCACGCAGACTTTTAGTATGAATCACGTTAAAAATTTCAAATTCTTAAAATGGACTTTATAGTTATAGACATTTAAGAATTTGAATATTTTAACATGATTAATGTTACGATTCTGCTAAAGCGGCCATTTTAGACACCCTGGACTGAGGCTTGGTGGTCTGGGACTTTAAAATGACCACTTTAGCAGAACATAATAATGAATGGCGTTAATAAGCGTACCATGGACCTTTCATATTAGTAACTTTGTGTGTGACCATTTTACGAATTTTAACGCAATTCATATTATGATCTGTTAAAGTGGCAATTTTAGACCCCCTGGTGTAAGCCTGTGATATAGTTAGTTAATTGTGTTATCAACCTATTATGTCAGCTACAAGTGGATGCTACAATAATGTTAGTGACAGAGTGAGTGTCAGTTTTAAAACTTATTTTTCGTAATGTTGCCAACATTTATATAGCTCGTGAAGTCGTGATATAATATTTATATTTGAAACGCTCGCATCTAAATTATGTCCACATAATCTCGTCTACCAACACGTTTAGTAAAATGTTTTAAACTACTGCAGCTTTATAGTTTTTTTTTGGTAGAATGGTGATTTGTGGAGTCGTTATGGTGTCGTTGACCATTTAAGTGCCTATTCGGCGAAACACACATAGACACCTGTGAAATTCGGCTGCGACCCTAATACGTATTTTTTTTTTTTTTTTTTCCTTGTTAGTAAGAACCAAGTTCTTACTAGTTAATTGCAATCTAGCCTAAGAAGACTAATAAACAATTTAAATCTAACTTATTATGCTACGTTATAAATTATGTTAATGCTAAGAATAGTGTCCATAATTAGGTATGCACTTTTACACACGTTCGTAACACTTCCTTAGAGTCTGGTAAAATTGATAAAACACTTTGTTCATGTGTTATATAAATAGCACAACATTGTTACTATTATTGATTCACTTACACTACACTAATTCAAATGGTTTAGTTCTCTTTAGTCTACGCACTATGTCTGTGTTGTCTAACAGCTGGATTGCCTCAACATTCACGTGTCGATGGAGTCTGTGTTCGTGGGCTTCAGCAAATTTTTGTATGATGGTGGTGACGAATTCCATGTCGAGGTCACGGTGGAGGTCATCGTTTCTTATGTACCAGGGTGCATTTACAGCAGCCCTGAGTACTTTATTTTGGAACTGTTGAATTATTTTGACGTTGGTTGGCTTAGTACAGCCCCAAAGTTGGATACCATACGTCCAAATTGGCATCAGAATATGCTTGTATATTATCAACTTATTATGTATTGATAAACAGGATTTCCTTCCCAGTAACCAATACAAACGTTTATAACGAATATCGAGTTCCTGTTTTTTCTTTTTGATATGGGCTTTCCAACGCAGCTTGGCGTCGAGAGTTATGCCAAGGTATTTGGCTGTATTAGCATAAGGTATTTGCATACCATTTATGTAGAGTGGGTGGTAGTCACTGTGTTTGTTTGTGAAGTTAATGTGAACTGATTTTGACTCATTCAGATTGATCTTCCACTTTTGTGTCCAGTCGTAAACTTTGTTCACAGCTAGTTGAACTTTCTCTACTGCTTCTCTGTGGCTTGATCCGGTGGCCATAATAGCAGTATCATCTGCAAAGGTCGCTATGGTGCTGTTTTCCAGCTCTGGGATGTCACAAGTGTATAACAAGTACAAAATTGGGCCAAGCACACTTCCTTGAGGCACCCCAGCTTTTATGGTTTTTAGCCCGGAATATGCGTCCTCTTGGCGTATTCTAAACATTCTTTTAGTTAAATACGACTCTAGGATATCTACAAATTCTGGTAGCATGCGTCTGAGCTTAAATATGAGACCCTCATGCCAAACTTTGTCAAAAGCTTGCGCGACGTCTAAGAACACGGTAGCACAGACTTCTTTATTTTCTAGCGTTTTTTCAATAACATTAGTTATTCTATGTACCTGGTCTAACGTTGAGTGTTTTTCTCTGAAGCCAAACTGGTGATCTGGAACTAGGTTTTTATCTTCTATTACTGGTTTTATCCGTTTTAGTAACAGTTTTTCAAATAACTTTGATAGTACGGGTAACAGAGAAATGGGTCTGTATGATGATGCTTCGTGGGGAGGTTTCCCAGGCTTCGCAATCATAATGACTTCAGCAACCTTCCATGGCTCAGGTACATATTTTAAGATAAATGAAGCATTTATTAGTTTGGTCAGCTTTACTATGGCTTTGCGTGGGAGGCGTTTTAGAATTTCCCCTGTGATGAGGTCGTAACCGGGAGACTTTTTTGAGCTAATGTTGTTTTGAATTTCTCTCATTACTTCCTTAGGAGTCACAAGCTTGATTCTTTGGTTTTGTGATAAATTTACACTCTCATGTATTTCTACAGAGCTTTCGTTGGGTTGAAAGGTTTCTTCTAAATGTTGAGCAAATCGGAACGCCTTTTGGTCATTGCTTATTGCCCATTTTCCGTTGCTATCTCTGATGGGCGGTATTTGTATAATCTGCCTTTTTAGATTTCTCGTCGCTTTCCAAAGTGAGTAATCCGTTGATTTGTCATTGGTAAGCTGAAGAAGGTTGGTATTCAGAGATTCATCCTCAAATTGTAGAATTTTTCTCTTTAGTCGTTTAGTTAGGTTATTTAGTGTTGTTTTATGACGCGGGAACCTTGTTTGCTGCCACAACTTCCTTTGTTTTCTTTTCTCTGATAGTAAATCCACAATTTGTTTAGGATAGATAAATCCCTTATATTTGCGTTTTAGCTGAGGTGTATTGCTCCACGCACATTGTTGAATATTAATAATAAATTTGTTTACTTCTGAGTCAAGCTGATCTTGCGTTTTTATCGGAGTTTTAAGGTCGATAATATTATCTAGATCAAGAGCAAAACTGTCCCAATCTGTGGACTTATTAACCAAGGTTAAGTGGCTTTCTTTTAATAGGATTTTTTGACTTAGCATTAGTATAATCGGAGAATGGTCAGAGTCCATAGTAAAACTTTCCTCCAAACTGATGTAATTGGTGGATATATTTTTGCAGATGAAAAAATCTATAAGATCCGGTATTTTCTGGTGGTCAGTGGGCCAGTATGTAGGTTTGCCTGTACTCATTACTTCACAATGTGTTTCTTTAACTGCACTTAAGAGCTGTCTTCCTTTAGTTGTAGTAAGTCTTGAACCCCAATGCGTATGCTTAGCATTAAAATCGCCGCCTAGGATAAATCGCTGGCCCCTAATACGTGATAATTCTAATTATTCAAACTAAATTAGTCTAGATTCAAGTTAGAAAATTCACGTACCTTTTTATACAGGTTGAGTGCTTGTGCTTTTAGAATTCCTATATTTGAAAATGGTGGATTTACGGCCGAAACGCTACTCAATTTTTAATTTGCCCTTAAACCTTTTACTTCAGCATAGAGCGACCGAGACAGCACTAGATTTGATCGTTACTTATATTTGAGTGGCGTTTCAGTATTCGGCCGTTAGTCTTGTAGATTACGCTTTAAACTTTAAGAGTACCTATTGACTGCTCCTCCATTAGACGACGACACCTTGATGATAATCCGTGCTATCATCAGCGGCGACAGCTAAAATTTAAATTGACGGCACGGTTGGCGCAGTGGCTGAGCAATTGGACTGCTGCGCTGCGTGTTGCAGGTTCGATCCCCGCACGGAACAAATATTTGTATGGCCTACAGATAGTTGTTTCGGGTCTGGGTGTTTGATTTGTGTAAGTGAGTTTAAATGTTTGTAAACGCGCCCACGATACAGGAGAAATTCCTAGTGTGGGGCAATGTTTTTTAAAATATAAGAAAATCCGAGGCCTCAGAAATCAGCCATCAGATTTTTTCAATAGCAGCCGGGCACCAATCCAGGCGCGCCCAGCTTGGATTTGGTTGATAGGACAGGCTCGCCCCTATAACATAGGACTCAACATAACTGGCGAAATATGGATGTACTATTTAGTGTTAGCTATACTTTCGAGTGCTATAGGCGTGATGTTATTAGGTTATGTTATTCGGAAGCTTTAGAAGCGGAGCATGCAAGGTCTCACTTAGACTTACTGCCGCACTCAGAGAGCTTTAATGATTACTTAGGCCATCACTTAAAGGTTTTGACAGTTTTGTCATACAAAAGTATGTCAAACCTATACTAAGTGACGGCTTAAGTAATCATTAAATATCTCTGAGTGCGGCAGTAAGATATAAATTATTTTTAAAAACATCTGGAGGCTGTATCCGGCATTCCAATCTTAAAAATTGGGTTATTGGTGCCAGGTGTCACCTTGAGTTTATGTATAAAATATTGATATTTATGTAGACTCAGTTGTTCGACATTTTTTAGATAAAAAATATGCCGTGTTTAATAAACTTAAAGAACTTAGTTTTCTACAACTAAATGAAGGTATCAGTAACCTCCTCGCACGTCGGGGCTGCGGGTTGTTCAGAAGTTACTGTGGCCTCGACATATAGGGCTAAGAAGCAACATGGGTGGTTTTTAGTCAGTAGAAATCTGACACTCCTTTTCGCTCTGCCCAAGAGGGGTTATTTGGAGATTTTCCACCCACCAAAAATAAAAAAAGGTATTAGTAACTGTAAGTCCCCATCCCCTCGTAGGAAAAAAATGTTAGTTAAGTTTCTATTCAAAAACCGGGATAAATAAAATGTTAATAAACCTACTTAAAAAAAAAAAAAATGCCATATATTTGTGGGTCGCTCTTGACGACTATGTATTTTGTTGGACAAACGAATAAAATAAAATGATTTGGTACATTATCATGCTTGTATTAATTGTCCTGAAAGATAACTCTGACGTCTATTTTCGTGAAACCCTATGACGGGATTGGTTTCGCTTTGAAAAACTATCAATAAAATTTATAATTTTACACTGCTCAGCACAAAATCAAGACTTAATCTTTTTTATTACTGTGAAATTCTTTGAATAATCTGCGAACACCATTACGAAATTAAAAACACGAAAACACGTCGTTTTTGTCGCGTGTCGAATTTTCCGAGGCTTGCTGGAATGAATACCAAGAAGATAATTATTTAATTTAGGACTTTCTTCATTGTCATTCCATGCGGTAAATCGGTTGTAAACTAAGCTAAATGATTCAAATTTACTCACCAGGTACGCCGTACGGCGCTCAAGAAACTTCTCCTCAAAGATTTTGAGCTGGAGGATTGCGAACTACGGAACATAGGCCTTGCATACGCGCCCCAGGACCCGTGAACGAAAGTTATTAAGATGCCGGGAAATTTAAATTTTACTATTTTTTTTTGCAGTTTGCAGTTAAATATCTGGATGGTTGATTGATAACAAATTGTGTAGGTATTAGTAGAATAACAGTGATCAGTAGATTAAAGAATCATTGCAAGCATCCAGTGAATCCCCGCAACCTTCACCAGGTCATATTAATCCAGTGGAGGCCTTCCAAAGCAACACCGATACGTACTGTAAATTAAATACTTAAGTAAGAAAATGAGAATTTCCCGGGCCATTTTAACGCTTCCCCGTTAAATTTTACCAACTTCTTCAGCCTTATTAGCTTCATGAATCATAACTTGTTTTTATTACTTGTAAACTACAGACAAACTCGAGGGAAATTTAATTCTGTTCGCTGAAAGTTGGGAATTGTATTCATTGATGTGACAAGTTATCATATTTGTTTATAAATTGTATTTGATAAAAAAATACGTCTCATCTGGGTATCAGATCGGTGAGGGTCAATCTCCACTGTCTCCTCTACTATAAAGAAGAATAATTTTATTAAAAGAAGAAAGATTAAGTGATGGTTGATGTAAACATTTATTTATTTATTTATTATTATCACAATGTTTTCTTTGCCAATACAGATTGTTGTTTAAGAGAGTCATATATTACATATGTTATACATTTTTGCCATTTCTCAGAAAATTGTTACAATTAAGTTTGATTCTGTACTGAAATTGGCCTATATTGAAATTTTTCTGTAAAAACAACAGAAAAATTTCAATATAGGCCATATTGAAATTTTTCTGTTGTTTTTAACTGACTTCAAAAAGGAAGGAGGTTATCAATTCGTCGGCGATCTTTTTTTTCATTGATATTCCTATCAGCAGGGCTATTGCGTATCTTTTAAATGACAGTGGCTATCATAAAGTGTACATCAAATACTGTCAAATGGTTCCATTTTGTACTAAACCATAACCAATTTGACAGTTAATCCATAGACAATATGATAGCCACTGTCATTTAAAAGATACACAAAATGGAACCATTTGACAGTAATTGATAGGGACTATAGGTTAGCCACTGTCATTTAAAAGATACGCAATAGCCCTGCTGTTGAGGCTCAAAATGCATGTAGTGCTCTTCGTTACGTGGTGGAGCCCTTACTGCGGTACTCAGAGATATTTAACGTTTACTTAGGCCGTCACTTAGTAAAGATTTGACATACTTTTCTATGACAAAACTGTCAAAACCTTTACTAAGTAATGGCCTAAGTAATCATTAAAGCTCTCTGAGTGCGGCAGTTAGACTATTTTTTTCAGAGGATGGGAAATGACTCCTCCCGCTCTGGGCGGAGCGGAGGGGAGTGTCAGACTTCCACTTACTAAAAACCACCCATGTTCCTTCTTACCCCGGGCTTCTTGTGTCCGGGCTGCAGCACCCGCAGACTTAAGTTTGATATTTTTTTCTTTCTTTGTACGTACGTAATAGTCTAGTCATTGTTCAAGAGCCGATTTAAAAGAAAACATTTGGTAAATAAAAAATAAACAAATACATTTGATAATCTATTCATGTGATAATATTATCCACGCAATGACGTCACTGGCGCGGACTTCAAGGTCGAGTTCGTTCATCTCAATATGGCACGTTTATTAAATCGGGTTTTTAAGAGTCCGTTCACAAAGATCGCCCGACAAGAAGCCGAGGCTTGAAGAGGAGAGCAGATTTTTATCACGTTTAAAACAGAGTTTACAATCATTTTATTAAGATTTACATGTCATTTCTTTTATTATTGAGAGCAAACCTAACACGCTTAGTGTGAAATGACGCCGGGCCTATGTCCTCCGAGCTGGTCTGTGTGAACGAACCCTAAGACGGCGCGGCGTAGGCTGTAAAATAATAAATTATAAATGAAGCTGGTGACATCAAAAAATATCTACATAAAAAAACTAAAATTCAATAAAAAAAAATCTTACCTCTTTTAGAACTTTTCTTCTCTTTTCGGTTCTAGAAGCATTTTGCACAATAGTATTTTGCACAATAGTATTTTGCACAATAGTATTTTATGATAATAAGGGAGCATTCAGGAAGGATTATTGAAAATTCATACCCTGAGGAAGTGTCACATATGCTACGCGACTTGTCTACGCCAAAATAAATAATATCGTAATGTATATTGAAACAGGAATTTAACGAAATTATAACATAAAAGTCTGCTACCTTTTTTGCGACATCTCAATTTAGACGATTGACGAAAAAATCATGCAAAATTATAGAGCTTTGCGCTTGACGTTAAGTGCTTAGGTGGTGGCCAGTCATCAATGTCTGACGGCTAAACTGTGGTACCATAGGATGTGAATCAATGTTTGAGGTAATAATTAATTACACGTGGAGTTCGGACATTCGTAATACAACACCACGCCTGTACTATTCGGAGTGTTAGGTAGAGATAGATTTTTTTAAACGTTTTCCCACACTAAAAAATTCTCCTGTATCGTGGGTGCCTTCACGAACATTTAAACTCACGGGCAGAGCGAAAAGGAGTGTCAGACTACTTCTGTCTAAAATCCACGTATGTTCCTTCTTAGACCTTTGGGACCGGGAACGCAGTATCTCACTTACACAAATACCCAGACCCAAAACATCTAACTGTAGGCCATACAAATATTTGTATGCCCGCGAGACGTGGCGCAGCAGTCAACTGCTTGAGCCACTGCTGCGCCAACCGTGCCGTCAAACTTGCAGTAGGTAAGTAGTAATCTAATAGTAGGTACAGTCCAACAAGCTAATAAGTATACCGTCATCTTACTTGCATTTACTTTTAAGATTATACAGATACATTCAGAGACTGAATTCAAACGATACAGCGTTTGACATCAGTTGAATGAAATTGATATTTTTTTTTTAAATTTTATAGTATAATCAAAATATTGATTGTAATTTTGAAAATTGCAATAAATATTTTTAGTGTACTAGAATTATAAAGATTTCTGCCTGTACCTACAGTTATTCTATAGCTTGTTCGACTGTACCCACACCCAAGTTTGGCCTGCAAATTTTTTATTCCTTTGAAGGCGAGCCCATTGCATTGAACCGGGCACAAATCCAGACCGTGGCTGCTGAGAAATTCTTAATGGAAAAAACCTGATAGCAGTTTGCCTTGGGAATCGAACCTAGGACCTGATAATCAGGAGTCGCGATCGCGACTACCAGACATTCATTCTTATATTAAGGGTAAAGGTTGTCGCTGCGAGTTGTACACTAGTTACCGTGGCCTCGACATATAGGGCTACGAAGGAACATGGGTGGTTTTTAGTCAGTAGAAGTCTGACACTCCCTTTCGCCCTTCCCAAGAGCAGGAGGGATTTTTTGATGATTTTCCACCCGCCAAAAAAAAAAGGTAAAGGTATTTATCAAAAAAAATCTAATTATTTTTCCGTTTTCACGTAAAAAAACAATGAAGACGATACAGTGTTTTGATAACTCGTGTGACGTCATATTCTAAGACATTAGTATGGCATTTTTTACCGGTTAGTGACGTCACCAGCCCCCCACTCAAACCTATGACGCGTTTTATCTTCGTCAATTTTAATTGATTTGATAAAACAAAAAATACGTATCCAATATTTTTCGATAATCTTACAGACGGACTAAATAGAATCATATTTCCTGTAGTCAGGAAATATCACTATTATACAGTATAACATAATATATCATATTAGGGTTATAAATAAATAACCAATATTTCCTCAACTAGCAAACTTGAGTCACACACAAAACACCATAAGTAGTCATTGTTTTAGCAACTTCTGTGTTATTTTCGTCAGATTCAGGCCTTACCGCGTTACTCAAACGGGTTCCAAGTAGTTAGATACGGCGAACATTACTAACGTGTATCAGCTGTCTATTAAGTGTTTATCAATCCGTTTTCATCTCAGTAGAGGACCGTATACGCACTCAGGCGCACGCCTGTTGTAAAATCGAGTTTATAATCCGCGAATTGAAGTGTCTTGTGTTAAGTGTAGTGCTAAATTCAATTTACGACCCCAATGATCGACTTCTCAGACTATAATTGAAGTAAGTGGGTGTTTTTGTGTCATGCAAATTATTTTTGAATTTAGAATTATGTTATTTGATGCTTGTATAGCTGGTTTAACGAGGAGTGATTTATTTTGATTTTATGAAAGCCGTTTCACTAACGTGCTTATGCTTGTGACTTCGTTTGTTTTAATGAGACAAACTATGTATTTGGTAATTGTTTTAGCAAGTTAAGTACAGTCATGAGCACAACATGCAGCAAAATCCAAATACGATATTCTCTTGAAATAACAGTTTCTACTATAAGATAAGACCTAATTCGTCATGGTATCAGTTTGAGAAGGCTATATCCGTAACGACACAAGATAACAATCAATATAGGAGGAGAAGTTACCACGCGTACTTACCACCTAGCAGAGATCACCTTTATTTACTTAAATGTGCCTTAAATGTACGTAAGTAACATGTGGATAATATCTCCTTAAAAAAAATCCCCGAATGATTTTAAAGTAAAGTAAAGGTGTTAAATAAAAAAATAATAAAACATTTTAATTAGAGAAAGCCATCACCCATCCACCGATCGACCTAGGCAAGCGCAGCTTAACCTAAAGATCGACCCGAGTGGCAGTTCTTATTAAGCCACGAGCTCCTCTCCTCTCTCATTTTTATTTGGTTTTACAGAAATATGACTACAGGAACCTGTTAAATAAAAAAAGAGCAATAAGATTATTAATTATTTTACAGATTTGCCGCTTACTGAATCTTCTTTTTCTATAGGTAGGTACAGTCGAACAAGCTAAAAAGTATACAGGTAGAGTTCTTTAAAATGCTAAAACACTGAAAATATTGATTTTATAGTGTTTCGCATTAAGCGAGTGATTTCAAACGCTGTATCGTTTGACATCAGTCTTTATATGCATCTGTATAATCTTAAAAGTCAATACAAGTTAGCTTAAAAGTCAATACAAGTTAGCTTAAAAGTCAATACAAGTTAGCTTAAAAGTCAATACAAGTTAGCTTAAAAGCCAATACAAGTTAGCTGGCTGTATACTTTTAGCGTGTTCGACTGTACATTAGAAAACAGTGTTATAAAAATAATATATTAATTTCAGTCTGCCAATGATTGAAATTATTATTTTTAAACTGCTAGTTCAGAATGAGCCTGTAAATGTTTTAATTGAAATAAATACTTTGAGTTTGAATCAAAATACTCTGTCTATTTTACAATTTAATTGATAAATAATTAATAGGATTGTATGGATACTCGTGATTTATTCGTTATTTTCTCTTGCAGTACGCTTGCTTGCTCAATGAATCTGTCGAAAGAAATTACATTTGAACATTACAACGAAAAACATCTCGTTAGCTAGTTCTTTAATAATCTATTAACTGTCAATACTACGTATAGAAATGTCAACACTATGTGTGTGTGTTTTTGCTGGGAAACGACTTTATTTTTTGTTGTTTAAAATCTCATTTTACGGTAAAAACTCAAATTAGCACTCTTAAAACAATGCGAGCACTCTTAAAGCAATGAGAGAGCAGTGGTGGCCCAGTGGTTGCGGCCCCGACTTACGAACAGTTGGTCGTGGGTTCGAACCCGGGCAGGCGCATTACTTTGTGTAATTTATTTCATCACCACTGCTCTCAAAACGGTGAAGGAAAACATCGTGAGGAAACCGGCATATCTTAGAACCAAAAATTCGAAGATATGTGACATCTACCAACCCGCACTGGGCCCGCGTGGTGGATTATAGCCCATCCCTCTCCTAGAGAGGAGGCCTGAGTCCCTGCAGTGGGAACATTATAGGCTGATGATGAAAACAATGCGATGCAAGATTCTCGTTTGATTTTTCACACTTATGTTCTCGAGTGTCGAGTTCCCAACCAGATTCAACAGACTATTATTATTGAAGATCACGGTTGAGTGGTCTGAAGGCTAAATCAATTAGACCAACCACGTTTTTGTAAACAATACTGCACCTTAGCGGCCTAGCAGCGGGTTTTATCGACGGAAGAATCGTCAAAATGACAGATTTTAGAAAGATTGTCGAGTTGTTGTTTAATCTTGGTAGAATGGAGATGAGTGTACGTGGACTACGATACTTGTAGTACAGCTCGTAGTTACATAACTAATTGATATTTTGTGCACTACTTCAACGTGTGATGAACTTTTGGGTAAGAGCCCTAATGCAATTACATATATACGATGATTTCTTATTCTACAGAAAACTCATACATAGCGACGCCGCTGCTGTTATACTGGAGGTTTAATGCAATAAGTCGCCCTGTGAACCTTATAAAAGAAATATTACAGACATTCCAAGTTTCATTTATTCAGGCTCACGTGCACAAACTAATTGAAAATGTTTGTAAAAAAATATACAGAACTTAGGTACTTTAACGTTAGTTTCATACATAAATGGAGGTCGATCTTTCGCTCTAATGCATAATAGTGCTCCCAGATTTCGCCACTTAATACACCAATCACATATACAATCTATCTTTATAAATCTTTTTATATTTTTCGCCTTTATGACATCAATCGTGCTAAACTGAGTCCGTGGAATTGTTCTATTTCCCATTAGTGCCACACCAGACGACGCCGCTAATTCGTTTCGAGTACCAATTGATGCTTACGGTAGTATGATCGAGTAGTCTACTCGATCATATTATCATAAAAATTAATTACACGTCGACATCAGTTACTCGGACCTCTGTTAGAGCGCGGCAATCCAGAAATAAAGGCGGGAGAGAAAACACACATGAGTAGCTAGTTTCTGTGACCACGACTGTAATCCCGGAAGAGTGGTACAAAGGTCTAGTACCACAGTTAGGTTATTAACCTATTGCCATCGACTGGGCACAAATCTAGACTCCGACGGTACCCGATCTGCTACTTAAGAAATTTCTGATGGAAGAACCTAATACTTTGCCTGACGAGCAGGGCTATTGCGTATCTTATAGATGATAGTGGCTATCCTAAAGTGTCCATCAATTAACTGTCAAATATACTAAACCATATCCAATTTGACAGTTAATCCATGGACATTTAAAAGATACGCAATAGCCCTGCTGGGAATCGAATCCAATCGCTAGCGCTCGCCCGGTAGTCCTATGTTGTCATTCAGAAAATTCAATCCGCTAATGTCATTATACTCTAAATCAAACATTTTCAATGTTCCAATTGACTAAATAAAATTGCTTTCGGTTTTATCATGTATAAATGATTAAATCACAATGTAATTGATGAAATGTTTGGAGCGTATGCCGGGAAAATTGTTGTGTATACTGAAACAGAAAATGTAAGTTATTTATGGAAAATATTCTATGAATTATGAGGGGCATTTTTGAAGCTAGAGGAGAATAAAACTTTTAAATAAACGTCGGGAAACCAGCATTCACGGCGGAATTCACAACCGGGCCCCATGCCTACGTGTAGCTAATAAGTCTATATGTGTGTTCAGTTGATTTCTTTAAGATTATGTTCAAAATTAAAAAAATATAACGTTTAAGTTTGGCTTCAAACCTTCACCTTGCCGAGCGGATAAGTGATAATGTCATTCTCAGAATGATGTCACAACACCTGAATGTGTGAATGAGATAATCTGAGATATTGATAAAATGATATCTCATATTAAGATAATAAGAAATACAAATATTTGGACTGGTATTCTGTAGTTTAAGTCCAAATTCCTAAAAGAGATATTTATAAAATTAGAATTACGTTTTTAGATAATAAAGATTTTTTGTTGATCACATAACACATTTTTGATCTGAAGACCTAATGACCTGTTTTGATATTTTTATGTTTGTTTAATAAACATAATAAGTGATATTTTGCTTCATTACGCAATCCCACAGAGGTGGCCCAGTGCTGGCGGATCATTCCCACTAGTTCTACTGCACAGTTCTACGATTCAAGGTGGTACGAAATCGTAGAACTAGTGGAAACGAAAAGTCCCATTAGTTCTACTGGTCCTATTAAACAATTTATAATAGAACTAATGGGACTTTTCGTTTTCACTAGTTCAACGATATATGGGTGTTACAAAATCAAAAACCAGCGGGACTCAAGTTTCTCATTCGTTCGTTCTATCACATAGTTTAGGGTGCAATAGGGATGTATACTGACTTAAAAAAATATGATTCTAATTAACCGTCTGTTAAATTATTGAAAAATTGTAGATACGTATTTTTTGCTTTATCAAATCAATAAAAAATTACGAAGATAAATTGATATGATTTGAGTCGGAATTTGTGGCGTCACTAACCGCTTAGAAATGTCATACTAATGTCTTAGAATATGACGTCTCACGAGTTTTCAAAGCTCTGTATCGTTGTTTGTTTACGTGAAAAAAGAAAAAAATACGTGTGCAATGTTTTTTGGAAATCTATCTGACGGACTAATTAGATTTTTTAGTTAACTACCCTATTACGGCACAAACTACCAGGAGAATAGAAGTAGGCAGGCGGCCCCGACTAGAGCAGTGGTGGCCCTGAGGTGGCGGGCCGGCCCCGACTTACGAATTATTCGGGGGACGAACCCAGGCAGGCACATTACTTTACACATTACTTTGTGTAATTTATTTCATCACCACTGCTCTCAAAACGGTGATTGAAAGCATCGTGAGGAAACCATAACTTAGAACGAAAAATTCGAAGATATGTGACATCTACTAATCCGCACTGGGCTCGCGTGGTGGATTATAGCCCATCCCTCTCCTAGAGACGAGGCCTGAGTCCCTGCAGTGGGAACAATATAGGCTGATGATGACAATAATAATAATAATAATAATATTCCACAACTATCACACAACGCCATCTAGTCCCAAGCTAAGCAGAGCTTGTGTTATGGGTACTAGACAACTGATAAACATACTTATATATTTCTAAATACATACATATTATAGATAAATTACACCATGATGATGCAATCTCACGAATAATATTGTGTTTAGTATACTCACATCAGACGTTAGGTTGGTAAACCGATGCTCGGGTGAAGGTTGCGGGGATCTGCTGAATGCAAGACGCACGGGACTACGAGATGTGGCGACACTTGGGGGGGCCTACACTGATACAACATTCCATTCATTTCAGACAATAACTTAGTGCAAACATACTCGTAAACTCATTAGAGTTTTGCTAAGAATGTAGAACTAATTTATACAAATGTATTAATTTTTTATTCTTCATCACCAGCAAGCTACACTTCCCTATGACCCAGTTCTTTGCGATAGGAGAAGGAAGGACCTGGTTTGTACTAAGCCTCAAACTGAGCATGCGTTTGCTGTGCGATTTTATGCGTTTTTAGCACCTTTTCTGTATAATAGAATCAACAAGATACTAAACTTCTATAGCTTAAGGTGGAAGCTCACATCTGGCCCGCGAAATTCTAATTTTCTTACGTTTTTGGCAATTTGCAGGCCAATGCTTGGTTGTATGTTTATGAAAATTTGATTTGCGACTGTAAGACGTATGAAGTTACCGAATTATAACCATCAAAATTATCAATACAACCCTCCAAGTTCATTTTCATGTCAAGATTGATTTTTGCATGTAAAAGTCATTCTTTAGTAATTTAGTCGTCGTTCTTTAGTAGTTAGTAATTTTGATGGTTATAATTCGGTAACTTCATACGTCTTACAGTCGCAAATCAAATTTTCATAAACATACAACCAAGCATTGGCCTGCAAATTGCCAAAAACGTAAGAAAATTAGAATTTCGCGGGCCAGATGTGAGCTTCCACCTTAAGCTATAAAAAATGTAGTGTCATGATATCGGAATATTTGGCGATACTCAATAACACAGACACAGAAACACTTCTAGAAGTTGTCGTTTGATTATGTTTTACTTCGTATCTAATTATTGTGTATTTAAGCAAGTTTTAGTGTTTTGTATCATTTTGCTTGTTCCTATACCCAGTAGTTATTAGATTTATCTTATTTTATAATTTTGTCTTAATTAAATTATGCTACGTCGACACAGGTCCGCGTCTACGGTGGCCTGAAGCCATCACGTGAGCCCCGACTCTTCTTTCAAAGTATTTGTCACAAAATCCATACATTAATTTCTTTTACCGAGATCATCATCATCATTTGGCTTTTGAATTTAAAAACAAAACGATTTTTTATAATTATTTAATAGCTTTTAAAACTTGAACACAAATTGTGTAAAAAGTCCTTGCGAAAAACTCTTAAAAAATATTAGCACCTGTTTGCTACCATGAAGAATTTAACATTGTGACGTCACACGCGCTCAGGTTTATTCGGGAACCGTCGGCATGTTTTCGATACTGGACTAAAAACGTATGAAAGTGAAAGTGTTTAATTAAAGTAAAAAAAAATAAAGTGTAAAATTGATTCCAAGACCTAATTTTCTGGCCCTTATCCAAATTAATTTGGGGTCGCGGTGCAGCAGCCAGCATGTCTTCCTCTTCCATACTTCTCTGTTTCTCGTCATATCATGAGAGACCTCCTTTCTTACATCATTCTTAACACAGTCCATCCATCCTTTCATTGGTCTCCCTCTACCTTCTTCTTCTTTTACCGAGATACCGAACCGAAAATCACAAACTTAGCATTAATATGTGTCGCATAAATTATATGCCACCGGTCCCGCAACCCACGAGAGTTTCTATAGAAATTGTTCATTCATTCATTCACGGTTCGAACAATGAGTCGTCGATTAGTTGACTAGTAATAACAAATGTTTAATAAACATACTAGTAAATTAATTAGTTTGTGAGTTGTGACATAATCACATAACAGTGTTTTGTGGTTTTCATGATTGTGCGTAGCACTGGTAAGATTATAATTAAAATTGTTTTTGTTTGTGTGATACAAATATTATCATGACTTAACAGGATGAGATGCGAAGATAATTAATATTAAAAGAGAGTCCATTAATTTCTAGCTCATTCTCTCTATAAAGATCTAAAATGAAGGAAACATCGTGAGAAAACCAGCATGTCTGTCTGAGGGATATTTCTCGACGGTAGGGATAAAAATTTTGATAGAATTAGACTGAATTAGAATTTTAAAAAATGTACTGAGGACAAGAGCAAAGTAAATATACCTTGTATTGTTTTGTAAATATTTTTTATTTAATTAAACATATTTATAAAATATCGCATATACAAGGTGTTAATATTATATTTTATTTGAGTTTTATCAATGTTATAATACCTTCCACATGTTTGTAGTCTGTATCAGTTAAATATTGTCATAATTAAGTATATCAGACTATTATGATTTATGATACTACGTTATCATAAAATACCAATAAACAACAAAAATTGGGCGTGTTATGCGTGCAACATAACTTCAAGGTCACTATATAAGCAACTAGATACCTACTTGTTTAGTTTAGTTTATTCAATATTTTTTGGTCAAAAACACATAAACTGAGGTATTCAGAGATATTTAATGATTACTTAAGCTGTTACTTAGTAAGATTTGACATACTTTTGTATGACAAAACTGTCAAAATTTTTGAGTGAGTAGAGAAGAAGAGAAGTGAAGAGAAGTGATGGCCTAAGTAATCATTAAAGCTCTCTGAGTGCGGCGGTAAGGATTTTTTGTCTATATTTTTGTTATTGATGTAGGTGATTATTTGTAATATTGTATCGAAGCAAGTTTGGTTTAATATATTTATAATAAATCGGAAATTAAAATGAACCTCGCATTTACCAGATAGCTTCAACCACATTACCATCTTTCACATGCAGGTACATCGTTATTATAATTTGACAATATCAAGTTAATTAATATTGGGTAATTGCAAAGAGCTTTAAAAGTATTTGAAGTATTTATATTTATTTCCATCATAACACGAACGAAGCCATGGCTAAGAACTTGTCAACAATAATTCAGAATAGTTATGACATGGGAGGCTCTACATAAGTAACCCCCTTTTTTTGGGGCTGGTAAATCATCAAATAAACCCCCCCGCTCTTTGGCAGAGCAAAAGGTAGTGTCAGACTTCTACTGACTAAAAACCACCCATGTTCCTTCTTACCCCTATATGTCAAGGCTGCGGTATCTCTTACCTCCCTCTCCTCTCCCGCAGCCACATAAATACCCCTTGATGCCTGAATTTCCGCGATAAAAGGATTGGAGTAAACAAATATTAACCGATCAAAGAAACATGAGCCATGCATGATTAAGTATCGCTACGAGAGCCGTGTTTTGGAGAACTGCCTCTTGTAATATTGACGTTCAAAAAGTGCTGATTATTGTCAGCCTGATTTAACCAAATTTTTTTGATTTTGCTGTTGTTCGTAAAAAGAAATCCGATTCCGGCATAAGCTAGGTATTCTATTCCTCGCGGATCGAATAAGTTGATTGTTAACGAAGACGATTGTCTGGGTTGTATGAGAGGCACCTGAAAATCAGGGTCAGGTGGAAGTACCCAGTTTCAGAACTGTTTTTAAGGTTTTTTATATGTTATTATGAAAGTAAACGCGATTCTTTCTTTTTGTTTGTTAACTGTTGTTGGGTGAGCATGATATTTTTATGTCTCAAGTTAATTTTTCCACTCTCGGGCGTTAGGTTTCCTTAAAACAATTCACCCCATGGTTTGGGTAGAGTACTTCGTCTACAATACAGGGTGTAAATCAACCCATCACACAGCCGTCAACCAAGCATTCTGTACATCAAACTAAGTACTCCTACGCAAAAATGTTTGCTGGGAAACGACATTTTTTTTTGGGGTCAAAATCACATTTTACGGTATAACTCAAACTAGCACTCTTAAAACATAGTGTTAGTGAATGCTTTGAATAATAAACGGGTCATGGAGGTAATTTAAGTAAAGTTATAACCTGAAAAACTAGTATTTACAAAAACAGCTGTGAAAAATTTGGAACTTTGACCCCCAATATCTTCGTAACTAGCCCTCTAGTTACGGAGATAATAGGGGTCAAAGTATGATGGTCTAGAACAAAAAAAAATATCACAGTGGTGGAGAGAGTAAGAACCCTTTTTTTTTTGGCGGTGGGAAAATCATCGAATAACCCCTCCCGCTCTTGGGCAGAGCGAAAGGGAGTGTCAGACTTCTACTGACTAAAAACCACCCATGTTCCTTCTTCGCCCTCTATGTCGAGGCTGCGATAACCGTTGGACTACCCGCGGCCCCGACAGGCGTCGGCCCTTTCGGGCCCCTCCCATGTTGCTGACATCTCTTTGAGGCGCGCGTGGAACACGAACGCGCCGTCGACACGGCCTGTTTTCGTCGTGAGACGGACGGACGGCGAGTTAGCCCATCACTCACCGTCCACAGGCCCGCGTCTACGGTGGCCGGAGGTCATCGCGGGACCCCCGACGCCCGGAGCGCCTCCCGCGGCGGCTGGGACGAGAGGTTCTCTCCCTCTCGCGTTCCGCCACCTCCTTCGCCAGCATCACTGCTTCGCAGAAGGAGGCGACGGCGTCCCATTCCTCCTCGCCCCGGACCATGGCTTGCACCAGGGCCGGGCGCGAGAGGTCGCCGCCGCCGATCGCCGCTACGAGAACACGGCGGGGCTCCGCCCAAGCGGGGCACACCTCCACTGTGTGCTCCACCGTGTCCTCCGGCCGATCCTCACAATGGTGGCATCCGGGCGTTTCCTCCCGCCTGATTCGGTGCAGGTACCTCCCGAAACAACCGTGTCCGGTGAGGACCTGCGTCAGACGGAAGGTGAGCGCGCCGTGGCGCCTCTCAAGCCACTCCTCAAAGAGGGGACTTACCGCCACTATCGTGGCGTGCCCTAAGAATAAGTACCCGTCGTTTGCGTTAAGGGTACTTTTATACCCTTTATACGCTTAACAATTACCTAGCAAGTAATTTAAAAAAAATTAAACATACTTTATATTGTTCACAGGTAACCCAAGATGTTGTTTGAACTACTAATAGTGGGGGCCGTGGCCCTGGTGATATGGCTGCTATTCTTCAAGGAAGATGAGAATCCTTTGGACCAGCTTCCAGGACCTCCCCGGAAACCTATCATAGGAAATTCATGGGAACTGTTTCAGTCGCCTCCTGGTAAGCACTGTTTTCTTTAAAGTAACATAATAATATAACATCAAGCTTGTAATCATCGAAGAGCTAGGCAGGGGTGTACCTAATTTTAGTCAGTAAGAGAACTAATACTTCCTTCTGCTCAACCCAGAGCGGGAGGACTCATTTGATGATTTCCCATCGTTAAAAAAGGGACTAGCCTTTTGCCAACAATCAGGCAATTGTGCCTGATTGTTGGCAAAAGGTTGGTCCCTTTAGGCAGCCACGAAGTCTGGTATTGACCAGACTTCGTGGCTGCTAATAAGAAATTCTAAATCAAAGTTTTAGAGTTAATTTATGAAAGGTTAGTTAAATATCAATGTAGCTCAAAATAATAAGTCTAGAACCACGTAGATCAAACAATTTGCTAGTTTTCTCAGAAACATAGGATTTCTTTGAATTATAATTTGTGAATTAATGTTCGCACGGCGCTACAAAGTGTTGTTCGAAGCTCAAAGGATTAGTTTTACAAACTTTCTAATGTAAACAGATTGTCATGAAAGAAAATGTTGCTGTTTTGTTAGTTTTTATTTGAAGTTTTTTCTTGCTTTTTTGTTATACCGTTGAATTTATATTGTTCAGTGATTTAAATAACGGGCCAAGTGCCATTTGGCCTCGCGCAGCGAAGGTTCCGTATAAAGTTGTAGGTATTATTTTATTAAACTACATAATTGCGGTTTTTTAGGTTTATACTGTAAGACATTGCTACTAGCCAAATTTCATAATTGTAGGTCAACGGGAAGTACCCTATTTATATAGCCTTTGATTCCCTTGTGAAATCGTAAATTTGCGACATAAACGGTCATACCGTTTGATCGCGTTGAGTAGAATAATAATATAATCCATTTATTTATCAGAATATTGTACAAGTCTCCTAATAGGATTATGTAAGTATTACGATCATAATATTCTGCCGCTTCCGGCCGTACGAATGTCGTTTATAAAATTATGGGTAATTATTACATTAAAATTAAATCATTAGAATTGCATAACATTTAAATAAATTGAACAATGGTTAAAAAAAAAGTTATATCAGTCAACATTCAATGATGTCAGTCAAATATTCTGGGTGTTTAATATAAATTTCTTGAAACCTTCTTCCTGAGAGAAAGGATCTTTACATACGGACAATTAAGTGATTCAATAAGGGTTCCATTTTTACCGACAGATGTGCGTAACCCCAAAAAACAGTTAAGAAATATTTTTTGATAGTGTTAACGATGGACCATTTGAAATGAATTAAGTAATTATAGCGTAGTGTAGGATTTAAATGAAGCAAACAAAAGAGGTGTCCAGGTTGCTACTTCTTACTGAAAAAATCAAACATCCATTCATGCTCACAAACTTTCAAATTCAAAGTCAAAAATTATTTATTTGCAGCAAATCTGATACAAAAGATGGTAAAATTAAATATGTAGAGTGTAATGACACATTTTGCCATAAAGTTGACATGCACACATTAATGAATTTAAGACGTTTTTTTCAAAAACACATTAACTGTGAAACAAACATTAAATTATAAAACTGCGTTTCTAAGTTTAATACACTTTCGCATCTTTACATAGTATAAAACAAAGTCGGTCCCGCTGTTTGTACACTAAGATCTTATAACATACGCAACGGATTTTAATGTAGTTTTCAGCAAATAGATAGTGTGATTCAAGAGGGAGATTATAATATGTAGTATACGTGCGTATATTATACAGGTTGTAGATAAACCCTTCGCGAAGCCGTCAACCAAGTATTTTGTACATTAAACTAAGTACCCCTACGCAATAGTTTTTGCTGGGAAACGACTTCTTTTTTTGGGGTCAAAAATTTACGGAAAAAACTCAATGTAGCACTCTTAAAACATTGTGCTAGTGGATGCTTTCAATAGTATACGGGTCATGGTCAGTTATGGAGGTAATTTAAGTAAAGTTATAACCTGAAAAACTAGTATTTACAAAAACAGATGTGATTTTGTTTTAATTTGACCCCCAATATCTCTGTAACTAGGGGGTTCCCAGGTATGGTCTAGAACAAAAACATGATTCATGTTTTTGTCTTAGAAAAAGTGCATTTTGGTTGCGGTAAGGTTACTTTAACACCCTTTAGTAGAGAAAAGCCGAGAAATTCAGTATCTACATTGCACCCGTACGAAGCCGGGGCGAGTTGCTAGTATATAATAATTATTAGTAGGATAATATGACTCGTATTGATTAATTAACCATTAACGTCCTTTTACAGACAAGCTCCTGGACGTTCTAGTAGAATACACAAAGAAATATGGCGACCGCTACGTGTTCAAGGTGATGAGCAAGCGAGTCTTACACATCTCCGGACCAGCCGATATTGAGGTGCGTAGATTCATCATCATCATCAGCCTACAGCAATTGACTGCTGGCTATAGGCCTCTCTTGTTTTGGAGGTTGGGAAGTCATCAAATGACTCCTGTCGCTATGGGCGGAGCGGTAGGGAGTGTCTGACTTCTACTGACTAAAATCCACCTTTGTTCCTTCTTAGCCCTTTGTTTGCGAGGCCGCGGTATCTCTTTCGAACAAACCGCAGCAGACTTCTACTGACTAAAAACCACCCATGTTCCTTCTTAGCCCTATATGTCAAGGCCGCGGTTTCTCTTAAGACATCCCGCAGCTCCGACGGGCGTCGGCCCTAGCGGGCCCCTTCTATGTTGCTGACATCTCTTTGAGCCGCGCGTGGAACACGAACGCGCTGTCGACACGGCCTGTCGTCGTCATAAGACGGACGAGCTAGCCCATCACTCACCGTCCACAGGCCCGCGTCTACGGTGGCCGGAAGCCGTCACGTGGCCCCGGACGCCCAGAGCGTCTCCCGTGGCGGCTGAGACGTGAGGTTCTCTCCCTCTCACGTTCCGCCACCTCCTTCGCTAGCATCGCTGCTTCGCAGAAGGAGGCGACGGCGTCCCATTCCTCCTCGCCCCGGACCATGGCTTGCACCAGGGCCGGACGCGACACGGCGGAGCTCCGCCCAAGCGGGGCAAACCTCCACGGTGTGCTCCACCGGGAACAAATTCGAAATTGTCTTTAAGTTTATCTGATGATTTCGTTAATGGTCACATTCACTCCTGCGCACTTGCACGAATAGTTCTCGAGCACCTTAGGAATATAGTATGGACCATATTGGACGTGTTCGCGAGCGGCTCACGACCAGCAGGGCTATTGCGTATCTTTTAAATGACAGTGGCTAACCTATAGTGTTCATCAATTACTGTCAAATGGTTCCATTTTGTACTAAACCACAACCAATTTGACAGTTAATCCATAGACAATCTGATAGCCACTGTCATTTAGAAGATACGCAATAGCCCTGCAGTTCGTGGGTAAGTTGTCATTGTCCTCTCACGAAATCGAACAGTCCGTTTCGTCGATCTTGAGGAGATGTTATATTATGAACACTTTTGCACTTTTGCGCGTGATATGTGAAGTTTCCATATACATATAACAATTCGGTGAAAATGTATAAGTATGTATATAATGCATACCCGTTTTAATATTTACGTGACTAGCTTCAGCTTCGCCCTCGTAAAATCAATTATATTTTGACCGAAACTGTTTATAAATTCTGTGTTATTCGGACGTAACTTTATTACTCTATGCTATGATGCTGGTGATTTTGTCAAAATCCGTTCAGTATTTTTTGCATGACAAAACTAACTACCAACTAGAGCAGCGGTGGCCCGTGGTAGCGGCCCCGACTTACGAACGGAAGGTCGTGGGTTCGAACCCAGGCAGGCACATTACTTTGTGTAATTTATTTCATCACCGCTGTTCTCAAAACGGTGAAGGAAAACATCGTGATGAAACCGGCATGTCTTAGAACCAAAAAAATCGAAGACTTGTGACATCTACCAATCCGCACTGGGCCCGCGTGGTAGATTATAGCCCATTCCCTCTCAAAGAGAGGACGCCTGTGTCCCAGCAGTGGGAACATTAATAGCTGGTTGTTGATGGAAACTAACTGCCATCCATCTATCCATCACCGTTGTATAGAAAGTAAAATGATGTCGTCATTCTCAGATACCACGTGAGATCACGATATGCATGATCTAGGTATATATCTTACTAACTGTTGCCAGCGGCTTCACCCGCTACAACCCACTGAAATATAAAATCGGGATAAAAACTATCCTATTTGTTAATCCAGGTTATAAACTATCCGTGTACCAAATTTCATCCAAATCCGTGCAGTAGTTTTTGCGTGAAGAAGTAACAAACATACACACTCAATATTAGTGAGATTTATTATATCCATGGTATATATACTACAGCTACAATTTTATTTCAGGTGGTACTGGGCCACTCGAAGAACATCACGAAGAGTATTCCATATCAGTTCCTGAAGGACTGGCTGGGCAATGGACTGCTACTGAGCACAGGTTGGTATTTTAACCATATTCATAAGCAACCATTACTCAATAGGGTATTTTACCAAAAAAATCTAATTAGTCCGTCTCTTAGATTATCGAAAAATATTGCAAACCTACGTGTTTTTTGTTTTAACAAATTAATAAAAAATACGAAAATAAAACGTCTTAACGATCATAAGTGGGGGTTTTGACGTCACTTTGTGGGTAAAAAAGTACTAACCTTGTGACGTCACACGACTTGACACGGCTTTAATATCTAAAGTCTTCGTAGGTGGAAGTATTTTTATTTAAGTTAAACCCTATCTCAAACCAGCAGTGACGTAGACTCTAGTAGGTCGTAAAGAAGTCAGGATGTCAGATTTCTTTATCATTTAAAAACAAGGCCTGAAACTTTTTAATCTTTTCGGGCGGGTTCTTTGAGTAACAAAGCTTTCAAAGTACTGTCTAATTTAGGCACACGTCCCACTGCCGGCGATTAGCGAGAAGCGAGTAGCGAGCGACTAGAAACAAGTTGTTTATTAGTATGTAGCACTAGTTAGTGAAGAGCCCACAGGTCAATTATACCACAGCTGGTATACTACGTCCCCATGTCCGAAGAAAAGTTGCAAGCGAAGGAAACATAAGCAAGAGTCGGACAGCAGACACAACTATACGGCTTGACTTAAAAAAGGCACAGTTTTTAAAAAAATTGTGAGATATTGCTGTCGTCCAGTTCCCAATCACAACTTACCACGAAGTGAGCATCTTTCTGCAGGGTTTCACCTGCCGTGGTTCATTTTGAAGTCATTGATCCGACCGCCTCGTTAGTCTAGTGGTAGCTAGCGCGACTGCTGAGCATGAGGACTTTTCATTCGATTCCCGGATCGGGCAAAGTGTTATTGAATTTTTCCATCAGGAATTTATCAGTAACAACCATAGAGTCTGAATTTATGCCCGATTGATGGCAATAGGCTTGCCCTCTATTACATGGGACTTAAACATAACTGGCGAAATGTGGGTGTACTATAAGGTACACCTCTGCCGTAACCTTCGTGGATCGTTCGCTTCGTTCTACGCGCGTGATTTTATGTGATGTTATAATAATAATAATAAGATTTATTTTCTCTGTTATGTGATGTTATGATCCACCTCTGGACCACGTTCATTATTTACCAAACCATATTCATATATTCAGTTTCTTGAGCGAGTAAATAGATACTAGCTATAATCGTTTCGCGGCGTCGCCGTCGGAGGGACCTGGACCTTACCTTACGGGTCTTTTAAGACTTTTCCGGAAGTGAGCCTGGTTACAAAAGGTTGTTACGGACCGAAAGAACCTGCTTTTACCCACGTCAAACAAAGTGTACTACCTTCATGTACTTGTACGAGCATATAATATGTAAACAGTAATGGATCGCGATGAGGAAAACCGCCGTACATTTGAGAAGTACGTGTGTAATTGGTTAAGATTTTAATTTCGTATGAGGGTTAATAAAATATAATCAGCGCTACCAGACACTTCTTGTCGAGGGCAATACTTGCCAGACGCTTTAAGATCACAAAAAAATAATGTGCCTCAGTTATAATATAGAAAATAATAATGTGTGGCTTTAGGAGTAAAAATATTTATATGTTTCTTAGGATTATTAGAACCTCTATATATAAAGTTTTTCACTTATTTTTTTCTGATCGAGGATAGACCTTCAAACTACAAAACTATGGTTATAAGGAACAGTATTCAGTCGGTTGCAATTAAGTTGTGATTGATTAATGAAGTCAGAGATTTGCCTTAGTGAAATCCATTACGGCCAGTAAGACCGAGATCTATAAACGTTACTTAGCACGTGCTATGACAACAATAAACATGTTACCGTCTCTATCTTCTTACACGATAAAGAAGAAGTGACAGTGTGTAGCCATCCTTTAATGACGTGAGGTTTTTCAGATCAGTAATTTATGGTGTCTATTTAAATAAAGTTAGATTCATTTAAAAATATTTTACACGTCTCACACGTCATATCATTTTTTAATTATCAAAATATACACTATTGTTACATTATCCCGTACCTCCCCATCAATTTTCATCGTGTTTTTTTTCTGAGTCATTGGTCGAACCTCACGTCAAGGCCGACGCCCGTCGGGGCCGCGGGTTGTACACTAGTTATCGCGGCCTCGACATAGAGGGCGAAGAAGGAACATGGGTGGTTTTTATTCAGTAGAAGTCTGACACTCCCTTTCGCTCTGCCCAAGAGCGGGGACCCCTTATTCGATGATTTTCCACCCGCCAAAAAAATAAAAAGGGATGGATTACTTATAAGCGGAAATATATCATAAGAAACGTTTCTAAATCTCAGCCTCAGAGTGCTCTAAGGTAGCTGAGAGTTGTGTAGATTGGCTGGCGAAGCGAGAGCTGAACCGATAAACCCAATTCACCTTCGAGGTACGCTTTACGTGTTATACGTGCAACATTTTCTTGTTTGTAATCTCTGCTTGTTGTATTTTTTTTTTATATCTGTTAAGCGTTGTTTGTGTAATGTTTTTTTTCCTGTATGCTCGGTATGTTTTTGCGACAAATAAATAAATTTTCTTTCTTTCTTTCTTTATTGGCAATACCATCTTCACGCTAAAAGGCTTAGTTGCCAAGAACGTACAAATCTACCAAGACAAGTATGCGCTTCGGCAACCATCGTCTGGCTTCGCTTTAATGAGACTTAATTTAGACCTGTTACAATCATAGAAATACCAACGGCCTACGTGCTTATTTTAAATAAGTCTTTAGATATAAAAAAGTCTCTCTATCAACTAAAATAAGATGACTGGCACTGACAAGGTGACAAACAAAAACTTGACAGAGATTTTTTAAATGTAAATTCCTTCCCCTTCCCAATGTAATTCCTACCCCTTCCCCTTGGACCGCGAAAGCGAGCAGACGTGTGAGACGTATGAGCTTAATAAATAATAAAATATTATTTTATATTAATTCAAAAAATCAATTTAAAATAGTTGCAAAAAGAAACCAACTACCAGGGGAGCAAAAAGCTGCTGGAGCTCACAACGAGTCGCGTGAGTACTGTGTTTACTGACTCATTGCGTATACTGGCACACACGCGTCGCCGACGAGCGCTCGTTCATCGCATCACGCACACGACTCTGTGACCGCGCGATACACACGTACGTACTCTGCTAATATCGCTGATCTCGTCGCACACGCCGCTGTCTCGCGCGCCACCACCGCCGCCGCCTTGTACGCACCTAACTCCCGCACACTTATAACTGCCTGGTACTATGATTCGCTCGCCTACCAAGTCTGGCTCGGACCCTGCATTGAACGTTCGAAGTTCAGAAAAAACACCTCCACCTTCTGCGTTTGTGAGTCAACGGATTAAACGCCGATTAGAGGAAATTACTAGAGCCGACTTTGATGAATTCAAAGATGAAATTCGTAAAATGCTTGCTTCCTTCAAGACCAATTACGATAATATAGAACATACCTTATCAAATATCGAAAAGAACATTACATTTAGTTCTCAACAACAAGACGAGATGCAAGTTAAGATAAAGTCATTAGAAGAGGAGTGTAAAATTAACAATTCCAACATTATCTCTTTACAAGAAAAGGTAGAAGATCTGCAAAGGTGTTCCAAATTGACAACTATAGAACTAAGGAATATTCCGAAAAAGGCTAAGGAAAATAAACAAGACCTCCTGTCCTATGTCTCTAATATCTGCAAAAAGCTCAATGTTGAGCTCCACAATTCAAATGTGCGAGATATTTATCGTGTTCCTGGAAAACCCGACACCAAGAAACCGGTTATCGTCCAATTGTCAGACCTGTTTTTAAGAAATACCCTACTTAGCGCCGTAAAAACTTACAATAGTACTAACCCATCGAATAAACTGAATATGAGTCACTTAGGTCTTGAGGGTAAGGGCCCTATCTACCTGGCGGAAAACTTGACCTCTAACGCAAGGAAACTTTATTTTCACGCTCGAGAGCTCAGAAAATGTAACAAAATTAAGTATTGTTGGATCTCAGACGGAAAAGTCCTAATAAAGAAAGAGGATGGTGATTCATCTATACTCATAAAAACATTACCCCAGCTGGAACAATTTAACACCACAGATTGACTACCTGTAATTGCTGATACTTGGCTCTTCTGCATGTTTTTATGTTTTTGTTTTATGATTCAACTTTTTACTGTTTTATTAGCGTTTAATTTATGTTTTTGTCTTTTGTACCAACATTTTACTTTATTAATAGCGATTAAAAGTTCTGTATTATTCGGAAAACAACTTAATATGCAAAAATCTACACACCTCACTTACCTCTCACAAATCATTCATCAGCATACACAATCAAACATACTCTTGTACACAATATTCACAAATTACTCATACCTACCTATAAACAACTCCATTACTATATTATCAACTCACCTGCCATCTTCCACTCGGTCCGGATCCCTTTTGATACAGATCGTTCTCTTTTTATTACTAAATGATGATGTGTTTATAAATGAAATGACCCCACTTCCGGCCTATATAATTCGATAACTTTTTTAATATAAATAATAGTATAGATACATTTTCTGTATCACTAAGCAAAAGCTGTAGGCCAGATGACTGTAACTCTTCCATAATAATTCCTAATAAACAATTTAAAATCCTAACTCAGAATATAAGATCCATCAATCGCAATTTTCATAGTTTTATTACCCTCTTACATAGAATTAACATAGATTGTGAAGCGATTATTTTAACAGAATGTTGGCTGAAAAACAACGTAGCGATACCTAACATAGATAGTTACTTAATGTATCATACTACAAAGCCTAAAAACCAGAACGATGGCATAGTTGTCTACCTCAAGGATCATCTTGAACACACAGTCTCTGAGATAGATTTCATGGAAGGCACTTGTATGGTGTTAAAAATAGGTAACGATATAGCAATCATCTGTATATACCGATCACCCTCCTTTAATAATACGGCAAACTTTTTAATTTCTCTTGACTTAGTTCTTAATACACTATCCTCATTCAAAAATATTACAATAATTGGTGATATCAATATTGATATCGTACATACCCAAAATGATACTCATGCCTCAGAGTACCTCAACCTAATAGCCAGTCATGGGTTACTGCCAGCCCATACGTTTCCTACGCGTGGCCCAAATTGCTTGGACCACGTGATGCTTAAGTCAAAATACGAAGCGTTAACCCTAGTAATTGATTCATCTGTAACGGACCATAACAGTGTACTACTGTGCCTCGGAAACAAAGGAAAATGTTCTAAAGGTTCAAATCGCCATATTTTCAATAAAATCAACTATAAAACCCTTGACCTGGAGATGAACGATATCAATTTTGACCAGATCTATTGCATAACAAACGCAGATCAAGCTGCTGCTCAGTTAATTGATACCCTAAAGTGTGCTATAGATAAAAATTCAACCACAGTTAAGATACCGAACCGTAAACTTATACTAAAACCGTGGGTGACACCTGGTTTACTTCGTTGCATGAGAAATCGGGATAATATGCATAAAGAAGCCATGCTAAATCCAAACAATAATATCTTAAAGTTAACATACACAAGATACAGGAATTTTTGTCACAAAATACTAAAAAAAGTTAAGAGAGACCATGATCGTAAGGAGCTAGTAGACGCTGGCACCGATAATAAGCGAATCTGGCAGGTAATAAAACGCGTAACTAACTGTGTTAAATCTAAAACTTTATCTACTGATTTATTACACACTTCTACATCCCCTGAATACTCTGTTAATCAAGTAAACGACTACTTTGCTAACATTGGCAAAAACCTCGCAACCAAAATAAAACCTCCGAACCCCCAATCAAAATTCCAGAAACATGTCCCCGACAAGTCCTACTGTGGCTCCTTTGTTATTTTACCAACCGATTGCAGCGAAGTTGAATCAACTCTAGTCTCTTTAAGATCTGACTGTGCTGTGGGATGGGATAACATTCCTACAGCTCTCCTAAAGCGATATAAAAACCTCCTCATCCCCGTTATAACTCATGTTTTTAACCTCTGCCTTGAAACCAGTACTTTCCCCTCGTGTCTTAAAAAGTCACTTATCCATCCCATCTACAAGAGTGGGAGTAAGAACTGTGTCGCGAATTATCGTCCGATAGCCGTATTGCCTATACTTTCAAAGATCCTGGAGCGGATAATAAACAAACGACTGATAAAATTTCTGGAAGACAAGAACTTATTGTCAACCGCTCAGTATGGCTTTAGACGAAATAGATCCACCTCTAACGCAGTCCTGAATCTTACTAACCATGTAGTCAAAAACCTAGATAAAAAGAAAAAGGTCCTCACCATCTTCCTAGATCTGGCTAAGGCGTTTGACACAGTCTCTACTCCCCTCCTGCTTCATAAGCTGGAAAAAATGGGCGTGAGAGGTGAATCTATTCTAAAGGACTATCTACGTAACCGAACCCAATGTGTAAAAATTAACAACTATGTGAGTGATGAGCTGCCAATAACATACGGAGTTCCGCAGGGGAGTGTGATCGGGCCGACACTCTTCCTCGTATACCTAAACGACCTTTGCCAGATTAAGTTAAATGACACCAAGATAACGGCGTTCGCAGACGACACTGCGCTCTCATTTAGTGGCGACACATGGCCAGAAGTCTATACCAAAGCCCAATATGGCTTTAATATAATTAAGGAATGGTTGGCTAGAAACTCATTGACAGTCAATATTGACAAAACCAATTATATGACTTTCTCACTTCGTCAAACTACCCAACCCCCACCCTCCCTATACCTCGTCGCACATTCGTGCTCTGTTCCCGACGACCAGAGCTGTAGCTGTCCCAAATTAGCTCAAGTGACCAATACCAAATATCTTGGCGTGACTCTTGACAGTGGTCTTTCTTTCTCACTCCACATTGAGTTATTACAAAACAGAGTTAGAAAACTAATTTATATTTTTAAAACCCTACGTCACGTAGCTGATGCACGATTGTTAAAACAGGTCTATTTTGCACTTTGTCAATCGTTACTGAGTTATTGCATATCGACCTGGGGCGGTGCGCCAAAAACAAGGTTGTTAAAAGTAGAAAGAGCTCAGAGAGCCATCTTAAAAGTGAGCACCTTCAAACATTATATGTTTCCTACTGCCGAACTTTACAAAATTTGTCAAGTGTTGACGGTAAGGCAACTCTTCATAGCAAATACTGTCCTAATTCAGCATTCTGCGACCCCATACAAAAAAATCTCAAAAAGGCGTAAAGACATAGTGTGTGTAACTAGAAAGAGTAACCTTACCCATTCCAGTAGGTTCAATTATTTTCTTGCACCAGCACTGTACAATAAATTGAATAAAATACTCCTTATCTACCAACTATCTAGCTGCGATTGCAAAAATCGAATAACTAAATGGCTTCAGGGGCTGACCTACCAAGAGACGGAAAACCTCTTAAGTACAATGATATAGTATAATTTCCATATACAAATACACACAGACACCCACACACACATACACATACACATATCCAATTACACTCACACTTACACATCTCAAAACTCTCACTCACACGCGCATGCATACAAAGAAAATTTTCCTTTAGTTTTTAATTTCTATTTTATTTTATTTACTTAGTTTTTCTCACATTGTTGTAATATTTATAGGGGAATGGGACTGGTATCTTTAACACAGGTTACTCTGTAACCTAGCTAAGATGCTAGTTGCGATCCGTACTGTGACTAAGTATAAAGCCACGATCACTGTTAATTATTGTAACCAACTAATCTTAAGGTTTTATACTGTGAGAACAAATAAAGCTTATTATTATTATTATTATTAAATACGCAATGATAGCACAATGATAGTCCACTAATATAAAACGCGGTAGGACAAAAGTTAGAAGCTTTGCCTCTGTGTAGATTTACTCAGTCCCATAACGTTCGTGCCAATTCGGAACTACGAAGATTATCGAATCGTTTCCTTTTTCTGGTGTAACTGTACACTTCTAGAAGGACGTTCCGTGTTCCTAATGCGTTAGATAACGGTTAGATGACTTCAATTTTACACTCTGTGAGCTCCTCTTAAATATGAGGTTTTAAAGTTAATTTGGGATCTAGTGTGGCTAACTTTATAGGATTTATTAGAGATTTATTATTAAAATATAAAGGGTAATCGGACATTAGCGGACACTTGCGAAAGTTGGTGCCTCTATAGAAGTTGTTTGTTTTTTTGAAGTGATAACTTCTTTCTGATGGGTAAACAATGTTAAACTCGCGTCAAGGGACACGTGACCTCATCGTAAGACGGAGGGCGCTTGTGCGTATCTGCGTGTGTGCCAAATGTAAAAAAAAAAATTGTCGTGTTGATTTTTCTGAGAGATAAACTTTTTAATGTGTAATATTTCTGAAGTGTTAATTTTTTATGTAATATCATTATATTGTCATATTTGTGTACGATAGCGCAATAAATGAATATTGTATTTATACCATACCTACTCTAAAAAGCTTATTTTATTCACTATTTTGGTGTTTGAATTTGGAACACAAAAATATATCCGGTCTCTATTTCAATGCTTACACAAACTCCTTGCGCTAAGATTCGAAATTCAAAACTCTTTGGTGCAAATAAATTCTCGAGATTTGATTGGTCGATATTTGCGACAAGGAGTTTGGCATTAGATTAATAAGAAAATTACGCTTAATTTCAGTCATTGCTGTAATTTTAATGTCCATTTCAATTAATGTAACAATTCTTATTTCTTGATTAAATTTCTATTTTCGCTTAAATTATGTCTTTTCTCGTAGTCATGGTATAAAGTATAGTATGCAACTCCTGAATAAAGTACGAATTTATATCGAGGGCCATGAATCACTCGCGTCGTTCAGGATTCTAACAGTTGCTGCGCTCGTGATTCAATCATTAGAATCCTTCACTTGCTCGTGACTCATCTACGGCCCTCGCTTTAAATCCGTCCTTTATTCACTAGTTGCATAATATACTATTAACCACATAACTGATAGTAATTTTATGCTGATAAATAAAGCAATTTGTGCGAAATTATTACCTAACCAAGCCAAAATTATTCAAAAATGCACAATGTTAATGTTCAAGTTTTCACTTCTCAACCCGTTGTTTTTTTAAGTAAAAACATCATTATACACTTTTTTTTTTTGGTGGGTGTAAAATCATCGAATAACCCCTCCCGCACTTGGGCAGAGCGAAAGGGAGTGTCAGACTTCTACTGACTAAAAACCACCCATGTTCCTTCTTCGCCCTCTATGTCGAGGCCGCGATAACCAGAGGACTACCCGCGGCCCCGACAGTTATACACTTTACTTGACTTTATTGCTTCCTGATTATAGTATAGTTTTAAATGTTTTTTTGGATTGGTATACAAAAAATCTTGGCGTCATTTATCAATGTTCGTTGCAGAAGTAGTTTTTCTTGCCAGTATGTATTTTGTTTTAATGAACAGTTAGACTCAGACATGACTCAGACAGAACAATAACTAGTTGTTTTTGTATGAGACAGGTATTTTGGTCTAGGAACGTTCATAAAATCAATTATGTTGTACGACCTCAGTCTTGGTAATTATATGTACAACAGGAAGCAGATAATCCAGTTTTTTTATGATGTTTTGCGACAAGATTGCTGAATACTCACTGTGTAATACGCCTTAATATTTAACACTATATCTGCGGTACCTACTCAGACATATTTAATGATTACTTAAGCCTTCACTTAGTAAAGATATGACATAATTTTGTATGACAAAACCTTTACTAGGTGATGGCCTAAGTAATCATTAAAACTCTCTGAGTGCGGCAGTTAGTAAACCAACTAAAGACTTCATTTTTGTTTTATATAGTCAGAGATATTTAATCATTACTTAAGCCGTGACTTAGTAAAGATTTGACATACTTTTGTATGACAAAACTGACAAAACCTTTATTAAGTGATGGCCTAAGTAATCATTAAAGCTCTCTAAGTGAGGCAGTTAGTAAACCAACTAAAGGCTTCATTTTTGGTTTATGTAGAAACATAATATCGTGACTATACGTACTTTTTTCGCAGGTCTGCTGTAAGAAGTTTCTTATGAAATAAGCACTACCTTTGTGCTCTTCTACATACACACATCAAAAGTGTCTAGGGATCAACATATATTTTTGCAATAACTTTTCTCCTGATTGATATTAATTAAAATTTTCTTTAAGGATTCATCAAATAAAGTGTTTTCGTTTGTCACAGTAACGATAAACCAAGTCACCTTTGCATTAATAAAGAAATTTGCCATTTTCCTAATAAAGGGATTTTTGACATTTGAACCACTAACATTAAAGTTCGAAAAAAAGACTGAAATAACAGTTTTCTTTAAAATTTTATTGGGTAACTTAAACAATTAATAATCCGTGTTTCTACCGCGAACACTAACAACACAAGAACATCGGTTTGGCATACTCAAAATGAGTTCATCCAAATCACGCTGTGGAATGGCCGCCCATGTTCGTTGCAACAACAAAAAAAGGTCTTCTTGCGACTGGATACCCTCCATATTCTGCAGAGCTCTTCTCTGTAGCATATCCCATGCATGCTCAATCGGGTTCAAGTCTGGCGACTGAGCAGGCCAGGGCTGGACATTGATGTTAGCTGCGGCGAGAGTCTGTCTTACAACTCTTGCGGTGTGCGGTCGTGCATTATCATGCATTAACTGAAATAAGGGACCGATTTGCACTTGTAGAGGAACGATGACGTCTGATACAATCTCAGCATAAATTTGAGCGTTGAGGTTGCCTCTGATCCAAATCAACTCAGTTCTTCCGCCGATCCAAATACCCGGCCATACCATGATGGTTCCACCACTATAAGGATGGACTTCCTGGCAGGATTTTAATCGCTGTTGGCGTCCAGGGGTTCTCCAGTGTCGTATACGTCTTGTATCCGGTCTCATACCAAAACGAGACTCATCAGAAAAGCACACGAAACGCCATTGTTCTTCTGCCCAATTTCTGTGTTCAAGAGCCCATTGATATCGAATCCTACAATTGTGCATTGCTATAGGTGGTACCCGTAGCGGTCTTCGGGAATGAAGGTTCACTTCATGCAAGCGGTTTCTGACTGTTTGGTCGCTAATTAAGTTCCCTGAAGAGTGATGAAGCCTCACGGCTAACATCATGGCGGTTATTGTTGGAGCTCTTCGAGTTAAGATTTGAATGTATCGGTCTTGTCTCCGTGTGGTGCAGCGATACCGTCCTCCATGGCGCCCAGCCACGGTACCAGTGCTTCGGTAACGTGTCCAAAGTCGACTGATAACACTCTGACTTGTATTCAGAGCTAAAGCCACAGTACGTTGCCGGGAACCAGCTTCTATCATTCCCACGGCTCTGAGCATTTCTTCCCTGCTTAAATGACGTCGCCGCTCCATAATAACGTTGGTTTTAATCAGTAGTAGGGAAACAGTAGCACTAATAATGTCTTCAATGCGTTGTATGTTTTTATAGGGAAAATATTGACAGCTGATTTTCATCTTTTACTCGAATTTGATTCACAGTTCCTGATTCAAATTATGAAATGCACCAAAAAGGATCCATATAAATTTATAAAATCATAAATTTATTACAAAGCCACATCTCAATCTCAAGAAATCCGCATAAAAATTCTTGATCCCTAGACACTTTTGATGTGTGTATTTGAATGTTAGGTCCTGTTGGAATTTAAGTATTCATAGATAAATTCTTTTAGCAGGATAACCTCCCTATATTGCTCTGGACAATAGTAGTTAATACAGGTGTTAAGCTAGCGAAACTTGCCAATGACTCAAAAGGGTAGTTAACAAAAAAAAACTAATTAGTCCGTCAGATGCGTGAACCATATAATTAACTAGGTTTATGTATTATGTTAGTTTTAAGATAGTTCATAAGTGTTTCAACATCCGGACAAACCTATTGAGGTTTTTGTGTTTACATTTTGTTTTTACCTTTATTTAATAAACAATAAAAAAAAAAAGATAGATTTCCAAAAAAAATTGGACAGGTATTTTTTCTTTTTTAACATAAATAAAAAATGGAGACAATTCCGTGCTTCGAAAACTCGTGAACGCTTCGAAAACGTCATATGATAGTACATTTTTCCTTCAAATGATGTCACAACCACATCTTATCTTCGTCAGTTTTGATTAATTTGATAAAACAAAAAACACGTATCCAATATTTTTCGATAATCTAACTGGCGGACTGATTAGAATCATATGTTTTTGACTCAGTCCGATCCCCTATTATAGACCCGATAATGAACCGAACACACTTCATTTTTGTGTTTCGGTCCGCCAGTTCAATGATAGTCAAAGAGTTTTATTTTTGTGATTATCTTATTTTTCAACTTTAGGTGCCTTTATTGGCGCCTGAAGGCCAGCTCAGGGACCGGTCAATGTAGTGACACTTTGGGGAGGTATATGTACACCAGTGGACGTCTTTTGGCTGAAATGATGATGAACTAATTAACCGAATACTACTTCTTTGAGAGGTGGAACAGCTTAGCAGAACTCGTAACTAAGACTTTTCTTTACGCTCTATCCATATTCGTAATCATATATTCTTCCTCAACAGGTGCCGAATGGCACAAGCGCCGGAAGATTCTCACCCCGACCTTCCACTTCAACATCCTGAAGAGCTTCGCGCTGGTCATGGAGGAGAGGACTCAGGCCATGGTGAAAATGCTCAAAGAGAAGAAGGGAGAATATGTCAGCATAATGCCCATGATCAGCGACTTCACGCTGTTTACTATCTGTGGTAAGTTCTTGAAAAATTAAACGAATTTTGTGTCGACCGAAAAGTACGGAATTCTTTTTGATAAAATAATGTCACTATAAATATCTTAATACAAAACATATTCGGCCTTATTACAAAAGTGGTTAAACCTGGGTTTAACGTAGACTTGGTTTATCTCGCATGCCGTCACTTTCTTTAGAATATTATTGAAGTGAGACGGCGGTATTATTGATGCGAGATATACCAAGTCTAAGTTAAACCCAGGTCTAACCACTTTTGTAATAAGGCCGAATCAGTTTATAATGTGCCCACATGGGGCACAGGCCTCCTCCGTGTGAGAGGGAGTGGGCCATTATCTACCAGGTGCGCCAAGTGCGAGTTAGTAGTACATGTCTTCGGAGTTTTGGGGTTTTGTCACATTGTTTTTCTACGCTGTATTGAGAGTATTTGAAAGTTGAGGTGATGAATAATAATTTAGACAGAGTAAAGTGGCTGTTTGGCTGTTTGTACCCACGACTGACGTATTTTGACGAATTCTGACGTCTTAAAAGCCTTTCATTAATTTATTGTGTTACCACTTTACAACTTGACAATTTCAGATACAAAGAGTACCTACAAAATTCTTTCAACAAATTTTTTTTCTTAGCCTGTTCTGTCCCACATCTGGACAAAGGCCTACACTCCAACTTAATACTACTTACAAATATATACAAAAATAACTTATAACATAACACACACCTGGAACCCCCGAAAGGTTAGTCAGAGGCGTACGTAATAATACAACCACATATCGCCAGTTATGTTTAAGCCCTATGTAATAGGGGGGATCCTATTGCCATTCATCATCATCAGCCATAAGACGTCCCCTGCTGGACAAAGGCCTCCCCCATAGAACGCCATACAGAACGGCAGCCTGCTACTTGCATTGCCATTCACCGGGCACAAATGCAGACGCCGTAGCTGCTGCAGACACCGACCTTGGAATGTAACCCAGCATCTCATGCACAGTAGGAGCTTGGAACAGTTGCAAAAATAAAACAACCATTTAAACATTTGACAAGTGTACAATGAAGGAAATCAAGAAGGAAATATTATTTTTTCCGCAAAGTCACTCTTTTATCTTACATTTAATAATGTCACATAAAAGATGGCACGTCTTGATTGTAAAATTGTACGTTAATTAAGTTCACGACCGAGGTCGAGAGCATACTGACGCAAACAATATACATTTTGAGAACTAAACTACTACCTTGAGAGACTCCTTTTCTTCTAAATGTACGTCGTTTGTCTTCCAGTTACAAAGAGGAACATAGGTACGTTGTATGATACGATATTAGAACTTACAACAAAGATACTGTGTTAGTTTTTTGTCTACGGGAACAACGCATTATTTAGGGTAGTATTTAAACGAGTGACTGTAAATTAAAGTTCTAAGTGACTAAAATAATTAACTTATAGGTATCATAATATTACTTAGTGAGCGACTGACTCTCGCAGTGACGAGATATCAACAGAACAGTAACTAACAAACAAAAGAGTTACTTAAAATACAAAATGAGTAGCTACATAATATTTGAGCGACCTAATATTTGTTTGAGTGTCAACGTTACATCCTCCTTTTTTTTCAATACTTCGCAAATGATTTATTTATACTGAGCGGCAATTTAACGTCCATGAAATATTTTGAATAGGAAAACCATTTAACCCTCCTAGGCCTAGTCAACGGAGCCCCGCGCCGCGGGGCTCCTACTTCTAGGTGGTTTATACCCTTCAAACCTAACCTGTCCGAGTCGGGGTGCCCAAGTTCCGAGCTCACTTCGCCCGCTCTTGCATCAAAGTTCTCCTAGTAGCGTACCCTGCGTTTGCAGGGTATATCAGGATCTCAGTTCGCTCGCTTCCCTAACCGCCTTGTTTGTAAGAGTGATTAAGATTGTGTGTGTGAAAATAAAACACAAGGAATTTTTAATTTTTAATGTGAACTTATGTAAATATCGTATCGTATCATTATTTAAAACTTCAATTGGGAAAATCGTCTCTATCTTAATACTTAAGTTGCCCTTTCTATATTTCTAGTCGTTCACTTAGTAATTTAGTCACACGGCTGGAATTTAAATTTTAAAGAAGAAGGATAGGGGGATAAAGAAGAAGGATAGGAAGGGAAATAAGGTTTTTTTTTTTGGCGGGTGGAAAATCATCGAATAATCCCTCCCGCTCTTGGGCAGAGCGAAAGGGAGTGTCAGACTTCTACTGACTAAAAACAACCCATGTTTCTTCTTAACCCGCGGCCCAAATGTCCCTACCCTTGTAACACTTTCTCTTATGCCTATATCAAATGAAAGAGTAAAAAAATAAAATACACAATTTTGTTGTAAATGTGTGAATAATGGGGGAAAAAGTTATTCACCGATAAAGATACAAAATATATATATTTTTCTTTTTTCTGTGAACCTATTTGAGTGCAGTGTCTATTGATAGGTCTTTTAAAATGACACTTAGGTTACTAAAGTCATTTTTTCTCAAAGTCAATCGTTTAATAGATACAAAAATACTTACAAAGTGCTAAAATGTGTCCCACTCGAGGTTTTAAACTAAGAGAGTGAACAATCTAATAAAAATATATGCTGTAGATAGCAATGAAAAGTAACAACCAAAATAGATTGAACAAGCTATAATAGGCAGTTTTTGAGATAAAGCACATTTAAAAATACCGCAATGCAATTCATTTTTTTCCAATTATTCACACGGTTACTGTGTGAATAATTGGGGAAAAAGTTATTCACCGATAAAGAATTTTAGTTTTTTATTTAATTTTTTACTTGCGACCCGCCTCGGCTACGTATAGTGCAATGTGCTACATAATTATAAACCTTTCTATTGAATCACTATTGCTGACAACTGCATGCAAAGTCAACCGTTTGAAAGATATACAATACACTCTTTTGCAAAAAAAACGGGCACCTAAGGAAATTTACGTTCTAAGGTCGATTTGAGTTACCTAATTAAATGAAATTTATTTCTTTGACGTAGTCTGTATACTTATGTAAATTAATGCGCGTGAAGTGAATTCGGGTAATTAAAAGAAAAAAAACGATGGTTTCTTTAAAACCGATGTACACGCCCAAACAATAAGAAGTGGTCGGCAATAGAGACAAGATTTTTTTTACTTTTTTTAATTAAATAAAGTTACAAATGTAAAAACCTAATAACGAGTGTGACCTCTTCTTGCCAAAATCACAGCTTGAATCCTTCTGGGCATGCTTTCCACGATGTTTTTAATAACGTTTTGAGGAATACGTTCCCACTCTTCTGCAATGACTCTTTTTAGCTCCCTGATGTTTTGTGAAGCAGGTTGCACTGATCTTACCCGTCTCTTATAGAACATCCCAGACATGCTCAATTGGATTTAGGTCAGGACTTCGAGCTGGCCAATCTAAACGACGGATCCCAACTTCTTGCATGTACGCTTCCACGTCGCCAGAACGGTGCGGGCGAGCATTGTTGTCCATAAAAATGGAATCTTCCCCAAGTGCAGTCAATGTGGGTCGTGCATATTGAATTAGGACTTCCATCATGTATATACCGGTGTGCATTTAATGTTCCATTTTCTATGAAAACTAACTCCGTACGCTCCGTCGAATTAATTGCTGCCCAAATCATAACGGAGCCTCCGCCATAAGGAGTGATTTCTTCGAAACACACTTCCGCATAGCGTTCCCGTGGTCTTCGCAGCATTCGCCGGCGTTGGTCCTCTCCACACAAAGAGATTCTAGCTTCATCAGAAAACAATACTTTATTCCAGTCCTCCCGAGTCTATGAAGCACAGTTCCGAGCAAACTGAAGTCGAGCAACACGGTGCTCACGGAGTAATTTATGGCCCCGAGCTGGGCGGTAACTCCTGATATTGGCAGCCAAAAGCCTCGTCCTGACCGTCCACAAGCTAACTTCTACTCCTTTTACTTCTTCAAGGCTCTTCTTCAGGTCCACACTTGACGCCTTACGATTCCGCAACGCCTGACTCACCAAAAAGCGGTCATCTCTTGGTTCTGTGCATCGTTTGCTTCCCGAACCGGGTCTTCTTTTGACCGAACCGGTTTCTTGATACCGTTGCCAAGTCCTCTGGACAGTTGAACGACTCACATTTAGCCGCTGAGACACGTAAGTTTGCGAACAACCTTCTTCAAGTAGGGCTATAATTTTACCGGCCCTTATCGCTTTATCACTCATATCAAAAAGTGGTATTTAATGTAAAAAGAAAGATTAAATTGTTTAATTTCCAGAAAATATCCAAAAAGTTTTAAAATATCGTATTCAGTTAAAAATCGTTGCAGCAATTCGCGCCATTAGTAAAGCAATTTTAGAATAATCCACAATAATCATTATTTTCCTTTTATTAATTTTAAATTTTAAATTTGGAACGTAAAGAATCATGCCAGGATGCTTCAAATAACATGCCAATACATCGTCAAATTAATAGAACCTATTTCTTGTTCTTCTTCATTGAAGTAGAGAAAAAAATCTAAAGTGCCCGTTTTTTTTTGCAAAAGAGTTGAGTTCCCCTCTATATTTTAAAATCAGAGAAAGAAAAATCTAAATAAAGATATATGCTGTGGATCTCAATACTTTCAACCAAAAATGGTTTGAACGAGATAAAGTTAACAGTTTTTTTAACGGAACCCGTCTTGTGCGAGTCCTATTCGCACTTGCCCGTTTTATAACAGTAAATACAGTGTAAACCAATGACGTAGGTATGTATAGACACGTCATGAACTAACATGGCGGCGCTTCATATTTCATATTTCCAAGACTAATGTGATTTATTGCAAAACATTTAAAAGTAAACCTGTACGTCTGAATGTTGCACTAAATAATAATAATATAGAACAGGTTAGTAATACAAAGTTCCTGGGTGTTACACTTGATGAGCATTTTACTTGGAAGAATCACATCGAAATAATTTAAAAAAAAATCAATCAATTCGTATTTGCTTTAAAGAGAATTAAAATTATTACATCTTTACGTACCGCCATAATGGTGTATCACGCTTACGTCTGCTCAGTAATACGATACGGTATAGTTGTGTGGGGAAATTCTTCCGAAATAGCGAAGATCTTTATCGCCCAAAAAAAATGTATTCGTGCAATGTTTAAAATGCAGTGGTCTGACTCATGCAGGCCTATATTCAAGTCGCACAATCTCTTGACGGTCCCATGCATTTATATTTACGAAGTTGCCAGGTTCGTGAGGTCTAATCTTGAATTATTTGAGCGGAGAGATTACACAAATAAAAGAAAACCTACACGCTTAGATTTTGAAATGCCCGTTCCAAAACTAGAGCTTTTCCGGCGGAGTTGCGTTTATATGGCTCCCCTAATTTACAATGCTTTGCCGAGGTCAATTACTCAACTACCTTTTAATAAGTTTTGTGTTGCGTTGCGGAAGTGGTTGTTGCAAGAGTGTTTTTATTCGATAGATGAGTTTTTCCAAAAGTGTCCCTGTCAATTTTATACATTAAAGCACAGACATATTTAACGGTTTCTTAGGTGTAAAAAATTGTACTATTGCATGCTATAATATTGGCCAAATGTGTGTTACTAAATATTTTATATAATGAGAACTTCATGTACCTACCATATTTGATGCAATAAATGAATTGAATTGAATTGAATTCAAAACGGCGAAAATATTATAACAACTTTTACGCGTAAAGAAAGGGAAAGACAATATGACTCCGTACAGCGGGATGCCTGTTGATGCCTGTTGTCTTTATGTTTCGCGCAGGTTTACACACACGATTTAAATTAAGAACAAACGTAGCATCGCGCGAGAGGTTGGTGCGTAACTAAGAGCGATGTGGCCAATTGGCTTCATTTCATGTTGTCATTTTTGAGGGCGGACAACGTATCTATACTTTTAATATATCATTAGTGTAAACCCATACAATGTACATCAACATCATCATCAACAGCCTATTAATGTTCCCACTGCAGGGTCACAGGCCTCCTCTCTCTTTGAGAGGGAATGGGCTATAATCTACCACGCGGGCCCAGTGCGGATTGGTAGATGTCACATGTCTTCGAATGTTTGGTTCTAAGCCATGCCGGTTTCCTCACGATGTTTTCCTTCACCGTTTTGAGAGCAGCGGTGGTGAAATAAATCACACAAAGTAATGTGCCTGCCTGGGTTCGAACCCACGACCTACTGTTCGTAAGTCGGGGCCGCCACCACTGGGCCACCGCTGCTCATACAATGTACAAATTACGCCAATTACCGCGACCGGTTCCCTTGGACTCGAATTGACATTATTTAATCACTGGAGTGATGTCATCAATCCTAATAATTATTTCTTTGCCGCACTATATTGTAGGAGTTTTCTGCATATCATGAGCGTGCCTCAATTATTGTCATCTAAACATTCCGTCAATGTCATAGAAGTCAGTAATTTAGAGAACAACAAGTGCAATCATGTGATGGACATGATTGCAGGTTTGAGTCAGGTAGTTCGTATCTGAGATCGTATTGTTGTGTTCTGCATTCAAAATAAGGTTCAGGTAAATCAAGTGAGGTTTCTGAGTTTAAAACAACTAAGTACTGATTAGGATTCAAAAACTGCAAGTACACACCTTGAAATAAAATAAGAATTTATTTAATTTTAGTCTGTGTTGAAGATGAAGGGTTTATCACTAGCGATCCGTTTTAGCTTAGCTGTTTCAACGACTGAAAAAATATTGAGATTTCATTGTTTTATGTTAGTTTAGTATTCATTTATCAGACACGAACACAACCGGAACATTTCCTCTAAATAATGATGAAAACCGCATTAAAATCCGTTGCGCGGTTTTAAATCGGGCGCAAAATTGGCTCTGTTTAAAATTTGTACTAAAATCGCTTTAACCACGCGGGCGAAACCGCGGGCATAAGGTAGTTTCTGTATATATGTTTAACTCTTAATCAAAGTTTAAGACTGAATAATAGGATTGGAAACCTAATTTCAATCCCCTTAGTAATCTAAGATGTTGTCAGAGCAAATTCTTGGAATATTCGATCGTCAAATGGGCGTTTGATACAGATAATCCCGCTATTAATCTGTCAGCAAAGCGTTGATGGGTTAATTAGTAGGATTTTTCTTCTCATACATTTCGCATAGAGACAGCAGGCGTTCTTTTTTTAATTTGTGTTTACCTTTGTTGCTGGGTTGCTGGGATACTAACCACAGACAATAAAGACAGTTTAGAAAACATAATAAAAAAGCGGCTGAGGTGAGGTTCTCTGATATGAACTCACATAATCATCTTCAGTGTCATCAATCTCATTTTACTGGGTGGACAGTCATCGCCTCGCAACCAACTGATTATCATGAATCCAGTACATGATAGTAGTACCCTTCAGTGTTGCAATGTTGCATGGGTTTATTAAAATAAATTGCTGTTGCTTATAAAATTGCAGTATCTTCTGGTTCAAAAGTACGAAACAGCTGAGTTCTTGGGTCTTCATTATAAAAGGGCTGCCTCGTTGTCTAGCGGTTGCAAGCGTGTCTGCTGAGCATGAGTTCCTGGATATAACTGGCGAAACTGTTGTACACATAAATATTAAAACGGAAATACACACATCAAAAGTGTCTAGGGATCAACATATATTTTTGCAATAACTTTTCTCCTGATTGATATTAATTAAAATTTTCTTTAAGGATTCATCAAATAAAGTGTTTTCGTTTGTCACAGTAACGATAAACCAAGTCACCTTTGCATTAATAAAGAAATTTGCCATTTTCCTAATAAAGGGATTTTTGACATTTGAACCACTAACATTAAAGTTCGAAAAAAAGACTGAAATAACAGTTTTCTTTAAAATTTTATTGGGTAACTTAAACAATTAATAATCCGTGTTTCTACCGCGAACACTAACAACACAAGAACATCGGTTTGGCATACTCAAAATGAGTTCATCCAAATCACGCTGTGGAATGGCCGCCCATGTTCGTTGCAACAACAAAAAAAGGTCTTCTTGCGACTGGATACCCTCCATATTCGGCAGAGCTCTTCTCTGTAGCATATCCCATGCATGCTCAATCGGGTTCAAGTCTGGCGACTGAGCAGGCCAGGGCAGGACATTGATGTTAGCTGCGGCGAGAGTCTGTCTTACAACTCTTGCGGTGTGCGGTCGTGCATTATCATGCATTAACTGAAATAAGGGACCGATTTGCACTTGTAGAGGAACGATGACGTCTGATACAATCGTCTCAGCATAAATTTGAGCGTTGAGGTTGCCTCTGATCCAAATCAACTCAGTTCTTCCGCCGATCCAAATACCCGCCCATACCATGATGGTTCCACCACTATAAGGATGGACTTCCTGGCAGGATTTTAATCGCTGTTGGCGTCCAGGGGTTCTCCAGTGTCGTATACGTCTTGTATCCGGTCTCATACCAAAACGAGACTCCTCAGAAAAGCACACGAAACGCCATTGTTCTTCTGCCCAATTTCTGTGTTCAAGAGCCCATTGATATCGAATCCTACGATTGTGCATTGCTATAGGTGGTACCCGTAGCGGTCTTCGGGAATGAAGGTTCACTTCATGCAAGCGGTTTCTGACTGTTTGGTCGCTAATTAAGTTCCCTGAAGAGTGATGAAGCCTCACGGCTAACATCATGGCGGTTATTGTTGGAGCTCTTCGAGTTAAGATTTGAATGTATCGGTCTTGTCTCCGTGTGGTGCAGCGATACCGTCCTCCATGGCGCTCAGCCACGGTACCAGTGCTTCGGTAACGTGTCCGAAGTCGACTGATAACACTCTGACTTGTATTCAGAGCTAAAGCCACAGTACGTTGCCGGGAACCAGCTTCTATCATTCCCACGGCTCTGAGCATTTCTTCCCTGCTTAAATGACGTCGCCGCTCCATAATAACGTTGGTTTTAATCAGTAGTAGGGAAACAGTAGCACTAATAATGTCTTTAATGCGTTGTATGTTTTTATAGGGAAAATATTGACAGCTGATTTTCATCTTTTACTCGAATTTGATTCACAGTTGTTAATTCAAATTATGAAATGCACCAAAAAGGATCCATATAAATTTATAAAATCATAAATTTATTACAAAGCCACATCTCAATCTCAAGAAATCCGCATAATTTTTATGCGGATTTCTTGAGATTGATCCCTAGACACTTTTGATGTGTGTATTTTTTTAGGATACATTAGAACCTTTTTTTCCGCAACCATAACAGCATTTAAAAAAAACTATATCAATATACACAATCTAGAGTCTGTATTCTTGGCTTCAAAAATATAAAAAAAAATTGAACTTCATAATAAATATGCAAAGTAGCTTTGGCTTATTTTTGCCAATAACTTTCTTAATTCTATATAATTATGGTTTTTTTACGTAATCGCTACTCGCCAGCGCGTAGCTAGGGGAGGGTGAATTGTCAGTGGCGTATATCCAACTCTTAAATAATGAAATCGTATGGAACAGCTATTTCCAATAATGGATGGAAATGAACAAGGAAGAGTCTATTTCCTACATGTCACTGTTTACAACTACTTACAATTCATTGCAACGGCATTTAATGAAAGTTTTCGAACCCGAAATTCGGCTCCCCTTATTAACGAGCTCAAGTTACCTGCCTTTACGTAAATCTATTTAGAATCAACTTTAAAAAAGCAATTAGATTCCGTTTTCTGTGAATATCCCTTTCAAAGCGGAGAACAGCTGCGCAAACTCCTTAACTTTCCCATGCATACTTTAATACTGTTCCTTTTACATCACCAGAGACTGCAATGGGAACCAAGCTGGATAATGACCAATCATCCGCAACCGTGGACTATAAAAACGCTATCCTAAATATGGGCATGCAAATGTTAAGCCGGATCACAAAAATTTGGATGCACAACGACCTGATATTCAAAAACTCCCCTCAAGGGAAAGAGTTCGCCAAGACCCTGTCCGTAGCTAGGTCTTTTGCAGACAATGTTATCATGGATAGAAAAGCGCAGCGAGCTCAGAATAAGGGAACTGAGGAAGTGGAAGAGACTGATGGCATTGGAACCAAGAGGAGGATGGCTATGCTGGACCTGTTGCTGGAGGCAGAGGAGAAAGGGGAGATCGATTTGGAAGGTATCCGGGACGAGGTCAATACGTTTATGTTTGAGGTAGGTCAAAACAAGTTGATTTTTACAATCGGCAAGCGTAAAGTGGGTCACCCTCAGGCTCGGTACAGCGACGATCTTCGTAGGGTGGCTGGATGAGAGTTACCCAGCATCAAGCTGAGTGATGTGCGATTGAAGAGGTCTAAATCTAGCAGTAGATTGCTGTAGACTGATGCTAATTATGAGATGACGCCAGCGCCCCAGGGTGAATGTAATCAATGAAACTTAACGCGTTATGTACATTTTAACCGCGTTTAAGAGCTGTCACTGTCAGTGCTACGCCAGTTCTTGATTGCGGTTTTCATGCGCTGATTGCGGTCAGTTCATTACCTACTTCGCTTTTAGACTGTTTACTTCATCATCATCATCATCATCACCCACAGCCTGAATTCATCCCCTGCTGGGTGTAGGCCTCTCTTTTCTTGCGCCATTCTCCACGGTCAAGACTGTTTACTTTATAAGGCCCACTTGTACCAAAACTTTGAGTTAAATAAATAACTCGTGGTTTACTAACTCAGTGTTAATGTTCTAAATTTTTAACTCGCATATTAAGTTGCACCAGTAAAAATTAACCCAGAGTCAACTAACCCTAGCCTTGTCATGTTCATTCATTCTTTTAACATCTGGCAAAATATCTCTCTCTCTCTCGCTCCACAGTACTTTGAATAAGTCTATTTCTTTATGTCAGATTAAAAAAAAATACACGTTGTTCTTTGTCGCGTTATATTGACTGTTGTGACTCGAGCGTGTTGCACTTGCATTGTCGTTTACAGTAATTATTTTGCGAAATAATTTAGGCAGACGGACGCGGAAGATCTTCGAAATGGAAAAGAAACCTCGGTTGCGTGGCCTAAATTTCACAAATAGCGACAATTTGTTACTGTGCGATATAGTAGAAAAATATAAACACATTGTAGAAAACAAAAAAACTGATGGTGCCAACATTCTACAAAAACAAACTTTAAACTGGATGCACGATCATAATCTCGAAATTAATTTTTCAAAAACTAAATTAATAGCGTTTCACCCCTGGCAGAAAAACCAAATAAAAATAGATTTTACTTATAACCAACAAAAAATAGAAACAGTTAGCAATTTCACTCTCCTAGGTTTAACAATAGATACAAACATAAACTGGAAAACACACATACAGACAGTTAAATCAAAAATCTCAAAATTTTCATATGCCCTCCGCGAAATTAAAAAGACTACCAACCTACAAACTGCGTTAACCACATACTACGCGTATGCCCACGCTTGGTTTAACTATGGCATCATCTTATGGGGAAACAGCACAGACGCCCCGTCACTATTTACCCTCCAAAAAAAGTTAATTAGAATTATTACTAATATAGAATCAACAGACAGTTGCAAACCGCACTTCCAGAAACACAAGATTCTCACGTTAGTTAGCATTTATATATTGGAATTATGTAAACTAGTACGCAAATATCCGGATTCTTACAGCACACGGGGAGACGTACAAACTAATTATTCTTTGCGACATAAGAACAAACTGAATTTGCCCCCTTCCCGTCTTAAATTACACCAATCTAGTCCATATTCAATGTCTATAAAAATATATAATAAATTACCAGAAAACATAAAGCAACAAAAGAAAACCAATACATTTGTAAATAAGTTAAAGCAATACTTAATTAAAAAAAGTTACTATACAATACACGAATATTTAATGGATAAATCCAATAAAAATACATAATTTAAGTACCTACAAAACTAATATAAAAAAAGGTCCATAACAAGGACGTAAACAAATAAGCAATTTAAAAATATAACTAAATAAATAATAAAAGAATACATAGATTGCATAACAATATTAATAGAATAAGTATATAAATAGATATATTCTTAGATTAATAGAATATAATTATAAAATAGATATTTTTAAGCCAACTTAATAATAAAAGAAACGCTCTTCCGCTCTTCCGCTGTACTTGTACAAACATTTGCTGTGCCCGACAGGGTCCATAATTGTGTCTAGAATTAATTTCCTTAACACCTGTTAATGTACATTATGGATTGCAATAAACAATTTGAATTTGAATTTGAACAAAAACCTTGGTTGGAAGTAGTAAAAGAATTTAATTTTATTTCAGTCTATTGTAAAAGGAGTTCACTAATCATTGAAAATGTAATGTAGGTCACATGCCTACATGTGACCTACCTACATTACTTTTATTCGCATTTGTATATTGCAATCTATTTTCCATTTTATCTAATATTTATAGAGAACAGTTCCTTTTTGTAGACGAAATCTTCTATGAAAACCTTTGTCTCTTTGTGACTAAAAATGATCAGTCCGTTCTGCAATTCTTCTGTTATAAAAGTGAACTAATGTACTCGATGATCTCTTCATCATCATCAGACAACAACCATTCGTTTATCATTTTCAGGATAAAATAAAACCGATATCACTGAATGCAACAAACACGAGACACAACCAAAGCGTACTTAGCCTAAAATATCTCAATTTTGACATTACTAACCCAGAGTTAGTTGACTTAACCCTCCCACATCAGGCCCACTTGCGCCAGGCTGGATTAACACGGTTAACTCAGAGGTAAATACTACTTTGGAGTTAAATTCTAATTATGTCTTGCACCATCAAGAGTTAAGGCTTAACCATGAGTTAAATTTTTAATTATTTAACCCACTGATGTGGGAGGGTTAAGGCCCACTTGTACCAAAACTTTGAGTTAAATAAATAACTCGAGGTTTACTAACTCAGTGTTAATGTTCTAAATTTTTAACTCGCATATTAAGTTGCACCAGTAAAAATTAACCCAGAGTCAACTAACCCTAGTCTTGTCATGTTCGTTCATTCTTTTAACATCTGGCAAAATATCTCTCTCTCTCTCTCGCTCCACAGTACTTTGAATAAGTCTATTTCTTTATGTCAGATTAAAAAAATACACGTTGTTCTTTGTCACGTTATATTGACTGTTGTGACTTGAGCGTGTTGCACTTGCATTGTCGTTTACAGTTATTAATTTGCGAAATAATTTAGGCAGACGGACGCGGAAGATCTTCAAAATGAAAAAAAATACTCGGTTACGTGGCCTCAATTTCACAAATAGCGACAATTTGTTACTGTGCGATATAGTAGAAAAATATAAACACATTGTGGAAAACAAAAAAACTGATGGAGCCAACATTCTACAAAAACATAAAGCTTGGTTGGAAGTAATAAAAGTTTTTAATTCTATTCAGACTATTGTAAAAGGAGTTCACTGAAGAGGCACTAATCACTGAAAATGTAATGTAGGTCACATGCCTACATGTGACCTACCTACATTACTTTTTATTCGCATTTGTATATTGCAGTCTATTTTCAATTTTATCTAATATTTATAGAGAACAGTTTCTTTTTGTAGACGAAATCTTCTATGAAAACCTTTGTCTCTTTGTGAGTAAAAATGATCAGTCCGTTCTGCAATTCTTCTGTTATAAAAGTGAACTAATGTAGTCGATGATCTCTTCATCATCATCAGACAACAACCATTCGTTTATCATTTTCAGGACAAAATAAAACCGATATCACTGAATGCAACAAACACGAGACACAACCAAAGCGTACTTAGCCTAAAATATCTCAATTTTGACATTACTAACCCAGAGTTAGTTGACTTAACCCTCCCACATCAGTGGGTTAAATTTTTAAAAATTTAACTCATGGTTAAGCGTTAACTCTTGATGGTACAAGACATAAATAGAATTTAACTCCAAAGTAGTATTTACCTCTGAGTTAACCGTGTTAACCCAGCTTGGCGCAAGTGGGCCTAAGTCAACTAACTCTGGGTTAGTAATGTCAAAATTGAGATATTTTAGGCTAAGTACCTACGCTTTGGTTGTGTCTCGTGTTTGTTGCATTCAATGATATCGGTTTTATTTTGTCCTGAAAATGATAAACGAATGGTTGTTGTCTGATTATGATGAAGAGATCATCGACTACATTAGTTCACTTTTATAACAGAAGAATTGCAGAACGGACTGATCATTTTTACTCACAAAGAGACAAAGGTTTTCATAGAAGATTTCGTCTACAAAAAGAAACTGTTTTCTATAAATATTAGATAAAATTGAAAATAGATTGCAATATACAAATGCGAATAAAAAGTAATGTATTTAGGTCACATGCCTACATGTGACCTACATTACATTTTCAGTGATTTGTGCCTCGTCAGTGAACTCCTTTTACAATAGTCTGAATAGAATTAAATTGTTTTATTACTTCCCACCAAGCTTTTTGTTTTTGTAGAATGTTGGCTCCATTAGTTTTTTTTATTATCTACAATGTGTTTATATTTTTCTACTATATCACACAGTAACAAATTGTCGCTATTTGTGAAATTTAGGCCACGTATCCGAGGTTTCTTTTCCATTTTGAAGGTCTTCCGCGTCCGTCAGCCTAAATTATTTCGCAAAATAATAACTGCAAACGAAAATGCATGTGCAACACGCTCAAGTCACAACAGTCAATATAACGCGACAAAGAACAACGTGTATTTTTTTAATCTGACATAAAGAAATAGACTTATTCAAAGTACCTACTGTGGAGCGAGAGAGAGAGAGATATTTTGCCAGATGTTAAAAGAATGAATGAACATGACAAGACTAGGGTTAGTTGACTCTGGGTTAATTTTTACTGGTGCAACTTAATATGCGAGTTAAAAATTTAGAACATTAACACTGAGTTAGTAAACCTCGAGTTATTTATTTAACTCAAAGTTTTGGTACAAGTGGGCCTTATTAGTGGGTTAAATAATTAAATATTTAACTCATGGTTAAGCCTTAACCCTTGATGGTGCAAGACATAATTAGAATTTAACTCCAAAGTAGTATTTACCTCTGAGTTAACCGTGATAACCCAGCCTGGCGCAAGTGGGCCTAATATGAATTTAATTTTGTCGTAAATGAAATATGTAGTTGAAAATAATCCGATTTATTTATGAACAAGGTACTTTATTACCTTATCCGACGTCAAAACAGGAAAATAAGTTCACTAAATAACGATTCAAAGAGAATATTTAGACCTCGCATATTAGGTATTTTGTTCTATAAATATTTTATTCTCCTCAGAAACAATGAAAATGAAGTAATGTTTATTTGTAAGCTTCTTTAGAACTTTCCGAATATAATATAAATTTATTCAAGAAAATGTAAAGCCATTTTAGCAAAGTTTCCTTCCCAAGTTGTTCAGAAAAAAATATTTCTTGTAGCTTGAAGATTGATAATGATAACTATGTAGTTCTTAGTTTTTACTATCAAACAAAATGAGTGATAAAGCAGATTTTTTACTGTCTAGCTGTAAGAAAAAATCTAAAGAAATAATAAATATCGATATATGAACACGATAAAAGAAAAATAATATTTACAAAATTATAATGTTTTGGATTCAACCACCGCAGGACCGCAGTTCCACAAAATAAGAGTGATTTGTTTTCAGGGTCACGACACGACGTCCATAGGTATCACCTTCGGTCTGATGCTGCTGGCAAATCATGAAGATGTTCAGGTAAATTCTCTAATCTATTTGTTCACTGTTCACGACTTCGGGCGATACAACCTGCGTCGAAGGAAAAGCATTTGTTCAGTATTTTCCTTCGCGTTGACTCAAGGCATGCTGCTAACCAGTTCACGCTGTCGGAAAGCGCATATCGTTAAAAGGGGGTCTGCGATTCTCCATACAAATTCAACATTTTGATTTCCCTTTGTTTCTTCCTGAATAATGCTTCTAGAATGTAGAGGCAAATGATTTATTTATTTAAACTTTATGCACAAGAGTGATACATAGGCGGGCTTAATGCCACAAGGCATTCTCTACCAGTCAACCAACCAAAATAATTGATCTGATCTGGAGTCTTGATCAATAATTTATTTTCCATTAAATCAAATTCTGCTGTATAAGTATACACGTCCTAGTTATTTCTTTTTTTCAACAACCAATAAATAAAGAAAATGTAAACCTCTATAATTGCTGTGATTATAGGTCTGACCATAGATATAATAAATAAAGGTCTACCTACCAGAAAAAATCGAAAAATTTTGTACCTACCACAAAAAAAAATGGTAGGAACCTATACAGACTCTTTCATAATAAAGTATTTAAATTAATATTTGAATCGGCTCAGTTTTAGAAGAGAAAAAACTGGTCAAGTGCAAGACGGACTTGCACGTGAAGGGTTCCGAACTACTGTGGAAGGAGAGCCTCATTTATTTTGTGTTATTTTGTAATAAGTTTGTTTTTCATAGTGTTTGTTTGAAAGACAAAGTTATATTTGCGATTTTTTAAATGAGCTATATCTCAATAACTATTTACTATGTATCGTTCAAACTAAATTATGTTTAAAGTTTTCATTGCGATCTACAGCATATATTTTTTTTTAGATTTTTCACTAGCTTGTTTTAAAATTTAGACGGAAACTCGCACAATTTTTACCACTTTGGAAGTGTCTATCTATCGATCGATTGACTTTAAGAAAATATGGTTTGAGGAACTCATTGTCATTTTTAAGCCGTTCCGTTTTTTGCCATTCGGCTACGGAACCCTAAAAAGGGAAATAGTTACTAAATGTCGATATCGTTTTGTAATAGTATCGGTCTGAGCTGAAGCTGTCCCTATCGCACTCTTAAGAAAGAAGACTTGACTCCTCACGATGGCAATGGTTGCTTCAAACACCGACCCCTTAGACACTGCTCCCTCTGCAGCTAAGCCATTGCCGCCAAAATAGTTGTATTCCAAATAGTTCGACAATAAACCTCATTCGTGGTTAATCTACTGGCTTCTACTATGAGATACATTACTACGAGATATGAATTTCGCTTCCATATTTATTTTAATTTCCCCTGTACAAATTGGAACATGTGTCTCAAATAAAATAAAAAAAATAAACTTGTGAGTTGCGCTTTTAATGAAACCTTGCAGAAACAGAAATGAAATTCCGTTTGTCCTCTCTCAAAGGAAATGCGAAAAACATTTAGTTTCCTCTAACGACGAGATAACTGATATTGCGAGATTATTTGTAGAAGATGGTAAATGAGTGGAAAGCTTACATTTGTTCCTAAGAAAGACGCAATAAATTCACTACGAAATTCTCTCAAAAGAAGCGTAGTTTAAATGGGTTATTGTACATTCGCCACAAAGAAAATTCGTCACATTTTGAAAAATTCTTTGGCCAGAGGCTAAGTCTTGCCATACAACGCGGCAACGCTGCCAGTCTCTTGGGCACTTTACCTGCTGACAGCGTTGAGGAGAAGTTTTTCGATGCCCTTTTATAGTTAGTTTGTTTTTAGGTTAGTTTAGTTTCTATATTTAGAATAGTCTTACTTATATCTCAATAAAAATAAATAAAAATTTTGAAAACTCCATACATCATTTCTTGACAACATTTTAAATTGGGTAACTTTAAAGCGTCAAAGATATTTTCCGGCTTTTTTATACGGTCTTCAAAATTTCCCAAGGTTCTAAAGGCGACTTCCTCGTTGGTCTTGTGGTTACAAGCGCGGCTTCTGAGCTTGAGGTCCTGCGTTTGATTCCCAGGGCAGGCAAAGTGTTATTGAGTTTTTCCATCAGGAATTTCTAAACCACGGAGTTATACTCGGTAGATGGCAATAGCCATGCCTCTTTGTATGTGCGTATTTAAAATTAACTGGCCAAATGTGGGTGAGGTCTCTGCCTAAACCTTCGGAGGTTATATGCGTGATGTTATTTAATGGTTCCAAATGATCCAGTTTTAATTACCGATGCCCTTTATTTACTCCCAACACTGACGACACGGTTGGCGCAGTGGTTAAGCGATTGACTGCTGCGCAGCATGTCGCGGGTTCGATTCCCGCACGGAACAAATATTTGTACGACCTACAAGTATTTGTTCCGAGTCTGGGTGTTTTTCTATCTATAATATGTATGTATTTACAAAAAAAAATGTATATAAGTAGTTTATCAGCCATCTCGTTACCATAACACAAGCATTAGGTTGCTTAGCTTGGGACTAGATGGCGTTGTGTGAAATGTCCAAGGATATTTATTTATTTATTTATTTATAACATTACCCAGGATCGCATCTGCGAGGAGGTTGAGGATATCCTGAATGGCGCTGACCACGTTACCATGTCTGACCTAGCCGACATGAAATACTTGGAGGCTGTCATCAAGGAGATCCTGAGGCTGTATCCTAGCGTGCCGTTCATCGGGAGAGAAATTGTTGAAGATTTTAAACTAGGTAAGACCGATTGAAAAAGCTCCTATTTAATGCTGAGGTGGAGATTTATGGTTGCCGGCCACGGGTAATGGGCTAGCTCACCGGCCGTCCGTCTTATGACGACGACAGGCCGTGTCGACGGCGGGTTCGTGTTCCACGCGCGCCTCAAAGAGATGTCAGCGAAATTGCCGGGGCTGCGGTTTGTTCGAAAGAGATACCGCGGCCCCGGACACAAAGGGCTAAGAAGGATTATGTGTGGTTTTTAGTCAATAGAAGTCTGACAGTCCCTTTCTGACACTCCCTTCCGCTCGGCCCAGAGTCGGGGTAGTAATTTGATGATTTCCCAGACATCAAAAATAAAGGTTGAGATTCACAAATTACTCAGCCCTGTGTAAATGTGATTGTGTTCCACAAACAATGAGACAATTAATATCGTGTCCTGCGTATCCTGTGGTTTGTCCGCTAAAGGACCGACGACGACAAACCGAAACCGAATGATTGTCGCTACCGAAATCGCCAAACTAGTAGCTCAGGGCCTGCAGTCTCGACAAAGATAGCGATCGCTTTACGACAAAATTCGGTCGCAAAGCTATAACGATGCGGATTTAAGTTGGTAGCTAATACCGGCGGGTCGCGTCCGGCTCACGTCCACCTTAAATCCGCATCGTTATAGCTTTGCGACCGAATTTTGTCGTAAAGCGATCGCTATCTTTGTCGAGACTGCAGGCCCAGTTCTGGGCCGACACAATATACATTGCTATAGATATGCTAAGAAGAAGAGGGAGAATTAGAGTACAAGAAATGTGTATTGTGGAAAGACAAGAACGGATAGGTTGTGAATTTTAAATTGAACTAATTTTGAATAGGGTATTTCACCAAAAAAATCTAATAAGTCCGTGAGATAGATTTCCAAAAAATAATGGACACGTATTTTTTCTTTTTTCACTTAAACAAAGGATGAAGACGATACAGTGCTTCGAAAAGTCGTGTCAAGTCGTGTGACGTCACAAGGTTAGTACTTTTTTACCCACAAAGTGACGTCAAAAGCCCCCACTCATGATCTTTGACACGTTTTATTTATTAATTTGATAAAACAAAAAACACGTATCCAATATTTTTCGATAAACTAACTGACGGACTAATAATATTTTTTTGGTGAAATACCTTATTCCAACGTACGGTGACCTTCGTGACTTGACTAGAGCTGTCAAGACATTTTTTCGAAAAACTTGCTCTTGATCACTTCACTAATTATATCTCTCTTAGATTCGAAGCTGTCAGATCCTTGTATTCAGCCAGACCAAATACTGTCTCGGAGATTAGACACTTTAAATACTGAAAATGTAATCGGATCAACATTTGAATGATTAATTCAGGCTTTTCACGATAAATACGAGTAAGCAGGTACTCCAGTTTTTGTGAGGTTTATTTTGTAAATATTTATAACTCTGTCAAACAGCGGTAACTCAACGAATTGTGTTTGGGAAAAATTATGTTAAAATATTATTTTTCTAATTTATTACAGAAATATACATTGTGTGACATGGTGAAAAAAATCTGTTGAGTATTACGCGTGACCAAGTGCGTTAAAACAAGTTGATTGAGAAGTTTGGGGTACGCCTACAGAAGTGGACGTCTTCCAGCTCAACCGAACATGATGTATGATGAATGAGTGGCAATGCAGAGAGCTAAGTGAGAAATTACATTCAACAAGGAAGCTTTTGCATTTCAAATTAAATATCACTCGTTCATTCGGTGTGTTTGTGATTCATTCGGTTTTCCACTTTTAGGTCGTTTAAGACTAGGTTCTATCCGCGGGTTCTCTTGCGTGGAGTTCGGTAATTGTTCCAAAGGATCAAACTCCCAGAATAAAAATTATTGTATGCGTTATAAGTACCTTCATGTTCCATCATCATTATCATTTCAGCCAAAAGAAGTCCACTGCTGGACATAGACCTCCGTCAGGTGCCGCCACATAGACCGGTCCCGTGCGTCTCGCATCCAGCGGGTCCCCGCACCTTCACCAGATCAATGGTTCACCTAGTGGGAGCCCTTCCAACGCAAAGTCTTCCAGTCGCGGTCGCCACTCCAGAACTTTTCGGCTTCATCGGCCATCCGTTCTGCGAGCAATGTACCCTGCCCATGGCCACTTTAATCTGGCGATTCTTCGGGCTACGTCGGTAACCTGTACCATGTTCCATCCAAAGCCGTTCAGTAGTTTTCACGTGAAAGACTATTAAACATCCATCCATTCATCCTCACAAACTTTCACAAATAATAATAATAGTAAGACATTTTCGCAAGAACTGTATTTTACTACTTCCCAGCATTATACCTGTTAAGAGGAAGGGCCCAATAAACTCCCAAATACATACCTACTAGCCTACCTCCCGTTTGATCCTAGACCGTTGAAATTAAAGTTTTTTGCTAGAATATTCTCTAGGAAATTGTGATACAAATTACGCTTTCGTTTTATTTTTTCTTTTTTTTCTTTCTATCTGAGTCGGCTGACTAAACGTGACTCCACTGAAGAGCTCACTCCTCAGTGGAGTTAAGTGGCAATTACCGGCACTTCGACGTCGTTGCCTCGTGTTGTATGTCAACGGATCATATACTAAGTATTCCACACTGGAGGAGTCTTTAAGATGTAATTTGAGAGTGCATTGAGTAAGAAGAGGTGTTATTTATAGTAGTGAAATTATTGTAATCCTTTTCATTTCTTGTTGAAGAGCTCGTGGTTTAATAAACACGTCCGCCCGGATCGATCTTTAGGTAAAGCCGTGCTTACCTAGGTATTAGGCCCATGAATTACGTACCGTTTCCTCCATGCCTCAGAAGGCAATTTAAACTGTTGGTCACGGCTGCCAATTTTTTTTTAAAGCATTGCCCCTCACTAGGAATTTCTCCTGTATCGTGGATTCGTTCACAAACATTTAAACGTTAAGACCCGGAACAACTATCAGTAGGCTATACAAATATTTGTTGCGTGCGGGGATCGAACCAGCGACACGCAGCGCAGCAGTTCAATCGCTCAGCCACTGCGCCAAATGTGTCGTCAATAGGAGTAGTCAATAATATTTTATAGAAGATTAGCATCGACTACAATTGATGACAACAACAATAATTCTATGTCCAGCGTCATCGTGTATTGGTTTCATTTTGGCTTAAATTATGCCTATATATGTATGCTATCTCCCCCAGGTGACATATTAGTGAAGAAAGGCACATCAATCGACATCCACATCTACGAGCTCCATCGGCGCGAGGACCTGTTCCCTGAGGCAGAGAAGTTCCAACCTGAGCGGTTCTTGAGGCACGACGCGGCGAGGCACCCCTACGCCTATGTGCCGTTCAGCGCCGGACCTAGGAACTGTATTGGTTAGTAGATGATTGTATATAGGAAAGTCAACACTATGGGCAGTATAGGAAGTTTTGTGGATATGGTCAAAATTAGCTAAACAGGTTCACCATATCAGCCCGGAATCACCCACTGCTGGGAATAGGCCTCCTCTTTCTTCCGCCACATGTCCCGATCCTGTGCGTCTCTTATCCAGGTGTTTCCCGCGACTTTAGGACGGCCCTGGTTACTTCGACCTAACCTTGGCCACCACTCAGTCAATGTCTTGCTCCATCGGCCGTCTCCGTGTCTAGCCAGATGTCCTGCCCAGTTCCACTTAAGGCGCATTGCCCGGTCCCCGAAATCGTAGACTTTCATTCGACGGCGGATTTCGGTATTATGCACTCGATCTAATAGGGTTATGCCATGCCATAGTTTTGGATGGTACACAAATTCAAAAACGGTTACCACGTATTCAGTTCATCATTCGGAATCCCTTGATTTACATTTTTATTGGTAAAAAAACTGCCATTCCATAATACAAATGACAATAATATCCGTGGTGCTAGGCAACTGGGCTTATCCCAGTTGTATACGTCCCTGTGTGCCTATTGGCCTTGTTCAGTTCTGTCTCCTGCTGATATGGAGGGAAGTGAAAATTATGTTTTTCCTACTCCTCCGCTATTCTTTTCTGATTAATTTCGTTGCGGGATCCAAGACAGTTAAATCGGTTCTCTGGGACTTCGTCGGGCTTCATTGTCTCGGCGCTTTTCTTGTGGTCGCCACTGTTGATTCTGGCTTACAGGAGTTACAGTGGTTTGGGAATAGTGTGGCGGGCTTGTCCCATATTTTTGTAGGAAACAGTTTACAACCGTTTGTGCTTCGCTGTTCCCCGCTGTACTCATGTGTGGAGCTAATAATTTAAGTTTGGGCAAATGTTACAAATTAAAAAAAAAAACATACCGATTGGATTAAGAACTTCCTCCTTTTGGGAAGTTGGTTAAAAATATTTAAATTATGTATAACTAAGTACTATGGCTGTTTTCCGAAGGATTACGCAGAGGCCCAGCCGTGGGAACATTACAGGCTGATTATTATACATCATAGAAATACTGCAGTGCACCAAAGCCATCGTTCATCCAAATTTTGGCAAAGAAAAATGTTTATTGTGTCGACCAAAGATTAATGAGTACCTAACCTAACGTCATAGGACCACTCTGATTATCTGTAGGTACATTAAAGTTCCTTTTCTTGCCAACAGGCCAACGCTTCGCAATGCAAGAAATGAAGACCGCCCTGGCTGAGATCTGTCGCAACTTCAAGCTCGTGCCCAAGGTGAAGGGAGCCAAACCCGGCCTCATGGCTGACATGGTGTTAAGGCCCGTTGATCCCATCTACGTCAAGTTTATACCACGCAAATAAGTTAATGCATGAAGAACCAGTAATATGAGGAAAAATAAAAATAAATCATTACAAATCATTTTTTTTTAAATATGTTATTGAAGATGCGTTTAGCTATCTCGTTAAAGAAACATATATAAAAAACTAGGCGACCCACACCAGCTACACCCAGAATGTTTATTTAATGCTAATTTTCATACAAACTTTCGCCCACTTATCAATTCGTTATTAAGGGTTCCGTACCCGATAGATCAAAAAAGCCTAAGCATCCGCTGTCCGTCCGTCTGTCATCGGGCGGTATCTCATGTTCCGTAATATGTAGACAATTGAAGCGATTTCTCGTGCGTATTATAATAATCAACCTGGGAACTATTATTTCGATACAATTTAGCGCCTATACACGTAATAAGTCTATTTTTACCCGACTGCGGCGAAGCCCAAAAGAAGGGTTATGTGTTTGGCGTGTATGTAGGTATGTATGTCCTTTTCTTTGTGCCCTCATAACTCCTAAACTGATAAAGGGATTTGAATAAAATGTACGTCGCTAGATTCGTCTTGATGGCGCGAGTGTCTCTGGCTACATTAAAATTTAAAAAACTAAGAAAATGGCGGATTTTCCGGCCAAATTGCGGATTTCAAAAATAAAAAATATTCCATTACCGTCGAGTAGGGTATCAAAATGAAGGGTTTTAAAAGGAGATTACAAAAATGATACTTAAAGAAATTCAAAGTCACAAAACCTATAAACAAACATAAAAGTTAAATCATCTGCGAAGAATTTTACGCGCCCAACGATAGAACAAACACAAAATAACTAAAAAGTTGGACATAAAAAAAGTAGTTAAAAAACAGTGTACAGTGTACTCATTGTTGAGAAGCCAAATAAATAAATAAAACTAAAAAACCCGACTGAAAAGCAAAAAACAAGCACATTCTAAATTAAACAAAACTTGGAAGCAGGCGGGGTTCATTTGAATATTAAATTATGAAATGAAACTCGAATGGACTCCGCCTGCTTCCAAGTTTTGTTTAATTTAAAATTTGCTGGGGATCGTACCCACGACACGTAGCGCAGCAGTCAACTGCTTTAGCCACTGCACTAACCGTGCCGTCGGAAGTAATTCGGCTTACCTACGAGGAAACCGTCACAAATTGTTTACTTAAGTTTAAGTTCAACACAAAAGATAAGTATTTTCGTAAGATGTTCCACTAATATTTAAGTTAAGCGTCGAAGTAATTAAGTTTTAGCATTTACTGGGCAAGTTTAACTATGCTCAATTCTGTTAAGTTTTAAGTACATTTCAAAGTATCGAAAAGGCTTAGCTAGAACTTTTGTTTGCAGATGGTACATATTTTTTTAATAAAAATTATATAAAGTTGTGCTTTTATTTTTCAACCTTTTTCAGGCTTTGTCCCGTAGTAAAAGTTCATAATGAATGACCAAAACAATGATTTATAAAGATTCAACTTTTTATTTTATCTTCGGGTTTAAGTTTTTTCAATTACAAGTTGTATGCCTGCGTGCTTATGTCAAAGATCAAAAGCTGTACTTAATGGATTCTTTAAAAGAATTCATTGATGTAGACAATTTTACCTTTAAGTGGTTCTTAAGTATGATTGCAATATGTATACGCTTCAAGTGATTAATCGAGAACTTTCGGCTTTTAAGTTCTTTGTATGCATTTAAAATCATTCTGAGTACTATTAATGCATTGCAATTGGGGAATCTTCTCTATATTATAATATCTATTTACCTTTATTAAAGCCAACTGCCTCTTTGGGCTTGTGGTCGCGAGCGCAGCTGCTAAACATGAGGCCCTGGGTTCCTGGGGCAGGCAAAGTGTTATTTGGGTATCCTATCAAGAATTGGTATATTTACTGACTAAAACAAATATGATTCTAATTAGTCCGTCTGTTAGATTATCGAGAACTATTGGATACTTACATATTTTTGTTTTATCAAATCAATAAAAATTGACGAAGATAAAACGCGTCAATGATTTGAGTGGGTTTGTGACGTCACTTACCGGTAAAAAATGACATACTAGTGTCTTAGAATAAGATGTCACACGAGTTTTCAAAGCACTGTATCGTCTTCATTGTTTGCTTATGTGGAAAAAGAAAAAATACGTGTCCAATATTTTTTGGAAATCTATCTGACGGACTAATTAGTTTTTTTTTGTTAACTACCCTATTTATTAGTAACAGCCGCGCAGATTTGCGTCCGGTTAATGGCAAGACGATGATGCTCTCATCGTGAGGAAACCGGTACCTACCTACGTCTCGAAGACATGTGACATCTACCAATCCGCACTAGGCCCGCGTGGGAGCTTATAGCCCATTCCCTCTCAAAGAGAGGAGTTCTGTGTCCCCGCAGTGGGAACATTGAACATCATTACAAAAATAAAAAGGAATAAAATAAAATATTAGGAAACGTCTGCCTAACCCTTTGGGGATTACAGGCGTGATGTTATAAGTTAATGGGGTCGATCCAAAACATACAAACTGAGCCGAAAAAGGAAATAACAAGCGAAAAACCCTTTCCATAAATTTTATGAACTCCTGAATAAATTACGAAATCGTGTCCAGGAATAACACGAATAAAACGATTTTTGCAGTTCCCATTTACCAATTTACATCGTCTATTTTTGTCTCGACCGAAAATATTGTAAGCACGTTTTGAATCAGGAAATTGTGTTAACCTCTCGGCCACGACCACTACATACACGCTGAATGGAAGCGCGTGATGCGACAATGACTGCCGCAAAAAAAAAATGGAGTGTGGCCCCTCGCCCACGGCGAAATTTTGTAGCGATGGATGCTGTCGAGCGTTTCGTAGCATCGCTACTAACGCGCGTAAGTTTTGTTAGCGAGAGCAAACAACTAGCGACCGCATCGCGACTGTATCGATGCGAATGCGCGACAGCATCGCTACAAAAAGTCGCCGTAGGTGAGGAGTCTAAGTTGCTCTAAGTCATCATCTGTGTAGCCTTTTCGCTCCACTGCCTCCACATCCTAGTCAATGCCCCAGTATTAACCAATGATATATTAAAACTATAGATACGTTGTCCGCCCTCAAAAATGACAACATGAAAAGAAGCCAATTGGCCACATCGCGCTTAGTTACGCACCAACCTCTCGCGCGATGCTACGTTTGTTCTTAATTTAAATCGTGTGTGTAAACCTGCGCGAAACATAAAGACAACAGGCATCAACAGGCATCCCGCTGTACGGTGTCATATTTTCTTTCCCTTTCTTTACGCATAAAAGTAGTCATATAATATTTTCGCCGTTTTGAAGCGTTGCCATGTTAGTTCATGACGTGTCTATATACAGTGTGATTCTTTATAATGTGCACATATCGAAATGAGGGAATCTATGCTTAATTTTATCGATGGAAAAAATATTTAAAAAAATCTAAATATTTTTTAATATTTTTTATGGAATTTTCAAAAATGTTGTCCGCTGTTGTGACCCCAATGTAAACAAAACGGTGTAACTTTTAAACTAAATTATCTATCGCGATGAAACAATTTTATGTAAAAAGTTATGAAAAAAAAAAGTTTTTTTGATCAAAAAACGTGTTTATTTTTAATTAAGGGTAGTTTTTTTCCACAATTTTCATTTTACGAGGACGCCTAATTGCTTCCAATCATTATGGAGTTTGTTTCATCGCGATAGATAATTTAGTTTAAAAGTTACACCGTTTTGTTTACACTGGGGTCACAGTAGCAGACAAAATTTTTAAAAATTCCATATAAAATATTAAAAAATATTTAGATTTTTTAAAATAATTTTTCCGTCGATAAAATTAAGCATAGATTCCCCCATTTCGATATGTGCACATTATAAAGAATCACACTGTATAATACGTCGTTGGTATTAACTGGGTTCTATGCAGTCGCTCCATTTAAAATACTGGTATTCAGCTGCATCAGGTTAGATTGGAAGCTGACCTTAAGTTGAGAAAAAGCCTGGCAGGTAATGATATTAGGTAAGTTCAAAACAGAACTTCATTATCATTGTTTCTGAGGAGAACAGATGAATTTGAATAGCATTCAGGCCAGCCTACATGATGTTAGGATGATTGGAACGTGTCCCCTTTTTTTATTTTTTTTTCTCTGGCCGGTGGAAAATCATCAAATGACCCCTTCCGCTCTTGAGCAGAGCGAAGAGAGTGTCAGACTTCTACTGACTAAAAACCACCCATGTTCCTTCTTAGCCCTTTATGTCGAGGCTGCGGTATCTCTTACAACATTCCGCAGCCCCGACGGGGTGTAGGGTCCCCTCAGATAACTTGGACCGACGATCTCCTCATGGTGGCTGGAAGTGGACGACAGGTGATAAGATAGTAAATAGTTCAGCGGCGGCGTGCGATTGAAGAGGCCTATGTCCAACAGTGCTTCAATTTCAATTCATTTATTGCATCAAATATGGTAGGTAGGTACATGAAGTTCTTATTATATGTATAAAACATTTAGTAACACATATTTTTCAGTAAGTATGCTTATTATGGTATGATGATGACTCACAGAGGAGCTCGTGGCTTAATAAGAACTGCCACTCGGGTCGATCTTTAGGTTAAGCTGCGCTTGCCTAGGTCGATCTGTAGATGGGTGACCGCCCATTACATACCGAGTTTCCTCCGTGCCTCGGAAAGCACGTTAAGCTGTTGGTCCCGGGTGCCATAATATATAGATCTTTAGCAGTCGTTACGGGTAGTCAGTGACCTGAAAGTCTGACATCCAGTCATACCAAAGGGTATCGTATTACCTATTATTAACTGGGTTGTGGAGGTCAGATAGGCAGTCGCTCCATGTAAAATACTAGTTTTCAGCTGCATCCGGTTAGACTGGAAGCCGACCCCAATATAGTTGGGAAAAGGCTAGGCAGATGATGATGATGACTCACATTAAGAAAAAAATAAAAGTATTTACTGGTCTCACACAGGACAATACAAATTAAAAACTAACAATTAACCAAAAAATATAAAAAGCAAACATAAGAATTTAAAAGCTGTGTGTCTGTCGCGCTTTCACTTCACGCCAAAACTACAGAACCGATTTAAATCACATTTGGTACACAGATAGTCCAGAGGTTGAGAAAGGACATAGGCTACTTTTTAATGCAAAAAAAGGGTGGTAAGGGGTTGAAAGGGCCCGTCGAGGCTGCGGGTTGTTCACAAGTTACCGCGGCCTCGACATATAGGGCTAAGAAGGAACTTGGGTGGTTTTTAGTCAGTAGATGTTTGAGACTCCCTTTCACTCTACCCAAGAGCGGGAGGGGTGATTCGATGATTTTCTACACACCTAAAAAAAAGGGGTTGAAAGGGAGGGTGAAAAGATTACTTTTGGTGGCGATAAACGATATCCACGCGGGCGAAGCCGTGGGCAATAGCTAGTAAGACATACATTAAACTAAAATTGGTTCCATACGAAGCCAAGAGGCATATTTCATCATGGTGTTATAACATTGTGTAGGAAACCAGTGATGTGTGTGTGTCGTTTGACGCAAGTCGTATAACCCGAGGCCGTGAGCAGAAACCACAAAAGACCTAGTGTGACTTAGTGAGACTAAACGTTATTTTATGATATAAAACGTACATCAATTTCGATGTATTTCGGGAACGCTTACCTGTTTACCGGTTTGATGTACTTAAGAAGTTTGTTTTCAAAGTAAGTCGATACTGTATATCGGATTTTCGGAGTGTCGAGTGTCGAAAAGTTGTCAAGTGGTGTTGGTAACAAATTCTAGCCCAACTTATGAGACACAGAGATATTAATGAAATAATAAAATGGCCACTTTATCAGATCATAACAGGATCATAATATGAGTTGGTATGGAAGATCATAAAATTCGTAAAACGTCCTTAATAGTAATTGCGTCTGTGACCATTTTACGAATTTTAACGCAATTCATATTATTTTCCTATTATGATCTGCTAAAGTGGCCATTTTAGACCCCCATGCAGTGATTAATGTTGATGAGCTTACATCTATTACATAAGAATTAAACATAACAAGCAAAATATGTGTGTACTGTGGTTGTACCTTCGCCTATCTGGGTGCTTACTCTGAAATATAATTCCGATAGATCGAAATTGGTCAAACGTCAGTTGGTTGAGTTAAACGTCAGCGATTGACTGACAATTCGAATGTCGATCTATCAGAATTATATTCGAGAGTAAGCACCCTGGTCGGGGAAGAGGCGTGCTGTTATATCATAATATTAAACAAAAGCAGAGAAAGATAACTTCAGCTTATATCCTCGGAGCGGTAGATATGTAGAGAAAATAGTACACCCGCATTTCGCCAGAGTGTGGTAATAAACTCTGTGAAATAGAGGATTGCAGTTGCTCGTCGAATGCAGTAAACCGAACACAAATGGTCAGAATTTAATTCTCCATCCTGAAGACCATTGCGGGAAGGTACGATTCTCCTTTGTTGGGTGATGTTGTTCAGAGATGTATTCTGTACAACAGGCTCGTTGTGAAATAAATATTAAGTTTACTAACATAGATACTACGACGTTACGTTACGTTTACTTTCCTCTCCATTATGATTTTTATGTACATGTATATTTTATTTGTTTATATTTATATATTAACTTAATATACGTGTATTTATATACGTATATATTATTATTTTCTTATATGTGTATACAGGGTGTCCAAGAACCTGGCGTCCAACTGGATTCCCACGATGCCCCAAGTTCTAACAGTACTCAGAAAAATATTTTAAAAAATCCACCCCATGTACTTACAGAATTATACTGATTTCAAAAAAAAAGGGGAAATGAGCACCCTGTGACATACTTTTGAATGCTGTGACTGCTAATGCTGATAATTTCGATATTTCTTGGAGGTTTTGTAATCTAGGGTATTGCTGTGTCTAAATAGAATGTAAAAATAAAGTACTTATTGTACCATTTTAAAATAAAATATTATTTTAACTAAAGGTGATATGGAAAACTATTGAATTTCGCAACTTTGACCGACTGTAGTGTAAAAAAAATGTACCAAAATAGTATGGCAAGTGACGTCAAATTTTGACGCGTTTATTCCTCTTTTTAAAAAGGTATAATACTTACACATTAATTTGAAAAAAAAAATTTTTGATAATATTTTTACTCAACAACCCAATTTTTACGAAGTGCCTACCTACTAACGGTAACTGTCGGACCCTTTCTTATCTTAGAAACTGTTATGTTACTACTATTATTTACTTCGGTTCCAAGAGTGAGCAAGAAGGAAATACACACAGGTAGATGGGTTCCCAGTAGAATAAAAGCAAAGAATGTTAGTTTAAAGATATTTTATTACAATAAATGTTCAAAATGTTGACCACCCGCGGCAATACAAGCTCTCACTCTCCTTAAAAAGGACCGCTTTATGTTTCGCGAGTAACTTTTTTGACGTATCACCTGCACTGCTTGTGTTATCTTCTCACGAAGGTCAGCGATGTCATTAATTGGCTTCGCATAAACGAGCTCCTTCATAGTTCCCCAGAAAAAAAAATCCAGCGGATTTAAGTCAGGTGAGCGGGCTGGCCACGGGATTGTTCCTGATCGCCCAATCCACCTGTTCGGGTATTGCTCGTCCAAAAACTCTCTAACGGATACGCGAAAATGTGCTGGACAGCCGTCGTGTTGGAACCACATATCTGGTGGGGTCTCTTCTAGTAAGTTTGGCAAATCATTTTGAAGAAAATTTAAATATGATTCGCCAGTCAAATTCTCGGGCATCTCAAATGGACCAATAATATTCCCACAGAGAATACCGGTCCACATGTTCACTTTGAACCGGTACTGGGATCTATCTTCTCGCATCAAGTGCGGATTTTCCACATGCCACTCGTGCAAGTTGTGTAGGTTCATGTAGCCATCCTTCTTAAATGTTGATTCATCTGACCACAAAATTTTGTCGATAAAGTTTTCGTCTTCTCGATGTTTTTGCAGGATTGTTTCACAAAACGCGACTCGGCTCGGATAGTCTCGAGGTAAAAGACTTTGCACTCGCTGTACGTGGTACGGATGATATTCTTCTTTTTGGAGAATACTGTGTGCTGTGCTCTTCGGTATCCCCGTATCAGCTTCTATTCCTCGCACAGAGATGCTTGGATTTGCCGACACCGCCTCTAAAACTTCATCGCGTATGAAGTCATTTACGGGTCGTCCTTCACCAGCTACTTGATTGGGGAACCGCCCGTCACATAGTGATCTGTGCACATTAATGAAAACTCGATGGTCGGGATATCGCGTAGCCCTCGGATACCTTTCTCTGTAAAGTCTCGCTGCAGCTCGTCCATTACCTCTACATTCTCCATAAATGTAGTGCATATTTGCGTATTCTTGCGGAGTGTAGGTCGCCATGGTAGCACACACAAAACACAAACTGTCCAAACACAGGCAAAGGTCGTCGTAAAGAGTTCGTTTCAAAGTCCAGAGCACAAAGAGTAATCGAGTCCAATAAACAAAGCTTTAAATCGTAGTACGTGATCAATGGTAACAATAAGAGAGAGGTGCGTAGTAACGGCAGGAGGCAGTGACGCGTACTGACCGTACTGTTATCCTAAATAGCACGATCCCAGATAGCGTCACTATCTATCTCACTCGCACCTCTAACCTTTTTCTCCCTCACTCTTACCTGAATAATGGGGTACCATAAAGAAGAACCAGCAAATCGCAAAGATAGTTTCTGTCTTGCTCCCTCCTGTTGTAATAACGAATCACTATGGTGAGATGCATGCACATACCGTCCCTTACGGTCTAACCTGTTTTTTGAGAGGCCTGTTGTTATTTTTATGAGCATACAATAGTAATTCTTTAGAGGTTAGATTCAATTCGTCGTAAATTTTTCTTTCTAAGAATTCTGTAAGACATCGTAAAAATTGGGTTGTTGAGTAAAAATATTATCAAAAATTTTTTTTTTCAAATTAATGTGTAAGTATTATACCTTTTTAAAAAGAGGAATAAACGCGTCAAAATTTGACGTCACTTGCCATACTATTTTGGTACATTTTTTTTACACTACAGTCGGTCAAAGTTGCGAAATTCAATAGTTTTCCATATCACCTTTAGTTAAAATAATATTTTATTTTAAAATGGTACAATAAGTACTTTATTTTTACATTCTATTTAGACACAGCAATACCCTAGATTACAAAACCTCCAAGAAATATCGAAATTATCAGCATTAGCAGTCACAGCATTCAAAAGTATGTCACAGGGTGCTCATTTCCCCTTTTTTTTTGAAATCAGTATAATTCTGTAAGTACATGGGGTGGATTTTTTAAAATATTTTTCTGAGTACTGTTAGAACTTGGGGCATCGTGGGAATCCAGTTGGACGCCAGGTTCTTGGACACCCTGTATATTGTTATATAGGTTAAGTTAGTTACGTACGACACATAATCACAGAATTCTTTTCCGCTTCTCACACACTATAGTCTAGATTTCTTTTTTCATTTCTCTTTTTGCAGGTCTGCTGGCAGAAATTTCTTGAGAAATAAGCAGTACCTTTGTACTCTAATGTTATATTTTATAATTTTCCTGTGTTGTCTACTGTGTGTACATAAATAGTTAAATAAATAAATAAATAAATAGATATAAGTTATCTTTTTGTTTTTACTAACCCATATTATGGATGTTGCTTATCCGAAATGAAGAGTATATTTTTTTTTATAGCATCTAAGTGTAAAAACAGCGGAAGCGACTTTGTTTTATACTATGTAAAGATTAATATAAAGGAGATACGATTATAAGAAATAGTATAAGGGGTAGGATAAGTGCTTAGGGAATTGTTTAGATCTACCCATTTGCAAAATAATTTAAATTCAGCAGGCATTCAGGCAGCAAACAAAATGTTGTGTTCATGTTTCCAAAGCAACTTCAACCATTTTGTGTTATTATGAAGTTATGATTACTTTGTAATAAAAAGTTAAGATTTATTGTTCACTGTTTCTGTGATAAGCTCTGGGGTTGACAAAAAGGACGTCGTTCTCAAACAATATGGCGTTCGTTAGGGTTTAACAGATTTTCAACTTTATCGCTAAAGCATTAGGTTCAAGGTTATTATTATTTATCATAATGAGCCTATACTGTCCTACTGCAGGGCAAAGGCCTCCCTTTCCTCTTTCCACTTTTCACGTTCAAGTTCGTTAAAGGTTTTTTTTTTTTCTTTTAACGTTGCCCCACTCTAGGAATTTATCCTGCATCGTGGGTGCGTTTACAAACATTTAAACTTCACATACACAAATACACCCAGACCCGAAACAAATATCTGTAGGCCATACAAATATTTGTCCCGTGCGGGAATCGAAACCGCGACACTCAACGCAACAGTCCAATTGCTCAGCCACTGCGCCAACCGTGCCGTCAATGTTGATTACGAAAACTTTATAGAAACCTTTTTTTTGTAGATTGGGAAGTCATCAAATGACTCCTCCCGCTCTGGGCAGAGGTAGGGAGTTTTTTTTTTTTTTTTGGGACTAGCCCGCCTCACTATTCCAAAACCGCTGTAACTTCTGTAAGCCAGAATCAACAGTGGCGACCACAAGAAAAGCGCCGAGACAATGAAGCTCGACAAAGTCCCAGAGAAATGATTTGACTGTCTTGGATCCCGCTACGAAATTAATCAGAAAAGAATAGCGGAGGAGTAGGAAAAACAGAAATTTCCACTTCCCTCCATATCAGCAGGAGACAGAAAAGAACAAGGCCAATAGGCACACAGGGACGCATACAACTGGGATAAGCCCAGTTGCCTAGCACCACGGATATTGTTGTCATTAATATTACTGGGTCCTAAGTTGTGAGTGTGTGTGTGTGTGTGTGTGTGTGTGAGTTGTGTGTGTTTGATTCCAATAATAGGTATGACAAAAATGCTTGAACGCACGGAAATTTGTTCTAGTTTCTACAAGGTCCGTATAGTAAATAACTCCGGATGTAACCTGTACACTATCCAACATAAGAGAGGTAGGGAGTGTCAGACTTCTACTGACTAAAATCTACCCATGTTCTTAGTCCTTTGTGTCGAGGCCGCAGTATCTCTTTCAAACCACCCGCAGCCCCGACGGTAGCCTAATATGCGTCTGTAGTTTCCTCGTGAGAGCTATCGTAAAAACTGCAGTGCAAATAAATGCAAAGCTGTTTAGTCTCCGTCGAAATTAGGTTAAAGTTGTTAAACAAAGTGCAAACCTTATTAGCATAAAGGTCTTGAGTGCAATTATAAAGGAAAACAAAGACTGTCGACACGGGACGTTGATTACCGATAACACTAAAGTGAAAAACTTAACCTTTTGGCATACATCCGTCTACTCACTTGTCGTACTCATGTGTCAGACTTCTACTGACTAAAAACCACCTATGTTCCTTCTTAGCCCTTTGTGCCACGGTATCTCTTTTGAACAACCCGTAGCCCTGACGGGAAAAGGGTATATCTGTAGTCGAAAGCTAAGTATCATGTTTTGAGGTTGATGCCTAGGTTAAGCATTGTGTTTTTCCATCAAATTTTCTTAGCGGTAACCTGATTTTGAGGTTTACCAAAAAATCTTATTATTCCGCCAGATTATTTCCAAAAAATAATGGACACATATTTTTTCTTTTTTCACGTAAACAAAAGATGAAGGCGATACGGTGCTTCGAAAAGTCGTGTCAAGTCGTGTGACGTCACAGACGTAGTAAGTTAATTACCCAGAAAGTGACGTCACAAACCCCCACTCATGATCTTTGACATGTTTTATTTTCGTAAATTTTTACCTCACTACAGCGAAACCAAAAGGAAGGATGCCTCTTTGCAAATGGCAACCAGCAGCTGGCTTCTGTATCAATGAGAACGCCATGAAGGAGCATCAGGTATCAGTGGTGGCATGCGACTACGGCTGTCCTCTTTAATAATTTTATAGATAAGAATATCAGATAAGAATTTTATTATTTTCTTTGTTTTTAATTAGTCCGTTTGTTCGATAATCGAACAGACGGACTAAATTAGATTTGTTAGGTTAGGTTAGACCCTATGGACTCGGCCCCTATTACAAGAAACTTAAACGTAAATGGCGAATTGTGGACACATGACGTAATATTTTGAATGAGAGCCAGATTTTCTTTTTAATTACACGTGTAAATTAAATATAACACGAAATGAAATGAAATGAAATGAAATTTATTTATTAATTTATTTTAAGAATATAAAATAATTTTAGTCTCACTATATTCGACTTATCAGTCGTGCAAATATTTCTGGTACGTGCATAATAATAACATATTATAATTACGTCAACGGTTTTCATCAAACATCATAATCATAAAAAATATAGTCTACCAAAAATTACATCATATAAGATTAGAGTATTTCTCAGTCCAGACAGTTCATCAATTTGTTGATTAGATTTAAAGATTCTTAATGTCAATATGTAAAAAGTAAAAAAAAATATCATGTCGAAAATTTATCAAGCTACGAGTATACATCATGTCTGTTTAAAATTTAAATAATTGTCTATTGAATAAAAACATCTGTCACAAAGCCAATTGTTTATGGTTCTATTAAGTCAGGTTAATAGGAAACTTCTGTAGATTTGATTGGTCGAAAAGGTAAAGATCAAATAAAATAAGATGTAACTAGGTAAGATCCAAAATTCATAGACGTTTCCAGAACCTAAAGCCCGTTTATTGCCAGTGCTCCACCAGCCTCCATAGGTTTACTAACCCCAATCTAGACAGTCAATAGACTTTACAGTTTCGGAACGTTTGGGTCAGTTCAACGCAAACAGACGCCCGCTCCAATAATTATGTTTAATCACTTTGTTTCATTGTACCTTCCCGGAATTTGTAGGATAATTTGTGAGGAAACCGGCATTTCCTAGAACCAAAAAATTCGAAGACATGTGACATCTACCAACCCGCACTGGGCTCGCGTGGTGGATTATAGCCCATACCTCTCCTAGAGAGGAGGCCTGAGTCCCTGCAGTGGGAAGATTATAGGCATCAGCGATGATACTGTTTTTAAACCAGTGTCCTTTAGCAACATTCCTTCTCATAACAAAATCTCTTATAGAGTTTGTAAAAACCAATAAGGTAAAAACAGTGTAGTGTATTTACTGATTATGACTAGATTGCAAGGAAGTTTTTTTGTAAACGCTCAAAGTCCGAAGTTTTACCATAACACGGATCTAACTTTTTTTTTTTGTTAATTCGGACTTTAGACCGAATAGTCACGAATTCACGATGACTGTCGACTTTAAACTCGATATGCTAATAACAGGGTCTGGTATGAATCATTCTGGTGTTTTCTATCTGATGCAACTTTATCTTAAAGATTTTTTTGTCGTCTTTTGTGTAAATATTAGAATCATCATGCATCTTTATCCTAATAATTAGGGTCGTCGTAGCGTGTCTATATTAGTAGTACAAGTGATAATAGGATATTTCACCAAAAATATCTAATTAGTCCGTCAGATAGATTTTCAAAAAATAATGGACACGTATTTTTTCTTTTTTCACTTAAACAAAAGATAAAGACGATACAGTGCTTCGTCGTTCTTCGATAAAGTTTTTCATGTCGTGTGACGTCACAAGGTTAGTACTTTTTTTTACCAACAAAGTGACGACAAAAGCCCCCACTCATGATCTTAACAAATAAAAGTGATTTGATTTGATTTTAGACACGTTTTTATTTTCGTAATTTTTTATTAATTTGGTAAAACAAAAAAATTATTTCATTATTTTTTGAAAATCTAACAGACGGACTAATTAGATTTTTTTGGTGAAATAAACTATTATATGAGGTCCTGGGTGGGTTCGACTCTCAGGTTGGGCAAAGTGTTATTGGGTTTTTCCAGCAGTAATTTTTCAGAAACAGCTGCGGCGTCTGGATTTTTACCCGATAACTTGCATAAAGTGTGTAAAAGTACCCTTAAGGGCACTTGTTCTTTCCACCACTGCGATATTTTTTTAGGTCTATACATCTCCGTAACTAGGGGGTTCCCTAGTTACGGAGATATTGGGGGTCAAAGTTCCAAATTTTTCACAGCTGTTTTTTGTAAATACGAGTACCTTTATGCCCCGTAAACTATTCAAAGCATCCACTAGTACAATGTTTTAAGAGTGCTACATTGAGTTTTACCATAAAATTTTGGCTCCAAAAAAAGTCATTTCCCAGCAAAAATTTTTGCGTAGGGGTACGTAGTTTGATGTACAGAATGCATGGTTGATGGCTGTGTGATGGGTTTACTTACACCCTGTATATGCTCGACCTCTACTTCGTGGGACTTTAACATAACTGGCGAAGTGTGGTTGTACTATTAGTTACAACTCTGCCTGACCGTTCGGGTATTACTGGTGTGATGTTAGGTATATGTTTAACTAACTGTTGCCAGCGGCTTCACCCGCTACAACTCGAAAATGATCCCACGGGAAGGAATAAAATCGGGATAAAAACTATCCTATGTGTTAATCCAGTTTATAAACTATCTGTGTACCAAATTTTATCTAAATCCGTTCAGTAGTTTTTGCGTGAAGAAGTAACAAACATACACACACACTCACAAACTTTTGGCTTTATAATATTAGTGTGATTGCACTCAGAGGCAACTGCATCCAGTTTTCCTTGTACTATCGCCTTGTCACAGTTACTTGCAGTTAGCAACTAATCAAATGTACAAATAAATACAAATGCACCGTTTACGCACTAGGCCTACTATCGCGATATCGCCTACAACAGTTCAGTGATAATAAAAGAACATAGATTGCATAAAAATATTAATAGAATAAGTATATGAATAGAGATATATAGATTAATAGAATATTATTATAAAATAGATATTTAAGCCAACTTAATAATAAAAGAAACGCTCTTCCGCTCTGTACTTGTACAAACATTTGCTGTGCCCGACAGGGTCCATAATTGTGTCTAGAATTAATTTCCTTAACACCTGTTAATATACATTATGGATTGCAATAAACAATTTGAATTTGAATTTGACCTTAGCGTGGTTTGCGGTGGGTATTATGCTATTTACTTGGTTATTGCTTCGTCTTGATGTTGCGAAATGTATTCAATGATTGCTTGATTTAGTTTTTCCTGTTAACCTGACAAAACAATGTCGTATGTAACAACCCACGATATATCTAGCTACTAAAGTCAAATTGATCGCTTTAGTACAGTGTGTTAGGTTAAATGAGGGACATATTGAAGGGGAGTATTCAGTATTCGATTCTCATCCCAATTAGGTAAAAAAACTATAACCTTAATTTGTGACATAATTGTCCCATGGCCCGCACGCTCTTCAGATCTTACTTTTCTAAATATTTACTTTTCGTTAGTGTCCTACGCCAGTTTTGAAATATCAAGGGAAAAGGAATTATATCTAAAAGTCATTGATCCGCGCACATTTTCTGTGATAAACGCTAAACGCTAAATGTTTGGTATGGTTCTGTCTGTTTATTTTTTGGTCATATTTTTATTAGTATCATGTAAGCATATTTATTATTGCGGGTTTCAATATGTTCTTCGTTTAAACTATCATACTGTTTATTTTCAAATTCATCGCTAAAGCATTAGGATCATCACCGGAAACAAACCCAGACTCAGTGGCTGCTATTGAGAAACTCCTGATGAAAATACCCAGTGATACTTTGCCAGACCTGAGGAGCTCGTGGCTTAATAAGAACTGCCTCTCGGGTCGATCTTTAGGTTAAGCTGCGCTTGCCTAGGTCGATCTGTGGATGGGTGACCGCCCATTACATACCGAGTTTCCTCCATGCCTCGGAAAGCACGTTAAGCTATTGGTCCCGGGTACCACATATAGATCTTTGGCAGTCGTTACGGGTAGTCAGTGACCTGAAAGTCTGACATCCAGTCTTACCAAAGGGTATCGTATTACCTAGTATGAACTGGGTTGTGGAGGTCAGATAGGCAGTCGCTCCATGTAAAATACTGGTATTCAGCTGCATCCGGTTAGATTGGAAGCCGACCCCAATATAGTTGGGAAAAGGCTAGGCAGATGATGACTTTGCCAGACCTTGGAACTGAATCCAGGTCCTCATGATGAGCCCTCGTGCTTGGGACCACTTTACCAACGAGGTTTTCGATTGATTAAGTCTTACCGTTAAATTACTACCCAAGAGAGATGAAATCTCTTTAGTATCATTATCTGCATGCTATCGGTAAATTACCCATCAATTTCGCGTATGGGAACAATAATAATTACCCTATTTATGATACATGGTAAAAACCACAGATATAGATAGACCTAGATAACGCAATGCATTTCGCGTGCCTACGAGTAGCTTACGTACAAAAATCGTAAGTAGCCACTTTCACGCTCAGTCTGCATCGGTTTATAGCGCTAGTCGGACGCCGGCGCTGGCTCAAAAGGTGGGGGTTGGGGCGACGAGGGCGCCGTACGCGGCGTCTTTGAATCGATTTGATTTTCCGATTTTCCATCACTAAATAGTGTGTTGTACTTGTGACGTCATAATAGGTAGTCAAAAAATGGCACGCTTGATTTTCGTACAAATACGTGATACTTACGTTATCCAGGTTTATCTGTATCTTTAGTAAAAACACACAGGACGTTGCTTTGATGGTAACCACAGATGACGGTAATGAAAATTTACCATCATCGTGTAAAACTTAATGGCTGTTTTAAAGCTACATAAAATGAATTGCTGGTATTTTGTTAATTAACTGGTACCAAACTTTCTATGTAACATATCATTACATAACATCACTGCAACAGGGTATTTCACCAAAAAATGTAATTAGTCCGTCTGTTAAAAAAATGTAATTAGTCCGTCTGTTAAAAAAATTTAATTAGTCACATGCCACTGATACCTGATGCTCCTTCATGGTGTTCTCATCATGGTGTTTCATTGATACAGAAGTCAGCTGCTAGTTGCCATTAGCAAGGTGGCATGCGACTACGACTGTCCTCTATAATTTGTCAAATTATCTACTTACTAGACGATAATTTCTTGTTTAATACTTTTAAGACCGCGGTTTTATTAGACTGCGTTTTTATTCATAGTCGGGTTTAAGTTTTTAAACTTATTTTTTTTTTGGAATTTGTTTTTGTGTGTTATTCAATAAATGCGTAATAGTTTATGTTACTTTCATAATGTAATATTCTACTTAATGTTGGTTTGTTATTTACATAATACGAGTAAAAAACACAGAGTAGACCGCGAGGTCTAACAGTTGTTAGACCGCAATCGAAACGTAGGTATATGTTGACTCGAACTCATACTTGTGATGTACTCGCCAAGACCTTTCATTTGATATTTGATACCAAACATGTTATGATTATCTCAATTGAATTTTTTTCGAGCTTAGAATTTGACATTTAAATTCCGTCTTAGAAAGAGTTATTAAAATTTATATAGCCTATGTCACCCGGGCTATTCTTACGAATCTATTGACACCTCATTTATTAATATACGTTCAGTAGTCTAGGCACTACGGTGGAACATACAAACATACATACAAAATCATTACCCTTCATTTTGGCTTCGCCGTAGTCGGGTAGATTTTTTGGTGTAGGTACTACCCTACCCTATTGCCTGAGCTGTGGTGTAGCTGTAGGTTCAGCAATTTTTCACCAATATTTTTTTTAGACCCAATTAAGGCGAACCTAATGCAATTAAACAGGCATTCTTACTGTATGATCTTCATTCATCATTCGTGATCACAGTTCAATTAAATTTATTTATTTTAGACACAATGCTCTATAACTTTAGTTAATAATTAAATAATCAAATACACAAGAACACAAAACAATAAATTACATTAAACTTTATACAAAACAATTAATGCCCATTCAACTTTAAAATTCATCAAATTTCAACATTCATTTAACTTTGACGGCAAGTTTGGTGCAGTGGCTGAGCGATTGGACTGCTGAGCTGCGTGTCGCGGGTTAGATCCCCGCACGGAACAAAATATTTGTATGGCCTACCGATAGTTGTTTCGGGTATTTGCGTATGTGAGCTTAAATGTTTGTTAAGGTGGAAGCTCACATCTGGCCCGCGAAATTCTAATTTTCTTACGTTTTTGGCAATTTGCAGGCCAGTGCTTGGTTGTATGTTTATGAAAATTTGATTTGCGACTGTAAGACGTATGAAGTTACCGAATTATAACCATCAAAATTACTAACTACTAAAGAACGACGACTAAATTACTAAAGAATGACTTTTACATGCAAAAATCAATCTTGACATGAAAATGAACTTGGAGGGTTGTATTGATAATTTTGATGGTTATAATTCGGTAACTTCATACGTCTTACAGTCGCAAATCAAATTTTCATAAACACTTTCACTTTCTGTAATTTATTTCATCACCGCTGCTCTCAAAACGATGAAGTAAAACATCGTGAGGAAACCGGGCATGTCTTAGAACCAAAAAGTTAGAAGACATGTGACATCTACAAATCCGCACTGGGCCCGCGTGGTAGATTATAGCCCATTCCCTCTCAAAAAGAGAGGAGGCCTGTGTCCCAGCAGTGGGAACATTAATAGGCTGTTGATGATGATATGATAGCCACTGTCATGTTAAAGATATGCAATAGCCCTGCTGGAAACCAAATTGTTTAATCAATTTTCGTATCATGATCCCATCATCTCCCTAGCCTATTCCCAACTGTGTTACGGTCAGCTTCCAGTCTAACCGGATGCAGTTGAATACCAGTATTTTACAGAGCATCACGGCCTATCTCACCTCCACGACCCAGTTAGTATTGGCTAATACGATGCTCCTTAGTAAGACTGGATGTCAGTCTTCCAGGCCACTGACAAACTGTAGCGACTGACAAAGTTCTACAATGTACAGCCGGGATCAACAGCTTAGTGTGCTTTCCGAGACAAAGTTCTACAATGTACAGCCGGGATCAACAGCTTAGTGTGCTTTCCGAGATAAAGGACAATGGGAAATGAATGTATGGAGTCTGGGCCCACCCTTCAATAGTAACATCTGATATACCGTTGGATAGGGCTTTTTAAGTGGAACATTAGTTACTAATATAACTATGGTCAAATGTTAGTACTTTCGGAGATACGACATCTTAAAGTCGTCTCAGTCTAACATATTCTTTATGGATACTTATAAGGTAAAATAGTAATAATAAGTACACTTTAAAACAAAAGAGATTTATTATTCGTCTTGGACATCAACGACAATTACATCATTTAAAAAACCCGCGGGGGCCACGAATGGTTGATGTCTCCCAACTCCTAGGTACCAAATCAAAGAAATAGTGTGAGCGCAACTTCCTACAGTTCGCCGTCCGGTCAAGCAAGAGCAATAATATTGTGATATATATAGTATATATATATAGTATATATATATATATAGTCCGTTAAACAAAGCTGGGGTCAACAATAAAAACCACAACAATCAGTGTCCAAGGAATAGCCGGGTCAAAAAGTACATAAAACAGATAACGATCGTTCAACGCAAAACACAAAACACTCTAGGGACGACTAGCGCTAGCGCGTCTCTGGCCGTTGGTCGCCATTTGCAAATGCGCCTGGGCAAACGGCGGGCGGAGCGGGTAGGGTGGGGGGCGCAGGTAAGGAGCAAGAGCAAGCAGAAAGGTGCCGTCCGTTTTGAGTCTGGGCATAGTAAAGTTTATCTTATAACGAAGTAAACTACGATCACTTTTATGGCAGTATAATAAGTAGTATAACTCCGAAAGTACTGACTTTTGACCTTAGTCGTAATAATAAGTTTTATTCTACATAAACATACCTATTCATTTATGAGTGTCTTATTCCTATTGAGAGGTGGGCCCATCATTACTCATTCTCCTTTCTACAATGTACAGCCGGGATCAACAGCTGAGTGTGATTTCCGAGACAAAGTTCTACAATGTACAGCCGGGATCAATAGCCGGGATTAACAGCTTAGTGTGCTTTCCGAGACAAAGTTCTACAATGTACAGCCGAGATCAACAGCTTAGTGTGCTTTCCGAGATAAAGTTCTACAATGTACAGCCGGGATCAATAGCTGAGTGTGATTTCCGAGACAAAGTTCTACAATGTACAGCCGGGATTAACAGCTTAGTGTGCTTTCCGAGACAAAGTTCTACAATGTAGAGCCGGGATCAACAGCATAGTGTGCTTTTCGAGACAAGGAGGAAACTCGGTATGGTTTCTCGTAATTTTAATGGGCCTACCACATGCACAGGCTTCACCACAGTCTTGCCAGCGCGATTACACGATGCACACGATACACTGTAACAAATGATTAAATGACTTATGACTTACATCGCGCGTGTGGTCGGTAAAACCGTAGTACCATTACCAACCACACGCGCGATGTACTGTGTGCACCTTGTGATCTCGCAGGCAAAGTGTGGTGAAGCTTGAGCGTGTGGTAGGCCCATAAATGACAGTTAATTGCTAGCAGAATCCGTGGGAGTCGCGTGAGTTAGACAAGGGTTTTGTTCCTTCAAAACTATTTTGAAGCAGGGCCCTTAATTGTTTTGTGATTTATCATTGAAAGTGGTACGGTCAGTAACAGAAGAAGCTTAACATTTCGGAAGTTTAATTATTTGATATAGGTACATAACTCCAGCTATAAGGTATTTTACCCGACTACGGCGAAGCCATAAGGAAGGGTAATTATTTTGGCAGCCTATGTATTTATGTATGTTTGTATGTTCCACTGCTGAACGGAGTTTATAATGTGTCAATAGATTTGTTAAAAGTAGCCCGGTTGACAAATGCTACATAAATTTTATTCTAACCTCGAAAAAAATTAAATGAAATAATCATATCATGTTTGGTATCAAATGAAAGGTCTTGGCGAGCACATTACAAAAATGTATATTAAATTAAGACCGCGGTTTTATTAGTCTGCGATTTTATTCGTAGTCGGGTTTTAGTTTTTTAGATTATTTTTTTTAATATTTGAAAAGATTAATCTTAAAAATATTTCTTGCTCTTTATTAACTTGTTAGTAACAAGCGATAGGAGTATCTAACAAGTTTTTAATAACCAAACTGCTATGAAACTTAATAAATAGATGATGCCTGTACAAAGAGCCACCTCAAACTGTTAAAGGATGTAACTAAAGGATATAACTATGCTAGTTTACATTTTAACGTTCCGTAAATGTTTTTGGTTTCCTTAAAACAAGCTGTCGCCGATCGGATACAACTAAATACAGGGTGTAAATCAACCCTTCACACATACTTCAACCAAGCATTCTGAACATCTAACTAAGGACCCCTACGCAAAAATTTATGCTGGAAAACAACTTTCTTTTTGGGGTCAAAAATCACATTTTACTCAATGTAGCACTATTCAAACATTGTGCTAGTGGATTTCAATAGTAAAAAGGTCACGGAGGTAATTTAAGTAAAGTTTTAATCTGAAAAACAAGTATTAACAAAAACAGCTGTGCAAAATTTGGAACTTTGACCGGGAAACCTCAAGTTACGGAGATAGGGGGGCCTATCTCCGTAACTTGAGGTTTCCCAGGTATGGTATAGAACCAAAAAATGATCGCAGTAGTGGGGAGAACAAGTGCCCTTCGTTTGCGTTAAGGGTACTTTTACACCCTTTAAAGACATGGTCGTTGTGAAATACCTGAGAAAAAAAAAAAGAAGTTAGCTGAAGTTAGCTGAGTTAAAAGAATAAGTTTTGCAAATCTTGTTAATTGGACTTTGATGAGATTGTGGTTGAAACAGGTTATTTATAGTCCCAGTGTCGCATGAACCTTGAGCTGTCCAAGTTAGTATCGGTGTCACCCACTTAATTTGTTTTTGCGTCGAGGGACTGATGTAATCTTTATGGAATATTCGAAAATTCGGAGAGGGTTTCTTTGAAAATTGAACGAAACTCAGCTCTAAGGTTCTTGGGTGTTTAGATGTTTTAAAATTTTGATTCTAGATAAGCTATAAATAAAGAGACAATACAATAAATAGAGTACAATGTTCCTACAACAATAATTGTTGCGTAGAGTGACGTATTCACGCAACAATTATTGCTTAGAAAGGGAAACGTTTCTTTTAACCGACTTCCAAATAGGAAGTATGTTTTTTTCTTCTTTTTTTTGTATGTTTGTTATCGGATATCTCCGTCATTATTAAACCGATTTTCATTTTTTTTTTAATTCGAAAGAGTATATTCCCAAAATGGTTTCATTGTCACTAAGTCAGGATCTGATGATGGGATCCTACAGAAATCGAGGGCAACCTTAAATTTTTTTAGACACTTGTTTTCCATATAATTTTCTAAAGCATCGCATGTATTTGCGCCTGATAATTATAATTTTAAATTATTATATTATTATTATAATAATATAATAATTTAATTTTATTTAATAATTAATAATAAATTAAATAAATTTAAATATTTTTATTTTATTTATATTTATATTAATATTTTTTATTTTTAAATTTCATGTGGATGCGCTGATGATGGAAGGTACAACTCCTCAACGGTTAGAAGTTGAAAGAAAATTCTTTCAAAATTATACGTAGGTACTAATAGACCGATAGTTGTGCTCTTTCAGGCTAATATGTAAAACTGATGATGATGGCATCCCAGAGAAATCCCGAGGGCGACCTTTAAATTTTGTATGTACGTATTACGTGTTTCGTGTTTTTTCTGAAGCTATTCAAGTATTCGCATCTAGCAGTCATCACATCATGTTGATTAGCTGTTGATTGGTTGTTGTTGTTGTTGTTGATTGTTGTTGTTGATAGTTTTTGTTGTTGTTGTTGATTGTTGTTGTTGTTAAAGTTCGGCCGTTCAGAGAATGCGTTCCTGACACGTCGCGATTGAACTGACGACGTAACTTTGTAATGGCGTTGCAGTTACGATAAAAATATTTTTGCTGGTTGTTTACCGTTTTAACAATTGATGAGCATTAAAACAACATTATTATATCAATAATCAATGAATGTTATAATTTTGTGCCAAACTGAGTGTCAAAAAACTTGGTAAACAATATTTTTCTAAATCTATACTGCGCTATTACAAGGTTATGTCAGCGCTTTATATTTGTAGTGCTGTGCTAAAAATAACAGGCAAGTATCGTAATCTGTTCTTATACAGTTATACTTATATTTTAATATAAAATAATACGCTTTGTTTTTCTTTTTAAGAATTTGAAAATAATGGACTATAAGATAACTTTTATGAAATATAAAAATAAAACTATGACCAAACTAATTATACATGTAGGCGAAGATGATGAAGACACCACCTCCTCAAGCGAATCGGAGTCTGATTAATATTCTGTACGCACATTCAATTCAATGTGCTTACTTTATTGCATAGAAATACAGATTGTAACTTTGTAACAAAGAATAAATAAAACAATTTTATTATATGAATATTAGCTTTTTTTTGGTTTCCACTTAAATAACTAAAATATAAATTTTAAATGATTCCGCCAATTTAAAACGAAAATAATCTTAAAATAATGCGGCGCGGGCGGTTCATTTTGGAGGAACGGTAACGAACTCAGTGTTATGTTGTGCCCATCACTAGTCGTGACTAACTGATAGGTGTCAGGAACGCATTCTCTGAACGGCCGTAGTATAGGTATAACTTCTTAACGGTTAGGACTTGGAAGATAATTCTTTTTAAAATATTATGGGGACGTATTATATGGTTGTATTCTTTCAGGTTATCTAGGAGAGCTGGTAATGAAAGGTACTACTCCTCAACGGTGAGGAGTTGAAAGCAATAATAAGTAAATATCGAAGGTTAGGGTTGAGTTTCTTGGTTGAATGTTACATGCATAGTAAATATTTCTATAAGAAATTACAACTATCAATGGAAAATAAAAAAACGTTTTTGTTAAAAAAGAAAACAAAGTGAGAAATAAACTTCAGAAGAAAAATTTGTTTCTGAATTCGGTGACATTCGTTTGTTTGATTTCGTTTTTTTTGCCACTGAGTTTTCCTCTAAAGTTTATTTTTAAAATTTTTGTGTTTTATTTTTTGTTGAAGTCGGTTTTTTTTTGTAAAAAGTTTTTTCTGACATTCAAAAGTGCCTGTAATGGTGTAATAGAAATAAATGCTTGAGTTTGAGTTTGAGTTCGATTACTGTATTCTTTTCCATGAATTCCTAGAATTAATTGAACAAATTACTTCTTGTAAGCAATATATGGCCACAAATGTTAACAAAACACAGCCCAATGGAATCTTGATCAAAATTCATGCTTGAACAACTAGATGAATCCAGATTTGAATGTATATTGAGGAATACTTTTCATTTGTATGAAATCTATTAATTTTCCATTATAATGAATTCTTCAGAAAGTTTGAAGAATATGTATAGCCACGGACGGAGATCCTATTTCCAATTAATTTTCATGTTTACCCCAAAAGTTATTTAGTTATCTACTTTATTAGAAAATCTATAGTTAGTCGTGTCCCTATAACTTAAAATTAATTACTGTGCCATTGACGGGCACCTTGACTTCTGTTCAAAGATTTCATAATGTCTTGTAGTGAAAGATGGATTGTATTTCATTCCATTATCTAAGTACTGTAGTTTTTGTTTAATTACCTGCGCTAATGACCCGTAACCCGTGTAAGAACAAAGTTTTTTGAACTGAAACTACGTTTCACACATCAACTAAGAAAAAACTCGTATTAACTGAGTTGTTAGACCTTATACTTATCTATCTGAGGGTGATATTAATGCTGCGGGTTGTTCGAAAGAGACATAAGATACCGCTGCCTCGGACACAAAAGGGTTAAGAAACATGGCTGGTTTGTAGTCTGACACTCACTGATGATTTCCCCACTCCCCAAAAAAAGGGTGATAATAATTGTCTGACAACCAGTCTTAACCAGAACTATGTAGGTTGTGGGGGTGAATGTTCGCCAATGCACGCACTGACGGCTTTAAGAAATCTGCCTCGCTTCTCCGCAGGCTGCGTGGCAGTCGTAACACTATCCTGCAATCGATAGCTGTCCGCTTGTGTGGGCGCTCACCAATCGGACTCGATCTATCCTAGTTATAAAGTACTAACATAGGCTAAGTTATATTGTTACTAACACAGTGGACCTCTTTGTAGTCCTAGTTATTAAGTACTAACATAGGCTAAGTTATATTGTTACTAACACAGTGGACCTATTTGTAGTCTGAAAAATAAATGATTATTATTATAATTATTATTAAATAGGCAGTCATCATCAGCCTATATTGTTAATATATGGCCACAAATGTTAACAAAACACAGCCCAATGGAATCTTGATCAAAATTCATGCTTGAACAACTAGATGAATCCAGATTTGAATGTATATTGAGGAATACTTTTCATTTGTATGAAATCTATTAATTTTCCATTATAATGAATTCTTCAGAAAGTTTGAAGAATATGTATAGCCACGGACGGAGATCCTATTTCCAATTAATTTTCATGTTTATCCCAAAAGTTATAGCTATAACACAGTGGACCTCTTTGTAGTCCTAGTTATTAAGTACTAACATAGGCTAAGTTACATTGTTACTAACACAGTGGACCTATTTGTAGTCTGAAAAATAAATGATTATTATTATAATTATTATTAAATAGGCAGTCATCATCAGCCTATATTGTTACTACTGCAGGGACTCAGGCCGCCTCTCTAGGAGAGGGATGGACTATGATCCACCACGCGGGCCCGTGCGGATTGGTAGATGACACATATCGTCCAATTTTTGGATCTAAGATATACCGGTTTTCCTACGATGTTTTCGTTCACTGTTTGGAGAGCAGTGGTGATGAAATAAATTACACATAGGCCGAAATCACAGGTCTACCACTGCTCCACAAATAGGTCGTTTCATGGTAAATACTGAAATGTCGTTTCATGGTGCAGGCTTGAAAGTTCGTTCAGAAAAGACTACCATCATCATCATTTTCCTACCCTTGTCCTATGTGAGTTGGGGCAACACGTTTTTACAAAGCTTTTTTTTTTTCATTTTCCACAGACAGAACTCCTTTTTAGAGTGCGTACCTCAAAAGGCAAAAACGGAACCCAACGAAGATTTCCTGGTTTTCCTTTCATTTAATTTATCATGTTTGTTAGAGAGATTTCATCCTTATAATTGACTCTAACCATCGATGCAATAAAAGTACAGGGTATATTTTTTTCAGATTTTAGCCGGTTCGATTCCCGGGTGTGGGAGAAGAGAATTTTCGAAAATCTTTGAATGCAGTTTGCTTTCTATTCAGAAATAAAGGAATGTTTCCTTTGAGTAAAATTTTCTATCTGCAGTATTAAGAGTACTTTCCCTCCTGCATTACAAAATTCCATCCTGTATATTATTGTGACACAGACGAAGCTGCGTGGGTCAGCTAGTATAAAATAAAAAGGCTTACTATGAGGATTACATTTTTTTAAAATAATTTTAAGATAAACACTTTTAAAGATATTGAAGAAAATAGATGAAAATGATCTCCGAAAGTAATGAGCCTAAAATTTTGAAAAAAAAATACAGATTAGTTCAACACTTATAGATTACAGAAAAACCTATAAGAAGTCTATGGTGCTAAAATAACAAGGAAAATCTCTCAATATATTGCGTACAAACTTCCATTTGTGGTTGCAATGTACGGTTAGGTACCCATACATTCCAACTGCAAATGTAAGTTTGTCAATTACAATGTTAAGTTTGGTCGATGGACGGAACCCTTTATGTGCAAGTCCGCACTTGGCCAGTTTTTCTTTCATATCATTCCTCACACAATTCATCCATCGCTTCTTTGATCTTTCTCTCGAGTGCGATACGCGTCATTTCAAAATATACACGGCACCGAATGTTTGTAATTTCTCCACCCATCAACTCTCATAATCATCACTCTTTTGGTCACATGCGATTCGTCCTTCCTCATCCCATATCTACACGATGACAAAATAAAAAAAAGTTTAAAAACTAAAACCCGACTACGAATAAATACGCAGACTAATAAAACCGCGGTCTTAAAAGTAGAAAACAAGAAAAATCGAGAACTGTTTGACCGCAATTTAAACGTATATGTTGACTTAAACTATAATATAATAAACATATTTGTAATGTACTCGCCAAGACTTTTCATTGGATACCAAACATGTATAGTGATTATCTCAATTTATTTATTTTTTAGCTTAGAATTTGACTTTTAAATTCCGTCGTTAAAAGAATTGTTTTATTTTGCCTATGTCACCTGGGCTATTCTTACAAATCTATTGACATTTTGACTCTTTTTTTGAAATCCGTTCACTAGTTAAGGCGCTATGGTGGAACAAACATACATACATAGACTGCCAAAATCATTACCCTTCCTTTTGGTTTCGCCGTAGTCGGGTAAAAAAAAGATAGATTTAAACACCTGTGCCTCGCCTCGACGGTATTTTTACTTCGATAAGAAATAAACTAAGTGACTGGTAGTTACTTTTAGTATTCCCTAGGGTATCGTGTCGTGAGCTGCGTGCCTGGATAATAGACTTTTACGTTTAGTTCTATGTTAGGAACAAAAATAAACTAGGTTGCTTGCTTCCATTTTAGGAGAAAAGAATACTTCGTATCTTTTTTCGTCTTACTATACCAGCGCAGTCAGGAAGCCCTTTAATTTGTATTATTTCTTGTTAAAGCGGAAACCGAAAACATATTTTGTGATAAGTTTGTTTTTCAAAGTCAAAGTATTTTATTTTAAAAAATACACATAGGCCTACATGGGCACTTGTAAAACGTCGACATAATAAAAGGGAGCACGGTTCGGTGTATTGGTCGATTTCTAAGGATAAGAACCAGCAAGAAACTCCAAAGGTTACTCTTTTAATCTTTTAAAATGGTTTAAAATGGTTAACAATAAGTTTAAGGTCCAGACAAATCTTGGGACACACATGAAGGCTATGCAGATTAGTGTCTGAGATGGTATTTTGAAGAAAGCACCACACAGATTTGAGTTGACCTGTCCAGTCAGTGCAAGCTTTTCATAGTGTTTGTATGAATGACCAAGTTATATTTGCGATTTTTAAATGTGCTATATCTCAAAACTCTTGACTATATATCGTTCAAACCAATTTTAGTTGAAAGATCACATTGCGATCTATAGCTTATATTTTTTTTGAATTTTCACTCTCTTAGTTTAAAAGTTAGATGGTGGGGGGGACACATTTTACCATTTTGGAAGTGAAAAAGATGTTTGAGGAACCTCAATGTCATTTTTAAAGACCTGTCTATAAAGGGTGTAAAAGTACCCTTAACGCAAACAAAGGGCACTTGTTCTCCCCACCACTGCAATATTGTTTTTGTTCTAGACCATACCTGGGAACCCCCTAGTTACGGAGATATTGGGGGTCAAAGTTCCAAATTTTGCACAGCTGTTTTTGTAAATACTAGTTTTTCAGGTTATAACTTTACTTTAATTACCTCCATGACCCTTTTACAATTCAAAGCAACCACTAGCACAATGTTTTAAGAGTGCTTCATTGAGTTTTACCGACAAACCCCTGATAAACCCAATTTTTTTTTGACCCCAAACAAAAAGTCGTTTCCCAGCAAAAAAATTTGCGTAGGGGCACTTAGTTTGATGTACAGAATGCTTGGTTGAAGTATGTGTGAAGGGTTAATTTACACCCTGTATACACCCCACACGTATAGGTTTGATGACATTTTTTTCCCGACCCCCCTTAATCTTTTATTTTTTTTATTGTTGTATAGGAATCGTAAAGCGGTTCACAGAATACATCTACCTACCAAGTTTCAACTGTGTAGTCTCAATAGTTTCCGAATAAAGCGGCTGTGACATACGGACGGACGGACAGACAGTCATGACGAATCTATAAGGGTGCCGTTTATTGCCATTCGGCTAGGGAAGCCTAAATAGGGACTTATTGTAAAATAGGCGTCTGATTGTTGTTTTGGGGATTAATCGAATATCTTATTGTTTAGACAATTAAATAAATCTTATTGTCGTAATTTTGTTGTAACTTACCAATTTTATTTCGTCCTTAAGTTATTATATGCAAAGCCAAAAAACTGACCACCAATTTTACCGATGGGTATTACCCAATACCCAGTATTAACTGGGTGGTGGGGTCGGATAGGCAGTCGCTACATGTAAAATACTGACATTCCCCTGCATCCAGTTAGACTGGAAGCCTCATCATCATCATCAGCTTATAATGTCCCCACTGCAGGGACCCAGGCCTCCTCTCTAGAAGAGTGATGGGCTATAATCCACCACGCGGGCCCAGTGCGGATTGGTAGGTGTCACATATCTTCGAATTTCTGGATCTAACACATACCACGCCGGTTTCCTCACGATGTTTTTCTTCACCGTTTTGAGAGCAGTGGTGATGAATTAAATTCAATGGACTGCTGCGCTGCGTGTCGCGGGTTCGATTCCCGTACGGAACAAATATTTGTATGACCTACAAATGGGTGTTCCCGGTCTGGGTATTTGTGTATGTGAGTTTAAATGTTTGTGAACGCACCCACGATACAGGAGAAATTCCTAGTGTGGGGCAACGTTTAAAAAGAAATAATACACAAAGGAAATGCGCCTGGCTGGGTTCGAACCCACGACTCACTGTTTGCAAGTCGGGGCCGCCACCACTAAGCCAACACTGCTAACTGGAAGCCTACCCCAACATAATTGGCAAAGTACACATAAAAACACCAATCAATTCCTTTATCAATTTACTCCAAACAAAAGATAATAATGGAAGCACAATCGGGTTATTTCGGCACCATATAGATAATTGTTTCAATTCAATGTCACTGGGTCTTTCGCAAATATCAATTACAAGAGAACTTTATTATTTAGACTCTAAAAGGTTCGGAACTTGGGCCCCGAAGGCATTTCAATATATAATGTAACAAGCTTATGCCCGCGGCTTCTCCCGCGTGTATTTCGGTGATTGTCCCAAGAGATCGTACTCCCGGAATAAAAAATATTCTACGTGTTAATCTAGGCTATAAACTACCTGTGTGCTCATCTAAATCCGGTCAGTAGTTTTTGCGCGTAAGAGTAACACATAAACATTCGCATATTTTTGTAAGATAATGACCACATTACAACATTCCTGTGTGATTTTAGTAAGATAATGACCACACTATAACATTCCTGTGTGATTTTAGTAAGATAATGACCACACTTTATCATTCCTGTGTGATTTTTGTAAGATAATGACCACATTACAACATTCCTGTGTGATTTTAGTAAGATAATGACCACAATATAGCAATTCTGTGTGTTTTTAATAAGAAAATGACCACAATATATCATTCCTTTGTGATTTGAAAAGGTCTACTTTAATCTACTTTATTAGTTTCGAGCAGCGGTGGCTTACTGGTGGTGGGTTCGAACCCAGGCAGGCACATTAATTTGTGTAATTTATTTCATCACCGCTGCTCTCAAAACGGTGAGAAAACATCGTGAGGAAACCGGCATGTCTTAGAACCAAAAATTCGAAAACATGTGACATCTACCAATCCGCACTGGGCCCGCGTGATAGATTACAGCCCATTCCCTCTCAAAAAGAGAGGAGGCCTGTGTCCCAACAGTGGGAACATTAATAGGCTGCTGATGATGATGATTAGTTTCGCAATGTTATTTGAAAAAGTTAGTATTTACGATTGTTTTGTGGCGTTGGTCACATGAGTCTCCTAAAAATTTGTTTCGGAAAAATGGTGTTCAATGCTTTTCGTTAAACAATGAACTTCGGTTTATAGTCATCGGGTTTCATCTGCGTATCCGGTCCGTGACGTGAATACATTTTACTATTTCCTTGAAATAATATACGGTGACCTTTTGCTTTATAGCGACTGATTGCTATATTGGATAATAACAATAGTCATGGTATTTGTTTTTGATATTTCAGAGCGTGCCGATGGCTATTTAAGGTCTGTTCAGCACTTATTAGTGACAAGATTCGCGCTATTATAGCGTTCCAAAAGCTTAAACGAGCTTGTTTGAGGAACAAGTTGTAAAACTGACGGCACGGTTGGCGCAGTGGCTCAAGCGATGGACTGCTGCGCTGCGTGTCGCGGGTTCGATTCCCGCACGGAACAAATATATGTATGACCTACAGATAGTTGTTCCGGGTCTGGATATTTGTGTATGTGAGTTTAAATGTTTGTGAACGCGCCCACGATACAGGAGAAATTCCTAGTGTGGGGCAACGTTTTTAGAAAAAAAAAATAAAAAAAATGATCAGACGGGTGTTTTGTCTGGTGGGTTCATCTCCTACAGTTTTTGTCAGTTTCTGTCATTGATTCTTCACTAGCGGATAATTATTATGATGTTTCATAGATGGCGCTAGTGGTCTTTTGTATTGTCAGCAACAGCTACTATGTTATAAACTAGCTTTTGCTCCAGTTATGTACGGAATGCGCTCACGGGGACGTTTTAAATGTAGCATAAAGCACTCGGGCATAATTTTCATATATATAGCCTATTGCCATCAACGAGGCACAATTAAAAAACTTTGTGGTAGCTACTGACAAATTCGTGATAGAATAAACCCAATAATTAAAACTTTGTCTTCGTAATAAATATTATGTATATTTTCTCCATCTTACGACTATCTTTACAGAGTTACCTAATGCGATACTATACACAACTAACAATAGTAATTTAACTAACTAGCCTGTGCCAGTGGTTTCGCCCGCGTGTAGTTCGATATTTGTCCCACAGGATCATACTATCAGATATGTTAATTCAGGTTATAAAATATCTGTGTTAGAAAGAAAGAAGAAAGAAGGAAAACATGTTTATTTAGCACAATGCCACAAGTGCACACAACAAACAATAAAAATATGAAAAAACTAAAAAACTAAACTGAATAAAAAGAGTGTGTGCATCTCGCGGCTGCGCCAAATAGGACCAGTTCAGCAAACTGCCGAGCAGCTAGTGCCCGACGCTGGTTTTTAACTGTTCTAAATTCCATCCACATCCGTTCGGTAGTTTTTGCGTAAAAGAGTAACAAACATACATACATCCATCCATACATACATCCTCACAAGCTTTTGCATTTATAATATAAGTAGGATTACAAACATAGCATTTTTGGTGAACATTATGCTTATGATTTTCTTAAAATACGAGCTAACACTAACAATATTTCGAAAATCTATCCTAATTTATTTTAATTATTAATAATATAATTCGTGCAATATATAAAATAAAACACATAAATATAACTTTAAACTAAATATTTAAATACCTTCATAGCAAATAATACGACTATCTTACTGATAAGTACTATTTTAAACTAATATTATTTATTTTGTTATTCTATTAAAAAGACGCCTTCATCCTCTCTACTATAAAATTAACTTTGCTGTGCCCGACAGGGTCCATAATTGATTCTATGTTTTAACATACCAACTGTTAAATGTACACATTATGGAATGCAATAAAGTATTGAGTATTGAGTAATAACCCGTTAAAATTCTATTTACTTCGGAATACTTTGGTCAAAAGTACATAACTGCTGGACTATTAGTATGATAAGTGCTACTTTGTAATGCAATGACGTTTGCGCGAATTGGTTTACACCAAATTCTACGACCAAATTCCTAGTATTTTTGCGCAGATACAATGATTTGAATGACTTTTATTCAAAAATCAAGAGGACCTGTTATCAATGGACACATCTACGAAACTCAATTTGGAACGTGGAGGTAACCAACCGTGTCTACCAACCCCCAGATCCTCCTTCGACCTACCTAAAAAGTACAAATGACTTCGAAATAAAGATAATTATGCAGAAGGTATAGGAGAGCAGCGGTGGCCCAATGGTGGCAGCCCCGACTTACGAACTTAGGTCGTGGGTTCGAACCCAGGCAGGCACATTACTTCGTGTTATTTATTTCATCACGGCTGCTCTCAAAAGGTGAAGTAAAACATCGTGAGGAAACCGGCATGTCTTAGAACCAAAAAAATCGAAGACATGTAACATCTACCAATCCGCACTGGGCCCGCGTGGTAGATTATGGCCCATTCCCTCTAAAAAAAAAGAGAGGAGGCCTGTGTCCCAGCAGTAGGAACATGAATAGGCTGTTGATGATGATGCATAAGGTATAGACATCATCGTCTTCGTGTCCTCTTCCCATGTTACTTTTGTGTACCTCGTTTGTTTTTGCCATGCTCCTCTGTCAAGTCATTCCTCATACCATCCATTAATTGTCTTCTGGTCTTCCTGTCCCAGCATGCATGAAATGTAGACAAGCCTAGGTCATTGAATTCCACTTCTTCTTAAACTGCATTCAAGTGTACTACGTGATTTCAATGCAACTGAGACTTATCGTGATCATATACTTTATTTTATTTCTTTATTGTGAGCTGCCATTATTATCTTGAATCATTGACACCTGGGTACAGGTTATTTGTGTTTTATTGCGCACATCATATAAGGATGTTAGTTTAACAACTCTATTTGACTTTCCTCGTGATGCATTTGTGGACTCTGTATAATAGATACGCCAAATACAATATGAAAACGATAATTAAGTCTCGCTTTAGCATTTAGACCTTATAGCGAGGCTACCACGGTATCATTCTTCTTGTTAGCGTATCGATGTCAATTTAAATTGAGTTCGCCAAAATTTAGCGACGAGTTTGGCAGTTTCAGTAGCCTTCTGATGTGCAAGTAACAATACAGGCTGGACACGATATCAAGTGCTCCATAGTTTGTGAGGCAAGACCACTTTTACACTCCAGGGCAGAGTCATCTTTGAATCTCCACCAGAACAGGTTTTCCTTGCTTACCTGTATACCTGTGACCGGAGTCTATTTAGAGACTTCCAGGTCAGCAAGTGGCACAAATGGGTTGGGTAAGGAAACGCTATCTCGCCACAGCTTAAGTCTTTCCTTAGAGCGTTCGCCAGTGAGCACATACAGTGTACACATTTCAAGAAGCTGTTGCGGTTTTTCAGCCTTTGCGGTGCTAATGTTATTGAGTAGAGGGTGTCTAGCGTCGGAGACCATTTTGGCTCTATCATTAGAGTTATCCACCGCTCTGCGAACTTCTGGTGGCCGTATGCCTGCCAATGGATACAGCATCTGCACGGGGCGCGGGGGTCGGTTTGAGGCAGCCAGTGATTATGATTCATTCAGTGCTGTATCCACTAGCTTTGCATGGGCTGAACGATCCCACATGGGATACGCGAATTCACCTAGACACCGAGACTAGTCTGGGTGTTACCCAGATACTTTGGGAAGTTACTGTGCTCGATAAATACCCCACTCCAAAAGATGCTAAGTTTACGGCTCGCCTCTCTGTTGCGAAGATGGAATATGCACGACTGCGTTTTGCTCGGATTGGGCTTGAGTGAGTTAGCGTGGTTAAGTCACCAAGAGCGTTTGAAGACACCTCAACCTCTTCAAAGGTGGTGATTTGGGAAGTAAGCGCAAGGTCGTCTACATAGAGGAAGCGGGAGGTATGCGGGCTGGATGGTTGGTCGTTGGTATAGATGTTGAACAAAAGCGGTGCCAAGACACTACATTGGCCGTTTTTGCTCTCCAACGCCTTTTTCCGAGAGATGGTGAACCTGAAATCATTGTATTAGTCAAATAAAAACACACCTGATTTGGTAAAATATTTGCAACCGTACAGTTGGGCTATTGCGTATCTAACTCGCCGTCCGTCCGCCTCACGACGAAAACAGGCCGTGTCGACGGCGCGTTCGTGTTCCACGCGCGCCTCAAAGAGATGTCAGCAACATGGGAGGGGCCCGAAAGGGCCGACGCCTGTCGGGGCTGCGGGTAGTCCTCTGGTTATCGCGGCCTCGACATAGAGGGCGAAGAAGGAATATGGGTGGTTTTTAGTCAGTAGAAGTCTGACACTCCCTTTCGCTCTGTCCAAGAGCGGGAGGGGTTATTCGATGATTTTACACACACCAAAAAAAAAAAAAAGGGCTATTGCGTATCTTACAAATGTCAGTGGCTATTATATTGTCCATGGATTATTTTATTTAATGGCAATTAAAGCAGATGTCGACTATTCTGCCAATGTCCAGTGAATTGGAATAACAAGTGTGCAAAGTAAAAAAAAATATATTTTAGTTAAATCAAGATCGCCAATTAAATTTTTCGACACTACGTGGATCTTGTCGGGTTAGTACGGGACTGAAACAAAGAAAAAAATAGAAATAGTTATGGTTACTTGTACAAAATGGAACCATTTGACAGGTAATTGATGTACACTATATGATAGCCACTGTCATTTAAAAGATACGCAATAGCTCTGCGGGCGCTACCCAATTCTTTAGTTTCCCACAAAAAGTCTAATCTGTCTGACTCAGGATACTCAAGTTATCTAGCTCGCTTCGCTCGCTCTTAGGTTCTTTTTCCAAGGATCTAATGATGGCTTTGCTTCCCAAGTGTGGGGGTGGTAGTTTATTTTGTAAAAAAGCAATACGCAAGCAAATGCCACTGTGACGTAACAGGGAAGAATGGAAAAAGAAAACGTGTTGCGCCGACCCCAAATAGAATTGTTTAAGGGCAGGGAGATTATGATGATGAAAGCAATACGCAAGTAATTTAAAATTAACCGTGCAATACTTAGATGCTGGCCGGGAATTTAATACTTTTTCTTTAATACTAGTACGAGTAGTTGCCAAAAACATTCTGCCTCGCCAGTCTAGTGGCTATATACGAGATTGTATAGCGCAGCTCTCTGGGACCGTTCTCGGGCCTGGTAACTATTGTAAACAATTCTGGATTGGAATTGTTTTGCCAATCTGTTCATCATGACGTGAAGGCAATTCACGAAGTTAGAAACTGAGGACGTGAAGTTGCTTAGTGCAACTTTTGAGAGGGATATGGTCAACAGAGTACCACAGTCCTATCATAATTTTTTTTGACTGGCCTGTTGGTCTAGTGGTTAGTGACCCTAATTGCTATGCCGGAGGTCGTGGGTTCGATTCCCACCCAGGACAAATGTTTGTGTGATGAGCACGATCATTTGTTCTGTGTCTGGGTGTAATTTATCTATAATATGTATGTATTTAGAAATATATAAGTATGTTTACCAGTTGTCTAGTACCCATAACACAAGCTCTGCTTAGCTTGGGACTAGATGGCGTTGTGTGATGTTGTGGAATATTATTATTATTATAATTAGTTATTTTAGTTTTGCGCGCATGGAATTTTGTACCAACGGACATTTGCGCGTGTCTTTCGCGCAAGTGCCCTGATACCGCTATTTAACACTGGACATCAGCAACGTTATTGTAACTAGAATAAAGGCAATGCCAGAGATACAAAAACTGTAAGAGGACTAGCTGTGACATTTGTTTCATTATACTGAATATACTGTACTGCCCTACCTAGACCATAATATCTTATCTACAGATCTTTACTAGCTAAACGTAGACCAAAGTTCAATGCAGCCAACTGTTAAATTACAGTTATTAAGTAAGTACATATGTTATGTATTAACATCAGCTGTACCGAGCTAATTAGAAACTGCGCGTGAGTGGAGCGAGCTAGTGGCCAACAATGCCATCTATCGGATTATACATGTACATTCATTGCACAGGTCTATTCTTGGAGTTGACCGCGAATTAATATCAACAAAACTGTTTATAAAGATACAAAGATTTTATCATAATTTACAACGTCATAAAACTGTGTTTTTACCAGTTCCAATGAGTAGAAACATCAATAATTATGCGGCAAAAAATTTATATGAGAAGCCGACATCTAACCTTGGTGGAACTCGTTACTTCGCGTTGTGTTTATACATTGCCACTTGTGTCATAAGAAGTGTTAGTTTTAATCTCGTTTCGCCATCAATGGACGTGCGTCAATGTGTTATTTATTGACTTTGCTTTATTACATGCCTGATTGGTGTAATATCTTCGATGAAGAATTATTTTCTGAGTGTGTTTATACTCGTGGGTGTCTGCGTTCAAATGAAGTGTTAGTTTATAATTATTTAAACAAAGAATTTGTTTTCGTATCCATCAGTGTGAATGCATTGTTCTTAGGTATAAGTTTCACAACCTTTATGATGCAGTTTTTACCATCGTATGCAAATTAACTTCGATAAGTTTTTTGCTATCGCGAAAACCGGGCGTAGCAGGGGTAACTTCTTTAAAAATAAATACTCAAGTGATGTGTGTTGTATAAGTATTAAGTAAGTAGTGATAAATAATTATTATAATAACAGTGTGTTGGACTCATTCAATGGCTTATCAACGTAATATGTGTGTTTCGTTATTGTTTGTCTTATCTCTGTTTGATAGTTTACCGAGACAACAGTCAACGAAAATGTAAGTAGATGTACTAGTTTTAAGAAGGCTATAATTACCTTTTCTATTTTTACCTAAGTATCATAATTATTTTGACTTATAGCCGGCTTTTGAACAGTTTTGATGTACAGACGGCACATCAAGCTACACGCTTAACTGTCTTTTCCCTATCAACCTTGATACGTTGGCGATAAAGTTGAAAATGTATTAAAATTTGAAAAAAAATTAGTAGATAGATTTGCTAGCGTCTGTACAATACGTCTCCAGTTGTTTCTATGCGGGGGTACATTTGTCACTAAAATTATCAACTCTAGCAAACACATTATGATACACAATTACACATAGTACCTAATATTGTTTGATGAACAGTTGTTGGATCTGTTTCAAACGGAAGAAAATTTGTATTTAATAATAGATTAAAGTAAGACAAAAATATAAACTAAATTAGAAGAAAAAAAAAACAGAAATATGTCAACTAAACTAAAAGCAAAACTAACTATAAAAGGGCATCAAAAACTCCTCCTCAACGCTGTCAGCAGGTAAAGAGTTATGGTCGAAGGGTGTAACTGTAACATACAAAATTACGGAGTTATGCGGATACAAAAATACAAAAAAAAAAACATACAACGAATAGACAACCTCCTCTTCTTTGAAAGTCGGTTAAAACGTGATCACAGAGGAATCATTTTCTAGCGGAACAATTAGATTTGTCTGTTTCGTTAGTCTATTGGTCTCAAGTGAGACCTTTGAGCACGAGGTCCTGCAATACGGACATTTTTTCTATAAGTTTGATGGCAATTGGCTCACCCCCTATTACATGAGACCTAAACGTATCTGGCTAAATATAGGCTGCCCAATCCTTCGATAAATAGGTATGTCAATAGATTTTATTTAGAAACAGTGCTAGTTTATTTATATAGGTAATATCTGATTGAGTCTGACCAAAGTTAAAACTTTCGATAACCTTCACATTTCCAAATTAATACGACAAACTCACTCAAACTCGTGTTTTGTTGTTATTTACTCTCTGCAGAATATCAACTCCCGACTATACAGTGTGTTAAGTTAAACGAGGGACATATTAATTCAGTATTCGATTCTTGTCTCAAATATGAAAAAAAAAATATAACCTTAATTTGTGACATAATTGTGCCATGTGACGTTTATTTTTATAGCCATTTGAATACTGGCCATAAAAAGTCAGTCGGTTAAAGGAGGTCTATTACTTAAGTATATTTCGTAGATTTACGAAATTCACGCGGGCGAAGCAGCGTACAGAGACTTGTCTATCATGTATTATATCTGGCAAAGAGGTGATTTTACTTACTTCAGATAGAAACATCTCTGTCTTACCTTTAGAGGAACCAGGTGAAAAAGTTTAGTATGATCATTGTTTTCTACGAAGCACCTCTCAATCTCCACAACTTGCATGAAACATTCCTTAGAAATTGTTTCTTGAACTCATGCCTGTCAATAACTTGTTCCAATTTCCAATACCTTCTAATGTTTCTGTTTTCCTGGTAGTTTGTGGAACTTTACTAAAATTATTATGGATTACTTTTATTATACACCCCATCACTAGCAGCTACTAAATCGTAGGTGCTCAGATGGGAATAAAATTAAATATTTTTTTATTGTTCCCATTAGAGCACCACGTCAAAATATTGATTGGTGCTTGGATGAGAATAGCTTTGGTGCTCTCAGTGTAGGTGCTATAAAAATCGGTGCTCAGATTTGAATACCTGAACAGTTGTTAATGTAATTCTTTTTTATAGTGTGGTCAGTACGCAGCCAGTCGTTTTTTTTAAACACTAACACTTGTCTTGCTATCATGAGATTAATAGCAGATCAGAGATCAGTAGCTTTAAAGTGTTCGATGAAAAGTTTTGCTTTATACGTTTAGTAGTTGGTAGTCACTTACTAACAACTCAACTCAACTCTTTTAAGTTGGTTTTGCACGGGTCAAAGTTATTTTCGTTGTTCGTAAAAGCGGAAATTGTACTTTGGACTTTGCTCTTGAACTGTAGGTACCTAAGTAGGCTAAAGTTGTTTACCGAAAGTGAACGTTGGACTCGCTTCGTTGCGCGACCGTTGTATCGCATATACCGTATAATTTATAACGGTCAAAGTCCAATTTTTATCCACAAATTACTGTCAGAGAACATTGACCAACTGTGGACTTTGGTCTGTGTTATAAAAAGTTTTTGAATCACTGGGGAGTAAATGATACTTTGATCAGTGTAGTCGTGACCACGATCGAACTTGGGTGCAAAGTTGAGGTTAGTCCAGTTTCTATTTTTGTTATTAAAATATTTGTACGCGAAAATAGTTGTTTATACTGATAGCAGTAGTTTATCATCTTAATGAATAATCGTAAAAGTTTAATATCTACCAACAAATAATTGTTTTTATCGACGGTTAAGTGAAGAGTATAACATTATATTGAGTGGGTGAACTAAGGTGTATCTCTCATTTCGTCGGTACAGCCGCGGTACAGTCAGTCAAATTAATTAGTGATTATCAACTGTGTTTGTAATGAATGTTTCTTCTTCTTGTCTGTCTGTTTGTCCCGGCTAATCTCCGAGACGGCTAAACCGATTTTGACTGGTATATAGCTGATGTTATCAGAAATAACTTAGAAATTATTTTAGAAATAAAGGATTGGAAAAAAAAAATTAAATCCCTTGATAACAAAATTCGATTCAAATAGGGAAGCCATAATTATTATTTTATAATAATTCCACGTGAACGACGGTCGCGGTACATAGCCAGTTTAGAATAAAATTGAATAAAGTGGTCTAACTGACGCTGACACTTGCTTAGTGTCGTGTTATACAAGATGATTTTTTAGTCACCGTCCAAATTTTTTCTAGGCATTAGCTATCATTCACTAATACGATTGATACGAAACTATGATTTTTGCCAAAGATTAATAGGTAGATTATATCAGAATTACGACGGTGACTGAAAAATCATCTTGTATTTGTTTCACTTCTCAGAATAGTTTGGTGAATGAGTTTCTCGATTGAATTGCATTCTTAATACTCAATTCTTTATTGCATTCCACAATATAGGCTTAGGTGGTAAACATTTTTTTGAAAGTAACAATCATGGACTCTGTCGGGAACAGCAAAATAAATTTAAATGTGAAGATTAGTTCTTACATTTACGTATCTTATAATCTAATTTATTACACAAAAACTAAAAAAATAAGCTAACAGCACTACTAGGTAGTAAAATTATGTATTATTAAAAAATAATGTCTAAGTTTAAAAACAAAAACAAGGAACTAAAATTAAAACACATTTCTAATACCTAGATACTAATAAATAATATTAGATATAAAATTATTTAATTTAAATAAGTATTTCACCAAAAAAATCTAATTAGTCGTAAGCAAACAATGACGACAATACAGTGCTTTGAAAACTCGTATGACGTCATATTCTAAGACATTAGTATGACATTTTATAGTGGTTAGTGACGTCATAAACAAAAATATTTTATGCGTTTTATCTTCGTCACTTTTTTATTGATTTGATAAAACAAAAAATACGTATCTTATATTTTTCGATAATCTAACAGACGGGGCTAATTAGAAGTATATTTTTTTAAATCAGTAAACATCCCTATTATGTGTAGTATAATTTAATATAATCATTACCTAATAGGATAAATAACATTAAAAAAACAACTCATAAAAAGTTTGCAGAAGTCGTATTTAGACTAGCTCTATTAAACCGAAAAACTTTGTGACGGATGAGGAAGTGTACGTAACGAATAATTAGATTTAATTTTTAATGAAGTTCCGATATCTGGCTCTATAGACTTGTTTATTATATATGTATAAAGGTAACGTAAATTGTGTGCGAAGGTGAACAGCGTATATTTAAATACATAGTATCTTATCTGTTCATAAATATTTATCTTTGGCAATGTCAAATAAAATCTAGTATTTATTCTCAAGGTAACAATTTCAATAGACTATAAAGGCACTTTGCACATGGAGCAACTATTGCAGCAACTTGCAACTGGCGACTAGCTGGCAACTAGCTGTTTACATAATTATATTTTAATTAGACTGCGCACACAATAGCGACTCGAGTTTCAAGTTCCGGTGATCGTCAACAGTTCTCAGTTGCTGTAATCGATGACTAAGTTAGTTCCTAATTGCCGCAATAAGCAACTGTTAAAAAATATACCAGTTTTTAAAGTTGCCGGTTTCAATCGCAACGCGGCGGGCGATTTCACACATAATTTAGCAGATCTTATACGTAAATAAATTGGCATCGATCTAGAAACACGCACAAGCACATAATCCTCCTTTTGGACTTCGCCGCAGTCGGGTAAATGGATGAATTCAAAACCGACGATTGCTGCGAATAATTTGTCTTTGTTGGCGCTGACATAATAAAATGAGAGCAAATGCTGCTTCTTCGATATCCATCGTCGTGAATGCTGCGTAGATTGAGCAACTCGGCTATAAAAGTAGCCAGTGAGCTACTTTAATAAAATTGCAGCAACCGTAAACGTTATAGCAACTTATATCAACTAGTAACAGAAAACTTAAAATGTTGAAGGATCCTCAACTTAAGTTACTTACTCCATGTGCAAAGCGCCTAATATTTATACCTGAAAATATAATTGTTATGTTGTTTATAACTTGTCATGACTTGTTTTTGGTGCTATTATGAGTTAGGCCCGGCGCACACCAGCGGCACGGGACGGCAAGGTATCCTTCGGCATTTCTACAATATTAGCACACTCTGCCTTGAAGTGTGGTGCTATTCCATAAACGGCATGTGTCCCATCGTTACACTTGACAAGCGTGACATGCACACGCCAGCGTGTAGTTGTTAACTACAAGAATTAAAGGACGGTACTGAAAGCGCGAAACTAGTAGCCCAGTTCACACGCTAAAAAAAAAAGCCAGTTTGCTGTGGTATCCTTAAGTATGCCATGACGGCCTTAGGTTATAGGCGGTCTTATGATTGCAAATGACGACATGTGCGGGGCGTGCGTTCTTGCGTCCCAGCATCCCGAAGGCTGCCGGAGCGTCCCGAGGGATTCTGTTTTATTCCGAAGGTGAATACCGACACAGCAAATCTGAGCATGACGTGATTTTATTTTGTTTAGCTCAAATTACCACTTTATTGTCAAACATTTAAGTTATTTCATCAAATTTTGAGGGGTATGAGGAACAGGGTGTAAAGTTCCTCATCCCCCATAAAAAAGGCAGGATCCTCCAACCAGACGGGTGTTGAGTCTGGTGGGCTAACTGCCCAACATATGTAAGTCGGGATTTTCTATATAGGCTAATGTCGCAGATAACTTTGATAGCGCGATGGAGCATTTGCCAAATTAGTTCGCATGGGTTGCAATAGATGTAGCTGTCGCCACACAATCACTTAAAAAACCCAGCCATACCCGTGCCATCAGTATGCACCGAGCCTTATTCTATGAGTTGGCAGCGATGACGCGTTAAACGTCCGGCTTTCGGGACAAACAAAAACTCCTTTGCAAGGATTGGGTAAGAACTATATAGGAAAGCCTGTTCAACCGTACGAGTGCATCTACTTTCTTCCGTACTCGAAGGGTGACCAACGGAACCCATTGCTATGACTCTGCTGTTGGTGTTTCCGTCTGTCTGTCAGCAGTATATTTCGTTGAGATACAGCGGCCCCCGACACAAAGGGCTAAGAAGGAACATGAGTGGTTTTAAGTCAGTAGAAGTCTGACTTGTTGTTACAGCTGATCAAATGACTCCTTCCGCTCTGGGCGGAGCGGAAGGAGTCATCAGCGAGGGTTGATCAGCTGTAACATCAAATAATAACTCGTCCAACAGTGGGGTTGATATATGCTGGTCATGCAGCCATTTTGGTCAAAAAGTCAGCCTTTTTGTAGGAAAACACTAATAAACCACGCGTGTTGACTAAATAAATATGAATGACTCATTTAGTCTTCATGATTAAAATATTTTTAATAACGGTCTCGTCTTTCCGTTTCAGTTAATTAAATAATAATAATGAGGAGTGGAGACGTCTTCTGTTATCAACACAATCAATGGCATTCCATAACGACATTTATTGTTCAGAAGTTTAGCTCCAATTAGCGTTACCATCCCAAAAGGGGAATGCCAGGCTGCCATAGGGATTTACGCCCTCGAGCGCTCACATGTAAGACCGAATGCTAATATTAGTATACACCAGAAATAATTTATTGTTAAAAGAAACTTATTGAAAAAAACTTAAACGACTTATATTTTTGTGAGCATACAGAAGATTTTCATAAATATACTGAGAGGGAACAGTCATTACATTAATTTCCCTAAATTTTTCTCTCAGAGAGTGTCTCGGACCCAATTTATAAATAGATCTAACTGCCCGTTTTTGCAAAACAAAAATGGTCTTATTATCAGCGGCATTCCCCCACAATAGAATGCCGTACGACATTACGCTATGAAAATAACTAAAGTACACTAAATGGGCTGTCTCTACATCGGTTAAATTACGAATTTTTCTAACTGCGTATGCTGCTGAGCTCAGCTTTTTCGACAATTTATCTATATGAGGCCCCCACTGAAGCTTAGCGTCTAAAGTTAAGCCCAAGAACACCGTGCTATCTTCAGGATTCAACTCCTCACCTTTTACCAACACACGAGTTTTCACCTGCCTAATGTGAGGTAGTATAAACCATTTGCATTTGGTTTTTTTTTCATTAAGAAGCAAAATATTATAAACCAATGCACCACTTTCGAAATCGCGCTATTTACATCGTCAACAACTACCTGTTGTCGTTTAAGTTTAAATAAAAGCGAAGTGTCATCCGCAAATAACACGATATCGTGGTTATCCTTTATGAGGTGAGGCAAATCATTAATATAAATAAGAAACAAAAAAGGGCCAAGAATCGAGCCCTGTTCGCAAACACGTCCGCGTAAAAAGGTTAATAAATTTAAAAAAATGTTCATCAAATGAAAAGTACTGGGCCAAACTATGTTAATTTTTTATTTGACCAAATAGCCGCACCAAACTGAAAAAAATTATATATCAAGATGATTTTTTAGTCACCGTCCAAATTCTGATATATTAATGTTTGGCGAAAATCATTGAATAGGTACGTGTTTTTTCTTTTATTTATCACTCAATACAAAAATATTGAGATATCACGTCATGAAGTTTTAACGTTTCACGGAGAGCGGATAATTCTTTCGAGAAAATTTTTAATATGAACATTTACGTATCATTTTTTTTTCATAAATGGTGTTAGTGAATGATACCTAATGCCTAGACAAAAATGGACGGTGACTAAAAAATCATCTTGTATAAATTTCAGTGTAATTTGTGTACACCGGTACATAAATAAAAAAAAATACCAATCGAATTGAGAAACTCCTCCTTTTTTGAGAAGTCGAAGTCGAGTTAAGTCAGTTTATGTGCCGTACACAAGTGTTGAAATTTAGTGTTAAGACCAGGCACTCTAAAATAATTTTCACGCAAGCTCCGCCCCATACACCCCGCCACTCCGCGCGATGTGCTAGACGCTAGCACATCAGTAATAAAGTCGAATACCGCGTGCGCTCTTTGATCGCGTTCGAGCACGAAACGAAATGTCGTAAGTCTCAATTCTTATTTCGTTTATAACTAAAGTAGTAATTGATCTGGAGAAAAAATATCTTGAGGCTGGATAGTAAACTATATTTTCTTACAGTGAACATTTATTTTAGACATAAAGGCGGAGTAATCTTGAGGAAAAATGTAATGATCGTTAAAAAAGACATGATTTTCGAATAAAAAATGAATCGAGCGAATATGCTACAATTACGTAACTGTCTTGTACATGGAAAGAAAAAGATCCAATAAATCATATACTAAAGTTCCATTTTGATTGTATGTACGACTGTTTCAGAATATTAATGCAAATTAACATAAATTTAGGGAGCCTCCTCTTAAAAAGGACTACACATGAAACCCCGCCCGGACGCTTCCCGAACGCCCTCTAAACTAGGACAAATCCGGGGAAATACGGACGGATGGCAACCCTAGCTCCAATCAACGAATGGAAATAGGCACACACGCAAAAGATCTAACTAGTAAAACGATAATACACATACATAGACTTAGCCCTTTTTACGTGGGGTTATAGGCAGAACGCGACCTGCAACGATCCTTACATACTTCTTTTACCACGTCCACATACATCTGTATGTATGTACAGAATATTTGGCGTAAAATATAGTAACCACAGAAGGCACAGTACCAATATGTATACAATTAGCAACGTTTAGAAGCAATTTTCACCTACTGTATCGATTTCATTTTACGTAACGAAACCAATACTTTGAACTCGCAACCAGCGTGCATGTATGACCGCAGGGCTATTGCGTATCTTTTAAATGTTAGTGGTTATCATATTGTCCATGGATTAACTGTCAAATTGGTTATGGTTTAGTACAAAATGGAACCATTTGACAGTTAATTGATGGACACTGATAGCCACTGTCATTTAAAAGATACGCAATAGCCCTGCTGGTCATACATGCACGCTGGTTGCGAGTTCAAAGTATTGGTTTCGTTACGTAAAATGAAATCGATACAGTAGGTGAAAATTGCTTTTAAACGTTGCTAATTGTATACATATTGGTACTGTGCCTTCTGTAGTTACTATATTTTACGCCAAATATTCTGTCCCTATATTGCGGCAGAAATGATATCAAGCAGCTATTTAATTATTATTCCTTTGTTCATTATTCGCAGAGGAATCTTCGCAGCCTTCACAATATCCACCAATTCAAGTAGAAGGCTAATGAACTGCTAACAAGATGCTGCTTACATTAGGACTGCTGGCTCTCATCACCCTTGTGTTGTGGAGATTCCTGGCTGATGATGAGAATACCCTGGACAAGTTGCCCGGGCCACCGCGGCGTCCAATCATAGGATGCGCGTTAGAGTTCTTGAAGATAACTCCACGTAAGTACATTAACATTTATTTGAATTGTAAATAAAACTTTAATCAATTCATAATAATCATCATCATAATTCTTCCGCCCTTATCCGAATTTATTTGGGGTAGGCGCAGCACGTTTCTTTTTCCATATTTCTCCAGAATTCGTTATGTTAGCAGTCACCTCCATTCTAAAGGGTGTAAAAGTACCCTTAAAGCAAACGAAGGGCACTTGTTCTCCCCACCACTGCGATATTTTTTCTTTCTAAACCATACCTAGGAACCCTCTAGTTACGGAGATATTGGGGGTCAAAGTTCCAAATTTTTCACAGATGTTTTTGTAAATACTAGTTTTTCAGTTTATAGCTTTACTTGAATTACCTCCATGACCCGTTTACTATTCAAAGCATCCACTAGCACAATGCTTTAAGAGTGCTACAGTGATTTTTGTCCCAGCAAAAAAAAAATGCGTAGGGGTACTTAGTTTGATGTACAGCTAGAATGCTTGGTTGACGGCTGTGTGATGGGTTAATTTACACACTGTCTAGTTGATGCCAGTTAAGATGTCAATAGCGGTCATTGACCCACCTACATTAATTATTAAAGTTCTTAACTTCAAAATGAAAGAAAAGCCTGTTCATGTCTTGAATCGTCATCTATCATCATATCGTGATCTTCAAAATTTTGACTAATCATAAACGATACATGGTTAATTTGTTTTGGTTCATACGAAGAGAAATTAGGAAAAAGGCAATGACCGCTATTGACATCTTAACTGGCCGCAACTACAGCCATAACATCTTTTACACAGTTCGCTGCCAACTGGTAATGTTTTCAAGAGACTGTTACACTGGTACATTATTTCTTTCTTCAAATGTTTTTCAATATTCGGTGTGAACAGTGGTCAGTGGCCTATACCCGACCTACCCTTGGCCTTTTGACTGAATAACAAACGCCGTGCTTGCAGAGGTTGGACCGTGGATAGGTGATCATTATTGCATACCGAGTTTCGCCTGTTTCGTTAAGCACGTTAAGCCTAGGTCCCAGCTATTATTTGTAAATCCCAAATATCTCACGATAAGTTATACTGAGAAGCGGAAAGTCTGACATCGAGTCTTACTAAGGGTATCGTATTAACTGGGTTGTGTAGGTCAGCAGGGCTACTGCGTATCTTTTTAAATGTCAGTGGCTATCATAGTGTCTATCGATTAACTGTCAAATTGGTTAGGGTTTGGTACAAAATGGAACCATTTGACAGTTAATTGATGGACACTATATGATAGCCACCGTCATTTAAAAGATACGCAATAGCCTTGCTGGTCTTGGCAGAATAGTCGATATCGGCTTTAATTATATATTATATAATATGCGCAGTAAACCTACAGATAGGCAGTTGCTTTATGTATAATAATGGTTTGATAAAATGATATTTAAATAGTCCTATAATTAATTTGACATTTAGGCAAGTGATTACCGAATTACTTGATACTGATAGACTTTTGTTTTCTCGAATATTTCAGTATGAAAACCTTCTCGAAATGTGTTAATAATAGCTTATAATGTTTCTATTGAAATGATTTATCTACCTTAGATATTATGTAATAATAATAATAATAATAACGTTTATTGTGTCCAAAAGTTATACACAAACAATTTGAGGTTTGTAGTCTTTATTTAAGCAAATAATGCCTGTGTTTAAAGACTCCACTCCTTCACAACAGTAGGTACTTACTTGAAACACGTGCATGTATTACTTAGAAGCTTTTACCTAATTAGGTTAAAGCTTACTAAATATATTTTAGGAATAATCTTTAGTGCCTAATTATCTATACAAATAAATAAAATTGGAGAATTTTTTGCTTTTTCAAAATTACAGCTTTAAAATTACAGAAAGTATATACGGGTTTTGTAATAAAAAAAAAACTAATTTAATTTAATTAAATGGTTGTTTTAAATATATTATTATGTCAAAGTAATAGTCACATATTGACACGAGAATCGAACTCATTGTCATGATTATATTATAAGTGTCAATCTTTTGAAAGCGTCTCATACTTGCTTTTCGGTACCTAAAGTAAGTAGCAGACAAGATTGACTGGCGAAAGCATTGTGTACTTTCGGTGCAATGGAAATAGAACCAATATGGTTTATCAACCTACCCTACATTTTTTTTTTCCAAATCGCGGCCCATGTTGAAAGTGGTATGTATAACTAGAGGAGATATAAATGAACAAAAAGGTCGTTGTACACATGACATTGTTTGTTCGTCTATTGATGTGTCTTCTACCCATATATAGCAATTTCACCGTGGACCTTGATTTCTACAAGAAAAACTAAATGGCGGTGAGTCAATATGCCAGCTTCTAAGGAGGCTAAGCTTAAGTAAGCCGTGTTAACACACTTCAAAGCATAGCTTATAAGCTACTATGTAGCTACGTCGTAGCGTTGCTTAAAAGCTACGAGCTACGGCGTAGCACGCTACGGGAGGAAAGTGCTCCGACAATGATTACTTTCGGGAATGCAATGTTGGTTTTAGTAGTATGTCACACTTGCATTTTTAGCTTGTTTTTGATCTGTATCGCGTATATTCATAACTTTTTTAGATTGACGCTTGAAGATAATATCGGAATTAACCGTGTGTCATTACTATATTCGAGTCAGGTAAAAATTACCTCCACCCGGATGCCACCATTGTGAGCATCGGCCGGAGGACACGCTGGAGCACACTGTGCAGGTGTGCCCCGCTTGGGCGGAGCCCCGCCGTGTTCTCGTAGCGGCGATCGGCGGCGGCGACCTCTCGCGCCCGGCCCTGGGTCCGGGGCGAGGAGGAATGGGACGCCATCGCCTCCTTCTGCGAAGCAGTGATGCTAGCGAAAGAGGTGGCGGAACGTGAGAGGGAGAGAACCTCTCAACCCAGCCGCCGCGGGAGGCGCTCCGGGCGTCGGGGGCCACGTGATGGCTTCCGGCCCCTTAGACGCGGGCCTGTGGACGGTGAGTGATGGGCTAGCTCGCCGTCTGTCCGTCTTATGACGACGACAGGCCGTGTCGACGGCGCGTTCGTGTTCCACGCGCGCCTCAAAGAGCGTCGGCCCTTGCGGGCCCCTTCCTTGTTGCTGACATAGCAACAAGCAAGGGGCTGCTGAATGTTGTAAGAGATCCCGCAGCCTTGACATATAGAGCTAAGAAGGAACATGGGTGGTTTTTAGTCAGTAGAAGTCTGACACTCCCATTCGCTCTGCCCAAGAGCGGGAGGGGTTTTTAGATGATTTCCCACCCCCCAAAATTTGATGATTTCATACAAAAAGGTAAAAATTACCTTTTTTTTTTGAAGGTAGGCAATCCTCCCGCTCTCGGCGGAGCGGTAGGGAGTGTCAGACTTCTACTGACAAAAAACCACCCATCTTCCTTGTTAGCCCTTTGTGTCCGGCTCGCGGTATCCCTTTTAACACCCTGCAGCCCAGGTAATAATGACCTTGGTGGCGGTATTTACTCAAAAGAGTTACCATGGCCCTGTAACGCAAAGGGCATTAAAATAACGCGGATGGGTTTTAGTCTCAGTCTCTCTTTAAGCGCTGCGGGTTGGAGTCATTTGATGATTTAAAATCCTCAAAAAAGAGACTATTTGTAGGTTTTAGTCAGACTCTGACACTCTCTTCTACTTTTCCCAGAGCGGGAGAAGTAATTTGATAAAACGGTAATAACTACCTCAGTTTATTTACCAACGGTTCTGCCGTAATAACTCTGTATTGAATAAGTAAACAACTATAACCGAACCTTCAACAATTCTCAAATATTTAAACGTTATTTTTCAGATCGTAACCAGTTATGAGTTCTAATGAAAACACGATTTCCAAGTAAACTCGATTAGAACTTGTTATAATGATAATTGTTTCAAACGTTAAAACGTTACAAATACGGCACAGTTAACATTTTCTTTCATTTTCAAGTAGGTACTTCAGCTGTCAACTTTGTTAGCTAACTTTAAAGCCACCCATCCGCTAGGCAACAATTGACGCGCAACACGTGACGCCCAACATGTTTGGTAGTGTTGCACAACATCACACGACGTTGCCAGATGGCGCGCAACACGTGACGCCCAACATGTTTGGTAGTGTTGCACAACATCACACGACGTTGCCAGATGGCGCGCAACACATGACGCCCAACATGTTTGGTAGTGTTGCACAACATCACACGACGTTGCAAGCTGACGCGCAACACGTGACGCCCAACATGTTTGGTAGTGTTGCACAACATCACACGACGTTGCCAGCTGACGCGCAACACTTTACGCCCAACATGTTTGGTAGTGTTGCACAACATCACACGACGTTGCCAGCTGACGCGCAACACGTGACGCCCAACATGTTTGGTAGTGTTGCACAACATCACACGACGTTGCCAGCTGACGCACAACATGACGCGCGGCTCATTGTTTGTTTCCGTGTAACATGCAGTTGAGCATCAAATGTTGTCGAGTGGAGACGTGACGCGCTGAAACGGCTGTGCAGCGTCAAACCATGAGCTTGGCTTGAAATCATCATCATCATCATCAACAGCCTATTTAATGTTCCCACTGCTGGGACACAGGCCTTCTCTCTTTTTGAGAGGGAATGGGCTATAATCTACCACGCGGGCCCAGTGCGGATTAGTAGATGTCACATATCTTCGACTGTTTTAGTTCTAAGACACGCCGGTTTCCTCACGATGTTTTCCTTCACCGTTTTGAGAGCAGACGTTATGAAATAAATTACACAAAGTATTGTGCCTGCCTAAGTTTGAACCCACGACCTGCTGTTCGTAAGTCGGGGCCACCACCATTGGGCCACAGCTGCTTTCAATAGAGTTTCTTAATCTAGGGGACATGGAGATACTACATATATAGCGCGTGAACGCTTAACTCGCGGTTTTTGATAGTCCTCGGTACTACATAATATTGTTACGAGCTGGGTATGGGATAAATAAAAGCACTACCAATTGAACACACGAAATAACTTTATTACTCGCAAAACACTTATAAACAATCGCCAATCACTACTGAATACTTTATCGCACTAGATATCTCTTCGAACCTTCCGTTGTCTCGCTTCAAAGTAGACTGCCTCGCTTCGTCCTCTCTCGGTCCTTTTATACCACAAACACACAAAAGATATTCGAGAAAATTCGCTATTATTCCATAAAGCATCCAGAAAAAAACATTAACAAAAAAATAAACTTAAAGATAAAATAACCAACAAAGAAGAAGTTACTTTACGCCGTAGGTATACGGTCGAAATTAAAATGCAAGTACCTACGACGCCCGGTGCGGACTAACTACCTACAAAATGGAATTAGGTACCTACTAGAATTCACGCGTACTTCTCATTTATTAGCGAGGTTTCTCAAAGATTCTAGATGACCGGCGTAACAATTTAATCTGTTTATTAAATCTGAGCTACCGTACATAACACACTAATATTATAAAGGCGAAAGTTTGTGATTGTGTGAGTGTGTATGTTAGTTACTTCTTCACGTAAAAACTACTGAACGGATTTGGATAAAATTTGGAACACAGATAGTTTATAAACTGGATTAACACATAGGTTAGTTTTTATCCCGATTTTATCTTTCCGTGGGATAATATTCGAGTTGTAGCGGGTGAAGCCACTGGCAACAGCTATTAATTTTATAATCATTAAAAATAAAACAGTTTGTAAACAGTTTTCAGTCTGGCCTGTTGGTCTAGTGGTTAGTGACCCTGACTGCTAGGCCGAAGGTCGTGGGTTCGATTCCCACCCAAGACAAATGTTTGTGTGATGAGCACGATCATTTGTTCTGTGTCTGGGTGTAATTTATCTATAATATGTAGGTATGTATTTAGAAATATATAAGTATGTTTATCAGTTGTCTAGTACCCATAACACAAGCTCTGCTTAGCTTGGGACTAGATGGCGTTGTGTGATAGTTGTGGAATATTATTATATTATTATTATTAGTTTTTGCTACCGTGTCATTGGTTAGTTATATTATGTTCGCAATCGCTAAGTATTTATTCGATTTTCTATCAGGAATATCTAGGTCAAGTAGTCTGGAGTAAGGAATTGTTGTCTGAAACTCCACATAACCTGCTCACATTGTTCGGATCAACTGCACATACTTTCCAGGCATATACCTTTCTCTTTTAGGGCCCACATTAATAAGCGGGTTTAGCAGTTACGTACACGTAAAAGATACTTGTCTCGGTCGAAACCAGTAGGACTAACAAACTGTCTGGTGGCCGAAGAAAATCTATTTAATTTAGGACTAAATGTGGCCCGCGACCTATGTCAGCGTGAAATTATTTAAAAAATATTATATTCATAATTGGATCGGATTTTGTTGAAAAAAATTGAACTAATTGTTATTTTTTGCACGGAACTCTAATCTTTTCCCAAAATCAGTTAAAAAAGGCTACACTTTGTAGCATCAGCTACGTGCTAGTTTAAGTTCTGTTAAAATTGGTACAGCCGTTTCGTAGACTAGCTGGAACAAACTGACGGCCAGAAAAAATAAAAAAGTATTGTTTTAAGTACCGGTTCAACATTTATGTACTTTCATATAAATTGAGTAAAAAGCTGTAATTTTGACATTACAAACAGACAATCCAATTCTATTTATTTGTGTAGATATTCAGACGTGGATAAAGTTTCGGAATGTTGAATATAAAGATGAGAATTTGTTAAACTCGAGCTCACGAAATCCGAATAACAAACGCAATAGAAATCCCTTTAGGAATTTTCGTCCTTGTGTGTGAAATTAATTTAGAATCGCTTTTACTAAAGATAAAGATAAATATCATTTTATTTGTCAAAACATGCGTATACATGCAAATGAGGCATGTAAGATGTTACAATAAGATTTTTTGTACGTACATGTTTCACCCACAAGGCGTACAAATTAACTGGAATAGAGTTTGAAAAGTTTTCAGCTTAAAATAAAAGTCGTTTATAAGCAAAAATATTTGCGTAGGAGTACTTAGTTTGATGTACAGAATGCTTGGTTGACGTATGTGTGAAGGGTTGATTTACACCCTGTATAGTACTTCTCAAGCCACGTGCGCCTGTAAAATCCATTTTCTTATTATGATGTAGGTAGGTATAATATTCATTTGGTCAAGAAGATAACAAAATTTACCATGTAATTTTGGTCTAAAACGGACTTGAAAAATCCTCTATGTGAGTAAGAAACACATAGCGTATTATTCTTTCGAAGCGATTCCAAGGAATTGCGCTTCAGTGACACATAGTGAAATTTTGCAATCCAAAAAAAACCGCTATGTGCCCAAATCATCACCCTCCTTTAGAAGTAGAGTTATCAACCATCAACATAGTGAACCTTGAACCTAACAAGAATAACGAACAGAGAGACTGGTATAAGACTGACTACGCACCTATAAACGAGCATTTAAAAAGTATAAATTGGGATGAACCGTTTGATGACTGTGCGACTGTTGATGACATGGCAAACATTTTTTATAATGTACTGGAAGCCACCATAAAAACTTACGTCCCCTTAATTCGCAGAAAAAATAATAAGTACCCCGCTTGGTTTAGTGCAAAATTAATAAAAATGCTGAAAGAAAAGAATACCATCAGAATAAGATTTAAAAAATATCATAATCCACTAGACGCTTTATCATTCAAATTATTAGCTAAACGTTGTGATTCGCTGTCTAAAGAATGTTACAAATCATACTTAGATAAAGTGGAAAAAGCCATAAACATAAATCCAAAATACTTTTGGACGTACATAAAAAATAAACGTGCTCGCGAGAGTAACTACCCTGCTGTCATGACTAACGGATCAACTGAATCGTCTGATGGCACTAAAATTTGCGACTTATTTGCAAGCGCATACGCAGAGGTTTATAGCAACACGCCGCCAGACAACGTTAACCAATCATTTTATACACATCAGGTTATTACTCATGACACTTTTTCAACCATAGAAGTAGGCCACGAGGAGGTACTCAAAAAGCTTAGTCAGCTGGATACATCCAAAGGTGCTGGTCCCGATGGAATATCTCCAAAATTTATAGTAAATTGTGCGCAAAGTCTTGTAGTTCCGTTGACGGCAATATTTAATAGATCTCTTAGCTCAGGACAATTTCCGAAGGTATGGAAACTTGCAAAAGTGGTGCCGGTGTTTAAGAGTGGTGATAATCGTGCAGTTAGCAATTATAGACCAATTTCCATCCTGTCCATCTTTGGCAAGGTCTTAGAATCCTTGATCTGTCCGTACATACAGCGTTACTTCAAAAAATTCATTTGTGAAGACCAGCACGGGTTTGTTAAAGCTAGGTCGACATGTACAAATATTGTATCTTACATAGAGACATTGTCTGCAGCGATGGACACGGGTGCTCAGGTAGACGCTGTGTACACGGACTTTAGCAAGGCATTCGATAGGGTTCCCCACAAAATTCTAGGAGACAAGCTTTCAATGTATGGTGTCCACGGAGCACTTCTTAATTGGTTCAAAACTTACTTGTGCGAACGAGAGTTTTATGTTGTTGTTAACGGTTTCCGTTCAGCCTGTTACGCTATCGCATCAGGAGTCCCACAGGGTTCGCATTTAGGTCCTATTCTGTTCATAATATTCATTAATGACATCATTACATGCTTCGATAATGCTATTCCATTTCTGTTTGCTGATGATATGAAAATTGTAAAGATAGTGACATCACCTCGGGACGCTGACTTGATGCAACAGGATTTGGATAGACTATCTGAATGGTGTGCCCGAAACCAAATGCTGTTGAACTGCGCAAAGTGTGTACACATAAAATTTAGCCGGAAACTGCGAAACATAGATACAATTTACAATATAAATCAAACCCCGCTAGCAGAAGTCAACTGTATAAAAGATCTGGGTGTCACGTTAGACAATAAGCTGACATTTGTACCACATGTAGATAGTATTATAAAAAGAGGGTTACGTGCATTGGGATTTGTGATTCGTAACAGCAAACTATTCCAAAAATCTGAAACGAAAATATTGCTATACTGCACTTTGGTTCGCAGTGTTCTGGAATACTGTAGCACTGCCTGGCGGCCTCATTACGCTGTTCATTGCCTTAGGATAGAGCGACTGCAAAAATGATTTTTAAACTACCTCGGATTCTCAGTAGGGAAAAAAATCAAAAGGAAACCATATAGCTATAAGCTGGGCCTTTTCAAAGTGACGTCTCTTGAGAAACGGAGAGATATCCTGGACCTAAGGTTTGTCTACAAGCTACTCAGGAATAAAACTGACTGTCCGAAACTCCTAAGCAAATTCTATTTTCGAGTCCCACGTAGACAACCACGAAAGCCGATCACTCCTCTAGTCCCACCCTTCCGTCGAACTAAGTCAGGTTCTAGTTCCCCAATTCCACGGCTGTGTAAATTAGTTAATGAATACAGTGATCTCAATGATATCCACACAGAAACACTAGAAACATTCATCCGCAATACTAACATAAACAAATAAGTTAGGTTGCATCAATTTAGTTATAGTTTAAGCCTAATTTTAAGCTGGCACTTCGAGATATATCTCCAATATTGTACAATAAATTGCTGTCCTTTGTAAACTAAAATAATCGCATGTTGTGTTTACCTAATAATAATAATAATAATATATATATTTATAATATATAATATATATATTTTATAATATATATATTTCTGAATGTCCCAACATAAAGTGCAATTTACTGCATACAAAGTTTTAAAATGTTATTAACAGTTAAGGTCAAAAACAGTTTTGGCTTGCCCTGAAAAGTTGAGTTTTTATCCATAGCGGATTTTGCAGGTACAACGACGTAATACTGATTGTAACAAACACAAAACAGATAAGAGGTTAGAAAGAAAATAGTTCCTGATTTGTATTAGAACGCGTGTAGCCGCTTGTCTCCCACTCTATATCCTTTATAAGGAAGAGGCTAATACGTACGCGCATTACACTCACAAATAAACCGCACACCGAAACCGAACAAAGATCGCGAGTTTGCTACTGGTTGTATCACACTAGCGCAAATACTGCGTTTGACGTACACTCACACACGCGTATATTTCTTATACATGTTACGGCTACCAAAAGGTCGATAAGTTATTTCGATAAAATTAATTACTTTAGTTTTGTAACTTTAAGTTTTGCAATATTTTACTTTAATTTCGGGATGGGATAGAAAGAAAGAAAATAAGAAAGAAAAAGTATTTATTCATCTCACACAGATAAAAAAATCAAGATTAAAAATTAAAAGTAAACTCTATTCATGCGTAGTGCTTAAAACTAGTAAGTAAATAAATGACACAAGTAAATAATAAAATTTGTCATAATGTAGTATTATATTATATGTACATTATTTTCTGCAAAATGTTGTGAACAAATAACATTTAGTAGTTATCCATTTAATTTGACCGGTTTCCTCTATCCATAGTTTTCTCGTATCTGGATCTGTTGGAAAACGTAAAAAAATAATTTTAAATGGAAAGGAAACATCCAATTTAATTGGCTAACCTCTTAACAAATTTTAGACGAAAATAAATTATAATCCACAATAAACAATAATTGACAGTAATAACAAAGTTATTTTAATCATTTGAAAACATTCACACATACAAAATATCGACATTGTTTAAAACTTGGTACAACACTATCGAAACGCATAGATTTCGCAGAACTCAAGCTTTGACTCGTCACACGCGACGTTCGCACTGAACAAAATACATTATGTGGTTACAATCACTACATATTATAAAACAAACTCCTTCACCGCGTCTGTCTGTTTGCGATAAAAACAAAAATCTACTGCACCGAATTCCATGCTGTTTTCACCAATGGATACAGTGGTTCTCGAGGAAGGTTTTAGTGTATAATTTGCCTAGTTTCGACATTCACGTGAGCGAAGCCGGGGGCATCTGCTAGTTTTAAGTAAAAATAACTGCCTAGCGCTTACTTCCAGTCCAGCTCAACTGGATGAAGCTGACTACCAGTATTTTAAACGGAGCGACTTCTTTTTGACCTACACAACCAGTTAGTACAATACCCTTGGGTAAGTAAGACTTGGTGGAACCAACGGCTTAACCCGCTTTCCGAGGCACGGAGACAATTTGGTATTCAATAGGTCACCCATTCTCAGAATAACCTTGGCTAGCGCGGCTTAACCTGAAGATCGTCAGGACCGGCTATTGAATACTTAGCCACGAGCTTCTCCAAATACCTATCTACATTTGTAAAGGTTCGTTTATCGAGTTTCCTCTTAAATACTCGAATACACAAAATTTATATTTTATTAAAATTTTAATCAAAAATCCAATTCTTTTATCAACAGAATCCCCTCTAAATCGTCCACTAACATCTAACTGAGTGATCACTTGAATAATAAAATAAATAACTAATTTGATTAAGCGTTTGGAAGAGTTTTGTTCAGATTTCTCTTTCAACAATTCGCTGTTCAAGAGGATTTCTATTTAATTGATAAATTCAGGGGCGTAGCTACCGCCGTATCTGCCGTATCAATAATACGGGGCCCCAGGGCCACGGAGGCCCCCGACGTGCCTAAGCAAAAAATTAATAAAAACTTCCCAATTTTTACTTTAGTTCAGAAACGACAAAAGACAAAAAAAGCAATATAATTTTTTCCCGCGTGCGTTCTAAAGTTATCATCAGCTATAAATGATTTAATACATCAGTTTCACGAATAAATGGCTAGGAGAGTGTAGTGTATATTTAATTTGAATTATTTATAAACATTTTGGAAAAAGTGACAGATAATTAGGATGAATAAATATGTCTTTTAAACCTTTTTTTTCTTTTGTGAGAAATTTTTACCCTTCATAAGGGCCCTTAAACATTTTTTTATTCGGGGCCCTGCCAAGGCATGCTACGCCACTGGATAAATTGAACGTTTTTTAGTCAATACACACTTTGAAATGAAATTTTCAGTTACTAAGCAGGAGCTAAATAATAATAATAATAGGCTTAATAATACGATTAACTGCCACTCGGGTCGGTCTTTAGAATAAGCCACGCTTGTCTAGGTTGGTCTGTGGATGGGTGACCACCCATTACATGCCGAGTTTCCTCCGTGCCCCGGAAAGCACGTTAAGCTGTTGAATCCGGCGGTCATATACAGTAGCTCTACCATGAGTTGTCATAGAAAACTTACTCGCTAACGTTGAACTCGCTAGCGTGCTAACGTGTATCAAATAGATTTCGATAATGCTTGCACCATGAGATTTACAGAGTCTTACGCAGGCGCTAATGTACTTATAGAACTGCATGGTACCTTTAGTTCTAATGAAACTCGTTGTGTTGACATCAAATCCGTAACATTATTCAAACATAAGCACAAACCTTTAAACTTTTTAGAGAGTCTATAAAGTTCAATAAACTTTCATTCATTTATATTTTGCAATTGGTGTCTAACATGAATTCTCATTTCGGAAAATCATATCTCGAAATTCACGTTCTTCACGTCGGTCGTTGCTCTTCAAGTTCAGCGGCCACTAACATATTTCATACCAAATAAGCTTTGCAGACATTATTTTGACTGCGTTAGACTCAAAAACGTACAAAACCGGCCAAGTGCGAGTCAGACTCGCCCATGAAGGGTTCCGTAGCAGCAAGTAACATAATGTTAACATAATTTTTATAATTGAGTTGATTGAATGAACGGTAAATTGCGATTTACGATTTATGACGTATTAAAAAAAAAAACTTACTAGATCTCGTTCAAACCAATTTTGGTTGGTAGTTTTTGTTGAGATCTACATTATGTATTTTTTTTAGAATTGTCACTCTTACTTTAAATGTTAGAGGGGGGGGGGGGACACACATTTTACCACTTTGGATGTGTTTATCTTTGAAACGATTGACTTTAAGAAAAAATGATTTTAAGAACCTCAATGTCATTTTTGAAGACCTATCCATAAATACCCCTCATGTGTAGGTTTGATGAAAAAAAGTTTTTTTAGTTAGAATTCCATGTATGGAGAGCCCCCTCTTAATGTTATATTTTTTTATTTTCATATAAAAATCAAAAAGCGGTTTACAGAATACATCTACCTGCCAAATTTCAACTGTGTAATCCTTATAGTCTCGGAATAAAATGGCTGTGACATACGGACGGACAGACGGACAGACGGACAGACAGACAGACAGACAGACAGACATGAAGAATCTATAAGGGTTCCGTTTTTTGCCATTTGGCCACGGAACCCTAAAAAAACGTACATAATTTTGTTGTAAACATTTGTTTCACACGCCAAAATGCTAGTGATCTACGTAACCACTATAGTAAGCGAATTATTCGATAGGTTCAGTGAAATTAGTGACTCATGGTACCGTTTTGTATGGTGACAGCTGAAAAACGTTGGTAACTATAGAATAGATTACGTTAGGTTTTTAACCTATCGTCATCTATAGTGCTCATGTTACGGATTGTAATTCTTTCCGTGACCGCTAGAGGCGCTGTACGATATTTCATACAAATAATTTACGGAGACGCTTGCAAGATATGGCTGTGTAAACTCATGGTAGAGGTAGGCCGTCCCACGTCTATGCCACATGGAGGGAAAGCACCTTGAATATTGTAGATGGAGCATTTTACTGAAAGAAGACACTATTTTAATTTAAAAACAATTTAAACTGCATTCATAGATTTTTAAATAATTATATGGTTGAACCGGGAATCAAACCGGCCACACGGATAAAAAAATACCCTGTAGCTTTATCATACCGATCGAAAGGCTTCATCGTAAAGATTATTTTTTGCTAAATAACATAGTGTCAGAAATAAAAGGTAGACCATGAATTTTAACATTTTTAATACAATAACTTTAATCGATTATTTTAAATTATTTTGGGGGTCACAAATCACATTTCACGGTAAATCTCAATGTAGCACTCTTATAACATTGTGCTAGTGGATGCTTTGAATAGTTAACGGGTCATGGAGGTAATTTAAGTAAAGTTATAACCTGAAAAACTGGTATTTACAAAAAAAAAATTGAAAAATTTGGTTCTTTGACCGTCTGTTACTGCCCAGGTATAAGTTTAGAACAAAAAAAAAATCGCAGTGGAAGGGAAAACATCTGACTTTCGTTTGCGTTAAGGGTACTTTTACACCCTTTATAATAATAAATATATTATAAAGATAATATATTTTTTTTTTTAGTTGACAAAATAATTTAATTAGTAGGTACGTCAGACAGTTTTCCAAAAAAATATTGGACACGTATTTTTTTTTTTCTTTTCAAGTATACGGAAAATGAAGACGATACAGTGCTTAGAAAAGTCGTGTGACGTCACAGTTTGGTACATTTTTTTAATAGAAAGCTCACGCGTTTTATTTTAGTATTTTTTTTATTAATTGGATAAAACAAAAAACATGTACGTATCCAAAATGACTGTAACATATAAAGTTTGTAAAAGCACCCTTGATGAAACCGAAAGACACTTGTTTGCCACACCACTGCGCTCACCCACCCATAACATTCCTTCAATTACCTCCATGATCCGTTCATTATTAAAGCATCCACTAGCACGATGTCTTAAGAGTGCTTCTTTGAGTTTTAAAATGAGATATTTCATCCCAAAAAAAATGTCGTTACCCAGCAATAATTATTTTTTCCGTAGGGGTCTGTTGTTTCTATGACCTAAGTTTGATGCACATAATGCTTAGTTGACAGCTTCGTGTAGGATTCGTTCCCTGTATAAATCATCTTAAATTTCTCATTTAATTTGTTTCAGGCGATCTCTTCCTAAAAATGCGTCAGTTCAAGAAGGAGTATGGTGACCGCTACGTCATCAAGATCATGAAGAGACGGATCTTACACGTATCTAACGTGAACGACGTTGAGGTATGTACTGCAGTTTATCATCTACACAAATATTTTATAATATTAGTGTAGATGATAAACTGCAGGAAAGATTTGTAGTTTTGTGTGTTTATGTTTGTAATGAAAAAAACTCAAAAAATACTGCGCCGATTTCTAAAATTCTCTCACCATTGGAAAGCTACATTCGCCTTGAGTAACATAGGCTTTTTATTCCTGTACTCCCACGGGAACGGGAAGTACGTGAAAACTGCGTGACGTCCGCTAGTCATATAATAATAATATTATATATACCACTAGCAAAAAAAAATTAATATGAAAAAGTGTTTATTTGGAACTTAAGTCAAATTTATTACATTTTACTTACAGAGCCGTTTGTTGGCAGACGTAGCTCCCACGATACTCTCAATATTAACGTTTGTACGTTCACTTTTGCATTTAAATAATAAAATTACAAAAAAAATCTGGCCACAACCAAATTACTGCAAAGTTATTTTACAAACAAACATGTTAAACTGCTAGTTTTAAATTTTAAATTACAGAAAAATTGCTGAGGCTTTCACTAAAGTTGGACAAAAGATAAGATTCAACTATGTTTTTAAATGTTCTTTTTACCCGACTGCGGCGAAGCCCAAAAGGAGGGTTATTGTTACATCAGTTTCAAATGGTAGGCTGTGAAAATCTAACTCGCCGTCCGTCCGTCTCACGACGAAAACAGGCCGTGTCGACGGCGCGTTCGTGTTCCACGCGCGCCTCAAAGAGATGTCAGCAACATGGGAGGGGCCCGAAAGGGCCGACGCCTGTCGGGGCCGCGGGTAGTCCAACGGTTATCGCGGCCTCGACATAGAGGGCGAAGAAGGAACATGGGTGGTTTTTAGTCAGTAGAAGTCTGACACTCCCTTTCGCTCTGCCCAAGAGCGGGAGGGGTTATTCGATGATTTTACACCCACCAAAAAAAAAAAAAAAAAAAAAAAAAGGCTGTTGAAAATACGTGGTACTAAATATTTTTTATATCTTTGCCCAAAGTAATTATTATAAGTGAGTACTTTTAATGTGAGTAAGGTCTGTGTACCTATACGTATTTCTAGGGCGTCACCTCCCGGCGTCGTTTCTGATCATGATTGCTAGGCAGTCAATTTCCTTTCTTCGGTTCCGAGTATACTTATCTAACTTTCTTTATCTGGCGTTCGCATCGACAGTTTAGGCGTAAAAACGTAGCAGACAGACAGACAGACTTCCTTACTCAGTTATTTTTTTTAAATTATTTTAGATGCTTAAGATTAAATAAATGTACATGCAGCTGTGTGCAATTTCATTGAAAGTCTACGTAAGATATTCACGGGGTATACAATTTTGTTGTACAATTTGCCAGACGGGTCTATTCTATTTTGCATAATTATAATCTATTCAATTTGTGCAACGCTATCTATATGCAAATAATGCTCATTGCTACATAATCGCACTTTAACAATACATTTCTAATTAATTATGGAAATTATGAAACCTACATTTATTTTTCTATTTTTTATTTGACTTGGATATGCCCTGGCGATTGAGTGTGTCATGCTCACTTAAATGTCTCGCTGATGGTGGCGGGTGTATCGGGTCATTTCGTTCCCTTTAAAATGGTTGAGTGGAATGGTGGCTGATCCATGCGTCATGCTCGTGAACGGGTGCTGTCAGTTGTGACTGGTCACCTCTTAGTTGCCACGGCTTGTTTGAATTATTATATTATTTTTAAATCGTCGTTTTGGCTTTACTGTCGACACTTATCGTGCACAACTTGCTACATCGTTCTCACATGATAATATACCAATCTCGATATGAATGATGTAACCAAAGTTTTGTAACAATATTATGATTTAAAAGAGTATCCATGAAGTTTCTTGCCATTCTTCTCATGAGACCAACGCTTTGGAATCGGCAACTACAGTACACTGACAGTTATTATGCCTTGTGAGTGGGACTGTAGCTTAGTTTATTAGCTTATTAAAATTTAGTATTTGTTCGACTATTCAAAAGAGCCTGTAACTGGCCAACTTGAAATAAATGATTTTGATTGATTTTTGATTTTGGAGGAGTAATGCTCTAATTAAAAAAGGAAATGGTGTGGTCATTATTTATGCAATTAGAAAAAAAAATTGTAGCTCGCAAAGTACTTTTGGCGGTCGAAAGACGTTGACAGAGGGGCAGAGTTATAAACAGGGGGTCTAAAATAGCCACTTTAGAAGATCATAATTTTGTTAGCTAAGGTCTTACCTGTTAAAACAAATTTATGTGTTACTAAATAAAATAATAAATAATAGGAATGGTGTTAAAATTCAGAAAATGGTTACAGACACAGTTACAATATTATGAATGGTCCATTTCACGAATTTTAACGCAATTCATATTATGATTTGCTAAAGTGGTAATTTTACACCTAATTGTGTAAAATTATCTGTGGAAGTTTTATTGAAAAGACAATATAGGGTTAGTTCCAGCTATGCCATCGCGTTAAAAGAAGTAAGCTGTTCTATATTAAGAACCCGTTAGGGCTGCGCGTTGTTCGAAAGAGATACCGCGGCCTCGGCACAAGGGCTAAGAAGGAACTTGGGTGGTTTTTAGTCAGTAGAAGTCTGACACTTCCCTTTCGCTCTGCCCAAGTGCAGGTTCCAATCATCAGACTTTTTATAGAAATCAGAAAACCATAAAATCCTTTTGAATAAAGTTAAATTTCATTTTCTAAGCTTCCAGTCATATAAGCTTACTTCAACTGCTTACAGTATGGAACTGATAGATAGACAAACTAAACAGTAATATTTGTATACCTAGTCTGTTTGTCACGTTGTACCTTCATTTGCAGAACGAGTAGCGTGTAAACAGTCCATTTACGGACGTCCTAGATATATTAATTCAACGTTACGACTGTAAAGCTATCTCTGACCAACGAAGCAAATAAAGCCGTTACAGTTGTCTCTGGTATACCGTATTACAAGGTAACATGGTTTGAATTAAAAATAGCCAGAGAAGTATTCTTAGTGGTTGACTAGAGTTACGCTCAAAGTGCCAAGGTAGTCCGAGAAATTCAAATTTTTTACGATTTTTTAATTTTACGGCATTGCTGATTTTAATGATTATTAATCTGTAATAAGACACGTGTTGAGGTCGCGAATCATAAAATATTTTATTCAAAATACAAACTGCCATTGATTTGCAAATGGCAAAAAAACCTGAATAATAAAAAAAGTTTTTTTTTGTTTTGCGGGTAGGTAGTCAAAGTTCTGTACAAAGGCTCGCCTTTTTCACTAGGCCACGAGCTTCACGCTCAAGAGACACACTTTTTGTGACTGTGAAAGATTTAACTTGTTTCGAGGACGCCACGAGACTGTACTGGAGAGGGTTCGTGCCACCCGTCGGGGCTGCGGGTTGTTTGAAAGTGATACCGCGGGCTCGGCACAAGGGCTAAGGAGGAACATAGACAGTTTTTAGTCAGTAGAAGTTTTTTCCAGTCCCAAAAAAAAAGGGTTTGTGCCAGCCAGTGGTGGCATTACTTGGATTCCTACCTTTGCGATAGCCTTGCGGTTGCTTTGACGAGGAACGATAGGGCAGAGCATTTCATCTTTACCTAGCGTAATTTCATACGTAGCTAGTAGTATCAAGATACAGATTCGAATGTTGAAAAAATCCTAAGGCATAAAGGGGATTTCCCTTCGCTACACTGAAATATTTGCTGGCTCTGAGCCTATTTGGCGGAGCAGTGCGACACTCTTTATTCTGTTTTGTGAGTATTTTATTTTATTATTTTGGCAAATATATATTTTAGCGAAATAACTATCTTTTCTATTTAAGTCATAAGTCATTTAATCATTTGTTAACACAGGTACAATAAATAGTTGTTATAAAAGAAAATACAAGTTCGCTATGTTATAATACCCTGCGAGGTGTAAAAAAAAAAAAATATATAAAAAAAAATGGTTTAAAATTTATAATATAATTCAATTAATGTAATTCAAAATAGAAATAATATAAAAATGTCAAAGGAAAGAAAATAATAAATAAAAACTAATTTAAAAAAAAAACTCTTACTCTCTCCGGTATGCGTTGCGTGGTCGTTAATGTTCAGACGCAGAATATCACTCGTCTATAAATGTTATTATTTTGTTCGCAGGTCGTGTTGTCTCACTCCCGAAACATAAAGAAGAGCAAACCGTACACGTTCCTCGAAGCTTGGCTGGGTACAGGACTACTTCTAAGTTCTGGTAAGACAAGATGTGAATTACTTGAAGTACTCCAAAAGAAATCAGCTGTCCAAACGAGTGTCCGATCGAGTAGGTAGGTATTTGAAGTTTTATACTGGACAGCTGTATTTATACTCGCGATTTCTAAGGTGGCCTTGAAGACAAAGTTGTTCTGTTTCATGCTTTGAATCACATATTGAAAGTATTAGGGCTGATAACGTCACCACTTTAGTATATAGAAGAATATTATACAGTCCATCTTGATCAGTTTGGTCCTTCGAGCCGGATTCCGAGTGTGACACTATAATGACAGTTTACTTTTTAATGACATCCACATGAAACTAAGGGCTCGTCACCGTGCATTTGCCATAAGATCCATACCCGATCGTGGGCTTTAGCGTATTTCACGATATTTCTTCTTGGAATAATGCCATTGAAGGTCAAATAAAGGTTAATTACTTCAAAATTATGAACAAATACAAAGTATTTTTCAGCCATATTTTTGCAACCCAAGTTTTGTTTCTGACCCACGTTTTTACCCCAAGCAGGAGGCGAGTTAAAATTGCGTTCTTGAAACATTGGCGCCTCTAGCGATACAGTCAATAGTTTAAGGAGTTGTCACATCTACCTTTAGTTATAAGGATCTATAAACAAACCTATTTCAGAAGCCGCTGATTAAAGCTGATGGAATTAACGCGTCACTGGCTCTCATATACAGTCACCTGCAAAATTGCATGGATACCTTAAGGTGTATTTTCCTGTGAGCGTTTATAGTCGATAACTAGTTTACGTTAGGTGGCGTTATTTCTCACTGCACACGATTTTAGTTCTGAATTGTCCATGAATTTTTGATGGCGACTGTACGTTACGCGATTTTTATTCTAGATTCCCCCGATTAAAGTGTTTAATTAAGGTGAAGTGAAACTATAGAAGTAAAGTCTAGTTAGTACAAACTAGTAAACTAACTGTGTACATTAGTTAAAACTATTAAATAAACTATAAAAGGGCATAAGAAAACTGCACCTCAAGGTTGTCAGCCGGTAATGTGACCATAAGACTGGCTGCATTGCCACGTTACATGGCAACACTTAGCTTCTGGCCAAGATAAAAGCCAGCCCTTGGGTCACGAGAAGCGTCTACTAAACGTTTTGAGATTTCTTTGAACAGGGCACTCGGACCCAACGGATCCAGAGTTTCAACCCCAAAGGGCTCTAAAATATAGTTTCTAAACTACTTAGTAAAAGTAGTCTAAAAAATGCCAATTCTCCTCCAGGTGCGAAATGGCATAGGCGTCGCAAGATCCTGACTCCAACCTTCCATTTCAACATCCTGAAGAGTTTCACCATAGTGATGAAGGAGAAAAGCCGAGGTCTGGTGGAAAAGCTTAAGGGCCTCGAGGGTTCGGAGGTGAACATAATGCCAGTCATCAGTGACTACACGCTGTTCACTATTTGTGGTAAGTGGGTTTAATGCCATCCTACTATCCTACTAATATTATAATTGCGTTAAAAAACTTAAAATGGACCGTTCATAATAGTAACTGTGTCTGTGACCATTTTACGAATTTTAACGCAATTGATATTATTTTCATATCATGATGTATTTTCCTAAATGGTCACAGACGCAGTTATTATGAAAAGTCCAATGTACGCTTTATAACGCAATTCATATTATGGCTATTTAAGGCACCCTGCAATCGTTATTTGGTTTTAAATTACTGGATGACTTCCAATAGTGTTGCTATTTCCCTAGTTGTTTGGTACTTTGGTGTTTGCCCAAGAGTGGCAGTCACGGTCATGAATGTTCAACGGTGCTCCTTCGCAGCATTCTTCGGTAAAGTAAAAACCCAAGATTTGGATATGTAGTAAACTACAAGAACTGCGTACCGAGTTGTGTGTCTCAATCATTCGTTTTACGACCGCGACCGCGACTGCCATAAGCCTCAAGTATTTAAATCTAAAACCCTCCAGACATTTTCTAAGAACATATCAAGAAATTATACCGCCAACCGTTTACGGGATAATCATAAATCTTTTAAACATGCCTTGGTTTTGGTGAATACTTTTTTAAGCCACGTAAGGCAACATATTCGGAGCACAAACGAGAGCTTACGTAAAGCTGATATTATCCTTAGGATATGAAGGTTGACAAACAAACGATTCGATTTTCTGAGAATTGTAGCAATCAGTCCGTTTAAAATATATTATAGGAACTAGCTTTTGCCCGCGGCTTCGCTCGCGCAAAATTTTGATTGAGAAGTTTTAGTTGTAGCCTTTTAGTTTTAGCGTTTTGATTTTAGGTTCAAAGAATAAAGTAATAGGTACTAATAGAAAAAAAGTATCCACAAAACTTCTTTATAGACAATATTCTTCACTTCTAATCTAATAGTTGGTGCCAAAATTACCAAAATACTGGGCGAGCTTACGCGTGAGCAAGCTACGTAGAATTGCCCGTGTGAGAAACAGTTTTCTCTCAAGTCTATTCCCGCAAATTTTTGTGTCTGCCCTTGGGACTTGTTTATAGTCATTGCAAAGCAGACTTTGAGGGGAAACTGTAATCGTTTAAATTCGAACAGAAGATCATTCGGAATTAAAGGAATTCGTGGCACAAATACAGTTTTCCCTTTCGCACACCCAGTTAAAATGGTGGCTTCAACTAAGTATATTGCGATGTAACACCTTGATTTTCAGTCTGGTCCCGTTGCACAGTTTAGGTGGTTTCAAATTTCGCAACAACATAACAGGAGTGCCCACGCGCAGAATAAGCCTATAATATGGAAGACCCGGTGGTTTCAATGAATTGAGAAATTCGACGGGATAATTGATAGCGTCTTCTGTGTTGACCACCGTGTCTATCGAAGTATATACCATTTCTTCCCCGTCAAAAGACATCAGCAGTGGGTTATTGATAGCTTCAGCTTGGTCGTTTTTCGGGGTACGTATGGCACGTTCACACAACCATTCCATAGACATATCGTGAATATGAGAACATCTGGATAAATTTTTGATATTAACTCCTGAACCGTAGTTACAACTGTGCATAAATTTTCCGGGATAGTTATCATTCCGTCAACAGTCGGGTAGTCACCGTTGCCGATTTCAAGTAGGAGTTTTGCAAATCTACCAGCAGACTCTTTACCTCCCAAGTGTACCCTTTTTCGAGAGCTTGAGGACGTTAACCTGAGGCCATAAAATAGATCTCTTAAGACATGACCTAACTTCATCGGCTCTAGTTCCTTTTGGCACTACTGGTAGAGTTTGCCTGAAATCGCCAGCCAGCAATACCGTTACACCACCCATTAACTTTTTATTTCTCCTTATATCTTGAAGAGATCTGTTCAACGCCTCAATGCCACTCTTATGAGCCATTGTAATTTCGTCCCACACTATCATTTTTGTATTCTTTAATACTTCAGCAAGATTACTTTGTTAACGTCATGTTTACTATATTTATTACAGGAGTAATCCTGCAAATATTCGAATTACATGAGGGTTAAAGTGTCTTAAAGTTCAGTCATAATCTTGGTCAGATCTTGTGAGGATCATGTAGATTAGCGTCTGATATAGTGTTTTGAGAAAATAATCATACAGATTTGAACCTGTCCAGCCACTGTAAGCATTTTTTTCATAAAAACAAACAATCGTATCAATCGTAATCGTAATCGTAGTCGTCGTATCGTGTATCGTAGCAATTCAGTACCTAAGAAGCTCAAAGACTCGACGAACAATATCAAAGAAAGGACATTTGTGTAGGCCACTTAAAGTACTCAAACTGCCAGACTCTATTAGTATCGAATTTTAAAAAAAACCTTACTTTGACACCCCCTAAATCCTCTTTGAGGGGTTGTTTTACCGCAGGGGTCGCGGGTTCTTCGAAAGAGATACCGTGGCCCTGGCACAGGCAAATGAAGGAACACGGGGGGGTTGTAGTCAGTGATAATCTGACACGCCCTCCTGCTCCACCCAGAGCGGGAGAAGTCATTTGATGATTTCCCATTCACAAAAAAAAGGTTGTTTTAAAAAACTAAAAGTGCCTATCATTAAAATTTACTGAGGCAAATAGGATTAACCAAATGAATAACATTTTTCATGTAAATTGTATTCCCTGTTTTCACCCCCACAGGGGTGGAATTAAAAAAAAAGGTTTGAGATATTTCCATATTTTGACTCAAAGATTATTTACACCAATTTTCGAGTTAATCAAGCCACGCAGTTAAATCCTCCCCTTTGAAATTGAATACCCCTTTTCACCCCGTTAGAGGTAGATTTTCGAAAAACCCTGTTACACATTATTCTTTAGTTTTGGTTTTAAGTATAAATACTGAGTTTTGAGTTAATCGGATTGCGCGTTAAATTTTTTCCATACAAACTTTGAGAACCCCCAATTCCCCTTTATCATAATTTACTTAGATAAATATTCGTGCCAAGTTTCAAGTTTATTAACTCAAGGAATAAGATTTTTCATACAAACAATATCCCCCCTTTTTACCCCCTTAAAGGTCGATGAGGGCGTCATGGTGCCTTTCAAGCCACTCCTCAAAGTGCTAGGTGACCCTTTTTTTTTTTTTTTTTTTTTTTTTTTTTTGGTGGGTGTAAAATCATCGAATAACCCCTCCCGCTCTTGGGCAGAGCGAAAGGGAGTGTCAGACTTCTAGGTGACCCTTGGGTCGACTTTTCTTTCGCCGTCTTCCAACGAGGTTACAGTATTTGAGCCGCATGATGGTCTGAGCAGCCGCAACAGTACTCATTATAAGGATATATTATTCTTTTCCTGACTCGGAATCGGCTTGATTGCTTTTTTGGCTTAATATAACCAAAATATGTGCTGAATAACATAAATCTTTCCAGAAACGGCCATGGGAACCCAACTTGACGCTGACAAGTCCTCAAAAACTTTGGAATATAAATCCGCCATTTTGGAGATTGGAAACCTCCTACTGGGTCGCCTGACCAGGGTATGGCTCCATAACGAATACCTGTTCCGAAAATTTCCGATCGGTAGAAGGTTCGAGAATTGTCTAGAAAAAGTCCATTCTTTCGCTGATGACGTCATAATGGAAAGGAAGAAGAATTGGAAACCTGGGCAGGGTGACTTTACTGAAGATGACATTTCTGTTGGTGGAAAAAAGAGATATGCTATGCTTGATCTGCTGCTTGAAGCGGAGAGTAAAGGAGAAATAGATTTGGAAGGAATACGAGAAGAAGTTAATACGTTTATGTTTGAAGTAAGTTTTTATACCTTATTTAAAATCAAAATCAAAAGTCATGTATTCAAATTAGGCTGATAATCAGCACTTTTCGAACGTCAAAATTTACTTTACTCTACTTATTTACAAGAGACAGTCCCCCAAAACGCCCACCCTTCGGCACTTCCTAGTGTTTAGCTGGAAAAAATAAGTGACGGAACAAACTCCCCAGCAACACATTCTGTTGGTTATGTTGGTTAAAAGAACCAGACTCGATACAATAGTAAGGTGTAAGTTCATTTTAGAGTTACTACAGACACAAATCAATAATAAAACTTTATATAATTATAAACAATGTAAAAATAAAAAAGTACAAACCATTTAACATAAGATTACATCACGCCTTCACTAAAGGGTTATTTTTTTTTATTTGGGACAAGCCCGCCACTCTATTCTCAAACCACTGTAACTTCTGTAAGCCAGAATCAACAGTGGCAACCATAAGAAAAGCGCCGAGGCAGTGATGCCCGACAAAGTCCCAGAGAAGCAATTTAACTGTCTTGGATCCCGCAACGAAATTAATCAGAAAAGAATAGCGGAGGAGTAGGAAAAACATAAAGGGAAACTAAAGGCTTAGACAGAGAAGTACCCATTGGTACATCCATATTGCGCCAGTTATATTGAAGCCCTTTGTAATAAGGGTCGAGGCAATTGCCGTCAACCTGGCACAAATACATGTACTAGCAGTCCACACATTGGACCTTTTACTACCTACCTTACGACGACGCGAATATTTTCTTATGTAGTGAAGTTTGACTCACATCATCAATTCAATATAGATTCAACCATCCTTTACAAAAAAAAAAACATGGAAATCTGTCGAGCCGTTACGGAGGAGTGCGACAACTAACACTGTGACACGAAATGTTTTACGTATTAAACTTTCCATCCATATTTTCTTATCATCATCATATTAATGTTCCCACTGCTGAAACACAGGCCTCCTCTCGTTGAGAGGGAATGGGCCACGCGGGCCCAGTGCAGATTGGTAGATGTCACAAGTCTTCGAATTTTAAGTTCTGGACAAGGCCGGTTTCCCCACGATGTTTTCCTTCACCGTTTTTAAGAGCAGTGGTGATGAAATAAATTACACAAAGTAATGTGCCTGCCTGGGTTCGAACCCACGACCTACTGTTCGTAAGTCGGGGCCGCAACATTTATATTCATTACTCCACAACTCAATACTAAACTATGTTAAAGCTGTTAAATACAACTAAACTACACTCGAGAGCAATGAATCCGGGTCACTTAAAGAATCCTAAAAATCTCGGAAACTAAAAATGCTAGGTTAATGCAATAAATTGTATTTAATAGACAATGTAATACTCCTTAAATGAAGGTATTAAAACTTCTTAGTTATTGTAAAGTTATATCATAAAAAAATCAAATTTGAGAAAGGGCCACTTTCGAAGATGGAACTACGAAATTACAGCATTTGGTTTTGTTTTTGTTTGTAATCTGTCATTTATGTGGGTACATAAACCATGTTGATAGTGCTCTATATTCAAGCTGAAATTATGTCGCTTACGCCTGAAGAATGCACCAGAATACTTACAATGCTGGAAACCGGCCGGAGTCAGCGCGATACAGCCAGGACTGTCGGTGTGTCGCTGTCAACAGTACAAAGAGTTCTCCGACGTTACGAAGAAACTGGTTCTAACCTACGCAGACCAGGAACGGGCAGAACCAGGTGTACCACAGCACGAGAAGACCGATACTTGGTGAACACCATGCTTCGAAATCGCTTTCTCACAGGAACTGAACTCACAAATCAGTTTCGACGCCTCGGAGGAAGTAACCCAAGTGCATGGACAGTAAGACGTCGGCTTGCTGAATCTAACTTAAAACCCCTTAGACTTGCAAACGGCCCTAAACTGGAGCGTGGGCATCGTATTTCAAGACTAAGATATGCCCAGAGCCACGTAAATTGGAGTATTGAAGATTGGTCAAAAGTTATGTTTTCCGACGAATCAAAATTTATGCTCTACAAGCACGATGGAAGACACAGAGTATATCGAAGACCAGGGGAAAGATTCAAGCAAGCATGCATCGAAGAAAAAGTAGCCTACGGTGGTGGGTCTGTACTTGTGTGGGCCGGAAATTCTTCTGAAAGTCGCACAGAGCTGGTGATCATAGAAAACGGCTCTTTAACTAGCGTAAGATATGTGGAAGAAATCCTCAATGATCACGTTGGTCCATTTATGGTCAATTTAGGTGAGGATGCTATATTTATGCATGACAATGCCCGACCTCATACAGGTAGGATTGTGAATGACTACCTTCAAGAGATGAACATTACTCGTATGGAGTGGCCAGCGCGCAGCCCGGATATCAACCCGATCGAGCATGCTTGGGACGAGCTAGGCAGATGCGTAAAACAACGAAACCCTCCCCCAATCACGCTTCGTGAGCTCAAAATTGCTCTCACAGAGGAATGGGAGAATATTCCCCAAAATCGTATAAGGAACTTGGTGTACAGCATGCCAAACCGCGTAAACGCAGTAATGGAAGCACGAGGAGGCAATACGAAGTATTAAAATTCAAGAAAATCGTAATAAAGTTCAAAAATTTCATGTTTCCTATTTTTGTTTTAAGGAGAGATCAGCAGTTTTTTTCTTTATGTAATTTTGTGCTAATAAAATGTATGGTGACTCATATTTTTTTTACTTTCATTTAAGGAGTATTACATTGTCTATTAAATACAATTTATTGCATTAACCTATAATTTTTAGTTTCCGAGATTTTTAACATTCTTTAAGTGACCCGGATTCATTGCTCTCGAGTGTATGTTAAAGCTGTTTAATGTGTAAAATTTATTCCTTCGCGTTTTTATTACTGTTCTCTTTCTGTATCCTTAACCAGTTATAAACAAACTCGTCTCTTAACATGAATTAAGCGAAAACAGGGTTCCTGCAGCAACTTTGTCATTTTTTTCTAAAATAATTTCGTGTAAATGGTCGAACTTTTTCAACCATATTTTTTGTGACATTGATCTCGTCTAAAATAATGCATATTTATTTTTGATTCGCTGAAGATCTTAATTTATTTGCAAAAGTTTCAACTTTTAGAGAAATTGGAGTAGGTACTTATTATAACTTTACTAGCCGATGTCCGCGACTTTTTCTTCTTGGTTTTGATATTTGACTAAAAAAATTTAGAGATATAAAAAATAGATTACGACCGATTCTCAGACCTACCGAATAAACATGCAAAAATTTCATAAAAATCGGTCAAGCCGTTTCCGAGGAGTAAGGAAACTAACATTGTGACACGAGAATTTTATATATAAGAACAGGAAGATAACAGGAATTTGATTGATGTATACTCGTATTAAATTATTTCATTTTGTTTTGTGTTTTTAGGGCCACGACACTACAGCAATGGCTATTGTTTTTGGACTGATGTTGATAGCAGATCACGAGGAGGTTCAGGTACATTCATTTAATTCAATTTATTTATAGCTACTGGTCCATTAAGTCGTTTATGAAGGGTGGCCTACCTATCTCACTGAAACGCAAGCTCGTCGACATGTGTATCCTGCCTATCCTTACCTATGGCGCACAGACTTGGTCTTTGACGGAAGCTCAGAAGTCCAAACTCAAGGTTTGCCAAAGAGCGATGGAGCGTAGCATTTTAAATATCAAAATCACCGATCGAATTCGTAACACCAAAATACGCTCCAAGACAGACATTGCCGATGTTGGCGATAAGTCTGCGAGGTTAAAGTGGGACTGGGCGGGTCACATTTCCAGGAGAGGTCAGGACAGATGGGCCAAAACCGTCACACACTGGGTGCCTGAAGACGGTCGTCGTCACCGAGGCAGACCCAAAAAACGATGGCGTGACGATTTGGACTCATTCGTGACTGATTGGCCAGAGAAGGCACAACACCGAGAGAGCTGGAAAGAAATAGGGGAGGCCTTTGCCCAGCAGTGGGACAAAATAGGCTAACGAAAAAAAAAAAATATTATAGGAAATATTTTCTTTTTTGTAACTAACTTAACAACTAAAATTAGCTGCAAATATCACCTCTTTTCTTTTTTGGAGTTTGGGAAATCATCTAATGACTCTTCCCGCTCTGGGCAGAGTGAAAGGGAGTGTCAGACTTCTACTGACTAAAAACCACCCATGTTCTTTCTTAGCCTTTTGTGTCCGAGGCTTCGGTATCTCTTTCAAACAACCTGCAGCCGCGGTAGAAGGTGTGTACACACCTGACTTTCCCAGAAAGTAAATCGATAGCTATCTAGGTTGTAGGTTTCTTAATCTCGTCTGTAGGAAGCTCGCTTTATCTTATCTTAATTAAATACTAGTTAAGCTCAAGTGACACATCGTTTGGTGGCGTACGTCGTAACATGTTTGCCGTCACGTTTTCATGATGTGGGTAAATAAATAGTAAAAGGGAACTTAATTATGGGAGAAACTAAACTTGGATTAACTTTTAAGTATATTTGTAATATTAATTTACTTGGGAACAATACAGAGTAATTGATAATTCGATCGGACGACGAAAAAACCAAAACGTAAGAAGATTTTTTAAAAAAGCATGTATCTCCGATGAGGTCCGAGCACAGAGATCGTAAGGTCACAGGACACGCACTGCGCTTGCCGGAATCCTTACTTCCTTACTAGCTAGTTAGTTCAGTCTTTAGGATTGAAGTTGAATACAAGTAGGCCTTTGGCCTATTCACTTTTGGTATAGAATGTAGTTTTTTCATGACGGTTATTGTTCTGTGTGACGGATGATATGGGAAGACAGGAGGTGATTGCTGAGATGACGAGTAATTGAGAAGTGAGCAAGAAGGAGACGACTGCGCCGACCCCAAATAAATTGGGATAAGGGTATGCGAATGGTGATGATTAAATTGCTATGAATTGAATTACCTCTTTAAGGGCCGGTTTTTCAATCGCCAGTTAACATTTATCTGGCGAATAAGTTTATTATTTTGACAGTTTTTGGATAGACAATCTGTCAAAACATCACATTTATTCCTCAGGTAAAAGTTAACTGGCGCTTGAAAAACCGGCCCTAAAAATACGTAAAGTGATAGGTAATTGGCAGGTGACAAGCTTTGGACGGAAGATAGAATTATGTTATTCTATAGGCATTCATATTTAAGCTACTGGTTAGCATATGTATAGTTTAACTGTGAATATGTTAATAATAATTATATCGCTTTAGTCTTATCCAATATGGCATGTTAATGAATGTACAGGGCACCATGTCTTCTCCCCAATATGTTGCAATCTAACCGGATGGCACCTGTTTTAAATGGAACGATGATACGACTACGAGGGACTAAGGTGGTAAATCACATTAACGTCAAGCGTAACCAGTGGTTACTTTTTCACTAAACCCTAAAATGTCGCCACAAAGAAAGTCAGTCAAAAAGCTCTATTAAGTTTTAATACCCCTGAATAAGAACGCTATCTGCTAATCCAAGCTTACCAGGAGAGCACAAGTTAAGCTGAGATTAAAATCTTCCTTGAAGGAAAAGTTTTGAGCTTTTTCTTTCAACGACTTTCTTTTTACTTGAACTTGGCTTCGTCAATCTTATCTTGTGGATCGTTTGGGTTGCCTCCCGTTTTATTGCCGTCGTACATTTTAGCGATACGCAAACGAAAAAACTTTAGGCTTTTTCGGGAAATTTATCGTGTGAATTCGTGCCTTTTACTGTACTTAGGCAAATCTTACGTAGTGTTTCAGATCGTTACATCGTGCAGTCAGAGGGATCGTGACACATGATCCTACGTCATCGCAGCGCCCCGCCTTACGCTAGGCCCTTGACAATATTGGGGCATACATCGGTCATTTCTATTTTTAACCCACTCAAAATTATATTGTCTTCACATCGAAGAGTTTTATTCAGTTGAGACCACCAGCATCACAACTGGAGCTTGACACTCAAACACGTAGGTTTATATAAATCCTGAAGGCCACGATAGTAGCTGTTCCCTGAGAGAAATAGAAAACTAAGTGGATTAAAGAATTACTGAGATAGGAAAAGTTCCCGTCGGGGTTGTTGTAAGAGATACCGCGGCCTCGACATAAAAGGCTAAGAAGGAACGTGGGTGGTTTTTAGTCAGTAGAAGTCTGACACTCCCTTCACTCTGCGCAAGAGCGGGAGGGGTTATTTGATGATTACCCAGCCCAAAAAAAAAGATAGAACAAGTTAAAATATGGTTGAAGTTGTTTCGCAAACAGAACTTTGTGTGGTTTTTAACGTTGTTTTTATAAAAGCATTTATTTGTTTAGAAACTATATTGCTAATAGAGGATTATTGACAGGGCTGAAGGTAATATGTGACATTACAGGCATAGGTCCACACCTGTCCCTATGCATAGTATAAGCACAGGTGTGCCTGCTTATGTTAGGTTCCTAGCACACGGCGTATTTTAAACGCGCAGACGACGCGCAGATGACGGGCGTAACGCGTTTCAAACGAGATTTGAATGCAACCATGTAACCTAAGCACACGGGGCGATCGTGAAACGCGCGTCTACGCGCTTGCAACTGCCAACTACTTACAACTCTTTGTCCGCGCTTCAAACGAGTTTCTACGCTTCATACGTGCGTTTAATATCTATAAAAACGCAAAAATCAGCATCTACGGCGCCGTGTCCTAGGGGTCTTAGGTAAGGCACCATTCCCTTACTTAAACTACTGTAGAAAGAAAACACTACATCAACCACGATGTACGTATATGTACGTAATTTTGATTTATCCTTACAGGATAGAATATATGAAGAAAGTCAGAAGATCTTGGGTGAATCTGACCGTACTCCAACCATGTCTGACCTGGCTGATATGAAGTATTTGGAAGCTGTTATTAAGGAGACCCTGAGGCTGTATCCTAGCGTGCCTTTCATAGCTCGGGAGATCACTGAAGACTTTACGCTGGGTAAGAATTTATTTAGTTTCTGATTGGCTAGTCGATCTTGTGGTCCCGAGTGCGGCTGCTAAGCATAAGGTCCTGGGCACAATTCCCGGACCGAGCAAAGTGTTATTGTGTTTTCCATCAGGAATGTCGGTTAGCCCCTTTTTACGTGGGACTTATACAATGTGGAGCAGGACGATTGACATTCCTCTAAACCACGTAAAGAAAGGCATGCTCTTGACCCGTATACAAAAAATCAATCAAATCCAATGACTACTTTAGCCACAGGAAATTATTTTTCATTTTCTTATTTTTCAACATGATGTAGATCGGAGTCCGTAATAATAGGTAAACATTGTAAGGTCAGGAACCTGTGCAAAAACCTACGATTCTATTCTCAACGTCTCAATACGCTTGAAAGACAGAGAAAGGTGTCATACGATCCCACTCTGACGCGCCCCGCACACTCCCACAAAATACTACAATTATAAAGAAAAAGTAATATTACTTACGCAAATAATGCATTAGTGGTGCATAGAAAATTGCGAGTGTGTGTGTGAGCGGAATTTTTTTCGGCAAAAAGTCCTTGACTCGGTAACTATGTCAGTCAGTGCATAGCGGCGCCCTTTGAGGAGAGCACACGCCTACTTTTTTTATCACAAGACGAGCCGCGCGCGCATTGTCGTGATTTTATGAAAAGTTTGTTGTTATTGTGATTAAAGACGATTTATGATATTTGGATTAGTGCATAGGTTACTGTGACTTATTGGTGTTAGTGTAATATTAGTTATTTAGGCATTTATTAGGTAGCTAGTTTTGTGATTTAGGTTAAGTTAGTAAGTTTTTTAGTTTAATTATGCCTCAAATAAGGTACACAGCTGCCGAGTACACCGACATGGTACTTATGTACGGAGAATGTCAACAAAATGCGGCTTTAGCATTGCGTAGATATCGGGAGAGATATGGTAACACAAGAACGTGCCCTACCAACAGCCGTGTTTTTACCCTGGCCGTTCAGAGGTTACGAGAGAATCGGCCTTTGGTTCCTCAAGGAGAGGGCGTGTCTTCAAATTCAAGTATCGAGGACCGGGTATTACAACATTTTGAAAACAACCCGACTTGTAGCCTCCGGAGAGCAGCGCGGCGGTTTCAAGTGAGTCACAGAACTGTCCATAGAATTTTGAAACGGCATGCACGGCGACCTTACAAGTTCAGAAAAGTTCAACAACTGTTCAACTGTTTAACATCCAGAGATATGCCAGTCAGAGTGTTATTTTGCCGATGGCTTCTCGACAAAATATCAGACGACCCTGACTTCCTATTCAATATTATGTGGACAGATGAGAGCACTTTTACAAGAAATGGAGTTTGGAATAGACAAAACCTAAGATATTGGAGTAACGAAAACCCGCGCCTAAGTCGAGAGTCTTCATTCCAGTACCGGTTTTCACTAAACGTCTGGGCTGGAATTCATAGGAACAAAATAATAGGTCCAGTGTTTATTGATGGAACATTAAATGCAGAGAAATTTTTAGAACTTCTTAGTGGCCCAGTGTCAGACTATACGGACGATTTACCTTTGGACGTGTATGAACGACTGTGGTACCAATTGGACGGTGCGCCCGCCCATTCCGTAATGCCTGTTAGACAGCGACTAACGGATATGTTTGCGAGTCAGTGGATTGGCCGTTTTGGACCTATTCGATGGCCAGCACGGTCACCGGACCTGACGCCACTGGATTTCTTTTTGTGGGGGGCCGTAAAAAACAAGGTGTATGCACGAGAAGTGAACACTGTGGACGAGTTAAAAATTAAAATAATTAATGCCTTCGACGAACTTAAAAGAATGGCAGATGGGGACTTGTTAAGACGAGTCCGTGAAAATTTAATAAGACGATGTCGCTTGTGCATAATGAAAAACGGGGGACACTTTGAAAATTTAAAAATTTGACTGTTGATGATTTAAAATTCTGATTGTAATGTGATTTTAAGTGATTAATTATTCAATCAGTGATCTTTTATTAATTAACAACTCGCAACTTAGTGAGTTTATGCCGCTGATTTGTTGTTCTCCGATAAAAAGTACCTACGCCCAACATCGCCGCCGCTCGCTGCACCCCGCGCACTAGGTCAGTGACTTTTCGTAGTTAAAGCGTGTTTACTTTTTATGCAGTTGATTCTGCTATTTATTTTGTTTGAAAATTGCAATTTTTAAATTTTCCACTAACTACTAATCTTCGTGTTTTAAAATGTTTCGATGGACTAGTACAGTGCTAGTTTTAATTTAATGTCGTAGTTCCAGATCCACATTGTATATAACTGGCGTAATGTGGGTACCTATACTATTAAGGAAACCTCAACCTAATCCTTCGGAGATTACAGGCGTGATGTTAAGAATATATTTACTTATCACTTCTAACTCTTAACTAGTTTAAAATTTTAATAGACTAGATGTATGAAAGTGGACGAAACGGGAGTACCTTTGTAAGGACCGGATATTTACTGTGCGTTCTGTAGTTTATGCCTTTTTTTTTTTTTTTTTTTGTGGGTGTAAAATCATCGAATAACCCCTCCCGCTCTTGGGCAGAGCGAAAGGGAGTGTCAGACTTCTACTGACTAAAAACCACCCATGTTCCTTCTTCGCCCTCTATGTCGAGGCCGCGATAACCAGTGGACTGTAGTTTATGCCTTCGAGAGACAAATGAGGTGACAGAGCAAAGGATGGTCTTTCTAAAATTTGAATCCTAATTTGTTAGCTTGTTTCACACACGTGTCACTACGCGTTAAGTTTGCTCTCAAGAATTTGGTAGTTATCTAAAAAAAAAAACGAATTAGTCCGTCAAATAGATAACCAAAAAATATTGGACACTTTTTTTTTCTTTTTTCACGTAAGCAAACAATGAAGGCGATACAGTGCTTTGAAAAGTTGTGTGACGTTTTATTCTAAGACATTAATATCACCGGTCAGTGACGCCATCAACTCCCACTCAAATCTTTGACGCGTTTTATCTTCGTCAATTTTTATTGATTTGATAAAACAAAAAATACGTATCCAATATTTTTTGATAATCTTTTTTTTAAGTCAGTAAATATCCCTTTTCTCAATTACAAAGGAAGCGACATGTTTGTTTAATTAATCTTATTACAATGAATCAAAACTTTGTTTTAAAAGTGGAAAAATCTCCTCTACTCTCCGAGCCGGAATGTGTTAACAGACCCTTTTTTTTTGGCGTATAGGAAATCATCAAATAACCCCTCTAGTCTAATTTTTTGTCAATTTGTTCTGTCCTGTGTGCAACCATACTTTTTCATTCTTTCTTTCTCCCGCACTCGGGCAGAGCGAAAGGGAGTGACAGACTTCTACTAACTAAAAGCCACCCATGTTCCTTCTTAGCCCTTTATGTCGAGGCCGCGGTATCTCTGGCGAACAACCTGCAGCCCCGACGGGTGTTAACAGACCCTTAGTCCACATATTTTAGGTGAAAACTTTGATTGTGTTTGACGGTCTTAAATACTTTTAGATACACTGTTTCACTTTAATTTGAACCGTTTTTTTACCAATTTGCATTTTTGCTATTAGTTGTGCTACTGAAAATTAATTCGCCTATTTCAGATGAATGAAAACGCATCTTAATTGGGATTTACTTAACAAATTTTATTTTTAATTTAAAAGTATTCCTCGTTAATTTATTCGTCTTCAAAGAGAAAAATCCTAAATAATAATCTCAAACAGATTCCGTCAGAAAATCTTTTCGCCACAAGAACATACTCGTAGTTCACTTACTTAAACTAAGAAAAATAATATCTGTTAGTAATAAACATAGTAGTTTTTGTTTCTCTCTCTTTTATTGTCAACTGATCTTCTAATTATTAATCAATCATTTATCAATCCTCTTATTTCCATAACAAGACTCCTAACTTAACTCATATTCGTCCAGTCATCCAGTCTTTGCGAAAGGTCAAGAAAGTTTACCGATGTAACTTAATATTAGGCCGAAGATGTCCAAGATATTTTAACGAAACGTGACCAATAAACGGAAGGATCCCCTTAAACCCAACAACAAAAATATCGTCTCAAAGACGTCTACTAATTTTTTCGCTCATCCCTGTTTTATTTGGAGCGTGGAAAATCATCAAATGACTCCTCCCGCTCCGGGCGGAGCGGAAGGGAGTGTCAGACTTCTACTGACTAAAAACCACCCATGTTCATTCTTAGCCCTTTGTGTCCGGCTGCGGTATCTCTTTCGAACAACTCACAGCCCCGACAGGCGTCGGCCCTTGCGAGCCCCCTACAATGTTGCTGAAATCTCTTTGAGGCGCGCGTGGAAAAGCCTGGGTCCTCTGAGGCTCTTGGGCCCCAACTGGAGGGGTTCTTTAGCGCATGCATGGAAAGAGGCCAGTTCCCGCTTCGTTGGAAGACGGGGAAGCTGGTCCTCATCCAGAAGCCGGAGCGCCCTGTGGACTCGCCGTCCGCATACCGGCCCTTTGTGCTGCTCGACGAGGTGGGCAAGCTCTTTGAAAGAGTAATTGCAAACCGCCTCGCCGAGCACCTGGAGGGAATGGGTCCGGATCTTGCGGAACACCAGTTTGGTTTCCGCAAGAGGCGCTCGACGGTGGACGCCATCATGCGCGTGAGAGCCCTCACGACGGGGGCTGCGGTCTCTCGGGGCGGTGTGGTCTTGGCGGTGTCTCTCGACATCGCCAACGCCTTTAACACTATGCCCTGGAGCTGCATTAGGGAGGCACTCCGGTATCACCGGGTGCCGACCTACCTTCGTCGTGTGGTCGGGGACTATTTGAGCGACAGGGCTGTCATCTACCCTGGTCAGGACGGACAGTGGAACCGGCGAGAGATGTCGTGCGGTGTTCCACAGGGATCGGTTCTGGGGCCGCCCTTGTGGAACATCGGTTACGACTGGGTGCTGCGCGCCGACCTCCCTAGCGGCGTCAGCGTGGTCTGCTACGCGGACGATACGCTGGTGCTAGCTCAGGGTGGGTCATACGAGGCGGCGGCCGACAGTTTGACACGCGGGGTTGCGATAGTCGTAGAGAGGATCCGGCAGCTGGGTCTCGAGGTGGCGCTTCACAAGTCGGAGGCCATGGGCTTCCATGGATGTGGGAATGCGCTGCCGTCGGGATCCCAGTTAATGGTGGGAGGGGTTCCCATCGGCGTCGAGTGTACTTTGAAGTACCTAGGACTCGTCCTCGACAGCCGGTGGAACTTCGTGGAGCACTTCCGACGTTTGGCTCCCAGACTGGAGCGGGCCGGGGCTGCCTTTAGGTGGCTCTTGCCCAATCTGGGGGGGCCAAACGCCTCCTGCCGGAGGCTCTACGCGGGGATCGTGCGGTCCATGGCCCTTTACGGGGCGCCGGTGTGGGCGCCTGCTTTGAGGAAGCGGGCCGCCCACTACCTGAACGTGCCCCAGAAGGTCATGGCCGTAAGAATGGTACGGGGGTACCGCACGATCTCCCGCGAAGCGGCGAACCTCCTTGCCGGATTGCCGCCGTGGGATCTGGAGGCGATAGTCCTCGCGCGCCTGCATCAATGGCGCGCGGAGGCGCTGCGCCGGGGGGTCACTCCGCTGCCGCGGCAAATTGCTGCGCGGCGGACAGACCTCCGGTGCGATCTCATGGCGACATGGAGACAGCGACTGACGCAACCCCGTGCAGGGCACGCCACGATAGTGGCGGTCGTCGGGGGTCCCGCGATGACCTCCGGCCACCGTAGACGCGGGCCTGTGGACGGTGAGTGATGGGCTAACTCGCCGTCCGTCCGTCTCACGACGAAAACAGGCCGTGTCGACGGCGCGTTCGTGTTCCACGCGCGCCTCAAAGAGATGTCAGCAACATGGGAGGGGCCCGAAAGGGCCGACGCCTGTCGGGGCCGCGGGTAGTCCAACGGTTATCGCGGCCTCGACATAGAGGGCGAAGAATGAACATGGGTGGTTTTTAGTCAGTAGAAGTCTGACACTCCCTTTCGCTCTGCCCAAGAGCGGGAGGGGTTATTCGATGATTTTACACCCACCAAAAAAAAAAAAAAAAAGGCGCGCGTGGAACACGAACGCGCCGTCGACACGGCCTGTCATCGTCATAGAACGGAAGGACGGTGAGCTGGCTTATTACTCACCGTTCACAGGCCCGCGCCTCCGGTGGTTGGAAGACACGTGGCCTCCGACGCCCGGAGCGTCTCCCGCCAGCAGCGGCTGAAACAGGCCGATAGGAGAGGTCGTTTGCTGTCTCTTTTGCCCAATAACTCATTCTTGGCATCACGGGTTTAATGTGTTCAAAGTATGCGTACAGCTTTCGTTCTTTTCATAACCAAATAATTTCATTTTTCATTTCATTATTAATTTGTAAACCTCATAGTAACAACATTGGCTTAATTTTTCGTTTACCTTTTAAAAAGTAATCAAAACTTCGAGAGATTGACATACGAGTACATCTAAGTATGTCTTGAAATAAATTGTGAGAGTATATCCAACGTAATATTTCCATTACGTTGGATATACTTTTACATTAATCCTTTTTTGTGAGCATAAATATGATAAATTGAGTATAGATTTTTAACATATCAGTCAGTACATTAAATTAAGCACTAAAATCACACAAAAATACAAAAATATAGGTAGAAAATCATCCGTAATTAAACTGAAAGGCATTCATTCCGATCACCTTTTATTGTAGACCATACCAGACAAGACATTTAAGAAATTGAGGAGAAAGCTCTAACTTTTTTATCTCTAGCTCTAAATCACAGTGATTTATAAGATCTTAAAATAAAAATATAGTTTAATAACTTATAGGTAAATAGCTATCAATACTACATTAGCAATGTAGCAATGTACAAATGCATCCATTAGCACCATTTTCAGTGATTCAAAATGTCAAATAAAGTCGTTTCTCAGCAATCATTTTTGCCTAAAATCACTTAGTTTGATGTACGGAATGCTTGGTTGACGGCTAAGGGTCCTTTTACACCTTGTAAACGCCCCGTACGCGGCCTAATGCCATCCGACATGACTAGGCGATGCGTCTCAGCTTCTCAAGCGAAATGAGAACGTGACATTTGTTCCCTCCGCGTCGCAAGTCTCGTCTCTGTAACTGGTGACATGTTCTAAGCAATTTCTATAATTGGATTTCCTTGTAGTCGCAGTCGCGAATAACGCAATAAACATTCTTTAATTATTCTTACACAATTACCTCTACTGAATTATCAGTAGTTAGTAGTTTTAAATAGTACTCTAATATTTCGCCAGTTATATTTTAGTTCGATGTATTTGTATGTGAGACGCACGGGACCGGTCAATATGGACACAGGATGCCGATTTCCAGGAGGGGACGTCTTTTGGATGAAATGATGATGATGATGATGATTAGGGGATACTTAAGCTTATTGCCGTTCGGTCACATTTCTAGCGAGAAATTCCTGATGGAAAAACAAAATAAGTCTTTGTCTGAATTTATACTCATTATTCGCGCTGACGGCCATTAGATAAACGAGCCAGTCAAATATAAAACTGTTGAAAACATGAAATAAAGCATTTCTGGTTTACTTTTAAACATGCGTTTCTGTTGGTCACATTTTTTAAAATCCGTAGAACTTTTGTTCATGGAGGCAAAAATCAATTTCTACAGTATATTTTTATTTAACAGAGGGTTAACATTATTTAAAAGATACCCTTACATAATAAAGGTTTACGGTGAATAAACTTTAAAATTTTAATTTTGCAGCCCGTGACTAAAGTCAGTCATTATTGTTTATTTTTGATAACGCACTTATTTAAAAAATATACATACAAATTGCAATAAAGAAGCTTAACGGCCATCAGTGAGCTTAACCCAGAAATGGACTTTATTACAGCAAAGCATACTTACGTATACAGACTTGAATAAACAAACAGCGATAAAAATACACTTCGTTTCCAAAACTATTATAAAAAATAATTTTATTTTAAGCGGTGGCCCAGTGGTGGAGGTACCGACTTACGAACAGTAAGTCGTGGTTTCGAACCCAGGCAGGCACATTACTTAGTGTAATTTATTTCGTCACCGCTGCTCTCAAAATGGCGAAGGATAACATCGTTAGGAAACCGACATGTCTTAGAATCAAAAAGTTCGAAGACATGTGACATCTACCAATCCACACTGGACTCGAAGAAGAAAACGAAGAAGAATCTCGCGTGGTGGAAAATTATAGGCTGATGATGTGATATGTGATGATGATGAAAGCCAAGATCATGGAGAGAAATGTTCATTTCTACTCATTTCACCAAAAAAATCTAATTAGTCAGTCTGTTAGATTATCGAAAAATATTGGATAAGTACATGATTTTTGTTTTATAAAATTAATAATAATAATAATTTATTTTTCAGAAAAATACACATTTTAGGTTCACAAAAAAAACGATTGTCTAAATAAAAAAAAAATTAAAATGGTCTTATATAAAACGTGTCAATGATCATGAGTTTGGCTTTCGACGTCACTTTGTGGGTAAAAAAGTACTAACCTTGTGACGTCACACGCGACTTTTCGAAGCACTGTATCGTCTTTGTCTTTTGTATAAGTAAAAAAAAAAATTCGTGTCCATTCGTTTTTGAAAATCTATCTGACCGACTAATTAGATTTTTTTTGGTGAAATACCCTATTTTGGAAAAGTGACTATTTATCTTTTTTTTAACTAAAATTACCCGGAAGAAACTTGAAAGCCAAGACGCAAAACCGTACAAAAAGTGTATTTAAAAGGGACCTACAAAAAATGTATTTAAAAGGGACCTACACTCAGCATGGAGTGGTTGAAAGTTGGAGAAGAGGGAGGAGGAGAAAGACCATTAACTTCATATTTTTATTTATTTATTTATGTACAAAACACAAAAATAAAAGGTACGGGTAAGGGAAACACAAAAGGTACTGCTTATTTCAAAAGAAATTTCTTCCAGCAGACCTGCGAGAGGAAAATTAAAAATATTGCCTTTACTAATAATTTCTCCTGTTTCGCGGGTGCATTTACAAACAATTAAACTCAAATACACAAACCAAACACCCAGACCCGAAACAACTATCTGTAGGCCATACAAATATTTGTTCCGTTCAGGGATCAAACCCGTGTCAAGCAGCGCAGCAGTCCAATCATTCAGCTACTGCGCCAACCGTGCCGTTAAATATACGTCTGTTCTAAAAGTTTTTGAATGATTATAAAACACCTAAGTCTAGGTAGGTATCAATCGAGACAGGTCAAGAGGTATCCTAATCCCAAAACAATGGAAAGTGTTCACGGTTCCAGTCACCGTATCCCACGAATGACGATGCTCTGTTATCTAAATACATATATGTTTAAAATTTCCTGAACAGTTTTTCTATCGTCTTGCTGATTGTTTTATATTTTTAAGATGAAATGAGCCGATCGATCGACGAAAAAAACGTTTTGGAAAAAAGCTTCCGACTTCCGAAAGTAAAGTAATTTGAGACTGTTTAGTGTGTTTTTGGAAGACGGTTTTGTTTTTTGGATGAAGTTTTTTATAATAACCCTTTTCAGTTAAATTACAAGTCATGTCAACAATGTCAAAAGTACTGATGCCATTTTTAAGATTATTTTTCAACAAATATAATAAAAAATACAACCAAATTAAAAACGACCTCTTTTTTTTTGAAAACTTTTAAAAACAAGATCGACATCGGATTTTTTTTTTTTTTACAATGGCTAACTTTTTACAGCCATATTTAAACTAAGTTTTGTAAAAGAATAGAATAGAATAGAATAGAACAGAATAGAATATATTTTATTGTAAAAACATTAGTATACATCAAATAATATGTGTAAGGACTTAAAATAACATATAGATCTGCATGTTTTGCCATTTATGGCATACAAAATAACATTTGTACGCCATACATTTTCATTTAAAATCACACAACTCCAACTCCAGGGACTACGTATGTAATAATTCGTTTCATGCGTACGTGCGTGATCGGACAATTATTTAAAATAAATCGCTTGCGAATTTTGCTATGACGTGCACTCGTGCGTAATAGCCAGTCGTCGGTTTTAATCGCTTTGAAACAAAATAATAGGTATACCTGAAGTTTTAAATTGTTTGTTAGTCCCTTCTCAATTAAAATAAACGCAGCGTGTATCAGAGAGATGTGCGACAGGTCATCCAACTGAACAACATTTTTTGTGGGACCAACATCGTAATCACGAATAAATAAACAGCTTTGAATGAAATTGCTACAGTTTTATAATCTGTGTCTCATCCACAAATATGAATAGACAATTTTATACACGCTTTAACGTATTATACACCCCATGGGTATGTTACAGTGATACAAAACACAATTTGTAAGAACTTCTGTTACCTGTGACAAACAATAAATTAGTGAATTATGTATGAATTATGAATGACGTTGTTAACAGACTCTTCAAGGAGTTATCAACCAAGCATTCTGTACTGATGTACAGGATGCTTGGTTGATAACTCCTCCGTTGATACGCAAAATTGCTGCTGGGAATCAACCTTTGTTTTGGGTTGAAATATCACGTTTGGCAGTGTATTATATTATTGTATTATATTATTATTTCAATATCTCATTTTCATAAAAAATGCTGAATAGTATTTATGGAGGAATATTCATTATTATTTATTTTATTATGAGCCTGATGTGTCCCACTCCCAATGCAGGCAAAGGTCTCTCTTCCTTCTTTCCATTTTACTCTCTTAATAGTTGTTTGTCATTTACCAATCCTTTTGATAAGAGTTCAGTTCGTCACGACATTTTATCTCATCTATATAGTAAAGTTGTAAAATTTAAAACTTATAGGAAAACTGGAACTTAGCACCCTAATATATCCGTAAAAAGAAGATTCCCTGGAATAGTCTAGAATAAAGATATTGCAACTACGGGGCGAACAAGTGACTTTCGGCTGCATTAAGGCTCATTTTACATCCAATATAAGTTATCAGTTAATCGCTCACCAAAACTGCGTGGTCCAATTATAACAACTCCTTTAACCAACTTTGAAAGTTATTAATGTGAGGTCGATCTGGCCAAACTTTATGCTGTAAATCATTTTACAAAATTAACTTACAAATACCTTTCCTATTTATTCATCAACATTCACCCTTTATTTCAAACTCTTAACACGGTTTGAAGTTTTGTAAAATTACTTGATAATTAAAATTTTGAGTAATTTACTCGTAAGTATTTTAAAACACGACTCCTTAAATGTGCTTTTAAAGCTATTTAGATCAGAGGTAAATCGGGGATCGTGGAAGGTGCATTCGTTCCCATGATCCCCTGTGCAAGTTTGAATTAGGAACACTGGGGTGGTTTTTAGTCAGTTAGAGTCTGACAGACCTAGGGATCTTTCTCGCCCTACATCCATGAGAATTTTCCATCAAAAAGGAGTAGGCTACATAAAAACATTAGAAGGAATTCCTGGAAAATTGTTTCTAGTCACTTTTTGACATCTCATCTTCAGTCTATAATGTTCCCACTGCTGGGATTCAGGCCTCCTCTCTGGGAGAGGGATGGGCTATAATCCACCACGCGGGCCCAGTGCGGATTGGTAGATGTCACATGTCTTTGAATTTTTGTTCTAAGACATGCCGGTTTCCTCACGATCTTTGCCTTCACCGTTTTGAGAGCAGCGGTGATGAAATAAATTACACAAAGTAATGCGCCTAACTGGGTTCGAACCCACGACTCACTGTTCGTAAGTCAGGGCCGCTAAAAAGCTAAAGCTGCTCTATCAATATCTAAGGATATAAAATTCTTTCACACTTGCCTTGTGCCCAACATAAACACACCTTATAATTTATCACACCTTTAATTTCCAAAGTGCAAGGCTAAAATTTAATATATCGCCAGTTATGTTCAAATACCATGTTATAATGGTGTCCAAGGCCAAAAAGGGTTTTTTTTTTCAATAAAGTTACTTTTAGATACGTTGTCCGCCCTCAAAAATGACAATATGAAATGAAGCTAATTGACCACATCGCGCTTAGTTACGCACCAACCTCTCGCACGACGCTACGTTTGTTCTTAATTTAAATCGTGTGTGTAAACCTGCATGAAACATAAAGAAAACAGGTATCAACAGGCATCCCGCTGTCATATTTTATTTCCCTTTCTTTACGCGTAAAAGTAGTTATCTAATATTTTCGCCGTTTTGAAGCGCCGCCATGTTAGTTCATGACGTGTCTTTATATAATACGTCACAAACTCGTGGCTCAGTTTTGTGTCGACATAATTTTGATTGCTGGAATAAGTATGTCTATGGCCACTTTGAGAAATTCCGTTTGCCTAAAACCTTTTTGTTAATTTCAGAGAACCTATCAGTGAAGAAAGGCTCGGAGGTGTCGATACATATCTACGATCTACACCGGCGACCCGATCTCTTTCCGGACCCGGATGCTTTCAAACCGGATCGGTTCTTTAGCGGCGCGCCCATGCATCCGTACGCCTTTGTACCGTTCAGCGCTGGACCCAGAAATTGTATAGGTAACGTTGTTTTTTTATTGAAATGAGGCTACTCTTGACCTCGATCATGCCTGATGAAAATCGGTGGATGAGGTCGATGAAGGAACGAGCTTACCCAAAAGATATCCTGATCACTCTTGCTTTGAAAGAAGACGGGTATTAAAAGGAGAAGTTACAAGAATGCTCCAATTCCGACTGCAAAGACAAGTATCTCAAAAAGTCGCTAAAAATACGTACAAAAAATATGTACTTCCGGCAATCATCCTTACTGGCTAGCACATTCAAAAATTGCTATATATTAATTCAGGGGCAGAATACCTATAATATACAATACGCCTATAATCGCCGAAGGGTTAAGCAGAGGTGGTCCGCGGGTTGTACACTAGTTATCGCGGCCTTGACATAGAGGGCTAAGAAGGAACATGGGTAGTTTTTAGTCAGTAGAAGTCTGACACTCCCTTTCGCTCTGCCCAAGAGCGAGAGGGGTTATTTGATGATTTTCCACCCGCCAAAAAAAAAAAAAAGGGTTAAGCAGAGGTGTAGATACTAATTGCTGTAACCACATGTCACCAGTATTTAAGTCTCATGCGATAATGTGCTCTAAGCCTATTGCCATCAACATAGCACAATAACACACACAGTGGCTGCAACAAAAAAAAAACCTGTTAAAAACTTAATAACAATTTGCCCGGCTACATGTGAATGTTCCTTTATATCGACTTTACTATAACATAAGATGAAAACGCTTTCAATCCTGAATTTTATCAAATAGGGGATCGGACTGAGTCAAAAAAATATAATTCTAATAAGTCCGTCAGTTAGATTATCGAAAAATATATGATACGTGTTTTTATCGTCGTGTGATTACGTTGTTTTTTGTTTTATCAAATTAATCAAAATTGACGAAGATAAGATGTGGTTGTGACGTCATTTGTAGGTAAAAATGTACTATTTGACGTTTTCGAAGAGTTCACGTGCTTTTGAAGCACTGTTTTGTCTTCATTTTTTGTTTATGTGAAAAAAGAAAAAATACGTGTCCAATATTTTTTGGAAATCTATCTGATTTACTAATTAGTTTTTTTTTGTCCGATCCCCTATTGCCTTTATTAAATTTAATTTTTAAATTGTCTACAATTTCTTCTTTTTGTAATTTTTTTATGCTTTAGTTTTCGTTAGAGTTATAAATTGTTCTAGTGAACGTGATAAATAATAATAATATTCCACAACTATCACACAACGCCATCTAGTCCCAAGCTAAGCAGAGCTTGTGTTATGGGTACTAGACAACTGATAAACATACTTATATATTTCTAAATACATGCATATTATAGATAAATTACACCCAGACACAGAACAAATGATCGTGATTGTCAGGGTCGTCAGATTTTAGAGAAAAATTTGGGTTCGAAAACGTTAGCTTTTTATTTTCGGTAACGGCTGAGAACTACGTGTTGTCACGTCTTATTTATTTTGGCATTCGAGTAAAAAAAAAATTCACGGCGTAGTATAGGGTTACGTGACCCATTGTTAGTTACGATTATTTTATACGAAACCAAGTTTTTAGCCTAGAAATTAGTTTATTTTCAAACATAAGAATCACTAATGCTTATATAATGTTTTAGATTTATGTTACAAAAATATACAAAAGAATTTTAATTGATTATGTTTTAAGCAATTGATTTATGTTTAATTAAGGTGATGGATGGTATTTGAAATAGAGACTTTGTACAATAAAATAATCCAATTCTATTCTTTTCTAAATATAGCACTCTATTGAAGATTTTATAAATGGTAAAAGAGTGACAATTCAATATGTTAAAAGGCTTTTTCTTATCAATTGTGTAAGATAAAGAATACAGAGATGATAAAGATAAATAAGCTATTGTAATGACTTATTTATTTTTAACAAAAGCTTAATATTGTATTTACATTGAGAATATTTCTATATTTTTATCCACACTCAAAGTTACTTATGAGTTTTTGGGGGTCCGTACCTCAAAAGTACAAAACGGAACCCTAGGATCACTTTTTGTCCGTCCATCCGTCCGTCTGTCTGTCTGTCAAGACCCTTTTTCTCAGGGACGCGTGGCGGTGTCAATCTGAAATTTATATAAAATACTGAAGTCTACTGTCCCTTAAAGCAGTGAAAAAATCAAACTTCAAAGCCAACGCAATCATAAGATACAGCCGTTTATGCCGCATATTTTTGCAAATTACCTACACTTGTAGGGGAATTAAAACCTACAGGGTACTTCTCGTGAACTCAGAATCTTGAAATTCGGTACAAAACAACGTCTTAAAGCACAGATTAAGAGAAAATTGTGAAAACCGTAAATTTTTAGTTTGTGGAACAGAAATGTAATAATGCTTTCTTTTTCTCATTTTACGTCCATTGTTAATGCGAGCGGACCAAACTAAATCTAAAAAACCAAAAAGAAATAACACTGCCAAAATATCTAGGTTTGTTATATTTTGAGTCGGTGATATGTTAATTTTAGAGTAAATTGTTAAAAATACAGAAATCTTCACAGTAAAAAGCTGAATAAATGATCCACGACATTGGGAGCCCTCTTTTTTTGCAAGTTTTAAATTAACTAGGCATATAGACAGACTCTTCATCATGTTAGACAATTTTACCTAGATCATCTGCCTAGCCTTTTCCCAACTATATTGGGGTCGGCTTCCAGTCTAACCGGATGCAGCTGAATACCAGTATTTTACATGGAGCGACTGCCTATCTGACCTCCACAACCCAGTTAATACTAGGTAATACGATACCCTTTGGTAAGACTGGATGTCAGACTTTCAGGTCACTGACTACCCGTAACGACTGCCAAAGATCTACATATATATGGCACCCGGGATCAACAGCTTAACGTGCTTTCCGAGGCACGGAGGAAACTCGGTATGTAATGGGCGGTCACCCATCCACAGATCGACCTAGGCAAGCGCAGCTTAACCTAAAGATCGACCCGAGTGGCAGTTCTTGTTAAGCCACGAGCTCCTCCAATTTTACCTAGATAAGATATAGAATAGAATAGAATATTTGTTTATTGGCTTTTAATTTAGGTATTTACAATAAGGTGGTTACATCATATCAAAGAATCCTTGTACAATCTACAATTTTGGCATGCAAATATTGATGCCGGTCATCATCAGCCATGAAGCAGCTACAACTGACTAAGTATTACTTACTTGCTTTATTTCTTTCTTTTCTATCCGTATGAGAACTAAGCGTGCAATGGGGTAGTTCACTGACTAAAAAAATATGATTTTGGTTAGTCCGTCAGTTACTCAGAGATACTTAATGATTACTTAAGCCGTCCCTTGTGTGTGATGGCCTAAGTAATCATTAAAGCTCTCTGAGTGCGGCAGTTAGATTATCAAAAAATATTGGATATTGGATATGTGTTTTCTCAAATTAATAAAAGTTGACGAAAATAAAACGTGTCAAAGATCATCAAGATCAAGATGTGTCGTTACTTTCTGGTAAAAAACGTACCAAACGTCACACGACTTTTCAAAGCACTGTATCGTCTTCATTTTTTGTTTACGACAAAAAAGAAAAAATATGTGTTCAATATTATTTGGAAATCTATTTATTTATTTAACTATTTATGTACACACAGTAGATAACACAGGAAAATTCTAATTCGGAAATCTATCAGACGGACTAATTAGATTTTTTTAGTCAACTACCCTATTTTGTGACTTGGTACCTATTGTGATAAAATAGGTCAATCAAATTGCACTATTTAGTTACTATACAAACTAGATTCTTTTTTAATGTCTAGAACTAAGTTCTTGAATTGCAACGGTGTAACGTTGTTGTTAAACAAATAAGCTTTCTGCGACAGTAAGTATAACATACTCATAGTCCAGGATCCCAAATCCCCCAGACATTACTTATTTTCACAGAAACAAAATGTATGGGATATTAAGCCGGGTACGCGAAGAAGTTGCTCCTGCATCATCTAGGTATTATTTATATCTGTGGACAAGTGACTTTCCAGACATGATATCTCACACGTTTTGTAGATATAGGTTACCTCCTACTCGATTAACGTAGGTGTGTAATAACTTATGTGAGTCATACCCATAAGTAGGTACTTAAGTTTTCTCTTTATTTGATATAAATAAAGGTGTTTATCCAGTATCTACACCAATATTAAAGAATAATAAAAAAAGAGAAAAGATTTATATGTTTGTGTGTACGTTTGTAATGAATAAACTCAAAAACTACTGCGCCGATTTAAAAACTTCTTTCACCATTAGAAAGCTACATTCACTCTGAGTATCCTGAGTAGGCTACTTTTTATACCTTTGTTCCCACGGGAATGGAAACTACGCGGGTGAAACCGGTGATGTAATGTTACACAGCATGTATTATACAAAGAGGCCATAATTTGTTGCGTACCTTCGTCTTAACAACTTTCTGTACGGTATCAACATCGCTACAACGATAATCGATTAAAATAATGATAATTATGACCCATACAAATCTTTATCTGGATTCGTTAGAGCATATTGATATTGTATCATATGTCTGTTGAAGGTTTGGGACGGGGTCTATACAAAATTTTCCATTGTGCTTTAGTTCCGTTCGTCTTGTCTAGCGGCGGATATGCTATGCTATGTCCAGCAGTGGAAGTCTTTCGGCTGAAATGATGATGACGGCACGGTTGGCGCAGTGGCTGAGCGATTAGACTGCTGCGCTGCGTGTCGCGGGTTCAATCCTCGCACGGAACAAATATTTTGTTTGGCCTACAGATCCGGGATTCGGGTCTGAGTATTTGTGTATGTGAATTTAAATGTTTATAAACGCACTCACGATACAGGAGAAATTTCTAGTGTGGGTCAACGTTTTTTACCCGACTGCGGCGAAGCCTAAAAGGAGGGTTATGTGTTTGGCGTGTATGTATGTATATGTATGTCCGTTTCTTTGTTCCCTCATAACTCCTAAACGGATGAAGGGATTTGAATGAAATATACGTCGTTAGATTCGTCTTGATGGCGCGAGTGTCACTGGCTACATTAAAATTAAAAAACGAAGATAATTGCTGGTTTTTGGGGGCAAAATCGTGGATTTGAAAAAATAAAGAAAATCCATTACCATCGAGTAGGGTATCAAAGTGAAGGGTTTTAAAAGGAGATTACAAAAATATATGACACTTATATGTAGTAAAATAAATTTAAAGTCACAAATTCTGTAAACAAACACAAAATTTAAATCATCTGCGAAGTATTTTACGCGACCAACGAAAAAAACAAACACTAAAGAACTAAAAAGTTAGAAATAAAAAAAGTAGTTAAAAAACTAAAAAACCCGACTGAAAAGACTGAAAAGCAAAAAACAAGCACATTTTAAATTAAACAAAACTTGGAAGCAGGCAAGGTTCATTTGAATATTAAACTATGAAATGAAAATAGAATGGACCCCGCCTGCTTCCAAGTTTTGTTTAATTTAAAATGTGCTTGTTTTTTGATTTTCAGTCTTTTCAGTCGGGTTTTTTAGTTTTTTAACTACTTTTTTTTTTAAATGTAGCAGTGAATGTAATGATAATGATGAACTTTGCACCTATCGTTTTCCACGAATAAATGTCTTTGTCAAAATTTCCATACTTACTCGAGCCAAATGCCGGACAGCCGAATATTTTTTTGCCACGTGTCCTTTTCTCCCCCTAAGACACTAACTACAACAAAATTCTCATTGTCCACAGGTCAACGGTTTGCAATGCTGGAGATGAAATGTGTGCTAAGTGCGATATGCCGTAACTTCAGATTGTCGCCGAAAGTCAAAGGCTTTCGTCCACCACTTATCGCAGATATGCTGATAAGACCTGAAGAACCCATTTTTGTTAAGTTTAGTCGCCGGTAGAATGTAAGGTTATACGGGTACCAATGCAATGTTAAGCCGAAGTTCGTGGGAGGTGAGGTCATAAAATGTGAGATGGCACATGTGGATGTGATGACAGTTGCAGGGACCGATACAGTTTTCCGTGTAGAGGTGTTAATCGGGTTATTTTTTCAGGTTACGTAGAAAACGCTAACGGAAAGGTTACCCCTTATTATAGGATTAATCAGCAAAAAATAAAAGTAATGCATGAAAGTGACGGAGTTAGGCCGCGCATGGTGCTTTGTCCCTTTCATTCTGGTACCTGTATAAGGTGTTTTTTTTTTATTTTCCATAACTAAGTAAACATAAGTGTTTCTGTAAGTAAATATAATACGAAAATACCTAGCTTTTCTTTGAGTTTTATTGATAAATACGAGTATCAAACCAACATCTTCATTCATCCATCATAGATAATTGTCATTCAAACCAATCCATCTTACTTAAACATGTCTATCTCGGCACCCTAGAATTTATTTATCATGTCTACGAAAAATTCCCATCTCAGCACTCCGTCATTAGTCGTTGTTAAGTACACAGTCATCAATGGATACACTGTCAGTAAAGTGAGTAAATCTAATTGAAACAAAACTAAAATATGCACACAGAAAAAAAGTACCTATGAAATAAGTTTAATTTTAATTTTTTAGTGTTTAGTGGACAAAGTAAAATATATTTTGATGGGACTAAAAAAAATACGCAAGTAATAAGTAAGCAACTAAGTGTCATATATTTTTCGGCTATCTCTTTCGCCTCGGTTAAGACAGTCAAACCAAAGTAAACCTAACGACTGATCGTTATGGTTCATTTTTGTGTATACAAAATTAGAAGTGCTCAGTCCAGATAGTATAATAAGACAATAGCGCAAAGTTGATTTACTTACTATACTGATACTGTGTTTCCGTTTCTTTATGTGTACCTTAAAATGATTCACGAAAGGGGTTCCGAGATGGGAATTTTTCGTGGATATGATAAATACATTCATGGGTGGGGAGATTGGAAGGTGCCCAGATGGGACTAAACTTTTGACGGCACGGTTGGCGCAGTTGGTCAAGCAATGGACTGCTGCGCTGCGTGTCGCGGGTTTGATTCCCGCACGGAACAAATATTTGTATGACCTACAGATAGTTGTTCCTGGTCTGGGTATTTGTATTTGTGTATGTGAGTTTAAATGTTTGTGAACGCACCCACGATACAGGAGAAATTCCTAGTGTGGGGCAATGTTTTTTAAAGAAAGAAATAAAGAAAGAAACTTACACTTCCACGTTAGTGTGTATTACATTCAAAATTATGACTTTGTCGAATTATTTTGAACGAAAAATGCAAACAAAAACTGGCCAAGTGCAAGTCGGACTTGCACATGAAGGGTTCCGTACCATCGTAGTAGGGAAGGCAGCAACAGAAAAACTTATTTTGTGATAAGTTTGTTTTTCATAGTGACAAAGTTATATTTGCGGTTTTTTAAATGAACTATATCTCAAAAACTATTAACTAATAATAATGCAACATGCTACACACATGCATGCTACTAATATTGTTCAAACCAATTTTGGTTGAAATTTTCTATTGCGATCTACAGCATACATTTTTTTTGATTTTTCACTTTCTTAGTTTAAAAATTAGAGGTCACACACACACACATTTTACCACTTTGGAAGTGTATATCTTTCAAACGATTTACTTTGCGAAAATATGGTATAAACTCAATGTCTATTTTAAGACCTGTCTTTATACACCCCACACGTATAGGTTTTATGAAAAAAGTTTTTTTCAGTTTCTGTTCCACGTATGGGGAGACCCCTTAACCTTTTTTTAATTAATTTTGTATAAAAATCAAAGCGGTTCACAGAATACATCTACGAACCACATTTCAACTGTCTAGTTTTAATAGTTTCCGAATAAGACGGACAGACGGACAGACAGACATGACAAAACTATAAGGGTCCCGTTTTTAGCCATTCGGCTACGGAAACCTTTTCTTTTTTTTTTTGGCGGGTGGAAAATCATCAAATAACCCCTCCCGCTCTTGGGCAGAGCGAAAGGGACTGTCCGACTTCTACTGAGTAAAAACCACCCATGTTCCTTCTTAGCCCTATATGTCGAGGCCGCGGTAACTAGTGTACAACCCGCAGCCCCGACGGGACCCGCAGCCCCGACGGGCTACGGAACCCTAAACATTTAAAAATAGTTAATATGCCAGTTGATTCCTTGTAGTAGTTTTATTAATGCCCTGCAGTTAAGGGATATGAAAACACGTTGTTTATAAAAATAAGTTATCTTATGGTTGATCAAACATAATCGGTTGTAGGTATAACCAGTTTATCCCTCTCAGACCTCCCTGGTGGGTACCTCATAGAGTATTTAATCTCAAACTACATACTCGCACATTTTATGAGCACAACTGCCACGAGACTTGATATATTAATAATAGTTAGTTAAGATTTGTTAAGGAGAGTAGTTGATCTTATAAGGTAAACGGCCCAGTAACCGTGAAGTTTCGAACTTCACTGACTTTGCAGGTCTGCTGTGCTGAAACTAGTAGACTTACAAAAACAAATTTTATATCATTAGCTAGATAATTTTATCTAGTTTTAGTGTAATATCATCTTTTTAAACAAGTATAAATGAGCATTAATTAGAATACAAAAAAAAAGTAATGAACGGCTTGTATTATTACCCGGCAGATTTGTACTAGTAAACGTTAGTATCCCAAAATCCGGTAATTTTCACCGCGAATTGGAGCTCTATTGCAGTACGTTAAAGTTCACAGAAATACTATTTAAATTTAAACTACTTAAATATTACTTAAATATAATAATAATAAATAAAAGGGACTTAAACAAAGAAAAGATGAAAAGAGTTTTTAAAAAAGTATATTATATTTTATACCAAGGTAATTTAACAGTTATTTATTTATACTTAGGTTTGTAAACCTAATAATTATAATAAGTATTATCCTGATAAATCACCTTTTTTATTGCTGGCTAGCTGATCAAAGCGATGTGGTGGTTTGGTAGTTCACTGACAGAACTTTGTTTTTTTTTTAAAAATTTCATATACCTACCAAACTTTTTGTATGATTTTATATGATGTTATATAAAGTATGGCCTTTCGATATTTTTTCTCACGATCAAAACGTAAAACTTTCCGGTCTAAATGGCAATTAAAAGTAAAATTTTACCCACGTGAGCTCCCAAAATACGAATAACAACATTTTGATAAAAGGAATAGTAATGCGAAATAAATGAAATTGTGATTTTAGAACCGAACTATTTGAAAATTTTAAAAGCTCTGAAAGTGTATGACGTGTAGGACGTAGCTAAAAGCCAAAAGGTCGTGCGATTTATAAGATTGCTCTTTAGCTAAGAATCCCCCAAAGGTTTTTCTTCTCAGTTGAAATATATCAGTATTTTTTTTATATTATTGCTAACCTTTTCTTAGGTTTATTTGTGTGACTGTCTCGCCGAAGCTTGCGTGTGTTTGATTGAACATTTACACGGTGTTCATTATCTGAAGGTATATATTTAGGCGCTCCGGGCTCTATTTTCCATTAGGTTTCATTAAAAGGAGGCTCCATAATTAGAGCCTTAAATAAACAGTACTTCATATTTACCCAGTACATAGATTATTAAGATTATGTGTAGACAACTATCACAGGTCTAGAGTGCTGTACAATTAATTCTATTTAGATGTCAAATAAATTCTTCTTATGATCTTTCTCGTCCACAGCTTTAAATAAAGAATTGTTGCCCTTTTTTTGGCGGGTGGAAAATAAAGGTAGTATCAGACTTATACTGACTAAAAACCACCCATGTTCCTTCTTAGCCCTATAATATGTCGAGGCGGCGCGGCGGTAACTTGTGAACAACCCGCAGCCCCGACGGGAAGAATTGTTGCCCTACACTAGGAATTTCTTCTATAATGTAGGTGCATAATCACAATTATAAACAACTAGATCCAGATTGCACAGCACCATGCTGAGTGGCAACCTACTTGTCGCAGTTACGACGCATTATATATATTTTTCTCTTTTTCTTGTTTAATTTCCCTGCTTGTTGTATTTTACTTTTTTTTGTGTATTGTTTTATTTCCTGTATGCATGTATGTTTATGTGACAAATAAACATTTTTCTTTTTTTCTTTCTTTCTTTCAGATGAATGCATGGAAATTTGTTACTCTTTCTTTTTTACCACTGAACGGATTTAAATGTTTGGATACAAAGACTTTATAACCTGGATTAGCACACCTTACTTAATATCACGATAGTTGAAAAAGCTAATAAGTATGCAGGCAGTAATCTTTATAATTCTGGTACAGAGAAAATATTAAGTACAATTTTGTTTCGTATAGCGTTTTGTATTAAGCAACTGATGGCGACCGGTACAGCGTTTGAAATCAGTATCTAAATGTATCTGTATAATTTTAAAAGCAAATCCAAGGTAGCTAGCCTATATACTTATAAGCATGTTCGACTGTACAATAGGGAAGTTCACTGACTTAAAACAATTAGATTCTAATTAGTCAGTCTGATTTTCGAAAAATTTTGGATACGTATTTTTGTATTTTTTTAAATTGGTGAAGATAAAACGCGTTAAAGATTGGAGTGGGGGTTTGTGACATCACTGACCGGTTTAAAATGCCATACTAATGTCTTAGAATATGACGTCACACGAGTTTTCAAAGCATTGTAGCGTGTTCATTGTTTGTTTACGCGATTAAATAAAAAATACGTGTCCAATATTTTTTGGAAATCTATCTGACGGACTAATTACATTTTTTGTTAACTACCCTATACCCTATCCATGCAACAATTTTAAACACCCCCCATAAAAGAAAACAAGCTGTTCAATGTGTTATTATCAGCACAAAAGACACGAATTTCCATTCGCTTTTCGGAAGCAATGAGTGAAATTGACACTCGATTCTAGTTCCAAACGCGCACACCACAAAGCGAATTGAAATTGGTTTCGTAGTGGAGCAATATCAATATAAATATAGGGTTGTATCTTCCACCGTATTCGCCGTACTGTTCTACCGCTGGACTAAGAGCTGAGCTGAACTGAGCCGAGCTGAGCTGATAAATGGTCCACCGAACTGCCCCGCCTACAATAAAAAAACCGGCCAAGTGCATGTCAAACCACGCACAATGTAGGGTTCCGTAGTTGCCCATCAAAATATTATGTGAACTTACTAAACTGATAAACCACCCTGCCTACCTGCCTCCGAACGATGATTTTTATTGTAAAAATAAAACAAACTTATATTTTCAGTTTTGAGTTCTTGCGCTCCCATACATTATGTATAGGAAAATATTTCATACAAGTACATTTTGTAAGTTGGTCGACTATTACTCGTAAACTTGTAAAGCCTACTTAGCTGTGATAGTTTTCCTTTTATTTTCGTTACTACCATAGATTTTTTTCACATGCCCAAACCCAACCAGTATAGGTGGTTTAAGTTGGTACACTTGAGTCTAACAAAATTTTGCACTTTAAAACTTAATATTTCACAAGCGAATCCCTTAATCGAAAAACTTTTTGAGTAAACTCGCAATGTTTGTTAAAGGCCTATCCAATGACACCCCACACAATGGCCTTTGGCAGAAAAAAAAACATCCCACTTTTATGAGTACTGAAGACACCTTATAATTTTTTTTTCGTATTTCACTTTAGGACTTCGTCAGCGTAACCAATTTGTATATTCATGCCAAATTACAGCTTTCTAGTATTAAGCGTCTTTGAGATATAGTGCGGACGGACAGACAGACAGACGGACATGGCGAAACTATAAGGGTTCCATATCGGCTACAGAACCCTTAAAATGGTTTTCAATTTTCAGATACAATCACGGTGCCTTATTCTCAATAATCTCTGAAATCATTCTACTTGTTTTTTTTTATTTTTCAGACGTGTTTTGGACATAGCAGGCTTGTTTTTTTGAATGTTGCTTGTTAACAAGATTCTGATTTCTTCTGTTCCTCGACAAAAATTACTTCAAGCCATAAGCGTTTAGATGTTAATACAAGACTAGCGGACCTGGCAGACGTCGTCCTGCCCGGATAGCAGCGTCAACTACCGGGTCCAATTGTGTTTTTAAACCATCCTAGAAATCCCCATAAACAAAATGATCCACCTATTTATTGAATTCATTTGTTACAAAAAATGTGATAAATAAAGAACCGCTCGACCAATTTTGTGCAAACTTCACATAAACCATCTTCTAAATAGTCCGAACAAAGCCTAAACATTTGGATTGGATTGGTAAACCCATTCTTAAGTTATAAAATTACAACGAAAAGTGGCATTGATTTTTATATATACTTTTAAACAGTCTTCATTATAATACGCATAATATTATGACATTTAATATTCAAGTTCCCGCAAAGGTCAGCTACAAAACCAAATTTCTACAACATACTTAACAAACCCATGAGTTTATCTACATTAAACAATGATATATTAAAACTATAGATACGTTGTCCGACCTCAAAAATGACAACATGAAATGAAGCTAATTGGCCACATCGCGCTTAGTTACGCACCAACCTCTCGCGCGATGCTACGTTTGTTCTTAATTTAAATCGTGCGTGTAAACCTGCGCAAAACATAAAGAAAGCAGGCATCAACAGGCATCCCGCTGTACGGTGTCATATTTTATTTCCCTTTCTTTACGCGTAAAAGTAGTTATATAATATTTTCGCCGTTTTGAAGCGCCGCCATGTTAGTTCATGACGTGTCTATATATAATACATCATTGACATTAAACATATTTCTATATCACAACGTCAACCAATGTAGGTATTATAAAGCCGCTAAAATGCGTTGGCGTCAAGTTGTTCATAGTAAATTATTCGTAAAGTTCAAGTGATCATTTAATAACAAGATTATGGTAGGTAGCTACATTGTTGATGACAAATTCATTACTTTTCACGTCCTACTCAAGTTCTTTATGTAATTGGCGTAATATTTTACTGTATTACGTGGTTTCATATGTGGTGTCTGTTCAGTCCCGTACGGTATAATATAGAATAACCCTTTTTTGTAGGGTTACTGATCATTTAATGACTCCTCCCGCTCTGGGCGGAGCGAAAGAGAGTGTCAGACTTCTTCTGACTAAAAACCACCTATGCCTTCTTCTTAACCCTTTGTATCCTGGACCGCGGTATCTCTTTCGAAAAACCCGCAGCATAGAATTACCCTTGAACTATATAATTGTCTATAGAAAGCATGGTTCACCGATGAACGGTTATAAGAAATAACTATGAACCCATACCATATTTAGCAACAGCATGTTTTGCCGAATAACGCAAAAAATAATTAATGGTTGGCCGATACCAGATTTGCCCATTTCTTGGTCCTACCGAACACGCTTGAACTGAATAATAATTACCGATAAGTAGTCTTAAGAACTACCTGTGGGAGCCTTCTTGTTTGTCATATCTATTGGAAGCCTGAAAAGGTGCTAGACAGACCCACAGATGGAGTTACTTTTTTATCTAAAAAGAAGACACTTGTTGTTCCTGAAGTCACAAACCACTTTGGTAAGCACACAAGAATGTATGTAGTACCATCGCTAGTGAATAACACAGAACATATACAGGGTTACTGGTAACTCGTAGTATTCCTTGGATTTTCCTTCATAAAGCTTGCTGAGTGTTTGGAATTCAAACGCAGGTAAAAACTATGAATAATACAAATTTAGAACAATAGGTCGACCGTCTCGCAATTTTACCTGCTCCCCATAAAACTTCTATCTTCCCTGTCACACACGCAAAAGTATTGACAATCATACCTTTTTCAATAGCTGATAAGACAAGGATATTTTACTAATAATTTGTACACCTGGTGTAGCATTTTTTTTTTGTGCTAAGACAACATTTTGTATGAAGTTTTGTGTGAAGCAAAAATTACAAAAAAAAAATGTTTGATTAGTGATCTTCACCAAAGTTTTAGTCATTTTGAACTTTTAATTATTAAAAACGATCCGCTACGGCGTCAACTATGATAATAACTCCAATTTCAGTACAGTCGCGCCGTGAATAATTTTCAAATTGGCTTCAAATAATTTAATCTGGGATTTTTCACAAAAAATCTAAAACCCTTACTAACTCAAAAACTACTGAACTTCGGTAGAACATTTGGTTTGTTGCATTGCTTAATTTGTTGCATTTTTACCCTACTATGATGTCCTGCAAGGAATACGTCGAGTTACCAGTAACCCTGTATACTCTAGCGGTGAATAAGTTACCTCCACAGTTGATATCGCATGCCAAATATAAATACCAACTTAGAAAAGGTTCATAAAAAACACTACCTGTCATTGTGTTCATAGCAATTTTACATAACTGTAAACTTACCTTCTTTTGTTAGTTATTTTGTAATTAAAATCAAAAGTTATAATATCATATTATTGTGAAACGAGAATAACTGCCGACAAACTGTTTGGAGTTTGGCAGACTTTTTATATTTGATTATTATATAGATTTTGAATGAATAAATAAAAAAATACCATCTTTAAGAAGTACTTTCCGAATAATCGTGAGGCTACACGCCTTTGCTCAGAACTCGTGGGTTATTATTTTATTAATCAAAAGTTGTAAGTGTCTAGACTTGTTACCTACTCAGTGTCAGACTTTGTCGAGGGAAGAACTACGAGTATTAACGGAATATGACGTTCTAACTGTAGGTTAGTGTGGGCGGACTGTTATTCAACATGGTTTAATATTTTTTGGTAGACAGGACATATTGCATATTTTTTTAATCCGTGTATGGCCCACAGTTGGGCAAGAAATCCCCATTATCTTCCAGATACTCCTTTCTGCGCCACTTCGAACCAGCATCTAGATCATCACGTGGGTCTCATCACAAAGTAACAGCCATGCAGTAAAAAAGAATGCCTAAAATAATGGTTTTAGATACTTACTTTATTATTATACATAAGTAGGTTCGCCCAGTATTTCATGGGAGTTTAAAAGAGCTGGCAAAATTTGAGTGGATTATTAAGTAGATTTCTGCGTAATCCTTCGAGAATAACAGTCGTGATGTTAATTTCATTCTGAACATAATAGTAGTGCCATAAGAGCCAGTTTCCGGAAATATATTGAAAAAACCATCTGCAGCAGAGACCTCGATTAGCTTCTAAGTACTCAAGAAAACAGACATGTACATAATTGGCTTGTATTATATCATGCTCCCTGCCTACAGCTCATTTAAAATCAATCTTCTCTTCTGTAACAAGACTTTTGTATTTACGAGAACAACCATCGATTAAAACGTCGTTGGATAAAATCATGTCGGTGCAAAGGACAGGGTAATATATTCTATGAGTGATCGATTGATGAACGACTACCGTGGAAGGAAAATATTCCCCCACAATATACAGGGTGTTTGGAAGGGAGCTGTACATACGCCTAGGGTAGAAACTAGGGATAGTCTGCTACCTACCCCCGCCCATTATATTGACCTTGGCCTCAAGGTTTTTTTTTAATTTATTATTATTTTTTATTTGACTTTTTGACTAAAACTACCTGTAGCTCAAAATCTATCCATGGGACCGGTCGGCTAATGGTCTTGTTTTAATCGTTAGAGTCTTAGGGTCCTGCAAAAAATTATTTTACACCAGAAAATTGTGGAGAAGAAAAGTTATGGGGCCTGAAGTACCGTAGTAAGGTAAAGAAATAATTTTAAATTAAAAAAAAACCTTGAGGCCAAGGTCAATATAATGGGCGGGGGTAGGTAGCAGACTATCCCTAGTTTCTACCCTAGGCGTATGTACAGCTCCCTTCCAAACACCCTGTATTACGATTATAGGTAGAAATGTAGTGAGAATATCGTATTAAAACGGGTAATAATGTGCGTGGGCAAAAGTAATTATCGCACTTCCCTGAACCCTGCTACAATAAGCTCTTGTCAGACAACTGATGACCAAACAGAGTTGCTTGTTTTGTCGGAAATCATGTGCGGAACTAGAAAATTACGCAGTCTACGAGCTGCATGTCATCACATCACACTAAAATTCACATATACACACTATAAAGGCGAAAGTTTGTGAGTGTGTATGTTTGTTACTTCATAACGCAAAAACTACTGAACGGATTTGGATAAAATTTGGTACTCAGATAGTTTATAACCTGGATTAACACATAGGATATTTTTATCGCGATTTTATCATCCCGTGGGATGATTTTCGAGTTGTAGCGGGTGAAGTCGCTGGCGACAGCTAGTGACGTATAAAACTGGCTCGAATAGGACATCAGAAACAGGAGCTCGTGGGTAAAAATTTAACAGCCGCTCGGATCCATCTTCAGGTTAAGCCGCGCTTTCCTAGGTTGGTCATTGTATAGATGATAACTCAATATATATTATACCGAGTTACCGAAATACACATGAAACCATTAATCCCGAATGTGTTTTAAAGGTCTTTAACAGACTTTACACGCACGAGGCATCGTAATACCCAGTCTAACTGGGTTGTGGAGGTCAGATAGGCACCATGGAAAATCTTTGGTATTCAGATGCATCTGGTTAGACTGGGAGCTATGTTGGGGACTATGGGGATATGTGGGAAAAGGCCGATGGTGATTGTCAATGTCACATATTTTCAGAGCTCAACAAAACTATTGAACTATTTTAGCAGGTTGGTCCTTTGTAATTCAGCTTGGATTACATTAAATTAATTTTAGTTAGACTATCCTAACTTTACAGTCACTTAAATAACCCTTGACAAGTTTTTAACTTCAAATGCACATACTAAGAAGCAGCAGTGCGTTGGTCTTTTGTTACACCCAAAAACAGCGCCAATTCATTATATTTTCAATTTTTTTTCCTTTTTTAGAAACGTTGCCCCACGCAAGGAATTTCTCCTGTACCGTAGGTGCGTTCACAAACATTTAAACTCACATACACTAATACCCAGACCCGAAACAACTATCTGTAGGCCATACAAATATTTGTTCCTTGCGTGGATCGAACCCGCGACACGCAGCGAAGCTGTCCATTGCTTGAGCCATTGCGCTAACCGTGCCGTCTTCATTCATTACTTTATGCGTTTGAAGCGAGAGCTTATTTATAAGCTCCTATAGACTGGTATTTAATAGTGCTTAGAATAGATAGCTGCTTTCTGATTTGGCTATTTGTATTCATGAGGATCGTGTGTAGTCAGGCGTGATACTAACGCGTAATTTTTGACAAACAGCGCCGTCTATTTCACCGAATTTGTATGTACTTATAATTTTGGCGATTGTAAAAGAATATTGTCAGCAGCTTTGTCTGTGGGCGGAACTGGGCCTGTATACATAATTAAATCCTCTTCCCCCTCGGCGGTAGTGTGGATTGAACGTGTTTTTTGTTGTGACACAGTTTACTAAATTTTAATAATATTTTAACATTTATTTTTATCGGGCTGCTACTTATATAAACTCGGACCCTCCTGTTCTATCTTGTGGGAGATTCCATTTAAAGCCGCGGCCATATTGGATTGTGTCGGGCCTCTCGCTCTTGCAATCCCAGGGACCAACGAGCGAATCGCCGAAGAAATCGCCTCGTGCTTGGTTGAAAAATTCATATTTTAAATACTCAGAAAAAGTGAAGCAGCCGGTGAGGTTTGAACCCGGACCATCGTCGCACAACGAGTCCGCGTTTGTAGCCGCTGCGCCGAGCGAACGATTGCGTGAGTGCTCGAAATTACTGTGCTGCCTACGAGTGTCCAACTACGTCACTGCGAGTCGGCTACGCGCTTGCTCGGTTTAAGTGCTACGCTGCTACGGTGCTACGACCGCTAAACCAATCTGCTACGCAGTACATAACACGAACGCAACTTCTGTGATCTACGGTACTCAGCCCTATTGCCGTAATAAAACAGTTACACATAAGTATAGAGCAGTGTTATGAATTCGCCAATGAATAAGTCGGTCTCGGAATCGGAGATTACCATGATGGGAAATGACGATAAAAAAACGCCACCCAATTTTGTATTCCAAAGGGTTAAGAGAAGCCGTGAAGAAATATCTATTGGAGAACAGTTGGAAGATTTTAAGAAAGAAATAAAAGATATGATGGCTCTCTTTCTTACTCAACAGGGAAAAGAGACACAACAAGTTACTGCAACTTTGAAAGAAATACAAAAATCTAACTTAAACATAGAAAATACGATCACTCACCTAATGGCACAAAATCAAGATCTAGAAAAGAAAATGTCTCAGTTAGAAAAGCAGGCCAAGGAAGACCGGAAATACATCACGCTCTTGGAGAATAAAATAGAAGAAATAGAAACGGGAAGTCGTAAAGGCAACTTCGTGATAAAAAACGTGCCAAAACTAGCTGGGGAAACTAAAGAAGAGCTTCTTGATTTGGTTATTAATCTTTCCAAGAGCATTGAATGTTCTATGACTAAAGATGACCTCAAAGACGTGTACAGGGTGCGGGGTAAAAACAATAACCAAAATACTCCAATTGTTGTAGAAACTGGATCCTCATTTCTGAAAAATGAGATACTCAAAATGGGAAGGACTTTTAACAAAAAATATAAGTCTAAGCTTTGCTGCAAACACCTTGGCTTCAAAACACAGGAAGATACTCCTATCTTCCTGTCGGAACATTTAACCCCAAAGGGATCCCGTCTATATTTTTTGGCCAGAGACCTAATAAAAACAGGAGAGTATAAGTACTGCTGGACTGCTTACGGCAAAATTTATATCAAGAAAAATGAGCAGGGACCAACCATTGCCATAAGAAATGAAGAACAAATTCACCAACTTATAGTGAAAACATGACTTCGTACTCTGCACATTTGTTCTCCAGTGTTCTTGTACATTCCCACGATCAACACTTCATTTATTACAAATTCTCCCGCAGCAAGTTATTATTATACTATATTCATAGTTAGAAGGTATCTTTTTAAATTATTTGTACATTGTAAAACTTTATCAAGAACTTACTTACATAATCTCCATACAGACATAACTCATATTCATAACACTATACATTCACATACATCCACTCTCTATGCACCAAACACACAAATTATCATAAAATCCCTCACTTTTCGGAAACAAACTAAACATACATACAGCTTTCAAACGACATACATAACTATCAACACAAACCACCTTAACCAAACATTACACAAATCTATTACTCTTACAAGAAAGTTATATACATATAAAGAATGTTTTTATAAATCAGACATCCATTTATATAAATGTAAAAGCTCGTTTGACTCTGTCCAGCTCGCTTTCAAAAAAAATTCCCGTGGCGGTTGTGACTGGCTTATAACGACTTCAACCTTATTTTCAATTAATCTAGATGAGTAACTCATTAGCGATGGGTCGTTGAAGGTTTTTCCGTCAACGAAACGTTAACGTTGAATTGCGTTTGTCAACTAGTTGATCAACTAGTTAATTTCGTCAACGAGTTAACGTGTTACGAACGTCAACTTGCATGAACGATAAACGCCTCAACGCTTTTATTCGTATGCTGTTGTAATGTTAATTTACGAACAATTTGATGCAGTTTACCTAATGAAATTGGATAACATTTTATGATGACTTTACCTACTACCTACCTAGGGTTCTAGACGATCTTTCCTTCACACTTTTTTCAGGCTTAGTACTGACTGATTAATTTGCTATAAAACACTCAGGCGTATCTAACCTGTTTATCATGGCCAGGGCGCGCGAGTCGAACGAGGTGTCCACTGTCCGGCCAATCAGCCGCTTCAACCAGACACAGGCCCGCCGGCGCCGAAACCTTTCATTCCGCGCACGAATATACAATAATGTCATCGTTTACTTTCTTTAAAAAATATTGACATTTATCAAATGATTAAATTAATATAAAATCTTGTATTCGTTATTTAGAGTTCAAATTCTTGTCATGACTATCGCGTCGTAGCGGGAGTTTTATTCTTAAAGAAATACAATTTACGTACGTTGAAAGTAACAAAACCTTGACCGTGTACAAATCAACTCGTTAAATTCGTCAACCGATGAAACGAGTTGAATTCATAAACGGCGTTGTTTCGTAACTCGTTGACGAATTCAACGAGTTGATTTGTACACGGTCAACGTTAATTCCGTTGAAGAGACATCAACGTTGATTCAACTAGTTCGAAATCCGAGGGGTCGCATTCGATTGAACTCGCTATTTCAATATTGTCAATTTCATTGACTGTTTGTAATGAGTTATACAAACAGTCAATGAAATTGACAATATTGAAATAGCGAGTTCAATCGAATGCGACCCCTCGGATTTTTCAAAACATATACATGTTAAAAGTAATGATTTTACCATCGTTTCACAGAACATAAGGAGCATATATTGCAATTTTGATGACTTGAATGTTTTGTTATCGACTTTTAAGTTTGAGACTGATGTGATAATATTAACAGAATGTAGATTGAATATTGACAAACCAATTCCTCAACTCACAGGCTATCAGGCTTTTATATCAACACGTCAGTTTAATCAAAATGATGGGGTGGTTGTATTCGTAAAACAAACGTTAAAACCAAAAACTCAAGAAGTACAGTTAGCTCAGGCAACATGCCTACAACTGGATATATTAAACCATATTGTTCTGTGTATATATAGATCACCGTCAAACACAAATCTTGATCCTTTTTTGGAATCACTCAGCCTACACTTAGATTCTCTTCCGTCACTAAAAAACATTATATTAGCTGGTGACATAAATATTAACATTAGACCGAAAACCATTGAACCGTCTCACGAACAGAAAAATCGGATGAACTACCTAAATATGCTTTCGACTTATGGTATTTTACCCGGTCATACGTTCCCTACCAGAGAAAAGAACTGCCTAGACCACCTCATGTTGAGGATTCATAAAAGAAAAATATCTGCATCAATTGCCATTTTAAAAACATCTATAACGGATCACTACACTGCCTTTCTATCACTATGTAAAATAAAATCCAGAAATTTTATTAATAAAACAAACGCTACCATCAACTTTGAGCAAGCGCTTAAAGATTTACAAGAAAAAAATCTTTGTGAGTTGCTGTTTTGTAACGATCCTAATTTGTTAATCAGTCGACTGATACAAAAGTTAGCAGACACTATTGAACACAATACTAATATAACAAACATTCCTAGCAGTAGTCGTATAATCAAACCATGGATCACTCCCGGGTTACTGCGCTGCATAAAGAACCGCAATAAATTACAAAAACAATCTCGGTTAGATATTCACAATGAAATTTTAAAAATAACATTTTGTCGGTATAGGAATTATTGCAACAATCTCATAAAGAAACTGAAAAGAAAACATGAAAGAGAGTTACTAGCTAAATCTGTCACTAATACGAAGTTACTTTGGAAAAATATAAAATCAATAACTTACTCAACTAAACCTAAAAACCAAAGCTCTGACCTCTTAAACATCTTGCCGTCTCCAACTGCATCGGTGAATTTTGTTAACACCTATTTTGCCAATATCGGAAAACAGTTAGCTCAGCAAATCCTACCTAGTAAAAATTCTTGTCGACCTAAAACCTTACCTACGCAAACTAATTCCTTTGTGCTCCTGGACACTGACCCCAAGGAAGTGGAAAGTATCCTGATGAGTTTGAAGTCAAACAGTGCAGCAGGATGGGATAATATCTCAACTCGGTTCTTAAAATACATTAGCACGGAAGTCGTTCCTATCATAGCGCACTTGGTAAATCTCTGTTTTAAAAATGGTATCTTTCCGACACCACTCAAACAGTCTGTTATTACTCCTGTACACAAGGGAGGGAACAGTGACGATGTCAACAACTACAGACCTATCTCTGTATTGCCAGCTCTATCTAAAATTGTAGAAAAAATATTAAACATTAGACTACTTAACTATCTTAATAAATATAAAATAATATCGCCTCATCAATTTGGATTTAGACAGGGTGTTTCCACTGAGGACGCAGTCGCTGCACTAAGCTCGCTTGTAACTGACCATCTCGACAAGGGGAAAAAATGTCTAACAGTGTTCCTAGATCTAAAAAAAGCGTTTGACACCGTATCTGTTCCAACCCTTGTGTCGAAGTTAGAAAGAGTTGGAGTAAGAGGAATAGCTCTGAACCTCTTTAAAGATTACCTGGCAAATAGAAAACAGAGAGTTAAAATAGGTGCTTATACCAGTGAGGAGGCAGATGTATCTTTTGGCGTTCCGCAGGGAAGCATTTTAGGCCCTACATTATTTCTGACATACATAAATGATCTGTGTAACCTTAAAGTCGATAACGCAAACATCTTTTCTTACGCCGATGATACAGCTGTGGTTTTCTCTGGAATTGATTGGTCTGACGTGAAACTTAAAGCCGAGTTGGGTATGGCCCAAATTGCCGACTGGCTTAATGATAATGTACTAACACTAAACACAAAGAAAACAAACTATATATGTTTTACAATCTCAAACCAGTCACAACCAGATGATAATTTTTATATTAAAATACATTCTTGTAAAGGAACCGATTTGGTTTGTACATGTCCCCTAATCAACAAAGTACCCCAAACAAAATATTTAGGCATAATTATTGACCAAAGGTTGACTTGGTACTCTCACCTCGAGCACGTAACCGATAGAGTACGAAAATTAGGCTGGATGTTTAAAACTTTGAGACATGTGGTCCCGACAACATATGTTGCTAAACCAGGAGGCCCAAACAGGAATCTGTTAAATGAAGTTTATACTGCCATTGCACAATCGGTTATAGTTTACTGTATACCTGTTTGGGGCGGGGCGGCAAAATCAAAATTTATAGATGTGGAACGCGGCCAAAGGGCTCTCATTAAAATAATGTATTTTAAAAGACGTAGATTTTCAACTAAAACTCTTTACGAGATCAGTGGCCTGCTTAGTGTTAGAAAGTTATATATCACTGCCACACTCCTAAAGAAACACAGGACACTTACTTTTGATAAAGATATTATAGTAAAAAGACGAAAAGATATAATTGCACAAATCCCGCAAACAAGAACAAAATTTGCAGCCATGCAGTATAACATACGCTCAGCTCAGCTTTACAACAGAGTTAACAGAAAGATATACATATACAATAAACAACTACATGATTGTAAAAAAAATATACTAGAATGGATAAAACCACTTTCGTATGAAGACACCGAAGCACTCTTGTAACATGATAACGTACACACATCAAACGCGTGCAATCAAACACACACACATATATACACACACACACATACACACACACACACACACATACACACACACACACACATACACACACACACACAAATCCTCATCCATTATACGCCACTCAACTTTTACCTTTAATCGCTCATATATACATTCATAACTTATTAGGAGAATATTAGGATTGTATTGGTAAGAAAATAAAATTGTATTATCTTAATAATTATAAGGAAGAGCGGAGTCTCCTACTACAGGCATTTTTTGCTTAAAAGGAGACTCCAATCAACAACTAATGTAAGAACTATTGTTTTACGGAAATAAATATTTTTGTATTTTTTTGTATTTGTATTTGTATTGTATAATTAAATACATCTTAGAACCATCATGACCATATAATCCGACAGTGCGTTTAATGATATATTTTTTTTATATATTTGCGCCACACTTGATTGTCTTGTGGGTGCGTTTACAAACATATATATACTCACATACACAAACATATTTGTTCCGTGCGGGGACACGCAGCACAGCAATCAATCGCTCAGCCACTGCACCAACCATGCCGTCGCCGCTTTTCAAGGAACAATCTCAAGAGAAACACAAATTTCCTTATAGGAAAGCACTTCATACTTCAAAAACTTGTGTTTGTGTTTGCGATTTGAACATCCAATAACTCATTCAAAACTCCTCTATGTTAACAACTAAATCGTCCTATTAAGGACAAGTTTTCAATAAAATTCTCTCGCTCACGACTTTTCAAGCGAACTAATAGAAAGTTCCTGAAGTTTTGGAGAATAGCACACGTAAACGATTGCTCAGACAAGTTCGACAGCGCTTCAAGATTTGAACACTTCTGCTTGAGTTCGGAAAAATATTTGTACACTTGAATTTTCGAGTTGAAAGTTAATGTTAATGTCTTCGTATCTTGAGGGAGTTAGTAGATAAAGTTTACGAGAACTCCATTTACGTAAATGGTTAGGTGCATGGAGTTATTGCCGCTGAGTGTATGAAGAATCAATATTTCAAATGCTGTTTTGATAGCCTAAAATTTATATTATGGTCTTGTGTACCAAATATGGGATTCGTTTGTGAAATATTTATATATATATATATATATATATTTATTCATTAAAAAAAACATTGTTGTATGCTAACATGCCAACAATTTACACAATCGTTAATAATGTAAGGAGTACAAAGACTACAGTAAAATGGTGGGTGAGGTGCTGTTTTCCTAGCTAGTTAATAGATAACCTGTGTTAAGGAGTACAGTGCCCGTCCCCAAGAAAATTAACAATAAAATCGCACACAGTATGCATTATAGTACATTTTGATGAGGTTATACAATGGCTTAAAACTAAACAGGTAAAATAACAAGATAAAAAAAGAACGTGTCATTTATGTGAAATCTGTGATGTCGGAGACTTCATTATTGACACAGGAAATTGTATCAGGGCAACACTGATGTTGATAATAATCTATATTTTTCTCGCGAATGCATCCATACCTAATGTATGGATATAGGATATATACGCGTTGGTAACCACAGAATGTATAAAATACAGTCCACTGTTGGACATACTCGTAAGCCTCTCGTCACCTCTCATTCAGCAGCTACCAGATGTGAAGATCCTGCCTGACATATTGACCTCAAGCAAATAGTAGAATACGCAGGTTACATCTCGGACTCGTATTTCACCCTTACAGGAGTTAGTCAAGGGACAGATATAGGACCTGATGATCTTCCAGAAATCTATAAATTTTCTTGTTCTTTGGCGGAATTCCAGAGTGACACTTAGTATGTTGTCCACTGTATAGCTGTGTTCCTACCCAGACCCGTTACTTGGGACCGGACTTTTAGTAATTTATGACTACTTTTGTTAGCTTGGGTCTTACTTACCTGTTAAAACAACAAATATTTTTAAAGAAGTGTAATATTTTAGAAGTCGAAAGTTTAGTTGATAGATTTCAAAGTGAAGATAAGATAGTACATACTTACAAAAACTTACACTCTCTCGTAATCAAATATCACAGAATGCCACCTCATCCACACTCATACATCTTGGCCAGGTCACAACCCCGCACGCCGATTTCGAGTTGGTACTACGCACCTATCCTTTCTAAAGATTCTTACCAATAAGGTCAGTGTATGTTTTTATAGGAACTGCGGTGGTTCAGTAGTTGTAGTTCCGACTTTAGAACAGTGAGTCGTAGTTCGAACCCATTCCGACGTTTTTTTTTGTAATTAATTTCATCACTACTGCTCTCAAAACAGTGAAGGAAAACATCGCGAGGAAACCAGCATGTCTAAGATCCAAAAAAAACGAAGACATGTGACATCTACCAATCCGCACTGGGCCCGCGTGGTGGATTATAGCCCATCCCTCTCCTAGAGAGGAGGCCCGAGTCCCTGCAGTGGGCTGATGATTATGATGATGTCTTTCTAGGGCCTCCTCTCTCGATGTTGCCACTAACATCTGCCTTGTAAATACTTTTTGTTAGTCGCCTTTCATTCAGGTAGATAGGAGTCTAAATAAAACTAAAAGTTATCAGATTTGACACTTTATTTCCATATTTCCTTTGAAATTGAGGAACAAGATGTACAACATTGAACATGTATTTCGACTCGCTTGCATGCAATAAACTGACATTTAAGAATTAAATTAACAATTTGGTAAATGGATTTCAAATAAAATACATCTCAGTAAAACTCTAGGTATAGTAAAATTCTAATCAATAAACAACTAGGCTCACTTGCACCAAAATGCCACTAATTATATACCTATAGCACAATTACAAAACAACTTGACAGAAACGGAACGGTGTTTATTAATTTTATTTAAGGAGAAATGTCTATTTATTTATTTTACTATTTATGTACACATAGTAGACAACACAGGAAAATAACAAAATATAACATTAGAGTACAAAGGTAAGGTTAGTGCAAACGGGCCTTATTGTTAGACAAGGTGTAAACGTAGGTACCCTTCACGAAGCTTTCAACTTGAAAATGAAAAAAAAACCCTGCGAAGACTTGGCCCCCCAATATAGGTATCCATAACTAGAAGCTTCTGAGGTATCAGGTATAGACAAAAAACAAGATCACAATGACGAGGAGAACACGTACTTTTCGGCTTCATTAAGGGTAGCTTTACTCCAATTACAGCCTTACAAATTCCCAGTAGATCCATCATGTATCTGGCCAATGGATCTACTGAGAATGATCCACCAATAATATAAAACACTTATTAATTACAAATAATTTACACAACATTAAAATTCAATGCTTCTTTGATATAATAAATACTTTTCGAAAATATAGTCGTGATTAAGCATTGACTTAGATTTCTGTATAAATTTAACCCTTGCTTTAAACATTTAACATAATCTAATAACAAATAATTTACACAACATTAAAATTCAATGCTTCTTTGATATAATACATAGTTTTCGAAAATATAGTCTTGATTAAGCATTAACTTAGATTTATGTTTAAAATTAACCCTTACTTGAAACATTTAACATAATCTAATAAGGGTTCTGTTAATTTCGAATTAAACCTCAAAGGCATACAATTTTGCAACATCGATAAAGCATTTATTCTTAAGACATTTATAATCCGAAATTATAAGTCATCGGTTTGTGTTGAAAAAGCTTTGAATTATTTGACGCGTTTGAACGCGTTCATCCAAAAAGTAGCCGAGAACAAGGCCGACAAATTTAATCTAAATGGGCGATCAAGCATAAATCTTCTATTCGTTCTCTTGCTGATATGGAGGGAAGTGTTGTGTTTTTCTGACACGAAGGCATAGAGAAACAATTTAACTGAAATTGTTTCTCTATGCCTTCGTCGAGCTTCATTGTCTCGATACTTTTCTGTTGGTAGCCACTGTTGATTCTGGCTTTCAGGAGTGACAGTGGTTTGGAAATAGTATGGTGGACCAAAAATGTAAACCAATGATTGGTAATCCCATTAAGAGCTCCTGTGCAGACGGGTACAGTCTGCAGCGACAATATGTTTACACTTAACAACGTTTAGAAGTAGTTTTCGCCTACTGTATTGGTTTCATTTTAATGTTGCGTAACAAAACTAATATTAAGGATCCCATATTATAATATAATAACAAAAAAAAAACAATCAATCAATCGCAATCGTTTATTCACAAGAATTTGCGTTTGAACTTTGCTCGAACTCGTGACTGTACACTGGTCACTTATTTTTATCTATTGCGACTACGACTGACCTCTATAATAATTTTACTTACATTTAAATTGAAACATACAAAATCAATATATGAATATCAGACAAGAATTATTTAGTTGTTTTCTATTTTTAAGAACACGGTTTTGTAGTCGGGTTTTTGTTTTTAAACCTTTTTTTTATTTGAATTTTATTTAATAAATCCGTTATAATTTATTACTTTCATGATGTAAAATTCTACTGAATGTTGGTTTGCTATTTAAATAGTACGAATAAATAGCAGATAGACCGCGAGAACTTTTTGACCGCATTCTAAACGTGTATGTTGACTAAAACTATAATATAATATACATATTTGTAATGTGCTCGCCAAGACCTCTCATTTGATACCAAACATGTTATGATTATCTCAATTTAATTTTTTCGAGCTTAGAATTTGACATTTAAATTATTGTTAAAATTTATATAGGAAGCCTATGTCACCTGGGCTATTCTTACGAATTTCATTGTCACCTCATTTATTAAAATACGTTCAGTAGTCTAGGCGCTACGGTGGAACATACAAAAATACGTACATACATAGACTGCCAAAATCATTACCCTTCCTTCCGACTAATGATGATTATGATCAACTGTATGCTTTTCTTCCGCGATGGGGAAATTAAGACCCTCGAATGCGCGTTAATAATTTATGCTTCATTATCATCTATAATCCCCGAAGGATTATGCATAGAGGAGGATTATACACATGGCAAAGTTCGAACGTGAATTTCTGCCTGAAATTACGATTAAAATTTAAGAATTTATAATATGTGTCTGCGCCATTCGCATTATTTTATATATATTTATTATTGTTATTGATTTATCTATTGAAATCATAAACGCGTACTTGCAACACTATATTACACTTCACTCATTTACTCATTCGAGAAGGATCATCCATTCAAAATCAATTCCTTACTCCCACTCTTTCCGTTCATTCTAACAACCCCTTCCTCACTCTCTTGTAAATCCGCTCGCTTGCTGGCGACACGTATCTCCGTGCGCCCGCGCTCCCGCCAAAAACTCAAAAAGTGAAAAACTATTGGTGCTGTGTAGTGAATCCTCAAACTCTCTCCTCTCGTGAATCTTGGTGGAAATAACGCCTGAACCGGCGCGCTGGAGGCTGCTATCGAAGGGACGCATCATTTACATCCTCCTGTAAGTTCATTTTCCTTCCAAGTTTTCTGGTCCTTCTCACCCAATAAAAAACGCATATCTACTACCTACGCAGATCTACGCTATACTCATCACACACATCATATTTATCGCATTTATCTATCGATTCGCTAAAAACGCTCAATTACGCATCCGCCATTACCCGTCTACGTGATACACGAGACGCGCCCACGTGGGCACATTTCTCGCTCAATATCTCATCAACGCTAAGTTGTTTTTATAAAAACGCATCTTATTTCAATAAAAACATCCTTTATCTAATATACAGGGTGTTTGGAAGGGAGCTGTACATACGCCTAGGGTAGAAACTAGGGATAGTCTGCTACCTACCCCCGCCCATTATATTGACCTTGGCCTCAAGGTTTTTATTTAATTTAAAATTATTTCTTTACCTTACTACGGTACTTCAGGCCCCATAACTTTTCTTCTCCACAATTTTCTGGTGTAAAATAATTTTTTGCAGGACCCTAAGACTCTAACGATTAAAACAAGACCATTAGCCGACCGGTCCCATGGATAGATTTTGAGCTACAGGTAGTTTTAGTCAAAAAATCATAAAAAAGTCAAATAAAAAATAATAATAAATTAAAAAAAAACCTTGAGGCCAAGGTCAATATAATGGGCGGGGGTAGGTAGCAGACTATCCCTAGTTTCTACCCTAGGCGTATGTACAGCTCCCTTCCAAACACCCTGTATTATAACTATATTTTATTCATCTCACGCATATTTTCGCATATTTCTCAAAACATAACGCACACGGACAAGTCCATTTTGTTCACGCACGCTCGCACACATTCACTCATTTATCTATTTTATAACACGGTTCAAAACTCGAGTAAGGTATTTCTCAACGCATAAAAATGGCTCCCACGCGTAGTAAGGATAAAGATTCTGATAAAGAATCCTATGCTTCTACCGAGGAAGATCCTAAAGTTCTTTTATTTGAGTCGAAAAAAGACAATTTATTCCAAATTTTGCAAACTATTTACGATCTCGGCCTGCAAGTTTCCGTAAATAATTCATTAAAATCTCAATTTCTAGCTCGAATTAGCTCCCTTGAGCAAATTAGAACAAACTTTATGGAAACTCTTGATGCTTATAATTTAGCTTTATTAGAAAGTGGTTCGACGACAAAGCCGAACTACGCCCCACTTTCCGCATTCGATGAAATCTATTGTCATATTAAAGCAATAGAATCAAACATTAATAAGTCTCAAAATACGAGTAATGATAACACTAATAATAAATTCGAGTTTTTAAATCGTAAACTACCGCCTTTAAAACTTGTTTCATTTGATGGCACGACCAGCAAATGGACAACTTTTCATGAAAACTTTAAAAGTCTTATTCATGATAATTCGCATCTAACTGACGCCGAAAAGGTTCAGTATTTAATAGGTTGTCTCTCGGGCAAAGCACTAACTGTTTGCTCAGGTATCATACCTACCGCTAATAATTACCTACTCATTTGGAATGCTTTAATAGAAAAATATCAAGATACGCGCGTACAAGCTTCCATGTATTTACATCAAATGGTTCAATTTAAACCTTATCAATCTGTTGATACATTTCTTGAGCAGTTTCATTCGGCACAAGCCGCTTTACGTCGCTTAAACATAAAAGATTTGTCAGATTTTATAATAACTGATATTGCACTCAGTAAGCTCGATAAAGAGGTCGTTAACCTTTTCGAACAATCGCATAGTCATATTGCAATACCTACTTTCGATCATCTTTCGCAATTTTTAAAAGAACAAAGTAAAATAATAACGCTTCGTAATCACTCTAATCCCTCTAAAGTTCGTAATAATAATAACGAAAATAATAAATCCTCATTTAAATCAAAGAATAGCCAAGCCTTCGCGAGTACTATCCAGGACACCCCAGTGCGTTCCTGCAAGGTATGTGGATCCCCTGATTCACATCCACTTTATAGATGTTCTCATTTTACGAATCAAAACGCTAAAGACAGATTAGATCTTGTAAACAAACATAAGTTTTGTCGTAATTGTTTAGGATTTCATGATACTAAAATGTGCAGGTCAACAAATACATGTTCGATTTGCCACCGTAAACATCATTCGCTAATACATTTAGACAACTTTAACAATTTAAACAATCGGGTAGTTGAACATGGTTCTGCGCGGTCCGCGCTTTGCACACCGCCCGCGCCGCCGCCGCCGCCGGCTGCGAACAGCGCGCTCCGCACGCCCGCTCCCGCGCTCCCGCTGTCTGCCGCTCCCGCGACACTCGATTCGTCGCCCGTAGGTGATAACGTTGCGCGCGAAAATTCAAACGCTCCTTATTTATCAATGACTTCGGCTACCTCGTGCGTTGAAAATAATACAACTGTTTTGTTGCCTACCGCTTCCGTATACGCTTATAATAATAATAAACCTTATACTCTCCGCGTTTTTCTTGATACAGGCTCAATGAGTCATTTTATTACGAAGGCTTGCTGTAAACGCTTAAATTTAGAAATTACTCCTGACAAATCTTCTATTTTCGGTATAGGTCACGCAAAAATATCCTCGTTTGGTACTACAACATTTAAAATATTTTCCCGCTTTGATCACCGCTGTTATTATACAGTTCACGCTCGGGTTTTAGATCGCATTACTGACGACTTGCCCAATATATCCATAGATATCACAAATCTCGCTCCATTACGTGATTTACCTATGGCTGATGACGCGTTCCACGTTCCCGGTGAGATAGATTGCCTCCTCGGCAATGAACTTTTCCCGCTTTTGTTGGGAAGTGGAAAGGTAACTTTACCTGGCTCCTCGGTCGTCGCTGTAGAAACCACCCTTGGCTACATAGCCATGGGTCGGGCTGATTGTCAACCTCGCATAACTTCGCGCGCTCGCCCCGCTCAAATAAACAAAAATAAAAGCGAGCAAACTTTTCTGTGCGCTACTAGCACACTTAGCTTAGATACGCTCACGCAACGCTTTTGGGAACTGGAAAGCGTCCCTAATAAGATTCACATGAGTCCTGATGATCAGGCGTGTGAACAAATATTTAATTCAACTTACTCTCGCGATGAAACAGGTAGATACACAGTGCAGCTACCATTTAAGGCTCCATGTACAGACTTAGGAAATTCACACTCAACGGCGATGCGCCGCCTCATTCATTTAGAAAAAAAGTTAGATTCTGATCCCGAGATCAGAACTAATTACAACGCTACCCTTCAAGATTACCTTAACAAAGGTTATTTGGCCAAGGTCAAAGATCCCTCTATCAATATCCCGCATTATTATATTCCGCATCGTGCTGTTTACCGCCCGGATAAACAGTCCAGTAAGACTCGCATCGTGCTTGACGCTAGCTGTAAAACTAGCTCAGGTAAATCGCTAAATGATCTCCTTTATGTAGGTCCGAATCTACAAAGTAACATTTTCGATTTATTAATCAATCTTCGCATGTTTTCCGTTGCTGTAGTTGCAGACATCGAAAAAATGTATTTTCAACTTATTCTTTCCGCTGATCATCACGCATTTCAACGCATTTTATACAGGTTCGATAAAGATTCTGAGATTTCAACTTTTGAATTCAACCGCGTTTCTTTCGGTGTTTCAAGTTCGCCTTATTTAGCTATGAGAGTAGTTCGCCAACTCGCATCTGATAGCCGGGATAAATACCCGCTCGCGGCTTACGAGGCTGAAAACCATATGTATATGGATGACTACGTATGTTCGCTAGATGGCGTTGAAATAGCTGAGCAGACATATCAAGAAATGATCGCCATGTTTAGGTCAGGCGGTTTCAACCTTGTAAAGTGGATCTCTAATAATTTCGAACTCTTAAGTAAAATTCCTTCAACTCATTTAAATCCGCAAAATATTGAATTTGACGCTGACGCTAATAATAATACTAAAATTGTAGGTATGCAGTGGAATCCTGTAGAAGACTCTTTTCAATTTAAAATAAATGGTAATTCTCTTAAATGTACGAAACGTACCGTTTTATCCGCAACCGCACGACTGTTTGACCCCTTAGGTCTTATAGGTCCAGTTACCGCATTCATGAAAGTTTTAGTTCAGGAATGCTGGAAGCATGACCTTGATTGGGATGATCCTGTACCCGCTTACATTGAAAATAAATTTAATCAATTTCACAAGGAACTTTCCTATCTCGAACAAATAAAATTCCCGCGACATGTAGGTATCACCTCTGGTTCTCATGTCACTCTCCTCGGGTTCGCAGACGCCAGTGAGCGCTGTTATGGTGCCGCTGTTTACATAAGGGTTAGTTCTAGCGAAGAAGATAACGGATCAGCCCTCTTACTAACTTCTAAATCTCGCGTCGCTCCGCTTAAAAATACGCCCTTAGCTCGCCTCGAGCTATGTGCTGCTCTTCTCTTAACAAACTTAATTAACTCAGTTGTAGAAGTTTTAAGTAAACGCTGTAAAATTAATAATATTTTTGCCTTTTCTGATTCAACAGTCACGCTCACCTGGATCCACTCGCCCTCGCATAGATTTCATACATTTGTCGCAAATCGCATTGTTGAAATTAATTCAAAATTACCTGCTAAACATTGGTTTCACATTGATGGAACTGAAAATCCCGCTGATGTAGTTTCTCGTCCCGTAACGCCTAAACAATTGTTAGATTTAACTATTTGGTTTAACGCTCCGCATTGGTTTTCATTACCCTTAAATCAGTGGCCAATCAAGCCATTTAAGGTCAATTTAAATAATAATAATTCGGAAGTAATGGAAACTAAAAATATCGCTCTCTCAGTTAAAGTAACGCAAGAAGTTCCTCAACCTATTCAATCTTTAATTGACCGCATTTCTAAATATTCTATTTTACTACGTAGCTTGGTTTTGATATTACGTTTCTGCAAGTTACTAATCTCGCGTGGTTTTATCACAGTTTCGGATTTGGATGCCGCGGAAATATTTCTTATACGTTACGTACAAAGTAGATATTTCTCTGAAGACATTAACGCTTTAAAATCTAATAAAAAATTAAATAAAAGTCTCGCTAAACTAAACCCCTTCCTGGATTCGAATAATATTCTCAGAGTAGGTGGAAGGTTAACTCATTCTCAACTGGATTATGGTCAAAAGCACCCCATTTTAATTCCAACTAAATCACGATTTACTCAACTCGTAATTGATTTTTATCATGTAACTAATTTACATACGGGTCCCGCTCTTTTAATATCTATAATAAGACAAAAATTCTGGATTTTATCTGCTCGTAACATTGTAAGACAACGTGTGCATAGTTGTAATAAATGTTTTAAACTTAAACCTCGAAATACTTACCCTCCTATGGGTGATCTACCCGACTTTCGCGTTTCACAAGCGAAAGCGTTTGTTAATACCGCTGTGGACTACTGTGGTCCTTTCTACATTACTCATATCCGAAAACGCGGAATTAGGAGCCACAAAGCTTACATTTGTGTGTTCGTCTGTCTAACAACTAAGGCAGTACACTTAGAGTTAGTCTCTGACCTTAGTTCGGATTTATTTCTCGCCGCTTTTAAGCGTTTTATTTCTCGTAGAGGTCCTGTTGCTATGATTTATAGTGATGGAGGCACAAACTTTATTGGCGCAAAGCGTAAATTGAACGAAATTTATGTTTTAATTCAATCCAAATCTCATATAAATTACATAGGTGATCAATTAGCTGAACATCGTGTACGATTTAAACATAGTCCGCCTTACGGTCCTCATTTTAATGGACTTAGCGAAGTTAATGTTCGTTGTGTCAAAACTCACCTTTTTAAAGTCATTGGTTCTCAAATATTAACATACGAGGAGTTTAGTACTGTACTTGTTCAAATTGAATGTCTTTTAAATAATCGACCTCTAAGTATTTTAAGCTCTGACCCGTCTGATATTAGTGCTTTAACGCCTAATCATTTTTTAAACGTAACTCCGCTTAAATTTATACCTGCTGAAGATGTCACAGACATTTCAGATAATCGATTATCGCGTTATCAACTTCTTAATAAAATAACTCATTCCTTCTGGCATCGTTGGAGTCAGGAGTACCTCACTTCCTTGCAACAGCGGGAGAAGTGGAACACACCGTCAAAGCCTATTGAAGTGGGTACGATTGTTGTTATCAAAGACAACAACGCTCACCCGCTTTGTTGGCCTTTAGGTGTCATAGATGCGACTTATCCTGGCAAGGATAATATAGTTAGGACTGTGAAGGTTAGAACTGCGTCCGGTTCCTACATACGCCCGGTAGTTCGGCTTTGTCCTCTACCTACACAATAAGTACTTTGCTAATTTTTCTTAACTCTATTTTTAAGTAAATTCATTTATTTAATTTAAGATCTCATAAAGTTTTAGTTTAGAGGAAAACCTCTAGGCCGGGGGAGTTGTCTGCGCCATTCGCATTATTTTATATATATTTATTATTGTTATTGATTTATCTATTGAAATCATAAACGCGTACTTGCAACACTATATTACACTTCACTCATTTACTCATTCGAGAAGGATCATCCATTCAAAATCAATTCCTTACTCCCACTCTTTCCGTTCATTCTAACAACCCCTTCCTCACTCTCTTGTAAATCCGCTCGCTTGCTGGCGACACGTATCTCCGTGCGCCCGCGCTCCCGCCAAAAACTCAAAAAGTGAAAAACTATTGGTGCTGTGTGGTGAATCCTCAAACTCTCTCCTCTCGTGAATCTTGGTGGAAATAACGCCTGAACCGGCGCGCTGGAGGCTGCTATCGAAGGGACGCATCATTTACATCCTCCTGTAAGTTCATTTTCCTTCCAATATGGGTTCCAAAATATAGTTTCGTTACGTAAAATAAAAAAAAAAAACAAAAAAGTAGGCGAAAATTGCTTTACGTTTGGCCAGTTATGTTTTTTAAGTCACGTGTAAGATTTGGCGAGGTTATCGCCATCAAACTAAATGAGACCTCTTTGAGTACAACTGAGAAGTTCCTGATGGAAAAACTCAATTATACTTAGACCGATTCGGGAACCGAACACAGGACCAGCGGTTGCTCTTGTGACCACTCAAAAAAATCATATTTTACATATTATATAATATTTACAAGTTATTTACATTATCTACTTCTCGGAACCCTCATTACTCAGTCTTTTTAATTAAAATTACCTTTTAATTGATCATTCAGTTCCACGTTCCTAAGGTTCCCTTGAATAGCTATTTTAGAAAGAGTTCGAAAAAATAGCAATTATCATAAAATACAATAATATTGAAACACCATGTATTTTAACATAAAAACACCGAAGCTGTTAATTTAACGAAAATGTAGGTAACAGTTTTATAAAAATACAGTTGAAACTATGAAAAACATTATTAAGTAAGTACCTAACTAACACCTATTACAAGTAAAATAACATTGAACAAATTATCATAGCAAAAGTTATGCTCTGGTATTCTGTAAGATTATTTCAACTGTAATGAAATAAAACTAATATTCTTTCTTATCGCCAGGGAAATTATTTGTTCAGTAAATTGACATCCTATATTAATGTTATGTCACTCGATTAATGCTATATCACTCGACTTATTGTTCTTTTTTTATTCAAACTAAGACATTATTTTCTAAACAAATAGCTGCGTCCTAAATAAGTGCAAAAACAATGCGGTTAAAATGTATGGAACAACAAATATATTTTAAATTATCGATTGTGCAATGTGGGATAACGTTTAAAATGATGTACTGAATATTTTGGCAAGATTTTAGCGTTCATCTTCGTATTTTTTTTTTGATAAGGTAGATCGCGAGAGAAAGCAGCCTATTGTTGTCGAAATAAAAAGCGTTGAGTAGATTTAATAATTATTTTACTTAAGTTTAATTCCTTCCATCCAAAGTTTTACTGCGAGTTAAATACGCCGAACGAAAGGCTCACTTGTTGAGCCTATAGCGTTCCTCCTGTAGGCACCAGATCACTTACACACACATTGAGCGGGCCATACTATAAACATATAATTATATACCAATGTGGATTATAGGAATACCAACCAAATGAACAAAATGTGAAGCATCTGATGTTAGCTTTAAAAACACAGCCTCCCAATTCGAAACCTCATTTATAACATGTAGATTATTTTAATTTAAAAAATAGTTTTATTCACGATAGCCAAGCACAGCAATAACAAATAATGTTTATATTTACTTATTCACCTTTCTTCCATTAAATTTCACATTTTGAATAAAAAAACCTATAATATACAGAAACTACTGCATTTATCTGTTCGTTGTATCAACACTAATTCACTCACTAGTTCACACACACATATACACATTTGCTTTAGGCCTATTTTTATTTTCACATTTAAAGCTTTATTGGTGCCTTAATATAATCCCCGTAATGGCCACCGCAATCACACACGAGTATTCGTAAAAGCTCATGACGTTTTTCACTATTGAGATTGTAAGCGATCAGTACGCACAACTTCTACCAATCAAGCTATACGTTTACGCGTCTCTTTGTACGGGAGCGAGGATAAAGCGAGAGCATGTTAAACTGGAGTGGCCATCCCCGTCTCTCGCTCGAGCCAGCCCGCGATGCTGAGCCAGTAGCGTTTAACAACAGAAATAATAACGTACATAATAAATAATAATACCACTAAGATCCAGCCTGTCCCCTAGATGTCCTCTCCCAGCGACGCCCTGAGCCAGGCTCGCTTAGTTTTTAACTAAGCGAGCCTCGGTTAATTTGTCCTGGCTTGAGGTCTTAATTTACCATGATGCCTGCCTGCCTGCCTTAGATGCCACTCAAACAAAAAAACTGGAATAGTATAGCTTGATTTGTAACTGTGTGTATGTCTTAACCGCGTTCAAGTGTTATCATAATCACTGTCATCATAGCGACAGAAAAATTAATTGTTTTGATTCTAAAACTCATAGTATCAGTTTGTAGGTCGATGCTTACGCTCTTTATTTGGTTGTCCGTTATTTTAGGTGTTGGGTGGTCACGACCAATGGCGCGGACCGTCCGCGCGGATGGGGAAGCGGATTTCACTTCGCAATGGCTGGTATGAAGTTCGTAGAAGCGTGGGTATCCCCGCTCCACATAGCACTAAATCTTGGCCTCCTCTAGCGACCCTATCACAACACGACCGTACAAACAATGTTTCATCAACTTAGATAACGAACCACTTTCTTAGAAAACCAGAGCTTAACTTTACTTAGACTGTGGCGATCTTATCACCGTAATACTCGTGTAGCACCCGACAGCGCTCGTGTTCAGCGCAGCGGAGGCGGGGGGGTGGGTGTCAGGCGGGACCCCTCACCACTTTCGGGACCTCCAGACGAGAAGGCACGGCCGTCAGCGAAGTCTCGGCGAAGCGAACCCCCAAGCGGGTTCGTACTTTGTTACTCTGTGGACAGATGGTATAACAGTTAGGATTTTTTTTATAAAAGTGAGTCGTCTGCCATGGTATGGACAGCGAAAAAGGCGATGGAAAACATCATGACGAAACGTCCAGGCCCTCAAACATTTAAAGACATGACACGCGCTTTCTTACACGTAGAGGAAGTTTATACGAGTATGTCCCAGCCATGGAAATCTTGTTGATTATGCTAAAGTAACAAGTCCAAAAGTATTAATTTTTACCCGACTGCGATTGAGACCAAAAGGAGGGTTATTAACTTGTGTTATGCCGTGGGTTAAGTCATACAATAAATAGGTCGTAGGCATTTTAACATGGCATTTTAATAAGTGCAATGTTACTTACTAATCTAGTTTTAAGGTTCTGTTTAAGTTACCGCGAGCTCGACAAGGCTAAGAAGGAACATGGGTGGTTTTTAGTCAGTAGAAGTCTGACACTCACTCCTTCGCTCTGCCCAAGAGCGGGAGGGGTTATTTGATGATTTTCCAACCGCCAAAAAAAAAAAAAACTGCTTACTAACACAAATTGTATTTTCTCATAATTATGAATGTTATCTATGGACCCAAGTTGCCTTTAACTAAATATAATATGTCTATACTGAGAAACGAATGGATGACAAATACTTCAGTTATTAAGATGCTTTGTGACCTAGAAAAACTTTTACAAGTCACGTCCGGCTTTGGGTAATCTAAGCCAGAGAAATCGGTATGCGGGAGTAACCGTTCCTTCACAGAACAATTTCATTACTGTTACGAAGGGTGACATTCCTACGTGTAGGGGCTACTGATTACATAAAAGTTTTTTAGCATTATGAGAATGACAAAAAATACTAAAAATATTTATTTGTCCCACAAAAGCAGTTACATGGAAAATAATGAGACATCCCCAGTAAGTAATTGATAATACTTATGTTGGGGCTATCTCGCTCTTTCCCTTAATTATTTAGCAACAATAAGACATTTGCACAAGTAATTACAAAAGCTGACTTAAAATCAATTTAGGATGAAAAATTAACAAAAAATGGCTTATAAACTAATTTGCAGCTCTTTGTGTAAATGTTGTGACGTGCGTCTTTGTTTTATTTTTAAGCAGGGTTTGTATTTTTGTATGTATATGTGTGTGAGTGTGTGTGTGTTTGTGTGTGTGAATGTGTATGTCTTCTTTTAAGTGCCGATATGTTTGAAGCAATATATTAATTACTGATACGGAATAGAAAAATTAATTGTTTAACCAAGTCTTATCAAAATTTTCTCAGTTTTTTCGTATGTTAAGGTTTTAAGCCACACTGTTATAACCTTTTTGCATAAGTGTGAGACCTCATGGTGGAACCTTATTTTTTTGTTAATTTTATTAAAAATGAATTTTTTTTTTGACTGCCTCGTTGGTCTAGTGGTCGCAAGCGTGAATACTACGCAAGAGATCCTGGGTTCGAATTCCAAGCCGAACAAAGTGTTATTGAGTTTTTCTATCCGAAATTTCTTACTAACGGCCACGGAGTTTGGAATAGTGCCCGGTTGATGGCAATAGGATCGCCACCTAATACATGGGAAAACTGCGAAATATGTGTGTAATTATGGGTACAATTCTGCCTAACTCCCGGGGATTACAGGCGCTATATTATGTGTGTAAGATTATATTGATATCAAAACAAGATACGGGCAACATCAGTAAACTAGCTATTGACCGCGGGTTCATGCTCTTTATTTTGTCTTCGATCGATACGGAAAGCTCCCAAGATTGACAGCTTAAGCACTCCCAAACAAGACTGAGTTATAATTAAACTAGATTGATTCTACAGATCTACCTAAAGTAATATTTATAATAATAATAATAATAATAATATAATAATATTCCACAACTATCACACAACGCCATCTAGTCCCAAGCTAAGCAGAGCTTGTGTTATGGGTACTAGACAACTGATAAACATACTTATATATTTCTAAATACATACATGTTATAGATAAATTACACCCAGACACAGAACAAATGATCGTGCTCATCACACAAACATTTGTAGTTAAATTAATTAATTATTAATTAACATTTTTTTTATTTACATTTTTTTTTTTTTAATATTTGTAGTTACCGAGGTTATAGTTTCGCTATTATGGTTTAGCGTTGTCTAATCTCCAATTCATGAGAGACCAACAGGCAACAGCCAAGAAAAACAAATATATTTGTTCGTAATTTATGGAAATTGTTTGAAGCATGTGAGCGAATACAGTTCGTAGGTGTTACCCTTAAATCCTACCAATTCTATGAGAAACAATATTACTACCCAGGGATTTTAAGAAGGGCCGCGGGTAGTCCAACGGTTATCGCGGCCTCGACATAGAGGGCGAAGAAGGAACATGGGTGGTTTTTAGTCAGTAGAAGTCTGACACTCCCTTTCGCTCTGCCCAAGAGCGGGAGGGGTTATTCGATGATTTTTACACCCACCAAAAAAAAAAAAAAAAAAAGGGGTTTTAAGAACCCCAATATACAGTCAGCATCACCAATATGTATACACCTAAAAAACTTTAAAAGCAATTTTCGCTTACTGTAATGATTTCATTTTCATGTTACGTAATGAAACTAATACCCCATACTTCACCAGTTATGTGTTTATTAAGTAAGTTCCAAGTAACAGGGGCGAACATACAAGATGATTTTTTAGTCCAAATTCTGATATATTAATCTCTGGCGAAAATCATTGAATACGTGTTTTTTGTTCTAGTATCACTCAATACAAAAATATTGAGATTTCACATCACAAAGTTTTACCGTTTCTGGGGAAATTGTTCCGCCACTTCTTCTTGCCAGCTAAAACACTAGGAAGTGTCGAAAGGTGGGCGTTTTGCGGGACTTTCTCTTGTAAATAAGTAAAGTAAATAGGGTATTTTACCAGAAAAATCTAATTAGTCCGTCTCTTAGATTATCGAAAAATATTGGATACGTGTTTTTTATTTTATGTAATTAATAAAAAATTACAAAAATAAAACGTATTATAGATCATGAGTACTTTTGACGTCACTTTTTGGGTAAAAAAGTACTAACCTGGTGACGACACACGACTTAACGCGACTTTCCGAAGCACTGTCTTTATCATTTGTTTAAGTGAAAAAAGAAAAAATACGTGTCCATATTTTTTGAAAATCTATCTGACGGACTAATTAGATTTTTTTTGTGAAATAGCCTATTATATTTTGACGTTTTTTCGACGACTTTTTGACGAATTAATCATCTTCACCCCTGTGTGACTTAAGTGATCGTCATCTGCCTACACTGTTCCCAACTACATTAGGCTCGGCTTCCAGTGTTAACCGAATGCAGTTGAAAACCAGTATTTAGCGTTGAGCGATTACCTCTCTCACGTACACTACCTAGTTAGTACTGTGTAACACATACGGAAAACATCGTGAAGAAACCGGCATGTCTTAGAATAAAAAAAATCGAAGACATGTGACATCTACCAACCCGCACTGGGCCCGCGTGGATGGATGGATGGAATGATGGATTATACCCCATCACTCTCCTAGACAGCAGGAGGAGCTCGTGGCTTAATAAGAACTGCCACTCGGGTCGATCTTTAGGTTAAGCTGCGCTTGCCTAAGTCGATCTGTGGATGGGTGACCGCCCATTACTTACCGAGTTTCCTCCGTGCCTCGGAAAGCACGTTAAGCTGTTGGTCCCGGGTGCCATATATAGATCTTTGGCAGTCGTTACGGGTAGTCAGTGACCTGAAAGTCTGACATCCAGTCTTGCCGAAGGGTATCGTATTACCTAGTATTAACTGGGTTGTGGAGGTCAGATAGGCAGTCGCTCCATGTAAAATACTGGTATTCAGCTGCATCCGGTTAGACTGGAAGCCGACCCCAATATAGTTGGGAAAAGGCTAGGCAGATGATGACTCTCCTAGACAGGAGGCCTGAGTCCCCGCAGTGGGAACATTATAGGTTGATGATGCTATGATGATGATGATGATGAATACATAAGATACCGTTTGGTAAGAATGCTTGTCACAGTTTCAGGCCACTGACAATCTGTTACAACTTTCAAAGATTTGCAAATGACAGACATCCCCATGGAAATAATCAAATAACCCCTCCCGCTCTTGGGCAGAACGAAAGGGAGTTTCAAACTTCTATTGACTAAAAACCACCCATGTTCCTTCTTAGCCCTATATGTCAAGGCCGTGGTATCTCTTACGTGCGTCTTACGTTCGTTCCGAGACATGGAAGAAACTTGGTGTGTAATGGATGGTCACTCATACTGGAACGAACCAAGGCAAGCGGGGCTTAAAATGAAGATTGACCCGAGCGGGTTTTATTATTTAGCTACAACCTCCTTTTCATTGCGTATTAAATCTTTGATTCCTGAATGAGCCATCATCATGGACATATAATGTTCCCACTGTAGGGACTCAAGCCTCCTCTCTAGTGTAGGGTACGGTGATAAATATTAGATGTGGGTATCCGTCAATAAAGCAGTTGTCACTTGGAGTTGCAGTTTCACTTAGTGCTTCCCGCTATTTTAATCCATAAATACAACTGGCGACGAGGAAATCAATCAAATTCGAGTTAATTACATCGTTTAAGTGTGTGTCTTCAAGATGCCTATCGGTAAAATTGAAGAATTTGATCTAACTAGCAAAAAGTGGTTGGCGTATATTAGACGCGTGGAACAATTCATAACCTTAAATGAAGTAAAACCAGATTTACATGTTGCAACGTTGGTAACGTTGGTGGGAGCGGCTACATATGACTTAATGTGTGATTTATGTGCACCTAATCACCCGGAAAATAAAACATTTCGTGATTTAGTGAAAATAGTGGGTGATCATCTTGAACCAAAACGTTCCGAAATTGCTGAACGCCATGTTTTTAGACAAAGACGTCAGAACACGGGTGAATCTCTCAGTGAATATCTACAAACACTCAAACATCTAGCCAGTACGTGTAATTTCAATACTACACTGGAGGAAAACTTGCCCCACACTAGGAATTTCTCCTGTATCGTGGGTGCGTTCACAAACATTTAAACTCACATACACAAATACCCAGACCCGGAACAACTATCTGTAGGTCATACAAATATTTGTTCCGTGCAGGGATCGAACCCGCGACACGCAGCGCAGCAGTCCATTGTCTGAGCCACTGCGCCAACCGTGTCGTCAAACGATACGACGACGACGACGTTAGTATACGATAGCCCTTAATAAGAGTAAAGCCGGCTTCTAACTATGGGATATACACCGTGTTCTTCACGTTATCCATAAACTTTAGCAAACGCTTCTATAGCTTTAACAAATCAAATCTAACAAAGGAAGTAGTACTTAAAAAGGCTTCGTTACAAAGATATTTGTAATTTCATTTAATGAAGTTTAATCGAGCTATGCAGTATGAAAGGGTCTTAATTTGGCCTATGTTGCCGCTCAGTGCAATAAAAATGACAAAACTATCAAATACTACTTGCATTTCATTTGCACGTACGAGAGGAACCCGAGAGATAGCGAAGAAGTACGATCATTTTTGATAACAAATCTATCAAAGACATTAAACTGGTCTCTATGGATACACAAGTTGTTATTTGTCATGCATGATTTTAACTGTCAGATTAGTTGTTTATTGTAATTTGCTTTTGGGTTTACGAATAATTTAATCAATCATTATAATTTCAACATTCACTATGCCGTACGAGTATTCGGCTCAACACCAAGCTGATATTCACTTCGTCTACGGTTTCTGTGACGGAAATGCTACAGCGGCTGTACGAGAGTACCAACGGCGATTCCCTGGTCGGCGCGTTCCTGATATACGAACATTTATCAGCATACACAAGAGATTTTGTGAGATCGGAATCAGACCACGCCGCCCTGAACACAGAAAACAGAATAATGAACCATATGGGATACACCCACGATTCTCCCAACGCGTCTAGTCGAGAGTGTAGGATCATGAATAATTATTCATGATCCTGAATCCTACACTCTCGACTAGACGCGTTGGGAGAATCGTGGGTGTATCCCATAAGCTAGTGTGGAAACTGTGGAAGAGATATGGTTTACATGCCTACCACTACAGAAAATCCCAAGGCATTATACCACCTGATCACTTCTCAAGAATTGTTTTTTGCCAGAGAATGAACCAAGAACTAATAAATAATCCTATACTGCTTCAAAAAATTCTTTGGATGGATGAAGCTCAATTTACAAGGGCGGGAGTATTCAATTCCAAAAATCAAGTTCAGTGGCATGAGAGCAACCCGCATTTACATTGGCAGGCGTCACATCAAACTGAATTCTCTGTAAACATGTGGGCTGGTGTTTTTAACAATCAGCTGATCGGCCCTATTGAGATTCCCCACCGCCTAAATGCTGAAAATTACTTAGAGTTTCTAAGAAACGTCACTAGCTTGGAATTTTTCGAAGAAGTGGATCTTCAAACTCTGCGAACCATGTGGCTCCAACATGATGGGGCTCCTGCACATTATGGCACACAAGTACGTGAATATTTAAATGCAACCTTTCCTGGCCGCTGGATTGGTCGAGGTAGCCCAAATATCGCATGACCAGCTAGGTCCCCAGACCTGACTCCTTTAGATTTTTATGTCTGGGGAACCTTAAAGGAGAAGGTGTACTCCGTACAAATTCAGAACCGTGAACAGCTGTTAGAAAGAATATCTCAGGCTGCTGAACAAATGAGACAAATGTCTGTGAATTTAAATGGCCAAATTAGGACTCGTTTGAATATTTGTGTCGAAAAAGAAGGTGGTCATTTCGAAAACTTTTTACATTAAATTTATTTATTTTTGCTTTTTAGAGTTTTTTTTTTAACGTAACCATACATACGTAGGTATCATATACTCCTTGATTAATCTTATTCCCTTCGCAACATGTTTTTGTTACTAAATAATCATACTATTAAATAAATATGTGACTGCTGTTATTAAAAACGTAAAGGACGTATGGAACGTTTTTTGGAGAATTTAATTTAAATGGCAATATTCAAAACTAAGTCATGTATCAAACAAAACAGAAGATGTCATAATTGTTATAAATATGAGTGAGTTTCACTTCCCTGCCTAATCAATATTGATTTATAAATCTTGATGTGGGGTTTTGTTGTGAATATTTTATTTGTTTACCAGTCTTGCTAGCATGTGTCAGGAGCATCGTTTGGTGAATATTCACCATACGATTATAGTAATGCCGATGATGATGGCATGCCCACGGTCAGTTATTTAAACAAGTTCTCATGAGATTATAATGTTGTGCTGCTTAAAATAAATGTTTTATTCAACTTCGTAATTAATGTTTCATTTTTGCCTATTCCATGGCGCAATTACACATGGTCGTTCGCCCGAATCCGATTGCCTATGGAATTCCTCAAACGACCGAGTGTAAATGAACGCGGTCGAGTAAGCCCGTCTTCAAACTCGTCCAGCTTTAAAGTTTGTTTTTTTCGCAATATTGTAAGCTTATATGTATTCCATTGCGATGACTAGTGTAATTATGTCATTAATAAGCCGACCAAAATCATAAGACAATGTGATGGGTTGTGCAAGTGCGGGTTCCGTAGGCTACGTAGACAGTTTTTAAATACATGTAATAAAACATAAGGTTTATTGGATTGTATACAATGTAAATAGTGAAAATATTTTTGAATGACATTACGGCTGACGTCCATTGAGGTTGACAGAAGAGCGCTGTTGGTAAACATTACATTTGTGAAATGTATTGAAAAATAGGATGGCGGCGTTAGTTCTGATGTTGCCCGCGCGACAAGTGTGGTCATAAATTATGTTATTCTAGCCAAATGCAATATAAAAAAATATGCTGTGATTACCTTTTATCTTAATTTGATCGAAACCTATCTTTTGAGAGTATTTTTAAGAATGTACGCGACCTCAAGTGTGGTCGCCAGATTGCGAGGTGAACTGCCCTTCTTTTATTCAATAGTTTTGAGATAATTGTACAATCAACAATACAACCTGACACTGACCTACAAATTGCAAATAAACGTAAGAAAATTTGAATTTCGCGAGCTACCACGACGCTTCCACCTTACGCCGAAACGGTAGAGTGGGTTAGGGTAAAGGTGGTAGCCTACTCCCCTTTCCGTCGTCGGAGGTCCTGCGTTGCTCTAAACCTACAATAAAAAATAAGGACTACAGAAACGTTTTGCGAAGGCTGCATATCGTGGGCAGAGGTTATCATGATCTGGATAGGTTTTTTTTTTTTAAATTAAACCTTCACAATTCGAAATACGTACCTACCTGCTTGGTAGCCTTATACGTTCTCTTTAGATAGGTAGGGCATTTGATTGACAGTACTACTAATCTGAAGTCTGAGGGGAATAAAAAAAAACAAAAAACTTAGTTTTGATAAGTTTCAGCCCGCCAAATGTTATGAATGAAAATACGACGTTGCCAATTCGGATTATGAGGCATGCATATCGGGTGATTTACGTCACGGTATTTAGTTTGTATGAAAATTAACAAAAAATAAAAAATAAGAATTCATTAATGTGTCCATAATGATAAATGCTTATTTCCGTGGTCTGAATATGAGGTCGAAGTTTATGTATATCGTCCGGAACACGGTGTATCTTGAGATATAATATTTTATCGCTAGTCACACATTTTGTACGCGAACGTTCACACTGTGCAAACGAAAGGCACTTGTTTTCCCCACCACTGCGATCATTTTTTTGTTTCAGACCATACCTGGGAACCCCCTAGTTACGGAGATATTGGGGGGTCAAAATTCCAAATTTTGCACAGCTTATTTTGTAAATACTAGTTTTTCAGGTTGTAACTTTACTTAAATTTACGTCCATGACCTTTTTACTATTCAAAGCGTCCACTAGCACAAAGTTTTAAGAGTGCTACACTGAGTTTTACCGTAAAATGAAATTTTTGAACCCAAAAAACAAGACGTTTCCCAGCAATTTTTTTTGCGTACTCAGTTTGATGTACAGAATGCTTGGTTGACGTATGTGTGAAGGGTTGATTTACACCCTGTATATTACATCTCAAACGCGGGATGTAGTATATAGCTCAAGATGTAATATATTCCACAGTCAAAAGCCGGCTTGATTGTCAGATTTCGGATCACTGCACTGACTAATGTCACGACTATCAAACATCTACAAATGACAGAGCCTACGTTATTATATTTGACCTAATTTCATTGACGAACAAAAGGATGTATTACATTCTTGTCAAACATTGTTGCTGTCCATTTGTATGAGAAAGATCCACACAATTGAGATGTCTTCCTCATTCTGGTCTGTTATTGAGTATCGCTTGTCTATGTATGACGTGTGATATTCGTTGCAAGAGTAAACAATATTATTTTACTGTGTGAGTTGATGTCTATGTCGAACAATAATGTTATTAATCTTTCAATGGCAGATAAGGAAGCTCACCAAAGAAAAATCACTCAAATTGAAAAATAAATAGCTGGTGCAGCAGCGGTGAAGGCTTTTCAAGTAAGCAAGCTGATTGATGACATGCAATGAACTTTTCGAAGAATTGTTAGGTCAAATAAAAAATGCGTATAGTGCTAAAGCAAAATTGAATGTAATAAAAATATGTCGTGTACAAGAGTCAAGGAGAGGGGTCATCGGGAACAATATTAACCAATTGCGCGAGTGAAAGGCGTGTGACGTAGATCGATAGGTTTGTTCTTGACACCGAGATGTCGCCCTCAGTCTTGAATGTAGAAAAATAATAGGATTTGGAACAATAGCACTTGCAATATAACACATTATGCCATGGAATCTTACATACATGCTTAGTGAAATATTTACAGATTGATTATAAACATAACTAAAATTCTGAACATCAGCATCCATTTATCTTTAGAATTCTCCTTTTCCAAAATTATATTTGGCACAACATTATAGCCAAGCAAATTCCTCTCGCTGATGCAGAACTGCATTTTATGGAGATGGTACTGACGCTGGGAGCTTCAAACAATGCTTTACCGTGCTTTTGGTGTCAGATCTTGGCGACTAGTGACAGTCCAGGGTATCTAAAATGGCCGCTTTAGCAGAATCGTAATATGAATCTTGTTAAAAATTTAAAATTCTTAAAATGGACTTTATAGTTAAGGCATTAAGTCAATTTTAGGAATTTGAAATTTTAACGTGATTCATACTAAAATTCTGCGTGGATTCTGATAAAGCGGACATTTTAGACCCGCAGGAATGTGCGGAGCTATAAGTCGAATCCACATGGGTCTAGATAAATTAAAAATGAATGGTGTATGAAAGGAGCCTCCCCAAGTGATGTACTCTAACTACTCTCTGATACATTCGATGCACCTGGAACCATCAACTTCAGTCCTTCCAGTGATGAAAGACTTAACCAATTATGGCAAATATAAGATAATAGCTGTTGCCAGCGGCTTAACCCGTTACAACTCGTTTTTTTTTTTTTTAGTTTCTTTAAAATGTTGCCCAATACTAGAAATTTCTCCTGTATCGTGGGTGCGTTCACAAACATTTAAACTCACATACACAAATACCCAGACCCGGAACAACTATCTGTAGGTCATACAAATATTTGTTCCGTGCGGGAATCGAACCCGCGACACGCAGCGCAGCAGTCCATTGCTTGAGCCACTGCGCCAACCGTGCCGTCACACGACGCGGCGCGCGCGGCGTGATATTATTCCACGGGAAGATAAAATCGGGATAAAACTCCCTATAAATTAATATTTACCTTAACAGATTTCATGAGCGGTGTCTCCAAGTTCATATTTCTGTTCTTCATGGAACTGGAACCAGAGCCGTCGATACCTGGGCAGATAATAATAAGTATTTAATAATAATAATGTAGTTAGCACATAATATAATATAATCAACGTGACTTTGCTAGAAAAACACATATCAGAGGTTAAATATGTGTGAAAGAACTGTAGCTTTTCGATCATAGCTGTTAATAGTGAGGGCGTTTTGGGGGACTATCTCTTGTAAATAAGTAAAGTAAATTTTGACGTTCTAAAAGTGCTGATTATCAGCCTAGTTTGAATTAATGAGTTATGCGGTAATAGTTCTCACGCATACAATGTGTAGTGAAAAGGTAAATATTTTTACGTCATCCACTCGACAGTCAATATTATTAATCTTGGGACAAACTTCAGGGCACACAGTTGTAACATTGCTACGGCGTAGCACTCGCTACGAGGTTACGCTCACTAGCTACGGGTCGTAGCAAATAGTAAATCCCACGCGTCCATTCATTGTGCCCTTGTATCATCGTCGAACAAATATTTGAGTTCTATCGGTTTACATTTTTTGCCTTAAATGTTTACACTACGGGAATTGAACTTGTTGTCAAATTACAGTTGCTACTAGGCCAGAAAGACTTGTCAAAAATAAACATTTCCTTAAACTTTTTTGCTCTTGACCTCGTTCACGCTTGACGGAAAGTAATGGTTGAGGACTATGATGGTTATAAAAACTATACGTCACCATTACGTTTATCGTATCTACACTAATATTATAAAGAGGAAAGATTTGTTTGTTTGTTTGTACCGAATAGGCTCCGAAGCTACTGGACCGATCTGAAAAATTCCTTTACCGTTGGGAAGCTACACTATCCCCGGGTGACATAGACTACTTTTTTATTTTGTTTAAAACGTTGCCCCACACTAGGAATTTCTCCTGTATTGTGGGTGCGTTCACAAACATTTAAACTCACATACACAAATACCCAGACCCGGGACAACTATCTGTAGGTCATACAAATATTTGTTCCGTGCGGGAATCAAACCCGCGACACGCAGCGCAGCAGTCCATTGCTTGAGCAACTGCGCCAACCGTGCCGTCAACTTTTTATCCCGTTATTCCCACGGGAACGGGAACTACGCGGGTGAAACCGCGTGACGTCCGCTAGTTAATAATAAACATATCCTCAAAGGGTTTGGTGGAGGTTTACTTAAGGCGCTAACAGCACCGTAACGCCACCCACATCTTATTTCTTTTACTGTAAAATCTCATTAAACTTTAAAAATCCAAAACACTATCATGCTAATAAATAGCCTGAAGTATTTTAAATATCACTACTTTTCATGATTCTAGACTTGATAAATTAAGAGAATTACTTATTACCGAAAAAAGTGGCCAATTTTATCTTTAATCAGTAATTCTCTTAATAAAAATACTAGCATGATAGTGTTTTGGATTTTTCAAATTTGATGTGATTTTAGAGTAATAGAAATAAGATGTGGGTGGCGTTACGGTGCTGTTATCGCCTTAATCAAAATCAAAATGAAAACTCATTTATTCAAACTAGGCTGATAATCAGCACTTTTCGAACGTCAACATTTATTTTACTTTACTTTACTTATTTACAAGAGACAGTTCCCCAAAACGCCCCCCCTTCGACACTTCCTAGTGTTTTTGCTGGAAAGAAGAAGTGGCGGAACAAACTCCCCAGCAACACATCTGTCTGTTAGGTTGGTTAGAAGAACCAGACTCGATACAATAGTAAGGCAATTATAAAAAAGTATATAATAATATTAAAAAAAGACATAACATATCAGTAAACTAATCTTGGAGAAAGAACATAAATAACAAACATTGTCTTGTGTTCAACTCAGCGACCAACTATTCTTATCATTTAAGTAGTCGTTAATGGAATAGTAAGCTTTTAAACAAAGATTAGATTTTACTTTGGCTTTAAACTCATTAAATGGCAAGTCTAGAAAAGATAGTACACCTACACATGTAAATAATCATCATAAAATCGTTTCCCAGAAAATGTATCTAAAATATGTAGTTAGAAAGTTACTAACTGGTTTAGGCAAAATACTCTGAACGAATAATTTGATAAATAAACGAACACTTAGTTTCTATTTAAATACGTTTATTTAATTAAGATTTGCTCCTTGCTTGTTAGTTGGAAGTGCTAGTTTGTAATCATGTTACTTTTGAACACTAAACCGTTTGTGCACGCAAGTAATATAAAGTGAGTGAAGTATTTTTGAATGGATACGAGCTTGGAGGAGAATAAGATTTAATGAGATAGCATCAAGCCTGTAATTCTCAAATGGTTGCGCAGATGTGTGCTCATTAGAACACCCGCATTATGCCAGTTTATGTATAAACCCCATGTTATTTGGGGGGGAGGTTATTGCCACCAACAGATACAAATTCAGGTTCCCTGGCTCCCGTGAGATCCCTCCCCAAGAGATACCGTGGCCTCGGCATAAAGGGCTAAGAGGGAAGATGGGTGGTTTTTAATCAGTAGAAGTCTGACACTCCCTTTCGCTCTGCCCAAGAGGGGGGAGGGGGTATATTGATGATTTATTACCTGCCAAAAAAAAAATTGGTTGCTACTTCCCACCACTGCGATAATTTTTTTGTTTTAGACCATACCTGGGAACCCCCTAGTTATGGAGATATTATTTATAAAGTTCCAAATTTTGCTGTCGCTACATAGTACATCTGCATTACATTAGTTTTGGTTGAGATAATATACACCTGGATTGCCTACAACCAATATAGCTGGGCGATCCTTGTGCCAATTTACAACCGGTCTAGTGACCATCAAACAGCGATGGTACAAGGAAAAAACCGGAAAATCATTATTTTGTTACGGTCGGCTTTGTTGTTTAACAATAACTGCTTGCTACTTACCTACTTATAAAATGGCTGTGCACCAAAAATGTCCACTTATACCTTAAGCAAAGTCTATTAAAACCACAGATAATCTGGCTTTGCCGTCTGGTGAAGACAATATTTAAACCTCGATAAAGTTTTGTGATAATCTGTAGTAAATCCCGCAATTCTATCATCGTAATAAATTCATCTTGAAGCTATATTATTAAAAAGAAAACAGATTTTTGTTTTATCCAATTACTTTGACATAAAATTGTATTGCAATTTTATCAAGATTTCAATATGAAATGGAATTTGAATGGGTTTTTTTATTGACAAGCAGTTTTGTGAACTTTATTTAGTAACTATAAGTGAAGTTGTTTATTTTGGATGAAAAGTGTGCTTTAGCATTGCATTATAGAGCAGATGCCTTTGGGATGAACCACAGATAAATACACATTAGCACTAATTCCGCGGGCCCGGCTTAAGTATTTTATGGTTGTGAGTTGTTTTATAGCTAGTTTCATAGAATTACGTTTTACATAATGTTTTTCTCATATTATCGTTTCACACAATAATCAATACGCAAAATATAAAATTTACTTTAAAGTTTAAATCAGGGGTGGATCTCAGGCGGCCAAAGAAGCGCTCCTTCAATGATTGCTTCATGTCGGCAACATTGATGCCCAGCGCTTCCGACATACCCAAATACTTGTAGGTGTTGGTTGCCAAGATAAGAAGATTTATGGAATCTGTGAGCTGGGTTCCTACAGATTCCACGATCCTTCCTCGCTTTACATGCATGACCGCACATTTGTCCACACCGAGTTCCATCATGATGGCGCTACTGAAAGCTTCAGTGACCTTCAGAAGCTCCATCAGTTGCAAATCGTTGGGCGCAAAGAGTATCAGGTCATCCATGTAAAGGAGGTGAGATATAACCTGACCAGGTGGTCAGGTTATATCTCTTCAACCGATAGCCTAGACCTGAATCCTCCAGCAGCGAGATAAGAGGATTCAAGGCTAAGCAGAACCAAAGTGGACTCAAACTGCCGCCCTGAAATATACCTCGCTCTATCCTTATCGGTTCGCTATTCCTCTGGATTTACCGACATCCTGGATAGCGAAGGACTGTCCTCCATTGCCACATACACATCATCAGGTGCGTGTCCCTGTGTGCCTATTGGCCTGGTTCTGTTCTGTCTCCTGCTGATATGGAGGGAAGTGGAAATTATGTTTGTCCTACTCCTCCGCTATTCTTTTCTGATTAATTTCGTTGCGGGATCCAAGACAGTTAAATCGTTTCTCTGGGACTTCGTCGAGCTTCATTGTCTCGGCGCTTTTCTTGTGGTCGCCACTGTTGATTCTGGCTTACAGGAGTTACAGTTGTTTTGGAATAGTATGGCGGGTTTGTCCCAATAAAAAATAAATAAATTGATGTTGTAATGTGGTAAGAGTTACCTATCGTATCGGAAGCAGCTGAGGAGTGACAGCAGGTCTTCTTCAGCAACCTCCGCAGCAGACCCTTGATGTCCAGGGTGTAGGAGCCGTACACCAGAGGATTCATGCAGGAGTTGGAGACGGCCATCACGAAGAGTAGGTCTTGGACCCTCGGGGACAAGCGGGCTGCTGATTCTCGATCTACCATGTACCTGAAACGTTCTTTATTGATGAAACTGCTTCTTAAACATGAAGGTTTTCTAACTTCTCACGTTACCAAAAATATGCATAATCTTAGAAAAACACTCACAATATGCAAATATGCATTGGCATATGAATTTGGCACCACTTTAAATATCTATAAAAATTATAATCGGTGCAATAAGGTTGCTCACACATGGAGCAGCTTGCAACTAGATAATAACAGTCGCTCGGATCAATCTTCAGGTTAAATATCACATTTATACCGAATAACCCATAACATTCCGAGTTTTATACGTGTGTCGGAAAGCACTTTAAGCCGTCGCGCTAGTCCCGGCTTGCAATAGTACATGTTTGTAGTCGCTGTCGCCAGTGACCCGAATGTCTGACAACCAGTCTTACCAAGATAATTATCATATTATTACCTACCAGGTACTAATTGAATAGAGATGTTTCCTGACTAAAAAAATATGATTCTAATTAGCCCGTCTGTTAGATCATCGTAAAATATTGGAAACGAGTACGTGCTTGTTTTATCAAATTAATTAAAAAGTGACGAAAATAAAATGTATCAAAGATCATGATTAAAAAATGTACTAATCTGTACCGTCACACGACTTGACACGACTTTTCGAAGCACTGTATCGTCTCCATCTTTTGTTTACGTCAAAAAAGAAAATAAATATGTGTTCATTATTTTTTGGAAATATGTCTGACGGACTAATTAGATTTTTTGGCAAAATCCTCTGCTCCACGTAAAATACTTTTATTCAGCTGTATCCAGTTAGACTGGAAGCCAACCCCAACATAGTTAGGAAAAGGCTAGGCAGATGAAGGATTCTCATACTGACCACATGGTGATGGTTGCGTACGGCAGCCAGCAGAGTGCGAACACAGATACGATGGTGACGGTCATACGAAGCGTTCGACGTCGCGCTCGCTCCAGCACGCGTCGATCTGAGCGGCGCAGGCGCACGTGACCCACTGTGCTGCGGTGTTCGCGTTTTTCTGGGGTAGAAAAGTATGAGTTACATCCTACCAACAAATATCTATGACTAGTCAATCACACACATGGTGAAGGAAAACATCGTGAGGAATCCAGCATATCTTAGAACCAAAAATTCGAAGATATATGACATCTACCAATCCGCACTGGGCCCGCGTGGTGGATTATAGCCCATCCCTCTCCTATAGAGGAGGCCTGAATCCCAGCAGTGGGAACATTATAGACTGATGATGATGATGATGAGTCAATCACTGTCAGTGGCACACACTATTATATTGGGACACACTGAAATAAAGAAACACATTTACATTGCACCAGCTATATTTGAGTTTTTGAGTTTGAGGAAAAACCTAATAATAGGTACTTTACCCGACCCGGGAATCTAACCCAGTACGTCATGCACAAGCCACAAGTAGTCAATTACTATGGCTATTATATTGAGACAAACCGAAATAATTAAAACATTTTTGGCGGTCGGAAAATCATCGAATAACCCCTCCCGCTCTTGGGCAGAGCGAAAGGGAGTGTCAGACTTCTACTGCCTAAAAACCACCCATGTTCCTTCTTAGCCCTCTATGTCGAGGCCGCGATAACTAGTGTACAACCCGCGGCCATGATATAATGACCTTAATCGCGACTTTGAGGCTATAACGTAGAACTGATTATACAGTCAGCAGCACCAATATCTATACACTTGGCAACGTTTAGAAGCAATTTTCGCCTAACACAGAAGGCGATTTAAAAAAAAAATAAACAAAAGTATATTAAATGTAATAAATAAATAAATAAACACGCTTGACAGCAGTGGCCCAGTGGTGTCGGCCTTGACTTACGAACAGTAGGTCGTGTGTTCGTATCCAGGCTGGCGCATTACTTTGTGTAATTTATTTCATCACCGCTGCTCTCAATACGGTGATTGAAAGCATCGTGAGGAAACCTTAGATGTGTTAGAACCAAAAACTCGAAGACATGTGACATCTACCAACCCGCGCTCGGCCCGCGTGGTGGATTTAAGCCCATCCCTCTCCTAGAACCTGAGTCCCTGCAGTGGGATCATTATAGGCCGATGATGATGAAACACGCTTGATGCAGTAAGTGGTAATCCTGAACACAGCTCGCATTGTTACGAGGTTCCTTTCTCTGGAACCCTGACCGACACAGTTTTTTATAATTTAAATAGTTTTTTTTTTTATTTGAGAAGTTTGTATGTAAATAAGTAAAGGAAATATTATTAAATAATTGATTTAATTTCATGAAAATTAACGAAACTAATTTTCTGGAATCCACTTTATCATTATCATAAAGTAGGTCTTATCTCAAAGGTGCAATCGCTATTTTACGAGAAATTGGCGTTTGAACTTTGCCAAGTGTATAACATATTATTGCCCGTGACTGTACTACTTGTAAGTGGTCGGTAAGTGAAATGGCTTGTACTGCGGGCTACATATGCGACCCCGATATTTGAGAAGCCTATTCCATATATTTTATAGCTCGGTTTAATCATGAACTGCCGGTGTATACGCAAAAGGCCATGAATTGGTAATATCCTTTCCGTATATCCAACTTGTGAATTTTTAACCACCGACGACGAGCAAATTTTGTTCATGAATAGATGATGCATACATTTTGTCATCATTCTGATATATCGTTACGAACTTCGCAAAATTTAACATGTTTCCCAAAAATGTCCGACTTCTAAACAATATTTAAAAGCCTACACCAAAAAATATAAAATGTAAATTAAATTAGGCAATTAACGCCCGTTCCATAATATACATCAAGTTTTATGAACCTTTTCAAATTAAATCAAAAACAAATTAAAGTGTTCAAACAATTTTTTGACATTTTCGAGGTAAAAGTGTCGTTCTGGTAACAGAGTGAAACAGATATACCTACTTCTATCTATCTACTTATGTGAGAGAAAGAGATGCAAATAGACAAACGGGCCATAATTTTATTTGCGCTTGGAGGCTCAGGAATTGTGTTTTGGTGGCTAACTTGGTAATTATTTTAATGCCGCCGGCTCTGAATTGGAGTATAAAACGGAAGTTATGAATAAATGTGTAATATTTACCAGATGGTAAAACCGTTTTAAATAATAGCCCTGTGAAAGTATTATTTACTTTGTTGAACTAATTATATTATGACTATTTTGGATGTTGCTGATCTTAATTGGTTTCAATTTTATTATTTACGGAATATTTCGGTGTAAACAAGTAATAACAGCAACTGATACAGCTTTGAAAGATTTTGTCAATGAAAAGACACATTCAGTGGGAGTGGATATGAAAAACGGGTAAAGACAAAAAACATTCTATAAACCAAAATTACAGAAATATTGTCCCTTACCCTCAGACCAAATAAAAAGTAAAGACGGAACTCTGCGAACAGCAAAGTGAGGCCGGTCAAACTACGCCTCGCATACACGCACACACGTCTCAGACCAAATAAAAAGTTTAAGACCAAGGCGTAGTTTATGTTGTACGTGTGTGCGTGTATTGTGTATGTACACGGCGAGGCGTAGTTTGACCGGCCTTTTTTCTTTTTTTTTTGGCTGGTGGAAAATCATAAAGGGAGAAAGGAAAGGGAGTGTCAGACTTCTACCGACTAAAAACCACCCATGTTCCTTCTTAGCCCTCTATGTCGAGGCCGCGATAACTAGTGTACAACCCGCGGCCCAGTGTAGAACCCGCGGCCCAGTTTGACTGGCCTCACTTTGCTGTTCGCAGAGTTCCGTCTTTACTTTTTATTTCCCTTTCCATTCAGGTACTTGCTGATAATGTGTATCTCACAGAAGATACATACGCAATACACTGTGATGACAACCAGGCGGTAACAAGTACATCACGCGGAGTCAGAAAATATTGAACACTTATTTTAGTACTGTTTCTTACCATCCAGAACCGTAACACACAGAGATGACCACGGTAACAAGCACATCACGCAGAGACAGAATATAATAATAAGACAACGATATTGTAGACTTAATAATTTGTAGGTACTATTTCTTACCATCCAGCTCTTTACTACTTCTGTGTATCTCACAGAAGATACACACGTAGCACACAGTGATGACGACAAGTGGTAAGAAGTACATCGCGCAGAGACAGAAGATATTGTAGATCACTTCTTCTTGCTCCGAGTTAAAGGCGCCGAAAGACACGCATTGCTCAAAGCCGGCTACTTGTGGATGACGCTTGACACGGAATACTATGCTCTGTGAACAAGGAAAAGGTAGAATGAACAATTAAATAGTTTTTTCAAAGGTATTCTCGCTTTGTTTATATCTGTCAAAATAATAAAAAATGTTCTTTCCGAAAAACATGTTAGTAAAAAAACTGGACACAAAGAACATTTAATACGAAAAAACGAATACCGGAATATCGTCTCTTCACTGCGAATATACCCGCCAGTAGTATACTTTAATCCAAGCGTCGCTGTTACGCGCGACGGCGATAAAATTATTAAAAAAAAAAACAAACTTTCACATTTACGAGTACAATAGGGTACTTATTTCACCAAAAACATCTAATAACTTAGATTATCGAAAAATATTGGATACGTGTTTTTTGTTTTATCAAATTAATACGAATTTACGAAAATAAAACGTGTCAAAGATCATGAGTGGGAGCTTTTGACGTCACTTTGTGGGTTAAAAAGTACTATCCTTGTGACGTCACACGACTTAACGCGACTTTTCGAAGCACTGTATCGTCTTCATCTCTTGTTTAAGTGAAAAAGAAAAAATACGTGTTCACTAGTTTTTGAAAATCTATCTGACGGACTAATTCGATTTTTTTGGTAAAATACCCTATTTTAGTACAATTCAAATAATAAACTCTTTCATCTTCATTCTCTTGACCTTATCCTATTTAATTTAGAGTAGCATGACTTCTTCTTCCATAATTCTCTACATTTCAGCTCATCTGACACAACTTGCTTGCCATAATTATATCATCCCTAAATTAATAAATAGCAAATTAATTAACTCATTCCAATTCTACATTTTTTTTTAAATGAAAATATTATGAAAATAAGTAAACACTTCACAGTGCACAAGTATCTGCTGATTGCAATTACGAATATCATGCTTCATTAAAACAAAAATCAGTGCAAATTATTTCACATTTGTATTCTGCTGGATTCATGAATACATTATTCAGTCCTCAATGGTCTTAATTTATTCAGATTTTTTACATATTTATTTACTCATATTGGAGATAAGTTTATTTACCAACTAAATTACAAGCTGTCGTTTTGGAATTCCGCCAAAATCATGGAGGTACCGTTAGGTTGATACTGGTCGAGAATCATTAGTATAGTTATCTAATGGTTCTCGACCCGTATCAATAATCGGTGAGTGTGAACCACCGTATTAAATTGCATCCCGTCCTAAACATATAAAGAAACGCAAACGTTTTTTTATAAAACTTCTAATTCCCTAAAATGAAACCCTTGATTGTTCCCTGAATGGTTAAATGATTTTATTTTATTTATTTATTTAAACCACTATATAGTTTTTCTGAAATACTGTTAAATTTTTATGAACTAAAAAACAGCGTCAATTATTATTGACCTGGTAACGTAATTTACATTGATTATTATCTATGTATTTTGTGGCATCTGCATAGTGTATCATACATCGGTACAGCTCTATAGTAATTATAAAATAAAATATGCACAAGTATCTAAAGGGTTAGATTAGGATTTCAATAGCAATAAAAGTGCGCAGTTAGCAGCATTGTTTTTTACTTTTATGGCTGATAAAACACCTTATCCTGTGTTAATATTACAACATAAAGTCAAAATACAAGATGATTTTTAATCACCGTCCAAATTCTGATATAATAATATTAATCTTTGGCGAAAATCATTGAATACGTGTTTTTCCTCTAAGTACTCAATACAAAAATATTGAGACATCACATCACAAAGTTGTAACATTTCACGGAGAGCATTGATTGTTTCGAGAAAATGGTTTAACAACTATGAAAATTTTACGTCATGCCTAGAAAAAAATTGGACGGTGACAAAAAAATCATCTTGTTGAGGTGCAACACAAAATGAGATTTCGTAATTTTATTTTGGTCATATTGATTAAATAATGAAAACAGCGAAATATTCAACCGATCGGGGATTACAGGCGTGATGTTATGTGAATGTACCTCCAAAAGTTGTTTGGTAAAGTTTATAAGCACCAGTCTATAAATACGCTATTTCGGAACCTTAGGCCGCGTTCCTCGTTCATTCAACTGGGTATGTATTGAATTGTGGATGGAGATATTTTTTTTATGAAGCAGTAAAACTTGTGAAGTGTAAAGCTTTCAGCCATTAACTCCATTGTCTGTATTTTTGCCACCTACGGTAGATTTGCTTGGAAGGTATACTATAGAGTCTATAGACTGATATTTTATTTCATACAGGTGCGATTTTTGACAGGAGTTTTATCAATTTAAACATTTGACTAACTATAAAGCCGTCATCATCATCAGCCTAAAATGTTCCCACTGCAGGGACTCTTGTATAGGTTACCGTGTAATGGGTAATCCGCATAAACTGTTTTGTATAGCCTAAATGGTCGTCATGCGTACTATATATTTAAGCCACTTCACGTTCCGTGGCTGTGCCAGCATCCAATAAAGGTTTACGTGTTCTCTAAGGATTTGATAGACTAAAACCACACAGACTGATTAACTTCATGGTCCAATCGATTCCTATTTTAGCCGAGAGCCCCTGATTAAGATCTTTCATTAAATCAGCAATGTCCCTTGTACCGTACCTGAGAGGAATATTAAAAGTTAGCGCAGACGAGCGATCTGTCGGAATGAAAATGTTTGGAAGTATTGTGTTATCTGTGTGTTACATAAAATTACCTAACATAATATCACACCTGGAATCCGCGAATGGCGCCACATTATTTTTAAGCTACTGCAACTCCTGAAACAAGAATCAACAGTGCTGCCCTCTGGAAGACTGCAGAGACAATGAAGTTCCGAAGTGTAAAGCAAAGAGAGGCGTACCAAATAGTATACCCACATGGATGAATGCGTGGATTAATGTGGGAGATGTGTGCATAATATGGGTAAACCTAACTATTCGGCGATTACAAGCGTGTTGTTAATTTATGATTGTACTTTGCAAACAAAAGTATCTCGACTGCACTGGCCTAAAAGAGAATGCTTGCTCCAACTCGAATATTTTCATGAGTGGTTTTCTTAAGATATTATCTCGTGAAATTGCAGTTTTGCAATTTCATTTCTAAAGTCGGCGCTCCTCCTAATAAAAATAGTCTATCAGCATTCATATTTGACTGGAACTCGCGTCGCAGCAGTTCTGTAACCATGTACAAACATTTGGGATATTTTTTACGGCTGAAGTTGCTTCCGATCAATGTTGTGCTGATTTTATTTACTTTGTGAATGAAACTTGTTATTTTGGTTGCACAAAAAGTTGAAAAATCCTTGAAATATGTTAGGTCACTACAAAAAGTACTTTTATAACAAAAATTACAACAGCGCCCCGTCTATGACAAAAAATAAAAACTGACATTAAGCAGCGGTGGCTCAATGGTGGCGGCCCCGACTTACGAACGTCGAACCGAAGTCGTGGGTTCGAACTCAGGCAGGCGCATTACTTTGTTTAATTTATTTTATCACCTCTGTTGATGAAAAACATCGCGAGGAAACCAGCATGTCTTAGAACCAAAAAATTCAAAGACATGTGACATCTACCGACCAGCACTGGTTCCGCTTTTTTTTTATTTTTTTTTTCTGGCCCATCCCTCTCCTAGAGAGGAGGCCTGGGTCCATGCAGTGGGAACATTATAGGCCGATGATGATGATGACATTAAAATCCTGAATGCGTAACTTTAAGGAAATAGGTTTGCTTATCTTCACATTTTTAACACGTTATCTATTGCGCTTTCTGATACATTACTCTCCCTCTCTCACTATACATTTATTAAATTAATCAAATTGACGTGTCTGTTTGTAATTTTAAAATAGCTGAACTTTATAGGGAGTAACTTATGCTTACTTTTATTGTAGGTAAAAGGATTAAGGTTCGGTGCAAAAAATACGTTCGACATTGTAAACAAACTCTGATTCTAAAAGGGAAGTATTATGTTTTTATTTAAATTTCATGCCAAATAATTATTTTGTAAGCAATGGTTGAATTATTGAGAATTATAAGTGCAGTGCTTGTCACGATTGTGATTTCATCTTAATACCGCCTCCCTACCCGATAATTTACGCTTACCCGAACATGGAGAATACACTAATAAAAAAAAATACACTACTAAAATTAATCATGGCAGTATTCAAATTTTCTGCGATTTTTTGTGATGTTTGTGATGTGACCTACGGAGGAATAATATAGTGAAACGAAATGAGTCTGAAAAGGTTTTATTACACGAATCTCTGCCTCTCGGCTGATACGACCACTGCGACGAGATTGGTCAGACTGTAAGCGAAATTAGAAACCTGACAGCTACCTTTGAGCTTGAAGTCTTTGAGAGCTTGCATTGGTTATTTGATGATTTTCCACCTGCCAAAAGAAAAGGTAGAAATACTACCTTCTGTTTTTCTCTGTTTGCTTGTCACAAAATTTATATGTTTGGAGCCGTTTACAAAGAACTTTAGTATGTCAAAAAAACCAGTAAAATGTTTCGCAGCAGTGCACATTTCAGATAAATCAATTTCAATGACAATGTAACTGAGTTACAACTCTTTCAGGAATTTCTCGAAGGCAGTCACGGGTTCCGGATTGGTGCCCAGTAGTCAATAGACTCGCCCACATCATCATCATCATCATCAGCCTTATATTGTTCTCACTGCAGGGACTCAGGCCTCCTCTCCAGGAGAAGGATGGGCTATAATCCACCACGCGGGCCCAGTGACGATTGTTAGATGCCACATATCTTCGAATTTTTAGTTCTAAAGTTTCCTCTTGATGTTTTCCTTCACCATTTTGAGAGCGCGGCGCCTGCCTGGGTTCGAACCCACGACCAACTGTTCGTAAGTTGGGGCCGCCACCACTGGGCCACCGCTGCTCTCGCCCACAATTAAACATAACTAGCGAAATGTGTGCCTAACTCTTTGGGTAATTGGTGTGATGTTATGTTACAGCTCTTTCACAGTTTTGCCTACAATTTGACATCAATGTTAAAAATATTAATGACACACATGAAAACACTTGAGATTTCGACTTTCAAGCTGTGATCTTCAGCGAACCTCAGCACGTAAATCGGATTAGGCGATATAATATGCCCAGTCTCAAAAATCCTAATTCATAAAAAGTCCAATTCTTAAAAGGACTATTTTCTGCCAGCCAGTTTACAGTTTACTCCCGAGCCGGAGCAAGCGTTATTCATTTTGCAAGGCGAAACCAAATACGTAGGGGTTTTGCAGACAAGTGACTGTCGATCGTGTATACGCGCGGTTCTGTGTGCTTATTTAATCATAATCATCATTTATTGCATTCATGTAGTTACAGGTTGTTACAGGTAGGTACTTAATAGGATTCATACATGAACCCTGCTAGGGCACAGCAGTATACTAGTTTAATTTAAAGAGTGTCACATAATAAGCAAAAATTTACGAAAATATCAATTTTAGCATGTTCATCATAATATGTCCATCATTTGTTATTTAAATAGGTAATATTAGGTAATAATAATATAGGTAAGTATAATAGGTAATAATAATAGGAATAAGAATATTTCTAGCGGCTCTTATTAGGGTTGTGGATATACCATCCCAGCCAACAGCGGTATTAAGTTTCAAGCCAAGGATAATATTTTCAATCTCTTCATAATCCGTACCAAATAAGGCCATTGAGTCCTGTGGTGCCCCATTACCAATATCAGACTGGGAGTCAAAAGGGTCGCATGTAATTTTGGACGCCAGAGTCTCTCCCACATTGGCGAAGAAGTCGTTTACGTGATTGAGTGACAGTCCTGGATCTGAATGAAGATGCAGAAGTTCATTTGGAGAAGTTTTGTCAGTTTTTAAGTTAGAAATCGTTTTGATGAGATTCCAAGTGGCTTTTGGATTTTTGCGGTATTTTAGGAATTCAGATCTCTCATACTGGCGTTTCAGTTGTTTAAGTAAATGATTGCAAAAGTTTCTATAACGTGTGTATGTTACTTTATGAATGTAGTTACCGGGATCTCGTTTTGTTTTACGATAAAGATTGTCACGATTTCGTATACATTTCAATAACCCTGGAGTAATCCACGGTTTGATAATTCTTTTTCTACTGGGAATAATACTGACAGTTGTATTCTTTGCAACTACCGAAGAGACTAGATCAATAAGAGTAGCCGCAGCGTGGTTGGCATCATTATTGCAGTTTGTTACAGATGAAAAATCAGTACTTTGAAGCATTTCCACACAAGCATCAATATCAACGCGAGTACGTGAGTTGGTAAATTTAGGAGATTATTATCATATTATCTAAAATAGTCAAGTTTGTAGTGTGTGTTGTGTGTAGGTGTGAATATGAATGTCAGATGAATGTCAAAAAAATTAAATTCCTTTAAATTGTAATAGGACTTTAATGTGAGGAATTTTAGGAGAGTGTTTTTTGGAGTGTATTTATGTGAACAAAGTACCTTTTTTTTCATAAATAACTTTCTTAAAAAGCGAATGGCGATCGATAAGCCACACTTTATCAGCAAAGTTCTAGATGTAATCGATAAACACTTATAGAAATACAAACTCAAGTTCGGCAACTTCCTTAAGTACTTGGTCTTGTTAAGTAAACTGATAACAGACTTGGAAGTGTCTGTCTGTAGTTCAACGGTCTTGACGTTTGAGTCAATTTAGTGTCTCTAAGGTATCAGCGGTTTTTAGACAAGAATAACATTTTATTTTGGCACGTGGAATTTACCAACTTTTACTAGGTTCGCGTGGTGGATTGTAGCCCACCATCTAGCATAGCTAGGAGACCTGGGCTAGAGCTGTAAAAACTTTAAAGGCAATATTGCCTCAGCTTTTACAATCAAACAAATATCAGCATTAAACCGTTGAAATAAAAACGCTTGGATGCTGCTATAGTGAAACAAAGAGATAAGTAAATAAAATCACTAATCGATTCTGCTCCGTACTTTATTCTCTTCAATGCAATTCAATAGAAAGGAGATTTGTCGATTATTACGCGTCGTAAATTATTTAAAACTAGCGGACGTCCCGCGGTTTCACCCGCGTAGTTCCCGTTCCTGTGGCAATACTGGGATAAAAATTGCCTATTTCACCCGGGGATAGTGTAGCTTCCCAACACTGAAAGAATTTTTAAAATCGGTCCAGTAGATTTTAAGTTTATTCATTACAAACATGCACACACACACACACACACACACAAAAATACACATCTTTCCTCTTTATAATATTAGTTAGACTGATAGTTTGTCGGTTTCATTTCGTTCTTGTTAATGGTTAAATGAAATCGAAGGAACTTTTTATTTTGTTCGTAACAATATTTTGATTTGAAAAGTGAAAAGGAGTTTCTTGCCCCTTATTTCGTCCCAAGTTGCTGACATCTCTTTGAGGCGCGCGTGGAACTCGAACGCGCCGTCGACACGGCCTGTCGTCGTCATAAGACGAACGGATGGCGAGCTAGCCCATTACTCATCGTCCACAGGCCCGCGTCTACGGTGGCTGCAAGCCGTCACGTGGCCCCCGATGCCCGGAGCGGTCTCAATACTCAATTCTTTATTGCATTCCACAATGTAGGCTTAGGTGGTAAACATTTTTTGAAAGTAACAATCACGGACCCTGTCGGGCACAGCAAAAGAAATATAAATATAAAATAATTTATTAACGGACTCCCGCGGCGGCCGGGACGAGAGGTTCTCTCCCTCTCACGTTCCGCCATGAAATAAATGCTTATCTTGCTTTTTAGGGTTCCATAGCTGAATGGCAAAAACGGAACCCTTACAGATTCATCATGTCTGTTTGTCCGTTTGTCTGTACGTAAGACTGCACAGTTGAAACTTGGTAGGTAGATGTATTATGTGACCCGCTTTACGATTTTTATACAAAAAAAAAGATTATGGGGGTTTGCTTTTTAACATTAAAAAAATATGTACTTACTTTTTCTGCTAATACATTGAAGGACTGGACTATGACGAGCGAGCAAATACAATAATACAAAGCGTGAGAATTCATATCGACAGTCGACATAACTAGAGAGAATATACATAAAAACAAAAAAAAAAAAACAAACAACAGTAATTATCTGATCTGATAACCATGACCTGACGTGGCCGCTTGGTTTCTTTTTTAATGTTAATTTTGAATTGCGATTGTTAAGAAAATGTAACAAAAGGTGAGAAGTAAAAGTGAAATAAACGCCGCCAAAACCAAAACAAAATGCAATCGGCCCGCGGCAGCCAGGCGGTTACGCCGGCGCTGTCGTTCTGGCGCTCCGGGTCGTGGCCCGGATGGCCCTATGGTAATACACCCCACAGAGTATCATTACTTCAACCCGGACCGGGTTGAAGTAATGATCCATCGTTTCTTTGGTCTTTTCAGTCCATCCATCGTTTCTTTGGTCTTCCTCTATTCTTATACCTATCCACATTCATTATTCAAAACCTTCTACTACTTTAACATTTGACATTCATCGTTTACTATGTGAAAACACATCTGCATAATAATATGCCCCGCATCCTTTGTCTAAGCTGCCTTTATTACCGTGCGAGGGACGAGAGTAAAGGACAAACGTCTGTAGATTGGCCGTTATTGCGTTGCCGTCGCATATGCCTTTTTATGCGTCAAACTTTATAGGTCATATGGAACTGGAACTGATGAAGTAACAATGTAACTCGTAAAACTCGTCGAATATTAGACAGGGTTAGTTTTCAATGACGCACCAAATTCTAGAATTAAGGGTCTTTGATGAACCGTAATTGAGTGGTTAATATTCTCCACTCACATACAAATACCAAAGAGAGTGATGAAAAAAAAAAACTGGCCAAGTGCAAGTCGGATTTGCACATGAAGGGTTCCGTACCATCGTAGTAGGGAAGGCAGAAACAGAAAAACATATTTTGGGGTTCCTTGAATGCATGAACGAAATTAATCAGAAGAGAATAGCGGAGGAGTAGGATGGCTTCGTTAGTGAAGGGTTCGTTTTCATCCTGTATGTTATCTAGGATCTGCATAGCTCAACTATGTTGGGGTCACCTTCCAGTCTAACTGGATACTAGTATTTTACATGGAGCGACTGCTTATCTGATCTCCACAAACCAGTTAATTCTGGGCAATTAATACGATACCCTTTGGTAAGACTGGTTATGAGACTTTCAAGACACTGTAATCATCATCGACATCTGTAACGACTGCCATAGATCTATAATTAATTATGGTAGCTGGGAACAACAACTTGACGTGCTTTCGGAGGCACGGAGGACACTCGGTATGTAATGGGTGGTCACCCATCCAACAACCAACCGCAATCTAAGCAAGCGCAGCTTAACCCTAAAGATCGACCCGAGTGGCAGTTATTATTAAGCCACGAGCTTCTATGTTATTTAAAATGAGTGTTTTATTTTTTCAAAATATTTGAACAGAGTGTTGTTGAATCGAATATAATTATTATCGATTCTGAATCGTCCCTTTTGGGCGGTCATTGTTACCATGTTTCATTATTCGTCACAAAATAATGTTTTATGAATATTCTCTTGTGACTGAACACGTCGAATTTTATTTGAACACAAAATACGAGTTGTAATTAATATTCTAAATAGACTTCGCCACTGACAGTGGGACATCGTATTTTGCGTTTGATTCAAAGAAATAATAATTAGGTATAGAAAGTATGAAGTTTTCTTACAGGAATTGTGAAAAGTGAAAACAATTGATACAGGAAATGTTCAATGAAATCAACGATGAACATTTCCAACAAAGAAAAAAATATGTCCGAAATTACCACAATGATCTTAAAACGTTTGTACGAGTAACATCCTCATGACCTATTATATGTTATGCAAATAATTTATTTGTATTGTATTTAATGTAGAAAGAAACATTACGTGTCACTACGTAATATGTTCGTACTTTTTTTTCTGTATGTTCGTACTACTTCGTATACCCTAATTAAATCACGCAACCGATTTTTTGCTATCAGATATTTTTTTTTTGGGACTAGCCAGCCACCCTATTCCCAGACCACTGTAACTCCTGTAAGCCAGAATCAACAGTGGCGACCACAAGGAAAGCGCCGAGACAATGAAGCCCGACGAAGTCCCAGAGAAATTATTATTTAACTGTTTTGGATCCCGTAACATAATTTCTACTTCCCTCCATATCAGCAGGAGTCAGAACAGAACATGACCAATAGGCAGAGGCACACAGGGACGTATACATTATATTGCTGTCAGATAGATTATCTTTCATAACCACATGTATAAAAAAACCGGCCAAGTGTATGTCGGACCACGCACAATGTAGGGTTCCGCAGTTGCCCATCAAAATATGTAAACTTACTACACTGATTAATCACCCTGCCTACCTGCCTCCGAACAATGATTTTTATTGTAAAAATAAAACAAACTTACATTTGCAGTTGTGAGACCTGCGCTATACATAATGTATGGGACATTATGTATAGGAAAATATTTCATACAACTACATTTAATAAGTTGCTCGACTATTACTCGTAAACTTGTAAAGCCTACTTAGCTGTGATAGTTTTACATTTATTTTCGTTATACAGGGTGTAAATGAACCCTTCAAGAAAACTTCAACCAAGTATTCTGTACATCAAACTAAGTACCCCTACGCAAAAATTTTAGATGGGAAGCGACTTTTTTTTGGTGTCAAAAATCACAATTTACGGTAAAATTCAATGTAGCACTCTTAAAACATTGTGCTAGTGGACGCTTTGAATAGTAAACGGGTCATGGAGGTAATTTAAGTAAAGTTATAACCTGAAAAATAGTATTTACAAAAACAGCTGTGAAAAATTTGGAACTTTGACCCCCAATATCTCCATAACTAGGGAGTTCCCAGGTATGGCCTAGAACAAAAAAATGTTCACAGTGGTGGGCAGAATAAGTGCTCTTCGTTTGCGTTAAGGGTACTTTGACACCCTTTATATGCTACTACCATGAATTTTTTCACAAGTCCAAACACGTTTATGTAAGTACTTTAGGTTGGCACACTTGAGTCTAACATAAATTTGCACTTTAAAGCCTAATATATCACAAACGAATCCCTTAATCGAAAAACTGTTTGAGCAAACTCGCAGTATTTTTAATGACCTATCCAACGCCATCCCACACAATGGACTTTGTAAGAAAAAAAAATCATCCCCAATTTAATGTGTAGGTACTGGGGATACCCTAAAAAATAAGGTTACAATTTTACTTTAGTACTTTGTCGGCTTTACTCATTTTTATATTTATGCCAATTTACAGCTTTCTAGTACTAAGTCTTTGAGAAATAGTGCGGACGGACGGACGGACAGACAGACAGACTGACGGACATGGCGAAACTATAAGGGTTCCATGTTGACTACAGAACCCTATAAATAAAGAATATTACAAACAAAGATAGTCGCGAAAAGCATAACCCTTTCCTTACAGTCGGGTAATACAAAAGAAATAGAAATATCGGAAATCGTAAATATTCCGTTACAAGTGTTAATAATAACGTTTATAGAAATTCCCGTAAATATTTTGAGTTAGTGTTAGATTGTGCACTAGGAACTTAGTATAACTTATATTTTATGACATTCAATAGTGTTTACTTGAAAGGCACAACAGTGAGCAAATACAATCGATCGAGTTTCTTATAATTCACCTACCCACCTACAACTTTAAATCTTTTGGTTGGTTCACATAACACAAATAAACCTTGATGAATTTCATGAGATTTTCACAGATTTCTCCAAGGATTATAGTTTCAGACGGTAAACTGGGTTTTTCAATGGATTATGTATTTTTCTTAAAATTTACATATTGAAATGCTAATCATAAAAGACAATATCGCGATATTGACTGTAGGATAAAAGGAACCTAATTTCTGTTTGGTCCATGAATTGGGGTTTCATAACACAGGCACAGATGCTATAGTCGCAGGTACACGTGTCAGAGGACTTTTGTTAGAAATTCCAAGTATTAAGGAGTCTGCCCATTACACCGTACTGTTATTGGTACTATAGAAATTAACACTGACAACGTTTCAAAATAAGAAAAAAAACAATTAAATCGAAATTAGAACAAGAAAAGTTAAGACAGTTAAAGCGTTCGTTAAAGTTTGTCAAAATCTATGTTATTCAAGTGTAATAGTATACCTAAACGCATTTTATTTAAAGTTGAATTTAGCCTGCCCGACTGCTTCGTTGGTCTAATAGTTGCAGGCGAGACTGGTGAGCATTAGGTCCTAGGTTCGAGTCCCATGTTGGGCAAAGTTTTATTGGATTTTTATATCACGAATTTCCGAATAGCAACCCAGAGTCTGGATTTGTGCCTGATTGATGGCTATAAAGCCCGGCAATATTACACGGATTTGAACATTACTGTTAAAATGTGTATGTACTAATGGTTACTGCATAACCCTTCGGAGAGTACAGGTGTGATTATATGTGGGAAAAAACGAAACGTAGCCGAATGGAAAAAAAACGGAAACCTTATATGTATATTCGTCATATCTGTCTATCTGTCTGTCCGTTCGTATGTCACAGTCACTTTATTCGGAAACTATTAAGACCACACCGTTAAAACGTGGTACGCCCCCCCCCCGCCCCTCTAATTGTTAAACTAAGACAGTGAAAAATCGAAAAGAAATATATGCTGTTGATCAGAAAAATCTTATTACCGAATTTGGTTTGAACAATGTATAGTAAATAGTTTTTGAGATATAGTTTATTAAAAAAACCGCAAATATATCTTTGTCATTTATCCTTTATATCAAGAAATAATACAAAAAAAGGGGGCTTTCCTACTACGACGGTACGGAACCCTTCATTTGCAAGTTCGACTTGCACTTGGTCAGTTTCTTTTTGGGAGGTGGGAAATCATCAAATCTCCTCGCGCTCTGGGCAGAGCGGTTGGAAGTGTCAGACTTCTACGGACTAAAAACCACCTATGTTCTTTCTTAGCCCTTGTGCCGAGGCTGCGGTATCTGATATGGTGATAGTCTCCTGTACCACACCATGTCCTTGCTATCAAGCACGGAAACAAACACGGACTACAGACTATGTTCACTAGACCGTATCAACAGTGTATAATATTTGGAACGGTTATTTTACGCCGTTATAAACCAATATTCTTTTTATTTTTTTTCAAACGTTGCCCCACACTAGGAATTTATCCTGTATCGTGGGTGCGTTCACAAACTCACATACACAAATACCCAGACCGGAAACATAAAAAAAAACTATTTTGTTTTTCTTTTTTTTTACTATTTTTTTGTTTTTTTTTACTAACTTTTTTTTTTATTGAAAAGTATAATTGACAAAAAAAACGTGTGTGTGTCAAAAAACCTTTTTTTTATTTATATAAGATATAAATCTGACAAGTTCCTAGCATAGTGTAGTCGGCAAACTTCTTTACGATTACGAATAGGGTATTTCACCAAAAAAAAAAAATCGAATTAGTCCGTCAGATAGATTTCCAGAAAACAATGGACACGTATTTTTTCTTTTGAAGACGATACAGTGCTTCGAAAAGCCTTGTCAAGTCGTGTGACGTCACAAGGTTAGTACTATTTACCCACAAAGTGACGTCAAATGATCTTTGACACGTTTTATTTTCGTCAATTTATATTGTTTTATAAAACAAAAAAACACTTATCCAATATTTTTCGATAATCTAACAGACGGGCTAATTAGTTTTTTTTTTGCTGAAATAACCTATTGTGTTGAACAAAAGAACAACGGGAAACCATTTCGAGGAACAATTTAGGCAATTTGTGATTTCATTGGCAGTATTACAATCTGGCCAGCATGTTTATTATTTTCGGAAAATATTTGGCAAACAAAACTTAGGATTATTATGAGTTTTAGGTTCGTATTTATGGGAAACAAAAGCTGCACAACAGTGTTCTAGAATATTCTAGATCATGATTGGATTCGACTCGTGAGCCAAACTTTTATTACGGTTTTATCAAATACTAACAGACGTCACACGGTTTCACTCACGGAGTTGGAAAAACAGGGATAAAAGTAGCCTATGTTACTCAGGGCGAATGTAGCTTTCTAATTGTGAAAGAGTTATCGAAATCGGCGCAGTAGTTTTTGAGTATATTTATTACAAACAGACACACAACAAATCTTTCCTCTTTATAATATTAGAGTAGGTGTATGAAATATATTTCCATAATTAACATTTTTAGTACATACAGCTCGCTATGCAAACGCTAGGCCAATAAAATAAATATAGGATAGAAATGGGCCATAGTCCATTCTTACACAAGATAAAAAAATATAAACCCTATGTGGCGCAGCGCAAGATTAATGTGCCCGCACATAAAATATGAACGTATAAATCTTACGGCTAAATTACATGGGTGTAAAAAATATTGCTTCAAATATAAGGGACCCAAGGTTCTGAACATGCATCAAAAAGTTTCCCATTTTACCCCGCGAACTGGTAAGGTCTAGTGAACAAAAACAAAACCATTTCTTATGCCAGTAACTGGTATAGTCGAACAAGCTAATAAGTATAGAGGCCGATAACTTGAATTTACTTTAAATATTATACAGATACATTTAGAGACTGATTTGAAATGATTCAGTGTTTGACATCAGTAGTTTAATGCGAAACGCTTTATAAAGCAAAACTGCAATCAATATTTTCAGTGTACTAGAATTATAAAGATCCTGTATACTTGTTCGACTGTACTTATTGAGTTTTAATATCATCATCTACTCAGGACTACCCGGAATCAGGCCTCCTCTCTAGGAGAGGGATGGGCTATAATTCACCACGCGGGCCCAGTGTGAGTTGGTAGATGTCACATGTCTTCGTTTTTTTTTGTTCTAAGACATACCGATTTCTTTACGATGTTTTCTTTCACCGTTTTGAGAGCAGCAGCGATGAAATAAATTACACAAAGTAATGCGCCTGCGTGGGTTCGAACCACTTACTGTTCATAAGTCGAGGCCGCCACCCTTGGGCCATCGCTGATTAAAAGAGTGATGAATATAAATATTAATGGATGGAGAGAGAAAGGAAGGTCAAGGACTCGAAGGACAGATTGTGTGAGGATAGATGGTATAAAAGAAAATGGTGTAAATGATTGGCCGCGGGTTGTACACTAGTTATCGCGGCCTCGACATAGAGGGCGAAGAAGGAACATGGGTGGTTTTTAGTCAGTAAAAGTCTGACACTCCCTTTCGCTCTGCCCAAGAGCGGGAGGGGTTATTCGATGATTTTACACCCGCCAAAAAAAAAAACCGTTGACAGGATAAGGGAATAAAATAAAATGTTACTCAAGTCCGCAAGCAAAGGAAAAAGGCAAGAATATTATGATTATGATGAAATAACAGTTACAATGATTTATTTATTTTCCAATTATTATTCCCCTTATTTATTTTGTCACAATCTTATTATATTTTTAAACATTCTTTACAAAAAACACTTAAAAATATAAAAAAATTTGTAGCCCACCGGTATCGGGAACAGGGTTCAAGCTACCGGTGGTCAGGGCTCCAGAGAAAGGAATCTCCTAACAATACGAGCCGTGTCCAGGAGTACCGCTTTCTGTATCAAGCCTTTGATTTAGCTGCCTAACGAGATCCTCCTCAGGTGTTGGTCGAGGCTCTTGGCAATTGGCTGTAACGACTATCGACACAATGATCGCTGAGTCCACACCCCACATGTCGACAACCTCGCGAGCCAAGTCAAGATACTTGATTTGCTTATCTTTATTATTATCCCACTACTGAGCAAAGACCTCCCTCCATTCCTTCCAACGGACACGATTCAGAGTGCAACATCTCTCCAATTCTCAAGAAAAACATCCAGTTCGTCCCGCCATCTCCTTCGTGGTCTGCCACGACCTCGTGTCACTGTTTCAGGGCACCAATCCTGAGGTTTACGGGCTTATTTTTAATTTAACACAACCTCACTCATGCCTGTTGTGAGCAAATAAAGTTATCTATATTTGTCCCCGATAGGTTATGCACAGGTGTACACACTGCGCCTTTGTGTGATCTCGGGACCTATGACTTCGTAGTCCGATGATCACACCACTAAACTAGCACTGTTGTTCATATTCAGCTACTTCTGGTTAACGGGAGCCGATCCCAGCATGGTTTTAGTTTTTTTTTTAAACTGGCTAAGTGAAAGTTGGACTTGCACATGAAGGGTTCCGTACCATCGTAGTAGTAGTAACAACAAATAATAAAAATTAAAGGCTCCCCGCCTTTAATTTTTATTATTTGTTGTTAAAGTGGCAATAGAAAAACAGTTTTTTGTGATAAGTTTGCTTGAATAGTGTTTGTATGAATGACAAAGTTATATTTGCGGTTTTTTAAATAATAATAATAATAATAATATTCCACAACTATCACACAACGCCATCTAGTCCCAAGCTAAGCAGAGCTTGTGTTATGGGTACTAGACAACTGATAAACATACTTATATATTTCTAAATACATACGTATTATAGATGATATGAAAAAAAAACAAAAAAAAAAAAAAAATTAAAAAAAATGAAATGATGAAATGTGCTATACTTCTCTCAAAAACTGTTTACTATACATCGTTAAAAACAAATTTAATTGAAAGTTTTCACTGCGATCTACAGTATATTTTTTTTTATAGATTTTTTAAAAGTTTGCACTTTGGAAGTGTCTCTCTTTCAAACGATTCACTTTAAGAAATATATAACCTTTTATTTTTAGTTTTCGATAGAAATCGTGTAGCGGTTCACAGAATACATCTACGTACCAATTTCAACTGTGTAGTCTTAATAGTTTCCAAATAAAGTGGGTGTGACATACAGACGGACAGACATGACAAATCTGTAAGGGTGCTATAAGGCTATAAGGGTGTTTTTGCCATTCGGTTACGGAACCCTAAAAAGGCTGCGCAAATGACGTGTCAACCCCTTCAGAAAGGCAATCCATTTCACTTTTACGACAGGTGTAGAAAGGGCGAGTAAACATGTTGTTAAGATAATCTTTCAGTCGTGGATAAGATTTCGCCGTAACATATCGTAATATCAATAAAGCCTTGGGATCTTAGCACACGAGACGTGTAGGTATCGTCTTTCAATTCGGTAGGTTTTCGGTCTCAGAACTGTATTCTAATATTTCTATACACATAATAATCACACTAATATTAATCGCAAAAGTTTGTGGATGTGTGAGTGTGTGTTACTCTTTCATGCAAAAACTACAGAACGGATTTTGATAAAATTTGGTACACAGACAGTTTATAACCTGGATTAACACAAGTTATAATTTTTATACCGATTTTATATTCCCGTGGGATCATTTTCGAGTTGTAGCTGGCAACAGCTAGTATAATATAATAATCCAAAGGATATCAACTGTCGAATTTCATACACCTTAGATCCCTCTCTTCAACAACAAGTATTTGGATTTCTGGAAGCATTAGGTTTCAATACTAGCTATATAAAACTATCGTTTAGAGAGCGCTTCTTTGGCCGCCTGAATAAGTTGATAAAAACGTTTTTGTTAGGCGGAAAAAAGGTGCGTGTACTTGCGTCGGGTCATGCCAGCTTTGATGTATTCTTTTGGCATAGTCAAATAACGTCAGACAAATTTTGATGCCATGGATAAGAGAGTCCCCGCAATGCTGACCGCAAATCGGACGTATCACCCACGGTCGTCGGTGCTGAGACTGTATATGCAACGGAACTGCAGTGATCGCGGCTTTGTAAATGCTAAGACCCTGCACAACCGTGAGGTATGCAGTCTCAGGGAATATATCCTTCCGTCGGGGCTGCGGGATGTTGCAAGAGATACCGCCGCCTCGACATAAAGGGCTAAGAAGGAACATGGGTAGTTTTTAATCAGTAGAAGTCTGACACTCCCTTTCGCTCTGCCCAAGAGCGGGTTGACGATTTCCGACCCCCAAAAAAGAAATAGATTCGTATTTATGGAAAACAAAAGCTGTCCCACCACCAATAAAGGGTATACTTCCAATAAATCAACGTGGGAATATACAGACTTGTGGTATCAGTGGACTAGGGCCTTACCTCGCTTTCCCAGGCTAACAAGAATTGGCGCAAGCCTAAAGTATTGGACACAAATGAACGCAAGGAGTTATTTTTTTCCGTATCCTGGCTGCGTTTCGGTGATCTCTTCGGGCAAACCGTAGGTTTTGTCTGTGCAATAATGGACGTAGCTATGATGACGAATAACAACTGGAAATAGGTACATTGGGAAGGATAGCACGGTTCACCTAATATGTCGGGCATACCACGATATGTTCACATAACAGATTCTAGCGAAATGTAGATGTATTATAATACTGTACACTGTACATTCGCCAGTTATATTTGATCCATGAATTCCGTAATGAACTATTACCTGCTGTTGTCCTTAAAATAATAACATAACATGACATTAATATTCACTATAGCTGTTTATTCATGCCACGCGGACTCGAAATAATTATTCAACAATTCATTTATGAATAAGAATTTTCAGACTTTATTTTTCAGGTAGCGGTGGGGGCTTTAATGCATTTTCAGGTTTTGTATTTATTTTAACATATTTATAAAAATGTAACTATCACACTAATCACACTAATATTATAAAGCCGAAAGTTTGTAAGCGAGTGAGTGTGTATGTTTGTTACTTCTTCACGCAAAAACTACAGAACGGATTTGAATAAAATTTGGTACACAGATAGTTTATTATCTGGATTAACACATAGGAAAGTTTTTATCCCGATTTTATCTTCCCGTGGGATAGCTAGTAGTGTCATATTTTTCAGTTTCCTCCGTGATTTGGAGGTTTAAGCGGTTGGTCCCGGCTGACATTTGTAGATATTTCTTTGTTACAGTACTCAGTGGACCGAAAACCTGGCAACCAGTCTTACAAAGTATTACCTAGTACTAACTGGGTTGTGGAGGTCAGATAATCGCCAGTCTCTCTATGCAAAGTACTGGTATTCAACTGCATACGGTTTGACTGGGAGCCGACCACGACATAGTCGAAAAAAGGCTTGATAGATAATGAACTAGAGATGTATAAGTCTAATTAGTCCATCAGATAGATTTCCAAAAAATAATGGACACGTATTTTTTCTTTTTTCACGTAAACAAAAGATGAAGACGATACAGTGCTTCGAAAAGTCGTGTCATGTCGTGCGACGTCACAAGGTTAGTACTTTTTTACGCACGTCAAAAGCCCCCACTTCTTTTCTCTCTCTTTGACACGTTTTATCTTCGTAATTTTTCAAACACAAACACGTATCCAATATTTTTCGATAATTTAACAGACGGACTAATTAGATTTTTTTGGTGAAATATACTATTATATTCATTTTCAGAAACTACTGAAATTCCCCCATCCCCCTTTGTATGTCCCAAGTTTTTCTATAGGTATTTCAACATTTAGGCTATATTTTTTCCAACTGTATTAGGGTAGGCCTCTAGTTCAGGCTCATATAGTGAGCACGTGCAGACAAGTTTAGCATGTCAGAATCGAGTTGTGAGTGACAGTGGTAGAGGACTTGGCAAAAATTTCACATGAAAATGTTTTTATTTATTTAAACTTTATGCACAATAGTATATATACATAGGCGGACTTGTTTTTGGTGGGATCCCGTTTATTAGTGTCCCGTTTATAGTTTTTGAAAGGTGGAAAATCATTAACTGATCCCGCTCTGGGCAAGAGCGGAAGGGAGTGTCAGACTTCTACTGGCAAAAAATTACCCATGTTTCTTCTTAGCCCTTTGTGTCAAGGTCGCGGTATCACTTTCGAATAACCCGCAGCCCCAACGGGACTTTCCTGCCTATGGGACCTTACCTGTGGTAAACTGCAGGCAAGCGCAAATGCCCAGGCGCAGAACAGCATCTGTTTACTGCGCCGGCGCGCCACTGGCAGACGAAGCGGGTATATCACAGCGAAGAACCTGCAAACATACACTTTGTTACAAAGCTTTTAAGGGTGAATGTTGAGAGAGACTATACATGTGAGAATTTTTGTACTCATTTGCCTAGTCTTTTCCTAACTATGTTGGGCGGCTTCTAGTCTAACGGGATGCAGCTGAAGACCAGTATTTTACATGGAGCAGAATATATCAGAATTTCAGGTCACTACCTACCGACCGCCAAAGATCTATATTTGGCAGCGAGGACCAAACAATTCCGAGGCACAGAGGAAACTCGGTATGTCGGGCGGTCACCCATCGACAGACAAACCTAGGCAAGCACAGCTTTACCTAAAGATCGACCCGAGTGGCAGTTCTTATTAAGCCACGAGCTCCTCCTGAGTGAGAAATGTTTGTGAAATGGAATAAAAACATGGAGCACGTGCACTGGTTTTGTGGTTTCGAATTATTGGAGACAAACCGTAATATGATGGGATTTACTTGCGGCTTGACACATAAATGGTGAAATGACGCGTGTTCTATACGTGCAAGTAATAATAATAATATAATAATATTCCACAACTATCACACAACGCCATCTAGTCCCAAGCTAAGCAGAGCTTGTGTTATGGGTACTAGACAACTGATAAACATACTTATATATTTCTAAATACATACATATTATAGATAAATTACACCCAGACACAGAACAAATGATCGTGCTCATCACACAAACATTTGTTCTGGGTGGGAATCGAACCCACGACCTCCGGCATAGCAGTTAGGGTCACTAACCACTAGACCAACAGGCCAGTCAAGTGAGGCTATGTTATAAAATATACGCCTACATTCGTCGTCAAAGATTAGGCACTAGTGCACCCATTACACTGATGAGTTCCTCCACCGCAACGCGCCGCTTTGAGAGCGAAAATAAATCAACTAAAATTATTCCTAGATATTGTCTAATGGCTGACAATACATTACACATCTTGTTCCTGACCGGTTAGGCAAATGTGTACCTAATAATAATAGTAGTCCGATATTGTAGGAGTCCTATTGCCATCAATTGACCGCAAATCTGGACTCCGAGGGTGTTACTGAGAAATCCCAAATAAAAAAAAAAATCTTAATAACACTTTGCCCAATCTTTAAATCGAACCCAGGGCCTCATCCACGGCCGCGGGTTGTAGACTAGTTATCGCGGCCTCGACATAGAGGGCTAAAAAGGAACATGGGTGGTTTTTAGTCAGTAGAAGTCTGACACTCCCTTTGGCCTCATCCACAGCAGTTGCTTTTGCGACCATTGGATCAACCAGATAGAGCTTCAGATTAGCGATTAAACAACCTCTTAATCGTTAATGTTCATTCGACGTTTGGATGGTCAAGCAAATCGATTATACAAGTACACTACACAATAAGCCAAGCCCAGAAAAACAACCAACTATCAACTATTGAGTCTCACTTCAGTTAAACAAATTATTACCTTGACCATCATCTGCCTCGCCTTTTCCCAACTATATTGGGGTCGGCTTCCAGTCTAACCGGATGCAGCTGAATACCAGTATTTTACATGGAGCGACTGCCTATCTGACCTCCACAACCCAGTTAATACTAGGTTATACGATACCCTTTGGTAAGACTGGATGTCAGACTTTCAGGTAAATTATTACCTTGACCAAGTGTTCATAATTGCTTCGTTACATCCCAACTAAATAAAAGGAAAGCAAGCAATGAATATAATTTAGATCCATTCACAACTAGTGTAAATGCGGCCCAGGGCTATTGCGTATCTTTTAAATGACAGTTGCTATCATATTGTCTATGGATTAACTGTCAAATTGGTTATGGTTTAGTACAAAATGGAACCATTTGTCAGTAATTGATAGGCACTATAGGTTAGCCACTGTTATTTAAAAGATACGCTATTGCGTACATACACCAAATAAATTAAGCACCTTCTGCAGGGCAATAGCCCTGCAGAAGGTGCTTAATTTGTTATTAATTTCTATAATATTTCACTTGGATAGTTTTTTGCGAACTATTTTTTTTAAATGTATTTATTTTATATAAGGCGTTTTTTTTTGTGCTCACACCATAAATAATCTTATTATTATAAGTCTATACGTGTGGACTTTATTGGCTCTCTGGTGACTACGATTTCTTCTTTTTATTTGTATTTATTAGCTGTAAGTTCTCCATGTACTAAATAAATAAATAAACTAAACAACATCAATAAGGTTCAATTTCAAGAACAAAATTGCCGACCTTGACCAAGTGCTCTGAAATCTAATATGTGGATACCACACAAATGTTGATATGATTAGATAAGGCAGCTTTCACGATCGGTATAAAAAACCAAGCGCGTAATTTTTTGACTCATCATCATCATCAGCCGAACCACGTCCACTGCTGAACAAAGGCCTCCCCCTAAAGGAGGGGGGGTGCCATGTTTAAAGGAGGTTGCTGCCCGTCCCTCGATGGCTGGTCGAAATTTAAGGACGTACAGTTTTGACTATCTACTATGAAGTCATCAGCACTATTTAGTGAACATACATACAAATAACGACGGACGATGACGACACGGTTGGCGCAGTGGCTCAAGCAATGGACTGCTGCGATGCGTGTCGCGGGTTCGATTCCCGCACGGTACAAATATTTGTATGACCTACAGATAGTTGTTCCGGGTCTGGGTATTTGTGTATGTGAGTTTAAATGTTTGTGAACGCACCCACGATACAGGAGAAATTCCTAGTCCACACTAGGAATATGCAGGCAACGTTTTTTTTTTTAAAAAAGAAAGAAAGAAAGAAAAGAATAACCCTCCTTTTGGGCTTCGCCGCGGTCGGGTAAACAACTTACAATACAAAATAAACTACGTTTTTGTCTACAGTAATATTATAAAAGGAAAGATTTGTTTGTTTGTTTGTAACGAATAGGCTCCGAAACTACTAGACCGATTTGAAAAATTCTTTCACCGCTGGGAAGCTACAATAGTGTAGCTTCCCAACGGTGAAATAATTTTTCAAATAGAAATAACGGCTGATGGGATAGCCCCGGGTGACATAGACTACTTTTTATCCCTGTATTCCCACGGGAACGGGAACTACGCGGGTGAAACCGCGTGACGTCCGCTAGTTCTTTATAAATGTCTAGACTTCAAATAAGTAAGTCTTAGTTGTAACGGTGTATTATAGTTGTTTAAACAAATAACTTGCTGCGACAGTAAACTCGTTAAGCATGAAATACTTAAGTCGGACACTCGAAATTACACGCTAAGGAAATGCACTTGCATTATCCAGGTAGGTCTAACTATATCTGTGGGCGTTACAACTAATCACCACCGCCAATAAGGTTCAATGTCAAGGAGTTATCTGAATCGCTCTTTGTCTGTAGCTAACTCAAGGCTCCTGTCTGTAAATTGGAAGTCTAGATATCTACTTACTAGGAAAGAAAGACAACCACAGAGTTCTATTGTGTTGTATAGTAATACAGTTATCAACAATGGTTAGTTTTTTTATATATGTGATGGGCACACTCTTGACTTTAATCTTGTCCTAAGGGCAAAGATGAAGTTGACGATAGAACTGGCTATCCCAGAAGAAGCCTATTTACTCACGACTTTATTAGATGTGAGTTATATAAACTCGGGAAACCCGATGCAGACAGGGAGTTCCACTCATCGAAAACAAGCGTCAGGCACAAGATGCTCGACAGTTTGCTGAACTGGGCCTATTTAGCATAGCCGTGAGACACACAGTATTATTATTATTTTTATGTTTAGATTTTAGTTTTTTTAATTAAATTTTTTGTTGTATCCTCTTGTGGCGTAACGAAAAAAAAAATCTTTTCACTCTCTTCGATTGTGCGCATACCTAATAAAGTGGAACCAGCTGTTTTTGTAAACACTAGTGTTTCAGGTACTTTACTTAAATTATCTCCATGACCCGTTTATTATTCAAAGCATTCACTAGCACAATGTTTTAAGAGTGCTACTTTGAGTTTTACTGTAAAATGTGTTTTTTTACCCCAAAAAAAAAGTCGTTTCCCAAAAAAAAAATTGCGTAGGGGTACTTAGTTTGATGAACAGAATGCTTGGTTGACGGCTGTATGATGGGTTGATTTACACCCTGTATTATACAAAAATAAATAGAATTGAACTATTTCAAATGAAATTTCGCTAATATCAAGAAGATGGTTTAAAACATCATCGTGACACGGAACGTTGTAATCCACTTTTGGTGGTTTGGTGGTTGACAGTCATGCGTCAACTTCATTTGAAATTATTTCTGCTTATTTCAATTTTCGTTAGACGTTACATTTTCATTTGCATATCGCTCAATATTTCGAAAACGTTTGGCTATTATATGGCAGAAATCAATAAGTACCTATATGTTTCAATACTCGACCCAAAAATAACCTATACCTATCTATGGCGGGTTTATTCTCCGAACAAATGCAAATGTCTCCTTTAGATGTTAACAGAATTCATTCGAATAATGATTTTCTGAGAACGAGAACAATAGAATTGAGTTACACGTGCAAGCATTGGCATAATTTCTAAGTACGCCAAACTGGGGACAGTTGGAGACAAGGCAGAGATGTAATATACTAATAAACGTACCGCAAGCTTTAAGGGTTGCCTGTCGGGGCCGCGGGTAGTCCAACGGTTATCGCGGCCTCGACATAGAGGGCGAAGAAGGAACATGGGTGGTTTTTAGTCAGTAGAAGTCTGACACTCCCTTTCGCTCTGCCCAAGAGCGGGAGGGGTTATTCGATGATTTTACACCCACCAAAAAAAAAAAAAAAAGCTTTAAGGGTTCGTGTCGATCAGTACCTACTTACTACTCCTCACCTATCCCGGGCAGCGAGTGCACGTAACCGTTTTTTTTTTAATGTTCGAATAATAATCATCAAATGATTCGCGGGCCCAGTGCGGATTGGTAGATATCACATGTCTTCGAGTTTTTGGTTCTAAGACATGCATGTTTCATCACGATGTTTTCCTTCACCGTTTTGAGAGCAGTGGCGATGAAATAAATTACACAAAGTAATGCGCTGACTGGGTTCGAACCCACGACTCACTGTTCGTAAGTTGGGGCCGCTACCACTGAGTCACTACTGCTCTGCGGAATATTTTATGATATTAAGGGTTTCAAAATATTAGTTTAGTACGCAACGTGACAATGAATTCAATACAATAGGTGAAAATTGCTTGTAAACGTAACCTAAGAGTATAATAGGGGATCGGACAAAAAAAACGGATGAGTCCGTAAGATGGATTTCGGGTTTTTGACGGGTTTTATCTTTGACAGTTTTTATTAATTTGATAAAACAAAAAACACGTATCCAATATTTTTTTGAAAATCTAACTGACGGACTAACTAGAATCATATTTTTATGACTTAGTCCGATCCCCTATTGGTGCTGCTGACTGTACAAGTGTACAATACAGGGTGTAAATTAACCCTTCACACATCCGTGAACCAAGCATTCTGTACATAAAACTAAATAACCCTACGCAATTTTTTTTGTTGGGAAACGACTTTTTTTTTTGGGGTCAAAAATCACTGTTGCTCTCTTAAAACATTGTGCCAGTAGGTGCTTTGAATAGTAAAGGGGCCATGGAAGTAATTTAAGTAATGCTATAACCTAAAAAACTGGTATTTACAAAAACAGCTGTAAAAAATCTGGAACTTTGACCTCCAATATCACCGTAACTAGGGGGTTCCCAGGTATGGTCTAGAACAAAATCATGATCGCAGTGGTGGGGAGAATAAGTGCTCTTCGTTTGCGTTAAGGGCACTTTTACACCCTATATAGACGACATGTGTCATACACCGAGTGGCACAAGTGATAAAGCACCTCATAAGCTGTGATAGTAATTCTTAAGATATTATAATATAATTTATCATTCTCCTGGGCTTATCCCAATTTATTTAGAGTTGGTGCAATATGTTTTCTTCTTTCACACTTCTCTGTTTCTCGTCATGTCAGCAGTCACCTCCTTTCAAGCCATATTATCCTTCACACAGTCCATCCATCGTTTCTTTGGTCTTCCTCTACTCTCATACCCATCTATACATTCATACTCAACATTTTCTTCATTCCTTCGCATCACAGTCATGTCCATACCACGACAATCAATTAAGTACCTAACAACTTTTCATTCACCGGCGCCATTTTCAGACTTCCTCTTATGTACGCATTCCTTATTTTATATTTTCGCATCACACCACACACCCCCTTAGCATTCTCATCTCAGCTGCTTGCAATTATTGCCTTTATTTATCCTTTTTGTGGCCTAACATTCTGGTCCATACACGACAGCAGGTCTAACCCTGGGTTTTTATAAATCTTCCTCTTTTGTTTAAGGGGATAAAGGGATAAGGGGATTGAGACGTTTTATAATTATTTAATTTTAATAAACGTACACGTGCAGGTATTAGACAAATGCAACGTATTTTTGTCTGTCTGTTTGTTAATAACCTCACACTAAAAAAATTGATATTCGTGTTAAAAAAGATTAAACATATCAAAGCCAATAAACTGGGTTTTATCAGAGAAACGAATTGGTTTAGTCTATTTTCCCTTTCTATTTGAATCTTGTTAATAATCCAGATGTGGTTGAATTTTAATGAACGTTACAGAGAAACAGCCATCTGGCACCAACCGACCTAACCAAGATACAGATAACTACGGAGCTATTTCAATATGCTAATCTAGCCTAGGCCTCTGTAGGTATACCTCAAAGGGTCAGGCCGTGATGTAGTAGCATTAGAACCTCATGCTATCGAACTCAAACTTAACTGTAGCAAACATAGTTATAGTGTCGACTCAAATTTACTGTGGGGTTTCGTACCTCAAAAGGAAATTTTGAAACACTTATAGGGTCACTCGTGTGTGAGTCTGTCTGACCATTCTCCGCCCTTTTTTATTGGCGGGTTGAAAACCATCAAATAACCCCTCCCGCTCTTGGGCAGAGCGAAAGGGAGTGTCAGACTTCTTTTTTTTTTTTATTGCAGATAGGCTCGCGTTTGACCACTATCTCACCTGATGTTAAGTGACGATGTGGTCGAAGATGTAGCACGCTGACCTAGAAGTAACCTATTCACTCTTGACTTGAAGACCCCTAGGTTATACTTATCAGGAAATACAGACTCCGGCAGGGAATTCCACTCCTTAGCTGTACGCACAATGAAAGTGTTCCCAAAACGTTTAGTGCGAATGGGTGGGATGTCCACCATGAAACGATGGCGCATCGCCGTACGTCTTGTAGTCCGATGATGGAACGGGCTTGGAGGAATTAGATTGTGCAATTCCATCGCACACTCCCCGAAATGTAACCGATAGAAAACCGACAGACTGGCAACACGTCGGCGATGTTCAAGGCTCTGGAGCTTCGACTTGACAAGCGCATCGTTGCCGATAAGCCTTTTGGCCCGTTTCTCGACTCCCGTTTCTACTTACTAAAAACCACCCATGTTCCTTCTTAGCCCTATATGTCGAGGCCGCGGTAACTTGTTGTAACCCGCAGCCCCGCCCCCCAGATTCTTGTTTATACAAAACAATGTTAAGAAAAATTTAATAAATAAAAGAATAGGGGATCGGACTGCGTCAAAAACTTGAACATAACTGGCTAAACGTGGGTGTTCCAATGAATACACCTCTGCTTAACCCTTCAGAGATTGTAAGCGTGATGTTATGTTAAGTAAACCTGCCATTTTATTTTTTAGTCATACACGGAAGCTCTATTCTGTTTACGAAATTCCTAGAACTGAAAATAAATACGTGGGTAGTGGTGAAAGTCCGTGGGTGGGGTTTAGGGAACAATATGAGCGCCTTGGTGTAGAAAGGGAGCGAAGAGCATTGGCGGTGGCGCAACATGCTTGTGCGGAGCTTTGCTCGCTGTACGTGTGAATTTAAAGTGACGCTTTTCAAAGCGTATTGTCAATCTTTGTACACGAGTAGCCTCTGCAGGGCTATTGCGTATCTTTTAAATGTCAGTGGCTATCATATTGTCCATGGAATAACTGTCAAATTGGTTATAGTTTAATATATAATGGAACCATTAACAGTTAATTGATGGACACTATATGATAGCCACTGTCATTTAAAAGATACGCAATAGCCCTGCTGGACAAACTGTACGCAGAAAGCCATCAATGCTCTTCGAGTTCAGTATAACAGTGGATTTAGGATGCTGCTGGGGCTGCCACGCTTTTGCAGTGCTTCGGGAATGTTTGCTGATGTGCACATAGATGGCTTTGGAGCGATCAGACATAAGCGTGCCGCGTCGCCGCTGCGGAGGGTCTGGGGCAGCTGGAACAGTCTCCTGAGCGTCATTGCGGGCAAATTGGATTGCCCGATTATAAATTCTCTGTCAGGCCTACATGTGTTACTAACAATTTAGTTAAGTTTTATGTTCACTTACAATCTATCGGTACGACCCCAAATAGAATGGGATAAAGGTGGGGAAGATGATGATATTTTCATGGCATGTAAATACTTAATTAAATAAATAAAAATAAATCACACTAATATTATAAAGGCGAAAGTTTGTGAGTGTGTATGTTTGTTACTTCTTCACGCAAAAACTACTGTACAGATTTGGTTGAAATTTGGTACACAGATAGTTTATAACCTGGATAAAAAAATAGGATAGTTTTCATCCCAATTTATATTCCTGTGGGCTGTAGCGGGTGAAGCCGCTGGCAACAGCTAGTAAATAAATAAATACTAAATAAATAAATAGTTCATTCACATTTTTTTTTCTACTAGCTTTTGCCCGCGGCTTCGCTTGCGTGGATGTCGAATAATATCCTAACAAACTTTCATCCCCTATTCAACTCTCTTAGGGGTTGAATTTCGAAAAATCCTTCCTTATTCCTTGTTTACAGTATAAAGAGAACCTCTGTGCAAAATTTCTAGGTCCTAGGGTTTGGGCTGGGCGTTGATGAGTCAGTCAGTCAGTCAGTCAGGACTTCTCTTTTTATTTACATAGATAACGATGCGGTCTGGTTGAATGTTACATTTTCTGAATATCCTAATTTTGACATGAAAAACATTTGTTCATCGCAATAACGAAGTAGACAAATGTTACACGATTACTTTTAACAGTATTGTTTTATAAATTATATTTTGCCGTCGAATTTTATTATACATATAGTATTTAGTACAGTATGTTTTTAAACTGCTACTAATATTCACGGTCATTAACACAATCATTTATGCGTAGGGGTATTTAGTTTGATGTACCTACAGAATGCTTGGTTGACGTATGTGTGAAGGGTTAATCGTGCACATCTTGCTACATTGTTCTCACATGATAATATACCATTTCAATATGAATGATGTAACCAAAGTTTTGTAACAATATTATGATTTAAAAGAGTGTCCATGAAGTTTCTGGCCATTCTTCTCATGAGACCAACGCTTTGGAATCGGCAACTACAGTATGCTGACAGTTATTATACTTTGTGAGTGGGACTGTAGCTTAGTTTATTAGCTTATTAAAATTTAGTATTTGTTCGACTATTCAAAGCCTGTAACTGGCCTACTTGAATTAAATGATTTTAATTTGATTTAAGTTACAGCCTGTATATAAACCCATCCGCATTAACTGTGTATCCGTGATCATGTTGTTTGCAACAGTGCAGTGCCGAAACATCGGGCACTCAAAGCAAATAATAAACTTGGTAAGCGTCCCGTTTTCAGTCTTGCGTGTTGAGTGTGCTCACAACTCGGTTTTGTGCCCATATGAAATTCTCTGTAGGAATCGTAGTTAATTACTATACGGATCTTGTAGAAACTTGAACAAATTTCCGTGCGTTCAAGCGTTTTTGCCATACCTTTATTGGAATCAAGTAGCTCACAACTTATGACTCCGTAATATTAGTGACAATAATATCCGTGGTGCTAGGCAACTGGGCTTATCCCAGTTGTGTACGTCCCTGTGTGCCTAATGGCCTTGTTCTGTTCTGTCTACTGCTGATTTGGAGGGAAGTGGAAATTATATTTTTCTTACTCCTCCGCTATGCTTTTCTGATTAATTTCGTTGCTGTTGCGGATCCAAAACAGTTAAATCGTTTCTCTGGGACTTCGTCGAGCTTCATTGTCTCTGCGCTTTTCTTGTGGTCGCCACTGTTGATTCTGACTCACAGGAGTTACAGTGGTTTGGGAATATAGTGGCGGGCTAAGGCCAACTAAAAAAAAATGCGATTTTCAGTTTTTACAGAGCTCACCCACTGGATTCCAGGCTCTACATAGTTGAAACCAGTCCTCTCGGTTAAAGCTCCTATATTTGGTAATCTCAATGGCTTCTGTTACCCGTCTAGGCTAGGCTCGGCTAGGATCGGCTATATCGTTCTGTAGAGATGACCAAAGGATTATGTCCCACGCCCGTCGGGGCTGCGGGATTTTGTAAGACATACCGCGTCCTTGACATATAGTGCTAAGAAGGAAAATGGGTGGTTTTTAGTCAGTAGAAGTCTGACACTTCCTTTCACTCTGCCCAAGAGCGGGAGGGGTTATTTGATGATTTTCCACCCGCCAAAAAAAAAAAAAAGGTTTTTGACATCACTTTGTGGGTAAAAAAAGTACTAAGTTTTTTCGTCTTCATCTTTTGTTTACGTAAAAAAATAAAAAATACGTGTCCACTCTTTTTTGAAAATCTTTCTGACGGTCTAATTAGATTTTTTTGAAATACCCTATTCGGAAGACCTGGCTGTAACCAATAAGCTTCCACTGTTTTCTCAATGCCTTGACCTTCTCATTACCAGAACATCACATGAAAGGCTCTCACGTTTTATAAGTGAAACGTAGCGCAATTTCTGGCTGCGATGGGCTGGAAACCTTTCCATACATTGCTTTGTGAAGACGATATATGCTATTCAAGCTCAATGTGAGCTACGGTTGTTTGATTGTGCTCTTTGTAGTAAGGTGTCTTTTTAAACTTTTTTGTTTTTGAAGTCGTTATTTTTATTGATTCTGAAATAGTCACTCAATGGAATTAAATCAACTCAAGTAATTTGTATTTTTCATGATAGTAATGATTAATTTTATAATATATTTCTACTGTACGTGTGTATGTCACTGAACTCCTCCTAAACGGCTGGACCGATTTAGATAAAATGTGTTTTGTGTGTGTTCCAGTGGAATCGAGAATTGTTTAGATTCACAATTGTACCCTATAGGTAACGATAGTATATCTATAAATACACACACATTAAATGCGCGAATCATTTTTTTTTTTTTTTTTTTATTCTTTTATTCAATAAAAGGGGTTTTTATCCACACGGATATGCCAACCCCATCGTACCTTATGGACTAAATATACACATATAAGGGATACTACTATGCATTAGAAAGGTAATCACTGATTCGACATCTTCACTAAGCCACACAACCTCTTTGCAATTGCTGATGTAGGGTTTGCTAAAATGTTTTGTATCAGCCCAACGTCCAGAGTGTTTAATTTCAATTCTCTAATCAGTGATTCCCTTTCATTCTTGCTCCTAACACACTCCATCAGCAAATGTTGCACATCTTCAATTTTGTTGCATATTTCACAGTTAGGTGATGCGACCTTTTTCATTAGGAAAGCAAACTTTGCCGACGGATAGTGTCCAGAACGTAACCTTAGTGCTAACTTAATATAGCTTCTACCCAAACTTGTATCCTCGAACCAAGGCACGCGAGGAAGCTCGTTTTGAATGACTTTGTACCAAATGCCTTTCTCTTTAGATACTTCGTCAAAGTTGTTCCTCCATCTGTCAAAACAAGTCTGTTTAAATTTGGAGCAATATTCCCAATAATCTGGTATGTATCTATTTTCGCTACCCATGTCTACTGCAAGCTTTGACAGACGGTCAGCCTCCTCGTTGCCTCGTAAACCTATATGTGCTGGAACCCATTGCAACATTACTCTACACTCGTCCTTGTTAATATTATTAATTAACTTGAGGATATCGTAGGCTATCGATGCACCTCTGGCACCAGAGACGCATCGAGCCACATGCTGTATGGCACTTCTGCTATCAGTAAAAATAACTACATTGTTAAGCTTTTCACTAACTGCATAAGCCACTGCTTGATATATTGCAATGAGCTCCAGAGACATAATACAGACAGTTGCATCAATTTTATAACTAGCCTTATAACCTGTATTTTGGCAGAAGAAAGCGGCTCCACATCCATTTACACTTTTAGAGCCATCTGTAAAAATTTTACACCAATCACTGTATTTGTCACCTAATTCTGATATCACTTCATGAACCAATACATTGGGATTATAATAGTTTTTTGATTGCTTGATGCATTTCAAATCCGTTCTAATGGCCTCTCTAATTTGTATAGCAGAAACCCAAGTATCTAGGGAAAACATTTTAGGGATGTCCGCAGAAGTAATTTGTAGTTGCCCCACTTCAATAAAAGTGGTAGCTAGTAATGGTTTCTTTTTATTTGACCAGTAACTATAATGACTAAGAGAACTTAATTCTGAAATTGTGCTTAAACATATACTATTAGACCATGAACGTAATTTTAATAAATACTTAAATGCAAGATATTGACGTCTCACAAACAGTGGTGGTATGTGAAGTTCACTTTCCATCACATGGATTGGGGTACTCCTTATGAAACCTCCTACTACCCTAAGAGCTTGATTTTGCAGCTTATCTAATTTTGAAACATGGGTCTTTGCACTGGAATCATACAAGTAGCATGCATAATCAATACGACTTCTTACTAACGCTATATATAATCTGCGTATGTGTTTTGTATGGACACCCCATGAAGACCCTGCAAGTACTTTTAATAAATTTAAGAATTTAGTACATTTATTTGTTATCTCATTGACATGTTTACGCCAGTGTAAACTTCTGTCTAACCATATACCTAAATAATTGACACAATCTAATAGTAATAACGGTTGGTCATTCACTTTTAAGGAAGGCAATATTTTTCTTCGACCCCTACTAAAGACACAAAAATTGGATTTTGTTGGTGATAACGTCAGTCCAATCTCACCCATTAACGTTACTAAAACGTTTAACGCATCTTGAATATTACGTTCAGAGGTTTGAATGTGTTTGTCACTTGTATAGATTACAAAATCGTCCGCATATTGCGATATCATCACATTTTGTATCTTACGACAGATTTGATACGTAACTAAATTAAATAATAATGGGGAGAGAGGGTCCCCTTGAGCCAATCCTCTATTAGTCCATCTAACGCCAAGACCTTCACTGTTAAATGACTTAATTCGTAAGTGCCTTTCATTCATAAAAGACCAAAGGTAAATACAAATTCTAGACCCGGCCTGAACCTCATCCAACACCTTAGTAACCGACTCGATTGAAACGTTGTTATACGCGTTTTCGATATCCACAAAACATGCCAATGTAGAAACATTTTTAGTGAAGCCAATTTGGATGTGAGAAACTAGTCGGGATAGTGAATCTGAACAGGACTGTAATTTTCTAAATCCTACTGTATTTGGGGACAGAAGTTTGTGTTTTTCAACGTACCATTCTAACCGTTTGCAGATCATTAAATGGAATGTTTTACATGCACATGAAAGAAGCAAAATAGGCCTTAATTTAGTGTCGCTGTTCTGTGAGTTTGCACCTTTGGGTATAGGGATAATTTGTATGTCTCGCCATTGGTGGGGTACGGTACCAGATTTAAAAATGTCATTGTATATTTTGAGTAACAACAGCTTTCCACATTCCGGTAAGTTGTGTAACATTGAGTAGGATATGCCATCTTGCCCCGGGGCCGAATCCTTTTTTTTAATACAACTATCTAGTTCCTGACTAGTAAATTCAGCTTCTAAGCAATCATTTTTTGACTTAAAGTTTGGGACCAGATTAGAAGCATACTCCGGTGAAAGTGAGCGTAACAACGTAGTTTGGTTTTCAATGGGGAAACATGGTCCTTGCTGTTTAAAACCTTTCATCCATCTCATACGACGCCACATCTCTGGTACCGTAGTCACTTCATCAATAGAATCACAAAATTTTTGAAAACTGTCGTACCTCGCCTTCTTAATTAAAGATTGCGACTCTAAGGTTTTGGATTCCAATTTGTTTAAATTTTCAGGTGTGGGATTTTTACGGAAATTTGACAATGCTAACCGTCGTTGTGCGACTATTTCTGATAATTTTGAATTCCAATAATTTTTTGGTTTAAATTTTTCATCTGTCTTTAGACAGAATTTATAAAATGGGATATGTTTATTAGCTGCATATTCGATAATATTTACAAAATAATCATACATTTGCTGAACATCTACATTATTATTGGGAAATGCATCCGAAATATGCGCGAATCATATTTTAATCAACATAAAACCAGACAATGACCTGAAAATTGCAAAACTATGCAAAAAATTTTGAATATCGCGGACTATCTTAGCGCATCCACCTTTTATTTTTTTGGCGGGTGGAAATTTATCAAACCCCCGGTCTTGGGTAGCGCGAAATGAAGTGTCAGACTTCTATTGACTAAAAACCACCCATGTTTCCACTGTTCAAACCCGAACACTGTTCTCGTCTCCGGGCGGTGCGCCCCTCGCGTGTTTTTTTCTCTTTGTCTAGTCTCTCACACTTGGACCTTTCCGGGATGAGTATATCTACGCGCAGAGCTCCAAGGATCATTGAGACACACAAGCCCCACCACGACGGCAAAGTGGGGACACACCGGTGGGGTGGCACCTTAATTGAAAAAGAAAATGACTGCATTGTCGTGGTCGTAATTGAAATAGTTTAACACCAAGTACACTTCATGATATTGATACACAAACCTAATAATGCTTTGCACGATCCGAGAATCTAACCCAGGATCTTTGCTCAGCTATCGAACTTGCTACCACTTGATCAAAGAGGCAGTCTTATATTCCAATTGTCATTTTAGTACCCTGAAACTTTAACCACCCAGACAGGCACAAAACTTTGAGTAGGTTATTTCTGCTCTCAAAATGGTGAAGGAAAACACCATGTTTTCCCTCACCATTTTTTTTTTAATTCGAACGCATCTACCAACCCGCACTGGGCCCGCGTGGTGCGGTTGTAGCCCATCCCTCGAGAGGTCTGAGTCCATGCAGTGGGAACATTATAAGCTAATGATAAACAATGATTGTTATTATTGCGTTTTATAGGTGACTTCTACCTCTGTCTTCTCCTTCTATAATAACAAGCGTCATGTTGCGAGTGTAATAATAACGTTTAAACTAATCGATGATGGAACATGGTTTAGGTTGAGCATCAAATTCTGAAACTAGACGTAGATTGAACACATTTCAACGTCATGCATGACTGCGATTGACTGCGATACACGTGATTACAACGTAAATATAATATATTCAGAAGGGATTGAATATAGTTTTAAGTAAGGATATTATTATGTCCACCTGCATTATTAATCTGGCTACTGTTGTAACATCACTATTTAGTATGTTCTTAATATGGACATCACTATGGTTTGTCTATGACAGTGCGATGTGGACCCCGCACTGCTACTCTGGATCTCGTCTGAGATACTGCTCCTGTCTGCCTTTCTGATTGATATCTGTGTGTCTACTAATCGATGATGGAACATGGTTTAGGTTGAGCATCAAATTCTGAAACTAGACGTAGATTGAACACATTTCAACGTCATGCATGACTGCGATTGACTGCGATACACGTGATTACAACGTAAATATAATATATTCAGAAGGGATTGAATATAGTTTTAAGTAAGGATATGTCCACCTGCATTATTAATCTGGCTACTGTTGTAACATCACTATTTAGTATGTTCTTAATATGGACATCACTATGGTTTGTCTATGACAGTGCGATGTGGACCCCGCACTGCTACTCTGGATCTCGTCTGAGATACTGCTCCTGTCTGCCTTTCTGATTGATATCTGTGTGTCTACATAATAAACCAAGTCTGCCTTAAATGGTATTTTATTTAATCAACAACATAACATGGTGTCAGAAGTAAAAACGAAGAATAAGTAAAAATGCCGAATCAAGCGTCGAGATGAGCAGTTATGGCCGCCAAGCTGGCGGGGTAAGAGAACTAAATATTTCGTCGGATCCTGCAAACAACAACGCGGAGGCGTGGAAGAGATGGTGGCAACAGTTGGAATTGTATTTGTTGGCACAGGCTTGGACAAGTCGACCGAAAAACGGAAAATAGCAATTTTACTCCACTCCATTGGACAGCGTGGTCTCAATATATACAACACCTTCAACGTGAAAATTGATGGAAGCACGCTAGACGAAGTCAAATCGAAATTCGACAAATTTTTCGAGCCAAGAAGAAACGTGACGATGTGCAGATACCTGTTCTTTACACGTAAGCAGAAAAAATCGGAGAACATCGACGAATTCCTAACAGATCTCGAGAATAGGAGCGCAGAATGTGAGTTTGGAACGCTAAGGGAATCGCTCTTATGGGATATTTTCATTGCTAACCTCAATTTGGACTTGTCACATATACGTCAAAGGTTACTTCAAGAACATGACTTAACCTATCAGAGAATGCAAGAGCTGGCGAGAACGCTCATAGTCGCACAACAGGATGCTGAGAAGATGGTCAAGGAGAGCACCGCCAGTGAAAACGTCATGCATCTCAGTCGGAGGAGCCGTAGTCGAGGTGACGGTCGCCAGCGAGCAACTCCAAGTCGCAAGTCTTCTTCAAAAAGTCGCAAGAAGTCAGCTTCCAGCAGTCGCGAGTCAGCTACAGCTTCAGACAGCAGCACGAGGACATGCAGCCGCTGTGGGCAGTCACACCGCTACAGATGCCCAGCGAAGGGAGTCCAATGCAGGTCATGTAAATCTTTTGGTCATTTTGCTAAATATTGTTTCAAAAATAAAAAAGTCAGTCAGTTGCAATCGTTTAATTCAAACAATAGTAGTCAAGAATATTTTGTTGGTATGTTGAAAAGTCAATTAAAGTCAAGTCAAAGTCACACAAGTCATTCATGTCAATATGTTCCATGTAGTAGTCAGTCGAACAGTCACAGTCAGTCAGTCAGTCAGTCAGTCAGCAGTGGTGGTGTCTCAGACGAGCACCCAGATAGCACAGTCACCGTATCCCGATGATGATAATAGTGTCATATCTGAGAGATGCCACGTCAAAACAAGTTACCTAAGTCAAAGTTCCCGTCAAAGGATGTCAATGGAGTTAAGTATAGGAGAAATAGAGTTCATTTAAGACATAAATATACACATAACTGTGCGAACCCTCCTATGCGATCCAACGCGTCACAGGGGAGAGAGGGAGATGATAGGCCGGAGTCCGAACCAAAGGAACCCTCAACCCAAAAATCCTCAAGTGTAACAACCAGGTCAGGTCGTACAGTGAAACCTACAAGAAGGTTGATTGAGGAAATAGATTAAGTAATATAAGTAGCAATAAGAATGTTGTCTAGTAATATGTAACCATAAGTATTACTGTAAGTTTTATATTACTAGTCTGCTAAGTAAGGTTGCCTTTCATTGCATAACTTTTGTTAATCAGAGTTTAAATATAACTCAACAAGGGGGATGTTGTAACATCACTATTTAGTATGTTCTTAATATGGACATCACTATGGTTTGTCTATGACAGTGCGATGTGGACCCCGCACTGCTACTCTGGATCTCGTCTGAGATACTGCTCCTGTCTGCCTTTCTGATTGATATCTGTGTGTCTACATAATAAACCAAGTCTGCCTTAAATGGTATTTTATTTAATCAACAACATAACAGCTACAATTTTCTTTTTTTGGTGGGTGAGAAATTATCAAATGACTCCTCCCGCTATGGGCGGAGCGGAGGGGAGTGTCAGACTTCTGCTGACTAAAAACCACCCATGTTCCTTCTAAGCCCTTAGCGCCCGAGGCAACAGTGTATTTCTTTCGAAACTATGTTTATTTCCGCTTTCAGGAAAAATGTCATCATCATCAATCATCAACAGCCTAATAATGTTCCCACTGCTGGGACACAGCCCTCCTCTCTTTGAGAGGGAATGGGCTACCACGCGGGCCCAGTGCGGATTAGTAGATGTCACATGTCTTCGACTTTTTTGGTTCCAAAACATGCCGTTTCCTCAAGATGTTTTTCTTCGCCGTTTTGAGAGCAGCGGTGATGAAATAAATTACACAAAGTAATGTGCCTGCCAGAGTGCGAACCTACGACCTACTGTTCGTAAGTCGGGGCCACCACCACTGGGCCACCGCTGGCCCCGACTCTCTGGAAAAATGTGTTAAGGAGAAATAAGCATAAACTACGCGCTCCTTTTCACCGGCTTCACAAACTTCATAATTCATTTGTCGGGCTCGGTATAACATTTTATAACAAACTGCCATCTTCTTTTCTAGACTTGCTATTTAATGCGTTTAAAGCCAAAGTAAACTCTAATTTTTGTTTAAAAGCTTACTATTCGGAAGACGGTCGTCGTCACCGAGGCAGACCCAAAAAACGATGGCGTTACGATTTGAACTCATTCGTGACTGATTGGCCAGAGAAGGCACAACACCGAGAGAGCTGGAAAGAAATGGGGGAGGCCTTTGCCCAGCAGTGGGACAAAATAGGCTAACGAATAAATAAAAATAAATCATTCAATAACGACTACTTAAATGATAAGAATAGTTGGTCGCTGAGTTGAACACAGGACAATATTTGTTATTTATGTTCTTTCTCCAAAATTTGTTTACTGTTATGTAATGTATTTTTTTATACATTTTTTTATTCTTATATACTATTTTTATTATTCATTTGTGTCTGTAGTAAATATACACCTTAATATTGTATCGAGTCTGGGGCTCTTCCAACCTAACAGACATATGTGTTGATGTGGCTGGGGAGTTTGTTCCGCCACTTCTTCTTTCCAGCTAAAACACTAGGAAGTGTCGAAGGGTGGGCGTTTTAGGGGACTGTCACTTGTAAATCATCTGCCTAGCCAACTATATTGGGGTCGGCTTCCAGTCTAACCGGATGCAGCTGAATACCAGTATTTTACATGGAGCGACTGCCTATCTGACCTCCACAACCCAGTTAATACTAGGTAATACGATACCCTTTGGTAAGACTGGATGTCAGACTTTCAGGTCACTGACTACCCGTAACGACTACTGAAGATCTATATATGGCACCCGGGACCAACAGCTTAACGTGCTTTCCGAGGCACGGAGGGAACTCGGTATGTAATGGGCGGTCACCCATCCACAGATCGACCTAGGCAAGCGCAGCTTAACCTAAAGATCGACCCGAGTGGCAGTTCTTATTAAGCCACGAGCTCCTCCACTGTCACTTGAAAATAAGCAAAGTAAATTTTGACGTTCGCAAAGTGTTGATTATCAGCCTAGTTTGAATAAATGACTTGATTTTTTGAAGGTTGAACGTCCAAATATACTTTACTTTGATATTTCTATAACAACCACATTTACCATTTATGTACACACAAGAGAGAACATAAATAAAAACCGTAACGAAATGTAGAGTACAAAGGCACAGCTTATGTGAAAATAATTTTTCGCCGGCAGGCCTGCGAAAAACTTCATGAAGAAGAAATGTAGCCAGTTTTTAGTAACAGAGATTACTTTTTTATTCCACCACATTTTAATATCATACCTAGGGTATAAAACAGTATAACTATGACCCAGATAGGAATACGTAAATAGCTTCACAGCTTAATAGTGTATTTGTACAAATCATCTCCGTTTCGTCTGAAATAGCCTGAATTGAACTACCCTGTAGATTCATTAAATATAAGTTGAGTTACGGCCCTTCAACATAAGTCCCTACCCACACATTAGAATATAGATATTCCAGGCAATCTATGCGATTTTGCTATCATCATCTACTTTCGGAAATATGAACGTACGACGGTAAATATCTACATCACATGTTACATCATCCATAAGAGTTCTAAGAGTAATTGAAAAAAGTCTTGTGTACGTTTAGAAATATACTTTTCTAACGGGTGAAATACCCGTTCACAAATCTAAAAAAATAATACAAATAAAACAAAATTAGGTTGACCTAGTATTATTATCCTAGTTTTACTTGGAGAATGGCACAAGAAAAGGGAGGCTTATTATAACTAGCAATGGGTGACTTCAGGCTTTAGATGATGATGATGATGATGACTACGTGTGTTGTGGAGGTCAGATAGACAGTCGCTCCATGTAAAATACTGGTATTCAGCTACATCCGGTTAGACTGGAAGCTGACTGCAACATAGTTGGGAAAAGGCTAGGCAGATGATGTTATGATGATCTTATTATCATACGAAATAACCAATCCTGACATTTATTTTCTTTCAAATGTAGTCCATAAATGCGGTTAATAAGGTACATTCTGCAGTTTCAATTTTCGATGATCAATGCGTCCGAGAATTTCGTGTGGTAATTGGCGAATATCGCGAGTATTCACCGGTTCGAAGCACGAAATTAACTGTTCACCAAATCGTTCTCGTGCTGTGCGGCAAATAGGCTTTCTAATGTGTCGATGGTATAGCGAATCGTGCGTTCAGTATCCGGTTAAATTGACCATTAGTTGCTCAAAGTGGACGACAATCTTCTCGTTTTTAACGTTGATTTTCGTAATACAACTGATACATTTTGGATCATTGTCAGTAGACCCATTGGACAGATCCATGATGGATCTATTGGGAATTTGTTTTCTCAAATGATCCAATAGCCAGTTCCGTGATAAATTAAATAGATGAATCTAGTAAGAATTTATCTAAAGGATGGAGAGATTTAGTTAGATGATGAATTGTCTTTGATGAAATGCTTTAAACATAGCTGACGAAATGTAGGTTTAGTATTAGGTACACCTCAGCCTAACCCTTCGGAGATTACAGGCGAGATAACATCACGCACGAAAAAAATATTGATATGTCATATAGATAGTTGTTCCAGGTTTAAACAACAAAAAAAAATGTGTTTTATTTCTTTTCCACCCATAGTAAAAGCGCAGTGCTTTTCAATCTGACCGCTCCATCCATTAACTATAGGTACAGAACGATTATAAAAACTCATTTTGGTTCCATTCAAGTTTTAATTCCCGAACACGAGAGCACTCGTCTGTCACAATCTCGTTTTCATATATCCGAAAAACAGGAGTAAATAAATGACACGCTGATCCGCTCCACGTGTCGAGTTTGTGGATAGATCCAATCAAATCCGAATATTTGCAATGATTGGAATATCTTTCGGTCTATCCATTTTATAATAAAATACACGTACACACATAGGGTTCAATATATAATACATATTATTACACGTCAAAATGTATATTAAAACAAAATATGGTCGTAATTGGAACACCTGTTACCTGCAATAGTGAAAATTTTCTTCTAAAGGGGGCTTGTGATGTTCAAACTCAAAACTCATAGCATTTATTTCAATTATTACAGGCACTTTTGAATGTCAGAAAAAGTACATAAAACAAAGCAACAGACATAAGGCATAATAACTTGTGAAAGTACTGTAGTTGCCCATTCCCTAGCGTAGACCTATCTCTCGGGAGACGAAGGGCAACAAACTCCATGGACACTCTTTTAAATCAGAATATTGTTACAAAACTTTGGTTACATCTTTCATGTTGACATGGTACATTATGTGAGAACGATGTAGGTACACGATAAAAGTATTCACAATAAAGTCAAAAACGACGATTCAAAAATAAAATAAATATTCAGTCAAGCCGTGGCAGCTAGGAAGTGACCAGTCACAACTGACAGAACCCGTTCACGAGCATGACGCATGGAGCGGCACCATTCCACTCAACCACCACCACCAGCCAGACATTTAAGTGAGCATGACACACTCTTAATCGCCAGGGCATATCCAAGTAAAATAATAATAATAAAAAAAATATAGGTATGTAGGTTTCCATAGAATGATAGCTTTCTAGAACATAGTGCTCACACAATATGTGCTATGCGACTATATAATACTAAATAGATTGAATTCATACATTGCAAAGATAGTTGTACAATCTGCTTCTTCCTAATATAATATTATAAATGCGAAAGTTTGTGAGGATATATGGATGTTTGTTATTCTTTCACGCAAAAATTATCAAACGGATGTGGATGAAATTTAGAACACAGATAGTTATAACCTGGATTAACACATAGAATACTTCTTATACCGGTAGAATGATCCCGTGGGACAATTATCGAACTCCACGCGTGCAGAGCCGCTGGCACAAGCCTTGAGCCAAGCATTTTTTATCAGCGATTTAATCGTCCAACTTGTAATATGCTTGCTTGCATAGTGTGCGTTTGATGCATGCTTTAAATGTCGTCTCATTTAGTTCAAGAATACTTTGTGGAATTTTATTAAAGCATCTCAAACAGTACCTACCTACCCTATGAAAGATGAGTCTACTTTAGCGAGTCTGAAGCCTGGCTGAATACGAGCTAAGAGTTTATACAATCTGTATTAAATCACTATCGTTTGATATTATACTTAACTTTGAATGTTAAGTACTCAAAAAGTTGATGTTCTATTTTCGTGAAAGGTATCAAATATCTCAATAAGAAGTAATAACTACCAAAGTCTTTAACGAGATTAAAAATATCCTAATATTAAGTATTTTTTTAGACGAATCTTCGTATTAGAGCTAAAACAGGTCATCGCTTCATGACAAATACGGATTTGATACATAATTCCACGACGTACAATCAAGCTACACAAATCCAGTAAAAGCGGATCTCTCATTGTAAGGGAGGACTATACAAAGCGAGGCCAGGTTTTACTGGAAATTCTCGATATGTAATGTGCAAGTCTGCCCTAGGCTTTATGTTTTGAAGCCTCTTTTTTATACCTTTTGTCTATTTTTTGATACATAATGTTTATGTATTTCTGATTGACTTATAACACTTTTGTTTTCACTACCAAGAACCAGCGATTTTTATTTCGGTAGTTAATAATTATGTAATATGAATTATCGTGTGTAACGAGAAACCGGTAATAGACATTCTCTTCCAGTTAAACTTTGATATGTGAGCTCCCAGATACTCGGTAAGTGGTTTTACCCAACGCTGTTAGAGGGTTATTATAGTTCTGTGATTTCATGCAGGAAAAAAGGATACAAAAATGTTAATTAAAAACCTCTCCGATCGGAAAGGGGCATATAGGTACTTTGACTGTTCCTAAATTATCCTAGGCTGATAATATTTCAAGCTAATAAAATAAAATAAAATAGCCCTTCGCCCGCGATTTTGTGCGCTTGTAAATTATATTATAATATACTAAAACCTTCCTCAAGAACTACTCTATCCATTGGTGAAAATAGCATGAAAATCGGTCAAATAGTTTTTGAGTTTATCGCAAACGGACAGACAGACGTGGCGGAGGACTTTGTTTTATAATACTTTATGAAGGGATGAAGTAGTGGTAACGGTCGAATACCTAAAAAAGTGGAATTTCACCGCGCATCGCCCTCCGCACGCCCCTAAACGGTTCATCTCAGACTGGTCACCTCCCTACCGACTATGAGAACTGAATTCCTTAACATGAAGAAGACCAATACCACAAAAGCCCTCGATACAAAGGTACCTACATTCTTCTAGAGATGTCATAATTATTTTATACCACACCCTTAAATAAGACCACACCGTTCTAGTGCATGCTGTGTAGATAACAGATTTTCCGATAATGTGAGTAGATATCTAAAGCCGACTTCAGAAGTGGGATGTCACTCACCTGTCAACAGAGATGCAGACGAGTACGTTTGAAGACAGGTACAGCCCGAAGGCTCGCAGCACCAGTAATAACTTGCAGAGCAGGTTGCCCACCAACCACGCGTTTGTGTACTTCCAACCGATCTGTGAAAAAAATAACAATAATTTATTATTTATTTATTTATTATTATTTATTTATTTATTCATTAACACATACATTTGTTTTAACAGGTAAGACCCAAGCTAACAAAAGTAGTCATAAATTGTTAAAAGTCCAGTCCCAAGTAACGGGTCTGTGTAGGAACACAGCTATACAGTGGACAATATATTAAGTGTCACCTTCTGGAATTCCGCCAAAGAACAAGAAAATATGTCCAAACGCCGAGACACACTATTCAGTGTACGCATTGCTCGAATCACTGGTGCGAACTTTAATACTTTTGACTGGCCTGTTGGTCTAGTGGTTAGTGACCCTAACTGCTATGCCGGAGGTCGTGGGTTCGATTCCCACCCAGGACAAATGTTTGTGTGATGAGCACGATCATTTGTTCTGTGTCTGGGTGTAATTTATCTATAATATGTATGTATTTAGAAATATATAAGTATGTTTATCAGTTGTCTAGTACCCATAACACAAGCTCTGCTTAGCTTGGGACTAGATGGCGTTGTGTGATAGTTGTGGAATATTGTGGAATATTATTAATAAGTTAGTACGCGATGCCGGGACTTTAAAAAGGCCCTCCCCCTCCCCTCCTCCTCTTTATTTAAAATTGTCTGTTTACATGGCCTAAGCAAAATGCATTAATTTATTTAGGACTAGCGGACGTCACGCGGTTTCACCCGCTTAGTTCCCGTTCCCGTGAGAACACGTGAACAAAAGTAGCCGGGGATAGAGTAATAGGTTTCCAACGGTGCAAGATTTTTTTAAATCAGTACGACGATACGGCACGGTTGGCGCAGTTGCTCAAGCAATGGACTGCTGTGCTGCGTGTCGCGGGCTCGATTCCCGCACGGAACAAATATTTGTATGAACTACAGATAGTTGTTCCGGGTCTGGCTATTTGTGTATGTGAGTTTAAATGTTTGTGAACGCACCCACGATACAGGAGAAATTCCTAGTGTGGGGCTACGTTTTTAAAAAAAAAAACGAATGAAAGAAAAAGTACATTAGTTTTTAAGTTTATTCGTTACATACAAAAATACAAATCTTTTTTTATAATATTTCTAGCGGACTTGGCAGACGTCGTCCTGCCCGGACAGCAGTGCCACCTACCGGATCCAATTGTGAAATTAAACTATTCTCGAATCCACTGGAACACACACAAAAAATTTCGCCCAAATCAGTCCAGCCGTTTAGAAGGAGTTCAGTGACAAACACACGTACAAAAGAAATATATATATAAAGATAACTTAAGTGTAGATATAGAAAACAAACAGTACCATAATTTATTACAGGTTTATAATAAGGTTTGCATACTGAACTATGATAAATATTCTACTCACTACTCTTTCCACAGATTACTTTAAATACCAAATAAACTAGAGATACATAATGTATGCGATGTAGTATATAAGCTGAAATTACAGTTATGATAATAAATATGTGATGCACAAAAGTACATAAACTACAGTGCGTATAAAGGGTGTAAAAGTACCCTTAACGAAGTCGATAATGGCCGAAATGCACTTACTCTCACCGTCTCTGCGATAACTTCTTTGTTCCCAGACCATACCTGGACACTAAACGAAGATATTTGGGGTCAAACTTCCAAGTTTTTCACAGCTGTTTTTTTAATACTAGTTTACCCCCTCCCCCTAGTTAAGTTTTTTAGTTTTGTCTTTACCTAAATGACCTCCATGATCCGTTGACTTTTCATAGCATCCACAAGCACAATGTTTTAAGGGTGCTACATTGAGTTTTACCGTAAAATATGATATTTCACCTCAAAAAAAAGTCGTATATCCCAATCCTTAAGAATTGCGCGGATTTGCTTCCATATTATTACTAAGAAAAAGTGTTTTTTTCTGTCGCTACCGATAAACGCATATACAATAAATTATGTCAATCTATTCGGCAATGAACGGTTGTCGCAGAGGCTGAGCGATTGCCTGTAGCGCTGTGTGTCGCGGGTTCAGTTCAGCACAGAAAAAATACTTGTATAGCCAACAGATAAGTCTTTCCAGGTTTAGCTGTTTGTGTCATGTGAGTTTAAATATTTCTAAATATATTTAGGTAATAATCCCAGTCACTTTGCCCCCCGGCAAAGTGTGTTTATATTATAATTCCATGTCAGACAGCGTGCGATGGAAGTGTGGGTGTAACATGTATCCTCTGTTTACACTCTTAAAAATTGACAGCCGTAATGTTCTAAATGTACTTACAACATGACATAATTACATTATTGTAGATCCATAGTAGATTTGATAGAACAAAAAATACGTTTCCAATATTTTTCGATACTGACGGACTAATCCGTTTTTTATTTTTGTTAGTCAGTTGACATTCCTATTCATAATCGACACAGCGAGTACATCGTCGAATAAGTATAGATAGATAAGCAGAATATTCGTATTGGAGTTGTTAGTACTTATTAGGCACTAAGAACTCCAAAGTTTGAAAGTATGTAATATTCTCAGATCTTATTTCCACTTCCAAGTATTTCAATAAAAGTCCATATTAAAGATGGAACGCGCGATTAAACACACAAGTTGGTTTGAATCATTCAATGTAACTTCTGAGAAAGTTGTGGTTCTGAACGAAGCCAGTTTTAATAATGTTAGACATACGCAGAAGAGATTTTAAGGTTCCTCTTGAAAATGAAAAACGTTTGAAAACCTGAACGTGCGTTGCCGTGGCTGACTTGGAAATATATAGACTCCGAACCCAAGTCGGCCATAGCAAAGACAATCTCTTCAGATAAGGTTCATGGATGGCTGGATGGATCACAAGTTCATGCGGCGTTTGTCCACCTTCCACCTGGGTATGCTTTATCGTGGTCGACTTCGTTTCTAATTAGACTCCAAATCAAACTCAGCTATGGCTATATATACCAAAAAGGCCTTTTTTTCGAAAGTAAAACTCTTTTCCCCGCACATTTTGCACACTTTTATTTCAACTACGACCGTTACCGTTCTACAGGCTGCTCATTGCAGTTTGGTTCAGAACTTGAATATTGTAAACCCGACTCGCTCCTGGCCGATTTTATTTATAAGCTCCAGTTTATAAGAAAATGATTCGTGCCAGTTTCGCGAATTCTTTTCTCACTGTTTAACAAATCTGTAAAGCGCAAAACTATGTTATAACGCCTGTTTTATTAGATATAATATATCTCCATCTACCTGCACGAATCTTTATTTATTATATCTTACACCTACAAAACAATAGTTTATGGTAAGGCAAACTATACACAAAAATTACAAAAAAAAAATTACTTAACTGTTTCTTAAAAGCCATAAATTATAATTTTTCCTACTGCTCTGCTATTCTTTCCTAGATCCAAGACATTTAAATTGTTTCTCAAGGACTTCGTCGAACTTCAATGTCTCGGCACTTTTCTAGTGGTCGCCTCTGTTGGTTTTGCCTTTCAGGAGTTACAGTAGTTTGGGAGTAACGTGTGGGGCTTAAAAATAAATAATTAGGATAGGGTAGGAAAATAAATGTCACTATTTTTATTATAAATATATTTCTTCTGTACGTGTGTTTGTCGCTGAACTCCTCCTAAACAAGTGAAGAAGTGTTGCGGAAGTGGTTGTTGCAAGAGTGTTTTTATTCGATAGATGAGTTTTTCCAAAAGTGTCCCTGTAAATTTTATACACAGACATATATTTAACGGTTTCTTATGTGTAAAAAATTGTACTATTGCATGCTATAATAATGCCCAAATGTGTGTTACTAAATATTTTATTTATTGAGAACTTCGTGTACCTACCATATTTGATGCAATAAATGAATTGAATTGAATTGAATTTAAACGGCTGTTCCGATTTTGATGAAAATGTTTATATGTGTTCAAGTGGATTCGAGAATTGTTTAGATTTACAGCTGGACCCAGGTAGGTGGCGCTGCTTCCAGGCAGGACGACGTCCACTGGTATATTTATAAAACTATTGTAACAACTACTGAATAAGATAACCATCTATTCTATAAGTCATTACGAAACAGACATACTCTGGGTAAAACCACCAGAGACACAACACTTGATCCCATACGTGACCAAGCACGTGATAAAAGCTATTTCTACTAACTGATCACATTCACAGCTATAGAACTTTAGTCTTTATCCCAAAATGTTAGAGGATGTATTACTGTACACTCTGGTGGCAAGAACTTCTCTCGTCGTCCTTAGGGGTTTATAAGCCTACTTGAAGAGGGTTTTGAGAAAATGAATAGGGTCGCCGTTTCTTGTCGGATTTACCCTATCGGACCTATTATTATAAGTAAAATGGTGTAGACAAACTTAAACCTTATAGGTAAAAAAGGGTATAAAAGTATCCATAACCAAGCCGAAATTCACGTGTTCTCCCCGTCACAGCGATAGTTTTCTCGATTTAGACTATGCCTGGGAACCCTCTAGTTTTGGAGATATTTAGGGTCAAAGTGTTTGACGGCACGGTTGGCGCAATGGCTCATGCAATGGACTGGTGCGCTGCGTGTCGCGGGTTCGAACCCAGCACGGAACAAATATTTGTATGACCCACAGATAGTTGTTCCGGGTCTGGGTATTTCTGTATGTGAGTTTAAACGTTTGTAAGAACGCACCCACGATACAGGAGAAATTCTTAGTGTGGGGCAACGTTTTAAAAAAAAAAATTCAAAAATTGACAGCTGTTTTTTTTTATAAACTAGGTTTTCAGGTTATAACTTTACTTAAATTACCTCCATGAACCGTTTACTGTTCAAAGCATCCAAGCACAATATTATAAGAGTGGTACATTGAGTTTTCCTGTTAAATGTGATTTTACTCCTCAAAAAAAAAAAACGTGCGCCAGCAATAATTTTTGCGGCTTCGTGGAGGTTTTGTTGACACCCTGTATTATTTTGACTGAAGTTACTTAATTATACTGCCTCTGTGCATGAGACGCTATTTTGTTTTGGGGGGAGGGAAATCATCAGATAACCCCTCCCGCTCTTGGAGGTGTCAGTAGTCACTTCTACGTACTAAAAACCACCCATGTTCCTTCTTAGCCCTATGTGTCGAGGCCGCGGTATCTCGTGCATGAGACCCTGGGTTCGATTCCCAAGTCAGGCAAAGTGTCATTGGGATTTCCCATCAGGAATTTCTCAGTAGCGGCCAAGGACGCTGGATTAGGGCCCGGTTGATGGTGATAGGCTCACCCCCTATTGCCAGGGGGTAATAGGGATGTTAACAAAAAAAACTAATTGGTCCGTCATGTAGATTACCAAAAAATATTGCACTAAACTAAACTCTTATGACGTCATACTCTAAGACATTAGTATGAAATTTTTTAGTCACCAAATCCCACTCAAATCTTTGACGCGTTTTATCTTCGTCATTGATTTGATAAAACAAAAAAAATACGTATCAAATATTATGTCGGCCGACGCCCGTCGAGGCTGAAGGTTGTTTTTAAGTGATACCGCGGCCTCGACATAAAGGGCTAAGAAAGAACATGGGTGGTTTTTAGTCAGTAGAAGTCTGACACTTGATTTCGCTCTGCCCAAGAGCGGTAGAGGTTATTTGATGACTACCCACCACCCAAAAAAAAAAAGAGGCACTAGACAGCGATAAAGAAAGAGTTATGGCGCACGTATCCCCATATACACTTGCCGATTGTTTAATCGACCGACTCCGCTCCCTTCAAAAGCCAATTAAGAAACTTTCCGAGTGAGACTATTGGTTTGGATTTATAGGCGATAAAATTCTGCAAGGTAAAAAAAACAACTACAAGATAAAAAAAATATACGTGTCGAATAGGAAATAACTAACTACTACGTCAGATAGACTTTCAAAAACTAATGGACACGTATTTTTCTTTTTTACTTAAGCAAAAGATGATGACGATACAGTGCTTCAAAAAGTCGCGCCAAGTCGTGTGACGTCACAAGGTTAATACTTTTTTACCCACAAAGTGACGTCAAAAACCCCCACTCATAGTCTTGGACACGTTTTATTTTCGTAATTTTTTGTTAATTTGATAAAACAAAAAACACGTATCCAATTCATTTTTTGAGAATCTAACAGACAGACTTATTAGATTTTTTTGGTGACTGTGAACCTTCTCCATTTATTTCGTCGGTTAAAATAACAAGGTAATTTTTGGCAGATTTTCCTCTTACATTTAGATTTTTTACAAACCTTATAGGTATTTTTTGTAACACAAAAGCGAATCTAAATAAACAATTTTTTTTGGAAATGGAAGATCTAAAGTTGCAAATAATTTCCTTAAGATTTTCTTATATGAGAGGAAAGTTACCATATTGCTTTTCTTTCATATTCCGAGTATATATGGAATTAATTGAAAACGTGTGCGAGCAATCATGTTTGCGTAACAACGTTAAATAAATATTATGTACTCACAAAAACTCGAGTTCGTCCCACATTGTGAATAGGAATTTTCCATTTCCAAAAAATATTTTACCTTTAAGACACAATTGAAAGTACTAAGTTATTAAAACGGTTCGTAAAGTTGCGACGATGGTTTAAAATATTAATATTTTGTGATAAATGGAAGTTTTACTCATCAGGAACATATCTGGAAAAAACTGCTTTAAACCTTAGAGAGGGGATAATTTATTTTTATGAAAGATAACTTACGCTAAACTTCTTACACGTATATTCTTATACGTAGTATTACAAAAGGCGAAAACTTGTGAGAACGTATAGATGGATGTTTGTTTTTTACTCTATCAATACTTTTGTACTGATTTGGATGAAATTTGGCACACAGATAGTTTAAAATCGCTATTAACTTAATAAACTTGGACTTGGCCCACTACGCTGCCACAACTTGTTGCACAACCACCTCTGGGGGTCTAAAATGGCCACTTAAGTTGATCCTTACTCATAGGATCATATTTTACGAATTTTAACGCAATTTAATTAAGATTCAATTGAGATCTGTTAAAGGAGCCATTTTGACCCCCTGGTACAAAACTAACCAAACGATGCATGGTTGGGTGACCAAACTTTCTTCTTGGTCAAACTTTCTGAAGTCGTGACCGAATAGTGCGCTAGGTCCCTAATTGCGAAAGTTTGCTCTTTTCCGTAAAAACTATTGAACGGGTTTGGATTTTTCGCACACAGATAGTCTTGAACATAAGACTTTTTATTTATCGGCAATTACAAAACTAAAAGTACCAAGGTCTAGGATATGAAAAACATTTATAAAGCATGTTATTAATAAAAAACAGCACAATGCAATATTGCAAATTGTTATTAAGCGGTGGCAATTATTTCCTTACTATCAAATGTGTTGCCTGCATTTTCGTCACCCAATTACATGAAACATTTGCTTTAAGGATTTAATCCAGTCAATAACCTCGCATAATATAACTTTTTATAAGAATCTTCACATGGGTGAAATCACGATTAAATACTAGTTCAATAGAACTATCGCAATCAACCGTTCCAAAGTACATAGAAATCAAACTTCACAATTGTTTAGTTTCAAAAGTTTAACCATATCGAAACGCAGTGCAAGCAATTTTCAGCTTTATTTACAGTGGTATAAATCAGGAGCTTCCTGGGATAACGAGAAAAACAATTGTAAAGCGCTGAGTAATGGAGACAGGAACCCTCGATACAGAAAGTGATTAGTGGGACGATTTTCAAAACACGTTCTTCCCGAGAAAGTGGAGAGGTGGAAGATAAAATCGGCCAAATGCGAGTTGTACTTGCGCACCAAGGGTTCTGTACAAACAAAGATTAAAAATATTAAAAATATTTTTATTATAAAATGTACGTTTAAAAAAAAACCCCTTTATCTGTGCTATAAAAAGTTGCTTCCTAACGAATAGGATAGTTAACAAAAAAAAACAAAATAGTTCGTTAGATAGATTTCTAAAAAAATACACGTATTTTTTCTTTTTTCACGTTAACAATCAATGAAGACGATACAGTGCTTTGAAAACTCGTGTGACGTCATTTTTTAAGACAATGGTATGACATTATTTACCGGTGAGCGACGTCACAACCCCCTACTCAAATATTTGATGCGTTTTATCTTCGTGAATATTTATTGATTTGATAAAACAAAAAATACGTATCCAATATTTTTCGATAGGTAATCTAACGACGGACTTAATAGAATCATATTTTTTTGAAGTCAGTAAACATCCCTATTTCAAGATTCTGAGTTCACGGGAAGTACCGTGTAGGTTTTATTTATTTATTTATTTTTTTCAGGTTTTGATTTCCTTATGAATGCGTTAGCTTAGAAGTTTGATTTCTCCACAGCTTTAAGGGACAGTAAATTTCAGCTTGATACCTCCACGCGTTCCTGAGATAAGGGGTTTTGTCAAACAAACAGACAGACGGACGGACATGTAAAGACATCCTTTAAGGGTTTCGTTTTTTCTTTTTGAGGTACGGAAACCTAAAAAACTTTTTTACAAAAAATTAAATCGGGCCTCCAATAAAATATAAAACACATTGTGGTTTTATATAGCATTAATATAATATAACATAGGTCATTCGTTATATGCGAATCAATGTTTTCATTTCATTTCATTCTTACCACTGCGGCGAAGCCCAAAAGTAGGGTTATACGTGTACGTATGTTTGTATGTATGTCCGTTTCATTGTTCCCTCATAACTCCTAAATGGATAAAGAGTTGAATAAAATATACGTCGTCAGATTCGTCTTGATGGCGCGAGTGTCACTGGCTACATTAAAATTTAAAAAAAACAAAGAAAAATTGCGGATTTTTGAATATTAAATTTTAAAATGACGACCTGCTTCCTAGTTTTTTGTATTTTGCTTTTCAGTTTGATCAATCGGGGTTTTTAGCTTTTTTACTAATTGTTTTTTTTACTAGCTAAAATAAAACTTCAAAAACTTGCAAAATACTATTTCATAGTCACAAATTGAACACTATATGTAAGAACATAAGCGTACCCCTAGATTTTGTTGGAAAATCGGCGGAACAAATTGAATAGCTTTAGGAAAATGAGAATGGAAGGAAACACTCGATCTGTAAACACTGCAAAGCTTTCGGATTTGAAAACAGATTTGCCACGCCAGTATTGAATCTAGGTTTCCCGGTCATAGTTACATTTTACTAACATTTTTAAACTTCATCTTTTGCCCGTATCCAGTTGATTTGGGTTTAACAAGTTTTTTAGCTACTTTGTCACCTGTCCCATATTAGGCTATCTATTATGCACTCCTTAATGAAATAACACGCCAGTGATCCCCGAAGTAAGGCAGAGGTGTACCAAATAGTACACCCACATTTGACTAGTAATGTTTAAGTCCCATGTAATAGGGGGTGAGCCCATTGCCCAAGTTGGTGGCAATGGGATTTGAGCCCATTTGGGGTGGCACCAACCTGGCTCAAATCCAGACTTCGTGGCGGCTACTGGGAAATTCATGGTCGAAAACCACTTATAAATACTAACTCCTATTAAAGACTCATTATCTTATCTTGATGTTTGAAATACTGAGAAAAAAGCTAAAAAGTTGAAAATTATATATTAATTATTATTTTTATTTTATATATTTTTTTATTTATTATTATTATAATATTAATAATAATTATATTTCATATTATTATGGACATAAAGCAAAATAAGTATGTTAACCATTTAGCAAACAGTTGTTAAAGTTATAAATAATGTTAATTTTGCAAATAGGTTTTTTCAAATAAATCACTTCTTTTAAACGAGCCGGGGCGGTAACTCGAACCTGACTACTCTGAGAAGAAATATCCAAAACAAGCTCAGAACTCTTCATGAAGAACACAATCAAATGTCTTGGACAAATCGCAAAAAAATGCCCAAAGCATCGCATTTATCCTTCCATGTATGTACCAGACTCAGTTAGAAAAAATCTATGAAACGCCCAAATAAAAAGGCTGTTTTTGACGCTCAAGTTTCCTTCTTATCTTGAGTTTGGCATTGAGCAAACCTATTTATATTTATCAGGCAATTTGAAACCCACACTTGTACCAAGAAGGGTTCAATTTTCGTGGCGGAAAATCTAATAAAACTTTGCCTGACCAGCGAATCTAATTCTGTATGTAATTGAGACTGGCTCACTAAATCCAATTTTCATTGCTTTGTATGGAATGAAAATGGATTACTTGGGTATTATTTGCTATAGCTGTTTCATTTCACAAGTGCGTGTCTATTTCTGCAATTTAAACCTTATGTCAAGGATGTAAAATTTGCTACGACTGTATGGCTACTACAATACTACGCGAGTGCTACGGCGTAGCAGGCCTAGCTGAGCTGCTACGCCGTAGCACTCGCGTACAGCTCCGCTGTCGACATATTTATTTATGCAAGTGGTAAATTGGGGGTTGTTGCAGAAACTGTTTTATTCAAAGTAGTCTGTTTGTTGCATGATTTAACATAGATACGTAATATGTGTGAATTATTAAGATAAACAGAGACGACGAATGGAAAAGAAACACATTATTATTTCGACTTTAAAAACACAGGACAAAATTAGAAAACATATCTTCAGCCTCTACATCGTTCTGTACATCCACATGTTTATTTCTCTTCGTTTACTTACACTGAACCTCCTGAAAAAATACCCGTTGCCAATACAAATATTTACCCGGGGTGGCAATCAAACCTACGACCAATTTTGTCGCTAATGCGTCATTTCAGCAAAAATGAAGGTGATAGACCGGCCGTTTCGTCTATGTATTCGTCATCGTATATGTAGGTAGTTGTATGGTGCAAAAACGACCATTAAAAAAGTAACCCTCCTTTTGGGCTTTGCTGCTATTTTATGTTAATACATAGATTTAAGTAGTTCTGACTACATCAATAACCAATTTTGAAATTATTGTTTCGTTTCTAAGCAGAACTAAAAAGTATTTATACACTTGGTTCTTAGAATATAGGTCTAAAGTCATGGGACACGTAATTATCTGGTGTTTTTTTTTTGTAAAACGCCCTTTTGTCGGCTTTAAATAGAGTACTTTTGTTTTTTATTAAATCGTGTCTTTACTTATCAATAGTGTTTCAAGCACCGGATCAACCCTCCACAGGGTTAAAACGATCTCAACGAAAAGATGTTACGTTGCATAATAATATTATGTTATGTTTTTAAACATATATACTTATTTTTTCGTTTAATCAATTTCACACATATTATTTATATTTTTACATATTTGTTTTAAAAAAATGTCTAAAAAAAACATTTAAAATATTATAAAAATATTAATTTTGTTAGTCAGCTAAAGGAGACGGAAACTGGTACCCCCACGTAATAAGTTGAGATATGGTCTAAAAAAATTGTAACATTTTTTTTATTTTATAATATCTAGAATCAGCTCAATTCTCAATCTGGAAGCTGAGAAAAATGAAAAAAACAGTTTTCATAACAATATCAATTACAGAATTACAAAAAGAAAAGCTTTGCACTAGGTAATTCACGGATTTCCGTGCGAAATGTGGGATAACTAATCTTTGCAATACCCCTAGTCCGACGACCCTTTTTTTTTTGGCGGGTGGAGGATGACGGCTGAGGATGATGGCTGAGAGGTTCGAATGTCACTACATTAACCATTGTTGCATGCTTAATGTAGTGACACTATTAAGTAAAATAAAGAAATGACAGCACATTACTGTTAAGTGACTCTTTTTATTGTTGGTATTGTGAATGTTTTAAACATGTGTATAATATGGGTTAAGAATTTATATTTCATTTATACCTGAAATAAATGTTTTATATATATATATATATAACCTCACTTTTACTAAATCTCTAATTAATAAATATAAATAATAATAATAAATAATAAATCTCTAAATAATAAACTCGGCTCTCAGACTGTCAAAACTTCCAGTGAGGGACTGATTATCTGAATCTGTACCCTAATACCATTTTCATTTCATTCTATCGGGCCCCAAGAATGTATGCAATCGTCTCCGTCTCCTTTTGTTTTGTGTTCAGTATAATAAAATTAGGAATATAATAATTAGTTACCTAATGTAATGTTTGCTGTTTGTATTATTTACAGCACGTATACTGCAAATAAATATTCTTGAAATTGACTTTTGAATTTGTTTTCAAATAGAAAATGTTATTATAACAAAATACGTTTTGGTTATCTCCAGACATAAATATACATTATGTACTTATTGTATGTTAAACAAGGCCATCTAAATATTTCGTCTAAAGGCGTTATGAACATTTGAAATATAATAATAATTCAAAATAGGTTGGTAACGACTAACAAGGGTTAAAACATAACGGCAGGTTTAAAAATACTTTCATATTATATATTGTGGTAAAATTAATACAGATCTGTTTCTTTTTACCCGACTGGGGCGAAGCCCAAAAGGAGGGTTATGTGTTTGGCGTGTATGTATGTATGTATGTATGTATGTCCGTTTCTTTGTTCCCTCAAAACTCCTAAACGGATGAAGGGATTTGAACAAAATATACGTCGTTAGATTTGTCTTGATGACGCAATTGTCACTAGCTACATTTAAATTAAAAAACAAAGAAATTTGCGGATTTTTGGGGCCATATCGCGGATTTAAAAAAAAACATCACCATCGAGTAGGGTATCAAAATGAAGGGTTTTAGAAGGAGATTACAAAAATATTTATTTATTTATTTATGTACATTAATTTATTAATTAAATAAAACTTGGAAGCAGGCGGGGTTCATTTGAATATTAAATTATGAAATGAAAATAGAATGAACTCCTGCTTCCAAGTTTTGTTTAATTTAAAATGTGCTTGTTTTTTGCTTTTCAGTTTTTTCAGTCGGATTTTTTAGTTTTTTAACTATGTTTTCTAAAATATAACGGAATTATACGAGTATACCGTTACTAAAAATTTAATGCTGTAAATAATGGTTAATTAATATTTTATCCAATAGGATAAAAATACCTTTGGCGTGTATTAAATTAGATTCGTTGAGAATTCATCAAAAGTAAATGTAAGAAGGATTTTTATGCCGTTAGTAAAATGTGAATGAAAAGGTCGAGAAGGCTTAGAACGGGAAGGCTCAGAAAGACTTCCTCAATACCTGATAGGGTATATTATCCGGTCAATTTAGACATTCGAGGTAAAATTAATCCCCACCCAGCTAAAAAATTGGTGAGATTGTTCAAAACACCAACACACAATTTGGATTGACTCATCGTTGAACGTTCGTTTACCGCGGTAATTCAATCGACGGCACGGTTGATGCAGTGGTTGAGTGATTGGACAGCTGCACTGCGTGTCGCGGGTTCGATCCCCGCACATAACAAATATTTGAATGGCCTACAGATATTTGTTTCGGGTCTGGGTGTATTTGCGTATGTGAGTTTAAATGTTTGTAAAAGCTCTCACAATACAGGAGAAATTCTTAGTGTGGGGCAATGTCATTTAAAAAATAGATACAGAATGTTTGAAATTTGTAGTTTTAGAACTACAAATTCCACGTTTAAATCTGAATTATGAATGGATTGTGTGAAAGTTTAATTGTTAACATTTAAGTATAAGCGAAAATTACCTACGAAAGCCATATGTTCTTCTACCCTTCGTAATTTTTGGGGATTATAATAATGTACTGAACACTTAGATATGTTGCGCTAACCCCAAAAAAATAAGGACAAAGACAGTTTGGAATGCGAAGAGCATTAGAAAGTACACGGATGGGGTTTTTGTCAGTAAGAGTCTGAAGTCTTTCAGCTCCGCCCAGAGGGAGGGGTAATTTGATAATTCCCCATCCTTAAGAAATGGGCAGCTGAATAATGATTTTATTTCTCTTTACCCTAAGAATAATATTAGATTTGTCAGAACATATCAATCACAGCTGTGGAAAAATATTATTTATGGAATATTTATGTAGAATTTCAAAAGGAAATTGACGCAGAGCTGTCTCTACTGGAATGGAATTTGGTCTAGATCTTTTAACTATTTCTTTTTTTAAAGCCTTGCTGCACGTTAAGAATTTAGAGAAATCCCTGCTGATACGTGTGGTACATATGCAGCTTAATGGCACAAGGCATTCTTTACCTGTCAACCTTTAGATTAAATAGGAAATCGTTGGGAAAAAAATATTTCTAATAATAAATACTTATTTTTCGAAAAAACAGTTACATACTCATAGAAAAAACACATAAAATAAACTAATAAATATTTTACAAAGGCCAAAATAACTAACGAGAAACCAAATATTTTTATTAGACTAAAGGAATCATTATGACTAGACTTCTAATTTTGAGCTACATATTTAGTCTCAAGCAGTGGTTATAATCTTCATTAGTGTATCATTAGTGCAAAGTTTACACAACCAGTTCCTATACAACAATAAGTTATTTCAAGACGGTCGGCGTCACCAACTTAGTTCCCAAGTACGAGCAGAGCTGCAAGTTACTTGAAGTTAACTTTAGTAGTTAACAGCCACTTTGAAGCATGCACTTCTTAAACTAGGTCAGTCTTTAGAAAAAATCTAATTAGTCCGTCAGATAGATTTCCAAAAAATATTAAACACGTATTTTTTCTTTTTTCACGTAAACAAACAATGAAAACGATACAGTGCTTTGAAAACTCGTGTGACGTCATTTTCTGAGACAATAATATGAAATTATTTAGCGGTCAGTGACGTCACAACCCCCCGCTCAAATCTTTGACGCGTAAACCTTCCTATTGCCTTGTCAATACCAGAATCAAGAATTCTAATTAAAATTACTGGCCAAGTGCAAGTCGGACATGCACATGAAGGGTTCCGTAACATTGTAGTAGATATTGAGAGATTATCCATGTTATTTTAGCACAATAGCACACCTTTGAAACTCCATACAACGTTAGCAAAATAATTACCTATTACTACTACATAATCAAATAACGTTTGTGCACGCGCCAATGTGTGCGTAAACTCTAGTAGGGTCGTCGTAACGTAAAAAATGGCGCGGAAAGTCAATGGTTTGCGTCGCAAAAACCGAACGACGACTCCGGGCGGCGGCCAGCGCTGCCCGAAAGCACGTACATTATTATGAATTGACCGTTCAATTATTTATATAATATTTAGTCGGGTTCATAATGAAATAAAAATAAATTATGATAGTTATTATGTAAAAGATATTTGTTTATTAAATCTATAATGACAAAATAAGGTACCTAACTAAATATTGCTCACACTAAAATATTTTCGTTAAATGACTTATCTAAATAAACGGTTATTAAATTGCATGGTATTAAAAATGCGAAATCTGAAAACAAACAGTTTATGTAAATCGAAAGAAATTCCTGTCTTTATCGTTCCTCGATGAAGATAATCATTCAAATAAAGTACAATATCCAACCAACGTTTAAAACTAAAATAAAACTTTTTAAATAGAAATTGTGAATTCGTAAGTAGTGCAGCGCTGCGATTCTTACGATTACGAACGCCCTTGCTCAAGAGTCGGCGACGACTACCTCGAAGTGCGGGGTGAGGTGCGGTATTCAATATGAGCGCGGGGAAGGGAGTGTCCCTTCTGTACGTAGTACTATTATGTATTCTATGACAATAGTGTACTTACTTATAGATTTTTGTGTAATCTATAAGTGTTGAACTAATTTCTGTATTTTTTTCAGAATTTGAGCCTCAGTAGTTTCGGAGATAAGGATGGTCAATTTGAACCTATTTCCTTAAGTATCTTAATATTATTTTAAAAAAAATGAGTTCCTCACTAGTCACAATATTGATATATCACATGGTACAGATTGCAAAACTTAACAAAAAAAAAACTGTGAAGCTCCCCAAAAGTGACCCTCATATTCAAAATTTATTTATTTATGTTATACGTCCATGTTTGGGTCATAGAAATACATATGAGAACCAAATTTCAACCTAATCGGTCCATTAGATTCGGAGTAAATTGGCTGTGACAGATGGGCAGACAGACACACGAGCGATTCTATAAGGGTTGCGTTTTTTTTTCAACTAAGGTACGGAACTCTAAAAAAATATAACTGAAACTCGAATTTCCTCTTTTCTAATTTCAAATTCTAATTGAATCAATTCAGAATTTTAAATTGCATTTTTTTCATCTAACCTTTCATCATTTGGCTCAGTAAAGATTTATAGAAATGTGTTTTCATAGTTTTATTTTATTTTAATGAGAAAGGTTTTTGAAGCTGATAGGCTCCCGTCGGGGCTGTGGGTTCTTCGAAAGAGATACCGCGGCCTCGGCTCAAGGGCTAAGAAGGATCATGGGTGGTTTTTAGTCAGTAGAAGTCTGACACTCCCTACTGCTCTGCCCAGAGCGGGAGGAGTCATTTGATGATTAAGCATACCTCAAAAAATCGGTTTGGAATTGAATGAGTCACGTCAGCCACATGCGCGATGGCTGGGCCAAATTTTCCACACGATTGTTGCCGGAAGACAGAAGTCCACCGAGGCCTGCCTAGAAAGAAGTGGCGAAACGATCTGGTCGCGTACCGTGAAGGCTGGTTCGGGGGGGCAAGGGAATAAGCACATGAAAGAAATTTGAGAGAGGCCCTGCAGTGGGACATGGAAAGGCAATAAAACAAATTGCCCTCTATTAAGAAGGGTATTATCAGAAGTAGATTAACACTACACAAACTTACTAAACAGATTTTTAAATGAAAGGTTGTTAGAAATTACATGTTATTAACAAGTCATTGAAGAGTAAGGAACATTTTAAAGAATAATCATCTGAACCATTAAAAATAATAGCTGAAATCCGGAATTTTAAGTTCCGGATTGTTAAGCTACTTCTGATGCTGACCGTACATCTCGCCTAATTCTTCGGGGATTACAGGCGTGATGTTCGGTTATGATAAATTATGTTACGAAAATATTTGAATAGGTGTAACTAAGAACAATATGAATCATGTGTTCGAATTAAATAAGCAACAATAATTAAAAATTCAAAGCAAAAAGCTAAACAAAATTAAGCTAAAGCTTAATCCTGTTTTGTAAGTTCTTTACATTCTACCGTCCTGTTATCTCCCGGGACATTCCGGAAAAAACTCGGCTTATACAATATTTTGCTGAATTAATTTCATAAAGCGGAATTTATGGAATACCGATAACGCCCAGGGCTTTTTTGCTGGCCTTTCTAACAAATTTTACTGGGGTGGTCCTTTTATCCAAAATACTTTAATATTTTGTTAGTCTAATGGTCGCTAGGTCGACTGCTGGTTGTAACTGTTTTGGGTTGATTCGCAGGTCAGGCACAGTGTTATTGAATTTTTCTGTCAGTAGTTTCTCGGTAGCAGTCATTAAGTCTTAATTTGTGCCCGGTTAGTATCAATAAGCTCGGCCATGAGACTTAAACATAACTGGCTATATGTAACTACAATTATAATTGGGTTTTTAAATACCCGGTCACAGCTAAAGCAGTAGAGTTGACCGGCAGAGTCGTAGGTATAGGTGTAGGAGGGTTTAGGGGGTTTAGAGGGCCTCTCTTTACGTATTTGGCGCTTTTCTTTCAGTGTTTCGATTCGCTCAAAAACAAATTCGATCTGGCCAGCCATATAAGGGCACACGCTAGGAAATAGCTTGTAAGGTCGCCGTTACTGAAATCGGTAATTAGGTACACCTCTGCCTTGCCCTTTGGATTCCCAAAGGGCAAGGCATCACATACATAACATCGCGCCTGTAATTCTACAGGCGTGATGTTATGTAATGTTATTCCGTGTGTGTGTTTCGTCTAAATTTTTATTCGCGTTGAATTCAATAATAATTATGATAACCTAACATTTAATAATGAAATCTGAGTTTTTGTCTAAGTTTTGTCGTAAAACTCGGAAGGTCGCTAGTTTATACTAAAATTCGACTTACTAACCTTTAACACAATTAATAGAAATTTGACGCGTAAAATAATAGTTTATGCTTTAAAATTTGAAACCGAAGTTGTCAAGCTTTTAAATGAGCGCTAGTTTTGGTTACAATCATAAAATGTTTTTAACTGAATTTACTCAGGAGTAATTCAGTATTTAATTTCGGCTTCATAATATTTTAAGAGTTAAAATTAGCGTTAGTTTGTATATAACCAAGTTATAACTCTCGTTTATTACATACTCTGTTAATTATTGCATTTATTCAATAGCTCTTCACTTTTGTTTTGTTATTCATTCCATTTTAAAAATATTCTACTCGCTATCGATATTTTTGGGGGTGAAAACTCACATTTTATGGTAGAACGCTATTTAAAACATTACGCTGATGGTTGCTTTGAATAGTGTAGGGGTCATGGCGGTTTTAAAAGTAAAGTTATCCTACTAATATTATAAAGTTTGTAAGTATACAATGTGTTAATGAAATAACCCAAAACCAGAAACTAGTTTGTTTAGAATCGGCAGCAAAATCGAATACAATAATTTTTAATATAGGTTATTTTTTTCCAAAAAATAAATATTTGTCATGCCGCATCTAATATTTTCTAACGACGCTGTACACTGCTGTCCAACGCGATGTAAACAAACAGCGCGGGCGCCGGCGCCCGCGCAACCCCGACTGGCCTCCTTCCGCACTTCCGCAGTCTCCCTAGCGCAGCGGCACGTGCGGCACGTATCAACACGGGGTAGGACGAGCGCGTGCGATTTACGTTTCCCGGCGGCAATATGGCGTTTCGCTTTACAAATGTTCAGTATTGTGAAATGGTGCGAATGTTAGCGCGATGTGGTGATAACGTCAATTTAGCTGTGCGACAATACCAGGAACAGTTTGGTGTGTCTGTGTCGAACGAGACAATGTTGGCCGCTACACAGCGCCTACGGGATTTCGGCACATTTAGGCCTCCGACCGCAGTAGACAGAGGACGTACCCGAAGTGATCCTGATCTGGAGACCGAAATACTTAATTATTTCGCAGAAAACCCGACAGCTAGCACAAGACAGGCAGCTCGTCGCTTCAACTGCAGCCACGTTTTTGTTTGGAACGTTTTAAAAGAGGACAGCCAACATCCATACCACTACAGACGGTGTCAGGAATTAAATGTACTAGATTTCCAGCCTCGTATTGAGTTTTGCGAGTGGTTTCTTGAAGACTGGAGAAGAAACATTCTTTGGACTGACGAGTGTACCTTCACTAGGCGAGGCCTATTTAATCAACACAATAGGCACATGTGGGCACACGAAAATCCCTTTCTGATGGAACAAGATTCGTTTCAACATAGGTTCTCATTAAACGTATGAGCGGGAATCATCGGCCAATACGTACTTGGGCCGGTATTTTTGCCCCGACTAACCGGTGACGCGTACCTACAATTTCTAACCGAGACATTGCCGGGCTTGTTACTGCAGTGGCTCGAAGACGATGACATACCTTTGAACACCGTCAGTAGGATGTTTTATCAGCACGATGGCGCTCCAGCTCATTTCCAGTGGAATGTAAGGAGATATTTAGATGAGCAGTATGGGCAGCGATGGATCGGTCGCGGTGGGCCTATTCAGTGGCCTGCTAGGTCACCGGATCTAACTCCATTAGACTTTTTTTTGTGGGGCCGTGTAAAAGCTTTAGTTTATGACGATGGGAATGAACCAACAAACATTAGTGACCTTAGAAATAAAATAGTCTCGGCATTTCAAATAGTGAGAAGTGACACTACAGTGCTAAACTCTTTAAAAAATAATTTACGAAAACGTGCTTTAACGTGTATTCAACAAGGTGGTAGACATTTCGAGGCATTGCTGCGACAACCAATAAACGAACTTGATCAGTAAGTGCTTAATTATTGTTGTAAATACTCGTAGGTAGGTTGATTAATTTGAAATAATTGTTGTAAATATGGTGATTCAAATCTTTTAAACACGCCAAGTTTTGTTTACCACCACCGGCTTTTTGATTTTTCTTTCAACTAGCCTTCGCTTATTTTTAAGCGTGGAAGGTTTACATGCAGCCAGTCCAAAGCCTGGAAAAAGTGTGATGGAAAAATTTGAGTCACTTTTCTATTATACGCATTATTTAATAACAGAAGGAGGGGATTAACCTCAAACGATAGTGCTCACGCGTCAGCGGCGCGGCGATAGAGCTACGAATCTGTAAGAAGTAGCGCGACAACAACATTTACAAAAATCTTTTACTATAATTTATGAAAATAAATTATTATACGTCATATCAATTTATTAATATAAAAATCGGTTGGGGTGTCCGAGGTTTTGGGTTATTTCATTAACACATTGTATATGTGTATGGATGAATGTCTGTTACTCTTTCACGCAAAAACTGATTTGGATAAAAAATAAACGGATTTGGATAAAATTTGGTACACAGATAGATAATCTGTATAAACACATAGGATAGTTTTTATCCCGATTTTATCTTCTCGTGGGATAACTTTCTAGTTGTAGCGGGCGAAGCCTTCGGCTACACCCAATTGTCTATGTTTGTCATATATTTATGTTATTTGGACAGACGACCTTGTGGGCATATTGACTAGGTTGCCATGGCAACGCGTCTGACTCCTTTATTTGCGTCCTTTTATTTTCAACTATCTTTTGCTTTGGCTTCGCTCCTCTTATGGTTGAAAGTTATCCGACGGGAACGTCGTAAAAATAGCTTTAAAGTTATAAACGATCAAATAAACAATTCAGCGAATCAATTAAAAAGTAAAGAAGAAAGAAAAAGTATTTATATTATAAACAAATTGACAAAAAAATAATAATTCAAAAAGTAAACATAAGAGAAACACTTAAAATGAAGATATGCTAAGATTAAATTAAAACAAGTTCCGTACGAAACCACTCCACTCCTTCTTAACGAATTACAAGACTGACCTTTTGGATTTCCATCACAGCACTGTTGATCCGCGAAACACTGATTATTCCCCATCAGGAAATAATCATTTGCCCAGTCTTTTCTCAATTATGTTGGGATTGGCTTCCAGTCTAACTGAATGCAACTGAATACTAATATTTTATTTCGAGTGGCTTCCTATCTGACCTCCACAACCTAGTAAATGTAGGGTAGTAAGATACTTCTTGGTAAGACTAGTTGAAGCAACGAGCTGTGGGCCATAACAACCACGTTGTGGTACACTGACACAGCCAGAAGGCGACGTGGCAGACCTCGTAGTAGATGGCGGGACGAGCTGGACAGAACCAACGACCAGTGGTCCATATTGGCCCTGGATCGCGGCCTTTGTCCAGCAGTGGGATGACACAGGCTAACAGTAAGTAAGTAAGACTAGTTGTCAGACTATCAGGATACAGGCCAAAGCTCTTTATATGGCAACTGAACCATAGGCTAAAATAATGTGCTTACTCCATCAGGGAATACAGACTTCATATTTACTTAAATAAATTACTGTTAACAAAACGCTTTCACGCTTCATAACAAAAGGGTAGAATAATAAAGAGTACCAAATTAAATAAAATTTAAAAATAAATCAAGAGCTAAGTAGGTTTAATAAGCTCCTTCATTTTTAATGAAAAAGAAACAGCTTTTACTTTGTTTTAATTTTTTTTTTGTATATGGGTTAGAACTTTAATTCTTAAGGGTTGTGTAATGAATAAAAAGAACCTGGTATTGTTTTCGCTAAAACAATAGGGACGTGTCCTGAGTAAAAAAAATGTGATTCCGTATAGTCTGTCAGTTAGATTATCGAAAATATTAGATACGTGTTTTTTGTTACATCAAATTAATAATAATTGACGAAGATAAGACACGTCAAAGATCATGAGTCCCGGGTTGTGACGTCATTTGTAGGTAAAAAATGTACTATCATGTGACGTTTTCGAAGAGTTCACGAGTTTTCGAAGCACTGCATCGTCTTCATTTTTTGTTTTAAGTGAAAAAAGAAAAAATACGTATCCAATATTTTTTGGAAATCTATCTGACGGACTAATTAGTTTTTTTTTGTCCGATCCCCTATTCTCGTATCGGGCAAAGTAGTAATGGGGTTTTTCCTCCAGGATTTTTTAGTATCAGATAGGGATTCGGGTTCTGTGCCCGGTAGATGGCAATAGGCACGACATAAACATAACTAGCAAATGTGGGTATACTGCTAGGTACCCTTTTTTATTTTTAGCGGTTGGAAAATCATCAAACAACCCCTTCCGCTCTTGGGCACAGCGAAAGGGAGTGTCAGACTTCTACTGACCAAAAACCACCGATGAGTCGAATATTTTTTCCTGTAATAATTGTGTGTTTAGTTCTAAGCTAAGAGTTTAAGTTAATTAAAATATCTTTATCGTTGTGAAATGTTTTACATTGCAATAAACAAAAAAAAAACTACTGTCCTAGATAAGTATATCATACTGTTTCAGGTCGTACAGCCTATAGGATTATCCTAGTACAGACATCTAACATTATTTTACCTATATTTTTAGTTAGTTTAAGATTCATATTGTTTTTTTGACATATTTTTTTAAGAAAGAGTATGTCTAGTTTTCTAATAATTTGTTTGTGTTCAAAACTTTTCGAATTTGCCTGAAAATGGAAAGCCATCACGGGCATAAAAGTGGCATTTTTGTCACGTGTAGACTGTCGTAATGTCTTCACTTATGAGTTACTGAAGAAAAAGAAATAGCAGAGATGTGTCTACTACAATATACCTTGATTTTATGAAAAAGGATTGCTCTAGAGACGCATTATTCGGGAAGAAAAATGAGAAATACATTTAAATTGAAAATCACAGCCTCTGTTCCCATTAAGGGGCAGTATACCAACACACAGTTCTAAAACTCTATTTGATATTACATAATTCATCCTCACATTCTGTACCTAAACCAACAAGGTAGGTATCTCCGCGTTCCACCTAATATTACAATGTGGTATTACTTTACAAAAGATGATAGTACCGCTTTTCAACCTTATTACTTAGAGCGTAAGGATGAAAACTGGCAGACCAAGAAGAATACGAAACAATTTTCATATTTTTAAGAATATTTGCATTGTAACATCCGTCAAAAACATAGAAAGGTTTCTTATTTTAACTGAGACGAGACTAAGGACGCGAATAAGCTAAATCATTTTCAAATCAAATAACAATTGATGTTATTTACTTTTAAACAATAATTTCATCTTAATTCTAGTATAAATTGAGTTAATGTCGTAAGGCTACTGGAACTGTTTAAAAAGTCATAAAAAGTGAGCTTTTTACGGAGCTATTAAGTAAATAAAAAACAAACAACCGCCAACAATTATAAATTAAGTTGGGCCCGTACATGATAAAGTAAGTATTCTATTAACTTAAAATAATATTGTATGTAAAACCTCATACAAAATAAATAAATGTCGTCTACAGCCTCGTGGGAAATAATAAATGTCTGTGTTTACATCAGAACCTATTAAATATACACAAATACTTGGACCCTCAGCCGCGCCAGATAATGAAAAGCCTGAAACTCGATGTTAGGCAATATCTAAAGAGAACAAAAAGTAACCTCACTTACGAAAAGCCGTTTCAATTTACATACATATTATTGCGCCTAACTTCCCCGAACGGTTCACCCACATTTGGCCAGTAATATTGTAATACGGACTAACCTAATAATAGATACGGTCAACAAACGGATGGGGGTGGAGTCTGAGAACTTTTTTTTTTATTCATAAAACCAACTTATACTAACAGTAACACCGCACATATAAGTTATAGGTTGAACAAAAAAAACCGACTGATCAAACTGAAAAGCAAAAAATAAGCACATTTTAAATAAAACTAAACTTGGGAGCAGGCAGGGTCCATTTAATTTTCATTTCATAATTTAATGTTCAAATGAACCCCGCCTGCTTCCAAGTTTTGTTTAATTTAAAATGTGCTTATTTTTTGCTTTTTAGTTTTTTCAGTCGGTTTTTTTTAGTTTTTTAACTACTTTTTTTTTATTTCCAACTTTTTAATCTTTTGTGTTTGTTCTTTTCTTGGTCGCGTAAAATTCTTCGCAGTTGATTTAACTTTTGTGTTTGTATAGAGGATTTGTGACTTTGAATTTTTTTTTTTTTTTTTTTTTTAAAACATACAAGTGTCATATATTTTTGTAATCTCCTTTTAAAACCCTTCTTAAATGTTGATACCGTACTTGATGGTAATGGATTTTACCATCGCGTTTTGGCTCCCAAAATTCACAATTTTACTTTGATTTTTAATTTTAATGTAGCCAGTGACACTCGCCGCCATCAAGACGAACCTAACGACGTATATTTTATTCAAATCCCTTCATCCGTTTAGGAGTTATGAGGGAACAAAGAAACGGACATACATACATACACGCCAAACACATAACCCTCCTTTTGGGCTTTGCCGCAGTCGGGTAAAAATTATACAAACAAAAACCAATTAGAAAAAAAAAATAACAAAACCAAGAAAAAAAACATTGTTACAATAAAAATTAACAAAACATCTAAGAAAAATATGAAATCATATAAAATTTATCAAATAAAATTTACAAAAACTCTTGTCATCGTAAAACTTTATTTTAAAACTCGAAAAACAAATTGTTTAACCCGAAGTCTTAAGAGTTACGGTGCTTGTTTGAGGAATCAACTTCTAATGAGATAATTATCCTGTTCAGCATAGCTATTCACAACCACTCGATTGTCCGTCGTATACAATCGATCGATCGCACTATCGAAAATCGCTATTCACAAAACCGAAGCCGAGTAATAGATTCGATTGTCATTCGAGATGAAGATATCAATCCTGCCCACAGAATTACGACGCCATTTTGTACTACATATACCATAAGCAAGAGTCGTTGCATATCCATTTAAAATTAAAATATCAAATATGTGACTTCTTTTGTTCTTGAGAGCAATTTGTTATTTTGTTCCTGAGCGTAGGGACATGTTAAAATAAATCTTATTACAATGATTCAAAACTCTGTTTTAAACGTGACAAAAATCTGTTACCCTCTCCGAGCAGCTCGGTGTGAACGGACCCTAACCAGCAAATAGGTCCTGAGCTCTCTACACAATGAATTAATCCTAATTCATTCTCTGCAGGCACTGAGGCGACTAATTACAAAACAATTGAAACTTAGCCTACCAAGCCTCTAGCTTTAAATGCTTCTGACTACGGTTGAAATTCGTCTGAGGACACAGAAACAGTGAGAGTGGTTTCAGTGAAGTGATTAGTTTTTATAGTGGGCTTACGACTGTGGAGTCTAAGTTCTACTGTAATTATACTTAAAGGTAGATAAAAACCCCAGAGAGATAACTGCATGATCGAAATCCGAAATAAAAAGTGTTATTCTTCTTCTTCTTTATCGTGCCTAACCATTTTTTAAATGACTCCTCCCACTCTGGGCGGAGATGAAGGGAGTGTCAGACTTCTACTGACTTAAATAAACTAGCCAAGTGCAAGTCATACTTGCACATGAAGGGTTCCGTACCATTGTTGTAGGGAAGCCCCAATTAGTTTGTATCATTTCTTGTTAAAATGGTAACAGAAAACATTATTTTGTGATAAGTTTGTTTTTCATAGTGTTTTTAAGAATGACAAAGTTATATTTGCGGTTTAAAGTGGCTGTAACATATACGGACGGACAGACGGACAGACAGACAGACATGTCGAATCTATAAGGGTTCCGTTTTTTGCCATGCGGTATGGAACCCTAAAAACCACCCTTGTTCCTTCTTAGCCCTTTTTGTCCGGGACCGCGGTATTTCTTTCGACCAACCCGCGGCATCGGTTTGTGCCTAACCTGTGTCAGAGTTTTTTTATACCCACCTTTGTCTCGGCTTTAAAAGCCGTCGAGAAATATCTCTCAGGCGTGCAGGTATACTTTAGGCTTATAAAACATTATAACCTGCCTAGACGTTTAATAAAATATTCGTATAATTTTGTTTGGATCCCGAGGTCAAATTCTGCCAAAACGGGTAGGTACTGAAAGCTTAACAAAAGCATTTTTTGTACAGCCATAATCCTTGTACCTTTAAATACGATATAGGCTTGGCAATGTTGGTCTTGTGTATTTACATGTATATTAAACTCACGTCCTTTTTTTGTTTTTGTCCATGGAAGTAGGCAGAAACCACAGAGCGCCACCTGGTGGGATCCTTACATACTCCTTTTGCCTCGTTCACACTCATACACGTCATACGGGTCCACGCCGGTTACAAGTACTACGCACCTGTCCTTTCTGAAGAACGGCACCAATAAGACTAGTGTACCTATGTTTTTCTAGGGCGTCACCTCCCGGCGGCGTTGCCACTTACATCTACCTTTCGTTAATTGACTTCCACTTATCATCTCCTTATGACAAAACTACCTTATCATACTCACACACGTCTTGTTTACGTACTGTGAATAAATATAAATAAATAAACAATAATCGTCGAATCGCCACCTGTGATTGCCACTATTTAGCTACTTATTATAAACGGACAGAAAGCGGACGTCACGCGGTTTTACCCGCGTAGTTCCCGTTCCCGTGGGAATACAGGGATAAAAAGTAGCCTATGTCACCTGGGGATAGTGTAGCTTCCCAACGGTAAAAGAATTTTTCAAATCGGTCCAGTAATTTCGGAGCCTATTCGTTACATACAAACAATTAAACAAATTTTTCCTCTTTATAATATTATTATTAATATTTTTAGTGTAGATGATTAGTTTCAGTTCATAGTTTCAGTTTTTTAGTCTGTTAAAATTTCACCTCTTTAGAGTTAAACAGATGTGGGTGATATTCAGCAGGCAAACGGTCAGAAACCTGTATAATGGGTTAGGTCATAGTCCCATTTTTGTCCCAGTGATTTTCAATCTCCAAACGACGCGGGTGGAACGACATGCAAAGGATAGTTGAATTTTACTTACTTTCCCTCCTACTGGACTGAACAGCGCCCCAATAGTTGAATTTCTAGACAAAATCGAAACATTTTTAAGTTGTCAAAATGAAAGATTTAATAATACTAGAAACACAATTACCCTGCAGGGTCCTAAATCACAATTACACAGATCAGCAACACACATACCTTAATTAAATCATCAGTATCCTCCTAAATGCCATTATTACAACCAGAGCCCAAGATATTACTTATACATCAAAGCACTAATAGACCTTAGCAATAAGCTAGCGTAATTAATATAATCAATAAGCCGGTGACGGGGTTTGGTATTACCTGTGCTCCGTTTCACGAATTAAGCTATAATCGGAATATCCTACTTTGACAATGATTACAAATAGTGATTTAGTGATAGTGGTATTATACAGGATGTAAACGAAACCTTGACGAAGCCAACCAAGCATTATCTACAAACATCAAACTAATAAGTTCGCAAAAATGTTTGCTGGGAAATGTTTTTTTTTGGGGTGAAAAATCACATTTTACGGTAAAACTCAATTTAGCACTTTTAAAACATTGTGCTAATGGGTGTTTTGAACAGTAAATGAGTCAAGGAGGTAATTTAAATAAAGTGGTAACCTGTAAAACTAGTATTAGAAAAAGAGCTTTGGAAAATTTGGAACTTTGATCCCCAATATCTCCGTAGCTAGGGGGTTTCCCAAGAATGGTCTAAAACAAAAAAATTGTCGTAGTGACATGACGGGGAGAACAAGTTCTTTTACACTCTTTTTTATGTGATAGTCTACTGGTGTGACCGTCGAATTAGAAGACATGATTGTGTCATCTACCAACCCGCACTGGGCCCGCGTGGTGGATTATAGCCCATCCCTCTCCTAGAGAGGAGGCCTGAGTCCCTGCAGTGGGAACATTATAGGCTGATGATGTGACCGTCGGACTGTTAATAGTCAAAATAGATATTTCAAATAACGAAAATTCCGACTGAGCTATTTGGAAGGGGTCTTAGGTACACCAGTAGAAATAAAGTGTCCCAAGTCCCCAAATCCCATGGATGCTAAAAAAGGTTTTTTGGATTTTTCTCGAAAACGGTAAGTTCTATCAAAAAACCCTGACAAAAATATTGTCGCATGTCTCGCGACGTGACTTGCAGAGCGATGGCACTCACGAGCAGAAAACAAGTGACGCCCCGTCTTTTGTTTGACGCATTAACGCGTGTGTGACAAGCCCCCTTTATCAACTGAATTCTGGCTCCCTCCTCCTCCCTCCCTCCCTTTATCGACTGGATCTCGTGAAATGGCTCGGAGTCTTATACGAATCCTAACAATTACGGCTCCTATTCATGTCTCTAGAGTGTGCGAATTCCAATTGAAGTTTACTTTAGCACGACTGAATACGTATAAAAACTTACACTATATTTGAATTCACGATTAGATAGCACCCTTATTTTGTTTAATTAAGCTTCTTGATGGTAGATAAACTTTCGAAGTGAAGCAGCAACACCAACACAAATATTCTGTCATTTGTAAAGAGAGAAAAAAAAAGACTGGAAGCAAATAACAAGCACATTTTAAATTAAACAAAAATAGAATGGACCCAATCTATTTTCATTTCATAATTTAATATTCAAATGAACTCCGCCTGCTTCCAAGTTTAATTAGTTTTGCTTAATTTAAAATGTGCTTCATCATCAGCCTATAGCAGTCCACTGCTGGACATAGGCCTCTCCAATTGCACGCCACTTTTCTCTATCCTCGGCAACTCTCATCCAGCTGCTACCAGCCACCCTTCGAAGATCGTCGCTCCACCTAGCCTGAGGGCGTCCCACCTTACGTTTGCCAATTCGCGGTCTCCACTCAAGAACACGTCTACCCCAACGGTTATCGGTTCTGCGACAGATATGGCCGGCCCATTGCCACTTCAACTTGCTTATTAAAATGTGCTTGTTATTTGCTTTTCAGTTTTTTCAGTCGGGTTTTTTTAGTTTTTTAACTACTTTTTTATTTCTAAGTTTTTAGTTCTTTTGTGTTTGTTCTTTCGTTGGTCGTGTAAAATACTTCGCAGATAATTTAACTTTTACGTTTGTTTATAGAATTTGTGACTTTGAATTTATTTTAAACATTTATGTGTCATATATTTTTGTAATTTCCTTTTAAAACCCTTCATTTTGATACCCTACTCGATGGTAATGGTTTTTTTTTAATTTTTCAAATACACGTTATGGCCCCTAAAACCAGCATTTTTCTTTGTTTTTTAATTTTAATGTAGCCAGTGACACTCGCGCTATAAAGACAAATCTAATTTCGTATATTTCATTCAAATCCCTTCATCCGTTTAGGAGTTAAGAGGGAACAAAGAAACGGACATATATACATACATACACGTCAAACACATAACCCTCCTTTTGGGCTTCGCCGCAGTCGGGTAATAAAGATATTGTATCCTTTATTTTACGTTGCGCTTAATTTAACACAAATAACTTTTAGACAACCTCTTCGCTTCGCTTTTCCGGGAAACTTTAAATTTATTTTTGAGTACAACATCTGGATACACGGGAATGTCAGCCAAGTTTGTGAAACAACAGAGGAAACTTTACAATAATAATGAGATAATGTATGTACGAATTTAAATTATAATCAATGCAAAACTTCTTACGTACAATAACTACTGGATCTTGTTATTTGTATGTTTTACTGTATTTTCAAGAAGATGAAATGCTTTTGGTTGTAATGTATGTGTTATATAATGTAGTCTCCTCGTGTGGAGATTTCTAAAAGTTACTGAAGGAAGTTTAAATAAAACATGAAGTTAATTTAAAATTGATTTAAAAGAAAATTCACTGAGTAATTATTGAACCTGTAATGATAACGTGTATTTGTTCGTGAATTAAAAAAAGAAAGATAAAATATATAACTGTCGCATGACGTACATATACAATGAAAAAAAAAACTAATAAGTAAACAACGCATAGTAAAATATTTATAAAATACAACAGGACGGAACAAAAAATGTTAACAGTTTGTACGTCATACAATAAGCAGGTAGTAGGGGATCGGACAATTAGTTAGTCCGTCATACAGTTTTGCAAAAAATATTGAACACATAGTTTTTCTTTTTCACAAAGAAAAAAATTAAGATGATACAGTGCTTCGAATTCAAATTCAAAATTCAAATTCATTTATTTGCAAAAACACGTGTAGATAATTTACATAGTAAATGATGTAATTATTGGTGTTAAAATATGTCTTTGGCTCAACATGTTTGACCATGGCTGGTGTACAAATTAGGTCGAAAGACCATAAGATTTCATTAAAATTAAAATACAAAGAATAATAATATAAATAAATCAACAATTAGAATTAAAACACAAAAAATAATAATATAAATAAGTCACATTTAAAATTGAAAAAATTAAAATAAATTGTAAATAGTCATGTGATTCAAAATTAATGGAATAAATTTAATTGGCATTTTTGGAGCGATTTGTCATTTAAAAATTCATTAATATTATAGTATGCTTTTTCCGTTAGTATTTTTTTAAATGCTGTCTTAAACTGGTTTGTGTTTAGATTTTTTAGGCATTTAGGGATATTATTATAAATTATCGAAAACTCGTGAACTCCTCGAAAAAGTCATATGTCAGTACATTTTTTACCTGCAAATGACGTCACAACCCCTTACTCATGATCTTTGAGGCGTTTTACCTTCGTCAATTTTTATTAATTTGATAAAACAAAAAACACGTATCCAATATTTTTCGATAATCTAACTGACGGACTAATTAGAATCATATTGTTTGACCCATTCCGATCCCCTATAGCCCACAGCACATCACTGGTTTTCCGTAGTCATCGGTGAAACAATGTACGGAGGCCAAGATAGCTTGGGTTACCTTGCTTAATACAACATATTATATTATCAACATAACCGGTAAGAACCATAACTCACGAATATTAATTACCATAATTTATACAAATAAAGACTTTAACAAAAACATGCTGAATTTATGGTTAAGGCTCTCTTAATGGGTACCAAAACGACCTTTGGTAGTGAGGAAAAACTCGGAGTAATATTAATGAGATAAGTAACTTATTAAGGGTCCCCGTCGTTATACCCGTCATTAGAACATTATGTACATATTATATGTAACAGGGGACTTAAACAGGAAACTTCGAGAGTCATGTTAATTGTGGTACATTATGTGTATAATTCTTGTTATTTTTTTGTTCACGACTGTGTGTAAATTGGCTCGTCAATGTTTTACCAAAACTTCCTAAAACACTTCGATAAATTTTCAGATTGTAACCGACGTTTCATGAATTATATGTATTTCACAAACAACTTATTCCACAAACGTTTTATGTTATAAACACTATGATATTTTTTTTTTTACCAATATTTACTTGTTAAATATTTTATTTTTTTGTGTGTGTGTGTTTTTTTTTTGACATTTAATAATGTAAAATGATTATTTAGAAATGATTATTTAATATTTTAAAAATTGATATTGTGCGTGTGAGGACCATGTGGGTCTTTCTTAAATTTTAACGATTGTCTGGCAGTTTGAGTACTATAAGTGACCCACCCAAATGTCTTTTCTTTGGTATTGTTCGTCGTGACGTTGAGCTCCTTGAGTTATAAGTCGAGCTCCACGATAATTGACAAATGCTTGCACTGACTGGACGGGTCCACTCAAATCTTTGTGGTACTTTCTTCAAAAGACCATCTCAGACATTAATCTGCATGGTTTTCATGTGTGTATTAAACCTTATTGTTATCCCCAAACGATTTTAAAAGATTAAAAGAGTAACCTTTGGAGTTTCTTGCCGGTTCTTCTCCTTAGGAATCGACCAATGCACCGAACCGTGCCCCTTTTTACCGACGTTTTATAAGTGCCCATTTAAGCCTATGTGAAATAAAAGTGTTTTGATTTTTTGACTCGCTTTAAAAATATTCATTTGGCAAATAAATGCTTACCTACGAGTCTCTGGTCAACTATAAACAAAACCAGGGCCCACTCGCTACTGGACCCGCGAGTCCAGAACAGAAATTTATATTTTTTGTTTTTTTTTTGGTTAAACTGACCAGAAAACTACCAGTGGATATAGTAAAATTGGTTAATCAAAATTTAGGCAGTGGGTCCAGTCAACCAAGTCAAAATGTGACTTGGTAGACTCATCCATTTTGAGTGGGTCTAGGTTTCCGACTACCACTTGACTTTCCAATTATTTTTGATTTTTGGGCCTGCTCGGTTATGACGGCCGTATAGTTAGACTATCTTCGACGGTTCATGCTAAAAATTTAACCACCCAGTCCCATTTTAAACCTCAGACCTATCGCCAATACCAACAATACCTGTGCTAGACCGTATAAGGTGTTGCACATTCAATCGGAGAGTCTGACATTGAGAATGCTACTTTCCACCACTCTTCGACAAAAGTTGTTTTATTTTTTTAATGTTAGAAAAAATATATAATTAGGAAGTTAGCAAAAGGAGGAACAAAAGTATTTTTTATAAAACCCTAAGGCATGTAATTATTGTTTGAACGGACTACCAGTCAGATTATATTAATAAAGTTAACTAAGGTAATTTTTACCAATTATTTTGGGATGTCCCATTCAGACCTTTATAAAGAAGTTAAAATTTACTTATCCTTGATATTTTGTTCCTAAAAGTAAAAAAATACTTGAGTTAATTAATATCAAAATTTGAGTAAATATTCATTACTTATTCCGTTCAAATATAATATTCGGTGATTGACGCACAAGCTCCTGCCAACAGGATAAACAGTATCCTTTATGCTAATCCTGGTTATAAACTATCTAGTCTGTGTAAATATTCGTTCAGTAGTTTTTACGCAAATGTGTAACGAAAGTTCTTTTAAACTTTCGCGTACATAGTGAAAGATAGCAGTAATGGAGTCATCATGACTGTTATGTAACAAAACGAATGGTGTTAAGTTGCCATATGGTATTTATTATCTAACACTGGAGACAAAGGAGGGTGGGCAAAATTGACCCTAGCGTCCAAACGCTAGGGTCAATTTTGCCCACCCTCCTTTAAGCAAAATCTGAATTAAATTCTAAAAACCACTAATCATAAGCCATTTATCACTATGCCAGCGAAATAATTAATTAATTCTGAATAATCTGCCAAATTCATGAGGAAACATAAATGATATCTAATAAGTATTGCAAAGTATTAAGTACATCTTATTTTACAATTGAATAAACTTTGAAAACGTTCAAAGATCGAGACTTATAAAAGTAAGACAAATGAAAAGATGTACAAAGTAAAAGTTCTAAGAAAGGGTTCCTTTATTGTGGAAAAACAGTATTCTTATCTTTGCTCAATATTGGTCAGCGTCTTCCTGTCGGGGCTGCGGGCTGTACACTAGTTACCGCGGCCTCGACATATAGGGCTAAGAAGGAACATGGGTGGTTTTTAATTACTAGAAGTCTGACACCCCCTTTCGCTCTGCCCAAGAACGGGAGGGGAAATTTGATGTGTTTCCACCCGCCAAAAAAAAAACTGTTGCCTCCTTCTGCGAAGCAGTGGTACTAGCGAAGGAGGTGGCGAAACGGGAGAGGGAGAGAACCTCACGTCTCAGCCGTCGCGGGAGACGCTCCGGGCCCCGGGGGGGGACAATTTACTAGTCCCGCGACAGAGGGGTAAAATTCATAATATTATATCTGTTTACAAGACGCGTATCGCTTAAGCGTGTAGCTTACGGCCAAGTCGCTATGTCGTAATGCAATCTATAAATGCACAGGATTGAAGATACAAAGACTTAGTTAAACTTCCTCTTGTTTCAATGGCGTATGGACAATCGACAAAGTCGGGTTGGGCCTTTTTGTTCTCAAGTCCTTTGCCGATTAATCGAATAAGTTTTTTAATTTGGTTAGGATTTTATGCCATCGGAATTTGGACATCAATGTCAGTTACACGACAGGGTAATTTAAATAAGGAATTCGCATAATAGAGTAGTTAACAAAAAAAATATAATGAGTCCGTCAGATAGATTTCCAAAAAATATTGGAGACGTATTTTTCCTTTTTTCACGTAAACAAACAATGAAGACGATACAGTGCTTTGAAAACTCGTGTGACGTAATTTTCTGAGTAATTTTTTATTGATTTAATAAAACATAAAAATACGTATCCAATATTTTTCGATAATCTAACAGACGGACTAATTAGAATCATATTTTTTTAAGTCAGTAAACATCCCTATTATGCTCTTTTTAGTTTTTCTTGAATTCGGATTTTTTTAACATTAAATGGGTCTATTGAATTCAATCTTGTCCTGAAGACAGAAATCAGGTTAATAATAGAACGATCTAACACAAAAGAAGCCAGTAGTCAGTCTAAGTATTAAGAGTAGAGTATTAGGAGTCTTATGAACTTCATTGATATGATTGTCTTAAAAGATTAAACGGAGACCTAAACCTGAGATATGAGTTATTTTTAACCAATTTCCAAAAAGGAGGAGGTTCTCTATTCGTGTGTACATACACCCTTTGTTATAAATGTCCGCTCATATCTCCGTCAATTGTGGACAGATTTTCTAAATTATGGTAGTCCCATTGTCACCAAATCCGGATCTGATGATGGGATCTTTGAGAAATCGAGGGCAACCCTCAAATTGTATAGGCTCTGATTACGTTTTCCACATATTTTTTGAAGCTGTTCAAGTATTTGCGTCTGATAATCATATTCTCATGTGGATGCGCTGATAATGGAAGATACAACTCCGTAACTGTTAGTAGATAAAAGAAAATTCCTTCAAAATTATACGTACTTAAGGACCGATAGTTGTATTCATTCAGGCTTTTAGGTTGACCTGATAATAGAAAGTAAATCACATTAACCGATTTAAAAAAAAAGGATATTCTCAATTTGTCGGAATCTTTTTTAAGTATATTCACCGATTACTCGCAGACATCGACGACCCATAAAGTTGAAAACAAAAGCAATGAATATCTGATACCGGTCCTCGCATACGCATGTGAAACCTGGCCTCTCAAAAAATCTTTCCTAGGTAAAATAAGAAGCTGTCAACGAGGAATTGAACGGAGTTACTTAAGTATCAGATTGAAGGACAGAGTCAAAAGTTCACTGATAAGGAAAAGAACCAAGGCAAGAGATGCGGTCAAACTAGGCGATTCATTGAAAGCAGAATCAGTTTAAAAGGTTTTTCGTAAATGCTAGACGCGGAATTAATAATTAATAATTTAATATTCTACCTAATTGGTTTGATATTTCAGAGATACAATTATAATAATTACAGGAAGGGTTAATAATAATCTGTTATGGCTGTAAAGCCATAATTATACGAAGAACAGTACAGTGTGAGTTTGCAATGCTTTAAAATTTCAATTACGCATAAAATGTTTAAAATTTCGAATTTTTGTCTGAGTCTTTAGCAGATCGCTTCATACCTCGGAGATTCTGTCTAACTTTAGAAGGCAGGCTGAAGTCGTTGTGGTTGTGGTTTGTGTTAACATTTAGAAACAACTTGTAACAACGTAAACTGGACGATTCTCAAAAGTTAAGTTAAGTAAAGCTATGTAAAGTCAGCGTCAGCTTAATAGATTTTATGTTACATTGACTACTTTGTTTTTTGAGGTTGTGAAATCATCAAATTACTCCTCCCGCTTTGGGTGGAGTGGAAGGAAGTATCAGACTTTTACTTGCTTAAAACCACCCACGCTCCTTCTTAGCTTTTTGTGTTCCGGGGCCTCGGTATCTCTTTCAAACAACCCGCGGCCCCGTACTTTGAGCTCCTTAAGTAGCAACAAGTTTTGCTTTCGATTTCACAAAGATTGGACGAGAGACACTAAGCTAATTATTACAAAATTCAATGTAATTATATAAACTAAACTATTAGCTATCAAATAAATTTTGCACAAATACTAATAAAATAAGTAGTGTAAACTCGAACATCATAATACCGCCTTGCAGAAAATATCTGCAGTTTTGTCATTGTCATACTGGAATTCTGCCAAAACACATAAAGTTTGTTTATGTGTATCATAAACCAGACCCATGAAACGTCACATTTGGAAACCAATCCTTTCAGTAGCTTCTGAGGTGTGGCTCAGAATAATAAGTAGGCAGAAATTGGAAGAGATTTTCTAAATAAATTCTTCATTTTCCGGGTATTCTCCGAAGATGTATCCAAGGGTTAACAAGGTCAGATTGATATCATGTGCATCGAATTACGAGTGGTTTGGGTTACGGAAAATTACGTCTGTATTCGCCGAAGTGATAAGTAGAGTATATTGAAGAAGTTTGTTTTTTGGGACTTTGTCGAGCGTCATTGTGTCGGTGCTTTTCTAGTAGTTTGTGTTACTGTGGATTCTGTCTTTCAGGAGTTGGCTGTGGGTGGTAGCCTTGTCACAATAAAAAAAGATAAGAAAAAGAATTTCGTTGTGTTATAATGGTGCTAGCTCATTGCAGTCCCACTGCTGGGCCTGAGCCATATTCTTCAGAGAATGCATACGATTGGACCACAGTGCTTGCTCACGTTGGATTGACGATTTAAGTCAAATTTTCCGCACGATGTACCAGTGACGACCAAGACAAATTATTATAAAGAATCATCAAATCAAATCAAATCATTTATTGGTTTGCAAACATGGGTAAAAATTGGTACATAGATGTTGTCTGATAAGTTAGCTCTCCATGTTTTTCCGTCACAGGGGCATGCAAAACATAATCAATAAAAATATATATTTTTTTATATAACAATCCAAATGAAAAGTACCTAGTGTTAGAAAATTATAGAATTCCCATTATTACAAATTACATGTCAAGACATTTAAAACCACAACTTACTACATCAAATTGTGCCACTGGTTACAATATTAAGTATGTCAATTTAAATATGAAAAATAACAAGTTAGTAAAGAAATAATTCATTTGGTCAATCAATTTTTTTGTGCATGTCGGAAAGAATAATGAATGACAAAAATAATACCAAAAAATTAAACATAAAAAGCCATTACAATTTTGCGACAAAACATAGATATTAGATAGAAGGTACATTATGATGTGAAAAGTCACTTAAAGTACTTGGGTAGATTGAGAAGCACAACAAGCCCCGTGTATAAGAAGCCACTGACTCATAACGAAATTAAAAAATAAAACTGCCGTGCTTTTTCTCAACTATGTCGGAGTCGGCTCCCAGTCTAACCAGATGTAGTTGAATACCAGTAGTTTTACATAGAGCGGTCTATCTGACCTCCTTATACCCTTTGGTAAGACTGGTTGTCAAACTTTTACTGACTAACTTTAACAGTCGTCGTCCCAGCTGTCATTAAATCAACATGATATATTATGTTGATCTAATTAAACCAAAGCGGCTTAATGTGCTTTCCAAGCCACGGAGGACATCAGGTATGTAATAAGTGGTCACCGAGTCAGGGGCCAACCTAGGAAAGCGTGGCTTTACCTGAAGATTGATTGATTGTGTAATTATTTAAATAAGAGCTCTGTCCTAGAAAAAAAAAACATTTGACAAATCTGTACAACCACCAGATAATTTAAGCATTACGTGACAATGTGTAAAAATAAAGATATTTTAATAAAGCAAATAACAGATTTCCCACACACACTAACCTAAATTATAATGTAAAAAAAAATTAAGAATAAAAATCACACAATACCTCGTTTTATACGTTATTTTATCAATTTTTAATTTATTCTCTTTTCTTACTGGCAAGACTTCCTTTTCAAAGAACTTTAATTTCAAAGTCTTGCCTTATGACGAAGTAACCTTACGTTACAAAGTTAATATTGGTAAAATAAAACTTACCTTATTTCTGATATAAACTTGATTAAAAGTGGGAAAATAACTCTCGCTGTCAGATACCTTTTCACGCCTTGTCGAACACGTTTTATCCCGTTATTTTAGGTTCCGAAATCTCGCGAGATTATTTTATTTATCGACTAACTGCTTCCCGCGACATTTAGTCGCGTGAAATTATTATTAAAATATTACTTTTTTAAAATGATTTAGTTAAAAAAAAAATGTGCTTATTTTAAATTACTGCTTGTAATATTAACTATCTGCCCGTAAAATTTCGTCTAATAAGGTTTAGCCGTTTCGGAGATAAGCCATAATAACTAAAGAACAAAATAAAAAGAGAGATTCAATTCAAATATGTTTTTTTATTATTATAAACAAGCACTACTATTTTATTTATTAGTATAAAATAAAAATAAATAATAATATTTTACTAACTAGGAATATTAAACTGTAGAACTGAGTTTATAATGAACCTTGACTCTCCTTTCTGAAAGTTGTTAGTACCTAAATAATTGGGTAGCAATATTATTATCCCCTTATTTTCGCAGTACCTAATCAGTCTTAACTAGGTCTAAGTGCTTGACCTTTTGCTTACAAGATCAATTATTATAACGACCTTTCATCCGGCTCGAAGGACAATAGTGGAGCTAGATTTTATTCAGTTTGTTGAAGTACATTGTTCGATATTAATTAAATAAATACAAGATTTACTTGCACAAAAATTAATTTAATTGCGTTATTTTCATTTTTTTTTTAATCTGTGAAACTGCGAGTTCTTTACTAAAATTATTCATACACAACAACAACTTTAAATGGTATCCCGTAATATGTTGTATTAATCCAAACTGAAACACATTTAAACCGAATTTAATTGTTTACTGCCATTGGTAAACAAATAGTGTTACAAACACAATTTAAATTAAACATGCTGTCATCAAAAGCAATGTATGCAAACTTGACACTTATCATATTATGTATGGATTTAGGGATGTCCTTAAATCCATATTAACATAGGTGCTAATTTACAAAATAATTTGTTGAAAGGAAACAAAAAATAATTAAGTTTCTAGTTTAATCCACAACGAAGTAATAAAGGGTCGAAAATGGCCTGAACTGTGTCGACAAAAGGATGGTACGGCCGTGCTGCTTTATTGCTCGTCTTGGCGGGGGGGGGGGGGGGCACCGTCGTCGTGCCTCCAGATAATTTAAATTAAGATCCTTAATTTAATTTTCGATTACTATTTTTTATTTTATGTTTTTGTTTATAATATAATTGTGCCGGTTATAATTAAACATTTTTATACCATGGTAGAATATAAAGGAGCTGTTGGGGTATACCCCTTGTATATTATGTAGTAGAGGCTGTTTCCAGGTCGAGGATTCGTGGTGGAATTAAAAACTCACTAACTTTTACAATCAATTAACATTTATTGCAAAGCGGCACACAAAATACGTCGTTACATTTGTATTATTCGGCGGCAAGAAAAACAGTGTTGCCATATACAAATTAAAATAGACATTAGTGTTGTCAATAAACAAAAATAATATTCTAAATGTTACAATTCTTAAGAGGAGCCATTATAGTTTTAAGACCAAACTCTGTAAACCTACATTCTGGCAAATAAATATATTTTTTTTTATTTGAGGGTTAGGTAGCACCGCGTTCTCGGCACAAGGGCTAAGAAGGAATATGGGAGGGTTAGGTAAAAAAGGGTCATAGAGGTCGAGCGTCGAGCTTAATGCTATTAACTGGGCACAAATCCAGTCTCTGTGGCAACTACTGAGAAACCATTGACACTGTAGCCATCGCCAACCACAGAAAGAAAGAAAGAAAGAAAGAAAATTTATTTATTTGTCGCAGAAACATACCTAGCATACAGGAAAAAAAACATTACACAAACAACGCTTAACAGATATAAAAAAAAATACAACAAGCAGGGATTACAAAAAAGAAAATGTTGCACGTTGTGACTGCGACAAGTAGGTTGCCACTCAGCATGGTGCTGTGTTATGGTCACCCACAGCACAGCGCTGGTTTTCAGTGGTCACCCGTGAAAAACAGCACCTTACCGTTTTGGACGCCTCCTTAGACAAACAGAAGCAAGCCGCCCTGACAAGAACCGTTGTTTTACGTCTTTTTTTTTTAATGGGACAAGCCACACTATTTCCAAACCACTGTAACTTCTGAAAGCCAGAATCAACAGTGACGACCACAAGAAAAGCGCCGAGACAATGAAGCTCGACGAAGTCCCAGAGAAACGATTTAGCTGTCTTGGATCCCGCAACGAAATTAATCAGAAAAGAATAGCGGAGGAGTAGGAAAAACATTATTTGTTTTAAGTCTGACGATTCTGAATAGCAGCGGTTCTGGAGAGCAGCGGCCTAGAGGTGGCGGCCCCGACTTACGAACAATTGGTCGTGGGTTTGAACCCAGGCAGGCGCATTACTTTGTGTAATTTATTTGATCAGCACTGCTCTCAAAACGGTGAAGGAAAACATTGTTGGGAAACCGGCATATCTTATAACCAAAAATTTGAAGATATGTGACATCTACCAATCCGCACTGGGCCCGCGTGGTGAATTATAGCCCATCCCTCTCCTAGAGAGGAGGCCTGAGTCCCTCAGTGGGAACAATATAGGCTGATGATGATGATGATTGTGATTCTGACTAAAGAAATAGTGTCGGGAGCTTCGAGGTCACTCTTCAATCTTCGTGCACGTGTCTTCAGTCATCATCAACTCGATTCACACAAGACGTCTTCTCTCGATAGTGGCCAGTCCGACACTACTCGCGCGCGAGAACCTCACCTGTACCTATTTATATTTCCACGAGAATCGCAAGCCGCGAGCGTAACGGCACGCGGTGCGGCGCACAGCAGCACCCTCCGCGAAATTACTTCGTCAACTGTGCTGTGACGTGATTGGTTGAAAATCGGCTTATCTAATTGGCTTTTTTATTTTGTAAAACGTGAGTTTTTTAATGTACAATTTTTATTGGTTAGCGTAAGTTAGTTATTAAGATTTAGAATCAGTTCTACAATCATCAAGAGTTTATCTTCGCCCTTCTGATACCTAAGAATCTTCCCAAATACACTTTTCCTAACCAACGAGGCAGTCAAATTCGAAGAAAATACATGTGGAGATAAATGTTTCCATATATATTGGCATTTTTATATAAAAAAAACAATGTGCCTTCTCTGCTGCTAAATAAAGCACAACAAAAAGTAACTACACACGGGTTATTCAGTCAGTGTAACGCCCCATCCACGACCTCAAGCGATGCAACATGCGACGCGTCTTGTATCAAGTTACACGCGCGTGTAAGAATTCGTTCCCTCGAGTAAATACCATTAGTCAAACACCGACACAAGTGAAGTAGGTACAATACTAACAAAGACTCCGAAAAATTTGAGGTGCATGTGTTGGGTTTGAACTTGAGATCTATAACTTGGCAGTCCGATGTTCACACCACTAGACTATCCGAACAAAGTGTCAAGTGGCCGAGCACTAAATTTATACCTACAAAAATAATGTAAGTTTTTTCTTTCTTTCTTTTGTTTTAAAAATAAAACGTTGCCCCACACTAGGAATTTCTCCTGTATCGTGGGTGCGTTTACAAACATTTAAACTTCACATACACAAATACACCCAGACCCGAACCAAATATCTGTAGGTCATACAAATATTTGTTCCGTGCGGGAATCGAAACCACGACACTCAGCGCAACAGTCCAATCGCTCAAACCGTGCCGACAAAAATAATATCCTTTGTTCTCATTCCACGGTAGACGGATATTTTCTTCACTATCTTAATATCAAGATAAAATCGAGGGAGAATACCCATCAATCTCTTTGCGTGCTTAAATATCGACATGTGATTGATAGGTAGCTAGAATGTTTACTTTGACTCGATCACCGGAAACTTCAGATGTTCCATAAGCATGAATATAGGCCGGGGCGAGAGGTAATGGGACGCCGTCGCCTCCTTCTTCGAAGCATCACTGCTTCAAGTAATAATCGGTAAATCAATATCTATACTAATATTATAAAGCTGAAGAGTTTGTTTGTTTGTTTGTTTGTTTGAACGCTAAGATCTCAGGATCAACTGGTTGGAATTGAAAAAATCTTTTTGTGTTGGATAGTCCATTTATCAAGAAAGGCTTTAGGCTATATAACATCACGCTACGACTAATAGGAGTTGAGCATAAATGAAAAATGTTGCAAAAACGGGAAACGACATTCCTTTTTGAGAGCCGTTGCGTGCGCTGCGAAAATGGTTTAAGTTATGCAAATATTATGTATATATTATAAATTTTCATTTTTGAAAGGTTCTACAAATAAGTCCGCGATAGCATATAACTATCTACTAAGATTGACTCACTGTAACCATTTTTTACTATCGAAATGTTAGGTTAAATAGAATTATTTTTTGCGAAGCTTATTTAACCCGGTATTAATCTATATCTAAATAAATATATATGTATATATATATATGTATATATAATATATATATATGTATATATATATATGTATATATAATATATATATATATGTATATATAATATATATATATAATAATATGTATGTATATATATGTATATATATATGTTTGTTAGAAAGGAAATTTAATATAGAATATATGCTCCTTTTACTCTATATAGTTTAAACAAATATCTTAGAAGATATCACAATGTTAAAATGTACGCGCGACAAAATAATTACGCGGTCCACCGGCCCTCGCGTCCATCGGGACGCGAGGGCCGGTGGACCGCGTAATTATTAATTATATAATAGATACGTGGAGATTCTGGCCTCCGGAAAATTCAAATTATTTATTGCACCATAATATTTACAAGGTGTTATTGTATATTGTTTTGTGAGCAGTAGTGGCCCAGTGGTGGCGCGGGCGGCTCCGACTTACGAACAGTTGGTCGTGGGTTCGAACCCAGACAGGCGCATTACTTTGTGTAATTTATTTCATCACCACTGCTCTCAAAACGGTGAAAGTAAACATCGTAAGAAAAAAAAAAGGAAACCTTAGAACCAAAAATTTTAAGATTGTGACAACTACCAAAAAAGAAAATCCTGGAGGAATACATAACCTACTCCATTTTAAGATGTTGTTTAGAAAAAAAACTTGAATTTATTTTAAAATAAATATTGTTTTTAACTTCGGAGTTAAGCTGTGCTTGCTGTGGTTGATTCAGTGATTGGTGATCAATCAGTTTTTGTAATCATGGAATTGTCTGGCATGACAGTCGATGTACATGATAATAGTTGTATTTGTTTATGTCGTTATCATTCGTTACAGTTAATTCGATCTCTTGGCTAGAGGTCTAAATACATAAATGATTAATTGGGGTATTGCCCATATAGACAAATAGTAAAAGCAATTGTTTTATGTAAAAATAAAGATATTCAGCTGTTTTTGTTAGAGTACAGAACAAACCCAATAATATAAATAGAAAAAAAGAAAAGAAAAGACTATTTGAATTATTGGACGATGACAGCCTCAATCAAACACTCGCCGTCCGTTCGTCTTATGACGACGACAGGCCGTGTCGACGGCGCGTTCGTGTTCCACGCGCGCCTCGTAGAGATGTCAGCAACATAGAAGGGGCCCGCAATGGTCGACGCCCGTTGGGACTGTGGAATGTTGCAAGAGATACCGCGGCCTCAACATACAGGGATAAAAAGGAACGTGGGTCGTTTTTAGTCAGTACATGTCTGACACTCCTTTCGCTCTGCCCAAGAGCGGGAGGGGTTATTTGATGATTTCCCACCCCCTAAAAAAAAGGCTCAATGAAACGGAAAGTAAATTCTTCTGTAACCTCGAAAACATTATGTTTTATAATTATAAACCAGCTTTGGCCAGCGGCTTCGCCCGCGTAAAAATGACGATTTTCCATACAAACTAACATCCCTTATTTAACTTGAATTTCAAAGAATCCTTCCTAATTCCTTGTCTACATTATAAAGGAACTCTGTGCAATATTTCGGCTTTCTAGGTTCAAGAGTTCGGGCTGTCAGTCAGGACTTCTCTTTTTATACATGTACTAAGTGATTGCTTCTATGAGGTGGTATTTGTTTCCAAAGGTTGTTTTATTTTGTTGAAATATCATTGAAATTATAGTTTTAAAATGAATATTTATCAATTTTCTATATTTTATAAAAAATATATATTGTTTTACACTCATCTTCAGCTTATTAATATTCCCATTGCTTGGGACACAGGCCTCCTCTATTTTGAGAGGAAATAGGCTAAACACTATTCTTAAAGCCTATTGTTTTCTCTGTAACTTGTAAGTGAATTGGTAACTCTTTTGACAAAATAAATATGTTTAACCGTAACAAGGAAATATTTTATAAGCGTAGGAGTTTGTGTGGGCTGTTTTGTTATATATTCATATTTGTAATTATTTCTATGTAAAAACATTTTGAACAATAGCCTTACAAATACCTAATGACCGGTCTAATAATATACGTAAAAACCGAGGGTAACCTAACGACCAGTCCAGTATGTTTTATTCATTTCAAACAATTTAGATTCGAATCTCATGTCATTAGGCACTAAATTACAATTTACATTATTTCAGATCTATTTGTTTTAGTGTGTTATCAAGAGGTATTGCCATCTGAGCACCTAATTTTAGAGCACCAAAGCTATTCCAATCTGAGCACCTGAGATTTGGTAGCGTGGTAGTGATGGGGTATTTAATAAAAGTAATCGATAATATTTTAGTAAAGTTCCACGAACTACCAGGAAAACAGAAACATTAAGAGGTATTGGAAATTGGAATCTTAAAATCCAATCTATATGCCTTTCTGATACCATGCAGTGTGTAATGAAGATACTACCTACTACTTTACGATTCTGGCCTCCTGCTAAACCTGCTCTCACAAAGTAGCAGGTTAGTAGACGGATTATAAACGGTGTACAGTCAGTGATCAGCATTATCTGACCCCTCGATTAAAGAAGCAAGTTCTGTGAGAAGACGGAGTCGGATAATTCTGGGTACTGACTGTACATAACATGTACTTGTGTAATGCTTAAGACGTAATCAGAACCAACGATTGCTCAAGTTTCTTATCTGAAAATAGAAGTTGAGGATTTATCAATTTTTACCCGACTGCGGCGAAACCCAAAAGGAGGGTTATGTGTTTGGCGTGTATGTATGTATGTATGTCCGTTTCTTTGTTCCCTCATAACTCCTAACCAGATGAAGGGATTTGAATAAAATATACGTCGTTAGATTCGTCTTGATGGCGCGAGTGTCACTGGCTACATTAAAATTAAAAAAGAAATGAGATTTGCGGATTTTAGGGGCCATATCATATGTATTTCAAAAAATAAAAAAAATTCATTACCATCGAGTAGGGTATCAAAATGAAGGGTTTTAAAAGGAGAGTACAAAAATATATGACACCTATATGTTTAAAAAAAAATCAAAGTCACAAATCATATAAACAAACACAAAAGTTAAATCATTTGCGAAGATTTTTACGCGACCAACGAAAGAACAGACACAAAAGAACTAAAAAGTTTAAAATAAAAAAAGTAGTTTAAAAACTAAAAAACCCGACTGAAAAAACTGAAAAGTAAAAAACAAGCACATTTTAAATTAAACAAAACTTGGAAGCAGGCGGGGTTCATTTGAATATTAAATTATGAAATGAAAATAGAATGGACCCCGCGTGCTTCCAAGTTTTGTTTAAATTAAAATGTGCTTGTTTTTTACTTTTCAGTTTTTTCAGTCGGGTTTTTTAGTTTTTAAACTACTTTTTTTTCATTACCTGTGAGACTGATGTGTATGTCGGCAAGGCCTGAGACACAGTACACTGCACTGTAGACATATTATATTTGCAAAAAAAAATGTTCTTACTTAGGTACATAGTTGCCACTGAAAAATTATTCGCTTACTGTTATTTTTCAAGTTACTACAATAATCGTTTTGAACGTCGTAATGTAAATAAAATTATTAAGTTGATCAAAGCAAGTTTCTCAAATTCATCAAAGGAGTCTGTCAACAATATTATCTGCTATCGTGATTGAAAACTAACAGAAACTGCATCAAAAAGGCTTTGCTTTGACAACTCGCGGTCACGAGCCCTCAAGAGATTGGTTCATCGAGTTTTCCATGTTTGAATATTTCATCAAAAACATTATTTTTTCATTTGAATTCGCGAACAACGTTAAAAATTGGCTGGAAAAAGAACTGTGATTTTATTTTGTGGTGTCGCCCGCTGCACGTGCTGGTAAAAAATGTTTTTGTTTTTTTTTATGTCTTTGTTTTTAATTTATTATTGCAAGCAATAGCTTGCAAACTTTAGCTATACAGTATATTTATAGATAGGCTAGGCACTGACAACACCTATCTTTTGAGTCACAAAAAGAATAGAGAGTGAGTGATAAAATTTGTGATTTTATTAAAACTAGCGGACTTGGCAGACGTTCGTCCTGCCCGGATAGCAGCGGATCCGATTCGCCATTTATTGAATTCATTTGTTACAAAAAATGTGATAAATGAAGATTTTGTGCAAACTTCACATAAACCATCTATATATATAGGGATCGTATGTATGTATATAGGGTCTGTATGTATGGAACGTAGGCTTTGATGACTTCCTCGCGATTCCACTCCCATGCGGCTGTTCATTAACCGGTTACGCGGACGACGGCCTGCTGCTCATTCAGTCAAGTACTCGAGCTGGACTCGAAAATTTGGCTGACACTAATTGCCTAAAATTAATATCCCAGTGGGTTGTGTTTTTCCTACTCCTAAGCTATTCTTTTCTGATTAATTTCGTTGCGGGATCCAAGACAGTTAAATCGTTTCTCTGGGACTTCGTCGGGCTTCACTGTCTCGGCGCTTTTTTTGTGGTCGCCACTGTTGATTCTGGCTTACAGGAGTTACAGTGGTTTGGGAATAGTGTGGCGGGCTTGTCCCATTAAAAAAAAAAATAAAGAGTCCCAGTGGGTATCGTAACCGTTTGACCTTTGCACCACATAAAACTTATCAACTTATTTTAAAAAGTAATCTTAAATCATGCCCCAGTATAATATTTAATAACGTTCCCGTGAAAAAGAACGAGTCCGTGTGCTACCTTGGGTTTGTCTTAGAGAGGAATTTTTCATTCATTGAACATATAAAAACCGCCGGTGAAAAAGCTAAAAAGAACTTTTGTGCCTTAACGAGAATATCTAAATCTACGTGGGGTTTATCATTTGTAACTCTGAAGACGATCTATGGGGGCTACTTACTTGGGGTGTATGTTCTACGGGGCACCAGTTTGGGCCGATAGGGCCACCATAGGAGCGGCACGACGTAAATTACTTCAAAGCCAGCGGTTGGCCTTGATTTTCTTGTGTAAAGGGTATAGGACGGTTAGTACTGAAGCCTTACCGGTACTGGCAGGGGTACTTCCAGTCGATCTGAAGTGCAGCGCCGTGCTCCAATGTACTACTGCGCACGAGAGACCGCGGACGCAGACTTTTTAACGCAACGTGACCGTACTAAAATAGCTAGATTACTTAAACCACAGACTGACGTCTGGAAGGATCTTCTGTCAGAATGGCAATGTAGGTGGGATAATTCCATCAAAGGCCGACACCTCCATTGTTGGGTTCGATTCCCAACAATCCCTTTATTCATTAAATTCGACTACTCGACAGCATAATCATTAACATTGTTGACTTTATAAAGTGAAAGGTGTAGTATTTGAAACTGAATTTTACAACTAAGCTAGTAAATTTAGCTAGAACTGGTATTTACTTACCACCTATTTACTTACCAGCCAGGATATTTTAAACAAAAACAAGTAAATTCAAGTTACTAGTGCTAGAAATAGCAACTACCATTACGAAATAATTTACACGGAGCTCTAATACTAAGGAGATGTGATGTTATTTTCCTTTAGACAACCTCTTTGAAAATCAAACACTTCTCGAATTATTTCGTCGTATATTCTCTTTGATCGCGATAATACGAATAGGAATACGAACCTGAGATTCAAATAGTTGTTGGGTTCAACACCTATTAATTTTTTTACACCATCGCCCGAGAGGCAATTATAATATAAGTAATTAAGGAGTAACTTTGTATCTCATTATAAGTGAACTGTTATTTATTAAGTTCTTATGAGAAATAAATATCTTTAAACCTAATTTATCGAGAGCCTAACAGTTATTTATCAAAACGAAATTAAGAACCCTTTACAATGTTGCTTATAAAGTAAATCAAATGAGATTTATGAGGGTAGTTGACAAAAAAAAACTTATTAATTAGTCAGATAGATTTCCATAAAATATTGGACACGTTTTTTTTTTTTTTCACGTAAACAAAAAATAAAGCCGATACAGTGGTTCTTAAAGTCGTGTGACGTCACTTGGTACATTTTTACGACGAAGTGACGTCACAAGCCCCCACCCACAATCTTTGATACGTTTTAATTTCATAAAACTTTATTAATTTGTGTAGAATCATATTTTTTTAGTCAGGACACATCCTTATTTATCCTTTGAATGTAAACAAATTTGTATAACTTACGAGTATCTCACAAAACAAAAGGTGAAATCTAATATTTTGTACAATAGTAGCTCGGAATGTCTAGCTGTCATCCGCTTTGTAAGAATTTTCGGTACAACCTGTTAACATTCTGTTCTTTAAACTCAATTTATTTATATAAATAAATCCTTATTCAGAATCACATAAAATACAGTAATTTAAATCTCTGTTTTCAAGATGCCTATGACTAGTGCGTTGATCCCATGTCAACCCGACATCTTCCGACACCATTAATGTATTCCCTTTTTTTTTGGCGTGTGTAAAATCATCAAATCCCCTCCGGTCTTGGGCAGAGCGAAAGGGAGTGTCAGACTTCTACTGACTAATAACCACCCATGTTCCTTCTTAGCCCTAAACAGGGTGTAAATTAACCCTTCACACATACTTCAACCAAGCATTCTGTACATCAAACTAAGTACCCCTACGCAAAAATGTTTGCTGGGAAACGACATATTTTTGTCGGGGTCAAAAATCACATTTTACGGTAAAACTCAATGTAGCACTCTTAAAACATTGTGCTAGTGGATGTTTTGAATAGTAAACGGGTCATGGAGGTAATTTAAGTAAAGTTATAACCTGAAAAACTAGTATTTACGAAAACAGCTGTGCAAAATTTGGAACTTTGACCTCCAATATCTCCGTAATTAGAAGGTTCCCAGGCATGGTCTAGAACCAAAAAAATATCGCAGTGGTGGGGAGAACAAGTGCCTTTCGTTTGCGTTGAAGGTACTTTTACACCCTTTATGTCGAGGCAGCGGTAACTTGTGAACAACCCACAGCCCCGACGGGGTTATTGTATTTCCCTAAGAGCTATTTTGCGGTAAAACTGTTCAGTAATACGATACCTTCTGGACTTAATGTAAGTGGGCGCGGTAGCAAAAGTGACGCCAGGGTTCTTGGATTTTTACTGATGTAAGTAATAGCCGAAGGGTGGGCGTTTTGGGGGACTCTCTCTTGTAAATAAGTAGAGTAAAGTAAACTTTGACGTTCGAAAAGTGCTGATTATCAGCCTAATTTGAATAAATGACTTTTGATTTTGATTTTGAGTGAAGAGTCTGCCCAAAGAGATACTCAAAGCATTTATTTCGATTAGACCATTATAGATACTAGCAAAGCTACAGTCACAAGGACTAATAAGCTCATAACTTGTGAAGGGACTGTAGTGGCCCATTCAGAAGCGCAGATCTCTGTGAAGAAAAAAGTAGGAAGAAAGTCTAAGGACACTCTTATAAATCAAAACCCTTTAAAGCAGATGATAATTCCTGATGAAAAGTGGCTACCATCGCTGCTAATACGAGTATTTTAACGCTGTTGCCAGCGGCTTCACCCGCTACAACACGAAAATTATCACGGGAAGATAAAATCGGGATGAAAACTATTCCATGTGTTAATTCAGGTTGTCAGCTAACTCCATACCAAATTTTATTGAAATCGCTCTAGCCGTTTAGACGTGAAGAAGTAACAAACATACACACTCACACACTCACAAACATTCGCCTTTATAATATTAATATATTAATATACAGGGTGATTGGAAGATGGGTGCAAAGCTTTAAGGCGAAGATAGTACAGACAATTTAGAACCATTTAAGCCATGGTTGTCTTAGACGAAGTCTTACCAAATATTTTTAACCAAATTTTTAAGTTTTTTTTCGGAAATTCTCAAAATTTAATGTAAACTGCATAATTATGGCCAAATTGAATGATAAATGAATTAATTTTTTATTTATTTAATTAAAGTAATGTGTAAGCAATCAAGCAAAACATGTTTTAGGCTTCTGTGTCATTAGACATTTTTTTTACAGACATTTAAAGATCAGAAAAAATAAAAAAATTGTACAATACGTCTTTTAAACCTTATTCAAAAAAAAAACGGAGGGTGCTTTTTTTGTTCAAACCTTTTTGAAGACATGCTTGATAATCGCTCTTTCTTTTGAGGTATCATTTATGCGGATATCTTACAAATTATTGAAATTAGGGCCTACAAACCAATTTGAGGGAGAATTTTTTTTATTTTAGGCAGACTAATTAAAACAACATTTGAATTAAAATTATTTATTTTTCATGTTCAAAATGACGGCCGTGATTCCTAATACAAGCACGGCCCCGTCTTCTAACTTCTGTAGTCGTTATTTTCAACATCATCTCCTGCTTCATTGTCTCAAACGCTGAATTTATTCTTTGTATCAATTCTTCTCTAGTGTTAATTTCTTTGTTGTTATACACCAGTTCCTTGGCCCGGCCCCACACGAAAAAGTCCAACGGGGTCAGATCTGGGGAGCGAGCGGGCCAAGGGATGGGTCCATCCCTGCCGATCCAGCTATCAGGAAAGCAATTGTTGAGGTGTTCCCTTACATTTAAAGTCCAATGCGCTGGACAGCCGTCTTGCTGAAAGATGACTGTTCGGTCTCTTTCGAAGATCGGGACACCTGATTCCTCTACCAGCAGTGGTAAATCAATTTGCAGAAATTGCAAATAATTTTCGCCATTCAATGGATCAGGCAAAAAGTGGGGCCCAATCAATGTTCTGCCAATTATTCCAGCCCATACATTCACAGAGAATTTCATCTGAAATGACACCTGCTTCTTAAAATGTGGATTGTTGTCTACGTCGGCCCATTCATGGATGTTGTGAAAGTTTGTAATACCTTCCCTTGAAAATTTACTTTCATCCGTCCACAAGATTGATTTCAGAAACCACGCATCTTCGATGTCTCTGTTGAGGAGGAAACGGCAGAACTGAATTCTTCTTTGAGGATCTTGCTCTACTAGACCTTGCACACTCCTGCCATGGAACGGATACTTATCATTTTGGTGCATTGTATGCCACACCTTCCATTGAGAAATGTTTAAATTTCGAGCTACTGCTCTAGTACTGGTAGTAGGATCCGCTTGAAATGCTGCTAAAATGTCTTCGTCGACGGCAGTTTCGTGTCTGCCCGGGTTGACTCCAGGTTCCACGCGGTGAAACCCATCTTGGGCAAGACGACGAAACGTGTTGTAAAACACTCGGACATTCGGTATCCTGCGATTCGGATAGCGCTCTTGATACATCCGTCGCGCCAAAGATCCATTGCCGTCTGCTCTACCGTACATAAATACGATATCCGCATATTCTTGATTGGAAAAAGTAGCCATAGTCACTTAACAATTAAGAAAAACGGCGTAGGAGCGCACTAAACGTCAACTCAACACAATTAAGTCAAAAATCAACACGTGCAGGAGCGCGAGGCTACGACTGGACACGGTGAAACAAAAAAGTTCAAAACTAACGCAAACAACACGTGCAGGAACGCAAAGGGCTACAACTGAACACGGTAAATTGTGAATCAACACGACAACGTCCACTCACAAGGGCAGTAGTTTGACTAATAAGTAAAAGATGTAACGGCTTCATCACAGACCGACTGACCCTGACTAAAGAAAAACGACTTTGTTGCCTCAGTAACTAAGACCATTTTGCTGTAAAAACCAACTCTTTATCGCTTTTTGCTATTCATTGGGCGTTCTACCTGGAAATGCCGTCGCACCGCGCTCGGTGGCCATTGTTTAGAGAATCCCCTCAATGGGTTCCCCTCAATTGGTTCCTGCATGTGCCAAAAATTCTTAGAATTGAACAATGTTATCATTTCGAGCACATAAAGTATTCTTTTAAGCAAAAATTTTGTGTTTTGTTAGACTGCCTAAAATTTAAAATTTCTCCCTCGATTTGGTTTATAGGTCCTAATTTCAATAATTTGTAAGATATCCGCATAAATGATACCTCAAAAAAAAGAGCGATTATCAAGCATGTCTTCAAAAAGGTTTGAACAAAAAAAGCACCCTCCGTTTTTTTTTTAAATAAGGTTTAAAAGACGTATTGTACAAATTTTTTATTTTTTCTGAGCTTTAAATATCTGTAAAAAAAATGTCTAATGACACAGAAGCCTAAAACATGTTTTGCTTGGTTGCTTACACATTACTTTAATTAAATAAATAAAAAATGAATTCATTTATCATTCAATTTGGCCATAATTATGCAGTTTACATTAAATTTTGAGAATTTCCGAAAAAAAACTTAAAAATTTGTTTAAAAATTTTGGTAAGACTTCGTCTAAGACAACCATGGCTTAAATGGTCCTAAGTTGTCTATACTATCTTCACCTTAAAGCTTTGCACCCATCTTCCAATCACCCTGTATAGTGTGATACGAAAGTGACTTTATATGTCTGTTTTTGACAAGTTATGTTGGGGTCGGCTTCCTGGGGATGGGTATGAGGAATGAGGAATGAGGTTATGAGGAACCGGGTTTAATGTTCCTCATCCCCAGGTAGAAAAGGGAAGATCCTCCGACAAGGCGAGTGCCATGTCTGGTGGGCTAACTGCCCGACATTATGTAAGTCGGGATTTTCTATATGAGCTAATGTCGCGGATTACTTCGATAGCGCGTTAAAGGATTTGTAAATTAGTTCTCATGTGTTGCGATAGATGTCGCTGTCGCCAAAGCTGGATGTAGTTGAAAACTAGTATTTCCGTAAAGCTATTGCGTATCTAACTTAACAATTGAGTCGGCCAGTAAACTTCGAACAGAGTCGAATGTGAACAATATAATGTCAGGTTGAGTTGACAAACAAATTATAAGTTTGATACCAGAAGGTTATAGAACTTGACTTGCAACTGCTTGCAGCTGCCATCTAACTCTAAATCCCGATGGTGAGCTTCATACAATGACTATGCGCACAATAGTGTAGTATCCCTATAATATTGAGAAGCTACTTTTACACAATGCTATGGCATATTTGATCTGAGTCACTTTAATTTATGTAGGTACTAGCTGTTGCCAGCGGCTTCACCCGCCACAACACGAAAATTATCCCCCGGGAAGATAAAAATTATTCTATGTGTTAATCCATGTTGTCAGCCAACCCCATACCAAATTGTATTCCAATCGCTCCAACCGTTTAGACGTGAAGAAGTAACAAACATACGCACTCACAAACTTTCGCCTTTTTAATTTAAGAGTTCAATGGGGTCCAACAGTGTATTGTTATGACATTAGTTCCCGAAACTCTGAATGCTAAGAGTCACGACGCGGCACGGTTGGCGCAGTGGCTCAAGCAATGGACTGCTGCGCTGTGATTCCCGCACGGAACAAATATTTGTATGACCAACAGGTAGTTGTTCCGGGTCTGGGTATTTGTGTATGTGAATTTAAATGTTAAAAATTCCTAGTGTGGGGCAACGTTTATTGTACAAAGGGTTGACAATGTAATGGCATGGCATAAGTTAACGAACGTCTTATATCCTTAAGAAGGTTGATGTAAAAACACGAAACTACAAAAAGAATTTCCTAATCTGTCCTCGCGCATGTGACGAAAAAACAAGTGAACTGCGGGGCTATTGCGTATCTTTTAAATGTCAGTGGCTATCATATTGTCCATGGATTGGCAGTGATAGCCACTGTAATTTAAAAGATACGCAATAGCCCTGCTGAACTGGTCTTATTTTAAAGAGAGATATCAATTAACCTTGCTTTTTAGATAGATAGATAGATAGATTCATTTATTTGCCTGAAATATGGTATTTTACAGATTTTATCACACTTATGTACACAATAGTTCTTCATATTCCGCCTCTTAGTTAGGCATGCAAATTTTGTGACAATAACAATTATTGACATTCAAACAAATTGAACAACATTATTAAATTACAATGTCCAAAAAAAAAATAGTACTACATCAAAAATTGTTAAAATGTCAAATGTCAAAAAAGTATAATAATTAAATTACGAATGTCAAATAAAAGTACCTATTAATTAAATTACATAATTATGTCAAATAAAAACACCAAGTAAGTTACAAATTACCTAACAACAATTTTCAAACGTATAATAATTAAATTACAAATGTCAATTAAAAGTACCTATTAATTAAATTACATATGTCAAATAAAAACAATAATTAATTACAAATTTCTATCAATAATTCTCATGTCATACAACTTTTCCATGTCTTATAATTCATAAATTCCTTAATAGTATAAAAACAGTTTTCTATAAGCCATGCTCTGAGATGCTTTTGAAATAAGTTGGTTCGCAGTTCTCTAATAACCTTCGGTATCTTATTAAATATCACTATTGTCATTCTACCAGTGTTTTTATGGCAGTACGCTGTTCTACATCTTGGCATTGCCAATTTTGTTGGATCCCTTGAAATTTTGCCCACCTTATAATCATTGACACTATCTGCTTTACTGAATAGGTGAGGATGTTTTTTCACAAATAGTCCTATTTCCAGTATATATAAGCAAGCTAAAGTTAATAATTTTTGTTTTTTAAAAATAGGTCTGCACGATTCTAAAGGGTCTGCACCAAACACAGCTCGTAAACACTTTTTTTGCACTATGAATGCCTTGTTGCTGTCGGTGGAATTACCCCATATAATTAAGCCGTATCTTAGCACAGATGAGACATATCCATGATAAGCCAATAGCGCGGCATTAAGTCCAACCGTCTTCCTGAGATTTCTTAGTGCAAATGCAAAACTGTTTAGCCTATTACATAAATTTTCAATATGTTTTTTCCAATTACAATTTTTGTCAATAACTACGCCTAAAAATTCCGTATGGTCAACTTCTTCAATTTCTTTATCATTTCCAATAATTTTCATTGCATCATTTGTCATTTTATAATTAGAAAAATTAATATATTTGGTTTTGGTCACATTTACACATAAATTATTTTGTTCAAGCCATTCTATTATAGCTTCTATGGCCGCATTAATTTTACTCTCTAAATTTTTATTTCCATTATCATTATTTATTATCAACGCGATGTCATCTGCAAAGAGCACGCACTTATTCTTCGTTACTGTTGGCAAATCATTTATGTATAAAAGAAAAAGCAGCGGCCCCAGGATACTACCTTGAGGTACACCATACGTATTGATCCGGTACTGAGATTTATACTTTATCTCTTCTCTGTTTTTATTCATGCCTAAGATTTCAACCCGCTGTTGTCTATTAGTTAGGTAATCTTTTAGCCAATTTAACGCTTTTCCTCTTATCCCATATCTCTCACATTTTTCTAACAGTATCTCATGTTGAACAAAGTCAAACGCTTTGCTCATGTCGAAAAATATTGCAGTTACCGGTGTCTTCTTGTCTATATTCTCAGTAATTGACTTTATTAACTGATAACAAGCTAGTGCGGTTGACTTTCCTCTTTGAAAACCATTTTGTTCTGTACTTAAAATATTGTATTTGGTTATAAATGAGTAAATTCGATTATACATTGCTTTTTCATATATTTTTGAAATTATAGGTATTAAGGTCACTGGACGATAATTGTCTACATCTTGTTTATTATTTTTTTTATATAAAGGTTTTACCACCGAGAACTTTAATTTGTCGGGGTACTTTTCTTCCCAGAAGCTTAAATTAATAAGATGTGCTATAATAGGAGACAATATATCGGCACATGATTTTAGTATGTGGGTGGAAATTTCATCATATCCCACTGCTTTGGTATTATTTAGAGATACAATAATTTTATTGACTTCATTGGGTGTGCAAGGTTCGAGGTATAAACTATTACTTATATTACCCATGTTCTTTGTGATATTGTTTTTGTTATTGGTTATGTCAATGTTTGTAGTATCAATGAAGCGATCATTAAAAATTCATCAAATTAAAATTTTTAAAATCATTAAATTTTGGCAACTAAGTTGGAATGTTTAATGCTGGTGAATCTCAAAGAGACACGTGACTCTATAAAAAGATCAAACGACTTCTAAAAGTATCGTATTTTAAAGTTTTAAACTTTTAAACGGAACAGCCACGAGCAATTACTTGTGAATAAACTTTCTCGTTTATAAACGGTCTTTACTTTGAGTTAAAACCCATTTCGTATTACGATGGCTTCTAAAATACTATCATGTGAAAAATGTGAAAACGTTAAATACTATGTTAGTGAAATCGCAAAACAGTTACAATGATAGTCAATACAGTAGCAGAAAATCGCTATTGAATTTTACTAATTGTGTACATTGTATTACTCGTGACTGTACACTTAAGTGGCTAGCACATAACTTGATTTGGTCATTATTTGCCCCTGTAATAGCAAAGATTTTTTCCAGAAAAAATCTTTGAAGTTGTCGACCGAAAAATTAAACCTCTAAAACTTTCTTAAAAATACTTTTGTACGTGATAAGCTTTTAAATGTTATTTGGGAAGATAAATCTAATATTAAATTAAGGAAGTATTTTTCTTTTGTTCACGTTTGAGGTGCGAGAGAAAGATATAAATTAAATTAAATCGTGCGGATTCTACGTAATCACTTCAAACGTTAACTGAGAAATTTTTGAGGAAATTTCTTTGTACTCGTACACACTGTGTTATAAGAAACATTTAAAGAATATCAAATGTTTTAATTGAAATTTAGTTTGCCGTTTCATAAATAATTTGAGGCCCTAATTCCACGAAAGTAGACTGCTGCATTTAGCTTCTTGAAAGTCGCAAAATCGCCGATCGATGGTAAAAGTAGCTTATCTGTTGTGGCCTTTACGTCCAAGGTACGTTTGATTGGCAAAAACAATGTGAGGTTTTTGAGATAATATTATTAATTATCTTATCGTCTTCCAAGCTTGTAGCCTCAGTACAATTATTATAGTCGACCTCCTCTCCTCCTATAACAAAGGTCAATAATTTTCTTTGTACAAAAAAGAGCTTTGTATAGGAAAAAATTTGCTTTCTTATATTTAATCTTATTTTCCGTGTATTAGAATTAGTATTGTTAACAATCACACTATCACACTAATATTATAAAGGCGAAAGTTTGTGAGTGTGTGAGTGTGTGAGTGTGTATGTTTGTTACTTCTTCACGCAAAAACTAATGAACGGATGTAGATAAAATTTGGCACACGGATAGTTTATAACCTGGATTAACACATAGGATAGTTTTTGTCCCGATTTTATCTTCCTGTGGCATCATTTTCGAGTTGTAGCGGGTGAAGCCGCTGGCAACAGCTAGTTCTTAATAAATCACAGATATTTATTATTTCTAAATAGGCCGCTTGTAGTTTGTGATCGCCAAATAGGCTGAGTACCAATTGGGACCTTTTTAGCAGCCTTCCAGAGCTCGTATTGCTCATTCATCTTGAGAGTTCAGCACTATAGGAAATGCGGTACTTAGCGATATTTAATGATTACTTAAGCAGTCACTTAGTAAAAGTTTGATATACTTTTGTGTGACAAAACTGTCAAAACCTTTACTAAGTAATGGCCTAAGTAGTCATTAAAGCTCTTTGAGTGCAGCAGTTAGACGGAAAAAATAAAGGAAAACACTTTTCGCAAATAAACAAGCGAGTTCCAAAAAACACAAAAAAAAAAGTCTAAAATAACTTTATATTCAGACGTTGGTGACTTGGATCATTCCATACCATAGAACTTGTGGGAATTATTTCTCCCACTAGTTCTACGATTCAAGGTGGTAAGAAATCGTAGAACTAATGGGACCAAAAATCCCCACAAGTTCTACTGGTTCTCCTTTGTTTCATTGAGTTTCTTGTCTCCGACGCGGCGACGTCCGAAAGTGAGGTTTTTTAGAGTTTTTTTTTTACGTTAGTCAGTTCTTTGTTTTTTTCATGTTTTTTTTTATTTAATCATTTGTTTGTTGTATGTACCTTAGAAATTCATGTCATGAATCAATTTTACTTTGTAACTGGAAGTTACCGAGGAGCACCATGTGGGCCAACAAGACAAAGACCAAACTCAAATATTTCTATGGAATTAATTATTGGAAAGTATATCCTTTCTCGCTTGATTGGTCATCGTGCGTAATAAAGGCTATTTTAAACTGGCTTGCATGTTTACACTTCAGGCTTCCACTGTGGTTGGGGACCACGTGATGGCTTCCGGCCAGCATAGGCGCGGGCCTGTGGACGGTGAATAATGGGCTAGCTCGCCGTCTGTCCGTCTTATGACGACGCCAGGCCGTATCGACGGCGCGTTTTTCGTGGGGCCCGCCAGGGCCGACACCCGTCGGGGCTGTGGGTTGTTCGAAATATATGTATACCGCGGCCTCGGCACAAAGGGCTAATAAGAAACATGGGTGGTTTTTGGTCAGTAGAAGTCTAACACTCCCTACCACTCTGCCCAGAGCGGGAGTCATCATTTCATAATTTCCCGAACTCGTAAAAAAGTCCTCCACAATAATGAGTTATGTTAGTATTACTCACAAATGTGTGTGTTGTTAATTTGTGTACTAAACTTTACGATGACCACAGACAAACACGCACAGCTCTAGAACTTTAATGAAAATGTACCGTTGATCGTAAATCTCTGTCGCGTAATAAAAGTTTTTTCGGGGCGACCTTTTTGGACAAAGGAAACCCTTAGCTCTTCCGGAAGTTTCCATTATTCTAAGGGATGGTTTACACATGCTTGTATCCACAAGCAGCAGATATTTGTTGAAGAACAAAGCTTACCTGATGAAATAACTACACAAATAAGTAATTTCTTGTGCATTTTATACGACGTAATTTTAACCTTGGAATTAGTAATACCTAAGCTTTCATCATCTACATTAATAATGTTACTAGGGTTGCCAACTTTTTTCGGAAGAAAAACAGTATATTTTTATTTTTATTTTATTTTATTTATTTATATATAAATAAAATTAAATTAAATTCAGGTTATATTCAGGTTGTAGAAAGAAAACCAACAGTATTTCAATAAATTGAACAGTTCTTTATTTTTTTAATGTTTTAATAACACTTTTCTTGGTGCTTCTCACACAACTTACCAATTTAGTTCCATTTTTAAAGGCAAGTGCCTGTACTACAAGTGAAATCAAAATTAAAGTAAATGAGGAGATTTTTTATTACATTTATGGAAGATCTATTTCTGTGGGCCTGCCACTTTGCAATTATGACAGAGAAACAAAGATGGACCAGTGATGTGGAAAACAGTATTTTTTATACTGTTTTTTTGCCAAACAGTAAAAAGTATAATGTAGTAAAAACAATTTATATATAGTAGTTGGGAACCCTAAATGTAACCAAGATTGTGTATTAAAATTTTGATGTAGAGTGTCCATGGAGTTTACGGCCCGTTCTTCTCCAATGGGCAACTACTACAAGTTTTTATGCCTTGCAATTGTAAGTTCATCCTTTGAAATTTGATATTCAAAAGAAACTATAATGGTCATATTGAAATAAATCCTCAGGGCTCGTTTACGGAGACGCGGAGCGTAGCACGGCGCGTGCAGAAGGCTCGTCGCGTGCTTTTTTATTCATTAACTGAGAGGCGGGTCCACCGCAAGGTACGCTGCATTTCATAAACAAACGAGCAAAAAATCGATTCTCGTAAAATCGTCATTTGAAATCGTTAACGTTTACATACATCGCCATGTGCTTGAATTAAAAACGCACAACGCGCCGCGCGAGCGACGCTCCGCGTCTCCGTAAATGAGGCCTTTAGAGTTTGAATCTCTCTATCTTCTATATATCTGTATATATGAAAGACAAAGCTGATTGACTGAGGATCAACGCACAGGCCAAATCCTTAGGGCTAAAACTAAAATTTTCGAACATGTATTTCTCTTATGACAAGAAAGGATTTTTTTTATTCAACTCCTAAGCGAGTGAAAAAGGAGGGAAAGTTTGTCAAAAATCGACATTTTAATGCCGGCGAAGCCGCGGACAAAAGCTAATCTATATTTTCTTGGTAGCGATCGGCAAATTTAAAAGTTTTATTTTTAAATAAAACGTTGCCCCACACTAGGAATTTCTCCTGTATCGTAGGTGCGGCTACAAACATTTAAACTCACATACACAAACACACCCAGACCCGAAACAACTATCTGTAGGTCATACAAATATTTGTTCCGTGCGGGGATCGAACCCGCGACACGCAGCGCAGCAGTCCAATCACTTAGCCACTGCGTCAACCGTGCCGTCAAGTTCGATTCGGTCTATATTAGTTAAATCATGTTCGGTTCGGCTCAAAACAATTCAAGCTATGTCTAGCAGCATTCTCCCGAGCACATTATCTGCTAAATTAATTACATTTTGTCGTCCATCTGTGCCGTTTTATACCGTTCCGAACATAGCATGTGTAGGAACACTTACACTAACCAGTTCGCAAGAAAAGAGGTCTAATTTCTACTTGTATTTCGTAGAAAGATTCTAAGTTACAGGAAAACAGGCCTTGAACTTTATTCGATTTTTCTAATACCCGCTTACACTGAAGGCTTGCTAGGCTTCTTGTAACTAAAAAACATCATGCCTATAATTCTCGAAGGGTTAAACAGAGGTGTACCCATTAGCACACCCACATTAAACTAGTTTTGTTTAAGTCCCATGTAATTGAGGGTGAGCCTATTGCCATCAACCGGGCATAGTTCCAGACTCCGTGACTGCTACTGAGAATTTCCTAGATGGGGCAAACTAATAATACTTTGCGCCATCTGAGAATCCAACCCAGGGGTCTAAAATGGCCACTTTAGCAGATCATAAGCCAATATTTCCAGAGATTAAGCTACGATGAGACGGAACAACTACTCGTACAACTATACACTCCCGCATACTCACAAACACACATTTGGCTCATTACTAGCCTTTTTTTTTGGCGGGTGGAAAATCATCAAATAACCCCTCCCGCTCTTGGGCAGAGCAAAAAAGAGTGTCAGACTTCTACTGACTAAAAACCACCCATGTTCCTTCTTAGCCCTATATGTCGAGGCCGCGGTAACTAGTGTACAACCCGCAGCCCCGAAGGGCGTCGGCCCTTACGGGCCCCTCCCATGTTGCTGACATCTCTTTGAGGCGCGCGTGGAACACGAACGCGCCGTCGACATGGCCTGTCGTCGTCGTAAGGCGGACGGACGGCAAGCTAGCCCAACACTCACCGTCCACAGGCCCGCGTCTACGGTGGCCGGAAGCCATCACGTGGCTCCCGACGCCTGGACCTCATAACTAGCCTCAAATACAGTCCTACATATTATCTATAAATGTCATATAACACATACAAAACACAAAACAAAAACAAAAAGCAGACTTTAAACTTTGTCCAATGTTTCTAATACCCGCCTACACTTAAGGCTCTGGGCATCTTATAATTAAGGAGAGCTTAATTAAGGCGGAACATAAATATTATCTACTTTATTTAAAGCGACAGGCGGCTTTGGTGTGATACTATGGGATTAGGAGACACTATAATCTTTTATGTATGTAGTGAGATACTTGAGTTTTAAGAGTTTAAACTTAGCGACTCTTTGAATTAAAATAAAAGCGATTATTAAAGAGCATTAACGTTTCATGTGTGTGTTCTTTTGGTGGGTTCATCATCAAATGACTGCTCCCGCTCTGGGCAGAGCAGAAGAGAGTGTCTTCTACTGACTAAAAACCACTCATATTCCTCCTTAGCCCTTTGTGTCGAGGAAACATGAGGTCCTGCGGTTTCGATTCCCGGATCAGGCAAATCAAAAATCCAATATCATTTTTGATATTGGATTATTCCATCAGGAATTTTTACGTAACATAAATCGGAATGTTGGGCCACAAAAGAGATAAATGAAAGGCATTTGCATGTGTCTGAGATGAGAATGCTTAGGGGGATGTGTGGTGTTACGCGAATGGATAAAATAAGAAATAAGTACACAAGATGATGAGCAGCGGTGGCCCAGTGTTGCCGGCCCCGACTTCCAAACAGTAGATCGGGGTTTCGAATCCAGGCAGGCACATTACTTTGTGTAATTTATTTCGACACCACTGCTCTCAAAATGGTGAAGGAAAACATCGGAAGGAAACCAAAAAAATCGAAGACATGTGACATCTACCAATCAGCACTAGGCCCGCGTGGTTGATTATAGCCCATTCCTTTTCAAAAAGAGATGAGGCCTGTGTCCCAGCTGTGGGAACATTAATAGGCTGTTGATGATGACATAAGAGGAAGTCTGAAAGTGGTGCCGGTGAAAGGTCCATTAGTTTTTATTTATTTGTTTCTATTTTTATGTTTGTTTCAGTCCCGTACTAACCCGACAAGAACCACGTGGTGTCGAAGAATTTAATTTGCGATCTTGATTAATTAACATTACATTCATGTTTTTATTTTTTTACTCTGCACACTTGTTTTTCCAATTCATAGTCGACATCAGCTTTAATTGCCATTAAACAAAAATAGAATAGAACAGAAAATCTATCTGACGGACTAATTTGATTTTATTTGTTAATAACCCTATTAGTGCGTCGGCTAGTTTTTCAAAAACTAATGGACACGTATGCTTTTTTCACTTAAACAAAAAATTAAGACAATACAGTGCTTCGAAAAGTCGCGTCAAGTCGTGTGACGTCACAAGGTCAGTACTTTTTTTACCCACAAAGTGACGTCAAAAGCCCCCACTCATGATCTTTGACACGCTTTATTTTCGTCAATTCTTATTAATTTGATAATGTTCTATCAAATTAATAAGAATTGACGATAATAAAAACACGTATCCAATATTTTTCGATAATCTATCAGACGAATAAATTAGATTTTTTTGGTGAAATACCCTATTGGGATAAGAGCAAGAGTATGTTGATAAATTTGTACGTAGCAGCCACGGACTCTGGATTATTGCCCGATTGATGCCAATAGGTTCGCGCCCCTTAAACATGGGACTTAAACATAACTGGCAAAATTTGTGTACTATAAGGTACACCTCTGCCTACCCTTTAGGGATTACAGGCGTGATGTTACGTATGTGCGTTGATGTCTCTAGATTGAACAAATTGAAAGAAAACTAGTTAAAAAACGAATTATTCCTGTGTTTTTTTTATAGCGACGTCAAGTTATACCAAAGGATATTTTGTTATTTTACGTTTTCATTTAAGCGTTTGAAGTAATTCTTTAAGTGTGAATTTCTTCAGCAAGACCGTAGGTTAAACATAAACTAAAAGAAATAAATAAGTCGTCTAACAATAATGTATAAAGAAGCAATTTAGCATCACGGAGTGTTTACCTAGCTAATTATGTATTTCTAAGAACAAAAGAAATTACTTTTATTTACAAAAGCGCTGTCTTAAGCACTAATATGTATGTGCTTTTAAAGGTAACTTCTAATCTCTTGATTGTAATTTTACATAATTATGATCATACTATTTTAGGTTCCCATACAATAGGAATGTTTCCTGAATAAAAAAAATATTCTAATTAAACCGTCTGTTAGATTATGTTTTTTGTTTTGATGATATTAATAAAAATTGACCAAAATAAAACGTATCAAAGATAGTGAGTAGGGTCTTGTGGCGTTGCTTTCTAGTAAAAAATGTATCAAAATGTGTATTGTTATTAATGATATTCATATATTTCAGGAAACTTCCCTGAATAAAAATAGATTACAAATACAAATTACAAGAAATATTAAAATACATTAGATTACTATCGTCTTCATTTTTTGTTAACGTGAAAAAAGAAAGAATATTGTGTCCAATACTTTTTGGAAATCTATCGGACGGACTAATTAGATTTTTTTGTCAACTGCCCTACCAAGAATTACATCTATAAACAAAGTTGCGTTAGTTATTTCACGAGATTATCACCCTTGAATCTTCTTAACTAGGTATACACCGTGAAATCGAAATCGTTGTGTTCCTGCAGCAAAATGGTTGTCGCAAGCTGGGTGCCTACCGGCCGCGCGGCCGTTGACCCGCGTGCTTTTCAATCAGCTGGTAACTTATCCTTGAAAATAATAAGCTTTAACCCTACAAGTTATTTAAATTTTCCCTTCATACTTTTACATGCAATTCGAGTACTACGTGAGTACTACCTACAAGTTACATTTAGAGCTATTATTAATTCTCACGTTTTCGAGTTGATGAATTCTATTAATCTGGGGGCACGGTAGTGCCCCCGCCAAGTCGAGCAATAAAGCGGCACGGCCGTACCATCTTTTTCTCGACCCAGTTCAGGCCATTTTCGACCTCCTATAACTTCGTTTTGGGCGATGATGCGATGGCCAATGTGATGGCCAGCTATTACAATGGCCTGTTTAACATTGGCGAATGTGATGGCTAAGTCAATCCATTTATTTAAAGCTTCAAAGGTTTTTAAGTAGGGACTGAATATATTACATGGATCACTTGGTATTACATGGATCTCACTACTTTTTACGGTAAAAGAACTGAGTTGCGCGGTTTGGCTTTTTTTACAAGTTTCATTTTAAGTGGTATATTATAAACGCGAAAGTTTGTAAGTATGTATGTATGAATGGATGGATGTTTGTTACTCTTTCACGCAAAAACTACTGAACTGATTTGAATAAAATTTGGTACACAGAGAGTTTATAACCTGGATTAACACATAGGATAGTTTTTATCCCAATTTTATCTTCCCGTGGGATAATTTTCGAGTTGTAGCGGGCGAAGCCGCTGGCAACATCAAGTGTTTTTCTAATTATTTTAAAACAAAAACATCCTTCCTTTTTTTACTTTTAAGGTACTCCTTAAGGCAAGGCGTTGAATACAGTTGGTAACAAGTATATTAATATCCTTTTCTTTACATTTATTCTAGAAGAAATTAATTCCCACATAACCGTTTTTATCCTTTTTGGCTTCGAGGCAAAAATAAAAAGTATTTATTTCTCTGAACTCTTTGTACGTAGAAAAGACTTATTACTTTTGTAAATCTCAAAGAAAGCGAAACGAACGTAGCTTCGTCTAATAATTGTGCTATAAATAAAGTAGAAAAGTGTTTTGTTTTTGTATGTACACATATAAATAAAATCTACTGCTGAGTATCAATTCTTTGATTGAATTCACAGAGTATCATAAAATATGTTAGGTTTTTTTATTAAAAAATTCTCAGTTGAATCCAGTAAAACTGGAAGCTGACCCCGACATGGTTCGAAATAGCTTAGGCAAATGATGATGATTATGAATTTCTTAGTCCGTTTCTGTGTGCAGATGACAGCAAAAGGCTCACCCTCTATTCCATAAAACTTGAATACTTATAACTAGGGAAATGAGGGTGTTTTATAAGTACACCTTTTTGTTTAGGGTGGGCAATCATCAAATGATGCCGATGACCCCGTTCTGGGTGGAGTGGAAGGGAGGGTCAGACTGATACTGACTAAAAACCATCAATGTTCCTTCTTACCCCTTGGTGTCCGGGGTCGCGGTATCTCTTTCGAACAACCCACAGAAAAGTACACCTCTGGCTAACTCTTCTATGAATTGTAGGCACGATGTCACGTTATGATTCTTAAATGGGTTGAAAAGTTATAACAAGTCTTGTGCAATACTTACAATAAATTACAAAATCCAGTATGTTAGAAAATTGAAAACGAAGTTTTATTAAACTTATTGAATTTCAATATTCAAAGTACTTTTTTCTTCCGACCTAGATCTTGATTTTTATTTAACCACTGTTGTTTTTGCTTTTTTGTCAATTCAGTATCAAGACAAGTTGGGAAATCATCATCTGCCTAGCCTTTTTCCCAACTATATTGGGGTCGGCTTCCAGTCTAACCGGATGCAGCTGAATACCAGTATTTTACATGGAGCGACTGCCTATCTGACCTCCACAACCCAGTTCATACTAGGTAATACGATACCCTTTGGTAAGACTGGATGTCAGACTTTCAGGTCACTGACTACCCGTAACGACTGCCAAAGATCTATATATGGCACCCGGGACCAACAGCTTAACGTGCTTTCCGAGGCACGGAGGAAACTCGGTATGTAATGGGCGGTCACCCATTCACAGATCGACCTAGGCAAGCGCAGCTTAACCTAAAGATCGACCCGAGTGGCAGTTCTTATTAAGCCACGAGCTCCTCAAGCTCCTCAACAAGTTGGGAAATACGAATTTAAATGAATGGTACAATTATAACTTTAGTTTATAAAGTTTACGACGAAAACTTTGCGAAACAAGTCGCCAAGTTTTGTGAATAGCATTACTTGAAAAGGTCCTGAGGGCAAAGTGACATCGGTAAGGTAAGGAGTGGCTTGAGAGGCGCCACAGCGCCCTCACCTTCCGTCTGACGCAGGTCCTCACCAGACACGGTTGTTTCGGGAGGTACCTGCACCGAATCAGGCGGGAGGAAACGCCCGGATGCCACCATTGTGAGGATCGGCCGGAGGACACGGTGGAGCACACAGTGGAGGTGTACCCCGCTTGGGCGGAGCCCCGCCGTGTTCTCGTAGCGGCGATCGGCGGCGGCGACCTCTCGCGCCCGGCCCTGGTGCAAGCCATGGTCCGGGGCGAGGAGGAATGGGACGCCGTCGCCTCCTTCTGCGAAGCAGTGATGCTGGCGAAGGAGGTGGCGGAACGCGAGAGGGAGAGAACCTCTCGTCCCAGCCGCCGCGGGAGGCGCTCCGGGCGTCGGGGGTCCCGCGATGACCTCCGGCCACCGTAGACGCGGGCCTGTGGACGGTGAGTGATGGGCTAACTCGCCGTCCGTCCGTCTCACGACGAAAACAGGCCGTGTCGACGGCGCGTTCGTGTTCCACGCGCGCCTCAAAGAGATGTCAGCAACATGGGAGGGGCCCGAAAGGGCCGACGCCTGTCGGGGCTGCGGGTAGTCCTCTGGTTATCGCGGCCTCGACATAGAGGGCGAAGAAGGAACATGGGTGGTTTTTAGTCAGTAGAAGTCTGACACTCCCTTTCGCTCTGCCCAAGAGCGGGAGGGGTTATTCGATGATTTTACACCCACCAAAAAAAAAAAAAAAAAATGGCAAAGTGACATCCCGTCGGGGCCGCGGGTTGTACACTAGTTATCGCGACCTCGACATAGAGGGCTAAGAAGGAACATGGGTGGTTTTTAGTCAGTAGAAGTCTGACACTCCCTTTCGCTCTGCCCAAGAGCGGGAGGGGTTAATCGATGATTTTCCACCCGCCAAAAAAAAAAAATAGGGCAAAGTGACATTTCAATAAGTTAAGATGATGAAAAAAGTAAACTTGTGTAGAACTGACTAAGTTATCGTAATGTCCTCGTCATTGAAAGAAGCTATTAAACAAAATATGACATGTTTTGAAAGGTATTGTCACTTTGTCTACAGGCTTCCTTTGGAACATTAACACTATTCTTATTATAACAATGTTTATTTAATCAAAATAACAATATTAACATCAAATCAAATAGTAATTTCTAATAGTGCACTTGACTTAACTTCCTCTTCTTCCTCTTCTTCTTAACTTTCTCTTTCTTCTTCTTGACTCATTGTGTGATGTCGCAATCAGCTGCTGTGTCTGTGTGCAATGTGTATGTTAATTATGGCGTGTTGTGGTCGGATCATTTTCCCGTGATATGTGAATGTAAACTAGAACGTTTGACTCCTCTTAGAATTATGTCGAGTGTTACTGATAATCGGGTCACGTGGGGAGAACGTACCGCAGACGACATCACACAATATAGGGCTGAATGTCATAAACGGCTCAGATTTATTGACTTTCCGACTGAATTTCAAATGTGTAGTGATCTGTATTGTCATGACCCAACTCACAGCTCAGTTATTGACAAAATGTACTCCGACATCGTGCTTGCATTATCACAGGCTGCGCGGGGGGAGCGGCGAGGCAAGCGTATGCAGAGTAAACGTCCACCTAGAACCATTGTTGGATGGAGTAAAATTGTGAGCGACAGTCACGGGGCGGCTAGGGCGAGTTTTCGGGAATGGGTGTTGTGCGGTAGTCCTACCTCTGGTACTATGTTTACTAAAATGTGTGAGACCAGAAAGATATTTAAATCTCGGTTAAAATGGTGTCAGAACCATCAGAACCAGCTACAAATGAATGTTCTGGCAGCCAAGCATAGCACGAAAGACTTCAAGGGGTTCTGGAAAAGTACCAATCGTTTGAGGATGCGCCCTGGTCTTCCCGTGAGTGTTGACGGTACGAGCGATTTGAAAGGTATAGCCGATAAATTTAAAAACAGCTTTATTGTTAGGTCACCGCTAGGACCGTCCTCATCACGGGGGCGGGGGGGTGTGAGTGGGGAGTATGTTAATACTAGGATCTCTGCCAGGGATGTGTCAATGGCAGTAAAATTGATTTCTCATGGGAAATCGCCTGGTCATGACGGATTGGGTGTGGAACATATTCAACATGCTGGGCCTCATATGTGTAGGGTGTTGGCTATGTTCTACAACTTCTGTATTTCTCACTCATACCTGCCGGCTGATATGTTAAGGTCGGTCGTAGTGCCGGTGGTAAAAAATAGGGCAGGTGATTTGTCGGATATATCAAATTATAGACCTATTTCTCTAGCAACAATAGTTGCAAAAGTGTTTGACAGCATTCTTAATACACAATTAAACAAATACATAAAGTTGCACGATAATCAGTTCGGGTTTCGGCCGGGTTTGTCTACTGAAGCTGCAATATTGTGTCTTAAGAGTGCTGTTAGATACTATACCGACAGAAGCACATCGGTGTACGCGTGCTTCCTCGATCTTTCCAAAGCCTTTGACCTGGTCTCATATGATATCTTGTGGAATAAGATGAAATCATCCCAGATACCGTGTGAACTTATAAACATCTTTCAGTATTGGTACGGGAACCAGGTGAACAACGTAAAGTGGGCGGGCACGTTGTCGGACCCATATAGGTTGGAATGTGGGGTGAGGCAGGGAGGGTTGAGCTCCCCCTCCATTTTCAACCTGTATGTAAATGGACTGGTCGAGGCGCTCAGCGAGCAGCATATCGGTTGTCATATAGATGGCGTCTGTTTTAATAATATCAGCTACGCGGACGATATGGTGCTGCTGAGCGCCTCGGTCTGTGGACTCAGGAAACTGTTGAGTATTTGTGAGGACTACGCAGCCGTTCACGGGCTGCGTTATAATGTAGTTAAGAGTAAGTGCATGGTTTTTCAAGGTGGCTCTAGGCAAGTGCGAGATATCCCACCCGTAAATTTAAATGGCGCACCCTTGGAAAGGGTGGATATCTTCAAATACTTAGGACATTTCGTGACGCCTACTTTGAAAGATGATGCGGACATTGAACGGGAGCGGAGGGCGCTGGCGGTCAGAGCGAACATGGTTATCCGCAGGTTTGCACGGTGCTCAAAGGAGGTTAAAATAACTCTTTTTAGAGCCTACTGCACTACACTGTACACGTGCAGCTTGTGGACTAGCTATACGCAAAAGTCTTACAGCGCCCTTCGTGTCCAGTTCAACAACGCGTTCAGGATGATGTTGGCGCTCCCCCGCTATTGCAGTGCATCGACTATGTTTGCACGCGCGCGTGTGGATTGTTTCCACGCCATTATGCGCAAGAGAGGCACGTCACTGGTGCGGCGAGTGCGGGGGAGCGCTAACAACATGCTGGCTGCGCTCGCTGGAAGACTTGATTGCGCCATTATCTCCCACTGTTGTAAGCGACATGTGGCAGGTTGATGCAATTGACGTAAGCTATATTTTATTGACTAACTATATAGAATTTAATATGACTATGAATGACTATGAATGAAAATTTTTATTGTATTTAATTTTATTTTGTGTATGTAATGTAATGTGACTGTTAAATGTATTTGAATTATGATATGAGTCAGTGATACTCGAATTAAATGATTTTATTATTTTATTATTTATTATTTAATGCTAGTTAACAATACAGATACGTGTTGTAACCAGCACCCTTACTAAGTTATGAAATAACTTGTATTAAAGTTAGTGGTGCAAGCCACCAAACAATTTCAGACAGAACAAGTGTTTAAACTAAAGTTAACATAAAATGACCATAAAGATAACAATATAAAATATCATAATTGCAGAATTTTGAAAATACAATCGATATAATATTTGATTTTCTTGACATTTAGATAATTCGTGGGTGGGAGTGTGTGTGAGAGAGGGTGTGTAATAATGATGGTGTGTGTTGTGTCGGGACACAATATGTGCTATGTTCACGGTGAAAGGGTTTAGGGTGGGTTATTTTCAGGTAAAAGCAAGCGTTCCGTTTCCAAGCGTATTTGTAAGTAGGAAATTTGTCACAGATTTCTTGATGTCGAAAGAGAGTAAATTCTCAATCTCCTATTGAGTTAATTATATAATTGTGGCCCTTGGAAACAAAGAAACCGCTTCGTGAATGAGCACTTAGTGATAGTGACATTAGGGGTATATTTGTGTTGTATAAGGACTGTATTAAGAATAAAGAGTTGTCTGTCAGAATGTACTTTGCAATGTTTATATAATTTTTATTCTTCGGTTGGGAAAAGCATAGGATGAAATTTAATGTCCTACTCTTTAACACGGCTCTTTAGACCCTCTTTATAAGTTTCAGCATACTGGTCTTAAGTGCACTACCCCAGGTGAAAACACAATGTGATAGGAGTTAAAGTGCAGAAACTGCAGAGGGCGAGGTAGACCCTTTTGACAATCCGTGCTTAAGAAAATAAGGTTTCTAACCCTTGCTGTCAGCAGCTCTACGTGGGCTGATTGTTATCAAGAGACACTCCTAAGTATTTATCTTCATATCCTCAAGGTTTCCCGGCACATTTCCAGGACGTACAAAAAAAAACACACTGAAAGAAAATTTGAAGAACAAACTTACCTCAAGCGGTATTACTCCAAGAGTAACACAGACATCAGCAATCGCCAGATGGGTCATCATCAGATCGACCCTGGACTTCCTTCTTCTCGACCTGGCCAGGCTGACCAGGACAGCCACATTGCCTACTCCTCCCACAGCCAGTAAGATGCTATAGATCACCAGCACTGGACCCTGATCACGGAGAACAGTCTCCGTGATGTTGGAACTGGAGGTGGTCGCTCCATCGAAGTAGTCCCAGAATTTCTTATCAATCTCTGAGGTCGTGAGTAGAGGAAGCTCTTCCTCATAATCGTAGTTGTGTATCATTTTCGGCATTTTTGCTCACATGTTTGTTTTAGAGCAGGTCTAAAAAGTTTCGTTTAGTTGAAAACTTTTTTGTTTTGAAGTTTTAAAATACACTTTGCACACACAGAACTATTTGCTATTTATTTTTGTAAGAGAAGAAAGTTTTAATTATATTAAATATCATTTAAAAAAAATTAAGTTCAAAAATGTTTTACGCATAATTTAATTTTAATCAAACACTCATTAAATAACTCTTGTCTTTTTATTAAAATAAAAAGCACAGTGTCCTTAATGAACTAAAATACACACATTTATAAAAACCCTGAATTATTTTTAGCACGAAAAGTTCGTAACAAACTTCGCGGAGTTTCGCGGTATGCGAGAACGCGTCTGGCCTACGCGGCTACGCTGCTACGACTACCGCTACGGAGCTACGGCGTAGACCCACAAAAGTTTTGAAACCGCATTTTATATGTTTGTGTTTGATAATAAGGTGTGTTCGTAAGGCTTTGAACGTTAGAGAGTTGTTTTGATATTATTTTTATTTTCTGTTTTCTTCTTAATAAAAAAAAATTATGTAAGCATGCGATTTTTTTGTAGTTGTTTTGTTTTCTAGGACTATTATATAATACTTCTGTTTTATACATAGAACTTAAACTCACATCAGTTTTTACTATAAGGATAGAGATAAATGTCAGCGCGCCAATAGGGATGTTTACTGACTTAAAAAAATGTGATTCTTATTAGTACGTCTGTTAGATTATCGAAAAATATTGGATACGTATTATTTGTTTTACCAAATCAATAAAAATTGACGAAGATAAAACGCGTCAAAGATTTGAGTGGGGGTTGGTGACGTCACTGACCTCAAAAAAATGTCATACTAATGGCTTAGATTATGACGTCACACGAGTTTTCAAAGCACTGTATCGTCTTCATTGTTTGTTTACGTGCACAAAGAAAAAATACGTGTCCAATATTTTTTGGTAATTTATAAGATGGACTAATTAGATTTTTTTTGTTAACATCCGTATTTTGCTGCTATCTACCTTAATATTATAAAGAGGAAATATTTGTTTGTCTGTTTGTTTGTAACGAATAGGCTCCGAAAGTACTAGACCGATTTAAAAAAATCTTTCACCGTTGGGAAGCTACACTATCAGCGGGTGACATAAGCTACTTTTTATCCCTGTATTCCCACGGGAACGGGAACTACGCGGGTGAAACCGCGTGACGTCCGCTAGTGTACTATAAAGTAAATCACCTCTGCCTCACTCTTCGAGGATTACAGGAGTGATGATGATGACGATGATGATGATGTTATGTGTAAGCAACTAAAGGTTTGAGCGTCGATAATGTCATTGTAATAAAATATCTTCATCTACACGATGATAAATATAGTATGACTAGTTTAATAGTACGACATACTGTTTTTATAATTTTGCCGGAAAAATTCAACACCTTTGAATTAATTTGCCCAACCCCTGATCTAACCCGGGACCTCATGATCAGCAGTCGCAATTGTGACCACTGGACCGTGGCAGTCATTTAATTGTACACCCATAAATTTTGGTAATAAAACTCTCTAGCCCAGACCACTAATGCGATGAGCGCAATTCATTTGCATGAATTGCGCTCATCGCATACAGACGTGCACATCAATGCAATACAAAAATAAATAAATTAACGTTTGCTATAAATTCTGACCCAGTTTAAGTGCATTAAGCTTGATATATACAAATCGGTGTAGTAAGCGGTTTTAACTCGACAGAATGGACTAACTCGATTATAAAGAGTATATTATAATCTGGAAAATGGACATCAGCCCCTTCAACCAAAGGAGTGGGATGACGCCACGCAGCCCTCCGTCGACACCATCACCGAGACCACCTCAACAAGCCATGCAGCACCAAGAAGAAGCCGTTGAACCAGTTTCTACGCCGGAGATTCAGAACTGGTTGGGGACTATTCATCAATACTTGAATGAGGTATGTGCTATATCATCAGAGGGGAAACTGAATACTGAGCAGAAGCAAAGAGTTAACAATCTCTGCCGTAAAGTTGGACATGGTGTTTCTCAATTGGCTGTTCAATACCAGTCACTAAAATCAAAAGCCTTTTTTTTTTTTTTTTTGGTGGGTGTAAAATCATCGAATAACCCCTCCCGCTCTTGGGCAGAGCGAAAGGGAGTGTCAGACTTCTACTGACTAAAAACCACCCATGTTCCTTCTTCGCCCTCTATGTCGAGGCCGCGATAACCAGAGGACTACCCGCAGCCCCGACAGGCGTCGGCCCTTTCGGGCCCCTCCCATGTTGCTGACATCTCTTTGAGGCGCGCGTGGAACACGAACGCGCCGTCGACACGGCCTGTTTTCGTCGTGAGACGGACGGACGGCGAGTTAGCCCATCACTCACCGTCCACAGGCCCGCGTCTACGGTGGCCGGAGGTCATCGCGGGACCCCCGACGCCCGGAGCGCCTCCCGCGGCGGCTGGGACGAGAGGTTCTCTCCCTCTCGCGTTCCGCCACCTCCTTCGCCAGCATCACTGCTTCGCAGAAGGAGGCGACGGCGTCCCATTCCTCCTAAAATCAAAAGCCTTACAAACACAAACGGCCCTGATAACGATGACTGAATCCCGAGACCTAGCGGACTGTCTCTCCGAGATGAACCGCACCATTCAAGAGTCCTGTGCGAAACAAGCTGCAAGTACTCAGGCAACTTCTACAACTTTTGCCGAAATGGTGAAGAAGGGGTCCAGCAGTTTTATTCGTCCAAATAATCTTAGCTCCGTGGCGATTTTTCCAAGCGACAACTCAAAGACCAGTGATGAGACCAAGAAAATGATACAGAAGATCATATGCCCTGGTGAAATGAAACTGAAAGTACGAGGCGTCCGTAAAATAGGTAAAGGAGGACTTATCATCAGCACTGAGACCAAGGATGACCTAGAAAAACTCAAGAAAACAGTTCAAACCGCTTCGTCAGGCCTTACCGTCGACGAACCTCGAAAGCGCAAACCTCGCATTATTGTTATTGGAGTTCCCGCATCAATGACCGAAAACGAGGTTTATAAATGCATCTACGAGCAGAACATAACGGAAAAACTGCCCATGAACCTAGATACATTTCTCAGTTCAATTAAGCTTAGCCATAAATCTGGCAGGAAAGATGCTGAGAACTGTAACTATATAATAGAAGTTTCACCCGTCATTCGCAAGGCCCTCATCACTCAGGACAGGTTATTTATAAACTGGACGTCCTGCCCGGTACGAGACTTCACACTAGTAACGAGATGTTACCTGTGCCACCAGTACGGTCATGCAGCTAAGACTTGTAAGGTCGATGTCCCTACTTGTGCCCATTGCGGAGAAGAAGGACATACCAGCGAAGACTGCGGGAAAAAATCCGATAATCCAAAGTGTGCCACCTGTATGCGCTTTAAAAAACAAGCAAACCACAAGACGGGAGATGCCGCATGTCCGGCTAAACAAGCTGCCGAATACAGGTATATTAACTCAATTGACTATGAAGGCGCCTAAGAGCGCCACAAATTTTTTATAAATCTTAGACTTAATTTTTTTATTTGTTGTTACTTTTAAATAGAATGGAAATTAATTTAATTACAGACATAGACAATTCACTTTTAACTGAGTCAAAGTCATGTGAGGTTGAGGACTGCAAGCAATATCTTTCCCAGTATCAAAAGTCACTAACCATACTAACCCAAAACATACGTAGTGTTTATAAGAACATGGATAGCTTTAATATTTTTCTCCATAGGCTTAACTTTAATTGTGACATTATAGTGCTAACAGAGTGCTGGCTATCTAAGCGCCACGATAATCTACCGGTGATACCAGGATACAACTTAATGTACACTAAAATTAACCATAATCAAAATGATGGTGTTGTTGTATTTGCTAAAGAATCATTAAGGGTTAAAGTCGAAGAACCTACTCTAGAAGACTGTATTAGTAATTGCCATATCATCAAAATTGGTACAACCACAGCGATTATAGCTTTGTATAGATCACCTTCCGCTAGAAACTTAACCTCTTTCAACAGTTCCCTTAACCAGATCCTTCCAGCCTTAAGCCCATTTAAGAACGTTATACTAACAGGCGATATTAACATTAACATTGGCTCAGAAAACTGCGATACAGGGACTGAAGATTACCTTAACATCTGCTCATACCATGGTTTTTTGCCTGCTCACACATTACCTACTCATCAGAGTGGTTCTTGCCTCGACCATATGATGATCAAAACCAGCTATTCATGTATTACGCTTGTTACTAACTCAACAATAACCGACCACCATTCCGTCATACTAGCCGTAAATTTAACGCTGCCTAAGCAAAATCGACCCCAGACAAAGTCCAAATTAAACATAAATAAACTCGAATATGATTTACGCAACATTGACTATAGCGTAGTTTACAATACTGCTGACGCTAACTCGTCTTTATCATACTTAATAAAACATGCCCAACAAGCAATATTGAGTAATACGACAGCTGTGACGGTAAATAATCGTCTTCGTAATATTAAGCCTTGGATTACTTCTGGACTAATTCGCTGTATAAGACACAGAGATAAACTTCATCAGAAAACTAAGAAATACCCTGATAATTTAATCATTCTAACGACCTATAAAAGATACAGGAATTTTTGCAACAATCTGTTGAAGAAGCTTAAAAATAATTACGATAAAAATGAGTTAAATAAAGCAGGTAACAATAGCAAACAAATTTGGAAACATGTTAAAAACGTCACCTACATGGCTAAACAACGTGAATCAAATTCGAGATTATTGCTTACTAATCCTATAACAGATATCCGCCAATATAGTGAATATTTTTTTTGTAAATGTTGGGAAAACTTTGGCCAAACAGATTTCAAAACATTGTGCCCAACCAACTTTCCAAAAATTTAACAACAGCCTGAAATCATTTGCGATGTTGGATACTGACGAAGACGAAGTATCCCGAATCATATCTAATCTTAAAGACGACTGTGCAGTTGGATGGGATAATATAAGCAACAAGATCCTTAAACTCTTTAAGCATATATTGTTATCTCCCTTAACCCATATATTTCGAATCTGTCTTTGCGAAGGAATTTTCCCTAAATGCCTAAAAAAGGCAGTTGTTATCCCTATATTTAAATCTGGAGACAAGGACTTGGTTAATAACTATAGGCCAATATCATTACTACCCTCAATCTCGAAAATACTCGAGAAAATAATAAACAATAGACTAGTTAATTATCTAGAAAAAAACAACTTCTTGTCACCTGCGCAATTTGGGTTCAGAGCCAAATTATCGACCGCTGATGCGGTGCATAGCCTGACCGATTACGTCTCAGAAGAGCTAGACAAAGGAAGCCAGGTTTTGGGAGTCTTCCTTGATTTAGCGAAAGCTTTTGATACTGTCTCTGTTTCACTACTTCTAAGAAAATTAGAGGCCATAGGTATAAGGGGAACGACGCTGACATTACTTACTGACTACCTTGACGACCGATATCAATGTGTTAAGATTGACGACTTTACGAGCGACGAGCAGAAAAATACTGGAATTGGTGTTCCCCAGGGGAGTATATTGGGCCCTACCTTATTCCTGGTATATATTAACGACTTGTGTAAGCTAAATATAAAGCACGGCAGAATCATATCATATGCAGATGACACGGCGCTAATATTTTCTGCTAAAAACAGTAGCGAACTATACATATGAAAACGTTCAACTCGGTTTTAATACTGTAACTGATTGGCTTCAAAGCAATTTACTAACACTAAATGCTGACAAGACAAAATATATCCACTTTTCCATTCGCAAGTCTCAACTTAACACTACTGACTTTCATATAATATTATGTGCCCATCAATGTGGTAACCCGTCAGTCAACATATGCAATAATTGTCCTACTATCCTCAAAACCTGTACCATTAAATACCTCGGGGTTATAATAGATGACACTCTCTCCTTTAGGTATCATATTGAATGTCTAGTTAAAAGAGTGCGAAAATTAGTATATGTATTTAAAAAAATACGAACGTTTGCAGACCCCCAATTAATCACACATGTTTATTTTGCCCTATGTCAATGTATAATTAATTACTGTATCACTTCATGGGGTGGTTCGTCAAAAACGATCCTGCTTCCTCTTGAAAGAGCTCAAAGAGCAATTTTAAAGATAGCAAACTTCCTTCCCTTTTTCTTTCCTACAGCTGACCTATATAAATCCTGCAATGTGCTGACTGTGCGCCAGCTTTTCATTATGCACCTAGTATTAAAATAGCACACCATGCTCACGTATAATGCTGACATTACTAACAAGAGACGGAATGATATAGTATGCATTTCTAATGTTATATCCAAACACGCGTTTGCCGAAAAATTATTTTCATTTTTAGGCCCATTTTTGTACAATAGATTAAACAGAAAACTAAGTATGTATAAGTTAAACTATTTTAGCTGTAAACAATCAGTAATTACCTTTTTACAACCCTTAACTTATGCACAGACAGAAGATCTACTTGTTGTCTGCAAGTAAACTGCTTATACCGTTTTCCTATCTGTAGTTTATATAATACATGTAAGTTTTTAATAAGTTTAGTATTTTATTATATTTACACTAAATGTTAATTTATTTGTTTTAAGTAGTTAAGTATGTACTTGTAGCCTGAAACACAGGTTCAACCTAGTTCAGGCAAAAAAGAAACTGTGCTCTATTATAACTAGTTATTATTTTATTGTAAATGTGCCACTTCTTATAAATAAACGATTATTATTATTATTAATAATCTTAGGAACAATAGAAGAAAGAGCTTTAAAGTCAAAACTTGAAATAAATCCAACCATCTGGTATTCTATTCCAACATTGAAACTTACTGAAGCGTATTTTATTACTAAAACCAAATGGCTCCTCTTGAAAACATTTATCTATTAGCGAAATGAACATTTAAATTCCTCAAGAACAGTTCGAACACTCATTTACAAGTAGTTTTCACTTTGCTCACCATCCGTCCGTCTTATGGAGCTGCAGGTTGTTCAAAAGAGATACTGCGGCCTCGGACACGAAGGGCTAAGAAGGAACATGGGTGGTTCTTAGTCTGTATAAGTCTGACACTCCCATTCACTCCGCCGAGAGTGGGAGGAGTCATTTGGCTTTCTTTAAAAGGAAACGTTTGTCACTAGCTGTTAGAATTATGCAGTACGTATGTTATAGCATGCCCATTGCAGGTTTCAATATGTCCCTCGTTTAAACTATATGTTAGTTTAAACGAGGGACATATTGAAACCTGCAATGGGCATGCTTACGTGATACCTACTAATAATAATGTAAATAAAAAAACACTAGTAAATAACAGACAGAACCACACCAAATATTTCGGAAAAGTATAGCAATCCTTGCGCTTATCACATGAAATGTGCGCGGGTCAACGACTTTAAGTTATAAATAATCCATTTTCCTTTTTTATTTTAAAATTACTGGCGTAGGACAATGGCGAAAAAGAAACGTCTAATAAAGTGAGGTCTGGAGAGTGCGCGGGACCATGGCACAATTACGTTACAAATTAACGTTATAGTTTCTTACATATTTGGGACTAGAATCGAATATTAAATACCTTCCCTCAATAAGTCCACCCGTTTAACCTGATATACTGTATCTTACTGATAACGTCTTGATTGCCATAAACTCTAATCGCAATACCCATAGAGTAAGGCAAAAGTGCTCCATACAATGGGGGTGGGCCTATTGCCATCAACCGTACACAAACCTAGGCTCTGTGGCTGTTCGGTTGTTCTGAGCGGTTGGCTGCTGCGCTACGTGTCGCGGTTTTGATTCCCGCACAGAACAAATATTTGTATGGCGTACAGGTAATTGTTCCGGGTCTGACTGTTAGCGTATTTTTTAAATGTTTATAAACGCACCCACAAAATATGAGAAATTTTTAGTGTGCAACAATAATAGCAAGAATTTACATGACACGCTAGTTGACGAAAATTTTAAGTTAATGAACAAAAGTAAAATAAGTATCCATAAATGAACATAATTAACTTTACTTATAAAATAAAAATAAAAAACTGTTAAAAAACTAAAAAACCCGACTGAAAAAACTGGAAAGGAAGAAACAAGCACATTTAAATTATACAAAACTTGGAAGCAGGCGGGGTTCATTCTATTTTCATTTTATAATTTAATTATTGACCCGCCCCGGCTTCGCACGGGTGTGAAAAAGATACTAAAACCTTCCTCTTGAATCACTATCTATTAAAAAAAAACCGCATCAAAATCCGTTACGAAGTTTTAAAGATTTAAGCATACATAGGGATATAGGGACAGAGAAAGCGACTTTGTTTTATACTATGTAGTGATATTCAAATGAACCCCGCCTGCTTCCAAGTTTTGTTTAATTTAAATGTGCTTGTTTTTTGCTTTTCAGATTTTTCAGTCGGGGTTTTTAGTTTTTTATTTGTTTTTTTTTATTTACAATTTTTTAGTTCTTTGGTGTTTGTTCTTTCGTTGGTCGCGTTAAAATCCTCGCAGATGATTTAACTTTTGTGTTTGTTTATAGGATTTGTGACTTTGAATTTATTTTAAACATAAAAGTGTTTTATATTTTTGTAATCTCCTTTTAAAACCCTTCATTTTGATACCCTACTCGAAGGTAATGGAAAAACTTTTTTTTTAATCCGCGATATGTCCCCCAAAATCAACAAATTTATTTGTTTATTTTTATTTTAATGTAACCAGTGTCACTCGCACCATCAAGACAAATCTACCGACGTATATTTTATTCAAACCCCTTCATCCGTTTAGGACTTATGAGGGAACAAAGAAACGGACATACATACATACACGCCAAACACAAAACCTTCCTTTTGGGCTTCGCCGCAGTCGGGAAAAAAATAAGTTTAAAAACTAAAACCCGACTACGAATAAAAACTCAGACTAATAAAACCGCGGTCTTAAAAGTATTAAACAAGAAAAATCGCCCAGTAAGTAGATAATTTAATAATTATTATAGAGGACAGCCGTAGTCACATGCCACTGATACCTGATGCGCCTTCATGGCGTTCTCATTGATACAGAAGTCAGCTGCTAGTTGCCAATAGCAAGGTGGCATGCGACTAGGCGCTACGGTGGAACATACAAACATACATAGACTGCCAAAATCATTACCCTTCCTTTTGGCTACGCCGTAGTTGGGTAATAAATCTAACGGTAACGCCAGTTTTCAAAGGGGCTTTGTTAAAAAGCCGATAAACTATGACAAAGCGAACCTTATGTTTAATAACAAAAGGAACAAGCACAAATATTTGAGTTACTACGGCTTCAGGGTAAATCCTGGCTAATTGTTGGAAAGCCTTTATGCTAGTTATTGAAAATCAATCTTTGCCTATCGGGCCCCGCGGTACTTAGAAGTCTTAATTACGTCTTCTTAGTATTCGGTAGTCTCAGTCGTCAAGCAGAGGGTGTCCGAAGACGGCCGTTGTTACCGAGGGCAGCCTAGAAAACGCTGGTGTGATGACCTAGAGGCGTTCATTAGAGGTAGGCCTGAGAGGAAACCTTTTATTTTGGGGTGGTGGGAAAATGTGCGTGTGAACTGAGGGACCACACTGGGAATACGCGAAATGAAAATCCTAGGATTTAGTAGTAGAATGTGCGTGTGAACTGAGGGACCACACTGGGAATACGCGTAATGAAAATCCTAGGATTTAGTAGTAGTTTGTGCGTGTGAACTGAGGGACCACACTGGGAATACGCGTAATGAAAATCCTAGGATTTAGTAGTAGTTTGTGCGTGTGAACTGAGGGACCACACTGGGAATACGCGAAATGAAAATCCTAGGATTTAGTAGTAGAATGTGCGTGTGAACTGAGGGACCACACTGGGAATCCAATCACCATGACGCGACACATGATAGATGGAAACCGGTTGCGTAACCACTCTTAAGGACTCAGTTGCATCCTGTCGAGGCTGCGACTTGACATATAGGGCTAAGAAGGAACATGGGTGGTTTTTAGTCAGTAGAAGTCTGACACTCCCTTTCGCTCTGCCAAAGAGCGGGAGGGGTTATTTGATGATTTTCCAACCACCAAAAAATAAAAAGGACTCAGTTGCATTCTCCACAATCACCCATTACATAGTAAATGTTGATATGGTGATAAGATTTGACGAACGTTCCTAAATATAACTTAGTTGTTCATAACATTCAGAATAAATTTATGATAAGGCGTTTTGCAGGCTGAAGCGTATCTAAACAATAACATAACACCACGCCTGTAATCCCGAGGGGTTATGCAGACGTATACCTATTAATACACCCACATTAATGAAACAATATTCGCTTTAATTCTCATAACGTAAAATTTAGCGTTTCCCTAGAAAATAGGATGGATGGAATAGGATGTTGTTTTGTATTCGTGTTAAACGATTTGTTCAGACTTAAGCAAATACAGCGAAAATTGAAGGTTGGCTAACAAGTAGCGCAATATTTCGCGGAAAAGCTCCGAGGGAACCCGAAGTGCTTTGGATCGGTATTGCTTTTATTGTCTTTGATTATGACAGAAATGTATGTTGTGTGGGCGTGATGCGGGGGAATGAGTAAATATGTTGACCGCCCGCGACTCTCATGATGTCGTCGGTCCACCTGGTGGGAGGCCTACCAACGCTGCGTCCGGTTCGTTGTCGCCACTCGAGAACCTTTCTTCCCCATCGGTTGTCGTTTCTTCGAGCGATGTGGCCTGCCCATTGCCATTTCAACTTGCATATTCTGAGAGCTATGTCGGTGACCCTGGTTCTTCGGCGATTTTCCTTATTGCGGATTTTGTCGCACAAAGAAACTCCGAGCATAGTTCTCTCCATGGCTTGTTGCGTGGCTCTAAGCTTCTCTAAGAGTCCAGCAGCTAAGGACCACGAAATCATATATGTATAGGAGTTGAAATTTTAGAACTTTTAGTTACATGTTCTGTGGTTGTAATGCATCCTCGCTGGGACATCGATTACAAGCGTAGAGGTTTATAGTCCCATTGGACCATACTACCGGGTAAAACCATTTATGTCTTATTGTGTTAATCCAGGTTTTAAACTCTCTGTGTCGCCATTGTTGACTCCGCTTTTTAGTAATTGCAGTGGTTTGGGAATAGTTTGGCGGGCTTGTCCCAATTAATAATAAATAAAAAGTAACAAGCTGTGTTCCAAATTTCATCGAAATCCGTTCAGTTGCTTTCACGTGGAAAACAAACATTTATTACATCATGATATATTTTCGCATTCATAAGTAGTAAAGAGAAAAAACAAAGATATGCACGAAAAACATAATCCTTTCCTTGCAGTTGGGTAAAAATAAAAAAATAGTAAGATTGGAAAGTTAAATCGGTCACTTGCTCGTTTTTCGCTGCCTGCCTGCTTGGTCTTTGGACAAAAAAGGCAGATACTCGTATTACCATTTTTTTGTTTGCGTGGGATATCATCAAATGACTCCTCCCGCTCATGGGCAGAGCGGTAGGGATTGTCAAACTTCTACTGACTAAAATCCACCCATGTTCCTTCTTAGCTCTTGTACCGAGACCGCGGTATCTATTTCGAACAACCCGCAGCCCTGACGGGAGGCAGATATTACCATTACAGCTGTATTAGAGGTTCTCATAAACCAAAATCATTCATCTGTTAACTGATAGCACACTAAAAGATATTTTCCGAATGAAAAAATATGTATTTTGTTACGTGTAAGAAAAGAAACAATAGAGATCAATGTCTTCTGAACTGACAGATTAATGTCGTTAGGTAACAAAGCGGAGTTGATAATTATGTTATTTTTCATTACTAATGCTCTGAAAGTAGGTCTTAACATGCCTGCGGAGCGGGTTGAAAGTAAAGCGAAAAGTTCAGCCCTAGGGAGAATCACTTTCAACTGACAGCTGTCAAATTATTAAAAAAAAACTATATCTATTACTTATCACATTTTTATTGAACCAACTTTTTATACAGCCACTAACATACAGCGAGATTTAAAATTAAAATAACATAAAGTTAACATAAGACAATTAAGATAATTAACTTGTAACTATTTCTCTAAAATAACACAGATTTCGGCAAAATCTTGGCCTTTTTAATGATGAACATAAAAATACTGGCTGTAGGTTTAGCTGGAAGACAAAAATAAGAACGGGACAGCGACAATCCGATCAACACTAATATTTTCTTTAGCTTTAATTTATGTTCTTATTTTTACTTTCCTCGTATTTGTAATGAAAAGCACAGTGTTTACCTCGGGTAAATTACTTATTTAGTCCCTCGAACTATTTAGCGCCCTTTTTCATCATCAAATAACTCCTCCCGCTCTTGGGCAGAGCGAAAGGGAGTGTCAGATTTCTACTGACTAAAAACCACCCATGTTCCTTCTTAGCCCTATATGTCAAGGCAGCGGTATCTCTTACAACATCCCGCAGCCCCGACGGGACTCGGCCCCTTCCATGTTGCTGACATCTCTTTCAGGCGCGCGTGGATCACGAATGCGCCGTCAACACGGCCAGTCGTCTTCGTAAGACGGACGGACGGCAAGCTAGCCCATCACTCACCATCCACAGGCCCGCGTCTACGGTGGCCGGAAGCCGTCACGTGGCCCCTGACGCCCGGAGCGTCGCCCGCGGCGGCTGGGACGTGAAGTTCTCTCCCTCTTACGTTCCGCCACCTCCTTCACTAGTATCACTGCTTCGCAGAAGCAGGCGACGGCGTCCCATTCCTCCTCGCCCTGGACCATGGCTTGCACCAGCACCGGACGCGAGAGGCCGCCGCGAGAGAACACGGCGGAACTCCGCCCAAGCAGGGCAGACCTCTACGGTGTGCTCCACCGTGTCCTCCGATCCTCACAGTGGTGACACCCGGGCGTTTCCTCCCGCCTGATTCGGTGCAGGTACCTCCTGAAACAACCATGTCCGGGGAGGACCTGCGTCAAACGGAAGGTGAGGGTGGCTATTTAGTGCCCTCACTACGTTACGGGCGCTAAACCCCGTCTCGGGACTACATAAGTAACTTTCGCCCCTTGTATATATGTTCTTCACCTATGTTTTACAAATAAATAATTCTGATTCTGATTCTGATAACAATGCACTATTGTTTTTGTTTTAGCCAGCATGTTCAACGGAATCTATTCTACGGAAAACTTAGGAAGATTTTTAAATAATTTATTAATGCAAGTTATTTCAAAAATCTGTTTCATGATTGTACGGTTTCCTAAATGGACAGTTCGTATCTACATAGATTTCTAATCAAGAGAATAAGAAAAAACACAAAATAATTACTATAACTGCCGCACAAGCAGTTTACTTTAACAAGCTATTGCATCAAGCTATACATTTCCAATTTTCCAGCATAGCATGGACTCGCTTAATCGTTTTGTATAGGTTTCCTGTACAATGTGAGACTTAAAATAAATACTGAATTGGATTTCATTCCATTTTAAAGAAGAATAGGATTTATCTGCGTCGTCTTTGTCAAATCAAACGTTTTGACAAAGACGGCGACTTTGATTTCAATTTCAAACTGACTACATATTATAATCCCTTTTCAATGAATGTAAGCCGATTAAATTGTACAATTACTCGGTTCTAAGTATTATTATTCCATGAATAAATTAATACTTTTTAAAGAAATAATCATAATTGATACAAAAGCTTATTATTAAAATGTTCATTTGCAACTTGTAGCTTTTTATTTTTCTTTGAATTGATTCTCTTAATCTTTGAGATGAAAATTACTTAAATATCGCAGAAAAACGTTATATTTATATTTTTTTTATGTTTGTTGGGGCTCCGAAACTCCGTCGCTTGCTAAAAGATTTGTTTTTTTTTTGAAAGTGAAATGTATGGGACCATTTGGGAAGTATTTCCCACTTCCCAAATGGTCCCATACATTTTTTATCGATATCGGACAAGCGGTTTTTGAAAAATCAACAAAACTCAAAAAAAATCTACACTTCTTTTATTCGAACGCATAGGCGTTGGCACCGGCACGTGACCTATGGTTTCCTATTGGTCTCATAGTCACCAAGTCGGTATCTGATGATGGAATCTTGGCAAAATCGAGAGAACTCAGACAAATGTACAGCGATTTTGGTATTTTGTCTATAAAAAGCTGATCTGATGGTAGAATGGCTTTTATGTAACGGACATCAATACGACCTCGCAACTTCGGGGATTTAGGGGATTAGAGAGCAGCGGTGGCCCAGTGGTGTCGGCCCCGACTTACGAACAGTAGGTCGTGGGTTCGAATCCAGGCAGGCGCTTTACTTTGTGTAATTTATTTCATTACCGCTGCTCTCAAAACGGTGAAGGAAAAACATCGTGAGGAAACCGGCATGTCTTAGAATAAAAAAAAAAAAATCGAAGACATGTGACATCTACCAACCCGCACTGGGCACGCGTGGTGGATTATAGCCCATCCTTCTCCAAGAGAGGAGGCCTGAGTCCCTGCAGTGGGAACATTATAGGCTGATGATGAACTTCGGGGATTACAGGAGTGATGTTTTGTTATTCTACTTTATAAATACAAAAGTTTGCGAGGTTGTATTGAAGTCTAAATGATAGCAAATGGATTGGGATTGCTGAAATCCCATGTCTGTCTGTTGTTTACACCAGTTCATAACATAACATCACGCCGGTACGTTGTGAAGGAGTAAGCACAAGTGAATCACTAATTAGTGAAAAATAAAAACTTTTTAACAAAAAATAAAACCGACTTCGACAAAAATAAAACACAAAAAAGTGAAAAATAAACTTTAGAAGAAAAATTTGTATGAAAATTAGTTTTGTCGAAGTCGGTTTTATTTTTTGTTAAAAAGTTTCTTTTTTTTTTGTGGTGTGGGAAATCATAAAATGACCTCCCGCTCTGGGCAGAGCGGTAGAGTATCAGGCGTTGGCTCTTGCGGGCCTCTTCTATGTTGCTGACATCTCTTTGAGGCGCGCGTGGAACACGAACGCACGAACAGGACGGCGAGCTAGCCCATTACTCACCGTCCACAGCCCCGCGCCTACGGTGGCCGGACGCCATGGCGCCAGGAGCGTCTCCCGCGGTGGCTGCTGGGACGAAAGGTTCCGCCACCTCCTTCGCTATCATCACAACTTCGCAGAAGGAAACAACGGCGTCCCATTCCCTCTCGCTCCGGACCGTGGCTTGCACCAGAGTCGGACGCGAGAGGTCGCCGCCGCCGATCGCCGCTACGAGAACGCGGCGGGGCTCTACCCAAGCGGGATAGACCTCTGCGGTGTGCTCCACCATGTCCTCCGGCCGATCTTCACAATGGTAGCATCCGGGCATTTTCTCCTGATTCGGTGCAGGTACCTCCCGAAACAATCGTGACCGGTATAAAGGATCTGCGTCAGACGGAAGGTGAGGGCACCGTGGCGCCTTTCAAGCCACTCCTCAAAGAGGGGACCGCCACTGTCGTGGCGTGCCCTGGCGTGGTACGAGTTCAAAACAAGCCAGGCTCGAAATCGATACATTAATTTCACACAAAATAATATTAAAAAAAAAAACAAAAAATGTCGAATGTACAGACACGGTATGTTATCGATTGACGTACCGTGTCAAAACCTTCCAATTTTGTTCGAGTCTGGAAGACTTCCTCGTTGATCTAGAGACAAGCTGAGCATCAGGTAGTGGATTCGATTTCCGGGTCGTGCAAAGTGTTATTGGGTCATTCCATCTAAAATTACTCAGTAGCAGCTACAGTCTGTGTTTATGCCCGGTTGATGGCAATAAGCTCGGCCCCTATTACATGGGATGTAAACATCGTGGGTGTACTATTAGGTAGACTTCTGCCTTACCATTTGGGAATTACCGGCGTGATGTTATTATCAGTTTGTAGGTTGGTCAGTGTCTAGTCATGCGTACCCGGTGCACAAGAGTAAACATATGGAACAGAGTTTAAGCTTCTTAAGAACGTGCAAAATTATTACTTATTTTGGCAGGGTTGCCACAATAGTTGAAGACATATTAAACAAATCATTAATTTAAAACAATAGGGATGTTTACTGACTTGAAAAAATATAATTCTAATTAGTCGGTCTATTAGATTATCGAAAAATATTGGATACGTATTTTTTGTTTTATTAAATCAATAAAAATTTACGAAGATAAAACACGTCAAAGATTTGAGTGGGGGGTTGTGACGTCACTGACCGCTAAAGAATGTCATACTAATGTCTTAGAGAATGAAAAAATACGTGTACAATTTTTTTAGAAATCTACCTGACGGACTAATTAGATTTTTTTGTCAATAACTACCTTATTAAACGAAACTGGGCCAATAATAATTAAATTTCGTGACCGTGCCACTACCAGTTGAAGAGTTGTCCAGTGAGGGGACAATCTTATAGGGCTATTGCGTATCTTTTAAAATGTCAGTGGCTATCATAGTGTCCATCAATTAACTGTCAAATCATCAAATGGTTCCATTTTGTACTAAACCATAACCAATTTGGCAGTTAATCGATGGGCACTATGATAGCCACTGACATTTAAAAGATACGCAATAGCCCTGCTGGCTGCAGCATCAGGTTATATCACAGGTCAGGTTCTAACATATTATTGAATTGCCACTGAAGTTACGGTATACAACATTTCAGCTCAATCAGGGAATCATCTCTCATCGGGCTGCGGCAGCTCATCGGGAAGTGGTATAAATTTTACTTGCAATATTTGTAGATAACACACATATCTACCATACACCAATAAATTACTTAGAAAAATAAAGGTTTGTGGGAGTCAGGAATCCAAACTAGGATACCCTGTGCTATGAACTCCTGGTCAATAGTCTCTAGGCGGAGTGGAAAGAAGTGTCAGACTTCTACTGACTAAAACCACCCAAGTTCCTTTTTAGCCCTTTGTACTCAAGGGCCGCGCGGCCGCGATATCTATTTCGGGCAGTCCCGCTAAGCGTCGTCGGCTCTTGCGCTTTGAGGTACGCGTGGAATACCAACGCGTCGTCAAAATGGCACAATAATGGGCCTGCTTGTTGGCCCACTCCCAACAGAGAGAAAGCCTCGGCTGTGTCCCCAGCTGTGGGAATGTAACAGGCCGATTATATAATATTATGGTACCTATGTTAGAGGTTGTGTGGGATTAAATGCCAAGCCCAGTGATCGCAGAGGTCCTACCTCTTTAGGTTAAAGTTAGAGCTTCAGGGAATACACCTATGACGTTTGACCTTTGTTTGTGTTACCTAGTTAATGCTGGTTTTGAAATATTCACGTAATCCAGGGAATTGCGTTCCTACCTTTTTGTGTTCGCAGAATATCTGTCTCATGGGAACAACTGTAATAAATTGGAGCACTGTTTTGTCTTAGTGGCACAGACTACACGTTATCGGTAAGTACGTAGAAAATTAAAGGACAGCGATTTAGACAATGTTTATAAAGGATCTGTTCTACCTTTCTACTTACGAGCTGCATTATGGATGTTCACCGACTAAAAAAAAAAAATAGGATGAGGAAAAAGTTTCTTCGCATTTTTTAAGAAAACTCAAAACATTTTCTAATATAGTTTATTTACATTTTACTAAAATATGTAGGTACCATTTTGTTCGATAACTTTTTGCCATCTTGTAGATAGGGACATGATCCCATTGCTATAGAAATTTTTGGGACTTCTGATCAAAATACCGCAACAAGTGGTTTTGGCAGTCCTCTCGTGATGTTAACCTGACACTGCCTAAAGAATTCTGAAGAGACCGAAACAGGTGGAAATCTGAAGGTACAAGGTCAGGACTATACGGCGGATGAATTAGCACCTCCCAGCCAAACGCTCTTAATTTTGCTGAGTGGCTAAAGATGTGTGAGGTCTAGCGTTATCATGTTGAAAAACCACACCCCTCCTGTTGATTAAATCCGGCCGCTTTCTTTCAACTTCTTGCTTTAATCTCATCAGTTGTTTGCAGTAGAGTTCAGAATCGATGGTCCTGCCTGGTGGTAGGTAACAGCTCATAATGAATAATGCCCTTCCAATCCCACCACACACACAACATCACCTTGTTGCGAGTTAACCCGGGTTTCGCCATAGTCTGTGAAGCCTGACCGGCCTTTGACCACGACCTTTTTCGCACGGTCTTGTCGTATGTGATCCACTTTTCATCACCAGTTATCAGCTTCTTCGAAAATAGTTCGGTTTAATTACGTCGTCATAAAGAATCACAAATGAATACACGGTTCATTAGGTTTCTTTCAGTGAGCTCGTGAGGTACCCAAATATCGAGCTTTTTTGTGTACGTAGTTTTTTTCAAATGCGCCAAAACTGTTTTGTGGTCAATTCCTAGTTCTGCAGCTACGTCGTAACTACTGATATGCCGATTATGCTCCACTTTTTCAAAAATGGCATCCATTTTATCCATAACATGGCGACCAGAACGACGTGCATCTTTGACATCAAAATTTCCGGATTGAAAACGCTTAAACCAAATGTGTGCTACCCTCACAGAGACTGCACCAGGTCCATAAACGTCGCAAATTTTTTTCGCGGCGTGCGTTGCAGTTTTATCTTGTTTGTAGTAAAATTTAAAAATGTTTCGAATTTCTTCATTAGATTCACTCATCTTGACTGTACGAAAAACAAATTAATGAAAATCACACATTTTCCTAATTTTCAAAAAATATGTGTCCAATATTTTTTGGAAATTTATTTGCATATCATACTAACTAATTGTTTTTTTTTTGTCAATTACCTTTTTACCGTTCAGAGACTTAATTATCATAAAACACAAGTAGGTACCTACTTAGCAGATAGGACCTCCTTAAGTCGCTATTATTTCAAAAGTTTCCACATTCAATCATGGCGATAAAACCAATCCAATCATCGCGTACCTTCACGTTGTAAACTTTTCATTGCAATCATGTATTTAACAAAGTACAAAAGACTGAATAAACTGCAGCTTTTATAACAACTTTGATTGAAACAAACAATGTCGCGCCTGGCTATAGCAATCATTTCGTTTCAAACAAGCTGTGCTTCATTCTGAGGGGTGTAATTTCAAAACCCTCTAAATGATCCTAAACAAATTTTTCAAAGTTTATTTTGAATATGTTGTGGTAAACTTATTGCAAATGACAATATTTGATATTAATTTGTTTGTCATGTCATGGCAATCCTAAAAAACGTGGAAAATCTAAAATATCTATGTGCATTTTCAATCAAATTAAAGATTAAAATTTATTATAGAGGAGTTTGATTTTAACGGATTTTGAAAATCAGCTGTCATACTATAGAGGGTTTTGCATCTAACCTTATACTGCTCGGTGGATGACGTTATGCAATAAAGGAGAAAGACTTTAGTGTTAAACTTTGTAATTGAAAATGTAGCTAAGGTAAATCACAAAACAAACTACAAAATTCGAAAGTATTTAAGTATTTTAATGAAAAAAATAAATAAATGTATAGGTACAGTTATATCTTCGAAGCCATACTCACAAAGGCAAAAATTAAAATATAAAGTATTAATAAATTTGGGCATAAAACAGAAAAAAATAATTTTGCCAAGTGCCAAAAATGAGGAGGTTCTGCTCCTCACACCTGGTCCATTATCATCAGCCCTTATAATATTCCCACAACTAGGATAGGCCTCCTGTCTGGTAGAGGAAGTGGGCCGTGATCCACCACGAGGGCCAAGTGCGGATTGTATCTAAGTATACTTGTTAATAAAATATCATCATGATATTAATCCTCAATGTTGTTGAATAAGAAAACTTGATAGCAACGTCTTAAATTATTTAAAAAAATACAGAAACCTTTTCTAGGTACTCCAAGTAGGTACCTTGAAATTACACCTACCTACCCACTTAAACGTCGGCGACGTTTAAGTTCACTGCTACATGTTGCATAAAACTTTTCAACGAACTTTTTATGAAGTTTTAGGTAATATTTTACTCGCCTTTTTTGGCGCTCCTGGGGGCCAATTCTCGATTTTCGCCATTTATCTCGAGTTCGAGATCGTAAGTCTATCTCTATGTCTATTAAAAATATCTCTATCTCTACCAAAAAATGTCGAATTGAGCAGAATTCCGTATTCTCAGTCAAAATAGAAATAAATGTCACGAAAATGTCGAGTCGAGTGAAGATAATGTTACCATTATGAAGAATCGCACGTTCTGTTTTAGGTAGGTATGAGTTAATGAATGATTTTGTTTTAAAACGCTGACTAAACCTACTTATTTAAGGTGGAAGCTCACATCTGGCCCGCGAAATTCTAATTTTCTTACGTTTTTGGCAATTTGCAGGCCAGTGCTTGGTTGTATGTTTATGAAAATTTGATTTGCGACTGTAAGACGTATGAAGTTACCGAAATAAAACCATCAAAATTATCAATACAACCCTCCAAGTTCATTTTCATGTCAAGATTGATTTTTGCATGTAAAAGTCATTCTTTAGTAATTTAGTCGTCGTTCTTTATTAGTTAGTAATTTTATTTTACTGTCTAAAACCCCACTGTTCCTGTTACAACCATGTGTCTAAGTACCAATTTCACAGTATGAAGATATTATTTTTTAAATCATGGCCGCCTCCGGGTTTTTTGTTTGTTATCTCGCAGGTCGGTCAACTTAGGAGGCTGGCTTGTGCTTGAGATGCGAGAGAACCAAACGCCTGAGATGCCAGAGAGCCTTGAGTGTAAGGGCTCCAGCCCGGTGCGAAAAAAGGAGGAAAGACGGACTAAACAGAATCATCGATGCCACCACATCAAGCTATTCAAAACTGACAAATCTTCCCAATCAATCATAGTTAGTCCTTTTGAGCTTCGCCGCAGCCGGGTAAATAGTAGTAACGAAACGCAATTTTGACATAACGTTGCCTGTCCAACGTCAACAAGTAAAATAATGTCAAACTGAAGTGAAATGTTGCGATTTCACTGATGATTAGAAAAATAGAAAAGTTTGGACGCAAATATCTAAATAAGAATAAGTATTCAGTGAAGTGTTTGTAGTGTTAATTTATCTAAAATGTCGGCTACGACATCATATAATAATGATAAAGTGGTTATGGGTGAAGTGGAGTACCCGGCAAACGATCCAGCCTCTGGGGCGTTTTTTCAACCAGATTACAAGAAGTAAAGAAAGTTTAATGTATTATTGACTGTATTGAAGCATTTATTAATAATTCAAACTAATATTCAAGCAGTTTTTCGGTAAAAATACAAGAAAAAATATTTTTACACTGACCTATTTGTCAGGAATGATACAAAAAATGTCAGAACATTATCAAACGTTTTCTATTAATTTACAAATATACGTCATTTATACATAACCATACAATTTTCCCCATCAAAATGTATCACACAAGTATGGTGTAAGTAAAGTAATTACACTGAATAGCATAGTTTCATAATTATTTGTGTTTTTCAGAAATGAAGACTTAAAACTCATGTTAGATGGGTCCAAGGACTCGCTCAAGCTTGAGGCTATGAAAAGGATCATTGGCATGATTGCCAAGGGAAGGGATGCTTCAGATCTGTAAGTATTACTGGCAACACTAACTGCTAACTTCCAGTAAATCAATGATGGTGGTTGAACTTTCACTTTGTTATTGTTTTGTACAACCACATTGTTTTCTGCATTTATTACCTACCTTGTAGGTACTTGAAGTTTTCATTGTTAAATTAGCCTTATTATCTTGTAGAAAGAGATGAAAATAATGATTACCGATAATCTATCAGCTACAATGTATAACCAACCCTAACCAATCAAATTAGAACCTTAAACTCAACTCCTTTCAAATATCAAGGAGTTCACCAGAAAATTGTAACTACTTGTCTTATTCAAAGTAGGTACAGTTATCAGTAAAATGGGCAAGAAATGTTAACACAATAGCTTTTTAGATAGTAATCAAATTATCCTTTTGACCTTTGGTATGCTAGAACATGGATCCGTGCAAACTCACTAGGGGAGTGTGAATTTACAATGAAACCACATCACATGGTATTTATTAATTTACCGAATGTAATTTTTTCACTTTAGACCAACTTTTTCATAACTTTCATCACAGTTACGAAGCTGATTATTTTATGCATAAAAGTACTACTCACGAAGATTCAGTTGCAAAAAAAAAAATCTCGACAAAGCCATGTACTTTTTTTTAAAAATTTTTTTAGATTGGTCAGGTCGATCATTCTCAAAAAATAAGAAAAAAATTCGTAACTCGAAAACTATGAAAAGTCGCGGAACATACATGGATTCGGATACCCCCCGATACGAGGGACCTAAATTTTATTTTTGGATGTCAATGTTCCGGCCACCCTGTATAACTACTTTAGTTTTTGAAGCCACGTTCCACATAAACTTCACAGAAGCGAATGGTCGAAACTGAAAATTATCACCAAATTTTGCCATTGACACACTAAGGAGAACTTACTTTTCCAGATTTCCAGCGGTTGTAAAGAATGTTGTATCTAAGAACATTGAAGTGAAGAAATTGGTGTATGTTTACCTCGTAAGGTATGCAGAGGAGCAGCAAGATCTGGCATTATTGTCCATCAGCACCTTCCAGAGGGCTTTAAAGGTAATATTGTTATTAAAAATGATGTAATATTTTTTTGCACATTTTGTGTTTTGTCAACCTTAGGTACTTATAGACACAAATTAGAGCAGTATTTTGTAATATAAAGACAGTTTGACGTTCTCACCTAAAGAAAAAAAAATTGAACAAATGATATTGAGTTTTCCTAATTTTAAATTTCGCAAATTTGTACATCTATGGCTGCTACTGTTTGTCAGTAACAGTCATAAAGCCTGGATGAGATGGCTTGGGCACAACCCAGCTGTTTGCAACAAGCCATATACATTACAAAATGTAATGTAATGTTACATTACATTGGACTTAAATGTAACTGGCAAAATATGGGTGTATGTTTCCTGACAAAAAAAAAGTCATTTTAATTAGTCTGTCTACTAGATTATCGAAAAATATTGGATACGTATTTTTTGTTTTATCAAATCAATAAAAATTTACTAAGATAAAACGCGTCAAAATTGAGTGGGTGCTTGTGACGTCACTCACCGGTAAAAAATGTCATACTAATGTCTTAGACTATGACGACACACGAGTTTTTAAAGCACTGTATCGTCTTCATTATTTGTTTGTGTGAAAAAAGAAAAAATACGTGTGCAATATATTTTTTTTTTTTTTCGATAAACGTTGTCCCCACACTAGGAATTTCTCCTGTATCGTAGGGGCGTTCACAAAAATTTAAATTCACATACACAAATACCCAGACCCGGAACAACTATCTGTAGGCCATACAAATATTTGTTCCGTGCGGGGATCGAACCCGCGACACACAGCGCGGCAGTCCAATCGCTTAGCCACTGCGCCAACCGTGTCGTCATGCTGCATATTTGTCCAATATTTTTTGAAAATCTATCTGATGGACTAATTTTTGTTTTTGTTGACTACCAAACTATCTACTATTCTATCGACTATTATTAGGTTCAGCTATGCCTAACCCCTCGGGGATAACAGGCACGATGTTAACTAGAAACAATGCTCCAAATATACTTATTTTCATTAAGCTTGGTGGATTTTCAACATCTAAGTCCAACTCAGTGTGTGAGTTATTTATTTTAGCAATATGAAAAACTAGGTGTTGCCAGCAGCTTCGCTCGCTTCAACTCGAAAGTTATCCCCCAGGAAGATAAAATCAAGATACAAACTATCCTATGTGTTAATCCGGGTTATAAACTATCTGTGTACCAAAATCCAAATCCGTTCAGTAGTTTTAGCGTGAAAGAGTAACAAACATCCTCACAAACTTTCACACTTATTATATTAGTAGGATTAAATCGCTTCAATTACAATCAACACCAACTAACGCCTTATATTTCTTCCCTAGGACCCAAACCAGTTGATCCGTGCAAGTGCTCTCCGTGTCCTCTCATCCATACGTGTGCCAATGATAGTGCCCATTGTGATGTTAGCTATCAGAGACTCTTCCAGTGACATGAGTCCGTATGTCAGGAAGACCGCTGCTCATGCCATACCCAAGTTGTATAGGTAAGTCTGTTATGTGTTCATCAGTTGTTTAGCAAGGAAATAGTTATAGGGTCACCTCTTGTATATTTGAGTCATAAAAGAAGTATAATCTACACTAATACGAGTATTATAAAGAGGAAAGATTTGTATTTGTGTGTGTGTGTGTGTGTATGTTTGTAATGATGGCAATAGGCTCACCCCCAATTAAGGCCTATTACATGGGCCTCTCCTTTATACTGTAATATTCTGTATGTATGTAATAATATGTATACATTCATAATACTAAATAGTGTTCATTTTTATATGTGTTTATATTTGTATGTATGTTTATTTTATTATAATTATATCGATACAATTTTTATTTTCTAAATTCTAATTACTGTTTTTCTTTTCTACACACTGTATCTATATTTCTTATCCAACTTTCTACTCGCAGATCTGCTGGAAGAAATTTCTTATGAAATAAGCAGTACCTTTGTGCTCTTCTATTTTTTATATTTTTAACTTTTTTGTATTTTGTGTGTACATAAACAAATAATTAAAAATCTAAAGGGACTGAAACATTACTGGCGAAATGTCGGGTACTTTAATAACCCATGTGCCTAATCGTTCCGCGATTAAAATAATAATAATAATTAAGTTCTTCTCTAAGTCTCCTTCAAAATGTAACGTATTGATCAGAATTTACAAGCAGTTGAAATAAGGTACAGTCAAACAACCTAATAAGTATACAGCCAGCTAACTTGCATTTACTTTTAAGATTATATGGATACATTTAGAGACTGATGCCAAACGATACAGCGTTTGACATCAGTTGATTCATGCGAAACGCTTTATAAAACAAAATTGCAATCAATATTTTCAGTGTACTAGAATTATAAAAACCTGTATACTTATTAGCTTGTTTGACTGTACAAAGAATAAATGTGAGCAACTGCGCCTGAGCTTGGCCGAGCCTGTATTTTAGGTCACAGTTCTCTTCCCAGAGTTATGAGCGATATTAACAATGTTGTAAGACATTTTATTTTACAGGCGTGATGTTAGTGTTATCTACTATTATTATTTGTTTTGTCTCTCAACAGTCTGGACCCAGAACAAAAGGAGGAGCTAGTATCAATCATAGACAAGTTGTTGTCAGACAAAGCGCCACTTGTAGTCGGTTCAGCTGCCATGGCTTTCTCTGAAGTGTGCGGGGAAAGGATGAGCCTTATTCATAGGAGTTACAGGTAAATATAATTAGTTTTATATAAATATACTGCACTTTTTGGGGGTCTCAATGTAGTGCTTCAATACAACATTACTCAATGACTTCAAATTTACCTTGTGAATGGTGTGTTTGCTCGGGAGTCTTAATAAAACTGCTGTAACGAGTCTTTTAAGCCTGTTACATGATACGTATTGTTTGATTTAATTTGTAGGCACCACGGTGGTGTTGCCATATAAGAATTCATTTTTTGGTTGATTTAGAATCGTGAAGTGGTCACACTGGCTTTTTCTTTTTGAGGCTGGCAAGTTGACTTTGACATTTGTCACTTTTCGACCTATAGCTTTTGGACAGAATGGCGTAATTTCAGCGCCGATATAAATCTTGAAGTTTTACTTCAGATGGGCGGCATCTAATCCCAAATATGTGGTAGCCGATTGCCCTTGTCAGCATCCTAATTGGATAGCTCATATTTTTTATGGATCTTTTAACTTGATAAAGTACCTATTTGTCTGGATTCATTCATCTACTGATGACCACATTTTGATATTTTGGAAGAAAAGCCACAAGGCGTTTTTTTCTACTACTAAAAATTTTAAAAGCTCGCCCCTACCAAAACATATCATGGACCGCCTTTGGCATCCCAGCGGAAATGCATATCACCAAGATGAGCATTAATCTTTTGGTAGATAATATTAACGACGGAATTTGGTATGGTTTGTAATACATTTAACGTAGATCATATATTTATAAAGTGCAATAATGACAGGTATTAAAAGATTGTTCCATTTTAGTTTTAGTTATATATAAAAGAAAGGAATTCTCTTGCATATTTCTGCCAGCAGCCTTCGGGTAATAAAATCGCTCTATAATTTTCATGCTCGATTTTTATTGATACCTTCCCGCTTGAAGATTAAAAGTCTCAAGCTCCCACAGGTAAGTCTATCTTCGGCATAGTTTTGTGTGCACTCCAGGCGCCCGAATTTTTTACATCAATTTATATTTTTATATGGAGTACAACACATTTATAAATAATAACTCACTCTTACACACATACATTAAATAATTTATTTTTTTATTATTACAATTGGCGCCCGAACAGGGACTTGAAGTAGGTTTGTCTGGTACCTATATACTGTCATTATTGCACTATTAATTAATTAGCCTTTTAACTGATGAGTCTATTGTTTACAATGATTTGTTTGTGCATTGTTAATTTCATGACTTTGTTTTTTTTTGTAACTTAATTGTTTGACTCATAAGTTAATTTACTTTGGTTGATCTTTTGTAAACAATGTCTAGTTTTTACAATTGATAATTTTGTTTTTTGACCTGTTTGTTTTAATAACATGTTTTTTCCTTAGCAAAACCAACAGCAATGTTAGCATAGACCGCGTTTTGTTGTTCTCAACAATAAAGTTATTTTGAAAACTATGTTTAACATACAATAGGTACCTAAGTAATTTAATCTGATTGTTAAGTACAATAATGTACATTTAATTTATCTAGATTTAAGCTGCTTGTAAGTGATTATTGCACTTTTAAAACGTTAAAATCAACTTAGTAATTCTTCACAAAAATACCACATTGACTTATATACTTAACCTCAAACTTTGAATTTATTTTCAAACTTTTAACTTTTTGAAGTTTAGTTTTTGCTTTTCGTTTGCTATTCGCCTTGCTGTTTGTTAAGCATGGACAAGGGAGTTCAGTGCCCACAATTTGAGGATCCAGGTAAGGAGGCTGCTGTTGATGCTTATGCTCTCCGTTGATATTATAGGGATATTACCCAAAACTTATTCTGGTCATAGATTCATACTTTCGGTTGTAGATGTTTTCACTAAATATTGCTGGTTCTTTCCCATGATTAATGGCACCACTAGAGTAATCTGTAAACATTTTGAAAAGGAAATATTTCTAAAATTTGGTTGTCCAAAAATAGTAGTTTGTGACAATGGAACTCAATTTACTTCAAAACATTTTGTAGATTTTTTGAAAGGTTTTAATATAACCAAAATATTTTATAATACTTTGTATACACCTCAAAATAATCCTGTTGAGAGATATAATAAAACGGTCGAAACCTGTATATCGTGTTTTGTTAAAGATGATCATAGAACTTGGTCTAGTTATTTACCCAATGTTCAATTAGCTTTAAATAGTAGTGTAAACCTCGCTACAGAGTTTACACCTAACTTTCTGATGTTTGGTAGGGAGCTTATTCTTGATGCGTCATTACATCACTTTAGTAGTTCTGTTGATAACTTATCTCAACTAGAAATTTCAAATAGAAACGCTTATGCAGTTTCTCTTAATTCACTTAGTGATATTTTTGTTAAAGTTCAAGCTTACTTGTTAAAGGGGTATAAGCGAAATGCCGCTTATTATAATAAAGGTCGGAAAGTCATTTCTTTTGATGTGGGTGATATGGTGTGGAGAAGAAGTTTCGTTCAATCCCATGCTCCTGCTTATTTTTCGGCTAAACTTGCACCTAAGTTTTTAAAGTGTAGAATAACTGAAAAAGTTTCTGATAACGTTTATGTTTTGAAAGAATTAAATAAGGGTACAGTAGGGCGTTATCATGTTAAAGATATTATTAAATTTTAATTTGGTTTCCAAGTGTTAGTCTTGATTTTGATAATTTTGTTTGAAGGCCACTTTTGACAGTGTGATGTATGAGGGGAGGGATGGTAGGTTATCGGTGGTTTGAAAGATGTATGTCAGGTAACTTCTTATAAATTTGTTGAATTTGAAAACACTCTAAAATAAAACTTAGGTCATTCTGGTTAATTTAATACAATTTTTTCACACCAAATGTTTTTCACATCGAAGGATCTTATTTTATGTTTTGTTTGTTTTTGTTGGATTGTATAAGATCTTATTTTTCTTTTTAAGGGTAACCTTTTACCTGTTTATATTTTATTAGGATCTTATATAACCCTACAGTTCAGGTAATTTCTACCTTGAGGATTAAAAACTTAAATTCAATTTCAAGTTTTTGTAATTTTTTTTCTCATAGTTTAAAATCATTCTATTTTCTCTTCGTCATAAATAGTAATCGATTTTTAAATCTATTTTGTGCTGTTCTTTGACAGAATTGTTTCTCATTTTTACTAGAGTTTCATTCTGTTTTATTGATCGGATTTGACTTTGTTAGTAACGAGTTCATTCTGGACTTTTGTTTTTAGGGTCATTCTGTAACCTTTGTTACAAAATGCCTTATTATTTTTGGATCTTGGTGTAGCTTTTGACCTTGATTTCGACTCTTTTTCCATTGTGCTCGGAAAGTCGGTGGTGTAGTGCCGATCACAATGTGGGATTTTGGCCCCGGCCATATTTTTTTCCATTGTGTTGGACATTGTTGTTCCAATCACAATGCGGATTTTTTTTTTTGACTTTCGTCTTTCTTTTTTCTTTGCGTTCGGAAGTTCGGTGGTGATGTGCCGATCGCATTGTGAAACTTTGGCTTTCGCCTTTTTTGTTATTGAGATTTCTCATTGGAGATCTCAATATTTTTTTTTGTGTCTGTCTGTGTTTGGGAGATTGGTAGTGTTGAGCCAGTCACAGCATTCACATTCTTTTACAGCTATTGTGCTCGGGAATTCGGTGGTGATGAGCCGATCACAATACGCTTTCCTTTGTCTTGTTGCAGGTTGTGCCTGTAACAATATTTTAAATAAGGTCTTTCAGCTTTATTTAAAAACTTTTGTTTGGAGTTTAAAATTTTTTTTGATTGTTGGATACGGAGTTAGTCAGTGGCGATAGAGCCTAACTGCACTCATAGAGATGGTAGAGTTGGAAGCGGTTGACGTGGTAGTCAGTGGCGATAGTGCCTAACTGCACTCAAGGTTGTACTGTTCCAAGTGGTTTGAAATTTTTAGTCAGTGGCGATGGTGCCTAACTGCACTAAAAATTGAGATTTGTATTGGTAAATTGTTCGAATTTGTTTGAAATTTTTAGTCAGTGGCTATAGTGCCTAACTGTACTGTTTTGGAGTTAGGGAGCGCTAAGAGATTTCTCTCTTCGTTTCATTTAACGAGTTTTTATAACTTATATTTTTTTTGTTTTTCACAGATTTCGTTTTTGACTTTTTGTCATTTGCATTTTTTTCTTTTAAATTCTTGAGACTGTCGTTTGACATTTTCAGAATTCATTTACACGTTGAATCTTTTATGATTCTTTTCTTTTTTGGAATTAGAAAGTTGTTAAGACTGGTTTATTTGGTTGAAGATTTCTTTCTAATAAAAGAAAGTTCCTTTCTTTTATTTTCGGGAGGGGATGTAATGTAACGAGTCTTTTAAGCCTGTTACATGATACGTATTGTTTGATTTAATTTGTAGGCACCACGGTGGTGTTGCCATATAAGAATTCATTTTTTGGTTGATTTAGAATCGTGAAGTGGTCACACTGGCTTTTTCTTTTTGAGGCTGGCAAGTTGACTTTGACATTTGTCACTTTTCGACCTATAGCTTTTGGACAGAATGGCGTAATTTCAGCGCCGATATAAATCTTGAAGTTTTACTTCAGATGGGCGGCATCTAATCCCAAATATGTGGTAGCCGATTGCCCTTGTCAGCATCCTAATTGGATAGCTCATATTTTTTATGGATCTTTTAACTTGATAAAGTACCTATTTGTCTGGATTCATTCATCTACTGATGACCACATTTTGATATTTTGGAAGAAAAGCCACAAGGCGTTTTTTTCTACTACTAAAAATTTTAAAAGCTCGCCCCTACCAAAACATATCATGGACCGCCTTTGGCATCCCAGCGGAAATGCATATCACCAAGATGAGCATTAATCTTTTGGTAGATAATATTAACGACGGAATTTGGTATGGTTTGTAATACATTTAACGTAGATCATATATTTATAAAGTGCAATAATGACAGGTATTAAAAGATTGTTCCATTTTAGTTTTAGTTATATATAAAAGAAAGGAATTCTCTTGCATATTTCTGCCAGCAGCCTTCGGGTAATAAAATCGCTCTATAATTTTCATGCTCGATTTTTATTGATACCTTCCCGCTTGAAGATTAAAAGTCTCAAGCTCCCACAGGTAAGTCTATCTTCGGCATAGTTTTGTGTGCACTCCAGGCGCCCGAATTTTTTACATCAATTTATATTTTTATATGGAGTACAACACATTTATAAATAATAACTCACTCTTACACACATACATTAAATAATTTATTTTTTTATTATTACACTGCAATCACTAGTTTGTAAGAAAACCTTGCAAAAACAATAAATAAATATTATATTTACTTTATTCATTTTCTAACATGTTAAATACATTTTTAAATATTTATTACAAAAAGGCATATAAAAACATTTAAAAATATAAAAAATAGTCGTCCACCGGTGAAGGGAGCAGGGTCCTAAGCTACCGCTGGGGGCTCCAGAGATAGGAACCTCCTCACAATACGAGCCGAATCGAGAAATACTGCCTTCTGAATCAGGCCCTTGATCCAACCGCCAAGCGAAAGCTTTGAAAGATGCTGCTGTTTGCTTTCGGTTATAAATAAGGCATTGGCCGTTACGACTATCGGCACAATGATAGCCGAGTTCACATGCCACATATCGACAACCTCGTGTGCTAAATCGAGATATTATTATTGTTAGTGTTTGCTAACATGCAATGGAGCGCAGCAACTTAGGTGTTAAACTAACTGACCATATACGCAATACCACACTGCGCTCCAAAACACAAATGGCTCTTACATTGCTTAAAAAGCCGCTAAGCTGAAGTAGGACTGGGGACTGCCCATGTATATCGTATTTCTAACGAGCTGTGGACCAAATAACCACAGTGTGAAGCCCTGATACAGTCAGTAGGCGAAGCGGTAGAACTCGCAGGAGATGGCGGAACGAGCTGGACAGAATCAACGACCGAGTGGTCTACATTGTCCCTGAATCCTAAAATTTTGAGGTCATGAGGGGAGACCTTTGGAGACCGGGAGTGGAATAACACAGATTAACAATATTAGTAGTTAACATTCAGGTGTAATTTATACACTTAGGTGAACAATATGTAGGCTGACAAAAAACTAAATACATTTTTATTTGTCCACAGGAAGTTATGCGCTCTTCTGGCTGATGTTGATGAGTGGGGACAGCTGACGTTGCTCAATGTGCTCACTGTCTACGCAAAGACGTGCTTCGCGGATCCCAATAGTGAGGTAAGTAAAATATTAGTAGTATAATATACTTCTGGACACATCTATTGGCCCACCTTGTATTTTCAGTTTCGTTTGGTCCTAGCTAAAATTTTATATTAGGTCGAGCAAAAAGTTTTTATGCAGTTTTGAACCTGGCACATTCACCATTTCATTCAATAGTCTTTTTTTGAATTTCGAACACAGAATTTAAAGAAACAAAAGAGAATTTGGAGCCTGTTTGTTGATATCAAACAATCGTATACTAAGAAAACTTGGTTTTATTGGTTTACTTGGATTTAATTCTTGAAAAAGTGATTGATATCTTTGGTTTTGCAACAAACATTACTTATTCTTAACATTAAGGTGAGGTTCTATCAATAATCTATGGATACTTCACCTGAAGTCGCCGCCCAAGCTGTGGCACTTATTCAGGCCGGACACAGCCAAACAAACGTGAGTGCTCAACTTAATTTAAGTCGATCTGTCACTTTCAAATGCCCATTTAATAGAATAAAATTATTTATTTACTACCTACTACCCTCATCCGTGTGTCACTGCGGGGGGCCTACTGAAAACCAGCGCTGAGTGTTTTACACCCAGCATATGCTGAGTTGGTTACCCTTTCGTTATGGGCATGCTCAGCGCAGTTGAGCTGTTTAATTAATTGTTAAGCTGTTTGTTGTTATTTGTTTATGTATGTGCTGCTCTTTTGTGTTGCTGCTGTCCACTAACGAATAAATACATATTCTATTCTATTCTATTCTATTCTATCTGCGGTCCGAAATGTTTATCGGAGGTACCTAGAGACTGGCAGCTTTGTTCGTCGCCAAGGAAGGCCACGATCTCGGGTCACAACTGAAAGGCAGGATCGATTCATCGTGACGACCAGCTTGAGAAATCGTCACCTTACCTCCATTGAGATACAAAACCAACTTCGCGACTTCCACGGAGTATCTGTGAGCGCTCGAACTGTTCGGAGAAGGTTAAAAGAACGCGATATGGTACCACACAAGCCAGCTAATGGGCCCAAACTAACGCGAGCCCACCGAACAGCGCGCCTTCATTTCGCACGCAGTCATTTAAATTGGACACAGCAAGATTGGAGCCGTGTACTCTTTTCTGATGAGTCTAAAATTGTGTTACATGGCAATGATGGAAGGAAGAAGGTCTACCGACGTAAGGGAGAGCGTTTCGCACAATGCTGCTTTGAAGAGAGGGTTGCTTATGGCGGTGGCTCATGGACTGTCTGGGGCGGTATATCCGCGAGCGGCAAAACTCAACTTGAGGTTGTTACAGGACCACGGCTGCCAACATTAAATGCTGAAAGGTACATTCGTGAGTGCTTAGAACCTCACGTGATACCATACGCGGACTATGTGGGCCCAAATTTCCTTTTTATGCATGATAATGCAAGAGCCCATGCGGCCGGCATCGTCAGGGAATATCTTCGGGATGTGAACATCACAGTTATGGACTGGCCAGCCAGAAGCCCAGACATGAACCCCATTGAGCACATGTGGGACGAGCTAAAAAGACGTGTTAGGGCTCGTCAGCCAGTTGCCCAGACGATGCAGGAGTTGAAAACTGCCATAGAAGAGGAATGGGAGATGATCCCTCAAAATTTCATAGAGCGGTTGATAAACTCTATGCCTAATCGTATGCGAGCTGTGGTAGATGCCCATGGAGGCAACACGCGTTATTAAATTAAACCTTTATTTGATAAAACATGTTTTTTATTCAAAAATCAATTGCCTTTAACAAGGCGCATATCCGACTTGTTAGGCGTAGCTCCATGTCGTATGGTATTCTGAATTCAAATTTAAAACAATACGATCGAAAAAGATGGTAAAATGTATCAGGTTTAAAACTGCATCAACAGTTTTTGTTCAATCTAGCAATCATATTTCGGTAGGGGCCATCGAAACCTAAACTCTAAGGTGGGCCAATAGATGTGTCCAGAAGTGTAGTTTACGAGGAGGACGAGTGTTCATTTTTGCAATATCTTCTTCCCCAAAGCTTTATATATGGGTACACACGGCTCACATCAAGCTATACATTCACAGTTTACACTGATCTCGCACTGTACGGAAATCCTATACAATGCGAGTCCAGTTTATACTGGAAATGTATAGCTTGATGTGTAGCCGTGTGTACCTAACAATGTATGTATAAAACTGAGCAACATTTTTTTTAAATAATAATAATAAATTTATTTCATAAAAAGGAGATTGTAGTACACAAGGCATACACAAGTTATGTAAACGTATTGTTATCCGACTACGGCGAAGCCAAAAGGAAGGGTAATGATTTTGGCATTCTATGTATATGTATGTTTGTATGTTCCACCATAGTGCCTAGACTACTGAACGTATTTTAATAAATAAGGGGTCAATAGATTGGTAAGAATAGCACGGGTGACTACGGCTGTCCTATATAATAATTATCCTTGTTACAAGACGGTTTTTCTTGTTTTCTACTTTTAAAACCGCAGTTTTATTAGTCTGCGTTTTTATTCGTAGTCGGGTTTAAGCTTTTGAACTAATTTTTTTATTCCTTTTTTCACATAAACAAAAAATGAAGACGATACAGTGCTTCGAAAACTCGTGAACTCTTCGAAAACGTCACATGATAGTACATTTTTTTACCTACAAATGACGTCACAACCCCCCACTCATGAACTGTGACGCGTCTTATCTTCGTCAATATATTTTATTAATTTGATACAACAAAAAACACGTATCCAATACTTTTCGATAATCTAACTGACGTACTAATAAGAATCATATTTTTTTGACTCAGTCCGATCCCCTATTTTCTCTTGTTCTTTCTGTATGCTCTAAGTTTCATGCAAATAAAGCTTAATTTCTTTGATTTCCCAGACGTACTCAAGTGACAGCGACACTGACAAACCATTCTACGAGTCATCTAGTGACGGCGGACGTCGCAAGCACTCGTCCACGTCACCCAGCCTAGACGCCGACCATCGCTTGTTGCTGCGAGCTGCCAAGCCGCTGTTACAGAGCAGGAACTCCGGAGTCGTGCTGGCTGTGGCGCAGCTGTTCTATCATTGTGGACCTGGTAATGTTACATCGCTTGTTGCTGCGAGCTGCCAAGCCGCTGTTACAGAGCAGGAACTCCGGAGTCGTGCTGGCTGTGGCGCAGCTGTTCTATCATTGTGGACCTGGTAATGTTACATCGCTTGTTGCTGCGAGCTGCCAAGCCGCTGTTACAGAGCAGGAACTCCGGAGTCGTGCTGGCTGTGGCGCAGCTGTTCTATCATTGTGGACCTGGTAATGTTACATCGCTTGTTGCTGCGAGCTGCCAAGCCGCTGTTACAGAGCAGGAACTCCGGAGTCGTGCTGGCTGTGGCGCAGCTGTTCTATCATTGTGGACCTGGTAATGTTACATCGCTTGTTGCTGCGAGCTGCCAAGCCGCTGTTACAGAGCAGGAACTCCGGAGTCGTGCTGGCTGTGGCGCAGCTGTTCTATCATTGTGGACCTGGTAATGTTACATCGCTTGTTACTGCGAGCTGCCAAGCCGCTGTTACAGAGCAGGAACTCCGGAGTCGTGCTGGCTGTGGCGCAGCTGTTCTATCATTGTGGACCTGGTAATGTTACATCGCTTGTTGCTGCGAGCTGCCAAGCCGCTGTTACAGAGCAGGAACTCCGGAGTCGTGCTGGCTGTGGCGCAGCTGTTCTATCATTGTGGACCTGGTAATGTTACATCGCTTGTTACGGCGACCTTCCAATTTTCCAAAATCTACTAGACAAAAATTCTGTGTAGTTATGATTACTTTTGTAGGTCACAACATGCTACTTGGATGCAGATTTTTAATTTATAAAACTTGATCCTTTATTACAAAAAAAAATCTGCCTGAATTATTACACTTACTGTCTTCTTGACCGATGTAGCAGTGAAATTGTATGGTAATTAAGTTTGCGGTTCGCTATTGTAATTTTAATATTTATTTCTTTTTTGTAGCTCAAGAACTGCCTCCGGTTGCGAAAGCCATGGTTCGTCTACTGCGCGCGCCGCTCGAAGTTCAAAGCGTTGTACTGAACTCTATTGCGTCACTTACTGTCACTAGAAGGGTAAGATACAAATCATTTTCTTAGTACAATAATTTACATTATATTTACAACTATAGCTGTTGCCAGCGGCTTCACCCGCTACAACTCTAAAATTATCCAACGGGATGATAAAAACGGGATAAAAACTATCCTATGTGTTAATCCAGGTTATAAACTATCTGTGTACCAAATTTTATCCAAATCCGTACAGTAATTTTAGTGTGATAAACCTACTGCCTGCCACAAGAAACTATATTTTTTGTTAATTAGATTTGATTCGATTGCGATTTAAAATGTTGAGTTGATTAAATTTGAATTTTTTGTTGTTGATTGAGTGTCACTATGTAACTTAGTAGAATTTCTTTGTTTACACAAAATATAGCTTCTTAATGCGCAGATTATACGTTCTTAAGCTCAAAGACATGATTATAATTGTGGTATTAGCAAAAAAAAAACAAAAGTTAGACTGGCCAATCTAAAGAAGAAGTAAAACTGCAAACAAGTTCAAAGACTTGTTACGAGTAAAACATTCACGAAATCATTCATCATTATTAGCCGAAAGACGTCCACTGCACTGGAATTTGGCCTCTCCCAAAGTGTCGCCACATTGACCGGTGCCGTGCGTCTTGCATCCAGCGGAACTTTCACCATATCATAATTTTTTTACCACCTTAATGCATTTCAATTCTTACACAGACTCTCTTCGAACCATTCCTCAAATCGTTCTTCGTACGCAACTCCGATCCGACCCACATCAAGCTACTCAAGCTGGAGATCCTCACGAACTTAGCCACGGAAGCCAGCGCTGGGGTCATACTGAGGGAGTTCCAGACTTACGTGACGTGTAGTGATAAGGCCTTCGCGGGGGCTACGATACAGGCTATAGGGAGACTCGCTGTGGCTATACATTCTGAGACTGAAACGTGTTTGAATGGATTGTTGCATCTGCTGTCGAGTAAAGATGGTGAGTAACCTGTTACTTCGAAATGTGTGTCTATCCCACGAAAAGCGTTCGTTTTTCCTGATTATTATCACTCATCAGGCCATAAACTACCTATATCGATGCAAAAAACATGGCAAACTTGTTTGAATGGGCAGCTGGTAAAAATAAATGTAGGGACTTTAGTAAACTAAATTTCACCAGCGGATTTTTTATTACAGTTTAATCTATACTAATATTATAAAGCTGAAGAGTTTGTTTGTTTGAACGCTAAGATCTCAGGATCGACTGGTTGGAATTTAAAAATTCTTTTTGTGTTGGATAGTCAATCTTTTGAGGAAGGTTGTAAGTTATATATTATTGTGACGCAGACGATGTTGCGTTGGTCAGCTAGTATACTACAAAGGGTCCCGGCTAGACGGGCCCACTTCGAGACCACTTCAAAGTATATTAAATTGCCACTATACAAAGTGCCTGGCTGTGAACGACGTCAATCATCATTGTATCTCAGTAATATAAAAAAAAATGTACGCTTAAAAGTATGGTGTTCGTGAGCATCTAATCAGCACACCCTTTTGACCGAAGCCACCGTTGCCGACCTTTCATAATAGCCAATAATAAAAATTATAGCTTTTTATAAAATATCTTACGTTCACGGGATCTTCGACCATGTTGGTAAAGAAAGAACGCCTAAATTAGTCTGTGTTTTGATGGCCAATGTTTCATATCAATTTGTCATTGGTTAATACAATGTGGTTTACACAGAATGGGTGGTGTGCGAGGCAGTGGTGGTGGTGAAGCATGTGGTGGGTGGCGGCGCCACGTCTGCCAGAGCCGCCGTGTCCAGAGCTGCCAAGCTGCTGCGCTCTGACAGGTAACGTAACATCATTCAGCCTAGTCGTTTTCAGCGAGATATAGGACTCTCTATTATCACGTCATTCAAGCCGGTGCTCTGCAACTCTGACCCACCTGTTTCAAAAATGCTGCAATGTTGATGATTATAATTTTTGTCTAAAAAAATATTTAAACATCAAATTAGTTATTACCATTTGATCGTGACGATAGGTCGCAGTGGAGTAAAATGAAACGTGTAGTGGACTGTATAAATTATAATGATAGAATTGGAATAAAATACAACATTCGGTTGGACTATGAAAAACAAAGATATTTAGGAAATGCGTAAGCGCAGCCGTGCGTGGAGGCGTGGGGCACTCACCCGCTCCCCCGCGTCCCTCGTACACTGGCGATGTTGAGCGGAACATCTCAACACCATTTGCGTTTAGAAAAATTATTACCTAAAATTTAAGAAGCGCAGCAACGAGGAAAGTGGAAAGAAGATGTGATTGATTTACGTTACTTGCTTACGGATCTATGTCTGATAGTGAGCCCACACAATACGATAGTTGACAAAAAAATCTAATATTAGTCCGTCAGAAACATTTCCCGAAAATATGAAGACGATAAAAACAATGAAGACGATACAGTGCTTTGAAAACTCGTGTGACGTCATATTCTAAGACGAGATTAGTATGGCATATTTACCGGTCAGTGACGTCACAAACCCCCACTCGAATCTTTGACGCATTTTATCTTCGTCCATTTTTATTGATTTGATAAAACAATAAATACGTATCCAATATGTTTCGATAATCTATCAGACGGACTAATTATAATCACATTTGTTTAAGTCAGTAAACTAGTCAGTAGACTTTCCATCTAACTCTTTCATCTAACATTTACAAAAATAAAATGCGTCAAATATTGAGGGGGCTTGTGTCGTCACTGACCGCTAAAAAACGTCATACTCATGTCTAAGAATGTGACGTCACACGAGTTTTCAAAGCCACTGTATCGTCTTTTCATTGATTGTTTACGTAAAAAAAGAAAAATATGTGTCCAATATTTTTTGGAAATCTATCTGACTGACTAATTAGTATTTTTTTTGTTAACTTCCCTATTGTGTTATTATAAGATACTTTGGTCTATTTTAAAAAACAAAGCCACTTCTCCACTTGACTGAAGAGTTGACCAGTAGGTTTACACGGTGACACATCAAGCTTTGTAAATCCAGTATAACCTGACCTGGCTTTGTATGGGCTTTCTGTACAACGAGAGATCAGTTTAATTCGGGTTTTCTTAGCTAGATTGTTTGTCGTACGAACTGCATTCTCCCCATATAACTGGAGTGTCTCATATACCATGTAATAATCACTTTCCCTGCTAAGTTCAAAATATCATGTTTTCTTTGTATGCCCGAAATTACTAAGTCATTTATAGCTACTTATAGCGACGACTCGGAGTAGGGTTGTCGGTACACAAACGAATCATTGTCGACGGCACGGTTGGCGCAGTTGCTCAAGCAATGGACTGCTACGCTGTTCGTGTCGCGGGTTCGATTCCCGCACGGAACAAATATTTGTATGACCTACAGATAGTTGTTCTGGGTCTGGGTATTTGTGTATGTGAATTTAAATGTTTGTGAACGCACCCACATTACAGGAGAAATTCCTAGTGTGGGGCAACGTATTAAAAAAAAATAAAAAAAAATGTTCTACCCATATACTGGGTACTTGGCACTGAAAGTGACTGTCTCGTCTTACGAACAGGTTGGCAGGCAACGCCCGCGCGGCCGCAGTATGGTTGGTAGCAGAACATGGCGCCAGACATCCCAGAGCTGCTGCTATACTGGCGCATATGGCCGCTAACTTCGCTGACCAGGTATATAGATGTACCCAGTATCTTCAACCCACATCTGTGAAATTACAGCAGTTACTTTAATTTGTTTTTGTATTCTTCTTATCTAATCAATGACCAGTATATAGCAACCTGGAAGTGTCCATTAAATCTCCCAGAAGCCTGCAGCAGTCGGGGAAGGCTGCTAAAGTTCTGGGACGACTTATGTTGGTTAGAGTAGGGAAGATCAGGTGTCATGGACAATGGCCCAATAAAAAAATAAAAAAAAGCCTTATCGTTTTTTAAAAAATAATAAAATAAAATGCTAGTGTGGAGCCCAACAAAGCATAGCCATACCTCCTCTCTTGCTCTTCGTGAACAACTGTACGTTCCAGGACTCAAGTCCTGAAAATGAGGTAAGGAAACGACAAGAGCTGCCAGGTTGCTTAGTTTACTTATACTGGGCTTTATCCAGCTTATTAAATGAGCTTTATCCTTTTTTAAATAAGCTTTATCCTTTTTTAAATAAGCTTTATCCTTTATTAAATAAGCTTTATCCTTTTTTAAATAAGCTTTATCCTTTTTTAAATAAGCTTTATCCTTTTTTTTTTAAACTTTATTATTTAGTCTGAGTGCGGATATAGCCCAGTATAATTAAACTAAGCAACCTGGCAGCTCTGTCGTTTCCTTACCTCATTTTCAGGACTTGAGTCCTGGAACGTACAGTTAGTTGTTCACGACGAGCAAGAGAGGAGGTATGGCTATGCTTTGTTGGGCTCCACACTAGCATTTTATTTTATTATTGTCGGATATAACTAATTCGAGACAAAGTTTATAAACGGTTTATTTTCCGGTAAAGAACAGCAGAACAGAGAGCACACAAGTGACACACATATTTACATAAAACTAAAACCTACTTATAGATTTGAGGTTTATTATTTCAACAATACTTTTTTTTAAAAACGTTACCCGTCACTAGGAGTCTCTCCTGTATCGTGGGTGCGTACGTGCGTTTACAAACATTTAAACTCACATATACAATCCAAACACCCAGACCCGAAACAACTATCTGTAAGCCATACAAATATTTGTTACGTGCGAGGCTCGAACCCGCGACACGCAACACAGCAGTCGAATCACTGCGCCAACCGTGAATTTGATTGCATTGTATCCTTGTATTAAAGATCGCAATTCGTCTCAAAAACTGCTGAACACTCCTCTTGTCCCACAGGACGAGCTAGTAAAGCTGCAGCTACTGTCCCTCGCAGTGAAGCTGTCAGTGACGCAACCCGACACTATCCCTGTCTGTCGCTACGTTGTCTCGCTCGCACGCTATGACGTCAGCTATGACGTACGCGACCGAGCGCGCATGCTACGTCGGTTCATTGACCCCGCGCCCGGGAAGGTGTTACATCACTATGTCGCTGATATATTCTTGCCTGAGAAGCCGAAGCCTGATGTACAGAGTAGTTTTAAAGGTGAGTTTTTTTTTACAAAAGATGTTGTTTTAAAATAAAATCAAAATGAAAAGTCATTTATTCAAACTAGGCTGATAATCAGCACTTTTCGAACGTGAAAATTTACTTATTTACAAGTGACAGTCCCCTTAAACAAAACGTCCACCCTTCGACACTTCCTAGTGTTTTAGCTTTAAGGAAGAAGTGGAGGAACAAAGTCCCCAGCAACATAAAATAACATCACGCTTGTAATCCCCGAAAGCAGAGGTTTACTTATTAGTGAAACCACATTTCGCGACTTATGTTTTAGTCCCGTATTAAATGGGACTTTGGGGTATAAGTCCAGACTGTGGCTGTTACTGAAAAATTCTTGATGAAAATATCCACTAACACTTAGATCGACCAGGCAATCGAACCCAAGACCTTTTTTTTTTTGGCGGTTTGAAAATCTGCCCAAGAGCGGGTGGGGACCCGCTCTTGGGCAGAGCGAATTAAAGGGAGTGTCAGACTTTTTCTGACTAAAAACCACCCATGTTCCTTCTTAGCCCTATATGTCGAGGCCGCGGTAACTTGTGTACAACCCGCAGCCCCGACGGGCGTCGGCCCTTGCGGGCTCCTCCCATGTTGCTGACATCTCTTTGAGGCGCGCGTGGAACACGAACGCGCCGTCGACACGGCCTGTCGTCGTCATAAGACGGACGGACGGCGAGTTAGCCCATCACTCACCGTCCACAGGCCCGCGTCTACGGTGGCCGGAAGCCATCACGTGGCTCCCGACGCCCGGAGCACCTCCTGCGGATCGAACCCAAGACCTCATGTGTAATAGTCGCTCTTGCGATCATTAGATCAACTAGGCAGTCGATCTTATTAATAAAAATAATATAAATATTATAAATGTTTGCGTTGACTATGTCAGTCATCACACGGTTGAGGTGAAGTTCTCAGCGCTGTCATTGATAAAAAATATGTTTAGTAATTTATCGTTGCCACAGTGACTATACGACCTAGATTCAGGATAAAACCTACCTCGCCTTATAACGTATTGGTGAACAGTTTCGAGTACTTATATCACATTTCTATGTAGTTACAATCATTATGGCAGCATGAAAAAAAACATCTCGATTTCTCAACTTTATTTAGTCATTGCACCTTTATGTAGAAGGCCTTTTTTTCACATATTTTTTCCACAAAAAGATGCATTTATATTATATTTATTTACACTTCATGTACAATAGTGGTAAATAGGCGGACTTTATGCCACAAAGCATTCTCTACCCCGTCGGGCCGCGGGTCGTTCAAAAGAGATACCGTGGCTTCGACACAAAAGGAGGAACAAGGATGGTTTTTAGTCAGTAGAAGTCTGACACTCCCTACCGCTATGCCCAGAGCGGTAGAATTCATTTGACGAGTTCCCATCTTCCAAAAAAAAGGCATTCTCTACCAATCGACCTTTGGGTTTGTTATCACAAATACAAAATATTATCAAGAAAATAAGATGAACCTAATTCCTGTCGGCCCAGACCGCGGCACATTCACGGTGGGTTCCCTGTCGCAGTACATCGGCACGGCGGCGGGCGGGTACCGCGGCCTGCCGCCGGGCCCGCGCGCCACGCTGCACGCGCCGCTGCGGGACACGGCGCCCGCTGGCTTCGACACACCCGTTGATAATCATGATGACACACAGGTAACACAACAAAAATACCCCCTTACAGTTCTTAGGATAACGTACCCCAAAAGGTAAAATTAAAATCAAAACTCATTTATTCAAACTAGGCTGATAATCAGCACTTTTCGAACGTCGTAATTTACTTTACTTATTTACAAGAGACAGTCCCCCAAAACGGCCCCCCTTCGACACTTCCTATTATCGTATTGGTAAAAAAGAAACCCTTATAAGATCACTCTCCTGTCCGTCCGTCCTTCTGTCTGTCCGTGTGTCACCACGGTCACCACCGATTTTCTCAGGAACGAGTGGATCTGGCAACTTGAAATTTATACCAGACACTGAGGTCTATAATGAAATTTATACCAGACACTGAGGTCTATAATCTCTATTTTGGTGTATACAAATCAAGGTCCCGAGTCAAAACGATAACAGATATGGGATATTTAGATTTTCGCGAAAACTTGTTTACTTTTGGGACCAGTTCTCGACACTATTCCCAAACCACTGCTGCTTCTGGAATCCAAAATTCAACAGTGGCAACCACCAGAAAAGCGCCGAAACAATGGAATTCGAAGAAGTTCCAGAATAAACAAGTTAAATAAAAGCTTGTAAAAAAAAACTATCTTGGGTCCCGCAACGAAATTAAGCATAAAAACATAATTTCTACTTCACTTCCATTTTCCATTTCGTCTTATATCTATGCCATAGGTACGAGGTAACTGCCATGGTTACAAAAAAAGTATAATTTCTTTCAATCCATAAAGATGCACCCCACTCTTCAATAAGAAAGAAAGAAAAAGTATTTATTGTTTCACACAGGACAGAACAAATTGACAATAAATAATGAAAATTAAAAGCTTAAAACATAAAGAGAAACACTTAAAATTAGGACATACAAAAGTTTAAATTAAAATTAGTCCACAAAAAGAAATAAAGCTTACAGTGCAAGTGTACCTTCTGCTAGTGTGTTCCCATTGTTAAACACTAGTACACACTTACTTTGTATTGAAATAATAACGCTGGTTGCAACCCGGGAATAAATGAGTCGCGCCTTCCTCGATTGAATAATGTTGCTTTACACCAACGATCTATTTCCAGAAAAACAAAAGCTTCTACTCTGAACCGGAGAGCAGTGGCTCAGGATCTGCCTCGTCTTCATCGGAAGCCAGCAGCTCCGAAGATTCTTCTGAAGAGTGAGTAAACAAATATTAACATAATTTAAGCAGAATTTTAATTTCAAAAGCGAATTGAGGTCAGCGCATTTCAACTGTGTTCAAGACCTGTTATCTGTAGAATGTTGACACTAACAGCTATTGAAAGCAGTTTGAATGTAAGCATCAAAGCTACTACAATTTGTTAAAAAAAAAATATATAGCTAGGTTTTGAACACACACGTCTTAGAACCAATAAATTTGTGGCCTTGTGACATCTACCAACCCGCACTGGGCCCGCGTGGTGGATTATAGCCCATCCCTCTCCTAGAGAGGAGGCCTGAGTCCCACCAGTGGGAACATTATAGGCATCTGATGATGATGAGATTTTCAAGGCATTTAAGGTTGAGTTTCGGGTAGCTGTTCGTCCTTAGAGTTTAAATATATTACATTATGGTTGTAGGAACAAGCATGCAATACCGTCATCTTAATATGTTTCTTCTATTCAATAGGGAAGAGAGCACCACTGAAGACAAAAAGCCAGAGAAACCCGCGGAAGAAACTAATAACTACCGGTGAGTGACTTACAGACTATTCTTTCAAGATAAGCAACAATATTTTTTGTAAGTTTAGATAAGCAGCTCTAATATGATGCATGCAAATCGTTCATCGTTCTACTCGGACTGTCTATACTAATATTATAAAGAGACAGTACAAGGCAGATGTGAGTGGCAAAGCCTGGAAGGGAAGCCCTAAAACATACACTGACTTTATTGGTGTCCTGGTGAGGTTCTTCAGAAAGGACAGCGTAGTACTCTCAACGATGTGCGTGTATGACCTGATGAATGAACGTAGACGAAGCAAAAGCAGTATGTAAGGATCTAAGGATCGTAACGGGTGGCATTCTTTGGCTCCTGTCTACCCCGATGGGGAAAAGGCGTGAGTTTATGACCAATTCCGAAATTTCTTTCAATAACGGGAAGCTAAATTGTTCCCGAATGTCATAGACTACATTTAGAACGTTCGTTCCCGGAGGCTAATGCCGCGAAATTAATCTGTCTCGCACAGGTCATCAAACTCCGGCACGTCAGACAGTGAATCGGACAGCGAGTCGGGAAGCGGGTCCGATAGCGAATCGGACGAGTCGGCCGACAGCAGCGACGATGAGGCTAGTAAGAAGATTGATGTTAGTCGCGACAAGAAGGTATGTACAGAAGACTTATTACTATAGAAGAATATGATGGTATTCTTGTAGAAAAAATATGGCTATTTATTTGTAGATCATTTTAGCTATGGTTATGTTCGTTATGACATATTATTTATTTTGTTTATGGTGTATGTTTATTTATTTTATCAATAAATGTGTGAGCACTTTTTATAGCTCTTTTATTTTAATTTCTTTGGCATGCTGGGTACTATACCTTTTATTTTCCTTATCGATTATGATATAAACAAGCCATCCAAATTCATCATCATCATCCACAGCCCGACTTCACCCACTGCCACATATATACCTATCTTTGCTTGTGCGTAGCCCCACGATCTTGTGCCAGCCTCATCTAAAATATTTCATAATATAACACGTTGCGATTTAAATTTCAATAAATTAACATTACACTAATTTTACAGTAGATTTAATTAATACTCCCTTCTTTTTTTTTACTACGAACACGGGATACTTTTACACGTCTCAATAATATTCGTTTCACTTCATTTCTGCATTTCTCAACATCACTTTGTGAATACATGGTAATTGGTATTCGCATTCAGTATATCAATCTGAACCCCAGAGATATATTTTTCGGATCGAAAGTTATTGAAAACAAAAAGCTGATTCCGACAAAACTGTAATATATAAAGTTGCATGAAATGAGCAAGCAATAGGTACATTAATTTATTTGGACTATTGAACACGATCTTTTTTAAAAACAACCTTTTTTCAACTCAACCAATAAATAAAAACACCTATAACTCACTTGTGAATAATAGCAATGAAAAGTCACAGTTTGATTGCAGGTGTCATTATGTGCCTAATTGCAGTGAAATTAGAACCATTTTAGGAGCACATCTGTTGAAAAATATATTCTTATTTTGACAACTAAAAGTGTTACGTAAAATCCATTTAACAGGCTAAACATTATCAAACACATTTTATCATTCACGCATATTCTTCCACACTATAGCAAAACACTCAACAGCAGCCACAACCCACAAAAGAAGAACAGAAGAAGAACGAGAAGTCTAACCTGGAACTGCTGCTGGAGCTGGACGAGGTGGCCAGCTCTCTGCCCACCATGACGCCCACGTGCGGCGGGTTGCTGTCGCCGCCCAGCTTGCCGCCTCAGGGAATTGGAGATTGTGAGTATATCTACAATAGCATGAATACGATCTCACTCAGATCCAGCCTGTCCCCTTGCTGCCCTCTCCCAGTGACGTTATAAGCAGAGGTCCACAACCTACAGGGGGTGCCCTTAGCGATTTGTCACTTAGTTTATAAGTTATTTACCCCTGGCTGGAGCCATTAAACTCAAGGCATCCACAAGGATTTGCCCGGTTAAGCAGAAGACAGTCTCCTAGACTGAATTGCGAGAACCAATTTGGAAAATAAAAGAAATCGCACGAATACTATAGAAGGCCGACATTTTAAATAGGACAAGCCCGCCACACTATTCACAAACCACTGTAACTCCTGCTAGCCAGAATTAACAGTGACGACCACAAGAAAAGCGCCGAAACAATGATGATTTTTATCCCGATTTTATCTTCCCGTGGGATAACTTTCGAGTTGAAGCGGGCAAAGCCGCTGGCAACAGCTAGTCTACCATAAAAATCATAGCAACTTGTCGTAAACTCATTAAGTGACATGTCACTTAGTTTTGGTGAAAATGACCTAATATTGTAGAATGATTGTTTTGTATGCTTCCTGTTCTTCCCAGCGGACAGCATAACCCCGGTGGGCCCGTCGTACACTTGTGCAGGCAGCACCGCGCTAGTGCCGCGCGTATCGTGGGCGGGCGTGTCGGTGTCGCTGCGTTGGTCGCGCGCGCCGCACTTGTACTCGCAGAACATGTGCGCCCTCGACCTCCTGCTCACCAACCACAGCGCTAATGACGTCACTAATATTAGGATACAGAAGAAGGTAAATAAAATACATAACATAGGTACTATTTTTGGCTGGCTTCATACCTTCAAACTAAATCATGCTTTCCTAATTAATTCGTGACAAAATTCCTTGTTGATCTATTCTATAATTTCTTACCAAAAAGGTATTGAATAACGTCATTTGACGTACATGGGCACTTAGTCCCTGTAGTCAGTGGGCCGATATTCTGACAACCAGCCTTACTTATCAAAGGACCACGTACTAACTGGGGTGTGGAGGTCGGATAGACAGTTGCTCCATTTAAAATACTACCGATCGTCACGCGGTTTCACCCGCGTAGTTCCCGTTCCCGTCGGAATACAGGGATAAAAAGTAGCCTATGTCACCTGGGGATAGTGTAGCTTCCCAACGGTGAAAGAATTTTTTAAATCGGTCCAGTAGTTTCGGAGCCTATTCGTTACAAATAAACAAAAAAAATCTTTTCTCTTTATAATATTAGTGTAGACTGGTAATCGGCTTCATCCGGTTAGATTGGAAGCCGGCTCCAACATAATAGGGGATCGGACTGGGTCAAAAAAATATGATTCTAATTAGTCCGTCAGTTAGATTATCGAACAATATTTGATACGTGTTTTTTGTTTTATCAAATTAATAAAAAATTAATTAAAATTGACAAAGATAAGGCGCGTCAAAGATCATGAGTGGGGGGTTGTGACGTCATTTGTTGGTGAAAAATGTACTACCATGTGACGTTTTCGAGGAATTCACGAGTTTTCGAAGCATTGTATCGTCTTAATTTTTTGTTTATGTGAAAAAAGAAAAAATACGTGTCCAATATTTTTTGAAAATCTTTCTGACGGACTATTTTTTTTTTGTCCGATCCCCTATTGGGAAACGTCTAGGCATAATGCCAACATAGTCAGCTTTAATTTTTTTTTTTTGGGGACATGCCGGGCACACTGTTCCCTGCCTGCATTGTAACTCCTGTGCGCCACAATCAACATTGACGACCGCCGAGACATTGAAGCTTGACGAAAGGCCAGGGAAACTTTAACTGCCTTGAATCCCGCAACCAAATTAACAATAGAGATGTCTATAAAAAATAGAGATGATTACGGACTAGAAAACATGTGATTCTAATTAATCCCTCTGTTAAATTATTGAAAAATATTGGATACGTATTTTTTGTTTTATCAAATCAATAAAAATTGACGAAGTTAAAACGCGTCAAAGATTTGAGTGGGGGTAGGTGACGTCACTGACCGCTAAAACATGTCAACTGATATCTTAGAGTATGACGTCATACGAGTTTTCAAAACACTGTATCGTTTTCATTGTTTGCTTTCGTGAAAAAATAAAAAATACGTGTGCAATATTTTTTGGTAATCTATACGGAGTGTTAACTAACCCTTCACATAAACTTAAACCAAGCATTCTGTACATCAAAATAAGTACCCCTATGCAAATTTTTTTGCTGGGAAACGACTTTTTTTTGGGGTCAAAAATCACATTTTACGGTAAAACTCAATGTAGCATTCTTAAAACATTGTGCTAGTGGATGCTTTGAATAGTAAACGGGTCAAGGAGGTAATTTAAGTAAAGTTATTATATAACCTGAAAAGCTAGTATTTACAAAAAACAGCTGTGAAAAATTTGGAACTTTAACCCCCAATATCTCCGTAACTAGGGGGTTCCCAGGTATGGGTTAGAACTAAAAAATGTTCGCAGTGGTGGGGAGAACAAGTGCCCTTCGTTTGCGTTAAGGGTACTTTTACACCCTATATGACGGACTAATTAGTTTTTTTTTTTGTTAACATCCATATTACGGAGGAATAGGAAAAGCATAGTTCACACTTCATCAATTTCATTTACACTGTCTCTTCAACGAATACGTTACTTGTACAGACACTGACCGGGTCCCGCAGTATCCACGACTTCGGTCCGCTGCAGCTCCTGTCCCCGTCCGCCACGGCCACTCTAACGCTGGGCGTGGACTTCGCGGATACCATACAACCTATTGAGTTTACTATTAGCGCCTCCATAGGTAAGTCTTACGTGTAATATCATTCATACTCTTTGTTTATAACCTGACGGCTTGTAGGCAACTGTACACTTTATTTACATTATATACATATTATATCTGTCTATATCTAAAACCTTTATCTAATATTTACAAACCAACACAATCACCGAACACTATCGTACATACTCCCTTACCAGTTGGTCGATATATTTACTATCGATACTCGATGGTCATTAAACTATCGACCGAACCATCATCACTAATTAGCAATATCCATACAACTATCAATAGCCATATAACGCAATATCCGTACAACTATCAATAGCCATATATACGCAATATCCGTACAACTATCAATAGCCATATATACGCAATATCCGTACAACTATCAATAGCCATATATACGCAATATCCGTACAACTATCAATAGCCATATACGGCCGGCTACGGATGCGCGGGCGTGCGTTTCACCGCGCAAGGTCAAATCAGTCAGGCCTACACCTCCACGCAGAGCGCACGCTTGTCGCCTCAATTTTATATACACGCGGTATCGCGATTTAGCTTTGCTTTTCATGTTTCTAATCTCAACTATACTTCGGTTTTCTGTCATTCTACTACACTCATCCTTCCGCTACTCTATACTGTGCTTGTGCTTATGAACTTCATACCTATTGTGCCTTCTGAACTTTGTGTTAGCTGTGTAAGGACTTGTGGACAATAAATCCTCTACAACGTGAGTGATTCTACTTATTTATACCACACACCATACCACGTAACCATATGCTTTTACACAACCCACGGTTGGGAGGGGGGGAAACATTAAATAACTCTCCCGCTCTTGGGCAGAGCGAAAGGGAGTGTCAGACTTCTATTGACTAAAAACCACCCATGTTCCTTCTTGGCCCTTTATGTCTAGGCCGCGGTATCTCTTATAACATCCCGCAGCCCCGAAAGCACTTACACCTTCGACACACAGCAGAACTAATACGTTTACACTTAGCAACGTTTGGTAGCCATTTTCGACTACTGCATAATAATATATTTAATTTTCATGTTACTGAACTAAACTCACACTTTGAAACTCAAATTATTCTAAAGTAGTTATGTCTCAAAGTTGCAATAATTTTTTACGGGGAATTCGCGTTTTAACTTTGCCAAGTGTATACAATTTGTTGCTCGTGAAGTCGTGACTGTACTCGTATTAACTTTATTATTTTCTCTTGTATTAAAGGTGAAGTGCCGTTATCGATAACACCGCCGGTGGGTGAACTGATGAGATCGGTGACCATGACACAGACACGGTGGGACGCCGAGCACAAGAAGTTGAGAGGAATGACTGAGGTAACTTCTTTTTTTATAAAAAGAATCGTCTATTGACTCAATCAGATTTTTTTTCTAAATTGTCCTTCTCTTGATCTCGATCACGCCTGATGGAAAGCGATGGAGCTGGTCTATGATGTAACGACCGTGCCCAGAAGATGCCTGTATTACTCGTCCTAGGTTAAAAACGAATGACCGGATTTGGATGAAAATTGGCATACAGAGTTTATAGATTATTACGTAGCATTTCGTAATTATCTATAAACTCTGTATGCCAATTTTCATCCAAATCCGGTCATTAGTTTTTAGGTGAAAGAATAACAAACGGCATACAGCCTCACAAATGTTATTATAGTTCTGCGTGGCATCGAGTTACATCGTCCGAACCGACCAGCAGGGCTATTGCGTATCTTTTAAATGTCAGTGGATCAACTGTCAAATGGTTCCATTTTGTACTAAACCATAACCAATTTGACAGTTAATCCATGGACAATATGATAGCCACTGACATTTAAAAGAAACGCAATAGCCCTGCTGGTAAGATAGGGTGTATCTGCCTGGCTCAAGCTGATTCCGCATGTACAAGTGTGGTTGCTCTCTTTTAGAGCAAGTAGATGGCGACCGATCATCATTTCAGCCAAAAGACGTCCACTGCTGGACATAGGGCGACCGATCAGTGTAAATCAATCCGTCATATCGATCAATGAAAGACCAGCCATCATTCGATATTGTCTTTTCTAGGAACCACAGAATATATCAAAATACCGTTTTTTTTCCAGTGCGACAAGAAGGCAGTAAAAGTAGAAGACGAACAAACAATATGCAAGCGTGTGTTCGAGACCGCGAACGTTGCAGCTATAACGTCGACCGGAGACTTTCTCAGGTAACAACTCGAAACTCTTAGCTTTTCCGATGTAATGACGAAAATCGAGAGACGAGCTGAAAGCCAAGAACCAGTGATCAACATAAGATGGTTCAGGCTGCAGAAACAGTCACTGTAAAATTAACTGCAAGTTACTAAAACACTAAAAATTCATTTGAGAGGATAAAGTATTATGAAATCACTAGCTGTTGCCAGCGCCTTCACCCGCTACAATTCGAAAACTATCCCACGGGAAGATAAAATCGGGATAACAACTATCCTATGTGTTAATCCAGGTTATAAACTATCTGTGTACCAAATTTTATTCAAATCCGTTAAGTAGTTTTTGCGTGAAGAAGTAACAAATATACACACTCACAAACGTTCGCCTTTATAATATTTGTGTGATGTGATAAAGAAGTGTGATATTAGTGTGATTGACGTGGTTCAATGGTTGTAAAGAGTGTTCTACTGACAGACGATTTTCATCATCATATAAATATAATAAATTAAATAAATTATTTAATAAAATATTTTTTATTATAATTTATAATGGTTATTAATTTAATTAAAATCATTTAAAAAAAAAATATATGTATAATAATACCAAAAAATATATAAAATAATACTAATTACCTGACAGCTTCAAAACTCTCAACCTCAGACCATTTAAAATTAAATTATTTAACTTTCTCTTATGCAAATGTTTCTACTCGACTGAAGATTATATGAATGAAAAATTTACCTAAATATTTGACATCATTGCCTATAAATTGTATGTATCTCTTTGACTAAATTAATTAATGCCGTTCAAGTTATTTCAACTATTTGTAATTCTTATGATTGTTAATCTAATTTTAATGTATGATGAATTGATGACCCCTAATCTTATAAACCATATTTGTACGCCGGAAACGGCAGAATATTATGATCGTAATTATACATAACGCACATAACAACCTTGTACAATATTCTGATAAATAAATGACTTCTATTCTATTCTATAATAAATCATAACCTAGCTTTTTTCCAACTATGGTGGGGTCTACTTCCGGTCTAACCGTATTTTCTTTTATTTTTATCAATATTTTACGTGAGGTGACTGCCTTCCACAACCCAGTTAATAGCCACTACCTGCAAATATAAAATGAAACAATTTTTAGTTGAGTATTTGAAGATGCTTGTATTACTAAAATATACAAACGTGTTCCCCAACAGGTTCGCCGGTCGCCTGATGTCATCTCGCGACCTTGTGCTGATATCAGTGCGGAGCGAGGAGCTGAGTTCGCGAGTGACAGCCAACTGCAGCAACATGGCCATCGCGTCACTACTCGCTAACGAGGTGGCGCAGGCACTCGCCAAGACGTAGGGCATTACACGACTAGGAAGAGTGACAATGAAAACTGAACACGATTAGCGCCATCTGTGACTTAAAGGGTGTAAAAATGCCCATATCTACATTGTTTTTAAGGTTAAAACTTTAATAGGGAGTAGTTGACAAAAAATATCTAATTAGTCCGCCAGATAGATTTCCAAAAAATATTGACCACATATTTTTTTCTATTTACGCGTAAACCAGAAATGAAGACGATACAGTGCTTCGAAAAGTCGTGTGACGTCACATCCGACTACATTTTGTACCACATAGTGACGTCAAAAGCCCCCACTCACAATCTTTGACGCGTTTTATCTTCGTAAATTTTTATTCATTTGATAAAACAAAAAACACGTGTCCAATGTTTTTCGATAATCTAACTTACGAACATATTTTTTTTACTCAGGACACATCCCTATTATCTTGATGACCAATGTTTCAAGTCAGCACAATGTTTTGAGTGTGCTACATTGAGTTTTACCTAAGAAATAAGTTTTCCAATAATATTTTTTGGCGTAAGGTTTCTATATTTGATGTACTCTTTATTTCAGACCGCGTTCAAGAACGCGTTGAACAGCGTTAAATAATTAAAACATGCTGATCATGTTCAGTTTCTTTATTAAAATACGCTCTAACGTTTATCTGCTCACTGATATGATGTTATCGAAATATTTCCATAGAATATTTTTTTTTTTATGTTTATTTGAATTATGAATCTTTGGAAAAAAATAACTAGCTTATAATATGATTAAGCATCTTCATTCCAAATTACAAAGTTTATTTTAGCTCTAGTCAAATCTAACTGTGACTTGACTATGAATGAATAAATGAAAATAAATTAAGTTTATACCCTACACGAAAAGATAAGAACCAAAAAAGATTGTGTATTATTGAATATCTTACGTAATCTTCAATTGAAGAGGTAAAAAATAGAAGATACAAATAAACCTTCTTGTCTATTAACTTTAAGTATGTATTAAAATATCCAGTCAAATAAATATCCTTGTACTTAAGACTGAAGTATAATTTTACTATTATTCGAGTAATTCTAACCCATTTCTATTAATATAATAATAGGATATACCTAGAAAATATATCAATATTTTGTAAAACTTTGCACTTTTAAATAGTAGGTCCCCACAACAGATAATCAGTAAAACTGTAAAATAGGATAGTTGTCAAAAAAAAATACTACCTACCTAATTAGTCTGTCAGATTTCCAAAAAATATTGGACGTCTTTTTTCACGTAAACAATAAATGAAGACGATACAGTGGTTCGAAAAGTCACGTGACGTCACAGTTTGGTACATTTTTTACCTGAAAGTGACGTCACCAGCCCCCACTCACGATCTTCTTATTCTTCTCACTCACTTTTTATTTTTGTCAATTTTGATTAATTTGATAAACAAAACAGACGGACGGACTGAACAGAATCACATTTTTTTTAGTCAGTCAACTACCCTTTTTTTTTTTTTGGTGGGTGTAAAATCATCGAATAACCCCTCCCGCTCTTGGGCAGAGCGAAAGGGAGTGTCAGACTTCTACTTACTAAAAACCACCCATGTTCCCTCTTCGCCCTCTATGTCGAGGCCGCGATAACCGGTGGACTACCCGCGGCCCATTGTTTCAATGTATGTTCATTCTCGTGCCTATTTCCAATCTGTATACTTCTCTGTAGCTCTACCATGAGTTGTCATAGAAAACTTACTCGCTAACGTTGAACTCGCTAGCGTGCTAACGTGTTTCAAATAGATTTCGATAATGCTTGCACCATGAGATTTACAGTCTTACGCAGGCGCTAATGTAAGCTCGATAGATTGTGTCGTCTAGCTAACTTCACTCTACTCATGTTTTGTTTCTTTCTTTCCCACTAATACGAGGAGAGATCGATATATACACAAATAAACCGACAAAATAGAAAAGTTGACGGATAATAGACTACTTATAGTATTTAGTGGTTTTTGAATTTTTATTCCTTATAATATGTCAAAGTCGTGTATTCAATTTGTAATTTTGTTTGTTGACCTTTGTGTCACAGAGCTGTGTTGTGTTGTTTAACAGTTTACATTAGTAGATTCAAAAAGATTATTTAAAACAATGAGGACCCTGTGCCTCAGTTGGTAGAGTTCATAGAAAGGTATGTTTCAACTTTCTTCAAAATTATTGTGTTTTGTTTTGAGAGAACTGCATGGTACCTTTAGTTCTAATGAAACTCGTTGTGTTGACATCAAATCCGTAATCTTATTCATACATATGCACAAACCTTTAAAGTATTCTTTAGCGAGTCTATAAAGTTTAATAAACTTTCATTCATTTATATTTTGCAATTGGTGTCTAACATGAATTCTCATTTCGGAAAATCATTTCTCGAAATTCACGTTATTCACGTCGTTGGTCTTCAAATTCAGCGGCCACTAACATATTTCATACCAAATAAGCTTTGCAGACATTATTTTGACTGCATTAGACTCAAAAACGTACATAATTTTGTTGTAAACATGTTTCACACGCCAAAATGCTAGTGAGCTACGTAACCACTATAGTAAGCGAATTATTCGATAGGTTCAGTGAAATTAGTGACTCATGGTACCGTTTTGTATGGTGACGGCTAAAAACTTTAGTAAGTATCGAATAGATTACGTTAGGTTTTTAACCTATCGTAATCTATAGTGCTTATGGTACGAATTTTAATTCTTTCGGTGACCACTAGGGGCGCTGTACAATATTTCATACAAATAATTTACGGAGACGCTAGCGAGATTTGGCTGTGTAAACTCATGGTAGAGGTACTGTTACTTATCACGTCAGCAGGGAAGTGTCACTGACTCTGGCAGAGCCACCATCAGGGATTTTCATTTTGAAAACACAAAAAAATTGTCGCTAATTAGTCGAAATTTGTCGCCAAATATCAGAATTTGTCGGTCACTGGTTCAAAAGATATAAGGGTTTATAGGTGGCCGATCTGGAGAGAGTCTCCCCAGCAGGGCCACATTTATATCTCAAAAACTAGGGCACCTAGCAAATATCTCTTTTCTCCCATAATTTGTCGCCAATTAGTCGGAATCAGTCGCCAAATATCAGAGTTTGTCGGTCACTGGTTCAAAAGATACAAGAGTTTATAGGTGGCCGATCTGGAGAGAGTCTCCCCAGCAGGGCCACATTTATATCTCAAAAACTAGGACACCTAGCGAAGATGTGTTTTCTCCCATATTTTGTCGCCAATTAGTCGCAATTTGTCGCAAAGTTACAGATTTAGTCGGTGTGTAATTAAAAAGATATTAAAGAATTCAATTTCCCCATACAGTGGTACAAGCGAGTACAAAATACTTTATGTAGTTTCTAGACAGTATCTATGACGTCTTATGGAGGAATGTTTGTTTCGAATTAAATAAATGTAAACTTATTCTATAATTTCAACCCACCATAGGAAAGCTGTATTCATTACCTATAAACAAATCTACAATACATATAATTATGTAATTATTTATCTAACACAATGTGCACTTACCACTTAGTCGCTGGCAGATAGATCGCTGCGCTCCGTTTCATTTACGGTAAGTAAGAAAGAGATAGATGCGCGTGTACAGATGAGCTGCTTCGAACGAGTTGCCCGTCACGTAAGTTGAAGTCAGCCAGTTTAATTAAAGTGGAACTTATTATGAATAGTTACGAACTCGAGTGTTGTCATCTCTAGGTATTCCGAAAATACAAAAACGGAGAAACGAGCGAGATATAACGAGGGTGTCACCTGCTGTACGTCACGGGTGCGGCGCGTCGGCGTTCGTGGACTTCATTGAGTTTCTACGGTACTTGTAGTAGATACAGCTAATGACGTCGTATCGGGTCGGTCGCGGTCGTGTCGGTGGCGAAATGAAGAATGTAGCTGTCGGTGACGTGTCGTCGAGTAGATAGGAAGGTATCGATCGGCATAGGTATTGGTTTCAAGCAGAGTCGTCCAATGAAGAAACACCCATTGAAATTTTTATTGAGAGATATAATCCATATATAGGTACCTAACTAGCTGACCCGCGCAACTTCGTCTGCGTCACAGAGATATAGAGCCAAAGAAATAATTTTCCCCGTTTTTGCAACATTTTTCATTGAGGCTCCGCTCCTATTGGTCATAACGTCATAATATTATCGGTCATAATGTTATTAGCCTAGACTAAAAGTGAAAAAAATTTCAAAATCGGATCAGTTTTACCGGAGATTACCCCTAACATCCAAAGTCACAAACTGTATCTGTTAATAATATTGAATAAGTACCTACTTATAAATGTTACAAATACCTATTTGTAACATTTTCTGAAAGTACAATAATTTTGAGGTAATAAATCATTTTATATTTCGACAACAGAAGTTTTATTATTCTAACCTCAATTAAGATAAAATAAAAACTCAACCCGTCCATACCCACAACACAACACTCGCAATCACCTCAAAATACACACCAACACAACACACATCAAACGAACTTTATGGAAATTCATTTTTATATAATAAAATTTGATTACAATTGACAATACTTTTTCAACGTTTAAGTATTTTAAACATTTTACTAAAGGTACGACATTTATTTATTATTCTAAAGTTAATTAGAGCTTAACATTGTAAAGTGGTAAAACAGTTGCATGCGACTGTACATCTTTCACCAAATAGACCAAGAGCAAGGTTTAATGTTTTCAAAGAAGTTTAAGCCACTCTAACCTAGTAATTTAAAACATAAAAACATGAATTAAATTGAGAATTTATCTCTCTCGGACATTTCTAAAGACTTTAGACCGATAAAACTAGAAGTATATTACACATATTAATAGAAATATTTTTTTCTTGGTATTTTTCGTGAACTCTTCGACCTAGCTCTTGGACTATACCTTACTAATTGAACTCATTATATCTCCTAAACTAAGATCCGATTAAATCTGTGACTTGGCGACAAATTGCGACTAATTGGCGACAAAATATGGGAGAAAACACATCTTCGCTAGGTGTCCTAGTTTTTGAGATATAAATGTGGCCCTGCTGGGGAGACTCTCTCCAGATCGGCCACCTATAAACCCTTGTATCTTTTGAACCAGTGACCGACAAACTCTGATATTTGGCGACTGATTCCGACTAATTGGCGACAAATTATGGGAGAAAAGAGATATTTGCTAGGTGCCCTAGTTTTTGAGATATAAATGTGGCCCTGCTGGGGAGACTCTCTCCAGATCGGCCACCTATAAACCCTTATATCTTTTGAACCAGTGACCGACAAATTCTGATATTTGGCGACAAATTTCGACTAATTAGCGACAATTTTTTTGTGTTTTCAAAATGAAAATCCCTGATGGTGGCTCTGCCAGAGTCAGTGACACAGCAGGGAAGGGGCCGACGCCCGTTGGGGCTGCGGGTTGTTGTTAGAGATACCGCGGCCTCGACATACAGGGCTACGAAGGAACATGGGTGAGTTATAGTCAGTAGAAGTCTGACACTCCCTTTCGCTCTGCCCAAGGGGTTATTTGATGATTTCCCACCAAAAAAAGGGAAGATTTTTGCAACTCTTTTTTGTGTTTATAAATAGTCTATTAAAATTGATAAGTAAATTGTATTTGGTAACAAATTATATTGAAACAGAGAATCTTTACGTAAAGGTGTAATAAAAGACCAAACAATAATTATTATGTACACAGCGTGTATTTTTCTTTAAAAACTAGTGATATACATACGTCCCTTGAGATTCTTTCCAACATAACATCACGCCTATGTTCCTAAATGGAGTAGGCAGTAATTACATTTACCTGGTTTTGTTTCAAGTCCTTCCAATCTCTCACTAAATTAAAGTTCGTTTATAAAATTCATTGTGTGTTATTCGTCTTTTATGTTTTTACTGAAGTAATAATTAAAACGTATAAATATAAGATAACTTAACTTATAATTATGAGAAAAAACGAGGATACAGGAAACGAATTATTGTCAAATTCTAGTTCTACAATACCTAACTTCTTTCCATGATACAAAATATTTAGTATTTCGTAAAAATACTACATGATCAGTTCATTGCCAAATTCAAAATATCTTGCTATCTGCACCATAAACATAGGAATAAACCAACAGGGCTGACATCTTCCAAACTATTAAATTCTTGGTAGACTCGCCCTACCAACTACAATTCTTCAAAAAATGATCATGATTCAGTATAAAATATAATGATTTAAATCTTTGTGCAAGACAAAAATAAATGGTAAATGGTGTTGCCATAGTAAAAATATGTAAAATTAGTAACTTTATAATCTCTGTTACATTCCCTTTTTGAAAGCACTCACTGCAGAAAACACGTCTGTGCTCATCCTGAGGTTTTTGCGTCAAATATTATATTATTTGCGGATACTAAAATAAATATTACATAGCCTCAAACTACGTTATACGACACAGTGTTCTACAAGAAGATACGTGAATCCTTGAATGGTTTTCATTTACTTCGTGTGCCCAAAGTATAACCGCACATTACTCAATATTCAAAGTGGACTTTGGTGTATTTCAATATTTGTAATGCTGCAATTGAAGACACTTGGCACAGCACTGCATAGGTAGGCTTTATTCTGCCATTTAATGCAATAATTAGGCATAGATCACGCGTTGCGTATCAAGGAAGAATTTTTATAACTTGAGACGTATTTTCCTCAGCCAATACCTTAAAAATCACCCTCAGTGTTGGGGATAGTGTCCCCACCCGGGAGGCATTCCTATACTATACGTAGGCGTAGTCATCGATAGAATCCGAGGCCGTTTACTCATATCTTCATGATGCGTTTGATGATGCATCTGTTGCTGCGGGTGGTGATGCGTTTGCTGCTGCGGCGGTGGTGGTGGCTGTTGCACAAGTGTCTGATGATTCTCCAATATCCTGTCCTTCTTCGACATCCGTTTCTTAGGTGGACATTCAGGCACGACGCGACGTTCGTTCCATAGTCTCTCTACTAGCCTAGCTCTTGCTTGAATACCGTTCGCGTCTTCAATTTGCTTCCTAGGTATAGGACCGTTAGCTACCTTCTGTTTCATAGCCTCTAGCCGCTCCTCAGTTTGGTTCATAGGAACTACAGGTAATCCGCGCCGGTTGCACATGTTATGCAAGACACAGCAAGCCACAATCATCATGGCTACTGTAGGAGGATCAAACTGCTTGTTACAATTAGCTTGAAGGCATTTAAACCTGCTTTTTAACTGTTTAATTGTTTCGACGGCAGCCCCGTGTGCTTGAGCGTGTATGTTCGAGTAATACTTTTCCGGCGAGACTGGAGACTTCTTGGTTATTTTCGGGATGGGTGTCATTATGAATCGTTTTTGGGTGTAGTGTGGTCCACCTGAAAGAGAACAATAAAATTTGTTAGAAAATACTGGTAGGTAGATGAATTTAGCAACGATTTTTATATATTTGCACTAATTTAAAGAAGCAACACAATTTTTTTTTAAATACTTTCAGTCCCAAGCACCCAGCATGTGGGTTGAACAGAAATTCGTTTTTTTGCCCGCAATCCGCCTCAGAGTCGTTGCTTTACGTGGCTATAGATGACTAGACTAGTGCTCAGTGTGTGCTCACACGGCATATAAATAAAACTGGATAAAAATTTAATGTGGCAGTGCTTTCACCGCCACATTAAAAATTAGATAATATAGTGGCCTCTCAATTCGACCGTTTTTTCAGCAGAGACAATCAACTTGATATTTCAGGCATTTTGTAAAAACTGTTGTCATGGCAGTCAGGCTGATATATTATGAAGATAAATCTCTTACCGATAAGCCAGCAAGGTTCTCCAGAATAGTTCAAGCTATCCAGGTCTATCCTGACTGCATGTCTGAAGAGGACGTTATCGTGCGTGTAGGACCCGCCAGCAGTCGCGTCCACGCTTATTATTGTTAGATCACTGTCGCAAATCTGTGGATAGGAGAAAAAAGAAAATAAATTTCCAGTATAACATGGCCACCCTTTGTATAGATTTCCAGCACAATGAGAGATCCGCATAACAGGTTAGTGCTTGATTGGTTGTTGTGCATACTATAATACATATAAAATTTTAACACTTTTTCCATGGACAGGGCGTGAGTTAGCAGGAGCCACAGAACGCCACCAGCTATAATACTCACATACTCCTTTTCCCCTCAACCACATTTACACATTGGATCATATTTCCTACTTATATATCACACTAATAAGGCGTTTGTGAGTGTGTGAGTGTGTATGTTTGTTACTCTTTTACGCATAAACTACTGAACGGATTTGCATAAAATTTGGTTCACAGATAGTTTATAACCTAAATTAACACATAGGTTAGGTTAGTTTTTATCCCGATTCTTCCTGTGGGATAATTTTGGAATTGTAGCGAAAGCCGCTGGCAACAGCTAGTATATTATAAATGTGAAAGTTTGTGAGGATGGATGTTTGTTACTCTTTCACGTAAAAACTACTGAATGGAAATTTATAACACAGATAGTTTATAACCAGGATTATCACATAGGATACTTCATATCCCGGTAGTAAGTTCCCATAAGACATTAGGGGATCGGACGAAAAAAATCTAATTAGTCCGTCAGAAAGATTTCCAAAAAATATTGGACACGTATTTTTTCTTATTTCACATTTAAAACAAAAAATGATGACAATACAGTGCTTCGAAAACTCGTGAACTCTTCGGAAACGTCATATGATAGTACATTTTTTACCTACAAATGACGTCACAACCACATCTTATCTTCGTCAATATATTTTATTAATTTGCTAAAACAAAAAAAACGTATCCAATATTTTTCGATAATTTAACTGACGGACTAATTAGAATCATACTTTTTGACTCAGTCCGATCCCCTATTATCAAACTCCACGCGAGCGAAGCCGCTGGAACAAGCAATAGGCATATGTGTACCCAAGTACTCTGCACCCAATCAATTATCAGATGGTATAAAATATATAGAGAAATTTTAGCTGGATACTTACAACCTGCACCTTCTTGGAATGGTAAGACTTGTTGAAGTGGCTCTTCTGATCATCATCAGGACGAGCCATCGGTACGTGCGTGCAGTCCACGCATCCAACCACGTTAGGAATGCCATACTTCATGTAGAATCTGAAAGGTTCCTGATTAATATTTTATCCTAGCGCATACAAAAATAATTTTATAAAAACCAGTCAAGCCTATTCAGAGGACTTTGATAACGAATATTGTGACATGAGCAGTTTAATATTAGATTAATCAATAAACAGTCTCCATCATAAACATAAATGACTTGTTATTTTTATCACCTTGTTGCTTTATTTGAAATACTGATGTTCAGCTGAATCCGATTAAACTGGAAGTCCACCACAACATGGTGGGGGAAGAAAGGTTAAACAGTTGTAAATATTGTTTTTAACAGAAATATAAATAAATACTATGAAATTAAAACAACTTGGGTTTTTAAAGTACAGTAGAATCTCGATTATCTGGATCAATTAAAACCAGGGGTATTCCACATAATTGATTTCTTTTTAAAGTCAAACAATAACTTTTATTATAATTAGTGCCGTGAACAAAGAGTCCAGATAATCGGGATTCTACTGTAATTTTTGTGATAAGAACTTTTTAGAGTGAATCTTTGAAATACAAAACGGGCTTCAAGGTTTAAGCTAAACACACATTTCTAACATTTTATAATTTCCAATTTACATAGTTTTCTCACCTTGCTTTAATAATATCCCTCTCCTGTCTTAGATGTGGGAAGTGAATGTATTTTTTTACTATAGCAGGGTGGTTCATAGCCTCCGAGACCTGCATCACTGCTGTTGACACAAAGTACTGCGTGATGCTGGGGTCATTTTTGCCCATTATAGACTTCTGGAACTTTCCTGAGGCGTAGAATGCAAGAGCTGCCATGACCTGAAGAAACAACAAATAGTTAAATTTTGCTCCTCGAAAAATATTGATATTCAGCTGTTGTTAAACTGGTACACAACATAATTATGCTGATATGGTATGGTTATACTATATTTATATTTCTGTGTTTTTGTCATAAGTTTTATGACAAATTAACCAAGTTTAAGAAATTTATAAATAATTTCAAACTTAGCCAAGTATTATTATTATAATAGCACTAACTAAACAATGATTTTCTGCTGATAACTGAAATTATTTTCATTAATTAATATTAACTCTCACTGAACTGTTTGTTAGTTTAATTTTCGTGACTGAACTCACTCACGGCAGGCTATAGTATGTCATTATATTGCTACATACTTTCTACACAGACAATGCACAAGACTTACTTTACTTTCAACAGAGAATTCAATAGACTTTATTGAATCAGGCATCACAGGTTTCAGTTCTTCGCATAAGTTTCGCGCCAAATCCTTGGACAGTCTATAAGTTTCTATAAATGAAGGCTCGTTCAAATCAAAAGGATCGAGTTCAGCAGGTTTGAGAACTCTTTTCTCTGGGCTCCTCGGTTTTTCTATAGGCTGAGGTGGTTGTTCTGATTTCTGCGTATGTGACGAATCCCATTTTAGTAACTCGAAAATCTCAGGTTCTTCATCCACAACCGATATGTAGCCTTCCTCCGGTGGTTTTTCGGCCATTTTTACTGTGAATAAAGTTTATTTTGAAATAAAATAAGCGCAGCTTGGATTTTTGTTTGTCAAGCGACTTTTGACGTATTCTATTAATGTTGCCAGTGGCATAAAATAGTCTTTTTAGTGTTACAACAACACGGAAAAATAAGTTACAGCCAATGGAAAAACTCATTTTAAAACTTATTAGAATTACAAAGTAATGTACGAAAATGTAAAAAATATAATAAAATGTACAAAACTAATGTATTTTCACGAGTGTGATTGAGAGTGTTACAACACTCAGCCTAGAAAGAATCAACAGGCTACCAACCAAGTTAGGCCAATGAACCCTTAATTTTTTGGAAAGAAGGGTAGACTCAGGCAAATAGTAACATACACAAGGTGATTCAAATCTGGCTCGTCGTAGTACTTTAGGGAACGGTGACGTCACTCGTTTGGCGCCAGTTTGTCGAGACAGCAGACATTGTTAACCGGGTTCTTTAAAGGATATTATAATAGGTAGGTATAGGTCTATCCATTCATAATAAATGGTAGGTATGGCCCATTAACTGAAGTTTCACCGTCTACGAAAATTCCATGTGTTAAATAGAGTAGGTAAGTACAGGTTTTGGGAGAATTTTCATTCCATGGTCTTGAATATAAAAAAAAAATTACGCATTATGTAAGTATAATAGAGGATCGGACAAAAAAAAACTAATTAGTCCGTCAGATAGATCTCCAAAAAATATTGGATACGTATTTTTTCTTTTTCACATAAACAAAAATTGAAGTCAATACAGTGCTTCGAAAACTCGTTAACTCTTCGAAAACGTTATAAGATAGTACATTTTTAACTACAAATGACGTCACAACCACATCTTATCTTCGTCAATTTTGATTAATTTGATAAAACAAAAAACACGTATCCAATATTTTTCGATAATCTAACTGACGGACTAAATAAAATCATTGTTTTGTGACTCAGTCCGATCCCTTATTCAAGTTCATAATTCGCCTTTTTCAATGTCCCATGAAAGAGAGGCCTAAATCATTTAAATAATGATACTACTGATTCAGGCAATAATTTGTGTGTAATTGATTAAATTAGGTTTTACGCGCGGTTATTCAATCAACGTTGTACCACAGATTAGTTGTACTGACGGTATCTACCATCATCATGAATCTGAATAGAAAGATTAGAAACTTGGAACCATGATTCTTTAGAAGATGTTTTCTCATACAAAACTTGCTTTTAATAATGCTAGCTATGAATTTAATTAAGTTTTAAAATAAAATGGCAGAAGTTTAGCTAGTTTGGCAGGCAGGTCAAATAATTAAAAACCCCTTTGCCTTTTTTTTTCTCAAAATTTTACTTTGCATTTAAGAAGCAATACATTGTCAAACAGCAAGCAGTCTGACCAATTAGCATTAATTTGTGGAAATGATTAATACAGTTTAATTAACAAGAAAGACCGTTAACAGGGCCATGTATGTAGGGTCGGTTTGATCAGCGGAGTTGGTAGGGCCTGGCCTATTTATTTACCAAGATAAATGAGTAATAATTAATCCATAATCAACCAAAATATTAATTGTCATGGCAACGCATGGCTCATCTCGATCCCATGATTATGTAGCAAGTGTGTGAGCAGACGAGTGTAATAGTACATTGTTGTCTGTGAATAAATAAATAACTTACATCCCAAGGGATGGAAGTTATTTATTTAAGTATTCCCGAAACGGGGTTTGGCACCCGTAACGTAGTGAGATTATAATAATGATCTAGATCTAGATCCCATTATTTAAAGAAAGATAATACGAAGACATGTAACTTTGAGTAAATTGCGACCCAAAGTAATAATGTTATAGAAAAAATATCATAAGTATTGTAGATACCCTAAAGGTAGGTACACTCGACCAAACTTACCTGCTTGATAAAACAAAAGGGAGGACCAAGAAAGAAAAAGCGTTTAAAGCGCTGCAAAGAATAAAAAGATAATTAAGAAATATTCCCACTTCGTATAAAGGAGATGGGCTAAAAAAACTTTCCTAAGTTTAATTTTACCACTTTGTCGGTGTAACTAATCTGTTTATGTATTCATGCCAAGTTACAGCTTTGATCTCAGTTGTGGACAGACGGATCAGGCGAAACTAAGCTATAGGGGTTCCTTTGTTGACTACGGAACCCTAAACACGGGGTTATCTGATTTGGTTTAAATTATTTGCTAAGGTAATTACATGAGTGAAACTTATGAGCCAATGGGGAAAACAAAAACGAAGGGATTTATTTTATCAGCACCATTAATCAGATTAATATCTTAACATAGCAGATAGGAAAATATGTCAGCAAAATAAATAACGGGTCCCTAAATCCCCGACTTAGGGACCCATTTTTTATTTGTGTTCGCTTCAAATGACCGATGGAAACAGAAAAACAACTTCCGAAGTCATAAGTAAGCTTATGTTCTTTGTTTACCAGAAAATCCTCTTTGTCGCCCTTTGTCGTCATCTACATAAACGAAGATAGTGCCTAATCGATAACAATATTGTCAGTCAGACGTAGGATCTATGAGAGTTTTGAGGTGTAAGAACGTAGTGTGACAAAAATGGAAACAAAAAAAAGAAGTTAGGTAAATGAGTACCTTTATTAGAAGAAGTATTGCCCCAGTTATAGAAAAGTTGAAAAGGAATCGACCACGGTGAGCAGGAATGCTTTGACTAAAATAGTGATGAATTAATAAGAAAAAATAAGATTACCGCACGCGTGCGAAATATATTGCAAATCGAACCTAATCGTAGGTAAGAGCTAGTTTTCGAGGAAGTGAATTGAAAAATATGTAAATGATAGCGTGACAATAGAGGAGACGAAAGATTAATGAAAAAAAAAGGTTCTTTGGCCCCAAATAACATGGTACAGGAGCAGGAAGATGATAATGCCGACTTAGTAGGATTCATATATAGAGTGGATTAAAACGCAATGTTGTATTTTCAACGTTCGGGTCAAGACTGTGAGTTGAAATTTCCATAGAGCAATATATTTAGGGGGGTCGGCTTGTATTTATGCTTTTGCGGTTGCACAACGACACGCTTTGCTTATGCTTTGCTTGGTAGTATAGATGCAGGTCTGCCTTACTGCCTCCCTCAGAGGCGGTAAGGTGGCGGGGTCTTGAGGGAGAGCGCTACGGTCGTGTAGATCCTCAAGGCAAGTCTGGTGAGTTCGCCTTCACGCGGTTGCCACCCCGTTCTTGGTCTAATTCCATAAGAAATAGACGTAACAAAAACCACCAGGCGCGTTCCACCCTACCTCACCGCCACCATCCGTGACTGAATGGTGGTGGGCTTGGTTGCCGCTCAAAGCGGCATCGAGCAGGTACAAACAGTCACCTGCGCTAGGACCTGCGCAGTTGAGCGCCGTAAGCGGGGATGAAGGAGTCCTGGGGGGTTGAGCCGAGCGGCGCTGGCGGTAATGTGTCCGCAAGGCAACACGCCCTCTTTGGTCCGGATTTCAAGCGAAACGGTGACCCTGCCCAATAGCCGGGGGCAGGGAAATGGCCATAGTGTCCCGTCAGAGGGTCACGGTGAGGAGTGGGAGGTCCGCGGAGGTTGTCTTAGGATGGCCAAAGCGGTGGTGAAGGTCATGCTGACGGTGTAAGTGAGGGTTGATCAGTTCAGAAGGGATTAGTCAGTCCCCTATGCCAACCCGATCAAGCACCCGATGTCGCACTGTGAACCAGCCTCACGCTCCTATATCTCGATGGTAGTCCTAACGTTCGAGCTAGCTTGTAGCGAGACGTTCCCTGGTGCGGGCTCCAAGGAGGGTGGGAAGCCAAAGAGACGAATTACATCACACTATACTATGGACAACAAACAATCTGACGCCACTAACACACACACAAACACACCATCCACTCACACACATACAAAAACTACGGACACAAACACTCACAATGCACACACACACACCGGAGCGAAGGCGAAAGCCAAAACTCCGAAGAAGGGTGCTCCTAGCAACTCTTCGGCCCCCGGGAGTTCGGCTGCAAACGCGGCGGGCTCCAGTGCGGGCACTGGTCCGGCTACGGCGAATACCGCGGCCAAGACCAACAAGTCCCACAATAAGGGTAGGACATCGGAGCTGCATGGGACCAGTACCGATCCTTCCCCCCTTCAGGGTGCTCAGCCCCCCGCGACGGTTAACGCCGGTGGTCGGGCTCTGCTGCCAAATCCTCCCCCGCCCATTGCTCCTCTAGTCGCCCCTCCCCCGCCGGCCGACACTGGTCGTTCGGTGGAGCTCTGCACCCCTGACGACGTGTTCGCACGTAACTGGCAGGTGCAGAAGGGCAGGAACAAAGGTAAGAAGAAGGGTAATGCTCCGGCATCACGTCGCCAATGTGCGGACCCCGCAGTGCAAGCTGCTCAGGCCCCCTTGGCTAGTGGTGCTAAGAGAAGGAATAGGCCGAACAAAAAACAACGGCTAGCAGCTCAAGGGAAGGGTAAGTCCCGTCAACTAATGCTGGCGAATGCCGCAGGTCAGGCACAACCGACCGTAGCTAACGTCAACTTTTCCGCAGGCAAGCGGTTGCAGGCAGAGGACGGCAATAGCCAACCAGGACCTAGTCAACCACCAGCCGGCGCAGTGGAAGGACCAGCTAAGGCGGTTACGGAGCGACCTGTTCGGAATGATCAGGCCGCGGCTAAGCGAGCTCTCAACGAGACCTCGTCGCCTCGAGGGGAGCGCAAGCGGCCGCGGCTTGATAAGTCCAAGCGGGTCGCTAATCGGAGCTATGCCCAAGCTGCAGGATCTGACCTAGACGTCGCAGTCACATGCGGCCAGACAGGTCAGATCAACAAGGAGGTGGCGGACCAGATCCTCGAAGCTCTTCAGAGGAAGATGCTCGCCGAAGCTTGTTCTCCTGACGCGGAGGAATTGCCGGTGCCCGTCTTCAATGCGAGGCCAGCGTTTGCAGATGGGGCCCTCAGGCTGTGGTGTGATAGCGAGGTCACCCTAAACTGGCTGAGAACGCTCATCGCCGAGATGCCTCCTCCCACTGGTGCTTCACTCGTGATCAGGAGGCAGGCTGACATAAGGCGCCGCGTACGTTGCGGCATACTCATCCCGGACGACCAGGGTGTTTTTACGGACCCGCACAACATCGGGCGCCTCCTATGCCACCAGAATCGGTGGCTGGACATAAGGAGGTGGACTATGCTGCAAGCCAAGAAGCAGGAGAAGGCTTGCTTCATGGTAGTTGGGATCCCTGAAGACCAGATCCCAACATTAATGGACGCCGGACGACGACTCTCTTTCTGTGCCGGGAGGGTTTACGTCATGTTCCAGACGCCGAACGGCAAGTTTGTCCATGTCCCTCAGGGATATCCGGCTGCAGAAGCTACCACATCGGGGGTAACACGGGTGGAGGAGGCAGCTCCCTCCACGAGCACAACGGTGCTACCTACGGACGTGCCTGCGGGAGCAGCGCCAGTGGCCCCAACAGTTGCCGGTGTGGAGACCGTCCTTTCGTCGGGTGGGGAGCTCGATGACAATATATTGTCATCGGCTTCTGACCTGGAGGAGGGCGGCTTCGACCCCGACTTTCTGTTTGCTGGGCTGCGGCTCGAGGGAGACGAGGAAGGATCGACCAGTGATGGCGTCCCCTTCGCTAACCTGTAAAGTCCTGCAGGCAAACCTCCACCACAGTCAGACCGCAACGGCTCAGCTACGGAAGTGGCTGGACGTTCAACACACGGCCATAGTCCTGATCCAGGAGCCGTGGATCAGGGCGGGACGAATACAAGGACTTTCCAATCTTGGGGGTAAGCTTCTATTTAGCTCAGAGCACGATAATCCAAGATCGTGCATCTATACGACGCGTAACATAAAAGCACAGCCACTTACGGAATTCTGTTGCAGGGATATCTCTGCAGCCAGGCTGCTATTACAGCGCGGGGACACGGAAGTAGAGGTGGCCTTCGTCTCGGCATATATGCCTGAGGCTGAGGAGCCACCCCCGCATGACCTCGCCCGCCTCGTAAGACACTGTGAGTGCACACGCTTGGAGGTGGTCATAGGGGCCGACGCAAACGCTCATCACCCTCTGTGGGGCATGAACACGCAGAACGAAAGAGGTAAGGCTTTAGTTGACTATATGTTTACGACAAACCTAACCCTACTAAATACAGGTTCCGAACCAACCTTCGTCACCAGACGCAGTCGAACGATTATTGATCTAACTCTGGCATCGGAAGGCGCAGCGGCCATCATAACCGGGTGGCAGGTCTCGAAAGAGGCCTCCTGCTCTGATCACAGGTGGATCCGCTTTGACATCCCAGTCTGTGTGACACCTATACTGCCACGCCGCAACCCACGCAACACGGACCGAGCTGCCTACACTCGTATCCTTGAAACCAAGCTTGCGCCAACAAAGCACTGGTCGACCCTTGAGAACTCGAGCCAGATCGAAGAACAGGTAAGTTACCTGTCGAAATCACTGTTAGACAGTTATCATTCATCCTGCCCTGAAACCACTGCGCCCACAACACCAGGCAAGCAACCATGGTGGGGACCTGAGTTGGAACGCAAGCGCAGGAAGGTAAGGTCAGCCCTAAACAGAGCCATGAACACCTGTGCTGACGAGGATTGGGACGTCTACAGGGCGGCCAAATCCAGCTACAAAAAATGCATCCGGCAGAAAAAATCTACTGGCTGGAGGAAATTCTGCGGGAAAATAGAATCCTGCCAACAAGCAAACAGGGTAAGGAAAATACTAGCACAGCAGAACTCTGCTGGACCTGTAGTGCTCCGAAAACCTGACAACACGCTTACCACTACTCCAGAAGAGGCGATGCGCGTCCTCACTGAAACTCACTTCCCAGGTTGCGTCTTCGCGCCCACAATTGACTGGACTGAGGTAAACCAAACTCCAACAGGAAACGACTGGAAATATGCTCACATGATGATCACGCTGGAGAAAATCCAGTGGGCGATCGGGTGCTTCCATCCTTTCAAGGCGTCCGGTCCGGACGGGGTGTTCCCTGCACTACTGCAATGGGGTGGACCCTCCATAGCTGAAAGACTGGTGCCCATATTACGGGCGTGCTTAGCCTTTCGGTACATCCCAAAAGGATGGAGGGAAGTGAAAGTCATATTTATCCCTAAGCCAGGTAAGAGTGACTATAGTAACGCCAAATCCTACCGGCCGATCAGCCTGACCTCCTTTCTCCTGAAAACCATGGAGAAGATATGCGAGAGAGAGCTGAGGGATGGCGTTCTAAAAGCAATACCTCTTCACGCAAATCAACACGCATACAGCGCGGGTAAGTCCACTGAATCCGCTCTGCATCTAGTGGTTGGCCGGATAGAGGAAGCGATCCATCAGAAGGGTATCTGCCTGGGTACTTTCATAGATATCGAAGGAGCCTTCGACAAAACAAACTTCTCCAGCATCAGCGCCGCTCTTTCCCGACACGGGGTGGAACAGGTACTGATAGACTGGATTACCAATATGCTTAGCAAACGAGTCGTCCGCCTTGGTGCAGAGCAGCAGTCAGCAGTGATAGCCAGGGGCTGTCCCCAAGGAGGAGTACTGTCGCCCCTCCTCTGGAATCTGGTGATTAATGACCTCATCGCGAAGCTCAATGCTAACCACTTTTACACTATTGGGTACGCAGACGATCTCGCCATCCTCATCTCGGGGAAGGTGACAGGGACAATCTGCAACCTCACTCAGCAGGCATTACGCATAGTTGAGCGATGGTGTGCTGAGTTCGACCTCTCAGTGAACCCCACAAAAACTGAACTTGTCATGTTTACCCAAAAACGAACGCTAGGCCCTCATCGCCTACCTAAGCTATTCGACACTGAGCTCCAGGTAACCAACGAGGTCAAATACCTGGGAGTTATCCTGGACAGTAAGTTAAATTGGAGCAGTCATCTTGACAACAAGCTTAACAGGGCCTGCATCACCTTTTGGCAATGCAGGAGGATGATAGGTAAGAAGTGGGGCCTATCCCCTAAAATTATACTTTGGCTTTACTGCGCGGTAATCCGACCCATGATCACCTACGGGGCAGTGGTCTGGTGGCCCCGAACCAAATTAATCACAGCGATAAGCAAGCTGCAACGTATGCAAAGGCTCGCCTGCATGGCGATCACAGGCTGCATGAGGACAACTCCGACCGCAGCTCTCGAAGCGATACTGGGGCTTCCGCCGCTCCACCTGTTCATTCAGCAGGAAGCAACGATGACGGCGTTGCGCCTCAATACGCTACAACTCTGGGGTAAGAAGTGCACGCAGCATACTGCGGCACTAGAGGGAATCCAAAGTGAGTTCCCCCTGGTGAAAGCTGTTAACGATCGAGTACCCAAACAGTACGTATTCGATAAGAAATACAAAATCCAACTCCATGAGGACCACCGCTGCGAGGGACTTAACCCTGCAGAATTAAGGATCTTCACGGACGGATCTAAAACAGGTACTGGTACTGGAGCCGGGGTCTTCTCGGAGGACCTCAACATCCACATAGCCGTACCTTTGGGGGCCCACAACACTGTCTTTCAGGCAGAATGCATGGGCATCTCCCTGGCGGCATCTGCCATCTTGGCTCGGGAGGTAAAGGAACACTCCATCCGCATACTCTCAGACAGCATGGCAGTGCTGCTGGCATTAAGGAGCCACACGGTGAATTCCGGGCTAATACACGAGTGCCACCAACGCCTGAACCAGGTTGGTAACCTCAATAATATAACCATTCAATGGATCAAAGGACATAGCGACTCCCGAGGCAACGATGCAGCGGACGAACTCGCTCGAAGGGGCTCGAGCATGGCGGCGGTGGGCCCAGAACCCATCGTGCCGCTACCTTTCGGCTATCTTCGCACGCTGGTAAGGAAACGTACCAAAGAACTTCACGCCAAGCTGTGGCTAGACCACGGCGAGTGTAGGCAGGCCAAGAAGGCGCTTCCCGCCATCGACGCTCGCCTCACCAAACAAGCGCTCCGGCTAACTAAACTGCAGCTACGCACAGTAACGGCTGCCATCACTGGACACGGTACTTTTAACAAGCACCTCTTTGTTATAGGAGTCACAGATAGTCCTCTGTGTCGAGCCTGCATGGAGGAAGAAGAAACAGCAGCCCACGTGCTCCTGCACTGTCCGGGGGTTGCCCCATACAGGGCCAAATACTTCGGTGACCCAGGTACTCTCCGCGAGATTGCCAGTAACACCAAGGGGTTGCTGGCTTTTCTCGGGGAGCTGGGGTGGATCGAGTGATATTCCCACCCGCACGTAAAATACGCGCATTGAGCGTGGAGTTGCGGACACCAGCCCGTTATACTTATACTTATACTTATACTTATATTTAGGAAAATAGGAAATCCATTCATCCTACATTAGACTGAGCCTTCTTAAGCATAATCACCCATAACACTTTCACACTTGACAAAGGTATCCTCTATAAAGCGAATGAGCTATAATCTACCATACGGGTCAAGTGTGGGTCTACCTTCAATGATCTCGTATTCATTTGAAGCTAATTAGTCCATTGCACGAGACATTGCTGTTTTTTGTAACGGCATCCCTCATGTTTGCGTAGAGGTGGCCTCCACGGATGAAACGGATGACATAAAAGTGAGTAAACCCGTTGTTTGCATTATTACCAATTGAAGAATGGCAATCATGTATAATATTATGTCTCACACTTTATTCGTCGTGGGTGCATCCTTCGTCACCAGTACTTTTATCTATTTTAGTACTACTTTTCAAGCCACAAATCTAGCGTACAACAGTGGGACTGTATGTACTGACTATTCATTTTAATTACCATTCTAATAAAAAATATACTGTGGAATGTATTCTACGTAATGTGTAATTATATGTACGTATAGTTGGATTACTAAACGCACATAGATACAATTTTAATGGCCTATAGTTATTCATAAACTTCCACGTTTCTGGCTAAGCTAAGCTACTGCTGTTACCCTTGTTCACGCTAGGAGTAGGCTAGATTATGGTGAAACTTATTTAAAAAGCGTTGTTGAGTCAGTGAAATTAAGTTTATTTCTGTTGAAGCACACGTTACAATGAGCCGAGATGAAGAATAGCAGGTACGGGATTCGAACCGCGAATCGAAGACCTTCGCACAACATACACTTCACTGCGGCACCAGTGAAGTGTGTTTTGTGATTGAATTCATATAGGTATTGTCTGCAATTACATAACACAGGTCCATTCATTGTTCTAATAACTTGATCCTCGTTATCTAGTACTTGACTCAGGTCACGATTTTAAATGATGCAGCCACGAAAAAAAAGAACAAGGGTAGATACCTCCGTGGTCTTAATATTTGCTACCTGTAGATCCTATCAGTAAGTACCTACCTGCTGAGCCCAATTCTCTATGACAAATGGGCCTACCACACGTACAGACTTCACCACACTTCTGCCTGCGCGATTACACAATAATAATAATATAATATAATATAATATTCCACAACTATCACACAACGCCATCAGTCCCAAGCTAAGCAGAGCTTGTGTTATGTACCCATAACAGACAACTGATAAACATACTTATATATTTCTAAATACATACATATTATAGATAAATTACACCCAGACACAGAACAAATAATCGTGCTCATCACACAAACATTTGTCCTGGGTGGGAATCGAACCCACGACCTCCGGCATAGCAGTTAGGGTCACTAACCACTAGACCAACAGGTCAGTCAAAATGCACACAGCACATCGCGCGTGTGGTTGGTACCTATGGAAATACAGTTTTACCCCCCACACGCGTGATGTACGGTGTATAGTGTACACCGTATACACCGTGTGGTAGGCCTAAAAGATCCTCATTTCATCAAATTCCAGCCTAACTGGATGATACTTGCTTTACTTAATTACAAGAGATGTAGATTTGTACGTAGAGCGATTGCCTATTGCTTCGACAACTCAGTAACACTTATTACACGAGCCGCTTTGGCAAGACTGGTTGTCAGGGTTTTGGTCATGCATGATATTTCATGCTTTAAGTTGGCGATCAAAATAGCGATGGTGAAGCCTCCAGTGTACGGTCTTTGGCGGGATGGGGTGGTCTCTTTCTCAAATTCTCAAACGATTGGCCTACAATTTCACTAGATCGCAAAAACTGGAAGGGAAAACCCTTCTTGTCCAGGAGGCCTCTGTTCTGCAGTTTGACATAATAGACTAATATCTAATATTATTATTATAACAGCTTGCTAAACTGTTTGCAGATAAATATGGGAGACGAAGGTCTTAAATTCTGTTTCAGGTATTTCCATAATAAAAAGAAGGCCTCTACAATGTATCTGCTCAGGTTTCAAAATGGTTTTACAACAGTTCTGAGCGAACTTGACAGTGATGAATAGCTAAGTAGGTAACTATTTGTAATTTGCACATAAATACATTGTAGATACCTATAACAGTCACATTCATGTACCTACGATCTTTTTTAAAATTCAGAGCCGTCACACTAGCGATCCATGCGTTAAGGTTACTGATAGCCAATTACATAATAGATAAATAGAACATATGGTCGACCATATGCCTGAATAATTTACCAACATTAGGTTAAATGTCTCTAATTGATAAAACGACAAGAGACCATAAATAGTCCTAGACATTAAGTTGCAATGACTTTCGGGGCATTTCGTAATTTCGACGACTCTTGACTGATAGATAAATAAGTACTTTTCATCAGTAGCATAATGAAGCTGAATTTTCAATATTAACCCCGGTAGCTTAACAACTACCTTTTTGTCGTCAAAGTCGTAAAGCTATTTCGGGGTTCACAATTGACACCCATTCTTCGAAAAACGTCGTGATCACTATCACACGTGTGATCTCATTCAATCCAAGCTTTCGTTAAAAATATTTTTTATGAATTAAACCGGCGATTAAGACATTGGCCAGTTACAATAAGCGTGTTTCGTGTAAATGAGGTGATATATAAAAAATATCGTAAGTTAAACAAAGCTATCTCAATTTTGAGTGCCTATTTATAACTAGTTCTCATTCATGTTATTAGCCAAGTCCATTCAATGATTCTGTGATTCAGTCTCGCGTTGACCGTGCTACCGGCATGACGCGTCTCCTTTAAATAAGCTTTGTTTATATTTAATTTACAAACTGTATAGATACTACGATACATTTTATATTAGTTTATCTAGTAATAGTGTAAACAGTGATTATTATGTGTTAAGTTATTGGATTTTAACTATTCTTATTAAAAACCGTAAGTTTGTTAACATTTTTTGATGTTTTCTTTTTAATTTTATGGTTAGGTGCCGGCTATTAAAATGGTGAAACACATGTGCTTTATTTAGTTTTTGGGTCTCTCAGTAATATGCTGAAGGCATAATTAAAAATTAAATTGTATTTTATTTTAAATTCTACTAACTGCCGCACTCAGAGAGCTTTAATGATTACTTAAGCCATCACTTAGAATGGTTTTGACAGTTTTGTCATACAAAAATATGTCAAACCTTTACTAAGGGACGGCTTAAGTAATCATTAAATATCTCTAAGTACGGCAGTAAGTCTGAATTAAGAAACATGACCACTACGTCTTCGGATGTGAAAACGTGGGAGGTTGTGCCAAGTGTTTTTTATCCATAAAACGACTATTTGACCCAATAAAAAAGTCTGGGTCAATAAAAACCCTGGGTTCGTTTGCGACCTAAGACCTCCCTATTTAATGTTTAACTATAACATATTTGATAAACTACTCTATTTTAAATGATAAATTTATTCGGTGCCAGTGTCCGATTCGCACTTACCCGGCTTTTTTTATCTTTATTTGTATTAGGTATTATTATATTTCTACGAACGGCATTGTGGCACGATTTTATCAAATTTTATATGAATTTAAACCGACAGAATGTAAGTTTTATATACATATATGTAACAATGTGTTTTAACAATTGCTTATCACATTGTTACCATGTAGGTCATGTAAAGGCCAGAGACACAAGAGTATTTTTTTTAACTCTTGTGGCCAGAATAAGCGGTGGTTTTTTTCATATAATAATAGGGATGTTTAATAACTAGAAAAAATATGATTCTAATTAGTCCTTCTGTTAGATTATCGAAAAATATTGGATACGTATTTTTTGTTTTATCAAATCAATAAAAAATGTCGAAGAGAAAACGCGTCAAAGATTTGAGTGGGGGTTTGTGACGTCACTGTGCGCTAAAAAATGTCATACTAATGTCTTAGAATATGACGTCATACGAATTTTCAAAGCACTGTATTGTCTTCATTGTTTGTTTACGTAAAAAAAAGTAGTTAAAAAACTAAAAAACCCGACTGAAAATGTGAAAAGCAAAAAACAAGCCAATTTAAATTAAACAAAACTGGGAAGCAAGCGGGGTACCTACATTCTATTTTCATATTCATAATTTCATATATCACATAATTAGGCGAGATAATTAAGTATAATGTTCTTTTGTTGGTCGCGTAAAATTCTTCGTAGATGATTTAACTTTTGTGTTTGTTTATAGGATTTGTGACTTTGAATTTCTTTTAAATATATAAGTGTCATATATTATTGTAATCTCCTTTTAAAACCCTTCATCTTGATACCCTACTCGATGGTAATGGTTTTTTTTAATTCCGCGATATGGCTCCCAAAATCCGCAAATTTCTTTTTTTTTAATTTTAATGTAGCCAGTGACACTCGCGCCATCAAGACGAATCTAGCGACGTATATTTTATTCAAATCCCTTCATCCGTTTACGCTCTGGCTTTCAAAAGGTTAAATGTCACCTGTGCTTAACCCTTTCGCAATTACAGGTGTTGTAATGTTTTATGATTTTAGATCTTATTAAATAACAATCTATTTTTATTTTTATTTTATTTTATCAAATAAGAACAACAAACAGCTACATTATAAAATATTACAATATGATAAAAAATAACTTGAATAATAATGTAGCCCACAGCGCTGTTCACAGATTACCATTAATGACTAAAACTTAAATTGCTAGGAAAGAAGCTGTTCATTCATGCAAGACAGTTAAAACATAAAAAATCCAAAAAGAAGAAATATCTAACTATGCATTCTAAATTATGTAAATGCTAGAATATATAGATATAAATAATAATATAAATTAATCAATCAAAGGACCTAAGCGTCTCATACAACAAGTTTCGAAATTTCTATACAAAATACTGATCACACAACCTAGGTAAAAAGAGAAAGGTATCTCGCGAAAGCACGCCCCCATACCCGACCCAGACCTCCGGGCAGGTAGCGTCGCTATACAGGTTTCAAGTGGCCAAAGTTGGGCCGAGTGGGGAAAGTCAAACATGATTGTGAATTTGTGAACCAGTGTTAATATGACTTATATACTTGCCTTGACTTACTTGCTGGTATATATACTGAGGATTTATTTGGTGATGTGTATCACCAGATTTTCAAATGTGGATGAGGCAAATGAAGTAGTAAGGATTGTAGCAGGTGGCGTTCAGTGATTTCTGCCTAACCCCGTGGGAAAAAGGCGTGAATTTTATTAAAGTTTAGTGAAAATTCAAATTTGTGAAATATAATTATCCTGTGTTCTGTTTCATAAATTTTATTGTTAAGATACCAGAGAGCTCCGAAACATCTACTATTGCTCGTATGACGGCTGACTTACTGCCGCCCGCGTGAAAATGACGATTTTCCATACAAACGTTGCCCCCGTTTTTCACCCCCCTGGAGGTTGAATTTTGAAAGATTCTTCGTTAGTGGATGCCTACGTCATTAGTGAAATACGTCTGCGTAAATTTTAAGTTTGTAGCCTTAATTAAGGGAGGCGCAGGATGTTGTAAGAGATACCGCGGCCTCGAAATAAAGGGCTAAGAAGGAAAATGGGTGGTTTTTAGTCAGTAAAAGTGACACTTCCTTTCGCTCTGCCCAAGAGCAGGAGGGGTTATTTGATGATTTCCAACAACCAACAAAAAAAAAGGTTTTGGCCTGTGCGTTGATCCTCAGTCAGATAGAGAAGATACCTAGATGACACATGTTAGAGATAAAATAAATATTTTTGTATTTTGTAAAGTGCTCTAGTTTGTAGCTTAGAATTTTCTGGCCGAATGGGCAATTTGATCTCGTGTTCGAAAAATTGCAAAAGAAACCCTTTTTACTTGAGTGAATTATACTTACTTGAGAAATTCTGGTCCATTGGACATCTTTGCATAGCTCTTACCTCTTCTGGACATATACACTCGCGAGCAACCAAATCGACTCAAGCCTAGACGGCGCACATATACATTGATTTTCCTAAAACGATAAATGGTAATTACAAAAGTGATATGTCATTCGAAAGCTGAAGAATTAGGCTTTCAATTAACATCAATACCTTAAAAAAAAACTAAGCGCTGATTTATTGACACATTTTAATTGGCCGTCAGCGTAAATTACCTCTTTAGGAATCCACGACTTGCGCTACCTGCTCCCGCTATAAAACCCCCCCACTTCCGGTTTATCTTATCAGTTGCTTGTTACAAGTTGACCGGTACACATCTCCGTAAATTGCATTCCTTGTTTTCGCTAACCCATGGATACAACACCAGAAGAAGCCGCTCAAGTTGTTGCCTTGTTGCAACAAGGGTTAAGTCAGCGAGCAATCGCTGCCCAGCTCCACTTGAGCCAGTCTTCTGTATCCCGAGTATACAGACGGTTCCAAGAGACTGGTGCCTTCAATCGGAGACCAAGAACGAGCCGCCACCGGTGCACTTCAGAGAGAGACGACCGCTTCATTGTCTCAACCTCGCTGCGCAATCGACACCTTACGGGCGTTGATGTGCAGCAAGAACTGAGACGTGTACGACAAGTGGCTGTCAGCGAGTGGACAGTGAGAAGACGCTTGAAGGAAGCCAACTTGACGCCAAAAAGACCTGCGACGGGCCCTAAGTTGACTGCAGGCCACGGACAAGCGCGCCTTCAATTTGCTCGAGAGCATCTCAATTGGAGCGTTGCGCAATGGCGATCGGTCCTGTTTACTGATGAGTGCAGAATGTGTCTGCATGGCAGTGACAGGAGAGGCCGAGTCTACAGGCGTCCGGGAGAACGATTTGCCCAATGTTGTTTCGCTGAAACAGTGGCATATGGCGGCGGTTCCTGCATGATGTGGGCTGGTATCTCTTTAGAGGGAAAAACCGAACTTGTTTTCGTGCCTGGGGGCGGCCGAGGAGGCGGGCTAACAGCTGATCGGTACATCACCGACATTCTACTGGATCATGTTGTGCCCTACGCAGGGTTTGTCGGTGAAGACTTCGTGTTAATGCACGACAATGCCCGCTGCCACACGGCACGAGTCACTCGACAGTTTCTGCAAGAGGTCGAATTACGCACGATGGACTGGCCTGCGCTCAGTCCTGACATGAATCCCATCGAGCACTTATGGGACGAGCTTAAAAGAAGAGTTCGGGCCAGAAATCCAGTCCCTTCAAGCGTAGACGAGCTAAAGACAGCATTATTAGAGGAGTGGGACGGCATTCCTCAAGAAAATGTCAAATAATTGATAAGGTCCATGAAAAACAGACTGCGGGATGTAATTAGGGCTAGAGGGGGCAATACGAAATACTGATTTAAATAAAATAATTTTATTTTTAATTTTGTTTGTTTAATTTGTCAAATACGAGACACATACCCTTTTTCCTAAATTCCCGTTTTTCCTACTCTTGCATTCAGACATCATTTATTTAAAAAATGATGGATGGATTTCAATGATAATGATATCAAATTAAAGCTGACATCTTAAGCTTTCGAATGACATATCATTTTAATAATTTCCATTCATGATTTTAGTTGTATCAATGTATGTGTGCGCCGACAAGGCTTGAGTCGATTTGGTTGCTCGCGAGTGTATAAAAAAAAATAGCCTTTATTAACTTACTACCTACATTAACATTCTCTTTCTATTTAACAAAACAACTTATACAAATCTTTCTTTCTGTATGTGTATATAATACACAAATGTGTAAATTTACTTATCTTTATAAATCTATAAATGACTATCTACGAATATATGTCTACATAACTATCTGTGTACTAACTAGTGTCGATCTATATTTATCCATCTAAATGTGTTTGTAACACAAAAATAAAATAATAATTAGTATTTGTTAGTAGTAGTCGCCTCTCCTAAACCTTTCCAAACATCCCTTTCCCGAGCCTTATGCATCCATTGATTGCCACATCTGTGGCTGAAGACGTCTGTCCATCTTTTAGCAGGTCTCCTCTTTCTCCTTTTCCTATTCCTTGGTATCCACTCCGTTAAACGTTTTGTCCATCTATTACTATTTATCCTGCACACATGTCCTGCCCAGTGGATATGTGTCCTGGACATTATATGTCATGTGTTATAAGTTATGAGCACATACTTTGACGATGTCAGTAGATGCTAATGCGATACCGCCAAGACTTCATTGCAATGCAATTACTAGAAGTAACTGCATTGCAAAAGGATGATGATTATTGATATCTTATTAATAACATCCACACTCCGACGGTGAGCTCCACTACCAATTTAATCCAGCTGATTGCGCTATGATGTAAAGATTCCGTCACCTTTTGTATTAAACTGCAGGTTTTAAGAAAATAATGGGCCTAACTACCTTATCTAAATCAAGTACTATATGAAACGATATTCCTTCTACTAGAACGAAACAACAATGGGTTAACGTAGAGGTCATGAAAAACCACTCCAAGTGTATGTTTATTTATGTTTAAAATTAGACTTCATCATCTGCGAAGCCTTTTTTCAACTATGTAGATTTGTATAGGTTAGCTTCCAGTTTAACCTGATGCATTTTTTGGGGTTGGGTATGGGAAATCATCAAATAACCCCTCCCGCTCTTGAGCAGAGCGAAAGGGAGTGTCAGACTTCTACTGACTAAAACCACCCATGTTCCGTTTTAGCCCTGTATTTCTTACGAACAACACGCAGCCCCGACGGGCGTCGGCCCTTGCGGGTCCCTCCCATGTTGCTGACATCTCTTTGAGGCGCGTTTTTCGCATTAAAAAGTATATAGCCTATGTTCTTTCTTAGGCTCTAGACTATGTCCTTTCTCAGGCTTTAGTCTAAACTATCTGTGTTGGACTGTAGGTACCAAATCTTATTTGTTTTGGCGTGAAAGCGCGACAGACAGATAGACAGAGTTACTTTCGCATTTATAATATTAGTAAGGATGGGACAAGCCTACTATTCCTAAACCACTGCAATTCCTGTAAGCCAGAAGCAACAGTGGCGACCACGAGGAAAGCGCCGAGACAATGAAGCTCGACGAAGTACCAGAAAAACGATTTATATTTAACTGTCTTGGATCCCGCAACGAAATTAATCAGAAAAGAATAGCGGAGGTGTAGGAAAAAACATAATTTCCACTTTTAATGATAAGATGACGTGTGAATGTGGAAAAGGCAAACTCAAACTCAAACTCAAACTCAAACTCAAAGCATTTATTTCAATTAAACCTTTATAGGCACTTTTGAATGTCAGAAGAACAATTCATAAAAACAAATCTACGAGTGCAATACGTCATTCCGAAAGCCACCACGCCGAATCACACGCCGCCGAATGCCCGCAACAACGAGCACCGCGAGCACGAAAGCACGCAGCGACGCACACCGCTACAACGAATGCTCGAGACCCTGAAAATCGTAATCAAAATCAGTATGTTACGATTATAGTAGTAACCGTTCTGTTTCTAACTACTTAACTAACATTGTTCATACAACATTTAATATCTAGTCATTATTATCGTTTCAATAGGGTATTTCACCAAAAAATCGAATTAGTCGAATTAGAGATGGGGCCGATACAGTGCGTTGAGATTTCGTGTCAAGTCGTGTGACGTCACAAGGTTAGTACTTTTTTACCCACAAAGTGAGGTGAAAACCCCCACTCAATCGAAGTCGAATAATAAAAAAAAAATAAAAAAAAAAATAAATATCCTTGGACATTTCACACAACGCCATCTAGTCCCAAGCTAAGCAACCTAATGCTTGTGTTATGGTAACGAGAAACGCGAATAGGGTTGAAATACCCTATTATTCGACCTGTCCGATGCGTTATGAATTTGACGTCACTGGTTCAAAAACCTTCTCTACACTCTATCAGACTGTGACGCACACAATGTTTGTGCCCAGATGAGATCAATCGGCGTCTAGCGTTGCTATAAATACTGAACCAACATCGGCTCGTTGATTGAAAATGACATCTTGTTTTTAGTAAATTCTCGTTAAATAATTTGACGCTGAATCGTAAATTCGTCTTCCCTGACTGTCATTTCCCGGCTAGGTGTGATTTGTCATTTATTTTTGAATAATTTAACCGAATTTTAAAAGGAGAAGGTTCTTAATTCGTCGGAACCTTTTCAGGGTTCCGTACCCAAAGGGTAAAAACGGGACACTGTTACTAAGACTTCGCTGTCCGTCCGTCTATCTGTCACCAGGCTGTATCTCATTAAAGTTTATGAAACTGATTTGCCATGAAAAATGGTTTAATTATGGCGGATTAAATGGGTCCTTGACGATTGTGGGGTGACTCAGTGATCGCTACCGTTTAAATGAGCAGCATATTTACGCTTCTGAGTCACAATCCGGTAATCAATCTCTTTGCCAAAATCTCACAGACGTGACACGATCGATACGATCGGTTGGATGAACAAACAGACAACAATTTTATGATGTCAGTAGATATTGGGGTAGACCCACGTGAAATATTTAGTGTCATCCATCACACTTCTAGTCTTGGATTAGGCAGACCCGTTGGGGCTGCGGGTTGTTGTAAGAGATACCGCGGTCTCGACATAAAGGGCTAAGAAGGTTATTTGATGATCCCCCCCCCCAACCCCAAAGGGTTTAGGCAAACAGAGTTATCTACGAATAAATAAAAGACAGGTACTTAATTGATTATATCCACAGTTGGCCAGTCTGGTATGTTTTAAACAGGCACAAATCCAAGCTCTGTGGCTTCTGAGAAATTCGCAATGGAAAACCCTCGTCACCTGCCTAACCCCCCTTATTACTAAGACTTCGCTGTATACCTGTAACGACTGTCAGAGATGTATAAATAATAACTGGGATCAACGACTTAACGTGGCACGTAAAAACTCGGTAAGTAATGGGTGGTCACCCATCCACGAACCTACAAAGGCAAGGGCGGCTTAACATAAAGATCAAACCGAGCAGCTGTTATTATTTAACCATTAACCTGATAGAAAAAAATATTATATATTGTCCAAAATCGAACAAAATTGTAAGAGATACCGCGGCCTCGAAATAAACGGCTAAGAAGGAACGTAGTGATTTTTAGTCAGTAAAAGTCTGACACTCCCTTTCGCTCTGCCCAAGAGCGGGAGGTGTTTCCTAACCCCCAAAAAAAAAGAGCCTTATAAAGGGTGTAGAAGTACCCTTAATTAACGCAAATGAAAGGCACTTGTTCTCCCCTCCAAAGCGAACATTTTTTTGTTCTAGACCATACCTAGGAACCATCTAGTTACGGAGATATTGGGGGTCAAAGTTCCAAATTTTTCCCACTGGTTTTGTAAATATAAGTTTTTCAGGATATAACTTTACTTAAATTACCTTCATGACCCGTTTACTATTCAAAGCATCTATTAGCACAATGTTTTAAGAGTGCCACATTGAAATTTACCGTAAAATGAGATTTTTTAACCCCAAAAAAAAAGTCGTTTCCCAGCAAAAATTTTTGCTTAGGGGTACTTAGTTTGATGTGCAGAATGCTTGGTTTACGTTTGTGTGAAGGGTTAATTTACACCCTGTATATAGCCAGTAGAAGCACTTATGAACCGCTAGAATTACCGAGACTGAAATAATTTATTATCTTCTATGTTGTTGCATCTTCGTGACGTAAATGCACGTAGGAATTATCTGAGGATCTACAGAAGTGAAGATGTTAAGATTTAATAGCCAGCGTCATTAGTAGGTAGGTACCTAAGTATAATAATATACATAGATAAAGCGAGCGGTATTCATGTTGATATACAGTATGTTAACTAACAGAGGGCGTTCCCGTCAACCAAGCATTCTGTACATCAAACTAAGTACCCCTACTCAAAATTTTTTGCTGGGATACAACTTTTTTTTGTTGGTGTCAAAAATCACATTTTACGGTAAAACTCAAAGTACCACTCTTAAAACATTGTGCTAGTGGATGCTTTAAATAATTAATGGGTCATGGAGGTAATTTAAGTAACGTTATAGCCTGAAAAACTAGAATTTACGAAAACAGCTGTGAAAAATTTGGAACTTTGACCCCCAATATCTCCGTAACCAAGGGGTTTCCAGGTTGGTATATTTTTTTTGCATGTATGGATGCTATACTATTGCGGGTTAACGGGAACGCCCTCTGTTAGTTAACATACTGTATTTATACAAATATGCTAAAAGTATTCTGTTTGTTCATTCATTTGCGCCTTTCATTTGGATACGCGAGAAAGCAGAAAAACGCGTTCGGATACACTTGAAGTTTATCCATCAAGCCGACCCAAAAATAGTAGTAAAAACGCTAGGCAGATGATGATGACTAGACTAAAAGCCTTACTGGTTCAGTAGTTTACGAGCTATAAGACCGATCTATCGTATTACACGGATGAAATTCGCGCCGGTAAACTCCGACTCATACTTGACGCGGTTTTAATCAAACTATATGCGTTCTCCCATCGTTCAAGATAAAAACAGATCCATTCTTAAACAACAATGAATTACGATTATATGTAGTTAATCATAACAGGAGGCATACCTACAGATTATTTTTAAACTCGTGAAGAGGTCATGTATTTTATGTGCTTCTATGAAAAGTTAGGGAAAATGATTGTTAAGTTAATTGAAAATTGAATAATAATTGTGTCCTAGTGAAAATTGAACAGCGAAAGAAGAAAACAGCGGTGGCCCAGTCGTGGCGGCCAGTCTTTTTGTAATTTATTTTATCACCACTGCTCTCAAAAACGGTGAAGGAAAACATCGTGAGGAAACCGGCTTGTCCTAGAACTAAAAATTCAAAGACTCGTGACATCTACCAATCCGCACTGGGCCCGCGTGGTAGATTATAGCCCATTCCCTCTCTATGAGAGGAGGCCTGTGTCCCAGTAGTGGGAACATTAATAGGCTGATGATGATGACGAAAATTGTGTTGTTGAAGCAGCTAGCTAATAACAGCGGATCAATCGTTACGTTAAGCTTCCTTTGCTTAGGTTAATCGGTGGATGAGTGACCATTACATGCCGAGTTTACTCCGCGCCTCTTGGATAGCACGATAGGAGTAGACCGAAACCTTAACTTTGGTATTCAGTTTTACCAACGAGTATCGTATTGCTCAGTACCTACTAACTGGGTTGTGTAGGTTAGATACTAACTGGGCTGTGGAGGTCAGATACTAACTCGGCTGTGGAGGTCAGATACTAACTGGGTTGTGGAGGTCAGATACTAACTGGGCTATGGAGGTCAGATACTAACTGGGTTGTGGAGGTCAGATACTAACTGGGCTGTGGAGGTCAGATACTAACTGGGTTGTGGAGGTCAGATACTAATTGGTTTGTGGAGGTCAGATAGGCAGTCACTCCATGTAAAATACTGGTACTCAGTAGCTGCTTCCAATAAAACTGTAAGCCGACACCAACATAATAGGATAGTTAATAAAAAAAACCCACATTGCAATTTCCTGAAATATGAAATGGGCAGTCGCCCAGTCGGACCCCATGGTCCCCATGGACACAATGCATATTATTTTCCTATTATGATATATTTTCCGAAATGTTCTCAGACGCATTACTATTATGTTAGGTCTATTTTACGCTATAAAACGCAATTCATATTATGAAGTGGCCATTTTAGACCACCTTTCCTTTCCTACCTTTTCCTGTTGACAGCGGTGTGGACGAATTTTTTGACGCCCCCTGTAATTCTTCCCTTTTTGATACTTGTAAATATTTTATTATAATTTTATTTCTGTAAATTGAAGTTTGTAAAATCTGGAAACATCCCTATAGGGAAGAGGCTAGGCAGATGATGCCGTAGTATTACTTAAAATATAACTAATACACGCAAGGTGTATGTTTGCTAAACAATTCATTTCCCCGGCTGTAGATCATCGTGCTAAACAGCGAAACTGCTCAATAAACTTGGCAATTGGCCTTCAAACATGTTACGTGCTGGTTGCTCAGATTTAGAATTAGAAGGGATTTATCTGAATTATTTTATGGAATAAACGTGTCTTATCTACTTGTGGCGAACAAAGTTTTTCGTAATTTGCAGGTCTATGTTCGGTTAAATTGTATTTTGAATAAAATAAGATTCGTGACCGTATTTGTAAGAATTCTTCTTTCATTAGATAAGTCATTTAATCATTTGTTAGGTACAATAAATAGTCGTTATAAAATAATACAAGCAGCAATAGAGGTCATTGACATTAAAAATTATAATATAATTCAAATAATGGAATTAAAAATAGAAATAATAAAAAAAAGAAAAAGAAACCATTACAAAAAAATGTCAAAAGGAAAAATCACACTATCACACTAATATTCTATAGGCGAAAGTTTGTGAGTGTGTGTGTTTGTTACTTCTTCACGCCAAAACTACTGGACGGATTTAGATAAAGTTTTTTACGCAGATAGTTTATAACCTGGATTAACCCATAGGATAGTTTTTATCCCGATTTTATCTTCCCGTGGGATAATTTTCGAGTTGTAGCGGGTGAAGCCGCTGGCAAACAGCCAGTATAAAATAATGTCCAAATAAAACAAAAAATAAAATATATTAAATGACTAAAATAATATATTATTAAAATAATACAAAATGTCACGTGGAATGTCAAATGGAATAGAACTTGATAACATACTAGGTCAAATAAATACCAAGGTCAAAAAACACCTGCCTTTATCCCAATTTACTTGGAGTCGAGAAATGTATGGAAGAAGACATGTTGCGCACATGTCGTCTTCCATACATTTCTATTTCTCGTCATGTCAGCAGTCCTCCTTTCTAGCCATATCATCCCTCACACAGTCCATCCATCGTTTCATTCGTCTTCCTCTACTCTTATACCCATCTACATCCATACGCAACATTTTCCTCATTCCTTCGCATCATATGTCCACCACAATTACCGATTAAATGCTCATTAAATAGTCAGTCAATGAGAATAAATGAACTTGGGTTGTATTGATAATCTCAAATAATCTCAATGATTACAACTCTGTTAAGCCATTATGCCTAATAATCGTAGGTACCTCAGTCGAATGTAATTCTTGATCAAGCCATTTTTCCTAGTAGGTACCTATTCACTCAATTCACGCGTTGTTTTACAAAGTTTTTCAAAACTGAATGGGTACTTATCAGGTTACAGCGTGTTTCACGTTACTGATTAATAGATGATTTATCTAGTGAGCATTACATAGTCACAGATACAAATGAATAATTATAATACTTATATGTATAGAAAATGAGGTAATTATAAACTCTATATTAATAACTAAATACATTAAATTTATGGATCAGTACAATACATAATGGTAGCTTTCATTAAAGCGTTAAGTATAGAAAACTATTAAACAAAGTCCTCCATTAGAAAAACGAAAATATAGGTACCTATATAATGTACCAATTTGTTGTACTGACATAAAAGTTAACAAAAGCAAGGTCAGGTAATGGCAATTGGTTATGTAATGCCATGCCGATTTAAAGTTTAATTATTATAATTAATTTTCACGGTCAGACGTGTTATTTAACTACATAATGTGTTTAAAAATAGTTTGCATGATGGATTTTTGTATGCCATCTCTACTTTTTTATCACAGAATGACTGTCTGTTCAGGTGGTCTGGTTTGTGTCTTTATTTTATTGTCTTAACATTTCGGTGCTGCATTGGATCTAGCTAGAACCGAAGCCAATTCGAATAAAATGGGGAAAAGCTAGGAAAATAATGATAAAAATCACCTAAATAATAAAACAAAACAAATAATAAAAAAACCATCATCTGCTTAGCCTTTTCCCAACTATGTTGGGGTCGGGTTGCAGCCTAACCGGTTTCAGCTGAATACCAGTATTCTACATGGAGCGACTGCCTATCTGACCTCCACAACCCAGTTCATACTGCGTAATACGATACCCTTTGATATGACTTACATATACATGAGTTAGTCCCTCAAAACGCCCACCCTTCGACACTTCCTAGTGTTTTAGCTGGAAAGAAGAAGTGGCGGAACAAACTCCCCAGCAACACATCTGTCTGTTAGGTTGGTTAGAAGAACCAGACTCGATACAATAGTAAGGCGTAAGTTCAATTTAGATTTACTACAGAAATCAATAATAAAAAAGTATATAATTATGAACAATGTAAAAATAAAAAAGTACATAACATATCAGTTAACTATGTTTCGTAATGTAGGTAAGGCACAAATGTTGATATCAGTGCTGTAACTATTCGTACCAAAGGGCGTATGGATGATTAAAAACCACTGTAAAAGAGTGTTATTAAAGGAAGAGAAAATTAAATAATAAAATTGAGAATAGTTAGAGACATCCACAATTTAATGATACTTAAATTAGCTCCACGACCCTTTTACTATTCAAAGCATCCACTAGCACAATGTTTTAAGAGTGCTACATTGAGTATTACCGTAAAATGAGATTTTTGACCCCAAAAAAAAGTCGTATGCCAGAAAAAAAAAATGCGTAGGGGTACTTAGTTTGATGTACAGAATGCTTGGTTGACGTATGTGTGAAGGGTTCATTTATACCCTGTATATTACTAGCGGACGTCACGCGGTTTCACCTGCGTAGTTCCCGTTCCCGTGTGAATACAGGGATAAAAAGTATAAGCCTATGTCACCCGGGGATAGTGTAGCTTCCCAACGGTGAAAGAATTTATCAAATCGGTCCAGTAGTTTCGGAGCCTATTCGTTACAAACAAACAAATCTTTCCTCTTTATAATAATAGTGTAAATGACAACCGGGACCAACAGCTTAACGTGCTTTCCGAGGCACGGAGGAAACTCGGTATGTAATGGGCGGTCACCCATCCACAGACCAACCTAGGCAAGCGAGGCTTAACCTAAAGATCGATTCGAGTGGTTAAGCCACGAGCTCCTCGATGATAAATAAAATACATCTGGAACAAATAATGAATAATTACAACTCTCAATTTTGATGTTACTATAACAACCAATGCGAATATTTGTGAAGATGTTTTGGACTTTTTAGGGTTTCGTACACGAAGGGTAACCCACGGGACCCCATGTAACACAACAAATAATAAAAGTAACAAAAAAAAATGAAGAGAGCTTCCCCACTACAATGATACAGAACCCTTCATGCGGAAGTTACCTAACGCCACGTGGGCGAAGCGGGTTGTACAACGTAACATCACGCCTGTAATCCCCGAAGGGTTAAGCAGAGGTGTACCTAATGGTACACTCACATTTTGCTAGTCATGTAATAGGGAGTGAGCCTATTGCCATCAACCGGGCACAAATCCAGACTCCGTGGCTGTTACTGATTATGGAAAAACCCAATAACACTTTTCCCGACCCCTTGAATCGAACCCAGGACCTCATGTTAGATAAATGTTACTAATCTATTTATATATACAGGGTTACTGGTAACTCGACGTATTCCTTGCAGGACATCATAGTAGGGTTAAAATGCAACAAATTAAGCCACCAAATGTTCTACCGAAGTTCAGTAGTTTTTGAGTTAGTAAGGGTTTTAGATTTTTTGTGAAAAATCCCAGATTAAATTATTTGAAGCCAATTTGAAAATTATTCACGGTGCGACTGTACTGAAATTGGAGTTATTACGAGATCATAGTTGACGCCGTAGCGGATCGTTTTTAATAATTAAAAGTTCAAAATGACTAAAACTTTGGTGAAGATCACTAATCAAACATTTTTTTTTGTAATTTTTGCTATTACTTCATACAAAATGTTGTCTTAGCACAAAAAAAAAAATACTACACCAGGTGTACAAATTATTAGTAAAATATCCTTGTCTTATCAGCTATTGAAAAAGGTATGAAAGTTAATACAAAGTCTTGGACTGCATTATGAAAATCGTTTTTGATTTAGTACAAGAAGGTGTTTTCGGAAAATCAAATTAAACAATTTCGTGAACATTATTATTATTTTTAATCAATATCAATTTGTGGTCTTTAATAACATGTATTTCACACGTCTTGTTCGAAGTGCTGCCCTCGGTTTCGAATACATGCTCTTATTCGCTTCCTCACTTCGGTTTTTGTGATTCTTGATGTGATTGTGGTCCTCATCTGGTCCACCGCATCTGTTATCCTCTCCCTTAGTTCTTCAATTGAATTTACGGGGGTCACATAAACTAGGTCTTTCATATGACCCCAGAAGTCTAGCGGCGTCAGATCAGGGCTTCGTGCAGGCCACGGAATCGGCCCACCGCGCCCAATCCATCGGTTTGGAAACCGAGGGCAGCACTTACTAACTCAAAAACTACTGAACTTCGGTAGAACATTTGGTGGCTTAATTTGTTGCATTTTTACCCTACTATGATGTCCTGCAAGGAATACGTCGAGTTACCAGTAACCCTGTATGTTTTAGTTGCTAAGCCTGAAAAAAATGAATGCCAAATAGGAAAATCATTAGGATTTTCTTATCAAATGATTGAAATGAATTATTCATTGATTGATTAAACCAATGTTTACGCAATTAGGTACATACTCTAATATTATAATGAATCTACCAAATATTTTTACGACTTAAGTAGTCCTCCTATATCCAATAAGGTTACATTAATATGTTTTCGCGGTTCCATTTACCAATTATTGTATCGTTTTCCTTAGCAACAGTTTTATAAATTGTACATTTGTTCGTTACTTAGAGGAGCTCGTGGCTTAATAAAAACAGCCACTGGTTCAGGTTAAGTCGTATTTGCCTATTTTGGTCCGTGGATGGGTGACCACCAATTAAATAGGTACCAAGTTACCTCCGTGCCTCGGAAAGGTTAGTCGTAACGGTAAATGGGCCGAAAACCTGGCAACCAGTATTCTGAAAGGGTATCCAGTAGGTACCGACTTGGTTGTGGAGGTCAGATTGTCAGTTGCTCTATGTAAAACTCTGGTATTTTACTTGCACCCTGCTATACTATGACGGCACGGTTGGCGCAGTGGCTCAAGCAATGGACTGCTGCGCTGCGTGTCGCGGGTCGATCCCCGCACGGAACAAATATTTGTATGACCTACAGATAGTTGTTCCGGGTCTGGGTATTTGTGTATGTGAGTTTAAATGTTTGTGAACGCACCCACGATACAGGAGAAATTCCTAGTGTGGGGCAACATTAAAAAAAAAAATGAAAGCCAACCGAGTTGGGTAAAAATGGTGGCATATTTCGAATTACTGAAAAATAGACACATCTGAAAACCAATCTAGCTGTAGACAATCATACTGTTGAAAATACACACAGAAGATATCAGAAGGTAGTCATGCTCAGCTATTGACTAGCATAATATTCGGCTAGATCTGGTTTGACTGGAAATTAAAGGAATATTATGAGTTGAGTCGTCATGAATAAATGAAACATTCAATGTATTCAAGTCGTCTTTGAAAAACAAGTCTGCGTCCTATTTCTATGATAATAAGCTCGTTTCTAATGATATCCTCCATCGCCCTGGCCATATTCGGCCACGGTGACCTAGCCGGGGAGATTTAGCCATCGACGTGGGAGATATTATAGTGTACAAGTGTTACAACTCTCGTTCCTTTACTCTCATAGCCGATGGGACACGACCAGAGAGAGATCAAGTGCACGACCAACGGCTTAACGTGCTTTCCGAGGCACGGGACCGCGGAGTATCATATCGCTCACCACTTAGGACCCAGTAAATATTAATGACAATATCCATGGCGCTGGCAACTGGGCGTATCCCAGTTGTATACGTCCCTGTGTGCCTTTTGGCCTTGTTCTGTTCTGTCTCCTGCTGATGGAAGTAGAAATTATGTTTTTCCTACTCCTCCGCTATTATTGTCTGATTAATTTTGATGCAGGACCCAAGACAGTTTCTCTGGGACTTCGTCGAGCTTTATTGTCTCGGCGCTTGTGTTGATCCTGGCTAACATGAGTTACAGTGGTTTGGGAATAGTGTGGCCAACTTCGAAACTTCGAATGACACGCATACAATGCAACATAGTTACTAAGTTTTAATTAGTTTGTAAAATTATTAATAAACAGGATAAAACATTTAATTAATGTTTCCGTTATCACCGTACTCTATGCAGTTATGTTGCGATGACTATAGCCAGTATTCACGGTCAGTCGTAGTTCTATGCTGACCAATTAAAATGATTACTACATTAGTTAACCAGTTATGTAACAAATACCATACCGTTAGGCCTCGAACTAAAGTACGAGTTTCTTACTAAGTAATACGAATAAGAAGTAACCTAAGGGAAACACCCGCTGTCCGATGTTATATGAGATACCGCGAACTAGACATATAGGGCTAAGAAGGGACATGGATGGTTTTTAGTATAAGCTAGTTAGCCTTTAGGGGGAGCAGTGATATGCTGGATACCTCCTTAGACTTCACTATGAGAGGAAACTACGGGATTTGGTTCAAATTAATTATCGGGTGTGAGATGGAGGTGGGTTGGATACTTGACTAGACGTGGTGATGAGAGAGACCCTCTACTACGTGAAGAAAAGCTCTAATGGTTATGAGAGTCGGTAGAAGGATGATTGCCAATCTGGACGGATTGACAGATTCCACGCAGATGAGTGGAACACCTACAGAAGATCGTGGGGTTGATCCAGCTCAGGCTTAGACAGACCACTTGGCGTAAAAGAGAGATGCAAATTCAGCAATGGCTAAAAAGTATGCTATTGATGTGTTCATTTCAGCATTGAATCAATTCAGAATAAATGGTTTAATAGGCCATGAGTTAATCCGAACAGCATAAAAAATAATATCCCTAACATTGAATTCCGACACGTGCTATCTCAAAACATGTTTCTTTATTAAAATAAACACATTAAACTAATCGATATAATCGTTCAATTATCGCACTTATATCGGCGATAGCGATAATTGTAAAACGTGTCATAGACTGGTTCCCGTTTACAACCAATAGTAACTATTAAAAATTAATGTCAAAATATTAAAGAACTATTGAAATATTAAGTCGCAAATATAATAACAATCGCTTGGGTCGACATTCAGGATAAGCCCCGATTGCCTAGGTACGAGTAGGTCCATGGATGGGTGACCACCTGTAACATACCCAGTTAACTCCGTGCCTGACCAACAATAGGGATTTTTACTGACTTAAAAAAATGTGATTCTAATTAGTCCGTCTGTTAGATTATCGAAAAATATTGGATACGTATTTTTTGTTTCATCAAATCAATAAAAAAATACGAAGATAAAACGCGTCAAAGATTTGAGTGGGGGATTTGTGACGTCACTAAAAGCTAAGTAATGTCATACTAATGTCTTAGATTATGTCGTCACACGAGTTTTCAAAGCACTTTAACGTCTTCGTTGTTTGTTTACGTGAAAAAAGATAAATATTTTGTCCACTATTTTTTGGAAATCTATCTGATGGACTAATTAGATTTTTTTTTGTTAACTACCCTATTTCATACCGAGTTTACTCCATGCCTCGGAAAGTACGATAAACCGTTGGTCCTGGCTGGTCATTTTAAAGATCTTTCAGTCGTTACAGGCAGTCAGTGGCTGAAAAGTTTCAAAACTGGTCCTACCAAGGGGTTATAATAGGGTAAAAATATTCTGATTGAAAAGAGTGTCCAAGGAGTTTCTTACCCCTTTCTTCTACATAGAGATCTACGCTAGGGAATGGGCAACTACAGTACTTTCACAAGTTATTATGCCTTGTGACTGTAACTGTAGCTTTAGAGTGCAATGCGTCGTTCCGGGGGTTACTCCGTCGAGTTGTGCGGCGCCGGATGTTTGCGGCGGCGAGTGCTGCGGGTGCGGGGGCGTGCGGGGGCGCGTGCCGTGGCGGCGGGTGCGCGGGGCTCCGGGTCGCGGGGCGGCGGTTGCGCGTTGCGGTGTGCATTCGTTGTTCCTTGATTCGGAGCCTCGTGCATTCATTGTAGCGGTGTGCGTCGCTGCGTGCTTTCGTGTTTGCGGTGTTCGTTGTTGCTGGCATTCGGCGGCGTGTGGCTCGGCGTGGTGGCTTTCGGAATGACGTATTGCACTTGCTTTGAATTTGAGTACATTATCCAATAATAATTGGGTTGCGGAGGTCAGATAAACAGTCGCTTCATCTAAAATACTGCAGGTGGGTATTCAGCTGCATTCCGTTATACTAAAAGCTAACCTCAACATATTTCGGAAGGAAGGCAAGGTAATGGAAATGTAAGTCTGGCCACTGCACAAATCGAGTGCTGAAGAGTTCATTATTTTAAGCTCGTGTAAAGTTAGATTGTAAAACAGCACCAGACTACATACTTTACGATGTCTATAGTTGAAAGTTTTTTTTTTTTTTTTTCTCTTTATTTATTTTTAGGGACTTTTATACAGGTGTACATGCCAGTCCCATATAGTTGAAAGTAAAACTAAGGACATACAATACGCCACACCCGTCACGCTACACTAAAAGGGGTGTTAGAATTAGAACGCACGCGCTTTATCTACATAATTATACAACTGACCCAGACATTAGTCTCATAGTTTTAATATATGCACCCTGTAAAAAACTACTAATGGCGAGGTGATTACGATCGACAGATGGTCAAATAAGGACAAACGATTTACATGAGATGTATTTAATTATCGCATTAAGTGACCACTAACAACCGTTACCGTCGTGTTTTGCAGATATTGATCTGAAGTTTAGAGGAGTCCAGGAAATGTTGTAAACTTCTTGTTTTCTCGTCAACATGAGTTACTCCTGAACCTTTTTGTCCACCATGTGGGTAAAAGCTTTCCTTCCTGTTTTAATGTCTGTGATCGAATGCTATGGCCCTCTGTCCTTTAATTACCTCCTCCTGGCTAATACTTAAAAATTGAGTTCAGCTCATATTACCTTCTGGGTCTGTCTGGTTTTCCTGGTCTGGCGGCACAGTAACGGATGTCAGAGGAGCAATGAGAAAAATATCCACTCAGTAGATCCAAATTAACACGAACTATTTGATATACCTACTGTATGTCCTAATATTAAGAATGAAGTATTATGCTAGATGAATATAAAACAGCTTTTATTCTATCCATGGACCGATGACATCACACGACAATTACTAATCTTCACAGTAAGCGTCGTGATTATGCTGTCAAGGTTCATTCATTGTCGTATCCTATTGAGTAGGATTTCATATAAATGTTAAGATAGAAAGAAGAAATATTTATTTGACGCAGATACATACCGTGCATACAAAATATATTATACCACCTCCATAAGTTTACAAAATCAGTGAGTTTAAATCGGACAAAATTATGAAGATGATAAAACTTAATCAGACGAGGCTCCATCAAATATAATTAATCGTTATTATTAAGCAGAGAAACCATTTTCGTACCTTCTGATTTATCACACAAGGAAGATAACTGTTTAAAGTAATTCATTGTATGACCGTAGTAGAACAAACAATAATCTATTATTTTTATCTTCTTTTCAGATCACCGGGGTCAACAAATAAAATCAACGTTATGCTATAATAAGGAAACAATTATGGTTGAAACAAAGGAAGCTGAGAAACTTAAAGAAGAATCTAACAATGGCCATGCAAACATTAAATTTCACAATTCAGATATCAACACAATTAATTCAATTAAATCAGAAGAAAAAGACGTAGTCGCACATTATACGAGGGAAGGATCAGAGTCACCCGTCGAGAGGGTTAAGTTCGAAGGACTAGATGATAAAGATAGTATATGCTCAGACGACAGTGATAATGTAGCACTACCTCCTATACCTGACGGCGGATGGGGTTGGGTAGTGGTAGCTGCAGCATTTCTTGTATCAGCATGCGCTGATGGACTGGCGTTCTCTTTTGGACTCCTCCATGAGGAATTCACTTACTACTTCGAAACTACGCAATCAAAAACATCATTGATTGGCAGTCTTTTCATCGCTACCCCGTTATTAGCAGGGCCAATCATGAGTGCCTTGGTTGATAGATATGGTTGCCGAATTATGACTATGATCGCTGGAGTGCTGTCGACTATTGGATTCCTATTAGCTGCTATTAGTAACTCAGTAGAAATGTTATGTTTGACTTTCGGGTTTATTAGTGGATTAGCGATGGGAATTTTATACGTAACTGCTGTAGTGTCAGTGGCATTTTGGTTTGATAAGAGAAGAAACTTAGCCGTATCTTTAGCATCGTGCGGGATAGGTTTTGGTACGCTTATTTATTCACCAATGACTCATTATTTCTTAGAAATATACGATTGGAGAAATACCATTGTTTTATTAGCTGGTACTCTACTAAATATGTGCGTTTGTGGAGCATTAATGAAGAATCCAGAGTGGTTAGAAATTAAACAAAAGCGAGAGCGTAAACTCTCTAAAATTAGGTCTAGGAAATCATCGAGTGCTGGTTCTACTGCGTCAAGATCTATCGGAGGAGAATCAATGTACTTAGACTCTGAAGAACTAAAAACCTTATTGGAATGTGGAAAGGGCCCTGAATACATTTTAGCGACTTTAGCATCGAATATAAAGGAGGCTGAAGAGTTAGAGGCCACCACACAGGCGAACGCAGAGCAAACAAACAAGAGAATGCATTCAGCCATACATCTCCCGACGTTTGTACAACAGAACGAACGGGTAAGTCGTATAATTTGACAGTTTGACGACAGTTGTTATTAATTTTAATAATAAACCATTACAACCTTTGTTTACTTTTTTGCAGGTTCCGGCTGAAGTCATAGACAAATTGATGAAGAACAAACGGCTCTACAATATAATACTGCAAAACTATCCAGATGTATTGACACGGAGGCATTCTGAGGTCAATGTAACCGTTGATCCAGCAAATGCGCCACTACCAGCTCAGTTACCAATAGATCTAAAAGCAAAGAAGCCTAAAGATGGAACAGGGAGAGAAGCAAAAAAGAGTGAGAGCGAAGGTGTTAAAACTGAAACAGCTGTGCAGAAGTCAAACACAAACGTCAATGCTACGAAGCAAAAAGTTGTTGCTAAAGACTCGAAGATGTCGCAGCAGCAACAACAACAGCATAGCTGGTTCAGACAGATTTCAATGGACCACCACTACTTGAGAGACGTACCTTTGTATAAGACCAGCATGATGCACCGAGGTGCTATGATGTCTACTATAAGGTACAAGCTTAGAGCATCTTCACTGCCCGACATGTATAGGAACTCATCTTGGTCTCTCGATTCTGAATCTGACGATGAAATGGTAAGTTTATTCATCATACAAATGTCTAGGTACGTTCTTTCTATAATAATTATTAGTTTAGCTTAAACTTTCTTTCTACGTTTTCCAGATATGGTACAACCGCTTCGGGCGAACTATGAAATCGATGTTTGACTTTAAAATGTTTACGGAGTTCCATTTCTTGATGTTTAACTTGTCTTCTCTGATTCTCTCTGTGTGGTTCATTGTGCCGTACTTCTTCTTAAACTCCTATATGAACGAGATGCAAGTGGAGGGTGGACCTTTGATGATTGCTATTATTGGAGTCGCCAGCAGTATTGGAATTGTAAGTTTTTAGTATTTTGTTAAACTTTTGGTTGATGTTGAGTTAGCTTTGATAAACTAACCAAAGAAAAATCTTGCGTGTATTGGTTGGCATGGTTGGGCGTTGTTTTAAAGCAAATATTTTGATAGAATTTTGATTCACATATTTTTTTTCTCTTAATTACCATTTTATAGATCAATACACAAAATACTTACTTTGAAAAAATTTAAATCAGCGATTTTGTATTCAAATAAAGTTACAATTTAGAATTTTCATATCATAGAATAACAAATCAAATATTATTTATTCTTAAAATACACATAACAAACAGTAAGTATTCGAAAAAAAAACTCCTATTATTTGTGAAAAAAAAAATGTGATTATAAAATTTTATAACAGTGTTTCTCTAAAATAGGTTTGATTTAAGTAAATAGTATTTGAAACGTAGTAGTATTCGAAATAAAAATACACGAACCAAATATTATATGAAACATTCTCTGAGAAACGTAATTCTTTGAAATTTCTGTGTACGAAACAAGGAAACACGAGATTTAGAAAGGTTCGCTTCTTTCATTTAGGGTAATACCACCCCATAAAAAATTTGCTAATTAATCTCCGAAAATCATTATTAAATTCTGCACATTTTACCACTACATCTTGAGGTATCAAGATTGATAATACAGTTTCAACCTTCGCATCTTTTGCGAGAATTTCAGACTACCATAGACTTACGATACTCTTTTTCTTTTCGATTTTTAGGTAGCTCTCGGCTGGGCAGGCGACCAGCCTTGGTTGAACGTGACCAAGACCTACGCCGTCTGCCTCATCATCTGCGGTGCCTCAGTAGCCACGTACCCATTCTTCATCACCAACTATTGGGTCATCGCCGTCATATCAGCAGTGTTTGGACTCTCGTTCGCCAGTTCCTACTCGTACACCCCAACGATTCTCATGGAGTTGATGCCTCTTGATAACTTTACCGTGGCATACGGCCTGATATTGTTGAGTCAGGGGATAGGACATTTAGTTGGACCGCCTATTGGAGGTAAGGATTTTAATGAACGTTAAAATAATAGGTAATGTTCGATATTACAGTATAATCATAAAAGAAAAAGCTAAAGATAGAGTAATATCTACTTAACAAGCTATACAACAACATAAAATTAGTACACTTGCAATATTTAGGAGCAATTTTCGTCTACTACATTGATTTCATTTTCATGTTCCTTCACGAAACTAATATTTTCATAAAGTAGGTCAAATCTTAAAGTTGCAGTCGTTATTTCACGAGAAAGTCGCGTTTGAAGTTTGCCCAGTGTAAAGGTACATATTATTGCTCGTGAAGGGAGGTACTAGTGAAAGATTTTCAACCAATACAAACTAACAGCTTATCTATAAACAGAACGAAAGTGTACTCCGGTTGGTGTTGTACATCCAGGAAAACTGCACTATTTATAGGAACCGTGACTTTGTCAGTTTACATGAACAATGCAGCCGATTCAGCAATGCTGCATAATGCACATCTAGGCATTCTGCGCTATTTATGGAATCCGTGACTTAGTGAGCTTACCCCTGAACAAAGCGGCTGAATCAGCAATATATTGTTTGGGCACGTGACTGTATCATTCTCTTCTTCCCATACCTTTGTAACCTTAGGCCACAGGGTATAAGGGACTTTCCAGGCAAATTATACAAGGTGGAATTTTCTGTAACTTCCAGGTATGCTATACGATCTCACCGGGTCCTGGGACCTGACTTTCTACATGGGCGGTATCTGGCTAGTCATTTCTGGTCTGTTCGTCGGAGTCATCGCGTACACGAAGGATCTGCGTCTATGTGGGTCCTCTCCTCTCATGAAGGAGGCGGAGGAAGCCAGGATTGAGAATGGACCCACCGAAGTATGATATTGTAGCGTATGGCTTCGTAATAAAGTTCGTTTTAAGTGTTTAGACTTTGTTTCAGTACTCCCTTTAAAAGTAATAAATAAGAAAGCGGCACCGTTAACGCAGTTATTGAGCGATGGGTGCTTCGCCGCGGGTTTGATTCTCACACGTAGCAAATATTTATATATACTAAATAAATCAAAATGGAACCATTTGACAGTTAATTGATGCACACTCTAGTATAGCCACTGCCATTTAATGAATGCCTTCATACAAGCTACCCGAAACTGTCAAACTTTCCCAACGAACCTTAAACCTAATACTTTAGCGATAACGTCGAAAACCTATTTTATTTTAATAAGGGTTCCATGTAGACTACGGAACCCTAAAAATTACAGATTGTTGTACCTAGTTGATGTGATGGTGTTTGAACAATTCCTCAAAAAATTGTGTCAGTATTTCTAACCCCTTGTATTTTTAGTTGCTACTCCAAAAACGTAGCTATCATGGTACTAGTAGCTTATCTGTCGTTGATAAAGTATGTGTCGGTGTGTTTATTTTACTTAATTTATTTACTGAACTACCGTCAGTGATAAGTCTCAGTGTTCTAGGTATCGTGGTATGCGATAATAACGATTGATATGCTCGTGTTGACACTGTGAACGATAGCACATGCTTTTACGGATTGACCCGAAAAATTTAATTGCATGTTGAAGAAACTAGTTTTATTCGCATTTACCACGTGAGAGTCTTGAGACACAGTTCTGAAAGATGATAGGCACGCATTGACGGCGTGTATTTCTGTAGGTATATGTGGAGATCCCCACAAAAAATACCACCCCCAAAATGTCACTTTGTTTAGCTAAACAAAGTGACATTTTGCGACCGATAATGATGATGAATAAGAAGTTTGTTTGGTCATTTTGAAAGACGATGTAGAAATACTTGCCATAAATACTTGCTAACCACTTGTAAACTTTTTAATACATATTTAACTAAGAAAAGCAACTGCCAAACCCGGAACAACTATCTGTAATTCTGTGCCGTATGTTTTTAAATCGATAATCATTTATTTCCGATTGTTTGTGTAGTTCTTATTGAATGCTGCATTTTAATTACAGCTTCGACAAATTATTTTACTAATGATATACTATTTCTCTTATTTATTACTAGCGGACGTCACGCGGATTCACCGACGTAGTTCCCGTTCCCGTCGGAATACAGGGATAAAAAGTAGCCTATGCCACCCGGGGATAGTGTAGCTTAACGGTGAAAGAATTTTTCAAATCGGTCCAGCCAGTAGTTTCGGAGCATATTCGTTACAAACAAATCTTTCCTCTTTATAATATTAGATTACATTCTAACGTCTCTGGAAGTCCTGACCAGAGCACCGACTTGGGTTGTGTGTTTCTGCTCTAAGTAGCTACTAATAGAATTTATTGAATGATTAAAATATTTATTAGTCATCGTCGTCATACTCTTGCCGTTATCCCAATGATTTTAATTAGTCCGTCTGTTAGATTATCGAGAAATATTGGATGCGTATTTTTTGTTTGTTTTAACAAATCAATAAAAATTGACAAAGATTTGAGTGGGGGTTTGTGACGTCACTGGCCGGTAAAAAATGCAATACTAATGTCTTAGAATATGAAGTCACACGAGTTTTCAATGCACCTTATCATCTTCATTGTTTGCTTACGTGGAAAAAGAAAATCAAAAAATACGTGTCCAATATTTTTTGGAAATCTATCTGACGGACTAATTAGATTTTTTTTGTTAACTGCCCTATTCATTTGGGGTCCGTGCAGCATTTCTTCATCTTCCATACGTCTCTATAACTCGCCATCTCTCTAGTCACCTCCTATCTTACCAAACCATTTTTAACCCAGTTTATCCATTGCATTGCACCATCCTATTCTCAAGGCTCAACAATAATTCCAAGACATTTCCTACATCCTGTTAGCACCCATGCATCATGAAAAACATTGCCATTATATTTCATTGTACCTAAGGATAATTGACATTGGTTTTGTGTAAATTTAATGTGTTTGTGTAATTTTATTTTTATTAATTGCTCGACATTGATTATATAATTCTAATGTGTATGTGTAATTTTTTATTGATTATTTTGTGACGTTTGAGTTGTTTGCCATTATAATTTGTGTATCATTTATGGACTGTGTCTGAAATAAATAAAATTATTATTATTATTATTATTATAATTATGGTAAATAAAACACAGTGTAGAAACTTTACAATAACAACTTTATTGTGAAGGGAACAACAATTGAGGAAGTCAGGTCTGAAAACAACAGTTGTTGAATCTACACTAAGTCAGATATATTGGAAACCAACATTATTTGCTATGCCATTTGAATACCGTATTTTATCAGCGGTGCTTCCCACTGATCACCACTTGTTCACCAGAGGTGGACAGGGATATCTCTAAAAATAATTCACGGTATTCGTGGTGGACACCGAGAAGTATCGGCTAAGTGGTTGATCGACTCTTCGCTTTACCCAGAAAGCTGGCTTTTTTGTAGTCAAAAGCTCTAGAAATCAACATTACAAAGTACCTCTTACTATAAAACACAAAAATATCATTAATTCAACTTACAAAGAAATCAAGTTTGAAGAACACACTTGATACGAATGTAACATCTATGTTGTAGAAATGTAGACGATAGCTATACGTCATTTTGACCTAAAATGATCGAAAGAGATAGGAATATACTTCGCTCTCCTTCTCTCCTTAGTCGTAAAAGTTTTTGCTCCTAACGGAATTCCTTAGGACTCCTGAGCAGTCGTGGGTGATGTAAGTCAATTTGTTTATTTTTAGATTGTTGCCACGCGATTTGAAACTTAGTTGAGAAAGATATAGAATTCTATTAGGAACGTGAAATTTTTCAAACATGTTTTTTAACCGACCGACCGTATGTTGCTAACAAAGAATAATAATTTTTGAAAACATTACATAAAACACAAGACAACTTTACGTTTACAAACATAATAATATGGCTAGACTCGTAAACACACCTATTTGTCTGTAGATATAAGAATGCGCAATGAAGAAATCTAACAAAGAGTAAGTATTTATTTATTCTGCTGTAGACAATGCGAAACAGCAATGCAAACATTATACAGACTTGTTCATTCAATGGTAACAATGCATTACCTGCATTCATTAACCGACTTTATACATGAAAGAGGTTGTGTATTCAACGAATTTCTTTTTAAACATCTGCGGTCGGTAGGTACCTATAATACTCGTATAGGGACCAATGAAAACAATGTCAACTTCGCCAGCAAATCAAGGTAACCGAAACTGACATATTTCCCAATTAACCTTTAAAATGCTTTCAAAACGGTGAAGGAAAACATCGTGAGGAAACCGGCATGTCGTAAAATCAAAAAATTAGAAGACATGTGACATCTACCAACCCGCACTGGGCCCGCGTGGTGGATTATAGCCCATCCCTCTCCTAGAAAGGAGGCCTGAGTCCCTGCAGTGGGAACATTCTAAGCTGTTAATGATGTTGAACGTAATGCTATCGCTATGAAGTTTAAACTGTATATCTGTATGTACTATTCTGTCTAAAATCCCATTATAGGTTCGCTCACACAGACTGGCTCGGAGAGGAGAGCAGATTTTTATCACGTTTAATACAGAGTTTTGATTCATTGTAATAAGATTTACTTTGACATGTCACTACGCGTTAGGTTTGCTGTTAAGAATTTTCAATAACAAAAGAAGTGTCATGTAAAAATAAATCTTATTACAATGATCCAAAACTCTGTTTTAAAAGCGTTAAAAAATCTGCGCTCCTCTGCGAGCTGGTCTGTGTGAACGGTTCCTAAACCTAGTAATTATTGAAAAGTCAACTCTTCAAAGGTTTAAAACAAGTCGATATAAAATTCAACACGCGTTTAATTTATCCAATTTTAGATATCCGGTGCCCATGAAAGAGTCTGTTGTTCTAGTGAACAAATTAAAACACAAACGTTTTTAATCAACATTGGGTTCAACCAGAGTGACTTTTGGGTTCAGATTACGTTGACCTGTGACTACTGTGATTTTATGGCTGTGATAGAAGTGTCAATGAATATACCTACTCGACAAATTCGTTTCAAGTTGGAATTTGAACCTATGAAGACATAACATAAGATCACGCTTGTAATCCCCGAAGGGTAAGCCATCAGAGGTGTACCTAATTGCACCAGTTATGTTTAAGTCCCATGAAATAAGGAGAGAGCCTATTGCCAACAATCGGACACTCATCCAGACTCCGTGACTGCAACTCAGAAATTCCACGAAATAACAATTTGCCCGACTAGGTACTATATAGAATTCTAGATCTACCAATCAAAACAGGGCCCACTTTGTGAATTACAGCTCATTACAGGAGGCAAAAGACTGTCTCGCTGCAATGCGAACGTCATAGCCACATTAAACCACCTAGGTACCAAATAAAGAAATAAAAGACTTTAGGACCATTCATAAAAGTCAATGACCACAAGATGAAATATAAATAATTAATAAAATAAATCTAGAAGTCAATAACCCTATACATTTTATAACATTCAAAATCATTGACTCACTGTCAAGGACATTTAAAAAAAGACACGAATCCATTAGCATGGTAACTCGAATCCAAAGGACAGACACAATTGAATGCTCTAATCGGATTCATGAATAACTTATGAACCGAACACTTTGATAACTTACACCGTGGATGTTTTTGTAGCGACCTTTATGTGTAAAGCAAATATTGTACGTAACGTTTCTCGAAAATCTATTTTTGTCTATTGTACATTATTCTGGTCTACCTGATTTTTTGTCTGTTATTTTTGTGATTATGGCTTAAGTAACGTCAAGGAAGTCATCTTGACGCAAACGTTTCTTGTAGTTATTTTCTATAATTAATACTATTTGATTTTCTATTTACTTTTATAGAGATCTTTTCAACAGAGATTGTTTGGTGATACATATCTATATGCGATACAAGTGTGTATGTTTCAATGTTGAAATCAATCAGAAAACGTTTTAATACACTGACTTGGCGTAGACTTGAAAACTACAGCAAATGGAATACAAACGTAATTTGATACAATTATATTAGGTATCTGTATATCTAACTAACCGTTATAATTAAAATGTGTACAAGTTTACAGGTAAGTAAGTAATTTAGTGCGTTTAGTTCACACTTCGAGTTATTTTGAAGTCACTCAGTGATAAATCCAACAAGTCCTCAGCAAAAAACATTGTGTCTGTCAAATCTTCAAGCAAAATTGGAACATATAGTACTCAAAATAAAAGTAGAGAAAACTATTTAGTAATATTTCATGTAACGAACGCAAAGGTTTTACAATATTTAATACAGAGTCCTCTGATCAGGTTCGTAGTACTGTCAATAGTAGTCACAAAAGGCGTAAGACAAGATGTATGCACGAGAATGAGGCGAAGACCTGAATTATTTCCGTATGTTTTCTTATCCCGAGGTTACCTAGAACCGGCGGCTACCTCTCGCGTCCGGCCCTGGTGCAAGCCATGGTCCGGGGTGAGGAGGAATGGGACGCCGCGCCGCCGCCTCCTGCGAAGCAATAATGCTAGCGAAGGAGGTGGCGGAACGTGAGAGGGAGAGAACGTCTCATCATAGCCGCCGCGGGAGATGTTCGGGGCGTTGGGGGCCACGTGATGGCTTCCAATGACCGTAGACGCGGGCCTGTGGACGGTGAGTAATGGGCTAGCTCGCCGTCCGTCCGTCTTATGACGACGACAGGCCGTGTCGACGGCGCGGTGCGTCTTTCACGCGCACCTCAAAGAGATTTCAGAAACATTGAATGGGCCCGCGGGGGCCGACGCCCGTCTGGGCTACGGGTTGTTCGAAAGAGATACCACGGCCTCAACATAAAGGGCTGAGAAGTAACATGGGTGGTTTTTAGTCAGTAGAAGTCCGACACTCCCTTTCGCTCTGCCCAAGAGCGGGATTGGTTATTTGATGAATTCCCACACCCCCATTAAAAAGGTTACCTAGAACAGGGCTCGCAGTACAAGAAAGTATACAATAGCATACTATCCCCAGCTAGAATGATAGATATTTCACCACGATGCTATGAGATCATCATCTTTTATAATTTCAGGGCCGTATGTTAAAACTAACTATGAAGCTGTGTCGTATCTATTATTAGCTCACACTTTCTCTTTAGAACTTCACTGTGTGTTAAACGTTTGGCTAGAACATTTGGTTGTGCCTTTAACTTTATCTTGTATTTAATTTTCACGTAAAATACCTGCAGGTTGGGTAGAGCCAGTGGGGCTCGCCTATTGCCATCGACTGGGCATAAATCAGGCTCATCATCTGCCTAGCCTTTTTTCAACGATGTGGGGTCGGCTTCCAGGCAAACCGGATGCATCTGAATACCAGTAGGTATTTTACATGGAGCGGCTGCCTAGACTGGATATAAGTACGGGTTACTATCAGGGTCTTCAGCTGCTTCGGGTTAGACTGGAAGCCGACCCAAACATAGTTGGGAAAATTCTAGGCAGATGATGATGACTATTGAGACATTCCTGATGGAAAGACACTTCTCTATCCGACCACTACACCAGCGAAGCAGTACTGGTTCTTTGTTGATACTTCAGAGTCTATCACTACGTACCTACTGGCTTCTGCTTTGGGTAAACACATACCTAATTATATATTTTTAAGACAATGTTTTAACATTTGATTAACATGACACACAATGAAGTTTTATTGCATGCTATGTGTTATTATCACGTATGTTAATATTTGCACACATTGTACACTTTAATGGCAACAAAGGAAGCAGCATTATGAACAGATAAGGCTCATTTCTGGGCCAACACAATTTAGATAACCATCGACTTCGGGGACGGGGGGAAATCATCCTATGACTCCTCCCGCTCTGGGCAGAGCGGTAGGGTGTGTTAGACTTCTACTGACTAAAAACCACCCATGTTCCTTCTTAGCCCTTTGTGCCGAGACCGCGGTATCTCTTTCCAACAACAACTTTCCAACAACTTTCCGCAACCCCCGCGCATTATAATACCTTCAGCACCGATGCCCAATGTCTGTTAAGATTGGCCGCTGTAATGGACCCATGACTACGACTCTTTTTTGAAACTTATAAATTATGTTTTTGGTGTGTTCTAAAATCATTCTGCACCTAATCAAGATAGGTGGCCAGTTTTCGCCCTACATATTGCTCATAAACCTAAGCTCGCCTGGAATATTGAAAATAAATCAATGCAATAAGTTTTTATAATTTCCAGACGTCTTGTTCTTTGACTTTCGATTTCTTTGTATTTCGTTACAATTTATCACTGAGCGAAATTATGTATACTTTTATATACATGACTAATTAGGGTTGCCATTGTCGGGAAGTCTAGGACACCGTTGGTAACAAAAGAGCAAAATGTAACGTAAGAGCGGGTGAAGCGAGCTCGAAAAATAATCGCCAAATGCAGTTTTGGCCGACCTGGATTCCCTTTCAAACAAAGATTGATAATAGGATTCTAACCGGACGTCCACCGGATGCCCTCCAAATAAACCGGCAGATAGCAACCCTACATATGAATCAACTATTAAGGGGTCGAGGTCATCGGGAAATTTATTAGATAGCGACTTTCACGATCTATTATATGAACACACAGAATGTGGTTACACTCACAGTCACATTATAATTAAGTATATAAAACACCTATCTAATCCAGCAAATCATAGTGCTTCAATTTAGTTGTCTTTCTTCGCATTACGGCCAGTTTGCACCACCACTTACCAAAAGGGTTTAACGCAAAACAATTTTAAGCCATCATTATTTCCTGATATCTTTAAATGATAGACAGAAACAGAACGTTGTTTTAAATACTTTTAACGCTAAACGCTTTTACTGATTTATGGTGCAAACAGCCCTAAGCCATACGTCAATGTAGATGACCGTAGAGCTGTCAAAGTCTCTGTTCCTTTTAATTCTGTTTGTAACAATCCAATTAATTTAAATGATTGAGGTGCAACTGAACTATGAATATAAATAATTATAATCAGTTACTGTTCATTCAACGCATTTGGATATGTCAGTATGAAAACAATATTACAGGTTTATAAAATTGCTATAGCATTTAGTGTAGGAACGTATTTAAAACTAACACTTTTATTATATTGTAGGTTACACTGGGTTAGATTTCGAATTCTGAATTGAAGAATTTGAAGTTAAGAACCTCACAAAGTCTTCTTTAGCAGTATAGGTACCTACTTTCTTCAACATTTTGGGCTAGAGTTATCTCAACTTCAAATCCAGAAAACAGAAACCGGATCATCAAGTAGCATAGATTATTATTAAAGCAAGTACTTAGGTATATCAGACACTGCTGGTACTATTTTAATATTTAGGAATACAAGTAATGTTAGACCCGATGACCCCAAGAGCGGTGAACAAAAATTACTGACATTTAATTAAATTATCTATTTCTGCTTATCTGTATTTAGTTCTACAGTCAAAATTCATGAACAATAAAAAAACACAAACGAAAAAAATAGTTCAGTTTTTTTTAATAATTACAAATCAGTTCAGGCAACATAGTGAAGATAAGCGAATGGTGGCAGAAGTATTTTTAATGTACAATGCCAAAATTCTGGAAAATACTTTAGGAGACGCTACTGAACACAAATATTTCTTTTTTCAAAGTAGGTAGTAAATATTCTGACTATCGACATCAAAGTAGGTAATCGATGGAGATACAGTATACACATAACACTAAGAATAAATTTTACCAAGCTTTCAAAACAGATATATGCATTAAATGTCCATGAAGACGACCCAATAACAAAAACAATGCCCTGAACTATAATATGGTTCATAAGACAGAAAAATAATTAATAGATGAAATTGCTCCTTTATCGCTTATCTTCACTACATTGACCCAAAATGATTTCTAGACACGACGCCAGATCAAGCTTCAAGATATTAGTCAGTAATCCGTCAATATTCATCAATAGCATAACATTACGACGGCATAACAAGTGGTCGATGCAACACTAAAATTAGCCATTGGAAGGACGCCAAAAATAGAATGTGCATTGTTCTTTGTATTGTTGGATTTACTTCTAAATACTACTGCAACTGCAATACTTTCTAGTTACTTACATTTTTTTTAAATAAAATAATTCACTAATTTCTTCAAAATAATTATTGTTTGTTGGCTTTCAATCAATTATGAATAATTGTTGAGTGATGTACCTACATACGTGAATAAATATGTCTGCAAAATCATTCAGGTCATTAGTAGTTGCATCAGGATATTTGTAAAAATATACTGTTTAGGAGAAGAAAATATACGCTCTATAATATCTCGTATATGTATCCTTCTTGTTAACAAGAAGGATACTTATTTTATTTTGTCATGAAAAGTAAATGATTAACGTTGTTTCAGTATAAGACGAATCGTGATCACTCTTAATACCAAATTAATAATAGACCTAGCAGAATCTCGCGACGTATCTACTATTTATAACAAGAGCATTTAAAAAAATCAGGCAGTACCTAAACCTTGTTCCGCAAATAATTTTGATAATGGTCAAAAATTTTATCATAAATAGGTCGATTACAATAACAGGAGTTTGCATAATAAGTATTCAGTTAGCAAAATAACTACTTGATCAGCAAGATTTCACGATTTCTTCGTTAGGAGGGATTTCCACTCGTTTCTATCCTTTGCTGTACGTAACCATTCTGGTCCGGCTCCTTGCTATTAGTCGTCTTCTCATCTCTTTGGCTGTCTTCCTCTACTTCTTTTGCTTTCTCTCTGTTACTTTATATGCACTCAGAGGGTAAGCCTCTGAGTGCTTACCAAAATTGTATTAAACAGGAGCAGCTCTTTGCAGCTTATATTATTAATATGCTGTACGAAAATAATTACAGCCATCCAGAATGACATAAATTGCTGATTAATTTTGGAATGTTTGCTGGCCATGAGTTGCTGATCAATTAGCTATTTCTGCTTACAGATTATATTTTTCTGCTCACAAAAAAACCGAATACTATAATAACCATTTAAACAAAACCCTTTTAATTACTGACCTGAGAAGGGACATAGGAGTAAACAGAATAAATCTTAAAGTTACTTTACAATGATGGTTAAAATACAGGACTCTTTAATAAATCATAGTAATAATTACTCCGTAAGCACCTACGATGTAATAATATAAATCTAACATTGCATAATTATATTAATACAATCCAATTTAGTCATCTTTGTTTGGTAACTTTTTTGAAGTTCGAGCAAGAAAGTTAAGCATTTCTGGTTGATATTGTGTCTTTTTTTCGTGTCAATTTAAAAAGTTACCAAGCAAATACCACTGTTAGAATATACACAAAATGTTTTACAATAATCTTTCGTATTATATGATTACCATTTTTAAAGTAAATACATTTTTTCGGATTCTGAACCGTAAAGTTACAACGCTATAAATATAATTTTGTTATTAAATAAGATGCAATTCTATTATATTTAGAACATTTAATGAAGAGGTAGTTCCGAAATTTACTTTTTAAAATATCTTTTTATAATTATTTATTCATTAGAAATCCTTAATGGATATTTCATAAGAGACATTAAAATCGAAGCGTAGTCGGGTGAAATTTCATAAGTAGGTACATATTTTACAACGGTTGTAATTACATTACATTGAGATTCATATTTAAATTTGCTGTGATGTAATTCAATCGTTGATTAAAATATTCAATCTTAGGACTACTAATTTACTTAAATTAGGAGAAAGATTCAAAAATAATATTAAAGGGAAGATTTTAACAACTGAGCAAAAGAAAAGATTCTTATCTACACAAGTAACGATTAAAATCTTACTGTAAATAAGATAAATGTGACAGCCTTTAGTGATAATACTTTTAAAAATTGTGCATATAAAGGTAAGTGGAAATTCACCAAAATATTTTTTAATAATTTTAAAATACCTATTTAAAACCGCCAATAAGTTTATAATTTATAATGATAATAACGGTATTTTTAAACTTTAGATACACACTAATTACCCTAAACTTTGCCACAATCAAGCGAATACTTACATCATTTTAAGGTTATAATTCGCGATTCAACTTCTTAAAATAGCATTGTCAAAAATTTGAAGTTGACATTGCCTAAGAAAAAACAATGCCTGTAGACGACAATATCTCAACTCGACTACACAATACAGTACATTAAAATCTATAATAACACTAACATTAAACGACATAGAAAAGGACGTAGAAAAGACTTACAGACAGTACTCTCACTTGAAATCACGTTTAGTTACGTCAGACATCATGAAGAAGTTTCATCATTCTTAAAACATGGGGAAAGAACAATTATGTTAACATCAAATTAGTACCTATAATGTAAATCATAATACTGTCAAAAATTATGCTCATTTACTTAAACAGTAATACTAACAAGTACCTACAACTTCATATTTAATATTCATCTTAATACACATTCAGTAAAATATTCCTTGATCTTGAATTAAATTCAAACTTCTCCATGTATTTTCCATAAATACCAAAATGATAATACTTATAACCCAGAAATAATTCAATTATATGTTTTGGATATTCCAAAGGATTAATATAAAACAGGTCCTATTATAGATCCTTGTGGTACACCTTAGGTCTTAACATACATTATAACTAACAAGCACGGTAGAATAACAGGGGAAATATTTAAGATAATCGTGTAAAAGCAGTCGAAATGACGATAACAACCGTAGTAACAGGTAACAACCACTTTCATACTGTTTTATATACTTTACGATATAAGACGCTTCGAATAAATCTCACAAAATCACAATCCTTGATATAATATCTACACTTTTTAAGTAAGCTTTACCCTTCCTTTGGGAAAAGTGTCAAGATATGTATGTCAATAAATAAATTAAGTCTTCTGACATTTCATTCAATCCGTTAGCAGTCATGCACCAGTACTTTTAATTTGAAAATATCATGTCACTCCACCAAAGATTTGAAAGAAGTAATTAACATTTTCGTTCGGATTTTTAAACTGGTCTTGATAGTTTAATTTAGGCCAAACCTCATACATCATTCAAACAAAAGAATTAAGACACCCGTTGTTTGTGTAAGAAACTTTGATTTCATTATTTATTTAGAGGGCATTGATGATTAACATTGGACATCAAAAGGGAGACACCGATTTTATTATATGCTAGTTTTACTTAATATATTTTTTATTTATCTTCATTTAGGAAACTATTTACAAAAGCTCTTTTTTATATATTATTGTTATTAACAATAAGTTTTGTATTATTACAGCCGACTCTATGAAAAATGAATTATTCTCATCGCGTATAATCGCAAAAACTTCCATGGAGTCTATTTCTATAATGACGATTTTTAATAATAATAATAAATAACACATTTTGACTGTCATTTTATTATTTCAGACGTTTTCTGTGTAATTTAATCCAATAATTTATTTAAATTCTCGAGTATTTATAATAATATTTTTGACACTCCGATAAAAGTTCTTCTTCCCTTTCATATATTATGTGTTTTAAATAAGTATTTCATTGTATGCATTGCACAGTGCATTAAGACAGTTTTTGTCAGTGATATGTTTTTGCTTATTTTTATTACCTACCTAATTGACAAATAATGAAGATCATACAAAAATAGAGAACCATTATAGGTGACTTTTACTTCTTGCATTCAATCTCACTGATCTTAAAGCTAATGAGGAGGTTACCTTTCTACAGACTAATCTTAGCTCTTATATTAGTCCTTAAATAAATATATTTAAGGAATAATTACCAAACATCGAAATACTTTATTCGGTAAATATTTACGGTCACTTTAGAATTCGTTTTGCATAATAAGATTTTTGTGTGATAGTTAACTTCGACAATATTTTTAAGCGCGTAGCGGAAGCGTGTATAGCTTTTAGCATTACATATTCAATCAAAATCATCCACATTGATAACTTCATTATTGCTATTGAAAAGGTTTTCAAACTGAAGTAGTCGGTACAGAATGTAACAAGCTAACTAATCTAATCACTAAATTAAGTACATTGAATTTAAAACACTATAATAGTATAACTAAAAGAATGACTACATACATCTAAGCTAGATATTCTGAGTTTCACCTTGTTTCGACCAATTTGTAGAATAGTTTATTCCTTATTGACTAGATTGGTAACGGTAATATTTAACTGTTCTACAAATTGATCACTGTTGAATGCCGGTTTATGTGCCAGTATGTCACTATGCTCTCTACGGCTTTTCAACTACACACGGCTTGTTAATAGAATCTTTATTCCAATCACTCTTGAATTCTCAAACGACTGAAGATTCTTACTGTCGCTAAAATACACCTCGAAGTAAAGGGCAGGATACACGTGCTAGTAACTTGCATAAAAGGATGCAAGTAAGTTGCAGGTCAAATCAAAAAATCAAAAATCAAAAATGTTTATTTCATAATAACACGTTGTACATAATACAGTTGGTGGAGTCTCCTTTTAAGCATATAAATGCCTGTGCCAGGAGGCGCCGCTCTTTTATATCTTAACATTTGCGTAACATGTTACTGAGAGAAAATAAAAAAGGTTTAAAAAGTTTATACCTATTTAAAAAATGTTTAAATTCAATTTTTTTTTTTTTTTTTATTGTCATTAATAATAATAATAATAATAATAATCTTTATTGACATAAAAGTAAGTTGCATTATTATATGGAAACCCTGACTCCTGCGCTAGGTTGTAACCTGTGTTACAGGAATCAGTGTCTTCTCCCAGTAGTTTTACACAGATATTATGCAATAAGATTTAGACACTTTTACTATAAACAATTTCTGATTGAGGCGTATGGGTGGGGGTGTGTGAGTGTGTGTGTGTATGTAAGTGAGTGTGTATGTGAGTGTGTGTGTATGTGAGTATGTGTGTGTGTGTGTGAGTGTGTGTATGTGTGTGTGTGGTGTGTATCTTGGTGTTTATATATTTGGCGTGCATGTTTATAATGGGAAGCGATAATTGCAGGGTTTATGTTATTAAGTTTTCTGTCTGTATGTAATCTACTGTTTGTAGAAAGGTGTTTATTTTCTTTTTAATTTCATTTTTAGGAAATGGATTAATATCTAGGTTCTTGTTTATCTTGTTATAGATATGCGTAGCGAGAAAAAGATGTTGCCGTCTGGCTGAGGCAGTCTTACATTTGACGTATTTACAAACATTAGTGACTGTTCGTTTACTTTTGTAACTGTTGTTTATAGGTGTGATGAGGTGTTGCTTCAATGTGATATTGAGAACATATAGCTGTCTCACAGCTGTGAGCACTGTGCAGTTTTGGTATAAAGTTACGGTCGGGAAACGGTATGGTTTGAAGGTCATGACTTTTAGCAATGATCTTTGAGCTCTTTCAAGGTGGATCATAATTGTTTTACAGGCTCCTCCCCACACCGTAATACAGTAACCAATTATCGATTGGGCTAAAGAGATGTATAAAGTGCGAAGAAGATCAAAATCAGCCACAAGTCGAAGTTTCTTAAAGGCCCAGATAAGTTTCCTCACTCTAGAGGCAGTTAGTTCGACTTGGGGCCGCCAACTCAATTTTTCGTCGAGTACTACACCTAAGTATTTTAGGTTTGTTTTTTGTGATATTGTAAGACATGAGCACTGGAGCCTATTTCCCGGAAAGTTGCAAGCATGTACCTTAAGGGTTACTGCTATTGGCTTGGTATTGGCAAACCTGAACTGCAAGTATGAAGTTTTGGCAATGTTAAGGGTAAGTAGGTTTTCTTCCAGCCAGTTACTGACTTTACAAAGTCCTATCTCAGCCACACGATGTGCCTCTTCCCAAGTCTCTCCATGAAATATGAGCGCAGTGTCATCAGCATAGCTAAATATTCTACCCTTAATAAGTTGTTGCTGACACAGATCGTTTACATATACCAGGAAGAGACTCGGGGAGAGTGCACTGCCCTGCGGCACACCACAGGTAACGTTTGCTTCGCTACTGACGATTCCACCTATTTTTACCCTTTGCGTCCTATCACTTAGAAACTCCGTAAATATACTGAGAGCTTCTCCCCGGATTCCAATGCGGTCTAGTTTAGTCACAAGAGTGGGAATAGAGACGGTGTCAAAGGCCTTCGCCAGGTCGAGAAAAACCCCTATGCATTTCTGTTTAGCATCGACCTTCTCAGCAACGTGATCAACTAGTTGGCCAACCGCCTCTTCTGTGCTTTTCCCAGACCTAAAACCGAACTGACCTTCAGATAGTATATTGTTTTTATCTAAAAAATTAATTAGCCTAGTATTCAAAATCTTTTCTAGAATTTTTGACAGTGCTGGTAATACTGATATGGGTCTGTAATTCTTAACTTCGTCACGGTTTCCGCCCTTGTGGACTGGCGTGATTAGAGATTTTTTAAAGACTTTGGGGAAGACTCCTTGCTCAAAGCAAATCCTAATGAGTTTTGTGATCTGGGGTATAAAAATTGCTTTGCCCGTTTTAAGTAATTTTGCTGAGATAGAGTCCCACCCTGTAGCGCAGTCTGATTTTAAATTGTTAACTACAGATTCGACTTCAGCCTCGTCAGGGGAAAGTAGAACAATTGAATTAAGTGCTGGCGGTGAATTAAAATTGTATGATCCGGGTTGGGATCTTCGGTTTTGAGTGATACTATCTGCAAGTTGTTTACCTATACCAGAAAAATACCTATTTATGGTCTCAATTTCTTTCGATGCATCCTTTGTAACAGGTAGTAGTTCAGACGCCACTGTTCGTTTTTCAACTTGGTTAGTAATGGATTTAACTATGCTCCATGTTTCTTTGCTTGTTTGTGAAGACTTTAAAGCAGATTTTTCATGATGTGTTCGTAACTTTCTAAGTAGCAAATTGCAGTAGTTACGGTATCGTTTATAAGAAATCTCCATAGTGGTATTTGTTGGATTTTTTAAAACCTCTCTATGGAGATTATCCCTATGTCTAATGCACCGCAATAAGCCCGGAGTTATCCAAGGCTTGATGATTACCTTACGGTTGGGCACAGTGATAACTTTTGTGTGTAGTGAAATTGCAGTCATCAAACAATCTACTAAGAGTGTAGCCGCCTCATTTGCGTCGGAGTCATTTGTTATAAATGAGAAATCAGCATTTTTTAGGTGTTCAACAGTAGCTTCAATATTTACTTTTGTAGTAGTTCTGTTCTTATTCGTTTTACAGGGCTCCGTATTTAGGCATAATAACACAGAGGCGTGGTCACTTACAGTGGAATCCATCACTATCACGGTCGAACCAGTTGAGGCATTTATCATGAGGTGATCAAGGCAGTTGTGTAGTCTAGTTGGGTATGTATGACCGGGTAGGAGACCCAGTTCTGCGGTTAGGTTGAGGTAGGATGCACTATTTCTGTCTGAGTTGTTCGGTTTTATGTCTATATTTATGTCTCCAGTGAGAATAATGGTGTTTCTTTTTATTTTACTAATTATGTTTTCGAGGGAGTTAAGAAAACTATCAATACGGTAGATCGAGGGAGACCTATAGGCTGCTAGTACACATATGTGTGTGCCTACTTTTAATAAAAGAAAATTAGCACCCTCTGTATCAGGTTCTTCAACCGTACATGGAATGTGATCCTTAGTGTAAATTACAATCCCGTCATTTTGATTGAGGCATTTTTTAGAAGAGTGAGTGACGTAATTTTCTATGGCAGGGATTGGTTTGTCTTTACTAAGCCAACATTCCGTTAGAATTATAATATCCACCTCGAATGCTAACCTAGCTAATTGTGCCCGAAAGCCATCCAAGTTTTTATAGATGCTCCGAATGTTCTGTGTTATTATTTTAAGGGACGCATTAGAATTTCCAATAACTGCGTTACAGGTGTCTGTATCACAATGATGAGATGTTGCGATTGTGATGTTATCAATATGTGTTAAGATACTGCTATTTGTATTAGCCATTTCTAGTCGATTCTGTTTTATTGCTGCCAGTAGGTTTCTCTACTTTTAATCTATATCTTATAAGACAGTCGAGCAAAACTTCAGTCTTTACCAATACCAAGCAAAACCCAGATGTGTGTGAGTAAATGTAGGTTGTCGTTTGTAGGACCGAGTGTAGTTGTAGTGTGTTTTTGTATTCTGTGTTGTTTTTTACGTAATGTACTAACTGGTGTTTTATGTGTTTAATTGTGTTATGTGTATACATTTTAAGAACAAAAAATAACTGCAGATATAAAAATATTAAAATTAACAAACAGTTATGTCATTAGTCTGTTGGTGCGTGTTTGTATATGTGTGCGTGCGTGTGTATATGTGTGTGTAATGCGTGTGTGTGTAAGTGTGTGTGTATTTGTGTGTGTGTATGCGTGTGTGTGTTTTATACGGAAACGCATTTACCTTATATTTAATAAAAGATTCTCTACTTCATCGTAGCACAAGGTCATTGTATTATTCAACATTAAGAAGTTGATAAGCACAATAGAAAGAAAACCACTTGTTTACTTTTGTGCAAAGTACTAGTCTGTGTATCTATAGCATAGACAGCCTGAGCGACTCAAACCAGAATTACATTTGAGTATCCAGTCGCCATTCAATCAGAATCAAACAAAACACTCGCAACACATTTTACACCAAAGAACTTAACTACGAAAGTCAATAAGCTTCTTTCTCGCAAATCACTTGAATCTAGACACATAGAAGAACTAACGTGTATGTTGAGGTGGTTGCAAAGCTTGCGTGCGACTGCCCTGGTCCGCTTAGCGGTCGTTGCGCAGCGGAGCTAGCGCGGCCAGGGAGGCGCGGCGCCGGCGCTAGGAGCCCGGCGACGCGCCCGGCGGCAGCCCGGCGCCCGACCCGCGAGCCACGCGCGGCTCTAGCTCGAGCGACAATGTGTACTGACGCTCTTCGGCGATCACGAGGGAGTTGTCCAGTAGGAAGTCACACACCTGAAGCATTTGACAAGTATAATCGTAACTTTTGCTAAAGTTTGTGTTGTATTGATAATGGAGTACCACACGGCTATGTTATTGTTCCACCACTGTGTCGTGATAGTTATAAATACAGATGTTAGACTTGTGCGAAAATTGTACGTTGACTATAATAAAATAAAAAAATACTTACCTTTGGTATATGATCAATCTTATATGGGGTTTGCTGGAAATTTCTTATTTCACGGATTACGTGCGCTATCTGCAACACAATAGTATTCATGTTGACATGCTGTTGAGCATATAAGTTAAATTTGAAAGAGTTTCCTATGTAGATATTTACATTGCTATAGTGTTTCTACGTCTTATCTTTTAATTTTTAATAGTAAGTCCTTCTGTAATCCCAAGCTAAGTACTAAGTGTTTTACAAAACGAACAACTTACCATCCTCATCTTTGAGAAATTGAGTAGACCATCAGGCGTATAGTTGGTCGTTCCCTCTTCAATGAACGACAGATCAGAAAGATACATCCCCAAGTAAGGAATGCATGGAGGATCACACCTGTAAATTAAAAGAAAGAAAATCTTGAGTTCTTGTATTCACAGTCCATTTTTTCAAAGCTTACCAAATTGCCGTTCAACGTTATCGATATTGAAATAAAGTAATTAACTGACCTGTGCAAAGCATCTCGCAAGATTCTGAATCGGCATTCCGATGATATTATAGTTTGCATTCGTTCTATTGTTTGTTTACTCTATAAAGTGAATAATTAAATTAGCATCATTTTCTCTAGAACTTTAATCAATGAAAACTACTCCACTACACTTACCGTTTTTGACACTTTTTCCCAAGTTTTCTTGAGACGGTAAACAGATGTGTTCGAAAGTGCTGCACAAACTTGCAGCACTCCATTAAAGTTGTGCAGACAACGAGCTATGTCTGCCACTGCTGCCCATTTCTCAATTGCTGCTACGCGGCCTAGGGAATAGTACAATAGTTTAGATTTATCTTCAAAATTGTTAGATTGACTTAGATGTTCTAGTTTTTAATTGTAATGCGAAAAATTACAAGCAAAACTATGAATAAGTTCAGAAAGTCAGCAGTCTGAAGGCTTCTGGTGAACAGTAAAAATCGAGAAAGAGAGAAAACCAAAACGACATAATTCATTTATCTCATAAAATACTATCTCAGAAAGCACTTGCACTGCCTTTTTGGTTTAACTTTATTTCTTATTCTATTGAACGCTAGAATGGAGTTTCAGGACAATTAGATACATGCGGTCAACTGTATCACACTGATGAATATATATGTATTTTTTGTTAGCGTATTAATGTGTCCCACAGCTGGGCAAAGGCCTCCCCTCTTTCTTTTCAATCTTCTCTATCCTGTGTATTATCTGGCCATGTCCGCCCCGCAAATAAGATCAGAACGTCACACCACCTTCGCCGCGATCTATTTCAACGGTGATTTCCTCCGGTAGGAATCCACCACATAATTGAACCCAACAAATTGTATGTCATAAACAATTTCATAATTACATACCAGCCAAAGTGAACTTCTTCAATATCTCAGATATGACCAAGTTCGAGATGTGATTGAAATGAGAAGTCATCATGAGGATATGAGGAGCTCTCTCAGCTTTATCTGCCTTTGTCCAAGCCTGTCCTAAGAACTCCCTTCAACAAGTGAAATATGTCCATTAGAACAAATAAATGAACAATAATTTAATAGCCAAATCCTCGTAGATATTATACTTTAGTAATACTTACTCGCTGTTGATCGAACTGAAGATTTGGTAATCCAAGTAAGTCATTTGTTCGGCAATTTCCAAAGCTGAGAGTGTTTCGACGCTTTCTTTAGTTGGCACCTATAAAAATAAGTTATTTTTGTAAGTATCTAGTTAAATAAAGTAGCCGAAACTTCATTGTCTATGACTTTGCAAAGAATAGGTAGGTAAAAAAAAGAACTTATTTATTTGGCAAAGTAAAAAAAATAAGACACATCATAATTAGGTATCAGCTAGCTAAGGTGGTTATCAGGTATGGTACAAAGGTTATACAATAAATGCTGAGTGCTTAGGTACTATTCGTATTGCTGTTAACTTATTGAAAAGCGTGTAGTGTTTGCTTACTTTCATTATAAGGTTTTTCCGTGTTCTTACTGCCTAACTTGATTTCTTTTCTATCCTAATTTATTTCCTTTTATTTTTACCGTGCTTGTTGGGAATCTTAAGATGACTATAATAAGATTCATCTGTTACAGCTGTTGGTTCTTCATAAATAAAGCAAAACAAACACGGATATTTTTAAACGAATCATTTGTTAAGAAAGCCTTAAAGAAAACTTACATTAGGAGGAACGAACAATGACTTCAAGTCAACTGTTCTTTCCGGAGCTCTTTCTAACAGACGCAGCAGTTGGGCTGCAGCCTTATGTTCAGCTGGTAGTAACCCTGGACTGCCTTCTATCTCCTTGAGGAAGTCCATCGTTAGACCTCGAAGACGCTCCTCAGACCAGAAATCGTGAGAGTGCTTGGAGATCCAATGCCTATAAAATAATTTTGAAAATGTCAGTACAGTAATGCTTACACGTTTCCGGATGACAGTGATGTAAAGGAGTACGTTGACTCCTAAGCGAACTATTGTTTGTTAATTTTGCGTATATTTAGCTAAGTGACTAATTATACTACTATCGCAGCGCTCTCGAGTTCTGGAGATGAAAGTAGAAATACAAATTACGTCAAGCAATGTGCTCTTGTGTCACTGGTAACTTTCGTATGAGATTCAACTACGTACGCGTACTTAAAGTTACTGACCTCAAAACATTAAGCACTCTCATGGTAGCAGCTGTAGATATCACCGAATCCCTTCGAGTGGCTGGTGGTGAATTAGGTGGAGGCGATCTTGGGTTAGAAGAAGCAGAAGTTGCTACTGCAAATGCCACAGCTGCTGTTGATGTGCTGCTCCTAAATTATTATTATCAATTTAAATACACAACACTCGATGTTGATGAAACAGTCAATTTGTATTTACGACCCGACGATGTTTTGTCAATGGTTCATGGTGATTTTAAATGTGAAACTGGAATGAAGTGCCAACGAGTAGAATTCGATGTAGGAAGAAAGAAGAATACAGATAGAATATACAGTTAATATAGAATAGTATACACATGCATAGACAGAAAGACAATCAGAGTAGATAAAGGAAAAAAAGTGATAGAAGTAGAAAGTTAAGTTAATCCTCCTGGAATAAATTATATTTTTTCATATTAACCAATTATTTCTGTATTTAGAGCATGCAAATTTTGACAATCTATTTAATAAAAAAGAAAACAAAAATCTAATCTAAACCAATTTTCAATTCATTTGCTATTTCAAAAGTACTTTACAAAAAATAATACCGAAAGTGCAGTTATTATCCTAATCAAATAACCGAGGTGAATAAAAATCTAAATTTTAGGACTAATTTTGATTGTAAAAATCTAATTCTAATTTTTCATAAGCCAAAGACATAAAATTACCAAAATAAAATATGTGTGTCGTCATTTTTGAAGAAGAAAATATGATAGTTGTAGATGTTGATATGATAAGTGATGGTGAAAATAATGTAGTAGGTAAAGTAGGTGAATAGACAATATCCTCCTTAGATTAATCTGAAAAGAATCGTGACAATTGAAAAGACCTCCTCAACGCACACATTACAACCATTGGGGTGTGCAAAACACCTGAAAATAGTCACAAAGAAAGTACAAGAAAGGTTTTGCGAAAGAGGCAGATACACAGGTTTGCGCAGCACTGTCCTTTGTGATAGTCAGTGCAGAGTTATTACGGTGTTACAATAACCACCGTAAGTAGTATCGAATTCTTATATTAATGTTGCTGTGTTGCTGTTCGGTATATCATTTTGTTGACGTTAGAGTTAGATATTCATGTTTAGGTACTGCTTTTTATAGTTCTGACGATAATTATAGTTTGTGTTTCGCTATAGTGTCGTGTCTACGTTTTGTATTAGGATTTACAAAATTGATAAAAAAAGGTCAGGGAAACGTTAGAATGCTAGGTAAAGCGGAATTATCAAAATTCTTCTACGGCATCACTACTAGGTTCAGTCTCTACGTCTTTTACCTTACCAATCACTCACCATAAGAGGTCTTTTCCAAAGCTGTTAAATCAATAGTAATAGTTTCATTATCATTTTTACAGTCAATCAAGTATGAAGGAACTATGTCGAGGGCTCGAGGCTAGAAGGACTCTCTCTCGATAGATTATCGTGCAAAAGCATCATAACTTTAGTAAAATTTACAAAGAACTTTAGATGGTTAGGAAAAAGGTGAGCAGCATGCCACAACATTGAGAATTGAGCTCCCATGTGTGCTAAATGGTCAATAATCAAGTTAGTTCGCAATCCTTCAAATTACAATATATAAATAATGTTTTGGATAAAATGAATTAGATAAGGAATAAGTCAAGTAAGTGTTTATTTTACCTTCGGTGAGATTGCCTGAAAGATGTGATGACGACACCCGCTTTTGGTTGACTGGTCTCACGCCGATAGTTCTGAATTCAAAAGTGGGAGATTCGTTCAAACTAATTCATCCTCCCTTTGCTTGTTGTTACTCTATGTCATTACTCACTTTAGATGTTCTTGTTGACTAGTAATAGTGAAATAAGATATAAATGTCTTCATACCTGTGCGTGTGACACCTGAGAAGTAACAGAGGATCGTGGTTCAGATCCGCCCCAGTAGCGACGACGCTCGCTGTTGATCGAAGAATTGGTGTAGCGACGCTCACTAAAATGAATATCGATAAAAGACATGATGATTTTATCGAATTAGAAGAACTGGAATTCTTGGCGGAGACTTTTGCACAGAAGTAAAATGAAGCACCCGGGTAGTGATCAACAGTGTTTATTTAGTGCACACAAGGGTGTGGGTTTGCGAGTGTGTGAATAGTTGTAGTAAATAAAGTGGTGTGAAAGGATGTGTCCGTGAGAGTCAGATTTATAAGTGAACACTTAATTATTAAAAAGATATCACCTGATGAGTTACTGTGGGCTGTCTTAGCTGTGGATGTGTCTTTGTAACCTATTCAGTCATGTATAAATATGCGAGTGTTGACAAATCATGGCATTACATAATATTATCGCCTGTTGAAAAACTGCGCACTGCGAAAATCATTACAACGTGTATAGATTTATAACTTACCTAACAGATCTTCTAGCAGCAAACCTCGTTCCAGAATCGGATGCCCGTCTGCATTCTTCAACAGCCACAAGTGCAGCTGAAGCCGCAGCTTCAGCAGTTTCTCGGGCACTATCAGACCTGCGCCTAGCTTCGGAAGTAACCGACGACGGCTGCAGTCGACGAGGAGACTCCGACATAGTACGGACGCGCTGTTGGATAAACTATTTAACTCGTTGTGTTTCCATCACTACTCGCTACTTGTAGCTGTGGCGACAGCAAGTGCGTTATACATTCATTGGCTCGGCCAATGTCACCTCTGCCAACTGGTTAATTTTTCATGGAGCCTTGTCAAGTTTCAAAATTATAATACGGGTAAACCAACTTTATCTACCACAAATAGGGGGCTTTCATTTATTATGGCGTTGCAGCAAGTTACACTGGAGTATGAATTTATTCTCATATGAATTACTAATAAGTTTAGAATTATTATTTAATGTTGCACGTATAAAAAGGAGTGTTGAAGGATAAAATACAAAAAGGAGACATCTTTTGACGGTAGGTTAGAAATTAATATGGTCAGTGTTGGTTCGATTCACGTAAAGTCGATTCAAGACAATAAACATAATAATATTAACATTCCTTGAGTTGAACCCCGAAAAATTTTAATTAGTGTTTATTCTAGAGTTTAAAAATAAGCTATACTCGTAGAGCAGTTGGATGGTGTTTCCTCATATCAATATATACATATAAAATCAATGCCACTTTTCGTTGTAATTTTATAACTCAAGAACGGGCTCACCTATCCAAACCAAATGTTTAGGCTTTGTTTGGACTATTTAGAAGATGGTTTATGTGAAGTTTGCACAAAACCGGTGCAGCGGTTCTTCATTTATCACATTTTATGTAACAAATGAATTCAATTAATGGCGGATCATTTTGTTAATGGGAATTTTGCTGTCTTGGACCCGGTAGGTGGCGCTGCTGTTCGGGCAATACGACGTCTGCCAGGACACAAAGGAGCCTCTATAGAATTATAATCATTTACTAAGTTTACCTCTGAAAACCGTTGTGATATTTTAAACTTATCATCAGGCTTCTTCTTATTCTTTTCCTGTTCTTCTTCTTTGTACTTATCGTCTTCATCACTCTGATCAACCATCTCAATGCTCTCAACCTTTGTAAGAGCCTTGGCTGCTGCTTCATTGTCTTTATCTGATTTTTTCTTTTTGTTCGTTTCGTGGACTGGACTGACCTTCTTTGGACTTCCAACCAGAGTCACTGAACTTATTGCACCGGGAGACGACGGCGATGTTCCTAAATTAGAAGAAAGTCCTTGAGTAGAATATTTATTGTTCAGTGGATTTAGATAAAGGGTTTCATCAGATAGGCATAAACCAGCTATTGTGACCAAAACTGAATTTTTAGATGCAATAAGAAAGTGAAAAGTTTGAACTAATACAATTGGGATGTTAAAAGTAATCTTGAATTAAAATATAAGGAATTACTTAATAAAACCGTATGTACCTTCTTTACCAGTCAGCGTCTCATTACTTGACGATGTTGCCATAATTTTTGGTATTGTTAAGTGACTGTTATCCTCCTCAGTCTTTTGGTAAGCGTGTATTCAGAATTTTGAATCATTAGAACTTATACTGTTTCACTATCGAATGCTACATGTTCTAACTACTAATAAAGTAGTGAAATAGGGATGTTTGCTGACTTAAAAAAAAATATGATTCTAATTAGTCCGCCTGTTAGATTATCGAAAAATATTGGATACGTATTTTTGTTTTATCAAATCAATAAAAATTGACGAAGAGAAAACGCGTCAAAGATTTGAGTGGGGGGTTGTGACGTCACTGACCGCTAAAGAATGTCATACTAATGTCTCAGAAAATGACGTCACAAGAATTTTCAAAGCACTGTATCGTCTTCATTACTTGTTTACGTGAAAACAAAAAAAAAATACGAGTCTAATTAGATTTTTTTTGTTAAAGTACTTATTGGGTGAGTACGTTTTAAATCGTAATAATAGACAAGGTAAGAATTTATATTATCATGGTAAGGAGAGTATTAAATGAATGTGATTGAATATAATATTTACCTTACTAACTGTTGAGGTCCTACGCGAAGGTGCCGTCAAGTACGGAGACAGCTTGTCTTCATCTTCACCTAGAATGCGACAGACTTTATTACATAGAATCACGTTGCCTGCTCCTTTATTCCAAAGCAAAGGTTTCTACAATACTTTTAGGTACGTCTAAAAACTTACTCTTTCGAGAAGCTTTCCAGAATCTTGACTGCCAATCCCTGTCGCTGTATTCCGATCCGTAACCTGAAATAGTTCGTGCTTTTTTTCTGTCAGTTTATGTAAAAACCTGCTTATCTAAACTTAAAAGTATCTTTACGCTATCTACTTTCAAACTTAGATTAATCTTGCTATATATGTTTACTGTATAGGTCCATCTTTCTGGTACTGCAACTACATCTATTATCATGAATATTATGCATCTTTAGAGTTGAATTGTTACGACGTACTGTAGTTTTTATTGACGTAGCCTCTTCAAAATCATTTATACATACTAGCTGATGCCTGCGGCCTTACCCGCGTGAATAATATATACTAAAACCTTTCTCGAGAACCACTCTATCCATTGGTGATAACAGCATGTACATATACCAAAGTTGGTGCAAAAGTTTTTTTATCGCGAACAGATAGACAGACAGACGCGGAGAAGGACTTTGTTTTATAACATGTGGTGATAGTGATTATCTTAATTGTAAGACACAATTATCAGTGTGCACTGCTAGTCATGGCGCAATCTTAACCTACATCACAACACCCCACCGTATACCTGTCAGGGTAAGAAATAAAGCGCAGATGTCCGAAAAAGAAGAGAATGGTACTCCATAGTGCATGCTAGCAATGACAGACAATAGTTTTCGTCGTGAAAGGATTGACTGTGTGTACCCGTAGAAACTCATTAACCTAACTTAATTACAAGTATTAAACCAACCAATTGATTTTTGGCTGTCGTTACCAGTAGTGTAAGCGCAAAATTTTGACAACCAGTCTTACCAAAAGATTTCGTACTAACTCAGTACTAACTAGATTTTGAAGTTCAGCAGGGCTATTGCGTATCTTTTAAATGACAGTGGCTAACCTATAGTGCCTTTCAATTACTGTCAAATGGTTCCATTTTGTACTAAACCATAACCAATTTGACAGTTAATACATAGACAATATGATAGCCACTGTCATTTTCATTCTTTATTCAACAAATCATAAAGTTATTGGAATATTATATTTTTGCTCCATAACTGGTTTTCCGCTGCACATACAGTTTGAGCGGAAGCCGACCTTAATATAGCCAAAGGCTAGGTAGATGATGAAACCCCCAAATTATGAACACTAAAGCGCCAAATCATAAAACACATTCATAAAAACATTAAGTTCTCACCAGATACCGAGCTGGCCCCACTGGCCTTCCTCGAGGTATCAGGCGGTGGAGCCAGCTCCATCTCCTGCTGTGACTGCTCGTAGAACACTTGCTTCAGAGCCTCCAGCACTGTCACGCCGTCCGTGAACACGCGGTATGTCAGCAGGAATGTGTTCAGGAAGTCCACGGAGAGAAAGCGAAGGTCTGTAAGGTTTGAATGTATAGCATAATTTGGGACATAGGCCTCCTCTCTATCGGGCCCAGTGCAGTATCTCACGCGGGCCCAGTGAAGTGTCAGATGTCACAAGTCTTTAAAATGTTGGTTCTTGGACATACCGGTTTTGCTCATGATGTTTTTCACAGAAAGGCAGTTGTTTAAAATTTTAATTTGTTCTTTACTTTAATTGAGAATCTCCTAAAAACACACAGAAATTACTACGATTTATAACAGCCTCATCAGCACCCACTCACCAGTCAGCCTCTGCAGCAACCGTTGTGGCGTTGCCGACCTGATCTGCGGCACTTTGCAAGAGTTCAGAGTGCGACTGAATCTGATATCCACATCATCAGTGAACAGCGCCCGGTCTGACCGACAAGCTGGCAAGCTGGCTGATGCTGCGCCGCAGGCACCGCAAGCTCGAAGCAGTTCGGTTAGAGCTGCACTTTCCATGCATTGAGCTAGCTCGCTTGTCCAACCGGCTTTTTCTTCGACGCTGCCGGCGACTGTGATAAGTTTAATTATTAAGGAGTATTCTTCGAACTGTATTTATACAGTACGAATGCGGATGACGTTTTCAAAAAGTAGTCGAGTAATGAGCGCATCACAAATAATTTTTTTTTTTTTTGTTAGACGACGACTGATAGACAAACTAGAGAAAATCCCTAACCAAATAAATAAGAATAATTTAATACGAAGGGATAATGTTTTAACACAGTTTCGTCTTCAAAATAGGTAGAAAATATAAATCATCAACAAGCATGACGTAATCATACCTAAATGAGCACAGATTTGCTCGCCCTTAACTTCAACAAGAATCTTGAAGTCTTTGTTCTGGTAAATGTCGCCACCGGGTGAGGAACACACTGATGTTGTATCTGAAATATAATAAATATACATCGTTATAGTTCAGATTCGAGCATTCTATCAGTCTTCGTTACTTTTATCACGTTTTATGCCGCCCGTGGACTTAGCTTATTCATAGGAAAATATATTCCTAAACCCATCAGTTACTGAGGCGAACCGAGCAATACAATAACGCAACCTGTGAATGATACAATTTGTAGATAACATTCTACTCATTGCCTGTAATGTAGTAGCAGCATGATACAACTTGAAATGTGATCACAACACTTGTAATAATCATGTCACGGCATCACTAATAGACAGTGAGATGTCTTATATTACAGGCGCGCGTATGCGTTTTTGTCACACGCACTAGATGAGTGAGAGATAAAGATTTTAATGTTATTTGATTACTGCAAATTTCAAAGATCTTACGTAATAGGAACAAGATTGACAAGGAACACATTAAGATATTTTCGGATCAAACACCATATCAACGGAAATACCTTCAAAATTTAAAAGAAGAGCTTCAGCAACGCACTTCAAATGGAGAAAGTGGCCTTTACATTAAATATATTAAAGGCATACCCAAAATAGTCATTAAAGAACCGCAAGAAGCAACAAGAATGGAAACTCCAAAAAACTAACGTCGGCGTCGTCCAAAGAGAAAATAACTTACCAAATAACCAACAATTACTCAGATATTATTTTCACAAAAAAATCGCTGAAATTCTTCTATGCCAATGCTCGCAGTATTGTCAAACCTGGAAAATTCGATGAGCTTAGATGTATTATAGCTTCCCTACATGTAATTGTTCATATTATTATACTTTCGGAAACATGGATTAAGAATGAAGATGAGGCTAAAATGCTCCAGATACCCTCCTATACACATTACTATAATTATAGACAAAATAAAAGGGGAGGTGGAGTGTCAATATTTGTGCACAACAATCTCAAACATCACCTTGTTGAAGAACAATGCGTGGATGGTATTCATTATCTCTGGGTATTCGTAAAAAAATTCTCACTAAATATCGGCGCTATCTATAAGCCCAATAAATTGAATACGGACAACTTTCTGAATATGTATTCACAACAGTTGCACAAATTGAAACGAACAATAGTCTTTGGCGATTACAACCTGGACTTACTCAATCCGGACTTAGCGACACGCAAGTATAAGAACACTTTAAAAGAGGCTAACTACAAAATCCTGAACAAGATAAGTCCAAAACACTGTACCCGCGAAACAACCTCAACCAAGACAATGTTAGACCATGTTTCTTGTAACATAGGTGAAAATAATTTTCATTTTGTCACTATGGAATCTTCAATGTCTGACCACAGACAAATACTTTTAGAGATGAAACAATACCAACCACCGCCTATATTAAAACAGAAATACAACGCAGTAAACTTCAATAAACTTTATCGATGCCTGGATGAATATCCTAAAAATTATGAATTCGTAGAGTATGTTAAATTGGCAGGCAAATTACACTCCTGTTTAAACAAGTGCACAATCACAAAATCTAAAATTTTGAATCCTCCGCGGCAAGACTGGATCAAAAAAGAACTCTTAGAAGATATAAATAAGAAGAACATACTATGGCAAAAACATAAAACAAATTTAGAGGACATGCAATTAAAAGAAGAATTTGAACATATAAAATCCAAAGTATCACACAACATAAGAAAAGCGAAAAGTGATTATTACCTAAAGAGGTTTGAAGAAAATTCAAGTAAACCACGAAAAATGTGGCAACTCATAAATGATTTGTCGAAAAACAAACTGCATGACAGAACTGGACCGGACAAACTTGAAACGGCAGCTGGTACTATTATGGACCAAAAAGAAATATGTGAAAGTTTTAACTCATACTTTTCGACTATTGGTTCAACCCTAGCAAGTATGATCTCGGTAAGATTAAATGCAAGTCAAATTTTTGAGGAGTGTAGACTAAATGACAAAACAGAATTGCAGTTTTTAAAACCAGCAACTACGAAGGAAGTTATTACCATAATTAAAAATTTGGACTGTAATACTGCATCTGGCATTGATGGTATTAGTACAAAATCAATAAAATGCGTAAACGACATTATTGCGATGGAACTTACAGCTTGCATTAATTATCATATGGCGCAAGGTAATTTTCCCAATGAGTTAAAAGTGGCAAAAGTTGTGCCAATTCATAAATCTGGAAGTAAATTTGACCCGTGCAATTACCGCCCTGTATCAGTTCTCCCGGTGATGTCTAAAGTTTTTGAGAAGATTCTCTATAACCGATTAGAGTCTTTCCTCAATTCAAAAAGTTTCTTTTACCATAAACAGTATGGATTTAGAGCTCAGTCAAATACTCTCGCTGCTACAATTGACCTCGTAACCAAAATTAAGAATAAAATGGATCAAAAACAAGTTGCCATAGGAATATTTATAGATCTTAAAAAAGCCTTCGACACCATCAGTCATGACAAATTAATACAGAAGCTAGAACTCACCGGTGTTACAGGCAAAGCACTTGAAATTTTTAAATCATATATGGAGAACCGTAAACAAATAGTAAAAATAGATAAATACGAAAGTAACTCCTGTGTCCTGAATTTTGGCGTCCCCCAGGGATCAATATTAGGCCCCCTCATGTTTCTTATTTATATTAACAGTATCAGTGAATTGGGTCTCAAAGGAGACATCTCCCTTTATGCAGACGACACAAGTCTCTTTTATTTTGGACATTCAGTCGAAGCTATAATAGCTGACGCTCAGAACGATCTTAATCTTTTAAATGAGTGGTTTCAGTCAAATCTTTTAACTATTAATATTTCAAAAACAAATTACATAATTTTTGCAGCAATAAATAAAAAAATAAATGATAATTTCGAACTTAAAATAGACGGTCAAGTACTTAAACGAAAACCTAAAGAAAAATATCTCGGACTTATTCTGGATAGTAACTTAAATTGGAAACCACATCTAGAAAAAATTAAACTTAAACTAAGACCACTCATAGGGGCACTTCACAATATAACAAATTGTCTCCCTCGAAAAGTGCGATATCTTATTTATAATTCTCTGGTTAAGCCTCATATCGACTACCTAATTGAAATCTGGGGTACTGCAGCCAAAACTAACATAGATCCAATTCAACGAGTTCAAAATAGATTAATTAAAATTTTATTTAACTATCCATTTCGGACACCAACTACTAAGATATACGAGGAAACAAAAATAATGAACATAAAACAAACCTACATATACTACACATGTATTCTAATACATAAAATATTAAATAAGAAAATCCATTCCAATATAAGATTTGTAACAAAACAACAAACACGAAAGATTAACTTAAGGCGTGCTAGTTACTTAGTGACCCGACCTCCTAGAACTAACTATGGAAGAAAAAATTTGGAGTTTGAGGGTGTTACAATTTATAATAAATTACCATCAGTAATAAAAGGAGAACAAAGTTTTGCCCGGTTCAAAAAGTTGCTAAAAGCCCACACAGTTAATACATATAAATAAGTAAAAAAAAAAAAAAAAAAAAAACTACCTATTTATTTCAAAATACATACATTTGTTTAATAATTACTTAAATAAAAATAAAAAATATATATATTAAAAAAAAAAAAAAAAAACAATACCTACTCAAAATATATAAAGGATGTAAAAGTATCATCATTTTTTTGTTTCTAGACCGTAACTAGGGGGTCCTAGTTACGGAGATATTGGGAGTCAAAGTTCCAAATTTTGCACAGCTGTTTTTGTAAATACTAGTTTTTCAGGTTATAGCTTTACTTAAATTACCTCCATGACCCGTTTACTATTCAAAGCATTCACTAGCACAATGTTTTAAGAGAACTACATTGAGCTTTACCGTAAAATGTGATTTTTGACTCCAAAAAAAATTAAAAATAAAAGTCATTAGCCAGCAAAAAAAAAAAAACGTAGGGGTATTTTGGTTTGAAGTACAGAATGATTGGTTGACGTATGTGTGAGGGGTTGATTTACACCCTGTATATACAAATATATTATAAATCATGTATGTACCAAAAAATAAATAACACAATAAACTAAAAACAAAATGGTAACAAACTTGCTCATAACAGACTATGCTAACAATGCCACCTCCAGTAATAATCAAACGATGTCCATGTTGTTGTGTTTTGTTAAACTTATGTTCGAGTTGAGGTGTATTTATCTGTGTACCCACATAATCTGTGCGCTCTTATTATAAATTTTAATTGTAGTGTGTTTCTCAGTAAGTGAATTATCTATGTAATTCTTATGAGAAATAAAGTTGTTCTTAAACCTAAAAAGATGAAAAGAAAAACTGGTCACATGAAGGGTTCCGTATCAAAACGGCAAAAAAATCGGGTTTATTGTATGGGAGCCCCATTAAATAATTATATTATTTGTATTTAGTATTTGTTGATAAACCTTTTTTTTTTTTTTTTTTTTTTTTTTTTTTTTTTTTTTTTTTTTTTTTTTTTTTTTTTTGGGGGTGGGAAATCATCTAATAACCCCTCCCGCTCTTGGGCAGAGTGAAAGGGAGTGTCAGACCTCTACTGACAAAAAACCACCCATGTTCCTTCTTAGCCCTATATGTCGAGGGTGCGGGATCTCTTACAACATTCCGCAGCCCTGACGGGCGTCGGCCCTTGCGGGCCCCTTCCATGTTGCTGACATCTCTTTGAGGCGCGCGTGGAACACGAACGCGCCGTCGACACGGCCTGTTGTCGTCATAAGACGGCCGGACAGCGAGCTAGCCCATCACTCACCGTCCACAGGCCCGCGTCTACGGTGGCCGGAAGTCATCACGTGGCCCCCGACGCCCGGAGTGCCTACCGCGGCGGCTGGGACGAGAGGTTCTCTCCCTCTCGCGTTCCGCCGCCTCCTTCGCTAGCATCACTGCTTCGCAGAAGGAGGCGACGGCGTCCCATTCCTCCTCGCACCGGACCATGGCTTGCACCAGGGCCGGGCGCGAGAGGTCGCCGCCGCCAATTGCCGCTACGAGAACACGGCGGGGCTCTGCCCAAGCGGGGCACACCTCAACGGTGTGCTCCACCGTGTCCTCCGGCCGATCTTCACAATGGTGGCATCCGGGCGTTTCCTCCCGCCTGATTCGGTGCAGGTACCTCCCGAAACAGCCATGTCCGGTGAGGACCTGCGTCAGACGGAAGGTGAGGGCGCCGTGGCGTCTCTCTAACCACTCCTCAAAGAGGGGACTTATCGCCACTATCGTGGCGTGCCCTGCACGAGGTTGCGACAGTCGCTGTCTCCATGTCGCCATGAGATCGCACCGGAGGTCTGTCCGCTGCGCAGCAATTTGCCGTGGCAACGGAGTGACCCCCCGGTGTAGCGCCTCCGCGCGCCATTCATGCAGGCGCGCGAGGACTATCGCCTCCAGATCCCATGGCGGCAATCCGGCAAGGAGGTTCGCCGTATCGCGGGAGATCGTGCGGTACCCCCGTACCAGCCTTACGGCCATGGCCTTCTGGGGCACGTTCAGGTAGTGGGCGGCCCGCTTCCTCAAAGCAGGCGCCCACACCGGGGCCCCGTAAAGGGCCATGGACCGCACGATCCCCGCATAGAGCCTCCGGCAGGAGGCGTTTGGCCCCCCCAGATTGGGCAGAAGCCACCTGAAGGCAGCCGCGGCCCGCTCCAGTCTGGGAGCCAAACGTCGGAAATGCTCCACGAAGTTCCATCGGCTGTCGAGGACGAGTCCTAGGTACTTCAAAGTACACTCGACGCCGATGGGAACCCCTCCCACCATTAACTGGGATCCCGGCGGCAGCGCATTCCCACGTCCATGGAAGCCTATAGCCTCCGACTTGTGAAGCGCCACCTCGAGACCCAGCTGCCGGATCCTCTCCACGACTATCGCAACCCCGCGTGTCAAATTGTCGGCCGCCGCCTCGTACGACCCACCCTGAGCTAGCACCAGCGTATCGTCCGCGTAACAGACGACGCTGACGCCGCTAGGGAGGTCGGACCGCAGCACCCAGTCGTAACCGATGTTCCACAGGGGCGGCCCCAGAACCGACCCCTGTGGAACACCGCACGACATCTCTCGCCGGTTCCATTCTCCGTCTTGCCCAGGGTAGATGACAGCCCTATCTGTCAAATAGTCCCCGACTACACGACGAAGGTAGGCCGGCACCCGGTGATACCGGAGTGCCTCCCTAATGCAGCTCCAGGGCATGGTGTTAAAGGCGTTGGCGATGTCGAGAGACACCGCCAAGACTACACCGCCCCGAGAGACCGCAACCCCCGTCGTGAGGGCTCTCACGCGCATGATGGCATCCACCGTCGAGCGCCTCTTGCGGAAACCGAACTGGTGTTCCGCAAGATCTGGACCCATTCCCTCAAGGTGCTCGGCGAGGCGGTTTGCAATTACTCTTTCAAAGAGCTTGCCCACCTCGTCGAGCAGCACAATAGGCCGGTATGCGGACGGCGAGTCCGCAGGGCGCCCCGGCTTCTGGATGAGGACCAGCTTCCCCGTCTTCCAACGAAGCGGGAACTGGCCTCTTTCCATACATGCGCTTAAGAGCCCCTCCAGTCAGCTTTGCCAGGCAAGCCATCGGGTCCCGGGGCGGTATTTTTGGCATTCAGCCTCCGTACCGCCACTCTCAGGTCTACCCCAGTCACCTCCGGAACGTCGTCATCGGTTCCTGAGTGGTCCGCTTCCGGCACCGCAGGTGGCGGAGCCATTGGCGGGGGAGGATGCTCCCCTCGCGAAGGGAACAGAGCGCTCACCACGCTCTCCACGAGCTCAGGCCGGAGACTCTGCGTCAGCGGGGGGGCCCGGGTACGGAGTTGATTCCGCACCATCTTATAAGGGCGCCCCCACGGATCTCTGTTGAGAGTCTCCAGCATCTCCTCGCGGGCCTGATCCTTGGCCTGCCGACGAGCCTCGCGGAGGGCGGTCTTCGCCGCTCTGTACCCCTCATAAAGCTCCGCCTCAATGGCTTCCGCATTCGGAGGACGAATGCGGAGCCTGCGATGCCTGGCATACCGGCGCCGCGCCGCCACACACTGCTGACGCAGGTGCGACAGTTCTCGCGACCACCAGTACACCTGACGCCGGGCGCTTCCTGGCCGGACTCGGGGCATTGCCATGTCGCATATCTCGGACATGGCATCCTGGAACCAACCTGCCTCGGTGTTGACGTCGGTGGGCCTGACCGGTGATGACCCCCAGGCCCACACGATCGAGGCTTCCAGGAGGAGCTCCCGGTCCAACTGCTTCAGCGCCCAACGCGGACCACTCGGGGTCTGTGGGACCGGCGCGCTTGAGGACTGGGCAGAGACCTCAAACCGGATATACCGGTGGTCGGAATAGGACTCCACCCCCTCCATAACGCGCCAGTCGACGACACGCCGTGACAGAGCGGGGCTGGCGAACGAAATGTCCACCACCGACTCGCCCCGCATCCGCACACACGTGGGTACAGAACCCCGGTTCAGGATGTCCAGGCCCGTTTCCAGAGCCCAGCACTCGACCATCCCACCCCGCACATCTGTGTAACGGGAACCCCAAGCCAAGCTTTTGGCGTTGAAGTCCCCGAGCACTAGTACCGGGAGGGAATAGCCTCCGATGACGACACTTAACTCCCTGAGGGAGTTTTGGAACTCGGCGAGAGTTCGGCTCGGAGAGAAGTAGACTCCCGCTACTACGATCTCCCCGAACCGTGCTGCAACGCACCCCTGACCCTTCCTGACCATCTCAAGGGCCGGGGTACCGGCGGCGGCCGACGCAATTATGGCCACTGAGCCGCTAAGGTCTTCCACCCAGTCTGGCCTGGGCGGGACAAAATAGGGCTCAGCGACCACGGCGATGTTGATCGACCACTGCGCCATGCTCTGGAGCAGGAGATCCTGAGCGCAGGCGCAGTGGTTGATATTCGCCTGGAGGAGGCTTAATGGGGCCATTAATGGCAGTCCATTTCAGCCCCCTCCGGGGCCTCTTGTGGCGCTACCGCAGCGGGAGTTGCGGCGGTGGCGGCGTTGGCAGCAGCGGCGGCGGCTGCGGCGTTGGCGACGGTAGGGTTGGTGGTGGCGGAGGACCTTTCCTTTCCCTTGGCCTTAGCGGGTGGAGCGCAGGCCTTGCTCCCTGCCCGGTGCTCGGCCGGCTTCCCAGCCGCCGCACATGCATTGCAGTGCGGCGTGGCCAGGCAAGCCGCGGCCTTGTGACCGGGCTGACCGCAGCGAAAGCATAGTTCGCTGCGGTCCACCTCCGAGGTGCAACGGCACCCTACATGGTGCCCCACGTGGCACCGGAAGCACCTCAGAGGTCTGGGCTCAAGCAGCTTGACCTGCGCCCTCGACCAGCCAACCTTCAGGGTGTGGCCTTCCGCAATTGTCTTCGCCGCCGTCACAGGGCAGCTAACCGTTACGGTAAGCATGCCCCCTCGGTCCGGACGTAAGGTGCCCGCCTTAACTTGCTCGGCAGAGCACCCGCCGGCCGCAGTGACGGCGGCCACCACCTCTTCCTCGAAGACCGAGTCATCCAAACCCATAATGCGCAGGCTTGCGCACTTAACGGGTCTGGACACTCGGACCTCGTCCGCATTCAAAGACGCTCTGAGCTTTTCAGCCAGAGCGTCTGCAGCCGAGGCGCTGGAGTCCGCGGGAATCTCCAGCATTCGAGCCCCTGTCGCGGTGACTCGAAGCCGGAGGCCCCCGGTGATCCCCAGGTCCTCGAGGTGCACCATCGCCTTCGCTTGCGTAATAAGCTGCCGGTACGTCATGCCCCTCTTCTCCGCATCCGGCTGTAGTGTTACCACTACAGCTGCGGTTTTAGGGGCACGAAGTTTCGCCGCGACGCTTCGCTTCTTTTGCCGGCGCTTCCGCTCGGCCCGCCTCGCCTTTTGGGCCGCCTTTCGCCCCTTACGCTTATCCCCAGCCACCAGCCAACCTTCCTCGGCCTCGGGAGGCTTTGGGGGCGAAGGGGGTGTGGGTGGCGGGTCCGCTTCTGGCACCGGCTCCTGTGCTGCTGCCGCCATGCCCTTTGCCACTGCGGCCTTGCCCTTTTTCTGGGCAGGCTTCTGGGCAGGCGCCCTGCCCTTTTTCTGGGCAGGCATCTTACCCTTCGGAGGGGGTTCCGCCTTGCCCTTCTGCGGGGCCGCCGTCTTATTAGCCGGCCCCGGCGCTGGTTTCGCTGGGGCCGGCTTCCCAGCGAACTTTGCAGCCCCGCTATTGGGCCGGCCGGACGGCCCCGCCTTGGGGTCGCCGGCCGTAGCGTCCGCGAATGTTTTCGCCCCCAATGAGGGGCGCAGGACAATGCCCTCCATGAAGGAGAGCCGTCTGCGGAGATCAGCCAGCTCCTGCCGGACCAGGTTCGGGTCCCGGTCCTCGGCAGCTTGAGGCTGGCTTTGCCCGCGCTCACGCCCCTTTTGAAGGACCTCCTTAGGGTCGGCTTTTCGGAGCCCTGCCAATTCCGATCGAAGCCTCCCATTTTCCTCTCGGAGGTCCTGCATGGCAGCCGCGGAACGGGTGACCTCCGCCCGCAATACGGACATCTCGTCCGACTTAGGCCTACCACACAGAGCCTTCGCTGCCGCCAAAATGGAGGTCGAGGCCGCGCTGATGGCCTTGGTCTTCGACGCATACGTCCTCTTTAGGCCCACGTCGCGGATTGCATTCTGCACGATCTCCGCAAACCCGGCCAAGCGCTCACAGTCGGAGCCATCGCCAGTATTGGGCTCAACGCCAATCTCCGGCTCACCGGGCTTACCACCGGTCTCAGGCTCACCACCGGAAGACGATGAGGAGAGCACCCTCCGACCAAGGTGGCGCCCCTCCTCAGCACGTTCTGCGGCTCGCCTCGCAGCCTCTTTGGATGCGGACCCTTCTCCTCTACCTCGGCCCCCACCTTTTTTGGGGACTTTTCGGGCTGAGGCCAGCCGCTCACCGCTGGAAGACGACCCCTTACCGTCCTCCGCTCTCGGCCGCTTGCGGAAGCGCTCCGCGTTGTCCGCCGTAATCTCCAAACTCTCGCGTCCGGAGCCCGCCGAGCCGACGCCAGATACGGAGTCAGAATCCGACCCCGCATCCTGCCGTCCCCCCAGCGAACTCCCCCGCCAGAATTTGTTCACGGGAGCATCCTCTCCGCACACACCCGACACCTTGTCAGGCACACCCACCTGATCTACATCACTACCGGTCACAGCACCTTCGGACCGGGAGCCTCCTCGGCTCTTGTTGCCACTGGCAAGCGGATTAAGACAGCTGATGCCCCCCCCAGAATACGTGGGGCATGACGCCTCCAAAGGAGACGTGGCGGATTCTCCAGCTGCTAAGCAGCTGGTACCGCCCTGGGGTAAAATCTTATCATTTGTCTTATTCATTTTTTTTTTTCGTTTTCCTTTTAAAGGGTATGGTCCCTACACCCAACCTCTCTTCCTCCGCCTACTCACTGCTCTCACAGTCACGTCTGATGAGCAGACGCGAACCAGAGAGCAGCAAGTAGAATAACCTCCTTCGACAGGTACACCGCCCGAAAACCCGAACACTGTTCACGTCTCCGGGCGGTGCACCCCTCGCCTGTCCCTCTTTGTCTGGTCTCTCACACTTGGACCTTTCCGGCATGAGTATATCTACCGGCAGAGCTCCAAGGATCACTGAGACACACAAGCCCCACCACGACGGCAACGTGGGGACACTCCGGTGGGGTTTGTTGATAAACCTAAAGCGGCAACAGAAAATTTCAACTGTCTGGCTATCACGGTTCTTGAGATATAGCCTGGTGGCAGACAGGCGGAGAGACAGCGAAGTCTTAGTAATAGGGTCCTGTTTTTACCCTTTAGGTACGGAACCTCAAAAAGAAACAATCAATTACAAATTATACTCTAGCAAGGTCATCCACCCAATGACATACATTGACACTTCGATTTTTCTATTAAGAAACTCACCATCATCATCATGATTGGCCGGGTCCTCGATGAGCAGCGCGTCGTGCAGCGGCAGGCGCGCGGCGAGCGGCAGGTGCAGGCGGCCGCCCGGCGCGCGCGTGGGCAGCAGCAGGTGGTTGCTGAACAGGAACGCTTGCCGCGCCTGCAGCGTGGCGCGCCGCCCCGACCCCACCACTTGGGACAGAGTGCCTGCACACAAATATATTCTATTTTATCTAACTCATTTCTACGTTCCAGTTCGTCCATTCATTTATCAGGTTTTTTATTAGCTTGAAAAAAGCCTATGTTTTAATTTTTCAAATACATAAAGAGGATTTGGTGAGCCAGAAAAAAAAACAGTCAATTGAGACACACATTGTACAAATGCTTTACTTACTTACTGAATCAATTAAAATGGAACAGAATTTGAAAGAGATTATTATCTGACAAGTAAGTTAGCGAGAGTGAAACAGGCCCTAATAGTAGAAAGAATAACAAAACGAATCAGCTAATAATGTCTGTTTTATTTGAGAGTACTCTCAACCGAATTGGCTGAAGAGCTCGCTGGTTGAAACCACCGAAACCTTTTATTACTTCTTTCTCCATACATTAGGTTATAAATAATTGATATTTAAAACGTCATACCTTGGCGTATGAAGACTTGATTGACATCCAGAAGAATGTCACAGCCCTCAATTATCATGCGTTCGACTGCTAAGTTCTTCCTTAGATTCTCGGTTTCGCTGACCTGTGGATCAACCATTATGGATTATTAAGCAGGCACAATCTGATATAATCAGCCTATTATTGTTCTGGCTACTCTGACCCAGATCTTAAACATATGACAATGATTGGACCATTATCCCACACGAGACCTCGGAGATTTGTGGGTGTCACATGTCTTTGATTTTGTCCTCCCAGCACATACGGTGCTTACCTTACGGTGTTTTCCATAACCGTTTTGAAAGCACAGGGTGGTAACATTAAAATTACACAAAGTGAATAGCCTAGTTGGATTCGATAGAATCCATCAAACACGGCACTTAAATGGCCACTGCCCCCACACATACATTTACTGTGAATATTGAAAGCAAGTAGGCAAGGACGTCCACAACTGGGCATAAGCCTCCCCTAAGTGTCACCACATTGACCGGTCCCGTGCGTCAAAGCTACATTGTTCAAAGGCAAATTGCAAGACGATCTTTAAACTACATTTAAAAAAGCCAAGCTTTAAAATCCGTACTTAATATTTAACTCACCTCATCGTGCATTTGTCGCGAGAGTTCCTCAAGCTGTGCGCGCGCATGTTGTAGACTGCGTCGTTCCACGTGGTCGTGCGGCGTGTGCGCCAACAGCTCGTGCAGTGTGATTATGTAGCGAGGAATCTGGAATTATGCAGGTCAGGCAATTACGTTAGTTTTGACCCTACTCTAAGCTTTTGCTACGGCCAATGTAAAATCTAGTCATGTCGCACCTTTGGTAGAACAAGGGCATAATTGTCATATTGCAAAAACTGCAATTGTGCCCTTGTTCTACCAAAGGTGCGATGTGGTCACATACACTTTCAGCCAACTATGTATATCTTAGAAGGTAGTTATACCAAGATATTAGAAAAAAGTATGGAAAAGAAATTAAAGACATTTCTTTTTGCTACCAACCAAATACAATATTAGATAACAAAAACGCAATGGCACAAGTTACGGTAATTTATGTCTTTCTAAATTGTTAAAAGAACGATACGCCTTTTGAATGCTAACGACGTTCCTCTTAATTACTCCGCGCAGAAAAGAGCTAAGTAAGTATCTAATATAACGACTTGAAACCGACCATGTTTTTGTTTTTTAGTTACGCTTTTATTTTCTTTTTCATCATTCACAATATTTCACGCATATACATGAACCTCTTCTCACACTTTGATAACACCTCAAAAACTCACACTAAATAAGTTTAAAAACATACCTGATGCATCGGATACGTTAAGAACGTCTCCAGCGATCGACTCTGACAAGCCGGCTTGCTCTCCAGCCTCGCCAGCAGCTGCGCAAAGGGCTGACTCTGCTTACACTCCGTCAGTACTTGCAGCGAGTAGTGATGGTTCCTCACGTACTCCTGGTAGATGGTCAGCATCGGGAGCAGCATATCGAATAGGTCTCCTGTATGTAGGTGCACTACTAAGTGTAATCCTTTGTTTACTTTTAAATTGGTTGATTGGTTGTATGAAATGATGGAGGTCTCTCTTTGGGCAGTTTGATACGGGAGAATTGTATTCAGGATGAGGGTGCTGAGAGATGAGAAGTGATGGTAAAAAACGAAATCACACTAATTAAATATTAGTGTGAGTGTGTGAGTGTGTATGTTTGTTACTTCTTCACGTAAAAACTATTTAACGGATTTGGATAAAATTTGGTACTCAGATAGTTTAGGGTATCATTTAAGCTATCGCCAATTTAATAAGTATTGTGTTTCTTATGTAATAGGGTTTGTCCCCAAAATAGTAGGTTTGTCATCAAAACGTAGTCTCCAAACAGTATAAAATCAATTCCACAATAAATCACCTAAAATCATGGAGATATAGGCTCTAGTAGCAAATAAATATTTTTGTATGTATTATAATAGTTTTTTCCTAATAAGTATATAAGCAAACTAATTTAAAGATATCACTAATATATCATAATAATATATTATGTCACCAGAAAATTTCATTAAGTTTCAAAAAAACTTAACTTTCCGTCAGCAGGTCGAAGGAGCCCCGCTGCACGGGGCTCCTATTTCTGTCTGCAGGGATTAAAGGAACCTAACTAACCGCACCTCGGGGTGACCTTGACGTCGACCCTCTAGGGATGGGTTTCTTTCAGCATTATTTGGTGACAGATCTACCATTCTGGGCACAAAACTATTGTTTATGTAATAAAACTATTATTATAAGAACGAAGTTTATATTCATCTAATGAACTACCTTTTTGTTGCTCTTATTTTACACATAATTATATTAACATTAATTTGATAATTCATTTCTGGAAACACTTTTTGTTTATCTGAGAACGAAAATATTTAGTGGTGACGTTTCTATATATTAGGTGATACAACTTGGTGACAAGAAATATAGTCCCCGATAGTTTATAACCTGGATTAACACATAGGATAGTTTTTATCCCGATTTTATCTTTCCCTGGGATAATTTTCGAGTTGTAGCGGGTGAAGCCGCTGGCAACAGCTAGTTAAAAATAAATCCAAATATCAAAAATAGCTTTATTATCAACATTACTACAGCTATCAGCCAAAAATGGCGACAGCTGGATTTAAGCGTGCCTCATGTCATGTGGCGAGATTTCTGTTTGGTTGAATTAATTTGTATTTAAACGGAAATTAATTTAAGTAGACAACGTTTTTAAATAAGACCAAGCATAGCAACTATTTAGCGCAGTTTTCTTACCTGATATCTATCTGCCAAACCGACCACGACCAGCTTGTCTTAATATCACCGTTCTTGACTACGGTAGGGTAAAAATGGCGTATGTCTGGTTTCCCTGTGCTCCTTTTTACATTTTATTATCCAAAATGGGCTTGCTCTTAACCTCAACCACGCCTGATGAAAAACGATGGCGGCCAATGATAGCAACGAGCGTGCCCAGAAAATACCTATTTACGTTGGTTTTCAAAGCAGACGGGTTAAATGTGGGGGAAACACAGATGCTGGCAGAGAGTTTCACACTTTGACTGTGCGCTTAATAAACTTGATTTTAATGTAATTACATGGAATTGAGATAACAAGATAAGGTTGTATAAAAAAAAACAAAATGAACTATTCAGTACTGTTGTACCGTTACGCTGATTTGTTTTTTTGCAACAACTTTGGATTTGCTGTAATACTCGTAGGGTAGTTGACAAAAAAAAATTGTCCGTCAGATAGATTTCTTAAAACTATTAGACACGTATTTTTTCTTTATTCACGTAAACAAAAAATTAAGACAATACTAAGCTTCGAAACGTCGTGGGACGTCACAGTTTGGTACATTTTTTACCAGAAAGTGACGTCATGATCTTTGTCACGTTTTATTTTCGTGAATTTTTATTAGTTTTTGCAAAAAACACGTATCCAATATTTTTCGACAATATATCTGACGCGTGACGAACTAAACAGAATCATATTCAGTTTAGTCAGTCAACCCTATTACAGATATTGTAATGTACACAGACATAAGACAAAACATCGTAAAACCAAAACCACAACAGAAGTGAATGTTTTCATGAGCTTATCACTAAATAACAAATTCATATAACACTCACCTAAGACCAACGTGGGCCAGGATTCCATCCTCGACGTGAGGCCCTTGAAGAAGATCTGGTGGAGGAACAGGACCGTCTCACTGTTCAGGAAGATGGAGTTGACGTCCTCGTGCGTGCACGGCGGCTTCTTGGAGCTGGCCGCCATTTTGAATGGCCGGAGGAAGCAGGTAACCTTAAAACATAAAGATGATTTTATTAAACAGTATGTTAGTTTAAACGAGGGACATTATTGAAACCAGCACTAGGGCATGCTGACATGATACTAATAAAAAAATAATAAAAAATAAACACTGATAAACCGCGTATGCCTATGCATGGCTTAAATACGGTGTCATATTATGGGGAAATAGTACAGAATCACCCACACTATTTACCCTCCAAAAAAGCTAATTAGGATACTAGTAAATATTGAACAAACGGATAGCTGTAAGCCCCACTTCCAAGAACAAAAATATTTAACCCTACCGTGCCTCTACATTTTTGAGATCTGTAAATTTGTACGTAAATACACGAACTTCTACACAAAAAGAGAAACAACATCTATGGGCTCAAATAATGATAGTACTTCGATTTCTACGAATGTAAATAATATATATATATCGTCTTTTTATAAAACCGCATGAGGTCACGTGTGTATTTCTGCATGCATGTTAAAACTTAGCAAAAAGCAGTTTTATCGTGGTAGGTCGACTATGATTTTGAGCCTACACCTATTGCATTATATGTATATAAGGTGTAAACGGACTCTTAACAAAGCCAAAAAAGCAACAAGCATTCTGAAAATTAAATTAAGTAACCCTCTTTGAAAATTATTTAACAAGTGCGTTTGTCACATAACAACCTTTAAGTTTCCTTTTGTACTATTGGTTCCTCAGAAAGAACTCACCATAATTTCCATCTGCTCCAAATATTCCTCTTCAGCCTCCACCATCTTGAAGACGAGGCTGTTCCTCTTGCGCATGCTCTCGGCGTGAGGACTCTTGATGTACTCATCCACGATCTGCTTCCAACGGCGACGACACAGCCAGCCGCGGAAAAAACTCTGCGCAAACAAATTGACATTATACTGTCATGAAGAAATGATCACCAGTTACGGTTTGTTGTTAGATCTAAATTATTATTAGATTCAATATTTATAAAATTGAAGATAATTTTGGAGTTTGTGAGTCATTTGGACAAAGTTTTATAATTATAGCAATCTCTAAACTTAACATAAATCACACCTGTAATCTCCAAAAAGGAAAATGTGTGCCTAATGATATACCTACATTTCACCATGAACAGTAGGCCAGCCTATTGCCATCTACCACGCACAAATCCGGACTCCGTGACTACGTGGTGAGAAATAAACAATCAATCCTTAAAAGTCTGCACTCCGTGACGCCTGAAAATGGTAAAAAGGACCCTAACTCCCCTTGTTATGAGTATCCTAAAAAAGGGCAGCCTATAATGGCTGCGGTTTGTTCGAAAGAGATACCACGGCCCCGGACACAAAGCGCTAAGAAGGATGGTGGTTATTAGTCTGTAAAAGTTTGAAAGAAAGAAAGAAAAAGTATTTATTGGTTTCACACAGGACAGAACAAATTGACAAAATACTAATTTAAAAGCTTAGAACACTTAAAATTAGGACATACTTAGTTTAACTTAAAATTAGTCCCGTATGTATGAAACCAAAAGGCCACTATCTCAGCATGGTGCTGCAACATTGTCAAATGTCACAGCGCTGGTATTCTGATAGGGCCCAAGGTAACGTCACGGCAAAACAAAACTTAAAAATAAAATATAATAAACACAATAGTAAAGCAGGCAATATTAAGCAGAGTGTGAAGATAAATATTAAACATTTATATTATTTACGACAAAAATATTTCCACATCCAACTAAAAAAATGTGTTTGTAAAGTTGTTTAATCCTAAACTTGAATGTTTGTCTAAGCCAAGAGCGTAAAAGGCAACACTGACAAACGAAAGGACGCCGGCGCAGCAATAGATTATAGAACTACCTAGCCATACCTAGCGCGGTGTCTATGGCACAAAAGTAAGATGTCAGCGAAGAAGAAAAGAAAAACAAAACAAAAAATTATGTTGACAAGAGGCAGTGGATAGTTATTATCTAATGGTGTGTAGTGTTCAAGTAATAGAAATATACGTAGATACTGAGGCGAAAATAAAAAGTGGTGACAAAATACTCAATAGCATTTACTAGTTCGTAAGATGAAGGGAAAAACTGACAACAAAGACAGTTCCGTTAATCACTGCTCCACGACAAAACCATCACCGCCAGTCGCCAGCATTAAGCAATAGTAGACGCTCCGGTCACCATTGCAAAATGGTGTCACCATTTTCGCTCCCTTCCGCTCCGCCCAGAGCGCGAGGAGTTATTTGATTATTTTAATGTTCCACTGGCAGGGTCAAAAGCCTCATTTCCAGAAAGCTGTTACAAAAGTACCTACTGTTAGTAAGGACTGACTGACAACTTACTTGAACTTTCTTGATCTTCCTGAGCTCAGCGGGGTCTATCTCTGGCGAGTGGCTCGGTGAGGAGCTGGAGGTGGAAGCGGCGCGCGTCGCTGGCTCGTGCTCCTTCTTGTACGTGCACAGCTGTCATAAAAAGCAACACTTGAGGTGAGATCCTGCTCGAAGGACCGTAAATGTACGGGTTGTAGTAAAACTACTACAACCCGTACATTTATGTAACTTCGTACACTGATGAAATTCTTCATTTAGGTTTATTTAGACAAAGGTTACAGTGTTGGAGTAAAAGGCGATTTTCTCTATGTCGTTAAAAGTTACACAGTTAAGAAAGTCCACTATATCGAACTATCGTTAGTATTGCTATTTACGGAATATTAAGTTAGATAGCTAGTTGTTAGTTGCGCGTAGTGGGCTTCAAGTAGCATAAGCAGAAAATTAATAAAAATTACAATAATTAGACCGTACACCAATCAATCAATAAGTAAGTAACCCACGTATATTTTCCATCTATCAGTAGCAAATTATGAAAAAAAATCTATTAAAAAGCTCTCTGGAATTTACGAAGCCCGCAAATTCTCACAACACAAATCCTGATATTGAGATTGCAAATTGGAATAAACGTAACAAATATTATATTTAGAGGGTTATATTCTTTGAAACGTAATACAGAACGTTGTATTATCATTCACTTCGAAGAACCATCAATTATGCAGCGTTAGTCGATACTAGCGAAGGCTACGTATTTATTTTCAAACTTCTTTTAGCATGTCGATGGCAATCTGAATACTGTTGATTTTTACAATTTGATTGATTGATTGGTTTTTTTTTTTTTGATTAAATTTGATTTTTTTTTTGTTTTTTTTTTTAGCTCTTGGCTTTCGTACGTTTTTTTACGGGTGACCGCTGAAAACCAGCGCTGTGCTGTGGGTGACCATAGCACAGCACCATGCTGAGTGGCAACCTACTTGTCGCAGTTACGACGTGCAATATATATTTTTTTTGTTTTAATTTCCCTGCTTGTTGTATTTTACTTTTTTTTATATTCGGGCCCGAGTTCAGTATCTTCAAAGGGGTCCATTAGTTTCAGAAACTTGCAGATAACATGACATCAAGTGTCCCATCGTTTGAAGAACAATACCATCATCATCATCGTTTCTGCCGAAAGACGTCTACTGCTGGAGCTAGACCTCACCCAAGTGTCGCTACCTTCATCAGTTCAGCAACACTATACTTATTTCTTACTAGTATCATTTTGATTGCTATTCTTAAGGGGACAACAGGAACTAAACGCGAGTTTTATTATATAATGCGTTAAAGTATATGATTCACTGCAGTAAACAAAATCAGAAAAAATTGCGATATTCTTCAGGATATACGCCAGTGACATAGTGTGTTGAAAACATGGTACAACTAAATTTACTCGATAGAAAAAAATCGCGAAGATACCTCTAAAAATTCATTTTAACTAGTAAAAGTTATATTTAAATATATGTGTGACCGTTCTAATTTTTTGACAAATAATTCTACAAGCAACATACAAAGGTGTTTTAGTGCAATCAATAGTTTTTTTGTAAATAGCATATTCTTATTCCCGAACATAATTTTGTATGGTGAGAAAAAATAGGGCTGGACCGTCCTTACTATTTAAAAACGTATAGTTACCCTACGAAATTACGATCGTGCATTGCGGGGATGCGTTTCGCGGTCGCGGGGAGTGACGCAAGCACCCACTCGCTCAAGGTCGCTGGCATTTATTGTCGCATTAATAACTAAAAGATCTAAAATCTCACTTCAGTCCTAAGTTTCTTGACCTCGCTGTTGAGTTCATCGCACTGCTGCGCATACTGCCAGCGGGAGGTTCTCTCACTCTCCACCACTTGTAGGAGGTGCAGTTGCTTCTGCTCCAACTCTTCCTTCTGCAGTAGGAGCTTGTTGAAACTGGGGACAAACGGAGAAGTAAAACGTTTTTGTGTAGTGTTTTTAAAACCTTATGACACTTAACTCATAACATTCAAATAACCGTTACTTCGGAAATATGAACAAAGGGTGTAAAAGTGCCCCTGACGCAAACGAAAGGCACGTGTTCTTCCTACCACTGCTTTTTTTGTTCTAGACTATACCTGGGAACCCCCTAGTTACGGAGATTTTGGGGGTCAAAGTTACTAAAGTTAACTTACTTAATGCTAGTTTTTCAGGTTATAACTTTACGAAGATTCACATCTTCTGCTATTATTCAATCGACCTAAAATTCTGACTCTATTTTTGAGTAATACCTACACATAAAATAGCATCACGTTTGTAATCCTTGAAGGGTTAGGCAAAGGTGTCCCTAATAGTACACACAGATTTCGCTAGATAAGCTATTGTCCAATGTGATAGGGGGCAGCCCTAAATACCATCAACTGGGCACAAATTCAGACTCCGTGGCATCTACTGAGAAATTCCTGATAAAAACCCAATAACACGTTGCCTAAGCTGGAAGTTGAACCCAGGATGTCATGCTCCACTAGGCCAATGATGCAGTCTGAGTAATTCCTGGTGTGATAATTCAATTAGACTAGTCTGACGTGGGAATCGTACTCCAGATGTCATATTCATAATTATTGCTTGCAATCAACGAGGCACTCATAAACAAATTAATATAAAAAAACGACTTCAAAAACACAAAAAAGTGAAAAATAAACTTCAGATAAGAAATCAGCTTCTGAAGTCGGTGACAAAAAAAAACGAAATCAAACAAACAAAATTATATGTCACCGACTTCAGAAGCTGATTTCTTATCTGAAGTTTATTTTTCACTTTTTTGTGTTTTTGTAGTCGTTTTTTTATATTAATTTGTTTATGAGTTTTCTGAAGTCTGATTTTTTTTCTGAAGTTTTCACTTTTCTGTGATTTTGTTTTATTCACTTATATGTGTTTTTGAAGTCGGTTTTTTATTTGCAAAAACGTTTTATTTTATTCCATTTTTAATTGTAATAGGTATCTTATAAAAATATTTACAATGCATTTAACATTCAACCAAGGAAACCAAACCACCTTCAAGATTTCCTGATTATTGCTTTAAACTCTTGAGGAGTAGTACCTTCCATAATCAGCTCACCTAGATTAAGCCCCTACCTAGGAGAAGCCTCCAACTCCTAACCGTTAAGGAGCTGTACCTTCCATCATCAGCTCATCAACATGAAGTCATAACTGCTATATAAAAAACTTTAGGAAAAGCACGAAAAACGTAACACGTGCCTATTAAATTTGAGGTTTCCCCTATATTTCTCTGGGATGCCATTATCATCAGGTTAACATAATAGCCTAAAAGAATACAACTATCGATCTATAATATTGAAAGAATTTTCTTTCAACTCCTAACCGTTGAGGAGTTGTACCTTCCATGATCAGCGAAAGAGATTATCATTATCAGACACAATTACATAAACAGCTTTAGAAAATATATGGAAAATGTAACAAGTGCCTATAAAATTTGAAAGTTGCCCTCGATTTCCCTGAGATCCCATCATCAGATCCTGTAACAGTGGTACTACCTCGGGAGTATACCTAGGAGTACCTAGGTATACTCCCGAGGTAGTATCCCGAGGTATGTTTTTTTTTGCATGTATGTTATCGCATGCGTTTATTAATGAGATATACGATAACATACATGCAAAAAAAACATACAGACGAAATGAGAACCTCTTCCTTTGAGGAAGTCGGTTAAAAAATATAAAAACTAATAAAGATATGCAAAATCCAATCCCTATATTTTTTTTTAAACTGCATTTATATCTAGCTAGAAAAACGGTGGATTGAAATTCATTTACAGTTATTGCCCGCGCTCCCCGTCCGGTGGTAAAACGGTTTTCTCGTAAACGGATCACTGATGCAAAATTGAAGGAACAGCATACATAACCGGATTTTCTTTCTGGGACATCGCTTCGGTTTGACGTGTATTCTGGGTCATTCTTATCTCAAAAGTTTAATTTGCTTCTCATAACTCCTAAACGGATAAAGGAATTTTACATAAAATATACGTCGTTAGATTCGTCTTGTGGTGCGAGTGTCACTGGCTACTTTAAAATTAAAAAACAAAGCAAAATTGTGGACTTTGGGGGCCATATCGCGGATTTGACAAAAAAAATCCCATTACCATCGAGTAGAGTATCAAAATGAAGGGTTTTTAGAGGAGATTACAAAAATATATGACACTTTAAAATAAATTCAAAATCTTGTGATTTTGAATTTATTTTAAAGTGTCATATATCCTATCCTATATCCTTAATACAAACACAAAATTTAAATCATCGGCGAAGAATTTTACGCGACCAACGAAAGAACAAACACAAAAGAACTAAAAAGTTGGAAATAAAAAAAAGTATCTATTAAAGTATCTATCTATTTTCATTTCATAATGTAATATTCAAATGAACCCCGCCTGCTTCCAAGTTTTGTTTAATTAAAAATGTGCTTGATTTTTGCTTTTCAGTATTTTCAATCGAGTTTTTAGTTTTTTAACTACTTTTTTTTTAATGCACATTTTTAAGTCATATATAGATTAAGTCATTTGTTCATTTGTTTAACTTATGTATAGCAATGATGGTATGTATTTATGTAGGTATTAATACGAAAATAATCTAATTAGTCCGTCAGATAAGACGTGAGAAGTAAGTCCAGTCGTGACGTCAGTAAGTCCGTGAGATAGATTCCCAATAAATATTGGATACATATTTTTTCTTTTTGCACGTAAACCAAAAATGAAGACGATACAATGCTTCGAAAACTCGTGTGACGTCACATCGCACTACATTTTTTACCACGTAGTGACGTGAAAAACCCCCACTCATACTGTTTGACGCGATTTATCTTCGTTTAATTTTTATTCATTTGATAAAGCAAAAAACACGTTTCAAATATTTTTCAATAATCTAACTGACGGATTTTTCGGAATCATATTTTTTTTATTCAGGACACATCCCTATTAAGTGAGCTGTGTTATGCCAGAGACCGTACAAATGTGCGATGCGGAGGAATGAGAAAAATGTCTTGACAAAAGTTTTGAGTGTGAATATGGAGGGGCTTATTAATTCTACGGTAAACCGTGATATTTCACCTCAGAAAATTTTCCCTTCCAAGCAATCATTTTTGCGTGGAGTGAAATGCTAATGCTTTGACGGTTTCGTGGCATCTTTTCGTAATAAAACCTTTTTTTTTAACAAAATAATAGCTAACCGTTTACCCCATTTTAATTTTTTATCTCAATTACTCGAAAGTGTCACATCACGTTTGTAACATTAATACTGAGCGCCCTGGTGAACGACGCCACCGCCAACAATGTTAGGGCTCACACACTCGGGTCGGCATGATTCGGCACAGCCGTTCGGCAAATAAATCATAGACGATGAGTAGCAAAATTGAATTCATCATGAAACCTCGGTTTAACTCAGATTGCTCGGAACGACTCAGCGATGGTAAATCCCGAACGGAGTTTATCGATCAGTAAGAGTCGAATATTTATTTTTAATAATTGCACATCATCACGCCATCTCTGAAAGGAAAGGCACCCACATTTTCATTTATTTTCGTTTAATTTCAGTTTTGAATCCCACTTTAATATTTTTGGCTTGGGCTGCAGCCACAAAACATTTTTTGTTAGAAGCCAAATTTAAAATATCTTAGAAAAATTCAACGACAATAAAACGTTTAATTGTCGTTTAATTCCAAAAAACTAATTATGTTGGATCCCAAATGCCTAAAAAAAACAGAATGTGGGTACTTACAAGTGTTATGTTTAAACCGCATGTGATAGAGTCAAAACACAATAAAAACAATGACGAATCAAATGTGCCGACCCGAACTGGAGTGTAACACCCCTTATTAACACACAGGACAATCACTACGACAATCTCAGTGACGGATGGTTTGCGTTGTAGCATACTTTCATCGCCTGCTTGCTTTCATTTTTACGCCTTTTACGTTTAAATCCGTTCTGCTTATAATATACATACCTATTCTACGGTTGAATATTTGGCTGTATAAATAAAGTAATAGAGTCAGACGTTAGGTACTTTGCGAAAATCTATTACAGTAACTGCAGCACTCAGAGAGCTTTAATGATTACTTAGGCCATCACTTAGTTACGATTTTGACAGTTTTGTCGTACAAATGTATGTCAAATCCTTAATATGTGACGGCTTAAGTAATCATTAAATATTTCTGAGTACCGCAGTAAGTACTATTACGTAGTTGTTCTGTGGATAGTAAAGGACTGGGAATTATGTTAGACTATTATAGGTAGGTAATTATCACACCTGCAAGTGCACATTTTATGAATAAAGCGAAAAGCAAACAATATTTTGAAATTATATAACTCAATATTGGTTGTTGTCTTAATGTTAAAATATGAGGGAATAGCCTGCTAAACCTAAGTCAACTACTTGGACTTTTTGCTCATTGTTGTGTTAATATTCTCTGAAGACTCAGGGACCTCATTAGGTGTTGTTACAAGCTGATGTGCCAATTATAAGCCCATCATTATAATTTCACTCTTATCCCTTGACATTAAAACTCAAAAACACCTTTTTAATTTAAATAAATTAATACTCTGACTTGGACTTGGAGTAAAGCTCAGTGTTGCGAATCACCCGACTTTCCGCATGATTGCTACACGGGGCGCCTGTCGTTTATTTTACAAAGTCCTCGGAGAAATCATACTGTCGTTGTATAATTTTCTTTGCAGCTTGAAATGGCTGCCTATCTTGGTGTAATTAGGTGTCTAATAGGTAATCCCTCTTTTTAATATCTACACTAACTAAAGAATTTTGCTGCATATTTTCGACACTTTTGGTTATTATTAGTTTCTCATCTATTTTATAACTGATTTATTGTTGAGGTACATAAGTCATGCCTAGGGCTGCGGGTTGTCCGGGTTGTTTAAAAGAGATACCGCGGTCCCGGACATAAAGGGCTAAGAAGGAGCATGGATAAGAGGAGTGAGTTGATGATTTTCTACCCACCAAAAAAAAGGTATGAAACTCATCAACATTCTGAAACCTTAACTCATAACATAAACACACTGATTAATTAGTATTATAAATAGTTGAGTGGCATCGAGGACTCTTTTGTTAAAAACACATAAATTTTTAATCGTAATAAAATGAGATTTTCAAATTTTTGCTCTAAATAAAGCATGTAACGTTATAAACCTTTTCTGAGTCTCCATTTGGTGTTCTCTTTCCGTTTGTTCTTTGTTATTTTAATCCAGAAAGCTTGCGAAACAAAAGACGCAGCCCGAATTTCATTTCAGGAGGGTATTTGCTTAATTGGTCATTTTAACAGATTGATATATTATTAATAATGCGTTAAATGACCTGAGTTATGCAGTTTAAAAGTATATTAAATTATCATGTTTTACAAACACTAATTATAAACTGTACCTGCTTTCAAGTGTATCGTTATTATTTTTGATTAACATTTACATAATATCAGTTATCGTGTCGAAAACTTCACGTGAAATATTTTAATTAAAATGTTGCAAACAGCCGGGCGTTATGCATCGCGTTAATTATTTGTTACGTTTGAATTTTACCTCGAAAAGCGAATTCTGTGTTTTGGTGAAGCAGACCATTAAAATTTTAATTGCTAATGCGTAATTAATATCGTGGTAGAATATGTATTATTGTTTGTCAAATATATTATTTTTTGTTTTATTAAGGTCCATCTTCAGTTATTTCGTTGAAAATATTTGGTTTACCTCGTACATGCATACGTTTTTAAGGACCTATGGTAAGTCGGACGGGCGGGTGTTACTGAACCATTCTGATATTTAATAGATAACTTTTAATTCTGTATTACCAAAAATAATACCTTACGTTAACGTAGCGTTTCGTTTACCTACGACAATTTCCAAAGGATTGACAATTTCAACCTTTCCATTATCTTTATCTCTCATAGAATAACACTGTCTGGTCTAGTCCTTCTTGGTGTTCAACTTGCCCCACGTTGGGCGCCAAAGCTAGCCCACGCTGGGCGCCATTAATAATATAATCATTATCTATATCTCTGTGAAAGTTGATTTTACTATCTTTCACTATCTTTCTAATAACTAGCTTTTACTATCTTCCTTAAATAACTTTTCACCATTTTTTCATTTTGGAGGGCTGCGAAATCATGGCTGCAGGATGTTGACAAAGATACCGCGGCTTCAACATATAGGAAGAAGGAACATGGGTGGTTTTTAGTCAGTAGAAGTCTGACACTCCCTACCGCTCTGCCCAAGAGTGGGATATTATTATTTTTTGGGGACTTCAACTGACTAACAACTACGCATGTTCCTTCTTAGCTTATCTTTCGAACAACCCACTGCCCCGACGGAACCCACCGTCCCGACGGGACCCACCGCCCCGACGGGACCCACCGCCCCGACGGGACCCACCGCCCCGACGGGACCCACCGCCCCGACGGGACCCACCACCCCGACGGGACCCGCAGCGCCAACGTGATAACTTTTCACCTCAAACATTTTAATTCTATCACTTGATTGACCATTTGAAATAGTATTATCTGATACCATGCTTGGAGCAGATATATAATAAAACTATGACATTACTAGGGGTGTCATAAATATCTCTACTTGACCAATTAACGTTGCTGTTATGACGTCAACATGCTCCTAATTATATGAGCTACTAATGAGATTACGCGCCATCGACCATCAATAAATTTTAAAATAAAATCTCTGTCCATGTTATCAGAAATGTCAAAGCGGCCATGACCCAGTTTCCATGGCAACCGCTATCTCTAGTTACTACGCTTGCTCGCTTATGAGACGACACGGTACGTATATCGCATCGGTAATATTACTTATGCTTTAATAAATCTAGGAAATCGAGATATTTCTTAACAGACAAGAAAAGGGTAGTACCAGATACTCATCAGCTTACTCTATGTTGGACGTATACTCCATGTTATAACAGTGCAGATTTTAATGAATAAGTGGTATGTGAGCTAAATTTTATGCCTAGTGGCACCCATGGTGGGACTGGTTGGGCGCCAAATGGGCTTCGGAAAAGCGTTATTTTAACTGCAAAATTATGATAGAAAAGTAAAAAAATATGCATTTAACACATTCCCACTCTCAACTGAGGATTTTTGGACCCCAAAAAAAATAATGTTAAAACACAAACAACAGGAAGACAGCAGGTAGTCAATAGATCGACGTTAAAATTAAAAAAAAACGACGTTAAAAAAAATACAGTACAAAAAACAAAGTCACCAGTTCACCACGCACCACACATAAGAAAGTTTTAAATGAATATTAGGAAAATAATCGACGTGTTGTTGGTTCTACAATTTTCATCACCTATCGGTAAAAATCCACCAGCAATTTATTTTCTATAATTTAGGTGTCGTTTACGGTATGGCAGTTATTTTTTATTATTTTTTTTAAACGTTGCCCCACACTAGGAATTTCTCCTGTATCGTGGGTGCGTTCACAAACATTTAAACTCACAAACACAAATACCCAGACCCGAAACAACTATCTGTAGGCCATACAAATATTTGTTCTGTGCGGGGATCGAACCCGCGACACGCAGCGCAGCAGTCCATTGCCTGAGCCACTGCGCCAACCGTGTTATAGAAAAACCACAATTTGTCCTACAATTTTTTTTTATATTTGGTGTTCTGTGGTTTCTGCGTACCCCCGAGGAAAAGGCATGAGTTTATTATGTATTTTATTTGCACCAGTATCGACGTTGTTCGTACCAATCAAAATGTTTGTAAATGGCCACGAAATAAAGCCCGTACTAAAATAAATATTTCATTCACAGGAAGCAATACCTACACCGTGTCAATATTTTATCCGCTCGGATCACGACAAGACGACATATTAATCATTCATCTTTTATCTAGAAAAGCAATAGATTCAGGAGGCCTTTGACTTCTCAGCCAGATCCAAGATGGCGGACGGTGGTGGGCCAGAATCGCCCAAACTTAAGGCACACGACTGAATAATTCAGTAGCTTTTATTGTTAAAGTTACGCAGTATTATTTGGCTGCGAGGTTTGCAAGTCGATGATAAAATTAAAATTTTATGAAAAGGCCACACGGTAAATAGGCTTGTTCAAACTTGGAGAGCTTTAGGTTGCTGTTGGGGGGTAGGTAGAGATGAGATGTTTACGTTTTTAAATGTAATTTTTTAGGGTTCCATAGTCAATATGGAACGTCCGTTCGTCCGTCCGTCCGCACCGTATCTCAAAGACTCTTAGTATTATATAGCTGTAACTAGGCATGAATATTATAAATAATGAGCTAAACAAAGTGCTAAAATTGCTATTGATAATTTTATTTTTGGGGGTGTCTCCAGTACACATTGACGAGGGGATGATTTTTTTCGCAAAGTCCACTGTGTGGGATATCGTTGGATAGGTCTTTAAAAAATATTGCAAGTTTTCTCAAACAGTATATCGATTAAGGGATTTGTTTGTGAAATATAAGCTTTAAAGTGCAATTTTTTGTTAGACTCAAGTGTGCCAACCTAAACCACCTATACGGGTTGCGTAAGGGCATATGAAAAAAATCATGGCAGTAGCGTATATAACGAAAATAAAAGGAAAACTATCATAGCTAAGTACGCTTTACAACTTTACGAGTAATAGTCGACCAACTTATAAAATGTACTTGTTTGAAATATTTTCCTATACACAATGTATGGGAGCGCATGTCTCAAAACTGCAAATGTAAGTTTGTTTTATTTTTACAATAAAAACCATCATTCGGAGGCAGGTAGGCAGGGTAGTTAATCAGTTTAAGTAAGTTTACATATTTTAATCGGCAACTACGGAACCCTACATTGTGCGTGGTCTGACATGCACTTGGCCGGTTTTTTTTTAAAACACACTAGGTATTTCTCATATATCGTGACTTACACATTCACAAACCAGACCAGACCAGAATTAAATTAATATTGAGATTATAAGCAAAAGAAATGATTGTTTTTTTTTTGACAAACATAAGCTAAAAGTTTTAATTGTGACTTCGAGCTCCGGAAAGCTGCTTTCAATCTTGTTAAATATCGTTTTAGATACACAAATGTTTTGAAAGCAGATGCTAAAAGGAACCTTTTATGTCCGTTTTGAGAAAAGAGATAATTTGACTATTATCTGTCTATGAAACCAGACTCGAAACCAATACAGAAAATTAATGTACTTAAGTAAAACTAAAGTACTGGTACCGTCAGCAACAGAATTATTCTTTAAAATATTCCTTACTCTTCAATAACTTGTTAGTAACGAGTAATATCTAACAAGTTTTTATTAATAAACCTAGATTGCAACGTTGAGTAGTGTTAATCTCCTTCGGATGCTGACGGTTCAATGTGGGGCCTACATCATTAGTCACAAGTATTTTTTTTAAACTATAATAATATACATTGTGTTGTTTTATACTTGATTTTTTTCTATTTGTATTTTTGTGTGTGTATGTTTGTAATGAATAAACTCAAAAACAACTGCGCAAATTTCATACATTGACCCTGAGTAACAGAAGCTATTTTTTATCCCTGTATTCCCACTGGAACGGGAACTACGATGGGAAAACCGCGTGACGTCCGCTAGTGTAAAATAAAATAGTACTATTAAAACGTCCCAAAACAACTATCACAAACATCCTTTAGCCCATTTTCCACTTTACATAACATACAAAGTAGGTACCTACCTACCTAAATGCACACATCTCGCACACGGGCGCACAAAATCAATATATCTAATTAATACCACATTTGGTGAAACGAGTGGCCAGGGACAAACGGATGCCTGCCTCATGCCTCCTGCCTGTATTCAGGGTTACCCGATCACGCTACTGTATTTTCTCATTTTTTCTCACCTCTTCTATCAATTTCCAAACTTGATAATTTCAAAAAATTGGGGAGATTCTAACCTATGTTTATTTACAATATGGACGAGTCACACAACACACAGCACATTAGCACTGCATACGAGCCCAGCTTTTGTGTGCCAGCATAAGGTATCGATTGTATAGTCTGTAAAAAATCCCTTTATTTGCTAAGTTTTACAGTCTGATAAATCAACGTGAGGCAATGTACTTACCTTGATTTTTTTAGCCGCTTTTTTCCTCACATTTCCCTAAGAACGATATTTTTCCCCGAAAAGGGAAAACCTCCCCAATCAACCAACGCTGGCTGTATCTGGGTTGCTCATGCTAGTAACTGGGCCCTGTGGGTCAAGGGCGTCTATGTGGAACGTGCCCTCCACAACTGTCTTGAAGCTTCAATGTTTTCTGATTTCTGTTTATTGATTTAATTTTTTTTATACTTACTTTCATGCTGTGTTTATGTTCATGTTGGCAATATTCACTTTTATTCGTCTTGTGTTAGGCAGAAATATTTTTTATTAGACACTCAAAATATTGCTTTTATACTCTTCACTCCGTGATTGAAGCCAGATGACAACCACAGGTGATCAGGGAGATGATTCATACAAGGAATGACAACCAAATACTACGAATTATCCTCGAAACATAATGAAAACAATAAATCACACTCTAATCATTATTACCGTGGTTCCCTGGACGAGGTAAAAGTTATAAATGATCAGCAAAAGATGAAGATTCGTTCTTAAACGAAGTGTACAACATTACATGTTCCTAGAGAAAAACCAGCCATGTGCTAGATGGAATTTTCAATGACATTGTTAGCCACATTATCGAATTAGGCTTAAGAACTTATTATTATAAGTATTCATAAAATACCTATCATAATAATAATCATCATTTATTGCACTCATGTAGTATACAAGTTGTTATAGGTTTATAGGTTTCATACTTGAACCCTGCTAGGGCACAGCAATATAGGTACATCGTTTAAGGTGCTACAGTGTCGCATATTAAATACCCTTTTGGGGGGGGGGGGGGAAATCATCAAAAAAAACCCTTCCGCTCTTGGGCAGAGCGAAAGGGAGTGTCAACAAGGCGAACGCAATAGAATTACCCCAGGGCGGTACCAGCTGCACAGCAGTTGGAGAATCTGCCACGTCTCCACTGGAGGCGCCAAGCCCCTCATATTCTTTGGGGCAACGTAAGTCTTTATAGTCCGATTGCCAGTCGCAACATGAGCCGAGGAGGCTCCCGGTCCGGAAGTGTTGGTACTGGTAAAGATGATGTTGGCGTGCCTGACAAGATGTCGGGCGAGTGCGGGGAAATGACTGGAAATGACTCCCACTGGTTGACACCCACTTTTTTTTTCTTATTAAACTTCTAATGTATAAATAGTGAACATTAGTATCAAAAAAGGGGTGTAGACACTGACTTCTGTAACACAGGTCTCACCTAGCACAGGAGTCAGGGTTTCAAATCGAAATGTACAACTTTTTTTTTCTTGTGTCAATAAAAATATTTTATTATTATTATTATTTTACTGGTGAAATACCCTGTTCTCTGTTAATCGTCATCTTATCAGACATCTCCTTTCATTCCATAATTATCATTCTTTACACAGTCCCTTCATAATTTCTTTGGTGTTGCCCTACTGTAATATATTCATACTTAAAAGTTTGCTACCGACATTTTCCTCATTCCTCCATTCAAACCACGACAAACGATTACCAAACAACTTTTAAGTTATTTATGGAACTCCCTTGCAAAATCAATGTTTAGTTGTAAGCTATTTATTATTCCTGTATGCTGTGTACGCCTCCGTGAGCCTACTATGTAAAGTATGCATATTGGCGTAGGAAACTCACTTTGTTATATAACGCAATTTGTAGTGCTCATGCAGTTTGCATAACCCAACATTGTTCTCTCTACGAAGGTGTGCTTACATACGGCCAACTGTTGAATAATGCAGAGTAATTAGTTGTTGAATATAAATAGGTACAGTCAGCGGTTACAATATAGGTATATTCTGTCATTTTACTAGATTTAGTTTACTGAAATGACATATCACTGGCGACTAATTACTGCTCTGTCATATCATTTGATACTTTTAGAAATAATCAAGAATATTCGACATCTACCGGGCTTTCGTGATATCTCTAGGAATTTCGTGAAATCCCTGATATCCTCATACATACTTGGCAACGATTGGAAGGAATTGTCGTCTACTGTATTTGTGTAATTTTTTTTTCGCCTCCAAAACATAATTATGAACGAGGTCTTATTCGACCCGGAATAGCGTGTAGGTATTTTAAAAAAAAACTTGAAAAAGTTATTAATAATTAACTGAATCAAAAAATGGGGGATGATTTTTTGCAAATTCAAGAAGGGCCCGTTTACACCTAGTATGAATAACGTACAAAGCTCTCGCATCGCATACCGATATCGATTTTTAGTACCTATGCGTTTAAATAGTAACGATGTTGTATTTTATTTTTAGTACCTATGCGTTTAAATAGTAACGATGGTGTATTTTATTTGTAGTACCTATGCGTTTAAATAGTAACGATGGTGTATTTTATTTGTAGTACCTATGCGTTTAAATAGTAACGATGGTGTATTTTATTTGTAGTACCTATGCGTTTAAATAGTAACGATGTTGTATTTTATTTGTAGTACCTATGCGTTTAAATAGTAACGATGTTGTATTTTATTTTTAGTACCTATGCGTTTAAATAGTAACGATGTTGAATTTTATTTTTAGTACCTATGCGTTTAAATAGTAACGATGTTGTATTTTATTTGTAGTACCTATGCGTTTAAATAGTAACGATGTTGTATTTTATTTAGCATTTTTATGTAATAGAAGTAAAAATAGAGCAATTTAATCGGGAAAGCTTTTATTTTGTGTTTATTTGTTTTTCCGGAAATGAAACTGATACTCACTGAGATCAAACTATCCATTAATACTTATTCTGATGAATATCAATAAAAACTGTTTTTAATCAAATAGCTGGAAATCGTCATAGACATTGATAGGAAATAAAACATTGAAAAACGAAAAAAAAATCAATTTACATGCAATTTATACAATGGAAACAGAGAAATAAAACAAAACAGAGTATAACTCTGCTCGCAGCGTTTGTGTGTTTCAGAGTAAATATTACGTAAGACCCGTTTACGAACTCATGGCTTGGCTACGAACTATAGACACAGAAAATCATTTGCGAAAAAACAAATGAAAGACGCATCGCTTTTTTGAGAGCTGGGAAATCATCAAATAACGCCTCCCGCTCTTGGGCTGAGCGAAAGCGAGTGTCAGACTTCTACTGACTAAAAACCACCCCTGTTCCTTCTTAGCCCTTAATGTCGAGGCCGCGGTATCTCTTGCGAACAACCCGTAGCCCCGACGGAAAGACGCGTCACCCGAGGTTGAGAACTGGGTGACTAAAGTTGCAACTAGTGTCAAGCGACAAGCGCGTGTATCATATTTGTTTCTTTTCAATATACTTCTTCAAAAACGAACTCTTATTGCACTAGGATTAGGTTCAACATGCTACGCAAGTTGTATCGTGGTGACATGTGACAACTGATTTGACGTAACGCATTTGTGAACCAGCACCTGTGACTCTTGATTTCAAGATATTTAAAGATTTAAGATTACTTTTAGATCTGGGCGTCTAAAATGGCCACAAAACTCGTAAACTTTTTATTATCATAACTGCGTCTGTGAACATTTTACGAATTAAACACAATAGGGAATCGGACAAAAAAATAATAATTAGTCCGTCAGATTGATTTTCAAAAAATATTGGACACGTATTTTTTCTTTTTTTACATAAACAAACTCGTGAATTCCTCGAAAACGTCACATGTTAGTACATTTTGAACACCCACTCATGATCTTTGACGCGTCTTGTCTTCGTCAATTTTTATTAATTTGATCAATTCATATTATGATCTTCTAAAGTGGCCATTTTAGACCCCCTGAGATTGTGATGTTTCCGCGAAAAACACCTGCTGACATAGCTTTACATGTCATTGAAAAATAACTCTCAGGCATGCTGCAAGTTTCTCCAGGATGTTTTCACTCACCGAACCAAGTGATAAAAAGTAAAACATATATTATTAAAACATTTTAACACGAAAAATACACGAACATGTTATATTATTTCTACGAACTAACAGAAATAACACGATGTGTGAAAAAACTAATAAAATCGATCAAAATGGCTCAGTTTTAACTGATTTTAAATGACGTGTTAGACAAAGACAGCGCTACGGCTTTACGTAGTACAATTGATGGCCGTTTCGCGCGACAAGGTTAGAGTACCCTCACCAAAAACTTTTAAATCAAACAGCTACTCTATTTTTTTATCGATTTTATTCTGTGATTTTATTACTTTTTTCACACATCGTGTTATTTCCGTTTTCGTGATTTTTTAAAAGTAGTCAAATAGCCAGTTATGACGACTACAGGCCGTGCCAAGGCCCGTTAGAGCTCCGCGCGCGCCTTAAGGTGGAAGCTCACATCTGGCCCGCGAAATTCTAATTTTCTTACGTTTTTGGCAATTTGCAGGCCAGTGCTTGGTTGTATGTTTATGAAAATTTGATTTGCGACTGTAAGACGTATGTAGTTACCGAATTATAACCATCAAAATTATCAATACAACCCTCCAAGTTCATTTTCATGTCAAGATTGATTTTTGCATGTAAAAGTCATTCTTTAGTAATTTAGTCGTCGTTCTTTAGTAGTTGGTAATTTTGATGGTTATAATTCGGTAACTTCATACGTCTTACAGTCGCAAATCAAATTTTCATAAACATACAACCAAGCACTGGCCTGCAAATTGCCAAAAACGTAAGAAAATTAGAATTTCGCGGGTCAGATGTGAGCTTCCACCTTAAAGACATGTTAGCAATATTGCCAAGGTGCAAGGGCCGACGCCTGCCTAGTTGACTATCTGCTTACGACAAACCTAACCCTACTAAATACAGGTTCTGAACCAACCTTTGTCACCAGACGCAGTCGAACGATCATTGATCTAACTCTGGCATCGGAAGGCGCAGCGGCGATCATAACCGGGTGGCAGGTCTCGAAAGAGGCCTCCTGCTCGGATCACAGGTGGACATGTTAGCAATATTGCCAGGGTGCAAGGGCCGACGCCTGCGTGTTCGAAAGAGATACGGCGGCCCTGGACACAAAGAGCTATGAAGAAACATGGATAGTTTTTAGTCAGTAGAAGTCTGACACTCCCTTCCACTCCGCCCAGAGGAGTCATTTGATGATTTCCTTTTTCATTAGCTTTAGTATTAAGCTAGATTGTATTTCTTATGATGCAACCGTATCAGGACACATGAAACAAAAAAATTATAATAATAATAATTTGATGATTTCCAACTCTCTCCCAAGAAAAATAAGGACTAAGCATGTATCTATAGATAGACAGTAAGGTGTATCTAAAGATCATCCAAATTTCACGAGTTATTTTACAGTAATTTTTTTGTCATCCATTATTTAAAGGCCCTTTTCTTCAAGCATTAAAGCGATGAGTTTAAGTCCTTTTTTACACACTACACTAGTGTTTCCATACTAACGGCTTCAAACGGTAGGTAAAGTATCTAAAGGAACCATAACTGATGAAGTGTGAAAAGTTTGACATCCGATTAAACTGTTAATACTAACCCTGTATACACAAACAGGGTGTGTGGACAGGTGTAAATAAAAAGGGTTGTCATAGGGTAGTAGTTGTGTTACACTAGGGTATTTGCTTTTGCTCCCCTATGACAGGGACGCTTAAGGCGAAGCTAATCTTTTATGAAGACTGCTTCATTTCAGTTCAGTGCCAGGATTTGATACAGTGCTTCACTCGTGTGACGTCATATCGCACTGCATTTTTTACCACGCAGTGACGCAAAAACTCATGATCTTTGACGCGTTTTATCTTATTCAATTTTTATTTATCTGATAAAACAAAAAACACGTTTCCAATATTTTTTCGATAATCTAACTGACAGACTAAACAGAATAATATTTTGTTAAACATCCCTTTTTAAGTACACCACTGCTTAGACCTAGGCCGTTAGGGATATGCGATGTAATATTTGTAAGACCATGGTATTAATTAATTTCAACTGCTTAACATGTTCAACTCCATCATTAATACACAAAACGGGGTATATGTTAACTGATTGTTTGAGTTTTAGTTCCATATTTTCAGTTCAATTGTCCGTTCCAGTTCATCCGTGATAATGATGCTTGCAACAGCTCCGAAATATCGGTAAACAGGCAAGGTAAAATATCATTATATTTTACACAATAAAATCAAAATCGGCGTTATCATTTTCCTGATAACAAAACTATTGAATAAACTAATAACACACTTATATGGGCATAATACAATCCTCCACTACAGCTGGTAACGTGCCATGATAAGAGACCAGCGGCATTGCCACGTTGTATAATAACACGTAGCTTCTGGTCTTCTTCCTCAACAGATAAATCTTATGGCAACATGTCTTGCGACCACATAACACGTGCAATGTTATGCTAACCTAACCACATACGTCTAACATCTTGTCGTGCGGTTAGCAAGCAAATGTAATATTGAGGCGTCGCCAGCTCTCAAGCATTATGCTTGGGGCGTAGTTATTTTAGTGTATCAAGATGTAGATATGTAGGTACACATCACTGCATTCCTTTACAATAGGCAAGCTTAACAATACAGTATGTTAGTTTGAACGAGGGACATATTGAAACCTGCTATAGGGCATGTTTACATGATACTATTAAAAATATGAACAAAAAAACACTGATAAATAACAGACAGAACCATAAATACTATACTAAATATACCAAAAACTTCGGAAAAGTCTCACCACCCATGCGTTTAACACAAAAAAATGTGCGCGAATCAATGACTTTTAGGTATAATTCATTTTCCTTTCATATTTTAACACTGGCATAACTGACTACTCTAAGCAACCGTAACAAACTTGGAGGTAATAGTCTCTTCTAAGGTCCAGACATAAATTTGGTTGCCTACAATGCTAAAACATACAGTTAAATTATAACTAGTATTATCATGAATATCCAAACACTTGTGTACACAATGCCTAGAGACCACATAACATGTTAGATGTTTAGGTAACTCAACCACATTAGTTCACGTCTGTCTAACAACTTGCCGCTGTGGTTAACCAGCTAATGTAATATTCAGGCATCGCCGGCTGTCAAACAAATACATAACATATGTATATGTTCGATAGTTACATTACGTAACATCACGCCTGTAATCCCCAAAGGGTTAAGCAGAGGTGTGCCTATGAGTACAGAGGTGTTGTATTGGTGTTATTGCGTGTTTCCATCAGGAATCTCTCGGTACCAGCGGATCCTGAATTTGTACCCGGCTAATGGTTACGGATAAGGGACGGCGGTGTAGAAAAAAGAAATGTAGGTGTACTATTAGGTACAATCGAACAAGCTTATAAGTATACAGGCAGAGATCTTTATAATTCTCATCATCATCATCAACAGCCTATTAATGTTCCCACTGCTGGGACACAGACCTCCTCTCTCTTTGAGAGGGAATGGGCTATAATCTACCACGCGGGCCCAGTGCGGATTGGTAGATGTCACATGTCTTCGAATGTTTGGTTCTAAGCCATGCCGGTTTCCTTACGATGTTTTCCTTCACCGTTTTGAGAGCAGCGGTGATGAAATAAATTACACAAAGTAATAAGAACCCACGACCTATTGTTCTAAGTCGGGGCCACCACCACTGGGCCACCGCTGCTCTTTATAATTCTAGTACACTGAAAATATTGATTGCAATTTTTGTTTTATAAAGCGTTTCGCATGAATCGACTGATGTCAAACGCTGTATCATTTCACATCAGTCTCTACACGTATCCATATAATCTTAAAAGTAAATGCAAGTTAGCTAGCTGAATACTTATTAGGTTGTTCGACTGTACATCTCTGCCAAACACTTCAGGGAGTACATGCAATATAATAAGGTATGAAATAGGGTAGTTATCAAAAAAAATCTAATTAGTCCGTCAGATAGATTTCCAAAAAAGATTGGATACATAAATTTTCTTTTTTCACGTAAACAAACAATGATGACGATACTCCTTGAAAACCCCCTCCACCTCCTTGACCTACCTTACCTCCTTGAAACTTGCCTTGAAAACTCGTGTGACGTCATTTTCTGAGACATTAGTGTAATTTGTATAAAATTCTTTAACGGTCAGTGACGTCACAACTCAAATCTTTGACGCGTTTTATCTTCGTAAATTTTTATTGATTTGATAAAACAAAAAATATGAATCCAATATTTTTCGATAATCTAACAGACGGACTAATTAGAATCATATTTTTTTAAGTCAGTAAACATCCCTATTAGTGTGAATAAGAAATAATATAAACGTTTCCGATTTACTATCGGCAAATCTCGGCCAACCATACATTCTTTGTAGAGTTATTCGGCGAAACGTGCTGTCGCTAAATAATGTCCGATACATTACTCAACGACAGCACTAATAGTGTTTTCACCGGTAAATAATACTTTCGCAGACAATTTTTTTAAGCTATTGCATAGCTTCTATCGAGGGCTTGAGCGTGGAGACCGAATCCAGAAATTCCGTAACGAAAATAACCTAACATCCCCCACTCCGACCGGCACTGCGTCGATACTTTTTAGTTTTTAGGTTTGGCATCTATCGATGAATAGCAGAATTTTTAATGATCTTTTAATGAAAATAATAATAATAATAATAAAAGTAATAATAATAAAAAAAATTATTATTATTATTATTATTTTTAAAATATAAAAATATAATATTGTATAGGTACGCATATTTAAAAATATAATTAATATGTATAAAGTTAAAAAAAGGAATAACAAAAATTATATAAATAATTATAATTACTTATGTTGCTAAAAAATGCTATGCAATAGCAGTCTCCGAGTGCCACACATCTTTTTTTTTTTAAAACGTTGCCCCACACTAGGAATTCCTCCTGTATCGTGGGTGCGTTCACAAACATTTAAACTCACATACAACTTAAATGATGAATTAATTTTGAGTTAAAATTGATTATTAATATTGACATATTTTTGTTGTTTATTTATTTTTATTTTTTTGACATAACAATTATTCTGACTTAATTTTTTTATTTCTTGACATTTATGACTAAATAATTTATTTTGAAAGTCTAATTATCCATGAAATCAACATCTTTTTTTATTTTAATTCTTATTATTTGAGCTAGATGCACACCATATTTGTACGCCTCCTGGCATAACATAGCGCTCTGTTATCTGTACCTACTCCAAACTCAAGATCTGTATTTCTTTACTTATGATAACAAATAAAAGTGATTTGATTTGATTTGATACACAAATACCCAGACCCGGAACAACTATCTGTAAGTCATACAAATATTTATTCCGTACGGGGATCGAACCCGCGACGCGCAGCGCAGCAGTCCATTGCTTGAGACACTGCGCCAACCATCAATTAGTTATATCGTTCAAGGCTAATTCGATGTACCGTACGGGACTCACTTAGTATATGCACATGCACTCTCTGTTTCAAACCAATTAAACCACAATCACCTATTCATGTTAATCAACCCGCAGCTCCAGGACGTAGCCACATTAATGTACTATATTATAACAACTGCATTAGTTGGCGAGGCGAACGCAGGTCACGGCCAACGCTAATCCTAGTTTATGTAGCAAGCCTTAGTTATTATTATGGCGCGGTCTACTGTAGTGGTGTTCAAAGTTGCTTTAAGGCAATCACTTGCTGGGCCGCGGGTTGTCCACCGGTTATCGCGGCCTCGACATAGAGGGCAAAGAAGGAACATGGGTGGTTTTTAGGCAGTAGAAGACTGACACTCCCTTTCGCTCTGCCCAAGAGCGGGAGGGGTTATTCGATGATTTTACAACCACCAAAAAAAAAAAAAAAAGGCAATCACTTGCTTAATGCTTTATATTTTAAGATAGCTTTTTTATGTGCTTTATTAAAGCACGTGATTTTTAAAAGCGTAGGCATATCATGATGCCACTCACCGCGCTTGCTTTAAGTCAAGTGACTTAAAGCAAGCGCGGTGAGTGGCAGCATGCATGAGTGCGATGTAAAAGCAATAAGCAAACAGCAACTTGTGAGAGCCATGATAGCATTTGCTTTATGTTATGTGTATTAAGCACTGTGCTTTATTTTGCTATATGATATATTAACCACCACTAGTCTACTGTTTAAAAGATCGTGCAATAATGATAATACATGGCGGAAAAACAACCGCACAGATTAGTTAACTAAGATTTTGTGATATGAGCGTACATCATCATCATATGCAAGTAGGGTTGCCATCTCAAAAATTTGGCAACCAGGACAAGACGCGTGAAAACCCCAGATTTTTGTGCCCAGAAACCGGACATGTCAACAGGTTTTTTGTTATTATTTATTTATTCTTCAACAAATTACATTTGTGAAACAATGCTTTTAACATAAATATTTTAACCATAGTCCGAGTAAAAAAAACAATTGAAAATGTTATAAATCACCTTTTTATTTATTCTCAGACCTTAAAATTATATTTAGTTTCTTTTGTAATCATTTAAATGTACGTAACAAAACAGATAATTATAACAGTTTGTTACAAATTGTTTTATTTTTATATTATAGATAATTGTTAAATTTTTAAACCCGAATTAAAATTGAAACCAAACCCGGACGCTCCCCGGACTTCCTCTAGACTAGGACAAAACCGGGGAAACCCGTACGAATGGCAACCCTATACGGAAACCAACAATGATGAGGCTATAAAGATGACTCTGCCTTTTTTTTGGCAGGTGGAAAATCATTAAATAACCCCTCCCACTCTTGGGTAGAGCGAAAGGGAGTCAGACTTCTACCGACTAAAAACCTCCCATATTCCTTCTTAGCCCTATATGTCATGGTTTCGCCCGCGTGGATGTCGAAAAATATCCCAACAACTTGCACTCCTATCTATCACCCTTATTTGTCAAATTTCGAAAAATATATGGCAAAACCTTTATCATCAAATAATCCCTCCCGCTCTGGGCAGAGCGAAAGAATGTGTCAGGCTTCTACTGACTAAAAACCACCTACGTTCCTTCTTAGCCCTTTGTGTCTAGGCCGCGGTATCTCTTTCGAACAACCCGCCGCCCATATAGTAAAACCTTCCTCTAGAACCACTCTATGCATTGGTGAAAACAGCATGAAATTCGGTGCAGTAGTTTTTAACAGACAGACATACTGACGCGGCGGAGGACTTTGTTTTATAATACGTAAGTAGTGATATTAGTTCCAGTTTTGAATTGGTTAAATTCGGTCCCGCCGTGTCAGAGATTAGCCGGAAAAAAGTTTAGTACGTCATCAACAGCCTATTAATGGTTCCCACTGCTAAGAGACAGGCCTCCTCTCTTTTTTTTAAAGGAAAGGGTGAGGGGGAGCAAAGTGATATTGGGTTTTCCGTCAGGTGTAACCTGGATTGGGTGGAGTCTGAATTTGTGTCCGGTTTGTGATGGTAATAGGATCGCACCCTATTACATGACACTTAGACATAACTGTCAAAATGTGGTTGTGCTATTAGGTAACACCACTGCCCAACCCTGCAAGGATTACGGGCGTAATGTATGAAAAAGCTGACCCAACATTATTCGTATAGGTCAAAAGAAATGAGCTCCAAAACTAAAGCTCCATACTTCACTGTTATTTTGAACATAATAAAATCTCTTGCACGTGCAACCGTACCCGCCTTCGTGCCTCTTCGGCAAACTTCGTAAATCTTCGGCTTTCAGAACTGCAGTCTAATTGAATGTCTAGTGATATTACAACAAGGATTGTTCACTCGACGATCGGCTCACAAAGAGAATGCTCAAACAATACAGAGAGCCAATCGGAAAGGTCAGTTTGCAAGCGCTTATTTTTGTTGTTTGTTGAACGTACATCGAGTTTACAAAAGCTCTTTGAAAGTCTGTTATTGGATCCTTTTGCAAGCGCGCCTTGTGCGGAATTTGTTGTGAGTATTTTGATCTGGCATTGTGATTTTTTAATTAAATATCTATCACATCACGCTTTTAATCTTTGAAAGGTAATCTAAGCAGACCACAGAGTCTAGAATTATGCCCGGTTGATGGGTATATATATATGTTAGCCCCCTATAACAGGTTAGCCCCCTATAACATAGTCTTAAACATAACTGGCGAGGTGAGGGTATATTATTAGGTACTTACTTACTTACTTACTTACTTACACATCAGGTGAGTTGCGGCTAAAAGCAAACCTACTAAAATGAAAAATGAAGGCCCATTCACGGTCTTCAGCGATGTCACGGGAAGGGACTAAACGCGCGCTTGTCACCACGTTGCGATGACTAGTGACTTGCTCCTTTCAAGCACACATCTTCAAATTTCAATAATCATAGTTATATAAGGCGTGTCGCTTGAGTTTGTCCCATAAAACGGGGTGAACAGAAACGCAGGGGAATTAAACTACAATTTTAGTGGGATTTTAACGTTAAATTGATATGGTATGTGGTCAAAAACGTATCTAAATTATAAAATAACCTTTTGGGCTTCGCCGCAGTCGGGTAATAAAATTAAGTTTAAAAATAGTCCCGTCGTCGAAGCGGTTCGGGAGTGGGAAGAGCTATTTGATGATTTTTTTGACCCATCAAAAAAAAAAGCGCAAAAAAAATAGAGTTGTTGGCGACCAGCTACCAAACTTTTTGATAATTTATATTTCTTTATTTTTGCTTGTTTATTTATGTTTTGTTTTAAGAATAAAAGTCAGTCTGTGAAAAATATGTGCTACAATATATGAGAAGCTGAACTTGTGGTTTCATTACTCTAAAAAAAATATCCTGTTCTCAACAAGAGTACTGTATTTATTAAGCTTTATTTATAACCTATCAAATTAAATTGTTAAAATCCCTTTCTGTTGTCTCTATTGACCCCTATGTTTATATTCACCCTGTTATACCCTGTAGGTCGTGGCCACGGGTATGTCTAGGTAAGCTTATTTATTATACCTGCACTAGTTTGTGGGGGAACTTCGAGACAGTATGCACAGTGCACACAGGTCGGTAGAGCTCAGAACAAGACACTGTCATTATTAAACTGACAAGAGCTAACAGGGTTGCCAGATTTATCAGGTATACAATTAATAATAGGGTTGCTACTCGTAGATTAAAGTAAAAATAAATTACACAAAAAAAAACTGGTGGAAATGAACCTAAAGAAATTAAAAATTAACGAAGCCTCAGGCAAGTGTACAAAATAATAGGAAAAAACTATATTGTAAACTGGTGAAGCAAAACTGGGCTCACAAAATAATAGGTACAACCTAGATTGTATCATATTAGACAACCCTTGAGTTGCTTTTTGATCCTACGCCGACTGCTCAGAAGGCGATTCTCACGATTCGGATTGTATTCATGATTTTAATGATTATCTTTATCAACATACTAGCGGACGTCACGCGGTTTCACCCGCGTAGTTCCCGTTCCCGTAAGAATACAGGGATAAAAAGTAGCCTTTGTCAATTGGGGATAGTGTAGCTTCCCAACGGTGAAAGAATTTTTCAAATCGGTCCAGTAGTTTCGGAGCCTATTCGTTACAAACAAACAAACAAATCTTTCCTCTTTATAATATTAGTGTAGATACAGGGTGTAAATTAACCCTTCACAAATACGTCAACCAAGCATTCTGGACATCAAACTAAGTACCCCTATGCAAAAAATTTTGCTGGGAAACGACTTTTTTTTTGGGTCAAAAATCACATTTTACGGTAAAACTCAATGTAGCACTCTTAAAACATTGTGCTAGTTGATGCTTTGAATAGTAAACGGGCCAAGGAGGTAATTTAAGTAAAGTTATAACCTGAAAAACTACCCCTAATATCTCCGTAAATAGGGGGTTCCCAGGTATGGTCTAGAACCAAAAATGATCGCAATGGTGGGGAGAACAAGTGCCCTTCGTTTGCGTTAAGGGTACTTACACCCTTTATAATAAAAATTAATGCCACTTTTCGTTGTAATTGTATAACTCAAGAACGGGCTCACCTATCCAAACCAAATGTTTAGGCTTTGTTTGGACTATTTAGTAGATGGTTTAAGTGAAGTTCGCACAAAATCGGTCGAGCGGTTCTTCTGCATTTATTAATAAATGGCGGATCATTTCGTTGATAGGGATTTTGATGTCAAATTGAAACTTTCTTCAGATGGGGATTGTGCTGTCAAAATGAAACTATTTTCAGTGTTGACATTTCATATGTGTTCAAGTGGATTCGAGAATGGTTTAGATTTACAATTAGACCCGGTAGGTGGCGCTGCTATCCGGGGAGGACGACGTCTGCCAGGTCCGCTAGCATCTCTATAAATACACTAAGCATTACTTGTTAACACAAACTGACCGGCAAATTGCAAATAACTTAAGATTTGAATTTCGCGGACTACAATATACCTAGGATGTTTCACCCTTAACGTAAAATGGAAGTAGGCAGGCTGGTAGGTAGGGTGTAGCTCGAGCTGCGACAGGAGCCATTGTGATCTCGAAATAAAGCGTCAATTAAGTAGAGCAGCTTGTTTCATTAATGCTGCGACAAAGAGCTTTTGATCGACGAACGCTCTTTTGTCCCAGAATTGATCGTTTAATGGATATGTTGAAGCTTTTTGTATATAACTGGCACTTTTGATTAATTTTCTGCCAACCAATGTGTTCATATCTACGTTATAACATCACGCCTGTAAACCGAAGGGATGGCAGAGGCGTACTCTACCGTGCACCCATATTTCGACAGTTATGTTTGAGTTCCATTTGACGGTACGGTTGGCGTAGTGGCTCGAGCAATTGACAGCTACGCTGTGTGTCGCGGGTTCGATTCCCGCATGGAAAAAATATTTGTATGGCCTACAGATAGTTGTTTCGGGTTTGGATATGTGTATGGGAGTTTATATGTTTGTGAACGCACCCACGATACACGAGAAATAAAAAATCCTAGTGTGGGGCAACGTTTAAAAAAAAAATGGTGCGGGTCAATGCCATCAACCGTGTTCAGCTGGATAGGTACCAGTCAGGCCAGCAGCCAACCGGCAGGTTTACATGCAGTAAATGCCTGCGAACCAGAGATGAGACATAGGTGCTTTGTATCACTTCTAAAGAAATTAAAAGTCGACCTAAGACCTCATACTACATTTTCCTGCCCTTAATATCCCATTTTTTATTTATGGTCGTCGCTGCGTATTGTCTTGTTCTCAATTATCTCTTCAGGCACTATAATTGTGTCTTTAGTTTTGAGCCATGTGAAGCAATATTAATAAGCTTATTTTATTTTATATACACACGTACCTAATATTGAAGCTCTTGGCTTTCGTACGTTTTTTACGGGTGACCACTGAAAACCAGCGCTGTGCTGTGGGTGACCATAGCACAGCACCATGCTGAGTGGCAACCTACTTGTCGCAGTTACGACGTGCATTATTTATATTTTTTTCTTTTTTAATTTCCCTGCTTGTTGTATTTTACTTTTTTTTTTGTGTATTGTTTTATTTCCTGTATGCATGTATGTTTCTGTGACAAATAAACATTTTTTCTTTCTTTCTTTCTTTCTTTCACTACCTTTCATCCATCACACAGCCAATCCATCGTATCTTTGGTCTCTCTCTGCCATACACATAAAATAAAATAAAATATATATCTCAATTTCAGACCTAAGCAGTGCATACGTAGTTAGTGGTTTTTAACAAACTGTGCTTACATGCTATGTTAGTGTTATTAGTACTTTATTATTTTTAACATATAAACCTATACCTACCTAATTTTATTTATTTATTTATTTATTTAAACTTTATGCACAATAGTGATACATAGGCGGACTTAATGCCACAAGGCATTCTCTACCAGTCAACCTTAGGGTCAAACAAGACAACCCAGTGACCCAATTTTACCCAGTGCCTTTGGATTGGACAATCCACTCTGCCAACAAACATTTTCAGGATACTGTTCTGAGTGCTACGCAAACGTTGCAGTAAGGAAGCCGCTTTCTTACGCATCATGGCGTGAAAGTCATCCGTGCGTGCTTCAGCAAACATGCAACGTCGCGGCAACCGCAACAGCATCCAGCAGGGCTATTGCGTATCTTTTAAATGTCTGTGGCTATCATATTGTCCATGAATAAACTGTCAAATTGGTTATGGTTTAGTACAAAATTTGACATTTAATTGATGACTGTCACTTAAAAGATACGCAATAGCCCTGCTGAGGGCATTGTTGTATTGCAGGCTTAGACCAAAATAAAAAGTATAGACGGAAATCTGCGAACATCAAAGTGAGGCCGGTCAAACTACGCCTCGCATACACGCACACGCGTCTCAGACCAAATAAAAAGTTTAAGACCAAGGCGTAGTTAATGTTGTTCGTGCGTGCGTATATTGTGTATGTACACGGCGAGGCGTAGGTTGACCGGCCTCACTTTGCTGTTCGCAGAGTTCCGTCTTTACTTTTTATTTGGTCTGAGATTGCAGGCATTTCATACTTAAATCTGTCCTCACGACATTATTGTCATAGCTACACACTTATAACCGTAAAAGACCCTGAAGGGCTGGAGTGGCTTAGCAGTGAGGTCGTATGGAGAATCCATGCGACCTCACTCCTAAGCTCCATTGCTTTAATAACCCTACAATGCGCTTACCTTATAAAAGGTGCGTTAATAAAATTGTAACAGGTAATTTAAAAATAAATTTTAACCCTCCATGTGCCGCGGTCCCCGGTACCCGGGACCGGGTCAGGGTCAGCCTGACCCTAATCCCATGGTATCTATGGTTACCGGCAGCACTGTTTGAAGAGCCGTGTTTTGGAACTTTCTATTGAGTTTTGCCAATAATGGAACTGAATGGATGTTTTGTGTATTTTAAATATAAATTGGATGATTTTGATTGAAAGCTTTAACAGTTAAAATTTTTTAACTGTTAAAGCATTTATAAATGTAATTTGAACGCGGTTGGTATTCTTATTTATTTTTTTTTCATTTATTTTTAGTTAATCAAAGCTAAACATTTTGGTACGAGCTTCTTTGTGTTTCGCATCCGATCCTATAATCATAGAAAAGCTAATAATATGGTACAAGGTTAAAATCAAGCTTAGTACTTATACAGGTTGTAAACGAATTTTTCACGAAGCCCTCAACCAATCATTATATGTATACATCAAACTAAGTGTCCCTGCGTAAAAGTTTTTGCTGAACGACTTTTTTTTTTGGAGTGAAAAAATCACATTTTTTCGAAACTCAATGTGGTGCCTACTCTTATTATCATTGTGCTAGTGGATGATTTGAATAGTAAACCTGAAAAACTAGTATTTAGAAACAGCTGTGAAAATATAATAATAAATAAATAATAATAATACCCTTCGGCTTCGGTAAGGTACTTTTACACCCTTTATAGAGTTGTGTCGTCGTAAGCTATACGGTCGTTTTTATTTTTTTCTAGGCGTGTGGAAAATCATCAAATAACCCCTCCCGCTCTTGGGCAGAGCGAAAGGGAGTGTCAGACTTCTACTGACTAAAAACCACCCATGTTCCTTCTTAGCCCTATATGTCGAGGCCGCGGTCAATCAAAATCAAATCAAAATCAAATCAAAATCATTTATTTCAAGTTGGCCAGTTACAGGCTCTTTTGAATAGTCGAACAAATACTAAATTTTAATAAGCTAATAAACTAAGCTACAGTCCCACTCACAAGGCATAATAACTGTCAGTGTACTGTAGTTGCCGATTCCAAAGCGTTGGTCTCATGAGAAGAATGGCAAGAAACTTCATGGATACTCTTTTCAATCATAATATTGTTACAAAACTTTGGTTACATCATTCATATCGAGATTGGTATATTATCATGTGAGAACGATGTAGCAAGTTGTGCACGATAAGTGTCGACAGTAAGTAAAGCCAAAACGACGATTTAAAAATAATAATATAATATAATAATTCAAACAAGCCGTGGCAACTAAGAGGTAACTTGTGAACAACCCGCAGCCCCGACGGGGTGCTATACGGTCTTTGGGTTTATTATTGCTAGCTTTGTTATTGGCAAAATGTGGGTGTACTATAAGGTACACCTCTGCCAAACTCTTCGGGGATAACAGGCGTGATGATGCTACGTAATCTATTTTATAGTGTTTCATACTTTATAACGATTTTATGTTTTTTTTTCTATTAGGAGTAACACAAATGCTAAGGATGAAAGATTTATTTCAAGCAACAAGTACTGAAGGGTTTTTCGATGAAAATTGCCACACATTATATTTTATAACCTGGATTATCACAAAAGATACTTTTTATCCCGGTTATAAGAACTTTATGGACAATATTGAAGACGACGCGGGTGTTGCCGAATGCATAATATGCTAGAATGCCCTTATCTCCCTTCCTCCAATATGGTAGCAGGTCTAACCTAGGGCATACACGTTCCACGCGGAATCTATTTTAAACGCACGACCCTACACGGGCGGCAACAAGCCACAACGTACTACTCGTACATATGTCATGACATAACGTACTAAAATACTTAAAATCAATTCTTTTCGCTCCAAGGCCACATATGACGAGTTGATTATCATGGATGACACAAATGACGGGTTTGCGTGTCATGGCGTCGTACAAAACGTTCAATATTTAGTATATCTTTATACTAGACTAAAGAGTTTTGATTTTACTCATAGTTTACTGTTTCACTTCTAGCTTGCATCTCCTCAACGCTGCGCAAAGTACGACTTCCAGCAAGGCTATTGCGTATCTTTTAAATCACAGTGGCTATCATATTGTCTATGGATTAACTGTCAAATTGGCTAAGGTTTAGTACAAAATGGAACCGTTTGACAGTAATTGAAAGGCACTATAGGTTAGCCACTGTCATTTAAAAGATACGCAATAGCCCTGCTGGTCTTTCGATCATAATAAATTCATATAATAATAAAATAAAGCCTTGTTTACTGCTTAATAAAAAATAACGCGTTTATTCGAGATTTTAAAATAATTAATTAACTTTAAGTTACATCAATAAAAACAAAACAACAAGAATTAAAATTAAAATTATAATCACAACTAAGTTCCAAATTGCCATTATGTATGCAGTTTGAAGTTGTCATTCGTTGCCTGAACAACTGAACGTCACTCAATTGTTTTGGCTTTCCGAAACCTCTCCACTAACACTTGAACTTTATGGTATGGTTTTAAAGTACCAATTGACTTTTAAGTTTTATTACGAATCGTTTGTATGGGAGAATAGAACAGTGTTGTTTTTGGACTTTTGAAGGCAATTTTTAAAAAATTCTCTCACTTGAAGACTCATCCTCGTACTTCAAGGAATACTCTAAAAAAGAAGTAGCGAAATCGTTTCAGCCGTTCTCGAGATTTGCGCTTAGCAACACATTTAGCGATTTATTTTTATATTATAGAATAAAACCAAAATTAAAATCATAAATGAAAACAATTTTTTTTAAATTTGATATTGACTTGAATAAATTCATATAGCACTTATGTATTTCTCGCTTGCGTAGGTTGGTCTGTGAATGGGTGAGTACCCATTACATATCGAGTTTTCTCTGTATGTCTGAACATCAGCCATACGTAGGAGGGATATTGTTTTACCCAGTTTACTGGGTTTTGAAACATTGAATGTTGTTTTTTTTATAAGCACTAATACTTTCATTTGCATTCAGTGAAAAGCTGTTATTTTGAAATTACAAACAGACCTTTCAATTTTACTTATTTGTTTGTATACACAGTTTTACAACAGGCTCATCAAATATTTACGCTCGGCCTTTTTATAGGTATTGATGGTGGTCACCTATTGAGTGAACGAGTGGCTAACACTTGTAAAGGTTATCGTATCCACTCTCGGCCCCCAGGGTCCGAGTGTAGACTATAGTTAGGGGCCGAGTGGACACTTTAATTATTGGGGCCGAGGGGCCGAAAGTGGACTAAACGACTGAAAGTAGGTGTCTCTCAACAGTTTGAACTTTACTTAAAAATGCCTATAATTATAGACAAAGTGACATTCTGTTAGCAATATCATAACATCACTAGGTACTGTAAATGATACCACAACGAAGTTATAGGAGGTCGAAAATGGCCTGAACTGGTTCGAGAAAAGGATGGTACGGCCGTGCCGCTTTATTGCTCGACTTGGCGGGGGCACTGCCGTGCCCCCAGATAGTTTTATTGTACCTGAGAAGAAGAGGTATACCTGTAATTGGTACTGACATCAGAACCCTAACTTTACCTTTGTATTCTTCAGTGTGAAACTGTTCTGCGTACTGTTGGTGTACCTGTTTTCAATAAATAAATAATCCCCAAAGGGCCATCATCAAACGGATGCAAACCCAGACTTCATGGCTGCTACCTAAAACTTCTTGATGAAAACAATTTGCCCGACCCAGGAAATCAAATCATCAGTCGCGATTGCAACCACCAGCGGGTTTAAAATGGCCGCTTTATCAGAATCACCGCAGAATCTTACGATGAATCACGTTAAAAATTTCAAATTTTAAAATGGACTTTATGTCTATAACTATAAAGTCCATTTTAAGAACTTTAAATTTTTAACATGATTAATATTACGATTCTGCTAAAGCGGCCATTTTAGATACCCAGATCAACAAGCCAATCAATTTCAAATAAGTTATCTCACGGTAGCTTACAACAAAATAATTCTGATAAAAAAAAAATAATTTGATAATAGTAACATACAACATACGAACAACATACAACATACGTAGTACATTAATTAAAAACTATAAAATAAACTAACAAGAAACAAATCTTCTTTATTACAATATTTTATTTGGGAACCTGCTGAAAATTCAAAGGGCACAAAATATATCAATTGAAAAAAGGAGTGCAACTTTATCTTTTTTTTAATTGTACTTTTTCTTTTGTATTGTGTCATAAAGCATCGTATTGGATGAATGATCTGTAATGTTGCTACAATTTTGTTTTTTTCCTTTTCCAAGCTTTCGGGCGGGACTTAGGCCTGTTCGGCCAGAAAATAGAAACCCGAAAAGAACATTGTCCACAGTACCTGGCCTCCCTGATGGAATCGACCCAGTGAACGCAGTCGACTTCGGAGGCCGCTCGCAACTCGTACTGGCGCTGGCATTCACGGCGGTACGAGATGATGAAGCAGAACTGGGAACAAAATGGCACACTCAGTCAGCTTGTTTTTACCAGGTAGCGAGTAGGTAAGTTGGTTTAGTTTACTTAATTGTGATGCTGACTGTATAAGCAGCAGCACTGTGCAAGCAGTCCTTCCAAGTTTTTTAGCCTTTTTTTTGGGGGGGTGGGAAATCATCAACCGAGTGCCGAGGACGCGGTATCTCTTGCGAACAACCCACAGCGTCCATGGAAGGGGCCCGCAAGGGCCCCTTCCATGGACGCTGTGGGTTGTTGCTGACATGTTGCTGACATCTCTTTGAGGCACGCGTGGAACACGAACGCGCCGTCGGCGTCGACACGGCCTGTTGTCGTCATAAGACGGACGGACGGCGAGCTAGTTGTGTTGGGTTTGCCACAGCTAGGCAAAGGCCTCCCCTTTATTCTTACAAACTTCTCTATCCTGTGCAAAATCAGGCCATGTTCACCCCACAAGCTAGATCATTTATAATTATACCACGTTCGCTGCGGTCTACTTCGACGGCGATTTCCTCCGTCAGGCGTCCAGTGACTGACGATCATTGTCCACCTCTACGGGCGTATTTAAACTCTTGTTTTGCGGACACCCTTCCTCTCCCGCAGGATCGAAGAACGTGTTGAGTCATTTTGTTATTTTTAATTTCGTTTTGTTATGGCATTGTTCTCATAGTACGTGTATAAGGCTTACCGAAGAGTTCCTCTCCAAGGGCGCCTTGCTGAGTCGCTCGCAGTACGAACCCTCCAGCATGAGCACGCCTGTCGGACGTTGGTTGTTCTCCGACTCATAGTAGAACAGCAGGTTCTGTGTACAAACAAAAAGTAAAAATTTACAAAACATAACAACATCACACCTGTACTCTTCGAAGAGTAAGGCAGCGGTGTACACCCATATTTCGACATTTATGTTTAAGTCCTATGTAATAGGGGGTAAGCCTATTGCCATCAACCGGGCCCAAATCCAGACCCTATTAAAAAATATTTGACGAAAACGTTAGTGTAATTTGTGTGTAGAGCCAAAAGGGATATTTACTGAGTAAAAAAAATGTGATTCTAATTAGTCCGTCTTTTAGATTATCGAAAAATATTGGATACGTATTTTTTGTTCTAACTAATCAATAAAAATTGACGAAGATAAAACGCGTCAAAGAAGGAAGGGTTTGTGACGTCACTGACCGGTAAAAAATGCCATACTAATGTCTTATAAAATGTCGTCATACGAGTTTTCAAAGCTCTGTATCATTCTTGTTTACTTCATTGTTTGTTTACTTGAAAATAGAAAAAATATGTGTCCAATATTTTTTGGAAATTTTTCTGACCGACTAATGAGATTTTTTTTGTTAACTACCTACCCTATTGTCCAGTGACATATAGCGTATACTTAGATGCCGCTATAACATGGGAATAAATGGACTTTTATTTGTACTAAAAATCTATGGGGAATATGCACATGATGATTTGAATGTTATGTCGTCGCAAAATAAATAACATTATAAATACAAAAAAAAAATATTATAATATTATATGATAATTGCAAAAACGAAAGTAACGCTGACATCTGTACATCTTTAAGCTAGCTTACTAGCTTGTGCCAGCAGTTTCGCCCACGTGTAGTTCGATAATTGTACCACGGGATCATACTACCGGCACAACATCCTATGTGTTAATCCAGGTTAAGTATAAACTATCTGTGTTCTATTTTTCACCTACATCCGTGCAGTAGTTTTTGCGTGAAAGCGTAACAAACATCCATCCATCCTCACAAACTTTCGCATTTATAATTTTAGTAGGAAGTAGGATAAGACGATTTGGATGTTTTGGCACACAGATTAAAGTTAACTAATTTAATTTAATTAACCTTTTAGGTTTTTTTTTTTTTGTTAAGATGTACCTTCTCTTGGGTAATTTCCTGCGTACATGCAGGCGAGGCTGCGGGCAGATCCTAGTTAGTAGTAATATAATGATTATAGCACACACGAGTATTTTAAATCCTCCTCGTGTACCATGAGGTAAACTCTCAAATAACGGCTAACCCCCCCACCCCCCGTATTTCGTAAACGCGCTGAAACTTCGTGTAAAAGACTTCAAATTTTAAAACAACTTGATTAGCGTTTGCTTTCAGCGCAAGAGGCGTATGTTAATGGAACAAATATCACGTAGGCATGTATAGTAAGTAACAGGCCTTCACACGGTCCCGTCGAGGCTGCGTAAGGGCTAAGAAGGAACATGGGTGGTTTTGAGTCAGTAGAAGTCTGACACTCCCTACCGCTCTCGGGAGAAGTCATTTGCTGATTTCCCACTCTCAAAAAAAGGCCCTAGCACGAACATCGAGCTTATTGTTCTTGAAATATTTAAGCATGACCAGACCATGCGTTTTTTTTTTAAATCCCAGAAATAGTTTTATAAAAACAGAATACATTTTCAAAATAAAACATTTCATATTCATTCAGTTGGTGGCTTGTATGTATTTGTATACACACGTTAAACAACGCAAATCACGGAATGAATTATAAATGAGTAGCATTGGGAATGCTTATGTGTTACACAATTACCTAGGTGGCCCCGTATTCGCAAACGCTTTGATTCGATTTCGGGGGCAGGTGTGATTTGAGAGTTTCCCTCACCATACTTTAATGTATCATCAGGCCAGTTAGCAAAAGTTTAGTCAGAGATGTACCTACCTAATAGTATGTCTACCCACATTGTACAAGTTATGTACCTAAATCTCACGTAATAGGGAGCAAGTCTAAAGGGTATAAATGTACCCTTAACGCAAACGAAGGGCACTTGTTCTCCCCACCACTGCGATAATTTTTTGGTTCTAGACCATACCTGGGAACCCCCTAGTAACAGGATATTGAGGGTCAAAGTTCCAAATTTTGCACAGCTGTTTTTGTGAATCCTAGTTTTTCAGGTTATAACTTTACTTAAATTACCTCTATGACCCGTTTACTATTCAAAGCATCCACTAGCACAATGTTTTAATAGTGCTACATTGAGTTATACCGTAAAATGAGATTTTCCTAAAAAAAAGTCGTTTCCCAGCAAAATTTTTTGCGGAGGGGTACTTAGTTTGATGTACAGAATGTTTGGTTGACGTATGTGTAAAGGGTTAATTAACAGCCTGTATAGCAGCCTGTGTATCAACCGGCTACACAACCAGACTACATGGTTGCTACTATAAGACATTCCTGACTGAACATCTAACAACACTCAATTTGACCACCCTGAGTTGATTCCATGCTTAGTAGTCACGTGTGTGACGGCTAGACCAGCAACGTCATCATCATCATAACATCACCTAATCCCCGAAGGGTTATGCAGTGGCTCCTTCTGTGAAGCAGTGATGCTAGCGAAGGAGGTGGCGGAACGTGAGAGGCAAGAGAACCTTTGTCCCAGCCGCCGCGGGAGACGCTCCGGGCGCCGGGGGACACGTAATGCCTTCCGGCCACCGTAGACGTGGGCCTGTGGATGGTGACTTTTGGGCTAGCTCGCCATCCGTCCGTCTTATGACGGACTGAATCAGACCGTGTCAACACCGACTTCGCGTTCGAGTTCTACGCGCGCCTCAAAGAGATGTAAGGGGAAGCAAGCAAGCAAGCCCCTTCCAACATGGAAGGGGCTTGCAAGAGCCGACGCCCGTTGGGACTGTCAGTAGAAGTCTGACACTCTCTACTGATGATTTCCCACCTCCCAAAAAAACTTATGTTTAAGAAGCAAGTAATAGGAGCAAGCTTACTGCCATTAACCGGGCATAAATCTAGACTACATGACTACACATGTCTACTGAGACATTCTTGATGGAAGAACTAAAAACTCAGACTAACACTTCAGTTTACATGGCCTTTTTTTTTTTTTTTTTTTTTTGGTGGGTGTAAAATCATCGAATAACCCCTCCCGCTCTTGGGCAGAGCGAAAGGGAGTGTCAGACTTCTACTGACTAAAAACCACCCATGTTCCTTCTTCGCCCTCTATGTCGAGGCCGCGATAACCAGAGGACTACCCGCGGCCCCGACAGGCGTCGGCCCTTTCGGGCCCCTCCCATGTTGCTGACATCTCTTTGAGGCGCGCGTGGAACACGAACGCGCCGTCGACACGGCCTGTTTTCGTCGTGAGACGGACGGACGGCGAGTTAGCCCATCACTCACCGTCCACAGGCCCGCGTCTACGGTGGCCGGAGGTCATCGCGGGAGTTTACATGGCCTGGGAACCAAATCTAGAATCTGTTGTTGTTGACCAACAACGTTAACATTTAATTTGCTCTTACGAAGCAGCGTCATAATTGGATGGGCTGCCGTTGTATGCTTTTCAGTTTGGGCTATTAAGCTTAAATGGATTCCTATCGGTTAAGTAATTGGGCGTTTAATATGTTAACAAGGTCCCATGATATAATGTGTATGTTGCATACAAAGGCATACCGATTGTCGTTTAATGTTGAGTGAGAATTTGTCACGGTTTTGAAACTGTGTGTTTGGATGTCGATGACAATTAATCTGCTAAACAAAACATAACATCACGCCTGTAATCCCTGAAGGATTAGGCGGAGTGGTATCTTATAGTACACCCACGATTCGCCAGTTATATATAAAACCCATGCAAGCGAGGGTGAGTCTATATTGCCATCAATCGGGCACTTATTGTTTTGGAATTTCTGTTGCCATTCGATCCAGGGGTGGGCGCTAATAACTGCGACACAGTTACTTAACTAACGCAGTATTAACGTACACAAAAATTGTTTTAACGTTTTTTATGTTCCAATAAATATTTGTATATTTGTATACTTATCCAGACTCCAACCTTTGGATACCTTTGGAGTCCTTGGGTAATGTCGCCGTGTATTGAATATTCTCGTGGATAAATAATAACAGCTGCACGGGTCGATCTTAACCAATAAGCAGTGCTTAACTAGACTAAGCCTGTAGATGGGTGACCAAGACCATCTATTAAAATTCTTAAAATGGTCACAGATGCAGCTAACATTATGAATTGTCACTGTGACCATTTTACGAAATGTAGCGTAAATCATATGAATACCCCAATATGATTTTGTTAAAGCTGCCATTTTAGACCCCCCGCGGCCCCGGTGACATTAACAAATGTAATTCATTAATAGATAAAAGCAGTACTTTAACTAACATTTAAGTTAATTCTAAAAGCTTTTTTAGCTAGGTCAAACGTCTCGAGAACTTAAATGAACTAGATGTAAAAGTCTTTCTTATCTAGTTTCTTAAGTACGAGATGTAAATGAATAAGGAATTAACTCTTTGACGGCCGCCCTAGTTTCCACTTCTTGTAGAAACGACTTGTGTCGAAGACAAAAGTCTACATTACAGGGTCAAGGCCCTCTCGCGATTTTTAGAGCAGAGATGAGGTAAGAAAGGTGAGCAGGTAGGTACTATGGAGTAGGTAATGTTCATCATAGCGCAAATCATGTAGTAGGTAATGGAGTAGGTAATGTTCATCCAAGAGTACATCATGTAGTAGATAATGGAGTAGGTAATGTTCATCATAGCGTAAATCATGTAGTAGGTAATGCTCACCTAAGCGTAAATCACGTAGTAAGTAATGGAGTAGGTAATGGAGTAGGTAATGTTTAATCATAGCGTAAATCATGTAGTAGGTAATGGAGTAGATAATATTCATCATAGCGTAAATCATGTAGTAGGTAATGGAATAGGTAATGTTCATCTAAGCGTAAATCACGTAGTAAGTAATGGAGTAGGTAATGGAGTAGATAATATTCATCATAGCGTAAATCATGTAGTAGGTAATGGAATAGGTAATGTTCATCTAAGCGTAAATCACGTAGTAAATAATGGAGTAGGTAATGGAGTAGATAATATTCATCATAGCGTAAATCATGTAGTAGGTAATGGAATAGGTAATGTTCATCTAAGCGTAAATCACGTAGTAAGTAATGGAGTAGGTAATGGAGTAGGTAATGTTTAATCATAGCGTAAATCATGTAGTAGGTAATGGAGTAGATAATGTTCATCATAGCGTAAATCATGTAGTAGGTAATGCTCACCTAAGCGTAAATCACGTAGTAAGTAATGGAGTAGGTAATGGAGTAGGTAATGTTTAATCATAGCGTAAATCATGTAGTAGGTAATGGAGTAGATAATATTCATCATAGCGTAAATCATGTAGTAGGTAATGGAATAGGTAATGTTCATCTAAGCGTAAATCATGTAGTACGTAATGTTCATCATAGCGTCTGAAAGCCTTCCACCTGGACATGCTTTGCCGAGGTTGACTTGGAAATCTCTAAATAGACTCCGAAGCTAAGTCGGCCGTAGCAAAGACAATCTCTTCAGATTGGGGTTCATGGACGATTCAGATCTCAAGTGTGTATGCGGCGTATCTTCACAGACAATAACCCACCTTCCATCTTGCGCTACGTAAATCTTGCAGTGCAGTTAGGTTTACGATAGCCTTTTTTTTTTTTTTTGGCGGCTGTAAAATCATCGAATAACCCCTTCCGCTCTTGGGCAGAGCGAAAGGGAGTGTCAGACTTCTACTGACTAAAAACCACCCATGTTCCTTCTTCGCCCTCTATGTCGAGGCCGCGATAACTAGTGTACAACCCGCGACCCAGTTTACGATAGCCTCAGACTTGAAACACAGAGCAAACGTTTACACAATCGTAGTGAAAATAAGCACAAAACCAATAAAACATACACTTGTTGTTTTACAAACTTTTCCACTACCGACACGACACCAATAGCCAATACTCGCGGCCTCCATCCCCGTCCCGTCTCGTCCACGTGCCGTTTCCGCCGTTATGCACGTTCTATTTCCCGAGAAATGTGTTGTTGGAGGATTTCCTTTGCGTTTGAAGTTAGCGATAAAATGTACTACACGCTTATTTCGCTTTCCTGCTTAAGGGTTGTGACACGTTATGTGTTCGGGTCGGTAAATTGTATTTAATATAACTACTATTTTCTACCGAATTGGGTCCGCAAGGAAGATATCCCAATAGCGAAAATATTATATTAGTTTTTATTTTAATAAAACGTTTCCCACAAGGATCTTCTCATGTATCGTGGGTGCGTTGACAAACATTTAAACCTTTATGCCACTGCGTCAATCATGCCTTAAAATTATTGATTTACTGATTATTTTTGGTTCAAGCTGATTGGCAAACTTCGTTCGGCACCTGTCGTAGAATCATCCGTATGTTACCGAGCTGTCCCAAACATGACGGACATGATTGGTTCGGCTCGGCACGACTTAAACCGAACGGCTTTTCAGTCAGTGTTTCAAGCAGTAGTAGCTCAATGGTGGCCGCCACAACTTACTAACTTAGTAGTAGTAGTAGTGGGTTCAAACCCAGTCAGGCGCACTACTGCACCACGGTGAAGGAAAACACCGTAAGGAAACAAAAAAATCGAAGACATGTGACATCTACTAACCCGCACGGAAAGGAGGCCTGAATCCCTGCAGTGGGAACATTATAGGCTGATCATGATGATGACCAACCCGCGCGGATGTACATACACAATCTTGCCGACACAAACGACTTGCGTAGCACCCCTTAAATGTGCTCGACGGTTATTTCGCTCTCAGTGCTTAAATGCGAAGGAATGCGTCGTCTCTTTATGTTCGAGTTTCAGCGTATTTTCTGCCAGACTTATTGCTTGGTGGAGGGTGAAATTTTGAAGGCTTTTTGTAACAATTTGGAAAGAACGGTTGACACAACGTATATTTATGGAACCGTGTAAGTTATGTGCCTAGCTGACGTCATATTACAGAAGGAACTAATGCAATCCGATTATCCTATTTGGGGGTCTTAAATGGCCAATTTAGCAGATCATAGTACGATCATATTATGAATTGCGTTAAAATTCGTAAAATGGTCACAGATGCTACTATTATGAATGAAAGAAAAAGAATTTATTGGTTTTACACAGCATATTAATTATGAATTTATAGATACAAATGCGCGTGTGAAGCGCCTTCGAAACTCGTTTGAAACGCGTACAAATTGTTGCAAGCAGTAGGCAGTTGCAATCGCGTAGATGCGTTTCGCGATCGCCCGTGTGCTAAGGTTACAAATCTCGTCTAAAGCACGTGTATGCGGTTCATCTACGCGTCAGTTTGTTTTGTCCTATATAAAAACCATTAATAACTTTTTCTATCTTTTCCTTATCCCAATTTATTTGAGTTCGGCGCAGCAAGTCCTCTTCCATATTTCTCTGTTTTTCGGAGGTTTTCGTCACCTCGAGATTCGAGACACTTCGGGTTTGAGACACTTCCTTTTTTGCCATATCATCCTTAACACAGTCCATCCATAGTTTATTTGGTCTTCCTTTACTTTAACACCCATGAACATTCATACTTAAACCTTTTTCACGACATTCTCCTCATTGCTCCGTATCACATGCCCATACAAACCGATTGCTTTTTTATGAATCTGATGAGAAAACAAATTCTCACTAGATCCATCCATTTATCATGAATCTGGCCAATGGATCTTCTGAGAAAAAATATTCTCATTAAATCCACTTATTTCGATGATGGATCTATTGAGAAAACAAAGTCCCAGTAGATCCATCATGGATCTACTGAGAATGATCCAACTTTTCAGTCATCGGCACCAATTTCAGACTTCTTCTTATGTACTCATTTCTTATTTTATCCATTGGCGTAACACCACACATACCAAAGCATTCGCATCTCAGTCACATGCAAATGCCTTTAATTCATCCCTTTTGTGGCCCAACATTCTGGTCCTGGACACAAGACAGCTGGTCTAACCATTGTTTTATAAAAATGATTTTTTAGAACACACACAACACACTTTCACAATTAATTGTGCCCCTGCCTAACTCTTCTGGGATTACAAGGCGTGATGCTATGCTTTTAGACATTAGGGAGTCTCGTATAATTTTGACTAGCTTCATTCATGTTAATTTATTTTCAAATTCCAACAAATGTCCTCTGTTCCTTGGGATCCATCTTATAGTATAGCTCAACAGATCGGAAACCGTAGAACAAGCTTAACAAACGTCCATAACCACCCCTCCTCCTTTCCCTTTAGGCATTGGTCTCACCCGGCGAGGAAGCGAATCGCCATCGACCATTTATTCGCTCATTAAACGTACAAAATCGGTAGATCCCATGCAAAGGTTGAAAATAATAGGGTAGTTAACTAAAAAAATCTAATTAGTCCGTCAAGTAAATTTTCAAAAAATATTGGACACGTATTTTTTTTTCACGTAAGAAAACAATAACGACGATACAGTGCTTTAAAAACTCGTGTGATGTCATTATCATCTGTGTTTTACAACGCCACGCCACGCCGGTTAGTAATCTCGTTTGTCACTCTGGCAGCTATCAAGGAAGTTTAATCTGGAAAACTGGCATGCAAGAAAGATTTGCTGGTCAATGGCTTCCAGCCGCGTAGACGTGGGCCTGTGGACGGTGAATAATGGGCTAGCTCACCGTCCGTCCGTCTTATGACTAAGACTGGTTCTTTCCTACCCATGATGTTTTCCTTCACCATTTTGAGAGCAGCGGTGATGAAATGAATTACACAAAGTAATGTGTGTTGCCTGGTTCTGAAAGATTGACTGTTCGTATGTCGGGGCTGCCACCACTGGGCCACCGCTGCTCGTAGGCTAATAAGGCAAGCTCTATTCGATTATCGCTAATCGTCTACGGTGGGACAGCCGCCCTACGCCCTTTCTCCTCGGTCCCCTCCGCTTGAATGCACTCCGATCGTATCGTACTGGCCGTATAATCTGTAATCCCTCTATTCCACTTGGGAGGAGAGTACTCCCAAACGGTATTATTGAACGTCTGTAATCCACTTACCTATAGCTAAACTTTGGATCTCAAACTCAATGGTTCTTGGGCGTAAACCGCTCTTCTAATATCTTTTGAGGATTAACTAATACCTGAGTTTAACTTTGTTGGATTCGACGCGCTGTCGCATAAAAATAAATCATCTCTATAACTGCTATCGGCATTCAATATGTCGGCCATTAATTATTGGAGAGAGAGAGGTAAATTAATATTTGTAATTTTTGCAGAACAATTACCTTAGAATATATTGTAAGTTGTAAAGCAACGTTTCCTATGTTTTTTCTCTAGATCTATAAGTAGTATATCTCATAAACCTACAATTTTGTGATGCAGTATGACTATTTAATACGACGTAAATCTCGTAAAAAATATGCGCACAGTAACAGTTATCGAAAACATTTAGCAAGATATTTCAGCATTACGTTGCACGGCGTAGTAACATGGGCGTAGTAACAACATACGCCGTAGCCATTTAGGCTTTTTGATTAGATTATATTAAACAGCGGTGGCCCAGTGGTGGCAGCCCCGACTTACGAGCAGTAGGTCGTGGGTTCGAGCCCAAGCAGGCACATTACTTTGTATAATTTATTTCATCACCGCTGCCCTCAAAACGGTGAAGGAAAACATCATGAGGAAACAAGCATGTCTTAGAACCAAAAATTCGAAAACATGTGACATCTACCAATCCGCACAGGGCTCGCGTGGTAGATTATAGCCCATTACCTCTCAAAGAGAGGAGGCCTGTGTCCCAGCAGTGGGAACATTATTAGGTTGTTGATGATAATGATATATTCGATGAGCATTTCATGTTATCCATCTCAAACGTGACGCAGGTTGGATGTGATCTCCAGAGCAAAGAAACATTATGTGTGTGTGGTACACAGCAACCAAAGCCTTTTAACTCAATGTCTTAACCGCATCTAATTTGCTATGATACTTACTTCTTTATGAACGAGCCCCAAACACAAACTTTCTAATAAGCTTTCATTCTTGAAAATGTACTGATCCCGAAACATAAAGGGAATATTAAAATTGATCTTTTTAAAAGTTAAAAAGTTTGCAAAGAATACTGTAGCGAACGCAAAGAAAAATGCTCAACAGTTTTATTAAGAGTACAATGGTCTATGCGGCACGATATGCTGTTGGTCTCAGCTATCTTTTGTAGATCTATAACTGTCGTTTCAGGTAGTCAGTAGTAAAAATTCTGACATCCAGTCTTACCAAAAAATATCTTATTACCAGTGGTTTCCCGGTGGTGGCAACCACGACTTATTTTTTAAACTTTGCCCCCAACTAGAAATTTCTCCTGTATCGTGGGTGCGTTCACAAACATTTAAACTTACATAAACAAACACCCAGACCCGGAACAACTATCTGTAGGCCTTACAAATATTTTTTCCTTGCGAGGATCGAACCCGCACGCAGCGCAGCAGTCCATTGCCTGAGCCACTGCGCCAACTTACAAACAGCAAGTCGTGGCTTCGAACCCAGGTGAATTACTTTGCGTAATATATTTCATCACCGCTGCTCTGAATACGGTGAAGGAAAACATTGTCATGAAACCGGCATGACAAACGAAGACATGTGAAATCTATCAACCCGCACACGTGCGTGGTGGATCACGCCCATCCCTCTCCTAGAGAGGAGGCCTGAGTCCCTGCAGTGGGAACATTATAGGCTGATGATGACATTTTCGCAAACGACGGTCATCACGGTCAACTTGTAAACGTCGTCACAGCTTTAATTAAGGGTGATACGGTTCCCGTCAGAGCTGCGGGACCCGTCAGGGCTGCGGGACCCGTCGAGGCTAAAGGGTGTTGTAAGAGATGCCGCGGCTTCGACATAAAGGGCTAAAACGAACATGGGTGGTTTTTTGTTAGAAGTCTGACACTCCCTTTCGCTCTGCGCAAGAGCGGAAGGGGTTTTTTGATAGAATAGAAAGATTATAAACTGGAAAGCAGCAGCACCAATATGTATACACTCAACAAACTATAGAAGCAATTTTCGCCTACTGTAATGATTTCATTTTCATGTTACGAAACGAAACTAATATTTTGGAACCATATCATCATAAAGTAGTTCATATTTCAAAGTTGCAATCGTTATTTCGCCAGAAATTCGCATTTGAACTTGGCCAAGTGTATACTTAATATAGCTCGTGACTGTTCTTAATATACAAAAGAAACTCTAGTAATAATGGGTAGTTCTTCGTTCTCAAAATGATTGAACTTTTTATTGTAAAGTTGCAAAACAGCATGAATTTTTTTTTAGTAAAGTTTGTCCATAACATAAGGAACAAATTATATTTTTCATATAATTGCTACTTAGGTCCATAATAAAAGTGACTCGTAGTTTAGGATACACAATGACCTTTACAATAAAAAGTTCAATCATTTTCAGTCGTGCAGCATTTCGTTGTAACTCAAAGGTCAATGCCTTCCTAAGCACGTACTGAGCTACCTCCAGTTTTAGTAGGTAAATTGCTTTTAAGTGCAACCAACAGACTGAGGTATATATACATACGAGTATATACTAGGTAAGTAGGTATATACGCTTCATGAAGCTGGTTGTACAAATAGGGCTGTCGTTTGTCGTCGCTTTTTACGAAAATTTTAGCTGTCATGACATCTTAACCTCTTGTAATCCCCGACGAGTTAGGAAAAGTGGTACCTGCCAGAGTTATGTTTTTTTTATCTTAACAGTTTGTTTGTGATGTGTTAAGGGGACAACAGCTAAACGCGAGTTTTATAATGCGTTAAAGTATATGATTCACTGCAGCAAATAAAAATATATTATATTCTTAGATAGATATACGCTAGTGACGTAGTGTGTTGAAAACACAATACAACTAATTTTACTCGATAGAAAAAAATCGCGAAGATGCCTTTAAAAATTTCTTTTAGCGAATAAAAACCATACAAACATACATGTGATCGTTCTGGTTTTTTGGCAAATATTTCTACAAGCAACATACAAAGGTGTTTTCTTTTCGCATATTCTTATTACCGAACATAATGTTGTATGGTGATAAAAATGGGGCTGGACAGTCCTTACCATTTGAAACATACCCTAAGAAATTACGAGCATGCATTGCGGGGATGCGTTTCGCGGTCGCGGGGATCGACTCAGGCTCCACCCACTCGTTCAAGGTCGCTGATATTTAGTGTCGCCTTAAATACCAGTATTGTATTTGTCTACATTGTTGTTGAGTATGCATCTCTTACAGATTTCGGCGTAATACAATACTTGGTAGGTACTTGAGGTTTCAATTTAATAAGTCTCAATCGCTATGTACCTACGTATATAGCATCATCGTCAGCCAATAATGTCCCCACTGTAGGGACTCAGACCTCCTCTCTTGGAGAGGCATGAGCTGTAATATATCTATGTATAGCATTCCCTCTTAGTATTCAAGAAAAAGCATAATAAAACCTAGACAGCACCAAATCGAAAACATAATTATTTTATACCTTGATGAAACCGAATCCTAATAGTTCCAAGTCACACAAGTGACCAGTAGACCTGCGAACACATTCATGACATAACATAACACCCCGTCTGCAATTCCCAGAGGTTTAGGCTGAGTTGTAGCGTCCAGTACACCCCCATTGCGACGGTTAATGTTTCCTTATATAAAAGGACGTGCCACTAGAAAACGATGAGACAGTAGAAATACTGAATTTATCCGTCAAAATTGATAACTCATGTCATCCCTATCACTATTGCTACATATTATAAAACAAAGTCCTCCGCCGCGTCTGACTGTCTGTCTGTCTGTATTGTTGCGTTACGCTTAAAAACTACTGCCCCGATTTTCTTGTTGTTTTTACCAATGGATAAAGTGGTTATTGAGGAAGGGTATTATAATTTGACCGACATCCACGCGGGCAAAGCCGCGAGCATCCGCGGGTTTTAGAATTAAAATGGTTAATCAGCCGCTTTTCTCGTCTATAAGAAACGTTTCAGAATAAACGTCAAAATACTAAGAAAATCATCTTATGACTTACCTGATAGAGGATGAACCATCGAAGCTGCCACTTGGTGTTGTCAGAGCTCCGTTTGTGCAGGTAGCCAGTCTACAAAAGAAGTATCAGTGAGTAAGGACTCTTGATGAAATATCCAGGTGTAAGTTTTTAAACTGAAATTGTCACTCACACCGTAAACGGATATTTACCATGTACATCAATAATGAACACTGAACATGGCAAATATTCCATTTTCAATGTTAATCACAATATCGAGGTGGCCTGAGTTGGCTCTTTAAGAAGAACTATTCAGGTAAATTAATGTTCAATCATTACATAAAACACGGGTTGTATAGATTAAAGATGTTCAAGGAACTCATGAAATATCGTGATTTATCTGTCAAGTTAGCAATGGTTTGAAAAGATCAAGGTACTATGAATAATGAAATTTGCTGTTCTTCGATGATAAAAATATAATAGGGGATCGGACTGAGTCAAAAAAATATGATTCTAATTACTCCGTCAGTTCGATTATCGAAAAATATTGGAAACGTGTTTTTCGTTTTATCAAATTAATAAAAATTGACGAAGTTATAACGCGTCAAAGATCATGAGTCCGGTTGTGACATCATGTGTAGGTAAAAAATGTACTGACATGTGAAGGTTTCGAGGAGTTCAAAGCACTGTATTGTCTTCATTTTTTGTTTATGTGAAAAAAGAAAAAATATGTGTTGAAATTTTGGAAATCTATCTGACGAACTAATTAGTTTTTTTGGTCCGATCCCCTATTCAAAATCAGTTTAATGGCGCCCACTGTAGACCACAAGAAGTTATGGCAACGGTTTATGGTCACGAACACCTAATGCATCTTAGATAATCTTGAACACATCATCATCATCAGCCTGTGTTTCGGTCGTCATCAGCCTTTCTAAATTTAGGCCATTCAGTCCCATGCTTGTCCTCTCTAATTCAACACTGATGATGACTGATAGTCAACGTTCCACCTATCCTGAAGAATTCTTTTTTTTTTTTGGTGGTTGTAAAATCATCGAATAACCCCCTTCCGCTCTTGGGCAGAGCGAAAGGGAGTGTCAGACTTCTACTGACTAAAAACCACCCATGTTCCTTCTTCGCCCTCTATGTCGAGGCCGCGATAACCTGTGGACAACCCGCGGCCCCGACGGGCAATCCTGAAGGAGTCTTACGCGGAATTTCACACACATCTCATTATTCTCTGAGCTATTTTATGTCATGAAAATGGAATATGATGTGATGTATAGATTAAATTAGCTAAAACCAATAACTGGCCATGGTAAACCAAGTTGCGGAATTTGTTTGAAAGAGGCACCACAGTCCTGGAACGCAAAGAGCATTAGGAGGAATACGGATGGGATTTAGTTAGTTGAGTCTGACACTCCATCCTGCTCTACCCAGAGCGAGAGGGGTCATTGGATGATTTCACATACAAAAAAAGGGTAGACTAGAAGGGTGATGGACGTCTAAAATGGTCACTATAGCTGATCATAATATGAATTGCGTTTCACGTTCTATAAAGCAATTCATATTATGATCTGCTAAAGTGGCCATTTTAGACCCCCAGGTTTTCCACTTGCAAGTCTCCGTTCATCACTGAAAAGCTTGAACGACAGTCTAACCAGCGATATTGTAAGTACCTAGGTAAGCTGGTAGACTGCTGAAGATGGATGGAGTGTGAGGAATGATATGGAACAAAGAGTAAAGTTTAGCGTGACGATTGACAAAGGAGAATAGAAGAGAAGAACAAAGTGTGGGGCAAAGTTTTAAAAAAATACTTTGCCCCACCCTAGGAATTTCTAATGTATCGTGGTTGCGTTCACAGACATTTAAACTCACATTACCTACACAAATACCCAGACCCGAAACAACTATCTGTAGGCCATGCAAAGATTTGTTCTATCTTTCTTCTTGCATTTGAAGCCAAATAACCAGGCTGCGGGATGTTGTAAGAGATACCGCGGCCTCAGCATAAAGGGCTAAGAAGGAACATGGTCGGTTTTTAGTCAGTAGAAGTATGACACTCTCTTTCGAGACTTCTCTTCTTGGCCTCAAACGCAGGAAGATGATGAAGAAGCTGATGGACTACCAACCTGCGAACTGTCGTACTGCGCCCTATCAGAGAGGGCGAGCAACTGGGTGTCGTTCACGCGAACTGACCGCGACATCTTCGGGCTCAGCATCATATTCAACTCTGTAACAATATGTTTAGATTTTAAAGTTCAATTTTGAGAGGCTTTTGAAAGGAGTGTTACTGACATTCTAGACGATGCGAGATGGGTCTGTAGCTGTAAACTGAGCCGTGGAGAATGAACTGAATATAAATTTGCTTTGTGGTCTGACCAAAAGTTTATTGGATGAGAAGATTGAAGCTAACCTTTATGAGTCTATGACCAAGTGTCGACAAAATTAGAACTTAAACCTTAGCTTCTAGAAAGATCGTCATTAATCTTTTATGTGACCTTTTAGCTTGAACATAAGTACCTAGTACCTAGTAGTTAAGTAGATAGGTACCAACTAATAACAAAATCTATACTGGATAAAGCCTATAGAAACAAAATATGAATTATGTAAAGGTCTGTTTATAATTAGGTGTTCTGCTACGTCAGTATAATATTATCGTTACTTCACTGGATACAGCTTCGCCTCTCGATGCGTCAATTTATTAATACGATATCTAGCCATCAGCCTACCCCTATTTATAGCAGCATGTGGGATGTATGTTTATGTTTATTATCTAACAATACAGTAATAATATCGATTTCCAACTCACCTTTACTTATCGTATTCATCTTGTAATAGAATTATGTCACAGTCACTACACGATCATACGCAGGTACCATCGAGTTCAAGATCAACAACAATGGCAACAACATTATAAGAACGTGAACACTTAGATCTCACACAAGTTAATAGGCAAACGGACAACATTTTATAACAACAGTAGAGAAAACGAGACAACGATTAATATTCAAACTTTAAAGAGTATTTACACTAGTCATAAGACTGAAGCACGAAATGTTATGAGCGCCTGTTGAATTTGTAAACGCAATGAGTTTTGTTGACACAGCGGCTTGCTTACAATATTGGTACAGGCAGAAAAAATATTTTGATACACTTTTTGGTTATTTTAGAATGATGTTTGATTTATCAGTCTGTCAGTAATCAGTATCGCCTTGTTTGTCTCCGGCAGCCGAAGGCTGTGAGGTGGTGCGCGGTAGACGGCGGTGGTGCGACTGCCGGGCCAGCACCTGTAGCTGAATCGACCGTTGCGCGCGTGCGTGCCCTTGATGACGTACGAGAAACGCCATAGAACGGAGAAGAGGTAGTTTTGGCTAATTAAAATGAATATGCAAATTATTTGCAGAGATATTTAAAAAAGGAAGAATGGTTTGGGTATTATTTTATCAAGTGGACCTCAGCTAAACCTGGAAAACAACGCGATATATTCCTGATTTGTAACCTAATCACGTGCCTGACCAGCGGAAATTCTGGACGATTCGATTTCATCATTATTTTCGAACGTTTTCATGAAGTCGAGTCGTGATTATCGAGCTGATTATACTACGTAGAGGTGCAACAGACTGTTGTATTCCACATACTGCAAATAAGTTCAGGTTAACTTCAGACCCTTGTGTGGTTGAACATACCTACACAGAAAACACACACAAATAATTATCAGACCATGTTATTATTAAACCTAGGGTAGTTATCACTCATGTGAAGGGGGTGGTCCTCATTTCATAATTATAGTTTCCTAATTTAAAGACTTTAGATGTTTCCAAGATGGACGACACTTTTCAACTGTTTAGTTCCAACTGTTAGGACACAGGCCTTTCCTGTATAATCCACCACTCTGCAGTGTCTACGTGCTAGTGGTAACTTCTCATTTTTCATTAACAAGAAGTCAACGTGGTTTCCTTACATTGTTTTCCTCCACCATTATATGGCAGTAGAAAGTGAAAGCCAGAACATCGTAAACACTATCCCTTTCTTAGTCCTATGCGTGCTCAGTGAACGCAGTTTCCGCGGTAATAAAAGTCCCGTGCCCCTCTGGCCGCCATATCTTTGTGTCACACGCGCCCGTAGCTTATTCCATAACAACATGCTATAAAAGTCTGTTAGTATATTGCGAATGTAAGGCGGTTCGTGTACGTTATAGGAATCTTTTTTAGAAAAATCGTTTCGAATTTAGAGTTACACAACCAAAAAATAAAACTTAAATGTTTAGTTGAAAGGAAATACTTCAAAAAACAGAAGGTTCTAAAAGTCATGGTATTCTGACTGCAAGTAAGCATTCAATTTACTTTTTAATACAGTTGCTCAAAAAGTGGCGTATTGCAGGGACGAATAGCGTTCGGGATGTGGGCTATTTATTACATAGGTACTCGTGTTTTTTTTTACCTTTCCCGAACTCGTGCGTTCTCTTTCCCAACTGTCAAAATAATGTCTATTAAAAAGAAAAACCAACCATGAAGTTTATATTTAAAAAAAATATAGAAGTTTTAATGATTCATGCAAATACGTATATTTCTAAAAAGAAGCTACTAATTTGTTTCAATATCAGATTTAATGATTTGATTTAATGATTTAGGTTAGGTTTCATTTAATTTCATCTCATTTAATTTCATTTTCATTTCATACCAATAAAAAAAATCTACTGAAGACTTGGCTGTATGGGCATAGTTCCCTTTGCCTACCAGAATGGGTGAAGAAAAAAGAAAATTCTGCTTATATTCTACAATAGGCGCCATTTTTTTTCAGAAATTTTCTTTGCAAATAGGTTTTCAGAAAATGTTATGTTTGCATACTTCTCCGAACTCTCAGCAAAATTAAAATCTTCTACGATATGGTCGAGGTTTCCGATGATAAAAATTATGCTGAAAATAAGGAACAACGTGGATATAAGTGCGGAAACGCAATTAAGTAAGTTAAGTATGTTTATCAGTTGTCTAGTACCCATAACACAAGCTCTGCTTAGCTTGGGACTAGATGGCGTTGTGTGATAGTTGTGGAATATTATATTATTATTATATTAATTGTATGACAAATATACATGAACAATCATACGAAATTAACAATAGTTTGTCTCAAACAGTAAATTTTAATATGCAACCTAAAACTTCCCCAGTTAGTTTAAAAAACTGTACCAAATTCAATGTATATGTGAATTATAACTTTTATAAGAAATAAATTATTAGATAGTTGAGTTTATTGTGTTTTTATTATTTAATTAAATTGCTTAATTTTTTCGCAACTGTATTAAAAATAGTCGTTCAGTACACGTGCGAAACCGTCATTGCAACTTGTTCCGACTGTCAACCCTCGCCTTCGGCTGCACCTCGGCTCGGGTATACATTTGTCGGAACTCTTTGCAATGACAACCTTTCCGCACTTGTAATGAAATATACTATTTCAATACACTACCTCGTAAAATGGCTCTGCACTACAATTTGGTTCGACAGGCAACGTAAGTACTTCGCACGCGTTTGGTAATCTTATTTTTCCGCAACCAAGGGCGGGAAAGAAAATTACCACAGATAACTAAGTCTTTATAGAGTCTATATTAAATAGCACCTTGAATAGCACATAGGAGATTAAAAACAACCGTCTATGGAGTCCGCGGTGTATTTTTTTTATTTCGGCATTCTAATTTAATTTAAATATTAAATTGTTTTTGTAAAAAGAATGCCATAAATAAACATGATTATTCTAACCATTTTTTTACTTCTAAGAACAAGTAAACATTCGATTTGTGTTCATAAATAAAACATATTTTGATTTTATATTTTTCCTGTGAGGCTGTTTAGCGGCTTATCACATGATATTTGCATTACTTAAACCATTTTTGCAGCGCACGCAACGGAAGCTCTCAATAAGGAATATCGTTTCCCGTTTTTGCAACATTTTTAATGTATGCTCTACTCCTGTTGGTCGTAGCGTAATGTTATATAGCCGAAATCCTTCCTCGATAAATGTACTATCCAACACAAAAAGAATTTTTCGATTCCAACCAGTGGATCCTGAGATCTTAGCGTTCAAACAAACAAACAAACTCTTCAGCTTTATAATATTAGTATAGATTAGTATAGATTTCTTCGAAAGTGTATTGAAAAACGTCGTTTGATACACTTGGGAGTTTGTTATTGCATTTCTCGACCCCAATGTCGGAACCTACTTACCTACTTTCACCTATTTATTTTAAATACACGAAAACAATAAAAAATAAGAGCCTAAATTCGCACAGTTCACTAAACTATTTAATTTAACTAGATACCTTTTACTAATAATTTTTCGTGTTCTGTAACTAAAATAATGCGTCCAATTTCACACTTCTTATTGTAATAACCGTTTTAAAAAAATATAACGGTTTTTTATAAACATTTCAACTAGTTAACAGCTGGGCCCAGAAGTCCCCTTCTCCTTTATTTGGCATAACACATTTGGCCTATTCTTCTTTGAACGAATGTGTTTAAGGCAAAATAATTATTATATAGAATTATCGTTTGGCCGATTGTTTAAATGTCCGAATTTACAATGGCATACTTTTAAGATGGCAGAATTTTATTTGGTAGAATTTCACATGGCATACTATGAAGATGGTTGAATTTATTTTTTTGGAATTTTTTAATAAGGTACTATACTATATATTGCGAATTCTATTACAATATTTTTGACCTAATTTAAAATTAAAAGTCAATTAAAACCTTGTGCTGCAAAAGTTAGTGACAGAAACGGATCGTTGTAAAACCGACTCCACGTAGTCTCTTCTGCCCTACCCCAAGAGTGTAATTTAAGCCCGCGTAGGCTCGGAGAGGCGAGGCTCCTACGCTTTCTATGGGGGATGAGGAACTTTACGCCCTGTTCCTCATCCCCCCCCAAACTGGCTGGTCCTCCGACTAGACGGCTGTTGTGTCTGGTGGGCTGCCCGAGATATGTCAGTCGGGATTTTCTATTTAAGCTAATGTCGCGGATAACTTTGATAGCGCGATGCAGGATTTGCCAAATTAGTTCGCATGGGTTGCGATAGATGTCGCTGTCGCCACAAAATGTATACCAAAAGACGATTCTGATTGTGAACTTTCGGCAATATGATAGTTCTACTTTTAAATGTTTCTGGAAATGCAGTTTATGCTTTTTTTTTTTTTTTGGTGGGTGTATAATCATCGAATAACCCCTCCCGCTCTTGGGCAGAGCGAAAGGGAGTGTCAGACTTCTACTGACTAAAAACCACCCATGTTCCTTCTTCGCCCCTATGTCGAGGCCGCGATAACCGGTGGACTACCCGCGGCCCCGACAGGCGTCGGCCCTTTCGGGCCCCTCCCATGTTGCTGACATCTCTTTGAGGCGCGCGTGGAACACGAACGCGCCGTCGACACGGCCTGTTTTCGTCTTGAGACGGACGGACGGCGAGTTAGCCCATCAGTTTATGCTCAAAGATGATTTTGACCTTTCGGATTCGCTATGGGTACATTTACACCCTTTATTGTAAATTCAATTGGTATTTCATTTACTTATAGGTTAAGCTTTAGGAAATATAAATAATACTAAATTTCTAAATAACTTTTTATATTTAATTATAAAAAAATTACAAAAGTCTTTGGTCTAATGTAAATGCAACTTACACAATAACATAATTAGAGGACATACGAACGACATTTTCTTATTAACTATGAGTATTATAAGTTGACTTACCTATTATATTAAAAAAACAGACAAAAACCTATACTTAGCTAACAAAATATAATTTCAACTGTAAACAAACACTTTAAAGTCTAAAATCAGTATCTGAAGAAGTCTTACAAACTACAACTGACTTTAACATGTTATCACATTTATATCTAACATACGTAACAGTTATCTACACTAATATTATAAAGAGGTGAGATTTGTTTGTTTGTTTGTAACGAATAGGCTCCGAAACAACTGGATCGATTTGAAAAATTATTTCACCGTTGGGAAGCTGCACTATCCCCGGGTGACAGGCTACTTTTTATCCCTGTATTCCCACGAGAACGCGGGTGAAACCGCGTGACGTCCGCTAGTATAAAGTCACTCCTTTTGTCATGGAGGTAGGCAAAAACATAGAACACCACATGCTACGACGACCCTTACATACTCCTTTTGACTCGTCCAAGTTCATAAATTTGGTCAAACACATAGACCGGTTTTTTTTTTTTTTTTATTTGGGACAAGCCCGCCAAACTATTCCCAAACTTAGACCGGTTGCGAGAACTACGCACCTGATCTTTCTGAATAACCTTACTGATATGCTCTGGCTCTGTGTATATCCTACTTGCAATGTATTAAGCGGCGAAGTGCACGGATTCATGAAATATTATGAATTTAGTTGTTTGGAACGTGCGAAACCGGTTCTTTTGAGGCGCCCGTTTAATTTATTGGGTACATTTTTTTATTTTATTTTTTTGGCGGGTGGTAAGTCATCGAATAACCCCTCCCGCTCTTGGGCAGTTCGAAAGGGAGTGTCAGACTTCTACTGACTAAAAACCACCCATGTTCCTTCTTACCCCTTTATGTCGAGGCCGCGGTATCTCTTACAACATCCTGCAGCAGATTTAAAGGGTACCTTGGGTTTTGGTTTAGTTTTGTCTTGCACTTTTCTCGAAAGTATATTTGTTATTATTGTATACTTGTACACATAATCTACATTATCTAAGTATCTATTCACACACACAACTAACTAATAACACAGAGAAGGTTCCAGACTGTTTACGTTCGTCACATCAGCGTCTCACCAGGTTCAGTCAAAAACCGTCGTCGGGCACTAGTTGCTCAGCAGTTTGCTGAACTGCAGGGGTGTGGTATAGTGTACATCAAATAATGTCAAATGTTTCCATTTTGTACTAAACCATAACCAATTTGACAGTTAGTCCATGGACAATATGATAGCCACTGTCATTTAAAAGATGCGCAATAGCCCTGCTGGTCCTATTTGGAGCAGCGGCTAGATACATTCTCTCTTTTTGCTACTTAGTTTTTTTTTTTATTTTTTTGGTGTGACATGCACCTAATAAATACTTATATTTTCTTTCGTTTTTACCAGGGCGTCACCTCAGCCAGCCAAACCTTTTTAATTTTTCTGGTTTTAACATTTTCTTGTTTTTCCTTCTTCAAATTGACTTTACGTTCCTCTTTACGAAGAAACTTAGTGATTTTATAATTATTTTCGAAAATAACTCTTTTCTCTGCCTTAATACGATCAAAACGTCCCGCAAACTTCTGACTCACCTTAACAAAGTCTTTGACGCTCACTCCCTTAATAACGCTCTCATAACCCACAAACACTCTTTCGATTGCACTATGAACATTTACTGGGAAAATGGTTACTAAATCGTCCTTGAATTTCTTCTTTGTCAAAACATACTCTTTGAATTCGTCCAACGTAGGAAATTTCTCATTCGCATTAACATAATGCAGATACAAATTGTACGGAGACAAAATGTTACTGAAATCCAACTGAGTAATTGGGTTTTGTGTCAACACAAAAACCCCGTCATTGTTTTCGACGACAACTTGTTTCGCTATTTTGAACAATTCGCTATAGAAAGATACGTCTTTATCGATCATGAAATAAGGGCGGAACGTTATATCGCAGATAAGAACCTCTGCGTCGCCATTATGATGCAGGAAGTGAACGTACTCCTCCAGATTTACTTCCCCCGTGACCACGTCGTCTCTCAGCATTTCTTTGTGCTTCAACTTCAAATAATTCAGCTTTTTCACATTCGTCTGGTGTTCAATTTCTGCAATCGGGAATTCATTTACTTTCTTGAAAACTTTGTCCAACAGGAACGAAACCTTTTCCTTTTGCGTTGGAATTCTCTTCAGTATCATAACATGCCTTATTAAATTTTTTCGTTTATTGATGGTTTCCAAGTCTAACACGTAGTTCAAATTGATCAAGATTTCAATCATGATATGTGCGATGCCGTAGTACATTCTCAACCGTTCGTGTGCAAAATGTTCAGGATCGTCTTTGAAGATTAACGTAGACAGTTCCACGCAGTACCACAATGCACTCGGTAATGAAACATTCACTTGAGGGTCTAATGGTAAAGATGACAGTCCTATTTTACACTTCGTAGTACTGATTCGCCTCAACGCGTACTTTTTGAACTGTGCAACTACGTTTTCGTCCATCCACTGTTTCTTTTCACAAATTTTCCATAACACATAGTAAAACAAGCCGATGTTGTATTTCACTTTTTTGAAGTCAAAGTATGTAGCAGACAAAATGTAGTCGTTGTATGCATCGAAGTCATCAGTGTCAACTAGCACCAGACCGCCATGGAATGGTCGCCGGGTGCGCGGCTCTACTTTTGTTTCTTGCTGTATTAACTGTTTGTAAACCGTTAACGTATAGAAGTATCCCAAGGACTCATTGACATCAGGATCCTCCAACAGAAACAAAGGACATTCCATCATGGAATTGAATTTTGAGAAAGACGCCTTGTTGTCCGAGTTTTGGAAAATAAGTTTTTCCAACAGATTTAACTGTGTGCATAAGATCACAGGAATCCCTTTCTCTTCAGCCAAAATGATATCAGGAAACTCGATTTCTTGGTCAGCTGTAAAATTGATATCTTCGATAGGCTCATCGGGTACTTCATTACTGAATGTCTTCTCAAACTTTAAAGCGTCAAATCCGTAAGACTTTTTCTCACTGACGATGTAGTTAATTAAAGTACTGATCGATTTCTCAATATCTACTCTCAAGTCGTATGATGGATTTTTTAAACTTTTGTACCAGTCTGTGTTCTTGAATTCACGTAAAAATGTATCTTTATCCATGGTGTCTGGGAAATTTTTGCTGCATACTTTGTTTAATCGATTCTTCAAATGTTTCAGTTGTTTTATTTCAGCTAGAGATCTGGCATCAGTTTTCGGTGAAGTAAGGAACTTGAATTTGATGTAAGACTTCAGACTCTCTTTTTCTGTTCCAAAGTTGTCGGGAGTTATACTATCGTAGTCATATTCTTTAGAAATATCAGTCTCATCAAACAGTTCATTGTTGCGGTAAATTGTACATCGGCTTTTGATAAATGACGCCGTAACTGTTAAGTCGATACAGCTTAGATCTTCACATAGCGCATGGAAAACGACCTTTTCGTAATTCACATTTTCATTAAGGACCAAACATCTATCGAAGCTTGAATCGGCAATCTGACCATCGGTAATGATGTACATCAATTTAATATTGTCATTACCGTTTATGTTTTCCTTTATCCACTCAATAATTTTTTCAGGCATCGTACCACAACCTGTGCCATTTTGATTCAAGAACTCCCTTCGAGCTTTTTTTTCGGTGACCTTCTCGCACACGTGTCCCCAATGTAAATAAATGATTTCTGATTTTTCACCCGGCAAAGCACTTCGACTTTCGTTCACGTCACTTATAAACTGTTCAAGTGTAGTTAGTCCATGTTTGTGATAGTACGGCTCTCCTTCGGTGGACATAGAGTAATCTTTCGCGTAAATGTAATAATTAACCATTTTGTACTGTGATTAAACTTTCGCGAACAATAAAGTGAGTTACGGAGCACTCTACTCTCCGGTCAGAGGAGTGAACCGCACGCTGGCCGGTCAAGTACTGAAGAACTTTTTGCTAACACCGGCTTTTAAGCGGTAGTTCCGAACGCGATAAGGTACTGCATTGTTTTGAATAAATTTCTTGCACAATATTTCACAGTTTTGTTGTTGTGATCTTTCACAACTGTTACCATCGGTTATGCAATTCGATGTAAGTAAGTAATCATTTGTTTAACTTCTGATCAGTATATTTATTAGATTTTGGTCAAAACATTTTTCCTTCTCTCTAATCTCATAATAATACAGACATTTAATTTTGAGATATAAGTAAAACTTTGATAGTTTGGTATGGTCAGCGATGAAAGTCGATTGACATTTATTAAATTTACACGACAACATACAGACCATTTACGATGAGCTTTTTACACATTTTTACATACTTTTATTGCGACCACATCGCTCGAAGACCAGACAACCGATAGAGAAGAAAGCTTCTCGAGTGACGTGTTCTAAAAGACGCAGCGTTAACAGGCCCTTCCCCCACCCAGGACCGACCATGGCAAGCGACAGAATGCCGTTCATTAGCCATAACCTATGGCCATAACGAAAGTTCGTTAACGTTTTATGGGGGAGGCCTTTGTACAACAGTGGACGTCTTCTGGGTGATGATGATGACTTAGATAGGTTAGGTTCAGGTTCATAATTTAAGCCAAAAGACGTCTACTGCTGGACATAGGCCTCCTGTCAGGGTTTGTCCTGTGGTCTATCTATTAGAACCAAGTAATAACATTAAATTAAAGAGACAGTACGAATCATAGCAATAAAATTACTATGGGTATCAGGTGCAGAAATAATAATTTATTTGACACCACTAAATTTAAAAGATAAGTCTGAGCAGAGAAATGAAGAAAATATCGACGATAGAACTAAGGTCCTAGAATGGACCCAGAAGTCTCTACACGGAAGACACCGCCAAGACTTATGCCACATACATGTCGACAAAGAAGCGTCGAACGCGTGGTTAAATAGAGGCGAACTGTTTCCAGAGACTGAAGGGTTCATGGTTGCTATCCAAGACCAAGTAATTGAAACTAAAAATTACAGAAAATATATTATGAAGAATTTAATAAATGACACCTGCAGACGATGCAATTGTTCTCCTGAAACAATTCAACATATCACAGGCGCGTGCAAGGCAATAGCACAAACAGACTACAAACACAGACACGATCAAGTAGCCAACGTCATACACCAAAAATTAGCACTATAAACTCATAGATTCCGTTGTGCCGTATTACAAATACAATCCAGAGCCCACATTAGAAAACCTGTCAACAAAACTATATTTTGATCGTGGTATTTTTACCGACAGAACAGTTCACTTCAATAGACCAGATATAACACTTGTAAACAAGGTAAATAAAACGGCATTTTTAATCGACATTGCTGTACCAAATACACATAATTTACAGACCACAAAAGCAGAAAAGCTGACTAAATACATCGAACTTAAAGACGAAATTACCCGAAATTGGCATCTGCAAAAAGTTACAATAGTACCAATAGTTCTGTCGACAACAGGCGTCATACCCAAACAACTTCACCAATCCCTTAATACTCTTAGTTTACCTCCAAATACCTTCCATCTGCTACAAAAAGCAGTGATACTAAACACATGCAGACTCGTGAGAAAGTTCCTGCAATGTGAATCAGAAAATCTTCAGCACCACTCAAATACTCTACCATCATCAATACAATCCTCTGCACCTGACCGAACTTCGTCTACTCCAGCTGATAATCACTTGGCTTAGGCCCGTACTATCAGTATTTTCCGGCTGACCGTCTAGCCGAACAAAACAAACGTATAAATAAAAATAATAATAATAATAATTTATTGATTTTTCAGACAACGTGATCCAAGTGTTAGTAATTAATAAAACAACTTATATCTAGTGTTAGTAGTTAAAATCTAACAGAGAACACAGACTTAATAGTATTGTGAAAAGGACATCCCCAAACTAATGTTCAGTGATTGTCCTTCTCACAAAACTTTTAATGATCGGAGAGTCGACACTCTCCGCCACAGTTTTTAGGATACTGTTGCCACTCGCTCGCAACCTTGACAACAACGACGCGGTTTTCTTGCGAATGACGGCGTGGAAGCCGTCAGTTCGGTTTTGCGCAAACATAGTCGAAGCACTGCACCATCGCGGCAGTCCCAACAGCATCCTAAAAATGTTATTATATTGTACGCGTAGGTCATCCAGCGTTCTTTTGGTATAGTTGAGCCAAAGATTCCCCGTGTAGAAGCACTGGCAAACAGTGTTATTTTCACTAACGTGCTACACCGGGCGAATCTCCGGGCCAACATGTTACCTCGGACCGCCAGAGCCCTACGCTCCCTTTCAATATCAACATTGTCCTTAAGGTCGTCAGCGAGAAAATGCCCAAGATATTTAAATGTTGTTACTTTTTTGATGTTTAAGCCGTTCAAGGTAATGTTAGGTATAGTATCAGGGCATTCACTGCCTTGCACTTTAGCAGAATCGTAATTTAAAAAAAAATAAAAACAAAAATAAAATTTAAAATTCTTAAAAGGGACTTTATAGATAAAGACATAAAGTCCATTTTAAGAATTTTAATTTTTAACATGATTCATACTAAGAATCTGCGTGGATTCTGATAAAGCGGCCATTTTAGACCCGCAGATGTAAACTTTAACTAATGTGATTGGCCGATTTCCGCGCATCTCCTCTAACCTCCGCTTTGGTGGAAACCGGGCCTAAGTTTCTCTTCAGTGGTCACAAGCGCGACTGTTGAACCAAACCGCCAAGCAGCTGGTTCTGGGTTTGATTCCCAGATCAGCAAAGTATTATTAGATCTCTAATAAAAAGCCTCGCCCCCCTAATACACTTAAACAGAGTTTAAAACTAACTAGTTCTTATCAAAACGAACGCAAATGGTACGGTCAGCTAAGACAATTTAATAACGGTATTATTAACGAATTGTATTTTGTATTCTTTTTCCACTAATTACGTCACTTGTTTTGGAATGCTAATTTCACAAAAAGCTTATCTGTTACTAAACATTGTGTAAAAATCGGTACGTATTCACGGGGCTTAATATAATTAACAACACCCAAGAGTTTTAAGTACCTAAATCAAACCCATCAATTTCTTACATTACTTATTTAACTCTTTTTACCCGACTGCGGCGAAGCCCAAAAGGAGGGTTATGTGTTTGGCGTGTATGTATGTACGTATGTATGTCCGTTTCTTTGTTCCTCGTAACTTCTAAACGGATATAGGGATTTGAATAAAAAATACGTCGTTAGATTCGCCTTGATGGCGCGAGCGTCACTGGCTACATAAAATTAAAAAAAAAGAAATTTGTGGATTTTGGGGCCCATATAGCGTATTTCAAAAAAAAAAAAAAAACCATTACCATCGAGTAGGGTATCAAAATGAAGGGTTTTAAAAGGAGATTACAAAAATATATGACACTTATATGTTTAAAATAAATTCAAAGTCACAAATCATATAAACAAACACAAAAGTTAAATCATCTGCGAAGATTTTTACGCGACCAACGAAAGAACTGACACAAAAGAACTAAAAAGTTGGAAATAAAAAAGTAGTTTAAAAACCAAAAAAACCCGACTGAGTAAACTGAAAAGCAAATAACAAACACATTTTAAATTAAACAATACTTGGAAGCAGGCGGGGTTCATTTGAATATTAAATTATAAAATGAAAATAGAATGGACCCCGCCTGTTTCCAAGTATTGTTTAATTTAAAATGTGGTTGTTATTTGCTTTTCAGTCTTTTCAGTCGGGTTTTTTAGTTTTTTTGTGTTTGTTTTTTCGTTGGTCGCGTAAAATTCTTCGCAGATGATTTAACTTTTGTGTTTTTTATAGGTTTTGTGACTTTGAATTTCTTTTAAACATATAAGTGTCATATATTTTTCGTCATAGATTCGTCTTGATGGCGCGAGTGTCACTGGCTACATTAAAATTAAAAAATCAAATAAATTTGCTGATTTGGGGGGCCATAACGCGAATCTCAAAAAACATTTTTTTTCCTTTACCACCGAGTAGGGTATTAAAATGAAGGGTTTTAAAAGGAGATTACAAAAATATAAAACACTTATATGTTTAAAATAAATGCAAAGTCACAAATCCTATAAACAAACACAAAAGTTAAATCATCTGCGAACAATTTTACTCGACCAACGAAAGAACTAAAAAGTTCCAAATAAACACTTTTTAATTTTTTTTTTTTTTTTTTTTTCATAACCCTCCTTTTGGGCTTCGCCGCAGTCGGGTAAAAAAAGGTTGGTGACATTTGTTTGTTTGATATCGTTTTTTTCTGCGAACGACTTCAGAAGCTGATTAAAAAAAAATCAACTCCTGACCGTTGAAAAGTCGTACCTTCCATCTTCATCAGCGAATTCACATGATAATACGAGTAGGTTGGGGAAAAAGTTTCTTCGGATTTTTTAAGAAAATTCAAAACATTTTTTAATATAGTTTATTTACATCTATCTAAAGTATGTAGGTACCATTTTGTTCGATAACTTTTTGCCATCTTGTAGGTAGGGACATGATCCCATTGCTATAGAAATTTTGGGACTTCTGATCAAAATACTGCGAGGGCTTTGGCAGTCCTCTCGTGATGTTAACCTGACACTGCCTAAAGAATTCTGAAGAGACCGAAACAGGTAGAAATCTGAAGGTGCAAGGTCAGGACTATACCTACGGCGGACGCATTCACACCTCTTAGCCAAACTCTCTTAATTTTGCTGAGTGGCTAAAGATGTGTGAGGTCTAGCGTTATCATGATGAAAAACCACACCCCTTCTGTTGATTAGTTCCGGCCGCTTTCTCTCAACTTCTTGCTTTAATCTCATGAGTTGTTCGCAGTAGAGTTCAGAATCGATGGTCCTGACTGGTGGTAACAGCTCATAATGAATAATGCCCTTCCAATCCCACCACACACACAGCATCACCTTGTTGCGAGTTAACCCGGGTTTCGCCACAGTCTGTGAAGTGAACCTTTTTCGCACGTTCTTGTCGTACGTGATCCACTTTTCATCACCAGTTATCAGCTTCTTCATAAATGGTTCGGTTTCATTACGTCGTAAGAAATAATCACAAATGAGTACACGTTTCATTAGATTTTTTCAGTGAGCTCGTGAGTTACCTAAATATCGAGCTTTTTTGTGTACCCAGTTTTGTTTTTCAATGCGCCAAAACTGTTTTGTGGTCAATTCCTAGTTCTGCAGCTACGTCGTAACTATGATATGATATGATCTTGCTCCACTTTTTCAAAAATGGCATCCATTATATCCATAACATGGCGACCAGACCGACGTGCATCTTTGACATCAAAATTTCCGGATTGAAAACGCTTAAACCAAATTTGTGCTACCCTCACAGACACTGCACTAGGTCCATGAACATTGCAAATTTTTTTCGTGTTGCATTTCAACCTTTTTTGTAGTAAAATTTTAAAATGTATCGAATTTCTTCTTTAGATTCACTCATCTTGACGGTACGAAAAACAAATGAAAATCACACTATTTCCTAATTTGAATTTGGAATGATGTTCTTTAAAATTTAAACTTTCAATGATACCAAAACCAGCCAGATACAAATAAAGCCAAAGAGATTTTATTACAAGTTCATACTATACTATAATGCGAAAAGACTTTTTCCCAACCTAATATTATGATGAGCAGACACAAATACATCATCTCATCTCATGTCATCTGCCTAGCCCATTCCCAGCTATGTTGGGGTCGGCTTCAAATCTGACCGGATGCGGCTGAACACCAGTATGTTACACGAAGCGACTGCCTATCCGACCTCCTCAACCCAATTAGTGCGGAGTAATCGGATACCCTTTAGTTAGACCGGTTGTCAGACTTTCGGGCTATGGATATGGATAATTTCTATCATCAATCATCAACAGCCTATTAATGTTACCCCTGCTGGGACACAGGCCTCCTCTCTTTGGGAGGAAATGGGCTATTATCTACCAAGCAGGCCCAGTGCGGATTGGTAGATGTCACATGTCTTCGATTTTTTTGGTTCTAAGACATGCCGGTTTCCTCATGATGTTTTCCTTCGCCGTTTTTAGAGCAGCGGTGAGGAAATAAATTACACAAAGTAATGTGCCTGATTGAGTTCGAACCCACGTCCTACTATTCGTAAGTCGGGGCCACCACCACTGGGCCACCGCTGCTCCTGGGCCACCTCTGCTCACTGGGCCACCACTGCTCACTGGGCCACCGCTGCTCACTGGGCCACCGCTGCTCATACACCGCTGCTGATAATTTCTATGAATGGATAAAGTAAGGAACGACTATATTAGAGGTTTAAAAGTTGACTTGAAACGGAATCGACTGTCGGGGTATGGGCATTCAACGGAGGAGTTCACTTTATGTTACGTCTTTTTTTAAATTTAAATATACTTTTTAATTATTAATTAAAATGTGTGTCTGTACCTAGTCATTAACTTGCACCTTACTATTGTATCGAGTCTGGTTCTTCTAACCAATCTAACAGACAGATGTGTTGCTGGGGAGTTTGTTCCGCCACTTCTTCTTTCCAGCTAAAACACTAGGAAGTGTCGAAGGCGCGGCGTTTTGGGGGACTGTCTCTTGTAAATAAGTAAAGTAAAGTTAATGTTACAACAGCCTGCTCACAGCGTGCCACCCTAGCCAGCCAATGACAGCTAACCATAACCATGCCACTCTAGCAAACCATAGCCTTGCCACTCTAGCATACCATAGCCATGCCACTCTAGCATACCATAGCCATGCCACTCTAGCCAGCCAATGACGGGCAACGACTCGCGAGCCAATCACAGTCAAGCGAAGACACCGCCATAACTACCGGATGCCTCCGGTGGGGATATCAGTCTATATAATGCCCTGTAAGCTCAGTTTCGAGGTCTTGTCGCGCTCGATTGTGAAACCTGTAAGTCGAGACTCGGTCCGAATAAAATAATGAATCAGTTCCTGTCTATTCTTTACCACTGTCGTAACAGTCAGAAGTGGGATCGAATAAAAAAAAAACCTACGATAAAACGACTCTCTGCTACTTAAAAGTCAACGGTCACCTACTGTGGAGGACGAGGTCAAAAATTCAAACGAAGAACGTACGTCGATGCACACCGCCTGCAAGGAAAATATTGTCTCCCATCCCAGTATCACAAGGCACAAATTGAAAAAGCGGGTGACAATCTGGATGGAACACGAAGCGACTACCCTTAGTATCGCATCGTTCATTCCATAATTTGACCTTGAAAAAGAAGACTGCGGCCAGTAACCACCTGTGAGACACTTTGAGTTACAAGAAGTATCCATCTCTCTGCCAGCAACGGTTCTACGGTAAATTAAGACTACCTAAAGGTTGTCAACAGCAACCAAGGACATGGAAGGAAGGAACCGACCTACTTCACGCTGAGAGCTGCCAGGAACCATGCATAAATAACAAGGTCAGTAAACATGCCAATATTTGCCAAATTAGCCAAATGCCATTAGCCAAATATATAAGCCAAATGTGTTTTACCATGGAGTGCCCCATGAGTTGATAATTATGCGAATCGTAGACAAAATAATTTGGTAAGCCCGATAAGTAAATCTAATCATAGTCAGTTAATCTGTATAATATTATCCCGGTACGAAAAAAATATGTTTTACGAGTAGGTACTAGTTGTGTACTAAAGAGTTGAGAACTTAAAATGTACATATTTAGTTCAAGTGCGCATTAGATTATCCAACAATAACAATTCCAAAGTAAATCATGTAGATCAGATACTTATAAATAGCTACAATAATTTTATTAAACTATTATCAGAGATATAGATAGCATTCCTGGGCGATCTCTTGCTACCGCCAGCCGATATTCAAACAGTTTTAGACTTATTGGATAAAGTTCTTGACAGATTGAAAACGAGGAACTTAAAATTAAATATGAGGAACTGCTAATTTTTACATATTTCTTAATTAGGGTATAAAACATCATGACGCGATGGCATTCAACCAGGTAAATTTAAGTTGATCGTCTTAATTTCTCATCCCGAGTAATGTAAACGAAGTGCGTCAGTTTATTCTATCTAGTTCTATCTAGTTACTAAAGAAAGTCCATTCATAACTTAGCAATAATAGCTCGCCCGTTTATCAAACTTAAAAAAAAAAAGTACGATGTGGGTATGAGGCAAGTCACATAAATCTTGTTATGAAAAAAAAAAAAAAATGTTATAGGTCGGTATTAGTGATTATGTAGGTACGATCCTAGTTTTCCAACAGAAATTCACACGTATTGCAGGTATTGCACGTATCTTTTATAAAGTAGATTGACGGTAGTTTGCGCCCTGTCTTTTAGTTTAGTCGCGTTACAAGTCAGATAGAGTGTTTATCATGATTTTGGGCTTGAATCCCTTGCAGTGATAAAATTGTTGCTAAGATTTCGTATTATGACGTGTTATGTAAAAATGTCCATGTAATTCGGACTGTACTGCAGTACGCGATACAATGACTAATCATGGTCTTATGCCATGTATTGCCCGATATTACTTTTCACTATGGTGACCGATGAGCCAAAGCCCAAGCAAGCTAAAACGAAAAGCCAAAGTCAAAGTCTATGCCTATCTTAGGTAAGTAGATCGTTCGATAGATGCCGTTTATTGTGTACCATTTAGACGTGAACGATTTGTTCAGTACTGTGCAATGACAAGATGAAAAGCCGAAAAGTAGTATTGTTTTACTGCGAAGTGGATGTACAGATACCTATAGTGAGTAATTGTGTAATCGTTGATGGTAGGCTATAACGTAAACAAACCTTTACAGTACCAGATTAGTTGTGTGAGTTGTGTCAAACTTCGCGCGATGGAAGATATTACAAAATGCATCATGACAATAACAAGGAGTAAAACGAAGTTCTGAATTTTATAAATATCAACTAAATTTCTGATTTCCAAAAATAACCCGATTTATAAGTAAATATTATTATGTGACGTCATGTTTACATTGTGCGTACTGTAAAGGGGATAATGTAGGAAAGAGGGTTAACGACATCCAATTCTAAATCTAACTTAGCTCTGATAATACATGACAGTAGCAAGCTAAATTTTAATTTTAAAATGGTGATAAACATGATGTCCTGAAACGAGGCTGCGCCTGTGGGTGGGTATCTTGGGGGCCAGAGTTGCATTAACTTAACATTAGTACTTAAAAGCTTTAAACACATAAAATTAATATATTGGAAAAATAGAAAAACGTATTCTTGTGTATTGGTGTGTATAAGTAATGAAGTTTTGCCATCGACACGCTAAGAATTATGTGTGTGAGTATGTACATGTATGTATGCGTGCGTCTTAATGGTATGATGTAATTAACTTAAATTGTTTCTTCCGTTTCTTCAAACGATAGTTTGGCAAAACAGTTTATTTATATTTTCTTACATGAAAAATGTTTCATGTTTTTAATGTCGCAGATAATATGGAGTTCTTATAATACTGTTAATATTATAACCGGGTACCTATAAGCCTTACGATTTATCCCAGATCGGGTTGCTCCAGGCAACCAGGGCAATCTAGGTGCGGTAGGGTTATCTCAGAAATGGGACGTAACTTAGATACAAGGTGAAAAATGATAATTCAAATTCAAACTCTTTAATTCAGACAAGTGTCCATAGTGTTAGTAACAACAAAATAACTTAACGACTAGGGTTAGTAAACTTAGTGTTATGGCAAAAGAAAAAAAAAAAAAAGGAAAGGAAATATGTTAATAGTGTGATTTACAAAAAAAAAACTATGATTATGTAACTTTGGCGCCAGGCGATGACTACTGGCGGCAACAAGGTTTAATGCTTTTAACATCACGCATGTAATACCCAATGGGTTAGGCAGAGGTACTTATACTCATGAGTACACACACATTTCGCCAGTAAATTGAAATGAATTAAAAAGTGTTTATTCATGTTTACATCCGTGCTACATGGTATATTACTTCTGTCATACTGTAAAACAGTGATATTTAATTTAAATGTAACAAATTGTTGGTACGTTTCCATCAATAACAACGTCACTTTTACCTACAACTAAACACATTTATTGAACACAAAAGTTGACTATAACGTAATGCTATAACATTTAAGTTGCGTTAAAACACTTTAATTAATAGCGGTGAAGCCGAAAACATAAGCTAGTATGGCATAAATATATACTTATACAACAATAAATAATCATAAATGGAATCTACACATCTCTTGTAATGAGGTTTTTACATAGGTGTTAAAAACAAACTTCCCTAATTTATTTTAAAAGACATTTTCGTGGTACAGCTATTTTCTTAATCGTAAGGTATGTCGTTAAAAACTGTTGGTACTAAGCATTTCCTACATCTTTGTCCATAATAATTAGTACAAGTGGGTACCTACTACAAATCTTCTTATGCATTTATTCCTTTTACTTCAGCTTAAAGTCCCATGCTATAGGGGGCGACTCAGGTTAACTCTTGTTCGTTAGAAGATTGGTTTTCTGGCCCACATTAACTGATATTGAGAAGTTAGGTAATGATTGACATAAACTAAGAAGTGTGAAAGGTCATATTATATGATACAACGGGTTTACAGGTTGAGTATCCGCTGTAACATATCGTAGCAGTGCTTTTGTCTGATAGCACCAGTAGTGTGAAAGAACAATTGAAAACCGAAGATTTCTTAAATCTCCTGAGAGGTCTATTGCCCCATTTTAACTTGGTTTTTCTGAGCTGACTTGTAATCACTGTTTTCTTGTTTCCATTGCGGGAGCAATTGTTCCAGGACGGCCGAATGTTACAACAGCCTGCTCACAGCGTGCCACCCTAGCCAGCCAATGACAGCTAACCATAACCATGCCACTCTAGCAAACCATAGCCTTGCCACTCTAGCATACCATAGCCATGCCACTCTAGCATACCATAGCCATGCCACTCTAGCCAGCCAATGACGGGCAACGACTCGCGAGCCAATCACAGTCAAGCGAAGACACCGCCATAACTACCGGATGCCTCCGGTGGGGATATCAGTCTATATAATGCCCTGTAAGCTCAGTTTCGAGGTCTTGTCGCGCTCGATTGTGAAACCTGTAAGTCGAGACTCGGTCCGAATAAAATAATGAATCAGTTCCTGTCTATTCTTTACCACTGTCGTAACATTAAGTAAATTTTGACGTTCGAAAAGTGCTGATTATCAGCCTAGTTTGAATAAATAAGTTTTGATTTGATATGAAGGAAAAATGAGAATGATAGCAATGACAGGGTAGAAAGGAAGAAAAAAATGTGTTGTGGCAACCCCAAGTAACATGGCTCGCCGTCCGTCCGACTTATAACAACGACCGACAGGCCGTGTCGACGGCGGCGCGTTCGTATTCCACGCGCGCCTCAAAGAGATGTCAGCAACACAAAAGGGGCCCGCAAGGGTCAACGCCTGTCGCGGCTGCGGGTTGTTCGAAAGAGATACCGCGGCCTCGACACAAAGGGCTAAGAAGGAAAATGTGTGGTTTTTACTTAGTAGAAGTCTGACACTCCCTTTCCGGTCTGAGCGGGAGGGGTTATTTGATGATTTCCCAACAGCCATGGAACAAAATGGGCAGATGATGTTGTCTTCAGATCGAATACAACTTGTTTCTTAGCTGATCCAACCCCATCACCGTACCTGTGGTAAAGTTTAGCGAAATAAAACAAAAATAAAATTTCTGAATGACATTTTAGATTTAATTATAAAAATTACAAACGTTATGACTTTGGTCCAATGAAAATGCTACTAACAAAAGAACATTTTGTTTTGGTTTTTATAAAACATTTGCTTAAAGAGTATTAGTATTAAAAGTACTTATTATAATTAGAGAAATAGGAAACAAGTACCGATACTATGCTAACAAAATATAATTACAATGTAAACAAACACTTAAAGTCTAAAATCAGTATCTGAGTCATCATCATCTGCCTAGCCTTTTCCCAACTATATTGGGGTCGGCTTCCAGTCTAACCGGATCCAGCTGAATACCAGTATTTTACATGGAGCGACTGCCTATCTGACCTCCACAACCAAACACCCCCCAAACCCAAACCCAAACCTCCTCTATCTGAGTAAAGTCTTATAAACTACAACTCGTCCACATTCGTACATCTGCTCATATTTGAACGCTGCAAGTATTACGTACCTGACTTTTATTAAAAATCTCATTCCCGACGTTCTCGTATAACCTCATTCCTCAACTTAACATTCAGAGTTACAACAGAAATGTTTTTCAAGGAACGCATATTATCCGCAGCTTAAATTCTCTTTTCGTGCCTCGTATACGCTACAACCAACACTCACTCCCTAAACAAGGTGAGTCACCCCATTCTGGACTATCAGTCCAGCTAATTTCATTTTTTCTTCTTCAACCTTTTTCAAGTCGACATCACGTTCAACCTTTTTCAAATTGACTTTCAGTTCCTCTTTAGAAATGAACTCGGTAATTTCATTATTACTTTCGAAGATCACCCTTTTCTCCCCTTTAATGCGGTCAAAACGACACACAAACTTCTCACTCACCTTAACAAAGTCTTTGACACTCACTTCTTTAATAACATTCTCATAACCCACAAACACTCTTTCGATTGCACTATGAACATTTACTGGGAAAATGGTTACTAAATCGTCCTTGAATTTCTTCTTCTTCAAAATATACTCTTTGAATTCGTCTAACGTAGGGAACTTCTCGTTTTCTTTAACATAGTGCAGATACAAATTGTACGGAGACAAAATGTTACTGAAATCCAACTGAGTAATTGGGTTTTGTGTCAACACAAAAACCCCGTCATTTTTATCGACGACAACTTGTTTTGCAATTTTGAACAATTCGCTATAGAAAGATACGTCTTTATCGATCATAAAATAAGGGCGGTATGTCTTATCGCAGATATGAACAACTGCGTCGCCATTATGATGCAGAAAGTGAACGTACTCCTCCAGATTTACTTCCCCCGTGACCACGTCGTCTCTCAGCAATTCTTTGTGCTTCAACTTCAAATAATTCATTTTTTTCACATTCGTCTGATGTTCAATTTCAGCAATCAGGAATCCATTTACCTTCTTGAAAATTTTCTCTAACAGGTACGAAACCTTTTCCTTGTGCGTAGGAATTCTCTTCAATATCATCACATTCCTTATTAAATCTTTTCGGTTATTGATGGTTTCCAAGTCTAACTCGTAGTTCAAACTGATCAAGATTTCGATCATGGCATGAGTGACGCCGTAGTACATTCTTAAACGTTCTTGTGAAAAATATTCAGGATCTTCTTTGAAGATTAACGTAGACAACTCCACGCAGTACCACAATGCACTCGGTAATGAAACATTCACTTGAGGGTCTAATGGTAAAGATGACAGTCCTATTTTACACTTCGTAGTACTGATACGCCTCAACGCGTACTTTTTGAATTGTGCAACTACGTTTTCGTCCATCCACTGTTTCTTTTCACAAATTTTCCATAACACATAGTAAAACAAGCCGATGTTGTATTTCACTTTTTTGAAGTCAAAGTATGTAGCAGACAAAATGTAGTCGTTGTATGCATCGAAGTCATCAGTGTCAACTAGCACCAGACCGCCATGGAATGGTCGCCGGGTGCGCGGCTCTACTTTTGTTTCTTGCTGTATTAACTTTTTGTAAACCGTTAACGTATAGAAGTATCCCAATGACTCATTGACATCAGGATCCTCCAACAGAAACAAAGGACATTCCATCATAGAATTGAATTTTGAGAAAGATGCCTCATTGTCTGAATTTTGGAAAATAAGTTTTTCCAGCAGGTTTAAATGTGTGCATAAAATCACAGGGATCCCTTTCTCATCAGCCAAAATGATATCAGGAAACACTATTTCTTGGTCAGCTGTAAAATTTATATCCTCGATCGGCTCATCAGGAACTTCCTTACTGAATATCTTCTCGAACCTTAAAGCGTCGAAGCCGTAAGACTTTTTCTCACTGACGATGTAGTTAATTAAAGTAGTTATCGACTTCTCCACATCTAGTTTCAAGTCGTATGATGGTTTTCTTAGACTTTTGTACCAGTGTGTGTTCTTGAAATCACGTAAGAATGTATCTTTATCCTTGGTGTCTAGGAAGTTCTTAGTAGATCTTTGATGGACTGGATTTAATCGATTCTTCAAATATTTCAGTTTATCGATTTCGGCCAGAGATTTTGCATCATTTTTCGATGAAGTAAGAAACTTGAATTTGATGTAAGACTTCAAATTTTCTTTTTCGGTTGCAAAGTTGTCGAGAGTTATACTATCATAGTCATATTCCTTAGAAATATCAGTTTCATCGAACAGTTCGTTGTTGCGGTAAGTTAAACATCGACTTTTGAAAAACGACGCAGTGACCGATAGGTCGATACAGCTTAAATCTTTATTTATCGCATGGAAGACAACCTTTTCATAATTCATATTTTCATTAAGTACCATACATCGGTTGAAGCAATGATGACTGATCTGGCCATCGGTAATGATGTACAGCAATTTAATTTTTCCATAGTCTAACCAGTTTTTATTTATCCACTGAATAATAGTTTCAGGCAAAGTATCATGACCTTTACCTTCCTTTTTCCTGTACGCCTTACGAGCTCTATGTTCGGTGACTTTCAGGCACAGGTGTCCCCAATGTAAATAAATGATTTCATATTCTTCATTTGGCAAAGCACTTTGAATTTCTTTCACGTCACTTATAAATTGTTTAAGTGTAGCTAGTCCATGTTTGTGATAATACGGGTCCCCTTCGGTGGACATAGAGAAATCTTTCGCGTAAATGTAATAATTAACCATTTTGAACTGTGATGAAACTTTCGCGAACAACAGAGTGCACCGCGGAGCACTCTACTCCGCACGCTCGTTGGTGAAATACTAAAGAATTATTCGCTAACACCGGCTTATATGCGGTCGGGCGCATGGGAATTCTAAACGCGATAAGTTATTTGATTATTTATAGATTTACGTGCATTTCGTTACTTGCACCCTTGCACCATAATTATTATTTCACAGTTTTTTTGTTGCGATCATTTTCAGTTTGCAATCATAACCAACAATACAACCGTCTCAGTTTCTATTACTTCCATGAGTACGTACATTTTTGAATGAAAAATCATCGCATGACAATATACATTCATTATTTATTTACCCTACTTACTTACTTCATAACATAACATCAAGCCTCTGATCCCCGAACAGTAGACACACATAATTTACCACTTTGGAAATATAAAGGGTGTAAAAGTACCCTTAACGCAAACGAAGGGCACTTGTTCTCCCCACCACTGCGATAATTTTTTGGTTCTAGACCATACCTGGGAATCCCCTAGTTACGGAGATATTGGGGGTCAAAGTTCCAAATTTTGCACAGCTGTTTTTGTAAATACTAGTTTTTCAGGTTATAACTTTACTTAAATTACCTCCATGATCCGTTAACTATTCAAAGCATCCACTAGCACAATGTTTTAAGAGTGCTACATTGAGTTATACCGTAAAATGTGATTTTTGACTAGAAAAAAAAAAGTCGTTTTGGTGAACTAACCTACTCCAGCATATCTATCCTGACCAATCTTGAAAATCAACCGTCATTTATTTTGCAATAAATATAATATTTCACAAAAACCAAACCTGTTACTAAATATTGAGTAAGTTTCAATACTCACTACTCACTCACATGGGTTTTTAAATAAGGATAATACGAGTACTATGTATAAACCACACACGAGAGTTTTATAATTATTGTTCCTCGTTTGTCTAGTGATCACATGCGCAAATGCTATGCATCAGGTCCTGAATTCGATTCCCAGCGCACGCAAAGTGTTACTGTGTTTTTAGGGTTCCGTAGCCGACTGGCAAAAAACGGAACCCTAAAAGATTCGTCATGTCTGTCTGTCCGTCTGTCCGTCCGTATGTCACAGTCACTTTATTCGGAAACAATTGGGTAGATAATTATATTGTGTGAACCACTTTACGATTTTTATCCTAACCTAATTTCTAAAACCATTTTTTCTCAAATGCAATCGTTTGGAAGATATACAGGGTGTAAATCAACCCTTCACACATACGTCAACCAAGCATTCTGTACATCAAACTAAGTACCCTTTTTTTTTTTTTTTTTTTTTGGTGGGTGTAAAATCATCGAATAACCCCTCCCGCTCTTGGGAGTGGAGGCGACGGCGTCCCATTCCTCCTCGCCCCGGACCATGGCTTGCACCAGGGCCGGGCGCGAGAGGTCGCCGCCGCCGATCGCCGCTACGAGAACACGGCGGGGCTCCGCCCAAGCGGGGCACACCTCCACTGTGTGCTCCACCGTGTCCTCCGGCCGATCCTCGCAATGGTGGCATCCGGGCGTTTCCTCCCGCCTGATTCGGTGCAGGTACCTCCCGAAACAACCGTGTCCGGTGAGGACCTGCGTCAGACGGAAGGTGAGGGCGCCGTGGCGCCTCTCAAGCCACTCCTCAAAGAGGGGACTTACCGCCACTATCGTGGCGTGCCCTAAACTAAGTACCCTTACGCAAAAGTTTATGCTGGGAAACGTTTTTTTGGGGTCAAAAATAACAATTTCCTACGGCAAAACTCAATGTAGCGCTATTAAAACATTGTGCTAGTGGATACTTTGAATAGTAAATGGGTCATGGAGGTAATTTAAGTAAAGTTATAACCTGAAAAACAAGTATGTATTTACAAAAACAGCTGTGAAAAATTTCGAACTTCGACCCCCAATATCTCCGTAACTAGGGGGTTCCCAGGTATGGCCTTAAACAAAAAAATATCGCAGTGGTGGGGAGAACAAGAACCCTTCGTTTGCGATAAGGGTACTTTTACACCCTTAAATATTTAGGTCCCACTCGCAATCAACCGGGCACAAATTCAATCTCCGTGACTTAGATTTTGCCCGACCAGTAAGTATGTAGATACGCAATAGCCCTGCAGGACCTAGTCCAGCAGTCGCGTTTATAACAACGCAACGAAAAACTACCATGCTTAAATACACAAACATATAGACAGTGCCTTCGTCTGCATTGTTACAAATTCAGTTTTAACGAAAACATGATAAATTTAATCACAATAACATTATAAAGGCGAAAGTTTGTGAGTGTGTATGTTTGTTACTTCTTCACGTAAAAACTACTGAACGGATTTGGATAAAATTGGTTACACTGATGTTTTATTTGTGACGGAGTTTTTATCACGGTTTTATCTTCCCGTGGGATAATTTTCAAGTTGTAGCGGGTGAAGCCGCTGGCAACATCTAGTAAATCATAATTCGACGCCCTCAAGCAATAACTCGGTAATGTACTTAAAAACGGGGTTTATCCTGTTATGTTATATTCGGCATCTATGGACTAGAATACGCCTAGGCAATTTTTTTCAGATTTTTCATAATAATATTAACATAGATAGATATGACACAACCTTTTATAGATTTTTACGAAAAAACAATTCATATTTTATTTTGGTAAGATATGGTTTTGAATAAAAGGAATTTTATATTAATGGCACAGTTATAATTCGAAAAAAACAGCTTTAATTTAATACATCAATAGTCTCTCTCGTTGAAAAGAATTGATAAAATCAGTAAATCTTTTCTCCTCAAAAATTTAGATTATTCGATTACCGGGTTATTACACAATATTACATAATATTGCACAACATTACATTGCACAATATTGTTTACTTTTATTAACACAAACAAACGCAAACCATTATTCCTTAATTTCTTATTCCCTAAACCGATACCGACATTCTGAAACACTGTAATCATTTTAATAACTAAAGAAATAGCATACATATTAATATTATTGACCAGTACGGTTTTTTGAGTCACAACTTTCTATTTGACGCTGATGCAAAACTGCACCTTGTAAAATATTTCGTAATATTGCATAACATTACTTAACACAATATAACATAATATTGCACAACATTACATAAACATTACATCGCACAACTCGAGGAGCTCGTGGCTTAACAAGAACTGCCACTCGGGTCGATCTTTAGGTTAACCTGCGCTTGCCTAGGTCGATCTGTGGATGGGTGACCGCCCATTACATACCGAGTTTCCTCCGTGCCTCGGAAAGCACGTTAAGCTGTTGGTCCCGGGTGCCAAATATAGATCTTTGGCAGTCGTTACGGGTAGTCAGTGACCTGAAAGTCTGACATCCAGTCTTACCAAATCGTATCGTATTACCTAGTATTAACTGGGTTGTGGAGGTCAGATAGGCAGTCGCTCCATGTAAAATACTGGTATTCAGCTGCATCTGGTTAGACTGGAAGCCGACCCCAATATAGTAAGGCTAGGCAGATGATGATTACATCGCACAACATTATTTATTTTTATTAAGTTTTCCATCAGGAATTACTCATTAGTAGCCATGGAATCAGGATTTCATTTTGTGCGTAGTTGATGGTAATACTCTCGCCCTCTATTTTATAGGACTTAAACACAAATGTGGCTGTGGGCATCATAATTTATTATTTTGGAGTCAATCTAAGTTGTCTACATAACCTACTTGGGTATGTACAGTCAGCGACGAAAGTTTTAACCTCACTTAAGATACTAGAGCTACATGCAAAATGTAGAACAACGCTCGGATCATTCTACATGACATGAAGAAAAGAACCCTGTGGTCTGTGTATTGTCGTGCTAATTTAATAAGAGTGTCAATCAAGTTTCTTTGGTGACTGTACCTGCATAAGTAGGTACTTTCGATATTTTTCTTTTATCTCAAATGAGTTTTCCATAACATGCATTTTTAATTAGAACCAATGAGTATTACATCGAATTGCAAAACTAACGAAACAGTTGTGAAACAGCACAATGAAACTACGAAATAATTATATGATGCATGAAACACCATTTTGAAGTCGGTTAAAAAGAAGGAGGTTCTCAACTCTGTTATATTTTTTTAATGAAAAGGTGGCCGCGTGCGTGCCCTTGCAATCTGCCACGCCTAATTGGCTATTGTAAGTAATATACCCCCTCTTTTCTTTCGGTCGTGGGTTCGATTCCCACGGGAAGCATCTTTGTAAAGTTGCTTCCAGTTTTGGCTAAGACATTGCAGTCTTGAATCATTTGATTGTCTGATGATTCCGTGATTCGGAAGGCACGTAAAAGCCGGTGGTCCCGGCCGCCAAATAGCGGTCGTCAAACCATGTCAGAGGCCCATAAGAAGATTTAGAAACACTGATACTGGTGTGTGACCTGCGTGGGGTCGTTAGACCGTGCTACCCACACGATAAAAAGAAGAAGAACATCAACATAGTCCTGATGACAACAGTCTAACCGTATGCATCTGAAAACCAGTATTTTATATGGCGCGACTGCATTCTGACCATACTCCACAACCTTGTTAGAACTGGCTGTTTCTATGATCTGTGGGGTAATACTAGACCCCTTAGTAAAACTTGTTGTCAGATAGTGTGTAGAAATAGCAACATCGAATAATTAATTAATTTAAATAATAACCGGTAATTTTTCTATAGTAAATTAAAGGGGTATTTCCTGGCGCTTATCGGTTTGATTAGCTTGTTGAGTGATAACTAAGTTCTGAATGATAAACTAAGATCAGAGGTCAGGTTTTAATTAGGTACAATGCCTAACGCATTAGGACTCAGTCATGGAGCAGATAGTAGGTAAGTAAAGTCGCATTCAGTCAGGCGAAACTGTCAACAATCAAGTAGCGTAAAAATGGTTAATTATTACATAATTATTACGTTAGAAAGATTACTCATAAGTTATGCGAGCAGTAACGCACTTACACACTTTTTTATCTCTTTTAGGGTTCCGTAGCCCAATGGCAAAAAACGGAACCCTTATAGATTCTTCATGTCTGTCTGTCCGTCCGTATGTCACAGCCACTTTATTCGGAAACTTTTTAGACTACACAGTTGAAACTTGGTACGTAGATGTATTCTGTGAACCGCTTTACGATTCTCATACAAAAAAAAAATAAAGATTAAGGGGGTATCGCCATACTTGGAACTGAAAAAGTGAAAAAAACTTTTTTCATCAAACCTATACGTGTGGGGTGTCTATAGACAGGTATAGGTATTAAGAAAATACATTGAGGTTCTTAATACCATTTTTTCTCAAAGACAATAGTTTAAAAAATATAATAAAATATGTACCCCCCCTCCCCCCCTTCCCTCTAACTTTTAAACTAAGAGAGTGAAAAATCTAAAACAAACCATATGCTGTAGATCGCAATAGAAACTTTCAACCAAAATTGGTTTGTACACTATACAATAGTAAATCGTTTTTGAGATATAGCACATTTAAAACACCGCATACATACATTTGTCATTCAAACAAACACTATGAAAAACAAACTTAGCACAAAATATGTTATTTTGTTGCTGCCTTCTCTACTGCGATGGTACGGAACCCTTCATGAGCAAGCTACTAGGACTAGCTACTGTTAAAAACCATGACTCTCAATCAGAGATCTGGCAATACCTAGTAATACGACATACCTTAATAAGTTCGTTGACTGCAGTATAACTTTATCGCCAGCAGTAAAATTCATAGCTCCCAATACTTCTGCCAACCCTCTCATTACTATTACGATACTCATGGGAAACGGCCGGGTGTTTGAGTGGCTCCATTTGATACCGCAAACCGCAGCTGTATGTAAATCATCGTTTATGTACAAGCGTGCAGTGTTTACTTTATGTAGATACAGAAATGGGTTTGTATTTCTTTTGCCTACGTCACATAATATCACGCCTGTAATCCTCGTAGGGTCAGGCAGAGGTGTAGGGTGCAAGCATATTTCGCCACTTGTATAACTATCTAGTCCAGCACAAATCCAGGATCCGTGGGAACTGGGAAATTCTTGATGGAAAAACAAAATGCACGGGGGTAGAACGGGGGCACGTGCTCCCCCCCCCACCCCCACAGACGGTTATGGACTTGCCATCACAGTACATACTTAGAACCAAATCGAATTATCAGAGTAACATAACAGAAAAAACATGAATGAATAGGTGGGTATTTATTTTTATTTAAACTTCATGTACAAGAGTGGGGCATAGGCGGACTTAATGCCAGGCAATGCCAAACAAAACACAAGGAAGTTTTATGAACTGAGAGGGTTGTATTGATTATTTTAATCATTAAAACTCAATAAAGTTGTAAAGTCACATTTGTAACGGCCGCGAATCCTATTCTAAAAATGAATGTAAAAAAATAGAATTTCGCGGGCTACCCTGGATCAAGGGCTGCCAATATTACTGAATTGAATTAAATAATATTCATTTCGTGGTAAGAATGTTAATAAATCTACCATGTGTGAACTCCCAAGTTTTCGTAGAATTTATTGTGTCCAAAATGGCAATACCATAATTTTCCTGTCACGCGTCAAAAAATCTTCGAAACATTTCTGTGCTGTGATAAACAAAAATTGAGGCTAATTACTACAACAAATCACTTCGAATTGTGTCTGACACCTACGTTCTTGATTGATACATACAGTCGTTTTCCAAAATAAACATCGTGTTACGAACACGACCGGCGTTCCGTGTAATGTGTGATAGTTGAAAATCTACGCGTTATGGCATCTGGGTCTAAAAATGATATAGTTAATAGATTGCTTAACGTGAGGCTGGATGATGGGGGTGGCGGAGATGAGCTGCCGCCGCAGAACATGCTGCCGTCCAACCAACAGGCCCGGCAACAGCTCGTCCAACTGGAGGACGACGGTGGACAGGCGAGCGAGTGTAACGCCTCGTCTTCCGCAATAGAAAACCTCCAGCCGATTAACAACACAGGTGGCCGCTTGCACAACTGGCAGGCAACGAAAACTACCGTAAAAGAAAGGCTATCGTTCCTTTTCAACAATGAGATCTTATGCGACGTTCATTTTATCGTCGGTAAGGAAGCTAATCAGCAGGTCATACCCGCGCACAAGTTTGTGTTGTCTGTGGGCAGCGCGGTGTTTGATGCAATGTTCAATGGAGTGCTAGCAACTAAGTCTGATGAGGTAGAGTTACCTGATGTGGAGCCTGCAGCGTTCCTACACTTACTAAAGTTCCTATATTCAGATGAGGTACGAATTGGTCCTGAGAGTGTGATGACAACGCTTTACACTGCTAAGAAGTATGCTGTGGCTGCGTTAGAGGAGCATTGTGTAGATTTCCTGAAAAGTAATTTGGGTACGGACAATGCGTTTCTTTTGCTAACGCAGGCACGATTGTTTGATGAGCCACAGCTGGCTGCACTTTGCTTGGATATGATAGATAAGAATACTGCTGATGCGTTAAATGCTGAAGGCTTTACAGATATTGATCAGGACACACTAAATGCTGTGCTGGAAAGGTATGTCCGTTTTGTATTATTTATTATGAACTTACCTGGCATTTCTAAATAAATAAAATTATACTGTGTTGAATTAATCCACATGATGAGAACAAGGCTTATAAAACATTAAATCATGAGGAAACTAGTCTTATGTTAAAACAAAATACATTTATTACGAAGCAACAGGATACATAAAGTGTCATATCTAACAAGAATTTACTGAGTATTTTTATAGTTCTTTTTTGAGATAAATAAACAAATTAACTTAAGTACCTAATGGTCTACTTAATTTATTTATCTATTCTATTAAATCTATATAGTTATTTTGTTGATAAGTAAAAATTTATTTTTTCATACATTTTTATATTAAAGCTAAATAGTTGTTACCAACTGGTTCACCAAAACAAACTTACATCAGTCGGTCAGTCTTTTTTAAATGTCCAAGCCTTAACATTGCAATAGACTAATTGACAAATCAGATGTATCATAAAAAATTACCACCTAGCTAAATTTTATTCCTCCAAAAGATTCTCTTCTTATTTCCAAGTATGGAATATGCCCTGTACATTTACAACTTTATTTATTGCCTGACTTTGCTACACTGTCATAATTATAGTGATTTTTATTGACATTAAATTAATAAGGTTGTTGTCAGGATGCTGCTACTGAAAAGTATGTCAAAATGACATCTTGTTAGGGTCACATTTGAGTTACTGTTGTAAGGTTAAACATCTGGGATAAATTATTTTGAGTATTCTTTAGAATCAATTCTTCACATAATATGTTGACAAAAGAAGGTCATTTGGTCAGTTGGTACACTGTCTGCCAATACCAGAATACATGTTTGGTAAACTTTTTTGTTTACACTGCGGTGTTAATTAGTGCATACTTATGACACAACATTGGTCAAGCTAGTTGGACATTTTTTATAGTGTTTGTGGGAATGAGTTAAGAATAAGAGATATTATTATGTCCATTAAAACACGAGATTTTGGTAAATCACTTTATTGAGCTGAGTAGCATAGCACGGTACAAAATGAATGTGTCAAATAATAACCTACCCTCGACTTAGCGAATATTTTTAATAAAAGAATATTTCACAAGTATTGAAGGTACCAACGTTTTTCCATATATGACATACCTTCCCCCCAAGTATGTTAAACACAATAAAAATATGAAAACAAATACCTATGTATAAACTTTATAACATACACAAAATTAAAGTCTTATTTTAACCCTTCATCACATAATACTAAACTTAAAGATACCAATTAATCCTAATTTTTGTAACTATGCATTTGGCAATATGAAAAAGTATTAGGTTCCAAAACATGTATTTTTATTAACTACAACATAAAGTTATAATTTGGAGCTGGTTTAGTATAGGGAGTTTTTCCATGGATAGCAAGTTTATTCCTAATTTTACCGCCTGAAAAACTGGGTTCTGACTCCAATGGAATACCTAACATTTCAGCCCATTTTTCCGAACTCGGTATTTCTATAATTTGCTCACTTTCCTGTATATCCGATTGATCCTGATTCATTTCCTGATATTGTTTTTTCCCATAACTTTGTTCTACCGCGTCCCTTTTCTCAGTCTGTCCGAAGTCCTCATTAGCAATCTGTCTTTCGGAATTTAGTACAGTCTGTTGTCTGACTAACTGGTCTATATGTCTATTGACTACCGATCCATCTCCAGTTTCAACTCGATAACTGGCTGGACCGTCTTTGTTTACAACAGTACCTGGTAACCAACGAGGTCCACTGCTAAAATTCCTGTACATAACTTTCTGCCCTACGTCTGTCTGTCTGTTCTTCTTTTGACTATTTCTTACGATTTGATCCTCCCTCCTTTTACGTTTCTGATCATGTGGATTAATAGTGTCTAGCAATGTGCGGATCCGTCTGTTAAACAAAAGCTCTGCTGGACTTTTGTTAGTAGCCGCACATGGGGTTGCCCTTAGTCCTAAGAGCATGTTTGGAATTTTAACATCCCAGGACATACCGTCCATTTTACGAAGTTTATCTTTAACTGTCTGTACCATACGTTCTGCCAATCCGTTGGTGGATGGATGAAAAGGTGCAGAAGTAATGTGTTTAATCTTGTTAGCTTCTAGGAATGTTTTCATCTCAGAAGAAACAAAAGGAGTACCGTTATCTGATACTAATGTCTCACACAGTCCGTGGATAGAAAAAATCATTCTCAAGTGCTTAATGACGGTGGCTGAAGTCATATTATTGACAATGAACACTTCTGGCCATTTCGAATATGCGTCAACTAATATCAAAAAAGTTTTGTTTTGGAAAGGTCCAGCAAAATCCACATTTAACCTAGACCAAGGCTTCCCTGGCATCACCCACTCATAACTAGTTTTTGGTGGCATATGCCGGTTTTCAGAACATTTATTGCATGTCTGTACCAAAGTCTCAATGTCGTCATTTAACTGTGGCCACCAAACATAACTTCTGGCGAGTGATTTAGTTTGAACAATGCCACTGTGCGTTTTGTGAAGAGCATGCAGCACTGTTTCACGAAGCGGCGGAGGTATTACTACGCGGCAGCCTAGCAGGACACAGTCCTCATGCAACGACAACTCAGCCCGATGCAACCAGTATGGACGTAGCTGATCATCTGATATTTTGGCTGGCCATCCGCATAGAATGTGATGACTTACTCGATTAAGAACGTTGTCTTGTTTTGTAGCATGTGCTAGTTTGTCCACATCAATCGGAAAGTCATCAGGGGCCTCTGCCATTAGCAGTATGTCACAGAGCTGTGGTTCAGCTTGTTCAGGAACAGGCTGTGGCCAGCGACTCAGTCCATCAGCATGACCTATCTGTGTTCCTGGTTTATGTATAATGTCGTAACTATAGGAAGTTAATATTAAAGCTATTCGTGTCAAACGTGGTGATAAAACATGAGGTATGGCCCTTTTGGGATCAAAAATTCCTAACAATGGTTTATGGTCCGTAATTATCGTAAAAGACCTACCCATTAAGTAATTCTGGAATTTATTTATTCCAAACATTATAGCAGTCGCTTCTTTATCCAGTTGCGAGTAACGACGCTCGTGCGAATGCAATGTCCTAGAGCCCATGGCAATAGGATGCTCATGTCCGTCCTCCATGATGTGGGACAAGACAGCTCCCGCTCCGTACTCTGAACTGTCGCAGGTGAGGACCAGCGGCTTGTTCAAGTCATAGTGTACAAGTGTGAGATCAGAAGATAGTAGACGCTTAGCAGTATCGAAACTGGCCTGCTCCCGGTCAGTCCACACCCACTTCTGCGATTTGTCGAGCAATCTATGTAGAGGCTCTAATATCGTGGCCTTATGGGGTACGAACCTCTCATAAAAGTTATATAACCCAAGAAATGCTTGTAATTGTTGCACATTTTTAGGTTCTGGAGTATTGAGTATGGACTCAACCTTACTCGGTGCCGGGTGAATCCCGTCAGCATCGATAATAAAACCCAAAAATTCCACTTGCTCCTTCGCGAACTTACATTTGTCCTTATTGAGACGTAAACCTGCCTTTTCAATACGCCCTAATACTGCATCAAGACGCTGCGTCATCTCTGCCATGGTGCAGCCGCTGACGATGACGTCATCAATCAGTACGGCGACACCAGGCACGCCTGCCAGCAACGCTGTCATCAGACGTTGAAAAATGCCGGGGCACGCTTTCACGCCGAATGCTAACCTATGTACCGTATATAGACCTTTGCATGTGTTTAGTGTTAAAAGGCGAGACGTGTCTTCTGTAACGACCACTTGTGTGTATGCGCGATCAAGATCTAATGTCGTATAAAATTTTCCTCCAGATATAATTGCGAAAATTTCACTAGCTGTAGGCATGGGGTAAGTATCGGTTTCCGTAGCCTGATTCACCGTACTACGATAATCGCCGCACAGACGGACCGCACCGTTCTTTTTTATTATTGGGACTACCGGAGTGGCCCATTCTGAATATGATACGGGTTGCAAAACATTTTCACCTACCAATCGATCTATCTCTTGTTCAACCCTAGCTTTAATAGCGAACGGTACCGGCCTAGCTTTCAAAAACTTAGGCGTTGCATTCGGTTTCAAATGAATCGCGACGGGGTCTCCCCGGTAAGTACCGAGTTCGTCCTTGAAAACCTCCCCATACTTGGTTAATAATGCATTCGTTGCTGACAAGTCAATATCTAAAATTTTATTAAATTTTATAGAAATTTCGAGGGGCTCAAACCAATCACGTCCCAATAAGTTTGGCCCTGAACCTCTAGCCACTATTACGTATAATTCAGTTTTAATGTCCTTATACATGACCGAGACCGTTGCGTGTCCAATGACCGAAACCTGTGAGTTATTCCAAGTGCGCAGCCGAGTGTGCATGGGACGCGGCGCGGCAGCAGCGCGCGGTTGTAGGCGCGCCCACGTGCGCTCGTTGACCAGGGAGAAAGCGGCGCCCGAGTCCACTTCCATGTCCACAGGCACGTCGTTCAGCAACACGCGTAGCTTGTAGGCAGGAACGCGCGTGTTCGCACCCTCCACTTTGTAAATTCCGTTCAGCTGCGCGTCAGGCTGCACCTCTTCAGCGTAGTTTACTTTTCCTGATGTACTTTTCTTTTTAGCTGTGCAGATTTTCTCGATATGACCCTTTTTCTTGCAAAAATGACAAACTGCATTGATAAAACGGCATTCACCACCGTGACGATCACCACATCTGTAGCAAAGACGAACGTTTGTTTGTGTTTTTAACGCGTTGACATCCATCGGCTCAGGCGGGGGCGCCGCGGCGGCGGTACCGGCGTGTGCCAGCGTGGGCGCGCGCTCGGCCTGCTGCATCATGCGCGCGTCCCTCCCCGCGGACTCGGCAGACACCATGGCGTCAACGACGTCCTTGTACTCGAGATTGTCCTTCTTCAACAGCTCGTACTGCAGTTTGCGATCGCTCATGCCACACACCAATCTGTCCCGCAACATGCGTTCCAGATTTGGAAAATTACAGTTGGTACTGATTTTTCTTAACTGAGCGATATATTCCGTCGCTGTCTCGTCCTTTGTTTGATCACGATGGTAAAATTTGTATGACATTGATATTTCATTTGGTTTTGGACTATAATGTTTGGTCAACACATTTATAACTTCCGGATAAGTCACTTCACTTGAATTTTTTGGAGTGATTAATGCAAGAACAGTATCGAAAGTCTGAGCACCACAAATCGTAAAAAAGTTAGCTTTTTTTATCGAATCGAGGACGATTCCACTAGCTTCAAAGCAATAATTGAGTCGAGTTACGTAACTGTCCCAATTGTCTGTTTTCACATTGAATTCATGAAATTTCACTAATTTACGCTCCATAGTTCACAATTAACACTCGTCGCCACTATTATGTCCATTAAAACACGAGATTTTGGTAAATCACTTTATTGAGCTGAGTAGCATAGCACGGTACAAAATGAATGTGTCAAATAATAACCTACCCTCGACTTAGCGAATATTTTTAATAAAAGAATATTTCACAAGTATTGAAGGTACCAACGTTTTTCCATATATGACAGATATAAAATAAGACAAACTGCCACACTCAGAGAGCTTTAATGATTACTTAACCCGTCACTTAGTTACGGTTTGACATACTTTTGAATGACAAAACTGTTTAAAACCATTACTAAGTGATGGCCTAAGTAATCATTAAAGCTCTCTCAGTGTGGCAGCAAGTAAAATTGGCGACAGATGAGTTTAAGTTCGAATCCTACGTACTAAATGTCTTGACCTTTTGAGTCTGAAGATTGTGTGATTGTATTTTGGATTGGGCCATATAACATTGGAAAAATTCCTCCTGGATAACTGTTATAATTATGTTTTTATTCAGGCAGAACCCTCATACTCTACGGGTGCACTGCATTTATCTGGATTGTAATATGCTGCACCAACAATAATGCCAAACACGCATTGTTGTTTATATGTATATCGACTGTATTTCCTTGTTACAGTCGAGTATGGAATAAGATATTTAAAAAACATAAAATAAAGACAAACATTGGGTAAGAATGTTGCCATATAAAAATTTAGATCCTGGACATTTTCGATTTTGACACACGAAAGCTACTTGACAAGCAGGCGTATGCCACTAGCCTAGACAGACAGACTTGTAACAAAGTAGTAACTAGTGCTTGTGTTTACTATTTACCTCGTCTTGTCACGTATATCGCTCGTAAAACTAGAATGTCTTTGCGCGTGGGTACAACTTAGCAAGTTCACACCACCTGTTATCGACTTGTCATATTTGATTGACGTTTGCTCCGCCCTACGCAGGTAAAACAACTCTTTACACGCGCCACTGTTCCATAAACATAAATTAATGACAAGTGGTCGAGTTATGTACCTATTTGTGCACGTGCAACAGTTAGGCTCATTTTCCACGACGCTGCAGCTGCTCAGAACTGAAGTTACGTGGTACAAACTGTAAATATTCAGTGAGCAGCCACAATAGGGGATCGGACTGAGTCAAAGTCGAAAAATATTGGATACGTGTTTTTTGTTTTATCAAATTAATCAAAATTGACGAAGATAAGATGTGGTTGTGACGTCATTTGTAGGTAAAAAATGTACTATCATATGACGTTTTTGAGTTCACGAGTTTTCGAAGCACTGTATTGACTTCATTGTTTATTAGAAAAAAGAAAAAATACTTCTCCAATATTTTTTGGAAATCTATCTGACGGACTAATTAGTTTTTTTTTGTCCGATCCCCTATTACAGCACTAGTATTTCAATGGCGGTTCATTTACGGCGCGAAATGCGATTATTGTTCACCCATTGAAATATTGACACTTCCAGGTTGGTCTCGCGCTCGCAATCGTGACTGCAGAACGTGTAGCCCTTTTTTTTGTGGGGTGGAAAATCATCAAATGACTCCTCCCGCTCTGAATGGTGCGGAAAGGAGTGTCAGACTTCTACTGACTAAAAACCACCCATGTTCATTCTTAGCCCTTTGTGTCCGCTTCGGGGCCGCGATATCTCTTTCGAACAACCCCCGAAAATGACTTTGCCCTAGAGAACGTGTGCCCCTGGGTACGATTCGCAAACTCTTATTTGATTTTCACCCCATGCCTCAGAAAGTCCTGCGCCTGATCTCTCCCCGGTCGTGTCGGATTGCCGTCCCATTGGACTATAAACTAAAAGATCAAAGAGTGCACCTGCAATAACGCACTTACTGGTGCACTATTACATATCCTGCGTACTTGGCTAATGTCCGTTCAGATTGGCTGCCATGGCCGTAATTCCGACGGGAGGATATTAATATTTGTGTCCCCTACCTAACTCCTCGCGAGATATCGGCCATCCAACACTAGATCACACTCGTTGAGCTCCAAGAATACAGCGATCAGTGTTGTGAACTTAAGATACTCTGGCGCCTCATTTGTGGGTTAGCCACTTTCTGTAATACGTTACTTTTGAGTAGCACCGTATATCGTGCCTTCCTATAATAGTTTACTAAGTAAATAGATCAGGTATTTACTGTTGCACTTAACAGCTTGCAAGGATTGATAAGGCACGTAATTTGTTGTATAGGACATTTTATGGGTACTCGACAAGTGGGTGCATTTCTTGCCGATTCCAACTTTTAAGTACTACTAGTGAGCTTTATAGCTTGATCGTCGAGTTTGCTTAAACGACAACTAAAACTTGTCAACTTCTCGTGATTCTTCCTCAAGAGAGGCTGAGCTCTTATAAGACAAACAGCTCATTCCAGTACAACACATTCGATACAACACAGTTTACTTTGTGTAGTGTATTTCAACACCATTGCACTCACAGGGGTGAAGTGTTAACCCGCGAAGTCGGCTATACGTAAACAAGACTCGTCCCAACAGTGGGATTATAACAGACTGATTTTATAATTCAGGATTTTCTTGTTGATTTTTGGTCAAATACCTTCAATCATTTGCCCTTCCTACTTTTAAGGAAATTCTTTTGTTGGTCCCCAGTTTCTCGACTAGAAAATAAATAAGAGTTCTATTAGACCTCTAATATACACATAGGTACAGTACAATACAGTATTGGTTCTCCACGACAACGCGCGAGCTCACACTTCACGCACGACAGACCATCGCAAAGCTGCATGAGTTACAGCTGGAGGCTCTCCGTCACCCACCGTACTCACCCGACCTCGCCTAAACAGATTTCTACTTTTTTCAATATTTTGATTTTTAAGTGGGAAAAAATACAAAACCCGAGAGGCAGTACAAAACGCTTTCGATTCATCGCCTCCCGTCCGACAGACTTCTACAATAAAGGGATAAACAAACTGCCATGAAAATGGCAATAAATAAATAAATAAATAAATAAACTTCCGTCAAGTCAGCAATGATAATTTGACATTGTAATATGATTGCTTATTGTTAGCTTTTAAGCATTTTGGTGAAACACTGTAAGTTTAAAAAAAATAATTCTGAATAAAAACAAATGTTTCTTTATTATCCAGGTTTCCATTCTTTTCTGCAAATATTCTGCAATAATTTAAAGCAAAGTATGAAAATTCTCATCTCTTTTTCTCCAGGGACACACTCCGCATCAGGGAAGCGAAAATCTTTGCAGCAGTTCTCCGCTGGTCGGAAGCAGAATGCATTCGACGACAGCTGCCCGTCACGCCAACCAACCAAAGAATGGTCCTAGGCCGAGCCTTCAACGCCATCAGATTTCCCCTTATGTCCGTAGAGGAGTTCGCCATGGGCCCTGCCCAAAGCGGCCTTTTGGATGACAGAGAAATAGTGCAACTGTTCCTATATTTTACCGTAAACCCTAAGCCGAATGTGGGGTTTCTCGACAGCCCTCGATGTTGCATGACTGGGAAAGAATTGACAGTGAATAGGTTTCCCCAGACAGACTCCAGGTGGGGCTACAGTGGAACCACGGACAGGATCCGGTTTACGGTTGATCAGAGAATTTTTGTGGTCGGCTTTGGACTGTATGGATCGTATTTTGGGCCGACGGAGTATGAGGTCCACTTACAGGTTAGTCACATGTTTTTTATCACTGAATTATTTTTAGTTTTATAAATGCCTGGTTGGTCTAACTTCTCGTTATGACTATAGTCCAGTCAAATTAGACCAACAAATAGGGGTAAGTTTACATTAATTCTCACCCGGCTGAAAATTGGTAGGAGTGTCCCAAACACCATTAAAAATTAAATTTAAAAAAACCCCATCGATACGACACCTGGAAAAAAGAATATTCGGGGTCACTAAAACGGGTTTTTCCCGAATTTCTGCAAAATGGTAAGTTTTATCATAGAATTTTCTGTGACAAAATTATTAATAAAAGTCAACGGTGGCGAAAAGCACCGAGTCACTGAAGTTTAACTGTCTTGCATCCCGCAATGATATTAATCCGAAAATAATAACGAAGGAGAGGAACATTTCCTGTTTCGGGTGCTCAATCACCTAATGATCAATTTCCTGACTACTCCACATGAATATCAATCTTTCCTATCATGTTCTGTAAAAGCCCGGAGGAGTTGTAGCTCATGGGTTTGTACCCAACCAGGCGCATTAGTTTGTTTAATTTATTTCACCAGTGATCTCAAAACGGTGAAGGAAAACATCGTGAGAAGATGTTGCCACAACAAAAGGATTTCAAGTGTCTTCAAATTTCCAAGCTGATGCTATGGCTGAGTTTGAGTAGTGCCTTCCACGTTTTACGGAGAAGAGGCTTGTGTCCCAGCAGTGGAAACATTCTAGGTTGATTGTACCATACTTGTTGTAGCATCAGTAATTCCTACCATTTTCTACGTGGCATTGCAGATAATCCACCTAGCGACGAAGAAGGTGTGCGGCTCGAATACGACCACGTTCTGCTGCGATGGAACGGATGACACTTTCCGCGCTATGTTCAAGGAGCCTGTTGAAATCCTGCCCAACACCTCTTACATAGCTAGTGCTAAACTCAAGGTGGGTATATACTCTTTGTATATGATGATACGTCGCGAAGCTGTGACTAGGATCGGTTGTTTCGTAGTACGATCTATTGGCATGTGAATGATTCTAGTACAGACGCCAGCACATCAAACAAGTACAATCCGTCAAAACTCAATACTCTAACTTTATTTCCATTCCAGAATGTGTACTTATTAAAAAATGAGATCATTATGGACCCTGTCGGGCACAGCAAAAGACAAATATTTTAGTAGGAGAGAGGAAGCTTTACAAAGTTCAAAAAGCTATATCTATTTATATTATATATATTCATATCCATTTTAATTTTTTTATATTTTATCGATTAAATATTCATTTAAACTATAATAGCATTCCTAGCGCTGGCTAGCCAACTAGGGCTGCTTCGCTCACGTTTTTTTTATAAATATCTCTTTAATAGATTGAACTGCTTCTTGTGAGCCGGTGGACGTGGGTTCGATTTCCACGGGAAGCATACTTTGTAAAGTTGTGTCCAGTTTGGCTAAGACATTGCAGGCTTGAATCACCTGAATGTCTGATGAAAAGATGATTCTGTGCTTCGGAAGGCACGTATAAGCCGGTGGTTCCGGCCGCAAAATGGCGATTGTCAAACCATGTCAGAGGCCCTTGGAGCTGTTTTATAGACTCTGACACTTGGGTGTGTAGACCTTACGGCTCACACAATAAGAAGAAGAATATATTTCAACTTTATCGCTATAACATTAATTCAAGGTTGATTCAGAAAATTGGACACTTTTGGGTAGTGTGATGTAGTTAGGCCTTTGATCCAATCAGAAAATACTCAATTCGTCCTTTTTGGTTGAGCCGACTCTCCTCGACTTAGTTTGATATTGTGCCTAACTGAATGCGACAAATGTGTATAGTATTACGGTATTGGTTCCAAGCACAGATATACAGATAAACGCAAAATAACCTACTTAAAGAGGTTACTATCGTAGCAAGCTAATTAGTTCAAACAACAACGTTACACCGTTACAACTCAAGACCTTAATTCTAGACATTTAAAGGACAAAAACGTAGTCTATTTTGTATGGTAACTTGTTGTATAGTAACTAAATAGAATAGTGTAGTAGAAATGTATCTAGTTAATGCAAGTATTGTGACGTATACTTGCGTTAACTAGATACATATATTATCTGTGGTTCAAGCCGATTCCGTATTGATCCATCAACGTTCTCCCAGTAACGAGCGCTCACATCCAAACTATAGATTACCGAACCCTTTGTATTATTTTTACTTAAGTAATAAGTAAATAACATTAGCGTGTTAATTGTCTGTACATGTTTTAACACAAGTTATAAATATATTAACCGACTTCCCAAAAAGAAGGAGTTTCTCAATTCGATTGGTATTTTTTTTTTGCTTTTATATGTGTTAATTTCTGTTTTGGCCGAAAATATTACTACAGCCGAACGGTATGGTTTTACTTTCGGCAAAAAATTCTGTCGGACACTAAAATTAATATTGTATTGATAACTAAAACTACTAATCATTCTAATTCGTACTTACTACTAACAAAAACTAATTGGGAATAGAAGAAAAACTGTGTACCAGAAAATACAACATTAATTTCGATAGATTTTGGAAAACTTTTTGTTCTTAATATGTTAAATAAGTATGATATTAAAATATGTCTTTTTAACTTGGCCCCGCTCAAGGAATATCTCCTGTATCGTGGGTGCGTTTACAAACATTTAAACTCAAACAGCCAAACGCGGAACAAGTACCTCTAGGTTATTCAAATATTTGTTCCTTGTGGACCCGCGTCACCGCAAACCGTGCCGACGATTTTTTTTTTTACGATTATGTAATCATCATAGTATAATCGTAAAAAAGCAAGGGATACACAATGTTTTTCTTTGATTCCCAGATGGGTGTGAAGAAAGCACATCGACCTGGCAAAAACCAGCTCACAGTTACTGTATATAAATGCCATAAAAAAAATTCTGACCAAGGAGGTTGTTATACTTTTGTCAAAGTCTCTTCGGGACATCACAGCGCAGGATTCATTTTAAAAAAGGGCCAGTCGGTCGTGTTTGGGTCAAGATCGATCGTTTTTAAATAAATGGTCGAGTTTGAGGATGAGGTGAGGGTTTCGTCACAGGTTTCGTTGTAGACATCTTCAGTGTTTTTATGGTTTTACTATATTATTTACGTTTTTTTTTTGTTTTGCATGAAATATTTGTGTTGTATAGTTTAATTTGTATGTACCTGGTAACGCAACATCCTCAAACGTCTGGACAAAAAAAAGGGGCTAATAATTTTCAAGCAAAGCACGGGAGTACAATCAAAAGTCCCTCGTATGAATAGTAATTTGACAATTACAGTTACTCATAAATAAACTTTTGTTATTGGCGCGAATACCATTTTATTTAACATACGACTTGACACTGACCGGAATTGTAAAAAACCTAAGAAAATTCGAATTTTGCGGGCTACCTTGTCACCTTCACCTTAAAGAAAAGTTGAAAGGGAATCGACTGTCATTATATGGACATGTTATGAGGAAGAGGAATCGCATGTGACTGAAAGAGTGATGTATATAAATGTTGATGAATGGAAAGAGGAAGTCCAAGGAAACGATGGATAGGTTGTGTGAAGAATGATATGAAAAAAAAACATAACCCCCCACATAACCTCCTTTAGGGCTTCGCCGCAGTCGGGTAAATATGGAGTAAATGAAGTGCCGACCCAAAAGATTAAACTACTAAAATACTTAAAAGTGTATTTTTATACAATTGGCTATTTGACTACTGTCTAAAAGTCTCGAAAATGTTATGTTATTTCAAAGAACTAACAGAAATAACACGATGTGTGAAAAAAGTAATAATATCGGTAAAAAAGTAATAATATCGATAGAAATGTAATAATATCGATAAAAAGGTAATAATATCAATAAAAAAGTTATAATATCTATAAAAAAGTAATAATATCGATAAAAAAGTTATAATATCAATAAAAAAGTAATAATACCGATAAAAAAGTTATAATATCGATAAAAAAGTAATAATATCGATAAAAAAGTAATAATATCGATAAAAAAGTTATAATATCTATAAAAAAGTAATAATTTCGATAAAAAAGTTATAATATCTATAAAAATGTAATAATATCGATAAAAAAGTTATAATATCGATAAAAAAGTTATAATATCTATAAAAAAGTAATAATATCGATAAAAAAGTTATAATATCTATAAAAAAGTAATAATATCGATAAAAAAGTTATAATATCGATAAAAAAGTAATAATATCGGTAAAAAAGTAATAATATCGATAAAAAAGTTATAATATCGATAAAAAAGTAATAATATCGATAAAAAAGGAGTAGTTACATGCTTAAGAAGTTTTTGGTGGGGGCACTCTCTATCCTTGTCTCGCGAAACGGCCATTTGCACTGTGTAACCGTGACGTTACTATGGCGGTATGAAATATGACGTCACGTTAAGCTTAGCGCTGTCTTTGTCTTACACGTCATTTAGAATCAGTTAAAACTAAGCCATTTTCTGATAGATTTTATTACTTTTTTCACACATCTTGTTATTTCTGTTAGTTCTTTGAAATAACATAACATTTTCGTGAATTTTTAACAGTAGCCAATTTTTTAAGTGTCACATTCAGTTCGCACGTTATTGTCTATGCTTTTGACGTTTTATGTAACCCTTTCCCCTCCAAAACCCTTTCCCTTTCTCCTTCCTCGTTGATCTTATGGTCGTCAGCGCGACTGCTGACCATGGGAGGCTGGGTTCGATTCCCGGGTCTGGCAAAGTGTTATTGGGTTTTTCTATCACGAATTTCTCAGTAGCAGCCAAAGAGTCTGGATTTGCCTCCTTCGGTGTTCCCAAGTTCATATTATTATGAGTCTAATGGTCTACCTCATCTCTGTCCTCAAGACACGATTGATGTCAAGGGTCATTTACTGATTAAAAGAATCCTCGTGACTTATTGTGACAATACTATAATTATGACGTCACTCAATCCCTTAAACATCTGTTTCAGGGCACCGATTCCTACTACGGTACGAAGGGTCTTCGCCGTGCAACCGTTGACTGTAACAATGGCGAAAAAGTCGTATTCCAGTTCTCATACGCCGGAGGTAACAATAATGGCACATCGGTCGAGGACGGCCAAATACCGGCCATCATTTTCTACATATAATACCACCTAAACGCTGGCAACATTTTATATAGAGCCGGTGTTCCAAAATAAAATTTTAGCCTGGTAACATTTTTCTGAGGCTGGCAACTTTGGCGTTTTTTAAAAGCCTGTTTTGTTGTTAATTAGTTCAAAGTGATGTGATAGGAAAGGTTTAAGTTTAAAAGAGTACCTTGTCATAAATTATGGCACATTTGATATCCAATAGGCAGATTTAAATGAATGCCCAAAATCAAATATGGATGTTTACTGACTTACAAAAATGTGATTATCATTAGTCCGTCTGTTAGATTATCGAAACATATTGGATACCTACGTATTTTTTGTTTTATCAAATCAATAAAAATTTACGAAAATAAAACACGTCAAGGATTTGAGTGGGGGTTGGTCGTCACCAACCCCCACTCAAATCCTTGACGTGTTTCGTGTCACTGACCGCTAAAAATGTTATACTGATGTCTTAGAGTATGACGTCACACGAGTTTTCGTAGTACTGTATCATTGTTTGTTTACGTGAAAAAAGAAAAACTACGTGTCCAATATTTTTTGATCATCTATATGATGGACTAATTAGATTTTTTTGTTAACTACCCCATTGTACTGTTGAATTTTCAACGCTCAGGTAATTGCTTAGAGTTGAAATTCCAACAGGGAAATAAATAATATTTGGGAATTTATGTAGGTGTTGCTTTAGTGAACACTGGCATGAGTTTCTAATAAAAGATCAAGCTTTGGACGATTGTCGTCTCTCACACCTGTCATCACCTTTTTTTGGAGTGTGAGAATTCTTCAAATGACTCCACTCGCTCTAAGCGGAGCGGAAAGGAGTGTCAGACTTCCACTGACTAAAACAACCCATGATCCTCCTTAGCCGTTAGTGTCCGAGGACGCGGTATCTCTTTCAAACAATCCGCAGACCTGTCTCTAGAATTTCTTACTGTCTCTTTTTCATAATGATTGTTTTTGTCAGAAGACAACGTAACAGGCCTTTGTAAAACGTTATGCACTTATTGACATCGAGATATGTAGTCTGAAACTGAATTCGTGCGTGCTTTGTCTATCGGCTGTCATCCTGTCACCATTAAAAAAGTAGACTCAAACTATTTAAATAAAAAGTTTTTCGAGCTTTCTAAAATTAAATAGATCTGTAATAATACATCTCTAAAAATAATAGTTAAATTGCAATTCAGCAAACAGTGATTTTATTCAAACATATCAACTTCACGCTTCAGCATGAGTCTTTAAAAGATCACAAACACAACTGAAAAACCTTTTAAAAGAGAAAATATCTAAATTAATTTGAAATTTTGTAGATGACATTTTAAATTACCAGTGTTACACGTTTAAAAAAATAGTAAAACAGGAATTCAAACTTAGAACTTGGGGTAGATTTTAGTTTCAGTATTGCAACTACAAAATAATATATTTCTTCTAAATAGAATTTAATGTCCCGTGTTACTGTATAAAGTAGTAAATAGTCATAAATTTTTGATAATGGGCCGAAAATAAAAAATAATAAAATATCGCAAAGTCAATATTAGTGATTCAAGAGAAAAAGCGGTTAGTAAAAGGTTAAATTAAAATTTATAGCTTTTTTCTGTATTTTCATATGAAAAATGCCCCACTATTAGTCTGATTTAGTATTTTTTGATTGGGCATTAAAGTTCCTCAGAAGGAAGTAAAATAAAAATTGGTGGCAAATCGCCTTGTGTATAAAAATGCATTACTGCTTTCTTTATCAACTTTTTTAGAACGATCTCTTTGGTTCAAAGGAAGAAACTAACAGTTGTTTCTCATGTGAATATGAACCTTATTCGTATGAAGTTAAGTTTTATGTACGTCAGTATCAAACGCTTGATCAAAGTCGCTTATAGAAATATTCTCATTAACTTCATATAACTAAAGATCATTTTCGTATGAAACTACTGTATTAGTATGAAAAATTATTGTAACTAAATTCTTTAGTATAGTAAAGTTCTAGTAACGAACTATGAGGTTTTTACAGTCAGACCTCTTCTTTTACTGACCTCCTTTTTTTGTAAGGGGGAGTCTGGTAATGATAAGTTGTTTAAATACAATGTTTAAACACATGAACATACATAGTTGCGTCTTGAGCTTAGAATTCAGATACGTCACTAACTGCGGTACTCAGAGATATTTAATAATTACTTATGCCGTCACTGAGTTAAGGTTTGACATATTTTTATATGACAAAACTGTCAAAACCTTTACTAAGTGATGGCCTAAGTAATCATTAAATCTGTCTGAGTGCGGCACTAAGCCCCCTCCCCCCCTGTACCGCGCAACTACCTAAAGCACCGTCCTTGGTAAAAGGTGGACCTGATAAATCATATAGGTAATCACCTTTTACATGGCTCTGTACAAACATTTGATGGCATTTCTAGAGTTTGTATAACCAAATGCTAGGACAAACAAATTTGAACTCTTTGCTATCGATACTTTAAGTAGAAGATCGCGTATCCACATTCTCGTCTCAAAACAGGGGTAAAGCTGTCTCTGTGTAGGTAAATAGACCTAGAACTTTCGGCTCTTACACACATAATATCAAATTTCGTTGCTCGGACTTTAAATAATATGTTTAAGGATAGTGAGAACTTTGACCGAATTAATGGTTTTTTTTTTCAACAATTTTATTTTCGTACTGAAATGTTAAAAATACAGAGTTTAGTGCATCGTTGGCCAAATTGACCGCGACGAAAAGGGTAATTTTTTGTCCACACATTTTTATGAATTTAATTCTTTTAAATATTTATTTAGAAAAATCGTTAAATTCGAAATTAAAACTCGAATAATAATGTGTTTTCTGCGACCAAGTTTAAATTCGATAGAACCAGAAAACAGTAGAAAACTTCCCGTAGATTTTAACAAAAAATATTCACAGCAAGTGATCCCTCTTGTGGCACGTTCAATTTGGTAAACGACGCATCAAACATGCTGTATAATATTCAAGACTTACTCAAGGCCTGTTCACAAGTTCTAAGGCAAATATTGGTAATCACTTCCAAAATCGTTCCGAGGTTTCTACAGCCACTGTCAACACGATTCACGCATTGTCCTTACCCATAGCCGTTAACGCTGATGTCACTTTGTGGCCCATTAGTAAGATTAAACAGTATCGGCCTTATTACAAAAGTGGTTAAACCTGGGTTTAACTTAGACTTGGTTTATCTCGCATGCCGTCTCACTTCGATAATATTCAAAAGAAAGTGACGGCATGTGAAATAAACCAAGTTTAAGTTAAACCCAGGTTTAACGACTTTCGGCCTTATTACAAAAGTGGTTAAACCTGGGTTTAACTTAGACTTGGTTTATCTCGCATGCCGTCTCACTTCGATAATATTCAAAAGAAAGTGACGGCATGTGAAATAAACCAAGTTTAAGTTAAACCCAGGTTTAACGACTTTTATAATAAGGCCGTATGTGCCAGAAAAGTGTGGTCAAAAATATTTTTTAAATGTAAATTGTTGTGAATAGGCCTTAAAAAATCTCCCTTTTCTATAGATTAATCTGTGATAGGCTTGTGGAACGTATGGGAAGTGAAAAAGTATGGATTTATTTATTTTATGTACGGTAGCTATATTTGTATGGGACCACATGCTTTGGTCTTTTTCCTTTATTTGTCGAGTGAGAAAGTTTTCCTTGAACATGAATCTTATTAGCTTTAGTTGTAAGCTGCCTTATTTATTGTTATCATTTTGATTTTTATTCTGATATAATCTGTCGATAAAATGTGTTTTCGTTCTCCCACTTTCTAGCCAAATTCTGAATGAATTTAAGACAAAAAAGACAAAAAGACAGAAAAGTGAACAGTTTTGCATCTGATTGAAATGTCTCAATAGCAACCACGGAGTCTAAATTATAACTGATTGATGGCAATAGATTCGACTGAAACATAACTGACTCTTTACTGTTAGGTACAGTCACGAGCAATAATATGTATACCAATAATATATATATCCAAGTACAAACGCGAATTTCTGGTGAAATAACGATTGCATCTTTGAAATATGAACTACTTTATGATGATATAGTTCTAAAATATAAGTTTTGTTACATAACATGAAAATGAAATCATTATAATAGGCGAAAATTGCTTCTAAAGTTGGCTAACTGTATACATATTAGTGATGCTGACTGTACACTTCCACCTAGCCTGTCTGAGATTATAGGCGTGTTGTTATATTTTCTTTTTTTCTTACTTTTTAAAAAACGTTGCGTCACTCTAGGAATTTCTCCTGTATCGTGGGTGCGTTTACAAACATTTAGACTCAAATACACAAAGCCAACACCAATCATACTGCAAACACATTTCATCGACAATTTATAAAATATTATACTATTATTACCCGACTGCGGCGAAGCCCAAAAGGAGGGTTATTATTTATAGAACTTCGTTTGAGCGAAGTGCCAAAAAAATATTATCTAAAACTGAAAAATTATTTAAAAAATATATTATAAGTATTTTATTATTTTGTCTTTGTATGGGGTTAAAAAAAGACTATGTTAGCATTGGATTTTCAAATATTCTCTAAATTAATTTAAAAAAAAAATGCAATTACAAAATAAAACGCGACTTCGTATAATTTTACGGTCTCGTTATAATTTCATCTATGACATAATTTTAATCGAGGTGTATGAATACATCAGGGGCAAAAAACAGAAAATCTTAAAAGTTAACGCAAACAAAAACCCCGTCAAATGTTTTAATTTTTCTAAATCTTAAATGTTATCCAAAGATGACAACTAAGTATTCTCAAACTATCGTATTTTATAAAAATGAAAAAAAAAAATACATCTTTTATTTTCGTTTGATCTTCATAAATGTTAGAAAGTTATTTGAATTGGTACTTTTCTAGTCAAATTATCGAATGAGGGTAGACGTGCACTACTGCTGACACGCAATCCTGCCTTCAATATGCGTAAGCGATGTAGTTGCAAGTTAGATAAAAAGATACATAAAAAAACTTTATTTTACTCCATATTTCGTTATAGGTTTTTGATGAATTATAAATTCAAATATTTAGATAAATGTTTCATATTTCTCAGGCGTTCCAAGACGGGCAATATTTTTTTTTGCGTTTTTCTTTGTCGCTCATTTTAAGTCTGCGGACACGAAATTTGCGATGGCGGCAGCGGGGCAACGCGACGCGGGGCGATAAGGCAACGATATCTCTCGCATGCACGAAACAAACCATAAAATAATAATTCGATACAACACTGTACCCGCGCAAGCGAGAAAACCAAACTAGTCTGTTCTCGTCGCTTCCGCGTCGCCGTCGCTCCACCGGCGCCCGTGCATCGCTCGATCGCCCCGCTCCGCCGTCGCCCGTTTCGTGCCCGTCGCTATACTGTGCAATGCTTTTGCATACATCGCCATCGCTCGGCCGTCGCAAGTTTCGTGTACGTAGACTAGTGTATGAATGCAGTAGTGCATGTCAAATCCTGGAGGATTCCGTTAGTGCAATGGCAGTAGATAACCCACCTGGTATGAAGTTCCCTAGTTTGAATCCTACTTTACCCCCTAGCTTCCCCTTAGTATACAACCCTTAGAACCTTTCTACCTCCTGACTATCTACCTACCTAGCTGCCATTGCAAATTATGCTCTACGTTAAACGGAATCTTTAATCTATTAGATCAAAATTGCTTAAACAACGGATGATAAAATTGGTCATCCAGTATTATTTTATCATTGTAACATAGACCTTATTGTGTTTGTATAAAGCTTGTTTTGGTCGGTGTGGAGGCGAATGCAGGAATTGAACTGTGTTTGTAGCGTAAGAGTTGTATCAAAATGAAATATTTTGTATAGAGGAACTGATGTTGATCTAGATGTTGTCAATAAATAATAACAGTGTAATCATGAAGTTTTATTTTTCGTAGTAAAACATGTACGGTCAGCATCAGAAGTAGATTAACACTACTCTAATTTTAAAAGCAGGTTTTGTAATATAATCTTGTTAGGTTAATCGTTACTAACAAGATATTGAAGAGATTATTTCAAGGAATAAACTTGAAATTTTTTAAATAATAGCTGTACAAGAAATTATTGATCCGAAATGTTAAGCTACTTCTGTTGCTGAACGTCCCTATTTATAAGCAACACTGCTATCATTATGGGATTTATAATGCGGTAGTGCGTCCTTAAATTAAACCATCTCATAAAACAACACACACAAAAGTATTCTTGTGAATTCATTCAGAGAGCAGGAAAATAAAGCTTACGACTCATCTAGCAGCACAGAATAGGGTATTTGTGGTGGGTGTTGATGCTGTTCGCTGGTAGATGAAGCGCAACCTTTTTTATCGAGGGTTGGGAAATCATTAAATAACCGCTCCCGCTCTTGGGCAGAGTGAAAGGCAGTTTCAGACTTCTACTGACTAAAAACCACCCATGTTTCTTAGCCCTTTATGTCGAAGCCGCGGTATCTCTTGCGAACTACCCGCAGCCCCGACGGGCGTTGGCCCTTGCAGGCCCCTTCCATATTGCGGATATCTATTTGAGGCGCGAGTGGAACTGTCTGTCGTCATAAGACGGACGGACGGCGAGCTAGCCCATTACTTAACGTCCACAGGCCCGCGTCTACGGTGGCCGGAAGCCATCACGTGGCCCCCGGAGCGTCTCCCGTGGCGGCTGGGACGAGAGGTGCTCTCCCTCTCACGTTCCGCCACCTAAGGAGGTGGCGGAACGGAAAGCAGTGATGCTAGCGAAGGCGCTAGCATCACTGCTTCGCAGAAGGAGACGACGACGTCCCATGCAGGTACCTCCCGAAACAACTTTGTCCGATGAGGACCTGCGTCAAATGGAAGGTGAGAGCGCCGTGGCGCTTCTTAAGCCACTCCTCAAAGAGGGGACTAAAGAAGAGAAAATCAGTCAAAACAATACTTGTCTTCCAAAAAAAGTTACAATTATATACGTACATTGTTATCAAATATTTCATATCAAACACATTTTCACATTTTTGCCACATTATATTTTGGCTTCGTTACCTACTAGAAGAGATAAAAAGAATCTAGTAAAAAAACGGGATACCTTACTGCGATTGAATTATAATTCATTAAATTACAACCATACCATCTAATAACTCTCATCACACTGATTATATTGACGGCAATTTCAAATGTCATAGGGATTTGCAACGTTTAACTCTGTGCCGACAATAGAAAATCGCACAGAACGCTCAATATCCTTAACGCTATTTCCAATTTCTATCGCTAGGTATGGCATTATAATATTACAGTGATATATAAACTAGATAAATAGTAAACCTCAAATTCCTTAACTAAAACTAAGAACAGCCCATTTCATTCTGCCAGTCGACATGTCTTTTTGTTAGATTCTTGGAGACTGGCTTGGTCTTCCCGATGGCTGTCAGTATGTCGTTGAGGTCCAGTCTGTCCTTGCGATTGGCTACGTTACCTGAAAGAAGAAGATTTTGGTGACAATGAGATGTTGTTCACGTCATACCTTTCTTAAATTATTCAAAACAAGGAAGGGAATGTACCCAAAAAATATAGTATCACACCTATCAATTTGAATAGCTCTATAACTCCTTACAAGCCTTGCCTAGGATACAAATCCTATTAACCGTTTTCTACACTGAAAGTTTAAGGTTCGCACATTCATAATCAAGCCGCTTAACGGAATCTTAGCCCGGGGTGAGGTGTGGTCACGGGTTATTAACTTGTGATTTGCCCGCTAAAAGGCGTCGACACCTTTTCGCACGCACAGTTTAAGCACGGTCTCAATTTAACGGCAGGCTTGAGAAAATAAGAGACTTCAGTATGCTTTTATTGTAACACTAACCTTTTGCACTCATAGAAGGCAACATCTTCCTGACAGAAGACATAAGAGCCTCCTTGCAGACCAACTTGATGTCACTGCCGGAGTACCCCTCAGTCTTAGTGGCCAGCTCCTTGAAGTCCACCTTAGGGAACAGCTCCACATTCTTCGAATTTAGGTAGCTTTGGAACAACTCCTCGCGAGTCTTGAGGTCTGGGAGGGGGATGAAGATTCGTTTTTCTAGTCTTCGCAACATGGCTGGGTCGATTTCCCTGACGAAAGTTAAGAAAACATCAAAAGATTTATCCAACGAAAACTGTTCTAATACACGTTTTAAACTGTTTTTATACTCTCACACGCAGAATAAGCAATAGTAAACACACTTGTGCAGAATATCAGGAGGTATAGCCGTACAAGAATCCTTTGGCACATGGCAAAAACTACAACTGATGTCGCTAAATTGTTTATTAAATAAATTACCAACAACGGCAAATGTATAATAAATACCAACCAACTTAATAAGACATATTTTAAGCTGCTTGACACAAACAAAAATCCTGAAAGACAAACAAGCTAGCTCACCAAGGCATATTAGAATTGGCCAACATAAATATGATCCCGTCTCTTCCCCCGATGCCATCTAGTTCAGTGAGGAGCTGTGCCTTCAGACGTCGGGATGCTTCATGTTCACCGGGGGAAGACCGGTCTGATGCCAGTGTCTCCACCTCATCTATGAAAATTATTGACGGAGAGTAGTAGGAAGCCATCTCGAAGAGGACCTGGAAGAGATAGAAGATAGATACTTATCAATGTTATACTGGACTTAGCCACTCCTATTATGAAGACCATATTTCCAGCCAATAGGGGATCGGACAAAAAAATAATAATTAGTCCGTCAGATAGTTTCTAAAAATATTGGACAGGTATTTTTTCTTTTTTCACATAAACAAAAAATGAAGACGATACAATGCTTTGAAAACTCGTGAATTCCTCGAAAACGTCACATGGTAGTACATTTTTCAACAACAAATGTCGTCACAACCTTCTTCACAAACTTCGTCAATTTTTATTAATTTGATAAAACAAAAAACACGTATCCAATATTATTCGATAATCTAACTGACGGACTCATTAGAATCATATTTTTTTTACCCAGTCCGATACCCTATTGACAACGTACAAGTACAGGCATTATGGGACCTCGACACTCCCCGGCTATGGCTTAGCTAAATCAATAAATTGTCAAGAATGTGTATTTACAAGATACAAATCACAACTACAACTTTTCAATATTCTAGGAAGACTACCTACCTCCCTTTGGGGCTGCGGGTTGTTCGAAATAGATACCGCGGCCTTGTCACAAGGGCTAAGAAGGAACATGGGTGGTCTTTAGTCAGTAGAAAACTGACACTCCCTTCCGCTCTGCCCAAGAGCGAGAGGGATTATTTGATGATTTCCTACCGCCAAAAAAAAAAGAAACGGGCCAAGTGTAAGGCGGACTTGCACATGAAGGGTTCCGTACCAACGTAGTAGAGAAGCCAACTTTAATCTGTGTTATTTCTTGTTAAAGCGGCAACAGAAAAACATATTTTGTGAAAATCATATAACACGTTTGATCACGTTTGACTTTCATAGTGTATATACCCCCCCCCCCCCATAATCTTTAATTTTTATATTTTTGTAAAAAAATCGTGATGCGGTTTACAGAATACATAAGTGATTTCTGTGAACCGCATCGAGATTTTTTAAACTTAACCTACCAAGTTTCAACTGTGTAGTTTAAATAGTTTCCGAATAAAAGGGCTGTGACATACGGACGGACAGACAGACATGACGAATCTATAAGGGTTCCATATTTTCCCATTCGGCTACGGAACCCTAAAAAGGACTACCTGCCCAATGGCTACAGATCGGTTCTGGCGTTCGTTCAAGCATGTGATTATCACCAGATAATCGCGTCTTCCTTCTCGCTCGCCCTCTAGATTCACTAAAACGTCTAATCAGAAGGGCCAAAAGATTTTATCGGACTTTCCTTCTCGCCTTGCTCTTTGGTTCGCTTTTACCTTTACAATCTTCTCTGACTCTCCACGCCACTTGTTGACAATAGTGCTGCAAGACACGTTGAAGAAGGTGCAGCTGCTCTCGCCGGCGACAGCTCGCGCCAGCATCGTCTTGCCGGTGCCTGGTGGACCGTGCAGCAACACCCCTCGCCAGGGCTCCAGGAGACCAGTGAAGACTTCTGGATAACTGGATAAAAATGGTATGGTGAAGATACATTAAGGCCATTTGAAGCAAAGTACTGCTACAGTAAGCCTGCGTGATCCTACTGATAAATTTCTCTGTTGGTTATGTCTAATTCGCCGGCCATATTTTACAAGGACTGGCGCAATGCCTTCCAGGTGTCTCAACACTCCACACCACATTATAGTAGCTGTTTTGTCTTACACCTCATCGGCCATATAGTGAACTAGGCCAGCCGCGTCTCGAATTGAGAACCTCCTCCTTTTTTTAGAAGACGGTTAAAAAATACTGTTATTTTTGACGTTATCGGTATCACAGAGCAGATTTTTTAAAAGTGCATTTAGGACTTAGGCAAAGCATGCCTCTTTATTATAACCATAACATAGATGATTGACAGATATTCTAGCTATCTTACCGGACAGGATATACAACCGACTCCATAAGCAAGCTCTTGGCAGAAGCGAGACCCTTCACATCGTCCCACGACACCCCTGTAGGTCTGATGATGTCCTGGTACAAGAGTTCTACCAGCTGCTTCTTGTCAGGGCTTGCATGGTTCAGGAAACCGACGAGGGACTTCCTTTCGGTTGCTGGAATTGTTTGTAAGGCATGTTCGTCCTGAGGAAGACAAATCATCACCATAGTTTAAAATCTGCAACAAGTGCACTTTGCGCAAGTGGTTTGTGAGACTTGTCAAAATAAGCGTTAGGTAGACATACTACTTATTAATGTGAAATTGGTTCGAGTCTGTCAAATAGAGCTTAATTATGTCCATGCAATAAAAACCAATAGTCCGACGCAATGTCAAGACGACTAACATATTTTTCGTATGGACAGGCATTGCTGTATTTATTCTGATAGGTTGAAACCGATTCCATTTCGTTAGGTGTGGGTTAAATCACTGTAGTGGTTCTGAGAAGGTATTCTATGTTTGGGAAAAACATGAACCAATCATTTGTGAAACTCGTTCCTAATTAAGACCACGCTAACGTTCAAAAACCCGCACCTAACCAATGATATATTAAAACTATAGATACGTTGTCCGCCCTCAAAAATTACAACATGAAATGAAGCCAATTGGCCACATCGCGCTTACGCACCAACCTCTCGCGCGACGCTACGTTTGTTCTTAATTTAAATCGTGTGTGTAAACCTGCGCGAAACATAAAGACAACAGGCATCAACAGGCATCCCGCTGTACGGTGTCATATTTTCTTTCCCTTTCTTTACGCGTAAAAGTAGTTTAATATTTTCGCCGTTTTGAACGTTTTCGCCGTTTTCGCCGTTTCATGACGTGTCTATATTAATACGTCATTGCACCTAACCAATGCCTAAATCTCTTTTGCCCATAAATATCTATAATTCACTCAATGTAGAGAAACCGACAAAGAAAATGAATGTCCAAATAAAAATTCCTAAAGCCATATTTATTTGCCAACTGAATTAAATTGCTCATACTAAGCCATCAAAATCGCGATGACCCTGAGATATGTAACTCCATGACAAATTGCTGGAAGCTTGCCAGATAGCGTAATAAAACTATTTCCTTTACCTGAATTTCATTTTACATGGATATCAGAGTTATTAACTGCACTATTTGTTTTGAAGGCAGTGTGAATTGCTGTTGCATTATCAGTAAGTAGACCAGAATGAATGCTTAAACAAAGAGTTAAAATTCCAACAGTGTTAAAATTTTCTAGAACACACGGCTACACATCAATATATACATTTCCCGTAGGTATAAGCTGGTCTCGCATTGTAAAGGATTTCCATACAGTGCGAGATCAGCGTACCATATTGCTGAACACATATAAACCTACTATTTAAAGACGCTGCCGTGTTTAGTTTCGTTTGGTAAACCTCATCCCCAGCTACAGAATTACCTGCAACAACTTCGTCACAGTGAAAGTAGAAGGCAAATCAGCATTTTCCTTCACACAGCCACATTCTGCGCTGACCACTGGCTCTGTCCGGTCCCTCGTCTTCCTCGTCTGAGGTCTACGAGGTGGTCGCTGTTCCTCCACCTTGCGGCAGAACTGGGGCTGCTTGTTGAATCGGATCAGGTAGTAGCTGCAGTAGTCCTGAAGAGGAGAATAAAGAGTTTAGGATAGAATTCTCTTTGTGCTATGACAATGGTACCATCGCAAAACAACAGGCTTCCCGAGTGACGACGACAGGCCGTGACGACGGCGCGTTCGGGTTCCACGGCGGCGCGTTCAAGAGATTCCAGCAACATTGCAGGGGCCCGTGAGGGCCAACGCTCATCGGGGCTGCGGGTTGTTCAAAAGAGATACCGCGGCCTCGCCAAAAAGGGCTAAGACGGAACATGGGTGGTTTTTAGTCAGTAGAAGTCGGACACTCACTACCGTTCTGTTCTGCCCAAAGCGGAAGGAATCATTTAAAGACCTCCAAAAAAAAAAATGTGTTGGTTCGTTAGACCATACTACACACTTAAACGAACACTTGAACTTTAAACGTAAGTAAGTACTACTCGCAACCATTTAACGTGTTTGCAGCAGGTGTCTGGTTACGGACGAAGCATCAAGAATTACTATTTAAAGATTTTCTGTAGTTTTTGCCTACCCCAATGGTAAAAGAGGTGTACAGAGCTTTGTGACATTCATCTGCTTTGAAGAACTTTAGCTGAAAGGGTTAGTTACCTACATCTTATGAAATAAAGGCTACTTAAGAATAGAGCACTCACACTTTAATGAGCAAAACCTTCAATAAACTGACAAAATCTTTTCTAAGTGATTGCTTAAGTAATTTATAATCATTAAACGCCTATGAGTGTGGCAGTAAGTATTATTTATTCGCTTAGATCTGATAATAATATGATTAAAAAAAACATTAAAATTCATTCATTTTGGAACTTTCTCGGGCAAGTGCCAAGTGTTATTATCAGTTATCTCTCACACAGAAAATGTTTACTGAAATACTGCCGCATCCGCTTTTATGTATTTTTACAGATCATCTTAATCCCAGATAGGGGAAAAGACCCACCGCGCCGTAATAATAGTACAACCAGGTCACCAACTACCTCCGCTAGTTCGAAACGGTTGTTTAGCGAAATGTCTCCTTCTTATATTTCGCCCGAGGATAGATCGAAACGGCTTCAAACATCTGATTCGATTGAAAAATCGTCGCCGATATTAAATGTCAGTCCGACCGCGAGCAATAACGACTTTAATTATTGTGATTTAGTCTCACAGGCGTCTGCATACTTAAGCAACATTAACGAACTTGTCAGTGATCTAGGTTCCCGCATTAATGTAGCAAATAAATCCGCTATCATGGACATGACTCAGCGCGTAACGACCATAATTTCGCTGTTGGCCATAAAGTCATCCTCCAACGAAACAAAACTAGCCAAAACGGAACGCGAATTGGATAAATTTAAATTAAATCCAAATCCAAATATCAATACAAGTGAGTGTAAAAAACGTTCGTATTCGGATTCATTAAAACTTCGCCTACCAAAGGTTGTGCCTGCTGTAGAATCACGTGCTCCGTTACCGTGTGTTGTCGCGTATCCTATCCCGGAGCGGGAGGCGGAGTACTCATCGTCATCCGCTACTAAACAAGCACTCATGAAGGCGATCAAGCCCAGTGATGACGGGTTTCAAATTGTAGGCGTTAAAAAAACCGCGAAATCTGGTGTTGTACTACGTGTCGCTAATGATAACCAAATTAAAAAATTACAATCGGTCGATGCCATTAAGTCCGCGGGCTTGCGACTTGAAAAACCGAAAGGCCGACGGCCACGTATATTAGTTAAAGACGTGCCACCCTCAATGGAAGACAATGCTTTTTTGCACGCGTTATACTGTCAAAACATCAAAGACGAGCTGCCAGTAAATGAGGATGATTTTATTAAAACAACCAAAATTTATCGTAAGCGTTCTTTGGACAACGGTCGCAAGTGGATAGGCGTTGAAATCGAGCCCACCGTACGTAAACATTTAGTGTCCACTAAGGAAAAGTTATTTATTGATTGGGCGACTTGTCGGTTTATTGATGATATCGATATAGTTCGTTGTTTAAATTGTCAACAGTTCGGTCACGTTAAGAAGTACTGCGATAACAAGTCACCTACCTGTGCTAATTGTTCCGAAGCACATGGAACAAATGACTGCCCGCATAAAGACAAATTAAATTTTATACCAACTTGCGTGGCGTGTAAGCGTTTTAAAAAACCATTTGACCATCGTTGCGGGTCACCCGAGTGTCAAACCTACAAACTGAAGCTCGAACAGTTAATCCTCAACACAAATTACTAAAATAATGGATAGTTTAAACATAGGACAATTAAATCTCCACAACGACAGGGTAGCGACTTCTGAATTAGATAAATTAATAATCGATTACAGCTTAGATGTAGTACTCGTTCAAGAACAATATCAAAGCGCACACTTACGTCACAAAGTAGTTCAGCTGGATTCAAAGTCACGAGCCGGAATTTACGTGGCTCGTTCTCCTAACTTTACAGTAACGTCTTTGCGTAACCTCATGACGCCGCACTGTGCCGTTGCGGAAGTCTCGTCGGCTTCCTATAAAGTTTACATTGTGAGCTGTTACTTTCAATATTCAGACCCAGTTGGTCCTCACATACACAACCTCCGTCATGTCTTGCGGTCACTCGCGGGCTGCAAAGTTATCGTTGGCGCGGATGTTAACGCGTCATCGTCTCTGTGGTATGGCAAGGTTCGGTCTACGGATTCCGACCGACGTTCCGCTGTCGAAGATTTCATTGCTGAAATGAACTTATCGATTCACAATACCCCTGATGCACCACCTACTTTTTGCAGCCAAATGGGCGAATCTTGTATTGACGTCACACTTTCTAGTGCAGACGTTCGTTTGGATAGGTGGCGTGTCCTACCAGACGCGTCATGTAGCGATCATCGGCTTATCGTGTACGAATTTGTTCCGATGTTTACTCAAGGTCCGTCACATGTCATTGGTAACTTTAGGTATAAATGTAAGGGCGCGAATTGGGAGTTCTTTAGTTTGCTTTTTGCATCTCACACCAAAGACTTCACTCGAGACGGGCTGTCAGCTGAAGAAAGTGCTGAAATTATGTCAGACACCTTCACTTACTGTGCTGACATTGCCATTGGTCGCGGATCTATGACCAACATACGGAGATGTGATTGGTGGTGTGACTACTTAATTGAACAACGTAAAAGTTATCGCCGAGCGCGTAGACATTTGAATAAGCTTAAAAAACAGACGGTCACCGGAGACCCACTTACCTCTGCTTTAAATGCGTTTAGAGTTGCCAAGTCCCGCTACAGAGCATCGGTAGAAAAATCTAAAGGTAATTTACTGCGGAAAATAGTAGAAAAATTGGATAAAGAAGGTCCGTGGTCTCCTTTGTATCACGAGTTCAAAGCAAATCGATCAGTGGATCTTGCGTTCGTAGAAAACATTAAAGTAAACAACAAACACACTACCGGTATTGAGGAGACAACCGAAGTTCTATTAAATACTTTGATACCTGATGATTCACCTGATAATGACAATGACTACCACCAGCAGATCAGGGCGTGGGCGGCTGTGCCACCTGAATCACCAGCGTCAGACCTTCCATCCATTGACGAATTTATTAACGTTGTCAGGAAGCTTCCACTTAACAAATCGTCAGGTGAAGATAAAATATCGAATCGGATGATAATAGAAGCATGTAAAACAGCGGCCGACGCAATTTTAAGGGTTTACAACAGTTGTATTGCAGAAGGCGTTTTTCCTCGTGTATGGCGTCGCGGCTTCATACGAATAATTCCGAAAAGCGGCGACAAGCCACCGGACGACCCTAAGTCTTATCGCCCTATAACACTACTACCATCCTTGGGGAAACTCCTGGAGCGCCTTATCGTTCCACGTTTACTACCAGACGGTCCAAAATTTCACAACAACCAATTCGGTTTTACCGTTGGAAAATCTACCGTAGACGCGGCTCTGTCTGTCAGGAAAATTGTCAATACATCTCAACACAAGTACGTAGTTGGGATCTTTCTTGATATTTCTGGGGCTTTTGATAACGCATGGTGGCCGATGCTACTCCTAAAACTGAAAACTCGTGGTTGCCCTAAAAACATATACAATCTTGTTTATTCGTACTTCTTGAATGGTTCCGCGAAACTCAAGCTCGGACATCATTCTATGTCAAAGTCCCTCACCATGGGATGCCCTCAGGGTTCGGTTATGGGTCCGTATGTATGGAACGTAGGCTTCGATGACTTCCTCGCGATTCCGCTTCCATGTGGCTGTTCATTAACCGGTTACGCGGATGACGGCCTGCTGCTCGTTCAGTCAAGTACTCGGGCTGGACTCGAAAATTTGGCTGACACTTGCCTAAAATTAATATCCCAGTGGGGCGCTCGTAACCGTTTGACCTTTGCACCACACAAAACGTTTCAACTTCTTTTAAAAGGTAATCTTAAATCATGTCCTAGTATTAAATTTAATAACGTTCCCGTGAAAAGGAAGCAGTCCGTGTGTTACCTTGGGTTTGTCTTAGAGAGGAATTTTTCATTCATTGAACACATAAAAACCGTCGGTGAAAAAGCTAAAAAGAACTTTTATGCCTTAACGAGAATATCTAAATCTACGTGGGGTTTATCATTTTTAACTCTAAAGACGATCTATGGGGCTACTTACTTGGGGTGTATGTGCTATGGGGCACCAGTTTGGGCCGATAGGGCCACCATAGGAGCGGCACGACGTAAATTACTTCAAAGCCAGCGGTTGGCTTTGATTTTCTTGTGTAAAGCGTATAGGACGGTTAGTACTGAAGCCTTACCGGTACTGGCAGGGGTACTTCCAGTCGATCTTGAAGTGCAGCGCCGTGCTTCAATGTACTACTGCGCACGAGAGACCGCGGACGCAGACTTTTTATTGCATCGTGACCGTGCTAAAGTAGCTAGATTACTTAAACCACAGACTGACGTCTGGGAGGAACTTTTGTCTGAATGGCAATGTAGGTGGGATAATTCCATCAAAGGCCGACACCTCCACCAGTTCTTCCCATCCGTTCGTGAGCGGCTGGCCAGGACATGGCTGGAGGTGGATCACTGTGTTGCCCAATTTCTCACAGGTCATGGTAACTTTAAGAGTAAATTATTTTCCTTCAAGCTTGTTGCCTCGCCTTTCTGTCAATGTTCTACATCTGACTGCGAATATGAACAATCTGCACATCACATCTTATGGGAGTGTAGTCTTTGGGAGAATGAACGTAATATTATGTTAAATAGTGTACAGGTTACTTCCGGAGTTATTTATTACACGGACCTTGTAGAAACTAGAACAAATTTCCGTGCGTTCAAGCATTTTTGTCATACCTATTATTGGAATCAAATATAACAGCTCACAACTTAGGACCCAGTAATATTAATGACAATAATATCCGTGGTGGTAGGCAACTGGGCTTATCCCAGTTGTATACGTCCCTGTGTGCCTAATGGCCTTGTTCAGTTCTGTCTCCTGCTGATATGGAGGGAAGTGAAAATTATGTTTTTCCTACTCCTCCGCTATTCTTTTCTGATTAATTTCGTTGCGGGATCCAAGACAGTTAAATCATTTCTCTGGGACTTCGTCGGGCTTCATTGTCTCGGCGCTTTTCTTGTGGTCGCCACTGTTGATTCTGGCTTACAGGAGTTACAGTGGTTTGGGAATAGTGCGGCGGGCTTGTCCCAAAAAAAAAAAAAAGATCATCTTAATATTACAGTTACCGACAAAACCTATAATTGAGTTCATACATAATATAAATACACACCGAGTTGTAGTAAGTGTAGGGTGTGTATGCGTGTATAGCACACGAACTATATCCAAACTGACTGAAACGAATAGCTGTTACTATGTCCACACATATCACGGCATTACAGGACCGTCCGGTTTCAAGTCTGACAAATATCCGACGTGACTACAAAGGTCCAAGAAAATGTCGGCCAGTTTGAAACAAGATTAAATATCTCCGTGCCAGTTGATCTGTTAGCAGCCGGAGTTTCCTTGAAAATCAATTGTTTTTGTTATACCATTGGCTATTGGATATTCTTTTATGTACATCAAATAACTCTGTCAATCATCGCAGCAAAGGACTTTTCTAAAATACTCTTCACAATTCATATCTCATTTAATGCAATTGTAGAATCGTCTCTAATATAATTTCATGACTTGAGGACTTATAATTTAATATGGCAAAAAAGGAGGCGTCTATTGAGTTGAGGACTACTAGAGAAGGTTTGGGCGCAGAACGTCAGAAACGCAAAATGCCAGATTGGAAATTGTCGGGTGTTAGATTTTTTTCTCAAATGGTCAGAATAGTAAAATGACAGATTAGCAAAATGACAGGTTCGGAAAAAGAATATATGGAGGAAGAAGCCTAGACTAGACAAGATGCTGCGCCAACCCCAAACGTATTGGGATAAGAGCAAGAGATGATGATGTTGAAAGAAAAAAAAGAAAAAAACTATTCAGTAAATTAAAAAAAATCTTTCACAAAAAAATACTAACACCGCATTGCATCGGTAAAACATAGACACCCCAGTTATTGCCATCAGAAGAGGGAAATGCAAGCAAACTTTCAGTTACGCAACATGGCGGCTGTGACGTCAGCGGCGTCTGCGCGTCTCGCGTCGCATCGTTGCGTCGCCAGGCATGGCTCCAAATGCGAGGAGATCAGTTGGTAAACATGAATGTGTGTGAATATTTTGGTAGTGAAACTTGTTTATTGATTTTAAAATACTGGGATGAAGATGCCTAGGAAAATCTAGGTTTAAAATTGAACACAAAATATTTTAAAATAAAATACACTTAACCTATACTTTACAAGAGATGGCAATCGTAAAGTGACTTGTCTGAATAAAGGTTGGTAAAACACATTGAAATAAACAATTGCAATCTCAATCAAACAAGAAGAGAACTCAAAGAGATGTCAGCAACATTTAAGGGGCCCGCAAAGGCCGACGCCCGTCGGGGCTGCGGGTTGTTGTAAGAGATACCGCGGCCTCGACATGAAGGGCTAAGAAGGAACATGGGTGGTTTTTAGTCAGTAGAAGTGTGACACTCCCTTTCGTTCTGCAAAGAGCGGGAGGGGTTATTTGATGAATCCCCCCCCCCCCCAAGGTGTTGTATTACCCAGGACTAACTGCGTCGTCGAGGCCCGATAAGCCATCATCTTCAGCCTATAATGTTCCCATTGCAGGAACTCAGGCCTTACTCTCTAGGAGAGGGATGGGCTATAATCCACGACGCGGGCCCAGTGCGGATTTGTAAATAGGCCATCGCTCCATGTAAAATACTGATATTCAGCTACATACCGTTAAACTGGAAGCCAACCCCAACAAAGAAAAGAAAAGGCTAAGCAGATACTGATGATTTTTTATCCTAGTGTTTCTAACTGTCCACATCCCTATTATAAGCCTGGCAATCATTTAAAAACTGAAATTTGGGTACATAGATGAAAATTATATGAAAACGATGAATTCAAAATCATTAAATTACCTATGGCTAAATAATGTTTGAATGGATTCTTTGAAAGCTGCATTAATTATTGTACTATTCTTTCGATTACTTCATCAAAACTATTCGCATAGACATCATAAAACGAATGATCTTGGCTCGCTTCAATGTTTTTGTCAAATTAAATTATTATTTACGACCAAGTATCTCGGAAACCGTTTTATTAATATACTTCGCAATTTAGACATCGCAGTTGAAATATACGCAGCTACGTCATTTATTAGCCGTGACTTTCAAAATAAAACGACTGTCAAAGCATAGGTACAGTCAGCGATGGAACTTCCTTATCACTGGCATGTTTATTATGTCATCTGTCATTCGTATCAACCCGAAAGTCAGTCAATCAGCCTCACCAAGGGATACCGTGTTACCCAGTAACTAACGTCTTTCCAAGGTTTTGCCAAGCAAGAGGGTAACATAACACCCTAAACTTAAGGTGGTTAACAAAAAAAATTGAATTAGTCCGTCTTATAGATTAGGTACCAAAAAATATTGGACACGTATTTTATCTTTTTTCACGTAAACAAACAATGAAGACGATATAGTGCTTTGAAAACTCGTGTGACGTCATTCTCTAAGACATTAGTATGACATTTTTTAGCGGTCAGTGACGTCACCGACCCCCACTCAAATCTTTGACGCGTGTTATCTTCGTCAATTTTAATTGATTTGATAAATCAAAAAATACGTAAGTATCCAATATTTTTTGAAAATCTAACAGACGGTCTAATTAGAATCACATTTTTTTTTAAGTCAGTAGACATCCTTGCTGATTACATCTTGCAGGCTGGCTGGATTCGGTCACTCAGGCGAATTTAAAAATTATTGGACGTGTAGGTATTTTAAACCGACTTCCAAAAAGGAGGAGATTCTCAATTATTCAGTAAGCTTTTTTTTTATTTTGGTTGACGTGACGCAGACTTGTTTTGTTCTCACTGAAGTCAACACACAGTCTACCTTTATAAAATAAATAGGTAAATATAACTTAGCAGAAACTGTCTTTAGCTAGCTTCCATGTATACATACCTACCTTAAGACTGTAGCCGTCTCTAATCTACTATGTCATATTTAAGACCTCCAAAAATAACCCTCTACTTAATAATTCATTCTCTTTACTCCGTGGGGTCACGTCATTAAGCTACCGTCTAAGCCGGGTCTGTAAGCCGTGTCGCTGACATAGCAAACAATTCTCTTTCAAGCCAGTTTATGACCCGTTCCAGTTGTGTTGCGAGGCAAAGGTACTCGTCAGAGATGTTATACAGGTTGGAATTTTGTAATGCCACCTGGAGGGAAAGTACTCTTAATACTGCAGATAGAAAATTTTACTCAAAGGAAACATTCCTTTATTTTTTAATAGAAAGCAAACTGCATTCAAAGATTTTCGAAAATTCTCTTCTCCCACACCCGGGAATCGAACCGGCTAAAACCTGGAGTTTGCTTTCTATTCAAAAATAAAGGAATGTTTCCTTTGAGTAATATTTTCTATCTGCAGTATTAAGAGTACTTTCCCTCCAGGTGGCATTACAAAATTCCACCCTGCTATATGTGCAGTTATCGATTGGTGATAGTGTGGTGATTAAGACATGGTATTTATTAACGCCTTTTTTATTTTAGACAGGGTTAGTATAACATGTGCGTGTGAACTGAGGGACCACACAAAACTGCGATGCGATGCGATACGACGCCGTATCGTTCATCGATCATTGCGATTCGTTGCGAATTCGCAGTTGTGTGTTCCCGGGTGCCCTTAGGTATTTTCTTTTTTTTTTTTTAATAAAAAAATTAAAAGAATTCGGATTCTGATCTGGGTTCTGGATCTCGTTGGTCTATCTTTAGCGCGATAGTTGAGCATGAGGTCATGGATTCGGTTCGCGCCAAAGTTTTGTTGGCATTTTCCATCAGTAATTTATGAGTAAGTAACAGCCACGGAGTCTGGATTTGTGCCCGGTTGATGGCAATAGGCTCGCCCCATATTACATGGGACTTAAACATAACTGGCGAAATGTGGTTTTACTATTAGGTACACCTCTGCCTAACCCTTCGGGGATAACAGGCGTGATGTTATGTTATGTATAATCAGGATTAGTAATTTTCCTTTCGCAAGGTATTTCTTGAAGATATCCGTTTTTCGAATAAATAAATAAATAATAAAGTCTTTATTGACAAAGATCAGTGTAGCTCTGTCTCTTGTACTAGGAGTTCCTAGAGCCAGACCTCTGAATTTTATGTCATTATGCGATAGACAAAAAGTAGATACATTACATGTTTTATGCATGCTTTAAAACTTTTACAAACAAAAAAAAAACGAATGGGAGAATAAAGAAAAACGAATAAAAACATGTGAGTTATATGAATGAACGTAGATTTTCTAACTTAGCACTTGTAATATCCACCCGTACATTGGAGCAGTAGAGTAAGTCGCTAAGCGAAAAATAAACATGGAGCCGGGTCACTAAATATTAGCACTAGAACGTTTGGGCAAACTTTCGATGCAGTCGAAGCCGAAGTAATAAATAATTCTAATAAACTGCTGTAAAACTTTGCGAAAACCATCTCTCTCTCTCTCTCAGACGAAAGTGTTGAAAAATCCAAAAGCCAATCTTTATAACACAAAAGAGGCTCGAGTTTATGTAGTGGAACACACTATTATACACGTCTGAACGGCCACTCTCCGGTAGGGCTGCCGCGCGGCCGGTATTCAATCAAAACAGCCTGATTATAGGGCTCCGCGGACGAGCGAATTTTGTTGGAGGACATTTTTTGTCCATCAATCTAGTTAACTTACCAACCATGCTTAGGAATCAAAAGTAAAAGTTTTGAATATCAAACGTGGACGGCTGTACCTAAGAGTAGAGGGAGAGGTGTGAAGATGAAACGGCTAGAAAAGGTAATGAAGTGATGACTCAGAGAAAAGTATGTTAGCTATTTAAATACATTTATAACTAGTTTCAAGATATTTACAGTATTTTATAAGAATTACAGAATTGTTTTGTATAAAAAAGTAAGTTATTTGATTTAGTTGCAATGCTAAAATGGCCCCAACGATTATTGGAATGACAGTTGAGTACCACCTACTGCAGTCCAGCAGGGCTATTGCGTATCTTTTAAATGACAGTGGCTAACCTATAGTGCCTTTCAATTACTGTCAAATGGTCCCATTTTGTACTAAAACATAACCAATTTGACAGTTAATCCATAGACAATATGATAGCCACTGTGATTTAAAAGATACGCAATAGCCCTGCAGGTCAGGTAATCTTCAAGTAAATTATCCTAACGTTATGTCTATGGTTCACATATCTCATTTGACAGTTCCCTCCCCTCCCGCCTTCCGTACTTCTGTATCTAAGACGCCATGTTTGTTGGTCTGTCAAAACTTTTGAAGTTTATTACAGTGATTACAGTTTCAAAGTTGATCGAGTTTAGTTCTGCGTTGATTTATTTCCGTAACTTATTCTCTCAATTTCTGAAGCTGTAATATTATCGTGCAACATGTACAACAAGTGCTGTGTTGTGACCTGTGCTAGTAGACGAAATGACGTCAGTTTTCATATGTTTCCAAAAAGTGAGATAGGACTCAAAAAATGGTTACAGTGCATTAACTGCGAAAGATTGCGAAGCTTGAGCTTCCAAAAACTTCGCAAACAGAACAGAAAGACCTACCCTTCAGAACATGCTGTGAGATTTTTTGGAATCATAATAGAAGAAGCAAACAAATACTTAGAAAATCAACCTGAACGGAGTCCTATTATAAAAAGTATTAAAAATCATATTAAATCTAAGAATTGCATAGGGATGCTGTTTCTGAATGCTTTCTCGCATTAACCTTAAGATTGGCAGTATTTAATTGGTGCAATGTTATTAATAAAAATTAAAAGGTACAGATGTCTTCAGACTGGCAAATAAACCTTCGTTACCTCAGATGCAATGAAAAATTTAAATAAATTTAAAACAAAATTAAAAAATAAAAAGAAATGAAAGTCTAAAAGAAGTTTTTTTTTCCCTAACATTCCCTTTCTAACATAATCTTAGAACATATTGCAATATTTGCAATAGCATTGCAATTATTGCAATATGTTCATAAAATGAAACTAAAAAAATTACCAATGCCTAGCAAGAAAACCGTGTAGGCTGAATCCGTACCACGCCATTGCATAAAGTTTCGCGCCGGAATTAAAAAAAAAAAAGCTGTCAAACATGATATGTGAACCTTAGGCGAGTCGATTTTTCTCTATGAGAGTGCCCTGTCTGAAGTTAATTGGTCTGTACTGCAGTCTAATAAAGAGGCTCTACAAGGTCCAAGGCTCCATTTTAGCAACATTCTTTTCTGAACTTTGAAAGTGTAAGGAGCTCTAAAATACCTGTGTAAGTACTGTGAATTGTATTATAAACTTGTAAATGTTATGCTGTAGCTATTTATTCTGTGCTTATTTTGATGTTCTGAACCCAGTAAATAAATCATTCTTTAATCTGTTCAACTAAAAGCTTATATTTCCCTTTTGCTCTTGCTTGTCCTAAATTTAAATAAAACGACTAAAACTGCCGCAAACAAAAATATTGGAAAGTCCTCGTAACAGTAAAACTAATATAAATAATATAATTAACTTATTTTTTCTTTCTTTAACTTCTGGCATCTTTGTATTTACTGTACTTATTCCCAAAGCTACCCACTGTCGTTAAAAGTGTTATTTCTGCACGAGTATTGTTATTTATATGTTATATTTTAGTTTTTTTTTGCATGCTGTGTCTATCGCACCATATTGTACACTATGCTTGTACCTTATTGTTTGTATTATTAGGATAAACAGTGTAACAGTTGTAGATGGGCCAATAAATAAATAAAATGCCACGTCGAATCAACGCACAGTGAATCGACACATCAAATCATGGGTAGTCTTTTTATTCCTCAAATCGAAGAATATATTCTGTCGTGAATACTCGTACAAAGTCCCTCGTCTGCGCAGACCTTATGACATGATTTGTCCGGACGCGGGTGGAAATGAAACGTCCGGTCAATTCGCACTGATGCAGCTGCCAATCGATGCTTCCAATTCAGTGAATTGCTTTCATTCGAAAATTTCTACAGTAGATATTATGTACTTTAGACTTAAGGCATCCTTGACCAGCCGTCGGGTCTGCGGGTTGTTCGAACAGGCTAAGAAGGACCATCAATGGTTTTTAGTCAGAAGAAGTCTGACACCCGCTACCGCTTTGTCCAGAGCGGGAGGAGTCATTTGATGATTTCCAAAACTCCAAAAAAATAATGGCATCCTTGACCAGTATTGAAGTTGAAGCTACAAGCCCATCAATTAAAATAAAATAAAATAAAATAATTAACTGAAAAGCAACCGAGGTTTGTAGGGAGTAAGGTGATACGCAGTGATACCTATATCGCTCAGCACAGTGGGGATATCATAACGTCTAGGAGTAGGATTGTTTCAATAACATTAAAACAATCCTACTTTAGGATTATTATTTATATATTTTCAATCATATCAGATTTATAGCATCCATAGATTAATAATTAACATAAAAGTATGTTAGTTACACATGTAGGTTGGACAGCGAATTTAAAATCAGGCAATCAAACTTGCCGTGCACCTTTTTGTCGGCGTTTTATAAGTGCCCATGTAGGCCTATGTGAAATAAAAATATTTCGATTTTTTTTTTGCCCCATGAGGTCATGTCATGGTCGGTCACAGATATCGAAATCACTCTTGAATACTTCCGTTTCCGCCAGCCCTAACTCCCATCCGCTGCTGCCATAAATAAGGTCATGAACTCCCGATACCTCCTCAGTCTTACATTCTCACACACCATGACCACGCTTTATGTAAATAGGGTAAATGGCTGTTTGATCAAGATTAGGGTTTTTTTCTTAAGCCAATGATGTGCGCACCGCCGCGCGCCGGAACAATTTATTGGGGTAAATAAATAACGAGTCATGTTTCCGTAAACTTACCAGAAAAGGTTACCATCATACATTCTGAGGATGTTAGTTGATTTACAAATCAGGTTTTTGTTTTTTTTAATAAATTAGTTTGATGATGAGATTCATACAAATACAATTGGAAAATAAGCTTGCGCACGTTTTAGTTTTTAGAAGTAAAGCCTGCTTTTTACTGCCGTCGATCTAGCAAAACTCATTCTTTATATATGTATATAATTCTATTGTACGTGTGTATATCACTGAACTCTTCCTAAACGACTGGACCGATTTTGATGAAAACTTTTTTCTGTTCAAGTGGATTCGAGAATGGTTTAGATTTACAATTGGACTCGGTTGGCAGCGCTGCTGTCCGGGCAGGACGACGTCTGCCAGGTCCGCTAGTTAGTTATAATTTCTTTATGTAAGTAATTGCCAATATTAGATTACCAACATTATTAGTCGATAAAAATCTACACAATACAAAAAAATCTACCGTATGACAGTTATCGGAACCCTATAGTTCTAGAACCATTTCCCCCAAATCAAGCCGCCTGTTAAAAAAAAAAACATCACAACTTATTCCTCACAAACGAGGTATAGAATTCATTTGGTATTCAACAAACAGAACTATGCAGGGAGTCGGAACATTTGGTTCAAATTAAAACTTTTCAGCCGGCATTCCGACACAAACGAGTGCTGCCGGAATGTGGGGCGTGCGTGTGAGTATGTTGATTGCTTGTACGACGCAGACAGGTACGTAAGAATACTGTAAAGAAGGTATGTTTTGTTAAACGAGGCCTAAGTTGATGGACTGTGGGATGTTCGAAAGAGATACCACAGCCTCGACACAAGAAGGCATATTGGTGGTTTTTAGTCAATAGAAGTCTCATACCGCTCTGCCCAGAGCGGGAGGAGTTATTTGATGACTTCCAACGCTTCAAAAAAAAAGGATAATATGCTGTAACGATGTGTTATATGATTTGCATCCGACCGAAAGTTTTATAAATTTTAATAATTACGTATACGTAATTACGTTTTTTATTGATGTTTTTTTTAGCCAATTACATACTGATACACAGTGATTTTCATATTCAGGGTTTTATTCCCCTTACTTAGTCTCGGCTGTCCGTCCGTCCGTCTGTCTGTCAGCGGGCTGTACCGATGCTATATGATCCGTAATAGCTATACGTAGACAATTGATTTTTTTACAGAATGTGTATTTCTGTTGCCACTCTAACAACATGTAATCAAAATAAAATTCAAATAATGATAGGGAAACCCTTTTTATTTGGGGGGGGGGGAATCATCATATAACCCCTCCCGCTCTTGGGCAGAGCGAAAGGGAGTGTCAGACTTCTACTGACTAAAAACCACCCATATTCCTTCTTAGCCCTATATGTTAAGGCCGCGGTATCACTTACAATATCCCGCAGCCCCAGGGAAACCCTTCATGCGCAAGTCTCACTATTAAATCTCGGCATAGGCCGTAGCGCTGGTGTCGTAGGCCGTAGCTGTTGCTACGCTTTTCGTAGCAGGTCGCAGTCCGTAGGCATTTAAAACCCGCTGCTACTGTCTAAGCCCATAATTTTTTGACGTGTTTTGAGTTTTTTTACCCTCTAAATGGGCAAGGAACGAGTTTAGTAATTATTTAAGAAACGAAAAGGACATGCACTGTACTTAATAGGTTCATAGTACGAGAGCTTTACTGGTAAGGCTCTTCAGAATGGTCAGGTGCGTAGTACCGCGGCGTGTGTGTACGACTGGATGTGCGAACGTGAATGAAGCGAAAAGAGTAAGGATCGTAGCAGTTGCCATTCTGAAATAAAAGACAATTAAGTACCGAAACTCGTACCAAGAATTCTCGAGTTTCAAGATCAAAATGTTTTAGTAATTATTTTCATAATTTTTTACGACATTATGCGGCTGGGATTTGATTTATGAAGAAGGAATTTAAATTAAAGTATAAAAGTATGAATATTGTTTTACTCCCTATACATGGCGTTCACATAACCAGTTCAAATGTGATTCTGTTAGATATGTCAGTTGATTTTGGCAGTTCGACTGACTTCGCATCGTAGAGGTTTCCCTACAATACCTAGTTGAAAAAAAAAATTGATGTGACATCAAAACAAAGTTTGATGTTGACACAGTTCGGTACGGGATTCCATATATCCATGAACAAGATCTTTTCTGCCTGCTCCCATGGGGAAAAATGCGTGAGTTTACATATACATAAAATAATAAAACGTTAACAAGATAACAGAATTTCGTGTCAGTCGGACATGAAAGTCTGTAAACTAGCTCCCAGTACAAGCTACACACAAAGCACAGTCCTTGTCACGCCGCACCGGCCGCTGTGCGCCGTGTTAACGTGACCATTACGTGTCGCCACTAACAAGTGATGTGCTCTGACGTGTCTCACGTCACTTGCTAAGGACAAAAGCACACGAGTGTGTTGTTGTAGGTAGGTACTGCGGACAGAACATGAGCAATGTACGTGTGTTCTAAACAAGGGGGCTTGTGGAATATTAAACCAGCTTTAATAAAGCAACTTCCCATAATTTTCCTGATCAAACTACGATTTTGTCACTACCATAATGTACTTTTTTTTAAATAAACTTGTAAATAAAGTTGTACATCTTTTTGTAAATAAAGTTGTAGATCTTTTTTTTACCTAAAACTAACTTTGTTCAATAGGACTTAGAAGTTTTTCCGGAAATCGAGATAAATCGTTTATCACCCTTAAAACTCCCCAGACCCAAGTCTCAGATCGACCGTAAATTATTTTTCCTTTAATTTTTGTTATATTCTCTTCCTTTTCCATTGGGTTTCGTCCTACTATAATTTTGTTTGGTTTCAGTAATTATCTACCCTGGTCTAAAAAACAAAACGCATTATAAAAGAATCTTAGAATCCCAATCTAAAACTGCATTTTTACATTAGTTCCGTAACCTTTTGTACCTACCCTGTATTTTATTAGAGACATAAAAACCTCTAATCCACCAAAAATACGAAATTACGCCTGGCACACATCCTTGCAGCAGTAACTACAAATTACGACTGACACAAAATTCACGGCCGACCCTGGACAGCTGCTTACCCCCGAGAGGCGAATAAGCGTGAAAAATACTTCCTTTCCGCTAACGAGGCTGGCACGAGTCCACACCGCACTAACATAACTCAATGATAGCAAAGTGCACCTCTCTGGGGAGACAGCCTCTAGCTTAGTAGCTATTGAACGTATTTTCGAATAGAATTTTTTATTTATTTTTATATTTTGCCCTACACTAGGAATTTCTCCTGTATCAAATAAAAAATAATAATTGTCACCTACTTACCTCCTCCCCGTTTTTCTACTTTAGCTCAAGTACACCTTCTCGTATTCACATTTCCCCTGAGATTGCCGACTTCCCGTGCTAAATAAATTCCAATAAAGATTCCTCATTTCGACATAAGATATACGAGGATTTTAATTTGTCTGTACTAAGCGACTTGGTTTTATTTTAGGAATGGCTGCAAAGCTTATGATGCCGTTTGCAAAGACAGAGCTTAGCTATAGAAAATTTCTATGAATTGTAACAAAATTTACGATTATTATAATATAAATAAATAAATAAAAAAAATATATATTAAGTAAAGAAGTATGTTTTAAACTCGCAAGTGCAGAAAACCAGTTTCAATTCAGATCGACTTTGATTTATATATTACCTATATTTAACACTGAGCAAATCCGTCTTTATAAAGTAATGGCAGCGTCCGCAGTCACTTTGTCGGTTAAGCTCGGGTGTCCACAGTCCGGTTGCCTCTAGAGGACAATTGGTTAGGCCGCACCATTGCAGTTACTTCAATCTAGTAAAGAAGGTCAGTGTCCGGTGCGTAGCGTACGTAAAATACAGGTAAAAAAAATACTTTTTATATACAGACACAAGCACATCAATCAAGCTACAACAATCGGTAAAATTCCATAACAGATTTAAACTTTATCTTTAAAGCATAAGGTTTATCAAAAAAAATACAATTCTGGGTAGCTTGGTGTACTATCAGCTGTCCATAAATGGCTTCAGTGCTTCTTGTAATACCAAAACCTTCACAATAAATAACCAACAAAGCAAACAGTAATACTAAAAAAAACAAATTTGATTATAATTTTATTATTTCATTAATTAATATGTCACATAAAGTGGACTTTAATGGTTTTGACCTAAAACATTAAAGAAACTAGACATCCAATTATCTGAGTCGCTCACTGGAAACAACTGTCCCCAATTCGAAATACCAAATGGGGCTTTGGATGCTTCCGTACTTGGGTTTGTAGGTTTCGGCGCTTCCGAACTTGGTTTTGGCTCGACAGCTGCTGCTGTAGATTCCTCGTCATCGGTGTCCCGTTTCATTCTAAACGAAGCCGAATGAATAGAGCCGATCAGGCAGACGAAGGAAAGGGTTGTAAGGAAATGCATCTGAAAATATTAAAGTTTTAAAACTAATTAGTACATACAGCTCTTTAGAAACAGATTCTGTGAGAAAAGGAATTAAGATATTTGGAGATGTTTCAAAATGGGCCAGGTATATACAGCAAATGCAGTGGACCTCGAAAAATCGTGGAGTTCGAGAAAAATACAGATAAATTGCATAAATTCATATTTTTCCTGTAAGAATTTGATATTTATCAATTATTTTTATCGACTTTCAATATGGCGTCTCGCCAATTAGGTACTCTGTGGTAAAAAACAATAACAGTAAAGCATCAAGGAATTCATATACTAACTGGAATGTGAACGTGCAACACAAAAGCGTTCCGAGTGAGATTACGTCGAAAGTAGATTTCATCTCATAAGTAAAAAAGAATTGGATACCCTATTAGAAAGAGATGACAACTACTTTCGAGGTAATCTCGCTCGGAACGCTTTTGAGTTGCACGTGCACTTTCCATTTAGTATATAAGTTCCTTGGATATGAGAGAAATAAACATGTCAAATTGAAACCAAATGCGGGTTTTTGTTGTGTGTTGCTATTTCAAGTGTATATTCTTATGCTTTACTACCAAACAAAGCCAATTCAAAGTACCAAGACCTGGCCATATCTAGTCCATACATTTTGAAACATCTCCTTTCCTGAACATGACGCACACAACTGGCGATTAGAGAGGTGACAGGTGTACGTTTTAGAACTTAAACCTAACAACTTAGATACTTTCTTGGACTGAAAAGTACGAAACAGAGATTGTTATACATTTGAAGTTGGAGTTTATTATCGAAACGAAAATACGAGTAATCATTAACTGGTTGTGTTTAGTTAGTAATAATACGAGTATTTGAAATCTACTGAATAAGCTATCCTGCTAATATCATAAATGCGAAAGTTCGTGAGAAGGTATGTGTGGATATATTGATGAATGTTTGCTACTCTTTCACGTAAAAACTACCAAACGGATGTGGATGAAATTTAGAAAACAGATAGTTTATAACCTGGATTAACACATACGATACTTGTTATCCCAGTACTATAATCCCGTGGGACAATTATCGAACTCCACGCGGCCTAAGCCGCTGGCACAAGCTAGCTTTATATAAAGTAGCTTACCAATTTATTAAGTCAATTTCTTTCCTTATGTCGTTCCTTTTCAAGGCAGGGTATACAAAAGTTGACCACTGACTATACCTTGGTACCTAAAACCCATATTTCACAAGTAATGTGTTAATATGTTTGAGTAGCAACTCCCATTTACTAGCAGACCTTAGGAAATATGGCAAACTGAGAAAAATGGTAAAAACCTAATAACACTCTGCCTTTGCCAAATGTTTTTGAGTTTTTTAAAACCACACACGATGTCTGAATAAGGGACACAAAGCCTACATGGGATTAAAAGTTAAACCTCGGCCTAACCTTTTGTGGATGACAAGCGTGATATTACATAACAAATTAATATTAAAAATACTTCTTACCTTAAAAGCCATTCTGAAGACTTCTTGTGAGGAAGGTTCTTTGCTTCAGAATATATACAACACTCATATCTCTCTTCATGTACATAACAATAATTTGCATCGAACTCGTCAGCGATGTAATTGACGTTCGATAACAGAACTACTTCACGTTATCATCCGGTTCAGGTTTATTTGGTGTCAGTTACCTTTTGCGTTTCCTGTCGCGAATTTGAACGTTTTCCTTGTGTTAACTGTTTATGTTTTAATTGTTTTTTGGAGGTGTCAATGTTTGGGTTACTTAATGGGTGTAAAAATATCCTTTAGGAATCAGAAAGTCATCGCCGTCTAAAGAATAGCTATTAATTAACTAAAAATGTGTAAATAATAGCAATAATTATGTTTTGTTTTTTTGCCTATTTTATCCCATTGCTGGGCAAAAGCCAAAATGATTATTATCGAATATCTCTAATGGGCAGAGATACCGCGGCCCCAGAACAGCACATTTTAAATTGAACAAAACTTGGAAGCAGGTATTCTATTTTCATAATTCTAGATTCAAATAGATCTGCTTCCAAGTTTTATTTACGAGTAATTTAAAATGTACTTGTTTTTAGCTTTTAAATTTTTGCAGTCGGGTTTTTTGTTTTTAAATCCGACGGGTTTTTTTGTGTTCTGGGGCAGCGGTATCGCTTTCGAACAGTCCCGCAGCCCCGGCAGACGTCGTCCCTTGACCCCTTAAATGGAGCTGAGTTGCTGACATCTCTTTGAGGGACATGTGTAACACAGACGCGTCGACGACGACACGACCTGACGTCCGTCGACCATCCGTCTTGGAAGGACGGCGAGTTAGGCCCGCCACACTATTCCCTCATCACTGTAACTTCTGAAAGCCAACAGTGGCGACCACAAAAAAAGCGCCGAGACAATGAAGCTCGACGAAGTCCCAGAGAAACGATTTAACTGTCTTGGATCCCGCTACGAAATTAATCAGAAAAGAATAGAGGAGGAGTAGGAAAAACATAATTTCCACTTCCCTCCATATCAGCAGGAGATAGAACAGAACAAGGCCAATAAGCACACAGGGACGTATACAACTGGGATAAGCCCAGTTGCCTAGCACCACGGATATTGTTGTCGGCGAGTTAGGTCATTACTCACCGTCCACAGGCTCGACAGTTAAAAACCTTACCTGCAGAATGATATCCAGGTCAATATTATCGCAGACTTCGTACTCCCCAGTGAGCGCAGCCTCCGTCGCGAAGGTCTCAGCGGTGTGAAAGAACCCCTCCTGCTTCAGGTAACCAAGCACCAAGTACTTGAGGATACGCTTCCTGGCGCGGAACAGTGCTTCTTTCTAAGACAAATAGAGAAATATTAATGAGTTACGGATAGGCAGTCGCTCCACATAAAATACTGGTATTCAGCTGCATCCGATGAGACTAGCAGCCGTCCCTAACATAATTGGGCTAGGCAGCTGTAGATGAGAGTTTCTTCTCTCTAGTGACTCTGCCTGGATGCGAATTCAGGAATTTCGACACGTATATTGGTGCTGATACCACTGCATAAGAGCTATTGGTGGTTCAAATCGGACAACAACGATTTTCGGCACAAAAAATATTATTATGAAGATTTTCTCAGTAGCAGCTATCAGACTCATCATCATCACCAGCCTATAATGTTCCCACTGCAGGGACATAGGCCTCCTCTCTAGGAAAGGGATGGGCTATCGGCGTGATGTTACGATTATGTAAATAATTGACGACATGGTTGGCGCAGTGGCTGAGCGATTGGACTGCTGCGCTGCGTGTCGCGTGTTCGATCCCCGTACGGAACAAACATTTGTACGACCCACAGGTAGATGTTCCGGGTCTGGGTATTTGGTTTGTAAGTTCCTAATGTATGCCGTTTTTATAAAAAAAAAAAACTAGCGGACTTGGCATACGTCGTCTTGCCGGATAGCAACCTACCGGGTCCAATTGTGTTTTTAAACCATCCCAGAAATCCCTATTAACAAAATGATCCGCCATTTATTGAATTCATTTGTTACAAAAAATATGGTAAATGAAGAACCGATCGACCGATTTGGTAAAAACTTCACATAAACCATTTACTAAATAGTCCGAACAAAGCCTAAACATTTGGTTTGGATAGGTGAGCCCGTTCTTGAGTTATAAAATTACAACGAAAAGTGGCATTGATTTTTATTTAAATTGATTGGTCTAATAAAGAATCATAAAACACATACACACTCATCTGCCACAAAGAGAGAAACCCCACTTCTTGTGCACTATAAAGTTCAGGATAATAGGTTGACCCCGAAGTTAGCATAACAGAATCTTCGACCCCTTATGTTAAGTCTTCAATCGGCTTATTAGGAAAATCGCTTCGCATCGCAATGAAACGCTTTGTTATGTCAAAGAATAGTTTTCTCGTACTCCTAGTAGTATGTAATGTACCAATTTTTTTTTATAAAAAGTAATAATCAACAAATCAACAGTAAAAATCTTTTGGCTGGAACGATGATGATGATGAATCAACGACTATAGACACATAAAAGGTCTATTTTTTTTATGTGAATTGTACTCATACATCGATTTTTACCTTCAAATATCTCGATAACGTGACACTTTGGGGTACCATGTTCCATGACATTTTTTCATCGCCTAGGTGTCCTCTACCCATACATACCAATTACATCTTGATTTAAAAAAAAAAAAACAATATTGCGCGATGGCGGTGGGTCAATATGCCAGCTTCCATACAAAAAAGTTCAAACCTCTTTCCAATTTGTTTCATATTGCCAGTATACCACGTCATTAATATAGACACTGGGTGATTTTTTTTGTGACTGCTTCGTTAGTCTTGGTCACAAGCGTGACGTTTCTATGCATGAGGTCCTGAGTTAATTCCCAGTTCGGACAAAGTGATAATGGGTTTTTCTATTAAGAATTTCTCAGTAGCAGCTACGGAGTCTGGATTTGTGCCAAGTTGATGGCAATAGGGTCGCCCCATAGGACTAAAACATAACTGGCGAAATGTGTGTTTACTTATGGCTACTCATCTGCCTAACCCTTTGGGGATTACAAGCGTGATATTATGCATGTATCTATAATATTCTTATGCTAGACATAGCCTGACAAGACACCCACAAAAGACAATGACCGAAACTCGTGCCAAGAATTCTCGAGTTTCAAGATCAAAATGTTATAGTAATTATTTTCATAATTTTTTACAACATTATGCGGCTAGGATTTGATTTATGAAGATGGAATTTAATTTAAAGTATAAAAGTATTAATATAAGTTATGATATATTTACTCCCATGGCGTTCACACTGTTGGATCTGTCAGTTGATTTTGACAGTTCGACTGACTTCACATCGTAGAGGTTTCCCTACAATACCTACTTGCCTGGTTTTGAGGATATTTTCGATTTCATAAAATGACTCCGAAACTCGGATTTAGTTTACAAAAAGAACTTTTGTAGAAGTAATATGATAAATGTAGACAATAAAAAACAAAGTTTGATGTTGACATAGTTTGGTACTTTCATTCCCGAGAGCAATACACTTTATTTTTGTTTGGAGGGTGAGAAATCATCAAATGGATTCCTCCCGCTCTGGGCAGAGCGGTAACGAGTGTCAGACTTTTGCGGCCTTATTACAAAAGTGGTTAAACCTGGGTTTAACTTAGACTTGGTTTATCTCGCATGCCGTCACTTTCTTTTGAATATTATCGAAGTGAGACGGCATGCGAGATAAACCTAGCCTAAGTTAAACCCAGGTTTAACCACTTTTGTAATAAGGCCGCTACTGACTAAATACACCGAAGGTCATTCTTAGTCCGGTATATCATTCGAATAACCCGCAGCCCTGAGGGCGACGCGACTGGCAGACCAATACACTTCAAAAACAGATCCCAAACGTACACCACGAATATAACCATCTCTTTCCGCCCCCATAGAAGAGAAGGGAACACCATATTTCCCGTTGGCAACCACATGGTACGACAGCGACCTACATAGTAAACAGTCGTCGCTCTACTTGGCACAAGGATTAGACATTTGTCTTCCGAGCTCGGGGTCACGCTTTCGATTCGGGAATCAGGACGAAAGGCATGGCCTATATAATTTGATCCTAGATTTTTAGAGTGTACCTAGTATAAGTGAATTCGGTTCTAATAGTATAATTTACCGACTTTTAAAAAGGAATTTATGTATAACTGAAGATAAAAAAAATACATTAATGTTGTGACAAACTTTTGGTTAAAATAACATTTATACTCGTATTTTCTACACTCATTAAACTGGATCATTCCCACTAGTTCTACGATAAAAGGGTGTTACAAAATTGTAAAACCAGCGGGATTCAAGTTTCTCATTCGTTCTATCACACATATCAGTTTAGGGTACAACTACGGCACAAACTACCAGGACAACAGAAGTAATCAGGACGTACCTATTGAAAAAAAATTTTTTTTTTGAGATGAAAAAGAAAGGATAGGTAGTAAAGTCCCACAAACTACCAGGAGAACAGAAGTAGGAAGGAGGTATTGGAATCTTTGAATCAAATCAATAATAATTGCTTTAAAAAATTAATTCCTTTTCTTAAAAAACTGATTACACCGAGAAAAACATCAGAACCAACGGAACCAACTCAGTGTGGTCTATAAACATAAACAATAATAACATCACGCCTACCTTCCTCTAGGTGAGGTAGGTAGGAGGATATCTTGCGCTGTAATCCACAAAAGGTTAGGTTAGGTTAGGTAATCAGCTGCATTCGATAAGAGTGGAAGCTGACCCCAAGATAGTGTAGTAAAAATGCTAGGCCGATGATGATGATGATGACTGCTGTGTCTGTAAGTTATGGGCAGCACAAAGAATCCCATGGAGTCCTGAGACATCATGACCATCATCCGCAAGCCCACTTCATCCACTGCTGGGTTATACCAGCCTTATCCAGGATATTCCCGCACTGGCAACAACGTCGTCCGCCTCTGTCTGAACACTGTACATTCCATTCCTTGGAAACAGCTTCCTGCCATCACCGCGCATAGCAATAGGAAACATACAATAACATCATCATCATTTTAGCCGAAAGACGTCCACTGCTAGACATAGGCCTCCCCTAAGTGTCGCCTCATTGACCGGTCCCGTGCGTCTCACATCTAGCGGGTCCCCGCAACCTTCACCAGGTCATCGGTCCACCTAGTGGGAGGCCTTCCAACGAACGTCTTCCGGTTCGCGGTCGCCACTTCAGAACTTTCCGGCCCCATCGGCCATCCGTTCTGCGAGCAATGTGCCCTGCCCACTGCCACTTAAGTTTGGCGATTCTTCGGGTTATGTCGGTAACTTTGGTTCTAATGCAATAACATAAATCTTTTAAAATACAAGAATAAACTCACAGTTTCAAGCTTTCGCATCTGACTCATAGGTCTTGTAACTCCAGCCATTTTGCCTTCCCCTTTACAAATAAAAAACTTTTGGTACTACTAAATAATTATTGCAAAACTCAAAACTTGTCATTGAAATAATTCAATCGGTTGCCAAGGGAGTTGCGTTGCTAGGCAACGGACCATAAACAACCCTTGGAGGTCAATGGTTTAATTAGTCGATTAGATATTAAATTATTATTTTTGGAGTTTATATAGAGAGAGTATTATTTTTGGTGCCTAATGGCGGAGTGGAATGGACGAGTTCTGTGACAAGGGTCTTGGGTTCGATTGTGGGGCTGACATGTCTGTACCAGAATAGCTTTTCAGGCTTTTGGTTATTTATAGAAAGAATGGGTATATACGGTGGCCTATACGGTGGGTAGCTGTTTTAACCGTAAATCAATGCTGCGTGGAGGTTCCCTAATATTATTAAAAAATTGTGTTAAATATAAGCAACGTAATGACATTGTAGGTCTTTCGGTTGAACATTGCGTCGAACTGTCCTGTGTTGAGCTAGATAAGCATGTAATTGTGTGTGTGTACAGACCCCCAAACAATCAAAACTTTCCCTTGTTTGAATCAATAGTAGAAGATGTCCTGGCAAAACTTGCTGCCAGTAATAAATCTGTAATTATTTGTGGCGATTTCAATGTCAATATTTTAGAAGAAAATTCAATTAGCAGTAGGTTATTAAATCTTTTTAAGTCATTTAATTTAACCAACATTTTTATAGAACCTACTAGGGTCACCTCATTTTCTGCTACTTGTATAGACAATGTTTTCTGCGATTGTGATTACATAGATAAAGCCATAGTAAATTGCCTGCCGTCTGATCATAGCGGACAAACCGTAACTTTTAAGTGTAACACACCATTACAAAAAGTTCAGATTACATTTAGACCTTTAACAACTAGCAAATTAAATAAATATAATATTTTCCTACAGAACAAGTTATGTGAAATGAACCATCATGTGGATGATATTAATATAAATAAATTGTACGATAACTTCTTTTCAATAGTTCACACAGAATTCAATAAAACTTTTGAGAAGAAGATTAAAAGTGTTAGCCCTAAATTTATATTTAGTGATTGGGCAACTAGAGGTATCAGAAAAAGTAGGGAAAGACTTTTTGAACTGTATGGCCTTAAGCCTTATATAAACACTGAAACTTTTAACAAGTATGTTGCAAAGTATTCAAAAATATTTCGAAATACTTGCAAGGTTGCTAAAGCCCTTCACATAGGCAAAAAGATCAAAACAGCAGAAAATAAAATAAAAACAGTTTGGAAAGTCATAAATAACGAGACTAACAGGAAAAAAATACGTACCACTAGCTACACATTAAATACAGCATGTGGTCCTAAAAGCGATAATCAGGAAGTAGCTCAAGAATTTGTAAATTTCTTTACTGATATTCCTTTAAAAACAACGGAGGCTCTTAATTCCTCACCTGAAGTCTCAATTGGTTTATTGAAGGCGAACGTGCCTGGTTGCCTGGCTGAATTTAAATTTAAACATATAAACCCTACGGAGGTAATTAAAGCTTTCCGGCAAATAAAAATTAAACTGACCGAAGATCTATGGGGAATGTCTATCAAAGTTTGTACATCCATAGTTGAGACTATTGCACCATACTTAGCTTCAATATTTAATTTGTGTGTAGACCAAGGGGTTTTCCCAGATTTAATGAAACACAGTAAGGTCATACCTCTTTTCAAATCTGGTGACAGTAAAGATACTAATAATTATAGACCTGTATCGGTGTTGCCAGCTTTTAGCAAGGTTTTTGAAAAAGTTATGCTTAACCAAATGCTCAATCATTTTAACACCAACAGAATCTTACACGATCAACAGTACGGTTTCACTAAAGGACGTTGCACAACTGACGCCGGTGTAACTTTATTAAAGCACATATTTAATGCGTGGGAACAGTCCCAAGATGCTGTAGGAATATTTTGTGACCTCTCAAAAGCATTTGATTGCGTGAACCACGACACATTGCTTTTGAAACTTGAGCATTATGGACTAGGTAAACTTGCACTTAGTTTAGTAAAATCTTATCTGAGTGAAAGGCAACAACATGTCCAAATAAATGGTGTTAATTCACAGGGTTTAAAAGTAAAAATGGGGGTTCCGCAAGGCTCAATATTGGGCCCTTTCCTTTTTCTGGTATATATTAATGATCTACCCTATTTATTGAAAAACCAACCTCAGAATATGGTGTTATTTGCTGATGACACTTCCCTAATTTTTAAGATAAATAGACGGGCTCAAAAGCTAGATGATGTGAATAAAGCCCTACTTCAGATTCATAATTGGTTCACAGCAAACAATTTAGTATTAAATGAAAAAAAGACAAAATGCATAAGATTTGCTTTACCGAATGTTAAAAGTAGTGATTGTGATATTCTATTAAATAACGAGAAACTAGAATTCGTAGATGAAACGGTTTTCTTGGGGATTACGCTTGATTCACGGCTACAATGGGGTGCTCATTTAACATCTCTTGCAGGGCGGCTAAGTTCAGCAGCATATGCCATTAGAAAAATTCGTCAGTTTACTGATGTAGATACCGCTAGGCTGGTCTATGTTAGTTACTTTCATAGCCTAATGTCTTATGGCATTTTGTTATGGGGACGAGCTGCAGACATTGAATCTATTTTTATTCTGCAAAAACGAGCCATCAGAGCAATATATGGTCTTCGTAGGCGCGATTCTCTGAGAGAACTATTTAAGAGCATTAACATTATGACGGTGCATTGTCAGTACATCTACGAAAACATAATGTATGTGAGAAAAAATCTGCATCTTTTTAGTAAAAGAGGTGACAGACACAATTATATTACTAGGAATAGGGACCAGTTAGTGCAGCCAGGCTTCAGACTCGCTAAGGTAGACTCATCTTTCATGGGGTACTGTTTGAGATGCTATAACAAAATTCCACAAAGCATTCTTGAACTGAATGAGACGAAATTTAAAACATGTATCAAACGCACACTATGCAAGCAAGCATATTACAAGTTAGACGATTATATCGCTGATAAAAATGCTTGGCTCAATGCCGGTCCTGCTCCACAAGGACAGGACGCTTAAATGAATAGCATTTAATAGGAAGAAGAAAGAAGAAGATTGTACAACTATCTTTGCAATGTATAAATTCAATCTCTTTAGTATTATATAGTCGCATAGCACATATTGTGTGAGTACTATGTACTAGAAAGCTGTCATTCTCTGGAATACCTACATTTATTTTTCTATTTTTTATTTGACTTGGATATGCCCTGGCGATTAAGAGTGTGTCATGCTCACTTAAATGTCTCGCTGATGGTGGCGGGTGTGTCGGGTCATTTCGTTCCCTTTAAAATGGTTGAGTGGAATGGTGGCTGATCCATGCGTCATGCTCGTGAACGGGTGCTGTCAGTTGTGACTGGTCACCTCTTAGTTGCCACGGCTTGTTTGAATTATTATATTATTTTTAAATCGTCGTTTTGGCTTTACTGTCGACACTTATCGTGCATAACTTGCTACATCGTTCTCACATGATAATATACCAATCTCGATATGAATGATGTAACCAAAGTTTTGTAACAATATTATGATTTAAAAGAGTATCCATGAAGTTTCTTGCCATTCTTCTCATGAGACCAACGCTTTGGAATCGGCAACTACAGTACACTGACAGTTATTATGCCTTGTGAGTGGGACTGTAGCTTAGTTTATTAGCTTATTAAAATTTAGTATTTGTTCGACTATTCAAAAGAGCCTGTAACTGGCCAACTTGAAATAAATGATTTTGATTTTGATTTTGATTTTGAATGTTAATTCGGGCTCTGTATGCGGGTTCTTTTGTGTTCCGAGATAGAAAATATGATAGCTGTCGGGATAGTATATAATTAAGTGGATATTTCATAAAAACTATTTGTTTTTTGTACCCACATTAAGTAAGTCCCTTTAGTTTGGCACTAAAATAATTTTCATTCAGATTTTTTTTTGCTTCTCAAAACTGAAAAATTTTCCCAATCAACATTGAACCTAATGCTTTGGCGATAAAAGGTTGATCAAGAAAAATTGGCAGTTTCAGGTAGTTTGATGTGCTTGTGTCTGTACCAATAGCGGCATTCTGAATTATGGCTATTCAAGATCCAAAACACTATTGCAACATTATAATATAACTTTTTAAACTGGCATGGTCATTAACACTATTATTAATGGGATATTTACCATGTTAATCACCAACAACAACAAACAACAACAGCATACAAACAACAACACACCAACAACAACGTAAATAACAACATGGTAAATATCCCGTTTTCAGTATTAATAATAGCACTATAATATTGTTTTACTTACATAACGAAACGGACGGCACGGTTGGCGCAGTTGCTCAAGCAATGGACTGCTGCGCTGCGTGTCGCGGGTTCGATTCCCGCACGGAACAAATATTTGTATGACCTACAGATAGATGTTCCGGGTCTGGGTATTTGTGTATGTGAGTTTAAATGTTTGTGAACGCACCCACGATACATGAGAAATTCCTAGTGTGGGGCAACGTTTTACAAAAAAAAAAAAAATCACCTGCTAAATCTAAGTAACAAGACCCAACTTATTAAAACAAAGGAACGCAAAAAAAACACCTAAGTTCAACATAGCGTCGTACCAAAAAAGATCCCGTTAAAACAAGCAAAAAGCTAAAGAAAGCGCTCGTCAGAAAGCTGCTGAAAGCGGCCCCATCCCTTTGAGCGTGTTTCATTACGTTCAGCCGTTGAGGATTCAGCGCTGAAAAGGCTGTAATTAAAAGGTGTCATTAAAAACATTGTAGTATCGAGGCTGTCGTCTGGTTGATGAGTGTGGAATGTGAATATTTTTTTTAGGATAATGCAACCTGTGTGTGCCCCTTTTTACCGACGTTTTATATGTGCCCATATAGGCCTATGTGAAATTAAAATATTTTGATTTTTGTATTTTTTTGTTTTTTTATTTTTATTTTAACTGTTGCCCCACATTAGGAATTTCTCCTGTATCGTGGGTGCGTTTAAAAACATTTAAACTCACATACACAAATACTCAGACCCGGAACAACTATCTGTAGGCCATACAAATATTTGAACCGTGCGAGGATCGAACCCGCGACACGCAGCGCAGCAGTCCAATCGCTCAGCTATTGCTCCAACCGTGTCGTCAATTATGCATTTTACATTCCAAAAAATAATGGACACGTATTTTTTCTATTTTCACGTAAACAAAATATGAAGACGATACAGTACTTCGAAAGTCACAAGGTTAGTACTTTTATACCCACAAAGTGACGTCACAAGCCCCCACTCGTGATCTTTGATACGTTTTATTTACGTCATTTTTTATTAATTTAATAAACCAAAAAATACGTATCCAATATTTTTCAATAATCTAACAGATGGAGTAAATAGATTTTTTTGGTGAAATAACTTATTACTGCATTAATATGACATGGTCGAAGATATGCCTATTTTTACGTACTTTATATGTGGATACTTTACTCAATGGCTGTATTATTCGTGTAGTGGTCGCAAATTCGTCGCTGTATAGCTGTATTCCTACCCAGACCCGCTACTTGGGACTGGACTTTTAACAATTTATGACTACTTTTGTTAGCTTGGGTCTTACCTGTTAAAACAAATGTATGTGTTAATGAATAAATAAATAAATAAATAAATAAAAATTTGACTACTGACCGTGGCGTCCAAGTGTCATTGGGTTTCTCCATTACGCCTATCTCAATAGCCAAGAGTTTAAATTTGTGCCATATTAATGCTAATGCCATCAACTGAGCGGGCACTCATCTAGCGCACTACATATAAGATGCGCTTAAAATATATCAGACTATAGATTGTGCCAAAGGCTTCGCCCGTGTGGAGTTCGATAATTGTCCCACGGGATCATACTACCGGGATCTGTGTTCCAAATTCATTCACATCCGTTATGTAGTTTTAGCGTGAAAGAGTAACAAACATTTTCACAAACTTTCCCATGTATAATATTAGTAAGGAATAAGTAGGATTAGTGAATATTCCTGTACTTAACCCGCTACGAATTAGGTTTATCAAAATAGTACTTTATTTATCTTAAACGGTCGCTACTGTTGGCTACTTGCTCAGATATCATGCTCAAATAAAATTTTAAATTTTAAAAAACCCCGACTCAAAAAAAAACTTTAAAAAGTTATAAATAATATGCAAACATACAAGATAATATAATTATTTAAATTAAAAACTTTGTCATGTTAAAATAACATTGTCATTATTCATCCCCTCTTCCACCCTGCACAACTATCAAACGGCTTTATCAATTTTCTTCAAACATATATAAGACTACCGGACGTCACGCGGTTTCACCCGCGTAGTTCCCGTTTCCATGAGAATACAGGGATAAAAGGTAGCCTATGTCACCCGGGGATAGTGTAGCTACCCAACAGTGAAAGAATTTTGGAAATCGGTCTAGTAGTTTTTAAGTTTATTGATTACAATTGCTCGCAGAACGGATGGCCGATGGGGTCGGAAAGTTCTGGAGTGGCGACCGCGAACCGGAAGACGTTGCGTTGGAAGGCCTCCCACTAGGTGGACCGATGACCTGGTGAAGGTTGCGGGGATCCGCTGGATGCGAGACGCACGAGACCGGTCAATGTGGCGACACTTAGGGGAGGCCTATGTCCAGCAGTGGACGTCTTTCGGCTGAAATGATGATGATGATGATGATGATTACAAACATACACACAAATCTTTCCGCTTTATAATATTTGTGTTGAAAACTCCCGACCTCCTACGAATTCCTTTTAAACAAAAGAAATAAAATCAAAATCGGTTCATGCGTTTGGGAGCTACGATGCCACAGGCAGACACACACACAGACACGTCAAACTTTTAACACCCCGTCGTTTTTGAGTCGGGGGTTAAATAAGGTCCAAGAGAACATTATGGTAACAGCTAGGGCCCACAGGAGACAATGACGTAGCTGGTTGTGACTGTTCACCTGCAATGATTTTCACAAGGCTCCAAGATAAAATATTCAGAACTAATGTGGACCACTAGACGTTTGTTTATCATCAACGTAACACACAGTTTTGAAAAAATAAACAACAAAAGCATAACCTTTCATACTTAAATAACAAAAAGAGTTTTTTAAATTGCTTCATAAATGACGGACCGTAACAAACATACAAGAAAAAACATACAGTTGAAGTAAGAACCTCCTCTTTTTTGAAGTCGGTTAAAAAAACGAAATAACTATCAATTTGTAGCGATCAGCTATCTTCGTAGGCTACTACAAGTCTACGACTTTCGTAGACGCACTAAACTTGTTCTCGTAGACCTTCTACTTAATGCTACGGATTACGGTTGTATTGAACTAAAGATTCTTTAACTTTACGATAATACACCTTTTTGAGGGGGTGATAAGTCATCAAATAAACCCTCTGGGCAGAGCGAAAGAGAGTGTCAGACTTATACTGACTAAAAACCACCCATGTTCCTTCTTAGCCCTTTGTGTCGAGGTCGCGGTATCTCTTTCCAACAACCCGCAGCCCCGACGGAAGGATGATAGACCTTTATTGTACCTTACAGGATTTCATATACCTGTATAATATATTTATTCTACAGGTATACGAAATCATCTAATATCAGTATAATATATTTATTGTTGAATGTAAAATGCATGTTTGACGGCACGGTTGGCGCAGTAGGCTGAGCGATTGGACTGCTGCACTCCGTGTCGCGGGTTCGATCCCCGCACGGAACAAACATTAGTTTGTTGTTCCGGGTCTGGGTATTTGTGTATGTGAGTTTAAATGTTTGTAAACGCACCCTCGATACCGGAGAAATTCCTAGAGGGGCAAAAATGTTACAAAATGTTACAAATAAATAAATAAGATTCTTGGGCCCGATTTCTGAAACAAAAGTTACTGAAGCGTCAAAATTAAACGGAATTTAAGTGCTGTGACCGGCTGAATGAATTATCAACAGCCAATCGCATTATTGGACTTGCGTTTCATTTGTTGCGTCGATAAATTTTCATTGGAGAAATCGGGAATATCATAACATCACGCCTGTGGTCCACGAAAGGTTAAGCAGCGTAATCATTAATACACCAACATTTCGGTAGTTATGTTAAAAACCCATGTAATAGGGGACTAACCCAGACTCCGTAGCTGCTATTAGGGTTCCGTAGCCAAATGGCAAAAACGGAACCCTTATAGGTTCGGCATGTCTGTCTGTCCGTCCCTTTTATTCGGAAACTATTAAGACTACTCAGTTGAAACTTGGTACGTAGATGTATTCTGTGAACCGCATCACAATTTTTATACAAAAAAAAAACAAAGATTGCGGGGGTCTCCCCAAACATGGAACTAAATCAAGAAAAAAACATTTTTCATCAAACATATTCGTGTGAGGTATTTATAGATAGGTCTTTCAAAATTACGTTGAGGTTTTAAAAACTATTTTTTATCAAAGTCAATCATTCGAAAGATATACACTTCCAAAGTGGTAAAATGGGTGTTGAGTAAGAAGGCTCTAATTTCTAAACTAAGAGAGTGAAAAATAAAAAATAAAAATATGCTGTGGATCGCAATAAAAACTTTCAACCGAAATTAGTTTGAACGATATGTAGTAAATAGTTTTTGAGATATAGCACATGTAAAAAAACCGCAAATATAACTTTGTCATTCATACTAATAGTATGAAAAACAAAGTTATCCCAAAATATGTTTTTCTGTTGCCGCTTTTACAAGAAATCCTACAAATTAAAGCCTTTAAATTGTGGGATTTTTTATTTTACTATGATGGTACGCAACCCTTCATGTGTAAGTCCGACTTGCGTTTGGAAAGTCTTTTGAGAAATCCCTAGTGGAAAAACTTAACAATATCCCCGACCCGGGAATCTTACCCAGCGCCTTGTGGTCAGCAGTCGCATTAACAACCTCTCGACAATCGAGGCAGACTTCGCTTCAGAAATCGGGAGTAAATCCAGTTCTTGTTCAAATTTTTATCTGGGAAGACATTACAACCTCTCGGTTATGTACTAAGACATTGTGAAATCTATTAGTGCCAGATCAAACAATGGAGCCTCCAATCACAAAGCGCATTAATGAGAGGGAATAACAGAATTTAATTGTCTTACACTCTAATAATATCTACCTAAGGTACATTGAATAGAGTGGAGGATATGAATAGTGTATCATTTGAGAATTTCAACATTTTAAGCCTAGCTTAGAATATAATGTTCCCACTGCTGGAACACATGTCTCCTCTCTGTGAAAAGGAATGGGCTATAATCCACCACGCAGGCCCAATGCGGGTTTGTCATGGGTTGGTAGACGTCACCTATCATCGAATTGTTGATTCTAGTGCTTGCCTGTTACCTCACGATGTTTCTCAACACCGTTTTAAGACCAGTGATGATGAAGTAAATATCACGAAGTAATCAGGAGCATTAATGGGCTCGAACCCACGAATTACTGCTCGTAAGTCGGGGCTGCCACCACTAGGGCTCTCGCAAATCTTTTACTGAGTCTACGGCCTTTTCACTAGAGTTGGTATGTTTTCTAACAAAAAAAATATGATTCTAATTAGTCCGTCGGTTAGATTATCGATAAATATTGGATACGTATTTTTGTTGTTTTATCAAATCAATAAAAAATGACGAAGATAAAACGCGTCAAAGATTTGAGTGGCGGGTTGTGACGTCACAAACCGCTAAGAAATGTCATACATAATGTCTTAGAATATGACGTCACACGAGTTTTCAAAGCACTGTATCGTCTTCATTGTTTGTTTACGTTAAAAAGATAAAAAATGTGTTCAATATTTTTTTGGAAATTTATCTGACGGACTAATTAGTTTTTTTTTGTTACAACCCTATTCTACCTCAAACTTATATAACAACTACATTAAAATTCAGTGTAGTGTAATTAAAATATATTAGGAATATCTCATTAATTATATGTGTGCCCATCCCTCTCCTGCAGGGCTATTATTGCGTATCTTTTAAATGACAGTGGCTATCATATAGTATCTATCAATTAACTGTCAAATGGTTCCATTTCGTACTAAACCATAACCAATTTGACAGTTAATCCATGGACAATATGATCATTTAAAAGATACGCAATAGCCCTGGTGGAGATTAGGCCTAAAGTCCCTGCAGTGGGAACATTATAGGCTGATGATGATATCGTAGTTAAATAATACAATACATGTACGCAAAAACTGTTCAAGTTTTTCAAAAACTAGACCTTTTCCCAAGTCTGACAGAGTACAGAAACCCACGATTTAATTGCTACGAGTACAATACAAAACAATCAATATTATTATAGCAATCTCTCCGATACCTACAAGCATATCGCTAGCAGTTGTGAGGTGATAAGCAGTGAGTGGTAACGAGGTGCTGGCGTGAGATGAATGTGGCTGTATCACACACAAGCGGGCGCGTGTCCATTGTTTTTTATTGAAAGTTTGTGTCTATTGTTTTGATTGGAGGGGTATTGAAATAGCAACTGTAGTAGTTCGCTTTGGCTAAATATTTTTATTTTTATAGATAAACTATCTTGTGCCAGCGGCTTCGTCCGCGTGGAGTTCGATAATTGTCCGACGAGATCATACTACCGGGATAAGAAGTATCCCATGTGTTAATCCAGGCTATAAACTATCTGTGTTCTAAATTTCATCCACATCCGTTAAGTAGTTTTTGTGTGAAAGAGCACCAACAAACATCCATCCATAACATATCATATTATTATTCTCACAAATATTAGTAGGATAGAATAAAGTAGCTTCACCAACCGTTTTCAAAGTTTGCTTATACATATAATTATCTTTCTTTATCCTGAGGTTAGACCCTAATTACCTGGTGTCAGCCGCCCATGAACCTCCAAGGTCACCAGGTTAACTTTTAACTTCTTAAGCGAAGTCAGAGACTTGAGAATAGAATCTTGACTTCTTCCAAGAAGAAAATGATGATGGGACAAAAGGTGATGGGGTTATTTTCTGCTTAATTTCGTTGCGGGATGCATGATAGTTAAATTATTTATCTGGAACTATGACGAGCTTCATTGTCCCGGCGCTTTTCTTGTCGGTCGCCACTGTTGATTCGGGTTTTCAGGAGTTGCAGTGGTTTGGGAATGGGAGTGTGGCGTGCTTGGTGGTGGGATGGACAGTCCAGGGAGTTCCAAAAACGGTTACTTAAGGAGACTTTTTATTACACTCCAATATCCACGATCTCGCACGCCAACTTGTTCACGCATACCGCTAGACAATGGAGTCAGTGCAAGCGTGGAGTCGTCACAGAGCGCAGTGCCGCATTCGGGGGCGAGGGGTGCCAGCGGGGGAGGGGGCGCGCCGTGCTGCGGCCGCGTGCGGCGAGCGTGCGACGCCGCTGGGGTTGCCAGCTGAAAGGAGACGTAGATATTATGCGGAGTTTTTTGTTTGTGATGTTTATTGTTATCAAATTTTGTGAAAGTTGAGTGGGTGAACTGTTTACCTGTAATGAGATAAATAAAGATCACGACAGAAAAGAAAAATAATGACGAGAGAAAGGAAGGGAGGAGAAGGGATAGGTCGGGGTGGAACCTCAAAATAACAGATGTAATGTGGGTGAACTAATAGGTACACCTCTGCCTAACCCTTCAGGGATTACAGGCGTGATGCTATGTTTTGTTTATAAAGAAAGCTATGTAATTGTATCTCATTCAGACGCAATTGTAGGTATGAAAAGTAATTGCAATCTTGTAAGAATAGTTCTGAGTTCTGGGTTTCGCAGCAGCTGGAACAGAAAGAAATTGGTATATAGTTATAATATGGTTCATTTAATCTAAACCTGCACCATAGATAACCTATGCTCTGTTTGTACCAACAGATAGGCATGTGTTAGAACTTAGCTCGATTAATCTTGACGCATAGTAAATGTAGATATGTAGATATGGTGTGCGCATAACTCTGCCCCTAAGATAACCCACCGGCCAAGTTCACGATTCACAATCATGTCACAAACAAATTAGTACAATAAAATTTTCCCATGCGGAAAATTGGCGTAGTTTTCCGCTTGGTACTGGCAACATTGCCGGCGTTTTCCACTGCCCGGCAGTCATGCCCCGCGCCGCGCCCGCCACGGCCGCGCTGGCGACCGCCACACTCGCGGTTCTCGCGGCACTCGTCGGTGAGTTCAATTCGAATTTAGTAAATCATCACGAACTGTCAACTGTCATTTGATTTTTAAAATGTTTATTTTTTTATTTAGATCATAGTGTCTTTGGTTTTTTAAAGGTGATATTCTCGTTGTGGTTGGGTTTTCAGAGCGTTTTCAGACAGGTTGTTTTTTTTAAATATTTGCAGTGGGTTATTATGAATTAAAATGTTTATTGTTTACGGATTTGGTTGGGTAACAGGAAGTATACATTTTTTTTATTACCTACTGTTAAACGTTTATTATGCTTTGTTCTAAACATAATGAAAATTTGTAAGATAATAAAAACTAAATATATAATGTAACCTAACAGAAACCGGCTGTTTTACGGCTCAAAATTGAACGTAAGACGTAACATTTTGTACTGAAACGTAGAAATACGTACAATACTCGTGTAGACAATAAACTCAACCTTTCGCTCTACTTACTTATGACAACGACCTCTATAAAGGATTCCAAACATTGGAACATTTGAAATTGGAACTGTAAGTAGAAAATACTATAAATTACCAGTGATCAAATTAAGTTTTAATACTTCTTTTACTTCGACAATATTTTCAAACGTACCTTTTATGTTTTGAATAAAATGGTGTTAAAAAACTACTACCTTTACATAAAGACATAAAACCGAAAGCTTTCCACAACGCCGGTGTTATTACTACAGTAAACAAGGCTTAATAAAAGAATAACGACTAGGCGCAACGAATCTATCTGCATAATAAATGCTGCATACAACTTTCGCAAATTGAAACTGGGAACAAACTAAACGAGTTTGAAGCAGCCCTGGCTGATTACATTAAAAACTAAAGTTCATTTGAATATGGAACACTTCTACACTGAATTCGAAAGGAGGTTTTATTGTTTTTGTATTTATTTGGGTCAGACTGTAGTCTGTAGTTTGGCTACGCATACCGCAGTGGACCAATTGTTTTTATAAGCAAGAGTATTTTCTACCAAGAAAGGATCATTATCTCTATGGTTGTTGAAAACAAGAGAGATTTTTAGATTATATGTCTATTTTAGAAAACATGAAAGTCTTTGACAGTTTATGAAAAATACTGGATGGGACAAAAGTAAACCTTTAACTAGGTACCCATTGCCAGTATTAATTTTCACTACCAATATCACCAACATTGTAAACGAGATAAATATATCTGGAGTATGAAAACTCTGAACAAAATGCAAACTGGTAATTATGTCGTTCTCCATAATATCTACACTTATATTATAAAGAGGAAAGATTTGTTTGTAACGAATAGGCTCCGAAACTACTGGACCGATTTGAAAAATTCTTTCAGCGTTGGGAAGCTACACTATTTCCGGGTGACATAGGCTACTTTTTATTCCTGTATTCCCACGGGAACGGGAACTACGCGGGTAAAACCGCGTGACGTCCGCTAGTTAATGATATAGTTAAAGGTTTTCTGTAAACAACCCTGACAGTTAATTATTTCTAATGAAGTCAAAAACTGATTGAAATATTCACCATAGTTTATTAAATAACTTAAGCCCACTTCTGTGCTTAAACCTGACATTTTTTCGTCAAAAATTTATTTTGTTCCAGATTTAAAAGTGATATCAAAGTCATTTTACACTTTTGACTTTGATGTGTCAAATAAGCATGGAACTAATAAATACTCAATCGTTATGAGTAAAAACTGCCTTCATACCTCTTTTTCTAAATGGAGTTTCCGTTTTTTGCCATTCGGCTACAGAACCATAGAAAAGCAGCAAAAAAACTATACCGGTAACTATAAGATACAGGCTGATATTCTACTAAAAGTTTTTATCGCTCTCAACATAACTCGTCTTCCCCGAAAAGAAGCGGAGAGTAAATAATTAAGTGATTCTGATTAACGTTCCCTAGATGTAGGTCAAATTACCGAGTTTGCCTGTAGGTAAACAAACAAGCCAACGCGGGATTTACTGTACTGCGGAACTTCTCAACGTAAACCTGCTTACACTTTTAACTTTATCTTAACTTGTCTTGTTGGTCTAGTGGCTGCAAGCGCGACTGCTGTGCACGTGGTCCTGCGTTTCATTCCCAGGTCGGGCAAAGTGTTATTGGGTTTTTCCATCAGAAATTTCTCAGTATCCATGGAGCCATACGCCATGTATGCGCCAAGCATGACTATGCGCCATGTATGTATGGTGAGTAGCCACGGAGGATTAGTGCCCTGTTAATGGCAATAGGCTTGCCCCCTATCAATTATTAATGTCGGTGTACTGTATTTTGGACGAATGTAGTTTTAATTACTTAGCTTAAAAACCCGATAACGACAAAAAGAAACGGCGCTGAAAAAGTATGAAACAAGATTTTCAGGATGCTGCCGCAGTCACACGTTTATAGGTACCAACTTTGGCTGGCCTGTTGGTCTAGTGGTTAGTGACCCTGACTGCTAGGCCGGAGGTCGTGGGTTCGATTCCCACCCAGGACAAATGTTTGTGTGATGAGCACGATCATTTGTTCTGTGTCTGGGTGTAATTTATCTATAATATGTATGTATTTAGAAATATATAAGTATGTTTATCAGTTGTCTAGTACCCATAACACAAGCTCTGCTTAGCTTGGGACTAAATGGCGTTGTGTGATAGTTGTGGAATATTATTATTATTATTCCTTTATTTAACTTTATACATATAAATTATATTTTTAAATATTCCTATACAAAATAATATAAAAACATTTAGAAATATAAAAAATAGTAGCCCACCGGTATCGGGAACAGGGTCCAAGCTACCGGCAGTCAGGGCTCCAGAGAAAGGAACCTCCTAACAATGCGAGCCGTGTCCAGGAGTACCGCTCTCTGTATCAAGCCCCTGATCCAGCTGCCTAACGAGAGCCTCCTCAGATGTTGGTCGAGGCTCTTGGCAATTAAGCCATTGGCTGAAACGACTATCGGCACAATGACCGCTGAGTTCACTCCCCACATGTCGACAACCTCGCGAGCCAAGTCAAGATATTTCATTTGTTTATCTTTCTCAGCTTTCACGAGGTTCTCGTCATGCGGGACCGTTATGTCAACAATCATTATTATTATTATTATTATTATAACTTAAACACTTTAATAACGTGTGACTGCGGCTTTTCTTTTTCAGCATCCTGAAAATCTTGTTTCATACTTTTTCAGCGTCGTTTCTTTTAGTTTTTGACTTTTTTTTATTTAAACATATTTTTGGTGTAAATCTTTTTTTAGCACATGACTTTTTGTCCGCTAGAGGGCGTCACTTTTAATTTGAGCAATATTTTGGAAATGTACAAGTGAAGCCCTTTCAAATGATACCAAACATGGCGTATTCATCTCCATTTTTATTTTAAACACATTACGTTTTGTCCGCTAGAGGGCGCCATATCGATTTTTGTGACACGTTCCGTAGCCTATGTTCACCGGACAATTTAGGCGGTTCTAATGATACCTTCGCCGAGCTCCGTTCAGTTGATTACGAGCTACGAGGGAACAGATGAACATACTCACGTACATACATAGCCAATCAAAATCATAACCCTCCTTTGACTTTGCCGTAGTCGGGTAAAAATCGAGGTAGTCTTTGATTTTAATTTCTTTAGTAAACTTTTCTTCCTTGTTTCAAATTATTCATTTTTAATTTTCCTTGTTATTTGTTGATACAAAACGTTTATTGATTCTTGGGAAACGTAATTATAATTAGCTAAAAACAACCAGTATTGCGTAAAGCCAAGTTTAATCACACTGCGGCAGAAAACATTACAAACTCTGAAATGTCACGCAAGTCACCTCCTTACACAAAAAGTAATAAAATCCCCTCACAGATTACCCTGTTATCTCCACTTATGTTATTTTACTGAATCTGTCTGTTCCGCGACAATGAAAGACAAATTAAGTGCGTCCGCAGTTTATGTTCGACTTATGACATACGAAGTGAACTGGGTCACTGGGGTTTAGGTGTGCGCAACCCCACACTAGAAACTTATTTATTCAATGTTCTTGGTCAATCTTTTAGATGAATTGTTTGTTATCGTTACCGAGATGCGCAATAGCCCTGCAGCAGGGCTATTGCGTATCTTTTAATTTACAGTGGCTATCATATAGTGTCCATCAATTAACTGTCAAATGGTTCCATTTTGTACTAAACCATAACTAATTTGACAGTTAATCCATGGACAATATGATAGCCACTGACATTTATAAGAATCGCAATAGCCCTGCAGAATCATGACCAGTAAAGTGGCTTTCATTTACAATTTACTGCAGTAAAAGGAGTATAAGGATCGTAGAAGGTGGGCTGCGGGTTGTTTGAAAGAGATACCACGGCCCCGGACACAAAGGGCTAAGGGGTGGGTTTTATGCAGAATAAATCTTTTTTTTTTGTTTGGGTCGTGGGAAATCATCAAATAACCCCTCCCGCTTTCGGGCAGAGCGAAAGGGAGTGTCAGACTTCTACTGACTAAAAACCACCCATGTGCCTTCTTAGCCCTTTATGCCGAGGCCGCGAAATGTCTTACAACATCCCGCAGCCCTGACGTCAGCATAAGTCTCATACTCCCTTCCGCTCTGCCCAGAGCAGGAGGAGTCTTAACTCGATGATTTCCTAACCTACAAAAAAAAAACGATCGTAGAAGGGGACGATCTGTGGTTTCTGCCTATCCTAATGGGAAAAAATGTGAGTTGAATTTATGTGTGTTCTGCTGCTAAAACTACTGAAATTGTTTCTGCCAATCTCCATCAAAAAATGGCGTGAGTTTATGATGAATGCAGATATAATTCGGCAGTAATCGTAGATCAATCAATCTTTACGTTGAAGATGAATCTCTGATATTTCTAAACTGCATTGTCCTTGCTAATGCCGTGTTAAAATTAAAGATTGACAATAAAAATGATTATTCAAAGAACTACATTTTTCTTCTTTGATGATTAAAAACGCTATGTTCACGCAAAATCATTTATATTCAGTATTTAAGGTTTCTACTGTTAGGACACAGGCCTCCTGTATGAGAGGGAATGGGTTATGATCTAACGCAAGGGCCCAGTGCGGCTTGGTAGATTTCCGAATTTTGTTTCTAGGACTTGCCGGTTTCCTCATAATGTGTTCCATTGTCGCGCGTCGTTTAGTGAGCAGTGGTGATGAAATAAATTACACAAAGTAATGCGCATGTCTGGTTTCGGCATTGTAAGTCGGGGCCACCACCATTGGGTCACCGCTGCTCACCCTTTTATTACTGCAATTACTGTAGTAACAGTAAAACAAAGAATTAATTAAATAAATTACACATTGAATTTAAAGTCCATTCATCCCATGAAACGCAAAGATAGAAACTTCCAACCACTTAAAAGTTGATTCCTCTCAGTAGGAATAGTAAACTTCTGGGCCTGCAGTCTGTACAAAGATAGCGATCGCTTTACGACAAAATTCGGTCGCAAAGCTATAACGATGCGGATTTAAGGTGGACGTGAGCCGGACTCGACCCGCCGGTATTAGCTACCAACTTAAATCCGCATCGTTATAGCTTTGCGACCGAATTTTGTTGTAAAGCGATCGCTATCTTTGTACAGACTGCAGGCCCTGGAGTAGGATCGTTGTTCAAACTCCATGATGAGGGCATTAAATGGGAATATATTTGAGTTCCGTGCTTCGTTAATTAAAATAATACCATCGAAACAGCTTTACCGAGTCGTGTAATTAATTTAGATATTACTTTTCCTTATATTTTGCTGATTTTGCGGGTCCTTTTGCCTCCTGGAGTGTATTATACAATAGATGGGGTACATTGAAAAGGATTTTTTGATTAAGGGTGTTTGAAAAAGGATCGGAAAAAGGAAGGGTTTTCGTAGGAACTTGGGACAGGTCTTAGCCCAGTAGTGGGACAGCTACGGCGTATTTTAAAAATATTTTTTTTATTTTGGAAACCAACAAATTGAAGTTCCAATTTAAGCAGAGTGAATTTATAACTTGTTAGTATTCGCAATATAAAAAGTGATGTTGCGAAATTATGTGATCTTTCATAAGTTCTTTCTTCCGTTTCATAAAATATCAACCTTCGGTGGGGGCGAAAAGATGGTGTGATGTTAGGGTAGGTTAAGTTCCAACTTACAACACTGTTTTGGCAAAGTTACCAAGTGTGTCATGGCCTACAAACTAGCTCGAGTAACCCATTGTCCTCATTCATGGGATGACAAACAACTTGGATGTTATTTCAGCCAAATGTTATGAAAGTGGAAGTCGTAGACAGTATGGCACCGTGGCTCCGTTGGTGTATGGTCTAAGTTACATCAAATAAGCTTTTTAGAGCGTCATCAGTGAAACAACACAATCAGTGCTAAAATTGCTCCCTATGCAATATTGTCATTTCAAAAAAACACTTGAACGCCGCGCGTTTAGATGTATTGATCAGAATCATTTTTATTGAACAAATTAAAAGGATAATCAGCCTATAATGTTACCTCTGCTGAAACTCAGAGCTCGTCTCGATGAGAGGGAATGGGCTATAATTCACCACGTGGGTCAGTGTGGGTTGAAAGATGTCACATGTCTTAGAAATTTTTAGTTCTACATGTCTCACGATATTTTTCTACACCGTTTTGAGAGCAGTCATGATGAAAAACATCAGAAAGAAACGATGCTATAAAATATCAATTTTGAATCATTGTTTCTTTCTGTTTCGTAACCTAGAATTTACTAGCTACAATTAAACTGATAGAATAGTTATTAAGATTTACAACAGTGTTCGAGTTCGATATATTGATTGGAGGAACACTTTTGACCGCAGTACGAAGTGTTCTTTCGTAAACAAGTTCACTAGTCAGCCAGAACAATTAGTGAAGTGTGAACAAATACAGTGCCACTTACATGGTTTTAGTAATCTTGTGTTCATAAGCTAGAGTCAAGATTTGTATTTGTTTTATAAAGGCTTATAAAATATCCATCAATGAGCCTGTTATGTTAATATCAAATAACTAAATAGAACTAACTGGTCTGGAGAACTAAGTCTGAGTCATCACACCTATCGCCAAGCACCGTTATAGTTTTCAGGTTCACCTTTTTTTTCAACAGACGACACCTAATACCAAGCCCTTTGATGTTATAAATATGAACCACTTACACACCGACATTCTTCTCTCCCAGATATAAACTTGCCCCTGATATTCAGAGCGTTTACGTAACGTTGACGTCATAAAATCCTAGTATTTTCCCAACTATGTTGGGGTCGGCTTCCAGTCCAACCGGATGCAGCTGAATACCAGTATGTTACATGGAGCGACTGCCTATCTGACCTCTACAACCCAGTTAGCACTAGGTAATACGATACCCTTTGGTAAACCTGGAGCGACTGTCAAAGATGTGTGAATGACAGCCGAGACCAAGGGTGAATTAACGTGCTTTCTGGGACACGGAGGAAACACGGGACAAGGTATGTAACGGTTGGTTCCCATCCACGGAACAACCCAGACAAGCACGACTTAACTTGAAGATCGGGCAGAGCCCCTGTTATAATTTAGCCACAAGCTCCGAGTTACGTTGACATAGTCACATTAAATGCGCGTTTATTTACAAGTAATATTGCATTAGTTTGTAATTGAATTTACTTAAGATTCTTTGTTCAATTGGATTATGTGTGGATACGATTTGTTGTGGTATCTTAGGATAGGCACAGATCTAAGGTGTCATATACGGTTGTCTTTGTATGTTTTTTTACATTGATTCGGGTGCCTTTATGGCTGTTTTAACACTAACTGCCGTACTCAGAGAGCTTGAATGATTACTTAGGCCATCACTTAGTAAAGGTTTTGACAGTTTTGTCATACAAAAGTATGTTAAAACTTTACTAAGTGACGGCTTAAGTAATCATTAAATATCTCTTGAGTACCGCAGTAAGTGAAACTTAAATGAAATCCGTGAGCACTTTGTAGTAATTTATTAGGTAGTGGGCTTGAAACCTAATTGTCGATGGCATGTAAAGCCATGTTACGTTACATGACGGCATTAATACCCTTTTTTTTGGGTTGGTGGGAAATCATCAAATAACCCCTCCCGTTCTAGGGCATTAATACCCTGACTCCAAGTTAGGTACCTACACGACGGGGCTGCGGGTTGTATGAAAAAGAGATAGGGCGACCCCGGATACAAAGAGCTAAGAAGGAACAGGGGTGAAGTCTGACACTCCCTTCCACTCCGCCTGGAGCGGGAAAAATCATTTTATGATTTCCCAACATCTGGTAAAAAATGTATAAAGAAGACATTGACTGAGTCAAACAAAGTCAGCTCGACCCAGAACATCTACATCTGAGATGTTCTGAGTCTAGCTGACTTTGTTTGTAGACACCTACACATATTCCAGTATAACACGAACAGAAACCTATCGTATTTACTAAGAAATGCTATCAGTGTTCCTATAAATAAAAAATCACACTAATATTATAAAGGCGAAAGTTTGTGAGTGTGTATGTTTGTTACTTCTTCACGTAAAAACTACTGAACGGATTTTGAAAAAAAAATGGTACACAGATAGTTTTTAACCTGGATTAACATATAGGATAGTTTTTATCCTGATTTTATCTTCCTGTGGGAAAATTTTAAAGCCGCTGGCAACAGCTAGTAAAAAATAAAAATCAGTCCTGAAAAACATAAAAAGCGATTCAGGGTTTCACAAAGCAGCGAAATTAAATTCCACTTACACCATTTATCAAATCAAGCGCGATGATTTGTACATTAACTCATATGACTCGTAGAGGGGTACTTGACCTTGGAGGTGAACGACCGACTGCTAAAAGGTCACCGCGATTTATGAGAATTTCTCCTCAAATCATCCAAATGTGTTACGGTAGCCGAACGTCGAAATGATAAATTCAAATGAGGGTTGTAACGAGAATTCTTTGGGGTTGTAAATCGTTAATCATTGTCAGCACCGTGTTAGCGTTTATTGCGGAATTTAAAGCTTTCAAATCAACGGATTTTCGTTGTTTACACACACATACCTATTCTCTAACACTGTACGTACACCGTACAGCAAAGTGTGTATACTAAAAATGATTTTTCTTCGGTCGTAACATAACATTGCATCACCATTTAGTGATTACTCACTGAAAGGTTAATGGGACAAGCTCACCACACTATTCCCAAACCACTGTAACTCCTGTGGTTTGGGAAACTCACTGTAGGTTAGGCAGACTTGACAGAGTTGTACTAAATCGTACCTACTAACCGTACCCAAATTAATTCACCAGTTCTTTACGTTTACGTCCCATTTAATAGGAGGTGACCCTTTTGCCGTCAACCGGGCACTGTACGGTACGGTATTTTGATTTTTATTTATTTATCTTTATTCCAGTTAGGTAAGTAACTTTTATGCTAAGCTCCACAAAACCGTTGCTATCATGATGAGATACTTAAATGTACCTAAAACTAAATATTATTTAAACTTACACTAAACTTATATATAACTTAAAACATTTCTATGTAATATAATTTCAATTTACATCTAAATCTAATTGTGTTTGTTTCGCCCCTTTTGTCTGCCGGCAGGCTGTTTAATAAGTATGGTATTCTGAGTCTGGGTACATTGAATCTGCCAGCAGCCATAGATATATAGGGATAGTATATTATGGTTGCTGTATAGGTACGTGACTTAAGCTATGCTCTTGGGTACTTTGGTGATGATGTTCAATGTTTGAAAGTGATCGGTAGAATTTTGCATATTTTAAATAATTTTCTATAATCTCCCTTACAACTGCTTTTAGTTATTTTTAGTAACGAGTAGTTTTAAGAATCTAATCTATCTATGGTATCTTCAACTCTGCCAAATCCTTCAGTGATTACAGGCGTGATGATTTAAAATTCTCAATATAATGGTTGTCTTTGATAGTTATTCTCCACATCTTAATATTTATATCAAACACGTCTACAAATATTTGTGTAACAAGAAAGATTTGTTCTACGAGTAGAACATTGACGTCCATAGTATTCCATTAGGCAATAAAAACGCGAACATATTTATTTATTACTTGCTAACGTTTAAAAGGAGAGCAGCGGTGGCCCAGTGGTGGCGGCCCCGACTTACGAACAGTAGGTCGTGGATTCGAACCCAGGCAGGCACATTACTTTGTGTAATTTATTTCATCACCGCTGCTCCGGAAAACATCGTGAGGAAACCGGCATTGCTTAGAACCAAACATTCGAAGACATGTGACATCTACCAATCCGCACTGGACCTGCGTGGTAGATTATAGCCCATTCTCTCTCAAAGAGAGAGGAGGCCTGTGTCCCAGCAGTGGGAACATTAATAGGCTGTTGATGATGAACGTTTTAAATGTACGATGGTACTGCAATTAAATAAATTATCATGTAGTATTAGATTGCTACTCTCCATTTTATTGCTTGAGAGCGATTGATTAATATTACTATTTGAAGCTGTAATAAATTATATTATATCCCATTGCCGACTCGTAGTCACACCAGCCCGGCGAGCACGGCCTACAGTGACATGGCATGAGTCACACATTTTATCACAGTTTGGGCGATAAAACCGTTTTGTCTTAAATGCTAGCACGGCGGCGTAAGATAATTTCTTGATATGTGATATAACTTCTTGACGTTTAGTTGGGACTCCTATGTCTTATTTGCTAATATGGGCGCACCCATTTTGTAACAAATGTCACATTTTGACAGATGAATATGCTCGTTTATATCACGTTCGTTCGGAGGTGGTGATAAAAGTAAATTAAAAATATAAGTATATTTTTCTGCTTACTACTGCATCAAATGGCAGTAAATTATTATAATTATGTTCTTGCCCGAAGGCAAGAGGTCCAAAGTAGGAAAATATTCCGAAGAAACATTCGGGACTCCTCTAATCCGTTCGAGTTGCCAGACAGGGAGTTCCAACGGATTTTCCGCCTGACAAATATATTTCAAAACAAATCACATCAAACTTTTAAAAGAAAAACAGAACTTTTAGTTAGTAGCAAGTTATCAAATAATAAATAAAAAAAGAAAATGAAAGACGTGCCGCGTACGTGTTATGTCAAAAATGAATTAGTACCCAAGAAAATTAAAAAGTTGTCTACCTGTATGAACTGTGCTCTTTTATACGTATTATTTTATTTGGTCGCCTATTCAGATGGTCACACTATGAAGTCAGCAACAAGAAAGACAAGTCGCGTCTTAAATTATATCACATGTGGTACCCGTGCTAGCATTTAAGACAAATTCTAAGACATGACATAATTTATAACGTCTTGTCACCAACGTCTTGGGTACGCCCGTGCTCGCCCCGCAGATTGTCACACCAGTGTGACTAACAGGAATTTTATTCTCGACTGTCACACCACTGATTTTTCCACACCATTTATACCTAACTAGTGTTGTCCAAGTTACACTACTAGTGAATTAAAAAACCCTTTAAACTACGATTTTCTATTAAATTAGAAACTTTCGTTTGCATTGCCATAGGAACTACTGGGCATTTACAGCTGAATATAGGCTAAAGCTTGCACTACTTACTTAACACGACTTCTTTGATAATATTCTATCCATTTAATTCTTTATAACACATTTGCTCGTAAAGGGTCTCTTATTTCACCAATTTCAATATCGTAATGTATCTCATTACATACTTGTGCGGTAATGTAATGTAAATCGCACGGTTTAGAAAAATGCTCTGTCAAAACGAACGGTACCTACTTTTTTAAATCTTAGCAAAGAGTTTTTATTTCAGAAAAGTGGTCAACATTTTATAAACAAAATTAACTTTGGGAGATAAAATATAATAAATAAACATTTAATTCTTTAATTTTATTAATTTCGACAATAAATTACAACCATTAATATCTGTAGCAAAAACAAAAATATTAATTTACTTTATTAATAATACTGGCTGTTTTGTGCCTATGCCTGAAAAAAAATCGCATCGCTTATTTGTTAAGAAATAATAATCAATTTTACTAATTGCTCAAATTTTCATAACTGCTTTAATGTACTATTATCGTTTTCTTTCAATTCTTTTGAGTTTTTTTTTATCATTTATTTATTATTATTTTATCATTTATTATTATCTTGTATTTCAAAACATTATAAATAGTTTGGAAAGTAAAATACTTTCCGAACCTAGTAACGTTTTTGTAAAAAAAAAAAACTTAAATCTACATTATAAAGCGCAATAATTCGCATCAGCCAGCGCAATTATTCCCCAAGTTCAATCTGTGTCGCAACATTTTTATGACTTTTGTTTTTACATACTCGTATCATTCTAAAATCAACAAGCAACTTCATAAACAGTAAACAAACAAATAGTTTTCTTTAGTGGAAGTACCTACCAATAAGGATCAAAGATTTCAATATGAAATCCCTAAAATCCATGTAATTACTACAATTCGCCTCCATGGAAACGGGCTCCAAAGGCGGAAGCTACGTCACCGCGCTGTTTCCGACATTATTATCTGCAATAGATGGCTGCTACTATATTACTGCATTTCAACTAGGGGTGTTCAAAGTTGCTTTAAGGCAATCACTCGCGAGTCGCATCGCCTGTGGCAATGAACGGGGGTCTTTGTAGCTGCAATTGCTTTCTGCCACTATATTACTGCTGTTAACTTAACCAGGCTTGGTACATATGCTAAACGAACCTCTGCAAGGTGCCAAGTTAAGTTCAAGCTGCTTAAAGCTCTGCTTAATAACAGGAAATTAGTAGCTGTGGGAGTTCGTCCGTGAACTCCGTGAAAGCATTTAATTCCTTGCAATCCCGTGTGAAATAACATTGTTATGCTCAAACTTCTCAAAGTACCTTTGCAATATGGATGGTTTTGAAATTCTAAATCTACACTAATGTTATAAAGAGGAAAGATTTGTTTGTTTGTAACGAATAGGCTCCGAAACTACTGGACCGATTTGAAAAATTCTTTCACTGTTGAGAAGTTACACTATCCCCGGGTGACATAGGCTACTGTTTATCCCTGTATTCCCACGGGAACGGGAACTACGCGGTTGAAACCGCGTGACGTCTGCTAGTTCATAATATTTTTAGACCTAGTAAAGGTTTCGGGGATCCGCTGGATAAGAGACGTACGGCTCCGGTCAATGTGACACTTGGGAGAGGCTTTTGTCCAGCAGTGACGTCTTTCGGCTGAAATGATGATAATGATAATATTGAATATTTTTCAACATAATAACGTAATGTGGCTATAGGCTCGGCCCCTATTACATGGGATTTAACTTTACTGTCAAAATGTGGGCTTAATAAAGGCACACCTTTAAATGTGCACACCTCTTATGTATTTTAAAGTTATAACAGCAATTAAACAAACTTGCTTCGCATTCTTTGGCGTGACATCTTTGGTTTTGTCAAAGACTGAGAATACCAGATATCTTTAGGTAGAAATTCAGAGATGTCATCCTTCACACAGTCCATCCATCGTTTCTTTGGTCTTCCTCTACTCTTATAGCAACCTACATTTATACGCAACATTTTCCTGATTCGTATCACATATCCATACCACGACAACCAACGACAACCGATTAGCACACAACTTTTCATTCACCGTTGCCAATTGCAGACATCCTTATTTTATCCATTCGCGTCATACGAAAAGATCCCTGAATTTAAATGACGCAACTAGAACACAATATCATGAGCTCACGTTTTGTAGCATTTCTCTCTTATCCTGCCAACACCCAAGAGGGAAACGCATGAATTAACTATGTAAATATTTTGATCATCCTTATACAAAAGAAAAAGGAAATTTATCTGGTTAAGGAAGCGGGTGAGATGTAACAAATGTGTTAGTAGGCAGTGTGCCAGCGTTCGTTTGTGCGGATGTACCAATGTCGGAGTACTCTCTCAATAGATTTATTCGCTTCTTGAATGGAAAGAAAATAGCATTTATTGGCCTTTGTGAAGCATCATACTCTAGTCGATTTAGTAGTTGATCTCTTGATTGGCTGGTTTTATTTCATCGGCTGTTCTCAGAGCGTCATCATCTGCCTAGCCTGTTCCCAACTATGTTGGGATCGGCTTCCATAGTTTAACCGGATTCAGCTGAATACCAGTATTTTACATGGAGCGACTGCCTATCTGACCTCTACAACTCCGTTAATACTGGGTATACCTTTGGTAAGATTGGTTACCAAACTTTCAGGTCACTGACCACCAAAGATCCAGATATATGGCAGCTGGGACCAACAGCTTAACGTGCTCTCCGTGGCACGAAGGAAACTCGGTATGTAATCGGTGGTCACCCATCCACAGACCAACCTAGGCAAGCGCGGCTTAACCAAAGATCGACCCGAGTGGCAGTTATTATTAGGCCACGTCTGTCCTCAGGGTGTTAGGTATTTATTTATTTTATCGTTTATGAACAGTGCACACACTATAGAGAAAACTTATGGAATCATCGTAACAAAACGTGTAGAGTATACAAAGGACAGTTTATTTCAAAGATAGAAATTACTCAGCAGGTCTGTGAAAAATAACGTAAAAAAAAATTGACATTAATGATATTTACTTTTCTGAAACTTAATCAAGGTTAAGGAAACCTATACTGTTTAATAAGCATGAAAATAAAAGTTGATCTGGGGTCTAAGATGGCCACTTTAGCAGATCATAACAAGAAAATAATAATTGCGTTAAAATTTGTAAAATGCAAGACGCAGTTACTATTATGAATGGTCCATTTTACGAATTTTAACGCAATTCATATTATGATCCTATTATGATCTGCCAAAGTGGCCATTTTAGACCCCCTGGCGATCACCAGCACTATTGCCAAGCATGTGGTAGGTACTAGTAGGTTCCTTTCCCAATCCGTTCTAGTGTTATTGAATTTTCAGGAATTTTCACTGGTAGTAGTTGAAGACTGATTTGTGCATAGTGGATGGAATTAGGCTCCCTCGATCTTTTTTACATACAAAGAAAACACAGGTTTCCCTCGGTAATAATTCTACATTTATACCAATTTTTCCTTAACCAAATCACATAAAAAATAAATTATCCACTCACCTCCGCATCATTTCGTTCTGAACACAATTCCCCATACATTTTGTATCGTCTACAACTATCTACGGACCATCGGAACCCAAGATTTATTCGGCAGAGGTCACGTGTCCCGGTCTATTCAACACAGCACATAAGGCACTGGTCTCACCGCCGACTGTCGGCGAGCGATATTTCCCAATGTCCACCCCGGTTTGTCCTCCAATGGTGGACATTGACATGACTTTTTATAAATATCAACGCTGGCCGAGCAAGCGAGTTTGAGTCCGCTACAACAAAAGGTGGATAAAGTGATCTCAATGGTAGCTGCAACAGTTAGAGATCAATATTATACATACACTAGCTTTAGCCCGCTGCTGCGTCCGCGACGAGTTTAGAAATTATTATTTATTTATTTATTTAAACTTTATGCACAATAGTGATACATAGGCGGACTTAATGCCACAAGGCATTCTCTACCAGTCAACCTTAGGGTCAAACAAGACAACTTTGTGGTAGGCTACAAACTAACTAGAAAAAAAAAAAAAATACAGTATCAATTAAAATATATATATACTTATATTAATACTAATACACATATAAAAATAACATAAACTAATAAATATTGCAAGAAATACCAAAACAAAACATAACTGGTAATTACCATGACTAACTTGTAAAATAGCTATTTGGTCTGATTTAAATAGTGGGAACGAACTTATCGTGCGGGTAAGCGACAAAAAGTAGATGGTTCTTCTAACATGGTTTAACTCATTATTTAACAGACACGAGATGTCGAGATCTATGGGTCCCCTATGTTGTTTCGAACGCCGCTGTTGCGACACGTATACCTATTGATACATTCCTTGTCGTTTCTTTTGTTTCTTGTCTATTTCTTTGACATTTTTCTATGCAGGTCATGTATAAAAAAAACTTTTTCTTCGTTCTTTCTTACTTGAGCGATAAAATCGACAGTAACCGCGTCATCGACGATGGAACGTGTCCCGAAGATAGAAATATATTTCGTTGCAGTGCAGTATTCTTGATTTGTTTCGTTTTTCCAGCAGAAGCAACGTTGATTTATTGTGGCAATGAATTCAAGATACTGTTCAGGTTTTATGTCTTTCTTACTGATTTATGTCCGTGTGTCTTTCTGTTTCAAACGACTGAATGAATTGTTTGTTTTGTTAGGTTTTTAAACGGCTGCTCACGTTTCCACCAACTTGTTTTCTTGTTGTTAGATTGACGCAATGCACAGCGGAATTTTTTGGAGTTTTTACCATTATTTCTACGAAACTCCGTGCCGCAACAATTGCTTAGAACGCTGTAACTGATCTGGATCATATAAAGTGTTAAAATAAAGTGGAGTGCTTAAACCTACGGATACTATCTTGACTTCAAGAATTTAGCATAATCAGTCGGGACTCAGGCGTCCTCTCTATGGGAGAGAATAGTTTGTAAACCACAACGCGAGTTCTGTGCGGGTTTTGATGTCATAGTCATGTATTCGAAATGTTGGTTTTAAGACATTTGTGGTTTTCGTGGAGTCATGGGTGGTGATTTTTTCGTTCACCGATTTAAGTCAAAAATCAATCAAAATCAAAAGTCATTTATTCAAATTAGGCTGATAATCAGCACTTTTCGAACGTCAAAATTTACTTTACTCTACTTATTTACAAGAGACAGTCCCCCAAAACGCCCACCCTTCGGCACTTCCTAGTGTTTAGCTGGAAAGAAGAAGTGACGGAACAAACTCCCCAGCAACACATTCTGTCTGTTATGTTGGTTAGAAGAACCAGACTCGATACAATAGTAAGGTGTACGTTCATTTTAGAGTTACTACAGACACAAATCAATAATAAAAAGTTATATAATTATAAACAATGTAAAAATAAAAAAGTACATAACATATCAATTAACAAATTTTTGTAATGAAGGTAAGGCACAAATGTTGATATCAGTGCTGTAACTATTCGTACCAAAGGGCGTCTGGATGATTAAGAGCAGTGGTGATGAAGCAAATTACACAAAGCCTACGCCTTCCTGTGTTCAAGCCCACGGCACACTGCTCGTAAGACGGGGCCGCCACCACTGGGCCACCGCTTCTCTCGAGACTACTGCTCAACTTCAGTATTTTCGACAGCGATTAATTTCAAACGTCATGTAAGTTCCGCACACAATACTCCTACAAAATATGATAGGTAGGAACACAAAACCCTTTTACATGTAACCCTACACCGCCTAACCCCTACAATGATCCTAGCATCGTATACGGAACCCTAAAATAGTTTTTACGATTATGTCAGGTTAGGTACGAACGCCTGATTTTTGTCCAATGTTAACATTTTATGGACGCCGTATTATTAAGGGCGCAATTCGCTGTTTTCTTTAGTTTTCTGGGTTCTTATACATAGTTTATGCGTGCGAATGTTATTATTTGTTTAAACAGATACTGTACTAAAAGTTTGCAGCAAAGCAACTTATTTCCGCGAAATTAAAAACTTACTTTTTTTGCAATTTTCCGGTCAGTGTATTCCTGAATATGGATGGAATTATACACATGTTAAAAAATATTTTTTCTTCATTTATTCTAGTACGCTAATACTTTTCATGACGCATTTCGAAACGAACGAAAGCTTCTGTAGATTTTGATTATGCAAAACAATAAAATAATGTTCATGCCAAAAATCATAACTGACAATATTAGTCAAAGAATCGACGCACGATCCTACAGAAATTATCACTTACGCAGAAATACCTACTCTTTTAATATTTTATTTGCATAGATTAATCGAAAGTGTGCACCAACGATTTTTGTAAATTCACCCTCTGAAGAATTAAATAGGTAAACAAAGTTTGTAAGGATTCCCGTCATTTTGCGGATGGTAAACACAAGCAAGCACCACAACTCACGGCCTATATTCCTAAATCACGTTGCAACACCGATCACACTTTATTTTTATTGTCAGATCAGCTAACAGCCTCCGCGACCTATATTTTACATTTTTATGATTCAAGTTCAAGTTCAAGTTCAAGTTATTTATTTCATAACAAAAATACATTTGTGTCGAAATATTTACACAGTAGGGACATAAAAAAAAGGAACATAAACAATTACAATATAAATAAATTAGTAAGTAACCTCGTCCCACAGCCATCCTAAGTTAAAACGTCTATCCGATCCTTTCAATAGTAAACTGAATCAGATTTAATTCGGTACGTCTGTGGAAACAATCATGCTTTTCCGATATAAATGCCAATGATTTTTATTAAAATACAGCTCAGTTGATTTTTGTAGAGATTTTATGAGCTGGATATACGCCACTGACATTTCACCCTCCCGCATGGATTTATTGGGCGCCAGAGGGGTAGTAGCTACGCGATTTGCGAGTAGCGATTACGTAAAAAAACATCCATAAAAAAAATTAAGAAAGTTATTGGCAAAAATAAGCTGAAGGTCCCCTCGGCATGATTTATAGTTTAGGATAAAAATGGTAGTAGTTACAAAAATAAAAATAAAATTTAAACATCATAAATAAATATGCAAAGTAGTACTTTGCATATTTAGTTATGATTTTTTTTTTTTTTTTTTTTACGAAGATTACATAGCTCTAAATTGTGTTGATTAATATTTAGTCATAGTTGTGGAAATAAAAGACTTTCCATATATGAAAAAGAGTAGCAGCAGTAGCCTTTTTTTTTTTTTTTTTTTTTTTGGTGGGTGTAAAATCATCGAATAACCCCTCCCGCTCTTGGGCAGAGCGAAAGGGAGTGTCAGACTTCTACTGACTAAAAACCACCCATGTTCCTTCTTCGCCCTCTATGTCGAGGCCGCGATAACCGTTGGACTACCCGCGGCCCCGACAGGCGTCGGCCCTTTCGGGCCCCTCCCATGTTGCTGACATCTCTTTGAGGCGCGCGTGGAACACGAACGCGCCGTCGACACGGCCTGTTTTCGTCGTGAGACGGACGGACGGCGAGTTAGCAGCAGTAGCCTTGAATAACGTTCAAACGGAGGTGTACCTAATAGTACACTCGAACAAGCTAATAAGTACGCAGCCAGCTAACTTGTATTTACTTTTAAGATACATTTAGTGACTGATGTCAAACGATACAGCGTTTGAGATCAGTCTGAATGCGAAACACTATAAAAAACAAAATTGCATTCAATATTTTCAGTGTTCTAGTATTATAAAAAACTATCTGTTACCTTATCAGTTTGTTCGACTGTACATCCGCATTTCTCTAGGTATATTTAAGAGTGCCATGTAAGAGACTGTGGGCCTATTGCCACTAACTGGGCACAAATCCAAACTCCGCGGTTGCTACCTACTGAGAAATTCTTGATGAAAAATCCAGGAACATTATGCCCAACACAGGAATCGAACCCACCTCCACCCAGGTCTCCATGCTCAGCTGTTGCGCTTGCGGCCACTAAAACAGGACATCGAAAGACAACATTTATTATCAAATCTTATTAACTTTAATCGTCAGTTTTCTACACAACATTTTCTTGAACTATTTTCTGATAAAGTTACATTACCGTGATAGAAAAAGCTAAAAATATACAATCTGGTGAAGAAAAAGCTTATTCTGAAACTCAAGAACTAGTTTATGTAACGTAGTCTAGTCTTTGAACTTCATATTCTTTTTTTGTGAAATTAGAATCGAGTGCGTTTACAAAAACGAAATGTGAACATGATAAAAGTTAACTCTGCCTTTGGTGTTATCATTTTCATAAAGAATTATTATATTCCAATATAATAATTCTTTATTTTGAGTCTATAACCTAATTATTTTGTTAGTCGAAAACAATTTATGAAAATTCTAAACAAACGAGGTAATTACGTAAAAACGTTTACAATGGCAATGCCTTTCATTTTGACTTCTGCTTCTTTTTTTTTAAACTTTGTCCCCACACTAGGAATTTCTCCTGTATCATAGGGGCGTTCACAAACATTTAAATTCACATACTCAAATACCCAGACCTGGAACAACTATCTGTAGGCCATACAAATATTTGTTACGAGCGGGGATCGAACCCGCAACACACAGCGCAGCAGTCCAATCGCTCAGCTACTGCGCCAACCGTGTCGTCTTTACGTATCTATGATCTCAAATTCTGTTAGACCAGCATATAGCGATCGAGTAAATCCTGAAAGGTACAAGTGGTTTTGCAGGATGGGCAGGATAAGAGGTGGCGCATACATATCCTGCAGCGGGGCTCCACAATGCCAATTTGTTTCGGATGGATCGAGGATTGTCATTTCAGTTGTCGAGTTTACGATAATTTTCTCCATATGCTAAGCAATGTTAGTACTATGAATTACTTTCAAAATCCATTACATAATGACTGAAAGTGCGTTACGCAATTGGGGTGCAATTTTCTCTGTCATTCAACAAATACAGGAAGAACCGACGGAAGAAAATCATTCTACTCGATTACATAAGCTTTGCTACTTTCGGCAACCGTTAATCATGCTCGTTTTTAGAATTTAGCTCAGAAACTTTAACTGCCGCACGCAGAGATGTATAGTGATTTCCTGAGTAAAGATTTGACTTACAAAGCCTTTAGTAAGTGACAGCATAAGTACCTATCTAATCATTAAATATCTCTGAGTACAGCAGTAAGTACCAGAAAGCTGTAATTTTAGCATGAATATACAGATTAGTTACACTGACAAAGTAATAAAATCTCGAAAAGTATTTTGTTCTAAAAACTAAGCGTCTTCAAATACATGAATGGAGGTTGTGTTAGTAAAAACTGACATCATACTGGTAGGAGTTTCATCAAACTTGTGCTTTCTCCAACTTATTTGAACACAAAACACACAATGGGTAAAGAACTAATTATAACTTATTACAAAGGAACAAAACCATTGCTTACCTTGAAAACTTATACTCCACGCATAACATAACATCACGTTTGTACTCTTAAACCCCGAAAGGTTAGGCAAAATCAAAAAATCAAATTTTGTTATTACACATAGGCCTACATGGGCACTTATAAAACGTCGACAAAAAGGTGCACGGTTCGGTGCATTGGATGATTCTTAAGGAGAAGAACCGGCAAGAAACTCCAAAAGATTACCCTTTAAATCTTTAAAAAAATCTCAAATTCTTTTTTAAAATCGTTTGGGTTAACAATAAGGTATACTACACACATGAAGACCATGCAGATTAATGTCTTTTTTTTTTTTTTTTGGTTGGTGTAAAATCATCGAATAACCCCTCCCGCTCTTGGGCAGAGCGAAAGGGAGTGTCAGACTTCTACTGACTAAAAACCACTCATGTTCCTTCTTCGCCCTCTATGTCGAGGCCGCGATAACCGGTGGACTACCCGCCGCCCCGACAGGCGTCGGCCCTTTCGGGCCCTCCCATGTTGCTGACATCTCTTTGAGGAGCGCGTGGAACACGAACGCGCCGTCGACACGGCCTGTTTTCGTCGTGAGACGGACGGACGGCGAGTTAGCCCATCACTCACCGTCCACAGGCCCGCGTCTACGGTGGCCGGAGGTCATCGCGGGACCCCCGACGCCCGGAGCGCCTTCCGCGGCGGCTGGGACGAGAGGTTCTCTCCCTCTCGCGTTCCGCCACCTCATTCGCCAGCATCACTGCTTCGCAGAAGGAGGCGACGGCGTCCCATTCCTCCTCGCCCCGGACCATGGCTTGCACCAGGGCCGGGCGCGAGAGGTCGCCGCCGCCGATCGCCGCTACGAGAACACGGCGGGGCTCCGCCCAAGCGGGGCACACCTCCACTGTGTGCTCCACCGTGTCCTCCGGCCGATCCTCACAATGGTGGCATCCGGGCGTTTCCTCCCGCCTGATTCGGTGCAGGTACCTCCCGAAACAACCGTGTCCGGTGAGGACCATGCAGATTATGTCTGAGATGGTCTTTTGAAGAAAGCACCACACAGATTTGAGTGGACCCGTCCAGTCAGTGCAAGCATTTGTCAGTTATCGTGGAGCTCGACTTATAACTCAACGTCACGACGAACAATACCAAAGAAAGGACATTTGGGTGGGTCGCTTATAGTACTCAAACTGCCAGAGGTGGTACCTTTTTTAATTTTTTTTGGCGGGTTGAAAATCATCAAATAACCCCTTCCGCTCTTGGGCAGAGCGAAAGGGAGTGTCAGACTTCTACTGACCCGGCCCTGGTGCAAGCCATGGTCCGGGGCGAGGAGGAATGGGACGCCGTCGCCTCCTTCTGCGAAGCAGTGATGCTGGCGAAGGAGGTGGCGGAACGCGAGAGGGAGAGAACCTCTCGTCCCAGCCGCCGCGGGAGGCGCTCCGGGCGTCGGGGGTCCCGCGATGACCTCCGGCCACCGTAGACGCGGGCCTGTGGACGGTGAGTGATGGGCTAACTCGCCGTCCGTCCGTCTCACGACGAAAACAGGCCGTGTCGACGGCGCGTTCGTGTTCCACGCGCGCCTCAAAGAGATGTCAGCAACATGGGAGGGGCCCGAAAGGGCCGACGCCTGTCGGGGCCGCGGGTAGTCCTCTGGTTATCGCGGCCTCGACATAGAGGGCGAAGAAGGAACATGGGTGGTTTTTAGTCAGTAGAAGTCTGACACTCCCTTTCGCTCTGCCCAAGAGCGGGAGGGGTTATTCGATGATTTTACACCCACCAAAAAAAAAAAAAAAAGACTTCTACTGACTAAAAACCACCGATGTTCCTTCTTCGCCCTCTATGTCGAGGCCGCGATAACCAGTGTACAACCCGCGGCCCCGGCCGGCCCAATAGTACCTTCACCCGCATTTCACCAGTTTTATGTTTAAGTCCCATGTAATAAGGGGTGAGCCTATTGCCATCAACCGAGCACAAATCCTAACTCCGTGGCGGCTACTAGGAAATTCCTGATCGAAACCCAACAACACTTTAAAGACCCCAGCAGGGCTATTGCGTATCTTTTAAATGTCAGTGGCTATCATATTGTCCATGGATTAACTGTCAAATTGGTTATGGTTTAGTACAAAATGGAACAATTTGACAGTTAATTGATGGACACTATATGATAGCCACTATCATTTAAAAAAGATACGCAATAGCCCTGCAGGACCCCATCCATCAGTCGCGCTATAAAAACGAGGCAGTCTTATATTCCACTGCGTACATTTAAGTCCTCAAAAAACAATTTTGATGAATCTGGAACCCTTTTAATGAAATACATACATCAATAAATAAAACTGGGGTCGGTTTATGCCCCATTGTCCTTTAGAGACCCCCGATTGTGTAATTACCGACAACGGCACAGTGTAAAGAATACCAGTAAATCAACGCCCTTTTTGTGAAATCAAACGTGAATTAGGTAAATACAGACCTTACACAATTATTATGCCTTGTGGCTGTACTATAGATTCATCATGCCTGCAGTCCCGAAGGGCTAGGTAGAGGTGTGCCTAATGGTAGGTACAACCATATTGCCCCAAGGCACGAAAGCAACTGAGTGTGATGAATGATCACCCATCTACAGAACGACCTCAGCAAGCGTTGTTTAACTCCGAAAAGCGATCCGAATGACTGTTATTATTTAACCACGAGTCCCTAGGTGAAATACTGTATCAGAATCTGCCTACTCGTTTCCAACTTTATTCGAGTCAGCTTCTATTCCCACCGGATGCAAGTCGTTTACTCTTGACAGAGTGGTTGTAGTAGCCATTTTTTTGGTGTGTAGGAAATCATCTAATGACGAGCGGTAGAGCGGTAGGGAGTGTCAGACTACTACTGTCTAAAAACCACCCCTGTTCCTTCTTAGCCCTTCGTGTCGAGGCCGCGGTATCTCTTGCGAACAACCCACAGCCCCTACAGGCGTCAGCACTTACCCCTGCAATGTTGCTGACATCTCTTTGAAGCGCGAATAGAACACGAATACGCTGACGACACGGCCTGTCAGACTGTTCGTCATAAGATGGACGGACGGTCAAGCTAGCCCATTGCCCACCGTCCACAGGCCGTTGTGGTGGGCTTGGTAAACCCATTCTGCTAGAGGGATCCTGGTGACAGATTTAATAAAGTTGTACATCGGTTTGGCGAGCGACAACCTGGTCTGGTGCTTTAACTCTACCCTGAATCACTAAACGCTGCATGAACTCATTGTTACGACTAAATACCGGTATTTTAAAGGGGTTGAAATACTGTAGTTCAATGCTCATAAATGTCTACTGGGACGCAGCAATCAATGGATAATCTAATCATGTTTGCCTCGCTGGGGATCGGGGTCGTTATGCGACAAATTGACGGTGTGGTTGTGCCCGTTTGGAGATGTTTTATTTAATTGTTGTGCTTGATTAACGATTCTATTGGTCAAAGTAGCTCTTGCCTGTAGCTTCTCCTTTAAACATCTGGCGTTATTGGACCCAGTTTAGGTTAATTTGCGAATTCTTTCTTTTTTTTTAAAAACCGTTGCCCCACACTAGGATTTTCTCCTGTATCGTGGGTGCGTTTACAAACATTTAAACTCACATACACAAACCCACCCAGACCCGAAACAACTATCTGTAGGCCATACAAATATTTGTTTCGTGCGGGGATCGAACTCGCAACACGCAGCGCAGCAGTCCAATCGCTCAGCCACTGCGCCAACCGTGCCGTCAATTAGTCGACCGTCTTTTGTCTTTGTCCACCGTACTGAACGGCACGTCTCGGTCGCAAGTGGTACATTTAATTAAAATTGCCTAGAAACGATAACCTACTTGAAACACATACCCCGTGACCACGAGCCCTACAACCCCACAACCAAGGGAAAAGTGTCTTGCAACAGCTACTGCGGATGAAACAAATAAAATAAGCTCGGATGCAGCTGAATACCAGTATTTTACATGGAACGACTGCATTATATCTGTTTGTTGCGGGAATGGTGGGCATCAACACGTTAGAAGTGAGCGTAAATGTGCGCTGTTGATGCATTACTATCTACTACTTAATTATAAAATTGACGACGGGACTACTTTAGCTCGTTGTTCACTGTTTGCTCAGAACCGACTGCGGCGGTCGCGAGCTTGTGCCTCACGAGGCTTGTTCGCTGCTCCCACTGTGCGTAGCCAAACTGCTCGATATGCGCCCATAACCCAGGCGATGAATCTGCTAAACACCCTGATTGCTCAGGAACCGGATTTAGATCTGATTATGAGTAGCAATAAAGCTATGCTTAATTATTGCATACGATTTTTAAGTTAGTGTGTGTGATGTTGTCTTGCTGCACACGTTGGTGCAAACTGTAAGTGTAGCAAGTACCTGCTTAAATAAATAAATAAAATAATAAATAAATCTGATCGCCACAACCCAGTTAGTACTGGGTAATACGATACCCTTTGGTAAGACTGATTTTCAGACTTTCATGTTATAACAGACAGGAAAATAAGCAATTGTATGGACAGATCGTCTGAGCATCGACCCCGAAATTTCCCGAAAACGTTCCACCCGAACTGATGTATATTTGATACTTCTCCCTCAATCATACTCTCATAAATCACACAACTTCTGCAAGAACTTCGTAATAAGTTCCGCTAGATGTCGCCACTTGCCATGTCCCGAATTCTGTCGAAGAATGCGCGTTCTCCAAGTTTCTCCTTTGTTAGATCGTACGACCAATTTTCTTTATACTACACCTGCTTGGAAAGTACCTTGATACTTTATCAAATTTACGGTAGAAAGTACGTCATTGCATATCGAACAAATATGCGGGGAGAAAACGCATCTGAGCGGGAGAGAAAAGTGTATGAAAATCCATTTCTTACGTGGTTTTTTTTTTTAATTTTGGGTAAGACTATGCGCCGGTAACCTAAATATCAAAAGCCAAAAAGTATTTACAGTGAGTTTTTATCTCCAAGTTCGCAAAATGGCACTGGCCACTAGCTGTGTGTTGGATGGGGTCGGGCTGGCAGTGCGACCCTGCGGCGTAAACAATTTGAAAAAAGAACATGTAAAAATTGCAGACGCCATTGGCGCCATTTTCAATTTGTGTGTTGTTTGAGGATTCAGTTTTCGTAGAAAGTAAAATAAAACTATCAAAATGATAAGTAGTGATAGTGATGATGAAGATTTTTCAACTCCGCCGCAGTTGAAGGAAACAGCAAAAATGCTGATTGATAACCTTTTACCACAGAAATCAATTAAAAAATATAATAAAACTTATAACGATTTTTTGCAATGGAAAAGTGAAAAAAATGCGGCATCTTTTTCTGAAACAGTTTTGCTAGCTTATTTCAGTGAAAAAGCGCAAAAATACAAACCAAGTACGTTATGGTCTATGTACTCAATGTTGAAAAGTACTATATTGACAAGAAACGACATAAATATTCAAGAATACAAAAAACTTACAGCATTTCTGAAAAGAAAGTCGGAGGGATTCCGTAGTAAGAAATCAAAAGTGCTTACTACAAAGGATGTTTTGCCCCTTTGGCACCACAGCCTTCTACGAGCGCAGTGCCAACAGCACAGCCAGTTATTCCTCCTACATTGTCGCAAACATCTCAAACAATCATTAATGGAAAAAGTGTTACATTAAGCTTCACTAACTGCAACAATTTCAATATAAATTTCAATTAGTAAAGATTTAGTTTTTTATTTTCCTCGTAGGTGTAGTATAAAGCACTATGTATCACTCGAGAGAAAGCGCGATTCCCGATCTCGGGTGTTTTAAAGCCCTCCCCTACGGCTCGGGCTTCAAACGACACCCTCGACGGTAATCGGTCACTTTCTCCTCTCGGTGAACAATGTACTATTATCGTATCATGGAATTTTTTGATTTCACTTTTGACTTGGGGCAAGGGTAGATAGATCGCTTGATATTGCTACGTATAAACTATAATTTTATACCGATAACAGCACATTATTTGATTTTAAACTTTATAGCTGAAGCATTAGGTTTAAGGTCGTTTGACGTGTATTTGAAAGAGGAAAATACATTTTTTGCATTAGGGATATCTCAGTAGAAGCCTCGGAGTCTGGATTTGTGACTAGTTCATAAGAATAAGCTCGCCCTTCATTACATGAGACTGAAACGTAACTGACGAATCGTCATCTGCTTAGCCTTTTTCCCGAAAACGTTGGAGTCGACTTCCGGTCTTACCGAATTGTTGGAAACATTGAATTGTCTATTGCCTTTTAAATATTTTTTGTTATCGGTGTCATTCTCTCTTGTAAAAGTTGTTGTACTTACTATCTATGGCTCTCTCTTCAATAAACTACGTACCAGCACACGTATTTTCACAAACTCTACGATCCCCATTAACTCTCCCGGAAGCCTGCAGTAGTCTGGGATGGCTGCTACAATTCTGGGACGACCTATGTTGGTTGGAGTAGGTATTCTCTAAACATCACGCACAATGGGCCAATCGAGAGCCTAAGTGCGGATAAAAGCCCAGTTAAACTAAACTAAACTACGTATTTTACATAAAAAATCCTCAAATTCCTCCTACACGAAGAACACGCCAGAAAACACCTAATCCGGTCTTATACACGGATGCAGCTAAGTAGCACTAGCAGTATTATACATGAAACGACTTTCTATCAGCTAGGCTATTGCGTATCTTTTAAATGGCAGTGGCTATCATGTAGTGTCCATCAATTAACTGTCAAATCGTTCCATTTTGAACTAAACCATAACCAATTTGACAGTTAATCCATGGAAAAAGTGACCATACGTCCAGTTTTGAACGTAACTGTCCCTTTTCTCGGTCACCTGTCCCGTTGTCCCCAAACAAAGCTCTGGTACACAAAATATTCCCGTTTTCCGAAACTGCGTGAAGGTTTAAAAACTACGTAGGATAGAACTTGTCAGACGCAAGCCCTGCAAGTTGCAAGGGCCTGCAGCCATGACGCCTCTCGGAAGTGCAGGTTGTTCGAAAGAGATACCGCCTCGCACACAAAGGGCGAAGAAGGAACATGGTGATTTTTAGTCAGTAGAAGTCTGCCACACCCTACAGCTCCGCCAAGAGCGGGAGGAGTCATTTTATAATTTCTCACATTCCATAAAAAAACCCTGCCTAACTGGACCGTTTATCTCAGGTAGACATAATCGTCTACAACTTCGAGTATAGAGTCCCCGATCTTGAGAGGAGAGGGTGTTACATAGGCATTCAACGTGACCTTGGTTTTTGCTGTCATATTATGTAAATCCATGTCCCGTTCTGAGTTAATGAAATAATGGTCAGTTTATCCATGGACATTATGATAGCCAGTAACATTTAAAAGATATGCAATAGCCCTGCTGATCTCCACAACCCAGTTACTACTGGACAATACGCAACCCTTCCGTAACTTAGCCAATAACCCGCTGGCTACATAATACCTGTAACAAATGTCAAAGATTTATTATTACAGTGTTTTCCGTAGCACGTAATAAACTTGATTTGTAATGGTCACCCATCGACGGAATAACCTCAGCAAGTACAGCCTTACCTTGAAGACCGACCCTTGCGGCTGTAATAGATTAGCCACGATCTCCATAAAATTCAATTACTTACCACTTCTGCCATGCCTGTATCTTAGTTTCTGTGATTTAATAAATTCATTCATGCATGCAAGCGACCCACTTACATGTCAATGAAAAACTTTAGTTTTTTTTTGTGTTTTATGTAATGAACGCACCCGGACGCGTGTTAGGTAGAAAATCACCTGCTAGTGTAATAAGAAAAAAAATGTCCTCCTATAGATTATTACTAAATCGTGATAGTGATGTGTCCGACCATTCGATGACCATTTATCTTTTCTAAGGCTAGAAAAACGACAGGGAGAGGTACACCACAAACTATTTGAATCATAAGTGCGCAAAAGTACATGCAAAAGCGTAACGGGAAGAAGAGAGGACAGAGAGGCGGAGTGACAGTCGTATTTAAATCAACAAAAACCAATGACCAAAAATGATAGTCAATGAAATGAATATAACAAACCACAAGTTTTACAGCTAGCCCAAAACGGGCCAAGTGCTAGTCGTGCTTGCACATGAAGGGTTCCGTATCATTGTAGTAGATGTTAAGAGATTTTCCATGTTATCGTATATGCAGCATCATACGGCCGAATACTGAAACGCCACTCAAATATAAGTAACTCTCAAATCTAGTGCTGTCTCGGTCGCTCTATGCTGAAGTAACAGAGACAGAACGAGATTTAAGGGCAACTTAAAATTGAGTAGCGTTTTAGTATTCGGCCGATAGACTTCTTATAGGTTTTTCTGTAATCTACAAGTGTTGAACTCATTTCTGTATTTTTTTCTACATTTTTGGGTCAGTGGTTTTGGAGATAAGGGGGAATGTTCGGACAGACAGACAGACACACGAGTGATCCTATAAGGGTTCCGGTTTTCCTCTTGAAGTACGGAACCCTAAAAAACCTTCAAGTAACATAATCCGCCAGTAATCCTTGTAAAAAATAGCACCAGCAGTCTGATCACTAGTTCTTCCGGCAAACAATCAATCTTTCAGTTTAAACCGAGCTCCCGATGCGGTCTGTACCACTCTTATTGTTTTAACTATGTGTTTCTGTAAGCGGGTGACCTACATTGAACACTGCTAGGATAAGATTTACAAATGTAATGAAAGTACAAACGCAATTTAGCTGCTCGCATTTGTATATAAATGCACTGTGACTTTAGATTTCCTTAAATCGACTAAAGACTCTTCTTCCTTATTCAGCTTTTATAAACAATAATGAAAATAATCCATACCTTTTTTTTTATAAAAACGTTGCCCCACACTAGGAATTTCTCCTGTATCGTGGGTGCGTTCACAAACATTTAAACTCACATACACAAATACCCAGACCCGAAAAAACTATCTGTAGGTCATACAAATATTTGTTCCCTGCGGGAATCGAACCCGCGACACGCAGCGCAGCAGTCCATTGCTTGAGCCACTGCGCCAACCGTGCCGACGATATACCTTGACAACAGGGTATGATAAAGTTTATTCAGCAAGGACTGAGGTGGTAAAAGGCCATAAAAGTTGAAGCAATCATTTTACTAGTTTAAAGGTCGTCTTCTAACATCGACACTCCTGTAAACACTTTTCCCATCACAAGCTTTTTCATGGATATTGCCATCAGAACGTTATCCTCATCAAATTATAACGTCCAAAGCACCAAAAAACCCAAATGACGTCGTCCTATCTGCCTACTAACCTATCAACGCCATCCATCTTAAGACGAAGTGCCCTCTTTAGACGTAGTCGTTAGGGTTACGATAATTAATTACTAGGGTGATGGATGGACAAGGTATTACGCGACACCCCTGTAATAATCACTGATTAATTATTCCTTTACGTGCTGATAACTTTGAGGCGTGTCCTGTTATCTAGTTGTTCTCGGATTTGATTAACGATTTTGGAGATAATTTTACAATTTAGGAGGATTTAAAACTGCACTGGAATAGGTCGGCATCACCTTAGTTACCCGTAACCAGTGATCCCAATCCGAAGCTATAGAATAGAATAGTAATTATGACCTATAAAAAAATTGCAAATAAGTTTTTACAAACACTTTCAAAATTTATTTTTTGAAAACTAGATGGGGCCGGTGTTTCGTACATGACTACCTTGAGAAGAAACCGCCTAAACAAACTTTCTGAGTTGACCCTGCTTGTATAGAGACTAGTCGTCTCTTTTAAGATCCGAACAACATCAATAGTACTACGTACCTAGGTCTATTATGACTATTATGTATTCTGTGACCTAGGTGTACTAACATGAGGACTATGCATTACTGTCTTTTTTTTTGGTTTCGGCCGTCTACGAAACCGTAGTTTCGTAACTGGTTTCGATGAAGGCATGATTTATCCTTGTACGTAACTAGTTTCGATTGAGGATATATTTGTCTTTGTACGAAACCACGGTTATGTACAATGGTTACGTACAAAGAATTTACTGTTAAGGTTTCGATGAAGGAATGATTTGTCCTTTTACGTAACTAGTTTCCATGGAGGAATGATTTTGGGGATTGAGGTAGTTCAGTAGAGCGTTGGCTGTCTACTGAACTGACCTTCATCTTGTAATTATTGAAACTAGGTAAGTCTGTATTAAAATAAATAAAAACAATATTTCATAGTTTTTTTTAAGTACATTATTTTATGGCACTATAGTGCACTGACCGATTGCCCAGAGCCACACAGCTTTCTTTGAAGTAGACCGACAACCGTCCCACACTCACGGGGCACGGCCGCGTGTCAAGTAGCCGCGCCCTAGTGGGAACGCGGATCATATACTCTGTCGAATAATAAAAGAATTTTGAAAATCGGTTCATAATTGACAGAGTTATGATCTTATTACTCATATACTTGTAGCTACACTTAGTGTGTGTCTGGGAAGATGATTGGCCTCTCCGATTGGTCTAAATGCTTCCAATTTTTTTTGCCCTAAAATGTGATCAAAGAAATGTCGTATCCCAGCAATAATTTTTCGTAGGGGTACTCAGTATGATGTTCATAATGCTTGGTTGACACCTTCGTAAGGGTCGGTTTACACCCTGTATATTTTTTTAGGAAATTTGCAGATTGACATTTGCGGCTACGGAATCTTAGGCCAATTAATTAAGACATAAATCGCTAGTTTCGATAAAAGAATTATTATTCCTTGTTTGTAACTAGGAAAATTTCATATTTTTTGCAAAAATTCCTTGTACGTAACCGTGGTTTCGTACAAAGACAAATATATCCTCCATCGAAACTAGTTACGTACAAGGACAAATTATTCCTTCATCGAAACCAGTTACGAAACTACGGTTTCGTAGACGGCCGAAACCTTTTTTTTTGAGGGGTGGGAAATCATCAAATAACCCCTCCCGCTCTTGGGCAGAGCAAAAGGGAATGTCAGACTTCTACTGACTAAAAACCACCCATGTTCCTTCTTGGCCCTTTATGTTATTCGATGATTTCACACCAGCCAAAAAAAAAAAAAAGGGAGCTCAAATATCACGTGGATTCCATACAGTGCTTCTAACTGTGCGTTCACCTTTATTCTCGTTTTGATTAACGATATCAAAGCGATTTAATTTGACATTTTACGCGTGGTTTAATCTCGTGTAGGCTGCTCTTGATTGTATTGTTTTTTTATTGTTTACAGATTTAGTCACGGTTCATTCAGGGCAGAAAAATGAATGAATGATGTCTTTATTTGCTCATGCAAACGAAACCTCACACCCTGTTCAGAATCACAGGCGATGTGTCGTGTACTACTCGTGACAAGTAACACGCGTGTCTGTCGTTTGTATCCTTCCTATACTCGTTTGTCACTGGTGTTGTATCAGATCATCGCTTTGCAAGTAGAGTTGCGGTGACTCGAGGGATACTCAACCTTTATTTGGTTTGGTCGCAGTCGGCGACACACATGTGTAATGGTGTAATTCGCGGCGCTTAAACAGAGCGTTAATTTCAGTCAAAAATATATTTAAAATGTTTTTAAATATATTTTTAACAAACCCTTGCTTTAGAAATACGTCACTTAGCTGACCATGAATTGTCATCCGAACTAAACTAACTAAAATATTTTTAAGTCAGTTAATATCCCTATTGGTTGAAGATAAAGATTTAAAATTCAGTTGCAACGTTTGACCTAAATAAACCAACAAACAAACATTGTACGTTAAATAAAAGATCACGCGTGAATGTCAACAACAATAAACCGCTCTGATTGGTTAACAAAATTACCACTATCCAAGCCATTGCCAACCAATCATGCTTTGGCATTAGGTTTGACAGAAGATGAATTGATCAGGCTTTCAGAAACAGAGTGTTGGTTGAGTAATCGCTGTGTACTTCTTTGTTGTCCTAGTTTCAGCGATCGATCGCGCTTTTCTAACGTTTAAACACTTTCATAGAGGATAGTAAACTGGCAGGATTTTGCATTTTCCTTTGTGTTTTTATCAGGTTTCGGCAAAGCCAGATTACATTCTTGAAAATTTTAGGTTTCATTTAAAGAAAAATGCATATACAGTCTTGAATCTAGACTAGATGTCCTAATTATCTAAAACCAAGTCAGAGGCCGATGGGTGGCTTAAAAACTCTGACACCAGTTAAGCACCAACCAAACAATAAATAAATATCAGCCAGATATTTTCTAACAGGACCCTTCTCTCTGTGAAGAGGACTGGGCCGTAAAAAGGCTCGTGAGCTCAGTGTAAATGTCACATAAATCTTCGAAATTACCATACTGCATTTAATACGAATCATCTGCCTAGCCTTTACCCAACTATGCTGGGTTCAGTTCCCAGTCTTATCCAGGATTTAGCTGAATAACAGTACTTTATGGAAAGACCGTCTATCTGGACTCCACAACCCAACCCTAAACTAGGTAATGCAATACCCATTGGAAAGACTAGTTGTCAGACTGTCGGGCTACTGACGAACTGTAACGTCCCACAAAGATGACACACATGACAGACAGGACCCGTGCTTTCCAAGGCATGGAGGAAAGTCGGTACATAAATGCGTTTAAATCGAACCACACTCTCGCACAGAACAAAGATAGTTCCCTCATCAGTTCTGAAGTGGTTCCACAAAGAGCACTATATAGATTTGATTCCACTTGTCTTCAAGTTCAGTCATGCTATATAGAAACATGGACGCGTTTGGAAGCACTTTAATAAATTATTCATTCGATAGATTATTATTCAACAAGCTTCACTGAATCCATTACGATCGGACAAGATGTTCAATTATGTAATCGTTTTATTGTTTATTTTTCTATTTGTTTGTTTAAATTCGAAGTCTTTAGTGTATATTTTTTTAAGTTATGTCTTGTAAGTCAGTACAACGTAAAATCACACCTAAAAACCCCTAAGTTAGGCAGAAATTTACTTATTAGTGCACCCACATCGTTAGTTATATTGTCGTCAGTTATAGTGATGGCACGGTTGGCGTAGTGGCTCGGGCAATTGACTGCTGCGCTGCGTGTCGCGGGTTCTATCCCCGCATGGAAGAAATATGTATGGCCTACAGATAGTTATTCCGGGTCTGGATATTTGTGTATGTGAGTTAATATTTTTGTAAACGCACCCACTAAACAGGAGAAATTACTAGTGTGGGGCAAAGTTTTATTTAAAAAATATGTATATAATATATATATCTATGTAAATATCTTCTTCTAATATATATGTATATATCTTCTTAGGAATCGACCAATGCACCGAACCATGCCCCTTTTTTTATGTCGACGTTTTACAAGTGCCCATGTAGGCCTATGCGAAATAAAATATTTTGACTTTGACTTATGTTTAAGTCCTATGTAGTAGACACGCCTATTGCCATCAACCGGGCACAAATCTAAACTCCAACGGTTGCTGCTGAGAAATTCCTAATGGGTTAACCCAATAACACTTTGCCCGACCTGGGAATGGAACTAAAGACCTCACACTCAGCAGTCGCCATTGCGACCACAAGACCAAAGAGGCAACTCAGTACAAAACAAGATTAGTTCATAATCGTGAGGAAATTAGCCGGTAGCCCTAATAGAGCCCAGCACCTGAATGTCACTAACTTTTTTGACAGAATTTCTTAATTCAGTGTTGCAAATACCTACAGGGTGTAAATGAACCCTTCATGCATACGTCAACCAAGCATTCTGTACATCAAACTAAGTACCCCTATGCAAAAAAATTGCTGGGAAACGCCTTCTTTTTTGGGGTCAAAATTTATTTTTACGGTAAAACTCAATGTAGCACTCTTAAAACATTGTGCTAGTGGATGCTTTGAATAGTAAAAGGGTCATGGAGGTAATTTAAGTAAAGTTATAACCTGAAAAAAGTAGTTAAAAAACTAAAAAACCCGACTGAAAAGACTGAAAAGCAAAAAACAAAACTTGGAAGCAGGCGGGGTCCATTCTATTTACATTTCATAATTTAATATTCAAATGAACCCCGCCTGCTTACAAGTTTTGTTTAATTTAAAATGTGCTTGTTTTTTGCTTTTCAGTCTTTTCAGTCGGGTTTTTTAGTTTTTAACTACTTTTTTTATTTCTAACTTTTTAGTTCTTTAGTGTTTGTTCTTTCTTGGTCGCGTAAAATACTTCGCAGATGATTTAACTTTTGTGCTTGTTTATAGAATTTGTGACTTTGAATTTATTTTAAACAAAAGGTGTCATATATTTTTGTAATCTCCTTTTAAAATTCTTCATTTTGATACCCTAGTCGATGGTAATGGTTTTTTTTTTATTTTTTCCAATCCACGATTTGGCCCCCAAAACCAGCAATTTATTATCTTTGTTTTGACGTATATTTCATCCAAATTCGTTTAGAAGTTATGAGGGAACATAGAAACGGACATACATACATACATACTTATACAGGGTGTCCAAGAACCTGGCGTCCAACTGGATTCCCACGATGCCCCAAGTTCTAACAGTACTCAGAAAAATATTTTAAAAAATCCACCCCATGTACTTACAGAATTATACTGATTTCAAAAAAAAAGGGGAAATGAGCACCCTGTGACATACTTTTGAATGCTGTGACTGCTAATGCTGATAATTTCGATATTTCTTGGAGGTTTTGTAATCTAGGGTATTGCTGTGTCTAAATAGAATGTAAAAATAAAGTACTTATTGTACCATTTTAAAATAAAATATTATTTTAACTAAAGGTGATATGGAAAACTATTGAATTTCGCAACTTTGACCGACTGTAGTGTAAAAAAAATGTACCAAAATAGTATGGCAAGTGACGTCAAATTTTGACGCGTTTATTCCTCTTTTTAAAAAGGTATAATACTTACACATTAATTTGAAAAAAAAAATTTTTGATAATATTTTTACTCAACAACCCAATTTTTACGATGTCTTACAGAATTCTTAGAAAGAAAAATTTACGACGAATTGAATCTAACCTCTAAAGAATTACTATTGTATGCTCATAAAAATAACAACAGGCCTCTCAAAAAACAGGTTAGACCGTAAGGGACGGTATGTGCATGCATCTCACCATAGTGATTCGTTATTACAACAGGAGGGAGCAAGACAGAAACTATCTTTGCGATTTGCTGGTTCTTCTTTATGGTACCCCATTATTCAGGTAAGAGTGAGGGAGAAAAAGGTTAGAGGTGCGAGTGAGATAGATAGTGACGCTATCTGGGATCGTGCTATTTAGGATAACAGTACGGTCAGTACGCGTCACTGCCTCCTGCCGTTACTACGCACCTCTCTCTTATTGTTACCATTGATCACGTACTACGATTTAAAGCTTTGTTTATTGGACTCGATTACTCTTTGTGCTCTGGACTTTGAAACGAACTCTTTACGACGACCTTTGCCTGTGTTTGGACAGTTTGTGTTTTGTGTGTGCTACCATGGCGACCTACACTCCGCAAGAATACGCAAATATGCACTACATTTATGGAGAATGTAGAGGTAATGGACGAGCTGCAGCGAGACTTTACAGAGAAAGGTATCCGAGGGCTACGCGATATCCCGACCATCGAGTTTTCATTAATGTGCACAGATCACTATGTGACGGGCGGTTCCCCAATCAAGTAGCTGGTGAAGGACGACCCGTAAATGACTTCATACGCGATGAAGTTTTAGAGGCGGTGTCGGCAAATCCAAGCATCTCTGTGCGAGGAATAGAAGCTGATACGGGGATACCGAAGAGCACAGCACACAGTATTCTCCAAAAAGAAGAATATCATCCGTACCACGTACAGCGAGTGCAAAGTCTTTTACCTCGAGACTATCCGAGCCGAGTCGCGTTTTGTGAAACAATCCTGCAAAAACATCGAGAAGACGAAAACTTTATCGACAAAATTTTGTGGTCAGATGAATCAACATTTAAGAAGGATGGCTACATGAACCTACACAACTTGCACGAGTGGCATGTGGAAAATCCGCACTTGATGCGAGAAGATAGATCCCAGTACCGGTTCAAAGTGAACATGTGGACCGGTATTCTCTGTGGGAATATTATTGGTCCATTTGAGATGCCCGAGAATTTGACTGGCGAATCATATTTAAATTTTCTTCAAAATGATTTGCCAAACTTACTAGAAGAGACCCCACCAGATATGTGGTTCCAACACGACGGCTGTCCAGCACATTTTCGCGTATCCGTTAGAGAGTTTTTGGACGAGCAATACCCGAACAGGTGGATTGGGCGATCAGGAACAATCCCGTGGCCAGCCCGCTCACCTGACTTAAACCCGCTGGATTTTTTTTTCTGGGGAACTATGAAGGAGCTCGTTTATGCGAAGCCCATTAATGACATCGCTGACCTTCGTGAGAAGATAACACAAGCAGTGCAGGTGATACGTCAAAAAAGTTACTCGCGAAACATAAAGCGGTCCTTTTTAAGGAGAGTGAGAGCTTGTATTGCCGCGGGTGGTCAACATTTTGAACATTTATTGTAATAAAATATCTTTAAACTAACATTCTTTGCTTTTATTCTACTGGGAACCCATCTACCTGTGTGTATTTCCTTCTTGCTCACTCTTGGAACCGAAGTAAATAATAGTAGTAACATAACAGTTTCTAAGATAAGAAAGGGTCCGACAGTTACCGTTAGTAGGTAGGCACTTCGTAAAAATTGGGTTGTTGAGTAAAAATATTATCAAAAATTTTTTTTTTCAAATTAATGTGTAAGTATTATACCTTTTTAAAAAGAGGAATAAACGCGTCAAAATTTGACGTCACTTGCCATACTATTTTGGTACATTTTTTTTACACTACAGTCGGTCAAAGTTGCGAAATTCAATAGTTTTCCATATCACCTTTAGTTAAAATAATATTTTATTTTAAAATGGTACAATAAGTACTTTATTTTTACATTCTATTTAGACACAGCAATACCCTAGATTACAAAACCTCCAAGAAATATCGAAATTATCAGCATTAGCAGTCACAGCATTCAAAAGTATGTCACAGGGTGCTCATTTCCCCTTTTTTTTTGAAATCAGTATAATTCTGTAAGTACATGGGGTGGATTTTTTAAAATATTTTTCTGAGTACTGTTAGAACTTGGGGCATCGTGGGAATCCAGTTGGACGCCAGGTTCTTGGACACCCTGTATACATACATACATACATACACGCCAAACACATATCCCTCCTTTTGGGCTTCGCCCCAGTCCGGGAAAAACTAGTAATTACAAAAACGGCTGTGCAAAATTTGGAACTTTGACCCCCAATATCTCCGTAACTAGGGGGTTCCCAGGTATGGTCTAGAACCAAAAAATTATCGCAGTGGCGGGGAGAACAAGTCCCATTCGTTTTCGTTAAGTTTACTTTTACACCCTTTATTTGAATAATTTGTCTTTTGAACAAAGCAAATGATGCATTATTAATTGTAGTTCTGTCAAAATTAAAGTCGTTTCAAGTCTCCCCCACAGTATAACTTTTGAAAGCATCTGATTGAGGAAATAAAATGCGACAGCATATTCTCATTAATAAAATTATTACCATAGCTAATGACAAATCAGTCCCTTCTATCAGTCAATGAATTAATGAATAATTAAAATATGCTGATTAATGAGTATGCTATAGGAAATTATACCAACCGATAGAGTATATAAAAACTATTTTTGTACGTTGACTGCCCACGTTGGTCTAGAAATCGCAAACGAGAATGCCGTACATGAAGGTCTATAGGTTTCATTTCCAGGCCGTGCAAAGTGTTATAGGGTTGTTCCATGAGGAAGTTGTCAGTAGCAGCCACGGAAGCTGTATTTGTGTCCGGTTAAGTACATGTTCATCATCACCATCAGCCTATAATGTTCCCACTGCAGGGACCCAGGCCTCCTTTCTAGGAGAGGGATGGGCTATAATCCACCGCATGGGCCCAGTGCGGATTGGTAGATGTCACATATCCTTTTTTTTTTTTTTGGTGGGTGTAAAATCATCGAATAACCCCTCCCGCTCTTGGGCAGAGCGAAAGGGAGTGTCAGACTTCTACTGACTAAAAACCACCCATGTTCCTTCTTCGCCCTCTATGTCGAGGCCGCGATAACCGGTGGACTACCCGCGGCCCAAGATGTCACATATCTTCGTTTGGTTCTAAGATATGCCGGTTTCCCCACGGTGTTCTCCTTCATCGTTTTGAGAGCAGTGGTGATGAAATAAATTACTCAAAATAATGCGCCTGCCTGGGTTTGAACTCACGACCAACTGCTCGTAAGTTGGGGTCGACACCACTGGGCCACCACTACTCTAAACTCAAGTACATATTACTTAAACATAATAGGTTATTTCAACAAAAAAATCTAATTCGTCCGTCTGTTAAATAGATTATCAAAAAATATTGAATACTTGTTGTTTTGTTTTATTATATTAATAAAACTTGACTAAAATAAAACGTTTCAAAGATCAATGAGTGGGTAAAAAAGTACTAACCTTGTGACGTCACACGACTTGACGCGACTTTTCGAAGCACTGTATCGTCTTCATCTTTTGTTTAAGTCAAAAAAGAAAAATAAGTGTCCATTATTTTTTGAAAATCTATCTGACGGACTAATTGGATTATTTTGGTGAAATATCCTATTGGTGTACTGTTAGTTACACCTCTGCCTTAACTTTCGGGGATGACAAGCGTGATGTTTTGTTATGTTACTCTTGTACGCGGCTTCCTAATCTTAATTAAGCGTTTTTACGCATAAACGACTAATTCTAAGACGCTTAAGTAAAGACGTTATGTAGAGAATTAAAAGTACAATCAACCTCGTAATTGCCTTACCACCGTAAGGTTAAATGTCACTTGCATCACTTCTAGGTGTTTTATACCATGAATTAGTTAGAACATAATTCAAGTTTAAATAAACCCTAGTTCAACTTTTACTGTGATCATGAGGATTTAAAGCAATAGGGATGTGTACTGACTTAAACAAATATGATTCTAATTAGTCCGTCTGTTAGATTATCGAAAAATATTGGATACGTATTTTTTGTTTTATCAAATCAATAAAAAATTACGAAGTTAAAACGTGTCAAAGATTTGAGTGGGGGTTTGTGACGTTACTAACCGCAAAAAAATGTCTTATAATATAACGACACACGAGTTTTCAAAGCACTGTCTTCATTCTTTGCTTACGTGAAAAAAGAAAAAATACGTGTCCAATATTTTTTGGAAATCTATCTGACGTACTAATTAGATTTTTAGGGTTCCGTACCTCAAAAGGTAAAAACGGAACCCTTATAGGATCACTTTGTTGTCCGTCTGTCTGTCTGTCTGTCTGTCTGTCTGTCTGTCAAGACCTTTTTTCTCAGGAACGCGTGGAGGTATCAAGCTGAAATTCATATCAAATACTCAAGTCTATGGTCTCTTGGAGCTGTGAAAAAATCAAACTTCTAAGTCAACGCGATCAAAAGATACTCCCGTTTATGCCGCAAATTTTCGACACTCGCAAGGGAATCAAAACCTACAGGGTACTTCCCGTGAACTCAGAATCTTGAAATTTGGTACGAAGCAACGTCTTATAACACAGATAAAGGAAAAATTGCGAAAAGCATAAATTTTTAGTTACATCATATAATAAAAATATTTTTAATAATTTTAAATAGGCAGTTGAAATTTTCACTGAATGTGTCTCTCTGTTGCTGCTATAACAAAAAACACGACTCGACTCCCCTACTACGATGGTACGGAACCCTTCATGTGCGAGTAGGACTCGCACTTGGCCGGTTTTTTTAACTAACTTTACTTTTATTACGAGATACTACCAACTAATTTTGATCTTGAAAAGTAATGCTAATGGAATCGATTGTCCACACATGCTTCATAAATTACAGAGAAATATTACAAATGCAGCAGGAAATCTGTCTTTTAGCTTTTTACGACTTAATTGATACAGGGATTTCGATATTTGGGATTCAAGTACACGATAAGACACAAACAAACTGTTTCTCTCACGTGCAAAAGCTAATTGCAATATAATTATTAAACTACCAAAAACTGACACATATATTACCGGAAACCATACAAGCAGATAACAGTCTTGCCATAAACAATACTGACATAGGTATTTACTACCCTCCTCTCTCGTCCGTAAATCATCCCTTAGTAATACCCCGCTTAAGCTATCTGTCAGGGGGCAGACCACTTACCGTGTTATGACTTGACTAAGGTATTGTACGGTAATTAATTAGACCTAGTGACTTCTTGGGATAATTTTGGACAGGCTTTTTGGTTTTCTAGTCTTATCTTTTGTCAACACGAAATTTTTATTAATTACTCATATTTTGTGCGGGGTACAAGGCCTTAACACATTTGACTATGGTAAATATTAGAATAGGCCGCAACTATCAGAACGCTTTCTAAGAGAAAGGAAATTATTACCTCCTAGTTACCGCTGCTTTCAAAACGGCGAAGGAAAACATGCATCGTGAGGAAACTAAAAATTCGAAGACATGTGACATGTACCAACCCGCACCGAGCCCGCATGGTGGCTTATAGCCCATTATCCCTCTCCTAGAGAGGAGGCCTGGGTCTCTGCAGTGGGAGCATTATAGGCTGATAATGATGATGATGAAGTTACTTGCGTGCTGTCAATTCCAGCTTGTAATTACTTCCTTGTAGTTCCCACTATTGTTGAACCTTGTTTAGATACACAATTGGTATAAATTGAAAATATGTAACAATACACGCAATCTAATAAACAGTTCCTTGATTTTATACATTGTGAAGGTATACACTATATCATGTATCGTGGTGAAATCAGTCTAAGAATCGAAAATTCGAAGACATATCACCAAGCCGTTGGGCCACTCCCTCTGATAACAAGGACGTAACCCAGCAGTGAGACGATTACAATCATGCTGATTCTGCTACGAATTGTTCAAGAATAACGTGTTAAAAATAATAATTAGTCATTCAAGCAAGTCGTCAGAAGCATATAAATCTGAAACAACAAATTAACAAAGGCTCCGTGTATCATTACTGACGTCTGTCACTCCGTTAGTGAATTGAACGTGACAGCTACCTCTTGTCACGCAGATTTAACTTTTAGCGTGAAAATACACGGATTAGCTTTGAAATAAACACAAACTGAAGCAGCGATAACCAGATAAGTGGTGTGACTGCCAGACGAGGTTTCAAGTTTGAACCCATGATTAAGACGTCTGATCCTCATATTCGTGTCCGTGTTGTAAAATTACTCCTTGCTTCGGTAAAAGAAAACATGAGGAAATTAGCATGCCCAAGAGATATTTTTCGAGGTATGTGTGTCCAAGTCAGAGGACTAGGCGGGGCGAAGCGGGAGAAAAACTGACACCAGGTTAGCCACTTCACCAATCATCAATCATGCATATGATTAAGATTATATACTCTGATAGAAATCGATTTCATTTCTGTCTCTACCGTTCGGCGACATCCAAGTCCACTTTTTTGTTTTTCCTTTTTTGAAGAAGCTGTTCATTATTTTAAAATTGTTTGCAAAGGAGAAATCTATAAGTCTCTGCCCGTTGTCATTTCTTGTTCCACTGGTGTAGCCACCCACGACAAACTCATTTTTATTTGTTTTGCTGCCTATCTTGGCATTAAAGTCTCCCATCAATATAATGCGTTTGTTCGTCCTTTGCATTAATTCTGTCAGATCTTTATAGAATTTGTCTTTTGCTATCTTCGTATCCTGTTCTGTGGGTGCATGGACTTGGATAATCGACGATGTTTGTTTACAATCAGACAAATTTATATTAATTACTGCAATTCTATCTGATATACCTTGAAAACTAAATATTTTGTCTTTCAGGTGTTTTTTTATTAAGAAACCAATTCCGTATATACCTTTTTTTTCACCGTAGAAGTAAAAAATGTATTCGTTATATTCTCGTATCTCTTCTCCTGTTCGCCTCACTTCACAAAGACCAATGACATCCCATTTTATAATTCTAATTGCTTCTTCTAATTCTTCTAATCTGTTGTCTGTCATTAGCGTTCTGGCGTTTAACGTTGCAAGATATATTTTATTTTTTCTTTTTTGGATTTTTTGGATTACGGATTTGTTTCTAGGGGGTGGTGGTCTGACAACCCCACGGGGACCAACCGGATTGGGGTCGTTTCCCGTCTGGTTGCTGATATTTAGTTGCTATTGAGTAGGGTTAGGTTTATTGCTGGAAAATGAGTTTGATTTAGGTATCATCATATCGAATGCGTTCTTCCTGTTTTCCTTAATTGATGAAGTATTGTTCACTACCTTCTTGGCCTGATTCTGGTTTTCTGGCGAAGATGAATTGTCCCTTTTCCTTTTTTCTTTATTCAGATTTCCCTCTTTAACAATCAATTGATCGTATTTTATGTACGCAAAATTTCCTTTCGCACGTTCTTCTATGAGCTTGGGTTTCAATTCTCTTCTTTTTTCTAACACTTCCTTAGGAAAATCTTCGGTGACGTATCCCTCTTTTAGGCTCTTTTTCATTTTCAAAATCTCGTTTCTCTTCCAATTATTTGCAAGAACGATAAGAACAGGTCGTTTTTTATCTTCTTTGTTAAGTCCGATACGATGTATCTTTGATATATCGTTTGGTTCCAAGCTGATATTTAAATCTGCTTTGATAATTTCTTGCACCCTTTGAAACAACTCCAATGAGGATTTTTCATTTTCGTCCAAATCGAAAAACAAGATGTTGTTCTTTTTCTTTTCCTTCTCTAAATATTCAATCTTCTTTTCCAACACTTCTATTTTATTTTTCATAATTTTGTTGTCCTCGATAAGTGGTTCCAATTTTTCATTAATTTTTTCAAATATGGTGTGTGTTTGTTTTTCCATTTCTATTCATTCTGACAAGAGACGATAGGATATTTAGCGACGTTCATGTAGTGAAAAACCTTAATTTCAACACCGATCATAAAATGGTCAGAGGAGTCATACAATGTGAAAATCATAAATCAAGAAAACATATTATCTCGTCAACTGAAAGCACAATGATAACATTGCCTATACCACAAAATGCGCTAAGTGAACTAAAAAATGCATTAGAAGAAATCGGAAGACACAGAACACTGCAAGAAAATTACGATTTTTTAGAGAAGACACTGATGAATGCTAATAAATTGCGTAATAAAAAAGAGAAGAAAGGTAAATTAGGAGAGGAAACGATAACATTGATGAACCAGAGGAGCATTTTGTTAGAGAAACGAAAAGAAAACCGTCAAAGCATCACAAATATTAGCAAGAAAATCCAAGCCTCTATACGAACACACAGAAAAGCGGAGAGACTGAAAGTATTAAGAAAACAAATAGAGACAACAGGTGGAATCAAAAAAGGTTTAAATCAACTGAAAGAATACACACAATGGATACCTAACATGAAAACCAAAACTAAGAAGAGAAATGAAAAATTGGCGATTAAAAGATTATCAATAGCAAAAGTAGCGACAGATTTCTATAAAAGACTATACACAGAGACCGACAAAATAGCATTCACGGAAACGGACAAATATACTGATGAAGAAGAAGAAATACCTTTTATATTGGAAACGGAAGTCATAAAAGCTATAAAAACACAAAAAACCGGCAAAGCACCTGGAGACGACAAAATTTCGAACGAACTACTGAGAGACACCCTAACCGTTATATCCAAACCTGTAACACATCTATTCAATGAAATACTGGCTACTGAAGAAATACCAACTCAATGGACAAAGTCCACTATTGTCCTGTTGCATAAAAAAGGAGACAAAAATGAAATAAATAACTACAGACCCATATGTCTAATGTCCAATTTATACAAAGTATTTTCAAAAATAATTCTTGGTCGAATAACGAAACACCTAGAAGAAAACCAACCAAGAGAACAAGCGGGGTTCCGCGCTGACTATTCTACCATCGACCATATACACGTGGTGAAACAGATCATCGAAAAACTTAATGAGTATAGCCAGCACTACTACATGGCATTTGTTGATTACAATAAGGCTTTCGATTCTCTAAGTCACAGCTATATCTGGACGACGCTGAAAAACCAGGGTGTGGAAAGCAAGTACATTAACATAGTAAAAGAAATATACAAAAACTCCACAGCGAAGGTTCAACTTGAACAGCAAGGAGAGGAATTTAGTATACAGAGGGGGGTCAGGCAAGGCGATCCGCTTTCCCCAAAACTTTTTACGGCAGTTTTAGAAAATGTATTCAGGAATATAGATTGGAAAGATTTTGGAATAAATATTAATGGAACAAACCTCAATCACCTAAGATTCGCAGACGATATAGTGATATTCGCGGAGAGACCAGACATACTACAAACTATGTTAAAGCAATTAGATAAAGAAAGCAAGAAAGCAGGTTTAACTATGAATCCAACGAAGACTAAACTAATGACAAATTCAATAAAAGAAAGAGTAGAGATGGACATAGAAAAGGAGGCCATCGAATATGTTGATGAATATATATATTTGGGGCAACTAATTTCAACAAAAGATCAATATTCTAAAGAAATTGATAGAAGAATAAGCAACACCTGGAAACGGTACTGGTCGCTAAAAGAAATTGTTAGAAACGAAGCAATACCTATGTCGCTGAAAAGCAAACTTTATAACACGTGCATCCTCCCATGCCTCACATATGGCTGTCAAACTTGGCCTGATACGAGAAAAAACAGCCAAAAACTTATAGTTTGCCAACGCAATATGGAGCGAAGCATGCTTAACATAAGGCTACGTGATAGGTGGACGACTTCAAAAATAAGAAAAAGAACAAAAGTAAGCGATGTCTTACTAAAAATAAAAAGACTCAAATGGAACTGGACAGGTCACATTATGAGAACGGAGAAAGAAAAATGGACGAAAGACGTCATGGAATGGTATCCTCGAGATGGAAAACGACAAAAAGGACGCCAAATCAAGAGATGGGAAGATGATTTACCAAAAGGATGGAGAAGATTAGCTCGAGACAGAGATGACTGGAAGAAACTAGGGGAGGCCTATGTCAAAGGACAACCTGACCAAAAAACTGGCTGCTGAAAATGTTATTATTATTGCTGCAATAGAATATAGTTACTTTTATTTAGCTATTTTTACTAACTAGTTTATATTTTTTTTCTTTGTATTTAATTTTTTTTTTTAAATAGACACTACATTTATCTCTTTTTGGTCAGCGAATAAAGGCTTTTATTATTATTATTATTACTCTGATAGACAAGTTATATAATATACATCCTGATAGGCAGGATATATAATCATATGCGTGATCATATATTATTTTAGTTGATACGCGATGCATGATGATCTATTTCTGACAGGAATCATTTACGGTGATCATGTGACCCTGCATAATTGGTACCGCAGTATCTTGACATACTTTGCGCACTTCAGTTTACAAAAAGCTTTAAAAACTTTCGTTACGCGAAGATAGCGCAGCGCACCGTATGTCAGACAATAACACAGAAACAAATGTTCCGCAGGTAATCCGCTTACATTTACATAGCAAATGTGCCAAACTACACACGTAAGAAAGTCTGTTTGAATTTTATTACATTTTTGTAGGTGCGGTCAAGGTCACTGAAGATTCTAATCTCAACACTGTTCTTGTAATATTGTGTTTTTTATTTCATCTTGTCTTTTATTTTTTGTCTTCTCTACTTTTTAATTATAATTAAAGTCAGTGAACTGTAAGTCTGACAACCACTCTTACCAAAGGTATCGTATTAGTCAGTATTAACTGGTTTTCGGAGTTTAGTCGCTCCATATACCGACTGCCTATCTGACCAAAAACCCGTAAACATTTCATCTTCCTAGCCGTTTTCCCAACTATGTTGGGGTCGGCTTCCAGTCTAACCGGATAAAGCTGAATATCAGTATTTTGTGGAGGTCAGATAGGCAGTCGGTATATGGAGCGACTAAACTCCGAAAACCAGTTAATACTTAGTCAGTATTAACTGGTTTTACTGGTTAGACTGGAAGCCGACCCCAACATAGTTGGGAAAACGGCTAGGAAGATGAAATGTTTACGGGTTTTTGTCTCAAGTTAACTATCTTATTTACTCCATCAATATATATAAAAATCAATGCTACTTTTCTTTGTAATTTTATAATTCAAGAACGGGCTCACCTATCCAAACCAAATGTTTAGGCTTTGTTCGGACTATTTAGTAGATGATTTATGTGAAGTTTGCACAAAATCGGTCGAGCGGTTCTTCATTTATCACATTTTTTGTAACAAATGAATTCAATAAATGGTGGATCATTTTGTAAATGGGGATTTTGTTATTTGCAATTTGACCCGGCAGGTGGCGCAGCTGTCCGAGCAGGACGACGACTGCCAGGTCCGCTAGTACCTAATATTAAAGAAAACACTTCAGTTTATAGTGTAGACATTAGCTAACGAAGTTTCGCCTATGTCCGTGCGAGAAAGGAATTAACGTCAAACTCAGTTTACGTACTACCAACCAAGAAGAATACTATCATAAAATTAAATATTTTTAGCGACTTTTATATTTTGTACATGCGAGTCCCATCGGGTCTTCTTAAGTAAATCGTAATAAAACTAACTTAATTAAATTATAATTAGCCCCGGAGCTATGTGTTGACAAAATGGTGGAACAAACTTCATGCACACAGGATGTAAATTAACCCTTCACACATACTTCAACCATGCATTCTGTACATCAAACTTTAGGTACCCCTACGCAAAAAAAATTGTTATGAAACGACTTTTATAAAGTATTTGTATTTGACATACAGGTTACCAAGTCCATATCCTGGATTCACACATTTTTTTATTATTTTCGTGTTTTATCTGTGGAAACCTGTAATTGGCCTTCAAATGTTTATTAATTAAGTACATTGTCTATATTACCTATAAGTTTCCCAAAGAGAAAAAAAATTGAATACGTTTTATTTTCTAGGATGCGAGTGAAGCTCTAAAAGGCAATATGGAAAAAGCAGGAAGCTCACACCCCAAATCTTTACGAGCTGCATGACCCAAGTGACTTCTAAGATCTAAGAATCCAATTTAAAATGGCAAAGAAAATCAGAAATATAAGTTCTCCAGCTTAGCATAAAATCGTTTTATCAGCACTTCCCTCCGACATTTTCAACAACAAAGTATACACAATTTCCCGGCACAGCTTTCAATATTAAATTTATAAAGTGCATCCTGCCTTAGTTTCTTGGTAGACTAGTTTATCTAAGGTTCGTTAAATGAACTTAATTGCGACATTTCCATTCAGTGTGACTTGTTAATGAAGACTTACTACAGGTCGTCTGTGCTTAATTGCGGGACATTACTTTGAAACCGGTGATATATACATTTGTACCTACACTAATTGCGTGACAGCCATTACTATCACAAACCGAATAATTGTATTTTATTTGATACGATTTTATATGGCAGTTTCTGTTTAACTTAACAAGTCTTTAACTTGTATTTAGTCTTACTGCCGCACTCAGAGAGCTTTAATGATTATTTAGGCCTTAACTTAGTAATGGTTTTGACAGTTTTGTCATACAAAAATATGTCAAACCTTTACTAAGTCACGGCTTAAGTAATCATTAAATTTTTCTGAGTAGGGCAGTTGGCCAAAACTGGCGCTCTATAACTGTTTTTTTGATTGACTGCTAAAACTCAAACTACACTTTAATGTTGGCTCATGGAAAAGGAGGAAAAATTATAGGTAAGACTTTCAGCTAATACTCGCGTTGTATTTGAACATCACTTTGAGGAACAATTATTGACCAGATGCTCGTTCCCACAGAATTATGACTCAGCTGATTTAACTCAACCGGGTTGAACTATGAGAAGTTATTTTTTAAACAATTTAAAAATGCTTACCTGTAAGGGGTTGATACACTTATCTGTGACTCCAAAGTATGTATATCTAACTTTGATTTCGTGTATTCAATTGTTGGTGAGCCAAATAAATAAAATAAAAAATAAACAATCACAATCTAAACCATCACCAATCAGGTCACAGCTACATGAATCTCTCTCTAGCCGAGCCACAAATCCACAATATGTCTAGTGTCCGTTCCGCACCTTGTGTGTGTGTTTTTTTTTTTTTAAACGTTGCCCCACACTGTTTCCTTACCTTACCTTTGTACCTAAAGTATATCGTTGAACGTGAGTACCATTGGTATAATTTTAATTGAACGAAATGAGGAGAAACCCGATTTTCAAGTAAGTAGATTCAATATTCGCAAACATGACTTGGCATCCAACTACGAGACTGCGCCTGCGCGGAGGAATTTTGGTTTTAGAACGTGTCGGTTACTCGAAGTGACGTGTCTGCGTGGGTTCGATCCCGCGGCTGGACCATTAAACCGAAGTCAAGTCGAAAGCCAAGAAGGAGCAGCGCTGGTGGTGGTGGCTTCAACTTACAAGTAGTAAGTCGTAGGTTTGAAACTAGACAGGCTATGTGTGTAGTTTATTTTTCATTACTCAGGCTCCGAAAGTAGGTTATAACATGCCTGCGGAGCGGGTTGAAAGTACTACTTTTCAGCCCTAGGAAAAATCACTTTCAACTGACAGCTGTCAAATTATTAATAAAAACTATGTCTATTTTCACATTGTTACTGACTCTCCAACGTTTTATACAGCCACTAAATTACAGCCCAATTAAAAATTAAAACAACATAAAGTTAACTTAAGAATACAATTATATTATGACTTTATTATAATTTAGTTTTAACTATTTCTCTATAACAAAGATTTCGGCAAATTCTTTGCTATTTTTTTATTGATGACCATGAAAAAACACTGGCTGTATAGCTGTCTTCTGGTCGGACAAATAAAAACAAAACAAGCGTGAAAGCGACAATCCGATCAACACTCATTATTTTTTAAGAATATAATACACTAGCGGACGTAGTTCTCGTTCCCCTGGGAATACAGGAATAAAAAGTAGCCTATGTCACCCGGGGATACTGTAGCTTCCCAACGGTGAAAGAATTATTCAAATCGGTCCAGTAGTTTCGGAGCCTTTCGTTACAAACAAACAAACAAATCTTTCCTCTTTATAATATTAGTGTAGATTATGGATTTAATAAATTTAGTTTTAACTATTATGAAATGTCTTAGAACCAAAAATTTGAAGACACGTGACATCTACCAACACGCACTGGACACGCGTGGTGAAATATTTATGTGCCCCCCAACAGAGGTAACACTATAGGCTGATTACGCTATCAGTCAATTAGAACCTGATAAACAATCAATCCGTACACACGTCAAAATAATAAAAAAATCCTATACTGACCTAATCAAGTAGAATTTCCTTTACCACTTGACTAATCGAAGGAACTTACGACCTTTTTGCTACTAGAATAGCACAGGGATTCGTGCAAATATTCCACGTATGTACGTGCTGTTAAAATATGCAAAGTACGAAGAAAACTACGGAAACTCCAGACATTTGGAGGTCGAGGTCACAGCACTTACGTTAAAAATACATGAAGCAAACGTGGGGTCTCCAATACATGAAGCAAACGTGGGGTCCAATAGCCTGAACTGTCTTGTGTTTATCATTTAGGTATTCAATTGGAGATCGTCTTTTATCCAGTTGGATACTCTTATTGGACTGTTTGTAGATTATGAATTTAGGGTACGTAGGTTTTTGTGAAATAATATGAACTGGAGGTAAACTTAGTGCTTTCGATGAAATACTTTTAAAAATCAGTCGACAAATAAAGCAACAAGAATGTAACCTCTACGTTATTTAATACACAGAGCTACTTTGATCTTTGGCGTTTCAATGTCATAAACAAGTTGTTGGTGAATTTTTGTGAAAAGGCTTTGAATTAATTGGCTTGTCTTGTACTTGTTCGTAATAAAACCCAGCACAAACAAAAAAAAAATGGTTAATACACAAAACAAAATAAAATGCCTGAAGTAAGGCAGGCCACGATTCCTACAAAAATCTTCCAACACCTTTATTGGAAAAGCAAGATAAAGACATAAGTTTCGATTAGAGCCAAGCGCCAAAAGATCCGTAGACAAAGGTATTACTTATTTGTATCCAGTCTAAGAATAGAATGGAAGGTTAGGCTTTCTATTTCACCTTCGTTGTTCATATTAATATCGAACCTTTGAAAACTTTATTATTAAAGTTTTATTCATTCGTGAGTTATGGTAGTTTTATTACTAGTCTCATTATTGGGTTATTTTTTTTACTTTGCAGTATCACTAAGATCACTACATATTATAAAAACACAAAAAGTAAAAAAAAATACTTTTGAACAAAAATCAGCTTCTGAAGACCGTGACTTTTTACCCGACTGCGGCGAAGGCCAAAAGGATGGTTATGTTATGTTTGATTTAATTTTTTGACTTCGGTGAAAATTGATTAACTAAGAAACAGATTTTTGTTCTAAAGTTCATTTTCTACTTTTTACCCGACTGCGGCGAAGCTCAAAAGGAGGGTTATGTGTTTGGCGGGTATGTAGGTATTTATGTATACATATATGTATGACTATTTCTTTGTTCCTTCATGACTCCTAAACGGATGAAGGGATTTGAATAAAATATACGTCGTTAGATTCGTCTTGATGGCGCAAATGTCACTGGCTTAATTAAAATTAAAAAACAAAGAAAAATTTGAATTTTTGGGGCACATATCGCGGATTTGAAAAATTAATGTTTTCCGTTACCATCCAGTAGGGTATCAAAATGAAGGGTTTTAAAAGGAGATTACAAAAATATAATTATGACACTTATGTTAAAAAGAAACTCAAAGTCGCAAATCCTATAAACAAACACAAAAGAACTAAAAAGTTGGAAATATTTTTTTTAAATCAAATTTTTGTTGAAGTTGGTTTTATTTTTTGTTAAAGTTTTTATTTTTCACTTTTTATTATTATTTTTTTATTAAGATTTTATGTTATGAACTGGTGTAAACAATAGACAGACATGAGATTTCGGCAATCCCAGTCCATTTGCTATCTTTTATTGAGGAGTTCCGTTGATCTTCCAAACTGAAATGGGATCACTCCGAGAAGGTCCTCTTTCAAAAACTACTCAAATCACTTCAAGTGTGCCTATAAAATTTGAAGAGTTGTCTCTATTTCTCCAGGATCCCATCATCAGATCCTGACTCGATGATCATGGGACCACTTGGGAAGTATAACCTTTGAAACAAGACAAAAAAATCGAAATCGGTACAGCCATCTTCGATAATCAGAGAACGTATTTAAAAAATATATAAAAAAAGATCCAACGAATTGAGAACATCCTCCGTTTCGAAGTCGGTTAAAAACGAAAGTCCTCGGCCGCGTCTGTCTGTCTGTTCGCGATGAACTCAAAAACCATTGCACAGGTTTTCGTGCCATTTCACTAATGGATAGAGTGGTTCTCGATGAAGTTTTTAGTTTAGGTGTCCAGATTTTGTTGCTAAACTGTCATACACGCGGGCGAAGAAGCGGATATCAGCCAGTTTAATTATATATAAATTTATATTCGTATCATTCTGACCATGGCATCACTTTGGGCCCAGAATATCACAACACCAGCGCTGTGACTTTTGTTTGTAAAGTTACAACAACATCCTGAGAAACGAAATTGTAACGACAGTGGTAAAAAATAGACAGGAACTGATTCATTATTTTATTCGGACAGAGTCTCGACTTACAGGTTTCACAATCGAGCGCGACAAGACCTCGAAACCGAGCTTATATAGACTGATATCCCCACCGGAGGCATCCGGTAGTTATGGCGGTGTCTTCGCTTGACTGTGATTGGCTCGCGAGTCGTTGCCCGTCATTGGCTGGCTAGAGTGGCATGGCTATGGTATGCTAGAGTGGCATGGCTATGGTTTGCTAGAGTGGCATGGTTATGGTTAGCTGTCATTGGCTGGCTAGGGTGGCACGCTGTGAGCAGGCTGTTGTAACAAAATTGTAAAAAATCGGCCTTAGCCTTTTAGCCTTGCATAGACCCAATTTCGTTTTGTTTTATTTTAATTTTATCCCTACGTTCACTTTTTCGTACATATCTGTTAATTTACCTATTTTTTCGGCCTGTGCGATGTAAACGTAGAAAAAGAATCTTGAAATAGAAAGAAAGAAGAAATATTAAATAGTATCTATTATTTCTTTCTATTTCAAGATATTTCAAATCAAATCTATAAAATATTAACTAGCCTCCTTTGATTGGACTGCCCGTCGACTTGCAGCTGACATAAAATACACGTATATTCCTTAATGGGTACACTCATCACTTGTGTATAATTATGTAGGTACCAGCTGCAAGACTTGTGTGGGGTTAAAGGTAAATTAACGAGTCTTACTGGGAAATTTGTTCTCTTTTATTAAATACTACCTACTTAATAACAAATGTTAGTTAATAATACCAGATTATTCACTCAGATTTTTTAAATCATATTTCGGTTGTGTACGGAATGATATAAAGACAAAGGAGTAAATGATGCCATAGAATTTAGAATTAGAATTTATTTATTTGCATTGAATGTAGGTATAAATATACATTTCATAGTTAGGCCCATAGTAAAAGTTCCTCACCATCATGAGTGTTTGGCTCCCTTTAAATATTGTCTACGTTTATACAATCAGCCTGTATAATGTTCCCAGACAAACAAGGTTAATTTAATAGATTTATTTATGACACAATATTGTCGTCCGCACACATGAACGCCTCACAATAGCACACGTTACCGGTTGGATGAGTCCATTATATCCGACACCATGGTATACAGGTAACCAGTAAACCAATTATGTCATAATCATCTGCTAGCCTGTTCCCAACCATGTGGGGGTCCGCTTAACGTCTTATACCATGTATTTTACATAGAGCGACGGCTTAACTGACCTCCACAACCCATGTGATACCTCCTGGTAAGACTGCCTCGTTAACTTACTATAGGGTAACCATTTTGTGCAATCAAATAATGCTTTAACAAAGCTTTTTTTTATGTTGCACTACACACATAAAGCGTAACTACTTGCCCCGTTCTCCCGTTGCGACAGCCCTGACTTGGAACACTTAATATAGTGTGCTACCTGTCCTGTTATTGGCACGCTTCGGGAACTAATCGAAACTACGCAACGTGCCAAATTCTCAGATCGAACCAATCTCGATCGATAGTCATAAATACGCTAAACCTAAACATCGCATGTGTGCGTTAGCTGATTTCGAACAATTTTTCCTAGTTGAATTACCGTATGTTATTGCTACTGTGTCAACTGTGCCAACGACTAATCCAACCTATACCACGGATTATGAACTCTAGGTACACACGATAAAATTGTTGGTTTAGCAGGTAAGTAATGGTCATCCAATTAGTTCCAAGAAGGGGATAAGGGTCATTAAAATGTGAGCGTAATTGTTATATGAGCGGTCTGGCAAAATAATTAGGTTGGTTGGTACTTTTTCTACCTACATTTTATTTGGGTGTCTAGGTTTTTGTTTGTTTTGTGTCAAAATGATGGGTCCTTCGCTGTTTGACACCATGAATTTTTGACACCACGGTGTCAATCGCAGAAGAACGTTTTTTGAATTGGCTGTTTGGGACCACGGTGTCAATCGACGAATACCTTATTTGGCTTCGTTGATTGACACCATGATGTAAAACAGCAAAGGACGGCCCATTGGCATTTTTATTATAACATAACAATCATGCACAAAAGTGTTTACACGATTTTTATTTAAATTATACATTTTTTCTTAAAGTGCTTGGAATGGCAAAACTGTTTAGTTACCCATAAAAAAAATTCCGATAGTAACTACTACGTTTTACTACTACATCTCTTGAAATTTAATTTTGATGTTCAAAATATCAGCAGGCAAAAAATAATTAAATAGAAATGATTATTACTTACATGCCCTTAAAAATGTTGGTAATAACGTTTAAAAAAGGGTAGAAGTACCTGAGTTAAAACAAACAAAAATCTCAGGTAAAAGCAACCCTTTTGTAAAAAATTAGCCAATCAGCGATCAATATGTCAACCATCCGTAAACAATACGTTCCTGATTGGCTAATGCTAACTGTATGGTTATTTGCATGTCGTTGAGTTACGAATCTTAAGGTCACAGTAGGACGTTCGTGCGTTGAAAGTGGTACAGTGTATGTGAGGTGTTGTTCTTGTTATAAGTATTTGGTAAGTACATTTCGCAATATTTTGTTCATTATCTTCTCATATTATTTGTATGAGTAGTGTTAAGTAATTATTAGACTTAGGAGTTGTCGGGGCAAAAGCTAGTGATAAGATAACCTTATTGACAAATGCATACTTATCGATAATTACAGTGGTGTATATTGAACACTTATTATTTCAAGTTCAAGAGTCATTTGTGGATATACTAATACCTTAGGCAATACGTGTTTTTACTCATAGTACAAGGCATTCTAATTATATCCCTAGTTCGTGCCCCGACAACTCCTAGGTCTGGTAATTATACCAAGTTTAAGTTAATAAAGTAATTCATTTAACTTAAACTTGGTATTTACAACTGGTTAGGTATGTCTTTTAATTGATACTAAGCATTTTTAAATGATAATTTGTAACATTAAAATTGCTCACTTCAAAATGGATGGTTTGGATTTGTTTTCACATTGAAATTATTAGTTTTAATCTTAAGGCCTTGAAACTTCCAGGCAATAATATAAAATCAGTTAATTTAAAAGGTGAATTAAAGTTTACTTATTCCTATTTCGAAGATAATGTTAATTGTATTTTATTGTAGGGCACATTCATTTGCATTTCATATATCATAAAGTGCAAATGTAAATAAATATAAAGGCGGTGTTTCAGAAATGTATAGAACCTGGGCTAGGTCTTGTACAATACATTTTTATGTGTTTTTTGTCTGAAAACATTGTGGATGCTAATATCATAAAATTATAATATAATTGACGAACCAAACATACTGTAAGATTATTCCACGAAACTAAAAACGACCACTTTTGGCTTTTGTTTTTGGTCTGTTGAAATTTCGAACTGCATTCGTTCAGAAACTCCAACTGCGCTTACGTAGCCGGAGCGGGCCCTGTCACGTCGTGGCGTCCCATCGCTTCATTAAGCGCCAACACAGTAATTCATTATGAATATCTGTAGTTTATTATTATAACTAATGTCACAGGGGGAACACTCCATAGAAACGACGCGGTATAATTAACTATTACAACTAAACTGAAGAAATGACGTTTGTACACGCTGCGAATGTGTGCGTGAACATTATGGATGAATGAATAGGTCACCCATGCTTCTCTCATGCATGCGTGTTGATGATGTTGCCTGGCGGTATCGCGGATCGGTGGGGGGCGGAGAGTGGCCCTTCTGTACGTTAGTACTATATAAATTCTTTGCTAATGTTCTAAAATGATAAAATACTGTGAGTCTGTAGTCATTTCATTAAGTCATTATTTCAATGTATGAACAGTATTGCACATAAAATTGTGTTGCTAATCAAATTTTTTAATTTTATTTTGCGCTGGCGATTCCGCAAATGAAAAATAAAACTGTAGTTTTCCAAGAACTACCGATTTTTTCTCTATATTTCTGAATGGTGTACAAGACCTAGTCCAAAATGAAACAAATTTACATGTTACGAAAGCTGAAATTTTAACGCTTACTTTTTTATTTTAAGGATTGGTGTTAAAATGTCTGAACACCCGTCAACCTCACATGGTTTTGACAACTTAGAATTTCAAAGAACCAAGAGAGGACACCGAATGCTTTGTCGAGGTGGATACGATTATATTTGGAAACGAAATAACAAAGATGGCTCAGAGATATGGAGATGTACAAAGAAAAAGACCAAGTGTAATGCAATACTCAAAGTGAGCCCGCCCCCTTTTACAATATTACATGAAACTATCCATAACCATAGTTCAAAGGATCATGCAGTGATTGAAATAGAAAGGCAGATGCAATTGTGTACTGAAGCTGTTAAAAACAATATCAATAAGCCTGTACCGAAAATTTTCGAAGAATCAATGGAAGCTCTTGCCGATAAAGGAATCAATTTATTGAGTCCATTACCTAAATTTAATAACATCAAGAACAAACTATACAATCAAAGAAACAAAGCACTAGGTGCTAAAAAACTTAACTTCAGAAACGCCACAATTCTAGAACTACCTAAAAAATACGAAGATTTATTATTCGCTGACTATACATACAAAAATAAGCGCATAATAATTTTTGCAAAAAAAGAAATGACCAAATATCTAAAAGAATCAAAACGATTTTTTGTTGACGGCACTTTTAAAATTTGTCCCAATGGTTTCCATCAAGTATATACTTTTCATGCGGATATAGGCAGCAATGAAGAATACGTCAACATAGTTCCCGTGCTGTATGCTTTACTTCCTGATAGAAAACAGGTCACTTACGAGATTTTATTTGAAATGATAAAAAGTCAAGTCCAAGAATGGGAGCCCACACACATTTCAATGGACTTTGAAGTGACTGCGATATTGGCTATAAAAGGTCTATTTCCAGAAGTGAAAATAGTTGGCTGTTTTTTCCATTTTAGCCGCAGCTTGTGGCGTAAAGCCAAGCAGCTTGGAGTAATAAAATCTAGACTGGGCAGGATCCATGTGAAATTATGCACAGTTTTGTCACATTTGCCGCTCAATTTATTAGATGACGGCTGGCTGTATGTGATGGGAGAAAGTCTAAATAACGCTGAAATCACGAAATTCAATGACTATTTTGTCCAAACATGGCTCCAACACCCTGTTCTATCTAAAGTATGGAACACTTTTAACGAAAGTCATAGAACCAACAATATGGTAGAGTCGTGGAATGGAAGAGTAAAAAAAATAATGCCCTTAAAACCAAATATTGGTCAATTTCTTAGTGGAGTGGAAAAAGACGCCAAATTTTACTATAATAAAATTAACCAATCAGGACCTATTCAAATTTCTAAAAGAAAAAAAGAGAGCATGCAAATCAATGATAGAATTAATAACACCATCCAAGAATTATTGACTGGTCAAATAAGTATTGGTCATTGCTTAGAAAAATTAAGATAAAAATTTTAAATAGTAATATAGTCTAAGCAATTACCAATTATTGGATGATGATAATGATGATTGTGATCTTTAATTTTAAGTTATATATAGAGAAAAATATTTACCCAAAATCATGTTTTATATCATTATTCATGTTTTATATCTTTATTTGTTATTAGTAAAGAGGTAATTTACCTTTCCTATCTGTGATTTTTTATTGTTTATTAGAACTTTTTATATTTAAGGCAAGATGATTATGTGATTTTTAGTACTTAGTTATTAGTAAAAAAATTATTTATCTTTTCTATCTGTGATTTTTTATTGTTTATTAGAACTTTTTATGTATATTATGTGATTTTTAGTAGTTAGTTTTTAGTAAAAAGGTAATTTACCTTTTCTATCTGTGATTTTTTATTGTTTAGTAGAACTTTTTATATATAAGATAAGATGATTAAGTATGTGATTTTTAGTACTTAGTTATTAGTAAAAAAAATAATTTACCTTTTCTATCTGTGATTTTTTATTGTTTATTAGAACTTTTTATGTATATTATGTGATTTTTAGTAGTTAGTTTTTAGTAAAAAGGTAATTTACCTTTTCTATCTGTGATTTTTTATTGTTTAGTAGAACTTTTTATATATAAGATAAGATGATTAAGTATGTGATTTTTAGTACTTAGTTATTAGTAAAAAAAATAATTTACCTTTTCTATCTGTGATTTTTTATTGTTTATTAGAACTTTTTATGTATATTATGTGATTTTTAGTAGTTAGTTTTTAGTAAAAAGGTAATTTACCTTTTCTATCTGTGATTTTTTATTGTTTAGTAGAACTTTTTATATATAAGATAAGATGATTAAGTATGTGATTTTTAGTACTTAGTTATTAGTAAAAAAAATAATTTACCTTTTCTATCTGTGATTTTTTGTTGTTTGTTAGAACTTTTTATTCATATACAAGATTTATTCATACAAGATTCCATTAAAAATTTGATTGTAATTTTTGTTTTAATAACCGTTTTCTTTTCGCCAGTACACAAATCACAGTTGACCTTTAAATTGTTGAAAGTGGTCCAAATCAACAGTTTTATACCATGGTGTCAATCGACGAAAACAAAATAAGATATTCGCCGTTTGACACCACGGTCGCAAATTATTATGGAAATGGTCCTAAACAGCCAATTCAAAAAACGTTCTTCTGCGATTGACACCGTGGTGTCAAAAATTCATGGTGTCAAACAGCGAAGGACCCAAAATGATCATCACTTTGAATAGTCAATATCATTGTAACACCAAACCACTTCCTTTGAGATTCAAAGTTACCTATTTTGTAGCGACACACTTTATGAGACATTACATTCAGAACGCGTCGCGTTACAATTTTGAGGCATGTATATAGAAAACTTGAGCTGAGTGTTACAAAACTCTGACTTATCGTTTTTAGATTATTACTTTTATTATCACTTTCATATAAACAGTTGTCAACAGTCAAGGTCGAACGACTGCTTTATTCAACTATTTTAAACTAGTTGATGCCCGCGAATTTACCCGCGTAGATGTCGGTCAAATTATACCAAAACATTCCTTGAGAACCACTGTATCCATTGGTCAAAACAGCATGAAAATCGTTGCAGTATTTGAGTTTATCGCGAACAGACAGACAGACGCGGCGGAGGACTTTTTTTCATAATATGTGATATGATTAGTGATTTAATAAAATATGTTTAAAGTAGGATAACCAGAGTTCCATCGTACAGTTAAGTTAAATGTCTGTGTGCCCACTTATCAGTTTTGCCAATTGTACCAATGTAGTGCCGGGGCTAGCTTTTCGTGTGAATATTTCGATAATACTGGACGCCTCTCATCCGCTCTTCAGTATTCCAAGCACGAGTTTAACTTTAAACTCTCCACTACAGAATGTATAATATTTATTTTCAAATTTTAGAGTTCAAAATCCGTTCTGCATAAAAGGAAGTGTTAGGATTTTGTTCTGTTTATTTGACTTTATTGAATCGTTCAGTTCGATAGTACGATTCATATATGGATTTTTAGAGGGTTTGATAAATAAAAATTAAATATTGTATGTTACCGCTGAATATTTGTTCGACATTCGCTGTGTGGCTATACCTACTATATTGGCTACTTATAGAAGGTGGTTCAGAATGATGGTCACTGACACATCTTTTAAATATGAGTACCTACACCTTTCCTTTAGGTAGGTACGGAATCGATTACCCACAACCGAACCACTAGTACCTGACTAAATAAACCCCTTTCTTTACCAAAGTGTTACCAAAATCATAGTCTGAACACAACTGTATGCTGCATAATTAATTATGTTTGTTAGGTTAACAACAAAGAAAACTTCCTTATTCATACGTCCACAAAAGTTCTAATTATTACGAAACGTTTGTGTTTGATTATAGTTTTTATAAAATATTATTAATGCTGAAGTTCGAGTGATCTTATTATTCAAACCCATACCTTGACCTTTTCGCCTATCATCAATATCTGAATACAATACACAAAAGCCATTACAAGAGGTAGTGGAACATTGTTCAAGTACCAATACGAGTAGTTACAACTGTTGTAATACACCCATCCAATAGAAATTCTCAGCACAGGGACGAAAGTTCAAAATCCAACGTTTCCATAATGTTTTGGTGTCTCCTAAAGTTAGTGAAATCAAGGCTTAGAAGTAGTTTTCATACATCGTGCATAACGTTCATTGTATTATTTAGGCACTGCCGAATGCGGACGCCTCCTCCGATTACCTGTGCAAGAGACCATTCACACCGCTTCGGTGTTTCAAAAATGTGATTGTTTTGTTTTTCGTGGTTTTTACCCGACTGCGGCGAAGCCCAAAAAGAGGGTTATTTATTACCTACCTCCTGATTAAATCGATAGTTATGTGGGTTGGTAACCTAACCGCTAAGTAGAGGAAAGTCACCAAATATGAAATAGTATCTTAATATGGAATACCTTCATTTCTCTAAGACTATAAGTATGAAACGCAACACTCGACCATCTTCTGTTCCATTCGGTCTATTGCACCACGTACGTGTTAGTAGACCGAATGGAACAGAAGATGGTCGAGTGTTGCGTTTCATACTTATAGTCTTAGAGAAATGAAGGTATTCCATATTAAGATACTATTTCATATTTGGTGACTTTCCTCTACGGTCGATAATGCCATGCAAATTAAGTTAGAATAGGTCACCGGTCTATCCGGATGCAGCTGAATGTCAGTATTTTACATGGAACAACTCTCAATGTGACATCCACAACCCACTATCACCTATCACAACTCACATAACTTAAAATGTTTGCAAAAGCTGATGATTCAGTAGAAATTCCGAGTAGCAACGATTTATAAAACAGCACAGAAATCATCCTCCATAAATATGATCCTCCATGATTATGTTTTGATACCGAACCTAATCACCTTGTATTTTCTAACCTGTCTACTAGATAATCCCTTTTTTTTTTGGCGGGTGGAAAATCATTAAATAACCCCTCCTGCTCTTGGGCAGAGCGAAAGGGAGTGTCAGACTTCTACTGACTAAAAACCACCCATGTTCCTTCTTAGCCCTATACGTCGAGGCCGCGGTTACTAGTGCACAACCCGCAGTCCCGACGGGACTAGATAATCCCTTGTTCGACAATGAAACTACAATCTACAAAGTTAAAGTTAGCAATTTAAGTAAATATTATAACATCATCATTCTCTGTCCTTATCACAATTTATTTGAGGTCGGTGCAGCATGTTTTCCTATCCTTCCATAACTCTCTGTTTCTCGTCATCTGATGAGACACCTCCTTACTTTCTTCAGGTTCTACTTTCTTCTACAGGTAATAGTTTGTTTGTAGTGGGTAATCTCAAGAACGAATGATCTAATTTAAAAAAAAAATCTTTATCGAAAGATACCTTAATTGTGGGTGCTTTATGCTATATTTTTTATATTTAAATCATGCATTATTATTAGAACTATCACAATTTGTGCTAACAAAGTCGCGAGCAGAGTGCTAGTTGCATGAACGCCTTTTAAATATTTATGTTGATCATTTGTGAAATTCTCAGTTATTTTCTATTTAGGAAATAACCAACAAAACGGAATATACTTAATAATAGTGCGTGTGTAAAGTACTTTAACGTATTGAACTAGAACAGAGCAGTTGTAAAATTAATACGGAGGTCGTATTGACCCATATTTAATAATGGCCCCAGCTATTGGAATCTACGAACGTTAGGTTTGCGATAACTTTGTATTCCTGAAGTTACTTAACTGTATTGAATAATATTATACATATTTGGAACTAGCTGATACACGCGTCTTCTCCCTATATGCTAGAACCTTCCTCGAGAATCACTCTATCGGATCCATTGGTATTAACAGCATGAAAATCAGTGCAGTAGTTTTTGAGTTAATAGCGAATAGACAGACAGACAAACGCGGCGGAGGACGACAACCACGAAAAAAAAGTATTCTATTCATCTCCATCCGGTTATACTGGAAGCCGACCCCCACATAGGTGGGTAAGAACTTTGCAGTTGATGATGGTGATGATGAATAATCATCTCCATCATCGAAATATAAAGGGTGTAAAAGTACCCTTAACGAAGCCGACAGACACTTGTTCTCCTCGTGACTGTGATTTTATTTTTGTTCTAAACCATACCCGGAAACCCCTTAGTTATGGTGATATTAGGGGGTCAAAGTTCCAAAAAAATTACAGTTTTTTTTTAAATACTACTTTTTCATATTATCACTTTACTTTAATTACCTCCATGACCCGTTTACTATTCAAAGCATCCACTAGCACAATGTTTTAAGAGTGCTACATTGAGTTTTAAAGTCAAAAGTCATTTCGCAATTTTTTGAAATTTTTTCGGAGAGTTACTTATTTTGATGTACTTACATAATACTTGGTAGACGGCTTCGTGAAGGGTTTCGTTTACAACCTATTTAAATGGATAAAATACCGTCAACTTGTACTTAAATATCGGTAAGTGTTACTAAAGAAATAATATCATCATCACACCTGTAATCTGTAGTAGGTAGGTACATTGTTATCCGAGGGGCGAAAGTTACTTATTTAGTCCCGAGACGGGGTTTGGCGCCCGTAACGTAGTGAGTGCGCTAAATAGATCGAAGGACTAAATAAGTAATTTACCCGAGGTAAACACTGTGCTTTTCATTACGAATACAAAGAAAGTAAAAATAAGAACATAAATTATTATTAGCTAAAGAAAAAATTAGTGTAGATCGGATTGTCGCTGTCCCACTTTTTTTTTGTTTTCTTGTCTTCCAGCAATACAGCCAGTATCTTTATGTTCATCATTAAAAAAATGGCTAAGATTTTGCCGAAATCTATGTTATTTTAGAGAAATAGTTAACTAAATTATATTAAAGTCATAATTATATTATGACTTTAATATAATTTAGTTTACTATATTCTTAAGTTAACTTTATGTCATTTTAATTTATAGCGCTGTGATTTAGTGGCTGTATAAAAAGTTGGAACATGGTTCAATAAAAATGTGAAAATAGACGTAGTTTTTTTTAATAATTTGACAGCTGTCAGTTGAAAGCGATTCTCCCTAGGGCTGAAAAGTAGTACTTTCAACCCGCTTTGCACATGCTCTGAAAGTAGGTCATATCATGTCTATGTTATGACCTACTTTCAGAGCATGAGTAATGAAAAAGAGTTTGCAAACCCTCTATGATGATGAAAGTGTATGGGCTAAATTGCCTGAAAATGTATGTTAAGTTAAAGCAAACATTTGTTTTCTCTTTTAAAATGCCTTTACTAAAAGTCCAGACTTAGTATTTAGACCGGGATACTAAGTTCTAGGAAAACGAAATAAATTATTTAAAATTAGTAAGGTCACTTTCAAGGTCATTTTCCTACATCGATAAACAGGGTCACGCACAACACATAAATTGTTCCTATGTAAACTTTAGCATGAAATATTGAAATGCCTCTTTAAAATATCTCACGTCAACCGCAAAATGGGACCTGCGTCAAACATATTTTATATTTTGGAAAATAACAAGGCACGGTCTAACAAAACATTATTTTTACATAATACAGGTAGAGTCTATTCAAAACCTTGTTTCTCATTGCTTTCATTTCCAATTAAACGCATATCAAACTTTACTCTAGCATCAATTCAAGTCGATTTCCGAACGACCACTTAGTACTATCATGAGCACTGGAAACGAGATATTTATCATTTTTACTACGTGTAAAAAGAGAGAGCAGAGAGCAGAGAGCAGTGGTGGCTCAGTGGTGGCCGACCCGACTTACGAACAGTGAGTCGTGGGTTCGAACCCCGTCAGGCGCATTACTTTGTGTAATTTATTTCATCACAATTGCTCTCAAAACGGTGAAGGAAAACATCGTGAGGAAACCGGCATGTCTTAGAGCCAAAAAAATCAAAGACATGTGACATCTACCAATCCGCACTGGGCCCGCGTGGTAGATTATAGCCCATCCCTCTCCTAGAGAGAAGGCCTGAGTCCCTGCAGTGGGAACATTATAGGCTGTTGATGATAACTACGTGTTAATAAAAGCGAAAAATAAATTGTCTAAGACTGGTAGATGGATGGCTATAGGGTCGATCCCTAATACATAATGGGTGTAAAAGTACCCATAACGCAAACGAAGAGCATTTGTTCTCCCCACCACTGCGATAATTTTTTTGTTCTAGACCATACCTGGGAACCCCCTAGTTACGGAGATATTGGGGGTCAAAGTTAAAAATTTTGCACAGCTGTTTTTGTTAATACTTACTAGTTTTTCAGGTTATAACTTTACTTAAATTACCTCCATGATCCTTTTACTATTCAAAGCATCCACTAGCACAATGTTTTAGGAGTGCTACTTCGAGTTTTACCGTAAAATGTGATTTTTGACCCCAAAAAAAAAAGTCGTTTCCCAGCAAAAAATTTTGCGTAGGGGTACTTATTTTGGTTGAGGTATGTGTGAAGGGTTAATTTACACCCTGTATGGGACTTAAACATGACTGGCGAAATGTCTATTAGGTGCACCTCTACCTAACCTCGGGGATTACAGGCGTGATGTTATATTATGTGATTTTCTAATATGTTTAAAATATATTTACAAGTTTGGAAACTATATACGAACGCAGTATACCTTCGTCATTCGTTAGGTTCACATCCGTTTGTCATTTTAATAGGTCTTGGCACGTATCAAAGCACTCTTTGTAATATGTATTAAAAATATAAACCGCTTATTAAATAGATATTTGTGACGCTATCAGCAAATTCTACAACTAATGTGTGTGACTCGCTATTTGTGAAACCACCTCTTCTTTTAAAAGATTTTATGTGTTTTTGTTTTTTTTTAAACATATTTAGATTTCCAAAATATTTCAGAGTACTTACCTAAGTAAATGTTACAAGCATTTTTAACGTAGATAGGTACCTATTTCACCTATTGACTATGATATCTTGCAATTGATCGACTACGTAAATTCGAAACGGAAAATTATCTAAAAAACATCTCTTTTAACTAACCTTATTTTACTTTAAAGGACTAACATAATTTTGTAGCTTTTTCTCGGAACAAAAATAAAATACCGCGAAAAAACAACTCATTCCAGCTCCATAGACTAAAATAACTTTTTAAATTATAAAGCAACACAGACGATCGTCACACTCCATTCTGCCTTTATGTTGCCGACCGAGACCTAGTCGTACAATAAAAAGTTTATCGTAAATGTTTGTATCAAAAGATAGCAAAAGACATGACTGACGGACAGATCGTGTGAACATCTTGGATTTAGTGGCTCATATATATCACACGCCGGGAAATGACATTAGCTTTGATCGACGAAATAAAATTGTCGTTTTGTTTGGCGGGAAGATGAACAATTTTCATGGTAGTATTGATTTCTAAAAGTGTTTTTTTGATGATCAGATGTGTTGTAGTAGTAAGAATATCACAATATTTAACTGTGGTTATCTAGAGAGCATGCATTCTTATTTTAGGAAATTCTTAAGGCTGAAAAATTAATTCATTAATTGAACCTACACGATCTTTTCTTTATCGGTAAATCTGTTGCCGTTACATATTGTTTCAAAAGTTAAATGGTTTTGGAAGTGTTGATTGCTGAAGGTAATGCTGCGCTGATTCCGTATTAATCGGTATAAGGGCTGTATGTATGAATGATGATGATTGCTGTAGATCATAGCTATTCAATTAAGGAATGGTTAAGTTAGTGACCTATGACTTTAAAAATAAGTATATCTGGAACCATTGTTGGCAAATTCATCATCAGTAACTTTCAACTTGCAATTTAACAAAATTTTCTCCAGTCTTCAAACGCCCTCTGTTACCGGGGTCCTTGCATTGCTAGGCAATTTTAACCTTTATAGCCACACAAATATTAAGAACACAAACACTAAAGTTTTATGTATTCAGGACCCTGTGTTTTACGCAAATATAAAAGTTTTACCAAAAAAATTGCCAATAACGTTGTAAGATTCGGTACCTCAAAGCCTAGCTCATGTAATCTTCATGTAATCCAGGAAATATTTTGCATGCTAGCTTTAAAACAATGTCTTTCTAAGAAAGTCTGGCCTACGTTCATTGTCTGTTGTAACCTTGCTTTGCACAACAAACTTCATACTTCAGCACTCAGTTTGACACATGCTTACCGTACTCTTGTAACAAGGTGTCAAGATAAGTATCTGACACGCATCAAGTCAAGACACACTCAGGCTTGTTAGCTATAGTACCTTAACAGTTTATTGAGAGCCTGGGTTTGTGATAAGTAAATAAATATTATTTATACTAAAAAAAAAAACAAAATAACTCGTTTTCGATCGTATGCTACAATTTTTTAAACTGACATGGTCACTAACACTGGAATATTTACCTACCATTTTTACGATAAGCATGGTACATATTCCATTTTTGTGTTCTCGTATTCTCATTAAACCCTTTCATTTAATACCCGTATCATGGGAATGTATAAAAAAATAACAACTCATTTATTTATTTTCGGAAATCTAAATCCAACTATCAGGATATTGGATTGAAAATGACGTCATTTAGCTCACCATGCATTGTTATCATCTATACCACAGAATAAAAACGTCCAGATTTAACATATAACTTTCAACTCTATCGAAAACCAAGAAGTAGATAAAAGTTTTTGTTTTTTAACCTTGTTACAAAAGGAACTTTTAAGTATGTGTTACCTACGTAATATACAGGGAACTCATTGAACCTCAAATTAACCAACTTAATAGCTAGAAATAACTGATATATGAAAAAACAATAGCAGTGCTTGCTTTTAAAGCACAAAAAACCTGTTCTGAATCTCTCTAGGGTGTCACAAACAATTAATGCTTGTAAAAATGCGACACGAAACAACTCGCAATGCAACTCGACCCTAATTGCTGCAGTCAGCATTTCCGCAAAAACGTGCCCTTAAATCTGGAAATGTACACATTAGCTCTAACTTCACGCCTGTAATCCCCGTACGGATAGACAGAGATGTACATATACTGCACCCACAGTGCGCCAGTAATGTTTCAGTACCATGTAATAAGGGGCGAGGAGGAGGGGACTAGTGGCATCAAATCCAGGCTGAAAAATATGAAAAACCCAATAACACTTTGCCCTACCCGGGAATCAAACCCGGTACCTCACGTTCAGCAGTCGCGCTTGCAACTACTAGACCACTGAACATTACTTCAAATACCTAAATAATTTCTAAATCTCTATACGACGAGGGAATCATTTAATTCTTGAGCTTTGCCACTGCAATGCGGGTCTAAAATATCCAGGGATGGGGGACATTCTTAAAGAGATTATGTTAACCGTATAGTTCCTAACAGTATCCTCATTCGTTAGGTTTATCGTCCGTTTTATCATGTCCCTCTTCTGCCTTTTAATGAGGGATATTTCGTAAAATACTGTAATAATATGATCCTTAATGATATCGTATGAAACTTCTAACAGTACCTACCATGAGTTCTACAGTTACGACTAACAAAGATTTACAAATGTCAATCGGGACCAAGGAAGAGGCACAAAGGAAGCTCGATATGCAATGGTGGTCACTCATCTACAGACCAACCGAGGCATGCGCGGCTTAACACGAAGATTAATCCGAGTGGGTGTTATTTTCCAGCCACGAGCTCCTCCTTCTAACAGTTCCTACTGTTCAGTTTAGAGATTTTTTTTTAACGTTGCCCCACACTTGTAATTTCTCCTGTATCGTGGGAGCGTCCACAAACATTTAAACTCACATACACAAATACCCAGACCCGAAACAACTATCTGTAGGTCATACAAATATTTGTTCCGTGCGGGGATCGAACCCGCGTCACGCAGCGCAGCAGTCCATTGCATGAGCCACTGCGCCAACCGTGCCGTCAAAAACAATGTGCCGTCCGTTAATTGATGAAATTAGAGTGGTTAACTGCCCAGAAATGAATAAATGAAGTAGCAATTGTCGTCCACTATAAATAAGAATGGAATAGAATAAGTTGAGCACAGCATTCGCAAGAAGTTGGCAGCTTCGTCTCACAACTAAGATGTTATAGTTTCTCGTGTGTATCTTTCAAGTTTTTATATATTTTATGTATACGTGCATGTATGTATTTATTCTTATTTGTTAGATATAAATATTTTCTAATTTTTGTTTCTGTTTTGCACCTACTGTGTAATGTCTCTGCGTCACCCTAAGGTAGACTGGTAGAAAATGCTCAAGGCATTAAGTCCGCCTTTGTACGGTTTTATTACTAGTGCTTAAAGTTTTAATAAATAAATTTTATAATACGTACATGTTAAGTCCTAATCTTAACATACCTATGTTTCTTTGCTGTGCCCAACAGTCATCGACCCATGATTGTTTCTTTTTTAAAAATGTTTTCCACCTAAGCCTTCATTGAGGAATGCAATAAAGAATTGAGTATTAAAAACATAACAACAATCACGGCTGTTTTATTGAAAGGTTTCGCCATTACCGAAAGCCAAGACCGGAGTCTTAGCTTTGTGGTTTATGTTTGGATTTCTATCTGAGAAAAGCGATAAACACTTAACGGTTGTTAAGCAAAAGGTTTGCTCTTGATAAGCGTTTAATTAGGGTACGAGCTTATGACACTTGTATACAAAATGACTTATTCATAGACGAGAACAACGTGGCATAATTCAGACCGCAGCTTTCCCCCTCCCCTTCATTCTGCTTTATTCATTTTATCACATTTTTTTTTACATTTCTAAATACATATTATTTCATAAACTCTTCATATAAAATAATAGGGTAGTTAACAAAAAAAATCTAATAAGTCCGTCAGATAGTTTTTTTTTTAATATTGGACACGTATTTTTTATTTTTTCACCTATACAAACAATGAAGACTATACAGTGTTTTGGAAACTTGTGTGACGTCATTTTCTGAGACATTAGTATGACATTATTTAGCGGTCAGTGTCAAAACCCCCCACCCAAATCTTTGACGCGTTTTATCTTTGTCAATTTTTATTGATTTAATAAAACAAAAAATACGTATCCAATATTTTTCGATAATATAACAGACGGACTAATTAGAATCATATTTTTTTAAGTCGCTAAACATCCATATTGCAAAAGACACATGAAACTTGTTGCCCACTAGTAGCGGGGCAAGGGTCCAAGTTACCGATTCTACCAACGATTCTTCTTATTATATTTTTCTCGTAATTACTAAGAATTTACTGAAGAATTCATCATAACTTTCCAAAAAAAAACACTATCGAAAGAATGAGAACAGGTGTTCGGATAAACACATAAATATTTTACAAGATTACGCACGAAATATTGTCTTTTCTAGATCGTATCCGCAGTGGCTGTCGTAATATGAGTTGAATATACGCGTGCCACAGACTATAATAAACTCCCACCGCAAGTATAAACGCTAGGTTATAAATTACATTATTTTTATTCTGAGCAGCCATTATGAAAAAACAAACGTGAAAATCACAGGCAAAGGAAATGTCTATTCTGACGACGAGTGAGCTCTTTATCACAGTCTAGTAACCGCACAAACACGTTTTGTAATGGAACCTTCTTTGACACAGTCAACAATGCCCGAACGTACTTACTACACTCATTTCCCTAGTTCCTATTTAATCATATTTCTTTTCTGGTACACACGTTTCCGAGAAATTCCAACAACATCCCGCGGGAGATTTAAAATACAATTTTATTCAACGGCGAACACATTTATAATTCAAATTTTGAGATGAATAGGAATAGCTTATTCCGTTTTCTGACAAACTCAAGTAGATAACCTAGTTGAGTTTGCACAGATATGGGATAAACTAGTATAGTTTTTTTTAAGCTAGTAACATTGAATGTGTTGTAAGTAAGCAATGTTTATCTGCAGAACAAGTCGATTCATGTAAATGGTAGGAACGTTGGGACGTATAGCTGTACTGTAGGTCCATGCATTTGCTTCGGCAACACTAACTTTATTTGGCGCCATAATTCCCTCTATAAAAGAACACTTTATGGTTATGTACAAAACAGTAGGTACGGCAACCGTTTAGTGGTTTAACGATTTTTCCGTTTTCTTTTGCCGCAGTTACATTAGGCATTCGTTTCTGTTCTTCTTTGTTTTGCAGTAGATTAAAATCAAGGTCTAGGCTGTCTCGTTATTGTGAAAAGGCCAAGTTCAACGAAGCTTTGGCGCAAATAAAATTCGGTCGCCATCTGTGTATCTCAGAAATAGAAAACAAACGTCTGGCAGTGGCAAGCTCCAGACGTTCCAGTAATAGTAATTTGGTTGGTGTACACAGAAATAGCTGGACTGATTATGTAACACATACCTATCATCAAGCCTGTAATCCCCGAAAAGTTAGGCAGAGGTGTACTTACCCACCTAGTAGTACACCCATATTTCGCCAGATGTTTAAGTCCCATCCCACGAGCTTAATGCCATCAACCGGACAGAGATCAATGTTATTTGGAGACTAAACATAGATATTATTATTGTATCTAATGCGGTGTCACAGATTCGATGATATTTCTGGATTCTTATGTTGCAATTTGATTGAGGTAAAGTATATTAGATATTATTTTTATTTAACTCCAAGAAAGGCGTACCAGAAAGCAATTTGTATCCAAACAAAAAAAAATACAAAAGTATTCATAAAACCTGCGCGGGAAAATTGACAGCTGACTTTTCTCTTTCGTTCCATCATCAGTCAGTTCGAAAAAGTTAATATGCCAGAGTAAAAAGTTTTTATTTATTTTATTGAAGTTGCCCTTTAACCCAAACTGTAACTAAACTCATAGGTTACGTAAATAACATCGACTTTAGCGTAGAAATTATTTGATAATCTGGTTTTATTTGTTGAGGTCTGACGAGCGGGTCTGACCTTTAATGAAATTAGGGTCTGCTGTTTTTTAGCCGTCGGATCTACATATTTTGTTTATCTTGTGTCCTTTCTCGCTTATTGTAACGGGGGTTACAAAAGACCTTCGAGGGGAACAGTGGAATATTTAATTTTAATAACGGATAGAGCTTTAATTTTCCTTGTGTAAACAAAATTAGCGTGATTACAATAGGACAGTTTAAATACTGTCTTTTTAACATTTTATTTTCTTGGTGTTAAATATGATTTCTTGTGGATTATGCTTTAGTATGACAGTAATGGCTCATGGCATCGAGCACGTCATCTAATTTTAAAGATATTAAAAGAAGACGCAACATGCAGTACCTAATGCGCTAATAAAATTAAAGACTATTAATCTGTGGGTTGTACATTTGGCACAAATAATATCAACGTAGGTAATACGCAAATTGGCCATAATTATCCTTGTCTATTCTCGTCTTTGGCAAAATCCTCTCATTCAATATATTGTAGGTGACGTTTCATCTAGCTGCTTGGCAAGTCTCACAACTAATTTACTATTTATGTCCCTTCCATTCATGTACCTTAACTACAAGTTATAGGTACTACGGGAATTAGAGATATCGATCAATTAGGTTTGTCGTTTCCTCGATCTGCAGTATGAACAAAAAGGTTGAACCTTCATTAAAATAAAACAAGACCTAACTGGAAAAACTAGATGCCTAGTCTATTCCGGGTAGAGCTTCAGTTTAATTACATGCAGCTGAATATCAGTGTTTTGCATGGAGTGATAATATTCTACATTAAGAATGAGGAAAAGCATGTGACGAATATATATATATATAGCCATTGTAAATAGTATCATTACCTACTCCTATTACCACGCTGCATTGCCATACATTCCATCCTCAAGGCTGTCGGCAAATTATAGACATTAGACAATTAACGACACGGTTGGCGCAGTGGGCTGGCAGTGGACTGCTGCGCTGCGTGTCGCGGGTTCGATTCCCGCACGGAACAAATATTTGTATGACCTACAGATAGTTGTTCCGGGTCTGGGTATTTGTGTATGTGAGTTTAAATGTTTGTGAACGCACCCACGATACAGGAGAAATTCCTAGTGTGGGGCAACGTTTTAAAAAAAAAAAAAAAATATACCTACAGCGTTTTTTGCAAGGCGAACAAAGCATTGGGTGACGTCTTCGTATTGCAAGTGTGTCCTGCCTCACCGCTAAAAAGCTAATTGGTCTGTGCCGCTAAAGGAGAACCGACTAACTATCGACTATTTTTCAACTCAAGAAACGTTCCTGTAAGTAGGTACCGTGTCATCCAAAACTCATGCTTATAGTTCCAAGAGGTTAAGCTGTAGTGTACCTTATAGTACGTCCACATTTCGTCATTTATGTCTCAAGTCCCATGAAAGGTCCGAGGGGCAAGCTTTTGCTGTCGACCGGGGACGACTCCAGACTCACTGTACTGATGGAAAAACCGAAAAATCTAATAACACTATGCCCAACGTGAGCCATGCTTGTGCATATAAGCTCGTGGCCACGGGGTTAGGCGAATCGTATTTGCAACGCATTTCATGTCAATGTCGAATGTCCACAACAGATCGATAAAAAAGTACCTAACCTTTAGTTGTTTTGAAATCAAAAACACATTAGCAATAACCTAGATTCAGTTTTAGCACGTGAAGGTTAATCTACAGTGGTTATGACAAACCAATGTCAATGTAAATGCATTAAAATCGTGACTCGAACTATAACTTGTTTACGAGTGTACGTTATTTGATCGATATCAAATGAAATATGCAGCCTTTCATTTGTCTTCCGCACGCTAGTATGAAAATTGATCGAGAGATTGAAAATTCTAGGTAGGATTTCTTGAAGTGATTTAGTTTCATGTTGTGGTTGATAAATCGGTTATGAAACGTTCTCGTTTTAAAATCTTTTGTTTTCTGAATCTACACTAATATTATAAAGAGGAAAGATTTATATTTTTGTGTGTATGTTTGTAATGAATAAACTCAAAAAATAAAGCGCCGATTTCAAAAATTCTTTCACCATTAGAAAGCTACATTCACCTTGAGGAACAAAGGTTACGTTTTATCCCTGTATTCTCACGGTAATGAGAACTACGTGGGTGAAACCGCGTGACGTCCGCTAGTGTTTTATACAGACAACTTTATATTATTCCTACAGAGTGTCTGATGACGACGACAGGCCGCGTTGACGGCGCGTTCGTGTTTCACGCGCGCCTCAAAGAGATGTCAGCAACATGGGAGTTGCCGCAAGGGCCGACGCCCGTCGGGGCTGCGGGTTGTTCACAAGTTACCGCGGCCTCGACATATAGGGCTAAGAAGGAACATGGGTGGTTTTTAGTCAGTAGAAGTCTGACACTCCCTTTCGGGAGGGGTTATTTGATGATTTTCCACCCGCCAAATAGAAGAAAAGGAGGTGTCTGATTAGATGACGAGTAGGTAATAGAGAACTAGAGAAGTATGGGAGAAGATGACAGGCTGCGCCGACCCCAAATGAATTGGGGTACGAGCAAGAGGATGATGAAGACCTTTATTAGTTAACCTGCTTTCTTCGGCAACTTCTTGGAAATTACCTCCTGACACTCAATTATAAAAATGTTCTCTGATAATAGTGTGTGGGCATCTGTGGTGGGCATAGTCTGCAGTTGTTGGGCAGTTTAAAATTTTTATCGCCACGGTCGGGTATAGCCGACAAAAAAACGATTTTTTTTAAACTTTTTAACTGCTGCTTAAAAAAAACAAGACGTTTAAAAAAAAATACATATATATGGTATTTGTCCCTTGGCGATCCGATGCGTTTACGCTCTGGCGTTCAAAAGTTTAATTAAATTACAGTTACTTTTTCAAGTAACAATCTTCAAAAATAATACAAGCAACAAAATATTGTATTGTGCGTCTGTTCCGACGCATGTTCCACGGTTACGTCAGCGTAGCAGCGCGGCGTAGCAATGACCTCTTGGCGTTAGCTACGCGGGCCTACGCAGGTCTACGCGTCGTCGTAGCAAACATTAATTATTTATTTATACCTTAGTTATTGTCGGCATAAGTTACTAGGGCGTTTGCTGTTTCGAATTATTCTTCTACTTCTTTAAGTGTCGTGTTTAAACACATGTTGTATTAGACCAGAAGGTATGTACCTTTACAGCTCTAACGATTCTCTCACTTCTCACTTCACACACAACTCTCTCTCTTCGATTAAATCCTGAAAGGTGCAAGTGGTGGTGCAGGATGGGCAGGACAGAAGATGGAGTAATTATTCCCATTGCAGAATATTCTCAACCGGCATTTTCCTTGGGATGGATCGAGGATACCCCGTTTGGCCAGATTATAGCCAGTGGCCAATCTGGGCTCGCAATCGCGCCACACTGTAGTTTGTATCAATGTGGCAGGTGTTCTTTGTGATGAAACGTGGAAGGATGGGACGCTCGTTCCTCCACAGTTTTTATCTCTCGTCTGACGCACTATCATCTAGAATCATTTTATCCCGATGGTAGGTACAATCTCCGGGAACAATATTCCATCAACATGCGGGCGATACCGCAGGCAAAAACTCTAAACAAAATAAACTTAACTTTACTGCTAATAGCGGAAATAAAAACAAGTACGACGCTTATAGGAAACCATTTGCAGTGAAGACTGTCTTCCCTCGATTGAGGTAATTCACGCTAATAGTCTGATCAATCCAATTTGCAATAGGATTCATTTTCCTGACACTAATGCTCTCCAATGCTCTTAGCTAGTAGATGGAAGGTCTGAATTATTTTTCCAGTTGGCGGTTTATTACCTACATTACCATTAAGTATATACTACCTCTGTAGTTAGCTTGTTGGTGATTATCTGCAGAAACGACAGGTGCGTTGTACTCGCATCCGGAGGACGTGTATGATCGAATGTGTCAACTTGAATGCAGTTAAAGGAGGATGTAATGATCGGAGTAGGTGGCATTTTTTTTTTTTTTTGTTTTAGTTTGACTTTATGTATACATTGATTGTTTTTACAATAAGATCATTTGGAATCACATCAATTTTCTAACATTACATCTTAATATAAGTTATAACGTAAGGCGCTAAACTTTTCTACGTCATAAGGTATAAAAGACCAAGAAAGGGCGGCAACTTTGGTTCCCCTGGGAGAAATTAAATTAACATGATTCGGAGTATTTCGGCGTGCACTTCTCCCGGAAATCCCTAATTCACCAAACGTGCCTTACACAACCAACAAAACGTTAGAAATTCACCATAACCCTCAGTTCTTCAGGAGCTGCAAACAGGGAATGACTGTAGTTGGTTAGAGCTTGTCACCCATCGCCGAGATATGCGTTGCTTGACACAGTCGTATCTCCCGAGGACGTGAACGAAGAAAAGATGGTTTAAGAGGATTTTCACACAATAAAAGGACGAGTAATAATCCTGCGGCTATTTTTACTGGAAACAGACGGCTTTCCATCAGGTGCGATCGAGGTCAAGAGCAGACCCATTTTGCAATATAATAAACTGAATACTCTTCCCTACAGGTTCTTCAAATCTGATAAACTCTTGCCTCACCACCATTAGCAGCCTTGTTCAGTGGGTACTGCTGAATAGAGGCCTTTTCCCATTTGCATATGCATCGCTCGTCTGTCTCAACCTCCCTAACTCTTAATATTTGTCCCCAGCATGCGTAGAAGAAGAATGTATCGACTGGGAAGGGAAGTCGGTCCCCCACGGGCTGCTGTACGTGCCTGGTCCAGGAGTCTGCTCGCTGTGCGTCTGCTACCACTCTGAGCCTATGTGGTGCAAGGCTATTTACTGTGATCCACCTTATGTGAGTATCGACGGCTTTCATCCATTTTCTAATTATGTATCTCTATTGGTTTCTAGAAGCAGTAGTGGCTCTACGGTGGCGACCCTGACTTACGAACTGTGAGTCGTGGGTTCGAACCCAGTCAGGCGCAACATTTTGTGTAATTTATTTCGTCACCACTGCTCTCAAAACGGCGAAGGAAAATATCGTGAGAATGTTTATTCGAAGACATGTGATATCTACCAACCCGCACTGGGACCGCGTTTTGGATTATAGCCCATCGCTCTTTTAGAGAGGAGGCTTGAGTCCCTGCAGTGGGAACATTATAGGCTGATCGTGATGATTGGTTTGTAAGGGTGAATTTCCATAATGAAGTTAAGCTATCAATGTCGTGATTCCTAAATGCGGCTATCACTGCTATGCAATATAGTACTGATCGTGGACGTAATATGGATGTTACATCCTATGGGGACCTTTGTCCAGCCGTGACATAGTGCAGGCCCGGGTCAATAAACTATATGCTTCGAAGGAAGCGTGACATGACCATAGCCAGAGAATGCACTGGATAGAGAAGTATAGATGGAGAAAAGGAAAGCCTTTGCCCTACAGTGGGACACCAAGTAGGCTAGTAAAAAAGTTCCGTTTTTACCCGTAAATGTACCTAGTAGGGTAATGCAGAAATCATTAACGTTTCCTTTAAAACTTAAGGTAGGTAAAAAAAACGTAGTTTGACTTCTCTTCACAAGTATTTACTAGCGTTTAGTTTTAATTGACAACTGTCACGGCATACGCCAGCTAGTTGGTACATATTTTATAGATTTGAAAAGCTAGTTAGGTGGGCGTTTTTTCACGGGTTCGATAATAGAATTAGGGTGACTTTCACCAATAAAACTGAGGGCAACGACCAGCAGGGCTATTGCGTATCTTTTAAATGACAGTGGCTATCATATTGTCTATGGATTAATTGGCAAATTGGTTATGGTTTAGTAAAAAATCGAACCATTTGACAGTAATTGATAGGCACTATAGGTTAGCCACTGTCATGTAAAAGATACGCAATAGCCCTGCTGGCCATTAAACCGCGTTCAAGAGGTGAGTGTCAATTTTATTGATAGTCTATGCCATGGCAATCACAAAACTGACAGCTTTTGAACGCAAATTAAATGTCCAGCAGGGCTATTGCGTATCTTTTAAATGACAGTGGCTAACTTATAGTGCCTATCCATTACTGTCAAATGGTTCCATTTTGTACTAAACCATAACCAATTTGCAAGTTAATCCATAGACAATATGATAGCCACTGTCATTTAAAAGATACGCAATAGCCCTGCTGACTGTATTAAACAACATTGGTGTAATTCGCCCCTAGCAAAACCATAATTAGGCCATCATACAAGAACACAGGTGACAGGTCACACAAGCTACCTCTATGTGATGAGGTGGGCTCCCCACGAAGTTTCCCTATATCATTCTCAACACACATTTTATGAATGTGGGTGAACCACAAACACAAAGGAAAACTTATAGCTACAGAAATAGGACAGTTTTGGACCCGATAGGTTCAAAATCAAAATCAAAACTCATTTATTCAAACTAGGCTGATAATCAGCACTTTTCGAACGTCAAAATTTACTTTACTTTACTTATTTACAAGAGACAGTCCCCCAAAACGCCCCCCCTTCGACACTTCCTAGTGTTGATCTCGTGTCCAGCAGAAATCGCTAGTCAATTTATGGCTCAAATAGTAAAGTGAAAGAAAGAAAACATATTTATTTGGCACATGCCACAATCCAACTGCCCGCTTGGATGAAATGCTTGTCTTGTATTAACGAAATGACACTCACATTCCTGTGTTATACTTTCACAGTTCTGCAAGAATTTCCGCGTGGGCTCGCGATGCTGCGAGTTCGAGTGCCTAGACCCTCCGGGCGAGGACCACCGGTACCGCGAGAGGGAGCGTCTGCGGGCCCTCATCCTCGCCGGCAACTCCTCCGCGCCCGACCAGGGCCCCTCCATGAAACTGAAAGCCGGAATATCCCTCCTAGCTGTAGCAGTTGCACGATTCGTATGAAACACGGACCGCGTAGACCATAACCAATTGATTATTTCAAATTGAGGGAATTATTTACCTGGCAACACTGGAGGGTTTTAGTTTGTATTGAAAGCCAAAACTCACATTCGATGTACTTCGATTCGATCTGCCTTTACCTTAAGGATGTCCTGTTCTAATACTTGCGGGACCTTATTTCTCTAGAACTATGATTTTTCATATTCAGAGTACCTTCTTCGTATTATTGTTATATTGTTTCCGTTTACAACAAAATGAATAAATTCGGACCAATTTTATGTAACCGAGTAGCGTCGTGTTGTCTTTTGTTTCTCTTAATTTCAATGTTGAATGTGAAATGTAAAAGTAGGATCCTTGTGTCATAGACAATTAGACAAAATGACACTTTGTTTTTGTAAAAAAAAAGTTCAAATTATAGAAGAACCTTATTTATCTAAACCTCATTTGTATTCTACTCATCTTGAGAACATAAACAACTTACAATAATAGTGCCATTGTAGTCGAAAATTTATAGGAAAGAAACTAGGTCGTGTTATAATACAGATATAATACTTGTTTCCCGGTCCATGTGTAAATTGTAAGTCCATTAATCAGTAATAATAGGCAGTACTTTAATAAAAATCTCGATACGTTCTAGTCGACACACGCATTCTGTTCGCATGCGTATTTCTTCACTTCTTAAGATATTTCACTTAGCTAGACACATTTCGAAATTGTAGCTTTAAATCTCATATCATCGGGCGTCCGATTTTGTAAATTATTTGAATACTTCAACGATTTGCTGGCCGGATGAAATTGCGGAAAGGTCTTCGAAGAAAACTAGTTTGAGTAATTTTAATAAGAAATGCTTCCAAGCAAACTTCAGGTAAAAAGCAAAGTGCCTTGAGAGACTCGAGGCAAATCTTAAAACAAGCTTAGAGTTTATTATGAATTAAAATTAAATTTTCACACTAAGACTTGAATTTTTCCCAATTCTGGCTTATTTCGAAGGTCAAGTGCGTTTAAAACGGGGATGACAACTGTGAAAGTAATGGCGGTAGCATAGCTGGTTTCAAGCATTGTCATTGGTTGAAAATCGAGTATTTAAAATAGTTTGACATTGGTCAGATTGAGACCTAGCTGTGGTCGCATCATCTACAATCAGGTTTTGAAGGTCTTACCCATTCATTTCTTATTAAAATTATGAGGGCCACTATCCCGCACATATTTTGTGCTATGTAGAATCACACTCCAGCTATTTAGAATAAATAAAATAGTGCAATAATAAATCTAATATCCTAGTAACATGAAGAGATTTAACATTACTTTGTATTCGTGTGTTGAGGAGTTCACCAACGTAGGAATTGAATTAGTGTTGTACTTCGAGCAACTTGTTTCAAAGCAAACTGTGCCCCATTTAATGCAGACTAGCATGCTAACTAGTGCTTTAAATTTATTCACTTCACTACGACTTACGCTATACAAAAAGAAAGTTTCATTGACATGTCTGGGGCACGCCACGCAAACTGACTACACTTTGGAAAGTCCTTTTAATGTCGCAAAGGCAGAAGTGCCTTGAGTTATGGAAAGAAGGTTAAAATAAAGAGAGGAAACTCGACAAAGTTGACTACGCTGGGTTGAATAGCCCTTCTTCCCATGCCACTGATGACCCCTAAACTTTAAAAACTATTCGCCCATAAACAATTAAGTTTTATTCGTTTTCAAGGATTTTGCTTCTACAGTCCTTGTAGGTCGTTAAAAAAAAGACGCGGCATGTCTCGAATGAGGATATCCTCATCTTGTTCAAACAAGATCTTTTATCGAGCGTTTTACATAAAGTGACAAGGGAATAAAAATGCGTCTCAGTTTTTATCTGGCTGACAAATAAAAAGGCCTGTCAGGGGATGAAAAATAGTTATCATGATTAATGTATGAAGTGGACGATTTATATCGAAAAACTTCGTCAACATAGAAATATACGTATATCAAAGTATGACGATATACGATTACTAAAGTACTATGATTGATGATTTCACTATAACACTTTACGTGATCTTCAAGCCTTGCTATCAGCCAGTCTTGAATGTTTTTTTTTCGAAACCAAACAGTTTTGTTATTATTTCAACCTTTGTGTTTCTAATGGAGACTGCCAGTGCCTTTGCAAGACTTTATTGTCTTTACGCCTATTAAAAACAATGTAGCAATGCTGCGGATTGACTACAGCCTACATTGTCACTTTAATTGTACCCGTGCTCATCCAAGCGGTAACAATGGTCTTATGAGATTACTTACTCTGTTTCTCAAACCTACCTACCTACATTAATTCATGTATTCAAACGTCGTAGCCGCCTAGGAATAAATTGAAACTTGTGTAACATAGGTTCACAACTACATTTACTTAGGTTGATTTCATGCTTAGGTAGGTAATATTTCAAAATCCATTTTTGTATGATAAAAACTACCGCATTAATGTAGTGCCCCCGATAAAACCTAAAATGCACTCTAAAATATTAGAAAATCGAATAAGTATGGCACGTCATATTCACACTACGGTATAGATAAGGGCCCATTAGTTCGCGCTATTATTATGCATTCGACAAACTACACGCCAATTAGTAAGCTAGCAACACCACATTGAAATATGAAAAAAGAACGTTCTAATTTGGCGCCTTCTGTGAAACGGGGTTCTTTTGGCGCTTGTATGACATCTTCAGGATGGCGCAGTTGTTGAAGATTATGTAAATTGTTAATTTTTCTGTCGAAATTATATCGAAAAAGTAAAATGGCGGCGTATTTTCTGTGTCTTTATTCAGACGCTCAATCAGTTATCAGAAGTCGTTTAACATCTAGTTCTGTTAGTTGGCCTGTCAGACAGGAATCGTGAAACTTGCGTTCCGTTCGCGTTAGTATTAATTCTTTAGTGTGTGTCTCGAGAAATGTCCTATCCACTTTTTCCGCAATTGAAAAGTGACTTGTCTGGTGGCTAACTAGCACCAGGCCAGGCCCTTGTCCCTTCCCCCGCCCCACACCTCCAAATACGCTACGCCCTGCTAAGTAGAAAAAAGCCCAAAAGCCCTTAAAAATAAATGTTTCTTGTACCCAACAACAAATATAGAACAAAATGTCGTGACATAAAACCTGCATGACTGAAAGCTTTTTGTCCCTTGCGTGTCCGGGTTACATACACGAGCAAGTTATACCCCAATTGCTTATGGTACTACGTTTAAATACCGAATATGCCCTTGACAATAAACATAGAATTCCCGCTACTAATTAGGAATACAATTTCCATGACGTGGGTTTCGCTTTAACTCCTCTATCTTTTGATAGAGAAGTTAAAGCAGATAATTTAGTGATGAGAGTAAAAAGTTTTTACGAAGTTTGTTATTTATTGCTGGAAGCACGGTAGTGCAGCGCCAAGTATAAACAAATAGCTTAGCATTCTTTTGATTTATTATCCCACGAAAAGATTATCAAATTATATTTGAAAAAACTTTTTGATTAATGATTTGCTCTTGGTGAGGCCTACTAAAAACAATTACTTTCAGTTTGTAGCTGATCAAAGTCGCTCGTGTAATATAAGAACCTTATGGGTATAAAGTACCTACTTTACTAGGTACTTCAAGGTACTCAAATGAAGTCGAAATGTTCCTTTGATATGGCAGTATAATTTAATAATGTCCTCAGGTCGATTTCATTTGATGGACCTAATCGGGTGCTTTTAGTTACGCTCGATTTGGTACTTATTGTTATGCCATAGAGGCTTTAACATTTTCTTCCCTCTTCACGTGGTACGGAACTGAAAATCTTATGCGCGTTTTCACACTTAAACTTCGCTTTACAATTAAATTAAATAAAACCGCATTGTGAAATTTTCATTTTTTCAATGCTTTGCGTCAATAGGGGATCGGACAAAAAAAAACTAATTAATCCGTCAGATAGATTTCCAAAAAATATTAGACACGTATTTTTTTTTTCACATAAATAAAAAATTAAGAGGATACAGTGCTTCGAAAATTCGTAAACTCCTCGGAAACGTCACATGTTAGTACATTTTTTACCTATAAATGACGTCACAACCCCCCACTCATGATCTTTGACGCGTCTTATCTTCGTAAATTTTTATTAATTTGAGGAAACAAAAAACATGCATTCAATATTTTTCGATAAGCTAACTGACGGACTAATTAGAATCGTATTTTTTGACTCTGTCCGATCCCCTATTGTAGATTTTTTTGACTCTGTCCGATCCCATATTGTAGATTTTTTTTTCCAGCAATTCATAAATAAAAGATTAATGTGTGGCCGCTATTTTGTAAATATAATAAAATGGCGGAAGTTAAGCAGGCCAAATAATTTAAGCCCCTTTTTGGGGCGGTGGGGAATCGTCAATGAGTGTCTTCTAAAAGCACCCATGTTCCTTCTTAGCCCTTGTGCCGAGGCCGCAGTACAACTCGCAGCGTTGACGGGAGCCCCTTACACACCTAGTCCATTATTATTTAGGCATACATTTTGGTGTAGTATAGTGTGAAAATGTTATAACCACTTACGAAAAAACGTTTAGTTTGAAAGCGTTTGTCTCTGACATTACAGCTCCGAAACAAGCGATACGATATCGTCGTAGTTTTTATTTTTTGTTTGATCGCTAGCAAGTTAATGAAAGTGACAGCTCATTCAATGTAAAAATAAAAGGAATTGAGATTGTTTTATCACTTTAGTAACTTATTCAGTAGGTAGGGCTATAGTTAGTACTATTTATTATAAGTATGGGGTAGGCCACGTAAGTGCGGGATCAGAACTAGGGAACTATTGTAGAATAATAATTTATTTAACTCATTAAAATGGGTACTACCATGTCCTTGTACTATTCTCACCCTGATTCACCCTCATTAATGATTATTTCGTTTTTCTATTAAAGAAATTATATTTTGTCCAACAAAGTGTAGTTATTATTATAAAATTGTGCATTATTTAACACGCTTATTTATGATTTGTTATATTAGTTACTTACTTAACTATAATTCTCATGTAGGTAGAAAAATCATTAAAAATGAAATATTTAAGTGTAATTACTCATTTTTAAAATGGCAATGAAGTTAGGGGAACATCTTTTAGAATATGAATTAGAAAACATTATGAGAATTCCCACAATTCTTAACGATTACTATATCAATTACCTCCAATATAATTATTACTTATTTATAAAAGCTTCGGCCAAAATACAAGACTTTAACTTCTGTAAATTAAAAGCTATTCCTATTTCCTATCCCGTTTCCGGAAAACTTATTTTAAAAGCATTATTATTATTATTAGAATATTGAGCCGCGTCCATATAATTAAAAATATTTGAGTCACATCTTGCTTATAATGACGATGAAATAGAAGAGTGCCATACAAATAAAAGTATTAAATATTGCATGAATATTTCTGCACCATTTAAAGTTTTACACAATAAATTGTAAGTGCTGTGATTTTGGCTGACTTTTTAATAAAAAAAATTCAAATATTAAGCCAAATTGTACAACAACAAAAAAGTTATTTCAAAGAATTTATGATTTCTTAAAAGGAGCAAGATTTTCTCTTCTTTGCACCATCAACAACAAACTAAAAGTTAAAACTATGAAAATAATAAAGGTATGTGATATTTTGCTGGTTGTATATTTTGCATACATAATTATTAAGAATGACAGCTTTAAAATATAGATAATAAGACCCAATTGTTTACCAAATACAATTGTTTTTTATTTTATATTGTTACCTTCATCAGCAATTTATCAAATATTTATTTAAATGTTTAAATAAATGAAAAATAACAATAATGTACCTATAGTGTTATTTCTTTTGAAGTCTTTGTTAATCTAATAATAAATTATAAGTTAAGCTAACCTTTTTTGTTAAAATTTTCTGCCAGATATTACTGTAGAAATAAATATCAAGTGTAAATATTGTATGCAAATAATTTTAACTAATTAGCTTAATAAAGATACCTATAAAGTATTAAATTGTGTTTCTTTTTGTGCAACCTCTATTTTAGAACACCTGCAATTAATGAAAAGTAAATAATTAATTTGTGAAACATGCATTTACATAAACTGATTATTAAGATGTATTAGGTATTAAAATAATAATAGATGTTGTGAGCGTCCATGTTTTGCCAATATCGGACTACAAATCTTATAGGTATAAAAAATTGCATTCAATTGCATAATATAGTCATTCTAAATTCAACCCCAAATAAAATGGAATTGGGGCAGGAGAATGATGATTAGTTTCTTGAAGAAAGTATAAAATCCAGTTTGTGATTATTTATGGGCCTGATGTGTAACAGGGCCCACTACAGGGCAAAAGGCTCCCTTCTCTTTTTCTATTTAGCCCTGTCTCTGGCTGTTTGGCCCAATCCTTTTGATGAAACATATCTCGACATCAGAAGCCTATGGTCGGATGTACAAAACGATCTGTTTGTACATACGACCTTATGCTTCTGAAGTCGACATATGTATTAACAAATTCATTTAATTTTTAATATTTATCCCATTCTAGTTGGGGTCAGCACAAAACACATTTACTTCTTCCATTCTTCCCTGTTCGATTTTAATTTGCTTATCTTGCTGTTGCAAGAACAAAACAATTGACATTGACTAATGTCGGGGTTTAACTGTGTAAGTAAACATAAGGTTACTTCAATGAAAAGACACATTAAAGTAAACAAAATATAATTACTTAAACAAATTCTATACTTAGATATTACTAAACAGGAATGAAAAAAATCACCATTTCAATCCCTTGTCTTGCAAGTCTTGTCTAGCCTCTTTTATTTCTTCCTGCAACTCCTTGGCCGCTTCCTCGCAGTTGTTGAATGTAAAGACTCGGTACAGTATCACAGTCACGGCGTACAAACCAAACAGTCCCACTAATACTAAAGGTGACACCAGTAACAAAGTCATGTTTTTCTCAAGCCATGGGTGCTTCACGTAACCGCCGACTAAGGAATACCATACAGCGAAGAATGCAGAAAACACTGAAACCCATTCCACTAACTTCGTCATCTTTCTGAAATAAAAATTATTGAGAAATGAAATCAAAGTAAACAAAGAAGATTTTGGTTGTTTTTATCCGGTAGTGGTGTTCTGGAAACCACTGGCATACCTGAATATTTATCAGCAAGCTTCCAATGATTTATTTAGTTGCCTGATATTTCAGGAATTATCGTATAACACGAGGTATATAATTGCAAGGGAAATTGTGTCGGCCAATCTAAAAAACACATCACCACTATGTACTTGACAGCTGATTTCGACATTGACAGTGACGTTTATTGGTTGACTTGCCAGTGGTATAAAATGCGTTCGGAAACGTCTGAAACAAATCAAGTTCTTCACTGTTACAAAAACCTTGGGGTCCGACTGCAAAAAATAACAATTTTATGATTTGTGGTGATGATCTGACATTTGACCACAATCCACATTTGACGTTACTGGAAATAAAAACAAAAATTGTTTAAACTCTAAAATAGCGAAAACAGCTGTTAATGTTAAAACTTGAATTTATTTTTTACTAATATCACTATGAACGAGATAGATGATAAATTTTACTATGTCTACAGTTCCTCATTGGATCACAAAGTGGAGATAAAGATGTAAGTAGGATTCCATTGTGTATTTTAGTTCTGTAATAACTATTTAGTAATTACGTATTTTATTACAAGTGCTTTTATTGTTTGTATTGCGAAATGACCAGTTCCATACTTTCAAATACTGAACGGTTCAATGCACACGCATTTGAATCTGAAATCTGAATAGAAACTTAGACCGATAACACCAGTAGGTTAGTAATCATACTCGTATTGAGTATCTAGGTCCTTTTTATAGCTTGAATTGCCTTGATTATACCTACTGATACTTTTAATTATAGAGATAGGCAAAAGGTCTTTCTTTTGATTTTTCAATACCTTTTGCCATTAGCATTCAACTTTCTGCCTTTGTCCCATATATAACCATACTGGGGCAGAAATCTGACTCAACCCCTGCCCCCCGGCTCCCCTAAAACGGCTCATGTGATTAATCAATACCCTTAAACACTAAAAAACCTGGTTGAGTATTTTGACTATACATAAACTACTCAAAACTTTGTATTGGTCAGGAATTTGTTCAGATATTTTTTGGAGTATAATACCACCTAATATATGCACTCTTAATAGCACAAGGCAATAGAGTAGCCAATGGGGAACATAATACTGCATAGGACATGTTGCAGAGCTAAGATGAGTCCTTGACAGAGAATTGGAACTGTTTGTTTCTATGATCATACTTACCTACTTTTTACAGTGGAACCTTGGAAGGCAAGCGAGCTAAACCGGAATATGACAAGCTGCTATCAGACCCCATGCTCAAGTTCTCCGGGCTCTACCAAGAAGGATGTTCAGACTTGTACGTGACCTGTCAGATCCTGAGCGATGGACAGCCCTTGGCACTACCAGTCACCACTTCTTACAAGTCTTTTAGTAATAGATGGAAGTAAGTTTCCTTTTTTAACCAAAAGTTAAGTTTCATACCCTTTAAGACAAAAACCAGATCTTTGAATCTGCATAAACTCCATCCCTTAGACCTGACCCACTGACATAAACTGTGCATGAGCAAGTCTGCATTAAAATAATAAACAAAATGTATACATAAATATCATCTTACTGAATCAATACTCTTGTTCAAGGCAATGATTACATACCACAACATTGCTATAAGTTACATCTATACTAATATTATAAAGAGGTAGTTTGTGAGGTTGTAGGGGGTAATTTCTGGATCTACAAAACCAATTTTGAAAATTCTTTCAGTAATGGGAAGCTTTGTTATCCCCTTGTGTTAAAGGCTATATGTATAAGTACAACGGGCTGGTGTCCGCAACTCCACGCCCAATGCCTGTATTTTGTACGTACGGCTGGGAATATTACTCGATCCACTTTATCTCAGCTCACTGTCTTGGCAGTCCGATGGTCACACCACTAACCCTAGGGCCACGAAATACGACGCTCCAAGCGAATTCGCCTTGTGCTACACTTGTGGCGTCAATTCGCTACAACTTGTGGCCTTGTAGATAATAGACATACATTTGTTTGTGGCATATAGTTTGTGGGGGGTAAGACCACATTTACATAAATGGAAGTGATGGAGCAATTACCAACATCTACTGTGATAATTTCTATGCCATTCTCGTTTGGTGAAAAAGATACATAAGTGCACTGAGAAACGCCCACTACTGCCGTGATGCAAGCAAAGGATAACAAACCCATAAAACACTCTAAGATTTACACAGTCTTCTAATACCTCCTCTTTCCTCTCTCTCCTCAGTTGGAATGAATGGGTGACCCTGCCGGTGTACTTCAGCGACCTGCCCCGTAATGCCACGCTAGCGATGACGATCTATGATTGCGCTGGACCGGGCAAGGTCATGGTCGTCGGAGGAACCACTATCTCACTGTTCGGGAAACATGGCATGTTGAGACAGGTTAGTTCAACTGTTTGTATTCTGTAAGACACCTGTTTAACTTCTTGTTCTTAGTGTGTCGATAGCAGTCTAAATTGTGTCGGCCTAGAATTAGGCTACTGGTTTTGCGCTTTCGGTAGCGTCCATCAGTTCCTGTAGTAACCAACCAGCAGGGCAAGCAGGGCACGATATTACTGTCGGCAAGGGAGCTTGCTCAGGAAAGGTTCAAAAGATTTCTTCCTTCATGGTTTGCAGTTGCTGACAATAGATATCTGCCGTAATCGTGTAAGCTGTAGTGAACGACACCGGCGCAAGTCCACCAAACACTCTCAAGTAACTTTGGGCAGGATTTGTCTGTCCGGGTCTTCCAGGGTTCAGCCATTGCACACAGGTTGATTTGACCGTTTTAGACGGTATTCACAAGACAGTATTCACAAAAATTACAATTTTCGTTCCACTAACTATCTTCAAATGAGATAACTAACGAATAGGCACTAATAGGCAGAATATTTTTTACTGATTTAGTAACCCAAAGGTTTAGTCTACACGATACAGTTAGTCAGATGGCGTCATAATACAGATAAGTTGATAAATTATAGAGGACAGTCATAGTCGCATGCCACCTTGCTAATGGCAACTAGCAGCTGACTTCTGTATCAATGAGAACGCCATGAAGGCGCATCAGGTATCAGTGGCATGCGACTACGGCGGTCCTCTATAATAATTATCAAAATATCTATTATACTTACTAGACTATTTTTCTTGTTTAATACTTTTAAATAGTTATTAAACTTATTTTTTTATTAAAAGAAATGTCCGTAAAAAGGCTAGTGATGTCATCGTTTTCATATGGAGACCTTTCTCAATAGATTAGGGCATGATAACCCAGTAATGCTTCAATGCAGTTGAAATTCATGTGCAATATTTAATTTAGATGGCCATTCAACATTTGTCATAAAGCTGCCAGTAACAGTCACGTCAATATCGCTGTAGCGGTTTCGTAACTTATAAGTTTTTTTTTTAATAACATGAAAATCAAAATCAAAACTCATTTATTCAAACTAGGCTGATAATCAGCACTTTTCGAACGTCAAAATTTACTTTACTTTACTTATTTACAAGAGACAGTCCCCCAAAACGCCCCCCCTTCGACACTTCCTAGTGTTTTTGCTGGAAAGAAGAAGTGGCGGAACAAACTCCCCAGCACACATCTGTCTGTTAGGTTGGTTAGAAGAACCAGACTCGATACAATAGTAAGGCAAGTATAAAAAAGTATATAATAATAATAAAAAAAGACATAACATATCAGTAAACTAATCTTGGAGAAAGAACATAAATAAATAACAAACATTGTCTTGTGTTCAACTCAGCGACCAACTGTTCTTATCATTTAAGTAGTCGTTAATGGAATAGTACGCTTTTAAACAAAGATTAGATTTTACTTTGGCTTTAAACGCATTAAATGGCAAGTCTAGAAAAGAAGATGGCAGTTTGTTATAAAATGTTATACCAAGCCCGACGAATGAATTATGAACTTTGTGAAGCCGGTGAAAAGGAGCGCGTAGTTTATGCTTATTTCTAGTGTTAAAGTTGTGAATATCACTGTTTTTAGTGTACAGGTGGATATTTTGTTTAATATATAAAATGTTGGCAAAGATGAACTGAGAAGCAACAGTGAGGATACCAATCTCCTTAAAAAAATCTCTAAGAGAAACTCGGGCACCCAGCTGATAAATTGCACGAACCGCTCGCTTCTGCAGAACAAATATATTTTGAATATCAGCAGCTTTGCCCCACAGCAGAATACCGTATGACATAACGCTGTGAAAATAACTGAAGTAGACTAACCGTGCTGTATCAACGTCAGTGAATTGTCTTACTTTTCTGACGGCGTATGCGGCTGAACTTAGCCTTCCCGCTAGGCTTGATATATGTAAACCCCATTGTAATTTTGGATCTACTGTAATGCCCAGAAATACAGCAGAGTCGGCAGTTTCCAGCTCCTGATTGGCGAGGATAATATTGGGACCTAGATTTCTAACATTGGGTAAAGCGAACTTAACTATTTTAGTTTTCTTGACATTAAGAACAAGGTTGTTTATTGTGAACCAATCCGTGACCATTGATAGCGTGCTGTTTACGTCGTCAAATTCGTGTCTATTCCTATCTACTTTAAAGATAAGAGAGGTATCATCTGCAAATAGTACAACGTCACAAAAACCCTTTAAATAGTATGGTAGATCATTAATATAAACCAAGAATAAAAACGGACCCAGTATTGAACCTTGAGGTACACCTAGCCGAACCGGTAGCCCGGAAGATTTCGCGCCATTTACGTCTACACATTGGAATCTATTTTGCAAATACGAATCTATCACATTTAGGGCCTCATTTTGAACACCGTAATAACGCAGTTTCCGTAAAAGCGTGTCGTGATGTACGCAATCAAAAGCTTTAGAGAGATCGCAGAAAACACCGATTGCATTTTGCGCGTTCTCCCATGCGTCAAATATGTGCTTCAACAAAGCAACACCTGCATCCGTAGTCGAACGACCCTTTGTAAAGCCATATTGATCATTATGAAGGAGATTATTTAAATTAAAATGTAATAACAACTGTTTGAGAATTAATTTTTCAAAAATTTTGCTAAAAGCAGGTAAAATAGAAATTGGTCTAAAGTTACCGATATCGTTTTTACTGCCTGATTTAAATAGAGGGATGACTTTACTGAAAGTATAAGTAGGTACATATTATTATATGGTAGTTATTTTACCGTAGATGTAAGTATCAGCATACTTTCATATCAGCAATTAGTAGCGTAGTGTGTCAGCAGTCAATAAAAAGCTGGTATTTTGAAGTAACAAACAGACACTTCCATTTTATTTGTATAGATTGGCGCACCATATCTCTATACGTTTTCTAGCTTCACCATTACTCACACAGTTTTTTATCGTAGTTTTCGTTTTGTACCATTTAATTTTCTGAGTATTTTACTACCGATGTTATTGAGGATTTGCCACTTTTCACGTTTATACTCTAAGTAATAAGTTGGAAAAGTAGTCGACCGGTTGATTCACACTAGTTGACTTTGACTGAACCTGTTAATTGAAAAGGTTATCATTATCTGTTTATTCAATTACTTAGCTGTGGGCAATTATTTTGTAGTTTACGACTATTCCAAGGATTGACAAGTAGGATGTTGTTTTGTGTAGGTTTATTAATCATCATCATGGTGATGTATGAATACGTATGGACGTGAATTACGTATAAGACCAAAAAAAAATCTATATAATAAAATACTGTGGATAATTATCGTAGAAAGATACCTACTCGTATTATTCTTCCTCTTAGCACGTCGATGACAATTTAAATTAAGTCGGCCCAAAATTCGGCGACGAGTTTGGCACTTTCAGGAGCCTCCATCTGTGATGTGCAAGTAACAGGACAGGCTGGACACGATATCAAGTGGCTACCGCAGCTATCGTGGCGTGCCCTAAACTATGGGGCCTTATAACGCCAATAGCGCGCGGTGCAGTTCAAGTTTGAATTTTGCAGGAATCGGATACAGAACTCGCAAAATAACATTATCTTTAGATTACCCAGTCTATTCATGAGCCAGTTCCCTAAATTTCGTGGAAATTGATCACATATTTTATTCAGAAATCGACATAATGCAGCAACATACCTACATTCGGCAAGTACTCCGATTTCAATAGGATATGTTTATTTCTTGAGTTCTAATCAGAATCTTGTATTTCATAGCCACATCATTGAACAACCAGACACCTTTTAGAGTGTGTGAATAGAAGCAATAGAAACGCAGCAATAACAGTTTTTGTGACCGGGGCCAGATTTTTTTTTTTTTACTAACGATAGTGGCTCGCCCGCTGTGCTTGACGGACGGTTAACGTAAACAATGGCGGTCCTTGCGAGGTTAATTATCTTGTGCCAAACACGCACACGACCAGTTTTAAATAATTTATTAATTATAATAATATTCTATACTGTCTACACTAATAAATGCCGCGGTATCTCTTACAACATCCCGCAGCCCCGACGGACTCTTATCCGCCCTCATCCCAATTTATTTGGGGTCGGTGCAGCATGTCATAAGTATTCTTCCATACTTTTCTAACTCATCATCTCGTCAGACATCTCCTACCAAGATAAAATCAAGTAAGTAACTTACCCAACTACTTACTTTAAATGCAAACGAAAACAATATTTACTGAACATGATTTGTTAAAAGCTTACATCCAGTTTAAAAAAAATACACAGCAACAATACAAAACCAAATCACTTTTTTATTATGTCTACCTCGTAATGTATGCTAATACCTATTAATATTATTGTTTCCACTTATCCAAACTATTGACATTTTTATTGGAAGAATGCACAAGATCAATCGGCAGTTGTTTTTTTTTTACGTTATCTCAAGAATATGTAAGTAATAGGATGTTTATTTATGTTTATGACCTGATATAAAGGAACATTGGCACAAACAGCGATTGGCTGGAAAATACCGCTGGCAGTTCAGTCAGTGTGCTTGCAACATTGACGCGGAGAGGCGCGCGTTAAAAAAATGACTCGATAAAAATATCGCCAAACAAATTGACCGCCTAATATTTTGTGTGATTAAAAGTGCAGTTTTTAGCAATTAAAAATGAAGTGCATTATTTCTGTAACTATTTTAAATACTAATCTAATTCTAAAACACAATCACATGCAAAAAAACAGTGATAGAAGAAACAACCTTTAACCGTACCTTTTTTACCCTCAACCTTTTTTAAACAATCAAATAAAACCTCTTTAAACATGGGCAAGTCCCACAGCACGTTACAACTCTGTAAAGAGTGTTACCTCAACATTATCGAACGATTAAAAAAGTTTTTTGAATTCAAAAAGGGAATGTTCGACCTCCGAGTGTGGCCAGGCGTGGAAGGCAGTGAGAAGACCCCTGGCAAAGCTCCTGACCGGGGCAAGGAACAGATGCAGAGGCTGGCTAAACTGGCGAAGAAGCATCGGAATGGACATATACCGAAGGTACTGTTATTATTATATTATGTATTATTATAGCTAGCCTATATTGTCCCACTGTTGTGCAAAGGTCTTAGTCTATTCCTAACAATGGTCACGATTCTGTGCAACTTATTTCCGATTCTCAAGGAAGACATCCAGTTCGTCCCGCCACCTTCTTCGTGGTCTACCGCGCCCCGTGTCATTGTTTCAGGGCCCCAATCCCGAGCTTTACGGGCCCACAGCTCGTTCGGCGACAAACATGTCATGCTCAATTCCATTTAAGTTGCTTGCAAAAATCAACTGCTTAAATTGTAAGCTGACTCCACATGGATGGACTGTGTTAAGAATGATATGGTAAGAAAGGAGGTGTCTCATGAGATGATGAAAAACAGAGAGGTATGGAAGATGATGTCATGCTCCGAAGACCTCAAATAAATTGGGATAAGAGCGAGAGAGTGATAATGTGTGGGTAGGAGAAAAAAAAACAACTTTAGGTACAGGTACCTCCAGTTTTGTTTACGTTTTTACCGATGCTTTCCGGTGTCCTACACCGGCTAGTTCACCAGTGGTTGACAGCGAAACAATTTATAAGTTTAATAGGGATGTGTCCGTGGTAAAAAAAAATATGATTCCGTTTAGTCTGTCAGTTACATTATCGAAAAATATTGGATACGTTTTTTTGTTTTATCAAATTAATAAAAATTGACGAAGATAAAACGCGTCAAAGATCATGAGTGGGGGCTTTTGACGTCACTATGTAGTAAAAAATGTAGGGCGATGTGACGACACATTTCTTCATTTTTGGTTTACGTGCAAAATAAAAAAACACGTATCCAATATTTTTTGATAATCTAACAGACGGACTCATGCGATTTTTGGGTGATATACCCTATTCTTCTAAGAAAATACCCTCATTTTCAATGTGGTAATTAATAGCTGGCATTAATGAGTTGTTTTTATCTTATCCGTAGATCTTCAACAAAATCAAAAATATCATAGGTCATCAATATTTGCAAATCTAAACGACATCTTGAATATGAAATAGGCTCCTACGCTTGCGTATGCTCAATGATTCCCCATCTAATCAGAGTGAATAAATATTTCACAAATGTTAATATTTAGTTTAAGTATAAGGTACGATGGTTTTGGCAAATCCGTAGGAATAAAAATCCCCTTTTGTTAAACAAAAGAAATAAAAAATCGTGTATTCGAGTGGACCTTAAAATAATAGGTCTTTACCTATGAAATTGCCGTTTTGTATGAAAAAATTTAAACGAATTTTTTTCATGTATTTTTTATTTGTATTAATCGAAGTAATCACCCATGCAATCAATGCATCTTTGCCAACGCAGTGGCAGTTTATTGATGCCCTTCTTAAAGAAATCAGCTGGTCGGGAGGCAACAAATTCTTCAAAGGCATTTTGTACTGCCTCTCGGGTATTGAATTTTTTTCCCGCCAAGAAGTTATCCAAATTCTGGAAAAAGTAGTAGTCTGTAGGCGCAAGGTCTGGTGAGTAGGGCGGATGACGGAGAGCTTCCAACCCCAGTTCTTGCAACTTGGAGACCGTCTGCTGTGCAGTATGAGGTCGCGCGTTGTCGTGCAGGAGCAGCGGAGACGAGCGATTGACCAATGCTGGTTGGAGATGTGCCAGCTTCTCCATCATTGTGTTCAGTTCTTCACAGTACACATCTGCAGTAATGCTCACCCCGTTTGGTAAGAAGCTGTGATGAATCACACCGGCGCTAGACCACCAAACAGTGACCATCACTTTTCTAGGGGTAAGTTTTCGTTTAGGGCATTGTTTAGGTGCTGAACCAGGATCCAACCAACTTGCTGAGCGCTTGCGGTTATCAAACAGAATCCATTTTTCATCGCAGGTAACAATGCGGTTCAAAATTCCTTCATTTGTGTGTCTGTTGAGCAGTGCAAGGCACGTCTCGACGCGTACTTCGCGCTGGCGATCATTGAGTTCGTGGGGCACCCATTTCTCAAGCTTTTTTACCTTGCCAATTTGACGCAAATGGACCAATATTGTTTTGACGCTAACGTCGAAAGCTGCTGCTAATTCAGCCGTAGATTGTGTATCATCAGCTTCCACAATTGCCTTTAATTCGTAATTGTCGACCAAAGTCTTCGGACGACCGCGAGGTTCATTTTCCAGGTCGAAATTTCCAGAACGGAAGCGAGCAAACCAATAACAGGTGGTGCGTTGGTTTGTAGTGTTAGCTCCGTAAACGTCGTTGATGTTGCGTGCCGCTTGTGCCGCGTTGCTGCCACGACGGTACTCATATTCCATAATTACTCGAATTTTTAACGTATCCCATGATGACGAAAAAGATTGAAATGCGATGAAAATGTAACACTAATCAATAAACAAATGACTTCTTTTGAAAAAAATACCATGTTTTTAAAATAAAATTAATTTGAAATTAGAATTCTTAGCCAAACAAAAATTATTTTGATTTGAAATGGCCAGTACTGCAGAACGGCAATTTCATAGGTAAAGACCTAATACATTCCTCCAGCTTTTAATGTATAAGATACTGTTAGCTGTTGCCAGCGGCTTCACCCGCTGCCCGAAAATTATCCCACGGGAAGATAAAATCGGGATAAAAACTATCCTATGTGTTAGACCAGGTTATAAACTATCTGTGCACCAAATGTTATCCAAATCCGTTCTGTAGTTTTTGCGTCAAAGAGTAACATACATACAAGTAGTAAGAAGTAAGATTTTGAAATTGTTTGAATATTAGCAATTATTTAATGACATAACATCAGACCTTTTTTTTTTTTTTTTTTTGGTGGGTGTAAAATCATCGAATAACCCCTCCCGCTCTTGGGCAGAGCGAAAGGGAGTGTCAGACTTCTACTGACTAAAAACCACCCATGTTCCTTCTTCGCCCTCTATGTCGAGGCCGCGATAACCGTTGGACTACCCGCGGCCCCGACAGGCATAACATCAGACCTTAGTCTCCAAATGGTTAGTCAGAGGTAGAGCTATTACACCCACGTTTCGTTTTCACCGTGGTAATAAGCCCGCCCTCCTATTACGTGTGGGACTTCTTAAACTTAACTGGCGAAATATGGGTGTACTAATGTGTACATCTCTGCCTAAGCCTTCGGGGATTCTAGGCGTGATGTTATGTTATGCCCGTGTTTGCCAGACGAGCCTAGTCCCTAGTCCTAGAAATACCCAATTACTCTCTTTCCGACCCGAAATGCCTCGTTTACGGAGACGCGGGGCGTCACGCGGCGTGTGCAAAAGGCTCGTCGTGTGCTATTTTATTCATTTACTGAGAGGCGGGTCCACCGCAAGGAACGCTGCATTAAAATCGCTTCTCGTAAAATCGTCGTTTCAAAACGTTACCGTTTTCATACATCGCCAAGCTTGAATTATAAACGCACAACGCGTCGCGCGACACCACGCGTCTCCGTAAATGAGGCCTTTGAAGCGCAACCACATGCTCGTCAAAAACATTAGCGACCATTATACCTATAAGCCAGCGACGTTGTCTTAATTATATTGCTCCATTTTGCGAGAAAGTTATAATTAGTATAATTGTGACGAGTGTGCCAAATGACGTCAGAGGGGGCAAGGCATAATGACTGTTATCTCTTACTTGTGCCCCCTGCGACTTGGTTGGCATGCCAGATGCATTTCTATAATATCACTAGGTACATATTATTTTAAAACAAAGTCCTTCGCCGCGGCAATGCAGCAATGCACAGAGTGATTCAAGAGTATGGTTTAAATGTATAGTATTCATTCATATATTAGTAAAGAAAAGCCGCAAAATTCATATCAATTCATGTCATAGGGCCTATCACCATCAGCCGGGCACTGATCTAGATGGAATAACACCTAACAGATAGATGTGTTGCTGGGGTGTTTGTTCCGCCACTTCTTCTTTCCAGCTAAAACACTAGGAAGTGTCGAAGGGGGGGGGGGGCGTTTTGGGGGACTGTCTCTTCTAAATAAGTAAAGTAAATTTTGACGTTCGTAAAGTGCTGATTATCAGCCTAGTTTGAATAAATGAGTTTTGATTTTGATTTTGACACTTTGCCCAACCCGGGACCTTCATACCCAGCAGTCGCGCTTGTGACCATCAGACCAACGAGACTGTCGAGTAAATGGGGATGCAGTATAGGTGTAATAGGGCTGTTTCCTAACTAAACAAACAATGATTCTAATTAGTCCGTCTGTTAGATTATCGAAAAATATTCAATACGTATTTTTCGTTTTATCAAATCAATTAAAATTGACGAAGAGAGAACGCGTCAAATATTTGAGGGGGGGCTTGTGACGTCACTGACCGCTAAAAAATTACATACTAGTGTCTTAGAATATGACGTCGCACGAGTTTTTAAAGCACTGTATCGTCTTTTGTGTACGTGAAAAAAGAAAAAAATACGTGTCCAATATTTTTTCGAAATCTATGTGACGGACTAATAAGATTTTTTTATTTAACTACCCTATTAGGTACTGCCTCTACTTATACGTTCGGGGATTATACGCGTGATGTTATGTTCACACAAATTTATACTCATAGCTACATAATAAAAGTTTTTAGACGTTTTCAAAGTAAAAGTTTTCTCTATACAAACAAGTCTAAAGTTTGTATATTCTGGTAAAAGTTTATCGATGCGTTCGAGTGATGTTCAAATGAGGAAAACGGCATTATTATTGGGTATTTACAAGTATATAGGTTGATAGTTAACACTCAGCTGGTAAAAGCATGTTAAGCTGTTGCCAACAGCTTAACGTGCTTTCCGAGGCACGGAGGAAACTCTGTATGAAATGAGCGGTCACCCATCCACAGACCAACTAGGCAAGCGCGGCTTAACTTAAAAATCGAAGGATGAAGACTTATTACCCACTCGCTCCTCACATTATAGGCTGAATATTATGAAAATCATTTGTTGTTCAAATATATACATTCAGTTATTGTAACAAGGTGTTATTTTGCTTACCAGGTGGACTGGCTAGACAGGCTCACATTCAGGGAGATAGAAATGATCAACGAGAAGGAGAAGCGCAGTTCAGACTACATGTACTTGATGGTGGAGTTTCCAACAGTGCAGATTGACGGGATCATTGTAAGTATTTGTAGTGTCCAAGGAGTTTCTTGCCCGTTCTTCTCCATAGAGATCTACGCTAGGGAATAAACAACTACAGGACACTCACAATTATTATGCCTTGCGACTGGGACTGTAGCTTTTTCATCATCATCATCATCATCATCATTTTAGCCGAAAGACGTCCACTGCTGGACATAGGCCTCCCCTAAGAATCGCCACATTGACCGGTTCCGTGCGTCTCTCATCCAGCGGGCCCCCGCAACCTTCACCAATAGCACGGGCCACCTAGTGGAAGGCCTTCCAACGCAACGTCTTCCGGTTCGCGGTCGCCACTCCAGAACTTTCCGGCCCCATCGGCCATCCGTTCTACGAGCAATGCGCCCTGCCCACTGCCACTTTAGCACCCTGTAGCTTTTTGGTAATTTGTATTTGTTTTGACTATTTTTTTGTTTTTCGAAAGCGCCTGTAACTGGCCTACTTGAAATAAATAATTTGATTTTGATTGACTTCACAGCAGCCTCGGAGTTTTTGAGCCCGGTTGATGGCAATAGGGTCGCCCCTTATTACATGGGACTTAAACATAACTGGCTAAATATGGGTGTACTATTAGGTACACCCACATACGCCTTACCCTTCCGGGATTACTGGTGTGATGTTATGTGACTTGTCTCTTGCTAATAAAGCGCTGAGCAGAAGTAAGACAAACAATTGGCTATTTGACTACTTACTGTTAAAATTTACGAAAATGTTATGTTATTTCAAATAACAGGTAACTAACACGATGTGTGAGAAAAGTAATAATATCGATAAAAAAATGAAGTAGTTACATGCTTTAGAAGTTTTTGGTCACTTTCTATCCTTGTCGCGCGAAACGGCCATTTGTACTACGTAACCGTGACGTAACTATGGCGGTATGAAATATGACGTCACGTTTCTATATCGCTGTCTTTGTCTAACACATCAGTTAAAACTAAGCCATTTTCCGATCGATTTTATTACTTCTTTCACACATCGTGTTATTTCTGTTAGTTTTTTGAAATAACATAACATTTTCGTAAATTTTTAACAGTAGTCAAATAGCCATATTAATAATAATTTGTCAGCGGATAATTTGCACCAGCCTTAGTGAATGTTGAGATGAATGTCTCATGTGTGGAGTGATAAAAATGGATAACAAGGTAAACAATTAGTTTATTAAAGGATGTTTGAAAGTGGCGTTTCTTACAGAAAAGTTGTAAGGAAGTCGTCTATCTTAGACTTAGTGCCGCACTCAGAGAGCTTTAATGATTACTTAGGCCATCACTTAGTTAAGGTTTTGATAGTTTTGTCGTACAAAAGTATGTCAAATCTTTACAAAGTGACGGCTTAAGCAATCATTAAATATCTCTGAGTACCGCAGTTAGACTCTGTGGCTGCTACTGAGATATTCCTGAAGGAAAAACCCAATAACACTTTGTCCGATCTGGGAATCTAACCCAGGACAGCAGTCGCGCTTGCGGGTCCTGTCGGCGGCATAAGGGGTAACGAAGTATGAGGAATATTAAGTACTAGCTGTTGCCAGCGGCTTCACCCGCTACAACTCGAAAATTATCCCACGGGAAGACGAAATTGGGATAAAAACTATCCTATGAGTTAATCCAGGTTATAAACTATCTGTGTACCAAATTTTATCCAAATCCGTTTAGTAGTTTTTACGTGAAGAAGTAACAAACAAACACATTCACACACTCACAAACTTTCGCCTTTATAATTAGTGTGATATTACTCAAGTTCACATAGAACATCTGCTACCGTGGTCGAGTGGTTTAGGCGTTTGACTTGTGACCCGGTGGTCATGGGTTGGGTCCCCACGGGAAGCATGCTTTGTAAAAGTTGTTTCCAGTTTGGCTAGGACATTGCAGGCTTGAATTGGAGGACCTGATTGTCTGAAAATAAGATGATTCCGTGCTTCGGAAGGCACGTATTTAAGCCGGTGGTCCCGGCCGCCAAATGGCGGTCAGCAAACCATGTCAGAGGCCCTTTTTTTTGGCGGGGGGAAAATCATCAAATAACCCCTCCCGCTCTTGGGGGGAGTGTCAGACTTCTACTGACTAAAAACCACGCATGTTCCTTCTTAGCCCTATATGTCGAGGCCGCGGTAACTTGTGTACAACCCGCAGCCCCGACGGGATGTCAGAGGCTCTCGGTTTAGAAACTCTTACACTAGGGTGTTGGGGTCGTTACTGCCCACACGAAAAGAAGATTTAAAACATCCGGTCTGACTCGCTAGACAAGGATGTTTGCTAATTGCTGACATGTGTAGACATGTTTTTGTCGACACAAAAAAAACTAGTCGCCCCCTATGACGTATTCTATTGACCTTTTACAATATCTACTAAAAATAAGAATATTATCATATGACACCTGTCAATGCTCTCTACACGAGTATTTCTTAGTCAAAGGTTAGAGGGTGTAACAACAGCACGTATCATAAAAAATAAGCTTTAAAGATAAAGCATTACTTAAGGACTTTAATAATATCGAATGTCTTTTTTTTTTCTAAATCTATGTATGAACATAAATAAAATTCAAGTGTCTGTTTGTAATTTCCAAATTTACTGAATTCATATGAAAGTATATCCGCCAATCCGGTACTAAAATAAACTTTTTTAAATTTTTGTCTGTGTCTGTTTTGTTTTTTCCGGCTAATCTCCGAAATAGCTAGACCGATTTTGACTGGACATTTACTGGCAGATCGAGTAACTTACTTTTATTTTAGAAAATAAATTACAAAACAACCTCTATTTTTTTTTACAAAACCTCTTTTAAAATAAAAGGAATGTAATCATTCATGGAGCGGAGCGTTAGTTGTGAGTCGTTACACGTACACAATATATTCCCATCGTTTCAACCTCTATTTTGTTGCAGCATGCAGTAGTATACTACGAACAAGACGGCGATGAGATGTACCAGTTCAGAGCGCAGGCTGAGATCGTCACCGTGCCCGACTATGAGATCTTACAGGTATGACAATCAACGCAAAGTCGACCTTAATGAATGGTGCCATTAAGGTACAAGCTCCTTTGGCCTGTTAAACTAAGAGCTGGCGTGCTCGTACGGGAATGTGGGAACTGCCAATGTACTGATTTCTGCTACCTGTATTTTTTTTAATTAAGCCTGTCTTCTCCCACTGCTGGGCAAAGCTTCCACTCTTCTGTCCGAGCTGTTTTCTTCGGTCAATCTCGCACAAAAGCCTCTTCGTCGCCTCGCTAATGCTTTCTAAGCCTCCCTCGGCTACGACGCATGTCTTCTGGCTTCCATTGTGTGACAACTTTCACCCAAGGATAAGAAACTTAAGAAGGAACATGCTTGGTTTTTAGTCAGTAGAAGTCTGACATTCCCTTTCGCTCTGCCCAAGAGCGGGAGGGGTTATTTGATGATTATCCACCCGCCATAAAAAAAATGGATAAGAAACTTTTTTTCTTGTAAATATGAAAAAAAAAAAAGTGTTTATTTGGAACTTAAATCAAATTCATTACAATTTACTTCTGCCAAACTACAGAGCAGTTTGTTGGCAGACGTAGCTCCCACGATACTCTCAATATTAACGTATGTACGTTCACTTTTCCATTTACATAATAAAATAAATAACTAAAATAATCTGACCACAACCAAAATTACTGCAAAAATACTCTTACAAAACAAACATGTTAAACTGCTAGTTTTAAATTTCAAAATAACATACAAATTGGTGAGGTTTTCACTAACAGGTATAGGTAGGTAGGAAGGTAGGTAGGTGTATAGGTTGTTGCACGGTGTGTGAGCTATTACAGAATAGCAACCAGCGTTGCTGATTCGATTTAATAACTGGAGTTCAGAAATTACACTGTACAGCTGCTGATACACAAGCATGTATTACAGATACTCGTATATTATGAGTATTTTAGGATTGACAATGCGATGGCACATGTACACGTTCATACTTATGCTTTTGGTAAGAATAAGAATTTTTATTTGCTTAAAAATGTGTTTACATACAGAATTAAAAATAATACGTGCATGCAAGATAATAAATAAAAAGTGGCTCACGACATGTCTGCTATTTCTCATGGCGTGCAAATATCTTGGGTACCTATTACAATTATTGTTATTAAATTAATGATTTTTAAATTTCACGCTATCAGCTACAAGCTATTTTACGCTAGATTTTTATACCAGTCAGTCAGAGTCATCAAACAAATGTCTTATATTCAATTATCATCCATTGATTTATTATTTATAGTTATAATATGATTGATAAGTTTTAGACCGTCAGTGTACTCTGTAATACATAGTAGGCGACACGGAAACTACCACAGATACCTGAAAATTATAATTTTAACTAAATGCTACAGTTTATTTATATTATTTTATTTGATTACTAGCTGTTGCCAGCGGCTTCACCCGCTACAACTCGAAAATTATGCCACGGGAAGATAAAGCCGGGATAAAAACTATCCTATGTGTTAATCCAGGTTATAAACTATCTGTGTACCAAATTTTGTCTAAATTCGTTAAGTAGTTTTTGCGTAAAGAAGTAACAAACATACACACTCACAAACTTTCGCCTTTATAATATTAGTGTGATGTGATAGTTGCATCTATGATATGTTAACATTAAATCTGACTGCGAACAACGGGTCAATCTTCATTCACCTAGTTGGCTACAATATTATGTTTTAAAAATACTAGGTATATTTTTCCGGTATTTTTACAATTTCATGCTCATGTTAATTTTACAAGTTTTTTCTATTTACATCAGTTCCCGTCCGCTTTAATTCAAAGATTGTATTAATAAATAAATTTTTCAAATAGTCCAATAAAAATGTTTTGAACTCTTTTGAGCTGGGTATACTAGTTTGGTTCGAGATATCACAGTGTGAGGAGCTCTTGAGACTGAACTAAGTGAAAGTTTCCAATTATGCAAGTGAGTAAATGTGAACCGCACGATCTGCGGGTCTAAAATGGCCGCTTTATCAGAATCCACGCAGAATCTTAGTATGAATCATTTTAAAAACTCCAAATTCTTAAAATGGACTTTATGTCTATAACTATAAAGTCCCTTTTAAGAATTTTAAATTTTTAACATGATTAATATTACGATTCTGCGTGGATTCTAAAATTTTAGACACCCTGACCTCCACAAACCAGTTTCAGGGGAACACGATTGACTGATTAATTTTTCTCCGGGTCAAATCAATTCCTTGTAACTCGTTCTGCCGAGTGATAGTCCTATTGTTACGGCTTATAATAGATGTAGCTTTTGAGAATAAAAAATCGGTAAAAATTCTCACGAAACCATCCATCATCAATTTCCATCCATTCCATTTTTATTCAATGAACATAACACTCTTTTTGAACGGTCCAAGTAATTCATAATCGGCGGAGTACTATATCCAGAAGACGAGAAAAGATAGCTCTGGACATAGAACTTCCTCGATTTTCCCAACAAATCTTGTTCCCTTACAATAAATTTATTTTATTAACTATAAAAACTTCTACAATGTTCAAACATACATAGAGGCCTCCTTCTAAGTATAAGAAATACCTGTGTTAGGAGACCCCGCTCTTCTAAAACAAAAACAATTAATAATAATAATAATATTCCACAACTATCACACAACGCCATCTAGTCCCAAGCTAAGCAGAGCTTGTGTTATGGGTACTAGACAACTGATAAACATACTTATATATTTCTAAATACATACATATTATAGATAAATTACACCCAGACACAGAACAAAGGATCGTGCTCATCACACAAACATTTGTCCTGGGTGGGAATCGAACCCACGACCTCCGGCATAGCAGTTAGGGTCACTAACCACTAGACCAACAGGCCAGTCAATAAATTTAACTTATATCTAGGAAGGTGTGCGTATGTGTGATTGCGTGTGTGTGTGTGCGTGTGTGTCGGTTGTCATCAAATGATCGCATAATACTTTGTAAAAGAGCTTCAATGTCGTCATAGCTCTTGCATTTTAACCAGTCTGTTAAAGATTTCTTACACCAAAACTTCCACCTCTTCGTCCATCAACAACAAAAAAACTTAACTATTCATATCTTGGGACCAGGAAAACCTAGTAGAAAGCAAACAGCACCGTCTCGCTCGCTCGCTGCGCTCGGGTGTTTCCGGTCGCGACGCGAAGCCGACCGCGGCCGAACGTGATCAGCTGTCCGCGCTAGTCGCCGCGCCGCCGGCACGACCGCTCACCGCCACCGACCAGGACTTACTGTGGAAGTTCAGGTAAACACGTGATATAATAACTAAACATAGGTATCTCCATTTTAAACACCTATTCTCTTCAATATTGCCATATTATTAGATTGTTACATACAAGCTCAGCTCGTGGCTAGAGCAATCTTCAGGTTAAGTCACGCTTGCCTAGGTTAGTCTATGGCTGGGTCACTATCATTACATAAAGAGTTTCCTCCGTACTGCGGGAAGTGCGTTAATCGTTAACAGCCATTACGAGTAGTCAGAAGCCGAATGCCTGACTTCCAGTCTTACCAATGGGTATATTACCTAACTTGTGGATAAATATTACCCAGTTACCGGGTTGTGGAGGTCAGGGGGTCTAAAATGGCCACTTTAGCAGATCATAATATGAATTGCGTTAAAAAGCGTAAAATAGATCTATCATAATAGTAATGCGACTGTGAACATTTAGGAAAATAGATCATAATAAGTAAATAATATTAATTCTGTTTAAATTCGTAAAATGTTTACAGACGCAGTTACTATGATAAAAAGTCCATTTTACGAATTTCAACGGAATTCATATTATGATCTGCTAAACTGGCCATTTTAGAACCCCAGATCAGAGGGTCTAAAATGGCCACTTTAGCAGATCATAATATGAATTGCATTAAAAGCGTAAAACCCTTTCATAATGGTAACTGCGTCTGTGACCATTTACGCAAATAGATTATACTAGGAAAATAATATTAATTGCGTTAAAATTTGTAAATTAGTCACAGACGCAATTCCTATAATTTTACGCTTTTCAACGCAATTCGTATTATGATCTGCTAAAGTGGCCATTTTAGCCCCCCAGCTGTCACTTCATGTAAATTAATTGTACTCAAGTGCATCCGGTTAGACTGGAAGCTGACCCCAACAATTTGGGGAAAAGGTTAGGCAGATGATGTTTATAGTTATAGTTTATCCGTTTCGTAAGTTGTTCAAAAAATCTTTGACTCTTTAAAGGTAAAAAAAAACTAAAATTACTTGTCTCTTTCAGGTTCTATTTGTCATCGCACCGCAGAGCGCTCACCAAGTTTTTAGAATGCGTGAACTGGAACAGGCCAGGTGTGTACAATTTTATTAGACTAGTTTAACATTCTTCAGGTTGTGTGGTGACCCGTCGGGGCTGCGGGTTGCTGTAAGAGATACCGCAGCCTCGACATAAAGGGCTAAGAAGGAACATGGGTGGTTTTTTAGTCAGTAGAAGTCTGACAGAAGGGTCATTTGATGATTCCCCCCCCCACCCAAACAAGGTTGTGGTGAAAATGACACATTCTGAAACGGCTTTTGAAATACTGCTTCGGCTATCCTTATAGTAGTTGTGTGTGTTAAGTCCCATGTAATTGAGGGCGAACCTAATGCCATCAACTAGGTACAAATCCAGTCTCCGTGGCAACTACTGAGTAATTCCTGATGAAAAAACCCAATAACATTTACCCGACTCGGGAAAAAGTTATTAATAAATCTGGGTCTAGGATCAAGTACGTGCATATTCATACTATTCATTACTATGCAGTCTGCTTTTATTATTGAACAGTTTTTCCTTATCGAAGGATTTCCCCTTATCGAGTAAATCTTATTTAAAGAGTAAACTTATATTGGTGTAGTTGGGCTGTGCTTCTCTGCTGGTACGTATTTTTAAATATAAGCAAGATAGGTTATCTACAATCAAGTAATCTTAATATTATTAGGAACATGGTTTTTAATCTGCCTCATTTCAAAGTCATGGATTCATTTGTCTTTTCTATTTGCAACAGTTGACGGAACCCCGCGTGCCTGTGGTAACACGCATGGGCTTCTTGTCGTTTTGTTTCGTAATAAAATAATGTATTAAGTTCTCTATCGACACGACTATACATGTACACCATTAAAATTGAACTAACGACACTGTGTAAATAAAACAATCCGGTCCCCGCCGTCGCGTTCCCACAGAGCCCACCCGCGTGTCGATGCGTGTACACATGCGACGGTTGAGCGTCGCGGGCGCCCGCTTAACGCAGTTTCAGCCCTTAAACTTCATCACCATTCTGCGCTTATCCTTTGTTATTTGGGGTCGACGCAACACGTTTTTTCTTTCATTCTGCCCTGTCAGTCGTCACGTTATCATTTATTCCGTTTTCCCATCCATCTTTTCTTTGGTCTTCCTCTCCCTCTCCATCAAATCACATTTATATTCATCACTTTTTTAGTGACATGCGATTCATCCCTCCTCATCACATACCCGTACCACGACATCGATTTTTCTGTAATGGGCGCAACTTTTAAACTACCTCTGAAATACTCGTTCCAAACTTTATCCATTCTGGTCACACCACACATCCACCTCAACATTCTGATCTCCTCAACATGCAACCTTTTTGCATCCATCTTCTTCACAGCCCAACATTCCGATCCATCAATCTTAAACCTTAAAAACTAAATCAAAATTCGGTTTATTCGTTCAGCAGGGCTATTGCGTGTCTTTTAAATGACAGTGGCTGTCTTGGCGAAAGGCGAAAAACCGGGAAGAATGGCGTGCACTGGAACACTCACAAATGGTTTCATTTTGTACTAAACCATAACCAATTTAACAGTTAATCCACCGATATGATAGCCATTGACATTTAAAAGATACGCAATAGCCCGGCAGGAGCTATGATGCCGGACAACACACACTACAAACTTATGACACGCCTCTTTTTGGTCGGTAGTTAAAATTTTAATTTCCTCTACGAATATTGTGTGGAGGTCTGATTAAAATAATGATACGTACAACGTTATCTATTCGTCGTCCGAAGCGATGCAGATAAGGGTCTCATCAGCTTTCATACAAGTGTCAAGTCGTTCTAAAATCCGATTCTCTCGGCTCGCTTCCTTCGGCTCTTATAAGCTTATAAGTTCGTGTACCATTACGGTTCGCTTAGTGATCGTGAAAACAAGCACTACTTTGAATGAATTTATTTATGATCTTGTGTGATTACAAGTTTTTTTACCGCATTATCCCAATAAACTTCCTTTGTGATGTAACGTTTCTTACGAGATAAAACTCATTATTTAACATCCACTGCTCTTCAATAAGATTACAACATATTGCTAATCTACATTTTTACAACACTAAGAAACCGACTTACGGTTGTATGAAGTTTGAACAAAGACCCTTTTTGTACAATAAGATATGATGTCTAATGTTGACCCCTAACATCCGCGGCTCTTTAGTAAGATTACATCATATTGCTAATCTACATTTTCACAACATTAAAAAAAAGTAGTTTTTAAAAACTAAAAAACCCGACTGAAAAGACTGAAAAGCAAAAAACAAGCACATTTTAAATTAAACAAAACTTGGAAGCAGGCGGGGTCCATTCTATTTTCATTTCATTTCATAATTTAATATTCAAATGAACCCCGCCTGCTTTTTATGAATGCCGATAAGCTTTTTTGTTGCTTTGTAAAGGGTATTTAAAAAGTATCTCAACGATTAATCATCCACAAGCAAACTTCACCCACTGCTGGGTACAAACCTCTCTTTGTTTATGCCAAGCTCCATGCACTTGTGCCAGTCTCATCCAGGATATTCCGGCAATGGCAACAATGTAGTCTGCCCATCTCGCTGCCGGATGAGCAACACTTCTCTTTCCATTCCATGGACGGCATTCGGTCACAGCTTGAAGCCAGCTATTCACTATGATATTTTTTTTTTTTTTTTTTTTAATCTTCTTTATTTAAGGGATTTTTGTACACAATTGCGACGATGTCAATCCCATCGTGCTTTTACAAATATTTACTTACTTCCTAGACTTATTTAACTTATAAACTACCCCAAACCTTAATCAAATTTCTTACCTAATAAAAGTGTATAATATTTTTGCTGCTTCAGATGTAGGCTTGGCTAAAATACCATGGAACATTCCAACATCCATTACCGACAATTTCATCGCGTTTAAAACTGTATTTCTCTTATTAGTATATCGGACACATTCCACCAACACATGCTGCACATCCTCTATCTTACCACACACCTCACAGTTTGGAGAGTCAGATTTTCGCATAAGATAAGCAAATTTGTTTAGTGGAATATGTCCTGAGCGCAAGCGATGCGCTACAACTATTTGGTTTCGATTCAGTTTCGACCCGGTGAACCAAGGTATGAGGAGGCTCACATTGTATACTTTTATACCAGATTCCTATAGTTTTTGATCTTTCATTAAAATGTTCATTCCAAGATAGTTTATTTATTTTCCTATATTTACACAACATTTCCGAATAGCTTGGTATTATATCCCGTGTTCTTGTGCCTGACATAATGGCATATTTGGCGAGTCTGTCAGCCTCCTCATTACCTCGAAGTCCAACATGGGATGGCACCCATTGAATTATTACTTTTTTACCTGTTTGGTTAAAAAACTGAATTTGTTTCAAAATTCTGTATGCTATAGCTAAGCCCTTTGACCCATTATGAACACATTTAGAAATATGCTGTAAGGCGCTCTTACTATCGCTACATATTACCACCTTCATTGCAGTTAGCTCTAGCAAATATTTCAAGGCCTCAGAAATGGCAAATAGTTCGGCAGCCATTATGGCAATATGATTATTCACATTATAAGTTTTATGAAATCCATTTGTTAGATCACAAAAAGCTGCTCCCACTCCATCTGATGTCTTGGACCCATCTGTGTACACAACATGCCAGCCAGTGTATCTTTCACTTAATTCATTAAGGGCATTGTTCTTTAGCGGCGATCGGCGGCGGCGACCTCTCGCGCCCGGCCCTGGTGCAAGCCATGGTCCGGGGCGAGGAGGAATGGGACGCCGTCGCCTCCTTCTGCGAAGCAGTGATGCTGGCGAAGGAGGTGGCGGAACGCGAGAGGGAGAGAACCTCTGGTCCCAGCCGCCGCGGGAGGCGCTCCGGGCGTCGGGGGTCCCGCGATGACCTCCGGCCACCGTAGACGCGGGCCTGTGGACGGTGAGTGATGGGCTAACTCGCCGTCCGTCCGTCTCACGACGAAAACAGGCCGTGTCGACGGCGCGTTCGTGTTCCACGCGCGCCTCAAAGAGATGTCAGCAACATGGGAGGGGCCCGAAAGGGCCGACGCCTGTCGGGGCCGCGGGTAGTCCAACGGTTATCGCGGCCTCGACATAGAGGGCGAAGAAGGAACATGGGTGGTTTTTAGTCAGTAGAAGTCTGACACTCCCTTTCGCTCTGCCCAAGAGCGGGAGGGGTTATTCGATGATTTTACACCCACCAAAAAAAAAAAAAAAAGGGCGTTGTTCTTTAACAAACTAATATCATAATGTGATTTTGGAGCAGTGACACTATCTAGACTACATTTAATAACATCCTTAATATCGATATTAGACACCCATGTATCCAAAGTAAACATTAAAACTGGGTAGGAAGATGAAATCTCCTCAGCTGCTATCATACTATGTGAAGCAACGAGTAGAGGTTTCCTCTTCCTATTCCAGTACCTATTTTCTATCATACTACAAGATCTGTAATCAAACTCGTTGAAATATCATTTGTCCTGGATTGAAGCTTTAAACAAAATTTTAGAGAAAGGAATTGTCTTCTAATTTGTAAAGGAGGTATACTCAACTCACCCTCCATTACGTGTATCGGTGTCGACTTAATGAAACCGCCGATTATTCTTAAAGCTCGATTTTGTAATTTTTCCAATTTATAAGTGTGACTAATTGCAGAGTTATCATACAAAAAACATCCGTAATCAATTCTACTCCTAATAAGGGCCATATACAGTCTACGCATAAATGTAGGGTGAACACCCCATGCCGATCCCGCCAGAACTTTGAGTAGCTGAATTTTTTTTTGTGAACTTTCATACACTTCATTAATATGCTTCCCCCATCTTAAGCACTTGTCCAGCCACATTCCTAAATATTTTATATAGTCGACAACTTCTAATGTACTATTGTTTACTTTAATGTCAACTAAGCGTCTTCTTCGTCCTCTGGTAAATATACATAATTTAGATTTTTTGTTCGATGATTCTAATCCTAAAACGTCTATTGATGCTTCAAAATAATCCAGAGCTTGCTGCAAATTATCAACACTGTCTTGTATTTTAGTTGAATTACAGTACAAAACAAAATCATCGGCATATTGACTGACACAAACGTTATTAATATTTTGACAAATATTCGCCGTAAAAATATTAAAAAGAAGGGGGGATAAAGGATCCCCCTGTGCAATTCCCTTACCCGTCCATCTTACATATTGTCTATTGCTTTCCTCCGCTTTTATAGTGAGATGTCTTTCTTTTAAAAATTCCCAGATATAAGAACAAATATATTTCCCAACTTTCAATTCATTCAGAATATGTACTACCCGGTCAATAAGAACGTTATTATAGGCTCCTTCCACATCCATAAAAGCAGCTACAGTTGGAGTATTTTCAGTAAAGCCAATTTGTATTTTAGTAACTAGGCGTGCCAGACTATCATGACATGAGTGTTCTCTTCTGAAACCAGTAGTACTAGGAGATAGTATTTTATTATATTCTATAAACCATTCTAGCCGTTTCAGAATCATAGAGTGAAATATTTTACATAGACAAGATATCAATGCGATTGGACGAAGCTTACCATCGGCATTGCTGCTACTCTTTGGAATCGGTATTATGTAAATATCTCGCCATTGAGAGGGAACCGTTGATGTTTTAAAAATTAAATTATATAATTGAAGTAAATATTGTTTTGCTTTAATAGGTAAATTAAGAATCATTGAATATGTAATATTATCGATACCGGGAGATGTATCCTTAGTTTTAAAGCAAGATTCCAATTCCTGTTTCGAAAATTCACAATTTAGAGGTGACTCATTATCATCAAATAATGGTGTTGGAGTCATCACAAAGTCTGGCGCCAGTGATCTCAATAGCTCTTCTTTTTTTTCGTCCGATGAATAAGATCTCGTCTGTCCGAATCCCTTCATCCAACGCATCTTTCTCCACATGGTAGCCGAAGTTGTAGTCTCATTAATACTGTCACAAAAATTATGGAAAGACTTAGACCTAGATTGCCTTAGAATGTTTTGACTTTCAGAAATTTTAATATTAAGTAAATCTAAATTTTGAGGTATAGGGTTTTTTCTAAAGTTTGTTAAAGCTAAACGACGCTCAGCTACCACTTTTGAAAGTTTTTGGTTCCAATATGGTTTTGGTATAAATTTACGAATTGGATTATTACATAATTTTATGAATGGAATCGTTTTATCAACAGCTTTATTAATTTGGGCAGTAAGATAGTCATACATGTATTGTACATTTTCTAATGGCGGTGGAACCTCTACGAAATAGCTAGAAATAAATTGACGATAACTAGCCCAATCTGCTTTTTTTAAATTTCGCTTTAAGGTAATATTAGTAGCGTCGGGATATTTAAAGCACATTTTTATTATTAAATGGTCACTACCCAGGCATTCACTACTAACAATCCAAGAACCATTAATAGATATGTCTGTGGTACAGAATGAAACATCAGGGGAAGTTTTTTGTAAAAAACCATTCACGAGCTTCATCCTAGTGGGATCACCATTATTTAACGAGATATAATTGTTATCAATTGCAGCTTCAAACAGTTGATTGCCCCTAGTATCATTTTTACTGGACCAGCAGGTGTGGTGGCCATTAAAATCACCCGCAATAATAGTATTTTTTGGAAATCTTGAAAAAATATGCTCCCAATCTAATTGAGAGGTTCTCACAGAGGACGGGCAGTATATCGAAATTATATTATGGATTAATTTACAATTAAGAATTTTAATATGTACTACTTCTATACCTGAATTAGTCACAATTATAGGAGCAATGAAGGTTTTTAACGATCTGTGTGAGATAATCGATACTCCTCCGTATGAGTCATCCCTGTCCTTTCTATATACATTATACCCACTTATATTTATGCGACTATCTGCATCCAACCATGTTTCGCTTAAAATAGCTACATGAATATTTTCTCTATTTAGTAATAACTCCAAATCAATTAATTTTGGCTTCAGACTTTGAGCATTCCACTGAAATATGTTGATATTAGTATTTACGTTAACATTATCCATTTATGAATAAACCAAGAAGTTTACTTACAATATCCCAATCTTTAAAATATGAAACAACATACATCATAATTTCTTCTAATACTAATCTTATACTCTTCTTCACCTTTTGTTCTGACGAACAATCTGCTAACCATATTTCTTTAACCTTGTTGAAACACTTTTTCAATTTAGATATTATGTTTTCATTTCTATAGGGACTTTCTTCTACTATTTCTGTATGATTTTTCTCTTTCTGACCTTCTACATTTTGTTTCGTATTGCCCTTTGATAGTTCTTTTTTCTTCTCGCTCTGTTTTTTCTTTTTCTTCTGAATTGATGTAAAAGTAGTTCTATTTTTGTAACCTTCTTCTTCACTTTCACTGACTTCTTCCAGTGAGCTACTCGAATGTATGCGGGTATTTACTGGATGAATTGATGGTTCTAGGGGTGTAAGGGCGTCCCTGTAGCTTCTCGTGTTTGAAGAAGAGGCAGAAGGAGGTAGTATTTCAACGTCGACAGGAGTAACTTCCTTTATTTTTTTTAATTTTGTCAGGTAGAACTCTAGCGCTATCTTGTAAGAACACTTGTCTTTACTCATTATTTCCCTTATCATTTTCTCTTTGAGATATACTGGACAATTTTTATTTAATGCCATGTGTGGGCCTTTGCAATTGATACATGAGAACTCCTCAGTTTCGCAATTATCATGTTTTTTGCCACACTTAGGGCACAATATTTTCTGGGTTGGACAAAAACGTTTCATGTGGCCATATTTCCAACATCCTGAACACTGTGTAACAGGGAACATATATGCTTCAACCTTAAAACGACACCCATATCCATATATATGTGAGGGTAATGTTGCTCCTTTAAAAGCGATGCGAATAGCTTCACTTTTGACCCACTGCCCCTCTTCAGTTATTCTTTTCAGCCTTTTAACCGTGCAAATATCTACTTCACTTTGAAATATTTCAGCAAGTTCGTTCTCCTCTATTTCCAAGTCAATATTTTTGACAATGCCATAAATAATACTCAATTGGTCTGTTCTTTGACATCTAAATTCTAATTCTTTAAATTTCTGGCAATTGAGTATTTTATTTGTATCTTCAATATATTTTAGTATGATGAAGATTTTGTAGGGACTTTTATATTTGATTTTACGTATGTCGTTTATATTTTGGGACTTAAGTAATTTGGCCATTCCAACCATTTTTGGAAGTACCGTCTTAGATGTGATACATACCTCAAAATATTTTTCTTGCTGCGTATTATTATCACAACTACCCACATTATCTTCACAATTGTGATTTTGTGAATTACTACGTAATAATCTTTTCGCCTTTCTGGTTACGGTCGTAAAACCATCATCCTCTTCAATAATTTCTTCACTATCTTCTCTTACCCTTTTCTCAACATTTCTTTGATTTTCACGTTCAATATTCATTGTTCTTCTCTCAATACTGGTTTCTTCCCTTGTATTCTCCATCATCTCTTCATTTAAAGTACTTTCATCAGGTATATTAGACTCCATACTCAAAGATCTTCCAAAACTATCCATTATCTAAATGATTGAGTAACATAAGGTAATTTTATAAATAAGTTACGCGACAAAATGAGTAAGACGTCCGCACGTCTCAGTCGTCAACGCGGCACTCCACTATGATATAATATATTACATCTTGCTTGAGACGTAATATTTTATCGCTCGTTATACATTTTGTCTGCTCTTAAAACGGTGAAGGAAAACATCGTGAGGAAACATGCATCGTGAGGAGGCATGTCTTAGAAAAAAAAAAAAAATTAAGACGTGACATCTACCAACCCGCACTGGGCCCGCGTGGTGGATTATAGCCCATCCCTCTCCTAGAGCGGAGGCTTGAATCCCTGCAGTGGGAACATTATAGGCCGACGATGATGATACATTTTGTACGTGACTGTTCACTGTACTATAATATATATTACATCTCAAACGCGAGATGTAATATATAGGTCAAGATGTAATATATATTACATTCCATAATCAAAAGCCGGCTTTACTCTAACTAACAGCGCTTTGCTAGGTAAACGAAAAATGAGTATAATATATAGCTCATTGGTTGGTGTTAATCTTTATGCAACTATTCACTAGTTCGATCCCTATTTTAATCAAATATATGTGCGGCGCAAGTAATTAAGTCAGTTCTTAAAACAACTTTTAAAAATAAAATGAATACTTGACTAATAACTAGGTTATGCCCGTGGCTTCGCCCGCACAAAATTCGATAGTTATTCCACGGAATTTTCCTCCGTTTTTACAACATATTTCATGAATGGTCCGCTCCTATTGGTTGTAGCACGGTGCCTGCCTATAGCATTCCTCAATAAAAGGGCTTTGACTCCAATATTTTTTCAATCCGAACACGTACCTACAATGTTTCTTGAGATTAGCGCGTTCCACCAAACAAACATACTCTTCAGCTATATAATTTTATTCTAGAAATGCATTGGTACAAAAACTCAGCTACAGGCAGTTTTTTCAAAAAACTACTAAGAGTATTTTGAACACTCCATTTTCCTCCACCAAACGTTAAGGTATTAAATACACCTTACTGAAATCAAAACAAACCTTACCCACATTCAATAAAGCCCAAATCACCTTGAACAGTCATCGAACTTGTGTAACAAAGGCATTAACTGCATTAATTAATTAACATATATTTTTTCGATATAACTACTTAAACTTGTTTACCTTCGAAATAACTTAACTACACGTGGTATTTACGCAACGAGTGGATCAACTGGTTAAGTAAATTCTTACTTAAGTTAGTTGATGTAAAATGGCACCGGGGAAACATGCACTCAAAAACTTTTTAACTGACTTAAAAAAAAAGAGAAGTTTCTCAATACGGCTGATTCGTTTTGTGATATTTTGTTGTGAAATACATACGTACAATACGTTCTTAGTAGTTTAAAAAAGGTTTTTTAACCGACTTCCATCGAAAAGAGGAGGTTCTCAATTCGGCTGTTTTTTTGTGACATAATATTGTGCTGTTTGTGGAGAAGTGTTGTGAAATATTGTGTTGTTTCGAAATCATCATCATCATCAATCTCGTGCCCTTATTCTTTATTGGTTCGTAATGAAACAACAAGTTGAGACTGAACTGAGGATATTACCGAAATATATTATTTATATAATATATATTTATATTATTTATTATGTTTGTGAGTACTCCATCATTTTGCTGTTACTTACCTTTTTTTGGTGGGTGGAAAATCATCAAATAACCCCTCCCGCTCTTGGGAAGAACGAAAGGGAGTGTCAGACGTCTGCTGACTAAAAACCACCCTTCTTCCTTCTTAGCCCTATATGTCGAGGCCGCGGTAACTTGTTTACAACCCGCAGCCCCGACGGGAAAACTTACTTTAGTTTCGGATCTGGTTTTTGCTTTTAAATATTTCAAAATGGTTATTCTGAAACTCACAGCTTACCAACTCGTGTAAAGATTACAAGTGACCATGTTGTCTATTGAAACTTTTTGACAAGTCCGTCCATTGAGAATCTTACCAACTAGTGTCAAGATTACAAGTGACCATGTTGTCTATTGAAACTTTTTGACAAGTTCGTCCATTGAGAATCTTACCAACTAGTGTAAAGATTACAAGTGACCATGTTGTCTATTGAAACTTTTTGACAAATTCGTCCATTGAGAATCTTACCAACTCGTGTAAAGATTACAAGTGACCATGTTGTCTATTGAAACTTTTTGACAAGTTCGTCCATTGAGAATCTTACCAACTAGTGTAAAGATTACAAGTGACCATGTCGTCTATTGAAACTTTTTGACAAGTCCGTCCATTGAGAATCTTACCAACTAGTGTAAAGATTACAAGTGACCATGTTGTCTGTTGAAACTTTTTGACAAGTCCGTCCATTGAGAATCTTACCAACTAGTGTAAAGATTACAAGTGACCATGTTGTCTATTGAAACTTTTTGACAAGATCGTCCATTGAGAATCTTACCAACTAGTGTAAAGATTACAAGTGACCATGTTGTCTATTGAAACGTTTTGACAAGTCCGTCCTTTGAGAATCTTACCAACTAGTGTAAAGATTACAAGTGACCATGTTGTCTATTGAAACTTTTTGACAAGTCCGTCCATTGAGAATCTTACCAACTAGTGTAAAGATTACAAGTGACCATGTTGTCTATTGAAACTTTTTGACAAGATCGTCCATTGAGAATCTTACCAACTAGTGTAAAGATTACAAGTGACCATGTTGTCTATTGAAACTTTTTGACAAGTCCGTCCATTGAGAATCTTACCAACTAGTGTAAAGATTACAAGTGACCATGTTGTCTATTGAAACTTTTTGACAAATTCGTCCATTGAGAATCTTACCAACTAGTGTAAAGATTACAAGTGACCATGTTGTCTATCGAAACTTTTTGACAAGATCGTCCATTGAGAATCTTACTTCTCTAATCTTTACAATCTCAGAAGTTTTCTCCTTGGTATAAGTTTTCTACTCTTTTGTCCTCTTGCTTTCCATGAAATGAAAGCGAATGAATGATAAGGTCCCAAATCGTTAAAATTTGTTTGGCCAGCTGATATTTATTTACTTATGTATTATGTTTACAAAATGGTATTATCCTCATTTTTATTGTTTTTGTACTCTACCACAGTGCTGTCCTATTAAACCAAAGATTGACTGGTACAGAATGCTTTGTGGCATTAAGTCTGCCTATGTACAAGAGTGGACACTAGGAATTTCTCCTGTATCGTGGGTGCGTTTACAAACATTTAAACTCACATACACAAACACACCCAGACCCGAAACAACTATCTGTAGGCCATACAAATATTTTTTCCGTGCGGGGATCGAACCCGCGACACACAGCGCATCAGTCCGATCTCTCAGCCACTGCGCCAACCGTGCCGTCCAAATAAATATATACTTCGGGTCACCCACTTTGTTTGTAAAAATACTATCACTAATGTTTCGTTCAAAAAACTCTTATCAGTTCCATACTCGTTTTCACACTACTGCTGATACCAATTCAAATAATTAAAGTGTACGCTCTATTTCTGCATCAAAAAACAATAACCTATTTACTCTCTCATTGCTTGAATGAATTATCAAGAGGGCAGCAGCCAATCGCATCACGTTAATTGTATTATTTTTTTTACGCGTTGATAATTTTTCGTTCTTTGAAAACGACATAACATTGTACAGAATTGAAATAAGTACTTTTTCTCCTATGTACCAGTTTACCCGCGTTCGAGTAGTGGTAAGCGCGACTACTGCGCATGATTGAGGTCTGGTTCGATTCCCGAGTTTTTCCATCACGAATTTCTCAATAGCAGCCACGGAGTTCCCAGTTGTTGGCAATAGGCTCACCTCTTATTAATGGAACTTAAAACAACTGGCAAAATGTGATGTGGGTGTACACTCAGCAGCACCAATATAAATACACTTAACAAACTTTAGAAGCAATTTTCGCCTACTGTAATGATTTCATTGTCATGTTACGAAACGAAACTAATATATTGGAACCCATATCATCTTAGTGTCATATTTCAAAATTACAATTCAAACAAAACAAATTCGCGTTAGAACTTGGCCAAGTATATACATATTAAAGCTCGTGACTACTACTAGGTACACATCTACCTAACCCTTCGTGGATTACATGCGTGATGTTATGTTATGTTACCAGTTTTTAACCTGGTTAATCCGGTAGTCGCTTGCGCTTCTGATGAGCCCCAGCCCTACCTGACAGACCCTGGACTTCGCCTAGTTTGATCCCCTGTCCGGGCACAGGTTTTGCCTATCAAGTATTTCCCTGTAGTAGCTTAGAGACAGGATCTGTGTCCGGACACCGAAACACCTCTGCCTAACCCTTCAGGCAAAAAACAGGCGAGAGTTTATGTATGTTGGTAAACGCTATATTTCCCTAATTACGCATAAAAAATCACTTATATTCGTCACAGTAACGGTCAGTTTAGATAGGACTGTCGTGCTCACCCGAAGGTTACATTGATATAAACATATTAGTATTAACTATATCAGTTAAGAGTTAAGACGATTGTCGAAACAGTGGATGTTTATTCATAAATATTAAAAACGGTGATTAAGTGATATAAAAATGTGTACAATTGCTATCAGTAAACATACAAAGATGATGCGTTTTAAAGGATGTAAAGGTATGCCTTGCAAGAGATAATGTTTTAACTAAGAAAATCTAATAAAAGAACGGTTATTAAAACGCTTTTTATCGAGTAGGAATAGGGTATATGACTAAAAAAATCTAATTAGGCCGTCTGTTAGATTATCGAAAAATATTGAATACTTACGTGTTTTTTGTTTTATCAAATGAATATAAATTGATGAAAATAAAACGTGTCAAAGATCATGAGTGGGGACTTTTGACGTCACTTTGTGGGTAAAAAAGTACTAACTTTGTGACGTCGCACGACTTGACACGACTTTTCGAAGCACTGTATCGTCTTCATCTTTTGTTTACGTGAAAAAAGAAAAAATACGTGTCCATTATTTTTAGGAAATCTATCTGATGGACTAGTTCGATTTTTTTGGTGGATAACATATGTGTGGCAAACATTTAAGTATAATATTATAACCGTTTGATAATAACATTTTGTGTTCAAATCAGCCAAAAGTCTTCCCCATGGCTTTCCAATTTTGTTTATCAATTATCATCTCGGACGGATGATAATGGAATGCGTTAATTATTATGGAGGAGTCCTGATCGTCACGCCAGTATTTCTTGAGTCATCGGAATTAATAAATTTACCTTAACGACTCCAACAGTTGACAATGGCCTATTTGCAGCAAGTCCACATTATAATCCACACCACCACACACACACCACATTAAAACAACACACCCACACCCACCACCACACACAACACACACCACAACACACATAATAACACAACAACAACAAAACAACAACATGAAACAACATTATTTTAACACACGCACACACATCACACATATCACATTTTTTTTAACATTATTTTTTGTGGAATAACATTCCACATTATAATTTTATTTTATTAATAGGTATTAATGAATTATTTATTTACTTAGGTGTCAGCATTCATTTACAAATAGTAACTTATTCAAACACCATTAACAAACCAATAAACTCAAATTCAGTTACTAGTTCTTTGTTGGTTTTATTTATAATCGTGCGGGAGTTAAAATATGTACCTGGTAAAGTACCCAAATTAAGTAGATATGATTCAAGATACAGAAAAAAAAAATCTCTGTCATTACTTCCAGCTAAAACATCGAAAGGTGTTGTCTTAATAATAAATCGAAGCATGTGTCATAGTACATGTGCTCCCTACCCCCACGGGATTCGGCGTGAGTATAAAATGTATTGTTCTGCCTTGCAGGCGAGGTGCGTCAAGCCCTGTCGATGATGAAGCAATGGGCGCCGATGGACGTAGAAGATGCGCTCGAGCTGTTGACGCCCAAGTTCACACATCCCGCTGTTAGGAAGTACGTATAAGTTATCTTTTTTTGGCCTTTGTTTGTTCTTTATTTTACCCTTCCTTCTCTTTTGCCTCATCACACCAGCTGCCTTATCTTTGATCTAAAATCGACATTTTTAATATATTCTACGATAGCTCAAAATCACCTATCACATAATTATAAGAATTTATTTCAAGTTATTTAAACACTATGCCTAACCCTTCGGGTATTAAGGCGTGATGTTATTATATTACTCGTATAAGCCTATATTGTCAAACTGCAGGGCAAAGGGCTCCCGTTCCTCCTTTTACTTTTCACGTTATACAGTATGTTAGTTTAAACGAGGAACATAATACTACGAAAAATTCTCGCAACCCGTTTACTTATCGCAGAAAATGTGCATCGATCAATGACTTTTAGGTATAATCCATTTTCCCTTGACAATGACGAAACAGAAACGTCTAATAAAGTGAGTCCAGAGAGCGTGCGGGGCAATGGCACAATTACGTCACAAATTAAGGTTATAGTTTTTTACCTAATTGGGAGGACAATCGAATACTAATTCCTTCAATAGGTCCCTCGTTTAACCTAACTCACTGTACAGTACGATCAAATTATCTTGGCAGGTCTGAACATAGGCTCTGCGAACTTTTGCGCATGTATACTCGCGAAGAAAACTGTTATTGCCAGATAAACAAATATACGATCAGAAAATACCTAATACAGTGAGAAAATACAAATGAAATAAATATCCAAACACTTTTAGATACCTAGTCTACATTTTTAACTCCATTTTCTTTTTCCCCTTTCATATACTGAGTTAAATCGTAAATATTTTTTCTCACCTGGCGATTTAAAACACTACTATACTTTGGTGGCATATTTGACGAAATAAGTGCCCACTAACTTATCTAACAATTAATAAAAAATAACAGTAATATTAAAAACAACAAACAAAAACACAACGAAAACTTTTCTAATCGAATGTGCTCAAGACAGAGATAGCAACACAAACACCAAACAAATGCTGTCGTGTGACTGAGATATAATACCTCGTACCGAATATTGCCGAACTTGCACGAAGGTCACGAAGTTAACAAAAAGAGATGTGCATGTGCATGTGCAATGGGTGTCGTTTAATCGATTATTCTTCGAATCGATTGAAATTAAGTAATAAAAAGATGTTTCTATTCAATTTTATATTGAGGTTTTAAATATTCGTAAACGTTCGTTATTCAAGAAGTCTGTAATAGATTTCTAAAATATAAGTAAATCATGTCTTTTAACAGAGGAAACATAAAGTTACCATACATTTTTTTTCTAATAAAGACGAAAACTCAATTATTAATGATTAAATTCACTTTATTAGTTAATGTATTCACTTAAATATCTTCTAAACACTAATAATAACGTATTCCAAATAAAACTAATCGATTACAATATTTGATCGTATAAAGGATTGATTGTGTTTATTTAAAGTGCATCTCTAGCCTAGACTACCGCCCCCCGAACTTCACCTCATGTCACCATTTGGTTCCTAATAAATGTTACTGCGCAGCGTTCTGCACGAAGTTCGGAGCTGCCAAGATAATTTGTTCGAACTGTATACAGGGCGTTTGGAAGGGAGCTGTACATACGCCTAGGGTAGAAACTAGGGATAGTCTGCTACCTACCCCCGCCCATTATATTGACCTTGGCCTCAAGGTTTTTTTTTAATTTATTATTATTTTTTATTTGACTTTTTGACTAAAACTACCTGTAGCTCAAAATCTATCCATGGGACCGGTCGGCTAATGGTCTTGTTTTAATCGTTAGAGTCTTAGGGTCCTGCAAAAAAATATTTTACACCAGAAAATTGTGGAGAAGAAAAGTTATGGGGCCTGAAGTACCGTAGTAAGGTAAAGAAATAATTTTAAATTAAAAAAAAACCTTGAGGCCAAGGTCAATATAATGGGCGGGGGTAGGTAGCAGACTATCCCTAGTTTCTACCCTAGGCGTATGTACAGCTCCCTTCCAAACACCCTGTATATAAGTAGTAGTAGGCCAATCCTGATGTTGTGTTATGTATTATTTAAACAAAAAAAACTATTCCAGGTACGCGATCTCTCGTCTGAAGCAGGCTCCAGATGATGATCTATTGTTGTACCTTCTGCAATTGGTTCAAGCACTCAAGTATGAAGATTTCATGGAGATACATGACGGTAAGGTTTTACTAATCCAATTTTACACGCTTGACTTACTGTCCATTTTATGTTGTTTTTATTCGCGTTTTTTTTTTAGATGTATTTATTTTATTTAGTTAATGGCCTATCTACAATTGTTACACTGTTCATCTTAATAATACAAACAATACTTGTCTGAATACAGCAATATCCACCTAATGAAGATGGGATGAAACAAAAATCCCGATAATCCGGATCAATTAAAATCGGATATTCCGGATAATCGAAAATCCGGGTCATCAATATCTAATTAATAACTTTTTATTATAAAGGGTGTAAAAGTACCCTTAACGCAAACGAAGGGCACTTGTTCTCCCCACCACTGCGATCATTTTATGGTTCTAGACCACACCTGGGAACCCCCTAGTTACGGAGATATTGGGGGTCAAAGTTCCAAATTTTGCACAGCTGGTTTTGTAAATACTAGTTTTTCAGGTTAAAACTTTACTTAAATTGCCTCCATGAACCGTTAACTATTCAAAGCATCCACTTGCACAATGTGTTAAGAGTGCTACATTGAGTTTTACCGTAAATGTGATTTTTGACCCCCAAAAAAAAGTTGTTTCCCCAGCAAAAATTTTGGCGTAGGGGTAATTAGTTTCATATTGTACAGAATGCTTGGTTGACGTATGTGTGAAGGGTTAATTTACACCCTGTAAATAGTGTTTCACAAACATAATTTTTAGACAGTAATTAGAGCCCTGAACAATTAGTTCGGATAATCGGCTATCCGGATAAACGAGGTTTAAATAATGGGGTTTCTATTCTACTGTATGTCGATTCAAAAATATTCGCGAAAGGACAATTCGATCAATTGAAACCCCATAGAAGAGCTAAAAGAAACTCTAGTCTCAATTTACTTTTATTGCCGACAGAATACGCACGTGTGTGCGGTAAGGATCCCAGTACTGCTGAGTTGGAGTCTCGGGAAAGTCGCCTCATGCAAAGTGGACACAGAGGTAGCCAAGCCAGTCTGCTGTCCGCGTCCGGTAAGCGTTCATACACGACGTGAGGGACTCGCGGGTTGTCCACAGGTTATCGCGGCCTCGACATAGAGGGCGAAGAAGGAACATGGGTGGTTTTTAGTCAGTAGAAGTCTGACATTCCCTTTCGCTCTGCCCAAGAGCGGAAGGGGTTATTCGATGATTATACACCCGCCAAAAAAAAAAAATGGGATTGCCCTCCGCCGTCGGGGCTGCGGGTTGTTGTAAGAGGTACCGCGGCCTCGACATAAAGGGCTTTATTACTCAGGAACCTTTAATTTTTTTGCCGTTTTTTCAGTTTATTTCCTTTATTTTCAATGTTAACACTGTGTGTCAATGATATGGCTAGAAGACAAAAGAGTCCATTAAACTCGTCGTCCCGCTTACCGTTTGCGATGTGTGATTTGCCAAGGTGTAATACATTGCTTACGAGGAAATAAAACAAATCAAATTATTGTATTCCCATAACACTCCTGAAATCACTTCATGTACCAAATTAGTATGATATACTGAACTCTTATCAGTATGCAGAGGTCTGTCCCTTACACCCTGTATACTAGTTGTATATCTACCTTCGACGCATCAATATTAGAAACTCTATTTGCTGACATTATATTATTTTCGTTTCATCTTCCAGTAATCACGGCAAGTGAAATGACATCATCTATGACAAGTCGTCGCTCTACCGACGCGACTATAGAGGAAGCCCCCGCCACCATAGACAACAGCGTCAGTGTCAACAACAACAACAGTAACGCAGACAACAACAACCCCTTCAGGTAACAACACAATCACGCGACGTCGCGTGAAGCGACCTGTGAATATCCCGTTTTCAGTGTTAATGTTTGTTTAAAAACTTTATTTCAGTTGTACCTTTTTTTTTGGAGGGGGTGTGGGTGTGACTACAGCGACATCCCATGCGAACTAATTTGGCGAATCCTGCATCGCGCTATCAAAGTTATCCGCGACATTAGCCTATATAGAAAATCCCAACTTACATGCAGGGTTTAAATTAACCCTTCACACATACGTCAACCAAGTATTCTGTACATCAAACTAAGTACCCCTACGCAAAATTTATTGCTGGGAAACGACATTTTTTTTTGGTCAAAAATCACATTTTAACGTAAAACTCAATGTAGCACTCTTAAAACATTGTGTTAGTGGATGCTTTGAATAGTAAACGGGTCATGGAGGTAATTTAAGTAAAGTTTTAACCTGAAAAACTAGTATTAACAAAAACAGCTGTGCAAAATTTGGAACTTTGACCCCCAATATCTCCGTAACTAGGGGGTTCCCAGGTATGGTCTAGAACCAAAAAATGATCGCAGTGGTGGGGAGAAAAAAAATCTTTTCGTTAGCGTTAAGGTTACTTTTACACCCTTTATAAATGTTGGGCACTTAGCCCACCAGACACAACACACTCGTCTGGTCGGAAGATCCTCGCTTTTCTATAGGGGATAAGGAACTTTACACCCTGTTCCTCATACCCCCTAAATGGGAAATCATCAAATAACCCCTTACGCTCTGGGCAGTGCGGAAGGGAGTGTCAGACTTCTACTGACTACATACCACCCATGTTCCTTCTTAGCCCTCTTTGTCAAGGCCGCGGTATCTCTTATAACATCCCGCAGCCCCGACGGTATCAATTGTATCCTCAGTTTCAAACATACGTGTTACACTCTGACTGTAATTAATCTCTTTCTCCCCCCCCTCAGCGAAACGTCCGAGGCTACAGAAGAGCGTCTCTCCCTCGCCTCGTTCCTGATCTCTCGCGCGTGCAACAACAGCGTGGTAGCGAACTACCTGTACTGGTATCTGCTCATCGAGTGCGAGGACCAGGAGACAGGCCGCGACCACGCCGCCAGGGGCATGTACCTCGCTGTTATGAGGACCTTCAGCCATCGCCTGGCTAAGGGTATGTAGATATTAACCTGAGGTACTTCTTGGGCATCAATGGGGAATTTTTATAGACGTAAGTGCCACCTAAATAAAGCTAACTGTCAATAAAATCTCACAAACAGCTATAAAAATACTAGAAAACCAACAGAATGAAAGTTTATGCTGTTCTGTTTTACGCATGTTACTTCCAAATACTAGTAATTTACCACAATTCGCCATAATAAAGGGTAAACCATTATCCGGCCGCAAATACAGCCCTTTAATGCCTGGAACAGTATGCGCTTCGTAAATGATGAATTTTACGATAGGGCCAGATAAACTTATGTGTGTCGTGTAAATGAAGGAGTCTAATTTAAGTCTCATTTAATTTGTGTGTAAAATTATGTAATAGGGGGGGTGTGACGTCACATTTTTACGGGCCAGTGACGTCAAAAGTCTCCACTCATGATCTTTGACGCGTTTCATCTTCTTATTTTATGATCAATTTAATAAAACAAGAAACAAGTATCCAATATTTTCCGATAATTTAACTGACGGACTGAACAGAATCATATTTTTTTAGTCAGAAAACATGTCTAGATATAGGGAACCTTCCCCTTGTCTTATAAAACATCTCTAGATATAGGGAACCTTCCCCTTGTCTTATAAAACATCTCTAGATATAGGGAACCTTCCCCTTGTCTTATAAAACATCTCTAGATATAGGGAACCTTCCCCTTGTCTTATAAAACCGTTGTGTCCGTCAGGCAACACAGACCACCAACGAACTCGTTCGTTCCTCGCGCGACAACAAGTGTTCATCGACAAACTAGTCAAGTTAGTGAAGACTGTCACACGTGAGAGCGGCAACAGGAACAAGAAGGCAGAGCGACTGCAGCAGTTGTTGGCTGACCCTGATGCCTTCAAGTTCAACTTTACCAACTTTGAGCCCATGCCCTTCCCGTTGGACCCCAATGTTACTATTAAAGGTAACTTATATATTTGTATGTGTATTTTAAATTAAATCTAAGTGGCCATCGGGAGTGGTACAGTTTGTGCCCAGCATTACCTGACCCCCATCTCGCACCACTTGCCCTCATCTGCTTTATACGAGGGATCAGGTAAAGCTGGGCACTCACTGTACTTGACGGGTCAAATGCTACGTTGCCCGACAAACAAATGGATTAAGTGCGCAGGCGCACCCTCTGGTATCCTCGAGATGGTACCAATATTTCTACTGAATTTCTCAGTAGAAGCTAAGATTTCTCGAGTTAAACTAACCATGACGTATTTCGACCCTGTATGGTCGAGATATCACCAACATACACCTGCCAACTCCTTCGGAGAAACCCGTGAAACTAAAAATTAACTTTCCACCTTTCTTTCACAAAACAGTCTGTTCTAAACGTGTTTTTTATCTCTTTCAGGAATCGTCGCCAAAAAAGCATCTCTATTCAAATCAGCCTTAATGCCTTCAAAACTGACTTTCCTGACAACAGAAGGAATGGAATACGAAGCGATATTCAAACACGGTGACGATTTACGGCAAGACCAGCTCATCCTACAAATGATAACTTTAATGGACAAGTTATTAAGACGAGAAAACTTAGATTTAAAACTGACCCCATACAAGGTCCTAGCCACAAGTTCGAAGCATGGATTCCTACAGTTTATAGATTCTGTGACAGTAGCAGAAGCGTTGGCTACGGAGGGTAGTATACAGAATTTCTTCCGCAAGTATAATCCTTGTGAGGGCGCCCCCTATGGAATTAAGCCGGAAACTATGGATACGTATATTAGGAGCTGCGCTGGGTATTGTGTTATTACTTATTTACTTGGTAAGTGAGACTTTGTTGTGTGCTTTTGTTATTTGATATCTGTCCAAGATATCACAACTGAATTTTTATAAATAACATTTTTTTTTTTTTTTTTTTTTTTATTTAATTTGGCTCCTCAACAATGAGTACACCTGTTACATTTACTTACATAAAAAAAAAAACATTTCAAAATTAGATGTAAGTGCCCCATCACTTAAAGAAGAGCACTACATGCAACATAATATGCGCCTTATCAGCCAACACACGAGATAAAAAATGGAAAAAAACATAGGTGATTTGTATATCCCTTTTGCCTTTGGTGTGGCGTTCATGGGATCACATTATGCCAAGATCTTTTTTGTTCTACTATTTACTCAAGGATGTTTATGAATGCCGTTGTAGACCAAGAGCTAAGCTAAATTCGTTTAGCTATCTAGCATAGCCGAATTAATATTTCACAGTTGTATGCAGACTTTAATCCATGGTAAATTTCCTAGTTTATACACTCTTACTGCCACACTCAGAGAGCTTTAATGGTTTTGACAGTTTTGTCATACAAAAGTATGTCAAACCTTTACTAAGTGACGGCTTAAGTAATCATTAAATATCACTGAGTGCCGCAGTTAGTCTGCAACCGGCTCAGGGTTCCCGGTGTCAAATCCTGGAATCCCAGAAAGTCTTCTCTATCAAGAAGAGCGACCTTCCTCTTATATGTTTTAAATCTTGTTTTTAATTTTCTATTTGATAAATTGTTTTATTCAATTAAAAAGTAAGTAATAAATCTGTAATACCCTCTTTCTAGGCGTTGGCGACCGTCACTTAGACAATCTCCTCCTGACTCAATCCGGCGCATTATTCCACATAGACTTCGGCTACATCCTAGGTCGCGACCCCAAGCCTCTCCCTCCACCCATGAAGCTCAGCAAGGAGATGGTGGAAGCCATGGGCGGCGTGCACTCCGAACTATACCACGAGTTCCGCAAGCAGTGCTACACTGCATTCCTGCATTTGAGGAGGTAAGCTAAACTAAGTAAGGTTAATCGTAGGATGGGTTCGTAAGGTTAATCGATCTTGAAGATCAATTTTATTGCTCTATATAAAATAGCAGCTTTTTTATATTAGATGGGTGTACTCTTGACCTCAATCTTGCCTCAGGGGCGGAGATGTGGTCGACGATGGAACGAGCTAACTGCATCCAGTCGACTAAAAGGCAACACGGTCAATATGGATAGTTGTTTGTTTGTCTATTTGTGATAAAAATAAAATCCTAGCCTGCGCCGTCCCACTCTTAGGCAAAGTCCTCCCTCCACTTCTTCCATTTGTGAAGCTTCTAGTCTTACCGGATACAGCTGAATACTTGAATTTTATATGGAGCAACTGCCTATCTCACTATCTGACCTCCACAACCCAGTTAATACTGAGTAATTGATACCCCTTAGTAAGAATGGTTGTCTTTTTTTCTGCTACTCATTATTTCATGTTAAATTTATCTCTATTTCCAGACATGCAAACTTGATGCTGAATCTGTTCTCTCTGATGGTGGACGCTTCAGTACCCGACATCGCGCTGGAACCCGATAAGGCAGTCAAAAAAGTGCAGGACAAGCTGAGGTATGTAGACCCTACACCATTTAATGGAATCTTTATTTAGGATAGCCAAAAGCCACAGCCCCTTAACTTTATTACCGGGCTCCGTCCCTCAAAAGAAAAAACACAACCCTTAAAGGATCACTTTCTTTGTCCGTATATCTGTGAAGACCCTTTATCTCGGGAACACGTGAGACTCAGCTCTACAGTCCAAAAGCTGCAAAAAATCAAACTAGGATAACGTAAAAAAATCGGTTATTTATTCCGTAATAAACGTATAATATAATATAATAATAATATTCCACAACTATCACACAACGCCATCTAGTCCCAAGCTAAGCAGAGCTTGTGTTATGGGTACTAGACAACTGATAAACATACTTATATATTTCTAAATACATACATATTATAGATAAATTACACCCAGACACAGAACAAATGATCGTGCTCATCACACAAACATTTGTCCTGGGTGAGAATCGAACCCACGACCTCCGGCATAGCAGTTAGGGTCACTAACCACTAGACCAACAGGCCAGTCAACTTCGACACTCTCGAAATATTTCCAATTGACCTGGAATCATGTTTTTTTTTTACTAATACCTCCAGGCTGGACCTAGGCGACGAGGAAGCAGTGCACTACCTGCAGAATCTCCTGGACATGTCGGTCACAGCCGTCATGGCGGTGTTGGTGGAGCAGTTCCACAAGTTCGCGCAGTACTGGCGGAAATAGGCCGCGCTACTACGTCGCCGCTATAGCGGGCTTAGGGACTAAACTCGTAGGGGAAATGGACTAGAGTATATTTTTACCAAGTAGCTTAAATGCATTTGTGGAGTGCAAAGTGCAGTAGTTGGAATAACACGGTGCGGATTGACATGATAGTCCGTAAAAGGTTGTCAGTCCTTCCTTTATGGACCACGGGAGTTTCTCCAAGTGAATGAGTTTAGTCCCTGTAGTCAAAGTGCGTCTCTGGTTGTTATCAGTTATAAAATAATTGGCGTATTAGCCTTTTACGAAAGACATTATTCAATTTTGTATCAATATTTAATCATTCTTTGTATTGTAAAAGTTGCTCTATGTATAAAATATTTTAAAATGTTATAAAAAACCTCTTGTGTTTATCATATTTATTGACGAAATATTATGTTTGGACTACTTAATCTAGTAAATATATCCATTTTCAAGTTTTCTTTTTTACATAAAATTGCTTCGCACTATGGAAATGGACAAACAATATTCTGTGATAAAATAGGTATTATAAGTGTTCATGAAATATAATAAAAAAGCTATTTTAATATACTTAAATGAGATTTCATTTCCTAGCCTACTTACTAACAACAATATTATGTATGACACATTTATTAGACTTCCACTGACTAGGCTATGCCTAAAAACTAGCCCATTTTGGCTAGTCTTACTTAAAATGGACTAAAATTACGGTTTAATAGTTAAATAAATTCACTTACAAATTCAAACCTGCCCGAGATAATATAATTACATTCTTCTATATATATGGCAAAATAGTACTAAAATCTGGTATTTTAATAAATATAGTCGATTCATCATCTTACCCTTGGGGTAGGTTAAATATAGAAGACTTTTACATTACAATGACAGTTTTAGAAAATATGTCTGCCAATGATATATTGACAGGTCAGATGGTTTAAAAAACAACAGCCCATTAAACTTGTATCCTTTTAACCAAGTAAATTCCTGATTTCACATTCCTTATCTCAAGTATTAGCAGCCATCAAATCAGCCCCACTAGATAAACAGTCACTAGCCACATATATTTTACTCCCAGTATTACTCTGAACAACATCACAAGCCGCGACCTCCGCATAGTTCACACCTCCAACCACATACACCAACACAGTCTTAGGTTTTAAAGGAAAACAACCTCCTTTATTTGGTTCACTCTTCAAAACTTTGGCCAAACTCCTTACATCTTTACATCCGAATTCTAAATCACTCTGACCTTTTAAATTGGATAGCTTCACATTCAAAGTTTCCATTCCATCTTTTAATGTATCCAAAATTCTACCACCTACTCTCAAATCGGTGATAGCAGATAGCTTGGATAAGGCATCAGCAAATGTGTCAGATGTTAGTATAGCATTGCAAACGACTGCCACTAACGGTACATAGCCACCATGAAAAACGTAACTCGGTGATGTCTTACCGACCTTGTCAGGTTGTGATGGAAGCTGTTTCAACTTATTTGCAGTACTCTGAAACTCATTCTGCCATTTTGGCAACCTGTCACTGAGGTTTCCAAGATTTGAGATGTTCAGAGATAGTTTTAGACTTGATGGCTGAACTAGCAACCCAGCGTTGCACAGGTTGTTGAAAACATACAAAAATTTGTAACCAAAAGCAAGTAAATATTTACTGACTAAAGTATTGTATTCTTCGTAAGTTAATGACTGAGTTAAGCTTAACAAACACATGAGACGCAAGCTGTTATAAATATGGATGTCCGTTCCAAAGTTTTCATCAACAAAGGTGAAGTTTGACTTCTTATTCCTATTGTTCAACATTTCAGTTTCTGCTAGTTTCAAGTTTTCGAACTTGTTGCTCATTTCTGATATGATAGTCTCACACGCAAGCACATGGTTTACTAGATTCTGTTTGAATAGTGTCACTTGTTGCAACTTAGTTGCTACATAGTGCTTCATTTCTTGTATACCTAATGCTTTGATGTCCTCATTCTTCAAAAGCTTTGCTTTAGAACTTAATACACTTAAGACTTCAGAGAAATGTCTGTGTTTTATTTCTCCATATAAAGTATCTATTGAACTATCTAACGTCATGGTTGTGTTTTTGGAACCTGCACCTTCCTGCTCAACACCAAAGTTCAGTTTGCCTTTCTTCACTTTTGTCTCTTTGACATTCAGGTCTAGGTGTCCACAGTTTATATGGAACAGTTCACTAAGTAGGCCACTGTAAGTTGCTGGGGTAAGCAGACTTGATGCATAGTCTTGGTTTCTATCTATAACAATCAAAGCTCCAATTTCTTTAGAACTATGTGTGTCTAGGAAATCTCTAGCATAAGTTTCATTGTAGACTTCTAACATGTCCAGTACGCTAGCTGACAGTTTGCCAACAGAGAATATTGCTTTAGGCTTACCAGTAACATGGAACAAACTCCACAAAGACATGGATATACTAGACAGTAATGAATGGTTTTGTTCCACAAACAGTTGCTTGAAGAGAAATGGTAGTTCTAAACTGAGGAGCTGCTCATCCAAAGCCATGAGCTCCCATGAAAATGTATGGAGCTTCACTGTGCCATACAATCCCTTACTTTCAAGCATGGAGTTGTATGTTGTTAGTACTTTAGGTACAATGATGATGTGGAAGCAGTTCAGGTCTGCTAGGGAGGGGTTCTGGCTGAGTACTGATGCAATCTGGTCCAGGACACATTTGTATTTCAAAATGCAGGCTGGAATGAAGTATAATCGATTTGTGTTGGCTGTGCTCCCAAGTTGAGGATCCATTTTGTATATTTTGTCAATGCCATGTTGTCTGGAAAATGGAATAGAAAGATAATATTAAATTTGTATTGGATTTATATTTGAAAATAAAATAGGGAATAAACAAATTGTAGTAATAGAATATCATATACATACCGTAGCCAGTTTACACCGCAAATCCTCTCTAATGGTTTGATTAGTGAAGGATCTATGATGAGATCTTTTTTATCACCGCACACTAATAAGATTTCTTTCAATTTCCTTTGAGATATAAGGCCCATTGAAGCCAATTTCATTGAAAGAGGTTGATCCATTTTAGCGGCCTACTTACACACGTTTTAACAAATGATTGCTTGCAATCTTTATATCAGCCGTATTAAAAAGAAACTAAAACATTTTCATACAATTACGCTTCCTGTTTGATTCAGTTTCTTCCGAAAAAATAAAAATCACTCACAACACAATAATATTGACAAGACAACATTGGAATTGGAACGTCAAACGCAAAGAGTAAAGTATATAAATGTCAAACGAATCCGCTACTAGTATAATCGGTGGCTATTTAAAGACCATAGCATGAAAGATACTCGATTAATTTGAATCGAAAATTCGAAATTGTTATTTGTGAATTGTTGTATTAGTTAGTAGCGCTCCAGTAGCTCAGTTCTCAGATAGACATCGATACGCTATGTGTAATATGAAATAATTGAAGCTATACTAGATTGATTGGATTGTCTGATTTGACCAACTTTTGAAGTTTTTTATGCTTTCATTGATTAAGTCATAGGTTAGACTTATAGGAGTTATAGGTGACAATTTCGAGCTGCAATGTACATAGCTAGAATACCACCTGCAATCTTAACTCGCAAATCCTAGCCCTAATATCCTAATACACACGACGACGGCACGGTTGGCGCAGTGGCTGAGCGATTGGACTGTTGCGCAGAGTGTCGCGGGTTCGATTCCCGCACGGAACAAATATTTGTATGGCCTACAGATATTTGTTTCGTGTCTGGATGTATTTGTGTATGTGAAGTTTAAATGTTTGTAAACGCACCCACGATACAGGAGAAATTCCTAGTGTGGGAAAACGTTTTACGTACCTAATAGTAGGTACACCTTAACACCCACATTTCGCCAGTTATGTTTAAGTCCCATGTATGTAATGGGAGCGAGCCTATTGCCATCAACCGGGCACAAATCCAGACTCCGTGGCTGTAACTAAGAAATTCCTGATGAAACAACTAAATAACACTTTGTTGGTTAATGCAAATTTTCTTATCGATTCAGAAAAATTGGATTCCTAAATCGATTAAATGAAAGCTATAACATCCCTAGAAAACTTTTGCCTTGACACTGACAGATAATACCAGCTTTGATGCAGTACCTTTTAGACCATGACAAAAGGAATTATTGCTGCCAGCCTATGAGACTTCCTGTTTATTTTTATAGAACTACCTGTTAATAATAGCCAGTCCAATGCACTTTTTAGGCAATCCGAACACACTTTAAAAGCTGTCTTATAATGAACTAAGATGTGGAATCAATGTTGCCATACCTTTTCCAAACTATTTACTTATTTTGTTGTATTTTTTTCACATCCAATTATTTACTATACATATTATTCCATGACTTTGTCGTTATTATTGCACATTAAAAAATAATAACGATACAATTATAATAAATAAAATTCTCTTGAGACGTATGCAATGTCCTTGATAGCTGTTTCCGGTCATGCGTAGTTACCGCGCTGCAGCTTCCTCCCCCTCCGCCCTTCGTCGCGGAGTTATCACTTGTCGAATTAGCAAAAATTAGAGAAATGGCAGCGAGAATTATCAGGAAAATTGTAAGTTTATAGAGGTGTTACATAATAACTAACGTAAAGTCCTTTTGCATGGACCCTTGTAACTTTTAGATTAAGTGGTTTGCTGTGTTATAATTCTCGTCATCCAAAAATAGACGTAGTATTATAGTTATGTCGAAGAATTACATAAAAGTGTTTTTGGAACCTTTTCGTGAGAGTAAAGTATTGGGTTCGCTGCTGAAATGGTTGGAGCCGGGTGCGAGCAATGGTACTGGGGTGAATAGGGGAGGGAAAGATGAGGTTACATATATTTTTTTTGTGATTAGTTGGTGATGTGTTTGAGGTTATGTGACTGGTATTTTCTGGTGATGTTCAGGTGCCCGTGAGCCGGAGTGGGGCTGCGCAGTACAGCTCTGGCGTGCGCAAGGTGACGCTGATCCCCGGCCACGGCATCGGACCTGAGATCACGGTCGCTGTGCAGAAGATCTTCGAGGCCGCGAAAGTCCCCATCGAGTGGGATGAGGTCGACGTCACAGCTGTTCGGGTAAGCCCCGTTTCTGTATTAGGATATAACTAGGTTTAAGTGTATGGGCATGCTGCTCGTGTGTTATAAACTGAGATACTGCAAAAAGAGGATTTATCAAATATACATAAACAATGTTTTATATTTTTATCATTGTAAACAATGTAATTCTGTCACAGAGATATTACCTGTAATAAATAATTACACATATTTAAAATAAGTACAATGTTCTTTATTGTTGTCTGGGCTGTGATTTATGGAGATTGGTTTTTTTCATATTCTTGATGCCAGTTCTGTTTAGTTCTAAACATGATGGAAACATCAGTCCGTGGGTCATCTTAGGGGTGGATTTCAATCATGAAAGAAATATAAAAAGTACAATGGCATCAAGTAAATTATAAGGAAATATTCTATTATCTTGAAATGTTTGGAAGAAACTGATCAATTTATTATATTAATTATAACATATTTAGTCAGAACTGATGCATGTAGGCCTGTACAGGCAAAATGCAGTTAACAATTATAATTAATTGAAAGAATGGACTCATACTAATAAAGTGTAGGTTTTGGGTTACATAAGTAATATCCTTATTGAGCTAGATGTTTTCAGTTGGCAGCAGTGTTAATTAAAGACAGTGTGACACAAATTATAAATTGCTCTGCTAGTATACAAAACCACCTTTGTGATATTGGGCAAAGTGTCATTGGGTTTTTCAATCAAGAATTTCTGATTGAGTCTAGTTTTGTGCCAAGGTGTTATTACTATAGGCTCCTCCCTTTTACATGGGACTTTTATGATACTCGTTTTTACTAAGAGTAAGCAACACCTTAATAACAGCACACTGCACAATGTTGAGTATGTCAACACTCCACTCACCAAAGTTAGTCCTTCCTATAGTGCAATATTGTGCGGAACAAATATTTGTATGGCCTACAGATACTTGTTCCGGGTCTGGGTATTTGTGTATGTGAGTTTAAATGTTTGTGAACGCACCCACGATACAGGAGAAATTCCTAGTGTGGGGGAACGTTTAAAAAAAGAAAAAAAATATATATTGTTAAGGCATTCAGTGCAGGCTATACTTAGCGAAAAGCCTTTGTATATGTAACTGACTGAACATTTCTATTCTAGGGCCCAGACGGCAAGATGGGCATCCCACAGAAAGCCATTGACTCAGTTAATGCTAACAAGATCGGTCTTAAGGGTCCCTTGATGACCCCGATCGGCAAGGGCTACCGGTCCCTTAACTTGGCTCTGCGTAAGGAGTTCGACTTGTACGCTAACGTCAGGCCTTGCAAAAGTATGGAAGGGTATGTATTTCTTTATTTCTTCATCTGCATGAACATTAAAATTCCTCGGTATGTTACCGTTTTTAGGCTCGGATGAACTTTAGTTCAGATATTGACCTTTTAAGGCATATGATTTAGAATCTATCCCTTATTTATGTTTGCACGTGTTAAATAGAGTAAAACCGTCAAAAGCCAGTTTCTTCTTAAAATTAAAACCACAACCACAAGTAATTCATACATTTTGTATGCCTCAATGTTGGGACAAAGCAGACTCACACTAACATCTTATGAATGTATGATCCGCAATCATTAAATTATTTGAATTTGAATGGAATTGACTGAGTTAAATCAGTCATTGTCTCGTATTATTTACTGAATGACTCAGACAGGATAATTTGTGAGAAAACTGCAGACAAGATTGCATTTGTTGTTTTGTGCAATGATTATATTTAGGTTTTTTGCGAAACCAAGGATAACAGTCACGAGGAAAACTGTAAAGAAAGTTGTAGAACCAAAAAGGCCATTCAATAACTTCACACGAGTTTTCAAAGCACTGTATCGTCTTCATAGTTTGTTTACGTGAAAAAAGAAAAAAATACGTGTCCAATATTTTTTGGAAATCTATCTGACGGACTAATTAGATTTTTTTTTTATTAACTACCCTATCATGTAATCAATATAACACATGCACTGCACGTAGTGTATGTAATTAATACAAATTAAATAAACATCAATTCACTTGATAGCATTGAGAATGCAAGTTCATCATCACTGGGTTGGAGGTCTGTAAAATATTAGGTGCCGGTATTTATATATAAATATATGTATTTGTGCTGCATCTGGTTAGACTGGAAGCCGACCCCAACATAGTTGGGAAACAGCTAGGCAGATGATGATGATTCATCATTATCATTATTTAAAAACAAAGCATGTTGTGTAGCAGGGTGGTGATAGCACAGTGGAATTGGCCGCATCTTACCTACTTAGAAGACACACTCATAACGGAGACCTGCGAATATGTGCGAAGCAGAGAGAAGAAATCTGAAACATCTCTATCCTTCTTTGCACAAATGTTCCCACTAAAGCTTAGCAGAGACGATAAGTGTATTTAACGGAATTCCACTGTAGGTACTACACATGACCTGTCTCGTCTCCACTTCGGTGGAGTCTTAGGCTCGCCAGCCAGGCACTTTGTGTAAATTATTCTGCTCATAATACGGTTAAGGAAAATATCATATGGAAACTGTCATGTCCTAGAAGCATTAGGTCAAAGACGCACCAACCTCAACACACACATCTCTTCTCATAGAGAGGAGGCCTTTGTCCCAACAACGAAAACATCGGCTATTGTTTTGCATTTCATCTGTCAACTTTAGTTTTCCGGGATCACAGTATAATAAACCATAATATGTTAACACACGTGAGACATTGCTTGATGTCTCACGTGTGTTAAACCTGACACTTTGTGGGTCAATGATAATGGTCGCTGATAACGAGTCTAGACGATGTTTCAAGGTCTATGATAGAGGGAATCGGTTTACATGTGCAGTTACTGCAATGAATATTTATACTTCATGTAAAGTAGCTAAGCCACAGCTATTCTTATTTTGAATGTTGTATTTGCAATAGGGGATCGGACAAAAAAAAAACTAATTAGTCCGTCAGATAGATCTCCAAAAAATATTGAAGACGTATTTTTTCTTTTTTCACATAAACAAAAATTGAAGTCAATACAGTGCTTCGAAAACTCGTTAACTCTTCGAAAACGTTATATGATAGTACATTTTTTAACTACAAATGACGTCACAACCACATCTTATCTTCGTCAATTTTGATTAATTTGATAAAACAAAAAACACGAATCCAATATTTTTCGATAATCTAACTGACGGACTAATTAGAATCATTGTTTTTTGACTCAGTCCGATCCCCTATTATGCTTAGCCATGTTTTATCTGAGGTATGCATCTACCATTGTTCTGACTTCTGTTCTGTAGTACCCAGTATATTGACAATAGTTAAAAATTACGTAAGACAGTCCTGAAAACGGCTAAACTTTTCACTTCCTAGTGGTTTATGATATTGGTCAGTTAGTCAGGTCAGTCTACAGTAGTCCACTGCTGGACAATGGCCATTTCAATCCCACGGATTCTTGGCCAATCTCATCCAGTTTGCTATGTAATGTTAAATTATTTGGTATCTAAATTTTCCCCACACAAGCGCAACTTTAAGCGCAATATATTGCGCCGCGTTTCCAACACATCCTGCGTTCACATAAAAAATGTAGGTCTGTCCATAGCTATAGAAATCATAAATTAAATAGCCAAGTTACGTTGTCACCTGTTTGAGCCTTAATTCGAGACCTCTAGAAACAAACCACTTACCTACTTTGAAGAATACAAAGATGGTCAGTAGTGTCCCTTTAGTCGTATCCATTGGACTATAAATGCTAACTTACATTGTATAATCTGGCCTTCCGCCAAGACAAGCCCTAGGACGTTCACCTCAATCGACCGGCGCTATGACTTGTTTTAGCGAATTACATTTTTCACCCTCTTTGTTATCGTCATGCGTCAGCGTATTAAAAGAATCTAATTGATTCTGAATGGTGCTACTTTTTATGCATAAGCCCACCGATACGATTTGAACATCAATCAAAATGTACCCTATCATCAAATAACCCCTCCCGCTCTTGGGCAGAACGAAAGGGAGTGTCAGACTTCTACTGACTAAAAACACCCATGTTCCTTCTTAGCCCTTTATGTCGAGGCCGCGGTATCTCTTGCGAACAACCCGCAGCCCCGACGGGCGTCGGCCCTTGCGGGGGAGCCCGAAACTACCCGTCGTCGTCATAAGACGGACGGACGGCGAGCTGGCCCATTACTCACCGACCACAGGCCCGCGTCTACGGTGGCCAGAAGCCGTCACGTGGCTTCCGACGCCCGGAGCGTCTCCCACGGCGACTGGGACGAGAGGTTCTCGCCCCGGACCATGGCTTGCACCAGGGACGGACGTGAGAGGTCGCCGCCGCCGATCGCCGCTACCACAGAACACGGTGGGGCTCCGCCCAAGCGGGGCAAACCTCCACGGTGTGCTCCACCGTGTCCTCCGGCCGATCCTCACAATGGTGAAATCCGGGCGTTTTCTCCCGCCTGATTCGGTGCTGGTACCTCCCGAAACAACCATGTTCGGTGAGGACCTGCGTCAGACGGAAGGTGAGGGCGCCGTGGCGCGTCTCAAGTCACTTCTTAAGGGGGACTTGATAGGCGTGCCATTCATGTGGTTGCGACAGTCGCTCTCTTCATGTCGCCATGAGATCGCACCGGCGCGGTGGTCTGTCCGCTGCGCAGCAATTTGCCGCGGCAACGGAATGACCCCCCGGTGTAGCGCCTCTGCGCGCCATTCACATGCAGGCGCGCGAAGACTATCGCCTCCAGATCCCATGGCGATGGACCCGTCCCTAAGACTAAGACTACCTTTTGACCATAACGCCAATAACAATATCTGGCCTAGGGAACACCCTATGACGTCAAAATTCGCGCTTGCGGCCCCGTGGTCAAACGAGAGCGACAATTCTCCTTCTTAGCGTGTCGATGACAATTTAAATTGAGTCAGCCCAAAATTTGGCGACGAGTTTGGCAGTATCAGTCACAATTATATCGTAAATATTGTATCTGACGACTTCATTTGCACGCCCAAGCCCAAGTTCGGGAGGGAAAATTGATCCACACAGCAGCGCTTTGGTGTTACTAAAATCGAAGTATTTTCGTCGATGACAATTATTGGAACAGAAAATACAGATAGGACACTTTCTAATCAAATTGGACGCCAAAAGGGCATGAGAAGGGTATGCGACTAATCAAGCCTTAATAGAATTACCACCAAATTGTGTAACGATATGATCCAAAGATAAGCCGATAAGCGGAAAACCATTAAATGGAACCTAGTTTTTGAAGCAATTCAAGATACTGTATTGATCGATAAATCAATACTACATAGTTTCCACCGTCGCCGTCGCTTCGACTTCCTAGAACTATACTTAAGTAGGTACGTATTTCCAAGTAGTACATAATGATGTACATTATACATGTTCCTATCGAACAGTTTCGATGGTAGGTAGTGGGATTTTCTTCTTAGTGTGTCGATAATTTACAATTCAAATTGAGTCGGTCCAAAATATTAACCCGATCTTGTCGTCTCCCTGTGTGTGTGCCAAATTGCATCGAAGTTCATTCAGCCGTTGAAATTGTGAAAATGTCACAGATAGAGGTGCTTTTCATTAATGATATTGTCAGCCTCCGTGATCCGTCATTCCACTTTTGAATAAGTTATGATTTCAGTCTGTGGTCAAATCTTATCTACGTGTTACAAATTGGTTTCAATCACATGAGTTGTTAAGCGATAAAATGTAACAATATATTACTGTGGTTTATTGGCAATAGGTGGTTTGAATTGATATATGGAGGGCCCATTTATCTGTTGTTGATAAGGGAAATGTGTTTTATTGTTAGGTATCATTTCACCACATTAGGATATACTTCACTTATTTCCTTATGCCCCTGCATTGCTTTTTCGAAGCCGGAAATTGTCAATTATTCTGGTCGATGTCTTTCCCATGAGCGTTACGTAAACGCCACAGAAAGCCACCTGCTACGATCCATGCATAGTCCTTTAGCACCGTCTAATTTTATACATTGGTCATACACGTTCAGGTATGTAGTATTACGCACCTTCTTCAGGAACCAACCTTATCGTGTGAGCAGTAAGGTCTAACGACCACACACACATGTCCTTCGTACCTATACATACCCCTATAGGATGTCGTGTTGCCGAGTAACTGGACTCTGGAGATCAGATAGGCAGTCGGTTCAAGTTTCGGATAAGCAGCCGATCTGTAGAAAACATACAGTATGCAGAACCGAATGTAGCTGCTTAAATGCTAAGCAGGTGATGTATCTCCTTTCAATTTATATTGAGATAAACATATACGTCGTGTAGTGTTTTCAACACGTAATTGACATTATTTGAGGAGCTGGGGAACAAAAGCGGACTTGTCCAATTAATCAAATTTTACACTAGAGCAAAAAAAACTGAAATAGGTATATGCATATGGGCTGTAATTTTGTGCATTTCAGTATAATTAGTATTTAATACAACATAACTAATAGCCTGCTTGTTGGTCATAAAACTATGCGTTTTCAATTTTTTTTTATTTTTTTTGTAATGGACAAGTCCGGTTTTGATTACAAAAGGTGGACAACTCCGGTTATGATTGAAAGAGTTATGGACATGTCCGATTATGAAAGAAAACTAGATTCTATTATTGTATTTTTTTATTTAAAAATTATATGAACTCTCCCACATCTGGTTCGCAACAGTCACAATCGTCACTGTGGTCGTCGTCTTCGTCATTTATTTGACTTGTTTCAGCAATTGCCACTGGTGAGGTATGGAATATATTGTTTTTAAACCAATCAAGCTCTTGATTATCCATTCAATTATCTCCGAATTGTTTGTATTATATTATATTATATTATTATTATTATTATTTATATTATTATATTATATTATTATTATATTATTTTATTTATTCCCTGTTGTTTTGCGCTTGCCGTCCTGTTTTTTTTCGTTTACGTGAGCCGTCATTTATATTGGCCACTATTTCTTCGATTCCGTCCATAATTTTGTCGGTTTTCTAGGAAAATTCTTCTCAAAATTACGAAAGCAATGACCGTCACACAGCTGATTATCTTTTTTTTTAATTTAGCAGTGTTGCCACAACTGATTTAGGGATATCATAACAAAAAAACAATGATTTTTTTAGACTTGTCCGGTTTTGTTTGACATTTTTCGTACTAACGGCAATTCTTCTTACGTTTTTGTCCGGTTTTGATTGGAGAAAAAATCCCTTAGAATTTTAATAAATTTCTAACAGGACAAGTCCGCTTTTGAACGAAATCATCATTTTTAACAATTTTTTTCTCTAAGATCGGACCGCTTTTGATACACAATACTCCGGGGTTCGATAGCTACGAGCTTAAAGAGTGCAAAAAAATAAAAATAAAAAATTCGAGTACAGTGGACAAGTCCGCTTTTGTTCCCCAGCTCCTCATTTATCAGTGACTGCAATCTAACGGAGGTCAGATGGCACCTCAACTATTATCATTATCGTTGAATAAATTACTGTCAACTACTGATATCTTAAGTATCAGTCTAGGTAGTCTCGTATGATTGGCATCTACTTGACATTATACCATATTATGATGTTGGTTGTACGTATATAATCTTATACAAGGTGTTGATTTGCATCCTAGTCAAATTCAAGGACGTAATTATGCTAATGATTCTCGACCCAAATCAACAATAAAATGGGTAGGTTTTTTTTTATTTATTTTTCTTATTTGCGGAAATCCGTAAGTGTAAACCAGCCGTACCTATTTAAACGCGGCCTGTCTGTTACTAGCCCTATAACCGCGCTTTTACACACAAACAAAAGCAAACAATACATACACAACGCATACGCAACGTTCATTCAATAAATTCGTAGGTAATCAATCCTACCCCAATCACGGTGCGCGCACGCTCCTAGCCGCGCCCCCGCGGCTCTGGAACTAACAGTGTGTTTGATGTCGCCGAAGCGTGCGGGTGCTTTGCGAATTTCGCTTCTCGGTACATCGTTGAGACGTAGGTACAAAGTGCAAGATGACGGACAACTATTCAAATGTCGAGTTGGTGGAGATGGTCCGTCTGTATGCCATCAGTGGAGACAGCCTACGACGAGCCATCCAGATGTTCACCGAAATGTTTCCCGATCGGGAACCCCCATCACAGAGCGTCATGCTGGCTGCTACGCAAAGACTGCGGGATCATCGGCAGTTTGACGTTCCCCGGCATGCTCAAGCTCGCGGCAGCGTAGGCCTGCCTGTCGCCTTGCAAGAAGATATCCTGGAGTACTTCCAGCGAGACCCACGGGCAAGCACGCGGGAGGCTGGTCAACACTTTGGAGTGCACCACACCACAGTGTGGCGCCTACTGAAGCGTGAACTGCAACACCCGTTCCACTACCGCAAGGCACAAGACATTCACCCAGGTGATAATTTTGTCGCTGGTTGCTGGAACACCAAGACGCCAACATCCTGTGGACGGACGAGTGTTTATTTACTCGAGTTGGCGTCTACAATGTTCATAACGAACATTGGTGGGCTCACCGCTACCATAACCCGCACGTAACCAAACGGCATGCGTTCCAAGTGCGGTTTGGACTTGGACCCTACTTCATTGATGGGTACCTCAACAGTGCCAAATACCTGGAGCTGTTGCGTCACGTTGTCGAGGATATGTTCGGTTTACACGGAGGAAGTGACAAGTGTAACAGAATTACGTGCAAGGATCATTAGTGCTTTCGACACTTTAAAAACGAATGTGTTAGTGTTACGTAAGGTGAAGGAAAACCAGCTACGTCGTGCTCGATTGTGCGAGGAGTGTGATGGTGGCCACTTTGAACAATACCTCCGGGTAACTTAAGTAGGTAATTTATTTATTTGTACATTTTGTAAATACGTTGTTAGCTTAATCAATTTTATTAGTGTAAATAAGTTGATTTCAAATTTTTAACTACGCCAATAATACCTAAGAGTCGAATGTATCACCACGTAGGTACATACACTTAATTAGCACGTCTTTCCATTTCCATCAAACGTAGAAAACATTTTTAGACTTAGTGGATCGGTACACCAACTAAGGTAGGTATTATTGCCGGTCCTAAGCCCGTTAAGTAGGAAAGAAAATTTCAAATCAACCAATTGAATCCACAAATAAAAACAAAATCACTACGAAAACTTTAGGTTGAAGGATAAAGCAAAACTAACGTTTTATTAATCATCTGTTATCAGGTCAGTGAACTTTTCTTTGGCGCACTAGGTATTACTGTCATTAGTAAGATTTCCGTATTCCAATGATGCTCAAAAATGAGTTAATCCACAAATAAAAACAATATCACTACGAAAACTTTAGGTTGAAGGATAAAGCAAAACTAACATTTTATTAATCATCTGATATCAGGTCAGTGAACTTTTCTTTGGCGACTAGTATTACTGTCATTAGTAAGATTAATCCGTATTCTAATGATGCTCAAAAATGACTTAGTTATTAAGCGAAATTTATGACAATAATGTAGGTGGTTTTCGAAATAAAATTAGGTAAAATTATTGCTACCGGTCATGGCTCGGTCGCGCTCGAGCGCACGCGGCTTGCATTTCGTAGGTAAAACGTCGACACTCACGCACACAGCTCAGCTGCATTGTAGCTGTGTGCGTAGTCGGGTGATTCTGTTTTATTTGTATTGAATTAAGGGTTTAATTCTGAAATACTGTTAAATTTCAACAACAAAAAAAAAGCAGCGCTTATTAGTTATTACCCGCTACCGTACTTCAATTGATTATTTATGTCTTTTATGACAACCTCCTGAAATTTGACGAGGATGCAAATCAACACCTTGTATAAACTGGAATTCGTATACCTACGCGGGAGGCGCTCCGGGCGTCGGGGGCCACGTGATGGCTTCCGGCCATCGTAGACTAGTAATGGGCTAGCTCGCCGTCCGTCCATCTTATGACGACGACAGGCCGTGTCGACGGCGCGTTCGTGTTCCACGCGCGCCTCAAAGAGATGTCAGCAACATGGGAGGGGTTCGCAAGGGCCGACGCCCGTCGGGGCTGCGGGATGTTGTAAGAGATACCGTGGCCTCGGCATAAAGGGCTAAGAAGGAACTTGGGTGGTTTTTAGTCAGTTGAAGCCTGAGAGCGGGATGGGTTATTTGATGATTTTGCACCAGCTAAAAAAAAGGGTATGGCTCGTCGGGGTTGCGGGTTGTTTGAAAGATATACCGCGGCCTCGGCACAAGGGCTAAGAAGGAACACGGGTGGTTTTTAGTCAGTAGCAGTCTGACACTCCCTACTGCTCTGCCCAGAGCGGTAGGAGTCATTTGACGACTCCCCCCCCCACAAAAAAGTATGATGTGACAGTCGCTGCTGCTGCTTTCAGGTTACTGACTACCTGTAGGTAGTCAGTAACCTGAAAGACTGACAACCAGTCCTACCAAACGGTGTCGTATTACCCCGTATTAACTGGGTTGTGGAGTTCAGATAGGCATTCTCCGTGTAAAAAACTATATTTTTTTATCTGTTCTACGTAACTATTAGCTGTTAGATGATAATTTGCTATGTTAACATTAAAGGGGCGCCAAAATATTTGTTTAACACCAATAAGCTCTATGACAACATAATAAGGTGCTAAATGGTAATGTTTGTATAGTCAGCCAAGTGATGCCTATTAAAACCGCTAGAATCAACATAAAACTAGTTTTTAAGGCCAATCAATTTATCTACACTAATATTGTAAAGAGGAAAGATTTGTTTGTTTGTTTGTAAGGAATAGGCTCCGAAACTACTGGACCGATTTGTAAATGTTGATTTAAACATCATTTCTAACATACAGGGTGTAAACGAACCCTTCGTCAACCAAGCATTTTGTACGTCAAACTAAGTACCAATAAAATATGTTTTTGAATAAAATAAAATAATAAAATGATTACTTTACTTACTTTAGTTTTCAATATAAAAAATACTTATCTAAACACAACATGGAAGAAAATATTAAGCCATATTATTTAGCCATTGTATTAAACGGAACATAACTTCCGGTAGTTAACATTTTTACTACCGTTTGACCCATTGCAAAAACACAAAAGGTCATAATTCAGTGATGTAGATCAAAAGGTTAATAGCTTATTATTGCTAAAACATTTAGCACGTGTTGATAACAAAGAAACCGGAATATTCTAGTTTTGACAAAATTTGTTTATAATTGTTTTTATATGGATTTTAAATGCAATCTTTTTTATTGCAACCTATGTGTTGATTACACGTCTAGATTGGGTGTTATTGCATGTTTGTAGTTTTTAGATTAGAATCAATTTTGATTGATGTCGTATATTTCGTCTTGTTCAGACGAAATATACGACATCAATCAAAATTGTAGGGCCAAAGTCCACTGTTGTTATCAAAAATTACTACCTTAAAATAATCGTGCGAGGAAAGCTAGCGAAATTACAAACATTGCGGCATTGGTGTAAAAATTACCACAATAATATAATAGCTTACGGAAACTAACTAATAAATAACTTTTTTTTTCTTATTAATGTAGGTACTAATTTCTTTCCAGCTCTCTCGGTGTTGTGCCTTCTCTGGCCAATCAGTCACGAACGAGTCCAAATCGTCACGCCAACGTTGGGGGAGGCCTTTGCCCAGCAGTGGGACAAAATAGGCTATTAAAAAAAAAATACTAATTAGACTTTCAGAAAACCATGTTTTCCATCTCTGTAACACTGTCACAGAATTATGCCGTATTTAGTTGGTCGATGTGTTAGAAATTCTGTGTAATACCATATTTCATGCAAATAAATTTCAGCAGATTGGTGACTCCTGACTTCCTTGTTTCGACGACTAATCAGTAATAGAGGTGTGGCGAAATAGAGTTTCACTTAACCCCTGCTCTTAAATCTCAGATCTAGCCTGATGGAAAGCGATAAAAATATTATATCTGCAGTGAAACAAGCATACCCAGAAAATACCATTTCACCTGCTTCGAAGGTTGACGAGCATATCGCAAAGATAAGGAACGTTTCACTCAACACGTACCGATAAGGGTATACAACGCAATGTCAATGGCGTTCATGCGTGAATTCGTGTCCAAGGTTCAGAGCTTGAGAACGATAACTGTTTTAAAACCGTCTAAGAAGTTTTTGCTTAGATTTTTTTATGCGGTCAGTGGCTTATTGGAATGTGGGAACGAAATAAAAAGCGGTTCTTGATTCTTAACCGACAGTTGGATGAATAATGGTAACGGTAACTTTAGACATTCACGAGTACGTGTTTTGTTAGCCACGAAATTATTTAAAAAAAATTGAACTTATGATACATCTACAAACCCAAAATACCAACCTTCTAGAACCAAAATCGAAGCCAGACATCCCCGCAGGTATAATAGGCCCCCGTGGTGGTCTACGGCCCACTACGTGTGACATGACAGAGAGAGGCGGTCCCATAAAAGTACTGAGTTGTCGAGTGTAGGGTAGCGCGGTGCACCCTAGGAGTCAAGACTCATGGTCGCTTCATATCAGGCGAGTCGCGGCCAAACGCAAGCTATTTAGAACAAAAAAAAGAAAATAACGTTTTAGCCTTATCAGGGTTTATGCCTTTGAAACGGTACCATAACTTTTCGTGATTCAGTATAGTTTGCAAACAATGTTATGTTGAGTCATGGCTCCATCATCGCCAGTAGCTCCAAATTCCAAGGCCAAAAAGATGATCTCGTGATAGCGCTAGTTCAATACACCGTCTTTGTAACTATACATTGACAAATTACGAACAATCAAGCAACTTAAAGAGATGACAAAAATGCAAATTGTATTAGCTTTTACGCTCATAGAAATTATTCTACAGGAATGTTCTACCAGTGTTATCTATTCTGTGCTAATTAGAGTATATCCGAGTGTACCCGTATGCCAAATATCGTCCAAATCTGTTCATCAGCCATGAAACGGTAGCAGAAACTGAGCGACAGACACAGTAACTATCATAATGAAACTATGAATTTTGTCTAATCGTTAGTTTTAAAGTCGCTTTACCTCTATATCTAAAAACATAATGATTTTCCTCATTGAAGATCCCACATCACACACACCCCACATTAATACAATACAACCAGATACTTAATTGGCATTAGCAAAATTACGGTAATTTTCTGTGCTAGTTAAACACATGTATAATTTTCTCATTGTAAATGACGTTTACAAGGACAGTTACAGAATCAAAAACATTTGTAAGATTTTTGTTTAAATAACATATTCAAAAATTTTATGGAGTTTACAGATTTACTCCAATATCGATGATCGCAACTGTGGGTTGTTTGTGTGTAGATCCGCCATCTTCGTTTATATAGGCTTTCCAGTACACTACAGACCAGTCCAGTCCAGTCTTCCAGTCTGTCGACGAATTTTCTCCTTTGGCACCCATTTCGATGTTATTGTGCACGTGCAATCTACAAAGTTTAATTCATTTGTCATCTCCATCGGTGCGTTTAAACGTCTGGCCTTTTGCCAAAGGTACGCATCGCTCGAAGAAGCTCGTCATGCGTATTGGATCGAACTATTCTTGCACTTACTACTATGTGCTCTCGGTCACGTATTTTGCAACTTTGCAACTATTTATTTCTAGAATTATCCTAAAACTTTAATTATTCTTAGGATTGCAACGCTTTGTTGCTTATATTATCCCTCTTACATAACTGGTGGAATAGGTTATGATATAAGCGTCATAGGTTCTTAAAGTGTTTTGACACGATTCTAAATCGATAAAACTTCACTTCATCATCAGCCTGCAGCAGTCAACTGTTGGACATAGGTCTCTCAATTATCGGCTACTCTATATGTCTATCTCGCTCACTTTCGTAATGCCAAAAAAAGATAGACCCACGACTTATCGAATTGAAATCGAAACGAATACAGGGGCTGTTTCCGCATAAAGGGTGTTAAAGTGCCCATAACGAAAACGAAAGCCACATAGCCCATCATTAGGATATTTTCATGCTTCTAGACTATACCTGGGAAACCGGGTTCTTTTTTTTTACATTTTTGCACTATCGAATTCCAAGCAATACGAGTATATGTATCCCTTCAGATATCCTTTAGGTCTCCTTTATATAGAACACTCTAAGACAAAAAAACTAAATCCTCCTTCCATTTTGTTCCAGCATCAAAACTCTATACGACAACGTAGATGTGGTGACAGTGCGAGAGAACACGGAGGGTGAGTACTCCGGTATCGAGCACGAGATCGTGGACGGCGTGGTGCAGTCCATCAAGCTGATCACTGAGGAGGCCTCCATGAGGGTCGCGGAGTTCGCCTTCGTGTTCGCCAAGGAGAATAATAGGAAGAAGGTCACCGCTGTACATAAGGCTAATATTATGTGAGTATTGGACGGAAGTTATAGATATTAAAATTACTAGATAAAAGAGTATAAAAATGGTAATGGTATTTTGCTACACACTGGGTCGGGTCTGTACATACGATTAGACAGTCTTTGTTGAACAGCGAAGCCTTCCAAAGCAGGTGCTTCGGAAAGCTTCGCTTTCCTCAAGCGCCTTGTCTGTGTCGTACTGATCAGCAAACTTTGTTCGGTTTTTACCATTGTTTTGTTGCCGTTATGACGAGCAGCCTTTTCCCGAATATGTAACGATTTAGTTGAATAGGTTGTGGCCCCCTCAGGGAGCATCAAAATTATAGCTAAATCATAGAGTTCCTTTTAAATAGAAAATAAAAAGTAAGTAATTCATGGCACACCAAAAGAAATTGAAATTCTTAAATTAGCTTACTTTGCTTGTAAATAAAGTTGAAACTTATTTTACAGAACTGTAACATTTTCCATTGTCAGTGTTACAATGTAATCTAGCACTCCATTAAAGGAATGTTTAAGTGCTACTTAGTATAATACTCAGTGGTCACATGAAGGTACACTAGCTAACGAAGTGGTGTCAATTTACTTTTCACACACTATATTTAATTGTTTTAAATGTGCTAGTAGCTCCCGTGGATGTTGCCTCGTTGCGATATACAGTATGTTAGGTTAAACGAGGGACATATTGAAACCCGCAATAGGGCATGCTTACATGATGCTAATAAAAATATGAACAAAAAAAAAAACACTGATAAAAACAGACAGAACCATACCAAATACATATTTCAGAAAGTCAAAAGTCACGCAACCCTTTCTCTTATCACTGATATGCGCTGGTCAATAACTTTATTCCATTTTCCCTTCATATTTTAAAACTGGCGTAGGACATTATAGCGAACAAAAAACGTCTAATAAAGTGAAACCTGGAGAGCGTGCGGGGACTACGGGGCCATGGCACCATTAAAGTCAAAGTCAAAGTCAAAATATTTTATTTCACATAGGCCTACATGGGCACTTGTAAAACGTCGACATAAAAAAAGGGGCACAGTTCGGTGCATTGGTCGATTCCTAAGGAGAAGAACCGGCAAGAAACTCCAAAGGTTACTCTTATAATCTTTTAAAATGGTTTTAAATGGTTAACAATAAGTTTAAGGTCCAGACATAATCTTGGGACACACATGACATTAAGTCACAAATCAAGGTTATAGTTTTTTTTACATATTTGGGATGAGAATCGAAAACTGAATACCGTACCTCAATATATCCCTCGTTTAACTTGACATGCTGTGTACCAGAGAACCTGTTTGTAGATCTTTGGTAGTCGTAACAAGTGGTCAGTGGCCCGATAGTCTTACTAGGTTGACGAGGTCAGATAGCAGACGCTCCGTGTAAAATACTCGTAGACAGATGATGTATGTATGTATGATGGTATCGAAACTAGCTTCCTCTACTGATATCTTCCCGACGTGAATTATAAACTGCCTTCTTTCCTATTCCAGGCGTATGTCGGACGGTCTGTTCCTGCGGTGTTGCCGCGACGTTGCCAACAAATACCCCGACATCAAATTCGAGGAGCGCTACCTCGACACCGTGTGCCTCAACATGGTACAGGACCCCGCACTCTTCGACGTGCTTGTAAGTAATAATGATACTAATTAAACCTATAAACATATTATATGGAAGGAGAAAAAATACTTTGTCGACCCCAAATTACTTGGATTAAAGGCAAGAGAATTATGATGAGAAATTTACGCATGTAGTCACTACACGATGCCACTTGCTTAATTTTTAGAGCGGTTTAATGGGCCTACCACACGCACAGGCTTCGCCACAGTGTTGCCTGCGCAATTACACGATGCGCGCTTTACATCGCGCGTGTGGTTGGTAAAACTGTATTACCATTACCAACCAAACGCACGATGTACTGTGCGCATCGTGTAATCGCGCAGGCAAAAGTGTAAGCTTGAGCGTGTTGTAGGCCCATGAGAGTAACGTATTTTTGTAAATTTTCTATCGGGTTACGCACGTACACACATTCTGGGGTGTTCGTGTCAGTAGCAATATGTCAGTATATATGGCAGCTCGCGCCTATACGAGCTTATAAGTCATCGCTCGTACAAGTTGCGCGTTCGGTAAAAGTCGTACAACTCCGGTAAACGAGGTTATACGCGCAGAAAATACCTAATTTGAAACCGTCCTTAGTTCATACACGTTCGTCGGCTGCGAGTAGTTAGGTCAGACCTAGAAAAGCTTTTTGCGTTCTTAAATCCCAATGAATATATGGTATTTTTCAGGTGATGCCCAACTTGTACGGTGACATCATGTCCGACTTGTGTTCGGGTCTGGTCGGAGGTCTCGGTCTCACGCCTTCTGGTAACATCGGCAAGAACGGCGCGCTATTCGAATCCGTGAGTATTTTCTTTAATGTTCCACTGAAGAAAAAAAAATAAAGCAAGAGTGAAGAGGCATCTTCTGGGTACGCTCGTTCTATCATAGACCTCATGCATCGTTTTCCATCAGGCGTGAGTGAGGCCAACAGCAGGCTATAAAAAAAAAACATGCAGCCTAACGATTGAAGAAAGATGGAAATATTTCGGGGATAAGTCCTTTGAGTCTTCAAAAAGCCAGTTTTTATAAAACAATTGATTTTTCATGTGTTTGATGGACAAGTATTTTTGTTGCTTGAGATCTATTTATACATCACCGATTTACATTTAAATTAATGACCAAAGTACCTGTTCAAACAGTTGTAAAACAATGTTTTTAAAAACGAGCATTGATGTCTTACAAAAAAAAAAGAACTTGAAGTCTTTTCCTCGTCTAAGCAGCAAAAAAGCTTTTCAATCTTACAAAAAGGATAAACAAACAAAATCCAGTGTTGCAGCCGAAAGGTTGGTCGCTTTGGGTCGATAACCTTCAAAATCGATTACCGTGTTAATAATAGCAAAAAAAGAAAATTAAATAAAAATTTGAAAACTCAGTTCTCACAAAAAAATACTTAATAAGAAAATATACTGTTTTGTTGGAAAATCAAACGATTGCAGCTGATCAACCATCAGTTAAATTTGTGTTTCAAAGTGAAGTACATCACAAAGACAAAGTATCTGTTATAAAATCTCTGTCCGACATAAATAAAGCATTGTAGTGGCACTACAAAAAGTACTACAGCGCCATCTGTGACAAAAATAAATCCTAATCAAAATCATGATAACAACATTCGAGAAGTAGTCAACCAGACTTAACACTCGACTGGTTGGAGGATCCTCCCTTTACAAAGGGCATGAAGAACTTTACACTCTGTTCTGCATAACTCTAAAGCATCTCTACTTCACTCATAGACAACGTTACTCTTATGGGCCTTAAACTCGAAAACACGCTAAAAATCTGTTTATCAGGAAAAGTACCTTTTTCTTATTAATTCCCTCCTATGACATATAATAGGGTTTGAACGTTTGTAATTTCTGCAAATTTCGGACACGCGAAGTTTATTCCAATACATTGAATATTTATTTCTGTTTTCACAAATACAACCTTCATACAATCAGACAGGGATTTTATTTAAAAGTTCATTCAATAAAAAAACAAAGTGATTTCCGTTTATTATTAAATAATATAAAAAAAAAACTTGGAAAGATAAGTTGTTTCAAATTATTGAGTTTGAACTAACAGGTGTGGGTTCCATGTTCAATTTTTTTTTGGTCTGGCAATAACAGCATGGCGATTTAAAAAATAAACCGTTACTCATAAATGTTTCTTTTAACCCAATTAAAATGATATGTGAACTAATAAATGTGAATGTCTAAACTGTAAAATGTATGTTTTGTTCTCACTAAATCTAAATGTTAACATGAATCTGGCATTATTGCATGTGTGCCTGATATTTAAAAATGTTACCGTCAGAACCCGATTTCAGGCCAAACTAATGTGTCCTAGGCCAAACTAAGACTAGTCACAAAATTACGATTATAGAGGAAACTGTTTAAATGGGTTAGGTTAGTGACCTGTGACCAACTACATTCCGTTTGGGTGCAGTAATTGCTTTGTTTGGGTTTGTGTATCCAGACACAATAGAACGGTTTAGCCTTGGACAAACTAGTTGGGCCTGAAATCGGGTTTGGCCGCCAACATGGGTATGAAAGTTATTAAAAATGAAAGCTCTTTCACAAATGTCAAGGTCTTGCTCGAAGTATTAGTATTATTATTTGCTCGAAGCATTGAACTACACGTATTCCGAATCATGTCTGGAGTTTGTGGCTAGATAATAACAGCCGCTCGGATTAATCTTCAGGTGAAGCCGCGCTAGCCTAGGTTGCTCTGTGAATGAATGAGTTTCCTCCGTGTCTCGGAAAACTCGTTAAACCGTTGGTCCGCTGTCATTTGTAGATTTGTAACAGTCGTCACTAGTCAGTGGCCTGAAAGTCTGACAAGCAGTCTTACCAAGTGATATCATATTACCCAATACTTACACCCAGTAAGTATTGTGGGGGTCAGATAAACAGTAGTTCAGCAGATTTTGATGACTAACTGCCGCACTCAGAGAGCTTTAATGATGACTAAGGCCATCACTTAGTAAAGGTTTTAAGAGTTTTGCCATAAAGGTTTTGACAGTTTTGCCATACAAAAATATGTCGAACCTTTACTAAGTAACGGCTTAAGTAATCATTAAATATCTGAGTACCGCAGTAACACATACTTCCTTTCGCCGCCTGCCTCTGGCTTTCCTCAAATCTTGCTGATTCGTATATATGTTTAGTTAGTAATAAACTAAACTGTGTGTATAGGTATAGCAAGCCCTCAGAGTTAAATAACTAACTGCAGTACTCCAAGATATTTAATGATTACTTTAGCCGTCACTTAGTTAATGTTTGACATACTTTTGTATGACAAAACTGTCAAACCTAAGTAACCATTAAAGCTCTTTGAGTGTGGTGAGTTAGTAAAATATCTTAGTACTACACAAAACAGTGATGTGCAAAGAGCTTTCAAATATTTCTTATTAATGTCTTAATGTTACGCAGAGAATGCCACCACAGTGAATACTATTTACTCATCATCTATTTTCTGTATTGACGATTAATATATTTCATCATCATCATCATCATCATCATCATCATCATCATCGTAATTGGTGCATGCATACTTGCAAAATTACTCAAATTCTGTCCACACATTTCATTGTTCTCAATATTTTTTCAGAGATTTAAATATTCTGACTGAAATGTCTGGACAGACTCAGTTTATTGTTTTGTAACAGAAAGATATGCACTTGTGTTGTGTTATCAGTACACGGACGGTGATTAGTACAACCAGTTATAGCAATGAGCTGGCTGAATTTTTATATTTTATTTAATTTGCTGAAAGGGTAAAAAAAAATCGATTCGTATTCTAAAAAATCTCCATCCCCGCCAATTGCTTTAACTGAATGTACACAAACGTCGCTTCACAGAGGAATACCTCCTTCGTTCTTTATTAAATTTCATAGTTCGTTCGTATTTCCGGAGATGGACGATGATTGCCGAAGCGCATATTTTTGCTGGAAAATCTGTATGTGTTTGATAACTATAAATTATGGAGAAAGACTGGAAAACCGTACTCTAATTGGCACCGGTGCTGTTTCTAGTACAGCAATAGCCGATTCCTATTTTCACCAACACTTAAATGTGTGCCTGAATAAAAATGAAAATTAAATAGCATCTTTTTTTTGGTGTTTCTTAGTTTGAATGAAAATGAGCATTATGATATTGAATGTTCGATGTTCTATTAACTGAATGCGCTACGCAAGATTATTTTTCTCATTGAAAAACAACCCTTACTAACATTATAACAATGTATGTTTTCTACTAACGCATCTTCATGGAACTAATCCCGATTTTGGTGAAACTAGATTGCGGTCGATAGACGATAAATGTCGCTCTGATCTATTTTATAAAAGTGGACTTACGGAAATCTTATAAGTACAATTACGACGGTGACCCCATCGTAATAGCAACCACAAAATATAACGGTGGCGAAGAAAAAACTGTAGCGTTTGTCTCTGTTGTTTTATAACTGCAGTCTTGTATAACGTTTGAAAGTATTTGCCTTCGGAATTATACATTTACTATACCAAGTAAAGCCCTCCCTTTCAAAGTTTTGTTTCATTTTTGGCTTTTCAATTCACCCTATTTTACTTGGTATTTATTCTTAACACCACATTGTGACTTTTTACAAGTATTGACAAATGTCAAGTCAAATGTGACAAATTTCAACAGCGATCAATGTTTCTGTAAACTCACGGAACCCGTGTAACACTATCTACAATGAATTTTACCTTGATCGATATCTATCGTCTGCAATCCAGTAGCACCATTCCTTCTATGGTCTCAAAAGTGTAGTAACCAGCCGAGCCCACACGTTGCAGGTGCACGGCACAGCGCCCGGCCTGGCGGGCCAGGACCGCGCCAACCCCACCGCGCTGCTGCTGTCCGCGGTCATGATGCTGCGCCACCTCAAGCTGTACCGCTTCGCTGACAACATCGAAGCTGCCTGCTTCAGGGTGCTGCGGGAGAGTGCTGTGCTCACTGAGGATCTGGGAGGGAATAGCAAGTGTTCCGAGTACACCGCAGAGATTATCAAGTATTTAAACCAGCCTTGAATGAAGGAGCTGGATGGGTCTTGTTTTGTTTAGGACTAAGTACTGTTAGGGAAATTAGTGATGGAGCTAATTGGCACCCAACTGAGTGTCTATTAGCTTACAAAATAATTTCCTCGACTGTACAATGTATATTCGACTTTTGCAGGTAATCAGATTTTTTTCTATGTTTGCTTTTACACTTTTTGTTTACTTTTTTTAATGTAAGTTTATCAACATTTACACTAGTCCTATATCAAAATTATGATCAAAGCCGTGTGATGGGAGTTAGTTCAATTATTAGATCAAATTGTTGACCTACTTAGTAGTAAGCGTCGAGTTGGTTAACTGATATAGTGACAAAGTATACTGGTATTTGGGTAGCGCCCTAAACAAATAACTATGTTCCTTATTTTAGGTTTAGTTAATTGACGACCCTTTAATTCGAAAATCGAGCTGACTAATGTCGGCAAGTGCGATTTATGGGCTTAAAATAAGCTTTGTATCTGCTCAATCTTTAAAATGAACCAAGTAAGAGCAGTTTTTAGCTTATTTAATTCTGCCCCACTAAATTGTCACACCAGTTGGTCAAAGCGTTTAAACATTACACACACACTCACCAATATACACACACAATACAACACATAGGTACACTATTTTTTTTTCATCTTTGTCCCACTGCCACTGGGGGAATAATGAAGAATAAACCTAATTTTATCGACTAGCCAACTCACAATGGGCGGCGGGCGCAACTGCCAAAGAAGTATGTACTTAATTAAGCATTGTAATGTATTTCAGTATTTATGAACATTCCATTCTGTAGAACATAGATCTGCTCGATTATTTTATTTCTAAGGTACAATTATTGTAAGAGCAACACAGCAAACCGGATCAGCAAGGCAACTACCAAGGGGCAAAATCCCCGTGAATGTAGTCACTTAATACAGGACTGAATCTGTATTGTCTTTAAGTATATAATTGAGCGCTCACTCGTCCTCGAGCATACGTGAGAAGACGCTTACACCCATATTTTAAGACCGGCTGACAACATAGGGAAATCGCCCACCAAATCAATCCTAGAACTTGTTGGCCGCAATTGGTGGATCTTCGGAAAAGGTACTTTCTCCGTATGTACGTTGCCTCCTACACCAGTCATCCTTGTTAAGCCCATACTTGCATTCTACTTTAATCAATGCTGAAGATGTTATGTGGCACTGTAACAGTGAAGGGTGTCTATAATGTCATTTTATATTAAAAAGTGGGCGTTAATGTTAAATTATAAACAAACTGTAACTAAATCGTATGTAGCCGTGTCAAGTTCGACATGAGTTCAGTCCACGGCTTAAAATACCAGTGTTAATGTCTGCGTTGAATTTTGCCTTAAAGTTACAGCGATTGCCTATTTTATTGTACCTCTATTGATATTTTTTTGCGAATATTAATCGTACAGTATCCTTTACACTGAAGCGTGTGAATCAATTTTGAACTTTTGTTATTTTTCATTTGATTGAAAATAGTGTGAAGACAATATATTTGTGGTAGTGAGATTGTTAGAGCAACAAGAACATAGTTGTGATATAATCGGCTGTTTTATTTTTTAGTTCAATTTATAAACAGTGAGATTGAGTTAAATGTGTTATTTCAATTGTTTTGTGATTCAAGGCCTATTAATGGTCTAAGTTCAAAGTATTGCTAGTTTTTAAAGCTATTTATTCCCTATGCTATGTAGGATTCCCTGTTTAATAAAAATAAACGTAGACAAGTTTTTGCTTTGCCATATTTATTAGCATTGGGTTAAAGAATAGGCTAACTATATTTAATATTTATTTTGTGTGTCACGATTTGAAATAATTTGTCTTAAAACTCGGTCGGATCTAATCTGACGATAAAGGAGTAACCACACTTATGACATTGACACAAAGCTGTTTCTGATCGTCTCAAGATTAGTCTTTAAAGTGTGTTTACTTCATAAATTGTACAACATTACTAAACGAGTTTATTAATTAGATAAAAATATAATGAATAAAATAAAATTGTAGATGATATTGGTAACGTTAATAGATAGTTTCTTCTTTCTTATGTTTATGGGAAACTGTATTTAGAAAAGATTGTTGCGTGATATTTCAAGTATTTCAGCTAGTTTTAGGCACTAGAAAATAACCATATGGATTGTTTACACGAAGATTTTAATGAGTTACTTTGACGTAATGCTAAATGCATATGTGTGATCAAAAATACAATTTTCACTGCCATAGCTTTACACATCTGTAGCTTAGGGACATTCCCATAGAACATGAACTTTATTTATTAATAAAAATTAGGATTTCTACAATTTATAAATACTAAGCTAGTGATTTGTTAGACCATGTACACAATGCTGTGAGATCGTGATTTTATTTGATCATTAAATTATTTTAAGCTTAACTGTTTAGTTAATTTATGTAAATAAGTAGCCGAATTAATAAATGCATTAACAGAAATAAATGATGTCATTAATTTATTTTATTACCTTATTTTTGTAAAATATTCGTTTTGCGGTTGAATCTAGAATTACTGAGGACTAAGGCTTTATTCACGGAGATCCGTGGCGTCGCGCGGCGCGTTGTGCGTTTTTAATTCAAGCACATTGCGATGTATGAAAATGGCAACGATTTCAAACGACGATTTTACGAGAAGCTATTTTTCGCCCGTTAGTTTAAATCCAGCGTTTGATGCGGTGGACCCGCCTCTCAGTAAATGAATAAAATAGCACGCGACTAGCCTTCTGCACGCGCCCCGCGTCTCCGTAAACGAGCCCTAAGATGTACGGGAATCGACCAATCACATATGTGGAAATCTGCATCGCGATTTCGTCTCTCCTGTGATTGGTCGAAGCTTACGTGTCTCCCTCCTCACCGTTTTGGTACAAACCGGCTTGTATTCCACAAAATTCTTCAAATGTTAACCGATTGTATTGTTAACCTGATTTTTGTAATTCATTTTAGTTGTTTAAAATCAGTGTTAAGTGTTTACCTTACTAACATAGTTGTAAGTATTATTAACCTTTATTGAGCCCTAATTTACTCAGAAAAATTGTTTGACTGGACGTTATAGTGCTACAAGATGCTTTTAGCGCTGAATGTGACCCCGTAGTATAGTTTGATATGAGTACTCTCTGGTCTAAAGTAACACCGCTAACTTTTTTTTCAATAAAATTATTGTATCCCATTCTTCCATAGAGATCTACTCGTTGGAATGGAGAACTACTCAGTTCTTTTATAGTTTTTATGACTTTGTGACTGTAACTTCATTTATTTGACTATTCTAAAGAGTCAGTCATTCAAGTACTACCTACCTACTTGAAACAAATGCTTTGTTTTTTAATTTCCATAAACAACTTGAGATATGCGCCAAAAGAACCATACGCACTATAAGTCTACGTTCTAAAGCTCTTTTTAATACTGACTTCCTTATCCCTGCAGGTGCACGGAACAGCCCCCGACATCGCAGGCAAGGACCTGGCGAACCCCACAGCGCTGTTGCTGTCAGCCATCATGATGCTGCGTCACCTGAAGCTGCAGTCACACGCAGACCGCATCCAGTCGGCTGCATACGAAGTCCTGCGCGAAGGAAAGCACCTCACCGGAGATCTGGGGGGCAACGGGAAGTGCAGCGAGTTCACCAATGCCATCATCTCTAAATTCAACTAGGATTTACCAACATAGTTCCTTTACCATCCCAAAAAAATGTCGCGAAATAGCGCCGAAATACAATCTAATTGTGTTTTGTAAATTAACAGGAGCGCCACCAAAGCTTACTGTATCTTTAGATAAGTAGTCGATTTCAACAAATAGTTTTACATACAGTATTGCTATGCAATCATAGTATTTATTTCGTTATAATTGAGAGCAATGTTACCAAACTTATAGGTATTGTAAATATTATTTTTTATTATTATGAAGTATCCAGCCGATTCAACTTGCAGGGATAATTTAGAGTAGATGCCAACACGACATTAACGTATTTATTTTGACGATTTATATCTGGTTAATTTCGTCCGCAATCTCTAATCTCATAAAAGGTAAAAAAACACCGAAAACCATTTTTAAAAATTAAATCTTTGAATTTTTTACTTCGGTTTTATTTTTCAACACATTTTCTTTTCGACTTCTGGTATACGTATACTTCACCTGCTGAAGTGACCCATGTGTCCTTTTACATGTACCTTAGACGACTTGAATAGCACCTCTGCCGCTGATATAAACGTGGTCGCCTACTGGGACCATATCCTGTATTGTGGAAGTATCATCCGAGTAGAAGAATTTTCGGCCCCCCGAGCTTGTAGGTCCTAATGCAGTCTATTGTAAATTGGTCTTTATTAAAACTGATGACCGTAAAAGTCAGCGCATACTGGGGACAGCAGGCCTACAGCTACCGAGACCGAGGAATTACTAGGACCAGCGTACACCAGAAACTACAGAGGAGATTTTACCACACGCAGCTACCGAGAGTCGCCTCGTGATCTTTAGACTCCAGCGCATGTCTTGGCGTCCCTCAGAGCCTGCCGTCGCATTTTACATCACTCCCTAAGTATGCTTGTGCATCCTGCCGCGGCATCCTCTAGCGCGCAATCCATAAATTTTAAAAGGGGGAGGGTTGATGAAATATGTCGTGTGAAAATGTTCAGTGACGTATCGTTTTGGTGTACCCTAGATTTCGCGCATCAATACTTTAGTTAGAGACAACATGGCCCAAGAGACTAACTTCTGCCCAGCTCTGTATTCTTCATCAATCATTTATTCTTGGATTCGTTTACTAGATGAAGTTATTTCTGGGATGAGTTGAATGGCTCCAATTTGGAATACCAGATTCTGAATTTTGAGAAGTCGAAATTAAAACATTTATAACCTAGCTGCTTTTTCTCTTTGATGTGAAATATCTCCCACGTGAATTGAGGACACTACTTTATCCACCACGGGAAAATACAAGAAATACTGGCAGGTCTAAGGGTTGAGATACGTGCTATTAAAATAAAAAAAAAACGTATAAATGTCGAAGTTGAAATGCGTGAAACGAACCTTGACTGTCGAAAATGGGCTGTCAAACCTGTAGGTAGAGTGTCAATGTCAGAATGAGTTTGACAGCAGGTCGCAACGAGCTGCGCACGTTGTTTATACTTCTCTTACTAACCTCGTTCATAACAATAATTTTCAATTTTTCTATGAATTGTAAGTGAATTATCAAACATGGTGAAGCGGGTAAGTTACTGCAATATAATTTCTTCCAAATAACTGCACAAATTGTAGTGTTTTTGGTACATTTCGACAAAAACGTCGCCGATTTTTAACAAACACTGTGTTATTAACTGTGATATTCCATTTTAGGACGCAAAAGCATCTATTTCTGAAGAGGATGGACAGGTTCAAGTTTTCAATGAAAATGGAAAACGCCCGTCTGAAGACGAAAATAAAGATGGGCCAAAACGCGTTAGAACAAAAAGTTTATACCGTCAGCCAACAGTAAACGAATTAAACAGACTACAAGAGACAGAAACCTTGTTCAACTCTAATCTGTTCCGTTTACAAGTGGATGAAATAATCGAAGAAGTTAAAGTCAAAGAAAAAACTGAGAAAAGGTTCCTTCAGTTTTTCAAAGAGTTAAAAACTCACTTATTGACTATACCCGAAGATGGTACGGAATACGATTTGTCTGAACAAACTCTTCCTAAAAAACTTAAAGTAAAATTACCCGTGAGTGACCAGTTAAGAAAAACAAAGTGTGTTTTTAAGTTTCACAAATTCTCTGATGTTGAAATTGTTGGGTCATATGTGTTGGGGTGTGCAATAAACTCGAAACTGAGAGTAGACTTACAAATTACTGTTCCAAGTGAAACATACACAAAGAATGACTCTGTGAACTACAAATATCATAACAAAAGGGCAGCATATTTAGCTTATATTGCGGCACATTTGTCTAAATATGAATCAGTTGAAGAATTACATTATTCATACAGTCACGGCTCTGAAACTAAGCCAGTAATAGACTTAAAGCCCACAGGCAAGCTAGGCAACCACTTATCAGTCCGTATAAACTTGGTATGCGAAACTGATGCATACAAGCTCCACCGCTTTAGTCCTGAACGCAACAACTTGAGAGAAGCATGGTTGTTTAACGAAAACTCAGAAAATAATATGGAAGTGGGTCCCCCAACACCTTATTACAACAGTAGTATCTTAACAGACTTAACTGCATCCGTTAATCAAGAATTTCTAGATGAAAGCTTGCAAAACAGTGAGAATTTGAAGCAAGCAGTTACGCTGCTAAAGATCTGGTTACGACAACGGAATCTGAAAGTTTCTGGGCACATTGTTGCTCTATTGGTTGCATATTACGTGCAGACGAAGAGGGTTAACAATATTATGAGCAGTTATCAAATTGTGAGAAATATTTGGATAGCACTCAGTAAGTTAGATTTAATTTAATTTAGAATAAGTTACATTTGTGCATGGAACAATGCGATATAAAATTTAATATAATCTATTTGGTAACTCAGGGGGTATCGGCGTTGAGGGCTGAAATACAGGCTTTGCCTAGTTCGGCCACAAATGCAAATACTTTTGTGTACTTTTACATAGCATGGTGGCGGAATTAATGCCAGAGGCATTTTGGACCAGTCAAACAGAACAACATCAGCTCAAGCTAAGCTCAACGAAGCTTCACAGCACAGCGAAGCATTTGTGTTGTTGCGCAGCGAAGCTTCATTCTAGCTACCAAACTACCAATTAATTATAGTTCTTAGTTACAAACATTATGTTGTCATGCTGGTAGTCAGTGACCTGAATGTCTGACAATCAGTCTTACCAAAGGGTATCTAATTACCTAGTATGAACTGGGTTGTGGAGGTCAGATATGCAGCTCTATGTAAAATACTGGTATTCAGCTGTATCTGTTTAGAATTGATGTCTTACTTGAGAATTGGAAAGATGTTGCTCAGAATTGGGACCATTGAAAGGAATGGAGGCAGGCCTGTACCCAGCAGTGGGGCAATATGAGCTAGCTAAAAAAACCTAAAGATTCAAATAAATACATTACTGTAACCTAAATATTGAACTTGATGTTTAACTTACTTCTTATTAAAAAAAGAAGCAAAGAGCTTTAAAACATAATTATGCAACCTCTTTACAGAAACATCAGACCTAGACAAGCAAGGCATATCGCTACATAAAGGCACCGACTCATCACCAGCTCTAGATGTGTTCCACAAGCATTTCCCCATAGTATTCATAGACAAGACTGGGTACTACAACATTTGTTGGCAGATGTGTACAGGCACTTATCTTGCATTGAAAAGGGAGTGTGCTCTGGCTGTTAATATGTTGGATAATGGAAAGATAAATAGCTTTTTGCCTTTGTTTATGATACCAGTGCAGCCTTTGATGCAGTTTGATCATATTTTGAGGTATGTTGCTTTTTTTAAAGACTTTTCAGGATCAATGTCAGTTTTTTTGTGTTTCTGTCCGGTAATTGCAGAACCCTTATTATAATTAAGGATTAAAATTCAATTATTGTAATAGAGAGCCGAGAGCAGCGGTGGCCCAGTGGTGGCGTCCCCGACTTACGAACAGTACGGTACGGTTACGGTCGTGGGTTCAAACCCAGGCAGGCACATTACTTTGTATAATTTATTTCATCACCGCTGCTCTCAAAACTGTGAAGGAAAACATCGTGAGGAAACCGGCATGGGTTTAGAACCAAACATTCGAAGACATGTGACATCTACCAATCAGCACTAGGCCGGTGTGGTAGATTATAGACCATTCCCTCTCAAAGAGAGAGGAGGCCTGTGTCCCAGCAGCAGTGGGAACATTAATAGGCTGTTGATGATTGATGCTGATTGTAATAGAAATCTATGCCTTTATTCATGGGCATGTAAACAAAGTAAACATTGAAAAACCCAAAAACTTTTCTATGACAAGCTAAGAGGTCACATGCCACCTTATAATGGGGCAAAAATTAAATGTCTGTGATGCCAAACACAAAAATACATTGCTACATAGATTTTTAACTACCTACTTAAATTAAATATGTATATCTTTTCCAGATTCAAAAACCTTAAACAGGTCAAGGATGCAGTGCTCTCTAAAACGCCGAAGGAGTCTCAAGTCAACCACGGCATAGAACAGCTGTCACTTATCACTGACGTCCTACTCACTCTCTTAACTAAAGGATTGGGCAATAGAGTGGACATCATTCAACAGTTAGTTGAGAATGACTTCTCTTGGCCCGTCAAGAAGAGTTTGGATAAGACTAGGAGTGGGTGAGTAAAGAGTTCTAATAATAACATAACATCACGCCTGTAATCTCCAAAGGGTTAGGCAGAGTTTTACCTATTAGTACACCCACTACACGCCAGTTATGATTAATATTGCTAGCAACCTGGCCCAAATCCAGACTATGTAGCTGAGAATTCTTGATAGAAAAACCTAGTAATAAAATTACTGTAACATCTTTATGTACCGTATTCTAGCAAATAAAATACTTTGATTTGATTTGAACACTTTGCCTGATCTTGGAATGGAACTCAGGACCTCATGCAGAGCTGTCACGCTTGAGACCACTAAGCCAACGAGGCAGTCTAACAGGCTATAAAAATAATCTTATTTCATAGAACAGAAAAACTTCTGCTCTTAATAGGCTTTAGGGCATTTAATACTCCTGATATCGGTTCTAAACAACGTATTATTGTTTTGTCAATTGCCAATACTAAGTTTACCAACATATTGCAGGTCTGAAGAAAAGTTATCCTTTGGGTTTGTAGTGAATCCAGAAAATTCTATAAATGTAGTAGAAAAGGGACCCCCTGCCAATTTACCAGAAGCAGAAGAATTTAGGTAAGTTCTTTTTAACCAGTTCTTAAAACCTCCTTTTTTAAGCCACGTTGCAAAGGCCTCGTCTGGAAATGGTGAATTTCGCGCGTGTGAATTCATTTGGCGAAACAAGGTACATACGGTGACAAATTTTCAGTATCATATGGCCCCCGCTTTGTATTGATTTCCCGTACAATGACAGACCCGCATAAACTGGTTTTGCAGAGTTTTATTGGACTTCGTGAGTACTACCGACCGAGTTCTCTGATAGTCTACCACTTTTTACCTTTACGGCCTAAGAAACCTTTAAGCAGCCTTTACCTTTATGAATAAGGTTGAAAACTTGTCGACCGTCAGTGAACTCGATAGTATGAGCGAGAGTTATCACCAGAATCTAAGCTGCCCCTTGCGAAAAAGGGAAGCCACTATATTCGTCACATTCCTTTCTCGCTTGGCGCTTATAACGACATACAAGGTAATTCTTTTTTGCAGAGCCTTCTGGGGTGACAAGTCGGAGCTCCGTCGGTTCCAAGACGGGTCTATAACGGAGACGTGCGTGTGGGAGGGTGACAGCATGACTGAACGGCGTACTGTCACAAAGCAGATCATAGACTATCTTTTGGAGTTGAAGTTTGGTAAGAGATTAAATGTTTCTTTTTTATTTTTGTCGCTGTGTTAAAAGTTTACGAGCTATCTGTTACAACACAACTTGAGCTCCAAAAATATATTCAAACCAGTATAGCTTTATTGTACTAAAGAAAATGTTGTGTTCACCTGTATTTGTTACCTACATATTAAGAAACCATTTTTTTTTTGGGGTGGGATATCATCAAATCCCCTCCCGCTCTTGGGCAGAGCGAAAGGGAGTATCAGACTTCTACTGACTAAAAACCACCCATGTTCCTTTTTAGCCCTATATGTCAAGGCCGCGGTCTCTTACGACATCCCGCAGCCCTTGCAACATTACGCAGACGTATTAAGAACATGTAAATTTGTAAAATAAAATGATAATAATAATAATTAATCTGTAAATTTGTAAAATAAAATGACACAAAAGAAAAAATAGAAAAAATCCCCAACCAAAGATTTTCTGTCTTACTTGCACGTTTTTTCCTTAGATATACTACTCACAAAACCCCCATCTTCCACAGACATAAACCCATCAGAGCTATTCCACATTTCGGATCAACTGGACAGCGTACTCGCCCGCAAGCAATGGGCGAGTGAGCGCGTACTGTACGTTGAGGACAGTTCACTGACCGTGTTGCAAGCCTTCGATGAACTGCGACGTGATTTGAGGCAGCTGGTACAACTGCCGCTTGACATCAGTGCAGTTTATGGTGAGTTATTAGTAGCAGAGTAGCAGAAAATTATCAGCCTAGCCTTTTCACAACTGTATTAGGATTGAATTCCAGTTTAAGCGGATACAGTTGATTTCAAAAAAGTAACAGAAATAACACGATGTGTTAAAAAATAAATCATCAACATCATCAACAGCCTATTAATGTTCCCACAGCTGGGACACAGGCCTCCTCTCTTTTTGAGAGGGAATGGGCTATAATCTTCCACGCGGGCCCTGTGCGGATTGGTAGATGTCACATGTCTTCGAATTTTTGGTTCTAAAACATGCCGGTTTCCTCACGATGTTTTCCTTCACCGTTTTGAGAGCAGCGGTAATGAAATAAATTACACGAAGTAATGTGGCTGCCTGGGTTCGAACCCACGACCTACTGTTCGTAAGTCGGGGCCGCCACCATTGGGCCACCGCTGCTTCAAAAAATTAATAAAATCGATAAAAAATGGAGTAGTTACATGCTTTTAGAAGTTTTTAGTGGAGGTACTTTCTATCCTTGTCGCGCGAAACGGCCATTTGTAATACGTAACTATGGCGGTATGACATTTATAACGTCACATTTCTGTCGCGCTGTCTTTGTCTAGCTAATCATGCCATTTTTTTTCAATTTTATAACTTCTTTCGCACATCGTGATATTTCTGTTATTTCTTTGAAATAACATAACATTTTCGTGAATTTTTAACAGTGGTCAAATAGCCAGTTGAATACCAGTATTTTGAACTAGCGGACGTCACGCGGTTTCACCCGCGTAGTTGCCCGTTCCCGTGGGAATACAGGGATAAAAAGTAGCTTATGTCACCCGGGGATAGTGTAGCTTCCCAACGGTGAAAGAATTTTTCAAATTGGCCAGTAGTTTCGGAGCCTATTCGTTACAAACAAACAAATCTTTCCTCTTCATAATATTAGTGTAGGTGGAGCGATTGCCTATCTGACCTCCACAACCCAGCCAACAGCTTAATGTGCTTTTCGAGGCACGTAGAAATAATGGGTGGTCGCCCATCCACAGACCAACCTAGACAAGCGTGGCTAAAGATCGATCCGAGTGGCAGTTATTGTTAAGCCAGCGAGCTCCTCCTCGAAACTCGACTGTCTGACAACTAACCAATAATAGCAAGGGTAATGTGTTATCCAGTAACTATGGATGGTGGAGGATCAAGTATAACAGGCCGGAGTCCGCAACTCTATGTCCAAAGCGCGCATTTTGCATATGGTTTTGAATATTATTCGATCCACACATAGATATAATAAATAAATAGTTGGAAGTAAGGCGCAACCTCGCTTTCGTAAAATATGTTTTTATGGCTTTTCGTGGTATGTTAAATAATCCACAAATATTAGAATCGTTGGGATTACTTGTTGTTACAGAAGGGTACGGTTGGGACCGAGGGAGGGACTTTTTAAAGTCCCGGCATCGCGTACTAACTTATTAAAGTTTGCACCAGTGATTCGAGCAATGCGAACACTGAATAGTGTGTCTCGGCGTTTGGATATATTTTCTTGTTCTTTGGCGGAATGTTGAGTGTTCCTACACAGACCCGCTGCTTGGGACTGGACTTTTAACAATTTATGACTACTTTTGTTAGCTTGGGTCGTACCTGTTAAAACAAATGTATGTGAATGAATAAATAAATAAATAATAAATAAGGAGATATGCTCTTTAGCCGAAAATGTATGGGAAACCTGTGTCGCCAATCTTCCCCCACCACGCGGCAACAACTACACGCGCAGAGCAGTAACAACAATAGATACGCAGTCGCGCACACACCCGCATTTCTTAAACCATCGCGTACTACACAGTCAATTATAAACCGTATCTCTTTAGACACAGCGTGTATTTACCATACACCTTACAACTTACCCACATAAAGATATCGGTCGCTGTCGTTGTGCTGTGCAAATGACATTTTGTTTGTGAATATAGCATATGCAGTTGATGATATAAATAACTATTAAAGTAATTTGGCAAAACTTTCCAGACATGTCGGTATCGATATCCATCACAAAATAAGTGTTCCTCCCTAGGCGTGTCCCCAGTGTTCAGCTACAGCGCGCCCCTCCCCGCGCTGCCCCGCGCCCCCCCGCGCCTGCCCTGGCAGCGCGCACGGGCGTGCTTACTGAAGCACATGCAGCGAGACGGGCTGGCGGCACTGCCCGACTATACACCCGTGTGCAAGGCTATACTGGAGCTTGGTGAGCTTGTGATATGGTGCATTTACTAAGGAAGATAGTTATATAATAAATTAATAAAGAAAAAAACCCAAAAACCCCCCTACCCCCCCCCCCCCCAAACCCTTAATGACGCCGAAAGTTGTTCTCCCCGTCATTGCGGTTCTTTTTGTTCTGGACCATACCTTTCAGTTACGGAAACATTGGAGGTCTAATTTCTAGTTTGCTTTTATAATATTAGATATTAAGGTTATACCTTTACTTTAATTACCTCCTTGACCCGTTTACTATTCAAAGCATCTATCCAGTACAATGTTTTGAGTGTGCTTCGTTGGGTTTTACTATAAAAGTAAACGTAAATTTTCACCCCAAAAAAATGAGAGGTCCATTACACGCTTTTTTTTTTGTCGGGTGTAAAATCATCGGATAACCCCTCCCGCTCTTGGGCAGAGCGAAAGGGAGTGTCAGACTTCTACTGACTAAAAACCACCCATGTTCCTTCTTCGCCCTCTATGTCGAGGCCGCGATAACTAGTGTACAACCCGCGGCCCCGACGGGGTCCCTTACACCCTGTAGTCTGTGTGTGGCTGAGAGTGTAAACATCGAAAATCTGTGTAATTATCGTTAAATCGAGTAGCACACAGCATGTCGCAGTCCAATCCTACTTATCGGGTTTCCCACTATGTCAGAAAAATACCTTAAATTTTAATTTGCTATTTCGACCTGCTACTAACTTTTATTTTCATGGACTTACTGCCTCTTATGACCAGGGGGTCTAAAATGGCCACTTTAGCATATCATAATATGAATTGCGTTAAAAAGCGTAAAATGGACCTTTCGTAATAGTAACTGCGTTTGCGTCATATTATGAGCTGCTAAAGTGGCCATTTTAGACCCCCAGCTCAAGCCAATAAATGTCATTTCTCAATACAACGTGTCACGAATTAAACATCATACAAACACCTTACAGGTTACAGCGGCAAATGGCCTGGCGATATCCACGCCTTCAGATGCCTTAAAGCCGCATTCCACCTTCAAATAGCAGAACAGCTCACAAAGCAGTACTCCTTACCGACACAAGTCTACGCCACCCACATAGACGTACTCAAGAACGGGCTGGTGTTTCGGCTCGAGATCGCGCATCCGAAAGAGATAACGCTACTGAAGAGAGAGGTAGAAAGAGGCGTGGTCAAGTATAGGGAGAGTGAAGAGAGTGTTCGGTTGCAGTGTGAGACTGTGCTTATGCCGAGGTTGAGGGGGGCGCTGCATGGGTGAGTTGGATTTATTTATTGTATATCTGTCCCGTTTTAGGGTTCCGTAGTCAACATGCAACCTAAGCTGCCTTATTATAAAAGGTTAAACCGGGGTTTAACATATAGGTACTTGGTTTATCTCGCATGCCGTCACTTTCTTATGAATATTATCGAAATGAGACGGCATGTGAGATAAACCAAGTCTAAGTTAAACCCAGGTTTAACCACTTTCACCCCGACCCCCCCCCCCGACCCTTGAGACGGTCAGAAAGGGTCAGGGGTGCGTAGCAGCACGGTTCGGGGAGATCGTAGTCGCGGGAGTCTACTTCTCTCCGAGCCGAACTCTCGCCGAGTTCCAAAACTCCCTCAGGGAGTTAAGTGTCGTCATCGGAGGCTATTCCCTTCCCGTACTAGTGCTCGGGGACTTCAACGCCAAGAGCTTGGCTTGGGGTTCCCGTTACACGGATGTGCGGGGTGGGATGGTCGAGTGCTGGGCTCTGGAAACAGGCCTGGACATCCTAAACCGGGGTTCTGTACCCACGTGCGTGCGGATGCGGGGCGAGTCGGTGGTGGACATCTCGTTCGCCAGCTCCGCTCTGTCACGGCGTGTCGTCGACTGGCGCGTCATGGAGAGGGTGGAGACCCATTCCGACCACCGGTATATCCGGTTTGAGGTCTCTGCCCAGTTCCCGAGTGCGCCGGTCCCACAGACCCCGAGTGGTCCGCGTTGGGCGCTGAGGCAGCTAGACAGGGAGCTCCTCCTGGAAGCCTCGATCGTGCGGGCCTAGGTGCAATCACCGGTCAGGCCCGCCGACGTAAACACCGAGGCGGGTTGGTTCCAGGAGGCCATGTCCGAGATATGCGACATGGCAATGCCCCGAGTCCGGCCAGGAAGCGCCCGGCGTCAGGTGTACTGGTGGTCGCAAGAGCTGTCGTACCTGCGTAAACAGTGTATGGCGGCGCGGCACCTGTACACCAGGCATCGCAGGCGCCGCATTCGGCCTCCGAATGCGAAAGCCATTGAGGCGGAGCTGTATGAGGGGTACAGGGCGGCGAAGGCCACCCTCCGCGAGGCTTGTAAGCGGGCCAAGAATGAGGCCCGCGAGGAGATGCTGGAGACTCTGAACAGAGATCCGTGGGGGCGCCCTTACAAGACGGTGCGGAATCAACTCCGCACCCGGGCCCCCCCGCTGACGCAGAGTCTCCGGCCTGAGCTCGTGGAGGACGTGGTGAGCGCTCTGTTCCCTTCGCGAGGGGAGCATCCTCCCCCGCCAATGGCTCCGCCATCCGCGATGCCGGAAGCGGACCATTTAGGAACCGATGACGACATTCCGGAGGTGACTGGGGTAGACCTGAAAGCGGCGGTACGTAGGCTGAGTGCCAAAAATACCGCCCCGGGACCCGATGGCTTGCCTGGCAAAGCCTGGGTCCTGGCCTCAGAGGCTCTTGGGTCCCGACTGGAGGGGTTCTTTAGCGCATGCATGGAGAGAGGCCAGTTCCCGCTTCGTTGGAAGACGGGGAAGCTGGTCCTCATCCAGAAGCCGGGGCGCCCGGCGGACTCGCCGTCCGCATACCGGCCCATTGTGCTGCTCGACGAGGTGGGCAAGCTCTTTGAAATAGTAATTGCAAACCGCCTCGCCGAGCACCTGGAGGGAATGGGTCCGGATCTTGCGGAACACCAGTTTGGTTTCCGCAAGAGGCGCTCGACGGTGGACGCCATCATGCGCGTGAGAGCCCTCACGACGGGGGCTGCGGTCTCTCGGGGCGGTGTGGTCTTGGCATCGCCAACGCCTTCAACACTATGCCCTGGAACTGCATTAGGGAGGCACTCCGGTATCACCGGGTGCCGACCTACCTTCGTCGTGTGGTCGGGGACTATTTGACTGACAGGGCTGTCATCTACCCTGGTCAAGACGGACAGTGGAACCGGCGAGAGATGTCGTGCGGTGTTCCACAGGGATCGGTTCTGGGGCCGCCCTTGTGGAACATCGGTTACGACTGGGTGCTACGCGCCGACCTCCCTAGCGGCGTCAGCGTGGTCTGCTACGCGGACGATACGCTGGTGCTAGCTCAGGGTGGGTCGTACGAGGCGGCGGCCGACAACTTGACACGCGGGGTTGCGATAGTCGTAGAGAGGATCCGGCAGCTGGGTCTCGAGGTGGCGCTTCACAAGTCGGAGGCCATGGGCTTCCATGGACGTGGGAATGCGCTGCCGTCGGGATCCCAGTTAATGGTGGGAGGGGTTCCCATCGGCGTCGAGTGTACTTTGAAGTACCTAGGACTCGTCCTCGACAGCCGGTGGAACTTCGTGGAGCACTTCCGACGTTTGACTCCCAGACTGGAGCGGGCCGGGGCTGCCTTTAGGTGGCTCTTGCCCAATCTGGGGGGGCCAAACGCCTCCTGCCGGAGGCTCTACGCGGGGATCGTGCGGTCCATGGCCCTTTACGGGGCGCCGGTGTGGGCGCCTGCTTTGAGGAAGCGGGCCGCCCACTACCTGAACGTGCCCCAAAAGGTCATGGCCGTAAGGACGGTACGGGGGTACCGCACGATCTCCCGCGAAGCGGCGAACCTCCTTGCCGGATTGCCGCCGTGGGATCTGGAGGCGATAGTCCTCGCGCGCCTGCATCAATGGCGCGCGGAGGCGCTGCGCCGGGGGGTCACTCCGCTGCCGCGACAAATTGCTGCGCGGCGGACAGACCTCCGGTGCGATCTCATGGCGACATGGAGACAGCGACTGTCGCAACCCCGTGCAGGGCACGCCACGATAGTGGCGGTAAGTCCCCTCTTTGAGGAGTGGCTTGAGAGGCGCCACGGCGCCCTCACCTTCCGTCTGACGCAGGTCCTCACCGGACACGGTTGTTTCGGGAGGTACCTGCACCGAATCAGGCGGGAGGAAACGCCCGGATGCCACCATTGTGAGGATCGGCCGGAGGACACGGTGGAGCACACAGTGGAGGTGTGCCCCGCTTGGGCGGAGCCCCGCCGTGTTCTCGTAGCGGCGATCGGCGGCGGCGACCTCTCGCGCCCGGCCCTGGTGCAAGCCATGGTCCGGGGCGAGGAGGAATGGGACGCCGTCGCGTCCTTCTGCGAAGCAGTGATGCTGGCGAAGGAGGTGGCGGAACGCGAGAGGGAGAGAACCTCTCGTCCCAGCCGCCGCGGGAGGCGCTCCGGGCGTCGGGGGTCCCGCGATGACCTCCGGCCACCGTAGACGCGGGCCTGTGGACGGTGAGTGATGGGCTAACTCGCCGTCCGTCCGTCTCACGACGAAAACAGGCCGTGTCGACGGCGCGTTCGTGTTCCACGCGCGCCTCAAAGAGATGTCAGCAACATGGGAGGGGCCCGAAAGGGCCGACGCCTGTCGGGGCCGCGGGTAGTCCAAAGGTTATCGCGGCCTCGACATAGAGGGCGAAGAAGGAACATGGGTGGTTTTTAGTCAGTAGAAGTCTGACACTCCCTTTCGCTCTGCCCAAGAGCGGGAGGGGTTATTCGATGATTTTACACCCACCAAAAAAAAAAAAAAAAAAGGTTTAACCACTTTTGTAATAAGGCCGTTTTAGTTTCGCCATGTTCGTCTGCCTGTCCGTCTGTCCGCAATATAGCTCAAATATCTTATCTCTCTTATCTGTATCTTTTTTGGTGGGGAACTATTCGGTTTTTTTAATGTGTTTTTCTTTATGGTGTAGTTATTGCCTAACCTGGTGTTAAGAGTTTCTATGCTGCCCAAGGGCATGTGACTTGAACATGCCGTCGAGAAATATCTCTTAGGCATGTTGGTTTCTTTACAATGCTTCACATAGCAAGTGATAATTTATAATACAGTAAAATCAGATTTTTGACCCCAAAAAAAAGTCTTTTTCCAGCATCATTTTTGCGTAGGGGGACTTAGTTTAATGTACAGAATGCTTGGTTGATGTATGTGTGAAGGGTTAATTTATACCCTGTCTCAGACTAGAACACACTGACGATATTTGGAGACAGAATTAGGTACGGCGCTATGAACGATACAGGAATTTTGATTTAACAAACACATATAATTATAGTTTTTCATTATCTTAGAATCTCTATTTTTCTAATTAAAAAGACAAGTTATCCAGAGGCCCACGTGTGGCATTAAAACTCTGACATCAGGTAAGACACTAACCACACGACATTATTCACGAAAGAATTTTATTTAGATTTTTTGTGAATTCATCCCGATTTGTTAGTAAAACCGTCAGTATGCCAAATCAAAATCACATCAGGGTTCTTGTCTCATAAGGTTCTTTTTTCTTCCACAGCCTACACCAAAAGCATCCATCATTCGGTCCCACCGTCTGTCTGTTCAAACGCTGGCTATCTGCCCACTTACTCTCCCCCCCTCACTTCCCCGACACAGTGGCCGAGTTAATGGTGGCCACTGTGTATTTGCACTGCGAGCCAACACAACCGCCAGCATCGCCCACTATCGGGCTTGTGAGGGTGTTGAAGCTGTTGGTGGAATTTGATTGGGCAAGGGATATGATTGTGCTGGATTTTAATGAGGATATGTCGCGTAAGTGTTTTGTAGTTTTTTTTAGTTTGTCCAAACTCTAGGTTTGACAAAGAGCGATGGAGCGTTGCATTTTAAACATCAAAGTTACCGATCGAATATGCAAGATAGGCATAGTCGATGTTGGCGAAGTCTCGGAGGTTAAAATGGGACTGGGTGGGTCTCATTTCAGAGTCATCACACACTGGGTACCTTAAGACGGTTGTCGTCACCGAGGCGGGCCAAACTATTTACTGACTGATTGACCGTGGTGGGACAGAATATTATCATCAACAGCCTATTAATGTTCCCACTGCTGGGACACAGGTCTCGTCTCTTTTGAGAGGGATGGGCTATAATCTACCACGCGGGCCCAGTGCGGATTGGTAGATGTCACGTGTCTTCGAATTTTTGGTTCTAAGACATGCCGGTTTCCTCACTATGTTTTTCTTCACCGTTTTGGGAGTAGCTGATGAAATAAATTATACTAAGTAATGTGCCTGGCTGGGTTCGAACCCACGACCTACTGTTCGTAAGTCGGGGCCGCCACCACTGGGCCACCACTGCTCTCACAGAATATTATGCTAATTTAAAAAAAAACCTTGTTTGTCTTAGAACTAGGCAACGCCCTTCCCGTAGCCTTCCAAGTACTCTTCTCTCGTGCCTCCTTTGTAATGCGGCACCAGATCACCTCGCCACCTCTTTCTAGGCCGACCTTGTCGGACCGTCCATCCTCAGAAGTGATATTGTGAGCCAAAATTGAGTTTCGCCCTGAAGAATACAAGAATGTATCTAGTCGCGGAAAGACCGAAATTAGTCGAAACTCGTCTGTACCTGGGCGGACACTAGTCGACCCTGATCATGAGAACTCTGAAACCAGTCATCAGTTATCATGACTACTTTAAAACAAGTCCAGATTATTCTACAAACTTGTCTACTCTCATTTCAGACGAAGAAATTACCCAATTAGAGCAAAAGTTCGCATCGGAGCCCGAGTCCGCTCCTTGCGTGCGCATAGTGAGTGCGCACGACTTGGGCACGCCGGCGGTGTGGGCCCGCGCGGGGCCGGGCGCGCACGTGCTGGCGCGCGCCCGGCTGCTGGCCCGCAGCGCGCTCTGCTTCGTGCCCCGGGCGCTCTTGGTGGGGCATAAAGACAATATATTAGTAAGTGTGGTCATTTCTTCTAGGACGCCTTCTTCGTAGATTTTAACATGTTGTGTGATACTGTACGCTGTATATCTAACGGCCGAATACTGAAACGCTACTCAATTTTAAGTTGCCCTTAAATATCGTTCTACCCTACCTCTGTTACTTCAGCATAGAGTGACCGAGACAGCACTAGATTTGAGCGTTACTTATATTTGAGTGGTGTTTCAGTATTCGGCCGTATGACCAAGATATTCAAATTTCAAATTCAAATTCATTTATTTTGTGAACACAGGGTACAGAAGATGTTATAATAAAATTAAACCCAAGCTGAGTCCCGCCAAAAGGCATACAAAATATACCTGGTTTGTTATAAAAGAGATTTTAAAGTACGTACTATCACAATAATCAAAATAATAAATCATAAAATCATGCTTACATTATTAGAAAAAGATTATTCATAAAATACCAAATTATGTAAAGTACCCGGAATATCAAATAGAAATAATAATGTCACAAATTCATCAATACGGTAAAAGTCACATACGAAAAACAGATTCGAAAAAAATAACGTCACAAATTCATTAATGCAGTCAATTACACAACATAAAAACAAAATCGAAAACTAATAATGTCACAAATTCATTTATGCCTTAATAATCACAACATAAAAACAGATTCGAAAATAATAATGTCACAAATTAATTTATTAATACAATAATAATCACATAACAACAGATTCGATTTAAAATTTGTCATTTAAAAATTCATCAACAGAATAATACACCTTGCTAATTAAGAGATCGAACAATTTTCTTTTAAATTCGTTAATATTCGTACTTGAAATAACCTGTCCTGGTAACTTATTATAAAGTTTTTGAGCCATTGCGTAAAAACTTTTGCTATGAAATTGAGTTTTAGTTGCTAACACTTTTAACTTTTTTGAGCGTCGTTTACTTTCTATAAATTTATATAGATGCATGTTGTGTTTTATAAAAGTACAAGCTTCATAAATATAGAGTGACGGGAGAGTTAATATTTTTAGATTTTGAAAATGTGGCTTGCATGATTCTTTTTGTTTAATTTTACAAATAGCTCGGATACATCTCTTCTGTGCTTTAAGAACTTCTTGAACCTTAGGAGCATTACCCCAGAATATGACTCCATACCGCAGAGCCGAGGCGACATAACCATGGTAAGCTGCTAGTAGGGCGGCTTTATTTGCAATTTTACCATATAAAAAGCATATGAAAATCTACCAAGTTTTCCACAGACACTTTCAATTTGAGTCCGCCATGTCATGTCATTATCAATATGTAGTCCAAGGAATTTTGTAACACTAGCTTCAATTATGTCCTTCCCTATATAGTTTATATGAAACTGTGATTGTCCATTATGTCTAATTTTAAAATTCATTATTTTAGTTTTGGTTAGATTTATTTTAAGGTTATTAGCATTTAACCAGTTTATAATGGGAATGAGTCTGTTGTTTACATGCTCCTCTAATTCTTTAGTAGTGCCAGAATCATATACAACAGTGCTGTCGTCGGCAAATAACGACATTTGATGTTTGACTACTTGAGGAAAGTCATTAATATAGCAAATAAAAAGTAATGTTCCCAACACAGAACCTTGCGGCACACCACATGACAATATACTAGAGCTAGAGGAATAAACTATCTCAGTTTTGGTCTTTATATTTACTTTACTAATTTGTGTAATCTGAAATCTATTCTCTAAATAAGATTTTATTAGATTAAGAACGTTACCTCTGATACCATATCCTTCGAGCTTAGTTAATAGTATTTTATGGTCCACATAGTCAAACGCCCTAGTCATGTCCATAAACATCGCCATCACCGGTTTTCTGTTATCCATGTTAAGATGAATCTTTTCCAGAAAGTTATAAATAGCCATATTAATGGTTCTGTTTTTCCTAAAACCCATTTGTTCTTCGCACAAAATATTTTTTTTTTCTAAATAACTGTTTATGCTATTACATAAAACCTTCTCAAATAATTTTGAAAAAATTGGTATCAATGCCACTGGCCTATAATTGGTGACTTTTGTTTTATCGTCTTTTTTGTGTAACGGCTTTATTATTGATATCTTTAACTTATCAGGAAAAATGCCTTTCTGAATACTGTTATTTATAATGTCACATAATATGGGTGCTATAATAGGAGCAACTGATTTAACTACTCCGGTGTTAATATCATCATAGCCTGTACTGTTGGTGTTTTTAAGGGTATTTACTATAGAAGTTATGTCTTTTGGTACGGTTGGTGACATGAACATGGATTTATGCGACCCTAATGTGCTAAAAGCATTTGGCTTTGAGATATCGACATTCGGTTGAGCTGAGGATACGAAATAGTCATTAAATTGTCGTGCTATCTCTTTAGGGTTTGTGATGTACTTGCCATTTACATTAATCGCACTTATATTCGTTCTGGGAATGTTGGGTTTTAAAGATTTAATGACTTTCCAAGTTGCCTTCGACTTGTTGGCGCTTGTTCCAATAAAATATGAATTCTGCGCTTTCTGAGTTTGATAACGTTCGGATATCTTTTTGAGAAAGTTCTGAATGCAATTTTGGAATCACTATCTCGAGTCAGTCTATATTTCCTAATAAAGATCGTCTTGTTCTACTACAACGCTTAATTCCGCGCGTGATACACTTTGGTCTAGAAACTGGAAATTTTACGTCTGACAATTGGAAAACAGAGATCATACATCAATTTAAAAATATCAAAAAATGAATTAAAACATTTGTTTACGTCATCAGATTCATAAACTTCGGAGAAACTGAGACTGGCACTGGCATTTCTCGTTTATAAACATTTATTATGTTTATAAACGAGATTACAGCAAGGAAAATATCAACCTCTTTCAAGAAATGCCAGTGCCAGTCTCAGTTTCTCCGAAGTTTATGAATCTGATGACGTAAACAAATGTTTTAATTGGTAAGATTAATGGTAAGATACACCTTTGTTGTACCGGGATTTTTTCTTGAGTTGGGCTGTGTGGTCAGATACACCCAGCTCCAAAACCTCGCTTTTGCAGCCTCTTACGTTGTGCAGAAAATTATCTAGACAAGTGCCGCTACTGGGACGTGTTGGTTCATTTATTTCCATTATCAAATCGAGTTTTTGGTCTTCTGGAGAACATCAATGTTAAAGTCGCCACTGATTATTATATTTTTTGTTACTTTTATATTTTATAGCAAAATTGTTGCAATATGTCCGCTAGATTATCAAAGAAAAGATGTACCTTAGTTGGATTAGGAACTCGGTAAATACATAAAATTATAGCGTTATCGTCAGGTATTTCAACTGCACAGCATTCAAACACATTAGAAATGTTATACTTTTTTACAGATTCTATTTCTCTGAAATTAATGTGATTATTAACTAATATGCAAGAACCACCATTACGATTTAGTCTAGTGAAGCTTGTAGCCAAAACAAAATTTGGTATATTCAGAAGTTCAAGGTCACCCTGTTTCATATTATGTTCAGTAAAGCATAGAATACTAACACATGTCCCATTCTTTGAGAGCGTAGGTGTTCTGTCATTAAATCAGCCTTGGGCAACAGTCCGTTAATGTTTTGATGTAATACACATAATGAGTTACACACGAAAAAATCTTGGTTGAGGACATCGGTACAACATGAAGTATAGGAAAGAGGTGAGTTGCAATACAAAAGACATTTTTTCAGTGCTGGCTCATTCGCAGGTTTCTGATTATTCAAATTAACATCAGTTGAAATATATTCTTTAAGATTAGAAAAAAATACTTGAAACGGCATAATTGTTAATACGACCACTTTGAAACATAGTATAAATTTGGGTCAAATAAAGTAGCATAATTGTTAATTTGTATGTCCTGAAATAATAAATTGTTAAACATTTCTACTCTAAAATTATACATTCCGCAATAATAACCATATTTATAAGTAGGTAAACATAATATTACGTTGGTATGCTTTATAAGTGATAAACTTTCACGTAGGATCGTTATTAATTCAAAGTACTTATTCGATTTTTGAAAGTCGTCCTCACCAATAAATATTATGCAACTGCCCTTCATTGTATATCCAGATAGTTTAGCATTAATGTTAGCTAATAAATGTTTTACGCCACAATTTGATAAAATAAAATGACATGTTTGGTGACACGGAAAAGTGTTTTTCTTCCAACTATGCTTTAATTTCATCACAATTACACTAAAAACTCAGTACAAAGCGAGTCTTTAATGCTCTAGAGCAATAAAAATGTATGAAATTTCATTATTGCACAGTTTATTTTTTTTAATCGCACCAAAAGGTGCCAATCTCAATGGATTAGCTCTATTCAGCCAGCCGATATGAATACTTTTTTTTTTACGTACGTATTATTCGTTTCTATCCTACTTGTTCCAAATTTAAAAAATTATTGCAGCTCTCTGATTTAAAAATGAAAGAAATTTAAAAAAGTGATTTGGCGGGAGGGAACTTTGTTAATCTTGCTTGACAATATTTTTGGAAACGATAAAGTGTGATACTATCTGATTTTGAGTGCTTCGGCTTTGAATTAAAATGGAATCATCTAGCGACACATTAACTCCGGAAAACATTCTAGTTGAAGCCGACAGTGTTATAGAAAATCTTTTACCCTTAAAATCTCGAGTACAATACGTAAAATCTTATGAGAAATTTATTGATTGGAAAGATAGAAATGGAGCAAAGTCGTTCTCAGAGAGTGTATTTTTTGGCTTATTTTAGTGAACTATCGAAAAAAATGAAGCCATCTTCGTTGTGGTCCATATACTCAATGCTAAAATCCACTGTTAGCACAAGACACAATGTGCATATCAAAGACTATTCAAAACTCACAGCGTTTTTGAAACGATCATCGGATGGGTTCAAAAGCAAAAAATCTAAAGTTTTTACAGCTCAAAACGTAGAGATGTTTTTAAATAAATCCCCTGATATTTAGCTACAAAGGTATGTTTATCGAAAAAAACAAATATTTTTATTTTACTATATTATTTTTTATTTGAATGTACGAATATACAAACAAAATTATCTATCTTTCCAGGTTGCTCTAATTTTTGGTGCTTGTAGAACCTCTGAATTATTGAATATTACGGTTGACGATATAGAAACTCACGACAACATGTTGCTGATAAAACTTGTTAACACCAAAACGAAAAAAGATCGAACTTTCGTAATTCGCGATGAGTTCGTGAAAGGCGTGGATAAATATCGACTACTTCGTCCAACAGAAACAAGCACGCCGCGGTTCTTCTTGAATTACAAAAATGGTAAATGTACGAAACAAGTTATAGGCAGAAACAAATTTGGAAATTTTCCTAAAGAGATTGCTACATTTCTAAAGCTTCCGAACCCAGAACTCTACACAGGCCATTGCTTCCGTCGAACCTCAGCAACGCTTCTAGCAGATTCCGGCGCAAATTTAACTACACTCAAGCGCCACGGCGCACAGTGGGCCCATACTGAAAATTAGTGGACTTAGGCAACAAAGTTCCTATATCGATGCGATTTTTTTTTATATGACGTGTTATATTATTCCTGACAACTTTTATTCTTATAAAATTTCTTCTAAAGTTGATAGTTTGTCTTGAAAAAAATTAATTAGATTTTTTTGTATGGAGCGAATCACGTTTAATTTTTTTTCTTCAATTGTACTAATATGTTGAGTGTGTGGCGTGAGTATATGATAGCTAGGGTCATTCTCTATCCATGAAAAAAAAATCAGCGCCGGCCATCTGCGGCAGCGCGAGTAATCATTCGGTAAAAAAAAAATGATTTGGAAGAATTTTTTTGTCATTTAAAATAAATTCAAAGCATATTTTTTGTCTCATTTGGCTGTTTTCACCTTCTTTTTAGTTAAATAAATAGTTTTAATAGCGCATACGTACTTATAACTAGTAATTCTGGTAGAGATTTAGTTATTATTGCATGTTATCGGTACAAATGAGTCATCAATCACAATGCAGGTGCTCTGCATTGTGATTGATGACTCATTTGTTTGTGCGCGCATAACTAATGAGTCATCGAAAAATGCTCGTCTCTGATTGGCTGTGTTATTTTTTAACTGCACGTTATCTATTGTTGAATAAATATATCGTAATGTTTCAGGTTATACTAATTTTGTTAATGATAGGTGAAATAATTTAAATTTGTACGGGCAAGTCGTTGATAATTATCTACATAATCAACTGTATGTATATTATTATAGTATAAGTTATCGTACGTATGATCAATATGAAACTGTGAAGTAATTGTAGCCCTGAAAATGGCTGTTTGTCATATTCCTAACCCTGATGGGCTTTTGTGGGAATAATTTAGAGCCGGATCACATTATTTCTTGTTCCAGAAGTGCTAGTGGGTCCGGCAAATTTTCGGACTCTGCTATGAGGCATTCTTCTTCCTCCATAATTTCACTGTCACAGGGAGGCTCAGTAGTCTGTAACAACTGAGTTGCTTCAGGCAACAACTCATTATGAACCTGTTTCATTATTTTAGACCTTATGTAGGATATGTGGGGATCAGAGCTTATTAGAAGTCCATGAAGGATGTCTTCGTTTGTTGCTATTCTCCCCGTTTTCCGAGTGTGCCTCTCCCTGACGTTTCTGAAGTCCTTATTACGGGCTTCCGAAGCTTCTTCAGATAAGGTACCTAAAACGAATAAGTACATACATTTTAATTTCAAAACGCAATCGAGTCAAATAATACATCAAACTATATTTATTTTTTACTTACCGATTGGCAAAACACCAAAGTGGTTACAGATGTCTGCACCGTGCATTAGAAGTTTATGTACACTAACTGGCATGTAGTACCACGAATAGTGTTGCACGTACACATCAGCTGTTTCTCTACAGTATCTTCTAAATTTTTCACAGTCAATGTTTTTGCCTGATGAAGCTTGTAGAATAACGGAAAATCTGAAAATCAGATTTTCGTCAATTCCCGTTATTCTGGAAGATCTTTTGTAATCTTGGAAAAAGCGCCTCGCTGTATTCCCGTCGTTTGTAGTTCCAAAACCCTAAAATGGGAAAACAATACTGTAATATACAATACATAGAGATATAATTCACAAACAACATAAAGAGAGCGAAAATTAAATACATACCTGTTTGACTATATCAATCAGCATTCCAGTTTGCTCACGAAACTCTTGCTGTGTGGTATTTTTTTTAGCTCGTTTCAAAGCCTTATGTTCGCCGCGAGCAGTCCATCGTTGAAAATCCAGATTATAAGATATATGGAGAAGACATTCCATACACCGAATCTTCATATGCAGTGAAGAAATTCCTTGTTTGTAAATTTCTTCACGAAGTGGTTTAGAAGTCAAAGCGTCTAAATTATTCATCTCACTCGGTTTTGCCAAGCAAATGGGACACGTTGCATATGATGGTACTCCAGCAATAATATTGGCCACTTTTCCATCAATCATGGTCATATGCAATTCATGTGATACAATAATATTTCCACACTGTGTAGATATTCGTTCATCAATTTGTTTTTTCATCTCAGACTCTTCAGACTTTATAAAGTCAGCTGTCTCCGAAGTGAAAGTGAACTTCACTGGTCGACAGTACAGAGTTGAGCAAGGTGTGGGGTTCTCCCAAACTAGATTTTCATTCCCAGATGATGGCCTAGTAGACACTAGCCGAAGAGGGACGATGCTTATCATGACTACTGATGAATCGTCGAACTCTGTAGCTGTGTTTGACGTTTTCTGTTTATAGTTACTCTGCGACGAAGAACCATCAAGTCCCCATTTCCAGGTCAACTTGAGTTCTTCATTTTGAGACCTATCAACAGTATTTATATCAAGTAATATCCTCTCCACAGTGTGGTCCAATAGCGCTTGCAATTTAATGTGAGCTCCGTTTTCGGTAATCTCCATACTCTCTTGTGGTGGGTAACATCTTTTATTTACAAGCTTTGGATAAGATGGAAAGGCAGCACAGTTTTCTTCTTTCAGAAATTGTCGAAGAGCTAAGTACTTCCATTTCAAGAGCGCAACTGATGTATAAAGAGCTAAACACTTATCTTCAGAGACAGTACTTAAGCTCTGCTTTTTGAATAGTCTCTCTTCTACTTCGGATAGCGCATCTGGATTACTGGAAAGGTATTCGACCACTTTTGCCAGATTCGTTTTGCCGTTGTCTTTCAATTTTGTTATGTACCAGTGCTGCAACTCTTCCTCGGAATTTTCTTCTACTATGGAAGTAGAACGTCTTTTCTTTTGCTTATTACTTAACTCTTCGAACGGTTTTCTGTGCTCCTTTTCTGTAGATGTTCCCGCTTCCGCAGTACATACTGCAAGAGTAGGAACATGGCAATCTATATCCACAAGCTCAGATAAGGCTGCGTCCGAAAAGCCCATCACACTTCTCAGATCAACACTGTCACAAACAGGCCAGTTGATGTTTTTTTCCAACCACTTGCGATTAATTACACGATTCATAAAAGTTTTTTGATTTCTACTTGACTCTATCCACTTTTTATTTAAATTTACACAAAAAAGTCGACAGAACTCCTTGATTCGGTTCTTGTCTTCTTCAGAAACTTCGGTAGTCAAGACAGAAATGATACTTTCATACAGAAACATATGATTTTTCAGATCACCGCCACTTCTTAATTTCACAAAAAGATCTAGGTTGGTACAAAATCCAGCCATAGTTCTAATGTAAATATAAAAATACAAGTATTTCACTGTGTTCACAAACAAGCGACAAGAGCGAAACTAGATGGACTTAATGAATGTCTTTATATTTATAGTTAGTGTTAATTACTCAAGTAGTGGACATAACAGTGAGTGAAAATTATTCAGCCAATCAGAGACGAGCATTTTTCGATGACTCATTAGTTATGCGCTTAGCCGAGTGCACAAACAAATGAGTCATCAATCACAATGCAGGTGCTACCGATAACATGCAATAATAACTAAATCTCTACCAGAATTACTATTTATAAGTACGTATGCGCTATTAAAACTATTTATTTAACTAAAAAGAAGGTGAAAACAGCCAAATGAGACAAAAAATATGCTTTGAATTTATTTTAAATGACAAAAAAATTCTTCCAAATCATTTTTTTTTACCGAATGATTACTCGCGCTGCCGCAGATGGCCGGCGCAGATTTTTTTTTCATGGATAGAGAATGACCCTAGCTATCATATACTCACGCCACACACTCAACATATTAGTACAATTGAAGAAGAAAAATTAAACGTGATTCGCTCCATACAAAAAAATCTAATTAATTTTTTTCAAGACAAACTATCAACTTTAGAAGAAATTTTATAAGAATAAAAGTTGTCAGGAATAATATAACACGTCATATAAAAAAAAATCGCATCGATATAGGAACTTTGTTGCCTAAGTCCACTAATTTTCAGTATGGGCCCACTGTGCGGCGGCTGGAAATCCGACCAAGTAGCAGAGGGCTATATTGAAGAGTCGGTTGAAAACAAAAGTAAAATTACTTCATGTATTACGGAAGCAATTCATTTAAATCAATCGACATCGCCGCGCCCATCTACTTCCCGTGATAACGACTTCATTGTAACAAATCAGCCAGGCCCATCTACCTCGTCTGATAATATTATTCAGTCCCAAGTTAAACAAACAAATATAAATTTGCCCAACAAAACTCTTAACCTTACGTTTAATAATTGTTCAAATATAACTTTTAATTTCAATAATTATACTTCTATTTTAACTGTTCGATATGAGTTTCTTTTATCTACTATTCCTATAGGTAATAGTTGAAAGAAAAGCAGATTATGCACCTCGCCTTAAGTAATTTATATTGCCCTCGTGCCTGTTAGATTATAGCCCTCGCTTACGCTCGGGCTCTAAATCAGGCACTCGGTGCAATAATAAATTACTTTGGGCTCGATGCAATAATCTACTATTCTGCAATTGATAATATTTTATTTGCTTGGTTGCTACTTATAATGCAGAGCTTGCTCTTTACCTCGATGGTCGGCGTTGTTCTCCTTTGTAACGTTAATTGTTTTGGTTTATTCTGAGGTGTAGCTTGAGTGGAAGTGAATAGCTCTGGAGTTGCGTATCTTGAGTTGTCTGATTTGTGTGATTTATGAATGGTCTGTTTGAGAGGTGTGTGTAATTTCATTTTCCTTTTTGGTGTTACTGTCTCGCTAGCTAGCTTCTTTGGTGTTACTGTCTCGCTAGCTAGCTTCTTTGACGCTTTTTACATTATTTTATATTTATTATTTCCATTGTCTTCCTTAAATCCGTATTTTCAATAGAAAGATTATTTATTTCTTCATGTGCCGCCTGTAGCTGGGTATTTAGTTCACAGATTTGACGTTTGAGTTCTTCCATTTCTTTGTTCTCATCATCCATAATAATATTAGGTACGCTGTTATTTGTGTCGCCATCTATTGACGAATCATTGTAATTACTACATTCTTCGAATGTTTCTATTGCGGGTTCGGAAGTTCGTCGAGCACGCAGAGTAATATTTTCAAAGCAACTCATTTTGTTAAGTTTTTTAGTAGAAAAATTGGTTTAGTAAATAATTAAAAAGTCAAGTTGAAATACGATAAGCGCTTGCCTAGGTTAGTCTGGGTGACAACCCATTATCTAGAGGTTCCTCGAGGCCTCGGAAAACATGTTAAGTCCCGGCTGTCATTTCTAGATTTTTGACAGTCTTATAAATTAGAATAACATGAATGTCTAACAACAGTGACACCATTCTACTAGCTAAAACTAACTGGGTTATGAAGGTTAGATATGCAGCCTCGTCATTTAAAATACAAATTAGTATTCAGCTGTATCCGGTCTGATGGGTGATAACTCTCTATTATCTAAAGCTAGTCTTAAAACACTATGGAGTTTCGTCTTCTTTCAAACAGAAAGCGTAGCCCACATACAAAATCTGGGGGCACATTAATAAAGCGGCACGGCCGTACCATCCTTTTATCGAAACAGTTCAGGCCATTTTCGACCGCCATTTCCTTTAATTTGACCCCTTTTATTATCCCCAGGGTATGTTCATCCCATCGTACGCAGGCTACAACGTCCTCATCCACTTACAGCCCGCACTAGTACCGCACTGCACCGAGCGTGTGGACAGTGCACCCAGACTGCAGACATTGCCGGAACAGCTTAGTGAGGACATCATACCCGTCGTGGAGTTCCATCCCGTTGTCAAGTACTTGGATGAGTTGAGGGTGAGTAGATGCTTTCATATATTCAAAAGCGTTCAGTGAGATATAGAGCGGGCTGTGCTTGAAGTCTCTCTGAGGGATCGGATACGGAACGAGGTGATACGTCAAAGAACCAGAGTTGTCGCCATAGCTCACAGAATAAGTAAGCTGAAGTGGCCATATTAGCCGCCGTAGCTCGCTGAGCTTGACGTGTTCTGAAACCAAGAATTGCCAAACTTAAGTGGCAGAAGGCAGGGCACATTGCTCGCAGAACGGATGGCCGATGGGGTCGAAAAGTTGTGGTGACCGAGAACTGGAAGACGTTGCGTGACCTCCCACTAGGTGGAGCGTGCACCTCGTGAAGGTTGCGGGGATACGTTGGATGCGAGACACAGGTACCGCGAGATGTGGCGACACCAAGGGGGGACCTATGTCCAGCAGTGGACGTCGATTGGCTGAAATGATGATGATCTACTTTGCAGCAAATGTTAGCAGTAGCCCATCAGATACTTCACTACATCAGAGGATCCTCTCTTTTCAATGAATGAGGAACCTTCCACTCTATTTCTTCATACAACGAAATTGATAAAACTGATTTTCATAATTGTGATTTCAGAGCGCATACGGCGAGTTTGCACTGTTCTTCCATGATCTTTATGGCGGAGAAGTGATCGCTGTGCTGTGGAAACCTGATATCAAAGACGATAGAGAGTTTCAGGTATGTCATACTTATAAGTAGGTGAGCAGGGATCGATTTTGTAGTTGCACTTGGGTAATAATAGTCCGGGATCCACCGTCAATTTTTGCACTTGATTACTATCAAACTGGTTTTCCGTGAGTAGGTTCACGAAAACTCGCAATTGTGGTAGGTTAGCAGGGATAAAATATGTTGATTTGATGATTCTCAAAAATTTATTACTAATAGGGTTCTTCTTTGTTAAATCTGATGATAATCATCTAAATTATTCGAAAAAATATTGTTATATAGAAAAAAATGTTGTAATTGTTTTTTCAAATAAATAAAAATTTATGAAAATAAAATGTGTCAAAGATGGGCTTTTGACGTCACTTTCTGGTAAAAAAATTATCACGCTGTGTCGTCAGTCGTCACTAGAGTTTTTTTTTTCATGCAATAATTTTGTTTAATTCCTATGTAATGACTAATATAATATAAAAATAATCATTTATTTATTTAGACAACTAAGATCCATTAGGTTAGTAACAATATTCCTAAAACCTATGTTAGTACTTAAACTAAAGATCCTTGGGTTAGTAACAATATTCTTAACCTATGGTAGTACTTCACTAAAAACAAAGACAGAGTACAGGTGACTAATGACCTCACCAACGGGCTGTCATGCCTCCCGACTATAGCTCTCAGAATGCTGTTAGGGCTGCCACGTTCTGTTCAGCAGCGAGGCCACTTTCTTACGCCGTACCGCATTGAAGCAGTCGGTACGTGCCTCAGCGAACATAGATGACGCGCTACAGAACCGAGGCAGACGCAACAGCACCCTAAACGCGTTGTTGTACTGGATCCGCAGAGCATTGTAGGCCTTTTGGGTGTAGCTGAACCACAGGCTCCCCGAGTACAGTGACATACAATATGCTTTAAACAGCGTTAATTTTACTGCGTTTGTACAACGGAAGAACCGGCGTGCCAACATATTAGCCCGAACCGACAATGCTCTGCGTTCCCTCTCCATATCTGCGTCGTCCCTCAAATCGTCCGTCACCAGGTGGCCAAGGTATTTAAAAGAGTACACCCTTTGCAGCTCCACACCGATACAATACACAAAACAAATGACTGAATGAATGACAACATGTATCAAAATTCCCATTTAAAAACATATTTCCAGATTTCTTTTCTTTAAATTTCGAAGTAAAAAAAAGATAACAATCAAAACCAAACAACGTTGTAAACAAAAACAATAATTTACGTTATCCTGGTTTCGAACCCAGGTTACGTTTTTTAGCGATCTGCCGTAGTAACTATTAGGCCAATTCAGTCTTGTGAAGTTCTAGTTGTAATGTTAGAAGCAATATACAGTATGTTAACTAACAGAGGGTGTTCCCGTTAACCCGCAATAGTATAGCATCCATACTTGCTAAAAAAAAATTACCAACCTGGAAACCCCTTGGTTACGGATATATTGGGGGTCAAAGTTCCAAATTTTTCACAGTTGTTTTCGTAAATTCTAGTTTTTCAGGCTATAACGTTACTTAAATTACCTCCATATGACCCATTAATTATTTAAAGCATCCACTAGCACAACGTTTTAAGAGTGGTACTTTAAGTTTTACCGTAAAATGTGATTTTTGACACCAAAAAAAAAAGTTGTTTCCCAGCAAAAAATTTTGAGTAGGGGTACTTTGATATACAGAATGCTTGGTTGACGGGAACGCCCTCTGTTAGTTAACATACTGTATTAAAGAATTTGAAATTGTATCACAGAATGAGTTTGAAACCAGTTGTGTGTTACTGATGCACGCGGATAGATATTATTCTATCCGCGTGCATCAGTATTTATTTTACTATTCTACCCTAACCTTGGTTATTTTTATTAGTATTCTTGTTTATAAATGCTTATTAGTCTTTCAACCTTAGCGACAACAAGATAATGATTAAAATTACTCTCGCTTTCTCTCGCCCCTGGCGATTATTGTTTATCTAATATTATTATGATAACCCGTGGACAGCGTTGTGGATACTGTTAAAATGAGAATACTGTTAAACTAGTTTTAAGTACTCATAATGTAACTGTTTAGAAAAAAAAAAAAGTAATAAATTTTTGAGAATCATCTAATCAACATATTATTATTCTGTCCAAACGATAGAGAATTTTCGCACAGGAAATTGTTGGGCGTCTCATCAAAACGAAGCTGTTCACAAGGATTCAGCTTGATAGTAATTATTTCTACATCAAGTATCTGTACCACTACTTTTGAGCGTAGGACTGAGATGACGTACCACGTAATTTGTAGGACCATATAACTGTTAAATTATACAGGGTGTCCCAGAACTCAACGTCAAGCCGAAACATCCTGTCACCCCGTTTCGGCTTGACGTTGAGTTCTGGGACACCCTGTATAAATACGAACAAAGTAAAAAAAAATCTGCTGGTTAGTAATAATTTTTGATGACCGATACTATTGGAAAAGGAGGACTCTTTGATCAAACCATACATTTTGTAGGACAAATACTTTTTCGAATAGTTTAGGTGATTATCATCAGATTTAACAAACAAAAAAAAAACAGTAAGTAAGATTTTTTAAGAATCATCAAATCAACATATTTAGTCCCTGCTAACCACAATCGAGATTTTTCGTTCAGGAAATTGTTGGGCGTCTTATCAAAATGAAGCAACTCACGATAAACTAGCTTGATAGTAATCAAATGCAAAAATGGACGGTGGATGGGGAGTATAAGCTGAACTTTTATTACATGAGTACTAAGTTGATTTCGGAATGCAATTTTAAAATGGAAACGCAACTTAGTTTTTAACACAGTTAAGGATTCCAATCGCAAGACATTGTACATTTAAATAAGTAATTTTACTTTTTGTGGTGAGGAAGATTAGTATTATTATCAAGTTGCAGGTTAACCTGGGAAGTACATTTTTTTCAGTTTTAAATGATTAACCGCCGCACTCAGAGAGCTTTAATGATTACTTAGGTCATCACTTAGTAATGGTTTTGACAGTTTTGTCGTACAAAAATATGTCAAACCTTCGAATCGAATAACCCCTCCCGCTCTTGGGCAGAGCGAAAGGGAGTGTCAGACTTTACTGACTAAAAACCACCCATGTTCCTTCTTTGCCCTCTATGTCGAGGCCGCGATAACTAGTGTACAACCCGCGACCCCAACGGGATTCTTCTAACACTTAAAATTACTTAAAAAAAATAGTTTTAGCTTTGAAGAAACCATTGTATATGTATGCGTTGGTTACTGTACCCGCAAAAGCAACCAACAACTAGCATTCATATAATATCTCTTTTTCCTTATTTTTCAGTTAATAAACGCGAACGCACTCAAACCATACAGTTCAAAGGGTGAGACGAAATACAAAGTGAACATCGAAGCGTTAGTGGAAGACTTCAGAATATTAGGCGAAGGACTTGTTAGAGATATTACTGTTAATTGAAATTATGTCTTAGGTACAAGAAATAAAGATTTGTTTTAAGTAAAATAAGAATGGTTTTTTTAATAATTAATAGCCCTTCACATGAACCGGTTTCACTGTTTCGTGCTTGCACGTTTTATAACTGAACGTTCAGGATTCCGTTTCTAAGTAAAATAATAATGGTTTTTTCAATAATTAATATCCCTTCACATCAACCGGTTTCACTGTTTCATGCTTAAACGATTTAAAACTGAACTTTCAGGATTCCGTAGCCGAATGGCAAAAAACGGAACCCTTATAGATTCGTCATGTCTGTCTGTCGTTATGAACGTCTGTATGTAACAGCTACTTTATTCGGAAACTATTAATACTAAACAGTTGAAACTAGGTAGGTAGATGTATTCTGTGAATTGCTTTTTTTGGGGGGTTGGGAAATCATCAAATAACCCCTCCCGCTCTTGGGTTGAGCGAAAGGGAGTGTCAGACTTCTACTGACTAAAAACCACCGCAGGGACCGGGACCGCCGGGTGCCGGGGCCGTGGTATCTCTTTCGAAAAACCCGCAATCTCGACGATTTTTTTTTATGCCTATACATAACGTCGCTGCACCTAACAAGTTCTCTATGTGATTTTTGTAAGGTTTTAGGATACAACAATAAACGTGTTATTGAATAAATAAACGGAAACACTGTAAAATTGTTAATGTATACGGAATCGGTTTATTTTTTTAGTTCGAATATTACATAAGCCTCCTTTAGGGCTAAGATGCAGTCGGGTAAAAAGAGGTTTATCGAGACTGAAATGGAGATAGTGTTTAGTGAAGTGTTCAAAAACCTAAATAATGCACATAATTATTGTTTTTTTTTCCGTGGAGTTACACAAATACATTTTGAATACATGAATCGGTTAAGTAACAAAAACACTACTTTAGAATAAAAAAAAACTATATTTGTATTCAAGCTAAAAACTATTTACTAAGTATAAATTATAATATTCTGCTTTTTCGGTGTACTACAAAGACATTAAATGGTTAAAACACATTGTGAAATATTGTGCGTATGTCTAATCATATTATTGATTTACATAGCCAAAAACCACTTATTCAATTATCGAGCTTATCTCTATGTATTTAACTTGATTTTAAAAACAAAAAGTTCACAACTTTTTGTTGCAAATGAAATTGGCCCTTGTTTTGATATTGTTTTTTTTTTTAAATATAAATCTTAGATTCTGAATTCATAAGATACAATGATCTTTTGGTGATAATTATTAATTCCTAAAATTGACTTAAAAAAAGCTATCGGCGATTTTTAGACTAAAAATCATCAATTTCTAATTCAAATATAAATAATAATAATAATAGAATGTTACAAGAATCTTTCGGCATTCAAAAAAACCTATACAGACAGGCACTGTTAGTAAGCATCCATGAAATTATTTTCAAAAACAAGATGACAGCGATTAGTTTCAATTTCCGCCACTAACAAAAGATCCTTGTTCAACTTTGGAGTTATTGAACTTTAACAAAGTAAGGCAGAGTATCGAGCGGCGCGGGGTAGTTCCGTATCCAGTCGCCGCCGCGCACCGGCCGCGCCGGGTCCCCCTGCTGCAGCCAACTGCCCGCTGGCAGGTACACGTCCCGCTCCCGAGCGCCGCGCTCTATCACTGGGGCCACTAGGATGTTCTCGCCGAGGAGATATTCTGGGAACGGAATACACGGAAATACATTTACAAGAAACAGTTGATAAATGACTACTCAGTTTTGAAGTAAAACATTAGAGTAAGATCCCAGGGCCGCCAGACGTCACTATTTTCTGACGAAGGAAATGTGGACGATTGAGTAGTGTTAGTATGTTCTAAACGAATGAACGCATGCCTACCTGCTAGCGTGCTTAGGCGGCCAATTTTCAGGTATCAGGTAATCAAGGTACATAAAAACATTACTTTCCTCACGTATTTTCTCAAAACTGATTTTTACCTATATTGTAGGCATTATCCTTAAAAAGCCGTTAACCAAACAGGATTGATGGATAAGAACTCACGAAAGAGAATCCAAGCAGGCCGTCTGGGCATTTTCGACTGGATTCTGTACCCAATATTCTCTTGAAAGTTGTTCCCATCCGGTTGTTTTATAAATTTAAATAGGTAACTTTAGCAAATTAGACATACCATCAGAAATATCATGCGCCTCAGTATCATTGGGCGCTATCCACCAGACGGGTGGGTTGACCGGCGCTCCGTGGGTGACCGCTCGCTTGCACGCCGCGATGATAGCCGGCGCGTACTGAGCGTGCAGGTCCACGTACTTCCTGCTTATAGCCACCGTCTGTAGGAGAGAAAGAACATGAGTAGGTTTTATTCAGTACAAGTCTTACGCTCCCTTGTGCTTCCGGGAGGGATCATTTGATGATAACCCACCCGGAAAAAAGGCAATTATTGAAAAAGTTGGTGTTACTTCAGAAGTCCCCCAAAATATATAAAATAAACCCAGTTTCGCTTGTGGTTTCCCTGTATAAAACACGACACTCGAGAGATGATGTAGCTTTCTATAAGTGGAAGTATGGTGTAAAAAAGTTCGCAATGACGAATAACGCGGTCATCTTACACCTAGTGCATAGAAGAAGATAGAAAGACTTACTTCATTATCAAACTCCCAAGGCACATAAGAGAACTGCATGCTCGGCATGAAGGTATTTGCCTGGAGCCACCTTATGAACAGCTCCTTGGTCGGGGGCTCATTATACCCGTTACCCCCGATCATGTCGGGCAGCACCAACGGGTAACCATTCATGTTCATCTGTAGCAGCGTCGTGATGAGGGTTGGAAGACCGTTCTCGAAGGTCCAGTAGGTGTCCTTGTCTATCATTCGAATGAAGACGGGCAGGTCTTGGGTTCTGAAGACAATATGTGGCAAAGTGTGTGAGATTAGCATTCTTGGATTGAACTAGAGGATGTTTCGGTTCACCTTTCAAAATTATAAGTATCAATATGGATGGGTATAAGTTTGGAGGAAGAAACTATCGATAGACTGAAGTAAGTTGTATGGCAATCATACCTGTATCCAACCCTTACTTCCACGAGGGGTCCGAATTGTGCGACAGTCCTCACATAGTCAGCTGATATCACTCCCGGCTGGTCTCTTATATCACCTTGTAACACTGGAATCTACAACATTAAAATAACATGAGACGAAAACTTCGAAATAAATTGGAATCAGGAACTTATAGTTGCTAGAAATATTGCAGCTGCTTGATGAAACCGTTAAAAAACGGGATTAAAGCTAAAACATAACTCGTCTCCTGTAAAATCCGAAAAGTTAGAAAGAGGTAACAGAAGTATATTATGCCCACGTTTTGCCAGTAATGCACGATGAGGATGAGCCTATTCCCATCAACCAGACTCATATTTGGACTCCGGGCTACTACCGTGAATTTGGCTTCTTATTAAAAAAAATCAACACCCCTTTGAAATGAAATTTAAGACCTCTCGTGCTCATCCCCAGTCTTTAGGGGCAGTAGACTTGAGTAGACCAACGAGGCACTCAAAGCTACTGTGTCCTTAATTAACTCCAAAAGTAATAAAATGTAACCCTTACTTGTGGTGACCAGCTGGATTCTCCAGCATCAAACTTAAAACTGTCGATTCCCGAAGTATTCTTGAGGAGATGCACTCTGTCCAGGTACCACTGCCTTGCAGCAGGCTTGGTGAAGTCGATGTAGGACGTGGTCGTCTCGTTGTCATTCCACCAGCTGGTCTCCACTGAGCCGTATTCTGAGGCCACTAGAAAGCTTGAAAGGAAGAAGTAGTAGACTTGTGATAAATTGTAGACTCTCTGACAGAAGCTTCTAAGGATCAGCGAAATTGGTGCCGACAATTAAATAGCGAACACTGAATACTGATAGATACTTCAGTATTTGTATGGGGTGTGTCTAAAGCCACAGATGCAATTTTTCCGTATTGGTTTGCTGCTCGTCTGCCGACTATGAAAATGCATTATTGGGTGGAACTTGTTGTGAATATGTATTTCATTTCAAACTTACCCTTTGGCTTTAGCTTCCGAGTACCAAGGCTCGCATCCTTTATTAATAAATGGATGCGTCCACAACGTCACTCTATAACCTTTCGCCCTCAAAATATCCATCGTATTCCTCACGTTCGGGAACCTTTGGAGATCCACCGTCTGTGACCCGTAGCATGTCTCCCAACGATCATCTATCTCGAGCTGACTGTTTGGGAACCCGTGACTTGTGATTTCATCAGCAAATTGCAGTACTGTGTTATGGTTCACGTCCCTCTTATACCTTGCCCAAGTCGACCAAACCGGGTATGTAATCATTCTCTCATCAGGAATCCCTGTTGGCTTCTCCAAGTACTTTTCCACAGCATACTCATGGGCCTTTCTAACATCTTCGAAGATTCCTATCGCGTAGATCAGGTCAGTTTTGGCTCTTTTGCTGGAGTATGGGGATTTAATTTGTGCGATGAAGCATGCTGCGTTCTTCTCTAAGTCGTTCTGGTCTACGAACAAGGGGACTTTTTTGTCGAAGTAGTAGAAGATGCCTTCGGAGTTGAGCCAGTAGGGCTCTGCCACGCCGCAGTTATCGGCCTCTTTGGTGACGTAGGAGTAGTTCGGAAGGACCAGGCGTTCTATTGGCCAGTACTGACGCTTCTGTTGTGGTCCGCCGTACCAGTGGTTTGACCCTGCAAGAAGACATTTATGAAGTTATGAAAATAAGCTATGGCTCAACGGCTATTGTAAATCATTTTATAGAATAATGGCTCGAATAGAATGTGACTTGATTACATGTCTATTTAACTTCATAATTTTTCTTTTACCTATTTAGACAAAGCCATTGCCTTATTACGCAAATAAAGTATTGTGTACAATAATACGGGACAAGGGGAGATAAACCGTTGTAAATGTAATTTATCGTTGATAGGTGATACATACGTAATGAAAGATAAACCAATGGGAACTTGGCTTTAATTAACTATTTTCACAAGCCATAGAAATAATAAGTATTTTAGTAAATTGACAACAATAATCAGATGTGACAACTGACATTACAAAGAATAAGAAATACATCAGCCAGCTAGTAAGGAGATTATATATCATTCACCCCCTCCATGTTTTCTTGATCGAGGAAGTAATCATTAAGACGAATTGGGAGTTTCCTTAACCTTGCTGATCTACGAACGGCCTGAGGTAGTTCGGCACTGTTGTTATTTGCTTCAGGAGTTCTAAAGATTTCTTCTTCATCATTTTCATCATCGTTTGAATCATTTCTGTTTTCGGTATTTGGACAACTTATCTCGGATTCATCCACCAACGTAACAGGAAGCGGTGCCAAATGCCTGTTAGACACCGTCGATTCCTGGCCATTGCTGCGTCTCACGTACGAGTAACTTGGGTTACTATGCAGGAGCTCAACTTCCTCCACATAGGGATCGGTTTTAGAACCTCGTACATATTTTTTTAACAATACTGGACCTGGAACAAGCCACGATGGAAGGGATTCTCCAACAGGTGTTCTTCGAGGAAAGTTAAATAGTCTCTCATGTGGAGTGGCATTTATCGATGTGCACAAAAGTGAGCGTACGCAGTGTAGTGACGGTTTTAAAGCTTGCTCCCAGTTTTCAATGGGTAGATTTTTTGAACGTAGGTAAAGTTGTATTGTTCTCCAGAGCGTTCCGTTCAATCTTTTTCTACCTGGCCGTTTCCTTGTGGGTTATACGGCGTTGTGCGAGAAGACGCAATGTTACAATTTCGTAAGAAGGTTTGCAGATCTTCTGACATGAAGGAAGCACCTCGGTCACTGTGTATATACAGGGGTTGACCAAATTCAAAGAAAATATTTCTGAGACAGTGTATGATAGTCGCGGAGGTCATGTCCGCGCAAGGATAGGCAAACGGATACCGTGAAAATTCATCTATTATCGTGAGTATATACTTGTTCTTAGTATTTGATGGCAAAGGACCTTTAAAATCAATATTCAGTCGCTCAAAAGCTGATGTAGCTTTAATAAGTGTTCCCTTGGATTTTGCGAAACGTGGCTTAATTTCTGCGCATATGGGACATGAGGCAGTCATTTGCTTAATATCATTGATAGAGTAGGGCATATTTTTCTGCCTGATCCAGTGATACATTCTAGTTATTCCTGGATGAGAAAGGGCATCATGTAATTCATATAACTTGTTGTTACTCATGGATGCGCAAACTCTCGAGATGGCATCAGCAGCGACATTTTCTTTACCGGGTCGATAAATTATGTCATACTTGTAGCATGAAAGTTCTAGTCTCCATCTTTCGAATTTGTCGTTCTTTATTTTGCTTGTATGAGTTTGGCTAAATATGTGGCTCACAGATTTCTGATCTGTGATAAGAATAAAATGTCTATTCAGTAGATAATGCCGCCATTTCCTGAGACTTTCAACGATAGCACAAGCTTCCTTTTCTACAGAAGCATGCTTGCGTTCACTGTCTGATAGTGTTCTTGAAAAGAATGCAACGGGGCGACCTTTTTGGGAAAGCGTCGCGGCTAAAGCAAACTCGGAAGCATCTGTTTCAACTGTTAATATTTCAGTTTCATCAATAGCAACCAATGCTGCCTTCTGAATGTCTGCTTTTAGTTGCTGAAAGCTGTTTTGCGCAGTCTCATTAAGAGGAAAGTGGGTTGCATTAATTAACGGTTGGATCTTCTCAGAAAATTTGTTGACCCATTTGGCGTAGTGGGCAAACAGCCCTTGTGCTCTCTTAAGTTCAGCGGTATTAGATGGTAGCGGCAAATTTATAAGAGGAACAAGTCGATCTCTATCAGGCTCAATCATATTATTTGTGATCGTGTAACCCAGGAGGCTTATCATACTTTTACTAAACTTACATTTTTGCTCATTTAACGTTAGTTTGTATTTCTTCACTGCGTCCATAAATTGTCGCAAATTGATATCGTGTTCTTCCTTGTTTTTGCCACAGACAGTAACGTCGTCAAGATACGCAAAGATTCCTTGTAGTTTTTCCTTATCGATAATATATTCAAGAGTTCGTTGAAAGGCGGCTACACCATTGGTGACACCAAATGGTATTCTCGTGAATTGATAAAGTTTTCCACAAGCTTCGAACGCAGTAAATTTTCTTTCTCTTTGTAGTATCGGTACCTGATGATATGCGCTCTTCAAATCGATCTGGCTAAAGTAATTAAATTTAGCTACCTTTGATACAATCAATTCTATGTTAGGAAGTGGGTATGCGTCCAGACATGTAAACCTATTGATAGTTCTGGAGTAATCGACGACCATGCGCTTTCGATGTCCTCCACCACCAGTTACCAGAACCTGAGCGCGCCATGGAGATATGCTTGATTCTATTATACCATCTTTTAAGAGTTTTGCTATTTCTATTTTAATAAATTCTTCATCTTCTTTGTTATGGCGTCTAGATTTAATAGCAACAGGAGTTAAGTCTTCAGACAGGTGTGTAAAAATGGTGGCTGGTGGTACAGAAGCTTCTATCACACAGATTTGGAGAGCCTCTCTAGTACCTCCAAATTGAAATTCTAGTTTAGAATGATCTTTCAAAATATCATGCCCAATTATAACATCTGCGCATAAGTTGTTCACTATGAAAAGAGGACGAAGAGTTAATTAAATTGATACATCGTAATGAAAGATAAACCAATGGGAACTTGGCTTTAATTAACTATTTTCACATCTTTCAAAATATCATGCCCAATTATAACATCTGCGCATAAGTTGTTCACTATTAAAAGAGGACGAAGAGTTAATTAAATTGATACATACGTAATGAAAGATAAACCAATGGGAACTTGGCTTTAATTAACTATTTTCACAAGCCATAGAAATAATAAGTATTTTAGTAAATTGACAACAATAATCAGATGTGACAACTGACATTACAAAGAATAAGAAATACATCAGCCAGCTAGTAAGGAGATTATATATCAATAGGTTTCTTGGTTTCAAAGGCCAAAAATATATTCTGACTTCCTTACCAAGATTGACACAATCCTCCAGGCCAACCCCCTTAGGTGCCTCCCAAGTGAAGGTGATGATGTATCCGTTGCGGTCACCCACAATCTCCTCGCTGCTGATCCTGACAGTAGTGTCGTTGGCGAACTGGATCACCACGTCACCATCTTGTACCACGTCCTTGATGGCACCGGTGCGACGCCCCACCACAGCTATCACTTCTGATAGACCCTCTGGAGTGAGAAATACATGAACTCTGAAGCTGTGGCAATAACGAGACAAGGGAAACACAGGATTGAATGAACAATGGTGCATAATTATGCCCAAATTCAAGCGATGCTATGGTGTAAGTGATGTGGAGTGTTCTCAAGTTTATACTTATGACCCCAATTTATTTAATTTAGTAGTCAATAGGCTTCTTTTGGGTTCGCTCGTTCAATGGTTCGCTCGACCTCATTTCTGTCTTAGGACAAAATTGAAGTCATAGGTAGGCCCCTTGCAATAGGTAAGAGTGGAGGGTGGTCTTTGCCCTAAAGTGGGTCAGAGGACGATATGAAAAAAAAGTCACACTTACTTCTGTCCAAAATAACATTGAATCCTCCCAAGGGGTTGTTCGCAATCTCTGCCTTAACGTTGGGCGAGTCCAGGATGCAGATGTCGACGGCTTGCGCACACGCAAATAGCGCGACGAATACACCTGTGGGTAACGAGCTAGAATCAACAGTGGCGACCACTAGAAAACAACTCAGACACATCTTGGCTATGTGTCTCGAGTATCGAAAACAAATCTGATAGGGATGCGAATAAAGTGGGGTTGTGTGTTATCATCATCATCATTTCAGCCGAAAGACGTCCACTGTTGGACATAGGTCTCCCCCAAGTGTCGCCACATTGACCGGTCCCGTGCGTCTCCATCCACCTGAGTCGCATCTAGGAGGTGCGACTCAGGTGCTCTCTGTAACGTTCACCAATGAGTTGGTGAACGTTATGAGTTGCATCTTATGCTCACAATTTAAAACTACCGAATCGATTTTGACGAAAGAAAGAGGTACAATATACATGTCCCAGATAACAGGCGCTTAAACGTCCGGTAATTTATTGAACCTCAGTACCTACAGATGCAAACGTGCGAATTGCAAAAGTAATTTTCATAACGGAAAACAAACACTTCGATGCCGATGGCAGTGGCAATGAAGTTGTGGTTTTTATTTTAATCGTCGCTCATCGTTTTATTTGGAATTTCTATAGGAAAAGTATAAAAAAATAAGGAACATCCATTGGTTTTAATAATATGTTTGCAGTATAAAAGTAAAGTTGCGTGAGGCGATCTAGTAATGAGCTCATTTTTTGCGCCATTGTCAACTTGTAATCGTTGTGACATATAATTATGTTTTTCTTTGTAGGTACTATAATAGAGCGGTTAAATTTTATGCCATTAAAGTAATACTCATGCCTCTTGGAACTAAATCGTTTGTTTTTATAGACACGGATTTTGAATCGGTGAAGGAACACATCGTGAGGAAACCGGCTGTCTTAGAATCAAAAAATTCGAAGACATGTGACATCTACCAACACGCACTGGGTCTCAGTGGTTGATTATAGCCCATCCCTCTCCCCTGAGTCCCTGCAGTGGGAACATTATAGGCTGATGATGATGATGACCTACCGTGAGAGGTCTTTCGCTGTTTTTTTATCGTAACTCTGACAACATCAACCTAACCTTTTTATAACGAAAAGAGTACCCGCATAGGAGTTTCAGTCAGGTTATTTTTCAGGGTCAGGTGAAAAGCCTTAGAGTAAAGGTTATGCCATATTTTAGGGTTGGTCAGCCTTAACCGCTCCACGCACAGAGATAATTTTTGTACATAGGTAAATAAATATGCAAGACATTGACGGAGTTATCTCCCCTTGGTCATGCTTTATCTATTTTATTCTGGATAATCAGCATCCAGTTGGGTAGGTCCAACTTTGAGAAAGAGGTCAATCGTCGAATCCGAATAGGCTGGGCAGCGTTTGGGAAGCTGAGTAATATCTTCTCGCCCAACTTAGCACTGTGTCTCAAGACGAAAGTCTATGATCAGTGTGCGTTGCCAGTGATTACATACGGGACCGAAACGAGGTCGCTCATAATGGGCCTCATCAGAAAGCTCAAAGTCACCCAAAGGGCAATGGAAAGAGCTATGCTCGGAGTTTCCTTGCGTGATCGAATCAGGAATGAGGAAATCCGCATGAGAACGGATGGCCGATGGGGCCGGAAAGTTCTGGAGTGGCGACCGCGAACCGGAAGACGTTGCATTGCAAGGCCTCCCACTAGGTGGACCAATGACCTGGTGAAGGTTGCGGATGCGAGACCCACCACTGCTATCATTTTTTTGTTCTAGACCATACCTGGGAACGCCCTAGTTACGGAGATATTGGGGGTCAAAGTTCCAAATTTCGAAAAATCGCCTTCATTCACTCCAGCAGTAAATGATAAAATAAATAACGGTGACTGATTCGTTTCCTTGAAATTAACGTAAATAAAATGACATTGGGTGGAAAAAGAAGTCACAAAAATGTAAGGCGGAGATTTTTAACAATAGCTATATCTTGGTCCTGTCCGGTGAACAATCAGTAGGTGGTGCTGTTTTACTATTTTTAGGTTGATTGACTGTACCTAATGCTGAGTATGCACATTTGCTTACAAACACAGACTAACACCGGATTTAAGATAAATGATATTTAAATAATGCTCATACAGGGAGTAAATGGACCCTTCACACATACGTCAACCAAGCATTCTGTACATCAAACTAAGTACCCTTAACCTTAACCTTACCCCAATATCTCCGTAACTAAGGGGGTTCCCAGGTATGGTCCCCAGGTAAAAAAAATATCGCAGTGGTGGGGAGAACAAGTGCCCTTCGTTTGCGTTAAGGGTCCTTTTACACCCTTTATATTATAAAGTTAAGTTTACTGTACTGTTAATAGTCTCGGAAAACGTTAACTAAAATTTTAATTTTCAGGACTTTTTTAGTCATTATTTCGAAATGCATTGATGGTTCTAGTAACAACTACACCATATGGAAACGGAATGGTTCAAAGGTACTTACAGCACAAGTAGACGGCCATCTCGCCGGCAGGACACAGATCGACTGGTCCAGTGAGACAAGCAAGCAGTTATTAAGGCACACACAACTGTCGCAGTGTCCACACGGCTATTATCGCTCAACAATAGCAATCAGTAATCTTCGCTCATTTCCATTGCATTTGCATGTTTCTTAGTTTTCTTAATCTGATAGCTTTGGAGATCCGTTTAAGATCATGTTTAGATAAGTGTCCTTGGGTTGCGGATCCTAGTTTGACGAGGACACTTGGCTACTTATCACTTATCACCATGACTGCCTTATTGGTGTAGTGATCGCAAGCGCGACTGCTATGAGTCCTGAGTTCGTATACTTCGAATCCCAGGTCAGGCTAAGTGTAAAGCTGGCTTTTTACTATGGGATGTAATATATATTACATCTTGAGCTATGTTTTTAGTCCCGCGTTTGAGATTTAATATATAATATAGCACAGTGTGAACGTCGCTCGGTCGCGTACAAAATGTATGACGAGCGATAAAATATTATATCTCAAGATGTAATATTTTAACTTGGCTTTATTGGGTTTTTCCATCATGAATTTTTCAGTAGCAGCCGCGGAGTCTGGATTTGTGCCCAGTTGATGGCAATAGGGTCGCCCCATGGACATGGGACTTAAACAAAACTGGCTAAATATGGGAGGATGGTATGATATGTGTAAAAGAATTTTGATTTGAGTCTTGACTTAGGTATATTTTGACTTGTATCTTGGGCATACTGGAGGAGCTCGTGGTTTAATTATAACTGCCGCTCGGGTCGGTAGTTTCCTTCGTGTCTCGGAAAGCACGTTAACCTTTTGAACGCCAGAGCATAAACGAATTGCGCTCTGTCGCTCTGCGCATCCCAGGCCAAGGCATAAAAATCTGCCCGTCGTCGGGGCTGTGGGATGTTGTAAGAGATACCGGTAAAAGGGCTAAGAAGGAACATGGGTTGTTTTTAGTCAGTAGAAGTCTGACACTCCCTTTCGCTAGGTCCAAGGAGAGGTAGTTACAAAGATTAAAAAAAAACTGTTTTTTGTCGGCTATAGACGACCGTGGCGATCAAAAGTTAAGCTGTTGGTCCCGGCTGCCATGTATATACATATATCTTTGGCAGTCGTTACAGGTAGTCAGTGACCTGAAAGTCTGACAACCAGTCTTGCCAAAGGGTACCGTATTACCGAGTATTAACTGGGTTTTGGAGGTCAGATAGGCAGTCGCTCCATGTCAAATACTAGAACTCAGCTGCATCCGGTTAGGCTGGAAGCCGACCCCAACATAGTTGGGACAAGGCTAGGCAGATGATGATCTTGGACATACTTACTGCGTAATGTGTTACTTTTTTGAATCAAGAAACATTAATATATTATATAATATCTAAGATAGCCCACTATCCTCTTCATAAGTAAATAAAACAATTACCACCCTCTATAAGTGCGTGATGAACGATAAATTAACAGTTAAACGCTGTACATAGAATTATCATAAAATGCATTTATAGATGTATCTCGACGGAAACTGTTAAATTGTTCTTTGACACATTGAAAACGTTTAACAAGCAAAAACTGTACATCTGATATGAGAATTATTAGATTCTGGATCTCTGTAAAGCTATTGTTACTTTTTCTGGTGCTGTTCCACGAACGATGGGGCACTTAATATTGTGTCCTGCGTGTCCTGATATTTATTTACTACAGGAACTGATAGACGCTACCTGAAGCGCCAAACTAGTACCTCAATTCTGGGCCGATACAATTTAGATCGTTACCGACACGCTAAGAAATAACACAGCTCAAAACAAGTGTGAGCTTATAACTGCTGGCTCATAGCTTGGCCTTCTCTCTGCGAGTGGTTCTAATATTTCTTCAAATCAAATCAAATCAAATAATTTATTCGCATAATATGGGTAAAAAGATGGTACATAGAGCATTATATAATACTACAGTAAAGATCCTCATATTAACCATTTCTGGTATGCAAAACTTAAAACTACAGAGGTAGGTAAGTACACATTACATTTTGGACTACATACTAACTTAACTAGTTATTATTGCACAGATAAGAATATAGTACGGCGCTACACTAATTTTCTATTCTTATAACTAAGGTATTCCTGGGTCGTGTAGAAACATTGATTGACTAACCAGGCGTACAATTTTTTCCGGAATAATGGAATAGATCTAAGTTCTTTCAGTTCATTAGGCAATTTGTTAAATAATTTAATTGACATCGGGTAACAATTTCTTCTATAGAGATCAGAATTTATGTTCGGCAAGGGAAAACTATTAGGATATCGGGTATTAAAATTACAGTAATCACCAAAGGATTTGTATAGATATCTACTGATGTGTTTTGACGAAATTACATGATTCAAATATATACATGGATGGTGCTGTTAGTAAATTAAGCTTTTGGAACAATGGTTTGCATGAAGTCAAAGAATCAACATTACAAAGTGCGCGAATGCACTGTTTTTGAGCCAAGAATACTCTATTAAATTCCACGGAGCCACCCCATATTAGAATACCATATCGTAGGTTGGAGGCTACATATCCGTGATAAGCTTGTAAAGCTGTTTTTTGACTGGATATACGCGTGAGACGCCAAAGAGCGTAAACATATTTGTTAATTTTTTTGCAGATTTTATTTATGTGTAATTTCCATGAGATCTGACTATCTAATGACATTCCAAGGAAAACTATGTTATCAGATTGTGCTATATAATTGTTATCGTATGAAATTGTTAATTTGTAGTTACATTGTTTTCTATTGTAAAATTGAATTATTTTAGTTTTGTCTATATTAACTTTTAAATTATTACGTTCTAGCCATTTGATAATGCTTCGAACAGCTTCGTTAACTTCTTTATTGTAGTTATCAAATGAAGTATTAGGTTTATGTGGAATTACTAGTGATATATCATCTGCAAAAAGGGTACAATGATGATTTGTCACGTTAGGCAAATCGTTGATGTAGAGTAGGAATAGAAGGGGACCTAATATGCTTCCTTGTGGGACTCCGACTCTGTTAAAGTCGAGTTTAGATTTATATGCAGATTCTATATTCTCGTTATTAATGTTGTTGATTTCTACATATTGTTGCCTATTTGTGAGGTAACTTTGTAACCATTTATGTGCTATACCGCGAATCCCGTAAGTATAGGCTTTTTGGAGTAAAATATCATGATCAACAAAATCAAACGCTTTGCTCATGTCGAAAAACACAGCGCAGGTGTTTCAAAAATAAAGAGTCAAATTAAAAATAAAAAGAATTTGATTAAGAAAGTTTTATTTATAAGTCAAACGATTCTTTATTTAAGACGCCTTAAATTGAAATGCTTTCATTTAATTAAATAATTATTTACAACGTACATTTCTGTTTTAATTTATTTGTAAAGTATAAAATAAGAAGAAAATAAGAATACAAACTGGGCCGAACCTAATTAAATTCTTAATGGTTCAGGAGGATGGTGACGATTTTTCCTTTTTAGCGCTTTGGCTCTTCATGGTTTCTACTGGAAACAGCATAACAGCAGCCATATGCCTCTATTGAAGAATATTAACAATAACTGCCGCAATTACCAGGATAGCAGAAAACACAGGAGCAACAGAACTGCTAGCAACGAAAAAGGGCAACACGTTAAGTGGTGCAGAGTAGTTGGTTAACATGGTGGGACCAGTGATGACTTTGGTGGGGTCACCCTGTTCCCACCAGGTGCCTGCCGGAATGTAGATGTCGCGACTCCTGGCGCCCTCCACCACTACAGGAGCAACCAGGATCGTCTCGCCGAGAAGGTATTCTGGAAGAACAAAATCTTTATAAAACTCAAGTTTTAAATAGAAAATATTAGATGCTCCTCCTATTGTGATCATAATGCGTACAAATCTTGAATCTAACGGCTAAATTGAATACAGTCAGTTAGGTGTAGAACTGTTAAGAGTAAACAGCATAGTAGGTATGTGACTGCTCTGACTGTAAGCTATTGGTCGCAAGTTCTATCCCCAGTGCTGATTTCACTTTTTGGCTGCGGGTTGTTCGACAGAGATACCGCGGCCTCGGCACAAAGGGCTAAGAAGGAACATGGGTAGTTTTTTGTCAGTAGAAGTCTGACACTCCCTTCCGCTCTGTTATTTGATGATTACCCACCCCCCAAAAAAAAGGTGTAGGTATATAATTAATTTCTCTTAGAAGATTGCAGTTATCGGTATTAAATATCTTCAGACGCATGGCTAAATTTGGAACTATCGCTGCCGTTTCGTTTCAACGACAACAAATTACAATATGTTTTTATTTATTACAAGATTCCTTACAGCCTCTTTGCCTCTGAATGACTTTGAAAGAGGGTTCTTTCAAAGTCTTTCAGGGGCAAAAAGGCACTTGAAGAGAAAGAAAGAAAGAAAGAAAATTTATTTATTTGTCGCAGAAACGTACCGAGCATACAGGAAAAAAACATTACACAAACAACGCCTAACAGATATAAAGATATCTACACTTACCATCCCAAATGCCATGAGCCGTGGTGTCGTTGGGTGAGATCCACCAGATAGGCATATTGACTGGGGACCCGTCGGATACCGCCTTCTTGCAGGCTTCGATGATTTGAGGAGTATACTTCTCGTGGAGAGTTACGAACGTCTTGCTTATGGCGATGGTCTGAGAAGTACAAGAACAGGAAGTCAAAGAATAAGGAATCGGACAAAAAAATAACTTTTTTTTTTTTTTTAATGTTTATTATATCGTTGTTACAAATAAATCCTTAATCTAACTTTTCATTCATAATAAATGAAACAAGTTATATTTCAACATGGATATAAAACAGAGGTCCCCAAACTAGGCTGTGCCTTTATCTTGGGGGCCAGACTTGCGTTAACTTTAAAATAGATACTAGGTATTGTCAAGGAACAATAAAGAAAGTATGCTTGCGTGTTCGCGTGTGTGTTGTGTGTGTGTATGTATGTGTGGGTGTGTGTATTTGTGTAAATATTTTGGTGTACTTTAGTTAACTTAAAATTTCTTCCGTCTCTTCATACGATAGGTTGGCTAACCATTTTAATAAAGTTTTTTTGCATGAAAAGTTGTTCAAGTCTTGAATGTTGCAGCCTTTAATAATTGTATTGTAAATATGGATATGTGAGTAGAATGGGCATCGTCTGGCTAACAGGCTATTTGCTTCCGGAGGCGGAATGTAGAGGACGCGTTTCGAGATAAGTTTTTTGTAGTCAGATCTGTTTTTTAGGGTTTTATGTACATGTAGGGTTGCTTTTATAATAAATAATTACCGTACCCTTAAGACATCAAACTCCTTATAAATAAGATCGCAGAATTTTAAAGGGAGTACAGTTACGTAGTTTTTTCATAACATGCATATATCAGCTTTCTAACGCGACCAGAGCAAGTGTATGTGAGATTTGAATGAGATGTTGTCGTCTATTGTGATGCCAAGGTATTTAATTGAGGCAGTGTGATCTATGACTAGGCAAGAACAGTGTGCAAGCGGTGTCTGGTAACTGCAGCATGTGTGGTATTTAAGTACAAGATGACGTGGAGGTCTAGAATCTATTGTTTTCGAGAAGGATAAGAATTTAGTTTTTTTTTATATTTAGAGTCAGGAGATTTGCGTCAAGAGCCTTAGAGACAGTTAATAGTCCGATCTCGGCATGGCGGTATACTTGTTCTGGGTTGGCTAACCATTTTAATAAAGTTTTTTTGCATGAAAAGTTGTTCAAGTCTTGAATGTTGCAGCCTTTAATAATTGTATTGTAAATATGGATATGTGAGTAGAATGGGCATCGTCTGGCTAACAGGCTATTTGCTTCCGGAGGCGGAATGTAGAGGACGCGTTTCGAGATAAGTTTTTTGTAGTCAGATCTGTTTTTTAGGGTTTTATGTACATGTAGGGTTGCTTTTATAATAAATAATTACCGTACCCTTAAGACATCAAACTCCTTATAAATAAGATCGCAGAATTTTAAAGGGAGTACAGTTACGTAGTTTTTTCATAACATATATCAGCTTTCTAACGCGACCAGAGCAAGTGTATGTGAGATTTGAATGAGATGTTGTCGTCTATTGTGATGCCAAGGTATTTAATTGAGGCAGTGTGATCTATGACTAGGCAAGAACAGTGTGCAAGCGGTGTCTGGTAACTGCAGCATGTGTGGTATTTAAGTACAAGATGACGTGGAGGTCTAGAAGCTATTGTTTTCGAGAAGGATAAGAATTTAGTTTTTTTTTATATTTAGAGTCAGGAGATTTGCGTCAAGAGCCTTAGAGACAGTTAGAGGAAAGTCACCAAATATGAAATAGTATCTTAATATGGAATACCTTCATTTCTCTAAGACTATAAGTATGAAACGCAACACTCGACCATCTTCTGTTCCATTCGGTCTATTGCACCACGTACGTGTTAGTAGACCGAATGGAACAGAAGATGGTCGAGTGTTGCGTTTCATACTTATAGTCTTAGAGAAATGAAGGTATTCCATATTAAGATACTATTTCATATTTGGTGACTTTCCTCTAATAGTCCGATCTCGGCATGGCGGTATACTTGTTCTGGGAAGTTTTACCGTGGAAAATTATCAATGTGTCATCTGCATACGATATTATTTCAGCGTCGTTTAGTTGTGAGTTTAAAACATCATTCATGTAGAAGCCGAAGAGAGTTGGCCCGAGAGTGCTGGCGGACTAATTAGAATCATATTTTTTTGACTCAGTCCGATCCCTTATTATCCACTAGGAACAAGATCAAGACACGTAGTAAACAATATAATAGCACTAACTTTTCTAAGTTGCAATCGCAATCTTGTATGTAGGAACGGTCACTGCACATTTACCTTAAGGTGGAAGCTCACATCTGGCCCGCGAAATTCTAATTTTCTTACGTTTTTGGCAATTTGCAGGCCAGTGCTTGGTTGTATGTTTATGAAAATTTGATTTGCGACTGTAAGACGTATGAAGTTACCGAATTATAACCATCAAAATTACTAACTACTAAAGAACGACGACTAAATTACTAAAGAATGACTTTTACATGCAAAAATCAATCTTGACATGAAAATGAACTTGGAGGGTTGTATTGATAATTTTGATGGTTATAATTCGGTAACTTCATACGTCTTACAGTCGCAAATCAAATTTTCATAAACATACAACCAAGCACTGGCCTGCAAATTGCCAAAAACGTAAGAAAATTAGAATTTCGCGGGCCAGATGTGAGCTTCCACCTTAAGGTGTATTTTCCTGTGAGCGTTTATAGTCGATTACTAGTTTACGTTACGTAGCGTCATTTCTCGCTTCACACGATTTTAGTTCTGAATTGCCCATGCATTTTTGTAGGTAACTGTACTTGGTAGTTGTGAATGACACTTCCCTAATTTTTAAGATAAATAGACGGGCTCAAAAGCTAGATGATGTGAATAAAGCCCTACTTCAGATTCATAATTGGTTCACAGCAAACAATTTAGTATTAAATGAAAAAAAGACAAAATGCATAAGATTTGCTTTACCGAATGTTAAAAGTAGTGATGTGATATTCTATTAAATAACGAGAAACTAGAATTCGTAGATGAAACGGTTTTCTTGGGGATTACGCTTGATTCACGGCTACAATGGGGTGCTCATTTAACATCTCTTGCAGGGCGGCTAAGTTCAGCAGCATATGCCATTAGAAAAATTCGTCAGTTTACTGATGTAGATACCGCTAGGCTGGTCTATTTTAGTTACTTTCATAGCCTAATGTCTTATGGCATTTTGTTATGGGGACGAGCTGCAGACATTGAATCTATTTTTATTCTGCAAAAACGAGCCATCAGAGCAATATATGGTCTTCGTAGGCGCGATTCTCTGAGAGAACTATTTAAGAACATTAACATTATGACGGTGCATTGTCAGTACATCTACGAAAACATAATGTATGTGAGAAAAAATCTGCATCTTTTTAGTAAAAGAGGTGACAGACACAATTATATTACTAGGAATAGGGACCAGTTAGTGCAGCCAGGCTTCAGACTCGCTAAGGTAGACTCATCTTTCATGGGGTACTGTTTGAGATGCTATAACAAAATTCCACAAAGCATTCTTGAACTGAATGAGACGAAATTTAAAACATGTATCAAACGCACACTATGCAAGCAAGCATATTACAAGTTAGACGATTATATCGCTGATAAAAATGCTTGGCTCAATGCCGGTCCTGCTCCACAAGGACAGGACGCTTAAATGAATAGCATTTAATAGGAAGAAGAAAGAAGAAGAAGATTGTACAACTATCTTTGCAATGTATAAATTCAATCTCTTTAGTATTATACAGGGTGTCCAAGAACCTGGCGTCCAACTGGATTCCCACGATGCCCCAAGTTCTAACAGTACTCAGAAAAATATTTTAAAAAATCCACCCCATGTACTTACAGAATTATACTGATTTCAAAAAAAAAGGGGAAATGAGCACCCTGTGACATACTTTTGAATGCTGTGACTGCTAATGCTGATAATTTCGATATTTCTTGGAGGTTTTGTAATCTAGGGTATTGCTGTGTCTAAATAGAATGTAAAAATAATGTACTTATTGTACCATTTTAAAATAAAATATTATTTTAACTAAAGGTGATATGGAAAACTATTGAATTTCGCAACTTTGACCGACTGTAGTGTAAAAAAAATGTACCAAAATAGTATGGCAAGTGACGTCAAATTTTGACGCGTTTATTCCTCTTTTTAAAAAGGTATAATACTTACACATTAATTTGAAAAAAAAAATTTTTGATAATATTTTTACTCAACAACCCAATTTTTACGAAGTGCCTACCTACTAACGGTAACTGTCGGACCCTTTCTTATCTTAGAAACTGTTATGTTACTACTATTATTTACTTCGGTTCCAAGAGTGAGCAAGAAGGAAATACACACAGGTAGATGGGTTCCCAGTAGAATAAAAGCAAAGAATGTTAGTTTAAAGATATTTTATTACAATAAATGTTCAAAATGTTGACCACCCGCGGCAATACAAGCTCTCACTCTCCTTAAAAAGGACCGCTTTATGTTTCGCGAGTAACTTTTTTGACGTATCACCTGCACTGCTTGTGTTATCTTCTCACGAAGGTCAGCGATGTCATTAATGGGCTTCGCATAAACGAGCTCCTTCATAGTTCCCCAGAAAAAAAAATCCAGCGGATTTAAGTCAGGTGAGCGGGCTGGCCACGGGATTGTTCCTGATCGCCCAATCCACCTGTTCGGGTATTGCTCGTCCAAAAACTCTCTAACGGATACGCGAAAATGTGCTGGACAGCCGTCGTGTTGGAACCACATATCTGGTGGGGTCTCTTCTAGTAAGTTTGGCAAATCATTTTGAAGAAAATTTAAATATGATTCGCCAGTCAAATTCTCGGGCATCTCAAATGGACCAATAATATTCCCACAGAGAATACCGGTCCACATGTTCACTTTGAACCGGTACTGGGATCTATCTTCTCGCATCAAGTGCGGATTTTCCACATGCCACTCGTGCAAGTTGTGTAGGTTCATGTAGCCATCCTTCTTAAATGTTGATTCATCTGACCACAAAATTTTGTCGATAAAGTTTTCGTCTTCTCGATGTTTTTGCAGGATTGTTTCACAAAACGCGACTCGGCTCGGATAGTCTCGAGGTAAAAGACTTTGCACTCGCTGTACGTGGTACGGATGATATTCTTCTTTTTGGAGAATACTGTGTGCTGTGCTCTTCGGTATCCCCGTATCAGCTTCTATTCCTCGCACAGAGATGCTTGGATTTGCCGACACCGCCTCTAAAACTTCATCGCGTATGAAGTCATTTACGGGTCGTCCTTCACCAGCTACTTGATTGGGGAACCGCCCGTCACATAGTGATCTGTGCACATTAATGAAAACTCGATGGTCGGGATATCGCGTAGCCCTCGGATACCTTTCTCTGTAAAGTCTCGCTGCAGCTCGTCCATTACCTCTACATTCTCCATAAATGTAGTGCATATTTGCGTATTCTTGCGGAGTGTAGGTCGCCATGGTAGCACACACAAAACACAAACTGTCCAAACACAGGCAAAGGTCGTCGTAAAGAGTTCGTTTCAAAGTCCAGAGCACAAAGAGTAATCGAGTCCAATAAACAAAGCTTTAAATCGTAGTACGTGATCAATGGTAACAATAAGAGAGAGGTGCGTAGTAACGGCAGGAGGCAGTGACGCGTACTGACCGTACTGTTATCCTAAATAGCACGATCCCAGATAGCGTCACTATCTATCTCACTCGCACCTCTAACCTTTTTCTCCCTCACTCTTACCTGAATAATGGGGTACCATAAAGAAGAACCAGCAAATCGCAAAGATAGTTTCTGTCTTGCTCCCTCCTGTTGTAATAACGAATCACTATGGTGAGATGCATGCACATACCGTCCCTTACGGTCTAACCTGTTTTTTGAGAGGCCTGTTGTTATTTTTATGAGCATACAATAGTAATTCTTTAGAGGTTAGATTCAATTCGTCGTAAATTTTTCTTTCTAAGAATTCTGTAAGACATCGTAAAAATTGGGTTGTTGAGTAAAAATATTATCAAAAATTTTTTTTTTCAAATTAATGTGTAAGTATTATACCTTTTTAAAAAGAGGAATAAACGCGTCAAAATTTGACGTCACTTGCCATACTATTTTGGTACATTTTTTTTACACTACAGTCGGTCAAAGTTGCGAAATTCAATAGTTTTCCATATCACCTTTAGTTAAAATAATATTTTATTTTAAAATGGTACAATAAGTACATTATTTTTACATTCTATTTAGACACAGCAATACCCTAGATTACAAAACCTCCAAGAAATATCGAAATTATCAGCATTAGCAGTCACAGCATTCAAAAGTATGTCACAGGGTGCTCATTTCCCCTTTTTTTTTGAAATCAGTATAATTCTGTAAGTACATGGGGTGGATTTTTTAAAATATTTTTCTGAGTACTGTTAGAACTTGGGGCATCGTGGGAATCCAGTTGGACGCCAGGTTCTTGGACACCCTGTATAGTCGCATAGCACATATTGTGTGAGTACTATGTACTAGAAAGCTGTCATTCTCTGGAAACCTACATTTATTTTTCTATTTTTTATTTGACTTGGATATGCCCTGGCGATTAAGAGTGTGTCATGCTCACTTAAATGTCTCGCTGATGGTGGCGGGTGTGTCGGGTCATTTCGTTCCCTTTAAAATGGTTGAGTGGAATGGTGGCTGATCCATGCGTCATGCTCGTGAACGGGTGCTGTCAGTTGTGACTGGTCACCTCTTAGTTGCTACGGCTTGTTTGAATTATTATATTATTTTTAAATCGTCGTTTTGGCTTTACTGTCGACACTTATCGTGCATAACTTGCTACATCGTTCTCACATGATAATATACCAATCTCGATATGAATGATGTAACCAAAGTTTTGTAACAATATTATGATTTAAAAGAGTATCCATGAAGTTTCTTGCCATTCTTCTCATGAGACCAACGCTTTGGAATCGGCAACTACAGTACACTGACAGTTATTAGGTATGCCTTGTAAGTGGGACTGTAGCTTAGTTTATTAGCTTATTAAAATTTTGTATTTGTTCGACTATTCAAAAGAGCCTGTATCTGGCCAACTTGAAATAAATGATTTTGATTTTGATTTTGATTTTGTGCGACACAGACGGATATAAATGAAAAGCTAACACACATGGTAAATAAACGGCTATTAATCTAAGCCTTTAGAAACAGAGTACTTAATTCTAAACAAATATCACTCATCTTTGAAGCCCTCAGGTTTTGCTGTTTCCGATTGATTGACTATGTGGGTTATTTACAGCAAGATGTTGAAAACAGCTCAAATATTAACTACAAGTACGACAACAGCGTCTAGGGACTGCAATACTGATGATATACAGACGCCAGCACAAGTCAAGCTACAACAGTCTGTCAAGTTTCAACTTTATCGCTAAAGCATTAGGTTCAAGGTCAATCAAAGTTGATGGGAAAATTTGTCAATTTCGGAGAGATTGATGTGATGGCGACTATGCGTCTGTACGTGGCGTCATAAATGTGTCAAATGCACGCACAGAATAGATAAAAGAGGTTGTATTTGTTCTGTGAATGCACGTCTGCTAGCACCAAGCACGGAATGTTGTCAAAGCTGTCAACGCTATGTGTCGTAGTGTGAGTAAACGGTGCTACGATTGGTTCGTAATGGTTTTTAATGTTGAGTAATGAAATTGTCCATCCACCTAAGGATTTAGTAATCCTGACTAATATTAAAAATGCGAAAGTATTAACTCAGCTGTTTGTCGCGCTTTCACGCCAAAACTACTGAACCGTATTATGCACGTCAAATCCCTGCAATGAAAAAATATATATTTCATTTTTCCTTTATGGTGAAAAAGTATTCAAATCAATACTCACGTCGTTGTCATAATCCCAAGGTACATAAGAGAACTGCAGGCTGGGCATGAAGACATTAGCTTGGAGCCACCTGATGAATAACTCGGAACTTGGAGCCCCATCGTATCCGTTTCCTCCAATCATGTCGGGCAGCACTAGCGGGTATCCGTTGATGTTCATTTGGAACATTGTCGTGATGAGGGTTGGGAGACCGTTCTCGAAGGTCCAGAAGGAGTCCTTGTCAATCATGCGGACGAAGATTGGGAGTTCTTGGGTTCTGCACATTATAGAAACGATGGTTTTTAAGACATTTTAGGTTCATCTAGTAAATACTGATTTTAACTACCACGAAATGAAAACGATGTGAAACTATTCGTCTTAGCATGAATGACCCATGCCACAGCTAATGAGTACTGAAACACTGTAATTCGATACAACCCTGAAGTTTATCTAGTTGTCAATATGAAGAGACCTAATAAGAGATCCAACATTTAATAGCCTGGTAAAAATGTCAAGATTGACTTACCCGAATCCTACTCTAACTTCGACGAGGTTTCCAAACGCTGCAACTGTTCTGACATAGTCTGATGTAATGACGTTCGGCTTCTCGTATATGTCCCCTTGTAGAACTGGAATCTGAAGAACAAGATTGGGTTATGCTTATGCATCATAAAGTGGGGGGCCGGACTATTATTTCAGAAATAATTTTTATACTTTTGGAAATAAGAACGTGCGATTTATAGCACGTTTTAGCAAAATACATATGCCCAGTAGTTGTCCAGGATAAACACAGTATCCTCAAACACGCAGGTGTTATGCTCTGATCGAGAGCACTGAATTTACATTTTGCCTAGTTGCTAGGGCCTTTTTTTTTTGGCGGGGTTGAAAATCATCGAATAACCCCTCCCGCTCTTGGGCAGAGCGAATGGGAGTGTCAGACTTAGCTGACTAAAAACCACCCATGTTCCTTCTTAGCCCTCTGTCGAGGCCGCGATAACTAGTGTACAACCCGCGGCTCACCTTCTTTTTTTATGTGGATGGGAAATTATCAAATAACAGCTCCGCACAGAGCAGAAGGGTCCTAGTCCTGATTTTTGGAAACTACCTCGGTTCACAATTTATGTATGACTAGGATTGTAAGAATATTCTTCGATTTACTTACTGCAGGCGACCAACTTGTCTCTCCGCCGTCAAATTTATATGCGTCGACACCAGTTTCGCTCTGCAATCTGACCAGCCTTGTCATGTACCACTTCCGAACGGCTTCCTTGGTAAAGTCGATGTATGCAGTGGTAGTGCCGTTGTCGTTCCACCAATGGGACTCCACGTTACCGTCCTCTGCAGATACTATGTAGCTGTTGCCAGAGATAATTTGATTATTATCATAGACGGTTACTCCAGAATTTCTACATCGTTCTGTTTATTAAAAAAAACTTGTCGACTTACCCTAGTGCCTTAGCGTTTGAATACCAAGGCTCGCATCCTTTGTTCAAGAACGGATGTGCCCACATCGTCGTCCGGAAGCCCTTCTCTCTCAAAGTGTCAATTGTGTTCTTCATACTTGGGAACCTGGTTGTATTTACAGTCAGAGACCCGTAGCATATCTCCCACAAATCATCCAGCTCAAATTGACTGTTCGGGAAACCGTGATTAGTAATTTCGTCAGCAAACTTTAACACCAAATCGTGATTCACATCTCTCTTATATCTGGCCCAAGTGGACCAAATTGGAGATTTTATCATAAGCTCATCTGGATATCCTGTAGGTCTGCCCAAGTACTTTTCTATGGCATACTCGTGAGCTTTTCTGACGTCTTCTAAAATCACAATGTCGTAAGTGAGACTGTTTACTGCTCTCTCGGTTGAGTACGGTGCTGCGACTTTCGCGACGAAGCAAACAGCGTTACTGACGATGTGCCCTGCATCTACGAAGAGGGGAACTCTCTTTCCGAAAAAGTAGAATATTCCGGCTGAGTTGAGCCAGTATCGTTCTGCGACGCCGCAGTTGTCTGCTTCCTTTGTGACGTACGAATATTCAGTGAAGTTCAACTTTTGGATCGGCCAGTACTGCCGCTTCTGCTGAGGACCACCGTACCAGTGGTGTGTACCTGTGGAAGGGTAGACTCATACAAAGCCGTTTCGGAAAACAAGACGTGGAAATAAATAAATGACAGGAATGTAATCAACAAAAGTACTGTACAGTTTAATTGAGCGACGTCGAAGTATAGTGTACAATATATTTCAACCTTTGACATGAAAATTCATCAACTTATCGTCTCACCATAATTAACACAGTCCACAAGCTGAGTATCCCTCGGAGCGTTCCAGGCTAAGCTGATAATTTGCCCATTACTGGATCCAACTGCGGGTGCACTGCTGATAGTCAGTGTGGTGCTCAAGCTGGAGAACTGGAGGACGGTTGTACCACCTGTTGTTGTAATAGATGATGGCGCTGGGAACGTTTTACCAACCCACACGATGGTCTCAGCTGCAAAGGTTCCTGCAGACACGAAGATCAGTCTTACTGTGCGTTCACAAAAAACATTTTGAAGTCTTTATTTCTCTATCACATAAGTAGACATCTAATAGACATCTTTAACTTATCAGGCTACATGTTTATTACGTGAATTTTCATCAGCACAGCCGAACTGAAAGTGGAACTCTGACGTTGTTTCTACTTAAACGAATATGAACTTTTCGTTTATGTACATTATCAATGGTTAGTAAGCACTTCAAATCAGCCAAGAGGCACTAGGAGTAGGCTCATTCTAGACAGACACCTTGACAGGCATAAGCAAGGACCGCTGCGCTGAAGGTTGCTGCTTCAGAGCCAAATGAAACCAGTTCATTGAAACATTTAGGTACTTAAGTTTAAAGTGAAGTGGAGTGCCCATATTAATTCGAAAGCCAATTTAGTTAAAGGTTATTTCATTTAATAATAAAGATATTTTACACGCATCTATTTTATTTAACATTCACCTTTGCAAAGTATGTACTTACATCTATAGATCTTTGCAAATGGATAAATTGGAAATGTTATGTTATACTATTTTTTTTTTTTAAATAACTGTCTTAACCCAATTTCGAGTCAAACTAGTTCGTTCTTGGCCAAACTAGGACTCATCACAAAATAACGATCATAGAGCAAACCGTTTAAATTTTATTTATTTATTTAAACTTTATGCACAAAAGCACATACATAGGCGGACTTAATGCCACAAGGCATTCTCTACCAGTCACCCTTAGGGTCAAACAAGACAACATTAAACTAGGAAGTGTTAAAAATAACTCATAAAATTCATTCACTGAAAATGTAACGTTAACTTTGTTATCCTATACAATTATATGGGATTACAGAGTTATTTATGCAGTTAGTGTACCTATCTAGAAAACTAGACTGAAATTGCATATTTGTTTAGTTTTTCCATGGTTTATACACACTAATTGTATTCTAAATTTGAAGCTTCTATGTCTGCTAGAAGTGCCTTAGACTGATGATCAGTCAGTCAGTCAGTCAGTGAGTGAGTGACAAAACTAAGGAACTTTGATTAGTTATAATTCTTATACTACTGGTTCAAACTGAATGAAATTTGAAATATACCGTGTTTATACAATGCCTAATCGGTTACTAAAAATGGCTTCATGTTTTATCCACAATGAAGTTATAGGAGGTCGAAAATGGCCTGAACTGGTTCGAGAAAAGGATGATACGGCCGTGCCGCTTTATTGCTCGACTTGGCGGGGGCACTAATACCGTGCCCCCAGAAACAAAAAACTTAACAGGCAATTACTACTTGTAATAATTGATTGTATGTTTTTTTTTTTAAATCATATTATTATGAATTTTTTGCAATACTATGTTACCGTTTATAGCTCTTTGTAATACTATGTTGAATCCGCCACTGGGGTTGTCCACCAACCGAGCCTTTGAGTTGCCAATTTCCAGGATGGTCACATTGATGGCTAGCGAGCACGACACGACCGCGGCAAACACCACTGTAAGAGTAAAAAATAGTTAATTACCTTGGCTGAAAGATAGCCCTTTTTGTTTTTTTTTCCTTCTTAGTTCTTTGTGTGGAAGCCACAAAAACCACGCTACTACAAGTAAACATACACATTTTTACTTGTAGTAGCGTGGTTTTTGTGGCTTCACTGTTGGTGTTCGCGGCGAGCCGTCTATCTTTTTTTCTTGGTCTGACATTTTAAAGCAATCTTGCCCTGAAGGACAGTACGTCCGAAAGAATGACCCCGTCTACCACATTTAGCCGACTTTACAATAAGAGTGAACAGGCACTCATCGCTTTCCATCATGATCGTGGTCAAGAGTAGGCACATTTTACAATAAATAAAAAAAAAAACAAATAACTCGATAAACATGTATGTGGATATATTTTTAGCAAAGTCTAAAAAAAAATACACGTCTATCGTCAAATTTTATCAATTAGCTTCTCAAATAACTTCTTGGGGTTGTCAAACTTCCATAAACTAGATTGCACCAAAGTTATAAAATAAACAAATTAAAAAGAAAGCTAACTTACAGATCCGTGCGGCCATCTTGACGGCACATCAAATTCGACAGTCACTCACAACCAACTCTACTGAATATCAATGTAGAAACAAACATATAAACCACTCCAGGGCGTGCAACAGGCGCTTCAAATACCACTCATGTTTATCTATTAAAAACAACATGACTATAGGTAGCCGGTGTATTTCCATTAGTTAATGCAGGCTTTTAAAATTGCGTAGATCGACTCTTCAGGTGATTCAAGTCATGTGAATCTGGTCTTTGGTTGGCATATTTATCAGGAGCACTCTATTTGATTTGCAATGCTGTCTTTTGGGGTCGTGTCCATCAACGAATTCATGCAGAACCCAGGGAGGGTCGCTTTTGGAATTTATTGGAAGCTCATCTAAAGGAACGAGGCAACTTAAAGGGTTTTTACCAATAGGCAATACCCTGTTATTTGCTCCGAGGGCAATACTTATACTTTGGAATAAAGATTGGCGTATGAGTGAAATTCGTCATAGGGTTCCGAGAATCAAGACTTACTTTTCGGATTCATATATGCATCATACTAATATTACAAATGGGAAAGTTTGTGAGAATGGAAGTATGGATGGATGGATTAACGCAAAAACTTCAACTTCTTTATAACCTGGATTAATAATAAATAATAATAAAATAACAATAACACATAATGCTACTTTTTATCCCGGTAAATGATCCCGTGGGACCATTATCACAAACACATTGGGGGCGAAGCCGCGGGCATAAGCCAGTAGGTATTGTATAATTCTCACTTGCTTTAGTGAAGGAAAACATCGTGCAGAAACCAGCATACTTATTTATTATTTCTACCTATTAACCCAAAGGTAGCCTGTTACAGAATGCTTTGTGGCATTCATCATCATCATCATCATATAATCCCGGAATCACCCACTGCTGAGTATAGGCCTCCGCTTTTTTCTGCCACACTTCCCGGTTCTGTGCGTACCTTATCCACGTGCTTCCGGCGACTTTGACGATATCGTCAAATGTGACATTATGTGCAACCACTATGTACAGAAGTTTAAATAAATATCTGTTGACGGCATATCAAGCCGACTTGGCTTTGAACCATGGTCGGCAAAATATCTGACACCAGGTTAGGCGCTAACCATAGCGCTAACCCATACGATAAAGAATAAGATTGGAATTGAGTGCTTATAATTAAGGAATGTATTGTATTGCTTAAAACCCTTCCCGAGTTTCCATGTGGTGCTGGTAGGTGCTGCTGTTATTATTAGGCTCCCGATTCCTTCTTCTCGTTAAAAGCCTAATACTCCTACAGTTGAATTATAAGATTTGTTTTTCCTTAAATAAAGCCTAGGTTTCATACCCCTTTTTTTCTGGTGGGAATATCATCAAATGACGGGTCCCGCTCTGGACGTAGCGGAAGGGAGTGTCAGACTTCTACTGACTGAAACCCACCAATGTTCTTTCTTAGCCTTTTGTGTTCTGGGGCCGCGGTATCTCTTTCGAACAGTTCCGCAGCCCAAGCAGGCGTCGGTCCTTGCGGACCCCTTACATTTGCTGACATACCTAATATCTTTGCAGCGCGTGTAACACGAAAACGCTGTCGGCACGTCCTGGGGTTTTATACCCCTTTTTTTTGCGGGTGGAAAATCATCGAATAACCCCTCCCGCTCTTGGGCAGAGCGAAAGGGAGTGTCAGACTTCTACTGACTAAAAACCACCCATGTTCTTCTTAGCCCTCTATGTTGATGCCGCGATAACTAGTGTACAACCCGCGGCCCCGACGGGAGGGTTTCATACCCCTGACTTTGTGTAATTAACATTTAACTTACTAGTAGCACACGCGATGATTGCAGCACTTATAAAAATAATGTAATCTGTATGTGTATGATTAAAATCACTTAAAAAGATTAAGTTGTGTCATCGTCGACAATGTCAATAGGTTGGTAGTCATGTATTAAAGTAAAATGTGTAATCAGGAATGTTGAATTCTTTGTTAATACCTAGTCTAGGACAATTAAACAGTACTGATGATTAACGCGTTTTTGGGTGTTTCTACCAGGAATGTCTCAGTAGCTTACCACTAATGGGTACACCTCTGCCAGTTTGCCTAACCCTTCGTAGATTACAGTCGTGATATTCTGTTACCGATCTGTCACCAAGTGACCCAAATATTTTACTTCAGACACCATCTAGTGTCGACCCACAGATCTTAATTGATGGCACATTTGAGGGATCCTTGTTCTCCTGCTTTGAATACCATGAGAACACTCTTACTAGCATGATAATATAGTCCATATACTGGGCATATGATTCACAAATATGTGCCCATCAATGTGGTAACCCGTCAGTCAACGTATGCAATTGTCCTACTATCCTCAAAACCTGTACCATTAAATACCTCGGGGTTATAATAGACGACACTCTCTCCTTTAGGTATCATATTGAATGTCTAGTTAAAAGAGTGCAAAAATTAATATACTCGTATGTATTTAAAAAAATACGAACGTTTGCAGACCCCCAATTAATCACACATTTGTTTATTTTGCCCTATGTCAATGTATAATTAATTACTGTATCACTTCATGGGGTGGTTCGTCAAAAACGATCCTGCTTCCTCTTGAAACAGCTCAAGGAGCAATTTTAAAGATAGCAAACTTCCTTCCCTTTTTCTTTCCTACAGCTGACCTATATAAATCCTGCAATGTGCTGACTGTGCGCCAGCTTTTCATTATGCACCTAGTATTAAAACACACCACACACCATGCTCACGTATAATGCTGACATTACTAACAAGAGACGGAATGATATAGTATGCATTTCTAATGTTATATCCAAACACGCGTTTGCCGAAAAATTCTTTTCATTTTTAGGCCCATTTTTGTACAATAGATTAAACAGAAAACTAAGTATGTATAAGTTAAACTATTTTAGCTGTAAACAATCAGTAATTACCTTTTTACAACCCTTAACTTATGCACAGACAGAAGATCTACTTGTTGTCTGCAAGTAAACTGCTTATACCGTTTTCCTATCTGTAGTTTATATAATACATGTAAGTTTTTAATAAGTTTAGTATTTTATTATATTTACACTAAATGTTAATTTATTTGTTTTAAGTAGTTAAGTACACACCTTGTAGCCTGAAACACAGGTTCAACCTAGTTCAGGCAAAAAGAAACTGTGCTCTATTATAACTAGTTATTATTTTATTGTAAATGTGCCACTTCTTATAAATAAACGATTAAAAGATTAAAAAAAAAAAAAAAATGCTCAGAAGTAACTACGTCATACATTATTGAAACTAAGTCGAAGAGAGAATAAGTAACAAAAACTTCCAAATACAATAAAAACATTTATTTATTTACACTTAAAACAACCAAACTTACAACACTCTAATAACATTAGCGATCAAGCCTAAAAGTACTAGGATGGCAGAAGTGTAAAGAGATACACTTGAACCTGCTGTCTTCGTCTTGTCGAGCACGAAGTACGGCAGAACGTCTATGGGCGCCGGGTAGTTCCTGAGCCAGACGGGACCCTCAACAACCCTCTCTTCATCCCCTTCTTCGTACCAGGTACCGACAGGAATGTAGATGTCTCGGGATCTAGCTCCTTCTGTGAGAATGGGGGCCACTAGCACGGTTTCAGCAAGGAGGTATTCTGAAAAAGAAATCTGAATGCAGTATCTTATAACATCATTAAAATGTGTTAACGCACAGCCACAGCAAATACATTCTATTATGACGACTTTTATATACAAAGTAAAAAAAGGAAAATTGGAGCGGACCTAAGATTAAACCTTGTGGTACTTCCATTCCATTTTAATCCCATTTTCATATTTTTGCTAATTAATCACAGTTTTACATTGCTTGTAACGATCGTAAGTCTCTATATAATTTGTCAAATTGTTCACGAAATAAATCATCTTTTTTTCAGCCGAAAGACGTCCACTGTTGGACATAGACCTCCCCCAAGTGTCGCCACACTGACCAGATTCCGATACATAGTTAAACTTTTTGTCTTCTTCTTAGCGGCAGAATTTCCAAAACTACCGTGAATGTCCTATGGGGACAACGTACAGTTCTGCTTAACTATGATGGATTTATGTCTCACCGTCCCAAATCTCGAGGGCCTCTTGGTCGGTAGGATCAATCCACCAGAGCGGGGCGTTGACCGGGGTGCCATCAGCCACTGCCTTCTCCATCGCTTGGAAGATCACGTCAGCGTAATCAGCGTGGAGGTCTGTGTACTTCTTGCTTATGTTCACTGTCTGGGAAAATTAAGCAGTTGCGTTTAGTGTTTTTGTTTTAAAAGGTATCTGAGCTTATGAGATACAGTTATTTTTATAAGTGTTAAATATATGTTATTTCAAAGAGTATTAAGCGTTAAATTGCAACAGGTCTGGTTATAGGGTTTGAAAACCGTTGAAATTTGGATTTTTTTCGTCAGCCCAAAATTGATGGACAATCAGCCATAAATCATTCAATTTATGTTCAAAGTGTTCAAACATGCAATTGTTAACTAACTTCTGTTGCTGACTATACTTTTCTAGTTCGAAACAATGTTACATGCAACCATTTCCGACTAATTTGTTCTAATTTAATGAAGTGATAAATCATATAAAACAGACAGTTCTCACGTAACAGTTTATAAACAGATAAGTAGTTGTGAAACTAGATCCTGCGATATCTTCGTGCGGATAATTCATTTGATTGGCTGCGACACAAGCGATCAACGTAATGTTATAATGATATCGACGCAGGTTCAATTCTATTGTTAATCGGCTTATGTAAATTGCAAATAGTTAAATTTACGAAATAGGTACATAGATTACTTGGTACACTGACTGCCGACTGACTGCTTCATTGGTCTAGTGGTCGGGCTAAGTATTATTGGGTTTTCAGGGATTTCTCAGTAGCAGTCCCGGAGTCTGAATTTGTGCCCGGTTGATGGCATTTGGCTCTATTACATGAGGCTTAAATATATCTGGAGAAATCTGGGTCAACAGTCGGACAAGCTAATAAGTGTATTGTGTAATTATCTTTTCCCCGTCAGGGCTGCGGGTTGTTTGAAAGAGATACCGCGGCCTCGACACAAAGGGCTAAGAAGGAACATGGGTGGTTTTTAGACAGTAGAAGTCTGACACTCCCTTTCGCTCTGCCCAGAGCGAGAGGGGTTATTTGATGACTTCCCACCCCCAAAAAAAAGGCGGAAATCTGTATAATTCTAGTAGGTACACAAAAAATTAATTGCAATTGTGGTTATAGAAAGTGTTTCGCATTAAGCGACATAAGTCTCTAAAATGTAGGTATCTGCATAATCTTAAAGTATAATGCAAGTTTGCTGGCTGTATAAGTACTTATTAGCTTGTTCAACTGTACTATTATAGTGTAGCATAAATTAGTCGATTCACTAAAAACCGACTAATTCTAAAAAGTTGTCACCTCACTAAATTATAGGTACAACCCTAAATGTTCTGTAATGTCACAATGGAGGGAGAACGTCACTCAGGATCGCCTTTAAAAACGGCTGCACGCATAGGTTCTGCCCTTTTTACATCAAGCAGCAGCCTACTAGATAAGTCCCCAGTTATTGGGTAAGTGAACTCCGCCATTGTGTTCTTTTGCTGCTAAATTTATGTCCCGGCAAGCCATATCTATTCGTAATCTTTGTGTCTATTTAACATGGCTGCCGGCAATGTATTCTGTATTTAATATTAATTAGCACCTAGCTATTCACTATGCACATGTGCTCTAATTAGTTATATGGTTCTCCGCATGGCATGCATCCTATTCTATTCTCTATAAACTAAATCATGCTCATCCATGCTGTATCATAAACCGGCGACGCGAGTCAACAGTCAATGAGAACCACGTGGCGATGTGACGCCACGCCTTGCCTTTAGTCTATCAACTATTCACCTATCAACTAATCACTGTAAACCACTGCGATGTGTGAGTACCCATCTTCCATCTTCTTCACTGCCTTGAGCTTGCCGCATCTAACGCATGGCTGGGACACGCACATCGTAGGGGCTTACAGGAACCATCTTGGAGCTCAAGCGCCCCCTTGGTGCTGTTTCAGGGTTCCTAGCGCTGGCTAGCCAACTATGGCTGCTTCGCTCACGCTGCACTGTTCTGCTGCTCTGCTGTGCTCCCGCGCATCTACCAACGCGGTGAGAAGCACGCATCTGCACGGCCGCCCTACCGCGTGCCGCCTCTAAACTGTGACGCCTACGCGTCCGGCACAAGACGACGGCGTGGCCGTGTAGACAGCGGCCTGCCGCCGCTACCTACTGGCCGTCTGCGCTGCCGCTACCTGCCTTCCACCAACACTGCCTAGGGCTAGTTGCCCTGAGCCCGCTGCCCACCTGGTCGACCGCCCTGCCGCGCGTCCCTACCGACGCGTGAGGCCGCCTGACCCGGCCTACCTACCGTGCGTGGTGATCGCCCTGCCGCGCGTCCCTACCGACGCGTGAGGCCGCCTTACCCGGCCTACCTACCGTGCGTGGCGATCGCCCGGCCGCGCGTCCCTACCGACGCGTGAGGCCGCCTACCGACGCGTGAGGCCGCCTGACCCGGCCTACCTACCGTGCGGGGAGATCGACGTCTTCTGGTTGCTCAGGGCAGTACCGTTTTCCTACCTTCAGTGACAGTGCGTGACCTTAGACCCTAGAACCTTAGACCCTAGAACCCCTATTTTGTTTGTGTAAGTGCTAAAGTAAATGTATAACTAAGTCTTACTTGTCTCATTTCTCCTACCACAAAAAGCACTACGCCACAATAGGTACGCCTCTTTCTAACCCTACTGGATTACAGGCGTGATGTTACGTTACTTGATAAATTCTGCGTGTGTGTTATGTTAACATTCACACACTCACGCACACACACTAATTAGGTAGTCCTTACCTCGTCATCAAAGTTCCAAGGCGCGAAAGAATACTGCATGACCGGCAAGAAGGTATTAGCTTGTACCCATCTAATAAACAGTTCTTTAGTGGGCACATCAGCCTGCTCGTGGTCAAGATTGTAGCCGTTGCCTCCGATCATATCGGGCAGCACGAACGGGTAGCCGTTCAAGTTCATTTGGAAGGTAGTCGTAATGATGGTGGCGAGACCGTTGTTGAGGCCCCAGATGGAGTCGCGGTCTACCATGCGCACAAAGATGGGGAGGTCTTGAGTCCTGAAATTTTTTGTAAGCATAAGCATGATCAGGTTCCCACTGCTGGTATACAGGCCTCTTAGCTATGGAATGTCTTCGACATGTGTTTGCGCTCATGCTGGTTTTCAAATAAAATGATCCACAAAGTTGTCACTTTATGAAAATCGCTCATTAGCTAATGGCGAAGAGCGGGCGTTTTAGGGAACGGTTTTTTGCTAATTCTGAAGTTCAATAATTGCAGATAATCACACTTATTTTAATGAATGACTCTTGAATTTCGACAATTAACCAGAATTTTGGAATGTTGTTCGTCAAAAATATGACAGATTTTAGACATTACTATTTCGTAGACATAATGTGCAGGTTAATTAAAAATGATTCGTGTGTGAACTCTCAGTACTAAGGTAATTATACGTGTGTGTGTGTTTGAGGTATCGGTAAACGGTATCGTTGACAACTGACGAAGTGTGTATTGTTCAAGCGAAAAACGTGTGAAAAAAGAGCGCATCTATGCATTCCCTATAGTACCGCTAAGGCTGCCTGTTCACTGAAGTGGAGCGAGGCTGCAGAGCGGAGAAACAGACAAATGTTGACCAATAGGATTGCAAAAATCTGCCCTCTGCTCCAGTGTACAATCCTATTGGTTAATATTTCTCCGTTTCTGCGCTCCGCAGCCTCGCTCCGCTTCAGTGGACAGGTAGCCTAATACGGTACTAGCGTGACCTAGTCTATGTGTCCACAGCAGATGATGGAACTTATTTTATGAATAGAAAATCTACAGATAATCTTTCATACATTACTGATAGTATAATATGATACGGAAGGCCAATGAAATACTTTCTAAGGGTAAAAAATGCACAGTTATAAATAAGTACAGCACGATATCAGCAAAAATCGGCACGGTATCGTCTCAAATCGAACTGATCAGTATTATTTCAATGAAACTCCAAACTGCAGTTATATCACTGTAAATCAGCTTATTAAATATTAGCGGACGTCACGCGGTTTCACCCGCGTAGTTACCTTTCCCGTGGGAATATAGTCTATGTTACTCAGGGTGAATGTAACTTTCCAATGGTGAGAGAATTTTGGAAATCGGCACAGTAGTTTTTGAGTTTATTCATTACAAACGTACATACACACATACACAAAAATACAAAACTTTCCTCTTTATAATATTAGTGTAAATAGATGAGGAGAGGTGATACCGCCCCGATGTAGTGCGTAGGGATGTAGTACTAAAGTGTTTTGTTACCTGAAGCCAGCCCTAACTTCGACCATGTCTCCGAATTCAGCGCAGACTCTAGCGTACTGTTGAACTAGGTGGTGGGGCTGGAGCTCAATGTCACCAGTCTGGATAGCAATCTGAAATGTAACATATACAGGGTGTCAATTAACCCTTCACACATACGTCAACCAAGCATTCTGTACATCAAACTAAAAATTCAATAATCAACAGTGGCGACCAGCAGAAAAGCACCGACGCAATGAAGCTCCACGCAGTCCCTGAGAAACAATGTCTTGGATCCCGCAACGAAATACACAATTTCCACTTCCATATCCATATCAGCAGGAGACAGAACAGAACAAGGCCAACAGACACAAAGAGATGAATGCAACGGGAAAAGAAGAAACTGTGAAGAGACCGAAATTATAGATATATGACTTACTTGCTGTTGCCAGCGGCTTCACCCGCTACAACTCGAAAATTATCCCACGGGAAGATAAAATCGGGATAAAAACTATCCTATGTGTTAATCCTGGTTATAAACTATCTGTGTACCAAATTTTATCCAAATCCGGTCAGTAGTTTGTGCGTGAAAGAGTAACAAGCATACACACTCTCACACTCACAAATTTTGCCTTTATAATACTAGCTATTGCCAGCGGCTTTGCCCGCTACAACTGGAAAATGATCCCACGGGATCATAATATCGGGAGAAGATCCTATGTGTTAATCCAGGGTGTCAGCTAACTCCATACAAATTTTTATTAAAATCACTCCAGCTGTTTAGACGTGAAGAAGTAACAAACATACACACACACACTCACAAATTTTCGCCTTTGTAATATTAGTGTGACTAGCTGTTGCCAGCGGCTTCACCCGCTTTATCTCGAAAATTATCCCACGGGATGATACAATCGGGATAAAAACTATCCCATGTGTTATAAACTATCTGTGTACTAAATTTTATCCAAATCCGTTTGGAAGTTTTAACGTGAAGAAGTAACAAACATACACACTCACAGACTCACAAACTTTCACGATAGTGAGCAAGTATGATAGTGTGATTAGTGTGATAGTTAAATGAATAACGCAATGAATGTTGCTGAACTGCCTATCTAATTGAATCACTGGTTAAGAGTTTGGATTTGGGAGTGTGACACAATAATTAACTCGCTGATAAAAAGTTCAATAGGTACTGAACCTAACTGCTTACAAATCTACCACTTTGTATCGTTACTCGTGTACCTATGCAAGGAGCCTCTTCGAAACGTGATAACGAATAGCAATTCCTGATACTCGTATTTGTATTCATCATCGTCTCAAGTTGTTTACCTTAGTCATGAGCTTATAGAATCATGACGTCATTAAACGATAAATGTTCAAGGACGTTTTTCACAGTATAGGCATGCGGTGCGGAGGAATGAAGAAAATGTCGCGAGGACAGTTTTGCATGTGATTTCTCGTCTTTTAGTAGGAACCATATCTGGAAACCGTCAGTACTTATTTACAGAAATATTACAGGTCAATTCTTCACATAACTTTATCGCCAGTAAAAAGTTAAAAGTTTAGTTTTTATAAGTTTTTGTTATAAGTTTTTAATGTTATGCTTTTCTTGAAATATCTCCAGAACCCTTGTACTACTTATTCAATGCATACGTTCCGAGTGCGTTACTAAATCCTACCGTAAACTGTGATTTTTCACCCTAAAATAAAGTCATATCACATTAATATTTTTTGCGTAGACTAACCAAACTAGTTTAATGTACAGAATATTCGGTTGACGGCTTCGTGAAGGGGGCAGATTAGATAGGAGTGGCTAGTGACATAACGACCGATACAGAACTCTGGTCTCAACAGAGACAATACAAGAGCTGGGCAAGGATGATTTGATTAATCCTCACCTCAGGTGCAAAGCTAGCCTCTCCAGCATCAAACTTTACGCTATCAATGCCATAGGTGTCGAGTACAGCTCTCAGTCGGTCGGCGTACCAGTTGGCTGCCCTAGGGTTGGTGAAGTCGATGTACCCCGCAACCGTTCCATTGTTATTCCACCATGATGTGGTGCTGTTGTTATCCTGGTCTACTACGAAGTACCTGAAGAAGAAGTAACTTTCGTTAACCAATTATTAAACAAAAAAACCTTTATTAGTGATGGATACCATAAAAGAGCTATAAGGATCTCGTATACCACCACGGCCACGACTTTTGACCGCAAAAGATTCGACTCGGAAGAAAGTTTAGTCGTGGTCGTGGCTGTTTAGTGCATACGGTTTTTTCGAGCTTTAGGTCAACGTAAAATTAATAATTCGTTTACTAACCCACTCTGTAGTGCCTCCGAATACCAAGGTTCGCAGTTCCTATTAATAAACGGATGCGTCCAAATCGTGACACGGTATCCCATAGCCTTCAGATCCTGCACAGTTTGGTTGAACTCGGGTAACTTCTCCTCATTCACTACTAGAGAGCCATAGCACGTCTCCCATTGATCATCAATTTCAAACTGAGAATTGTTAAAGCCGTTGTCTCTGATTTGCTCAGCGAAATCTATAAGCTTTGTTGTGTTAATTTCTCTTGAATACTGTGCCCATGTTGACCAGATTGGATGCTTAACCATTATATAGTCTGGAGTGCCTGATGGCTTGCCCAGATAGTTCTCTACAGCATGCTTGTGGGCTTCTTTCACATTGGGTAGGTACCAGAGATCGTAAGCTAAGAGTGTGCGTGGTCTGTTCGCGGTGTAAGGATCTGCCAGTTGCGCTCCAAAGCATAGATGGTTGTTCAGAATATTCTTGTAATCCACGAAGAGTGGGACTTTTTCGTGCACGATGACGTATCCTCCGCCTGAGTTTAGCCAGTATCTCTCCATGATCGCGCCATTGTCTGATTCCTGGATGTAGCTAGGTCTGTAGACTTGTGTGGCTGATTCTATCGGGTATAGTTGGTCTACTTGCATGGGGCCCGCGTACCAGTGTTGGGAACCTTGAATCGGAATGAAAATTTCGTTACATAAGATCGTAAGCGCCTACGAGTATGAGTGGACGTTTCCGGAACGTAGTAAGATGACTCGTATTTGTTTGCATAATATTGAAAGATAAAGTTGTCAGCAACACGAATAATAAGATAGGTCGTATCACTATGTCAAGATTTAACACATTGACACACAATCAATCATACCTATTCAAATCACTTAGTAAAATCTAGAACTTACCAAAATCGATGCAGTCTTCCAACCTGGTGCTCTGGTCAGCCTCCCAACTAAACTTGATGCCTCTGGCCTGAGCCGGCGTGTCATACAGGGTGTGAATGGTCAGGTTGACGTTCCCGATTCTCACCAGTAACCCTCCTTCTATATCCTCAGTTGAGAAGGGGGAGACCAGTGTGCGTCCAATCTGGCCGATAACTTCGCGCTCATTATCTGAAAATGGAGGTCTCCTTAAAACATAGCTTCATACATACTATAATATAAGGCTCTGGCACAGATATTTTTTGGTTCATTTATTCATCATATCATATCCAGGCTATCTATTATGTCTGAATATAAACCAGGAGAGTGCCAATAGTCGTAGTAGTGTAGTCCACTACTTCACATAGTTAACGCATCGCACCAGGATCTCACGCACCTGTTTTGGTTAAAATGAGTCCCATAATGTTTCCAATTGGTTTCTCCAGATATAGAGGAAGTATGGTGTAAGTCTAAACAATATCAGTTACTAAGGTTAGTTATGCACAAATCCAAGATCGTATACCAAGATCCTCAAACTCCACATTGATTTTCCAAGTCCAGTGGATGTTAGAAACAAAACCATTAATCGTTATCATGATAACCACAGACAATGTGTCGTTACAGCGAGGATGAGAGTAATAAATTGTATTTAGCACCACGACTTGTTCTTATCCGTCTTGGTCTAGTATAGTCCTGTAATTTGCGTAAATTACAATATATTTTGTTGTATAAAGCCTTGGCTGATTAAATTGGTACTTAAACTGCGTGGTATGAAGGAAAAAACCTAAAGCATCCAATGTTCTGCAATGTGATTTCATCATAGGACCTCTTATTAAATATGGCAATGGTATGTAAAGTGTTATACTTTCTTATATACAAAAAGGACACATCAACCGTGACGTTGGAAGCAGCTTTTGACTCAGAGCAGAATGTTGCAGATCAGATCAGTTTCCGTCATCGATTGGCGCTCTACATAAAGTGTATCGTATAGGGAGTCTTACCAAGTTGCGAAGTTCCCGTTTGAAGGGTATATGTACTTTGTGTAATTAATTTTATTAGGCAAAGGCAAGTTACAAGCGAACCTGCTTTCTATCCAATGTAGAATCTGATGGCCTAAACATAGTGCTTCTATCAGCGATTATAATGGTGGGAAAGACAAAATTGTTTTGGTTTAACTAAGATTATATGAATCCGTTAAAGAGCTTGAGGCTAAATAAATGACGGGCGCGCGGATCAATCTTCAGGTTAAGGCTGCGGTTGCACTGAGGCGGAGCGGAGCAGAGTGGATTCTGTCAAGATCTTTGACAGTCGTTAAAGCTACTCAGCGGCCTGAAAGTCTGACAAGCAGTTCTGCCAAGGGTAAAAGTGGTTGTCAGTTTGTTTTTCAGTTTTCGTATTTCCCAGTGCAATGTAGGTCGTGAAGGACAGCCGACAGATAGGCTGTCGCTCCATGTAACATGATATTGAGCTGCATCTGGATAGACTGGAAGTCGACTCAAACGTAGTTGCGTAAAAGCTAGGCTGATAATGGTGATGGTAATTAATCGTAAACGATTGTCACATGTTTAACTGCCTCCGTGGTCGAGTGGTTTAGGCGTATGCCGGTGGTCGTGGGTTCGAAGCATACTTTTTAAAGTTGTCAAACTGGAAAATTTGACTAGGAAATAGCAGGGTTAAATCACCTGATTGTCTAAAAAAGGTGATTCGGTGCTTGGGAAGGCGCGTATTAGCCGCGGTGGTTCCGGCCGCTAAATGGCGGTCGTCAAACCATGTCAGATGCCCATTTTTTTTGTGGAAATCATCAAATAACCCCTCCCGCTCTTGGGCAGAGCGAAAGGGACTAAAAACCCACCCATGGAGAATGAATATTATGGCTCCTTCTTAGCTCTATATGTCAAGGCCGCGGTATCTCTTACAACATCCCGCAGCCCCTTACAACATCCCGTAGCCCCATGTCAGAGGCTCTTGAGGCGGCTTAGAAGCTCAGACACTTGGGTGTGTTGGGTCGTTAGACCTTACTGCCCACACGATAAGAAGAATAACATGTTCTTGCCGTCTGTCGTTGTTTCACTTACCTTCAACAAGCACAAGCTGGAACCCTCCAGTGAGGATAGGCACTAGAGTGAGTGTGACGTCATCGGCGCGCACGCTCGGTGTCTCCGTCACAGCCGCTGCATGGGCCCGCGCACCGAGTGCTAGCAACACTGGAATACGGAAATTGGTTTTACTGTTTACTGACCAAAGAAGAGATGAATTCATTCTGTGAGGAATGTTATTAAGTAAGGGTCAGTGATGATGAAAATGATGATGTAAAACAATCCGCCGTAGTTGTTCCCTAAACTGTGTGATAGAACGAATGAGAAACTTGATTTGTGACACCTTTATATCGTAGAACTAGTGGAACAAAAAGTCCAATTAGTTCTGTTATAAATTGTTTATTTGAACCAGTAAAACTAATGGGACGTTTGTTCCCAGTAGTTCTACGATTTCGTACCAAAATTTCGTACGAAATAGATCCCACTAGTTCTATCGTAGAACTGTGTAGTAGAACTAGTGGTAATGATCCTGTTTTACTGCTATTTTATGACCAAGTCATGGAAAACGGAGAAACGGTCGATAGACAAAATCATGCCTTTGGTTGGTTTTTTCAGATCTACAGGAATTCCAAAAGTGATAGTTAGGATAACTAGATAAGAGAAAAGAGAATAATGATAAGAGAAAAGATGATCATAGCTGCCGAAATGTTAAGTTAATTTTTTTTTTCTGTTTGCCGAATATTTCACAAGTTACGTTACACTCTCCTATATTCGGTAACGACGCGGTTCGGGTAGGTATAAATCCAAATTCTGAGTTGCTACTGAAAAAAATCCTAACAGAAAAAACTCAATAATGTTAGCCCACCAGGGTGCTTACTCTCGAATATAATTCCGATAGATCGACATTAGTTGTCAGTCAAAAGTCAGGGATTGGCTTGACTCACTGAGTCTAGCCAATCCCTGACGTTTAACTCAACCAACTGACGTTTGACCAATGTCGATCTATCGGAATTATATTCGAGAGTAAGTACCCTGGTCATCATATCTAAGACCCGAGGCTTAACACTTCTGGCTTCTAGACGTCTAGACTTACGAGCTGGTCAATTGTTTTCGTGTTGGAGCGAGATAGTATCGACAAATATGACGTCAGTGTTATCTTTCCTCTCCTATATTTAAGAACGTACTTGAAAGCCTATCTTTTACTTTTACCAAAGTGATATGTTTGTCCATAATAACACTTTAGGGACATTTAAATGAACACGTGAATGAAATCGCGTTGTTGTATTATAAATGCTTAGCAGGTGAGAGTTAAATAAAATGCAAGAATATTTTGGCGTTCATAAAGGAGTTACTAATGTTTTGAGACCTTTGATACATATTTAAAGTTAGGTATTATCCTTCAAGTTTTTATGGGGAAAGTGAAAAGTAAGCAAAAGTCAATGTTCTCTGCCTCGTAGGTATAGTGGTCGCAAGTCCGACTGCTGAGCAATGGATCCTGGGTTTGCTCCCCGGGACGAGTAGGTAACGTGTTATTATGGGTTTCTAAATCAGAATTTTTTTAGTAGCTGCCACGTAGTCTGTATTTGTGCCCGGTTGATGGCATAAGGGTCGCCTCATGGCTCCTGTTACTTGGGACTTAAACATAATTGGCGAAATGTGGATGTACTCTTAAGTACATCACATACACCACTGCCACCCTCCGAGTGTTACAGCCGAGATGTTATGTTAACACAATAGGGCAGTTAACAAAAAAAATCTAATTAGTCCGCCAGATAGACTTCCAAAAAATATTGGACACGTATTTTTTAATTTTTCACGTAAACAAACAATGAAGACGATACAGTGCTTTGAAAACTCGTGTGACGTCATATTCTAAGACATTAGTATGGCATTCCTTAGCGGTTAGTGACGTCACAACCTCAATTTTTATTGATTTGATAAAACAAAAAATACGGATCCAATATTTTTCGATAATCTAACAGACGGAATAATTAGAATCATATTTTTTTAAGTCAGTAAACATCCCTATTTTGTAGTTTGATAATTATATAATTAAACCGTTCGATTATATAAGATTTTTAGAAACTTACATAAAATCGCTTTCAGAGCCGCCATCGCCGTACACCAATAGCTATCGACTGTCGGTTCTACTGACATTATCTACATCGATATCTTGATATCTTCACATCTTACAACTCTATCGCTTGCTCTTGGCGATCTCAAATCATCTCTTAGATTAAACAAGATGATTTTTGTATTTTAAATAATGGTCTCGTTTTTGAAAATATACTTTTTTGTCCCTATTGTGTTTATCTAATTTTCAATTTTATTTTATCAATGTTGATGATGTTGGTTGATTTAAATCTAAAGTAATTAATTAAGGTGAGGCATTCTACGGCTGATTACTATTTAGTACTAATGACGAGAGAACAATGACAGGAGGAAAACCGTGAAGAAAACACTTTGTAAATTATACAAAGTCATGAAAACATGACTCTGCCTTGTGTAAATGTGGTACTGTTTCACAAACGATGGGATACCCTGTTGTTTGTTCTGCACAGGAACTAATGCACGCTACCGCAAGCGCTAAACTACATATTATTTTTATGTAGCTTAATTCTGGGCTTACATATTACCAACGAACGACACGCTCAGAAGAACGGTGAGTGATTGCGTGGAAACAAGCGCTTGCGCTTGCCTATTAAGTCTTGCGTTCGAATTCCAGGTTGGGCTAAGAGATATCGCTTGTTTCTAGCTGGAATTTTCGCGACTTCTTTAGTCCTAAGGCTGAATTAGTACGGTCAGCAACAGAAGTTGCTTAAAATTTCGGAATTTTAATTATTTGATGTACCTACAGCTCGGAGTCCAGCTACTATTTTTGATGTTTCAGAAGATTATTCTTTAAATATTCCTTTCCCTTCTACAACGCTAACGAGTAATGTCTAACAAGTTTTGAGGAAGAAACTTTGAGAAGTTGATGATAATGGCAAATTAAATAGAAAACGTATTGTTGATAAAATCTACGCTCTGCCAACTTCTACCCAACCATCCGAGAGCTACTTCTTGTCGTTAACCTAATACTTGCAGTTCAAAGGGTTCATTTTGATATCGCATAAGCTTCCCTATTTTTTACATTTCTATTATCGAGATTAAGTGTTATTGTTTGCTCTATCATCATTCATTGCCGCCACCTTTTCTTATTCGCTGTATTTCTTATCAATTTTATCTTATTTCAAGTTCTGCCCTAATCTTAGTCACTGGGTTTTTTGGAGTTAGGACATGGTCACCGCGTGAGAGTGAATCACTATAGGTATCAGTACAAGTTATATACGAATGTTGTATGCACTAACTGGGACTGCGCCATGTGATAGTCAGCCGCACAGAGAAGACGAAGCTACAAGATGACTCGACCTACCCAATGCACAGTTACGACTCAGTGCCTCAGAGGCTGAAAAATCGTAGAGCTTTTTTGGGTGCGTTAGCCCAGCTACCTAATAACAATGCATTTATAGCAAGATGTGACCTCTAATGGAAGGTGCTTAAGCCCCCTGATGGCTTCATCGTGCCGTCTGAAGACTGAATGCCGTCAGAAGTGGTCGACTTAGAAATCTCTCAAGGCTGTAGCAAATACGATCTATTCAAATGTGGGTTCATGGACGAAGTGTGTATGCGGCGTATGTCCACAAACAATGGCCCACCTCCCATGCGCTGCATGCCTTGACGTTGACACCTGCGCCCTTGACGATCTTATTACTACATCAGAGGGCGCAGTTCGCTTAGCTGAATTTTGATCAAACATGTATTTCATGAAAATTTTCCATCTAAACGTTAAGAAGCAAAGTACATATAATTGTCTTCAACGAGGACAAGGAGGTATTAATAAAGAATTTTTTTTTAACAACCTGATGAATGATTATTGATAAATATGTAGAGCTGTTTTTAAAATTGCAAAACAAAAGCTGGGTTCGATTCTCAGGTAGAGTAATGTATTATTAAGTTTTTTCCATCAGGAATTTGTTAGTAGCAGCATTATTTTTTTATTTTTGGGGTTCACAGGCACCGCGTGGCCTACGTTTACGGTGGCCGGAAGCCATCACGTGGCCCCCGAGGCCCATTCCCTCTCGCCCCGGACCATGGGTTGCACCAGGGCCGGACGCGACAGGTCGCCACCGCCGGCGATCACCGCTACGAGAACACGGCAGGGCTCCGCCCAAGCGGGGCAGAACTTGACAGTGTGCCCCACTGTGTCCTCCGGCCGATCCTCACATGGTGGCATCCGGGCGTTACCTCCCGAAACAGTCAGTAGCAGCCTGAAGTCAGGATTGGTACCTGGTTGATAGTAATAAGTTTACTCAATCCCATTCCCTTACTCAATGGGACTCAATTATATCTGGTGAAATCAGTGTGATAAATTGGTACCTATACTGCTGCATCCGTTTGGGGATTACAGGCATAAAGTTTTCTTATGATATTGGTAATTTCGTTATGATAGTTGTTAACTTGTGTGACACACCGTATAAATAAACTTTATTTTTAAACCTCCTATGTGCCATACGCTGCTCCCTTTATTATTTTTAATTAAGTACTGTTACTGAAAAGCGCCAAGACACTGAAACTCAGCGAGTCCAATCGAAATTAGTTGCTCTTGGAACGGGTGACGTTGCATTGGAACCTGAACGGTCGAAAGGTAACCTAGATCCGTCGTTTTACTGGTCATCGACGTAGAAGAAGAACATGGTCATCTTTCATTTTTGGTAGCGAAGAGTACCCGAACAGTGATAGGTTCAAACCTCAAGAGTTCTTCGGCCAAATAAACAAAAAAAAATACCATTTAAAGTTCAATAAAACTTAACAATAATAATTTATTAACACAACATTCGAGTTATACACAAACAAAATTTACAGTTGACGAATGAAGTATGGAAGCACATCGAGCGGTGCGGGGTAGTCCCTCAGCCACACTGGGCCCTCGATGAGGTTGCCAGTATTACCATCCTTCCAGGTACCTCTGGGGAGGTACACGTCACGGGAGACTGCACCTGGTTTCACCACTGGTGCGGCTAGGAGATTCTCACCGAGAAGGAATTCTGAAAGAAGAGAAGAGAATTAGTTATGTAAATATTTGTTAATGTATGGTCAATCAAAATAAAAATCAAAAGTCATTTATTCAAATCACACTAATAATAATTATAAACGCGAAAGTTTGTAAGGTATTTATGAATGGATGGATGTTTGTTACTCTTTCACGCAAAAACTGCTGAACGGATTTGGATAAAATTTGGAACACAAATAGTTTATAGCATGGATTAACACATAGGATAGTTTTTTCTCGATTTTATCTTCCCGTGGGATAACTTTCGAATTGTAGCGGGCGAAGCCGCTGGCAACACCTAGTATTCAAAAGATTTCTTTGAGTTGAAATGCAAGACATTGGTCGTAGGTTTTATATGGAAAGAATATCTTTCGAAGAGGTTTCTGATCTGAGAATCAGAACAGTCTTTAGACCGGTCCATTTATCACGTGTAAAGAAGATATTGAAATTCATTTCCGAGGCTTTTTGTGGGTGTTGCAGAGTTAGTTCGAAAGAGTCAGCGATCCTGGAACCCCCTCCCCCTCCCTCCTTATGCCCTTAGTGTTCCAGGTCGAGAACCGGAAAACCCATCCGTATTCCTACACGGATGGGTTTTAGTCAGTTACGAGTCCTTAAAAAAAGGTTTGAAGTAAAGGGACAAATGAATCGCCAAACTTACCGTCAGCAATAGCCAACGCGTCCTGGTCGTAAGGGTCCAGCCACCAGATGGGTGGGTTGACGGGCGCGCCGTACTCAACTGACTTCTTCATGGCGTCCACGATCTCGTCTGCGTAATCGGCGTGCAGGTCGGTGTATTTGCGGCTGATCTCTACGGTCTGCAGGAACAAGTGGAATTTTAAAAACGACAAACTAATTATTATCGAAAAATGTTGGATATATTTTTTGGTTTTATTATAAAATCAATAAAAAAATACGTTTTTACCGGCAAGTGAGTTGTGACGTCACTCGCCGATAAAAATTGTCATACTAATGTCTTACAATATGACGTCAAACGAGTTTTCAAAGCACTGTATCGTCTTCATTGTTTGTTGACGTGAAAAAAAGAAAAAATATGTGTCCAATATTTTTTTTAATCTATCTGACGGACTAATTAGTTTTTTTTTGTAAACTACCCCTATTATATTAACAGAGAGGGGCTGGGAGAGGGAATATAGAACAGGTGATATGAGGCAGAACCTACGAAGCGCCACCATAATGTCGTTCAAAAGAAATGCTTCCTGTCATTCATCCATAATTGTCGCCATTTTATTGCGTCAGAGTACGAACACATAGGATCAGTCTTTATCATGGCAACACATCATGACCGTAATCCCCAAAGGTTGGCTGAAGTGAATCTGATAATAGGTACACTACACCCACATTTGGCCAGTTAAGTCCCATGTTATAAGAGTATAGGATCCTATTGACATCAACCTGGCCCAAACCCAGACGCCGTGCCTGCTACTGAGAAATTCCTGATGGGAAAACTCAATAAGTATTGCCTGACCCGGGAATCGAAACCTCAGGACCTCATGCACAGCAGTCGCGCTTGCAACCACTACACCAACGAGATATTTTTAATCTAAGATCACCAGATGATGGGTGATACGAAAATCCTATTAAAATTCCCCGTAATATTATGATCGTTTAGGTCTTTAAATCATATTCCCTCGCTATACGTACGTTACCTATCAATAGACCATTTCACTCTGCAATATCATAAACCTTGCTATTTTGAAGCACCTTACCTCATCATCATGATCCCAAGGTACAAAGGAGTACTGGAGCGCCGGCATGAACACGTTAGCTTGGAGCCACCTGATGAACAGCTCCTTGCTAGGCTTCTCATTGTATCCGTTTCCTCCAATCATGTCGGGCAGCACCAGGGTGTAACCGTTCAGGTTCATAGACAGAAGGGTGGTGATCAAAGTCTCCAAGCCGTTGTTGTAGTCCCAGAGAGTGTCCTTGTCCACCATACGGATGAAAACGGGAAGGTCTTGGGTCCTGAAAAAAATGTGGGTAACTAATTAAGCGATAGGAATAAAAGCAAGTTAATCTATTTTTAAAGAGGTACTCGGAACTATAGTGAGTCGTCAATTTAGTTTGTTAGTACTCACCTCATTCCGGATCTAACTTCAATAGAGGGTCCGAACTTGGCAACGGTGCGCACATAAGCTTCAACAATGTGGCCGGGGTGTAGGTTGATGTCTAAGCCATTCTGTACTGGGATCTGTAAAACAAGGAACGGTTTATATACAGGATGTAAATTAACCCCTCACACATACGTCAACCAAGCATTCTGTACATCAAAGTCAAAGTCAAAATATTTTATTTCACATAGGCCTACATGGGCACTTGTAAAACGTCGACATAAAAAAAGGGGCACGGTTCGTTGCATTGGTCGATTCCTAAGGAGAAGAACCGGCAAGAAACTCCAAAGGTTACTCTTTTAATCATCGAACTAAGAACCCCTACGCAAATTTTTTGCTGGGAAACAATTTAAGTAAAGTTATAACCTGGAAAACTTGTATTTACAAAAACAGCTGTGCAAAGGTACTTTTACACCCTTTCTACCTGGAGGCGCTAAATTGAAAAAAAAATTGTATATCGGGTAGACTCATCTCGTTGAAGAAAGTAGAGAACTAAATAGCCTCCCCGTGAACTTGAACGATTTAATAACGTTCTTGAACCCTCTCACTACCTTTTGTTTATTTTTTTACCCTGCCTTATCTCACGCCTCCCCCCCCCCCCCCTTCTCCTAGTTCGTCCTGCCACCTCTTATAGTTTTTATCTTCTCCGTTAGCTACCTTGTCAGTTTCGTGATTAAAAAGTAATAATGCATGTAAAAAAGCATGTTGATTTTTCTCTCAGCAAGATAATAAAAATCTACAAAATTACCTGAGGAGACCAGCTAGACTCTCCAGCGTCAAACTTGATGGTGTCAATGTCGTAAGTATCAATGATGCTTTGGACTCTCTCGGAGAACCAGTTGGCTGCGTCAGGGTTGGTGAAGTCGATGTAGCCGGGCACGGAGCCGTTGTTGTTCCACCAGCTCGTGTCGGGGCTGCCCTGCTCGTTCAGGACCAGGTAGCTAGAAGGGAAAGGAGTTATTTTTTAAAATGACGCAAATGTTGTTTTCGTTTTTATACACATCAGGCCTAGTATGAAAGAGGATGGTAATAAGAGTAGAGGAAGACAAAGCAATGATGGATTATAGTCTAAAGGTGATATAGGTAGTTAAAAAATGAAGGTAACTTCTGATACGAGTATGACGATTAGTAGAGAAGTATCACCTAGTAGAGAAGTCAAGAGAAGAGTGAGTAGAGCAGTATAGACGAAGAAGACAAACTGCACCGAATTGAGGTAACAGCAGGAAATTTATGAATAGAGCATATTAGTTGCAAATACTCGTATATTTAAAACATAAACAAGTAGTTCTCGGTTTTCCAACTCACCCCTTTCCTAGAGCCTCAGAGTACCAGGGCTCGCAGTCCTTGTTGATGAAGGGATGCGCCCAAATAGCGACCCTGAAGCCAAGACCCTTGATGTCCTGAACCAACTGCTTCAAGTCAGGAAGCTTCCTCACGTCCACAAACAGCGATCCGTAGCAGACTTCCCAAAGATCGTCGATTTCAAACTGAGCGTTGGGGAAACCACTGTCCTTGATCTCATTGGCGAACGCCCAGAGCGAGTCCTGGTCGATTTCTCTCGAGTAACGCGCCCAGGTGGACCAGATAGGGTACTGGATCATTCTGTATTCAGGGATGCCAGAGGGTTTGCCGAGAATCGTATCAACAGCATGTTGGTGAGCAACTTTAGGGTTGTCAAAGAACCAAAGTTCGTATTTAAGGATGTTTACTTCGCGCTGTGTGCTGTAAGGGTCGGCGACCTCAGCGATCAGACAGAGATGGTTGTCCAAAACATTGTGGTAGTCGACAAAGAGTGGTACTTCGGGAGCCACATAGAGGTACATGCCATCGGAGTTCAGCCAGTAGCGCTCGCTGACGGCCGCGTTGTCTTCTTCCTTTGACACGATGGAGTATTTCTGGAGTTTAGAATTTTGGATGGGCCAGTATTGCTCTTTCTGTTCGGGGCCGGCGAACCATTGGCTAGAACCTGATGGGAAAGAGTGTTATTGTTAGCAAACTTAAACATAGCTCCAGTTTAAAATCTAGTAACCAAAACTGTACTGGGTAACAATATATTCTATAACTCTCCTATTGAATTACCACTTCGATGAGATTTTGATGATAACAAACATTGACAGATACTTCGCTTTCGAGCATTTTTATCAACTGTGATAAGCTTATTATGTTGATTTTGGTTGATTCAATAGAATATTTCTAGATAAGTACAAGAGTAGTAGCTCGCGAAAGATACTGATATTCAAGTGCTTCGAAAACGTTATCTTGGAGAGTACAAAAAATGTTCTTGCAAAATCATTCCCCACACCCTTTTCCTTGATTGCGTTTTTTTTTAATTAACGTCACATCTAGACGTCGGGAGTGTCGGGACGTCGTCATCCTAGATGCTTTATTCAGAGGTACACAAATATCATACATATACCCTTTTCTAATGCTAAACAGTATCACTTGACTTTTAAACTTCAACTTCTTACTGAAAACTTAACGCTACTTACCAAAATCGATGCAGTCCTGGAACACCACATCGCTGGGCCCAGTCCAGGTGATGCTGACCTTGAAGCCGCCTCTCTCTCTCTCACCGGAGGCCTCCATGTTGAAATTTACCCTCTTGTCTTGGACGACGGCATTACGGCCGATGTGACCCAAGTAGTGGGACCCAGAGGCTGTTGGTTACCAAAGTTGGGTTACAAGGTTTGAAATGTAAAATAAAGATTTTGTTAAATCGGAGCTTCATTCTAAACAAAATACTAAATGTGGAAAATCACTTCGGAATTACATTAAAGTTTACTGTTTAGATATAGAAATTAGTATCTAGAGTTGAATGTGATCGAGAATCGAGAAATTGAGGTGCATCCACAGTTATACACACTTAAATGAAGTGCTTTTTGTGGAGCAACATGTTATGAAGATGCGTACCTATAACGAGTAGAAGAAGACTAAAGACACGATGGATGAACTCTGTCAAGGATGATATGACAAGAAAGGAGATGTCTGATGAGATGGCGATTTAAAGAGAAGTATGGAAGAAGTTTCTTCTTGTTCCCTACTTCTGCTGCTGCGTCGACTTAGGAGCAAGAGAATGATTATTATCAATCATTATCAATGATGATGATCGGTGTGTATCAGTAACAAATACAGTAAGAGTCGCCAAAATCGGTCGCTTCGATCAAAATTTTGTATTTTAAATATAACTTACGTCCTTCATTGGTCAGAATAAAGCTGCCGTCGTCATTCTTGTGAGCGTGGAGTTTGCGTGCCTGCTGGGTATTGGGCACAGCGCATAACGCCACAGTCACTCCTGTAAACGAACATTTAATGCTCAAAAATTGGATAATACTGAAATGCACCTCTACACTTCAGAAACCCGGCAGAACTATTGTCACAAACAGTAGTAGCCAATATGAAAATCTATACTTATACGAGATTAGAATTCTAGTCGTCTTATTTTCGAAATGTGACTGCACTGTACACAACTGCGTACCCCCTTAAAGTATTCAAGAATTATGATAATATTTATGAACATCCAAGCGATTTTAACAATCCCGACAGATTTGTTATGTATATTTATTGAGGAGTACCATTGTATATCTGTGAAGATCAGCATCAAATCTTCACTAATGTAAACGGGTCAACCGCGGAATAATATTCTTCCAAATAAAAAAAGAGGCATCGAAATCGTTTTACAATTTGAGAAGATATCGTTGATAAACAAAAACATAAATCAGTCTAATTGATAACATCCTTTTGGAAGTCGGTTAAAAAGCGACCTCTGACGGCCTTATTACAAAAGTGGTTAAACCTGGGTTTAACTTAGACTTGGTTTATAGATACTTGGTTTTTAGATAATATTGAAAAGAAAGTGACAACATGCGAGATAAACCAAGTCTAATTTAAAACCAGGTCTATCCACTTTTGTAATAAGGCCGTGAGAGTCTGAGTTGACCTACTGCGGGACAGTTAAATTTACTTAATAGCCTTTTGCCCGCGACTTCGTCTGCGTGAAATATAGCCTAAAGCCTTACTCAATAAATGGCCAATCCAACACAAAAATAATTCTTCAATTCCAACCAGCAGTTCCTGAGATTAGCACGATCAACCAAACAAAAAAACATACATACTCTTTAGCTTTATAATTTTAGTACCTATACTAAGATAGGCTGGTATTTATTACTAATATAACTATTAGAACTAAGCAATAAAAAAGTATCCTACCTGCCAACAGGAGTATCACCTTCATCTTGTTCAGTGGTACTAACGAAAATATCTCAAAGTAAAGTATATTTATTAGCCAGATCGAGCTGTATCTAGGGGCATTATCAGTATGGATCGAAAAGCTTGTCAGATAAACGGTGAGATCAAATCCCCTGTGCATGTACCTATGGTATACACAGCATGCGTTTGAGATAAAGGGTGTTGGTATAAATCTTATAGAAGGATAGTTTTATTTAAAAGTTACGTACATGAATAATAATATTGTTACACTACAGAGCAAAGACGGAAGACCTACCCTTCTCTCCTACCTTCGTGATCTAATGCAATCGTAGGCCAATCCTTTAAGAAAGAGTTTAGCGCAAAATAAATGAATGTAAAATAATGACAAAAAAAACCGGTCAAGTGCGAGTTGAACTCGCGTGAAGAGGGTTCCGTACGATGAATATAATACCTATATCTACCATGTTTTTTTAAATCTGACCCAAATTTGTTTGTGGTAACTCTTAGTGGGTATTTACACTATATAAGGTATATAAGTGCAAAATTTCAAGTCTCTAGGTCCAGCGGTTAGGGCTGTGCGTTCAGTCATATCAGTCATTGAGTCAGTCAGGACTTTGAATTTTATATATATAAATTCACCATGTAATTTTTAGACTATGGACTTCTTATAGGTTTTCCTGCAATCTACAGGTATAGAACTATTTTCTGTATTTTTTTCAAAATTTTAGGCTCAGTAGTTTCGGAGATAAGGGGGGGGGGAACGGTCAATTTTCGTCTATTTTTTTAAATAACTTTAAAACTATTTATTTTAAAATTATTAAAAAAAATATATTTGAGACCCTCATAGTAAGCCCTTTCATTTGATGTGTCACATGGTACAGTTTGCAAAACTTTTTTTTTAATTTTCTTATTTGCCCCGTAAAAGCGACCCCCATATTCAAAATTAATTTATTTACTTTAGCCGTACATGTTTGGGTCACAAAAATCCATATGTATACCAAATTCCAACTTAATCGGTCCATTAGATTCGGAGCAAATTGGCTGTGACAGACGGACAGACAGACAGACAGACACACGAGTGATCCTATAAGGGTTCCGTTTTTTCCTTTTGAGGTACGGAACCCTAAAAAAAGAGGAAAGTGCTCAGAAGGCTAGCAGCATTGCCACGTTGGATGGCAATGTTGATTCTTTGGCCACTAAAAAGGCCAACCATCTGGTCACGTGAAGAGTCAACTCAGACCCATGACCCAATTATGTACTTAATTGTATTTGCACCGTTTGAGGTTTGTAGTCCACACTGAAGACCTTCCCATCAACAGTGGGTGATTACGGGTTGAAATGATGATGATGATCAATTTATTTTGTAAAGTAACCCTTTCCCGATTGTTCTTTGTTATGTATCTAAATATTTTTTGGCCAGAGACTAAGAGTTGCCATGCAACGTGCCAGTCTCTTGGGCACTTTACCTACTGACAGCGTTCAAGGAGTTTTTCGATGCTCTTTTATTGTTTGTTGTTAGTTTAGATTACCGATTATTTTAACCTAAACTAACAAATGTTTCGTAAACAAGTCATCTAATAAAATACCTACTTTTTAAAATTATTTTATTTTTTATAAGCTACTTATTAGATCAACCTGTAGATACCCATTTTGCTTTATTGAAACTGATATAGATTTTATTTTCCCTTAGAATTAGCTATCAAGGACGCAAGTCATCCGCAACGACAAAATATTATCTCAGATACAGTGATAGGAAGAGACAAATAATAACATCACATCACTCAAGTGTCTTGCTTGTAGGTAATATTTATGTAATGGAAATATATTTCATATATTTTACTATTGTGTATTCAAGGTTCAATGAACAAATCCAAAATATGTACCTATAAACCTACTTCTTAATTTGAGTAAATTAACAAACTTTTTTAGGGCAATGGAGAGTGCTGTGCTCGGAGTTTCCTTGCATGATCGAATCAGAAATGAGGACATCCGCATGAGAACCAAGGTTACCAACATAGCCCGAAGAATCGCCAGACTTATGTGGCAATGGGCAGGGCACATTGCTCGCAAAGCGGATGACCGATGGGGCCGAAAAGTTCTGGAGTGGCGAACGCGAACCGGAAGACGTTGCAATGGAAGGCCATCCACTAGGCGGACCGATGATCTGGTGAAGGTTGCAGGACCCCGCTGGATGCGAGACACACGGGACCGGTCAATGTGGCGACACCTGGGGGAGGTCTATGTCCAGCAGTGGACGTCTTTTGGCTGAAATGGTGATGACAAACTTTTCCATTCAGTTCCTGACGTTCTGCCTATTAATCTTCTAACTCAGTTTTTCTCTCTTTTTCTGTTGGCAGAATTCTTATGTCACTCGTGGGTCTCTTCTTCTTATCGTGTGGGCGGCAGTAAGGTCTAACGACCCCATACACCCTAGTGTTAGAGTTTCTAAACCGCCTCAAAGACTTCTGACACGGTTTGACGACCGCCATTTAACGGCCGGTACCACCAGCTTATACGTGCCTTCCGATGTACGGAATCTTTTTTTTTTTCAGACATTCGGTCCTCCAATTCAAGCCTGCAATGTCCTAGCCAAACTGGAAACAACTTTTACAAAGTGTGCTTCCCGTGAGAATCAAGCCTACGACCACCGGGTCACAAGGCAAACGCCTAAACCACGTACGTACCTACTTAGGCAGGGTCTTTGATTTGGCTTTACATGCCGTCGAGAAATATCTCTAAAAGCATGCTGGTTTCGTTTTAAAGCGCATATGAATCTGAAAGATCAGAAATGCGTTTTTTGGGACTGCATTACGTTGTTCCGAAGTTCGAAACACCGAAGTACGGTATTCAGAATGTTCGTTACTCCGATGTACGTTACTCGGAAAGTTTGCTACTACGAAGTACGGTATTCAGAATGTTCGTTACCCCGATGTACGTTACTCCAAAAGTTTGCTACTACGAAGTACTGTATTTAGAATGTTCGTCACTCCGATGTACGTTACTCCGAAAGTTTGCTACTACGAAGTACTGTATTCAGAATGTTCATTATCGCGAAGTACGGAACTCCGAAAGTTTGCTATGACTAATTATATCAATAATAATTGATAATATTCCTCATCGAGATTCTGGGAGAGTATTTCGATCTAGTCAAGTATTATAAATGATACGTTAAAAAAACCGGCCAAGTGTATGTCGGAAATCTCCCAATGTCTACTACAATGGCAAATGACACCCTTCATGTGCAAGTCCGACTTGTACTTGGCCAGTTTTTCTATTGAACAGACTGTTTCAATCGTTTGACATTTTTCAATTGAATTCTGTGTTGTTGGTGTATTCGTGTTTAAGCAATCTAACACAGACCACATCCGAGGAGGGAATCTAAAATATTAATAATAATAATCTAATTAGCGACATGTCGTGTAGCTCATGTCAAATTTTCCGATGACAGAGCTACACGACCTAAACCAGCCGTACCAGCTTGGCAGTGCAGGATTGAACGATGCATTGCTGGGGCCAGAGGCTTCACCAGCAAACTAATCTGCTTCCGGGAAGACAACAATCGCCCACGAGTGATGCGCTTTGTGAGACGAGCAAATGCAGGGACTGATATCAGTTCTTCAGACTACATGTCCCGTATCACAGAGCGTCGATGCGCTCTTCAATCACAGAGCGCGTCGACTTCTGGAAGCAGAAAGTGTATGCATGGGCAAACCGTGTCCGTAGGTATAAGCGGTGGGTGGAACGGTGCACTCTGAGTGGCACCTTCACTGATGGAGCTACTGAGGGTCACAGATTCCATAAATCTTAGATCCCTCTCAGCAACCGAAACCTATAAGTGTTTATATAGGTATGTCGGAAGCACTGGGTATATAACAACGTTACCGGCATAAAACAATCGTTGAAGGAGCGCTTCTTTGGCCGCCTGAGAAAAGTATTTAATAGTCTTTTATCGGGCGGAAATAACACGGTTACAGCCAATGGCTTGATTGCCAAGAGCCGACCAACAGCTGAGAAAGCTCTCGTTAGGTAGCTGGATCATATAATTATCATACACTCCCTTTCGCTCTGCCCAAGAGCCACCCGACAAAAAAAAAAGGTAGCTGGATCAAGGACTTGATGTAGAGCTGTGGGTTGCTCACAAGTTACCGCGGCCTCGACATATAGGGTAGAAGAACATGGGTGGTTTTTAGTCAGTACAAGTCTTACACTCCCTTTCGCTCTGCCCAAGAGCGGGAGGGGATATTTGATACTAAATTAAATTGAAATACTCTCTCAGAATCTGGTTGAGGAATATTCTCAATTATTATTATGTAATTGTGCATAGCAAACTTTCGAAGTTCTTCGCGATAATGAACATTCTGAATACAGTACTTCGTAGTAGCAAATTTTCGGAGTAACGTACATCGGAGTGACGAACATTCTGAATACCGTACTTCGGATCCGTATTCAGATTGTTATTACGATTTCCTGTGCGGGTAGGTAGACATTTCTTAATGTTCAAGATTGTAACAATTTATTAGTCTTTGGAACGCACCATTTCATTGCAAAGTTCATGCGCAATGTTTTTTCACAAAAAAAAACATGCGCAATGAAAATGTTGCCGTCAGCCCGTCACGCAGCGCAGCTGTCATTTGAGTTTGACACATAAAAACAATAGGCGAGCATTGAACATGGCAGATCCCAGAATTCGTCAAATTAAAATAAAGACGGGCGTTGTGAAACGCATAGCCAAGGAGAAAGTTGTGTACGAAAAAGAAGCAGAACTGCAGAAGAATAGGGTACAGAGGTTTAAGGACGAGGATAAAGACGAGCATGATATCCGAAAGCAAGAGGAAGTCTTGCAGGAGTCGCTGATGATGGTCCCAGATTGTCAAAGACGGTAAGTGAGCTCTATAATTACTATTAATACCTAGAACTGCTCAAAAATTGGTATTCCGATGACTTTTTCTACGTAGTTACATCGATTTTTTATATGAAACCACAGGTGCGCATGTAGGTTATGATCCGTTGCGCGACATCTGTTCTTTGTTGGCGTCCTTACTCATTGAAGCGTGATGATTCATGATTATGATCTTTTGTTACTTGCATCATTAGTTACAACTTAATTTTTTACCTTCATGAAAAATTCGTTATAACTCATTTTTAGAACTGTTTGCCTTGTCATTATTTCCGAGATTTTTTTATAGGTTTTTCTGTTTTGTTATAAGTAAAATAATGATGTTTTATGTATTATATTATGTAAACACACATTTTCATTATAATTGTCTTTATCTTTTCTTTTCACAGACTGGTGAAGGCATTTGCTGATCTCAAATCTACATTAGAAAGTGAACAAGATCTCAAAGAGAACGCAGATTACATTGCTGCAGAACAAGTACTTAAAGACGCAGAGATTCAGCTCCCGGACACCACAGTAGCTTTATAATTTAATAATATTATTTTTCTACTAATTTTAAAATTATAACAATCATGTCTTATAATCCTAATTTTTATAATAATTTTCGCGGAAATAATTCTACATTCCAACGTTCGCCTAAATATTTAGTACCGCGTCATCTGCCTCCAACACGTTGTATATCATCGCCAGATCAGCGTCCACATTATTTTTCCATCCCACCACCTTATGTGCCACAGCATCCCTATTCTGGTGAACCACGGACTCCACATCACTTTGTCCCACCCCCACCACCGCCACCCCCATTCTTCATCCCTTCTGCTACTCCTGCAGCTAGGAGAGAAAAGGATGATCAAGACTTCCTTTCAACCTTTGACAACAAAATACCTGTGAAAGAACTTGTAGAGATCAAAGTCAGTCGTGCAACAATATCCAGAGTTCGTGAAGAAATATATAATATGCTTTTTCGTTTGACTGACTTGTATGACAAGGAGAAGCACTTAACAGAAAACATAGATACACTAACTGAAGAAGAATGGAGTTCCCACATGAAGGAAGTGGAAGAAAATAAAGCTCTCATAAGTAAAGCACTGTCTCATATCAGTGGTCCATGCATGGATTTGCAGCGGAAGCTTTTAGTGAAAAGGTCAGCAAAGAGATTACGTTTAAAAAGGCTTCGCTTGGAGAAGAAAAGAGAAAAAGAAGAGAGAATTAAAGAGTTGAAGGAGAGATCTAGGAAAATTGATGAGAACTTGCAGAAAATAAAAGATAATATTAATAAAGCTAAACAGGTAAATATAACTTTCACTTGAACATTCCTTTGTACAAAATTAAGATTTGTTTTTCATCTCAAGAATGTTTTGATAACATTTTGATATAACTTAAATTTATTTCACCTTCAATAAAGTTTTAAATATTCCAGGAAGCTGAAGAAAAGCTCCAAGCTGATGTGGTGCTGAGAGATGTTCTCCGCAAGAAAAGTGATGCGAAGAAATGTCTAACAAAACTAGATGCAGTAATGAAACTGCGCAAAGCTAGACAGAACACAGCTGTAGGCCAAGGGATGCCTGTTTCTGATGCAGAAGTTGCTGCTTTTAACGCTAATATTGGTAAGTACCTTAGATCAATAGGAATCCCATTGGGGCTGCGGGTTGTTCACAAGAGATACCGCAGCCTATATAACATAAAGGGCTAAGAAGGAACATGGGTGGTTTTTTAGTCAGTAGAAGTCCGACACTCCCTTTCACTTTGCCCAAGAGTGGGAGGGGTTTTTTGATGATTTCCCACCCCCCAAATAAACAAAGATCAATAGGAATTCTTACCGAGAATATTATCATGAATTAATTGAAAATAAAATGGCACAAGGCCCCAGACTACACCACAGCAAAAATAAACTCAAAGCATTTATTTGAACTAGACCATATATTTTAACCAATGGATTAATTAGTTTCCTCATGGCTCTGCTTTAACGGAGTTCTAAAACCATTTGGCTAAAATTAATGCTTTCGTTCTTTAGTTGTGTTGGTAGATTTTCTTATTTCTCATTCACTATACCATTGGACAATAGTACCTACCTTCTTCTTCTTTATGGGGTTCAGGTTTCCGCACTTAGTCCTTAAAGTGGACCATTGTGCGTGAGCCATGGTGGCCGATTACTTCAACCAGCCCACCTCCCTCCAGAAGCAGATCAGACTTCCCGTTCTCCTCTGGGCATCCGCAAGGGATCTTGGTGTTCCAAGGGTCCTCTCACATATAGTACCTACCTCTATCTTACTTTTCCAATTTTCAGACAAACTTAAATCCATGTGGGCACAGAAACTGATTCTTTACGACAAGGAAGAAGGGGAACTTCGAGCCCAACTGAAGGAAGACTGGCAGCGGAACACACTGCAAGCTCAGAGGGAGCAAAACGTAGCTTGCAATTTGGCTGAGTGGCGCGAAACACTGTTCGGTGGACCACTGCCGCAAGTAGACTTTGGAGGCGATGTCGCGAGATTTGTTGGTGTCAGGTAAGAAATCAGCTCAATATTACTGGGGATGATGCGTATGTTAAACTGATAAACCCATCGCAGTTTTTCAGCTGCTTAATACGCCACATACCTACGCCACATAATTCAATAATTATGTGATAAATTCATTGTTGTATAAAGAAAACGAAGTTGCTAAAATAATCCCATTTTACAATACCACTTTTTTAAGGATTAATGGCTAATTAAAACCATTCTGACCAATAATCTATATTTAATAATTACGAACTTGGGCCCCGTAATGGTCAAAAAAGCACTCGGGCAAAAGATTTTAGCAACCAAGTTTTTAGTACTTAACTTCTTTTTTTGTTTGTTCTAGATCACAGTGGGACCGCTACATAAGCAGTGAAGGAGCTGGCCTGCCCATAGGATGGGTCCCTCCTGCCCCAAGGACTGATGATCCTGACAAACCTGCTTGAATGAATGTGCTTTTTAAAAGAACCAGTATATGGAATATAAACGTAATCTAATATTTATTTGCATTTTGTGTATGAGGCTTTATTTGCGATGCTTTTTTTTTAAATAAAAGAATCCATTTACGATGAACTCTGGTATTATTCCCTATATTTATTTAACAGACACATTTTAGTCATCTACACTAATATTATAAAGAGGAAAGATTTGTTTGTTTGTAACGAATAGGCTCCGAAACTACTGGACCGATTTGAAAAATTGTTTCACCGTTGGGAAGCTACACTATCCCCGGGTGACGTATGTTACTTTTTATTCCCGTATTCCCACGGGAACCGGAACTACGCGGGTGAAACCGCGTGACTAGTTTTTAATAAGTTAGAAAAAAATAACAAAAAATTGTGGTCCGCCGGTGTCGGGAGCAATGTCCAAGCTACCGGTGGATAGGGCTCTCCTGGAATGCGAGCCATATTAACTACTGCCTTCTAAATTAGGCCCTCGATCTAACCTACAAGCGAGTACCTCGACAGATACACGTCGGTGTCATTGGCCGTTACGACAATCATTACACACAATTACACAACATGTCAACAACCTCGTGTAAAAAAAGTGCACGTTTTTTATCCAACATTTTACTAGGCCACGGTTTTTGAAGCAGTTTGGTTTCAAACCAAACCGCTTATCTATGTTAGCAACAACCGAACAGTTATACAAGGATAGTATTTAAACGAGTGACTGTAAATTAAAGTTTTGAGTGACAAAAATAATTAATTTGGTTCATAGAAAAACCACTTAACCTCCCCAGGCCTAGTCGACTGAGCCGCCCCGCGTCGCGGGACTTCTACTTCTGTGTGGTTTAAAAAAAAACCTGTCCGAGTCAGGTGGCCCAAGTCCAATTCAAGTAAATATCGTTTTATAAAACTATGTTAGTTGCCGTTTCTGTATCTAGTCGCTCACTTAGTAATTATAATATCTGAAATGGATTAATCACAAGTCAATTTTTGTAAGCATCGTAGGTACTGGATTTTATTATAATATAAACAATATTCGTCGTTAGTTTAGTTATTTTTTTCGCTTACTCAAATTCATAGCGCTCAAGTTATTAAAACTGTATCTCATCAGCCGTCGCCTAGTTTTTTTTTATTCGTTCGTTTTTCTTTTTTTTACCGTTCTAAAGTGGCGACCGCTAACTGGAAGACTTTGCGTTGCGCGGCCTCCCAATAGGTGGACCCTGCACCTGGTGAAGGTGATGAATGATGATGATTTATGTTAAGATACAAAATTAGTTATGAAAAGAATTCTGCGAAGTAGATTGGCGCAACATTTTTAGACAGGGAAGACAGATTCAATAAAACACAATAATCAGCATAATCAAGTCTTTTACTCGTCACAATTTCCACTTTTATGGATTATTTAGTAAGAAATTATAATATAATGTAAAAACGCACGGACACAGTCTATCAATTATGCAATAATATGTCGGATATCGTGTAACTATCATATTAGTAACTACTTATTCTATGCCCAGTTCTTAGGTCTCTAAGCCCCACATTCAAATTGCGACGGTAGGAAAAGATGCGGTTGGAAAATTGAGAGTGAAGTTGGATTTGCGACTTTCGGTTTAGCGGCGAAAGTAGTACCTAAATGTAAAAGGAGCTTAACATTTTGGAATTTTAATTATTTGATGTACAGCACTCCAGGTGTTACTTTAAATGGTTCAGAAGATTATTCTTTATAATATTTTTTATTCTTTACATTTTTTATTCTTTATAATATTTTTTATTCTATATAATATTTTTTATTCTTCAATAAATTGTTAGTAAGTTGTAATATGTGTCGTCTAATTTCAAACACCGCTAGATCCAGTTTTAATAAAAATAAATATTTTTACTCTATGGTATAGTCAATCTTGACCTGTATGTGTCTACTATACTTTTTACAAGCAAACTACGCCAGATCCCTACTAAAATAGCAAAAATTAAAACAGTAATTTAATTCAAAACCCGCCACATCCATGACGGGACTTTTTCAAACGCCGCCATATCCATACCGACCAATCAGAGCAGAGAATTATTGCAAAACTGTCATGGCGATTAATGGCGTCTTCATTAAGGTGGAAGCTCACATCTGGGCCGCGAAATTCTAATTTTCTTACGTTTTTGGCAATTTGCAGGCCAGTGCTTGGTTGTATGTTTATGAAAATTTGATTTGCGACTGTAAGACGTACGAAGTTACCGAATTATAACCATCAAAATTATCAATACAACCCTCCAAGTTCATTTTCATGTCAAGATTGATTTTTGCATGTAAAAGTCATTCTTTAGTAATTTAGTCGTCGTTCTTTAGTAGTTAGTAATTTTGATGGTTATAATTCGGTAACTTCATACGTCTTACAGTCGCAAATCAAATTTTCATAAACATACAACCAAGCACTGGCCTGCAAATTGCCAAAAACGTAAGAAAATTAGAATTTCGCGGCCCAGATGTGAGCTTCCACCTTAACTGTTTGGTGTTTTCGTGTTGTGATTTTTTATTGTTTTCTCATATAAATAATGACCGATTTATCTCGGAATATCGAACAGGTTCCTCCAAAAAAATGCAAGGAAACGATGTGTTGACAAAAATAACTGGAGAAGGGAAGTTAAGAGACGCAAACTGTGAGTATTCATTGTAGTACTATTCGTACGCGATCCATAATACAGTATGTTTGTTTACATGAGACCTAGGAATTTATATTGGTGTTAGCGTATAATGTATTTTTTGTTTATTTATCACTAGTAGGTACCTACATTCTATTATAGTAACTAGGAGACTTTTCTACTATCCCAAAATGAAATTTTTATTTTAAATTATTGTCGCTTGAAACAATGCGACCGTAAGAGGCTTAAAACTGGAGCACGAGGACCTAAAAATATGAGTGCAGATTATTATATCCAGATTAAAAATCCACAGAAGCTCGTTAGAGTATGCAAAAAAGCATTTACTGATATACTGAAAATTGGCAAAGACAGAGTTACTGGCGTCTTACAACGCTCTTTTAAAGAAGGTGGTCTGGCGAAAGAGATGGTAGGCCACTCTTTCTTACCATCAGACAGAATATTTACCAAAATAGAAAAAGAGATTAAAACAATGTCTGTGATAAGTGATCCACAGTCATATGTGAATATATTTAAAAAACATGGCAGTGTATACAATCTTACGCAGGATATTGATGTTCATGACTGGAAAGAAGAAGTTTCTAAGACATTCAAACCACCAGGAAATTGGCACTTTAAGTTTAATTTGACTAAAAGATTTATTTTGAAACGAGGAAGACAAAACGTGAGCATCCAAGGTGAAGAAAATTATAAACATGAGGTTGGTGCACCTAAACATGTCACAAAAAAAGGCAAGAGCTGCTCAGAAATGGAACCATCTGTAATCCCGAGAGGAAACAAAATTAACTCTGCAAAAATCAAGGATGTTGTTGCACTACTGACAAAACACTGGAGAAGATTGGCGAAATATACCATCCCTACACTTTTATAAAAACGTTGAAGAAACTAATGATAATTTCATGCATGTTGCAGATATGGCCCTGTGTTCCTTTGGAAGAATCAGAAAATTTTGTGTAGTTCATAAGATTAACGAAACTTTCTATCTATTTTTTTTTGGTTTTATCCAATAAATATGTCTTAAATCTTAATTCTTCCCACAATTTCTTTTCCTTACCTAGCTACCTACCCACGTTATAAAAATAAAGGCTAAAAATAATATGGTAACAAACTTCTTTCTTCTACCACTCATTTTAGAACATCCTGTATAGATGATACTTCAGTTTAAAGTTAGTATCAAAGGCAGCTAGATCCAGCACTTTATTATCAAAAGCCGCCAGATCTCAAATTGAGTATCAAAATCCGCTATACCTATCCTATTTTTCAGGACGAAATTATGCTTATTTTGCTATTGAATTATATTATTGTTTCATTTAATTTTTAAAAGTCATCTAATTTATGGCATTAATTTTATTAAGGTAGCCTTACTGACACAAATTTTAACTCTACTGTAAAATTGACTTATATGGATGTGACGGCATTTGAAATTAGACGACACATATCTAACCAGTATGTTTATTAAAAAACCTGCTTTGAAACTTTGAGTAGTTTTAATCTACTTCTGATGCTGACTGTACTCCTGGTATTTTGAATTTCCACCGCATCGATTATTTTACAAGTCATATGTGCTTCAGTGTAGGGCCCATTCTAAGACATACTTACTATGAATAGTTTGTAAATATGTATCCGTGAAAACGGGACGACTTACTAAATTAAAACCCTTAAAGCAAACATTTGAAACCTTTCGTCAAAAAAAGTAAAGACTGTGACGACCTCATTTCGAACAAAGTTGTTCAGACTTAAAAACTAAATTGTATGAAAATCATGTAAAATCGAATGAAGTAATGGTACAATAATAAAGTACTATCTAAATTATATACAGTTTTAGACATAAGTGTCCCGTTTCGTCCACATCATTACTGAGGTAAATGCGGTATTGAATCGCGAAGTGACAACATTATACATAGAAGTTTCGTTTTGTATGCAAGTTTACATTACAAGGCATTACCAGAACCGAGTCGAACCCAGACCAATCTGCAAACGATTGTTTTATAGCCAAGAAAATAAACATAGAACTTGTTTTTTTTTTTATAAAATTACGGTTTTCACTACCAAAAAGTGAGGCGAGGTGAGAGGCGTCCCAACATGTGTATAAAGGGTGTAGAAGTACCCTTAACGCAAACAAAGGGCACTTGCTCTCCCTATCACTGCGATATTTTTTTTGCCCTAGACCATACCTGGGAACCCTCTAGTTACGGTAGTTATTGGGGGTCGAAGTTAAAAAAAAAAAAATATCTAGAATCTAGAATAAATACTAGTTTTTCAGGTTATAATTTTACTTAAATTACCTCCATGACCCGTTTACTATTCAAAGCATCCACTAGCACAATGTTTTAAGAGTGCTACATTGAGTTTTGCCGTAAATTCTTTCGCTCTGCCTAAGAGCGGGAGGGGTTATTTGATGATATTCCACCCGCCAAAAACAATACCGTCACTTAGTAAAGATTTGACATACTTCTGTATGACAAAACTGTCAAAACCTTTACTAAGTGATGGCCTAAGTAATCATTAAAGCTCTCTGAGTGCGGCGGTCAGACTCTTAGTTTAGTTATTTCAGTTTATTTTTCATTTTCTTGGCAACAAAAACAATCACTTTATGACATTATATCCAGCCATTAGATTTGCCACGGTAAATTACTTGAAATTCTTTCGGTTTTTAAATTCCTTTTAAAACATTTTTGTAACGACATATTTGAGAATTTCTAAACCAGTTACCTTGGCAAATCTGTATAATTTAGGGCCAATTTCGCCATTGAACGAATTGAACGCGATTAGCGGTACTTAACTGCCATCTAACTACCATTTCATTGCAATGGTGTAGCTTTGCTGATCACGTTCAGTTTAATTAGTGATATTCGCCCTAAGTTGTAGCTAGGATTTCAAATAGATTAACATATTTCAAACCTACCCACAGAGCGTTTAAAAAAATTATGTTTTTTTTTTATCTTTACTAAGTTGACCGTTAACGCGTGGGACACAAATAGTGTATTTTTAAACCCTCTGTAATCTTTTAAATTGATCTTTTCTATTGCACTCTAGAACCCGTCAATTTATACAAATCAAAAATTTTTGCACATTCATTTTCTCCTCATTATTGCTATGTCAATTACACAATTCTGTACACATTTATACGTATTATTAAATTTTACTATAAATACTAAACTAGCCTGGATTTTCACTAATAGTTGCTAACCAAGTGAGTTAGAGAGCGTTCAAGTATTACGTTACGCAATTTTTGACTCCGCCTCTCCCCATGTAACGCGCCGTAACGTTTTTCTGTACGAATTCCCTCCAAGTAAACTGTTCCGTAACCACCAGTGGCCGTTTTTAGCTTAAATTTTATTTTTTTTTATAAAAAAATACGTTTCAAATACGTGAGAGAATCTCTACGCGACCGTTCTGAAGGGTTAAGTTACCCTGTTAAGAATCGTAACGTTTTACAAGACCCCCCCTTTCCTCAAATTCGTTACGTAATACTTGAACGCTCCCGTACAATGGACATCATTTAGACCGCATTGTCGAGTAGTCTAGCAACCTTGGTTGATTTATAAAGCATTAAATTAACAGGTGTCCTCGAAGACTACTAGAATCAAACTGTCTTGAGGGACATTACATCATTTTATTTTTATTTTACCACAGATGCAGATTAATATTTTAACTAAGTAACTTTATACCTGGCTCTGGATTGGTAACCATTTTCTTTTCGTCTTCATCGCACACATAACATCACGCTAGTGTTCCCCGAAAGGGATGGCAGAGTTGTTTATCACGCTCATATCTCGCCAGTTATTTGTGTGTCCAAACACGATATAACCCGAAAATATTGTAGACTAAAGTAGAAAAATAACTAAGTATCATTATTATTGATACAAATTTAATGATCACGAATGATTATTTTAGCTGTTTTTACCAAAATAATTTGTCTATTTATCACGTTATATGTTAAAACCTCTTAAAAGCATTTAAAGGGATCATTCTATGCTAAAGGCGACATAAAACTATGACACAAAATTAGGCACTAACCACACGGAAAGATTCTATGATCTTGTTTTCAACCGTAAAAATGATTGTAACCAAGTTATAACCGTCTATTCGAGGGTTCTGTATTATTTGCCAGCACTTTTCATGCTCTTGTCTAGGTCCAGGTGCTAACCCAAACCGAATGTCGCCTAATCCCGCGATCGACCTCCACTTTGTTCGGCAAAAGCAAGGAGCGGCGACAGAAGACGCTTCCTTGTTTTCCGAACGAATGAGTAACATGGATGCGACAATCGCTTATATTAGGAGACAGGGTAAAGCTAGCCTTACGGCAATTTCGACCATTACTATTTTTTTTTGAGGTTGGAAATCAAATAACCCCTCCCGCTCTTGGGCAGAGCGAAAGGGAGTGTCAGATTTTTACTGACTAAAAACCACCCATGTTCCTTCTTAGCCCTTTGTGTCGAAGCCGCGAACAACCCGTAGCCTCGACGTGGCTGCTTGAAGGACAGTAATAATTGTTTTTTCACTCCTCTTGCTCAAAAATACCGTCATAATAGCGTACCAGAGCGGGCGTAAAATTGCATTTATTGCCCCTCCACGTGCTCCCCCGTCTGCCGCGACCTGCGCACTGCGTCATGCATTTAGCTTCAAGTATAAAACTAATTGGTATCACCCAGCGTATCACAGAACGCATCAATGTTCTCCCAACTAGGCCACAACCATCGACATCAAAGGATGAGTCAACTCAGCTGATTGTGTATTCAGAAAATTCGAACGAGGGACCCTCAAACCTTGAACAACGTTTTGTATCTCCTACGTTTCCCCCCACAGATTACACAATGTTCGTCTTCACAGAGGACTGAAATTAAGTTCCCGGGAAAAAACATATCATTTTTGAACAACTGTACAAATTGTACATTTAATTTTTAATAAAAAATAAACTTTCATTTTGAACATGGTTATTTTATTTTCTCGCAATCGTAGTGAAAAGTACGGTGTAACACACGGCGCTAAAATCCCATTACAACTCGGTTCCTATTTACTACCTCGCTAAAGCTCGGTAGTAAAACTACCTCGTATATAATGGGTCATTTTAGGCCCTTGTATTACAATGTACTATTACTTCTTTTGAGTTATTGTAAAAACTGGCCGTGATATTGTGACCCCATTCAATGCAGTCAGTATAACGAGTCCTTCAGTTCGTTGGACCGACGCCCTTAAAAAGGTGCCAGGGTCAGACTGGAAGCAACTGGGTGACAGTGGGTACAGCTGTGAACTGAGATTTGCTGAACTTGAAATTCAAGCAAAGAATCACATCTATGTCAAGCCGGAAATGGATCCTCTTTAGACCTTCATGAACTGCATTTTCCAGCCATTGCATTAACTTCCCCATTCCTTTAGAACTTCGTTCATTACTGCCAGCAAATTTTTAGCCCCCCCGATAGAGAGGTGGCCTGAATCCCAGGAACATAGGTTGATTATGCTATGCTATTCTTAAGCCCCCTGATAATGATGAAGTGTCCTAGGTTCCTGTCTACTGCCACAGCCCGGCGTAGTTCCCAATGAGTGGAGCGGGTAGAGGTCCGCCGGCTGTGAAGATTCGTGTCCCGCTGTCGTCGTAGCAATGTGTGTATATCGCGGGCACGTGCTTCACTTGGTTGAAACCGTCGGCTTCCTCGTCCGGGAACTGGAAACGAATTGGAGTTAGTTGATGGAGAAAATGGATCAATTGTACATTTAACAACACCAATATGTGTACACGTAGCAACGTCCAGAAGGAATAACCATTGAAAATTACTACTGTATTGATTTCATTTTTATGTTACGTAACGAAACTAATATTTTGGAACCCATCAATATATATATGTACAAAAATCAATGACACTTTTCGTTATAATTGTATAACTCAAGAACGGGCTCACCTATCCAAACCAAATGTTTAGGCTTTGTGCGGACTATTTAGTAGATGGTTTATGTGAAGTTTGCACGAAATCGGTCGAGCGGTTCTTAATTTATCACATTTTTTTGTAACAAATGAATTCAATAAATGGCGGATCATTTTGTTACTGGGGATTTTGCTGCGCTGGACTAATTTGGATGAAACTTTCTGGGCATATTTCAATGGGTTTTTGGATGGTTTAGATTTACAATTGGACTCGGTTGGTGGCGCTGCTGTTCGGGCAGGACGACGTATCTTAAAGTAGCATATCTCAAAGTTGCCATCGCTATTTCACGAGTAATTCGCGTTTGAACTTTGTCAAGTACATTACATAATTATTGCTCTTATTCAACAAAATCAACTGTATTTCTTTTACAAGTTGCTTTACAGCAACTTGTAAACTTGCCATCTGTGACACGGTTTCATTTCTGTGACTGTGCATGGTACAAATTCTACTCAAAGAACAATTACCATACAACTTTTCAGTTATTGGGTGCCACTTAAAAAGAACAATTCGATTCAAGTGCTAAGTTTATTTATTGATAAGATGATAAAACAATAGAACCTTGTCGAACTCACCACATAGCCTCTGGAAGCCTTGAGTGTGACCGTTTTGGTAGAATGAATATTACTTTCTAAGTATTTGCCCGCTCGCAAGTCGTAGAACATTAGTAGACCTAAGCAAGAAAGAAAAAAAAAACATGTTAAAATTGTCTTTATTCCTAAATTAAAGTGGGTAGATTATAGGAATAAGGGAGGGACCTTAAGAAAAATCAAAATAAAAAAAAAAAATATTTCACATAGGCCTACATGGGCACTTATAAAACGTCGGTAAAAAGGGGCACGGTTCGGTGCATTGGTCGATTCCTAAGGAGAAGAACCGGCAAGAAACTCCAAAGGTTACTCTTTTAATCTTTTAAAATCGTTTGGGTTAACAATAAGGTACAATACACACATGGAGCCCATGCAGATTAATGTCTGAGATGGTCTTTTGAAGAAAGCACCACACAGATTTCTAATACCTTGAAAAGTTCTAATACCTTCATTAAAACGGGAGGATTCCCGTTTTACTTATTTTGTGATTGAAAATCATCAAATGACTCTCCCGCTCTGGACGGAAAAGTCATTTGATGATTTGGAAGGAAGGAAGTGTCAGAGTTTTACTGACTAAAACCCAAGTTACCCAGGCCAGTGCCGATGGTGAGCATGTTGCCTCTAAAGCTGGCAGAGCGAATGCCGCAGCCGTTGTACCGCGAGGTGATCTTCTTGACCGACTGTAACGTACGACAGTCTAGCAGGAGGGTGTAGGACTTGCAGCCTATTGCGTACACGCCGCTTTCCTGAGGAACACAAGACATGAAAAAATAGTTAGACTGGCAATAAGTCTGGTTGGTGTGTGCTCAAAAATGGAGGCGGATTTTGTCAAAACGTTAGCAATAGTAACGGTGTTGAGATACTGGAAACAAATATTCACACTTAAGTACAACGTCTCGGAAAAGCATGCGCTACGGCAATCATCGCCTTTCTTCGAAAATAAAACGTGCAATAATAATATCATTTAAAAGTTGTAACGGTACTACTCAATAATTTAGATAATAACGGTTAAACAATCACAGTTTAATGCTATGCAATTTCAAAAAGTTTTGAATTAGGTAAGTGCAACTGCAGTATGTGAACCTGCTTAAAAAAAACTTTATAGAAACGCACAATGGTACCAACCATTGGGCGTTTCTATATAAAAAAAAATATTATAAAGTACAGTGCTAAATTTAGGAGCGTTGTATTTTGGAAACATGATGATTTCCGAATAGCAGAACCTTTCTAGTTTAACAGTACATACCTGGGTAGCTAAACAAACAAGATCCTGGCACGAGGGCAGTTTCCTGGAGAGCGTCTGTCGGAAGGTCTCCGCGTTGAACACGTGGATGTAGCCGTTCAGTGTGAGCGCGGCTATCTCGCGCCAGCGCTGGTTGAACGTCAACGCGCGGACTTTCTGACCTGAGTATACGGTTACGATTAGGAAAATGTTTAAAATCATGGAAGATATTCTTTTTTTTCATGTTTACATAATGTAACGCAAAAGGTATATTTATTTAAATAATAAAAAAACTAAACTTAACCCTGTATTAATGCTATGATTCATGCATTATATGCAGAGTCTTTCTGCTAAGTTACCTTTGTGTTGAATAGGATATTGCTTTGCAGATTGAAAATTAATATAGCAGAAATAGAGTGGAACCCAGTATATCGCCCTGCGGCATTCCAATTCAAACGTTAGTTCAACAGTAATGTGGTCTCCATTTTTACCGATTGGTTCTAGCAGTGCTGAAAGTCTAATCATTCAGCAGCTTAATGATTAGACTTTCAGCACTGCTAGTGGAATGTCTATAATATGATGGTGTGATGGTGTCCCAGTTTTTGTACAAGGCAGGAAGAGAGTCAGAATCAAAGGCTTTTGCAAGATCAATATATACAGTCTCACGTTTATATTTATTATCCAATTCGTTTACTGTATTACTTATTAACTACTAACTTCTTATTTGTGTTATCTGTATTAGATCTGCCCGCTCTGGGACCATTCAATTAAAATCTTTAAAAAATTGGTAAGCCTTTTGTGGAAGGAGCGTTCAAATATATTCGATAACGTTGTAAGCATCACATTTGCCTATAGTTGCTGTATTGTATTCTAACCAACATAACAGACAGAATGTGTTGCTGGGGAGTTTGTTCCGTCACTTCTTCTTTCCAGCTAAAACTCTAGGAAGTGCCGAAGGGTGGGCGTTTTGGGGGACTGTCTCTTGTAAATAAGTAGAGTAAAGTAGTTTTGACGTTCGAAAAGTGCTGATTATCAGCCTAATTTTAAAAAATGACTTTTGATTTGATTTGATTGCGCGGAGATTTTTTGTATTGAATCACCTGTTCTAGATTTACATCCGTCGAAGAAAAACTACAATGTACACACCTGACCTCGGTATCGTATCACAAAGTACTAACTGGGTTGTGGAGGTCAGATAGGCAGTCGGTCCATGTAACATACTGGTATTCAGCTGCGTTCGGTGTTCGATGATGACGACAAAGTAAACACCTTTTTTTGGGGTGGTTGGAAATTATCAAATAACCCGTCCCGCTCGGGCAGAGCGAAAGGGAGTGACAGATTTCTACTGAATAAAAACAACCTATGTTCCTTCTTAGCTCTTGTGCCGAGGCCGCGGTATCTCTTTCGAATAGCCCGCAGCCCCGATGGACAAAGTACACACCTGAGCGGCACTCCTTGACACAGACAGGCGACACATAGTGGTGCATGGTCTGTGTGGGCGGCGCGGCCGGGGCCCGCCATAACGCCAACTTGGAGTCGCGGGACCCGGTCACTACGAACTCGTCGTCCAGCCAACACATGTCCAGGATCTGTGTCAATACATAGGTGTTACTTACTTATTAAAATTTCCCGTGACCGACAGGGTTCATAATAGAGGATCGAACAAAAAAACAAAAAGAACTTATTACTTAATCCGTCAGATAGATTTCCAAAAAATATTGTACACGTATTTTTGCTTTTTTCACATACAACAAAAAATTCAGACGATACATTGCTTCGAAAACTCGTGAACTCTTCGAAAACGTCACATGTTAGTACATTTTTTATCTACAAATGACGTTACAACTCATGATCTTTGACGCGTCTTATCTTCGTCCATTTTTATTAATTTGATAAAACAAAAAAACACGTATCCAATATTTTTCGATAATCTAAGTGATGGACTAATTAGAATCATATTTTTTTGACTCAGCCTGTCCCCTTTTGTTTCTAAAAAATATATTTATCACCTGAAAATGTACATTATGGATTGCAATAAACTATTTTAATTTGAAAGTATCTTCTTGTTCTATATTGAGTTTCGGTAAACTTTAAGCCGAGGGGAGCGGACTACTGAAATATGCGGGAATCGATCAATCACGTTGGTTGAACTCTACATTGCGTCTCTCGTCTTTTGTGTTTGGCAAAAAATTTACGTGTCTTCTGTGCTCCGCTTGTCTCCACTTTTGTGGAAATCAGGCCTCAGGCTGAACATTTAGTTACAGACTTTGCCAGTATTTACTATTTATTCATAACATAACACCACGTGCCTGTAATCCCCGAAGAGATCCCCCGTAGAGTCGGACTGTACCTAATAATATATTCATATTTAGTTTACATCCATGTACTAGTGGCCAGCGTGTTGCCATCAACTGGGCACAAATCAAGGTCCCTGGCAGCTACTGAGAAATTTCTGATGGAAAAACCCAACACACTTATACTTTGCCTGATCCGGGAATCGAACCTAAGAACTCATGCTCAGCAGTCGCGATTACCACTAAACTATCAAGGCTGTCGACAAATATTTTTTTTTGCCATGCAAATTTATCTAAAATACGTGAAAAATAACTTTTGAGTGAAGAAAAGAGAATTTATCCATGCTTATATTTTTGTAAAAAAATTAAGGAGTCCTTACCCAGTCTTTATGCGCCTCGCCCACACAGACGGGGTCTAGTGTAGGCAGACTGTATATCGCCAACTCGCACGAGTTGCGCGCGCCTGTCGCTAGTAATGTTCTGCAACGAAAATAAAGTTCACCATTTATAGTACATTACTGCCGCGGTCTATAATGACTACTTTGCTGGTCGCGCTGATGATGGCCGACAGCGCAGCGTAGCGCAGCTCCAGGCCGACACAGCGCGGTCAGCGTGCAGCACTTGATGGACGACCTGAGATAAAGGCCGAGACCGTAGGCCGAGGCCTTTACAGCGAGGACAGCAAGGGCTGCAATGATGGCCAAGCTGAAAGGCCTAGAGCGTAGCTAGGCTAGCTCGAGGCAATCATAGCGTGACCAGCGAAGCAGTCATTGTGGGCCAAGGTTTGTATAGTGCTTTACTCAAAAATGCAAGTACCTAATCTAAATAAAACCAGCAAGTAATTTAAATAAAAAATATATTAATTAACTAGACTTTTAATTAAAATGACAATTATGAAAAGTACAGTTACTAAAATTCAACACCGACTTTCCCGGTTTGATATTACTGATAGTTTGCGATAATTCTAATGCGGTGTTTGACTGCTGGATTATTTCTTCATTTATTACTTCATTTAAATCTTTTTATTTTTACCTTTAGACGTACAAACAGCTGTGTTTTAAATAAAATCTTTTTGGAATTGATTTTTTAAAACGTTGAATCGTCAAAATAGCGGCCGGCAAAACATTGCCGGCCTGTTAGAGCGGCCAGCAAAACTTTGCCGGCCGCTCCTTGAAACAGACCGGCAAGGTCGACTTTGCTCAAACAAGTTTGTCAAAATAATGACAACATTACATGCATTTTTGAGTAAACACATTAAGGTGAAGGCGACCAAGTAGCCCGCGAAATTCGAATTTCCTTACGCTTTTTGCGATTTCCCGCGCGGTCAGTGTCAATTGTTACTGCCGCGAATTTCATTTGATTTAACATACGACGTTAAATCAAATGAAATTCGCGGCAGTAATAATTGTCTATTTACTGAGTAATAATGATTAACACCACCAAAACAGCCGTCTCAGTTCATACAAGTGTCAAGAGTGGATTCTTGACACACGTAAGGAAATTTGAATTTCGCGGGCTACTTCGTCGCCTTCAGCTTAAAGGCGTATTTATGGATCTTTGGCAGTCGTTACAGATAGGCAGTGATCTGAAAGTCGACAACCAGCCTTGGGTTGTGGAGGTCTGATAAGCAGTAGCTTCATGTAAAATACTGGTATTCTGCTGCATCTGATTAGACTATTAGACTGGAAGCCGACCCCAACATAGTTGGGAAAAGGCTAGGCAGATGAGGATGAAATATCAAGGGGTACCTATCGTGTTGGTCAGTTATTGTTTGCTCCATGTAAAATATTCAACTGCGTCTAGTTATATTGAAAGCCGAATCCAGCATGGTCGATTAGCTAGGTGGATGATGAAATACAATTTGGTTTCCGCATTTAGTGCTAATCCGGCTCGAAGGACCGAAAATGTACGGAAAGGAAGTATGTAAGAATGTATGGAAGAATCACTGTTTTGTGTCTGTTAATGATTGTCAGTAAAAACCAAATTATCTAAAATATCGGCAATCGCTTATTCAGGTAAAAACTAAAACAGTTGATATCATGTGGAGATGCTCGTACAAGGTGGATCATTGTACGTGCAGACATTCTGTTTGTTAAATGTCGTGTTGGTAACCGAGGTCACAACAGATTTTTGTCTAGATTTTTAGGAAATTTGGGAATTTCGTGTTTTAATTGACTTCAAAGTAGTAATATTGTGCACTCACCTAGAAGGGTTGATCTGTAGTGCATGTATCCCGGTCTGATGGTCGGCGCCAGCCCACGGCGCGCGCGGTCTTAGTGTTGGGATAGCGTCCAGTGTGCGCCGACGTACGTCGTACACCATCAACTGCGGTAACATGCAATTTATTATTTACTAGCTGGTGCCCGCGGTTTCGCCCGCATGGATTTCGGTCAAATAATATACTAAAACATTTGCTGTATCCCATGGGTGAAAACAGCATGAAAATCGGTACAGTAGTTTTTGAGTTTATAGCGAACAGACAGATGTGGCGGAGGACTTAGTTTTATAATATGCAGTGATGTTGTAATCTTTTTCATGACGTGCATTGTTATTAATCGGGCAAACCCGCCACAATATTCTCAAACCACTGCAGCTGCTGAAAGCCAGAAACGACATTGGCGACCACCAAAAAAGCGCAGAGACAATGAAGCTCGATGAAGTCTCAGAGAAACAATTTTACTGTCTTGGAACCCGCAACAAAATTAATCAGAACAGAATAACGGAGGAGTAGGAAAAAAACAGCCTTGTTTGTTAAGAATTAGTATGTCATGTATTGGTCAAATTTTACAACTAGATTTAAAGCAGTTCCCCAGAACTAAATGAGCTGAAATTTTGCACACGCCTTTGTTTTTGGTGACAGTACATTTTATAATAGGGATGACTTGATCATGCAACTAGGATCGTGCTCACGAGATAAATCCCCAACGGTTTTTAAAGCATGGACACGAAACTTTGTTTAAAGTAATGTTGATAGATAATATATTTTTTTTGTTTTTTATTTTAAAATTAGTTTTGAAGTTTCAGAATATTTACTATCTACCAAAGTGGCACCACAGTCAAAGCGATGCGAATGTTTGTATCGAAGGCAGAGTCATCTATGATTATCCACCTGAACAGGTTTTCCTTCCAACCTGTGTCCAGAGTCTATTCAAAGACTTCCAGGTGAGTCATGGCAATTCGTGTCCAGGTGGAGAATTTTCTGCTTCTGTCACAAATGGGTTAAATAGAGAAACACTTTGTCGCCACGTATCAGGTGCAACAAATGCAAAATGGTTGGTCACCCTACTAGAAAGAGATGACATCCACTTTCGAGGTAATCTCGCTCGGAACGCTTTTGAGTGGCAAGTGCACAGTCCAGTTAGTATATAAAGTCCTTGGAATCGCACTGACCTGTGCTCTATGCTTAATAACTTAATACGTTTCTTGTTAGTTGCCAGCATCTGTTGTGGAATACAGGCCCCAGCTTGGGCGTAGCGCGTAGGTAAAAAAAACAAGACATGATTCGTATACCACCAGTAGTTCCATTCCAACGGAATGTTATGTTTGAATGCTCAGAAGAATCTAATGCGACGCAACAGCTAATATTTTGCTTTCAGTCCGTCTGGAGTATAAATGTGGTTTGCCCCACAAACGATGGGACACTTGTTAGGGACACTTGTTAGTGTCCTGCCTGTCCTGTTGCTTGCACATCACAGGAGCTGATGGACGCTACTGAAAGTGACAAACTCGTTGCCAAATCTTAGGCCGACTCAATTTAAATTGTCAGCGATAAGTTAAAAAGAAGAAGCAGTCTCATACCTTGTTACACTTAGTTCCGAACACGACCTGCCTGTCGGAAAGCCACTGAGAACAGAACACCTTATTCATGTTGCCCAGGTTGATGGGGGTCTCTCGGAACATATCGTGGGTGAGCATATGACGCGTGGCGTACGATGGCTCCACTGAGCGAGGCTGGAAACAAAAAAGAGGAACTTTGTTATTTTGCAGTTGATTATCGTGCAGATCATCTTATTTATAAGGGTAGGAAAGAGAAAACCGAATTGTTTTCAGATATTTTTAGTCTTGTTCTCGAGGCGATGACTGTAATTTTGTCCGACCAGTACGTAACATCCTGGACAGCATTGTCCTTTGCTCAATTCCTGGAGGGTGTAATGATATTTCTAGTGTAGGAAATTCTTTTTGTGCAAAAAAAAAAGATTCCAACGAATTGATAACCTCCCTTTTTAAAGTCGGTTAAAAAACTAGCTGCATGTTTTAAATTTGACTCTCTAAGTATAGCAAATGAATAGACAGTGTCAAGGGCAATGCAACAACAACAAAACAAACTATTTTTACTTTATGTGCAATCCTCTGGGGTATTTGCAACTGATCGGATAGCTAATTTCAGTTTCACTTTAAATACTAAACATTACAAACCAGTGCCTAAAATATGTGAGTAGTAAAGTTTATAATGTTTCCATAAAGGAATATTTAAATGCCGGTTTTTGACGTTTAACACCCAGTAAATTGTTATTATTATAGACAGTCTAACTGCGGTACTCAAAGATATTTAATGATTATTTAAGCCGTCACTTAGTAATGGTTTGACATACTTTTGTATGACAAAACTGTCAAAACCTTTACTAAGTGATGGCCTAAGTAATCATTAAAGCTCTCTGAGTGCGGCAGTAAAACAAATAGTGGTAATTTATTGTTAATTTCTGAACACAATTTATTTTATTTTAGTCTAACATTGCTTTGTGAGTACCTAAAACCTTTAAAATCCAGTATAATCTCGTGATATTAACATTAAAAATACCAGGTACCTAACAGAGTCAAGGGCATCTGAGCCAAATGCAGCAAGATAAGATAATAGTGTAACTAACATTGCCCTATGACTTCGCCTGCATGTTTATCAGAACATTTAACCAGGATAAAAAGTATCCCTTGTTGTAACCCAGGTGTCTCATGAGATGACCAGCAATAGAGAAGTATGGCTGAAGAAGACTTGCTGCGCCAACCCCAAATGAATTGGGATAAGGGCAAGTTAATTATCATGATGCCTCTCGTCGCCTCCTTCTGCAAAGCAGTAATGCTAGCGAAGGAGGTGGCGGAACGTGAGAGGGAGAGAACGTCTCGTCCCAGACGCCGCGGGGGCCGCTCCGTGCGTCGTGACGGCTTCCGGCTACCGTAAACGCGGCGTCGACGGCGCGTTCGTGTGCCACGCGCGCCTCAAAGAGATGTCAGCAACATTGGTACCTACTGCGGGTTGTTGTAAGAGATACCGCGGCCTCGACATACAAGGGCTAAGAAGGAACATGGGTGGTTTTAGTCAGTAGAAGTCTGCCACTCCCTATCGCTCTGCCCAAGAGCAGGAGGGGTTATTTGATGATTTCCAACACCAAAAAAAAAGGGTATAGACCGTCCGGGTTTGTGTATTTATAATATGGACAGAATGATGCAAATGTTTTGTCACTGTAGTGATTACAACTTAAGTAAACAACATTGCTACAACCATTGAGGAAGAACCTTTGTCATTCTTGTTTTACTTGAGATAATGTACTTCTTTTAACTCATTACACTTTCCATTGGAAGATTCTATGCTTATACAGGCTGGCAGGCTGCCATATACTGAGCATGTAGAAACAGCAATTGTTTTGTTGTTTGTTTACTACAGGAACTGATAGATGCTACTGAAAGTGCCAAACTAGTTGCTCAGTTCTGGGATGACACAGTTTAGATTGCCATCATTACGTTAAAGTGGTAACTATTTGTGCGTCAGTGTCTTTCCTTGTTGCTATGTTGGTGCATATGATGGGTTCTTCATAGTACACACATCAAAAGTGTCTAGGGATCAAGCATTTTTATACGGATTTCTTGAGATTGAGATGTGGCTTTGTAATAAATTTATGATTTTATAAATTTATATGGATCCTTTTTGGTGCATTTCATAATTTGAATCAGGAACTGTGAATCAAATTCGAGTAAAAAATGAAAATCAGCTGTCAATATTTTCCCTAGAAAACATACAACGCATTGAAGACATTATTAGTGCTACTGTTTCCCTACTACTGATTAAAACCAACGTTATTATGGAGCGGCGACGTCATTTAAGCAGGGAAGAAATGCTCAGAGCCGTGGGAATGATAGAAGCTGGTTCCCGGCAACGTACTGTGGCTTTAGCTCTGAATACAAGTCAGAGTGTTATCAGTCGACTTTGGACACGTTACCGAAGCACTGGTACCGTGGCTGAGCGCCATGGAGGACGGTATCGCTGCACCACACGGAGACAAGACCGATACATTCAAATCTTAACTCGAAGAGCTCCAACAATAACCGCCATGATGTTAGCCGTGAGGCTTCATCACTCTTCAGGGAACTTAATTAGCGACCAAACAGTCAGAAACCGCTTGCATGAAGTGAACCTTCATTCCCGAAGACCGCTACGGGTACCACCTATAGCAATGCACAATCGTAGGATTCGATATCAATGGGCTCTTGAACACAGAAATTGGGCAGAAGAACAATGGCGTTTCGTGTGCTTTTCTGATGAGTCTCGTTTTGGTATGAGACCGGATACAAGACGTGTATACGACACTGGAGAACCCCTGGACGCCAACAGCGATTAAAATCCTGCCAGGAAGTCCATCCTTATAGTGGTGGAACCATCATGGTATGGGCGGGTATTTGGATCGGCGGAAGAACTGAGTTGATTTGGATCAGAGGCAACCTCAACGCTCAAATTTATGCTGAGACGATTGTATCAGACGTCATCGTTCCTCTACAAGTGCAAATCGGTCCCTTATTTCAGTTAATGCATGATAATGCACGACCGCACACCGCAAGAGTTGTAAGACAGACTCTCGCCGCAGCTAACATCAATGTCCTGCCCTGGCCTGCTCAGTCGCCAGACTTGAACCCGATTGAGCATGCATGGGATATGCTACAGAGAAGAGCTCTGCCGAATATGGAGGGTATCCAGTCGCAAGAAGACCTTTTTTTGTTGTTGCAACGAACATGGGCGGCCATTCCACAGCGTGATTTGGATGAACTCATTTTGAGTATGCCAAACCGATGTTCTTGTGTTGTTAGTGTTCGCGGTAGAAACACGGATTATTAATTGTTTAAGTTACCCAATAAAATTTTAAAGAAAACTGTTATTTCAGTCTTTTTTTCGAACTTTAATGTTAGTGGTTCAAATGTCAAAAATCCCTTTATTAGGAAAATGGCAAATTTCTTTATTAATGCAAAGGTGACTTGGTTTATCGTTACTGTGACAAACGAAAACACTTTATTTGATGAATCCTTAAAGAAAATTTTAATTAATATCAATCAGGAGAAAAGTTATTGCAAAAATATATGTTGATCCCTAGACACTTTTGATGTGTGTATATTTAATAATCATCATCAGCCTATATTATTCTTACTGCAGGGACTCAGGATTCTTCTCTAGGAGAGGGATGGGCTATAATTCACCACACAGGCCCAGTGAGCATTGGTAGATGTCACATGCCTTCGATATTTTTGGTTTCCTCATGATGTTTTCCTTCACCATTTTTAAGAGCAGCGGTGATGAAATAAATTACACAAAGTAATGCGCCGGGCTGGTTTCGAACCCATTACTTACTGTTCTTAAGTCGGGGCCACCGCCCTCAATATTGCTGTCTCTATATTATTTATTATGCTCTCAGAGATTTAATCAGCATAGAATTACTTTGTTGCTTTACTCCAGTATTTCTTTTTCATTTAACGTTGCCCCGCATTTGGAATTTCTCCTGTATTGTGGGTGTGTTCATAACATTTAAACTCACATACAAATACCCAGACTTGGAAAAACTATCTGTAAGCCATACAAATATTTGTTCGGTGCGGGGATCGAACCTGCGACACACAGTGCAGCAGTCCAGCCACTGCACCAACCGTGTCGTCAAAGATTAAAACAGTATTAGTAGTAAAGTATATTGTAATGTGCATTGTCTGAGCACTCATAAAAAGGTTGATAAATGACCTATTCTTTGTGGACAGTATGTTATTAAAAAAGATTGACTGGCGCAGAATGCTGTATTAATGCATGCAGCATCCAAAATGTGAAGACATACTTAAAAAAAATGGAGTATAATAATTATAATTAAAATCTGAGGCATCTACGTAACTGCTGCAGGTTGTTAGAAAGGGATACTGCAGCTTCGGCACAAGGGCTTAGAAGAAATATGGGTGGTTTTTAGTCAGTAGAAGTCCTCCAAAAATGTGGATTTAAAAAAAAATATTATAAGAATGTGGTAGTTTCATTACATCTCTACGTAACCCTTGGTGGATTACTAGATTGATGCTGTGGTGGATGACTGTGACTTTAATATAGAAGAGGCATATTTGAATTGTTTTGTTCAACAATATACATAAAAGGTATAATGTAATTAATATGCATACATAAACGTTTAAAAACAATGTTCATACCTCAGCGGTCTGCATTTCTCTTGACCGTACATAGTCAACGAAGTTGTAAGAGGTTGACAGTATTTTATGTTGCTGCGTAGGTGTTTCCTCCTCACTATCACTGTCTGAGTAGCACACAAAATCTTCTGGCTTGTCTGGTTTCCTTTGCTGCTCTAACCTGAAAAACAATAGCCAAGTAGGTCAAGGAATGCAATTAATATTGATGTTTGTGATAAAATTCAATGGTGTGTGCTAAAAAGTTGATTTAGTATATTTTTTTATTGATGACAGTAGGTAGATTTCCTAATCATGAGATTGTAAGCATATTAACAGAATTAAGTAGTAATATTCAAAGGTAATACTCTTTTTCCACACTAGATTAGATCTTGCTATTATCAAGAAAAACAATGAATAAATAACACAAACAGTTCGGTTTCATAGAGCAGTGTCAAACCAATTAATTAACTCTCCACTGTGTTCTTGAATATATATGTTTACTTAGCTATCCTCGCAAAATAAATTGAAAAATAACACAAAAACAAAAAAGCAAGGCACCTGGCGTGGTTGCGCAGTGCCAATGCCCTGAGAAAAGCAATATTTACCTTAATGCCCTAGCTTTAGCTCTTCTCTCTTTTATCCTACTGGGGATGTAGCAGGATGGGTATCTCCCCTCAATCGCGCGTCTCACCGTCTGCGCCATTTTTATGCCAGAATGTTTCAATAAGCACCGTTTAACACACGGTCAACTAGTCACTTTCGTTTTGTTCGGCTGTACACACACCAATAATAAGACATCTTTCATTGTAGTACGGAGTTCGAACATTCACATCCACTTTTATTGACACGTTTACGCTTTTTACACTAACTTAGCATGTTATTATAAAAATACACCATGTGTAAACTATAAAAATACATTAATTTACAATCTTTAAGCTTTATTTTCGATATTTTTTGGAAAATACTGTATCGAGCTGACGGAAAGCTGGCTGTCATTGGTGTTGCCAGGTTTTACGGTTAGTGGTTACCACGGGTAAATAAACATCAAGAATTTTGGTATGTTTTATCGGTTCTTGGAAAACCGGTAATTACGTTTTAACGATACATAATAAATTATTAAATTGAATGTTAAAAAAACTAATTATGTTTTCCGTTTCTTCTTTATAATAGGTATAGTAATTCTTTTGTTTGGTCAGCGTTTGGGAAATACGCACAAACCTTCACCTTTTTTACCAATAATAAAGCTGAAGTTTGTTTGTTTGTTTGAACGCTCTAAACTCAGGATCTACGGGTAGGAATTGATAAATTATTTTTGTGTGGTCGGATAATCCATTTACCGAGGAAGGCTTTAGGCTATATAACATCACGCTACGACCAATAGGAGTGGAGCATAAATGAAAAATGTTGCAAAGACGGGAAACGATATTCCTTTTTGAGAGCTTTCGTTGCGTGCGCTGCGAAAATGGTTTAAGTTATGCAAATATCATGTATTATAAGTACTCTTTAAAAGTTCTTCAAATAAGTCCGCGACAGCATATATCTATCTATTAAGATTGACTCACTGTGACCATTTTTTACTATTGAAATGTTAGTTTAAATGGAATTATTTTTTTGCGAAGCTTATTTAACCCATATGGTATTTTAATCTATAACTAAATAAATGTGTTTATTAGAACGGAAATTTAATATGGAATATTTGTGCCTTCTAAAGAAAAGAAAGAAATAATATGTATACTTAATATAGTTTATATACTTAAAATGTCCGCGCGACAAAATAATTACGCGGTCCGCCCTCGCGTCCCAATGTGATTCTGGCCTCCGGGAAATTAAAATTAAAAATATTTATTGCACTATAATATTTACAAGGTGTTATTGTTGTTTTGTGAGCAGTGGTGGCCCATTGGCGGCGGCCTCGACTTACGATCAGTTGGTTGTGGGTTCGAACCCAAGCAGGCGAGTACTTTGTGTAATTTATTTCATCACCACTGCTCTCAAAACATTGTGAGGAAACCGGATATCTTAGAACCAAAAATTCGAAGATATGTTATATTACATCTACCAATCCGCACTGGGCCCGCGTGGTGGATTATACCCCATCCTACTCCTAGAGAGGAGGCCTGAGTCCCGGCAGTGGGAAAATATAGGCATAATTGTTATAATGATGATGATTGTATATTTATCAGTAAGAGATAAGTAGGTACCTACAGTAATTCTCACTTTAATAATATATTCTAAGGTATTCTAAACTTATTATAGAGAGGAAAGATTAGATTTTTTTTTGTTACGATTTAACTCAAAAATTACTCTGACGACTTTGATAATTCTTTCAACATTAGAAAGCTAATTGAAAAAAAAATACTATGTTGGATAGTCGATCTATTGAAGTAGGTTGTAAGCTATTTAATATTGTGACGCAGACGAAGTTGCGTAGGTCAGCTAGTCATAAATAAGTGTGAAATGAAATATTTTTCAATTCATACTATGCATTTCAGAATTAGTATTATATATTTAATTTTTATGTTTCAGAAGATTATTCTTTATTTTTATTTATATTTAACAAGTTTTTAAAAAAAAAACCTGCTTTGAAACTTTGAGTACTGTTAATCTACTTTTGATGCTGACTGTAGGTACCTATTTTTTTTTGTGTTGATAATAAAATAAATTATATAAAAAAAACGCAAATGGTTATTTTTGAATTGCTGAAAATGGCAGAAACGTAGCCCAATTTACAACATATTGAAAAGTTATACCGAATCCATTTCAATTTTATTTCAATAGATCGAAGTTGATCTGAATAGGGATGGTTACTGGCTTTAAAAAAAATGATTCTTACTAGTCCGTCTGTTAGATTATCGAAAAATATTGGATACGTATTTTTTGTTTTATCACATCAATAAAATTGACTAAGATAATACGCATCAAAGATTTGAGTTGTTGTGACGTCACTGACCGCTAAAGAATGTCATACTAATGTCTCAGAAAATGACGTCACACGAGTTTCAAAGCAAAGTATCGTCTTCATTGTTTGTTTTCGTGAAAATAGAAAAAATACGTGTCCAATATTTTTTGAAAATCTATCAGAAGGAATATTTTTTTGTTTTGCTAGCTACCCTATTAGCATCAAACATTATTGGTGAGCAGTAGTGGCCCAGTGGTGAGCAAGTCCACCACTTGCTCACCAGTGGTTACGGCCCCAACTTAGGTACGAACAGTATGTCGTGGGTTCGAAACCAGGCTTGCGGATTACTTTGTGTAAGTAATTTATTTCATCCAGTGCTCTCAAAACAGTGAAGGAAAACATCGTGTGGAAAAGGGCATGTCTTTTTTTTGTGGGTGGGAAATCATCGATCCTCTCCCGCTCTTGGGCAGAACGAAAGGGAGTGTCAGAATTCTACTGATTAGAAACCACCCATGTCCCTTCTTAGCCCTTGTGCCGAGGCTGCGGTACCTATCTATTTGAATAACCCGCAGCCTCCACGGGAACCCGGCATGTCTTACAACCAAAAAAAACTGAAGACATGTGACATCTACCAACCCACACTGGGCCCGCGTGGTGGATTATAGCCCATCCCTCTCCTTGAGAGTAGGCCTGTGTCACTGCAGTGGGAAGTTGATAATTAAATTAGGTACTTAGGTAGGTATACAAGCTCACCTATTTCGATGTTTGTTTCCTTCTCCAATATCCGAAGCATAAAAAGGGGTCCTAATTAATTGAACTTACGTTAGATAACTTGCTGAAGCAGAGACGTCGTAACGAAATAAACGGTTTGCTCAAAGTTCGACTAATAATTTATTAAGATCTCTGCAAGTTATTTTTAAGTCGTGAGGTACGTAACACAGTAAATAAAAATAAAACTAGACTACTACTAAACAAGAAACGAAATTAGTTCGCTTTAGTTGGAAGTTAACAACTGAAATACTGGAGTAAATAAATATTTAGCAGTGTTATTGTGGAAGTGCTCACAAAATCAGAATATTATAATGCTATCATGAGAATGCATTTCGCTATGTCCGCCATTTACATAATCTGACATTCGAGAAGTGAACGTGCAATCTTGACGTTCCAAGGAAGGCTTCTTAGCATAAGTGGTGGGTTAGTATCGGGCGTCGGGATTCCACTATCTATAGTTCAGAATGTATTCTTACCTATAAATACGAGTTTGTTGTATAACATAACTAATTAGGTTTTGCTTTCAGCTTTTTGGATAGTAGGTAATCTCCGGAACCGTCTATTTGAAAAAATCTAGTACCTATCAATCGAAAGTAAAAATTACGAAAGTACGTAAGGGTTGTACACTAGTTATCGCGGCCTCGACATAGAGGGCTAAGAAGTAACATGGATAGTCATACAACTTAGTACTAATTATATCATGATGTGTATAGATAAGAAGCAATTATGATTAAAACGTTTTCAGACACCGAGGGTTAGATGCAACTTCCAAAAAGGTGATTCCATTTTTACGGTATTATATAAGTGTTACATGTTATGTTACATGTTGTGTTGTAACATGTTATAACACACAAGTTATACAACATTTACATAATCTGTACGCACCATAATTTATTTATTTCTTAGAGAAAAACAAACAGTAGCATATTACAGATTTATGAGCAGGCTTAAATACTAAAATATGATAAATATGCCACCCACTACGTTTTCCACAGATTACTTTAAGTGTTTAATAGCTAGAGAGACAATTATATATTTTCCTCTTCCATCTTAATTTTCCCTTCAAAATCCCCGTCAGTTGAAAAGTACATACGGACAAATCACTGACTGCGGACCTTGCTGCGGACAGCGGAATGTTGACGCAAACAGTTGTGTCTGTCGAAGCCTACTTACTGTACGCAGTTCCATCTGCTCTGCAGACTGTCCGTACATCTCATCAGAGAAAAAACGTCAGACAAGTCTGGAAAAATACGGACGTTGAGCATCCCTAAATGCACTTAATGTAATGACCACTTACAACTGTTGTTATCCAACTCCCAGAGGCAAGTACAGAGTATCGGGAGAAATCTTTAAACCAATTGTTCAGTAAGAACTTTAGCCTCGAGCTGTAAGTGTAAGCCGGCACAGTTACACCGGCTCAGGTGGAACAATCTTTTATACGTGATGCGAGAAATACGTAAGTATTGCAAAGGGAATAAGAGAAATGGCAAACATTGTTACAGCCTAGCATAATACGATTTCAGATACAAGGCGATTTATCGTATTGTTAGTTGTTAGAGAAAGATGGCAACGGCTACTTTTAATTGATGGGTGAGAAAATATAAAATTAGAAAATAACAAGTAGAAGAAAGTTTGGTGTAGGTATCTATCAACATTTAACAATACATACTGACTAAATTATTGACCAACTAACTAACAAGTGAAGGCCAGTAAAAAAATGCTTAAAAAGTCATCATCTACCTAGCCTTTTCCCAACTATGTTGGGGTCGGCTTCCAGCGTCGTAAAAAGTAAATCTGAAAAAATATTGTTTAATATTATTTGCTAGTTATTGAAAAACGATTAGCAAAAAGCTTCATACAGCGAGGAAAGTCTAGCTCTCGACCCCATAGTTCTATTTCACGGGGTGTCTGCCCTGTAAACAAGAACGTACCGACTGAAAACTATTAATTTGATTGTTTGCCTCATTGCCTGACATTTCAGTTACATAAGTACCTGACTATTGCAGTAAATAAGTAAAGAATCACTAATAGTACTTATTAAATAAATTGCAAGGGGGTTTATTGTCATAACCATGTTATTTCTATTGCGCGATGAGTTCAACTGTTTAACTTTACATAACTATTACACGACTATTTACTTTACTGTAAAAGGGGAAGCGCCAGCAAAAAAAGTCATTGAATAGGTGAATATAAACTTAGATCGCAAATCATAAATAGATTAATATCCTAACAACAAAAAAGTACGGAAATTAGAAATCTGACCTGGCGTTTTTGGTATAGAACACTGCATTATTGAAAGTGATGCTCGATAATTGCTAGGTATTGTTTGTCGGTAATGCGGTGGAACAATAAATTTTATTGCAACTGTTCTGCATGCCGCCCACCATGCTGTAGGTATTTTCATGAGGTCATTGGCTTACTGCTATGCGGTTGGTAACCGCTGTGCCCAACAAAACCGACTAGTTCCTCGAATAAAAATGTTTTATCGCGAAATATGATGGTATTATGCCACCCATGCATAGCGCACGAGAGAATTGAAATACTTGTATTTGTAGTGGCTAAAAACGACACATTGCTTAATTAAATTGGTTAAATAAAAATAATAACTATTATTTATTATTCTCGGATAACATAGATCCCTAGTGGTAAAAAAGCAAAAAAAAAAAAATAATAAGCAGTACCTTTGTACTCAAATGTCATATTTTGTTATTTTCCTGTATTGTCTACTGTGTGTACATAAATAGTAAAATAAATAAATAATGGTTAGTAACAATTAGAACTTATATAAACTATGTCAGTAGGCACAAAAATCACAAAATTCACAATGACATAATATAAAATAATAAAAAAAGAAAGAAAGGTTTGCACTATTTAATATGGATCTTTTACCAAGTGACCTTAATCTGAACACCATTAAACTTCTTATTTCAAATTTCACGGACAGTTTCACAAAATGATTATCAACAGCACTCTTGAATCTAGAAACTGCCTTTCAAGCGCTTAAAAAGCACATATTCCCATGCAGCACTGAAAAAAATTGCATTATTTTATACTGCGGTTTCTATGCATAAATCTAAAGAAAATACTTAATTTCACTACGTATTAGGACTGAATAGTTATTTTTATGTTTGACATACTGCACTATGCCAAGACAGGTTGCCAGAAGTTTAACTGCAATCTTTCCGTTTAATCAGCTTTAACGAGTTAATAAAACTTGACTGCCAAGCAGCTGATATTTTATTATTTATTCCTACAATTAAATTTGGGATACAGCATTATTTTATTTTGGATCAAATGCTACTGATAGCATAGAATAGGTAAGTAGGTAGGTAATAGGTAGGTAGGTCTCGAAGCAGTTAATTGAGGAACGAGGGAGTGTAAACTGGATCTGGCACCAAGCATCCAAGTTACCAAGTTATCCCAGTTGTTCTGGGACTTCTATGTAAATATTATTTTCTGCTACGTAGCGTGTATCTAACCTCATAGAAGGTACCTACATAAATTGAATTAGAAACCTACATACCGGTCCAAAGTGCCCTAATACCTACGTGGTTTCAGCCGAAGTGCTTACAAAACTTTCCTCTTAATTAGATATCTAAAAATAGTTGTCAGTGACGAACGAGAGATGGTCGGCTACCTGACTGAACACTAATGTGGCTTTAGGACCTGCGCACTGCAAACATTCAATACCTACTTTTTTACCCGACTACGGCTAAGCCAAAAGGAAGGGTAATGATTGTAGATATCTATTCTAGATGATACAAGGCTAACGTACTTAATAGAAAACTTTTGCGGAGTCATATATTGTATTGATTGTTTTGAATACCTACCTACTCTAGTCTAGCGAGAGAACATTTTTTTCTGTGAGTAGATTATATTTTTGAGTGTAGAAGTCGCCGTGGGTGGCCTGGAATTCGCTGGTGCAGTATTTGGAGACGCTTGTTGCTTAGATTGGCCTCGATTTGAAAAAAAAGAGGAGAGGGGAAAGCTAAGGGGAACCCTTTACCAGAAGTGGCACATAATAAAAGACAAAAAAAAATTATAACCAAGCTATTTAGGTAGACAGATTTTAAATGAAACTATTTATTGTTGTAGGTACAACAACCTAATACGATGTTTTCCGGAAGTTATTATGTAGGTAAATAAAAAATAAACACTTATTGGGTAATACTTCTCTGTTCGAAATGTAACAGTTTCGTTTTTTACCATAAGGTAGATCTCATTCATATTTAGTGACTTGCTGGGTTAAATGACAAAACAATTTGAGTAAGGCTCTGAATGGCCCCCCAAGTTTTACGAAACAGTAAAAATAAGATTGCCCCACATAGCAAACAGTGTAACTTCAGCGATGTTTCATAGATGGCGTTACTGATATGAATTTGTGTCGGCATTCCAAGTTCTTGGAAATTGACTGATTAGTTTTTAATTGCAGTGAAAGTTGGAATCTTCGTTAATACTGATTGTTTGGCGCTAATGGCACGTCTGCTTTAATTTTGCAGAATATGGCACATCATTAGGTGTTATTTGGATTCTTTCGGATTAATGAAATGTCTAATAAAACCTATTTCTAGGGGAAAATTTTTGCGATCAAGATGTCGTATTGTAGTGCTGAACTTATTTTTATAATATTCTTTTGAAGAAGCTCTGAATAAGGTAAGTACCTACCTACAGTGCTCTGCATAAACTGACCCATGTTACAAACCAGGAGAGTGGAAGATTTGTCAACAATAAATGTTGGGGTCTGACTGTTTATACTTAAAAGATAAATTTAGTTAAGCGGGCGCCATTAAATGCATTCCGCAGAGCCAGTTAACGACTGTTACTGCATCTTGTCCAACATTCTAGCTAGCAAGTTGAATATTTTTTCTATCATTCGTCTTTCAAAAGACCTTCAATACCCAAGGGACTTTAGTTAGGTTAGGGCAGTTACTCCCAAAGACTTACCCAATAATAAAACGTGATTGCTTAAACAATTCGATGTTGTAAAACTGACCTTCCACTGGTCACGCAACTAATGTGTGCTTATGGAAACTGGTGAACTAAACCCACCAAAAGTTCAGTTTAGTTTCAGGTTACCTATTATTTTATACCTACTTAGATAAACCTCAAGGTGAGCCTGATTGAGATCTCTGACCTAAAATAATAAATTATAGCTTGAAATTCTTTTCGCTGGCAAAAACCTAATAAGTAGGTACTTCTACTACTTCACGTTCACCTCTTCCACTTTAATTTTAAAGTATATCTTGTAGGCGCTCAAAATATTGGCTACATCCCTCTAGCTGCTAGCTCTTGTCATTGGAAGCTAGCCAGACGATCGCGAAAAGTATAATAATTTGCTGACTCAACCTAAGGTTGAGCTTGCCTATATTTCGTTCGACCAGTATAATTTTATCGGTAAATATCGGTTTTTTATCCGTTGCTTTATTTTATTTTTGATCATAAGATTTTTGCACTGGCAACTTTTTTAAGGATAGTTCTTGACTTCTTGTTCTTGCAAAAGATTTCTCCTAGGCCAGCTTTGCACAGAGTAGGTAGGTACACTTTATTACTGGCAGATTTGTCATACAATTTTACCCGACGACGGCGAAGCTAAAAGGAAGGGTTATGGTTTTGGCAGTCTATGTAAATATGTATGTGTGGAAAAATCCCGACTTACATTCATTTTGGGCAGTTAGCCCACTAGACACAACACCCGCCTGGTCGGAAGATCCTCCCTTTTCAATGGGGATTGAGGAACTTTACTTCCTGTTCTTCATACCCTCAAAACCCCGAGCACGAACGTCAACGCAGCCTTCGTGCAGCTACTTCATCCCTCATCATCACTTCCTCAAGCCTTCGAGCAGCGAGTCATACAGCCAGTCAGCAACCACGGCTTCATCGGGTATACTGACCACCAGCATGCAGTGGAAGCGCATACCTGGTCATCACCCTCAGCCTCATCAGTGACCTTGGCACAGCACACTGTACTTTGGCTGGTCAGCAAGCAGAGACGCACTTCTCTCAGACCGGTCTTACTCACCGTAAACTATGCGGCATTCGGTTCCAACTCACTGGAACATTCAACTGGCCCGGCAAGCATCACAAGATCATGGACGACTCAACCTGCTATCGACCTCCGGTCTCAGAAGAAGATAATGTGGAAAAATCCAGACTTGCATATGTTGGGCAGTTAGGGCAGTCAGACACAACAGCCGTCTGGTCGGAGGATCCTCCCTTTTCTATGGGGGATGAGGATATATAAATAATAAAAAAAAAAATGATAGGATTTTACCAATAATAGAAGGAAGAAGAGATAGTAACAAATAAAAAAAAATACTATCCAATTTCAATGGTTTTGAAGTCACTACTATAATACATGCTAAAGCATAATTAATTTCATCACAGTCTGACTAAAGTACCTAACGCCATGAAATTATAGCCAATAAAAATAATAATTGTAAAACATACAATCTAAAAGATTTCATTTCAATTTTTCACTATTTCGCAAAAAAACGAGCCTAACTAGGATTTTGCAGTTTTCTAAACATCCTTTCTTTCGTACAAGTTTCAAACATAAACATTTGTTCAGCGCGCCGATTATAACTTAATTCTACCCAGTTTCTGTGTGTTTTGTATTATAATCGGGATCGGGACACAGCGGCGTCAGTGCTTTGGCTATGCTCCAAAAAGGACATTCGTTTCGGAAGCTAAATGAAAACGTATGAAAGTTCTAATAGCGAATATTATAGTCGAGCACTAAACTTTGGCCTTTTGTGTAATTGGACAAAGGAAATCACTTTAATTATGTTTAACTTAGATACTGATGTAGGTTTTATGTTAGGTGAACCTGCCTAAAGTCTCATAATGGAAGAATTATTCAAATTATTACCAGAGGACCGCCAATACATATTAAGAACAATTCTACGGGAATATTTTATGGAAAATGTTCCTTTCTGAAATTGGATTTTACCAACGTTTCAGTTCACACTGAAACGTTTAAAAAACGAAACGAAACGTTTAAAATTCCCAAAATGTATTAGTAAAAAAAACCGGCCAAGTGCATGTCGGACCATGGTCGGACCACGCACAATGTAGGGTAACTTACTAAACTGATTAACCACCCTGCCTACCTGCATCCGAACGGTGATTTTTATTGTAAAAATAAAACATTTTACATTTGCAGTTTTGAGTCCTGCGCTCCCATACATTGTATAGGAAAATTTTACATACAACTACATTTATAAGTTGGTTATTTTTTAAAGACATATCCAACGACATCCCACACAATGGCCTTTGCAAGATAAAAAAATCTTCCCCACTTTAATGTGTACCTACTGGGGATACCAAAAAAAACAATATTTTACTTTAGTACTTTGTCGGCGGTACTCATTTGTATATTCATGCCAAATTACAGCTTTCTAGTACTAGGAGTCAGATATAGTGCGGACGGACGGACAGACAGACGGACATGGCGAAACTGGGTTCCATATTGACTACGGAACCCTAAAAATTGGAAGTGTTCTTTGCTGTTCAGACAAACTGCAGTAGGTACCTAGTCGACCCAATGTGGTTGAAAGATGATAATTCCGATTCCCAAAGTCTAACTTTTTAATTTCGTAGTTAGGTACCTGCTTGAAAACCAGCGACTACATTGGATTATTAGCATACTCTGGCAGTTGTAGAACTTTCTTTTTTAACCATTTCGCTGCAAAGAGGTTCTCTTCAGACTTTATTGCTTCCAATTTGACCTGCTCTGGAACCTGACACTCCTTCGCCAGTCAGTTGGCAACGTTTCAAGAGTTCGCAAACGATACTCATCCATCTTAGCTTAGGTCTGCCTCTTCAGGTAGGAATCTCACGAATGAATGTGTGACAGAAAGGTAGGTACCTATGTATTTTGGTGTCTATGTTTCAGATGAAAAATAAGTTGTACCTACCAGACAATAAATATGATCAGTGATTACAGGTTTCTCACGTTTCAAGTGCGTAGGTACCATTGTTTCAGCTTTTTTTTAGATGTGTTATTTGTTTTACAATTTTATTACTTTAGTCGTTTCAAAATTCTCAGAATATTATTGGCAATATTATTTTTACTTTTCTTAATATTTTTCGTAATTGTCAATACCTACTGATTTTTATTGTCAATAGTTATTTTTTTTTTATTGATGTTGTATTTACTTTAAATGTTTTATGTTACGAGCCTCTTTAACACCATAATGTACCATATTTCATGCAAATAAAGAATATTGAATCTTTCAAGATACTAAAATTTATATAGGAAAAAAACAGAGCGAGGCGGGTAGGTGTCTTAAAATAATTAAGTATCGTATTATTTTTTTCCGACCGACACAGGCATGATTTTATTCACAAACAAGTCGATGTAGGTAAGCTAATTGGTCTGTGATGTAGGTACTATAAACTTTTCTCAGTTAATCCAAATGCTATGAAATCTTTACGGTTGACTTCAAACCATAGAGCATAGAAACGACGCACCAACTGCAAATAGAGGCGGCAAGTCGAAAGTACATCGAGTTTTAAAAATCGTCAGTTTCTTTAAGTCGGTATGTCCTAATGCGATTGAACGGTTTGGATTGGTTTTTGTATGTAAAATATTAATTAACAAAGTGCCTCTGTCTATAGCGTACACACGGCGACATTACTATATTTATTTTATGGGAATAAGACGAAAAATTTAAGTAGATGGCACTTTTAGTTCCGAATATGGCCACCAACAAAAATTACCACGTACGTAATAGCAGCGGTCGAAGTTTATGTCTCCTTGCTCTATGACTCCAAACAGTCTTGCCGTATTTATAATAAGAAAGATGAAATAAATTCATGTTTCGTTTATCGGGAAAACAGTTCCATACGAATAATAATGACGTCTCCTTGTGCCTAAGCAAATAGAGAGATTCTGACAGCAAATACATACTGTATTGTCGAAATACAGCATATCTCTTGAGACTTCTTGTTTTTCTTTTGATTGAAAGATTTTTGATACCTACAAAGGGTTGGTCTCGACACTTCATTGGACGGCATAAGAATTCTATAGTTTTATGCGTTTTCGTAACTTTTAAATTACCGTTAGATTTTTAACCCTCGGCTTTTCCGATAGTAACATAATAGGGGTGTTTACTGACTCAAAAAAATATGATTCTAATTAGTCCGTCTGTCAGATTATCGAAAAATATTGGATACGTATTTTTTTGTTTTATCAAATCAATAAAAAAAAACGGAAATAAAACGGGTCAAAGATTCGAGTGGGGGGGACCCCCCCCCCCACTCGAATCTTTGACCCGTTTTATTTCCGTTTTTTTTTGTGTGACGTCACTTACCGGTAATAAATGTCATACTAATGTAAATGAAAATGACGGCACACGAGTTTTCAAAGCACTGTATGGTCTTCATTGTTTGTTACGTGAAAAAAAGAAAAAATACGTGTCCAATATTTTTTGGAAGTCTCTCTGACCCTAACTTCCCTATTATTGAGTATTCATAATTAGGTCTCGCTAAAGGTTAGTGGAATCGAGCGAGAGAGCTTAACTGATAACCCTCGTCAACACAATTAACCGCCAGTCAATACGGTATGGCATACCTACATAACCATGTATGTTCAGTCGCAAGAGGTAATTTAGTAACTTAACGTGGAAAACGTCATGCTAGTGTGCGTTACTGCGCAGGGGGTCTAAAATGGCCACTTCAGCACACCATGGTAAGGATCATAAAAAATTTCGGTCAGTGGGTCGTCTTAAGGGCGGATTCGTAAAATGGTCACAAACGCAGTTATTATTATGAATAGTCCATTTTACGAATTTTTTGGCACATTTTTTTAAGTGGGCATTTTAGACCCCAACGACTTATCGCATCTTGCAACCATTCCAGGATCAAAACGAGGCAAATGACTGTCTAAGATACTGGACAGCCCATTATTGTCGGACAACAGTTTAATGATAGTCAGTCGACATGAAAAGGGAATAAAAACATGGGAACCATGGTACATAGATAGGCCACATCACCAGCTTAATAAAAAAACAATTGTTTGTTTGATTTAGTTTTTGGCACCGACTTTAGAAGCTAATTTTTCTTCTGAAGATTTTTAGTTTTTTTTTTTTTTAATTTTTATTAATTGTAATATCCCATACAAAAATTCACTATGCATTTTACATTCAACCAAGAAACGATTCCATTATTAATGCTTTCAATTTCTAACCTGTTGAGAAGTAGTAGGTACCTTCCATCATCAGCTCATCAACATAAAATGATGACTGCTAGTTGCGAATACTTGAAACACGTAATATGTGCCCATGAAATTTGAGGGTTGGGATCCCATCACCAGGTCCTGGTTTCCATATCATGGTAAGTAGGTATGCCACCCTTGAAATATCTCTTTTCCAATAAAAAAAAATCATCACAATTTGTTCATAAACGACGAAGTTACTCGCGAACACACATAATCGAAAAATGTTCATAAATTAAAAAAAAAAACATAAAATGAAAACTATGTTAAATTTTTATGGGACCAAATGGCAACTATTTCGCATCAAACTAAAAAAGAATCACGTAAATCTGATCATAAATCCCAGCGTAATCGGTGTACATACATAAAAAAAAAACCGAAATGATTGAATGAATGAATTGAGGACCTCCTCATTTTGGGAAACGGTTAATGAGAACCTCATCCTTTTGGGAAGTCGGTTAAAAAGAAAACGTATGTTTTCCCATCTAACAAAAATAAGTCGGACTGCTGAAAAGGTCACTGGTCTAATGGCAAAATCTAATATTAGATATTGTAAATTAAATGATAACATCGTACGATGCCCCGCGGTCATTAATCTGCAAAGTGATTTCAGTGCGATGCTACACGACTACACCCACATTACTTCTATTTCAGGCTATGTATGGAACTGGTCGATTTTACTTTATTATTATACTGCTCTATTCTGGTCGTAGAGGTCGTAAACATGTATTAATAAATATAGACTTTTTTAATGTAAGTATCTTATTGTCACGATCTACCTAAAGGTACACTTCTGAAAGCAACGTGCTAACAGCAGACTGAAAACACAACGTCGTCGTTGCGATTGCGTAAGTATAGATAACATTTTTAGCCTGTATTTTGCCCACTGCTGGGATACAGGCCTCCTCTCTATGAGAGGGAATGGACTATAGTCCACCACGCGGTTCCAGTATGGGTTGGTAGGTACATATTATGTCACACGTCTAATGAATAGTTAACGAAATAGAATTGTTTTTAGAGAAAAGTATGTTTGACATTATTTGTTTTACTGAACATTGGCTCAAAGATTACCAAATGCTTATTAATTATGAAAACTATACGGTGGGTAGCTGTTTTAACCGTAAATCAATGCTGCGTGGAGGTTCCCTAATATTATTAAAAAATTGTGTTAAATATAAGCAACGTAATGACATTGTAGGTCTTTCGGTTGAACATTGCGTCGAACTGTCCTGTGTTGAGCTAGATAAGCATGTAATTGTGTGTGTGTACAGACCCCCAAACAATCAAAACTTTTCCTTGTTTGAATCAATAGTAGAAGATGTCCTGGCAAAACTTGCTGCCAGTAATAAATCTGTAATTATTTGTGGCGATTTCAATGTGAATATTTTAGAAGAAAATTCAATTAGCAGTAGGTTATTAAATCTTTTTAAGTCATTTAATTTAACCAACATTTTTATAGAACCTACTAGGGTCACCTCATTTTCTGCTACTTGTATAGACAATGTTTTCTGCGATTGTGATTACATAGATAAAGCCATAGTAAATTGCCTGCCGTCTGATCATAGCGGACAAACCGTAACTTTTAAGTGTAACACACCATTACAAAAAGTTCAGATTACATTTAGACCTTTAACAACTAGCAAATTAAATAAATATAATATTTTCCTACAGAACAAGTTATGTGAAATGAACCATCATGTGGATGATATTAATATAAATAAATTGTATGATAACTTCTTTTCAATAGTTCACACAGAATTCAATAAAACTTTTGAGAAGAAGATTAAAAGTGTTAGCCCTAAATTTACATTTAGTGATTGGGCAACTAGAGGTATCAGAAAAAGTAGGGAAAGACTTTTTGAACTGTATGGCCTTAAGCCTTATATAAACACTGAAACTTTTAACAAGTATGTTGCAAAGTATTCAAAAATATTTCGAAATACTTGCAAGGTTGCTAAAGCCCTTCACATTAGCAAAAAGATCAAAACAGCAGAAAATAAAATAAAAACAGTTTGGAAAGTCATAAATAACGAGACTAACAGGAAAAAAATACGTACCACTAGCTACACATTAAATACAGCATGTGGTCCTAAAAGCGACAATCAGGAAGTAGCTCAAGAATTTGTAAATTTCTTTACTGATATTCCTTTAAAAACAACGGAGGCTCTTAATTCCTCACCTGAAGTCTCAATTGGTTTATTGAAGGCGAACGTGCCTGGTTGCCTGGCTGAATTTAAATTTAAACATATAAACCCTACGGAGGTAATTAAAGCTTTCCGGCAAATAAAAATTAAACTGACCGAAGATCTATGGGGAATGTCTATCAAAGTTTGTACATCCATAGTTGAGACTATTGCACCATACTTAGCTTCAATATTTAATTTGTGTGTAGACCGAGGGGTTTTCCCAGATTTAATGAAACACAGTAAGGTCATACCTCTTTTCAAATCTGGTGACAGTAAAGATACTAATAATTATAGACCTGTATCGGTGTTGCCAGCTTTTAGCAAGGTTTTTGAAAAAGTTATGCTTAACCAAATGCTCAATCATTTTAACACCAACAGAATCTTACACGATCAACAGTACGGTTTCACTAAAGGACGTTGCACAACTGACGCCGGTGTAACTTTATTAAAGCACATATTTAATGCGTGGGAACAGTCCCAAGATGCTGTAGGAATATTTTGTGACCTCTCAAAAGCATTTGATTGCGTGAATCACGACACATTGCTTTTGAAACTTGAGCATTATGGACTAGGTAAACTTGCACTTAGTTTAGTAAAATCTTATTTGAGTGAAAGGCAACAACATGTTCAAATAAATGGTGTTAATTCACAGGGTTTAAAAGTAAAAATGGGGGTTCCGCAAGGCTCAATATTGGGCCCTTTCCTTTTTCTGGTATATATTAATGATCTACCCTATTTATTGAAAAACCAACCTCAGAATATGGTGTTATTTGCTGATGACACTTCCCTAATTTTTAAGATAAATAGACGGGCTCAAAAGCTAGATGATGTGAATAAAGCCCTACTTCAGATTCATAATTGGTTCACAGCAAACAATTTAGTATTAAATGAAAAAAAGACAAAATGCATAAGATTTGCTTTACCGAATGTTAAAAGTAGTGATTGTGATATTCTATTAAATAACGAGAAACTAGAATTCGTAGATGAAACGGTTTTCTTGGGGATTACGCTTGATTCACGGCTACAATGGGGTGCTCATTTAACATCTCTTGCAGGGCGGCTAAGTTCAGCAGCATATGCCATTAGAAAAATTCGTCAGTTTACTGATGTAGATACCGCTAGGCTGGTCTATTTTAGTTACTTTCATAGCCTAATGTCTTATGGCATTTTGTTATGGGGACGAGCTGCAGACATTGAATCTATTTTTATTCTGCAAAAACGAGCCATCAGAGCAATATATGGTCTTCGTAGGCGCGATTCTCTGAGAGAACTATTTAAGAACATTAACATTATGACGGTGCATTGTCAGTACATCTACGAAAACATAATGTATGTGAGAAAAAATCTGCATCTTTTTAGTAAAAGAGGTGACAGACACAATTATATTACTATAGGAATAGGGACCAGTTAGTGCAGCCAGGCTTCAGACTCGCTAAGGTAGACTCATCTTTCATGGGGTACTGTTTGAGATGCTATAACAAAATTCCACAAAGCATTCTTGAACTGAATGAGACGAAATTTAAAACATGTATCAAACGCACACTATGCAAGCAAGCATATTACAAGTTAGACGATTATATCGCTGATAAAAATGCTTGGCTCAATGCCGGTCCTGCTCCACAAGGACAGGACGCTTAAATGAATAGCATTTAATAGGAAGAAGAAAGAAGAAGAAGAAGATTGTACAACTATCTTTGCAATGTATAAATTCAATCTCTTTAGTATTATATAGTCGCATAGCACATATTGTGTGAGTACTATCTACTAGAAAGCTGTCATTCTCTGGAAACCTACATTTATTTTTCTATTTTTTATTTGACTTGGATATGCCCTGGCGATTAAGAGTGTGTCATGCTCACTTAAATGTCTCGCTGATGGTGGCGGGTGTGTCGGGTCATTTCGTTCCCTTTAAAATGGTTGAGTGGAATGGTGGCTGATCCATGCGTCATGCTCGTGAACGGGTGCTGTCAGTTGTGACTGGTCACCTCTTAGTTGCCACGGCTTGTTTGAATTATTATATTATTTTTAAATCGTCGTTTTGGCTTTACTGTCGACACTTATCGTGCACAACTTGCTACATCGTTCTCACATGATAATATACCAATCTCGATATGAATGATGTAACCAAAGTTTTGTAACAATATTATGATTTAAAAGAGTATCCATGAAGTTTCTTGCCATTCTTCTCATGAGACCAACGCTTTGGAATCGGCAACTACAGTACACTGACAGTTATTATGCCTTGTGAGTGGGACTGTAGCTTAGTTTATTAGCTTATTAAAATTTAGTATTTGTTCGACTATTCAAAAGAGCCTGTAACTGGCCAACTTGAAATAAATGATTTTGATTTTGATTTGATTTGAATGCGAAAAATTTTATGTGACTCAGAATAATTTCATCTTTACCAAGGAAACACTCAGACCAAAACTTCCCTAACATTTCCGATAGAAATTTAATGATTGCACTACATTATACACAGATAAAATTCGGCTCCATCGAAGCTCCACTGCAGTATTTGTATTCTGTGGGAAAGAATAAAAAAGAAATAGGTACGTACGCGACTCCCAGGCTTTCCGTTCAGAATCAGATATAAAATAAACTCGTTGAAGCTTGCCACCGTTCAAATATCTACCGCGTATATTGTGGTTTGAACCGCTGGGGATTGTGACGGTTTATATGTATAGGCTTGCGGTAACCCTGACTTCTGTTGTGTGGTTTAGATTCTGGGAGAAGGTTTCGTTACTTTTCTTTGCACTGCGCTTAAAGAGCTTACATTTTACACCTCGTACACGAAACTCAAGTGGTGCGACTAGCGACCCGTATTGAGTCAGGCGTGTCAGGTTTTGTATGTGTCGTGTGAATACCGTCATGTTGTGGTGATCGGGGAAGGTCAATCAAAACTTATCGTAGATGGCGTCACCGCAGCTAAGTCCCAATCTCACCAATGAGTTAAAAATAACAAGTTATTTGGACATCTTAAATTCCATTATACAGGGTGTAAATTAACCCTTCACACATACGTCAACCAAGCGTTCTGTACATCAAACTAAGTACCCCTACGCAAAAACCCCAATTTTTTTTTTTGGGGTCTTACGGAAAAACTCAATGTAGCACTCTTAAAACATTGTGCTAGTGGATGCTTTAAATAGTAAACGGGTCATGGAGGTAATTTAAGTAAAGGAATAACCTGAAAAAGTAGCAGTAGTAGTGCAAGTGCCCTTCGTTTGCGTTAAGGGTATTTTTACACCCTTTATGGGCCTTACGATAACTGGCCAAATGTGGAAGTAGGTAGTATAAAGTAGACCTCTGCCAAATCCTTCAGGAAATACGGGCCTAAGTAGTGTATTGTGTAGAATTACATTAAACGATTTTCAAATATTACGATGCTAGTTTCACAGTCCCTAATATTTTTCAGAGTTCCTGTCGCGTGATGCGTGTCAAGAGCCGTAATAATATAACATTCAAGCAACTATGGTTCATAGATAACAGACCCAACATTATAATTCGTTAATCTTATCTCTATCTTTTCATTGAACAATCTAAATTTATTATTATTATAGCTAGCCAGTGTTGTCCCACTGCTGAGCAAAGGCCTCCCTCCATTCCTTCCAACGGTCACGATTCAGTGCAATGTCTCTCCAATTCTCAAGGAAGACATCCAGTTCGTCCCGCCATCTCCTTCGTGGTCTGCCACGACCTCGCGTCACTGTTTCAGGGCACCAATCCTGAGCTTTACGGGCCCACAGCTCGTTCGGCATATTTACAGTTGTTTTTCCCCGGTTTGAAAGATATGGCTGCAAGGGAAATCTTCGCCAGTTGCTGCTTTCTAACTAAGATCAGACACGTATTGGCCATATGTTACGGGTTGCCGGTGGTTATAGGTACCGGAAATGGGCTCGGAGTATCGCAACATTTTAATAAAAATCTGTAGAGATATTGATCAATAACAGGGTGGAATGTATCGCAGCCTCCATAGATAAGCGAGGATCATCCAAAAGGTTTAGTGTTGTCCGGTTTCTGTTTATCTATTAATCTCGCAAATGAATTGACTGCCTGGTTGGTTTAGTGGTTGCAAGCGTGACTGCTGATGAAGAGCTTTGGTTCGATTGCCAGGTCGGCAGCGTGTTATTTTGATTTTTTAGCAGATATTTCTCTGCAGTAGCGGAAATCAGTATTTGTGCCCGGTTGATGGCAATGGGCCACATTTCGCCAGGTATGTTTAATTCCCATGTGTAACGACAGCAGGAACTGATTAATTATTTTATTTGGGCAGAGTCTCCACTTACAAGTTTCACAATCGAGCGCGACAAGACCTCGAATTTGAGCTTACAGGGCATTATACAGTGTGATTCTTTATAATGTGCACATATCGAAATGAGGGAATCTATGCTTAATTTTATCGATGGAAAAAATATTTAAAAAAATCTAAATATTTTTTAATATTTTTTATGGAATTTTCAAAAATGTTGTCCGCTGTTGTGACCTCAATGTAAACAAAACGGTGTAACTTTTAAACTAAATTATCTATCGCGATGAAACAATTTTATGTAAAAAGTAAAAAAGTTTTTTTGATCAAAAAACGTGTTTATTTTCAATTGAGGGTAGTTTTTTTCCACAATTTTCATTTTACGAGGACGCCTAATTGCTTCCAATCATTATGGAGTTTGTTTCATCGCGATAGATAATTTAGTTTAAAAGTTACACCGTTTTGTTTACACTGGGGTCACAGTAGCAGACAATTTTTTTAAAAATTCCATATAAAATATTAAAAAATATTTAGATTTTTTTTAATAATTTTTCCGTCGATAAAATTAAGCATAGATTCCCCCATTTCGATATGTGCACATTATAAAGAATCACACTGTATAAACTTATATCCCCACCGGAGGCATCCGGTAGTTATGGCGGTGTCTTCGCTTGACTGTGATTGGCTCGCTAGTGGTTGCCTGTCATTGGCTGGCTAGAGTGGTATGGCTATGGTTTGCTAGAGTGGCATGGCTATGGTTTGCTAGAGTGGCATGGCTATGGTGTGCTAGAGTGGCATGGCTATGGTTATATGGTATGGTGGCACGCTGTGAACAGGCTGTTGTAACACATGGTATTACATACATACCATATTATTAGTATTAGTTACATCTCTGCCTATCCTTTCGGAAATCACGGGCGTTATGTTAAGTAACAAAAGGAACTGGTGGCTTAATAATAACTGCCACTCGGATCTATATTTAGGTGAAGCCGCGCTTGCCTAGATTGGTCTGTGGATGGGTGACCGCCCATTTCATACCGAGTTTCCTCCGTGCCTCGGAAAGCACGTTAAGCTGTTGATTCCGGCTGCCATATATAGATCTTTGGCAGTCGTTACAGTTAGTCAGTGACCTGATAGCCTGACAACCAGTCTTACCAAAGGGTATCGTATTACCTAGTATTAAGTGGGTTGTGGAGGTCAGATAGGCAGTCATCATCATCATCAACAGCCTATTAATGTTCCCACTGCTGGACACAAGCCTCCTCTCTCTTTGAGAGGGAATGAGCTATAATCTACCACGCGGGCCCAGTGCGGGTTGACTGAGGTGACATGTCTTCGAATGTTTGGTTCTAAGTCATGCAGGTTTCCTCACGATGTTTTCCTTCACTGTTTTGAGAGCAGTGGTGATGAAATAAATTACACAAAGTAATGTGCCTGCCTGGGTTCGAACCCACGACCTACTGTTCGTAAGTCGGGGCCGCCACCACTGGGCCACCGCTGATCTCAGATAGGCAGTCGCTCCATGTAAAATACTGGTATTCAGCTGCACCCAGTTAGACTGGAAGCCGACCCCAACATAGTTGGGAACAGGCTAGGCAGATGATGGTATTTAAATTGTAAGTATGATACATTGACCTAAGAATTCGTTGACAAAATGTACACAAAGTTACTACCGAGGCAGTACATAATCACAGAATAAGTATTCATTGTGTCCCGAACAATATCATAAAGTTTTATGCGTATTTTCTGGAATATTAAACAGCATCCCACCTGAGATGGCGTAAGAAAACAACATAAACTTCAGTATTGGAGGTACCTACAGTTTTGTTAGCTCTTTTGTCGTAAAAAATGCGAGTGTGGTGAAGTGTTTTTCTACCTAAGTTACATGAAGACCCTTTTCATCATTGTTTTTTGATCAAAACACCTGAAAGATATCCTCATACACACCAGTTATACTTGGGCTGTAGACAAAAGGTAATGGTTCGAAGCTAAAGGTCCAATTGTTGTATTGTATGTAGCTGTAAGTTTTTTGACTTCTTGAATCTCACGCTATCCAAGGTATCATCATCAATTCTCCTGTCCTTATTCCAATTTATTTGGGATTGGTGCAACAAGTTTTGCGCTAGCAGAACTATTAAAATGTTCAACTTGTGCATTGAGGTATAATGTACTACGTGACCTTGTGTAGTGTCTAGGTCACTAAGATACAGGCTGTGCCTAGTTTGGGACACGCTGTTAATCCTGTGAGTGTGTGTGTGTAGAAATGGACTTTCAAAATTCAAATTCAAAATAAATAAATGAGTTAGAATTTTGAATTTAAATTTTGAAAGTCTATTTCTCGTTATCTCAGCAGGCAATTTCTTTCCAGCCATATCGTCCTTCATACCATCCTTTCATCGTATCTTTGGTCTTCCTCTACTCTAATCAACTGCCTCCGTGGTCGAGTGTCTAGTGACCCGGTGGCCGTGGGTTCGATTCCCACGGGAAACATACTTTGTAAAGTGGTTTTCAGTTTGGTTAGGACATTGTAGACCTGAATTAGGTACCTGATTGTCTGGTAAAAAGATGATTTCGTGCTTCGGAAGGCACGTTAAGCAGATGGTCCCAGCCGCCGAATGGCGGTCATCAAACCATGTCAGAGGCTCTTTTTTTTTTGGTGTTTTGAAATCATCAAATAACCCCTCCCGCTCTTGGGCAGAGCGAAATGGAGTGTCAGACTTTTACTGACTAAAAACCACCAATGTTGCTTCTTAGTCCTATATGTCGAGGCCGCGGTATCTCTTGAGGTCTTGGCTTCGATTCCTGGGTCGGACAAAGCATTGTTGGGTGTTTGGGATCAAGGATCATTGATCACTAGAGTGTGTGAGGTCGTTAGACCTTACTGCCCAAACGATAAGAAGAAGATCAATAGAAAAAGTCGTACCTAACTATAATACAATAAACATCTCCAAAAACCACATATTCCACAAGAGCAAGGTAGCGAAGTGTTTTTTCATCTCAACACTGCACTGTTCTTTTAATTCCATTCAACTACCAACCCAACGTTTAAAGATAAAACCCGGAAAAGTCTTAAAAAGAGTTTTATTATCTTTCCTGTTCCTTTCAAAAAGATTTACAGAAGAATCGTGACAGTGAAACGCAAAATGATAAACAATTAGAAACTTAGCGTTTACTTTACAGTTCACTACCCACAGAGTTAAGTTACGAGTTACAATTAAATTTCTTTAGTAGCCGAGTGAACTGACTAGGGTTGTACTATCTATATTAATATCTTTGTTTTATACTTTGTAAAGTTTTTATAATTTCTAACGGTTTCTTTTCAGAAAAGTTGGGACAGGCCTTGAAAGAGTTATTTCATTGTAGCTTAAAAGACTGTCGAAATTGTTCACAAGACTGACGCAATTTTCATGAAATGTGGTATAAAAATTATGTTCAATTTTCTTATCTAATATTTGTATTTGTGGTGTGAAAAACACCGGCGAACTCCAAAATTTGAGTTTAAGTTATTTCGCGAAATCTAAAACTTATGTAACTTTGGGCACTGGACACGTGCTCCCCCCAGATGGTTATGGAGTTTTCAAAAGCAATTCAAATTATCAGAGTTTTTTTTTTAATTGGGACAAGCCCGCCTCACTATTCCCAAACCACTGTAACTTCTGTAAGCCAGAATCAACAGTGGCGACCACAAGAAAAGCGCCGAGACAATGAAGCTCGACGAAGTTCCAGAGAAATGATTTGACTGTCTTGGAACCCGCAACGAAATTAATCAGAAAAGAATAGCGGAGGAGTAGGAAAACAGAAATTTCCACTTCCCTCCATATCAGCAGGAGACAGAAAAGAACAAGGCCAATAGGCACACAGGGACTTATACAATTGGGATAAGCCCAGTTGCCTAGCACCACGGATATTGTTGTCATTAATATTACTGGGTCCTAAGTTGTGAGCTGTTATATTTGATTCTCAGAGTTGTTAAAATATATGAATAAAACTTTGTTTTGCCTTTGAATATCGGAAATATAAAACAAAAACGATTTTAACTTTCATCCCCTGTTTAAACTTCCAAAGGGGTGCCTTTGGGAGTTACATTTTTAAAAATCCTTTCGTAGTGGATGTCTGTCATAAGAAAAATACGTGTGCGAAATATTAAGTTTCTTACCCTCAGGGTTTGCGTTGATCCTCAGGCAGTCATCTTTGCCTTTTATATTAATAGATAATTATTATATATTTTTAGAAACAGAATGAACATGAGTGCAACTCTTGCGAGTTTCTGGCTCGGATTCAATGTTCATGTTCAGTAGGATAAAAATGTGCAAATTTACACACATGTCCCTAAAGTTGGCATAACTGACCCCGAAAGCATTTCAAATGACTGTGTAGTAGTTTTAAAACAGTAGTCATAACAATACAAACTAATAGCGCCAAACCTCGAACATTAGATAAAATAATGTAATTCGTTAATACTAGCAACATTGGAATAAAAACCGTTTGGTTGCGTACTAAAGAGTATAGAACGGTTTTTATCGGAATTTTACGTTTATCGCAACGTAATTGCTTGTTTGTTTGTCGTTGGGCCAGGTTCGAATGAATTGTCACGATTCGCGGATAAAGTTTAAATTAGGAAGGATTTTCGTTTATATTTGTTTTAGTGGATTGGTTTTTTTATTTTTGTTCTATCCTTATATTATAAGCTCGTCACAGTTCATGAATTTCAAAACACCAATCCCACACGTTTGCCAAACGATCAAAATAAAATTTAGGTCTATAGCTTCGTTGAAGTCTCTAAATAATTGCCCGTCGGGGCTGCAGTTTGTTATAAGAGATACCGCGGCCTAAGGGCTAAAGGGCTAAGAAGGAACATGCGTGGTTTTTAGTCAGTAGATGTCTGACACTTCCTTTCACTCTGCCCAAGAGCGGGAGGGGTAATTTGATGATTTCCCGCCCAACAAACAAAAAAGTCTCTAAATAATTATTACAACGATGCTGAAGTTTCTAATACAAATAAACCATGCAGAATAAACTAGAAAATTGAAAATAACACGTCATTAGCCGCACAGAATAGAAAGAAATATCCATTTACCATTCAAATTTCTAAAATAGGCACACCCCACTTTCATGACAAATTATTACGATCTAGAACATTCTGCTTGGCAGCACCTAATATTAGACCACCTTCAAAACCAGAACACTTATTATATAACCTCCATAGTATTATAACTCCACCATTTTTTATCACTATTCTAAATCTACGAAGGTGTTGTGGGTAGGTCCTTTAATTTGCTATTAAGTTTGCTTCATTGTCAAAATTATAGTGAACTTTGTTCTTGTTCTGATAAGGTTGCTATTGATTTGCTCCTGTCAGAATGTAAATACTATTACCGCCACCATTTTATTTTTCAATATAACCATGGAAGCCGACCCCAACATAGAAAAGCCTAGGCAGGTGATGATGATAACCACGAATTATTTCACAAATACATACCAACAGCGACTTCCTGATAAAGTTATATACCTAAGCTGCACTAAAGTAACTACCTCTGTCAAGACAACAAAAAAAAGTGAAGAACACGCACGAAAATTTGGTACAAAAAATAAAGCAATAAATGATCTTTGTTCCTATTATCATAAGGTTGCTGTTAGCTTTATTCAGCAGTGAAATTACTGTAAAAAGACTGTATAGCTAGGTAGGTCTAATCGTGAAGGGTGGCGGCATGCCGTCATCGATCAGCTGGCGACCTTGCGGGGTCAACGGCCGCTGAACTGGGTCGTCGGTAGAGGTGGCAAAGGGCACGGGCGTATGGCAACCTTCCCTTAGTGAAGGAAGTGCAGGGATTCTGTTTTGTGACCTCTGAAAGGGGGTCAATCGTCTGTATATCTTATGGTGAGGTAAATGCCCGTTTTGTGTTTACTTTGCTGCTTTTGTAAGGCAGGATTTATTTATAATGCCGTTTAATTACCGACTGAAGCACTGTTTTTTATATTATTTGTGGAAATAAATGTTTAAATATCATAGAAAGCCTTTTGATATTAACCCAAACGATTTTAAAAGATTAAAAGAGTAACCTTTGGAGTTTCTTGCCGGTTCTTCTCCTTAGGAATCGACCAATGCACCGAACCGTGCCCCTTTTTACCGACGTTTTATAAGTGCCCATGTAGGCCTATGTGAAATAAAAATATTTTGATTTTGATATTTTCATTGTCTTCTAGTCCAAACGTTGAAATCCGGAGACGTATGAAGGTCTTTGTCATTGGAAATCACGTTATGGGACACGTGGAGTTGGGCAGGACGCTTAGCAAAGCGCGGTGTTGGCAGGTGGAGTATTGCTGTGACCGTGTGGCGTCCAAGGAATGGAAACGAATTGTTTATCGAGATGGGTAAACGACATTGTTGGCATCGCGGGAATATCCTGGATGAGGCTGGCACAAGAGCGTGGACTTTGGCACGAGCAAAGAGACTCCTATACCCAGTATTACCCAACAATGGGTGAAGTCGAGCTGTGTATGATGATGAATGTGTTCAGACCTTTTTTAATTTTCTTTATTTATTATTAGGTTTTGCCTGTGGCTTCGCTCGCGTGAAAATGTCGATTTCCCATACAAACTTTACCCCCCTTTTCATCCCCTGGGGGTTGAATTTTGAAACATCCTTCCTTTGTGGAAGTACCTTTCCGTCATAAGAGGATTACGTGAGTCGGGGCTGCGGGTTGTTTGTAGGAACATGGGTAGTTTTGAGTCAGTAGAAGTCTGACACTCCCTTTCGCTCTGCCCAAGAGCGGGGGGGGGGGGGGGGGGGTAATTTGATGATTTCCCGATCATTTGTTCTGTGTCTGTTTGTAATTTATCTATAATATGTATGTATTTAGAAATATATAAGTATGTTTATCAGTTGTCTAGTACCCATAACACAAGCTCTGCTTAGCTTGGGACTAGATGGCGTTGTGTGATAGTTGTGGAATATTATATTATTATTATTATTATTTATTTAAAAACCTTCCTCTATTTATATCTATTTGTCTCACGAATGTTATTCAACCCCAGGCTAAAGGTTGAAACTATACAAACCACCATCATGGCCACACCCGTATCATGGTGAAGTAAAGTCTTACTAAAGGGTATTGTATTGTATTACCATCTCGTCGGGGCTGCGGGTTGTTGTAACAAATACCGCGACCTCAACATAAAGGGTGGTTTTTAGTCAGTAGAAGTATGACACTCCCTTTGGCTCTGCCCAAGAGCGGGAGGGGTTATTTGATGATTTCACACTCCCCAAAATAAAAGTGGTTTCGTACCTATTACCTAGTATTAACTGGGCTGTGGAGGTCAGATAGGCAGTCGCTCCATGTGAAATACTGATTTCAGCAGCATCTGGTAAGACTGGAAGCCGACTCCATCATGGTTGGGAAAAAGCTATATACATGACGATTTTTTCTACGAAAACGATGCTTGTACCTACCTACCTTTACTTTTATTGTTTTTATTGTTAAATTACCTTCAACTAATTATTATATGCTATTTGAGAATCAATAGTATTAAGAGAAGCACTAATTTTTTTTTTTTTTTAAACGTTGCCCCACACTAGGAATTTCTCCTGTGTCGTGGGTGCGTTCACAAACATTTAAACTCACATAAACAAATACCTAGACCCGGAACAACTATCTGTAGGTCATACAAATATTTGTTCCGTGCGGGAATCGAACCCGCGACACGCGGCGCAGCAGTCCATTGCTTGAGCCACTGCGCCAACCGTGCCGTCAAATAAACTAATCTAATCCCGCCGACATACTGTTGCGCAGTTTAGTGGGTGCATAAATGTTAAAAATGTTTGGTCCTCAATAAATGATTTATTTTTTTATATTATAACATGAATTTTATTTATAACCATTCTTATTGGAAAAACGCTAGGCATATAAAAAACACGTTAGTATTAAAAAAATCAACAAGTTTATTCCTCATCAAAATAAAAAGAAGACGTATAAACTGACAAAGTAACTTTACTCAAAAATGCATGTAATGTTGTCATTATTTTGACAAACTTGTTTGAGCAAAGTCGACCTTGCCGGTCTGTTTCAAGGAGCGGCCGGCAAAGTTTTGCTGGCCGCTCTAACAGGCCGGCAATGTTTTGCCGGCCGCTATTTTGACGTTTCAACGTTTTAAAAAATCAATTCCAAAAAGATTTTATTTAAAACACAGCTGTTTGTACGTCTAAAGGTAAAAAAAAAAAAGATTTAAATGAAGTAATAAATGAAGAAATAATCCAGCAGTCAAACACCGCATTAGAATTATCGCAAACTATCAGTAATATCAAACCGGGAAAGTCGGTGTTGAATTTTAGTAACTGTACTTTTCATAATTGTCATTTTAATTAAAAGTCTAGTTAATTAATATATTTTTTATTTAAATTACTTGCTGGTTTTATTTAGATTAGGTACTTGCATTTTTGAGTAAAGCACTATACAAACCTTGGCCCACAATGACTGCTTCGCTGGTCACGCTATGATTGCCTCGAGCTAGCCTAGCTACGCTCTAGGCCTTTCAGCTTGGCCATCATTGCAGCCCTTGCTGTCCTCGCTGTAAAGGCCTCGGCCTACGGTCTCGGCCTTTATCTCAGCTCGTCCATCAAGTGCTGCACGCTGACCGCGCTGTGTCGGCCTGGAGCTGCGCTACGCTGCGCTGTCGGCCATCATCAGCGCGACCAGCAAAGTAGTCATTATAGACCGCGGCAGTAATATTATTAGGGTAACTTACACGGACCATTAGACCAAAACTGTTTCCTAAACATACCTCAGACCTCTGTCACCACCAGTACAAAGAATCGATGTCTTTTGTTTCTGCAGCCCCTCCCCCCATGGCGGCTGACCTTTGAGGGGTAATAGATAACACGTGTGGGCACCGGATCCCTTTGTCAAGGTGTCGGCTTGCGGATTTACAGGACCTTGGGTCATTAGAGAGAAAAACGATAGGGCGTGTCTCGATGAAAGTGTTTTGAATGAAAAAGGCATCATCATTGTCATCCACAGCCTGAATTCACTCACTGCAGGATATAGACCTCTCTTTTCTTGTGCTTATCTCCACGGTCCTGTGCCAGTCAAATCCAAATATGACATATGTATCAGTATTATCAACATCCCAAAATGTATAAGTAATAGATACATATACCTTGACCTCAACATAAGGACAATTAAGCACGAAATAAGTCTCTACAGCATGAAATACCAAAACAGACTTTCTAACCACGTGAATGAACTCGCAACGGCACTAAGTGGAGATGGCGGCCTGCATCACATGCGGTTGTTTTTCTGAAACAGATTGCCATAAAGCTGAACACAAAAAAAAATATATATCAAGAAAGAAAGAAAGAAAATGTATTTTTTGGTGTCACACAGGACAACACAATTTGATAAAAAAAACAATAACAGAAAACATAATTAACAGTAAAAATTAAAATAATAAATTAAAATAATAAATTAAACCAAACTAAGAACTAACTAATCAGCCTACAATGTTCTCACTGCTGGGACACGGCCTTCTCTCTATGAGAGGGAATGGGCTATAATCTAAATCGCGACCCAGTGCCGGTTGATAGGTGTCACGTGTCTAAAAATCTTTTGGTTTTAGGATATGCGTGTTTCCTCAAGATGTTTCACAGGGCAGTCATTTCAACATTTACGTTCAAGTTCTATGTAATTTGGAGTAAGCGTATTCCCATCAGGAGCGCACGAATGCAGGTTCCGGAATGCTTCTGTGAAATAGGCGTGACGACATAGTCAAAGAATCAATGATTTAATGATATTAGGGGTATAATAATATTAGTTTATTTTCACTTTCTTAAATGTTATTTTTACAATAAACTTGTCAGTTTATTTTTGAGGTTAGCTCCTTCGCAACTTGTAATAAAAGTGTGCTACTGAGTTAATAACCAACAAAAGGAGTAAATTTCTGTAACTACAAAGCATGTACTAGTATCTTTTCTCATAGTAACAACCTACTATCATAATCACCGGGTTAGCTATGCAGGTCCAGAGGACAACATTTTTGACATTCAAATATGTAATGCTAAAACTATTGCTATTGATGTGTTTTTACACTGAGGCACCGCACACCACATAAAAACTTTGTTATTCATTTTTAACACACGAATTATGGTAATGTTTGTTTTAGTTTCCTCTAGCTGCGCTTTGACATTTCCATGTTTACTTAGGCGTGACGTCAGACCCGACGCCATGACACTGCGAGCTGTTTTCGCGCTCTATTTAATTTTTTTTTCAAAAATGGCTTATATCTTCATTAAACTTTACTTTATTACTGAAATAAAGGTTTTTTCGTAAATAAAAAAGATGTACCCACATTACGGAAGGGGATTTCAAAATCTTTCGTCATGCCTATTCCAGAGGACTGATTTGGGAATAGGGTATTTTATTTTAGATTATCGAAAAATATTGAATAAATGTTTTTTGTTTTATGAAATTAATAAATATTGACGAAAATAAAAGGTGTCGAAGATCATGAGTGGGGGCTTTTGACGTCACTTTGTGGGTAAAAAAGTACTAACCTTGTGACGTCACACGACTTGACACGACTTTTCGAAGCACTGTATCGTCTTCATCCTTTGTGTACGTGGAAAAAGAAAAAATACGTGTCTATTATTTTTTGAAAATCTATCAGACGGACTAATTAGATTTTTTTGGTGATATACCCTATTGAACCAAAGGCCTGATACTCAGCAGGACCGGCTTAAAGAATAATATACAGATTTTTTGTAGTAAAAGGTTAAGATCTGACAAGGGTTTCTAAAATCTGTTCTTGTTATTTTCGTGTCAATTAAGCGAAGACGGTCTTGAGTATTTAAATACAATTTAAAAAGTTTGACATTTATAAATCAAAGGCAAAATAATACGAATTTGAATTATATTAGCTAAACTATTAGTAGTTGCAAATAAAGAAGTAAAATTTTGGTACTCATGACTACTATCTACTAAATGATCCAATTCTAACTACCTCACAACAACAACACTCAACATACAATATATCTTTATTTTCTCTCTTCACAAAGGTTTACATACATAGTTAAAAGGAATACAATTGCAAGACTAACTTTTTAACAAGGTGCAACATATATGTTTCTTTGTGAGAGACTGGCGTCCATACTAGGATACCCTGTGTGACGGATCCCCAGGCTCTCACCTCGAATAAAATACAATAAAATAAAGTTTACAAACTGTAAACAGCCAATATGTTTTCAGAGGGAAAACTAACATAATTATTTAAAACTTAATTAATGAAAATAAAAAAAATATATTTTAAAACTAGATAATGTGCTAAGTGTATATACATATGTGTATGTGTGTGTAATGCGTGTGAAGTAAAGTGTGCAGTGACTCAGTGACGAGTGTGTAAGTGATGTGTGCAAATGTAGTGTGTGAGGAGAGGTAGGATGATAGTGTGAGTGATGTAAAAGCGTCGGGTGATACAGTCGTGAACTAAATTCAATCGATATTACGAGGGTACTAGAAGCAACTGCTCTGTACTGTCATAGTCTAATTTATGTAGCCAGGTTGCCACTTTAATTTTTAAATGCTTAATAGGTAGAGAGTAAATTGACAAGGTTCTATTTATTTTGTTGTACAAATAGTTTCCAAGAAAAACAAAATGCCGACGGGAGAAAGCGGTGTGAAACTGATTAGTAGGACAAACTGCATGTTTTAGTCGTTTACCCTTAAAGAGACTAGGGTCATATGGGAGAGAAGAATGCCTGCGCAATATAGTATTTAAGATAAATAATTGTCGTACACTTAATACTCCAATTCGCTCATAAAGTTTTTTAGTGGGAAATAGAAAAGGCAAAAAATTACCAACTTTTAAAACGGCCCTTTGCGAACGTTCGATCCGGAGCATTGACGTTTTTGTCGCACCACCCCATATCGTAATGCAGTAAGAGATCAGCGATTGGCACAACGCAAAGTAAACCGTTCTCAATACAACAGCATCCGCAACATGACGAAGATTTTTAAAAACAATAAATTAATTTTCGAATTCTAGACGAGAGAGTTTTTATGTGTTGGTGAAAGCTGAGATAGCTTTAATGATTACTTAGTAAAGGTTTTGTCACACAAAAGTATGTCAAATCTTTACTAAGTGACGGATTATGTAATCATTAAATATCTACCGCAGTTCAAATTTTTACACTTACTAAAACATGCCGTACTCAGAGACCGCTTTAGCCGTCAAAACCTTTATTAAGTCATGGCTTAAGTAATCATTAAACGACTCTGATTGCGGCAGTAACTGCTACTCATACATTATAGGAGTTACAATTATTTCATTTTCCATCTAGGCGATAAATCTGCACACAAACATGCCAAAAATCCCGATAGCAAACTTCTTTACATTTCTTAATGAGTTTTCGAAGTCAAAACTTGTAAGGCATCGTATGAGACGTTCCGCCTTCGGTCTATGGGTACAAACTAGGAACTATTTTGAAGATTTATGTGAAAAACTTATATGTGTGCATGAGATCCCGACTTTGATCAAAATGAAGGTAAACTTGTGCGTACAACTTAGTTTATGAAACTTGCGATTTATTTGTCATTCTTCAGTCGCCGAAACCATGATACTTGTAGGATTTTGACTTCTTACACAGCTACCTCAGACTTATTACTAAGCATCGCTGGAGATTAGCCATCGGCGCGGGAGATATTAGACTGCACACAAGGGTGTGCGCAGGTATCGGCGGCGGCGACCTCTCGCGCCCGGCCCTGGTGCAAGCCTTGGTCCGGGGCGAAGAGGAATGGGTCGCCGACGCCTCCTTCTGCGAAGCAGTGATGCTAGCGAAGGAGGTGGCGGAACGCGAGAGGGAGAGAACCTCACGTCCCAGCCACCGCAGGAGGCGCTCCGGGCGTCGGGGGCCACGTGATGACCTCCGGCCATCGTAGACGCGGGTGCAGTGATGGGCTAACTTGCCGTCCGTCCGTCCTACGACGAAAACAGGCCGTGCCGACGACGCGTTCGTGTTCCACGCGCGCCTCAAAGACATGTCAGCAACAAGGGAGGGCCCGAAAGGGCCGACGCCCGTCGGGGCCGCGGGTTGTACACTAATTATCGCGGCCTCGACATATAGGGCTAAGAAGGAACATGGGTGGTTTTTAGTCAGTAGAAGTCTGCCACTCCCTTTCGCTCTGCCCAAGAGCGGGAGGGGTTATTCGATGATTTTCCAACCGCTAAAAAAAAAAAAATGGTGTGCGCAGGTGGCAGAAAAGGACTCCCTGTTCCTTTCCTGCCATAGTCTGATGGGACGGCAATCCGATAAGACCGGAGAGAGTTTATCTACTTCTGGCTTCTGGCTTCTTCTGAGAAATTTCTAAAATTTCTAAAAAACCAAATTGCACTTTTTGTCCGGCCCGGGAATGGAACCCAGAACTCTCAGGGCAGACAATCTATTTTTTGGAAAATCATCGGATAACCCCTTCCGCTCTTGGGCAGAGCGACAGGGAGTGTCAAACTAAAAACCACCGACGTTCCTTCTTAGCCCTTTATGTCGAGGCTGCGGTATCTCTTACAACATCCCAGGGCAGTCACTCTTACTGCACCATAGGTTAACTAATCCTATTGATTTTTTACGGTTATTGAGATTGCCTCACCCTGGTAAAATTTTGTCAATCGTACGACGCCGTCCAAACTTTGACTGTACCGGTTTTACATATTATTAAATCACTTGATTAAATAGACAGCGCGCCGTGGCTTCGCACGGCTCAATGCTACGTACTGTGCTACGGAGTGTCTACGGCGTAGCACTATTTAGATGGCGTAGACAAATAAAATATGGCTCGTGTAGCGCGAGTCGTGGAGCTGTGCGTACGCGTTTATGCTTTCGCAGCTTTGTAACGAGTGACACAACACAACTAAACCCGGTTAATTGTGAAATGGGAGAAAACTCAAGTGGAGCGGATTTAAGTGATTCAGAAATAATAAAGAGATGTGAAGAGCAACTAGTTGAGATGGAAGTAGAAGTTAGAGGGACAGAAAAAAGAGCTGATGGAATAATAAAGTCTGTGGAGAAGAGAAAAGAACGAGAAGGGGACTCGAGCGAAGATGAATTTATAACTGTGAACCGAAGGAGACCTAAACGTTTACTAAGGAGTGAGTCTATGGAGACAATAAATGGCAATGGGATTGAGACAAATGTGGCAAAAGAAATTGACAATCATGAAGTGTGTATTACCTCACAAGATAATCTGCCGAAACCTATAGCTATGGCTAAGTTGCTGAGTTCTGAAAATATGAAGAATATTCTGAGAATAAAATACAAAAGCTCATATAAAGCTTTGATTCAATTTCAAAGAAGGGAAGATGCTGAAAGACTTCTAAACTGTCAGAAATTCAAAGACATGGGCTTAAGGTGTCAATTAACTCAGGAAATTACGATATCCTATGGAATTGTGAAAGGTATCGACCTTGAATTAAACGAAGACGAAATTAAGAATATTTTAAAATCTAACGCTGAGGTATTATCAATTAAGAGATTAAAACGGCTGAGTTCGGAAGGAAAATGGATTGATTGTGAGTCGATAAGAATTAGTTTCAAAGGAAATGTAATACCTCAATATGTTTATGCCTACGACTGTCGTTTTATAGTAGAAGCATATATCTTCCCAGTGACGCAATGCTCAGGTTGCTGGCAATTTGGCCATATAATTAAATATTGTCCATCTAAAAAGATGTGTTGCCCTAAGTGCGGAGGAAAACACGATAATTGTAGTTTGGAAGAATACACATGTCTAAACTGTAAGGGGAATCATTTTGTTCTGGACAAAAGCTGTCCCATGTACTTAAAAGAAAAAGCTATCAGAAAAATAATGAGTGAGGAACAACTTACATACAAAAAAGCCCTACAACGTTTTATGGAGAAAAAGCAAGAAGTGAATAATAAAGATACAATGGAGACCTCAAAGCAAATTGCTAATACGCAATCAATAATCACGCCGAATACAGGAACCTATAGTAGTATCTTGACTAGGGCCCTGGTACATCAGGAACCGCAAGCAAATAGAAAGGAAGACGAAGAATTACAACAGACCGAAACACCAGTGGCAACCACAAAGAAAAAAGTCACAACTTCAAAACAGGGTACCAAGAAAAGCATAAGTAAAACAAACCAAAACAAAAATGATGATATTTTAGAGCAGCGGGTAGATGAAGAATGTTCTATATCACAGAAATATGAGGAAAGTACGAAGCGAAGCGAACAACTACTATACAAATTTGAATGGAAGAAGATATGGGAAAAAATTAAAAGTATTATCAAATCCGAAAGTCAATTTGAAGAAAAAATTATGTCTTTGTTTAAAATCATTTGTGAGGAACTTAAAAAATTTGTAATTAAGTTAATATTAGGGGAAGAAATTTGGAATAACATAAATTGTTTTAGTAATGGATAGTTTACAAAAAATAATTAAGTTGAATTTAGTTCAATGGAATTCGCAAAGTTTACGTCCTAAACTTGTATCCTTTTCAGAACTTTTAATTCGAGAGAATATACACATCGCAATTATTAGCGAAACATGGTTTGACTGTGAAGTTGGTATTAATATTAGCGGGTTTAATGTGTATAGGAATGATAGATGTGATGGTTACGGTGGTGTCGCTTTGTTGGTACACAAGTCGGTACAATCTCACCTAGTGTCATTAAATATTAACAATGTGGGTATCGAAATGGTTTGTGTTAAGTTATTAAATTGCAAGGACTTAGAATATGTAGTGTCGATTTACTGTCCTTCGTCCGTACAAACACAATCGTCTGACTGGAATGCTATATTCTCATACTTTCCGAATAAAACAATAATAGCAGGCGATTTTAACGGACACCACACCAATTGGTCTGTTAAGTCGGATATTCGAGGTACACAAATAATGGATGCGGCGCTAGATAACGATTTTATTTCTATAAACAACGGCCAAGCGACTCGGGTTAAATTAGTGAATGGAAATTTACAACAGACTTCACCTGATATATCATTTATCTCTTCTGATGTTGCAATAAAATTCGGCTGGCAGATATTTAATGAAAATTTGGGTAGTGACCACCTTATTATTAAAATGACGGCTAACGTATGGACCACCGTTCATATACATAAAAAACGAAATTTTAAAAAAGCTAACTGGGTAGAATATCGCGAAACGGTTTCTGAAAGAATATTAGAATTTAAGGAAATAACTGTTAATGTCCAACAATTGTATGATTTTTTTATAAAAACAATAGAATACGCGGCTAATAAGCATATACCATATTATAAATTTAGTGACCAGCCAGATAAAAAGTTTAAACCTAAGAATTATTGGACCCCTTATTTATCGCAATTAGTTGCTCAACGAAGATTAGCCCTATCCACTTTCCGTAAAAATCCCACCCCAGATAATTTAAATAAATTAGAAAAAATGACTTTGGAATCCCAAAAACTAATTAAAAAAGCTAGAAATCAGGGTTGGCAAAAATTCTGTAATTCAATTGATGAAGTTACTTCAGCCCCTGAGATGTGGCGTCGGATGAGGTGGATGAAGGGCTTTAAACATCAACGGCCATGTGTACCGGTTGAAAAACAAAATGAATTGTTACAAAACCTAACTCCGGATTACGTTTCTAGTTGTATGCCCTATTTTAGATCTAAAAATGAGGTTTTAGAAATTGATTTTAGTAGTCAAGAACTCGAAAATTGCTTAAAAAAGAAAGACACGGCTCCGGGGCACGACGCTATATCTTATTCAATGATTTATAATTTACCTGAAATAGGAAAACAGTTTTTACTTAAAATCTACAACTTTGTATTTTCACTCGGTATTGTTCCACTCCAATGGCGTAATATTCTAATCATTCCCATTCCAAAATATTCAAATAATTGTAATACAGACATTAAACTAAGACCCATTTCGTTAATATCTTGTATTTGTAAAACCTTCCACTTAATGATTTGTAAAAGAATTGAATGGTTTGTAGAAAAGAACAAATTACTATCTCCATATACGGTCGGATTTAGAAAGTCACAATCATCTCTAGATGCACTTTCTAGGCTGGTATCTTATATTCAAGTCGGATTTACTAAAAATGCTCCTACAGTCGCATGCTTTTTGGATATAGAAAATGCCTACAACAATGTGTTAATTGAATCGGTTACTAAAGTACTAGATGAAATCCAAATTGGTTCCAAATTTTGTGTCTACCTTTGGTCTTTTTTAAGTGAAAGACATTTAATCATTAAGTCCTATAATAGTCAAGGGCCTGAATGTAGGTGGACTAATAGAGGCCTAGCTCAAGGGGACCCGCTTTCCCCCCTTTTATTTAACTTGGTTACATACCAAATTTGTCATCAAATACACAATGTAATAATGTCACAATACGCTGACGACTTTGTCATTTACATTGGTAACAAAAAAATCTCAATTTGTGAACATGAGTTACAAGATGCCCTTAATTGTATTATAGCCTTATTGGGTGAGATTGGACTGACTTTATCGTCAACTAAATCTAATTATTGTGTTTACAGTAGGGGTCGAAGACGAATTTTGCCAGCCTTGAAAGTGTATGGTCAACCATTAAGGATGGTAGAATGTATTAAGTATTTAGGGCTTTGGGTTGATAGAAGTTTACATTGGAGAAAACATATTAATGAATTAATTGAAAAATGCTCAAAATATCTGAATGTATTAAAAGTATTAGCGGGTAGTTCATGGGGAATTCACACCAAACACATGCGAAGATTATATATTTCCGTCATAAGAAGTCGGATTGATTATGGCTGTTATTTGTATGATTCTGCTGCAAAGACACATGTTTCTAAATTGGATAAAGTACAGAATCAAGCCTTAAGAGTTGTCGGGGGCTTCATTAAAAGCTCACCAATTCATGTGATGGAAAGCGAATTGCACATACCCCCACTGTTTTTGAGGCGGCAATATCTCTCCTATAAGCACATTCTGAAATCTCGATCATGGACAAATAATTTAAATATTAATGTAATTTCTGAATTAAGCTCTTTTATAAATAATAGTTATTGGGTAAATAAAAAGAAACCGTTGCTAGCTTCTACGCTTAACGAATTAAGTCAGCTGCATATTGTATCCTCAGATGTTCTGAAAATGTTTACTCTCGATGTGTGGGTGTCCGCCATACAAACTAAAGGAGTTATTAAATGTGATCTAGAATGTGTCAAACAATCAAAAAAATATTATGAACCTAATTTATTGGTAAATGAAGTGGTAGCAGAATTAAATAATAAAAATAACGATTGGGATAAAATCTTCACGGACGGATCAAAAAATGTTAGTGGTTCTGGGGCAGCATTTTTTCATAAAAATTTAGAATTTAAAGCTAGCTTTAAAATCGATGCAACTACTTGTATAATGTCACTGGAACTCATTGCAATATACGAAGCAGTAGCTTATGTTCTCAATCAAAATTTACACAAAGCAGTTATTTTTACCGACAGTAAAAGCGCTTTACAGCATGTAGCTCGATGCGCCTCTGGTTGCAGAGGTGCATCGATAGCTTACGACATTCTAAAAATTATGAACATTATTAATAAAGACGAAATTAGAATTATATTGCAATGGGTTCCAGCACACATAGGACTACGCGGCAACGAGGAGGCTGACCGGTTGGCAAAATTGGCAATTAATGCAGGGAATGAAGTCTCTTACCTACCTGATCACTGGGAATATGTCTCAAAAATCAAGGAGTCTTGTTATAATAAATGGAAAGATCATTTCAACGAGATTTCGAAAAAAAAAGGTATATGGTATAAAGTAATTCAGAGTGAACCTCCTCGCGTGCCCTGGTTTGATGACACTAATTTAAGTAGGAGTTACATCAAAGTAGCTTTAAGACTGCGTTCTGGGCACTTTCCATCAGCAAAATTTGCTTTCCTAATGCGTAAGGCAGCATCCCCAAACTGCGAAGTATGCAACAAAATAGAAGACGTGCAACATTTGCTGATGGAATGCGTTAAAAACAAAAATAAAAGAGATTCATTGATTAGGGAGTTTGGTTTAAATATTTTAGATCTTGGGCTTATTTTCACTATTTTAGCGAATCCTAAATCAAATGTTGCAAAAAAATTGTGTGGTCTAGTACAACAGCTTGAACAATGAATATCTAAATTTAAATAATAAGTATCATAAGAATATTGTTATTATATGTTAATTTTAGTGGTGTAAGAGTAGTGATAAGGTACAATGGGGTTGGCGTATCCATGTGGATACCCTCTATTAATTTTAAGAAATAAAATAAAAAAAAAAAAAAATAAAATATCCCTTTGGAACGTTGAAAATGGTATGCACTCTTGTAATAAAGAAAAGCTCAATCCTGCTGTTTTTCGTCGCAATTGAGCGTGAAAAGCAGTGTTAATATAAAGATCAATTATTTTTTTATTGTGGAAAGCTCGCGTAGAAACTTCTAAATAAATCTTTTCTTCGGTAATTTAATAAAACAGCAGATTTTTACACTTTCGTAGGAAATTGCTGTTTTTTTTCGACAATACACGTCCATAGTACAACGAGTCACATGACACGTGAAACAATTTTCGAGCTACGTGCGAAGTTTATTTTTTATTTTTTTTAAAACAGTTGCCCCACTCTAGGAATTTCTCCTGTATCGTGGATGCGTTTAAAAACATTTAAACTCACATACACAAATACCCAGACCCGAAACAACTATCTGTAGGCCAAACAAATATTTGTTCCGTGCGGGGATCGAACCCTCGACACGTAGCGCGGCAGTCTACTGCATGAGCCACTGCGCCAACCGTGTCGTCGTGTCGTGTCGCCGTGTTGTCGTTTGAAGTAGTGTAATGTTATATTTTTGAACACCTGCAAATATCTTATGACTCCAGGATACAATCCGTATCCAATTGAGCAAGGATATAAAAGAGCACATACATACAACACACGTCCGCAGTGCTCTGAGTCACGTTACTATAGTGTACGTTCAGTCACTATTCCATTACTTCGCAAGTAATGGTCTGTAGTGGTCCCACTGCTATCACACAACAGTTACTACTGAGGTTTAAAGCTGGATGAGATCAGAAATGTTGCTTGTTTTAGTGCTTTAACTTTGGTTGGTTGGGAGTCAGTTCTTATTACCCGACTACGGCGAAGCAAAAAGGAAGGGTAATGATTTAGTGACCACTAGGTGTTGCCAGCGGCTTCGCCCGCTAAAATTCGAATATTAGCCCACGGGAAGATAAAATCGGAATAAAATCTATCCTATGTGTTAATCCAGGTTATAAGCTACTAGCTGTTGCAAGCGGCTTCACCCGCTACAACTCGAAAATCATCCCACAGGAAGATAAAATCGGGATAAAAACTATCCCATGTGTTAATCCAGGTAATAAACTGTCTAAGTACCAAATTTTATCCAAATCCGTCCAGTAATTTTTGGGTGAAGAAATAACAAACATACACACTCACAGACTCACAAACTTTCGTCTTTATAATATGAGTGTGATGATATGTGTGTACCAAATTTTATCCAAATACGTTCTGTAGTTTTCGAGTGAAATAGTTACAAACATCCATCAATACTTACAAACTTTCGCATAGATAATATTCGTACTCGTAGGATTAGTTCATCAAAACTATCTGTCGGTATGACAGTTGTATTCTTGATCTGATAATAATACCTATGAGTAATGTAATCAGATCTCGTCGTCAGCCTACAGCAATCCACTGCTAGACTTAGGCCTCTTAAAATGATGGCCACCAGCTACAAGTTGCCACCAGCTACAAGTTGCTACCAGCCACCCTGCGAAGATTGTTGTTTAATAATACCCATTTTATTATTTTCATCTCATTTTAGTTTACAAACTCTGCACTTGACTATGAGAAAACACGTCATTGCAGTCTCAGAATATAGCAAATATAAAAACCAAACTCGTCGTGTTATAAGAATTCTCTAGAATCTCATCATCACCTCTACAACTATTTCATTAGAAATTAATTCGTTTAATAATATATGTTTCCCAGTAATATTCTTATGTGACTGTTAGTTTCCTGAAACCATTTGATGTTGTTTGTGGAGCTTGTGATGTAGCAAGTATGTTCATATGTGTGAATGTACGCTTTCTCCTAAAACGTGGCAAGTGTAGTATATTTTCAGTTCTTGTACTAAAGATAAAAAACATATTTTATGTATGCAAATTAGATACCTATACAAAATCATATTCCCTACCCCTGTATTTTCAAAATAGCCTTGATATTTCCCTGACACAATGTTGTAATCTCAACCATAGTTTATCTTTAAACCCTCAATTACCTGCCACTTAAAAGTTTCAGAAGTCACACTTAACAAGGCCCACTTTGAACTTGTTCCAGGATACAAGCTACAATGAATAATATTGTAATGTATCTTTTTGTATTTACTAGGTAATATTTCTGGGAGTGTAAGCCGACTCTCGCCAGCTCTCTCGAGATGTCACATCAAGTATTCAGCAGGTTTCCTCTACCTACTCTCGCTTTGTGCACTTCATAGTTTTGTTTTATAGAGCTGGGAGTACCAGGCGTTCATATATTTGAGGATATATATTTGTAGATAGGTCAGTTTGTAGATTTTAAAGAGTTTTGAACTAAGATTTATATATTATTTAAACGCTTGGGTTAAAGCCTAGTGGTGTGACCAAGTCATAGGTCTCAATTTCGAATCCAAGACAAGCAACTCAGATTTATCGGATTCATTTACGTATTGTACTATCACTGGTTTCTTTGAAGGATAAAATCGTGAGGAATCCAGCATGCCTGAGATATATGTGTTGACGGCAAGCAAAGTGAAGTCAGAAGGCCATGGGTATAAAAACTCTGAGTTATAGGCACTACCGACATGATGGAGAAAGAAAACTTCATACTGTGAATAAATACAAGTTTTTAGTTAACGAAATAGTAAGTGGTGTACCTACGTTTCTGCATTTAGGTACTTATGGGCTATAATATATGGTCTAAACCTGCTAGTTACCGCATACATCGGTCGCAATAACTAAAATTTGGCCAGGAGGATTATATATAAGACTAGCGGACCGGGCAGACGCGCGTCGTCCTGCCCGGACAGCAGCTCCACCTACCCGGGCCAATTGTGTTTTCAAACCATCCAAGAACTCATTGAAATGTCCCCAGAAAGTTTCATCCAAATCGGTCCAGCCATCCAGTAGCATTACATACACAAAGACTATAATGTAAGTAGTAGTCATTGCCACATAAGTTATCTGCAATACTTATCGGCGGCACTGCAGGTCGTGTTACCAATCCGGAGACTAAGCTGGAATGTGTGAATGTATTGCATTGGCACCTCTCCTATCAGACTAATATATTATATTAATATATTAGCACCACTTGTTAGCAGACATAATATATAGGTAGGTAGTTACGTACTTGTCTTCAGTACTGGTTGTACAGTCACGAGCATTTATATGTACGCTAATGGCAAAGGTGAAACGCGAATTTCTTGTAAAATAACGATTTTCACTTTGAGATATGACCTACTTTATGATAATATGTGTTCATCATCATCATCATCATCCCTCCCCCAGGTGTCGCCGCATTGACCGGTCACGTGCGTCTCGCATCCAGCGGGTCCCTGCGCAACCTTAACCAGATCATCGGTCTCCTTAGTGGGAGGCTTTCCAACGCAACGTCTTCAGGTTCGCAGTCGCCACTCCAGAACTTTCCAGATAATAGGTATGGGTTACAAAACATTGATTTCGTAACGTAACATGAAAGTCTAATCAATACAAGCGAAAATTGCTTCTAACGTTGCTAAGTGTATACATATACACGATCATTTGTTCTGTGTCTGGGTGTAATTTATCTATAATATATTGTATGTATTTAGAAATATATAAGTATGTTTATCAGTTGTCTAGTACCCATAACACAAGCTCTGCTTAGCTTGGGACTAGATGGCGTTGTGTGATAGTTGTGGAATATTATTATTATTATTATTATATTGGTGCCGCTGGGTGTAGATGTAGGTGCGTACACATTATCTGTCTCTCAATTTCTATATCAATATAACAAGGTCACGTTACGAGTGTTTTGACGTCAAAGTTGTGCTCATAATAAACTTGTCGGCCATACTTCAGTGTTGTACTTCCAGATATTTGCCTAATAACGAGCGGGTAGGAGTTTGATGGTGGTATGCTCATAATTCATTATTTACATGGAGTCTGAAAGTAAATTTTAAAGAGCGGTAGAATGGTTAAAACAGTATAGAAGAGGGTATTTAAAAAAAAATTAACAATTAGTCCGTCTTTTAGGTTATCGAAAAATATTGGATACGTAATTTTTGTTTTATCAAATTAATAAGAATTAACGAAAATAAAACATGTCAAAGATCATGAGTAAAGCTTTTGACGTCACTTTTTGGGTAAAAAAGTACTAACCTTGTGACGTCACACGACATGACGCGACTTTTCGAAGCACTGTATCGTCTTTATCTTTTGTCTAGGTGAAAAAAGAAAAACTGACGGACTAAATAGTTTTTTTTGGTTAAATACTCTATTAAGAAGTTATTTTTGTGTTTGTTTTTGTATTGTATCACTGGTCTCTACAATGTGTGACATTCGTAACCGCTGGCACTACTTACAATATTTTGTATCGTTCTTAGTTCTTACGATGTTTGACTAAAATAAACTTGTTTTTCAGCAAGTTTCACTTAAACCTGAAGGTACCAACAATACTTCTGAATTTCTCCAAGACCTTTTCAATAAGCTAGAAAACAATTCAAAAGTTAGACAGCACAATATAAAGTTTTTTTTTCATCTAAATAACAACAACAATTCTTGTCAACAGATGGCCTTTACAACTTTGGCGAGAAAGGACCCGTACAAAATGAAATAAACCGGGGTTGGGTCGTAAATCATAGAAATAAGGAGCGACTTACAATGTGTGTGTAATTTGTAGTTTATTGTTAAAATTATAAATGATGCAGAAAGGTTCAAGCTATTAATTATATGTATGTAACTATATGATGACGGTGGATGGGCTGTGTTAACAATGATATGGTAGGAAAGGAGGTGTCTCACGAGATGACGAGAAACAGAGAGGTATAGAAGAGGAAGACATGCTGCTCCGACACGAAATGAATTGGAAAAAGGGCAAGAGATTTTTTTGCCCCACACTAGGAATTTCTGCTGTATCGTGGGTGCGTTCCCAAACATTTAAACTCACATACACAAATACCCAGACCCGCAACAACTATCTGTAGTTCATACAAATATTTGTTCCGTGCGCGAATCGAACCCGCGATACGCAGCGCAACAGTCCATTGCTTTAGCCACTGCGCCAACCGTGCCGTCAGATTGATGAATAACTATATGATGCATGCATGTCTGCTGCGCATGAGATTTTTTTTTGGCGGGTGGATAATCATTAAATAACCCCCCTCCCACTTTTGGGCAGACCGAAAGGGAGTGTCAGACTTCTACTGACTAAAAACCACCCATGTTCCTTCTTAGCCCTTTATGTCGAGGCCGCGGTATCTCTTGCGGACGTGAGGTCTTGACTTCGATTCCTGGGTCAGACAAAGCGTTGTTGGAATTTTAAGATTTCCGTCTGGAATTTCTCAGTATCAGCCACGGAGTTTGGATTTGTGCCCGGTTGATGGCGATAGGTACGCACCCTATTACATGGGACTTAACACATAACTAGCGAAATGTGTCTGTACTAATTGGTACACATTTGCTTAACGTTTCTGAGACTACAGGCGTGATGTTATGTTATTAAAAGATTTAATCACATGATCCCCATGAACAACAGTTTGCCAACAAACTTTCAACCCCCTCTACAATTGAAAGAGTAAATAAACTAAAAAAGAGTTAACAATAGCGATATCTAAAGGGCGGTTTATATTTTACAAGTGAAAAGTAGGTCGAGTTCGTTAAGCCTCTCAAGTTAACTGTGGACTTTGCATTCAAGAAGAGAATTGATACTGTTAAGAGTTTGAAGTATGTTTGATCTAAAACTTTTAAATCATTTATTGAGGGGAAGGTATTTGGATAGACACTGAAAGTGCGACTGTTCAGTGTAAGTGGCTGATCTCTTCATGTTCGTTAAAGTCACATTCAGTATCTGGCTTTATGAAATATTTAGGCCTGAGAAAGATACCACTTCCTGGTAGTAACAGAACTGAGTATACTAATTCATAAACTCAATAGATTTTAGTACGAATGTCTATATTGATAGATAGTATTTATTTATTTTACTATTTATGTAGGTACACACAGTAGACAACACAGGAAAATAACAAAATATAACATTTGAGTATAAAGGTACTGCTTATTTCTTAAGAAATTTCTGCCAGCAGACCTGCAAAAGGAGAAATGAAAAAAGAAATGTAGACAATAGTGTGTGAGAGGCGTAAAAGAATTCTGTGTGTATGTGCCTTATCTAACTTAACCTATATCATAGTATTACAATAGTATTAGTATTATAATAGTATTGTGTTTTAGTTTAAACTTAGATGTTGTCTTATTCTTTGTATATTATAGGCAGCACTTTTTATATGTTTTGGTAGCTGTTAGTCTTCCATAGATGACAAATAAATGAAAATTTTATGTTTTTTAGAGCATCTATTTATGTAGTGATGTGATGTATGTTGTTAAATTGTGAGGACATCGGCTTTCTTTGTCAGAGGGAGTGTAAATACTGTCATTCATTACGCGTGACCAAAACCTAACTTTTATCAATTAGAAAATATTAGTTTCAGTTCCACAAGTTCAATGTCAGGCTACAAATCCCCGGTCTTAAAAGTGACTGAAAATGAAGTATAGTCTAAGGAGGCTTTGTCTCTCATCTCTAAAATAACTCCCATTTACCCCAACTTTCTTTATCGCCCTGCCAAACCGTTTCAATATTAATTAATCGCCGAAAAAACTTGTATCCCAAAACTCTAAAAACGCGATTAAGAAAATTTATGGTTCGCGAAAAAATGGCGGTTCAGCGAACGGCTATAACTCATTATATATGACGCTTGTGGATTGCTAATGGGCAGGAATCGATATCGGGGCCAGATATGGCTTTCCAATATTTGGTTGTCGCTAGAACGTTTACTGAATATATTGAAATATTCTTATGAGATTTTGAGTGTTGACGTCTTTTGTCGATTTTTTTAGTAATATGTTAGTATTAGTATTGGAGTCGGTAGTGTGGCGTAGTGCTTTTAGAGGGTAGAGAAATGAGACAAGTAAGACTTAGTTATACATTTACTTAGCACTACACAAACAAAATAGGGGTTCTAGAGTCTAAGGTCACGCACTGTCACTGAAGGTAGGAAAACGGTACTGCCCTGAGCCACCAGAAGACGTCGATCGCCACGCACGGTAGGTAGGCCGGGTCAGGCGGCCTCACGCGTCGGTAGGGACGCGCGGCAGGGCGGTCGACCAGGTGGGCAGCGGGCTCAGGGCAACTAGCCCTAGGCAGCGTTGGTGGTAGGCAGGTAGCGGCAGCGCAGACGGCCAGTAGGTAGCGGCGGCAGGCCGCGGTCTACACGGCCACGCCGTCGTCTGGTGCCGGACGCGTAGGCGTCACAGTTTAAAGGCGGCTCGCGGCAGGGCGGCCGTGCAGATGCGTGCTTCTCACCGCGTTGGTAGATGCGCGGGAGCACAGCAGAGCAGCAGAACAGTGCAGCGTGAGCGAAGCAGCCATAGGTGGCTAGCCAGCGCTAGGAACCCTGAAACAACGCCAAGGGGGCGCTTGAGCTCCAAGATGGTTCCTGTAAGCCCCTACGATGTGCGTGTCCCAGCCATGCGTTAGATGCGGCAAGCTCAAGGCAGTGAAGAAGATGGAAGAAGGGTACTCACACATCGCAGTGGTTTACAGTGATTAGTTGATAGGTGAATAGTTGATAGACTAAAGGCAAGGCGTGGCGTCACATCGCCACGTGGTTCTCATTGACCGTTGACTCGCGTCGCTGGTTTATGATACAGCATGGATGAGCATGATTTAGTTTATAGAGAATAGAATAGGATGCATGCCATGCGGAGAACCATTATATGGTTCTCCGCCTATTAGAGCACATGTGCATAGTGAATAGCTAGGTGCTAATTAATATTAAATACAGAATACATTGCCGGCAGCCATGTTATATAGACACAAAGATTACAAATAGATATGGCTTGCCGGGACATAAATTTAGCAGCAAAAGAACACAATGGCGGAGTTCACTTACCCAATAACTGGGGACTTATCTAGTAGGCTGCTCGCTTGATGTAAAAAGGGCAGAACCTATGCGTGCAGCCGTTTTTAAAGGAGGTCCTGAGCGACGTTCTCCCTCCATTGTGACATTACAGAACATTTAGGGTTGTACCTATAATTTAGTGAGGTGACAACTTTTTAGAATTAGTCGGTTTTTAGTGAATCGACTAATTTATGCTACAGTAGGACAAAAGCATATTGATAAATCCCTGATAAAAAAAAAACGAGCACTACACACCACACACACACAACACACCACACACAACTATACACTCACCCAAACACACACACACACATAACACCCAAACACACACACTGCACTTTGCCCGAACTAGCAGCACCAGGAACCAGTGGTGTGACCGTCGGACTGCCGAGTAATAGGTCTCAAGTTCGAACCCAAGCCACGCACCTCTGAATTTTCACATTCATCTCCTTTTTTTCACAATTGTATGTGGTATCGTTAGATTTTTTGCGTCATTTCGGGTGACATAGGCTAGATAAAAAAAACAAAAAACATAAAAAGGGCCACCCTTTTTATGTTTTTCGTTTTCTTTAAAATAGTTTCTACTAGGTGTTAGGACTAGCTGTTGCCAGCGGCTTCGCCCGCTACAACTCGAAAATTATCCCACGGGAAGATAAAACCGGGACAAAACTATCCTATGTGTTAATCCAGGTTATAAACTATCGATTTTATCCGAATCCCTTCAACAGATTTTGCGTGAAAGAGTAACAAACATCTATCCATCCATAGATACATACATAAAAACTTTCGCGTTTATAAATAAGTAGTAGTATGGTGTATCTATATAAAAAGTAAGTACCTACTTTCTCTGCAGTAAATGAAAATGAGAGGCAAATATAATATTTAATACTGTTGGTATCACAAATATAAAATGCACTCAAGGTGAAGAGAACCTCATTTCTCCAGCAAATACATCTTCCAGCTCATTTTAAATGCCTTTCCTGTCGTATTGTGGGTAATAAAACTTTTATAAATAGCCTTTTTAAAGCCTCTGGCAACCCCAGCCTTTACCGCAGTGTTTTCATTGAAATAATAACGGCTTTAATGGAACTTTTCTTTGTACAAGTATGAACTAAGTTAATAAAGTAAATATTACAGAATTTTGTTGAAAGGTGTCCTATTGTTTGTTCAAATAGGTTTTGTAAGTTTATTTTCTTTCAATTTCCGTGCTGGTACTGAGAGATACTCGTAATCGTAGGTGTGGAATAGTTTTCTCATCATCTGCTGCAGCTTTTTTCCGATAGGATATAAAAGATATACCACTGATACCTGATGCCCTTTCATGGCGTTTTCATTGATACAGAAGTCAGCAACTGTTGCCGTAAGCAAGGTGGCATGCGACTACGACTGACCTCTATAATAATTTTACTTATATTTAAATAGAAATACACAAATTCAAAATATGAATTCAGACAAGAATTATTTTCTTGTTTTCTACTTTTAAGACCGCGGTTTGTAGTCGGGTTTTAGTTTTTAAACTTATATGTTTTTGTTACTTTATTTTAGTGTTATTAAATAGATTTGTTATAATATATTATATTACTTTAATGGTGTAAAATTCTACTGAATGTTGACTTGCTGTTTGAATAGTACGAGTAAATAGCAGACTAGACCGCGAGAACTTTTTGACCGCATTCTAAACGTGTATGTTGACTAAAACTATAATATAATATACATATTTGTAATGTGCTCGCCAAGACCTCTCATTTAATACCAAACATGTTATGATTATCTCACTGCGGTACTCAGAGACATTTAACGATTACTTAAGCCGTCACTTAGCCAATATTTGACATACTTTTGTCTATCAAAACTGTCAAAACCTTTACTAAGTGAAGGCCTAAGTAATCATTAAAGCTTTCTGAGTGCGACAGTAAATTTAAAAAATTTTGAGCTTAGAACTTGACATTTAAATTCCGTCATAAAAAGAATTGTTAAAAATTTTTATAGCCTATGTCACCCAGGCTATTCTTACAAATATATTGACACCTTATTTATTAAAATACGTTCAGTAGTCTAGGCGCTACGGTGGAACATACATACATACATAGACTGCCAAAATTACTCCCCTTCCTTTTGGCTTCGCCGTAGTCGGGTAAAAAAGGCTTATGACTTGGTATTCCGATAGATACATATTCCGCCCATAGACGGCATTTAAACTCTCACACCAGTTTAGGCAATATACACACGAAACAGTAGAAACACCAGCTTCTGTGAACAAATAACTACATTTATTATTTCACGACCTGTCAGAAACTTCGCGCACCAAGAAATTTATCGAGTGCCCTACATAAAAATAACCCAAAAAGTAAAGTAAATTATACGTTTGAAGTAACAAATCGATGTGATTACGTAATTCATTATAACTGGAGTGGATGTGGCAAATACCGGCAGGTTGCGGCCATAAGGTCAGAGTTCATGGTAACGGACGCTGCTGGTCGTATGGCTAGTGGACGCTGTGAGTGTGGGGCCATGAAGGCGGAGGTAAAGGCATAAACGGTTGCGGGTTGTTGGCTGCGGGTTGTTCTAAAGAGATACCGCGGCCTTGGACACAAAGAACTAAGAAGGAACATGGGAGGTTTTTAGTCAGTAGAAGTCTGACACTCCCTACCGCTCCACCCAGAGCGAAGGGGTTTCTGTGCGTGAAATAGTTGTTTATGTGAAGAAACGTTTAGTTTTGTAATGGTAGACAGCAAATGGCATAAATCAAGCATTGAATATTGAACATCAGCATGCTTACGTTATGCTCAATAGTTTGATTGAATCATTTATAATGATGTGTACTTTTTCAAACACTCTTATCTTTTCCTCCTATTTTTCTGACAAAGGAAGTCGTACGGGAACAGATTATTATACTGGTAAAAAATATACATTGAGGCAACTTGAACTCAGTGGTGTGACTGTCGAACTGCCATAGGTCTCGAGTTCAAACACAAGTTAAAGAAAAACATCGTGACGAAACCAGGTATGTAAAGCCAAGTCAGAGTCCCATGAGCAACATAAAATCTCTGACACTAGGTAAGACACACGAAAATGTAGAAGAAGAGCAACTTAAAAAAGCATACAATAGTCCACAAGCTCAGTTTTTAAGCGCATTGACGGTTTTTGCAACAAAAATTCCATGTGCTTAAATCCCTTCTTTGTTTTGACCACATTCGTTATCGCAGTCAACCTTTCCAGCTCATTTCCTAGCCCCACAACAGTTTTTGATTTGATATGGCTGTGTATCACGCGAGCGCCGTATAAAGCCACCACCACACCGCTCGCCTGGGACGCAATATTTAGGTTATTAGGTGTCAGACAAGCCTGCTGTTTGAACGGCTAATCTATTTCACTTTAATTGTCACCTGGGTTCACGTTCTATATAGGTTTGTAAAATATTTGATAATAAACGTGACAGGTTCTCCCAGGGTAACGGTATATTTGTGTATTTAATATTAATTTTGTTGTCTTCAGTGCCATATATTTTTCTACTAGTAATAAAGAAACGGCCTAGTGCGTCCCTTTATTTACTTATTATAAACAACTCGACATAATTATTATGTGTTTGAATCTAGTCCTAATAATTATGTATTTATAAAAGTCAGACTGAATTAAAATTGTAACGATTAACATAGTAATGATTTTAACATTCAATTGAGTTTAGGAAAAAAAAAACAATTTTACCTTGATACGAGTATAATAAGCAATAACAGAGCAATAGGGCAATAGTTTTTATGCAATAGTCAATTCGGTTTTTTTAAACACTTCACAACTGTACGTAAACAATCCTGATCTAAGGAATGTAGCGTTATACGTGAACACCCCTAAATTACCTCAAACCGGATAGTTTAGCGAATAGTTGACCCCTACGATGCTGATTGCCAAATCGCTCAAGTGCAATTTGAACGCTCAAAAATCGATACGGCGGGTATTAAAGTCAATAGCAAAGACAGGCTGTAATAACCCCATTGCTGTTTCACAGGATTCTTCTCCGTGAGAGGAAGTGAGCTGCAATCGACCACGCGAGGCCCATGCGGGTTGGTGAAAAAGTCGAAATACCCATCCCGCGATCATGGCGCATGCAACAGCGTCGACATATCGGGATTTTATAATAATTGAACATCACGGAAGATATAAAGAAAGCTTAGTAATAAACCGTGAAAACTTAAAATAATGTTCTTAAACTAATCAAAGTTAATGTTATAAATATAAAGCAATGCAGCAATAAACCACCGCAATAAGTTGACCGACACTACAAAGTCACAGCCATAAAAAACATTATACATTACCCCACAGACAAAGTTTCGTTCTACATAGTATGTGGAATACTGCGGCATAGTTCCAGTTCTACCTTTTGGCAAACGTAGTTTACTTAGTGCTAAATGAAGCGGCGACATGGATGCCACATTGCGAACCTGCCAAGTGACGCCGCGACGAGTTTCAGCTGAAAGTTTAGCTTGTGAAGCTAAAGAATTTTGGTAATGGAAAGGTTCATCTCTGGGGGCATTAACCTTCAAGAGTTGTGATGCAATGGTCTTGCAATTTGTAGAATTTTCGACTAGGGATTGCAATCCGGATTCGTTATTTCAAAAATAAACGCACTGTTGCATGAGTTGATACTTTAAATGCGTGGTGCGTGCTGCGTAACCAAATAACATTTCCAACTTTCCGACAACTTTTGGATATTTTGCATCGAAACCGATTACTTTGCGCTATTCCTTACTGAGTCACAAGGATTTTCACAACGGCATGGGCTAAGCGCATTGCAATAAAGGTCCAAAGGAAACGGTTGTAACTAACAGTGAAGATTTTCGCTCTAAACGAAGTCAATTTTAAGATAGTGTTTGTCAAAAAACAGTATCTCAAAACGGACTTCGTTTCATTGGTATGATCATGATATTATGTGTTTTTTATGCAAATGTGAAAATCTCGTCCCAGATTCTCACTCTATAGTCATTCAATGGAATTTATCTTCAATCCTCGCTTTCTTTTTGAAAACTCCAGAACTCTTTACTTTAGAATAAATTTGTTCTAAGAAAACAGCCAGCTTTCTCAAGAACTACCAACCATTTATGAGTACGACAGAGATATAAAATCCAGGATTAGTTCAGTATTTTCCACTGCACGTTTAAATATAGTAGTCAGGTAATCTACCGAAGACCGTAAGTTCCCGCTCTGATTAATATTTGGACGTCGTAGAATTGCTTATTTTATTTTTACGGAGAATTTACTTTACGCGGCGTTGTCGCGAGGGTGTCTTTTGTATTATTTAAATAATAATAGCTTACTTAACTTTGTGGATTTCTGCATGAAAGTTTGCTGTAGTGAATTAACATATTTTGTGGTGACTGGTGTGGTATTTTATGAACTTGTTTTCTTATCCCTTCCCTTTTGGGCTTACAGATATTGTGTTATATTTGTGTGATTTGGAGTAGTTGTTGTATTTTGTGCTATCGGATCATACTTGAAGCGTGAATAATAAACATATTATGAATACCTAGAAAAACCAATTGGCCGATGGCAAACAGATACACTAGATATAAGCGAGCATCCAATCCCAAAAACCGGTGTATTTTTAGAATGTTACTAACATTGCCCATTAGCAAAATAACAGATTCTAAGATAGCACACGATACCCGCTTGTATAAAAGGCTAATCGACCACGTCTAATTACATTGATATCAGAAAAACAGACGAATGGGATTGACCTAGAATATTTTATTATAAGTCACTCAGAATAAGACAGTATTCCATTAAGAACCTATAATTTGGTTTGCATGCGGGATCGCGAGGATTGCTAATTCAATAAGTTTTTTTTTAATTCCTTTTAGAACACAAGGTGAAGTTTTTAATTCCGATTCCACCTACAACTTATATCAATACAATTAACAAAACACACAGTTGACCATTTCAGTGGTTGTTTACATTTCATAACTGGTTCGTTAATGCGTCGCACACGACCTCAGGTTTGAGGGCCGAACTCCACTGAAGTAGAAGGAGAGAGGGGTTGTTGATTTGATGTTGTAAACTAAAACTAACAAAATTTCGCTATTTAGGTACACTTATCGTCTCCGCTTAACTTTAGTGGAAAAGGTTGAGCAGAGTGGAGGGAAGATGTCTCATTATTGTTTAGGCTAGCGGAGATGAGAAGGAAAGTAATCGTGCCATCCGGTTAGTGGCGTGCGGCAAGCGGTGTGCTTTAAGCGGCGCGGTGTGTCGCTTTGCACATCGAATCTGTAACAGCGGGTCCAACCGATAAAAGAAATACAATAAAAATAATGAATTAGTAAACTTATCCCGCCGGTCCCAAATTTGTTAGCGGCACGGTTGGCGCAGTGACTCAAGCATTGGACGGCTGTGCTGCGTGTCGAGGGTTCTATCCCCGCACGGAACAAATATTTGTACGACCTACAGATAGTTATTCCAGGTCTGTATTTGTGTGTGTCAGTTTAAATGTTTGTGAACGCACCCACGATACAGGAGAAATTCCTAGAGTGGGGCAACGTTTTAAACAAAAACGTCTCAACAGCCCAAGCTCTTACACATTTTCTTTCTCCACTTCTCACATCTTCGCATGCCTCTGCTTTGGTGGAGTCCGAGACTTTACGGTAAGAGACGGGCGTGTCTCTTTCCATAAAGTCAGTGTAGTATGTCAAGTTTTCGCAGTGTCTGCATGTTTTTCGGTGTGTCGCACTTCGTGGTCAATCATCCAACTATACACTAAGAATCTCTTTCAATATTGTTTTCTCCTTGTTCACTCTAGTAACAAACTGGAAAATAGACGTAAGTACTTGGAAGCCATGAATCTTTACAATATTGTCAGTAATAGATTTGACTGTATTGAGTTAACCAATATGTTATGCTATGTTGTCCCTAGAACAGTGTACAAGCGTAAGGTGCGCGCTGGCAGACTATTTTCTACGCGTACTTGCCATTCTAACACTGGTTTGCGCTCACCTGTTCGCAGAATGATAGATACCTACAATGAGGCCTTTGAACATATTGATATTTTGGCAAGTTCTCCTAGTAAGTTCAAAGAGCTTATACTCAAGGAGCTCTTTTGATTTGATTTATGTGCAGTGTGTAAAATTATAGATTGTAAGCATAATAGTCAAGTAAGTTTAGTTTGTAATTTTGTTATGTATTAGTTATTGTTTATCCTAGCGTTTAATTATATGTAGTATTCCACAGCTAATCTGTGAACATCGTTGTGGGCTACAGTATTGTTTATATTTTGTGTACCTCTTTTTTATACTATATACTGTAGCTGTTTGATGTTCCTCATAAATAAACATAAAATAAAAAAATAAAAACACGCGTGATGCGTATCGCTTGAGTGTGTAAGTCGTGGCCAAGTGGTAAGCGCGGTACAGACCCGATCGTGCTCAGCGCGTTGTGGACAGCATTATCAAGGGCTAAGATTCGTATTTGTACGAACTAGGCTTATCTTGGCTGCGGCATTAGTGTTGAAGGATTTTGTTTACTTAAGTAAGTAGGTACATAAGTAATTATGATACTATATTATTTTTATTGTAATAGCTGGTCTATAAATCTTTAGGATTAGAAAATATGATTTCTCCTGTTCCTTGTTGTTCCTGTTGTTATGGTTTTTCCTGTTGTGTAATCTTGTCAAGGTTCGTCGGGGAACGTGGAAGGTGCACTAGTTTTACATTATACCCGGTGCAAGTATGGGAGAGGAATACCGGGGTGGTTTTTAGTCCGTTAGAGTCTGACTTGCCCCAGGGTATCCATCAGAATTTTTCAACCCAGAACACGAACAATAAGATCTTATCTAGGTTGAGTTTAAGAACATTTATTTTTACTACGTCTAGCACAAAGTAGTATCGAATACTGTAATTCCTTTTTGAACCGCTTGATTTGATGAGGTTCAAATTGCAACGTAAAATCTCCCAGAACCAACAGTATTTATGGCAAAGTTGTTATGCGCCATTTACCTTATGAACACTGTTCCTCATTATCTAATACTAGCTGTTGCCAGCGGCTTCACCCGCTACAACTCGAAAATTATCCCACGGATCATAAAATTGGGATAAAAACTATCCTATATGTTAATCCAGGGTATAACCTATCTACATACTAAATTTCAACCAAATCGGTCCAGCCGTTTATGCGTGAAAGAGTAACAAACATCCACACATCCATTATCACAAACTTTCACATTTATAATATTAGTAGGATCTATCGTAAGAATTTGACAATCCCACCACAGTATTCTAATTCCACTGTAACTCCAGAAACGTGCTGAGATAATGAAGCTTGACGAAATCCCAGAAAAAAAAATTAACTGTTGTGGATCCCGAAATTAAACAGAAAATAATAGCGAAGTAGGAAAATACATCATTTCCATATTAGCAGAGACAGAACGATACAAGGCCAATACGCACAAGTTGCCCAGCATCACGGATAAGTATTATCACTACATTCAAAGTACTTCGCTGCGTCTGTCTGTCTGTTCACGATAAACTCAAAAACTGCTGAACCGATTTTCATACTGTTTCAACAATGGATAGAGTGGTTCTAGAGGCTGGTTTTAGTATATAATAAAGATGTTTACTGATTTAAAATATGAGATTCTAATTAGTCCGTTTTTTAGATTAGCGAAAAATATTGCATACGTATTTTGTTTTATCAAATCAATAAAAAATTACGTAGATAAAACGAGTCAAAGATTTGTAACGTCACTGACCGGTAAAAAATGCCATATTAATGTCTTAGAATATGACGTCAGGCGAGTTTTCAAAGCACTGTATCGTCTTCATTGTTTGTTTACGTGAAAAAAGAAAAAATACGGTCCAATATTTTTTGGAAATCTATCGGACGGACTAATTAGATTTTTTTGCTTGTGTTAAATAATAATGGGTCCTCTCTGTTATTTTGTATTCCAATACCACTAACAATACAAAATTCTATAGTAAGTATGCCACCAATTATATTTTGTACCAAAACTGAAACCTAAAACTTACCTACCCCATTTCAAACCTTTGCTTTTCCTAGCTCTTCTTCATCTTACGCAACAAAACAAATGACTCAAGAAGAATGTTATCACTCGAGTGCAACCAAGACACAGGACCGTTAGAACCCAGTTATAGTCTCCCAGTCTCCCAGTAGAATTTAACGAAGCGGCAACAATTTGTAAACGTTCCGCGAGTATAGTTGACCGAACAATTTGTTGCTTTACTTGATAGTTGATGCAGTTACTGTCACATGTTGCTACGCCGTTTGTTGCGTGGGATATGGTTATGCTGTAGCTGGTTTGGTTGTTCATTGTCAAAAGTAAACAAAAATATAAAATGAGACTGCCATGCGCAGGTTTGTGTTTTAGACAGTAATAACATAAACATTAGTGATGGTAAGTCCTTTGTAATAGTACAAGTACATTTCGTTAGTGATGATAAGTTCCTTCTAATAGTACAAGTACATTTCGTTAGTGATGGTAAGTGCCTTCTAATAGTACAAGTACATTTCGTTAGAAATGGTAAGTCCCTTCTAATAGTACAAGTACATTTCGTTAGTGATGGTAAGTCCCTTCTAATAGTACAAGTACATTTCGTTAGTGATGGTAAGTCCCTTGTAATAGGGGGCAACGAGCCTATAGTCTATAGTTGGGAACGTTGATACTTGCTTAAATGTTGATTATGGATTTCAATATTTTACTACGATAAAATTAAATATTTGACTGCCATATATATATTGCTATTTTTGACGATGTCAACTTTAAGAGTGTGCAAGCAGTAACCGAAAACAAGCAAAACTCGAAATATTGCTAGTTTGTAAAGTTGTCATAATTATATAAATTAGCCAATTTAAATAACAAGTCATCTGCTACCAAAAATTTAAATAACCGATCAGTCCCTAAAATCAATGGTTTAAGGGACTTGATCGGTTATGAAGACTTAATGAAGTTAATTATTACTGACTTGCTTTTATCATCATATTATTATTTCTGTGTTTTCAATTATTACTATGACCTGGTAAATTTTTATTATTTTTTATGTATGATTATTTTGTGTTATACATTTGCGATGCAAAACCTGACATGTAATCTTTGATAATTATAAATAAATAAACTAAACTAAACTAAATTTATAAATCTATGTATTAGTATGTACCATTTATGTAGATACAATAATTTATGTTTACAAAATAGTATTCTCCTAATTTATTTATTTTTGTACTCTACCACAACGCTGTCCTATTTGACCAAGGTTGACTGGTAGAGAATGCCTTGTGGCATTAAGTCTGCCTATGTACCATGTTTGTGCATGAAGTTTAAATAAATAAATAAAGCTTAAAACACCCTTAGGCAATCAAACACGACAAGAAAACTACCAACTTTTTTCTCAGTCGCATGCTAATAGTTCCCCCATATCTTGATGTCAAGATTATAGGCCGCGCTTATAGAAGCTTATAGTTCCCCCATATATGACGTAACTAAACCGCAGGGCAGTGCTTTGAACTCACACACAAGGAATATGTTAGTGGTGTGTAGTTCACTGCAGCGACCGGGCCTTGAACCGAGCCGCCATCTTTACTTATTCATCACTTACAGGTCGAACAGCTGGTGGTGGAATATAATGGTTATGTTATTGATTGTAACAACAGGTTTGACTTATACAACATGATGACTGGGTCAAAGTGAAGACCAAGTTATCAGTCTCTACCCGACATTTTCGTTCCACATTTCAATAATCATCATGGAGGAGCTCATGGCTTAATAATAACTGCAGCTCAAGTCCATTTTATCGTAAAGGCGGGCTTACGTTGGTTGATCCGTGGATGGGATGGGTGAGTAGCCGCCCATTTAAATACCAAATTCCCCCTTACCTCGAAGAGCACGTGAAGTCGTTGGTCCCGGGTTGTGAAGGGCAGATAGGCAGTCGCTTCATGTAAAATACTGTTATTCAGCTTCATCCGGCTAGACTGGAAGCTTCCCCAACAGAGTTTGGCAGATCAATCATCAACCGGAAAATGAGTTGCTTAGGTAACTTGGTAGTAACTCGAAGAATGGATGGCCGATGGCGCCGAAAAGTTCTGGAGTGGCGACCGCGAACTGGAAGACGTTGCGTTGGAAGGTCTACCACTAGGTAGACCAATGACCTGGTGAAGGTTGCGGGGACCCACTGGATGCGAGACACATGGGACCGGTCAATTTGGCGCCACCTTTGGGAGGTCTATGTACAGCAGTGGACGTCTTTTGGCTGAAATGATGATGAAACGACTCCGGGCTTACTTTAACAAAAACACTATTGTTTCGATTAACCGACTTATGTAATTTTTAATGTGGTGCTATATCAAATGATGGAACAATCTTCTGTAGAAAACATCATAGTGTTATTTTATTAAAACCTTGATTTTGCACCCTGTTCCCACATATTCAATGTTTGTTTTGTAAGGAACGAGTTGTGTTTATACAAACAAGCATAAGTTCAGTATTCTCATAAGTAAAACCAAGCTTTTATTGACCCTATTTCATGTAAAGTCGAAGCTACTGCCAACTGGTGTAAGTACCTATCTGTAATTTCTCGTGCTCTCCGATGTTCTTTTTATAGCAATTCGAAGAGAATGCCAAGTAGCCTCTGGCTAGTGTTCCTAACTTTCGGAGTAACTACATTGCTACAAGATTGTGTAGTTTGATTAGTTTAAGTGATAAGTTTAATCGATACACCATTATTTACTCTATTCGGCTCGAAGGACCGTGGTTTTGAAATCTTGTTAGACTAGAGAAACGGATGTTTTGTTCGAAGTACCTTTTTATGCTTGTAAAAATAGTGTATTTAGTTTACTCATTATTTTGCAGATATGTGGTGTCTTAGACTTGTCTTAGCGTAGAAGAGATAAATCTTGACAACATGAATTGTTCCCAACGAGTAACATGTTACAGTGTGAGGAACAATTCAGGATAACCTTACTTTGTGATTATTCGGAGATCCGCGTGTAAGGTAGGACGGAAGGATGAATTCTTTAGAAAAACGGAACGTTTTTATTGTTTCAGTAACTTTGTTTTGAGTCACGATGTAAAGTATTCATTTGCAATTTAGTTTGTTGTAATTATGTAGCATAGGAACTGTAAATGTGGTGCTTGTGGGAATAATGGTAAACGCCTTGAGATTGGTGTGATGATTAATTTACCACTTGCTGTCTTTGGCATACTAGTTACCTTTTAGCCGTGAGTGGAGTTTTCACTATAATTACAAAGTCCTTCTCACCGACTTTCGGCCACGGTGGCCAAATCTTAGTGGAGATTAGCCTTCGGTGTGCAGCCTCTGTTCCTTTAATCTCATAGTCCTATAGGACGACAATTTGACACTACCGCCAACTTTCAAACTTTGGGCTACTACTGGGAAATATGTAATGGGAAAAGACAACATTTTTTGATCCGGAGAAACACTGCAATTATAAAGACACTACATACCTATAAACTAAAGTTATAAGAGAATAAGTTTGTTGTTTGGTAATGTTCGAACGTGTTTTGCCCATTTTATAAAATCATTCACTGATAGAAAGGTCCTGTTGCTGAGTATTGCAATGTAACGTAAGAAAAATAGCAAGTTATCATAAAATTTTGGATTCGTGATTTATATTAACCAGTAACTGTAGTCTACCACAACCTACGCACCTGCTCCCTAAAATACACACTCACACAAATAGTCCCTCATTTAATGTAAACAATATTTTCATGCAAGAAGAGTTGCACAAGAGACGCATAGACGTCGTTACGGCTAGACTCCGCGGCGCGGCAGAGAGCCAACTTCACCCCCATGTGGTGGAGAGATGAGGGGTTTTAGGTAATGTGGCATGTGACTAGGCTTGTGTATATAATAACAAAAACAAACACTGTGCGTCATTTCATGAAGGGTCAGGGAGATTTATGCGCATGCAATTAATGCGAACGCAGAACGAAGAATGGATGGCCGTAAAATTCTGGAGTGGCGATCGCGAACCGGAAGATGTTGCGTTGGAAGGCCTCCCACTAGGTGGACCGATGACCTGGTGAAGGTTGCGGGGGTCTGTTCGATGTGAGACGCACGGGATCGGTTAGTAAGGCAACACTTGGGGGTGGCTTATATCCAGCTGTGAACGTATTTTGGGCGAAATGATGGTGATGATGAATAAAGAACATAATTGTCACTATTCGGTTCGAACGACGCAATTCGTCGCTGCTCTGAACATAATGCGTTAAATGTGCAGATACGTGATTGATTCTAGCTAATGCCACGTTCTGTAAGTGTAGTCACACCGGCCGCATTATCAAGGAGCGTAGCTGTAATTTCAGTATTGCACTGAGCTATTACTAAAGTCACACACATAAAGTGGTTTGGACTTGGTTGATATGGATTTACGAGTACCTATTTTGAGTTAAGTTTTTATACGTTTAACTTTATTTAATTTAATATATTATAATTTGGCTGAAATGGTAAGAATGATGATACCTACTTACGATCCAGATTGATAGTAGAATTGATTATATTTTCATGAAATACTGTGTCATAATTAGATACAACTCTTTGTCAAAAAAGATACTCAAAGCACCGCACGTATTGATTGAACTAACTTAAACTATGTTGCTTGGAAAACTGCCAAATCCATCGCAACACAGTATAAAAAAGTTATATCCTAGTGTTTTTACAAAACCTTAAACTTTTAATTGCACGGCAACACGAGATTTACACATTTCTGCCGAACTAACGAAAAACCAACAAAAAAAGTTTACGTTTAAAACTCTATGCCTTGATGATTTTTTTCTTTTTATATCAAGTTTGGAACATAGCTTTAGATAGATTTCAATTTGGAAGTAGACTTTCTTTATGGCCTATATATCTTGATTTTGGTAATATAAACTTCTTCGTGAGACGGTTTTGTGTCAATAAAAGCTTGTTTATGTAGGTGATTATTGAATTTTGTTTCTGATGAATGTCTAATCTATATAATTATGTTTTTCAAACTGCTATTTACCATTATTGTTTACTATTTATCTTTAATTCCTTGATCTGTTAACGACTTATCGTGAATTCATTTATCCGTGATCATGATGCTTACAACAGCACTGAAATATCGAGAACTCAAAACAAATATTAAACATAGTAAAAATCCCGTTTTCTGTGTTGATGTCTCGTCAATAAAATTGTAATGTACTACGTAGTCTAGTCAACAGACTGAGGACGTAGATTAACTTTACGATTATTCATTCTTATAAATACACACATCAAAAGTGTCTAGGGATCAACATATATTTTTGCAATAACTTTTCTCCTGATTGATATTAATTACAATTTTCTTTAAGGATTCATCAAATAAAGTGTTTTCGTTTGTCACAGTAACGATAAACCAAGTCACCTTTGCATTAATAAAGAAATTTGCCATTTTCCTAATAAAGGGATTTTTGACATTTGAACCACTAACATTAAAGTTCGAAAAAAAGACTGAAATAACAGTTTTCTTTAAAATTTTATTGGGTAACTTAAACAATTAATAATCCGTGTTTCTACCGCGAACACTAACAACACAAGAACATCGGTTTGGCATACTCAAAATGAGTTCATCCAAATCACGCTGTGGAATGGCCGCCCATGTTCGTTGCAACAACAAAAAAAGGTCTTCTTGCGACTGGATACCCTTTTTTTTTTTTTTTTTGGTGGGTGTAAAATCATCGAATAACCCCTCCCGCTCTTGGGCAGAGCGAAAGGGAGTGTCAGACTTCTACTGACTAAAAACCACCCATGTTCCTTCTTCGCCCTCTATGTCGAGGCCGCGATAACCAGAGGACTACCCGCGGCCCCGACAGGCGTCGGCCCTTTCGGGCCCCTTCCATGTTGCTGACATCTCTTTGAGGCGCGCGTGGAACACGAACGCGCCGTCGACACGGCCTGTTTTCGTCGTGAGACGGACGGACGGCGAGTTAGCCCATCACTCACCGTCCACAGGCCCGCGTCTACGGTGGCCGGAGGTCATCGCGGGACCCCCGACGCCCGGAGCGCCTCCCGCGGCGGCTGGGACGAGAGGTTCTCTCCCTCTCGCGTTCCGCCACCTCCTTCGCCAGCATCACTGCTTCGCAGAAGGAGGCGACGGCGTCCCATTCCTCCTCGCCCCGGACCATGGCTTGCACCAGGGCCGGGCGCGAGAGGTCGCCGCCGCCGATCGCCGCTACGAGAACACGGCGGGGCTCCGCCCAAGCGGGGCACACCTCCACTGTGTGCTCCACCGTGTCCTCCGGCCGATCCTCGCAATGGTGGCATCCGGGCGTTTCCTCCCGCCTGATTCGGTGCAGATACCTCCCGAAACAACCGTGTCCGGTGAGGACCTGCGTCAGACGGAAGGTGAGGGCGCCGTGGCGCCTCTCAAGCCACTCCTCAAAGAGGGGACTTACCGCCACTATCGTGGCGTGCCCTGCACGGGGTTGCGACAGTCGCTGTCTCCATGCCGCCATGAGATCGCACCGGAGGTCTGTCCGCCGCGCAGCAATTTGCCGCGGCAGCGGAGTGACCCCCCGGCGCAGCGCCTCCGCGCGCCATTGATGCAGGCGCGCGAGGACTATCGCCTCCAGATCCCACGGCGGCAATCCGGCAAGGAGGTTCGCCGCTTCGCGGGAGATCGTGCGGTACCCCCGTACCGTCCTCACGGCCATGACCCTTTGGGGCACGTTCAGGTAGTGGGCGGCCCGCTTCCTCAAAGCAGGCGCCCACACCGGCGCCCCGTAAAGGGCCATGGACCGCACGATCCCCGCGTAGAGCCTCCGGCAGGAGGCGTTTGGCCCCCCCAGATTGGGCAAGAGCCACCTAAAGGCAGCCCCGGCCCGCTCCAGTCTGGGAGCCAAACGTCGGAAGTGCTCCACGAAGTTCCACCGGCCGACTGGATACCCTCCATATTCGGCAGAGCTCTTCTCTGTAGCATATCCCATGCATGCTCAATCGGGTTCAAGTCTGGCGACTGAGCAGGCCAGGGCAGGACATTGATGTTAGCTGCGGCGAGAGTCTGTCTTAAAACTCTTGCGGTGTGCGGTCGTGCATTATCATGCATTAACTGAAATAAGGGACCGATTTGCACTTGTAGAGGAACGATGACGTCTGATACAATCGTCTCAGCATAAATTTGAGCGTTGAGGTTGCCTCTGATCCAAATCAACTCAGTTCTTCCGCCGATCCAAATACCCGCCCATACCATGATGGTTCCACCACTATAAGGATGGACTTCCTGGCAGGATTTTAATCGCTGTTGGCGTCCAGGGGTTCTCCAGTGTCGTATACGTCTTGTATCCGGTCTCATACCAAAACGAGACTCATTAGAAAAGCACACGAAACGCCATTGTTCTTCTGCCCAATTTCTGTGTTCAAGAGCCCATTGATATCGAATCCTACGATTGTGCATTGCTATAGGTGGTACCCGTAGCGGTCTTCGGGAATGAAGGTTCACTTCATGCAAGCGGTTTCTGACTGTTTGGTCGCTAATTAAGTTCCCTGAAGAGTGATGAAGCCTCACGGCTAACATCATGGCGGTTATTGTTGGAGCTCTTCGAGTTAAGATTTGAATGTATCGGTCTTGTCTCCGTGTGGTGCAGCGATACCGTCCTCCATGGCGCTCAGCCACGGTACCAGTGCTTCGGTTACGTGTCCAAAGTCGACTGATAACGCTCTGACTTGTATTCAGAGCTAAAGCCACAGTACGTTGCCGGGAACCAGCTTCTATCATTCCCACGGCTCTGAGCATTTCTTCCCTGCTTAAATGACGTCGCCGCTCCATAATAACGTTGGTTTTAATCAAGTAGGGAAACAGTAGCACTAATAATGTCTTCAATGCGTTGTATGTTTTTATAGGGAAAATATTGACAGCTGATTTTCATCTTTTACTCGAATTTGATTCACAGTTCCTGATTCAAATTATGAAATGCACCAAAAAGGATCCATATAAATTTATAAAATCATAAATTTATTACAAAGCCACATCTCAATCTCAAGAAATCCGCATAAAAATGCTTGATCCCTAGACACTTTTGATGTGTGTATGTCGCATAATATTTGATAGAAATCGAATGCGATGCGATGGTCAAGTCAATCTATTTATTTAAAACATCAAAGATGTTGTTAAAGTGAAGTAACAATCTGTTATCATCTTGCCCTAACCTGGAGAAACTAACATTCCAGAGCGACAACTTTATTGGAAAGTTTAGAAATGAGTCGGAATGACATAAGCTAACGAAAACTTTATGTCAATCTTTTTTAAAGTCGTAGTACTATGAAATACAACGTTGTTCAGGCCCTCTGATCATTTCTAGCCAACACCCAGCTATGTCAGACTTTCTTACAAAATGGGCCCAATATTTGAGCACTTAAGCCAGACGTAACGCCGCTCGTAAGCACCTTCGTGTTACCTATCTCCGGCCACTTGGAAGGGTTGCCATAAATCTGCTGGCGCCATGATAGACGCCCAATAATAACGGCACATGAAGGAATTCCTGCAAACCAACAGTTTTGCGTCGTGGCCACGCATATATTGAAGAATTATGGATTTAGGATGATGTTATGTCGATCATGATGTGTTTATGGGGTTTGTCTGACTGGTTTAAACCATTTCGATCATTTATGAATAGTTTTGCCTGACTTCTGCTGCCTATTTTATTGTGAATATTATGCTATTGCTTTACCATCACTCTTAAAAACGGTGAAGGGAAAAATCGTGAGGAAATCCTAGAACAAAATTCGAAGACTTGTGACATCTACCAATTCCTACAGGGCCCGCGTGGTAGATTATAGCCGATTCCCTCTCAAAGAAAGGAGGCCTTTGTCCCAGCAGTGGGAACATGAATAGGCTAATGGTGGTGGTGGTGGATGCTAGCCACAGATAAGATGTGAATAAATCAATAGCTAGCATTTCTACAAACAATGTACCTATACAAAGCGTGACATTTAAGGTATTAAAGTTATAATTTGAACGATTAGCACCCCACCACATAATAATAAATAATCTTTGTTACATAAGTAAATGGTCACAAATTGTGTGAAGTCCCAGACTTCTGTGGTACGTGATAGACCTGTGTTACAGGATCCAGTGCCCGCTCCCAAGAGGAGATATTACAGAATCTTAGGCATATTCATTAAAGAGTACAAAGTCGTTTTGTTTTATCAAATCTCCCCTTTATATCTTACAGTACCAATGGGAGTTGTCTTCATAGACTATAGCAACGAAAATGTAATAAAGTTTTAACTTTATTGCACTACTCGTAACACAATATTGCCTTTCAAAAAACTTCTTACAAGTTTTCAAGGATAGCGGAGTTCTGAAACACAAAAAAAAGTTGAATTTCTTAAAACAAAATTAGCGCTAATAGTACTTGTCCATTCTCAGTGGTTCAGGCTTATGCGGCCTTATTACAAAAGTGGTTAAACCTGGGTTTAACTTAGACTTGGTTTATCTCGCATGCCATCACTTTCTTTTGAATATTATCGAAGTGAGACGGCATGCGAGATAAACCAAGTCTAAGTTAAACCCAGGTTTAACCACTTTTGTAATAAGGCTTATAAGTTTAGTAAGATCCTTTGTCATTTGTGTTGTCAATTAATCTTCTTCTGTCCTCCTCAAAGAAACTGAGATAGCAGGTTAACTCCCTATTCTATTTCTATTTATCTTCGGGGACGCCGGCAGACACCAGACGGGCGATCAGTCCTTTCGTTGTGGATTATTTCGCCCAGTTCCCCATTTTGGTGGATCCCCTTCATGGGTTACTGGTGGTCGGCATCGCGAATCTTCCTGTTGCCTTGCAGAAGCTCACCAGTTGTTCGGTGGAGATTTCTGCGAGCTTCTCTTCATTAATCTCATCTGTTCCTAGGATTTCCCATCTGAGTGGCCCATACATTGTGCATTCCGCCACAAGGTGGAAACTTGTTTCTTCTGCTTCTCCACATGCTGGGCATATGGGATCTTCCTTTACTTTCATAATCGTCAGATGTCTATTGAGTCCACAGTGTCCTGTTGCGACCCCTACTACTAGTCTTATGTTTCCCCTGCTCATTCTGAGTAACTTGTGGGATTTCTTTTCATCATATGACTTTAAGAAGATTTTTGATTGTCGACAACCTTCTGTTGCGTTCCATCTTCTATTTGACTCTCTTGTAGTTATTCTATGGATGATTCCTTTTGTTATATTATGTGGGATCGGTAACCTGGGCTCTGGTCCCACAAAGGTTTCATCTGCTCCTTTTCTGGCTAATTCATCTGCTATCTCATTCCCTTCGTGTCCTTGATGACCAGGGACCCATGCGACTGTTACTTCTGCTTTTTCCGCTAGTTGGTTGAGTGCTTCCTTGCACTCTTTAACCAGTGCAGATGTGACTTCCACTTTGTTCAGTGCTTTGAGTGCTGCTTGACTATCACTGTATATAACTATTTTGGAAAGATCACCTGTAAGGGCGTTTCCAATTATTCTGGTACATTCCATAATGGCATGTATTTCTGTCTGGAACACACTTGCGCCTGTTCCTAGTGAGAATGATCTATTTATTTCCAGTCTTGGTATGTGTATCCCAGAGCCGGATAGCTTAGTTGATTCTTTCCTTGATCCATCTGTATAGCAGACCGCTATAGATGGATCACTCTCGATTGTCCATTCTTCTCTTGAGCCTATATGTATTCTATACTTTTTGTCGAAGATCTTAACTCCCTATACTAGCATCAGTAAGCATCAGAGATAATCTAGTGGTGTGACCGTTGGACTGCCAAGTCACCGGTCTTTTTTTTTTTTGGGCAGTGGGAAATCATCAAATATCCCGCTCTTGGACAGAGCGAAAGGCAGTGTCAGACTTCTATCGACTAAAAACCAGCCATAGCCCTTCTTAGGCCTTTATGTCGAGGCCGCGGTGTCTCTTACAATATCCCGCAGCCCCGACGGGAAGTCATAGGTCTAAAGTTTCTTACACAAAGGGCTCAGAAGGAATATGTGTGGTTTTTAGTCAGTAGAATCGGCCACTGTCTACCGCTCTGCCCAGAGCGGGACGATTCATTTGATGATTTCCGAGGGGGAAATCCAAAAAAAAGGTTTGTTTTTTTCGGATTCATGTGCGTATTGCATATATTATCACATGTAAAGGAAAACGTCGTAAGGAAACCAGCATGCCATTTAGATATTTCTTGTTTGGTGAGATTTTTAATGTTTGTCCTCACCTTACAAACATTGACGGTTACAACTCGCGTACGACTTGAAATCCTGGTACACACATACTTGAAGCAAAAATCAAAGCTTATAATATTACCTGAGAGCTTCACGGAGTAAGGCCCTGTCAGCCGTGGGAACCCGGCAGCCGGCGTTACCCGAGCGCGGCAAACACATTAGACACCCCAGTCTGAAGGAGCAAGTGTACCGGTGTCGTAGCCGGCGTATTAAAAGTATGATATTTCAAGGACGAAATGTTGAGGCTGGTTTGGTGTAGTGAGAAATAGCGGTTTCAATACAAATAAGAAAAACTACATGGAAGTAACTCAGTTTGACTGTGCTTTGTTTGTCTGTCTACCTGTGCATTTGTTTGTCTGAATATCTAAATGCCTGTTTCTCAGCCTGCCTGTCTATCTGTTCGTCTGTCTGTTAGTCTATTTACCTGTCTGTTTTCATGTTTTCCAGTCATTTTATCTGCATATATATCAGTCTGCCTGTCCGTATGTCAGTGAAAAAAGAAAAAAATACGTGTCTATTAGTTTTTGAAAATCTATCTGACGGACTAATTAGATTTTTTTTGTGAAATAGAGCAATGGGCAAGTGAATTAAATGTATCCGATGGGCTGTATTAGGACGAGAAAAACCTTCTATTCCGGCAGTACCTACCTACGTTTTCGTGGATAACGAGGGAAGCTGTGACCAAATGTCTGTTTGTTTATAAGCTTTACGCATACTTAAATACATACTTGACGTCAACACAAGGAAGTTCACATAACCATTTCGCACTTATCGGAATTCAATTAATATTAAGTAGTCCTTGATTAAGAGAGGTTTATTCAATCAACCATTACTTAGGGGAATCCATTGTTCAAATTATTTGCCTTAGGGATCTTGAGCTTGGAGTTACTTAAGAAAGAAGTTACCCAACTTAACGATAGATTCATTCAATGGTGGTTTAAAACTGTTTTTTTCAAGCGGTCTAAAGTATCATAATGATTTACATTATACAGATCACCGAAGAGTTAGCAGAGGTGTACCATATAGCATACCAAAACCCCAGTAATCACACTACACACTAATATTATATTATAAAGGCTAAAGTGTGTGAGTGTGTATGTTTGTTACTTCTTCACGTCTAAACGGCTGGAGCGATTTTAATAAAATTGGGCATAGAGTGAGCTGACACCATGGATTAACACATAGGATAGTTTTTATCCCGTATTTATCTTCCCGTGGGTTAATTTTCGAGTTGCAGCGGGTAAAGCCGCTGGCAACAGCTAGTCCCTAATAAAGTTAAGTCCCGTGTATTTAAAACCAAGCTTATTTCCATTAGCCGGTACAAATATAAGCTCCGTGGCTGTTACTGAGAATTTTCTGACGGAAAAACCCAATAACACTTTGGCCGATTGCAGTCGAACTCAAGACCTCAAGCTCGTCGGGGTTTCGGGTTGTTCTAAAAAACACCGTGATCCCGGGCACAAACGGCTAAGAAGGAACATGGGTAGTTTTTAGTCTGTAGGAGTCTGACACTCCCTTCAATACTCAATACTCAATACTCAAACTTTATTTGCATTCCACAATGTGTACTTAGGTGGTAAATTAAAAAAATTAGATCATTATGGACCCTGTCGGGCACAGCAAAAGGAAAAGATATAGGTAGTAGGAGAGAGGAAGCTTTAAAAACACAAAAAACTATATCTAAATAAATCCAATAATACCATAATAGGAATTCTTTACAAATATAGAATTTTTATACATTATTTATATTTTATCATTTAAATATTCATTTATACTGTAATAGCATTTTTCTGTTAAAAATTGTTTTAGTTTTTTTATAAATATGTTAAATTTTTCTTCTTTTTTTATTATGTCAGGTAGTCTGTTATATATTTTTATAGTCATTACATAGGGGCTTGTTGAATGTATTTTTAGTCGAGATTGCGGAATGTTTAATCTTGATTTGTGTCGGAGTGTGTAACGTGATTGTATGTCTTCGCGCTTTGTGTAAAACTCTTGATATTTACGAACAAATTTGCAAGTTTCTAATATGTAAATACTGGGGAGAGTAAAGATGTTATATTTTTGGAAGTGAGGTTTGCAGCTGTCAGTCTGATCTATATTATCTATATTTGCCAGGATTCTAACTAACTTTTTCTGAAGGACAAAGAGTGAGGGCGCATCCGTACTATTTCCCCAAAGGATAACGCCGTAGCTTAGCCATGCATAAGCATATGCATAGTAGGTGGTGAGCGCTGTTTGAAGATTGGTTGTTTTCTTTATTTCACGTAAAGCATATGAAAATCTTGAAAGTTTTGATCTAAGTTTTTGAATGTGGGATTTCCAATTTATATGAGTATCCAAATTGATACCAAGTAGCGTAAACTCTTTGACAATTTCTATTTTAGAGTTATTAAAAGTAAAATCTATATTTAATGGGGTTTTTTGGTGGGGATGAAAGGTAATAAGTTTAGTTTTGGAATAATTTATTTCGAGGTTGTGTGCATTCATCCAAGTGATGGTTTTAGTGAGTATTGAATTTAGTTCTTCGTTTAGATTTAAATTGTTTTTACATGAGACTAATAGAGATATGTCATCCGCGAATAATACACATGGTCCTTCTATGATTTTGGGTAAGTCGTTAATATAAATTAGAAACAAGAGACATCCTATTACGCTTCCTTGGGGTATTGAAGCACTAATTGATTTGCTGTTAGATCGAACTTTTTCTATTTCTTTTGACGTGTGATTAAAATATTCAATTTCTACTGTTTGCTCTCTGTGCTTTAAGTAAGATACAAGCCAATCGTGAGCTTTTCCACGAATGCCTATTCCATACAGTTTATTAAGCAATATATTAAATTGGACCTTATCGTAGGCTTTGGTCATGTCTAGTAACAAACCTACGGCATATTTATTTTTATTAATTATATTAAGAGCTTCTTGAACAAATTTGTATACTGCCAAAGTTGTTGAGCGGTTTTTGCGAAAACCATTTTGGCATTCGTCAAATATTTTATATTTCTCGCAATATTTGTATATTCGGTCACACATGACTTTTTCAAAGATCTTTGAGGCTGCGGGTAAAAGAGCTATTGGCCGGTAATTGTTTGGATCTGATTTTGAATTTTTTTTGTGGATCGGTTTGATTAGTGACTTTTAGATCGGGGAAAGCACCCTGTTCAAAAGATTGGTTTAGAAGGATGTGGAACGGTAGGGTCAGTTCGTCTGCGCATTGCCTTAATAAGATTGGTGGGATTTCATCTATCCCATGGCTGCTTTTGTTCTTTAACTGTTTTATTAAACGGTTTACTTCCCAGGGGTCTACAGGGCTAAGAAACATGCTATTTTCCGCGGGGTCCAGTACGGACGCGCCGTCAGACTTCTGGCAGCCAGATGGTCTAACGCCGCTCTCACCTATTGATGCAAAGAAGTCATTAAAAATCTCGGCTACTTGTTTAGGTTCAGATGTTTTTTTGTCGTTTGTTTGCAATTGTATGTTACTTTTTTCGTTTTTTGATTTCTTATTCGCTCTTTCATTTATGATGCTCCACATTGTTTTGACTTTATTAGTAGATTTTTTTATTTTATTTATGTATTCAGTCTTTTTTGCTGCTGTAACCAATTTTTTTAATATTTTTTCATATTTTTTATAATATTGTTTAATTACCGGATTTTCCGATTTTAGTGTTAGTATTTTTAACAATCTTTTGTTATTGCTGGAGATTTTAATACCTGTTGTCAGCCAGTATTTTTTAAATTTAGTTTTAAGTTTAATTTTACGCAAAGGAATAGATTGATTTAGTATTGTTATTATTGTATCGTTGAATATTTTGTAGTTTTCATTTATATCTTTTTCTGGTAGCAACAGATCATTCCAGTTCTGTTTACTTACTAAAGATTTGAATTTTAGTATATTTTTAGGGTCGAATATTCTTTTTTTAGTGTACCAAATTGTTTGTTTTAATTGTTGCGGCAAATGTAAGTGCATAATGGTTGCGCTATGGTCTGAGAATCCTAATTCCTCCACGGTGGTAAGCATTTTTTTATTGGAAAAATTTGTAAAAATTAGGTCTAAGCAGGTTGAGGTGGTTTGTGTGATTCTGGTTGGAGATTTTATATGTTGTGAGAAGTTGAATTCCGACATCTGTTCAAGGAAAGTATTCGTTTTTAGGGTTTTATCGAAAATATTGATATTGAAATCTCCTCCTATAATTATATTGGACTTGTTATATTTATTATTTAAATAAGTTAAAATAAGTTTCAGTTGACTATTAAAAACGTCTTCCTCCCTTCTATTCCAATACATAATTACTAATACTAGGTTCTCTTTAGGTAGTTCAATTGCACACACTTCCAATACATATTCGATTGACATATCTGCGATGTCCCTTATCTCTATGCAATCTATATCTTCTTGTAAGAGAATGCAGACACCTCCGCCTCCTCTAACTTTACGGCAATATGATGCAGCAATTTTGAAGCCATTGAATTGCATAAGGGCCATTTTTTCTTGGGATAACCATGTCTCGGATATACATATAGCTTTGTATGTAGGGTTTTCGGCAATGAATGTTTCTATAATATGTTGCTTATTGTTAATGCTTTGGATGTTCTGAAAAAGTATTTTAAATCGTAGGTCGGTGCTTTCGAAAGGAATAATTTCCAGTATGATCTTCCTTCGTGTTTGATTGGTAGTTGTTTTGGTTTAACTGGGTATAGTTGTAGTTGTCTTGTGTGATTCGCTCTATTTCTTTTGTGTTGTTGTTGTTTTGCTGGATTCTATTAGTTTCATGTTTTATAGTAATCCTTTGTCCCTCAACAAATAGTTGGTTATTTCTGATAATCGCAAACAATCCGTTTCTTCGTGCCTTAAGCATTTCTTCTCGCATTAAATGTCTTTCTTTACGTGCATTGTCATCTAAGTATTCGGAAACAAACAAGTGGGTACCCTGGAGACAGTTACTATTTTCTATGACATACTTAGCCATCCTCTTACTTATTAACTCAATAACAAGTGGCCGATTATTGTTGCTGTTTCTGCCTATTCTGTACGTGTCTTCTATATATCCAGTCAGGTCCACACCCATTGTGTCGTAGAATAGTTCGACCAGTCTGCTGTGGAGGATGCATTCTGGTTCTTTGTGAAATTCGGCGAATCCGTAGAGAACTATTTTCTTGAGGTTGGTTTCAGTGCAAGTGATATTGGGGGAATTATTACTAGTTAACAGCTCTTTTATTTCTTTCTTTAATTTTTCATTTTCTTTTTCCATATTTTCTATTTTTTTATTTATTTTTCCTATGTCTTCTATTCTTTGGTCGTTTAATTTCAATAAGGCGTCGGTTTTTTGTTCAATGTCTACTTTTAGGTTTGTTATTGCTTTCTTGATTTCGCTCTGTATTGTATGTTTGAGTTCCGTTATAATTGAGTTATTATTTTCCTTCAGCCGCAATATTATAATTTCGCTCAAATTTTCCAGCGTTAATTGCGGTTGGACGGTTAATTCTTGAGTGTGAAGTGTATCACCTAGTAGGCTCAAGTCCTCGGAATCTGTCGTGAAATTTTGAGAATGTGTGGTTCTTTTCCTAATGGTGATATTATTTTCTGAAGGTGTTCGCGTCTGCTGGGAAAGCTGACGCTCGTCTAGCCGTAATGGTGTATTTGTGTTACCTGTTTTGGGTCTTTTACATAAGCAAGCTTGGCAATGCCATGCATTTTTAAGTTGTGGTGACTTATTGAATCGATCAATAGACACATTTGCACACTCCAAGTCATATTGGCTTTTACAGAGTACACAGGTAAGGTTTTCAGTTGCTTGTAGTACTTGATTACATCCTGCGCATAGAGAATCCATTTGTAACGTTGTTTATTTTTACGTTATTCTAGCGATTTTGTAGCCAGTGACGCCCTCTAGGTAGGCTTTGTGAAGATAGTTCTGTCGATCGAAGGGCCGGTTGAAGTTAGTTTTTCCAGTTTTATACAGATGGCGTTGTTCTCAGCTGTAGCTTAGATGAAGTTGCAATTTTTGAATAATTTCAACAACAAATTTTAGGTTTTAGGATTACAGATCTTTCAGTCCTACCTTTTTTGAGGTCGAAGGCTTCAGTTTCTAATAGCTTTTCGTTGCTGAGGCTTCGTTCTTGTTTGGCAGTTTCAACAAATAACTTCGAGTTTGAAAACAGGTATTCGTTAAAAAGTTTTGCACTGTTTTTGTTAACTTTTCACTGGAATTTCTTGAGTACTGCAACGTTCATCACTGTTATTTGTTTAATACTCCAACTTTATGCACTTATTTTCACAGTTTAAGCGTTTTAACTATTTTTAAGGAATTAAGATACACGGAGCTAATGTTTATTTACGCACAGTAGCGCCCTCTCTCCTAGCGCCCTCTCTCCTTCCGTTTCACCTAGAGCGGGAGGAGTCGAGATCAATTGATGACGTTCCACCTTCACCCTCATCAAAAAAAAGGATCTCCAGCTCAGCATTTGCAATGAGGCAGTCCTAGAAATAATATTTGTAACAAATTAACACACTATAAACGATACAAAAATTTCTCCTTCATCTTCAAAATACAAACATTTTCCATTTAAACTCGCCAGTAACTGTAGACGTCAAAGGGAACAGAACACAGTCCACCGGCTTGTGCAACCTCTCGCCAATATTTCCCAGTATTTGATTGTGAAACCATTCAAGTTTGCAGACTTGAAACGCTGAATAAAACGTAATAAAATTTGTGTGCTATTTGAAGAAGCGGCGAGTTTGTATTTTGGTTTGGACTTTGTTGAAATTATTTTAAATCGGTCCTTTGCGTATGGTGAGTTGACTTTCTGATTGACATTTAAAAAGGTACTGTCACCTTTGTTATGCTAGTCATGCTGGCTTTTACTTTGGCTAGTGGCTAAAGCCGGCTTTTGACTATGGGATGTAATATATATTACATCTTGAGCTATATATTACATCCCGCGTATGAGATATAATATATAACGAAGGTAGTTCAACTATTTCGGGTACATCGTTGTCAGAGTCCAAGTTCGATATGGTGGAGGTACGAAATAATAGTCTCAACACTGAATACAATCGCATATTTATTCACTTCCGATAACTAATTAACAAAATCTCAAACAATCAAGCCGATGGAAGTGGATTTAGTACGGAAACGCGGTAAGTTTGATACATGCGGGCAGAACGACCGTTCGCGCTCGTGTCTCAACAAAAAGTCAAGTCCCTCAAAGTCCAATGCGTTTAATGTCAACGACAACCGACCACTGACAGCTGACAACTGACAGCTGACATCTGTCAACTGACACCTGTTAAACCAGACATGCCACGCTCTTATCGATCTATCGATCTCACACAAGCAAACTGCTTGACGTTTCCGACAAACGATGATAGATGGCGTTATTCTAAATTAACAATAATCAAAAACAACTCTTAATTTATTGTGCCTCGGTGTTCATTCTGCGACATATATTATAGCTTAATGTGAATGGTCGCGTACAAAATGTATGACGAGCGATTAAATATTATATCTCAAGATGTAAAATATATCCCATAGTCAAAAGCCGCCTTAGGTGATGCCATACAACGTGGCAATGCCGCCAGTCATTACCGGCCACATTACCGGCTGACAGCGTTGAGGAGCAGTGTTTTGATGGTACCCTTTTTATAGTTTCTTCTTGGTTTAGTATTAAATATTTTTAATGAATGTACATTTTTAGTTTACTCTGTTTATTTAATTTTTAAATTAAATAAGTCAGTTACGCATGCAAAAATGTGATTGATTTTGGACTATGACAGATATTTCATGACTACTTAGGTGCTGGTAGATGATGATGAGTATTTAGGCCAAGATTGAGGCTGAAACAAATTCAGAGGTCCCTCTGAACCCCTGGTTTTAGGTGACCTCTGAATTTGATTCGGCTGTTTCTTCTCAGAGTAGTCAGGTAGAGAACACGCATTTGCAATTCATATTTTTAAAACTAGATGGGGTTGATTTAGTTTTAAAAATATGACGTGTAAATGAGTTTGTAAATTGCATTAAAAGCATTATTTTTCATTAACAATATAATTATCTTTATCAAATGGAGACACGGCAGCATTTGTCACTAAAACATTCTCTAAGTGTTTGCAGCCTTTTATTATGAAGAGTAAAAGCTTTAAATTATATTATATCTCAAAACATTATACTAAAACTGATCTCTTCATAACTATTTACATTGCATACCACAGTAAAGCTAAATCTTCATAAAATATCATAGTAATTACGTAATATGAGCGCTTGCAAAGGCTTGCAATTATTCCTAGAGAGTGCTACGTCAACCTCGTAGCGCGTAGCTCCACTACGCCGTAGCCTCGCTACGCCGTAGCTCGTAGCGGACTCAGGTTGCTACAGCCTTCATACGTCACAGCTAACAGGTAAGCACTAGAATAATATGAGGATTATGTACAAAGTTTATATGCAGGAATAGTGTTAGTTTCTGTTTAATGGGCTGGATATACCGGGTTATCGTTTAGCATGCGATTATGAACTGTAGTTTAAACAGCTTAGAGGCTACATAAATTTATCTTTAGAGAATATACAGAATGTTAGACTTTACTATTTATATTATGTGAACGAAAGGGTTTGAAGCACTGGGGGAGAGCGAAAGGGAGTGACAGACTTCTACTGACTAAAAACCACCCATGTTCTGTCTTAACCCTTTATGACAAGGGCGCGGTATCTCTTACAACATTCCGCAGCCCCGACGGGCACAGGCCAAACCCTTAGAGCTAGAAACTTAGGTTATCGCGGCCTCGACATAGAGGGCGAAGAAGGAACATGGGTGGTTTTTAGTCAGTAGAAGTCTGACACTCCCTTTCGCTCTGCCCAAGAGCGGGAGGGGTTATTCGATGATTTTACACCCACCAAAAAAAAAAAAAGAGCTAGAAACTTAAAACTTCGCACACGTATTATTTATTTTTATGACGTAGGCATCCACTAAGGAAGGATTTTTCAAAATTCATTCACCAATGGGGTGAAAAAGGCGAGTAAAGTTTGTATGGAAAATCGTAATTTTTTATATTTCCGACATCCAAGCGGGCGAAGCCAAGCAATAGCTAGTTTCATTATAATTTTAGTTATTTTTAATTGTTGTTATTAAAAAATTGTATGTTTGAAATCTGCAACTTAGGTACACGTGCTATTCAGCAAATAATTTTTGCCATTTTTTTGGCGGTTGGAAAATCATCAAAAAACCCCTCCCGCAGAGCGAAAGGGAGGAGTGTCAGACTTCTAGTGACTAAAAACCACCCATGTTCTTCTTAGCTCTATATTTTATATCAATGCCGAGGTATCTCTTACAACATCCCGCAGCACGGTCGACATGGCCTGTCGTCGTCATACTCCCTCTCACGTTCCGCCACCTCCTTCGCTAGCATCACTGCTTTGCAGAAGGAGGCAACGGAGTTCCATCCCTCCTAACAATTTTCCCCTATGATATTCATTTACGTTTCCCAAAATGAAATCGCTTTACACCACAGACCATGATGCTACATTACCTAACGTAAGCCATTATGTAGGTTAGGACCTGTTACATGGAATAATATTCACAGGAGAACAATGAAACCACAGCAGGTACTCAAGTACTGCAATTTACAAGTCCCAAACGACACATTCTGGCCAAAAGGAATAAAAGCATAGGATGGTAGAAACATTGACTTTTAGAGAATACATTGTCATAACTTCTTCTATCAGTTTGAAAATATGGAGGTTTTGTTTTCACATCTAAAGCAGTTTATACATACACTAGCGGCCGTCACGCGGTTTCACCCGCGTAGTTCCCGTTCCCGTGAGAATATTGGGGTAAAATGTAGCCTATGTTATTCAGCGTGAATGTAGCTTTCTAATGGTGGAAGAATTTTTGGAATCGGTTCAGTAGTTTTTGAGTTTATTCATTACAAACATACACACACACATGCACACATACAAAAATACAAATCTTTCCTCTTTATTATATTAGTGTAGATATAGTGAAGGTAGGTAGCAGTAATATATGAGCTTCTGATGAGGACGATGTCCAGCAAGAAAAAATTGAATATTAAACTCACAGGAGGAGTTAATTCTGCTACAAATTATCAATAGCATTGTACACATTTTGAAAATCAAAAATATTTTAGACAGAATCAAAATATAATATAATGATGACAATTGAATTATATAATTTAATTGTCATTTAGAAAAGCCATTTAAATACAACTTGCCTGACCAAAAGATTCCCCGTTTCACTTGACTAACAATGCGGTTAAACTGACCCTATTTATTTATCAACATCCCTCTACGATAAGTAAAGCACGTTTTTGGATAATAACCTCATTGGTATGCAATAGGGAGGCGCGGGAGGAATCCTTAATGGTGAAGCGGGTAACCGCAGTACTGACCGGGTTTGTGGCTGGACCGGTTATTTAGTTCAGGTAGAGGTTAGGTGGGCAGGGAGGTGAAATATACGTTGGTTAAAGTGAGTGTGGTTACACTGGTGACAAGGTGAACTGACTGTTTGGTGAAAGGTCGGGAATCCGTTGAATGTGATAAAGCGCAGGATTATATGGATTTAATCATTTTAAGTGAGAAGCGGTGGCCCAGTGGTTGCGTCCTTGATTTACGAACAGTTAGTCGTGGGTTTGAGTGTTGTGAGGAAAATGTTGAATGTAGATGGGTATAAGAGTAGAGGAAGACCAAAGACACGATGGATGGACTGTGTGAAGGATGATATGGCTAGGAAGGAGGTGACTACTGACATGACGAGAAATAGAGAAGTGTGGAAGAAAAAGACATGTTGCGCCGACCCCAAATAAATTGGGATAAGGGCAGGAGAATGATGATGAGTCGTGGGTTTGAACCCAGGCTGGCCCATTTCTGTGTGTAGTATGATATTTAATCATCACTGCTCTCAAAACGATGAAGGAAAACACCGAGAGGCAACAGATGCCGATTCTCTTAGACTCTTAGAACCAAAAAATTCGAAGTTATGTGATATCTACCAACCCGTACTGGGCCCGCGTGGTGGATTAAAGCCCATCCCACTCCTAGAGAGGCGGCCTGAGTCCCTACAGTGGGAACAATATAGGCTGATGATAATGGTGAATAATTTTAATTACACATTATGGTCTTCATATAGCAGGGCACACTGCTTGTAGAACGGATGGCCGAACGGGTCAATAATTTAGTGGTGAAGATTACGGGGATTCGCTGAATTCGAGACGCATGGGACCGGTCAATATGAAGATTCCGGCTTAAATAATGAAGATGATTGCAATTCGTTTCAACTAGACAGTTAAGCAGCCTCCTAACCAAAGCAATCGTCGCCGTGTCCCCTGAACATATAATCGTAATGTGTTTTTTTTCAGAGGCTGAGCATTTTTTCCAGTTTTCTAAACAAATGGGTGACTTATGAAACTCGTTCGCGCGACCGATTGCTTTGTTTAGGACGCGGTGTAATGAGCAAACTGGGCCCAAAGGAACTTCAGTTAACTATCTAACGATGCGACCGTAATTACGGATTTTTAACCTTTTTGCAGTGTTTGTTTCTGAAGAATATAAAATAATACAGTTTTATTACCCTGTAAAACAAGAAAAGTTTTTATCAACGTTTTATAAAAAGGTCAAAGAAAAATTAATTGAATGAAGTGCACGGCAAAAAAGGTACAGTTTACATAATAAAATGTTGATATAAACTTCAACGGTACCGTCAGCAGACAAATTTTGAGCTAACAAAGAGTACGGATAGTAAAAAACATCGTTCTGTGTTATATTTGTTGCTTGTTGGAAGGATAAAAAGGGTTTGTTTAGGAAAATTAAATATGACCCAAGAGACTTCCATTATTTGACGTTTTTAGTCGAAATATGACTGAGATAGGGTAGTTAACAAAAAAAATGTAATTCAGATAGATTTCCAAAAAATATTGGACACGTATTTTTTCTTTTTTTACGTAAACAAACAATGAAGACGATACAGTGCTTTGAAAACTGGTGTGACGTAATTTAGACACAAGTATGACATTCTTTACCGGTGAGTGACGTCATAACCTCCCACTCAAATCTTTGAAGCCTTTTTTCTTCGTCAATTTTTACTGATTTGATAAAACAAAAAATACGCATCCAATATTTTTAGATAATATTAAAGACGGACTAATTAGAATCTTTTTTTTTTAAGTCAGTAAACATCTCTATTGCAGTCTATCATTAAATCTAAACTAATAAATTAAATTCAAGTAAATACGGTACTCATAACAAAAAACAAAACATCCGTCCGTCTATCTGTCTGTGTGTTTTCTTCGAAACGCTTTTGCTGATTTTAATGGGACTTTTACTTGCTGATGATATAAGGAGTCTCTTACTGCCGCGCTCAGAGACGTTTTATGATTCCTTAAACCTTCACTTAGTAAAGATTTAATCTTTACTAAGTTAGTCTATTTTTATTTTACAAAAAGGACTAGTGTTCCGTGCAAAAAAAAATCAGACTAACAAAATCTAATTCAGTTAGGGAAGTAATTTTTTTCTTAAACTTTGCCCCACATTAGGAATTTCTCCTGTATCGTGGGTGCGTTCACAAACAATTAAACTCACATACGCAAATACCCAGACCCGGAACAACTATCTGTAGGTCATACAAATAATTGTTCCGTGCGGGAATCAAACCCGCGACACGCAGTGCAGCAGGCTTTTGCTTGAGCAGCTGCGCCAACCGTGCCGTCAAGTAAGTAATACTTTTTTATATTATTTACACGTGTATCATGTGCGAAGTCGTACCATACTATAAAATCTCGTTCAGTTAAAAATAGAAAAGCTTCAGTGGATATCCGTAAGCATCCATCGTCACAGGTAAAGTGCACGGTAACTAACATAATTATTGAAGTCAAATCAATTTCCCTTTAACTTTCCGTGACTAATGGTATCGTTAGTCGTGGACTGAACTTGAATTAGACTTGACATGCCTACATTACGTTCCTATCAGGCATATTGACAGCTCATCTGCCTAGCTTTATCCCAACTATGTTAGGGTCGGCTTCCAGTCTAACCGGATGCAGCTGAATACCAGTATTTTACATGGAGCGACTGCCTATCTGACCTACACAACCCAGTTAATAAGGGTACGACGCCCTTTTTTTTGGCGGTTGGATAATCATCAAATAACCCCTCTCGCTCTTGGGCATTGCGAAAGGGAGTGTCAGACTTCTACTGACTAAAAACCACCCATGTTCCTTCTTAGCCCTATAAGTCGAGGTCGCGGTAACTTGTGTACAACCCGCAGCCCCCACGGGAAGGGTACGATACCCTTTGTTATAAAACTGGTTGTCAGACTTTCAGGTCACTGACTACCTGTAACGAATGCTAAAGATCTATAATTGACAGCCGGGACCAACAGCTTAACGTGCTTCCGAGGCATGGCGGAAACTCGGTATTTAATGGGCGGTCACCCATCCACAGGCCAACCTAGGAAAGCGCGGCTTAACCTAAAGATCGCCCCTTATGGAAGTTATTATTAAACCACTAGCTCCTCAGACATATTGACAGATACAGTTAGATTGTAATTTGACATAAACGCCCACTTTACAATTTAGAATGACTTTCTAGACATCTTCCAAAATTTGAAAACATGTATCATCTGTAAGTCCCGCGTGGCGCCCATTCCCTCTCATAGAGAGGAGTCTTGTTTTTCGTTCACAAACATTTAAACTTACATACACAAATACCCAGACCCGGAACAACTATCTGTAGGTCATACAAATATTTGTTCCATGCGGGAATCGAACCCGCGACACGCAGCGCAGCAGTCCATTGCTTGAGCCACTGCGCCAACCGTGCCGTCGTGCCGTGTTTCCCAACAGTAGGAACATTTTAGGCTGATAATGATATACAACTTTAATATTGTTTATAGTAACCTAAGACATCTTTAACATTGATTAAGGCAAAATTCAATTATTGGTTTGACAAGGATGGCTGGTGTAGGAGGTAGGTGTACCTTTTTCGAAGATCCGCCAATTCCAGCCAATAAACTCTAGGAATGAGTTAGTGAACGATGTCTCCCTGTTATTAGGACAACGAAACAATCAACAATCCAACTTTAAAAATAAATTGGAGTCGGCACTATAAATATGGATTTTAGTTACCAAGGGATGTATGTACGCAGTTACCGCACAAATTAATTACATTAGTCGCTAAACCTAGAATATTACGACATAAACTGTTGAACTTAACATGTCGAGCTTAAGATAGAGTTATCTTGATTTAATATGTAGGTTACGAGTTCTCAATTGAGTTTGAGTGGAATTTGGGTGTGAGTTTGGAAAGTTGGATATTACGGAATTTGGGCCTTCTATTAAATTTTTATCCGGTTTAATGATATTTTGTGTAGTAGGTAAACCAGGGCTTAATGTCGGACCTACGTTGTCTCCTGTAACATGAGAATATTGTAAAACGACATCATTTTAAAAGGCTTACCTCGAAGTTTCTTGGCGGTTCTTCTCTCTAGATAAGCAAACAGGTTGAAAGTTGCAGTATAGCGTAGAACACCATCAAGACCAAAGTTATCAGAAACTCGTCTTACTTAAAGACATGTATCGAACGACATCCAATGTAGCAGGAAGATGTTTTGCTTAAACAAAATCCCAAAAAAACAGAAGTTTAATGTAATTAGCGTAATCTTCTCTTCCAGAGTTTTAGAAATCTGTATCTAGATCTAGAATCCCAGCTTCTTTTACCTATTCCATTAGACCTGATAATCCCTAATTAGGTGAGTGACACAGTTACATGATAATATTGTGATTTTCTCCTACTGAGTTGATTATTGTTTTAAGCCTTTACGAACATTTTGGAAGTTCTACTATTACGAAATAGTAGGACTAGTGCGGATTGGTAGATTTCACATGTCTTCGAATTGTTGGTTCGAAGGCACGCCGGTTTCTTCACGATGTTTTCCTTCACCGCTTTGAGAAAAATAAAGAATTATAATTAAGAATTAGTATTGAAATAAATTACACAAAGTAATACGCCAGCCTGGGTTTGAACCCACGGCTTACTGATCGCATGTCGGGGCCGCCACCACTGGGCCACCACTGCCCTGGCTATGAGGTTGCCTCAGGAAATTAATATATCGTGTTTATAAAATGAAAAAAAAAAAGAAACTATGAGATTAATCTCTCCTTTTGCTCTCACAAAGACCAATCAACTCACAGGGACTGATTAAGTAGAAAAATTTGCATAGCTACAAGTCCCTAATGCAATCTCGCAGCAAGCGCACCATCGCTATTCATCGCTTAACTTAGATTAACGTACTTTGTACTTAGAGCTGAGAAGTTTGCTTTAACTTGAAGCTGAAGCATAGATTTGAATATCAATAGGTTATTATACAATTGAATAACTTACAATTTTGTATTAGTAAAAGTTATTAAATGGGGCACTTAACAGGTGAACACAGGACACTAAATGTTTTCACAGTGGTTTAGTGTCCTTAATTCACCTGCGTAAAAATAATATCCACCAGGTGGGTCATGAAGCCCAGGTGAACACAGGACAATAAATGTTTTAGCATTGGTTTAGTATCTCAATTCACCTGGGTGAAACTAATATCTCCCAGGTGAATTGAGGATACTACTTTAGTACCTACCTATCTAATGTTCACCTGGGAGATATCACCCAGGTGAAGATTAGACACTAATCCGAATTGGAACACTACATTAGACACTAATCCTTAATATCGTGTACTGCGTGTCCTGTAGTTTCTTCACTACAGGAACTGATGGACATACAGAATGCGCCAAATTGGAAGCTCAGTTTTGAGTCGACTTAAATTAGATTGCCATCGACACGATATAAGAAGAAGATTATACTCGTAGGAACTATGTGTTGTTTCTTAAGTTCAATTCAAGCAAAATTAAATTACGTGTGGTCTTTGATATTCGAATATCGCGTTACCGTATTATGACGACGACAGGCCGTGTCGACGGCGTGTTCGTGTTCCGCAAGGACCGACGCCCGTCGGGGCTGCGGAATTCTGTAAGAGATACCGTGGCCTTGACATATAGGGCTAAGAAGGAACATGGGTGGTTTTTAGTCAGTAGAAGTCTGATACTCCCTTTCGCTCTGCCCAAGAGCGGGAGATTTAATGATTTCCCACCCCCTCCAAAATTTAAATGAAGTTAGCAAGTCGCATAGCAATACGCATTCTTGACAGGTGGAATAAATCCTCAACCGAATAGCGTTCACAGGTCTAGAAGGAGAAACTGTGGTACTCTCTGAGTCAACTTACAGTAATGGCTAAACAATTATTAACATCTGCTTAGTCTTTTCCCAAAATTAAGGTCGGTTTCCAGTCTCACCAGATCCACGGAATACCAATATTTTACATGGAGCAACTGCCTGTTTGACCACATAGTCCAGTTTGTACAAATGGCTAAATAATATACCTTCTAACTGACTTTAAAGTTTCTTCCACAAGGCCAGTAAAGTTGAAACATTTGGGCACGTTATGAGTCTATATTGAGGTTACATTATGACCCTGTAAGGCGCTAGACCGGCCGCCATTTTGGAATCCAAGTTAATTAATCCCGCTGATAAGATCTGAAGACCCTAGCATCTAGACGTGACTAGGTTACACTTTGGTCTAGACTTAAACATCGTTTTCAAGGACTATATTGTAACATACGAATGTCTTGTAATATATGTATTATGTATTGTATGTGAGTTGGTTAAACATACATTTTTGATTAAATGAAGTTCCAAATCGACGAGCCAAGTCTACGAAGGTTTTTGATCAAGGGTAATGTTCTAGTTAGGCTTTCTTTCGATAAGCAGGTATCAATACGTATTATAAAACAAAGTCCTCCACCGCGACTGTCTGTCTATTCGCGATGAATATAAAAACAACTGCACCGATTTTGATGCTGTTTTCACAAATGGGTAGAGTGGTTCTCAAGGAAAGTTTTAATACATAATTTGTCAAGTTCCGACAACCACATGGGCAAAACCGAGGGCATCAGCTAGTAGGTTGTGAATGTGAAAAAAGCTGATGGCAGTGGCAGCCGTTTTATAAAAGTACTAAATAAATTGCGACGTTTGTTTTCTAATTCTGTTCGTTACTTAAATCAATATGTCAAGTAACTTCTTTATGTAGCTTTAAACAGCACAAAACTCGGGCACCAGGGAAGGCACTAAGCACACGTTGATGAAGAAGATAGCTTTAATAAAAAATAGTACGAATAGTTAAAACTAAAAAACCCAACTGAAAAAAACTGAAAAGCAAAAAACAAGCACATTTTAAATTAAACAAAACTTGGAAGCAGGCGGTGTCCATTCTATTTTCATTTCATAATTTAATATTCAAATGAACCCCGCCTGCTTCCAAGTTTTGTTCAATTTAAAATGTGCTTGTTTTTTGCTTTTCTGTTTTTTCAGTCGGGTTTTTTATTTTTAACTTTTTAGTTCAATTGTGTTGGTTTTATCGTTGGTTGCGTAAAATTTTTCGAAGATGATCTAAACGTGTTGTTTATAGGACATGTTTGTGTTTGTTTATAGGATTTGTGACTTTGAATTTCTTTTGAACATCTAAGTGTTTTATATTTTTGTAATGTCCTTTTAAAACCCTTAATTTTGATACCCTACTCGATGGTAACGGAAAATATTTTGTTTTTCAATTTTAATGTAGCTAGTGACACTCGCGCCATCAAGACAAATCTAACGACATATATTTTATTCAAATCCCTTCATCCGTTTAGGAGTTACGAGGGAACAAGGAAACGGACATGTTATACATACATACATACACGCCAAACACATAACCCTCCTTTTGGGCTTCGCCGCAGTCGGGTAAAAACACATAACTCTCCTTTTGGGCTTCGCCGCAGTCGGGTAAAAAGTATCCCATAGCACGTTGTAATAATAGCAAAATGTATCTGTTTTTTGGTAAACCGACGACGTTTTTGGTGAGTCGACCAAGGTTCGGGTTACGTAAAGAGGTCCTATATCTATATACAACAAGCTGACCTCTTTCAAAATGCAAATAAGCATGAACATTTCAATTTATCCTTGTTCACTCGCCGCGAAATAACTCTCTATGTTATATTCTCATCAAAAACAAATCTCCTTTAATATATTAACGTAAATATTGACAAGTTGTAAGTACTTATCCCAACCGATTTCGGACGAGCTCGTAAAACAAGCGGGGTTAAAAGTTTAGCGGACCCTCGACATCCGACAGCCTGTTATACAAGCTGTATTCAGGGATACGAAATTGTTGGGATATTACGCTGTAAACTAATGAAATGAAGTGTAAATTAGCTCCATCCTTAGGCAGCGTTTTATGCATGAATATTTTAAGAGTGAAAAATGATAGCAGGTTTCTGTGTGCTGCTTGTTATTTTGTCTGAATAGAAAAATAATGAGTCCGTCAGATAGATTTTCAGAAAATATTGGACACGTATTTTTTGTTTTTTTCACATAATCAAAAAATGAAGACGATACAATGCTTCGAAAACTCGTGAATTCCTCGAAAACGTCACATGGTAGTATATTTTTCACCAACAAATGACGTCACAACCTCGTCATGATCTTTGACCTCGTCATTATCTTCGTCAATTTTTATTAATTTGATAAAACAAAAAACACGTATCCAAAATTTTTCGATAATCTAACTGACGGACTAATTAGAATCATATTTTTTTGACCTAGTCCGATCCCCTATTGAAGAAGCTAACTACCGTTTTGAGAACCATTAAAGGATTGAGAAGGTATTTGTTTATTATTTGCCAGCCATTTGTGTCCCACTGCTGGCAAATGCCTCCCTTGCCGCTTGACTTCCATCTACAACATTCTTCTATTTACATCTACTGTCACTGACCAATCTTTCAAAAAAGAGTCGAGTTCGGCCCGCCGTCTCCTTCTGGGTCAGCCGCGTTGCCGTAGGGTGCTGTTTGGGACCCAATCTGTGATTATTTCGGTCTGTAGCTATCAGTGAGTTTTACTCCTAAAATACTGCGCTCCATTACTCACTGACAAAACAAAAAAAAGATACGAGTATCTATAGAATCTGCGAAGTCCTTAAAGTCTATGCTTTTCAATTGGAATCGGACGTAAAGAATTTATTCCGTAAAATGTGTACTACGTAATTAAAAGTATACGTATTATTATTTACGCCAGTATATAGTGCTATTGGATCCATCCATATCCCTGCCTAGAAATATAGCGGTATTATTACCCATAACCACACTGAGAAGACTATATATAGACCAATAAATAACATTTTATTACAAAACTGCCAAACAACTTAAAATAATCTCTTCAAATTCACATATTCCAAACCAAACTACTAAATTAAAATCGCTCCGTTCCTCGTGGATAAATAAGCAGAAGTTTTAAAAGTTTTCTGGTGAGCGGTCCAAGATTGAAGTACAGTATGAAAGGGCACGCCACGATAGTGGCGGTAAGTCCCCTCTTTGAGGAGTGGCTTGAGAGGCGCCACGGCGCCCTCACCTTCCGTCTGACGCAGGTCCTCACCGGACACGGTTGTTTCGGGAGGTACCTGCACCGAATCAAGCGGGAGGAAACGCCCGGATGCCACCATTGCGAGGATCGGCCGGAGGACACGGTGGAGCACACAGTGGAGGTGTGCCCCGCTTGGGCGGAGCCCCGCCGTGTTCTCGTAGCGGCGATCGGCGGCGGCGACCTCTCGCGCCCGGCCCTGGTGCAAGCCATGGTCCGGGGCGAGGAGGAATGGGACGCCGTCGCCTCCTTCTGCGAAGCAGTGATGCTGGCGAAGGAGGTGGCGGAACGCGAGAGGGAGAGAACCTCTCGTCCCAGCCGCCGCGGGAGGCGCTCCGGGCGTCGGGGGTCCCGCGATGACCCCCGGCTACCGTAGACGCGGGCCTGTGGACGGTGAGTGATGGGCTAACTCGCCGTCCGTCCGTCTCACGACGAAAACAGGCCGTGTCGTCGGCGCGTTCGTGTTCCACGCGCGCCTCAAAGAGATGTCAGCAACATGGGAGGGGCCCGAAAGGGCCGACGCCTGTCGGGGCCGCGGGTAGTCCAACGGTTATCGCGGCCTCGACATAGAGGGCGAAGAAGGAACATGGGTGGTTTTTAGTCAGTAGAAGTCTGACACTCCCTTTCGCTCTACCCAAGAGCGGGAGGGGTTATTCGATGATTTTACACCCACCAAAAAAAAAAAAAAAAAGTACAGTATGTAGTCATAACCTGGCTTGCCTAGGTTTGTGTAAGGTATCTGAAAATGGTTCTATTAATATTTAATATGATAATGTTCTGCTTGCTTGCCGTATGTACGTACTCTGTAGTCTTCTTGAGTGCTAAATTGTCCTCGGGCTAAGTAGCGTGGTCCATGGCAGAAGCGTTAGAACGTGTTCCAACTTTTAAGGGTAAACTGTGAAAAAGTTTAAAATATCTTAATCAAAATAACTTATCTCATGTCTGCCAGATGCCGCCGCTGCTGCATGGGCCAGAATACCGCAAGACTGGAGCCCTAACACAGCAATACGAGGTCGCGGCAGACCGAGGTGAAGACGGCGGGGCGCCTTGGATGGCTTTATTACCAACTGGCGAGAAGAAGCACACCATCGTAAGAAGTGGAAGGAATATATACGGGAAAGCCTTTGCTAAGGAGTGGGACGGTGATTCGGGAAAACTAAAAACAAATAAAAACTTATTGTGGTCCGATGATCAATTTTTAAATTTCAGTTTTAGTAGTCAAACTTTTAGTGGCTGAGTGGTCGCAAGCGCGTTGACTAAGGGTTGTTATGGTTTTCCATAAGCAGTTTTTCAGGACCAGCCACGGAATCTGGATTTGTGTCCAGTTGATGACCAACATGCAGTGCAGTCAATCAATCAAGCGATTGCCACTAACGACCAAAGATCGCAACCACTGCACCAACCATTAATGAGAACACAATATCAAGCTATTATATCATAAGCCTATTTAATGTTCCCACTGAGAATCATGCCTCCTCTCTTCAAGAGGAATGGGCTATGATGCCTATAATCTACCACGCGGGCCCAGTGAGGGTTGGAAGTTAACACAAGTCTTAAAATTTTTGGTTCTAGCACATGCCGGTTTCCTTGATTTGATGTTTTCATTCACCGTCAAGTTATTATAACATTAAATTAATAAAGTAATTCTCTCTTATTCGTTGGGCCTGATGGAAGAGGCTAGGCGCGTCTAAGTAATACGAAAATGTCGTCGGTTCGTAGGGATAGTACATTTAATTATGATTTAGGGAGCTTGTTTTTAGGTCGCACCCTAATTAAATGTAGGGATGTTAAAATAGTGTGTGAGAAGTAACATGTTTAGTAGTTTTGGTCTACTATCGCAGCGTTTAGAAAGCGAGGAATATTTATTTTTCAAGGTACCACCGGGGCTGGCTTAGAATGAGGTGGCGAGAAGATCTACTCATGTATCACGGAAGCTGGTTGAGGTGGCGCTGGTGGAATGTAGCTGGGGGGATATGGGGGATCGAGGTCTTTGCTTTGGAACATATAAAGTTATAACACTGGCCAAGTGCAAGTCGGACTCGCACACCGCACCATTGTTGGTATTGAGAGATTTTCGATGTTATTTTACCACCATAGACTTTATATGGGTGGTCCTCCAATCAATAAGTGTAGAACTAAAATCTGATTTTTTTTTCAAAATTTTAGGATCGGTATTTTCGGAGATAAGGGCCCCCCCCCCCTGGTCAGACAGACAGGTCGACATACAGTGATGCTATAAGGGTTCAGTTTTTTCCTTTGAACCCTGAAAAGAGGTAGGAGACATACACTGCCTTCTTCAGGAAAGTCAGGTGCATAGTTCTCCCAACTGGCGAGTATGCATGACTAGATGTATGAATGCCGATGACGCGAAAGTATACGTAAGGATCGTTGCAGACGGGCTGCAGGTTGTTCGAGGTCCGCGACCTCGACACAAAGGGCTTAGAAAGAACATGGGTGGTCTTAAGTCAGTAGAAGTCTGACACTCCCTAGCTAGCGCTAGGGAGTGTCACTCACCGAAGTCACTGGTATTTGCAGATTACAATATAATCTGCAAATACCAGTGACTTCGGTGGGATTATTAAACCTCATTCGTATGTATCCTAGGTATGAAAAGCGGTTTTGTGTTATTTCATTTCTATCAGATCGATAAACCAGCCAAGATAAGATGGCAAGCTTAGTTATTTTCAGGGTAACTAAACACACAGATCGTTATAAGTATGAGTACCTTAACCAGTATTTATAAAAAATACGTAGTAGTCTAGGCGCTACGGTGGAACATACACACATACATAGACTGCTAAAATCATTACCCTTCCTTTTGGCTTCGCCGTAGTCGGGTAAATATGATAAAAGCTAATTCAGTGTTCTAAATTGACGTGTTAAGCAAATTTTATGAGGATTATAAATATTACATGACACATAACTATTTTGAGGTCATAAGCATGAACTACCTCTTCTGTCATTAAAAAAACCGATAGTATATTTTATAAATTAGTACAGATCTGCGTCCTTAAAACCAATTTATATTAAAACTAGCGGACGTCACGCGGTTTCACCCGCGTAGTTCCCGTTCCCGTGCGAATACAGGGATAAAAAGTAGCCTATATTACTCAGGGTGAATGTAGCTTTCCAATGGAGAATTTTAGAAATCGGCGCAGTAGTTTTAGAGATTTTTCATTACAAACACACGAGTACAAACACACACACAAAAATACAAATCTTTCCTCTTTATATTACTCGTATTAGTGTAGATGTAGATAAAATTAAAATTACATTTTACGAACCTTTTCGGTGCCATCAGTGTCCTGTGTGAGATTAACAGTTCTATTTCCTCCCAATGTTTTCCTTCCCCATTTTTCACACTAAACATAATAATTATTATTATTAAGCCTTTTTTTTTTTTTTTTTTTTTGGTGGGTGTAAAATCATCGAATAACCCCTCCCGCTCTTGGGCAGAGCGAAAGGGAGTGTCAGACTTCTACTGACTAAAAACCACCCATGTTCCTTCTTCGCCCTCTATGTCGAGGCCGCGATAACCGTTGGACTACCCGCGGCCCATTATTATTAAGCCTTTATTGCTGAATATAATATATAACATTTGCTGTGCCCGACAGGGTCCATAATTGTGTCTAGAATTAATTTCCTTAACACCTGTTAATGTACATTATGGATTGCAATAAACAATTTGAATCTGAATTTGAATTTGATAACTAAACACAAGTACAAATTAATCATATAAAAATAAATAAAAACTTAAATCTAACACATCGGGTTTTCCGGTTTAGTGATCAGCGTGACCTGTGACACATAGGCCTCTTCCAGCTCCTTCCACTCATTTATGTCTCTAGCTTTCCTAGACCAGGTAGTGCCTCCGATTTTCCTTATGTCATCTGTCCATCTCTTTGCCTGTCTTCCCTTATTCCTTTTGCCATCGCGTGGTTAATAATATAATAATAATAATAATTTATTTTCTCAAAAAACTTAGTGAAATTGTACAAAAAATAGTTTTGCAGGAGTCATTTCTAATAAATGGATGTAGCCACTGCAACCGAACTAGGCAATGCCTGTATTTCGGTTTCCAGCCAGGGCCTGCAGTCTGTACAAAGATAGCGATCGCTTTACGACAAAATTCGGTCGCAAAGCTATAACGATGCGGATTTAAGGTGGACGTGAGCCGGACGCGACCCGATTAGCTACCAACTTAAATCCGCATCGTTATAGCTTTGCGACCGAATTTTGTCGTAAAGCGATCGCTATCTTTGTACAGACTGCAGGCCCTGGTTGCCACTCTGTTATTGTTTTGGTCCATTTTGTTTTACTATCTCTGGTCATGTGTCCTGTCCATCTCCATTTCAACTGTCTTACTTTCTTTATTATATCTCTAAACATAATACTTTCATTATAATTTAAGATTATTTTTTTATCATCAAGTGACACCTCCCTCTTTGGACGGAGCGGAGGTGAGTGTCAGACTTCTACTGACTAAAAACAACCCATGTTCCTTCTTAGCCCTTTGTGGCCAGGGCTGCGGTATCTCTTTTGAACAACCCGCAGCAACCAGTCTCACGAAGGGAAAAATTACTACCATATTACCCACAGAAATATAAAAAAACAGATATTACCAAATAAAAATGGGGTTGTGGAGGTCAGATAGGCAGTCGCTTCTTGTAAAATACAGGTAATCAGCTGCATTTTCTCGAGAACCACTCTATTCATTGGTGAAAACAGCATGAAAATCGGTGCAGTAGTTTTTGAGTTTATCGCAAACAGACAGACAGATAGACGCAGCGGAGGACTTTTTTTTTGCCCCACACTAGGGATTTCTCTTTTTTTTTTTTTTTTTTTTTTCTTTATTTATTTAGGGACATTTATAATCGCAATGCGTATGTCAGTCCCATCATACCCTAAATATACATTTGTCATATGTGGGCCATGAACCTAAACAGACTCTTCGCATCATCACCATTTGGTTGAGCCAGGATTTTGTGGAATGTGCCTACTTCAAGTCTGTTCAACCTCAATACCCTAAACAGTTCATTTCTCCCAGACTCATATCGGACACAGTCCATCAATAAGTGGTGTAAGTCTTCAACAACTCCACACTCCGCACAATTAGGCGAGTCCGTTTTTTTCATCAAGTGCGCAAACTTATTACATGGAATGTGTCCAGATCTGAGTCTGTGAGCCGTAACTACCAATTTTCGACTTAAATTAATGTTTATAAACCAGGGCATACGAAAAGGCTGACCCTGCATGGTTTTGTACCAGATTCCTTTATCCAATGAGCGCTTGTCAAAATATTCTTTCCAGTCATCATAACACTTCTTTTTAAATTTAGGTAAAAATTCTGAGTAATCCAAAATTATATTAGTTCCTTTCCCATATTTAGCTGCATATTTTGCGAGCATGTCAGCCTTTTCATTGCCCTGTATTCCAATATGTGATGGAATCCATTGCAATCTCAATGTAACACCTTTAAGCACTAATTCATCTATCTTAGATAGAATAACATAAGCTAGCGATACACCTCTGTGGCCAGAGGCGCATCGAGCTAAATGTTGTAAGGAACTTTTGCTATCTGTGCAAATAACAATTTTTTTATGTTGGCTACTGTTGCCAAACGTAAGTGCTTCAGAGATGGCAATAAGCTCCAACGTCATTATGGACGCATCCTTGTCTATTTTAAAGCAATTACTTTGGCAATTGAATGGTTCACTAGGCACATAAAAGGCTGCTCCATGACCTTCTACACTCTTCGACCCATCTGTAAATATGCTAAGCCATTCATTGTACTTCAAATGTAACTCTCTAATAACTTCAAATTTTAATAAGTCACTATTATAGCTATGTTTAGATAATTTCACTACATCTAAATCCCATATAATTATTTCATGAATATTAATGTTGGTCATCCATGTCTTCAGAGTAAACATCAGCAAGGGGTGTGATGATGCTATTTCATCGCTTTTCACTTCATTACATAAAGAAATTAGTAAAGGAATCTTTTTATTTTTCCAATAGCTATTTTGTCGAAGAGTGTGGAGTTGCCCTAACAAATCATTAATACTATTATTTTCTAAGGATTTAGATTTTAAACAGAACTTATAACCTAAATATTTTCTCCGTAAATACAGTGGAACTACACAGAGCTCACTTTCCATAACGTGGATAGGTGTAGTTTTGATAAAACCTCCTATTATTCTTAAGGCCTGGTTTTGAATCTTGTTTAATTTATCTAGATGACACTTTGCACTCACATCATATAAAAAGCTGCAGTAGTCTATGCGACTTCTAATCAAAGCTATGTAAATATGCCTTAAATGTTTAGGGTGCAGGCCCCATGACGTGCCAGCCAAGACTTTTAGTAAATTTAGATTCCTCTGTACTTTCTCGGCTATCGTATTTATATGTTTACTCCAGCGCAATGAACTATCTAACCACATTCCCAAATACTTATAATTATGTACTAACTGCAAATTATCTCCATTTATGTTTAAATATATTTCTAATTTTCTAAACCCTCTAGTAAAAATACATACTTTAGATTTAGTTGCCGATAATTCTAATCCCATATCATCCAAAATATAACAAAATGTATTTAGTGCTATCTGTAATTCATGTTTACTTTCATTGAGGTTTCTTAAAGAACAATATAAAACAAAATCATCCGCGTATTGACACATACTCACATTTTTAATCTTATGGAAACAAGTCATTGTGACCACATTAAAAAGTAGGGGGGAAATTGGGTCTCCTTGTGCTAAACCCCTATCCGTATACCTAATAAAATAATTCTGCTGATCAGTTTCATCCTTCATCATAAGGTGCCTTTCGCTTAGAAAACTACATAAATATTGACATATTTTTTGTCCAACTCCTATTTCATCTAAAGTATTAATCAGTACGTCTACTAATACATTATTATAAGCATTCGAAATATCTAAAAAACAAGCTATAGTTGGAACCTTATGCGAAAATCCAACATAGATCTGGCTTACTAATTTAGCTAAACAATCCTGACAGGACTGCCCTCTTCTAAATCCGGAGGTGTACGGAGATAGTAACTTATTTTTTTCTATGTACCATTCAAGTCGTTTCGTCAGCATTGAGTGAAAAATTTTGCACACACAAGACATTAATGAAATTGGTCGTAGTTTAGGACTATTATTAGAGCCATTTTTAGGAATGGGTGTCACCAATATGTCGCGCCATTGGTTTGGAATATCCCCCGTATAAAATATATTATTATATAATTTTAATAAGTACAGCCTACTTCTTGGTGAAAGATGAAAGATTAATGAATATGTTATACCGTCGTTGCCAGGCGCTGTGTCTTTTCGCTTAAAGCAATGAGTCATTTCTTGTACAGAAAAACTGTTATCTAATTCTGCATTATTTGATTTAAAACTGTGAAAGGGCTGCCGACACGTATAATCAGGAGCAAGACTGTGAAGCAATTCGAGTTTTTGTTCATTCGAAACATATGATCGTGAGGAGTGAATTCCCTTAACCCAGCCCATACGTTTCCACATATCGGAGCTGGATGTTTGCTCATCGATACTACTACAATAAGTTTGCCAATTACTTGTTCTGGCCCGCTGTATGGTCGTTATTGTAGTTTCTGCTATTCGTTCAAGGTCCGTTAGGTTATCGGGTGTAGGGTTGCTTCTAAATTTTTTTAGGGCTAGTCTTCGTTGTGCAACAGAATGAGAAAGCTTAGGGGTCCAATAGGACTTAGGTCGAAATTCGCTACTTGGTTTATCACATGCCATTATCAGAGGTATGAACCGATCTGCAGCTCTCTCCACCTGCTTAATAAAGTGGTCATACATGGATTGTACAGCCACAGGCTCAACAGGTTGAAGCAAATAATCCTCTAAGCATTTTGTATACTCTGACCATTTTGCTAACTTAAAATTTCGCTTTTTAGTATTATAAACAGAGTGTGCGTTACTACTGTATTTGTACGAGATCTTCAAAAACAAATGATCGCTCCCTAGACATTCATTCATAACATTCCAATTTAATAAATGCGATAAGTCGGTAGAAACAAATGTCACATCGGGCGAACTTCGTTGAATAATATTATCAACGGAACTAATTCTTGTTACACTACCGTCATTAAGAGAAATGAAGCCGTTATCTAACGCCGAGTCATAGATTTGTATACCTCGCGCGTCAGTCTTACACGACCAGGTAGTGTGATGACCGTTAAAATCTCCTGCTACAATACATTTGCCGGGAACTAATGAAAATACTTGTTCCCAATCGGATATACTCTCTCCTCTTCCCCCTCGGCGGTAGTGTGGATTGAACGTGTTTTTTGTTGTGACACAGTTTACTAAATTTTAATAATATTTTAACATTTATTTTTATCGGGCTGCTACTTATATAAACTCGGACCCTCCTGTTCTATCTTGTGGGAGATTCCATTTAAAGCCGCGGCCATATTGGATTGTGTCGGGCCTCTCGCTCTTGCAATCCCAGGGACCAACGAGCGAATCGCCGAAGAAATCGCCTCGTGCTTGGTTGAAAAATTCATATTTTAAATACTCAGAAAAAGTGAAGCAGCCGGTGAGGTTTGAACCCGGACCATCGTCGCACAACGAGTCCGCGTTTGTAGCCGCTGCGCCGAGCGAACGATTGCGTGAGTGCTCGAAATTACTGTGCTGCCTACGAGTGTCCAACTACGTCACTGCGAGTCGGCTACGCGCTTGCTCGGTTTAAGTGCTACGCTGCTACGGTGCTACGACCGCTAAACCAATCTGCTACGCAGTACATAACACGAACGCAACTTCTGTGATCTACGGTACTCAGCCCTATTGCCGTAATAAAACAGTTACACATAAGTATAGAGCAGTGTTATGAATTCGCCAATGAATAAGTCGGTCTCGGAATCGGAGATTACCATGATGGGAAATGACGATAAAAAAACGCCACCCAATTTTGTATTCCAAAGGGTTAAGAGAAGCCGTGAAGAAATATCTATTGGAGAACAGTTGGAAGATTTTAAGAAAGAAATAAAAGATATGATGGCTCTCTTTCTTACTCAACAGGGAAAAGAGACACAACAAGTTACTGCAACTTTGAAAGAAATACAAAAATCTAACTTAAACATAGAAAATACGATCACTCACCTAATGGCACAAAATCAAGATCTAGAAAAGAAAATGTCTCAGTTAGAAAAGCAGGCCAAGGAAGACCGGAAATACATCACGCTCTTGGAGAATAAAATAGAAGAAATAGAAACGGGAAGTCGTAAAGGCAACTTCGTGATAAAAAACGTGCCAAAACTAGCTGGGGAAACTAAAGAAGAGCTTCTTGATTTGGTTATTAATCTTTCCAAGAGCATTGAATGTTCTATGACTAAAGATGACCTCAAAGACGTGTACAGGGTGCGGGGTAAAAACAATAACCAAAATACTCCAATTGTTGTAGAAACTGGATCCTCATTTCTGAAAAATGAGATACTCAAAATGGGAAGGACTTTTAACAAAAAATATAAGTCTAAGCTTTGCTGCAAACACCTTGGCTTCAAAACACAGGAAGATACTCCTATCTTCCTGTCGGAACATTTAACCCCAAAGGGATCCCGTCTATATTTTTTGGCCAGAGACCTAATAAAAACAGGAGAGTATAAGTACTGCTGGACTGCTTACGGCAAAATTTATATCAAGAAAAATGAGCAGGGACCAACCATTGCCATAAGAAATGAAGAACAAATTCACCAACTTATAGTGAAAACATGACTTCGTACTCTGCACATTTGTTCTCCAGTGTTCTTGTACATTCCCACGATCAACACTTCATTTATTACAAATTCTCCCGCAGCAAGTTATTATTATACTATATTCATAGTTAGAAGGTATCTTTTTAAATTATTTGTACATTGTAAAACTTTATCAAGAACTTACTTACATAATCTCCATACAGACATAACTCATATTCATAACACTATACATTCACATACATCCACTCTCTATGCACCAAACACACAAATTATCATAAAATCCCTCACTTTTCGGAAACAAACTAAACATACATACAGCTTTCAAACGACATACATAACTATCAACACAAACCACCTTAACCAAACATTACACAAATCTATTACTCTTACAAGAAAGTTATATACATATAAAGAATGTTTTTATAAATCAGACATCCATTTATATAAATGTAAAAGCTCGTTTGACTCTGTCCAGCTCGCTTTCAAAAAAAATTCCCGTGGCGGTTGTGACTGGCTTATAACGACTTCAACCTTATTTTCAATTAATCTAGATGAGTAACTCATTACAAACAGTCAATGAAATTGACAATATTGAAATAGCGAGTTCAATCGAATGCGACCCCTCGGATTTTTCAAAACATATACATGTTAAAAGTAATGATTTTACCATCGTTTCACAGAACATAAGGAGCATATATTGCAATTTTGATGACTTGAATGTTTTGTTATCGACTTTTAAGTTTGAGACTGATGTGATAATATTAACAGAATGTAGATTGAATATTGACAAACCAATTCCTCAACTCACAGGCTATCAGGCTTTTATATCAACACGTCAGTTTAATCAAAATGATGGGGTGGTTGTATTCGTAAAACAAACGTTAAAACCAAAAACTCAAGAAGTACAGTTAGCTCAGGCAACATGCCTACAACTGGATATATTAAACCATATTGTTCTGTGTATATATAGATCACCGTCAAACACAAATCTTGATCCTTTTTTGGAATCACTCAGCCTACACTTAGATTCTCTTCCGTCACTAAAAAACATTATATTAGCTGGTGACATAAATATTAACATTAGACCGAAAACCATTGAACCGTCTCACGAACAGAAAAATCGGATGAACTACCTAAATATGCTTTCGACTTATGGTATTTTACCCGGTCATACGTTCCCTACCAGAGAAAAGAACTGCCTAGACCACCTCATGTTGAGGATTCATAAAAGAAAAATATCTGCATCAATTGCCATTTTAAAAACATCTATAACGGATCACTACACTGCCTTTCTATCACTATGTAAAATAAAATCCGGAAATTTTATTAATAAAACAAACGCTACCATCAACTTTGAGCAAGCGCTTAAAGATTTACAAGAAAAAAATCTTTGTGAGTTGCTGTTTTGTAACGATCCTAATTTGTTAATCAGTCGACTGATACAAAAGTTAGCAGACACTATTGAACACAATACTAATATAACAAACATTCCTAGCAGTAGTCGTATAATCAAACCATGGATCACTCCCGGGTTACTGCGCTGCATAAAGAACCGCAATAAATTACAAAAACAATCTCGGTTAGATATTCACAATGAAATTTTAAAAATAACATTTTGTCGGTATAGGAATTATTGCAACAATCTCATAAAGAAACTGAAAAGAAAACATGAAAGAGAGTTACTAGCTAAATCTGTCACTAATACGAAGTTACTTTGGAAAAATATAAAATCAATAACTTACTCAACTAAACCTAAAAACCAAAGCTCTGACCTCTTAAACATCTTGCCGTCTCCAACTGCATCGGTGAATTTTGTTAACACCTATTTTGCCAATATCGGAAAACAGTTAGCTCAGCAAATCCTACCTAGTAAAAATTCTTGTCGACCTAAAACCTTACCTACGCAAACTAATTCCTTTGTGCTCCTGGACACTGACCCCAAGGAAGTGGAAAGTATCCTGATGAGTTTGAAGTCAAACAGTGCAGCAGGATGGGATAATATCTCAACTCGGTTCTTAAAATACATTAGCACGGAAGTCGTTCCTATCATAGCGCACTTGGTAAATCTCTGTTTTAAAAATGGTATCTTTCCGACACCACTCAAACAGTCTGTTATTACTCCTGTACACAAGGGAGGGAACAGTGACGATGTCAACAACTACAGACCTATCTCTGTATTGCCAGCTCTATCTAAAATTGTAGAAAAAATATTAAACATTAGACTACTTAACTATCTTAATAAATATAAAATAATATCGCCTCATCAATTTGGATTTAGACAGGGTGTTTCCACTGAGGACGCAGTCGCTGCACTAAGCTCGCTTGTAACTGACCATCTCGACAAGGGGAAAAAATGTCTAACAGTGTTCCTAGATCTAAAAAAAGCGTTTGACACCGTATCTGTTCCAACCCTTGTGTCGAAGTTAGAAAGAGTTGGAGTAAGAGGAATAGCTCTGAACCTCTTTAAAGATTACCTGGCAAATAGAAAACAGAGAGTTAAAATAGGTGCTTATACCAGTGAGGAGGCAGATGTATCTTTTGGCGTTCCGCAGGGAAGCATTTTAGGCCCTACATTATTTCTGACATACATAAATGATCTGTGTAACCTTAAAGTCGATAACGCAAACATCTTTTCTTACGCCGATGATACAGCTGTGGTTTTCTCTGGAATTGATTGGTCTGACGTGAAACTTAAAGCCGAGTTGGGTATGGCCCAAATTGCCGACTGGCTTAATGATAATGTACTAACACTAAACACAAAGAAAACAAACTATATATGTTTTACAATCTCAAACCAGTCACAACCAGATGATAATTTTTATATTAAAATACATTCTTGTAAAGGAACCGATTTGGTTTGTACATGTCCCCTAATCAACAAAGTACCCCAAACAAAATATTTAGGCATAATTATTGACCAAAGGTTGACTTGGTACTCTCACCTCGAGCACGTAACCGATAGAGTACGAAAATTAGGCTGGATGTTTAAAACTTTGAGACATGTGGTCCCGACAACATATGTTGCTAAACCAGGAGGCCCAAACAGGAATCTGTTAAATGAAGTTTATACTGCCATTGCACAATCGGTTATAGTTTACTGTATACCTGTTTGGGGCGGGGCGGCAAAATCAAAATTTATAGATGTGGAACGCGGCCAAAGGGCTCTCATTAAAATAATGTATTTTAAAAGACGTAGATTTTCAACTAAAACTCTTTACGAGATCAGTGGCCTGCTTAGTGTTAGAAAGTTATATATCACTGCCACACTCCTAAAGAAACACAGGACACTTACTTTTGATAAAGATATTATAGTAAAAAGACGAAAAGATATAATTGCACAAATCCCGCAAACAAGAACAAAATTTGCAGCCATGCAGTATAACATACGCTCAGCTCAGCTTTACAACAGAGTTAACAGAAAGATATACATATACAATAAACAACTACATGATTGTAAAAAAAATATACTAGAATGGATAAAACCACTTTCGTATGAAGACACCGAAGCACTCTTGTAACATGATAACGTACACACATCAAACGCGTGCAATCAAACACACACACATATATACACACACACACATACACACACACACACACATACACACACACACACAAATCCTCATCCATTATACGCCACTCAACTTTTACCTTTAATCGCTCATATATACATTCATAACTTATTAGGAGAATATTAGGATTGTATTGGTAAGAAAATAAAATTGTATTATCTTAATAATTATAAGGAAGAGCGGAGTCTCCTACTACAGGCATTTTTTGCTTAAAAGGAGACTCCAATCAACAACTAATGTAAGAACTATTGTTTTACGGAAATAAATATTTTTGTATTGTATTTTGTATTTGTATACTTGTACGTACCGATGATGGACAGTATATTAGTACGATATTTTCAATGTTATTACAGTTCAAAAGTTTAATGAACATTATTTCTATTCCCGAATTACTAATATTAAGAAAATTTTGTTGTACTTTAATCGACTTATGTGATATTATAGCTATTCCCCCGTATCCGTCAATCCTATCGTTTCTAAAAATATTATAGCCACTTATATTTATATGTGATTCCGGTTCTAACCATGTTTCGGATATTAACGCAATGTGTACTTTATACTGTTGCAATAGAAGTTCGAATTCATTACGTTTAGGTCGCAAGCTACGTGCATTCCACTGTATTATATTGAGTAAAACTATATTATTAGATTTCTTAGCCATTATTAAACATAGATACAACATTTTTCCATAGATGTTCTCCACTCAAAATCTTAAAAAACCACTGACCACATATTTCTATAAAATATTTAACTAGTGTTTTAAATTTAGCGAACCAATTACCGTCTGATAAACATACTTCTCGGATTCTGTTATAAATATTGTACATACTAAATGTTTTTTTTAACTCCTCAGAACCTGGGTCCTTTTCCTTATGTAGATTTGGTGTTTGCTGACTATTGCAACTGTCTTCCAGATTTTTTCTTTGTTGTCGTGGATGTTGTGTTGACGTGTTTACCTCTTGAGACATTCTTTCTTGATCTTTATTTTGATCTACCCTCTTTGTTTGGGAATGTTTTTGTTGACAATCTTCTGCCTCCATCTGATGTACCTCCTTTTCCTTATGAACAAGGGCTTCGGTGATAAGCACATTCCTATATGATCTCTGAGGGGAAGCATGAAGGCTACCTTGCGTTGAGTCATCTTGCGAGTCGGTTGCCGATTGTTGAGTGTTTTCTTCAATATTGTGAAGGCTTTTATCGTTTAATTTTTGTGTTTCTTTGTGTTTTTTAGTATTTAAGTATATTTCAAGGCCTTTCCGATAGTTGCAGTTATTTTCTGTCATGATATTCCTAATATCCTTCTCTTTTAGGAAAACGGGGCATTTTTTAAACAACGCCATATGTGGTCCTTTACAATTCACACAAATGTATTTTTCTATCTCACAATTTGGGTGATTATTACCACACTTGGGACATATTTGTTTCTTACTTGGACACGACTTTGACAGATGACCAAATCTCCAACATACTGAACATTGGGACACTGGGAAAGTATATGGTTCCACTTTAAACCTACAACCGTAACTATATACGTACGGCGGTAAAGTGTTACCCTTAAAGCAAATCCTGATTGTTTCTGAATCTACCCACTCCCCATTATCAGATTGTCTTCTTAGTCTTCTTATTGATATGACGTCATACTCACATGTAACGTTGTCTAAAATTTCTTTTTCTTCCATTTCTAAATCTACTTGTTTAAGGATTCCGTAACATAAGCTAGCCTGGTCTGTCATCTGTACTCTGTATCCTAGATCCGTTAGCTTATCACAGCTGAGTAACTTCGATGCATCTTCCTTGTTATTAAAATAAATCATAACCTTAAACGCATTTTTATACACGATTCTCGTTACATTTTCAATGTTTAGTGAACGTAAAAGTTTTGCCATCCCAAATTGTTTCAATAATATTTCTTTTCCTGTGATTGATACGATTACATGAGGCTTTCCGGCCTCGTCGTTATTCTCGTTTCTTTTGTCGCTATTTGAATTTTGTCGATTAGCCTTTTTATGTCCTCTTCTTACTGTGACAAATCCATCTTCTTCTATTATCTCTTCATCATCCTGTCTACCTCTCTTCTCTGCAAGTCGTTGTTCACTGTTTTTTTTCTTATTCGTCTCTTCAGCGGAAGTTATATCAAGTTGTTGTTCACTCTTTTCATTCGTCCTCCTCACATAATTAGCCAAAATGTTACAAAGTTGTTGTTCACATTCAATTGCTGGTTCCTCCTCCACTGTTTCACCGCCTCTAGAGGCTCGCAAAATCAAATTATTATCTACTTCATCCATTTTTAAGTATCACAATTAACATTGGCATGTATACGTATACGAAAACAACGCGATAGTAACGAACGGTTTAAGCGTACGTGCATACGTCTCAACTGCTCACGCGTCACTGGGATTTCTCTTGAATTGTGGGTGCGTTTACAAACATTTAAACTCACATACACAGACACCCAGACCCGAAACAACTATCTGTAGGCCATACAAATATTTGTTCCGTGCGGGGATCGTACCGGCGACACGCAGCGCAGCAGTCCATTGCTTGAGCCACTCCGCCAACCGTTTCGTCAACTTTATTTTGTAATATATTCATAATCATCAACAGCCTATTAATGTTCCCATTGCTGGGACATAGGCCTCCTCTCTTTGAGAGGGAATGGGGTATAGCCAATAATCTACCATGCGGGCCCAGTGCGGATTGGTAGATGTCACATGTCTTCGAATTTTTTGGTTCTAAGACATGCCGGTTTCCTCACGATGATTTCCTTCAACGTTTTGAGAGCAGCGGTGCTGAAATAAATTATACAAAGTAATGTGCCTGCCTGGGTTCGAACCCACGAGCTACTGTTCGTAAGTCGGGGCCGCCACTACTGGGCCACCGCTGCTCTCAGACCCGTCTCTTGTAATTTATTATGATATTTTAACTACTACATCAACGATTTTAAGCCTATTATTACAAGAAATCCCGTACTTCACGCTACGAAGTTCAATGGAGAGAGACAGCTGGCTAATGGTGCGTACATATCGAGTTAGCAGCGTTTAGCTCACCGTTCATTTGCTTCAAACTTTTCGGCTAAATTGGTGTAAGAAACGTAACAATGTGAGGAAAAATGAAAAAATGAAAAATCCAAATCAAAATCAAAATCAAAACTCATTTATTCAAACTAGGCTGATAATCAGCACTTTTCGAACGTCAAAATTTACTTTACTTTACTTATTTACAAGAGACAGTCCCCCAAAACGCCCCCCCTTCGACACTTCCTAGTGTTTTTGCTGGAAAGAAGAAGTGGCGGAACAAACTCCCCAGCACACGTCTGTCTGTTAGGTTGGTTAGAAGAACCAGACTCGATACAATAGTAAGGCAAGTATAAAAAAGTATATAATAATAATAAAAAAAAGACATAACATATCAGTAAACTAATCTTGGAGAAAGAACATAAATAAATAACAAACATTGTCTTGTGTTCAACTCAGCGACCAACTGTTCTTATCATTTAAGTAGTCGTTAATGGAATAGTACGCTTTTAAACAAAGATTAGATTTTACTTTGGCTTTAAACGCATTAAATGGCAAGTCTAGAAAAGAAGATGGCAGTTTGTTATAAAATGTTATACCAAGCCCGACGAATGAATTATGAACTTTGTGAAGCCGGTGAAAAGGAGCGCGTAGTTTATGCTTATTTCTAGTGTTAAAGTTGTGAATATCACTGTGTTTAGTGTACAGGTGGATATTTTGTTTAATATATAAAATGTTGGCAAAGATGAACTGAGAAGCAACAGTGAGGATACCAATCTCCTTAAAAAAATCTCTAAGAGAAACTCGGGCACCCAGCTGATAAATTGCACGAACCGCTCGCTTCTGCAGAACAAATATATTTTGAATATCAGCAGCTTTGCCCCACAGCAGAATACCGTATGACATAACGCTGTGAAAATAACTGAAGTAGACTAACCGTGCTGTATCAACGTCAGTGAATTGTCTAAGAAAACTCGCTAAGCCATTGGTACCGGCTGTTATTATGTTATATTTTGAAGAAAACCTGACGTTACGTATCGTTACAAACCTGAAAGACTGACAACCAGTCTTACCAAGACGATATATACTCAGTAACTGTTAATAAAACTGGCCAAGTGCAAGTCTGACTTGCACATGAATGGTTCCGTACCATCGTAAGCCCCCTTCAATTTGTATTCTTTCTTATTAAAACGGCATTTTTGTATAAAAATTGTAAAGCGGTTCACAGAATACATCTTCCTACCAAGTTTCAATTGTGTAGTATTGAATATTTTCCGAGTAAAGTGGCTGTGACATACGGACGGACAGACAGACATGACGAATCTATAAGGGTTCCGTTTTTTGCCATTCGGCTACGCAACCCTAAAAATTCAGATGATTGACTTCTGTTTAAAAAGGCGATGATTTACTGTGCTTCAAGAATCCCTTTGTTAATTAAACCAAGTTCCTCGTCTCTATAATAAAAATGCTTCAGTAATTCGCCGAAGGGTTCATGATGCTAAAGAAACAGATGAACTGCTTCTATGGTCGAGTGATCACAAGCATGACTGCTGAGTATGAGGTCCTAAGTTCGATTCACGGATCGGGCAAGGTGTTATTGGGTTTTTCCATCAGGAATCTCTCAGTAGCAACGGAGTCTGGATTTCTGTCCGGTTGATGGCAATTGGCCCTATTTTAAGAGACTTTAAACAAATGTGGGTGGTCTAATGGGTACACCCCTGTCTAACCCTTCGCGGATAACAGGCATAACGTTATGTTATGTTTTATGGATGCTGCGAAAACAAACTGTCAGTTTTAATTTTAGGACTAACAGTATGGTGATGGTACTTACCCGAAATAGTGTTCAGGTCACATCCGGAGTTATTTACTATACGGACCTTGTAGAAACTAGAACAAATTTCCGTGCGTTTAACCATTTTTGTCATACCTATTACTGGAATCAAATTTAACAGCTCACAACTTAGGACCCAGTACTATTGATGACAACAATATCCGTGGTGCTAGGCAACTGGGCTTATCCCAGTTATATACGTCCCTGTGTGCCTATTGGCCTTGTTCTATTCTGTCTCCTGCTGATATGGAGGGAAGTGGAAATTTCTGTTTTTCCTACTCCTCGCTTATTCTTTTCTGATTAATTTCGTTGCGGGATCCAAGACAGTAAAATAATTTCTCTGGGACTTCGTTGAGCTTCATAGTCTCGGCGCTTTTCTTGTGGTCGCCACTGTTGATTCTGGCTTGTCCCAAAAAAAAAGCTACCGAAACGTGAGTCACAATATAGGACACAAAATTAGTTCCAAAAGCCTCTTATTTCTAGATTTACATGAAAACGTGTGAAGTCAAAGTCCTGTAAATAATCCCTAATGCTCCATACACTTAGGTACTGGTAGTCGTTAAGTTGAATAGGAAACGTTATCATTTACTCTGAGGGACTTTGCCTGCGGGAATAAAAAGTGGCGCGGTTGTATGAAGTAGGTAGGTCTCTTGAGGTTCGTGTCATTAGTGTTTTAGGGTTAGGTTTGCTTGAATAGGGGTTCGAACTGGAGCAGTTATTGGTAAAAAATGGGCGTGTTTTTCTGCTGAGTTCAACGAGCTTTTGACGTCATGACATTTTTAGATATGAACAAAAACTTATAGGTTTTAAAGAATTGTGTAGTAAATGATCTAATACCTTTAAATTTTGTTATCACACTAATATTATAAAGCCGAAAGTTTGTGAGTGTGTATGTTTGTTACTTCTTCACGTAAAAACTACTGAACGGATTTGGATAAAATTTGGTACACAGATAGTTAATAATCTGGATCAACACATATCAGAGTTTTTATCCCGATTTTATCTTCTTGTGGGATAGTTTTCGAGTTGTAGCGGGTGAAGCCGCAAGCAACAGCTAGTCGTAAAAAAATATTTCATCAATGTTTGAATTTTTTTGTAATATTGTCACCCAAACACCCCGCTACGCCTGTAATCCCGGAAGGGATAGACAGAGGTGCACCTAGTACACCCACAAGACCCACATTACACCAGTTATGTTTAAATGCCATGTTATAGAGGTCGAGTCTAGTCTCTGTACAGGGGGTGCTGCCGAGGAGATGCTGATGATTCACGTTTAACAACTCTAACATCAGTTTCTGCTGGCAAACAGCTGTGTTCTGCTTAAGTGCTACTGTTATTTTAGCTGATAGACCAACAAAATTACACCTTTTTTATCATTACAGCCAAAATCAGCAGTTTTTCCAGCCTATTTACCACAAAAATACTACTTCCCCAAAAATCCCAACTATAAATTAACTAGACCCATTAACCTGTTCACGTCATTGATTACATTTACTCTCACGACATTACCTGCTACGCACAACATTTGTTTTTGAGCTGAGAAAGTTATTGGTTCCTAATGTAGGAGACAGGTATAAACCAGGATAAGTCAAGGTTAATCTGCTACGTAAAAATAGACAAGAGACTATAGACTTTCTTGAATTTCTCAGAGTTGCTGAAATGTTTTCTGGCCCAGAAAATGTGACTCTCTGACCAAATGGAGATAAATTAGACAGATTTTGGTTACTAGATGTCTGTCATGTGTGACAAAATAAATGATTGATTGATTATTCATAAATGTTCTAACCAATACAACCTCCCTTTTGCAGTGCATGAATCCAGCTTTTTCCTTTTATCTTCACTAGTTCGTTATTTCTCCTACTTTCGGAGCACCAATTCTTTCTCAAGTGTGTTTGCTATGTGTCTCCACAGTCCTGAAACCTATGTATTTGACGATCTTTTGATTGCATCAGCCAGTGGAGTTCGCATAGCTGAATTTTGAGTTTAGTTTTCCATCGGCATGTTAAGAAGAATTCTTTATCCATAGAGAAGTACGGTATCCCAGTCGTGGGAACATTATAGAGTGATGCTAAAAGAAAGATATGTTAGTGTCAATATTTTTAGCTTTCATGTAGATCGTACTTCACTAAAAATCTGCAAAAAATTAAATTAAGTAAAAATTAGACTGAAAAGCGGTTTAATAAGCCGATGTATAATAAACCGATGTATAAAAAACCGATGTATAATGAAGAAGAATGTTTCTCTCTATGATTAGTGTGACTAAACCTCACGTAAAACAGAATTCTAGTGTACAAATGAAAGTGTTTGTAGAGGAAAAATTGTGAGCGACGCATTGAAATAAAACCACGTTGAAAAATACATTTCATTTCTTTAGAATTCCGTTGCTAGCGAGTTTTGATGAAAAAAGTATTTTTACTCTTTCATCTATTTTTAAATCGCAGCTAACAGTATGAACGAAGGTTTTTTCAAATGCATCAAACGTGTCAGAATTTTATACGTAGGTAACTATTTCGTATAAATATACTTATTTTTAAATTATTGGTCAGGACGCCTTCTGACCAATAATAATAAAGCAACTTGAATAATGGGTTTTATTTAAATTGCACAAGTGTCTTGTGTTGTATGTTAAATTAAATGGGCCACTGAATTTACTAAGCTGAAGCATTTATCTACCTTAGCACATTTAGCTGGTATTTAGCAAACAGCGTTTGGAAGAAAACTTCATTGTTGTATTTAGTACTTATTTATTAAATGATTAAAGGTGTGGTGAAACTGACAAGACCGGACTACGGAGTAGTTTTGGACTTTTATAGATATTTCAGCATATTAACCGTCCAAGTCCGATTCGTAAAGTTTGACCGCACCTGAAAAAATGACAATGATAAAATGACATATAAACAAAAAAAAATTAATTCTAAAATCGAACACGTCAAATCCGCGCGGTGAAAAATTAAAAAAAAAGAACATCGCACAAATTGCATTATAATGGCGGTGGGCCATAAGCCGGCCAATGAGCGTGTTTGGAAATCAGCTGTTGAGGAAATCGCGTGTTGCCGCACTGCGACGGGCGATCGATCGCGACCGCGGCCGCTAGCACGCACTGCCCATTACGGCCGGAGGCATACGGCTACCTCCGTAAATCGGTCGGGTTATGTGTCTTAGACAAGGAACTGAAGAGATCAGACGGAGCTTTGATTTTTGTAGATAAAAATCTGTGGTAATTAGTTGTCTTGACGATTATTTTTATTTGGTTTTTTTTATTGCATATTATCAAGTGATGGTATTTTTTTAAAGAATACTACGTATTTTACATATCTATCATTTTTGAACAATTTATTTGAATTTTATGACATTAATAAGCACGTGTTGTTAACACACATGTTGTAGCAAACCACAAACAAACATATTCGCCACCGAAAAATGACAAAATTTGCTTCCCTTGCATCGTACAGTCGCATATTTGGATACCATAGTTGTTTCCGCTTCCGTTGTCACCCGAAGTTTTTCCTGTATGAAACAGCCAAACAACCGGTTTCATCACAAAGTCCATTCACTTTTAATTTACCTCAGAGTCTGCATCTGTTAAAATTATAATGTTTTTATTCTGTTGTTTGGAATGCCAGAAAACATGTCAGTTTACAGTGGTCATAATTAAAATAAGTTCGATCTTGAATTGCTGATGTCAGAAGCTGTAAAAAGAAAGTAGTAAATCTCAGTTACTGAGATTTAAGGGTAGTTCTTCGAAGTTCGATTCTTTGACTGATTCTTAGGGTCAAAATATAATTTTACTTTCAGCATTGTTACACATATTCATATTAAAATAGGTAGGTATATCAAATAATATATATTTGAAAGAGGCACTCGTTTTTATAAAGTAGTTATCAAGATTTCGACGTTCAAATAATTTGTGCCCAAATGAATCAGAATTTGTTACAGATCAATCAGCTACACAAATAAAAATGAAAAATTTTGTGTAGATGGGCTCTGTATTAACAAAATAATCATATTTTAACAACAAAAATCATCTTTTTTATGAAAACAATTATTATGAGTAATGGAAAAGCGAGAATATTGATAATTAACAGAAATAACTATTGCTAATATTTGTACCTAGTACAAAAATTCTGTAAGGTACTAGAATATTATAATAATTGCTACCTACATGATAATATTATTCTCTATTCTCATTGTAATACTCTCTGTTTATTTTTTTTCGTGCACAACTCACCAGTCCTATTCATTACTTTAAACCTATGCAGCAAATATTTGAATAACCCTTTCCTTGCAGTCGGGTAAAAATACCATTTGTCTGAAACAAACGGTATTTTTACCCGACTACCCCCTAGGTACCTATATAGATAAATTGTAAAAAAAAATACATGCCGTTTTGTTAGTTGGTTACAGAAATATACGCACAGACATCGAAAATTTTGCCTCTGAAGAACTAGGTGCCATAAGTATAAAGAGGTAACCTTTGAAAACTCAGGTTAGCCAATTTAATAACTGGCGGTAAATCATATCTATGAAAGGACTATCTGTTTTATTTTATAATCTATGGCTCATACAAATTCAAATTTGGAAGGCGCTCGGAATGGCGACTTGGCGCGGTAGAAGTTAATTGGGCTCTTTATATGGGAACGATTGTTTCTTCTAGTTTGTTTTTGGTTGTAATTTATACTTCTCTTATTGTTTTTGGGTTTGTTTCTTATTTCAGAGGTCGGTAGAGGTCAGAGTTAATAAGTCAGAGTAATAATATTTTCTAAAAGTAATAGTAATGTAAGTGGTTTATATTTTTAGTCTTGATTGTTATGGACGTTTACATTTACCGATGTTTTGATAAAAATGTGACATCATACATGATTGTGGTATAAATCGGATCAATCAACACACAGTGTGGACAGTTTTAACCATTTTTATTAATGTTAATATTATTTCATTAATAAATGCCAAAGGAACTCTCTGCCGCACTCAGAGAGCTTTAATGATTACTTAGGCCATCCATTAGTAAAGGTTTTGACAGTCTTGTCATACAAAAGTTTTTTTTTTCCCCTCACTACGAATTTGTTCTGTATCGTGGGTGCGTTCACAAACATTTAAACTCACATACACAATTACCCAGACCCGTAACAACTATCTGTAGACCATATAAATATTTGTTCCGTGCGGGGATCAACCCGCGACACGCAACGCAGCAGCCCATTACCTGAGCCACTGCGCCAACCGTGTCGTCAGTATTTCACGTTCGACACATAGGTACACCATGACCTAGGCTACGTAGGATACATATTACCACGGAAAAACCTTCTATGCACAATGCGGAATGTTGCAAAAATGTTCTTTCGTCAACCAGTAGGTACCTATTCTGGGGAGGTACGGCAAAAGAGTATATCATAGCCATGGCTACGTAGGAAAATTGAATGATCGGTTGGTTTTATAGTTTTTCTATGAAATATGATGTGATAAGAAAGTTTAAGTACGGTAGCTGTAGTTAAATGAGATTGATCTGGAGATATGAAAAACATGATCAAAATAATCATAATTTTAGCTGAGAAAAATATTTAATCACCACAGTTCTCTTAAAGAGGCGGTGGAAAACATATTGAAGTAACTGGGATGTCCTGCAACTGAAAATTCGAAAACATTTGGTATCTGAAAATCCGTAATCTGGTGAGTTTGCTTGTGGAACGACCTCATCCACCTTTGTCACAGCAAGAAGGCCTGGTTCCCACCAGTGGACTCGCCTGTAGCTCGGATGTAAATTCTGCCTCGAATGCAATAGTAAAGTTTCTCCATTTATATCAATTTAATAACCGTGAACATCCTCAAACTAGAAAAAAAATGCTTGGAAACAGTTTGAGGAATGATAAATTACTTCATTAGCAGACTTTTTCTAAAACGACAAAAAAATAAGTAATAGTTGACCTTTAACCTGCAAAATATCACAGTAACCCTTAGCTTGACAAAACAAAGTACTCTTTACACAATGAATGCACTCCCCAAGGAAATAAACTCTACAAAGTAGGTACTGAAAATGTAAAATGTATGCAATAGTTTAACTTCACGAGGGTTATGCAACCCTGGTACACAAATGCTGCATTTGTATTACTTGGAGTGATGCGACGTATTTTAGGTAGATCCGAATTGATGTGGATAGGAACTGCGGTAGTGGTATATTTTTATTAGCCAATTTTTCAATGCTTTTAGGAGACAATCTTGGATTACTTTGTCTCTTAGATGACTACCTATTGTGTTGCTCTGATTTGCAAGGGTTCAGTACTGTGGAGATTGACGCATTGAGCTAAAAAGGCTAACAAGAGGTAATCTTTGTCAAAGTCTTTCGTGTATCTACAAGCAACGATAGGATTCACATAATTATACGTTATTTTTACATCAGCAACTGTACAGCATCTTGAAAACTATAGCTGAGGATGTACGTGCACCTGCGTTGAGGCAAGTCGTTCGTCTGGTGGCCTCTAGGGAGGTATCTCCCTATTGGTTATCTTGACGGTGCGTGATGTCACAGCGCAGGGGTATTCATTTATTTTGTGTACTTAAAGGATGTATGTGATTGTCTTTTTTGATATTGCATGAACCTTTGGATTTGAGTTGTCCTAATATAAATAAATTTGAATTTGAATTTGTAAGTTGTTTAATCCGTTTCGTGGTATGAACATGTGATGCGGAAGAATCTGGAAAATGTGGAGAATGAATATAGGTCGGTATAATTTAGAGAGATACCAAAGAAACGATTAATAGATTGTGTGAAGGATGATATGGCAGGAATTAGGTTACTGCTGCGATTGAGAGCAGTAGTGGCCCAGTGGTAGCGGCCCCGACTTACGAACAGTTGGTCGTGTGTTCGAACCCAGGCAGGCACATTACTTTGTGTAATTTATTTCATCACCACTGCTCTCAAAACAGTGAAGGAAATATCGTGAGGAAACCGGCATTTCTTTGAACCAAAAATTCGAAGATAATTATGTGACATCTACCAATCCGCACTGGGCCCGCGTGGTGGATTAAAGCCCATCCTTCTCCTAGAGAGGAGGCCTGAGTCCCTGCAGTGGGAACAAAATAGTCTGATGATGATGATGATGATAAGAAGACATGCTGCGCCGACCCCAAAAAACTGAGAAAATAGGCAAGAGAATGACATTAGCCCGTATGTTTATTTATTCAGTGGTATGAACTCATAAAATGCATTTTAATAATGCTGCAGTTACCATAATACTTTCCAAACAAATCATCATTTAATGAAACGATAAATTAAAACACTATCAAAACAAACAGCGACAAAATATATTGTCACCCCAATAAACCGTTCAAATCGATAAAAATTAATTCATATCCAATGCGAGAGGCGTGAATTTTCAAATGAGTATTCGAGTATAATATTATACTCGTACAATATTCCGAATTCAGCTCGCAAACTGTGGATGATGAGGCGAAATCAAATGGATGCGTTAATTTGATTGTTGAATGTTTACGGATGAGTGTGGTGTGTATAAATGTATGATGGTCAATGGCTACATCATTTAGAAATTGGGCATGTTTGGTGTAATCAGGCTTGTTGATTGGTTGTTGAATATTTTACGCTATTTATGATATCTTTGTTTTTGCGATTTTGGTGAATGTCTAAAAGTGTGCAAATACTGTATCTCATGTGTATGTGAAATATAACCTTTATGGGACAAAATCGCGATTTAATACAACTTGTATAAATTGGTGAAGAAATATAAAGCAGTTCTATGAGTGCCGCTGAACACTGAAAACGGAATTCCCAATATTTCGGCGATGTTGCAAGCACCATAAAAAATACCGACTGAATTTACTGATACTGTTAGCCTGTGTCATCCCACTGCTGGACAAAGGCCTTCCCCCATGATTTCCAAATTTTGCGATCCAGGGCCAATGTGGACCACTGGTCGTTGGTTCTGTCCAGCTCATCCCGCCATCTCCTACGAGGTCTACCACGTCGCCTTCTGGCTGTGTCGGGGTTCCACAACGTGGTTGTTTTGGCTCAGAGCTCCATGGGCATACGGCAGACATGGCCAACCAAGTCCCACTTCAGCTTAGCGGCTTTTGAGCAACGTCAGTGATTTGTGTTTTGGAGCGCAGTGTGGTGTTGCGTATACGGTCGATTAGATTAACGCCTAGGATACTACGCTCCATTGCACTTTAAGCTTTGACTTTCGTATGTTTGTCGAAGACCAAGTCTGAGATCCATATTTATGTCAAAATGAGAAGAATGCACATGTCCATGGTTTTACTCTTGAGTGACAGAAGAAGATCGCCTATCATAAGCTTTTTCATGGACCAGTAGCTCTTCCAGGAATTTCGGTTCATCTTAAGACTTTAAGTTAAGTTACTTTTAGAAAAATTGCTCGTAACAATATTGAATTAACCGTACTACACACATACCAACACTACTGTGCCTGAATGTAACACCTTTTTGTATATTTTTTTATTAAATCAATTATTCTTATTCTTACCTATATGTCAGATACTAGTGACTAACTGTTTAAGGGTTGAACCTCATCTATCTAGCAGTATGGAGAAGTGTGTTTCTGTGCAATTGTGGTGCAACCACTCAATTCAATGTCGGATCGGAGCTTGATCCTAGTTTTTGACAGAGGTGAGGCTCCAATAATTTATTTTGCGCATTGCAGTGTGTCCCTGAATGAAAGCAAGCTTGAAACCTCTGATTACAACCCAAGATGTTTCTTTATTTGTCAATTATTAACGTTGAATAAAAATTGGCAAAAATATATTAGAAGAAATACGTATAAAACTAGTAATTTCCTATCTCAATATTAAAATTTGTTTTGGCAGTGACCAAAACAAATCAAACCAAAATTTTTTAATTTTTTTTTTAAGAAAAAAAATCCTGGAGTGTTATTTCCCTACAGCATACATTCATTATTTGACATTTAAAAGTATTTTTGGCTTCACAAGAGTTCACCCGGCTTCAGGAGTTAAGGACAAAACCTAACACGGTAAACAAAAAGTGTTCTATGACCTAACTCATGATGAGTTAGGTTATAGCCCAAATACTGTTCCATCTGCCTGATTTCTAACATTACTGAAATCCATTCCGCCGGCAAGGTGACAGAAACACAGAGCTACTTTATTTTACCTTACTCACATTTATAATTCAGTGTGGATTTGTAAGTACTTTCACTAAAATACGAGTATTTTCTCTCACGTAAAACTAGTAACTAAATAACAATGATCCGCAACACGCCATTTGATTTTATTTAGCTGATAACATACTCAATCCATTTTCTAAAAAACTTCAGCTTGCATACGTTATTATAACGCATTCTTCACACGACCATAAAACGGCAAATGTGGAACTAGGAAAAGGTAATGTCTTTCCCAACACTTTAACATTGTGCCTGCAATCCCCCTTTACGGTTATGTAGAGGTGTAACCTACGAGTTAGTACACCCACATTTCAGCAGTATGTTTATAAGTCCCATGTAATAGGGGGCGGACCTGTTGCCATCAACCAGGCATTCAGACTCCGAATTCCAGATGGAAAAACCCTAATACACTTTACCTGACTGGGAATTGAACCCAGGGCCTCATGCATCCCGCCGGGGCTGCGGGTAGTTCACAAGTTACCGCGGCCTCGACATATAGGGCTAAGAAGGAACATGGTCGGTTTTTAATAAGTAGAAGTCTGACACTCCTTTCGGTCTGCCCAAGAGCGGGAGGCGTTATTTGATGATTTTCCACCCGCCAAAAATCAAAGGGCCTCATGCATCTTTCCCATCAGTTGAAGAACAAATCCCTTAGTTACAGAAAACAATTCTAACTTCAAAATATAACTTTTCTCGTCATAAAAACCCACTGGGATGGAATTGAACCTTTTCTTCGCAGGAAAAATGGTGCACGAAAAAAAGGAAATCAATTTTCTCCCACTAACCGCACCCTACCAACCGAAGGCCTACCGCAATACCGACCTCGTTAGGCAAAGTTGTAGAGGAACCATTACACTCACTGGCGCAGATTTCCATATTCGCGTCGCTCGCTCAGCCGTAACGCGTGTTTAATTATCTGTGCCACCACAGATTATGAAGAAAAATAGTTATACCGTAGATTGACGATGCTATAGATTCGCTGTTAGCGTAAATGACTATGAATAAATGAGATAAAGTGCTGTGTGTGTCAGTGGCGCTTTTGATAATAAATGTTTGTCTGTGGAAAATAAGATGGCGGCGTTAGTTCCCTTTTAGGCCGCGCGTGAAATTAGCCATGTTTAACTGTAGCGATAGTCGTGGATTGTGTTGAAATCTGGTTCTATCGGAATTAGGGTTTAGTAACACTTTTCATAGAAATCATACCGAGGCAGTTATGGAGAAAGACAGTAAACTTTAATCTCGTTTACTCTGTATATAGGTATAGGTATTACTGGATTATATAAAGTTTTACAACAACAGCGCATCCGGAAAAAATCTAATACGGAATGCGGACTGACTTCGGAGCATGAGGTCGTAGCTTCGATTCGCGGGTATGCCACATTGTTATTGCAGCCGCGGAGCCTTTGTGCACGCATGATAAAAATAGGCTCGCCCTCAATACAGATACATAGGACTTATTGATTGGTGAAGTGTGAGTATACTATTAGATATACTTACGATATGATATATTTTTCATACATTTCATGTGCCTTGTCTATACCATTATCTGTCTAACGAGTAAATCCGATGAAAATATGCGATCTGTTATCTATGGTCGTTCATTATTCGGATGACAGCGCGGGAGTATTATCAAACAGATTTAAATTGAGTTTTTCCAATATTTAAATTAATTGTAATCTGAAATGCAGTTGTTTGTTGATTGGAGGTGAATCGGAATGGGTCAGTTAATTTTTATAGGTGTGCGTGAACAGTATACGTAGTTTTTAATTTTGCTGGCTGTATAAAATTGCAAAGTGTGCGACGTTGCTTTCGTTGAAAGTATTTATTGAAACTTCATTTACAATAGTGGTAGATCATCTGTGCATGATGATGTTTGGTTTGACACACAAAAATGGCAGTTTTTAAATGACATCTGTTGTTCGTATTTTTAAACTCGGTAAACCGAACAACTATTTCTCACAGAATACCCATGCCTGTTCAATTATCAAGTCTTTAAGGATTCTTATAAAAGCAAATCATTTATTTGCTTACAGGGTTTTGTAAGGATAATACACCAATAGACATATTATACTTAACCCAAAATCTTGAAACGAAATCAAAGTTTACCAGGTACCATGGGATGACTTTTTAACATAATGTAATTTTTTTACAAATTCAAACACTCTCATTGCAGTCTTTACATTTGTTCACTTTTTGACAAGTTCACATGTTTTAACTTCACCGACACTGTAACTAGGACACCTCCCCACACTTTAATATCTGCCTACCTAGTTTCTAGTTTTCGGGGACATTAATGAGATTCAAGACGTCTTCGTCTCGGCGGCATTGTGACAAGTACTTGTAAATTTTCACAAGTCACAGCCGCGACGGGATGCTGGTGTAACGAGAACTGACAAGAATTTTAATCTAGTTTGGTGAAGTTATAGAATAGACTTATCTGATGGATAATGTGAAGAGTGAAAGTCGGCATGATTTTAAGTTAAAAACAAGTTGTTTTTTAGCTTTCTGAATTGGTTTTGGTTGGGTTGAAATGTCTTCTGACCAGCCAGCATATATATTTTTTTTTGTATATCGGGAAAAAAATATTTCATTTGAGAGATCCCGTTGCTTGCGCTGCTTAAACGGTTTTATGTAACACAAATGTCACGTATGATGGAATTGTTCATCTTTAAAACTTCTACAAAAAAGTCCGCGACAGCATAATATATATCTATCTATCTAATAAGATTGACTCACTGTTACCATTTTTTACTATTGAAATATTAGGTTAAATAGAATTATTTTTTGCTAAGCTTATTTTACCCATTTGGAGTTAATTCTAAATAAATGTGTTTGTTAAAATGGAAATTTAATATAGTTAATACTGCGACCTCCTATGGGAAGCCTGGTTGTCAGACTATTGGGCTTATGACTACCTATATCGACTATCATAGAGCAGATAGCATAATTACAATAAGGTGTTGCCAGTGGCTTCGCCCGCTACAAGTCGAACATTATCCCACGGAAATATATAAAACCGGGATAAAAACTTTTTTGTGTGTTAATCCCGGTTATAAACTATCTGTGTACCAAATTTGATCCAAATTCGTTCAGTAGTTTTTGCGTGAAAGAGTAACAAGTAGGATTAACTAGTGCATGCCTACACAATGCATATAACTTATATAAACTGAACACTACCCAATAAATCAGTCCTAAGACCGTATTATTGTATGATACTCAGCAATAAAGCAATCAATCTCAATATGGAATAACCCTATTAAATGGGTCTTCAATAGAGTTTTCCAGTAACAACTGGATGAGAGTTTATATTAAAGAGGCCTATATCCAGCAGTGGATTGCAATAGGCTGATGATGATGATGATGATGACTTAAAACTAGTAAGTAAATACCCTGTTAGGGCGCTGCAAGATAACTTAGGTAAAACTAATAATATAACAGAGTCTATTAGCTTACTTATTTTATATCACGTAGATTAGGAACTTATCAACAATCAAACTATTACATTAGTTTAACTTATAACTAATTTTAATACTAATCTTACAGACATTCAAACCACCCATCTTCATTGGCAAAAGAAGTATTAAGACAAAATACATTGTCAGTTATTAAACACAATACTCATAGTTTTCAATTAAATGATAGTTTATAGTTATTTCAGTTACCATTAATGGTTAGAAGTCAATGTACTCAGTATTCGCGACACGCTAGTTCGAAATAGCTTGGTAGTACAGGCAGTAAAATAAATTAGTGTACAGGCAATTGCACTACCTACTTTTAACTAGTAGCAGCTACTGTGCTTGTCCTAAGTGATTGAGTTTTGAAAATAACTTTCCTAAGTGTGTCTTAATTAAAAAAAAAGCTTATATATCATCATCTTATTCAGATTAAAACCAAGACTTAATTGTGTAAAGCAACATACCTAGCTGGTCCGGAGGAAGGTGATGGCATTCGTGATACAGGGCAAACCTAGTACGAGTACCAAAGCACTCCTTTGACACTTAAGTGCACATTAACTTTAGGCTAATTTATTTTTAAGGAAAAATTATCTACCTACCCTTTTTTTTGGGGGGTGGTTAATCATCAAATAATCCCTCACGCTCTTGGGCAGAGCGAAAGGGAGTATCAGACTTCTACTGACTAAAAACCACCCATGTTCCTTCTTAGCCCTTTATGTCGAGGCCGCGGTATCTCTTACAATATTCCCGCAGCCCCGACGGGACCCTTGCCCATAGGTACTTGGGGTTGGTGCAACACGTATTTTTCTTCCATTCTCTTCTGACATTCGTCACGTACTACTTTACCTGTCATATTCCTCACATATTTCGTCCATCTTTTCCTTGGTTTTCCTGTCCAGCTCCATACATATTTTTTTTAACATTCATCACTAATTTAGTCATGTGTGATTCGTCCCTCCTCATTACACACAATATTTCCATACCAAGACAGTCGATTCCTTTTCAACTTTTCATTAATAGGCAGTAACTAAATATAAGTAAATGCCTGGGACATTATAAAATCCCAGACATTTTGAATTGTCAGGGAGTCAGCTAGTAAGTCAGAATTGCCCGTATACCGAACTGTTTTACCATCTGTACGTGGAGCGGTGACCTGGAAGTGTCTGTTTGTGCCTATGTGCTAGTATTAGCGCTAAACTCGGAGCTAGGTCGATTGGTTCCGATTGAATTAGGAGCGGCTCGTATTAGAAGCCCTACTTCCAACTTGAGCGCCTAATTCATGAAATTTCATGGATAAGCTAGGTTTTGGCTTCGGATTTGTCTGCTTTTGGTATAAACGTATCAGTTGACGATACAAATCCTTGTCTTTTTCGTGTTTCTTAGAACAACTTGAATATCGTTTTTCGCACCAAGTATTTTGCATGATTTTTACATTTCCTCATACAAGAAATGTCTGATTACTTAGCACAACATCACGTCTCTAATACCCAAATGGTCGAGCAGAGTTATACCCATACTTTGCCTAGTATACTAAAATATTGTCTTTATGTGTGGGTTGATGTGGACTTTATATCCCCTAAAATATGTTTTTTTTTGTGGGTGAACACATTGTCATCGACCAATGTTTGATTGGCCTGTTGGTCTAGTGGTTAGTGACCCTAACTGCTATGCTGGAGGTCGTGGGTTCGATTCCCACCCAGGACAAATGTTTGTGTGATGAGCACGATCATTTGTTCTGTGTCTGGGTGTAATTTATCTATAATATGTATGTATTTAGAAATATATAAGTATGTTTATCAGTTGTCTAGTGCCCATAACACAAGCTCTGCTTAGCTTGGGACTAGATGGCGTTGTGTGATAGTTGTGGAATATTATTATTATTATTATTAATGTCCGATTAGTAAGTAAGTACCCGTGGAGTCCTGACTGTTCTTCTCCAAAGGGGTGTAAAAGTAGCCTTAACGCAAACGAAAAGCACTTGTTCGCCCCACCACTGCGTTTTTTTTTTGTTCTAGGAATCCTGGGAATCCCCGGGGTAGTTACGAAGATATTGGGGGTCAAAGTTCCAAATTTTTCACAGCTGTTTTTGTAAATACCAGTTTTTCAGGTTATAACTTTACTTAAATTACTTTCATGACCCCTTTACTATTCAAAGCACCCACTTGCACAATGTTTCAAGAGTGCAACATTGAGTTTTACCGTAAAATTTAATTTTTGACCCCAAAAAAGTAAAAATGTTTGCTTAGTTCGATGTACAGAACGCTTGGTTCACGGATGTGTGAGGGGTTCATTTATACCCCCCTGTATGTAAGAAATATGACGATTAATAATGATTTTTATTTGAGTTACTTTCAATATCATAAGCAATCACTTACTTCATTCACGGATAATAAACAAAGTAGATAAAGTTTTATTTCTAAAGATACAGGTTTATACACAAAGGTTACCTGTAGTAATAGCTCTGAGGTTGCACGCATGATTGGTTAATGTACTAGAAGCGACCGTCTTCATACCTCGGGGCTTCTTGTTAAGCATATGAGTTTACCTATATAGACGGCGTATTCCTACGCCTACCCTTTTTTACTTCATTGATCAATTGGTTTATAATATTACAGGTTTTGGTTAGACTTGGTTAAATTAAGGGAATACGAAACGTCACTCTCGTCAAGTGTTTGTTGTATGAAATCGGTCTGAGCTGCAGCTATCCCCATTGCACTCTACGGGGTAGGCTTGACGCAGCGCGAGTGCAACAATCTTCAATTACCTGTTTTTCTAATTCCTCGCAGGCCCTGTTCCTGCCTGCTCTCTTAATTATAATCTACTCCGTTATACACATACTCTAAACTAATATTATAAACTCGAAAGTAACTCTGTATTTTTGTCTGTTATCTTCTGTAGGTAATCGGAACGGAGTTTTGGAAAATATACTTACGGGAAATCTAGACCTTACTAAGGATTTTTTTGGCGGGTGGAAAATCATCAAATAATCCCTCCCGCTCTTTGGCAGAGCGAAAGAGAGTGTCAGACTTCTACTGACTAAAAACCACCCATGTTCCTTCTTAGCCCTATGATAATACTTTACACTAACACCTCAGATCATAGAAACAACGGACTAACACAAATGTTATTAGTATGTGTGGATAAGGTTGAAAATAAATGTTTTCTATTTTATTCCACTAGTATATTTCGACCTAATGTAAATCTTAGTTTTGTATAAAAATGTATTTCAGACCAGGTCCAAAATTATTTCTAGTGAGCTACTTGTTCATTTTCTGGTGTAAAGAACAGCCACTATACAACATATTTGATACTTATTCTCAAAAATATTGACCAAACAATTGGTACCTACACTAAAAACTCGCTTCTACCGACTTCCCGAACTCCTAGTACACCCTATCAAGTGTTCGCGACCTTAATAGTTCGTCTGCTAGATATTTTTTGCCGACATGTCACAGACAGGATTAGAGGCGTCGACCGTGGTCTCCAAGTGTCACACGACCGTGTAAAAGAAGCCCAGTTTTTGCGAGCAGGTCGCGTTAATGGTCATGCCTCGGATTTACGCCCTTTTTGTGACGCTAAGTGATATTAAACTTGGTATCAGTGAGTTTTGAGGTTTCTGGTAGGTAATAAGGTCGTATTTATCATGCTGTCACTTACAGTTGGCCAGTGATAGGGTTTTGTAGGAAATGTTTAGAGCTGATGTAAAACGTTTTACTGTGTTTAAATTGGTTTAAAAGTGAACCAAGATAATAATATATACTGTAAAAGAAAATCAACGAGGAAAAAGGAAATAATGCGAGCCCTTTAACACAAACAAACTGACGTTCTTTCATCAGTAATGTTAATGATGAATGATGAGTGGGGCGTAATATGGCGAGGTTTGTATAGACTACCGAAATTCTAAGCCAATCCCAATGGAAATCGCTGTTGAAATACGATATACTTTGATATCCTATGATCTGTTCATCGTCATCATCAGCCTATAATGTTCTTACTGAAGGGACTCAGGCTTCCTCTCTTTGAGAGGGAATGGGCTATAATCTATCACACGGGCCCAGTGCGGATTGGTAGATGGCACGTCTTCGAATTTTTTGGTTCTAAGTCATGCCGGTTTCCTCGCGATGTTTTCCTTCACCGTTTTGAGAGCAGCGATGATTAAATGAATTACAAAAATTAATGCCTGCCTAGTTTCGAACCCACGATCTACTGTTCGTGAGTCGGGGCCGCCAGCGCTGGGCCACCGCTGCTTTGCTGATATGTTTAAGTCGTATGTAATAAGAAGCGAGACTATTGCCACGAACCAGGCTCAAATCCGGACTATGTCTGGTATTGAGAAATTCCTGACTCGGGAATCGAAGCCAAGTCCTCATGGTCAGGACAAGACCAAAACCAGTCCGATCAAGTCCAGTAAAAACTATAATTTAGTAATTATGAAGAATTATTATCGCCCTAACCATTATACCTGATAACTATTAACATGAATACACATAATTACGATCCTATTAAGGGTCAACAACATCGACAACTACCAAGATAATCACATAGTGACATGTTTTCAAACCACATCTCTAGTCTAGAGAAAAGCTAAGACCTAGGTGAGAACGTATTAAATTAGTAGTATAAAAGTATTTTTCAACCCACTTGCTCATAAAATATGTGGCTCTAACTTCACCGCAATTAGGCATATAATGACTCTTGTAATTAAACTGTTACTTTTTCATTACTATTACTCACAAGTGAATTATAGGTTTTATTTTTATTGGTTTAGTTACTTTGTTCTTGAAAAAGTTTCGATACAAAAAGATCGTGTTCACCAATATTACACACTTGTACCATAATGTACTAATATCCCCTCCAGATATATTAATATACTTTTATATTACTAATACATTGCACTGCCTCGCTGCCTGGTCCAGTGGTCACAAGAGCGACAGCTGACCATGAGGTCCAGGGTTCGATTCCCGGGTCCGATAAAGAGTCATTGGGTTTTTAAATCAGGAATTTCTCAGTAGCAGCCACCGAGTCTGGATTTGTACCCAGTTAATGGCAATACGTTCTTCCCCTATTACATGGAACTTAAAAATATCCTGCGAAATGTCAGTATAATAAAGGGTACACCTCTGCGTAACCCTTCGGTGATTACCGGTGTGATGTTATGGTGTATAGTCAAAAGCTACACATAATATAAAACTTTATTTTCTTGAAAAACAAAATTCAGAACTGTTCCAAAAATATTGTTATTATTGTAGTGAACTTCATCAAAATTATAACTGCCTCAACCTTTATATCTAATAACTATTAATCAAAATAATTAAGGGTCAACAACACCAAAAACTACCCAGATAATCACAAAACATGTTTTCAAAACCACATCCACAGGCTTCACAAAAACACCAACTAAACTTCCATTCTACTTCAACGACAAAATCTTGACCCAGCCAACTAAAAAGTCATCGAACTGGGGATGACTACCAAAACACTGCTATACAGAACTGTTTATAGGTCAGCATCAGGGATGTTATTGATATGAAATTTCGGATCTGGATACGGATATAGAAATAATAATATATCTGATCGGATACAGTTACGGATAGGAATTTTACTTCAGATTATCCGCTAGTTTCGGATAATTTCGGTTACGTATATTAAAATCTTACAACATAATCTGGCAAATGACAAGTGATGGCTGGGCAGGGTGAAACAAATACAGTACTACCAGCGTTCAAAAATATTATCTTATCAATATTAAATCCAAAATTCTCTTAATATTCCGCCAATTACTTGAAAATACCCCTACAATAGCACATTGTTAGCCAAGGGATGAAAGTTACTTATTTAGTCCCGAGACGCGCCCGTAACGTAGTGACGGCGCTAATAGTTCGAGGGACTAAATAAGTAATTTACCCGAGGTAAACACTGTGCTTTTCATTACGAATATGAGGAAAATAAGAACATAATTATTAACTAAAGAAAAAATTTGTGCTGATCAAATTTTGTCAACTTGACACTTTCTCGCTTTTTTTTGTCCTCAGGTCGTCTAGCTATACAGCCAGTATTTTCATGTACGTCATTAAAAAAAAATGGCAATTTTGTCAAAATCTATGTTATTTTAGAGAAATTTAAAACTAATATAGTTTCTATCAATAGATTAAAGTCATAATATAATTATATTCTAATGTTAACTTTATGTTATTTTTATTTTAAATCGCGCTGTAATGGAATGGCTGTATAAAAAGTTGGAACATGGTTTAATAAAAATGTGTTATTAGACCAAGTTTTTTTTTAATAATTTGACAGCTGTCAGTTGAAAGTGATTCTCCCTAGGACTGAAAAGTAGTACTTTCAACCCGCTCCGCAGGCATGATACGACCTACTTTCAGAGTATGAGTAATGAAAAATGTTTTGTAACAATAAATCAGACTCCGCCTTCATCCGAAACGTTTACATCAGTTTCGGTTACGGTTTTTTGTTTCGGTTAAGGTTACGGAGCTTCATAACATCTCTGGTCAGCATAACAGATGAACTGGCGACCAGCCAACGATCTTGGAGGTTCAGCGAGTTATGGGCAGATAAGTAAACGTTCAATAAATACTCTGATATAACGCGGTGGTGAATTGGCAGGAGATCGGATATCTGGTTAGGGCAAATGGTTGATGGTGATGGATGGGTTACAAAAGTGGAAAAACCCTGAAAAAGTTTGTGAGATTACAAAAATATATATTACTTATATGTGTAAAATAAATGCAAAGTCACAAATCCTATAAACAAACACAAAAGTTAAATCATCTGCGAAGAATTTTACGCAACCAACGAAAGAACAAACAAACAAACACATAACCCTCCTTTTGGGCTTCGCCGCAGTCGGGTAAAAAGAACTAAAAAGTTGTAAATAAAAAAAGTAGTAAAACTTGGAAGCAGGCGGGTATCATTTGAATATTAAATTAAGAAATGAAAAAAATAGAATGGACCCCGCCTGCTTCCAAGTTTTGTTTAATTTAAAATGTGCTTGTTTTTTGCTTTTCAGCTTTTTCAGTCGGGTTTTTTAGTTTTTGAACTACTTTTTTAGCCCTTGTGCTGAGGCCGCGGTATCTCTTTCGAACATCCTACCATCCATCCATCCGACGGGCGTTAGCTCAGCAATGACATCTCTTTGAGACATGCTTGGAAAAGAACGCGCCGTCGACACCGCCTGTCGTCGTCATAAGACGGCTGGACGGCGAGCTAGCCCATTACTCACCGTCCACAGGCCTGCGTCGAAAACGTTATTGCCTTGCGAACACTTAAAAGTGCTCTTTCATTGAGAGCATCCACCTGTAATATAATTGCCATGTTATGGAAGAGCGGAGTCTCCTAACACAGGCATTATTTGCTTGGGCCGCGGGTAGTCCACCGGTTATCGCGGCCACGACATAGAGGGCGAAGAAGGAACATGGGTGGTTTTTAGTCAGTAGAAGTCTGACACTCCCTTTCGCTCTGCCCAAGAGCGGGAGGGGTTATTCGATGATTTTACACCCACCAAAAAAAAAAGGAATTATTTGCTTAAAAGGAGGTTCCAACCACTAAACCCAACGTTTTAACTGAAGCAATAATAACATTATTTTTATAAAACAGTCCAGATTACCTAACTAGAAACCTGTTACAATACAACTTGTGTGTGTTGTTACATTACAGGCTAATGCTCGGGTGAGGGAGGTGCTGTAGGTGTTGAGTAATGTACGTGAAACCGGTAATCGGGAACTGATACAAGTTCTGCGATTGTCCTTGATCAGCTTAGTCTGATATTGATCGGTCTGGACTACAGCTAATCTAGCTTAAACTAATTATGGATACGATACGGGTCATAGCTATTGGCCTTATTTTGAATCATTGATACCTATAATTCGACTGAGATAACATACATAGGTATGATATTATTATATAACCCTCCTTTTGAGCTTTGTCGTAGTCGGGTAAAAATAGGTCAATATACTGATTTTGTCTATGTAGAGGTCGTAGGACTAATGAAAGCCGTTTTGATCGATTTTCAGGTTAAGACGCGCTTGCTTAGGTTGGCTTGTAGATGGGTGACCACCCATTACCGAGTTTCCTCCGTATCACGGTAAACACAGATTTTTGATGGTAGTTAAGTAGTCAGTGACTCGAAAGTCTGACAACCAGTCCTAAACCAAGGGGTGTCGTATTCCCCAGTGTTAACTAGGTTTTGGAGGTCAGACAGTCAGTCACTCTATATAAAATACTAGTGGACCTGGCAGACGTCGTACTGCCCGGACAGCAGCGCTACCTACCGGGTCCAAGACAGCAAAATCCTCATTAGCAAAATGATTCGCCATTTATTGAATTAATTTGTTACAAAAAATGTGTTTAATGAAGAACCGCTCGGCCGATTTTGTGCATATTTCTATATTATATTATATTTTATATTTTCTTGATTCTAGACTTGATAAATTAAGAGAATTACTGATGAAAGATAAAAGTGGCCACTTTTGGCGGTAATAAGTAAATAGTGTGTGCGTAGTGGTGATTTTAGAAATACTACAGGCTATTTACTAGCATGATGTGTTTTGGATTTGTCAAATTTGATGTGATTTTAGAGTGAAAGAAATGAGATGTGGGTGGCGCTAGTTTCAGTGCTGTTAGCGCCTAAATCCCTTCAAAATTATAGTATAAATATAGCTGAAAAAGTGACTTACCGCGGTATATAAATAGGCCTGTACCTAAATGACGTCATTTGCTCTTATTACGCAGATTATCATAACGCTATCAGGTGTACTTAATGATGCACTCGCGAATAACAACGGCCCTGATAAGTAATGTGGCCCGAATTATAAGTGCTGAATTGGATAGTGTGCATAAAACATAAATTTACGCTTGTAATTCGCCGACGGGTTACCCAGAGGTGTACCTAGAATAATACAGTCTGCTGCACCTGCTGTTTTGAAGTAATTTTCGCCTACTGTATTAATTTCATTTCCATGTCACTTAACGAAACTACAAAACTTTGAAAATATTGACTGTTCCCGCCATGGTGATATTGCAGGCGGCAGTATATGTAAGACACCATTTGAGTGACTACAGTAAACGCGGAGATAGGCATAAATACTGTACCTACTGTTTTAATTATGTTTGTGATTTCAAATACAATGTAAATTGTTTGTGAATAAAATTGAATTGAATTGAATTGAATTGTACTCGTGGTCGAGACAAATTACCAGGATGCCCACAATCACTAACTAAGTCTGGAAAGCTAATTCATGTTATGGGTCTAGCACTAGTTAACCGACTACCAGATAAAATTTTAAGTGCGACATCTGAAAATGCTTTCAAAGTTAAACTGAAAGACTGGCTAACTGACCAGGTATTATATGACCTAAAGGAATGGTTGTAGATACTTACTTCATGACGTTAATTATTACTGACTTGGTTCTTTTATCATAATCATTTATTGTTGTATTCCGAATTATTATTAGACCTGGGTAATTTTATTATTATTATTTTTCTTCAATGTATGATTATTCAAAACTTGACATGTTATTTGTATAATTTAACTAAACTAAACTAACTAACATTTTGGAACCCATACTATCACAAAGTTGTAATCGTTATTTCATGAGGAATTGGAGTTTGAACTTTGCCAAGTGTGAATTTGCATTATTTTTGCCAAGTGTGACTGTGCATTATTTTTGCCAAGTGTGACTGTGCATTATTTTTTTCAGTTATAATACATTCCATGTAATAGGGATGAGCTTATTTCCATCAAATGTCCAGTGCTTATTTGATGGCTATAGGCTTGGTAGAAAACCTGACCTCATGCTGTTATTGAGAAATTCTGATGGAAATTCCCAATTAAATTTTGCCTGACCTGAGTGTCGAACTTAAGACCAAAGAAGCGCTGATAACCACTACAAACAAGGCAGTAATAAAAACTTGTGTAACAGTTGATACTTTATTAGTTTATTCCCATAAAACGACACGGAAGTGATAAACATCGAGGGAGTAGAGTGCGCGTCTTGAACGGTGACACCATGGCTTCTCTGCGTGGAGGTTGCGTTAGCTCTTTGCCACTAGCAAATCTTCGTACAGCAGGTGTAGATCGTGTTGCAAGGGTAATAGCGTCCATCGTCTCCTTCTGCGAAGCAGTGATGCTAGCGAAGGAGGAGCCGCGGGAGACGCTCCGGGCGTCGGGGCCACGTGACGGCTTCCGGCCACCGTAGACGCGGGCCTGTGGACGGTGAGTGATGGGCTAGCTCGCCGTCCGTCCGTTTTATGACGACGACAGGCCGTGTCGACGGCGCGTTCGTGTTCCACGCGTGCCTCAAAGAGATGGCAGCAACATGGAAGGGGCCCGTTGGGGCTGCGGGATGTTGTAAGAGATACCGCGGTCTCGACATAAAAGGCTAAGAAGGAACATGGGTGGTTTTTAGTCAGTAGAAGTCTGACACTCCCTTTTGGTCTGCCCAAGAGCGGAACTATTCGATGATTTTCCAACAGCCAAAAAAATAAAATGGTTAGCAGCATTCACCGCATCATCCGCACATTTTTATTTTATTGTAAAGTAAACGAGTACTCAAAAATCCTAAAATAGATCGAAGTCACACCTAAAGTTAGGGAAAGTCACAATTTTTTAATAAGTTTTTTTGGGTCAAAGTTAAAAGTTCAATCAGTTAAAAGAAAATCTGGACCTATCGTATTATGATCCTACTTTTGTAATCATTGACAAGATGTGAAGAGACGTTAGTGTCAGTTCATGAAAAATCGTGCAATCGATTGTTTCATTTATTTGTAAACTAAATCATAATTTGTGTCGACTGTATCAGTTCATGTCAACCAATGCCTACTCATTCTTCTCAGAATAAAACACAACAACACACACATGTATTAGACCCGTAAAAAGACAACGACCCAACATGTTAAACTTTTCCTAAGGACACGTCCGGACCGTTCGTGCGTGTGCTCGACCGACTGCAGACACACAATAAGGGGATGTAGTACTGCCATACGAATGTCAATAGAGTCACAAGAACCGTCCTTATTGCTACGACATAAGGAATGTGTTAAAGTCTAGGTATTACTCAGTACGTGTTGTTGACTACGGATCTAAAGTGGTAGTAAACAGTGCATATTATTTACTACTATTTTTTAAACGTTGCCCCACACTAGGAATTTCTCCTGTATCGTGGTTGCGTTCACAAACATTTAAACTCACATAAACAAATACCTAGACCCGAATCAACTATCTGTAGGCTTTAAAAATATTTGTTACGTGCGGGGATCGAACCCGCGACACGTAGCGCAGCAGTCCATTGCACCAACCGTGCCGTATTATTTATGACTAGCGGACGTCACGCGGTTTCACCTGCGTAGTTCCCGTTCCCTTGAGAATACAGGGATAAAAAGTAGCTTTTGTTACCCGGGGATTATGTAGCTTCCCAAAGGTAAAATAATTTTTCAAATCGTATCAGTAATTTTTAAGTTTATTCATTACAAACATACACACACACAAAGATACAAATCTTTCCTCTTTTTAATATTTGTGTAGAAGTGTAGATTAGAATGTTACTTGTTATGTGGAGGTATACCGCGAAGGTGGTGTGAAGATATTTTATTCTGATCTTGTTTGTGGTCGTGGTGAACATGGCCAGATACCTATCGTTCTAGATAGAGAAGTTTGGAAAGCGATAGAAGAGTCTTTTTTTTTTTCCTTTATTAGCCAACCAACAATTGTTTACACTGGTAACATTTAAAGTAAGTATATAATATCTAAGGTTAGTGTAACAATTAATTACAGGCTAGCACCGCATGCCCCCATAAACAAATAAGATGTGCCACAATCACTGAACAATAGATAAAGATTAATATTTTGAGTACATAACTAAAAATTAAAATTAATAGGTTTACAAGCATTACGTGATGCAATATAAAGCTATCAGGTGCGGGGCAGTGGTCCAACTGCTCTGTACAACTAGTTGGACCATGGGTCTTTACTAGGGGCAGTTGTCCAACTTTAAAAATAGTTGGACAACAGCACCTTTTGAGAGTATTAAAAAAAACTACTAGAGCAAAACCGACTCAGTAGGTTAGGTTAGGTTAGAACTGTGACCAACTACGCGCGAGCCGAGCGAGCGGAGCGAGCGGTGCCGCGGCAGCGGCCGGCGAGCGCCACCTCGAAAGGCGATATTACTGTAGGTCATGCATACATTGTAAAAAAATAAAGTTTAAAAATTAGTCACCCGCCTTTAATTTTGCTATTTTACTGCAAAGAGGTTCAATATAACCGTAAACCAGTAGGTACCATACACACATAAAGATGCAGTTGAGGTTTTTAGAGTTGGCAAGTTATTTTTTAAATGAATTGAATCACGGAACTCTCAAAAGGTGCTGTTGTCCAACTATTTTTAAAGTTGGACAACTGCCCCTAGTAAAGACCCATGGTCCAACTAGTTGTACAGAGCAGTTGGACCACTGCCCCGCACTGAAGCTATCTATATTTAAAACCATCATTTACAGTAGGAAAAGCAAACAGAACACATCGAAACAGTACATAATAGCAAAATTGGAATCCGGATTAAAAGTCTAATTAACATAAAGCCAGCATTGCACAAATGATAGGTAAAAAAAAGCTTTTACCCGCGGTTTGCTATCCAGAATGAAAATACCTTTTATACCAGAACGGTGCCTTTTGTCATGTTACAGTACCAAGCTGAGACAAACAGACACTTTATGTCTTATCAGGACATGGTCTACGTGCTAAATTTTAACGAAATAACACAAAAAAAAACACAAAACAACACAAAAAATTTACACTTAACTCTGTAAGGGGCTAACAGGGTCATGAACTCATTACTTTTAAGCCTAGCGTGTAACTATGATTACATTGTGCATTCAATAAATTAGAAACTAAGAATAACAATAGTAACACTATTAGTATGCACACATACCTACTGTTCCCAACCAATTATAACTGGGATTATCTCGAAAGGATCAAACGTTACAAGATTGTAGAATTTGGTCCTAATGCGTAACTGGTCCTTTGGTTATGTAAATTGCGTTGAAGCTGTTTTGCGTTCCAAGAGATGAATGGGTCTAGTATGCAAACGAATATTCTGGCTTCAATAATATGGAAAATACTTATATGACGGCGGCGCGACATTTAGAGGGTTAAGAAACTTCTAGAATCGGCTGACGTTTCTTTACTCTGACGCAACTCCGGGCTCTTTTGACACACTACCGTTGGACGGAAAAATAATCCGCTAGCATCTGGTAGAAGCAAGACGTGTTCGGTGGAGCGTCGTGTTAACTTTACTAATTACAAGGAATTGATTGTGATTCTGTCGATATATCGTTAAAAATAATAATTGTGCTTAGTTTACTATCTCTAGCACGTGGTTTTATTCTCCTCGCCCGTTTACCCACGACAGCTCGGCAGTAATAATGAACCCGCAACCGACTGATAATGGCCATGTGCCGTTATCTATATAGTGGTTTTTGTTACCTAAAAGCGTACCATTGGGTTTCTAATGACTACGATTTCTGTTCAACGTTCTAGTGGTGACTAACAATGTTTGTAAACATTCAAACATTGTTGAAACGTAAATAATGCACCTAACAGACATCTGCCTAAGTTCAGCAGTGTAAGCGAATGCAGCTAAAATTAATATTTTACTTATAGCGTCATCCTATCAGAAAGTGTTGCGATCACTTGCGGCAACCCTCGTAGAAGATGACTGGACAAGACTATAGTGACCAGTGGTCCATATTGGCCCTGGATTGAAACTACTGCAAGTTACGGGGAGACCCCTTTGCCCAGCAGTGGGATGACACAGGGTATTAGTATCAGCATCAATCTGCCAATCTGATTTACACAACCCAATTACTGCTTCAAACAATACCTTTTACAAGACTGGTTGGTACATTTTCGGAGTTCTGACTACTCTTAACGACTGTGCCGTAAGTACATAGGTCGGCCGTATTAAATTTATTAAATTAAATTACAGTGCTAACAAGTAGAGCACTTATAATCCAATCACTTAGCATCGAACATTCGAGAGTCTGCTGAATTTCAGTGACGGTAATATCATGGAAAAATTAAAAGTGGATAGGTTATATACATTCCTCTTTGAAACGTTTTCGCAGTAATTAGTTACTTGATTGGCTGAAATTACTAGTTTTTGGATAGAATAGGTTTTTAAGTGACTTTAAGTGCGTACAAAATGAACAATTTGTTGAACAAGTAACACAATTTTCAAGTAATTAAATTATCTATTTTAGTTACCTAGCAAAGAAAGTTAGTACGTTAATCAAGAATTTACTAAATTACTTAGTTGAATTTCTTTACAAGTAAGATTGAAGTTATAAATTATTATTAAATATATAATAGCACTATAGAAGCAAATAATGCGTTAAAATTATTACGTTTTTAAAAGATGCCAAGACTACTGTTAAACGAGGAAACAACTTTGGTCAAATTTTGATAAAAAATATTATTAAGTAATACTGGGCACGGGACATTTGTTTACTGTTTGTCCCGATATTTGGGCGCTGTTGCAAGTATGGTCACAAATAAACTGAAGTTATACTCCAAACAAGTATATTTGTGAAAAGTATCAAGTTCAGATGCAGAAATATCGTCAAGCCGTATTTCGTAAAGGGTTGCCAAATTACGTGAACGGACAGCATCACTGACTGTATCATTAATCATTTCAGCTCGTAACTGTCCACTGTTGAACGTGGGTCCCCGCATTAACCGTACTAACAAAAGATATAACTGGGCCATAGACTTATCAATATAAAATATCTAATAACATAATCATTTACTTGCTTTTACCTACTTGATCCTTTCGTAGCTAAAGTCCAGAATATGCTTTTTTTTTTAATTTTGCCCCACTAGGAATTTCTCTTGTATCGTGGGTGCGTTCCCAAACATTTAAACTCACATACACAAATACCCAGACCCGCAACAACTATCTGTAGTTCATACAAATATTTGTTCCGTGCGGGAATCGAATCACGACACGCAGCGCAGCAGTCCATTGCTTGACCAACTGCGCCAACCGTGCCGTCTGTCTCTTGTAAATAAGTAAAGTAAAGTAAATTTTGACGTTCGAAAAGTGCTGATTATATTTTTACATCCATTATAGTAGACAGTTCAAGTCATTAAAGGTAAACAAAACACGTCCCGTTCACAGATAACTACACCGATTAACTACAGAGCATTTTCTCCGTATGTAGGCAATCAGAGCAGTTGGAACAATACGGTGATGATTCAATGTGCCGGCCGGCGCCGATAGTGAAAGTATGAGTCAAGATATTTATATTGCAGCTTCTGAATAGTACCGGCTTGAAGCGGTGTAGTGATGGCTCTCATTGATGCCAATTTATAATATGACATTTTATGATTATTTTTTTATACTCAATGACATTATTTACTTTTTCAAGTATGATATAATTTTTTGACCCATGTTTTCTTGCTAAATATTTTATTTTATTGTTTTATTTAGTTTTGTGTTTTTTTTGACACTTAATAACTTGACATGATTATATAATATGATAAATATTTTATTATTTTTATATTGTGAATGTGAGGACCAGGTGGGTTTTTCTTTAATTTTAACGATGGTCTGGCAGTTTGAGTACTATAAGTGACCCACACAAATGTCCTTTCTTTGGTATTGTTCGTCGTGACGTTGAGCTCCTTGAGTTATAAGTCGAGCTCCACGATAACTGACAAATGCTTGCACTGACTGGACGGGTCCACTCAAATCTGTGTGGTGCTTTCTTCAAAAGACTATCTCAGACATTAATCTACATAATCTTCATGTGTGTATACCAAGATTATGTTTGGACCTTAAACTTATTGTTAACCCAAACGATTTGAAAAGATTAAAAGAGTAACCTTTGGAGTTTCTTGCTGGCACTTCTCCTTAAGAATCGACCAATGCACCAAACCGTGCACCTGATTAACCAAATGCAGCTGCACAGTGAGTCGTGGCTTCGAACCCAGTCAGGCGCATAACTTTATGTAATTTATTTCATCACCACTGCTCTCAAAACGGTGAAGAGAAACATCGTGAAGAAACCAGCATGTCTTAGAACCAAAAACTCGAAGACATGTGACATCTACCAACCCGCACTGGGCCCGAGGAGGCCTGAGTCCCTGCAGTGAGAACATTATAGGCTGATGATGATATTATTATGTAGCTGAATACCTATAATTTTCCGTGGATCGACTGCCTATCTGAACTCCACAGCCCAGTTAGTACTGACCAATATGACACTATTTGGTAAGACTGGTTGTCAGACTTCAGGCCACTGAATACCTGTAACAACTCTCAAAGAATTAATATTTGTAATGTGTTGTATGTGTATTGTTTTTTTTTAATGTCTCATTGTATGTTCGTTATGTTTCTGCAACAAATAAATATTTTTTCTTTCTTTACAAATGACAGCCTGGACCAACAGTTAAATAAGCTTTCCGAGGCACGGAGGAGACTTGGTATGTAATGGCTGGTCATCCACTTACGGAGCAACCTAGATAAGCGTCGCTTAATCTGATGATTGATCCGAGCGGCTATAATTATTTAACCAAGGTCTTATTTTCAATAAATACCTACGTATGTCTATTACATCAATGCCTCAGAAATAGACCGAGGTCTAGATTTGCACCCCCTATTTGATGATAATAGTCTTACCCTATACAGCTATACTTCTTCTTCAGTCGTTTACTGAGGATCGTGGTCACTGGATCCCTTTTTTATTTTTGGGGGTGTTGAAAATCATCAAATAACCCCTCCCGCTCTTGGGCAAAGCGAAAGGGAGTGTCAGACTTCTACTGACTAAAAACCACCCATGTTCCTTCTTAGCCTTTTCTGCCGAGGCCGCGGAATCTCTTACAACATCCCGCAGCCCCGACGGGACTGGACCCCTTCAAACGGACAATCTGTCTCCATCTACTCCGGTCCATTGCCATCACCGCCTGCTGAAATTTGCTTGAGGAAGTAGCCTCTTTTACTTAATCGGACCATCGTGTTGGACACCGGCTTCGCGCTCGCTTGCCTTCGATATTGCCAATAATAATGTGCCCGCATTATGTGGCCGAAATAGGACAAAATATGCTGCAGGCAACCTGTAAACAATCGCTAGCCATAGCTGGAAAAATGCGAGTTTAGTCTAGGTAACTAATTACCAGACACGTTACTCCAGTACACCCCTGCTTACCTTCCGGGGATTACAGTCGTGATTTGTGACTGGAATGTCTCATGTAATGCTATCTGTTTAATTATAATATATTTACTTATATATAAGTAATTTTATTACATTATGAAATTACCTAATCTCAATAAGTATTGCAATTAATAAGAAAATTAAAGCACGTAATATGATTATGTACTGACGCAGAATTTAGACTAGTACTATAAAAGTGTAGTTATATTATAGCTAGATAACTCTAGGCTTATGGATCAACAAAATAGTAAGGAAACCAGTAGTCTTAGGAAGAACAGACATAGATATCCGTCATTCCGACCGCGCCGCCGCGGTCCGTCGTCGCGGAATCCCATTTCAAGCCCCCCCCCGACCCTCGCCAGAGCCAGCCCGCGATGCTGAGCCAGTAGTTTTAAACCAGCCCCTAAATAACATCACTCAGATCCAGCCTGTCCCCTTGCTGCCCTCCCCCAGTGACGTCCTAAGCCGAGGTCCGTACCCCATAGGGGGTGCCCTTAGCGATTTGTCACTTAGTTTGTAAGTTTTTGCCCTGGCTGGAGGCCTTAAACTCAAGGCACCCACAGGGATTTGCCCGGTTAAGCAGAAGACTGCGAAGAACTGCGAGATGCCATTTCGAAAAAAAAAAAAAAAAACATAGGCATCATTAATTTAATAACGAAAATAAGTATCTAAGGACCAATTTCTAATTATGTTATTTGTGTTAAAAGTAAGTTAGAAGCTTGTAAAATAGGCTACTCCCAAACTAAAGTAAAAATTAGGTCTGATTAATTAATTTGGGCAAGCATTTGTTACTAGGTTAAAGGACTAATTTATATGAAAATGTTATACCAATGTGTATATTATCTCCAAAAGGTATATAATGTCTAAAATAAACAAAATATACAATCGTCTAATTTAATACCCTAATAAAATTTTACACACGTAAAAGCAATAAATTATAATAGAAATGAGAATTGGATACCTGACACGATATCCATTATTTTATTTAAATTACTGGCATTAAATAGTGCCTACTAAACAAAACATGCCTTATAAAAAAGCCAGAAGAAGGAAATCATCCTAATTTCATAAGAAACCGAATCAGTAAAAGACTAATGCGGAAAACGAATATGATAATGTAAAAAAACGAAAAAACCCTACTAAGTCTGCTAACAATCAAGCTGGTTGCAGGAAAGTGATAAATGTCAGGAAAATAAATGTGCCATGTCACTGCAGTCCTGCGCAGATATATTGCCAAATCCCCGAGCCCTAGAGCCGAGCCTCCACTACCCGCTAATAATAGAGCCTTCTTTAAAATAAACTGACCAAACGCCATAACGTCAAGTCATTCCGATTATATCATTATCGATTGTCACAACCATGGCATTCTGTTGAACAGCTGAGCCACCGGTCCGAGGTTATTTAGCCGGGTTGTTTAGACGCAATGCAGATCACGTGTGCGCTGAAAAACCTACAGCGGCTTCTGTATACGCCCTACGACATATTCCATCTCTATCTTTCACATAAAAGAAATGTTAAGTTAGAACGAAAAGACGGTTTTGGGGTTGAGTCAAGTCGCCGACGCGTCTGCGTGCCGCGCACATCCCGCGGTCGATGCCGGAGCGTTGCGCGCGCCGGTGTCTACCTCGCAAGCCGTTCCAATCCATTCCGATCGGAGTTCTCGTGCCGAGCGGTCGATTCATACGCTAGCCCTGGGCGAACCGTCGGCAGTCGCGCCGGCGCCGCCGTCGGCGATGGACCACGACGAGGACAGGTCCTTGTCTCTGGGGACGGAGGTATCTGCCTCTGTGCCCCCACCGAGCCCTCTCACGGGATGTTATTTGCTCGCGGTGATCGGGGAGCCCCACACTCACGAGCACAAGGAGATTATTCTGCAGCGACTTGTTAAAGGTAAGCCTGAACACTTTGTCGTCTTTGCTCACGAAAAAATTGGAACTGTCAATTTGACAGCTGCCAAATTGGGAGAAAATTCAATTTGCCGGCGAGCGTCTATTGTGGAATTAGAAACGTTATTTTTTAGCATCACAACACGCACTTTCTCCATTGATTCTTTCCGATGAAAAATTATAGTTCCGATGTTTTCCGAGTGTTTGTTTTTTGCGTAAACAACGTGGTTATTTTGTCTTTTTCGGGTAAATAAGCGCGGGCCGGCAGAAATGTAATGTCGGTGTAAAATTTGGAGAAATGTGATGTAATGCGGTAATAATATAAATGAAGGTTTCGTTTACCGGCGTTGTCCATTTTTCCTGTTACGTCACCGGTGACGTAGTTTGGGCTATGAACTATTAGGTCGGTAAATAATTAAATGAAAAGACTGCGGCAAATAGATCGCAGGACATTATTTATATTACGTAATACTTTTGCTTTATTTTCTCTGAAGTATGAGCTAAGTCTACAACAAAACTAAAGTAACAATTACTGTAACTTTATGTTACAGTAACTGTTACTTTAGTTTGCTTGCAAGCTTGATTTATTACTAACGAAGAAAGCCGGTTATTGCAATTTTATTTGAGTTGTAAATTAACAAAAAATATAGTTTAATTACGTATTATGAAACTATTTTAAGTTTTAATGACTGAATATTGTCAATTAGGGTAATATTATCGATAAAACCATAAAACACCGCATTAAGGCAACATGCGGTAACACAAAAACCTCTCACACTTCGCTTTCTGCATAGAGCCGGCTCTAATAAATACAATTGAGTCAACCATTCCTCAGAAACATTTGTAACTAAATACTTTAACATCACAAAATCATAATGTTACTTACGCATTTTACAAAATCGTACTACAAGATACCGGCCGCTGATAAGGCGAAGATAATCTAGAAACATATGATTCAAAACATTCACTACTGCGGGGAACAAAACTATCAAGAAACAGAATTAAAAATTTTTTTTTGCCGTTAAATGACAAACTTTTTTGATCAATAAAGAGAAATAAGGTCTTATGTCATTACATTGACGTCAAACCTTATTTCTTGTTCTATTCTATATTTAAACAGGTGACAATTTTGCCGCAATTTTCTGCTATGTAAAAAGAAACATAGTCTATCAGCTGGTTTTTGCCGGCGGAAGTTGGGCAGCTGTTTTTTGCCGACGGAAAGGTCAATACAATGCGTTTAGGGTTGCAGAGGTCAAACAGCTGTCATTCGCATTATAACAGGAAAATGAGGAAGTCATCTTTAAGCTAATAAATGAAAAAGTATCAAAGGAAAATATTTCTTCGTAGAATAAACTGAAAGAATTTTATACAATGATTATTTTAGACTTATAATGAAGATGGTCGTAGAGCGATGGTACTAAGGCTTAGGTTAGGGGACCTACGAAGGCCGTCATGCCATTTTAAAACTTTATATTGTTTTAATAATTACTTTTTATAGCAGTTTTACTGATTTTGCAGTATTCAATCATTTCTTTTTCATACTTTCTATAAAACGGCAATTGATCATTGTTAATAATTTAATATGGTACTCATTTATGCAGTTAGATATATTTACCAAAAATATATGAAATACCAAATTCAAGAATGAACCAAGTTACGCAAAAGATAACCAAAAAATGGAGGGAAGATAAAATTCGCATATCAACATTATCACAAAAATAAATAAACAATTTCTGATTGCGCAAAATAATCTTAATGTTATCGGAATTTGGACTTAACAGTACAAACAATATAAGGCTTAAACTGCACTTGCGGTTTCAGCAAACGATTTTTCTTCCGCATTTATGACATAGCTGGCTGTTGCCAGCGGCAAATTATCCCACGGGAAGATAAAAACTATCCTATGTGTTAATCCAGGTTATAAACTATCTGTGTACCAAATTTTATCCAAATCCGTTCAGTAGTTTTTGCGTGAAGAAGTAACACACTCACAAACTTTCGCCTTTATAAAATTAGTGTGAAGTGTGATGCATAATGACACTAAACGTAAACGTTTGCGTTTTGCCGTATGAAATATTAACTGACTTTGGTTACGGTAAATTGACACAGCGAATTTATCAGTTGTCAGGGTAATAGTTTTCTATGGATTAAACAATCAGTTATACTTATTTCATTTCGACGTCGAAAAAAGGTGCACGGTTCGGGTTGCTCGTTTCCTGAGAAAAAACTCCATGGTACCTAATACGATAATTCGTAATACCTATGGTGTAATATTCAAACTTGTATTTAACTAACTGGTTATGAGGTCAGCTTCTGGACAAGTAATACCGACTTTTGTATAATAAGCCGTTTATTAACTAAAACTTACAGAGGCTAGGTAATCCTGTTAACATCTAACCTAACCTAAGCAGTAGGGCCCCATATTTGGAGCATGCGCGTTAATATTTTGAATCTAGCCCGGACTAATAAAATAAAAAGGAAAGATTCTTCTCTCTATTTTACTTTCTTCTTCCTTTCTTTTCATCCCTTTTTTGGGTTCCTTTATTTTTTGGCATTTTTTTTTATTTGGGACAAGCCCGCCACACTATTCCCATTTTTTTGGCTTTTTGGCTTAACGGTTTTCGATGAAATTCGCCACATAGGTAGGCCATGACAATGGCTAAGCCAAAATATATACTTTTTGTCGCAGTAGGTTAGCCCAGTATGATAATTTCCGACTTATACAGAAGAAAAGCCATCGGAAAAATCTAGTACTATACAAAATAGTATCAGCACAGTAGGTATTACAATAGGCTACATGGTGTAAACTCAAATACAACAATATTATGTAAAGTATTGTAAAAGTGTCCATTATTATAAAATATAGCATTCTCTTTTGTATCACAAAGCATGTCTCGAATCTTGATGTTATTATAAACATTGAAACTTATGTGTTTATGTTATCCCAGATTATTAGACATTTATGATACATTCAGGATTTTATGAGAACGAATCTGTTTAGTTTAGGAAAGTTTGGCAATAACTTACATCCAACAATGATTGCTTAGTCATAGTTCTTGTACAAATATACAAAATATTAACATAAATAGGTAACAATGGTATGTATTAACACCAAAATCGTTTTGTGTTATTTTAGAATCGACAACAGTCATGAATAAGGACCATTTTTATAAAACATAATGGTAAACGGACCAATTATCACATCACACTAATACGATAAAGGCAAATGTTTGTGAGTGTGTGAGTGTGTATGTTTGTTACTTCTTCACGTAAAAACTACTGAACGGATTTAAATAAAATTTGGTACACAGATAGTTTATAACCTGGATTAACACATTTTATCCCGATTTTATCTTCCAGTGGGATAAATTTCAAATTGTAGCGGGTGAAGCTGCTGGCAACAGCTAGTGATTAATGATTATCAGGACTTTGAACTAATAGAATAATAATAAAGTTACTTCTTACTACTGAAACAGTTGATTATAATCTTTGTAGTAATATGTATTCTACTGATTTGGATTGAAATAGTGGAGAGACCACGCCTTCTTGATACTTATACTCAAGTACCTACTTGATTGAAATCATGACTAATAATGAAGTTGTACGCGTATGTTTCCTGAAAGATACGTGTGTTAGCTACGATATTGTGTTAGCTGCGTGTATTTTAGCAGCCGACATTGCCAGCTACTTAAAGGTTTCAGCCGGCTTTTGACTATGGAATGTAATATGTATTACATGTTGAGCTTATGTTACATCCCGCGTTTGAGATGTAATATATATTATAGCACAGTGTCAACGGTCGCGTACAAAATGTATGACGAATGATAAAATATTATAGGTATCTGAAGATATAAAATATATTCCATAGTCAAAAGCCGGCTTTACTGAAAATAAAAAAAGAAAGCTTACCTATAACTGCATCAATAAAACTTTTAACCGATGCAGCCTGCCAAATATCGAACACATTGTAACACAACTACATAATTAATTTTCGAAATTCCATATTAATACCTTCCTTTACCTTCAGGAACCCTTATATTCTCTCTGATTTTATGAATAAGCCTACGTTAACCGCAATAGATACAAGGGGTGGCTAATAATCCCTTTCGAGGCTTGGATACGTGTGATATTAACCAATGGATTACAGAGGGTTGAAAAGGAAACGACAATGGTTATTCCAGTTTGACAATAGAATTTTCGACAAGAGAAAACTGTCTTGTGGTCGTCACTGTTGATTCTGGCTTACAGAAGTTACAGTGGTTTGGGAATAGTGAGGCGGGCTTGTCCCAATTAAAAAAAAAAAAAAAAAAAAAGAGAAAACTGTTCGGAAAACGCTGTTTTTCATTTCTCCAGAAAGAGACAAATAAATAGATATAAAAGAGATGAAATAACTAGTATTTCAAAGCAGTGGTGAGATAAGGCATGGTCTTGATGTTACGAACACGAAAGAGTGATGACCACACCCGTATATTATTATGACCCGATAAGAGTAACTATGTTTGGCTCTATTCTTCTAAGAAAATACAAAATAATACTCGCTGAACATTATAAGTACAAAAACAATTTTAGGTTTAGTAAAGAAAAGTTGTCGTTAGATAATAAGGACAAAACAAACTTGTGTCATATAATAAATTTTCTGGAATATACGCTGCTGCAGACTGCACCAATCCATTGCGAAGTTTAGAGGAAAAACTCGATCACATAGACATAGAAAAAGAGCCTATCTATACACCTCCTAAATTAAAGTCGCTAGCTTATCTAAATCTATAGATATACCTATTTGTAATAGTGTAAGTCATAATCTGGAAATCTCAAGGCCATTTAAACGAATTCGCGCGAGAAAGTAGAGAATTTAGCAGAGATATAACACAGCGTTATCTCGCATGACATAATGATAGCAAGTGATAACAAGGCTTGTGATAATTCGGTGATACAGTGCAACTCTAAGTCTTCCACATGTTTTTATCCATAGTTTAATTATACAGAGGAGTTGAAGTACAGTCTTACCAGGTCGTATACTTACAAGATCCTGGTATTCAGCCGCTAAGACTGGGAGTCGACTCCGACATAAACACACATCACCAAAAAACATGCAAATAAATACTTTGACTTTGACTTTTCTCTTTAATTGGGAAAATACTAAGCTGATTACAGATAAATTGTATTAAAATAAAACTAGGTATTTTTTGTAAAAATTAAATCTGATCAAATTAATATTAGTTGATACTACATCAAGCACAAGTTCGAATAGATGCATTTTGATGTAAAACAATTGCATTTACATCAGAAATCGATAATATTTACGTTCCCCGATAGCTCTTGTAGTTATTGACACATTAAATTCATACTTTATTTACTTAGCTGTTCCTTTATAAGATGATCTGACTGATCTAGTCTATTATGAATCAGTTACAAGAGTAATTGAATAATATAGGTAAACAACTATGAATCCAATAATAACCAATAGTTATTGTAAAATTATAACAGTCATTTATAATTATTGCTGAGTCATTGTTCAAAAGTACATTAACAGTCATATTTTCGGACTTGCATGAGCCAGATAGATTTAATACAAGGAATGCAAGCGCACTGCAAATTGAACAAAAAAATGTGACGCAAGCTGAATAACAGTGTTTCACAGTATTTTAGCCACATAAGGTTTTTGATGAATAATTAAACAGATATCATTGGTGAAAATCCAGAACATCCTAATAAACAGCTGTACCTATTATATTATACAACAGCTTCATTTCACTAGAGTTTTCTTGAAGGTCAACACAAAGTGACGCTTTGACATTGACAATGACGATGGCAAAGTCAGAAATGTGAAATGTATTGACAAAGCAGCGATTTAAAACTTAGACATGGATTTACATGATACTGCCTATCAAAACCTTTGTCAATCATGTTAAATTAATTGTAAGAACACAAAACGCTACGAAATTGTTTACCAATTATCCAGGCCCTCTACAAACACGAAAACAATGAACGTATAAAGCATAAAATGAGCCAAGAATATCACTTACCAACCTCTCAGTTTCGGAGATTTTGATACGTGGATAGAACGCCGGCGTATAACCGAAGCCTCTCAAGTAAGGCCGAGGGATGGGGGCCATATTATGAGATTACGCCTTACGCCACGCTCTGTGAAAATAATCCAAGAGCGGACGCTCGAATTCACTATATTATTACATTATCCTACGTTTTATCGTGTTCTTAGTTGTGCCGTTTTAGTTTTAGGAGCTGAGCCGTTTTCGTGGCTTTCTGTTTTCTTTGATGTTCAATGGTTTGGTTTTTGTTTGAGGATAAATGAGTTGAATAGTTGTTTTTGCTGGGTCAACTGTTGAAGTAATAGGGAAATGGGTAGAATTAGTTTTATTTTAAAGCAATGATCAACAATTTAACAAGGCTAACAAGAAGGAAAGCATTCGTAAATCAGAAACTGTCTAAATCATAGCATAGATAAGCAATGCTAATGAACTAGGCAAATGATCGTGAACATCGCTTAATCACATAGGGATGAACAAAATACTTTAATTTTGCTTAAGACATAGCTTAAAACTACTGTTTCAAAATCTCCATCAATCTTCTGTTTCGGTAATCATGTTTTTTAAAAACATAGTAAAAATAAGCGAACAAGCGGATACAGATGACATTGAAAAGTAACTTAGTAATCACAGGTTTCACCTTATACCTAGAACGTATTCACGATGTTCGTGAAAACTCATCAAAACAATAGAGTTATTAACTCAGAAGCACAAATAACAGCCAAAAATAAATCCGGTTTTATAGACAAGCATTTACTAATGATGCAAGCGATTGTTTAACTCAGAAACCAGTAGGATAACTTAAAAAAAACTTATAATTTTACGTTTACTTACACAACGATCACTATAATTTCACACACACCTCTTTCGTGACGTAATTACTTAAAAATACTTGATTGGTTTATGTTCGCACGAGTACGATAATGTAGTCAACGAATTTGTCAAGGATTGTTAGATGGGTAAAGCTGTTAAAAACAACTTCTTGCTGACACGTTGTTAATAGAAAGCAAACAACCAATCTTACCGATAGATCCTTGATACACAGTTACTGGGATGTGAAGGCCAGGCGGTCGCTTCATGTAAAACTGTTGATACTTAACCACATTCGATAACACTGGAAGCCGACGTTAAAAAAGTTGGAAGAAGGCAATAAGGCAGTTGACGAAGAACATACGGCACACACCGGACGGTTAGCCCCGCAACAATCGCCTAGCGCACCTCCCGCGGCGGCTGGGACGAGAGGTTCTCTCCCTCTCGCGTTCCGCCACCTCCTTCGCCAGCATCACTGCTTCGCAGAAGGAGGCGACGGCGTCCCATTCCTCCTCGCCCCGGACCATGGCTTGCACCAGGGCCGGGCGCGAGAGGTCGCCGCCGATCGCCGCTACGAGAACACGGCGGGGCTCCGCCCAAGCGGGGCACACCTCCACTGTGTGCTCCACCGTGTCCTCCGGCCGATCCTCACAATGGTGGCATCCGGGCGTTTCCTCCCGCCTGATTCGGTGCAGGTACCTCCCGAAACAACCGTGTCCGGTGAGGACCTGCGTCAGACGGAAGGTGAGGGCGCCGTGGCGCCTCTCAAGCCACTCCTCAAAGAGGGGACTTACCGCCACTATCGTGGCGTGCCCTTTACCAAAGAGCCTAAGGTTTTAAATTTAATAGTAGTTTTTATAAATTGCTTTCATTTGTTTCTCACCTTTATTTTAAGGATGGAAAATCTCCTCCCGCTGCAGCAACGGAGCAGAAGGAAATGTCACATACACCCTTACTGACTAAAACCTGTCCGTGTTCCCTTTAACGTCCACTGTGTTCTAGGGCCGCGGTAACTCCTTCAAACAAATCCCGAAACCCTGGTTGTTCCAATACATATACCTGTCATGATTTCAATTTTTAATATCTGCAAAACAGCCATTTTATTCCAACTAGGTAACTATCGGCGAAAACGATGTCGGCAAGATTATAAACCTAGGTAGTCAAATCGCGTGTGCGTCGGATACAGTCGTGCGACTTCATGATCTCAATATATTACGGCTTGACGTATCGAATCAGCATCAAATTATTGACTTAGTTAATTATTTTGACATTGTTCAGGTTCCTTACCTACCTTTAAAAATCGCAAAGATTAGAATCTTACGTGATTAAGGTTATTACTAATTATAATTTTATTCATTTAGCTAACGAAATATCCTTCACTCATTTCACTATGCTACTAGATACTTATATTCATTTGCATTTAATAAGTTCTGAATTTAGTCGCAATATAGTTACTTTGAAAGTAGATGACGACGCTTGAAAAGTAGAAGGTTGGAGAAAGAAAACATGCTGCTCAAGATTCAAGAGACGCCATTTTAAAAAGCATATTCGAAGATGATCTCTTAAATTGCTAACAAAGATCTATGCGAAAAATGCATAAATAGAAAACGATCATTCGAATTTGCGATAAACACAAACACATCGTCAAAACTGCCACTGATACAGATATTCCTTTCACCATCAGATATTTGACAAGTTGATATTCAACGACTTGATCAAAGATTTCTACAGAATTTCCATCAGGATAACAGGAATTCCCAACTTAGTCGTTGAAATCATCAAAGGTCTGATATTTTTTTTTCTGTCATACAAAATCAAATAATACACGATGTGCAAACAGCATGTACCATATATACATATTCAAACTCATCTCTCGAACCGTTTAAACAAACCGATCTGTCTGCAAGTCCTAAGCGAGCGATGCAAAAAGAAAGCATGCAAGTAAGACTATAATTATGTCCGTCACATACCGCGGCTATCGGCGTGCGCTCCTCCATTTTGTAACGATTCTAGATCTGTTATCGACTAGAGTATTCGAGATGGTTTCATTATTTTCAGCAGTTGTTCTAGTAGCATCTATGGATACCGCAGATCTTCGTGCCCATTTTCTTACGATTCTCCTAAACTACATACGATATGATCATTCATCATCATTATCAGACCTGTTTAACCCACTGCTGAGTGAGACCTTCTCATTTTAATATATGATTCCCTTGTCAGTGCGAGTATTTTATTATTGTGACTAGGTAACACAACACGTGTGTTCCTGTACTTTTTGATTGGACTATCTTATTGCAAGAAATGTTTTACGCACCGTATGAAAGAGCCATATTAAATGTTGAATAAAACTTCAGTAGATATTATGCAGCACAAATAGTTTCACTCTTTTCTGTAGTTTTGCAAGAATAGTTCATTCAACAAATTCATGTTTGCATTTAATTTTGTGATTATTACAGTGCTATAGTCTTCTAAACGTTCCGTTTCATTTAAAATTGTCAGCAAAGAAAATTCCTATTCGTCTAGTAATATTGTTGTAGTGCATGAATCAGTTCATATTCATAGAGTACAGTACAATTCAATTTCATGATTCTTCTATCTAAAGTCAGAATGTCACTTCTGTCTTTTAAATTCTTGAGGATATGATTCATATAGATGTTACTACAAACATTGAAATATACTAGAAGGCTAAGACTAAATGACGTTGTCTCAGTGATATCGATTATGGCCAGGTCAAGGATATATTGGATTGACATAAGCTACCGAAAGCCGTTGGTAATCGTTGTCAAATTATGGTCTAGGATAAGCTAACCTTACGCCTTTTAAAAACGTAACGGTGTAAACAGAAAAAAAACAGGCATGTCATCCATATTTATACAAAAACTCTAGGGAGTAACAAAATTTACAAGCGAAAACAATAATAACCTACCCCCAAACAAGTACCCTCTGTTATTTTGTCATCAACACATCAAATTAAAATTTTCCAATTAACTACAAATAATACGAAAACTTGTAAGTTTCTGTGTACATTAATTTAATATTCACTTCAGTTTACAATTTGCTTGAATCATCAAAAGTTTTAACTTAGTTGGTTCAATGAAATGAAAGTGTTTTTGGAATTGAATGCTGAAATTAGAACGTCGTTATGTTTAGCTGACTGAACATGTTTGTTGAAGCATTGAACCTTTGAACGAATGCTGAACAATTTAATTCAGCAGTCGAAAAACTTACAGTTGATAGAAAATATGGGAAAGATAAATTAGTAAAAGATTATGAAATATAAGTTATAGTAGAACAAGTCACCATTATTAAATGAGGACTATAAAGAAAACAAAGGAGACATTTAATCAGCGAAAACGTTATTGAGATAGTCGTTGTAGGTAACGGTTTGCAAGCGGTTGACTCTTTTGTAAAGGGCGTTTGAACAGAAAATAGTAAATGTTTAATAATCAAAATATGTGACACCTAGCAGTGAGCTGAAAAAAAACAACCCCCTTTAAAAATATTAACATTTCAGAAAAAAAACAAAAATCCCTTCTAAAATAACTTAAAAATAATTTCATTTTTGTGTAACCTGCACCCCAGACATAAATACCAAAATTACACTAAACATTATCAATTACAAAACCACATGGCTTATAATTAACATTAAACCAGACTATGAAGACATTAATAAGATCAAGGTCACAACCGAAGGTCACGAAGTCAAGGTCAAATACCACCGCGGTAATTCTCGAGATTATCAAATACCGGATGAGAGAAACAATGGAAACGATACCTTACCGGTAAATATAATTTACCATTAGAATACCGGATTCTGCGATCTAGAAATTAGAGAATAGGGTAATATTCAGTCCTTTGAACACAATTGAAGAGGTAGAATAGATACTGGAGGTAGATAATATTTATGACCGGGATACGGAAATTTAAATGGCCGTTGTTTGGAAATTGTGAAACAGAATTGGAGTTTATTCTCTTTTATTGATATAATCGCATTTATAGTGAATTATTCAAAGGGTCGCGGATTAGGTAGTCTTCCTGAATTCTGAATTTAGTCTTATATTTGTTTATTGAGATTAGTCATGTTTTCTAAATAGAGATGACTCAAATGTCATTATAAGCGTTTGTGTATTTGTTTTTCTCCTTTAGTGTTTCTACTACAAAGTAACTCTTTATAAGTTATTAGTTAGTTGCCTTAGCTAGTCAGTTATTACCAACCCAAGCCATTTACAGCTAGCCATAAACATATTTCATCATAAAGAACTATGATTCCAGGCACTATTTCTATACAATAAAGTTTTGCTAAAAATATAGCTAAAACTCTTCTAAGTATTGTCCCATTCGACCTTCCAAGCGCAAACTCATTTTTACCATTTTCGCAGTTGGCAACATTAACTATAAATCTTTAGTGAGGTAACACTTGCACGCGATGCTTGCGTGTTAAAGTTAAACTACAGTTGAAATATATTAACACTAGCGAGTAAGTGCAAGTTTTTTAGATTAACAACATTAAAATAGGCTTTATAAAAAGTCGTTATTTTTTATGACCTAGTTATGCGACCAGGCTTTATGTTTTCGTCATTAAGCTTCTATTTTACTGCTATTTTAGTTATATTAGGAACCTTTTCTTTAATCTTTGAAAAATCTTCCTTATCATCGTTATCATCTTGCCCATAACCTTATTCGTTTGGATTCTCTGTTACTTGTCAATTTATGAGACAGCCCCGTTTTAACCATATCACCCTTTATAAAGTCCGACCATTGTTTCGTTATAGTCTTCCTCTGCTCTTAAATCCAAAGAAAAATCGTGCATATTATATCACAGTTGCAGAAAGATTTATCACATTTAGCATGGACAATAAAACAGCCGTGAGTCGTGGGTTCAAACCCAGTCAGGGGCATTACTTTGTGTAATTTATTTCATCACCACCGCTCTCAAAACGGTGAAGTAGAACATCGTGAGGAAACCGGCCATGTCTAACCATAAAATTCGAAGACATGTGACATATACCAATTCGCACTGGGCACGCGTGGTAGATTAAAGCCCATCCCTCTCCTAGAGAGGAGTGCTGAGTCCCTGAAGTGGGAACATTATAGGCTGATAATGATGATGAACAAAACAGCAAATCCGCATAAACTGCTATCCCATAGAAAAAGTCTAATTGAATATAAATAATGATTATTAAAGTAAAACAGAAGAAACTCCCAGAGAGTCCGTTACAACAATAAGAAGTAATATCGGAAACGTAGTTCCTGGCGCTAAAATGGATTCTGAAGCGACGATAAAATATTAAGAGCCCATAATAAATATTACTGTTACGAATATCGCAAAGGGATGTTTATGTCAACCATTTATGTGTAATTTTCTGGATGATTTCGATATATTGCTGTAAATAGCTGGTTTGCCGGAAATTGGAAGTTGAAAACGTATTGCGACAAGTCGTAATAATTTAAAATGACGAAATATGCCAATTTCAGTTAGTGAATCCATTACTTCATCTTCTCTCGTTGGTTGGTCTAGTGGTCGCAAGTGCAAGTGCTATAAATGGGGTTCTGGGTTTTATTACCCGGGCGGACAAAGTGTTAATGGGTGTATCCAGCAGAATTTTCTCAGTAGCAGACACAGAGTCGGGATTTGTGCACAGTCAATGGAAATAAGCTTGCCTTCATCATCCGTTCCACTGTTCTTGAAGTCTTGATAATTTTTTTCTGACGCTCTTCTATTTCAGTTCACATTATTGCTCTGTCGTTGGGTTCCAACAGAATATCAGCCAGAATTTCAAGGTTGACCACCATTGGTAGCAAATACTGTTTCTCTTTTTTCCATATTTATACAAAATTGTGTCAATACATTGTTTTGTTTAGCAAAACAAATCAAAACCACCTTAATACCAGAATACTCGTACTTAACCCAATTTTTTGGCTCCTCAAATATACTCTCAACAGATATCAATTTAGCAAATAAATTAAATTGCAATCAGCAATACAATTTGTCACAAATCAATAAAGCTTTCGAACCGTCAAACTACAGTTTAAGAATACCCCAGAAATCTGTAAGAATCGTCGTAATTCGAGACCACTTGTAACCAACCTGTGGCATGTTAGGTCTACAGCTGACTACAGTGCATTATGCTGTATTGCTCGCGCAATGTCGGCGACAACCTACTTCCCCTCGTCGTTTGTAGCATGATGTACGGCTGTAAGACTGGATTTTGATTTGTTTCTAGATTATATAGAAGTGTTTTTGATGCCTAGACTTGACATGTGGCTGAGTGTATCTAAAATTAAGGTATGAGAAAATAGAGAGGTCAAAGCTGCTTAGGTTTTTGTTCATTTTACAAACATCAGCGTAAAAAATAAAAAAAATCAATTCTCCACTCTTCTGCTTTATACTTGTTTATGTGAGTTCGGCGCACTATTTGATAAAACGTTCTTCTTATTCTATGAAGTTCCTACTAAAAGATCGATCTTTCGCCGGTCGTGTCGGATTGATGTTCCATCGGACTATGAGAGTAAAGGAACAGATAGTGCAACTGTGCCTGCGTCTGTTGCGCTCTCTGTACCGCAGCTCTTGCTTGCTTGCTCTTGTGCAGTTTATTATCTCCCATCATCGTGGCCGTTTTGGTCAGGAGGAGGAATATACTAGTACAGCTCATATCCTAAATTATGCTCTTTTTAACCTAGTAGTAGTAATTTTAATAATATTACAAAATCACCTGCAAAGCTCTTGCCCGATTCCAAAATCATAACTTAACGTTCTAGATTGCTTGTAGATAGCACATATTATTGTAATACAACTTGAACCAATCTTAAGCCAATATTTTCAAATACTCTAACGGCCTTTGTAGCTAGGTCAATAAGTCTTTAAAAAATAAACAGTTACCTCACATCTTTTTCTGTGCTAAGTCAATATTTATATAATTATGTGCGAATTGACACGTGCGATTAGTCACGTCTGATTTCTATGTACTGTCACAATGCAGTTTACATACTTGTTAATGTAGAAATTAAAATAACGATTATTTCACTGTTGAAATATGTAATAACAGAAGATGATTATGGTGTCGGTGTAGCACTTAGCTCATCTCCTAAATGTGAGGATTAGTACTGCAGTTTCTGCAGATATAAGTTTTGTGGAAGATGATGAAGTAGTAGCACTCGTTAGAAGTGGTGGTGTAGTTACAGGTCTTATAAAAGGTAAAAGAGAAAGCCAAAAATACATGGGATAAAACATGATGATTCGAGGCAATCAATGAGGCATGTTATGTTGTCATGTCATCTCCCGTCGGGGCTGCGGGTTGTTCGCAAGAGATACCGCTACCTCGACATAAAGGGCTAAGAAGGAACATGGGTGGTTTTTATTCAGTAGAAGTCTGGCACTCCCTTCCGTTCTGCCCAAGAGCGGGAGGGGTTATGTGATGATTTCCCAACCCACAAAAAAGGCATGTTAATCTGCTGACTGGTATACCTTACTAAAAGACATGAGATTATCGATTTAAAACATAGGTTAAAGCCACGTTTTGTAACTTGACTACTGTCATCACCATCGTCATCTACCTTCTCTAGTTCCGTTCAACTCGGGGTCGGTGCAACATTAACAGAAAATTCTATTTATTTCAACGAAATTTTTTACTAGCTCAAGAAAGTTAAACATAGTATTATATTCACCAATAAAACTTTATAATACAGGTTTTATTTATCTTTATGACACACATTTGGCGAATCCATGCGTTGCATATAAACACTAAGTTTGAATAAACCGGAAATGTCTCGACAATGACCTTCCAAAATTGTAAACATTACATCACGATAAGGAGTCTGTTTTGCAATCTGCAATTTATCACCTCGCTGTAATAATAAAAGTGATGTCATTTGAAAATTATAATTAGAAGGATAGCTTTTAAATAATATAATTTTTGGATGTATCAAAAAATCCAAGTAGCTTTCAGAGACAGTCTTTATCTTCCTATTCTTGTTACACTCTGATTGGTGTCGGTACAACACGTTTTCTTCTTCCTCTGTTAGACGTCTGGCATCAATTGCTTCTTTCTCTATCTTATCATCATCATCATCAGCCATAAGACGTCCACTGTTGGACAAAGGCCTCCCCCATAGAACGCCATAACGGACGGCAACGTGCCGTTTGCATCCACCGGTTGCCCGCGACTCTCACGATGTCGTCGGTCCACCTGGTGAGAGGCCTACCAACGCTGTGTCTTCCGGTTCGTGGTCGCCACTCGAGGACCTTTCTTCCCCATCGGTTGTCGGTTCTTCGAGCGATGTGGCCTGCCCATTGCCATTTCAACTTACATCCTCTGAGAGCTATTTCGGTGACCCTGGTTCTTCGGCGAATTTCCTCGAACGGTTTTTGTCTTTCTTATCATTCCTACACACTCCTTCCATATTTTCTTTGGGTTTCCTCTCTCTCTCCATCCATCAACATTCAGCCTTTGGAGACAGTACCGATTCATAAATTATCTCTCACTACAGCCTGAGCTGTCTGCTAGCTAACTAACGTTGAGTTTTAGTGCTTTTAATGAACATTTGCGAAATTAACTGATGACAGAACAAGATGACAGTTTAACCTCCTTCAAATCGAAAGATTTGTGTTTCCTTTTATTTTCCATTATATTTGCTGGACAAAAAGAGTAGGTATTATCAGAATTTCTAATTTTGGCTCTTTTTGTGTAATTCGTGTTTAGACTAGTTGTTGCTCATTCATGATGACCCATATTTTTAGTGTTCACTATCATCAGTTTGATAACTTATCGTTTAGATAAAAATCTCTCTGAGATACTATTTGTGCTGACTTTTTGCGGTGATATCGAATAATTACCAGTATCAAATTACATAATTATTGCATTATTAGAACTCCCACTTACGTCACATGAGAGTTCTTCTGTCTGAAAACAAATATTGGTTTTAAGAGCCGGCCGTACCAGATTGATGGATCCTTTGCTAATAAATCTACTGTCTACGGGCTGCTAAGAATTTGGTCCTGAGTTCGAGTCCTGGGTTAACAGTGTTATTGGATTTTACATCAGGAATGTCTCAGCAGTAGACATGGAATCTGGATTTGTGCTCGGTTGACTTGCGCGCCCCTCAAATATAATTTTATTGACGAAATGTGGGCTAACTAGAAGTTGCACCTCTGGTTAGGCCATCAGGGATTACAAGCGTGCATGATGTTATGTTATGTAATAGTTCAACTAAACCCTCAACATTGACCTCCAAACCGTCTCAGTCCTCCATCACTCACAGTCACACTAGTATGAATCACGCTGCGCGCGCGCCGGACGCAAGCCCCGCTTCCTTATATAACTTATAGGGGACAATTAGGTCGGACCCGCGGTTTTCATTGGTTTAGTTACAGTTAAGTGAAGCCGTCAAGTAATTAGTATTGTTTGGGTGTTCGTTAGGTTTTGTTTTGTTATCAATACAAGTTGAGGGGATTGACCGCGATGTTGAGTTTTTTTGTAAATCTTACTTTGTTTTTTTTTTACCTTTATGTAATGTTGTGTCTCTAAACATATTTGATTGTGGTTCGTTTTCACCATTTTTTGGAGCTGGATGGTTTACCAGCTGAATAGTAGAAGCTTTTTATTTCTGAAACTATGTACCTATCTCATACTCTTCTTGTTGCAAATCTAGTACAATTTAGAGCAGTGGTGGCCCAGTGGTGGCTGCCCCGACTTACGAACAGTGAGTCGAGGGTTCGTACCCAGTCGGGTTCATTACTTTGTGTAATTTATTTCATCACCACTGCTCTCAAAACGGTGACGGAAAACATCGTGAGGAAACCGGCATGTCTTAGAACCAAAAAAAAGTCGAAGACATGTGATTACTTAATTTAAAACGATAACTTGGGCCATTTATAAGTTCTTGTTAATTTAACTTGTGCCCACGAGATCCCGTGGGACAATTACTGTGCCGGATAGCATACTTTTTTACAGGGTCGTATGATTACAACCTGGAAAAAAGTATCCTATGTGTTAATCCAGATTATAAACTACCCGTTTGCAAAATAAAATCAATAAACTTTTTATTTCAATATCTAAATACTAGCTTTTGCTCAAGGATTTTCTCGGTTATAGCTCTAAAATTGGAGAAGCGGAATAAGTAAGTAAAGCTAAAGTATCCTCGGGCTTCACGAAGACGTGATCCATTTGTGTACATAATTAATAATAATCTTTTTTACAAAAAAATGGCAACAGTCAGACATGCATGCTGACAGAGTAACTGCCGTACTTAGAGATATTAAATGATTTCTTAAGCCGTTACTTAGTAAAGGCTTGACATATGTTTGTATGACAAAACTGTCAAAACCATTGCGAAGTGATGGTCTAAGTAATCATTAAAGCTCTCTGAGTGCGGTAGTAACTGACATATTTTAAATTATAGTATGGATTTTACCTAACACATGCAAATTATCAATTATAACATTTACCTACATAACCCGAGAATCGAACCTAACACCGCGACTACTACAAACTATTACCTATTAGGGCCTATTACCATATGACGTCATACAGGACAGGATCGGTGACCGCAAGCTAAATTGGGAGCAAGGAAGACCCGACCCGTATTACTTGAGTTTAACGCCATCTAGTGGGACGGCTGTAAAGCGGTTTGATTTATAGGTCGTCTGCGAATTTCATGTGTTTTTGATTTTCCTTTCCTTTAGATAAGATTTAAGATGGGTTTGTAATGATTATTTGAACTATTTTAAAGAGTCGTAAAAGGCAACCCGCATTGGACTAACGTGGTGGACTAAAGTCTAAATTCTCTTTTTGTAAACCTAGGTTACAGAGGTCTAGAAGAAGAAAGGGGAGATCTTTGCGCAGCAGTGGCACAAAAATAGGCATAAAAGTACATTTCATCATCATCATCATCATATCAGCCCGAAATCACCCACTGTTGGGTATAGGGTTCTCCTTTTTTCTTCTACACCATTTTTTTTCGCCATATTTCGCGGTAAAATGCATTTAAGCAATGTAACATGCACGGACCCCAGGGGAGGCCACAAGTTCTGAAAAAAAATTGTGGCCTTAGTTACGGTTATACAGCTAATTACTATCTGTTTCAGTGTGTATATTCAGTCTTTATTGCGAATAATAATTGTTCGGGGTTGGAGTGAGATCGAGATAAACTAAGTTTGAAGATTATAAAGATGTTATATTTCAGTAATAATTAATCAAACTAATAGAACTAATGAGGTGAATAGGATGAGATTGAGTCGCGCCCGATATGCTATCCGAAAGCGTACTGACTATTTTACTTTGAATATAAAATATTCAATGCATATAGCGCGGTGTCGCGATTACGCTGACATGTTCATTTGTTCGGTGATTGACCCGAACAATAATAAAAACATTGAAAATTATAACCTCGACGTGCTCACCGTGAAATAGATCAATTAATCTGTTGGTTTCAATACTTAGATACGAAGCAATTTTCTTGATTGATTCACTATTTATATATTTATGAAGCCGTTTTTATTTTTCCACATATTTTTCGTAAGGATCAATGCGGCGCAGCGGCGCGGCATTTACACTTTAGCTCTATGGCTATTAAGAATTTAAAAACTGGGAGGCTACCTTACTTATTAGGAAGGGGTCCAGAAAATGTTTTATTAAGTAAAAATCACCAGTTGGCCGTGAAACCTGGTCTTCATCTGATGCTCACTCACCCTAGGCACTAAGACCCAGTTGATATAAGCTTATATTTTTTACCAAGACATAGTAATTATGTCCTGTTGTAAACTATGTTTTATAACAAAGACTGTTTTTTTTGTTGGTGGTAAATCATCAAATGACTCTTCCCGCTCTCGATGAACCGAAAGGGAGTATCAGACTTCTGCTGACTAGAAAGCACCCATGTTACTTCATAAATCCTTGTGTTACGGGGCCAAATTACCTTTGTCGAACAACCCGTAGAAGACTAGATATCTAAACTTGCTTTATTTTTAGAGAAAGAGATTGCACACACCTGCTTCGTCTAGCAAATGCATATAATCCTGCTATAGTCGATACAATGTAAACACGTCAAATACAATTACTATGCAACAGTAATCGTCCATGAATACCTGTGTCCGGTATGCATGAGTAGACGCTACATCTTAGCTCCCTTGTGCCGTACGATAGGCCGGACAGAAGATACAGTTTCGGAAGTTTATTATTATATTGGTTGGTTAATTTTAATAAAATCTGTGCTATTTTATTAACATTATCTTCAACTCGAAAATTATCCCACGGGAAGATAAAAACTTGGAAGCAGGCGGGGTCCATTCTATTTTCATTTCATAATTTAATATTCAAATGAACCCCGCCTGCTTCCAAGTTTTGTTTAATTTAAAATGTGCATGTTACTTATTTGCTTTTCAGTCTTTTCAGTTGGGTTTTTTAGTTTTTTAACTACTTTTTTTATTTCTAACTTTTTAGTTCTTATGTGTTTGTTCTTTCGTTGGTAGTGTGAAATACTTCGCAGGTAATTTAACTTTTGTGTTTGTTTATAGAATTTGTTACTTTGAATTTATTTTAAACATATAAGTGTCATATATTTTTGTAATCTCCTTTTAAAACCCTTCATTTTGATACCCTACTCGACGGTAATGGATTTTTTTTAATTTTTCAAATACGCGATATGGCCCCTAAAACCAGCAATTTTTCTTTGTTTTTTAATTCTAATGTAGCCAGTGACACTCGCGCCATCAAGACGAATCTAACGACGTATATTTCATTCAAATCCCTTTATCCGTTTAGAAATTTTGAGGGACAAAGTAACGGACATACATACATACATACACGTCAAACACATAACCCACCTTTTGGGCTACGCCGCAGTCGGGTAAAAAGGCCATTCTTTTGTTCTCTTATTTTAAATTAGTTTTATTTTATTTTAAGCTCGATTTTCAATTGTTTTTCAAGAGAGCATTTGAATTTTCTGTGGTTGTTACGAGTGGATCTTCTGTTCTGAATTGCCTTGCCTGTTGTTTGATGACTTGATTACCGTTACGCATTCAGCTTCTTATCCGTTGGGGCGTAAGTAGGGATGGTCAAACAAGTTTCCGGATTTGCATTTAATCCAAAAATAATTGTTATCGCAAGAAGTGCAGTTTAAGGATAACAATTACAAACATTCGTTTTGTGAGAGTAGACATTTTCATACAAACGAAAATATGAAAAGTTCTCTACTGTTTGTGGTGGCTATGTAGTATTTGACGCAATTAAATACAATAACACGCTTCACATGAAAATTACACCACTATTATTTTCATACTAGGTAGGTATTGGCAGTGGCTTCGCCTGCTACAACTCGAAAATGATTCCACGGAAAGATAAAATCTGGATAAAAACTATGCTACGTGTTAATCCATGTTATAAACTATATGTGTATACAATTTTATTCAAATCGTGAAAGAGTAATAAACACCCATATTTACAAACTTTGGCGTTTATAATATTAAGTAGGAAGAAAGTAGGATTAACCTGCAACCCTTAAAACTAAAACAAACACACAGGGTACAGGGGAATTCCTAAGGTGAGGAAAGGTTTTAAAAATCAAATACTCATATCAATCTTTCTCCCTCCAGACGAAACGCTACACAATACCCACTAGCAATCGATCACGTCTGACCTAAAAACAGACCCCTTAAATCCCCATAATAATTACACACAAACACTATTGTAAGTCCCCTTTGTCTGAATACCATGTAGAACTCGACACCCGATGTACCGATAGCAAACAAAAAGCTAATTAAGACTTGCTACTCACTCGTGTCCGCTACACTTAGGGTTCCCAGATACATGATTTATTATAATATTATTTCGGTTTTTTAGAGACTTTTGAAGTAAATTCTTGATTTTTGAAGAATATTCCGGAGTTTTATTTTTATTCAACGTTTTTTTTTACAAAAAACACAATTAATATTAAGGCACAAGTTTTTTGTAGGCTTATATGGCGAAAGTTTGTCAGTGTGTGAGTGTGTATGTTTGTTACTTCTTCACGTAAAAACTACTGAACGGATTTGGATAAAATTTGGTACACAGATAGTTTATTACCTGGATTAACACATAGGACAGTTTTTATCCCGATTTAATCTTCCCGTGGGATAATTTTCGAGTTGTAGCGGGCGGAGCCACTAGCAACAGCTAGTATAATTAATAGAGAAAGGTTTATTGCTGAACACTGGCGTGCTTGAAATACAAATAATGAAACTAATTACATTATAAGTACCCATGAAAATTATACTGGTGATTTCATTATAAATGATAAAATCCCGGACGTTTAAGACTCCTCGCGTTCCGAAAACTTCGCAAAAAATTCCGGACATGTCTGGAAAAATCTGACAACCCTAGCTACACTTGATCGCAAAGAATATTAGCTTACATAGTATTCATAAGACTGCAACAGTTTTTAGGCCCATCTGATAAAGTTGTGTTATGTTTTTGTAACTCTTAGCGGTAGAAGAAAGTGTGTTGGGAGATTAGGTTTAATTAAAAACTGATGCGAGTGGTGGTTTTTCCTTTTTTCCCACAATTAATAACGTAAGCCCCTCAATGTGATAACGGTGTAATGGTGCACCATAAGTAAAAACATCAGACTATAATATACCCGCTGCTGGAACACAGGCCTCCTTTCTATGAGAGTAAAGGAGCTATGGAACTCCAGGCCGGCCCAGTGCGGGTTGGTAGGTTAGGTTGTCACATGTCTTGGATTTTTTTTACTCTAAGACATTTCGGTTTTTTCACGATGTTTTCCTTCACCGTTTTGAGAGTAGGATCAAACCTATAACTTACTGCTTGTAGGTAAGTCAGGGCTGCCCCTAAAAGGTCACCCATGCTTTTTGAATTCTTAAAAAAAAAAACATATATGCTTCTAAACTGGCGGTCGATGCATTTTTCTTTGATCAAAATTCCGACGTATTGAACAGAGATATTACGCACCATTTCTGGTCACACTATAAAGACCGCGACCTCGCAATATTACTTTCATCTACTTTTTAGACAACAATGCGCTAGTTTCTAATATCTATTACATTTCTATGAAACGTGTAAATGTACTGAATGGGAACTATCTGTGTTATTGATCGGAAAGCCGTTATTATTTGAAATTAGCTTACAAATTGAGCTGTATCAATTTGTGAGGCAGTGCTTTTGGTCTCATGGCAATCTTATTTTAGAACTTCTATTATTGCAGTTAGAGGCAAAAGGTAAAATATAAACTGAGGTGAAATAGTAGCCCCGTCGCGGCTGCAGGTTGTCAGTAGAAGTCTGACACTCCCTCTGCTCTGCCAAAAGCGGGAGGAGTCATTTGATAATTTCCCACCCTCCCAAAAATAAAGGTGAAATAGTAGCCAATTAATTACATAAATTGGAGATACTGTCGACGAATAAAAATATTCTGTTAGAAAATGTTGTCAATTTAGCTTTAGCCCTAAATAGCCAAAGGCTCACAGACCAAGGGCAACTCAAGGCAATATCAAACACACTCATCATGCCTTGACAGATTTTTAGAATAAAGAAATGGATCTAAGAAAAAGTTATCAAAAGCCTAGTCACCCCGTGACCATCACAGCAAAATATCTCAGACAAAAATAATAATATCAAAATCATAGTCACAATTAAAAACACTATCATTTTAATTAAATCTGCAAATATGCGGCCGATTCGGCGGGAGATAGCTCAAGTAATAAGTCTTGAGGAATTAACGAGCCATCCAGATAAAAACTTTGATCGAACCGCCGCCGTCGACGGTTCACTCTCGCTGAAGAAAGCGAATTTTTGAAGAGATTCCTTTACTATTTTTATTTGTTAGTGAATAAGATCATAAGAACAGACGAATCTGCTATTTATGTAACATATATTATATATTACACCCATATTTCGACAGATATGTTTAAATTCCTTGGATAGGCGAGATCCTTTTCATATATTTACAAGATATTTGTTTTTTAAACCTGTCTGTTAAAAAAATTGCTTGTTTGACATTTTAAGGGTCACCAGCAATCGCTTTTTACCAAAAAATAGCTTCATATCTCTTTTTGTTTTACTTGTATTATCACTGTTAGAAAAAGACCTCCCCATATATCTTCAGACCGCTTTATGTTTCACTTTCGCTGGCCAAAACCTAGTCCATATGGTCACGCCCTTTCTATCATTGATATGCTTGTGTTTGACCAGTATCTGACCTGATGATAAGTCATGATGTGATCTACAATGGAGCACGATTGCCTAGAAGTAAGCTATTTACTAACTTGGGCAGAGCTACGTGGGTTAGCTTACCGATATTGATATTTAATTAATTCAACGTTTTCGACGAAGATCTCAAGCCCCTTTCTTGTGCAAAATGTCACAGACATAGCCACTTTCTACAAATTCGCAATGTCAATGAACCCGTCAAACAATAAAAATCTACAGTTGTGACATTTGCCTACCATGTAACCTTTCCATTAAATGCCAAAATACATTGTTGATTCGATCATAGCGTTACTGATTGAATAAGTGGTGGGTTAGGCTTTAATACATAGTAAAACACCATGTATAGCCAAGTACGTATGAGATTTATAAAAGCTAAGAAATAAACATCTCAGCAGCTATTTAGGTCTCTACCCAAGTGTAGGACAATACGAGCTAAAAAACACAGCTATCGTTTGTTTTCTTTTTCTGATTTTTGGTGCATTTTCTTCACTATTATTAAGAAAAATTGCTTTTATTTGATGCCTGATAAAGAGCACATTTTACCTCGCAATCAACAGGTATGGTCAGTACAACGCCTGCCATGGCATCATGTATGAATGTATGATGTCATGGCATTCACAACCTTTATGAACTCAAAAGATTATAGTTTTTAGGAGCATCGTCTTGGCTGCCAATTGCAGTGAAAGGGCTATAATTACGACACATAACGAAATTGAATTGACCATAATTTTTCTGTTACTATTAAAAACTGCAAATCTTTTTGTCAGCCGGTGATTCAACAGCACAGTCATTTACATTTTAAAGTCTTACACAGGGCCTAAAGGTTAGAGACCTATAACTCGGCCTCTAGACCTGCTATCCTATAATTTTTAGATCAGCTTAGTGTTACAACATTGATCAAAATGTAAACCCTCAAGCCAATTAGGCTAGTCGTGTGGCTTCGGGCAAATTCGTGGATATTCGTCAATTAAAAAAGATTATTCCGTACAATGAAGCCTGCCAAACCTGAGTTTCATAGGCGGGTTAAGTGCTTCTTTATTTAAATAGTTGTCATGGAGCTCAAACTTCTTTTGTTTTATGGTGTGGGATGATGATCTGGGGGCACGGCAGTGCCCCCGCCAAGTCGAGCAATAAAGCGGCACGGCCGTGCCATCCTTTTCTCGATCCAGTTTAGGCCATTTTCGGCCTCCTATAACTTCGTTGTGGATAAAACTAGAAGCCTGCATTTTTAGTAACCAATTAGGCATTGTATAAACACGGTATATTTAAAATTTCATTCAATTTGAACCAGTAGTTTAGGAATTATAACTAATCAAAGTTCCATAGTTTTGTCACTCACTCACTGACTTACTGACTGACCGATCATCAAAAGTCTAAGGCACTTCTAGCAGACATAGAAGTACAATGCGATGGCGATTAGCTATTACAATGGCCTGTTTAACGTTGGCGAATGCGATGCGATGGCCAAGTCAATCTTTTATTTAAAACATTATCAGCCTTATTATAAAAGTGGTTAAACCTGGGTTTAACTTAGACTTGGTTTATCTCGCATGCCGTCACTTTCTTTTGAATATTATTGAAGTAAGACGGCATGCGAGATAAACCAAGTCTAAGTTAAACCTAGGTTTAACCACTTTTGTAATAAGGCCGCAAAGGTTTTTAAGTAGGGATTAAATATATTAACTGACTTGGTATTACATGGATCTTAATACTTTTTACGGTAAAAGAACTGAGTTGCGCGGCTTAGCTTTTTTTACAAGTTTTGTTTTTGGTGGGATGATATTATTTGAAAATGGAAGAAGTTGATATGACCCGTTGCCGCCCGCATTAAAAAATTTAAATAAACTCAAAATCTTACTTATGATAATCTCCAAACGTAACAGCTGATCTTTATCAATAAATTCAGCAGAAAACTTATTCTCTGATTAATTTCGTTGAAGGATCCAAGACAGTTAAATCGTTTTCGTTACTTCGTCGGGCTTCATTGTCTCGCCGCTTTTCTTGTGGTCGCCACTGTTGATTCTGGCTTACAGGAGTTACAGTGGTTTGGGAATAGTGTGGCGGGCTTGTCCCAATTAAAAAAAAAGATTACTTATTCGAAATTAACAGGATACTGGTAAATCTTGCTATACAAATGGAGCGGTCACTATAACACTGAATTGTTAAAAACGTGGTATCATTTTAGGTAGATTATGTATTAAATAAATTGACCAGTTTATGTCGTAACGTGTACATTTTATAACATATGTTGAATCTAGATTAGTTTAACCTGCATTGCAGTGATGGATACAGCAGAATTTAATTATTGATGCTTTATTTCTAAATGCATGCCGTGGATCGACTACCGCTATTTGAATTTTGATTTGACGAATATTAAACTGTATCGTTCTTTTGACTAGGTAGATGTTTTAGTTCAGGAATTTAGACTACACTAGCTGTTGCCAGCGGCTTCGCCCGCTACAACTGGAAAATTAGCCCCAGGGAAAATAAAATCGGGATAAAAACTATCCTATGTGTTAATCCCAGGCTGTCAGCTAACTCCATACCAAATTTGATTAAAATCGCTTTAGCCGTTTAGACGTGAAGAAGTAACAAACATACACACTCACAAACTTTCGCCTTTATAATATTAGTGTGATTATAGATGGGTCTCATAAAGTGATACCTGACATAGAGAGGAGCCTAGAGTCCCATCAGTGAGAATATAATGGGATGATTATAATATGCTTGTGCAATAAAGTGCATTTTTAATCTTTTCTATCATTTGCACAAATTCAGAGACAAATTGGAGACATTGTTTTTTCAGTAGTATTAACTTTTGTAATATCTAATTATGTTAATTTAATTGTTACGTAAGAACTTGACGAATAAAAAAACCGCGTTAAATAAGTAGGTGTGCCTACAGGATTAATACTAAAACCATTGTTCAACCTTTTTTTTGCGGGCCCCGTTGCGTCGAGGCTGCGGGTTGTGCCGTTGTTCGACTTTGCGTTGAATCAGAGCTGAAACAAGAATCAATTCGTCATCTGCCTAGCCTATTTTGGGATAGGCTTTCAGATGGAGCTAAATACCAGTATTTTACGTGGAGTGAGTGCCTGTAAGAACTCCACAAACCAGTAACTGAGTAACACAAAAAACATCAACTAATAACCTATTTCTGCGAAACCCGTAGCCATGGCAACCAATAAACAACAATATTTTTTGGTTACCCGCGCAATGCAACTTGTCATTTCCTGCGAAATATATTTAAATAGCTCCGTGGTGATTCAATCTTGATTCTTTGGCCTGTCTGCGAACATTGGCAGTCGTCCAACGAAATCCTTAGAGGATTCTGTCAATGACGTCACTGAACTAAATTGGTGATAATCCCAGAATTTTGGTGTTGCTTTTGATAATTCTGTCAGCGGAATAATTATGAGGTGTTGTTTTAATGTTTTTAGTGTGATGTTTCTTGGGAATTGTTATTTTTTTGTGGTTACAGTGGTTCTCTGAATTGTAATACATTGCAAGTTCTAGGAACATGAACTTTATGCTCCGAGTGTTAGTGAAAAGAGCGTTGTTGAATTTTCAACTTTAAGCGCCAAGCTAAGTGTTGAAGATTCAACAGCAAGTTTTTATTTAGGCATACATTTAAGTTTTGTCAAACTTTATTAAAAACTGGAATAGTCACTCGAAATGTAATCAAATATGATTTTTTTAAAGTTGGTCATACTTATCACTTATACCTCAAAATGATTTGCTAAAAATAAAGAACATTCAGTCGAATTGAAAACGTCCTCTTAATTTATAAAAAAAAAGCTTATGTTGTCCCACTGCAGGGCAAAGGCCTCCCTTTTTCCTTCACTTTTCGCGATCTCCTTCCTCTTTTTAAACCGGTAAAAAAAAATTACTTAGCCTCTTTCAATAACTTAAACCCTATTGACATCATCTTAGCCAATGACGTATTATATAAAGACACGTCAAGAACTAACATGGCGGCGCTTCTAAACGGCGAAAATATTATACAACGTGGAGACGATGATACGACAATAAATGAAAACACGGACCATACTAGTTCATAGGGATAATTGTAAACCATTAAAAAAATCCTAACACCAAAATTAAAAAAAAAAAAACAATTTTCAAACAAACTAAATGGCTTAGAAGTTGTAACAAAATAGAACGCCATTTAAAATCATGGGTTCACTAACCTCTGTTGTAGCGAGCGGCAACGTAGCGTATCGTCGTGTAGCGTCATGATCTTTTGGGTCAGTGGGTCGTCTTATGGGTAATAATCACTGAATCACAGATTTTTTATTTTTATTCGGGGTCGGTGCTACACTGATTCACAGATTATTAACCGAATAATGAGGCACCTCTCGCCCACGTGTTATTTATTAATCACAATCAGGATCACTCACTGTTCAATCACTTACTAAGTACCTACCTACTTAGCTAAGTAAAATACACGAACACAATAAAAACTTAACGCCTAAATTCGCGCAGTTCACTGAACTATTTAATTTAACTAAGATACCTATTAACTGTTCGTGTTCTGTCACTAAAGTAATGCGTCCAATTTCACACTTATTGTAATAACCGTTGCTAACTAGTGGGCGGCGCAGGGCAGGCAGCGCCCGGGCTCCGCTTGCACTCGTGCGCTTACAAAGCGATGACGCGTGCAACGTCACAGGACTGTTGCGACAGACTGAACGGTGAGTCGGTGACCGTGACCTAACTTCGTAGCGTAGTTTTTTGCAAGTTTGGACAAGAAAGTGAAGTAATAAACAAACGAAACTAGATATCTCTTTCGCACACACTAAATGTTCTATTAGTGAGAGTGCATAGCAACTTCCGCATGCGTTATTTTTTATCTATGTCTAATGACATGCGTTATGGCTCTTATTATACAGGTTTAAGGTATAATTTGCAATAAATTAAGTGTTAAAACTAATTTGGCTAAAGTTTTTAAGTAGCGAGTTGGCAACCGCACCGATGCGGGGTCGTTAACCTGACAGTGCTTCCGTATTAACAGATACATCATGTAGTAAATGTTAAAAATGAAAAATAATTTCCTGTGACTTAACTACTGGATGTTATTCAAATGTTTTTTTGTATATACACTGGGAACATACTGAGGTATACGTAGTTTAATTTATTGTCGTATCATCGGCACCACTCTGTATAACTACTTTTACGCGTAAAGAAAGGGAAAGAAAATATGACACCGTACAGCGGGATGTCTGTTGATGCCTGTTTTCTTTATGTTTTGCGCAGGTTAACACACACGATTTAAATTAAGAACAAACGTAACGTCGCGCGAGAGGTTGGTGCGTAACTAAGCGCGATGTGGCCAATTGGCTTAATTTCATGTTGTCATTTTTGAGGTCGGACAACGTATCTATAGTTTTAATTTATCATTGATCTTAGCATATTATACATCTTAAAGCCACATATATACTCGTACATACAAAAACCAGCTGAAGCACTTTTACTCGCCGCTTCAAGGCCAGCAGTGGTCTTATCTCGCTGGCCTATATGTGAAGTGATTGACGACAGTGCACTGTAGTCGTGTGCAGACGACCTTAAGTCGAGCTTTTTAAGTTTGTATGTTTTTGTCGATGATCTGTTGTGAAATTCGGTATTATTTATCTGTAGAGCTTTAAATATCAGTAAACATAAATTGATTGCTCGTGTCAATTCTATTCGCTATAGTGTTTCCTTGAGTTGAACTTGATCGTAGGAGTCAGATAGGCTCCATATCATGGTGCATACATACATACATACATACATACATACAGGCTGCACCCGATCTTAACATAATTATGAGTAAGCTAGACTGACACCCGTATCTATGAACAAGTCAAAGTGGTTACCCAAGTAAAAGTAATAGATAATTATTCTGTAGTTCAGTAATTACTTGAAGTTAGAACTGTTAATACTCGTATTTAAAATTCTTAGGTTTGCTTTCTTTGACGGGTATTACCGCGTTCAAATTCTCGTCACTTGCATAAAAATGGTTATTAATTACTTAATTAAACTCAATTCATTACTTTAACTTGACACTATACACAAGTTCACTATGCGTTTTTGTCTTCAATTAAGCAAGTTGTACTTATTCTAGAAGTGGATTACCTATGACTTTTTTTGTAATATCAGCAAGCATTATACTTCAAAATGCAACCCTATCAATGAATAACTAATAATGTACCGTTAAATGCTTTCAGTTTTATTCTCTAAACCGGGTCGATTATTATAAATTCGGCGCACGATCATACCGCGATCAATCGCATAGCCCGTGCGATGCCGCGATGTAGCCGTCTGGGTAGGGTTACCGTCTGTCCGGATTTGTACGGGTATGTCCGGTTTTTTGGCCCTTCAATTGAAGCTTGACTACCTTGTCATTGGTCGTGACGCTATACAAAAAAATAATAAAAATAATAATATTAATAATAAATAATCTACACTAATATTTTATAGAGGAAAGATTTGTTTGTTTGTTTGTAACGAATAGGCTCCGACACTACTGGACCGATTTGAAAAATTCTTTACACTATCTACACTATCTCCGCGTGACATAGGCTACTTTTCATCCCTGTATTCCCATGGGAACGGGATCTACGCGGGTGAAACCACGTGACGTCCGCTAGTTATATATAAACATAAAGAACGAATGAGAAAGCACATGAATACCCGCGCTAAACGTGATGCATATAAGATAATAAGACCACAAAATGAATACCAAGTAATTATTGCCTGCACGTAGGGTTACTTAAAAATTAAGTATACATACTCATAGAGGCATTTCACTTTTCAAAAAAATGAAATTATTACCGGCAAAAATGATCCAGAAGTAAAATATCCGGTTTTTATATAAGTACTTTTCTTTATTTCCGTAGGTAACCCTACATGCGGGCAATAATTTCGCACATAGCAATAACACCGCGCATCAGATTGACCATGAAATGATTCGCTGTGTAATAAACTGTATATTGCCTTGTTTGGCATGATGTATCAATCTTTGATGGATATTGGTCAAGTTGTTCACACAGCTAAATCAGAAAGAAGACTACAACAACAATATAACCTTGTTTGTGACAAAAATACACCTTGATTAGTAGAACCAAGAAAGGAACACTACTACCTTATGACACTCAAATGTAACATTATCTACCTGGACCTATATGTCGTTGCCGTGATGCACTTAATATTATCTCCTTTTTTTTCTTGTTTCTTTATAGTATTTTTTTATTTTTTTCTTTCTAACTAACCATGGAGATTCTTGCCAGTTCTTCTCCATAGAAAACGACCAATCCGACCCGTGCATCGTCCGGATTTGGATAAAATTTGGTACACAGTTTATAACCTGGATTAACACATAGGATAGTTTTAATCCCGGTTTTATCTTCCCGGAGGATAATTTTCGAGTTGTAGCGGGCGAAGGCACTGGCAATAGCTTGTGTCATAACATTTACTAGACTACTTTTACCATTCCAATAGCGTTTCGTACACAACGCGACGTGTTGTTCTTAAATGTGATTTCTACCATCTTTTGGAGAACTAATCAATGTTTTATGCAGTCGTAAAGCTGGTTGATGCAAGGGAGGGTCACTATTTGGTTATAAAACAACAAAATCCTGACAAATTCTCAATTTGTTCCCTTGCTGAAATCGAGGAAAGGGTTGAATGACGTCACTGTAGCAGTAACTCAGCTTAGCCCTCGGTTAAAACTTTCTGAATAATTTATGTGCAAAGGGGACTTGCGGTTGACGATACCTGTCTGCACTACGATTACTAATGCTTGTCTGAACCGCAAACAACTTGTTTAACATTATTTTAGTAGCTGGTTAATAAAGGTTTATTATTAGATGTTTTTGGTTTAACAGATTATTTTAAATAATATTGTAAGTGTCAGGCTTAGAGAGAAAGATGTTGAGCTGAAGTTCTTTAATAATGATAGATACTTAGAAGCTTTAAAAAAACAGAAAATGAAGAGGGAGAGAGAGAGAGTAGGGATGTATTTGCTCAGTGGCAAGGCAGGTCAGGCTTTTTATAGTTAAATTATTACTGTACAAATGGGTGATGGTGAATCACAGTTATAATAAAATAAGGCTCACTTTTAGGGATAAACGAAAGCTTTCACCTTTTATTGAATTTCTCAAAATATGTATTATTAAAACTGTTCAGCCCTAATTATCATTTAACAAACTTGTATTTAACAAGCAAACATCTAATTATTCATAAGGCATTAAAAACAACCTTGATAATGAGCCCACCTATTATGTATATCTAAAACGGCCTCATTTTACATAGACCTTACTTACATTTTCCTGAAAGACAAATGGATAGCAGGCGTTACTTCCCACGAATTTCATCCCTCAATGACTGGCAAGTTTTTGTGTTCACCCTTATGTGAATATGGGTGTGGTTCAGTTGAAACAAATGATGGGATTAGTGTCAGTTTATTGTAATTTTGGCGAGAGGTATTACGGTATTGTGTACTGTAAATAAATAGAAACAAAAATAAATATTTTCATTGGCTGAAACAATCATAGACTCTAACAAAATAATTTTCTTATTAGAACACCTAAATATTAGTTTTTCTATTGATATTTATGAAAGGAATTGTATAAAACAAAAGAAGTTTTAAGGCATCCTCTTATATTTAGTTAGCCTACTTTTGTTTCACTCCTGGGCAAAGATCTCCTCATAGCAAATAAATAATTCCTATTTCTATAGACGTCCTCTCTTCCCTCCGTGCGATTTTCTCCGACCAATCTCGCACAAAAGCTTCTAAGTCGTCACGCCAGCGTTTGCAAGTCCTCCCTTAGCGACGACGGCGACGTCTTCTGGCACCCACTGCGTGACGATACTGTTTGTTATTGAAGAGCTATTTATGGTCAAAACCTTAAATTGCTCTTCAATAACAGAACAGTACCTATTTTCAGATACTGATCAGTAAAGATTTTCTCCTTTGGTCAAATGTTTTTCACACAAGTGCACCAGATCCAAAACATTGCAATCAAAAGTTATGCAACATAGAAATAAAGTTTTTCAGCCTTCAAGTCTCATAATCACGAGACCTGTCAGTAGGCAATAAGCATTATCTAAGTAGCTATTTGAAGGTTCCAAACTGTACAGCTAGCAAAAACCACAAGGTCATAGAGCAATGACCACCACACGAAGTTAGAACTCGTTGTAATAATGATTAGTTTCGCCGAAGTTGCAGTGAAGTGACTCGGTCATTTGCCGAATTGAACTGTTTGGAGTAGTGAGCTGGTGTCGAACTTTGTATAGATTTTAGTGATTTTAGGTCACAAGTGTTGACTTTGTATTGTTCTGCGAAGTGAATAGTAGGAAGTTGTGTTTGAGTAGGTTGTTGTTTCGTTCTGTTGTATTTGGCACTAGACTTTCGATGTTACGTAAATTTGTTCTTTACATTGTTCCATGTCTTCTTTTTTCTGTACTATATGTGTAGGATGCTAAATAAACCAGATTATTCAGGTATTTTATGTCACGCTTTCAAACCCAACCCAATTCTGGGTTAAGTTAGCCATTGTACTTAGCTGCAATATTTACGTATACTGTTTTCGTGTGAAATAAATACTAAATAAATATACGTGTTTATTTGTTTCCGAAGAAATTGCTAAACTTGTTTTTTTTTTAATTTTAACACAATACAGAGTCATCAATTAGAACTACAATCAAAAAAGTATACAAATAACTCGATTCTTCATAACATTAGTAATACACTCAATACTCAAGTAAATAACCCAAGTAACATGTCGCTTGTAAACCTCAAACTTTGACGTCTCACCCCTTTTATGCATAAAGTTACACAGTGTAAGACTTAGCAGTTCTATTCGACGCGGCATAAAGCTGTGGCCAGCAGTGCCGGCAATCCATTTAAATGATTAGTTTTACTCGCAGTCAGCCACTGGCAACTTTGTGGTTGCTTTCAAGACGTTTTATGAGATTAGAGAGCAACGGATTGAAATTACGTTTGAGCTGTAGAAGCGTTGATTACTGAAATTAGTGCTGATGTAAAACTGGTGTATGTTGGAAAGTTTGTTATGAAGGATTCCAATAAAAAATATGATGACTTTTATCGTAGTCATTAATCAAGGTTCCGTTGTCAGTGCAAAAATGGGAATCAAAGACAATATTCTTAATTGTTTTTTTATGTGTCCTTAATGTAAGCTCAACTTAATCCAATAATTAATACATCTACTATGCTGTTGATTATATAGACTCAAACCAAAAAGGTATTAGTGCCAATAGACAAAACAATAATTAGTGTCTATTCCTTACAGTTTAATGTCTAAACAATATCCTGATGTAATGTTACATTGCTTATAAATTCATATCGTTCAAAACAGTAACGATGTGTGGTCCAGTTAAATATAAAGCGATCGTTACCCATCCTGGTATACCAGTTAGCTGCAGCTAGTTAGCCAATTGGAGATTGGAAAGAGCTGCTAAGTAGTGTAAGGTCAGAGGGCCTGACACAAGAAGGAGAAGTAAGAAAAATGTATGTTGAAATTGGCTAGGGGTGACTGCGACAGGGTTGCCCGTAATATATTTAAGTTTAATATACCCCCGATACAGGTGGTATCTGTCATAAACTATCAAAAAAGCCTTTAAAAACAAAACTTTCCCTAAAAGAGTAGTAAAAATTGGTGAACAGTTCCACTTTTCATACCCCGATGTGCGCAGTTAACTGGCGTTATGTCTTAACTCATAAAAGTGGTTACGACCCAGTCTTGCTTATCGTTGGCGGGGTGCCAACCTGCGTGTTCCGGGTTCACTTCTCGGCTGTGGTAAATGGTGCTTTGTTCGCGTTTTCGATCATTTCCGTCCATTATTGGTTGTGGTGATTTAGTGCTGTGAAAGCGAAATAAACCGAGTTCGAGGATGCGCCAGAAATATTTTGTTTTAGGGACGTACTTCACTAGAACGCCAAATTAGCGCTAGCTGGCCATGCTGCCAATAGAACGCATATAGTTTTAAAGTGAGCTTCCACCTAGGGTACGCTTGGACACACAGATTGTTCTTGGCGTCCCAGGGCGTGGGTATATAGTTCAGATATCTACACTCTTTATTTTGAGGAGTTCGTGGCTTAACAAGAACTGCCACTCGGGTCGATCTTTAGGTTAAGCTGCGCTTGCCTAGGTCGATCTGTGGATGGGTGACCGCCCATTACATACCGAGTTTCCTCCGTGCCTCGGAAAGCACGTTAAGCTGTTGGTCCCGGGTGCCATATATAGATCTTTGGCAGTCGTTACGGGTAGTCAGTGACCTGAATGTCTGACATCCAGTCTTACCAAAGGGTATCGTATTACCTAGTATTAACTGGGTTGTGGAGGTCAGATAGGCAGTCGCTCCATGTAAAATACTGGTATTCAGCTGCATCCGGTTAGACTGGAAGCCAACCCCAATATAGTTGGGAAAAGGCTAGGCAGATGATGATCTACACTCTTTATTTTATTAAATGGGATTTTTAGTTAAACCTTCAACTATTAACAGGACAAGTTTACACAAAGTCTTTTTTTGAATTTAGCTTTTTTTTTAAATAAGTTTATGTGCTAGAAATACGGAATGGCGAAAAAAACCATTTGTGTAATAATGTACCTACCTATGCTGTATGTACAGCGCTTCCTAGGATTGTTCTTAAATTGCTCTTCGCTGTAACTTATGACCTTAATTTGCAACTAAGTATATCGATGACTATTATAATATACTTTTACAGTTTGTAATAATAACGCTTACTACAAAGTTCTGATTTCTGCAAAATAAACTGTATTTAAAAGTTCAAAGAAATCTAGCTATTATGCACTATACTTAAAGACAATTATAACGCTTAGGTGTTACGTTTGCTATTGTAAGTGAAGATTACCTAGTTCACACAGATAATTACTGTATCATGTGGTAAATTATTCAAAGCAATGACTCACTTTACTTTCAATCTTTGAAACACATGTAATTCCTGTCACATAACAGTCGGAGTCGCTCAAGAGATAGAATTCCAGGTCGCTCGGTCTGCTGCTCATCTAAGGCATCCGTAGATAATTAATGTAGTAAGTCTCTGAAAACCTATTTTTTTTAGCCCGTATTGTATCACTCCTGAGCAAAGGCCTCCCCCTATTCCTTCCATTTCTTATGACGGTGTGCTTCTTCTTGCCAGTTGGTGAGAAAGCCATACAAGGCGTCCCGCCATCTTCGCCTCGGCCTACCGTGGCCCCGTTTAGCTGTGTTAGGGATCCATTCTTGCGGGCCCACAGCTGCGGCTCCATCCGGCCGACATGGCCTGCCCAGTCCCATCTTAATTATAGTACTTTTAAATATTTCACTGAAAGACTACCTCCGCAATGGCGACTACAAGGTCGTTATTTTATTTTTTGTGGGGCGTGTCAGACTTCTAGTGACTAAAAACTACTACACTACAGCCCCCGAGCAACCCGCAGTCCCTGAACAAGCCGCAGCTCACGAACAACCAGCAGCCCCAATAACATGGTCCTGAGTTGAATATCCGGGTTGGGCAATATTGGGCAAGTTAGATACGTGATGGCAATAGGGGCACCCCCTATTACATGGGACTTAAAAAGGCGCGATCTAATATTATGTGTTTAATGAATGATTCCTTTCAGAATCAAATTAATATTATTCATTAAGATAGGTCATCACACGTGTATCATAATACAAAACAGCATCTTTAACAGTATATTACATGGAAATCCGCCGCCAGACGTAAACATCATTGTTTACATAACGATTACGTCTCGATACTCGATCGATTTAGCTGGAATCGAATCGATTGATGATGCATTCGAATCGAATGTGTGCCAATTGAGATTTGTGTGACTGGCTGTTTGTTTGACTGTTAAATAAATAGATTTAATTGAAAACATACATTTTCTAATTAAAGTCTATTGATTATACTACTTTAATTTAAAGGTTTATCATTTCTTTGGTCATCTTTCTCGTCTTACCCAATTTTACTTGGGATTAGCGCAGCACTCAATAGTTCCAATATAAAATATATTATTTTTGTCCCCTTTTTTCTTATCTTAGGTATTCCACCTCTCACAGTGCTTTTAAAATCACAACCAACCAAAACGTGACAAAACAAACACTTTCACAGACGGCCTATTTAAAAAAATAACAATTCTTTTTATACATTCGCAACACCGCGTCAACTGACAAATTTAATGGTAGGCAGCCATTTTGAAAAATCTAGACGCAATAAGCTTTTAACTTTCACTGTCATGTTGTTACTTAATTTCTCTTTATGTACAAACTAACAGTGTATTTGTAAGTAATTACAAAATAACTGCGTACCTAGTAATTCCGTGAATATTTTTTGTTTTTTAACTGTGTTGACCTTTTACTGCCAGTAACCATTACACAACACAAGTTTACTCCAACCAAATAAAGTTTGATTCAACCCATCATCAAAATTGAGGAAAAAAAATATCTTATAAACTGCATAGTAAACACACTGTCATCTATTGCAATAGCCTTATTCTGTGCGAACAAACATCGGATGAGTATTCAAGGCCAGCCGGTTACGTGCGAAACGAAAACAATACGAAAATATCGCAGAGATAAAAACTTGGAAGTCGTAAAGAAAGAAACTAGAAACTGGAACTATACACGTGTGTTCTAGGTTTTATGTGTTGTTTGTTGTTGTTTTTGGGACTGAATTCGGGCCCGGTTGCACTATAAATCATAAAACGGGTTAAGTGCTAAACTGTGTCTAAAACGTTTAACTCTTCTTGTTGCCCTCATACGATTGACAGAAACGAACCGTCGTCTGTGTTTCTGATAGCGTGCCGTTTTATGTAGTTTGGAGTTCTTCCGAATAAGAAAATAAATTAAGAGAGTATTTTTACGTTAAAAGAGCAATGTTGGAGAACGTGTGAGAATTTATTTATTTGTTCTCAGGACGATGTTTTTGAGCGACTTGTTTCAGTATAATTCTTGATTTTTGAAAATGTACTTCTCACCGGTATCAAAACTAGGGCGTGTAAGGTTAATCACATTAATATTTTAAAGGCGAAAGTTTGTGAGTGTGTGAGTGTGTATGTTTGTTACTTCTTCACGTCTAAACGGCTGAAGCGATTTTAATAAAATTTGGTATGGAGTTAGCTGACACCCTGGATTATCACATAAGATTTTATCCCGAGTGTATCTTCTTGTGGAGTAATTTTCGAGTTGTAACGGGTAAAGCCGATGGCAACAGCTGGTAAAATAATAAATACTCATAAAAATTTTCAACAATAACCTTCTTTAACGCGTTTTCCAGAATTAAACTTTCCATTAAGGTTCAGTTTTATGACTTAGATTTTGAGAGATTCTGAATTATGGTAATGGCAGAGATTAAATAGAATAACTAAGTAACATCGTCATCAACCTATAATGTTCCCACTGTAGGGACTCAGGCCTCCTCTCTAAGAGAGGGATGGGCTATAATCCACCACACGTGCCCAGTGCGGGTTGGTAGATGTCACATGTCTTCGAATTTTTTGGTTCAAAGACCATTTCCTCACGATGTTTTCCTTCGCCGTTTTGAGAGCAGTGGTGATGAAATAAATTACACAAAGTAATGCGCCTACCACGACTTACTGGTCGTAAGTCGGGGCCACCACCACTGGGCCACCACCACTGGGCCACCACCATTGGGCCACCACCACTGGGCCACCACCACTGGGCCACCGCTGCTCTCACGTAACATAAGACTATACAAGTAGACCAAACAACTTGTTACCAGGCCACCAACGACTACCAAGTAATCTATACAAAAATCGATCAGTCATCCTCTTTTTACCCAAAAATTACAATTATATAACATACTATATATAAAACATTTAAGTAATATAACAGTACTCTGCGAACACCATTTAACTATGGCGCGACCTTGAAGCGGACTAAGTGCTTAAATTCGGCGTGATTCATATCTCCGCGCGTTTCGGGGCCGAATTTACGAGCGATTAGCGGTTTTGTTCGATTTTATGACTTAGTTTTATACCCTCAAGGTTGAGGATTATACTGGCAATAAATTATTTTGGAAGAACTTTTATTTGCTTTCTTGAGACACGGGACCGTGCTGGTAAAACTGGGGCTGATACACCAAAGGATATAAAATTTGTTTAATCGTCGAAAATGTTACCAGTTTGGGATACCTTTGCAATAGGGATGTTGCTAAAAAAAATATTCTAATTAGTCCGTCTGTAAGATTATCGAAAAATATTGAATACGTATTTTTTGTTTTATAAAATCAATGAAAATTGACGAAGATAAAACGCGTCAAAGATTTGAGTAGGAGGTTGTGACGTCACTGACCGCTAAAGAATGTCATACTAATGCCTCAGAAAATGACGTCACACGAGTTTTCAAAGCACTGTGTCGTCTTCATTGTTTATTTAAAGTGAAAAAAGAAAAAATACGTGTCCAATATTTTTTAGAAATCTATCTGACGGACTAATTTTTTTTTTGTTAACTACCCTATTTTTTAAATTAAATGTTTGTCTTTAAAACACGAAGAGGTATTCCGTGTCACAATTTTGTATCAATAGGAAATATTGTGACCGGTGATAATCTAGTGGTGTGACCGTTGGACGGACAAGTGATAGGTCTCGAGTTTGAACACTGATTTTTGAATTTACGTGCTTGTCAATTGAACAATACGTTAAATTATAACTTTGTTTCCATAAAGGTAAATATTGTGAGGAAACCAGTATTTATTTATTTTAGTATGCCATAAAGATATTTTTTGGCGGATTGTGAAGGAAAGTATTTGTAGGTTAAATTTTAACATGATTTAAAATCGCTATCAGCATATAACTTGTTCCACAGTTAACAGCTATCCAGCCCGCTAAGGTGACGCAAGAGTCGATTTTTGCACATTTTTACGAGCACAGACAATTCGTCAGTCTCCGTTGCAGACTATTCTACATTTTATTTTAATGCATGCAGATGCATATGGCGTCCTTTATAGATAACTTTGGTGCCATAAATTTATTTTTATGGTCTCCTGTATAGATCAAAAACAGGTTTTGTTTTTGCTGTCTTTTAAATAGATGTTTGTGGCTTAAATCTTGTTGAAGGGTATGTAGAGGATAACTTTAATTTTCTGCTTTATTCTATGCTCAGTTTGTGGAAAAATGATTAATGATTTTTACATAAATGTAAGTCTAAGTAGGACGACGTTTGTTTGTTGTTTGTTTGTTTTTTTGTTTTTTTGTTTTTTTGTTTTTTTGTTTTTTTGTTTGAACATGAACGTCGCGACGTTCATGTTCAAACAGTTTTACACAATAACAGTATTTTTTTGACGAGGTACGGTCGGTGAGTATTATATCTATAGTGTGTCCTATTTGATATATCTGAGAAGAAACGCTAAAAGAAAGTGATGTGACCTTCAACCAGAATGAACCTTTACTTGACCCAAACATCCGAAAAGGTTTTCGAAATAAGTTCTAATTCCAATATTTGTTGCCTCTATCCAATAAAATAATTGCATGATCATTTCTATATAATTTATCGCGCACTTATTTTCTCATAGCCCTCCCATTTTATTGGAAGACGATGTTTGTTATTAATATTGCGAAACCCTGGAAAGGGGTCCATTCCGATTGCAAGTTATTACGGGGAGTTCTGTGGTACTTATTAACTTTACATTGTGGGGTTTCCAGTAATAGAAGTCCTAATTACCTAGCAAGTGCTAATCCTGGAATATATTTCAAAACTTTAGGGTTGTCGGCCGTTCATGTCAACCCCAAGGCGGATTGTTTTATTTAATGTTGCTATAGGCAACGCCCTTTAATTGTTGAAAGTAATTACCAGGACTGTTTTGTTGGTTTGGTGGTTGCAAGCTCGACTGCTGAGCATGAGCTCCTGAGTTCGAAACCAGGGTCGAGCAATTTTTTATTGGGGTTTTCCCCATATTACATCGGACTTTAATATTACAGCCACAATGTGGTTATACTAATGGGTACACCTCTACCTAACCCGGCAGAGGTGATGTTATGTAATTACCAGGAAACCTTCGGTGTAATTGTAGGAATTTTACCTAAAACCTAATTTAGAATATTGGTTGGCTGATAAAAAGCTTTTATTTCAACGAAGTTCAGATAAGATAGGATGAAACTCTTTATTGCACACCGCAAAAATTACAATAGAGTGTTTAGAATGGCGTTGGTATCTTTTTGATAACAAATAACATCAGATAAAATTGCTCTCGTTTCGAACTTTCGAAAATCATAAACATTGTGATCCGCACAGAGCCCTCGTGGAGAATAACAGCCCAAAAGCAAGCAGTGGAAGCATAAAAAGCTGTTTTTTTTTTTTTTTTTTTTATTGTAGATAGGCTCGCGTTTGATTAACTATACGTCATTATCATCATCAGCGTAATTTGTTCCCACTGCAGGCACTCAGGCTTGGGGCTGCGGGATGTTGTAAGAGATACCGCGGCCTTGACATATAGAGCTAAGAAGGAACGTGTGGTTTTTAGTCAGTAGAAGTCTGACACTTCCTTTTGCTCTGCCCAAGAGCGGGTTATTTGATGATTACCCACACACCCCCCAAAAAAAAGGCACTCAGGCCTCCTCTCTAGTAGAGGGATGGGTTATTATAATCCACCACGCGGGCCCAGTGCGTGTTGGTAGATGACGGTTTCCTCACGATGTTTTCCTTCACCTTTTTGAGAGCAGTGTTGTCGAAATAAATTACACAAAGTAAGTAAGTCGTAAGTCGGGTCTTCCACCTCTGGGCCACCGCTGCTCTGATTATGCGCTTGCCAACATAAATGTCTGTCCCACAAACGCTCAAAAATCCCAAGAAAACCTCACAGATCTGTAATAATCTGTAAATCTGAACATACAGTAGTAATATCCCATATAACGACTGCTTCACGGGCGGGATAGCCTCAAATAGCCCATCGGCTATTGTTTATAGTCTGTTTGCAGACTTATGGCCCATAATCCGAAGGGCGCTATGTAGCGTGACCAAAAAACTTTTTTCAGCTAATAATTACGCACATTTTTGACGAAACTGTTGACCTAATTTGTGGTTTACTGCTAGTAGTGTCGTATATGTGTCGGTAATATTAGTTTTTGTCGATTTTTTCAATTATCGGGTACTTATGTATACGGTATGAAGTTGGGGACTGCATACTATGTTCTTGCTCTTACAAATGAACTTTATAGTCTGTCACCTTAGTATTAGCATCTTTACTTCTCGAAGAAGAGAATAGGTTGAGAGGCGTATAGTTAAAACTGCTTTTTGTGAAAAATCAAACTGGAGACACAATTTCGGTTTCTTTCTTTAAATTTTGCTTTGTACTGCATTGCCAAGTCCAAATCAAACAAGCAACTCCCCTAAATTCCATCCATACCTACAACAAACCAGGAACAGAACAGTACACTAACATAACATACAGACAGACGGACCAGCCAGGCTATCAGCGGATCGATCGTCGACTCCGCGCCGCCAGCCGTCTGAGATCGCAAACCGACGCATCTATCCGTATTATGTCGGAAGACGACGAATGTGCGTATGCCGCGGCTGTGAAATGTATGTAATATTAAGCTGCGTCTTTATGAATCATGTTTCTAGGAGATGAAATCTATCTTATAATATAATATTAGGAGCTAAGAAGGCAGCTAGGAGGAAGTCATTTGGGTCCATTTCAAGGATACTAAAGAAATTGAAAGAGATTTTTGGGAAAGCTATTGGGATGCTATTTTGGGTTAGCCTAGTCAGGCTTTATAATTTATAGCTATTACCCGCGCATCGCTGCCGATATTTTGGTGTCATTTCAGTCAGGCAGTCATACTTATTGATTCGATTAATTAATTCGATTCTAGACACTAATTCATCCAAGATCTGAATTTCTTTTGTCATAATCTTTGAGCGGACAAGTTAAATTAGAGCAATCATACTGTAGACTTATTCTTCTTTAACCTTTGGCTACCGAGTAAGGAATTTCTTCGAAATCTCTCGTTTTTTGGCGTTCGTGTCATGGCTATCCAGTTTCTTTCAACCATTGAGTACTAGCGATGATTGAATACCAATACCTACTCGAACAAAAGCACATACAGGGTGGAATCCCCACTGACGCACAAATAGGGTACTCCAGCAAAAAAATCTAATTAGTCTGTTAGATTATCTCAAAATATTGGCACCGTGTTTTTTGTTTTATCAATTTAATAATAATTTACGGAAATAAAACGTGTCAAAGATCATGGGTGAGGGCTTTTGACGTCACTTTGTGGGTAAAAAAGTACTAACCTTGTGACGTCACACGACTTGACACGACTTTTCAAAGGACTGTATCGTCTTCATCTTTTGTTTACGTGAAAAAAGAAAAAATACGTATCCATTATTTTTTGGAAATCTATCTGACGGACTAATTAGATTTTTTTGGTGGAATACCCTATCGTTGCCACGTGTATACACAGTACATCTGATCTATCTCGTGGGTGTGTCACACCCACATAGAATTTTTTCATCGGTACCTATTTTGTTTTAAATCTGCTATTTCCTACAAAATTTCCCACTTTACCTACACAAAAATATATGGAACTGTTTTGTTTAACAACATAACATAACATCACGCCTGGAATCTCCGAACGGTTAGACAGAGGTGTTGCTAATAGTACACCCACGTAAAAGTGTGTGAGCATATTGCAATCAACCGGCCACAAACCTAGAATGTGCGGTTGCTGTTTCTACCATCCTACTAATATTAAAAATGCGAAAGTTTGTGAGGATGTATAGATAGATTGATGAATGTTTGTTACTCTTTTACGCAAAAACTACTGAAAGGATGTGGATGAAATTTAGAACATTTTCGGCCTTATTACAAAACTGGTAAAACCTGGGTTTAACTTAGACTTGGTTTATCTCGCATGACGTCTCACTTCAAGTCTAAGTTAAACCTAGACTTAAACACTTTTATAATGAGGCCGATATAGTTTATAACCTGTATTAACACATAGGATATTTCTTATCCCGGTAGTATGATCTCGGTGGACAATTATCGAACTCCACGCGGGCGAAGCCGCTGGCACAAGCTAGTCCTGCATAATGGAAGATATTGATCACATTGAGAAAGTACTTAATATTCTTTCCACGTTTTCTAATCAAACTTTTACTTAGATACAATCTGAGCTTATTCCGTTGAAGAATGGATTTATTAAAATGTATTCATATTTCAGGATTTTCTTTTTCACGAGAGGAACATTTTATAAAAGTAATTACTTGATCTTAGGCCGCATGACGCCTCATACAATATACTGTACTAGTTGTAGCCAGCTGCTTCGCCCGCTACAACTCGAAAATTATCCCACAGGAAGAATATTAAATCGGGTTGATGATTGATGATTTTCCAACCGCCAAAAAAAAATGATAGGAATAAAGGTTATGAGAATTATGAAGACGATGACGCTTTTATATTATTGGAGGTAACGTTTAAACTTGATTGTGCTCTAAAATATCTTAGTAATGATTAAACCTCCAATTAACTTCAAAATGTCAGTTGCAAATGGACATTTTCTCCAACTTTCATGTGGCCGATTAAGATAAAAGTATTGTATTACTATTCATAAATAAATTATACGACTGAATCGATATTATTTATTGAGTTGAGGGTAATCTATATAATAGTGTTGGCCATTACACACTTCAGTTGATTTTTTTATATTATAATAGTTTATGAGATAAATGGTTAAGTATTAACGAGCGTAATGAGTTCGACTCTCAAGTGCTACTAGGCATTATTTTATGGTCTTAACTTAGCTCATCATCATCAGCCTATATTGTTCCCACTGCAGGGACTCAGGCCTCCTCTCTAGGAGAGGGATGGGCTATAATCCACCACGCGGGCCCAGTGCGGGTTGGTAGATGTCACATATCTTCGAATTTTTGGTTCTAAGATATGCCGGTTTCCTCACGATGTTTTCCTTCACCGTTTTGAGAGCAGTGGTGATGAAATAACTTACACAAAGTAATGCGCCTGCCCGGGTTCGAACCCACGACCAACTGTTCGTAAGTCGGGGCCGCAACCACTGGGCCACCACTGCTCTCTAACTAACACTGCTGCTAACTGCTCATTAACTTAGCTAACCATACAAAAATGTATAGAGACGTTATTGACTATAAGTCATTTACAAGCCTCCACATCAATATATATAAAAATCAATGTCAGTTTTCGTTGTAATTTTATAACTCAAGAACGGGCTCACCTATATATGCAAAGCAAATGTTTAGGCTTGGTTCGGACTGTTTAGTAGATGGTTTATGTGAAGTTTGCAAAACAGTTTTTGTAACAAATAAATTCAATAAAAAGCGGATCATTTCGTTAGTGGGGATTTTGCTGTCGCGGACCCGGTAGGTGGGCCCTGCTGTTCGGGCAGACGTTTGCCAGGTCCGCTAGTTATTTATAGTTTCTAACTAGCCCTAACACCTACCTACCTACTCTTAAAAAATCCAACAATAAAGTTAAAAAAAGGTATAAAAAAAGAAAATAAAGTATTTTAAAGTTTCTAACAAGCAAACCCAAAACCGTTTACCGGATTTGTAAATCAAATTGGAACAATTTTGATTGGATCAAATGAGCCGTCAAATAAACAATTGATTGTATTGAAATAAAACATTGATTTGTCAATCCTTTATTTAAAATGTATGAAAGCGTTCCATTCTGTCATGTCGTGTGTCGCAACTGTCAACGTTCCGTTTCACTCGGCCAAGGCCTTCACTTATTGTTCCTTTTTATTTTTAAATACGCTGCCTTTTTTGGACATGTGATGCATGGAATGAAACAGGTTTTGAATATATCTGCTTTTAATTGGGTGGTGCAATTTTTATGTTTTTTTTTTTGTGGAATTGAGTATTAATTTTTGTATAGTGTGGGATTCTAGATTATAACATTAACTTTAGATTTTTGATAGAAATGCTTGTAGTTAAAGCCATAGACAAGCAAACATAAGTTTTCCCTATTGTAGGTACATTTGTCCTAGTCTGTTTCTAGTTCATCATTTTTGCTTAAATACACCATTACGCCATAAATAGATAGCAAAAGTTGCATATCAATCAGATAAGCCATTTTTGCACAACAACTCATCATTCAGTTCATTCATTCACAAATCTTTTGTTTAATCTCGCATTGTCTTAAAGCAAGCGCCGTCTGGCGAATCAGAATAAAAACTCGTTGAGTGGTGTTGAGTAAGTTTTTTTTTCTGAATGAGATAATATTATGTCTATGATCGCTTAATGTTTTCAATGAGAGTTTATTGTGTGGAATCAATGAATTCGTTACTTAAGATACATTCTCCACGTTGTGTGTTTTTGATCCAAAACTTCAAGTTTCATTCAATGAAATCCCATCTTCAAGACAAAATAACTACTTTGTAACCTTGCAATATATTTTTATCACAAAACCTGTTCAGTCGTAAATTGCAAATTGTTCTCACACTTCAACACACAATCAATCAACATACATTCGCTCCTTAAAATACTGCACTATAAACCTTACACAATACATCAACATTCGAGTATTGCTCAAAATTCCCAAAAGTCTGCGGCCCCAATTGTTGTCAATTAGCACTCTATAGAACTTAGCCTTAGTTTCTAGTTCTAGTATATATATAGTCACCTGAAAAATTGCATGGATACTTTAGTGTTACTGCCGCACTCAGAGAGCTTTAATGATTACTTAGGCCATCACTTAGTAATGTTTTTGACAGTTTTCTCATACAAAGATTTATGTCAAACCTTTACTAAGTGACGGCTTAAGTAATCATTCAATATCTCTGAGTACGACAGTGAGTGTCTATTTTCTTGCGACCGTTTATTTGTCGATAACTACTTTACATTTGGTGGCGTCATTTCTCACTTCATACGATGTTATTTCTGAATTGTCCATGCAATTTTGCAGGTGACTGTAGCTAACTAAGTTTTTTAGAGTTTTTTTATCTATTACCTAATGCGTTGCAGTAGTTTTTGCAACGGCTACTGGTCGTAAATGTAAAACAGGGGCAATTAGCTTTATGTGGTGTGGCTGCTAATGTGGCAATGAATCATGTTTGTAAGGGGTTAGATTTGGAATTAGTTGGGTATGCTAATGAAGTGTGTTTACTCACTTGCTTGTGCCATCTACCGTGTAGATTGAGTTAGATTTCAAAGTAAATAATGGCAAGTGTCAAAATATATCACGATGGTCATATTACCTAGTAACTGGGTTTTGCTGGTCAGATAGACAGTCCCTCCATGTAAAATACTGGTATTCAGCTGCATCCGGTAAGACTGAAAGGCGACCCCTACATCGTTGGGAAAAGGCTTGGCAGATGACGGTCTTAATTAAAGTACCTTATCAATAATAATTTAATAGTAACATAGTCAGGAGCAGCACACGCCAGGAGTTCAATATATAATACAATAAAATGTGTAACAATAAAATCCGTAATAAACTAAATGTGTAAATATGTATGCCAATATCATTTTGTTTGTAGAGATTCTTAAATTAACGTTATCGGCGATAGTAACAGAGGTCAGTGGTAGCTCGAAAGTGTGACAACTGTTCTTACTAGGAGTTATGGAGTTATGGTATAAATATAACCCAATTAACTGGGTTGTGAAGGTCAGATAGGAAGACGCTTTATGGAAAATATTAGTATTGATAATTTGATAAGGTAGAGATCCTTCATTAACATTGTCGGTGATGATAGAATAAACACATTTTTCTTTGACAGATCTGCGATAAGCCTTTTCGTAGTAACTGGGTTTTGCTGGTCAGATAGACAGTCCCTCCATGTAAAATACTGGTATTCAGCTGCATCCGGTAAGACTGAAAGGCGACCCCTACATCGTTGGGAAAAGGCTTGGCAGATGACGGTCTTAATTAAAGTACCTATCAATAATAATTTAATAGTAACATAGTCAGGAGCAGCACACGCCAGGAGTTCAATATATAATACAATAAAATGTGATGGTTAACAATGCATTCCGTAATAAACTAAATGTGTAAATATGTATGCCAATATCATTTTGTTTGTAGAGATTCTTAAATTAACGTTATCGGCGATAGTAACAGAGGTCAGTGGTAGCTCGAAAGTGTGACAACTGTTCTTACTAGGAGTTATGGAGTTATGGTATAAATATAACCCAATTAACTGGGTTGTGAAGGTCAGATAGGAAGACGCTTTATGGAAAATATTAGTATTGATAATTTGATAAGGTAGAGATCCTTCATTAACATTGTCGGTGATGATAGAATAAACACATTTTTCTTTGACAGATCTGCGATAAGCCTTTTCGTCAAGTAAGTAAAAACCAGCCGAACTTAACTCCACCTTTATAATTCCACTATGAAATTACGAACCTACGAGCTACGTGTGTAAAACAAAATGTACCGAGCATAATATTACCTACACACGACCGTCCCTCACAGCAGATGATGTCATCGTAAGGGCGTGAATATACGTCTAATTGGTAGTAATTATACTGATATAAACATTCTACCGAGTACCGAGGCACCTAGGAGGCGACACGTTTCATTATTGCCCGTAAAAGAGAGTTTTTGTTGAGACGTTTTTAAGAACATGGCAGCTGTTTCATAATATCGATGTTTACTGACTTAAAAAAATATGATTCTAATTAGTCCGTCAGTAAGATTATCGAAACATATTGAATACGTATTTTTTGTTTTATCAAATCAATAAAAATTGACGAAGATAAATCGCGTCAAAGATTTGAGTGGGGTTTGGTGACGTCGCTGACCGCTACAAATGTCATACTAATGTCTTAGAGTATGACGTCAAACGACTTTTCAAAGTACTGTATCGTCTTCTTAGTTTGTTTAAGTGAAAAAAGGAAAAATACATTTCCAATATTTTTTGGTAATCTATATGACGTACTAATTAGATTTATTTTGTTAACTACCCTAAATGTAAGAATATAACATAACATCACGTGTAACCCTTAAGGGTTAGGTAGAGGTGAACACATTAGTTTACCCACATTCCAGCAGTAAAGTTTAAGTCCCATGAAATATAGGCGAGCTTATTGCACAAATCTGGCTGGTTCTGAGAAATTCTTAATGGAAAAACCCAATAACACTTTGCCCGACCTCATGAGCAGCATTCACACTTTATGTAAGAAATGTCACGTCATATATTGTGGTATTTATGATACCAAGTTTATTGGACATTGTCAACTACGGAAATGTGGCACCTGTTTTTAATAGAGCGATAAATAAGAGTTTATAAGCATAACTTTGAGCCACTTGTTTGTAAAGAATAACTACTTACATTAAAAAAAAAGTTTAAAAACTAAAACCCGACTACGAATAAAAACGCAGACTAATAAAACTGCGGTCTTAAAAGTAGACAACAAGAAAAATGGTCTAGTAAGTAGATAATTTGCTAATTATTATAGAGGACAGCCGTAGTCGCATGCCACGTCATACCTGATGCGCCTTCATGGCGTTCTCGTTGAAGTCATAAAAAAATTGTTAATAGCCTATGTCACCCGGGCTATTCTTACGAAACTATTGACACCTTATTTATTAAAATCCGTTCAGTAGTTTGGGCGCTACGGTGGAACATACATACATAGACTGCCAAAATCATTACCCTTCCTTTTGGCTTCGTCGTAGTCGAGTAAAGTAAAAACAGTAGATAGCAATCGCTCCATGTAAAATACTGGTATTCAGCTGCATGATTTGAGTGGAAGCCGACCTTTAAATAGTAAGAAAAAGGCTAGACAGATATTTTATGGTGATGATGGTAATGAAAACGTTGCTATAGCTTCTACTGAACCGGATTACCCTGTAGCTTCTTATGTTTAAGGCCTCCAGCCAAGTGTAGCAATGGCAGCGGAGAGTGGACTTCAGTTCACTTTACCGCACTAAGTTATTGTCAAGAGTACTAAAAATCGACACTAAATGACCAAACATTAAAATATAGAAAAAAACAAACATCAATAATAATATGAATAAAAGTAAAAATACGAAATTCATTTAAATCCAAACTGCTGAAAATCCAACTTCACCTAAAAATAAAACTTCAACAATCGGAACTCAAAACAAACTAAAACTACTATAAGTAGAGGCAAGAAAACTTACAACTTCTCAAAATCGATCGAAGCCAATTCCAACACAGGAATGCCCCAAACATGAACACTGGCGCTCTGACTCAACGCTGAGTCATTCGCATTAAAACGACCAGCATAGTACGAAACTCCTCCCCCCTCGTATCAAAACATTGTCTGAATAAACAAGAGGCAATCAATTGAATCGTAGGGCTCTGCATCAAGTGGTCGTGTCTCACGCACGTCTCAGCTCCATGACCTTCGTTCTATAATGATGTTTGTTGTCTTCGATTCTTGATGTCTCGTGGTGATAAAATTTGACATTCGAAGTGCAATTTGGTGAAAGGCGGACGTCATAACCGATTGTTGATGTTAGAACTTAATACGACGTAATTAGTTTATTGCCAAGGGCAGTACGTCTTTTTGATCGCACTATTAACATTAGTGTTAATAGGAATCATAGTTTTATGAATGTCTAAGGAAAATATTTAGATAAAAACATTGAAAATGGTTGTTATAGTAAGTAAGTCCTTATCCTGTCGGGAAACGATTATATGAGCAAAAGAGTGGCAAAAGAAAGGCCTATAACCAACAGTGGGTGATTCCGGGCTAAAATTATAGTGATGATGAAGTAAATAAGTAAGAGAATTAAAGAAAACTTCACTTACTTTCCTGCTGAACATTAAAATAACAACAACACACAACCACGGTCTGGTCAGAGTTCCCACTAAAAGTTCAAGTTCAAGTTATTTATTTCAAAACAAAAAAAAAAAAACCAGTACACATTTTTTCAACACACACAGGTCACTGCGGTCCAATTTCACCAATTAGTTGAGTCTCTGTGTTCTAACTAACTCTGAAACTGGACCCTTTGTACAAATTATGTCCAATTACTCCACTTCAGTATGGCGTTCGAAATATTTCAGTTGAACAGTCAGGGTTCAAATAATGATACGTCAAATGTAATGTTTGGTGGTACGTTGAAAAGTGAGGTCATTATGTTTAGCTAAATTTAAAATACATTGCACTTTTTGAGTTAGGATTTAAGACAAAACTCATTTTGATGTATAATCCTCTTAGCTATCCACATTTTATTGTATTTCATCACTGACTGTGGGTGTATTAAAAATCAAACACAGAATTATACGATTTGCGCTAAAAATACTTTATCGACGAAATTCAGATCAGAAAGTAATCAATCTTTCTTTTCCTCTTTTGAAAGCATTCCAATATTATAAGCCAAGCCATACGCCTCTTTTTAAGTAACATAGGTATTGCTCATACACCAATTTAATTTGGGACATCAATATCTATATCTCGGACCACAGATACGACCCGTATAATGCCAAATTCCCGTTGACCACTCGAAGCCGGGATAGGCAATAAGGACAACTTTTCCAATTGGAATTCGCTCGACATAGTCCCGGGATATTGAATCCCGGACAAGTTGCCGGGATGCACGCAACTTAGTTACTACATGTGTAACTTTTGCAACTGCCCCTTCGACCTCGGTTCCATATTTTATAAAGTTTGCTTGAACGAGCTTTTTAATTTTGTTATTTGTGTTTTCCTGTGCATTTGCTTGAGGTTGGTCTGCATTTATTTGAAGTTTTGAATTGTTATTTAAATTCAAAAATTTAAATTATAAGTAGCGAGTTATTTGTTATCATCTTCCTGCTCTAGTTGTATATTCCTTGGGGCCGGCGTAACACGTTTTCTTGTGCCAATCGTCACGCTATCATTTACTACTTTTTCTTTCATGCCATTGCTTGTTTATGTTAGGTATTTTTAACTTCTTGCGATTCTTGACTTGACCTAAGGTAAGACGAAAGTTATAGTAAAAAGACAATGACCGAAACTCGTACCAAGAATTCTCACGTTTCAAGATCAAAAAGTTTGATGTCGACACGGTTTGGTACGGGATTCCATACATGATCCTTTCTATTCCCATTATTACACTGGTATCATGGATAGTAATTAATTCATTGAAATCTTAATATCCCAACGTGTTTCATTACGAGTGAGCCATAACAAATTCTCGGCGTCATTCGAATGACCTCGTTAAAGATGGAATAACTACCGTAATAAAATTCGCAGTCATAAACATTAAACTCGTGAACTTATTATGTGCGCATTTTCTCATTGACCCATCCAATTATGGCCTGTGACCAATAAAATCATTATTCTTACCACGTGTTTGTTTCGGTACTTTTGTTGAATGGTTTTCTATTCTATTGTAATGTGTGGCTTCAAATAAATTTCTAATTTATGGTTTAAGAATTGCTACCTTATTAACTCACTTATGTATCAGTCTCGTTGCTAGGTAATGCAACATTTTTATTTATCACTAGCGGACGTCACGCGGGTTCACCCGCGTAGTCCCCGTTCCCGTGGGAATACAGGGATAAAAAGTAGCCTATGTCACCCGGGGATAGTGCAGCTTTTCAAAGGTGAAAGAATTTTTCAAATCGGTCCAGTAGTTTCGGAGCCTTTTCGTTACAAAGAAACAAACAAATCTTTCCTATTTATAATATTATATTAATTGTTTTCTAAATATTTTCTCTCCTGTAGGTTAGGGGCTACATTTAAACCTTCATATTTGCATCTTTCAAAACATGATCTAACCAAGCTATACAGGGTGTCCCACGGCTATGCCACACGGAGGGAAAATACCTTGAATTTTATAGATGGAACATTTTACTGGAAGAAGACATTATTTTAATTTTAAAAACAATTCAAACTGCATTCATACTACTTCCCCTCCATGTGGCATAGCCGTGGGACACCCTGTAGAGCTATAGTTATTGTATTTTTGTTGACTTGTTAGCAGGTAACTAGATAGAAGCTACTTTCAATTATGTTATTCTCTAATAGGATAATTTCATAAATTTATTACATTTGTGAGTATACTCGTATTTTAGTGCCAGACAGACTTCATATGAACATGATGACCTTATAAATCTATTAAACGTTCTGCTAACAAATTGGGTGACCGTGTTCTAAGCGATTGATGTGTTGTGTCTGCAACTTTGGCACACGCGATTTGTCTATTAGGTGCAAATATTATGTGCCATCACGACATCTTCTTAAGAGGTGAAATAGTTGTGCCAGTGTGTGGATGGTACTAGGATAATAGAACAACGTAGGATCTGTGCTTGAAACGATGTCAACAATGAAAGGGTCAGGGTCGAAAGGCGGAAAAACTTTGAGTTGATCAGATACAATAAAATCTTTTTCAAGGTGATTATTATTATATTAGACCACACTTTCCCACTGATGTGCAAAACCTACCTCTTTCTCACGGCAGTTGACGGTAGTGGAACAACCTCTCATGACCATGTCAAGTTCGTCGCACTATCTAGGACAGGTCATCATCTTCTTCGTTAAAAGATGATGAAAGAATTTGCTTAGGAACAGACTTTACACAGCAATCTAATAAAAACCCAGTGACTTATATTTGCATTCTTAAATCTGGCTTTTAATTACAAAATACATGACTCATCACACTCTTTTAAAGTGCGTTTGGAGATTTAGGCCTAAGTGCTCTTTATTCATCACAGTGTTGATGATATCATATTCCTACGCTAAAAGGAAAACAATACATAATAAACCGTTTTTACAGTCTAAAATTGGTCACAAAGTAATATTGCAGTGTGACATACATTGCTCTAACACCAATTTAAGACGAAATAAATGATAAAATAAAATCAAGCGAAATGAAGAAAAAACGTCAAAGAATTAGTCATTTCCGAATGCCATAAAACAAGTCACTAATTTAAATAGAAGTGAGACTGCAATCAGAAAAATACTGGACCAACGCAATAGCAACGAATTCGTTGCTTCATTGCCTAAAGTATACAGTCATCTCGGTACACGAGATGGTCAAGGCCAATTCAAGACTCAGTTATTTTTGTACCAAACTGTCTTATGAATGCTGTACAGGTTTTTTCGCGAGTGTCTTTTTGTAATTGAATCAAGCTATGCAAAGCGAGTAGGTATACACTGATCTTAAATTGTACGGGAAGTTCATACAATGTGAGGTCAAGTTATTCTGGTAAGTTTAGCTTGATGTGTCAGTGTGTGTACGATTTGTGGGTTATTTTAAAAGGCTTGGCTCAAAGCATTGTGGGTCAGGAATTTTGGTTCTCAGTAAAAATATTATTTTTGCTTCTATTGCGGCTCGTGTAAGTTCAATTTTATCAGATTTTACACGTAATTAATGTTACACTAAATAAAATTGGAAAGCACATGTTTTAAAATAGAGTGACAATGTTGACGGATTGCAACGTGCTTCTGGAAAATTTTAATAAAATCAGCTCAAACTTCCAACAGGAAATGAAACCAGACTAGGCTAAAATTATAGCTCTGGAATAACAACCCTTAATTCACCCCTGCCAGCCACATGACATGACTCATGCACATTGCATTTTCAAAGGGGTTGCAATTTTCAAGGGGTTTCGTCCAGCTGGCCAGTTTAAACCACCCTTATGACTGGTCAAGACTTGTTAGCATAATTGACGAGTGCAGAAACACGGGGGGAGGTGAACTTAAAGGGGTTGATGGGTTCATTAATGCTAACAAAAGGTGCATGCATGCCTAGATTCGCCATTTGGAACTCTGTTACTGACAGTAATTATTACGTGTTCTTTCAGCCATTCAAATATATCAGATTTGCAATCTATTTTGAGTTTCAAAGAGGTTTTTATACATAAAAGGTTTGTTGTGTGTCCTCTTGATAAGGGGTGGTTTTGACAATTCTAATTATATTTTTATTGGACCATGGGTGGAATGTTTCTTATTTGCTTTATTATTTAAAAAATATGTAGAATACATGATTTTGTTGTTTTTTGTTAGTGATGCATTTCTGTAAACGTTTTGACATATTATGTGTAAGATGGATAATCGACTTAATAATTCGGGCACGTGTTCGTAATCCAGCTCTTTCTGCAAGCTTTTCATAAGAAGATTGATACAAAACTCCCTGCTAAATCAAGATATGCATCTTGTATAAGTCATAGGACGGTTTAACCCCAAAACGACTGCATAGATTTGCCACACAGCTTGGCATTAAAAGCAGTTTTGTCTCCATACATGGGTATCCCCGTAAAAGGCAAATGTCATAACCGGAGCCAATCCCAAAATTCATACAAGTTTCAAATTATTGTTTGTGTGTCTACGAAGCGAATGCGAACATCACGACTGTAATTCTCGAAGTTAGGTAGGTAGCGGTGTACCTTAATAGTAGACCTACAATTTGTCAGTTATGTAAGTGGAGGCAGGCCTAATGCCATAAATATATGAGCATAATTAGTTCATTCCTCTCGTCTCTTCTTTTCTGCTACTGAGAAAGTCCTGATAGAACAACCTAAAACACTTTTCGAATCAAACCCAGGTCCTCATGCTTAGCAATCAATTAACGAGGCTTGTCTGGCGTCAAATTGTCGCAAATCTAATTTCGAGCTGTCAGTCGGTAGACTGCGCCATTTTGTGACGCGGGGACGCCATGATGGCGCAGAATCGGGACACGGCTGAGATTTAACAGATATGGGTCGGGATTGATACTAAAAATAGTTGTGATACGCGTGTTTAAGGATGAAATCATTAAGCGGAAGATGGATGGTTTTTCATCGTCCATCTAACATGATGCTACTTGCCCAAAATATTAGTAACTTTTAGAGAATGACCGGTACAAACTTGCGTAGGGACAAATCAGCAATTATTATAGAGGGAGAGATGGTGTAATATGGATAAATGATGGTCTGCAGTATTCTTTTTTGTGCATGATTGGGATCGGAGGCATTAGCTTTTCGGTAGTCTAAGAACAAATATATATTTTTTGCTCTTTTGTCATAGTTATCACTGATGATAATATGTCATTTTGTTTATTCTAGAAAAGAGACGTTAATTTGTTTACGCTGACAATGACAAGCGGCATGAATTCTACTTCCAAGAATGCCATTATTCTATGTAAACTATATTTTTAGATTGATTCTAGGAGTTTAAGAGAGTATCTTTTAAACAATCAGGGCCAATTAATCAAGCAAACCTGAAAATTCTTAGTGCCTATTATTTAGCTCCAAGATGACTCTTCTAATTAATATAACCTAATGTAAATACTGCTGTGATTCAAAGTCTTGCTCACCAAGAAACATATTATAATATCCAAGATATTCACCAATTGAAGAAATTGCGTTATAAACTTATTTCCTTCAACACGATGAGGTAATGGTACAGTTTCTGCGAATGTGGTGAAGTCACCAGCTTTATGTAGGATTTGGGAACCAGAGAGAATAAACAGATTTGTATTATTAATACTGAAAATTGTATATTTACCATGTTTTCTTTATGTTTCACCGTTTTAATAGTGTTAGTGACCATGTCAGTTTAATAACTTGGACATATAATGTTTGTGTTGTTATTTTGGTGGTAATAAATACATCTGGTGGGAATTAATGGGATTCGCGATTTATTTGAGATAAATAATAATGTATTAGTAGTGTTTAGACCTATAACTAAAGCATAGCCGAAACAAAATGATACAAGAACGCAGTAAGTAAGGAAGTGTGAAAGATTTTTATCCCTGAAGAGTCTGTCACGATGCAAAAAAAACGATCATGATGAATATTAAAATGAAAATAAACCGAAGTATAAATGATATCTTTGAACGTCATTTTAACTCCGGGTCATCTACAAAGATTACACCCAACAATTACTGACTCGAAAAATAAAGTAATCATACTAAAACCTAACAAATTCACTACGAGCAGTCTCATTTGTACAAATAATTGAACAGAAAGTCTACACTATCAGCGCCGTCTCCTTCACCCGAACAATAGCGCCATTGTCGGCGCTGATGAAGTAATTACTACAGTTTATACTATTTATAGTGGCAACTCTTCTATTAACCTTTTTCACGACAACACGCACAGCAGCACTAAGTGATTGTGATTCTTAGATGACTCATCTATCAACTAGTCTTACAGGTTTATCTTTAATTAAAACATTTGCTCTTAATCGTCGTATCTTGTCAATGATAATATTCAAATTGAGTCAACCCAAAATTGAGCGACAAGTTTTCCATTTTCAGTTTCGTCCATCAGCTCCTGTGATGTGCAAATAAAAGGGAAGAAGGACACGATATCAAGTGTAGCATCATTTGTGGGGCATAACCGCATTTACCTGAACAGGATTTCCCTGCTTCGGACAACCTAAAAGACTTCCAAAACATTTGAGAGATTTGTAATGAAGTATTTTTTTTGTGAAGATAATAAAATGACAGGATTATTAAAATATGGTAATGTCTGAGAATTACTAAATATACGGGGTTTTTCTTTGAAGTATTTGGAAAAACATAGTGTGATTGTTAAACTGTCAATCACTTCATAAGTAAACGGTTGTACGACAATCTATGCCAAATTCTCAATAAAAATGTTTCAAGGTTTTGTGTGTTTATTGATTGGTTCAATAAAACTAAATCAACATGTCATTATTACAAAAAAATGCATTATACTAAGAGAATTATGAAAAAGTGGGCAACATCCCATAATTCGTTGTAAAACCTAAAATTCCCAGTGTCCTGCGTATGTCATCAATCGTGGCCATACTACTCGTCGCGTGGCCAGTTTGTTTGACATAAAGTGACCATATTTGGCTGTGTGTCGAGACTGATTGCGAGGTCACTGTGGACCAGCCAATTTGCAAATTACGGACTCCAACTGTACGCTTAATTCATGTACATTTTAGGGACAATATGTCAGAATGTATGATTTGACGCCTTAGTTAAATATTTTGGGGTATTAAAGAGTTTTGGACTAAAACTTTTTAAATGTTCGTAATGCTAGAGAGCAAGTTCTTTTAAACATGTAAAGTTCTAGTAAACAAAAGCTTATCTATACAAATTCATAAAATTAAGGTGTCTACTTATAATATCAAAATACCATCTTTCTTTAATTTGAACCTTTGTAGCAAAATCCGATTTAAAAAGGCAAGTAATATAATTTTCATAATAATTTCAAGCGAATGAAGAACGCGGACAACAGCTAGATTGTTTATATAAATAATCTCTTTATTCTTCCTTCTTTCTCATGTTATTACGGTACCAGATTACTTTCAGGCAAGTGCTATTAACAGACTAATGCCATTCAATTATCTGTTATTAAGAAAGATTAGCTTTGACTACGCTGGAGCTTATGAACTTTATAAGACTGATTCAATCTGACTGATTCAACACAGAGTAAGTTAGTAATAACATTACTCTGTGTTATTTAACCATAAGAATAATCGTCCTATAGTGTTCCCACTGCTGGGTATGCCTTAGCTCTGTGATACGCCACTTGGTCCCTCTCACTGCATTTCTGGTTTTGTTTTTTGCTATTTATACTCATTCATTATCATTCTTCTGTTCTCATTTTTAATATAATAATAATATAATATTCCACAACTATCACACAACGCCATCTAGTCCCAAGCTAAGCAGAGCTTGTGTTATGGGTACTAGACAACTGATAAACATACTTATATATTTCTAAATACATACATATTATAGATAAATTACACCCAGACACAGAACAAATTATCGTGCTCATCACACAAACATTTGTCCTGGGTGGGAATCGAACCCATGACCTCCGGCCTAGCAGTCAGGGTCACTAACCACTAGACCAACAGGCCAGTCAGATTTTTATTAAATTGTTTACAGCAGTATTTTTTCGTCTTCCATACTTTTCAATTCGTCCTCCAATCTATTTTCACCTCCTTATAATAAGCCATACCATTTTTTACACAGTTCATCAATCATTTCTAACATTCTATTTTTCATACGTTTCCTTAGCGGTTCCCACTTCGTCTGAAAGCCATAGTTACACTATTACATATGAAACAAAAGCAATTCTGTCTGAAACCCCACTTCAACACGTTTTACTACTTGACTTTGAAACTGACTTCGGGAGTCTCAAGTACTAACGTTTACTTAATACAATCGCGAAAGGTTCGACTACGAGCCTTTACGCCCCAATTATTTCCTACTTAAGCCTTAAGTGTCTGAATTTACTTTAGGATTCTGTGTAAAGGCGTTCTTGTTTGAAAAGTTCGGGTAATTTCCTTAGTGAGGACATAAGGTTTTGCTGTAAATAATTATTGGGTACTTTGGCGCCTTATTAGGCTCAACTTTGGTATTTCTAGCTCTGGAAAGGAAGGCTAAGGATCTGTCCGCGTCTATTATTTTATCATTGCTGTCATTAGGAGTCCTGTGATCAGTAGGTGACATCATCTGTCTGGTACAGTAATGATGATGATCCATGTCTTCATTGAATGCTTCTATCTCTTCTATGAAATCTTTTTCTTATTGATGGTTGACCTTAGTCTGTCGTTCAATCCTTCAAAATAATGTTTCTTCATCATCTGTGGCATTATCTATACTAATAAATTTATTTTTTACCATTACGTCATTAATTCCTAAAAAGCTTGCGTATAATATTTTTCCCGAAAAAACTAAGTCATCCGTGAACGATAAATCCCTGATAACGTTACTAAAAGCAGCAGATTTCGTGAAATTATTGAATCAGAAAGGCTTATCTCCGTTCATTCGTGTAACGAATATTATTTCTACTTCTTACTAAGCATTACCTAATGTTCCTGGAATCTTGGAAGATAGAGGGTCCCAAGTACTTGTTTCATGATTATGCTTTTGTTGTTAATGAGGTTGAAGATAAAAGAGAATTTGCTTTTATTCCGGTGGCGTCCTTGCTTTGAGATGAAACGAGAAAAGTTATTCTTTGTCTTTATTTTGTACAAGGAGGGCGTAAAATTGTGTTTAAACGCGTTTTTATTTGATTTAAAAACATTCAAGTGAAATTAGATGAATTCCAAGATTGCAACAAGTAGAATTAATTTGCTTTTATTTAAGACAGAAAGAAAAGAAAAAAAACTAAAAAACCCGACTGAAAAAACTGAAAAGTAAAAAACAAGCACATTTTAAATTAAACAAAACTTGGAAGCAGGCGGGGTCCATTCTATTTTCATTTCATAATTTAATATTTAAATGAACCCCGCCTGATTTTTTTTGAAATACGCTATATAGCCCCCAAAATCCGCAATTTCTTTTCTTTTTTAATTTTAATTTAGCCAGTGACACTCGCACCATCAAAACGAACCTAACGACGTATATTTTATTCAAATCCCTTCATCCGTTTAGGAGTTATGAGGGAACAAAGAAACGGACATACATACATACATACACCCCAAACACATAACCCTCCGCCGCAGTCGGGTAAAAAGCTAAAATATCATTAAATCAAGAATTAATATAAATTCCTTTATGCGTCAAAAACTGGCTGCTATAATAAAACCATAATTATAACAATTACAAAAATCAAAGCAAACAAAAATAAAAAGCGCCAAAAATAAAACCTCCTTTTCAAGATCGAAACTTAAATCTTGCGAGATATAATAACAAAATACTACACTGGAATAATCCTGTAGTCTTGAATATAAGTTGTAGAATATCGCCACCGCCTAGCGCCTTTGAGCTGGTAAATCCAAGCGAACTAAGGATAGTCTTTCAAAAGTATTCGTTCCACTGAAATATATATTTCACTTTGTGGTTTACATTTAAAGATTTCTTTTAGTCTTTGGAAATGTTAAGAGTGTGGATAGAAGATGTAAGTTTTGTTTCAAGATTTATATTCTTGGGTTATTAACCAGTCATTATCATCATCATCAGCCTAAAATGTTTGCACTACAAGGACTCAGGTCTCCTCTTTAGGAGAGGGATGGGCTTTAATCCACCACGCGGGCCCAGTGCGGATTGGCAGATGAAGTTTTTAAATTTTCTGGTTCTTAGACATCCTCACAATTTTTTTCTTCACCGTTTTGAGAGCAGTGGTGATAAAATAAATCACACAAAGGAATGCGCCTGCCTGGGTTCGACACACGACTCACTGCTCGTAAGTCGGGGCCACTGGGCCACCCACGCTCTCCAGAATATTAACCAGTGAATGCATATTTTTCTTTTGGTAAATATTATAAGGTTCAAACTTAACCCAACAAGAGAACACCTGTGTTTTTTACTATGTACGTGTTTCTTAATTTGAGTTTTGAAGAGAGCCTATAATGTTCCCTTCTCAAATACTCATACATAAGTAAGATTTTCATGAGACTATTTAGGCGAAGTTCCTACTCGGATCACACAAGCCTCTATTTCTTCTGTATCTCAAGAAACTACTAAATAAGTATTATTCTTATGCCGTGGTAAGACAGTCATCGAGGTACTTGCTGGATTGACTACTCAAGATTCACTACCGGACCTGAATTGTCACTCATGAAGCCCATTCGAATGCACCCCTTTTAGCGCATTCGGCCTATTATAAGGCCTTTCCCCACTGTCAATAAAACACATCTCCTCGTCTTTATAAATAGCCATGTTATTGCGAATGCTGTGAGTCAGTGTAGCTATTTCCTAACTATTGTCTATGTGCTGTTGTTTCTCCTCGGAAGCCAACGTCGCGATGTTATCGCTATTGTTGTCTGCGTGAAATGGATCTGCTGTTGGACGGCGGTGTTTATTGTTGGAGAGAACTAGACGAGGACGTGAGGGAAGGTGTGGAAGATGTTAGACTGAAATATTTTTTAACGAAGATTGTTCGGTACAACAGTGATGACTATATCATATTATGAAGGATGGAGAGGGACAGGAAGATCAAGGAAATGATGGATGTATTCTGTGAGGAATTATTAAGCAGTGAATGATAGCGTCACTGTTGACAGAGAAGAATGGAAGAAAATAATGTTTTGCGCCGACCCCAAGAAACAGTAAGGGCAGGAAGATGATGACCAGCACAATTGGCGAAATATGGTGACAACTACTTACCGTTTAGGGATTGCTAGTGTGATAATACATTTTGATAAAATATCCACTGCTGAGGAGATAACTCAGCAACGCATGAACAGAATTATTAAAAAAAAAACACATGGTCATACTGCTGACATGTATTAGCACCCAAAGGGGAGAACTAAGAAATAAATAAATAAATATATCATATTTACTGGTTTTAGGTATAAACGGGAATAGTTTTCTATTCTAGAGCAGAGAATCTGATGTTGTGACCGCGAAGTTCCCAAAGATAAAATAATAAGGTCAAATCCAAAAATAGCAAAAACCTATATCGTCAATTTGAACTTTATAAAACTGCCAAACACAAGAGCGAAGCTGGACATCAGCCGTCAAAAGTTGAACACGAACATAAACCTATAAAACCAGCTTAAAAATACGTTACTTTATCACCTAATTAGTTTCAGGGATCTCTTGCTTTCCAACACGGAGTTGAAAATTTATCCCCGAGGCCGATCCCCAACAAAATGTTACTTTTAATTCAATTATGAAAAGTTCTGATATTCTGACAGGTGTTCTGAATTTTGTCAGACTCAAGCGGAACATTAATTCTGTGGACAGCAAATTATGTGTGCGTACACTCTGTTTAAGCTCATGAGAACTTTTGGATAAAATTGTGTTTGCAGAGTTTATTTTTTAACTTACGCACGATCTTTTATAATTTCTTCTGCATGCGTTAGTGAGCGACCAACAGAAAAGTTTTTTTTTTATTAAAAAGTAAATAGCAATTGAGAAAATATCAACAACAAAAACAAGATGCTTTCAATCACTATTGACTTTAACTAAGTGACAAATAAACTAGTTCACAGAACCTATCACGGAAAAAAGTAACTAAAAACTGTATTATGTAGGTACAAAACGCCATTTAAAATCAATTCTCTCCCTCACGAAGCTGTCACGAAGTTCTCCGATAGTTTCCGATCGTGTCGCGATAAAGCAAGATGATTTGTGCCAGTTGTTGCTATCTTGTTCGATCTAGAAGTTGGAGGCTCTATTGAGATAGTTTTACTTCAAGCGCCTCGTTCCATGATAGGCTGATTGATGCGTGATTTCTCTGAGAATTTGCAGATAGAACATTGCGGATTGGTGTGATTTCAATTAGGTTTGACGCTAGATTTTTTCTGTTTAAACACTATAACACAGTACAAGTTCTTATCCTAAATACCTTACCGTGTGACAACTGTTACTAATCTGTGATAAAAAGTTATTAACTTTTCTAGTTATTGAATGTAACATCAAAATCGAATAACTTATCCAAAACTCATATTCCACCACGAAAAATAAATCAGAATGCTTTGCAATCTTCAATAACAAATCGCCGTTCAATAAAAGCAAAAAATTGAATATCTCTGAAAGTGGATCGATGATTGATATAACTGGGTTAGTGTGATTCAAGTTCGTCATCGATTGACGCAACACAGAAATGGACTAAAAAAGAAATTAGTCGCCACGTTACAATGATTATATCGTGTAAAATAGACATTTTTCTGTTTGTTACGCTTCATTAACTAGCCTATCTGATTGATTGCTTTATAATCAGAGTTCTGTATGAAACAATCTAATAGAAAAACCGTTTTATTATTGCATCTGCCAAATATGTATAATAATGTTTGTGTAAATGTATAATGTTTGTGTTGACACAAACAAAAAATAATAACTAAATGTTGACTCTATTTTATAAAAGAATGCAGTGTTACGATCGGATTAAAACATAAACAAAAATTGGTTGCAAACTTTTGAACAATATTTATATTTTCCAACGAAAAATATATTTAAATTTTTACCGAAAAACTGTCGGTAACAAAATTAATTGATAGATACATGGACGTGTGGTATTTCCATTGATCCACGTATTGGTAAATATTTTGTAGTTAAAATTTCATTGTAAAAGTTTAACAGCCCCGCTTTTTGCAATGAAAAACAAAATTTTTAGAAAAATAGCATGAAATCAGTTTATAATCGATGCTGTCACTGAGTAATATGTACTGCAATTTGAAATACACAAACGTTTGAGCAGTTTTTACTTTATCAGTATATAATTATAGCATTTCTTTATGAAAGCATAACTAACCTTTATGAAGTAGAAACAGTAAAAAAAAATGACAATTTAAACTGAAATTCTTCATTTTCTTACACACGTAATAAGACATACACACATCAAAAGTGTCTAGGGATCAAGCATTTTTATGCGGATTTCTTGAGATTGAGATGTGGCTTTGTAATAAATTTATGATTTTATAAATTTATATGGATCCTTTTTGGTGCATTTCATAATTTTAATCAGGAACTGTGAATCAAATTCGAGTAAAAGATGAAAATCAGCTGTCAATATTTTCCCTATAAAAACATACAACGCATTGAAGACATTATTAGTGCTACTGTTTCCCTACTACTGATTAAAACCAACGTTATTATGGAGCGGCGACGTCATTTAAGCAGGGAAGAAATGCTCAGAGCCGTGGGAATGATAGAAGCTGGTTCCCGGCAACGTACTGTGGCTTTAGCTCTGAATACAAGTCAGAGTGTTATCAGTCGACTTTGGACACGTTACCGAAGCACTGGTACCGTGGCTGAGCGCCATGGAGGACGGTATCGCTGCACCACACGGAGACAAGACCGATACATTCAAATCTTAACTCGAAGAGCTCCAACAATAATCGCCATGATGTTAGCCGTGAGGCTTCATCACTCTTCAGGGAACTTAATTAGCGACCAAACAGTCAGAAACCGCTTGCATGAAGTGAACCTTCATTCCCGAAGACCGCTACGGGTACCACCTATAGCAATGCACAATCGTAGGATTCGATATCAATGGGCTCTTGAACACAGAAATTGGGCAGAAGAACAATGGCGTTTCGTGTGCTTTTCTGATGAGTCTCGTTTTGGTATGAGACCGGATACAAGACGTATACGACACTGGAGAAAATCCTGCCATGCAGGAAGTCCATCCTTATAGTGGTGGAAATATCATGGTATGGGCGGGTATTTGGATCGGCGGAAGAACGTGAGTTGATTTGGATCAGAGGCAACCTCAACGCTCAAATTTATGCTGAGACGATTGTATCAGACGTCATCGTTCCTCTACAAGTGCAAATCGGTCCCTTATTTCAGTTAATGCATGATAATGCACGACCGCACACCGCAAGAGTTGTAAGACAGACTCTCGCCGCAGCTAACATCAATGTCCTGCCCTGGCCTGCTCAGTCGCCAGACTTGAACCCGATTGAGCATGCATGGGATATGCTACAGAGAAGAGCTCTGCCGAATATGGAGGGTATCCAGTCGCAAGAAGACCTTTTTTTGTTGTTGCAACGAACATGGGCGGCCATTCCACAGCGTGATTTGGATGAACTCATTTTGAGTATGCCAAACCGATGTTCTTGTGTTGTTAGTGTTCGCGGTAGAAACACGGATTATTAATTGTTTAAGTTACCCAATAAAATTTTAAAGAAAACTGTTATTTCAGTCTTTTTTTCGAACTTTAATGTTAGTGGTTCAAATGTCAAAAATCCCTTTATTAGGAAAATGGCAAATTTCTTTATTAATGCAAAGGTGACTTGGTTTATCGTTACTGTGACAAACGAAAACACTTTATTTGATGAATCCTTAAAGAAAATTTTAATTAATATCAATCAGGAGAAAAGTTATTGCAAAAATATATGTTGATCCCTAGACACTTTTGATGTGTGTACATGTAACCTTCACTTACCAACCTAACCTGTAAGTTAGCAACTGTTCACAGTTCGCTTGCTCACGAAAATTTTGACAGCGCATGCAACAATCGATTCGATCTCGATTTTCGTGCATGTGCATAATTATTGCGTTATATCGATTTTTATTCGATCACTCGTGCTAATAATAGTGTCTCGTTTCGTTACAGGTACGTTGGTTATTGCTAAGTGGCTGAGAAAGGTGAGAGTTGGCGTAAAGGTGGTTTGGTGATGACGTAAGTAATAGAAATATATTTTGTTTGAGAATTGGGGAAAAAATAGAATCAAACCAAAAAAAAAGGTCCAAAATTCAGTTACAACAAAATAAATAGGAAATTTTAAAATATATGGTTACCTACGAGTATAGCTGACAGAAATAATGAAAACAAATTATTCGTTTAATATTTGATGTATCGACGATTACTCTCATTAAAAGACGATTGTGAGTATTAGCAACATCACGGTCTTGAACCTATTGCAATACCGCACTAGCACAGACTACCAAATCATATATCTAAATTCTATTTAATCTACATTAAAGTTCTTTCACTGCAATCTCGTCATCTGGTTAGCGAGTCTTCCACCAAAAGTTTTACACTTCTACGTTTTACACACTACTATTTTACTCTAAGCTATCTGCACTACGCTAGCTGTTCTTAATTGAGCCCGTGTTTGTAATCAATAATAAAATGAGTAACTATCACTCGTAAAGTCCCACATAGTGCATTCACTACTTCATCATCTAACTCTTGATCAACGATATGAACATTTAGATCCATCATCACTAACCATGACAATACTGAAATGGACAAATTGCTAATTGTGGCGTTTACTCTTAATTCAGAATGATTTGTTTGCTATTTAGATTGTAATAACTTTTGTGGCACTCTTTGTGAGACGTTGATAGTGTCAGAATTGTATTTAATCAAAATAATGAATCTTCTATACCTTCTTTTTCACAAAAATAATTTGTGCTAATGATTACAAGAAGAATGAATTTGTTCACCTGAAAACAAAACACCAAATCACCACATTTGAGATAAGACCTCATTCCTTCCTACCTGTGGTATCAAAATAAAATATTTCTACGTACAATTATCCTGTATATGAAGCAAACAAGAATAATTAAAGTAACTGGAACTGAAACACAAATGTAATTACAATTCAGCATCTCTTAATACGTTTCATCTGCCATTTCTTCCTTACTTCGCATAAATTGTGATGTCTCCGAAATTGTAATAGGTTTTCTTGTTACCGGGTAAAAATAAATTTATTTGACTTCACATGAGACATTGTGGCTAAGTTGCTGTTTTCGAAATTCTGGTTGTTTGTTTAATTAATATTTAAGCATATCTTTAAAAAATGTTTATAATATTTAATGAAATTAATTTCAATCAAAATTTTAATGCACATCGATCTTTATCAACGTGAAGTATCAACAACAACTTTGTCCACTATTTAGCACACTGTTTGTTTATAAAACGCTTGCAAATAATTTTTGTAATAATATTGTAAAAAATATGACGTTCCAGCGTTGTTGCTGCTTTCTGAAACCCAATTAGAGCTACACGCTAAGTTTTTGCGAAGCAATGAGGCGGTACACTGTGCAGTTAATATTTTATATTTTGTTTAGCATGACGAGTTGTTAGTGCATAAATCTTCCCTTTGCCTCTAATTACTGGATGATTGACTAATACTTTAATGATTTTTGATTAGCGTTTGATGTGTGGATTAATATCTTTAATCGGCTTTGTGGTTTCTTGATTTGGTTAATTAGGTAGCTTGACTTTTGTGTTGGCAGCGTCAATTAAAGAACTGTTATTTATGCTTATTGAATTAGTAACAAAACATTCAGTATTTTCATGACTTCTAACACATTAATTCCTCAAAATACTTCTGATGAAAATAAAAGTCGAAAAAACAATTTATTACCCCGAAAATATCGCTAACTAAGTGTTATCTCTGAAACCTACTTTCAAAAATAAAATGCAAAAACCCCAAATCCTATAACAAAATCCCATATCTAAAATGAGTTGGTACCGACGATTTTTGGGAAAAGTAGTAAAACATTGTGATCAAGCAATATCAAGTCAGCCCTCAGTGTTTTTGTACATTCGTAACAAGTTTGGGACTTTTTGTGAAAATATTTTCTAACACGCAAGGCAACGAACAAATTACCACTAACCGTTCAATTCGTCGATCGGAATTTCGTCTAACTTTACTTCCACACCCGGCTGATGAACTGGGTAGTAATCCGTTACAGAACATTTTGAAATTAAAGATGAAGGTTTCTGGAGTTCGTTTCCTTTGTCGTTTAGCGTTAAAGGGAAACTAAGAGCTTCAATAACTGCAACAAAAAAGAATATCTAGTAATAGAATTTTTTAATTATAGGAATGGTGTTATGTCTAAAATATAATAGCAAAATTGTTGTAGTTACGTTGTAAAATACTTATCATCATCTACATCATTTCAGCCGAAATACTCGTACGTCCACTGCTGGACATAGACGGCCTTATTACAAAAGTGGTTAAACCTAGGTTTAACTTAGACTTGGTTTATCTCGCATGCCGTCACTTTCTTTTGAATATTATTGAAGTAAGACGGCATGCGAGATAAACCAAATTGAAGCTCGTGTGGTATTCGGGGGATTATTTTTCCGTCCCAAATGTCGGCCAATAGAATTGCACCATGAGCCGAAATGTACAGTTAACAAATAAACATTTCAGAGTGTTGCAATCAACGGTTACAGGTCGGACATAACCAAGTTAACATCTGGCGTTCCACAGGGTTCTATCCTTGGGCCTTTATTATTTGTCATATTTATTAACGACATAGGAAAATGTTTTCAGCATACTCAGTTCTTATTATATGCAGACGATCTAAAGGTGTACAAATCAGTGAAAACTGTTGATGATTGTACTCTTTTCCAGCAGGACCTAGACCGATTGTCCGACTACTGTACCAGTAATAAGCTCAAGTTAAGTTTACCTAAGTGCAATCACATTACTTTTACCAAAAAAAAGAACGTAATTAACTTTACATACACCCTATGTCGCACGCCACTCGCAAAATTAAACTCTATTCGGGATCTGGGTGTTATATTTGACTCTAAACTGTGCTTAGACCTACACATCGATAAAATTGTTAACAAAGCTTATCAAATGTATGGATTCATTATGCGGACCACCCTTAACTTTAAAAGATCCTCATCTTATTTATGCCTGTATAAAGCCCTAGTTCGATCTCAATTGGAGTATGCGGTTTCGATATGGAACCCCTTTTATAAGAAATACGCTGAAATTATTGAAAACGTACAACACAAATTTCTACGCGCTATTCATTACAGGTGCCATCGATCTTATCTACCTTATACCCAGTTACTCAGCAAGTACAAACTTTTATCTCTTAACTATCGCAGAAAATACCTCGAAGCTGTCACGCTATACAAAATTGTTAGAAACAAATTTAACTGCATACACCTAAATAATATGATCTGCTACGCAATACCTAGAACCTTCCACAGGCGTCAGGTGCGCGCAGGTACGCTGTTCGCAATTCCTTCCTGCCGAACTAACTCCGGCCTGCGCTCACCTATCCGCCGCATGGTTGACTTGTACAATAAATCTTTTGTAAACATTGACATATTCAACCACTCAATAGGAAAATTCAAAGGTCTTATCTTCAACGCTCTTAAAAATTAAAATACGTAATTACTTTTAATCCATGCACTCTATACATTATTGTCATATATCTGGTCTGATTGTATACTTTTTATTTTTACCTTTTTTTTCTCTCGCCCCTGGCGATTATTGTTTATCTAATATTATTATTATGACGACACGTTTGGCGCAGTGGTTGAGCGATTGACTGCTGCGCAGCATGTCGCGGGTTCGATTCCCGCACGGAACAAATAATTGTACGACCTACAAGTATTTGTTCCGAGTCTGGGTGTTTTTCTATCTATAATATGTATGTATTTACAAAAAAAAAATGTATATAAGTAGTTTATCAGCCATCTCGTTACCATAACACAAGCATTAGGTTGCTTAGCTTGGGACTAGATGGCGTTGTGTGAAATGTCCAAGGATATTTATTTATTTTTTATTTATTATGATAACCCGTGGACAGCGTTGTGGGTTGCATTATTAACAAAATAAAAAAAATTGTTAAACTACACACATCAAAAGTGTCTAGGGATCAACATATATTTTTGCAATAACTTTTCTCCTGATTGATATTAATTAAAATTTTCTTTAAGGATTCATCAAATAAAGTGTTTTCGTTTGTCACAGTAACGATAAACCAAGTCACCTTTGCATTAATAAAGAAATTTGCCATTTTCCTAATAAAGGGATTTTTGACATTTGAACCACTAACATTAAAGTTCGAAAAAAAGACTGAAATAACAGTTTTCTTTAAAATTTTATTGGGTAACTTAAACAATTAATAATCCGTGTTTCTACCGCGAACACTAACAACACAAGAACATCGGTTTGGCATACTCAAAATGAGTTCATCCAAATCACGCTGTGGAATGGCCGCCCATGTTCGTTGCAACAACAAAAAAAGGTCTTCTTGCGACTGGATACCCTCCATATTCGGCAGAGCTCTTCTCTGTAGCATATCCCATGCATGCTCAATCGGGTTCAAGTCTGGCGACTGAGCAGGCCAGGGCAGGACATTGATGTTAGCTGCGGCGAGAGTCTGTCTTACAACTCTTGCGGTGTGCGGTCGTGCATTATCATGCATTAACTGAAATAAGGGACCGATTTGCACTTGTAGAGGAACGATGACGTCTGATACAATCGTCTCAGCATAAATTTGAGCGTTGAGGTTGCCTCTGATCCAAATCAACTCAGTTCTTCCGCCGATCCAAATACCCGCCCATACCATGATGGTTCCACCACTATAAAAATGGACTTCCTGGCAGGATTTTAATCGCTGTTGGCGTCCAGGGGTTCTCCAGTGTCGTATACGTCTTGTATCCGGTCTCATACCAAAACGAGACTCATCAGAAAAGCACACGAAACGCCATTGTTCTTCTGCCCAATTTCTGTGTTCAAGAGCCCATTGATATCGAATCCTACAATTGTGCATTGCTATAGGTGGTACCCGTAGCGAGCGGTCTTCGGGAATGAAGGTTCACTTCATGCAAGCGGTTTCTGACTGTTTGGTCGCTAATTAAGTTCCCTGAAGAGTGATGAAGCCTCACGGCTAACATCATGGCGGTTATTGTTGGAGCTCTTCGAGTTAAGATTTGAATGTATCGGTCTTGTCTCCGTGTGGTGTAGCGATACCGTCCTCCATGGCGCTCAGCCACGGTACCAGTGCTTCGGTAACGTGTCCAAAGTCGACTGATAACACTCTGACTTGTATTCAGAGCTAAAGCCACAGTACGTTGCCGGGAACCAGCTTCTATCATTTCCACGGCTCTGAGCATTTCTTCCCTGCTTAAATGACGTCGCCGCTCCATAATAACGTTGGTTTTAATCAGTAGTAGGGAAACAGTAGCACTAATAATGTCTTCAATGCGTTGTATGTTTTTATAGGGAAAATATTGACAGCTGATTTTCATCTTTTACTCGAATTTGATTCACAGTTCCTGATTCAAATTATGAAATGCACCAAAAAGGATCCATATAAATTTATAAAATCATAAATTTATTACAAAGCCACATCTCAATCTCAAGAAATCGCATAAAAATGCTTGATCCCTAGACACTTTTGATGTGTGTAGTTTTAAGTTCTCATAATGTAACTGTTTGTTGTCCCTCTTAATAAAAATAAAAATAAAAAATAAAATTTCCTTTGACTTTTTTATCGATGGTGGACAGAGAACAAACTCCAAATCGACTCATTTTCATGCAAAATCTCCAATTTTCACAATTGAATTCAACCTGTCAGTTTGACGTGTGGTTAATTTGACTGGATCATGTTTTGTTTTTTATATATAGCAACTACCAGAGAAAATTTTCAAAAAATTATCAGTATAATACCATGTAGGTTGTACCACGTGACGTCGAATGGTGCAATTCTATTGGTCGATATTTGGGTCGGAAAAATAATCAGGATAATCTGTAAAATGTGATGAATTAGTTTGAACTCCTCAAGTAGATAAAGTTTTAGTGTATTATTTTAGTTTGCAAACGAAGCAGCTTAGTAAGCAATTTAAACTTAGTGCTTCGAGTTTCACGTTTAAATTTAAATAGCCAGAAAATAGGCGGGCAAAAAGATTCGCGTAACAATTTCCACTATGCCTTCCATTTTATGTGTATTTTTGTGAGTTATTTGAAATATTTTTGCATTAATACTCGCCTGAGAAGTTTCTTTATTATGTACCTAACGAGCGAAGATTTCATGAACTCTGTTTCTTACAGAGTTATAAATATGTTACGGCTAAGGCTTGACTACGTACACACGACAAGCGTCTCAAGTATCTCTCAATGTACGGAAAATCTATACAAAGGAACGATATACTTCAAACGTCGCTTTACTTGCTCGTTCGCAAATATACCTCTATGTCTGATTTCAACATGAATGATGGATTAAGATCTAAGATTTTGGAACAATACTTCGAATTAAAAGAGTGACCATGGAGATTCTTACCCGTTCTTCTCAATTGAGATCTACGCTTTTGAATGGGCAACTACAGTACTTTTACAAGTTATTATGCCTTGTAACTGTGACTGTAGGTTCGTTTTTATTTTCTTATATTCACAAGTGCCCGTAGAAATAAATGTTTTGAGTTTTGAGTATAATTTGATGACGTGTCGCGCCGTATAACAGAGTCCTTTGACATTTCTAAATGTCAGTCCACACAAGATATGTCACTTATCGTATAATAAGTTTAATCTAGCTACCCTTGCAGCTTCCATCTAATTGTCTTTACACGGAGAAACAGATGCAGAATCCCGTGGCATAGTATTTGTCAACTAATCTCGAGCTTGTCTACCACAATGAGATTATCACGACAAACAAGATCGAGATCGAGATAGACTAGGAAAGTGTTCGATTTCTGATTTCGTGTTCAGTATGATAGAAAAATAAACTTAATGTTAATGTTTTGTAAATTAATTTTAGGATGAGTACTATAAATTGAAATTGTTGTCTATTTTTTCGAAGTTGTAGTGCAAATCGAACACTTTCTTGGACATTACAGTTGATTTTTCGAAAGCACATCATAATGTTTGGGTATACAAAAATTGAAAAATGATTGGAAAATGTCGTGAGTAGGTAAGTTTTGAGTATAAATGTGGATGGTATAAGAGTAGAGGATGACCAAAGAAACGATGAATGGACTGTGTAAAATATATGGCAAGAGAATTATGTCAGTAAAAGACATGCTGCGCCGATCCCAAATAAATTGCGATTATGCCAAGAGAATGATATAATTTGTTTGGAAACTAAATCGCAAGTGCAGTATACAGTGTGTTAGGTTAAACGAAGGACATATAGAAGAAGAGTATTTAGTATTCGATTCTCGTCCAAATATGTTAAAAAAACTATAACCTTAATTTGTGACTTAATTGTCCCATGACCGCCGCACGCTGTCCTGCATGCATGGCTATTGCGTATCTTTTAAATGTCAGTGGCTATCATATAGTGTCGATCAATTAACGGTCAATTAATGGTCCCATTTTGTACTAAACCATAACCACTTTGACAGTTAATCCATGGACAATATGATAGCCACTGATTTTGAAAGATACACAATAGCCCTGCAGATCTCACTTTATTAGACTTTTCTGTTTCGTCATTGTCCTACGCCAGTTTTCCAGTTTTAAAATTTGAAGGGAAAATGGATTATACCTAAAAGTCATTGATCCGCGCACATTTTTTGTGATAAATGCATAATATTGCGGGTTTCAATATGTCCCTCGTTTAAACTAACATACTGTATAATGCGTTTGTTAATCTTGGTAGAATATGTCAGTCACTAGAATATGTTTGTATCGTGTTGGTAGTTCACAGTAAGCCTGGTATAACTCGAAGGCTTACGCAGTTTGCAATCAACTTTGATTAGATACCAAATTCTCTATCAATGTTGTTAGGTGTTCTGTGACGTTACTTGTGTGGAAATAGGAGGGTGTAACCACGAAGAAGACGCTATAAAAATATTTCTAGTACACATCTATAGCCCACGTATAGTCACATTCACTACCAACATTAGGATCCGCAAGCGCCTAAGTTTCGCGTACGGATCTAGACGATCTAAATGCGTGCGCCGGCGCAGTTAATTTTGGCGTGGAGTGCAACGTTCTCGCCGAGTATCAATGTCAACGACCATCGCAGGGACACGTAGGGCTTGTTTAGAATAGTGGGCTAATTAATCATTCATTTCTGAACTTTAATATTGCTATACTAGTATAGAGCACTTTGCTAGAATACTCGAACTGAGCATTATTTTATTTAACATATAGGTACGCCAGTCACAGGCACCATTCTTTTCATTTTGAGAATTTTATTCACTCTCTAAAATAAGTATATGATGCTGCGGTTCAATCAAAGCCTAGTATTTTTAATGGACTGTAGTTGCCTATTCCGTAGATTCTTTGTGGGGAAGAATGACCAGAAACCTTATTCAGTCTTCGAAATGGATTTTTCTCCCTCTATGTTTTGTTAACGTCATTGAGAAAACCTATAAAAGTATATTTTTAGGTCCAAGAGTTTAGGCTGGCTGTTGAGTTATTGTGTGTCATTAAGTGAATCAAGATTTTTTTAACTTAGTAGGTACGTGTTGATAAAGACTTTGTTATAAAAGCAAAAATGTCGACCATCAACAATATAGTGAAAGGCATATTCGAATGAGAATAGGCGTAACCGTTAAATGATAACAAATTGATTGAGTGAAAGGAAAACTTGAATGAAATTGAACAGAAGAGAGGCATAGCAAACGATGTACAGAACCATTACATCAAGCTACTGCAATCTAAATTCATTAAAAGATTTTCAACTTTATCGCCAAAGCATTAGGGAAAGTTTACAGTCTCGGGTACCTTGATGTACTGGCGTCTGTAATCATCAACATCATCATTAGCCTATATAATGTTCCCACTGTATGGACTCAGGCCTCCTCTCTAATAGAGGGATGGGCTTTAATCCACCACTCGCGCCCAGTGTGGGTTGGTAGATATCTCATGTCTTTGAATTTTTTAGTTATAAGACATGCCGGTTTCCTCACGATGTTTACCTTCACGATTTTGAGAGCAGCGGTGATGAAATAAATTACACAAAGTAAAGCGCCTGCCTGGGTTTGAATCCACGTCTTACTGTATGTCTGTAATATCTGTAGGTATTTATGCCAGGTATGGATGTTTTCTTATTTGTAGGAGATGAAATACGTTTTTCAGTAAAAAGTTATTTGGGAAATTTCGACTTAATTCACGATCAAAAGGTCTTATTTACGACTTTATTGAGAGTTTAATTCATCTTACTTACTTCATATTATAAATGTTCATATTGTATTGTACTTCATATTGTAAAGTTTTTGAGGAACTGAGTATAATTGATGGGTGGAAAGATGTTTGATTCTCTTACTCCCAAAAACTACATAAAAAGAATCAAAGAATCTTTCTACATAGAAATATCTTTTATGCTGTCTTGTATGGATCAGGATGTTGGGCCACAAAAGGGATGAATGAAAGGCATTTACATGTGGCTGAGATGAGAATGCTTAGGGAGATGTGTGGTGTTACGCGAATGGACTTTGTCACACAGACAGATTTTATTATAAATTAACAAACGTGATATTTTTTATCAACAGTTACCGCGAGCATAAGCCAGTTTACAACAGTTAAACAATACTGAAACGACCTGAAATGTGTACAAACACACTTTAACCTTTAAACGGTGTCACTCCGCTCTACAGTTTTATAACAAAGTTTACATTAGCCGTATAATATTATTTACTCGCTGCAAGTGACGCGCAATCCAATTTCCCGTCCATCAGAGTATGTAACACACCTACTTGTTACTATGTTCATGTATTATGTACGTATAGTTACTGGAATACACCTACTTGTTGCTATGTTCATATTGGTAGGTACTGGTGTATGTAGGTATGTTGTTAGGAGTCGAGGTAAATTCTGTTAATACCTGTGTTGGTTGCAGTAAGTCTTTGTTTGCCAGGGTAATATTTTGATAGGTAAAATTTGCCATGGAGAGAGCTATGCTCGGAGTTTCTTTGTGCGACAAAATCCTTAATGAGGAAATTCGCAGAAGAACCAGGGTTACAGACATAGCTCTCAGAATATGCAAGTTGAAATGGCAATGGGCAGGCCACATCGCTCGAAGAACCGACAATCGATGGGGAAGCAAGGTTCTCGAGTGGCGACCACGAACCGGAAGACGCAGCGTTGGTAGGCCTCCCACCAAGTGGGCCGACGACTTCGTGAGAGTCGCGGGCAGCCGGTGGACAAACGGCAGGTTGGCGTTCGTTATGGCGTTCTATGGGGTAGGCCTTTGTCCAACAGTGGACGTCTTATGGCTGATGATGAGGTAAAATTTTATTGGTGGAGTCCTGAAATAACTGTGTTATAAAACAATGAACTATCGATCCATCCAAAATCAGCTTAAAATTATCCCATTGCGGCATAGGCCTCCTCTCTATGAAAAGGAATGGGTTATAATCTACCACGCGGGTCCCATGTGGGTTGGCTAGGTTAGTCAATAAACTAACTTAATGAATCTGCGGTAGAAGCAAAGAGTTTAAACTTAAACCCAACGCATTTTGTTCAAATTAGACCATTACAGGCCACTTTTGAATTTCAGAAAAGCGAACAAAGTGAAGTTACAGCCACAGTCACAAGACATTATAACTTTAGAATGTACTGCAGTTACTACATAGTTGCAATTTCAAAGCTTAGATCTCTTTGCTGAAGAATGGACCACAAACTCCATCAACACTCTCTTCATCAGATTTTGTCAAGGGATTGAAACACTGCTTGTCTGCCTAAACCTTCAGATTATAGGTATAATGCTATTGTTAAGTTTAAAATAAGCAAAAAACAGACAGTGTGGAATCCGTCTAGTTATCGAAAGGATTAGCTTAAAAATAAATGAACATCTTCATAATAACTAGAAAATTCTTATTAAAAATGCACTGGCAAGAGAAAACAAACATTTCATAGAAAATTCTCGACAAAATTGCAAACGAGGTTTAAGAAAACATTTTTAAAAGAATACAAGCTTTATAAATAAGTTTTACTAAGAAAAGTGTTCGCATTTTATTTTTAAATGGAAAATAGAATTTAATATTCTAGAAATCGAAAATGTCAGAGATCGAAGAAGAATTTCTTTAATATCTCTCATTGATAAGCTTTTATGAATGGCTCTCACGTATCTAAGAGTCATCCTTTGACCTGGGTCTAGGAAATATGATTTCCATATGAATTTACAGTCAATATATTTTTGAATAGACGGATTTATGCGCCCGCGTGAATTGAGAACGTTTTGTAGTGCAAGTCAAAGGCGGAATGCAATAGATATGCTAGAATTCTATCATGCCCTGCTTCATCTTTTTATATCGTTCTTGCGTCTTCTTTAGCTCTCTTGATAAAATAAATAAAATATATTTTGCGTTATATTATAATGTTATCATTGAAAGAATAATGTCTTCTTTAAAAAAATCTATAAAAATTCTAACTTAATAATTAACACAGAAACGGGTATATACATGAGCAGTAGCTTGTCGACCACTTATCATCATCATCTGTCTAGCTTTTTTCCAACTATTTTGGGGTCGGCTTCTAATCTAACCGGATTTATCTGAAAACAAAGGTAGTAAATATAGCGAAACCGAAAGTCACTTGTTCTCCCCGTCACGTAATTTCGAGCATGTTTTTCTTCAAGACCATACCTGGGATGCTTTTAGTTACGGAGATTTTGGGGGTCAAAATTCCATCTTTTTTTTTTAATACTTGCTGCCTTAAATACCTGCATGACACGTAAACTTTTTAATGCATCCACCAGCACAATGTTTTGAGTGCGTAACATTGAGGTCTACGATGAAACATAATTTTTCACCCTAAAAGTAAATTATTTTCTTGGCAATATTTTTTGCGAAGAGTTACTTAGTCTGATGTACAAAATGATTGGTTGATAGCTTCGTGATGGATCCGTTTACACCTTGGTCTTATATTTTTACTTCTCTTTTAAATATTTTCATCGACCGCTTGCGCTCATCACTAGCGTATCTGAAAATCGTATGCAGATTTCATTTTGAACTCATCGCTAGCGAGAGGCGATACCGAAATGAAAATTTTCTGCCGTTCACATACAGTTATTGAAAATGTTACTTTATTTTATTTTGCAGCGAAATATATGCGGAACCCTAGTTATCGGCTAAACGAATGTAAAATCAAAATTAAATCACTTGCTGTTCGACTGTAGGTTTTGATATTCGTTCTCGAAATAAAAGCGTAGCTTTTGTTCTAATGAAAATTCAACATGACTTGACGAGGCTTAATCTTGTTTGAGTTGCCAATTATTGTTGAAAATGCGTGTTTAAATATTTAACTAAGTCAAGTTTCAAGGTAAAACATAGGAAATAGATATCATAACTTACAAAGTGTAATTGATCCGAGTAATTTGTAATAAGATGAACAATATTATCCGTCTAATTGCCACCTTAATAATTACCCCTTTCCCTCGGACCGCGAAAGTGTTTGGACGTGTGCATACGTACAAGTTTGGTTTATCAATATTATTTCTATTATTTTAAAAATATAGTTAAAATATTAATTTTTAATACCAACAAAACGGCAATAAAACAGTTCAAGTACTAGGCGCGCAGTACACGCGTAGTGGTTTATCTACCGAACCGCGGTGGCAGGAAGAAGACAACAAGAACCGAGACAAAAGTAGTCGGCGGAGCTACACTGCGCTTACGCGGGTACTACGTCACCAACGGGAACGTGGAACAAGTTATAGGCGAGAGCGGTTGCAGTACCATAATAAATATAAAATGTCAAAAACACCTGCTAAGACTCCCCCGATTGGAAATGTACCTTCCCGCTCCGAATCTGACATTCGACAACTTTGTGTTGACGACTCCCTCCAACTCAAGATCACCCAACGGGCAAAACGTAAATGTATAGCTGGCGACGCTAACGGTGGTGAGCTGGAGACCCTCAAGATAGAAATCATTGAGATGATGAAAGAGATGATGTGCACTCAGAATACACGTTTAGATAAATTGGAAAGCCATCTCATGGAGATCAAAAAACACAATACTGAGATTAAGGACATAAATGGCGAACTCGAAAAATCTTTAACTTTTGTCTCCGATCAAATATCGTCACTGGAAAACAAAATTACTGGGCTAGAAAAAGAACGAAATACTATGGTGATCAAGCTATCAACACTGGAGGAGAAAGTCGAACTGTTCGAACGAAACTTAATTAAAACATCTGTAGAAATTAGAAATGTCCCCAAACAGGCAAACGAGAGCAAAACAGTTTTGTACGATATGATCCAGCATCTGGCAAACCAACTACAGATGCAAACAGAACCTACTAGTATCCGTGATGTAATAAGACAACCATCAAAGAAAGAAAATACGACGTCGAATCTAACAGTTGAGTTCTCGAATGCCCTCATCAAATCCAAGTTCCTCACTGCGGTGAAGGATTACAATAAACGAAACCCTAATCACAAACTGTGTTCAACACACCTAGGCTTTAATGCTACTCCAGGAACACCGGTATACATAGCCGAACAGTTGACCCCTCAAACCAGAAGACTGTTTTACCTTACCAGGAACTACGCCAAATCAAACAAATATAGCTTTTGCTGGACTTCAAACGGGCGAGTAATGCTGAAAAAGGATCCTGATAGTCAAGCCATCCTGGTCAAAAGTGAACAACAACTGCAACAACTGCCCTCTGCCAACATCGCAACTACAAAGGATGGCTTCGATGCGTGACTACGTACTTATCATTATTTTTTTACTTTTATATCACTAAAGTTAGATAAAGTAGTTTTTAATTATTTCAGTTGCATCAAAGTATTAAATGTAAAGGCTCATGCATGTAACCTGATTAACTATCTTTATTATCATTACGAATCTACATACAAATTTCATGTAAACATTGCATATACATCACGAAGCGATTTACTTCGAGTACGATCACAACATCTATCTCAAATGGGCACTCTAATACTGCTGTGCAATCGAACAATAATTGCGAATACTTGGTGGTGGTTATTGACTTGTATTTATTATGATACTTTCTCTCGTAAAATTCAACAGATCTTGGTCACTCAATTCAACCCCAGTCTTCAAGCTACCTCACAACATAAAAATGAATAATGACGTAGACCATTTAATAGACGGGATTGACGAGCTTTCTGTCTCGAAGGTTCACTCATGTGCCCCTGAACGGACCAACACATTACTAAAACATCCGGATAGATATCTAAAAATACTTTCGCAAAATATTCGTTCTATAAATCGTAACTTCCTCAACTTACAAACTCTGCTGCACCGTACCTCTTGTGACTGTGACCTGGTGGTCTTAACAGAATGTTGGTTAGCCTGTTCTAACAATTTCTATCTTCCGATGCTGCAAAACTATAATATGCTTAAGACCACCAAACATATCAATCAGAGTGATGGTGTGGTAGTATATTTCAAATCTGATCAGGTTCAGGTTACATATGAAGAACCAGATTTTGGTCAAGCAGCTTCTGGCCTCATAATTAAAATTAAATCGGAAGTGGCAATAATCTGCATTTACCGATCACCATCCATTAATAACATCCATAATTTTCTTTTAGCTCTGAATGATCTACTTCCGTTGCTGCATAAATTTAAAACGGTAATTATCACTGGTGATCTAAATATAGATATTAAATCTAATACTACGGATACACGTTCCTACGAATATCTGAACTGTTTAGCCTCACATGGTTTTCTCCCTGCGCATACCCTGCCAACTAGAGGAAACAATTGCCTAGATCACCTAATTTTAAAAACAAAATGTCCTTGTATCTCATTTGTATACGATACCACAATCACTGATCATCACTCTTCCTTGGTGTGTCTAGAAAAGCAATGCGATCGCACCGTTTTCAAGCCTACTATAACAAAAATAGATTACGAGGCTCTGGATAAAACGATATCCCAATTAGATTTCAGTCAAATTCTGTGTATACAAGACGTTAACACAGCTACTGATAACTTAATAGAACTCTTAGTTTCAGCTATTTCAAACAATACGTCAATAAAACAAGTGCCAGCAAGGAGGAGATTGCTCAAACCATGGATCACCCCAGGATTGTTACGGTGTATAAGACACAGAGATGCTTTACATAAAAAGCTTCAGTTATCTCCTTATAATGAAGTACTAAAGATAACGTACAAACGTTACAGAAACTTCTGTTCAGGCCTGTTGAAAAAAGCTAAAAGGTCATTTGACACGCAAGAACTTAATAAATCAAGTCCCAATCCAAAAGTTTTATGGGAAACTATAAAAAAAATTACGAATACCACCAATAAAACAAAATCATCCAAACAACTTTTGATATGTGCATCAACACCAGTAGAATCTTGCAATGTAGTAAATTCATTTTTTGTGAGCATTGGCAAAAAACTTGCAGATCATATCTGCAACGATACTACACTACAGCCGACATCACTTCCACTAACCCCGCAAAAATCAATTCCAATAACCTCATTCGTCCTAGAAGCAACAGACCCCGATGAAATTATATCTGTTATAGGTTCGCTACGATCAAGTGCTGCCACTGGTTGGGATACCATCTCACCTCTGTTCTTGAAGAGGTATGCTATAACTCTGTCGCCCATATTATGCCATATTTTTAATCTATGTTTTGAAACGTCTGTATTTCCCACTTCTCTAAAAAAGGCAATTATTCATCCGATATTCAAGGGTGGAGATGGGAATTTACCTAGCAATTATCGTCCTATTGCAGTTCTGAGTGCCTTATCCAAGATACTCGAACGTCTCATTAACAGAAGACTAATTAAATACCTTGAACGTTATAATTTATTATCCCCACAACAATATGGCTTCCGCAGGAATAAATCCACTTGTGATGCAGTTCAAGATGTTACTTCTAATGTTATTCTACACCTTAACCAGAGTAAAAAAGCTCTTACAGTCTTCTTAGATCTTGCGAAGGCGTTTGATACGGTTCCCATCTCCACTCTTCTACTCAAGCTTGAGAATATGGGCGTCAGGGGGGCAGCTCTAGATCTTTTCCGTAGTTACCTAAGTGATCGCACACAAACTGTCAGGATTGATAACTATACTAGTGAAGAGCTTCCCATCAACTACGGGGTTCCCCAAGGCAGCATATTAGGTCCCACCCTCTTTCTTATCTTTATAAATGATCTGTGTAACCTCAATATTCCCAATGGCAGGATTGTTGCATTTGCGGATGATACTGCTATAACTTTCGCCGCAGATACGTGGTCTAAACTGGAACAAATAGCTCAACACGGCCTTAACACAGCCTTAGACTGGCTCACTGCACACACCCTTACCCTAAATACCAGCAAAACAAAGTTTATTACCTACTCGATTAGCGCGGCTTCCCAACCACATACTGCCATAATCTTAAAAGCACACTCTTGCCTCACAAAAACATCATGTGATTGTCCATCTTTAGAAAATGTTGACCATATAAAATACCTGGGTATATTATTAGATAAAAATTTAAACTTCAAGACGCATATTAACCTACTTACGGGTAGAGTTAGAAAATTAATCTACATATTTAGAACCCTCCGATACGTTGCAAACTTTAAAATTATTCGTACTGTTTATTATGCCCTGTGCTCTTCTATTATTACATACTGTATCTCATGCTGGGGCGGTACTGCCAGGACTATTTTGATGCCCCTGGAAGTCGCTCACAGGGCCGTGTTGAAGGTTGCAACCTTTCGACATTTTATGTTCCCTACCAATGAATTGTACAGTCACTGGGGTACTCTCAATATACGACAACATTTTATTTTACAAGTAATATTATTGCAACACAAGAAAACCCCATACAAAAAAATAACAAGACGTCGAAAAGACAAAATATGCACACTACCACGAACGCGATCACCCTTTTTCAAAAGATTTTTTTACTACCAAGGCCCGGCTCTCTACAATAAGATAAATAAAAACTATCCAATTTATGGTCTATCACATTATAAATGTAAAAAGGCGGTCTATTCATTCCTCCAAGGTAAATATTACGATGAAACAGAAAAAATCATAACTGATTCAATTTGATTTACTGGCTTATTATTATAATTTTTTTTTTTTTTCTCTTACTTTATTTACTATAAATATTATTAAATTTACTGTAAAATAAATTAAGATTTCTATAAAGATGCACATCGAAATCTCAATAACATGCGCTACGGTCATATAATACAATTCTATCCGCTACAGGCTATGACTCGTACGTAACCTGTGGCCGAAATACTACTTAATAGTTTATTCGCACAGCATACACACTTGTTCACAACATATACTCACCTACCCACTAGTTGCATGAATTACTTTTAATTTATATACTTACTTACCCTATCATTTTATTTATTTTTTAACTTGTTATTTTACCTGTTTAGTTATAAGCCATAGTATGTAAAAATGTCTTAATGTAAAACATCAAATTTGTTTGTGTGTACTACTAAAGTGATGTTATTGTTTATTTCCTTGGGGACGGGCACTGTACTCCTTAACACAGGTTATCTATTAACCTAGCTAGGAATACAGCACCTCACCCACCATTTTATTGTTATTGTAGTAAACATTAAATTAAATTAAATTAAATTAATAAGCTTTTTGGGACTTTATGGGATTTTATTTAAAGAAACATGCAAGATTTAGAGTACTACCTAAAAGTTGCAGCAAAATGTTTAATTTTCTATTAAATACGAGTTTTTAAATCAATTAATCAGCGACATTAGGTTAGACTGGAAACCAACCCCAACATAATTATTTTGGAAATGACACGGCATATGATAATGATAGGTGGTTAAATTTTATTTATTTATAACCAACTAATACCAACAGTAACACATATAAGTTATAGGTTGAACATAAAAATTACACAGACAAAATAATTAGAAATATAATAATAATAATAATAATAATAATATTCCACAACTATCACACAACGCCATCTAGTCCCAAGCTAAGCAGAGCTTGTGTTATGGGTACTAGACAACTGATAAACATACTTATATATTTCTAAATACATACATATTATAGATAAATTACACCCAGACACAGAACAAATGATCGTGCTCATCACACAAACATTTGTCCTGGGTGGGAATCGAACCCACGACCTCCGGCATAGCAGTTAGGGTCACTAACCACTAGACCAACAGGCCAATCAAACCACTAGACCAACAGGCCAATAAATAATAATAACAAAACAAGAACAATATATCAATAAAAATAAACATAACATTTTAGTGGAAACAAAGTAAAAATTAATCAAATAAGAATTTAAAAAAATCAAGATCCCCGCATCTATCTCATTAATTAACACCACATAAAGCACATTTCAATAACTTCATACCCTAACGTATAACATAATCTTTTTAATTGTAAAACTTCCACCTAGTCCCCTTTCTAAGGGTAGGAGGGTATGGGGAGAGAACTGATTGCAGCCCTGGATTAACTTGGAGCGAATGGCGAGATTTGAAAGGCTTGCGAATGATTGATAGTGGTATATGGACCGAGGGTTCTGTATCCCAGGTACCGAGTTCTGCGTCCCGGGGCTGAACTCCGGAGTTTGGGGAGTAGAAGCTTATGTGGTGTTAATTAGTGAAATTAAATGTGTTTTACTGAGAGATGGTTTTTTGATAGGATTATTGCGGTGGTTGACTGCATTTGCACGTCTTGCTAGATGTAATATAGGAATATAAATAGGTATAGTATGCGTTCTTAGCCACTGTAAATTCAAGTTTCTAGTTTTATTTACAAAGAAGTTACGTGGGGGTCGAAAATGTCCTACCTACGTTTACATGTAATTTACTGCTAGACTTAAAAGACTGTAATACGACGGTCAAACACAAGATCCATGAATTTTGTTAGGAATGATAATTATGAAAGGCGGAGTAATTGACAGCAGCAGAATGAATAGTTGTCAGGAGAGAAAAGAAGGAAAAATAATGTATTGCTGTCCTCAAGTCATTTGGCTCAAGAACAGGCAGATGATATCTGATATCTGCAGATAAAACAGAGGAGGGTCATGGTGAAAAAAACAGAAAATTCGTCCCATATTTCAGCATAAAAAAAGAGTAACCAAAATCAAAATCAAACGTCATTTTTAGTCAACCAAAAAATAACATCAATAAAACGCAATACGCCCTCGTTTCACTTCACCCCTAGTTGTATACACATAATCCACCAACATCATACAAACATACATAGGTACTTACTTTCCATTGAAACTTAGCTTTTAGTCAAAACATCAATATGAAGCGGAATCCTGAAAGCGCTTGAAAGTTCAATTTTCAGCAGTATTTCATGTTAACCAATCTTTATTGCCTAGGTTTCAGCCCCTCCATGAATGGGGTGGGGTAGGGCGGACCGTTTGGGGGACCTAGGATGAATTTTGTACCTTTATAGGGGAATGGGGGTTATAGGGTAATAAGTTGTGGGGGTAATAAGTTAAATATGTTCGAAAGAGAGTAGGTACCTGTAAATGCACTGTAAATGTGCTGTAATGCGCTGCGTGTCGCGGGTTCGATCCCCGCACGGAACAAATATTTGTATGACCTACAGACAGTTGTTCCGGGTCTGGGTATTTGTGTATGTGAGTTTAAATGTTTGTGAACGCACCCACGATACAGGAGAAATTCCTAGTGTGGGGCAACGTACTAAAAAAAAAGACAAAAGACAAGACAAATACAAGTTATGACTGTGTGATTGCGTTATCCCACTGTTGGGCAAGGGTTTTCTCCATGACTTCTAGTTCTTTCGATTCAAAGCTTATTATAGTGATCAAATTAAAGAAATGTTACTCGCCACCATTACAAAGACGTTAAAATATAATGAGACCACAATGGTAATACACAGACGCCATTTTTCTCGTACGAAAAACGTATCCAACTTTCAAATCTATTTCCTTCACGAATTTCCTTACACAAACATTTATTCGACTCCATTATTAAGATTTCAATATGATATAATTTGCATATCGATCCCTGCGTACACCGTGCGATTGCTTCATTTATATTCACGAAAACTCAATAAAGGGCACAATGTAATTCTATGAACGACATTCTTTGACATACGGACACGCGATTACTGGAATATTAATTGTGTTATTTCAAAAGGGATGATATATATACGTAACTGCGTATTGTTTTGACAAAAGTAAAAAAAATACAACAGATAAAGTGTCTTTACAGACCTTGGTACACTTTAGTTATATGTATACGCACAAGGTAATTAAAGTCAAGAGGCAATTTTCATATTGACAATAACCCTTTTTATATTAAAAAGTCTGTTGCTAGTTAGGTTTCCGCTGTGTTTTTGAGGTCTACAGAAAGCTCAATTTTATCAAAATGATAATCATAATAATATGTCTCCAAACTGTGGTCTTATCATTTCAATAAACATTTAAGGAGTGAATCTACTCTTTTTTCAGTAACCTATAAAATATTTCTCTTTAAAAACACAATAATAATTCACAGGACCTAGTCTTAGTATCCCACATAAAAATACAGCTAGATGGATGTTTCCCGGACATCGTAAAATGGCCGACTGAGCGTTTCCGCTTACTGAGCGCACGGTAGGCTTCTCGTATGGAAGATTGCACTGAAATTACTGCTTTTATACTGAAACTCTTCTTGTGCCTTCTATAATGGCCTGTGCATTGGGCATGATGCGTTGTATTGCAATTTATGGGTGAATAAGTTCTCGAGATATCTATTCGATAAACAATGTTAAGATAATGATTCGAGGCGACACAGGAAAAGAGCTTTTGGAAGGAGTTAAGGGAGGGCTTTGAAATTGATTGATGACAGACCGCGATGTAGATGTTGGGACAAAGTATAGACATCTTCTTCGAGAAATGGAAAGAAGTAGCAAGTAATCCAGGGTGTTGGAAGGAATAGAGGTGCTCAACAGTTGGACAGTATGGGCTAGCTATTAAAATAAAGATAAATAACAAATCATTATTTAACCAATAATCAATCGTTTCAAAACGGTTTCCAAATGAGTGAATATCAGTTCAACACGGGGCAAGCTACCCTTAGAAAGGGTATCAGGGTGTCAGGTATCTTACTACCGATAACGGTTGTATATTCATTTTGATAAAACAAATCTCTTAGATACTTAGACCATACACAATGTAAGATTTAAGTTTTACATATTAAATAAGTCTTACTGCCGCACTTAGGCCATCACTTAGTAGTTAGTGCATGGTTTTCACAGTTATGTGATACAAAAATATGTCAAACCTATACTAAGTGACGGCTTAAGTAATCATTAAGTATCTCTGAGTGCGGCAGTTAACTACTAGGGCTGCCAACTTTAATTAACCCTAGCTACTTCTAAATAGTGAGCGAACATCTAATAACATTGCCTGGTACAAATAAACTGTCACTGTGCAATAAATAGCCCAGCGGCTTTAATGGGCACAGCTCTCGGTTTTATTGTGAAAGGGTTACATTCGGTATGGTAGGGTTAAAGTGCCTTTGTTTAGAAGGTAAATAGGATTTTTCGACGTTATTTTAAAAGCTTATGTTCGTCTGGTGGGAGGGAGGGACGTATAGTATCAGACTACAAAATTTAAATGGTATTTGAAAGCCTTTTGCTTTGTTATTTCGTTTTAGGTGACCTAGAACACAAAAGGATCTTTTGTCCTTTATTACCTGAGGGTGGGTATTTAAAACGGGTGTATGACTAGTGATTTTGTATTTAAATAAATATGTTATGTTTAAAGTCAAGCCTTTAACTCTTTTGTAGTCTTATTCATAGTCAGTCAGATGATTTTACGCCAAAGCCATTGAACTAATTTATATATGACTGGGACCATCATGTAATCTGGACAAGGACAAAGGCTAGTTTTCATTCTAGATAGTAGACAAATAGGTAATCGTGGACTACATAAATATTTAAGCGATTCTGCAATGTTTGCTTAATAGAGCTTTTTTGAAAAGTTTCAATCATTATCAGTCTATAATGTTCCCACTGAAGGGACTCAGGCCTCCTCTCTAGAAGAGGGCTATAAATTCACCACGCGGGCCCCCCAGTGCGAGTTGGTAGATGTCTCATGTGTTCGAATTTTTTGTTTCCAAGACATGCCGGTTTCCTCACGATGTTGTCCTTCACCGATTCGAGACTGTCAATATCAAACATTGTTTACAACAGCTTTATAACGTCGAAATCGCACACATTTCTCCAAAACAAACAGGAGATGCAATAACGTTTCATCTAAACATAGAGACAGACAGTCTGTAAACATATGTTCAGAAAATAGTCGAAAACTTGCTAGTAATAGCTAAATATTTTGCTCGCGATAGTAAAACCTTTGAGCTCTTTTGAGCTTCGAACGGCCTTAGGTCTAGACAAATATTTTATGTAGAAAAAATACAGTAACAGCGCTCAGTTGTTTCTGGGCTGCTCTCGATATTGTATTAAAGTATTTGCTATCTGTATTCACGTAGGCGTTCTTAAAATTTTAATTTAAAATTTAAAATTAAAATTTTATCGTTAAATCTAAGGGGGGAGGATTGTAGCGCATAGGCAAATTACCTATACATCTTTAGTCTTAGGTCATGTATGACGTAGCTCGTAAGTTAACTCTAAGCCCTCAACCACTGCACTGTATATTGTAATCTTTGAGTTAGTCGTTCAGTAAACCTTCAACTGAGAACACGCCTTTTACTTTGCCAAACCTTCTGACCGTACACACACATAAAATCACCTTAACGGCAAAAGTGCATATAAGGTTATGTCGAGGCAAGGAATTCGTACTATAAGGCAAAAATAAATAATTATGTTTCATTTAATAAATAAATGAAAAATGTGGAAATATGAACAGGTTGAAAATAAAATGACATTTAAATCATTGCTGAAATAAATCACAATTCAAATATTCACTTCGAAGTTATTTCGTAATGTTCTTGTTACTAATACTGCCTGGTTGCTCGAATTAAATGATTAAATTAAGTGATGAAATGTTACCCAGCATCGTGCACTGTAACCTCAATTAATATAAAATGATCTCAACTAATAAATCTTAGGAAACCTGCTACCGCGAACCAATAAGAATCAATATTCATGCCTCGCTTGCACAAAGTACAGGGAAGTCTAGCGAGCGCCTGGCAAATTGGACGAGCAACGAGGAGCAGGAGCGGTATCGACCCAGTTTATCTTGCAGGCGCACCTCTTCTTTGAAGAAAACGTCTTCATACATACCTAAAGTATTAGATTATTTGTGTCCATACTTATGAAAAATACCTGTCTGCCTGAACCACAGAACTGCTCGTTATGAAATTTTACAGATGGTAGCCTGAGACACGGATAAATACACTTCGGTGTAACTTTTCAATATAATTTTTCAATCTAGGATAGATTGCGAAAACAGTCCCGGGCAAGACCAGTGGGTTTTGAAAGTAAACAATTAGATACCCTTTATAGACCTACCATTGAACATATACCTTTACCTAGAATTTCAGTTTAAAATTAGGTACCTACCTTCTTTAAATAGGGGTCGGTTTTTGCGTCGTTCAACATTACGTCAACGCGATTGTGTTAGACAGTTGCCTTTCTGACGTCATCAGTAAACCTCCCGAGCCCTTTTGTTAGTAACAGAGTAAATACCTCGAACGATGCCTCACCTTTATAGAAATGACGTCAGGGGCTGATGGCATTAGTGATTATGTATAGGTCTAGATTATGTAGACTCTATAAAGAGAGTTGTGGGAGGGTATATAAATAAACTTTGTCTGATTTTCTCGTGGGGTTGCGGGATGTTGTAAGAGATACCGCGACCTCAACATAAAGAGCAAGGAAAATGGGTGATTTTTAGTCAGTAGAAGTCTGAAACTCCCTCTCGCTCTGGGTGAAAGTTACTTATTTAGTCCCGAGACGGAGTTTGGCACCCGGCGCTATACTTCGAGGGGCTAAATAAGTAATTTACCCGAGGTAAACACTGTGCTTTTTATTACAAATACGAGGAAAGTAAAAATAAAAACATAAATTATTAGATAAAGAGATAATTAGTGTTGATCGGATTGTCGCTTTCCCGCTTATTTTGTTTTTTTTTTGTCATCTGGTTGTCCAGCTATACAGCCATTAAAAAAAAAGGTATGACGTATGACGTCCTGGATTCTCGGTTGCACAAAGTGTTATCGCATTTCTCCATCAGGATGACATTATTTTCAGTGTAAGTCTTGCGCGGGGCTTAAATTAGCATGAAAATTACTAACATTTTCTGTTTTTTTTTTCGATGTGGCTATCATCTCTTCTCTGGCGCAACCACCCGGTTGTGCCCGGTTACTGGCATTAGGCTCACCTTACTGGACTTTAAAATTTACCTAACTGGCTAAATGTGGGTGTTATAGTAGGTAGGTGCTACCTCTGCATAACCCCTCGGGGATTGCAGGCGTGATGTTGTGGTATGCTGGGTCACAGCTGATTAAGGTAATAAGGTTCAAGGTTGATTGAGAAAATTTAGCATTTTCGGGTAGCTTGTTAAACTGGCGTCTGTACGTTCCTGTATTAAATTTAATTACCAATAGTGCTTTCCAGACTAACTTTGAATCAACTAAACCGCGGGATTCAGAGGTTTGTGGGTTTGTTCAATTTTGTAGTGTGTGTGCTACAGCTTTAGCTTCCATGTTTATCTTTATAATACACTCGAGAGCAATGAATCCGGGTCACTTAAAGAATGTTAAAAATCTCGGAAACTAAAAATGATAGGTTAATGCAATAAATTGTATTTAATAGACAATGTAATACTCCTTAAATGAAAGTAAAAAAAATATGAGTCACCATACATTTTATTAACACAAAATTACATAAAGAAAAAAACTGCTGCACTCTCCTTAAAACAAAAATAGGAAACATGAAATTTTTGAACTTTATTACGATTTTCTTGAATTTTAATACTTCGTATTGCCTCCTCGTGCTTCCATTACTGCGTTTACGTGGTTTGGCATGCTGTACACCAAGTTCCTTATACGATTTTGGGGAATATTCTCCCATTCCTCTGTGAGAGCAATTTTGAGCTCACGAAGCGTGATTGGGGGAGGGTTTCGTTGTTTTACGCATCTGCCTAGCTCGTCCCAAGCATGCTCGATCGGGTTGATATCCGGGCTGCGCGCTGGCCACTCCATACGAGTAATGTTCATTTCTTGAAGGTAGTCATTCACAATCCTACCTGTATGAGGTCGGGCATTGTCATGCATAAATATAGCATCCTCACCTAAATTGACCATAAATGGACCAACGTGATCATTGAGGATTTCTTCCACATATCTTACGCTAGTTAAAGAGCCGTTTTCTATGATCACCAGCTCTGTGCGACTTTCAGAAGAAATTCCGGCCCACACAAGTACAGACCCACCACCGTAGGCTACTTTTTCTTCGATGCATGCTTGCTTGAATCTTTCCCCTGGTCTTCGATACACTCTGTGTCTTCCATCGTGCTTGTAGAGCATAAATTTTGATTCGTCGGAGAACATAACTTTTGACCAATCTTCAATACTCCAATTTACGTGGCTCTGGGCATATCTTAGTCTTGAAATACGATGCCCACGCTCCAGTTTAGGGCCGTTTGCAGGTCTAAGGGGTTTTAAGTTAGATTCAGCAAGCCGACGTCTTACTGTCCATGCACTTGGGTTACTTCCTCCGAGGCGTCGAAACTGATTTGTGAGTTCAGTTCCTGTGAGAAAGCGATTTCGAAGCATGGTGTTCACCAAGTATCGGTCTTCTCGTGCTGTGGTACACCTGGTTCTGCCCGTTCCTGGTCTGCGTAGGTTAGAACCAGTTTCTTCGTAACGTCGGAGAACTCTTTGTACTGTTGACAGCGACACACCGACAGTCCTGGCTGTATCGCGCTGACTCCGGGCGGTTTCCAGCATTGTAAGTATTCTGGTGCATTCTTCAGGCGTAAGCGACATAATTTCAGCTTGAATAATGAATATAGAGCACTATCAACATGGTTTATGTACCCACATAAATGACAGATTACAAACAAAAGCAAAACCAAATGCTGTAATTTCGTAGTTCCATCTTCGAAAGTGGCCCTTTTTCAAATTTGATTTTTTTATGATATAACTTTACAATAACTAAGAAGTTTTAATACCTTCATTTAAGAAGTATTACATTGTCTATTAAATACAATTTATTGCATTAACCTAGCATTTTTAGTTTCCGAGATTTTTAGGATTCTTTAAGTGACCCGGATTCATTGCTCTCGAGTGTATTTGGTATTTCACAACCTTCCTAATTCAAGTTACTACTTAGCCCTTTGTCTCAAGGCCGCGGTATCTCTTTCAAACAACCCACAGCCCCGACGGGCGCCGGCCCTTGCGCCCTCCCCTTTGCGGCCCCTTCCAAGTTGCTGACGTCTCTTTGAGGCCCGCGTGGAACATGAACGTGCCGACACGGCCTGTCGTAGTCATAATAATAATAATAATAAGTTTATTAATGCTTCAGTTTTTACATAATTAAGTTGTGTTTGGAGCCTCCTTTTAAGCAAATAATGCCTGTGTTAGGAGACTCCGCTCTTCCATAACATATCAATAATTACACGTAATAATGCTAGAATTGAATTACAATTTAAATACTTAAAACTAAAAAAGAGAAAAAAATAAAAGTATTATAATAATAACGGCGGTGTTGAGAGTATATCTCGAGTATGGATAGTAGTGGGAGTGGGTGTGTGTGTGTGTGTGTGACGGACAAGACGGACGGACGGCGAGCTAGCCCATTACTCACCGTCCACAGGCCCACGTCTACGGTGGCCGGAAGCCATCACGTGGCCCTCGACGCCCTACTCCTACCTGCCTATGCTGTGTTCGAGGTGTATGTTCGAACATGAAACTAGTCTTTAACAAAGACAAGTTGCTTTATAAGTACATAAATACTTAATACTGTCAAATGTACTCATAATTTTAGTAGGTTTTACTAGTTCAAACAGAAAATCTATCTAGGTAAGTATAGATAGGTATTCAAACGGCTGACTTTTTATCTAACTACCTCTACACAAACAGACTGCATATTGCACAAAATCCTTTTCAAATCAAAAAAGGGAAAAGTTTTCTTTTCAATTAAAATTTCATCGTTGAAAGGCTGGCCTTAAACCCGCCATTGATAGTCGGATCAGCAGACAAAGGGGTTGCATATAGGGCTTAACTTTTATAAGCTATTGTCTGATGGTTGTTAGGACCTATACAATAGCTATCTTTAAAGTCTTTTTGTCAGCGATTCGCTTGTTATGTCTTTGGCTAAATTTTCGTCGGTACATTAACCGCTGTTTTTTTTTGCAAAGTCTAGACATTAAAAAAAAACCGCTCGAAGGTTCTCGAGTGGCGACCACGAACCGGTAGACGTAGCGTTGGTAGGCCTCCCACCAGGTGAACCGACGACATCGTGAAAGTCACGGGCAACCGCGGTGGATGCAAACGGCAGGCTGCCCATATAGAACGCCATAGAACGCTTATGGCTGATGATGACTGACTGACTGACTGGCTGTTTGACTGGTAGAGAATGCCTTGTGGCATTAAGTCCGCCTATGTACCACTCTTGTACATGAAGTTTAAATAAATAAATAAATGATGACACATTTCTGGATCAGACTTTTTCAGACGGTTTTTCACTTTTTCTGAGTTTTAGTTATTTTTTGAACTTTTATGTCCTTTAGAAAGCCTTACAAATTAACTCTGTAACGTTAGAGCATATTTTACCATTGGTAGAATTTGCAGGCGATAGGTAGGTACCTGAAATCTTCTACATGAGTGTATCTTTACAGGTGACCTGAAAGTTTGACCACCAGTGTTATCAAGGAGTATTGTAATCATCATTATTTCAGCCAAAAGACGTCCACTGCTGTACATAGGCCTCCCCTAAGTGTCACCACATTGACCGGTCCCGTGCGTCTCGCATCCAGCGGGTCCCCGCAACCTTCACCAGGTCATCGGTCCACCTAGTGGGAGGCCTTCCCACGCAACGTCTTCCGGTTCGCGGTCCCCACTCCAGAACTTTTCGGCTCCATCGGCCATCCGTTTTGCGAGCAATGTGCCCTGCCCATTGCCACTTAAGTCTGGCGATTCTTCGGGCTACGTCGGTAACCCTGATTTTCATGCGGATGCCCTCATTTCTGGTTAATCTGAGGAGTATCATATACCTAGTACTAATTGGGTTGCGAAGGTAAGTCAGGCAGTCGCTCCATGTAAAAAAACTGGTATTCAAATGCATCCAGTAACCTCTACATGGTGTACCTTTTTGTCGATGTTTTATAAGTGACCATGTGGCCCTATATGAAATAAAAAAATATTTTGATTTTGGTTGGGAAAAGGCTAAGCAGATGATGATGAGTCTATCATGACAAATACAATTGCGATTGTAGTTCAATAGTTTAATTGAACGTGGTTATACTCAATACTCAATTCTTTATTGCATTCCACAATGTAAGCTTAAATACCCCCCCCCCCGCTATTGGGCAGAGCGAAAGGGAGTGTCAGACTTCTACTGACTAAAAACCGCCCATGTTCCTTCTTAGCCCTTTATGTGGAGGCCGCGGTATCTTTTACAACAACCCGCAGCCATTAATGATAGCCTGTCTTCTAGGATATTATTTCTGAAATTCACATTATTTTTCTATACGTAAAATTAACCCTCAGTTATGGGTGTTAAACGACAAGCTATTGACACGCAATAAATGTATTTAATAGCTTCAATAGTAGTAAAGTTGGCAATAGCATGTGTCTATCAATTGAACAGTAAATTATAATTATTGAATAACCACTGACGTTTTCTCACATTACTGTAATAATAAGTATCTAGCTAAGTATGACACTCTGCGATGAATAAAGAAAATAGTTTCTTTATTTTAACAACATTAATACCGGCTATTGGTGTCCCATCACTGCAGGGCAATTGCATGTTCCAATACAAAAGCATGGAAATTTATCACTAAACTTTCTCTATGGTTCATGAAAACTGCTAATGAATTGTATTCTAGATATGAGTAGATATGTATTTTATTATAAAAGTGATTTTTTAATCTTTGAACCGAGTATTTTGTACATAAAGCTTAGTAAGGATTTAATTGCTGGAAAACGACTTCTTCGGGTATCTAAATCACGGTAGAACTTAATAAAACACACTCAACATATTGTGTGGATTCATTTAACAGTACAGGGACCATGGATGTATTTACGGTAGAACTTATAACTTATGGTATTAATAAAAAAAAATGAAAATATAAAACTTCAACCTCCAATATCTTCGTAACTAGAACGATCCCAGGTATGGTCGAATAAACTAAAAACATGATATATTATTAGTTTATTCGACCATGACGCGAATGTGGAGAGAGAAGGGTTTTTTACACCCATTATTTCTAAAAATTAGTAAGTTAGGGTTACTTAGAAACCTATAAACTTCTCTGAAGCAGATTCTTCTGATTCTGATTCTGCAGTCGGTAACTGTTCATGCAGAAACCATGGTTTTAAGTTTGTAATTATTATAAAAGTACAAAAGTTGATTTTGAAGCTCGATAGATGGCGTTGCTTAAAATAAAAGCAGGCTATCGTTATGTTACATCGATTTGGTTGGGTTCGAGTGGTTTTAGAAAATATATATACCTGTATACCAGCTATATCAGTTTAGGTCAGGACACAATTTGGTTTTATTTCATTTTCAACCCTATAAGTGTTCACAACAAGTGTGTTAGTTCAACATTACCAGCTTGGTAATAAACAGTAACATATATCCAGTCTGGATCTGTTACTAAGCCGTATCTTAGTCCTAAAATAATAATCCTTAGCCTATTTAAACAAAAAAACAGCACTAAAACCAGTACTTTAGGACTTATACAAGAGTATCATGAAAACAGATAAAATTGTAAGAACTCTTCGATATACCTCTGGTACTAAATCGGTACCAATCGAAATGGTGCTGTAACACGGTAACATAAAGTTTGTATTGCTGTGGCAGGTGGACAGTAAAGCCGGTAGTAAAACCAGTCGGTCCTGAACTGCTGATTGTCGTAAATTTTATTATATTCGCGACGTGCTGGTGGAAAGTGGCAAGCGGTAGGAACGTAGATATATTTCATATTTCGTATTGAATTTTGTTGATTTTTGATCAGAAATAGATTAACAGCTTTGTCAATGTCAGAGAAAGGAACGTTCCTATATCTGGCATCTGGGCATATTGTCACTTGGTCTCTTTCTTTTCAAAATCAAAATCAAAATCAAAACTCATTTAATTAAGCTAGGGTGATAATCAGCACTTTTCGAACGTCAAAATTTACTTTACTTTACTTATTTACAAGAGACAGTCCCCCAAAACGCCCCCCTTCGACACTTCCTAGTGTTTTTGCTGGAAAGAAGAAGTGGCGGAACAAACTCCCCAGCACACATCTGTCTGTTAGGTTGGTTAGAAGAGCCTGTCGGGCCTCGACATAGAGGGCTAAGAAGGAACATGGGTGGTTTTGTTTTTAGTCAGTAGAAGTCTGACACTCCCTTTCGCTCTGCCCAAGAGCGGGAGGGGTTATTCGATGATTTTCCACCCGCCAAAAAAAAAAAAAAGCTTGGTTAGAAGAACCAGACTCGATACAATAGTAAGGCAAGTATAAAAAAGTATATAATAATAATAAAAAAAGACATTTTCATTGTGTGGTTAGTGGCTTTCCTGTCAGAGTTTTTCTGCCACCCTTGAGCTTATGACTTATTTGCTCGTGTTCCCTCTGGGAGGAGGATATGACTCTTTTATATGGTGTGGTGGGTGTCGCCGAAATAATTGACTAACTGCCGCACTCAGAGAGCTTTAAGGATTACTTAGGCCTTCACTTAGTAACGGTTTTAACATTTTTGTCGTACAAGCATATCAAATCTTTACAAAATGACGGCTTAAGTAATTTTTTAAATATCTCTGAGTACCGCAGTTAGGCTTTGTAAGTGGTCCATACAAAGTGCTGAAAATAACACATAAACGGAAAATTCCTTAACCATTACCGCTTTACAAAACCTTATATGCCACTCCTTAAGGCTTAAAGTATTCCCCTAACTCCCAGCAAAATAAAGTAAAAACCTATTCCTCTGTGAAGCAATAAGCCGGACTACATAACAAATTGATATTAATTGTCTTCTGGGTAGAGCAATTACTTGGAAGGCGTCGATCTGCGCTAATCAATTGAGTGTCGTGTCTTGCCTACGCAGGTTTTGTTTAGTCTTTGTCCTATTTAGTTGTTTATTGGTTCGTATAATGTTCGTAATTATCTGGAATATTACTTTTATAACTTGGTATCTAGGGTCGAGTAAATAAAAGTAACTTTACGGCATGCTTTCAATAGGGATGTTTACCGACTTAAAAAAATATGATTCTAATAAGTCCGTCTGTTAGATTTTCGAAAAATATTGGATACGCGTGTGTTTTTTGTTTTATCAACTCAATAAAAATTGACGAAGATTAAACGCGTCAAAGATTTGAGTGAGGGGTTGTGACGTCACTCATCGGTAAAGAATGTCATACTAATGTCTTAGAAAATGACGTCAAACGGGTTTTCACTGCAAGTTTGTGTAAGTGAAAAAAGAAAAAATACGTGTCCAATATTTTTTGGAAATCCATCTGACGGACTAATTAGTTTTTTATTTTTATTAACAACTCTATTCATTAACTATGCCGACCGCAGTCAACTGCTGGACATAGGCCTCCCCCACAACATTTTAACCTCCACCGTATCCAGTCTGTCGCTTGCCTTTTGGCTTAGAATAAGTTCTGTCACTGTCAAACTACAAAATAAATGAATAATGGAAACGGGATCGTCATCATACTGTCCTTATCTTAATTAAATTAATTAATTATTTTTTATTGTAAACTCACCCACGATACAGGAGAAATTCCTAGTGTGAGGAAAGGTTTTTGAAAGAAAAAAAAATAGTAAAAATAATTTGCGTCGCAGCATATCTTTGATCTTCTTCATTACTCGTCATCTCAGCAGTCAACCCCTTTCTAGGCATTAAAAACACATAAACACAAAAACGTATCCAAAGGAAATTCGTAAAAGAGATGATTAACATAAATTTTAAGCTAGGTTCCCAACTGATAAGTTGGAAACAACAACTGATAAGTTGAATATAATCAGAAAGCATCAAAACCCGAGTTTACTTGTTTTTTGAATGGACATCTTTATTTTTTTAAGAAAGCTAATTCAGCAGCATAAATATCAAAGATAAAAACATTCCCTGTTTTCATGACATGACAAATACGCTATCTAGACAGAGTACCCCAATAAAGCTTGCGTGCCACTTGCGCGCCCACAATATTCTGCCAAAATTCACCAAACCGTCGCAAAAAACGATTTGCCATCTATAACAACGACATATACCACCCTCTTACTTCTTTATCTTACAAGATATATGACAACTCTGTCTTACAGCCTCACAAATTGCTAAAACTGCGGTTATACGTACCCACTTGAACGATTCTCGATAGAGATACGGTAAGCAATAAACCATATCAGTTTGTGGTTCTGTAAAAGGGGAAGAAAATGTTTATTGTTCTTATGAGATATGTAGGGGGTCCCATAGGAACACGTGAGCTCGTTTCCCGAGAGTTTTCTGAAGAACGATTAGGCATGGTTTTTGGTGGGTAAACATAAAGCAACATTTCCTCGCACTTGAATAATTAAGTTTCGGAATTGAGACTTCAACTGAATCACTCACAATTCTTCAACTGAAGCCCTGTTTTTATCTTGAAATGAGGTAACTACAGTAAATTTGACGTGCAAAAGAGAACCAATTAATAACATAGCTGTTAGAGCTACCTACTTCTTGGAAACAGCACGTTTGTAATTGTAATATTGACTAAAATCTTTTCTCGATCGAGTTTACATCAAAATCTTCCAGGCCATTCGAATTATGTCCACCTCAGTAACATAAAATTATAAACCATAACCTTTTTACTACTCAACCACACAATATTTTATTCAGAAACCCTAAAACTCATGTTAAAAACGTATCAATTTCTAAACTATTTTTAACGTTAAATCGTTTAACAAATCTGGGACATGAAGCCCCTTCACCCTCCCTTGAAAGGCGCTAATACTTAATAGTCTTATGGACAAGATGAGGGCGGATATGATATTTGACACCGTTACCGGTATTACAACGGTTCATAGAAATTTTAGCGGTTTGTCTAATCATTTTATCATTCTGTCCTTATAATGGGTGTAACAATGAGTTTGTAAGGGGTATTTTATGACCCGTCGACGGTCGACTTTTATGAGTCAAACCGTATTAAAATATAATACCTAATAGTTGGATGACCTAAGAACACTGTCTGGGATTAAAGGACTTCTTACCTAAAACCAATCGCTTAATAACTAGAGAAAGTTTTACGATACGCTAACTTACACAAATCACATCCAAATCAAATTATTTTATTTTACATAGGCACATGGGCACTTATAAAACGTCGACGAAAAGTTGCACGGTTCGGTGCATTGGTCGATTCCTAAGGAGAAGAACCGGCAAGAAACTCCAAACGTTAGTCTGGACTAGGTTACTTTGAACCCGTCCAGTCAGTGCAAGCATTTGTCAGTTACCGTAAAGCTCTACTTATAACTCAAGCAGCTCAACGTCACGATGAACAATACCAAAGAAAGGACATTTGGGTGGGTCACTAATAGTATTCAAACTCCCAGACAATCGTTAAAATTAAAGAAAGACCCACATGGTCCTCCACCATTTACCTTATGTTAATTTCGAAGCATAAGCGGCATCACCTTGCTCCATCAACCTCACCCCATTTAAACCTGGACTCGAAGCTCTCCTGCAAACGTATAATTTCTCCAATTTCTCTCAACCAACACCAACCTACCAATACGTACCTTCCCTGCAAAATTCACGCTTTACTGATCTAACATCGTTAAATCAATCCTCATACCAGAGATATGTCGACACTAGGGCGATATGCGCTTTACCAGCACCTTCTCACGGGTGACCCGGTTTCTAGTAACGAGGCGACATCTGTCGTATAATCGTAACAACTTCACTTGAGGCCGACCGCCATGAAAGAGAATTAGGTACTGCTTTTAAAAATGTGTGCCCTTTTTAAAACGTTTTCTGGGTTTTTTAATTTTTAATTTTAGCATGGAAATGGTGCACAGCTTGGAATTAATATGTAACATATAAAAGGCTGAAGAAAAAATCTAAAAAAGTGAGACTCGCATAAAATCTGTTGCTGAACCGAAGTTCACAATACAAAATTCATACAATAAAGAACTCAAAGCCTACAAAATCTTCAGAAAAGGTTCACACGGTCAATCGGAGCAAACGCTTCTCAAAGGTCGATACTCCTCAAAGTACCGCAAAACCTTATACCCGAGTTACTTTCTTTTCACTTTCCTTTCAAAAATATTTCCAGCCACTCTTGGATTTATTCAGACGTTGTCCCACGAATTATGGGAAGCCCGAAACGCACACACACAATTCTTAAAGCCTTTTAAAAAATATATGAAGTAGCTTTTCCTCAGGTTTGTTTAAAAGGATAAGCTCATACATTTTTATGCCAGAAAAATCTCTTCGCAACTTTGTTATTATTTATAAGTCAAGCTAAAAGTGAGGTCATATTTAAAACTGGAGCTAAGTGAATTATTTTAATGCTGTCTTTGTATCAATAGAAGATTTTCTGAATTTTCCTCGGCCCATCTACAAGCGTCGTCATTGAAAGGTGTCTAATTTTATTTGGACTCTTATTCTCATTGATTGATTGATTGAAATAGAAAAAAATCGTGAAAGGAATATCTAATGACCCATATTTGGCACCCATTGTTTTGTAAGTGGTAATACATTGAAGGGAATAGACCCGATGTGGCATATCAACGTGCCCGCCATTTTGTTTTTTTGTGTGGTATGTATGGATAGAGGATATTTAGATTAACAAAAATGTCCAGCATCACGGTGTCCCAAAGTGTCACGTTACCGAGATAATATATTTGAAGGTATCGACTAATAAGTACAACGACAATCATTATAAATAGACTTATTACGTGTATGGGCGCTAGATTGTATCCAAATAATCGTTCTCAGGTTGATTATTATTATGCGCACGAAAAAATCGCTTCTCATCGCAATGATACGCTATTTTATGTCAAAGAATAGTTCTCTCGTGCTCCTAGTAGGTAATGTACCTACTCTCTTTCAATACCAATTTCATCGTGAGCTGTGATTTCTAAAAAAAAAAAAATTACTGTGGTTCGATATGCCAGCTTCCATACAAAAAAGTTCAAACCCCTTAACGGGGTGAGAGAATCACAGGTTTAAAGTGTTATCGTTTGGAGGACGTCTTTCAGCTGATATTGTAATGACACTTAACAGTGTTCAATGTATCAATATACCTGTTTTAATGTGTTTTAGCAAAAAAGTACCGTAACGCTCACATACATTCGTAAGTACACCAAAATAGTGTCACTTGAAATACTTAAAAACCCCACCAAAAAAATTCAACTTCTTAACAAATTCATTCAACACTTTCAACATTTCTTTTCGCTACAGTCTTTTCTATAGAACGTACAATTTCGTAGTATCATCCCGGAGCGATTGCCTCGCGATACAATCAACGTTTCAATTTCAGCGAGAATTGCTTCACATGGCGCACCTATCTGTCCCTAGGGCTTCGATACAAATGATGGATCAATATCGGCTCTTATTACTATCGCTACATGGATTTATCTGAACTTATAGCATCATTGGGATATGGTTTTGATTCGACTTCTTCTGCTTTGATATTATTGTTTTCGTGTGTACCATCTTTATCTAGTTCAGTCGTTTATGAAATCATAGTTGTTTACTGTACTAAATAAATAAAGTAGAAATTAGTTACAGTTGTGAATAGTGAAATAGTTATCTACAGCATTAAACACTCATAAAAATCTATTACTATTCGAATCTCCACTTAAATTAACACTGATCGAGTCGAGATCGATCGATGATTATCGATCATTTCAACGATACTTGAACTGATTAAATATTTATTTTAACTTGAGTTAAACCTAACTATAACTGTTGTAATGAACTGTGAAAGCAGAATACTTTTTTAAATGAAAGACTGTCTCAGAAAGTTTTCTTGAAGCTGGCCTCCCTTTACTCTTTTTCTCACTAATCTACCCTGTTCAGCAGGACTTTCATCTTTGACCTTTAAACTTTTCGCAAAGGAATTGGTATCGGAAAAATTATACGCCGCTTGTTTATTTATAAGATAAATGGTAATTACTGAGATGGGAATCTACCTTTTGGTGGTGTAAAGGTTAATGAGATTGGAGATTCTGGTTTAGATTGTTTGTGAGCAATTTGCTGGTCTGAGATTTAATAAAAAAGTTGAATACAAAAATATTTATGGCAGAAAAGTTGTATACAGTGCTGTTGATAAGTCCATAATAGGGGGCTTCGGCTGCGTCGACGAAAATTGTCAAACGGAAACTATCTACCGGGATAAATAGTATTCTATGTCCTTACCCACGTCATGCTCTACCTGTAAGCCAATCAAAATTTATTCATGCGACATGGCGTAAAACTATAACAGACAGACATGCTGAATTAATTTCGAACTTATAATATTAGTGTAGATCGATTCGTTCCTCTAGCTTTTTATTTCAATTAAAAGAGGTATCATAAATTATGAATATAGTTAATAATCATCATCGAAAACGTCACGATCTGTTTGCATTTTCAGAGCTCATTAATTATGAACATGTCTGCGGTCCATATCTTAATTGAATGTCGATGTGCTCGTGCCGTTGCAACTGAATTTTCCAGTGAAGTTAATTTTTGATAGACCTACGTGTTGCGGTTATACATTTATACATTCGTTTGCCATAACCGAAAGATTTGTTTTGATTCTAAGAACGTTTTCAATAGGGTTGACATAATCATCACCATGTATCACATTCTTTATCGCTGATACAATATAACTTTATTCAAGGTCTATTGTCCGATCTTTTCTGCAATTTAAGTCTCCAAACTTATGCTCTATTGCTGCTACTTAAATAAGACTGAAATCAAAGAAAATGATTCCATAAGTTTCAGACTTTTAATGATATCTGTTACATTCTTCAGTTAAACCCTATTCCCGTTGAGAAATTCACCATTGAAATCCAACCTATAACGACAAAGCGTTTGATACACAAAAGAGTCTATATTGTGTACAATGAGCTCTTTAACTTGGTATAACTTTGCAAGGAGGAATATTGGGTCCTCGGGTGTTTAGAAGAATTTCAAGCAACGTAATGGACTGAAAGTATTTTTTCGGAATCCTGCGTAAAATTGCGATGGATTCAGAGTTTATTATCGAAGTTTATTATTCAGAGTTTTGAAGATCGGCGCTTACCAAAGATCTTTATGTAAATACATAAAGTAAAGTTACTTACAACGTAGAATTTTGTAAATGGGTACGCTTTTACATTCACTTGTTATTCTCTTTTTCTCGTTTCGTTTTAATATTTTAGGTACCTACCGAATATTTTTGAGAACCTATCAATTGTTTATAAATATTTCTTTAGCTGTTATATTATTATTATATTTATTCATTTGTCTGTTTATGGAGTGACTTAAAAGAGTTGGTTGTTATTTCATCATCATCACCTTACTGTTCTTTGACATAGGGCTCTCTAATCTATGAATTATATTAGATTAAGTAATTCATGATCACAATGGTCACTTTTATGATGAAAATTACATAATATACTAAGTGACATTTCTCGGCTACACTTTTTTAAATGTAATTTTTCCAATAACCTGATTTTGATGATAATCTTCTGTATAAAATTCTTGTGTCATAATGTTAGTTACTAGGTATACTCTTTCGAATTTACGATTTTATGAAATTTTATATGCATTTTAAGTAGGTCTGAGAATTGGCTACTATCTATTTTTCATACCCCTGAGTGATAAGGTGGTCAACCCCAAACATTTTTTTAGTCACCCATCAAAGTTACCGTAAACGAAGTCACGGGCATCAGCTAGTAATAAATAATATTCGGCCTTTCGGCATGCTTTAGTTGGTCTACTCAATTTCCTGTACCCAATTTGATAAACCTCTATGGTAGGATATCCCAAATTCTGTCATAGCCACAAAGCTCTCATTTCCTGCTGATTTTATTTCGTATGTAAAAGATATCAATAACATCAAAGGTCAATATAAAAGATCAGAGGGTTCTGATATGGAACTGGAAGATTGAATTGGCACACATCATAGTTCGAGAATATCTTCAGATATAATTTCTTCTTTGATCCTTTCTTGTTATAAATCTTTGAAAACAGCCCACTTTTAAAGCTTACTCAAATGATGTAGTAATGTGAAGTTTCATACGCTTTGTTGAGTTTCTTTTAGCTTCTGCTTATCAATGATATTGAAATTTATAAATAGATCACAGCAAGTGGAGTTCTGTAGTTTATACGTAGCCCCGTGAGAGACTAGATTTAAGTACGTGACTGTTTGATTTTCTACCTCACCAAAACCACAAATCCGTTTTCATGGATTCCTAAGGGAAGCTAATTTCCAAGGATTCTAAAAACAGATCTTCCTTTTGTTTCAAATTATCATTCCTATTGTTAAAAAGGATTCTCTCAATCTTCGCAAACAATTTCAATTTCTCAGAATCCAATTCCACCCGTCTTTGCCGTCGTAAGCGCAAATTGCTCTACAAGTGTATGTCAAGTGTCGTTCCAAGGTGTATGACACTCGCAGACGACTCTCAGCGATATTTAGTGTCACTATGCTGCGTAGTTCTGACGTTTAATTATGGAGAAGCAAGATGGCGGCGGCAACCACGTAGACCAGATCTTATTAAGTTTATACTCGGGGATGTACGCCTTTACATGAGGTATATATGTATAGGCTTTATAGTGTATAAATGGAAAAAGAGTTAATTACACCGTGACGATTGATAGAAAAGAATGGAAAAATACATGTTGCGCCGACCCCAAATAATAACGATATGGGAGGAAGACAAAATGATGATGATAAGCTTATTAGTTAAATTAATTTTTATACTTATACTAGCGGACCTGGCAGACGTCGTCCTGCCCGGACAGCAGCGCTACCTACCAGGTCCAATTGTAAATTTAAACCATTCTCGAATCCACTAGAACACATACGAAAATTTTCATCAAAATCTGTCAAGCCCTTTAGGAGGAGTTCAGTGGCAAACACACGTACAGAAGAAATATATCTAGAAAAAGATGATGAAAGTGAAGTGAGTTGTGACAACGAAAAATTTAAGTTCATTGGATTTGCATAAAAGTTTCAGTTAATTCTGATCAAAATCTTCGTAAAAATACGGCACTCATTAGAAAGCGTTTACCATAATTATGCCTTGTAGTTACTAAGTTCTTTTATGACATTTAAGTTTTAAAAGAGTTTATGAGGATTTTTATCTTGCAGCATTTCCTGCTGTTTATTCAAAAAGAAAATATGAATCTAACGATAGCGAAGACATTTTATATTTCGAACAAGGTTTACGCTTTTGAGGAATATTAGATTTCTTAGAAATATTTCCTTCAAGGATTCTTGGAAGGAAGGAAAATATAGACATCTCCTTGGGTTTCCAATTAAAAGCAAATTGACCTAGGCAGAGGATAAAGTTATGATCGAGTTACGTAAAATATTATAACAGAAACTGAGAACAGATTCTTCTGTGCACAGTTTCTGAAAACAATAACAATAACAATTTATACCCTTGCCTGTTTGGTCATCAGTCATAATTAAATAACATCACGCCTGTAATCTCTGAATGGATTACGCAGAGGAGTACCCAATTGTACAGCCACATTTCACCAGTTATATTTAAATCCCCTGTATTAGGAGCGAGCCTATTGCCACCAAACGGGAACTAATCCAGACTCCGTTATTGCTTCTGAGAATATCCTGATGGAAAAACCCTATTACACTGCTAGATTCGGTAACAACTCACTTTCAGGAGTTCATGCTTAGTAGTAGCTCGTGCAACCACGAGACCAAAACGGGCATTCAAGTTATAATTAAACATGAGTAAAATGGCCTTCAGCACAGAACTATACTATTATTCTGTTAACAAAAAATCTGAATAGTCCGTCAGATAGATTTCCAAAAAATCTAGGACACATATTTTTTATTTTTTCACGTAAACAGATTATGATAATGAGGACGAAACAGTGCTTCGAAAACTCGTGTGACGTCACATTCTTCACCGGAAAGTGACGTCACAAGCCCCCAGTGATATTTGACGTGTTTATCGTCGTCAATTTTTATTAATTTGGAACACGTACCCAATATTTTCCGATAATGTAACTGACGCACTGAACATTATATTTTTCTTAGTTAGGAAACACCCCTATGTAATAAATAATAAATGTAATAAACCGAATTCCAATCCACAATACCCAGTTCCATTTAATTTTCTCTATAATCGATCTAGCTCGCTCCATTTTCACACAGCTCTCGACCTAACATTTTATCGTGATGTCCCCCGAGGCTGGTGCTATACATTTTTTATACTCCGTCCGGAGCAAAAAATATCTAGTCCGAATCAGGCTTTATTCCCACTGTTTTAGCATTATCTTTGGTCTCTGGCCCTGGGGATACAACATTTTCGTTTATTTTTATTAGGGACTACTGTCTTTGGGAAATATTTGTTATTGTTTTTATTTAGTTCATCGAGAAAAATACAGAACACGAGTTAGTTCATTTTGACCTTTCTAGATGATTATAAAACTAGTATATTAAATGATGTGGCAAACATTATTTGTAATTACTCTGAGTTAACAATTATTATCGCAAATAAAATATATAACTACAAATAGCTGAAATTAAATTGAAAAACTACATTATACAGATAAAAAAGTATTGAAACATAGCCTAAGCACTAGAAAGCTAGTTAATAGAATCTGCATTACAATTAGCGCCTCAACACAACCTGCTAGAAACTAAACCAAAAATATTATTACAAAGCAAAATAATTTCCATTTCACATTAATTTATTCTTCCACGTTCATCGTACGTGACAACACAAAAGACATTTACGGTTTTCACCATTAATTATAAATGTATTTATGTATTTTCACATAAAATAGACGCCGTACTTCGTAATATATGCTTCTCTTCACGTTTTCAAAGCCTTTCTGTTCGTCGTTAGCCTCTGGAACGATGATAACCTGAATTGTAACTCGAAATTCAAATTTTGGACCCTTTTTCAGCCTTGTTGGGTTTTATTTTATTAATTAGTAAGCTTATAGCACCGTTGTTGAGTTTCGACGAAGAATTATTATTATGAAAATTTAGTGACGTAGCGTGTGGGTGGGACTTGTTGACGTTAAGTTATGGCTGGTTATTGTGGTAACTGAAACTACTTTCTATGTTAGTGATAAAATAGTACATTGTTATCCAAGGGGCGAAAATTACTTATTTGGTCCTGAGACGGGGTTTGGCGCCCGTAACGTAGTGAGGGCGCTAATAGTTCGAGGGACTAAATAAGTAATTTACCCGAGGTAATCACTGTGTTTTTTAATACGAATACGAGTTGATCGAATTTTGTTGCTTTCCCGTTTTTTTTTTGTCCTCTGGTCGTTCAGCTATACAGCCAATATTGTTTATGTTCATTATTATTAAAAAATGACAAAGATTTTGTCAAAATCTATGTTATTTTAGAGAAATAGTTAAAACTAAATTATATTAAAGTCATAATATAATTATATTCCAAACTCAACTTTGTTATTTTAATTTTAAATCGCACTGTAATTAAGTGGCTGTACAAAAAGTTGGAACATGGTTCGATAAAGATATGAAAATACACAAAGATTTTTTTTACTAATTTGACAGCTGTCAGTTGAAAGTGATTCTCCCTGGGGCTGAAAAGTATTACTTTCAACCCGCTCCGCAGGCATGTTATGACCTACTTTCAGTATGAGTTATGAAAAATATATTTTATTTAATGGAAGAGAAAAAAAACAACGACTGATTGAAATTGAAATGTTTATAAAATAATAAAAATAGGGTTCAATACTATCGGTCAGTGTTTGCTTCTGAATAAGGAAACAAAATTTTATCAATCAACCTTTTTAAAGAAACAGACCTTGACAAAGGGCCATTTTAATAAGAAAGTATTAACAGACGTAGAAAGATTTCGAAGAGACCTACACTCAGCATTGGGTGGTCACAGGCTGAAAAAGAGAGAGAGAGAGAGAGAGAGAGAGAAGTCAAAAATGTATCGGATACAGACAAAAAATGTATCAGAGACAACTGACTTAAGTTTAAGTTTTTTGCAGAAATACAACATGTTTTGAAAGTTTTTGCAGTTGTCTGGCAGCTCTCAGAGTGACTTAATATTGATTAATCAAGGGTATCCCAATAGAAAGAATTTCAGTGTGATAAAATCTACATAAACATTAGTAGACCTATATTACGAACGGTCTATAATCCTCCTGGTACCTTTTTTATGGTCTAAACAGTAATAGCACCATCTCACCTCCCAATTAGTTAGAGTGGTGACTATAGGAGCAATAAAGTAATTGTAGGCATAGTCATGTCACAAATATGTAGCGGTGACAAATGCGCACAGAGTGCTTCCTCATTAAATGTCATGTCTTTTGTTAGTTTTTCGGCCAACAACACGAATCCTGTATACGTTTTTATTAGACCCACAGCGAAGGTTTTTTTTATAAATGAGACCCAGATTAAAATAATTTAAAAATAGTTGTATAGCGTTTTTCTAAATCTTTGGGATTGTGTAATACGTTCATCATAATTTTAAATAGTGTCTATGTAGCCTGTACTTTTTTTTCCTTAAAAGCCTCGGATTGAGCTCTTCGATAAATCAAACGTAAATTTCAGTTTCAGTTTTAAAAGTTTTCCAAAATTTAAAGCATTCACAACACGCTCGATGGCGATAGGAACAATTAATTCCTTCACAGCAAAGCATTAATCCGTATTAGCCTGAGACGCAAGAGCAATTACACTAAACGAATCTTTTAGACCGATTTTCAGAGTCAAAAGCACAAATATTTGTTTCAAAGCAAGAATTGAAGTAAACATCTCGTAGAAAGTAGACGCTCCTAATTGCCATTTAAATAGACTCAGACTACGAACTAACTTTGAAACTAGCATGTAAAATACGGGAACATTATCTGTAATTACTTTTACGAGAGCTTCTTGACTTGTACTGAATACATCTTCCATGTTTTCTCTTTTCACATCAATAAATATTATATTCTGTCTCGTTCTCAGCATTCAAAGTTTCCCTACCGTCAATAATTTATTTATAAGCACGTACAGCCTTTTTCCCTACTTACCTATTTACGTTTCCCCTAAATGTCATGTTATTTACGATGTTGGTCTTTGTTGCAGGTAATACTACATCGTGATTTATGGCGACCATTGTTATCTTAAAAATAAGCTGCAACATTATAACGAGGTAAGTTCCTCCTCTGGTTCTCAAGGGTCTTCAAGCTGCCGACGGATTTCTTAACAACGTTACGTAATCTTTCAAGATACCCGTTTCAACTGCAGAATTTAAAATGGGTTCTTTATGTTAACAGGCATTTTCAAAGACTTGATTTACTAGTATATTAACATGTTTTTTTTTTGCAAAAACACTATTGTAAAGAATTCATTCAGTCAGAATAACATTTTTCAAAAGAAGTTATATGAAAGCTAATATAATCGTTTGCATCAAACACTCTTCGACCCTTATTAGCAATTATTTCCATGGTTACAATAAACCCCAGCCTATACGTTTAACAGGAAACGAAGGACGAAAATAAGAGTGTCAAGATAAAAATAATAGTATCATTATGTAGCCCATTTCCGTTCTCATCGCCTTTTAAGATTACTATGGAAAAATACGAACTTGATTCTATAAAGAACAATCTTTGTGCGATTTCTTAAGCCGAAAATTATTGCGACCTTAATAGTTAAATCAAATAGGTGTGCTCAATTCTTTTTAGACTTTTTCGTTACACTGAGAGAGAGTAAACAAGTATATAAATAATACATTATGGCTGTATATGAAGCTAGGGCCGTTGCGTGTGTCTTCGATATAGGTCAGGCAAACAATAGAATTTTATACCTTGTAGTTTGCTCATACAACTAGTACATGTCAAGTATAGGTAGCATGGAAATAAAAATAATATGGTATTTCAATCTCAAGTAGCAGAGGTAGAGGTAAATTAAGGACATAATCACAGTAACAAAGTCACAGTCACAGTACACACACGCTCACTAACACTTCACTCACATATTAAACAAAAAAGTTTTATATTGTAGGTATAATAAATTTAAAATTAAGTTAGTTTTAAGCCAGTCAAAAGCCTTTCTATTAACACCAACCACTTTTTTGTTTTGTTGGCATAATGTTTATATATCGAGGGAAACGGCACTGGAAACCGAAATACAGGCATTGCCTAGTTCGGTTGCAGTGGCTACATCCATTTATTAGAAATGATTCCTGCAAAACTATTTTTTGTACAATTTCACTAAGTTTTTTGAGAAAATAAATTATTATTATATATTAAACAAATTGTAATAAATGTGACTCTGCAAATAACCTAATGGTTAAAACATACATAAATGGTAACATTAACACAAAAATTAAGTAAAAGCATACTGACTAGCCTAAATACATGACAAATATAATCTGTCAACCTTTTCCGTGGAATTAGGCAGTTAAGCAGTTAGAAGCCACTTAAAGTTAATCTAAGAAGGCATGTTAAAATAAATTGAACAGTGAAGGTCAAATCAAGTATAAAGACCGTAAATCCCATGAAAAGCGATTAATATTAACATAATATAATATACTAGCTGTTGCCAGCGGCTTCACCCGCTACAACTCGAAAATGATCCCACGGGAAGATAAAATCGGAATAAAAAGTAGCCTATATGTTAATCCAGGGTATAACCTGTCTACATACCAAATTTCAACCAAATCAATCCAGCCGTTTATGCGTGAAAGAGTAACAAACATCCACACATCCATTCTCACAAACTTTCACATTTATAATATTAGTAGGATCTCATTGCCAAATAGCCAGGTCCCCAGTAAACATCCCATTCCGCGATGATACATTTCCCATTACCCACGACAACACAATTACTCGCAGGTGGTTTAGCCATCATAATTCTCCTCAAGGCATTATTATAACAACGTTATTAGCGTAATGGTAGGCAGTCACGGAAACTCTCAGGTAAGCTCTAGCAATAATTCAGAAGAGCTCTATGGGGTCCTCTAACTCTCGTCCGTACAATTTTCGAGACATTTCAAGAGCTTCAGTAGGCACTTGGCGAAACTTTCAAGTGAATACTGAAATATAATGCCTATGTTTATTTGTAGTTCCATTTATGAATAGATTTGGAATCGTTTGGGAGTCAAAGGGTTTAATTAACGTGGTATATAATGATCATTGTTGGCCCTGAAGTTCTGAATAAGAAGTTTTCAATTGGAATTTGACTGAGTTTGATAATGTCAATATTAATTGAAAATTCTTTAAACAAATCAGGCGTATAAAAACTAAATTTTAAAGTTAAACAAAGTTAGATTTGAAAATCAAGACACTGAGTAACCGATGGCAAATATAACCGAGCACAAAATTAAACGAACACAACTAACTTTATAATTTTTTAATACAATTTTGTTTTCATAAATTCAAAAGTTTAAACCTGTCGCTGCTTCGTTGAATTCCCGTCAACTATAAGGTAGAACTTAACTAAATTTCGAGCGAGCACAAGAGGCCGTGTAATAACTTTGCAGCCACATAAGCAATTCACATGTTGAGCAAAATTCTGAACAGTTTTCCATGGAAACTTTACATACAATAGGTAACGAGCTTAAATCAAGAATAGCGCTGTATTGTTCAAGGTTTGCTGTTAGTTTATCGTAGAAGTTGGTTATATAAACTATAAAGGATACCTTCTAGTTTAGTTTGGACACAGGTGTATGGATGTTAAAAAAGAAAGAACAGCCATGTTTCATCTTACAAAGAAAAATGCAGAAAATAACACATCCGACAGATAAAAATGTCATAGACTTACAAAGCAGCTCAAAATTGATATTATGAAGGTAATGCAAAGCGTGATATAAACGCCATCATTTTTTACGCCAACATCACACTCGCTCGCAAAATATTCACATCAATTCATTGTACACAGCCTACTGACACATTATTCTGAAAAAATCTAAAATCCCAACATGAAATATTACTTAGACGTAAAAAGCGTTACTTTTACGCAATCATCTATCATCGTGTCTGAACCCTAGAATGTATTACATTTCACAAATTGAAACCGTAATAATCTTCCGGGTGAATTCCTTCGGAATTGCGCGCAATTCTCTCGTCCGGCCTCGGGGCAGTCGCTCGGATACCGTCAAGTACCCATCTAATGCTTTTTACTTCGATTTCTTCATTTGGAGCACATTTTAGGGTCCCGAGAATGCCCCAGCTGGCTAAATGAAAGCGTCCCGAGATATTTATAGCGAGAAAGTATTTTCGTCATAGGAATTGTGGTCGCGGTTGATTTATCTGGATAATATTGTTATTGCGGTACATTTTGTCGTTGACATGGGTTATGTTATAGTGCAATTTATTTATTATTTGTGTATTTTATGTGGATCTATTCAAATACATTTCAATTTTGTGGAATGATTGAAATGGCTCTTTACTCTTTGATTATTTTTTATTCATCTACCACTATTATCAGAATTTGATGACATCAATGTTAGTTGTTTTTCATAACAAACGACAAGCAATATTACATTTCGGGTACTCAATACAAGTAAAAACAGTTAACTATTTTAAATGACAAGCTAAAAGGAGGTCCCTTACGTGTCTAAGTCCGAAGAACTTGTAAGAGTATTTATTATTTAAGTCGTCAGTCGAATTCCTGACATCGGTATCGACAAAATAGGTTCTGTCAGTAAAACTTAAGACGTTAAGACAGACGAGATCAAACTTGGGCCAATAACTAGTTCATTGAGTGATCGCCCTCAGCCCTTATATACTTTGCTATGTACTCACATACTCAAGTCGAGTACTTTTGGCGGTTCTAGTTTCTGATATCTGGGAAGTTGAAGTTGGAGCGAAGGGAAGCTTCTTCGCGAGTAACTTGATAACTTTATTACGGTCTGTGGATAGGTACCTATGTGGAGAGGTAGTTTGGGACTCGTCTAGTACTTTGTGATGTGATGAAGAATAATAATGGAACATTAGATAATGCAGAACTGAAATACTGGTCTATTATAAATAACACACACACCACTATAATAAACTTGTTTCGCTGTTAGTGGTAAAGGTTCTTTTAAGTTTCTTGTGTTATGGTAATTCACTAAACACAATGTTGTTATTCATGTAATATTTTTTATAACTGTGAAGTTTAGAATAGAGAATTCAGCCTATTATATTTGTTTGTTCATTTTTATCTCCGCTAGTACTTTTATTTTATGTCCTAGCTAGCTCAGTGGCCTTGGTACCTAACATCATTCAGACCTTTTGTTAGTAAATCCCATAAATTCGCGCATCGACAAGTGATTTTCGAAGAAAAGTGGAGGGTTCAGACCGTTCAGACATAAATCAAGTGATATTAGACAGTTTGATCTTCATTGTTCGTTATCAGGCATAATAAGGCCATGGACAGCGATTTAGTTTATTTCTTTCTTGGAAATTGACTCAGATTTTGTGTTGGAAATTGAGAATGGGTGACAGGCCGATTAACAACTCACGCAATTCAAGGGGACGGAAGAGTTATTTTTCCACAATCGAGTTTTCATAACATAAATCGATACTCTATGTAGGCATTTACAATTTATGAAATCGTCTCTCAATTTTATTCAATTATCCGTGAAAGTGGTGCTTAAAAGAAAAATATCCAAGAGAAATGAAGTCTAAAAGCTTACAATGTGAATGTCAGCATAATCAATGAAGGCGTCTAATTATTTCCTTCGCAAGGAAAAAGAACTGACAGAAATATTAGGATCATTCGTAATTTTATTACCAGCATTTATATTTTCCGAGAGAGGGAGCCTTTCCCATAAACATCTCGGCATTCATCATGGCAGTAACCAAAAAATAATTTTCTCTTGTTCTTTCCCTCCGCCTTTCAAGACGTTGTGCTTACTAATTTCGACCATTCCATCTCCAAGTGTTAAATTGCTGTTAAGAACTGACTTGAACCAAACGATCTCTTTAAATAAATATTCATTAATTGAATAAACGTCTTTCAAGACGTCTTCAGTGCTTTTGTCTTAACGCTTAGTGAAATTAATTATTGTTCTTCTTAAGACAATATTTGAATCGCAGATTTTGAACTTGTGTAAACAGTTAAGCTTGTGTTTAGTAACAGTTATGCTAACAAAGCAACTTGAAGTACGTTAGTAGAGTATTGATTAAACATAATTATGCTTGAATTGGGGTGTTGTTTGGCTTACGTAACACACTGAGCTCACCTGTCACAAAGGATTAGGGAAACACTGTTGTGATGTCAAAATGCAGCTGTGTTCGAAACAGATAGGGTTTTGTGTTTTGAATATATTAGTATAACTTGACCCAAACTTGAAATCTTGGGGATGGTCAGGCGACAGATTTTATGATTTCACTCGCAACTTTTAGGCGGTTTAGGCCTATACTATGTTTGACTATGCCTTTTCTGATAGATTTTTCATAATTATTCCCCTTAAGTATATGTAGCTACATTTTCTTTTGAATCTCGCTACTAGTAATCAACACTACACCACATAGCACTGTTATCACTTCTAGCACCTACATTCTACGAAGTCTCTACACAACCCAATCCATTTCCTCCAGTTCTTTATTACTAGCTAACGATCCACTTCTTGAGAAATAGTTCTCCAATACAATATCTATAAAATCCCTAGTTTCAATTACTCAGCGTACACCCTAGACGTGCGGTCGTGAATTATGGTCGATTGGATCCGATTGTCAAGAACTAGACAAATGATTGTGAAAGATAAATGGTTGTGGGAGAAATTGGCGGTGGTCAGTGCCTTAGAGATGACTATAGAAAGGCTGAATATGAAGATTTATGGAGTGAAGATGAAGTGGGGATCCTTGATATAGAAGAGAATATTAATGCCGATTCCAAGATAAAGGAAGGAATAGAACTGATTATAGGGTTTTCCAAATGATAGACATTGTAGATATTAATTCAACAGAGCGATACTACTAAATTTAGTTTTAAGGTCTTTTCATTCCCGTACATGATTATATGTTTGAAAGTTTAGTATTCATCCCTACCCTTTATTTATTTTTATTTTGTTGTTACCTTTCTACTAACTCCGTAACTGCGTAGAAAGATACAACCAAAAGTAACTTAAGCAAATCCAGTATAACATTTTGGATATTTTCTAGGTAGAATTCATATGGAGAATGGAACACATGAAGTATATTTATTCAAATGGGATTAGAAACTAAGCTTCTTCAATCCGACAGTGAGTGAGGGAGTCCCAAAGGAGTATATAAAGTCAATGTATATTATACAAATAGAAATTTTTTGCTTTGATAAACATTGAAGGATCATTTTTATACTTGTGGTTATTCTTGCGATTATAAGCATAGGTATTTGATTTGGATGGCTAGAGATTTCTCAAAGCAGGTTTTTTTTTCTCCTTTGAAAACCATATTTCTTAACGGTCTCTCTCTAACATAATTGGTATGTTCTTTCTTTCTTCTTTCTGATTTAATAGAAAATAATTCACAAATTTCATGAAATAAATAATGTTAGTTGGAATGATCTAATAAATAAAGTTTAGTGTTCACAACATACAGTGAGGAATTCCGCTAACCTCATATTACATTTCATAGAGAAAACTAAGTAGGTATGCACGATTCTTCCTATTATTTTTACCCTATACTGTCTCACTACTTCCATCATTCATTCTACCGGACAGGGTTTTTATTCAATTTTCACAAAAAAATCATGTGACTCCTACATATGAAAATATAGTATTATTCTCACCAGTATACCGCATAAGACACGCAAATAACGCCACAGAAAAAATCACTAACAAATAAGGCACTGACGGTTTCATATATCTCGTCTTACACGGTCATCTTAAATTCATATAGCCACGAGCTTAGAACTTTCCCTTGACAACGTTAAAGTTAAATTATAATTTGCATACTCACACAAAACGGTTTAAAATTACATTGTGCGAGGAGCCAATTACCAAGTGATGAAGCTATGCCACGGCGTGTTTTAACACTTTATTATTTTGTTAACCGACTTACGGAGCGTGGAGGAGATTATATTTTTTTTGTTTTTTTTTCTGCTTTTTTTGCTATCGGAGTTAGGATAGTTTAACTTCGGTTTTATCTCATGATGATTTGAGTTAGATACTCATCGATTTGAATTAGATTGTCATCATCGTCATCATTCTCATAGTTTATGCGATTTATTTGGGGTTGGCGTAGCATATCTTCTTCATCCATACTGGTCTATTACTCGTCATGTCATCAGATAACTCCTTTCTTGACAGTTGCATTTATCGTTTTTTTCTCTACTCTTTCTTATACCATTCATTCAATACTCATGAACAAATGTTAGGTTAATGAAAAGAAAACAATCCCACAATTTGCCTATAGCACCTTGTAATGATATTGGTTTAAAGAGTACTTGTTGGACTCTTGGTCTTGGTTCTGAATCAAATATTCTAAGACACGAAGAATTTGAAAATATCTAACCATATGAATACGATGTTTTAATGTTTAGTTCAGGTTTTCGATTATAATACCCATCTCATATTATTTTTATACCCCTACCATAACATATATTTTACCCGAATATGTTTACCCGTTATTCTCGCGGTTAAGTGGCCTGTCCATCCAAAGTGATTTGAATAGACCGAGCAGGACTATGTGGATATTTGATCTGCCTCATTTTCATATCTTCTATAGAATCATTTCCTGTGTTGAGTGATGTGGGTGTTTCTATTCTAATCTTTTTCTGGCGTGTTCGTTTTGAAGTAAAGATTTCCTTGTTCATCATCATCTGCCAAGCCTTTTCCCAACTATATTGGGGTCGGCTTCCAGTCTAACCGGATGCAGCTGAATACCAGTATTTTACATGGAGCGACTGCCTATCTGACCTCCACAACCCAGATAAGATTTCCTTGTTAAAGAAATAAATTGTTTTTCATCCTAAAATCAATGGAAGCTTCAAATCAATCATATTTATTTCACGAAATCGCAATTTTGTTGACCTTATCGAAAGCTTTAGCAAAAACCTCACACAGATCATCTTCCAGTTCTATAATATTTTAGCTTCAGACATTATTTTTCTTCTTTAACATAAAAATATTTAACCCTCGAGTAAAAGGTTACCCTAATTATAACATGAGATTAAACAAACATTTTGGAAGTTGACCCTTCCTGAGATAAAAGCAATTCATCATCACAACGACGTCCGTAATCTATCATATTGAGGAGTACAAACATTTTTATGTTCACCCTCACATTTGTTGCAAAGTAGCTTGGCTTTTTCATGTTGAGGAAATTAACGTTCGGGAAATATTTTGGGCGTGAATCACGCGAGTTACAAAATATTTTCTTCAATTTTTATTTTAGTGTTATTGGGGTTTTAAACCTAGAGTTGGTCAACAGTAGCCTAAATACGACGGCTAAAGTTCGTCTCCTACTGTATGGGAACTTAGATAGAACCGGTGAAGTGTGGTTAAATGTGCTTTATGTACATCTTTGTATATATGTATAACTATTCAGGGAAACGTTCGTGATGTTTCTGCTTTAATTAATTATTATATAATACTATAACATAAAACATTAGTTGTAAAAGAATAAAGCAACGTAGAAAAACATTTATCTGAATCATGTCAAAAGTGATAGATTGCCTCTTACCAGTCAATCATAATAACACGCTACAGGAGCCTAAAATTTCGCCTTATTCTGAGAAAACTGCCTCCCTTTATTTTCCTGACCTCATTTGTATTATTTCTGGCCAAAATTCTTCCACCTGCCTTTAACCTTACTTCCTTGACAAAACAAGACAAGACAAACAGCAATAAACAACAATTATTTTTTAAAATATAGTCTGTTTTCTCGTTTTATCTCTCTCCAGAATTACGTGTAATACTAGAGGTATGTTCTCATCCGTCTTAATTCCGGTTGCTTTCAGCTGAAATGCTCAAAGCCTCATTTAAGGCCCTAGGTATCTAGGTATTCAGGTCGTGCAAACACTAGGACTTTTCTTCTGACGTCCCACTTTGGTTCGAAGACTGGTTTGGTCTAAGTCTGACTTGTAAGCGGGAAATTCTGACGATATAATCTGACTTTTATGTTTCGTATTTAACATAGATCTTATTAACGTAGCATAGCATTTAACTTTGCTACTGCTAGCCTTTTTTTGAGAGAGCGATCCGGCAGGTATTCATTACGCGAACGCTGGCCTAGTTCGGTTTTAGCATATATGTCAAAAGAAATTGATTAAAATTTGGCTGTCTGATTTATCGGCAAAAATAGCAGCACGATTTCTGTTAGCTTTCCTTTCGTGGTTGAAGTTTATAGCCTTGCGTTTTCAAGTATCTCGCCTGATTAATCTTTTTTGATATTAGTTGTACTTTTAGTAGTTATGCATGGACGAGTATTTTACTACGACTACAGGCATATTACTACGACTGCGTATAAACCTGTTCTACTGTAATTGAAAAATTACTTTTTTTTATTATCCTTTAGTTATGCAAATTACATTAGTATAGTCTTACTTTAATCAATTATTAAATATAATATGATCTCGTCAAACCAGGAAATAACGCGGCTAAAAAAAATTACATTATGTATTTACTGGATATTTGATTAAGTAACTTTCTGTTTTTAACAACAAAGCAAAAAGTTAATTATGTTAAGAATACCAGCTTTACTAGACTGTAATTAATCCTTCATTATTTCATATCCCACGCACCTCTGTGGAAACCCTGTGGTATATTTCTATTAGCTTTTCTAAGAACCAATTTTATTAGTTATTTTTAGCGGCGGTTTCAGATTTTACAAATACGTGTGGCTAATAAGGTTCACATTATTGAAACCCAATAAATTGATGTCGATAAATATTGTTATTTTCTGAAATTATAATATATTAATAAAATTATAATTATCATATATTATATTCTGGGTTCGCGTTTTAGCTTTTATTTGTAGTTGTAATAAGTGGCTACTATCTTCTACTGCCCTCGGAACTGTTATTTAATATTCTTTATTGCTAAATACAGTTGAATCCACCATGACTTCTTTAAAACCACTTACTTGAACGCCACTATGTTTCAGCTTCTAGTCTTACTTATCTTAGTACCAGGAGCGTTTATACTGGTAGTTCTTCATAAAACTCCTTCAAGACTTCTTACTACCCCTCGGGGCTCCGGGTTGTTCGAAAAGATACCGCGGCCTCGCACAAATGGCTAAGAAGGAACATGGGTGGTTTTTAGTCAGTAGACGTCTGACACACCCTACCGCTCTGCCCAGAGGAGTGATTTGTCAAATTTTCACCACTCGAAAAAAAAACCTGTTATTAAAAACATTTACATTTATGCCAACCGCTATGTTCTCCTAACTTGTAACAAGCGCCAACATTTATAAGCGCATGTATGTACGTTCTGTCAGGGACACAAGTGCGAAGCGCCACTTGATCTAATTACATTCGTGATATTTTGAATTTTCGAGAAAAGGTCGCTTTGAGAAGTTTCAATTAGAGTAAGTGGTTAGCTCTTGGAAAATGTCATAGTAATAATCATAGTTCTAAAACTAGGTGCTTATGTATCAGTTAAAATACTTAAGGTCGAAATTCGCCAATAAAACTAAAAGCGAACATTTAAACCGCGTTCAAGAGCTGTCATTAAAATCATCGGTGTAGAATATTGACGGTGATAACTCGTTCAGTTTCATTATAAAATCAACAACACAAGTAGAAATCATAATTTACAATTATTGAAATATCTAAGAGATCTAAGTAAACTCTAATGAAAAGGACAATGAACAAGAATAAAATAAGATAAACAAAATAAACTCATACAAATTATTTGCTGCTACAATCACAAAGATTATCTCTGTTTCTCGTTTGTCGGAAAATAAAACAGAGGTCGTCAAAATTTTATTGGAGCCAAAGTCATAAGCAATCTCTTGAGAGCTTTCAACTGATCTTAGGATACAAAACTTTTTGGTGAGGAGTCCGTAAATAAGAATTAAGTTTGGACGTTTTTACGGTTGCGAGGAAAACTTCAATATTAGTAAGAAGTGAACTTGAAGTCTTATTTCGTCTGTAATATTTTTTGTTTAGGATCTGTTGAGTTTCTTTTACATTTTTATCACAGCATTTTTCCTAACTTTATTCGGTCGTCTTTTTAAAATGCTACTTACACTAAAGTGTATAATTTTTGTCTTTTTATGAGTAGTTTTTGGTTTCATATAGAGCGATTACCAACTGTCTATGTACCTACCTGTGTGTGTATATGTGTATTTGAGAAACATAAAGTTTCCGTTTTATTGTTTTGTGAATGAGATTATATTTTATGTTCGTATGTTTTTTGTTTATCAGTAGGCATATTAATTAAGAGTACGCAGCTAACCTTAAACTTTAATAAAATATTTTAAAAGATCTAAAGCAATTTTCCAAGAGCTTTTATCAGTAAATATGACTAAGTTCTTTAAGCACTCGCTTATAGAACTTGTAGATTGTTCTGTGTTTGTGCAATTATAAAGTTCACCATTTTGTTTGTTAAAATTATATCGAGTTTCACAGATCCATATCAAAATTCAAAAGTTCGAAAGATGTGGCTGAAAGCGTTTGAGATTATCTTTGAGAGCGAAAGTTTATTTTTGCGTGATCTCATTTTTTTATACGCATGGTACAAAGAACTTGTTTATGAAACCAAAAAAAAAAATTTAAAACTCCAAACTTTACAGTTGAAAGTATAAATAGTTGCTTATTTATTTTCAGTCTCGTTTAAAATATTTACTGAATTTCATTAGTTTTAGACATCTTACTAATTTATTTATACGACAGGGTACGACAAAGTTTGATTTTTACGCAGTCTTACAATTAGCATGAATTTTATGTACCTAATAATTTTTAGTTTATAAAGTTACTCGACACAACCGTTGAGCCTATTAATTACTATCACCAAGTATGGCCGTTACAATTAACATCCTTCTAGAGCGTAAGTAAATATACAATAAGTTGAAGGATTTTAATTCTACCTTCTTTGTACCAAGTTGCAGAATAGCGATTTGCGTTCTATTTTCTGCTTCCCAACGATTAAATGTCAGTTCTGTTGTCAAATACAGGATACTGAACGCAAGATGTATTTTTCAGCTTGTACCTTTTAAAGCACGTACTAAAATACCTAGATAAAACCTAATATTTTAATCTGTCAACCTGCCGACAGATTTAAAGGCAATAAAAAATTCCAGACGAATATTGCCACATTCATACTGCTTACGACTGAATGAAGTACTAGTAGTACTTAATAATATTAGGTGCTCTAAAGCAAAGTGCCTGAGTAAATCTCATGAACGTCTGACTTTTGACGTTCACTAGTCAGTTAAGTCTACATTTTTTTAACCGTTAAAAATCTAATAAATGTTTTTTTTTTCACAAAATTTGCACTACTCAATCCGTTGGGGTCTTAAATGATCTAAAATTATTGAAAATTAAAATAGAGTGGTGGGTTTCAAGGGTATTTTTTCTTGTTTTAAGGTGTTTTGCATGTAATGTCTTCATGTAGAGAACGGTAATCGCTCTGTATAAAACATGAAATACATAATTACATTATTTTAAAAGAAGGTAGCATAGCGTAGCTTACGAATCTATTAGAAACAGCTCGTTATTTTCAAGAAACCGTTGTTGAAAAACTTTCTAGAACTTGTGCACAAACAGTACCCTTAACCCCAAACCACTATTTACCTAGTAAGCCAGCTCAAATCATTCTAAGTTCAACACAAACTGTGCTAGTTCTCTACACGAGACCAATAGCAAATGGCGTCGCAGATAAAAGTCAAACTATTCGTAGCTACCCCGGTTCGGCGGCTTAGGGTGAACGGAAAGCATTCAATCTGGCTGGCTGTTCAAACACAGGCCATTCGGTATTCGGCATTCGGATCGCGAAATTCTGGCCTTAAAATTCCCTATAACGTTTCTACTTAGTGTGACATTCGTTGAAATTGAATTCTGTTTTTGAATTTGAACTTTTGTTTTCGATGTTAGGGTTCGGTTGTTTAGTGCTGTTTGTGTTTTACTTTTCTAGAATTTTGTGATTAAATATTTTTCTGTATTACAATCTGTTTTGAACTTCTTAGCTAATATTGTACTGTGCAAACTGTATTGTGTTCGCAAGCAAAAAAAAGCAAGTAATTTTTTTTTTAACTAAAAAGTTTCCAATTCAGATAAATTTATTATGTACTTACTTCATGAGATCAACCCTACATTCAGATACTACCACATTTTTACGAGTTCCCCCGAACTCCAAGAGGCCCTATGAAACTTTAAGTACCCCACCATAATGTGTTGGGCTTTGAACCATCTTTGCAATAATAATGATGCTACTACACCATCGCTTACATTATCAACTCCATTCAGTTTTAGTATTAGAGCTCCTGTTTGTCGAATGATGTACAGAATTTATGTTATCACTCTATTCTTGAAATGGAAGAGAACCATAGTACTTGTAAGAGGAGGGAGGAGGGGAGTTCACCAAGAAATGTCTATGCTAATAATATCTTCAGTAACCTTCCTGGTAAAAACTTTACTAAAAAAGAGACTAGCAATCTCACACCATCGACAATTAAAATGTCAGTGGCAAGTAATGGACAAACTGAAACTGAGAAGAGAAGAGAAACTGAGAAGAGAAGAGAATAGAAGATGCCGTGGCAGCCTTTAGTTAAGGCTACACCATGGAATGTCACTGTAACTATGAGTACTTCAACATGTAGTTTGGTGTATGCTTTGTTGGTTGCTTTTAAATAAATAAATAAATAGAATAAATTGCAAAAATACAGAAAACATAGGCCAATACAATTCTATCAAGGGTCTACTAAAGTTGATGTTACATTTTAAGCCTATTAAGCAACCACTGATAATAAGGATACTTCATTTCTCGGGCATCGCATGACAAAACCACAAATACATCGTAAGTTTCCACGAAAAACCTCCAACTGCCGTCATACCAGAAGCAGATAAGCCAGTCTTAACCCTTTTTACGTTCCAGATAAAAGAGCATAATTTGAAAGTTGGCATTGTCCTAGACAGGCGTAAGGGTGCGGCTAGACGAGCGATCGATACGCGGCGACCACGTCACTGCCGCCAATGTGTCCGCAGTACAATCTAGTTTTTCTGCCGTTTTATTGCTACTCAATTGTATTGTATAAGTAGTTGAATAACGCTCTTCTGACGCTTATTTATTGGAACTTAGTAATGTGTATATCTTGTTTTTATTTAATATTAGTGGAAGTCAAGCGGTTTTACTCGCTTAGTTCCCGTGGGAACATAGGGATAAAAAGTAGCAGCCTATTTTATTTAGGGTGAATGTAGCTTTCTAATATTGAAAGAATTTTTGAAATCGGTGCAGTAGTTTTTGAGTTTATTCATTACAAACATACACACAAAAATGCAAATCCTTCCACTTTATAATATTAGTGTAGTCTAGCTGAAGTAACTGACGTCTCTAGTCCCAATATTAAAAGGGGAAGTTTTCGTAATGTTAGGATAAGAAGAGCAAAGGGAGACCAAAATAGACAATTAATGACCTGCGTAAGGATAATATGGCTAGAAAAGAGATAGCTTTTGAGACGACGAATAATAGAGAATCATGGAAGAAGAAGACATGCTGAAATGATGATGAAAAGGTAATTTTAGATATTCATTGAAACGCCAAAAAACTCATGACGAAACTTGGATAGCTCTCCCAAAAAAAAATACTCTTTGGAAGAGCGTAAGGTTGAAATGCTACATTGTGAAATACAAATTGGACCCTGAATATTGCAGAAGAAATAATTTCCCTAATGGTACGGACGGGCTGATGAAAAATACAATATCATGTTCAAATCAACTTTACACATAACGTAGGCATGAGATCAGAAATTAGATTCAGTCTTTCCAATTTCTCATTGTTTATTTAACAATGCAAAAATAATAATTAGGATAAAGCATTCGATAACGAAACTTTGAAGAAGATAATACAAATATCGTCAATTTTACGTCAAGAACGTCTGCAAACGTCAAATTTGATATTTGAAGTCGTTTTCAATGTAAAAACGAGATGCGACGGCTAAATGCGTAATAAGACGGCGTTTGTCGCAACATCAAGAATATTTTGTGTGGACACAACGTTTTGAGAATATGCTTCTTTTCGATCCGTGGATTTTTTTTCTTTGATAGGATTGGTATCTACTTATATTTTATAAGCTTAGATTTGTGAATTATTAATAAACACCTAAGAAGTAGAGGTTTTTAGAAACATGTTTATTTTCATCTCATTTTATATAAAAAGGTTGTTGTGGTTGTTGCTTCAAAGGTTGCAAGGGCGTAAATCAAATTTCTTCCAATAGATTATCCATTTCCACGAATTATTTTCTTTACTTCTATTGACTCCAAGATAATTCATTTCCGACCCTCAAGAATTGAATTCCGAATTTATTTATACCAAGCCAAAAAATTTTATTAAGTCAAGAATTCAACTCCTTGAATTTCAATAGGTCCCAATAAATTCTGGGGGTCAACCGATAACTTTCAAATACTTACCGTCATTTTGAACTTGTTAGGGATTTTAGAAATTTCGATTCTTCTGCCTTTATTGTTCGTCTAATATACTAAGTCTAGACTAAGAGATAAATGACGCAATGTCTGTTTTTTATGCCTTGGGGTGGATACGATCCGCATTAGATTTTTTTTTCTTCTTTAGACATAAGTAGTTTGTTTGTTCTTCAGTCTTTTCTTTGGGCCTTGGATCGTTACAGACTTCAATAGGCGGGTTAGATGGAAAAAGCTTATCATTTTCTTATTCCAAATAACTAATTTCCGTGTCTCTATTCCTGAGTCTTAAAAAATTTTAAATGAACTACGAAATACAGACATTTTACTGGTTTGAATGTGAAAGAATAACATAAAAAAAAACTTTTAAACTGTTAAACATACACAACTAACAGTAAAAATCACACACGAGCTCAGCTCAAAGGAAGAAACACCAACGAATGTAACGCCAAAGCTCTAGAGGTAAAAAGGAGGTTTGAAACGGTACTTAAAAGTGAGCAATAGCTGCGCCTTTTCCTGTGCAAACCGTGACAAACGTCCTTTAATTAACTTTTAAAGCTTCCTTCACGTTTCTTTAGTTTACGTGGGCAAAGCCCTGTGGTCCCACAAGGTGTAATTTTGTGCAATTTACACTTCCTTTCACTGATTTTAGAGGCTTTTGAATTAGCTAATAGCTCCCCGCATTTGGGTAATAGACCCGCCATCTTTTCAGCATGGGGCGTAAATGTTAATTTTGGTAAGTACTTTGCCTACAGAGGAAAATTTCCAACATTTGTGGATTACCTACTACTTTCTTGAGTATGAATAATTTTAGCACAGTTTTCTTAAGCTTCTTCGACAGTAAATACAACCAACAGAAAATCGTCCATAACAACAGATAGTGATTCTCTAATTTATAAATATTCTTCTCTTTTACAACCTTCTTTCCCTGAGATCGCCAGATTGTTAACATCGTTATTTGTGAAGGTCGTCTAAACAATATCTTGATATATTTCAGGTCACGTTTTGTACTGATCATCTTCATCTTTATGAGCCTCTTCATAAATATATTTGTTACGTGTTTTGTTTTTAAGCATTGCGTTAACGTAATGGGCAGTATTGGCACATTCTATGATTGTGTCTTAGTTTGTATCTGTTGTGATCAATATATCTAAGCAAGGACGATACTTGGAATCTTGTTTTCTTTTATTTTAATTAAATAGAATATAGTTTGACAGCACGGTTGACGCAATGGCTCAAGCAATGAACTGCTGCGCTGCGTGCTTTCTTTATTTTCGTGACGTTTTAGTAAATAAATACTATGTGTATATACTTACATAAACTCACGCCCTTTTCCCATGGGAGTAGGCAGAAACCAATGAACACCACTTGCTACGATCCTTACATACTCCTTTTACCTCGTCCACAGTCATACATCTGGTCATACACGCACGCCGGTTACGAGTACTACGCACCTGTCCTTTCAGAAGAACGGCACCAACAAGATCAGTGTCAACAAATGTTAATTGATACTCGGGTGGGAAAAGAATGTGAATACTCTCCAACCAATTTTAACTTGTTATGTTTTTATAATCGTATTATTTAAATAAACTCCCTGTATAATCTGTTTTTCCAAATTTTATCTCAACTGTCGGTCCCTTTTTCTCACATCCGGTCTTAATCGCCTGATCACTTCCGGATTATGGCCGTCTTATCCGTACGCAATCTCATTTCTCTCTAGAAATTGACGTGACTGAAGGATTATTATCGTCTGGAGACTCGATATGATATTGAATCTGAAGATGATCTGAAGTATTGATTGGATTATAGTAAAATCGATATGTTTAGGCTTGGTAGATTATCTTTGTACCACAATTACCAGCGTACAATTCTAATTATAATCCAAAGAATTTTAATAAAAAATTAGAGATTGAGAAATTTAACAGCCTGTATTCCGGTATTTTTTTTAAATGGTGCTGTTGGACCCTAATTCCGGGCATCCATTAAAATACATTGAGGCAATTCCGGGTAGACCCCAGGTAGTAGTGAGTCACACGCAGATCGTTACAGCCGTTCTGACGTTTACTCGTGCCAATTTAATTGCGAGCCATGTTTGTGAGTTAGTTTATAACGGTTGGCGCAGTGGCTCAAGCAATGGACTGCTGCGCCGCGTGTCGCGGGTTCGATCCCCGCACGGAACAAATATTTGTATGACCTACAGATAGCTGTTCCGGGTCTGGGTATTTGTGTACGTGAGTTTAAATGTTTGTGAACGCACCCACGATACAGGAGAAATTCCTAGTGTGAGGCGACGTTTTTAAAAAAAAAAAAAAAAATTGGGTGTAGAATCAGATTATAGGTACTCATGATATCATAAAATGTATTATTATCGAAACTGAATGACTGTAGCAGCTAACCACAGGATAGGAGGAAGTTTGTTCGAATTCAGTTTGCAAGATTTGACTTAAAGAAACTATGACTTGCACCCCGTATTGTAGACTGTAGCCGATCTCATTAATATATGTACAACATCTTATAAATTTATAGAAAAGAAAAAGTCCGTTTATGATTTGAAAAAACAATGGTAGGATTCGCAACCTTTGCACTTGTATGTCCAGATGTACGAGTATTAACGTTGACGAAGCAAAAGGGATATGTAAGGATCGCAACATGCAGTTATGTAGTTTTTGCCTAACCACATGAGATAAGAAGTGAGTTTATAAATTTATATTGGCCAAAAAGTTAGTATTGGTTCCTAATATATCTACTACCCTAGTTATAGATATGTAATGAATGTTCGTTAATGTAGAAAGCGTAGATTTCGAAGGCCATCGCAAGAACAGAAAACGGCTTGATAAGGTCGTGGGTAGTCGTTTGCTGCAAATTGCTCCAAACCGATCCTTACGGAAATCTTATGGACGGTTCCAGTTGGTTTGTTTCTTAACCCAAGGGTTTGAGTTAAGTGAGGAATATGATTTGTTGCACCAAGGCAATTTTGACTTGCTAAAGAGAGGAGATTACCATTTTCATAATGTATTCCTTCGTAAGTTTCAGAGAATTAATGCCTTCAGTAGCTTTTCTACTATACAGTGTGATTCTTTATAATGTGCACATATCGAAATGGGGGAATCTATGCTTAATTTTATCGACGGAAAAATTATTTAAAAAAATCTAAATATTTTTTAATATTTTATATGGAATTTTTAAAAAATTTGTCTGCTACTGTGACCCCAGTGTAAACAAAACGGTGTAACTTTTAAACTAAATTATCTATCGCGATGAAACAAACTCCATAATGATTGGAAGCAATTAGGCGTCCTCGTAAAATGAAAATTGTGGAAAAAAACTACCCTCAATTGAAAATAAACACGTTTTTTGATCAAAAAAACTTTTTTTTTTCATAACTTTTTACATAAAATTGTTTCATCGCGATAGATAATTTAGTTTAAAAGTTACACCGTTTTGTTTACATTGGGGTCACAACAGCGGACAACATTTTTGAGAATTCCATAAAAAATATTAAAAAATATTTAGATTTTTTTAAATATTTTTTCCATCGATAAAATTAAGCATAGATTCCCTCATTTCGATATGTGCACATTATAAAGAATCACACTGTATAAGTTTATCAACTAGTCTTCCTCAGGCTATTTTCTTGTGAGGAAATTGCTCGTCTACATTGTATGCAAGCAACAAATATTTATGTTCTAAGATTTGCATCAAGTTGCAATTTCTAGTGCTTTGTTTTTAAAATTCAAATTTCATCTCCACTACATGTCTTGTTCAAGACAAGTGCTATATTAGACTGTTTATTTTCTGTATCTATTGCAGTACAATATTCATGCATTTTGAGTACTTACGTCTTTATAATCTTCTCCTTTTTTAGTTTTTGCAGCAATATAACGATTTTTTTCTTTGGTTATTGGTCTTCTAAATGATGTCACTCAAGCACACAAATCCCACATATGTACAAAGGCATCTTCTTTTGACTTCCAGTTCATGCAAGGCTAATTTGAATGCTGCGGGTTGTTCGCAAGAGATACTGCAGCCTCGACATAAAGGGCTAAGAAGGAACATGGGTGGTTTTTAGTCACTAGAAGTTTGACACTCCCTTTCGAAGAGCGGGAGGGGTTATTTCATGATTTGACCACCAAAAGAAAAGGGCTAATTTGAATCATTACGTGTTAAACCAAACCAAAAAACTCCAGTTATTAAAAAAATTGACCTAACTTAAAGTACTTGTACAAATGTTGTATTCTTCAATGCAACGCTTTGTTCATTCACTATTGACGAATTGAAACACTTATCCTTTCGCCAACTTCTCTGAACTCCAACAAAAAACTCCTTTACAACTAAGAAACTAGTAAATTTTCCCGTTACCCTCGCTTTGGCTTCAAATGGTTTTACTTCAAATAAAACCTGTCAAGGGAATGTCGCTTAAAACTTAACCTAACTTGGAAGTTGAAGCCTTCGGCAGTGTTTCAGCCGTTCAAAGGAGAACTTTTATAGAAAATTCTTCACTTTAAAACGTTTTGTGATTGGAAGAAAAATGTGCTCCGAACACTTTATTTTGACGTTCTGTTAGAATAACGTGAATATTGTTTAGTAGTAACTTGCTGTTTAGTTAAATACTTTATTTTCATTTGATAATTTACTGAATAAAAAAGCCATGCTGTACTTGAGACACTTCGATTTGAAAAGAACTAGAAAATGATCAGTTTTTGGAGCGTCACTCTAAAAATCGATTACATGTAATTTTTTTTTTTTTCTTTTTTTTTTTATCATGATACTAACTTAATATTTTCAGCAACTTCTTCTGGTTTAAAGCTGAGGTTAACTTCATCACTATAAACCTCATCACAACACATCAAAACGAAAAACAAACGAAACACACATCAAAATTCAACAAAACTCAGTTATGACAAGTAGTCAAACAAATGACAACTCCAAACTACCCCCGAGGTCAGTGAGTGAGGTCCCAAATAGCTTCAACAAACAGTCCTGACGACACTTCATAATAACACTCCTGTGGACCTCCCAGAGCTATAAAACCAAGCATTACACCACCGGAGAAATAACCGCAAATATGCCAATAGTTTTTTCATCCGGTTCGGGAGACTTGGCAATAATTTGGGCATTTCTACCAAAAATTCAACCTAATATTTTAGGTCTCTTGGGTGTAGTTAGGTCCGAATAGGTGTCATTTTAATAACAATTACTTACACAACATGTGTGTCTGTGTTGAAACAGAAATATATTTTTGTAAGTGGCAACAATAAAAACGAGCAAAATTTTCTTTTTTTGGAGTTTGAATTTTCAGTCCCAAGGCCAAAGAGTTTTAGGGAGCAATATCAATAAAAATATATTTCTTTGGTCTCTCTGTGGTGAGAAAAGGTTACAATGAGAGGTTGCTGAAGAAAATGATTATTGCCGAGTTCTCAGACAATTAATTTTCCGCCAAGTATCGTTTCGTGGTCAATCGCATAGACAGTCGTTTACTCTTATTTGGTCATTTCGTAATTTGAGTGGTTCTTTATTTCAAATATTACTTTTCTCTAGTACTATCCGGTTGCGTTATAGGTCCATACTGAACCCCTTTTTTCATGAGGGTAGACCGGAGTTACATATAGCAACCTGCTACGATCTTAACATACTTTTACTCTTTTACTTCGTCCTCATTGTTGCACTCCTGTTGCATTAATATTGCATTATTTCAATTGATCATATTTAAGAATTGAACCCCGTATCTACACATCCTCGCACAGTTTTTGACACTAATGGTAAATGTATCAAACATAAACCTAGTTACCAGAAACCCATTTTAACGAGAAGTAAATTGTACAGAAAGCGAGACACGAAACAATCCTTTCCTTTTTTTTTTTTTAAACTGTTGCCCCACACTAGGAATTTCTCCTGTATCGTGGGTGAATTCACAAACATTTAAACTCACATACACAGACACCCTGACCCGAAACAACTATCTGTAGGCCATACAAATATTTGTTCCGTGCGGGGATCGAACCCGCGACACGCAACGCAGCAGTCCAATCGCTCAGCCGCTGCGCCAACCGTGTCGTCAATCAGCCTAATAAGGACTTAAGATTTTCAGACAAGCTGCAAGACCTTGAAATCTCTACTGTATTAGTATAACCGTCTTTTAGATAGCTAGGTATACAATATATACCCGGTTTTCCCTTTATAAGTGTGCTTTTGAGGTGGAATTTTAACGCCTTAGTTCCCCAGGGGGAGAAAGTTTTGTGAAATATTGGGGTGACGAAATGTTGAGGTAGGTATGTTGGGCCATGGGTGCAGCGATTTGCGGAGACTTTCTTCGCCCTTGTGTCATATTGACCACAACTCATTTCAAATTGAGCAAATTATTAGTAATATGATAATGTAATTTCAATATTTTGGTTCCTTGTGTAACTAAACACATCTTCAAGCGAAAGACCCAGTAAAATATTTCATAGGAAAATTTCAAGCATGTGGAAAAATTGATATTTCTAGCAATGCCGAAAATAGCAAACAATACAACACCTATTATGAACATTCTCACAAAAGAAAACATCTACACAAATTATTACTTAAAATCTCCCACAACATTTCATCATTATAAAACTCTAACGTCCCATAAGGAGAGGTATTATGGGCGTACCTTACTATCTACTAATACCCTAACGTCCCCAACCGTTGTCGGGGAACGGAAATTAAATCCCCCATTCTACCCGCAGTTGGGGGTCTGATGGGGGATTAGTGTGTCTGGGAGCGACGATACTAATTATGTATTTATTGCCGTTTTTGTCTGCAATAAAGGTCGTGGAGACGCTTCGGATTTTAATGAGATCGTGTTTGAGATACAAGTGATTGTGGTATTTGATTATGGAGAGATAGGAAGTGAAATTGGTTATAGCGGTGGAGCTAATAAAGATAAAAATTTTGAAACAATAAATTGTTTTTAATCTTTCGCTGACAAATTGCGGGAAATTTATTTAAGGCTTTTAATTGCTAGATTAGTTGGGGTGGCCATAAATTAGATAGGGCGCAAATAATATCTAAATATTAGGGGTATTAAATTATTTTGGGTTCCATCATTTACAAGATAAATAATAGTAAAAAAATATGAAAGGTACATAAAAATAACAAATAGTTTCACAAAATAACTAAAATAAAACAGAAGCATTTTCCTTTTATTGCTTTAAGAGGCTTCAAACTAGTACCAGTTACAGAATACGTTTTGTGACCAAATCTGTCTTCAAAACACCTGGTCCTCCTATACTATTCAAGTATTGCGGTCGTTTTCATTTTATGAATAACTAGCGGACATCCCGCGGTTTCACCCGCGTAGTCCACGTTCCCATGGGAATACAGGGATAAAGTAGTAGCCGCAGTAGTAGCCTGTATTATTCAGGGTGAATGTAGCTTTCTAATGGTGAAATAATTTTTGAAATACGCGCAGTAGTTTTTGAGTTTATTCGTTACAAACATGCACAGACACAAAAATACAAATCTTTCCTCTTTATAATATTGGTGTAAAAATAAAAATAAATCATATACATAAATTGATTGACAAAGATTTTCCAGTCGTAATAAATAGATTTCGTATACAACAGTTTCGATTTTACTTTAGTAGTCATGTAGTGTCACGTTTTCATACGAATAAAGTTTCATTTATCTACCCGTTTAGAACAATGGCTTAATTGCTTTTAGCAATATCGATAACATGCGGTTCAAGAAGCTTTAAGGGTTAAGTGTTAATATTCCCTAAGCCATACTGCGGTCTAAAGGTACTTTGCATTAAAGTGTAATCTGTTTCTGAAAGGATAACACAATATATATTCTTGTTTATGGTACGTGTGTACACTTAACACTGTTTAATAGAGCTGAATCTAGTTTTTTTTTGTGCAGCCTAGGCTGTCCCACTGCTGGACAAAGGCCTCCCAATGAATTTCCAAGTTTGTTTACAATTTGCTATCTCCGTCCAATACGTTAAGAATGAGTCAAGCTGATGCTAGCGTTTGTTGAATCCATTATGAAAATATAAGGTCCATTTAACAATCATCCAAACCAAACGCTGCACTCAAGCTGAATCGTAAACCAAGTACTTTCTTTCACTTCTTCCAATCGCTATAATAAAAACAAATCAATAAAAATCGCACCTTAAACTCGAGCAAGATTTCTATTAAGCCATAAACCACACTTAACTTTAAACCCCTCATTGCATCTTACGCTCGTTTAAACCGCTACAAATCCGCTCTTATGGCCACACACGACTAGAGGTAGGATAAATAAAATATCCCCCTGGCTTCGTCTTTTATTCATTGTCCTGAAGTAAGAGTTCTTTATTGGAACATTTCCCACCTCTATGTGTCCTGGATACGCCACAAATGGTTCACGGAATCTTTGTTATGTGTCCGGGACGTAGAATAGTTTTCGTGAAATATTTCCAAAAACCAAGATAATATTGTAATTTGGTATAATTTTCGCAAGTGACAGATCAAACTGTCAACCAGTAGTATTTTCTAGAACTTATGCAAGGATCTTTTGATGCTCTATCCATATTATTACAATTTTATAAAATTTCACTTACAGCATTCTCCTGCAGGAGAATGCTGTAAGTGAAACCAAAAGATCCGTGTAACACTGTTATTACATTGTGTAGGTACACCAACACCATATTTAATGCCTAACTCAAAAGGTTACACAACGCAAAGCATAAACAACAACAATTATTAACGTTGATGATAAGCGCTATAACCGAGATTTACATTGTGTTTCGCAAACCAAGCCACACTACCGCTCATAACCACATCCAATATTCAATCTACCTTTAAATACATTATTCAACGTACATCAGCCACGCTAACATAGTTTCGGCAATAAAAAAATTTCGAAGCTTAAAGGAAAAAAATCTCGGTACTTTTTTCATTTATTGCTGGCAACACTGTATAGACTGACGTCACTTTATTAGAGGCGACTCGTCTCGCTCTCACATTGAATTATGCAGAACGTCGCGCTCAACGGTTTTAATTTGAAAAAAGTAAATTACGCGACTGGGTTGCCAGTGAGGATATTAAATTTTAACGGGGGGTAAAAAATGTTAGTAGCGGTTTTCAAGTGAAATTTCATCGTAAATATGATGCTAAATTAATTAGAGTCACGCGATTATGGAAAAACGTTAAATATTTCACATTGTACGTGGTTAAATAGGAAGCTGCAGTTCAAGCATTATATATTTACATGATACATAACACAACTTCATGAAAGAATTAGGTGAGTACCTACAGCTGATTTAGATTAGGTTGCATAGTTTTGTATTTAGACGCTAGGAAAAAAATCACTTTCAAGGCCAATACAGCAGATGCATAGAAATTGGTGTAATTTAAAATTAAATGTGGTAAACTTACGCAAAACTTCGGACACGCACATGAAGGCTTCCGCACCATCTTACAAGATTACTTCGAGCTTCCTTAATTTTTTTGATTGTTTATTTAAGACACATTTTTTTTAAATTTCTACATAAATCTTAATAAAATATTTAAAAATAAGTTTTCGCTGGTATCGGGAGCAACATTAAAGTTGTTATATCAGCAACAGAAATACATATTCTGTCAAAACTTATTGTCTATGTAAATTTGAAATTGGATTTTGTGATCGGTAAAAGTACGGATCATGAGACAGATAGACGGACAGTGGAGACTTAGTAATTGGGTGACGTGTGGTTATCCTTCACGGAGCTCTAAACAGGATGTTTATTTTTACCCGACTACGGCGAAGCCAAAAGGAAGGGTAATGATTTGGCAGTCTATGTATGTATGTAAGTATGTATGTATTATGTATGTTTGTATGTTCCACCGTAGCGCCTAGACTACTGAACGTATTTTAATAAATGAGGTGTCAATAGATTAGTAAAAATAGCGCGAGTGACATAGGGTATATAAATTTTAACAATTCTTTTTATGACGGAATTTAAATGTCAAATTCTAAGCTCGAAAAAAACAAAATTTGTAATGTGCTCGCCAAGACCTCTCATTTGATACCAAACATGTTATGATTATCTCAATTTAATTTATATACCCTATGTCACCCGCGCTATTTTTACTAATCTATTGACACCTCATTTATTAAAATACGTTCAGTAGTCTAGGCGCTACGGTGGAACATACAAACATACATACATACATACTTAAATATACTTAATATGTATATCATATTATAGTTTTAGTCAACACACACCTTTAGAATGCAGTCAAAAAGTTCTCGCGGTCTATTCTGCTATTTACTCGTACTATTAAAATAGCAAACCAACATTCAGTAGAATTTTACATCATGAAAGTAATATAATAATATTATGACGGATTTTTTAAATAACACTTAAATAAGATTCAAATAAAAAGATAAGTTAAACCCGACTACAAACCGCGGTCTTAAAAGCAGAAAACAAAAAAATATTCATATACTGAATTTGTATATTTAAATTTAAATGTAAGTGAAATTATTATAGAGGTCAGTCGTAGTCGCATGCCACCGTGCTAACGGCAACAGCAGCTGATATCTGTATCAATGAAAACGCCATGAAGGAGCATCAGGTATCAGTGGCATGCGATGCGTATCTTTTTTTATACGTAGATAAAACGGTTTCATCATTTCCATGATTCCGGACTTTAAATGTCAAACAAAAAAAAAAAAAAAAACCTAACATGAAAGACGAAAAGCAAATAAACAGCTAAATACAAAGCCATAAGCATACAAAATCCTGCTAAATACGTTACACAGTAAAGACTTAACACGCCTTACAATGTTTCTCTCCACACAAGAATCACAATAACTAGACCCTCTTAACGACGACTTAAGGGCCTATAAACTCACGCGCATGTAAAATATTCCGCTTTATGACGGTGTGAGCGCTGTAGCGATGTTTTCATTAAGCGCTTTAGGCTGCGGTTCCACTGAGGCGGAGCGGAGCAGAGCGGAGACGATCTGTGGCGCGATTCACTATTCACATGGCTTTTAATCCACATCTCTTTTATTTCAAGCCATGTGATTGGTGAATCGTGGCACAGATCGTCTCCGCACTGCCCCGCTCCGCCTCAGTGGAATCGCAGCCTTAAAGAGATTTTGAGCGCTTACGTGAATAATTAATGGTTCCATATTAAGAAACGTGTTAAGTTGCTGCGATCGATGTGAGTTTAAAGGTCATGTTTGAATTCCAGGGGTTGGGGTAAAGTCGGATTTCTTAAGATTTTGGGTCATCTAAGGTGATATTGCCGCTGGACAGGCTTTGAATTGGACAGTTTTTTTATAGAAGCAAGCTGACATATCAAATGGCTGGTTAAACTTTTAGGTAAATTAATTGGACGTTCGAACGTCACTGATAATGAAGCTTAAGTCTTACAGCTTTTGTTTTTTTTTGGGGTTAGGAAATCATTAAATGACTCCTCCCGCTCTGGGCAGAGCGGTAGAGAGTGTCAGGCTTCTACTGACTAAAAACCACCCATGTTTCTTCTTAGCTCTTTGTTCCGAGGCCGCGGTATCTCTTTCGGACAACCCGCAGCCCTTGCGGGCCCCTTCCATGTTGCTGACATCTCTTTGAGGGGCGCTTGGTACACTCGAACGGCCTGTCATCGTCATAAGACGGACGGACGGCGAGCCCGATTACTCACCGTTTACAAGCCCGCACCTGGTCGGAAGCCATCACGTGGCGCTCGGTGCTCGGAGCGTCTTCCGCGGCGGCTGTGACGAGAGGTTCTCTCCCTGTCGCGTTCCGCCAGAAAGTCCTATAGCTTACGAGAGTTTTAAAAGTTGCAATGTGTGCTACAGATTTGAAGATGATTATAATCTATGTGACTTCACCCACTGCTTTTATATAACTACTAAATAACTATATGTGTGTATTTGTCGATGTGGATTATAGCTCATCCTTCTCCTAGAGTGGTGAGTCCCTGCAGTGGAAACATTATAGGCTGATGATGACGATGATTAAATCAGTATGGGCTTTTGGCTTATTACAATTGCCTGTTTTATCCAGTATTTGCAGGGGTTTCCAGTTTTCAAAAGTTCTTACATCTTCCCAAAACAATTCACAATAAAAACGCTTATGATTTCAACTACTGAACAAGTAGACAAACATCTCAAAACCTTAAAAAACATTGCACCAAAGAATAAACACAACTCATTCGCCAAAAAATCTTACCAAGACTCCCATTTCTTAGTGAAACAAAATGGCGTCTCACCAAACTACCCTCCACTAGAAATCAACAAAACATTAGCTACGAACAAGAAACAAGTAGCAAATTATACGGAACTATACCACCGACTATACCGTCGCAATATGGCTGCGATGAGAAAGTTAGCGTATTTAAATCAGATGGCAGAGAGGACTGTCTATAGAAAACTATTATATTTATTTGAGGGGAGAGGACTTTTTTAGGTAGTTTTATTTTTAGGCGTTCTGGAATTTTCTTTTCTTTGGTGTTGGAAATTCACGCATTCTCTAGAATGAGAATAGGACTCGTGCCGTTTGTGCCGTTGAATGGTTTGGAATAAAATAAAAATAGGTGCATAAATATTATTAGCAAGATCGTTGATTATTTTGAAACTCTCTGTTTTTATTAAACGGTTTTTTATTATTAAACGGTTTTATTTAGCTCACCCCGTTTGTTTTATTTATTATTCTTGGGTCAAATTTAGTAATTCAAATTTCACCCTCTTCCTGTCAACCGATTAATCTGAAATTTTGTATACACTTTGGATTTTGGTGACAATACAATTATGTTTATTCATTATCATTATAAATTCAAGATGGCCGCCGCTACAAAATGGCGGATAATTTATGTTTTATTAATCCCATCAATATGGGTATCAAATGAAAGGGCTCAACAAGCAGAATACAATATACTATAAAAAATTGAAATCCAAGATGGCAGCCGCTACAAAATGGCGGATAACGTAGGTTTTATCAATCCCATCAATATGGGTATCAAATGAAAGGGCTCAACAAGCAGAATACAATATACTATAAAAAATTGAAATACAAGATGGCGGCCGCTACAAAATGGCGGAAATAGAAAATTATAATTATTTTTTTTAACTACGTATTGAGGAGTTGGACTGCAATAAACTAACGGGCAAGAAACCTTGCAATAATGAAGCAATCAATGAATTAAACAGAATGCGAAATAAAAACTAAAAACTAGAAAATAAAAATAGGTAAAAAAACTTTTTAAGTTAAACGGTTTTATGTTAAACATACATTGCAATGTTTAAGATAAATGTACTAAAAACCAAAAAATAATAAAATAGATACAGTCGTGGGAATTATAAACATATGCATACGGTTTTATTTTAGTCTAGTCTATGCATATGTTTATAATTCCCACGACTGTATCTCTTTTATTATTTTTTGGTTTTTAGTACATTTATCTTAAACATTGCAATGTATGTTAAGTTTTTTTACCTATTTTTATTTCAATTCAATTCCAATCACAATTCCTTATGGCGTACCATAATGTAGGTAAATAATCACAATTATAGACCCGGCAGTCAGACTCAGCAGCTTTGTTGGGATTTTAAGGAATGGTTGCTTTTGTCTTCTCCAGAATACAAAAGTATTAAGTTTGTAAATCCATGCAAAATTACCTTTTTCACGAGACATATTTATATATATATACTGAGGAGGTTGGTAATGTCTCTTCATCATTTCAGCCTATCATCACACACTGTTTTTGTTTCTTCCGCCACTTATCTCTGTTCTGTGGGTCCCTCATCCATCCGTTTCTCGCAGTCCTGGCGATATCGTAATACCTCTTACAACGTCCAAACAAACCTTAGTAAAAAGAGCACGGAAAAATGGAATTCCCCTAATTGTACTAAATCTTGTATTACTAACAAACAGCTGTCGTTTCCTTTACACTCTCAACAACAAAAACATTTTAATTTCACACATATTCTAGAAACCGCACAAAAGAGGACAAACTGACTTAACAACTTTATTCACAAGAGGTTTCTAGAAAAATAGAACGAAACGAGATCCGACACTAAGGGCGATGACCCCCCTCTTTGTATAGGGATAACCCGGTCAGAGGTCGAGACTCCCTCCTATTTATACCCTCACTCTCTCCCAACGACCTCTTTTTGTATTTTACCACGATTTTGTTCTATTGACAGCAGGCGCTAATGAACAAACTGTTATTTGGCTCGACCAATCAGAGTGCTAGTTTTAATTGTCATTAGGAATTCAGGGCTGGGATTGGTAGGTTTGGATTTGGAAGTGAAGATGTTAATTTAATTGGTTTGTAAGCTAGATTTGCGGATATTTTCCCCTTGAGTGTTGGACTTGAAGGTTTTCGAATAAATAGGTGTGTGGGGTAGACCCTTGTTTAATTTCGTAAAAGTATTTACATAAGGGTCAAGGATGAAATTTTAAGTACAAACACTTCTAACTTTATGAAGTTCAATGGTGCTTCACGTTATTTCTTTATTCAAGTGCTGTTTAGTTGTTTCGGCTCTTTTATTTTACTTGAAATGTCGCTTTTTTAAAACGAGGAGTCCTGGCTAAATAATAACAACCACTCGGAGCAATATTCAGTTTAAGTCGTGGTTACTTAGGTTGGTCTGTGGATGGATGACCACCCATTCTTACGGAGTTTTCTTCGTGCCTCGCAGAGGACGTTAAGCCGTTGATACCAGCTGCCATTTGTAGATCTTTGACTGACGTTACAGCTTAGTTAATAGTTAAAGTCTGAAACCAGTCTTACCACGGGATATCGTGTTACACAGTACTAACTGGATTGTGGAAGTCAGATTGGCAGTTGCTCCATGTAACCGGTGTCCAGCTGCATCGGTTAGACTGGAAGCCTGCCCCAGCATAGTTGGGAAAAGGCTAGGCAAATGATGTGTTTGTTAAACATTTTCTAAACACACAATTCCCTTAAGAATTATATAATTATTTCCTAGTCGTCAAATAGGGTATTTCACCAAAAAATCTAATAAGTCCGTCTGTTAGATTATCGAAAAATATTAGATACGTGTTTTTTGTTTCACCAAATTAATAAAAAATTACGAAAATAAAACGTGTCAAAGATCGTGAGTGGGGGCACTTTGTGGGTAAAAAAAGTACTAACCCTGTGACGTCACACGACTTGACACGACTATTCGAAGCACTGCATCGTCTTCATCTTTTGTTTACGTGAAAAAAGAAAACATACGTGTCTATTATTTTTTGGAAATCTATTTGACGGACTAATTTGATTTTTTTGGTGAAATAACCTATTTTGCAGTAATAGGGAATTCTGCCATGCTCATTGTTTCGTTACACTCAATGCATTTTCAGCACATTATTTTCTTGTCAGAAACCATGTCATATTTTACGATATCGTGTCAATTCAGAAACAAATAAATCATCATTCAATATTAAACGACTCTATTAGCACTGCATTTTTTCATTAAATATTCATTAATTGTTTGATGAAAGCATACAAAAACTTGCATAGTTATGAACATATACGTATTATACGTAATTTATAATCGGCTGGATCCGAATACCAGATTTGTACACGCGAATTGATTTATTGTGTAGTTAACTTATGTAAAGTGAACGAATTTTCTCGGAAACACCATAATTATATTTGAAATCAGTTGAACTAATTAGAACTGGGTGAACGTGACTAGGTTTTAATCGTTCATTGTTTGTGTTTTGGTGTATTAAGAAGTTCAAGTTTGTTTTAGCCCCTAAAGATTCAAGTTACTACTAAGTCAGCTTAAATAACTTACTTTAACACCGATAATTTGAGGGGTATATATTTGTTGCTGTATTGGCAAGTTCCAACTTTGAACGAATGATGAAATGTTTGAACAGAAATGATGGAAAATTATACGTAAGCTAAACTTAAGACATCAGAGTCTTGCCTTTATCCCAAATCATATGGGATCGGTGCATGTCTCTTTCCATAGTTATTATTAAAGTAGACATGTATCGGGACAGCCTCAGAAGTGTTGCAGGAATAAAATCCAGTAATATCTCCACAGCACTTTAATCACAAAATTTAACCTTTCTTGTACAACGGTTGCGCGATATCTGTCTATCGCAACGACTGTCAGTTATAACATTGACTTCGATTATGACTACACTATCTTAAATTAATATAATGGCTATTAACAAACGAATATTCATCTACAATTAGTTGATAATTAATAATACATTTAATTATTATCATTTAGATTCACAATGTAATATATTTCACTATAAAACTAAAAATGTTTTAAACTTTAACATCTACCTACCTGTTGCTACTTAATACAGTCAATACAACATAGAATAATATTAATCAGACGTACATTATACTAATTAGGCTTACAGCTCGGCCTTCCTGTGAAAGCGAGTCCCTTCGCGAAAAGAATTACGTTACTATTATCGGGATAAACAGAGTATTATTATTATTAATACGTTTATTACAATTACAACATGATTGAATTGAGAAAGGAATCATTCCTGGTATTATTATACCACAGTACAATTGGCAATAAAATAATTATTTTCATGGTCATAGAACCCAAACCAAACAAAAAAAAACATTAATAATATATTATGTTCTGACACAAAAATCTACATGAATCTGACATCTAGACACGAAACAAGCACAAATGCTGATCGAGGCTTATAATACACTAATCACACTACATGATACACTAATCTAATATAATCGAAATAATGTTATTTAATCATAGTATATTTTTAATAGTAATTTATTTATATTAGATTAGTATAAGTAAATAAACACTTTAACGAACAAGAACATAACTTTTATTTAGCTTTCATAAGATTTATTTTTACTCATTATCTGAACCACTTTCTTCACAACTACTTTCCAAATTTCTACTAAAATTTAACCAGGGCTGCATTTTATCGATTGCTACGACGGCTTCGTAACGACGATTATTTTTGCGCGATAGGGGAGTGTCTTCGATGACATATCTATCGTGGGGAAGTACTTTTACTACCCGGTACGGACCCTGATATTTGACAACCAGTTTTTGTGATTGTCCATCGTTAGGAACCTGTCGCTCTACACGTACTAAGTCTCCTACTGAATAATTCTTCGCTGGTTTCCTACGACGGTTAAACCTTTCCCTATCTTTAATCTGAGTCTCACTTATTTTCTTTCCAGCTACGTCCCTTACTTCTGCTAATTTCTCCGCCGATGTTACAGTCACGGTGTCGTCTAAAACCTCACTCAAAATGCTTTCACTCCTACACTTAATGTTAAATCCGAAAAGTAACTCTGATGGAGTCTTTTGCGTCGTTTTATGAGTCGTAGTATTTAAACCTAATTGTATATCGAGAATTTGTTCATCCCAAGACTTTTCGTCTTTACCGTGGGCTGAAGTAGAAAGGGCATCTAATATGGTCCTGTTGAATCTTTCAACTTGACCATTCGCCCTGGGAGTTGCCACGGCATTCATAATGTGCTTAATGCCGTATAGCATTACAAACTCCCTAAAAACCCCGCTAGTGAAGCTGGTGCCCCTGTCGGTGATGAGGCGTGTTGGGACACCAAAGTAGCTGATATGGTCTTTGAGTACTTTTATCGTGGTCGTTGATTTGGTGTCTCTAACCGGTTTTACGATAACATATTTTGTGAAGCCGTCGACCAAAACGAGTAAATAACAATTGCCCTTTTTACTCTTTATAAATGGACCCAAGTGGTCAGCATGAACCGTATGAAACGGTACGCTTGGCCTTTCTATAGGGTGCAGTTCACCTTCACGCTTACCACCAGGTGTTTTGTGGTGTGAGCATTCGAGGCAGGATAAAACGTATTTCTTTACGAACTTGCGCATTTTGGCAAACCAGTAATTTTTACGGATCCGCTGTAAGGTTTTATCATAACCGCAATGACCGACGTCATCGTGGTTCATTTTTAAAATCTGCCAGCGTACACCTTTCGGTACCAGCCATTTTATTTCATCCCCGACTATTCTGTAGACCCTATTGTTTTTTAATTTGTAGTTTTTGTGAATATCCATCACTTGCTCTGAACCAGGATCCGATAACGTCTCTTTTATCTTCCTGACCTCTTCGTCAGCAGACTGTACAGTAGCAATCCAGTCTTGCTCGCAAGTTTCGATGGTTAAGACATCAAAACACGTTGGCGGCTCTGATTCGCTTCCATCGACTGGATTGCGACTCAGCGCGTCGACGTGAGACATGCGCAATCCCGAACGGTATTCAATGGTACAGTCATATTCTTGTAACTGTATCCACCACCGGGCTATTCGTGGGATCAAATCGCGCTTGATTAACGTTGCCCGTAATGCGTTGCAGTCGGTGAGTATTTTAAAGGGAATTCCGATGAGATACACGCGAAAACGATTGAGTGACGCAATTACCGCCAATGTCTCTAGATCGTACGAGTGAAGTTTTTGTTCATCTGCGTTAGTTTTTCGACTAAAGTACGATACTGGCTGGAACACACCGTATGAGTTAGCCTGTAATAAGATGCCAGCTAGTCCGGCCTTGCTAGCGTCAGTATGCAATTGAGTTTCCGCATTATGATTGTAGAGCGCAAGAATGGGTCTATCAACCAGGAAGGCTTTGATTTTGTTAAATGCTAATTCCTGACTTTTGTCCCATGCCCATTTAATATCCTTTTTTAATAAATCTGTTAATGGGGCCGCTAATATGGCATAATTCATAATAAATCGCCTAAAATAACCTGATAGCCCAAGAAATTGTCTCAATTCATGTTGATTCCTGGGTGTCGGAAATTTAGATACTGCCTCAGTTTTTCTTTGGCCAGGTCGTATACCTTCGGAACTAACCTCATAACCGAGAAAGTCTATTTTATCAAGAAAAAAGTAGCATTTGTTTAATTTTAGTGTTAGACCACCCTTTTGAAGAAGTATTAAAACTTCTTCCAATCGTTGTAACCCTTCGGTAACGTCCTTAGATGGAATAAGGACGTCATCCATATATACTATCGCATATTTAATCTTAGCCTCGAGAAGTATTTTATTGATAGTGCGCTGGAAAACTGACGGCGCATTTACCAGACCAAACGGCATTCGATTATATTCATATTGGCCGTCTGGTGTCACAAAAGCGGTTTTGTGCCGCGACTCTTCAGCGATTGGTATCTGATAATAACCAGAGGCTAAGTCAAGTGACGTAAAAACTTTGTTACCTGACAGTTGATCTAATTGATCCTCAATCCGAGGGAGAGGGTAATGTTCCTTTTTAGTTTTACGGTTCAAGGCACGGTAGTCAACGCACAAACGTTTATCTCCCGTTTTCTTTTGTACGAGGACAATGGGGCTCGCGTAAGATGAGGTAGATTCTCTAACAATACCGTGGTCGATCATTTCCTGAACCATATTTCTTACCAAAACGCGGTCCGCGTAAGACATACGATACGGCTTATAAACAACCGGTTCTGAATGCTCAAGCTCAATCACCATCTCTGTCAGATCTGTGAACCCCAAATCATCAAGTCCCTTTGAAAAGCAGTTACTATATTTATTAATTAGTTGTTTTAAATTTAATTTATCGTCTTCACTTAGAACATCGTTACAGTTCAAAACGTCATTGTTTTGGAATTCGCAGATTGTGACATTGCACGAGTTTAAGATATTTCCCAAATTGTCACCATACTTATATTGTACTCGTGTCAAAAGGGTTCCTTTCTCAAGTGTGATTGAACTGGGTGATGCATTGTGAATCAGTAGCGCGCTACGCCCACCCTTTACCTCATATTCTCCAGGGAGGAGGTAGTATTCCTTCCCTTCTGGCCCCCGCAAGGAACCATTAACATAAACTCGTGCGTCTACGCTAGGATCAGTAGAAACTTGCACAGCGCGTAAAGCATTCGATGGGATTTCAGCATCGCCGCTAGTTGCAAGATGCATTTTAACGCTCGGAATTTTGTTAAATATCACAGCGGTAGGGGTTTTTGTAATAACGATATCTGGTTTCTCGGTAAAGGAATGTCCTAATAGAACTGACTGGTTGATTACGAAATCGTTTACTACATATAAATTTATCGTCTCCTTTATGCCTTGAACTTCGACGGAAACAATCGTCATACCTACTGGAGAGATTAGGTTAGCGCCTATACCCCTAAGGACAGGTAAATCTTCTGGTACTACAATGTCTAAGTTGAGTTCCCTAGCTTTTGTTAGCTTTATAAGAGAACATTGACTGCCTAAATCTAGATGACAATCTAAATTATGGTTATTGACTTTGATCTCGAGCATGTACTTAGCAGTCAAGTCGTTAGATAAACATAATTGGGACACTTGTTTTTCGGTTTTATTATTATTCAGACTAGTTTCCTTTTCGTGATCTTTATTCAAGCGTTTGTTTTTAAAGCAGTGAATTGACAAGTGACCCGATTTATCGCAAGTGACGCACTTAGCTGGAGGTTTATCACAACGGAAGCTTGGATGACCAATTTGATCGCAATTGTAGCACGTCATTTTCAAACCCGCTGGTTTTGATAAAAGAGTTGTACCCTTACGTTCGTTTCGAGATTTAAAACTAGAATCAAGATTTTCCCGACCATGCCCTATTTTCACAGTTCTGAAATATTTCAGCACTTGCTCTGGTTCAGCGAATTGTGCAGCCTGTGCACCTATTTTAACAGCCCTATCTTCAACGCCGTATAGCAAGCAATCGACAGCCTGACGCCCATAGATCTTACACCTATTTAGCAAATTAATTTTGGCATAATAGTAATGTTCCAGTGACTCTCCATATTTAACCCTTTTGCCCAGCATTTCAGTCAAGAGTTCAGCATAGTCTTCGCGAACAGGAAAAGATTCAATCAACTTCTTTTTCCACTCACCCCACGTATACATCATTGTCGGCAAACTTTGATACCAAGTCTTCGCTACCCCTGTCAACTTTGGCAGGGCGTAGTGAATTATTTCTCTATCTTCCCAGCCATAAATTTCTGAACATTCTTCTACCTTTGTCAACCAAGTCAAAATAGTTTGCTCCTTTGTCATAGGATCAAACTCGGGAACAATATTAGTATTGAAAGGCAACTTCGACTTATCTGAACTCTTAACTGATTGCAAAATTGACAAAAATTTATCTAAAATATTCTCAGTGGAGTCTACACTCCTAGGTTTCTTAGAAGTAGATGACATTTGGTGCTCACCCTCGTCTCCTCGCTCAAGATGATGGCTCCTCTTCCTGTCACGTCTAGAACTCGACCTTGAATCCTTATTGTCCTCCGGTCTCCTACCTCGTCGACTCGTACTTCTCTCTCTGGTACCCTCACGGTTATAGGACCCAGCGCTTGACGAACGGCTTCGCCTAGACCTCGAAGGCGTACGAAGAAATCTCTCCTTAACCCTTTGTGGACGAAGCGCCCTTCGTCCTTGACGCTCTCCGTCAATATTGTCATAATTATTATCAACCTCAGTATCACGCACCCGTGATACCCCTGGTTGTTCCGAATGTGTCCTCCTAGCCTGACCCTCATACATGGGTACTCTTGGCCAAGTTGCGTAGCTAGACTCACGCCTCAAGTCTACCACTTCCCGACCCTGACCCTCAAACCTGGGTACTCCTGGGTCCGAACTAAGAGTTCTATAATCTCGGGTTTGACTCTTCTCTCTCTCCATGTCAAGCACTGAAACTGACAGATGACAGCTTAGTAAACCATTATTTTTAACATCATTAACTTAGATTAAGTTTATGCAGCTATATACATGTATAGTTATTTAGTAATAATAGTAACTTAATCACTCCTGATTAAGCTCGATATTTATCACATAGTACTGCTACTACCACCGTAGCACACCACATAATGTTCATCTCGAAATACGCAATCATTTCAGAAACAGGGAGAGAAAACAAAACATTTATTCTCTTCGATTGCAAGAATTGACCCCAGTACCCTTGCCAATCGCGGCCAACGATAAATAATGCTTCCAAAATATTTGTGTTACCTGCTTTGTACCGCAAGCCCCGAGATTGTATATATAAAAAAAAAACAACACGCGTTACTTTCGAAAAGCGTGGATACTTACACAAGCACCAAATAGTTAAATGGTAATTCCATTTATCTTATTGTAAAACAGTATGTTTATTTGTTAAATACTCTTCATCATCATCTGCCTAGCCTTTTCCCAACTATATTGGGGTCGGCTTCCAGTCTAGCCGTGTTTATTTGTTAAATACTCTTATTTACAGTAAGCTTTTTTACCAACTAGCAACCCGTTATAATTATCACTATAAACAAGATATAAATAACCTCAATTCGATTTTCGTCGTAATTACGTTGTTTTAATATTTGATTTACACCGTTATAAAATTCGAATCAAACTATTAAGTTGTTGGTACAATACAAATAAATGTAAGTACTTACGTTTTTCTCGTAGGCGTAAGTCGAAAAGAGTTATACTTTTCGTTTATCCCACTTCTGAAGCTATCGGGACAGCCTCAGAAGTGTTGCAGGAATAAAATCCAGTAATATCTCCACAGCACTTTAATCACAAAATTTAACCTTTCTTGTACAACGGTTGCGCGATATCTGTCTATCGCAACGACTGTCAGTTATAACATTGACTTCGATTATGACTACACTATCTTAAATTAATATAATGGCTATTAACAAACGAATATTCATCTACAATTAGTTGATAATTAATAATACATTTAATTATTATCATTTAGATTCACAATGTAATATATTTCACTATAAAACTAAAAATGTTTTAAACTTTAACATCTACCTACCTGTTGCTACTTAATACAGTCAATACAACATAGAATAATATTAATCAGACGTACATTATACTAATTAGGCTTACACATGTAAGTAGTCAGTGTTAATAGTTCGTTAATACAAATCTTAACTGTCATTTTTAACAGCTGTGTGACGGCTTTAGCACGCGACATTGACGAAACGTGTCACTTTGAGCAATTCATTGCACTGTCATATAGTTATCTATAACAAAACGGGTGATGTCATTTTATCGCGGCAACATATCAGAGTTGCACGTCCAAATATTTACCATTACATTTTTTGGTTCAAATAAACAATTCGATGATTTTAAAAATAGTTTCCTCAGCCATTTTTCGGACATCGTCATGGATGACTTATTCTACACACATCAAAAGTGTCTAGGGATCAAGCATTTTTATGCGGATTTCTTGAGATTGAGATGTGGCTTTGTAATAAATTTATGATTTTATAAATTTATATGGATCCTTTTTGGTGTATTTCATAATTTGAATCAGGTACTGTGAATCAAATTCGAGTAAAAGATGAAAATCAGCTGTCAATATTTTCCCTATAAAAACATACAACGCATTGAAGACATTATTAGTGCTACTGTTTCCCTACTACTGATTAAAACCAACGTTATTATGGAGCGGCGACGTCATTTAAGCAGGGAAGAAATGCTCAGAGCCGTGGGAATGATAGAAGCTGGTTCCCGGCAACGTGCTGTGGCTTTAGCTCTGAATACAAGTCAGAGTGTTATCAGTCGACTTTGGACACGTTACCGAAGCACTGGTACCGTGGCTGAGCGCCATGGAGGACGGTATCGCTGCACCACACGGAGACAAGACCGATACATTCAAATCTTAACTCGAAGAGCTCCAACAATAACCGCCATGATGTTAGCCGTGAGGCTTCATCACTCTTCAGGGAACTTAATTAGCGACCAAACAGTCAGAAACCGCTTGCATGAAGTGAACCTTCATTCCCGAAGACCGCTACGGGTACCACCTATAGCAATGCACAATCGTAGGATTCGATATCAATGGGCTCTTGAACACAGAAATTGGGCAGAAGAACAATGGCGTTTCGTGTGCTTTTCTGATGAGTCTCGTTTTGGTATGAGACCGGATACAAGACGTATACGACACTGGAGAACCCCTGGACGCCAACAGCGATTAAAATCCTGCCAGGAAGTCCATCCTTATAGTGGTGGAACCATCATGGTATGGGCGGGTATTTGGATCGGCGGAAGAACTGAGTTGATTTGGATCAGAGGCAACCTCAACGCTCAAATTTATGCTGAGACGATTGTATCAGACGTCATCGTTCCTCTACAAGTGCAAATCGGTCCCTTATTTCAGTTAATGCATGATAATGCACGACCGCACACCGCAAGAGTTGTAAGACAGACTCTCGCCGCAGCTAACATCAATGCCCTGGCCTGCTCAGTCGCCAGACTTGAACCCGATTGAGCATGCATGGGATATGCTACAGAGAAGAGCTCTGCCGAATATGGAGGGTATCCAGTCGCAAGAAGACCTTTTTTTGTTGTTGCAACGAACATGGGCGGCCATTCCACAGCGTGATTTGGATGAACTCATTTTGAGTATGCCAAACCGATGTTCTTGTGTTGTTAGTGTTCGCGGTAGAAACACGGATTATTAATTGTTTAAGTTACCCAATAAAATTTTAAAGAAAACTGTTATTTCAGTCTTTTTTTCGAACTTTAATGTTTGTGGTTCAAATGTCAAAAATCCCTTTATTAGGAAAATGGCAAATTTCTTTATTAATGCAAAGGTGACTTGGTTTATCGTTACTGTGACAAACGAAAACACTTTATTTGATGAATCCTTAAAGAAAATTTTAATTAATATCAATCAGGAGAAAAGTTATTGCAAAAATATATGTTGATCCCTAGACACTTTTGATGTGTGTATTTCAGGAAACAAGTTAATTACTTGATAAACCATTTAATAATTAGTCAATTTTTAATTGCTACAGTATACGACACGCGACACTTCCGCAATTAAAGGAGAATGCTCAAAAACTATAGTTTTCGTGTGTTTGTATGCAAATGTTATTGTTCTACTAGGAGGTTGAGTAAATGTAAAAGTACTTTTATGTGTTTTTTAATTGGAATTACACATAAGCTTTCATTAGCACGAAGATGAATATTTGTGTAATCCTTTATTAGTGACAAACAACCAACAACCATATTGACGGTTCCAAATAAAAGAAAAAGAAACAATAACTAATGCAACTTATTTCAACAGCAGGATTCGCCTCTAATTTCCAATGGTGACAGAAGTGTACCTTGAGGTACGCCCATATTTAGTTCGTTATGTTTCAACCCCATGTCATAGGGGACGAACCCTTATAAATAAATAAAAATAAAATAAAATAGCCTTTATTGCTGTTACTTTCTTACAATTAATGAATGCCTACTTACTAAAAACTAAATTGATTTAATCAATATTCTAATTCGCATTACAATGATCGGCAACTGGATGTTTGTGTGGAACAGCTTGTCTGTCGACAAAGGCCTCCTCTAAAGATTTCCACGTATTCCTATCTCTTGCTAAACGGGTCCATACCGGACCAGCTATTTTCTTGAGGTCATCTTCCCATCTTTTGATTTGTCTGCCTCTATTTCTTTTGCTATCTCTTGGATACCATTCTGTTATTAACTTAGTCCATTTTTCTTTACGTTCTCTGAACATATGTCCCGTCCAACGCCATTTTAGCAGTCTGTAGGCTGTGTGTGCATTTTTAAATTTTGTTTTCTTTTTAATTTCTTGTAGTTTCACTCTATCCCTTCTTTTTATACCTAAAATACTCCTTTCTATTGCATTTTGGCAGATTTTTAATTTACTTTCTTGTAGTTCTGTTAACGCCCATGTCTGACAACCGTATAGCAAGCATGACGAACCCTTAATCGGGCACAAATCCAGACTCTTCGGCTGCTACTGAAAATTTCCTGATAGAAAAACTCACACAAACGATTTGTCCATGCTCAGATGCTACCATAATTTATTCTCATCTTAAATCCCAATTCTACAGAAAATTAATGGCATAATCAGTTTTCCAACATGTGGGTCATAGTTTAGAGCTTACCCCGTGTTATCTGTGCAGCCTAGTTACTGCTAATTAACAATTAATATAACCGGATCTAATGAACGGCCAGCGCTGCACATTTTGTAAAATATTACGCGTCATACTAGCTAACTAGCGTGTTATTACATTATCTACGAGATCGGTTTTGCATAATTATAATTAAGTTTTTTACACTCTCTTCTCTCGAGGAGCTCGTGGCTTAACAAGAACTGCCACTCGGGTCGATCTTTAGGTTAAGCTGCGCTTGCCTAGGTCGATATGTGGATGGGTGACCGCCCATTACATACCGAGTTTCCTCCGTGCCTCGGAAAGCACGTTAAGCTGTTGATCCCGGGTGCCATATATAGATCTTTGGCAGTCGTTACGGGTAGTCAGTGACCTGAATGTCTGACATCCAGTCTTACCAAAGGGTATCGTATTACCTAGTATTAACTGGGTTGTGGAGGTCAGATAGGCAGTCGCTCCATGTAAAATACTGGTATTCAGCTGCATCCGGTTAGACTGGAAGCCGACCCCAATATAGTTGGGAAAAGGCTAGGCAGATGAGGCAGATGATGACACTCTCTTCTCTCTGTCCGAGTCGTTTTTTTTTGCCGCGGTTGCGGGTTGTTAGAAAACGATACCGTGGCCCCGTTCTTAGCCCTTTGTGTCGGGCACAAAGGGCTAAGAAGGAACAATATAGGTGGGTTTTAGTCAATAGAAGTCTTCACTTTGATTTAAAAGTGTGTCGATGAAGTTTCTTGCCCATTCTTTTCCATAGAGATCTAGGCTTAGGAATATGCAACTAGGTACATCTAGAGTACAAGACTTATGCCGTGTAACAGTTGCTTCGCTTTTTATAATATAAAAAGTTTCTATGATGGTCTAAAAGACTTGTAAGTTATCACTTAAACAGAGACTCTTCGAATTCAAGAAACCACAACTTAATCAAAGGTTTTCTATAATAATAATAATAATAATTTATTGATATTCAGACAACGTGATCCATTGTGTTAGTAATTAATAAAACAACTTATATCTAACAGAAAACACAGACTTAATAGTATTGTGAAAAGGACATCCCCAAACTAATGTTCAGTGATTGTCCTTCTCACAAAACTTTTAATGATCGGAGAGTCGACACTCTCCGCCACAGTTTTTAGGATACTGTTGCCACTCGCTCGCAACCTTGACAACAACGACGCAGTTTTCTTGCGAATGACGGCGTGGAAGCCGTCAGTTTGGTTTTGCGCAAACATAGTCGAAGCACTGCACCATCGCGGCAGTCCCAACAGCATCCTAAAAATGTTGTTATATTGTACGCGTAGGTCATCCAACGTTCTTTTGGTATAGTTGATCCAAAGATTCCCCGTGTAGAAGCACTGGCAATATGCCTTAAACAGTGTTATTTTCACTAACGTGCTACACCGGGCGAATCTTCGGGCCAACATGTTACCTCGGACCGCCAGAGTTCTACGCTCCCTTTCAATATCAACATTGTCCTTAAGGTCGTCAGCGAGAAAATGCCCAAGATATTTAAATGTTGTTACTCTTTTGATATTTAAGCCGTTCAGGGTAATGTTAGGTATAGTATCAGGGCATTCACTGCCGGCCTTAAAGACAATGTATTCACACTTCTTAATATTATAGATAAGTCCGTGCGAGGCAGCATACGTCTGACAAACCCGCAGCATTTTATTTATGGCACCTGCCGTCGGCGCCAGCAACGCCATGTCATCAGCGTAGCTGATACTATTGATTTTTACACCATGGACGCTACATCCCACCCGCATATTGCTGAGGTCCACGATAAGGCCATCGATATACGCGCTAAAAAGCCTTGGAGATGTCAGACCACCCTGCCTCACACCGCACTCCAACCTGTATGGATCAGAGAGTGCAATGGACCACTTTACAACATTCTGTTGATTCCCATACCAGTACTGTAGAATCCTGAGCACTCCTGCCGATACACCCCTGTCCTCAAGCTCCCTCCAGAGTATATCATAATTTACTAGATCAAAAGCTCTGGAAAGATCCAGAAAACAGGCGTACACCGGCGTTCTACGATCAGTGTAATACTGGACGGTATGTTTAAGACTTACTATGGCGCTTTCCGTTGACAGTCCAGGTTGAAACCCGAACTGTGAGTCATGCACGGATAGCCACTCTTTTAAGCTCGAATCAATCATACCGTCCAGCAATTTTGCCATTGACTTGATAACTAGTGATAGAAATCATACACACATACAAACACTAAGTACCTCACATCACAAGTCACTCAATTTACAATACAGTCCAACTCGCAGTCAGGAACATTCTCGTCCTGTACAGCATCCGATGTCGATGCAACAAGTTCACAGAATGTTCACTCTGCTGCCTACAATTAACCCAGTTCCGGTCACCTTCGACATTTAGCTCACGTTAGGGGTTGAGAGGGGGTGGAACGGTTCACACGTGTTTGGGGTGAGACAGTAATAGTTACTGCTAGGTACTTGTTGGTACCAATTATACCGTTATTACTGCACGTTTCGTAACAGCAAATGCAGTATTTGCAAAATGGTGGTTTCGAGAAACCGCTGCTAAGTAATAATTTCACATGAAATGCTGTATTTTTCTTTATTACTTCAATAACTCAAAATAAACAATAAAAAAAACTACGTTAACCTTGAAGCCCCCAAATGTCATTTTTGTGAAAAACGCAATATTCATAGAAAAGTCGATTACCTACTGATACGAGGCAAAATAGTAGTTCCTAATGTTCAAAACTACCATAATTGTATAATCACAAATCGAATAATTTTTAGCTAAGCTGCTAATCTAATGCTTCATATTATTGAGAGATTTGTCTGCTCAACTAAGTAATCCTGTTAAACTACAAACTTCATAGTAACGGCAATTGTAAACGTATAAAGCTGAGTCTATTGATAAAAAAGAAAAAGTGTAAACACGTATTTTAAAACAATCTAAGGTAGTCAATACTCTCGTCTCTACAACTTACTGTAAAAGTGAAAATCACAGAATACAAAATTCTCTCCAAATAATATAAATACTTCTTACACCATTCCCTAGAATACAAATTCAGTAACAGCAGCACAGTATAAATAACTCTTGAGCAACGTGATCCGACACCCAAGACTTCCAATCAGCATCTTGTTTCAAACTTCTGCGAAGTTCGTGACCTTTCTGCATAAAACATTACCCTGTGGCTACATTGATAAGGGCAGCCGGATAAAATTAGTAAATGTTTGACGTAATCTGCCTATTTTGGGCTTAAGGAAAACTTTTCTGATCACTCTCGTTTTCTTAAAGGTCAGGGTAAAAAATAACTCATGAGTACTTAAGATGTTTTTTTTTAATTAGACTATATTAAAACAAACATCTTAAGTGTCATCTTTTACATGTCAGAAAAACAAAGAAAGCGACGCAACAGTCAGAGTCACAAGGCATATTATCTTGTGATAGTTCTGTAGATACCCATTCCAAAGAGTAGATCTCTATGGAGAAGAATAGATAACAAACTCCATGGACAGTTGGACACTCTTTTAAATCAAAATATTATTACAAATCACACTATCTAAATCTTGTGTTGCCTGTTGTACCGGTTTTTAAGTAATCGAAGCTAATTAAATCCAAAAATAGTTACTATTGATAATATAATTACTAATCAAATAAAAAAAAAGTCACTTGAAAATTGTTGTGCAATGTTACTTAGTTTTATGTAAGTACATAATGCTCCGTTGACGCTCGCGTGCCCAGCGCCGAATAACCGTTTGCACTGTAGTATATTAGAAAATCACAAATAAACAAACAAAAAATATACATTTATGAACAAAATATTCACAATTACTTTGTTTTGATACAAAAATATTTGAATTTTCTATTTTTTGAGAAAAAAATACCAAGGCTAATTGTTTATATATAAAATAATTACATCCTAATAATTAGTACAATTTTCATAAAACCTATTCGGTAACCTCAACTTAAAAAAATCCCATTAGAAGCCCTTCAAAGTTTCCATTTCGTTAACTTTTCCTTCAATAGCCCTCAGGCTTTCAATCTGCGACCTTTTCAGACATTTTCGACGATATTTTACTTTAGAAAATGTTATTTATATACCATTTATGTCTCAATTTTGGGTATTGGATTTTTTAGGGTTTTATTTTCATATCAGACTGAAAATTGGATATTCTTTGTCGTGAAGGGATCTATTCGATAAAACGTTTGACAATATTTCTCGGTTGCTTACTCAAAGTAACCACATTGCCATCACGGTGATTTATTATGTACTTTTATTCATATTTAAAGGCAACTAAAAATACGATAACTACATTGATTTGTCGGTTGATTAAATAGTTCATAACCTGTTCGCCAGTTCAAACTTGTGTCCAATGACTGCTCTCAAATATAAAATCTTTAGAAGTGCAAACTACAAATCCAGCGTAAATACAGTGTTATAAGTTTTTAAACTGATATGGTCACTAACATTAACGATCTAACATTATTAACACTGAAACCGGGATATTTACCAAGTCACCTGTTTGTTCCGAATTTACGCTGAAAATTGCTGAAATATCGGTACTTGAAACAAACAGTAGTTTTAAATACATTCGTTTTCAGTGATAATGCTATACAGCGTATTTATTATTATTATATATTATTTATTCTATTTATTTATCCTAAAATTTCATAAAAGCCATACAAAATTACCATAACCACGCATAAAAGAATAACTTACTAACACCGCTATTAACAAACATTCTAAACAAACAAACTGCTCATTCATCATACTGTATAATGATTACTGGGAGCTACAGAGATTCATCATCCGGAGAGCTTTAATGAAAATGTATTGCGCCCCAACCTTAGCACTTTAGTGTCTGTTTGGTATTCTATTCCTAGTTTATATTGCCTTTTGTATTATGACAGCCTTTTGTCTAGGGTTAAGTAGAGCTTAAGTCACAAACGGATGAATTTTCTATGTCGTATCATTGACTTCAGATAATAAGAGCCGTTTGGATCAATCTTCAAGTTAAGCCGCGCATGCCTAGGATGGGTCAGGAATGGGTGATCACACATTATACCAAGTCTCCGCAGTGCCGCGTACAGCACGATTTCTGTGGATAATATTTGTAGATATTTGAGTCGTAACCGGTAGTGAATTTTAAGACAAGGGCGAGCACATAGATAGGCCTATATAATGCAAGTATCACGATCTGTATGAAAACCAAATGTGCCATTTTTAACTACCTATTATGACGTCACAATCACAATTTAGTCGGGAAATCAAATCGATTCAAAGACGCCGCCGCGTACGGCGCCCCCTTCGCTGCAACCCCAGCCTTTTGTACCAGCAGCGTCGACGTCCGACTAGCGCTATACACCGATGCAGACTGAGCGCGAAAGTGGCCGCTTACGATTTTTGTACGTAAACTAGGCACGCGAAGTGTTACTCTTGCGTTATCTAGGTCTATCTATATCTGAGAGGCCTGTTGCCATCAACCGGACACAAATTCGGGCGCTCCTGGTGAAAATATTTTAGTTCCTAAGTTAAGGACTTAGTTCAAATACCTCTGAAAAGAGAGGAGGCCCGTGTCCCAGCAGTGGGAACATTAATAGGCTGTTGATGATGATGATGGGCCTTTTTTAATGGGGGGGGGGAATCATTAAATAACCCCTTTCGCTCTTGGGCGGAGCAGAAGAGAGTGTCAGACTTCTACTAACTAAAAACCACCCATGTTTCTTCTTAGTTCTTGTGCCGAGGCCGCGGTATCTCTTTCGATCAACCCGCAGCCCCGTCGGCGTGGGCCTCTGACTTGGATTTACATACCGTCGAGAAATGTCTCTCAAGCATGTTTGTTTCCTAGCGGTACTTTCCTTCACCAAACCTTCTTTTTTATTTAATTATATTGACAACGAATTTCGTGACATGTCTCCTGCCATCCAAATGAACGACAAATAGTTCTACCACTAAACATAAAACTCCAACTGTTTATTTGACAAAACTCACGCCTCGAACCTAACCTATCTCTCCGACAGAGATCCATCCACAGATATTTAATTAAACCATATTGTGGTACGACCCCTAGTGCCAACTGTTTATTGTTTTATTTCTATCCGTGTGTGTGTGTGTTCCCTGGAGATATGGCCTGGTTGCGATACGAATGTGTATTGTCTAGAGTTAGGGGGCGCTTGTAAATAATAATGTGGTCAGTGTGACATAGTTTTAGTTTTATAATAGAGTTTAGTTAGGTTTTATTAGTAAGGAGCGCTAAATCTGTTTCGTTAATTAAATGGAATGAGCGACTACAGCCCGGCGAGCACGGCCTACAGTGACATGGCATGAGTCACACATTTTATCACAGTTTGGGCGATAAAACCGTTTTGTCTTAAATGCTAGCACGGCGGCGTAAGATAATTTCTTGATATGTGATATAACTTCTTGACGTTTAGTTGGGACTCCTATGTCTTATTTGCTAATATGGGCGCACCCATTTTGTAACAAATGTCACATTTTGACAGATGAATATGCTCGTTTATATCACGTTCGTTCGGAGGTGGTGATAAAAGTAAATTAAAAATATAAGTATATTTTTCTGCTTACTACTGCATCAAATGGCAGTAAATTATTATAATTATGTTCTTGCCCGAAGGCAAGAGGTCCAAAGTAGGAAAATATTCCGAAGAAACATTCGGGACTCCTCTAATCCGTTCGAGTTGCCAGACAGGGAGTTCCAACGGATTTTCCGCCTGACAAATATATTTCAAAACAAATCACATCAAACTTTTAAAAGAAAAACAGAACTTTTAGTTAGTAGCAAGTTATCAAATAATAAATAAAAAAAGAAAATGAAAGACGTGCCGCGTACGTGTTATGTCAAAAATGAATTAGTACCCAAGAAAATTAAAAAGTTGTTTAACTGTATGAACTGTGCTCTTTTATAGGTACCTACTACCTACGTATTATTTTATTTGGTCGCCTATTCAGATGGTCATAGACATTTTTATTTTTTTAATATACTAGGTCACACTATGAAGTCAGCAACAAGAAAGACAAGTCGCGTCTTAAATTATATCACATGTGGTACCCGTGCTAGCATTTAAGACAAATTCTAAGACATGACATAATTTATAACGTCTTGTCACCAACGTCTTGGGTACGCCCGTGCTCGCCCCGCAGAGATAGACACGACTAGCGACATTTATTTAAATTAATACTTGGCTCCTCATAATTATCATCATGTAACATACAAACACAAAAAAATAAGTAAAATCACTAACATAATTATCAAAATCTTATTTTAAGAAAAATTTAAAAACTGACGCGTACGAAGTCGCGGGTAAGAGGTAGTTTAAAATAATATGATATGTATTTGTCACAGAATAATATGGTTAATAGCTATTCATGTAATGATTAAAAAAATAAAAAAAATATAAAATAAATAATTAAAATATAATAATAATAAATAATAATAAAAATAAATACATAATAATACATAATTTAAATACCAAGCAAACACCCAACTAAACCCACAAGTCACAATCAAAACCTGAAAAACTGTTAAAATCTAATTCACAGTAAATGGGCAGACAATTTAAAAAAAAAACTAAAATATCCAAGCATCGTAATTTAAGAAAGTACAAAGAGAAACCTCTCAGCAAAAAGACACAAACTCGTCCCAGATAGGCGCAGGATGAATAAAAGATAAAAAAGTCATGCCGTCGAAGAAAAGGCGCAATTGTCTGAATAATTAAGGAGAAAAGGGACAGAAAAGAAAAAACGTGCTCTGGACTGATATTAATTTCCAAGTGCCTAGATGTGAACGATTTTAATGGGTTATTCATGAGATACTGTTTTAGCAATCAAGTAATTATCTTGGACTAGCGGACCTGGCAGACGTGGTCCTGCCCGGACGACAGCGCCACCTCGGTAGGTGGCGCTGCTGTCACAATTGGACCCGGTGGTCCAATTGTGAATCTAAACCATTCTCGAATCCACTTGAACAGTATATTGAATTCATTTGGCACAAAAAATGTGATAAATGAAGAAGCGCTCAACCGACATAAACCATCTACTAAATAGTCCAAACAAAGCCTAAACATTTGGTTTAGTAGGTGAGCCCATTCTTGAGTTATAAAATTACAACGAAAAGTGGCATTGATTTTTATATATATAGATTATCATAGAACTTTTTCTTTGTATACTTAACAAAATATTTCTTTAAATCTACACAAACTCTGTTTTTGTTTCTTTTAAGTTTCAAGTATTATTCGTATACACACATAACATCACGCCTGTCATCCCAAAGGGTAAGAGTGTTTTTAAGTCCCTTGTAATTGGGGTAGAGCCCTGCCGAATGATTGATGGTAATAGTACCGTCAACAAACATTATCGTATGTTTAACTTACCTGTAATATCTTACTTTGTTAAACATCAGCTCAAATTAAATTACATTAGAAGGTGTATAAAATATAAATATATACATATATATATATATAATTGATAAATTCTTCCACCGTTTTAAGTAATAAAACTATTTGCCAAATAAAAATTAAATAAGAAAAAAAAAATATTCCTGAAACCATAGGCTACAATAAATATCTAAATGTTTGAGATCCATTAAATATTTAAGATGAGTCTGGAAATCCTGAGGGTTAGAATTATAGTCAGTCAAAATCTTTCTAAGAATCTGATTTTGTTGAGCCTCTTTCTTATTAATAATCCTCATTTATTTCTTTATCCTTTCAAATCCGTTTACTTAGATTTCTTTTGGGAATAAATTGTTTATTTTATTTTTACCGAGAATAATTTTATTATTTTCTTTCTTAACGGACAGTCTTTTTATTTAAAAAAAGAACTTGTAACCCGCCATTGCTTCTCACTGTTTTTGAGACACGGATTCAATGTGACTGTTTATACTGAATATACACATAACATCACGCATGTAGGGCTAGGCATAGTTGTACCTAATAGTACACCCTCATTTCCCAGTTAATGTTAAATCTCATGTAAAATGGGGCGAGAAGTTTCAGAATATTTTCTCTAGATAGTTGTGATCATTGCACTAATACTCTGAGCGATAAAATTAAAAAATATCGATACCATTCAAAATATACATTGGTTATTACTTTAACATCAAATTTCACATCTAAACAACTGAGTGTCAGACTTCTGACCGCCGCGGTATGTCTTCCGAACAACCCGCAGCACATTTATACAACCTTTAATTAGCAAATGCCAACCTAAATAAACAATAACCTTTTCATCATAATTACGAGAAATCATTTCCAACAATACAATAAATTCTCTACTCCCCCCCCCCCCTATTACCCTACACGCTCCTATTTGCTACCCCTCCGTTCGTTCCCCACCATCCGCCCCACACGTGGTAGGTACGTTTGTACTGAGGCGCATAATTTCCTTCATTGTTTCCTCTAGGACGCTGCACGTGTATTTAATTTAAAATTCTCGCATATTTATGCTTTCCACATGTTAATATTGTAAGGAAGGGCGTTTTGTAAGAGAATGTTATGATGTTATTGCGTGGGAGTTTAAGTTTATGCTAGAAATTGTTTCTGAGACAAAATTGTTTTGTTTTGATCATTACTTAATTAATCATTAGGTCTTTCTCATTATTGTTGTGCTATATCTGTATTTGCGCTTTTGGTAAAGGTTTGCACGATTTTGAAGATAGTCTATCTACGGTACTACGGTACGGTATATTTAATGATTACTTAAGCCGCGACTAAGTAAAGAGATGACATACTTTGGTATGACAGAACTGTCAAAACCTTTACTAAGTGATGGCCTAAGTAATCATTAAAAGCTCTCTGAGAGCGACAGTAAATCTAACATCAAACTTACTAGTTTATAATATACATCAAAAACAGTGACCAGCAGGGCTATTGCGTATCTTTTAAATGTTAGTGGCTATCATATTGTCCATGGAATAACTGTCAAATTGGTTATGGTTTAGTACAAAATGAAACCATTTGACATTATTTGATGAACACTATATGATAGCCACTGTCATTTAAAAGATACGCAATAACCCTGCAGGATTACATAAGAAAGTAGGTACCAATCGATGAAGCGTTTCGTATTTCTGCAATGAAACACATAAGCATCTTTAACCCCATACAGATTCTACATTGTCAGCACATGAAGAATACCACTTTCCGTTAGCCCTCTATACAGGGTGTAAATTAACCCTTCACACATACGTCAACCAAGCATTCTGTACATCACAACTAAGTAAAAAAAAAACCCAGCAATAATTGCGTAGGGGTACTGGGTTTTTTTTTTTTTTTTGGGTCAAAAATCACATTTTACGGTGAAACTCAATGTAGCACTCTTAAAACATTGTACTAGTGGATGCTTTGAATAGTAAACGGGTCATGTAGGTAATTTAAGTAAAGTTACAACCTGAAAAACTAGTATTTACAAAAACAGCTGTGCAAAATTTGGAACTTTGACCCCCAATATCTCCGTAACTAGGGGGATCCCAGGTATGGTCAAGAACAAAATGATCGCAGTGGTAGGGAGAACAAGTGCCCTTCGTTTGCGTTAAGGGTACTTTTACACCCTATATAAGCGAGCTTCACGATATGCAAATCTCATAACTTACATATTCTTCTTCTTCATTGTTTCAGGGTTGCTATCATGGGACTCAGGCGAGCACCAGGTGGACTTGGAAAAGGAGCTGGCCACCCTCACGGCGCAGGCACCCGAGGGGGAGGAAGCTCGATATGGTACGTACCTTTTTGTTTGATTACAATGTTACGAAAACTGCGATCCGAAAGAAACCTTACTACTACTAGGTAAGGCAAAGATTTACCTAATAGGACAACCACTTTTCGCCAGTCTTGTTCAATCTCCAAGTAATAGGGGGCGACCCTATTACCATCAATCGTGCACAAATCATGATACTGAGAACCTACTACTTTTAGTCAGTAGAAGTCTGACACTCCCTTTCGGTCTGCCCAAGAGCGGGAGGGGTTATTTGATGATTTTTCAGCCGCCAAAAAAAAGACCTCGTACAAAAGTATGTAAAATATTTACTAAGTGACGGCTTAAGTAATCATTAAATATCTCTGAGTACCGCAGTTATATATTTAAGTACTAAAACATAATGTGGTAATTTCAACAATGCAGCGCAATAAAATAGCCATTAATTTTTGTGGATTAAATCAATTTCTGACCTAATTAGTAGGAAATATAAAGCCACAAACATAATCCACTAGTTATTAAAAGTATTGAAGGTTATCATCGGTTGAAATTAATTAATTATAAATCAACCTCACCACTAGTAAACGTGAATAAAAAAATACGATTTAAAATGGCACTTTCCAACCTTAATAATCAATTATGCATAGTTAATTAAATTAGGCAGACGACATTGTTGCTAATGTGGGAATATCCTGGGTGAGATGGCAGAAGAGCGTGGACCTTGGCATAAGCGAAGAGTCCTATATCCAGTCGATGAAGTCGGGCTGTGGATGATGATGAATTAAACAAAAACGAGCTGTTGCTAGCGGCTTCACCCGCTACAACTCGAAAATTATTCCACGGGAAGATAAAATCGGGATAAAAACTATCGTATGTGTTAATCCAGGTTATAAACTATCTGTGTACCAAATTTTATCCAAATCCGTTTAGTAGTTTTTACGTGAAGAAGAAAACAAACATACACATTCACACACTCACAAACTTTCGCCTTTATAATATTAGTGTGATATGAACATAAAAAAAACTGACTTTAAGTAATTATGCCCCAACATTAATATCATCAAAAAAAGCGCTGATTAATTTTCTCGCTAGTTTTTTAAAACTCTTACCTATTAGGGAATTAAGAAATAGCTCATATTTGTTCATAGTGTACCTACCTATGAAGTAAATAGTATTTAGTGCTTTAATGGAAACAGTCGTATGTTGGCCTTCATAACTGCTAAAAATACAAAATCGATCGCGTCCAATCTAACAAAACTAATAATTTATTCATCAAACACCGAGATGCTTTTACTGACCTAATATTACATTAAAATGTATTGTGATACCTAGAGCGAAAGGACGAAAAAAAAAGAAAGTTTAACAGAAAAAAATATAAAGAACTATTATTATCCACTAAATTATTCTCTTGCTAGGCCATATTATTTCTCGATAGACAGACGATAAAAAAATAAAACAAAAGCCAAGCAGATAGCAAAAAAATACAAGGGTCCTTTCACGCAGTATCGTGACAAGACTTATGTGACACATAAAGGAAAACCTATATTGAATCTCACAAAGAATTGAGACACATGTCTTTATTGAAACGTGCAAAGGTCCGCGGACACCTAATTCGTCACAGGACGAATTATTGGCCGATCGAGCAAGATGTATTGTTAAATAAAGAACTTGAAAGTTACGTGCAAAAAATTTTAAACGTAGCAAAATTTAAAAGGTATTTTGTAGTGAAATAATAGTTTGTATTTGGATATAAAACTTATTTCGTAAAACTTTGACATCCAAAATGCTATATTCGTGAACACGTTAAACGTCATTGGACACAGTAACAGGAAATAATTTTAAAGAGTTGCTTATTGGTGCTCGAGACTGAATTCAGATGTCATCAAACGTTAAAATATCAACTTCCACCCGTACACTCACTCCCTCTCGTGGATAGGAAACTTTGTTTCCCAGAAATGGAAACGTTATGAGGTCGGAATGCAATTTAATTCAAAAATGGAAATTAATTTAAATCGTTTGTAAAATAAAATCATATTTACTTCTGTAAATTGATTCTACGAAACTCTTTTACACGTCACATTATATCTGTTTTAAAACTAGATGAGCCCAGTATTTTATACCTGACTACTCTCAGTAGAAATAGCCAAGACAAACTCAGAGGTCGCTGTCTCTTTTAAAATCCAGACATTAGTGAAGTGATGATCTTTTGAAGAAAGAATCACATTTGTTATTGTATAGTTTTTTTTTTGCGTGGTAAATCATCAAATAACCCCTCCCGCTCTTTTGCAAAGCGAAAGGGAGTGTCAGACTTCTACTGACTAAAAACCACCCATGTTCCTTCTTAGCCCTTTATGTCGAGGCCGCGGTATCTCTTACAACAACCCGCAGCCCCGACGGGGTGATTCTATAGCTCGATTCATAACCGAAAGAGCACGAATGTGAATAGAAACACTAGCACTCTATGTATTTAAGTATGTATCTTTAAAACTACGCAACAGATTTTGATGTGGTTTTTTTCCATAGATAGAGATTCAAGAGGAAGGTTTTAGTATCTTTTTTGTAACGGTGCGAAGCCGGGGCGGGTCACTAGTGTTATCTAAAATCCATATTTAAGTACATAACTTGGTTTTCCGTTTATGTAAATTAAATTGTACACAGCCCTGTGGTTGTCTCTAACCGCAGACAATGTAAAGGGCTTAAAACTTTCAAAATTACATTTTCTACGTTAAATACGAAATAGTATTAAAAGTTGGAGTTTAGTTTCAAACACTAAGGTTCTCGGTATTTTTGAGGATTTCGTTATTTAATAGAAATTTTTATTAACATTTGAACATACAATTAAAAATAGAAGTCCTGACTGACTCATCAACACCCAGCCCAAACCTTTGGACCTAGAAAGCTGAAATTTTGAGCAGAAGTTCCATTTATAATGTAGACAAGGAATACTCTATACCCATAAGGGAGTTCAATAGGGGATAAAAGTTATTTTGAAACTAGTATTTTTTGTAGTTTAACCGCTATCACGGGGGGAATCCGCGGGCAAAAGCTAGTTATTTTATACATTTAAAAACGTATAAATAACATCATTGCAATAAAGAGCGATCCTATTACAAAGGGCCATGCACATAGGTATTAAGACTTCACGTCTGCTACTGAGAAATTGACGACAAAACTCAATAACCCTTTGCGTAAGAGACACAGTCCGTAAAACCTATAAGTGTTCGAGAAAACAAGCAATAATCTCAAAAAAATATATATTAATAATTCCCCGTCTATTGCCTACATATTAAACATGAAAAAAAGAAAACAATATACCTAAATAAACACCGTTTTATTAAAGTTATTGTTCTGAATAGCGATAACGAACAATACTTATGGGAAATAACCGCTTATTGTATTTTGACGCCCCAAAGCGTTGTATCAAAAATAAATTCACGGCTATTTCGTTAGACTTGAGAACAGAGTATTGTTAGGTTTCCAATTTGTAAGGAAATATCGGCTTCTTTTAATATTAGAAGGCCTATTTTGAAAAATGTTTTTAGCCTTATATTTTTCTTTTGGGTCTGTTAATGTATTATTTGTGTACCCAACCGTTATTTTGAAGGTCCTTTGTTATGTAGATTATAGAAAAGAGGACCATGCTTTTCATATTTTCCGATTTTATCTCTTTATATTATTATCTGGAAACGAACATAATATTTATAAGACCAGTGACTCTTCTCCGAGTGATTTTTACGACTTGACAAAACATCGTCGTTGTTATAATAACTCTTTAAGTGTAAATGTTATTCAAAAACCAACTTTATTTTATTCATGCTTTAGAATAAATTAATACAAGACCTTCCATGTAGTGACTCGGGACATGAAGCTGAAACATTATTGTCCTATGAATACTTAAAACTCGCAAGAACTTAGGTACTTTCTATAAGAATTGATACGGTCAGCTGATCAACATGTATGGTAAAAAAGTTGTTGATTTTCATGGTCGAAGTCAAAACACAAAAGGTCTTGGTTAAACGAGGGGCATATTGAAGTATTGTATTCAGTATTCGATTCTCGTCCCAAATATATAAAAAAAACTATTTCCTTAATTTGTGACATAATTGTCCCATGGCACCCGCACGCTCTCCAAATCTCACTTTATTAGACGTTTCTTTTCGTCATTGTCCTACGCCAGTTTTTAAATAGGTTAGGAAAATTAAGTATACCTAAAATTAATTGATACGCGCACATTTTCTGTGATAAACGCAAGGGTGGCGAGACTTTTCCGAAATATTTGGTATGGTTCTGTGTGTTATATCAGTGTTTTTTTTTGTTCATATTTTTATTAGCATCATGTAAGCATGCGCTATTGCGGGTTTCAATATGTCCCTCGTTTAAACTAGCATACTGTATATAAAAACCTTACTAAAATTATAAATTCAAAAGTAACTCTGTCTGTCTGTCTGTCGCGCTTTTACGCCAAAACTACTCAACCCATTTAAATGAAATTTGAATGGTCTAGAGCCTGAGAAAGGACAAACGCAACTTTAAAAAAAAGGGGGATGAAAAGATCACATCGCGCGTCGCGATAACGGATATACACGCGGGCGAAGCCGAGGGCATCAGCTAGCATTATATAAAAATAAATCTCTCTCCCCAAACAACATTTTATACCGCTTATTCGTAATTTTCTGCACGATTACCTAAGATATCCAGCGTTTATACCTACAGCACAAACTGTCGTAACAAACTTATTTACGGTCTAGAGGAATCTCTTAGTTTAATGTCCTTCATAACAACCAATGGATCCTTCCTCAATTGAATGAATGCCCAAATTGTTTTCGCGAAGGTTTTATGTCTGCATTAATTTATATGTCTCTGTAAACATTTACTAATAAACGTGGATCCCCTTTTTTCTAATGGCCTATAACTGTCGAATGGCCAAGCCAACGGCACAATACTGTCAATGAAACTTTGGTAACTGTGTTATAAGAACTACGTAATAAGGCGAGAATAATTTAACATAAATTGCCTCAAATCCACGCTCAGAGGCCATTAAACAGTGCATTTCATATCCTTTTTTCTTTTTTTTTGGGCGTGGGATACCATCAAATAACCCCTCCCGCTCTTAGGCAGAGCGAAAGGGGGTGTCAGACTTCTACTGACTAAAAACCACCCAAGTTCCTTCTTAGCCCTTTATGTCAAGGCCGCGGTATCTTACAACATCCCGCAGCCCCGACGGGCGACGGCCCTTACGGGTCCGCTTCCATGTTGCTGACATCTCTTTGAGGCGCCCGTGGAACACGAACGCGCCGTCGACATGGCCTGTCGTCGTGTTCGTCGACGGACGGCGAGCTAGCCCATTACTCACCGTCCATAGGCCCGCCCAGGACAGCTGTTAGTGGCTAGAGATTCTAAAAACCAGTCTTACCTAGTAGTAACTGGGTTGTGGAGGTCCGAAAAGCAGTCACTCTTTTTAAAATTCTGGTATTCAGCTGCATCCTGTTACACTGGGAGTCGTCCCCAACTTTTGGGACAAGACTAGGCAGATGAAGAAGAATTATAAATATGAATCATCATCAGCCTAGACTGTTCCCACTGCAGGCACTCAGGCCTACTCTCTAGGAGAGGGATGGGCTATAATTACGCGGGCCTTGCGCGGATTGGTAGATGTCACATATCTTCGAATTTTTGGTTCTAAGATGCCTGCTTCCCCACAATGTTTTCCTTCACCGTTTTGAGAGCAGTGGTGATGAATTAAATTAAATAAAGTAATGCGCCTGCCTGGGTTCGAGCCCACGACCAACTGTTCGTAAGTCGGGGCCGCCACCACTGGGCCACCACTGCTCTAAATACAAAATTCTAAATATGAATACTAAAATGTAAATAAGAAATGTAACCCTAGTAAACACAGGGTAAAGTAGTTCTTACCCACTATATCATTGCAGTAGTTAGCTCTACGTTATTCCACATGTGGTCTGTTAGTCTGTGTGGCAACTAACGGCCCACAAACCACACGTTGCGGCGTGTCTCCCCTTGATTGTTCCTTTCAGTAGTTTGCATTGTACGTCTACACTGAGAGGGTTAGTAAGGTGTTAGTTAAGCTTTTGATTCTGACGAAGACTTAGTTACCTTTGTAACTTGATTCATAAAACTTAAATAATTTTATTGTCTACAAACAGCAGATTAATTTTATTTTTGTTGAGACTTTGGCAGTGACCCCATGTAAATTACTGAGATTCAACTACATCTGATTACACTGGAAGCTGAATCCTAGAAATTTTGGAAATAGCTTTCAGATGATGATTTATAGGTGGAAAATCGGAAACTCAAGTATAAGTAGACATGAATAATTCGACATGAGTATTTTTGACGTAAAAACATCGAACTACAGTTTAGATTCCACTCTAAAACGATACCCTCTAAGTGCATATTCCCATCTCAATCACTTCACCACTATCGACAGTAATAATAATTGCGGGTCGGTTCGTCAGAGGCGCGGGTTTGTGATCAATCAGTACACCGCGGTTCGGTTCAGGCGATGACGTGGCTGATTGCTGTACCTACCTACCTGTGCTTAACTTAACGGGTCGTTAGAGATACATTTCTTGTAGATGTTTTACTGATTTTTACTTAACGGAATATATGTGACTCGAGGAGCTCGTGGAGGAGGAGCTCGTGGCTTAATAAGAACTGCCACTCGGGTGCCTAGGTCGATCTGTGGATGGGTGACCGCCCGTTACATACCGAGTTTCCTCCGTGCCTCGGAAAGCACGTTAAGCTGTTGGTCCCGGGTGCCATATACAGATCTTTGGCAGTCGTTACGGGTAGTCAGTGACCTGAAAGTCTGACATCCAGTCTTACCAAAGGGTATCGTATTACCTAGTATTAACTGGGTTGTGGAGGTCAGATAGGCAGTCGCTCCATGTAAAATACTGGTATTCAGCTGCATCCGGTTAGACTGGAAGCCGACCCCAATATAGTTGGGAAAAGGCTAGGCAGATGATGACACGCTGGACTTTGGCTTTTTCCAATCTGCACCACAGCACCATAGTCTCTGCCTTCCACATCCAGCCACTATCATATGGTCCAACCACCACTTAAATCTGGGGGTACGGAAGTGCCCCCGCCAAGTCGAGCAATAAAGCGGCACGGCCGTACTATCCTTTTCTCGAACCAGTTCAGGCCATTTTCGACCATTTTCTAACTGGGTAAGTCCAACACTGCGATTGTCAATACATGGTATATCTATCTACAACCTCCTCTAAAAATGTCTAAAGAAATTCCATCAGTAACATAAACTATGAAGGTGTATCATTTCATCACCGCCGTTGCGGTAGGTGAGCAATCAATCTGTACCCGACCGCCGAGAGTTGGTCGAAGCGCTGACGTGAATGATTACTGAACCTATCTGTAGCCCTAGCTACGTATAGGATGTGCATTGGTTGCGGAATTTTTAGATAGAAAATTTCAAGAATTTATCGATGCAAAACAAACAGTATTTTGTAGCATATTTCAAACAAACAGCTACTATAGATGTCTGTCTGTGTCAAAAGCATAGGTACATATTCAGCACTTTAGTGTCCAAAAACTACACACTTACTGCGGTACTCAGAGATATTTAATGATTACTTAAGCCGTCACTTAGTAAAGATTTGACATACTTTTGTATGACAAAACTGTCAAAACCTCTAATAAGTGATGGCCTAATCATTAAAAATCATTAAGCTCTCTGAGTACGGCAGTTAGACCGCTCTTTTACAGTCATCCCTTCTAAATAAGGCCAATCCTACTAATATTTTAAACGTGGAAGTTTGTAAGTATGGATGTTTGTTACTCTTTCACGCAATAACTACTAAACGTATTTAGATAAAATTTGGTACACAGGTAGTTTATAACTTGGGTTAACATATAGGATGGTTTTTATCCCGATTTTATCCTCCCGTGGAAAAAAATCGAGTTGTAGCGGGCGAATCCGCTGGCAAGCTAGTAAGAAACTAATAAATACTGAATGTCGACTACGTAACGGACTGTCTGGATTTGTGTCCAGTTGATGCCAATTGGATTGCCCCCTATTACATGGGTCTTAAACATAACTGACAAAATATGGGTTTCCTATAAGATACACCTCTGCCTCGAAGATTACAGGCGTGATGTTATGAAATACGTTGTAATAATGGTACTTTCAGTTGTTAATCATTATTTAAAATTAGAGGTGCAACTAAGCTGAACTAAACTATTGGTCTTATTAGCCCCGATACCGTAAACCAACTAAGAATCAAATAAACTTTGGGTCTGTATTTATGCTAGAAATTAAGGATCTTTAAAAAATATAATTCTAATTAGTCCGTCTTTTAGATTATCGAAAAATATTGGATACGTATTTTTTGTTTTATCAAATCAATAAAAATTGCGCGTCAAAGATTTGAGTGGAGGGTTGTGACGTCACTTACCGGAAAACAATGTCATACTAATGTCTTAGAAAATGACGTCTCATGAGTTTTCAAAGCACTGTATCGTCTTCATTGTTTGTTTACGTGAAATAATAAAAAATACGTGTCCATTATTTTTTGGAAATCTATCTGACGGATTAATTAGATTTTTTAGTTAACTACCCTATTTTCCTACTATACTGCATCGGTAACATGTGTGAGTTACAGTAATCTTAGTATTCGCAATCAATCAGTTTGACATCGTACAAATGTGCCGATGACGTGAGCGATTGACGCACCTGACGCCCGCTACTTAATACTAGCTTAGAAACTAGGTTAGGGTTTACATAAGCAGTAACCTACATAATAAAAGTACAAGTAAAACTAGTCACAGCTGAGTTTGGTTAAAGCAGCCTCATCATGACAAGATACGAAAAGATCGACCTGACCTCTTACACCTAGGACATTGGATAGGAACACTACTTGGTAAGGTAGCTAGTGGCAGCACTACTATAAACGCTAAAGTTTGTAAGTATGGATGCCTATTACTCTTTCACGCAATAACTACAAAACAGATTTGGATAAAATTTGGTACGCAAAATCAAAATACAAAAAAACAAAATCAAAAGTCATTTATTAAAATTAGGCTGATAATCATCACTTTTCGAAAGTCAAAAATTACTTTACTTTACTTATTTATTAGAGACAGTCCCCCAAAATGCCCACACTTTCACACTTCCTAGTGTTTTAGCTGGAAAGAAGGAATGGCGGAACAAACTCCCAACAACACATCTGTCAGTTAGGTTAAAAGAACCAGACTCGATACAATAGTAAGGTGCAAGTTAAATTATGATTTACTACAGACACAAATCAATAATAAAAAATATATAATAACAAACAATGTAAAAATAAAAAAATACATAACACAAATAACAAACATTGTTTTGTGTTCAGATAGTTTATTACCTGGATTAACACATAGGATCGTTGTTTTCCCGATTTTATCCTCCCGTGGGGTAATATTCGAGTTGTAGTGGATGAAGCCGCTGGCAACACCTAGTGTCAAGCTATAGGACCTTTCGTCATCATCAATTCAGCCGAAAGACGGCCACTGTTGACCATAGGCCTCCCCCAGGTGTCGCGACAATGACCGGCTACGTGCGTCGCACATCTAGCGGATTCTCGCAACCTTCACCAGGTCAAAGGACCTTTAAGAAAATAATTTATTTCTTCAAACATGTAGAATACACTGGCCCATGATCCATGATCTCTAATGACAATTTATGCGCTTGGGAGACGAGTTTACGCGTCCCAAAGCTTTAATTCAAAATATAAATTCCCCAATCTTTGTACAACACATATAAAATTAGGTTACACCGCAAAAACCAGGATTAAGCGGGGACCGATTAATCCAATTTACGGAACTTGATTAATTTAATTATGAAACATGTAAGTTGGTTAGGAAAAGACGTCTTATACTTGAATATGTAGGGAAACTCGGATCCGTAATTTAATTAATCTCTTCAGAGAAACCCGTTTCATGTTGATTCTGTGCCTCACCAAAGAAAACAGACCGAAAGAGACCGAACGAAGGAGTATTGCCTTTTTCGATTCGTTTTTTTTTTCGTCTCACAAAATTAAAAAGTATATTTTGACAGCTGCTCGAGTTCCCGCGCTATTTTTAAATATCGAACGAGGGAATTGGGTTACTGGTGAGGTCCGCTATACAAACTTGTTAGATACCTATACATACATAAACATACGTGTATTGACTTTGATTGCGTCATAAAACCATCTACTATATGTTATTTGATTAAATAACTGAAAAGTAATCAAAAGATGACTTTTTTGACAGTTCACAGTCATACATTTCCTTTTAATATTCTGTTATTTAGACAAAATGTCATCCGTCAACACCTTTCAAGATAATAATTCAAACTATCTCACATAACAAAGAACCCTTTACAACTATCAATAGACATACCTATTCACACCCAACCTATCAACACAAGTCCATATTGATAAAGCCTTTTAACCACATAAATACCTTCACCCCTTTTCAAAGCAACAAGGAAAATGTTAAACCATGCATTTTCGCTATTTTATTAAGAACTTTACGTGTGTTGGAATAAAGTGCGAAATTCAGAAATGGCTGGTTATGTTAAACGTCGTTTTCAAAGATAGATACTATTTTTTGTACCCTACAAAATGGCGCAGTTGTATTACATCGTAATTTAGAGCAGCGATCGTAAAAAACCTCGTAAACTTGAGATTTTAAGCAAACGCCAGATAAGCGGCTTCAGCTGAAATATTGCAGAAGTTGGGCTAGATTTGCGAGAGAGAGATGAAGTATAGTTTCAAGATGAATGATAGAGATTTATCATAGAAAAGGGAATCACTTTGTTACTAGATTTAAGCTTGGGCTTAAACGTAATCGGCCTATAATTGTCCCACTTTTAGGGCACCGGTCTTCTTACATGAGATGGAAAGGGCACTTTGATTATCCACCACGTCGGCCCAATGTGGGTTGGCATATATCAAAAGTCGTCGAATCTCCTAATTATTCCAGGACATTTGTTCAATCACGAATTTTTTCTCCGCGCACCGTTTTGAAGTACTTAGGCTAAAAATAGACTTTGTCAGACTATTTAGTTTGGAATCAAAAATAGATAGTATATCACCTAATTTAGTTTGTAACTAAAAGAACATAAATGTAGAAAACACAATTACTGAAAAAATATCAATGAATAAAGACCATTTCGTCGTCTTGTAAATTAATACTAATCAAAGTAAAAACAGCGAACACCAATCTACTTTACAAATGTTATGATCATTTTTATCCCAAGGTTGAATTTGGAATACAATTAATTAAACCTGCTTTCGTGTTTCATGATTGTAGATGTTAGAGGTTGGCCATGGCTTTTAAAACTTTATTCATCTTAATTTCAGTAGAGACTGCTAATTGAGTAACGTTATAGTAATCAAATGTATAACGTCTCAGTGTTATACAAAAGAGTTCAGTCTGCGACCTCTTTTTCTACACAAACACAATCATATTCTAGAACACATTAGGCATACAATAATCTAATCACAAAATGTTGACCTAAATCATAGTTAGGCCTAAAATTAATTAATATTCCGCCTGCGTTGCTAACTCATACGTCATGAGACATTCGTAACCACTGGAAACTAATTTATTACATTCAATTACTAGCTTTATAAGTGAAATTACATTGGGTTTAGAGTATCTAGGCATACAATGTCCCTTCCACTCCATATTTCTTCGCGTCAAACCAAGCATAATATGCTATATAAAAACCCTCTATTTAAACCATAATGAAAATTACCTAACACACTCTAGAAAAGAAAAAGCGAGATATTTTCTTGCCAGTACATTCTTGTCCAATCGCGTATGAACACATTACCATTAGTTGACTTTTATGAGCCAGGCACAAGCATTACATAACGAAAGTATATAATACATATTTGATATTCTTATTATGGACTAGATCGTGCCAAGGAAAATAGTCTTATAAGAAAAGCTAGAAGAACCAATGGTGTAGTCATGTTTGAGTTCAATCTTTTTATTACGTACTGATGTTGATTTTCTTAAGAGTAGGCAAAACGCTCTGAACGCATTCGAACAAAGGAAGTATTTGTATTATAGTTAGCCTATATCCCCCCCTCCCCCATCCATGCGTCCAATGGTAACGATTCTGTGCAACGTCTTTCCAATTCTCAAGGAAAACATTCAGTTCGTCGTGGTCTTCCGCGACCCCGTGTCACTGTTTCAGGGCACCAATCCTGAGCTGTACGGGCCCACAGCTCGTTCGGCATGCGTCAGACATGTCCTGCCCAGTCCCATTTAAGTATGGCAGCCTTTTAAGTCACGTCTACAATAATTTGCGTTTGGAGCGCTCTGTAGTGTTTCGAACCCGATCGGTTAGTTTTACAAGAAAATATAGACTTTCTTCTTGTTGCGACATGGGCATATTCTTAAACTCGATCACGCCTGAGGGAAAGCGATGTATGAGGTCTATGATAGCACGAGGAATTTTTAATTTTCTTTTAGGTTTTTTTTCGGTTTCCTAGAAAATCGTTCTTGTATTCTTTCGGATATTTCTACAAATATTTATTGCTGAAGGCTTGAATTCCATTGGGCAAACAAGAAAACCTCTTTTCATAATTTATGTAGCAATACCTGGCTACCTACGCTACGGATATTACCTACAAAAATACAAAATTCAATAGAGTATTGCTATTATGAGTATTCTGAATAATTTCTGAAAGTTAAATATCAATTCGCAGGATACTCAATCATCGGAATACCTGATTCACAGAACAGATATTTCACATACCTACCACCTACTTCTTAAAATTTGAATTTTATTTATTAAAACATACACAATTTCATTTTGGTATTTTCCATTTGTAATTTCTCAGTAGCAGCCACGGGATATGGATCTGTGCCCTGATGATGGCAATAGGGTCGTCCCCTATTACATGGGATCTAAACATAATTAATAAATGTACACTTCTGTCTGATCAGTCTGGGATTACAGGCGTGATGTTATGTTATAAGTTATATAAACTATGACCTGTTTCAGAATACTTTTAATCCTATTAAAAGTAAAATATACAGGCTTAAATTTATCGGCCATTGAGACGTAAATATAATCATTAAATTCGCTTTATTAAGCAAATGTAGGCCACAAAATGAACGAAAGTTTAAACGTTTGCCGGTTTATCGGAGTTTCTGGCCCACTAGCTCGAACATGATCGAAGGAGCGCGCCAAATGGTTACAGATTTATGTGTTTATTTTTTGTGGCCCTAAATATTTCGATGAGAAACTTTGGGTTTATAGAGTGTGAATTATTAGAAGGGTGACAAATGGCTGTACCGAGGTTTTGGTTTGTGACTAGCCCTTTTATCAATGATGCGTATGATTAGGAGTTAAGGTTATGTACACTGGAACAAAGATATATTTTTCGAAATTATCATAAGTGAACAACACCAGTTTCGTTCGCTAGTAATCATCTGTAAGACAATACCACCTGCAGTGAGCACACATAAAATATCACGGCCTACTCGCTCTCACTAGGAGCTAGCCTGTGCCCGCTGCTGTTGTAGACAGATTTTGAACTTAATTCGAATATGTTATCTCGTCTTGTTATTTTTGATGAATTCGATGTAATATATAGAGATTTTATTCGTAAGATTTTTCTACAAGCTAAAGGCCTGATTAGGTACTAGAAAAAATAAAATAGAAGAATAGAAGCAGTATTGTAAGTCTCTAGGACCAGAAAAGTGTACCTAATGGATTTTAAAGCTTTCCTTCACAATAGCCCGCGTATATTCTCAAGGCTTTATTAACTACTTTAATGGATCTTTTCTTCGCTGATGGGGCACTATTATAAGATGACTAGGCCTATTTTAATAGAAAATGGATAACCACTAGGTATCTTCTTGTTATAGAATTTGAAGCCAATTCATTGAACTGAAGGGAAATCAGCTCTTTATTGAGCTTGCTGACTTTAATTTTTAGACTGAATTTTGCGGCTTCTAATGTTCTCATCATTCTCAAGCCACAGCAGGCTTTTTTGGCTTTTTTTACTTTTTGTATCACTTCGATCAATATGCCTTATTCTACTTAATGAAGAGTGCGCGTCATATCTTCTTCTTACATACTTGTCTATTTCTTGATAACTTAGTAGTCTTTTTTTCACACAATCCATACTTCGCGTCGTTTCTTTACACATTCATACTTCAAGGGTACCTCACAGATTTTACTTAAGTTGCAAAAGTATAATATTATTTTTTGTGGCTAATATTCGATATATTTTGGTAGATTATTATTTGTTACTTTTAACTACTTCTGTTTAAGTTTTCCTCTAATCCTTTTTGCCATTAAATTTGTTTCAATGATTATAATCTGCTTTTCTCACGTATCCAATTACATAAAAAATCGTAATTCTAATTTGCATCATGTCCGAGTAATCCCACCTGGTTTTAATATCAATTACTAATTGGTTTAACCAATGGAATGTAAAAGCATAGGTTCGCATAATCCGAATAAATTGAAACATATTACAAAATGGCCACGTATGGTATCTCGGATAATTCATTAAAAGGGAAATCCTTTTGAAGCCACCTGATACGAAAACAATCCGTACATTTTACTAATTGTGATATGATATAACTTAATGGAACCTAACTTTGAAATTGTATTGCGTATGGTGTTCAATTTTAGACTGAAAACTATTTTGAACTTTCTACTATAAAATTATGTTTGGCCCAGTTCTCGGCTACGCAAACTCTATACCATAGGGTTCATTAATTGCAGTGGACGCATCCCAACTATTCTCAAAAACACAGCTTCAGAATAAAACATAAAAAAGAAAATTACTAGACCAATCGACCGAACGAACGAACGATCGAACGAATCTATCCTAACGTCGCCGTTTCAATTGACTTGAAAAATAAACAAGACCGACTCGACCAACTGAAACCGGACTCAAATTATCACGGAGAGACATTGTGGACATAGTCAATACACCGGTGTTTATCTCCGCTGCAAGTGAGCGAAGATTTGCTCAGCAGCTTAATAGACCCTTAAGGGTTTTCCACGCAATCATTGTACCCGTGGAACCGAGATACGAAAGCTTTATCAAGTGTTTGCTTGCATTTTTTTTTCATTTCGTTGGATTATTTATTTATTGGAGTCGGCTAATCGGATCTTTTTGAGATGAGAGAATGAATTAGGATTTTATCGAATATTCAGGATTAAAGCTGCGAGATTACGAATTTATTTGATTTGTCGAATACATTATGTCGGTTGCCACGTGAGTTTCAATAGTCGAATATAATTATGATTCTTCTGTCTCGTTTATTTGGGGGTCAGCAGACAATATTTCCTTCCTTACAAAAAGTATATTCGTAAATCAATGTTCGTCATAGAATTCTACTATTCTGTCTAGCTTTTGTATAATATATAGTAGTTGCTTAGTAACACTACTCGAGTAAAGTCTCAACCAAACAGCCACCTACTTCTAAGTAGCTTCACACCCTGAACTACATTCCGAAGGTCGCATCTCTTGTGTGGCATCAAAGCCAGCGGGGCATTGTCACAAGTCCTCTCCTCTTTGTGTTTATGTGAACAAAACGCTTTGTTCGGTGATGTCATTATTTTTCACTCTTTCACCCCTGACATGGCGACATTTTGGCGTAATTTCACGAATATTCCGCTAAAGGATTTTTAGGCGTTAAGGCGCTTACTCGGTCGGTTTATACTTTTTGGTTGATAGCATCTGTTAAGGTTTTTGTCACGAAAATTAGATGATTTTGGCTTCCATCTTCATAAATAGCGGTGAACATGTTTATTAAATTGAATCGGGACATAAATACAATTTTTAGCGCAGTGAAAGCTACATTGTAAAATTGCCAAGAATATTAACAAAAGTTAAAAAATTTAGGCTTGTTTAATGCAACAGCCCTCAATCAAGACCTAATAATGGAAATGAAACAACCAATTGATTTATTTCAATACCATTTCTAAAATATCCACCCTAAATTCAAAATCCAATATTAGTTCTGGGAATTGTTTCATTTCGACTGGTTTAACATAATTCGGAAATACCCAACTTTAAAACAATCGGAGTTGATTGAAATTCTACTTTCATTTTGTAAAAGGAAAATTAGGGAGTGCCCTAGGTGTTTTAAAATTATTTCGGCGAAGAGTAATGACGAGCCTAATTATGTTTCTGTTTAAGATAATGGGCTCATAAAAGGCTTTCAGAAATTTTATTCAGGGCGAGAAATATTTACTTAATAGAATATAATGAAAAAGGTTTTGCCTGCTCTGAAAAATTGCGCTTACTTTTGTTAGGATACATAATGTGTGGGTAATATGTTTTCATTAGGGAGCGCCGACGTATGTAGGAAAATAGGACATTGAACGGAAAAATACAGGTCGTCTGAAGGTCACATGAGATAAAATTACCAATCTCAAGGGACTTTTTTATTATTAATTATAAGCCTATATTGGGTTGATTGGGATGTGGAGGTCAGATAGGCAGTCGCTCCAAATTAATGACTGGTATCTGCATAGTCCAAAAATTCGAAGTCTTGTGACATCTACCAATCCGCACTGGGCCCGCGTGGTAGGTTATAGCCCATTCCCTCTCAAAGAGTGGAGGCCTAAGTCCCAGCGGTGAAAACATTAATAGGCTGATCATGATCTGCATTCTGCTGGAAGCCGACCCCAAAATACTTGGGAAAAAGCTAGGCCGATGATAAACCCTTATTGTCTGGATGCTGGACAAAGCCCCTCCCAAAAAGCATGCCAATTCTTTGTGCTTATCAAATTCAAACAATACCTTCAATATTGACATTTCGTAACGCTCCTCACACTTTCCAAGTACTCTATTGTTCGCAGATTCCAGAGTTTTCTAGAACTATCCTCAATTAAAAACACTTACATCTATACGAACAACTTTGTTCTCAACATTGCCTTTTGTTGCAAATGTTTTTTTTTACAATCTCGCTTTCCTTTGCTTTATTCTCACTACGTCTTTTATTTACTACTTGTAACTGTATTGTGGGCTTTGTTATTTGGTTCAAGGAAGTTGTTTGTTCTTCTTGGTTGAATTTTTAAGCCAATCAGAAAATACATTGTCCAAAATACTAGACTACGTGTTTTAGTATTATCAGATTATATCAAATATCGTGAGCAAACCACTGAGATATTTTCTTTTCGTCGGCATTTAAAGCGAGGTAAACAGGTGGCATAAGCTCTGCCAGCAGGTTAGGCACTATAGCACACGATGAAGAAGAGAGCCCGAATTCTCCCACTGCTGGGCATTGGACTCCCTTTTCTGGTGCCAAGCTCCACGTTCTTGTGCCAGTCTCATCCAGGTTTTTCCCCTTGATGCAACTATATCGTCTGTCCATCTCGCCATTCGGTGGCAGCCTTACTTCGCCTGCCATATCTATGCCTTGCCAGGTGTCCTGCTCAAATCCATTTAAGTTCCATAACGCGCTTTCCAATATCGGTAACCTTTGTACGTCATCGGATATCGAAGTTTGGAACTCGGTCTACCAGGTTTTATGCCTAGCATGGACCGCTCCATGGCTCTCTGTGCAACTCTTAGTCTGTACACAGCCTCCTGCGTGAGCGTCCATGTTTCAGCACCATAAGTCATTGTGGGCAGAATACACTGGTTATAGAGGCGGGACTTTAGACAGCTGAATTTCGGCTGACTTCAGAATGTCGTCCAATTTACTGAACGCGGCTCACCCAAGCTGTATTCTTCAGGATATCTCCCTTTGTTGATGCTCTTTGCCGAATGAAAGAACATTATTGTAAAAGGTTTGTTGTTAAAATATGTAGATACTATAATGAAATCATCCATCGGCACGATTTAGGTGACAAAAACAATGTTGGTACGTTAGAAATTATTTTGGTAAACCGACATTTTTTGGATACGACAAAACCTTTACCTTTCAAAATTCTACCCGTAAAAAAGGACGTATCAAAAGCTATAAATAAAAATCCGGCTTTTTGTTAGGAAACATCAATTAGTGCGAGGCGAACGAAAAATTCGATGGCCTTTGACATTCAGGTAACAATAGGTGATAGCGAGCGATATTAATTTGATATCGATCGCTAACAAATTGGACACTAATTGAAAGCGATAACCTGGTGCGGGGCGTGAGGGTTTTTGTCTTTTATATTTGAGTTTTAGAATGCTTTGAGTTTCTTGAATATAGGATCATGGGATTTATAGTATCCGCTTTGCTTAAATCGGGGCTGTTTATTTCTTTAAGAGAACACCCATGGGTACCTAATTCTTACCCTTCATGTAATTATAGGTAAAGATTCTAAAATGGTGTAGACCATAATCATCATCATCATCTGCTTAACCTTTGCCAAACCATGTTGAGGACTTCTTTCAGAACTATGGTGTTTTTTCTACTTTGCACAATTTATCAACCATTGCGCTCGATTTAATCTCATTGTCTTATAACTTTGATGTGATTCCAAAACTAGTCTTCAAAAAGGTCCACTGATAACCATTAAGCACGTTTACGCAATTGGACTCGTGAAGTCAAACGACCTAACGCCCCAGATCCTATCAGTTGCATCTAATTGCTGTAGAGGTGACAATTCACCCCCTTGGTCTGCAACACCATAACACTTAACAGTCTAAAATTTATCACCCTGTCAATTGCTCACTTAATTCCCCCACACGACTAAAACGGGGCAGATAAGGGCAAACACGAATTATATTAAGACGGTAATCAAATAAACGACGCAGAAATGGTACGTAACGCGGCGAGGTGAATGGGTTGAATTACGGTGAATAAGCTTGAATGGGGGTGAATAGAGACGTCGATAGCGAATAACTGGTGCTGGTGAAATGTCGCAGTGCGGAACGTTTTTGTCGCCATGGATTTAATATTTTTTTCTTGTAGGTTCGTGTTCAAGGCTTAACGTATGTGTCAGCTGAAAGTTAATAGGGGTTGGGGGGTTGAAAATTACGTTAGGATGAGACGTGACTGCGAAGCGAAGGACGACCGTTTGGCGGGTATTGTCTTGTAATTGTGATAAATAATTCAATCGTAAAATGAGGAATATTTACTTAGCATTGGGGCACAATTGAGGCTAAATGTAGTACAGTACCGCCGTTGTTACCTCTTGGTGAAATTATACACTACTAACGGCTTCGCCCTCATGGATGTCGAAAATATCACAAAACAACTTTCATCACTTAGGAGTTGAATTTCAGAAAATGTTACATACTTAAACCTTCTTCGAGAGCCACTCTATCTATTGGTGAGAACAGCATGAAAATTAGTGCAGTAATTTTTAAGTTTATCGCGAACAGACATATAGACAGATGTATCAGAGGACTTTGTTTTATAATTTGTAGTGATGTAACATTAGGTGGCTTTATCACAGGTTGCACTTCACACGTATCACGTCCATTATTTTCTCCTCATCGAGGAAAAATATTTAATCGCTAAAGTGTATTACGTTTAAAGCTTAGTTATTTATTGAACCAACAAAAAATGAGGCCAGAAGTAAGGAATTGTCCCTCCGTAATTTTATGTGCCCACAACACGCAATATTTTACTTAACCACGAAGCACGAATATTAAGAATGAGGAAAGTTATTTACGTAACTACTTATATACGAAAACAGGAAAATAAACTGGTTGTATGTCAGGTACAAATATTGTCGTCTCACGGGAAGAATGGGATTAATAATGAGAAGTGCAATAAATCAAATGGCTTAGCTGACTTAAGCAGTGTGTTCAGTAATAACTATTTATCGGTGGAAGAAATAAGGAGACGAAAATGTCTTGAAAAATTATTGTCTTAGATGTAGATTCTACACTACACAGCATTAACTTTAGTTAATCATAACAATAAAAACTAAAACAATGACCATTTTACCCGACTACGGCGAAGCACAAAAAGAGGGTAATTTTTGTTTTGTTCTTAAATAACCTTGTACCACACTAGGAAATTCTCCTGTGTCGTGGGTGCGCTTACGAACATTTTAACTCACACATATACAAACAAACGCAGACCCGAAAATGCTATCTGTAGGCCATACAAGTATTTCTTCCGTGCGGGGATCGGTCCCGCGACACAAAGCGCAGCAGTCGAATCTCTCCGCCACTGCGCCAAACGTGCGGTCTTCGACCATTAATGACGGAAATAAGTAAGTTACAATTATTTTCTACAAAATGGGTTCGCTCTACACCACGATCTCTTCTTAAGGCAAACGATGGATAACATTCTGACAACTCATCCAATAGATAAGCTAGTGAAAAAGGACTATAGGTACACCTCGACCAAATACTTTTCGCAAGAAGAAAATTATATATATTATGTCTCTTCTACTAAATCTACAAATATTTATTTTTCTTACAAGTTTTTTTTTTTGTCTCGTTGACCCAGTTGCAATAGTCTTAAGCATGACGTTGTGTGTTCGACTTGCGGGTAAGGTATAATTTTTTTTTATATGGGGCTACGGGTTGTTCGCAAGAGATACCGCGGCGTCAACGTAAAGGGCTAAGAAGGAACATGGGTGGTTTTTAGTCAATAGAAGTCCACTCCCTTTCGCTCTGCCCAAGAGTAGGAGGGGGGGTTATTTGATGTATACAAATACAAATACAAATACAAATACAAATACAAATAATTTATTTTCATTCACAAGTTATGTACTACATCTAGTGTTAGAAGTAACCTTTTAGACAAAAAAAATGCCTGTGTTAGGTCACTTCGCTCTTCCGAAACTTTAAGTTACGTGGTGTACCAACAATTTTAGACCTTATTTTCTAATGAAAACATTTCAAAGTAACAATAACAAAAAATATATAAAAATGTAAAAAAATATGCTAATTTTGAAACTACACAATTAAAAGTAATTACCAACAACAAACTGTGTAATTTCTTTGCTAATTATAATCATAAATTATACATGTATATGGAAAACCAGTAGTTGTGTGCATGTATTGTGGTAGATGATATAATTAGGTGGGGTGTATTCTGTGATGTATGTGTTTGTGTGAGTGGGGTGTGTTGTGAGATGTATGTGTGTGTGAATGAGAAGTGTGTGTTTGTGTGAGTGAGTGGTTGGTTGATGACAGAGTTACGATGCATGTTGCAAGAGGGCCTCGGTTTCCTCATATGTAAGTTGTTTAATCCATTCAGTTACATTTTTTTTGCATTCATACATTTTTTTGGTGTATAAATGTAGTTCCTTATTTAATTTGTTGTACAGGTGAGATGCACGTCTATCATACTGCATACTACAGAAATTGGTTTTAGTTTGTGGAATATTCGCCACAAGGTCTTTCCTCCTCCTTGTTAGATTGCTAGCATCATAAGGCAGTGTCTTGTGTTTTTTCAAAACAATTTGAGCAATATACAGTTTTCTCACTGAAAGCAGCTCACTAATCTGATATAGCCTATGAGTAGGGTACCTTGTTTTCTTAAAATGCATAATTTTGATCAAAGCTCTTTGAGCTCGTTCTACTTGTATAAATTTGGTCTTAGCTGCACCTCCCCAGACAGGAATACAATACACCAATACAGATTGTACCAAGGCGACATAAATTTCCTTTAAAATGTTTCTAGAGGAGTCATTGCTATTTGTAGCCCTAGATGGAACAATGTGTCTTAGTGTCTTGAATATCCAACTCAAATTTCTAACCCTTTTTACGACTTGTTCGAGATGGGGGTACCAGGATAAATTCTGGTCAAGAATAACACCTAAGTATTTTGTCTGTGAGACCTTAGCTATACTGGGACACGGACAGTATTGGGTTTGAGGGTCGCCACATACGTGAACTTTGATAATAAAGTCATTTTTAGGTTGTGTACGATTGTTGATGGTAAAGCAAATGTAATTTGTTTTTGAGGTGTTCAGAGTGAGTAAGTTGTTATTTAACCATTTACTAATTTGGGCCATACCTGTGGAGGCACTTTTGTTAACGTCATCCCAAGATTTTCCATGAAATACAATAGCTGTGTCATCAGCATATGAGAAGACTTTAGCGTTATATAAATTCATTTTACACAAGTCATTTATGTATACTAAGAATAAGGTGGGACCCAAAACGCTACCCTGAGGCACGCCATACGACACCGTTGCATCATCACTACTGTATTGTCCCAGCCTTACCCTCTGCTTCCTATTTGAAAGATAGTCCTTCAGAAGATCGAGTGAAGTTCCTCTTACTCCCATCCTTTCAAGCTTGCTCACCAAGAGTGGGACAGAGACGGTGTCAAATGCCTTTTTAAGGTCTAAGAAGATGGTCAGACATTTGTCCCCATTATCAAGATTATTACTTATAAGTGAGCTAAGAGCAGTTACAGCATCTTCAGTGGATATATTTTGTCTAAAACCATATTGCGTCGGGGATAGTAGATTAAATGTATTTAGATATTTAAGAAGCCTAATGTTTAGTAGTTTTTCTAGTATTTTGGAAATAGCTGGAAGGACAGATATGGGTCTGTAATTGTTGACATCGTCTCTGTCCCCACCCTTGTGGACCGGAGTTATGGTCGATTGTTTAAGAGGGCCTGGAAAGATGCCGTCTCTAAAGCAGAGGTTTGTCAGATGAGTAATAATCGGGACACACTCCTTGCTTATGAATTTTAAAAATCTTGTCGTAATATTATCACAGCCAGAAGCACTATCTGACTTTAGGTGCATCAAAGTTCTTTCCACTTCATTGTGGTCAGTGTCCAGAAGTACAAAAGAATTGACTTGTGCTGAAAGTGGGTGAGCTGAGTGGTCATTATTATTTAAGATTGGCTGTATTTGCTGGGCGAGTTGTTTACCGATATTCACAAAGAAATTGTTAACGTAATTTGCCGATTCAATGGGGGAGGGTTTATTATTTATCAGCTCGATGTTTTCACTTTTAGATTTGTTACTGTACGTTATGGTTTTAATGTTTTTCCAAAGTAATTTGCTGTTTGAGATTGAGTTTGCAAGTAAATCCCTATCGTATTTTCTTTAAAGTTTTTTAGTGAGGTTGTTGCAGTGATTTCTGTACCGGTTGTACGTAATTTTAAGTATTTCATTGTGTGGGTCAATCTTAGTTTTTTTTTGTAGTTTATTGCGATTGTTTATGCAACGTAGTATACCAGGGGTAACCCAGGGTTTAATAATGCGTTTACTGCAGGGGATTTTCGTATGAGTAGTGTTTAGATTAATAGCTTCAGAGAGCTTCATAATGAGTAGGTCAGTCAGTAGTTTAGGGTCATCACAAAATAGTAATTCTGCTAGGTTCTGCTGCTGAATATGTATAAGAGCTTCTTCAAAATTTAAGGTAGTTTTAGACTTATTTTTAACTTGTGTATGTTTTTGTTTGTTTGCGAAGTGACATAAGTGTAGTGTAGTGATCAGTAATAGTAGTGTGTAGGATGGCAATAGATGCGGAGACCTTTTTTTTATTAATCTTTAGCATAAAGTGGTCCAGGCAGCTTCTCTCTCTGGTGGGAAGTGTATGCCCTGGGAGTATGCCATGCAATGACAGCATATTTAAGTAGTTTACTCTGTTTTTTAATTCTTGAGATGTTTCCGTGTTTTTAGTTCTAATATTGATGTTAATGTCTCCTGCTATTATTATGTTTTTTTGTGATGTCAAAGTGTCTAGGTGAGTACTAAGAGAGTCAACAAAGTTCTCAGTTTTAGAGTGCGATGGAGAGCGGTAAATACCTAATATATGGTAATTAAGTATGTCGAGCTGAAGACAGGATGCTTCAGCTAACTTTATCTCTCGGACTTTGTGTTTTAATGTGTTCTTGACATAGACGATAACCCCATCATTTTGGTTTATGTGGCGAGTTGAGGCATGACAGAGATAATTTTTTAGCTGAGGAATAGGCTTATTATGACTCAATCTGCATTCTGTAAGAATTATAATATCAGTTTCAAACTTGAGAGTAGATAAATGGAGCGCAAAATCATCAAAATTACAGTAAACGCTTCTTATGTTTTGTGCAATAATAGTGAGGTCATTTTTTCCTATTAAGATGTGCTTAGATATCTCAAAGGATTCACATTCGATAGAACGCGCAATTTCGATATTGTCTAATTCATTTAGTGTTTGTAATGTATCACCCATTTTTAATGAAATACGGCAGAATAAACGTTAACCTTGTACCACACTAGGAAATGACATCCTCCAAAAAAAAAAGTATTATAATAATTATATTAGCATTTTCCATTTGGTAATTTCAGTACATAAGTCACAAAGTCTGGGTTTGTGCCCAGTTGTGGCAATAAACCCGCCTGCTATTACATGGGACTTCAACATCTGACAAAATATGGATTGTTATATTTGGTACACCCACATAATGAGATTGGTTTCAATCACAAAAAAAAGATCTTGTGAAGTATGTTTAATTAGTCTGTTTTAAAAAAAAATAGTTTATTCAGTTACTCGACATAAACATTATGTCTATTGACTACTACCAAGTATGGCCGTTAAAATTAATATTCTTCCAACGAAATTAAAGGATGTTAATTCTTCCTTCTTGGTACCAAGTTGCAGAATAACGTTTTGAGTTTTATGTTCTGTGTTGCGACGAACATTTTGCTGGTTTTCGACGTCAAATACAGGATACAGAACGCAAGATAGATTTTTTGCAGCTATACCACAACACGCTTAAATAAAACCTAATATTCAAATCTGCCGACTGATTTAAGGACACTATAAGTTACTCGATCAATTAAATTTTGCCTCCTTCATACTGCTTACGACACTTACTGAATGAAGTATTAATAGTACTTAAATTATATTAGGTGGTCTAGAGCAAAGTGTCTGAGTAAATCTCGTGGATGTCTAACTTTTGGCGCTCATAGTATGAACTCAGTCTACATATCTACATCAGAAGTGTTCACTACTCAATCCTTTGGGGTCTTATAAACTGTGACGGATTACTTAAAATGATTGAAGAGTAAAATAGACTGTTGGGTTTTTCAAGGTATTTCTTTCTAGTTTTTAAGGCGTTTTTGCTGGTATTTTTAACTTAAACATAACTGGCGAAACATAAATGTGTAAGTCTGATTTACACTCTCAGTGAGACTTTTGGGGTATACTGGGAATGTAAATCAGACTTACTTGAATCCTAAAATCATAACAACAAGAGATAGGCCTTTTGGCCTCGTACGGGACTTATTTAAATTCTGAATTATTTTTTTGTTTTTAAGTTTTCTCTTGTTTTCGTTCTGTAAATTTTTATTTTATTATTTATTTCTTGACCTGTGTGAGACCAATAAATATTTTTTTCTTTCTTTCTTGGCCCAAGCCTTCGAAGATTATAGGAGTTAAGTTCACAACTATTTTCTAAATAACCAAACTAACAAGAACCCTTCTTTACAGGCGAACGTCTCATCCAGTTCGCGTCCGAGAACCTGGTGACAGAGATCCTGATTCACCCACAGATGAACACGCTGATGCAGTGCATGCGCAACCTGCTCAGCTCCTTTACACGACACAGGCACCTTGTGCACGCCGGATATACATTCGCTGGGAACGGCTCCTGGATCATGCAGGTAAAGAAGATATAATAAGTCCTTTATTCACATTTGTTACATATAATTTTCATTTTATTCTGTAATTCTTTAAAACAATCTAAGAACCTTTGAAAATATAATAAATAGTAGCCCAATGTTATCTGGAACCTTCTAACAATACGAGTCGTGTCCAGAAGTACTGCATTCTGAATCAAGCACTTGAACGAGCTACCTAACGAAAGCCTCTTCAGTTGATGGTCGAGGCTCTTGGCTATTAAACCATTTCGCTGAAACACATAGTCATAGTCAGGACAATGATCCATGAGATCACACTCGACTTGTCGAGCTACTAAAATTCCAAGACATTTTTCTTCAACGAAACCGCACTGGGCCCGCGTAGTGGTCAACATCCTCAAGATGGGAGGCGGTCCGTGTCCCAGTAGGGAACGTTTGTAGCTGATTTTATCTAAACATTTGATTTATGAATAAGTTAATGGTAAAATCAGAATTATAAATATGCTATTAAATAATTGAGACAACCGCGTCACTGTAACATTAAAAGCGTAGAGTATATGTAACTACATGAAAACTTAGACTGACTTACTAAATTTTGAAGGCCCAACAAATAGTTCCCTCACAAACACACACATAAAACCAACATAACTAAAACGAATAAACCAAAGACTAAACTAAATCAACATATGAATAATAAAAGCTACCAACCCACAAGCCGAAGTTGGGACAGAAATTAACGTATTTACGTCACCAATCAACGAATCCGAATCAAAATGAGACGCCATTTTGCGACAAATTAAGGTACATTATCAAGGGAACGTCTGTAATGTAATAGAATACACTGCTCCCATTACGTTTGACTAAATTGGAATTGAAAATGTACTGAGGATAATTCGGAGTTCGGTTAAATTCGAAGGAGGTTTATTAGCTTACAAACCTTTATTTATTCATGAGGATTTTGTTGGCGTGGTCGCGTGGGTAAGACTAGCAGCTGTTGCCATCATGGTTGTAATTAAATCGTTTTAGAAGTTGCCTTGTAAGAAATGTTAAATATAAAATTAAATAAGTATTTTATATATTCTGTACCCTGCTCTTAAGTACCAACTTGCTAAATACGCTTATTAATATGTTTTATGCCATTGATAGTTTAGTTAAAGAATTGAAAGGGCATGAATAAAAATAAATGACTGTAAGTTGATTTTTGATACCAAAAAAAATGTAAGTAAGTCTGTTTAACATTGCAAGTTTTATAATTGAAAGCATAAGTATTTACTTATTTATTTTCAGTCTCATTCAAAATATTTCCTGAATATTGTTAATTTCAGAAGTTTCATTCAAGTGAATTAAGCAGTCTTACTAATTAGCGTAAATATTTTGTAATACGTTACAGTTACTTGACGCAACTATTTGGTTTATTTACTATTTTACAAAGTATGGCCGTTACAATTAGTATCCTTCTAGAGCTTAAAGGATATTAATTCTTCCTTCTTGGTAGCAAGTTGCAGAATAGCGTTTTGCGTTCTACGTTCTGTGTTCCAACTGTCAAGTATGTGGTTTCGGTTGTCAAATACAGGATACGGAACCCAAGATGCATTTTTGCAGGTATACCGCGTAATCTCTGAAATACTAAAATACAACCTAATATTTTTATCTGCCGACAGATTTAAAGGCAATAAAGTTACCCAATCAATAAAATATTGTCTCATTCATACTGCTTACGACTGAATGAAGTACTAATAGTACTTGTAATTAATATTAGGTGGCCTAGATCAAAGTGCCTGAGTAAATCTCGTGAACGTTTGAGTTTTGGCGTTCATAGTACGACTCAGTCTACATTCTTTTAACCCTTTAAAATCGAATACTTGTTTTTTATCAGAAGTTTTTACTAGGTACTCAATCAGTTTGGGTCTTAAGTGGACTGCAATTTGTTGTAAGTGTATTTTGTTTTTAATATCCTGGTAAATAAAGATATTTTTAAATATGAAAAAAAAAATTGAGGAGTGAAATATAGTATTGGGTTTTTAAGAGTATTTTTTTAGTTTTCAAGGTGTTTTCAAGAAAATGAAATGTCTTCGATTAAAATCTTTAAGTTTCATCATTAGAATAAAAATAAAAGATAAAATAAAATGAAGTATGGTCCAACTTTGACAAAGGCCTCCTTCATTTCTTTCCACTCGGCAACCAATCGGATACAAGACAAATCACTTAGCGCCATCTCGCGGCAAAATTGTTACCAAGCAACTCCATGGAAGCTGATATGGGTATGGGTACAATCACGAGCACTAATATGTATTCATATAGCAAAATTGAAAAACTATGATTTTGTGTGTGTATCAATATTATACTCATTTACAGAACCCGGCGCGTGTTCTTACTTCTCACCGAGAATATCCCCTTTTTTTTTTTTTTTTTTTTTTTTTTTGGTGGGTGTAAAATCATCGAATAACCCCTCCCGCTCTTGGGCAGAGCGAAAGGGAGTGTCAGACTTCTACTGACTAAAAACCACCCATGTTCCTTCTTCGCCCTCTATGTCGAGGCCGCGATAACCGTTGGACTACCCGCGGCCGCCGAGAATATCCCCCTACCCTAAAAATAATAATAATTTCTACTTTGAGATAAGATCTATTTCGTAACAGTATCACTTCCAATATACCTTTGTGTGTGAAAATGTAAAACTTTAATCAATAAAGTAGGTCAAAATCACATTCAAAAGTAGCTGCGTATATCCTACTAATATAATATTATAAACGCGAAAGTTTGTAAGTATGTATGTATGATTGGATGGATGTTTGTTATTCTTTCACGTAAAAACTACTGAACGGATTTGAATAAAATATGGTACACAGATAGTTTTTAACCTAGATTAACACATAGGACAATTTTTATGCCGATTTTATCTTCCCGTGGGATAACTTTCGAGTTGTAGCGGGCGAAGCCGCTGGCAATACCTAGTTATACATATTGGTGCTTGTCCTGTGGCTTTTTTTTTTTTTGTTGGGTGTAAAATCATCGAATAACCCCTCCCGCTCTTGGGCAGAGCGAAAGGGAGTGTCAGACTTCTACTGACTAAAAACCACCCATGTTCCTTCTTCGCCCTCTATGTCGAGGCCGCGATAACCGGTGGACTACCCGCGGCCCGTGGCTCAAGTTTCAAGAAAATTAAAGTTAGATTAACTCAACAGTATTATTCAGAATGTAAATTGATGACGAACTAAAAAAGCCTATCTTAAAACAATTTAGATAAAGTCGAACTTATATAATACTGTATAACTATAGGGAGCAAATTTCTTCTCTTCCAAAGTAATTTAATATCGCTGTTATTTGAACTCTCAAGTTTCTTAATTGGATAAAGTTTTTATTTATTTTTCGCGGTACAAAATGTAACAGATGAAAAACAAAATCCGTAGAACTTAAGATTAAATAAATATATTCGTTGTGTTGTTGTTGTTGGGAACAATCCTGCAAAAGTATTGTGTTATAGAAATTTGCTTCGGATTTAATTATTACCCTCCTTTTGGGCTTCGCTGCAGTCGGGAAAAAAGGTGTTAAAGAATTGACAAATACTTAGCACAAAACTTAATACGCTTTTTTTGTAAAAGCTGTCTACACTTATTCTATTGAAAACCTTGGCTGGGTATTACACGTCACACGAATAGATATATTTGCAGGAGAACAGCGTTCAAGACAAAAAGGATATTTTCATTTACTCCAAAGTATACTCCAGCTGCATTGAACACTCGTATTTGATTAGTTTTCTGTCACACTATCCTGGATTTAAAGTTTATACCTGGACGTAGCTGCAAAACTACTCCATTTGATTTAGAACGAAAATACGAAACTGATTCGAATTTCAATTTATTTCGACAGAATTTTTTTTCATTCTGTATTTCAACTTAAAATAACGAATTTTGGAATAGATTTTCGAACGCGTTAAAGCTGGTTCTTTCGCCAGCGTGTTATGAATGGACGTGAACACGTGAGTGACATTTCCCTGCAAGCGTCGACGGAAATTAAAACTACAGGCAAACGTTGAACAGGATTTCATAGCTACATATTATAGGATTGCGTCGTGATGAAAGATGCGGATAAATCTTGATATTCTTAATAAATTAATATGTGAAAACGATAAACGTACGAATAAATACTAAAATGTATTCTATCATCGAAAATGTCTGATATTTAGAAATATCTCTGGAATTTTGATTTGTGCTGGCTTTGACAATAAACTCGCCGTAATTGTATGTTTGAATAAAAATATCCTACGTTTGCCAAATCTGCCTCATTGAAACGACATAACAGTCAATTAATATCAAACATACTTTGACATGAACTGTTACAAATTATATCAAAATCGAACGACATCAAATCAAAGCTTAATTATCAAACTTTTAATAAATTTCAAAAGAAATTCTGTAAATTAAAATTGAAAGAACAAAAACATTAAAAACAATATCGAAAACGGTACTCGCTGAAAATTAATTTATTCTCAGTATATTGACATGGCGTTCAAATAATTTTAATTAAGCTCGGATAATGAAGCTTAAAAAGCGAAGCTACAAGCTGCACGGTAATTAAATAAGCGTGGACCGTAAAAACGTTGGCTTTGGAACAATCGCCATTGTACCTCAGTGAAAAAGTGTGATCCCTTTGTTGAAAGAATGGTTTATTTAACTGTATGTAAATAGGAATACTGAGGATTATGAGTGTTGGAGGATTTTGTAGAATATGCAAGCTAGAGAAAGAACAAACAAACGAAACTAAAACGATGATATAGCAAGAGAGAAGGTGTCATATGAGATTTCGAGAAATAGTGAAGTAAGGAAGAAATATCTTCTTGTTCCATACTTCTGCTGCTGCGCCGACCCTAAATGAATTGAGATAAAGACAAGAGAATGATAATGAAGGAGATGTTAGTGTGTGAGGCTGTGGAGATAATGAAACCGGTAGATATTATTATTAACTACCGAAATAAAAATCGCTGGTTCTTGGTAGTGAAAACAAAAGTGTAATAAGTCCATCAGAAATACATAAACAATAAGTATCAAAAAATAGACAAAAGGTATAAAAAAGAGGCTTCAAAACATAAAGCCTAGGGCAGACTTGCACAATTATAGTTGTATGATATAAAAAAAACTGCTAATTAAAATAACTGCATTGAGGCATTACTGATACCCCGGCCCTGGTGCAAGCCATGGTCCGGGGCGAGGAGGAATGGGACGCCGTCGCCTCCTTCTGCGAAGCAGTGATGCTTAGCGAAAGAGGTGGCGGAACGCGAGAGGGAGAGAACCTCTCGGGGGTCCCGCGATGACCTCCGGCCACCGTAGACGCGGGCCTGTGGACGGTGAGTGATGGGCTAACTCGCCGTCCGTCCGTCTCACGACAAAAACAGGCCGTGTCGACGGCGCGTTCGTGTTCCACGCGCGCCTCAAAGAGATGTCAGCAACATGGGAGGGGCCCGAAGGGCCGACGCCTGTCGGGGCCGCGGGTAGTCCACCGGTTATCGCGGCCTCGACATAGAGGGCGAAGAAGGAACATGGGTGGTTTTTAGTCAGTAGAAGTCTGACACTCCCTTTCGCTCTGCCCAAGAGCAGGAGGGGTTATTCGATGATTTTACACCCACCAAAAAAAAAATAAAAGGCATTACTGATATGTGGCAATCGCTCTCACAGCATTTAGTATAGACTTTCAAAAACATTGAAAATCACGGACAAATATAAGTCAGGGCCCATTAATATAAATGAAAACATTTTTCATTTGCTCCACAAAAAACTAATCAATGCCGATATACATTCATACATAATTATACAAACTCACGCCCTTTTCTGATGCCGATATTTTTCTCCCAAAACACACCACTTACATCTCTGTAGCAAGAGATATCGATACTAATGACCCGTGTTAGATACACAACACGCTTGATGGATGGTTCGCTAACTGCTTAAACTGATCTCTCGAATACTAATGGGACCTTACCTCAGGCTAGTGGTATATTCGGCTGCGGGTTGTTGTAAGAGATATCGCGGCCTCGACATAAAAGGCCTAAGAAGGAACATGGGTGGTTTTTAGTCAGTAGAAGTCTGACACTCCCTTTCGCTCTGCCCAAAAGCGGGAGGGGTTATTTGGTTGTTGATGTCATGTTAACCTGAATCAAATCTAAATAAAATCAAAAATCCCTTAATAAAACATCATCTTTATTGTGTCATTGGTCTTGTGATCGAAAGGACGCGATTTCGTGTTACCCTTACTAGAATTGTTGCAACGACCCGATTTCTTATACTCTGGCTTTGTATTGTTTCTTACGGTGAATCACTAACTCCTGAGACACAGGCACATACACCTAGTTTAGGAGTCAGAGAATTAAAATTATTGTAACCTAGTTTATAAGCCTTATTTAGCTCTTTTTTTTTGTTATTGTACTGTGATGGCTTTTGGTGAAATAAAGAATTTATTTATTAATTAATTATCCGTACCGTATGATGTAGTTATTCGAAAGTATTCCTGGAACGCGAAGAGCATTAGAAGGAACACGGATGGGTTTTACAGTTTCTTCTGCTTCGCCCAGAACGGGAGGTGTCATTTGATGATTTTCCATCCCGAAAAAAGGGTTTTGACGTTGTACTAATATCTTACACTTGCATATTTTTACTGTATCATGTACCATTTATCTTTTAATACGTTGATCTTATTAACTCGTATCCCCTTGTTACAGGACGGGACCTTTTCCCTAGCTGACTTCACTGATGCTTACCAAGAGAACGAAGTTCAGCGCGTGATCCGCGCTTACGAGAACTCGATCTCCATTGATGTCCACTGCTCGACTAGCGGTGGCGGAGAATGGGCCAAGCTCCCTGAGATGCCCTTCGTCAAATATTGCAAGATTAGGGTCAACCCTACTGATATACTCGACTCTGGCTCTCAAGCCATCAAGGATTTTATTGGTAAGTGTTTACTTTATTTGTTTATTTTGAAAGGCAGCTAATCATGACCATGATTCAACGTGGCTGGATATACAGACAAAGCTATTTGTATTGTATCGGGCTACATACAAAACTCACTTAATATTTTACAGTATAAACAACTTTTACTATAGAACCAACTCTTAAAATATGAACAGTTACGATTTTAATCCCATTAGTATTACACTTTATAGAACAGGATATTACTATTCATATTTCAGTATTATATGTATAAGTATTTCCTATAAATATTTTACATAATAACCCCTGTGTATTATTCATTCTTAAAATCAAATCCAAATCAAAAGTCATTTATTCAAATTCAAATTCAAATATTTTATTTCAGATAAACATATCATTTATATCATTTATATCATTTATTCAAACTAGGCTGATAAAACAGCACTTTTTAAACGTCAAAATTTATTTACAAGAGACAGTCGCCCAAAGCGACACTTCCTAGAGTTTTATCTAGGACGAAGAAGTGGTGTAACAAAGTCCCCAGCAACACATCTGTCTGTTAGGTTAGAATCAAATCCAATAAAGATGTCCAATTTCCAGGATAAGGATAGAATCTGTCCAATTACAGTATTCGGTCACTCGGAAACCTCAATCCAAAGATGGACGGGAATAGGCGGAGTCAAATTGAATTTATGGTTTAATATGGCATTGGATTATAACTAGGATGGTCCTACTTCTTGAAATTATTAGGTTAGCTTCGACGAGAAATTGTTGATAGATCAGATACGAATAAAACTGTTCCTTTTTTGAAGGCTGAATATGCACGTTTTCAGAAAATATTTTATCAACAACAAGCAAGAATTCTGCTATGAATATTAGCATTTTAATAATAATTGCTTCTTCTGACAAATAATAATAATAATAATAATATTCCACAACTATCACACAACGCCATCTAGTCCCAAGCTAAGCAGAGCTTGTGTTATGGGTACTAGACAACTGATAAATATACTTATATATTTCTAAATACATACATATTATTATTATAGATAAATTACACCCAGACACAGAACAAATGATAAAACAAATAAATATTAAACGGATCAAAATTAATATCCCTTGTATTTTCTATATTATACAACCAACTGTATAAACAAGACAGAACACAACTTAGTTTAAAATTCTTTAATCACTAATTCGCTCAACATAAGCTAATAACGTCATCCTAATTCTTTAATCACTAATTCGCTCAACATAAGCTAATAACGTCATCCTAATTCTTATTCTATATCAATTCCACGATAAATAGGTATTTATCTGCTGACTATAATTGGAGTAAATCCAGTGTGATTACTAAATCAATATGTTTGTATTAAGTCTAATCCCGTCTCGTTAGTAGACGCGACACACTCTATAATGATGTTAGTCTCTAGAGTTATCTTAATTAAGTGCTATGTACCGTCGAAACAAGGTATTAAGGCAAGGTATTAAGTATGCAGCCAGTAAACTTGTTTTTACTTTCAAGATTACACAGATATATTTTGACGGCACGGTTGGCGCAGTGGCTCAAGCAATGGATTGCTGCGCTGCGTGTCGCGGGTTCGATTCCCGCACGGAACAAATATATGTATGACCTACAGATAGTTGTTCCGGGTCTGGGTATTTGTGTATGTGAGTTTAAATGTTTGTGAACGCACCCACGATACAGGAGAAATTCCTAGTGTTTTAAAAATAAAAAAATAAAATAAAATAAAATGTATTTAGAGACTGTTGTCAAAACATACAGCATTTGAAATTAGTCGCTTAATGTCAAACGCTTTATTAAACAAAAGTGCCATCAATATTGTCAGTCTCCTAGAATTTTAAGGATTTCTGCGTGTGTACCAAATATCTTGTTCGACTGTACTTAATGAAGCTGTTTGCTTTGTCAGTGTATGGTTATTATAGTAGATAGCGTCGCAAAATATCTTGTTCGACTGTACTTAATGAAGCTGTTTGCTTTGTCAGTGTATGGTTATTATAGTAGATAGCGTCGCAAAATATCTTGTTCGACTGTACTTAATGAAGCTGTTTGCTTTGTCAGTGTATGGTTATTATAGTAGATAGCGTCGCAAAATATCTTGTTCGACTGTACTTAATGAAGCTGTTTGCTTTGTCAGTGTATGGTTATTATAGTAGATAGCGTCGCAAAATATCTTGTTCGACTGTACTTAATGAAGCTGTTTGCTTTGTCAGTGTATGGTTATTATAGTAGATAGCGTCGCAAAATATCTTGTTCGACTGTACTTAATGAAGCTGTTTGCTTTGTCAGTGTATGGTTATTATAGTAGATAGCGTCGCAAAATATCTTGTTCGACTGTACTTAATGAAGCTGTTTGCTTTGTCAGTGTATGGTTATTATAGTAGATAGCGTCGCAATATTGCGTTGTATATTGCGATGCCTCGGTACCTGGCAGTGCTACTAGATGTTATTATAGTCTTCCCCAAGGATGTTATTAGATGGGCTGCGGGTTGTTCACAAGTTACCGCGGCCTCGACATATAGGGCTAAGAAGGAACATGGGTGGTTTTAAGTCAGTAGAAGTCTGACACTCCCTTTTACTCTGCCCAAGAGCGGGAGGGGTTATTTGATGATTTTCTACCCGCCAAAAAAAGGATGTTATTAGATACAGATAGGTGCAGGTACCTGCGTCAGTATTGACAAGTTCCTTTTCTATCAGTAAATTATGCAAGCCAGATATCACCAATATAAACTTTTTTATCATATTTTTTATTACATAACATTGTTGACTGTCTCGTCGGTCTAATGGTCACAATCGAGACTGTAGAGCATAATGGTGGTAAATGGTTCCTATGTTGTCCCAAATAAAGAAAAATATTATTATCATTTCCTTTATTTATTTATTCACATAAAATTTACATTTTTAAATATTTCATATAAAACTCATAAAAAAACATTTAAAAAAATAAAAAATAGTCGTCCACCGGCGACGGGAGCAGGGTCCAAGCTATTATATATTATTATTATAATGTCCTCTTTTTTTGGCGGGTGAGAAATCATCAAATAACCTCTCCCGCTCTCGGGCAGGTCAAAAGGGAGTGTCAGACTTCTACTAACTAAAAACCACCCACGTTCCTTCTTGGCCATTTATTTCGAGGCCGCGGTATCTGTTGCGAACAACCCGCAGCCCCGACGGGAACAACCCGCAGCCCCGACGGGAACAATCCGCAGCCCCGACGGGAGGGATCATAAGGTCCTGGGTTCAATTCCCGGGTAGGGCAAAGTGATAATGGGTTTTATATCAGGTATTTGGATTTGTGCCCAGTTGATGGCAATAGGCTCGTGGTATTACATTGGACTTAAACCAAACTGGCAAAATATGGGTGTACTATTAGGAATCCTTTTACCTAACTCTTCAAGGATAGGGTAGTTATAAAAAAAAATTAGTCCGTCATGTAGATTACCAAAAAATATTGGACACGTATTTTTTCATTTTACACGTAAGCAAACAATGAAGACGAGATAGTGCTTTGAAAACTCGTATGACGTCATACTAACGACATTATTATGTCAAGTTTTAGCGGTCAGTGACGTCATCTACCACCTCTTTAATCAATATTTTTCGATAATCTAACAGACGGACTAATTAGAATCACATTTTTTTAAATCAGTTATCATCATTATTACCAGTGTGATGTTATGTTATCTTATAAGCCGATAATATCGACTCCAGTTTAAAATCAGGATCGAACTTCGTACCCAGAAAACAATAACCCCACCTACTCCTTCTACACAAAACTGCAATTAATAATCCGGTAATGACTAACCATGAAACTTCCCAACTGGAACTTTCAAACTCGTGCTATTTGGCTTTTGCACAAAGTTGTGCAACAACTCGCACAGTTTGTGGCATTCGCAGCGCACTAACGATGTCGCTTGTGAGAGGAGCTGGGTTACTGACACGTGTATAGTGTAGGGTCACCTGCTTTGAGGGTAGGATAGTCGCGGAATATTTGTAATGAGTGGTGAGGGAGACGAAATGTTTAAAGTGATATCTACTTTAAAATGTTTAAAATACAATATAACATGTATAACAATACCTGAAGGTTTAGACAAAGGTGTGCCTAATAACACCTGCACCTACATTTCACCACTTTTGTTTAAGTTTCATGAAAAAGGGGGTCGGTAGGGCTTTTTTACAAATAAGTTCCTTAGACTAAGAGCTATGTAACAATTTCACTTATAAAAGAATATAAATAATTGCCTTTAATTTCAGTGTCAACATTAGTTTCAATTATTTAGTGTTATTGCGTAGTAGGAGATATTTTGTAAGAGAATTATAAAAGATTAACAAAACATCTCCTCCAAGTAGTGTCACTTATTTAAATTAATTAATTAAACAAAATAACACTCGGAAATTAACCTTATAATTACTAGATTTTGAAGCGAAGTCCTTTTGACTAGCACTGAGAGAAAAAACCCAAGTGTCTAATATAATGCTCTAGTCCACTAAACCTAAAATCCTGTATAAAAAACAAAGCAAATTTTTGCTCTAACGCCTTTAATATTAACTGAATTACCTCTCTTACAGTAAATTAAATTTAGTAAGCAGGTTTGAAGTGTTAACGTTAGGTGTCTGAGTGTTAACTTTGTCGGCGCCGCTTACAAAGGAGGTTAATCCTTGTAAATATTTAACGAAAGATTCCCTTACTCAACACTGAGGGATCTTGTTGCGAACGGATTGATTCTATATTTCTGGAGATATTTGATTATTTTTGCTATTTTTTCCTCTGGTTGGTAAAAAGCGGGTTGTTTAGACATATATTAAGTGAACAATAAATCAATTCAACTAATAAGACAGCATTCTTTTGGAATCTACGCAAAGCTTAAACTATTCAAAACTCCAACATCTTTGAAAATAACTTGCGAACGGCTGTCTCAACAATTTTCCTGAAACAATGGTTACCCTATAATTTAACGTTCACAATGCTGGCAATGACAAGCGGTTTATAAACGGCAAGCAAATCAGCGTAGCGCCGTAGACAAGTGCTACGAGTTGCTACGCCGTAGGCCCCTACGGCGTAGCAACAGCTTGTTTGTTGTTTAATTACTAGAAATTGACTTATTTATTAATTAGTTATTTATAATTATTATTTGAGAATATGTGTGTATTATATACATAGAAAATAGAAAATAGCATTTTTAAAGTTCAAATAAATTGTACGATACGGATTTTCCATACACATATTCCCATAAAGTTAATAATTGTCTATTTGAAATTTAAAAAAATTAAAAAGTTTAGAAACAGCTACCAAAGTTATACCACAAAATTGGCACTAAAATGATAAAATTTAACTGTTACAGGATTTAGTTAGATCGTTAACATTTTAGTACACCGCAACTATTAGTTTATTACCTACTCGTATTATCCATAAAAGTGGGTAAGCTGCGTGTTCCAAACTATTACGACTTTCGTATTTAAACTTAAATTAAAGTAGAAATAGGTCCAAATTGTAGGTTTTCTCCAAATTCTGGATAATTATACGACAAAAGTATTTATTAGACTTGAAGGTTTCGTTCTTATAATTAGTTGTAAGAGGTTTTTATTTTTCTGAATTAGGTAGCTGAAGATAACATTTAATATGCTCAGGATATTAATATTATGTATTAAAACTTGACTGTAATTATTGAACATACCTAGTTTAAAAAAATACTTTGACCACCTCGTCTTTCGACTACACACACAACAGCTGTGAATGAGATCCTACGTCCGATTCCTAGTTCAGGTGTAGTGATTTTAGGTTTTTTTCATCAGGAGATTCTTAGTAGCAAGAAGTCTGATGATGAGCCCAGAAGATTGCACGGTTGACACAATGGCTAAGCAATTGGATGCTGCGCTGCACATCACGGGTTTGATTTCCGCACAGAACAAATATTTGTGTCTGTGAATTTAAATATTTGTATATGCACACAAAACCGGGGTAAATCCAAGAGTGGGGCAACCTTTAAAAATAAAAAGACTCGATCTCATTTTTGCCACGCCTCTTTTTAATATTTCATGATTATGTATTTTCAAACAATTTCAACACAAATCTAAAAACCATTAAACTCCACAATATAAATACTTCCAAATTCCAAAACGACATAAAAACTACGTTGAAACACACTAACTTCCATATTTTTAAACAAGTTACCTTTCCGAGCTACCTCTTCCTGCAAAAGCAGTAATAAAACCTCTTTTGTTGACGCACAGTGAGGTCGGTTGTTATTCACCAAGTTCGTCGGTACACCCGCACAGCAGAATGGTACGAAGCTATACAAATACTGTGTGGAGTTAATTTGACGTGCACGAGTTGCAAATTGTTCGTAACACTGAAGTTTGTGTGGTGTGAGGTAGGAGGGGCGGGGGATAATGTAATGGAATTTAGAAATGGGATTTTATGTACATGTTCAGTAAGCCGTTGGTACAGGCTCTGATTTGTAGATCTTTGACTGAGAAATGATCCCACTGGCAAAACGTTAATATTCTAGTTTTTAATGTTATTTAAATTTCTTCATATTCCCCGTATTATTATACGCACCCATCAACACAATGTTTTGAGAGCGTTATATTGAGTCCTATTATAAAAAGTAACCCCAAAAAATTTTTTTGAAGTTACTTCATTTGATGTACAGTATATCTGGTTGACGGCTTCATGGAGGAGCCGTTTATACCTTTTATAAAAGCCATATTAATTATAAAGTCGTATAATCTCTTTGTAAGCAACACACAAATAAATAGCTGCTCTTAGAATACCTAATGAAGTAACTGCCAGTTAGGATCACCAGTCCGAACCATCGTCTGCTTCCTCTTTCAGAAGTTACTACTCTGGTAACAAAATTAGTCAGCCAGGAGATCGTAAGTTTACGAATTGGTGGTTAGTTAGCCAGTTAGGTGGTCGTATCAGAGCTAACTGCCCAGGGAGTGTCGGTCGTTTACTACCAAAGAAAGCTTCTATTAGGAATCACATGGAAATCACTATAACGACGTTATGTTTGCATCAGAGCTCAGTACTATTATACATCATCATCATCAACAGCATATTAATGTTCCCACTGCTGGGACACAGGCCTCCTCTCTCTTTGAGAGGGAATGGGCTATAATCTACCATGCGGGACCAGTGCGGATTGGTAGATGTCACATGTCTTCGAATGTTTGGTTCTAAGCCATGCCGGTTTCCTCACGATGTTTTCCTTCACCGTTTTGAGAGCAGCGGTGATGAAATAAATTACACAAAGTAATGTGCCTGCCTGGGTTTGAACCCACGACCTACTGTTCGTATGTCGGGGCCACCACCACTGGGCCACCGCTGCTCTCAGTATTAAACATAACGCCTGTAATCCCCAAAGCTTAAGGCAGAGGTGTACCTAATAGAACACTTATATTTCACCAGTTATGTGTAAGTCCCATGTAATAGGGACGAGCCTATTGCCATCACCCAGGCACAAATTCAGGCTCCGTAAATTCTACTAAAAAAATGCTATGGAAAAACCCAATAACACTTTGCACGACCTAGGATCTGAATCCAGGACCTCATACACAACGGTCATGCATGCGATCCCTAGAACCACGAGGCAGTCACAACACATTAAAATAACGTCCAAAATAAAACACTCAATGTTTTCCTTCGTCTAAAACCAGCAATAAAAATCCCGTTCCTAAATAGATTTACTTCAAAGAAAATCAGATTTAACGAGTAAATCTCATCCTCCTACAGTTTTCTTTTGATTTGATTTCGAAACATCTCGAACCTTCGACACACAAATAAAATATAAAACGCTCCGAGGTCTTCCTGTTGTCGTCGCCTTCACAGAAATAGATTATCTATGAAATATTTTACTTCACCTCTGCAATATCGTTATTGTTGAAAACACGAGTGCATTTGTGATTTTTTTACTTCCGGGGTGTATTATGGTGTTATAATAATGAATTAAGTATAAAGTTTGTTTATATTCTAATGAGCTATTTCTCTTGGCTGAGATCCTTAAAAGTTACTTAGCACATACGTTGCCTGAACTTTATTCCTGGTACTTTTACATAGCTGTCAAACTACGAGTGAAAGCTGAGTGTTTATAGATTCGTCTGCGAAAATGCGTCAATTTTCAGTCTTTCGCAAATCCTAACATTCTTGAAGTCCCCCTTCGTATACCGATCTAGTGCATTTGGCTAATGCATCCCCAAAAATATTTTCTCATCTTAAATTAACATTTAATACCCCTTTTTTTTTTGGCGGGTGGAAAATCATCGAATAACCCCTCCCGCTCTTGGGCAGAGCGAAAGGGAGTGTCAGACTTCTACTGACTAAAAACCACATATGTTCCTTCTTAGCCCTCTATGTCGAGGCCGCGATAACTAGTGTACAACCCACGGCCACATTCAACCCCTTCGCTTTCAGCATATTCTGATCAATCCTACATCACTCATTATTTCATTGAAATCCAATACAATTTCTCCAACACTCAAATAATTTCTAACATGATACCAATAATGTAGAACATGTTCAATCGCAACAAACTTGTTACTCACAACTTATACATATTGAGTCGTATATCGGCTGTATACGCAACTTGTTATACAACTTTAAATTGCTTTTACAAGTTGCACCTATCGGTTAGCCGTTTAAAGTTTCATTGAAACGCTCCACGTTAAGCGTTTTCATGTTTAGAATATGTTTTGGTAAAGAGTAGTATGTTTTGGTAGTTTTGGAGAAGGTGTATCAGCCTGCTTAATTTTTTTGAGTTTAATATTAAGGTCGATATAAGAATAATCGAGGATGAATTTGTAACTGCGTCGTTGGTCTAGTGGCCGCCAATGTGACTGCCGTGCATAAGGTTTTGGGTTCGACTCCTGGTTTGGTAATGGGTAGGTACCCATTATTACACCCACATTTCACCATTTATGTGTAAATCTCATGTAATAGGAAGCGAGTATATTACCATTAACCGGACACAAATCCAGAGTCCGGAGCTGTAGCTGAGAAACTCCTCATGGAAATCCAATAACACAACAGGGAATAATACCATTGAAGCCCCAAAAAAAGTTAAAGTTAAAGTAATAGTTAAGTTAAAGTTATTACAAAGAAAGCAGGAATTTAAAACCATTTTCCCTCTTACTTCTATCTCATCAAAAACTAGTCATTACTTTACTATTTATGTACACACAGTAGACAACACAGGAAATAACAAAATATAACATTTTAGTACAAAGGTACTGCTTATTTCTTAATTGAATTTTTAAGTATTAAATTCCATTAAAACCACATTATGAATCTAACGACAAATAATTAGAAGACAGAATTTAAGACCTCTTCCCCTCTTCATTCCGACTCATCAAAAACTAGTAATTAACTAAGAAAACTTTACTAGCAATGAAACCCAGAACTCGACGACGACACTTAAGTCCGCCATCTTAGTCCTTTCATCAAAGACATAACATAAGATACATTAAAGCTCTCGTCTATATAGTAATATCTTTGAGAGGGTTCGGACATTGTAGGACAATGGTTTTAGTGTGGGCACTAGCGGTGTAGCCAGACTAAGGAAATAGTCTGTAGTATTGGCAGACTGTGTCATAAAGCGGGCTCTGAACTGTTAAAATGTTTTTTTTTTATGGGACAAGCCCGCCACACTATTCCCAAACCACTGTAACTTCTGTAAGCCAGAATCAACAGTGGCGACCACAAGAAATGCGCCGAGACAATGAAGCTCGACGAAGTCCCAGAGAAACGATTTAACTGCCTTGGATTCCGCAACGAAATTAATTAGAAAATAATAGCGGAGGAGTAGGAAAAATATATAATTTCCACTTCCCTCCATATCAGAAGGAGACAGAACAGAACAAGGCCAACAGGCACGCAAGGACATAATTATACAACTAGGATAAGCCCTGGAAAATGGTCTGAAAATTAATAGTTATTGTGCCAAAACCGCGTTTAAACATGAAATTACAGATAGGCTGAAAAAGAAACCATAACATAACAACACGCCTGTAATCTCTGAAGGGTTAGGCAGAAGTGTACCTAATAGGGTAGTTAACAAAAAAAAATTGTTAGTCCGTCAGATAGATTTCCAAAAAATATTGGACACGTAGTTTTTCTTTTTTCACGTAAACAAACAATTAGGACGATACAGTTCTTTGAAAACTCGTGTGATGTCATTTTCAGAGACATTAGTATGACATTCTTTAGCGGTCAGTGACGTCAAAACCTCCACTCAAATCTTTGAAGCGTTTTATCTACGTCAATTTTTATTGATTTAATAAACAAAAAATACGTATCCAATATTTTTCGATAGTCTAACAGACGGACTAATTAGAATCATATTTTTTAAGTCAGTAAACATCGCTAATGTACGCCCACATTTCGTCAGTTGTGTTTAAATCCCATATAACAAAAAGCGAGCCCATTGCCATCAATCGGGCACAAATCCGGTACATAATATATATAATTTATTATTCATAACGTATGCAAAGAAGTCTTTTACTTAACCAGATTGGGTTGGTATCATAAAAGACTAGCTGTTGCCAGCGGCTTCACCCGCTACAACTCGAAAATTATTCCACGGGAAGATACAATCTGGATAAAAACCTATGTGTTAATCCAGGTTATAAACTATATGTGTACCAAATTTTATCCAAATCCGTTCAGTAGTTTTTACGTGAAGAAATAACAAACATACAAACTCACACACTCACAAACATTCCCCTATATAATATTATAGTGTGATTTTTCCGACGATTTTTGCTTCACATTTCATAAGTTTAACTACAGATGAACAAACGAATCAAGAACTTTCACTAATAAACATTGTACGATCCGAAACACTTGACCAAAATCAAAAACCATATCGGCCCTTATACTGAAAACATATAAAACCATTATCAGTGTGTATTGGTATGTCATCCCAGGAATTTTCAATAAGCGCATGCCAGGCCGGCCTTACAATAGCCAGGCCATTTTATTGTTTACCCACACAACCGTGTGCTCTAGTCCTAACCTTTGATCGGACGAAATTAAAATCTGTCTATATATTGACACTAGAGACCCGGGACAATGTAGGCCGAAACTAAGGCCTGGCTGTAATTATTTTGGGATAATGTGTGACGAAAATTGAAATTGGAAATTTGTAATCCTTTGGTAAAGTTTGATGAACATGACAACGTCTTTGTTTAGATATTCTGGTTTATTTTGTGAATGTTTAACGTAGGCTAGTGAATAATCATGGAAGGGGCCCGCAAGGGCCGACGCCCGTCGGGGTTGCGGATTGTTCACAAGATACCGCGGCCTCGACATATAGGGCTTAGAAGGAACATGGGTGGTTTTTAGTCAGTAGAAGACTGACACTCCCTTTCGCTCTGCCCAAGTGCGTAAGGGGTAATTTGATGATTTTCCACCCGCCAAAAAAAAATAAAAGGCTAGTGAATAATTAGGCTAACCTAGTTCTATCGTTATTCGTAATAGCTTACTAAATAAAATCACGCCTGTAATCCCCGAAAGGTGACGCAGAGGTGTACATCTAACAGTACGCCCATGTTTCGCCAGTTATGTTTAAGTCCTATGTAATTAGGGGTGACCCTATTGCCATCAAACAGGACAAATCAAGGCTCCATGGTGTGGCTGCTACTGAAAAATCCCTGATGGAAAAACTTAATAACACTTACTTATATATTCTGGTTTATTTAACGAAATGTTGAACATGGGTTCTAACGTTATTCCTAAGCCTAAGTATTGATCAAAACTTTATTTGTTTTAAAGTAGTAAGAGGGAAAAAGGTTATGCGTTTTTTTTTGGGAGGGGGGGGGGGAAATAATCAAATAAAGGGGTTGTTTGGGCCCGCTCTTGGGCAGAGCGAAAGGGAGTGCCAGACTTCTACTGACTAAAAACCACCCATGTTCCTTCTTAGCCCTATATGTCAAGGCCGCGGTATCTCTTACAACATCCTTCAGCCCCAAGAAGGTTATGCCTAACAATGTTCCCGTATTTACTAACTTCTAGATGAACAATATCTAGTTAGATGGAATTTGTAAGTTACGGACGGTGCTCTTTGGATTTTTCTCTGTTGTTTTTAAGTATAGTTAAGTTCCCGTCAATTTTGTTTGAGTTCTGTTGTTAAGAAACTTAGTGATCGCCTAGTGCTGATGGAATGTTTTTGCACCGAATGTCGCAATGCATTACAATAAGACAAAAAGAAGAGCTTGTAAATTAATAACAGCTACTCGGGTCAATATTCAGGTACGGCAGCGCATGCCTAGATTGGTCCGAGGATGGGTAACCCATTATATACCGAATCTCTTCCGGGCCTCCGAAATCTTGTCAAGCAGTTGACCTTGGCTGTCATTGTGGATCTTTGTCATCGTTACAGGTACAGTAGCCCGAACATCTGACAACCAGACCAAATGAGGCCACATTGCCCTAAGTTGTTTACCTAGACTTAAAACAGCATCAACAACACGGAAAATAAGTAGCAACATCCTTGAAATGAGCTGTGACCACTCAAGCGTGGCATCACAACAACCACCCACGTGCAACTTTAAACTTTACCATACAGGGTATACAGTTTGAAATTGCGTTGACAGCTGTTCAGGTGAGAGAGTTATTAGGGCGGGTAGGTCCCAGGTCATTGATTAGGACGGAGTAGCGGATGCAGGCTGTTAGGATGCGATCTAGGTCATGGAAGCTTGTTAGGTTCTCCTTGGTTGAGCTACGGTTGTGTAGAATGTAGGTTAGTTGGTTGTGACAAGGTTTTGTAGGATACAATTGTGTTTGATGCTATTAATTGGGGGAATGTAAGCTTGTCGTATACTTTTAAGGCATATAATTAAATGAAAAGATAACCCTACGAACTACACTAGATACCCAATAAGTTTTCGGTTCAAAGACTGAGAAAAGTGTAGGCATTTACAGTTTGTAGAAGACGATAGACGATAGTATATGTTGGTACATGTTTGTTTATTTAAATAGGACGGCCGAAGCCAATAACACTACTTATACATTTAATTTATTTAACACAGTCATACAATCTACTCGCAAAAAATCATAGATTCTGCCAGTATCATCTTCTATTTACTCGCGAACATAATATCAAGATCTATGTTTGAATCTACATTTACTACCTTGTTTCTCAAAGGCATCAATATCATTCACATCTGAGACAAGGCCTGCCTTTGCTTGCACTAGTCTCCACGCTCCTGTGCCAGCACCATTCATTTCATGAGCCTTACTCAAAGACACTGAATACGAAAGTCCTTATCAAAACCACCTGCACTAAGTTAATCCACTCCATACAACAACTACCTACAAAGATCCATTGACAAAGCATATTCCTGTATTTCCATCTCTATTTCCAAAGACATAAAGACCATTTATACTAAAGCAGGCTATTCGCTGCACTGCAGTATTGTGCTGTTAAAACCCAGTGAATACTAGGATTTAGCTCAAATCTCTGCGAACATAAATGGTAATAGGGTCTATTATCCCCTGAACGCGTTTCACGGGTTATTCTCTCTTTGTTCGCGTTGATAAATGGGCCATATTTCTGTTAATTATTATTTGAATTTTAAAATACATTGTGCGAAAATATTGTTTTTGGGTGCTTTGGGTCTGGTTTGAATGATAGTTGTGATTCTATAATGTAAATTCATTTGTTTTAGGGATGATGTTTTTTTTTAGCTAATACAGTTTTTATGCAAAACATAAATTGGTTTAAAACTTTTAATATGTACTAGATTTCTGAGTTTTCTTTTATGAATATCATCATTATTCTCACACAGTCCTTTTCACAATTTATTTTAAAGTACGCCACAATGTGTTCCTTTCCAATACTTATCTGTGTGTGTTACCTCAGTTAATCACCTCCCTTTCTAACAATATCATTCTTTAAACATGGTACTTTAAAAAAACCGTTATCTTATTTTTCTTAAAATCCAACCGGGTAGTTAACAAATAAATCCAATAAGTCCGTCATATAGATTACTAAAAAATATTGGGCATGTATTTTTGCTTTTTTCACGTAAACAAACATACAGTGCTTTGAAAACTCGTGTGGCGTCATACTCTAAGACTATTAGTATGATATTTTTTAGCGGTCAGTGACGTCAACAACCACCACTTAAATCTTGGACGCGTTTTATCTTCGGCAATTTTTATTGATTTGATAAAACAAAACACGTATCCAATATTTTTCGATATTCTAACAGACGGATTAATTAGAATCACATTTTTTAAGTCAGTAAACATCCCTATTTTAAATCACACAAAAAATACTAATTATACACCAAAGTCTATCAAGCAACTTAATAACTGCTTATAGCAAAAAAAGCGGTAAGTCTTCTGAAACTTCTAAAACATCTGTCTCGTTAATCCTTCGTTAATTAGTGATAAAAATCTAATTAGAACTTGGTACCAAGTTTCAACATGAAGTGTTCGTTTAATTAACTTTCATAGCATACAGTTTGTATTACTGACCGTTCCTTTTCAAGATTTTTAATATATAGAGCAAGTTAGTTTTTTTAATGCTAACGTTGAAAATAAAAATTCTCATGTAATTTATAGTGTTTTTCGTTTTTAATAAGATGTGGAGGTAGGGTTTATGTTAGACAAAATCATTTTGTGAGAAGACATACTTTTTTTTTTTTTTTATTTTTTTTTTATTTTTTTATTTTTTTTTTTGGTGGGTGTAAAATCATCGAATAACCCCCTCCCGCTCTTGGGCAGAGCGAAAGGGAGTGTCAGACTTCTACTGACTAAAAACCACCCATGTTCCTTCTTCGCCCTCTATGTCGAGGCCGCGATAACCGTTGGACTACCCGCGGCCCGAGAAGACCTACTTGAGAATACGACTACTACTTGATTTAATAAAAGTGAACGGACACGGTGAATGTGGCGACACTTGGGGGAAGCCTATGTCCACCAGTGGACGTCGTTCGGCTGAAATAAAATGATGAATATGGACGACAAATACTTTTTTTCTAGTGTTTAATTTATTTTCTTTCAATATACATGCGATACACAATCAGACTTTGCCGGTAAACTAGGCAATAATGGACCAAAAATAACAATCTATCATAAGAAATTTATTTTGCTGACTTTAAAAACAGAACATTTTTCCCACACCTACCTATCATACAATCTTATAACATATTGACCATATTTGACGAAAAAATTGATGAGATGCAAGAAAACAGCCAAATGACTTGCAAATCATTATGATCCGACCGATTATGGTCACAAAATTATATAATTATTTATATTTCTTATAAACACTCTTGCCCTTATTCTTTATTGTATTACACTTCACTTGCCTATTATAGCCTTACACAAATTCTTACATACCTAATAGAACCAATCTAACTTAACCTCTTTTCTACAGCATACCTGGACCCGTACGTAGTGCCAGCCAGCCTGGACCAGCTCCTGGTGTCGAGCGACGTGGTGGGCAACATCAGGTTCAGCCACCCGACGCTCTACGTGTTCCCGGGAGGACAAGGCGATGCTGCGCTGTTCGGCATCAACGGATTTAATATGCTTGGTAAGTGGCTTTTGTGTAGTAGAGGACCGAAAAGATGTCCATGTGGGACGCCAAGGGAAAGTTTTGGTCGATTGCTCTTGATTGAAGATTGAGTCAAGAATAGTGACTCACCGCGAACCATATTAGTGTGGTTGCCAAGAAAACACGACGACGATGACGAGACAGACCACCTATCTGATCTCCACAACGTCCACAACCCAGTTACTTCGGGAAACGCGATACGTATCGCTTATTTTCAATAGTGATCCCAGTATAGATCCTTGTAGAACAGCTGAGAATTTCGTTTGGTTACTTGTGACCAAACTCTTTTGCAAGGTATAAAATTGCTGGTTGCTATATAGGTATTTAAGTTGCTGTGTTATTACTATGTTTCTTTGGTTACAACAATTCGCAAAACAGTGTCCCTAGATTTTAACAATATTATATTTTATTTACGGGGGCGAGGTGTAGTTATAATATGATAGTGGAAAATGTTCTCTCAAAGAATAAAATTCAGATAAACATAATTTGATACCAACAAAGAAACCTCGCCTTAATTCCATTACTATGTAACCGAACCTTAACAAATAGCAAAACGTAGGAAAACTCCCAGTTAAGAAGCTCCTCGTTAATCTAATTGATAAATTCCACTACGGGCAGCAAGACGCTAATGTTGCCTCGGGGACTTCACCTTTACTGAGGAGAAAAATCGAGCTAAAAATAAAAATTACTTAGTTCTGTTCCCTCAAGTATTACATAACCCAGCTGACTAAGGTAATACTGGGCCCCGTTCACCACGTAAGGCCGACACGACACGCCTAGGCGCCTCAGGCTCTCAATGCGGATTTTTTCGACTGTTCGCTTTTCATTGGCGTGCGGCCAAAACTCCTCTCTTGGTACCATTGGCAAGATTACTCCGTGTACTTCGTTCAATGTTGAACATTTTACAATTTAGTTGTACGAGTCTTTTGTTGTTTTGACTGTTTATGGTTTCACTCGCATTTGGGTTGGAATTGTCGAAAGCAACTGTTAGAGTTTTACTGCTTAGTAGCTTGAATAATTTTTATATTTAAAGGGTCAATGTGTCGATATCGTATGTCTCTTGAAGGATTTACGTCTCTATTTTGTCTGGTATAGTATATTGAACTAAGATCTGAGAGATTATTGTCATTCTCTTGCCGTTATCCAAATTGGCATGTCTTTTTGTTCCGTACTTCACTATTATCGTTGCTACAGTTACTCTCTTTCCAGGCATGCCATTCTGCAACCAGTGTAATGAACGCACGTCTTTTTGGTCTTCCCTTACTCTTATGGCCACATGAATACTCAAAACTTCCTTAAAGTGAATAAACTTCTTCACAGAGCCTCTGCTAAAAGGGCTCCTCTTGTATCTACTTATTGCATCCCAGATTCTCTACGTTTCTCACAAAAGACTACAATTTACAAGAAAATTCCACAACCAATTGACTTATAAAAGTCGAACCTTGACACAATCTCGAAGCCAGTACAGCCACTTAGAAGTTGGTACTGTGCCAAAGAAATATTGGTTGTCTCCGGTACAAAGACGCTGGAGCGTTTGTTGATGGCCCGTCAAACTCACAATGTTATATTGTTTGTGGAGTTTTGGATCGAAACGTTTCGGTGTTTAGATAATTGTTTTGTTCTTTGTTGTTGTTGACTGCTATGATTTTTTGTTGGAAAGTCTTTAGAAATTGTCTTGGATGAATTGAAGTCAAATTGTGTCAATGGGCTTGTCTACTATATCAAAATTATTACTTTTATTGGAATAAAATTCTCCACTTACTTTGGACTTTTGTTATAGTTGCAAAACTTTACGGTTTATGTATTTTTTCTTAAATTTAGTTGGTTTTATGTAATAGGGGATCGGACTGGGTCAAAAAATATTAAGTCAGTTACCGAAAAATATTGGATTTTTTGTTTTATCAAATTATTGAAAATTGACGGAGATAAAACGCCTCAAAGATCATGAGTGGGGGTTGTGACGTCATTTGTTGGCGAAAAATGTCACATGTCAGTACATTTTTTACCTACAAAGGTAAAAAATGTACTGACATGAGACGTTTTCGAGGAGTTCTCGAGTTTTGCAAAGCACCAGCAGTCTTCATTTTTTGTTTATGTGAAAAAAGAAAAAAATATGTGTTCAATATCTTTTGGAAATCTATCTGACCGGCTAATTAGTTTTTTTTTTGTCCGATCCCCTAATGTACTTTAGTATGGTTATAATTAATTGTACCTATCTTCATTTCTATTTTCATTTTGTACTAATGCATATGCATTTATATCCTCTATTCAAATGTTAGCTTCGTTAGTAAGATCCTTCCCCAAAACAATAAGATTCTCGGAAATTTCAATGTTCGCTTTTATCTTACCCAAAGTTAGAGAAATATAAAACTTAAACACAGTTACATAACTCTATATTCTACCGTTGACCTATCCACTTTGCATTGAACGATCATTTGCTGATTCACCCGATCCATTTCTCTGATTTCGTACATGAGATATTGAGTTTGTGTAAAGCATATTTTTGCGACTGCACTAGCAATATTAGATTTAAAATATATTGCTGATTTATTGAGTTCTATTCTATCGTCTTATTTCGTTTTCATTTCGAATAATTCAGCTGAAGCATTTGACAGTACATTACAGAAAAACGTTTCAGTCTTCACATAGTCAGTTTATTATGTTCCCACTGCTGGGTCATGGGCCTCCTTTTTTTTGAGTGGGACCATAAATATCAGTGGGCCAAAAATAAACATCATCTTACGTTCAACAAACTACAATTTACGATAGTTACTGCGTGTTGTCAAGTCGACAGCGTGATGGTGTTTTGTCATGTAGACACAATATGTAGGGATCGTCACGTTCTAGACCTTTTCCTGACGTTGGTCAAATAAAATTCTGTGAAGAGGGGTGAACAAGGCAAGCCCTCACAAACTTTATATTTTGTCTATATTTTTTGTACAGTATAAGCGCCATACACATACACATTACATTATAATAATATAAAAAGTTTATTTACCTATATTCTCCCACTGCACGGCACAGGTGTCCTAACTTTCCACTCTTATGTCTGAGCAGTTTTTTCTGGCCAATCACTTACAAATGCTTCTAAGTCGTCACGTCAGCTTCAATGGGCCTAACTCGCCGATGACACGGAAAACGTTATAAAACTTTTATTGTTAACCGGAAAAATATACCTTTGCATTATGTTGCCCTAACTACCTACTAATGTTGCCCCTGTTAAAATCAACCTTTGTCTCTCCAAGGAATGTTTACAATGATCCATTACCGATACCCTTCTCCATAAAGTGCTCTTTGTATACTAAGCTCAGGATGAAATATAGGCTACCTAGTTTTACCAGCAGCTAGGTGAGGGTAAATAAAGTGTGTCCAACAAACAACGGTTTCCATTAACCCACCGCACACGTCAGGCGAAGAACGTGCTATCGTGTTACTAAATAAAGACGTGGCTGTCACGCTGTTGGCTTATCTGAGTGACGTCACGTGAACGGAACATATTGAACTCTAAAATAACTTGTAGAGTGTTTGATTAGAAGGTGCTGTAGTAGACTGCTGAGCTGTTGAAGTAAAAGAAAGTTACATTTTTTGATTGGTACATTTTTTACCCGTAAATGTCATATAAGTAGAGGAGCTCGTGGTTCATCTGATTAGACCGATAACCGTTCACAACACAATTTGAAAAAGACTAGACAGGCGATGACAAGACAAACATCTACCAACCCTGAGTCTGCGCTATTAATCCAATAGGATTAATAGCCCATCCGTCTTCTAGACAAGCCTCTTCTCTAGAAGATCCTGCAGTGGGAACATAATAGGCTAATTATGATGATGAGGTGATGAAATGGCAGATAAGCATAAAGGATATTTTTATTATTCCAAAGTAAGACAAGCAGTCAATACAGTATTTATTCTCTAAACCAAATAATGTTTATTCTACCAACGGAAACTATTCCAGGTAGAACCGACAAAATTCTCGGATATAAAAACACAGATTTCCACAAACAAAATTTATAATTTAATCCTATACCAACCCTGTCACGGCAAGCCAACAGCGGGACAGCGTGTTGAACAAACATCCACAGAACGTGACTGTCACGCTGGCGAGAGGGTTTATATTGAAATATTGAAGTTTTGTCTTTCGGTATAACATGAGTTACGGGAGCTTTACATTGCCTTGTATATTATTTAGAAGGATATGTAGAGAGAATATATTATTATTTTTATATCTAGATATTTCCAAAACAAAATACACACCCAACGTGTCCAATTATCCAGCTGCCAATCTAAAATAATAAAGTCAATTTGTGCTTATAAATTAACCACACACCATTCCGAAACAGAATAATGTCAAACATATTCTCCTTAGCAGACATTTTCCGGATAAAAACACAGACATACTCCACAAACAGCATTTCCCATTAAGCCTTTTGTGTCACGTCACGGCCGAGAGCGTGCAGCGTCGTGTTACTAAGTAAACTCACACAAGTACAAACACGCTCACTACTGGCGGTGTCACGTCGTTGGCTTAAAGTCACTGTGTGTCATACATATAATAATGTTGGAGTGTTATTTTATTAGTTGGGTTTGCATTTCTTTTTGATGTAGTTGTGGAGGGGTATGAGAGTAGAGGAAGGCCAAAGAAACGATGGATGGATTGTACAAAGGATGATATGGCAAAAAATAAGTTGTCTGCTGAGATGACGAGTAATAGAGAAGTATTGAAGACGAAAATATAATAATAATAATAATAATAATAATATTCCACAACTATCACACAACGCCATCTAGTCCCAAGCTAAGCAGAGCTTGTGTTATGGGTACTAGATAACTGATAAACATACTTATATATTTCTAAATAATAATAATAATATAATATAATAATATGCTGCGCCGACCTCAAATTAATTGAAATAAGGGCAAGAGAATTAAGATAATGTACTCGCCTAGCGACTTACGAATAGTAGGTCGTAAATTCGACCCCAGGCAGGCACATTACTTTGTGTAATTTATTTCATCACCGCTGCTCTCAAAACGGTGAAGGAAAAAACATCGTGAGTTTGTGGTTCTAAGACATCGAAGACATGTGACATCTACCAATCCGCACTGGGCCCGCGTAGTAAATTATAGCCCATTCCCTTTCAAAAAGACAGGAGGCCTGTGTCCCAGCAGTTGGAACATTAATAGGCTGTTGATGATGACTCGTAGTAGGTTATTAGAGTAAAACTTTTTCAACGTCATAATTTGCCTCTCTTTATCTCAATTACTTCATTATATTGGGGTCACTACCAGTCTAATAGAATTAATTCAGTTAAATATCCAGTATTTCACATGGAATGACATACATATCTGATATGAACAACCCAGTATCTGGATAATACGGTACCGCTGGCTATAACCGATTGTTAAGTTTCTGAGCCGTAAGTAACGGTAGTAAAATTATCTAAGTACGTTAGTTATTATTATATTCGGTTGGAAATAATTTTTAAATAACAAAATAAATGTCTAAATAGGACAGTAAATTTTAATTTATTTGGAATTGGAAATTAATGTTTGTTTCTATAGGCTTAGTAGAAACAAACCTAGAATTCTAATGTAGTCACGTAGTAAACTGGCCTGTTTTGGTTGTTTGCCGAATATTTTGCTAGAATAGTAATGGAATATTAATGCCGCCTTGGAAATTGAATATTGAAGCAATTCAAGAACATGACAAATAAGATTCAAGATTCTTTATTTTCATAAAATATGAAACCTTTTTGTTCTAAAAATATAGGTTTTATTACAAAATATTGGATCATGGATTTATTTTTCTACCAATCTTAAACCAATTTAATTTGGTTTTTAATCGGCAACACCGTAACACCTGTCGGTCTGAAATTTTCCCGCCATCTGCAAACAAAATGGCGCTAGGCAGGGTCATTCTCTGTTCAAACAAACTGCACATCGACGCCCATTCCCACTTCAATTTATTTTTCAATCAAAAGTCCATCGGACGATTTTATCGTTCTTGTTTGAGTTTGCACGTGTCAATTTTTTGTTAGTTGAAGTGGTTTACGGTTAGTACTTCAGGTTGGTTGCCATTAATGTAGGGATATGTGTTCGAGAATTAAAATTATATCAAATTATGAACTATTTTAGGTGTAGTCGTTTTGAAGATATAGGTACCAGGATTCTATGCATAAACAGGTAGTAACTGCTTTGAAAGTGTTTTATTTCTCTGAAACGACTATTAGCGAGGTTAACATAAGCTATTCGGACTATATCCAGTATTTCTTCCTATTTTCATCCTCATAAAGAAGGTGACTTTTTTGGGCCCTCATGATTAGTTTAAATTATTCACCATGTTAATTGCAGGCAAAGCGGATCATAACCTTCTCTAAATAAGGTAAATGAAATAAATACCAGTACGAAAAATAGCCAAAAAAAGATATACCTAAATATGTGTCACGACGGAAAAAAGCACAAAAGAGTCAGTTTCCCAGTTCCAATAAAGTCCATCAACTGCCAAGCACACATCAAACTGACATCCAATTAAAAACTTAACATTCCGTTCTTTATTTAAATCAGCATCCGAGTATTCGACCTCATTCGACTACATTTCCCGAATCAAAGGCTCATTGGCTGAATCCAATGAGTTCAGTGCCTATAGTATAAATTAAAAGCAATATGAGACAATGCAAGCCTGATTATTGTTTACCGGGAACATCATTTCAAATTGGAATTTCGCTTCAGTGACTCTTCCGGAATGTTTGAATCCTATTGCGTATTTGATACGTGTTTGCGAACGAGTTTGTATGACAAGTCGTCAATGTATGCCTAACCGCAGACAGTGTAATTTGTATGCTGATTTCGCAATGAAAGGGGGGATGAACTATATTCATGTGATTAGATTTAAATAGGGTGGTTGTTTGGTGTGAATACTTGAATATGGTTTTGGAATTTATGCGAACTGTGGTGCTGGAACCACGTACATTGTGTTTGTGGTTAATTAACACCTATTGTTAGGCAGAATCGAGTTGCTCTTTTAGGTACAGGCCGCTAGTTTAATTAAACCTTTTCAATGTGTTAGCTAAATATTCATGACCTGTAATGAACAGCTGTAGAATTAGCTACCTTTTCCAGTCTGTAGCTTATCCTTTGAGCAATGACCTGAAAAATCATTTTATTGTGACAGCTGTTATAAAAATGCTGTTTTAAAACAACCCAATATATAGACATACATGAAAAAAAAACGAATTGAGAACCTCCTCCTTTTGGGAAGAGGGTTAAAAACTTGGTGTTGCCAGTAGCTAATCGGAAAATCGGGATAAAAGCTATCCTATGTGTTAATCTTCGTTATAAACTATCTGTGTACCAAATTTTATCCAAATCCAATTAGTCGTTTATGCGTGAAAGAGTGATAAACATCCATCCATCTATAACATACTTACAAACTTTCGCGTTTATAATATTAGTAGGATAACTAATGGACAATCATAATTATGTGTTGCGGAGGGGTCACATTGCCTCTCCACTTCTTCTAACGCTTTTATCAAATTACAAATACCAGCCTAATTTGAATAAAGCAACGCTTTTGAAACTATGGTTACCTACAGCCATACTATGTGACTGCACATGTAAAGATTCCAGTATTGCATTTCTAGATATCTACCATCAAATAAATCCTCGTTATCAACAACGACAATTCCCTAGCTTTAGTCTTACTGCAGTTGAGACCTAAACACATAAATATTCTGGAACGTTCTAAAGGCACGCTACGATATCTCCGTGCCGAGGGGATGTTAGCAGACGATAGTGCAGTTGCTGTTACGGTGACTGACGATATAAAGGTCGCAGGTTCTTATCCAACCTCGTTTAGCTATTGTAGCTTACTGTTTCGTGAAATGGATGTGGTTTTAGTAAGATGATCTAGATTTATCCAGTGGGTTGTGAAGGTCAGATTGGCAGTCGACGCTTGTAAAATTCTTGTATTCAGCTACGTCCAATGAGACAAGAAGACGACTCTTAAATAGTTGGAAAATGGCTAGGCATATGATGTAGTTACGTGATAATACAATCTTGGAAAACATACCTACACATTGCTAGAATTGACGGCATAACGATAGTACTGCTGCCCTGCTACTGTGTATTACTTATTACTAGCGGTGTCACGCGGTCTCACCCGCGTAGTTCCCGTTCCCGTGGGAATACAGAGATAAAAAGTGAGCCTAGTGCAGCCTATGTTACTCAGGGTAAATGTTGCTTTCTAATGGTGAAAACATTTTTGAAATCTGCGCAGTAGTTTTTGGGTTTATTCATTACAAACATACACACAAAAATACAAACCTTTTCTCTTTATAACATTAGTGTAGATTAAAGACATTAATAAATAGTCTTCAAGCCTTGTTGGTGATGGTTCAACCCTCTTTGGTTAGTAATTTACCGTGGCTCATAAAGCTTTGAAAAGCAAGGTTTATAAGAGAAAATATAAAGACAATTAATGTTTAACAATGCTGTTTTACGGGTTCAAGTAGCAACGAGACGTGTAATGTAAAATGACAGATTTATAGTAATATCAGTATAATAGAGGACACGGAACCATCGATAGCGTCACTGGCTGTCACTAACAGAGCGACCAGACGTTTTATTTTTTTAACAAATGACTATCTCGAAACGCTATGAGAAATGGATCATAGGCGATATAATTACAACTCTTCGTGTTTTAACTGTGGAAACTTGTAATTGGACTTCAAATGTTTAATTTAAAGAACATGTAATAGCTGTAAGTTTCCCAAAGATAATAAAGTAAAATAAAAAACAGATTTGTAAACATTATTATCAAATCAAATCAAATAATTTATTCGCATAATATGGGTAAAAAGATGGTACATAGAGCATTACATAATACTACAGTAAAGATCCTCATATTAACCATTTCTGGTATGCAAAACTTAAAACTACAGAGGTAGGTAAGTACACATTACATTTTGGACTACATACTAACTTAACTAGTTATTATTGCACAGATAAGAACATAGTACGGCACTACACTAATTTTCTATTCTTATAACTAAGGTATTCCTGGGTCGTGTAGAAACATTTATTGACTAACCAGGCGTACATTTTTTTCCGGAATAATGGAATAGATCTAAGTTCTTTCAGTTCATTAGGCAATTTGTTAAATAATTTAATTGACATCGGGTAACAATTTCTTCTATAAAGATCAGATTTTATGTTCGGCAAAGGAAAACTATTAGGATATCGGGTATTAAAATTACAGTAATCACCAAAGGATTTGTATAGATACTTATGTGTTTTGACGAAATTACATGATTCAAATATATACATGGATGGTGCTGTTAGTAAATTAAGCTTTTGGAACAATGACTATTGTTTTTAAATAATTAAGTAACTATACAAATAATTAACTATTAATCGACTGTCCAAAAAAAGAGTGCAATATACTTTCTGCTGCACTCAGAGAGCTTTAATGATTACTTAAGCCAACACTTAGTAAAGGTTTTGACAGTTTTGTCATACAAAAGCATGTCAAATCTTTACTAAGTAACGGCTTAAGTAATCATTAAATATCTCTGAGTACCGCAGTTAGAGTTCATATAATTATGTTTTTTATTAAATAACATTGTTCTAATCAAAACTTCCTCACCTTCCAGTTGACGGAGGCTTCTCCCGCAAGTCATGCTGGTGGGACTTCGCCCGCCACCTGGACCGCTTGGACGCCGTCCTCTTCACCAGGATCAACAACTGCTCCATGTCCGGCATGGCATCCGTGCTGCGCCGCAAGGCCGGGGCTACCGTGTACCCTCAGATTGGCCACTTCTTCTGTAACTTAGAGGTGAGAACTGTTCTATTGCTTACTCTTATCATCATCAGACGTTTGTGGTGCCCGGTGCAGGTCAATAGCGTACTCTATTTTTAACCTTAATGGGACGTCTGCCAGGGAAAATGGAATAAAAAAAAAGTGATACGCCGTCACCCCGACACCAAATAGAATGGCATAATGGCAAGGTGACGAGTAAGGAAAAATTATAAAAAAATGTTCATCATTATCATCCTTTTTGGGCGCTGTCAGTTATCTTTTTTCTATGACAAAATTAAATATCAACCCCCGAATGGGAAAAACAGAATGACCTAAGAAACAAACTTTTTTTTTCTGGCGGGTGGTAAATCATCAAATATCTATCATAAATCATCAATCTCCCTCCCGCTCTTGGGCAGAGCGAAAGGGAGTGTCAGACTTCTACTGACTAAAAACCACCCATGTTCCTTCTTAACCCTCTATGTCGAGGCCGCGATAACTAGTGTACAACCCGCGGCCCCGACGGGCGTCAAGAAACAAATGCCTTATTAGAAGTTTTACCAATTAGAAAGACATAATTATAAAATTATTGTAACTGGGAAAATGCTACCATACTCATAAATAAGAGAATCAATCTAACAAATTCTTCTAAAAATATTTCTTAGGTTTAACAACTGGTCTAATTCTACATGGAAAATCCACATAATTATTTCTAACACTTCAACCTTTTTTGACCCAATCATAATCTTCAACCCCAACCAGATGAACTTCGCACCTGCACACACTATATCCTACAATGCCAATGAGTTATTCCGACAATAGGAGCAGGTTAAAGGCGCCTCGCAGACGCCCTTACAAGGCCGACACATGACACTACGCTGATACACTTGATTGGGCAGGCTGCTTACTGGTTTTGTGCCCTTTAGAATCTAGTAGAACAGTTTACTAGAGTTACTCTGGTACCTCTGTTAGAAAATTACAAAATTGATACTTGTCAGCTTATACCCCCAGCTTTACCCGTGTAGAGTTTGATATAATCGTCCCATTCATCCAATTCGATTCAGTCGTTTTTGCTTATAAGAGTAAAAAGTATCCACACATCCAGGATACATCCTCATTATCTTTCGCATTTACGATATTAGTAGGAAGTAACATGTTTAGTTAACTGAACTTGTTCTCTTGTGTCTATTATCTGTGCATGAATATCTGGTACAGCATTATGGGACGACAAGTTTGGATTGAATTAGAATATCATATACCGTCTAAAAAGCATTGGCCAGTTTTGTAACACGTTCAAAGTCAACAAAACACTGAGTAAGTATGGTCTGCTAGGGCTATTAGATATTTATCTCTTTTTTTAATAAATGAGCAATATGTATGTGATTTGAATCAATGCAGTCTAAAGATAGTGTTCCATAAGCTACGCTGATCAGTGAAGCTTAGAGTATCACCTTCCAGTCAGTTTCTCGTGATCCTATACCAAGTACGGTAGTGTCGGTGTAACCTAGTGTGACTGACAAAAAGTTCTTTAAATAAAGTGATTCAGTTTTTAACAAGTGATTTAAAAACGAGTGATACTATGTAATGTCTCGGGGTATGAATGCGTGTCTAATGTTTCTGATGAGTCTCATCTAAATACATTTTATTATCAACTGGAGTAACAAATTACTTATTGCCAATTGATCTGCTAAAACTTGACCTGTTTTTTTGTAAGAAGTCGCATATATGATTCAATTTAAGACACTGATAATTTAATTAAAACTGACCTTCTTGAATATCGGTACTTCTTCTGTATTACTGAAATTACGTTTTCAATAATGATTCTGAAATAACTAGATTCTGTGTCATTAATCAATATACCACCTAACCAATATAATGACATGGTGTTTACTCCAATGTCCTTATCCTTATCAAAATAGACTCATTTTGATTGGTTTTAAGCAAATTGGAATTATTATCAACAAAGTAACTTTTAATCAAACTCGTCCTTAGCATTTAGTTAGGTATAATATTTTACACACGCACTTCACGCAACTTGCTGTTTTCACAATCATAGCATAATTTGGATGGGAAGTAATCTTTAAAGACCCCTCCCATTGTGGGCGGAGCGGAAGGGAGTGTCAAACTTCAACTGAGAAAGAAATATTATAAAACAGCCTCATATCCCCGGCTGCATGGTCACATTGTTAGCCTACCGCTAATAAAACATCATTTACACGGCGACAACGGATACCAGACCAATATAACATTAAATATCTCGGTTTCCAGGAACGCCGCGCTCTCGCGAGCCCCGACGGAGACAAGGACGTGGACCCACTCCTGGTGTCGCTGCTGCAGGAGGGCTCAGACATGATGGCCGACCTTCGGCACATCAACTTGAAGCCTCAGCATTGCTACAGGAACCCCGAACCCATCAACTTGTACCACAAAGTTGGACATGGTACGTTTTTAAACTGATATGTTTCAAACTGACATGCTTAATGTCGTGTGAGTTTATACGTGATCATGGTGCTTGCAACAGCGCTGAAATATCGGCAACTCGTAACAAGTAAACAAGTGTTACATTTTACTGATACTGTTAGCTTGCGTCATCCAACTGTTGGGCTAAAGCCAAAAGTGCGTTATACGATTTAAACTACAAAAAAAATATAATATCACGCCTGCTATCTCTGAGGAGTAGGCACTTATGTTAAAGTCCCTTGCAAGCAGGCAAGATTTTAATTGCCATCAACCGGGAACAGATCCTACGTACCCCTGTATATCTTAGACTAGCCTCTGCTAACGACTTCCCCGCGTAATGTTACTTGTTTGAACATATACTATATAATAATAAAAGAAAATATTTTCGGAAGCGGATTATTAGTTGCAGAAAATACTTCTAACATGCAAACTTACAAACCTCTTTGTACTAAATGGCTAATTTAGGTACTATCAATCGTAATAAGATTGTTTAATATACGAGTAATTCTACTTGTTACGAAAATAGCCTTACTTCGATTCATTCATTAATTTCTGGTAATTCTACAATGCCAAGGTTATTTTTGCAGCGTAGACCATTGAAACTCTTCCGGACGACTCGATAGACAGTTCCCAGTGTTCACAGAGAGCATTAAACAAGTACAAATAATATGTACACACATCAAAAGTGTCTAGGGATCAACATATATTTTTGCAATAACTTTTCTCCTGATTGATATTAATTAAAATTTTCTTTGAGGATTCATCAAATAAAGTGTTTTCGTTTGTCACAGTAACGATAAACCAAGTCACCTTTGCATTAATAAAGAAATTTGCCATTTTCCTAATAAAGGGATTTTTGACATTTGAACCACTAACATTAAAGTTCGAAAAAAAGATTGAAATAACAGTTTTCTTTAAAATTTTATTGGATAACTTAAACAATTAATAATCCGTGTTTCTACCGCGAACACTAACAACACAAGAACATCGGTTTGGCATACTCAAAATGAGTTCATCCAAATCACGCTGTGGAATGGCCGCCCATGTTCGTTGCAACAACAAAAAAAGGTCTTCTTGCGACTGGATACCCTCCATATTCGGCAGAGCTCTTCTCTGTAGCATATCCCATGCATGCTCAATCGGGTTCAAGTCTGGCGACTGAGCAGGCCAGGGCAGGACATTGATGTTAGCTGCGGCGAGAGTCTGTCTTACAACTCTTGCGGTGTGCGGTCGTGCATTATCATGCATTAACTGAAATAAGGGACCGATTTGCACTTGTAGAGGAACGATGACGTCTGATACAATCGTCTCAGCATAAATTTGAGCGTTGAGGTTGCCTCTGATCCAAATCAACTCAGTTCTTCCGCCGATTCAAATACCCGCCCATACCATGATGGTTCCACCACTATAAGGATGGACTTCCTGGCAGGATTTTAATCGCTGTTGGCGTCCAGGGGTTCTCCAGTGTCGTATACGTCTTGTATCCGGTCTCATACCAAAACGAGACTCATCAGAAAAGCACACGAAACGCCATTGTTCTTCTGTCCAATTTCTGTGTTCAAGAGCCCATTGATATCGAATCCTACGATTGTGCATTGCTATAGGTGGTACCCGTAGCGGTCTTCGGGAATGAAGGTTCACTTCATGCAAGCGGTTACTGACTGTTTGGTCGCTAATTAAGTTCCCTGAAGAGTGATGAAGCCTCACGGCTAACATCATGGCGGTTAATGTTGGAGCTCTTCGAGTTAAGATTTGAATGTATCGGTCTTGTCTCCGTGTGGTGCAGCGATACCGTCCTCCATGGCGCTCAGCCACGGTACCAGTGCTTCGGTAACGTGTCCAAAGTCGACTGATAACACTCTGACTTGTATTCAAATCAATCAAATCAAATCAAATCAAATCAAAATCATTTATTTCAAGTTGGCCAGTTACAGGCTCTTTTGAATAGTCGAACAAATACTAAATTTTAATAAGCTAATAAACTAAGCTACAGTCCCACTCACAAGGCATAATAACTGTCAGTGTACTGTAGTTGCCGATTCCAAAGCGTTGGTCTCATGAGAAGAATGGCAAGAAACTTCATGGATACTCTTTTAAATCATAATATTGTTACAAAACTTTGGTTACATCATTCATATCGAGATTGGTATATTATCATGTGAGAACGATGTAGCAAGTTATGCACGATAAGTGTCGACAGTAAAGCCAAAACGACGATTTAAAAATAATATAATAATTCAAACAAGCCGTGGCAACTAAGAGGTCACAACTGACAGCACCCGTTCACGAGCATGACGCATGGATCAGCCACCATTATTATTCAGAGCTAAAGCCACAGTACGTTGCCGGGAACCAGCTCTGAGCATTTCTTCCCTGCTTAAATGACGTCGCCGCTCCATAATAACGTTGGTTTTAATCAGTAGTAGGGAAACAGTAGCACTAATAATGTCTTCAATGCGTTGTATGTTTTTATAGGGAAAATATTGACAGCTGATTTTCATCTTTTACTCGAATTTAAATCACAGTTCCTGATTCAAATTATGAAATGCACCAAAAAGGATCCATATAAATTTATAAAATCATAAATTTATTACAAAGCCACATCTCAATCTCAAGAAATCCGCATAAAAATGCTTGATCCCTAGACACTTTTGATGTGTGTATAATGTACTCGTATAGTGTTTCTTATTTATTTTTTTTCTTTTATTTCAGGAACCCTAGACATGTACGTACTGAATCCATCCAAGGACTCTAAATACGTTCGTGAATTCCTAAAACGTTGGCACAGCAGTGAACAGAAACTATTCGAAGGCGCCAGTGTATCCGGACAGTTCAATTTCCCGATACCGAACTTAGTATCGATATGCGCATTACTAGTGTGGCGCCCAGCCAACCCTGACGATACGATTACCAGGATAATGTTCCCAGGATCGACTCCACAACACAAAATATTCGAAGGCTTAGAAAAACTCAAACATTTAGAATTTCTGCAGCACCCCACTTGCACGGGAAGGCAGATGGCTCCCGCGACGCCACCCGTCGCTACAACGACCACTACACTTTCAAATACAAAGACTAGCGCTAAAGCTACAACTAGATCTAGCAAAGAAAGAAGCATAATTACTGAAAAAATGAAAGAAGAAAAACTAGTTGAACCAGAACTTCCACCAAAGGATCTCAAAGAAGGAGAAACGAAAAATATTATAGACAATAAATTACTCAGTGAACTCGTAGACGGAGAAGATAAAATGGACTCCGTTTTCCGCGATGCTATCACTGCAAGAATAGAAACTAAACTAGATGATAAGATTGCTCAATATGAGAGCACTGTGATAGATGGTCTACCTAAAAAGAAGGAAGTCAAAAAGAAGGCTGTGGATAAGAAAACAAAACGCGTAGACAAGACTGATGAAGTTAAAGACTCTGTAAATAAGGCTGATGCTAAAAAAGTTGACGCCGAACCGAAACCTAAAGTAGAAAAGAAAGCACGGATAGATACTCGCAAATCAGAAATGACGTCATCAATGACTAGGAGTAAAGTCACGCATCGTGCAACACGGGCCGTTTCAGAAAAGAAAACATCAGCGAGCGCTGACAAAAAAACAGTGCCTGAAGACAAAAAATCACCTCCAACTACACCCAAAAAGATGGTGGACACCAAACCTACTCCGCACCTTACTTCCGCACCAGTGGCTAAGGATAAAATTAAAGCCAAAACCAGAAGACTGAGCCCCGGTAGCACTCCAGCCAAAAGCACAAAAGAAGCGAAAAATCGCATGGTTGCTGAATCGAAATATAAACAAGCATCACCTAAACGAGACCTTACAACTAAACCAGCTGAAAAGAAAGAAACTAAAGCTAAACGAGAACCTATTTCACGCCGACCTAGACCTCTATCATCCCCAGTGAAAGGATTAAAAGCTATGAAGAGTCCAACTAAATCAGTTAAGTCAATTAAGACCGATTCTTCAAAGTTAAAAGGCTTACAAAGAGTTAACTACGAAGATATTCTAAAAGATGCAAAGAAATCTGACGAAGAGACTTCAAAGTCAATTGATGATATAAAGCAGCAAGAGTTAGACGAGAGGGAAGAACAGGAAATTGTAAGAGAAATTGAAGCAGTATTTAACAGGGATAGCGAAGCTGAGGAAAAAATTGAGTTTGTAGGACGATCGGATATTGAAAAAATTACTTGCTTGTTAGACGATACAAAGACTGAAACGACTGCCGACGGTGAATTTGAAGAAGAATATTTGATTATTGAAAAGGAAGAAGTTGATCAATATACTGAAGACTCCATTGTGGATCGACAAGATAGCCATGAGCATGAAGATGAATTACAAAAACACGCTAAAGATAAAGAAGAATCGGAGAAAAAGAAAGATGTAACAGTGTTAGAACAAGAAAAACCAGAAGAAACACAAATAAAGACTGAAGCGATTATCGAAACGGAAACAAAACACATTGAATCAAAAGAACACTCAGTGAGTGTCGAAGAAAAACAAGATATTAGCAGTGAAAAGAAAACTTCTGATAGTAAGAGTATTCCCAAAGCTAAAGATTCTCTTGAAATGCAGGTTCAAGAGTCTCAACCAGATGAGAAAATCTCTACTACTATCGAGTCTGGTGCCACAACTGCGCCCACTCTACCTGAAGATGAACGAATAACTCTTGATGATATCAAAGAAGATCAACAAGTAGAAGAAAAACACGTTCAAGAGGAAACGAAGGAAGTAATTCCAACACAAAGCTTAGTTGACACTAAACCATTATCTCTTGAAAGAAGTCATAAACTGGAGGCCATACCAGTGCCTATAAGAGAAATTGTCAAAACACCTGACGAAGTAGCCGACCTACCTTTGCACGAAGAAGTCGACTATAGAACCTATGTTGAAAAGAAAACACCAGAAGAAGAATTCATCAAACGCAAATCGTATGAAATTAAAGTTCCTAAAGACCTACCACTTCTGGACCAGGAAGGGGCTGTGTCTTACAAAGGAATGAAAGCAGTCCAAGATGATGTGGTAGTTAAAACTGTTCAAGGCGCGTCGCATCCTGAACTCGTTACTGTGACGCCTGGTTCGGCACCAGAGTCTCCGATGTATCACGAACAGATGAAAGTTTCAGCCATTCCCGATAAAGACCTTAAACCCGTTAAAGAATATGACGATGCTGAGTATGACTATGGTCAGTATACTGAAAAATTAAGAGAAACCCACATCACGACACTTGATTCACCAATCAAAGATGATATTATTGTAATCGAAGAGATCCCATGTATGCCTGAAAAAATTCCATCAATACCTGAAGACGTTGAAAAAGAAATTGAGGAAGCTCGTAAGCTGGAAATGGCTGATAAACCTCCTATAAGTCCTAAAGAAGTCGAAAAAATTGTGGCAGACGTCGCTGAAGTTCTAAAATCAGAAAAGAGCTTAGATGAAATCATGGCTGAGAAGTCACCTTTGTTAAGTAAATCACCTGAAGTCTTCCCAAACGTAGATAAAACTGTTAGTGTTATTGAAGCAACAAGGATGCTTTTGTCAAGTGAACAAGAAATCAAACATGATTTGCATAAAGGTCTTTTAGAAATTAAAACCCGTGATGCAAAACCCACTCATGAAATGGTAGAGACTATACAGAAAGAAGTTTCACCAGTGCGATCAATCACATCAGAAGACGTCAGTGAGACTTCAGATAAGACAGTACTTAGTGAAAGTAAACGAGTTAAACGAGAGCTAAGGGAAGAAAAGATCAAAGATAAAGTAGATGATAGTAAAAAGATTGCAGAAAAAGACCAAGAAGTTCTAATTTCAGACGCTCAAATCAGTGCGGACATAACTGATCATAGCATTGTAGATGTTGAGGAAGTTATTCCTGAAAGAAGAGTAAGCACTACTCTAGAATCCGCTAAGACACTAGAAAAGCTTGAAGAAAAAATTGCTGACCTAAAGAGAAAAGAGGAGAAAATTCAACAAGATAAGAATGAAATACAACCATTGGAAGAAACTGAATCTAAAGCAATTGAAGCCGCTCGTCCAGATGTTTCTGAAAAACGAATCAGCTTAGACGAAACACCTGTCAAACCGGAGAAGGAAACTATCCTGGAAAAACAAGTACAATCTGTTGAAGAGAAACCAATAAGTCCTGAAAAGGAGCCTAAGAAAACATTACTACAAAAAGCTGAAACACGAGTAGAAAAAGTAGCTGGAAAGGTATCCGCTTTCAAAGATGAAGTGTTCGGATTTTTCAGCAAAAAAGCTGATAAGAAAGAACCTAGTCCAGAGAAAGAAATTCCAGGAAAAGCCATAGTAATGGAAACCGAAGTGAAGCCAGCTGACACCGTGAAGAAACAAAGTCCTGATAAGGAACTAAAAGAAAAGGATCTCGACCTTGAAAAGGAGGTTCTCGAAAAGGCAAAAACACCAAGTCCACTGACGGAGGTATATTCAGGAGAAGTATCGATTGATAAACAACCAGAGAAAAGGCCAGTACTATCTATATTCGAAGAAATGAAAGATCAGATTGCCGATACAACTAAAGAAGAATTTGATAAAGTGGACCTAAAGTTAGGAAAAATAAGCCCTGAGAAAGAAGTTGGCCTGAAAAAAGTAAGTCTAAGTGACAAAGCGCCAATCTCAACAAAACCTGAAGAGAAAATAACAACCCCTGTTAAAGATACATCAGACGATATGGTACCCAGCTTAATTTATGATGAAGATCAAGAGCTGGATATTGAAGAAAGGCTTATTGGATTTGAACCAATCGGAAAACCAGAGGAAATCTCTACTACACAGTTTCTGACAATTACCGAGAAAGGTATTGTCATAAAACGAAAGATTATAGTTACGACCATCCTACAGGAATATAGTAACATTACAAGGACAATTGTTAGATACAAAACTACCGTTTTAACAATCGAAGATGATGAACTTCCTTGTGGTAAAAGATCTGGAAGAACTTACAGAAAAGTATCACTTTATCATGAAAGACCAAAGCTAAGTTCAGAAAAGCCGGATGAAAAAGAACAAAGCCCAACCAAACCGGACGAAAAAGCTTCTAGTCCAGTAAACTTTGATGAAAAACCTACTTCTCCTGTGAAGCATTATGAGAAAGAGTCAAATTTGACTGGTATAGAAGGAAAGATTCCTAGCCCCAGTGTAGAGTCAATAATTTTAACTCAATCACTGGACGACAAGCCAAGCTTAATTTATGATGAAGACGAAGAATTAGAAGTTGAAGAAAGGCTTATGAGTTTTGAACCAACAGGAAAGCCTGAGGAGGTCACAACGATGCAAATGGTAACAATTACTGAAAAAGGCGTCGTAATACACAGGAAATCGACAGTTACGACAATACTTCAGGAATATACCAATGTAACTAAAACAACATTCAGGTATAAGACAACTGTTTTAACAATTGAAGAAGACGAGCTGCCAGATAGTTCCAAAATAACTCGTACTATCAGAAAGGTCTCGCTTGCGTATGAAAAGCCTAAGCTTATTTCTCCTACGTTTGATGTCAAATCGCTTAGCCCAGACGAACATGTGACTGATGAGACCCTTAGAATGACCAAGGACCAACTGATGGAAAGAATATCTCCTAGTCCTGAAAAAGATTTACCACTTGACAAAACTACTAGCTCTGTAACACCGACAGTACAATCTGACCGCAAAACACCAGATTCTGTGAAGCATGACGGCCAGGATACAACTTATATCTGTGACGAAGCACAGGAATCAGAAATTAATGAAATATTAAAAGAATTCACACCTTTGGGCAAGCCAGAGGAGTGGTCTACTGGCAAGGTTGAAACTATCACTGAGAAAGGCATCATTATAGCTAGAAATTCTGTTATTCAAACAAGTATTCAGGAATTCAAACATATCACAAAGAAAATTGTAAAATACAAAGTCGTTATTCTCACCGTTGAAGTTGATGAAAATCCTGATGGCTCAAAATACAGTCGAGTCATAAGACAGAAAAAACTACTCGATAATAAACCAGACCCCACTTCATTCGAATTCGAAGACAAATTGACTGGACCCAAAAAAGAATTGCCTAGGCCAGTTCAGGAAAAAGAAATAATGAAAATTGATTATGATGCAGCCAGCCCCGTTATATCGGAAGACCTAAGTCACAGCACCGTGTGTGAAAAGCCATCTACTTCGGACCATCTTGATGAAAAAGCACCAAGTCCCGTCCAGCCTGGTGAGAAAAAGCTAAGTCTTGTTGCTCCATCGGAGAAAATGCCAAGCCCCGTTCAACCCGATGAGGAAGAAGAAACCCCAGCTCATCTTGTCGAAAAACAACTAAGCCCACTGAAGCCTGAGGAAAGGAAACCAAGCTTAAGTACTCCAGTAGAAATTGCACCTAGCCCAGTTCATATTGACGAGATAAAACCAGGTCAGCTGAAGCCGGAGGAAAGAAAACAAAGCCTTACTTCCCCAGAAGATAAAGCACCGAGCCCAGATCATCATGAAGAGAAAGAACCAAGCCCAGTAAAGCCTAAGGAAAAGATACCAAGCCTAGGTACTCCAGAGGAAAAAGCACGTAGCCCAGTTTATATTGATAAAAAAATACCTAGCCCAGTAAAGCCTGAGGAAAGGAAGCAAAGCTTAATTACTCAAGGGCAAAAAGCACCTAGTCCAGTTCATCTTGAAGAGAAAGAACCAGATCAACTGAAGATCGAAGAAAGGAAACCAAGCTTAATAACACCTGAGGATAAGGCACCTAGCCCAGTTGATCTTGATGAAACAGAACCAAGCCCAGTAAAGCCTGAGGAAAGAAAACGAAGCCTTATTACTCCAGAGGAGAAGGAACCTAGCTCAGTTCATCTTGACGACAAGGAACCAAGATTAGTAAAGCCTGAAGAAAGGAAACCAAGCCTACAAATTCCTGAAGACAAAGCACCTAGCCCAGTTCATCTTGATGACAAAGAACCAAACCTAATAAAGCTCGAGGAAAGGAAAGCAAGCCAAATTACTCCCGTGGAGAAGGAACCTAGCCCAGTTCATGTGGATGAGAAAGAAACAAGTTCTATTAAGCCTGAAGAAAGAAAACCAAGCCTATTTACCCCCGAGGAGAAGGCACCTAGCCCAGTTCATCTTGATGAGAAAGAACCAAGACCGATTAAACCTGAGGAACGGAAACCAAGCCTACACACTCCTGAGGAAAAGGCACCTAGCCCAGTTCATTTTAATGAAAAAGAACTAAGCTCAATTAAGCCTGACGAAAGGAAACCAAGCCTTATTACTCAAGGGGAGAAAGCACCGAGCCCAGTTCATATTGATGAGAAAGAATCAAGTCTAATAATGCATGAGGAAAAGAAACCAAGCCTAATGACTTCAGAGGAAAAGGCACCTAGCCCGGATCAACTTTATGAGAAAGAACCTAGCCTAGAAAAGCCCAAAGAAAGGAAACGAAGCCTAATAACTACGGAGAAAAAGGCACCCAGCCCAGTTCACATTGATGAGGAAGAACCAAGCCTAATACAGCCCGAGGAAAGGAAACCAAGCCTTATTACCCCCGAGGAGAAGGCACCTAGCCCAGTTCATCTGGATGAGAAAGAACTAAGCTCAATTAAACCTGACGAAAGGAAACCAAGCCTTATTACGCAAGAGGAGAAAGCACCTAGCCCAGTTCATCTTGATGAGAAAGAACCTAGCCTAGAAAAGCCCAAAGAAAGGAAACCAAGCCTAATAACTACAGAGAAAAAGGCACCCAGCCCAGTTCACATTGATGAGGAAGAACCAAGCCTAATACAGCCCGAGGAAAGGAAACCAAGCCTTATTACCCCCGAGGAGAAGGCACCTAGCCCAGTTCATTTTGATGAGAAAGAACTAAGCTCAATTAAACCTGAGGAACGGAAACCAAGCCTACACACTCCTGAGGAAAAGGTACCTAGCCCAGTTCATTTTGATGAGCAAGAACTAAGTTCAATTAAGCCTGACGAAAGAAAACCAAGCCTTATTACTCCAGAGGAGAAGGCACCTAGCCCAGTTCATCTGGAAGACAAGGAACCAAGCTTAGTTAAGCCCGAAGAAAGGAAACCAAGCCTACATACTCCTGAAGACAAGGCACCTAGCCCAGTTCATCTTGATGACAAAGAACCAAGCCTAATAAAGCCCGAGGAAAGAAAACCAAGCCTTATTACTCCAGAGGAGAAGGCACCTAGCCCAGTTCATCTGGAAGACAAGGAACCAAGCTTAGTTAAGCCCGAAGAAAGGAAACCAAGCCTACATACTCCTGAAGACAAGGCACCTAGCCCAGTTCATCTTGATGCCAAAGAACAAGGCCTAATAAAGCCTGAGGAAAGGAAACCAAGCCTATTTACGCCCGAGGAGAAGGCATCTAGCCCAGTTCATCTTGATGAGAAAGAGCCAAGCCCAACTAAGCCTGAGGAAAGGAAACCAAGCTTACCTACTTCCGAGGAAAAGGCACCTAGCCCAGTTCATATTGATCAAAAAGAACCAAGCCTAGTAAAGCCCGAGCAAAGGAAACCAAGCCTAATTACTCCCGAAAATAAGGCACCTAGCCCAGTTCATCTGGATGAGAAAGAGCCAAGCCCAATTAAACCTGAGGAAAGGAAACCAAGCCTACATACTCCTGAGGATAAAGCACCTAGCCCAGATCATTTTGATGCAATTAAGCCTGAGGAAACGAAACCAAGCTTACATACTCCCGAGGAGAAAGTACCTAGCCCAGTTCATGTTGATGAGAAAGATCCAAGCCCAATTAAGCCTGAGGAAAGGAAACCAAGCTTACCTACTTCCGAGGATAAAGCACCTAGCCCAATTCATATTGATGAAAAAGAATCAATCCTAATAAAGCCTGAGCAAAGGAAACCAAGCCTTATTACTCCTCAAGAGAAGGCACCTAGCCCAGTTCATCTGGAAGACAAGGAACCAAGCTTAGTTAAGCCCGAAGAAAGGAAACCAAGCCTTATTACTCCCGAAGACAAGGCACCTAGCCCAGTTCATCTTGATGGCAAAGAACCAAGCCTAATAAAGCCCGAGGAAAGGAAACCAAGCCTTATTACTCCCGAAGACAAGGCACCTAGCCCAGTTCATCTTGATGACAAAGAACTAAGCCTAATAAAGCCCGAGGAAAGGAAACCAAGCCTTATTACTCCCGAAGACAAGGCACCTAGCCCAGTTCATCTTGATGACAAAGAACTAAGCCTAATAAAGCCCGAGGAAAGGAAACCAAGCCTTATTACTCCCGAAGACAAGGCACCTAGCCCAGTTCATCTTGATGACAAAGAACCAAGCCTAATAAAGCCCGAGGAAAGGAAAACAAGCCTAGTTCATGTTGATGAGAAAGAAGCAAGCCCAATTAGGCCTGAGGAAACGAAACCAAGCTTACATAGTCCCGTGGATAAGGCACATAGCCCAGTTCATGTTGATGAGACAGAACCAAGCCCAATTAGGCCTGAGGAAACGAAACCAAGCTTACATACTCCCGAGGAGAAAGTACCTAGCCCAGTTCATGTTGATGAGAAAGATCCAAGCCCAATTAAGCCTGAGGAAAGGAAACCAAGCTTACCTACTTCCGAGGATAAAGCACCTAGCCCAATTCATATTGATGAAAAAGAATCAATCCTAATAAAGCCTGAGCAAAGGAAACCAAGCCTTATTACTCCTCAAGAGAAGGCACCTAGCCCAGTTCATCTGGAAGACAAGGAACCAAGCTTAGTTAAGCCCGAAGAAAGGAAACCAAGCCTTATTACTCCCGAAGACAAGGCACCTAGCCCAGTTCATCTTGATGGCAAAGAACCAAGCCTAATAAAGCCCGAGGAAAGGAAACCAAGCCTTATCACTCCCGAAGACAAGGCACCTAGCCCAGTTCATCTTGATGACAAAGAACTAAGCCTAATAAAGCCCGAGGAAAGGAAACCAAGCCTTATTACTCCCGAAGACAAGGCACCTAGCCCAGTTCATCTTGATGACAAAGAACTAAGCCTAATAAAGCCCGAGGAAAGGAAACCAAGCCTTATTACTCCCGAAGACAAGGCACCTAGCCCAGTTCATCTTGATGACAAAGAACTAAGCCTAATAAAGCCCGAGGAAAGGAAACCAAGCCTTATTACTCCCGAAGACAAGGCACCTAGCCCAGTTCATCTTGATGACAAAGAACCAAGCCTAATAAAGCCCGAGGAAAGGAAAACAAGCCTAGTTCATGTTGATGAGAAAGAAGCAAGCCCAATTAGGCCTGAGGAAACGAAACCAAGCTTACATAGTCCCGTGGATAAGGCACATAGCCCAGTTCATGTTGATGAGACAGAACCAAGCCCAATTAGGCCTGAGGAAACGAAACCAAGCTTACATACTCCCGAGGAGAAAGTACCTAGCCCAGTTCATGTTGATGAAAAAGATCCAAGCCCAATTAAGCCTGAGGAAAGGAAACCAAGCTTACCTACTTCCGAGGATAAGGCACCTAGCCCAGTTCATATTGATGAAAAAGAATCAATCCTAATAAAGCCCGAGCAAAGGAAACCAAGCCTAATTACTCCTGAAGAGAAGGCACCTAGCCCAGTTCATCTGGATGACAAGGAACCAAGCTTAGTTAAGCCCGAAGAAAGGAAACCAAGCCTTATTACCCCCGAGGAGAAGGCACCTAGCCCAGTTCATTTTGATGAGAAAGAACTAAGCTCAATTAAACCTGACGAAAGGAAACCAAGCCTTATTACGCAAGAGGAGAAAGCACCTAGCCCAGTTCATCTTGATGAGAAAGAACCTAGCCTAGAAAAGCCCAAAGAAAGGAAACCAAGCCTAATAACTACAGAGAAAAAGGCACCCAGCCCAGTTCACATTGATGAGGAAGAACCAAGCCTAATACAGCCCGAGGAAAGAAAACCAAGCCTTATTACCCCCGAGGAGAAGGCACCTAGCCCAGTTCATCTGGATGAGAAAGAACTAAGCTCAATTAAACCTGACGAAAGGAAACCAAGCCTTATTACTCAAGAGGAGAAAGCACCTAGCCAAGTTCATCTTGATGAGAAAGAACCTAGCCTAGAAAAGCCCAAAGAAAGGAAACCAAGCCTAATAACTACAGAGAAAAAGGCACCCAGCCCAGTTTACATTGATAAGGAAGAACCAAGCCTAATACAGCCCGAGGAAAGGAAACCAAGCCTTATTACCCCCGAGGAGAAGGCACCTAGCCCAGTTCATTTTGATGAGAAAGAACTAAGCTCAATTAAACCTGAGGAACGGAAACCAAGCCTACACACTCCTGAGGAAAAGGCACCTAGCCCAGTTCATTTTGATGAGCAAGAACTAAGTTCAATTAAGCCTGACGAAAGAAAACCAAGCCTTATTACTCCAGAGGAGAAGGCACCTAGCCCAGTTCATCTTGATGACAAAGAACCAAGCCTAATAAAGCCTGAGGAAAGAAAACCAAGCCTTATTACTCCAGAGGAGAAGGCACCTAGCCCAGTTCATCTGGAAGACAAGGAACCAAGCTTAGTTAAGCCCGAAGAAAGGAAACCAAGCCGTCATACTCCTGAAGACAAGGCACCTAGCCCAGTTCATCTTGATGCCAAAGAACAAGGCCTAATAAAGCCCGAGGAAAGGAAACCAAGCCTATTTACCCCCGAGGAGAAGGCACCTAGCCCAGTTCATCTTGATGAGAAAGAGCCAAGCCCAACTAAGCCCGAAGAAAGGAAACCAAGCCTACATACTCCTGAAGACAAGGCACCTAGCCCAGTTCATCTTGATGCCAAAGAACAAGGCCTAATAAAGCCCGAGGAAAGGAAACCAATCCTATTTACCCCCGAGGAGAAGGCACCTAGCCCAGTTCATCTTGATGAGAAAGAGCCAAGCCCAACTAAGCCTGCGGAAAGGAAACCAAGCTTACCTACTTCCGAGGAAAAGGCACCTAGCCCAGTTCATATTGATCAAAAAGAACCAAGCCTAGTAAAGCCCGAGCAAAGGAAACCAAGCCTAATTACTCCCGAAAATAAGGCACCTAGCCCAGTTCATCTGGATGAGAAAGAGCCAAGCCCAATCAAACCTGAGGAAAGGAAACCAAGCCTACATACTCCTGAGGATAAAGCACCTAGCCCAGATCATCTTGATGCAATTAAGCCTGAGGAAACGAAACCAAGCTTACATACTCCCGAGGAGAAAGTACCTAGCCCAGTTCATGTTGATGAGAAAGATCCAAGCCCAATTAAGCCTGAGGAAAGGAAACCAAGCTTACCTACTTCCGAGGATAAAGCACCTAGCCCAATTCATATTCATGAAAAAGAATCAATCCTCATAAAGCCTGAGCAAAGGAAACCAAGCCTTATTACTCCTCAAGAGAAGGCACCTAGCCCAGTTCATCTGGAAGACAAGGAACCAAGCTTAGTTAAGCCCGAAGAAAGGAAACCAAGCCTTATTACTCCTCAAGAGAAGGCACCTAGCCCAGTTCATCTGGAAGACAAGGAACCAAGCTTAGTTAAGCCCGAAGAAAGGAAACCAAGCCTTATTACTCCTCAAGAGAAGGCACCTAGCCCAGTTCATCTGGAAGACAAGGAACCAAGCTTAGTTAAGCCCGAAGAAAGGAAACCAAGCCTTATTACTCCTCAAGAGAAGACACCTAGCCCAGTTCATCTGGAAGACAAGGAACCAAGCTTAGTTAAGCCCGAAGAAAGGAAACCAAGCCTTATTACTCCCGAAGACAAGGCACCTAGCCCAGTTCATCTTGATGGCAAAGAACCAAGCCTAATAAAGCCCGAGGAAAGGAAACCAAGCCTTATTACTCCCGAAGACAAGGCACCTAGCCCAGTTCATCTTGATGACAAAGAACCAAGCCTAATAAAGCCCGAGGAAAGGAAACCAAGCCTTATTACTCCCGAAGACAAGGCACCTAGCCCAGTTCATCTTGATGACAAAGAACTAAGCCTAATAAAGCCCGAGGAAAGGAAACCAAGCCTTATTACTCCCGAAGACAAGGCACCTAGCCCAGTTCATCTGGAAGACAAGGAACCAAGCTTAGTTAAGCCCGAAGAAAGGAAACCAAGCCTTATTTCTCCCGAAGACAAGGCACCTAGCCCAGTTCATTTTGATGACAAAGAACTAAGCCTAATAAAGCCCGAGGAAAGGAAACCAAGCCTTATTACTCCCGAAGACAAGGCACCTAGCCCAGTTCATCTTGATGACAAAGAACCAAGCCTAATAAAGCCCGAGGAAAGGAAACCAAGCCTTATTGCTCCCGAAGACAAGGCACCTAGCCCAGTTCATCTTGATGACAAAGAACTAAGCCTAATAAAGCCCGAGGAAAGGAAACCAAGCCTTATTACTCCCGAAGACAAGGCACCTAGCCCAGTTCATCTTGATGACAAAGAACCAAGCCTAATAAAGCCCGAGGAAAGGAAACCAAGCCTTATTACTCCCGAAGACAAGGCACCTAGCCCAGTTCATCTGGAAGACAAGGAACTAAGCTTAGTTAAGCCCGAAGAAAGGAAACCAAGCCTTATTTCTCACGAAGACAAGGCACCTAGCCCAGTTCATTTTGATGACAAAGAACTAAGCCTAATAAAGCCCGAGGAAAGGAAACCAAGCCTTATTACTCCCGAAGACAAGGCACCTAGCCCAGTTCATCTTGATGACAAAGAACCAAGCCTAATAAAGCCCGAGGAAAGGAAACCAAGCCTTATTACTCCCGAAGACAAGGCACCTAGCCCAGTTCATCTTGATGACAAAGAACCAAGCCTAATAAAGCCCGAGGAAAGGAAACCAAGCCTTATTGCTCCCGAAGACAAGGCACCTAGCCCAGTTCATCTTGATGACAAAGAACTAAGCCTAATAAAGCCCGAGGAAAGGAAACCAAGCCTTATTACTCCCGAAGACAAGGCACCTAGCCCAGTTCATCTTGATGACAAAGAACCAAGCCTAATAAAGCCCGAGGAAAGGAAACCAAGCCTTATTACTCCCGAAGACAAGGCACCTAGCCCAGTTCATCTTGATGACAAAGAACCAAGCCTAATAAAGCCCGAGCAAAGGAAACCAAGCCTAATTACTCCTGAAGAGAAGGCACCTAGCCCAGTTCATCTGGAAGACAAGGAACCAAGCTTAGTAAAGCCCGAAGAAAGGAAACCAAGCCTACATACTCCTGAAGACAAGGCACCTAGCCCAGTTCATCTTGATGCCAAAGAACAAGGCCTAATAAAGCCCGAGGAAAGGAAACCAAGCCTATTTACCCCCGAGGAGAAGGCACCTAGCCTAGTTCATCTTGATAAGAAAGAGCCAAGCCCAACTAAGCCCGAGCAAAGGAAACCAAGCCTAATTACTCCCGAAAAGAAGGCACCTAGCCCAGTTCATCTGGATGAGAAAGAGCCAAGCCCAATTAAACCTGAGGAAAGGAAACCAAGCCTAAATACTCCTGAGGATAAAGCACCTAGCCCAGATCATCTTGATGCAATTAAGCCTGACGAAAGGAAACCAAGCCTTATTACTCCCGAGGAGAAAGCACCTAGCCCAGTTCATATTGATGAGAAAGAACCAAGCCCAATTAAGCCTGAAGAAAGGAAACCAAGCTTACCTTCATTCGAGGAAAAGGCACCTAGACCAGATCATATTGATGAAAAAGAACCAAGCCCAATAAAGCCCGAGCAAAGGAAACCAAGCCTAATTACTCCCGAAGAGAAGGCACCTAGCCCAGTTCATCTGGATGAGAAAGAACTAAGCCCAATTAAGCCTGAGGAAAGGAAACCAAGCTTGCATACTACTGAGGATAAGGCACCTAGCCTAGTTCATGTTGATGAGGAAGAACCAAGCCTAATTAAACCTGAGGAAAGAAAACTAAGCCTAATTACTCCTGAAGAGAAGGCACCTAGCCCAGTTCATCTTGATGAGAAAGAATCAATAATAAAACCCGAGAAAGAGAAACCAAGCCTAATTACTCCCGAAAAAAAGGCAACTAGCTCAGTTCATGATGATGAGGAAGAACCGAGCCTAGTTAAGCCCAATGAAAGAAAACCAAGCCTAATTACTCCAGAGGAAAAGGCACCTAGCCCAGTTCACCTTGATGACAAGGAACCAAGCTTAGTTAAGCCCGAAGAAAGGAAACCAAGCCTACATACTTCTGAAGACAAGGCACCTAGCCCAGTCCATCTTGATGCCAAAGCACCAAGCCTAATAAAGCCCGAGGAAAGGAAACCAAGCCTATTTACCCCCGAGGAGAAGGCACCTAGCCCAGTTCATCTTGATGAGAAAGAGCCAAGCGCAATTAAACCTGAGGAAAGGAAATCAAGCCTACATACTCCTGAGGATAAAGCACCTAGCCCAGATCATTTTAATGCAATTAAGCCTGACGAAAGGAAACCAAGCCTTATTACTCCCGAGGAGAAAGCACCTAGCCCAGTTCATGTTGATAAGAAAGAACCAAGCCCAATTAAGCCTGAGGAAAGGAAACCAAGCTTACCTACTTCCGAGGATAAAGCACCTAGCCCAGTTCATATTGATGAAAAAGAATTAATCCTAAAAAAGCCCGAGCAAAGGAAACCAAGCCTAATTACTCCTGAAGAGAAGGCACCTAGCCCAGTTCATCTAAAAGAAAAGTTACCTAGCTTCGTATTTGATGAAGACCACGAATTAGAAATTCTTGAAAAGCTTAAAGGATTCGAATCTGTAGGAAAACCAGTAGAACATACGAATACTCAGTTCGTAACTATTACTAGAGATGGTGACATCATAAAACGTAAAACTATTATTATGACCATCATCCAGGAATATAGCAGTATCATTAAAACAATTCGGCAATATAAATCGACCGTTTTAACTACTGAAGAAGATGAACTTCCTGATGGTACTATTACAACTCGAACTATTAGAACAGTTACACTGACTGATGATAAGCCAGACATTGAAGAAATAGATGCAAGAACACCGCAAGAAAAAGTAGTGGAAAAGGAAACAAGCCCAATCAAAGTACACGAAAAGGCACCTAGCTCAGACAAACCTGAAGAGGCAGTACCTATGCCGGTCAAAACTGACGTGAAAGAACCCACTCCAATCAATCCTGATGACAAAGAACGAAGCGCCGGCAAACCTTATGAAAGCAAGCCAGTCTCGTTAATACCAGAAGAAAAAATACCTGAATCGGATGAGACACTAGAGCCCACTAAAGCGGATGTGAAAACATCAAGTCAAATTAAACCATCTGAAAAGTTAACTGCAATAACAAAAGATGCAAATAAACCAATAGAAGATGATGAGAAACATGAAGATAAAGATAATTTAGATGAGGATGGTTTTGTTTTTGTTGATAAAGATCTTCTTGATGAAACTTACGACAAAATTGAAGCCCTTTCTACTGAAGATAAAATGGGAGACATTAAAGCCAGTCCAGTGGATAAAACTGAAAAGTCACATATTTTGGAGACTGAAAAACAAGAAGAACAAAAAATCACCATCGATGAGAAACCACAAGTCCTTAAAATTTCTGATGCCGTTCTCAGCAAAGTTCCTGTAAAAGAACCTAGTCCAGAGAAAGAGGCTCAGATGAGAGAGGAAGTGAATCAAGGTATCAAAATTACAGATGACCTTACACATGAAAAGATAACGAAAGAACTTACTATTCATACCGACACACAAGATGAATCTGAAGTGGAGATACCAAGCCCTGAACTTGTGCTAGACACACTCAAAGACACCGGATTAAAACTAAGTCTTGGTAGAGTCATGAAGGAAACAAAGGAAATCACGAGTGAAGAACGTGACTTGATCACTGAAAAGGAAATCCTTGACGCTATGACTGATACTTCCTTAGAAGACTCGGAGTCACAACGAAATCATAGCCCATTATCAGCCAAAGAATATATTAAAAAACTTATTTCCGAAAAAGAAGAAGACGAAAAGATTTCCGACGAAATAGAACCAATAGTGGACAAAGCAACCACTGAATTAAAGCCTCTTGATACAAAAATCAAGGACATAACCAAACCCTCAATCGGATCTGAAGATTCTATTGATACAAAACAAGACTTAAAACCAAAAGAAAAACTTGATGAAATTTCGAAAAAGGATATCATTTCTGACAAACTTGATGACAAGCAAGTTGGTCTAGAAAAAGATATTCAAGACATCAAACAAATTGAGAAGAAAATCGATGGTGAAGATTTATTAATTAAATCTGAAGAAGTAACAAAAGAAAAAGCGACAGAAGGAAAAACTCTACTAAGCAAATTTGAAGAAACGTTTGACAAAACCAAAGGATTTGTATCGGAAATATTACTTCAACAAGAAAAAGCTGAAGAACCCAGCCCTGTCAAACTTGATGAGAAACCGCCTAGCCCGGTATCATCTGTGATGGATGATATAAGACCAGCCAAACCAGATGAGAATGTGACTAGCCCAATACCATTATTAAAGGATGAAATTAGGCCAGCTTTGCCAGACGAAAAGGCGACCGAGTCAATGCCAAAGCAAGCATCAAGCCCCGTACCGTTTGAGGAAAAACAAAGCCCAGTCAAGCCAGATGAAAAAGTACCCAGCCCAGCCTCATCTGTGAAGTATGAGCTGAGCCCAGCCAAGCAAGACAAAGAGGAGCCCAGTTCATTGAAATCAGAGTTATCTGGTAGGGATAAGCCAGACGACAAGGTGCAAAGCCCATTGATATCCGAGAAAGATGAGCTGAGCCCAGCCAAGCCAGACGAAAAGATGCCCAGCCCGGCATTATCTGAGCAGGATGAGCTAAGTCCAACCAAGCTAGACGAAAAGGTACCCAGCTTATTAATATCCGAGAAAGATGAGCTTAGCCCAGCCAAGGCAGACAAAAAGGTGCCTAGCCCGGTGTCATCTGAGAAAGATGAGCCAAGTCCAACTGAAAAGGTACCCAGTTCATTAACATTTGAAAAGGATGAGCTAAGCCCAGCCAAGCCAGACGAAAAGGTGCCCAGCCCGGTGTCATCTGAAAAGGATGAGCCAAGGCCAACTAAGCCAGATGAAAACGTACCCAGTTCATTGACATCTGAGAAGGATGAGCTAAGTCTAACCAAGCCAGACGAAAAGGTGCCCAGCCCGGTGTCATCTGAGAAGGATGAGCCAAGGCCAACTAAGCCAGATGAAAAGGTACCCAGTTCATTGACATCTGAGAAGGATGAGCTAAGTCTAACCAAGCCAGACGAAAAGGTGCCCAGCCCGGTGTCATCTGAGAAGGATGAGCCAAGGCCAACTAAGCCAGATGAAAAGGTACCCAGTTCATTGACATCTGAGAAGGATGAGCTAAGTCTAACCAAGCCAGACGAAAAGGTGTCCAGCCCGGTGTCATCTGAGAAGGATGAGCCAAGTCCAACTAAGCCAGATGAAAAGGTACCCAGTTCATTGACATCTGAGAAGGATGAGCTAAGTCTAACCAAGCCAGACGAAAAGGTGCCCAGCCCGGTGTCATCTGAGAAGGATGAGCAAAGTCCAACTAAGCCAGATGAAAAGGTACCCAGTTCATTGATATCTGAGAAGGATGAGCTAAGTCTAACCAAGCCAGACGAAAAAGTGCATAGTTCAGCGTCGCCTGTAAAGGATAAGCTGAGCCCAGCTAAGCCAGACGAAAAGGTGACCAGCCCGGTGTCATCTGAGAAGGATGAGCCAAGTCCAACTAAGCCAGATGAAAAGGTACTCAGTTCATTGACATCTGAAAAGGATGAGCTAAGCCCAGCCAAGCCAGACGAAAAGGTGCCCAGCCCGGTGTCATCTGAGAAGGATGAGCCAAGTCCAACTAAGCCAGATGAAAAGGTACACAGTTCATTGACATCTGAGAAGGATGAGCTAAGTCTAACCAAGCCAGACGAAAAAGTGCATAGTTCAGCGTCGCCTGTAAAGGATGAGCAAAGCCCAGCCAAGCCAGACGAAAAGCTGCCTAGCCCGGAATTATCTATCAAGGATGAGCTGAGCGCAGCCAAGTCAGACGAAAAGGTGCCCAGTTCATTGGCATCTGAGAAGGATGTGCTAAGCCCAGTCGAACCAGACGAAAAGCTGCCTAGCCCGGAATTTTCTATCAAAGATGAGCTGAGCCCAGCTAAGTCAGACGAAAAGGTGCCCAGTTCATTGGCATCTGAGAAGGATGTGCTAAGCCCAGTCAAACTAGACGAAAAGTTGCCCAGCCCGGTGTCATCTGAGAAGGATGAGCCAAGTCCAACTGAAAAGGTACCCAGTTCATTGACATCTGAAAAGGATGAGCTAAGCCCAGCCAAGCCAGACGAAAAGGTGCCCAGCCCGGTGTCATCTGAGAAGGATGAGCCAAGTTCAACTAAGCCAGATGAAAAGGTACCCAGTTCATTGACATCTGAGAAGGATGAGCTAAGTCTAACCAAGCCAGACAAAAAAGTGCATAGTTCAGCGTCGCCTGTTAAGGATGAGCAAAGCCCAGCCAAGCCAGACGAAAAGCTGCCTAGCCCGGAATTATCTATCAAGGATGAGCTGAGCCCAGCTAAGTCAGACGAAAAGGTGCCCAGTTCATTGGCATCTGAAAAGGATGAGCTAAGCCTAGCCAAGCCAGACGAAAAGGTGCCCAGCCCGGTGTTATCTGAGAAGGATGAGCCAAGTCCAACTAAGCCAGATGAAAAGGTACCCAGTTCATTGACATCTGAGAAGGATGAGCTAAGTCTAACCAAGCCAGACGAAAAAGTGCATAGTTCAGCGTCGCCTGTAAAGGATAAGCTGAGCCCAGCTAAGCCAGACGAAAAGGTGACCAGCCCGGTGTCATCTGAGAAAGATGAGCCAAGTCCAACTAAGCCAGATGAAAAGGTACTCAGTTCATTGACATCTGAAAAGGATGAGCTAAGCCCAGCCAAGCCAGACGAAAAGGTGCCTAGTCCAGCGTCGCCTGTAAAGGATGGTCTCAGCCCAGCCAAGCCAGACGAAAAGGTGCCCAGTTCATTGACATATGAGAAAGATGAGCTTAGCCCAGCCAAGCCAGACGAACAGGTGCCTAGTCCGTTGACATCTGTGAAGAGTAAGCTAAGCCCAGCTAAGCCAGATGAAAAGGTACCCAGCCCGGTGTCATCTGACAAGGATGAGCTATGTCCATCCAAGCCAGACGAAAAGGTGCCTAGCCCAGCGTCACCTGTAAAGGATGAATTGAGCCTAGCCAAGCCAGACGGAAAGATGCCCGTCCCGATATCATCTGCAAAGGATGAGTCTGGACTAGCGAAGCCAGACGAAAAGATGCCAAGCCCGGCATTATCTGAGCAGGATGAGCTAAGTCCAACTAAACTAGACGAAAAGGTGCCCAGCTTATTGATATCCGAGAAGGATGACCTAAGCCTAGCCAAGGTAGACGAAAAGGTGCCAACCCTGGTGTCAACTGAAAAGCATGAGCTAGGTCCAAACAAGCCATACGAAAAGGTGCCCAGCCCAGCGTCGCCTGTAAAGGATGAGTTGAGCCCAGCCAAGCCAGTCGAAAAGGTGCCCAGTTCATTGACATCTGAGAAAGATGAGCTAAGCCCAGCCGAACCAGACGAAAAGGTGCCCAGCCCAGCGTCATCTGTTAAGAGTGAATTAAGCCCAGCCAAGCCAGACGAAAAGGAGCCCAGTTCATTGACATCTGAGAAGGATGAGCTAAGTCCAACCAAGCCAGACCAAAAGGTGCCCAGCCCAGCGTCGCCTGCAAAGGATGAGCTGAGCCCAGACGAGCCAGTCGATAAGGTACCCAGCACAGCGTCATCTGTGAAGAGTGAATTTAGCCCAGCCAAGCCAGACGAAAAGGTGCCCAGCCCGATAACATCTGTGAAGGATGAGCCTGGCCTAGCGAAGCCAGACGAAAAAGTACCCAGCCCGGCATTATCTGAGCAAGATAAGCTAAGTCCAACTAAACTAGATGAACAGGTGCCCAGCTTATTAATATCCGAGAAGGATAAGCTAAGCCTAGCCAAGAAAGACGAAATGGTACTTAGTTCATTGACATCTGAGAAGGATGAGCTAGGTCCAACCAAGCCAGATGAAAAGGTGCCCAGCCCAGCGTCACCTGTAAAGGATGAGCTGAGCTTAGCCAAGTCAGACGAAAAGGTGCCCAGTTCAATGACATCTGAGAAAGATGAGCAAAGCCCAGCCAAGCAAGACGAACAGGTGCCCAGTTCATTGACATCTGAGAAAGATGAGCTAAGCCCAGCCAAGCCAGATGTAAAGGTGCCCAGTTCTTTGACATCTGAGAAAGATGAGCTAAGCCCAGCCAAGCCAGACGAAAAGGTGCCCAGCCCGATATCATCTGTGAAGGATGAGCCTGGCCTAGCGAAGCTAGACGAAAAAGTACCCAGCCCGGCATTATCTGAGCAGAATGAGCTAAGTCCAACCAAACTAGATGAACAGGTTCCCAGCTTATTGATATCCGAGAAGGATAAGCCAAGCCTCGCCAAGGAAGACGAAAAGGTACCCAGTTCATTGACATCTGAGAAGGATGAGCTAGGTCCAACCAAGCCAGACGAAAAGGTGCCCAGCCCAGCGTCGCCTGTAAAGGATGAGCTGAGCCCAGCTAAGTCAGACGAAAAGGTGCCCAGTTCATTGATATCTGAGAAACATGAGCTAAGCCCAGCCGAGCCAGACGAAAAGGTGCCCTGCCCAGCGTCATCTGTTAAGAGTGAATTAAGCCAAGCCAAGCCAAACGAAAAGGTGCCCAGCCCGATATCATTTGTGAAGGATGAGCCTGGCCTAGCGAAGCCAGACGAAAAAGTACCCAGCCGGGCATTATCTGAGCATGATGAGCTAAGTCCAAACAAACTAGATGAACAGGTGCCCAGCTTATTGACATCCGAGAAGGATAAGCTAAGCCTAGCCAAGGAAGACGAAAAGGTACCCAGTTCATTAACATCTGAGAAGGTTGAGCTAAGCCCAGCCAAGGTTGACGAAAAGGTACCCAGCCCGGTATTATCTGCGAAGGATGAGCTAGGCCTAGCGAAGCCAGACGACAAGGTGCCCAGCCCAGCGTCATCTGTGAAGGATGAGCTAAGCTCATCCAAGCTAGACGATAAGGTGCCCAGCCCTTCATTATCTGAGAAGGGTGACCTAACTTTAGCGAAACCAGACGAAAAGATGCCCAGCCCGGTATTATCTGCGAAGGATGAGCCAGGCCTAGCGAAGCCAGACGACAGGGTGCTCAGCCCATTGATATCCCAGAAGGATGAGCTAAGCCTAACCAAGCCAGACGAAAAGGTGCCTAGCCCACTGTTGTCCGAGAAGGATGAGCTAAGCTTAGTCAAGCCAGACGAGAAGGTACCCAGCCCGGTTTCATCTATAAAGGATGAGCTAAGCCCAGCCAAATCAGACAAAAAGGTGTCTAGCCCAGAGTCATCTGTGAAGGATGAGCTGAGCCCAGCCAAGCCAGATGAAAAAGTGCCCAGTTCATTGACATCTGTGAAGAATGAGCTAAGCCCAGCCAAGCCAGACGAACAAGTTCCCATCCCAGTAACATCTGCAAAGGATGAGCCTAGCCTAGCGAAGCCAGATGAAAAGGTGCCCAGCCCAGCATTATCTGAGAAGGACGAGCTAAGCCCAGCTAAACCAGATGAAAAGTTGCCTAGCCCGATCTTATCTGTGAAGGATGAGCCAATCCCAGCCAAGCCAGACGAAGAGAAACCTAGGTCGGTGACATCCCTCAAGGAAAAACTTAGCCCAGTTGATCTAGATGAAAAGGTAGAAAGCCTGGTGTCATCTGACAAGGACGAACATAGTGTTACCAAACCAAATGTAAAAGAACCAAGTCTAAAATCATCTGAAAAAGACAAAGTTAGTCTAGCCAAGTCAGATGGAAGGGTACCTAGCCCTATAATACCTGCTACTAAACCGGACAGCCCAGATGAAAAAGTGCGCAAACCGAGCAAACTTGATTTAGTTTCAAGTTTCACTACACCAATCCCAGTTGAATTTGATGAAGACGTACTTAGTCCTGCGTTAATGGATGATACTGAGCCGGATGATGATAAAGAGCTTACATCAGTCAAGTTCGATATAAAAAGTTCCAGTCCAATCAAACCTGAAGTCAAAATACCCGGCCACTTGGATGAGAAAGCGGAACACGACGAAAAGGCACCCAGTCATGAAAAACGTGAAAAAGACTACACCAAGGCTCATGAAAAGGCCATTTCAGTTTTAGACAGAGATACACCAAGTCAGACACTTGATGAATTAGAAATTGAAAATCTATTACAAGACTTTGAACCGATAGGCGAGACGGAAGAAGAGACTACTACTCAGGTAGTTACAGTAACTGAACAAGGTCTCGTCATTAAGCGAAAAACAATTATTACTACAATAATTCAAGAATACTCTAACATAAGTAGAACAATAATCAAATATAAAATTACTATTATCTCTATGGAAGCAGACGAATATCCCGATGGTAGACAATCCAGTAGAACCTTCAAAGATGTATCCATCGCTGATCTGAGACCTACAAAGAGCACAGTAAAAATTGAAGTGAAAGAACCCACTCCAGTTACTGACGAAGATCTAACATGTCTTAAATTGACGTTAAGCCGAGATTCGCCAGATACAACTAATCAAAAACTAGGTAGGGAAGAGAGTCCAGATCAACCTGTACAGGTTATAAGTACAATCATGCCTGGCGAGGAAGCACCTAGCCCGGTCAAACGGGATGAGAAAGAAAGTATCCCTGTAAAGGCTGATGGGAAAGCAGCAAGCCCAATCGAGCCTGATGAGAAGGCGACAAGCCCAGTCAAACCGGGTGAGAAGGCTGTTAGCGCAATAAAGCTAGATGAGAAAGACGTTAGCCAAGCCAAACCTGGAGACAAAGTAGTGAGCTCAGTTAAGCCCGATGAAAAAGAACTTATCCCCGACAGACTTGATGAGAAGAATGCCGGTTCAATCCAGCCTATCAAGGAAGCAGCGAGCCCAGTGAAATATGATGAGAAAGCAGTTTTCCCCGACAAGCATGATGAGAAGGATGCTAGTCCAAGCAAGCTTGACGAGAAGGCAGCTAGCCCAATCGACCCTGATGAGAAGGCAATAGGCCCAGTCAAGCTGAATGAAAAAGAACCTATCTCCAGCAAGCTTGATGAGATGGATGCTAGTCCAATCAAGCCTGTCGAGAAAGAAACAAGCCCAGTGAAATCTAAGGAGGAAGTACCTAGATCAGTCAAGCTGGATCAGAAAGAACCTATCCCCGACAAGCCTGATAAAAAGGATGCCAGTCCAATCAAGCCTGACGAGAAAGCAGCAAGCCCAGTGAAATCTAAGGAGGAAGTACCTAGATCAGTCAAGCTGGATGAGAAAGAACCTATTCCTGAAAAGCCTGATGAGAAGCATGCTAGTCCAATCAAGCCTGACGAGCATATAGCTAGTCCAATTAAACCTGACGAGAAGGTGACAAGCCCAGTCAAACCGGACGAAACAGAACCTATCTCCGACAAGCCTGATGAAAAGGATGCGAGCCCAGTCAAGCCTGACGAGAAAGCTACAAGCCCAGTGACACCTGGTGATAAATTGACAAGCCCAGTCAAGCTGGATGTAAAAGAACCTATCTCCGACAAGCCTGATGAGAAGGATGCCAGTCCAATCAAGCCTGACGAGAAAGCAGCAAGTCTAATTAAATCTGATGACAAAGCAGCTACTCCAATCAAGCCTGATGAGGTGGCAGCTAGCCCTGTAAAGCCCGATGAGAAGGTAGCTAGCCCAATCAAATCTGATGAGAAAGAGGCAAGCCTAGTCAAGATGGATGAAAAAGAACCTATCTCCGACAAGCCTGATGAGAAGTATGCAAGTGTAATCAAACCTGATGAAAAGGCAGGTAGCGCAGTAGAAGAGTCTGATGAGAAGGAGACAAGCCCAGTCAATCTAGATGTAAAAGAATCTTTCCCCGACAAGCCAGACGAGACGGATGCAAGTCCAATTAAGCCCGACAAGAAGACAGCTAGCCCAGTAAAGCCTGATAAAAAGGCAGCTAGCCCAATCAAATCTGAAGAGAAGGAGACAAGCCCATTCAAGCTGGATGACAAAGAACCTATCTTTGACAAGCCTGATGACAAGGTATCTAGCCCTGTTAAGCCTGATGACAAGGTAGCTAGCCCAATCGAGTCTGATGAGAAGAAGACAAGCCCAGTCAAGCTAGATGTAAATGAGTCTATCCCCGACAAGCCTGGTGAGAAGGATACAAGTCCAATCGAGCCTGCTGAGAAAGTAGCTAGCCCAATCAAGCCTGATGGAAAGGAGACAAGCCCAGTAAAGCTGTATGAAAAAAAACCTATCCCCGACATGCCTGATGAGAAGGATGCAAGTCCAATCAGGCCTGACGAGAAGGCAGTTAGCACGGTCAAACTGGATGAGACAGAACATAGCCCCCCCAAGTCTGATGAAAAATATGCCAGTCCAATCAAGCCTGATGAGAAAGCAGCAAGTCTAATTAAATCTAATGACAAAGCAGCCACCCCAATCAAGCCTGATGAGATGGCAGCTAGCCCTGTAAAGCCCGATGAGAAGGCAGCTAGCCCTATTAAGCCTGATGAGAAAGAGGCAAGCCTAGTCAAGATGGATGAAAAAGAACCTATCTCTGACAAGCCTGATGAGAAGGTACCTAGCCCAATCGAGTCTGATGAGAAGGAGACAAGCCCAGTCAAGCTGGATTTAAAAGAGTCAATCTCCGGCAAGCCTGGTGAGAACGATGCAAATCCAATCGAGCCTGCTGAGAAAGGAGCTAGCCCAATCAAGCCTGATGGAAAGGAGGCAAGCCCAGTAAAGCTGTATGAAAAAGAACCTATCCCCGACATGCCTGATAAGAAGGATGCAAGTCCAATCAAGCCAGGCGAGAAGGAAGTTAACCCAACAAAGCCAGATGAGAAGGTATTAAGCCCAGTCAAGTTGGATGACAAAGAACTAATCCCCGACAAGCCTGATGAGAAGGATGCAAGTCCAATCAAGCCTGACGAGAAGGAAGTTAGTCCAGCAAAGTCAGATGAGAAGGTAACAAGCCCAATCAAGTCGGATGAGAAACAACCAATCCCCGACAAGCTGGATGAGAAGGATGCTAGTCCAATGAAGCCTGACGAGAAGGCACCTAACCTAATCGAGCCAGATGAGAAGGCGACAAGCCCAGTCAAGCAGGATGTTATAAAACCCATAACCGACCAGTCTGATGAGGACGATGCAAGTCAAATCCAGTCAGACGAGAAGGCAGCAAGCCCAGTTAAACCTGTTGAGAAGGCATCAAGCCAGCAAGATGAGAAAGAACCTATCCTCGACAAGTTTGATGACAAGGTAGCTAGCCCAATTAAACCTAAAGCTAGTCCAGAAAAGCCTGTTGAGAAGGCAACAAGCCCATACCAGCTAGATGAGAAAGTTTCTAGACCAATCAAGTCTGACGAGAAGGCAGCTAGCCCAATAAAGTCTGATGAAGAGGCAACAAGCCCAGTCGAACCAGATGACAAGGCACATAGTCCAGTCAAGCTTGAGGCGGAGGCGGCAAGCCCAGTCAAGTTAGATGAGAAAGAAGTTAGCCCCGACAAGCCTGATGACAAGGCAGCCATTTCAATTAAGCCTGAAGAAAAAGCGTCTATCCCAGTCAAGTCTGATGTGGAAGAGCCTAGCCAACTTTTACTTGATGACTTAAAGAGTGATACAATGGAACATAGACATACCCTAACAGATATAGACTCATCCAGTCTAGTAAAACTTGTTGACAAGGTCTCTGCCACTGTCGAGCCTGATGACAAAGCAATTGATTCTATTTTTGGAGAAAAAGTTGAGAAGCCGTTACAACTAGATATTGTTTCTGTACTTACTACACCGGGAGTCGTTAAGCAAAGTGTCATAAAACTCGAAGATAAGGTACCCAGCTCCCTCGAAACCAAGGAAAAGCCTAGCCCTGCGAAGGCTAATGACAAGGCACCTGTTTCATTACAGTCTGAAAACACAGCATCAACTTTAAAGAAGCTGGACAACGGCCATCTCAGTCCCAGTAGTCCAATACAAGAAAAATCTTTCTCATTCTTCGGTGACAAGGAAATAGAAGAAAGGCTGAAAGGTTTCAAACCAATGGGCGAATCAGAAGAAAAAACTATAACTCAATATCTAACAATAACTGTAGAAGGTGTCGTTATTATGCGAACATTTATTATCACAACAATTGTACAAAAATACAACAGTGTTACGAGAACAACAGTGATGTATAAGATAATGATCGTTACTGTCGAAGAAGATGAACTACCAGATGGCACTAAAGTTAGCAGAACATACACAAAGACTTCACTCAGTGACTCTAAACCTACCTTAAAACAACTAATGCAACTTGTTCAAACGTTAAGTGACGAACAGCAAAACGAAATGCAACCAATTCTCAAGAGAAAAGAAACTAAAGTAGTAGACCACGGTTTTACTCCAGTGTTGTCAGAATCAGACGATATAGTACAAAGTCTACCTGATGAGACTGAAACTTGCCCTGTCAAACCTGACGAGAAAGCACCTAGCTCAGACAAACCATACGAGAAAGCATCTAGCCTAGTTAAACCTGATGAGAAATCAGCTAGCCTTGTAAAACCTGACGAGATGGTGGCTAGCCCTGATAAACCTGACGAGAAGGAAGCTAGCCCTGTCAAAACTGACGAGAAGGCAGCTAGCCCTGTCAAAGGTGATGAGAAAACACCTAGTTCAGAAAAACGTGACGAGAAGGTAGCTAGCCCTGTCAAACCTGACGAGAAGGCAGCAAGCCCTATCAAACCTGACGAGAAAGCAGCTAGCCCTGTCAAAGCTGATGAGAAAGCACCTAGCCTAGAAAAACTTGACGAGAATGTAGTCAGCCCTGTCAAACCTGACGAGAAGGAAGCCAACCCTGTCAAACCTGACGAGAAGGCAGCTAGCCCTGTCAAAGCTGATGAGAAAACACCTAGTTCAGAAAAACCTGACGAGAAGGTAACTAGCCCTGTCAAACCAGACGAGAAGGCAGCTAGCCCTGTAAAACCTGATGAGAAGGAAGCTAGCCCTGTCAAACCAGACGAGAAGGCAGCAAGCCCTGTCAAACGTGATGAAAAAGTACCTAGCCTAGACAAACCATACGAGAAAGCATCTAGCCTAGTTAAACCTGATGAGAAATCAGCTAGCCTTGTTAAACCTGACGAGAAGGTGGCTAGCCCTGATAAACCCGACGAGAAGGAAGCTAGCCCTGTCAAAACTGACGAGAAGGCAGCTAGCCCTGTCAAAGCTGATGAGAAAGCACCTAGCCCAGACAAACCTGATGAGAAGGAAGCCAGCACTGTCAAACCTGACGAGAAAACACCTAGTTTAGACAAACCTGACGAGAAGGTAGCTAGCCCTGTCAAACCTGACAAGAAGGCAGCTAGCCCTATCAAACCTGATGAGAAAGCACCTAGCCCAGACAAACCTGACGAGAAGATAGCTAGCCCTGTCAAACCTGACGAGAAGGCAGCTAGCCCTGTCAAAGCTGATGAGAAAGCACCTAGCCTAGAAAAACCTGACGAGAATGTAGTCAGCCCTGTCAAACCTGACGAGAAGGAAGCCAACCCTGTCAAACCTGACGAGAAGGCAGCTAGCCCTGTCAAAGCTGATGAGAAAACACCTAGTTCAGAAAAACCTGACGAGAAGGTAACTAGCCCTGTCAAACCTGACGAGAAGGCAGCTAGCCCTATCAAACCTGACGAGAAGGCAGCTAGCCCTGTCAAACCTGATGAGAAAGCACCTAGTCCAGACAAACCTGATGAGAAGGAAGCTAGCCCTATCAAAACTGACAAGCAGGCAGCTAGCCCAGACAAACCTGGCGATAAGGCAACTAGCCCTGTCAAAGCTGATGAGAAAACAACTAGTTCAGAAAAACCTGACGAGGAGGTAGCTAGCCCTGTCAAACCTGACGAGAAGGCAGCTAGCACTATCAAATCTGACGAGAAGGCAGCTAGCCCTGTCAAACCTGACGAGAAAGCACCTGGCCCAGACAAACCTGATGAGAAGGAAGACAGCTCTGTCAAACCTGACGAGAAGGCAGTTAGCCCTATCAAATCTGACGAGAAGGCAGCTAGCCCTGTCAAACCTGATGAGAAAGCACCTGGCCCAGACAAACCTGATGAGAAGGAAGCCAGCCCTGTCAAACCAGGCGCGAAATCAGCTAGTTCTGTCAAAGCTGATGAGAAAGCATCTAGCCCAGAAAAACCTGACGAGGAGGTAGCTAGCCCTGGTAAACCTGACGATAAGAAAGCTAGCTCTGTCAAACCTGACGAGACGGCAGCTAGCCCTATCAAAACTGTCGAGCAGGCAGCCAGCCCAGACAAACCTGATGAGAAAGCACCTAGCCCAGACAAAACTGATGAGAAGGAAGCCAGCCTTGTCAAACCTGACGGGAAGGCAGCTAGCCCTGATAAACCTGACGAGAAGGCAGCTAGCCCTATCAAACCTGACGAGAAGGCAGGCAGCCCTGTCAAACCTGGTGAGAAAGCACCTAGCCCAGACAAAGCTGATGAGAATGAAGCCAGCCCTGTCAAACCTGACGAGAAGACAGCTAGCCCTATCAAAACTGACGAGCAGGTAGCTAGCCCAGAAAAACCTGACGAGGAGGTAGCTAGCCCTGGTAAACCTGACGATAAGAAAGCTAGCTCTGTCAAACCTGACGAGATGGCAGCTAGCCCTATCAAAACTGTCGAGCAGGCAGCCAGCCCAGACAAACCTGATGAGAAAGCACCTAGCCCAGACAAAACTGATGAGAAGGAAGCCAGCCTTGTCAAACCTGACGGGAAGGCAGCTAGCCCTGTTAAACCTGACGAGAAGGCAGCTAGCCCTATCAAACCTGACGAGAAGGCAGGCAGCCCTGTCAAACCTGGTGAGAAAGCACCTAGCCCAGACAAAGCTGATGAGAATGAAGCCAGCCCTGTCAAACCTGACGAGAAGACAGCTAGCCCTATCAAAACTGACGAGCAGGTAGCTAGCCCAGACAAACCTGGTGAGAAGGCAGCTAGCTCTGTCAAAGCTGATGAGAAAGCATCTAGCCCAGAAAAACCTGACGAGAATGTTGCTAGCCCTGTTAAACCTGACAAGAAGGAAGCGAGCTCTGTCAAACTTGACGAGAAGGCAGATAGTCAAGACAAACCTGGCGATAAGGCAGCTAGCCCTGTCAAAGTTGGTGAGAAAGCACCTAGCCCAGAAAAACCTGACGAGAAGATAGCTAGCCCTGTCCAACCTGACGAGAAGGCAGTTAGCCCTATCAAACCTGACGAGAAGGCAGCTAGCCCTGTCAAATTTGATGAGAAAGCACCTAGCTCAGACAAACCTGATGAGAAGGAAGCCAGCCCTGTCAAACCTCACGAGAAGGCAGCCAGCCCTTTCAAAACTGACGAACATTTAGCTAGCCCAGACAAACCTGGCGAGAAGGCAGCTAGCTCTGTCAAAGCTGATGAGAAAGCATCTAGCCCAGAAAAACCTGATGAGAAGGTAGCTAGCCCTGTTAAACCTGACGAGAAGGCAGCTAGTCAAGACAAACCTGACGAGAAGGCAGTTAGCCCTGTCAAAGCTGATGAGAAAGCACCTAGCCCAGACAAACCTGACGATAAGGCACCTAGCCCTGCTAAGGTTACTGAAAAAGACAGACCAGAAAAATCTGAAGTGACTCAAAAGGAAATTGAGACAAAGTCAAAAGATGACGAAAAAGATATTGATGAAAAAGAATGCTTTGATGAGGAAACTACGCCCATTATAAAAGATAAGCCAACACGTGAAGCATATCCTTCGACACAAAAAGACTTCAAACAAGAGCAAATCATAGAAGAAAAAGTTATCCAAAAATCTTTGGCTCCTATAGTAACAGATGTCCTGAAAAAACCTACTGAAGAAAATTTCGAACTACAAGACCTAGAAATTGATGAAAAAGATATTTACGAAGATGGCGAATCAATTAGTGAAGATAGTCAAGTAATGGAAAGAGTTGATATCAAAAAAGAATCACATGCTCAGGTAATAGCTATGGAAGCACAATCTTCATCGGGTCACACTCAGGAAACACTAAAACAAGAAACACATTTCGTTTCTAAGTTAGGGTCTAGCCTTAAGGAAACTCTCAGCAAGCCACATGAGATCATGAAGAGATCCGTTCCAGATGATAAGTCTGCTCAAGATTTTCTTGATAGCTTGACAGACGGTTATACTCCCATACCGCATGGAAGCAGTTCCGAAGATGTATCGAAAGAAACCAGTCTTGAGGAAAAGTATAGTTTTGAAGGCAGTGAAAAATCCGAAAAGAAATCTATGAAAGATAAACTATATTCTGATGATACTTCTAGCCAAAAGCTTGAATCTCTCACATTTGATGATTCCATCACATCAACATTAAAAGATACAGATTTGACAAAGGTTCATGATAGGATGCAGGAACTTGGATCACCAAAAGATGAAATTGCTCTATCAGAGGCATCAGACTCAGGAGTTCACAGTATACCCATTGATTTAGGAGCATATGAAGATAAAAGTACATCACAAGCAATGAAAGATAGTGCTGTATATCTAATGGAGTCTATACATAAAGCATTTGGAGAAGATACTGTCCAACAGGGTATCAAGACAGAAAGCGTAGAATCTTTGGTTAGGGTATCTACTCCTCCAACGGTGCCAGTAAGTCCACTTCCAAAGACTCCTAGTAGCTTCCAGGACGTGAAAATCAGTGATGGAGTTCAAAGCGAAGTTACCTACGATAAATCTGACGGCAGCGAAGAAACAATCACTAAAGTGGTTCACGTCGGAGATGATGTTCTAACTCAGCGAATTTCAACTTCTACTGAGAAAGTACCTAAAAAATCAGCTACCCTAATAGACGACGAATCTGATCTCTTATCTTTAATGCAAAATGTCGGAAAAATCAAAACAGAGACTGACACCGTTACAAAAATCATTAAAGAAGGTGAAAATGTTGTCACTCAGACTATAACTACTGTCACTACTAAGGAAGTCATATCAAGAGAAGATGGCACACCGCAAAACATCAAGACTACAATAGAAACAACAACACTTAGTAAAGGATCTGATGGATCTACAACGACAATAAAGGACACACAAACATTACTCTCAGAATGTTCTTCCAGCCTTAGATCTACCTCATCTATGGATTTGTACGCCAAAGAAAGAACGGATAAGGAAGATTTAGAAAACGAAGAAAAGTTTGAAATTAGAGACTTGACTGACAAACGCGAGTCTTTCATCCCTAAAGACGTGGAATCCCTCAAATCCTTTTTAAGTGAATCTGATGAATCAGATGATAACATTGAAGATACAATTATCGATACAGATGTTAGTAAACGAATAATAAAGGAAAACAACAAAGATATTGTAGAAACTGTAACAACAACGACTAAAAAAGAAACCATTAAAGTCAGTGACTGTAAAAAGATAATTCGGACAACAGTTGAAACAAATGTCACTAAAGAACACTCCGATGGATCAAGAGATGTGCAGAAGAATGTTGAAGTTAAGACTGAAGAAATTATTTTAGATTCTAGTAGTAATTTAGACAGTATACTGAGTGATTTTACAATTTGTGGTAAGCCTGAAGAAAGTGTTGCTACAACAACAGAAGATATCAAACAAGAGACCTTTATCATCAAACGTGCAATCGTTACAAGGATAGTAAAAACAAAGTATGCTGATAAACAAGGCATACCTAAAAAACTCAAGACTGACACAACCATCACTACAACTGATGATTATCCTGACGGTTCATCTCGCACTAAAGTTGATAGTAGTACATCTCTCGCAGATATTGAAGTAGAACCAGTGGAAAGCCCTGAACTTCAAGATTTAACAACAGAAAGCAAAGCAGTTGAAACTGATAAACATGAGAAAACTGTAATTATTAATGGTAAAAGTACTCTGCAAATTATAACAACAACCACAACACAGGAAACCTTGTGCTCAATCGATAGGAGTAAAAGAAAACTCAAAACTACAGTAGAAACGGTGACAGAAACCATGCTTCCTGATGGAATGACAGAAGTCACTAAAGACATTCAAGTATCTGTTTCAGATATCGGAATACACGCTATAGACGAAAATCTTGAAGGCTTTGAATCAATTGGCAAACCAAAAGAAGTGACTACTACAGACACCGAAACAGTTACGGAAGACGGTAAAACTATTAAAAGAACAACAACAATAACTACTACTATCCAGGAATATACTAACACTTCCAAAAGCATAAAGCGAATTAAAACGGTGGTCAAAACTGCCACTGAAGATGAACACCCAGACGGCTCTATAATCAAAAAGACCAGCGAAAAAATTTCACTTTTGGATGAAAATCTTATAGAAAAACAAGATGAAGACTTCGGTCCCGATAATGAACAAACAGAAGCTATTCTTAATGAACTCGTTTCATCCGACCCAGAAGTCAGTGAAAACATAGAAACTGAAGAAATTAAAGAAAATAACATAACCATCTTTAGAACTATTACTACTAAGACCGTTAAGACTAGATACACAGACAGTCGAGGACTATCACAAAAAGTTAAGACGGTAACGACAGTCACTACAAGTGATAAATATCCCGATGGTACTACAAACGTTACCGTTGATAAGAGCACTTCAATTACTGATATGAATGTTGAAGAAATTCAAACAAAGAAGAAAGTACATACAGAAGAGAGTACTGAACCAGAACTAAAAGAAAAAGCTTCATCACCGGTTGTCAATGGAGTTCATGAACATTCCGAAAAAGATAAGCTTATGGAGGACAAACCAAAAACTGGTGATAAAATTACTTTCGATGATGGATTGACGTCAACTGATGATAGCACTAGTGAAAGTGGTAAAGTAGATGCTGCTCTCAAAGAGTTTACACCAGTTGGTGAGCCAGAAGTAAGTGAATCCAGTGAGAACGTGGAGATCAAGGAAAAAGGTATAACTATCAAGAGAACTATCGTTACTAGAATAGTCAAGACTAAATATTCTGACAAACAGGGAAATCTCAAAAAACTAAAAACTGTTACCACTCTCACCACAACTGATTACTACCCAGATGGCTCAGCGCGTACCATTGTTGAAAGCAGTACCTCAGTAACAGACATAGAAGTTGAAACGACCGATGCAGTTGAAGAAGGATTTGATCCCATTGGAGAACCAATTGAAGATACGACCACTGAAACTAAAATTATTACTGAAGATGGTATTCTCATCAAAAGAAAAATAACTATCACGACAACAGTACAAGAATATGCCAACACTGACCAAAATATTAAGAGAACTAAAACCACAGTTAGGACAGAATCAGAAGATGAATACCCCGATGGGTCAGTTATTACAAGAGCCAGTGAAAAGATCTCGTTAGTCGATGAGGGTCTGAAAACTATCGAGCCCACTGCAGAGGAACAAGCTGAAATAAAAAAATTGGAATCTGCTCTCAAAGATTTATTACCTTTGGGAGAACTTGAAGTAAGTGAAGATACAGATATAAAAGAATTAAAAGAAAACAATGTACATATTAGAAGAATAATTCACACCAAGATAGTTAAAACTAGATATGCCGATAGTCAGCACGAATTAAGAAAATTAAAGACAGTTAAAACAGTAACAACAACTGACGAATACCCTGACGGGGCCGCCAGGACAACTGTGGACACCAGCACTTCAGTCTGCGACATAAAAGAAGAACAGCGGCAAGTATCAAGCCAACAGGTGGTAGGCTATGAGCAAATAGGCGATGTGCAAATTAATGTGGAAACTAAAAATAATGTTATAATTAGAGACGGCAAAGAACTTGAACAAATTATTACAATTAAAACGACAAAAGAAGTTCTTGAATCACAACAAGAAGATGGAAAGAAAAAAGTAAGGATAACTGTAGAAACTGAGAGTCAAATTGCATTACCTGATGGCAACATAGAAATCACAAGAGACAAAAAAGTGACACTAGATGATTATAAAACAGAAACATTCTATGAAAATCTTACAGGATATACTGAAATCGGTAAACCAGTAGTGGCAGCTCAAACTGAAGAAGATTCAGTAATTGAAAATGGCGAAAAAATCAATAGAAAAACTACGGTAGTAACTACTAAACAGGAATTCGAAAATACGGCAACACGTTGCAGGAAAGTCAAAACTATAATCAGATGTAAAACTGAAAACGAACACCCTGATGGTACTGTGATTACTAAAAAGAAAGAAACGGTAACTATCACAGACATAGCTGGTTACCCAAAAAGTCAAATGGACGATGTTCCTGAACGTCCTGAAGAATTACACATAGGTGACTCTGAAATTGTAGAAAGTCTGACCGAGGATCTGGATGTTAAAAACGAAGTAATAGAGCGTGGTTCCATTACTATTAAGCGAAAAATCACAATTGCAACAAAGCGGGAATTTTTGGCTAGTAATGATGTAAATATTAAACGCGTGCGAACCACGGTTGAAACAACTACTGTGGACGAATTCCCCGATGGAGCAACAGAAACAACTAAAGATGTAAAAATAACTGTCTCGGAATTCCAGAAGACGTCGGACAGTGACCTACAAGCAGCGCTTCAGGGATTAGTCCCCACGGGAAAAATCAAGACATCCGTTGATAAGAAAACAAACATCATTAAATCTGATCATGGCGAAAAAATTACTCAGACAATTACAACTAACGTGACGAAGGAAGAACTGAGTAATAGTAAAACAAATGACGTCGCGGTTAAAACAGTCACAGAAACTGTCACTGAAAACGCAAAAGATGATGGCACAGTCGAAACTACGAAAGACGTCCGCACACAAATAACGTATTTACCTCCTGGAACGGGTCTTGACGATTGGTCTCCAGAAGAGCTCGAAGAAATAGAAAAACAACCAGTAGCACGAGAAGAAAGACAAGTACTAGATGATAGACTCGCAGTCAATCAATTACCACTTGAATCAAAGGACAAACCAGACCAGAAACCAAAGAAGCAACGCTCTCCAGTGGGAGAAATAACTACAGAAACAGACACCTACACAAAAGTTATCAGAGAAGGTGACAATGAAATCACACAAACCGTTACTGTGGTGACCACAAAAGAGGTCATAAGCCCTGAAAAAATTAAGATTACTGTCGAAACTACTACAGTGAGCAAGGGTAGTGACGGAGTCACTAAGACTACTAAGTCCACTAAAACTACGATATCAGAGTTTAGAGAGGAATTCGAAGAAACCGTTGACACTGGTGAAAGTGAGAAGTCGTTCTCTAAACTCTCCTCGAAGACTGGTGACATGCGAAGCTCGTCAGCAGCTAGCGATGATCTAGACCACCCTGGTATCTCTACCCCACCATCCGATATCAGCTCAAGAGGTTCTCGGGCTGCTACTCATGTTTGGGGCACTGAAAGCGGCAGCGGAATGTATTATAGCGATGAAGACGGTCAGGGCAGCCCCAGCAGTACCAAATCACAAGTTGCACACTCACCAAGATCCAATCTTAGCTTTGAATTAGACACTGCGAAGTCACAGCAAGAAATTTTTGAGAAAGACATCATGTCAACTTCAGTTTATGGACAACTCCCTGAAGATGATTCGTATAAATCATCATCACATTCCGAAGTAACTAAAACTGAAGTAATTACCGGCTCTGCAACAAAATTGACAGAAGCCTTCTTAGCTAAAGAGAGATCTGAACATTTAAAACACAGCGATGCAACTTTTTTGAAAGAAGCTGATGAGCATTTTGAGAAGGCCATCGAAGAGCACAAGAAGGTTAGCGGATCTCAAGTCATTTCAAATATAACCGCAAAATACGAGCTTGATTCTAAATTCCATTCAAGTTCAAGCCATACGTATGAGGAAGAAAGTACAATTACATTAAAAGACATCAAATCAGAATCGAAGAAAGTTATCGAAAGCAATTCGTCAAGCAAACAGGAATCGAAGAAAGAAACATCGGAACTTACTAGTGAAACTAGTAAACCATCTAAAGATCCTATCGAGTCTTGGGGAAAGCCGCTCGGCCTACCAAGTCCAATTGGTGCGCCAACTCAAGATGGCAAAAGTACTCCTAAGAAGCAAACAAGTTCAACCGTATTGAACAAGAATAAGATCAACCAGGAGAAGAGTAAAGAAGCTAAGAGTCGCGCCTCGGAGTCACCAAGCAAAAAGAAGGCGCCAGCACCAGTGTACATGGAACTGACCTACGTGCCTCATCATGGCAACTCGTACTACTCAGCCATTGAATTCTTCAAGCGAGTTCGCGCACGCTACTACGTGTTCTCCGGCACTGAGCCATCGAAGGAGATCTACAACGCCCTGCTCGATGCCAAGAAAACATGGGAAGATAAAGATTTAGGTAAGTTATACAGCTTCTATATATTTTTAAATAAGTATGAGATAACTTAAAAGCATGTTGACCACTTATTCTGAAAATATAGCGTCGCCAAAATATACGTAGGGAGAGAAGATGAGAGACACCATTATCACTACATATTTTAAATCTATCTGTCTGTTTGCGATAAACTTAAAAAGCACTGCACCAATAGGGATGATACTGACTTAAAAAAATATGATTCTAATTAGACCGTCTGTTAGATTATCGAAAAATATTGGATACATATTTTTTGTTATCAAATCAATTAGAAATGACGAAGACAAAGATTTGAGTTTGGGTTTTTGGCGTCACGTCACTCACCGCTAAAAAATGTCATACTAATGTCATAGAATATAACGTCACACGAGTTTTCAAAGCACTGCACTGTATCGTCTTCATTGTTTACTTACGTGATAAAAGAAAAAATACGTGTCCAATATTTTTTGGAAATCTATCTGACGGAAGAATTAGATATTTTTTGTCAAATACCCTATTTTCATGCTGTTTTCACCAATGGATAGAGTGGTTCCGACATCCACGTGAGCGAAGTCTTGGGCATCAGCTAGTAGGCTCATAAAACCAGTTCCCTCAGCTCTCTTAAGTAATAATTTGTGTCTCGTTCCTTGCAGAAGTCACCATAATCCCTACATACGACACCGACGTGCTTGGCTACTGGGTGACAGAGAATGAGGAGGCTCTGGAGAAGTACAAGATCGACCTCTCACCGTCTGCTTCACGGTGCACCATCAACCTCCAGGACCACGAGACTTCGTGTGCGGCCTATAGACTCGAGTTCTAGGTTTCGGGTCTATTTGTAGCCTTCTCATCGAAGAAGTGAGTCCCAACCACGGAGTCGATGCTTACGAACCGAATGAACCAAAGAAAAGTGTAATTGTTGTTGTAGTAAAAAAAATGCTGGCTAAAAAAAAGGCTGTGATATGAAAAGAAACGCTTGTAAGCCTTGACTCTTGGGACCACTCCTACGTATGAGAGTGTTTGCAAATAGATGCTGATTTTTTGTGATATATGAATGCAATTAACAGACTGCTAAAGAGTTTGATAAAATCTTAGTTAATTACGGAAGTAACGATAATTAAATGAAAACGAAAACGAAAGTGCTGGTGTCAAAATGTGTTGTGCAACCCACGGCCGATTCGTAATTCCCAAACTGACAATGTCCTAACCACATCCAATTGTAAGTCAATAACCAATTCTCGACCTAAGAACAGAGACGTCCATTTTTTTCTAAAAACAACTGTTTTCTAGTAGCTTGCCATTTAAAATATATTTCTGATGATGTTTTAAAATTTGGTCTTATACAAAACTGTAGTGCTTTTATACATGATATTTAGCGTAACCAGTCCATTTTGTTTAGCCAAAACGCCGCTTTGCGATCAAAATTTTTGGGAGAATGAAAAATTATTTTGCTATCGCCATTTGTAATTTACAAATTGTACAAAATGTCTTAGCGGCAATTCTTTTGTTTAGCGTAGTCGCTTTAAAAGGACGTAATTAACCCATGAATGTCATTCTAACTGACGTAATCATAAAACCTGATGGTACTTTTATAAAGGTTTAAAATAAACATATACTTATAAACAAATGTTGTCTTATAAAGACATCGTTAAATGTAAAGTCGCTCGTCGGACTCGTGCTGCGTGCACTTGTATTAATGTTTGTTAGATGAGACTTATTATTATGACTCTAGAACGACAAAGATGACTTCTCGTGTCAGCCTGTACCTCGTAAGTAATTCAGTTAGTTGTAAGGAGTGACGTTTCCACATTTGTTTTCAACTCGAGCTTATTTCTCTGCGATTATACATAGACGAACAGTGACGACCGATTGCAGGATTCATAAGTACTCTATGAAGCTCTTAAAGATGGTGTTGTTATCGAGATCAGGTTCTACATCACGCTAACGAAATTTATCGTCTCGGCTATTTAAAAATAAGTTGCGCATACTATCACAAGCTAACGCAACATTGATCTATATTCGTAACGCCATCCTGGACGATTTTAATGAAAACATATAAGACATAAGATACAGAGTCAATTATAATTGGAAACTCCTGCAACTTCTAATATTAATTGAATGTGTGTCCAATGGTCTTATATTGAGTTAAAGTAAGGTATTTCTGCAATCGATCGCTGCTATACAACTGAAGACATCTGTGTTATTCTAGACCAACTGACAGTGAGCCTAAAACGATAGAGAGCTTAACCATTATAAATAATAAATGTTTTAGTAGAAAACTATTATTAAAGAATTCATTATATTTACCTCTGTTTAAGTTGATACTTGCTTGTTGCGTCGAGGTATAGTAATATAACATAGTTATAATTACGTGTTATATAAAATTTACTCATTTCCAAAAGATAATTATTGAATGAAACGAGATTATTGAATCTCTATGATTATTACGTTGGCATCTATATATATTTTTGGCCTGTTGTAATTTTGTTTTGAAATTTCTAGTCGTGGCAACCCAAATACATATAAAAATCGTTATAGTCTTTAAAAATTCGTTCCTATTCCGATGAATTGTTTTTTAAGCGTTTTTGTAATATTTGTTTTGTCGAAGATTAAATCCTCATGTAATTATAGATAAAGATACCTACTCCATTAGATTACCGACTCGTTTCAGAATGTTATGTTCGGATGTGAGCGAATGTGATAATGATCCATAAATGATTCAGCATCTAGCGTGTAAGCAGACTTCAAGGCTTTCCTCCGTACATTGGCAGACGCGAGCATGTCAGCCTCATGACTTATATCTATGTAACATCTAGTGGTGAATGCTCACTTGCTCGCATTTCCACTGTTCCGTTGTCCTTATTTGCCAAATATCCAATGAAAATGTTTGAGTCAATTAATTTTAAGTCATGCATAGTTATAAGTGGATTAATGTCACACAACAATCGCTTACTTCGCCAATATCTTCTTAATATAGAGAAACATATAGCGGAAACAATTCGTATTCTGAACGCACCAGCACAATGACATATAAAAAAAACTTTAAAAATTGTAAACGAATACATAAAGAATACTTTTTTTTATTTTATTTTTTATGTATGTCAACGAATAAGTTTTTATTTTATAGTTTAAAATACATAATTATTATAGTATGTGTGGATTGATGTGAGCACAATATTGTTTCATTATGTGGTTTATGCTTTAGGTAGTTTGGATGGGACTAAACAGGGATGTGAGAAATACCTTGTGGGGTGAGGTCGGAACCGATGCTACGCTATGACCACCATTGGCTTCTACGGTCAATTTTAGTAATAAGCAGCGCTTTACATCACTACGTTGCTAAAAATCTATAATTATTTTGAAGTCGACTTGCTCAAATTGAAGAGAGGAATGTTGGATAGTTGTGTGAGCAAAACAATCTCAAAATAAGAACAGATTTTCGCTAAAATTTACTATAAATAAATCATTACGAGTGCATCGGTGATGACTACTATAAATGCTTCGAACAAAAAGTATTTGAGTATTTATTATATAACTAGGCTTTGTTATGTTCAGCCAGCCACCACTGTTTAGCTGGCTATAAAGCCTGACCCTAAAGTTTACTATTGTATTTTATAGCTAGAATTCTAATTAATGCATATATTATTAGGAATATTAAAAATGTTATTAAAATTAAGAATTGTATCAGCTTAGTGAACATCAATAGCTCTGAGAAATAAACCATTATTGAAATTATTAAATGTTGTATTCTTCCAACTGTGGGTTACTTGAACAATTAATGTTTAATTGTAGTTAACTAAATATTTACTGTCTTCTTAATATAATATTATCTTGACTGTCAAAAGTTGACGGACAACCATGCGGCTTACCTGAGTAAGCTTGTCAATATTACCTCAACGAGATATCAAATAAAACTGATCATTTTGCCAACTTAGAACCTGCTTTACCTCAACGCCATCTATAGATGCCTAGAATTAAATATATATTAAGGAAATAAATCTTGATGATGACAGCATTACAACTCCAATATCAGGTACACCGTATGACTGTTTGTCATCGCTCAGAACTTCGTACATTTATAAAGATGAGAAGGAATTGGATTGTTCGAAAAGTTCGGCTTGAGAATGTAACTCTCAAGTAAATACATCGATTTAAGGAGTAAAATAAATGGGAAATATGGATTTGTAGGTAGGAATTATGAGGGAAATGCGTTTTAGAATAGAGCGTGTTGAAAGTTATCATTTTGTAATTGCTAAGTAATAATAGGTCAAGATATTTTGCGTACGTCATAATTAATATGACTTTATTATGGGCGTCGACAAAGGTTCAGCCAGGCCGTTAAGAACAAATCATGAATGTAGGGCTCAGGACAACTGACTCTAATGGTTAATTATTACGCAAATTGAAGCTCCTGTCCGCAACTGTCCCGTGTAGGTGCGCACTGTTTTGGTTGAATCTTTCACACGATTCTATCCATCCAAAATAACATGTCCTCTCCATTTTCAATATTCTAAAATAGTGATTATTTCTTCTTATTATATAATTATAATAACAACTAAGTACTTAGATATTTTTCTCACGCTCTATTTTACTAAACGATAATGAATGCTTAAGTGGTGCTAGAAACCGATGCGTTACAATATAAGTATTGAATGTTTGTAACCTGTTAATAATGATGGTGGAGTTTTAACTAACAAAACATTTTCTAATACGAAACACATAAAAAATGTATAGTTTCAGGTTTAAGATTCCATATACATCGAATTCACAGATAATGTTACTGAAATATCTGGCAATTAATGATGTCCGCAGTCATTTAGCTGTTTGGCTGAAACTAAACAAAGGTCGAACACAAATTCCTCTACTCATTTGACATGACGCCATATTATACCGTTCACGCCCTTTGTTGGACAATTCCGGAAGTTCACTAAGAGAACTGCTAACATATCCCATCTACATTATGCGTGACCACTTTATTGAAACAGTTAACGGCGTGTTGGTCACAAGTAGAGATTGCCATATGTGCCCCTGATCGTTATATGTGCCCCTTGTAATATTCAGTCCGGACTGAAACTGGACTGGACACGGACACTTTGACAGATACTTCTGTACAATTTCTATTAATATCCGGTGTCCTTAATCAGGCCGTATCTTAACTAAAAAGGGTTCCACCATCATCATTTAAGAGGGAGCAAGATACACGCTTAGTGGTAAGTAAGACTGAACAGATTTGTTGAACAGCTACTGTCAATGCTTCAATCCGTTGCAAGGTAAACGCTGTATACGCCTAAATTGTGAATTTTTTGTATTTTCTTTTATGGGAATGTTACTTTTAAATATATATTTTAGTGCATACGCCGTTCTTGTTGACTATCAAGTTAGGGTGAGGTCAAACGAGCGTAATTTTGTGAGTAGAATTTCGGTAGCAGAAATTGTGTGTGTTGTGTTGTGTGAGTCGGCAGACAACTCATTTTGCGTCGCCGTGCGAACCAAATAACCAACACACACACACACACAACCACAAGGTAGGTAGGCCATAGGTTTCATACTTTTGTATGAAATCTATTGCAGCAGAAATTCTGCGACTCACGACTCACAAAATTACGCTCGTTTACGCAAATACATGTCTGTCTCGCACTTAAACACAGTCGTGCGACTGCGACGGGAATTTCTCTAGGCCAATAGAAATTCTAAGTAACATCTAGATCTCGTCTCCAAAGTTCTGTCGTATGCAACATAGCTTGCTTGCGTTACTTACAAACCAGCTACTTAAAATGTTTAATAATTTAAATAATGTGAGCCCCTTAAGGTGCGTATTTATTGTATGTAACATAAAGTACTCATTAATTGTCATGTATCAGTCGCGTCGCTATAACCCATACAGCGTGTTAATGGTAATGTATGAATCATTATGAGTAATAAAAATGTTTAAAAACGTTGTTTGTTTTTTATTTACTAAACTCTTCCTCACTTTTCCCTCGCTCTCTCTTCTTATTCACTGTACATTCACGAGTACAAATAAGAAAACACTGCAAAATTCACAAGCTATTTTCTTAGCTAAAAACGGATTCTACTTTGAAATAAGACCTATTTCACTATAGCATGGCTCTCAAAATTTTCGTAAAACGTAAAACATTAATCGAAACTGAAGGAGAAAATCACTTTTAAAAGTTTCTTCATTTCAACATGTTAGTGATCATGATTGTACCTTTTGACAATTATCATCATCGCCCATGCCTGCTTCCCAACTAAGTGGGGTAAGCTCCAACTCCAGCATAACCGGGTGTACCTGAAATACTCATATTTTACTTAGAGTGGCAGCCTTTTTACCTCCGTAAGGCCTCATTTACGGAGACGCGGGGCGTCGCGCGGCGCGTTTTGCGTTTTTAATTCAAGCACATGGCGATGTATGAAAACGTAAACGATTTCAAACGACGATTTTACGAGAAGTGATTTTTCGCTCGTTAGTTTAAAATGCAGCATCCGTTGCGGTGGACCCGTCTCTCAGGAAATAAATAAAATATCACGCGATGAGCCTTCTGCACGCGCCGCGCGACGCCCCGCGTCACCGTAAACGAGCCCTAACTGGGTAACTCAGATACCGCTTGGTAAGATCGTATACCAATATCCAAATACCCAAGTATTTATTGATTGTATTACTCTATTATAACACTACAACTATAGGTACGGTCAGCATCAGAAGTAGATTAACTCTACCCAAATTTGCAAAGCAGTTTTTTTTAATAAAAAATTATTAGATATTACTCGTTACTAACAAGTTATTGAACAATAAGGAATATTTTAAAGAATAAACTTCTGAAACATTAAAAATAATAGCTGGAGTCCTGAACATCAAATAATTAAAATTCCGAAATGTTAAACTACTTTTGCTTCTGACCGTACTATACTTTAATTGGTAGGTACTCGCATACGGATTGAAAATAAAACTATGTCAATCAATTTCAAAACATTTAATAACAGCACATTTTTCACAATTTTATTTAAATGCATTACAATAAACAGTCGTATACAATACTTTTTGGTTACTTATCTTATGGTAAAATATATTTAGAAAAAAATAATATTTATAAATATAAATAATATAGCCATAACTACTAACAATAGGGAATGTTATTAACAATAAAACAATCTCAAAGTGGCTTTTTACTTGATTATATAAAAAAAATTGTAAAATTCTAAATGATGCAGAAAATATGCCTTAATTACAAATGTAACATTATTTCGATATTCACTGATGCTAAGCACTTCACTGTGGCTAGCGTAGCCAGACACGTTCTCAAAAAAAGTGGACAATTATTATTTTCTTAAATAGATATCCAACACAAGCGGATACCACTTTTTTCAATTTAACAAGTGTAATAAAATTAATGTACTTATAGGTTACACTTATTTATTTAAACTGGAATGGCTTAGAAAAAAACCTATGTAAAAACAACGCATGGAGCATTCGGCACAACCAGTAGGAAATATCTAATGGAAGACTTGATTGATCAAGAAATAGATGATTATCAATACGAAAATGATTCATGCATTTTCAGAAAATAATTTTAAACAAAATAGTGAACCAATGTCGCATATATTTTTGTTATAATGATCGTAAAGCAAAAACGTATTAAATAGTGTCTTTAGAAAACATTAAATAATCCATTTGAAATATTCTTAATAGGCTACCCTATTAAGAAAAATCTAATTAGTCCGTCAGATAGATACACACGTATTTTTTCTTTTTTCACATAAACAAACAATGAAGACGGTACAGTGCTTTGAAAACTTGTGTGACGTCATTTTCTAAAACATTAGTATGACATTCTTTAGCGGTCAGTGACGTCACAACCCCCCACTCAAATCTTTGACGCGTTTTATCTTCGTCAATTTTTATTGATTTTATAAAACAAAAAAAAAATCCAATATTTTTCGATAATATTACAGACGGACTAATAAAATTAGAATTATATTTTTTTTTAAGTTAGTAAACATTAGGGATGTTTGCTTGTTCATAGACAATTATTGCAACATTATAAATAATATTAAATATATATTAATCTTCTTCTTCTTTTCGTATCGATTCTACTTCCATCTTATACGGTTTGGGCCCAGTAGGTAGCCACAGATAATAATTATTTTGCTATTATATATATAAAGAATAATTAAAATACATCTAGTCCTTGGAATTACAAACTAACAAGCTTCAAAACTTTGGAATGTTTTAGTAATCACAATAATGTTCGTTTATTAATTACGTATCTACATCAGCTTATGAGCACTTATATTCTACAAACAGACAAAATTATAAATAATTAAAATGTAACTTATTAATAACGTGTTTAAATAAAACTATGGCCTGCAAAATGACCTGGACGTGCGACAAAAAAAATATAACGACGGCCTAATTTTACTACCCCACTAAGATAGCCTAGGCTAATCTTGAAATCTTGCATATCCCATATGAAAACCTTTAGCAAGATTTCTACTTCATTAAAAAAAATCTTGATGTATGTTGCTAGACGATAATTATAGAAATATATCAAAAGGACAAATGCAATTAATGCCCAAATTAACTGATAAAAATCAGCACAAAATAAAGTTTAAAAATTATTGAAAACTTACGAGATCTTTTATAATGGCCGAAATGTTAACAGTGTTTAGCTTAAATATTAGATAATTCAATAGACACACTCACTTATTGCTTAACTATCTCGAGGTAGTGTCGAAGCAACGATTTTGTGAACTTAGACTTTCCATTACATGCTTTTATAAATATATGCTTAGTTTCGCACATAACAACCCGGAGTTTTCAAAAATAGCTGCTTTACCAAAATCATAATTGGATAATAATATGAATTGCGTTAAAATTCGTAAAATAGTCACAGACGCAGTTACTATTATAAATTGTCACTCTGTGACCATTTTACAAAATTTAAATCAATTCATTTATGATTCTGCTAAAGCGGCTATTTGATACCGTACAGCCGCGGGCACATCTAACTACTACAATAGGTATATGGCTTGACATCCTGGCGTCTGTACGATCAGTGCCCTGCATTCCTAGAACTACTAACTCTTACTCTTACATTACTAGAATTACTAGCTCTTAAAAGAACTACTAGTTCTTTAAAGAAGAGCTACGTAATGCAAGGTCATAGACAGCACCATCTTGTGTCGAGATTGGCACTATCAGTATGGTACTGGGTTTTAGGATATGCTGACATTCTGGTTAACGCTAGTTCTTACTTAGGCATTTGACTAAGCTATAATGCAAAAATCGACCTTAAATTCCACAGATATTTGCATTTTTTGTTTATCGAGACTAGAAATTAAAAGTGAAGAAAGTAAATTAACAAATATACACTCTAAGAACAGCAAAATAAAGCATAATTATTATTAATGTTCCATTTGAACACGAAAACATAAACTATAGGAATGTAAATTTGTGTCATACGAGCATACACGTTTTGTATACAGATAAAATAAATATATAATATAATTATACATAGAATAATTTAAATTACCACCATTGCATGACACTCTTGTCTCCGAAATAGCCAATCATTTTTATGTTGGAGGGACTTCGATACTAGATAGAGATAGAAAGCTTTCAAATAAAGTCCTATATTCACGTTTTTATTGAAATCATTAGACACCTCGCAAAAAAACGATCACGTTACTGCAACATTGACAAGTATCTCTGTTGACAATCTGAACAGTATTGTCTCGTTCACTCTAGTCGCATCTACCGTTTCCCGAGAAATGTATGAACTTACTCTTTTTGCGTCACCTACGCACATCTAACAATTTCAATCTTGGCACTCAATTGAATAAATTAAACATTCCGTTTGGGTAACCCAAATGTTACTTAAATCTCAAATCATCTGGTTTTCTGACGAAGTAAGCCACTTTATCGATAGGAACTTTGTATTCGTGCATCCAGCGGTTGCCTTTGCGCAGGGAGCCGTCAATGCCGTCTTGCCACAGGCCAGTTGGAAGGTACACTGAAAGAAAAAAAGTAAGTAGGTTATTATTGATTATCAAAAAACCTCCCTCCATGATGATGATAATTTCAAACGTTTTAGAGCCACTCATAAGTTTTCCTTCACCGTTTTGAGAGCAGTGGTGATTAAATAAATTACACAATTCGTAATCGGAGTCGCCCCCACTGAGCCTCCGCTGCTCTGGACTGGTTCCTTACAAGCAATAAAATGAAAGTCATACATACCATCTCTGTAAGTCTGTCCCCGTTCCAACACGGGCGCGACGACGATCTCTCCGCCGATCGCGAACTCGTCTTGTACAGGCATCGGCGCGGTGTCACTGCCGCTCAGTAGCCACAGCGGACGGATGAGAGGTAAGCCTTCCTCTAGGGCTTCGCGTTTGTACTTCAAGAGGAGGGGAGTTACCTGGTGGAGACAATAGTTTAGATAAATGAGAATATTCAACCTATGTGAAAATGTGGTTCTGAGCCAGAGTGATTAGTGGTGCTGAATGGTGTATAGGTAACTGTAACTCCTAACTATGGAATTAAGAACATTTCACTAAAACTGTCAGCAATCATTTATTGTCTTACGAACGAAGTGCCAGTAAATACAGTAGTGTTATCATCTCTTCAAACTGCGCTACTCAGTAGCAGCCGCAAAGCTATAAAAAGGCATGCAACCAATGGACAGCCCATTTTTCGCTCGCCAGCTTTCGTGGAGTCAAGGTGTGACCTTAGCGTACACGTGAGTCGTCTTTGTTCTTTTGTGAGATTTAAATTGTTGCTTTGTAATAAGTTTGGTTCCTTAATTAGTTCTGAGTAAATTCTTTTGTATGAATAAACGTTATGTTTATTTTGTCTTTTTTTAATTCTAATTTTGTTTGAATGCTCAAAGTAGAATAAGTAATAAATATCGTAAAGTCAAAAGGTAAATCAAGGCACGTATTATAAGCAAGCGGAGACAACGGTATGGGGCTGGAGCGTGCAAGATTCGACTAACTACATGACATATGCGTGTATGTACATTCAGACGAAAGTGATTAGCCAATTTCTGCTCGTCTCCTCTTCGCTCTACTTGTCTCTGATATCGTGAAATACGTGCCTTAGTATATTATTGATACTCACCATTCTCTGTCTTAACGAAGTCAAGTTCTTCGCCATCTCCAAAACCCTTTCATCGTTATACTTGCTGGGCAGATGTGTGAACTTCATCACAGGCAAGAACGTCGCCATTTGGAGCCATCTCATGTACAACTCTCTCTCCGGTAACTCTATTCCATTCTCTTGAGTGGCATTTGTTGTATCCACTAAACCTTTTGAAGATGGTAAGAACTGCTCGCTTCCAGGCCAGTAGATGTCACCTCCAACTGCTCCGGGCATTATAAACGGAAAACCATTCACTCCGTAAGTCAGCATCGTTGGTATAACCAGCCTTAAAGCCTCCCATGTCGATTCAAATGGTGGTAGAGACACAAATATGGGTGGACGTGGCAATGACACAGCTGAAGATACTCCAATAATACTCAACTGCTTCTCAAAAGTCTTGGTGAAGATTTTCTTGTATTGGTCAGGATTGGTTAGAAGATGTTCGCATCGGAAGTAATGGGGCATATCGTAAGCTGTTCCCAAGTCCAAAAAGAATGAGTCGATGTGGTATTCATCGATTACTGCTTGCAATTTATCCAAAAACCAGGGTACTGATCTATTGTTTGTTATGTCTAAGACTGCAGCGCTTGCTAAAGATTTGAACCGAGTTAAAGCTGGTATCCGTCTATCACTATTTCTTTCACTAATGAGCAGTCGTCTCTGAACACATTCTGCAAAGTTTTTACTTTCAGTACTGATAAACGGTTGAATAGTAAACGCTACTTTAAAACCTCTTCTATGAAGCTTATCTACAGTTGTATTCAATGTTTCAAATCGACTGGTATCTACAGATAGATCTCCTATTTCATTTTGCCAATGCTCATTGATTAATACGTGTCCTTGTTTCAAGAATCCTAGATTAATAACATCTTCAGTGTATTTAGAGATAGTTTCTGCTTGTAATTCGTGTTTGAATCTTGGAGCTATAAGCCAAACTGGTTCTGATATTAGTGATTCTAGTGTCTGCATGTCAGCAGGTTTTAAACCATCCCATAATGGAGCTCTACGGTGACTGTGAATTGAAGAATGTAATGACGGCATGTCTTCAGAAGTGCAGATATTGTACTTCATTTCAGGGAACTCAGTGAGTTTGTTCGGGTAAGCAAATTCGTGGAACATAGCTTTGATGCATAGTTGTTTGCCTCCTTTGTTAACGGATACATGAAGAGGTGTCTCATCGTTAATGATGATAGCGGCTCCTTTGGAGTTGATGAAGTATCGGGTGAGGACGTTGCCCCATTGGGACTTCTGCATGTCGCCGGTAATGAAAGGAGTGTAGTCCAATGAGCCACTGTCTAAAGGCCAGGTCAGGTTAGAAGATTGGCCACCTCCGTACCAGTGCACCTTCGTATCTCCCCAGTCGAAGCAGTCATTTGGGTAAACATCTGTAAAGATAAAAAAAAATGTTAATTAGGAGCTGTATTTAGATGTAAGATACATTCTGCTTTCATTTTGTTTACAAAAATACTGTCTAAGATAATATTGACCTATTAAACAAAGACGTTGTTAACATGAGAATTTGGTGAATTCCCAAAGACTTATTACCTGTCTTTATTAACATGTTATTTTACAAACTTGTTTTATACTCCGAACTTTTTGGCATAAGTGTAATATTATCCCCTATTTCCCAAGTTTTATTGGAGTCTCATGAACCTATTCTCATCAACAGAACTCTGGGTTGCTTCTGAGAAATTTTTGATTGGCCGACCTGGGAATTGAACTTCGAATTTCACGTTTAGTAGAAACGCGTGCAACGTCTTGACCATAGGGGCAGGCAATTGTTCTATCACACTGATATTATAACGGCTAACGTTTGTGAGTGTCTATGTTTGTTCCTCTTTCACGCAAAAAGTACTGGACGGATTTGGAGGAAATTTGGCACACAGATAGTTTATAATCTGCATTAACTCATAAGATAGTTTTATCCCGATTTTATCTTCCCGTGGGATAATTTTCGAGTTGTAGCGCGTGAAGCCACTAGAAACATCTTGTTCATCATTTCATCAATTATTAAAAGTCTAATTTACTTACCAGATCTCAACGCCTTCCAATGTACGTGGTAGCAGGTGGTGTTATCAAGACCAGGGTCATGCGGTAGAGACTTGAGATAGAACCGGAGGGTGTGCAGCCACTCTAAGCATTCCGAGCCATCCTTACGCCGGTGTTCAGGCAGACATGGGTACGCATTCACCTTACCATGGATGCCCACAGCTGCAATGAGAAAATGGGGCAATTTGAGGCAAGGAATGACATCGAAGTATGTTGAACTGGAAGTGCCTTTAATACTTTAGACTGCTGCGCTGCGTGTCGCGGGTTCGGTTCGAAATATTTGTATGACCTACAGATAGTTGTTCTGGGTCTGGGTATTTGTGTATGTGAGTTTAAATGTTTGTGAACGCACCCACGATACAGGAGAAATTCCTAGTGTGGGGCAAAGTTTTTTAGAAAAAGAAAAAAAAGAAAAAAAAAATAGCTTAATTGGTAAGAGACACGCATTTAAACGAATCCCAATAACAGTACAGTGACAAGAATGCTACAAGAAAAACAAAATCTTGAACAATAAACGTATGCACGTCATATTTTAAGACTAGCGTAGGAAAATAGCGAAAAATAAACGTCTAATAAATTAATATCTGGAAGGCTTCTAAAACCTCTTTATTTTTGGAAGTCGGTTAAATACAATTTCACTTACCTAAACTAGCCCTTAAAATCTCAACATCGTCCTTGTTATAAATCCTGATAAGACGTTTGGGCTCGTTGAACTGCACGTTATCGAAATAGGCCTTAGTCAGGGCCTGTTGATGGTATAACACGTATGCGAACCCAACGAAGAACACGATGGCGAGGAACATGAGGCCTACGAACGCGCGGAGCTTGTAGTCTGTGGGTTTCTTGCGGATCTTTTGAGGGATGCTCTGGAAGTAAGAACAATAGTGCATTGTTACCCAGGATGGAAGTTACTTAATTAGTCCCGAGACGGGGTTTGGCGCCCCTAACGTAGTGAGGGCGCTAATAGTTCGAGGGACTAAATAAGTAATTTACCCGAGGTAAACACTGTGCTTTTCATTACGAATACGAGGAAAATAAGAACATAATTATTAACTGAAGAAAAAATTTGTGCTGATCAAATATCACTTTCTCGCTTTTTTTTTGTCCTTGTTTTGTCCTCTGGCCGTCCAGCTATATAGCCAGTATTTTCAAAAGTAAAAAAAAAATTTTTTCATGTTCATCATTAAAAAAAAAATGGCAATTTTGTCAAAATGTATGTTATTTTAGAGAAATTTAAAACCAAAATAGATTAAAGTCATAATATAATTATGTTCTAAAGTTAACTTTATGTTATTTTAATTTTAAATCGCGCTGTAATTAAATTGCTATAGACAAATTTGGAACATGGTTCAATAAAAATGTCAGCTGTCAGTTGAAAGTGATTCTCCCTAGGGCTGAAAAGTAGTACTTTCAACCCGCTCCGCAGGCATTTTATGACCTACTTTCAGAGTGTTAGTAATGAAAAATGTTATTTATGAGAACGTTTTCAGTTTTTCTGTAGTAGCCAAGGTAATTTGAAATAAAAATTGAAAACCTACTCAAAAGCACCAATTCAGGTAAAATTTAAGAACTTAAATAAAAACTTTACAGGGCCAAGGCATTTAGAACGTGTCATATGTCTGATTTTCAAAGTTCTAGACTTAATTTAACTATTCAGCAAAAAAGATATTCACTTCAAATTGATGTCGTCATGATACAATTTTAAAGCGTTTTCTTGCTATTATTTCTTCCCACTTATTCTCAATAGGAACAGCACACTCCTGGATTTGAATAAAGCAATGGACAGAGCTGTCTAGGTTGCTACGAGTACATACTGGTCGGACAAAATCTGAGTCATCGATGCGAGAAAAAGATCCACGTTTTGGAACCGCCAACTAGCATCAAACTATTTGACAGGCTCTTTGAAATTTCAAAAGTGTAAATTGAGAGAGCCTGCAAATGGTTTAATGGAAACAAATGCTTTGGGTTTGGTACCAAAGGAACAGCGTAATACCTGTAGTTTCTCCCTGAGTAGACTGGCGAGGGAGTTGACCGATGTGACGGAGTTGCTGGGCGAGTAGTCATCGTCGTCCATACTGAACTCCGACCGACCGAACCTGCGCGGGGCCGTTGATTTGCGGCGCGGAGAGCGGAGGGGAGTCCTGAAATGTAGAAAAGGTTTTTTTTTATGAAAATATTAACTTCGTTGGTCTATTAAGTGGTCAGAAGCGCGACTGCTGAGTTTTTTCATCAAGATTTTCATAGTTTCTGCCACAAAATCTTGATTTGTGCCCGGTTAATGGCAATAGGATCGCCCCCTTTTTTTTTTGGCGTGTGGAAAATCGTCAAATAATCCCTCCCGCTCTTGGGCAGAGCGAAAGAGAGTGTCAGACTTCTACTGACTAAAAACCACTTCCCAAAACCTTCTTAGCCCTATATGTCGAGGCTGCGGTAACTTGTGAACAACCCGCAGCCCGAGGCTCGCCCCCTGACATAAGACTTAAACATAAATAGCGAAATGTGGTTGCACCATTAGGAACACTTCTACCTAAACCTTCGGGTTTCAAAGGCGTGATGTCATGTTATTATTTATTTCACTTTATTAACAAATGTTTAATTATTATATTTGTCAGTACTTTTTGTTAAATACAACATTATCTGAATAGGCTTGTTTTTATGCTGAAACACACAAAAACAAGACAAAATAAATATTATTATCATACAAAATCATTGCGGTCGGTCCTTCCCACACATTACCAAGTCAAACAAATCTTAATACAAATAAAACTGACAAAATAACTGAACATGACGCAGCCAGCCAAGATAACAGACAGGCTGACAAAACTAAGATGGAAGTAAAAACTGTCGCATACTGTCGTAATGAGGAAACTCATTTACGTAGGTATCATTTGGTTGACACCGACAATCACTTGAGTTTGTGATTATGGACACTTGTCTTCAAGCTTTTGAAGGTCAAGAATTTGTAGGAGTAGAGTATCATCAAACAGCTGAATAGTGACTATCTTACTGTAAGTGGAAACAATTAATGGATATGCATCAAAAGATGGCAGGTAATATTTTCTTATAGAAAACGATGGATACTGACACCTTAGTGTTTAAACTGACGTGGTCGCTAACATTTTCATTAACCATGATACTGATATCTACATCGTTAAAGAAGACAATGAAGTATTAATAAGAAGAACCAGCAGTAAATTATTTCCAGCTGAAGACTAATCGCCACTAAATTATGCTTTTGTAGTGCCAATCTCATTGCCAACCCTAGTCATTATGACGAAGATGCACAAGAGTGCATTTCCATAAAACAATCTCTGTATTCTAAGCGGGCGAAAACACGAGGGCAAGCTATGTTGAATACATTTTGATGAATACTTTAATTGTCAATCTAAATGGCATGGTTTTGGAGATCACTCCAGCTAAGCTACCTACTCAACTGCTTGTGTCACCACTAGATTTGACCAAAGTACGTTTAAACGAGGTAAATCTAGATAATGATCTAGATAGGATCATACGTCTAATATAATTAATATAATATAATATAATCATCAGAATATAATATAATCATCGATGTTTTTCATCAAGATTTTCATAGTTTCTGCCACAAAATCTTGATTTGTGCCCGGTTAATGGCAATAGGATCGCCCCCTTTTTTTTTTGGCGTGTGGAAAATCGTCAAATAATCCCTCCCGCTCTTGGGCAGAGCGAAAGAGAGTGTCAGACTTCTACTGACTAAAAACCACTTCCCAAAACCTTCTTAGCCCTATATGTCGAGGCTGCGGTAACTTGTGAACAACCCGCAGCCCGAGGCTCGCCCCCTGACATAAGACTTAAACATAAATAGCGAAATGTGGTTGCACCATTAGGAACACTTCTACCTAAACCTTCGGGTTTCAAAGGCGTGATGTCATGTTATTATTTATTTCACTTTATTAACAAATGTTTAATTATTATATTTGTCAGTACTTTTTGTTAAATACAACATTATCTGAATAGGCTTGTTTTTATGCTGAAACACACAAAAACAAGACAAAATAAATATTATTATCATACAAAATCATTGCGGTCGGTCCTTCCCACACATTACCAAGTCAAACAAATCTTAATACAAATAAAACTGACAAAATAACTGAACATGACGCAGCCAGCCAAGATAACAGACAGGCTGACAAAACTAAGATGGAAGTAAAAACTGTCGCATACTGTCGTAATGAGGAAACTCATTTACGTAGGTATCATTTGGTTGACACCGACAATCACTTGAGTTTGTGATTATGGACACTTGTCTTCAAGCTTTTGAAGGTCAAGAATTTGTAGGAGTAGAGTATCATCAAACAGCTGAATAGTGACTATCTTACTGTAAGTGGAAACAATTAATGGATATGCATCAAAAGATGGCAGGTAATATTTTCTTATAGAAAACGATGGATACTGACACCTTAGTGTTTAAACTGACGTGGTCGCTAACATTTTCATTAACCATGATACTGATATCTACATCGTTAAAGAAGACAATGAAGTATTAATAAGAAGAACCAGCAGTAAATTATTTCCAGCTGAAGACTAATCGCCACTAAATTATGCTTTTGTAGTGCCAATCTCATTGCCAACCCTAGTCATTATGACGAAGATGCACAAGAGTGCATTTCCATAAAACAATCTCTGTATTCTAAGCGGGCGAAAACACGAGGGCAAGCTATGTTGAATACATTTTGATGAATACTTTAATTGTCAATCTAAATGGCATGGTTTTGGAGATCACTCCAGCTAAGCTACCTACTCAACTGCTTGTGTCACCACTAGATTTGACCAAAGTACGTTTAAACGAGGTAAATCTAGATAATGATCTAGATAGGATCATACGTCTGCCAAGAAGCTTAAGTAGGCATTATAGCCAAGGTGAACTTACTAAAGTATCGGAAGAGGGAAATCAGTGATATGCTGGTAAGATCCACCACTAGGTAAACACCAGAACAACCAGGATGAATCAAAAAGGCCAGCACAGGGGCGTAGACAAGAGAGGACTATTTTCTACGCCTAGCAGTAGTAGAAGTTGGGCTATAGATGATGATGATGATTGTTTAAAAGATATATTGGCTTTTACTATCTATCTTTTGAAACTTTTGTTGTGTTCTACTGGATATAACATTTTTACGTTTTCATCTTTCTTAGATCATTCTAATCAAACAGTGAGATCACTATCAGTATACGGATTCCGAGCTTGATTAGTATTCATTTAATTATAATTTATAATAGGCTTACTGTCTATGCTTGCTGCTATAAAGTGAAACAGGGTAATTCTATAATAACATATTGAACAGTTTTGTGCAATGTATATGCTATAACCAATTGTTACTTTGATTTTAATGATTGCTCATTTCTCTCTATTGTTATTAAGATCATTGATTTAAATGTTTTTGAATATATCATGTTAAATATTAAATCCTTTTCGTTTCTAATTAAAATCTGAACGTCAGCTGCCTAGATGTTATCTTTCCATTCGTTTTGGGTTTCAATTTCACGATTCTTGATTACTTTTATCTCAGTTTTACGACGCGTCCAATTTCACAATTTGATCTACAAAGTAGGCCATGGCTACAACTAAACTGCCAACTGATATTTCTTTTAGACATACTATTTTTACACACACTTACGAGTATTTTGAAGCTTTGGTGTCATGGTTTAAATGATTAAAAGATTAATTTCATTTAAAGTGCATTGGGTGCATGACATCTGCTCGAACTGCCATTCAAAGCAGTCAGGTCTTATGCTGTAGTACGAGTTAAGAGTGACACGCTTGGTGTGTATGGAAAGTGCTAACAATGCCAAGAGATACCGCGGCCTCGACACAAAGGGTTAAAAAGGAACATGGGTGGTTTATAGTCAGTAGAAGGAAAACTGAAAAGTAACATTTTAATTTCAGTTGGGGGATGGTTCGGTGGATCATTGCTTTACAGGTCGACTGCAATATTTTTTTTTTTACTTGTTTTCTTATTTTTTAGTTCACTTTTTGACATGGCAGGCGGGTTTTTTTTATAATTATGTTACATTTGAATGTTACATATCTCTAAACGCAAGCATGCGACAATTCGAATTGTTTCTTTTGATTTTAAAGTATTTTAATTATATTTCAAAGACTTAAAACAAAACATTTAAACACGTCTAAGAGAAATGCAATAAACGTCTTGTAATCAGCTCATTTACGCTAATCACTACTTAAACAGTGGGTAATTAATGTCAGTCCCACAATCCGCGTTTAAGCTGTTAAAGTAATCTCTGTGTCCACAACAATTTTATCTGTAACCTCAGAGTTAAACGTAAATAACCTTTTCTTTTTATCTTCTTATTATAAGACCGTAAATAGCGATGAGAAAAGGAGCTCGACTGCCACTCGCGTAGATCTTTAGGTTAAGTCGCGCTTACCTAGGTTGGTCTGTGGATGGGTGACCGCCCATTACATACCGAGTTTTCTCAGTGCCTCGGCAAGCACGTGAAGCTGTTGGTCCCGGCTGTCATATGTATAGGGTGAAAACTAACCCTTCACACAAACGTAAACCAAGCATTCTGTACATCAAACTCAGTACCCCTATGCAAAATTTTTTGCTAGGAAACGACTTTTATTTGGGGTCAAAAATCACATTTTACGGTATAACTCAATGTGGCATTCTTAAAACATTGTGCTAGTGGATGCTTTGAATAGTGAATGGGTCATGGAGGTAATTTAAGTAAAGTTATAACCTGAAAAACCAGTATTCACAAACACTGCTGTGAAAAATTTGGAACTTTGAATATCTCCGTAACTAGGGGGTTCCCAGTTATGGTCTAGAACGAAAAAATGTTCGCAGTGGTGGGGAGAACAAGTGCCCTTCGTTTGCGTTAAGGGTACATTTACACCCCTTACATCTTTGGTAGTCGTTACAAGTAGTCAGTCTGACAACCAGTCATATATAAAGGGTATCGTTTTACCCAGTATTAACTGGGTTGCGTGGAGGTCAGATAGGCAGTCGCTCTATTTAAAAGACTTACTGGTATTCAGCTGCATCTGAATAGACTGATTTGGCGGGTGGAAAATCATCAAATAACTCCTCCCGTTCTTCGGCAGAGCGAAAGGGAGTGTCAGACTTCTACTGACTAAAAACCTTCTTAGCCCTATATGTCGAGGCCGCGGTAACGATTTTGATATCCTCAAATGTAGACAGACAATTCTAGCAAAATAATCACTAAATTGTTCGATAACAAGTTATTTAATATTGAGTTCACGAATATTTACTCAAACAAATCACAGCTGATAATAGCATTCAAAACAATAGAAATCTGTCTGCAATACTAGATAACAGCAGGTCAATGATTTAATAAATGAAGTATCACCATTATTTCCGATCGAACTGGATTTATGGAGTCGAGAGGAACAATTTTATGGTTAAAATAATAAGACAAGGACAAAATCCCTGTTTCTTTTTAACTTTACCTTGGTTAGGAAATTCTCCTATATCGTGGATGCGTTTACAAACATTTAAACTCAAATACACAATCAGCCGGGCCAGAAACAATTAAATTATCTGTAAGCCATACAAATATTTGTTCCGTGCGAGGATCGAACCCGCGAGACTCTATGTCTCCGTCTATAGCTGTTTAAATTGGGCTCAAAACAGCTCACCATGCCGTCTTCTCCTGGGGCTCCTGTATCGCCTGTTTCTGTGGTTCGGAACCCAATCTATGGTCATTTTAACTCAATTTTGATGCGACTTGCGGCAAATAAGGTCTACCAAATTCCATTTTAATTTAAACTAAACTAATTTCCTCTTTGCTCCATATCCTATACGCCAAGATTTCTCCAAAATCAAAAGATTGAGTTAGAACTTTGAGTCTCAGAAGGATAGACCGATAGAATGATATGGTCTTTATATGTATCTATGAGTTTAATTTTTATTACAATCAAAACAATTGACTATCAGATAAAGCCCGCGGGATGGGACGGGACGGGACGGGACGGGACGGGACGGGACGGGACGGGGGGGTGATTCGGGGATTACAGTCGAGGTGTACCTAACTTCGCCAGTAATTATGTTTAGTAATTATGTTTGTTTTGTTGTGTTGTTTAATTATGTTTTATGCAATAGGGGGTGAGCCTATTGTCATCAACCAGGCACAATTCTAGACTCCGTGTCTGCTACTGAGAAATGCTTGATGCAAAAACCAGATAAAACTTTGCTCGACTTAGAAATCGAACTTATAGGACCGCTAGGACAACGAGGCAGTCCACTTGAATTATAACAAGATAATTAGAATAAGTAAGTTAATGTGTTTTCGTTGTGCATGTGTTTTATTTTTATTACCTTTGTTTAAATTATGACGTGATTTTATCAACAAGGCTAAGAAATATGAGCATTTGTTTACGTAAAACAGGGACATAAGTGTCAACTTACTTTGGTATTACCGGGACTGTATAGTACCGTGTGAAATTGAGGACTTTGAACTTTCGGCCAAACATGGTGTTTACTTGATTGCAACATAACTGATGTGGGGTAACAAGTTTTGCGGGTAACTCAAGCCAAAACAGGTGATGACGGTATCAAAAAATATTACCTAAAGTGCAGCACTGCAGTTCTCTGATAAGACTGGATATAAAAATTTACTTAGGTGCTCGTAAGATATATTGAGAACCTCGAATTATTATTAACAAAAATAACACACTAATAAACAAAGAGTAATTTTTTTTTTTTTTTTTTTTTTCTTTTGTATTTTTGTTTTTTTTTAATACTGGTATTCAGCTACATCCGGTTAGACTGGAAGCCGACCCCAATATAGTTGGTAAAAGGCTAGGCAGATGATGATGGAACAAAAAGTAATTTTTAGATATTATTTTATACCCTATCACAACACAGTCTGCGTTAAATGCGCCTATGAAGCGCTAAAGTAGTAAAAATAAATGAATAGCTATTGTAATGAACTTAAATTAATTATGTTTATCTCACATATAATTGGAAAACTTAATAAAATATCTGTACCTAACATTGTACCTATAAAAAAAACAATTTATATGTATTTATAGGTTAATTTCATTAATTTATGTACCAACGTATAACGTCTATCTATATCTTTATGACAATTTCACCACGGGCCCAGAACTTTCCACTAATTAAAGAAAAAAATAAAATAAAAAATTCAAACCTTCTGCCACAACTTTTAGCACTTAACAAAACTCCTCTAAATTATCCACGACATAACACACAACACTATAACAGTCTGTCTCTACAAAATTCAGTCAAGATCTATAGATCTTTAAATTGGGTTGCGCAGGAGTATCTTGCTTGGAAGCGCGTGCGAGTGACACTGACCGGTGAGGTACACATGCGCGCGACGAAATACGATCAACGATCTAGAGTGCGTGATTTTACACGACTACGAGAAACCCAAGAGTGGGTTATGACTTTAAGTACAGCTATCAGCACTGGATCGCAATTATCCGTGTTCTAGTCCTTTTCTGTCGCTCAGAACCGTGTGGTTTCAACTCTTAAAACCATAATGAAAAAAAAAAGTTTAAGAAAATAGTAACATCACGTTTAAACGCAAAGGAGGGTTTGGCTTTAAGGCTTTGCGTTTTAACGTGATATCACTATTTTTCCAGTTTCCCAGAGGACCCAAGTCATGATATCTCTGTGGCTAAAATCGGCTTCACTAGGTAACAGGCAGCCATCTTTTAATTTCCGATATTTAATAAGTATTTATTATAATAACGTGTATTTCATTACCAGTTTACTTTATCTGTAAGTAGACACTCTGTCCACTTACCTAACACTCAGCATGCCTTAACGTGCAGGGCAAGAACTAATAATAACTGAATACTATCTCTAATTGTCTAATGTAGTTTCTTTAAGATAGCATCACGCCTTTAGTCCCAGGTTAGGCGGATGTGTCCTCATTGCCATCAAAAGAGCACAAATCCAAACTGTGTGGCCGACTGAGAAATTTCTGATCTGGGAATTGAACCGAGGACGTCAAAACCAGCAAGCCGCACATGCAACTACTAAACCAACGATGCTAAAACAGCAGAGTAGTTAAAAAAAATCTAATCAAAAGATTTCTAGAAAAAAAAACTAATTAAAAGATTTCTAGAAAAAAAAAAATATTTCAAGAGTCAAAGATTTTTTCTTTTATCACGTAAACCAACAATGAAGACGATACAGTGCTTTTAAAACTCGTGTGACGTCATACTCTAAGACATTAGTATGATATTTTTAAGCGGTCAGTGACGTCACCAAATTCCACTCAAATCTTTGACGCGTTTTATCATCGTCTATTTTTCGTAATTTGATAAAACAAAAAAATACGTATCCAATATTTTTCGATAATCTAACAGACGGACTAATTAGGATTACATTTTTTTAAAGTCAGTAAACATCCCTATTATCTATTTATCACAAAAAAAAACCACAAGAACTATTCCCAATTTTGTCACAAGACATCTACATGAATGGCCATTTACTTCTTGTGCCAAACAAAGTAATGACTCACATATTATTCCCGTGAATGTACTAATTAACATCCAGAGATGAAATCATAGTTGTTGTTTCCAGTTTGCAAAAAGAAATCACAGTGTTCAAAATGCGTCACAGAGATATGTCAGCGAATAAAAGGGCCAACTTGGACCGACTAGGGCTGACTAGGACCGACTAGGGCCGACTAGGGCCGACTAGGGCCGACTAGGACTGACTAGGGTCGACAAAACCGACTAGGGTCGACTAGGACTGACTAGGGCTGACTAGGACCGACTAGGGACAACTAGGACCGACTAGGGCCGACTGGAACCGACTAGGGCCGACTGGAACCGACTAGGGCCGACTAGGACGCAAAGGGCTCAGAAGGGACATGGGTGGATTTTAGTAAGCACAAGTCTGACACTCCCTTCCGCTCCACCCAAAGCGGGAGGGGTCATTTGATGATTTCCCATCGGCAAAAATTATAAAAAGAAAGTGTTAATTGTTAACACACACGCAACCGGAAATTATAATTTAGATCAATATAGGTATTTATTATATAGATAAGAATAATTATATATTAAGAAGGAAACCAGTTATTTACGTAGGTATTTTAATAAGTAATGCCGTTAATTTTATGCGGTGTTGAAATTCTTAAATACTTGCGTATGATGCAAGTAATAATATGCCCACTTGTGCTGCATTGTGTAAACAAATGCCCTGCGTATTTTGTTTATTAGATCAGTCCAGTGATTTACGCACATAAGTGCTCTATGAGGAACTAGCTCGCTTTTGTAGATTTGTTTTTTGACAATTATTTTATTGGGTATTTCCATCAAATTCATCAGCTCCATCAACAGTAACCGGGCACCGTCTTAGGCCGGTTAATAGGCTCATACCTTTAACTACATGCACACATCAGCAGATTGATGTGATTATACCTTATTGTTAACCCAAACGATTTTAAAAGATTAAAAGAGTAACCTTTGGAGTTTCTTACCGGTTCTTCTCCTTAGGAATCGACCAATGCACCGAACCGTGCCCCTGTTTATCGACGTTTTTTAAGTGCCCATGTGGGCCTATGTGAAATAAAAATATTTTGATTTAGATTTTTTGTTTTGATGACGAGTGATTTTATGCATGTCATATACTTAGAAAGAAAAAATCTTAGCGAAGTGTGGAAGAAATGCATGAAATGACAAGAGAATGATGATATAGACAGTAGAAGTATTTTTACACAAACAAAACATTCGAATTTGATTTTGTACAAGGCCAAAAGGCCCCTATATTATCAGCATGGTACCTATAGGTAGGCACTGTCTCTTTAAAGTAAGGCAAGCATTCATGCACTGAATGTGTTGCACTCTTTGATCGATCATAGGTCAAACGCGACTATGTACTACGTAAAACTATAATTAATAATTATGCAATTTAAAGTTAAAGATATTACTGACATACCTACATAAATTAAATTGCATTGCTTCATGCCTTTACGCCTAGAAAAATATGGAAGAACAACACATGCAACTTCACAAAAAAATAAACTATGATAAGGATAGAGTGATGAAGATCTTTAATAATTTTTCAACAAAGCAGGAGCACTTTAGATCCACACGAACTATTAATCAAGAGAAGTGGTCACACTAAGAAATACTCTCCTTGAAGAGGGATTTTCAGGTGTGTTCTCTTCCTGTCTCTTTACTTAGCTAAAATTGTATATATCTCATCAGCATCACACAATATGTTTTATGTGGAACTATAGCTAGTGAAAACGAAGAAAGTAAGAGAAGATGTTTATTGTAATTTGTAAACATCACTCGAAGTACATGTAACTTGACTCCATCTTGAGATAACGGCTCGTTCAATGCAATGTTTTTACCTTTTCAACAAGACAGAAATGGACACTTAAATTGGTTTATAGTGTTCGTTTCTGGAATAATTATACAAACAATAACGACATATTATGACCGTTTATTTAAAGTTAATCGGTCTACTCGATACAATTACACTACTCGTAAGTAGCCAGCGCTACGTTAGTTAGGGCGCTAAGGTTTTATTTCAAACTCAGTTTAAATCTATTTACGAAAGATAAATTAGGAATTGTTTATTATGAGGGATCTAAGATTTTTCTCGTAACATTACAAAGGAATAAAACACAAAACAAAACACTTGATTTGAAAAGAATAGTTTGATATTCTGCCTTCTGGTAGTTTGTGAGACTTGATTGATGTGTTGTTTGTGTGATGTCTTGGTTGGTGTTTATTTTAGTTATATTTTTAACACTCGAAGAGAGTGTCTTTGAGACTATTCATAAAATAACCTGAGACTGAGGCTATTCGTGTCACTATGGACCATAACAGACACCCTTTTTTTAAAATCATCGTATACCTAACCCCTCCCGCTCTTGGGCAGAGCAAAAGGGAGTGTCAGACTTCTACTGACTAAAAACCACGCATGTTCCTTCTTCGCCCTCTATGTCGAGGCCGCGATAACCGGTGGACTACCCGCGGCCCCGACAGGCATAACAGACACCCTTAGGGCCAGTTTTCCAGTGCGAGTTTTACACTCTAATGCAAAACTATAATACTATGGTACAAGCAACTCTAAAACTCTTTGTTTACCGTACCCACCATTAGATTACCATTTATTCATTTTAAATAGATTTTTTTTACTAAAGTGCCACTACATCAAATAGGAGCTTATACTATTAATTACCTTATTATAATAAAATAAAGTTTATTAAACACCTCATAATACATACATTAACAATAAAGTCATCTTATTAACTGGACACAATATTCACTCACTTAAAAAAAAAATAATTTAGATATAATTCGAACTAAACAAACTCTAGTTGATACCGCATAGAACAAGAGTAAAAACTATACTGATTTATCTTCAACGAACCTATTAGATAACATAGGTCATATATTAATTGATTTTATCGTAAATGATCCATCATTAAGTCAAGGTGAATAGGCCATCTAATAATTATCACATCAAAAGTGTCTAGGGATCAAGCATTTTTATGCGGATTTCTTGAGATTGAGATGTGGCTTTGTAATAAATTTATGATTTTATAAATTTATATGGATCCTTTTTGGTGCATTTCATAATTTGAATCAGGAACTGTGAATCAAATTCGAGTAAAAGATGAAAATCAGCTGTCAATATTTTCCCTATAAAAACATACAACGCATTGAAGACATTATTAGTGCTACTGTTTCCCTACTACTGATTAAAACCAACGTTATTATGGAGCGGCGACGTCATTTAAGCAGGGAAGAAATGCTCAGAGCCGTGGGAATGATAGAAGCTGGTTCCCGGCAACGTACTGTGGCTTTAGCTCTGAATACAAGTCAGAGTGTTATCAGTCGACTTTGGACACGTTACCGAAGCACTGGTACCGTGGCTGAGCGCCATGGAGGACGGTATCGCTGCACCACACGGAGACAAGACCGATACATTCAAATCTTAACTCGAAGAGCTCCAACAATAACCGCCATGATGTTAGCCGTGAGGCTTCATCACTCTTCAGGGAACTTAATTAGCGACCAAACAGTCAGAAACCGCTTGCATGAAGTGAACCTTCATTCCCGAAGACCGCTACGGGTACCACCTATAGCAATGCACAATCGTAGGATTCGATATCAATGGGCTCTTGAACACAGAAATTGGGCAGAAGAACAATGGCGTTTCGTGTGCTTTTCTGATGAGTCTCGTTTTGGTATGAGACCGGATACAAGACGTATACGACACTGGAGAACCCCTGGACGCCAACAGCGATTAAAATCCTGCCAGGAAGTCCATCCTTATAGTGGTGGAACCATCATGGTATGGGCGGGTATTTGGATCGGCGGAAGAACTGAGTTGATTTGGATCAGAGGCAACCTCAACGCTCAAATTTATGCTGAGACGATTGTATCAGACGTCATCGTTCCTCTGCAAGTGCAAATCGGTCCCTTATTTCAGTTAATGCATGATAATGCACGACCGCACACCGCAAGAGTTGTAAGACAGACTCTCGCCGCAGCTAACATCAATGTCCTGCCCTGGCCTGCTCAGTCGCCAGACTTGAACCCGATTGAGCATGCATGGGATATGCTACAGAGAAGAGCTCTGCCGAATATGGAGGGTATCCAGTCGCAAGAAGACCTTTTTTTGTTGTTGCAACGAACATGGGCGGCCATTCCACAGCGTGATTTGGATGAACTCATTTTGAGTATGCCAAACCGATGTTCTTGTGTTGTTAGTGTTCGCGGTAGAAACACGGATTATTAATTGTTTAAGTTACCCAATAAAATTTTAAAGAAAACTGTTATTTCAATCTTTTTTTCGAACTTTAATGTTAGTGGTTCAAATGTCAAAAATCCCTTTATTAGGAAAATAGCAAATTTCTTTATTAATGCAAAGGTGACTTGGTTTATCGTTACTGTGACAAACGAAAACACTTTATTTGATGAATCCTTAAAGAAAATTTTAATTACTATCAATCAGGAGAAAAGTTATTGCAAAAATATATGTTGATCCCTAGACACTTTTGATGTGTGTAGTTCGTAACTTTTTTTTTTGGTTCCGCTCTTGGGCAGAGCGAAAGGGAATGTCAGACTTTTACTGACAAAACCACCCGCAGCCCCGACGGGCGTCGGCCCATGCGGCTAAATTGAGGCGCGCGTGGAAAACGAACGCGCCATCGAGACGGGCTGTCGTCGTCATAAGACGCACGACGGCGAGCTAGATTCTTTGAACATGTGCATATCACGCGGCCCTCCCCAAATAACTACTTAGTGAGATATAAAGTATATTTTTTTTTATTTCACGTAAAATATAGTTTCAGCACTATATACAGATGTATATAATATATTCCTATTGTTATAAACAACTAAGTTATGTTCATAAACGTTCCTCAAATCTCATCACCATTCGTGTCCCAATTTCCAAATTTTAGCAGTTTATGCTCGAAAAGTTATAAATATACCCTAAAGATCGTATTTTTAAGTAGTTATTTGGATAGTACACGACATGCTTTACCAATTAGCAAAACTATACACATTAAAGAACACTTTTAGGTATTTTGTAACGACTTTGAAAATTGTCCCAACACTTTATACTCACTACCATTTGTTCACGCAGTCGCAGGGTTAATTTTTTCCGCGTAGCGTATTGCTAACTCAAAGTGCAACTCGGCGGTCGCGCTCAGTTCCACGCCTCGACTCGTGCGGGTCACTCGTCAAAAAGTGTTTTGGCGCCAACTCTAGCCTACCTTAATCGCCCAGAAATCGTGTTTGGCAAACAAAAATCTCCTTACCGTTCGAGTTTCCCGTGGTGAGTGTATTATTTTTATTTATCATTTTTATACCTTGTAATAGTCGCCATAGGATACTCTTTGCTTTGATTAAGTTCCCAAATTATTGAGTTCTATAAAGAACGTATAATGTGAGAAAGTGTACAAATACCTAATTACCATTTATATAATTACCATTTTTCCCGTTCGTATTTTGGCGAACGGTAATGAGCATTTGCAAATGGTAATTAGTGCCAGTATAAGCTGGCTTCTTATTATATTGAAACTCCTTGCTCCGCTTGGCCAGGTCAAGGCCGAATTGTTACTACCAACACGTGATCGATTGTTGATCGTTTGGTATGAACGTGTCAGTTGACACAAAAAATATTAATAAATAATAATATTCCGAAACAAAATAAACCTTTCACAATTTTTTTTTTCAGGGTAAACATGCCTCGGAAAAAACAGCAATCGAAGGAGGAAACATTGGCTAAAGCCAAAATCGCACGCCGGAATCGATACGCTAAAATTAAAGCTGACCCTATTTTATACGCCCTTGAAAAAGAAAATGAACGACAACGATACAAAAGACGAAGAGAACAGAAAAAACTTTTGTCAGTTGTAGAAATGACGCCAAGAGCTAGAAGGCTACAGAGGAAGAAATGGAGAGAAAACTTTAGAAAACATTATCAAAAAAAGAAATTAATAAAGGAAGGAATTAAACATATGAATGAAAATACACCAAGTTCCAGTGACAGTGAAGATAATAGTAATAATGAAAATAGACCCAGAAGACGAAAGTCAATTTGCGAAAATGAGCCACAACCCTCCACGTCTAACGACCTACACGAAAGATTAGTCAAGAACTTAAAAAGTAAATTGAGAAAGATGCGCTACATAAAAGAAAAAAAAGACCAAATGTACAAATCACAATTAGAATCCCTGCAACGAAAAAATAAAGCGTATAGGAAAATAATTATAAGACTGAAAAAACGACTGCAGAGTCCTAATTCTAAAGTAACAGCACTACTTAGAGATAAAACCAAAGTAGAAGAAGCTAAGAAGAAAATTTTATTTGGAGAAGCAATGAGGAATACCTTACAAACAAACTACAAAAATAAAAAATCGAAGAAAGAAAAAAGAGAATTTAGTAATGCTGTCATTGGTGATAAGCTGATTTTGAAAGATCTCAAGGTTTTGTCTGAAACTAATAACTTCCGCGTAAGAGAGATAAAGAATACTACCCAAAGAAATGTTGAATATGAGAAACTAAAACAAGATATTCATTTGTTTTTTGAACGCGACGATATTTCTAGAGCGACTTCAGGCAAAAAAGAATTTATTACACAGAAGAAAGAAAGAAAGCAAAAGAGGTATTTGTTAGATACTATGAAAAACCTTCACAAAATTTTTGAAACGGAATTTTGCAAGGTAAGTTACTCTTACTTTTGTAAACATAGGCCATTTTGGGTACTTAAACCTAATGTAAATCAAAGAGATACATGTCTCTGCAAACTTCATGCAAACATAGAGCTCTTGATTCAAGCGTTGCACAAAAAAAAGATTATTAAATACAACAATTCTAACGACTTAATTAACTGTCTATGTTGCTCAAAAACTGAATGTTTACTGGAACGATGTAATTTGTGCAAAAATAAAGTAGTTGATTATCAAGAATTCGATAACGATGATCCATTATCATTCCAAAAGTGGGAAAGCTCGATAAGCACTTACGTAGTTAAAGGCGTAGAGAAGACTAAAAAGATTATAGCAAAGACCAAAGTGACCACGTCACCGAAACAAGCTATTGAAGTATTAGAAAATATAATTCCTATATTCCTGAAACATGAAGGAACACGTAGGTGGCAATTTACTGCAGTAAAAGATCTGAAGGAACATCTCAAGGACAATGAAGCTATAATTCACATAGATTTTAGTGAGAACTATGCTTTGAAATATGAGTCGGAGGTTCAAGCCTTCCACTTTGGAGGAAGTAGGCAAGAGTTAACACTTCATACTGCAGTTATACAGGGTGTTTGGAAGGGAGCTGTACATACGCCTAGGGTAGAAACTAGGGATAGTCTGCTACCTACCCCCGCCCATTATATTGACCTTGGCCTCAAGGTTTTTATTTAATTTAAAATTATTTCTTTACCTTACTACGGTACTTCAGGCCCCATAACTTTTCTTCTCCACAATTTTCTGGTGTAAAATAATTTTTTGCAGGACCCTAAGACTCTAACGATTAAAACAAGACCATTAGCCGACCGGTCCCATGGATAGATTTTGAGCTACAGGTAGTTTTAGTCAAAAAATCATAAAAAAGTCAAATAAAAAATAATAATAAATTAAAAAAAAACCTTGAGGCCAAGGTCAATATAATGGGCGGGGGTAGGTAGCAGACTATCCCTAGTTTCTACCCTAGGCGTATGTACAGCTCCCTTCCAAACACCCTGTATATATGACAGATGATGCAAGCAATTTGACAAACACATCATTTTGTACAGTAAGCGAAAACTTGCGACATGATTCTGCTGCTGTGTGGGCGCACATTATCCCTTTACTTGAGTTTGTGAACTCTGCAAGTAAAAAGATAGACACATTACATTTTTTATCAGATTCGCCAAGTAGCCAATACAGAAATAAAACAATGTTTTATGTTATTTCTAAACTGTGTTGGTATTTTCATGGGCTAAAGATGGTCACCTGGAATTACTTCGAATCAGCTCACGGCAAAGGTGCTGCAGATGGAGTAGGAGCAGTTGTTAAACGCACTGCAGACGCTGCTGTAGCGCAAGGTAGAGATGTTGTAACATTAGATGATTTTTTGGAAATAGTAACACAAAACACACAAAAAATAAACCTGGCAACTATTGAAGAATACCAAATAATAGAAAAAGATTTGTTGATACCTTCAGAGCAGCTGAAACCATTAAAAGGTACAATGAAAGTTCATCAAGTACTGTGGCAGAAAGAAAAGGACCACCTGATATTCAGACAAACTAGTTGCTTTATATGCTCGGACATGGACTGTAAACATACAAAATTTGTCGGAAAATGCTGTAAGGACAAAAATGAATCTACACATATTACAAATAAAGAAAATGTAACTAATAATTTGATTGATACGACTGCAACCATAATACCTAAGACTACACCGAATAACAGGACTATTAAAATCTTAAGTAATGTTTTAATAAAGCCAAAACGCAAAACCACCGTTAAAATGCTTTCTGATTTAAAACCTGATAATAAATTACACTTGGACCCTAATATACACATTGAGAATATGGTAAATCAGTATAATATTTCTGGCAGTGGCAGTGATATGAATTTTTCGGGTGTATTTCAAGATTACGTTCAATCTGCATCGCAACTAAGCGCAAATGAGATAATTGATGGCCAGCCTAATGTTCTTGGGTCATCATTGGTGTGTGATGATACTGATGATCTTGCAGATCCACACGATACTGCATCTGAGACTACCTGCAAAGTTCCTGGTCATGAAAGTGATACAGACTCGGATTCAAGTTATAATATTTTTTAGTTTTTGTAACTGATCTCATTAGATTTAAGAAATATTTTAGATGAAACTTATATGTTGCCGAGTTCTATTTACACCGAGTTTTGAACTCGTGTTTTAGTTGATTTTATTTAGTTTACCAAAAAAGATAAGTATTATAATACGTATAATTATTCTTTTTGTTTTGAAGTCCTGTTTATTTTGTGGTTATTTTCCTTATTTTTTAAAATTAAGTCAAGGTCCATATTTATCAAGTTTGATAGAAACAGCAAATCTTTTGTATTTTTCTGTTTATCATTGTCTGACTTAATTATTTTATGTTTAAGTACATGAGCAGTTTCTGGTCATGAAAGTGAGTCTCATTCGGATTTAAATATACAATGTGGATCTGGAACTACGACATTAAATTAAAACTAGCACTGTACTAGTCCATCGAAACATTTTAAAACACGAAGATTAGTAGTTAGTGGAAAATTTAAAAATTGCAATTTTCAAACAAAATAAATAGCAGAATCAACTGCATAAAAAGTAAACACGCTTTAACTACGAAAAGTCACTGACCTAGTGCGCGGGGTGCAGCGAGCGGCGGCGATGTTGGGCGTAGGTACTTTTTATCGGAGAACAACAAATCAGCGGCATAAACTCACTAAGTTGCGAGTTGTTAATTAATAAAAGATCACTGATTGAATAATTAATCACTTAAAACCTTATTTGAGGCATAATTAAACTAAAAAACTTACTAACTTAACCTAAATCACAAAACTAGCTACCTAATAAATGCCTAAATAACTAATATTACACTAACACCAATAAGTCACAGTAACCTATGCACTAATCCAAATATCATAAATCGTCTTTAATCACAATAACAACAAACTTTTCATAAAATCACGACAATGCGCGCGCGGCTCGTCTTGTGATAAAAAAAGTAGGCGTGTGCTCTCCTCAAAGGGTGCCGCTATGCACTGACTGACATAGTTACCGAGTCAAGGACTTTTTGCCGAAAAAAATTCCGCTCACACACACACTCGCAATTTTCTATGCACCACTAATGCATTATTTGCGTAAGTAATATTACTTTTTCTTTATAATTGTAGTATTTTGTGGGAGTGTGCGGGGCGCGTCAGAGTGGGATCGTATGACACCTTTCTCTGTCTTTCAAGCGTATTGAGACGTTGAGAATAGAATCGTAGGTTTTTGCACAGGTTCCTGACCTTACAATGTTTACCTATTATTACGGACTCCGATCTACATCATGTTGAAAAATAAGAAAATGAAAAATAATTTCCTGTGGCTAAAGTAGTCATTGGATTTGATTGATTTTTTGTATACGGGTCAAGAGCATGCCTTTCTTTACGTGGTTTAGAGGAATGTCAATCGTCCTGCTCCACATTGTATATTTTTTTTTAGTTTTTATAAAAGATCTCATCGAGCTTAAGAAATATTTAATTGACCTATGTCTAAGTTCTATTTACACTGTGTTTTGAACTAGTGTTTTATGTGAAATTTGTTGTTGATATTTTAATTACTAGACAGATGTTATTGATCTTTACGAAAATCGGTTGATTTTTGAGTGTTTAAAGAAACAACAATCATGTGGCTAAATAGTTAAGTTTAATGTCATTTATTGTCACCTAAATAATTAATAAATATGTGATTAACGTATATTATTCATTTTATTTCTAATTACCAATCACGAAGCATAATTACCATTATTTGAATGCTAATTACCGTATGTTTCATATCTCATCACCGTTCGACGAAAATTTTCAGCTTCAGATTTCAGACCTATAAATCAGTTTAAATACTGTGCGTTTGATTTATTTCATTAATCTGCACTATAAACTTTACGTTAAATCTATAAAAGTTTTAATTGGAAGCATTATTTGAACTTAATTTTCGAATCCTGAATATGTCTATCTTCAAATATTCACCCTAGCACATCACTCACCGGCCACAGGCTCGCGTCTACGGTGGCCGGAAGCTGTCACGTGGCTATATCAGTAAACCTCATGACCGATGGACGCTACTGAAAGCGCCAAACTAGTAGCTCAGTTTTGGGCCGACACGCTATGAAGAAGGACGGATGAAGCCATGAAACATCGACTAATCATCACATAGCCTTTTTTTATTTTATTTTTTGGCGGGTGGAAAATCATCGAATAACCGCTCTTGGGCAAAGCGATAGGGAGTGTCAGACTTCTACTGACTAAAAACCACCCATGTTCCTTCTTAGCCCTCTCCGTCGAGGCCGCGATAACTAGTGTACAACCCGCGGCCCCGACGATCATCACATAGCCTTAGGTCAATTCTGACCAACAGCACAGGGAGGAAGTCTTTGTTCCAGAAGTGGAACATTAAAGACAAATTTTGTAAAATTCAGACCCGAACTAAAAATAATTGATAAGAATTTAGTTTAGGGCGCTGTGTCGTCTTTCAGTACTGCGATTGTGACTAAATAATAGGGTAGATAACAAAAAAGAAAAAAAAAATGTCCGCCAAATAGATTTCCAAAAAATATTGAACACATACTTTTTCTTTTATCAAGTAATCAAAAAATGAAGACGATACAGGCTTCGAAAAGTCGTGTGACGTCACAGGTTTAATACATTTTTACCACGAAGTGACGTCTCCATAATCTGTGACAAGTTTTATTATCGTCATTTTTAATTCATTTGATAAAACCAAAAACACGTATCCGATATTTTTAAATAATCAAGCAGATATACTAAATGGAATCATAGTTTTTTACTCAGGAAACATCAACAAAAAGTGGGTGTACTAATTAATGGATATTCTGTCTAACACTTCGGGGATAACAGGCGTGATAACCTGTTTAAGTTTTTAGTATGAGTAAGGTGCGGTTGAAGTTTTCCTCATAATAGTTATCGGGTTTGATCATTTTCCCCCTTACAAGTGGAACAACCGCAATGTTTCATATTTTACGTACAAAATCTGATAGCCGTGATCAGGAAATTTATACCTAACATATTTTCCTTATTTTCGTGAAATCATGGCATGGGTTTATTTTCCATCAACGCCATCATCATGCGTGGTTTTTTCTGCGTCTCTCCACTTTTTCCCTGAATTAAACCAGAATTACAGCTATACTACGTCACATCAATGCCTCGTGTTCATAGGCTATTCTCGATTACGTTATCTATTTTATAAGGATATTGTGAAAGTCAATTAATACGTGAATGAAATGGGTTCCTGACGTCAGTTGGTCTCTTAAAACAAGTACTTTGGTGAATTGAGGAAAATCTACTGATTAAATTGCGCAGTCGGACTCAAATCTGGATAAGAATGACGCAAGAAATCCTCTAGTTAAGTTAGGTATTATAAACTATTAGATAGCTTGTGTGTTTGACAGGTATAGACAGCAAGTCTTAGGCTTGATTATAATCTGCATACGTAGAGCCCTTTAAAATGGATTTTGTACCTGTGGTTTTCCTCAATTCGTCAACAAGATTGCAACAATTGGCACAACATATCTACCTACCACCTAGAAGTACTAGGTACGTTACTAATTGGATGGAGGATATTAACACAATGCTCAGGGACCTCAGTAACTTTTCTCAACAGGTGGGTCTTAAAATGAACATGGACAAGACGAAAGTTATGTCGAATGTCCGTGTTCCACCCGTACCGGTAATTGTTGGGAGCGATACTCTGGAAGTTGTCGATAGTTATTATGTCTACCTTGGACAAACTGTTAAACTATTTAGATCTAACTTCGACAAAGAAGTAGCCCGAAGAATGCAACTTGGATAGGCAGCGTTCGGGAAACTACGCGACATCTTTTCGTCTAAAATTCCGCAGTGTCTTAAGACAAGGGTCTATAATCAGTGTGTGTTGCCAGTGATGACTTATGGCTCAGAGACATGGTCCTTAGCTGCTGGCCTCTTAGAGAAGCTCAGAGCCACGCAACGAGCCATGAAGAGAGCTATGCTCGGAGTTTCTTTGTGCGATAGGATCCGAAATGAGGAAATTCACCGAAGAACCAGGGTCACCGACATAGCTCTCAGAGTATGCAAGTTGAAGTGGCAATGGGCAGGCCTCTTCGCTCGGAGAACCGACAACCGATGGGGAAGAAAGGTTCTCGAGTGGCGACCATGAACCGGAAGACGCCGCGTTGGTAGGCCTCCCACCAGGTGGACCGACGCGACGGGCGACGACATCGTGAGAGTTGCAAATGTCAGGTTGCCGTTCTTTATGGCGTTCTATGGGGGAGGTCTTTGTCCAGCAGTGGACGTCTTATGGCTGATGATGATGATGATGACTAATTAGATGTGTGCCTCGCTGGTCTAGTGGTTGCAAGCGCAGCTCCTGTCCATGAGATCGTGGCTCCGATTCCCAGGTCGGACAAAGTCTTTATTGAGGATTCCATCAGGAATTTCTCTGTAGCAGCCAGTGCAGTGAGTCTGACTTTGTTGTATGTTACCAAACTAAACTACACAAATCACTCTTTAGCAACTTAGTCAAACGTGTGTTCAATTCAACCAAAAAAAAAAGAATGACAACATAAAATCCGTGAACTCTTACAAAAGCCCACTAAACAGATTGCCTGACCATCCATCTTACGCCCTCTTTTTTTTTGGGACAAGCCCTCTTAACTATTCGCAAACCACTGTAACTGAAAGCCAGAACCAACAGTGACGACGAAGTCCCAAATAAACAATTTTGCTGTCTTGGTTTCCGCAACGAAGTTAATAAGAAAAGAAGGAAACGTGACAAGAGGAGTGGGAAAAATACAACCATGTAACTAAATCCGTTTTTTTCTGGGTGGGAAATTATCAAATGAACCCTCCTGCTCTGGGCAGAGCGGAAGGGAGTGTCATTTAACTCTTTTACTTCTACTGATTAAAACCCACCACGTTCCTTCTTAGCCCGGCGGCCTCATATATTTTTAAGAAAAGCCCGCTACACTATTACCAAACCACAGTAATTGAAAGCCAGAACAAAAACGTAAACGCGAACGAAATCCCTGAACTGTCAACAAAGCCCATCCATCTTACGCCCTCATTGCAAGCACACACAACGCGGTTACTGCGACACGCCGCGTCTCTCCGACATTTCGCAATGCACCGGTCAACGTCCGCACTTCCTTATTAACTCCTGATTTGATGCAACCCTCGCACTAAGAGGACCTAGATCTCAAGTGGACTCATTTGGAGAAAGGAAGTCGAGGTATTCGGACTTGAGAATGGATTGAGGAGCTGGGGTTTACGGTGATGTGGTTTTAGCGGTTGGTGGTGGTGTGTTGTGTAATAAAGATTTCTGTCTTGATTCAAATGTACACGTACAGTTAGTGATTTACCATTTTTCTTTCTTTTTTATTTTTGCCGATCATGGGCCTCTGAGCTGACTTGACTTTATGAAAAGCAAAGTCAGAGGCCGATGAAAAATATATATCAGACATGCTGGTGTCATCACAATGATGTCTTTAATTTTAATTTGGTTTACCATTATAAGAATGAATATGAAAAAAATCCAATGTCACTGGTGTTATCAATGGGGTTTACTCATATACTTTTAAAAAATAATTAATAAGTGGTTAACTTTAAAAAGCGTTTACAAATAAATCGAAAGAGTTGGTTTCCTAAGATGAATATTAGCCTAAAGAAAAACGCAAACGCATGGTGACCGAACGATGAAACAACAAAATTTGATAATTATGTACTTACTTGACCCTTTCATCATCAGACAGTACTTCGGTGTGGTCATCCGCCGTGTTGTCGCCATCGCTGAACCCTGATGCGGTGCTCTGGTGGTGCTCAGGAATCTGGAAACAGACATAAATGTTGATTATTTACATTTTCTTATCAAAAATAGGGGGAGACTATTGCCATAAATAGAGCATTTATCAAGAATTTCTCGATAGCAGCCACTGAGTCTGGAGTTGTGCCCGTTTGATGGTAATAACCTCGGCCCCTATTGTTAAACTTATTAGGCGCCTAATATAACCCTTCGGGGATTACAGTCGTGTTAATGATCATGTTGATATTATGTCCACCTAACTAAATTCATGTATCTTATAAATTTCATGGACTGATAATCTGGTGAAGGTCAAAAGAACAGGCTCTTCACTTACATAATTTAATAAGCTCAAGTACAAAAAATTCAGTTCATTGTCCGACAGCGTTCTATCAAAAGACAGTAAAATTGCCAATAACCGTGCCAATGTACGGGTCAGCAACCTATTGCATAATGGCTACCGAGCAACAGGAAATCTCTTCATAACGTGGGACCTCCACTCAACAGCAATCAAAGCAGACGATGTCAGCGCAATAAATATGAAAATTGCACTTTGTGTCCGCTTGGCTCTCTCTGGTGAAATCAGTACTCCAATATGTACACTAACTGCCGCACTCAGAGAGCTTTAATGATTACTTAGGCCATCACTTAGTAAAGGTTTTGACAGTTTTGTTATACAAAAGTATGTCCAACCTTTACTAAGTGACGGCTTAACTAATCATTAAATATCTCTGAGCACCGATGTTAGTAACGTTTAGAAGCAATTTTCGCCTCCTGTATTGATTTCATTTTCAAATGACAATGGTTATTTTGGTTCCCATATATTATCATAAAGTAGGTTATAAGTATATCAAAGATGCAATGGTTATTTCACGAGAGATTTGCGTTTGGAATTTGTGGTAGTTTGTGATCTTGTCTACTATTTATTTAACATACAAAATGAGTTGATGAATGAAGTATAGCTAATCATTGCAAGCAGATAAATAATATTCGTTTTCTTTGGAAAATTGCGCCGAACGTGAAACATTAGCTGCATTAGTTTTTGGTCCCGCTTTATTTTTACTGTGCCCAAAACTTTTTCTCTTAAAGTATTATACCCTACTAGAAGAACGTATCTAATTCACCCCGAAATCAGTAAAACGGTGCATGTTCGAGTTTCGAAAGATTTTCTATAGAAAGCTTTCTAAAATATTATGGTCAAACCTGAGTCAGAGGTATGCAGTCGAACTCAACTTTCCGCCTGGAGCCTCTCATGATCACTTATCCTGCACAACTGCATGTGCACCGGTGACTAAATCACCCAGTCAGGCCATTAGTTAGTTCAATTGCAATTAATTTACCCATATTAATCACCAGAGAGGTGTCTGCGGCAAGTCTGATTTAGGGATGCCTCTTAAAACTTCAGATTTAGGAAAATCAAGTAAAGTTTAAGGTCAACAAGTGATAAAGTGTAGAAAACCGTGTTACCATCCTATTTAAAGGATCGATACAAATAAAACACAATTTTCCGAACATAACATAACATTACGCCTATAATCCCTGAAAGCTAGGCAGAGGTGTACCTAATAGTACTCACATTTCGGCAGTTATATTTTAGTCCCAAGTAATAAGATGCGAGCCAATTTCCAAATTCTCTTAATTAGATGCTCACGTACCTAATATTTTGCTGACTAATTGGATTATAATGTGGGTTACTACCAGCGTTAGTTATTTCAAAAGCTAATCCCTACTGTCCTGCATAAATGTAAACCTATTTTTCAATACACTTCCTCGATAAACTGGCTCTTATTGCACTAGAATTAGTACTTATTTTTCCGCAACCAAGGGCGGGAAAGAAAATTACCACAGATAACTATGCCTTTTTTTGTTTGGCGGGTGGAAAATCATCAAATAACCCCTCCCGCTCGAGGCAGATTGAACACCCTCGAATACAATAACAAACTTTCCGCACATATCAAAATGAAATATCATAACTAAACTGTAAAAAAAAGTAGGCTCACAGTTTAGTCACACACGGCAATCGCACAGACAAATTAAAGATGGCTCATTGGTTTTACTGTTCCTTGTTCTTAATATCCACTTGAAGCCAACATAGAACCATGTAGCAGCCCTACTACGTCTTAAAAATTAACTGATAATCTAAAATTACGACACGAGTGTCATCAAAGTATTTTTAGATTTGGGTGCGTTAATTAATGAGGTATACAAACTTCTATATAAGTTTCTTTATTTTTATTTTATGGTTTAAGGACATCTCATTACTAATTGTCTATTAACCTAATGATGCTAATCACATGAAGCGATTTCTATTAAACATAGCTATTCTCAAAAATGTATTGATTGATGATGATTTGATAAACCGATTTGAAAATACACTAGTTAGAAGAAAAAATCTACAAACATGTTACTAGTGACATCTAGCTACCTGAGTCAGTAGGTACAATTCCTTTTACACTGATCACAGCGACCTCTACTAACAGTTTTAAGTGCACACATCGTTAGTTCAAACAACTTCCAATAGATGGCGCGACTAGAAATAAAAAAAAACAGAATTTGTAAATAAGCCCACGGTACAAAACTTAAGCAAATTGCTGAATTAAAATTGCAAATATATGTATACAGGATGTAAATTAACCCTTCACACATACGTCAACCAAGCATTATGTACATCAAACTAAGTAGGTACCCCTACGCAAAAATTTTTGGTGGGAAACGACTTTTCTTTTCTTTTTTTTTGGGGTCAAAAATCATATTTTACGGTAAAACTCAATGTAGCACTATTTGAATAGTAAACGGGTCATGGAGGTAATTTTAGTAAAATTTTAACCGGAAAAACTAGTATTTACAAAAATAGCTGTGCAAAATTTGGAACTTTGACCCCCAATATCTAGTGGGTTCCTAGGTATGGTCTAGAACCAAAAAAATATCGCAGTGATGGGGAGAACAAGTGCCTTTCGTTTGCGTTAAGGGTACTTTTACACCCTTTATATTGTATGTATATAAATCGTCACTGTTCGAGCTTAAGTACATCATCATCATCATCATCTGCCTTGCCTGTTACTAACCATGCTGGTGTCGGCTCCAAGTTTTACCTGAATACCAGTATTTTCGAGGACCGATCGCCTGTCTGACCAAGCTGAAGTACAAATAACATTGTCAGTATAAACTTTCCTAAAGGAAACTGCAAATTACTCAACTACACTTTTCTCTGTGGTTTTAATAGATACTAATGAGACGTGCTGGAAATGCGTGAGGAACTAATTAATACGTTTACGTTCGTACTGTTATGAATAACAATCGCAATATCTAATTAACATTCTATAATGAGATAAAATGAGTGGTGTGAGAGAACATTGTCTTGATCATCGCGTTTGCTAGACAGTTTTATAGAGTTGAGTTGAGTGACTGAGTTGAATTGAATTGAGTAGTTGACATAGAGTTGGGAACGTTTTACTTCACAACGGTTGCATAAGACCAAAGTCAAATTTCAAAAATGCACTTAGCGTGAAAGTATATTTTTTCCAAAATCTACTGCCTATATTTCGAGTAGACTGGAGATAATTTGTAAAATACAATGAAGGAAAATCAACGTAGCAAAGCAACCAAAGGACATGATTAATTTGTCCGGCGGCAACAAATATTCCACGCTCTAAAGTTGTTAGTGTAAGTTCAGAAAGAAGCTGCTTACCATAAGCAGCTTCTTTCTGAACTTACACTAACAACTATGAAGTGTGATCCTGAATACAGAATTTGTTACCAACCGAGAAGAGAATAATTTACTGACAACTTGCTTTCTCTAATGTATTCACAAGTCATGGTTTACTGTGGTGCAAAACATTGAAATCAATGACAATTGGCAGGCCACATCGCTCGTAAAACCAACCACTGATAGGAAAGAAAGGTTCTCGAGTGGCAACCACGAACCAGACGTCGCAATGTTGGTAGGCCTCCCACCAGGTGGACCGACGACATCGTTAGAGTCGCGGGCAACCGGTAGATGTAAGCGGCAGGTGGCTGTCGCGTTGGTTATGGCGTTCCATGGGGGATGCCTTTGTTCAACAGTGGACGTCTTCTAGGTGATGATGATGATTGTGTAACAATAATAATAATAATAATAATATTCCACAACTATCACACAACGCCATCTAGTCCCAAGCTAAGCAGAGCTTGTGTTATGGGTACTAGACAACTGGTAAACATACTTATATATTTCTAAATACATACATATTATAGATAAATTACACCCAGACACAGAACAAATGATCGTGCTCATCACACAAACATTTGTCCTGGGTGGGAATCGAACCCACGACCTCCGGCATAGCAATTAGGGTCACTAACCACTAGACCAACAGGCCAGGCAACAATGAAATCTGTTTACCCGTTAAAAGCTAATAGACAGGTAGACAGAGATGTCTTCGCATTTATAGCATCAATATATATTCAACATTTTTGTTTAATATAACGAGAAATGATGAGATGCTAATTAATGAAATAACAACAAAACACAACCTTGGAATCCAAAAAGTTGTTGATACTCCCGGAGCTATCACTACTATGAAGGCGGAGGCTATCATCACTGTTGCCCAGACCACTATTATGATCACCATCACGCGATTCGCGGGAGTCACTAGACTTGCTGACATCTGAGTCCGACTCGATCCACAACGGTGATCGATATTTAAACTTGTGAGCGAACGCACTGAACTTTGATTCGTTGTTCATGTTGGGGAATTATGTAATGAAGTGTGATATAATGATGATAGGTTTTAATTAACTGTTTTTTTTTTGTAAATTGGTGGGTAATAGAGATTGACTTGAATTTGGGAATTTGAACTGCCGCTTTTAAATGCCAAAATTAATACTTTTACGTAAAATCTAGTCAAGGTAGAGCAATTTCAAGGTAAGTCATAAGAAGGCACTGTTTTTAAAAATAACACAATGTTAGTGGTTTTACATATAAATCAACTTAGTTCAATTGAAAACGGTTACACTGTTACACAATGCGTATGTAGTAATAAGAGTAATTGCAAAAACAATTTTAAATTCACTCAAACATAAACAAACACAGGGATAATAATGGTTTCTAATACTTTGGTTCTTTAAACTAATGTTATGATGCAATATGGTCTGGATAGGTAGGGGTATGAGACGAATCTGTGTCTAAGATCACGGACAAATCCCGACGATTTGAATGTAGGCAAATAGGTGAGGGACGTGCATGTTGAGACAGTGATGTTTTTTTCTGGAAAATTGGAAAAAAGTCATCCGGAGTAAATCCAGGGGCGTAGCTACAGCCGTATCAATGATACGGGGACCCCGGGCTAGAGGGGCCCCAAACATGTGTAAGCGAAAAATCGTAAAATGTTATACACAAACTAACTCAAAAACTCTTTCCCGAACAACATAATATATTATAATAAAAATGTGCCAAAAAAGTTAAAAAAAGAAAATTTTTGACCCTTAATTTTGGCCCGTAACAAATTTTGATACAGGGCCCGTCTATGGCACACTACGCCACTGAGTAAATCCTTTTTTTTGTACCAGGCATGATTTAGCCACTTAATAGATAAAACCTGAGGTAAAGTAGAAAAAAAGGAATAACACCATAACCGCACATTAACATAAACCGTTTTTATCATTTTGTGTCTCTACAATTTCGACAATTCCCATGCTGTTTAACAGTCATAAAACTGGTTTTATCTTGTAGATTATCTTTAATTTTATCACGAATCTTCCAAATTATCTAAGGCCGTTAATCTCAGATAACATTAATTCACACTGAGTTTATTAGCTGAGTTAGATGTGATGACGTCAACACCATAGTCATGTTTTGGACAAAACGAAGAGTTTAAAAAACAAAGCCCTTTTTGAGTAAATGATCCTTGATGGACGATTAGTTTTATGTTTAACTAATTAGTTTTACTCGTAGGACATAACTTTAGACTTAACCGAGGCAACATTAAAGTTCAAAAACAGGCAATTTACATAGGTGTTAAATTAGAACAAGAATCAGCATTTTTTAAAGGTCATGTAATACAAAAGACAGCCTCTTAGACCTCCATTAACTAACTAAAAGTATTTGTTGCAAATAAATGTAAGTATGTGGCTTTTTACTTCTTAAGACGTGTTAGATACATAATTAACGCAAACCTCGAACAAAATCCCATAATAACAAGGAAATCTAAGAACTTGAATAAAATCCTTCACAAACAAGTAAATCCTACGAAATGAAACTGATAGCAACACTAACTGTGGGACTAAATTGATCTTCCCGACAGGATGTCGCAATTTATTAGACGCTTCTCGGCTTTCAGTGTCACAGTAGATTGCCTCGTCTCAAATGATGGTAATAATCCTGACTCCTGGACCAAATGTCCCCAGCTAGGTTGCACGAGAGATGAAATTGTGGGAAAATGGAAAAGTCGTTATAAAGAGTCTGGTAACAAATGAAAGGTTTTGAGGTCGAACCCAAAACACGCACCTTTGGTTTTTCGGATTCATGAGTGTATTGCATCATTCTTTGTTTCTAAGGAAAAGATCTTGAGGAGACCAACATGTCTGAGATATATTTCTCGATGCCATGTTATACGCAGTCATAGACCCATGGGTCACATGAAACTTTGACCCTGGATTAGGGACTAACCACATGAAAAAGAAAGAAGAGGAATGAAGGGCAGTCGTGTTACTGAAGAATGTACATAATAGGATATTTCACCAAAAAAAATCGAATTTGTCCGTCATTCATTTTCGCCTGCTGAAATGATTTAATTTTTATGTTACAAAACGAAACTAATATTTTGGAACACATATCATCATAAAGTAGTTCATATTTCAAAGTTGCAATCGTTATTTCACCAGCAATTCTGATCAAAATATATTGGACACGTATTTTTTCTTTTTTCACGTTTAAAACAAACAATGAAGACGATACAGTGCTTTGAAAACTTTGACGTCATACTCTAAGACATTAGTATGACATTTTTAGCGGTCAGTGACGTCACCAACCCCCAACCAAATTTGACGCGTTTTATCTCCGTTAATTTTAATTGATTTGATAAAACAAAAAATACGTATCCAATATTTTTTGATAATCTAACAGACGGACTAATTCGAATCACATTTTTTTAAGTCAGTAAGCATCCCTATTATGTAGATAGTGTGATTGTCTTTAATCTTTGATCATTACTGAAAAGTGAAATATAACGTAGCCACCAAAAAAACCGTACCATGAAAAGTAGTGTTACGAGACTGTGTATATTTTCCTGCACAGTGTACCCATAAAAGGAGAACAGCTAACTTACTTAGCTACCAGCGTCTAAATAATGAATTTCCTGGTTATTATATTAAAAATCTGAGCGAGATGTGTAATGTAAATTCCAGATCTCTTCGAAAACACCAGGAATATAGAACGGGTTATAAAAACTAGTGACAATGCTACCAGTACAATAAAACAGTTGGTATGAACAAGATAACTCACATTTAAGACATCCTTTTTTGATTTCTTTTCACTATCATCCCTTTCATTTTCAAGCGTAACTTCTCCTCTGTTTGCTTTTCTATAAACTACAGGACTGTCAACCGAAGGCGTATCATCATTTGCCTCAACTTTCTTATCTTCTACTTTCACGTCTTCTGAAAACACAATTCTCACTTCAGGAGTCCTAGTTCCCTCTCTTATATCATCAGAACCATCAACATTGCTTGTAGAAGAAGTATCTATGTTATCGCTTATGCTTGCGCTAAGGCTGTTTCGAATCACTTCGTCTATTTGCTTTCTTGTCTCAGGAGGCATTTCCACATAGTCATGAGGATATGAAGGTATGTCAAGCCGAAGATCTGGTTTCTTCCGCACCCTCATTTTGTCACTTTGTTCATTCATTTATTGATAAGATACTGAATTCAAGGGTAACGAAACTTTTCTAATATTTAGAACACCAACACAAGATTAGACTGTTAATTTTAGACACTCATCTATTAACTAATTTATCACTTTAAAACTTGTTCTGTATCCTATAACCTCGTTTTTTCACTAAGAAGTTGTACGGAAAACAGTATAATAAGATAATTTTTGGTAATGTTATCTAAGAATTTTTCTTTGCTTTGTTTTATCAAATTCGCACCAATAGTAGCGATGTAGATAAATAACACGTAATACCGGATTGTTTTTTTATTGTCATATGATTGGATTAGTTATCTTTCTTGTTTTGAATGCTATCATTACCGGGTTAGACAGAAATCAGAAGTTTTACTGATCGGACGTCAATTATACCATGTTGAGAATCGACGCCATAGACATTGTAATAATTTCTTCTCCAGCTCTGCATGTGGTTGGGATTGTAATATTTTCGCCAAATGTATCTCTATTTCTCTATTAGCATGAGCCAGACATTGACTATAGAGCCTGCTCATTGTTAAAACCTCTTTTAACAATTTCTGTTCCACTTCCATCATTTCGCAGCCACTAAAGGAAAACTTGTTGCCTATTAGATCCTTGGTGTCTTAATATGCACTGCCTTGAACAAGCTGCGGTCCATGGTTAATATCTACACCAATTATAAAACTAATTATATGCGGGGTTTTACCTTAAAGTTGTTTGTCTTCTTTCGACGATTGTAAACATAATATCAATAAAAAACAGTTTCTAATTCGCTAATATGGTAAAATATTCCTTACGTAACTCAAATGTTGGCCATATTAACATAAATACTCAAATTTCATAACAAGACCTATAATAAAAATACAAATTTTTGTTGTTTTCGTGTCTGCCTGTGTTATAGCGTAGTTTTTCTAATCTTTGAAACAGATTTTAATGTGGTCAGCACCATCATTTAGATAGGTAGGTAATTCATTCACTTACACAAATAATTTATTACTAGCGGACGTCACGCGGTTTTACCCGCGTAGTTCCCGTTTCCGTAGGAATACAGGGATAAAAAGCCTATGTTACACAGGGTGAATGTAGCTTTACAATGTTGAGATAATTTTTGAAATCGGCACAGTAGTTGTTTAGTTTATTCATTAGAAACATACATACACACACACAAAATAACAAATCTTTCCTCTTTATAATATTTTTTTTTTTTTTGTGTAATCACAACTGTAATTCCTTAAAGGTTTATGTTTTTTTTTTAACCAAAAAACATACAAATAAATACTTTGACTTTTTGACTTTGAAGTTTGATGTAATAGGGAGCGAACCTGTTGCCACAACCGTGCACAAATCCCGACCCCGTGGCTGCTACTAACAAACTCGTGACTAATAAAATCCAATATAATTTTGCCCGACCGGAATCAAACCTAGGACCTCATGCACAGCAGTCGCGTTTGCGTCCACTAGACCAACGAGGCAGTTCAAATAGGGATGTTTACTGACTTAAAAAAATATGATTCTAATCTAACGCGTCAAAGATATGAGTGGGGGGTTGTGACGTCACTGACCGCTAAAGAATGTCATACTAATGTCTCAGAAAATGACGTCACACAAGTTTTCAAAGCATTATATCGTCTTCATTGTTTGTTTACGTGAAAAAAGAAAAAATAACACGTAATACCGGATTGATTTTTGGAAATCTATATGACGGACTAATTAGATGTTTTTTTGTTAACATCCCTATCATGAAACCTTCATGTTTTGTCAAACCACGAAACCATGCGAATCAGTGGCGGGTATCCACCTTATTTAATTCAAATTATTCGATAAGCAAAGGTTACTAAAGTATGGATACCTATTTCCTCATCAAAATATCGCATTGGTGTAACTCGTAGAATATTAGCGAGTATTCGACTGTCATTGTCCTTATGTTAGATCACCGATGATGCGATGGGCTTACCTTGATTTTTTTTATAACATTACTGTCTTATATAAAATCGTTATTTATTGTTCATCTCACATTATTTTATTTATCTGTCATCATCATTTTCAATAAGCCCAAGACATCGTATACAATTATTACTTTTTACGTAAATGTAAAGGTAAAAAGTTTTTCGTTTTAAAATAAAATGATAAAGTACCTAAATCAATTTTGTCTCTCGGTTTGTCCAATTCTAGAAATATCTAGATTCAAGTAAAGTCGGAAACCCGGCTCTGTTTCTGATGGAACAAACAAATATAACCAGAGATTAAGATGGTTATTCTGTAACCAGAGCAAGGTTGGCGATGCTCAAACAATTTATAATAATAATAATAATAATATTCCACAACATCACACAACGCCATCTAGTCCCAAGCTAAGCAGAGCTTGTGTTATGGGTACTAGACAACTGGTAAACATACTTATATATTTCTAAATACATACATATTATAGATAAATTACACCCAGACACAGAACAAATGATCGTGCTCATCACACAAACATTTGTCCTGGGTGGGAATCGAACCCACGACCTCCGGCATAGCAATTAGGGTCACTAACCACTAGACCAACAGGCCAGTCAATCAGGTCAGGTCAGTCAGTTTGAATCATCGTTTGTAGATTAAGTACGAGATAAGGCTCTTTTGTTTGTTCCGATAATACAATCGAACTAGGTTGTTTTATTACGACTTTCTTCGGAGAAGCCGCGAGACTTATGTCTTGATGAAACTTCATACTTGGAGAACGCGAAAATGAAGTAAACTTTGACACTAGTCCAAAACCATAATTTTGGCTTTACTTTTCTAATCTATCTAATGTAGGTACCTCATAATTATAATAATGATTCAGATAATATTTATGTAGGTACCAAATATTTTCCAACCACATTGGGACAGGCTTCTAGTTAAACTGGAAACAGAGAGTAGATGGCTATAGGACATACACAAAAAAAAATCAGGGAAACACAATCACCAGATATCTACTAAACAGTAGGCACCTAAATAATAACCTTCTAAAACAATAATACCACGAATTCGTAATATTTTTCAAGAGATTAAGTCGAGGAATCGTGAAACAAATATCAATAATGAATCAGGCGCTCGTGTAACTATTGCTTGCGTAGACGCACGCCACACTATGCTCCTCGCGCTGCCGCTATTTGCCGCGATGTTGTTCGCTCCGCCCACACTGCTCTTCTCGCGCAATTAATCACGACGCTCCTACAAAAACAAAAACCCACAACGAGGGAGCGATGGGTAGGACGAGGAGCATGACGTGCGGCATGACGTGCGGCATGACGAGTAAAGTGGCCACATTGTCTCTGCCTCCTTTCCTCGCTACTTCCCATAACACTCATCGCATGTGTGGCGGCCGCATTACATGTCAACGCAATGCAAAGTCATGCATTTTATGCAAAAACCAAGCATCTTCTAAAATTCAAAATAGTTCCATATCTTTGTAAAATAGCTTGTAGTTTACCTGAGTAATGAAACTTAACTAACCTCATCCTGTGGGTTATTTAAATACTGCTGCCTCAGCACCTCAAGTTCCAAGTTCTGAAGGGCCGGCATCGATATCGAGTTCCGCCTCAAGCTCATCTTCCTCTGCTCCATATCCTCTCTTTCTTTCCTTATCAGCTCATCAGACTCCGCTGCACCGAAACTCTTAGAAGTACTCGGAGAAGCTTCCAGGTCAGTAGATTCTGTTATAGGACTAGTTGGCTTCGAAGATTTTCCAGAATCAGGCTCTAAAGTAATATATAGAGTCCCTTCTGGAGTATTAACTATTATCGTATCATTATTAGGCGATGTATGAACGTCTCCCAAATCTGTGGCATGCAGTTTTCTATCTCTTTCTGCCCCCGGTGGTGATCCATCTTCCTTCTCATCTTTCGTGCGCTTTGGACGTATGGGTTCGTCGGGTTTGACTAGATTAAGTTCAACAAAATCATCTACAAATGGAATGTCTTCGTTTCTTTTTAATTCAGGGGAGTTTAGCCCTTTTTCTATGTCTTTTGATACTTGATCCTTGTTTTCCATTATTTTATTTCATAGTAGAGATCTGCAAATAGAATAGAAAGATGAATAATGTTGAATCATTCATTCGAGCGACTTAATGTTACATTGATTTATGAGATAGCATGAAATCATTCGCTTGTACAATCGAGTCATCCTAAAATTGTTCAAGTGTCTTGAGTTTATTTTTTATTTCAAATCAAACGAGAAAAAGAAACTGTCTTATTATTTCTTTTTTATTACAACCGCACAAGAACACTTGTTACCTTGCAATTAAAAACTATACGTTTGTAAAAAAAGAGTTCATTAACCATTTTGTTGTGTCATAGAATGTAATAGGTAGGTATGTATTGGCGTTTTCTTTGCTTCATTAGATATCTTTTTTTTTACCGTGAAACCTCAAAGACGAACTTAAGCGGGCAATGAATACTTTATTTAAACTGTTTTGTCTGTTCTAACTCATTACACCGTTGAACCCCGCTGTCCTTTTTAGATCGGTGACAGTCGTCACAGGTAGTCAATGGCCCGAAGTCTGACCACCAGTCTTACCAAGGAGTATTGTATTACTCAGTACTTACTGGGTAGTAAAGGTCAGATAGGCACCCGTCGGGGCTGCGGGATGTTGTAAGAGATAACGCGGCCTCGACATAAAGGGCTAAGAAGGAACATGGGTGGGTTTTAGTCAGTTGAAGTCTGACACTCCCTTTCGCTCTGCCCAAGAGAGGGAGGGGTTTTTTGTTGATTTCCAACCCCGAAAAAACAAATAATAAAGTTAGTTAAGCAGACATACTGTTATTCAACTGCATCAGGTATGATGACGCTGACATAATTTTAACTGTTTTTAACAACTCTACATGAAATGTACTCAATTTTAACAGATGCATACCACACAACTATGTTAAATGATTTATTTACTGTGTTTCATGGTTAAATTACTCAAGCAATTTTAGGCATTTTTTACCTGAAGTTAATCATACTGCGAAGATGGGCCTGTTCGGGTATGTTCATGCGAGGCAATATGGAGTTTGAGACTAGAAAAGTCTAGGTCTCGTTTGTATAGAAAGAAGACCAAAGCAAAATCGATAATTACAAGATTCATTTTGTGAAAGACGATAATTACTTATAGCAAGATTTAGCAAACCGAAACACATTGAAGCACAAACATTAATTATCCGCAGGATATTATTTGATAATTTCCACCTAAAAATGGAAAATCAGGTTACCGACATAGCCCAAAGAACTGTCAAACAATAAGTGACAGAAGGATTGTAGGGTCGAAAGGTTCTAAACTAGTGACTGCATCAACTGCGTGTCCCTCAAGGTGGACAGGGTAAAGACTGCCGGAATCCATCGGATGCAAAACTAGGACTGGGCTATTTGGCAACGTTTAGGGGAGGCCTATGACTAGCTCCGGGAATCGTGAAAGGCACACAAGTTTTCATGATCCCGGATGCAAGAATGGGAAAGGAACTGACTTTAAGCCCCCGGGGGGGCTTTAAGTCAGTGCTTAGCTGTTGACGACAGAAATAATGAGGATATAGTAATACCCTGAGTTGTAAGAGATGTTTGGTAACGAGTGTTGATCATGTATCGAGAAGAAGACATGCTACTTCATAAAATTAGGGTGAAGCCACGAAAGCGGGGTGGAACCAAGAGCGGCTGCATGATCTTCTTTTTCTTAGCGTGTCAATGGCAATCTAAATAGTGTTGGCCCAGAATTGGGCTACTAGTTTATCGCTTTCGGTAGCGTCCATCAGTTCCTGTTGTGAATAACAAGCAGGACAGGCAGGTCACGACATTAAGTGCCCCATTGTTTGAGGGACAGCACCACATTTACACTCCAGTGCATAGTCATTTATGTATCTCCACCTCAGCAGTTTTCTTTTCTGCGACCAACCTGGGTCCGGAGTCTGTTTAAAGACTTCCAGGTCAGCCACGGCAACTCTTGTTCAGGTGGGAGATGTTCAGCAGGTGGAACAAATGAGTAAGGTAAGAAGTGGTAATGCATATCCTGCCACAGCTTCAATCAGCTGCATGATGAGACGGACATAACAGTTATTCATCCCCGAAAATAACAATTTCCCTCAGACAAACCCGAGTGTATTCCCAATTATTTTCTGATGACGTACACTAGTTTCTTGTTAGTGTGAGCAGGCTATGTGACTTGGAGTCTAATGTAGACATTTGATATATATAGTAGTGACGCAAAGTGATTAGAGCCTACCGTATACAACGCCTGAGTCAAACGGACATGATTTATTGCTCGTTTGTGACGAGAATATTGTTTCATATTGTTGTAACACGTTGTTGTAAGTAAAAGAAGTGATGGCTTGATCACCTTGTTAAATGGAGAGAGGATCTTGTTGAAAAGCTGGTATTAAGTATGTTCGACGTTTCCATGTTTCATCATATTTTGTCAGGAACTAACTCCGGAGCTACCTACTTATAATTGAATGAAAATTGTTTTGTTTGATGGGACTGGCATGTGCACCTGCATAAAAGTCCCTAAACTTGAATTTAAAAAATTAAAAATGGAGATGCAAGAATGGAGATATATCAACCAGTCTGTCTATGTGTGGGCTCGTGGTGACCAAAGAATTATACAGGGTGTTTGGAAGGGAGCTGTACATACGCCTAGGGTAGAAACTAGGGATAGTCTGCTACCTACCCCCGCCCATTATATTGACCTTGGCCTCAAGGTTTTTTTTTAATTTAAAATTATTTCTTTACCTTACTACGGTACTTCAGGCCCCATAACTTTTCTTCTCCACAATTTTCTGGTGTAAAATAATTTTTTGCAGGACCCTAAGACTCTAACGATTAAAACAAGACCATTAGCCGACCGGTCCCATGGATAGATTTTGAGCTACAGGTAGTTTTAGTCAAAAAATCATAAAAAAAACCTTGAGGCCAAGGTCAATATAATGGGCGGGGGTAGGTAGCAGACTATCCCTAGTTTCTACCCTAGGCGTATGTACAGCTCCCTTCCAAACACCCTGTATAACGAGTTTATTAACCTGCAAATCATAGGCAATCAAAAAGGTACGTTATCTCTTTGTTTCATTGTAATTTAATTTTAGAAACATAATTAAAAAGTAGATACTTGTAACTACTATTTGCACTGATATCTTTACGAACTCTTGAGTAGGTTTTCAAAGGCTTTATTATTTTAAAAGTTCGATTAATTTCCGATTGTAATAAAGTATGAAATTATTAATTATTACCAAATCTGCTTTTCTAACGTATTCTATCAATTAAAAAAAACACAAACTATCAATTCTCAAAGAAATCAAAAACACTAACTAAATTATCAAAACAAACAAAAAGCTATTAAGGTAAAAAAAAACTATAAACATCACAAACCGGTAAAGATGCATACATCACCACAATAAAACCAAAATCACTAATCCACACAATTTTACACTTGAATCTGACCGCCAGGATCCACTCTTGCGCACCGTAAGGCTCGACACACACTGACACAAGGTTACTCACACGTGTGTGTTTGCTGTTAGATTATCGTGTGATTAGCACTGCTTACTTTTTTGTATAATAATTTGTGACGTCACGACCCGATCGCCATAACATGTTTGAGAGAAAAAAAAAATGTTTATTGATGAAAAACTTTCTGGCACAACGATAGGCTGCTAGTCTCTCAAAATTTATTGTTGAATTTTCTGTTTCTATTAGCACGTGGTTTTTATTGGAACTAACACTGTCATCTCATTTATTTAATAATCTTCACAATTTCACATTTAATTTTGTTTTGCAAATTCACCCTCCTGACAATGTCTTTCAAAAACAAAAACAATCATTTTGCACTGTTACACAAGTCAATTATTTTCAGCAATGTCTCAGCCGAAAGACGTCCACTGCTGGACATAGCAATGTCTAGTTAAAATGAAATCTAAACCAACTGAAAAATGGTTAAGATTTTGATTACCTGAAGGTTTTTATCGGAAATTATCGACGGTTTATCGCGGGAAGTCTCAAGAGCTACGGTTGAGGTCACTCTTAAAGATTTAAAAGATAAATTATCTTATTTGAGTGCATCTTTATCGGTTCTAATAGTACGACATGCTGATGGTACCTTACTGTTTTATTTAGGGTTCAAGAGTACTCCATAATAACAGAAAGAAAACAAAAGACCGCTTTGACGTTTTTTATTTATCTAATTGAGTATGATTTTGATTTTTGTTTTTTTTTTAATTTTCGTTTACGTTTTTGATTTTAATTTCGATTGTGACATTGTTTGATTTTCTTCTTGTGTAAAATTTTGTTTTTATTTATGTGATTTTAAATTGGTATGGATTTTGATATGTAAATAAAATAAAAAAAAATAAATAAAAAATAAAAAAGCCTTTATTCTACTACCTTATTTCTAACTTACATAATAGTACTTATGAACAATATAAATTCTAAAAAAAAAACAACAGGTTTAAATTAACTACATATTTGCTTACACATAAATTTAGGTTTTAAGTAGTAGTCGCCTCCTCGGCGTAGGCCTCCCCCATTATCCTCCACACATTTCTGTCCCGGGCTTGGGTCATCCAGTTTGGTCCGACTTTCTCTTTGAAAATGTCTTCCCACCTTTTCTTTGGCCGACCTTTATTTCTAGTTTCGTCTCTGGGTATCCATTCAGTAACTTTCTTGGTCCAACGGTTGTTTTCCATTCTGCAGATATGGCCAGCCCAGTTCCATTTAAGTATTCTTATTCTTTTAACAATATCCATAACTTTTGTTTCTTGTCTGATAGTTTTATTGTTGATTCTATCTTTTTGTTTTACTCCTAGCATACTTCTTTCCATTTTCCTTTGGCATATTGCTAGTCTATTCTCATCTTCTTTTTTCAAGGACCAGGTCTGGCACCCGTACGTCAAGCATGGAAGAATTGTTATTTCGTAAAGCTTCTTCTTTGTATGTATTTTTACTTCTTTATTTTTCATTATCTCCTTATAACTCCAGTATCTCTTCCATGCCATAGAAATTCGTCTGCAGATTTCATTGCTTGAGCAGTTGTTAAATGAAACCATTTGCCCCAGATATACGTACTCTTTTACATATTCTATATTTACGCCGTCAACACTGATATTTCTGGTTTCTCCGTTCGTTAATATTTTTGTTTTTGCCGTGTTAAGGGTCAGGCCCACTCTTTTACTTTCACGGGTTAGTTCTATTATCATGTCTCCCAGATCAATAGAGTTCTCAGCAAAAATTACAATATCGTCTGCAAAGCGTAAATGACTCAGGTATTCTCCATCAATTCTTATGCCTTTCTTCTCCCAATCGAGGTTTCTAAAGACTGCTTCTAGAACAGAAGAGAAAATTTTCGGTGAGAGCGGGTCGCCCTGCCTTACTCCCTTTTCGATGTTAAATTCTGTCCCTTCTCTTTCTAGCCTGACTTTCGCGCTACTGTTTGCGTATATGTTGCAGAGTACGTCGATGTATTTTTTCTCTACTCCTTGTTGTACAAGAGATGTCCAGATATCGCTGTGTTTTAAAGAATCAAAGGCTTTTTTGTAGTCTATGAAACATAAATATAGAGTTTTCCTGTACTCATTGTTCTTCTCTATTACCTGTGTAATAACCTGAATGTGGTCCAGAGTAGAGAAACCTTTCCTGAAACCCGCCTGCTCGCATGGTTGCTGTTCGTCCAGCGTTTTTGTTATTCTATTAAGTATTATTTTTGAAAATATTTTGTACATATTCGACATTAGGCTAATGGGTCGGTAGTTGCTTAAATCATTTCTATCGCCTTTTTTATGTAACAGTACGATTGTTGACTTAGACCATTGGTGGGGTGTTGAACCTGTGTTAATTATATTATTGAATAGCAACTGGAGTGGAGCTTGTAGAGATTCCGAAATAGATTTTAGCACTTCATTCGTGATGTTGTCTTCGCCAGGCGTTTTATCTGGTTTTTGCGTGCTAATTGCGTATTCAATTTCACTCTTCAATATATCGGGTGGTGAGATAGAGTCGAAATGTTCAAAGGGGTTAATTTGACAGTCCTGGATTTCAGGTTCTCTATTTGCATAAAGGTCTCTATAATATTTAGTAGCCTCATTTATGATTAATGGTCTCTTATTAATAATATTTCCTGATTTGGTTTTGAGGCTTTCAGTCCACTCTGTTTTATTTCGTAATTCTTTATATGCTTTCTTTACTCCACCTGTTTTCTCTATATACTTTTCAAGCAAAACCTGTCTCTGGTTTTTACTGTCCTTTGAAATACTTCTATTTATTTTCTTACTAATTTCTGTGATCCTTTTTTTTACATGTTTAGTCCGTTTTTCTTTATACAAGCTTTTCCTTTCTTCTAACAGAGATTTTGTGTACGACGTTAAATGTTCTTCCCTCTTTTTCAGTTCCGGTAATTTTGTTAATACCTCTTTCATGTTTAGCTCGAAAGCGTTGTATTGGTGCTGGACTTCAGTTGATGTAGTTAAGGACTCCATAAAATGACTTTCCCAATGTGATCCATCGACCCTAGACAGAGTTGGTAGTTGCTTTGCATGTTTGTAATTGTTTTTTATAAATTTCCTATTTTTCTTTCCGTCTAATAATATGTTGCATCTAATCATCCGATGGTCCGTCTCGAAATTTAAATTATTTATCACATTGAAACTATGGATGAGACTAGACTGATTGGTTAAAATATAATCAATTTCATTAAAATAAAGTCCGTTCGGTGATCTCCAGGTCCATTTCTTTTGAGTTTTCCTTTTAAACATACTGTTGGCAAATCTTAGATTTTTTTCTAGAGCGAATTCTATCAACTTTTGACCATTCCTACTTCGTTTTCCTTCGGAGTATTTACCAAACACCCTTTCTTCTCCATCTCCACTTTTCCCTATTTGTGCATTGAAATCTCCCATTATTACAAGGTTTTTTGTGTCTACAGAGTCCAGAGCATTTTCTATAATGTGGTAGAAAGATTCTATGTCTTCTGATTTGTAGCTCTCCGTGGGTGCGTATATTTGGATTATAGACCACTTATAATTTTCAGATGTTTGGATTTCCATGACTGCGACTCTATCAGCGAACGATTTGAAACTAATGATATTGTTTTTCCATTTTCGTTTAATTAAAAATCCTACTCCATTTCTTCCATTAGTAGCACTCGTGTGGTAGAGAATGAAATCTCCGTGTTCCTCTATTCTTTCTTTTGGTCTCCTGATTTCACTCAAGCCAATAATATCCCACTTTAAACCCTTCACCGCGTGACTCAGCTCTGAAAGTCTACTGTCTTGTAATAATGTTCTTACATTCAGGCATGCTAAATAGAGATAATTGATTTGTTTACTTTCCTTTCTAATGTTTCTTTCTACTGGGTTGCTCGTAGGTTGTATAGTATCTTGAATATTATAACCTGCTGGGGGGTGGTGGTCGGACTCCCCCACGGTGACCAGCCGGCTTGGGGGAGGTTGAGGGGCTCTACTTAGGCGTTTTTTTGTTCTTCATGAATATTAGATGTATTTATTACATTTGTATCATTGCTGTTTATTTGCGTAACACGCAAATAAGAAGTAATATTCCCCGTCTTATTTTTCTTTACACTATGCTTATTTGTGTTTGTAACACTGCAACCTTCCCTTGTACTTGTGTTTTCGGCAGTTTCAGGTGATTGTGACTGATTTCTCTTCTGTGAACGTATATATTTTTTCCCTACTGTTATATTGTCTAGGGTTATTATCTTGTCGTAGCGGAGAGCAACCTTCTTTCCGGATTCACGTTCACGCTTAAGTTCTTCCTGCAGCTGTTTTCGTTTTTCTAGTACATGGATAGGATAGTCTTGTTTTATGTAGATAGGATTTCCTTCAAGTGACTTTTTGTTCTTCAGTATATCAATTTTTCGGCCCATGTTACTTAATACGACGACAACAGGTCTAATTTTATCATTTTTCTTACCTAGCCTTCTGACTTCCTCTATTTCCTCTTTCCGGCAAGTAATTCCCATAGTTTTTGTTATAATATTTAATATCAAATTATGTAACTCATTGTAGTTATTCTCGGACTCTTCGACTCCAAAAAATATTAAATTTTTCTTTCTTAACTGTTTTTCAAGTTGATCAATAACTTCCTGCTGATTATCAATTCTTTTTTCCAACTCTTTCATTTTCAGTTCCATGTGCCCGAATTTTTCATTTATATTATTATTTATTGATTGCTTTATGTTCGTCTCCATATTTTTCATATCCTGTTTTTGATTGCTAAGATCGCTTTGAATCCTTTTTAATATTTCCATCATATCGTCCATCTTACTGAAATTGTGTCAACTGCCCTCTTGCGTCCAATAGCGGTATTACAGTATCAGTTGGTCGATTGCCGTTTTGATTCCGCTACTCGTCGGTAGATGGCGCTGTCACAAGATAAGAATATGAATGAGTAGCAATTTTTCTTTGTTAATTTGTAGGTTATGATTTGGGATATCTTCTAAAAATTCCAATCTTCGAATTTAATCCACTCGCTAATATGTGTACAGTGAACTGACCTTCCCGGGATGTTCGTACCTCAATATTCTTGATTGATTAACCGCTCACAACGGTCTCAAAGAACGATGACCGTTGACCAGTAATTATCTTGTTTTCTTCTTTTTCTGGGATATTTGGTCCTTGAAAACAATTGTGTTGCTGTTTTGGTAGCTATCACACGGGTATGTATAGTTTATCACACGATATTCGCACTTGTTATATATATTTTTTTTTTTTTTTTTTTTTTTTATTACTTTTTTATTATTATTATTACTTTGGGGCTTAAACATAACTGGAGAAATGTAGGGATGTTTCCTGACCAAATAAAATAAGATTATGGATCAGTTAGATTATCGAAAAGTATTGGATACGTGTTTTTTTTTATCAAATAAATAAATAAATAATAAGACAAAACGCGTCAAAGATGAGGGGGGCTTTTGACGTCACTACGTGCTAAAAAATGCAGTGCGATGTGACGTCACACGAGTTTTCGAAGCACTTTAACATCTTCATTTTTTGTTTTTGTGAAAAAATTTAAAAAATATAAAGGAGAAAGAGCAAAATGGTCTATGAGCGGCCAACAACGAAATAGGTATTAAATGAAAGTACTATTACTAAGGACTAACTTTTACTATGAACGTAACATTGCAGCTCATTTAGAAAAAAAAATACGTATAGGTAAAATACTTAGATAATAAGTGCAAGAAAATGTGCAAACCCATTTTATAAAATACTTATTAACATTAGTTTATGTCTTCAAAAGTATTTCAAAACGTTGTCAGCATACCTACAGTCTACACAAATACGAAAATCTATTAAAACCGTTCTTAATGGTGTGTTCCGATGGGCATATAATTGATGTTTGCGGGCCCTATGCTGCTACCGACTCAGATGCCAGTATTTTGGAAAGAATTATAAATGACGAAGAAGGCACATTTCACTGGTTTTACCGGGCTGGCGACATATTCATTTTAGATCGTGGGTTTAGAGACGTCTGTGGCGATTTGGAGCGATGCAACTACAGTGCCTATATGCCAGAAACCAAAGACCGCGGTGCAGACCAGCTTACTACTGAACAGGCCAATAGAACTAGGCTGGTAACTCTATGCCGCTGGGTAGTGGAAGTTATAAATGGCAGGTTCAAGCGAGATTTCAAATTGTTTAGGCAAGAATATTTTAATCGCGCCTTAAGTCACATGTTTGAGGACTTTCAAAACGCAGCGGCACTCATCAATGCGTTCCAAACACCAATACAAGATAGTATTCATGCATCATCGTTCGTAAATATAATTAATGAACGTTTTGAAATACCGAACCTCTTAGCGGACTATGTTATCCGTCATAACATAAATAGACAGAGGGCATCATTTGAAAGACTCAGCAGCGACCAACCTATTTTTGAAGACTTTCCGGTTTTTTCTGAAGAAGACCTAATTCTGTTTGCACTTGGCACATACCAAATCAAGTTGGCTCGCAGCTACTACGCTGAACACTTAATTGAAGGCTTATACAATATCGAAGTATACCGGGAGCGACAAATAAGTCAGCTCAGAGATTTTATTGAAGAAGAAGATATTTGGTTATTACGTGTGCGAATACAATCTAGACATGTAAGGTCCAGAATATATTATTCTTATATTGTAATTAACCGACAAAGACAAAATAGAGAAGCAATTGCTCATTATTATTGAAGTTGTTTGAGTGGAAGGCGCACAATCGGTTGTTGCGCACACGTTATGTGTGTAGTGTGGTATCTGGCATGGGCTAGACATCAAGACGAGGATATTTTATTACCGGCATCAGAACTCAGTGCTATTATTGTACATTAAATGTATGAATGTGGACGAGGCAAAAGGAGTATGTAAGGATCGTAGCAAGTGGCGTTCTGTGGTTTCTGCCTACCCCCATGGGAAAAGGGCGTGAGTTTATGTATGTAAATGTATGTAAAATAAATGTATTGAAGTAAACAAGTCATTTTATTTTATTTCCTTATTTTTAAGACTAAATCTTAGTAATTAATACGCTAAATCACAGGCTTACATATCTAAAATAAAAATGTATTTAGTTCCATTAATAATGACACTACAGATATAAAACTTCTTGAACCCGTTATTGTAGGGTGATATTAAACCAAAAAAAAATAAAATGTTCCTGGCCGCTGATAGACCAAGTGCCGTACGATTTTGCCCATTCTCCTTTCCAAAATATAATATTTTTTGGAAATTTAATTCAATTTTTTTTGGCAACTACCCTATTGTGTACACCTCTGCTGACCCTTCGGGACATATAATAAATACAGCTAATGAGTCATTCTTATTTGCTAGGGAGACTGTCTCTTGTAAATAAGTAAAGTAAAGTAAATTTTGACATTCGAAAAGTGCTGATTATTAGCCTAGTTTGAATAAATGAGTTGTGATTTGGAATTTTGTTTTGATTTTGGGGTTGGTTACCAGTCTTACACGATGCAGTTGAATATCAGTATTTTACATGGAAAAATTGGTTATTTGACTGGGTAATACGATACCCTAAGAGGTAAGATTAGTTGCCTGACTTTCAGGCCACTGACTAAAGTTACGTACGACTGCCAGATGTACAGCCGTACCGACGGCTAAACGTGCTTTTCTCATAAACAAAAAATTAAGACGATACAATATTTCGAAAACTCGTGAATTCCTCGATAACGTCACATGTTAGTACATTTTTCACCTACAAATGACGTCACAACCCCCCGCTCATGATCTTTCACGCGTCTTATCTTTGTCAATTTTTACTAAATTGATAAAACAAAAAACACTTATCCAATATTTTTCGATAATCTAACTGACGGACTAATTAGATTCATATTTTTTTGACCCAGTCCGATCCCCTATTAAAGACAGAGGAAAATGTCAAACTACGTGAGGAGGGATAAACATTATTTTCCTGCATTCACAGATATAACTATTGAATAGTAGAGAGCGCCAAGTGCTTTTCTATCTTAATCGTTTACTTTACCGATTCTATACCTACCCCTTTTTTAACGATGGGAAATCATGAAAATAGGTAATGACTTATTCTCATACTCTGGGCGGAGCAGAAGGGAGGGTCCTTAAAGCCAACCGTGTTCCTTTTAGATGTTCTTTGCTTATCAGGGCCGCTCAGACACTTTCGAACCGTATCACCCTGCTGAAATAATCTAACTTAGGCCTTAGGTACGAAGTAGGTACCTAGTCCTACCCAAATTGTAATATTTCGCTATGGTTGATTGAAACATAATACTTAATTACAAATACCAATTAAATCGCTTACCATTAGGTTTATTGATATTGCATAAGAAACAGTTAATTATAATAGGGTATTTCACCAAAAAAAATCTAATTTGTCCGTCAGATAGATTTTCAAAAAATAATGGACACATATTTTTCCGCTTTTCACTTAAACAAAAGATGAAGACGATACAGTGCTTCGAAAACTCGTGTCATGTCATGTGACGTCACAAGGTTAGTAGTTTTTACCCACAAAAGTGACGTCAAAAGCCGACTCATGATCTATGACACGTTTTATTTTCGTCAACTTTTATTAATTTGATAAAACAAAAAACACGTATCCAATATTTTTCGATAATCTAACTGACGGACTTATTAGATTTTTTTGGGGAAATACCCTATTGGTCACTGATTTCAAACTCTGAAGCGTAAGTATTTATGATAGGACGTTTTAAACTAGCTTGAAATTATTGTATAAATTTGGTAAGTAAGGTAAAAAGGGTAAGGTTAGTTTACCTAGGTATAAGTACGAGTAACTGGTGTTTCAAGCGCGTAGTACCTATGTTTAACATGCTAAGTTAATTTCCAAATGACACTCTGGCTGCCTGCCACGCCTTTTACCAACTATATTGCGATCGGGTTCCAGTAAAACCGAATGCAATCAAAAACAAGTATTTAAACAATAAATACTTAATACTTAGAAATGCCATAAAACGTTTCAAATTGAACTTGAAGTCGGTTTTCCAAAACCGTACGTATACGTACTTTGTGGACGAACCGCCTTCCGTAGTCGCAGATAACGGATAATCCGTGTGTGACGGCATTTAAACAGACGTGAAAGAAAATAATTTTGTAAAATTCTAAATCTACTGAAGATGTTTTATTGGTTACACTACCTAAACCTACCATGCAAGTTGGTAAGTGTATATACTTAACTTTTTCAACCTCTACCACGGCTAACTGTACACAGAAAATCGTATTACAGCGAACAAACAATCTTATACCAACAATAGAGTTAATAGGCCATTTCATTTCAGATAAGTCTGCGTTTCAAGAATATTTACCTTTCATAAACAGGCCAGCTATGCGATCATAAAGTAAAGAAATATTATTAGCAGTATTAGAACGAAAGTCCCATAGAGCAGGTAATCCAGGTTCTGTAAGCACCATAGCCAAAACACTTTCATGTGGGATGAACACTCGCTAGTCATTTTGTTTAGTCACTAAAAAGGATTCAACACAAACAAGTTTAAAACTTTTTAAACTCTTCACAAAATTCAAATGTCAATTGTTTTATTTGACAGCAAATCAAACGTCAAATCGAAATGATTTTCAAATCCAAAAATAGAACGTAGCGTTTACTAATTTATTTTTAAAATTAACACTTGCCACCGAACAATCACTATCGGAATGCAGAATCAATAATGGTGAATTAACACCACATTAATGAGGGAACAAACTTCAATTTAAAACACTTGTGAATGTAATTAGAACTTTATATTTAAAACCAGTAATTGTTAATGATTACCGCGTGACTTGCTTGAGTGGTTTTCAATCTTAGTTTGGTTGGTTCTGATGCGGCAGAGAGGCTCTAAATGACGCGGTAATCCGATAAACACAGAGTTAATTATGATAATTACTACGTTGGTTTGAGTACAGGCTCAAACTTTGCCGCAAACATTCAGGAAGTAGAAAACATGGGCATATAATATACGGAAAATAAGCTTGCTGATAGGTGCTGGCAATAGGTATGGGGTTCTGGCTTTGATTACAAGCTCGTTCAGATTTTTCAGAAGATGGAGACTACTTGAAGTTAGATAAGTGTCTAAAGAAACACTTCGTCAAGTATCTGAGACACCATATTCGACATATTCGTACCTGACGACATGGTGTATCCTACTTCACGCAAGCAAAAGTATACAACAACCATCGGACTCTAGTATATAGGGTCAGTAGGCCACTAAGTATAACTCCCGCCTGGTCAGAGGTTTTAAAGGTAGTATCTACTCGTATTTAGGAAAAACAAACAAGCTATAAACGGATAAACCATAAGTTTATTTGCGGTTATCGTGTTGAATTAACCAAAATAAAACTTGATAACAAAACTGTGTACAAAATAACTGAGATATATTTTCGCCCGATTGCGATGAAACCCAAAAAGAGGGTTATTGTGTTAATGCCAGGTTGATTCACAAATTCAAGTTCGCTAGTAGAAGCGGCAGTGGACCAATAGCAGGTGTCGCAGACTAGTCCTGGAGTGGAGTCGACTGGGTATTGGCAAGCGTAGCGTAGGGTGCAACCCGTTTTAATGGATCGACAGGCCTTGAAAAGGTGTCTGGGGACTGGATCCAGCAGGCCGAGGACAGGGTTTGTTGGTTCAGCTTGGGAGAGGAATGAGAGAAGCTGAGGTTATTGTTTTTGGACGCCTGGCAGTCATCCTCGGCAGTCAGTTCCTTGTACTCATACAGCTCCAACTGGCCGTCAAGGAGAATAATCAACACGATGACAATGTTTTCTTTAAAGGTTACTCAAGTAATGCACATTGTAAAAAAAAACAATTTAACAAATCTCATACAAAAGTGGAGCCAAGTCATCAAAATGATTGCAGAACATTACGGTGTGTCCTACAAACAGCAGTTGTGGTAACGACTGTAGTAAAGACAATAGATCAACTATTTGCACTAAACTGTTTTACCATAAGTATTGTTTATAACATGGCGAGGTTTCTGTACTATATGTTCAGAAGTCTTGTTAAGGAAAATGTTGAATGCTGAATGCAGTTTGCCTGCAGCGTCTTTTGACCTATTTCGGCCACATCATGCGAAGGGGAGATAGAAGCCTTGAAACGATGGTCATTGGTGCCAGCCAATACAGAACGCAATAAGGGTGGCCGGAGGCAAGAAGGTTATGGTCCGACCAAATAAAAGAAGCTAAGTCCTCAATCAAATTTCAGCTGATTGTAATGACAGCTTCGCAACTGGATTCGATGAAGTCCATTTAAAGGCGTTAGGCATTAAATCGGCCTCACTGGGTCCAGTGGCCTCGATCCTCCAATGTGAGGCCAATTTGGGAAGAAGAGTGCTGAACCTTTGAATAACCGGGCAATGGGCACATTTGTATTCTTAGCTCATGCCCAGAATTTACTGGATAGGTAACTTTTTGTTTCAAACTAAACAAATGCTTGAATAGTTTCGAAATAATATCACAACTGTATTGCCCGAAGGAGAAGGTGTACACTGAAGTACCTTCACTTTGAAGAGAGCAATAGCACTCACTGCCTTAAAAAGCCAGAGATCCTCCATCAAACCTCTCTGCACTTGATCTTCTGCATCTCTTTATGTCAAGTGAACAGTTTCATATGTACCTACTCGTAGGTACGTAGTTTACAGTATTTTACGTTGTCGTTTGTGGTTGTTAAGATAAAGATCTGAATATGTACCTACATGCATGACAGCAGGTACAGATTTAAAAGAATTTTAATTAACTACCATTACATACCAGTTACCTATGTGAGAATAATTGTGATGATTCTATATCTTGCCATCTCAACATACACCTCGTTTCTGCAGGGCTATTGCGTATCTTTTAAATGACAGTGGCTAACCCATAGTGCCCATAGTGGAAAATCATCAAATAACCCCTTCCGCTCTTAGACAGAGTGAAAGGGAGTGTCAGACTTCTACTGACTAAAAACCACCCATGTTCCTTCTTAGCCCTTTATGTCGAGGTCGCGGTATCTCTTACAACATCCCGCAGCCCCGACGGGCGTCGGCCCTTACGGGCCCGTCCCGTGATGCTGACATCTCTTTGAGGTGCGCGTGGAATACGAACGCGCCGTCGACACGGCCTGTCGTCGTCATAAGACGGACGGACGGCGAGCTAGCCCATCACTCACCGTCCACAGGCCCGCGTCTACGGTGGCCGGAAGCCATGACGTGGCTCCCGACGCCCGGAGCGCCTCCCGCGTTGGCTGGGACGAGAGGTTATCTCCCTTTCGCGCTCCGCCACCTCCTTCGCTAGCATCACTGCTTCGCAGGAGGCGACGGCGTCCCATTCCTCGCCCCAGACCATGGCTTGCACCAGGGCCGGACGCAAGAGGTAGCCGTGGTAGGGTGCTATCGTAGCGGCGATCGGCGCTACGATATTTCAGCACCCTTACAGTAAAATCATAAATTGATCTTAGAAGCCCCTCTATATACACAACAGCGCCTAATAAGGTACCCAAGAAACTTTAAAAGGGTTTCCTACTACCCGGGCAGCATGAGTTATGAGCCAGTTGATGGAAAAGGTCGTCCTTCGTAAGAAATATTAACAAGATGACACGTGTGCCATTTTATTTATAACAGGATCATGCCTGTTATTCACGCAGGACAAGCAGAGGTGTATCGAATAGTACACCCACATTTCACCAGTAATGGGGGGCAACATTTTTATTACTCGAAATCGTACCAATAATCTTTTTTCCAACTTAGGGTGAGGCCAAACGAGCCTAATTGTATGTGAGTCGTAAGTCAATAGGTTTTGCATGCAAAAGTCCTATTTGATTTACACGGCGACACAAAATGAGTTGTCTGACGACTCACACAACACAATACACACAATTTCTGCAACTCACAAAATTACGCTCGTTTGGCCTCACCCTTAATATCGGACACAACATAAAACAGTTCATTCTGTGAAACATTCGCAGACGTCTGCAGCACTACCTACTATGTTTCAGAACGGGAATTCCAAGCATTTATAAAGGGTGTAAAAGTACCCTTAACGCAAATGAAGGGCACCTGTTCTGCCCACCAATGCGATATTTTTTTTGTTCTCGATCGTAGGATCTAGAACAAAAAAATTATCGCATTGGGAATAAAAAAAATATCGCCCTAGTTACGGAGGTGTTGGGGGTCAAAGTTCCAATTTTGCACAGCTGTTTTTGTAAATACTAGTTTTTCAGGTTGTAACTTTACTAAAATTACCTTCAAGACTCTTTTACTATTTAAATTATCTATTAGCACAATGTTTTAAGAGTGCTACATTGAGTTTTACCGTAAAATTAGATTTTCGACCCAAAAAAAAGGTCGTTTCCCAGCAAAAAAATTTGCGTAGGGGTACTTAGTTTGATGTACAGAATGCTTTGTTGACGTATGTGTGAAGGGTTGATTTACACCCTGTATAATTAACCGGAATACACCAATGCACTGGCTCTGCACATCAAACAGTCCAGCTATTGAAGAAAGTCTATGATTCAACGTCTATATGAAGTTGGTCCGTATTTCACACCTCGTAATCACGTCAGGTTGGCCGAGTGGTCTAAGGCGCCAGATTTAAGCTCTGGTTCCCGAGAGGGAGCGTGGGTTCGAACCCCACACCTGACAAAACCTTCGTTTTGCTAAAATTACCTTTTGGATCTAAAAACTTACCAATATTCATATATTTTGTTATAATTCATTACAAAGACAAAACAGAAACAAAGACAAAATGCGTCTTTAATATTTATATTAGATTTCGTGGTCGGGCAAAGTGTTATTGGGTTTAATTTTCCAAGAATCTCTCAGTAGCAGCCACGGATTCTCGATTGGCGGCGGTTGACGATAATAGGTTCGCCCCCTATAAAGGGGTTAAAAGTACCCTTAACGCAAACGAAGAGTACTTATTATAGAGAAGATTGTAAAAATATCTTTGCGTTATTTAGATTCGATATCTTAATATTATATAATTGCATAGCACATGTGTGAGTACTATGTACTATAAAGCCACTTTTTACATTTAGTTATTTTTTTTTAGTGACTTTGCCCTAGTTGCTGAGAGAATGTCATGCTCACTCAAATGTCTCGCTGATGGTGGCGTGTGTGTCGGATCATTTAGCTCCCTTCAAAATGGTTGAGCTGAATGGTGCTGATCCATGCGTCATGTTCGTGAACGGGCGCTGTCAGTAGAGACTGGTCATCTCTTAGTTGCCATGGTACATTTTTTTTTTTTTTTACTAGCTGACCCACGCAACTTCGTCTGCGTCACATAAATGAAGCTTACAACCTTTCTCGATAAATCGATTATCCGATCTAACTACCTTATTTTATATTTTATTAGAATATCTCATGTGAAGTTATTGTAGAGGCTGCAGAAGATTGTAATTATTTCTTTGCATTGTATAGATTCAATATCTTAATATTATATAATTGCATGGCACATGTGTGAGTACTATGTACTATAAAGCCACTTTTTACATTTAGAAATATTATTTTTAATGACGATGCCCTGGTGGCTGAGAGAATGTCATGCTCACTCAAATGTCTCGCTGATGGTGGCGCGTGTGTCGGATCATTTAGTTCCCTTCAAAATGGTTGAGTTGAATGGTGCTGATCCATGCGTCATGTTCGTGAACGGGCGCTGTCAGTGGAGACTGGTCATCTCTTAGTTGCCATGGTTTATAAATATATACATATTTTTTTTGATTTGTTTATTATACCTTTTTACTTCGGACGCTCTTAACTTGCACGTCTTGCTACATAGTTCTCACATAATATACCATCTCAACATGAATGATGTAATGTACCAAGATTTTGTAACAATATTTTGATTTAAAAGAGTGTCCATGGAGTTTCTTGCCCGTTCTTCTCCATAGAGATCTACGCTAGGGAACTGGCAACTACAGTACTTTCACAAGTTATTATGCCTTGTGACTGTGACTGTAGCTTAGGAGTGCAATACGTTGTTTCGGGGGTTGCTGCGTCGGGTTGCGCGGCGCCGGATGTTACCGGCGGCGAGTGCTGTGGGTGCGGGGGCGTGCGGGCGGCGCGTGCCGTGGTGGCGGGTGCGCGGGGCGGCGCGGCGGTTGCGCGTTGCGGCGTGCATTCGTTGTTCCGTGATTCGAGGTCTCGTGCATTCGTTGTTGCGGTGTGCGTCGCTGCGTGCTTTTTTGCTTGCAGTGTTCGTCGTTGCGGGCATTCGGCGGCGTGTGGTTCGGCGTGGTGGGTTCGGAATGACGTATTGCACTCGTAGTTTTTCGTAGTTTTGTTTTATGAATTGTTCTTATGACATTCAAAAGTGCCAGTAATGGTTTAATTGAAATAAATGCTTTGAGTTTGAGTTTGAGTTTATTCTCTTATTCTCAGTGGTGGGGACCACTGCGATCATTTTTTTGTTCAAGACCATACCTTTTTTTTTGGTGGGTGTAAAATCATCGAATAACCCCTCCCGCTCTTGGGCAGAGCGAAAGGGAGTGTCAGACTTCTACTGACTAAAAACCACCCATGTTCCTTCTTCGCCCTCTATGTCGAGGCCGCGATAACCGTTGGACTACCCGCGGCCCCGACAGGCGTCGGCCCTTTCGGGCCCCTCCCATGTTGCTGACATCTCTTTGAGGCGCGCGTGGAACACGAACGCGCCGTCGACACGGCCTGTTTTCGTCGTGAGACGGACGGACGGCGAGTTAGCCCATCACTCACCGTCCACAGGCCCGCGTCTACGGTGGCCGGAGGTCATCGCGGGACCCCCGACGCCCGGAGCGCCTCCCGCGGCGGCTGGGACGAGAGGTTCTCTCCCTCTCGCGTTCCGCCACCTCCTTCGCCAGCATCACTGCTTCGCAGAAGGAGGCGACGGCGTCCCATTCCTCCTCGCCCCGGACCATGGCTTGCACCAGGGCCGGGCGCGAGAGGTCGCCGCCGCCGATCGCCGCTACGAGAACACGGCGGGGCTCCGCCCAAGCGGGGCACACCTCCACTGTGTGCTCCACCGTGTCCTCCGGCCGATCCTCGCAATGGTGGCATCCGGGCGTTTCCTCCCGCCTGATTCGGTGCAGGTACCTCCCGAAACAACCGTGTCCGGTGAGGACCTGCGTCAGACGGAAGGTGAGGGCGCCGTGGCGCCTCTCAAGCCACTCCTCAAAGAGGGGACTTACCGCCACTATCGTGGCGTGCCCTGCACGGGGTTGCGACAGTCGCTGTCTCCATGCCGCCATGAGATCGCACCGGAGGTCTGTCCGCCGCGCAGCAATTTGCCGCGGCAGCGGAGTGACCCCCCGGCGCAGCGCCTCCGCGCTCCATTGATGCAGGCGCGCGAGGACTATCGCCTCCAGATCCCACGGCGGCAATCCGGCAAGGAGGTTCGCCGCTTCGCGGGAGATCGTGCGGTACCCCCGTACTTTCCTCACGGCCATGACCTTTTGGGGCACGTTCAGGTAGTGGGCGGCCCGCTTCCTCAAAGCAGGCGCCCACACCGGTGCCCCGTAAAGGGCCATGGACCGCACGATCCCCGCGTAGAGCCTCCGGCAGGAGGCGTTTGGCCCCCCCAGATTGGGCAAGAGCCACCTAAAGGCAGCCCCAGCCCGCTCCAGTCTGGGAGCCAAACCCCATACCTGGAACCATATTTCACAGCTGTTTTTGTAAATACCAGTTTTTCAGGTTATGACTTTACTTAAATTACTTCCATGGCCCTTTTACTATTCAAAGCACCCACTAGCGCAATGTTTCAAGAGTGCAACATTGAGTTTTTCCGTAAAATGTGATTTTTGAAAAAAAGACATTTTTCAGCAAAAAAAATTGCGTAGGGTTACTTAGTTTGATGAACAGTACGCTTGGTTCACGGATGCGTGAAGGGTTAATTTACACCCTTTATACTGGTCAGATGTAGGTGTAGGTACTATTAGGCAAACCTCTGCCTAACTCATCAGGGATTACGGGCGTGATGTTATGTTTTGATTGACTTATAGCTAAAACAGCCTTGTCGCACTATCATACAAAGTCATTAAAATTCCTTCTTCAGCATTTACTAGAGCATATCACCGCTCATCTATGAAAATACTATCTCATAAATAACTACAAACCTATGACGTCACGAAACACTAAGAACTTCATTCACCCTGTGAACACGTGCAATAAGATATGTATCACGGATGGTCATCTAGTTAGCATGCTAATTAGGCCTTGTGGTAACAATGGGCCCTATTCATTAACTGCATGTATTTTACATATAATACTTGTTATGTGCTGTTCCCTATGCAACTGTGTGTGCCGTAATTAAATTGTGAAGGATATTCAGATGATTATCAGTTTTAACGAAATTTCTTGCGAGCCTGACATTGATCTTTTCTGCACCAAAGCAAGCACAGCCAGGAAACTATTAGCAAAGCCATTTTTTGTACAGGAGGCACCTACTAACACATAAATCTTGGTGTGTTAAAAGTTGATAGTTTTATATTGTTTTATATATTGTAATTTTGGAAGTATATATTTTTGTAGTTATCTGTGGAAGCTTGTTATAAGCAATTTATAATTAAATTGTTGTTATAATTATAGTTATTAGAGTGTAAGCTTTCCCAAAAAAAAAAGTGCTCCGACCACGTTCATGTTCAAATGTGATCGACGTTTCTCAAGAACATAAGAATACCTTCGAAGCAGCCCAGTCCACGGGTTAAATAAAAATTACATGCTCTTACCATAACTCCTCCCGATCTGCAGGGCTATTGCGTATCTTCTAAATGACAGTGGCTAACCTATAGTGTCTATCAATTACTGTCAAATGGTTCCGTTTTGTACTAAACCATAACCAATTTGACAGTTAATCCATAGACAATATGATAGCCACTGTCATATAAAAGATACGCAATAGCCCTGCTGGTAGGAGCGAAAGGGAGTGTCAGACTGCTACTAACTAAAACCTTTGTGTCCGCCGTCGCGGTATCTCTGTCGAACAACCTAAGCCAAGCTCTCAAGAGGCTCTTAACCTTACATGAAATAAACCGGCCAAGTGCGAGTCGGACTGGCGCATGAAGGGTTCCGTACTACAGTAGTAGAGAAGCCGCTTTAATTGCGAAGATATTTTACTTATTTTTTGTTATAGTGGCAACAGGTACATGTTCTGAAAATTTTCAGCTGTCAATCTATTACGGATCACGAGAAGCAGCCCGCTAACATACAGACGAACGGACAGACGGACAGTGGAGGCTTATTATTAGGGTGCCGTTGGTTACGAAACCTTCGGGGAAGGAACCTTAATACCTACTCTATAAAAAAGTGGATGCACTCCGTACACTTCTGTCTCATTCATTCACACGGGCGTGTTGTATGTAGGTACCTACCTAGCTACCTAGGATGTACGTAAGAAAGGTTGAGTATGACCTTTTTTTACTAAGTTAAAAAACTAAAAAACCCGACTGAAAAAACTGAAAAGCAAAAAACAAGCTCATTTTAAATTAAACAAAACTTGGAAGCAGGCGGGGTTCATTTGAATATTAAATTATGAAATGAAAATAGAATAGACCTTAGAAATAGAATAGACAATATTTAGTTAAGTAGGTAGGTACTTACTTATTTTGTTTTTTCTTTCGTTGGTCTTGATGATTTAACTTTGTGTTTGTTTATAGGTTTTGTGACTTTGAATTTCTTTTAAACATATAAATGTCATATATTTTTGTGATCTCCTTTTAAAACCCTTCATTTTGATACCCTACTCGATAGTAACGGTTTTTTTTTTAATCCACGACATATGGCCCCCAGTATCCGCAATTTTTTTTTTGTTTTTTAACTTAAGTGTTATATGCTAGTCACACTCGCGCCATCAAGACGAACCTAACGACGTATATTTTATTCAAATCCCTTCATCCGTTTAGGAGTTATGAGGGAACAAAGAACATACATACATCATACAAACACGCCAAACACATAACCCTCCTTTTGGGCTACGCCGCAGTCGGGTTAACATACACGCCAAACACATAACCCTCCTTTAGGGCTTCGCCACAGTCGGGTAAAAAAGAGTGCATTTATAGACATTTGAGATTGCCAATAGGTAACTAATAGCCTAGACAAAGCGATATTCTGTCAGCTTGATGGATAAGACAAAAATATTTGAGAAAATCGATGTGGTATTTATTATGTGACCCTTTTAAAGCGATCGCTACTTGTCTACTCTCTGTGTATAATATAAACGGACCTTCAGCAGCTATACCTATGACCTACAAAATGGCGGGCATAACAAAGCCAATAATCCAACTGTCAGATTAGGTACTAAAACATGTATTTTATCTAGAAAGCACTTTGTCGGCAACTGTATCAAAGAGATCTATCGCTACCGAACCGTAGATTTGTAACGATAACATTGATTACCGTATCAGTAATTTGTAAAGCAAGGTCTGAAAACATGATTATTATTGACCTACTTTAATCCAAAATATTTTTCTTTAAAATATGAAGACCATTTTTCCTTAAAATTCCTTAAACCCAAAATTCGATGATCGGATAGAAGGCAAACTATAGAGCACAATGAGATGTCTATAGTGTTGATTCTGTGTTCTGTGGCACAGACAGATAACCGGTCATAAATGATATAATAAAACTAAACCTTCGCTTTGCTAGTAGCTACTAAGGAAGTAGATAGATTTAGTGGACACTAAACACGGTGTGAAAATATCTACAGTAAAAAAGGTCAACAATTCAGCATTATTACAACACTTACCTAAGTTTGAAATTTCTACTTTCACCGCAATAAAAAACAGTTCCCAAAGTTTCACAGAATATGCCCCACATGTGCACATGAAACTTCGAGAACGGGCACGGTTCGGGTTAGTCGTTTCATAAGGAGAAGAACCGGTAAGAAACTCCGTGGTTTTGCTCAATCACAAGGTGCCTAATATATGTATAGTATTTATGCAAATAAACTGTTACTTAACTAAGATCAAATCGGCGTAAAACCACTTCATATTTCGACCGCTACGACAACACTACATTAATACAACAGGTACATTGTTTTAGATGACAATCGCGAATAGACACTTGTGTCACTTATCACATTCTAATGAAAGGTTATCAGCAATCAGTCCATTGAGCTGCTATCTCAATTAACAGGTAAAATTACTCACACGTCGTGAGTTTAAGTAAACATAATGATTGTGGGCACTTGAAATTTTTGGAATTGAGGTTAAGTACTATAAACATTGATATTTTAACAACGGAGACCGCCTTTGATGGGCCGGGCGTCATGTTCAGATAAACAGTAATAAGTTCTTACAAAAACTCTGCAAAATGAATAAGTCCCAAAGTATATCATTTTCTTACCATTGTTAGCTATTTAAATACATATACAACTAGTTTCAAGATTTTTACAGTACCTATTTTATTAAAATTACAGAATTGTTATCTAAAGATGGAAGTTATTTGATTTAGTTGAAATGCCAAAATGGCCCCAACCTTTTGAAATGACAATTGAGTACTGCAGTCTCTTATAGAGGTTTTAAAAGGTCCAAGGCGCCATTTTAGCAGGACATTCTTTTTTGAACTTTGAAAGTGTAAGGAGCTCTAAAATACCTGTGTAAGTACAGTGAATTTTATAACAAACTTGTAAATGTTATGCTGTAGGTAGCTATTTATTATGTGCTTATTTTGATGTTCAGAACCCAGTAAATAAATCATGGTTAAATATGTTCAAATAGAAACTTTTATTTCCCTTTTGCTCTGGGTTGTCCTACACCATTATCCCAATTAATTTGGAGTCGGCGGCGCGGCATGACTTCTTCCATATCCGTATCTATTACTCGTCATCTCTCACCCTCCTTTCTGGCCATATCATCCTTTACACAATCTATGCATCGTTCCTTCTTTGATCTTCCTCCACTCTTATACCGATGCCCATTCATACTCAAAACTATCTTTCCAAAATTCCTCCTCACATGCTCTAACTACGACAGCCGATTACCACTCAACCTTTCAGTCACCGGCGGCGGCGCAACTTTCAGACTTCCTTTTATGTACTCTTTTCTTATTTTATCCATGTTTCATAATAATATAGCATTCGTAGCTTCGAGTTCGTTGCAATAATAATAAATAGACAATGATAATGACAGTAAATAGAAAAATTGTTAAAACTACAGTCGATTACTGAAATAACAACAATTTACTCATTTTGTAGGAAGGACGGAATTACGACGTAATTCAAAAATTGCACAGATTTTCGTAATTACAGCGAAACAATCATAGACAGGTTTTGCGTTTCAACTGCGAGTTGTATTTTATGGTCAAAGGAAACATATTATCGTCATAGACTAGTGGGAGTAAGAACCAGATAGGCAGCGCGAAATGGCTACCCCTCCTGCAAAATATCGAGACATTTGCCTTGATGCTACTGGAGGATGGCAGACAACACAGTGCCTGGGGCCAGACTGGGGCGATAAACTTAACACCAATTTGGGCTAATCTACAACAGTGGGAAATTGAGTGGTGAAAAAGGGAGCACTAGCGGCTTTATCTATTTTATGTATTTATTCTTATATGTTACGTATATTTTTTTTTAAAGAGGATGTAGTGACGTTGAAAAGAGTATACTAGGTAAGGTGGTTCGGTCAAGTGGAGAGGATGAATGAAAGTCGATTAACAAAAGATATTTACAAGGCAGACTATGTGAGTGGCAACGCCGGGACGCCCTAGAAAGACATGCATTGATCTTATTGGTGCTGTTCTTCAGAAAGGACAGGTGCATAGTACTCGTAACCGACGTGCGTGTATGAGATGTATGCGTGTGGACGAGGCAAATCGAGTATGTAAGGATCGTAGCAGGTGGCGTTCTGTGGTTTCTGCGTACCCCCATGGGAAAGGGGGGGGGGAGTTTATGTATGAATGAATGTGTATATTTTTTTCTAATTTTTGTTTCTGTTTTGCACCTACAGTGTAATGTCTCTGCGTCACCCTAAGGTAGACTGGTAGAAAATGCCCAAGGCATTTAGTCCGCCTTCGTACGGTTTTTTATCTTGTGCATAAAGTTTTAATAAATAAATAATAAGTACCTAACAACAACGACTATTGTAAGTCGTGATCGTGAGTTCGAACCCGGTGTTTTAGTTCACCATTTTGAGTTTTCAAAAAGTCTAAATGGTAAACTAAAACATCGTTAGGAAACCGACATGTAAAACTTAAAATTCAGAGACATGTAGAATCTTCTAACCCACACTGGGCCAGCGTAGAGAATTCCTTACAGGTCTGAAGAGCCTGTCTCTCAGCAGTGGGAACACAATACGCTGATTATACTATGAAGGTTAAGCAATGGCTATAATCATAATCAAACTTCAATATCTAAGGCACACATGAAAACTCATTCATTCATGGTTTACGACACCATAAAACAGTTATGGTGGTTCTACGGTTTTCCTTCTCAATGAAAACTACGTGTGCTGGACAAAGTCATTTAAGATGTGCATTTTATTATGATTAGGTAGGTAACAATAACTTCTTAATATATTTGTACCAGCACAAGATTTCCTATACTAACAAACAAATATGGGCAGATCTCCTACCAACCACCACGCCAGATAGAACTGGAGATACACAGAACGACTTGGTCTGCCTTTTACACACACTAAACTTATATAACGTTACAATATTGCTATAGGAACGGTGAAGGAAAACATCGTGAGGAAACAAAACATGTCCTAGAACCAAAAATTTGAAGATATGACATGTGACATCTTCTACTAACCCGCACTGGGCACGCGTGGTGGATTAGCCTACTCCCTCTCATTGAAAGAAGGCTTGTGTCGCTGCATTAACCGACTGACCTGTTGGTCTCGTGGTTAGTGACCCTAACTGCTTTGCCGGAGGTCGTGGGTTCGATTCCCCACCCAGGACAAATGTTTGTGTGATGAGCACGATCATTTGTTCTGTGTCTAGGTGTAATTTATCTATAATATGTATGTATTTAGAAATATATAAGTATGTTGTATCAGTTGTCTAGTAGGTACCCATAACACAAGCTCTGCTTAGCTTGGGACTAGATGGCGTTGTGTGATAGTTGTGGAATATTATTTATTATTATTATTATTAAAGGCTGCTATACAGGGTGTAAATTAACCCTTCACACATGCGTCATGCAACCAAGCATTCTGTACATCAACCTAAGTACCCCTACGCAAAAATGTTTGATGGGAAACGATATTTTTTTTTGGGGTTAAAAATCACATTTTTGGTAAAACTCAATGTTGCACTATTAAAACATTGTGCTAGTGGATGCTTTGAATAGTAAACGGGTCATGGAGGTAATTTAAGTTAAGTTATAACCTGAAAAACTAGTATTTTACAAAGACGGCTGTGCAAAATTTGGAACTTTAACCCACAATATCTCCGTAACTAGGAGGTTCCCAGGTATGGTCTAGAACCAAAAAAATATCGCAATGGTAGTGAACAAGTGCCCTTCGTTAAGGAAGGAGGAGGAAGTAGACACTGCCTACTTTTTAATAATTAGAAGATCTAGAATTTCCAGCGATAAATTGATGTGGTAAAGATTTCCGAGTTATTTTTATGTTAATATTATTTTATTTTTGTGTTTTAAATCTAGCTTTCAGTAGAATATTTTATTTTCAGTAGGCTGTATCGTGCGAAAATCTTTCATAAATTAAATCATTTATAGATGTTGTTGATGGTTATACGGGAGTGATATACCTACTAGCACAATTATAATTTAATTAATTTAACTACAGACCTCTGTGATTTCGCAGGCTGATAAGCTAGATGTATGCTTAAGTACATATGCCAACCAGTTTCTTAAATTGATTTTCAACGTTATCGTTTTTGTTAGTTCCAAGTGCTCGTTTGTACATTGCCGTTCATATTGTGTGGCGAAAATGGTTAATATCACAATATCATTATAATTGGTATTATCACATAAATTATGCTACAATAATTAATTTAAGTAAGTAGCTACATACTTATTTAAATAATTATTATCCATTGTTATTTTACCAATACCTATCATTTTAATAATCGACCTGTGATGGATTTGACGTTCATATTCAAAAAATAAAACTTATAAGTACCCACACAATAATTAAAATACATCTAATACATCTATTTACTTCCCAGTAAAATAAAACTTTCTACCCTCAGTTTTGTGCGATCGTAAACGCCAAAATCATTTCTACCTGCTTCCTTACGTATTCAAAACATTACATTAATACATTATAAAACCATTATTATTATTTAAGTAACCTAAGTGAGAAAGGAACCTAAGTGAGTAAGTATTAAAATAAAATAAATGTATATCCATACTTACAACCACTCAGAAAAACACAAACAAGAAAAAAAAACTACATTAAAAAAAATCGGATCTCACTTCACGTTATCAACAACCAATCACACGCGATCTCCACCGGACTAGCTACCACTGCGCAGGAGTCGGTTCGGGGGCGCGAAGTAAACTGTTCATTATCTGCCTTTACCCGAGTGCCGGCAAACTGAGTAATGAATGAGTGACGACAAACACACGTGAGGATTTCCTCACGACTTGCTCCGACTGGGTAAGCAGTCAGCCTCTGTAAGACAAAGAACGTTAACTCAAGAATTGTATGTTTTGAGGAAACAGGGGGAATAAATGTATGAAATTGTAGTTCTTTAATTCCGTACAAAATCATACTTAAGCGTATTTTTACACGACTGCGGCGAAGCCCAAAAGGAGGGTTATTTTTACTATAAAGCTACGGTTTTAAACAATTTCAGTAGGTATTTCCGTCAGTAAAAGGACGAGGTAAGGTACATTCAGCGAGTAACAATTAACTTTCTTTTTGATTCATACAATCCATCGGATGCTCAGATTGAAGTCAAATATTAAAAAAGATTTTTGTTTTTTTTGAGATAGGTACTCTTTTTGACTACGAGCCCTGCCAGGGCTGAGCTGCGGTGTTTAATTAAGCAGTTACATTTTTTATTACGTACTTAGCATTTAGCATTAGACGCCGCCGGGCCCACGCAGTAATTCAAGCACAGGTAGGTACTCTTAGACCTACCTAAGTACTGAGTAGGTAATTGTCTTTTTTCACATGGTGAACTTGCCGGTCAAAATTGATAAGTAGAAAATTTCTACTGACAGTTTCATGTCGCTTAGATTAAATTTGCTGACTCAATTATTGCTTTGGGTTTTGCTAAGCAAAATCCGCTGAGTGGTGCGGACGAGAGACAACAGTGATTCATTCATACTAGGTATCAGTAACTACTTACTCTTTACTTAAGTATTATAATATGTAGGTAATAGGTACCTACCATGTACCTACAGAGTTTCCTCGACTCCTCGGAAAGCATGTTAAGCCGTTGGTCCTTGCTCTCATTTGCAAATCTTTGACAGTTGTGAGTTTGTGACCCGTAAGTCTGACAACCAGTCTTACCAAGAGGGGTATCATATTACCCAGCACAAACTAGGTTGCGGACGTCAAATGGGCAGCCGCTCCACGTAAAGTACTGGTAGGTATTCAGCTAAATCCGGTTAGACTGGAAGCCGACTAAACATAGTTGGGAAAAGGCTAGGCAGACCACAGATGACTGTAATTACCTACTTATCACAATATTGTAATCATGTTTCGATGTTTTAGAGCAACCCAAAATTACTATCTTGATCTTGTTGTCACGTCTGACTGACTGCATTCGCTGCATTTAATCTAGCTTTGAACATCCCAAAACAGAGAGACCTCAAAACCACCTTTTGCCCTACATTCCCATCCGTAATTCCAAGTCTGGAAGGAAACATTAACGCCACAATAAGATCCGGCGCCGCACTAACTGGACGACTCGTGGCGAGGGATTACATTTAGATGTAGATACATAGGTAGGTTACATTATATTATAAGACTCTTGAGTAATAGTGGGGCATGTTTTATCGAAAATGCAGATGGGACAGACATAGACAGACAGATAAGACATAGGTTGGTGAACATGACAGTCCTTCTCCTCCAACTTTTGCAGCCAAATAATATCCGGTCCAAAAAACTATGAAGGAAAACCATTTGTAACAAATGTGTTATTACTTTTATGTCTAAGTATTAAGTACAAATTCTGGCTGAACAATTCCGGAATTACAAGCGTGCTGTTATGTGAAACTAATGTCTTAAAACGAACTACAAGCCTATTCACGACGAATCTCTGCTGATCTTCTATCTGGTGCTTAACCTTAAGTAGGTACCTCTTACTTAATTATATATATAATAAGAAAAATTTGGAATGCCTACGTGAAGAGTCCGTCATCATAAATTATAATGATGCATTAGCGGATGCGATCGTGATCGACTACTTAGCGCCACACTCACGTGAGCTCCTTTATATGTTAGCGCTATCATTACGGCGGCGCTAACGTATGGACTGCTAATATTTCACTGATATTACAAAAGTTTGTTAGCAGTTTTTTAAATCGGTCATTTGGTTTGTGCCGCCATTGACTTCGTAAAAAAGGAATCGTTTCACGAAGACCCTAATGCTGCCAGGATCCATAGACAGAGTAATGTGTATATAACTAGGGAGGTACAAAGGAAACGAACGAGTGTATGGTACAAAGGCTAGTTTAATACTGACGGTACATAAGTAGTCAACTGACAATATTAATATTTAGAGCATGTGGGTAGATACGCATCATTCCTCCACACTTAGTTTTGAAACCTGTTGACAAAACAACATAACATAAAATAACTTAACATAACATAACAATCTTATACTAATCTACTTATAATATTTAGAATAGTCTACTTTCTTTCTGGGACGCTCAGAACGTGCTCGTGACACAGGCGAGATAACTGGTTCCTGTATGACGACCGAGGCTTGAGGAGCCTGACCTTCGGATACCTCACTACATGTCGGTCGTGCATGTTCTCTGCTCACAGTTTCAGTGACAGCACTTCGATTACTGTCAGTTTCAGCACTAGTTTCTGTCACAGTATCAGTCGGTGCTACACCATCGTCCTTCACCGGTTCCTCCGTAGCTGCACCAACTACTGTGCTAACTCTATTGGACTCGCTGACATTGTCTGGCATTGGCAATACTGATGGTCTAAGAGGAACTCGTGAAGACATTGGACTGTACACAGGCAGTAAGGCTGCCGGTTCAAGTTCATTAGAATCGTCTGATCTGGAAATATTAGAACATTTTCCGTTCTTACAATGTAGCAATTGGTCGACGTGCCTTATGGAAAATGCATTTTGTTCTTCAATAAATATTTTAAACATTCTATTTCCTATGACCTTATTTACTACTCCTAGTTTCCAAGACTCTTTCCTACCACTATACCACCGGACCCATACCTTGTCGCCAACTTTAAAATCTCTGATCTTACATTCAGTTGTCCTCTGTGTTGACGTTTCACGCGGTTTCGATTTTATAGGAAGTATTAAATCAAGACGCGATCTCAAATCCCTCCCAAACATTAATTTTGCGGGCGAATATCCGGTAGTACAGTGTATCGTGTTCCTATACTCAAATAGGTATCCCAATAATTTTTCTTGCAAAACACTGAGAGACAAGCTTTCACTTAAAATAATTTTTAACATTTTTTTACAAGTACGTACTGAATTCTCAGCTTGCCCATTGCTACATGGATGATAAATTGGAGACGTCATATAAGTAATGCCATTATTGGTACAGAAGTTGTTAAAATCCTTAGAATTAATTTTAACGTCATTATCTGATACTAGCGTACTAGGTATACCGAACACGGAAAAAATATGCTTTAATTTCCTAATTAATGATTGGGTAGTAACATCATTATGCATCCAGATACACTCCAACCACTTTGAGTATGCATCAATCACGACCAGGTATGTTTGTTGTCCTATCGACAGGTAATCGATGTGGATCCGTTCCCATGGTGCCGCTGGACTCGGCCATGGTGCCGGCGTAGCTCGTGGTGGCGCGTGCCGCACGCTTATGCATTTATCGCATGCGCCGATCCATCGCTCGATATCTTCGTCAATACCGGGCCACCACATCCTACTGCGAGCATTACATTTCATTTTTACAATGCCTAAATGAGTGCTATGAAGTTCACGCAGCATTCTTTCGCGTAATGCCATAGGAATTACCACCTTATGTCCACGCATTAAAATACCCTTTTCATATTGTAAGTCTGTTCTACACAAAAAATATGGTCGAATTGATGCACAAACAATCTTTCGGGGCCAACCGACATTCGTATATTTAACGACAGTTTGTATGATTTTATCATTCTCAGTGGCATTCTTTATATCCGTAAACAACACGGCCGGCGCGATCGAGTCTAGAAAATTTAATGAACAGTATGCGTCATAGCCCTTATCTGTTTCGCACTCAACATCAGGTATAGGCGCACGGGAGAAATAATCGGCGACTAAGTTATTCTCACTCGATATGTACTGAACTGTATAATTATAAGCGGATAATATTATTGCATACCTTTGTAATCGTAATGCTGTAGTTATCGAAATGCCTGTTTTATTATTAAATATTGATACTAACGGCCGGTGATCGGTTTTAAGAATAAATGGCTCACTCCTACCGTACAGGTACTGATGGAAGTGTTTTACCCCAAAAATGATAGCCGTCGCCTCCTTTTGTATTTGGCTGTAATTACGTTCACTTGTCGAGAGCGACCGTGAGGCGAATGCCAATGGTCGTTCATGGCCATCGCTATCCCGCTGGGATAAAACTGCACCAAGTCCGTGCGGCCCCGCGTCAACTGCCAGGACCAGCTGCGCGCTCGGCTCGAAATGCGCTAACACGCGCTCTGAGGCAAGCTCGGCTCCGACGCGGCGCACAGCGCGGCGCTGGCGCGGTCCCCACTCCCACCTAGCGCTGGCGCGCAGTAGCTCGTGGAGCGGGCTCATAATACTCGACGCGTTTGGAATGAAATTCCTGTAGTAATTAACTACTCCGAGAAACCTTTTGACTTCTGTTATATTGGTCGGTTCCGGAGCGTTCAAAATAGCTTTAACTTTGTCGCGGCTAGTACGTAAACCATTTCTATCGATAACGTAACCTAAATAAGTTACATTTTCCTTAAAGAACTCGCATTTATCTTTTTGAAGACGCAACCCGGCTTCGTCTAACCTACTCAAAACTTGAGCTAGTCTCGCTAAATGAAGCCTTTTCGTTGGCGCAGTTAAACAAATATCGTCTAACCATATGCTTACTCCTTCGATACCCGACAGCAATACCTCCATTGCTTTTTGGAATACGGCAGGTGCATTGGCAAGACCATAAACTAAGCGTGTATATTTAAATAAACCCTTGGATGTATTTATTGTGGTTAGCTCTTGGGAGTCTTCCGAGAGAGAAAATTGGTTATATGCATTCTTTAGGTCTATTTTTGAATAATGTTCGCCCCCACCAAGCTTCGCGAACACTTCCTCAATTCTAGGTAGCGGGTACTTATCGATTATGAGATCCTTGTTAAGAGTGACTGAAAAATCTCCTGCGATCTTAACTGTGCCGTTATCTTTCAAAACTGGGACTATAGGAGTTGCGTATTGTGAATTGCTTACTGGCACTAATATACCCAGACCGACTAACCTACTCAATTCAGATTCCACCTTCTCTTTCAACGCAAAAGGTATGGGACGAGCCTTAAAAAATGTAGGCACAGAATTTTCCTTCAGTTGCAAATGTATTTTAAACTTATTAAAATAACCTAGTTCGTCACGCCATAAATTAGGATACTGTTCCAATAATGCATTAACTTCATTGTCTTGGCTTATTTTATAAATGTTTGTTAAAACTAATCCAAAAGCGGACATAAAATCACGACCGAGTAGGGGCGGGCCATTTGAGTCTACTACATAAAATGTGACCTCTTTCTTAAGATTATTATATTTTACTGTTTCTTCAAAATACCCCAATGGTGAAATTTTATGCCCATTATATAGACACATTTTGATCTTACAGTTATTTAATTTACAGTGTGAAAACATCTCCGAATACATTCTTTTAGACATGACTGAAGCGCCAGAACCGGAATCTAACTCCATAGTCACAATTTTATTTCCGACGGTAATTTGTAAACATAACGGTTTATCCGTCACATACCTGATATTAAAATTGTGACACTCCTCACAGCTTGCTTCCGTGTCTGTTTCACTGTTATTGTCCATTTTATTCACTCGCACACGGGATTTTTGCTTTTTGTCACACACTTTCTTTAAATGACCCTGTACACCACATTTTTGACATTTATATTTTTTGTAACGGCACTTTTCCTTATTATGGTTTTTTAATCCACACACTGAACAACGGAAATCTTCGTAAGATGGCTCACGATCGCGACTCGACGTGGATGCTCGCGCCTCTCGCGCGCTCACCCGAGCATCGCCATCGCTCCCGGCTCGCTTACCGCTCCCATCGCTCGGCCGCTTATAACCTTTGCACGATATCTTGTTCACTGCCTCCTCTTTTATGAAGGCTGTGTCGGATATCTCCTTCTTCGCTTCCCTAGAGCATTCAGCTCGTTCTGCTATCTCCACTGCTCTCGACAAACTCAACGCTGAGGCATCCTGCTCAAACAATTTGTCGCGCTCGGGCCCAGATCCCAGGCCAAGAACGAAACGATCAGTAAGGTTCGTGTCTAAGGCAGCTCCGAACTCGCAGTAGCTCGCCAAACCTCGCAATCGCGCCGCCCAATCGCCAATCGATTCGCCTGTGTTCCTTTTCGCCCCGTAAAACTTCGCTTTGTCCGCAAAGGAACATTGCTTTCGTTTGAAATGAGTATCGAGCAACTCCACCAGCTTCTTGAAGTCCAGCTCCTCCAAATCTTGCGGGTATGCCAGATTGCGCACCAACCGGTACGAGTCATCTGACAAATGCGTGATCAAAATGGCACTTTTATTGTCTTCTTTAACATCGTTTATCTTCAAAAATTGCGTCAACCGTCCTTTAAAAATTAACCACTCGCATGATTTATAATCAAACGTGGTTAAATTCCCCAAAAAAGTCTTCGCCATTTTCTTTTCTTTAACACGCGAGGGTAAGACCGATCTCGTCGCCAATAATGTGTATATAACTAGGGAGGTACAAAGGAAACGAACGAGTGTATGGTACAAAGGCTAGTTTAATACTGACGGTACATAAGTAGTCAACTGACAATATTAATATTTAGAGCATGTGGGTAGATACGCATCACAGAGGCCTGAAGGACGATAGTAAAGCGACAATAAATTGTATTGAAATTAATAGACAGCGGCGACGGTATCGATTTTGGCCACGTTTCAAAGATACTTGCACAATTCTAAGTAATTGCCCAGTTTCATTTCTTCAAGATAGCTTCCTCTCTCCTGCAAAAAATTTTGTCTTTTGCTGTGCCCGACAGGGTTTATAATGATCTCATTTTTTAATTTACCACCTAAGTACACATTGTGGAATGCAAATAAAGTTTGAGTATTTAGTAGATATCTATTTTCTATGCATAATTAAAACTTAATAACTTTATGAATAGGGTCATCTGTCGGTAACATTGGTATTCTTTTATATAACCCAGGTTCTCTATATACAGGGTGTAAATTAACCCTTCACACATATGTCAACCAACTTTGACCCCCAATATCTCCGTAACTAGGGGGTTCCCAGGTATGGTCTAGAACAAAAAAAATATCGCAGTGGTCGGGAGAACAAGTGCCCTTCGTTTGCGTTAAGGATACTTTTACACCGTTTATAGGTAACCCAGTGGCAGTCTGTACAATCTGTCTTTCAATTCCAAAAATTATATTCTAGGACTGGTAACCCAAACAAGTGCAGGTTTTCACACGTGCATTACGTAATTGACCAATTCACAAATGGTAGCAGCTTGAAGCACTTGAAGTAAATTGGATTGTCTTGCGTTTCAATTCAGTCTAGGAAGGAAGTCTGAATTAAAAGGATATTTGAGGAGTCCAAGCAATGATATTGACCTAAATAGTGCGGTGAGTGAGTGGAGTTCTCTACTAATGCTGCTCATGATCGTAGATTCGATTCTTATCACGCTACCGCTCGGCCTTAATCGCCTTTTCGGGGTAGCAATTTTGTGATTACGTGTCCAGTTGTCAGCTGTACAGCATGATTGTTTCTTGAATTTGTAGTCATAGTAAAAGGTGACCTAATCAAGTGTAGAATTGAAACAATAATTAATGTAACAAAGTTTGTTCCCAAAGTAAAGATGCAACTGCATACGGGTAAGACTTTTGCCCAAATTCACAGATGTGTCATCATCATCAGCCTACAGCAATTGATTGCTGGACATGTGCTTCTTCAATTGCACGCTAATCAACTAAATTCTCGGCAAATCTCATCCAGTTCTTTTGTGTAGGTACCTAAATATTATTGTGCTGATGGAAGTGGATCAATCACAGCTTAGCTAAACTTTGAAAATCCAGCAGTGTGCTTAAATTTATTGTTTTCACTAACATGTTTAGAAATACGAATGATTATAAATATAGGCAAGTAGAAAGTTCACAAAAAAAACAACATAATTGAATACAATTTTATTTATTTAAGCGAAATCTATACATACTGATTTTATCACACAAACACTGTGAACAACATACATTAATTACATTTATCAATTAAAATGAAGTTGGGCCACTTTTTAGAACCGTGTCAAAGTAGCCAGCACGAAGGGAGGTAAGTGGAAGACAGATTTCTGAGTCAAGTCATTCCGTAGTTTAAGAACGCAACTAAATATCGGACAACAGTTGCCCGATAGTTAGGCGACACGTTTGTCTGACAGTTGTTGAAATTCACAATTGTTTTAGTGAAATCCAATAACTAGTATTTTTATAGTTATTCTAGCCAAAAGCGACTTTAACAGAATTATCAGTAGAAGTATTCCAACGGCAACCTTTTGCGATAGAAAAAAAACAGTAAGATGGTTTTTTTTTGATGTAGTCGCTAGTAAAATAACTATGAAACGACTATTTCACAAAGTGTCAGGTTTAGTAAATCCAACCAAATTAATGTCCACTCGAAATCAGACTTTGCTAATACAATCTCAAAACTTTGTGACATAAAACGTCACTTCATTTTCTTTTCTCTTGAAAGACAATTCTTTAGCAACATAAAAGCAACTAAAAAGTTGCCCAACATTCACTAAGTATCGGACACAGCGATGTGAAGTGAATCTATGCTATGATTGGAATGTATGATACAGTAAACCACATCTACAAACATTGGAAAGCCAATACCAACTTTACATCCAAGATGCCTCGATAGACAAAGTTGGACATAAATATTGGCCACCAATATTGGTGAATACGACAAGTAGTTACATTAATTAAATGAGATTTTAGTCTTACACTATAATACCACTATCCATAATAGTACACTGGAGTGCAATAAAAAAGATTAATTAATTAATTATATTTTTGATAATTCATGACCTCTAATTGGTTAAAATTTATTTAAGTCACAAAAACAACTAAAATTTCATATTTAACATCGACTTATTTTTATTAAATTACACATCAGACCAAAATAACTAAGTTACCTACAAAAAATATATATAAATAAACAGAAATTATTATAATTCCAAAATATTAAAATACTAAAAATAAAATTACATTTAATATGGATAATATTCTATTAATTTGTAGTTAGACATGTCAACAGAAACATGCGTGCGATATAGCATATTTAATATGTTACATCGCTCTTCATTAAAATATGCAAACAGCAAAAACTATAGAGCCTCGCCATGAAGCAACTTATATTTTTTTAAACAAATACCACAGACTATATAACCTCTTTCTCAGTCCTTCGTGCAATGGCACCTTTTCAAACCAACAACTATGCTCTTGTAACGAAATAGACATTATTTCATTTTTCTAACACTTATAAAAACCAATTTTTAACATCTACTTTCAGGGCCAACGTAAGTTCAAGCACTTTATAAATCTTTATTCTTGGATGCAAGATAGAAGTTGCATGTTTTAAACTAACACTTGGGCATTTAAATCTGAACCAGAAGTTTCACTGTGTGTTCATTTTTACCTTTCATTCGGGATCTTTCACTACGGGTGGACTGTCCAGGCGTGTAAAGCCCGCTTTGGACTATGGGATATTTATTACAACTTCAGATGTACATAATATTTTTTCGCTCGTCATACATTTTGTACGTGACCGTTCACACTGTGCTATAATATATATTACATCTCAAACGCGGGAACGACAACAATGCGGGGACGGTAACATAATTATAGCTCAAGATGTAATATATATTACATCCCATGGTCAAAAGCCGGCTTCAAGCTTCTGATTTCGGCATCAGGACCTATAGGTACGTACGTTTTATATAACAAGAATACTTCTATATTGTGTCCAACAGTAAAGTTTTGCCTTTTAACCCACACAAACCAGACAGTTGATAAATAAGTACTTGTCGTTAGTTACCAATTTGTCATGAGAAGCTAAATACCTATTACCACTACTGAGATTATTACACTGACGAGCAAAATGACAAAGCCCCATACTCGCAAAAGCATATTCTCGCCGTGGCTTACCTAACGATATCCACAAGTGTTTTGAGGATGCTGCCTGTACTTTTACTTACATAAACTCACGTCTCTATCCCCATGGGGGTTTCTTAATTTCAATTATTATTATCAGGGCAATTTCGGCTTTAAAATCTCTTCCGAAAGCACTTTACGAGGAAAATTGTGACCTAGTGATCAAAAACATTAACAGTTACCCTTTCTTTATTATTTATTTATTTAACTTCATAAAATATACTTACACTTCCAACATCACTTTCAACCCAGCTGTGACCAACATTTTGCACGTCAGTGTAACATAATAGAATTTCCTATAACCATAATTTTACGATAAATTTAAAACGCGGCTTAAACAACATGAGTTTACAATCACAATAGGACGATACATAATAAATATTAAAGCAACATTTAGATGATATCATGTGTTTTACTTTTCTAAAGTGCATAAACTTTTCTTTCAGAGACAATATTTTATTTTACTAAGTGGTATTGTGACTATGTCCTACCATGCGGTGCTTGCATAAATCGTTTTCCGGTTCCAATTTGTCGAAACAACCTAACCAAAACCATGTGCCAGCGTATCCAAAAGGTATGGCACCATACGATCTGTCCTTTACCTGCATGTGGTGCCTATCCATTCCGCCATGTGGAATCTATTTTAGATTAGGTTAAGGTTGTGCGGTTCCAAAAACTCAAATATTTGTGCAAGCAACCATACATCTGTACAAGCTCCATAGCGACCAAAAGGAAATAAGTGATATGACGTGATACCGCATTCGTTCGTCCAATGAGAGGGCTCCCACAAGACTATAAAATAGGCGTTGCGATTTCATATTGCATTGAATATATCAATAGATGTATAGAATCCCCAATGATGAAATTTGTATTAGGCTATATTTCAATTGAGACCAATAAACGATTATTACTATTATTGCTTTGTATCGATATGTGTGTCCGAATGTGTAATATCCCTGACGTTGCATTCGAGTGTAAGCTAGTGTTGTTACTTTTGTCGATACAATGAGGATAAAAGCTATCAATATTTTTAATTAATACATAAATATTACCGTGCCACTTTCTTTCTGCTATAATATCGACGCTTCTATCCTTCCTAAGGTTTTTAACACTAGCTTAACAATTCAACCGTGTATGGCACCAACAGTTATTTCATATAATTAATACTGAACTGCACTTCTAATAACAATTATAGTATTTAAAGCCCGCTCATATAATGTTGCGAATGGGATGCTATACGCGAGCGATAATATCGACACACCTTCAAGTTCATAAAAATAAACACGAGAGCGCTAAATGTAAAACCTGGAAAATTAACTGTTAAGCAAATTGACTAAAAACTGATCTTCAAATCACCATTGTCATTCTTGGAAAGATGAAGTCAGTGTCAATTAACTTAAGAATTAATTTCCCTGACTGTATGATATTAGCATGATAAAAAATCGGTATATTATTTTCCTCCTATTTGTACTAAACCTTTCATGAAACATTTCGCTGCCATCAATCAATAATTATATAAAAACACGATCATATAAAATCTATTTAATATAATGTAAGATAAAGGTATAATAATAGATATGTAAGAAAGGCTTAAACTATTAGAATTAGCTTTTTAACAGCAACAAACATTAACAGAGTTATGCTGATTAAAACCAACTTTTTGAAAGCTTCAATGGGATCGGGAAGGACGGTAAAATTGCAGCGCTAAAAATCTCTTGTATGAACTCTCCTGCTGCATTTTTACTTGGAACTTATCCACTGAAAATCATCTTTGAAGGCAAAGACTTTTAACGTATGTAGAGGCCATTTTAGAAGTATTAATAGTAGTTAAAATTACTTTTAAACATGTATCACTTATACAGCCACAAATAAACTCTAAAAATGATAATAGTATAAAGGCGGTTATTCGAATACCTAACACATACACCTCACAAACTATATAATTGATTTTGCTTATACCGTATTAATGATATTATTCGTGATTTGTAAAAAATATTTAGCTAAAATCTTATAATGCGCGATTTAGAATTTCTTTTAAATTTCGTCACAGCGACAACTAGCGGCTACATCATTTGATTGTGCACAATCTGTGATTAGATCTTTTTAGAGATTAGTAATTAAATATTTTTTATAAACACATTACTACACAATGAAGATTATTTAAAGTTAATTTGTAATAATTATATTTTACATTATCACGGTAAATGCGTTAATGATTCACAGTACTACAATCACTACACGAATACATTAAAAATAAAACTAAATAAAATCGTCTTATAATATAAAATGAGCTTTTAGCTGCTATTATGATGCGTATATTAATTTGAAAAGAATTTCTAGATATTAAACTATTATAGAATAATCGATCCAAAATTGTGTCGAAATTGATTTATTAACAAAATATTTAGACTAATTTCGATTATCGTATTAATTTTGCTATTCAGCTTTTTTGAATTAATAAACAAATGAACGAAATAGTTTGCGTACAGCAAATGAAATTAAACAGATCTAAATAAAATCGTATCATAATATTGTAAGTACATAAAACCTAATTTAGGCAGAGAGACACAAGAGTTTAGGGACAGTCGACACTAAAGAATTTGAGGAGATACAATGAATGGTACAAAATTAATGTTTTAGCTTCCCTTCGAGCGAATGCGACTGAATATCAATAGCGTTTATGCATAAGGTTGACATTGGCATACAAAGTTGAGGCTATTTTATGATCTCTTCTATATTTTAGCTTCTGGCAGTGATAATGCTGCTTTAGAACAAGCTGCATCTAGATTTTCACAGAAAATATTGCTCAGCTACAATTTAGAAATGCATCTTACAAGCCTCCATCTAAAGATTTTAGTAAGTTCTCTTCAAAATGTGGGTTCATTAGTTAATAATCATTCATAATATCTCCCGAAATTCCACGAAATTGGAATCTAGGTTATTAATATTACACTACCAAAAAATCTTGATTGCTTAAAAGTTACTAGTATAATCTACAGTTTTCATTTCATTAATGCGTCCAATTCCGGAAGAGGTCATACTATTCCCTAATTACCAGTAATGATAGTGTTTCTTGGACAAAAGTCACTAGAAAGTAGAGAATACACTTCGCAATTCTTGACCCTGGTTACTGAGACTATTCAATGTATTTGCAATTAAATTGTATGTATCACTCGCCCAATTAAAGCAGCCCTATGTTTACTTATCAGAAACTGGGTAGGAATATGTACTCGTATTTCAAATATCTTTTAAGTGACATTTTGTCCAAAAATTTGAATTATTTTAATTATCACTAGAAGGTAGGTATTGAAAAGATTAACGATAAATAATTAGTATCTAATATTATATTAGAATAAGAATAACGAGCTAATACTCCCGCGCCGCCATTTTGGTAGAAATTGTATTTTGAAGAGCAACACTTGAGATAAAGTTGCCAGTTGTAAAATATTTTTTCTACCAAACAATGTGGTGCTGAGGTGGCATAATACCGTTTCCGTGGCTTATTTCCTATTATTCGTGAAGGACGAGACGACATTTATTCGCCAGTGTCTACCCAGTTCGCCTCTTCGGCTATTCTGTCCATGCAGTTGCATAGGAATTGATACTGAAACAAGAAAAATATATGATAATTATAGAGTTGAATCCAACAGTATTCAATTGATGTTAAAGAAAATAGAAGATAATTATAGTCGTTCTATTATTTGATAAGAAGTAACTCGTAAACGCAAAAGTACACTCAGGTTTTGCCAGTTATGTTAAAATCACGCAAGCGCTGAATGACCTCGACCCCCGAATACATTTGTTGCCATTAACCGCGATCCGGTAAAAATCTGTACTGAGAAATTTCACTTTACCAGAAATCGACTGTAAGATTTCATGCTCAGCGGTCGCACCTCCATTAGACCAAGGGGGCAGTAATTATTCAAAATCAAAATCGAAACTCATTTATTCAAACTAGGCTGATAATCAGCACTTTTCGAACGTCAAAATTGACTTTACTTATTCACAATCATATCGAATAGTATACTCACGTATGGCGTGAAGAGCGCGACAGTCCGGTTCTGGTTGTCGTGCCTGGCGTACACCAGCCGCGCGGCGGCCGCGTCGTCGTCGGCGCGCCACTCGCGCACGGCGCGCCAACTCACCTCCGCACTGGCGCCGCCTGCCTCGCCCTCGCACCAGCTCGATAGTGACAGACCGGACCAGCCTGTAGGCCAAGGGGATTTCATTAATACACCGTAATAATAATAAACAAGGATTCAGAAGGCAGTACTTCTCCATACGGCTCGTATAGTGAGGAGGTTCCTGTCTCTAGCCCTAACCACCGGTAGCTTGGACCCTGCTCCCGTTATCAGTGGACCCATTTTTATATATCATCATCATTCTCCTGCCCTTATCCCAATTTATTTGGGGTCGGCGCAACATGTCTTTTTCTTCCACACTTCTCTATTTCTCGTCATGTCAGTAGTCACCTCCTTCCTAGCAATATCATCCTTCACACAGTCCATCCATCGTTTCTTTGGTCTTCCTCTACTAAGAAAAAAAAAGAAAGAAAGAAAAAATGTTTATTTGTCACAGAAACATACATGTTGCCGACTGGCTGGAACTTTGTATTATAAACCTTTTTTAATATTTGTTTTTTTTATGGTTTGTTCTTTTATATTTTTAAAAGAAACTGTGACTTTTGCTTTCCATTGTGTCTGTCAACCTTCTAGATTTGGTTTACATAGTTTTATTTGTTATAATAAAGCTACTTAATAATAACCACCATCATTTTCCTTTAGTATCGTCCTTATACAGTCCACACGCTCACCAACAATACATGCATACAGGAAATAAAACAATACACAAAAAAAAAGTAAAATACAACAAGCAGGGAAATTAAAAAAGAAAAATATATATAATGCACGTCGTAACTGCGACAAGTAGGTTGCCACTCAGCATAGTGCTGTGCTATGGTCACCCACAGCACAGCACTGGTTTTCAGTGGTCACCCGTAAAAAACGTATGAAAGCCAAGAGCTTCAATATTAGGTACGTATTTAAAATAAAATAAGTTTAATAATATTGCTTCACATGGCTCAAAACTAAAGATACAATTATTAAATAAAATTAAACCAATGTTACAAAAGATAATAATAAAAATAAAAAAAACTAGAACCAAAAGTATGACATGAAAGACACAACAAACATTTGTTTTTTAATTTTTTTTATTTAAGGGATTTTTGTACACAATTGCGACGATGTCAATCCCATCGTGCTTTTACAAATATTTACTTACTTCCAGGTCAGGTAATCTTCAAGTAAATTATCCTAACGTTATGTCTATGGTATCGTCTATGGTTCACATATCTCATTTGACAGTTCCCTCCCCTCCCGCCTTCCGTACTTCTGTATCTAAGACGCCATGTTTGTTGGTCTGTCAAAACTTTTGAAGTTTATTACAGTTTCAAAGTTGATCGAGTTTAGTTCTGCGTTGATTTATTTCCGTAACTTATTCTCTCAATTTCTGAAGCTGTAATATTATCGTGCAACATGTACAACAAGTGCTGTGTTGTGACCTGTGCTAGTAGACGAAAGGACGTCAGTTTTCATATGTTTCCAAAAAGTGAGATAGGACTCAAAAAATGGTTACAGTGCATTAACTGCGAAAGATTGCGAAGCTTGAGCTTCCAAAAACTTCGCAAACAGTTCGTGTGTCGAAATCATTTCGAGAAGAGGTTTCTTTCAACAACGCGCGATAGAGTTCGTCTTTGCCCCGACGCCTATCCAACGTTGTTTACTGCTCGCGAGATATCCAGTGGTATTCCTCAACGCGATGCATTAATACCCGAACCCGACAACTCTGGTACGTACTTATTTGAATATACTGTCTTTTATATTTATTTTAATTTATGATTTGCACATGTTTTACTCTTTGCGCTACATGCAACCATGTACATTTTATTAACACGTTGGCGGACAGTAACAACCACAGGCGTAGGCGCAAAGTACCTCCACACACACATTTAAGTTTCTACGCAAAATACCATGCATTGTGATACTACACCCGTGGGCAATGTATGAAACTAAGTAGTGTCTCAGTAGCCGCAACTACTGAGATAGTATTGTCCACCAACGTGTTAATGTAGACATTTCATTCTCAACAAGAGGCCTGCCCTCAGTTGAAGCAGTTATATTTAATGAGTTAAGTATTTAAACATTAAATGGGGCTTGTGGCTAAGTAGTAACAGCCACACGGATAGATCGATCAGGTTAAGCTACGCTTGCCGCGGTTGGTCCGTGGATGGGTGACCATCTTTACATACCATGACCCCTCCGTGCCTCAGATAGCATGGTAAGCCGTAGGTCCCGGCTGTCATTGGTGGATCTTTGACAGTTGTTACGGGTCATCAGAAGCCCCAAAGTCTGACAACCAGTCTTACCAAGGGGTATTGTATTACCCAGTTACTGGGTTGTGAAGGTCAGATAGGCAGTCACTCCATGTAAAATACTGGTATTCAGCTGCATCCGGTTAGACTGGAAGCCGACCCCAACATAGTTGGAAAAAAGGCTAGGTGGATGATGAAGTATTAAAAGATTGTTGCTACGTCTCTATGCATCCACTATCACGGAAAGAGTGTTAAAGGATGTTGCATTACATTATGAGCTTCACAGTATGAGTTTTTTATGTATTTTGCGCAAACTATTGTATTGTGATTATAATTAGTGTTTATTTGTTTATTAAATTATAATAGTAATTAATAAATTTAATAATAAGTGAAATGTTTTTCAGAGAGTGTCAAAACTGATCATGACTATTTAAAAAAAAGGAGACATGTGGATCACACCTACTGTAAACCAGAAGCTTTGGAGAAACACTCAAAAACTGACAACATTGTTGTTAATGGTAAGTTTCCATTCAATTCTAAAATTATGATAAAGTTACAAAAAAATATTTTGATAGTTTTTGACTAAAGTTTTACCTATTGTTAATTAGCATGAATTAATATGAGTACAAATTTACATTTCAGAAATGGAAGTGGATGCACCTCCATTACAGACTTTGCCTTCTACATCTGGATGTGGACATGAAGTCATCATGGAACCAATAGCAGGTAATAATACAAATTGTTTAAATATTAGTTATGGGAAGTAAGTACCCATTCATAACTATATTTGCTACAACCAATCATTTATATTTTATCAATTAAGTTGAGTTATTAAAAAAATCTGTAAACTTACAAAAATTAACATTTTCAATCTATATAAATAAAAAGAGAAGTCCTGACTGACTGACTGATTGACTAACTCATCAACGCCCAGCCCAAACCCTTCGACCTAGAAATATGTAATGCGTATAGACACGCGCTCTTGTGTGCGTTTGCGTGTGCGTTTAGCTCGGGAGCGCGCTACCTGCAGATAGCGCGCTCCCGAGCTAAACGCACACAAAGACAATGTGCATGTAAAATTTACACATACAAGTATGGCTCGCCTGCTTTCGTGAGATAAAAGAACTGTAACCTCAGACACAGTTGCATTATTGTACTTGATAGATGTGTAATGGGTTTTTGAAAGATTTATTTTTAGATTATTTTATTGTATCTTGTTCAATTAAATTATTAATTTTTCAGAAGCTGTGCATTGTACTCCATTTACAAAGAGAAGGCGGCGTATCGTACATACAAAAAATAAGCTGTCGCCGCACTGTTCTAGGCTTTATAAGGAATACGCTAAGTCAAGAAGGCAGCTTAATTTCAGTTTACGAGCCAAAAAGGCGTTGAAATTTTCAAAAGAAAAATCTTTTGAAAAGCTCACTGACAAACTAAATCCAATAGCAAAAGCTTTTTTATGGATGCAGATTAAACAGTGCACTAAAAAAGCCAGGGGTCGGCGATTCTCGGATGAAGAAAAATTGATAGCAATGGCAATAATGAAACAGAGCCCTAAGTGCTATAGATTTCTTCACAGGATATTTATTTTGCCATCCAAATACACACTCAACAAAATGATTTCTTAATTAAATATAGAATCAGGAATCAATCCTCAAATATTTGAAGCTGTGAAAAAAGAGGTAATATATTTTTTTTACTTCACTAAAATAACTTGCCTTTAGTCTACATTTTTTATTTTATTATTTTGTTGGCAAAATTTTTTATGAATGAATGTAAATAATGTTTTATTATATTGCTTTCAGGTCAATACTTGGGATTATAAAAAAAAATATTGCTCCATACTTTTTGATGAAGTGGCTTTAGAAGCGGCCTTGTCTTATGACAAACATAAAGACATTATTAATGGATTTGTGGAACTTAATAAAAAAACCAATGATTTTGCTGACCATGCCCTTGTGTTTATGTTACGGGGAGTGGTTCACAAGTGGCAGCAACCTCTGGCCTTTTATTTTTGTAAAGGAGCAACTTCTGGGGTTGAATTAAAACAAATTTTAAAGGACATGGTTACTGCTGTTGGAGACACAGGACTGAAACCTTTGGCTTTGGTGTGCGACCAAGGTTCAGCCTTTCGAGCTGCCTTGAAGAGTCTCCAAGAAGACACAAGGCGACTGCAAATAATTGCCGGTGAAAATATTGGTGAGTAGGTCTTGTCTTCTTCTGGCCATCCTTTTTTGACGGGCCCCACCCTACAAATGTTTTGGTATTTATTGTAACAATATAATTTTAATTTTCAGATGATGTTATTGTAATTAATGGACAGAAGCTCAGTGTAATTCACGATCCACCACACCTCATTAAAGGGCTAAGAAATAATTTTATAACTAAAAATATATCCATTAATGGAGAACTATCAAAATGGAATGATATAGTGGATGTCTACAAAACGACTGCAATCATGCACAGTCGAGACTCCTCCATAAGTTGACTGATGAACACGTCATTCCAGAGAAAATAAAAAAAATGAAGGTAATTCTTTAATTAAATCACTTTTGTTATGATATTCAAATTCTCAAACAGTATTTTACTAAGTATACTCGTAAATGAATGAGCTCTGTTACTTGTAAAATTGTAATTTATATTATTTTATTTCAGGTGAAAAATTGCACTACAGTGTTCAGCAAGACAGTAGCTGCTACATTGTCATATACTGCTCAGTTTTGTAAGTTGCTATGCTGATGATTGATGATTTTTTATGACCTTAGTATTGACTAAGTATTATTTAATTATTTTATTTGTTGTAGCTCATTATGCAGATGGAACACAAGTAAGTTCTACTCTAAAGAACACGGCAAAAATTGTGTCATTCTTTGACGACCTGTTTGATTCGGTCAATGGAACAGGCTTTACTAAGACTTCCAAAGGGAAACCTTTAAGGCAGCCGGTAACAGAAAAGTCGCCGCACCACGAATTTTGGAGAGAAGCCATAGAAAAACTAAAACTAATTAAATACGTCGACAAACACGGTAAGGAAACATCTGTGCCATCGTTAAAAAATTGGATAACAACCTTGAAAAGTTACCAGAGAGTGTGGCAATACTTAAAAGAAAAAAATATTAAAATTATGCGCCCGCGATATTTAAATTCTGATCCCATAGAAAACTTTTTTGGACAAATGCGGGCGTATAATTTTAGGAATACAAATCCTGATTGCCATGCTTTCAAAAGTACCTTTAAATCACTGTTGATCACGAGGTTTATAAAGTTTCACTCAGATAGCTACAATTGTGAAGAGGATTCAGGTAAACAGTTATTAAAATTAAAATCACTTTTTAATAAAGAACAAAGTAACTCAGAATCAGCAAGTTTTTCACTTGCGGATTCTGATTTAGTTAGTTCACCTGAGTCCTCTGAGCTATCGAACTGGGTTGAAAGTGAAAGCATTCAAAGCTCAGCAAGGCAAGAAAGGATACATGTCCACTCACGTGCATTTACAACTGGGTGGGTCATAAGAAAAATTTTACAAAAAATAAAGTGTCAGAATTGCGAAGAAAATTTAACTAGTAGGGAATCCAATTATGATAAAAATACTGTAAACAATTGGATTTCCTTTCGAGAGTTCAAGAGCATAAAAGAAAAGAAATTGACCTACCCTTCAGAACATGCTGTGAGATTTTTTGGAATCATAATAGAAGAAGCAAACAAATACTTAGAAAATCAACCTGAACGGAGTCCTATTATAAAAAGTATTAAAAATAATATTAAATCTAAGTATTTCTTTGACTTCTTAAATTGTGAATTGCATAGGGATGCTGTTTCTGAATGCTTTCTCGCATTAACCTTAAGATTGGCAGTATTTAATTGGTGCAATGTTATTAATAAAATATTAAAAGGTACAGATGTCTTCAGACTGGCAAATAAACCTTCGTTACCTCAGATGCAATTAAAAGCTTTAAATAAATTTAAAACAAAATTAAAAAATAAAAAGAAATGAAAGTCTAAAAGAAGTTTTTTTTTTCCTAACATTCCCTTTCTAACATAATCTTAGAACATATTGCAATATTTGCAATAGCATTGCAATTATTGCAATATGTTCATAAAATGAAACTAAAAAAATTACCAATTCCTAGCAAGAAAACCGTGTAGGCTGAATCCGTACCACGCCATTGCATAAAGTTTCGCGCCGGAATAAAAAAAAAAAAAGCTGTCAAACATGATATGTGAACCGTAAGCGAGTCGATTTTTCTCTATGAGAGTGCCCTGTCTGAAGCTAATTGGTCTGTGCTTACTTCCTAGACTTATTTAACTTATAAAATACCCCAAACCTTAATCAAATTTCTTACCTAATAAAAGTGTATAATATTTTTGCTGGTTCAGATGTAGGCTTAGAACAAACATTAGAGACACAATTTGAGTGACGGCGTGTCTTGTCTCGCTCCCTCCCCACCCTACCGTGAGCAGCGTCACGCTGAGCCCGCTGCCCGTCACCGTCAACGAGTTAGTGCGCGTGTGGCCCACCAGCCGCAGTAAGGCGGCACAGTGTCGCACGGGTCTTGTGTGCTCACGTGATTACCTACTGTGGTGTTGACGCTAGCTACTTTGTTTTGTACGTACTTGCATCCAGTCGACGGCAACGATTAAAAACTACTCTTATACCCATCTACATTCATACTCAACATTTTCCTCACAATACTTTCTTCATTCCTTCGCATCACATGTCCATACCACGCCAATCGATTACCACACAACTTTTCATTCCACGGCGCCACTTTCAGACTTCCTCTTATGTACTCATTCCTTATTTTATCCATTCGCGTCACATCACACATTCCCCTTAGCATTCTCATCTCAGCCACATGCAATTGCATTCTGATCCATACACGACAGCAGGTCTAACCATGGTTTTGTAAATCTTCCCCTATTTTTATATATACAGAGTTGATATGAGAGAGGGGCATTAAATTACACTATCTGCCGAAAGGTTTGACATATTTTTGTATGGCAAAACTGTCAAAACCATTACTAAGTGATGGCCTAAGTAATCATTAAAGCTCTCTGAATACGGCAGTACGTATACTATTTTAGTATTAATTCGATACGGTACAAAAATAAAAAGGTTTTCTTTTTCAAACACCCTTTATAAATGGTACCTAGTTTAAAGGAAAGCCTCTCAGTCGTATCAACTTTGTACATTTCTTTTGTACGTTTTTGTCACTGAACTTCCGAACGGCAGGAACGATTTGTATGAAATTTTTTGTGTGTGTTCCAGTGGATTCGAGAATGGTTTAGATTCACAACTGAACCCGGTAGTGTGTCGCATAGCTATACATACCGACAGTGATAGCGAGCGCGGGTGTAGTCCTGCAGTCGGTCCGTGCGGGCGGGAAGGCCACGTGTCCGTAGCAGGTAGTGTGTCGCATAGCTATACATACCGACAGTGATAGCGAGCGCGGGTGTAGTCCTGCAGTCGGTCCGTGCGGGCGGGAAGGCCACGTGTCCGTAGCAGGTAGTGTGTCGCATAGCTATACATACCGACAGTGATAGCGAGCGCGGGTGTAGTCCTGCAGTCGGTCCGTGCGGGCGGGAAGGCCACGTGTCCGTAGCAGGTAGTGTGTCGCATAGCTATACATACCGACAGTGATAGCGAGCGCGGGTGTAGTCCTGCAGTCGGTCCGTGCGGGCGGGAAGGCCACGTGTCCGTAGCAGGTAGTGTGTCGCATAGCTATACATACCGACAGTGATAGCGAGCGCGGGTGTAGTCCTGCAGTCGGTCCGTGCGGGCGGGAAGGCCACGTGTCCGTAGCAGGTAGTGTGTCGCATAGCTATACATACCGACAGTGATAGCGAGCGCGGGTGTAGTCCTGCAGTCGGTCCGTGCGGGCGGGAAGGCCACGTGTCCGTAGCAGGTAGTGTGTCGCATAGCTATACATACCGACAGTGATAGCGAGCGCGGGTGTAGTCCTGCAGTCGGTCCGTGCGGGCGGGAAGGCCACGTGTCCGTAGCAGGTAGTGTGTCGCATAGCTATACATACCGACAGTGATAGCGAGCGCGGGTGTAGTCCTGCAGTCGGTCCGTGCGGGCGGGAAGGCCACGTGTCCGTAGCAGGTAGTGTGTCGCATAGCTATACATACCGACAGTGATAGCGAGCGCGGGTGTAGTCCTGCAGTCGGTCCGTGCGGGCGGGAAGGCCACGTGTCCGTAGCAGGTAGTGTGTCGCATAGCTATACATACCGACAGTGATAGCGAGCGCGGGTGTAGTCCTGCAGTCGGTCCGTGCGGGCGGGAAGGCCACGTGTCCGTAGCAGGTAGTGTGTCGCATAGCTATACATACCGACAGTGATAGCGAGCGCGGGTGTAGTCCTGCAGTCGGTCCGTGCGGGCGGGAAGGCCACGTGTCCGTAGCAGGTAGTGTGTCGCATAGCTATACATACCGACAGTGATAGCGAGCGCGGGTGTAGTCCTGCAGTCGGTCCGTGCGGGCGGGAAGGCCACGTGTCCGTAGCAGGTAGTGTGTCGCATAGCTATACATACCGACAGTGATAGCGAGCGCGGGTGTAGTCCTGCAGTCGGTCCGTGCGGGCGGGAAGGCCACGTGTCCGTAGCAGGTAGTGTGTCGCATAGCTATACATACCGACAGTGATAGCGAGCGCGGGTGTAGTCCTGCAGTCGGTCCGTGCGGGCGGGAAGGCCACGTGTCCGTAGCAGGTAGTGTGTCGCATAGCTATACATACCGACAGTGATAGCGAGCGCGGGTGTAGTCCTGCAGTCGGTCCGTGCGGGCGGGAAGGCCACGTGTCCGTAGCAGGTAGTGTGTCGCATAGCTATACATACCGACAGTGATAGCGAGCGCGGGTGTAGTCCTGCAGTCGGTCCGTGCGGGCGGGAAGGCCACGTGTCCGTAGCAGGTAGTGTGTCGCATAGCTATACATACCGACAGTGATAGCGAGCGCGGGTGTAGTCCTGCAGTCGGTCCGTGCGGGCGGGAAGGCCACGTGTCCGTAGCAGGTAGTGTGTCGCATAGCTATACATACCGACAGTGATAGCGAGCGCGGGTGTAGTCCTGCAGTCGGTCCGTGCGGGCGGGAAGGCCACGTGTCCGTAGCAGGTAGTGTGTCGCATAGCTATACATACCGACAGTGATAGCGAGCGCGGGTGTAGTCCTGCAGTCGGTCCGTGCGGGCGGGAAGGCCACGTGTCCGTAGCAGGTAGTGTGTCGCATAGCTATACATACCGACAGTGATAGCGAGCGCGGGTGTAGTCCTGCAGTCGGTCCGTGCGGGCGGGAAGGCCACGTGTCCGTAGCAGGTAGTGTGTCGCATAGCTATACATACCGACAGTGATAGCGAGCGCGGGTGTAGTCCTGCAGTCGGTCCGTGCGGGCGGGAAGGCCACGTGTCCGTAGCAGGTAGTGTGTCGCATAGCTATACATACCGACAGTGATAGCGAGCGCGGGTGTAGTCCTGCAGTCGGTCCGTGCGGGCGGGAAGGCCACGTGTCCGTAGCAGGTAGTGTGTCGCATAGCTATACATACCGACAGTGATAGCGAGCGCGGGTGTAGTCCTGCAGTCGGTCCGTGCGGGCGGGAAGGCCACGTGTCCGTAGCAGGTAGTGTGTCGCATAGCTATACATACCGACAGTGATAGCGAGCGCGGGTGTAGTCCTGCAGTCGGTCCGTGCGGGCGGGAAGGCCACGTGTCCGTAGCAGGTAGTGTGTCGCATAGCTATACATACCGACAGTGATAGCGAGCGCGGGTGTAGTCCTGCAGTCGGTCCGTGCGGGCGGGAAGGCCACGTGTCCGTAGCAGGTAGTGTGTCGCATAGCTATACATACCGACAGTGATAGCGAGCGCGGGTGTAGTCCTGCAGTCGGTCCGTGCGGGCGGGAAGGCCACGTGTCCGTAGCAGGTAGTGTGTCGCATAGCTATACATACCGACAGTGATAGCGAGCGCGGGTGTAGTCCTGCAGTCGGTCCGTGCGGGCGGGAAGGCCACGTGTCCGTAGCAGGTAGTGTGTCGCATAGCTATACATACCGACAGTGATAGCGAGCGCGGGTGTAGTCCTGCAGTCGGTCCGTGCGGGCGGGAAGGCCACGTGTCCGTAGCAGGTAGTGTGTCGCATAGCTATACATACCGACAGTGATAGCGAGCGCGGGTGTAGTCCTGCAGTCGGTCCGTGCGGGCGGGAAGGCCACGTGTCCGTAGCAGGTAGTGTGTCGCATAGCTATACATACCGACAGTGATAGCGAGCGCGGGTGTAGTCCTGCAGTCGGTCCGTGCGGGCGGGAAGGCCACGTGTCCGTAGCAGGTAGTGTGTCGCATAGCTATACATACCGACAGTGATAGCGAGCGCGGGTGTAGTCCTGCAGTCGGTCCGTGCGGGCGGGAAGGCCACGTGTCCGTAGCAGGTAGTGTGTCGCATAGCTATACATACCGACAGTGATAGCGAGCGCGGGTGTAGTCCTGCAGTCGGTCCGTGCGGGCGGGAAGGCCACGTGTCCGTAGCAGGTAGTGTGTCGCATAGCTATACATACCGACAGTGATAGCGAGCGCGGGTGTAGTCCTGCAGTCGGTCCGTGCGGGCGGGAAGGCCACGTGTCCGTAGCAGGTAGTGTGTCGCATAGCTATACATACCGACAGTGATAGCGAGCGCGGGTGTAGTCCTGCAGTCGGTCCGTGCGGGCGGGAAGGCCACGTGTCCGTAGCAGGTAGTGTGTCGCATAGCTATACATACCGACAGTGATAGCGAGCGCGGGTGTAGTCCTGCAGTCGGTCCGTGCGGGCGGGAAGGCCACGTGTCCGTAGCAGGTAGTGTGTCGCATAGCTATACATACCGACAGTGATAGCGAGCGCGGGTGTAGTCCTGCAGTCGGTCCGTGCGGGCGGGAAGGCCACGTGTCCGTAGCAGGTAGTGTGTCGCATAGCTATACATACCGACAGTGATAGCGAGCGCGGGTGTAGTCCTGCAGTCGGTCCGTGCGGGCGGGAAGGCCACGTGTCCGTAGCAGGTAGTGTGTCGCATAGCTATACATACCGACAGTGATAGCGAGCGCGGGTGTAGTCCTGCAGTCGGTCCGTGCGGGCGGGAAGGCCACGTGTCCGTAGCAGGTAGTGTGTCGCATAGCTATACATACCGACAGTGATAGCGAGCGCGGGTGTAGTCCTGCAGTCGGTCCGTGCGGGCGGGAAGGCCACGTGTCCGTAGCAGGTAGTGTGTCGCATAGCTATACATACCGACAGTGATAGCGAGCGCGGGTGTAGTCCTGCAGTCGGTCCGTGCGGGCGGGAAGGCCACGTGTCCGTAGCAGGTAGTGTGTCGCATAGCTATACATACCGACAGTGATAGCGAGCGCGGGTGTAGTCCTGCAGTCGGTCCGTGCGGGCGGGAAGGCCACGTGTCCGTAGCAGGTAGTGTGTCGCATAGCTATACATACCGACAGTGATAGCGAGCGCGGGTGTAGTCCTGCAGTCGGTCCGTGCGGGCGGGAAGGCCACGTGTCCGTAGCAGGTAGTGTGTCGCATAGCTATACATACCGATAGCGAGCGCGGGTGTAGTCCTGCAGTCGGTCCGTGCGGGCGGGAAGGCCACGTGTCCGTAGCAGGTAGTGTGTCGCATAGCTATACATACCGACAGTGATAGCGAGCGCGGGTGTAGTCCTGCAGTCGGTCCGTGCGGGCGGGAAGGCCACGTGTCCGTAGCAGGTAGTGTGTCGCATAGCTATACATACCGACAGTGATAGCGAGCGCGGGTGTAGTCCTGCAGTCGGTCCGTGCGGGCGGGAAGGCCACGTGTCCGTAGCAGGTAGTGTGTCGCATAGCTATACATACCGACAGTGATAGCGAGCGCGGGTGTAGTCCTGCAGTCGGTCCGTGCGGGCGGGAAGGCCACGTGTCCGTAGCAGGTAGTGTGTCGCATAGCTATACATACCGACAGTGATAGCGAGCGCGGGTGTAGTCCTGCAGTCGGTCCGTGCGGGCGGGAAGGCCACGTGTCCGTAGCAGGTAGTGTGTCGCATAGCTATACATACCGACAGTGATAGCGAGCGCGGGTGTAGTCCTGCAGTCGGTCCGTGCGGGGCGGGGAAGGCCACGTGTCCGTAGCAGGTAGTGTGTCGCATAGCTATACATACCGACAGTGATAGCGAGCGCGGGTGTAGTCCTGCAGTCGGTCCGTGCGGGCGGGAAGGCCACGTGTCCGTAGCAGGTAGTGTGTCGCATAGCTATACATACCGACAGTGATAGCGAGCGCGGGTGTAGTCCTGCAGTCGGTCCGTGCGGGCGGGAAGGCCACGTGTCCGTAGCAGGTAGTGTGTCGCATAGCTATACATACCGACAGTGATAGCGAGCGCGGGTGTAGTCCTGCAGGTCGGTCCGTGCGGGCGGGAAGGCCACGTGTCCGTAGCAGGTAGTGTGTCGCATAGCTATACATACCGACAGTGATAGCGAGCGCGGGTGTAGTCCTGCAGTCGGTCCGTGCGGGCGGGAAGGCCACGTGTCCGTAGCAGGTAGTGTGTCGCATAGCTATACATACCGACAGTGATAGCGAGCGCGGGTGTAGTCCTGCAGTCGGTCCGTGCGGGCGGGAAGGCCACGTGTCCGTAGCAGGTAGTGTGTCGCATAGCTATACATACCGACAGTGATAGCGAGCGCGGGTGTAGTCCTGCAGTCGGTCCGTGCGGGCGGGAAGGCCACGTGTCCGTAGCAGGTAGTGTGTCGCATAGCTATACATACCGACAGTGATAGCGAGCGCGGGTGTAGTCCTGCAGTCGGTCCGTGCGGGCGGGAAGGCCACGTGTCCGTAGCAGGTAGTGTGTCGCATAGCTATACATACCGACAGTGATAGCGAGCGCGGGTGTAGTCCTGCAGTCGGTCCGTGCGGGCGGGAAGGCCACGTGTCCGTAGCAGGTAGTGTGTCGCATAGCTATACATACCGACAGTGATAGCGAGCGCGGGGTGTAGTCCCTGCAGTCGGTCCGTGCGGGCGGGAAGGCCACGTGTCCGTAGCAGGTAGGGTGTCGCATAGCTATACATACCGACAGTGATAGCGAGCGCGGGTGTAGTCCTGCAGTCGGTCCGTGCGGGCGGGAAGGCCACGTGTCCGTAGCAGGTAGTGTGTCGCATAGCTATACATACCGACAGTGATAGCGAGCGCGGGTGTAGTCCTGCAGTCGGTCCGTGCGGGCGGGAAGGCCACGTGTCCGTAGCAGGTAGTGTGTCGCATAGCTATACATACCGACAGTGATAGCGAGCGCGGGTGTAGTCCTGCAGTCGGTCCGTGCGGGCGGGAAGGCCACGTGTCCGTAGCAGGTAGTGTGTCGCATAGCTATACATACCGACAGTGATAGCGAGCGCGGGTGTAGTCCTGCAGTCGGTCCGTGCGGGCGGGAAGGCCACGTGTCCGTAGCAGGTAGTGTGTCGCATAGCTATACATACCGACAGTGATAGCGAGCGCGGGTGTAGTCCTGCAGTCGGTCCGTGCGGGCGGGAAGGCCACGTGTCCGTAGCCGGGCAGTGCGCGTGCCTGCGCGAGGTAGTGCGTGGCGCGCCGCACATCCTGTAGCGCCTTCAGCTGGTACAGGCGCGCGCCCGCCACGCACACGCCGCGGTTCACGTCCTCTACTGCCTGCGGAAATACATTGCTACGTTAATAATAAAATCACCCGCCCCGCCTTTTAGCAACTATGGTACGCGACCTGCACCCCGCGCCCCAGCCGTAGCTGCGGTGTCGCCAGTTCGTCACCCGCTCCCCAACAACTAAATAATTGATGACCATGACAGCGCCCCACTATCCCTTGCTTATACAAAGCGCCAACATCGAGTGGTCACCTCGGGTCTGCTATCTGCTAATAGCTGCTCACGATGTGACCTGGCTGACGTGTGTCAGCCAGGCCACGGCAAAGACCGACCAGGTCTAAAATGGCCACTTTAACAGATCAAATTGCGTTAAAAATCGTAAAATGGACTTTTCATCACATTAGCTGCAGCTGTGAACATTTTACGAATTTAAGGCTTGAGTCTTGTAACGTTGACAGTCCGTCGAAAAATTCGCACTGGTTTACAATGTTTTTTGGACTAAAGTTGCTAATGAATTGCAATTATTTTTAGTGCAACATAATATTGGTTATATGCTTAATAACTGCGTATTAATTTAAAGCTCATAAATGTCACTCTTGGTACGTTAATCAGGCATTGAAAAGAGGTCTCTCGCACCCAACGCAACTCCGAGTCCACTTCCAGCAATCAGTGCGAAGCAACAGAGGCTAAATGGCAAATTCTATCGAGCAGAAAAATAGCATCATATGTCATCAAATTCTGCTCATTAGTTTTTTTTTTTAATCTTTTATTTTCTTAATCTGATGACGATAATATCGTCAAATTTCTCGGCTTTTGCTTTAAAAGAATACATAGTTTGTGTTGATAAATTTGTGTTTTAAATGCAGGCTGCTCTACTTAATTATTTTACCCGACTGCAATGATTTTTGTTATCACCAACCCCGAAAACTATTAAAATCACACCCATGAAGGAAAATCGGGAAATTTTTGTTTCATTTCGTTACCAGCGATCGAAAAATGGAAAACACCTGTCGTGCCATCTTGGATATTAACCTTTAAAACTCCGAAATCGTCACTCATCTAAATCAACTATTAGCTTTCAGACCGTCTGGGATTGATTCACTATTACAACCAAAATACAACCTACCGATCACGTAATGTCAGGCGTGACGTTATGTTTTTGTCTGTAACGAATCTTATGGTTTATTCGCGGGTGAGTGCAAGTGACTTTTGCGTTAAAGTAACAGATCTAAAAAAGTGCTTTTTTTTTTTAATTTACAAACTCATTTTCGCAAGTTTTCGAACGTTCGTCTGGAACACTGCGTGCTGAATATGGAAATCGCGTTCTTTAAAAATATAAATGTTACGTATTATCCTATTTCATTAAACGTCTTTCATTAAAAATAAAAGGAATTTCAGCAGCAATTATACCGCCGTAATGTATCTCGATAATAAAACTGAATGAACAGGCCACGATATAATTATACAATTTATATTTCCTGAAAACTTTGCAGGTCTATAACACTATAACGTTCAAATTATGTAATAATAATAATAATAATAATATTCCACAACTATCACACAACGCCATCTAGTCCCTAGCTAAGCAGAGCTTGTGTTATGGGTACTAGACAACTGATAAACATACTTATATATTTCTAAATACATACATAATTATAGATAAATTACACCCAGACACAGAACAAATGATCGTGCTCATCACACAAACATTTGTCCTGGGTGGGAATCGAACCCACGACCTCCGGCCTAGCAGTCAGGGTCACTAACCACTAGACCAACAGGCCAGTCAATGTAAAATTTATTTGTTTAATGTGCCAGCAACGTAAGTACATAATTTTTTATACTTATTATCGTAGGATATTTTGCAACTTCTTTAACAAACATATCCTAAACACAGTATCGAAGTTTTTAAATTTCGTAGTTTTTAAAATATGCAACAGCCAATAATTTAGAAATGCGTCTATAGAGTAAAATTATTTAACACGCTGGTTTGCCCAATACTGGAATATGGTAGCCCGGTTTGAAATCCTTACTCGACACTCATTTTTATGTGAAATAATTTTATTACTAACGATTTTTTAGTCATCAAAAGCTTTTTATTGTTTTGTTTTTATTTGTTTTTTTTTTAATACTTTTATTATTTTAATTTTTTTTTGTTAACACCTAGTTTTATATGCATGCTGTGGTCTCCTATAATTGAGAGAACACGCTTATAAAATCCTTTTTGTATAAATGCAATTTATATTGTTACTGTGTATCCTTTGTTGGAGATCCTAAATGAAAAAAAATATATAAAATAACGTAATTTTATTTCGTCATTTAATCAATCAATCAAACATTTTATTTCAGGTTACTGAGGCTCGTAGATAAAATGCATACAACTATCTTATACACAACTAAACAATACGTAATAAACGGTACAATTTAAACTAATACATAATAACAATCCTTAAACAAAAGTCATTGGTCATTGTATGGTGGTTTCTGGATATAAATTCTAAGGGTGGAATTTAAAACTTTCTTTATTTTCAAGTCAGTTACGAGTAATAGGCAGGTAGAGCAGCTCAACCATCATATCAAACAGATTACGTTCGGCTAGGTGTCAAAGGGGAGATTTTTTTTTTGGCGGGTGTGAAATCTTCGAATAATCCCACTCTTGGGCAGAGCGAAAGGGAGTGTCAGACTTCTACTGACTAAAAACAATCCATGTTCCTTCTTAGCCCTATATGTCGAGGCCGCGGTAACTTGTGTACAACCCGCAGCCCCGACGGGACCCGCAGCCCAGACGGGGTCAAAGGGGAGCACTCTCGCATACATGATGTGTTTTTGTTTTTTCATTGAATTTCTGGGTTTTGCACGGGGCGACTGTGTCCTCAAACACATTATTATTATTATGATCTGCTAAAGTGGCCATTTTAGACCCCCAGGTTGGTTCGCGTCCAGCAATTCCCGTACCGAATCCCGATGCGTGTCAAGGTGCTCACTCCAAGGGGACTGCCCGTCGAGAGGTTGGGTAAAATTGTATTACGGAACTCCGAAGTTCGAAACACCGATTCACGGTATGCAGAAAGATTGTGAGTACAAATTATGTGAGTCAGAATGTACGCTTTCCCGAAGTACTGAATTGAAAATGTTCATTATTCCGATGTACATTAGTCCGAAAGTTTGCTACTACGAATTACCTTATTCAGAATGTTCATTATCCCAAAATACGTTACTCCGAAAGTTTGCTATGACGATGTACTCAATTCAGAATGTTCATATCGCAAGGTTCGGCGAAAGTTTGCTTTGACTAATTACACAATAATAATTGAGAATATTGAAGATCATTGTGGCACAAAAGTACTAAAAGGGCTGATCCTAAATAAATTAGGATACTAGCCAGGAGACAGAAGACTTGCGTCATAGATATCACCTGTGTTCATCTTGTGAACTTGTTTATATCCACTACAACACCATTAAAGTCACAACAATATCTTACCTGCCAAAATATAAAAGCAGCGGCAGTAGAATCTTCAGCGACCACAGAGATCTCAGTGCGTGGGTTGAACAGCCACTTGCGTATCGACAGACAACTGCTAGATGCTGTGGAGTAGTTCTGGATGTACAGGGAATGAGGACACTCGTTGGGTTGGAGTTTACGTTCTGGAAAAATATATTAAATATAATTCAATCGAACTTTAGTTAAGTCGACATGGAACCTTAAGCTCACGCTACGTTTATTAGTATATCGGATCTATAGATAGTTATTTTACAATACTTATATACCCTTCTATGGGTACAACGGCAGTATTTTCGCTAAAAACTTGAGCAGTAGATATTATTACCACAAAACCTTTTACAAAGAAATCAAAAAGACTTAAAAACTTTTACTTTGTTCAGTGTTAGCTCTGAAATAGAATATACATTATTTTCAGAGGTTTTGCGTCGCAAATAAAGTTCCAGTTACCTTAATAAGTGCAATCTTTATTTGATTGATTGATTTATACGGCGCGCGGCGATATAAAAAATAAGCTTACATGTTTCATTTAAACCACGATCCAGCCGATTGCAATGTCATCCTTAGTACTTACAACACATAATGATCAAGTTATCTTAACAGATAATAATTAGAAAAAACACAAATCACTTACCAAAATTATACTCGACAATCTCGAATAGATAAAAATACTTTTGCACTGATTTCGAAAGGCCGATCTTTTCGCAAACGGCTCTGTATACATCATCGGCGTTGGTAGACTTGAGAACGCTGACGGTGACTACTTCCTTGTCAGGGAGAAGCACCTTTAGGTCTACTGGTGTTGGGTTTGAGGAGTCATCTGAATCTGTCAGGAACTCTTGGACAGCATCTGATTCTGCTATTACCCGTACTGCGCATACCTTTAAAATTTTAAAGGTTTTTTATTTTCGATGTAAGAGTAAACTTTTCAGTTACAGAAAATCAGAAAATCATGATTTTTTTCTGACAGTTTGGGCAAAAGGTCACGTTGTATCTCTGTTGATTTTTTCAAAGTTCCGATTAAGATCGTCACCAGACCCGATATTTCATAATCATAAAAATTAGATTCAATAGGGCAGTAAAGAAAGCCAATAAAGATAAAGCTAACCTTTTCTAAATACTGTTCGAGACCTCTCCTCCGGGCGTCCAACTGTTGTTCACTCAGCGTGAACGGCCACTTGCCGGGCAACTTGGGGAAATTAAAGCCTGAAATAAGGAATATTAGGCATTACAAATATTATAAGAGTATTTTCCGATCTCACGAAGTCTTTTAATTCCGTTGACAATGACAAAATCAAATGAATGCGAAGGATATAGTGTGCTAAGTTTTAGGTTGTGAAGTATTCTACGCTTACAATGTCAGCAAAACATGAGTTTTGCTGACATTGTAAGCTTGAGTTTTGCTGACATTGTAACTTGGTGTCCAGTCAGAGCATGAGCTCTGACTGGACACCAAGTACACCAACTCTTGCATTAAAAATTTTCGAATTAAAATAGGCGCACCCCAAGGTTCGATTTTAGCTCCACCACTATTCTCAACTTACAAGAGTACTTACTAACAAGAGCTTAACATTACAAAACTGACCAAGAAACTCCTTCCTAAGCGTATGATGCAGCGCCGCGAACTCTCTATATCGTCTGCTACATAGGTGTCTTCCAGCCATATGTACATTGAAAGCCACAAAAGACCTTCCGGTGTTTCTCTCCATCACGATCCGGTAGTCCGGGATGGAGACGGGGAGGGACCGTTTGTCGGTGTAGTCGTAGCGTTGGTAGACGGTCGCGCGGGAGTTGGCGGCGCCGCCGATGACACCGACTGGTGCTGAGCCGTCGTCGCATGGCTCTAGGCGTTCTGCTTCCTGTTAGTGATGAATGTTATTGTAAAGTAAGGAACATTATTGGGCAATATTCTTCTTAGATAACAATCTACAACGAGTCAGCCCAGTCTTTACCCTATGTGTTTGATGCTAGGGACACAAGACAATAATAATAATGTTGAGTCCATTACTCAATATTATTGTTACCATTACATTACATTACATAATTATGTACTGAACTTTCAGGACTGCCTTTCTCTACTATGTTTATCTGACACGAAAACGTGCCTTTATGCGTATTCTACAAAAATAGCATAACAAAGTTTGCTTCCCTCCTACAGATTTTAAGAGGTTTGATTAATTTACACCAACCTAACCCAACTTACTTTTATTTAGAACACATCACATGATTGCATAATACGCATCCAAATGGCTGTCGCCTTGTAAAAGTCGTAAATGGCAATTAAATAACTGAAATGGTAGAAGTGAATCATTGGTTTAGTATAATACAACCACTTTTTGGTGTTTGTTAATATGATTAAATATCTTTTTTGAGTACAAGGACAATTGAATTTATCGGGTTACAGTTTTATCAATTTCTAAACCTACGCTTAGCTCACTGTAGTCGCAGTTAGTTCCGCAAACTTCTATCAACCGTACTGTTTCAGAAAAAATATGAGATCATTCAGATGATAAAACATTATGCCAAAGGGATAAGAAACAACACACTGCAATCATGCGTCAAGTCGTGCATCCTGAGCGTCAGTACTAGTTCCCAACCAATTCAATAAACGCTCGTTTATCATTATAGGGGCTTAGATTGGCATACGGGCTCTTCTTAGTTATAAAAGGGGTCAAGTTATACTGTGCACTGATAGTGCGCTTGAGAACTTACTCTTTGTGTAACAGAGATGACGGTGAGCGTGAGACAATCGCCCCCAGACTTGATGAGGTCTACCACCTGCCTGTGGGTGGAGCCTTCGACGTTCACGCCATTACTGAAACAAACAAAAGAACGTGTTAGTCATCAAACAAAAGAAGTATTTGTTTTGTTTGTTTAGCTGACGAACTGAAAAGGGAGCTATAATATCTACACAACAATGTAAATATGCTTTCAGGTATATCACATGCGGTGGTTATGTCGCAAGCCGAGATCTGAGTCGGAGTTTACCTATATTTGCCGAAACTTCAAAAAATTTGGAACTTTGACCCCCAATCTCTCTGTAACTAGGGGTATTCGAAAAAGATATCGCAGTGGTGGGGAGAACAAGTGCCCTTCGTTTGCCCTAAGGGTACTTTTACACCCTTTACGTTGCCAAGGTTAACTTAGTGCGTCAGGTAGGGCGGGGTTCCTTAGTAACTGGAACTGCCAGCAAATTGTATGGATTTACCGGCAAAATTATGCTGTAATGTGTAGAAGCTTTATTTACTCTTTAGAGGAATCACTACGCAGTTAAGAATAATTTTCATAGGAATGGATCATCTGATGAGAATCCATATCAACATAATTTTATAATACTACGTACGGCGTACTATTTTCGAACACAAAAGGGTTTATAATTGATAAGCAACAACGTAGGCTGAGCAGTTTATAAAGCAGCATAAATGCATGATAAAGCAATATTAACAATACGATGTTAAAATTATTTGAACCAACAAAGAGCAGCCGTTTATTACTTTATTATTAGCTCACTAATAAATCATTATTTAACAACTCCTTATCAATTCCGTATCAATACAAACGTTGTTCAAATCGTAATTTTGATGCAATTTTATAGAAAGGTAGATAGTAAAAAAAAATCGGTGAAATAATTTATAACCTCTGGAGGTTACAAAAAGATAATCATATCCGAAAGCATACGGCATTCACTGAATAAATGGAAAATTTGCAGTTATTGAACCAGGTTAGGCAATAACCACACGATAAAGAAAGAAGAACAAAATTGATCTCTTTTTAGCAAATATCATCGACTCATCCAATCACAATCCTAGTGTGAAATTTATTTGCAGGCTAAGCCCCATCTGCCTTTTAGGGTTTAAACAAAGTCATGCAATAATGGGAGGAAATCAAGGCTAACGACAAAGGCAGAGATTACAGAAAATCTATGAAATACCACATTTCACATAGACGTAGTATCAGTATTCTTCGTCAACACATTACATCATACAATGGCGGTTTGTTTACAGATAGCACCGCGACCGGCCAGAGTAAACGAGACATGTATACCAAACAGTGCTGTTGGTATTAACCAATATCAGTTTGTTCGGTTTTGTATTGTTTCTGTGCAATTATCTGGAAAATGTGATAAGAGAAATTAAAATTAAATTGGATGTTGCGTTCGAGCAGGCTTATCTTTTATGAGGTTGGCCAACTGGCCGACAATTCATTGGATCACGGTCATTGGATACTAGCGGCTGCATCAACCAGGGGGGAACAGCGCCATTAAGAGCATGCTGAAAATGGTACTCGAATTTTAGAGCAGAAATTTTGATTGGCACCAGAAATGAGCCAGACTTAGTTGTAGGTACTTCACCGAGCCGACTATTTTTTAAGGATTCTACAAGACAGTTTTATCTAGCAGTCAAGTATAAGCATAAGTCACCATAACAGTCCAGTTTAAAAATTAATCATTACAATGCTGAAAAAGATTAAAGAGACATTGAAATAAAAGTTCAGATAGACCTTATCTACATAAACGTACGTCAAGCCCAATTATACTTAAACCAAATTAATTTTAATCAGCTGAAAGTGAACGTAGTTCAAGGCTAAAAAAGTGTAATGAATAATTATGATATAAGTGTATCAGAACGTTTATAAATATCCGTTCACGCCGCACGATAAGCTTCAGTTTTTGCGGTAAAACTACTGACGGAAACCATAACTGATACACAATTTGATGTCTAGAACTAACACGTAGGTCCAGCGTGAAGATGTGAACAGATGCATCGATTAGAATGTTTAGAAATCGCCTTACAAGTACTACTTCGCAGTGAGTGCAATAACAAATGCACACTGAGTACCGTACCATGTAGTAGAAGTCATTTTGTGAAAATATAACATACGATGAGCAAGACCGAGAACTGTTTGAATTTTTTAGGCTGGTAGCTTCATCCCAATGAATGACGATAGATTACCCTCTCTCACAACGAATAAAAGATAAACTATGAGGAAGTGGGTGACTTTATAAAATCAGGTAGATTAGAGAACCGATGGGCGGACAATGTGGAGTTTGGTATACACAGAAGTAACAAATACTGAGATGATGGCTGATGATGCTGTACCGACCACGATGTGTTGGCAGAAACACAGAGGATGACGAGATCATCAGCATCCCCATCATCGGCCTAGAATTTTCCCAACTATGTTTGTGTTGGTTGGTTGGTGTTGGTGTCTGGTTCATAACATGGACAGTCACTACATCGACGGTCGCTGTATCGAAAACGATCCATCGACGGGTTGATGGATCGACAGTACCCCAAATCAATGGTACGCTACATCGACAGTACACCAAATCGATGTTACGCTTTATCGATAGTACACTACATCGATGGTACGCTACATCGACATTACCCCAAATCGATAGTACTCTACATCGATAGTCCATCAAATCGATGGCAAGCTATATGGACAGTACACTAAATCAATAATACGTTACATAGACTGCCCGAATAAAAACATAACCTTTTTCAAATGTTTAAACACAATTGTTATTTCTTGTTTTGACATCAAAAACAAGAAAAACCCTGGTAAAATGGTTGAAAAATCATAAATTCGTGTTTAGTTCCTTAAGCAAGCAAAAACAAATTGTGACTTTTAAATAAAAAATCATGTATTTTATTTAAATCTGGCTTGGGTCGGGCAGTCAGATGGTGTGTACTGTCGATATAGCGTGCCATCGATTTAGGGTACTGTCGAATCATTAACCCGTCGATGGATCGTTTTCGATACAGCGACCGTCGATGTAGTAACTGTCGATGTTATGGACCAGACCCGTATTTTACAAGGAGCAACTACCTATTAGGCCTCCACAACACAGTTAGTACTGGGTAATATGACCTCGTAATATTCGCCATCGATTGTTAAAAATAACCTAAAAACTCCTTCGCAGATTACAAGTACATATTTACCTAGTATTCTTTGCAGAGTCCTCGGTTTCCAGGTCATAAATCTCGAAGTCTGTGTTAGCACAGTAATAGAAGCAGTACCGAAAGTCACCAACACCACCCCTTTGCACCGACATTGCGAAACACACTTGCACATTGACACACACACCACAAAAAAAAAAGTTCAGTTGAAATTCAACCTTTTTGTTATTGTTTTTTGTTTTCCAGTACTTTGGAGTCTGAGAAATTTTAAACAAAATGTCACTCGTTGGGTTTCGAAAAAAACCTCTACAAAACCTAAGCAATTTTCCTTTTGTAGATATAGCGTAGAAAACAGCAAAAACAAACACTTGCTCTTGAATTTTTGCGTAACTCCGTCAGTAACCGCCCTAAAATCTCATGTTTTATTAAAACCAAACTATGTTTATTCCAATATAGGTATAAATTAATACGCGTTCATCTTACACGCGCGAACAGAAACACTAACAGACTAATAATGATCATTAATTAGATTTATTTTAACAATAAACATTGATATTTGAATTGCGACGTTGAATTATATGGGTCGCGTCCGTTGATGACAGTTGATTAGATGCAGTTCTGACCTCTAACATATAAATAGGTTTTAAGGTAGTTATTTAATATCCAATCGGATATCATTCATTGAAAATGCAATTTTATCGTATGTTTCATCAGTGCCAAGGGGTCCGATATAACCTTAGAAAATGGCGGCATGTCATTTGATTTACTATGGTATTGACATTCAGTTGTCTTGTCTCTTATAATTGCGAACAGATTTATTGAAATCTATTTCCTTAGTGCTTATCAGGATAAAGTTAATTGAATTTACCTTTTATGTTGATAAGGTTTTCCTCGACTTCACCAAGATTATTCCCTAAACACTTTATTTCCTGTACATTTGCTATCGATGGGTTTTTATTTGGTATGCGTGTCACCATTGTTGACCTTTGGCTTATGTTATGAACTGTGACCTTTGAAAAGCTTACATTGACCTTATCCTTTCAAGTTGGGCTTTTCATCCGTGTTTAATGTTGTGGTGCGGCGGATGAGAAGGCTAAACAGGATATTTTTTTTTTATTAAAACATATACTTTTCCACCAAAGCGCACTGGACCCGCCTGATGGTATGATGAGGAATGTGGTGGAAAGAGGAAGCCTGTGTGTGGAAACATTAAAGGCTAATTATAAATCTCTGTTTTCCCTGAGTAACTTATTAATTTAAATTAAATCTATACCAATATGAGATAATTTAGAGGCCATGGTTGGTCTTACGCATCCGTGCGACAACGCGTGCGCGACACGACTAATCACTCATATGATCCTCACAGGATCATATGAGTCAGGATCATAAAGAGTATGTTTGTTTGTTTGAACGCTATAAACTCAGGATCTACTGGTTGGAATAGAAAAAATCCTTTTGTGTGGGATAGTCCTTTTATCAAGGAAGGCTTAAGGCTATATAACATCACGCTACGGCCAATAGGAGTGGAGCATAAATGAACAATGTTGCAAAAACGGGAAACTATATTCCTTATTGAGAGCTTCCGTTGCGTGCGCTGCGAAAATGATTTAAGTTATGCAAATATCATGTATGAAAGAAGTATTTAAAAGTTCTACAAAAAAGCCGCGACAGCTTATATCTATATATTAAGATTGGCACACTGTAATCACTTTTTACTATTGAAATGTTAGTTTTAATAATTATTTTTTGCGAAAATGATTTAACCCATTTATATGTGTTTGTTCGAACGAAAATTTGACATAGAACATTTGTGCCTTTTACTCTATATTATTTTAACAATATAATATCTTAGAAGATATTATTATCGCAATGTAAAAATGACCATGCGACAAATAATTAGCGAAATAAATAGCGTCCTAATGTAAATACGTGGAGATTCTGGCCTCCGGGAAATTCAATATCGCACCCAAAAAAAAAAAAAAAAAATGAAAAAAAAAAAACAGTTAGTCGTGGGTTCGCACTTAGGCAGGCGCTTTTCTTTGTGTAATTTATTTCATCACCACTGCTCTCAAAACGGTGAGAAAACCGGCAAATCTTAGAAGCAAAAATTCGAAGATATGTGACATCTACCAATCCGCACTGGGCCCGCGTGGTGGATTATAGGACTTTGAAAATTCTTTCAACATTAGAAAGCGAATTGAAAAAATATTAATACGTTGGATAGTCGATATATCGAGGAAGGTTGTTATCTATATAATAATATTATTGAGACGCAGACGAAGTTGCGTGGGTCAGCTAGTTCAATATACTTAACAACGAAATAAACAGAATCAAACACACTATCATTAACAGCAGTGTTAAATTTCTTGTCCGCCAGATAACGGATAAAATAGGTTATTAGAGTATGAATGCAGTCATGAGCTATTTTGTTAGACAACTGGTTATAACCCGCCGTTGCCGTGAACTTTAGATTGTGCGTACACGAGTACTGAGTACTTATAGATTTTCTCAAGATAACTTTGATTGGGCGGGTCACATCGCCGCATGTACGATGATCGCTGGGCAAAAGTCTCCCCCTACTATGGTTGCCAGAAGATGAAAGCACAAAAAGGCTCCGCTGAAGCCGGCCAGAAAGCGGTGGCGAGATGATAGGGACACTTCTTCTTTTTTGGGACAAGCCCGCCTCACTATTCCCAAACCATTGTAACTCCTGTAAGCCAGAATCAACAGTGGCGACCACAAAAAAAGCGACGAGACAGTGAAATTCGACGTAGTCCTAGAGAAATGATTTAACTCGGGACACTTATCGTGAGGGCTGGTTCGAGGCGGCACGACCGCACAAGAAAAGAACACATGGAAAGAATTACCTATGGCACGTAAGTCTGACAACCAGTCTTACCTATCTATCTGGGTTGTGGTAGTCAAATACGAGTAGGCAGTCGCTTCGTGTAAAATGCTGGTATTCAGCTATATCCGGTTATACCAGGAAAAAAACTTTGATGATGTCTTAATTGAGAATTGGACGTTGCACAGAATCAAGACGGTTGGAAGGAATGGAGGGACGCCGCCGTTGCCCAGCAGTGGGACAATGTGGGCTAATAAAAAAAATAAAGTAATGCGGTAAAACGTGGAACTGGCTTGCATAATTATAAGTAGATTGCATGCTATTGTGTATTCTGGGTAAAGACAAGAGAGCAAAGATCATACTTACTGCCGCGAAAGTAAAACGCGTACACCTGAGGAAAGGGAATTAATGTTGAAAAGAGAGTATGTTGGAGGAATAAGGGATCGGACTGACTCAAAAAAAATATGATTCTCTATAGTCAATCAGTTAGATTATCGAAAAATATTGGATATGAGTTTTATGTTTTATCAAATTAATAAAATGGACGAAAATAAAACACGTCAATGATTATGAGAGATCTTGTGACGTCACTTCTAGTTTAAAAAATGTAATGACCTGTGACGTCACACAAGTTTTCGAAGCATTGTATTTTTTTCATCATTTTCACAAAATATGTGTTCAATATCTTTTGGAAATCTATTTTTTCTTTTTTGGTGGGTGTAAAATCATCGAATAACCCCTCCCGCTCTTGGGCAGAGCGAAAGGGAGTGTCAGACTTCTACTGACTAAAAACCACCCATGTTCCTTCTTCGCCCTCTATGTCGAGGCCGCGATAACCTGTGGACAACCCGCGGCTTTGGAAATCTATCTGACGGACAAATTTTTTTTTGTCCGATGTATTTCAGTAACATAGGTCAATAGTAGCTTTAATAAGTTATCATACCGATCATATAAATAATAGGTACTTACATGTGAAAACACGCGTAAAATATACTACCTACCTACGACGAGATAGGCAAACCGACTAGGGAATGCAATCTCGAGACGAGATCACTAAGTCGAGATCTCGAGGAATCAGAAATGCGATCTTGGCGAGATCTCGAATGGATTTCGAAAAGTATTGTTTTAATTAGATAACTGAAACTGCTTAGTAGTTGTTATTATAATGCGAGTAAACGACAGTCGTGTTGTAACGACGATAGTTTCGTGTTTAAAATAATATAAAAAATTAATAAATATTGCTGTTTACAGTGATTATACCCAGGTATACCTGCCTACCGGAATTTATTGCAGGTTCGATACCAATTTATGTTTCTCGCGTTTCTCTTTAGACACGTAATAATTTTCTATTTTAAATGTTCGTCAATACATCATCTTAAATGTCAGTTTTAGTAAGTAATTATCTGAAAATTACATACACCAAACGCTTTCTTCCAAGACTTTTTAGTAATTTTGATTTGTTCCGTTAGTTTCAAAATAGGTATCTTGTGCTGCGCCGAACTGAAGAGTGTTCTGTTTTTATCCGACTGGGGCGAAGCCCAAAAGGAGGGTGTATATTTACAAAACATAACATCACGCCTGTAATCCCCGAAGGGTTATGCAGAAGTGTACACATTAGTACACCCACATTTCGCTAGTTATGTGAAAGTCCCAAGTAATAGGGGGCGAGCCTGAAAACCGGACACCTATCCCGAGTCTGGCTGCTAATGAGAAATTCGTGATGGAAAAACCCAATTACACTTACTGGGAAACGAATTCAGGACCTCAAGCGCAGCAGTCGCGTTTCCGACCTCCAGACAAACGAGGCAGCCATTTGTTATATATATAGTATTTTCATGTCTAATCAATTTATCAGCTGCGAATTCCCTATACAGGGTGTAAATCAACCCATCACACATACGTCAACCAAGCATTCTGTACATTTAACTAAGTACCACCCTACGCATTTTTTTTGCTAGAAAACGATTTTTTTTTGGTGTCTACTCTTAAAATATTGTGCTGGTGGATGCTCCGAATAGTAAACGGGTCATGGAGGTAATTGAAGTAAACTTATAACCTGAAAAACAAAAGTATTTACAAAAAACAGCTGTAAGAAATTTGGAACTACTTATGGCCCCCAATATCTCCGTAATTAGGAGGTTCAGAGATATGGGTCAAAACAAAAAAATATCGCAGTGCGTGGTGGGGAGAACAAGTTCTTCGTTTGCGTTAAGGGTACTTTTACACCCTTTAAAGCAGCCGCTGTGTAAGGTTGGTCAAAATCAGTAGATACTAACCCCGATTGAATAAGGCATAAGCCATATTAAACCAGAAACTAGGGCAAAGGCATAGATATTCGACTTAATCCGAAAGGTCGGGCTCGGGACCGAATAACTAACGAATGTCGGGACAATCGGATTTCGGAATTGAGAATTGTTAGTAGACGCCTTTTTTTGGCGGGTGGAAATCATCAATTATTGCTCTTGGGCAGAGCGAAATAGAGTGTCAGACTTCTACTGACTAAAAACCACCCATGTTCCTTCTTAGCCCTATATGTCGAGGCCGCGGTAACTAGTGTACAACCCACAGCCCCGACGGGCGTTAGTAGACGCCTAAGGCCTCATTTACGAGAGACGCGGGACGTCGCGGGGCGCGTTTTGCGTTTTTTATTCAAGCACATGGCGAATATGGGGATGTATGAAAACGGTAACGATTTCAAACGGGGATTTTACAAGAAGCGATTTTTCGCTCGTTAGTTTAAGGTGGAAGCTCACATCTGGCCCGCGAAATTCTAATTTTCTTACGTTTTTGGTAATTTGCAGGCCAGTACTTGGTTGTATGTTTATGAAAATTTGATTTGCGACTGTAAGACGTATGAAGTTACCGAATTATAACCATCAAAATTATCAATACAACCCTCCAAGTTCATTTTCATGTCAAGATTGATTTTTGCATGTAAAAGTCATTCTTTAGTAATTTAGTCGTCGTTCTTTAGTAGTTAGTAATTTTGATGGTTATAATTCGGTAACTTCATACGTCTTACAGTCGCAAATCAAATTTTCATAAACATACAACCAAGCACTGGCCTGCAAATTGCCAAAAACGTAAGAAAATTAGAATTTCGCGGGCCAGATGTGAGCTTCCACCTTAAAATGCAGCGTTTATTGCGATGGACCCGCCTCTCAGTAATTGAATACCTATAATAGAGCATTCGGCACGCGCCGCGCGTCTCCGTAAACAAGCCCTAAGTGACGGACCCTTTTATTTGGTGGGTTTGGGAAATAATCAAATAACCCCTCCCGCTGTTGGTAAGAGCGAAAGGGAGTGTCAGACTTCTACTGATTATAAACCACCCAAGTTCCTTCTTAGCCCTTGTGCCGAGGCCGCGGTATCTCATGCGACAACCAGCAGCCCCGTACACTCAGACTGAGTTATATTAACAAGCCACTTATTTTGTTCTTTAAAGCAATTTGTTATTTTGTTCTTGAGCGTAGTGACAATAGGGGATAGGACTGAGTCAAAAAAATATGATTCTAATTAGTCCGTCAGTTAGATTGTCGAAAAATATTGGATACGTGTATTATGTTTTTATCAAATTAATAAAAATTTACAAAGATAAGACGCGTCAAAGATCATGAGTGGGGGGTTGTGACGTCATTTGTAGGTAAAAAATGTACTATCATGTGACGTTTTCTAAGAGTTCACGAGTTTTCGAAGCACTGTATCGTCTTAATTTTTTGCTTATGTGAAAAAGAAAAACTACGTGTACAATATTTTTTGAAAATCTATCTGACTAATTAGTTTTTTTTGTCCGATCCCCTATTGTAAAAATAAGTCTTATCTGCTTTCCTCTCCGAAGTGGTCTGTGTGAACGGACCCAAAAATATCCAACGTGGCTTGGAAAATACAACATTTCTAACGTTGTTTTTGTCAAGAATTTTTTATTTAATTAAAAAACAAAGTATTAATCTCCATCGTCTGCTACGTTGGTTTCAGACTGCCGTGCATGAGGTCCTGGATTCGAATCCCAGGACCGGCAAAGTGTGGGTTTTTCAATCAAGAATGTCTCATTAGCAGCCTCGAAGTCTTGAATTGTGCCCGGTTGATGGCATTAGGCCCCTATTACATAAGACTTAAACATGACTAGCGAAATGGGAGTGTACTAATTTATGGGTACCTCTTAACCCTTCGGGGTTTACAGGTGTGATGTTATGTTATGTATTAATCTCCAATGTACCATTTTGGACAGCCTCTCGAAATGGATATTAAAAATGTAGGCGTTAACAAGCGAAATCTTCCATATAAGGAATGTTAGATCAGCGCAGTTACCTAATGATCAGGCTAAAGATTTGGCGCTACTTGCCGGTACGTTAGCTTCGTGAATACTTTCTAATTGATCGTGGTAGATAAGAGTTGCTTGTACAGTCTGTGCCCAACATTACTTGACCTCTTTTCTCACACCACTTGCCCCCTTTTCTCACACTACTTGCCCCCTTCTTGTTAAGATGAGGAGTCAGGTAATGCTGGGCATAGACTGACTGCAATCCTAACGTGGAATGCATTACAGTCTCTTCATCTAAACTGGAAAACTAAAGGATAACGCAAAACATGAATAGAGACGTCCCACCTGGAAATAACGGCGAATTAATAGGGGAAGCCCGAAAGAACCGTTCTTTTGTATGCCTTTTTTTTTTTTTTTGGTGGGTGTAAAATCATCGAATAACCCCTCCCGCTTTTGGGCAGAGCGAAAGGGAGTGTCAGACTTCTACTGACTAAAAACCACCCATGTTCCTTCTTCGGCCTCTATGTCGAGGCCGCGATAACCAGAGGACTACTCGCAGCCCCGACAGGTGTCGGCCCTTTCGGGCCCCTCCCATGTTGCTGACATCTCTTTGAGGCGCGCGTGGAACACGAACGCGCCGTCGACACGACCTGTTTTCGTCGTGAGACGGACGGACGGCGAGTTAGCCCATCACTCACCGTCCACAGGCCCGCGTCTACGGTGGCCGGAGGTAATCGCGGGACCCCCGACGCCCGGAGCGCCTCCCGCGGCGGCTGGGACGAGAGGTTCTCTCCCTCTCGCGTTCCGCCACCTCCTTCGCTAGCATCACTGCTTCGCAGAAGGAGGCGACGGCGTCCCATTCCTCCTCGCCCCGGACCATGGCTTGCACCAGGGCCGGGCGCGAGAGGTCGCCGCCGCCGTTCTTTTGTATGCCTTGAAAGGTGATGATTACTGCAATGACGAGTAATGTAGATGTATAGAAGGCGTGCTGCGCCGACCACAAACAAATTGGAATAAGAGCAGATGAAAGAAGATGAAATCTGGTTTCTTTAAATCGTAATGAAGACCTATGTTCATTTAAAAAAATAAACGGTGATGGTTTCACTGCGTTTATCAAAGGTTAGACGATTATAAGTAATCCCCATATTATAAGTACAGGGGATCCCATGTAGAAAGAAAGCCACTGCACGATAATCATGAAAATCAAGATTATCTGTAAAAGCGTGAGCGCTCTCAAAAGACAAATGTATAAAAGTAAAACACATACCCCGTATCCAGCAGAGTGTATCCTCCTTTCTCAACACAATTCTGTCGAAACTTCGGCTCGTACAAGCATTGCATGTTGTTAAACATTTTGTATCACAGTTCTATTTGACGACAAGCACTACCCTCCCGTTACGAAAGAGTCTAGCACCGTAATTGGTTAAGATCACAGGACGCTCCCTATTGGTAAAATTTAAGCAGGATTGGAATCAGAAGAGACAGACACTTCGATTGGCACAAATTCAAACGAGTTCGATGTTCGTATTGTTCCGGTCTCAAAGCAACTTAATACTGCGTTCACATTATTGAAACTTGGACAAAATAAAGTTATGCAACATGAGACCCGCCTGACTTGATAATCACGTCATACGTGTACCTATTATTATAATATTAAAAGAAAGTTAGTAGTAGGTAATACCGAGCAGGCGTTGAAGATTTTTGCGTCGTCGTTTTGGCTAAGAAGAAGCAAAGGTCAAAGGTCATGCTCATGACGCGCAAAAAGAGTAATTGGGTTTTTCTGAGCAACCATTCCTATGTTCATAATATATTTATATTTGTGTGAAGTCTATTAATAACTTGAAAAGGCAACTTGGAATCGTTGGACCTTTATTTTTCGAGAAAGATCATGTGGGTAGGCAAACACTACTGAAAGCCAAGAGCTACGATCCCTACATACTCCTTTTGCTTCGCCTACATTCATACATCTGGTCATACACGCACGCCGGTTGCCTGTACTACACACTAACACACCTGACTTATCTGAAGATGGTCTAAGGTAACCCTTAAACAAGCTAGAAGTTCTGAGAAAAATAAGAAAATGTGGTGCTTACGTTTCCAAATGAAAACTTAAGGGTTTGCTTCTAGATGACTAAAACAAACAACAAACGCTAGGCTAAAACAAACAAGATTCAAAATAACAATACCGCATTTAAAGTCATTGACAGACGCTTTATACCAACATGAAAGTCCTTATGAAATTCTGACTCAAGTATAGGTGGATTATAAAATAAAAGACAAATAAACCCGCTTTTAAGGGCCGTGTAATATGGAATGGAACCGCTTTCCCGTAAAGCGCTTTCTCTGGCGACAATTATATTGATGATGCGTTTTCGTAATATGTATTGTGAAATGTGCGTTTAAATGAACAAAAGAGAGTAATGTGTGTATTTAAAAGACAATGGAGACTTGTATAAGTAGGTAGCTTAACTGATTGGTGGTGATCACAGCATTCGTTTTGCGTCATGAAAAGTAAAGAAGCTTTCCATCACTTTACGCTTTGCTCTCTTTTTTTTCTTTTTGGGGTCAAGTTTCAGTACGCTGTTATTTTTAGTGTAAATGATTAATGCAACAATGACTTTTCAAGCTTAAAAGTACGTGTTCCGGCTGGAGACCAGATCAATACAGAATATATTATGAAGGAGCCAACGAAGGAATCCAGGAGCAAATACCCTAGTAAATTATTCAGCAATCGATCTCCATTTTATTTCAATCTATAATGTAAGCAATGAACTAACTTTGGCAGTTTTAATTACAAGTTTTTATACTTCAAGTTTGTTCGAGTTACATTCGGAAATACATATATCGGAAAAGCCCCAATCAATAAGTTTTCAACTTTCTTATCTAATATTTATGTTTTGTCAACATAGCAACGAGCCTATAAACGAAATCGAAAACAACATTCAAGGTTCCTCGGCATTTACTTTCCTCAAGTATATTCATTAATTGATTGCTCCTTTTTGAAAGATTACAAAGCTGGAAGATTTTTATTATTACACACCGTAATCCTAAAAACTCATATCTCATCTGTGACAAAAAACAAATGAATTTGAAAAACACGATAGATTGTGTGAAGGATGATAAGGCTGGAAAGGTAGTGACTGCTGTGAAGACTGGTGATAGAGAAGTATGAAAGAAGCGCCCATATGATGATGATATGATGAATGATGATGATCAATTTTAAAGGTGTAATTACAGCCTTGTCGCTGAACAGTAAATGTTTAGATCTTTAGATGGACAAAATGTCACTAGAACCAAATTCTAAGACCCAATTACTGGAGCTTTTTTAACACCATAATTAATTTTGTAACAGCTAATTTTCCAGTAAAATAACAAGTACAGAATAGGTACCTAGAGACTTAAATTGGTCGATAAAAGCGTACTACCACGAGTAGGTAGTCATGTCTTTGTAGTTGGAGTAGCATTGTTGTAATAATTGGATCACAATAGATTACAATCTTGCAAAGGATGTTGTTGGGGAGGTCAGTAACTTCGACAAGCGGTTGATTTAGATGATGTGAAAGATAATTTTGATGTGGAAGACGAGACGAACGCTGATAAACTCAGTTTATATTTCCTAAAAGCGATCGTGCTTGAGAAATGTTTTTTCAACAATTCAGGAGAAGGAATCTCCTTTGTCGACGCCAGCCTCACAATAAATTGGTTTCATGCCTCTAGTATGGAATGTAATTAATCCCATGTAAAAGAAAGCTAGTTTTCAACTGGGCAAATATCGCGGAGTACGAATTGTTACTGAGAATTCATCATCAGCCTAGCTTTTCCGGTCTAATCGGTTGCAGCTACATACTTACAATTATTTTACATCAAGCGACTGCCTAACTAACCCCCTCAACCCGTTTTGCATTTGGTAATATGATACCCCTTGGTAAGACTGGTTGTCCGAATTTCGGGACACTGACTACCTTCCTGTTGCGACTGCCAAAGGTCGAGTCTGGGACCACCGGCTACAAGTGCTGACAAGTACCAGATGGAAACACGTGAAAGTAGGAAATAGGAAGTCTTATCTTATCCTAACGAGTCCAACGCAACCCACCTTTGAACTCCACGCTGTGAGAAAACCAGCGGTAAAGTAGACAGGAAAGTCAATTAATAATAACTTTCAATCACCAATAATTATATAACTTGGTCACTATTCTAAACAGATAGAAACACGTGCTGAACTACTATGCAATAGTATGACGGAGTTTCACTCTAGTGTTATCATTCACTTACTAGTTCCAACACCATCCTATCTGGATTCATGTAACTAGGCAATGTTATTTTATGTGAACACGTTTATCTACTGGCTGGTTCTAATATAGTGGGTATTGTGAAATTAATAGGGGTTTTTAGCAAAAAAATCTAATTATTCCGTCTGTTAGGTTATCGAAAAATATTGGATACGTGTTTTTTATTTTATCAAATTATTACTTATGAATGGGGCTTTTGACGCCACTTTGTAGGTAAAAATGTACTAAACTTGTGACGTCACAAGACTTGATGCGACTTTTCGAAGCACTGTATCGTCTTTATCTTTTGTTTACGTATAAAATAAAAAATATGTGTCCATTATTTTTTGAAAATCTATCTGACGGACTAATTATTTTTTTTTGGTGAAATACCCTACCGTATTACCTTATTGGACTTTCATCATCATTATATACGAATTAATTAGGGGTCAGGGCAGCTGTCTTCTTCTTTCATCCTTCTCTGACACGTCATCTCAGTAGGTATCACCCTTTTCAAGTCATATCACCTTCCACTCAGTAAATCCATCGTTTGTTTGACATTACAGCAACAAAAACGCAGTGAAATCACTTGAAACGAGAAAAAAAGAAATAACGAAAACCTTCAGATAGTGTCATTGATCGTATAGAAGAGACGAAACTAACAATTGGATCGATGGAAATAACAGGATTCCCAATTCATGGACAACATCTAAAGGATAAGGTAGATAAACAAGCACGAAAATCAGCCTTAAGCCAAAAGCAGAGAGTGCTAGAAGGGATACCAGACCAAACTGACAAGACGGAAAACCCAGTAGAGTTTTTGGTCAAAGGTAACAGGCCAGACAATGCTAAGATTAAAGAAAGTACTCACAATGAATCAATACGAAAACGCAAACAAATGAAAACGAATTGTTATTAACAATAAGTAAACTAACACAACAAACAGTTTCTAATTAAAACAGAGAAAGTGACCAGTAACGTCCACTGATAGGAATGCACTATTCAATATTATCACTAGTATTGTTGTCAGTAAGTACTAATAGATATGTTTTGCAATAAAAATTGAGTTATTTCTATACTAAGTATAAAGGATTATGTATGTCAAGTAGCTGATAATAACTGCCACTTAAATACAAGGTGTGGTGTCTTTACGAAGCCGTCAGCTAAGGATTCTACAAACAGTAAAAATAACTAAAAAACTTTTATTGGGGTTAAAATTCAACAGTATTCAATGTAACAAACTCAAAACATTGTGCTGATGCATGCATTGAATAGTGGAGGCATTACAAGTCAAGTTATAACATTAACACATCAATTAATAAAGAAAACATGTAACAGTTGGAACTATACCCAATATCTACCTATTTAAAAGGTTCACAGGTATGGTCTAGAACAAAATAATGATCGACCATCCGTCATTGCGATCTACGGGTGTAAAAGTACCCTTAACGATCTCGGTAAGGGTACTTATACACCCATTATTAGAGAGCAGATGTTAACAATAAAAGCTTCAGTAATAGGTATATACATATAACCTCCGAGAGACAGTCATTAAAACGTTTCATTGATCATCAAAGATCTCATTGTATCTCACTGGAATCATTATTCTGTACTCCTTGTAATTCACATAAGTCGTATAAAAATGCCATTTACATTCACTTGACGATTCCATTTCTTTGCCTTTCAAGGATAGTCTTTAAATCTAGTACCCATTTAAGAAAGCCATGTCAAAATTACTATACATTCATCAACTCACGTTGGGTTATGCGGTATTCAAAAAAACAGAACGTATATCGACCATGACCTTCGCAATCAACTGCAATGGAATTTTGAATTCCATTTCAACCATCCGTACCATTGCCAACAGTGCATTGGCACCAACCAAAACCACGTGCTTTGTTGTAAGGTTCGAAGTACTGATTCATGAGAGATTAAATATTTATTTGTACGTGCAACCGATCACAACTGCTGCTTGACATGTGAACATTGGGCAAACATCTTTAATAGTGATTTGTTAAAACCCAGACAATGTCAAAAGACATTGCGGTAGGCCAAAGATCAAATTGCGGGATGGCACAGCTGGACAGCCATTTTTGATCCGAGAATATTTGCGACCGGTTGATAGCATAACTGGCGAAACGTACTATTAGATACACGTCTGCTTAACTCTTCGGAGATTACAGGCGTGTTATGTTATTATTGGAAGGTCAAACGGCCGAATACTGAAACGCTAATCAATTTTAAGTTGCCCATAAATCTCGTTCTGTCTCTGTTACTTCAGCATAGAGCGACCGAGACAGCACTAGATTTGAGGGTTACTTAATATTTGAGTGGCGTTTCAGTATTCGGCCGTTAAAGTGGCAACTGGCAAGGTGTCGTATCGTATGCTCATATTCTTTCAGGCTTGCTTAGTCGGTGATGTGGAGTAGGAACTCTCTGACAACTAGTTTAAACAATAGGGTATTTCACCAAAAAATCTAATTAGACCGTCAGATAGATTTTCAAAAAATAATGGACACGTTTTTTTTCTTTTTTCGCTTAAACAAAGGATGAAGACAGATACAGTGCTTCGAAAAGTCGTGTCAAGTCGCGTGACGTCACAAGGTTAGTACTTGTTTACCCACAAAGTGACGTCAGAAGCCCCCATTCATGATCTTTGACACGTTATATTTTCGTCATTTGGTAAAATAAAAAACACGTAAGTATCCAATATTTTTCGATAATCTAACAGACGGAATAACTATATTTTTTTGGTAAAATACCCTATTGATGTCAGGTCAGTATTGCTGGACGGATGCCGGATGGTAAAAACATATATTTCAGGACGACCTCATAGCGCCTGTTCCATAAACATGCCTGAAATAAAACCGAAACGGTCTCATAAAACGTGCGTATGACCTTTACGTTAACAGGTCTTATTTATAGCAAAAACTTTTAAAAGGTATCCTCAATCAATCTTTCGGACGTTAAAATAAACAACATAAAAATCTGCCCAGTTGTTCTGGAGTAAGGCTGACGGACAGACAGATGGAAAAAGTTTTATGGTTTTACAATACAGGCGTTGTGTTTGTTATCAAGTTTGGGTTTAAATATAGGATCCTCCCACCCTTGAATGTACCTCCTACGAACGTTGATAATACTGTTACGAGTTACGACTAACTTTGAAATAATATTACCTTTGATGTGGGAACAGAAGTAATGAACCAACTCGATTTAAATACAATTCATTATAATTGGTACTCGTTAAATTGTGTTTTCACTGCCTACTTCAGCCTGTTGAAAAGGGAGCGGAAGACCAAAGAAAAGATGGATGGATTGTGTGAGGAATTATAGGCAGGAAAACGAAATGATGACATGAAAAACGTGTTGCGTACCCCCAAACAACATGGGACAAGGCCAGGAAAATGACGATAACTATCGGCCTAAAATTTTGTTTTGTGAAATGATGGATCTTATTTTGGGGAAATTCAATAGTCTTGACAGCCATTAAGCAGAAACTGTACCACAACCATCAGTTTACATTTTTATTGTTTAAAAATACTGTCTTTATTAGCTGTAAGCTTCACAAACAGAATAAAATAAAATATAAGTAACATCTGTGAAAAGGCTAGGCATAGCCTTTTCACAAAATTTTAGGGTCTGCTTTCAATCTAACCGGATGCAGCTGAATAACAGTATTGTATACCTGGATCGACAGGTCGCAAATATAAGTTCAACATTATCAGGCGAAAAACACGTCTTCCTAAGCTGAGCCAAAATGACAGTTTCTGTATCACAAAATGCTCTTTCTTACACTTTAGACTACAAAAAGGGATTGGACGCGTAATCGTTACAAAGGCGTCACAATTTTATTACTCCTTCTAATGTCTTTCTCTCGTAATAGCATTTTATTAAGGAGTTATAACTGTTGCCTCGTAAACTACGTAATTTTTGTTCAGAAGAAATGCTGTAGCAATGTGAGTGAGCAATGGAATGTCATCTTGAAGTAATGGACCGTGTTACAATAATTATTGCCGCTTTATTGTTTGACGCAGGGCTAATTTCATTATTGAATTGAACGTGCTCGAGAGGCAAAGAACGAGGAGAGTAGAGATCAGTTTCGAAGGTGAAATTTATCCTACATAACATCACGCCTGTAGTTCGCGAAATGTTATGCAGAGGTGTACCTAATAGACACACTCACACATTCTCCATTACATATTTAGCCAGTTATGTTTAAGTCTCATAGAGGGTGTAAATTAACCCTTCACACAAACGTAAACCAAGCATTCTGTACATCAAACTAAGTACCCCTACGCAAAAATTATTTGCTGGGAAACGACTTTTTTTTTGGGGCCAAAAATCACATCTTACGGTAAAACTCAATGTAGCACTCTTAAAACATTGTGCTAATGGATGCTTTGAATAGTAAACGGGTCATGGAGGTAATTTAAGTAAAGTTATAACCTGAAAAACTAGTATTTACAAAAACAGCTGTGAAAAATTTGGAACTTTGACCCCCAATATCTCCGTAACTAGGAGGTTCCCAGGTAGGTCTAGAACAAAAAAAAACGGAGTGGTGGGGAGAACAAGTGCCCTTCGTTTGCGCTAAGGGTACTTTTACACCCTTTATAAGTGGGCAAGTCTATTGACATATACTAACTCTAATGAGTTTATGTTTTTGCATCAACTTGTAATGAAAGTGGCAATTATTATTGATAAATAAATAATCTACCGGGCACAAATTTAGAATCGTGGCCACAACTGAGAAAAACGGGATGTAAACCCCAATAAAACTTTGCCGGACCTGGTACCTGGGCTTTCGTCCTAAATAATTAACACTGCCTTGTTTGATTACGGTACAGGGCAATGTTACTTCTAAAGCATTGATCGATAGAAAGCTGTCGCTAAAACCCCGTGACAAAGACAAAAAATACTAATGATGATGGCACCCTAGTTTATAAAAAAACTAGAATCAACAAACGACTCGCAACATTATGAGAGCTACAAACAGCTAAATCGTTAGAATGATTGACACAATAAATGCTCCACACTTCCACAGCATATTAGGGATCGTAAACCGTGACGCTATGTGAAGTACCTAACGCGTTTGATAAAAAGAAAAAAATACTTGAAACGTTGAAACACAATCACCTTAGGCTACTCTCGTATAAGTCAGAAGTGTTAAAACTAGAACGTAGCTGATAATGCAATAAAACATAATGCATGATTGCGAAACTGCTGCTGCATTGGCGATTGTGCAAACGAAAGAATGGCCTGAATGGCGCTTGCATTTCTTTGTAGTATGGCTTCTCCAGACTGTGTCTGTGCCCTGAATTCCAAACGATATACTCATCCACAGCCTTTCATTTGACCTGAACTTCAGTGAACTTTAAGAAGTTAATTCAGTAAAATGTTAAAACAGTATTTTCGAGACTCAAACTCGTGATAAAACATTTGAAGAAACAGGACCTAAATATGTGTTTTGAAGTAGGTATTACTATGAAATAGTTCTAAAATACATATTGATATGCACATCTAAATAAATGACGATATGACAACGATTAGAAGACCTTCGTCCAGCAATGGACGTCTTTCGTCTGATATTATAACTAGAGAGCTAAATTCTAATCAGACAGGATCCCATTAGTTTACACACAGTGTAGTGGACTTGAAATTAGATCACAATCTATCGATCCACATAGGAGACTAACTCCCTAAAACTGAACAAAGTTACCGGAGCGCCTGATAATGAAAATGGACCTTATTAGTTTGAGCCATGAAAAGGCAGGTTACCCGGAAATGTAGGGAAGTTTATGCTTTGTTCCCATGTGTATAACGCAGCTTGTTTTATTGTACCGAAAAGGTCGTTAATGATGTGCCAGAGCTTACTTTAGCATCCCCTGGTGTGGTTAGGTTACATTGGTGAGAGATAAGGTGTTGCATGGCAAAGATAATTTAAATATAAACAGGGCAGCGTGAACAAAACTAATCTGCTTGAAAGAGCTGACTGACCACTACACTACACCCTTTTTTTTTTTTTTTTTTTTTTTTTGGTGGGTGTAAAATCATCGAATAACCCCTCCCGCTCTTGGGCAGAGCGAAAGGGAGTGTCAGACTTCTACTGACTAAAAACCACCCATGTTCCTTCTTCGCCCTCTATGTCGAGGCCGCGATAACCAGAGGACTACCCGCGGCCCACTACACTACACCCTTATCACAATATACGAGTATTTGGGGTCGGCGCAGCATGTCTACTTGTTCCATACTTTACTGCTATTACACGTCATCTCAGCAGTCACTTAGAAATAAAAGACAATTTTTTTTAAAAACTTCAAGGCAGTTGTTTCGGGAGGTACTTACTACCTTTCGCTCTGCCCAAGAGCGGGAGGGGTTATTTGATGATTTCCCACCCCCACAAAAAAGGCGTTACACAGAGCTGCGGGTTGTTCGAAAGTGATACCGCGGCCCAAGACGGAACATGGGTGGTTTTTAGTCGGTAGAAGTCTGACACTCCCTTCCGCTCTGCCCAGAGCGGGATGTGTCCGTTGATGATTTCCCAATCACCAAAAAGAAACGGCGCGGCGCGGCGTCTCTGAGAGATCAATCAATTTTCAAGAAGAAATCATTTTTTTCTATGTCATGGTTTCTGTTTGATGGCTCCTCTATACTATCTGAAATCCTATGGGGTATCATGCACTGCTTTTTTTTTAACCTGGCAACCCTAAAATGCAAGTGTTAACACACATGTCCCAGTTAACAAGTGCAGTGCAGCTATAGTTGTATTGATCGGTATCGTTCATTGCGCAAGAATAATAATTACCAATCATAGCGCCTGTCCTTTCTATATCATTGCAATTAATTGAAGCCATTTTATACATCGTTTGCTAGCCAATAGAGTTGATAACTAATGATATGTTGTCTCTGGGACCAGAGACAATTGAGTTCGTCCATTGCTATCAGGGGAGGCCTATGTCCAGCAGTGGACGTCTTTCAACTGAAATGATGATTGCTATCATGTTTTGAAGTAGTGGCGGTACTGGCATAGAAGCCTACAAGCTTGTCTTGCCTTATGACTAACTGTTGTTTATGATGTTAGGGTTTCCGAATGGTCTGCTTGCCATTGGGTTTGCCGTATTGTTGGTCCCTAGACACGTCACTGATTTGTAGTTTTGGTTCTGTTTGATATTTTACAGAGCTTTAGCCTGCACCGTCGTCTGCGAGGAGATTTTATAATATTCCCTCAGGATGTTGGCAATGTACACTCGAACAAGCTAATAAGTATACAATCAGCTTTTAGAGACTAATGCCAAACGATACAGCCTTTGATATCAGTCGTTTAATACAAAACTCTTTATAAAACAAAATTGCAATCAATACTATCAGTATAATAGAATTTCAAAAAAAACTCTACCTGTATACCTACTTATTAACTTGTTCGACTGTACTACTGCGATAAGTATAGGTGCTTACCCAGTTCACGGTCTCTCTGTGTGCCTAATTTTAGCCAAATGCGTTAAAAAGGTTATCTAACACATAGATCAAGTTACTTTATAATATTATATGTGAAGAATATCTTGTACATTACATTTGAGCTGATGATAAATTCAGTAAATCCCAAGTTATAAGTGCCTCGGAAAAAGATTTAATAATATAAAATAAATAATAATACGGGGCGTCTCCATGTTTGTATAATAAATTCGCCGGATGAAATCTCGTACAAAACAAACATCGACCATAAACAAGTAGACACGTTCAGTATGACTTTTAGTTCTCTTTGGTTTCTCTGAGATTTATAAATATTTTTTCTAATAAATTACAATAATCTGTATAATAATATGTCTGTGATTTACAAATCATTTTCCTAATAAATTACAACAATGTGTGATGATAATAAAACGTTTTGACAGGAAAAAATAACATCTAACAATTTATTCCTCGTTCCTGCTATTTCACACCCAGGCGATAAGGAAAAGTCGCAACATCGGTCACGAATCAATTTGATGGATTCATTGTAGTAATGGACAATTACGATCAATATAAAGCAATTGGTCGCCTGTCTGTTACAATTACAAAGTAAGCACACTAGTGTTCATCTATTCACAGCTTCGAATCAGCCCGGGTCTTAGGATTAATTTCACATTTGTATCTGAACACGATCAGATCTTCTTAACTGAGCTTAAGAGCAGTGTTTGCACTTAAACGCGGTTCAGTCAGATGCGGTGATCGTGTTCGTTTTCATTGGTGAAATCCGCTCTTGATGTTTAAGGAGCGAGGGTGATTTCTGTTACAAGTTTTGGACCCCTTTTTTTTGGCGGGTGGAAAATCATCCAATAACCCCTCCCGCTCTTGGGCAGAGCAAAAGAGTGTCAGACTTCTACTGACTGTAAACCACCCATGTTCCTTCTTAGCCCTATATTTCGAAGCCGCGGTAACTTGTGAACAACCCGCAGCCCCGACGGGACCCACAGCCGCGACGGGACCCGCAGCCCCGACGGGAAGTTTTAACCCCTAACAGATGGATTTATAATCCAAGAATCGCAGTAGCTATTCTTCTTCTTTTCTTCTTTACGTGTCGATGAACTACAATTGTTAAGACTAATATGTAGCCACCTGCACAGCTGTAACATTTGCTTCGGTTCAATCTTGAAAAGCGCAAGTGATTATGCAGGATGGACAGGAGATAGAACATATCCTGCAGAGAAGCCCCACAATGGAAAACCTATTTGAGATGGATCGAGGATACCCCATTTGGCCAGATTATATCTACAGCGGCCAATCTGGGCTTGTAATCGGTTTAGAGATTACCAGATTGGCCATTGCAGTTCGTATCCGGGTGGCAGGTGATCTTCCGGAATGATGAAAATTGGAGAGAGAGGATGTTTATTTCTCCACAGTTCGCATCTCTCGTCTGATGCAGGTCTAGACGACCTCCTTCAAAGACGGTCATCATCATCATCAGGCAGGCGGGTTGGCGATCGCAGTATGGTTGTTAAAGGAACAGAGAACGCTGTTGCCTATTCTCTGGTAAGTCCTTTAGTGGCCTTTTACGACACCCACGGGAAGATATGAGCAAAAAAAAGACGGCACGGTCAGAAAAAGCTTTTACGGATCTTTAAGTGTGAAAGTAGTAGTTAACCCAATCCGTAAAGAGGTTGCGGTTGTTTTGATCCTGTTTCCCCGTTTCGATGCGACTTGCTTTTTCAAGACGGAGTATTGTTTCGTATTCATTTAGTGGCTATTGTTAGTATCGGGCTGGTGTCTCCTACTCGATGTCCAAGGTTTATTTTGCGTAATGCCTCATTAACGGAAACGCCGGGCGCCGCGCGGCGCGTTTTTAATTGAAGCACATGGCGATGTATGAAAACGGTAACGATTTTAAACGACGATTGTACGAGAAGCGATTTTTCGCTCGTTAGTATAAAATGCAGCGTTCGTTGCGGTTGACCAGCCTCTCAGTAAATGAACAAAAAAGCACGCGACGAGCCTGTTTGCACAGCCGCGCGACGCTCCGCGTCTCCGTAAACGAGCCCTAAGGGTGGTTAAACGGTTAAACAGCGGCAAATTGCTGCGCGGCGGACAGACCTCCGGTGCGATCTCATGGCGACATGGAGACAGCGACTGTCGCAAACCCGTGCAGGGCACGCCACGATAGTGGCGGTAAGTCCCCTCTCTGAGGAGTGGCTTGAGAGGCGCCACGGCGCCCCCACCTTCCATCTGACGCAGGTCCTCACCGGACACGGTTGTTTCGGGAGGTACCTGCACCGAATCAGGCGGGAGGAAACGCCCGGATGCCACCATTGTGAGGATCGGCCGGAGGACACGGTGGAGCACACAGTGGAGGTGTGCCCCGCGTGTTCTCGTAGCGGCGATCGGCGGCGGCGACCTCTCGCGCCCGGCCCTGGTGCAAGCCATGGTCCGGGGCGAGGAGGAATGAGACGCCGTCGCCTCCTTCTGCGAAGCTGTGATGCTAGCGAAGGAGGTGGCGGAACGCGAGAGGGAGAGAACCTCTCGTCCCAGCCGCCGCGGGAGGGCGTCGGGGGTCTCGCGATGACCTCCGGCCACCGTAGACGCGGGCCTGTGGACGGTGAGTGATGGGCTAACTCGCCGTCCGTCCGTCTTACGACGAAAACAGGCCGTGTCGACGGCGCGTTCGTGTTCCACGCGCGCCTCAAAGAGATGTCAGCAACATGGGAGGGGCCCGAAAGGGTCGACGCCCGTCGGGGCCGCGGGTTGTCCACAGGTTATCGCGGCCTCGACATAGAGGGCGAAGAAGGAACATGGGTGGTTTTTAGTCAGTAGAAGTCTGACACTCCCTTTCGCTCTGCCCAAGAGCGGAAGGGGTTATTCGATGATTTTACACCCGCCAAAAAAAAAGGCTATTTAAACAGGGGCCCGCAAGGGCTGACGCCCGTCGGGGCTGCGGGATGTTGTTAGGAATACCGCGGCCTCGACATAAAAGGCTAATTCAATTCAATTCAATTCAATCATTTATTGCATATCACATGTGTTTCATAAGATCTTAACAATAATATTTAGCTCACATGGACCCTGTCGGGCACAACAATTTTGTAAAATAATAATAGTAGCATTTAAGGTATTTAACAATAATTAGAAATTGTGCAATTTAGAAGTTCATTCAAATAAGCATGCAATGTCACATAATAATTAAAAAACAAGAATTATGTAGAACAGTGAACAGAAGTCGTCAAATAGAATAAAATTATAGTCAAATACATCATGTCATTAAAGAAATAATCAAACTAAGGAAAATACAAACATGTTAGAGATGTCAGCAAAGTGTCAGATACAATAAAATGTCAATAAATAAAAACCAAAATTCTATAAATAAGCAATAAAAGTTATGATGTCATCGTTAAACAAAAATTGTAGCCAAAACACAAATCTTGTCATTAAAACAATAATCAAAATACCATCATGTCAAAGATAACTGTAATAAAAATATTTATGTCAATAATTTAAAAAAACAAAATTCAAAATTAATAAATAAGTTAATCCATTATGATGTCATCATTAAAAAAATCGTTCAATGTATAATAACAATTGTCAATTAATAGTTTTCTAAGTCGTTTTATAAATACGTTGTCGTTTTCTTCCATTCTAATCGCATTAGGAATTTTATTATAAATTTTTATTGATGTGACGTGAGGGCTAGTGCTGTGTAGTTTTAGTTTTGATTGGGGTAATACGAGGGTGTTTTCGAAACGTGAACGCGGTGCATATCGGCGAGGTTGGTCAGAGATTTTGACAAAAAAGTTTGGATACTGTCTTACAAATTTACAGATTTCTAATATATAAATTGATGTCAAAGTTAGAATGTCCAGTTTCTTAAAGTGTTGTCTACAACTTTCGTCATTTTCAATATGGACTAATATCCGGACGCATTTTTTCTGTAATATAAACAAATCGTTGCTGTCAACACTATTTCCCCAAAGGATTATTCCATACTTTAGCCATGAGTATGCATACGCGTAGTAAGTAGAAAGCGCAGTTTTTAAATCCGTTGTTTTCTTCAGCTCACGTAGTGCATATATGAAACTCGACAGTTTTGATTTTATTTTTTTAAGAAGGAACATGGGTGGTTTTCAGTCAGTAGAAGTCTGACACTCCCTTTCGCTCTGCCCAAGAGCGGGAGGGGTTATTTGATGATTCCCCCCCCCCTAAATAAAGGGTGGTTAAACTGATAAGCCAAAAAAAAGCCGTAGCTAATATTCATAATGATAATGTCCGTTGTATGCACAAATATTGATTACTACGGAAAAAGCGGTAAAATGTCTATCAGCAATAATATTTACCGGATGAAATGAATAGGTTGATGCAATCTATGTTTACAATAAAATGGCTTATTCGTCTGTGAAAATTAATAAGTTATTTCATCATAGCAGCAGAAAATGGATCTCCTACAATGAGTTGAGTAATACTATGTGGATCAAAGTGCGTTGTTTCACACGGAGGGACCAATTTCAATCCAACCTTTTTCAAAGCCAGAAATCCTGGTAAAAAATATTGGTTTCGGTAACAAGCAAAGCATACATACTTAGTTTATTAGAAACCCATAAGTAAAAAAAAAAACCCATAAGTGAAATGTTAGAAACCATAAGCGAAATATAGAAAGTTAAATAGGTACATGCGTTGCCGTCAAAAGTCAAAACTAGTGTTACTAATCCCAAGCGCGAGTTCACTGACAAGTGACAAATCAGCCTATAATGTTACTACAGCTGGAACATATATACCAACAGGATATTTTCTGTAAGATCCCTCTCACAGAGAAGATCACAGTGCGGCTTGATGGATGCCAAAACAGCCAAAGATAACTTCGAAATCTTAATCTTCACTTCTTTGTACGTTTTTTGAAACCGGGATATTTACCATGTTTCGAGTTCCCGATATTTCGGCGCTGTTTAAAAACTTTTATTTTTGTATTGACATTCTTAATTTTACAACATGCCAATATATATTCACTTTTAATGTACCTATTATTTAATTTTAGATACTAGTATTAACGAATTGTGTGAGTGAGCTTCTGTTACAAAACCTGACCATCAATATTAAACATTATATTGTCCACCAAAATTTAATTACTTACACTTGTAAAATTGTAACAAGTCATCTAAAAAGTCCATTATTATAAGTAACAAAACGCCGGTTATCAGCTCGCACTTGACCGATTTTTTTATAGAATACATTACAAGACATTACTGAAAGACTTTGTAAGTAGAAATGCTGATAACTGAGTCAAGGTCCATTGAGAGAAACCTTACGCACCCTGCACTACTTGTCTTGTTAACTGGCACAAATTAGTATGGGTGTACAACCTACAGCTGTTGAATGTCTCATGTAACATCATCACTTGGGATTGGTGCCCTAAAACAATGACACTATCGTGGCCGGCGGTAGACAACGAAGGAGATGGCGGGACGAACTGGATGTCTTCCTTAAGAATTGGAAAGAAGTTGTACAGAATCGCGACCGTTGGGAAGAATGGAGTGAGGCATATCCTCAGCAGTGGGATAATATATTAGCCCATAGGCTAGCTATATTAATAAATCATATTTTGAGTCGGCTTTTAAGACGTGTAGATCAAAATTTTATATCCAGAAAGGTTATGATGATGCCACCTAGCCGGTTTCGGTAACAGCGACTGCATTCAATTACTTTTTAGGGTAACTGGGAGCTTGGGTGTAAATGGTGTGTGTGATGCTCTTTCATGTGACGTTCGCGACGACGCTCTCGTGTGACGTTCTGAGCGCAAATCAGGCACATCAGAACACCAACATCATTTTAAGTTACTGCTCTTAGTGGCTTTAAGGTCATCCATCATTCATCACGTTTTTATATTTGGAAGCACAAAAAGGGCATCTAATACAAGTGACGTGACGATCCCTTTCACAACCTATTCTCGAATACCTCATGTGGACATTAAAGAAGATGAACCACAGCCCTTTGATCAATGCAATCGAAAATCGCATTACGGAAGACTGCCTCCTAATACTGTTCGTATAGCCACCGAGGCCGACGATACACCCACCCGCCCTCTTTGACTCACGGATAGGGTTACCAACGCGAGATTTGGATAGTTCAGAAACAAGGACGTGTTCGAAAAAATCCTATAAAGTTAATCCATAGTCTAAACGTTTTCTAGTTTGAAAAACACGACAAATGACAAGGCCGGATATCTCCGGACAAATCCGGACGTATGCTAACCCTAGTCTTGACAATTTTGTAAGTACGTTAGAACCGGGTCGAATGACAATACGCCCAGATATCGTCTGTGTGGCCCAGAGGCATGGTGGTTGAGTAAACACCTTTAGAAGATTGAACTGTTTAGTAATTTGCTTCGCAAAAGAACTCATGTTTGTTTGTACTCTTACATAGAGACATCCTGTGGTTCACTAGTAGTAATAATAGTTTGGTTGAGTGATGCTATAGATACCAATAATAACATTATTAGTCAATTATTCAAAATGGCCCATTAAATGTGCATTTGTAATGTCATGGTCAAAAAAGATGGGTTTATAGAAAATGGTCAAGGTTCACATATTGGTTTAAATTAAAATAACCTATTATATTTTGTTTGCAATCAAGCACAGGCTTAAACTTTGTAAAGCAATAGAATTGACACTAAAATAAATAGTTTGATAAAATCTGGTCTTTAGAGAGTCAGAATAAGATCTAAAAGTATAGTTTGACTTTACTCTAGCTAAATACAGTATCTATTTATTACAAAGTACAACCTTGATGGTATGAAGTTAACATTATATTATTATACTTCTTAATTATATTTCTTTGAAATGCTTGATCAAGCTCAATGAATACAAATCCTCATACAAATTAGGCTAATTTTCGTATGAGTTAATTTAATGATGTAGATCTTGATATCATGTACTAATTGCCACAAAAAGATAGATGGATTACATGTCTCCACTATATTTTAATTCAAAATCAAAGTTTCCAACCACAAAGCTTAGCTCAGAATCCTATTTATATATAACACAATAAATAAACAGGTTTGGCTCATAGTAGGTGAGTATGTTAATTTCGAATAAGTAAATATAGAATTTAAATAGTGTTTCCGTATTAGAATGCAATGTTGAGCCTGTTTCTTGTATAATACATAAGCAATTGAATTTGAATTGCAGAGACCATAGAACTTGTATGTGAACGAAGGGACACAAAAAAAGTTTTGCTCGGCAGTTACACTATGAGGTATTTGATTTTTATGAGGTACTACTCGAAAGTGTTGCCAGTGGCTTCACCTGCTACAACTCGAAAATTATCCCATGGAAAGATAAAATCAGGATTAAAACTATCCTGTGTGTTAATCCAGGTTATAAACTATCTGTGTACCAAATTTTATCCAAATCCGTTCAGTAGTTTTCGCGTGAAAGAGTAACAAACATCCATCCATCCATTCATACATTCTCACAAACGTTCGCATTTATAATAGGTATTAGTAGGAAGTAGGATGAGGTACCTATTTATTTTATCCTCCATTTTCACAGTTATAGTTTAATTTTTTTCCTTTTGTAACTTAGGTAAATAATCCCTAAATGCCAGGGTGAAGCGAGGAGATGGCAGGATGAATTAGACTCTTTTTCAAAGGATTGGCCTACAATTGCACTAGATTGCGTTAAGTGGAAGGCGGGAAGCGAGGCCTTTGCCCTGCCATGGGATAAAAAAGGCTTAAACAAATAATTGGTGCATGATGATTTATGCAAGCTATGTTTACTCTGTTAAATTTTTATTTGGCTCAACCAATATGCTTTTACAACAACAAAAATAAATGGTGATCAGACTTTTTAATAATTGATATTACAAGATGAGAGATTATATTATAAGAGCACTTGGAAGGATTTGGGGCAGTACAGGCTATTAAAAAAAAAAAAAAAAAAAAAAATTACAAGATCAATCTTGAAATCACAATATTTTTAAGGTCAGAGTTTAAGAGCACATAAAATTTTGTGTGTAAAGATAAAAGATCAAGAATAATGTAAGCACAGTAGGTTCTTTTTTTATTTCAATGATTTGGGCAATGTCAACGAGTATTTAAGCAGAACTTACATAAGGTGACCTGTGTCAACCGTGGCAAAAAGTTTTAATATTTGATAGATTTGATAGTTGGTAGACATGGGCAGAGAAGTTTGGGCAGTGGTGGTATGATAAAGTCCGAACATTCTTTGTGAGATTCTTCTGTTGCCAAGTAATTTTGTGCCAAATTGTTTCTATGATAGGTAATATCTGTTTTCTATTGTTATACATAACATTGCGCAAGTTTATTTTGCACACTATAGCGTATAATCAGCATTTTATAAAAAAGTATTGTGGGAGGTGTCAAGTAGCTTGGTAATTACCTATAGCAAATTGGTATGTGCTCTTAGATGTTTTAAAATTTACTTAAATGAAAACTCTTAAACATTTCGAGTTTTTGTTCGATTTACCCACATTTTTACATTAAAGTTGGATAACTGCTAGGTACATTGTAAAATTTTACATGATGAGAATTCATAAAATTTCCATTGTTATCTTCACAAAAAAATGCCCTTGTATGATTAAAGAAGTAAAAAAATATGCCAAATGAGTACTTATGCTTAAAAAAATATAGACTCATCTTTTTTTTATGTCATAAAAACATTTACATTCAGACATGATGGCAGTTATTAAGCCAAGTTAGTATTATTAATAGTTGTATGTGTCACTGAAACCATTGACCCTGTTCAGAATGTTGAGAGCAGTCACTTACTACAAACTATGTGTGTAGCTAGTTACTGAATTATTCTGAATGGTATAACAATATGTCCTGAATATGTACATATTTAAAAGTAAATTACAATAATAATTTCTCAAGTACGCAAGATTTCCGCAAGATTTCTCAAGTACCAACGATCAGTTTCAAACTCCAGCGAGTGTCGAAAATCAAACAAGTTTTGAATGAATCACCTCAAACATTATGTAAATGAACATGTAGGAAAATATCATGACAACTTTTGGCTCCTACTCATGAAGAATCAAATTTCGAGAAGAATTCAAACACAAAGCACCGGCGGGAAATGCGTTGCTATGTTAAGTAACACAAACAATTATGGGAAAATCCAATGGGAACCAAGATTGTTTCAACCAAATGTTGGGCGCTGGAAAATATGTTATTCTAAGTACTTACACTTCGAGTATCCGATCCCCCTTTCTGATCCCGGCCTGCTCCGCTGCCCCGTTCTCCAGAACGGCGCTGACATGCTGCAGAGGAGCATAAAGTTCACCGTTAATCGATCTCAACTGCCCACCTTCAGACACTTGACCGCGCACGTTGAAACCAAATCCGGTCTCAGTTTTATATATAGTAACGCGACGGGGCCCATTAGCAGGCCCTGTACTCTTATTATTTCTTTCCGTTCTGATAATACTGTTATTATCGGTTTCTGTCTCAGCCATTTTGAACAATTTTCATCACAGAAGATAAATAACAATTTGACGTTTGCATGCAGGGTGACCAGATTCCTATATGAATACAAAAAAGTAAAACTGCCTGACATTCTTGACATTCTCGAAACTCTGTAGAAAATGTGTCAGTGTTTACGTCTATCGATATGCAATCTGCAACATCAATTTTGGTCTTGATTATTACCATAAAGTAAGAATACTAGATACAATTTTTACTTTTTATTGTTCCTTTTTGTTTCGGTTTTTACAGATTTCGAAAAATCATCTATGCCATCTAGTGTCAAAGCTAAAGCAACGCAGTGCTCAAACGATAAAACAGTAGTAAACAGATTATTTATTTATTCACTAGAGAGCGGTGGCATCGAAACAACGTGGTACAAAAATTTCATTTTCTTTCACATCAAAATCAGCTGTGAACATCAGTATGGCCGCTCCATTATCTAAAAAATAAAATTGTTTTTGTAAATTCATACAAAAAAATAGTAAAGTGCAGTTTTCGTACTTACACCGTCTAATTGTACATTTGCGAAAAGTGTTGATGTTGACTACAAGTGTTGCGTCATGACAGAGACCTCTCACTGACAAACAAATACAATAAAAATTGCGACTCGCTTGTTACGGCGACTATTGTAATTTCTATTTGGCTCGTATATCGTTTCTGTTGTTCGGTTGAGGGCTGATGTTATTACTGAATCGTTGTCGAAGTTTATATAATGAGTAGTGTTAGATTGAGTTTCGTATCCGTGGGAAGGATAGCAGTGCGAAGAAATTCACAAATATCAGGTGAGTGCTTATAATTTCTCTGTATAGTATTGTTTTTTGCTGGTTTGGCTTTGATCCAGGCTCGTGTCGCAGTATCTAGCGAAGTTCTTTGTGTTCGAATGCGTACGCGATTAGGTGTTTGATAACAAAACGTGATGTTTTCTGTTGCTTATCTTGCGTGGTGTAGTGTCCGTTCATTGCACGCGTGATGGCGCGTGTTTGGCGGCTGGTCATAATTCCCGTGAAGCTGTTTTCCTTCGGTTGCGGTGAACAGAGCCTATCAAGGCGAATGTGGAAGCAAGGTCAAGGGAGTCACGTGTACGAGTAACACTGGCTGTATACAATTAGTGGAAACTGGTATTTATTTTGTAATTTCTACTATGAACTGGTCACATAATATTGATAAACACTAATGACTTGAGCTCCAGTGGTCACATTGTAAAAACAACTGGTTTAGAATGTACCAGCTGCACTGTAAGATCATATTCTTACCACCCAAGCAAAATATAAAATTGAATAAGAAAAGAAAGTTGTTATGTATGCAATAAAATTGCCTTTTACTGTCTTACAGATTAAACCATAAGCATTTAACCACTGAACAGATTTTGTGCAAACTTTAAAAATTATTCTGTACAGAACATCTACATTTGATTAGATGATGAATTGACAATAAGAACTATTTGTTTCAATGATAAAACAATGAAAACAAATTTGTAAATATCTCGATTATTTCCTCAACAGTGATGATAATAGGTACTTAACATCTCTTTTTTATGTTAATAACTTGTATTTATTATGGCATTTGCTATCTTTGTGGAGTAAATTAAGAAAATGTACAAATTTCTGCAAGTGTAGCAAGGCTAACTACTTTTTTTTATGTAGTCTACTTTACAAGTACAGAGAACCAATTAACTTGAAATGCTGTTTTCATTTTTCAAATAAAACCTTTATGAATACATATCTTGCTACATAGTGTTTTAAGAATGATGTTTATTGTTATTGAAATATAACTTAATTAATTACAAACTATCCAATAAACTATAAAGGAAATCAAAAAAACTTCTCAACACTGTCAGCTGGTACTGTTCCCAAGAGACTGACAAAAATAGTACTCCACCAAACAATAAAAAAATAATGAATAAGAAAATAGTAAACACTGGGTCAGAGATCTTTACTCTGGGTCAGATAGGCAGTTGTTGCTTCATGTAAAAAGGCTGATATTCAGCTGCTTTCGGTTAGTCATCATAGTTAGGAAAAGGCTAAGCAGATGATAATTTGCTTTATCTAATCATTATTTCTGTCACAACTGTCAAACTACTTATGACAGATAGTAACAATTTTTCAAGTTAATACCGGAGTAAAGTCATGAGATTAAGAACTTTTATAGAACTCTGCTGTGCTTCTTTTACCATGCCATTTACATAATTCAAATCCGCCCCTAAGACGACCCACTGACCCATAATTCAATATTGATTAATGTTTAGATCACTAAACGTTTATGTGCAGTAGATTAACCTTTACAATGCCATAGCGTAAATACCCCTTCAAATGCTAAGCTACAAATTCAGTGCAAACACTAATTAATCATTACTTTATGAAATGAAATATCACTTGTAACATCACTATTTTATTTAACACTATTTCCTATCAAAACATTGATTACAAAGTTTTAAAAAATGAGTTATCTTATCGGGTTTAGCCAACTGTGGCGTTCAAAAGTGTCAAGTGTAATAGTGTATGTAAATGTGGCAAAGGCGGACCCAATCAATTAGCTCTAGTGTATTAAACACAGTAAATTGTGTGACTTGTGTGTTACTTATATTGGTGTGCTTGCCTTATTGGAAAATTAATCTTATATTAAAAATAGTTTTATTATGCCTAGCCTTTGTGCAGTTGTGTTAAGTATTATCAGGTCCCCAACCTGAAATGAAAACAAACATTCATTTCATGTATTTTGTCAAATACCAACTTATGTAACAATATTTACAATAAAATAACAATAACCAACATTATTTGCTGTGACATTTTATATTGGCCAAGTTTTTCCATCAGTCTGTCTCAAAAAGTTCGTAAACCAAGGCGAAGCTCTTCTTACATTCACAATTTTTTATAACATTAGCTAAAGCTCATGATCACCTTGATTAAAATATGAAAAGCAATGTTTTTTTACCAAAACAACATTTAGTGTTTTTTTATCCTTAAACAGGATGGAAGGGACATCGACACAAACATATTCAGACATCAAACTGCTTAATTCCGAACCCCACATAGACATGTTTTTTCTTTTTTTCTATTCCTACTCTACATCAACGATTTGCCTAACGTGACAAATCATCATTGTACCCTTTTTGCAGATGATATAATATCACTAGTCATTCCACATAAACCTAATACTTCATTTGGTTCGATTCCCACCCAGGACAAATGTTTGTGTGATGAGCACGATCATTTGTTCTGTGTCTGGGTGTAATTTATCTATAATATGTATGTATTTAGAAATATATAAGTATGTTTATCAGTTGTCTAGTACCCATAACACAAGCTCTGCTTAGCTTGGGACTAGATGGCGTTGTGTGATAGTTGTGGAATATTATTATTATTATTATTATTATTATTTGATAACTACAATAAAGAAGTTAACGAAGCTGTTCGAAGCATTATCAAATGGCTAGAACGTAATAATTTAAAAGTTAATATAGACAAAACTAAAATAATTCAATTTTACAATAGAAAACAATGTAACTACAAATTAACAATTTCATACGATAACAATTATATAGCACAATCTGATAACATAGTTTTCCTTGGAATGTCATTAGATAGTCAGATCTCATGGAAATTACACATAAATAAAATCTGCAAAAAAAATTAACAAATATGTTTACGCTCTTTGGCGTCTCACGCGTATATCCAGTCAAAAAACAGCTTTACAAGCTTATCACGGATATGTAGCCTCCAACCTACGATATGGTATTCTATTATGGGGTGGCTCCGTGGAATTTAATAGAGTATTCTTGGCTCAAAAACAGTGCATTCGCGCACTCGCGCACTTTGTAATGTTGATTCTTTGACTTCATGCAAACCATTGTTCCAAAAGCTTTATTTACTAACAGCACCATCCATGTATATATTTGAATCATGTAATTTCGTCAAAACACATCAGTATCTATACAAATCCTTTGGTGATTACTGTAATTTTAATACCCGATATCCTAATAGTTTTCCCTTGCCGAACATAAATTCTGATCTCTATAGAAGAAATTGATTGACCCGATGTCAATTAAATTATTTAACAAATTGCCTAATGAACTGAAAGAACTTAGATCTATTCCATTATTCCGGAAAAAATTGTACGCCTGGTTAGTCAATAAATGTTTCTACACGACCCAGGAATACCTTAGTTATAAGAATAGAAAATTAGTGTAGCGCCGTACTATGTTCTTATCTGTGCAATAATAACTAGTTAAGTTAGTATGTAGTCCAAAATATAATGTGTACTTACCTACCTCTGTAGTTTTAAGTTTTGCATACCAGAAATGGTTAATATGAGGATCTTTACTGTAGTATTATGTAATGCTCTATGTACCATCTTTTTACCCATATTATGCGAATAAATTATTTGATTTGATTTGATTATGTATAAGCTTGATATCTCTGTTTCAAATAAGACCAAAAAATAGGGCTGTTGCAAGCACCATGATCACTTTTATAAACAATCATCAATCTGTCTGAACAGCTGCTAAACCAAAAAAACCCTTTTTTACCAAAACAAAAGCTTATTTGACAAACAATTTGCAAATTCCAGTCACTTAGGAACTTTACATAATATTGGCAACCGATGGAAGGCTAGATGAAACTGTCTGATACAGACGTGACTCAAGTCCCTAAGACCGACCGCAATTTGCGCCTCCTGACCCTGACCGATTTGTCAGAACCTGCTAGGGCTCTGCCTTCCTTATCGGGCGTAAACGATTACATAGCCACCGTACAAGGTGCGTTGACATGAACTTTTTAATGATAATACCACGTGACTAGACTGATAAGTTTTTATCTTTGAAGAGAAAACAAAAGGAATCGTGTTTGTTTGAAATTGTATATAAATTATCTTCTGAATATTTTATTGGGTTACTTAACTCGTAGAAGTTGCTAAGGCTCCGGTCACGGCCTCGGGTGATTCGACTTGCAACGACGCGCGCGCGTCATATTGTTTCTCATCGGCATGTTCTACTATAATAGTTACATCCAAAGTCGCACTTTGCAAGACGCGTGTGATGTTGTTAGCTTGTGGCCGAGAGGTTACCTTCGTGTAGACAAACTTTACGTCTCCTCATTTTCCCGTTCTATTACGTACCTATTCGCTAAGCTCCGATCGTAAACTTCTATACAATACAAAATAATAGGCATGGATCATTTATTCAAGTGATTAAATTAATACTACTATTATTTAAATTAATACAGGTTTACCTATCCTTATTACATCGTGCAGAACATGTGATAGGAACCTACCGGCAAGAGTCGTAAGTTGGCGAAACAGCAGTAAACCTTCAATAGATTTGGCTCAAACTTCACCTAAGGCTGAGGTCTTTCAGGGCACGCCACGATAGTGGCGGTAAGTCCCCTCTTTGAGGAGTGGCTGGAGAGGCACCACGGCGCCCTCACCTTCCGTCTGACGCAGGTCCTTACCGGACACGGTTGTTTCGGGAGGTACCTGCACCGAATCAGGCGGAAGGAAACGCCCGGATGCCACCATTGTGCGGATCGGCCGGAGGACACGGTGGAGCACGTGCTGTAGGTGTGACCCGCTTGGGCGGAGCCCCGCCTTGTTCTCGTAGCGGCGATCGGCGGCGGCGGCGTCCTCTCGCGTCCGGCACTTGTGCAAGTCATGGTCCGGGGCGAGGAGGAATGGGACGCCGTCGCCTCCTTCTGCGAAGCAGTGATGCTAGCGAAGGAGATGGCGAAACGCGAGAGGGAGAGAACCTCTCTTCCCAGCCGCCGCAGGAGGCGCTCGACAAGCCGTGTCGACGGCGCGTTCGTGTTCCACGCGCGCCTCATAGAGATGTCAGCAACATGCGAGGGGCCCGCAAGGGCCGACGCCCTTCGGGCTGTAGGTTGTTCACTAAGATACCGCGGCCTCGACATACAGGGTTAAGAAGGAACATGGGTGGTTTTTAGTCAGTAGAAGTCTGACACTTCCTTTCGCTATGCCCAAGAGCGGGAGGGGTTATGTGATGATTTTCCACCCGCCAAAAAAAAAAGGACAGGTCTTCCCGTCGGGGCTGCACGGTAAGGGTTGTTAGATGATTCCCCCAAAAAGGCTGAGGTCTTCTATTCATCCATTGTAATCGTAACCCTGGCAACATCGCGAGTTTCTCTACATAATAATTATCTCAGATTGTTATTTTATTATTTCTATGCAATAAGGATAAGTCCTTATTGCATAGAAATAATAAAATAACAACTAGTAATTAAAACCAGTTTCTAAAACAATTTTATCAGGTTTACGACAACAGCAGGAGGTGACTAGTAAGTCTAATCGTACATCTTAGAATTTCAACGAAGTTCATTGGCTCTTATTAATCGTATTAGAAGACAATGTGTTAATTAAATTGGCAAGCCGGAAAACCAGCAAGAATCTAAGGCCGAAGGACATAAACATACATTGCTAATAGATGTGCAAAAAATATTCTAACAGTGGCAAAATCATAGCGCAAAATTTAAAAAAATGTGAAGAAAATGCTGAGAGGCTCACTGACTAATGATGCTCAATCGCGACAGTCCAAAGTCCTCAGTAGTATGAAAGTCTATATTCCGGAATAATAGCGTCCGAAAAGAGCTACCAACATAGATTTTGCTGAGTTAAAGTTGAACTGGTAGTGAACCGGTCATATCAAGAATTCAAGATCGATGGTCTACCAGCATATTGTGAGACGCTAGCGCTCCTCAGTTAGAACCAAGCAAACAGGCGGCATGGGATGATAGGACAGTCGGATGCCGAAAAGCAAAATCTTGGTGGTGAAGGGAAAGTCATATGAGAGAGTACCTACAGACTACAGCAGGCTGAGTTTCATCTTCTGCTGGTGCCTCTCCAATTGCTGAAGGTTGCCTTATTTATATGGGACAAGCCCGCCTCACTATTCCCAAACCACTAACTTCTGTAAGCCAGAATCAACAGTGGCGACCACAAGAATAGCGCCGAGACAATGACGCTCGACGAAGTCCCAGAGACATGATTTGACTGTTTTGGATCCCGCAACGAAATTAATCAGAAAAGAATAGTTGAGGAGTAGGAAAAACAGAAATTTCCACTTCCCTCCATATCAGCAGGAGACAGAAAAGAACAAGGCCAATAGGCACACAGGGACTTATACAACTGGGATAAGCCCAGTTGCCTAGCACCACGGATATTGTTGTCATTAATATTACTGGGTCCTAAGTTGTGAGCTGTTATATTTGATTCCAATAATAGGTATGGCAAAAATGCTTGAACGCACGGAAATTTGTTCTAGTTTCTACAAGGTCCGTATAGTAAATAACTCCGGATGTAACCTGTACACTATCCAACATAATATTACGTTCATTCTGCCAAAGACTTCACTCCCATAAAATGTGATGTTCAGATTGTTCATATTCGCAGTCAGATGTAGAACATTGACAAAAAGGCGACGCAACAAGCTTGAAGGAAAATAATTTACTCTTAAAGTTACCATGACCAGTGAGAAATTGGGCAACACAGTGATCCACCTCCAGCCATGTCCTGGCCAGCCGCTCACGAACGTATGGAAAGAACTGGTGGAGGTGTCGGCCTTTGATGGAATTATCCCACCTACATTGCCATTCTGACAAAAGATCCTCCCAGACGTCAGTCTGTGGTTTAAGTAATCTAGCTATTTTAGTACGGTCACGTTGAGTTAAAAAGTCTGCGTCCGCGGTTTTTCGTGCGCAGTAGTACTTTACACGAGAAAATCAAGGCAAACCGCTGGCTTTGAAGTAATTTACGTCGTGCCGCTCCTATGGTGGCCCTATCGGCCCAAACTGGTGCCCCGTAGCACATACACCCCAAGTAAGTAGCCCCATAGATCGTCTTCAGAGTTACAAATGATAAACCCCACGTAGATTTAGATATTATCGTTAAGGCATAAAAGTTGCCTATCAACTCCAAATATTGTTCCTTGTCTTTTGCGAGGTGGAGCTCACCGTTGTCGCCAGCTGAGTTTGCCGTTCTTTAAAATCTGCCCCACCTACGAGTATTACACCGCTACAAAGATTGAAATTGGTTTTCTATTTCGGTACAATAAACTGAGAATTTAATCTCCCAAGTGGTAATTTTACAGATTTCTAAAGCACTGTCCGCGACTTCTCCGTTTTGTCGCCAGCTTCGTTTCAAGTAAAAGTTTATAATTGCTTTTTAATTTGTCAAGGGAAACTAGCCGTTATAGACTTTTACTTTCTATGCCAGTGCATTCTTAACAGCTGTTACGCGTCTTATCTTTAATTAGGATCTGGCTACTGTTTATGGTAGTTCCAAGATGATCTAAAAACTGCGACGACGTTGCAATTTTTAGGCTTATGGCAGTGCCAGACATACGATTCTGCATCTTTTTACCCGACTGCGGCGAAGCCCAAAAGGAGGGTTATTAAGCGTCCCAAAACAACCCATAGCCATCGTTTATTTCCTCTTTTAGTTACATTTAGTAACATCTCATCCAAAATTTTCCCTTGCCATGGCTTCCCAAATCTACCCTTTGCTGTTCCCCTGCTACAATGAGTCGGGGCCGTAAATTATGCTTGCCTCGGGATCATAATACCTAGCCAACAGCCCAAACCAATTAACAGGCGTATGTTCGTTCAACTGAATGATTGCAACTCATTATAAAATCGGTGAATAAGCCTAGACACATTGAACACTTCCTACACCCTGTTGCTTATTACGCAACTCTTTCACACTTTCTTAAACAACGCCCGTTTTATACTCCACTGATTGTGAAGAGTATAATTAGATATTAAAGGAAAACTAATAATAGGGCAGACTTTCCCGAGAGAGATAACACGTGTAGGTAATATTAGATGGAGGAAATGGTACCATGTCTGTGATTCGATTGCCATCCGGCTGCCAAATGTTTACGGTCTTTATTGACCATGACTGGCGTTTTTGTTGTACATACTCGTAGTTCCTTTCGTTTGAGAGAACGATGAAAGTGGTCATCGACTATTGTGTCGCATATGTTAGCAATAGCATATGCGTCAGCAGTTTTTGCACGAAGCATAACTAAGGACTCTTAAAAGTCTAGGCCTCGTGAAAAAATGTTGCCGTCTGTCCTCGAACGAACTGGAGCGAATGAGTCTTTTGAATAATGACAAGGGTATAGTTTCTACTCCGTCTCTTCTTTGATGCTTTTGCTTTTCGTCTTTTCTTTTTGTGCGGCTATCAAGTAGGCGACAAATTGATAGTGGCCACTTTCAACGAGCAGATGTCACGAAAGCGGTGGTGGTTCTGGTATTGCAGATGTATATTTGCCATAGCTTATCCCAGAGCACAAAAGCTTAAATACGCTACCTTTCTAATGACTTAATGTGTTGTTACAGCATAAGTGTAAACTACTTTACTGGACCCAATTACGCTTTGATTCAAGCATGAGTAACCTAACATCTTAATGATAATGGCTTTTGACTCACACTCACTGGCGCCGCTCATTCCGTATTTCTAAGGTTTACGTAACTTAAATAAATAATTATGCTGCTCTTATGTTGATTACTTCATTGCTATGGTTTCCTATTGTTTAAAATCTTGATTTATTAGGAGATTGTGTAAGATTCGTCATTCAATTGATGAGGTGTCTCAATCCCGATAAAAAATACTGATAAATATCGGACTAGAGTAATATGGAACCAGTCAAATGGGAATAGACTTATGTTTATTGGCCAATTTGGTATTCTCAAGACGGCTTAGGACTTGTCCTGTATTGGAGATTACAGCCAGGAATATGTATGGTCCTATTAAAACACTTCGCAGTATTTTATATGCACTGGTAACACAAAAGGATGAAGGAAGTAATAAAGAACAATCAAAACTTTCCTATATCGCATGACTTGAACAAATTCAAGCTCATCTTGCAGCGGTAAATATAATAACAACATGCGATGACCCCTGTAAGATTGTATTGAGATAATACATAGTATAGCTGACGCATTCTGTTGATGTCAATACTACGTCACACTAAATCAGACCATCTGTAGCAAGGTATGCTGCGCGTGTACAGATGGGATTAAAGATCACTATTATATTAGACGTAGAGGAGCGATGGTTACCTTCCTGCTCGGATAGCAATTGTACATAGTACGAAATGACTTTCAAGCTTAACGTTCGTCCTTGTCAGGGCGGCTTGGTTCTGTGTTTCTTTACGGGAGCGTCCAAAACGTGATAAGGTGCTGTGATCGGCGGTGGCTACACATTGATGTTCAGTCTTCGGGAATCAAGATAATCGGGATCATGCAGATCAGAATGATGGTGCTGTTCTTTTAGACTTAATTTTGGCAGCTAGTTTTGTACTGGCATAATACACAACTACGACATTGATGACTACATTCTATAAATGGCTAACCATGAAGGAAACTTGACGGAATATAATGAAGTCGCCAAAGAATATTTGATTTTCAAACTCCATAATCCAAAATTGCCTACCGGTTTATCAAACTTGAAGAACAAGAACAGTAGATTACTTTTACTTATGCATCACACAGCATTCATTGGTGATTATACCGCCTCGCGCCCCAGGCTATCCGAACTCGTATCTCACGAGATATATATCCGCATTAATTCAACAATGTGCCTTTAAATCACACTTAAGAGAGAAGGCAATAAGAGTGAAAGATGATTGACATTGCCAAAAAAAACAACACGACCAGAATAAGATTAACAAGCAAATATCAACTCTAGAAAGAGTTGTTAAAAGCCTATTTCACCTTATTGGTAGTTTTATAGTCGGCGAGCTGCACATAACATTTGTAACTTCACCTAGATTATCTAGCTAGAATGTTAGAAAAGTGAAAGCTAGTTACGTCACACCTATCGTTTTATTACATTGTATGCAAACTTTTATGCATTTATTTTATTATGTACCAGATTCAGTTCGATTCAATGAAACTTGTTTTAAACCTACATAAAATCGATCGATGCTCGAAATTTTAAACGTCTTTTAACTGGTATTGCAATATGTGAATACTTTTTGTTTGTTGCGTAACTTTTAAAACACTGATCTGAATCTACTTTCCAGTTCATAACTGTTTAAATTATGAGTTTAAACAGTTTGATCGAGGAGATAAACTGAAAGTAAAGTAGCAGTTTTATTCGTGATTTCTCGTACCGATATGGAAAGGGAAACTTTGTTTGTTTACAGGAAATGACGTGAATTTATTATGGACCAGATTCAGTTGTATTCGTACGGACTCGTCGAATCGGAAATCCGTAGCAACCGTGGGAACATTAATAAAATTGGGAAGTCATAGATATCTGAAACGTAACGTAAAGTTTCATTTGTTACGTATATGCAGATATAATTCCGCTGCGTTGCGTGTCGCGGGTTCGATCGAACAAATATTTGTATGACCTACAGATAGTTGTTTCGGGTCTAGGTATTGTGTATGTGAGTTTAAATGTTTGTGAACGCACCCACGATACAGGAGAAATTCCTAGTGTGGGGCAACGTTTTTTTTTAAAAAAAAAAATCTCTAACGGACTACTGACTGGGTTGTGGAGGTCAGATTGGCAGTCGCTCCGTGTGAAGTAATGGTATTCACCTGCATCCGGTAAGAATGTATGCTGACCCTAACATTCTTGGGAAAAACTAGGCAGATGATGCAAATATAGTTTACTTCTGAAATTAAAAACTCGTTATTTATTACTGTTTTAAAATGCCTGACTATTTGTTACTAAAGATCACGCAAGACAAATTATGTGCACACGCTTTTTCCAGCTACTTAGTAAAGAGTTAGGCGACCTAGCGATAACAACAGTGCGTTTGTTTCTTTTATCGCTACCGGCTACTCGTGGGCACACATACAACATCGGGATTTGTTTAAAATTTGCATTGCATCGGCACCTAGTACTACTGTGTAACAGTAAGTAGTTTGCTATGTAACGGTATCTTTAGTATTGATGGGTTTAAGGCTCCATTGACCATGCAGGTGGCCGTTAAGGGAAGATACTTATTTCTCAAAATCCCTGCCACCTAATCTTGTAGCCTTCACCTGGTTGATTCCCAGTAAAATAGTGTCAGAATACACCTTGTGAAACGCCTGTCTTTCTTTCTAGACATGATCATTGTTGAAATGAGGCATGGCATCCCTGACGGCACAGCAAATTAGAAGAGAGGTTAAATTGACTCGCCTTCTGTAATCATGCAATTCTTGCGTTAGCTGATTGCATAGTCTGTTGTATGTTGAAGCCTAATTGCATAAATCCTAGGTTTTTCCCCGTTGACTTGAATCCTAAATCTCAAATTCGATTAGTAGTAAATATTTGCTTTATTATCTCGGTGTCTTTGTGGATGAATGAACTTTTAAAGACGAATAACACACGATGATAAGCCCTTGTTTTAATATCCATCATGTACCTATAAAAGTAAAAAACAATCGTTTTAACGAAGCAAGTTGAACTGTTTAAAAATTCTAGCGATAAAACCGCATACCAGATTGTTTTGACGAGGTGGATTTATGAATTGTGTTCTGTTGCCACTGTTTTTATAAATAATGCTGTCTCCGAATATATTTTCTTACTCTTGATCAGAAAGAACTAAGAAAATAAGTCGCTTATTATATAAGCGTCTTTAGTGAAACAAAATCCAGTTTTACCGTCTCTCTGCTTCATAAGTTCGTAGCGAAACCAAAATAAAGTTATTTGGTTTTTCAATCCTGCTAATGCGAGCCAAAATTTATTTTATTCTTTTCTAAAAATGTTTGCAGTGCAGTGCACCAAAATTACAAAACACGTAGGCTGTTAAGGCCATCAGTACTCTTCAATCCTTGTCCGTAAAAGGCATATGAAAGAGTTTAACCCACTTGGTCTTTCACAATATCATCACCTTGACATCAAGCTGAAGAATATTAAGCAGTAACAATTGCGATTAATGGATACGCTCATTTTATTGACCATTATTTCCTTTACCGAATGATTCAAAACTTTAAAAATGCTTGTAATTTCTTAATTTTTATGCCGAAAATCTGCATATGGTAAAGATTTGTGGCCAGGTATTCTTGTCTGGAATTGGGTCAAGGCTGTATACTTTTTTTGTCTTGTCCAAACAAATCGCCTGTCAAGCTTAAGTAAGATTTCGTGGAGCTTAATGAAGTGGTTTTATGATGATGACTTCTGCTATAACAAGATGTCATGGGAATACTAGGCGTGTCATCACGTCTGGGACAAAATACTTAATCTTGCGACAGTCTCTCGATCAATTAAATCTCCAGGTCCTTGAGTAACCTTTGATATGATACCACTGAAGACTGCTTGGGCCAGAATCGTGTATATGTCTAAATATGTGATCAATCAATGATTAATACCTACTGGATGAATAATGCATTTGCCAAAGATAACCACCATGATAGCTGGCATTTTTTTATCATAATTAGTTGCATGACCTTGGCTTCACGTGTATCGTGTTAGGCATAGATTTATTATTGAAAACATTCGAAGGTGTTTTGATGCACCCGTTGGGGCTTGGCGGGTTGTTGTAAGAGATACCGCGGCCCCGATAAATGGCTAAGAAGGAATGAGTGGTTTTTAGCCAGCAGTAGTCTGACACTCCCTTTCGCTCTGCCCAAGAGCAGGAGGAAAAAAGGTGTTTTTTCATTGTTTATTTAAATGCACTTATAGGCGTTTTGATGTGACATCCGGACGTAAATTATCATGGCATTTCCACTAAATCTACCAAACTCGTTCCGATGGCCTGTAAGATAGCAAACATCTTTAAAACATTGGTATCGCTTCTGTGAAATCAAGTTCTGAATGACAATGTACGACCTTGCGGGAATAAATAGACCTTATTTTGTTGTCTTTATTTCAAAACTAGTTTTCTGTTCAAGCTGAGGTCTATGATTAAAAATAGTCTGACGCAGATCGAAGGTAATATGCAAGAAACATGTAAATAGTGCACGAGTTTCAAAGGCGCCTATATTTTATTCTTTTTCTGAATAAATTTGCTGTTTAGCGTATTATCTAAGACTTAAAATATGACCAACGTAACTAATTTCAATGAAAATAAAACTGGTTTCTAAATTAATGAAACCGGTTTTGCCACAATTGCCGAACCGGCTGCTGTCCACTTCTTTCATATCCTCTCCAAATACACATAAGTGTTATCATTTAAGAAAATCATTTACGTTATAAAAGTGGTCCAAAGGTACTGTTTTCACTATTCAAGCTCCAACAATGGTGGTGTCAATAAAGCAGGAAAGTAAAATGACATGAACAACAGTACCTATTGTTACAACAAGTTCCCAGAGACACGATATTGTAAACTATGCATAATTGGAGTGAAAAGCTATCGTAATGATAACAGTTGCCTGTGTCCTTTGTTCAACAGTAATTTCTCCGTCTTGCATGCGTAGTCAACATTCTTTTATGAAAGTGACAGCGAGATGCGCAACAAAATTGGCAAACAGGCTCTCGGACCATAATTACGAATAAATGCGGACGACATAGTTTTTGTTGTAATAATAATGTTGTTATTGCCAAATAATGATGTTGTTCAAACGCAGTTAATTTTTCGCCAATTTAATACTTTTATAGAAAGCAAGAGTGGATATTACGAAATGACTATTAAGTAATCAGTGGAGGTATTTTCATGCTTATTAGTCATCGATTTGTATAAAATGATTTCGCAATGTCCTGAACTGTGGTGGCGGCTGTTCCATTTCGAATGTTGACAATTTAGGGAGGTAGGTACGGTCAGCAACAGAAGTAGCTTTAACATTTCGGAATTTTAATAATTTGATGACACAGGACTCCAAATGTCATTTTTAATGTTTCAAAAGATTATTCCTTTAAATATTTATATCGAGTAATATCTAACAACTTTTTATTAAAACACTGGCTTTGAAACTTTAAGTAGTGTTAAGCAACTTCTTTTGTCAACCGCACTTGTATGACAACTTCAAAGGTACTTATATCCTATAGGGTATAATTATGTACATAGGACATGGACATGCTAAAAGCCTTACGTAGTTGTTTGTCGTTTATTCTTATGAAAAGCTTCCAAGTAATGCTTGAAATATGATTAAGCTTGTTTCATTCTGTTGCAATCATTGTCATCATCATCATCCACAGTCCAAGTTCACCCACTGCTGAGTAGATATACAGGGTGTAAATGAACCCTTCACGCAAGTACTAAGTACCCCTACGCAAATATTTTTGCTGGGAAACGACTTTTTTTTGGGGTCAAAAATCACATCTTACGGTAAAACTCAATGTAGCACTCTTAAAACATTGTGCTAATGGATGCTTTGATTAGTAAACGGGTCATGAAGGTAATTTAAGTAAAGTTATAACCTGAAAAACTAGTATATTTACAAAAACAGCTGTGAAAAATTTGGAAATATTACCCCCAATATCTCCGTAACTAGGGGGTTCCCAGGTATGGTCTAGAACAAAAAAATGATCGCAGTGGTGGGGAGAACAAGTGCACTTTTACACTCTTTATGCCTCTCTTTGCTTGTGCCAAGTTCCAAATTCTTGTGCCAGCCTCATCCAGGATATTTATTGTCACCTGTTTTATTGATGACTGCCTCGTTTGTCGAGGGGTTGCAAACGCGTTACCTGAGCATGAAGTTATGACCCCAACGGGATTTTAGACCCCCTGAGATTTAACAAACCTGAAACCATGTTACCTTAAGTTCAATTCTAAAATGTTTATGCTTTTAAAATGTTTGAATGCCAAGTTCACCAAGATGAAGACTTTCAATGCTTTTGATAAAGTCAACATAATTATGCATTTATTTAAAACTGATCAAGTTCGTACTTTGAATATTGACCTTGATTATGTAAAAATCGAATGACCTACCTTAACGATATTATTGACCTTGCTATCCTAAACATTAAAGTGGATTTATATTCAGAGGCATAATAAATTATTTAGTTGTTTGAATTTGAATAAATTAATGCTTAGTCTGATTAGGCTGTGGTATTCATTTCTCCAGAGAAGTGTGGCTCAAAAGGCTGACAACCAGTCAGTTTCCAAAGGGTATTAACCAGTACTAACTGGTTTGTGGAGGTCTGATAGTTGATCGCTCCATGTAAAATACTGATATTCAGGTGCTTCCAGTCAGATTGGAAGCCGACCCCAACATTGTAGTTGGAAAAGGCTTGGCAGATGTTGATATATTTCTCCAGAGGCCAATGTTCAGTAATGGATTGCCGTAAGCTGATAATGGTGAGGGTAGAGTCAGGTAGTGGAACTGTTATAATTCGTATTTTTGTATGAGTTCCAAATAATTGTATGATCGCGTGAAAGCAATAAACGGGAACAACGATTAGTGAAGTTTTTTTTTGTGTTATTAAAGTTGCATGTAAAAAGTGTAATTTTGTACAAAACTCTTTGTGTGAAATCCTACCACCGTGTTTTTTTTTTAGTCATCTGGTGTAACAACCACAGTCCTTTATTTATTTTAACAAAGTGCTAAGTTATTTTCTTTCCGTCTCAAATTGTCTATCATGACCTTGAAATTAAAACCAGCCAAACAAAAAGTTGATCCGAAAATCAGATATTGCAATTAAATTAATGGAGCATATTATTATCTCACCAAAAATAAAACTTGTAAAAAAAGCCAAACCGAGCAACTCACTTTTACCGTAAAAAGTAGTGAGATCCATGTAATACCAAGTCAGTTAATATATTTAATCCCTACTTAAAAACCTTTGATGTTTCAAATAAAAGATTGACTTGGCCATCGCATAGCATTCTCCAACGTTAAAAAGGCCATTGTAATAGCTAATCGCCATGGCATTGGCCAATGTGATGCAGTGGCCAAGTCAATCTTGTATTTAGAACATCAAAGGTTTTAAGTAGGGATTAAATATATTAACTGACTTGGAAAGTATGTTTAATTTAATAACTCGTAAAATTCATTCACTGAAAATGTAACTTTAACTTTGTAATCCTATACAATTATATGGGATTACAAAGTTATTTATGCAGTTAGTTTATCTAGAAAACTAGACTGAAATTGTATACTTTTTTAGTTTTTCCATGGTTTATACACTAAACACTAATTGTATTCTAAATTTGAAGCTTCTATGTCTGCTAGAAGTGCCTTAGACTTTTGATGATCGGTCAATCAGTCAGTCAGTCAGTCAGTGAGTGACAAAACTAAGGAACTTTGATTAGTTATAATTTTCAAACTACTGGTTCAAATTTAATGAAATTTAAATATTCCGTTTTTATACAATGCCTAATTGGTTACTATAAATTCAGGCTTCTAGTTTTATTCACGACGAAGTTATAGGAGGTCGAAAATGGCCTGAACTGGTTCGAGAAAAGGATAGTACGGCCGTGCCGCTTTATTGCTCGTCTTGGCGGGGGCACTGCTGTGCCCCCAGATTTTAATCACCCCTAAAGTGCAAGTCCCACTCTCAAAAGATCGATGTTGCAATACTGCAACACACATTTTACGCTTCGCAAGATATCACTACTCTATATTATTAAACAAAGTCCTACGCCGCGTCTGACTGTCTGTCTGTCTGTTCGCGATAAACTCAAAAATTACTGCACCGATTTTCATGCTGTTTCCACCAATGGAAGAGTGGTTCTCCAGGAAGGTTTAGAAAGGTTTTAGTATATAACCCACGCGGGTAAAGCCGCGGGCATCAGCTACCTATAACTAACGTCATAATTCCTTGTCACCAGGTGTACCGCAATGTCGCGCCCTACGACGGACCAACCCCCGCGGGCTCAGTACATGCTCGGTGATGTGCAAGAGCCCCACCGAGCAGCCCCCCGGACCGCCGCATCATTCACCTAAAGAAGCTGCTGCTGCAGGTAAGGATATTTTATTTTTATTTATTAGGACAAGCCTAGACAGATGATTGTTAGGAAAAACCTGCCACACTACTCTCAAAACACTGCAACTCCTAAAAGCCAGAATTAACAGTGGGGACCACAAAAATTAATAATTGTCTAGGAGTAGGAAAAACATCATTTCCGAGTTATTAGAGTCTCCAGCTCTCATATCCAGGATATGCCCGTCATAGAGGTACTCTCTGGAATACACTAAGCTGTTACCAAGAACACATTTCCTTAGCGTGTCGATGTTAACCTTAAATGAGCTGGCCAAGGTCTAGACCCTTCGGTGGAGTCCTTGCGCTGAAAAGTCCACTTGAACTGGAATGGAAGGAAAACTTCACCCTTAATCCGGACACAGGTGGGCCGAAGCAAGAAAAACCTGTTAAGTTGGAGATTCATAGATGACTGCCCTGCTGGAGTGTAAACGTGATCTTGCCCCACAAAATATGGGGCACTTGATATCGTGTCCAGCCTGTCCTGTTACTTGCACATCACAGGAGCTGATGGAGGCTAGCCCGCCTCACTATTCGCAAACCACTGTAACTTCTGTAAGCCAGAATCAACAGTGGCGACCACAAGAAAAGCGCCGAGACAATGAAGCTCGACGAAGTCCCAGAAAAATGATTTGACTGTCTTGGATCCCGCAACGAAACTAATCAGAAAAGAATAGCGGAGGAGTAGGAAAAACAGAAATTGAGCTGATGGAGGCTACTGAAAGTGCCAAACTAGTCGCCAAATTTTGTTGCGACTCAATTAAAATAGTCACGCGAATCCATACACTATGAAAAAGGTCTATTATGTTGGTAATAGCGTACCGTAGCGCGGTCTCCCCTCCCTCCACGACCCCCATACTATTCCATGCATTTATCAGCACAATGTTTTGACCACGTAACATTGAGTCATTGAGCCGTTGAGTAAAGAGTGATTTTTCAGCCCAAAAAAGCAGATTATTTGTGAAGACGTACTCAGTTCATGTACAGAATGACGACTTCGTGAAGGATCTGTCACCTTGTATCTTCTAGTGACCTAGAAGGCATGAATCCTCTTTCTTTCTATACAATAGGCCACTGTTCAGCCTTTTAAGACTAACAAAGGTCACTAATATTAATTTAGTGTAGCTACAATGAAAGGAAACCTGCATCGATTGCTTATCTTGCCGAAGGTTATTCAGGCCGTAATTGACGGAAATAGGTTCCGTGCAATACTTGCGATGACCATCTCATTAGATGGCAATGCAATTGCACACTAAATTATTTATACCTTATAGTCTTATAGCTCACCTATAGAGCGCAAACATGGTCGCTTACAAAGCGTCGAAAGTAGGCACTTGGAGTAAGCCAACGAGCTATGGAGCGGTGTGTACTGGGTATCAAACTTACGGGCCGCATCAGAAACACCATACTCCGCTCCAAAACCCAAATAGTTGATGCTGGCCTAACAGCTACGGGGTTAGAATGGAACTGGGCTGGGCACATCTGCCGCATGTCGGAGGAGCAGGAATCGAGATGCCTAAAAGGAGATGGCGGGATGAGCTGGACTGTTTCTCTAAGGATCGGCCTACTATCGCACTGGATCGCGAAAAGTGGAAGGAGGGAAAGGAGGCCTTTGCCCGGCAGTGGGACATTATAGGCCCATAATAATAAATAGTTCATTGCATGTAATGATGTTTAGGCAATGTTTATTTGAATTGTTTGATTTTACCTTGTTGAGGAGCTTGTGTATAGGTAATAATAACAGACGCTAGGGTCAATCTTCAGGTTAAGCCGAGCTTGCCTAGGTCTGTGGATGGGTGACCACCCGTTCCTCTGTGCCTCGGAAAACTCGTTATGAGCCATTTCACGTTTTTGCGCGAATATCTAAAGATTTTAGTCGCCTAATTCACCATCTTAGGAGCACTATCTTTTACTTCTTATTATAAAGAGGAAAGATTTGTTTTTTTGTAACGAATTGGCTCCGAAACTCCTGGACCGATTTGAAAAAAAATTGCACTGTTGGAAAGCTACACTATCCCCGGGTGATATCCGGGGCTGTGAATTGTAGATATTTGGATGTCGAATTTGGCAGCCGTAATCGGTAGACAGCCTAGCCAAGGAGTATCATATTACCCCGCACTAACCGGGTTGTGGAGGTCAGATAAGCAGTCGCTCTATGTAAAATACTGGTATTCAACTGCATCCCGTTAGACTGGAACCCGACCTCAACATAGTTGGGAAAAGGCTAGGCAGGTGATATTTCTTTTTACCTTGTTCAGCGGTTACTTGGGGATTGCAAGTATTACGTAACGCAATTTTTAAAGATTTTTGATCCTCGTCCCCGTCCCCCCATGTAACGCACCGTAACCACCAAGTGACCATTTCTACCTAAAAATGAAAAAAAAAAAACGTTTTAAAAAATGTATCTCTACACGACCGTTCTGAATGGTTGAAAAACAATGCTACGTAACGTAACGCGTAGCTAAAACCTTCCCAAATTCGCTCCGTAATAAATACTTGAACGCTCCCTCGGTAATTGCTAAGTTTATGCAATTTCTTCGTTATCTTACCATTTCCCTAGCCAAGGCACTAGTTCTCATGTAGTAATACTAGCGAAAGCTGCATTACACTTCCCGCAGTACCTACTATTATTTATTCTGCACTATCGCTGTACGTTCACACTTCACACACACAGAAAGCTCGACTTTCGCCAGAACTGCTGTAAATCTACAACTTTTCCCTTCAACTTGCCCTACCAGACCTGTTAGTAACCTATATAGATAGCATCTATAAGAAAATTTATACCGAATTCGCTGTCTTGTCCGTCTACTTTATTTCTCTGCCTCGTTGTGATACCGAATTCGCTTCCTTTTTAATCTGTCCTATTTTCCTACCTAGTGCCACAAAGTCATACACACTGTCCATTTAAAAAAAAACACTGAGGTTACCTTTCTATAAGTTTTTGATTCAAAGGTACATACTGTGTATTGTATCTGCATCATCCTAAGGTAGACTGGTAGAAACTGCCCAAGGCATTAAGTCCACCTTTGCACGGTTTTTACTTGTGCATACAGTTTTAAATAAATTAAAATAACTGTCTTTCTTCCTCAGGCTCAACATCAGGCGGCAAGAAGTCAGGCTCCGGCAATGGCGTCCTCACGTGCCCCAAGTGCGGAGACCCGTGCACCCATGTGGAGACATTCGTCAGTTCCACGCGCTTCGTCAAGTGCGACAAGTGCCACCACTTCTTTGTGGTCCTCAGTGAGGTCGACACGAAGAAAAGCATCAAAGATAATGCGGATAATAAGTCTGGATTCTACAGGTAAGCTGATGATATTTTTGACTGATGATATTTAAAAAAAAAATACGGTAGAGATGGACTGTGTAAAGGATGATATTACAAAGAAGGATCTCATAAGATGACGAGTCATAGAGAAGTTTGAAAGAGGAAATGTTGCACCGACTCCAAATAGGGGATCGGACAAAAAAAAAACTAATTAGTCTGTCAAATAGATTTCCAAAAAATATTGAACACGTTCTTATTCTTTTTTCACATAAACAAAAAATGAAGACGATACAATGCTTCGAAAACTCGTGAACTCCTCGAAAACGGCACAATGTCAGTACAATTTTTGCCACGCAAAACACGTATCAAATATTTTTCGATAATCTAACTGACGGACTAATTAGAATCATATTTTTTGACTCAGTCCGATCCCCTATTGGGGTAAGATAAGAGCAAGACTATGATGATGATGAAACCTTGTTTGTATAACCGTGTACATGATCACGCTTGCAACAGCGCCAAGATTTCGGGAACTGAAAACTTGTCATAATAGTTGGTAGAATAGCACAGTGTTACAGCTGTCAAAGTTTATCGACACGGATACAATACAGTACGCATAATAATGTTGACGGTATTGTAAAAGTTAAAAATAACAATCAATTAAAAGTTTTTTAACATAAATATTATGTAACCAAAAAGGTTAACGGGAAGTTATAATGACTGATTACAGTAGTTTATATTACTAAATGCTAGTGATAAACTTATTATTATAGATTGATGGCTAACATAGATCTAAACTAACACCAATTGTCTAAATACGTTCCGTCTAGTGTTGTAGTAATGTTTTTTATAACACCTATGTGTGAATGACATCAAACGTAAACTATTAGTAGGGTATGTACTGTAACGATCTTTATTTATGAAAGGTGTCTCAGATTGGGATGTTTACTGACTAAAAAAAATGAGATTCTGATTAGTCCGTCTGTTAGATTATCGAAAAATATTTGATACGTGTTTTTTCTTTTATAAATTATAATAAATAACGAAGATAAAACGCGTCAAAGATCATGAGTGGGGGGTTGTGACGTCACTGACCGGTACAAATGGCATACTAATGTCTTAGAATATGACGTCACACGAGTTTTCAAAGCACTTGTCGTCTTCATTGTTTGTTTACGTTATAAAAGTAAAATACGTGTCCAATATTTTTTGGAAATCTATATGACGGACTAACTAGATTTTTTTGTTAACTTACCATATTGTATTTCTCGAAAATATAGGTGGCAGTAACTTCAATAAACTAATCTAAATGTGACATTTAATGTAACCCACTAAAATCTCTCAAACAAGTTCACTCAAATTAAGCCCACGTTCTGATAAGTTAACTAATCCGTTTAGATGTTTCGCAACACTGACTTTACCATAGAACACGTCCGGATAGAGAATCGTGACTTTACACACGTACAATGTCATGTGTTGTCAAACAATCAAGATGGTATTTTTAAATCTCGATCATTATTTTCCTGTTTTGTAATTTCTGTTGGTTGGTACCTACGTGATTTCAAATGAAAAAAAAGCTGTATATAAAACACATTAAATCTGAACATCTTAGCGTGCCGATGACAATTCAAATCGAGTCGGCCTAAAATTTTACGAGTTAGGTACTTTCAGTAGACTTCATCAGCTCCGGTGTACAAATAGGACAGGTAGGACACGATGTCAAGTGTCTCATAGTGGGGCAACACGGCAACACCACATTTACACTATCAAATCAAAATAATAATTTATTTGTTTGCGAACATGGGTAAAAATTGGTGCATAGATGTTGTGTTATTATAAGTTAGCTCTCCATGTTCTGCCGTCACATGGACATGCAAAACATAATCAATTAAATATAATTTATTTCAGATAACAATCAATCATCATCAACAGCCTATTAATGTTCCCACTGCTGGGACACAGGCCTTCTCTCTCTTTGAGAGGGAATGGGCTATAATCTTCCACGCGGGCCCAGTGCGGATTGGTAGATGTCACATGTCTTCGAATGTTTGGTTCTAAGACATGCCGGTTTCCTCACGATGTTTTCCTTCACCGTTTTGAGAGCAGAGGTGATGAAATAAATTACACAAAGTAATGTGCCTGCCTGGGTTCGAACCCACGACCTACTGTTCGTAAGTCGGGGCCGCCACCACTGGGCCACCGCTGCTCTCACAATCACAACAATCAATAGTGTTAGAAAATTATAGAATTCCATTTTACAAATTACATGTCAAAACATTTGAAACACAAAAAAAGGGTGGAAAAACAAAAGTCATAATATTACATCAAATGTGGTCATGGTTACAATATTGAGTATGTCAATTTAAATATGAAAAATAACAAGTAAGGAAATAATACATTTGGTAAAAAAAAAAAATGACAATTTACATAGTTTTAAGTGTATGTCAGAAATACGTCACCTATGATTCTCCGCCACTCAATCTGATATTACAGTCGATTCAGATGTTTAAGTCTCTCAACAAAACTCTACCTATTAATCAATTTTGGGATTAGGTAAAGGCTTGATGTTATGCAATAAAAATCTTCTAACTAAACTTTCTTATGCCAAGCTCAAAACCTTTAAAAAGTTGTTTTTGAATTTTATAAACCAATCACTTCCATCAGTTAAAAAAGTTGCATAAACATTTTGCAGATGTGCATCAACCACGAATTTTACCTCAACACAAAACATTGAACCCACGCTCTATGACAGCGTCAAAGTCAAAAATCCAGACAATATGCCGCCTTACAATCCTCTAGCTAAAACAACACATAAAAAATGCCACAACACACACAGAGGTGTGAAACATATATATGAATTATGTATACGTTGTCATACGGCTACAATGACCAAGCAATAAACTCATCTATCTTGCTTTTACATCGGAACACTTTTATTCTAGGGTTGCTGGATATTTTATGTTAAAGTCATACAGAATCACAGATCAGCAACATCATTCTTAATATCAAAATCAAAACTTATTCAAACTAGGCTGATAATCAGCACTTTTCGAACGTAACAATTTACTTTTCTTATTTACAAGAGACAGTCCCCCAAAACTCCCATCCTTTGACAATTCCTGGTGTTGTAGCTGGAAAGAAGAATTGGCGGAACAAACTCCCCAGCAACACATCTGTCTGTTAGGTTGGTTTGAAGTACCAGACTCGATACAATAGTAAGGTGCAAGTTAATGTCTACTACACTAAACAATAATTAAAATCTCCCCGCCACTGAAATATTTTTTTTGTTTTAGACCATACCTGGGAACCCCCTAGTTACGGAGATATTGGGGTCAAAGTTCCAAATTTTGCACAGCTGTTTTTGTAAATACTAGTTTTTCAGGTTATAATTTTACTTAAATTAGGTACCTCCATGACCCTACTAACCAAACCTACCTAAAAACCGACAACCTACTATTCAAAGCATCCACTAGCACAATGTTTTAAGAGTGCTACATTGAGTTTTACAGTAAAATGTGATTATGACCCCAAAAAAAAGTCGTTTCCCAGCAAAAAAATTTGCGTAGGGGTACTTTGTTTGATGTATGCTTGGTTGACGGGTGTGTGACGGGTTGATTTACACCCTTTGTAATAATAAAAAAATATAAAAAATACATATCTTAAAAGTAAACTAATATTTGACGGAGAAAGAACATTCTATTGCCCTCATCCCAATTCATTTGTCGGCGCAGTATGTCTCCTTCCATATTTCTTGTATATATATTTTCTTGTTATCTCATGAGATCATCCGTTTCTTTCCATAATATCATCTTTAACACATTCCGTCCATCGTTTCTTTAGTCTTCTTCTACTATAACCACCTCACCACAGAACTGCAGATATGCTATCACGATCCGTGTGGAAACTAAGCGTGCCATTTTTCGACCACCTAGTACCTACTATGACGTCATAAGTACGCACTATTTTCTTACTATACAAAACAGGCTATAATACAAGGTTTGGTATATATTAATGATCTACCCTATTTATTGAAAAACCAACCTCAGAATATGGTGTTATTTGCTGATGACACTTCCCTAATTTTTAAGATAAATAGACGGGCTCAAAAGCTAGATGACGTGAATAAAGCCCTACTTCAGATTCATAATTGGTTCACAGCAAACAATTTAGTATTAAATGAAAAAAAGACAAAATGCATAAGATTTGCTTTACCGAATGTTAAAAGTAGTGATTGTGATATTCTATTAAATAACGAGAAACTAGAATTCGTAGATGAAACGGTTTTCTTGGGGATTACGCTTGATTCACGGCTACAATGGGGTGCTCATTTAACATCTCTTGCAGGGCGGCTAAGTTCAGCAGCATATGCCATTAGAAAAATTCGTCAGTTTACTGATGTAGATACCGCTAGGCTGGTCTATTTTAGTTACTTTCATAGCCTAATGTCTTATGGCATTTTGTTATGGGGACGAGCTGCAGACATTGAATCTATTTTTATTCTGCAAAAACGAGCCATCAGAGCAATATATGGTCTTCGTAGGCGCGATTCTCTGAGAGAACTATTTAAGAACATTAACATTATGACGGTGCATTGTCAGTACATCTACGAAAACATAATGTATGTGAGAAAAAATCTGCATCTTTTTAGTAAAAGAGGTGACAGACACAATTATATTACTAGGAATAGGGACCAGTTAGTGCAGCCAGGCTTCAGACTCGCTAAGGTAGACTCATCTTTCATGGGGTACTGTTTGAGATGCTATAACAAAATTCCACAAAGCATTCTTGAATTGAATGAGACGAAATTTAAAACATGTATCAAACGCACACTATGCAAGCAAGCATATTACAAGTTAGACGATTATATCGCTGATAAAAATGCTTGGCTCAATGCCGGTCCTGCTCCACAAGGACAGGACGCTTAAATGAATAGCATTTAATAGGAAGAAGAAAGAAGAAGAAGAAGATTGTACAACTATCTTTGCAATGTATAAATTCAATCTCTAGTATTATATAGTCGCATAGCACATATTGTGTGAGTACTATGTACTAGAAAGCTGTCATTCTCTGGAAACCTACATTTATTTTTCTATTTTTTATTTGACTTGGATATGCCCTGGCGATTGAGAGTGTGTCATGCTCACTTAAATGTCTCGCTGATGGTGGCGGGTGTGTCGGGTCATTTCGTTCCCTTTAAAATGGTTGAGTGGAATGGTGGCTGATCCATGCGTCATGCTCGTGAACGGGTGCTGTCAGTTGTGACTGGTCACCTCTTAGTTGCCACGGCTTGTTTGAATTATTATATTATTTTTAAATCGTCGTTTTGGCTTTACTTACTGTCGACACTTATCGTGCACAACTTGCTACATCGTTCTCACATGATAATATACCAATCTCGATATGAATGATGTAACCAAAGTTTTGTAACAATATTATGATTGAAAAGAGTATCCATGAAGTTTCTTGCCATTCTTCTCATGAGACCAACGCTTTGGAATCGGCAACTACAGTACACTGACAGTTATTATGCCTTGTGAGTGGGACTGTAGCTTAGTTTATTAGCTTATTAAAATTTAGTATTTGTTCGACTATTCAAAAGAGCCTGTAACTGGCCAACTTGAAATAAATGATTTTGATTTTGATTTTGATTTTGGTGTAAATCAACCCTTCCCGCATACGTCAACCAAGCATTCTGTACATAAAACAAAGTACCCCTACGCAAACATTTTTGCTGGGAAACAACTTTTTTGTTTGAGTCAAAAATCTCATTTTACGGTAAAACTCAATGTAGCACTCTTAAAACATTGTGCTAGTGGATGCTTTGAATAGTAAAAGGGTCATGGAAGTAATTAAAATAAAGTTATAACCTGAAAAACGTAGTATTTACAAAAACAGCTGTGCAAAATTTGGAACTTTGACCCCCAATATCTCCGTAACTAGGGGTTCCCAGGTATGGTCTAGAACAAAAAAAATATCGCAGTGGTGGGGCGAACAAGTGCCCTTCGTTTGCGTTAAGGGTACTTTTGCACCCTTTATTTATGTTCTTTAAATGTCTAGAATTCATTTCTTGACCATGTCATTGTCTAAAATGTTCACTTTAGCGGATCATAATATGAATTGCTTTAAAAATCGTAAAATGGACAGCTCTTACATACGTTTTTTTTTAAACAAATTAGCTTGCTTCCACAGTAACCTGGTTAAGTATAAAATACTTAAGCCAAGCACGCGAAATAGGTACCTTTTGCGTTATGTAGGTATATCTATATCTATCTATGCACATAACTGTCAATTAGACTTGAAGTGCGTCATCATAAATGCCAATCTAGTTGATATACCTATCCGTGTAATAAAAGTGTAGTTTCAACACCCATACACGAAGTGGAGCAGTATTCGGGGGCTTGCCATCGAGAACAAACAAATTGGGGCAAGTAAGCGTAAAAGTCATACACTTATTCCGGCAAACAAAGGCGGTAAACGTATCCAAATCCGTTTCCTCGAAAGCCCACCCAGTCCCAGTTGTACTGCATCTCCTCAAACTACGTCTGTCAAATTTCTTCAATAGATGTTCAAGTTTATTACTAAAGCATTTGGTTTAAAGTAGATTGGGAAAATTTTACAGTTTCGGGGCATGATGTGCTGGCGTTTTGGCGCGTGGTTTTAATCCGAACTGACCCTTGTTTTCCAGTAAAAATTCCACAAGCAGTTTTACAAATGTTTACTAAGGACGCCCTCTTCACAATGTAACTCGACCGCTAAAAGATCCTTACAGCATGTAATGCAAAGCTGTATTATCCGCCCGATGTTTCACGAATATTTCCGATTGCGAAAAATGTCACCTGTCAACCCTATCACAAGTTTACACAGCTCTGAAAACAAATAGGTTCATTGAACGTCCCCACTTATCTTGACTCATCAAAACGAAGGTTTCCGAAAGCAATTGCCGCGATACGCATGTTTTACTAAAAAGGTCTTTGCACTCGTTTTTTTGAGGAAAATGTAAATGTCAACAAATTGTATTTAAATATGTATGACAAATGTTACATTTCGTGTTCCATTTCCCCCCGTTTCACTCGGTTTAGCTTCTGTTTGAGAATGGTTCAGCTTGTTTTGTGATTATTTGGGTCACGCTGAATGTTCAAAAGGTACATAAAAGTGCAGAATATATTCCACATTAATTTAGTGAAATCAAAGCCGCCTGTGTGTATACCTATCTCTTCTATTTATATAAAATTCTTGTGTCACAGTCTTAGTTGCCATAATAATACGGAAAACGACTTGGCCGATTTTTAGGAAATTTTGTGTGGATATTCAGTAGGTTCATACCTACTAAATATACGTACACAAATTTTCCCTATTGACCTATCCCCATGGATAGGTCGTAAAGTACTTTTCACCCTCCTTACCCCACCCACGGTGAATGTAGGGCAGGTAAGAAGAGGAATATACAGTGTGATTCTTTATAATGTGCACATATCGAAATGAGGGAATCTATGCTTAATTTTATCGATGGAAAAAATATTTAAAAAAATCTAAATATTTTTTAATATTTTTTATGGAATTTTCAAAAATGTTGTCCGCTGTTGTGACCCCAATGTAAACAAAACGGTGTAACTTTTAAACTAAATTATCTATCGCGATGAAACAATTTTATGTAAAAAGTTATGAAAAAAAAAAGTTTTTTTGATCAAAAAACGTGTTTATTTTCAATTGAGGGTAGTTTTTTTCCACAATTTTCATTTTACGAGGACGCCTAATTGCTTCCAATCATTATGGAGTTTGTTTCATCGCGATAGATAATTTAGGTTTAAAGTTACACCGTTTTGTTTACACTGGGGTCACAGTAGCAGACAAAATTTTTAAAAATTCCATATAAAATATTAAAAAATATTTAGATTTTTTAAAATAATTTTTCGGTCGATAAAATTAAGCATAGATTCCCCCATTTCGATATGTGCACATTATAAAGAATCACACTGTATATAAACATATATGCTAAATATAAAAATAAGTTTCAAATACTTAATTATTTTAAACAAAGATGGCGAATTGCAGGCGTGATATTATTTTATGTTATAATTGCTGCGGAAAATCCATGTTGTGTTGCCGCATAAAGCATGTAATAAAAAGCTTTGAATAAATTATTTTCATATTTCTCTGCAGTTACCTTCAGCATAGATCCAAAGTCACATTGAATTAATAGCAATTTTTCACTTAAATCTTCTCGTATGAAGCCATCGACCCGACGACATTGGAAATAAGTACTCATTGTTTGTTTTATTTGGTACGTAACGTTTGTTTGTATAATTTTCTTCCCTTCATAACAATCGCATAGTGATAGGGGTTGAAAAACGGGGTGATTACTCCTAAGAAACTATGATAACAATAATATTAGGGTGGAACAGCTACTAGAAGGCAAACGCCTCTTCACATATTGATAAGGCACGAATATACAAAATAAGTTCAAGATCCATTTTTGGTTTGTTTAAACATATCTATACCAATTGATTTCTACATACAGCGTTTCCTTCGAAAGCACGTTAACTCTTAGGATCTTTAACAGACGTTAAATGTAGTCAGTGACCCTGATGACACTGTTACCCAGTACTAATTGGGTGTGTGGAGGTCAGAAATTCAGACGCTAAATGTAAAATACTGGTATTTAGCTTCAACTGCATCCGGTTAGACTGGAAGCTGACCCCAACACGGTTAAGCAGGATCATTGAGTTTCTGCTTAGTGCCACGAAAATTATACGCGAGAGTTTTAGTATCAGATCCTTGAATTTTCTTTTATGCTTTGCTCCAGTAATTTAAATTTAGTATTCTAAATAAGTCGGTACCTAGCTATTTAAATTCCTATGAGCACGCCGGAAAGAATCGCGGCATCCGACTTAGTTTGTAGACGGGGTTTACCCTGTACACCTTTCTGGGCTGGTTACGACATCCCATCTGACACCATGAATGTATAATTAATTACTTTTGTATTGCTTTGCGTTAAAGTTCGCCACTCAAAACTTGCCATGTCTAACCGAATGCAACTGAATCCCAATTAATAGTGTGACTGCCTATCTGATATCCACAAACCAGCTACTAATTACGATACCCCAAGGGAAGACTTGGTCTGTTCTAAGACCTTTCGGCTTCTAACTACCCCTCTTCTTCACTCATTACCTTTTTGGCGCAATGCCAGGACACCTGTTCTGGGTTGTCGGCTCGGGCAGTTCTTCCTCCAATAGAAGCTTTGTCATGCTAGTCCACCACGTTGCCAAAGGTCCTCCTCTACCTCTCTTATATTCGGATAGTTGCAATGCTATCTTCACTACATACTTCTCGTCTCTTCGCATCACGCTTCTGCCTCCCCGAATCAAAGAATATTCCACTACTCATCATCTGCCTAGTCTTTTCCCAACCATGTTGTGGTCGGCATCCAGTCTAAACGGATGCAGCTGAATACCAGTATTTTACATGGCGCGACTGCCTATCTGACCTCCACAACCCGGTTAATACTGGGTTGTGGAGGTCAGAGTCAAGACCAACATGTAAATTTCCCCAGTGTAAAAGCAGTACGTTAACATTGTATGTAAACACAAAAACTACACATATCAATATATTGTTTCAAAACATTGGCAGACAGCCCAACGACCGCAATTTAATATCTTTGTCTTATCGTAACAAATAATCTTGTAGTAAAGAATAATATGTAAATACAAAAGTAACACTTTCGCTATCTCAGTGGTTACAGAATAAAAGAAAAAATATAGGATAACGTTCCGACGACTGGAATGGTGTCAACCAGTCGAGCCTATTATAGCGAATCAAAGATAACATGCCTGTGTAATCCCCGAAGGAGTAGGCAGAGGTCAGAGGTGTATAATCACAATCACACTAATATTATAAACGCGAAAGTGTGTGAGTGTGTATGTTTGTTACTTCTTCATGCAAAATACCAGCGCTGTGACATTTGTCAATGTTACAGCACCATGCTGAGATAGTGGCCTTTTGGCTTCATACGGGACTTATTTTAATTAAAAATAAGTAATTGTCCTAATTTAAAGTGTTTTTCTTATGTTTTAAGCTTTTAATTTTTGTTTTTTTGACAATTTGTTCTGTCCTGTGTGAAACCAATAAATACTTTTTCTTTATTTCTTTCAAAAACTACTTAACGGATTTAGATAAAATTTGGTACACAGATTTTTTTCTTCTTTTTAAAAACGTTGCCCCACCCTAGGAATTTCTCCTGTATCGTGGGTGCGTTCACAAACATTTAAACTCACATACACAAATACCCAGACCCGAAACAACTATCTGTAGGACATACAAATATTTGATCCGTGCGGGAATCGAACCCGCGACACGTAGCGCAGCAGTCCATTGCTTGAGCAACTGCGCCAACCGTGCCGTCAAAAGATAGTTTATTTTTATCCCGATTTTATCTTCCCGTGGGATAATTTTCGAGTTGTAGCGGGTCAAGCCGCTGGTAACAGCTAGTACGAATATAAATTTTTAATATTGAAAACGGGATATTAAAAAAAAAGAAATTGGCTATAGCTGAACAAAACTGAACATCTGCTGGAATCGGGATCGAACCACTGGATTGAGTTGCATAACCCTCAGGTCATCTCGACAGAACGCCACTATATTTATACCTCGTCTGGTTAGAGAGGCCATTGAAATTACCAAATATGTGAACTTTAACCGGGAGGATGGGCTTCAACTGTCGAGAGCCTGGAATCCAGTGGTTCAACTGTGTCAAAACCGAAAAAGTACCGAAAAAAGTTCGCGAGTGGACACTGTGAGTTTCGTGTGTCGGGAACAGAATCGTGTTGTGAGTGACAATGGTAGTGGTACCGAACGTAAAAAACGAACAAAAAAGAGGGAAGAACGTTTTGTCTGCTCATAAACATCCAGCCGCAATGACTTCAGTTTATCCGTGGTCATGGTGCTTGTAACAGCACCGAAATATCTGGAACTCGAAACTAAAAGTACTTAGACATGGTAGGTAAATATCCTGTTATCAATATTATTAATACGAATAGTACACCTACATTTCGCCATATGTGTAAATGGCGAGATGGGGGCGAGCCTATTGCCATCAATTGGGCACAGATCCACACTCTGTAACTGCTACTGAGAAATTCCTAATGGAAAAACTCAATATCACTGGCCGATCTGGAATACGAACCCAGGTTCTCAGTTGCTCTTCTGCAAACCGCCTACGTGAGTTTGGATTGTGAAGATCCTCAATTGTGATGTGATTACCAAATCCGACATGATTTCCTCGGCTTACTCGCTTTCCAAGACCTTTGTTAAAAAAAATAACGTAAAATGAGAAGTTAGTCTGTTGGTGGCCGTGGCCCGTGTGTCATATTAAAAGGATTAAACTTTCACTGACTCTCGTTAAATGTAAGGCCCGTTGTCCTTGTCAAACAACCAGCAAAAATGCATCGGGGTTTTTTTTTTCGTGGTTATTTTTGTTTGGTTTTATTTATCGTTAATCATGCATAATGTATTAGTTGAAGGAAGTCTTGTATGAGTCATGTGAATACGTATTTATGAAGGGTGAACGCCAGTGAATATGACCTACTTTTTGTATCGGCATCGTAGATTTGCATGACTTCAAATTAAGGTGGAACCTTCTCGTTTTAACTCAAAATCAAAATATTTTATTACACATAGGCTTACATGAGCACTATAAAAGTGGACAAAAGGTGCACGGTTCATAGTCGTTTCCTTTAGAGAAGAACTGGCAAGAAACTCCATGCTTACTCTTTTATCTAAGTATCTTTATATCTTTTTAGATGTTTCGAATTGAGTCCGGACTATCAGATATCTTCTACTCATAAAAATATTACTATCTATAAAATATCTTTTGACTGCCTCTTTGGTCGGGTGGTCGCGCAGCATGAGATCCTGCATTCGATTTCCGAGTTGGACATTGTTGTTGGGTTTTTCCATCAGGAATGTCTCATTAGCAGCCCCTTTTGGGATTACAGGCGTGATGTTATATATGTTTTGAAATCTTAAATTCAGGTATTCCGCTGGCTCTATTTGCACTGGAGTATCTTTTGCAACGAAAGGAGTATCCTTATCAAAGGAAATATTTTTTGGAAACTTGTCCTTAAAAGACAAATACCAGTTACCAGAAAGTTAAATAAGTACCAGGGTAAACCCGTCAACGGGCACACGTTTTATAAATCTACAAGCTCATTTTTATTTTTAATAATTACAAAAGTTCGACCAAGTTATGCAGGCATAAGCATAGTCCGCCTGTAATGTTCTCACTGTTGAGACTGAGTGTAATCGACCACGCGGACCCAGGGTGGGTTGGTAGATGTCACTGCCTTCGAATTTTTGGTTCTAAGTCATGCCGGTTTCGTCACGATGTTTTCCTTCACCGTACACAAGCCTGTAGTTACCAGTAATCTGAAGATTATGTGAAGTGGAAGTGCGGATTCACCTAATACAAGCATCCCCTTGCTTAAAAGGTGACCTCCAAATCGTGTCTGTTAAAACTATGTAATTGAAATAAACATTTTATTTTTTATTTTATTTTTTATATTTGGCATAGTTTCATCCACACAGTAGACAATCTATAAGTTATGTGTTCGCTGACCTAATACATGTAAGTAGCTGTAGACTGATAACAATTATGTAGTTATCTGATAACGAATAGGTCATGACAATGATATCTAAATCACTGTCTGATTTGTCACTATTTTTGGGATGTAGGTAACGATCATAAATGAGAGAATTAGTTCCTATTGTTATAATATCAGGCCGGTCTGAACACTGAAAATTGTATTAATACCTAATTTATATACAGTTCATAAAAATGTATACGTATGAATTAGTGGTAAGATTATCCTATTTTTACAAAAGCAATGAAACTAAAACATCAGAACTCAAGCCAGTGTTAGAAATATTGCTTTTATTACATCAAAACCAATCGACGGAGGGCCTCTCTCGTCCGAACTCGGAAGTCGTTGATAAATTATTTCATTTAATCAACTCCCCAGCAACACCGGCGGCCATAAAGTCACCTCGCACCGGTCCCAAGACCTCACCAAACAATCTATACTAATATTATAAAGCTGAATAGTTTGTTTGATTGAACGCGCTAATCTCAGGAACTACTGGTTGAAATCGAAAAAATGTTATTGTGTTGGATAGTACTTTTTTTTTTTAAACGTTGGAATATAATTCCGATAGATCGACATAAACTTCGCCCCACACTAGGAATTTCTCCTGTATCGTGGGAGCGTTCACAAACATTTAAACTCGCAAACACAAATACCCAGACCCGGAATATTTGTTCTGTGTGGGGATCGAACCCGCGACACGCAGCGCAGGAAGGTTATAAGCTATATCATGTGACGCAGACGAAGTTGCGCGAGCCGGCTTTCATTAGAGGAAAGTCACCAAATATGAAATAGTATCTTAATATGGAATACCTTCATTTCTCTAAGACTATAAGTATGAAACGCAACACTCGACCATCTTCTGTTCCATTCGGTCTACTAACACGTACGTGGTGCAATAGACCGAATGGAACAGAAGATGGTCGAGTGTTGCGTTTCATACTTATAGTCTTAGAGAAATGAAGGTATTCCATATTAAGATACTATTTCATATTTGGTGACTTTCCTCTAATAATACTAAACTAAAATTGTATATTCTCTTTTGTTACCAGAAAACCTCCGCCTCCTCCTAAGAAAATCTTCGAATACTTGAACAAACACGTGGTGGGTCAGGAGTACGCTAAGAAGGTGCTGTCGGTGGCCGTGTACAACCACTACAAGAGGATCTATAACAATGTCACGAGTGGCGCGCCCGCTGATGCACATCATCCTTTACATCATACGCATAGAGGTGAGACTACAATACCACGATTGCTTTGGTCATAACAGCGCAGTTTTTCCAAAAAATAAGTTTTTTTTTTTTTATGTCAACTATTTCTCATAACTTGTTGACAGTTCTTGAACGCGGTTTGCATGTGCTGTCTTTAGTTTCATTGGTGTTATTTGCCTATACCTACCATACGAATTGTTATTACTTTATTGTCCGCTAAACGACACTCTTCTAAATGTTTTTTCAATTAGCTAGTTTTATGATTGTATCTTTGTTAAACCAAAAACAGTAGCTAAGTTAAAATTTCACGTCAATTTACTAGCTTTCAAAAACATGACAACCTAACGACGTAAAATTCAAACAAGCGTCGAAAATAGAACCTCATTTGGACTAGATCACCGTAAAGCGCGTCACGTTCGCAGGTGCTTTTAACTGAAAACTATTGTCGATAGCTGCACCGTGAAAGTGTGACGAATAGCCGAACAACGTGGCCATTACGCCTCAGTGGGCAGGTGACCTTATGACAGATTTTTTCTTAGAACAATCTGAGCCTGCCTCGTTACTATTTTCACGGTTTTGTTTGTTCTTTTTTTCGATAATATTCAAAAGAAAGTGAGCGGCATGCGAGATAAACCAAGTCTAAGTTAAACCCAGGTCTAACCACTTTTGTAATAAGGCCGATAGAGTCCAGCCAATCCCTCACGTTTAACTCAACCAACTGACGTTTGACCAATGTCAATCTGTCGGAATTATATTCCAGAGTAAGCACCCTGATAGGCAGTCGTTTTATGTAGAAAGTTATACTCAGCTGCATCCGGTCAGACTGGAAGCGGACCCCAGCTTAGTTTAGGCAGATCACATACTAATAATGATTTATATCTACAAATCCGTTTGGCTGTACCGAGAAAATGTGATCCATTCATAGCGGCCATTCGTGCTTATGCTACTCGTATAAGTATAGGTAAAAACAAAAACAAAAAAAAACAATGTCCCAATATCGACCTAGATATCTCGCAATGCGCCAATTAGCACAAAACAACTAACTCTTGATCTACAACGAATCAATAGCAAGCGTCAAGCGATAGTCAACTTCACGCTTTGACTTAGTGTAGCATTGTCGTTTGTCACCTCATCACCTGACTTGCGAAACGTGCAACGTGACCTGATGGCGCAATTATCTGGTACTAGCTCCTGCCCGCGGATGCGTCCGCGTGGAATATATAATAACCTAAAGCCTTCCTCGATAAATGGACTATCCAAAACTAAAAGATTTTTTTAATTCCAACCAGTAGTTCCTGAAATTAACGAGTTCAACTAAAAAACAAACTCTTTGTAATGTTAGTATAGATTGAATTGTGTTTGAACAGTTTTAAAGATAAACTAGCTAGAGGGGAGATGTGACCTGCTCGTTAGGAAAGGTTGAATATATTATTTTTAGTTGTCTTACATTTGACTTATCAAATATAGCTCGTTTTGCGCATCTGTGCAGGCGAGAAAATACAACACTAAAATAAATGTACCAAGTTTTACATACCAATACTTTTTTATTGGCAGCGATCCTTGAACTACAGACTTAATTTCGTGAGGAAATCAGCATACTCGACTACTCGTACCTTAGAACTATTTCTCTACGTCTACGCCATGTAAAGCCAAGTAGGCGGCATAAACACTTGGACACTTTTTTTTTTGGGGGTGGGAAATCATCAAATAACCCCTCCCGCTCTTGGGCAGAGCGAAAGGGAGTGTCAGACTTCTACTGACTAAAAACCACCCATGTTCCTTCTTAGCCCTATATGTCAAGGCCGCGGTATCTCTTACAACATCCCGCAGCCCTCTTACAACAATCCGCAGCCCACCCTAAATTACACTCTAACTGCCGCACTCAAAGACCTTTAATGATTAATTAGGCCATCACTTAGTAACGGTTTTGACAGTTTTGTCATACAAAAATATGTCAAATCATTACTAAGTGACGGCTTAAGTAATCATTAAAAGTCTCTGAGTGCGGCAGTTATTAACATAAACGTTGACACCTGGTTATACATTAACCACATGATGAAGAACACCTGGTGTCGATGATTTCGTGTGTACTTGGTTGGTTACTACGCTAACCGAGACCGGTCTATACGGCTGTAATTTTTAACCACAAACTAAACCATACTCTATATAATATTATCGTTGGTAATTAAACTCTGCAGTTCTTGTTTAAATTATTCTCTTTCCCTTCATCATGAACTCACAACCTACAATCACTAAAGGTTCTGTTGACAATTCTAGATCTCCTTCACTTAAGTCACGGCCAGAACACCGGCGGCGCTGAGGTGCTGGAACGTCAACATCATGAGCTGCGGCTTGACAAGAGCAATGTACTGTTGCTGGGACCCACTGGATGCGGTAAGTTATCTACATAACTGACATACATGGCATAGTATATTATTGTGCATAACCAGTCCAAAATATTCCCACTGCTGGGACTTCTGCATATATAATTCACTACGCGGGTCCAGTGAGGTTTAACAGATGCTACATGTCTTTAAATTTTTGGTTCTTGGACATTCCGGTTTCCTCACGATTTTTCATTCACCGATGTTTAGAGCAATGGTGATGCAATAAATAACCTGCACCTGCCTGGATTCAAACCCACGACTTACTGCTCATAACTAACTAAGTTTGAAATGAGACACGCAAGGTCTCTTTATAAAATTGATGATCACACGTTCACAGACCGACCGCAATATTTCTGAATAAAAACTTAAAATTCTACGAAATAATGCATACAAACCATACAAAGCGACAAAGCGTACTTTTATTTTGGGGTGTGGGAAGTCATCAAATAACCCTACCCGCTCTTGGGCAGGGCGAAAGGGAGTGTCAGACTTCTACTGACTAAAAACCACCCATTTTCCTTCTTAGCCCTTTATGTCGTAATCGCGGTATCTCTTCTCTCTCTTTGAGAGGGAATGGGCTATAATCTTCCACGCGGGCTCAGTGCGGATTGGTAGATGTCACATGTCTTCAAATGTTTGGTTCTAAGCCATGCCGGTTTCCTCACGATGTTTCCTTCACCGTTTTGAGAGCAGCGGTGATGAAATAAATTACACAAAGTAATGTGCCTGCTTGGGTTCGAACCCACGACCTAATGTTCGTAAGTCGGGGCCGCCACCACTGGGCCACCGCTGCTTTGCAGAGATACCTACCTGATAGTAAAACCATATTTTGCCAATTATGTTCAAGTCCCATGGAATAGAGGGCGAGCCAATTGCAATCAATCGGGCACAAATCCAGCCTCTGAAGCTGCTACAGAGATTCCTGGTGGAAGAACCCAATAACACTTTGCCCGAACCGGGAATCGAAGTCAGGACTTGATGCTCAGTAGTTGAGCTTGCGACCACTACACCACCGAGGCAGTAATACTATCTAACCAACATAATAACATCAAAATTGATTAGATAAATCAGTAGGAAACCAATAAAACGATTACCATAAAATTATGAACAAACATGACTCATGATTTTTGTCTTATTAATATAGATAAATATTAACATAGCACTCAGGTAGTCGAAATATGGAATTATTATCAGGCAATAATATACTAGTCATTGTTTACTTAAATGTTAAGGCGAATTGATCAGTGATACAATATTGAATTATATTTTTAAGGTAAATTCCCATATTGTAAGTCAATTTTTGCGAAAAAAAAAAATAACAAACAAATCGCACGGTTATATCTTGGTGTGGACAGGTGACCATTCGTTACTAGAGACTGACCAGTGCCAGCCTGTCTTACAAGTATTCAAAAACTGGCCAAGTGCAAGTCGGATTTGCACATGAATTTTTTTTTAGTTTCAGTTCCATGTATTGGAAGACCCCGCTTAATGTTTTTTTTTTTTATTTTTGTATAAAAATCGTAAAGCGCTTCACAGAATACATCTACCTACCAAGTTTTAACTGTGTAGGCTTAATAGTTTCCGAATAACGAATCTATAACGGTTCCGTTTTTTGCTATTCGGTTACGGGACCCTAAAAAGCGACGAGTACTTACCGAAAAACTAAACACAGAGGCGCTCCCTTACCCGGAGTATTCAAACTCAAACTCAAAGCATTTCTTTCAATTAAATCTTTAGGGCACTTTTGAATGTCAGAAGAACAATTCATAAAAACAAAACTACGAGTGCAATACGTCATTCCGAAAGCCACCACGCCGAACCACACGCCGCCGAATGCCCGCAACAACGAATACTGCGAGCACGAAAGCAAGCAGCGACGCACACCGCTGCTACAACGAATGCACTAGAGATTGGAAGCTGACCCAACAGTTGAGAAAAGGCTAGACAAGTGATGATAAAGTGATTATAGTAAATAGTATCATATCAGGATGCGCTCTGCAATGCTTGGCTCTCCTCGCTCACTGCATGTAGAATGCTCAAATTGGAACTGTGAAACACTAGAATATTTCCGATTAGGGAGCACCTCAATACGGACAAGGCCAAGCACAAAATTGTTTATTATTTCGGTTACCGTTAAACTGGATCCAAGGCCACTGTTTCATCACCTTACTCTTTAATTCCTTACCCATTCACTCGTGGGTGGGATGACCACAAACTCGACAACAGAATGCTAAACACACGAACTGTTTCGTATGCCGATAGCGTAAAGTGCAAATTAAAGGATTCTCATTAAGCTTGCGACCCAATGGTTATGTTGCAAAACTTTGAAGATAGGTTTGTTTCTGCCGTGTTTAGCTTTTGAGTAGCTTAGTTAGAGATTCTTATTGTTTTGTAATGGAATGTTTTTTGAGACGGGCTGTCAGTGGTTGAGAAATTACGTCGTCGGCTAGACTATTTTGTAACTAAGTTTGGTACAGAATTACTTAGTTCAGTCATAACTTTGTTAATTCGAATTATCATCGAATTGCTTTTCAGGAGATTTGCATATTTACCTATATTTTGCCTCGAGGTCCTCCATAATTTATAACTTGACATCCGAAGCATAAGGTAAATACTCTGTATTTGTACATCCGACCTGATGCTTGAGATGCCGAGAAAACCGACCAAGCACATCCATCCATTCACGGCATGTCATCTCTATAGACTTAGCAGTATTCAGAATTCATTGCGTGTCCTTTTATCGAACCCGTACTACTAGCCAAGAAAACGAGACGAATAAGATAAATCGATACAAAAGGGTCATCAGACAAGTTCGTTACACAAACAATAAATGAGTAAGCACTCTCCTTTGCAACAATTTCATAACGCGATCTCAACAGTTAACAAACTTACTAAATTATTCAACACACGTCCTGCCTCGCCGCAATTACACGAAATAATGAGCTTTCTGTATGACGGACGTGTGTTGCCTGTTTAAAAATCTTTTTTTTTTTAAAGTGGAATTAATATTTTTGGATCATGCCTGAGATGTAATTGCAAGGCATTTATATTTTAATTTTGTGTGGTTTAAAAAAAAACCGGTTAATGTTATTTTTGATTTCTTTATTAACTGGTATGTCATTGCATCTCCCATCTTTACCTAAAACTATTGCTAAATATTTCACTAAACTGCTCATTTAAATAAAAAAAATAGGTTCAAAAACTAAAACCCGACTACGAATAAAAACGCAGGCTAATAAAACCGCGATGTTAAAAGTATTAAACAAGAAAAATCGTCTAGTAAGTAGATAATTTGATAAATTATAGAGGACAGCCGTAGTCGCATGCCACTGATACCTGATGCTCCTTCATGGCGTTCTCATTGATACAGAAGTCAGCTGGTAGTTGCTATTAGCAAGGTGATTATCTTCCTTTATAGACTCTCCTCCTATGATTTGGGACTTAAATATAACTGGCGTAATGTTGTTATATGGCTTCTGGGGATAACATGTTCATCTGTCGGACGTGGCTAATATCCATCAGTTTACCAGCAAAACCAAAAAGTTCAAAAAATGCGTAGCAATCCTAATTTTCTTGTTGCTACAGGTAAAACTCTATTAGCACAAACGATAGCGCAATGCCTGGACGTGCCGTTCGCGATATGCGACTGCACGACGCTGACACAGGCCGGCTACGTCGGCGAGGACATCGAGAGTGTCATTGCTAAGTTGCTGCAGGACGCCAACTTCAAGTGAGTTTTAAATATTAACAAAAATGAGTGATCGCATCATTATTTCAGACGTCCATTGCTGGACATAGTTTGCCCTCCACCCAAGGGTCGCCACTTTGACCGATCCCGCGCTCCTCGCATCCAGCGGATCTCGGCTACCTTTACAAGGTCGCAAATCAAATCAAATCAAATCACTTTTATGTTCGCAACACTCGCAACACCACATCACATACTACACACACACACACACACACTTCAGGCAACACGTATCTAAGACAATATAATATTTGCAGAGCGTGTGTTGCACCATTCTGCACAATAGGCTTTGCTTTGTTTTCTGTGTTGGTTATTTTCGGAGTTTACCTGACATTACATTCTATCAAATCTTCCTCTATTAAATCCTCCTATCTTGAACTTCTAAACCTCCTACCTAGGCCTTTTGTTGTGGATGGGAAATCATTAAATAACCCCTCTCGCTGTGACCGGAATGGAAGGGATTGTCAGACTTCTAATTGGCTAAAACCTACCCATGTTTCTTCTTAGCCCTTTCTGTCGAGGCTGCGGTATCTCTTTCGAACCATCCACAGCCCCGACTACGCATCGAAAATTTATGGCCGCATCGCCACATCACGTATTAAACACAAGACACAAAACGTGGCGAGAATATACTACTTGCACAGTGAACATACAACATGCTGCACTTTAGGCATCGCAGTTTAGAACCCAAATTGTTTGTGTTTGCAGCGTTGAGCGAGCACAGACAGGCATCGTGTTCCTAGACGAAGTGGATAAGATCGGCGCAGTGCCGGGCATACACCAACTTAGAGATGTTGGAGGTAAGCATTTCACACGGTCATACTTACGGACGAACGCGCACGTGCAACGAAGCAAAGTCAGTCCTCTTATTTAACCGACTTCCAAAAATAAGGAGGTTTTCTATTCGTGTGTTTGTATTTTTTTTGTGGTTCATTTTCTGCTTTGTCGATATCAGTAGTTCGATAAAACATTTTAATTTGTAACATTTTCATGTATTTTTCCAGGCGAGGGCGTCCAACAGGGCATGCTAAAGATGTTGGAAGGCGCCGTGGTGTCGGTGCCGGAACGAAACTCGCGCAAGCTGCGCGGCGACGCCGTGCAGGTGGACACCACCAACATACTGTTCGTGGCCAGCGGCGCCTACAACGGACTGGACAGGTGAGGCACGGCCCGTACTGCGGGAGCGGCTCGCGGGCGCTGACGCTAACGCCTCGCTTGGCACAGGCTGGTGCAGCGCCGCAGCAACGAGAAGTACCTCGGGTTCGGCGCCTGGGACGCGGGCGCCGGCCGCCGCGCCGCCACGGCCGCCGCGCACAGCGACGCCAGCCCGCTGGACTGCGCGCGCGCCGAGAGCGACGAGCGCGACGCCTGGCTGCGCAAGGTGCAGGCCCGCGACCTCATCGACTTCGGCATGATACCGGTAACGTGACACGCTAACTTCGGCTGCTGCGTCTAAATCTAAAGTCATTTATTCAAATTAGGCTGATAATCAGCACTTTTTGAACGTCAAAATTTACTTTACTCTACTTATTTACAAGAGACAGTCCCCCAAAACGCCCACCCTTCGACACTTCCTAGTGTTTAGCTGGAAAGAAGAAGTGACGGAACAAACTCCCCAGCAACACATTCTGTCTGTAATGTTGGTTAGAAGAACCAGACTCGATACAATAGTAAGGTGTACGTTCATTTTAGAGTTACTACAGACACAAATCAATAATAAAAAATTATATAATTATAAACAATGTAAAAATAAAAAAATACATAACATATGTTATGTATTTTTTAGTAACAGTTAACAAATTTTTGTAATATAGGTAAGGCACAAATGTTAATATCAGTACTGTAACTATTCGTACCAAAGAGCATCTGGATGATTAAAAACCACTGTAAAAGAGAGTAATTAATGGAAGAGAAAAAATAAATAATAAAATTGAGAATAGTTAGAGACATCCACAACTTTGTACCGGCTAAGAGTTACCAGGGAAGCCGCATGCGCAGAAGCTAAAGCCAAACTTTTTTATCTTCGACGTGGTCCTTGATTTTATAATATGCTTTTTGAATAAGGACACGTTTAATGTAGTTTTTAAACTTTCCATCGGTCAGTTCTATAACTGACTTAGGCAACTTGTTATAAAAGCGTATACTGTTTATAAGAAAAGACTTGCTAGTTTTCGTTAATCTGAATTTGGGTATTACTATTTCGTGTTTACTGCGAGTATTTAAATTATAAAAGTCGCTTCTAGTTTTAAAAAGCCCTCGGTTTTTGCGGACATACAAAATACATTCTAGAATATAAAGTGAAGGCAGAGTCAGGATATCAATCTCTTTAAATTTTTATCTGAGAGACTCGCGAGGGCCCATCTTATAGTGTTTTAGTAGTTTCGTAGTGTATTTTGAATCGATAGTAATCCCTAAGAATACCGTTTCCGCTATAACTTCAAGTTTTTTGCCGTCAAGAGTCAAATTTAGGTCACGTTGTGGTACATTTGGTAAAGAGAACTTTAGACATTTTGTTTTGTTCGCATTTAGTAAAATATTGTTAGCTGCAAACCATTTGAGAGAACAGTTAGACTTTCGTTGACCAGTAAGACATCCGTATCTTTCCTATCTATTTTAAAGATTTGTGAAGTATCATCAGCAAACAGAATTATATCCGAGAATTTGGCCATCATATATGGGAGATCATTAATAGAGAGAATCGAACCTTGGGGCACGCCCATCTTGACTAGTGACCCGGAGGACGTCGCCCCATTAACATTTACTTTTTGCTGCCTGTTCGATAAATAGGACGGCACAAGATCAGCAGCCTGACCACGAATTCCGTAGTGGTGTAATTTACGGATCAATGTGTTGTGGTCGACGCAGTCGAACGCTTTTGAGAGATCACAGAAAATGCCAATGGCATCCTTGGACTTCTCCCAAGATTCTAAAATGTGACTGATAAGTTTTACTCCCGCGTCCGTTGTCGACCTACCCTTCGTGAAACCGAACTGCTGACTATGCAGAATCCCATTTGAATTGAAGTGAGACAACATCTGGTCCAGCATGATTTTTCATAGATTTTACTCATTGCTGGAAGCACGGATATAGGTCTATAATTAGAGGGGTCACTCTTACAGCCTAATTTGAAAATTGATACTACAAAAAATCAAAATCAATCAATCAAAATCATTTATTTCAAGTTGGCCAGTTACAGGCTCTTTTGAATAGTCGAACAAATACTAAATTTTAATAAGCTAATAAACTAAGCTACAGTCCCACTCACAAGGCATAATAACTGTCAGTGTACTGTAGTTGCCGATTCCAAAGCGTTGGTCTCATGAGAAGAATGGCAAGAAACTTCATGGATACTCTTTTAAATCATAATATTGTTACAAAACTTTGGTTACATCATTCATATCGAGATTTGTATATTATCATGTGAGAACGATGTAGCACTTCTTCTTCTTCTACTTTCCTATGATTCATTAAGTCGGGAAACTTGCCACTGTCCAAACATTGATTGAATATGCCTGTTATGATAGGAGCAATTGAGTCAATAATATCTCCAAGAACAAACCGTCACCACTAAGTTCGCTGAATTTTTCAGCATTAGTAATCTAGTACGAGTAACTTCAGCACCGTTTATAACTTTATTTCATTATTTATTCTGACTATCAATTTCTCAAAACTATTGCCACATGGCTGTTACGTCCATAATCATTTTTGCCAATCCGCTTTCAACGTCAAGCATTTTAACCATAATGGTTGGTCCTTCGAGCCGGATCAATTGATAAAACATAACAATCCACTTATCAACTCTTAATTGTTTTATTTTACAGGAGTTCGTCGGCAGATTCCCAGTGCTAGTACCTTTCCATAGTCTCAATCAAGACCTGCTCGTACGGATACTAACAGAACCTAAAAATGCTATGGTAAGTTAAGAATAGTTTGACAGAAGACACAATTAATGCATACTTATTACAGTTTTAATTGTTGTAAACGCACCCACGATACAGGAGAAATTCCTAGTGTGGTGGCAACGTTTCTTAGATAAAAAAATGTCCTAAAAAGCTACAAATGTAATGTGCAATTTTCTCACACTAAACATCAACACAATTCATTCTTTTTTTTTTTTATTCAATAAAAAATATTTTCCACATTTCAATAAAAAATATTTTCCACTTCTTGAAACTCACACAGTGTAATACTATTACCCAGCGTATCAACCTACGTAGAAAAGACATCGGTTTCCTTCAGTTCCCCTAGATTTCAGACCAAAGAATGGGTGACTGGCCGCGTTCATTCGTTCGGCAGACCCGATCGCGTGTTCAAAATTGTCTCAAGCAAAGAGTTTTCGATTAGTTCTGACATATTTCTCAGCCACGCTACGTTATTCCAGGTATCTCAATACAAGCTCCTGTTCGCGATGGACAAGTGCGAGCTGTCGTTCAGCGACGCCGCGCTGAAGGCCGTGGCCGCGCTCGCCATGGAACGCAAGACCGGCGCCAGGGGACTCAGGGCTATCATGGTAACTTTATTATAACGTTATCACTCTGGGATGGCCGTAAACTACGGCGTATTTTTTTTAAGTTGATTTTTCGTATCGCCAAGCGTAAAAACTACAAAACTGATTTTAATGAATTTGTATGTTACCAATTGAAAAATACAAACAGGATATCTGGATCTGGACCCGCAATCGAAAATTTGGGACGGAAAAAGTTTGCATGGCGTAGGTCATTACAAAATAAGACCACGTAACCACGTCTTCATAAAATATATTACATTACAATGATATACAGATGGGTGTGGATAGGTTTATGGTAGACAATATTTCCTTAAGCTCCTTGTGGGATGCACAGTACTGCCCTGTTAGCTGGCGTGGCGCTGACGCAGCGAGGTGGCACGGCTGCAGGTCGGCCGGACACCTGTGGGAACTAGCAGATGTGCAGCCGTAACTTGGCGGGTGTTCCTCCAACCGGAACTTGGGGGTTAGCTGTAATGGACCTTGGAACATGACGTCCAGCGACATCAAAAGCCAAGCAAAGCGAGCACCAGTGCGTAATGAAAGTGTTGGTGGGTTGTCACAATCAGACGGAGTTTACAAAAGGAGATGAGTGTAAAAAGGCATGATAGCACATTTTGATGTGTCATTGTAACACTCAGTCAAAATAAGTTTAAGGCGATTAGGTTACCTGCATTGCACGGACGCGTTGCACCGGGGAATCATTCCGCTGCCGCGGCAAATTGCTGCGCGGCGGACAGACCTCCGGTGCGATCTCATGGCGACATGGAGACAGCGACTGTCGCAACCCCGTGCAGGGCACGCCACGATAGTGGCGGTAAGTCCCCTCTTTGAGGAGTGGCTGGAGAGCCCTCACCTTCCGTCTGACGCAAGCCCTCACCGGACACGATTGTTTCGGGAGATACCTGCACCTGCACAGGCGGGAGGTAACGCCCGGACGCCATCACTGAGAGGATTGGCCGGAGGTCACGGTGGAGCCCCGCGCATGCTCCGGCCCGAGGAGGTATGGGACGCCTAGCCTTCATTTGCGTAGCTGTGATGCTAACGAAGGTGGTGGCCCCCAGGCCACGTAACGGCTTCCGATCACTGTAGGCGCGGGCATGTGGACGGTGAGTGATAGGCTAACTCGCCGTCCGTCCGTCTTATGACGACGACAGGCCGTGTCGACGGCGCGTTCATGTTCCGCGCGCGCCTCAAAGGGACATCAACAACATGGAAGGGGCTCGCAAGGGCTGACGCCCGTAAATACCACGGCCTCGACATAAGGCTAAGAAGGCGCATGGGTGGTTTTTGGTCAGTAGAAGTTTGACACTCCCTTTCCCATTCGCTCCAAAGGGTTATTTGATGATTTCCCAACCTCCCCAAAAAAAACCCATTAGGTTTAAATACATGAATTAGCGTAACATAAAGTCAAAGAGTTAGTCTGTTCAAAACTTCCCAAGTATGGGGGTTATGACGACACAGAAATAAACTGCACGATTGCGGAGAAATATTTGAACTCCTTATACATTAGGGCCGAATGTTGACGAGAGGTCAGCGCACGTGTGCGCCGGACAGCGAAGTTGCGATGTGCCGCGGCACGCACCCACGTGGTGCTGACGTCACCGCGCGGCTCCAACGGGCCATCGCTCCGCACTCACAGGTAGGGATGCGCGCTCGATGTGCCGCGGCACGCACCCACGTGGTGCTGACGTCACCGCGCGGCTCCAACGGGCCATCGCTCCGCACTCACAGGTAGGGATGCGCGCTCGATGTGCCGCGGCACGCACCCACGTGGTGCTGACGTCACCGCGCGGCTCCAACGGGCCATCGCTCCGCACTCACAGGTAGGGATGCGCGCTCGATGTGCCGCGGCACGCACCCACGTGGTGCTGACGTCACCGCGCGGCTCCAACGGGCCATCGCTCCGCACTCACAGGTAGGGATGCGCGCTCGATGTGCCGCGGCACGCACCCACGTGGTGCTGACGTCACCGCGCGGCTCCAACGGGCCATCGCTCCGCACTCACAGGTAGGGATGCGCGCTCGATGTGCCGCGGCACGCACCCACGTGGTGCTGACGTCACCGCGCGGCTCCAACGGGCCATCGCTCCGCACTCACAGGTAGGGATGCGCGCTCGATGTGCCGCGGCACGCACCCACGTGGTGCTGACGTCACCGCGCGGCTCCAACGGGCCATCGCTCCGCACTCACAGGTAGGGATGCGCGCTCGATGTGCCGCGGCACGCACCCACGTGGTGCTGACGTCACCGCGCGGCTCCAACGGGCCATCGCTCCGCACTCACAGGTAGGGATGCGCGCTCGATGTGCCGCGGCACGCACCCACGTGGTGCTGACGTCACCGCGCGGCTCCAACGGGCCATCGCTCCGCACTCACAGGTAGGGATGCGCGCTCGATGTGCCGCGGCACGCACCCACGTGGTGCTGACGTCACCGCGCGGCTCCAACGGGCCATCGCTCCGCACTCACAGGTAGGGATGCGCGCTCGATGTGCCGCGGCACGCACCCACGTGGTGCTGACGTCACCGCGCGGCTCCAACGGGCCATCGCTCCGCACTCACAGGTAGGGATGCGCGCTCGATGTGCCGCGGCACGCACCGATTAAGTTAAAATGTATTTCTTTGACCTAAACACGGACATATATCGTAAATAAATGAATTTTGGGTATGGTGGGTCACTTAAGGGAGCCTAACAGTATTTTTTGCAAGTTTTGCAATCTGTACCGTGTGATATATGAAATGAAAAGGCTTATTGTGAGGATCTCAAATACACGCTTTTGCAAAAAAAAACGGGCACCTAAGGAAATTTATGTTCTAAGGTCGATTTGAGTTAATTAAATGAAATTTATTTCTTTGACGTAGTCTGTATACCTACTTATAATCGTGTAAATTAATGCGCGTGAAGTGAGTGTTCGGGCAATTAAAAGAAAAAAAAACGATGGATTCTTTAAAACCGATGTACACGCCCAAACAATAAGAAGTGGTCGGCAATAAACACAAGATTTTTTTTTTACTTTTTTAAATTAAATAATGTTACAAATGTAAAAACCTAATAACGAGTGTGACCTCCTCTTGCCAAAATCACAGCTTGAATCCTGGGCATGCTTTCCACGATGTTTTTAATAACGTTTTGAGGAATACGTTACCACTCTTCTGCAATTACTCTTTTTAGCTCCCTGATGTTTTGTGGAGCAGGTTGCACTGATCTTACCCGTCTCTTTAGAACATCTCAGACATGCTCAATTGGATTGAGGTCAGGACTTCGAGCTGGCCAATCTAAACGACGGATCCCAACTTCTTGCATGTACGCTTCCACGACGCCAGAACGGTGCGGGCGAGCATTGTCGTCCATAAAAATGGAATCTTCCCCAAGTGCAGTCAATGTGGGTTGTGCATATGGAATTAGGACTTCCATTATGTACCGGTGTGCATTTAATGTTCCATTTTCTATGAAAACTAACTCCGTACGCTCCGTCGAATTAATTGCTGCCCAAAACATAACGGAGCCTCCGCCATAAGGAGTGATTTCTTCAAAACACACTTCCGCATAGCGTTCCCGTGGTCTTCGCAGCACTCGCCGGCGTCGGTCTTCTCCACACAAAGAGATTCTAGCTTCATCAGAAAACAATACTTTATTCTAGTCCTCCAGAGTCCATGAAGCACAATTCCGAGCAAACTGAAGTCGAGCAACACGGTGCTCACGGAGTAATTTAGGGCCCCGAGCTGGGCGGTAACTCCTGATATTGGCAGCCAAAAGCCTCCTCCTCACCGTCCACAAGCTAACTTCTACTCCTCTTACTTCATCAAGGCTCTTCTTCAGGTCCACACTTGACGCCTTACGATTCCGCAACGCCTGACTCACCAAAAAGCGGTCGTCTCTTGGTTTTGTGCATCGTTTTCTTCCCGAACGGGGTCTTCTTTTAACCGAACCGGTTTCTTGATACCGTTGCCAAGTCCTCTGGACAGTTGAACGACTCACATTTAGCCGCTGAGACACGTAAGTTTGCGAACAACCTTCTTCAAGTACGGCTATAATTTTACCGGCCCTTATCGCTTTATCACTCATATCAAAAAGTGGTATTTAATGTAAAAAGAAAGATTAAATTGTTTAATTTGCAAAAATATCCAAAAAGTTTTAAAATATCGCAATCAGTTAAAAATAGTTTCACCAATTCGCGCCATTAGTAAAGCAATTTTAGATTATTCCACAATATTCATTCTTTTTCTTTTATTAATTTTAAATTTTAAATTTGGAACGTAAAGAATCATGCCAGGATGCTTCAAATAACATGCCAATACATCGTCAAATTAATAAAACCTATTTCTTGTTCTTCTTCATTGAAGTAGAGAAAAAAATCTAAAGTGCCCGTTTTTTTTTGCAAAAGAGTTTATTTTTTTTTAATAATTTTAATATAAACACCTAAGATATTTAAGAAAAATTGACCATTCCCCGCCCCGCTTATCCGACACTACTAAGCCTAAAATTTGAAAAAAAAAAAACAGAAATTCTTTCTTTTAAATTAGTTCAACACTTAGATGAGTAGATTACACGAAAACCTATAAGAAGCCTATAGTGCTAAAATAACATGGAAGATCTCTAATTATCTACTACAATGGTACGGAACCCTTTGTTTTTTGTGGGATGGAAAATCATCAAATGACTCCTCCCGCTCTGGGCAGAGCGGTAGGGAGTGTCAGACTTCTACTTACTAAAAACCACCCATGTTCCTTCTTAGCCCTTGTGCCGAAGCCGTGGTATCTCTTTATATCGTAATATTTCTTACGTTTTGCCACAAAATACACAAAACGGTTTCATTTTCAACATATTCGGACGTGTTTTTTTACAAGTTCATAAGAAAATCTGACGCATGGGATATGCGTCATTTTTTTTGCAGTAGACGATTTTTTACAGTTCAATATGATGCCAATCGGAGTACTATTACTTTTTATTTACTTCCTTCCGTAACCTACCAATCCTACACCCAACGAGCGCGTCAGCTGACGTTTGGTTAACTTATTAGGCATTTAAGATACATTAAAGAAGATGGCATTTGATTGAGTTTTCACAGCACTTGAGTCGATTATGTCTAACGTTATGTCTCTCACACAGGAAAACCTCTTGCTGGAAGTAATGTTCGAGATCCCCGGGTCAGACATCGCGACGGTGCACATCCACGAAGGCTGCGTCGCCAACGCCGAACCTCCGCAGACATCGCGACGTCGCGAACACACTGACGCCCGCGCGCCTGCACATGACCTGGACGACTGGCCCTCGGTGCGCCTGCACAATTGTACGTAGCTAGTGTAGTTACATGTGTAGCACATACAGACATCACACGCCTGCACACGACCTGGACGACTGGCCCTCGGTGCGCCTGCACAATTGTACGTAGCTAGTGTAGTTACATGTGTAGCACATACAGACATCACACGCCTGCACACGACCTGGACGACTGGCCCTCGGTGCGCCTGCACAATTGTACGTAGCTAGTGTAGTTACATGTGTAGCACATACAGACATCACACGCCTGCACACGACCTGGACGACTGGCCCTCGGTGCGCCTGCACAATTGTACGTAGCTAGTGTAGTTACATGTGTAGCACATACAGACATCACACGCCTGCACACGACCTGGACGACTGGCCCTCGGTGCGCCTGCACAATTGTACGTAGCTAGTGTAGTTACATGTGTAGCACATACAGACATCACACGCCTGCACACGACCTGGACGACTGGCCCTCGGTGCGCCTGCACAATTGTACGTAGCTAGTGTAGTTACATGTGTAGCACATACAGACATCACACGCCTGCACACGACCTGGACGACTGGCCCTCGGTGCGCCTGCACAATTGTACGTAGCTAGTGTAGTTACATGTGTAGCACATACAGACATCACACGCCTGCACACGACCTGGACGACTGGCCCTCGGTGCGCCTGCACAATTGTACGTAGCTAGTGTAGTTACATGTGTAGCACATACAGACATCACACGCCTGCACAATTGTACGTAGCTAGTATAGTTACATGTGTAGCACATACAGACATCACACGCCTGCACACGACCTGGACGACTGGCCCTCGGTGCGCCTGCACAATTGTACGTAGCTAGTGTAGTTACATGTGTAGCACATACAGACATCACACGCCTGCACACGACCTGGACGACTGGCCCTCGGTGCGCCTGCACAATTGTACGTAGCTAGTGTAGTTACATGTGTAGCACATACAGACATCACACGCCTGCACACGACCTGGACGACTGGCCCTCGGTGCGCCTGCACAATTGTACGTAGCTAGTGTAGTTACATGTGTAGCACATACAGACATCACACGCCTGCACACGACCTGGACGACTGGCCCTCGGTGCGCCTGCACAATTGTACGTAGCTAGTGTAGTTACATGTGTAGCACATACAGACATCACACGCCTGCACACGACCTGGACGACTGGCCCTCGGTGCGCCTGCACAATTGTACGTAGCTAGTGTAGTTACATGTGTAGCACATACAGACATCACACGCCTGCACACGACCTGGACGACTGGCCCTCGGTGCGCCTGCACAATTGTACGTAGCTAGTGTAGTTACATGTGTAGCACATACAGACATCACACGCCTGCACACGACCTGGACGACTGGCCCTCGGTGCGCCTGCACAATTGTACGTAGCTAGTGTAGTTACATGTGTAGCACATACAGACATCACACGCCTGCACACGACCTGGACGACTGGCCCTCGGTGCGCCTGCACAATTGTACGTAGCTAGTGTAGTTACATGTGTAGCACATACAGACATCACACGCCTGCACACGACCTGGACGACTGGCCCTCGGTGCGCCTACACAATTGTACGTAGCTAGTGTAGTTACATGTGTAGCACATACAGACATCACACGCCTGCACACGACCTGGACGACTGGCCCTCGGTGCGCCTGCACAATTGTACGTAGCTAGTGTAGTTACATGTGTAGCACATACAGACATCACACGCCTGCACACGACCTGGACGACTGGCCCTCGGTGCGCCTGCACAATTGTAAGTAGCTAGTGTAGTTACATGTGTAGCACATACAGACATCACACGCCTGCACACGACCTGGACGACTGGCCCTCGGTGCGCCTGCACAATTGTACGTAGCTAGTGTAGTTACATGTGTAGCACATACAGACATCACACGCCTGCACACGACCTGGACGACTGGCCCTCGGTGCGCCTGCACAATTGTACGTAGCTAGTGTAGTTACATGTGTAGCACATACAGACATCACACGCCTGCACACGACCTGGACGACTGGCCCTCGGTGCGCCTGCACAATTGTACGTAGCTAGTGTAGTTACATGTGTAGCACATACAGACATCACACGCCTGCACACGACCTGGACGACTGGCCCTCGGTGCGCCTGCACAATTGTACGTAGCTAGTGTAGTTACATGTGTAGCACATACAGACATCACACGCCTGCACACGACCTGGACGACTGGCCCTCGGTGCGCCTGCACAATTGTACGTAGCTAGTGTAGTTACATGTGTAGCACATACAGACATCACACGCCTGCACACGACCTGGACGACTGGCCCTCGGTGCGCCTGCACAATTGTACGTAGCTAGTGTAGTTACATGTGTAGCAGATACAGATATCACGGCGCCTGCACCAGGTCGGGTAAACTGTTATTGGGTTTCCAATAAGAAATTGATCAGCAGTAACCACGGAGTCTGAATTTGTCCGTCAGCTGGCGATCTTCCTCCGCCATCCACGCAGCTAATTGTTGTGTTCATACTTTTAATCATATAAACAATCGTCCAGTAAAATGTTATCCGTCTTACTATAACTTTATTTAATGTGTTTTTTACAAGTTCATGCAAGCCGCTGACGCATATTGCCCCCTCCACCATGCAGCTGACGATTTTTGTCAGTTCAGTATGATGTCATCTATTTATTATAGTTTTAGCCGGCTTACTCTTACTTTTTTTACTGCACATCTCACTTATTAGTCATTCGAGATGTATTGAAAAAGATTGTATTTGACCGGCTTAAAAACAATACCTGAACTGTGATATCTAACTAACCCATACGTTACGTATGGCCCAATTAATTGTCAGTTATTTTTGTTACTTCTCTGGGTACTATAAAATAGTAATATCAACAAATAGTATTTTTTATTTGAATTATTTTCCAGAATGTTGTTTCTACTGCGGTGTGGCCAAGATAGCAAAACGGGTGTTAGGTGTGTGGGTTTTCATTTCCTTATTTACTTTCTTCTTTATTTTGAAACGTTGCGAAATTATTTTATAGAAAGAAATACATGTCATTTACAAGCTTTTCATTTTTATGAGTTACCGGCCATACCCAATTTCAGGCAAAGCTAGTTTGTCAGTATACATGAACTCAAACACAGCAATGACACCTCACCCGGATGTAATGCACCGCGGCACCGCTCGCGCGTGGTTGCTCACGGTTCCTTCTAATCTAACCAATTTAAACGGTTTGCTCTTTGATTGTTATCTTGCAATGAGTCCTAGTTTGGTCTGAAATAGAGTTCGGACGGTATATCTATATATCCCTTCTCGTTGGCCTGAATTGTACTTATGTATATTTGATCTTATTTCTTATTGTTTGCAGAGGATCAAAACAGCAGCAACGCAACCACCTGTCACTCATTCGTGTGTGCTGTGAGCGCTAACAAGTATGGTGGTTACAACGAACTAACTCGTCAAGTGCTAGTGATGTTCCCTCGACTATAAATAATACGTCTGACTGTATACGTAGTAATTCATATTCGATGTACTAAGAACCATTAATTACGCTCACGAATACAATCAGTTACTGAAAATGTGAAAACAAAAGCGGTTTTTAATGTTGGAAAATGAACAAAAATTTAAAAAAAGTGTTTTATTCTAGTGCTTTTTGTGAAATTTTACTTTTGGTGTTCAGGAGTCCTGTTTTAAGAGTTAGTATGCCTAACATCATATTTGAGGAGTTTACGGTTACTTATTTTACGGATTGCTGGGTTTACTAAATGATTTTTTTAATTTACCGTCCGTAAATCTAGTATGTTCCGTTCTGCTTTGTGGCAATGATAAGGCATTAGTAGATACTTGATGTTATACAAATGTAGTTTTTAATAAAATAGATGTGTCCTAGAAAAGCATTTGGTTTTAATGGCCAAGTTAAATTGTAAATGATAAACTACTATTTTATAACGATAAGTTAACAAATTGTTATTAGGACTCCTGAGTAAGCATAGTTCCAGCTAGCGTTTCATGTAAAACGGAACGGTTTAAACTGAAACTTTACAATACGATTAATAAAAAAAACTTGATAGAACCCCCAAAATTCGAGAACATGGAAAAACAATAATTGTATTTGTAAGTTTTTGTTTAAACCTTTCAGGCCACACTGGTCTTACTATTAGTTCCTTATTTTAGTTTATGTTGAAGAAAAATTTATAAAAAAATGTTGTATCGTCCACAACCACCATACAACATACTCTTGTGATGTAAATTACTGTAAATAGTAATAAATAATAATGATAAATAGAAAACTTTTATTATTAAGGTTTATTAAAAATAGGGTTCATTATCGTACATCCCAGATAAGTTGTAAGTACGAAAAGTCACACACAGATGTTGGTAGTTTAAAAATAGATTGTTTTCATTTCGGCCGGCAACACTGGTAAGGAATGACGTTTTGACATTTTGTTAATTATTATACATTATTATTTTTTTATTTATAAATGGAACGTTGTGGTGTGATTATAGTAAAAGTGTGAATATTTTTCGTTAAAGAACCTCCAAAAAGATGTGTCTAATATAATTCTGGACTTGTGATAGGATAAATTTTATGGCATGTTGATATAATCACATTGCAACTCAAGTAAAATAGTATAAGCCTATTTTCAATTTAAAATATAAAGAAAACCAAATTCTGATTGTTTTATTTAAAAACTTTATAGCCATTTTTGCAGGAGAAAATCCTACCTACCTTCATTATCACCAAAACAATAAGTAGATAACAAAATAACTTTCACACACATTACATACTTACATACAATAGAGTAGTTGACAAAAATAGATTTCCAAAAAATATTGGGCACATTTTTTCGTTTTGCATGTAAACCAAAAATGAAGACGATACAGTGCTTCGAACACTCATGTGACGTCACATCGCACTACATTTTTTACCACGTAGTGACGTCAAAAGCCCCCACTCATGATCTTTGACGCGTTTTATTTTCGTCAATTTTGATTCATTTGAGAAAACAAATAAAAACCGGCCAAGTGCGAGTCAGACTCGCCCATGAAGGGTTCCGTAGCAGCAAGTAACATAATTTTTATAATTGAGTTGATTGAATGAACGGTAAATTGCGATTTACGATTTATGACGTATTAAAAAAAAATACTAGATCTCGTTCAAACCAATTTTGGTTGGTAGTTTTTGTTGAGATCTACATTATATATTTTTTTAGAATTGTCACTCTCTTACTTTAAAAGTTAGAGGGGGGGGCACACATTTTACCACTTTGGATGTGTCTATCTTTGAAACGATTGACTTTGAGAAAAAAATATTTTTAGAACCTCAATGTCATTTTTGAAGACCTATCCATAGATACCCCAGGTAGCATTTCGACGTGATTATGACGTCCATTCGCAGTCATTTTCGACGTAACTGACGTCATTTTATGACGTCACACGTCCCTGGAATATGACGTACATATGTCACAGCCTCACGACGTCATTTTATGACGTATAGGCTGGTCACCTCAGGACTAATATATGACGTAACGTAGACGTCATTAATAACGGCATTAAGACGTCATATAGTGACGTACTGTGGACGTAATTAATAACGGCACTAAGACGTCTTAAAGTGACCCACTGTGGACGTCATTAATAACGGCATTAGGACGTCATATAGTGGCCTACTGTGGACGTCATTAATAACGGCACTAAGACGTCATAAGTGACCTAGTGTGGACGTCATTAATAACGGCATTAAGACGTCACTAATAACGGCATTAAGACGTCATATAGTGGCCTACTGTGGACGTCATTAATAACGGCACTAAGACGTCATATAGTGACCTACTGTGGACGTCATTGATAATGGCATTATGACGTCATATAGTGATCTACTGTGGACGTCATTAATAACGGCATAAAGACGTTATCTCATCACTAAAGTATGACGCAACTTAGACAACGTCATTAAGGACATACCTTGGTAAACAATTGTCTACCAAGGTACGTCCTTATAAGACGTTTTAATGTCATGATTAATGACGGCCACCAGTAGGTTTTATATTGGTCCTGAGATGACGTGTTGAAGTGTCTAAGTTGCGTCATACTTTAGTGATGAGATGATGCCTTGAAGCTGCAAAAAAATATAACTACTTATTAGTCATTTAAAAGCCTACAGTGCATATAAAATGAATATGGATAGGTACCATGAAATAAAAAACTTTTCATTTTCTACAAAAATCACTATCAATTTATTATTTAATCATGGTAATAGCGACGTTGAAGTTTGTGCAATTTTGAACTAATACCACATAACACAATCATTAGTTGCCTAGATAGAGTAGGTAAGTACCTACCAAAAACAATTTAGAGGTTTTCTACTCAAAATTAAACACTATATTACCAAAACACTGTTAAGACTTAAACAAAAATGTAATCCTTTGTGGTGATTTCAACATTAATATTTTAAAACAAGATATCTCTTGAATTTACTAGTCTCATAATGAAGTACAATCTATGTTTACAAATTAATGAACCGATAATGTATCGATAATTTTGCACATAATATTTCACGAAAGGGTACTCATAGGGTCCTTGATATACATAATATGTCGGATCACACCGCACAAACTTTAAAACTTCCAGTAAAAAAGACATGTTTAATTAAAAGTTGGAATATAAAGGTGCATAACTTTATTAAATTTGATGAAATTCAAAGACTGTTTGAAATCAATTCCTTTTTCTGATATCTACCTCATTAAAGACCCTAATGTAGCATACAAAAACTTTTTCGAACTATTCCAATTATTTTATAATCTAGGTTTTCCGGTTACGTTCAAAAAAAGAAAATTATTAATGAATCCAAATTGGCTAACTCTTGGTAATAGACGGTGTAGCCAAATAATAAAAAGACTCATGTTGTGGCACCATAGATTAAATCCATCTCAGGTAAATGTGACGAAACTTAAAAGTTATTCAAACAGACTTAAGAAAATTATCAAATTGACACTAATTGACACAAAGAATTATTATAAAATAGAGACATATATAATAAATCGAAAATGGAAATAGAAGCGTATTCTTACCTAAAAAATAGAACACAACGTACAGAAATAAAACATTTCTAAAGAACGAAAAATGCCTTATGGATTGCCCTAAGGCAGTGTGCTAGGGCCTTTATTATTCCTTAAATATATAAATGACTTTCCTCAGAATATACCCTATCCCGTGACATTGTTTGCCTATGAGAGTACTATCATTGTTAAACTTGACAAAAATAATAAAGACTGAAGCTGACACAATCAATGCTTTACAACAAGCCGTTAACTGGTTAGAACATAACAACTTAATAATTATAAATTTGAAGAAAACAAAAATTATGAATTTTCGTCAAAGAGTAGCCAATGCAAAACGAAATGTAAGCTACAGTGCTGGGGACGTAACTTGGCAAGGTTTTAGCGTAGTGGGGGTAAGTTCGCGCATCGGGAACAAAAAAGCAGGCGCGATCGGAATGTAGACGCGGCGCGGGAGACAGGGGTCGACTAACGGAATGTAGGGACGCGGTGCGGGAGGCAGGGGTCGACTGACGGAATGTAGACGCGGTGCGGGAGGCAGGGGTCGACTGACGGAATGTAGACGCGGTGCGGAAGGCAGGGGTCGACTGACGGAATGTAGACGCGTTGCGGGAGGCAGGGGTCGACTGACGCGACCAATCGGGCGCTCGGATCGGCGCTACCTATACCTAGCGTCCCACTTGATACCAAAGAGACCTAGAATTCGAGTTCTGCGCATCTAACGACTCTTGCCAATTTACGTGCCCATAACTGTATAATAATGAAAAATTTGAAGTTACAAATACAAAATTTTTAGGGTTAACAATGAACAATCAACTAAATTGTAAACAGCATACTTCAATGTTAATCAACAAAATTAGTAAGTTTGCTTTTGCTTTGTATAAATTAAAGAAAGTAGTCAATCAAGCAGCGGCAATCACTGCATAGTATGGATATGAATTTAGTATCGCAAGGTTTTTTTTTTTTTTTAAATGGATATACAGTTTATAATGCGTGAAGCAGTGGAATACTTACATAGCTATGATCATTTTCATTTGGAATTAGGACACATTTAGTGAGTACAACATCCACAGCTAGGGTTTTTAAATCAGAGAATTCTTTAACTTTGAAAATGTCGATAGTGACCGAGCTAAATGGGTAATCAAAGAATGATTCATAACATAAAAACTCACACCCGTAAAAAAACAGCCTGCCCTCTGAGTTTTTTAACACATTCAATATTTTAAAAACTTTTCTATTTTTAGTAAGACAGTAACAATCAGCCTTACGATATGCCTCAACACATAAAGTTAACCCATTAAAATTAACTTTTTTATAGCACTTATACGCACTTTCGTTAGGAACAGGCCCTGAATAATAAGAATAATAGTACGAAACCGGTTTTTTATCAGAGAAGAGGCCGTCGAACTGGGAACAATCTATTTCTATTAATCTTTTGACAATTTGTTGCAGAGGTTTATTAGGTGACCTCACCAAGTTTTTTAATGCACCTAAATAATTTTCAAAGGGAAACGCCGAAAACTCATCAAGAGCTCCAAGCACGCGTACATCATCACATATATGACATAACATATGTACGTTATATACTAGAAACTCGAGTCCATATATTACTTTTGCATTTTTTATGAACATCGTCAACAACTCGTGAGCCAGGTCTACACCCACGTTATTCATATGTTTAATTGAACATAGAATAGTAATAGCACAATTAAATAGCAAAAAGTTTTCATAAAGAGATTTTGGCAAAACATTTTGAAAAACCACTGGACCAAGATACAATAAAATCATTCGATATTCTGTTGCTTTAAAACGAGCTATATCGTTTAAGCTTCTTGGTTTTCTATTAAATTCAATAGGTGTAACTTTTGCACAGAGAATCAATCTTTCTGATATAACATTTACCAAATGACTAGGTAAGCGCACACTTAAATGTCCACTTTTCCACGTGTTTAAAAGCTTACGCATTACTCCTAAACAAACACTATGCATGTATTCAGCGGGGAAACATGATATCAAATCTATAGGAAGTGCTATCAGTGGCGATTCACCCATATGGTGTTCATCATCTGATTGCAAACGAAATGATTCGTCAGTTCTCCTGAGTGCAGACACATTTTCATAAACAACTCGCCCTCGGTATTCGCCAGGCTCTACACATTTGTCGCAAGCGGAATAGCCACCATGCTGTTTAGTACACTTAATAAGAGCTCGTGCTGGAGCATCACATACGAAACTGTGCACCTTGAGGGTATAATGATTATTTTCAAAATGAAACCCATCTTCAAGTAATTGTGCTAATTCTATCACAAAAAGCTTTAAAAATTGATTTAATGGTGAAGGTTTAGACTGCCCACAGAAGATAGCAACCACAAATGGTTTGAAATCATGGTGATTTTTTAACAAACCTAATATAGGCCACACCTGAGTATTTGAGCTCTTAAACAAGGGCAATCCATCGATATTAAAACATATTTTAATTTCAGCGTCGGGTAAAGTAATATGTTTAATTTGTTTTTGTATTTGAGACAATATTCCCATATAAACCATTTCTCCTGTATCTAAGGCAGTTACTTCTAAATTCGTTGGAGTTTGCATCAAAGTTCTACTGTCTTTTGGTAAAATAGGAGATAGTGGTTTTAAAATTTTGAGGAGACTGTTTATGGCGTTGTGCGGTATTTTATGCTCAGTAGCCCAATGTTTCAATTGATTTGGCAAGTCATAGTCAGTGTTACAATTAATATCAATTTCAGGTAATGTTCTTAACGGAGATGGCGAGTCTATATTATTGGTAACTTCAACGTCATCATCATTCTCACATAAATTATTATCATTGCCCATGGAAATGTTTGGTATGGTTTGTTGTATGTGGATGTTGCACTCGCTCGATGAGGTCGAAGGCAAGCTACAATGTGATGTATGTGAAAATGAACTGCTATATATTTTTTGTAAATCTGATATAAATTCCGTTTTTGCTATTTTAGCTCTTCTTAACAATTGACGCTGGCCAACTACAGCTTTTGTCTTATATTTTGTTTGAGGTAACATTTATATAACCTGCTTATTTTCGTTTTTGCGGTGTCTTTCAGGTGCGTGTTTAAGCCACACTTTAATGCAATCTTCGATATCTTTTTCAGTTGTTCCTAAAGTAGATTTCTTTACAGCCTCTGTAATCAAATACATGTAAAAGTGGTTAGTTAAATAAGCCCACAATAAAATAAGGCAGGCCATGTCAGACTTTACTGGACATGGCAAAAATTAACGAGGTGTTGATAGTTGAATTGATAACTTTCCCTCGATGACGGTACCTCTCACCGCGGATAAATTTTAAGTGTCCGTGGCTCCGAAAGAGGAGAAGGAATTTTAGCGAAATGTTCGTTAAATTCAACAAATCAATTCAAAAGTACTCACCAACAAGACAGTTTCGAAGACGTAATTGACAGAATGGCTTTTTCTGTGATCGTTTGCCATAGAAATTGAACTGCTTTGCTAGAGTCGCACAAAAGCGTTTTCAGAATTCGAGAAACTTTGCTGAAGATGTCCCTTCCACCAATAGACTTTATATATTGAACCTGTGAATCAAAGTATTGATTAGTGCTGTGCAGTAACAGTTAATGAAATTAATAATAAACCCAAAATAAATTTGTGTTTCCGAGCAAACATTCAATAGTTCATCAAATACTTAGTATAGGTATTAGAAATAAAATCATACCAAGTTATCATAGTTTTCTTTATTTTTTAGTAATTCTTCTGTAGTTTCCAAGGCCTCAATTGTGGTTATTGGCAGTTTGAAATCTACTTTTAAAGTTCCTCGATTTTAATATAGATAAAATTTGGTCATTTTGACACTTAATATGAGACAACAATGTAATTACTTTCTCGTGGAAGATATCGTTTCGTCTTTGATCACTTGTGAAAAGGTCTTGTTCTAAGTCTGCAAATATTCATAACTTTCAGTTAGTCCCTACCCAAATATCTTTCAGTATTTATGCTTGAGAGCAGCGGTGGCCAAGTGGTGGCGGCCCCGACTTACGAACAGTAAGTCGTGGGTTTGAACCCAGACAGGCGCATTACTTTGTGTAATTTATTTCATCACCACTGCTCTTCAAAACGGCGAAGGAAAACATCGTGAGGAAACCGGCATGTCCTAGAACCAAAAAATCGAAGGCATGTGACATCTACCAATCCGTACTGGGCACGCGTGGTGGATTATAGCCCACTCCCTCTCATTGAGAGGACGCCGTGACCCTGCAGTGGGAATATTATAGGCTGATGATGATGATGGTGATTTATACTTAATATATATGGTTGTTCATTATGATTTAATTACATTCAAGGATAACGGGATGTACTAAAAAAATAAAAATTCGTACGATTTTTTTTAAGTTTTGAACAAACCTGCACACAAAAAAATGCAATCAAATATTGTATGACATATAAATTAGGCCCTATCAGTATTTGTAGCTAATAATGAACACCCCTGATAAACTACCTAGATCTACTTACTTTGCAGAATACTGGATGACAATGTGTTCGGAAAATCACTGTTGTCATTGTTCGTCCCAGCATCTAAATGTCAGAAATTATAAATATTATTAAAGAAAATGTGTCTAGGCTAATTTTTTATTAACCCTTAACCACCTAACGGCGGTCAGTGACCCCTGACCTGACTCTTAAGGGAAAAATTACTAAAAAAAAATGAATTGGAGCATGTAGGTGTCGAAATTACAAAAGGTATAATATTCTAATGCAGCCCAAATCACTTTTACTTCTCAATGGGAAAGAGTTAAATTATGATTAACTTACTTTTCGGTGTTGATGAGTATGCCTGTCGATAACTTGCTGGTTTTACTGTACAATCAAGTTTTTTTTTTAATATTGTGCAACTATGGTCAGTAACTGTATCATCAGATGAATAATCAGTTGGTATGGCTTTACGTTTATGTTTTTCTTGTGCTTCAATTTCCTTTACTAATCCTGAGGGCTCTGACACATACTGTTTATTTCGTAGTACTGTAAATAAAGATATGTACCGTTTATATTTGTTTATGGTACATAACCGTAAAAAAATAATTCTGTTCTTTTATTCAGACCAATTGCTGACGCGCGTTTAGCACTAATTTCCACACTGTTAAATAAATAAATATTTACACATTCCACACAACACTATCTAGCCCCAATCTAAGCAGAGCTTGTAATAACCAGAAAGGAACCAGATAAGCTGATATAATACTTATATAATTTTTTTATTATTTGTAAATACATACTTAGAATACAATATAACACCCAGGCAGAGAACAAAACATGTGTTCATCACACAAACATTTGTTCTCGGCGGGGATCGAACCCACGCCCTCCAGCGCAGAAGGTAAAGCTACTACCAACTGAGCTTCAAAGGTTGAAAAGTTGTTTATTATATTGATGGGTACTTAAACTCCCCGAAGTTTTTGGGAGTGGTTTTTTTTTTATTTTTTTTATTGTAGATAGGCTCGCGTTTGACCACTATCTCACCTGATGTTAAGTGACGATGTGGTCGAAGATGTAGCACGCTGACCTAGAAGTAACCTAGTGGTCTTTTTACATCCTGTATAATGAATTTGGTAATTACATCATACAATAATTTAACAAACAATCATCCAAAGCAAGCTAAATAAAATCCCCTGTTTATTTTATTTTTGGTAAATACCATATAAATGTACAATAGAACAATACCTACACGATAAGCTGAATAAAAATCTTGTAATACCATGTTCACACAATAATCTTGAAATTTTGAAAATCTTACCATCTATGTATTGTTTTTTTAGTGGTGGTGGGCATCTATGGCTGTCATTATTGTCCTCATCCTCACTTGAAGTAATATAACGATTGGGTTTACGCTTAGGTCTTCGTTGCTTTAGTTCAGTATCCTCTGCTTCTGTCTGTACGTCAGACGTTACCTCTGCCAATTTCAGTTTTTCCTTAGCTTTTTCTAAGCAGTCTTAAGAACAAAAATCCACCCAAAATAACCATGCCATGCACATGCACAAACAGTAGTAGACAAACAACAGTAAAGGGGCATACTCATAAACCCAATTCAAATTTAATCATTGCATGTTAGCCCCTTTTTTTAGCTATAAATTTGTATGTAACCTGGTATCTAGTTAGGCTTTTACATTGGTCTTTATTTTGTGGCAAATTATAGTATCGTATTATATAAAGCGAACACTGAAATTCAGTGATTAGTCACACATTCAAATTAAAATGTCAATATTATTTTCACGATTACTAATAATAAATATGGTTTTCTCTATCCAAATATAATTTGTCACAAATACAGACCAAAATAAAAACTGACACAGTTATTTCAGTATACACAAACATACTAGCCCTTCGCCCTTAGATGGTAAAAGCAATTTGTATGAAAATCGTTCCACCTTAAATGTTACAATACATAACACACCTGAAGTTGCACAGGTACACCCCACCACCCTACACCATGTTCCCTTGTCCTTGTAGATCCTAGTGTCAGGAGTTCCCGATTATGAATTTGACTGCGGGTGTTATCATCAGTTAATTTTTAGGTTTTGTAACATTGAATTGTTGTGTTTGCAGTTTTAAAAGCACAAGAATCATAGTTTGAAAAAAGAATAGGTACAAAAAAGTTTTCATTCAACAACTTTTGAAACCAAGCCGGGTTAACATTTACCCCTTCCTAATACATAACAAAAGAAATTACCCAACAGGAGCTTTTCTGTCGCTGCAATGCTCTAACAGTGCGTTCGTCACTCTGGGGGTGGGGCATATTCTAATTAATCGTAGGTAATTACGAATATGTTTAATTAGCAGTTCAAGTAACAAGTGATTATGGTAGAATAGAAGCTGTGTACCTATACCTATCACGAATGAAAAGTGACGTTGGTAAGGCATGTCAAAATTGCCAATTGTTATCTCACAGGAAGAACAAGTAAGTATTGTAAAGATGAGAAAACCGCAGCTTCCTTGACCGAAATTTCATGCAGACAGATACGACCATTAAACGTATTAATACCATGTAGTACTTACCAGTCTCATAAAAAACTCTCCGGACACCATATAGCTTCCATGTATCCACGTCAGGTTCAGCCTGTTCTATAACTAACCGATTAACGGCCTTGGATTCCCGTACAGGGGGCCAATACACTTCACATTTATGTGGTGTCATCCACTGGCGATTTACAATTGACACACTTCCTTCGGCACCAGTAGAAGGATCAGAAAACTGAATGACTGAATACATATTGTCTACTGAGAGAGTATGATGCACAGAACTTAGAAATTTTATTTAGAACAAAGATAATTCAATCAATTTGTACAAAACGAGCAAGTTATCGACTGCAGGAATACTCATAAAGACCGTTAAGTTCGTAAAGTATACTAGTCATGTAGGTAGGTTATGTTGTACAAAACAAAATGTCAGCGCGTCTGTGGCGCGAACCCGCGAACCAGTGTTGCCAACTTTATTTTTTAGAAGATCGTAACATATCAAGGAAAAAAATAGTACCTAATGAAATTTCAATAAAACAATGTAAATCATTTTAAAACAGAATGTAATTTATAATTTTTAATAGATATTTATCATTTAAGGGACATGAATCAACATTTAGGATTAAGATTTAACTGAATTTTTATATTTTTAGATATGAGAAAAGTACCTAAGTAAATTCTAAGACTCAGATGAAACCGTGATTAGGTGTCATTTCCATAGATACAGGTTTAAAATCTCGAATTTGTATACGGATAAAAGTTGTCCTCTACCTTGATTATGTAAGCTCTGATGCTACCAATTCTCGATTTCAGTTGATTGAAATCGTAACTTTTGCTTATTATGTACGTACAATTTGACAGTTTCAGTTTAGCTCGTTCAAGTCTTCTACTTGTTTTTTTTTATAATATCAAAAATTAATTTAATATGTCATCTAGTTTTACTTCGTTATGATGATGGGTATAAATTTGAAAAGATCGTATATTTTGCGTACGACTTCGATTACTCGATCGTACAAGTGCCAAAAAGGACGATTTAAATCGTACGGTTGGCAACACTGGCGAAAACTAGCTTAGCTTCACTTTTTTTTGTAAATAAATTATACTAAATATTATATTATAATTCCTGACGGAACAGGCTAAGGTCTGAGACCATGCTGCATAGTCATCAGTTAGCATTTTTCTTGAGTAGGGTAGATCCAGTTTGAACTAGTTTTTATTATTTAAATAAATAAAATAAAATATCAGTGCTAGGCGAGTGAAAATAATGCCAAAATCTAAAACTAGTTGGAAGCACTGTCTTAGCAGCGCCCAGCCGGAGTATTTTTATTTATTTCGGGCTTCTTCGAGCATAGACCAATGAAGGTGTTAACGCGGGGCGTTGGTCCCCTGTTGGTCATTTGGCGCTACTTGGTCATTAAAAGTATAAAACTGTTTGTGTTTGTTTAAGATAGTGTGCGAGATTGTTGAAGTGGCCTTAACATGACTATTACTTTGATGTCACAATAGACCCTAAATAGTCGTCAACACGACGTAGCATTCGTGACTAATACCGGACGTCACAGAATGATCTTAAATAGACGTAGCTAGGACGTACCATTCATGATCAACACGGGCTGAAATAAATCAGACACAGAACTTCTCACTGATGACCCTAAATAGACGTCATCAGGACGTACCATGCGTGCCTAATACCGGACGTCACATAATGATCTTAAATAGACGTTGCTTGGACGAACCATTCGTGACCAGCACGGGCCGAAATAAATCGGACACAAAACGTCACACTGGTAACCCTAAATAGACGTCACCAGGACGTACCATTCGTGACTAATACGGGACGTCACAGAATGATCTTAAATAGACGTAGCTAGGACGTACCATTCATGACCAACACGGGCTGAAATAAATGGGACACAGAACGTCACCCTGGTGACCCTAACTAGACGTCATCAGGACGTACCATTCGTGACTAATACCGGACGTCACAGAATGATTTTAAATAGACGTAGCTAGGACGTACCATTCATGACCAACACGGGCTGAAATAAATGGGACACAGAACGTCACCCTGGTGACCCTAACTAGACGTCATCAGGACGTACCAATTGTGACTAATACCGGACGTCACACTGGTGACCCTAAATAGACGTCATCAGGACGTACCATTCGTGACTAATACCGGACGTCACAAAATTGACCTTAAATAGACGTTGCTACGACGTATCATTTATGACTATCACGGGTTGGTTATGAATCGACCCTAAAATAACGTCATTTTTACGTACATGTTCGACGAATAAAGGACGGACCCTAAAATGACTAAAGTGGGACGTCATTATTTCGTCACAGACGTCATCTTGCTACCTGGGACCCCTCATGTGTAGGTTTGATGAAAAAAAGTTTTTTAGTTTCAATTCCATGTATGGAGAGCCCCCTCTTAATCTTATTTTTTTTTTATATATAAAAATCCAAAAGCGGTTTACAGAATACATCTACCTGCCAAATTTCAACTGTGTAATCCTTATAGTCTCGGAATAAAATGGCTGTGACATACGGACAGACAGACAGACATGACGAATCTATAAGGGTTCCGTTTTTTGCCATTTGGCTACGGAACCCTAAAAACACGTATCCAATATTTTTCGATAATCCAACCGACGACGGACTAAACGGAATCATATTTTTTTTACTCTAGACACATCCCTATTTATAAGTCCCTTAATCCAAACAGCTTAGGGCATATCACACAACACATTTTGAGTAATAAGTTATTATGAACAAGTTAAACAACATAGTTCCTAACCTTATCTATCGCTTTGTAACTCTCGGTCTTAACAATATCCAGTAGAATGTCCACTAGTTTATAAACCTCTTCATAACTCGTGTACAAAGCCGTTGGGGTCAACCTGATGACATTGGGGTCCCTAAAGTCGGGCACAATCCCTCGAAACTTCAACGCGATACTGATCCTATATCCTTCATCATGTTCCAAGCAAACATGTCCGCCTCTCTTACTATCTTCTCTCAAGTTGCCAACTGTAAACCCGTAATCTGCAAGCTTGGTTTCAATTAGGAACATGAGATAGCCAGTTATGTGCAAGGACTTTTTCCTCATATTCAGTATGCCAGCCTCATTGATAACTCTCAAAGCACCTTCTAAAGACGCCATCGATAAAACATTAGGAGTTCCTATCTGCCATCCATTCGCATCTTGCTGATGATCAAACTCTTGTCTTAATAAAAACTGAGTTTCAATTTTGTTTCCGTACCATCCAGCTAGGCCCGGCAATCTGGTGTGATGTCTTCTGTTGATATAAAGAGCTGCAGAAGATCCAGGACCTCCGTTTAAATATTTGTAAGTGCACCATATTGCAAAATCAGCGTTGACTTCCTTCAAATTGATCTCTATAGCGCCTACACCGTGGCAGAGATCCCATCCTATAAGAATGCCTCTGTTTTTGGCTGCTTTGGTTATTTTTACCATGTCTAGAACTTGTGCACTTCTATAGTACACAGTAGGGAGAAACACCAATGCTACGTCATCCGTCATTGCGTTTATGATCGCATCTTCATCCATAAACTTTCCGTTACTTTTGACGACTTTCACAGCGTCTTTTGGCTCGTAACCTTGCAATATAACTTGGCTATCCACTGCGTAACGGTCTGTAGGGAAGTTGATGTCGTCAACCAATATTTTGTATTTGTCTTTAGTGGGTTTATAAAACGTGCTGATACCTTGATGGATGTTGATTGTGGTGCCGCCAAAGATGCAAATTTCGTCGGGATCTGCTCCAACTATAGGTGCCATGAGCTTGGACAAATACTTGGAATACAGGTAATATTTGTTTTCGTCGACCATCCAGATTTTGATGCCCTCGTCTTTCCACCGTTCCATGACTTCTAACACACACTCTTCGGCGTCCTTAGTGGCGAGTCCCAGGGAGTTCCCACACATGTAGATGTAGTCTTTCTTGAGAAAAAATCGTTGTCTAAAATGTCCCAGAGGATCATTGTTGTCCAGTGATTTTGGATATTCAGGATCTTCGCTATATTCTGCCTTCATTTTCACTTATAATTTTAAGTGTTACCGGTGCACAATGCAAATTTTGGATGTCAAGGGACCACTAATTGGTTTTTATATACTCTAAACCTTTTATTATTTCGTGGCGTTTGATAGCTTATCATTGAGTCAGCAACAGGTTTATTATTGCTAATGTATGCGAATATTGAAGGATCATAATGCTTTAGTAGTGTCACCAAATCTATAATATCTATTAATATTGTTAACTCATTCAAAGACATTGGAATAGGTAACTGAGAACTTTAACACTTCACTTACCCTGCAAAGTTCAAAATATCAGTTTTTCTTTGTATGCCCGAAAATACCAAGTCATCTATAGCTACGGATAGCGACGTCTCGGAGGCGGGTTGTCGCCACACTATTAAATTATTGTTCGACCCATATGCTGGGTGCTTAACATCGAAAATTGTATAGGCAACGCCGTAATTGATTTACCAGTGAGACAGTGACTAAGAGTTATCACATTGGACTTAAATACAAAAACTCTTTAATTAAGGCTTCAGTAAAGTAAAAAAAGCGCCTACCTTTTAAGTTGATAAATTATAATAACGAGGTATAGTTTTAAGACTAAAGTCTGGTTTCCATAGCATGCGGGGCGGACCTATTAATGAATTATTTTACCTCACAAGAGAAAACTGCTTACATGTGTTTCCACCAACAAAGAGTCGAGCGGAAATAACAAGGTCGGCAAAAATAGTAGGTACCTAAAAATGATCCGAGCTCGCTCTGCTCTTTTTATTTCATTTCTGTTTTGCGGTGGGAATCAGACGACTTAATAACTCTTTCTTGGTGGAAACGCAAACCTAATTTTAGTATTTCATGAAAAAGAAGTCTACTTTGCTTAGTCATTTTCGGCTCATTACTCTTTCGCGGTAGAACGCGTACCTACTTAAGTATTTAAAACAGTCTCTTCTATTTCTCAAATCATAGTCACATGAGCACAATAATAAAGTACACTGTTATCTTCGATAACAATAACAAGTGCGGATTAAATCATAAAAGTGATAGGTTGATACTGCAACTGCCGAAAATCACTGATTTGTGTATTGTGCTGATTTTAGGCCTAACGTGGGAAAATATTGCCGATGCGTGGAATTTTATATCGTGTAGTATGATTTTGGACTTTAACAAAATACCTTAATCTCAACTTTGTTCACAGGTGTAAAATATAAGTCATTAAAGAATCAGCTATGAGCTCTGTTGTAGGTATTCCTAAATACTGCTAACATTATCATCATTTCAGCGAAAAGACGTCCACTGCTGGACATAGCTGCCTCCCCCTTGCGTCGCCACATTGACCGGTCCCGTGCATCTCGCATCCAATATCACCTAGATATATTGTTGACCTGCAACTAGTTAGTACAGTGTTCGTAAACCAATGCTGCGCATGAGAGGTGGGTTCGATGCCAAATCGGATAGTGTTTCTGGATTTTTCAATCAAATTGAAATTTTACTGTCAATAACAGCCTGGATGATGCAAAATTAGCTCGAATGTGGTTTTACATGTTAAAATAAAATACGTGACTAAATACAGTACCTACTTACCTACTTAATTAACTGTACATAGTGACGATGGATGGACTGTGTAATTGATGTAATGGTAAAAAAGGAAGTGTCATACAATGATGAGTATATATACATAATAGAGGAGTCTGGAATAAGAAATGCTGTAATGAAACCAAATAAATTGGGATTAGGGCAAGAAAATGTTGATGAACTGCTACATAGTGTGTTGTTTGGCATAGGACAAGACTCGTCAAAACCCCGGATTTAAGAGCCCCCGGACACGTCATCACTTCATCAGTCCAATTTTTTGAGTGAGTGAGTGGGATCGCTGGTTGATCGCGGCGTGCGGATACAGTGCGTGTGTCGGGGATGGCCCAAGACTTTAATTTTTTAAACCCGGATTAAAAATGAAGCCCCGCCCGGACGCTCTCCAGACGCCCTCTAAACTAGGGGGAAACTCGGCGGATGGCAAACCTATTTGCGACCATGCACAAGCCCCTTCGTTTCAATTTAACGACACAGTTGGCAGTTAGTGCAATGGCTGCAGTCTGCAGCATGATTACTCGGTATGCGAACCCAGGTTGGATATTGTACCAGAAAATTGCGGACCTTCTCTGCCTCGCGCAATTTCGCAATCAGCATGCTAAAATACACCCTGTAACCTCGCCAATGTGTTGTTGACGTTTCCTCGACCTTGTCACCATAATCTCACTAATAAACCTTTATAAATAACAAGATTAATTGAATTGTATAACTATCATTCGATAAAGGCATAGCTTGATAGGTAAGGTTCCATTAGCTTTTAGGTAGGTACCTAAGTACCTACACGGAAAGATCAATCAACTTATAATTACAAAAATGATAGGTATCTAGGTAGGTACTTATTGCGAACATGTGACTGCATTAAATGCGGTAAGAAACTGATTGAAATTGTGAATAGATTATCCAATAACCAAGTTAGGGTATTACAATCTACGTGCTCATTACTGCTTATTGATATTATCAATCAATGAACTTATCTTCCTCTATCTCGAAATAAGGCGGGGCATTCCATAGAAGTTGCTCGGCAGTTACTACCTCTGACTTTGTTTCGGATATTAATTCTTCCCAGAGTAGTCAGGTACGAAACACTTGTAGGTAAAAGTGTTTTCATGTTGTACTCATACTCGGAAAGTAGGTCTAAAGTTGCCTGAGGAGCGTGTTGAAAGTAATACTTTTCAGCCCTAGGGAGAATCGTTTTCATCTGACAGCTGTCAAATTATTATAAAAAATAAGTTCAATCTTCACATTTTTATTGAACCATGTTTCAGTTCGAATTAAACAATGCAATTATTTACAGCGCGATGTAATATTGAAATAACTTATAGGTAAATATTAAATAAATAAAATATTTTTTTAAATAGCTTTACTATAGAAGTAGAAAGCCAGATGCGTGATGGTTGCGGCCCCGACTTACGAACAGTACTTAAGTCGTGGGTTCTTACCCAGGCAAGTGCATTATTTTGTGTAATTTATTTCATCACTACAGCTCTCAAAACGGTGAAGGAAAACATTCGAAGACATTTGTGACATATCTACCAACCCGCACTGGGCACGCGTGTTGAATTATAGCCCATCCCTCATATAGAGAGGATCCCTGAGTCCCACAGTGGGAACGGTATAGGCTGATGATGATGATAATAAAAGAAGAAGACATGCTGCGCCGACACCAAATGAGGGTGTTTTTTTTTATTTCGGTTAAATTCCACCTTTTTGGTCACACCATTTACTAAATAGTCCGAACAAATCCTAAACATTTGGTTTGGATAGGTGAGCCCTTTCTTGAGTCATAAAATTACGAGAAGTGGCATTGATTTTTATATATACTTATATTGATCTTCGAATTCCGCAGAGTTTTTATTCTGGTTACACCCTAGGTATTCTACTCTTTGTTTTATCCTTCTTGCTCGAACTGACAACATTACACAACAAGAATATTATTGCCTTCTATTTCCTCATATTTCTTGGAACAGACGTGCGTCATGAATAAGATTTATAAAATTACAAAACGAATGTTTTCGGTTAGCCACCGCAGGCCCAAACCAGATTATGGCCCACCTGAGATTGTGCGTTCTTATCTGCTCAACGGGACAGGAGTAGCAGCGGCTAAGACATTCGGGGGTCATGTAGGTGCTTGTACGATTATGTATCAGGTAAAAAAACAATTTCACCATTTTAACATGCTTCTATCATGCGACTAACTGAACTGACTGGCAAGGTAAACGATTCTAGTGGTTTCAATGAAGTCAAACCTGGTACAATGTAAGACTGTACCTACTACCTACGGATTAGTGATCATTATTCGCACTGTGTGAGTAGGCTCTGTTAATGGCTTTGCTTGCTACGCAGGCAGGCTCCCGCCACGAAGTAGACGATGCCATCGGGGCTTGCCACTTCGTCCGCGCCGCGTCTACTGCGACCAGTTGTGCGTATTCCGGCTTCAGTAAGATGCGCTACACGGCGCAGCAAGGAGTGTCCGTAACTTGCACCAGTGACAGGCAGTCTCTAGTGTACACCCTCAGATGCCCCGTCGCGTCCTTTCCAGAAATGAAGTGCTATTTTCTGGATACGGTTCTGAGGTAGAAACATTTTAATCATTTCATGATTTGTTTAGCCTTTTCCCAACTATGATGGGGTCGGTTTCCAGTCTAACCAGATGCAGTTGAATACCAGTATTTTACGTGGAGCGACTGCCTATCTGATCTCCACAGGTGCACAGTACAGTAAATACTGGGTGATACGAAACCTTTTTGTAAGAATGGTTGTCCGTCAGACTTTTGGGCTACTGACGACCGTCATCATCATCAGCCTATAATTTTTCGACTGCAAGTACTCAGGCCTCCTCTCTAGGTAGATGTCACATGTCTTCAAAGTGTTTAGTTCTGAATAAGACATGCCGCGGTTTCCTCACGATGTTGTCTCTTCATCGTTTTGAGAGCTTCGGTGATGAAATAAATTACACAAAGTAAAGCGCCTGCCTGGGTTCGAGTCTACGACTTGGGCCGCCACCACTGGGCCACCGCTGCTCAAAGGATGGACTGTCTAAAATGTACAAGCTCGGTAGTATGTAACGGAAGGTGACCTATTCACGGATTAACCCAGCCAGGAACGTCTTAACCTGTAAACCTTATAATTCTACTAATTTTTCAGGCTGAAAATGGTTCTAGATAGGACTCACGTAATTGATTGTAAAAAAAAAAAAAAAAACAAAAATTGTTTATTGTGCCAATTAGGTATTACATTACATGTTATGTGTTTGGAGCCCCCATTTAGGCAAACCATGCCTGTATTAGAAGGCTCCGCTCTTTCAACATTTCATTGTCGTACACGTCATAAACTAACTAGAGGTAATAATTCATCATGTACTGCGACATTAAGGGTAAAATGCAATGTAAGTACATTTTCTGTATTTATATTTAGCATGTACAAAGTAATCTTAATATAAATATATAAAAAAAAAATGTTTAAGTAAAGTTACAATAAATTTAAATTATTAACAGTAAAAATAAAACATAACCTATTCCCAGCGCAAGTGATGTAAAGTGGGGTGTGTTAAGTAAGTGTGGTGTTTTCTGGGTTATGTGGTAAGTCGCGAGATGTAGTGTGATGTGTGGGTTGGTGCGTGGTGTGTGATGTGTGATGTGTGGTATGGTTTGTAGTGTGGTGTGTGTGAGTGATGTGTGTTTTGAGGTGTGTTGTGAGGTATGGTGTGTGTAGTGATGAATGATAGGTGGTATATTTCAGCTACTGAACGTGTTCCAGGAGTGCCTCAGTTTCCTCGAAGGTAAGTGGTTTAATCCATTCTATTACACTTTTTTTACAGTCGTAGTAACTTTTATTAGTTATGTACATAAACGTGTCTGTTAACTTTGTTATACAGATGAGTTGAGCGTTTATGGAATTGTTTGCATGCAAATCTAGTTTTAGTTTGAGGAACTTGGAGAACTAAATCTTTCCTTCTTTTAAAATTTTCTTTATATGGTAAGTTTTTATGTTTTTTTAGTAAGGTTTGGGTTATGTACAATTTCCTTACAGAGAGTAAATCGCTTATTTGGTATAAACAGGCAGTGGAGAATCTTTTATTTTTAAAATACATTATTTTTATTAATGCACGCTGCGCTCGTTCTATATTTATAAATTTTGTTTTTGCTGCACCACCCCAAATTGGGATACAATATAATAGTACAGATTGGGCCAGTGCCACATATATTTCATTTAAGAGATTTCTGGGACGGTTTTTACAGCTCTCTATTTTAGTTGGGACAATATGTCTAAGAGTTTTAAAGATCCAACTGAGTTTCCTTATCCTCCCTGAAATCTGCTCAAGTTGAGGGTACCAGGACAGTGCTTGATCTACTACAACTCCAAGATATTTAGTGTTAGCCACCTTCTCAATACATGGGCAATTACAGCTTACATTAGTCATGTCTCCACATATGTGTAACTTTAAATCTAACTCTTCAGCAGGCTGTGTTCGGTTACTGATACTAAAGCATATGTAGTTAGTTTTATTAGTATTTAGGGAAAGTGAGTTACTTTTTAGCCATTTAGCTACCCGAGCCATTCCTGCCTCTGCTCTCAGTTTAGCTTCTTGCCAGGATGAACCTGAGAATACAATTGATGTATCATCTGCGTACGAGAATACTTTAGCATTTTCTATTTGTTCTATGTCATTACCAGATGCTGCTTCAGACAATGGGAGATTGATGATTTGAAACCTATGTTGAAAGACGACCTGCATCGCATTCCTCCGTTACAACGTGTCCTAGACTTAGCCCAAAGAGCGTGTTGGGCGGGCCCACTTTCCAACTCATTGTTCTGCGAAGAATCAAGGATTGACGAAATGACTGGAGAAACTCTAAATAATTACACTAACGCGAATTTCAAGGCTGATCACTGTACAGTAACCAGTGTTGGTATGCCTTACGAGGAGACAATGAAGCTGGCGGAAGCCATCGAGCCTAGACGAGTTAGTGCGTGCACGTTTGCATTTTTGTACATAAATTACTTAGTGAGAATAGGGAGCTTTTGGAGAGTTAATTGTAGGTAGGCTACTAAATCTTATTTGCCCTGTAATGCTTCATCATCATCATCATTTCAGCCGAAAGAACTACCTATGCCTATGTCCACTACTGGACATAGGTCACCCCTAAGTGTCATCACATTGACCAGTCCTGTGTGTCTCGCATCCAGCGGATCCGCGCAACCTTTACCAGGTGATCGGTCCACCTAGTGGACCGATCATTCCGGACATAAGTAGTTTGTTTTTAGACGTAATAGGTAGGTACTAATGCCGAGTAAATATGTAGGAAAGGCCACTATCAAGGATGTTGATGTATTCGCGGCCACGAGCAGGGTTCGAGCTCTACGACCTAGGTCCAGATTGCGACACGTGGATATGTGTCGTGGTGCCTAGCTGCGGCACATGCAATTTATCGTAAGTTTTCATGAATGCTTAAATCAATTCTTTATATTAATTATTCACCCAGACTTTCTTCAACTACGTTGGGATCTAGGGTTTGGCTTTCATGCCTAACCGAATCAAAATCAGAATCAAAAGACATTTATTCAAAGTAGGCTGATACCTAATCAGCACTTTTCGAACGTCAACATTTATTTACAAAAGACAGTCCCCCAAAACGCCTACCCTTCGACACTTCCTAGTATTTTAGGGGAAGAAGTGGCGGAACAAACTCCCCAGCAACAATGCAGCTGATAGCAGTATTTACACTTGCGGACGTCATGCGGTTCCCGTAGTTCCCGTTCCCATGGGAATACAGAAAAAGTAGCCTATGTCACCCGGGGATAGTGTAGCTTCCTAACGGTGAAAATCGGTTCAGTAGTTTTAAGTTTATTAATTACAAACATAGGTACACACACACAAAAATATATATATTTCCTCTTTAAAATATTAGTATACCTATTATACTTAGATGAAGATCATGAAACGACTGCCTGTCTGAACTCCGCAACGGGCACGTAATACAATACCCCTTGGTTGGATGTAGGTACATGTAACGCGATTTTCTCACAGACGAGAACAATGAAAAAAGATGGTTCCGTTACGTTCGAATTATATGGCCACACGGCAAAAGATCATAAGTCATAAGAAGTACCTACTATAACTACTTGGGTAATAGGTACCTACCAACATGGTTGATGGCATTGCACTTATACAGAATGTCTAAGCCAAAACCTTTCGATTCAAACATTGATTTGTTGTTTCTCATGCCTCTTACAACGTTCATACTCCATCGGATTCTGTTGTCAGGGAATTAATGAAGACCTCAATAATAGCCCACGCCTGTGGAACAGACAACGTGCAGGAGGGCACTCACACTACCATGGATCGTACTCCGGAACTGCCAATCGGTATCATGTCGGCCGGTGATCTGTACACCACCTTCAAGACTTTCAACATAGCGTATTACGAGACTGGCGTATTTGGTAAGATTGTGACTATAATAATAATAATTTATTGATTTTCAGACAACGTGATCCATAGTGTTAGTAATTAATAAAACAACTTATATCTAGTGTTACCTAGTAGTTAAAATCTAACAGAACACAGACTTAATAGTATTGTGAAAAGGACATCCCCAAACTAATGTTCAGTGATTGTCCTCACAAAACTTTTAATGATCGGAGAGTCGACACTCTCCGCCACAGTTTTTAGGATACTGTTGCCCAAAGAGTATAATAATAATATGGGAGCTGTTGCCACTCGCACGCAACCTTGACAACAACGACGCGGTTTTCTTGCGAATGACGGCGTGGAAGCCGTCAGTTCGTTTTGCGCAAACATAGTCGAAGCACTGCACCATCGCGGCAGTCCCAACAGCATCCTAAAAATGTTGTCATCCAGCGTTCTTTTGGTATAGTTGATCCAAAGATTCCCCACTACACCATTCGACTATACCATTCGGTACACAACAGGGGCTTAGCTACCGCCGTATCAACGATACGGGGCCCCCGGGCTCCACTGCTCCAGGAACCCCGAACGTGTGCAAGCAAAATTTCGTAAAATGATATCCACCATCTCACTTAAACTCTTAGGCTGAACTTCCCGAGAAAAAATCATATCATATAAATGTGCCCAACAACGTGCTTAAAGAAGTTTCACTTCAAAAATTACGAAAGTCAAGAAAGGAAAAATCTTGACCCTACGTACATTTGGGCCCCCAACAAATTTTGATATTGGGCCCGTCTAAGGCACGCTACGCCATTGATAGGTACGCAAAGTGTGAACGTCTAATGTTTAATTATTGTTTTTTTTTCAGGCATTGTAGCAAGGACTCGTGCAAGCACAGCATGGAACGTCGCGAAAGTTGCGGCTCAGTTCCTCACTCGCGTCGGAGATCTTGATTCTAACCAGATAAATACTGGCAAGAAGAGGCTTCGTAAGTAATTCAGTACCTATTCTTATCATGATTATGGGTGTATATTTGAATTACATACAGCAAAAACACCGCCGTAGTGCCGACGCCCGTCGGGGCTGCGGGTTGTTCGCAAGAGATACCGCGGGGTTATTTGGTGATTTCCCAAACCAAAAAAAAAAATTAAGTACCTACCTACATTCTCCCATTCATTTCTTATCTCTTGCTAATTAAAATGTACTTTCACAGAACTAAGCTTAGCACTCCACGAAGAAGATTGCGTGAAGCTGAGTGAGGGATTGGCCCTTCAGATAGCCAACCACTTTTGTATAGACAGTACACAGGCCGCCCTCAATATGATCGACTGTGTGTGTAACGAGGACATTAAAAACACTGCCATGTCGCTGTCGAGTAGATGTAAGTTCACGCAAATGATTGTTATATTTTATACGGGATTAAGTGATTAGAGATTACAGGATTCAATTATTGTTAATTTTGTAAGGGGAAAACATATAGGTAACAAAAATTTGTATGGCCGACAGAGTTCTTCCAGGTCTGGGTTTTTGTGAGTTTAAATGTTTGTGAACGCACCCACGATACATGAGTTACTAGTGTGGGGTAATGTTTAAAAAAAATAAAGAAAGAATAAATAAATGTAAGTACCAGTTTTACATTTAAAGCATTTTCGCCGACAAGCAGTGCGCAGCGCCGCTTGAAGTGGTCACACTGTATACTAGTTTAGGGTTGGTTGTCAAACGTAAAATAATAGTTTTAATCCACTAGGTACTTGATAACAGATACAATTAAATGTTTTTTGTTGTTGTTTCAGGTCACCAAATGGCCTATGCCGTTGTAGGCGATATTGGACAAGTGCCCTATGATACGGATATTCGCCCGCAATCGATTCTCAACATATTTACTTAGAAAATTGGGTATTGTTTTATTTTTAGACTGAACTGGACCAACTAAATTAAAAAAAAAAATGATGAATGAAACACGATCCTTTATTTAACAATCTGAAGAGATACCTATAAATTGAGTTTTAAATCGGTTTAGCTATGATTTACCAAACAAGTAAAGATCAATTCACAATGGCCCAATCAAGAGGCTAAGTTCGGGTAAAAGCCCAGTTAAACTAAGCTAAGAATAAACCCACATCTAAATTAATCTACTTTATTTCATAACAATCAAACTAATCAAGCTTTATACACATCAGTGTGTTTATAATTAATCTTCTTGTCAATCCCCAGTAACTGTCGGATGATGAACTCGGGTAAACGCTTGTGTTTCCAGCGTGTTGGTAGTGGTGTGTGGTTAGCTTTCTGCAGTTTGTTGGCCACATACTGCTCTGCTTGGAACTCATTAGCATCCTTCACCATAGCTATCAAGGCGTTCTGGAAATTCTTCTCTTTGGTTTGGCGGCGGTGCTGTTTAATCTGTAATTTAGATTGAGATAAATTAGTTTTTTGCCTATGAATTACTATGTCTGACAATGTTTGACCAATTCTACAAAACTTTAGTAAATTTATTAATGTTTCCATGAGCAGCAAACTTTAGACCTTATAAAATAATTATTATTTTAACTTATCAAAACAAAACATGCAGTTACTCAAAGTGTACTAAATATACTAACCCTGGCCCACGTGTACCGCATCTTCTTCCACAACTTCCTTCTCTGATGCTTCTTCATCTTCTTCCTCCTGATAACAATCAACCTTGCAGCTTGTATCTCCTCCTGACTGATAGCCGGCAGACCAATTTCATCCTTTCTCCACTCTTTGTCAAGCAGTGGAAGGATAGAACGAGGGTTTACAATAGGTATGTAAGGTATCGGGGCCTGCCTAATTCCATTTGGACTCCGCTTATCTATGATTTCGACACCAATACTTCTTGGTGCAAAGGAAAGAATTCTTGGATAATAACTCAATTCATTCTTAGCTCTTACGACGTTAGGGACAATAGGCTTGCATTCGGATATGGTTTTCAGTGCCGTGTTGAGATTTAGCATGCGAAATTCTGAAAGTTTAGAAAGGAAATGTTTGTGAATAAAATAAATAATAACGTAAGACATAACCTCAAAATATCTTGTACGTACGTTTGATGGTGTTGTGAAGAGAGTTCATCGTAAAGCTTTCTTCTTTGTTTCTATGTAAATTACATAATTCGTATCGTACAGTACAAGAAAGTAGGATTTAATTTGTATTTTATTAACCACAAAACCAGGTTACTTCAATATTGACAGCTGAGTGAGTTGACAGGTTGACTTGACAGTTGATACTGACACTGACATCTATCCGTCTAATTGACGTTAACTTGTGGTGCAAAAAAAAACAATTAAAAAAAGTAGTTAAAAACTAAAAAACCCGACTGAAAAAACTGAAAAGCAAGAAACAAGCACATTTTAAATTAAACAAAACTTGGAAGCAGGCGGGGATCATTTGAATATTAAATTATGAAATGAAAATAGAATGGACCCCGCCTTTAACTACGTTTTTTTTTTATTTCCAACTTTTTAGTTATTTTATGTTTGTTCTTTTGTTGATCCTAAAATTCTTCGCAGATGATTTAACTGTTCTGTTTTCATAAAGGATTTGTGATTTTGTATTTATTTTAAACTTATATGGGTCGTATATTTTTGTAACCTCCTTTTAAAACCCTTTATCCTACTCGATGGTAATGGCTTTTTTTATTGAAATCTGCTATATAATGGCCCCTAAAATCCGCATCATTTCTTTGTTTTTTTTTAATTTGAATGCACCCAGTGACACTCGCGCCATCAAGACGACTCTAACGACGTATATTTTATTCAAATCCCTTCATCCGTTTAGGAGTTACGAGGGAAAAAAGAAACAGACATACATACATACACACCAAACACATAACCCTCCTTTTGGGCTTCTTTTTTGAACAATATTTATGTTACAGCCAAACCTCTTAATCGGTCAACACTACTTTTGACTGGTTTCAGTCCATCTTATTACGTTAAAACGCGTTTACTCTACTAAAATTTTAACGCACATGAAAGGGTAAAAAAACCTAACAACCTAATAAGTTTCTTAATGACCTCTAAGTTATTATAAATCAGTAGAAAAATAAAACAAAAACCTCATAATAATTTATTAATAGTTTTGACCGGTCAAAAGTAGTTTTGACTGATTGGCAATTTTGACTGTGACATATAATATAATATATAATATAATATAATATTCCACAACTATCACACAACGCCATCTAGTCCCAAGCTAAGCAGAGCTTGTGTTATGGGTACTAGACAACTGATAAACATACTTATATATTTCTAAATACATACATATTATAGATAAATTACACCCAGACACAGAACAAATGATCGTGCTCATCACACAAACATTTGTCCTGGGTGGGAATCGAACCCACAACCTCCGGCATAGCAGTTAGGGTCACTAACCACTAGACCAACAGGCCAGTCAGACGAGAGAGAGATATACATGGGCGCCGGCAGAATTTTTCAACTATAAGCTAAGCGGCCGGTCATGTTCAGTGTTCTCAGGAAAAGAGTAGTACTGACAAGGTGATGAATAAACAAAGGCAGCAACTTTTTAAATCAATGAATAGGTAGTAAAGGCGCGTCCCCACTATGAGCCGCGCGGCTCAGGCCTCGATTAAGTACCTACATCACAACTCTATGCTCACGCGGCCCTAATGGTGATGCACCTTTACATAATGAAACAAAAAATTAATAATAATAAATATTCTATATATTTTCGTTACCGACAGGGGAGGTGAAGTGCACCCTGCTCCCTGGTGTCAATGAATGTTTTAGATTTTAGTACAGACGTCAGCACATGTAGCAAGTATAATCTGTCAAATTTATTTGATAATATTTTGAACTTTATCGCTGAACCATTTTTTTCCAACCTACCATAAATGGTAGGTTGGAAAAAAGTCGTCATTTTCGGCTAGCTCAACGGGCAGTCTGGTGCGTAGGTACCACTGGAAACATCAGAGCTAGTGGCCGTTTATAATTAAGCTACTCTTTGCTGTTGGCTATTTTTTTGTTTATCAGTGACTAACTAGCTTCCGTTGTTCTCGGAACTTTGATCTTTATAAGTACACCATCCCACCTCTACGGATGAGTGGCGCCTGGGTTCAGTTCCCAGTTTGAACAGTGCTATATTTTATTTTTATTTTATCAGTCATGTCGTCGGACACGAACGCTTCCTTCGGACCATTTCTTCTATTATCTTCTGTCTGGTCATGGTATGCCTACCCCCATAGGATTTATGTACATTTTTTACCTACAAACTAATGTCGTCAATAACTCACAACCTCATGATCTTTGAGGCGTTCTATCTCCGTCAATTTTTATTGATTTGATAAAACAAAACACACGTATCCAATATTTTTCCATATTAATCTAATTGACGGACTAATTAGAATCACATTTTTTGGACCCAGTCCGATCCCCTATTGGTTACACTATCTAGATCCACACATAGACATTTAGGTAAATCAAACATATAGTTACAATTCTGAAACATTTACTTATTTATTCAATCAATCAAGGTATTTTTGTATCATACCATAAATTAAAAACAAGGATGATATTATGGCTAAAAAAGAGGTGATTGCTGACATAACGAGTAATAGAGAAATATGGAAAATAAATTGGGATAAGGACAGGTTACCTACTAATGATGATCTTATATTAAAAATATAACATCAAAAGAGTACCTATGTAAAATTGTACAATGCATAATTATGATATGGAAATACAGACAGGTCACTTATTAGTACGTAGGTACTTTAATTTTAAGTGATTTAAAAAATTGGCAAACATTTTACACAAATAAATATAGTCGGGTCAGATTGACCTATCGAAACAAAGTTTATGTAACCAAATGGTAGCAATTATTGTTGTCTACTTAAGGGACGAAAAGATACATTTTTAGAATAGAATCGCTTGTTGATCTTCTTTTAATCTATTTAAGTACATAATCTTTAATGAATCAAACTTTAATTAAGACAGTGATGCAAGTTTGAAGTTACGGTATAACTTTAATAAACTACGCATATTTTCCCTGTAAGTACTAATTCTTATTTTTGATTGTGTGCTTGTTTGCGTGCGAATAAATGTTTCTTGTTCATTTCTTAATTACCGGTGGTATACAAGGTGTTCTCTACCAGGCTCTATCTCTCTTAAAGGCGCGATGTGCCATAGTTACGGACAACAGTCAACTCGGCCTATCGTAGAGCGCAGCTCGACATAGACCTATCCCAAGCTTTAAGTTAGTACTTGACAAAAAAGAACTAATTAGTCCGTCAGATAGATTTCCGAAAAATATTAGACGCATATTTTTAGAGTAGGTACTTCGAACTTCACGTTTAGTACAGTTTTTACTGAAATATGACGTCACAAGCTCACGCAAGCGCACTCATAATCTTAAACGCGTTTTATCTTCGTATTTTTTTTATTAATTTGATAAAACAAAAAAACTCGTATTTAATATTTTTCGATAATCTAACTGACGGACTAAACAGATTTATTTATTTTTTGTCAATTCCAGTTTCTTATCCTTTGTTTTCAATTTTAATTATGTTTTCCACACTTGTTAGGGTAGCATAATTATGGTTTTGAGCTCTATCGTTTGTTAATTTTTGGTCCATATTTCAATCAAATAAATGGTTTGATTCACAATAACACCTTGTCTTCCACCTTATGCATTAAGTCTGTCCTAGCCTGTTATTAAGACCAGGTTACTTTCTTTCAAAAAGAAAAATTAAATCCTTGTACTACAGTAAATATTAAAAAGTTTCGTAGATTCAAGTTGCGTCTAAACCGTGTAATTCTTCAGTAATAACAATATCAGATAATTTCTTTTCTTCTCTTGTTTTACGTTTTCGCCCAGTCGACATTCTCTCCAGTTTACTTGTACTTCTTTTAACTGAATTTTTCAAAACATTTTTTAAAAAATGGAAGCAATTCATCATTGAGAAATTTCTATCACATTCAAGTATTAAGTCATGGAAAAACGTTATTGTATTGTTGTACGCTCTAAATGGAATTTTGCATTCCTCTCCTCGGGAACCTCCAGACCAAGAGCATCGAGTCAAGAATTTTCTACAAAACATGGTGTCAATTAAAATGTATGCACAGGTTATACCATTTCCTTTACCATTAAATAATATGGCGTACTTGTCCCGCAGCTTTTGCCTCTTCTCTGGGTCGTTAAGTTCTCTTTCAAACTCATTCAATTGTTTCCTATTCTCAATGAGGGTTCTAGCATTAGGTTTTCGTGTCGAAGAATTATAAGGATGCGTATCAGTTTTAGGGTTACTCTGAAATCTGGTTGAGAATTCTGATAACTTGGACATCATTGTTTGTTGGTTGGCCAGCAATAAGTGCTGATTTTTTAACAGCTTTAAAGATATGTCTGATGAAAAAGGGGTATTTTCTTCGCTTGTATTATCCATGTCTGGAAGCTGAAACATGAATATTTCCATTGTACTTTTAGACGAGCATTGCACAAGGTAGCAGAAGAATTGAAATTAGTTATTTCAGTACTTTAAATACAGCAATCATCTTTATTCTGCTTACCTCATCGTCAAAGTCATCTGCTTGTAAATACTGATTTGCATTTGCATCCTAGAAAAAAATCAACATTAAATTTTAAAATAAATTATAAAGCATTGTTCAGTATAATCATTTTCTTTAATATTGGTCAAAAGTGCAACAAGAGTGTGGAAGAGTTAATAAAAGTTTTGCATACTTTAGTTAGTTACAGTACTTAAAGTAACTTCAAGGTCTGGACATAGGGGAATCATAGGGGAGATGTGCTTAACGGCGAAGAGACGCGTAAAAGCTAGGGGGCTGCTCAAAAGATATTTTTTTTTAAACGTTCCCCCACACTAGGAATTTCTCCTGTATCGTGGGTGCATTCACAAACATTTAAACTCACATACACAAAAACCGCGGGTTGATATCCCGGGTCCGCGGCCCCGCAACACAAAGGGCTAAGAAGAAACATGGTTGGGTTTTAGTAGAGGCCGAATGGTCAAAACTTATAGATTATTAAGGCTACAATATAAATACTCATCAAAAAAATGTTTAGACCCAAGACTAAAGTACCCAATAAAATAAGTTAACTTCAAATAAAATAAACCTACTCTACACCGAGATGCCTTTTTTTTTCTTTGGTGGATGGGTATCATCAAATAACCCCTCCCGCTCTTGGGCAGAGCGAAAGGGATTGATCGACTTCTACTTACTAAAAACCACCCATGTTCCTTCTTAGCCCTATATGTCAAGGCCGCGGTATCTTTTACAATATCCCGCAGCCCCATACTGAGATGCATAAAAAACATTTTAAGTTCCAAAACAATTATACACTCATCAGAATAATTGTACGTGTAGTATTTATATTCTTTTTGTTTCTCTGAAATAGTAACATTAATACCCAAAATAACAGTTCTAAATAGCTTTAGTGTAATCGGAATATCGTAGGGTAGACGAACCCGCTCTAGGAAAACTTGGATGCAAGAGCGAGCTAAGCGGGCTCGGGACTTCACCCCGACTCGGACAGGTTAGGTTAGAAGGGGATTGCGGGGTGAAAGAGCGAGCGAAGCGAGTGAATAGACCCCGCCATCCTATCATCCTATCATATCATCATCTCATAAGTAAACACAAGCCATTATATAAGTGGAAAGGAATCTTACCGCGAGTTCGGCAACTACAAAGTCTTTCATTGCGCTTCCGTTACTACGTAATTTTCTCATTTTGTTAGAAGATTCCTTATAGGTGTTTTTGCGAATCTTTTTTTTAGATGTATGCTGCTCCATGGAATTCATATTTACCTGAAATTAAATCAAATATAAGTTCTAAAAAGCACATGTCTTGAGAGAGTTAGATTTTATCATGAAAGGTGTGCATTTAAGGGATGCCGTCTTTTTGCATAATTTTCTTTTTCCTAATATATTTTGGCATAACGATTTTGCCATATTTTTTTTTCATACAGTTTATGTTGGCATAATTTTCTTTTGGTATACCTTTAATACGCATATTATTGCTAGGCTTAATGACTATTAGCATAATAGTAGTTAGGCATACAATTAATTTAAATGACAGAAACAAACTTGAGTTATTTTAACGTATTTATTTTGAATTTTCATGCAAATGATTGGACAAAAGTTAGTGACAGAATCGAATGGCTAAAAAACCGACTCGCCGTAAACTTGTCTGCCCTATATCTAGAGTGTAATTTAAGCCCGCGTAGGCGCGAATCATTCTACAACAACAAGTTAAGCAAATATTTCACTTGGCAAAATAATTATTCAATAAAATTTTATTTATTATCGTATTATTTGACGTACAATTAATTATTTTTTAATTTTATGCCATAAATAACCTTTGGAATTAAGACATTACACAAATTTACTAAATATAAGCACAAACCTCCCAAGCAAACACAGATGCTGACAGAAACCCTAACCCTAGACGGTCGATGTCAGGGGCACCCCGAGTTTCGGTTAGTTAGATTCCCTTTTTTTTTCTTCAAGGTCATGTTGAATGCCATGTAACACCCACTCCTATCAAGATCGGAGACTACACTCGAAGTTGTAGACGATTATGTCTAACTCGGACAAACGGTCCAATTAGGTAGGTCCAACTTTGAGAAAGAGGTCAATCGTCGAATCCGACTCGGCTGGGCAGCGTTTGGGAAGCTGAGTAGTATCTTCTCGTCCAACTTACCGCAGTGTCTCAAGACGAAAGTCTATGACCAGTGTGTGGTGCCAGTGATTACATACGGGATCGAAACATGGTCGCTCACAATGGGCCTCATCAGAAAGCTCAAAGTCACCCAAACGGCAATGGAAAGAGCTATGCTCGGAGTTTCCTTGCGTGATCGAATCAGAAATAAGGAGATCCGCTTGAGAACCAAGGTTACCGACATAGCCCAAAGAATTGCCAAACTAAAGTGGCAGTGGGCAGGGCACATTGCTCGCAGTACGGATGTCCGATGGAGCCGGAAAGTTCTGGAGTGGCGACCGCGAACCGGAAGACGTTGCGTTGGAAAGGCCTCCCACTAGGTGGACCGATGACCTGGTGACGGTTGCGGGGATCCGCTGGATGCGAGACGCGCGGAACCGGTCAATGTGGCGACACTTAGGGGAGGCCTATGTTCAGCAGTGGACGTCTTTCGGCTGAAATAGTGATTTATAATTAGCAGTGAATATTACTGACATTCTGTCACAGTAAGTTGCCGTTACAAATGGTGTGTATACACTGGCTTGAAAAGTATGTAAGCTATGGCTATCAACGAACGTAGACAGAGGTCAGGAAACTTATCTATGCATTCTCACTTGAAACATTCTCATTGTATATCATTTAAGCGGAGTGAGTGAGTTAAATGGAGATTTTATAAGGCTTTGTGATTGTTTTGTCTAAGAAGAAGCTGTAGCCAACGGTATGGGCGACATACCTGACAGTCTGCTCTGTTACTGTTCTGCACAGACCAGAGGGTAATGGCCGTTTATAAAGACGACAAGATACTGAAAATAGGTAAGATGGACTAACAAATAAATTGAATGGCACGGTTACTGCAGTGGCTGAGCAATTCGCAGCAGTCCAAGTCACGGGTTCTATACCCGCACGGAACTAGTATTTGTATGACCTATGGATTGGGTATTTTTGTGTGAGTTTAAATGTTTGTAAACGCGCCCACGACACAAAAACCCAACCAACAACCAACCGAACATCTCCAGACCTGTTTGCAGGAAGACTTTTGGCCGAAAGGTGTTGTTTTCCGTCGTTTCCGAGGACGGTTACGCGACACCTCGCAGCGAAACACGACGCCGACGTTACGTGTTTAGTTAAATAGTGTTGTATGATTTAATATTTTATATGTAAGTTTGTTATTATTGTTTTATATTATTGTGTGTATTTTAAGTATGGGCCCTAGTTGCCTGAAATAAAATGATTATTATATTATTATTAAAAGACATTCCAAAAAACAATACTTACTTACAAATTTTGTTTCTCTGAAATAGTAAAATTAATACCCAAAATGACAGTTCTAAGCTTTAGTGTAATCGGAATATCGTAGGGTAGACGAACCCGCTACAAGGAAAACTTGGATGCAAGAGTGAGCTAAGCGAGCTCGGGAGCACGATACAAATGACATTCCAAAAAACAATACTTACATGCTCAAATACTTTTACAGAATGCAAAGGAACATCATCCTCGCTGCCACTGTTATCTGTCTCATCTTCTACCATCATTTCCAATTGATCTTGTATTGGTTCACATTCCATTTTCATTTGTAATTCCGGTTCATCACCTTTGATAAGGATTGTTGACAAGTTGGAAGTGAGATTGGATGCTAGTCTATCAATCTTCTGTATTTCTTGTTCTGTGATCTGGAAAACAATTTAATAACTACTGTAACTTAAAGAAGTTACAGAAGCCTAAAATATTAGGTTTCGGCCGTCTACGAAACCGTAGTTTTTTTCGACGACACGGTTGGCGCAGTGGCTGAGTGATTGGACTGCTGCACTGTGTGTCGCGGGTTCGATCCCCGCACGGAACAAATATTTGTATGGCCTACAGATAGTTGTTCCGGGTCTGGGTATTTGTGTATGTGAAATGTTTGTGAACGCCCCTACGATACAGGAGAAATTCCTAGTTTGGGGACAACGTTTTTTTAAAAAAAAAAAAAAAAAGTTTCGTAACTGGTTTCGATGAAGGAAAGATTTGGCCTTGTACGTAACTAGTTTCAATGGAGGATATATTTGTCTTTGTACGAAACCACGATTATGTACAATGGTTACGTACAAAGAATTTACTGTTAAGGTTTCGATGAAGGAATGATTTGTCCTTGTACGTAACTAGTTTCCATGGAGGAATTATTTTGGGGATTGAGGTAGTTCAGTAGAGCGTTGGCTGTCTACTGAACTGATCTTCATCTTGTAATTATTGAAACTAGGTAAGTCTATATTAAAATAAATAAAAAATAATTTCTATTAATTTTATTTTCTTTTAATTCATTTATAGACTGCTGAACCTCTTTGTCTATTTCAATGTAAATAATTTTATCGTAGGGGTACTCAGCATGATGTTCATAATGCTTGGTTGACAGCTTTGTAAAGGTTCGGTTTACAGCCTGTATATTTTTTTTAGAAAATTTGCAGATTGACATTTGCGGCTATGGAATCTTGAACCAATTAAGACAAAAATCGCTAGTTTCGATAAAATAATTATTATTCCTTGTTCGTAACCAGTAAATTTTCATATTTTTGCAAAAATTCCTTGTACGTAACTGTGGTTTCCTACAAAGACAAATATATCCTCCATCAAAACTAGTTACGTACAAGGACAAATCATTCCTTCATCGAAACCAGTTACGAAACTACGGTTTCGTAGTCAGCCGAAACCAATAGGTATTACTAGATCAGAGTTAAATCGGAAGCCCTAGCAATTAGGATTTTTAATTATTCATCATTTTTGTCAGCCAAAAGATGTCCACTGCAGAACACCGGCCTTTCCCAAATGTTGCCACATTGACCAGCCCCTCCGTTTCGCATCCAAAGGATCCTTGCGAACTTCACCAGATTACTCTAGAACATTTCAGATTTTTATTTATTCAATGCAGACAGGAAATAAAAACAAAAGTCAATGTCCATAGTTTCTTCCTAATTCTTCACCATTACAATATATATCATAGAACAGGTATAATGCTTCAATTTCCAACGGCTTAACAGGTCAAAATTAAATAGTCATTGAAATTTCATGTTTTTGAGTTTGAAATTACATTTGGAACAAAATAAATAAGAATATTAAGGCTCTCACCACACCATGGTTCTGTAGTATACTGAACAATAGCCCCTGGGAGGTGAAATATTTCTTCCTGAACTTACTGAATTTGGTCAATAATGCAGAACATACATAACAACAATAGTCTGGCATGTCTGAGGAGACCATTAACTGAAATAATAAAATAAAGGAAGTCAGAATTTTCACACCCAAGTACCTCATTTAGGTTGCTGTTAAAGTAAACTTAACTTTCACGATTACAAAGAGTATGAATATCACACCAGAATCATTAAATTTACAAATCAAATCGATTGATCGAAAGAAGAGATTTTGTACTTACGTTGTGTCCAAATACAGATTTGAAATTCGTTTCTATGAACCCTTGAATCGTGTACATTTTAACATCAGTGATCAAACATATTCTGCAAGCTTTTACTCTTCCCATCTTTTAACATATTTATCACAAAGAATGAAAGAATTATGATTTAATTTACAAAACACAAAATCCACGAGCCGATTGACGTTTATTATTTTGCTCTTGCTCTTGACAGGACATTCACGGTGACAGCCTGACAGATGACGGCGGTGGCGCTTTTTAAGTGTTGCAAACCAAAATAAATATATATATAAATAAAAACCAAATTTGAATACTCATATTTTAGCACATCTGTAAATTATTTAGAATTTTATGATTATTGCAAATTACGATACGGTGGTGTATATATATATATGATGATAATGGTAATTTTAAAATTGATATTTGTCATAAATCTTTACCTCCATGCCCAATGCGCACCCATACCCAAACTTTGGAGAAAGACTAAAATCGTTGCTCTGCCGAAACCAGGCAAATCGTCAGACAACCCCAAAAACTGGCCTATTTCCCTGCTGTGCCACACTTATAAGCTGTTTGAAAGACTGCTGCTTAATCGCCTTACAGCAGCATTTTTTTTAAACGTTGATCCAGAGAATTGATCATCTAGAATTGATTCCCGAGCAGGCTGGCTTTAGCCTGGCCTGGCAAGTCATGTTCCAGCCGAATACTTTCTACCACGAGTTCACGGGTTCTATAGTACGAGTATAACAAAGTCACTGGTGTCAAAATTGACCTCTCGGCAGCCTACGACACCCTAAATATCAAAAGACTACTCGGCAAAGTATTCACTCTCACCAACGACCAGCAGGGCTATTGCGTATCTTTTAAATGTCAGTGGCTATCATATTATCCATGGATTACCTGTCAAATTGGTTATATGGTTTAGTACAAAATGGAACCATTTGACAGTTAATTGATGGACACTATATGATAGCCACTGTTCTAAAAGATACGCAATAGGCCTGCTGGTCTTTGTGCGCCTATTAAACGAACTCTTACACAACCGCCGTTTTCAGGTTTACATCCAATCTGGTAAGAGTTGATAGCGACGGCAAAAAAACGGTCTTCCTCATGGCAGTGTGTTGGCGCCAATGCTTTTTAAATCATATAAACCAACGACCAACCTAACACCCAACACACTGAGCGGTTTCTGTACGCGGATGACCTGACACTTGCGACGCAATCACCGACCTGTAGAGATGTCGAAAAAAACTTTACAGAGGCATTTAATGTAATACTGTGACAACAATGCTCTACGGCTGAATCCGTCCAAAACAGTCGTGTGCATTCCACCTCCGCAATAGATACTCAAACCGACCACTCAACATCTCGTGGCGAGGTACTAATGTAGAATACTGCCCGAACCCAAAGTATCTAGGTGTTACTCCGGACAGGAACATATAATTCACACTGTCATAGTACTAAACAGAAGGTTGGCACCGGATACAATTTGGATACAAATATTGTACAATTTGGATACAATATCATGGACTCGTCCATGAGCTTTCGAACCTGTGAGGCCGTGGAAAAATAATTCGTGTGTCGCAACAGCGGTGTTTTAAACAACATAGGGGACCCTAAGAAAACGTATGTATCTTTCGATGCTTTGTTCTGAATATTACTAAATGACTTCTAAAAGGAGGAGGTTATGTGTGTTTCTTTTCCAATTACCTTTTGTAACTTACTAATGTGTCTGATAGAATGCTGAGAAAATGTAATAACTTGCTTTTTTCGCACGTAAATTGAGAGAGAACTTGACAACACCAAATTCAAATTGAAAAATCTTTATTTGTGACACATAGGTAAAAGATAACACGGTGTTGTTAAATAAAATAGTTATGTATTACTAAGTGCTGCCTTGCCTTGCAAGGCATACAAATATGACCAGTGTGCAACATCAGTGAACTTTTAAAAACTAATTTAATTGATTGATTAATTTATTATTACGACCCTTCGTGAAAAGGATTAGGTACCCTCAGTGACCCGTGGGGTTTCCAACTGCCATTCCACAGCCTCAAACGAAATATAAACGATTACGAAACAACTTTATTTTTGTTTACATTCTCAGCTCCGCTCCGCTTAGCTTCGCTTCGCTCCCGACCTTCGATATTTAGGTCGCTTGGCTGTGAAACGCTTTATTTTTTCCATTTTATCGGACTTAATTACAAATTCGGAGTTTCATTGACATGGATTAATGATCCACTCGCATTTGAAGTGTACGGTTTTGTTTACAATTTTCCTACATATACCTACGTTTGTTTGCATCTAATTGCTGATCGTGAGCACGTAGGGAAATTAATTTCTTGTATCCAAGCATTTCTGTGTTTGAACCGGCCAACTAGACAGACCGGGTACGTAGAAATTGAATTTGTGATTGCAACGGTTGTCCTGATTGATTCTGAATGTAAACAACAACCTTTAATCTCGTCATTAGATTAAAGTAAGCGCATAAAAAGATAAAACAACATTATTTTATCGAGTCTTTGTCGCAGGCAACTTTGGCCATAGATAGCCGGTGCCTATGAGACTAACATTAAATTAATAAAAACAACTTGTGTTAGAAAATAGACCCTTAAAACTATGTTATTAAACACTTGACGGCACGGTTGGCGCAGTGACTCAAGCAGCTGCGCTACGTGTCGCGGGTTCCTCCCCGCACGGAATAAGTATTTGTATGGCCTAGAGTTAGTTGCTTTGGGTCTGGGTATTTGTGTAGGTGAGTTTAAATGTTTGCGAATGCACCCACGATACAGGAGAAAGTATTAGAGTGAGGCAAAGTTTTTAAAAAAAGTTCACTTAAAGTCACTGCGCGTTCAGCGTCCATGTGGCACACTTGCCCACGGAAGCGACGGAACACCACTCACTGCCGTCAAAAGTACCTAATCTTCCAGGACGAGATGCAGATAACATTTGTGAAACCTGCCCATATGATCTCGGTCATAATCTGTATATATCTGTATCATCATCATCATCATCAGCCTATAATGTTCCCACTGCAGTGACTCAGGCGTCGTCTCTAGGAGAGGGATGGGCTATGATCTACTACGCGGGCCCAGTGCGAATTGTTAGATGTCACATGTCTTCGAGTTTTTGGTTCACCGTTTTTAAGAGCAGTGGTGATAAAATAAATTAGGTACTGTTACAACAGCCTGCTCACAGCGTGCCACCCTAGCCAGCCAATGACAGCTAACCATAACCATGCCACTCTAGCAAACCATAGCCATGCCACTCTAGCATACCATAGCCATGCCACTCTAGCCAGCCAATGACGGGCAACGAATCGCGAGCCAATCACAGTCAAGCGAAGACACCGCCATAACCACCGGATGCCTCCGGTGGGGATATCAGTCTATATAATGCCCTGTAAGCTCAGTTTCGAGGTCTTGTCGCGCTCGATTGTGAAACCTGTAAGTCGAGACTCTGTCCGAATAAAATAATGAATCAGTTCCTGTCTATTTTTACCACTGTCGTTACAGTACACAAAGTAATGCGCCTGACTGGGTTCGAACCCACGACTCACTGTTCGTAAGACGGGGCCGCTACCACTGAGCCACCACTGCTCTCGTATATCTGTAACATAAATGCGTCCTTTTTAGGGTTCCGTAGCCGAATGGCAAAAAACGGAACTCTTCAAGATTCGTCATGTTTGTCTGTCTGTCCGTCCGTATGTCACAGCTGCTTTATTCGGAGACTATTAAGACACAGTTAAAACTTAGTAGGTAAATAGGTATTCTGTGAAACGCTTTACGATTTTTGTACAAAAATAAAAGATTAAGGGGATTAAATTTGCCATAAAACGTCGACAGCTGGAAAAAGGCCTCCCCCTAAGAAAGATCCTTACATATTCCTTTTGCGTCGTCCACATTCATACATCTGGTCATACACGAACGCCCGGTTGCGAGTACGTACCTGCTATGCACCTGTCCTTTATGAATGACCTCACTAATAAGGTCAGTGAATGTCTTTCACGGGGGCCCCTTCCCGGCAATTCATTTAAGGCGTTGGTAAAATCAGCCCAAAGAAGATATTTAAGAAAACACACGTGTTTGTGTTTGGGTTAACTGAGAGCTGTTACTTCCCCTTTACGCAACCCTTCTTATGGGATTATTTACACGGCCTTTATATCCAATATAAATATATATTATTCTGTGGTTGTATTATGTCCTTGTATCCATGGGTTTGACCCCATTTAGAATAGCTGAATTATTGAAAATCAGTAATATTGTCGTGGGGGCTTCATCTTTGAATGTTTTTTTACAAAAATAAGATTTGTTGAAAGGTTATTAGGCATTATCTAAGAAACACATTAGAAAAAAAATGTATTGTCTTTTTAAGCCCCTGTTTCAAATGGTTTTCAGTTTAAAGTACATTTTTTGTATACGTGTAGTTACTAACCACACAAATCTACCAAATTTTCAAATACCGTACGAATTCAGCTCTCAACATTGAAGACTTCAAAAGCGTGTTGAAGTTCAAAGTAAAACACAAAAACATCAGCTGCCAGACAATGAAAGGTACCTACCTAGGTACCTAGTCTCATTACGCCGTAGATCTTTCATGACAGTGAACGGAGTTCAAAGCTGCGTTTATCTGCGACATCGCACGCTTCAGGAGACCCTTTGAGCAGCTGGCGAAGATGGCGACGTCTTCAGGAACTGACAACCTATAGTTGAGTTTGGAGGAGGGTGTTTTATGGAAGCACTAGCTGTTCCCCGTTGCTTCACTCGCCGTTTCTCTTTTTGCGGGCTCGTAAGGGTCGTAGCCTGATGTTAAATAACCTATTACCTACTTCAAGAGTTGCGCTATCAAATGCAAAAGGTTTTTGCACATCCTACTGTTACTTACTTGCACCAATGTAGTGGTCTATAGTGGGACTGTTGAGCACGAAGCCCTGGGTTCGGTTCCCTAGGCAAAATGTTATTATGAAATGTTATTGTTGTTATTATGTTTGTGTGTTATTGAATTTTTCCATCAGGAATCTCCTAGAAGCAACCACGGAGTTTGGATTTGTATCCGGTAGATGTCTGTCGGCTCCCAGTTACATAGGAAGTTAAACAGAACTGTCGTGTTGTGGGTGTACACTGTACACTTATATGGGGTGTATAACTGTATAGCCTACATTATAAGGTACACCTCTGTCTGTCCTTCGGAGAGTACAAGCGTGATGTAACATTTATTAGACCAAAAGCTAAAGTTATGGTACTTCCACACTTATTTTACTGACTGACTGCATAGGTAACCTAAGTTACCGTTTTGCAAGGAAACGGAAGTAAACAGTTACTTTCGTTTGAACGGATTTGATGTCATACGGTATTTTTTGTTTGGGCATCCGGGGTCGATACGCGTAGTCAGCTAAACTTTACGAGTTCATTCCCCAACTGTTGAAAAACTCACATGAAGGCATGTTCCAATTAACGTAGTTCCTTAGTATTCATAAGTGTTAGATCAACAGCAAAGGCACTACAAAAATGATCGGGAATACTTGTCTAACGAACTTTTGAATTAAAAAAAAAAACAAATTTTTATAACTATTTAATAATATTTTAAAACTTGAACACAAACTGTGCAAGTCCATGCGAAAAACTCTTACTGGCGTATTCAGATATTTAATGATTAAGCCGTCACTTAGTAAAGATTTGACATACTTTTGTATGACAAAACTGTCAAAACCTTTACTAAGTGATGGCCTAAGAAATCATTAAAGCTCTCTGAGTGCGGCAGTTAAACTTTATTTTCACTGAATAGTGCTCCAATTAATTTCGTTAATATAACCACATGACTTCGAACGCGCCACGATTGGTTGTGTTGTGACGGCATCATAATGTTATAGCAATTTTACGCTAGTACATTGACTAATAATATCCGAAAACAAAACACTGCAGCTGCACCTGTTTGCTAATAATATGAAGAATTTAACTTTGTGACGTCACACGCGCTCGGGTTTATTCGGGAACCGTCGGCACGTTTTCGGTACTGGATTCAGAAACTTATTTTCAATTTAATACAACTTTTAAATTAAAACGAAAAAATAAAAACTTATAAAAGTGAAAGTGTTATGAAAGTTATGATCATCTCATACTTAAATAAAAAATAAAAAAAATATTCAAAGACCTAATTGAATTAATTAATTAATTAATTCTCATCTCCATAACATTTCAGTAAGGAAAACCCTATCGGTATCAATATCTACTTTACGAGAGACTTCAGAATAGGCTGTCCAATTTAAACTCGATCGGGTTGCACTGTGTTGATTAAATTCGACACAGTCTAACTCGGGCTGTTCATTTTGTTTTCATTCGATACATCTCGATGAAGCTCGCGATAGTTCGCATTGGCGTCCAATTTCCTGGCAACCGCGACCCGCGACCAGCGACAGCGACCACGGCGACCCGCAGCTTACCCACGGACGGTCACGATCCGATTCTAACGTTTTTTACGACACTCCTCGCATATAATAATGTTTATTACGCTATTACTTATGAATATTAATCTTTGAATCTTTTTTCTTTCCAGAGCGCTTCTTTTAATGAAAATGCTGACACTTTGGAAGGCTGTAGGTTTATAGATGTTGTATTTTAGATTGCAACAGCGGTTATGCGATTGAAATCAACGCCTATCATCGAATACTGAAGAAAGGTTAAGAAATGAAGAGCTTCAATAAATGTAAGTACCTAAGTGGGTTCGCAATTGTCATACTAAAACACAACAACGAAACAGTATTTTCACAGTTACTTTACCGCTAGATGTTACTTGATGACTTACCAAAGACCCTTTTTTTTGGATGGTGGTAAATCATCAAATGACTCCTCCCGCTGCAGAGCGTTAGGATGTGTCAAACTGCTACTGACTAAAAACCACACAAATGTTCCATCTTAGCCCTATGTGTCCGTCGCCGTATCACCTCCGAACAACCCGCAGCCCCGACAGGCTCGGCCTTTGCCCGACATCTCTATGAGGCGCGCGTGGAACGCGGACGCGCCGTCGACAAGGCCTGTCATAGGACGGACGGACGGTGAGCTAGCCCATTACCGTTCACATGGCCCCTTGACGCCTCGAGCCGGAACCCGACAAGACTCTGAATTTTCGGATTCATGTGCGTATTGTTTATTTACCACTTGCTGCGGTGAAGGAACATATCGTGCGGAAACCATCATATTTAAGAGATATTTCTCGACGCCATGTAAAGCCAAGTCAGAAGTCCGTGTGCGGCATAGAATCTCTGACACCAAGTTACGCACTGCCCGCACGATGAAGAAGAAAGAACTGTGAGGGGACACTACAGGAACTTTGTGATAATCTCTTCTCACACAAAGACACAAGCTTATTCCAACCACTTCGTAAAACGGTGGACTCAGCAACATTATTATTGCGAAGCTGTTTAATATTCTTTATCCGCATTACGAGCCAGTCTTCCCGAAAGACTTTAATATTTTAGCATAAATAACTCTATTCATTAACATCTGAGTCCCGGCTTAAGTTCCGCTAAATTATAACAAGTAAATTGAGATAATAAATGAATTTTGTACCGAAAAAGCTGCAGGGTAGTCTGAATGGGATCCAATTATAAAATTGGTTTACCTTTTGGGAATTAAACAAAAAAATCACGCTTGATTTTCCCAAAGGGTGTTATAGGTGTGAAGTGAACTGTGAAACACCCACATGTCAACGCTACTTTAAAGGTTAATAAATCCCATGTAAACTTGCTACAAAAAGGGTAAAAAATTTAGACTCTTCGATGTTATTGAGACTTCAAGATAAAACTCAATGGGCGAGATGTTGTAAGAGATACCGTGGCCTCGACATAAAGGGCTAAGAAGGAGCACGGGTGGTTTTAGTCAGTAGAAGTCTGACACTCCCTTCCACTCTGCCCAAGAACGGGAGGGGTTATTTGATGATTTCCCACCCCAAAAAAAAAGTTAAGCTCAATAACACGTTTAAACCCGATCTAGCTAGGTACTGAAATACCTAGCGAGCCTAGGAAAACCATTGGATTTAAATTCTCAAAACTGCCTTTCCAGGTGAACGTTGCTTGTGGTGATAAGTATTATGTGTGATGTCAGAGCCAGGTGGTACTGACAGTGACTTTAATTTTAAAATTGATGTTTTTACTCCGCGAATTCATACTGGAACCTCTAGTGCACCGTGATACAATTGCGTGATGATTTCTTGTTAGAGAACTGAATAAAAACTACGACACAATTGGGTCGCAGAACACACATCACATTCCTCGCAGAACGGATGGCCGATGTGGACGGAAAGTTCTGGAGTGTCCACAGCGGACCGAAAGACGTTGCGTTGGGAAGGCCTATCACTAGGTGGACCGATGACCTGGTGAAGGCTGCGGGACCCGCTGGATGCGAGACATAAGGGACCGGTTAAGGTGGCGACACCTGGGGTAGGTCTTTTGGCTGAAATTATGATGATGATGATGATGATGAATATCAATACTACCGTTCTTCTCATCTCGTCTTGTACCTACTTAAACTCAACCAAATAATAATATAATGTTAGTTCCTACTACTAAACCATCCCGCCAACGTCTGATTCAAGTAAAACCGATTTAAACCTGTGCCAATTGGATTTTGGTTTGCTTTCTACGGAAATTGAATAATTCCACTTTCCTCTGTAGCTGTACTCTCTCCCTCAGTCACTACACATGCACACTGAGAAGGCTTAAGCACTCATATAAATGTTGGTGCAAAACCCAACCCCATGGGACACCTATTTGAATATAGTGCTGGTAGTTTATAAGTCTTCCTGATTGTATTTGACATATTTAAGAAAGCCATCGACTTTGAAGATTTTAGCTGCAGGCGGTAGAAAGAAAGATAGAAGTGACCGAAAGTCATGGCCAAGAATTCAGGTGTCCCTGGAGGCACTGGAGAGGTTCTAGCTTTCCCTTTTCACTCACCGCTCCATTGCACTTACGTTCACAAAATAGTGTTAAGATCATCATAATTATTTGCAAAAAGTGAGCCTTCTGAGTCGTTATAAAGGGATGCCTCCATATCGGTAGTGTCCATTAATTTAATTTTATTCCGACCTCTGGTCGTCGGTGTCGCGACGTCCCGGTTTTATTGGAATCTAATACGTTTATTTTGATGAGAAGTAATCTAGTATATTGGCCTCTTTCGTCCTCTCTGAGTGGTCGAAGTATGTCATCATCCTCGATGTTAACCACGAATGTTTGTGACCCCGGATGCCATAATTTTTATTCGATAGAACAGACAAATGGAGTGGAGGATAGGTCTCGACGAATGTCGTTTCGAGTTTGGTATATCAAAGTCTTGTAATCAAGTAGTCACACCTCTGATTTTCCGGAATCATGTGCATATTGTTGAATTAACACTTACTTCTTAAAAAGGAAACATCGTGAGAAAATCACCTTGTTTGAGAGATATAGCCAAGTCAGAAGCTCGTGGGCGGCATAACAACTCTGACACTCTGAGTACTAACACGATGAAGAAGAACAAGTAGGTATATCTATCAGGAACTACTTTTTCTGAAAAGAAAATTAAAACAAATACACACATCAAAAGTGTCTAGGGATCAAGCATTTTATGCGGATTTCTTGAGATTGAGATGTGGCTTTGTAATAAATTTATGATTTTATAAATTTATATGGATCCTTTTTGGTGCATTTCATAATTTGAATCAGGAACTGTGAATCAAATTCGAGTAAAAGATGAAAATCAGCTGTCAATATTTTCCCTATAAAAACATACAACGCATTGAAGACATTATTAGTGCTACTGTTTCCCTACTACTGATTAAAACCAACGTTATTATGGAGCGGCGACGTCATTTAAGCAGGGAAGAAATGCTCAGAGCCGTGGGAATGATAGAAGCTGGTTCCCGGCAACGTACTGTGGCTTTAGCTCTGAATACAAGTCAGAGTGTTATCAGTCGACTTTGTACACGTTACCGAAGCACTGGTACCGTGGCTGAGCGCCATGGAGGACGGTATCGCTGCACCACACGGAGACAAGACCGATACATTCAAATCTTAACTCGAAGAGCTCCAACAATAACCGCCATGATGTTAGCCGTGAGGCTTCATCACTCTTCAGGGAACTTAATTAGCGACCAAACAGTCAGAAACCGCTTGCATGAAGTGAACCTTCATTCCCGAAGACCGCTACGGGTACCACCTATAGCAATGCACAATCGTAGGATTCGATATCAATGGGCTCTTGAACACAGAAATTGGGCAGAAGAACAATGGCGTTTCGTGTGCTTTTCTGATGAGTCTCGTTTTGGTATGAGACCGGATACAAGACGTATACGACACTGGAGAACCCCTGGACGCCAACAGCGATTAAAATCCTGCCAGGAAGTCCATCCTTATAGTGGTGGAACCATCATGGTATGGGCGGGTATTTGGATCGGCGGAAGAACTGAGTTGATTTGGATCAGAGGCAACCTCAACGCTCAAATTTATGCTGAGACGATTGTATCAGACGTCATCGTTCCTCTACAAGTGCAAATCGGTCCCTTATTTCAGTTAATGCATGATAATGCACGACCGCACACCGCAAGAGTTGTAAGACAGACTCTCGCCGCAGCTAACATCAATGTCCTGCCCTGGCCTGCTCAGTCGCCAGACTTGAACCCGATTGAGCATGCATGGGATATGCTACAGAGAAGAGCTCTGCCGAATATGGAGGGTATCCAGTCGCAAGAAGACCTTTTTTTGTTGTTGCAACGAACATGGGCGGCCATTCCACAGCGTGATTTGGATGAACTCATTTTGAGTATGCCAAACCGATGTTCTTGTGTTGTTAGTGTTCGCGGTAGAAACACGGATTATTAATTGTTTAAGTTACCCAATAAAATTTTAAAGAAAACTGTTATTTCAGTCTTTTTTTCGAACTTTAATGTTAGTGGTTCAAATGTCAAAAATCCCTTTATTAGGAAAATGGCAAATTTCTTTATTAATGCAAAGGTGACTTGGTTTATCGTTACTGTGACAAACGAAAACACTTTATTTGATGAATCCTTAAAGAAAATTTTAATTAATATCAATCAGGAGAAAAGTTATTGCAAAAATATATGTTGATCCCTAGACACTTTTGATGTGTGTACGTCACAAATTCCTCAAAGCTCTATTTCAAACGAAACAGAAATAACTTTGCCAGCGACACAGCTACCCAGTTCGGAAATAAAGGCGTTCACTCAAAATCTAAATAGACTTCCAAATATTCTGTGGAAATTCAATTAACTTTTTTCTCAACCCGCAGTCAGCCTTAGGGTATATAAGACTGTCATGAATATTCAATATATTTTTCCGCTCTTTCAAGGGATTTTTATATTTTTTTTCTGGCATATCTTAATGACGTTTCATAATTTTGAACTCTTTTGAAGTTATTCGTAGTGGAAAGTGTAGCGTTTATGGCTTGGCGGCTCGTTACGGTGTTTCTGAGGCGTTATGAGGACGATGCCCCTATGAATGTGCTAGGACGTACATTTATAAATTCTAAAAAGTTTTAAGGCTTCGTGGTGTTAAAAAATCCTCGGAACTCGCTGCTTTATACAAGTTCATCTTAAACTCTCAACTTTGTAAGAAATTGTGTTAGATAAAGATTAGAATTATTGCAGGGCCTAGAATAATGAACACCAAACAACACAATAGATACAGATTCAGTCTAGATTTGTAGAAACTACAAGTGACCCAGTTAAATATCACATTATAACTGAAACAGCTGAATATTGCTGAAAATGTACAGCGTTTTGATTTGACCCTCGGCATAAACAACCCTAGTTAGTTGGGTCAGATATTAATCTAAGTAAGTAAATCAATACTAATCTTAGTTTGAGTTGACTGTTCATAGTTTGATTGTGATCCCCATTGAAAGGGTAGTATTTAAACGAGTGACTGTAGATTAAAGTTTTATGTGACAAAAATGATTAATTTAGGTCATAAAATTACTAGGTGAGCGACTGAAATTAACAGAACAGCAACTAACAAACAAAAATTTGAGTCATTTAAAAAATTAAATGAGTAGCTTCATAATATTTGAGCGATATTTTTTTGAGTGTGAACGTTACTTCCTGCATTTTTTAAATATTTAGCAATTGATTTATTTTACTGAGCGGTATGAATTGATTGCTTGTAATGAAGTGTTTCAAATAAAAAAAAAACACTTTTCTACCTTAGGCCCAGGCGACGGGACTCCTGGCTTCTGGGTAGTTTAGAAAAACCACGAACGGGATGGCGATGGCGGCGCCATAAGTCGCATGCTACTGATACTCATTGATACAGAAGTCAGCTGCTAGTTGCCATTAGCAAGATGGCATGCGACTACGACTGTCCTCTATAATAATTATCAAATTATCTACTTACTAGACGATTTTTCTTGTTTAATACTTTTAAGACCGCGGTTTTATAAGTCTGCGATTTTATTCGTAGTCGGGTTTTAGTTTTTAAACTTATTTTTACTTGTTTGTTATTTAAAGCCTGTTCTGGATTTTATTTTAGTTATTTTTTCAAATTCATATCGCTCAAGTTATTAAAACAGTATCTCATCAGCAGTCACATAGTTTTTTTTATTCACTCTAGCAATCAAATTGGTTAACAAAAAAAAGCTGGTATTATGAAATGAGTTGACGACCTATTCATTGACTATCTACTATCATTTTGTTTTTTGTTTTGTAATGTTCCTATATAACCAATAATCAAACTAGATTGTAAGTAAAAAATTTGTACAATATGCACGTTTAACGGGCAAGTATTTACCACTACTCTTCAAAAAAGTCTTTAATTTAATTTTAATTTACTTTGTATATCGATTTTAATCTTGATTTCGATTTCAATCGTTATTATTTCAAAGGGACTTTACTATTTCATTTGATTCGATTTGACTTTGTAGTGTAACATATTTGAGTATATTCTGACATTTTAATCTTTAGTTGTTTAGTAGCATGATTATTTTAATTGTTTTTATTACATTATATATTTAGAGCATGTGTACTCGATAATGTGTAAGCTTGAGATTTTTGATGCTGTGATTAACTTTAGGTTCATTGATTGTAGCTACGTTACGGGACCATATATTCTGTGGTAGTTTGACATTTGAATAAGATTAAATTGTACGCATAATGTAACTCGTTGGTAATTCTAGGGTGCAAGAGTTTGCATACGAAACCTCAAAACTACGTGTGAAACGATAGTAACAGTATTTCTATGCAGTTTGCACATAGAGCGACTTGTAATAAAATACACCGGTTCCGGGCAATTCATTAGTTTAGCTCTGTTTACTTTAGCAGGCAGCTCAGCTTACCTTCTCTATGGATTGGAACAAGTGAACGGCTACAGCGGTTTAAGACGTAGACCTTCGGGCGACATAGACCTGTTCACAAGGTGTTAGTCTGTACGATATTGTGCAGAATATTTTTAAGATTTAAAGCAGTTTGGACTCGGCCAGGATCAGGTTCATTCTGTTTTTTGTTGTTTGACCTGTCTGTCTCTATGTCTGATGTATGTATGTCCGTTTCTTTATTACCTCATAACTCCCCCTCCTCCCCTCCCCCTCCTTTTCCTACCCTCATAACGGATTTGGATAAAAATAAAGTATAAATGCGGTTTATTGGGGCCAAAAGTGGAGTTTGATTTTTTTTCTTCAATTACCTAGTAGTGTGTCACAATGAAGGGTTTGAAAAAGAGATTACTAAAATATATAGGACTGATACTTAAGTACCTACTTTTTTATTTCTAGATTTTTAGTTAGACGCGTAAAATACTTCGCCGAGATTGAACTCTTTTTTGAATTTCGTCATCCTCCACTACAATTATTGTTTTCCCCACAACTGGTTTGTATCATATATAACAATATCATCCCTTTCAACTCCAGAAAGCTCTCAGAAAGTTTTCAGGAACAAAAAACCATTCACTGTAATTTTCTCTGCCCTTCAATTCAGGCATGCTGTCCAGGTTTGTAGTCATGGTGATATATTGTCACAATTTCACCTGATCACCTGATTCCGTCAAAATGACCCTTTTCCTGACTCAATCTAATAGTATTCTAGAAAAATAAGACTTTGACTACAATGGTCCGGCTGGACCCATAATCTAATATTATGAAACAATGCTTTTAGTGGCAAGCAACGACAACATTTTACATCTAGGTACGGATAATTTTAAAAATAATTATCTTTTCTTATATTTTCAGGAACGTAAGTTTTAAAATAAAACTTAAGTCAATTAAGTCGAACGTAAAAATCTCAGTTATTTATCGCAAGATGTTATTAATAAAGGAATATTTCTCAAAAACTCCACTTTGGTAGAAAAATGTTAATTATTTAATTAAAGACCTCCGCTCCACGGGATTCTTTAGCTTGGGGCGAAAAATTAAAAGGCACGCCCGGTAACATAGTATGTATAGTCGAGTAAGAGTTGAACAAGTACAAAAAAGAATATTCTTTTTGAAGTAAATGTCGTAGGCGGAAACCTTCATTAAGTTACAAGGGCAATTCCTACTCCTTCATGTTAATTTGACGTGACTCGTGGCAATAATATTAGTACTAAGGTACCTTTGGGTAGTATGATAAAACAGGTAAAATAACTTAGTAGTAACACACAAACAGGTAACTTAGTCTTCAAGTTTCGCTCAGATGACCCTTTTCCTTTAAATACAGCTACATAATTACGGGCATCGAAGGGTTTTGATCAAGTGGCAATCGCTTCCAAAATGTTCCGGATTTCTACACTTGCTTTCAACAAGATTGATTTACTGAACTCTGATAAGCATAATCAATCCAATAATAATGTATAAGGTATCTATTTATGCACAAAATCTCCACTAAAGGGGGGACATTGTATTCATAATTATGAACAACTTTTACTATGGGACCGTTCTGTTCCAAACATTCTGACGAGTAATGTGAACATAAGTGTAGGGGATAACTGATTTTTTTATTTTAGATTCAGTTTTTGTCCCATAGTAACCCCATGAGATTTAGTTTAAGAACAGATAGACCCACTAGACCTAATATATTGAACTTTTTCAATCATTGTGCTCACTGATAGAATATCAGTTCATCTTAGTTAGCTTTTGCTTATCCTTTCAACTGAAATGTATTTAATAACTTAACTCATCATCGCCAGCCTCATTGAGGCTCTCCCCTTCATCCCAAACTACAGCAATAGGTTCCCTGGCCATGTTACCGTTATCGGTGGCCACGCCAGCTGGGCCCGCGCCAGGGATTCAATCACAAATTATTAAGCCATACAGTTTCCAAGCTTGCTACGATGACGTTGTGGCAGAAAATGCAAATTTTCCATTAGTCCGCCACTGTGTGGACTGCGAATTAGCGAGTTTTCCGCGTTGCTGGCAGAGCAAGCAAGCTGTAAGAGTAGATCAGTTCTAAGTTGCTCTTGCAGTCGATAGACGTAGCTTAGAATAGTTACAGAATAGATAAATTACGGGGAGACCAGAAACGGATTGCGATTAACATAAAATCACGCCTGTGATCCCCAAAGTTTTAGGCAGAGGTGTACCTTATAGTACACCTACGTTTCGTCAGTTATGATTAAATCCCGTGTAATAGAGAACGACCCTATTGCCAGCAGCCGGGCACAAATACAGACACCGTACTTAGCTGTTACTGAAAAATCCTTGATAGAAAAACCTAATAACAGTTTTATTGATCTGGGAACCGAACCCAGGACCAATAGACCAATAAAGCAGAGTTGCGATTAGTTAAGCTCATAAGGAACTCAATGTAAATAATGATCAAAGTGTAACTTTCAACAATCTCACATGTCTCACGAATGGACAAACTTGCCTTTAACACCAGAGACATGATTGGCACAGTAAAAGCTACTTGTATCGTATTGCCCAGATCAGTCACAATAGTAGATAGAATCGCAGTTAGTAGATTCAAAACCTTCATCATTATAACACCTGGCTTTACCTGTTCTCACAAACATTCCCCTGTATATTTAACGCGACTGACCCCAGAGAAAAAGCGTGAGTAAACAACAAATGAACAGAGCTAACAATGTTAGTGTTCGTCATCTGAAAGTGAAACAAAACAACGCGAACAGCTGTTTGCGCGTCGCCATGTTTGTCTTTGTTATCGTGAGTTGAGCTCAACGCAGCTAAACTGAGCTCAACTCACTGAAAAAGTAACGCCGTCGGGTTGTGTGTTTTGATTTTTGGATGTTTTTGTTATACACCTGTACCGTGTTAAGTTACCTTTATTTGGAAAGTTTTCTCTGATGTGTGAGATTGTTTAAATTGGGTAGAAACTTTTCGTGGGTATGTTGTTTTCTGTGAAATTTTCTTCTGATAATATGTGATTTGTTTACAGATAATATTTTATAAGATAGATAAAGTATTGTACCTCAGCAGTAGACTATATATTTTTAACTGTCTGTTTAAAAAATACTCGTTATTTTTAAAATACGTGACACCTTCGATAGACAGTCTGATTTTGCCTATTGGCGATGTAGGTATTGATGACGTACTGCTCGCAACCGGCGTGCTTTCGAGGTTGGTCTGTGGATGGGTTACCGCTCATTACATACCGAGCTTCCTCCGTGCCTCGGAAAGCACGTTAAGCTTTTGGTCCCGGCTGCCATATACAAGATCAGATGTGAGAACGTGGACGTTACAAAAACAGTATAACATAATGCCTTTTTTTTGAAAAAGTTTTTATTTTTTTGGAGTTTTATCACTCAGTGATAATGTCACCCCTATAACATACACAATTATCAACTTACAGCTAAACAATGAGTACCACAGTTATATTAAAATTTCTTATAACCTCGTTAATTAATAACAAATAATAGAGCTTCTGCCTACCCGCTAGGAAAAGGCTTGAGTTTATGAATATAATTTTAATATTGATGTTAGTAATCATAACTATATTGTACCCAAGAGACGACCTCGCCAATTTGCTTTGATAATCTGGCTTAAATCTCAAGATTGTCACACTCTGGCACCATACCACAACCAGCCGGCCATCTTATGTGCATAGTTAAATTAATTCCCTCGTTCAAATACAATTTCGATAGGTCCGTAATCGGATAACAGAGATCCCACGATAAATTACTGTGTTCCAATTAAACTGGACCAGTTGGGTAATGGGGAAGCAGACTGGCGGGTAACACGCTCTCGAAACGATTGACAAATGTTTCAGTCTGATAGTCTGACTGTCTTACTAAGGGTAGGTAGTCTTCATTATCATTATAATAATCAACACGAATCGAAAATCAGTACGAATGAGGTAAAAATCACTCTCTTCAGAGCCTTTTGTACATCTTTTTACACCTGCAGCCTGTGGGCGGTCTTTACTCAAAAAGCGCACAGTGCCCTACGGGTACAATACAATAACGCGCTTAGAACGATGTTGCGGCTGCCCCGCTACTGTAGTGCGTCGCGTATGTTTGCAGAGGCGCGCATCGATTGCTTCTACGCTACTCTGCGCAGGCGGTGCGCGTCAATGCTGAGCAGAGTGCAGGCTAGTCGCAACAGCGTTTTATGTAAGATAGCCAATAGACTTGACTGTCTGTACATGAATCGATGTATTAATGTTCACGTGAGTATTGATACATCGATTCATGGGTCAGGCAGGGGGCGAGAAAGTTAAGCTTGTTTTACTAACACTAGTTATAAGTTATTGTACCTACTACTAACAAATTGTATCTCATTTAACTTTATTTTTTTGAATATGTCATAGTGATATTTGTGCCTACTAACGTATAGTTCATAAGTTCCAATTGTTACTAACCATTATGGATCTTTGTTATCCGAAAATAAATAAATAATTTTTATTATTATTTTAGCCACAAGACATCCACTGCTCGATATAGGGCTCCCCCAAGTGTCGCTACATTGACTGGTCCTGCGCGTCTCGCATCCAGCGGATCCCTGCAACCTCCAACAGATCCACCTAGTGGGAGGTCTTGCAACGTCTTCCGATTCGCAGTCACGACTGCAGAACGTTTCGGCCTCATCGGTCATCCGTTCTGCAAGCAATGTGCTCTGCAGTCGCTCCATGTAAAATACTAGTATTGACTTAGATAGTTAAGAAAATGCTAAGCTAATGATGATTACTTGCCGGTTGATTTAGTCATTTCTATGTCAATCAAAGTGTGATTGGTATTATCAAACCCAAATTCTTTGGTATCCGTCCGAAGTCTGGTTTGATGGTTCGTAACACTTTGTTTATTGTGTGGTTAATGTCTCACCCGATGTAAGAGTTTTTATTCTGTCCATGAGCCTCTGACTTGCCTTTACTTGACCTCAAGCAATACCTCTCAGGCATGCTGGTACCCTATTTTTTTTGGGTTTTTCCCGCTCTGGTCAGAGCGGTATCCCTGTCAGACTTCTACCGACTAAAAACCACCCATGTTCCTTCTAAGCCCTTTCTGCTGAGACCGCGGTATCTCTTTCAAAAAACCCACAGCCCCGACGGGATGCTGGTTGACCTCGCTGTTTTCCTTTAGCGAAGCAAAGCAAGTAATCATTTTAGAATACGACATGAATTCGAGAAATTAGAGGCTCGAACTCGGGACCTGTAACTTGTCAGTACGACGCGACGGCGATCACTGCTCTTGTCGCGAGACTTGAATATTTCCTACTTCCTACTAATAAAACGTGAAAGTTTGTAAGTATGGATGTTTGTTACTCTTTTACGCAGAAACTGCTGAACGGATTTTTATAAAATTTGGTACATAGATAGTTTATAATCTGGATTAACACATAAGATAGTTTTAATCCCGATTTTATGATCCCGTGGGATAATTTTCGAGTTGTAGCGGGCAAAGCCGCTAGCAACGGCTATAGTAATATAATTATAAATAGTAAATGTTTTGTTACCACTTTGGGGAAAACGAGAGCTCTTTTTTTGTCCAATAGCATTTTTTTCGGTAGATATGGAAGAATACTAAATGTAAAAGGTACTTTCCTCCATTTGTAAATGTAAAACGCAGATGAAATTGGAAGGAAAGTTGAAAAGATTCCCGCACCGGTATCGCCCGTCTGCCACGAGTCCCTACGGAGGAAATTTTCATATTCCTGCCGTAGCTCGAGGGCACAGGCAGTAGGCACAGTCAGAAAATAAATTAACGTTCTTACGGCGACCTTACGTGCCCATTCGCTCGATACACAGTTCCACCATGATTTATTGTGTCATTTTCATATACATTTTTTTGTTTTACTCAATTTATGTAGCACTGTGTGTGGGTGTGTTTTCCAGCAGAAAATCACAGATTTATTTTAGTGAGTTTTGATTTTTAGGCGTATTTTCAGAATTGACTGAATTGATTTTTTTTCTGTTGTAAGCGACATGTGGCAGGTTGATGCAATTGGCGTAAGCTATATTTTATTGACTAACTATATAGAATTTAATATGACTATGAATGACTATGAATGAAAATTTTTATTGTATTTAATTTTATTTTGTGTATGTAATGTAATGTGACTGTTAAATGTATTTGAATTATGATATGAGTCAGTGATACTCGAATTAAATGATTTTATTAAAAATAAAGAATAAAGAATCAACAATAAACAATGAAAATGAATGAAAAAACAATGAATTAATTATTCAATGAATTAGCAATAAAGAATTTGAATTTGAATTTGAATTTGAATTATTTATTTATTTATTTAGAATTGAAATAAACAGGTTTAACCAAAAGTTGTAGTTATCGGTGTTTCTTTCTTCTTTACTGTATGGTTAGTGCTTAACTGTGTTTTCAGAGTTTTTATGCCGCTATGTGGGCTCTGACTTGGCTTGATATCGGTAAAGCGATAAGATCGCCGTTGTACCGTGAATGTGAAGGTTTTGGAAATAAGTTTTGTTAATGACTGGCGAACAATAAAGCCATTCTATATACGAGTATATAATTATCTATCCGCCAGATGTAGTCGATTGGCCGCGCTCTTTATTTATCTCACAACCGTTTAGTAACATCTACAGCGCTCACTTAATAAACATGAAGCACTTGTCGTTCAAATACTGATTTTCAGATAAATCATCTGCGTAGCCTTTTCCCAAATATAATAACAGTCAGTCAGACAGTCAGTCTAACCAGATAGATGTAGCTAAATGCCTAAATATCAGTATTTTACATGGAGCGAATGCCAATCTGGGTGCTTACTCTCGAATATAATTCCGATAGATCGACATTGGAATTGTCAGTCAAACGTCAGGGATTGGCTAGAGTCTCACTGAGTCGACTCACTGAGACGTTTGAACAATGTCGATCTATCGGAATTATATTCCAGAGTAAGCACCCTGACTTTTGAATAAATAGCTTTGATTTATAAGATAGATATTTGCACATTGATTTCAACATGATTTCAACCAAACCCCAATATTTCGCAAACTATCACCACACACCTCCAGCAATAAATAGAGCAGTTTATTTACAAGCAGAACCGACCAACGGCTCGTTTGCCGTCAAACAGTGGATGTTTATTCAATCCGTTGCCGGAGTCGCCTGGCCGTGCCGTGGCCGGCCCGGGGCGATGCCGCGCCGCGCGCCCCGGCCCGGTTCAGTTCACATCTACCTGCCTGTACGGGAATTATGAATCTGTTTGTGTGTTTACTTCATATTGTGTGTGACGTGTGCAGTTCGGAATATGTAGGTGTTGTGACTTGAATATCGGTGTAATTGCTCGTCGCGTTGTTTACCTATCTGTCAGTACTTTGTACGTGCGCTTTGTACTTGTGTTCGGTGCGTAGTTCTCGCAACTGGTGTTCATGTTGATTCAGCTGACTCTTAAAGAAGAAAGGTATAAGTTTATAAATGTGTTTGTACTTAGGATACAGACACTTCCAGCTTTATTCGACCTTTTTGGTTGAATTGTATGGCGTTTGACACAAACCTAATAACTCAACATTTTAAATTCAGAATTATTATTTTTTGCATTTTATTGTCCCACAGCTGGGCACATGCCTCCTCGATAGCCTTGAACTGTTCTCTCCGTGCGGTTTTGGCCGTACTCATCTTAATCTGGAATTCTTTTAAAAAGCATAACTTCCATTTATTTACGGTCGATTCTAACGTTTCCATACACTAAAATAAATGTAACAAAGACAAGTTCCTCACAGTTCACAGCTAAGAGCTCACAAGTAGTGTCGCAGAGGGCTTTAGACAAAAATCCTTTAAGTTAGGTGGAAGGTGCGAACAAAGCTCTTTGAACTAGTGCCCTGGGAGGCCGGGACCAACTGTAATCGCTGTATCAATGTTGCCAATTCTAGTGATTTGTGTTTTGTTTAATAGGCAAACCTTTTACTGGGATTTTCTATCTGTTTTAGCTTAGAAAACAATCCTTTTACAAACTGTACTAACTTACTCAATAATCTCTTACAGTCTCAGTTTTGTCAATGTATTTGTATTGGTAGGTCTATGTCCAGCAGTGAACGTCTTTCGGCTAAAATGATGATGATGATTTGTATTTATACGGGGTGACGTTAACCCATTCACGGAGTGATACTGCGTATAACACAACACAAGAAATGGAAAGTAGTGTTTGATGTTTTTGTTTTTAATTACGGCATTTCCGTTAACTAACGTTTCAAAAATCTATTACAGAAAATCAATTAAGAAATTGTAGCAGAGTCATAATCACCGAATCCGCTCTAACCATTACACCCCAAAACAACGGTGAAGAAAAATGAGGAAACCGGCATATCGTAGAACAGAAAAATTTGTACACTTGTGACATCTACCCAATTCGCACTGGGCCCGCGTGTTGGATTATAGCCCAACCCTCTCGTAGATAGGAGGCCTGAGTCCCTGCAGTCGGAACATTACACCCTGATTAGGCTTTACTCCAAACCATCATCTGCCTAGCCTTTTCCAAACTATGTTGGGGTCGGCTTCCAGTCTAACCGACTGCCACAACCCAGTTACTACTGGGTAAGACTGGTTGTCAGACTTACAGGTCATTAACTACCCGTAACGACTGTCAAAGGTCTTTATATGACAGCCGGGACCAACAGCTTAACGTGCTTTCCGAGGCACGGAGGAAACTCGGTAACTATGGACTGTGGTGGTCACTGTGGTGATCGCCCATCCACAGACCAACCTAGGAAAGCGCGGCTTTACTTAAAGATCGACTCGAGTAGCAGTTATTAATAAGTCACAAGATCCCTTTACCCCAAAACAAACACCATTATACAGGGTGTAACCCTTCACATATACGTCAACCAAGCATTCTGTACATTGACCTAAGTACGCAAAAATTTTTGCTGGGAAGGACTTTTTTTTTGGGGTTAAAATCTCATTTTATGGTATAACTCAATGTAGCACTCTTAAAACATGGTGCTAGTAGATGCTTTGAATAGTAAAAGGGTCATGGAGGTAATTTAAGTAAAGTTATAACCTGAAAAACTAGTATTTACCAAAACAGCTGTGCAAAATTTGGAACTTTGACCCCCAATATCTCCGTAACTAGGGGAATCCCAGGTATGTTTTTTTTTTTCGTTAACGTCAAGGGTACTTTTACACTCTGTATACCTCCCAATTGAAAAACGCCACAAATATAACATTGTACCCTCAATTCTCCATATTTTCCGACCGGATGCAAGCCGGAGCCCCGGGACCGGACCGTCACCTGTCAGATTAGCTGTAAGAGGATTTTTTCAGTGGCGCCGCACTAGACCACGTACCTTGGGATTGCAGGCTGGTCTCTTTTGAATTTTTGCTGAATTTTCGCGTTGAGAGTATTCAAATATGTTTGATTATTTTTGTTGGAAAGGATTTCATGTTTTTGTATAGGTGCCTAAGTGTGAAAACCATGTAATCATCATCAGCCTATAATGTTGCCAGTGCAGGGACTCAGGCCTCCTCTCTGGGAGAGGGATGGGCTATAATATAACGGTTTCCTCACGATGTTTACCTTCACCGTTTTGAGAGCAGCGGTGGTGCAATCAATTACACAAAATAATGCGCCTGCCTGGGTTTAAACCCACGACTTACTGTTCGTAATTCGGGGCCGCAGTCACTAGGCCACCGCTGCTCTCTGGGTCACCGCTGCTCTTACTAGCTTCATAAAAACGAATTAAAACTTTTAAGCGTCTATTCTCGGGACGTGAAAAGTGTTATTGTTTTTTTCCATCCGGGAATTCCCAGTTGCAGCTCGTAGTCTGGATTTGTGCCCGGTTGAGGGCAATAGACAATAGAGGTATTCCAATAGGTAAACGTCTGCCTAACCCTTCGGGAGTTACAGGTTAGTTATAAATTACACAAAATTTAAGAATCACGAAACCTACCACCCACTGCCTTACAGAAACCTACCGAAAACCGTCCTTGACCCCCCCTCCCCCCATCTTAAATAATGCATCACAATGCCTCAGAGTTAATTGGCTAAATCGAAGCAATAGAAGTTTGGCCAAACTCGCTGCCCTTTCAAATTCTCTTAGGAGAGTGGCGTCATGATTGCCAATTAGTCTGCTAATCCTCGGAAGCCCTCCTTCGCGAGGACTTGAGGAGACCACGCGGTGATTATTTAGAGGCTTAGGGGTCGTTAGTGGATGTGGGCTTACCTGGTAAGGGGTCCTCATTATCTATGGGGTCTATTGGTGAGTGATCGGTTGTCGGAGTGAAGGTGTGACCGGATTTGTTATGTCACCTTTATAGGAGAATTTTGAAAAATATTTTTGTGGAGAAAAGAGACTGATACTATTACATATATTTTATTGTTGGGCCTGAAAGTAATAAAATGAAAATGGTATTAGATATAGATTTATCAGTCTCTCACTAAAAAATCTGTTAGTTTTGGCATCCTAAAAGTCGTGTTATAAGAGGTTTAGTAAAAGTGAGTTATAATAGTGTTTGGTGGTGCAGGTCTCATAAATCCTTTGCAAAGTTGTCTTTATATTTTTGTCACAACTGCTTGATAATCTACAAAAGGTTGTGGCAAGCAGCTTGGTCATTATTTCACGGAAGATCTTAGCGCCGTGATTAAAACTAAACATCACCATCTATCGAGTGCGAAGAGCAACTATTGAAATAGAAGGCATAGGGTATAGAAAGACTATGTAAATAAAAAAGAAAAATAAATTAAAATTTACTTATTTATTAGTACCATTTTTGTTCAATAGATGTCGCTGGTCGCTGCATGTATATTCCGTATAGATTATAAACTTCTTCACGGAAACTATCTTTCTCAATTTTCTCCACTTTTAAATTGAGAAATGACCGGATTTTTCATACTATTTTTTTTTTTTTTTAATTTATAACATTTAGGCCCACTGTTTTCCATCTCCTTTTAAGTTAATGAACATTAATCGATCTCTATATCGTTTTGCCTAAAATGTTTGTTCTGCTGAGTCTGCCTTGTTGGTGTCAAACAAACGTTACTGCTAACGTCTTGAGTTCTATGTCTATGTCGGGCAAAGTATAATCTGGATTTGAGCCCAACAGTTTTTTATTTATCTTCTATTCTCCTCTGTCAAGCGTGCCCGTTTGATGGCAATTGTATCGTCCCCTATTACATAGCTGGTTAAATATAGGTCTCACTGTAGATACCTACCTTTCTCTTAACCTCTGAGGATAAATTTTTAGGGTTCCGTACCTTTAAAGGAAAAAACGGGACCCTTATAGTATCACTTGTGTGTCTGTCTGCCCGACCATTCCCGCCATCCCTTATCTCCGAAACTATTGAGACAACAATTTTGAAAAGATTACAGGAATTAGTTCAACACATGAATAGATTACAGAGAAACCTCTATGGTGCTAAAAAAACATGGAAAATCTCTACAATTGTACGGAACATGTGCAAGTCCGATTTGCACTTGGCCAGTTTTTAGGGTTTCTTAGTCAATATGGAACCCTTATAGTTTCACCATGTCCGTCTGTCTGTCTTTCTGTATGTGTGCCCGTCCGTCCGTCCGCACTATATCTCAAAGACTCTTAGTACTAGAAAGCTGTAATTTGGCATGAATATACAAATGAGTTACGTCGACATTGTAAAATAATGAAAAAAAAAGTGGTATTCCAGTACCTACAAATTAAAGAGGGGATGATTTTTTTTCTCGCAAAGTCCATTGTGTGGGATGTCGTTAGATAGATCTTATAAAAATATTGCGAGTATGTTCAAACAATTTTTCGATTAAGGGATTCTTTTGTGAAATATTAAGCATTAAAGTGCAAATTTTTGTTGAACTCAAGTGTGCCGACCTAAACCACCTATACGGGTTGTATTTAGGCGTGTGGAAAAAATCGTATTTGTAGCATATATAATGAAAAAAAAAGGAAGACTATCACAGGTAAGTAGGCTTTACATGTTTACGAGTAATAGTCGACCAACTTATGAAATGTACTTGTATGAAATATTTTCCTATACAAAATGTATGGGAGCGTAAGTCTCAAAACTGCAAATGTAAGTTTGTTTTATTTTAACAATAAAAATCATTTATCGGAGGCAGGTGGGCAGAGTGGTTAATCAGTTTAGTAAGTTCACATATTTTGATGGTTAACTACGGAACCCTAAATTGTGCGTGGTCCGACATGCACTTGGCCGGTTTTTTCTTTAAACAATTGCACGCGACTATTCGCGCAGTAGCTGAGAGATTGACTGCTGTGCTGAGTGTCGCGGGTTCGATCCCCGCACGGAACAAATATTTGTATCCAGGTCCACAGTTACTTGTTGCTGATTCATTGAATTTCAAATTTTGATCGTGGTTGTTTTGGTTTGTGAAGTGGAGTATCTCACGCTTCCAGGTCTGTTTGTGCATATATGTAAGTTTAAATGTTAGTAAACGCACGATACAGGAGAAATTCTAAATATCTACATTTATCCTGTAAGAACAGCTACGATATGAAAGAAACCATTTTTTTTTTTTTTTTTTTTGGTGGGTGTAAAATCATCGAATAACCCCTCCCGCTCTTGGGCAGAGCGAAAGGGAGTGTCAGACTTCTACTGACTAAAAACCACCCATGTTCCTTCTTCGCCCTCTATGTCGAGGCCGCGATAACCGTTGGACTACCCGCGGCCCCGACAGGCGTCGGCCCTTTCGGGCCCCTCCCATGTTGCTGACATCTCTTTGAGGCGCGCGTGGAACACGAACGCGCCGTCGACACGGCATATGAAAGAAACCATCAGTTATCAATAGCCGTGATATAGTGAGCTGACCTTACGTTAATAGATTGTAAGGGGATCATTATCTAAGGGAGGGTGCACACGAGTGATCACGGACGTCGGACGTCGCAAACGCGTGCACTCTTGAAACCTCTTCCTCTCTAGGCAGAACAGAAGAGAGTGTCAGTCTTCTACTGACTAAAACTCACCATTGTTTCTTTTTAGCCAAGCGCGGAAGACGGTGAAGTAATAAGATCTAGAGGAGCTTGTGAAATAAAACCATTTGTATCAAGAGGAACTATAAGAGGGAGGGGGAGGGCTATAAGAGACTTCGATTGTTCAGCGGTGACTGAAAGGTTGAAAAAATATTATAAAACGTGGTTTAATTAATAGAAATTAACTCATGTTCTTTATCTAAAGTTGTTTAAAAATACATTTTTAAAATTTGCTCTTCGTCAAATGATAAGAATAGATACGTGCTTTCATTGGTTTCGCTCCACAGAACAACAAAACTTACAAGTGACAGTTGTCAGCTGACACTTCGAGCTGATCGAATATGAAATGCCAATCCTTGATTAATTCATAATCAATGTTCGATATTTTGTACAAGACTTACTATTTCTTTTACAGACAATAATATACTCAACGTTGGCAAACATAATTATAATGACAAGATGTATGTATGTAATATGTATACATACACCTTACATGTTATTATCTTGTATTGTCTGTCCTTACTAGGGACACCATGTAATTCACCGATTACGTCGTATAAGTTTGTGTATCGACACACAGGGTAAAGAGCCACAGTGTGTACTCCTCTTAACATATAAACTCGGGAGGGATCATAAAAAGAAGCTATCCCTTTATCTTAACGATTAAGCTGTAATGGCTATGTTAGGCATGGGACACTCTTAACGGTATTCAAACGTTATTTCTTATATTTTTAGTGCGCCATAATTTCAAGAGCCCTTTACTACCAATACTTATGGAAAAGATTGAAAGGACCACTTGTGCTATGATTTAGTATGTTTGCCATAGGCTATTTTCTCTAAATCTGTTTAAAATCTACATTAATATATTGTTCTTAGATATATAGCATGTTTGCAAGTAGGCGTGATGAGAATGCTAAGGGGGATGTGTGGTGGTGATGCAAATGAATAAAATAAGGAATGAGTACCTAAGAGTAAGTCTGAAAGTGGCGCCAGTGAATGCAAAGTTGTGTGGTAATCGATTGTCGTAGCGAAGGCGAAGGAATGATGAACATGTTGATAATGAATGTAGATAGCTAAAAGAGTAGAGAAAACCGGCCAAGTGCACGTCGGACCACAGAAAATGTAGGGTTCCGCAGTTGCCCATCAAAATATGTAAACTTACTAACTAACTTTTATTGTAAAAATAAAACAAACTTACATTTGCAGTTTTGAGAACTGCGCTCCCATACAATATGTATAGGAAAATATTTCATACAACTACATGTCATAAGTTGGTCGACTATTACTCGTAAACTTGTAAAGCCTACTTAGCTGTGATAGTTTTCCTTTCATTTTCGTTATACAGGGTGTTTGGAAGGGAGCTGTACATACGCCTAGGGTAGAAACTAGGGATAGTCTGCTACCTACCCCCGCCCATTATATTGACCTTGGCCTCAAGGTTTTTTTTTAATTTAAAATTATTTCTTTACCTTACTACGGTACTTCAGGCCCCATAACTTTTCTTCTCCACAATTTTCTGGTGTAAAATAATTTTTTGCAGGACCCTAAGACTCTAACGATTAAAACAAGACCATTAGCCGACCGGTCCCATGGATAGATTTTGAGCTACAGGTAGTTTTAGTCAAAAAGTCAAATAAAAAATAATAATAAATTAAAAAAAAACCTTGAGGCCAAGGTCAATATAATGGGCGGGGGTAGGTAGCAGACTATCCCTAGTTTCTACCCTAGGCGTATGTACAGCTCCCTTCCAAACACCCTGTATATGCTACTACCATGCATTTTTTCACACGCTCAAACATCTCGTATGAGTGGTTTAGGTTGGTACACTTGAGTTCAACATAAATTTGCACTTTAAAGCTTAATTTCACAAATAAAATCGAAAAACTGTTTGAGCATATTCGCAGTATTTTTTAAAGACCTATCTAACAACATCCCACACAATGAACATAGCGAAAAAAAAAATCGTCCCCACTTTAATGTGTGTGGATACCCTTTTTTTACGGTGGCCGGAGGTCATCGCGGGACCCCCGACGCCCGGAGCGCCTCCCGCGGCGGCTGGGACGAGAGGTTCTCTCCCTCTCGCGTTCCGCCACCTCCTTCGCTAGCATCACTGCTTCGCAGAAGGAGGCGACGGCGTCCCATTCCTCCTCGCCCCGGACCATGGCTTGCACCAGGGCCGGGCGCGAGAGGTCGCCGCCGCCGATCGCCGCTACGAGAACACGGCGGGGCTCCGCCCAAGCGGGGCACACCTCCACTGTGTGCTCCACCGTGTCCTCCGGCCGATCCTCACAATGGTGGCATCCGGGCGTTTCCTCCCGCCTGATTCGGTGCAGGTACCTCCCGAAACAACCGTGTCCGGTGAGGACCTGCGTCAGACGGAAGGTGAGGGCGCCATGGCGCCTCTCAAGCCACTCCTCAAAGACACTTACCGCCACTATCGTGGCGTGGCCTTGTTTGGATACCCTTAAACAACAAAAAAACTATATTTTACTTTAGCACTTTGTCGGCGGTACTCATTTGTATATTCATGCCAAATTACAGCTTTCAGTACTAGAGTCTTTGAGACGGACGGACGGACATGGCAAAACTATAAGGGTTCCATATTGACTACGGAACTCTAAAAATCAAAGAAACGATGGATGGACTGTGTGAAGGATGATATGTTAAGAAAGGAGGTGACTGCTGACATGACGAATAACAGGAAAGTATGGAAGAAGAAGACGTGCTGCATACCCACAAACATTTTGGAAAGGGATAGTTTTTTAATAAAATAGGGATTAAATATTTCTTGACTAAAAAAATTAGGATTAGTGCGTCAGTTAGATAAATCGAAAAATATTCGATACGTGTTTTTTGTTTTATAAAATTAATGAAAATTTACGAAGATAAAACGCGTCAAAGATGGTGAGTGGGGGCTGGTGACGTAACTTTCTGGTAAAAAATGTACCAAACTGTGACGTCGCGCGATTTTTTGAAGCACTGTATATTTTTATTTATGTAAAAAAAAATAAACATGTATCCAATATTTTTTGGAAATATATCTGTCGGACTAATTAGATTTTTTTTGCCAACTACCCTTTTGTGAAAAGTATTATGGTTTATTAAAAGCACAGGACACAAGTTATTTAATGACAATTGCCGACTTTAATATACACGTTGCTACTATGTACACTGTGCTTAGTACTGGTGAACCTTTTCAAACAAACAAACTAAAAAAATCAGACAACAAGCTTATCGCCCCAAAAAATCTGAACGAAAAAATAACCCTTTGAAAATAACGGCTATAAATAACGGTTATCGTTAACGATCGCAGCACTATCATTAATGAGAATAGGTGGCGACATCGATAGCCAGTAATGATATATAAACTGGAAGGGTGTTAATCTACAGGGAGGGGTGAAGGGGGGGGGTGTGAGCCAAGCAGATCGAGGATAAAGACGGAGGGACAAAAAATATTGTTTAGGTTTTTTCAAAGGATATCATATTATACTGAAGGATGTAAGAGATTTAATGAGGTCGACGTTTGTCTAAATCTGCTTTCTTTGCTCAATAAATAAAAGGTGACGTAACATACAAGACAATAAACAGATATAAAACTTATAGCTGTACAAGGACCTTTTGGTTAATTAAAAAAAAATGTGTTTATTATCTTTAATCTATACAGTTAAGTTGCCGGGGCTTCCCAGAAAGTAATCCGAAGATACTTGTGATGGGATAAACCTCGCTCTTCCTCGAAATAATTAACAATTGTTTATCTGTGCTAATAAGGTATAGTTTACAATTTTTTTAAAAGAAACAAAAAAGACCAATTAAAAGAAAAATGAATAAAAGAAAAATGAGAATCGTGTTTATGGCAGTGTGTTTACTATAAATGTGTGTTTATAAGTGTGTTCATGAGTGTGTGGATGTATATTAATTCAGAACTAATAACGCAGTTTAATTTTAGACTCATCATCTGCGGTGGCCCTGTGGTGGCGGCCTCGACTTAGGAACAATAAGTCGTGGATTCGAACTCAGGCAGGCGCATTACTTTGTGTTATTTATTTCATGACCGCTGCATACAAAATGGCGAAAGAAAACATCGTGAGGAATCTGAAAAAGAAATGTCTGAGAACCAAAACATTCGAAGAAATGTGGCATCTAGCAAAGCGCACTAAGCCCGCGTGGTAGTTTATAGTCCATCCTTCACCTAGAGAGGAGGCCATAGTTTTTTTTTTCAGTGGGTGGGACATCATCTAATAACCCCTCTCGTTCTTGGGCAGAGCGAAAGGGAGTGTCAGACTTCTACTGAGTAAAAACCACCCATGTTCCTTCTTAGGCCATTATGTCGAGGCCGCGGTATCTCTTGCGAACAACCCGCAACCCCGACGAGAAGCCTGAGTCCCTGCAGTGGAAACATTATAGGCTGATGATGATCTGCCGAACATTATCCCAAATATTGGGGATCGACTTCCACCGATTGGAGAAAAAAAGCACGCTAAGCGTTTGGTAGCTGCTGCTGTCATTTGTAGCCGATCTCTGACAGTCGTAACTGTTAGTCAGTGCCCCGAAAGTATGACTACCAGTGTTACCAAGGAGTTTTATATTACTCAGTACCAAATGGGTAGTGGAGGTCAGATAGGCAGTTACTCTAAGTGCGGTGCTACAATGATTACTTAAGTCGTCACTTAGTAAAGATTTGACATACTTTTGTACGACAAAACTGTCAAAACCTTTACTAAATGATGGCCTAAGTAATCATTAAAGCTCTCTAAGTGCGCCTGTTAGTAAAAAAAAATTATTTAACAGCATCCAATTAGATGTGGCTTATCGGAAGCTGGTGATGATAGCGGAAAAAAAATAAGAACCGTTATTACTTAAATGAAACGTTTATTAAACAAATTCATGAGTTCTCTTGACAAACTGCACGGATATCTTCTCATCGGGTACGAGGAACATTCCGTTCTTCTCAATGCTGATCTGGCTCGGTTTGGGGGAGTCTGGGTAAACCTTGAACTCATAGTTAAGAAGGAGGTCTGCTAGTCCCTGGCGGAGAGTCTGGTAGGCGAAGCGCATGCCTAAAATGAAAGGAATCTTTTAGTATTAAATAAAAGGAACTTCATTATCTATTGATTATCATTATTATAAGCATATTCGCGATCTAGTGCCATAGTAGGGCAATCCTTAATCAAAGCCTATAATGTATGTCCTTACTCTGAGAGTACCGGAATTTAATGTTTGCACTTTGACTGATTTCAATAAAAGAAGATGTATTATGTTTAACTGTTCAACAGCCAAACAATATTTTTAAATCAGAGAATTTTACAAACGCCAGATCCAACGTGACACTTTTGAAATTTGAACGAATAACTCTGCCGTCTTTTGTTCAACGAAAAAACACAGGAACGTTTTTTTGTCATTTTATAAACACGTCATGTATCTGCGACAAATTAATATTTTTTCTTTCTTTCTTTAAACTCACCAATGCAACTCCTAGGTCCTTCTCCAAACGGCATAAACGTATAGGGAATGATGTTTCTCTCATTCTCCGGCAGAAACCGGTCGGGGTTGAACTTTTCTGGTTCAGGGAAGTATTGAGGGTCTATCTGCATGCTGACTCCGTTCACGTAGACCGTTGTGCCGGCTTTGATGGTGAGGTTTTCATCGATTTGGTAGTCTTTGGCAGCGATGCGGTCCAGCCAACCCATTGGAGGGTACATTCTGAGGGTCTCTGTAGAAAGGGAGCTAATTAAATCCTTAAAACTTTCAAGATCGTAACATAACATTGTGCCTGTAATCCCAGAAGGTAGGGGTGTCCCTAATGGTACCCACATTGCGCCACTTATGATTCAGTCCCATTTAATAGGGGGCGAGCCTATTGTTATCAATCTGGCGCAAATCTAGACTTTCCTCGTGGCAAAAACTAATAACTCCCGTCCCGGGAATCCCAAGACCCAGGACCTCTTGCTTAGGAGTCATGCTTCCAACCACAAGATCAATAAGGCAGTCTTACAAAATCCATCGCCAAATAAAAGCCGTTATGTATTTTCGACTTTCGACGTTGGATCGAGCATTGAAAATACAATAAATCGATATAATTATCAGCATTTGTGTCTAGTATTCGAATGCATGACATGGCAAGAAGTGTTAACAAACTAGGTACACTGACAATGCTAAGTTATTCTAACTATTAAAAAACTTCAGTATCATCCGCCACTTAACATTGTCATGTTAATAAATAATGTACTTAGATAAAGACATCCTGGTCTGTTTCCGTCGTACACATTATGCTATTCATTATTCATCGGTACATTATGGGAACTAACTGCGTAAATAGAAAAGATTATGTAACTCTATGCTTATCTATACTTTATATTATGAAGCTGAAGAGTTTGTTTGAACGCACTAATCTCAGGAATTGTTGGTTGGAATTGAAAAAATCTTTTTGTGTTTTATAGTCCATTCATTGAGGAAGGCTTTAGGCTTTTTCTCAAAGTAACTATTACACGTGGATAAAGTCACGAGCAAAAGCTAGTAAAGAATATTAGATATGTAAATAAAAGATGAATTTATACTATATCAAGATATCCTATTTCAAGATATCTGAAAAGCCACTACTATACGAATAACTTGCTGGGAAAATGGAACAAAATTTGTATGAAATTGTCCGCCAATTATGTAAAGGGGAACTTAATCGTAGGTGGTGAAACAGGCCCTAAAAACTATGATTAAAATCTTACCTTTGATGACACAGTCGATGTAGGTTGCATCGGCCAGGATTGCTGAGTCGAAGCCACGGTTTCCAATTTTCCTCTTGATTTCTATGATCTCTTCAAAAAGCTTCTCCTAAAACCATCATTGGAAGGTTCATAACATTTCAAAATGAATTGTTTAGCTGGTCAACTATGAGATAATACTAAAAAGCATATTGATCTTGCAAAAACCCCCTACAAACTGACCATTGACCAATTGAGCATGTTTGATTTTGTAGATATACTTTTATCGTTGTAATTAGTTGTCCATCGTCTAAAGCAGTTCACAGCTGGACATAAGCGTCTATGTGATTTTAGTCAGTAAAAGTCTGACTCTCCCTACCGCTCTGTCTAGAGCGGAAGGAGTCATTTGATGATATCCCACCCACCAAAAACAAGGTCGCACTCCCTTGCGTTCACCTATTCGCGATATCCACTCAAGAATATTTCTTCCCGAACAGTGATCGGTTTTAAAGTTAAAAAACCTTCATTTTACATAATATGTAAGCGATGGTATCCTACCTGATACTGAGGATTCCAAGCCAGCTCATAAACAATCCAGCACAGCGTGGTTCCAGAAGTGTCAAAGCCACCCAATACGAAGACAGCTGCTTGTGCCAATAGGAGATCTTCGCTAATTTCTAAAACAACAAGTTTTTGGTTTAGTTTCCGCCATGACTCAAAGAAGGTTATAAAGTTACAACGCCTTACTTATCATGTGGAGATATACTGGACTGGCCTGTTGGTCTAGTGGTTAGTGACCCTGACTGCTAGGCCGGAGGTCGTGGGTTCGATTCCCACCCAGGACAAATGTTTGTGTGATGAGCACGATCATTTGTTCTGTGTCTGGGTGTAATTTATCTATAATATGTATGTATTTAGAAATATATAAGTATGTTTATCAGTTGTCTAGTACCCATAACACAAGTTCTGCTTAGCTTGGGACTAGATGGCGTTGTGTGATAGTTGTGGAATATTATTATTATTATTATTATTATTATAAAATTGCAAGTTAGAATGTAGGAGAAAATCACCAAAACTACTTATCCGATTTACAAAATATCTTACTGGTGGTAAGTTATTAACTTTCACTATTCTTCTTCTTAGTCGTTCACTCTTGATAGAGTGGTCGTGGTCATGGGGGTTGTCCACAACTGCTGTCGCGACCTTTGCGATCCTTTTCCACGGGTCTCTATTGCGACCAATAGAGACCCGTGCGAATGCGACCACAGCGAGCACATTCTGCCACTACGCTTATACCGAGTAACATAGGACGCCGTAGAAGTCGCAGGCAGAAATGGGTTATCCATAACAATTTAAGTTACCTTCATTATCCTTAGCAGCATCTTGCCTTATCTTCAGTAGCGCATCGAGGAGGTCCCTGGTATCCTTCACCTCCTTGTCGTATCCACCTCTCTGTTCGATCACGGAGCGGAAGATCGTTCGGAGCAGCTTCATTGTCTTCTTGGGGAAGAACGTGAATCTGGAAGAATATCAATAAGTTCTTATCTAAGACATGCCCCACCAGTGCAAACTATAATATAGTTTGCGTAGTAAAAATGTGAATATATAGTTACTATATATTCACATTTTCACTATTTAATAAATAGATATCTCTCGACGTAATGCCAAGTCAGAATCGAGTCGGAGGATAAGCGTCTTCCCGTCGGGGCTGCGGGTTATTTGAAAGAGATACCGTGGACTTGATACAAAGGGCTAAGATGGAACATGGGTGGTTTTAGTCAGTAAAAGTCTGACACTCCCTTTCGCTCTGCCCAGAGCGGGAGGCTTTATTTGATGATCCCCCCGTTGGGGGTTGCGGGTATCCGTTTTATGCGAGACGCACGGGACCGGTCAATGTGGCGACAATTGGGGAGACCTATGTCCAATAGTGGACGGCTTTTAGCTAAAACTATGAATAATGAACTTACCTAAATATATCCACCAGATCAGGGCAGAAGAAGATGCTAGACCAGGACAGTCCACGATGCCAGTCGAACTCCATGAACTCTCTGGTGACCCTCCTCATGATGCTGTCTCCCTCTGACAGGCAGTTGCTTGTTACCCCAAAGGCTGACTCTCCAATCACGTCAGTTGTGAAGTCAGTGCAGATTTTCTGTAAGAACGTGGTATAATTGTTAAAAAAGTGGTTTGTTTGTTTTTTTAAATATTATGTGTTATTAATTTATGTTTTTTTCCTTATTTGGTGTGATATGAATATTTCACACCAAAATATGTAAATATGTATATTTATCCGTACTTCTATGTAATTATAATAGGAGTGTTTATAGTCTCTACTAGTAATAAAGTCGACCTGATTCCACCTTATATCTGAGTTACTAGAATACTGGATAAATTAATTTGACTTAATTTTTCGTCAAAAGCGTGACAGGAGAGCCAGCCAATCGTATTCCCACGGCTGGGACACAGGCCTTCTTTATATGGACAGTGGACTGTAACATTTTGAGGTATACTCACTCTTAAATCAATAGACTCTTCCAGCTGTGAGTCGACATTGATGCGGTTAACTAAGGCTTTAGACTTTGAGATAGTGATGCCGTTGAGATTCCTCAGTTTGGCCGCCGTGAACACTGATGTCAGACGACGTCTCACTTGCGACCAGACAGGGTCCTGGAAATTAAATGCAGTCAATAAAGTTACATAACATCACGCCTGTTATCCCAGTAAGGTCAGGCAGGGGTGCATCTATTAGAACACCCACATTTTGCCAGTTATGTTAAAGTCCCGTATAATATGAGGCGGGCCTATTGCCATCAATCGGGTACCTATCTAGAAAACCCAATAACATTTTGCCCGACTCGGGAATCAAACTCAAGACCTCGTGCTCAACAGTCGCGCAGCAGCGTGTTAAGTTGTGATGAAATAAATTAAGTATGTAAAATACAGTGTCTGCTTATTAGTCACCAGTAATAGGTTTTGTAATTTTCCTGAACTACTCACATAGTAGTTTAACTGTACGTTTGTTTGTTTTTTCTACGTATAAGGAAGTGATCGCGTTCAATGCAAACAAGTTTATATTGAGCCAGGTTATCTATGGATCACGAGTGTTTTGTTTATAATTATGTAAGACTAAACCTTAAGATAACATTTTATTTATAGTTCTGTTATAATATTAGTTAAGTTGTATTATTTAAAAATAATAATTCTAATCTAATTGATCGTAAGTTCGACCTTCAAGTATTTGATAAAAGTTTTTCTATAAGTATTTTTTTGTAGACATAATTATTACCTATAAACTATCCGTGTACCAAATTTTATCCAAATCCGTTCAGTAGTTTTTACGTGAAGAAGTAACAAACATACACACTCACACACTCACAAACTCACTCGCCTTTATAATATTAGTGTGACTAGCGGACGTCACGCGGTTTCACCCGCATAGTTCCCGTTCCCATGGGAATAATAATAATAATAATAATATTGGTCTAGGCCCGTTAACGTAGCTAAAACTAGCTAAGCTAAGCTAAGAAACAATATAGGTTTGTCAAAATAATAATAATATTCCACAACTATCACACAACGCCATCTAGTCCCAAGCTAAGCAGAGCTTGTGTTATGGGTACTAGACAACTGATAAACATACTTATATATTTCTAAATACATACATTTTATACATAGATAAATTACACCCAGACACAGAACAAATGATCGTGCTCATCACACAAACATTTGTCCTGGGTGGGAATCGAACCCACGACCTCCGGCATAGCAGTTAGGGTCACTAACCACTAGACCAACAGGCCAGTCAACGAATACGGAAACGGAATACGGGGATAAAAAGTAGCCTATGTCACCCGGGGATAGTGTAGCTTCCCAACGGTGAAAAAATTTTGTAAATCGGTCCAGTAGTTTTGGAGCCATTACAAACAAACAAACAAATCTTTCCTCTTTATAATATTATTGTGGATTAGTGTAGATAAAAACAGAACATTATTATATTATTATAACAACACAACAAACAAGATTTTGCTAGAAACATGTTTCATGCAGTTATAACAATTTATGGCTTGTAACTTTATCAGATAAAAATTAATTAAGAAACTAGCAATAAAACTTAATTAGCATATTTTCCTGATATTACATAATAACTGGACCTTTCATTCAGAACTCGAGTTTTAGAACAGGGATTTTACTCAAAATCATAACATTACTCATGTAATTCCCGAAGGGATAGGCAGAGGTGTACCTAACAAGTAGACCGTAAGTGTCATGTAATGTAGGGCGAGCCTATTACCACCAACAGGGCACAAATCCAGACTCCGTGGCTGCTATAACTGAGATCCTAATAGAAAAACCCAATGCCAATTTGCCCAAACTGGAATCGAACCCTGGACCTAATGAATAGGGATGTTTACTGACTTAAAAACATATGATTCTAATTAGTCCGTCTGTTAGATTATCGAAATATATTGGATACGTATTTTTTGTTTTATCAAATCAATAAAAATGTACGAAGATAGAACGCGTCAAAGATTTGAGTAGGGGGTTGTGACGCACTGACCGCTAAAGAATGTCATACTAAGGTCTCAGAAAATGACGTCACACGAGTTTTCAAAGCATTGTATCGTCTTCTTTGTCTGCTTACGTGAAAAAAGAAAAAATACGTGTCCAATATTTTTTGGAAATCTATCTGACGGACTTATTAGATTTTTTTTATTAACATCCCTATTGGTTGTGCAAAACAATCTACTCTGTTAGGTACCAACATACTTACAGAGAATTTACGCGATCAACACAATAAAACCACATGTTTTATAAGAGGTTTAGTACTCCTCAACAATAAAGGGGCTCTTGGACGCGTTTTAGAAGTGTTGATCCCGTTCAGTTATGAATTGTTGACTTTCGGCCTTAGCATATAACCTTCCGTCGACAGAAAACCGACTTACATTCACAGTAAATACGTTCAAAGCTCCGATGGGATCACTCTTGCCGGAACTGAGGAACCTGTTCCGGAACATGTCGGCATCCTTCACCAGTACTCTGCGAGCTATCTCCGGGCTGTTGATGATCAGGGCTGGTCGCCAGAACAGCCAGATACCCACGTAGGGACTCTTGAATTCTTTGTACATTTTTCGCATCCATAGTGACTGTGAACAAAAAAGATTTTATTAAACTAAGGCTATTTATTTTTTTATTTGGCCCTTTATTTATTTGTAAACAAACTTTATACAATTTTAAATATTCCTTAAATAATAATAAAAACAACATTTATTATTATTATTAGATTTTTTATTTTCATACAAATTTAGTACATTTTTAAATATTTCTTACAAAAAACAATTAAAAAAACATTTAAAAATATAAAAAATTGTAGCCCACCGGTATAGGGAATAGGGTCCAAGGTACCACGCGGCGGTCAGGGCTCCAGAGAAAGGAACCTCCTAACAATACGAGCCGTGTCCAGGAGTACCGCTCTCGTATCAAGCCCTTGATCCAGCTGCCTAACGACCTTCATAGGTGTTGGTCGAGGCGCCTATCGGCACAATGATCGCTGAGTCCACACTCCATATGTCGACAACCTCGCGATCCAAGTCAAGATACTTGAATTGCTTATCTTTCTTGGGTTTCACGAGGTTCTCGTCATGCGGGACGGTTACGTCAACAATCATTGCGCGCTCTGATCGACCCACCACCACTATATCAGGCTTATTAGCTATAATAGTCCTGTCAGTGATGATGGATTGATCCCAGTACAGAGTGTGATATGGCCATTTTCGAGAAGTAAGTCGGGCACATACCTGTAGTACGGCACTTTCAAATCCACAAGGTTGTATTTTAGAAAAAGATACTGATGGAAAATCCTGGCTACAAGGTTGTGTCTATGCAAGTATTCTCCGTTATCCAGACGAGAACACCCAGACAGAATGTGACGGATTGATTTGCCCGGACGGTGGCATGCTCGACATACGTCAACCGTACCGTCCTTGGTAGTGGATGTGAGATTGGCAGTGGCTCCATGTAAAACCCGATGCAACTGATCAGTAGTTAACATGGAGAGACTGTCTTATTGTGATGATAAGTATCTAAAATGTTGATCGTCCTGGGAATCGAACCCTCGTGCTGGAGGACCTCGTGCTCAGCCGTCGCTTAAGACCAATCACGAGGCAAACAGCCAATATTGGATTTAACTATTAGTATTGTAAGGACTTCTCCTTAGCCAGTTCAATATCACGGTTATCAGGAAACCCATATTCGTATAGTTGACGACGGCAAATGCCGGTTGTATAGATACTATGATTGAGTTTAGTGAGTGTCTAGACACTCACTAGATCTATGTAATCAACCTAGGATATTTGTACAAAAAACAAATATTGCAGGTTGATTGAAATCCAAGAGCTTATATTTGGTTGTTGCTTCAAATATTTACTCTTTATAAACACGTTCAAGGCTTTCTTAAGTTGTTTAGCTTACACATACATACACACATATACACTTTGGGTACATATTATATTGCGCAGTAATCGTACTACTAATATTATAGACGCGAAAGTTTGTAACATGTATGAATGTATGGACGAATGTTTGTTTCTCTTTCATGCAAAAACTACTAAACGGATTTGGATAAAATTTGGTACACACATAGTTTATAACCTGGATTAACACATAGGATAGTTTTTATCCCGATTTTATCTTCTCGTCAGATAATTTTCGAGTTGTAGCGGGCGAAGCCGATGGCAATACCTAGTTTGAAATAATTATTAAAGAGTCGAATTTACTTAAAAAAAAATCCCATGTGGTTTTGGGATACGATCGAGTTATAGTAATTTCTCTACGATTTGGAATAGAAAATTGTAAAAAATTGTAAAAATTGTTACAAAATTTTTAAAAGGTCTTATCTTAAGGGTTAAAGCTCAAGCATAATATTATGCTCTTATAATATTAGGTTAATTTTAAAAGCAGCTTTAGTGCCGTAATATAATAAAATGATTAACGGTCTAGAAGCTTTAAGCAACTTGGCCTTTCATAATAATATAAAAAGAACTTAATGTAAGTATTTAATTTTCTTGAAATAATCATTTTTTTGGTGGGATACAAACTCAGCCTATGAATAAATAAATCATAATAGTCTTGTCCTGTTCCCTATATTTACCCGAGCCAATTGTCAACTTTTATATTTTTATTTATTTTAGCCAAAGGGACAACTCGGTTATCGATGAATCGACCAGTGATAGTCCGCTATGTAGGTACTACGTTTGTGCATGAAGTTTAAACAAATAAATAAAATAACAATGAACGAGTAGTCAAAAATGATTGGTACTGACCCTAATATATAATTTTAATTTCGCCATTAAAGCAATTATTAATAGTCAAGATTATTGATCTGACACAAAGTTAAAGTCAAAAATCCTTAGGCTGTAAAGTAAAAAAGACTTAAAAATAGTGAGTAGTGTAAAAGTTATACTTACAGGATTTTGCCTCTGCAAAAAGGTAAGACTACCCAAAATAGGATGCGGTGGGTTGTGGGGTACACCCCTATCTAACCAGTAATTTTGATTTTTTCTCCATCGGAGATACAACCACACACAAACACAAAAAGCCGCTAAGAATAAGAGAATAAGAATCATTCTCGTAAAGTTGTGGAATCACAGAATCACTCGATGTTTCCTCCGATGACTTTAGATCTACACTGAGAGTTATTTATACAGATTTTCATACCGTATAGTTTATCTTCGGTTGCAGATAATCGTCAGTTTTGTCCGCAAAAAATGGCTTGTCATTCGTTACTAGATTAATTGATGTTATTGTTGTTATCATTTCAAAACAAAGTTATGTAATTTTGTGCACATGTTCCGTGTGCAAATTTTTATTATTAAGTTTTATTGTACTTTATTATGTACAATTTTTAGTTGATAAAGCTAGCCAGACATAGCTAGCGAATTCTAGATGAACTATAGGGGACACCTCTGCCAAAACACTTCGGGGACTACAGGCGTGAAGTTACTGTTATGTTTATTAGGGTAAATCTCTGTCTAACCCTTTATGGATTAAGGTACTTTCGTAGGTATATCTTTATTTGCTTGGCATGCATGTTGTCTGCTATGATATGTATGTGCAATGTGCAAGAGGTGTTCCATCGATCACATAAAACTTTCATCCCTGATAATATGAGGAATGAAATGTTTTTTCAAAGTAATTATCATGTTGGTTGACAACGCTTACTTTTCAATGCACGTGACTGTACTAAAATAACATTATCTAAGTCTTATTAAATGGTAGGTAACAAGTATCTCGCCACGCCATCATCACAGATGTAATTGCATTGATACCTCATATCAATGCTGATCAAGTGATCACATTAGCTTTGTTATGTACCTGTTTATAATGTGATAAACGTTATTTATTACGAATATAATTATATTATCACATCGAAGCTTGTTCCATCATAGTCGGTGCAAGATAGGTATTTACATACAGGGTGGTTTGTTTAGAATGATTAATTAGGGCTCCCTTATCGGTGCATACTCTTCATCCACGTTCATACATTAGTTAGGCAAGTACTGAATCTGACTTTCCTGACCTACAGAACGTCAACAATAAGGTCTCAAAAATATTGTAATTCAGTTTCGTCCCAAAAATTATCATAGTTACACCAGTTGAGTAATTGCGGCTCACGGTCTGCGGTCTGCATTTGTCTTCGGATTTGTACTCTCCTATAATAGCAATTCCTTGCTTAAAAGGTGATCTCTAAATATTGTGTATCAAAATGCCTCTTGTAAATGAAATAAACATTTTTATTTTACGTTGCGATTTTTTTTTTAAACGTTTCCCCACACTAGGAATTTATCCTGTATTGTGGGTGCGTTCACAAACATTTAAACTCACATGCACAAATACCCAGACCCGAAACAACTATCTGTAGGTCATACAAATATTTGTTCCGTGCAGGGATCGAAACCGCGGCACGCAGCTCAGCAGTCCGATCGCTCAGCCGCTGCACCAACCGTGCCTTCAATTATTACCTTATATTTTAAGAGATATTCAACTCATCTGAAAATTAATAAATGTGCTACTGGTAGGTACATTCTTTTCTCAATTTTATGAGCGATAATTTGATGAAGTGACCATACTGGTTATTCTAAACCACTTTCAAACGTTTAACGTTTGAAAGTGGTTACCCTGTATAACTATATCAGACTACAACAACAAGTTATTAACGCAATTCCTTTACTACTCCATATATGTCATGTCATTAAAACAAAGCGGATTATTAAAAAACGCTTAGTAATACTAAATCAATAATAACAATTGTTATCATTGAGTTACCGTCACTGTTATTTTACGAAGTATTTTTTTCTAAAACTGCCAAGTAATTGCTGATAGTGTTTATCTAAAGTTGACGTGTTTTTGTCTGCTAATTATGCGAATCATTTTAGCGTAACTCCCGATAGAGGTAAGTATGGAACTGTTCATTCATTTTCTTACTGACTTTATATTTTTATTAATATTGTCAAATCTTTATCATCACACCCACCACTCATACGATATAGACCTTCACGCCTCTACACTTCTTTAGTTTTCGAGGAAATGTATCTCATCAGGTATCAAGATCTAGTCTCAGGTTTTAGGCGCAATAATAAACTTAATTAACCTCAGCATATTGCGCACATATGCCTCTACTGTGGGCTTCTCCAAAACTGCACACTGTATATAACATGTCTGTTCCCACGATCATCCGAGCCGAAGGATCATAGTGGATATACGTGCATCTTGTTGGAAGTTCTCCATCAATCTACAAAAAAAAAAAAAAATTGCAATTTGTAACTTTCCCTCTTTGATTTTCGTGAAAGCTTCCTCAAGTCAATAGTGTTAGAAGACCATAGGACTGTAGAGCCAAGATCATTACTAACCAACCTGATCATTAGGCATCTAGGGTAACATCATCCAAGTAGGATTCCCTGTGCTCTTCTCGTCTCTCTCTGAAAAATCGAAAGAAATATTTTTAGAAATAAGTCTGTTGTCAAATGATTAAGCAAGGCAATTAAAATAATAGTGTCCAAGAACTTACCTTAAGTCTCCTTCTGCTCGACTCAGTTCTTTGTTATTTTCTTCCTTGATATCATCCTATATTTTCCAACCATCGTCGTAATATTGGCTTCCTTCCCTGCCATAGTTTTACTCACTTTTTTCTTGTCTACCACTTAGCTTATAGAAAAAGGGCCAACCACAAGATTCAAGACGCGGCTAGGGTTATAATGACGAATCATTTTCCCCGTCACTCGTTTATATAATAATGGATTATTAATTTTCTGATAAATAATAAGCGTAATTACCTCGAAGTGATTAGATAGCTTGTGGTAGTGTTGGTAGGACTCATATTGCGTTGTCATGTTGATAATATTCGTAACACGCTACTTACTGATGATTAACATTGTCTTTTTGGGTATTTGTAATAATAGATAACAGAATAAGTATATGTTATTCTTTATTTATGATGTTCATCGTAAAACTATCATGAATAACATACGAGTATTGATAGGTACTAGTTGAAAATCGAATGATATTAACCATGATTCCCACCTGCAGGGCTATTGCATATCTTTTAAATGACAGTGGCTATCATACAGGGTGTAAATTTACCCTTCACACATAAGCCAACCAAGCATTCTGTACATCAAATTAAGTACCCCTACCCAAAAATGTTTGCTGGGAAACGACTTTTTTTTTGGGGTCAAAAATCATGTTTTACGGTAAAACTCAATGTAGCACTCTTAAAACATTGTGCTAGTTGATGCTTTGAATAGTAAATGGGTCATGGAGGTAATTTAAGTAAAGTTATAACCTGAAAAACTAGTATTTACAAAAACAGCTGTGCAAAATTTGGAACTTTGACCCCCAATATCTCCGTAACTAGGGGGTTCCCAGGTATGGCCTAGAACCAAAAAATGATCGCAGTGGTGGGGAAAACAAATGCCCTTCGTTTGCGTTAAGGGTACTTTTACACCCTTTATAGTGTCCATCAATTAGCTGTCAAATGGTTCCATTTTGAACTAAACCATAACCAATTTGACAGTTAATCCATGGACAATATGATAGCCACTGACATTGCGTATCTTTTAAATGTCAGTGACTATCATATGTAGCCCTGCTGTTTGGTGGACTACAGACTAAGACTAATTCTTCTTAGAGAGAATATTCGTGTCACGGCACTCAGGTAATCTGCTCATGGCCCGTGGGCACATTTTTTTTTTTTTTTTTTTTTTTTTTTTTTTTTATAATAATATAATATTCCACAACTATCACACAACGCCATCTAGTCCCAAGCTAAGCAGAGCTTGTGTTATGGGTACTAGACAACTGATAAACATACTTATATATTTCTAAATACATACATATTATAGATATAAATTACTCCCAGACACAGAACAAATGATCGTGCTCATCACACAAACATTTGTCCTGGGTGGGAATCGAACCCACTACCTCCGGCATAGCAGTTAGGGTCTCTAACCACTAGACCAACAGGCCAGTCAAATTAAACATTCTAATTTTAGGGTGAATATTTAAAATGAATTACCGAATCATTCTAAGAGTGGGTATATTTTCACAATTGTCGTAAGTTTAAAAACAGGACAATATATTTGGCCTAAAATATCACCTCTATGAGAGTCGGCTAGTGGTAATCACACAGTAATCATCAACGGCCCAAGTAGTGAATTACGGACCACTGCCTTGTGTGGGTTGGCGAATGACAACACTTTTGGGCAGTCTTGCTACATCCGAAATCCCAACAAGATCGTGAGGAACCCCATATGATGTCGTGTCGTCTAGAGTCTAGACCATGCCAGTTTCCTCAAGATTTTTCCTCACTATTGTTAAAGCAAAATAGGAGAAAAGAAGAGGTGAAGCATACAATTATAAAACCTCCCCCCCCAAGCGGCTGTAACGCTTTTTCGTGACACAAAAATCCTAATATCCTTTTCGTTTCAACTCAAAAACCGGCCAAGTGCATGTCGGACCACGCACAATGTAGGGTTCCGTAGTTGCCCATCAAAATATGTGAGCTTAATAAACTGATTAAACCACCCTGCCTACCTGCCTACCTGCCTCCGAACATTGATGTTATTGTAAAAATAAAACAAACTTTCATTTGCAGTTTTAAGACCTGAACTTCCATACATGTATAGGAAAATATTTTATACAAGTACATTTTATAAGTTGGTCGACTATCACACTAATATTATAAAGGCGAAAGTTTGTGAGTGTGTGAGTGTGTATGTTTGTTACTTCTTCACGTAAAAACTACTGAACGTATTTGGTTAAAATTTGGTACATAGATAGTTTATAATCTGGTTTAACACATAGGATAGTTTTTATCCCGATTTTATCTTCTCGTGGGATAATTTTCGAGTTGTAGCGGGTGAAGCCGCTGGCAACAGCTAGATACTCATAAACTTGAAAAGCCTACTTAGCTGTGATAGTTTTCCTTTTATTTTCGTTATATTATGTATGCTCTATCATGATTTTTTCTACACACCCAAACACAACCCGTGGTTTAGGTAGCCACACTTGATTCTCCTTAATCTAAAAAGTGTTTGAGCAACCTCGCAATATTTGTTCAACACACTTGCTCATAAAATGGCTCTAATTTCACTGCGATTAGGCACATAATGACACCTGTAATCCAACTGTGACTTTTCATTGCTATTATTCACAAGTGAGTTATAGGTTTTTTATTGGTTGAGTTGCTTTGTTCTTAAAAAAGAATCGATACAAAAAAGTCCGAGAATTTATTTGGACTATTGAAGTCCAAATAAATGAATGTACCTATTGCTTGCTCATTTCATGCAACTTCGTATTTAAATAGATAATTTCAACTTGTACGATTTCAATAAATGATTATTTTTAATATTTCTTTGTAATAATAAATAAAACTTTGAAGTCGCCATTTTGTATGTGGCTAAAACGTCATCCGCGAAAAGAAAAAAAAAGAAACCTCATCCTTGTAGTCTATGACCGTTCGCGATTGTTAGATGCGCGCATAGGAAAACTGATTATATTTTCCCGCCATTACGTCAAAACTTTCACAACTCGTTTCCAATTTTGAAAATGGTTTTTTAGTATTATTTTCTTCACAAGTGTGTTGAAAAACGTCGTATGATACACGCGTGTATTGATGATTACCGTCCTCGGCTCTCTTAAGACCCTCACCTAACGCCTCGGGTCTCAATGGTGCCCCAGTGGAAATCACAAACAGTACACACTTATACCATAATGTACTATTAAATACCTATCTAACGACTTCCGACACAATGGACATCGCGAGAAAAAGAATCATCCCAAGAATTATCACTCTGTCAGCGTTACTTATTTCTATATTCATTCCAAATTACAGCTTTCTAGTACTAAGACTCTTTGAGAAGTTTGAGATATAGTGCGGACCGACGCGGGACAGACAGACGGACATGGCGAAACTAAGGGTTCAATGTTGACTACGGAACTTGTTTTATTAAAACAACCAAAATTTATCGTAAGTGTTCTTTGGACAACGGTCGCAAGTGGATAGGCGTTGAAATCGAGCCCACCGTACGTAAACATTTAGTGTCCACTAAGGAAAAGTTATTTATTGATTGGGCGACTTGTCGGTTTATTGATGATATCGATATAGTTCGTTGTTTAAATTGTCAACAGTTCGGTCACGTTAAGAAGTACTGCGATAACAAGTCACCTACCTGTGCTAATTGTTCCGAAGCACATGGAACAAATGACTGCCCGCATAAAGACAAATTAAATTTTATACCAACTTGCGTGGCGTGTAAGCGTTTTAAAAAACCATTTGACCATCGTTGCGGGTCACCCGAGTGTCAAACCTACGAACTGAAGCTCGAACAGTTAATCCTCAACACAAATTACTAAAATAATGGATAGTTTAAACATAGGACAATTAAATCTCCACAACGACAGGGTAGCGACTTCTGAATTAGATAAATTAATAATCGATTACAGCTTAGATGTAGTACTCGTTCAAGAACAATATCAAAGCGCACACTTCACAAAGTAGTTCAGCTGGATTCAAAGTCACGAGCCGGAATTTACGTGGCTCGTTCTCCTAACTTTACAGTAACGTCTTTGCGTAACCTCATGACGCCGCACTGTGCCGTTGCGGAAGTCTCATCGGCTTCCTATAAAGTTTACATTGTGAGCTGTTACTTTCAATATTCAGACCCAGTTGGTCCTCACATACACAACCTCCGTCATGTCTTGCGGTCACTCGCGGGCTGCAAAGTTATCGTTGGCGCGGATATTAACGCGTCATCGTCTCTGTGGTATGGCAAGGTTCGGTCTACGGATTCCGACCGACGTTCCGCTGTCGAAGATTTCATTGCTGAAATGAACTTATCGATTCACAATACCCCTGATGCACCACCTACTTTTTGCAGCCAAATGGGCGAATCTTGTATTGACGTCACACTTTCTAGTGCAGACGTTCGTTTGGATAGGTGGCGTGTCCTACCAGACGCGTCATGTAGCGATCATCGGCTTATCGTGTACGAATTTGTTCCGATGTTTACTCAAGGTCCGTCACATGTCATTGGTAACTTTAGGTATAAATGTAAGGGCGCGAATTGGGAGTTCTTTAGTTTGCTTTTTGCATCTCACACCAAAGACTTCACTCGAGACGGGCTGTCAGCTGAAGAAAGTGTTGAAATTATGTCAGACACCTTCACTTACTGTGCTGACATTGCCATTGGTCGCGGATCCATGACCAACATACGTAGATGTGATTGGTGGTGTGACTACTTAATTGAACAACGTAAAAGTTATCGCCGAGCGCGTAGACATTTGAATAAGCTTAAAAAACAGACGGTCACCGGAGACCCACTTACCTCTGCTTTAAATGCGTTTAGAGTTGCCAAGTCCCGCTACAGAGCATCGGTAGAAAAATCTAAAGGTAACTTACTGCGGAATATAGTAGAAAAATTGGATAAAGAAGGTCCGTGGTCTCCTTTGTATCACGAGTTCAAAGCAAATCGATCAGTGGATCTTGCGTTCGTAGAAAACATTAAAGTAAACAACAAACACACTACCGGTATTGAGGAGACAACCGAAGTTCTATTAAATACTTTGATACCTGATGATTCACCTGATAATGACAATGACTACCACCAGCAGATCAGGGCGTGGGCGGCTGTGCCACCTGAATCACCAGCGTCAGACCTTCCATCCGTTGACGAATTTATTAACGTTGTCAGGAAGCTTCCACTTAACAAATCGTCAGGTGAAGATAAAATATCGAATCGGATGATAATAGAAGCATGTAAAACAGCGGCCGACGCAATTTTAAGGGTTTACAACAGTTGTATTGCAGAAGGCGTTTTTCCTCGTGTATGGCGTCGCGGCTTCATACGAATAATTCCGAAAAGCGGCGACAAGCCACCGGACGACCCTAAGTCTTATCGCCCTATAACACTACTACCATCCTTGGGGAAACTCCTGGAGCGCCTTATCGTTCCACGTTTACTACCAGACGGTCCAAAATTTCACAACAACCAATTCGGTTTTACCGTTGGAAAATCTACCGTAGACGCGGCTCTGTCTGCCAGGAAAATTGTCAATACATCTCAACACAAGTACGTAGTTGGGATCTTTCTTGATATTTCTGGGGCTTTTGATAACGCATGGTGGCCGATGCTACTCCTAAAACTGAAAACTCGTGGTTGCCCTAAAAACATATACAATCTTGTTTATTCGTACTTCTTGAATGGTTCCGCGAAACTCAAGCTCGGACATCATTCTATGTCAAAGTCCCTCACCATGGGATGCCCTCAGGGTTCGGTTATGGGTCCGTATGTATGGAACGTAGGCTTCGATGACTTCCTCGCGATTCCGCTTCCATGTGGCTGTTCATTAACCGGTTACGCGGATGACGGCCTGCTGCTCGTTCAGTCAAGTACTCAGGCTGGACTCGAAAATTTGGCTGACACTTGCCTAAAATTAATATCCCAGTGAGGCGCTCGTAACCGTTTGACCTTTGCACCACACAAAACGTTTCAACTTCTTTTAAAAGGTAATCTTAAATCATGTCCTAGTATTAAATTTAATAACGTTCCCGTGAAAAGGAAGCAGTCCGTGTGTTACCTTGGGTTTGTCTTAGAGAGGAATTTTTCATTCATTGAACACATAAAAACCGTCGGTGAAAAAGCTAAAAAGAACTTTTATGCCTTAACGAGAATATCTAAATCTACGTGGGGTTTATCATTTTTAACTCTAAAGACGATCTATGGGGCTACTTACTTGGGGTGTATGTGCTATGGGGCACTAGTTTGGGCCGATAGGGCCACCATAGGAGCGGCACGACGTAAATTACTTCAAAGCCAGCGGTTGGCTTTGATTTTCTTGTGTAAAGCGTATAGGACGGTTAGTACTGAAGCCTTACCGGTACTGGCAGGGGTACTTCCAGTCGATCTTGAAGTGCAGCGCCGTGCTTCAATGTACTACTGCGCACGAGAGACCGCGGACGCAGACTTTTTATTGCATCGTGACCGTGCTAAAGTAGCTAGATTACTTAAACCACAGACTGACGTCTGGGAGGAACTTTTGTCTGAATGGCAATGTAGGTGGGATAATTCCATCAAAGGCCGACACCTCCACCAGTTCTTTCCATCCGTTCGTGAGCGGCTGGCCAGGACATGGCTGGAGGTGGATCACTGTGTTGCCCAATTTCTCACAGGTCATGGTAACTTTAAGAGTAAATTATTTTCCTTCAAGCTTGTTGCCTCGCCTTTCTGCCAATGTTCTACATCTGACTGCGAATATGAACAATCTGCACATCACATCTTATGGGAGTGTAGTCTTTGGGAGAATGAACGTAGTATTATGTTAAATAGTGTACAGGTTACTTCCGGAGTTATTTATTACACGGACCTTGTAGAAACTAGAACAAATTTCCGTGCGTTCAAGCATTTTTGTCATACCTATTATTGGAATCAAATATAACAGCTCACAACTTAGGACCCAGTAATATTAATGACAATAATATCCGTGGTGCTAGGCAACTGGGCTTATCCCAGTTGTATACGTCCCTGTGTGCCTATTGGCCTTGTTCAGTTCTGTCTCCTGCTGATATGGAGGGAAGTGAAAATTATGTTTTTCCTACTCCTCCGCTATTCTTTTCTGATTAATTTCGTTGCGGGATCCAAGACAGTTAAATCGTTTCTCTGGGACTTCGTCGGGCTTCATTGTCTCGGCGCTTTTCTTGTGGTCGCCACTGTTGATTCTGGCTTACAGAAGTTACAGTGGTTTGGGAAAAGTGCGGCGGGCTTGTCCCATATAAAAAAAAAAAAACAATGGACATCGCGAGAAAAAGAATCATCCCAAGAATTATCACTCTGTCAGCGTTACTTATTTCTATATTCATTCCAAATTACAGCTTTCTAGTACTAAGACTCTTTGAGAAGTTTGAGATATAGTGCGGACCGACGCGGGACAGACAGACGGACATGGCGAAACTAAGGGTTCAATGTTGACTACGGAACCCTAAAAATTGTTCGTGGATGCATTCTGATAACCAAAGATCATTATGTGGCGGTTCAAGAGCACTTTAAAAGAAATAATGTGTCTAAAAATAATATACATCGACAAACATACTTCGTAGGTATCTTGATAAATTCACATGTTATGACTTATCATAAAATAAAAGAAGCATTACTTATGAAGCAAAATAAAACAAAAAATAATATTTTAAGATACGTAATAAAAATATTTATTCTTAACATAACAACTACTAATAGGTACCTACATTTTTATCGTAATTATACCTAAACGTTGTAATAAGCGCAATTAACGTAGAGGTCATCTCTTAGTACAGTCTGGAAAACATTCCGTGTGCGCAACATAGTACATAGGTACTGAATTTCAATATTTAAAACTCTATCTCAATCACGACACAGTTAAAATTCCTATGGGCTATCACAATTTCAACAGTTTATACAATTTATACCCATCACTGAGTCAATCAGATGTTGTCGCATATTTATTATTTTAATCAAACGTAGCTCCACACTAGGAAGTCGTGCTACGTGCGGGGATCGAAGCATGCGACACGTTGCGCAGCCGTCAATCTCAGAGCCACTGCGCTAACGGCGCGGGCATTTGGAAATATGCCTTTACGAGATACAAACTAAAGTGACTTTTGAATTGACGATGAGTCTGTCTGTTTACATTTGACGATAACCCCACTTCGCTTCTTCTTAGTGTGTCGATAGCAATTTAAATTGTGCCACAGTTTAGCGATAGACCCACTAACTGCCATACTCAGAGATATTTAATCATAAATGAAGCCATCAATTAGTAAAGGTTTGACATACAAAAGCTTGACTAAACTGTCTCAGTCTCCCGTCGGGGCTGCGGGTAGTTCGAAAGACATACCGCGACCTCGACCCAAAGGGCTAAGAAGGAACATGGGTGGTTTTAGTCAGCAGAAGTGCCACCCAAAATAAAACAAAAGTTTAGAAGTCTTTACTAAGTGACGGCTTAACTTATCATTAAATAACTCTGAGTTCGGCAGTGAGTGCATTTTAGTATATATTTATCTTTATTCTAATTACTTCGTTAGTTTACTTCCTCCGTTTAAATTCAACAGAGAGTGGTATGGACGGGAGGTAGAAGAGACCTCTCGTCTCAATGGGGATGTCATTGGGGATCGGGTACTGCGGCAGTGGCTTCAGTTCGAAGTTCAGCACTACCGCTGCAAGACCATAGCGGACTGTATTCTGGCCTATGCGTTTACCTGCGAACGAAAACATTATTGATTATAAGGTACTTCATGCCTGGATAAGGGGTTGGCAGAACCCGTCGGGGCTGCGGGTTGTTCGCAAGAGATACCGCGGCGTCGACATAAAAGGGTTAAGAAGGAACATAGGTGGTTCTTAGTCAGTAGAAGTTTGACACTCCTTTTCGCTCTGCCAAAGAGCGGGAGGGGTATTTGATGATTTTCCAACCCCAAAAAAAAAACGGGTTAAACGTCATGTAAATGGGGATGGGCCATTTGTCGACAAACAGGCACACATCGTTGGTCTAATGACCGCAAGCGCGAATACTGAGCGTGAGGGTCTGGATGCGATTCCTGGCTCAAGCAAAGTGTTAATAGATTTTCTAGTAGGCATTTCTCAGAAGCACAAGCTACTTTTACTGGGAACCAAACTTATAATCCCATGCTCAATACCTCGCTCTTGTGACCACTTTAGAGGAACGAGTATACACAAAAAAAAACTAAAATCATCAGTGGGCCGCAAGAATGAGCGTGCCAATTAATTGTAAACTGTCGACGCTGAGCGTAACGCTGCAAATACAGTGTCCAATTGCCTTTACGATATTTGAAATTATGAAATGTTGTCGGTATTTCTCAGAAGACAAATATCAATTAATAAGGAAGCTTCCTAATGCGGTAAATACCTAATGCCTCAATCACTTTGAATTCAACGTTAAACTTCTATCAATGGCCGTAATATGACAAGAAATAATGACTTGCGATCCCTTCAATCTGTCAATTTAACAACTGTAACAATTAATGATCAGTTTAATTAACAATTGGCAAATCAAATTAACTCGATTGTCTGCCAGTCTTGTCAAAAGTTGCCCTCTGGTTGACTTAGATCTTTGGATGGTTCAGAAACCATTACAATAATGTATCTATAGGGAATTAATATCAAAGAAGTCAGTATCAGATTTAAGGGGTCCAGTTTAAGTCAGGTATTTGAAAAAACTATAACAGCTTAAACACAACACAACATAACATCACGCTTGAAATACCTAGAGGGTTGGATAGAGGTGTAGGTACTGTAGTACATTGCAACGTTTCATTTTAGAGTCTAAGCCAATTTATATGAACTGGGCACAAAGCCAGTTACAAATTACTACTGGGCAACGATTTTACTAACCTAACCTAACACTGGTTCCTTGACCATACCGAGGTACATTCTGGGACTGAGCGCGCAGCCTCGCGAGGCAATCTCGGGCGTATGCAGCGCGACTCTATCATTTTCATTGTATTCCTCGGGCGAGGCACGTCCTGACCGACCGCATGAATTGCCTCGTGCGCATGCCCTGCGAGGCTGCCCGTACAGTCATGACATCGGCTATCACCCAGTCTATCTGCTACAGCTGCAGTTTCATATCGTCAGAACTATCAGCATGGAGTTTGACCCTCAAACAAATCTTGTTTATCGAAGAAGAAAATAAGTAAGAAACATACCTATACACATCCTAGGTCCTTCTCCAAACGGCATGTAACTGTAAGGGACGATACTGTTCGCGTTTTCAGGCAAAAACCTTTCAGGTTTGAAGACGTCTGGCTCCGGGAAGAACGTGGCATCCTTGTGCATGCCTATAGCATTCACGTAGACCACTGTCTTAGCAGGAATCGTCAGTTTGTCGTTTACTTTGTAGTCTTTGAGTGCGACGCGGTCCAACCAGCCCATGATTGGGTACTTTCTGAGGGCTTCTGTAAAGGAAAGAGTACGATATACTTGTGTGGTGACAATGGAAGGGTGAACTAATTACTATGTGACATTGCATGCTTATTTTAATGAACTTCTAAATTGCACAATTTCTAATTATTGTTAAATACCATAAATGATACTATTATTATTTCACAAAATTGTTGTGCCCGACAGGGTCCATGTGAGCTAAATATTATTGTTAAGATCTTATGAAACACATGTGTTAGGCAATAAATGATTGAGTTGAATTGAATTGAACGTTCTCTGCCTGTTGATACTTAAACCATTCCTTCATCATTTTAGGCGTAAAACCTAAGTAGAAGTATAGTTACCATATTTAAATATTTAGGCTTTTTAGAGCATCGTATTATGTAACAACAGAATATTGATAAACTAGTTGTGACTTATTTTTTTCAAGAGAACTGAACATCACAGCAAGTAAGTTCAAAATTGTACCTTTAATGACAGCATCCAAATAGGGAAGTTTGGCTAAGCTTTCAGCGTCGAATTCCTTGCCTCCCAATGCTTCTTTGGCTTGCGCAAGTTCCTCGTATAGAGTTTGCTGTAAAATAAGAAACGGGTTGTTGATACATACCATTATACCTTTAATCAACTAAATATGAGTAAGTAGAGTAGTCTAGTAGGTGTCTCGAACAAGGTATTGAACTTAAGACTCACGCTCAGAAGTTGCACAAGGTCAGCCATAACGGCACAAGCATGTCTTTGGGGAGGCTAGATGATGGCATTCTCGACTGACGTGCTATAGGCCAGAAGTTAGAACTAAGGCGATCACATTGTAATGTGATATGCATTCAACACTGATCTTGAAATGGTTAAGGAAAACATCGTGAGCGAACTGACATGCAATTAAACTATGTTTAGAACCAAAAATATGACATCCATCAACCTTCTTTAGGCCCACGTGGTGAAGATCTATTTCCTCTCACTCATAGATCACGCATCGCCTGTGTCCCAGATGTGGGAACGCCATAAGCTTAGTACACATTTTTTTTAAACCTTGCCCCTCTCTAGGAATTTCTCCTGTATCGTGGGTGCGTTCACAAACACTTAAACTCACATACACAAATACCCAGACCCGAAACCAGTAACTGTAGGCCATACAAATGTTTGTTTCGTGCGTGGACCGAATCCGCGACACTTGGCGCAACAGTCAACTGCTTGAGCTACTACGCCAACTGTGCCGTCAGTAGCATTATTACTGTTATTACCTGGATTTCAGGATGATGCGCTAGCTCAATAGCACTGTACAGCAGAGCAGTCGAAGACGTGTCGTATCCTCCTTGGAGGAAGATCATCGCGTTTGAAAGTAAGATGTCCAAGTTCATATCTGGGAATAATAATAGAGGGTGTCAGAAAAGTAAGACAATTCACTGACGTTGATACAGCACGGTTAGTCTACTTCAGTTATTTTCACAGCGTTATGTCATACGGTATTCTGGTGTGGGGCAAAGCTGCTGATATTCAAAATATATTTGTTCTGCAGAAGCGAGCGGTTCGTGCAATTTATCAGCTGGGTGCCCGAGTTTCTCTTAGAGATTTTTTTAAGGAGATTGGTATCCTCACTGTTGCTTCTCAGTTCATCTTTGCCAACATTTTATATATTAAACAAAATATCCACCTGTACACTAAAAACAGTGATATTCACAACTTTAACACTAGAAATAAGCATAAACTACGCGCTCCTTTTCACCGGCTTCACAAAGTTCATAATTCATTCGTCGGGCTTGGTATAACATTTTATAACAAACTGCCATCTTCTTTTCTAGACTTGCCATTTAATGCGTTTAAAGCCAAAGTAAAATCTAATCTTTGTTTAAAAGCGTACTATTCCATTAACGACTACTTAAATGATAAGAACAGTTGGTCGCTGAGTTGAACACAAGACAATGTTTGTTATTTATTTATGTTCTTTCTCCATGATTAGTTTACTGATATGTTATGTCTTTTTTTTATTATTATTATATACTTTTTTATACTTGCCTTACTATTGTATCGAGTCTGGTTCTTCTAACCAACCTAACAGACAGATGTGTGCTGGGGAGTTTGTTCCGCCACTTCTTTTTTCCAGCAAAAACACTAGGAAGTGTCGAAGGGGGGGCGTTTTGGGGGACTGTCTCTTGTAAATAAGTAAAGTAAAGTAAATTTTGACGTTCGAAAAGTGCTGATTATCAGCCTAGTTTGAATAATAATAATAATAATATTCCACAACTATCACACAACGCCATCTAGTCCCAAGCTAAGCAGAGCTTGTGTTATGGGTACTAGACAACTGATAAACATACTTATATATTTCTAAATACATACATATTATAGATAAATTACACCCAGATACAGAACAAATGATCGTGCTCATCACACAAACATTTGTCCTGGGTGGGAATCGAACCCACGACCTCCGGCATAGCAGTTAGGGTCACTAACCACTAGACCAACAGGCCAGTCAAAATAAATGAGTTGAAAAATGAGATTTGATGAAATGAGTTTTGATTTTGATTTTGATTTTTGTAAATTATAGCGTGATGGAGCGGATGGAGTATGACAGAAACAGAGATGCTGCACCGAGCCTAAGTAATATGGAGTGTAGATGATGAGATTGTGACAAGAACTTGTAACAATATTATCATTTTAAAAAGTATTCAGGGAATGTCTTGTTCATTCTTCTACATAGAGATCTACGCTTTGGAACCACAGTACTTTCACAAGTTATTGCAGCTGGACTTAGTGGCTTCGCTTTTTTTTAAAGCATATATTACAAACACATTTCGAAATTAATGAACTTGTGGTTTGAGTTTGAGACAAACTCTAAATATAACGGTTAGTTGAAATTTTCTGCAACCCAGGAGCTGGTGTTTCCAGAGGCTAAAATGAAATACAACGTGTCAATGCTGCCAGTCTTTTGGTCATATAAAGCTTTACTAAAATATCGTCACAATCTATTTCCCTCTCTCTTTATCCAAATGCAAACGGCAAACACTGCTAGTATTCACAAAGAGTTTGTAAATATTAAGATAACCTTTCGACAGTCATATGAAGTAGATTGTCGGCTCCATTATACAATTATTAAAATAGTTGTTTATTTTTATGATATGTGTAGTTAGTTTGTTAATTTTGGGTTATAAAAAAAGGGTTGTAAAAACTTGTCGGGTGGAATTTTTGTTATTTAGTTTGGTAATTATCGTGTCAAGTTGTCAGACATATTACCAGACAGTAATAACAGCACATTGGGTTAACCAACTGCGATGTATTTTCCTTACTAATAAACGCACAAGAAAAGCTTGCAACGTGAAGATATTTAATTATTATACTGTAATTATATAAGTGAGAGTGGGAAGGCCACGTAGCTCGGATGCACCCGGAGAGATGGGCAAAAATCGTAACACACTGGACGCCTGAGGCAGGACAGCGCCTTCGAGGTCGACCGCGGCGAAGGTGGCGTGACGATCTTATCATGTTTGCGGGGCTAACATGGCCAGAGATCGCACGGAGGAGAAAAGGGAGGCCTTCGCTCAGCAGTGGGACACATGGTAGAATAGCAACACACCAACATGCGCAACATGGTTGACGCACGAACTTTGAAAACCATAATTATCACCATTTTATCATCAACTGCCTAGCCTTTTCTGCTATCATCAGCTGAATATTAGTATTTTATATCGAGTGACTACCTATCTGACTTACACAACTTATTGGGCAGCTTATTGGGTGGGGTGATACCCCATGGTAAATCAGTTTGTCAAAATTTTGGACCTGTTACGAGTATCTAAGATTTATAAATGACATTCGGGATCAACACCTTTACATCCTTTCTAATATTCATCAGAAATAACGTTACAGTCTTCCATCCACTGATCAACCTAGGTAACCATGGCTTCGCCATGAAAATTGTCCCATGCGGCTTATTTGGCTACGAACTCATCACAATTTTATATGGCGCTGAGTAATATTATTAATTCAGTTTTACAAGCCGGTCTTTTTTTGTACAATGCAATTTTCCTTTTTTTTTTGTTTTTTTGACGGGTGGAAAATCATCTAATAACCCCTCCCGCTCTTGGGCAGAGCGAAAGAAAGTATCAGACTTCTACTGACTAAAAACCACCCATGTTCCTTTTTAGCCCTTTATGTCGAGGCCGCGGTATCTCTTACAACAACCCGCAGCCCCGACGGGCGTTGGCCTTTGCCCCTTCCATGTTGCTGACATCTCTTTGCGGCGCGCGTGGTACACGAACGCGCCGTCGACACGGCAATGTTATTTACCTTGGTTATCTTTCTTAGCATCTTGCTTCATCTTCAACAGCGCATCGAGCAGATCTCTCTTTCCATCCATCTCCCTCTCATATCCCCCTCTCTCTTCCACCATCACTTTAAAGACTTTCCTAAAGTAGTCCACGGTATTCTTTGGCCATAAAGAGAATCTGAAAATGTTAGAAATATTAATGAGAAAGTAGGCGTTGGATGGTTGGACCAGCGAAGGAGATGGTGCGAAGAATTGGACAGGTTCCGTCAAAACTGGAGGGGGGACGGGTTCAAGAGAAATGGAGGGAGGCCTTGCCCAGGAGTGGGTCAGAGCAGGTTAGAAAAAAAAACCAACGACGCAGTCAGCAAGGGTTATGTTCAGCCGTGAGTGGAATAAGGCTGCTATTTTTTTTTTCATTAAGTGAAGCATCAAAGGGTCGTACTCCTTTAGATGGCTCTCGCTCATCTATATTCATAGACAGCATAGCATATAGCTGGCAATAAAATATCAAACAGAATCTGACTTGACTTCGAAATTTTTATGACCCTCACTAATGTTAATGAGGAGTGCAACACCGCGAGGGGGGAGTAGTTTGATTCTCGAGGACTTTTGGGATGGCATTCAAGCTATCGACTAGATGTATGAGAATAGATTATCACCTAGATACGAAAGGCATCCCAGACGTACCTACTATCTGGGACGCTTGAGGTACAGGGACAATTAGATTTTTCTCGAATTATTTTACAAAGTGGTTTCATCAACCCGTTACATAACTAAACAAATTAAACTCCTTACCTGAATATATCCACAAATTCTGGCAAGAAGAAGATAGAGGACCAAGCCAGGCCCCTCCAGGGGCTGTACTTCTCGAATTCCTTGGTCATCTCCCTCAAGGGGCCGGTGGTGTTCCTGGTCGCTTGGCATTGGATGCCGAATGATGACTCTCCTATGATGTCGGTTGAGAAGTCAGCGAATACGGTCTGCAAAAGCAACATTAGTAAGTACACATTTAATGAAATCGTAATTATTATAGAAATTATTTACACTGAGTAGAATATGCAGAGCGACCCTTTTGATACTTTAACTGATCAAGGATCTTAAGGCGTAGCTGTGGTCATTACTAAAGCCGTTATCTTGTTAAAGGATTTAACACAAATTGTTTTTCCACAGCACCCGCTTATCAAAACAAGCAGCACTGGACACTGTGTGACAATCTCTATCTATAGCTCGATTTTTACACTGAAAATAATAATCATACCTTGAGATCGACGGTGATTCCTTTCTCGTTGTCCGAATTGATACGGTACACCAGATCCGCTACTTTGCTCTGGTACAGCTCCGTCCAGCCCCTCAGTTTGGAGCCAGTGAAGACCATAGTCAAACGTCGTCGGATGGAACTCCATAGTGGATCCTGAAAAGCGTTACAATTGAAGTCCGATGCAATAGGTAGGGGTCAATCTTAGTCAACCAGACACAGATTCTTGATGCAGATGCGACACACTGCCAGGTACGTAGTTGGAAAGTCAACCTTCAGAAGTGGCAGTAGGATGGCCGTGTCGGACGAAGAACCGATGTCTGGTGACGAACACAGATGGATCGACGACTTTAAGACAGTGAGTGGATCAGACTGGACGCAAAAGGGTGTTACAGCGCACCCAGCGACCCTTTGTGGACATTGATAGGCTCAGATTCAGACTTCCGGATGCTAATGGAGAAATATGAACAAATAAGAATTAATTAAGTTTATTGTGCAGTCACGTACATCCACAGTGAACAAGTTGAGAGCTCCCATGGGATCAGTCTTCCCTGAAGCCAGGAGTCTGTTTCTGAAGATGTCGGCTTCCTTCACCAGGATCAGCCGCGCCAGTTCAGGGTCGTTCACCACCAGACCGCGCCGCCAGAAGATCCAGATGCCCACGTAAGGAGACGGCTTATATTTCTGGTACAGTTCAATTAGCCATGTTCCCTGGAATCAATTGAGATAGTAAAATAAACATAGAATCTCTATTTGTCTGTGTCCTCGTTGCTGTTGGTTTATCCTGAGATAGGTCATAAAATCCCACCCAGTCGGGGCTGCGAATTGTCCTGTCGAGGCTGCGGGTTGTTTGAAAGAGATACCGCGTCCTCGGACACAAAGGGCCAAGTCCTACTACTGAAATCATCAAATGACTCCACCCGCTCTGGGCAGAACAGTAGGGAGTGTCAGACTTCTACTAAGTAAAAACCATCCATGTTCCTTCTTAGCCCTTTGTGTCGAGGCCGCGGTATCTCTTTCGAAAAACCCGCAGCCCCGGCCGTTCATGTTGTTAACATTTTGTTCTATCTCAGTTGCGGTGTATCACATAATATTGCCTATTTACCTTATTCTAACAAAAACTAGATGTTGTCGTCACAAACTGATTTGATAACCCGGCTTCCAGCAGACTAGGTGCTAGCAAGACAAATGATACGCGCATAAGACAGAGATGAATCGCTAGTGAGGTAACATCGTAACATTTGGAGCAGGTAAATGTATTCGAAAAATATTCATTCGTCATATTCGTACTCAGTGATTTTTACTGAAACGAAACACTACAAACGACAGACTGTTTTTTTTTCGAAATCCGAAACGTGGGTGTACAGTTACTAATGGGTACATCTCTACCTTACTTTGGGGATTACAGGCGATTACATTTAGTAAAATATTCTAGTCTGAAGTGTCGTTTCGATTTTGATTATTGAAATAAACGCTCTCTTGACAATTTAAGAAGCTGAAAGCCGTGTTTTTTATATTACTTACTTTTAAATTAAATAACCGAAAGTTTTGTACCTATACCCTAGTTCGAACTCATGACCCTTAACTCTTAAAGTGTGGTCGTTATCACAATAACTTATGATGCATAGGGCACTTAAACATATTAGTCATTATAAACATCATAATCTGCTTAGCCTTTTCCCAACTATATTGGGTTCGGCTTCCAGTTTAACCGGATGCATCTGTAGTATCACACTATCACACTAATCACACTATCACACTAATATTATAAAGCCGAAAGTTTGTGAGTGTGTGAGTGTGTATGTTTGTTACTTCTTCACGCAAAAACTACTGAACGGATTTAGATAAAATTTGGTACACAGATAGTTTGTAACCTGTAATAACACATAGGATAGTTTTTATCCCGATTTTATCTTCCCGTGGGATAATTTTCGAGTTGTAGCGGGTGAAGCCGCTGGCAACGGCTAGTTTTATATATTTTGCATTTAGACATAAGTATGTAATGTTTCTCCATACACTACTAGCGGTCTTGGCAGACGTCCTGCCCGTACAGCAGCGCCGCCTACCGGGTCCAATATTGTGAATCTAAACCATTCTCGAATCTCCCCATTAACAAAATTATTCGCCATTTATTGAATTCATTTGTTACAAAAAATGTGATAAATGAAGTACAGTCGACCGATTTTGTGCAAACTTCACATAAACCATCTACTATCAAATAGTTCAAACAAAGCCTAAATACATATTTGGTTTTGATAGGTGAGCCCGTTCTTGAGTTATAAAAGTACAACGAAAATGGCATTGTTTTTTATATTATATTGATGATGTAAAGCACTCATTTTTGAGAAGCCAAATTAAATAAATAATTAAGAATAAGATTGACAGAAAAAAAAAACCTGCACAAGACGTTATGAAGATATTTATTTATACCCATACAAGTTGTAGGTAAATACAACAACAAAGTAATCATTCAATTATGACTTATTAATTCCCACCACATAAGGCTATTATGTAATTTTTGATATCATTATCACAAACAGTAGGTAGTTTAATAATATATGTAATTACATCAAATTCTGTAATTATCTTGTTACGAATCGTAATGACAAAACAGTGATGTACAATTTAAATAAAAACAAAATTCACGGTCGATAGTTTATCAAGAATGGCAAAGGTATCATTTTAAATGTCATCCGGTTTGTAAAAGAAAAACCGGATAAATAATACAGAATCGCATACGAAGGGTTCCGTGACACGAAACTAAATAATAATATTTTTTGACTGTCGTTTGTATGTCACTCTGCACTCGACGGCAAAACTAAATTTGGTTTTCATAGTATTTTAATGGATAACAAAGTAACTGCTGCAGTTTAGCAAAAAAGCCTATAGGTACCTCAAAAGCTAAAAATCGAATCATAGTGAAAATTGTTATTGTTTAAAGCTCTTTTTACAACCACATGTCATATTTTTTCAGATTTAAGAAAAAAAAAACAATTTAGTAATGAGACTATTTTTGTCCCCAATGTGGCATGATCTGGAAGTAGGCTGTCGCGTTTGAGTGATACACACAATGATAAGACAAATGTATTGCCATTATAATTGGCCCAAACATATGGCTCTCTAGAGCGAGGGACACAAAGGAACAAACATAATTATTATGCATGTTTGTAAAACATGTAAAACCAATCTAACCGGCGCGCCGCGCGCGCCGCTGAATACCAGTATTTACATAGACCGACTAGCAACAATTACTAACCTGGCTCAATTATTGTTTTTAACCGACTTCCAAAAAGAGGAGGTTCTCAATTCGTGGAAAGTTTTTTTTTTAATACCTAAGTAGTTGTAGTACTTTTCGCACCGGTGTGCGTGTATGGCGAGGCAAAAGGAGTATGTAAGAATCGTAGCACAGGCTAAGGTCGACGCCTGCCGGGGCTGCGGGTTGTTGAGATATCGCGCCCTCAGACCTGACACAAAGGGCTAAGAAGGGACATGGGTGGTTTTTAGTCAGTAGAAGTCTGACACTCCCTTCCGCTCAGCCTAGAGCGGGAGGAGTCATTTTATGATTTTTCTCCCTCCAAAAAAACAGGAAAAGGACGTTAGTTTATGACCCTATTGGTTTATGGATTCTGTGAACACCTGGCGAATGGTCATAGTTTCCATTTCTGGCTCTCTTATATCTATAATATCTTCTCAGTGAGAGCAAAGTGGGCTGGTGGAAGGTGAATGTAACATTTGTCTTGATCTTTCTTTTTATACCGATTAAAAAAGAGGCGGTGGTTACTTTAAAGGGTGTAAAAGTACGCTTAACGCAAACGAAGGGCACTTGTTCCCCACCATTGTGAGGATCAGCCGGAGGACACGGTGGAGCACACAGTAGAGGTGTGCCCCGAATGGGCGGAGCCCCGCCGTGTTCTCGTAGCGGCGATCGGCGGCGGCGACCTCTCGCGCCCGGCCCTGGTGCAAGCCATGGTCCGGGGCGAGGAGGAATGGGACGCCGTCGCCTCCTTCTGCGAAGCAGTGATGCTAGCGAAGGAGGTGGCGGAACGCGAGAGGGAGAGAACCTCTCGTCCCAGCCGCCGCGGGAGGAGCTCCGGGCGTCGGGGGTCCCGCGATGACCTCCGGCCACCGTAGACGCGGGCCTGTGGACGGTGAGTGATGGGCTAACTCGCCGTCCGTCCGTCTCACGACGAAAACAGGCCGTGTCGACGGCGCGTTCGTGTTCCACGCGCGCCTCAAAGAGATGACAGCAACATGGGAGGGGCCCGAAAGGGCCGACGCCTGTCGGGGCCGCGTGTAGTCCACCGGTTATCGCGGCCTCGACACAGAGGGCGAAGAAGGAACATGGGTGGTTTTTAGTCAGTAGAAGTCTGACACTCCCTTTCGCTCTACCCAAGAGCGGGAGGGGTTATTCGATGATTTTACACCCACCAAAAAAGATATTAGGATTAAGATTTTTGAACCATCAATCATGGCTTTCAATCAATGTCTGTAAAAAAAAGATTTAAAAAGATAACTCGTGAGCTGTTGCACCTTTAAGCATCAGTCTGATACCATAATTTTTCGACAAGATTAGGTAGTGCACAATTATGTAACATATCAACAATTTTTAAAATATTGTCAATAGATATTGAGTACCAGTAATATGGGTATTTTTGTTACATAAGGGTTTATTTTAATCGAGGTTATTTTTTGCATTAAAACGGTAAAGCAAAAAGACGGTTCGCATCTATAAATGAGCACTGATCAAATCTCTATGTTGAAGGAACATTATGAAATCAACTACATATTCGTTTTCCAAATTCTTGGCTTGTAACAGGAATACAGGGCAAGATATTTTGTGCAATTTAAAAGAAATTAAACAGGCTGATGATTCCCGACTAGGCTAGGTTTAAATAAGTCCAAACATTTTCAAGTCAGACATCCAATCTACATAATTATTATCGAATATGTAGATTGGATGTCTGACTTGAAAAAGTTTAAATCAGGGGATCCTATCGAGGATATAAGTAAAGGGTATAATTGTGAAATAATGTTTGTTACAGAGCAAGCAAATCAAAATAAGATAAGTAAATACTCGTATAAAAGCAATAAATAAAACACTCACCGGATTTTTCTTCTGCAAGAACGACATGCTCCCAAATATGGGATGGACAGGACCTTGGGGCACCCCCAGATCGGTCCAATAGTTCTTCATTCCGATCCATTTTATGTACAACCACAAAACAAGTGTACACAACGGTATTGCGAGGAGTAGGAGGTACATTGTCTCTCAATGGCACACTAGTACTGCTTGATATTATTGAATGACTGATAATATATATGCGGACGTTTATTCAAGTCCGCGGAAATTTTGATAAACAGCGGGACTGGCTTAAAAATGTTGTCGAAAACTGATTCGTGTAAGGGTGAAGCGAATTTGTTCTAAAAACTAACAGGAAAGATTTTGGCTAAAGCCAAGTGAAGGGTTTTGATATGAATTAGGGCTGTTTTTAGGTTCAACCCAGTAAAGAGTTCAGCTTGAAAAGGCAACAAAATCTGGCCACCTAAATGTGAGATTCAGGAAGTAAGTGCTTTTTAAAGTATTGTCAAGAATTACGGATACCTAGTGAGCTACGCTAGCTACGCTTCTTGCCTAGCTGGCGGACCAAGTGACTTATAATTGCTTTGCCTTTGGTTATATATATTGGTCGCGTGCTTTTCAAGATAAGATGAGTTTCAAACATGTGAAATGATTTTTATTTGATAACCTACAGATTACATTCGTGTGAATAAAAATATTGCTTGTAATGTTGCTATTTTGGGTTTATGTTTAGGCTATTATCAAAATATAATACGTTCTATAGATGTAGGTATTTAATAAGCCGTGCTGGGTTTGGTATCATAATAAAGGGTGTAAATGTACCTATAACGCAAACGAAGGGCACTAGTTCTCGCCCGCCAGGGCTGTGGGATGTTTTAAGAGATACCGCGGCCTCGACATAAAGGGCTAAGAAGGAACATGGGTGGTTTTTAGTCAGAAGTCTGACACTCCGTTTCGCTCTGCCCAAGAGCGGAAGAGGTTAATTGATTTTCCAGCCGCCCAAAAAAAATGCGTCACTTAGTAAAGGTTTTTGTATGTCAAATTTTTACTAAGTGACGGCTTAAGTAATCATTAAACCTCGCAGAACACGGCAGTACGTGTACTATTAGGCACAGCTTTGTCTAACCCTTTGTGGGTTACAGGTGTGATGCTAAGTCTAGGTTGTCTAGGCTCTTCATTAATCTCTTGTTATAATAATAGCCTCTACTTTTTCCTTTCTTTATTGGAGGGTGATGAATCATGAAATGACTCCTCCCACTCTTGGCAGAGCTGTAGGGAGTGCCAGACTTCTACAAACTAAAAACCACCATTATTCCTTCTTAGCCCTTTGTGTCGAGGCCGCGGTATGTCTTTCGAACAACCCGCAGCCCCGACAGATAGCAGCCTTCCCTTATTACTATCCCACTGCTAATACCCTCTACTAATATCTCTTCCGATACAGAGAAGGTATGGCGTTGTTTTGTTTGCCGATAGATCATTTCAGACTTGACAAAGAAAATTAGGCATTTCAACTCATTTTATTGTTAGCAATGACTTTATAATGTTATCATTCGTATTATGATATGAACATAGTTTTAAAGGCAAATGTTGAAACATTATGTCATTTGAATGTTATATTTTATGCAATTGACTTTGCAAGTCGTCCTTTTTTAGCTAAATACTAAAAGATATCATACAGCATGTATGATATCTTTTAAACTGCTTCATCACGAGACTCAAATGAACAAGTCTATACTATAATATTCATGAAAGTTTGAGTCAGTTTAACAATATCTTTTTTGTTTTTTGAATTTAAAAAAATTCCAATGACGCAACCCTTAAGAGACACAAGCCAAAAAAGACCATACTTAAAACCAAATTACTTTTTCGTTGCAAAGAAATTCACATTAATTAAACCCATTAAAAAATTAATATTTCAAAGGCTCTGAAGCCATTAGGAAGCCCTTTGTCTGCCAAGTGCCCATTGATCCGGCGGAATAATAGCGTTATTGTAATTCAATTAGCGGGGTCCTGGGTTCGATTCCTGGCGCCAATTATACAGCAGGGGACAATGGACTAAAATGATAAGCTTGATGGTATCTTTACGTTTAAATGAGCTTGGCTGGGAAATGTTGGTAACCACACGTTGTGAGGACCTGTGTTTTGTAGCTAACCGAGAGTGTTCTTAGTTTTGTTTGAAATCTGGCTACCCATCGGTAATAGGGGATCGGACAAAAAAAAACTAATTAGTCCGTCAGATAGATTTCCAAAAAATATTGAAGACGTATTTTTTCTTTTTTCACATAAACAAAAAATTAAGTCGATACAGTGCTTGGAAAACTCGTGAACTCTTCGAAAACGTCATATGATAAAACATTTTTTACCTACAAATGACGTCACAACCACATCTTATCTTCGTCAATTTTGATTAATTTGATTACTTTGTGTGTGCGCTTGTGGCATGTGCCGAATAAATTTGTTTTCTTTCTTTCTTTCTTTATGAAACAAAAAACACGTTACCAATATTTTTCGATAATCTAACTGACGGACTAATTATAATCATTGTTTTTTGACTCAATCTGATCCCCTATTGAATTCACAGTTACGCTCGAAATTGATTCGAATATAAGTTTCCACAGACATACTTTGCGTCCTAATTTTAAGTGTGTCTTTTGTGTTTACTTTTTTAATTTTGTGTGAAACCAATAAATACTTTGCCTTTCTTTAATAAATATTGTAAAATTAAAACGCATTATTGATATACTATAGCTGGGTTGTTGGGGTCAGATAGGCAGTCTCTTCATGTAAATTTTCTTTTAGGAATTGCTTTTTTTACAAATTATCGCATCAAATCCATAGAATATAATCAACATGATATAATTGACACAATATTACGATGATTGTTTTACTTTTTTATTTTATTTTGTTAATTCAATTTTAATTTAATTTAATTTTCTAATTAGTTTTTAATCGATTTTATAATGTAGATTTATTGCTCACCTTATATTGTGAATGTTGTGCATGCCTGTAAGTGATATAACACAGCACAGAAGACTTACGATTAATTGTGACAATCTTTGTAAATATTTCGTTGTCTTGCCTCAATAAATAAATAAATAAATAAACATCAAACACAACAGAGAGATGAGGTCTCATTCCCTGTACTCGTTACAGGGAATGAGACCTCATAACGACACTTACAGAACTTGTTCGGTGGTCTGATACACCTTCATTTTTACAACTTTTCAACAAGCTTTTTTTCAGTAATTAACTGGGCCGTCGTAATAGCGGTGCTTGTTCAAGTCAAAAGATGATAGCGCAGTACTCGTATGTACTTTGTTATTTTCTTTTATTGTAAAACAAGAGTAATATTTATCGAACTCAAGTGGGACTGGGTAGGAGATGTCTGCCGCATGCTGGACACACTGTCGGCCAAATTGGCAGGAAACTGCTGCTCGTTAAAACGGGAAGAATGCAGCGAGGGTTCGAGATACATGGACGGAGTTGAGGGAGGTCTTTGTTTAGGAGTATGACAGATCAGGCTAGACAAAAACCAACAAATTTTTTTTTTAAACCATAAGCGAAATATATTACAGAAAGTTAAATACATGCGTTGCCGCCAAAAGTTCAAAACTAATGTCCAGCGCGCGTGACATTGCATCTGTCATAGTGCTACATGCTTCTTTTTCTAAACTTCCTCTCGGACCAAGGAGGTTGGAAGAATTAGTTTCTGACAATATGTATATAGATTTCTCAAATTCTTACTTTAAATAGCTACTGCAAACGCAACTCGGTACAAAATGGGGGATTATAGGCCCGTCTGACGCAAGTCAGAGTTAGGTTAGGTTAGGTTATTGCATCAGGAATTTGTCAGTAGTGGCCACGGAGCCAGGATCTAAGTCCACTTGATGGCAACACGCTCGCTTCATATTACATTCGACTTTAACAAAACTGGTGAACTCTTACTCAAAGACGTTTAATGATTGTTGAAGGCGTCGGTCCCGTGGCTGCGGGATGTTGTAAGAGATACCGCGGCCTCGATATAAAGGGCTAAGAAGGAACATGGGTGGTTTTTAGTCAGTAGAAGTCTGACACTCCCTTTTGCTCTGCCCAAGAGTGGGAGGGGTTATTTGATGATTTCCCAGCCCCCAAAAAAAAAGGTCTATGATAAAACGAGCGTGTACAGAAGGTGTCTTGATTCTTGCTTAGAAGGCAGGTTTAAAGTGTGGGGAAACAGACGCATGTAGAAAAGCAGAACAACACTCATGTGACACAGATCCAGTGGAGAGTTCCACATTTGGCCATGTGCGTAGGCGAAAAAAGCGGAGGAGAAGCATTGATTCTCTTATCGCTTAGACCTCAAATTTATATTGTAGACAGAGATTTCAGAGAATTGTTATTACTTATAATAACCGGAAAATGGCGGTCCGAACTTTTCACATTGAAGTCTACTTTTTTCTTAAAAGCAAGAACATTGTTCTAATTATCCGTATCATTAACGACATTGTTGTAACCCTTTCTGCAGATATGAGTGTCATGTTTGGGTCTCGTGGCTTAATATTAACAATCCACGGGTCGATCTTCAAGGTTAAGCAGTGCTTGCCGAGGTCGGTCCGTGGTTGGGTGACCATTATTGCAAACTGAGTTCCTTTCGTGAATTGGAAAGCAAGGGTCCCGACTGCCAAAGTATTTCACGCAATAGAAGCTTGGTTGTGGAGGTCAGATAAGTATGATGGTCAGATAGATATGATACACAACATAACAGCAATCTATTTTAGGGCATCTTGGTAACAAAAAAACCTTCGAGAAGTTTACAATGAACCAATAGGTATTAACAGTCAAAATAGCAATTGGTAGGTATAATAAATATAATAATCCGATAAAAATAATCCTGATACTGTTCACAGTTATCTTCAAAACACTGAAAATACTTCAAAATAGTTGTTACCAGGTGTTGCCAGCGGCTTCACCCGCTACATATCGAAAATTATCCCATAGGAAAACACTATCCTATGTGTTCATCCAGGTAATAAACTATCAATGTACCTACGGTGTACCAAATTTTATCCAAATCCGTTCAGAAGTTTTAGCGTAAAAGAGTAACAAACATCAAATTAAAATTCAAATTCAAATATTTTTATTTGTAGCACATAGGTAAAAAGAAAGTACAGGTGTCAATATTAATAATGAACGCTATGTCCTGCCGTCAACGGCGTACAAATATTCTAATAAAATTACAAATAATGCATTTAAATAATTGTTAAAAAAATAAAAATAGTTAAACATTCAAAATTATTAACTCAAATAAGTAAAAACTATTAAAAAAAAAAGAAATAACAATAATAATGTCCAACTCAAAATTAAAATAACAATAAATTACCGAAACAGCAAAAACATTGAATTATTAAAATACAAATAGTTTAAATCATACAATTAAATAAAATTGCATAAAAATAAAATAAATAAATAAAGCATTCAGAAATTAATGTCAAATTACGTCTATAATAAAATGTCATTAGTAGATTATAATTATTAAATGTCATTAAAATTAGTCAATTTTTTTCTCTGTTAGGAACTCAGTTACATTGTAGTACGTTTTATCTATTAAAAAATTTCGCAGTCTACTTTTAAATTGCGCCGTATTTAAATCCTTACAACTTCTTGGTAATTTGTTGAAAATTGTTGGGGCCATGCAGTAAACACTCTTGAGCATCAATGTGGTCTGTCATCATATATTATTATTTGTATTGTATGATTATATTGATATATCAACTACTTTTTTTCCTAGCCTGCTCTTTCCCACTTCTGGGTAAAGGAGTGGGACGGACTATTTATTCAACTTAAATGATGCCACATCAGAAATAATCCTCGAGCAAAGCTGGGCAAAATCGCCAGTTGCGTAAAACAATACCTAGGTATTTTAGATCTCATTTAAGTATTAATGATTCCAAAATTGTGTATCAATAGGATTGCCAATTTAATAATGTAGGATCGGCGTCGATTTAATCAGATAAATGGGAATATTTTGGGTTATTATGACGCGTTATCATTAGCCTTGACGATAAATTTTGCAATGTTGTTAAAAATCACGATTTACACAGGTCGGGGCGCGTCAAGACATATCGTATCGTATTTTATAAGGAAATCGGAGCGTTTATAAGTGTTTTGACGTCGTATGACGCACCACGGGCAGGGTAAATCGTACTTACAGATACCGAATTGTCTGTCATGTCTTAGTTTTATCATGAAGGAGGTTATTATCTACAGACTGGCGGCGCTAGTCATTGTTTTTAATAACTACTTACATAAGCAAATAATGTACCTAAAAAGTAGCGATGTGGCACGTGAAGACTAGAATCTGATCTCTGGACACTGACAGATAATTTAGTAGAAGTTGAGGATAAAGAAGAGCAGTGGTGGCTCAGTGGTAGCAACCCCGACTTACAAACAGTGAGTCGTGGATTCGAAGTGTTCGTACCCAGTCAGGGGCATTACTTAGTGTAATTTATTTTATCACCACTGCTCTCAAAACGGTGAAGGAAAACATCGTGAGGACACATCTTAGAACCAAAAAATTCGATCAAAGACATGTGACATCTACCAATCAGCACTGGGCCCGCGTGGTGGATTTTAGCCCATCCCTCGCCTAGAGGGGAGGCCTGAGTTCCTGCAGTGGGAACATTATAGGCTGATGATGATGATGATGAGTGTAAAGTGTTTTTGGGTTTTTCACGGAGTCTGGGTTTGTGCCCGTTTAATGGCAATAGGCTCACGCCTTATAACATGGGATTTGAAAATAACTGGCGAAATGTTGGTGTACAAATGGTACACCTCTGCCTTATCCTTCGGGGATTACAGGTGTGATGTTATGTCAGTGACGAGAAACCAGTAGATATATAGAGCAGAATACTGGGCTGTGTATAAATGGATGAAAGAAAATTGCACGTTGAGAATGTGAGTTGCAAACACAGTGTTGAGATGTGTGAGTGGAGTGACGATACGAAATCCTAAGTCTTGATTATCGGCACGTGTTGACGAGAGATGAATCGCATACAAACTTTTCAACAAAAAAAAAACAAAATATTTTATTTCACATAGGCCTACATGGCGTTCGGGAAACTACGCGACATCTTTTCGTATAAAATTCCGCAGTATCTTAAGACAAGGGTCTATAATCAGTGTGTGTTGCCAGTGATGAATTACGGCTCAGAGACATGGTCCTTAACTGCTGGCCTCTTAGAGAAGCTCAGTCACGCAACGAGCCATGGAGAGGGCTATGCTCGGAGTTTCTTTGTGCGATAGGATCCGAAATGAGGAAATCCGCCGAAGAACCAGGGTCACCGACATAGCTCTCAGAGTATGCAAGTTGAAGTGGCAATGGCCAGGCCACATCGCTCGAAGAATGGGGAAGAAAGGTTCTCGAGTGGCGACTATGAACTGGAAGACGCAGCGTTGGTAGGCCTCCCACCAGGTGGACCGACGACATCTTGAGAGTTGCGGTGGATGCAAACGGCAGGCTGCCGTTCTGTATGGCGTTCTATGGGGGAGGCCTTTGTCCAGCAGTGAACGTCTTATGGCTGATGATGAGCCCTACATGGGCACTTATAAAACGTCGACAAAAAGGTGCACGGTCGATTCCTAAGGAGAAGAACCGTGAAATGGTTTGTTTTATCAATATTTTCATTTTGCAGCGTATTTAGATATGGGGGGACAACGTAGACCAGACAATAAGTCGTAGGATGGGATACCTACTTCAGTGCGACAAACGTATCATCGAATATCGTTTCTTCGAAAACCTTTCATCCATATCACTATACTATACATCAAAAAAATTAACTGCAAACTATTTTTCATTACTCATACTCTGAAAGTAGGTCATAACATGCCTGCGAAGCGGGTTGAAAGTACTACTTTTCAGCCCTAGGGAGAATCGCTTTCAACTGACAGCTGTCAAATTATTAAAAAAAAACCTGGTCTATTTCACATTTTTATTGAACCATGTTCCAACTTTTTATACAGCCACTCAATTACAGCGCGATTTAAAATTAAAATAACACAGTTCTTATGAATGAAGTTATAATAAGACTTTATTATAGTTTAGTTTTAACTAATTCTCTAAAATGACATAGATTTTGACAAAGTCTTTGCCATTTTTTTAATGATGAACATGAAAAATACTGGCTGTATGGCTGGACGACTAGAAGACAAAAAAAATAAGCGGGAAAGCGACAACATCCGATCAACACTATTTTTTTGTTTATTTAACAATTTATGTTCTTATTTTCCTCGTATTCGTAATGAAAAGCACAGTGTTTATCTCGGGTAAATTACTTATTTAGTCCCTCGAACTATTAGCGCCCTCACTACGTTACGGGCGCCAAACCCCGTCTCGGGACTAAATAAGTAACTTCCACCCCTTGAGTAACAATGTACTATTACTTGAATATCATACTGCGAAGCCTTAATCGAGGTCTTGTTACTGATAAGTGATATGTTCTGTTAATTAGGAAAACTTACATTGATTTTCTATTCCAAAACTATACCTACATTTTTAACATTTCTTTCAAAGTTTTGTTTTTGGCATATCTGATATATCAGGCGTTTTAGGTTGCTGCGGGGAGTTCTATGTACACAAAAACAAAAACAAAAATACAATAAAACACATACAAACACATTCTGTTCATGTGTATGTTTTGTTTACATGTACATACACGGTACATATAAACAAAAGTCACAATTGTTGACAAAGTACAGGTGCTTTTACAACCAAAAATGGAAAAATAAAAAACTTTACTTAATTTTTCACTAAAGTGAAAAATTAAAAAATGAATTAATTCATTTTTTAATTTTTCACTTTAGTGAAAAATAAACTTCGGAATAAAATCAGCTTCTGAAGTCGGTGACATTTGTTTGTTTGATATCGTTTTTATTTGCCACCGATTTCAGAAGCTGATTTTATTAAGAAGTTTATTTTTCACTTTATGTAATTTTGTTTTTTGAAGATGGTTCTTTTTTGCAAAAAAAGGTTTTTTATTTTTCCATTTTTTTATAACAATAAGCCAAACTAATCTCAAACGGCGTGCATACTTTTATAATAATGTGTATGTACAGGGGGTTTAAATTGGCCACATTAACAGATCATAATATGAATTGCGTTAAAAAGCGTAAAATGGACCATAATTCATAAAAACATTAGTTAATTAAGTAACATTAATTAATTATTAATTTCATATTAACTGCGTCTGTGACCATTTTATGAATTTTAACGCGATTCATATTATTTTCCTATTATGATCTGCTAAAGTAGAATATTAAGTCCCCCAGATCTTCTATCTGTGTTATGGCTTCTACCTACTCCTTTGAAAAAGAAGCGTGAGTTTTTTTATTGCAAATAAAAACTGAGTTAAATAACTTTTATGGCTCTTCTGCATGACGAAATAGATGAACATCGGAACATAAAGTTATTAAATTAAAAGTAATTGGATGCAGATTGCCATTTTCATTTTCTCTTATAGCATTTAAAATTAAATAACTAATTAACTGTAGGAGTTAATTAACGATCGCAGGGACATAACACTTAATTATAATTATAATCTTTTATGAATGCACCTCATCGCTCACTCGTTAAAGTCTCTGAAACTGTATTTTATTAAACATGGTTTTTTTTTACCCGACCACGGCAAAGCCAAAAGGAAGGGTAATGATTTTGGCAGTCTATGTATGTATGATGAATGTTCAACCATAGCGCCTAAACCACCAATAGGATTTTAATAAATGAGAAGTCAATAGTTTCGTAAAAATAGCCCGGGTAACATGGCTATAAAGTCCGTGTCCGTCCGTGGCCTGGCTACGATATAGACACAACCTTGTAGCCAGGATTATCCACCAGCAACTTGCTCTAAAATTCAGCCTTGTGGAATCGGAAGTGCCGTACAGGTATGTGCCCACCCAGTTCTCGAAAATGGCAGTATCACATTGTACTGGGATCAATCCATCATCACTGACAGGACTATTGTAGCCAATAAGCCTGATATAGTGGTGGTGGATCGATCAGAGCGGCGCGCAATGATTGTTGACATACCTAACGGTCCCTCGAGAACCTCGTGAAAGCTGAGAAAGATAACCAAATCAAATGTCTTGACTTGGCTCGCGAGGTTGTCGACATGTGGGGTGTGAACTCAGCGATCAATGTGCCGATAGTCGTTTCAGCCAATGGCTTAATTGCCAAGAACCTCGAACAACATCTGAGGAGGCTCTCGTTAGGTAGCTGGATCAGGGGCTTGATACAGAGAGCGGTACTCCTGGACACGGCTCGCATTGTTAGGAGGTTCCTTTCTCTGGAGCCCTGACTGCTGGTAGCTTGGACCCTGTTCCCGATACCGGTGGGCTACTAATTTTTATATTTTTAAATGTTTTTTTATATTATTTTGTATAGGAATATTTAAAAATATAATTTATATGTAAAAAGTTAAATAAAGGAAATGATAATAATAATATTTATTTTTCAGAAAGAATCACATTTTAGGTTCACAAAAACAATTTTCCAAATAAAAATGAACATTATAGATATTTATGAACATTATAGATAGTATCATTGGTGCCTGTACTAATGAAGATCATTGTATCACAGACACCAGTGCCTTCCAAATAAGTTACACAATATGTAGATTCGAACGTGCCACAAAGTAAACTCGAAAAGAATATTTCTAATAAAGTAAACAGTCAAAGTATTTTTAGTATTTGGAACTTTGACCCCTAATATCTCCGTAACTTACGAACTCCGGTTCTACTTTCCAAGCTGTGGTCCAGAACAAAAAAATGCTCGTTATGACCGGTAGAACCAGTGCAGTTTACCATGTGCTAAATAAATGTATTTTCTTTCTTTATAATATATGTTAATGTTATTTACCAGCGCCATTTCAAAGAAAAGATAATCTCTTCACTGCATGAGCCTTCAATGATCCCTTCATTGAAGACTCATGCGGTGTCTTCCCACAGACTATAACCGACCCTCCAACCTGCGCCGCATGACCTGTCACTAACTTGCATACTTGATGGCGTCATGACTGCATCAGCAAATAGAATTCGCGTAGCTAAATTTTGTAGGCAAATATAATATTTAAACTTTTTTCCACCGATACAAAAAGAATCCTATTTTTGGTTGAGGTTTTGCATATTCACACTGACACAAAAAGAGGTCTAGTCATTTACGCACCGGATATTCATAAACAGGCGACACTTCGGTCACAACCGGGAATGAAAACCCGGGTAAATCCGAGTCGAGAGCAAAGGAATCGATTCTCGCTATATCCTAGACAGGCATAAATCGACGTTGGGCTCTGCTAGCTTTTAGGGTTCCTTGGTGAAGGACTTTTTTTTTTTCATTAATAATTATATTTAAGAACGAAGTTCTTAATAATTAATTACAATCTAGCCTAAAAAGACTAATAAGTAATTTAAATCTGACTTATTATGTTACATTATAGATTATGTTAAAGCTAAGAATAGTGTCCATAATTATGCACATATACACAAGTCCTTAGCACTTTCTTGGAGTCTGATATAATTATAAAAACACCATGTTCATGTGTTATATAAATAGCACAACATTGTTACTATTATTCACTCACTTTGCACTTATACTACACTAATTCAAATTGTTTAGTTCTCTTAAGAAGTGTGAAGGGCTGAAAACTTACCTAGGCAGGTGTGTATCTAGAGTACATAAGGAAATGTACATTTTGCAAGTCATGTTTATTATTATTTTCCACCCACTCTGGGCTGAGCGGTAGAGTCGAGTGTTAGACTTCTACTGACTAAAAACCACCCATGTTCCTTCTTAGCCCTTTGTGTCGAGACCGCGGTATCTCTTTTGAACAACCCGCAGCCCCGACAGGCGTCGGCCCTTGCCAATGTCGCTGATATCTCTTGAGGCGCACGTGGAACACAAACGCGCCGTCGCGTCGGTCGACACGGCCGCGGCGTGGCGGCCTGTCGTTGTCATAGGACGGATGGACGGTGAGCTAGCCCATTACGCACCGTACTCAGATCTGTGATAGGGTCCAAACTGTTGTTGCCATCAACTGGGTAGTAATCCAACTCTCGGACGGTAACTTAGATATTTCTAGTGAAAAAATCTTTATGAAAGTATTTAGGAATCTAACCAAATACCTCTCTTTCTAGGTTTTCAGAGCATTTCATTTAAGCATTTCATTCCATAATGGTAATCAAATAAATTACACAAAGTACCTTTTTTGGGTTCGACTTCACGACCATATGATTTAAAACACACTTCTCCCACGATGACTTGTTGTCTGTTTTGTGTCATCATAGCTCGCAAACGGATGAACCGATTTGGATTTCGTTTTCTAAATAAATTATTATGATTTTTAACAAAATTATTATGTTGTCCTTTCTCCTTTTTCCTCTTCTTTCCGCCGATAAGGAACATGTAGGCAGGTCCCAGCTCCTACTTGGCCGGCGATTATAATTCAAAGGCTGGGCGGGCGGCGCATATTTCATCTCGCTCGTCGATAGCTGCCATGATTTACTGCGGCAGAGGTAACTATGAACGTTGTGTTTAAGATATTTTTATGTCCCAACTATTTTTCGTTTGTGTGGGTGGGAATGATATGTGAAATGGTTGTGAGGTTGCATGCCTAAGGATATACGAAATATTTCGTTTTCACGGGTACAGTCACGAGCAATAATATTTAAATACTTGGTATATCTAGTTCAAACTCGAATGTCCCTTGAAAAATGATTGCATTTTTGGGATATCACCAACTTTATGATAATATGGGTTCCATTATATTAGTTAATTTACGTAACATGAAATTGCAATAAATATTGAAGGTGAAAATTGCTTCTAAGCATATAGAAGTGGAAACATATTGATGCTGCGGGCTGTACCTATTTGTACAGTCACATTTCGCCTGTTATTGTTACATTCCATGTAATAGGGGGTGACTCTATTGCCATCAATCTTGAAGGAAAATCCTATAGCACTTTGCCCAATTTGGGAATCGAATCAAGAAGATAAGGCCCAGAAGTCGCTCGTGCCCACTAAGATCAACGAGTCAGTCTTTCGTTTTTCAATGGATATTTAATTAGTTTATTATAGTATTTCAGTCCTCTTATTTGAAATAACTATCTTAAAACTTCAAAACTATGAAAAGGCCAGTAGCAAGCAAAGCGAGGAGGTTAAAAGCAAAACGATCTGCAGGGCTATTGCGTATCTTTTAAATGACAGTGGCTAACCCATAGTGCCTATCAATTACTGTCAAATGGTTCCATTTTGTACTAAACCATAACCAATTTGATAGTTAATCCATGGACAATATGAAAGCCACTGTCATTTAAAAGATACGCAATAGCCCTGCTGCTGGAGATTCCAATGTTTCCATACTTTTCAAATCCTAAAACTTTTCAGCAGAAAGGCCCCGTATAGTCTCTTAAATGAAATCCATTGGCCGCAACAAACATCACTAACCGCAACCAAAAATCCGTACGTTCCATTTCCTCCAACACAACACAAGGAGCTTATACTTACTCTTTAAATTATTCACAAACTAAATTACCTCGGAGTGTGTAAAAAACCTACCAGAATTTACCTCTAGCGTAAAACGGAACGCTTAGTTTAAAATAATTTGGAAGCGTCTAACACGGCAGCCGCTGAGTCGATTTAAGTGCAAATACGGCCGAGTTACGGAGTCCCCTTCGCTGGACATTTGCCATGGTAATGAGCGACTCCCACCACCAGACGGTTAATTCTATTCATGGCTACAATGGTACGGTGCAGTACAAATAGCGAATTACGCTAGCACTGAATAAAAGAACCGACTGGTTTTTAGTTTATTTTCCTTTCTTCCAATGCAATTTGGGTTGTAGATTTGCATAAGTAGGGTCGGAAGACTTACGTGGTGGTTGATAATGTGTGTAACGGCTGTATTATACGCCATAATATTCAGCTTCAAAGACCTTTTTTAACCAACCAATAGGTTTGAAAACCATGTTTTTTGTCCTTTTAATCGGATTTCCTTTTCATTCACATTCTACCTCATAAAACAACGTGACGTGTTTGTAAAAATAAACCGCTCCGGATGACAGCCCTGAAAAACTGCAGTTGAAAATTTCTAAAAATCTGTGCTATTTTCTAAACGATTTTAAAAGTTATGTTTTCAGAGGTAAAGTCGAAAATTGAATGTGTTTTTTAGGAATTAAGTCGCTTACTCGCAATTATGGTCCGGTGTGAAAACGGGTACATTTTGTGTTGGTAGAACAAAACATACAGAATTAAATTACGGGAATGTACTGGCATGCACTAGTTACGGTTAGCTCTATAAAAGAAAGAAAAAACTCTCGTATTCTATTTTTGTGTTTCGGAAGAAAAATTTTGCATTTGTATTGGGACATGGTTTTAGCAAATAAATGAATTCTGACTAGAATCAGGGGTGCGTCAATTATCCAGTTTAAAATTTAACTGACTAAATGTCAGACACCCCGTTCAAGCACACCGCGGGGTGAAAAAATAAACTGACAAAAATTTAATCAGCCCCGTTCACGGTCGTCCGCTGGTATAAGTTTTCGCCTGACTAGGATAAATTTTAGCGACCTTTTTACCTCGCTAAATTTTAGTCTGCTGTCAGATTGACATTGACATTGAGCTGTTTGTTGATAAATTAACAAGATAGTTGTTACTTGTTTGACAAACTGAGCTGTCAATTGAATTTGAATATTTTTTTTTTTTTATTTTTTTTTTAACATTCATACAAGATACAAGACTCCGTTCAGCGAACCCTCGTCAGTCTAATTTTTACTTAAACGCACCCCTGGAGTAGCCCAAATGTCATTGGTCTGACATTTAAACACTCGCTCGTTCAAACACTAACTGCCGCACTCAGAGAGCTATAATGATTACTTAGGCCATCACTTAGTAAAGGATTTGACAGTTTTGTCATAGAAAAGTATGTCAAACCTTTACTAAGTGACGGCTTAAGTAATCATTAAAGCTCTCTGAGTACAGCAGTAAGCGTCACCTAATTGTAAATCCATTGTAATTTAAACTAAAACGTGCAAAATACAGCAGTGCGCTGTTGTACTGACATTCATTTAATATCAATAATCGCCGAAGGTATAGGCAGAGGTGTTACCATTAAGTAGTATACCCACATTTCGCCAGTTATGGTTAAGTCCCATGTAATTGGGGGTGACCGTATTACCATGATGATCAATTCATGATGATGAATGATTGATGGTCAATTTCTCACGGAGTCTGGATTTATACCCAAATGCGCAAAAATCCAGACTCCGTTGGTGTTACTGAGAACTTCCTGGTAAAATACCCAATATGCCTGCCTTTATTTTTCACTTCTTAGGGTTTTTGAAGACGGGGTTCTTTTTTGCATAAAAAAAATATAACGTTTATATTACACCTTACAAAATATGGAAAATATATGGAAAACGTAATCAGTGCCAAATAAAATTTGAGGAATTCCTTCGATTTTTCAGGGATCCCATCATCAGAACCTTAATTGGTGACAACGGGAACACCTCGAGAGTATTAATACCCTTTCGAACGCAAAAAAAATAGCTACACACGAATTGAGAACATCCTCCTTTTTGAAAATCGATTAAACCATAACCTCTTTTTACCCGACTGCGGCGAAGCCCAAAAGGAGGGTTATTTGTAAACCGTGACGAAACCGTTTATAATTCCACCCAACCACGCACAATATCCCTAACCCGCATACCAAACTACAAACATCAAAACAATATACCCTCAAAACTCAAAACTTGAAATATTCCCGAAGCAAACTGTTAAGACAGCCCCGAATTGTACTTAAGAAAGTTTAATGAAACCTAATTAGACCGTAAATTTAAAGCCAATAGACTTTTCCAAGTGTTTAATCCTGAACCGTCCAAGCGTAATTAATCTTGGTACAGGGTCGGACTAATCTGTATGCACCCTTTTGATTAATTGGCCGCTTGACGGAGCGATTCCTTAATAAATGACCCCCATTTCGTGAACCGACAAGTTTTTTGGAGATATTGGTTTTTTTAGCTGCTTTGATGTCGAGAAATAGAGAAAAAGTTTTTGTTTTAATGAGTTCTAAAATAAGAATTTACATATTATTTTGGTAAACTTACTTTCGGTTTGATAAAAAGGCTATCATCATCATATGCATTGTCTTTTCCCGACTATGTTGGGTCTAACCGGTCGTGTATGGATCACAAAAGGGATAAATGAAAGGCAATTGCATGTGGCTGAGATGAGAATGCTAAGGGGAATGTGTGGTGTGACGCGAATGGATAAAATAAGGAATGAGTACATAAGAGGAAGTTTGAAAGTGGCGCCGTTGAATGAAAAGTTGTGTGGTAATCGATTGGCGTGGTATGGACATGTGATGCGAAGGAATGAAGAAAGTGATGTGAGGAAAATGTTGAGTATGAATGTAGATGGGTATAAGAGTAGAGGAAGACCAAAGAAACGATGGATGGACTGCGTGAAGGATGATATGGCTAGGAAGGAGGTGACTACTGACATGACGAGAAATAGAGAAGTATGGAAGAAAAAGACATGTTGCGCCGACCCCAAATAAATTGGGATAAGGGCAGGAGAATGATGAAGATGATGATGTTGGGTCTAACCGGATGCAGCTGAGTATTTTACATGAAGCGACTGCCAATCTGACCTCCACAACCCAGTTAGTACTGGGGAATACGATACCCTTTTGATCAAAATTCCATACACAGGCATACCTATAGCTAGATTATAATATTATTATGTCTGCGCGACTGCAAAATATGGAACTGTTACAAAAATCTTCTTTTTTTTATTTGAGATGAGTTGCACCATCCAGACAACCAAGAGATCATTGTTGATCACAATGAAAAAAAGCAATCAAATATCTCTCCACCACACTCCATTACATAAAATCTCCATTGCCTTAAATAACGTGAATAAGTATTAAGAACTGCACAGCATGAGGACCTTGGTTCTGTTCAAAATACGACATTTTTTTTATTATTACTTATTTATGTCGGATAAATGTAGATATTTGGCTAGCATAGACCGTAATTTTGGGACTGACCTGGTATGACGAAGCAGTCTTCTTCAGGGGCCCCTGTCCTTCGATGATGAATGTAGTAATCGCGTAGGCTGGAGTCGATATATATCTGCTATTGTGCTGAACGATTGAAAATTGTGATGATTGGTTCTATAGGCTCAAGCTACCGGAGCGAGCTCTTAGCAAACGTGCGGGTTCCTTTCTTAATAAATTATTATGATTTTTAACAAAATTATTATGTTGTCCTTTCTCCTTTTTCCTCTTCTTTCCGCCGATAAGGAACATGTAGGCAAGTCCCAGCTCCCACTTGGCCGGCGATTATAATTCAAAGGCTGGGCGGGCCGCGCATATTTCATCTCGCTCGTCGATAGCTGCCATGATTTACTGCGGCAGAGGTAACTATGAACGTTGTGTTTAAGATATTTTTATGTCCCAACTATTTTTCGTTTGTGTGGGTGGGAATGATATGTGAAATGGTTGTGAGGTTGCATGCCTAAGGATATACGAAATATTTCGTTTTCACGGGTACAGTCACGAGCAATTATATTTAAATACTTGGTATATCTAGTTCAAACTCGAATGTCCCTTGAAAAATGATTGCATTTTTGGGATATCACCAACTTTATGATAATATGGGTTCCATTATATTAGTTAATTTACGTAACATGAAATTGCAATAAATATTGAAGGTGAAAATTGCTTCTAAAATCGCTAAAAAAAACGATCTGCAGGGCTATTGCGTATCTTTTAAATGACAGTGGCTAACCCATAGTGCCTATCAATTACTGTCAAATGGTTCCATTTTGTACTAAACCATAACCAATTTGATAGTTAATCCATGGACAATATGAAAGCCACTGTCATTTAAAAGATACGCAATAGCCCTGCTGCTGGAGATTCCAATGTTTCCATACTTTTCAAATCCTAAAACTTTTCAACAGAAATGCCCCGTATAGTCTCTTAAATGAAATCCATTGGCCGCAACAAACATCACTAACCGCAACCAAAAATCCGTACGTTCCATTTCCTCCAACACAACACAAGGAGCTTATACTTACTCTATAAATTATTCACAAACTAAATTACCTCGGAGTGTGTAAAAAACCTACCAGAATTTACCTCTAGCGTAAAACGGAACGCTTAGTTTAAAATTCAAATTTGGAAGCGTCTAACACGGCAGCCGCTGAGTCGATTTAAGTGCAAATACGGCCGAGTTACGGAGTCCCCTTCGCTGGACATTTGCCATGGTAATGAGCGACTCCCACCACCAGACGGTTAATTCTATTCATGGCTACAATGGTACGGTGCAGTACAAATAGCGAATTACGCTAGCACTGAATAAAAGAACCGACTGGTTTTTAGTTTATTTTCCTTTCTTCCAATGCAATTTGGGTTGTAGATTTGCATAAGTAGGGTCGGAAGACTTACGTGGTGGTTGATAATGTGTGTAACGGCTGTATTATACGCCATAATATTCAGCTTCAAAGACCTTTTTTAACCAACCAATAGGTTTGAAAACCATGTTTTTTGTCCTTTTAATCGGATTTCCTTTTCATTCACATTCTACCTCATAAAACAACGTGACGTGTTTGTAAAAATAAACCGCTCCGGATGACAGCCCTGAAAAACTGCAGATGAAAATTTCTAAAAATCTGTGCTATTTTCTAAATGATTTTAATAGTTATGTTTTCAGAGGTAAAGTCGAAAATTGAATGTGTTTTTTAGGAATTAAGTCGCTTACTCGCAATTATGGTCCGGTGTGAAAACGGGTACATTTTGTGTTGGTAGAACAAAACATACAGAATTAAATTACGGGAATGTACTGGCATGCACTAGTTACGGTTAGCTCTATAAAAGAAAGAAAAAACTCTCGTATTCTATTTTTGTGTTTCGGAAGAAAAATTTTGCATTTGTATTGGGACATGGTTTTAGCAAATAAATGAATTCTGACTAGAATCAGAGGTGCGTCAATTATCCAGTTTAAAATTTAACTGACTAAATGTCAGACACCCCGTTCAAGCACACCGCGAGGTGAAAAAATAAACTGACTAAAATTTAATCAGCCCCGTTCACGGTCGTCCGCTGGTATAAGTTTTCGCCTGACTAGGATAAATTTTAGCGACCTTTTTACCTCGCTAAATTTTAGTCTGCTGTCAGATTGACATTGACATTGAGCTGTTTGTTGATAAATTAACAAGATAGTTGTTACTTGTTTGACAAACTGAGCTGTCAATTGAATTTGACAGTTAACATTCATACAAGATACAAGACTCCGTTCAGCGAACCCTCGTCAGTCTAATTTTTACTTAAACGCACCCCTGGAGTAGCCCAAATGTCATTGGTCTGACATTTAAACACTCGCTCGTTCAAACACTAACTGCCGCACTCAGAGAGCTATAATGATTACTTAGGCCATTACTTAGTAAAGGATTTGACAGTTTTGTCATAGAAAAGTATGTCAAACCTTTACTAAGTGACGGCTTAAGTAATCATTAAAGCTCTCTGAGTACAGCAGTAAGCGTCACCTAATTGTAAATCCATTGTAATTTAAACTAAAACGTGCAAAATACAGCAGTGCGCTGTTGTACTGACATTCATTTAATATCAATAATCGCCGAAGGTATAGGCAGAGGTGTTACCATTAAGTAGTATACCCACATTTCGCCAGTTATGGTTAAGTCCCATGTAATTGGGGGTGACCGTATTACCATGATGATCAATTCATGATGATGAATGATTGATGGTCAATTTCTCACGGAGTCTGGATTTATACCCAGATGCGCAAAAATCCAGACTCCGTTGGTGTTACTGAGAACTTCCTGGTAAAATACCCAATATGCCTGCCTTTATTTTTCACTTCTTAGGGTTTTTGAAGACGGGGTTCTTTTTTTGCATAAAAAAAATATAACGTTTATATTACACCTTACAAAATATGGAAAATATATGGAAAACGTAATCAGTGCCAAATAAAATTTGAGGAATGCCTTCGATTTCTCAGGGATCATCAGAACCTGATTTGGTGACAACGGGAACACCTCGAGAGTGTTAATAACCCTTTCAAACGCAAAAAAAATACATACACACGAATTGAGAACATCTTCCTTTTTGGAAGTCGATTAAACCATAACCTTTTTTACCCGACTGCGGCGAAGCCCAAAAGGAGGGTTATTTGTAAACCGTGACGAAACCGTTTATAATTCCACCCAACCACGCACAATATCCCTAACCCGCATACCAAACTACAAACATCAAAACAATATACCCTCAAAACTCAAAACTTGAAATATTCCCGAAGCAAACTGTTAAGACAGCCCCGAATTGTACTTAAGAAAGTTTAATGAAACCTAATTAGACCGTAAATTTAAAGCCAATAGACTTTTCCAAGTGTTTAATCCTGAACCGTCCAAGCGTAATTAATCTTGGTACAGGGTCGGACTAATCTGTATGCACCCTTTTGATTAATTGGCCGCTTGACGGAGCGATTCCTTAATAAATGACCCCCATTTCGTGAACCGACAAGTTTTTTGGAGATATTGGTTTTTTTAGCTGCTTTGATGTCGAGAAATAGAGAAGAAGTTTTTGTTTTAATGAGTTCTAAAATAAGAATTTACATATTATTTTGGTAAACTTACTTTCGGTTTGATAAAAAGGCTATCATCATCATATGCATTGTCTTTTCCCGACTATGTTGGGTCTAACCGGTCGTGTATGGATCACAAAAGGGATAAATGAAAGGCAATTGCATGTGGCTGAGATGAGAATGCTAAGGGGAATGTGTGGTGTGACGCGAATGGATAAAATAAGGAATGAGTACATAAGAGGAAGTCTGAAAGTGGCGCCGTTGAATGAAAAGTTGTGTGGTAATCGATTGACGTGGTATGGACATGTGATGCGAAGGAATGAAGAAAGTGATGTGAGGAAAATGTTGAGTATGAATGTAGATGGGTATAAGAGTAGAGGAAGACCAAAGAAACGATGGATGGACTGCGTGAAGGATGATATGGCTAGGAAGGAGGTGACTACTGACATGACGAGAAATAGAGAAGTATGGAAGAAAAAGACATGTTGCGCCGACCCCAAATAAATTGGGATAAGGGCAGGAGAATGATGAAGATGATGATGTTGGGTCTAACCGGATGCAGCTGAGTATTTTACATGAAGCGACTGCCAATCTGACCTCCACAACCCAGTTAGTACTGGGGAATACGATACCCTTTTGATCAAAATTCCATACACAGGCATACCTATAGCTAGATTATAATATTATTATGTCTGCGCGACTGCAAAATATAGAACTGTTACAAAAATCTTCTTTTTTTTATTTGAGATGAGTTGCACCATCCAGACAACCAAGAGATCATTGTTGATCACAATGAAAAAAAGCAATCAAATATCTCTCCACCACACTCCATTACATAAAATCTCCATTGCCTTAAATAACGTGAATAAGTATTAAGAGCTGCACAGCATGAGGACCTTGGTTCTGTTCAAAATACGAAATTTTTTTTTTTTAAAACTCTCCACACTAGGAGTTTTTCCTGTATAAGTAGTGGGTGCGTTCACAGACATTTAAACTCACAAACACAAATACCCAGACCCGAAACAACTATCGGTAGGCCATACAAATATTCGGATCGCACTCGCGACACGTAGCGCAGCAGTCCAATCGCTCAGCCACTGCATCAAAAATACCGTTTTTTTTTTTGGATTTTTCCATCATTTGTGCCCATCACTGGCGAAATAAGGGCTTACTTGTTCGTTACACCTCTGTCTAATCTATCAGGGATTATAGGCGTGCAGTACAAGAACCCTTTCTATTCCAACCGTCCAAGTACATGCCTGTAACCCAAAGTTCGTATATTTCAGTTTTTGTCGGGGTCGGCTTAATAATTATATTCTGCACCCCAACTATATCCGAAATAGAAAGTTTTTAAAGCATTTAAATAGATAACTTTTTTAATTGCTTCTACAATTTTAGCTTCATTTTCGGAGCTTAATTAAGTTTCAACTTAAATCGGTTTTTGATGAAAAGAACGAAAAAGAATTAGTTTCGTTCATTGCTCGTTGTTTTACATAGTGTAAAATATGTAAGTTAATTGGAAAGAATGGTGGTCGAGTTGAAGGTCCAGGGACCAAAGACTTCATCTCTACTTTAAGGGACCCACTCACCCTGCGCAGCCACAACCACGACTCGACGTATGTCTAGCCGCTATCTTGAACATCTTGGCGGTGAAATTGCGAAGGTGAAACCCAAGTTTGGGAACAACTGCTCTTGACGACACGGTTGGCGCAGTGGCGGAGCGATTGGACTGCTGCGTTGCGTGTCGCGGGTTCGATCTCCTCACGGAACAAATATTTGTATGGCCTACAGAGAATTGTTTCGGGTCTGGGTGTATGTGTATGAGAGTTTAAATGTTTGTAAACGCACCCACGATACAGGAGAAATTCCTAGTGTGGAACAACGTTTAAAAAAAAAAACAAAGCTGCTCTTTTTTTCAGGCAGACATTTAACATTTACATAGCGACCACTTCAGCTTCACTTTTTTCAGTGAATGGCTGCATTTATAATGTATTCAAATCAAGAAAAACAGCCCTATCTTAGACCGAGCTACCAAAACAGAAAAATCCCTCAAACTGAACTCAGCATCCTAAACCTAACTCTTATAACATGTGTCTCCGGTAACTCATTGAATTTCAATCGCCATGCATTTGACGACATGCCATGCAAAGCCTCGAGTTTGAATCTCGAACGAGTAAGAGATTTGTTGGTACCTCTTGAAAGTTTGGGTGCTGATTTCAAAGTAAGTAGTTTTTCTTGTGAATTTAAGGATACGAAAAGACTAGCTGATGAGTGATTCGGTTGCATATACATATGTTTACATTTATCGTCATACATTATTGTAAAAGCATCACATTCAAGAAGTGGATAATTAAGTCAAAATCTTTGTTTATCTCAGTATTGTAATTATTTTAATTGAAAAGGTATTGAAAAAGAATACTGATTAAAAAATTTATTTTTAAAAACCTTCCAATATATGCGTTGTAAAGCGTAGGAGGGCTTGACGTAGACACACGTAGCATCCCGTAGCAAGACAAAAAGTAGCAAGCTGTAGCAAAAAAAAAAAAGCATTATATTCCTTTCGTAGAAATAACACAAACACAAGTACAATCCAGCACACGTGCCGTAACTTGTCACTTTATTTACGAAAAGTTCCCAAAGCTCAGGAGATTCAAATTTTAGAAGTCCCTTTATTCAATTACCCATTTCTGGGATGGTGATAAATTTTTGAAGTCGACTCCGTTTTATTTTGATTCTGTGAATTTCATTTGTGGGCCTATTAAAGGTTTAACGACTTAGGCCGGTAACAAGCATTGCGACAAACGGTAAACTTTTAATAAACGTTGAGTTATAATACAATTAGTGAAGATAAGTAGCTAACTGCGGTACTCAGAGATATTTAATGATTACTTTAGTCGTCACTTAGTAAAGATGTGACATACTTTTGTATGACAAAACCTTTACTAAGTGATGGCCTAAACAATCATTAAATCTCTCTCTGAGTGCGGCAGTTAAAGTTTAATTTTAATATTGCATTTATTAATTTCATTGGAGGGTAGGTAGGGTAGGGTTAGAGGCCTGAGGATTAACTAACTCTCTTATGTGTTGGTGTAACAGACAGCTCTGTGTGTTGATTCTTAGGTAAAAAAATCTTACCGAAGGCGATTAGGAAATTGCAACAGTCTTCAAGAGCTGCCAGTATCATCAATGTTACGTAATATTGACTCTGACAGCTGTTAATCATGGTTTAGTTGAATTGAGTTGGAAAATGTTTAACTGCCGCAAACTCAAACTCAAACTCAAAGCATTTATTTCAATTAAGCCATTACAGGTACTTTTGAATGACAGAATTACACTTCATAAAACAAAACTACGAGTGCAATACGTCATTCAGAAAGCCACCACGCCGAACCAGACGCCGCCGAATGCCCGCAACAACGAATACTGAGAGCACGAAAGCACGCAGCGACGCATACCGCAACAACGAATGCACGAGACTCCGAATCACGGAACAACGAATACACGCCGCAACGCGCAACCACCGCACGCAGAGAGGACATCACTTAGCAAAGGTTTTGACAGTTTTGACATAGGTACGGTCAGCATCAGAAGTAGCTTAACATTTTGGAACTTTTATTATTTGATGTACAGGATTTCAGCTATTATTTTTAATGGTTCAGATGATTATTCTGTAAAATGTTCCTTACTTTTCAATGACTTGTTAATAACATGTAATTTCTAACAAGTTTTCATTTAAAAACCTGTTTAGTAAGTTTGTGTAGTGTTAATCTACTTCTGATGCTGACTGTACCTTTAATAAGTGTCAAATCTTTAATAAGTGACGGCTCAAGTAATCATTACATATCTCTGAGTACCGCAGTATAGTTTTTAATGAGATGTCAATGAGATGTGAAAAACATCAACATAAATCTCTCATTGGAACTGCGATTAAAAGTCGCACGCATGCAAGTCGCAAAAGTTAAAAGCAGTTTTATTAGCACATAGGTACATGCCAGTCGCGACGTTATATTTCAGCTGTCAGAGTTTCGCGGCAATAATGAATGGCTTCTGTTACAGTTTGTTCAGTTTATCGGGAACGCTAGATAAACATGTTGTGGCGCCCGTGATTGTTCGGATGTCGCAGCGCGTTGTGTGATTATGTGTACCTAAACATATGAATTAGTTCCTTTTGAACACCATTAATATTTTGTACTAGCTGTTGCCAGCGGCTTCACCCGCTACAACTCGAAAATTATCCCACGGATCATAAAATTGGGATAAAAATCAAAAAAAATATCATATATGTTAATCCAGGGTATAACCTATCTACATACCAAATTTCAACCAAATCGGTCCAGCCGTTTATGCGTGAAAGAGTAACAAACATCCACACATCCATTCTCACAAACTTTCACATTTATAATATTAGTAGGACTAACTTTTGCCCCCAACTTCGTCCGTGTGGAATATAGTCTAAAACCTGCCTCGAGCTCTCTGTGCTACCCTGAGTCTGTACATAGTAAATAAATAAATAAATAAATAAATAAATATCCTTGGACATTTCACACAACGCCATCTAGTCCCAAGCTAAGCAACCTAATGCTTGTGTTATGGTAACGAGATGGCTGATAAACTACTTATATACATTTTTTTTTTTTGTAAATACATACATATTATAGATAGAAAAACACCCAGACTCGGAACAAATACTTGTATGTCGTACAAATTTTTGTTCCGTGCGGGAATCGAACCCGCGACATGCTGCGTAGCAGTCAATCGCTCAACCACTGCGCCAACCGTGTCGTCAAAGTAAACGTTCACGTCTCAGCCCCATATGTTATGATGAGCAGAACACACTGATTGTAGAAACCATCAAATTCGCAAGTCTAATTGCAAGAACATGGCAAGCGCAAACCGCCTTTTACTTCACTTCCAAACTTTTTAAATTGTAACCAGATATTAATTTACGTGCCAGGAACAATCATAGTCAGAATTAATCGTTCTCAGTCAAAAACTTCAAAATAAAACATGCTTGTTGTTAAGTGCAACTTGGAAGACGGAAAACATAATGAATAACGAAGTTGGAGCGTGCACGAATTACCCGCGTTGCACTGAGAATAACCTTAATACATTTAACGCCATGTCATCTTACAAATAAACCATGTTTTAAATACTCGCTGAAAGGTGAAGCAGAGGTGTAACAAAATAAAGCACACCCTTTCGCCAGTTATGTGTGGGTTTTTTAAGGTACTTTTGCCAAATAAACACAATTTTCTTTCTTTCTTTCCATGTACCTAATAGGAAGCGAGCCTATTGACATCAATCGGGCACGAGTCCAGGCTTTGTGGCTATGTGGGTTTAAGGTTATGTGAAACTGAATAACACTTTACCCCACCCCGAAATCGACCCCAGGAGCTCACGACCCGCGCGATCCCTAGACCAACAAGGCAACAGAATGCATTTTTTTGCTCCTATCACTTTTGTAGTGCAAAGTCGGGCTTTTTTTTTTGGTGGGTGACAAATTAATCATAAAATAATCCCTCCCGCTCTTGGGCAGAGCGAAAGGGAGTGTCAGACTTCTACTGACTAAACACCACCCATGTTCCTTCTTAGCCCTTTATGTCGAAACCGCGACATCTCTTACAACAACTTGCAGTCCTGCAAAGTAGGCCTTGGTTAAAAATTGATGAATTGAAAATTGCTTCACTAAATCTGTAGGCGTTTAAAACGTAATGAAATATTAGTCCTGTATTTACTGAACGACAGAAACGAAGACTGGTATTGAGATTATTTACATGAAAATATACACTAACTGCGGCACTCAGAGAGCTTTAATGATTACTTAGGCCATCACTTAGTAATGGTTTTGACAGTTTTGTCATACAAAAATATGGCAAAAATTTACTGAGTGATGGCTTAAGTAATCATTAAATATCTCTGAGTACAGCAGTTAAATTTAAGAAGAGAACTGTCTAACCCGAGAACATATACATATACTGGCATAATGTTACGATATGTTAGTTTATAAACTGACATCTACCACTGCTGTGTATACACCTGGAGTTCATAGACAGCCAGACGACTGAAGTGCGCGCCCGTCCCTTTTATGGTCCAGTAGGTACATACATCAAAGGTTTGCGTGTCGGCACCTTCCGGAGTTCACACCCGCGGCAGGTAATTGAAAGCGCCTTAGTGTTGTGTGGTGGCGATACCGCAAGTGATTGACGCGGGTTTGATGCTCCGCTGATGCATCGTGCACGTTCAATTACCTTTGTTTTGGTGTTGTACTTTTTTCGATCTAACCTGGTTTTTTGATCGAAAAAAGAATTTTAAATTTTGGTTTCGGCTAGATTTATAAAGATAATTATGTCTAGCGGTTCTAATAGTAACAACCGCAACTGCTGACCACGTCGTCCTGGGTCCGATTCACGGGTCGGACAAGTAACAGCCACGGAGTCTTGATTTTGGCCCGGTTGTTGGCAATGGGTTCGCCACCCATTAGACTGGACAAAACTAACTGGCAAATTCTGTGTGTACACCACTGCTTAACCCTTTGAAAATTATAAGCGTGATGTTATGTGTTTAAGGAATTTACATGAAATCGATAATTCTAATTTGAGTACATGTATCGCCAACACACAATGTCTAGTCACACAAATGAATAAGCCTACCGAAATAGCACTGCAACAATATTATTTAGGTTACTTAAATCCCTAATTGGGTACCTACTAGACTACTGATAAAAATTCATGAAAATGTTATATTCAAATAAGTAACAGAAATAACACGATGTGTGAAAATAGTAATAAATTCGATCAAAAAATGGAGTGCTTTAGAAGTTTTTGGTGGGGGCACTTTCTATCCTTGTCGCGCGAAATGGTCATTTTACTACGTAACTGTGACGTAATGATGGCGGTATGATAATAGGTATATGACGTCACGTTACTATAGCGATGGCTTTGTCTAACACGCCATTTAAAATCAGTTAAAACTAAGCCATTTTCTGATCGATTTTATTACTTTTTTCACACATCGTGTTATTTCTGTTAGTTCTTTCAAATAACATAACATTTTCGTGAATATTTAACAGTAGTCAAATAGCCAATTAAAGTCCAAAGGGCTTCAATAACAATCCAAACAGATTGATGACGTCAGCATTAGACAATGTCAACAAGAGCGATCCTAAACAATTGAACGAATGAACGACAGAACGAACGAACTGAAGTTATGTGATCCTCCAATGAAAGAGAACTTTAGGACAAAGATGGGGCCTTTTGTATGCCCATAATTAAGTTTGTGGAAGTTTAATTGATTTGCCTGAACCAGCTGACAGATGGTCCCCATCAATTTTAAGACCTTATAGTTTAGGTTCAATCCCTTGTAGGTTACCGCTCGAGTTTTAAACTGTCGTAAAGTTTGAGGGTAGGAAAATATGGATTTTATAAGGGTTATTTGCATTGAGTAGATGAGGGATGGTTGATTTTTATAGGTATTCAGGATAAAAATAAATGGTTAATAATGCCTGTAGCTTTTCAGTTTCCATACAGTCTATTTCCCTGATATAACCATCTTTATTTATTATAAGAGAGGTGTTATTTGTTACCAACCACAACGCCTACACAGGTTAGTTTCGAGTTTGATCAATTTATTGCTATTTATATTTCATAAGGCGTTACGCATTATGACTGAAATAGATTTCAATATGGCAATGAGTTGACGTTTGGATCATTTGATTAGTGACTACAATTTTATTTTTAGCAAAAGGCATGTTTTCAGGCGCCTTCGCCTACGTGCATTGAATACCTCACACTACTTAAAAATCCTGAACAAATACCAATCAAAGCAGGCGTCCTTACTAGGACACTCGTTCACATAATACCAATGAGGTTTGAACCAAAGTAAAATTAAAACCTTTATAAATAAAATAAAAAAATCCTCAAGTCATTCCAATCCCTTTTTAAATATAAAACCCTTAAAACCGGATTAGAATAACGAGACAAACAAACAATTTGTCAAGGGTGGACCTAACGCTGAATAAATAGCTTTAGAAGGTTAATTACATTACAACAAACGAGCTAAATCAGGCGCACGCACACAGTTATCATCACACCAAGCTATATTTATCCAGTACTAGCTGATGCCTGCAGCTTCGCCCGCGTGGATGTCGGTCAAATTATACTAATACCCAAACCTTCCTTGAGAACCACTCTATCCATTGGTGAAGACAACATGAAAATCGGTGCAGCAGTTTTTGAGTTTATCGTGAACAGACAGACAGACGCGGCAGAGGACTTCTTTGTATAAAATGTGGTGATAGTAATTTGTAGTGATATGTAGGGATAATACCTACCCATCGATACTTCTGCCTTCCCGTGGATAGGACAAAGTACAGTCGCAGAAGGTCAACCAAACAAACAAGAAAATGAATACCGTCAAGCATGAAGTGATGGAAGCTTGATTGATTATCGGTTATTGTTTGTCGGCGCCTCCTTAACTAATGTCTTACTAATTTTGTAGCTTAGTTAGACCAAAAGGTATTTTCTTTATCGCTCACCTCACTTACGATTGAGTAATGATGAAACTGGTCAGGGGTCATTCGGCTCACTATGGAGTTTGGATCAGGAACCAGGGGGTCTAAAATGGCTATAGCAGAATCATAATAAGTTTTTTCCGATCAAAAGGCGGTTCCCCCAGGGCGAGGCCTTTCCATTGCACTGCGGTTAGGTTGACCCTTGCGATTATCCCTAATGTGGATAACTCGGATGCGTATTTTTTGGTAGTGGGGACTGCGTACGCGCCGTCCCCATCAGAATCATAATCTCAATCTCATAAATAGTACGTAGTCCGAAAACGCACATGTACTTAAACCTCATTTGCAAAGTTGATCTTCAGATACCTGGCAGGACACTATAACAGGGGATTTTAGCCTAAGAGCCTACGACGGCTAGACCTTCGTTATTATAATTATAAAAGCTGAAAGTTAGTCTGTGCATGTCCCCTATGCAGATAAGAACGACTAGCGAATATAAAGTTGTGTAAAGTCGTAAAAGTATAAAGCTAATAAATATCAGGAATCTTTTTTTGTCTGTACTCATTGTCATCATCATTAGCATTGAAAAGCGAAACATACTGAATTTCTAGTTTTAATTTCCAAACTGTAGCACTTTTAATATTTTTAACCGCTAAAGTGAGTCTTTCTATGCATTGTTTCCATGGTTTTAAACCACAAGTACAAGTTAGCACGTATTATTTAAATAAAAATAAGACTTTTTGTACTTGAAAATTAAAAACAGTAGCAGACAGAACCGTAAGGCAAAAATAATATACTGCTTAGTATTGCAAAATCATAAAATTCCAACTGAAATCTATATATCTGTTCTCCCCGTCTGAAGCATATTTTAAAGTGCAGAAACGTTTCAGTCTCAAATGTTCATACTCGTACATTTAATAAATGTGAAATCGCAGACATTCGATAGATTCCCTCTATGTCCACTTTTACAATTTTATATTATCGAATGTGATCTTCCAGTCGACTGTTCTCTAACTTTTATGTAGTTGTTTTTTTAAAACGATTTTACATTAATTTAGTTGTTGTTTTATCCTGCCGTTTATATCCACCTATTCTATGGGGTACGTTTTATGGGGGAGGCCTTTGTCCAGCAGTGGACGTCTCATGGATTTTTGTTTATCTACAGATATGTCCAGTTATACAGGGTGTTTGGTAGATGGGTGCAAAGCGTGAAGGGGGTGATATCTTAGACCATTTAGAACTTATTAAGCTAAACTTGTCTTAGACGAAGTCTGTTCCTTGTATTTTTTTTTTAAACTCTAAGGTTTTTAATAATAATACCCTTTTTTTTCAAATAATTGTTAATAGTGTCCAGTAAAAGCTGTTATGTTATTATTATTTTTATTTATTTTTTATCTAAGTAATGTGTGATTACTCAAACAAAATAATTCCCAAGCAACTGTGTCATCAGAGAAACATTCTACGTTATATTCAAGTTTAAGAAACTTTTAAAAATCAAGAAAATGTTTTGTTTACGGCATAATAAAAAAATAAAAAAAATAGCCTCAGTTGTTCAAACCTTTTTAAAAACATGCTTGGTTATTGCCCTTTCTTTTGAGGTACTATTTACGCAGATGTCTCATCAACTCTTGGAATTAGGATGTACAAAGCAAATTGAGGTGGAATATTTAATTTTTAAACAGATTAAAATAATGCAACATTTTTGCTAATGCACTATTGTTTTTTGTTAGAACTGGTAACTGATTCATTCTTAGAATTATGGTGCACGCGCACCAATCAAATTCTGGGAACTCGCTAACAAAAGCCGCCGCGCGACGACAACAAACTTGCCCTTTTTTCGACTCTCGGGTAGCGTCTACTGAACTGCTGTTATTCAATAGAAAAATCAGCTTAGTTGCTAAGGATATAAAGTCGTTATCTATTTACACTAGTACTACCTAGTACCCGAGTAGTCGAGTGGACTCGTCACATCTTCCGACCCTCAGTTAGTCAAGTAACGACTGCCCTTGTGACTAGACGTTTTAATTGCAAATTCGTGTTTACACAATTCACCGCATGACGTTGTGCGCTCCTTCACGTGTTGATTTTGGAGGTGTTTAAGGTGTTGAGCCCTAGCTGTGAGCTCCTTCAGTGATTTTGGACTTTTATTTGTGTGATCAATCGACTATGGCTACTTTTTCGAATGAAGAATATGCGGATATCGTCTTCATGTATGGCAGAGCTGACGGTAATGGATCTTTGGCGCGACGAATGTACCAAGAGAGATATCCGAATCGCAGATTACCTAATGTCAGAGTGTTTTACAACACATTTCGTCGGCTTTCTGTAGTTGGAATCCATCGCGCGGAATCTGGATTCAACCCGGGAAGACATCACCCAAGTATCGAGGAAGACATTATTGCAGCTTTTGATGCAGATCCTACTACGAGCGTCAGAGTAGTAGCTCGAAACCTCAACATTTCGGTATGGAAGGTGTGGAATACGATGCACCGAGAAAACAAATATCCTTTCCACGGCACGGGTGTACAAGGTTTGGAAAATGAAGATCCCCCCCAAAGGATTCAGTTCTGTCGCTTTTTGTTAAATAGTGACATTGAAGATGCATGGTTTTTAAAATCCGTCTTGTGGACCGATGAGTCAAAATTTTCGAAAGAAGGAATTACCAATTTCCATAATCTTCATCAATGGACCGACAAGGAGAACAATCCACACTGGAAGAAGCAAGTGTCGTTCCAAAGGAAATTTTCAGTTAACGTGTGGGCAGGAGTAATCGGCCGAACGTTGATTGGTCCCCACTTCCTGCCAGATAATTTAAATGGAGAAAATTACCTGGAATTCCTCCAAAACTATCTCCCAGAGCTTCTGGACAAGACCGAAATACCAATATTGACAATGAGAAGACCACTGATTTTTCAACAAGATGGTTGTCCAGCACACTGGACCCTAAACGTGAGAGAACATTTAAATAATTGTTTCCCAGAGAGCTGGATTGGCAGAGACGGGCCCATCCCTTGGCCACCTCGATCACCCGATTTAACTCCTGTGGATTTTTTCGTTTGGGGACGGGCCAAGGAGCTCGTCTACTCGCACGTTGAAATTTCAACTAGAGAAGAATTAATAGAAAGAATCCAAACGGCTTTTCAAGTCATGAAGCAGGAGATGAAATTAAAAATCACAACTACAGAAGTGAGAAGACGGGCACGCGCTTGTATAAGAAACCGCGGTCAACATTTTGAACATGAACAATAAATTATTTTAACAAAAATGTTGTTTTATTGATCTGTTCGAAAATAACAATTTTCATACTCAATTTGCTTTGTACATCCTAATTCCAAGAGTTGATGAGACATCTGCGTAAATAGTAACTCAAAAGAAAGGGCAATAACCAAGCATGTTTTAAAATAGGTTTGAACAACTGAGGCTATTTTTTAATTTTTTTTATTATGCCGTAAGCAAAACATTTGCTTGATTTTTAAAAGTTTCTTAAACTTGAATATGGCGTAGAATATTTCTCTGATGACTCAGATGCTTTGGAATTATTTTGTTTGAGTAATCACACATTACATAAATAATAAATAAATAAAAAATAATAACATAACAGCTTTTACTGGACACTATTAACAATTAAATGAAAAAAAATGGGTATTATTGTTAAAAACCTTAGAGTTTCGAAAAAAAATACAAGGAACAGACTTCGTCTAAGACAAGTTTATCTTGATAAGTTCTAAATGGTCTAAAATATCACCCCCTTCAGGCTTTGCACCCATCTACCAAACACCCTGTATACAAATAACTATCAGAATCAAATGTTGTGTTAACTGACATACATATATACATACACAAAAGTTCGTGAGTTTATGTTACGAACTTTTCCGATGGGGGTAGGCAGAACGCTACCTCTACTCTATGATCCATGTATACTCCTTTTGCCTCGTTCACATTCATACATCTGGTCATACATATAATCTGGTTTCGAGTTAACTCATGTAAAGGTGTATTTACATTATTATATACCTACAGTAACATAATATCACGAAATATTACCCTATTTAATTACACACGCCGGAACGCCTTTTAGAAAAGTATATGCAATATGACCAAACTAAATTTTAGTCACAATTTTCCCAGGCGCAAAAAAATTGATTGAGTTTTAAAAGTTTTAACAACTACGTATCTGTGTTGTAAGTAATTCTTTACCCAAATCAATACAAAACCCTAGTCCAAACACGTACAAGCACAAAGCAATAACCCCAGGTATAACAACGCTATATATATCCTGATTTCTACCAATGATCGAACAGCCTCCAACAAGACGTTATCTCGACGGCATAGAGCTAAGCAATTTGCCGGGCTCCTGAAGACGATACAATCCCCAAAATATGTGTCGGGTAGATTTGTCCAGCAATTAATCAGTATTAACAGTGGCCCATCTGTCTGTGAGGATTACGGCGACAGCGGCGCCGTGTCTGCCTGTCTTAATAGCCTGTGTAGGCTGGTGAGGAACTGGAGAGGTAGAAGTACAACTTTGTGGTATGGAGTGAGATTGCAAGGGTGGCAGGAGTGGCAATTTTCATGTGACGGGTGTGTATAAAGATTCATACCTACTTTATTTTCAAATATTTACAATATATAACAAACTAGCGGACCTGGCAGACGTCGTCCTGCCCGGACAGCAGCTCCACCTACCGGGTCCAATTGTGAATTTAAACCATTCTCGAATCCACTGGAACATACACAAATTTTTAATCTAAATCGGTCCAGCCATCTGGGAGGAGTTCCCACAAACACAAACATGCACAGAAGAAATATATATATATATAAATATTATATATATATATATGAATATTCCCGCGCTTATTTTTTTTGTTTTATTTTTATTATTTATTTTATGGATATTCCCGCGATGGCAAAAATATATAGCAATAGCGCAGATTATTCACTTTGTGCACGAAATCGGTCAGGCGCTTGCTCTAGCTTATATGCATTATCTTTAGCATTCATAGAGGTTTAAAGTTCTAGGATTTTTTTTGACACCTCTAAAGCTCAAGACGTGAACCTTCTGCTACTATTTTTTCTATTCATCAGTAGCCTAGAAACAAGGGGTTCTGAATAATATGGATAAAACTGCGCTAGTTCAGGTTATATGATTGGGTTATGTAAGACGTGTCTTTGTATACATGCTTACGTTTTTCAGGGCAAATGGCGAGGCTTCGCGTCGCGGGGCGGCGGTTGCGCGTTGCGGCGTGCATTCGTTGTTCCGTGATTCGAAGTCTCGTACATTCGTTGTTGCGGTGTGCGTCGCTGCGTGCTTTTTTGCTCGCAGTGTCCGTCGTTGCGGGCATTCGGCGGCTTGTGGTTCGGCGTGGTGGCTTTCGGAATGACGTATTGCACTCGTAGTTTTTCGTAGTTTTGTTTTATGAATTGTTCTTAAGACATTCAAAAGTGCCAGTAATGGTTTAATTGAAATAAATGCTTGTAGTTTGGTGAAAGGGTTTAAAACTCACGTTTTTTCTTCAATTCCCGTCTTTTCCTTTTGCATCATTCCTCACGCAGCCATCCATTGTGTATCTGGTGTTCCTCTCCCTCTAAATCCATATTTCGATAAAATAAACTCGAGACATACGAGACCTTTTTTTATATAACTGGCGTCTTATGTTCCTTAATTCAAATAGGTGTGGGCCAGCGGTGGCCCTGTGGTGGTGGCCCCGACTTACGAACAGTATGTCGTGAGTTCGAACCACAGCAGGCACATTACTTTGTGTTATATTTCATCACCGCTACACTTAAACAACAACTCAAAACATTGTGAGGAAACCGACATGTCTTAGAACCAAAAAGTCGAAGCGCGAAGTCGCGTTGTGGATTATAGCCCATCCCTCTCCTAGAGAAGAGGCTTGTCCCTGCAGTGGGAACATTATAGGCTGATGATGATGACGATTTGCTACTCGCATCGAGTTTTAAACCGACGAACTTTCAGTTAATCAATTCCTAAATCCTTCTTTTTGAGGCACTGCGGTAATGTGGGATGAAAAAATATTGTGTTGCATATTTCTGAACCATGCCTAGATGAGTTGATTTTCAATTGTATAATTATTGAAACAGGGATTGTGACCACAACCGCGCGCGGTAGGCGCGTCATATGACGCCTAAAATAAGGAATCTTTCTCAACTTTTGTCTCAAGACAATAGCCCCAAAGCACGAAATAACCTGTTTTCACGAGAAGAACCCGTACACCACTATCTACCTACATTAGCTCACCTCAAATACCCATTCCGGGTAACGAGCTCACATTCGAGTCCATGTTCTATTCCCACCAAACATTACCTCCACACGTTTCATATTTCCTTCTTTATCAAGAATCACTATTTTAAAATAAAACCCCATCTAGGAACGCTTTGAAACGTCAGACGAGCAATTTTCGGGCCATTCTGAATGCATAAAACTTTACATCCGCGCCGCAAAATATAACCAGCGTAAACCGACCTCTAGAATTGAGTCATAGGAGAAGGATTTAGTAAGATCCTTTAACTAGCACGGGAGGGGAGGGAGGCCAGGCTATGGTGGTAGTTCAGAGAGTTGTAACTGTTAATTCGGAAGAACAGCCAAAACCTTTCGCCTTAACGAGCGACAGTCATTAAGAACTGTTTAAGAGTCGCTCAAAATGTTCCGCCGGAGCTTACCGTTAACTTACGGAATTGATAACTTTACGAATTACTCTTAGTTTGACGGCGCATTAGGAAAAGTCGGGGAAAAATGCATGGGGTTGATATTTTTATACATAAAAAAAAATAAAAAAAATAAAAATGAATTGAGTGCAGTAACGCGGCTTCACGTGAAGTAAGGTTAGATAGTAACAATCTATTGATACTACGTTATATAGTAATTTTTGTCTTACTAGAATCTCAGAAGTAATGAACTCCTGTTACAGAACTAATAAAAGAAATTAAGACGCTTACTGCACCGAATCTTATTTATTTTACTCTAAAATTATGTAAAAACCGAAACAGTATAATGCTAGTAAATAACCTGTAGTATTTAAAAATCACTTTTAATTATTCTAGACTTGATAAATTAAGAGAATTACTTATTACCACCAAAAGTGGCCATTTTTTTGGTAATTCTCATGATGTCCGGGTCGGTACAGAATATTACGTTCTGGAAAAAGCCGCTCGTCTTTTAGTGCTAGCTGATCCGAACATGCAGCGGCTATAGACGTCAATCGAAGTATGCCCGATCTGCAAAAGAATCAAAGCGAATTCATTAGTAGTGATTTTTTTGTTAGTCAAATACTGTCGAATCGAAATAATGTGTGTGAAGGTAATTCAGTCTAATGTTCCGATTGCCGTGACTGATGGCTATTCTTTAAGAAAGAGAGTGGGGTATATTCTACCACGACTGTTAAACTAGAAAGCCGCCTACGCAGATGATGATGGTGATGATTTTATAACACAAAATGCTTGTTGAACAAGTATAAAGCATCTTTTATATCGGGACGCAACTGGTCCAGCCAATTGTTCCGACTAACAACCTTAATTATCTCTGTGTTATTTGTTCCAACTCCTATTTGAACTCGCAAGGTCAAGATAAGTTAGTCTTACAAGAGTTAAGAGCTTACTTTTATTACAACAACTTAGCCTTAGGCCTGTTGTTCGAATTTAATTACGTCTTAGTTTCGGAGTAATTTTTGATATCGAGTAAGTTAAGTTTGATTGAAAAATACTGTTGATTCGATTCGATTTTTACTATAAATGTAGTTTCGAATGCCCATTTTAGTTTTGCGTGAAAAGCTACCCAATTTTTGTGGGTGGAATATGAGAACTTGAAACACGGAGTTACTTGTTGTAACCATGTTGTCGAACTAGTGGTCGCTAGAGTTACTGCTGAACATGTGCTGGGTTCGATTCCCAGATGGGGCAAAATTGTTTTTGGGTTTATCATCGGGAATCTCTCAGTAGCAGCTCAGGGTCTGGGTGATGGACTGCGGGTTGTTGTAAGAGATAGCGCGGCCTCAACATAAAGGGCTAAGAAGGAACATGGCTGGTTTTTAGTCAGTAGAAGTCTAACACTCCCTTTCGTTCTGCCCAAGAGCGGGAGGGGTTATTTGATGATTTACCACCCCCAATAAAAAAAGGGTGTGGTTGGTGACAAAAGACTCGTTGAATTAGAATAAAACTGGCCGAAGGTGACCTAATGATACACCTCTGTTTAACCCTTCGGGAAACCACGCGTGATAGATACGTCGTCGTGATTTTCAGAATTAAAACTTGAATCACTTCTGCATTTCACGACCTTTGTACAAATTTTCAGGTCCTTCAAGGTTTTACACTCAAGTGGCAGTTAAAATGCAATTTATCCACCATATAACACAATTAATGTTCGTTGCAATGTATAATTCGCACCCAGACCTGTATTATAATACAATTATACAAAAATTTATGAGTTCATAACCTTGCAGGGCGATTTAAATTAAGTATTAATTTCTATATAGGGTGAAATATTGATAATTATTCGGAGTTGGACGGAGATTGGGATTATCGGTAGATGGAGAGACGGTCAGACAGCTTATTAAGGGCATAGGATACGTTGACCGATTAACTCATAGATGTGATAGCCAGATAATAATTTACAGCTGAGATGTTGACCGTACGTTACCAGCAGTAATAACGTATGTAATACACTTAGTAAAGTTCAAAAGCGATTTTCTCGTGAGATATCTGTTTTTTATTTGAGGTAAGACATAGTCTTCGTAATAGCTTGGTTTCCAAAATGATAAAAAAAATTTCCCTTTGTTGATTTTTATAACAGACACCAATTATGTATATTTTACTCCAATCATCATTCTCAAAAGCTACAATTATAATTTTGAGGTTCGCAATAAAGTTTTTCTAAGAGTTTCTAACAAAAGATTAGCTCCCAGCAAACCGGTCTGTGATCACAGAATGCTAGCTCTAATTAATGACTAAATATCATCACATACCTAACCTTTTTGCAACTACGTTGGGGTCTGCTTCCAGACAGAGTTTCAGGTCACTCACAACCTATTATAAACTCGTATCAATTCTTATTTCCTCCACGTGTAATATACTTGTAGATTACAAAATAAAGCACCAATCACTTTGCTATACTGAATTTAATAATCATCTTCAGTAAGGGGCTCTTCTTGATGAATTCCTTCTTTAAGAAGCAGCCCCAAAGGAAGTGGACTTGGCGAAGCCCCGATAATTTGACCAAGAATGAGATAGACTTCATCATAATTAACGGACAAAAAGCATATATTCAGGGATGTCTCAGTGATCAACAGGTTTAATACTGGCAGTGATCACAGACTTGTTAGAGGCTCCTTGAATATCAACTTCAATCTTGAACGTACCCGTTTGATGAAGTCTAAGCTCCGTCCGAATATGCTCCAAACTATGATAGGATCTGAAGCATTCCAGTCTGACCTGGAGAACCGCTTTGCTGCCGTGGAAACCATAGATAGCGTTGATCAGGCACTCGACCAAATGGTGGAAGTCCTCAGGGAGGAAGGGACGAGATTTTGTAAGATGCGGCGTACGGGCAAGAAGTCTCAACTTTCGGCAGATACTCTGCAGCTTTTAACGGAACGACGTGAAAACCCTCCTATCACTTCGTCAGAACAACGAGCACTCAATAATAAGATAACAAAACTGGTACGACGCGATCTCCGACACACGATTTATAGAAAAAGCGATTGAGCAAAACCGGAGGTCGAAAGTGTTCGTGCAGTCACTCGGGAGGTGCCACCTGACGAAGTTGACCAAATGCAATGGGGACAGCGTCGTTTCGAAGCCGGAGATTCTCTCGGAAGTTGAGAATTTCTATAGCCAGCTATATGCGTCACATGCATCTCGACCCGATCCCGGAAATGATGACTCAAGAGCCACCTTAACCCGCCATTTCACAGAAAACCTGCCTGAAGTCAGCCAAGACGAAATTGAGGCGGCTCTTAAACAGCTTAAAAATGGAAAAGCCCCTGGTGAGGATGGGATCACGACCGAGCTCCTGAAAGCGGGTGGACGTCCTGTACTAAAGAAGCTTCAGGAGCTCTTTAACTCTGTCCTGTTCTCTGGGAGAACTCCGAAAGCGTGGCAAGGGAGCGTGGTCGTTCTTTTCTTTAAGAAGGGTAATAAGACTCTTTTAAAGAACTACAGACCTATTTCGATTCTTAGCCACGTATATAAGCTGTTTTCAAGAGTCGTCATAAATCGTCTGGCGCGAAGACTCGACGAGTTTCAGCCACCGGAGCAGGCCGGGTTTCGAGGAGGATACAGTACCGTGGACCACATACACAGTGCGGCAAATTATACAGAAGTCCGAAGAGTATAATCGGCTCCTGTGCTGTGCGTTTGTGGACTATGAGAAGGCTTTTGACTCTATCGAGACCTGGTCTGTTTTGTTTTGGAGTCTATGCAGCGATCCCAAGTCGACTGGCGATATATCCAAGTACTGAGATGTCTTTATGAAAGCGCGACAATGACCGTCCAAACTCAGAACCAGCAAACTAAACATATCCTACTACGTAGAGGGGTAAGACAAGGGGACGTAATCTCCCCGAAATTGTTCACCAACGCGTTAGAGGATATGTTTAAGACGCTGGACTGGGAAGGACGCGGCATTAATATCAACGGCGAGTACATCTCACACTTGAGATTTGCAGATGACATCGTCATACTAGCCGAATCGCTGTACGACTTGCAGCAGATGCTGGACAGCCTAGTTTATTCTTCTGCGCGCATCGGTCTCCGGATGAACTTGGACAAAACCAAGGTTATGTTCAACGAACACATTACTCCGGAGCCGGTGGCTATCAATGGCGGTGCTCTCGAAGTTGTTCAAGAATACGTTTACCTCGGGCAAACTTTGCAGTTTGGTAAGAACAACTTTGAGAGGGAGGCTAGCAGAAGAATTCAGCTGGGCTGGGCGGCGTTTGGGAAACTTCGTCGAGTCTTCTCGTCGCGTATTCTCCAGAGCCTTAAGACTAAAGTCTTCAATCAGTGCGTCCTACCTGTTATGACTTACGGAGCCGAGACGTGGACACTCACGGTACGGCTGGTCTATCAGTTCAAGGTCGCTCAGCGAGCTATGGAAAGAGCTATGCTTGGAGTTTCTCTGAGGGATCGAATCCGGAATGAGGTGATCCGGCAGAGAACTAAAGTTGTCGACATAGCTCACAGAATAAGCCAGTTGAAGTGGCAATGGGCCGGCCATATCTGTCGCAGAACCGATAACCGTTGGGGTAGACGTGTTCTTGAGTAGAGACCGCGAATTGGCAAACGTAAGGTGGGACGCCCTCAGGCTAGGTGGAGCGACGATCTTCGCAAGGTGGCTGGTAGCAGCTGGATGAGAGTTGCCGAGGATAGAGAAAAGTGGCGTGCAATTGGAGAGGCCTATGTCCAGCAGTGGACTGCTATAGGCTGATGATGCTTCAGTTAACAGTTTACACTTATACACGTATACAACATTAATTGTCAACCTTACTAGTCGACGGTCCAGCCGATTGTGCGTTCCTGCGGCAAATTTTGCCTAAAGTGTCCTTCTGATAACCGGAAGTCAGCAATTCAACTGTATTCATAATGGATAATATTTAAAACGTTATGTTAAAACGATAACATATCGTTTTAAATATTTTACCGGAAGTCAAAATAGTGTTTTATGAACATTTGATATTAATAAATGACAACAGGTACGCAGGAAGTCAATGCACGCTAACACTATACCTAACGACTGCCAAAGATCTATAAAGGGTGTAAAAGTACCCCTAACGAAACCGGAAGGCACTTGTTGTCCCCGTTACTGCGATAATTTTTTGTTCTAGACCATACCTGGGAACCCCCTAGTTACGGAGTTATTGGGGGTCAAATGTAATTTTTACCCCAAAAATAGTCATTTCCCAGCAATAGTTTTTGAGTAGGGTACTTTAGTTTGATGTATATAATGCTTGTTTGACGGGTTCGTGAAGAGGTCGTGTACACCCTGTATACGGCAGCCAGGATCAACAGTTTGACTCTCGGAAACTCGTAATGTAATGGGTGGTCACCAAGTAACAGATCAATCAATCAAAGATTGACCCGAGTGGCAGTTCCTATTGAGCCACGAACTCATCTGATGAATGACAAAATATATCATACTCTGCATGGCTGCCTTCTATTACATCATCACCTCCATGACCCGTTTACTATTCAAAGCATCCACTAGCACAATGTTTTAAGAGTGCTACATTGAGTTTTACCGTAAAATGACATTTTTGACCCATAAAAAAGTCTTTTCGCAGCAAAAATTTTTGGTTTTGGTTGACGGGTGTGTGATGGGTTGATTTACACCCTGTATTTGGGGTCGCTGCAACACGTTTTCTTCTTCCATTCTTCCCTGTTAGACGTCACGGTGGCATTTACTGCTTTCTCTTTCATATCATTCCTCACACAATCCATCCATCTTTTCTTTGGACTTCCTCTCCCTCTCCATTTATCAACATTTATAGCCATGGATGACTGGATCCTATAATGCATGGGACTTAGTCGACAATGTGTGGATGTACAATGATGTACCTACATCTCTGCCACCAAGCAACAGGTGATAACAGGCGTAATGTTATGTTATATGTGTGCAAATTCTTTTTAACAACTCTTTAGTGCTCTCCAAACTACATGCACAAACAAAACTAGACTAGCCAGTGAAATAAAATAAAAGGTGAACGAAAATAAAATGTAGCAAACCGTAGGAGTATTTTATTTCGCTATTCTTTTGAAAAATATACAAAAAGGTAACGTTTTTACATTGTACTAACGAGCTCTTACCTTTTAATGAAACATTAAATACATGTTGTACTAGTTTTATTTGTGTTGAGGTTATTTTAAAGTAAATTTTAAGTTCATTAATGTTACAAACATAAAATAATTTGACACCTGTTATCCACAGATGGTGAGGCAGAGGTGTACTTAATAGAATAGTCGTTATGTGATAGAATGTGAGCCTAAAGGCTTTATTACGACTAGTTTTAGTTGCTGACGATAGTCACTAACCAAATCTGAAGTGCTGAGCACACTTCTTGAAGGAAAAATCCAGGAACACTGCCCGGACTGGGAATTGTACCCAGGACTACATGAGAGGGTCACTATCACTTGACTAAAAGGAGCAGTATCTTCCGTTACTTTTATCAAATGTGTCATGGACACACATGACCAAAAAACATAAATATGCTGAAAACATTTAGTTATGTTACATCACCCAATTTTGAGAAGTAAATCAACATTATGTATGAGGTTCAAAAATTGTTACATGAGTTCGCATACAATGGCTATCGACTTTCAACATACCATGACATCACACAGTGGGGGCGTACCCTTGGGATATTACGTATTTCATCATCATCTGACTAGCCAGCTGAGTTGGGGTCGGCTTCCCTCTAATCGTCTTCGGTCTAAGCGGATGCAGACTTTGACCCATGACTTTGACCCATATTAGGAATTTCTCCTGTATCGAGGGTGCGTTCACAGACATTTAAACTCACATACACAAATACCCAGACCCGAAACAACTATTTGTAGGCCATACAAATATTTGTTCCGAGCGGGGATCGAACCCGCGACACGTAGCGCAGCAGACAAGTGCTTGAGCCACTGCGCCAACCGTGCCGTCACTTCTTAGAATGATAGCATACAATTTTCTTTTCAAAACCCTGTCATATTAAGTGTTGAACCTCTCTCTCTTGCAAATGACAGTTCTGAATGTTAGAAAAGGATAGGAACATCCAAAAATATGGTTCCGTGCTGCTAGGAGAGGTTGAACTTTAATTCTCTTTTGCGAATGCTCGCATAAATGTGAGGTGTGAACACATCTTAATATTCTGGTATTATTTTCCTCAATCATCATGACTTGGCAAGTTTTTGGACATGTACCTATATGTAGAAGGTATATTAATTATATACTTTGTAAACCTATTGAAAAAATCACTTCTAAATAACGCTTTCTGCTAACTGCGTAGTTTTTAGCTGTTAACTCATAAATTGCATATCATTTTTGCTGGTCATCGTGAGTTTTGATTTCATGTTATTGCGTGAGACTTGTTGTAATTAGAGATTAGGAACAGTTTGTTAACGACAGGAAAGAGTTCCGGCTTTAATCATGTATATTAATCGGCTTTATTTCCAAATCATATATAACAATTATTGTATAGGTTTGTTTTGTCAGATAAGTTGGAAAGATAGACGATAAATGTTATCAATCTAATATGTTTATACCTCCAATATGGTGCCGTGTGTTGTCTTTAGACACTGAGCTGAAATATGTTATATTATTTTGCCTATTGATAACCATAGATAAATATTACATCTATGTTTATACACAATCTAATTGGGACTTGCTACAACAAAAAGTTTAAAATAGATAAACCTGCTCTTCTGTAACAAATATTTTCGTGTCTGTAACAATTTTTTTTTGTTTGCTGTCGTGTAGGTGTATGTTATCCTGTGAACCTGTATATATTTTGTCTGTGTAACGCAATACTTTATAGCTTCCAACTCTTGGAACATACTCTTCCTCTCGGTGAGAAGGGATTACAAATTCACCACTGATCACTATTTCTTAGATATCGCACTTCTATTTGCTTCGTTGTATCGCCAAAATCAGACTGACTGCTCCGGCAAACCATCGGTTATGTAAGGTCATCCTTCGAAACAGTTTCATAGTAGACCAATCTATAAGAGACAAACATATTCTTTCATCTAATCAAGAATATTCTCGTAAAGCAGCCAACGTACCAATAATGTCTGAAGAACTCTCAAAACACGCTAAAAACCCACCCTCGCCAAATAAAATAGCATATGAAATAAACAACACCGTCTTGGGTAATCCAACCATTCGTAAGTGCCCACTGCATCTCGAATCTCTTAAGAAACACACATCCATATGTGTCCCGGCGAATCCCTTAACTGATGTCCGACACAGTCTGTGGGCTTTCGTATGGGCACTGAGAAAGAACCACGAGTCTTGGGGGCTGAGGAACGAGAATTTGGCGGTATGGAAACGTTATTGTGTTGGAAGATTAAAAAAAAAGGAATATGAGAGGGAAAACTTAGGAAGGAATGGTTAAAGGTGCGCATAATTATGAATATAGTTCAACACGACTTTATGACATACACAATTATGATACCTAAATACATAGGTAATGTGTGCCAATGTGACGGAAAAGGGGTGCGTGGCGCAGGTTAATATAAATAAGACCACGCAACCAGTCTACATAAAATATATTTAAATAAAAAAATGGGTGTGGGAAGGTCTACGGACACAAACTCCTAAGGCATCCCTGTGGGATGTGCTGTACTGCCCTGATAGCCGGCGTGGCGATGACCGCAGCGAGGTGCCACGCTGGATGCGTAGGGGTGATGGCCAGCTCTTCTTTACGTCGGCCCGGCTCGGCCCACGTGGCAAGTATGGCCAACAGGTGGGAAGTCCGATGCCGGCCCGATTTTATCACGCACGACGGAACCAGCCGCGTAACTAACGCGAACTTGAGGGTGCTCTAGCCGGAACCTTGGTTATTATCTTGATTTTAATACAAGTTTTACACCCCTGGATGACCTCAGACATTATTGGTGTGGTTCTTTTGAATAGTTTATGTAAGTATCTACACGCAGTCAGCCACAAGTATACAGGGTGTAAAAAAACCCTTCACACAGCCGCCAACCCAGCATTCTTTACATCAAACTAAGTACCCCTACGAAAAATGTTTGCTGGGAAACGACTTTTATTTTTAGGGGCTTAAATTGTGCTAGTGAATGTTTTGAATAGCAAACGGGTTATGGAGGTAATTTAAGTAAAGTTAAAACCCAAAAACTAGTATTTACAAAAACAGCTGTGAAAAATTTGGAACTTTTACCCCCAATATCTCCGTAACTAGGGGAGTTCCCAGGTATAGCCTAAAACCAAAAAAAAATATCGCAGTGGTGGGGAGAACAAATGCCATTCGATTGCGTTAAGGGTACTTTTACACCATTTATTTGTAAGCACAGGAAAAAATATGTGAGTGGACACACATCTTCTTTCACTCTTCGATAAGAGAGATAACCTTGGTAGGTGCAAATTACTGCTGTAACAGGTAGAACAGTGATTAGTTAGATAATGAAAAAAAAGTGTCGAATCACACCAACGAAGCATTAACTACGCAAAATATTCATAACATACTTTATCGATTTTTACCTATAAGTAAGCCGTGTGCACTCAAATTACTGATAAAATACTTTTCTTGTAACCATTTATCTGTTATTTCCTGTCGGATTAAAAGCTGATGAAATTATGAATGAAAATTATGTTATCTACTACTAATAAAATCTTTTTAAAAGTCATGACTTCCTGAGAGTCGATACAAAGTGACATTTAATCAGCGGTAATGATAAACTTAAAGTAAAGATTGAATTGACATAAGCTTCCAATTCTGATAGGATCAGTCATTGTAATATATAAAGCGCTCAATTAGGATTTCTCCTGTTTACATTAATTAACGCCATAGGCTCTAAGATTCATCATTAACCTAGCCTTTTCACAGCTGTATTTAGTCGGCTTCCAGTCTAACCAGTATAATAACTTGGCACAAAGTAATACGACACCCCTGGGTAATATTGGTTGTCAGACTTTCAGACCCCTGACTACCATGAACGATTGTCACAGATTTACAAATGACAGGTGAAACCAACGGCCTTACGAGGCACACAGGAAATTTGGTGTGTAATGGGTTGTGTCAAAACGGTGAAGGAAAACATCGTGAGGAAACCGGCATGTCTTAGAAACAAAAAAAATCGAATACATGTGACATCTACCAATGCGCACTGGGCCCGCGTGGTAGATTATAGCCTATTCTCTCTCAAAGAGAGCAGGCCTGTGTCCCAGCAGTGATATAAAATACATATGATCCATCCACAGACCAACCTAACCAAGCCTTGATGTACAAAAAATATCCCGTTTTACTCTCTTTCCACAACATAAGCCCCTATTCTCAATGTCAGACGATCATTGGATATAGCGCTCAGCGATATTTGTCAGCAAAGCACCCCCGTTTGTCTCCTCAACCATATTTAGGCTTAACAAGTGGTCTAAGTCCTGAGTGGTATGTCTCATCTAATCTCTCTAATGTATTATCAAGTGGTGATAAGAATAGCAAACTATTTAGTAGACAGATGATAAGAGAGATTTTTGTTAGATTGATTTTTGTTAGATTGATTTTTGTTAGATTGATTTTCTTTCTAGATCTACACTAATATTATAAAGAGGAAAGATTTGTTTGTTTGTTTGTAACGAATAGGCTCCGAAACACTGGACCGATTTGAAAAATTCTTCCACCTTTGGGAAGCTACACTATCCCCGGGTGACATAGGCTACTTTTTATCCCAGTATTCCTACAGGAACGTAAACTACGCGGGTGGAAAGGGTCCGCTAGTGAATTTAAGAATTGGACGATCATTATTTTGTTAATGGGGATTTTGCTGTCTTGGACCCGGTAGGTTACGCTGATGTCCGGGCAGTACGAGTGCAGTCCGCTAGTAAAGCATAAAGCAGTGATAAGGTAGTGGTGTGACCGTCGAATTGTCGAGTCATAGGTCTCAAGTTCGAACCCAAGGTACGGGCCTCTGATTTTTCGGTGTCAATCAATATGTGCGTATTGCATTATCACTTGCATTGGTGAAGAAAAACATCGTGAGGACGCCCGCATATTCGAGATATATTTCTTGACGGCATGTAAAGCCAAGTCAGATGATGGGTGGCCAAAAACTCTGAAACCAGATAAGCCACCGATTAACAACCGATCCCACTAAGGTAGGACCCGACAGGACCCGATGTCAAATTTTGCAATTTATTTGTATAGTCAAACAGAAAAAGTGTTCTTGATAAAATAAGATTGATTAGGTAGTGATCTACCCTAACATCTGATGTTGCGTAATATCATATCAGGCATCCACGTTCCAAGTTCCACGTTGGCAGAAAATCTGCAAGTATAAATGACTAGTGCAAACTTAATAGTATATTTCATTACAAGTGCGGAAAGGTTGTCATTGCAAAGAGTTCCGACAAATGTCTACCAGAGCCGAGGCGCAGCCGAAGGCGAGGGTTGACAGTCGGAACAAGTTGCAATGACGGTTTCGCACGTGTACTGAACGACTATTTTTAATACAGTTGCGAAAAAATTAAGCAATTTAATAAAATAATAAAAACACAATAAACTCAACTATCTAATATTTTATTTCTTATAAAAGTTATAATTCACATATACATTGAAATTGGTACAGTTTTGTATACTAACTGGGGAAGTTTTAGGTTGCATATTTACTGTTTGAGACAAACTATTGTTAATTTTGTATGATTGTTCATTTATGTTTGTCATACAATGGCGTTTCGGCACTTATATCCACGTTGTTCCTTATTTTCAGCTGATTTTTATCATCGGAAACCTCGACCATATCGTAGAAGATTTTAATTTTGCTGAGAGTTCGGAGAATGTCGCAAAATAACATTTTCTGAAAACCTATTTGCAAAGAAAATTTCTGAAAAAAAATGGCGCCAATTGTAGAATATAAGCAGAATTTTCTTTTTTCTTCACCCATTCTGGTAGGCAAAGGGAACTATGCCCATACAGCCAAGTCTTCAGTAGAATTTTTTTATTGGTATGAAATGAAAATGAAATTTAATGAGATGAAATTGAATGAAACCTAACCTAAATCATTCAATCTGATATTGAAACAAATTAGTAGCTTCTTTTTAGAAATATACGTATTTGCATAAATCATAAAAACTTCTATGAATTTTTTGTGGTAATTACTTCATGGTTGGTTTTTCTTTTTAATAGACATTATTTTGAGAGTTGGGAAAGAGAACGCACGAGTTCGGGAAAGGTAAAAAAAAAGCACGAGTTTGTAATAGCCCACATCCCGAACGCTATACGTCCCTGCAATACGCCACTTTTTGAGCAACTGTATTAAAAATACTTTTCATTGATAAATTGAAGCTTATCGATATGCTTATCTTATCGATACTTCTTTGTTGTTTATCACTTGTTTATTGTGATTGTTTTAAATGTGATATCTTTGAATAATCTTGCTTTCACATTGGCAGTAATATTTGCAAGTATCAATGACTGAGCAAAACATGGTCAGTACTTTTAGGATTTTTAATTCATAAAAACGTTATCAATACATTCTTATCATAGGTTTTTGTGAATGAAATATCAGATATTTATCTAGTTTAAAGGCAGAAAAAAGTAGTGCAATCATGGATGACCATGTTAAATTCGTATTGGCAATAATCAATTAATATTTCAGGTACTGTTAATTGGTACTGATACTAATCTTTATTTTTGTAATAACATCTTATGCCTGTTAAGTATTAAAGGTTTAGGATTTTACTTCCTGTCCGATTGTGTACTTACACATTAATAGATTTTTCCAGCGGCTTCACCCAATACAACTCTAAAATCATCCCACGGGAAGATACAATCGGGATAAAAACTATCCTATGTGTTAATCCAGGCTATAAACTATCTGTGTACCAAATGTTATTCAAATCCGTCCATTAGTTTTTACGTGAAGAAGTAACAAACATACACACTCACACACTCACAAAATTTCGGCTTTATAATATTAGTGTGATAGTGTGATATTAATTGATCAAGGTTAGGTATGTTCTTTGCCATGGTTTTGGTACCTTGACTTCCGTGGCCACATGCCCTATGTGCTGGTAATTCACACTGTGGCAGTCCAAACATAAACTAGGAATGTAGCACCTTCAGTAGCGTCCATCAGTGTTTGTGACATGCAGGACTTGTGACTTTATTAAGTGTTATTCGAAACAACAACACGATTACACTCCAGGGCATGGTCATCTATGAATTTTATGTGATACCTACATATTAAAGGTATACTATAACATTTGACATCGAAACGCTAAGAAAAAGAAATACTTAAACAGCTAGCCAATAGTACAAGACCAACTGACGTACTCAGAGATACTTACTGATTACTTAAGCCGTCACTTAGTAAAGGTTTTACATATTTTTGTATGACAAAACTGTCAAAACCATTACTAAGTGATGGCCTAAGTAATCATTAAAGCTCTCTGAGTGCGGCAGTAAGTGCCTAAAATAATTAATTATTTGGCCTTTGTCTTGTCTATTTATTCTATCAACATCGAATCTATAAAGCACACACACACACACATCAAAACAAAAAGTATCCGTTGGATACTCATTGAACTCCGAAGGGGTACAAAATAGACTGTGGCCCAACTCACTTTGAAAAAACATTTCTATTGTGAAACGTACATTAATCTTAGGACGCTTACAAAGTATTCTTGTTGTTTGCTGCCCCAATACAGATGTGACGAAGATGCTGTGTTGTGAGATGAGCCTGAGATTTAGGCGCGGTTTCAAACGGAGTTTGAGCGTAATTGATAGAGTCTAGCAAGATTTTTTAAATTATTGCTTGTCTAAAATAGGAATTAAAGAGTTTTAAAATCAGGACTAAGATCGTAATTTTGTTATATTTAAACGATTTTTCAAACAAATAATAAAACAAGGCATTTGTTGGTCGAGTGACAAGCGCAACTGCTAAGCGTTAGTCCAGGGTCTGTCTCTCGGGTCAAGCAAAGTGCTGTTATGTTTTTCCAACTGGAATTTCTCGGTAGTAGGTAGCAGAATCGTCCCAGATTCGTGCCCAGTTGACGGCAATAGGCCCGCCCCTTATTACCTACAGCAGACTTAACAATAGTAGCGAAATGTGGGAGTATTAATAGTTAATCCCCTGCTTAACCATACGGGGATTACAGGCGTGTTATTATATAATTTCCCAAGTGTTTACTGACGGTACCCTCCTGTCAGTGTCATTGAAGTGCTCAAAGGATCCATGTTACACTTATTTATTTTGGTAATAAACCCAGCGGCCGTATTTACGCATTGATATTAGTACTGATAAATGAACATAGAACCAGTTCCTATTAAAGTACAGTTAACAAGCAAAAACGGAGTACGTATTTATTTTCTTTATATATAAAATTAATTTGTACGTGTGTGTGTCACTGAACTGCTCCTAAACGGCTGGACCGATTTTGATGAAATTTTTTGTGTGTTCAAGTGGATTCGAGAATGGTTTATATTTACAATTGGACCCGGTAGGTGGCGCTGCTGTCCGGGCAGGACGACGTCTGCCAGGTCCGCTAGTATTATTTAAAAAATATTACTTCTCTCTTTGAATCGGATTTGGTTACCAATTGGTTACTTTTTGTTCAAACCTTAATCCTTATTCTGAAACAAAAGTAGTTTTGGTAACTGCTTATATTATCAGTTATATGGTAGTCAAAATCGCGTCAAAATTGGTCCAGTAGTTTTGGGTATTAGCCGTAACAAACGGACAAACCGATAAAACATGTAAATAAAATGTGTATGTTTTTTAAGAGCCGTATATATTTTCACATGTGTAACGACTGTGACGGAAAAGGGGTGCGTGGCGCAGGTTATTATAAATAAGACCACGCAACCAGTCTACATAAAATATATTAATATAAAAAAATGGGTGTGGGAAGGTCTACGGACACAAACTCCTAAGGCATCCCTGTGGGATGTGCTGTACTGCCCTGATAGCCGGCGTGGCGATGACCGCAGCGATGTGCCACGCTGGATGCGTAGGGGTGATGGCCAGCTCTTCTTACGTCGGCCCGGCTCGGCCCACGTGGCAAGTATGGCCAACAGGTGGGAAGTCCGATGCCGGCCCGATTTTAGCACGCACGACGGAACCAGCCGCGTAACTAACGCGAACTTGAGGGTGCTCTAGCCGGAACTTTGGACCCTGGAACATGACGTCCAGCGTGTCACGAGATGACCAAAGGCCAACTCCGCTGATTGCGACACCAAGCCAAGCAGAGCGAACAGCAATAATAATGCACTAATGAAGGTGTTGGTGGATTGTCACAATCAGACGGAGTTTACATGTGGGAAGAGTGAAAATAAGGCATGATAGCACATTTTGAGTGTGAAGCACGAAAAAATCAAAATGCATTGAGCTGAAGGCATTAGATTGAAATGAAATACATGAAATAGCGTACACTAAAATAGATAAAATTAAGCATACATGCCAAGTTAACCTATAAGGACAAAGAACACAAAATATACACATATCATGCTATCCAACACTTACCCAGTATGGGGGTTTCAAAGACACCGAGTTTAATTGCTCGATGGCGGAGAATTATGTTGATTAGGTAGGCAATTGTTTTAGGCCCGGATAATGGCGAGTTAAGACACGTGTGAAATCACATATAATTTAGATATGGTGAGACGTGTGACCGCTTCGGGAAAAACCAAAATTCCTAATGTCAAACGAAAAGATCGCGTTGGCAGCGTTGGATAGAGATGGGACATACGCGAGCCCATAGATAAATCCTCACTCGCGCGCCCGATAGTTGATGCATCTTGTGCTTTTAGTAATTACTATTTGCTACCGCACTACTTGTAATTTTCTATGGTTATTATATTTTGACGTCTGCGGTTCCTTGACAGGTGGGTGAAAGTAAACATTGGAATGTTGCTGTTTTTATTGTTAATTTAGTTTATATGTTTTGTTTTGTGCAAAATGTAACGTGCGACGTTACACGACAGTGGTAAAAAATAGACAGGAACTGATTCATCATTTTATTCGGACAGAGTCTCGACTTATAGGTTTCACAATCGAGCGCGACAAGACCTCGAAACTGAGCTTACAGGGCATTATATAGACTGATATCCCCACCGGAGGCATCCGGTAGTTATGGCGGTGTCTTCGCTTGACTGTGATTGGCTCGCGAGTCATTGCCCGTCATTGGCTGGCTAGAGTGGCATGGCTATGGTATGCTAGAGTGGCATGGCTATGGTATGCTAGAGTGGCATGGCTATGGTTTGCTAGAGTGGCATGGTTATGGTTAGCTGTCATTGGCTGGCTAGGGTGGCACGCTGTGAGCAGGCTGTTGTAACACATGCATTCAGTTTAAAGCTGATATTTTGATATAGCAAACAGACACTAATTTTAATTATTTGTAGAGATGGATGCTCGTATGAGGTTATTAATTACTTAACGTCAACTAATACCAAACACACCGATAACCGGATACGCATTAGTTATTATAAATATGATCAGTTTCTTAATGTGTATAGATTTGTGGTTTTAGTTACTCTTATTATTACCTCTAATTGGATGCCATTAATGCTAATTACTTCCACACTTCAATATTTGTGAAAAACATGAGCCTATCGATGAGTGGCCGGCTTTGGAAATTTATGTTGAAGGTTTTCTTGGACAAAAACTATCTTTCTTATAGTGCACCAATCTTGAATGAGTAATTCAACATTTCTTAAGTTTTTTTTGCAATTTGTGGGTTAGTGTCACACTGTATGTTGAACAAAAAATGACGGAAGCAGGTATTTCAGAAATAAAAATGAATTGACTAATGCAACCCTACAAGTTAATTTAATATAATTAAATGACTTTTTCATGAAAAAGTCATATTTTAATTTCGCGATTCGTTTGCTAATTATAGATACTTTTTTTTCTAGATAATTCTTCTTCTTCTTTCCAGCAAAAACACTAGGAATAGTCGAAGAGGGGCGTTTTGGGGGACTGTCTCTTGTTAATAAGTAAAGTAAAGTAAATTTTGACGTTCGAAAAGTGCTGATTATCAGCCTAGTTTGAATAAATGAGTTTTGATTTGATTTGAGATAGATTTCAAAAAAAATTAGCAATACCTATACAATAAAAAATCTTTATGACAATACATTTCTTTTTACACGGAACCAATTTGCCAGCCACATCCAGCAACTCTACATCCTCGTCATTGGTCTCGAGACATTTCAACCAGCCCCCTAACGGCGTCGGCTTGAAGATAAATCGCTTCAAACGCTCCTTTCCTTCCGTTGTTGGGCTTTCAAGCTAAGGAGAGCGTAAAATAGGTAAATACGTATTTTATTTAGCAAAGTTCTGGCGAAATATAGGGGAATGAGGCGCTTTAACTTGGACGTGCTAGAAAGAGATGCATAACATAATGTTTTTAGGATTTATTTTATGAGTTGGTAAGAGGTAAGTTTTTATAATGTGTGTGCTGTACTAAGTGATGGGTGGGAACTTAGATGAAGCAGTGAAGGAATTCAAAAAAATCTGGCCAAGTGCAAGTCGGACTTGCACATGAAGGGTTCCGTACCATCGTAGTAGGGAAGGCTCCTTTAATTTGTATTATTTCTTGTTAAAACGGCAAGAGAAATATATATTTTGTGATATGTTTGCCTAATTTTTATAGTGTTTGTGTAAATGACTAAGTTCTATTTGCGGGTTTTAAAATGTGCTATATTTCAAAAACTATTTAGGTACTATATGTTGTTCAAACTAATTTACGTTGAAAGTTTCTATCGCGATCTACAGCATTTTTTTTTTTAGATTTTTCCGTTTCTTAGTTTAAAAGTACACTTCCAAAGTGGTAAAATGTGTGCCTATCTTTCAATCGATTGACTTTGAGAAAAAATGGTATATAAAAACCTCAATGTAATTTTTTTAAGACCTGTCTATAGACAGGTCCCCATTACGTATAGGTTTGATGAATAAAGATTTTTCAGTTTCAGTTCCACGTATGGGGAGACCCCCTTAATCTTTTATTTTTTCTATTTTTGTTTAAAAATCGTAAAGCGGTTCACAGAATACATCTACGTACCAAGTTTCAACATTTTAGTTTTAATAGTTTCCGAATAAAGTAGTCACAGCCACTTTATTCGGAAACTATTAAAATACGGACGGACAGACAGACTTGACGAATCTATAGTTTTTTTGCCATTCGGCTACGGAACCCTAAAAAGGAAAAAGGAACTAAAACTTTGTTAATTTTTTTGTCACGTTAGCTTTCAGTCTCGTTGATTGTGGAAATAGGTATAAAATAAAATGATCATCATATTTTTTTTTGTTAAAATTGGATCCTTGTCCCTTTCTCTGTCCGTCTGTCTGGATATTTTGACCCTGTTTTCAAGACTGAAAAATTAACAAATAAATATTGCCACTGTATCGAAATAACGAAATTATTATTGTTTACTTACTTACATACAATTTACATTTTTAAATATTTCTTAAAAAACTTATAAAAAACATTTAAAAATATAAAAAATAGTCGTCCACCAGTGACGGGAGTAGGGTGTAATAGTATTATTATTATAACTGGCTACAGACACTGGACCAACAAGATTGAACTAACCTGAAAACAGGTCAGCTAAAACCTTCACCAACCAACTCAATAAACAGCCAAAAAATTCCATCCTTTCTAAGTAAGGTACATTTGAACAAACGCGCGTTCCACAAAACTTAGGGTTCAACGTTTTTACATCCGCCGCCGAAGAGTTCCGAGCTTTATGGAAAAAAATACGGCTGTAATCTTTAAGCAATTTGTTAGAACTCGGCAAAAACTTTGCGTATTGCGCCCGAGTGTTAGGACTAACTCCTTTTTTACCCGATTACGTAGACAAAAGCCCGGTTATTATTTTCTATGTTTTTACTGTTATGTAGGATGGTTTTATGCGTCGTTTTATGTTGGCGGTTTTTAGTTTGGGTTGGTTTTTATAGAATTACTAGGGGTAATGATGACTAACGGGTTGCGATGACTCATAAGAAGCTGGTCTCTTTTAAATAAGTAAGTATATTTTTTTATTTGAAAAGTGTTGATTATCAACCTAGTTAGAATAAACGACTTTTGATTTTGATATTGCTAATTCTTTGTTCATAGTTAAAAAAGAGGTGTAAATTAAAACTTGGTTATAAAAATCTTTGATTCGTTGTCATCAACGGCCTATAGTCTTATTACACACCAAGCTGTACGCGATGCATCTGAATACCAGTGTTTTAATTTGACCTATTGTTCAAAAAGTTGAAAACCTCAATCGACACAAATTTGATAAAGAAGCTAAATATTAAAACATAACTTCAATCCTCTCAGCAGAAATCTTCAAGGCCTTCAGCCATTATTTTTAAAAGACAACCGGGAAATCTTCTAAATCGCCATTGATAATGGGATAACGATGGCACTCAATTATCTGCTCTTATCGACGTCCGTCCTTATTTCTTATTCCATCCAGTTTGATTTGAATAATTTCTGACACTTTTCAAAGGACTTTTGGAACGTCAAATTGTCAAAATAATTATACAAATTGTGATGTTAAGTTGTTTCGTTTTGAAGGTGACGATTTTTGTTGATTTTTAAAGCAGACTAATAATTCGTAATTCGCGCTTATTTTATTTTAGTTGAAAAGTTTGTGTAGTAATCGGTTGTCGTAGTACGCGGCTTGTGATGCGAATGACGAAAATGTCGTGAGGAAAGTTTCGAGGGGAAGGCCAAGGAAGCGATGGATGCTCCAAGAGTGGAGTTTTCTTATGAGATGACAAGTTATAGAGACTAATGGAAGAAGAAAACCTGCTGCGCCAACCTCAAATAAGTTGGAACTTGGGATAAAGAATGATGACTTACGTTAGGTTAAAATTACTGTTGTTGTTCCCAAAGACAAACGTACAATTGTAGCTACAGTGAGAGTTTCCCAAAAGTTACGCCCAATAACACTCTTGAATGATCATTTAATTGTATCTAATCGCAAAATTTGCAATATTTAATTAAACAATTCCATGCAATTTAATGTTTGAGCATGCAATTTAAGTCTGTTTTTGTGCTCGGTTAATGGCAATAGGCATTGCGATAGGTTTAACCCCTGTTAAATTGTATTTAAACGTATTTAACGAACAATAGGTGTACTATAAGTGCACTTCTGTTATAATCTTTAGGAATAGCAGGCGTGATAATAGTCGTACTTATAGATCGGTACCATAAATAAATGTACTCTATCTAACACTCGACTACGTTAATTAGTAATCTACCACGTAATACAATACTGCTAACCACATCTTGTGGTTTAAGATTTATAATATAAATACAGTTATGTTATATGTATTACTAAATACGGAGATTGTGATGTTGTTAGCAACAATAAATAGATAATAACTTATTGAGCTCATAAAATATTTAAGGTATATTGCATTGACAGTCAGTTCACTGTTTTGTATGTTTGTAATAATTAGAAGACAACTTAATAAAGTGTATAATAGTGGATCATACAACTGAAATGTGTGATCACTGGAGATCGGAATAGGTAGTCCTTAAAGGTGAGAATGAGAAACATTCTGGAATGATTTTAGACTCATGGAAAAACTTTTTCAGTTTGATGGTTTATCCCCAGTCACGTATTTCTAATAAATGGTGCATCAAATGTAGCCGTTGTAGTATTACGAAAACAATCACAATAATTCATTTGATTCGAGCTAGTACTATATGTACGAGTATAATCATAGTAACTGTGATTTGCGCCGCCATCCCGGACGTCATTTGTTACAATTCAGACATAATGGGACATACCGTCCATATAAGAACATCTTCAAGGCCATCATTCATATTCAACGAAATGATTTAAATTCATAATATTAGTAACTAGTAATATTAATAATATAGCTTAAAACCTTCCTCGATAGATCGACCATCCAACATAGTAATATTTTTTCAATTAGCTTTCTAATGTTGAAAGAATTTTCAAAGTCGTCAGAGTAATTTTTGAGTTAAATCGTAACAAACAAAAATCTAATCTTTCCTCTCTATTATATTAGTTTAGATTACCTTAGATTATTTTATTAACGTGACAATTACTATAGGTACCTATCTCTTACTGTTAAATAAACAATCGTCATCATCAGCCTATATTGTTCCCACTGCAGGAACTCAGGCCTCCATTCTAGGAGTGGTATGGTCTAAAATCCACCACGCGGGCCTAGTGCGGATGTCACATATCTTCGAATTTTTGGTTCTAAGATATTCTCACGATAAGTTTTCTCACGCTGATTTCCTTCACTGTTTTGAGATCAGTGGTGATAAAATAAATTTCACAACGTAATGCGCCTACCTGGGTTCAAACCCACGACCAACTGTTCGTAAGTCGGGGCCACCACTACTGGGCCACCACTGAGAGGCAGGAACATGAGAGGGAGAGAACCTCTCGTCCCAGCCGCTGCGGGAGCCGTCGGGGGCCACGTGACGGCTTCCGGCCACCGTAGACGCGGTCCTGTGGACGGTGAGTAATGGTAGCCCATTACTCACCGTCCACGCTCGCCGTCCGTACATCTTATGACGACAACAGGCCGTGTCATCGTCCATTTTAATTGATTTAATAAAACAGAAAATACGTATCCAATATTATTCGATAATGTAACAGACGGACTAATTAGAATCCCATTTTTATAAGTCAGTTAACATCCCTATTATGTTAGTTTATACCGATCTTAGTCTATTTGTGGTACTAAATAGCATCTAAATATTTTTAGCCGATAAAAACTATTTTTTGGCGAGTAAACAACTTGTTTAGGTAACCAAAAATCAAACTAAATATTCGTCAATGACGCATTTTTTTAAATAAAAGTGTCACAGTAAACATAACAAGTCTATGTTATCTTTTATTATTAGGAAGTTTATGTCAATAAAATTAAAAACACTTTAATTTCATTGACATAAACTTGTGGTCTATCTGTTTATTTGTTTACATGACATGGCCGATTTCTATATTTTGATGACCTCTGAGAGAGAACGTCAAAAATCAGCTTCTGATGTCGGTGGCAAAAATAATAATCATACTAACAAACCACCGCGAGCACCGACTTCAGAAGCAGATTTTTCTTCTAAAGTTCTTTTTTAATTTTTTTTGTTTTATTTTTTCAATTTTGTGTTTTTGAAGTCGGTTGTTTTTTGCAAAAAAGTTTTTATATTTTTCCATTTTTAGTTTATTTTTCCATTTTTAGTTGCAATATCCTATTCAAATATTTACTATGCATTTAAAATTCCAGAATTCCAAGAATTGGCAGACTTGACTGGCAATGGGCAGGTCACATTGCTCACAGAATGGATAGCCGATGGGGCCGAAAAGTTCTGGAGTGGCGGCCGCGAACCGGAAGACGTGGATCCGTCTATTTTTTATGGATTAGGCTTACAGTTAATGTCAAGACAGATTTCTTCAAAAACCTGATCATTTCTGTTATGAATCAACGAGATAACAAGCCTTCTGGGAGGGATGACTTCTTAGATCTTATTCTGAGCTGGAAGCTAAGCGAGAAGATAGTCGGTGATACTATACAAAATATGAAAACTGGTGGAAGTGAGAGAATATCGCTAAAAACTGACGATGACATACTAATAGAATGTTTTATTTTCTTTAACGCAGGCTTTGAAACATCAGCTACTATTTTGAGTTACACTCTTTATGAGTTGGCGAAGAATCAAGATATACAGAACAGACTGATAGAAGAAGTAGACGCGTATTTGCTTCGGCATGACAATACTCTTTGTTTCGACTGTGTAACTGAGTTTCCGTAGGTCTTTGGTCAGCAGTTGGTGAGGCAGCAGCATCTTTATCGTGTCCTCGGAGTGATATTTCGAAAGAACAAAGACACTACCTGATGGTCTTGTTGTGGAAAAAGGCATGCGAGTTTATATACCAGTATATTATTTGCACCACAACCCGAAGTACTTCCCAAAACCTGAAGAATTCCGTCCGGAAAGATTCTTTGGAAATGAGAAGCACCACGTTATCATTTACTTCATTTTCCATCCATACCTCACTCAATTCATCCATTGTGACTATGGTCTCAACAATTTTAAGAGTTCAAAAGACTTCTTTATAAAATTTTAATCTTTATCTTGCAATGCTACCGTTCTTATGTAAACAATGTGGCGACGACGAAATGAAAACACTGGTAAAACTATAGTTACTAGGAATATTTTGCAACTTTCTAAATAATCCCATTTAGTAATTTATTGTTATAAATTCTTATCTTACTAAAACAGTAAAAGTCAAGTGCTTTCTCATTTATAATTTTATTGATAGCATGATAGCCGAAAATATACGAAATGTTATGTCCTCATTTCCAAGTGATGCAATCACAGAGTTTGTTACAATCGAGGTGAGTATAGGACTCTAAGCCCCAAGGGGTTTCTAAACTATCACAAATCACAATAGACCTAGCATTAACATGCTCTCCAAGTTAAAGTAAATGTAGATTAACACAAAATAAAATGGAGGTTAATACAAATGTCATGATTATCATAGTGTAAAATTCAAAAAGAAAACAACTTCACACACTCTTTCTACAAATAAATTAATTCAATTAATTGATTTCTCAGACGTAATTTTTTTAAAGAGCAATTTATTCACGTATTAGTGGCAAATTCTTTGTGATACTCACAATTTCTTGACACAGTGATGCCGAGGTTTCCTATTGAGACAGGGTCGTAAAATAAAATTCACTCATAATTACAAGACAATGATGCAGCCAATCTTTTTTAACGACTAGCTAGTGTATCCGCTTGATAACATATGGATGACGTTTCGCCCGTCGGTTCAGTGATAATATTCGTAATATAAATAAAAGCCGAAACTCACATACACCTATGCATTCAGCTGTAAGTGCGAACGACGCGTAGTTGACTCCGATCGCTCAGCGAGACAACACGATGTTTCTTTACCTAACAATAACGGTACTCGCGCTCCTATACTATGTGATCACGAGAAAATACAACTACTGGAAGGACAGGAACGTAGCACATAAGAAACCGACTTTCTTATTAGGAAATTATGGAGACGTACTACTTCAGAAAAAAAACATGGCAGAGACAATTCAAGATTATTGTAAGCAATTCCCAAACGAGAAATTTATTGGAGCATTCCACGGTACACAGCCCGTACTGATTCCCACAGATCCAGAAATTATCAAACTGATTGTGACGAAGGATTTCGCTTATTTCAGTGGAAGGTTGATTTCTGAACACAGTGACAAAGAGCCTTTAGGTTTGAACCTTTTTGCTACCCATGGTGACAACTGGAGGGTGCTGCGGCAGAACATGAGCCCAATGTTCTCATCTGCTAAGTTGAAGAACATGTTTCACCTCATCGACAACTGTTCACACAGGTTTGAGGACATGTTGGATCGTGAAACTAAGATGTCAAAGGAGCTGGAAGTAAGATCCATTACTGCATGTTATACTATGGAGTGTGTTGGAGCTTGTGCTTTCGGCGTTGACACAAAAACGATGACGGAAGAAGAAGAAGACAATCCGTTTAGAAAAATTGCAAAATTCGTAAATCCGCCAAAGTTTGTGGCCGTGCTCTTTCATGTTCGTTTAATGTGGCCGACAATCTTTTACTTATTGGGAGGCAATATTGCTAACAAACCACTCAAGTTTTTCAGTAACCTGATTAATTCTGTAATGACTGGACGGGAATATAAACATTCTGGAAGGAATGACTTCGTGGACCTCGTGATGGGTTGGAAGACAAGCAAGCAAATAGTGGGTGATAGCATACAAAACATCAAAACCGGTGAAGTGAAAAAAATTACATTAGAAGCAACCGATGATTTGCTGATTGCTCAGTGTTTTGTTTTCTTCTCGGCTGGATTTGAAACATCATCAACCACTTTGAGTTACACTCTTTACGAACTCGCTAAACATAAAGAGATTCAAGACAGAGTATTGGCAGAAGTGGACGCATATTTAGTTCGTCACGGGAATAAGCTCAATTTTGACTGTATTTCGGAGTTGCCGTACCTGGATGCTGTTATAGACGAGGCTCTTCGCTATTACCCAGTTCTCGGCATGATCCCTCGTGAGCTAATGGAAGAATATACAATGCCTGGTGGTGCAAAGTTAGAGAAAGGCTTGCGAGTACATTTGCCGGTATACTATCTGCATCACAATCCGAAGTTTTACCCAGAACCAGAAGTGTTTCGTCCAGAAAGATTCCTGGGTGAGGAGAAGAAGAAAATCAATCCGTACGTTTACATGCCTTTTGGAGAAGGACCAAGACTTTGTATTGGTGAGTAATAGCACTATTTCTTATGTTGTTTTGTTATTGATGTACATATATAAACACCTGTTATTATAATATATCATAGTAAAAAAAATTATCCAAGACCCGGCCCAGTGCGCGTCGTCGGCCCATGGTTTGTGTTTTTAGGTAGTTGTAGGCGACATACTGCTTCGCTATTATTATGATTTTTTTATTTCTTATTATCATTGTCTTTGACACATTTGTGTGATGATTTTTGTTTGTTTCGCTGCTTCGAATTAAACCGTTAAAAGTAATGTCCATTATTCAACAATATCTTAACTTTTGTTGCTCAAGATTTTTGATCTTAAGATCACAGTGCAGTTGTTTGAAATAACTAGAAATACAATAATTAGATTATATGATATCTTTAAACCTGCTGCAAATAGTACATCTTCCATATCATCAATATGTTGGGTCATCAACTTGTGGGAAAAGCTAAGGCCAGTTTTTGAAGGTTGCAATTGACATTTTCGGTAGTAAAACTTTTAACCCAGAGTAGTTGTCTTGTAGCTTTTTATGTGTCTAACTTTTAGCCTGTGGATGAAGAGGCTTTTATCAACAGAACAAAGTGTTAGACTTGGAATCAGTCATGCTTGGTCTTGCAAAAGAAAATAATCGATATCTAATTCTACATAACTTTTGACAACATATCCCAGTGCTAGTAGCTGATTCTGTAACAAATACACACACACACACATCAAAAGTGTCTAGGGATCAACATATATTTTTGCAATAACTTTTCTCCTGATTGATATTAATTAAAATTTTCTTTAAGGATTCATCAAATAAAGTGTTTTCGTTTGTCACAGTAACGATAAACCAAGTCACCTTTGCATTAATAAAGAAATTTGCCATTTTCCTAATAAAGGGATTTTTGACATTTGAACCACTAACATTAAAGTTCGAAAAAAAGACTGAAATAACAGTTTTCTTTAAAATTTTATTGGGTAACTTAAACAATTAATAATCCGTGTTTCTACCGCGAACACTAACAACACAAGAACATCGGTTTGGCATACTCAAAATGAGTTCATCCAAATCACGCTGTGGAATGGCCGCCCATGTTCGTTGCAACAACAAAAAAAGGTCTTCTTGCGACTGGATACCCTCCATATTCGGCAGAGCTCTTCTCTGTAGCATATCCCATGCATGCTCAACCGGGTTCAAGTCTGGCGACTGAGCAGGCCAGGGCAGGACATTGATGTTAGCTGCGGCGAGAGTCTGTCTTACAACTCTTGCGGTGTGCGGTCGTGCATTATCATGCATTAACTGAAATAAGGGACCGATTTGCACTTGTAGAGGAACGATGGCGTCTGATACAATCGTCTCAGCATAAATTTGAGCGTTGAGGTTGCCTCTGATCCAAATCAACTCAGTTCTTCCGCCGATCCAAATACCCGCCCATACCATGATGGTTCCACCACTATAAGGATGGACTTCCTGGCAGGATTTTAATCGCTGTTGGCGTCCAGGGGTTCTCCAGTGTCGTATACGTCTTGTATCCGGTCTCATACCAAAACGAGACTCATCAGAAAAGCACACGAAACGCCATTGTTCTTCTGCCCAATTTCTGTGTTCAAGAGCCCATTGATATCGAATCCTACGATTGTGCATTGCTATAGGTGGTACCCGTAGCGGTCTTCGGGAATGAAGGTTCACTTCATGCAAGCGGTTTCTGACTGTTTGGTCGCTAATTAAGTTCCCTGAAGAGTGATGAAGCCTCACGGCTAACATCATGGCGGTTATTGTTGGAGCTCTTCGAGTTAAGATTTGAATGTATCGGTCTTGTCTCCGTGTGGTGCAGCGATACCGTCCTCCATGGCACTCAGCCACGGTACCAGTGCTTCGGTAACGTGTCCAAAGTCGACTGATAACACTCTGACTTGTATTCAGAGCTAAAGCCACAGTACGTTGCCGGGAACCAGCTTCTATCATTCCCACGGCTCTGAGCATTTCTTCCCTGCTTAAATGACGTCGCCGCTCCATAATAACGTTGGTTTTAATCAGTAGTAGGGAAACAGTAGCACTAATAATGTCTTCAATGCGTTGTATGTTTTTATAGGGAAAATATTGACAGCTGATTTTCATCTTTTACTCGAATTTGATTCACAGTTCCTGATTCAAATTATGAAATGCACCAAAAAAGGTCTATATAAATTTATAAAATCATAAATTTATTACAAAGCCACATCTCAATCTCAAGAAATCCGCATAAAAATGCTTGATCCCTAGACACTTTTGATGTGTGTAATTATACAACCAATAGATGAAATTATAGCTAGCTATGATAATATTAGTCAATCGTAAAACAGTACCATCCCACAAGACAATGAGTAATTTGATGGTCGCATGATGTGTGGTTTAGTTCTTTGTGACTGCTCACCGTTTTCCTATTTTCTCTTATACTACAACTCTAAGCAATTAAGTGGATTATGTTATTATTTGTTTGAATTGTAAAAGTAAATGAACGATATTCAGCTTTAGTTGTTGTCACTTTAATGTATGTTGATCTCAAAGTTCGTTACTTTACAATAGGTAATAAATTATTGTCAAAATTACCGAAAATAAGAAAAAGGAGGAACATAATAAACGGAGGAACATTGCACTCGTAGTTTTTCGTAGTTTTGTTTTATGAATTGTTCTTATGACATTCAAAAGTGCCAGTAATGGTTTAATTGAAATAAATGCTTTGAGTTTGAGTGAGTTTGAGTTATAATGAAACATCACGCATGTACCTAATTCCCAAATTATTATGAAAAATCTTGAAGGTCCAAACTAACAAAGTAATAAACTGAACACATAATTAAAATGTCGTCATAATCCAACAATTGGACTCTCAACTTCAACAGGTTTACACACACACACAAGTAGATAAACGATACACTTAAACGTAGAGGTAATATCGTCATAATCAACAACACAGATACTCAAATAAAATCGAAAAACACGTTTGGAACTTAGTCTACTCTGGTTGCTCAGAGAAACAACACGATGATTCTGTATCTACTAGTGACGACAGTTCTGTTATTCTACTATGTGATCACGCGGAAATATAACTACTGGAAAGACAGGAACGTACCCCACACCAAGCCTACGTTCTTTTTGGGAAATTATGGAGACCTGATCCTGCAGAAGAAATCGTTCGGAGAAACAATTCAAGATCGCTGCAATGAATTCCCTAATGAAAAATTTATTGGAGTGTTCTTTGGTACAGAGCCGGTACTGATTCCCAAAGATCCTGAAATCATCAAGCTGATCGTGACGAAGGACTTCTACTATTTTCATGGAAGAGAATTATCGGTTCACCAACACAAGGAACCACTAGCGGTGAACCTATTCGCTACATTTGGCGACAGTTGGAGAGTCTTACGACAGAACTTGACTCCGCTATTCTCGTCTGCAAAGATGAAGAATATGTTCCATCTTATTGAGAAATGTTCGTACGTGTTCGAGACACTGCTGGATCGTGAAACTAATATTTCAGAGGATCTCGAAGTCAGGTCGTTGACCTCAAGATATACAATGGAATGTATTGGAGCCTGCGCTTTTGGCGTAGACACAAAAACAATGACGGAAGAAATAAAAGAGAATCCTTTCAAAAAAATGACAGACTTCCTGGATCCACCTGTATATGTGGTTTGGATGAGAATAATACGCTCACTTTGGCCAACTATCTTTTACATGTTTGGATTCAAGATGATGAAAAAGCAATTAAAATTCTTCGGGGATCTGATTACCTCTGTAATGTCCGCAAGGGAATACAAATCATCTGGAAGACATGATTTCGTGGATCTTCTCATGGGTTGGAAGCAAAGTCATCAAATAGTAGGTGATAGTATAAAGAATATTAAAACAGGTGAAAACAAAAAAGTGACGTTAGAAGCCAATGATGCTCTATTAGTGGCTCAGTGTTTTGTTTTCTTTGCTGCTGGTTTTGAAACATCGTCAACCACTTTGAGTTACACTCTTTATGAACTCGCAAAGAACGATGAAATTCAAAACAAAGTGTTGCAAGAAGTAGATGCGTATTTAGCTCGTCACAAGAATGTGCTCAATTACGATTGTCTTTCGGAATTGCCATACTTGGAAGCTGTTGTGGACGAGACTCTTCGTTTTTATCCCGTTCTTGGTATGATTCCACGCGAGGTGATGGAAGAATACACAATGCCTGGCGGAGCAAAGTTAACTAAAGGCTTGAGAGTACATTTGCCGGTGTTTTATCTGCATCACAATCCTGAGTTCTATCCAGAACCTGAAGTGTTTCGTCCAGAAAGATTCTTGGGTGAGGAGAAGAAGAACATCAATCCGTATGTGTACCTGCCTTTTGGAGAAGGACCAAGAACTTGCATTGGTGAGTTATATTTTGGCCGCGTTTAGAAATACAGATTTACGAAAAGAAATACACGGGAAATTCTTGGTTGCGTTTTTATACTGTTAAAAAACACTGTGATGTAATGATCAAACCGGACTATTTTATAAACACCGCTAGTTGCGTTCCAAAGAACTGTATTATCCAATGGTAGATACTACATTAGTTCTTCCAGTTTTTGTTTTAGAATTTTTTCATAAGCTCTCATTGAATATGATTACAAACAACATCACTTAAAATAAAACAGTATAAAAATTAACTTCCCGACGCCGACGTAACAAACTTTCTAGTTAACCTGTGTAAAATTTTGAGAGCGTTTTAAAAGCCCCGTGGCTCCGTAACGAGAGAAGACATTAATACTGACGGGGTTAACTCACGATACAGGACTTATTTATGAAGTAACTACACCTGTAATGAACTGTTATTATTTATTTTACGTAAACACGTACTTTTTTCTCTTTCTTTTGGAGAAAGATTGTAATTAAATGATGCCACATTAGTTATAAAGCTTTTCATCTATGTATCAGCACTTGTTTCTTATAAGTCATGTTGTATCTAGTAGGTTCTGAATCTTTTCAACGTATGAACAACTGTAGGTTAAAGACGAACAAAGGTCCAAGATTATAGATGAAGAAAAATTTTAGTTATAGACAGAGAAGAATTTAGGGAAATAGACAAAGAAGAATCTAGGGTTATAGACGACGAAGAAACTAAGGATGTAGATGAAGACAAATCTATGATAGACGACGAAGAAACTAAGGATGTAGATGAAGACAAATCTATGGTTATAAACGAAAATAAAGAAATCGTCATAGCAGACACGTGAAATGAAAAGACCTAGGCTCTTTAAGCTTTGGTTTTCATTAATACTATAGTAGTTGTCACCAGTCACAATATGCCCTTTAGTGAAGCTCTAAGAGCAATACACTAAGAATTTCCAAAACTAAAAATATTTGTTTGTTCTTTGGTTCTTAGAATGTATCATAGTTTGCTTAGAACTACAGTATTCTAGTGACGTTAATTAATTATATCAAAGTCCAGGTTAACCACTTTTTGTAAGAGTTACTAACATTCATCAGGTCAAAGTCTAAAAAGTCTGTATGTGTTTATACAGACTTTTTAGATTTTCCTCATCAGATATTTCTGATAAAAAGGCAATTCTTTGTTAGATACAAAATTAGATGGTGTGGTTGGCAATAATTGCGTTTGGTCTGACTTCGAACCATGACCAGAACCGGTTAGGTGTTTAAATTATTTTGTGACCAAGGGTTTCTTTAAAGAACTTTAATTTGACTTATCCATAACAAGAAAGTTAATCATGTTAGACAAATACAATTAATAACATTGATAAAGTCATTCTTGTTCAAAATAAAAATGTTGTTTATCCTTTATATAAGATAACATTGCTAGCAGGAAAATATAAAATGTATAAAACAGGTGTTTTCGTTTCGTACATGTATTTCTATTTTTGTATTTTTGTATTGCTTTGTCAACAAGATAAGATAAAGTTGAAAACATACTCGATCATTATTTTTATTTTGTCCGAGAATAAAATAACAAAGTTATAACTGAACATAATATGTACTGTCTATTTGCAAGTAATGTTTATGAAGTAAATATTACAACTTTATCACCCACATTATAATTACTGCTAATACAAAAAAGTATTAGAATAATTAATATCAGTAACCTTAAAAGCAGGCATGCGCAAAATTCAAAGTACCAAACGTAGGTGCTAAATACTCGCACAGCAACAGTGCGGTTAGTAAACTCAAACGGCGTAGTGAAACCACACGATGCCGATGCCGCGATGTTTCTCTATTTCATAGTTACCTACGTTACTGTTACTTCTTTACTATTTAATCATTCGAAAATATGGCTACCGACGGATTCTAAAGGGTAATAAATAATTGACACAATGACCGAACTTAAGGCAAAGATGTAGCGTAGACAGACTTGGTCATGCTTACAAAAGGTTGGTTAAAATAGATGTCTATTGAAAAATGTGTTTTATAAAAATTATTTTAAAATAGTTCTTGAAGGTCTAAACTAACAAAGCGATAAAATGAACAGATAATTTAAATTACACAATCTAATCAAATTTAACAAGTTCACACACAATTATTGCAAGTAGGTAAATGATACACTTAACTAAAGCGGTAATATCCTCATAGTCAATAACAAAAGTACATAATTAAAAGCGAACATCACGTTAGAAAGTTAGTCCACTCAAGTCGCTCAGACAAATAACACGATGTTTCTGTATCTACTTGTGACGGTAATTCTGTTGTTCTACTATGTGATCACCCGGAAATATAACTACTGGAAATATGCCTACTGACTGGAATGTATCGTACGTTGCGAGGCGCATTGATCCTCTTTGCTACTTAAAATTATGTTGACAGTAGGAGACTTATCCAACAGAATATATATGTATATTCACATCTGTGAAGATGAAGTTCAGATTGTGCTAGATCTGGAAACCAAAATTATTGAAAACCAAAAAGTTTTCTCAATTAACACAAAAAGTTTGACGGAAAAAGAAGACATCAACCATTTTTGGAGAAGAATTCATTGCTCAAACCCGAATAACTGTTACTTACGAATTATAGCGATTTGGGGAAATAAAAACCAATTAGGTTTTTTTATTTAACTTGATTACTTCCGTGAAGACAAAAAAGCATTTTAAACGAACATGTCTTAAAATAAACCATAAACCCTTTTATACAAAAATCTGAAAAAACACTAGAAGTTACTTGTAGATCTATTTTTCCTTGTTTTGTTTGCGTAAATCATCGGCTAAAAGACCGGTTTTCCGCCGCGTCTATTATTTGTTAACACAATCGCTCACGAAACGAGTTCTTTGAAGGTCAAGTTCACATCAATGAGGTCAACTACCGTGACGACTTGATCGGTTTTTATAACTATGATTGGGTGGTTTTTAGTCAGTAGAAGTCTGACACTACCGCTCTGTCCAGAGCGGGAGGTGTCATTTGATGATTTCCCACCCGCCAAAAAAAAAGGATCTCAGCGAAGGCGTTCTGTGGTTTGAGTATATTTTTTTTTTTATGGAAATCGTTTTTTATTTCACAAAGTTGATAAATGTTTTGGCGATTCTCAAGGAAGTATGTTGGGCTCATTTCTGTTTTTTCTTGCATTCTAGTGATTATCGGTTGTCATGGGCCGGTTTTCTTTGTTAGCATCCTTGTTGGTTAGGCAACTTTAATCATGATATGAGTTGTTTGATCTCTATAGCTTGTGCCGATATTTAAAGGTAACAAATTATATCCTTGTGCTATCGTGTACCTGTTTATTTGGCCAGCTCTTAGCCATAGCTCGTTTATCAAAGTGATAACAAGTGAATTTAATTCTGATAACATGTTATCAGGCTTCAGACAGCCCACATGTGTGCGCTATTATCAGAGGATAATATTGTTATATAAATATTACGACAATCATGTCGATTAAAAAAAAAAATTTAACTGATCAAAATTTCGATAATCTGTCAGACGGACTCATAAGATCTACGTGTTTTTTGTTTTATCAAATTAATAAAAATTGACTAAAATAAAACGTGTGAAAGACACGAGCGAGCGAGCGAGCGAGTGGGGGCTTGTTACGTCACTTTGTGGGTAAAAAGTACTAACCTTGTGACGTCACACGACTTTTCGAAGCACTGTATCGTTATCAACCAGCGTCGGGCACTAGCTGCTCGGCAGTTTGCTGAACTCGACCTATTTGGCGCTGCCGAGAGACACACAATTTTATCTCTTTTTTGTTTCCTGTTTAGTTGCTAGTTTTGGTATATTTTTTGTTGTGTGTACTTATGGTATGTGCCAAATAAATATGTTTTCTTTCTTTCTTTTCTTTCATCTATTGTTTACGTGAAAAAAGAAAAAAATATGTGTCCATTACTTATTGAAAATCTATCTGACGGACTGATTCGATTATTTTGGTGAATTACCCTATTCTCTTGTCCTTTTCTCAATTCATATGCGATTGGCGCAGCAAGTCTTCTTCTTCTAAACTTCACTGTTACTCGTCATTTCGAGGACATCTGATCTCTTTTTTTGTCATATCATCCTTCACACAGTCCATCCATCGTTTCTTTGGTCTTTATCTACTCTGCTCTCTTTCTCTTCCTTCCTTTGCACATCCTTTACTGTATCATTTGAACAGGTGTATTCCAATAGAGTAGAATGCCGTAGAATGTTTCTTGTTACGTATATTTTGTGGTCTTTCCTTCGGGAGACTATAATAATCCACATCAAACAATTACGTGAATAAAAAATACGTGTCCAATATTTTTTGGAAATCTATCTGAAAGACTAATAGACAGTGACGGTTTACTGACTTGAAAAAATATAATTCTAATTAGTCCGTCTTTTAGATTATCGAAAAATATTGGATACGTATTTTTTGTTTTATCAAATCAATATAAATTGACGAAGATACAACGCGTCAAAGATTTGAGTGGGGGATTATGACGTCACTCACAGATTGATACAGTGATTCAAGAGGAAGGTTATAAGTATAATACATGCATAATATATTATACTTATAACCTTCTTCTTTGACGCGTTGTGTCAAAGATTTGAGTGGGGGATTATGACGTCACTCACCGGTAAATAATGTTATACTAACGTCTTGAAAAAACACGTCACACGAGTTTTCAAAGCACTGTATCGTCTTCATTAGTCTTCAGACGGAATAATTAGTTTTTTTTTGTTTATTACCCTGTTGGCATTAACCGGGCACATGCGTGACTACTACTGAGAAATTCCAGTTGGAAAACCCATTAGTATTTGACAGACCCGGGAATCGCACCCAGGACCTCATGCTCAGCAGTCGCGCATACGACCACCACACCAATGAGGCAGTCAATCAGTCACTCACCAAATGACATAATTCAATTACTTATTGCTTTATTTTTTGTTAACAGGAATGCGTTTCGCGAAGATGCAGATGCTGGCTGGTCTCATCACTATGTTGAAGAAATACCGATTGGAGCTGGCTGATGGTATGCCGACGAAGCTGACCTTCAAAGCTCAATCGTTCATCACTCACCCCGTCGGAGGCATCCGACTTAAGTTTATCGAGAGGGAGGGATGGGAGAAGAGAGTGTTTGTGAAGTGAGGCAGTTGTTATAGGAGTACATGGATCTATTGGTGCGTGGTCTTGCTTGGAGCAAACGTTGCCATCTTTTATATCTATCTAATCGTACCAGCGCCAACAGAGCCATGCAAAACTGTAAACGGCCTTTAGTAGCGACTCGACCAGTGACTACGATAATACGGTCTTTTTAATATTTAAGTTAACTGGTGTGAAATATTTAATTTAAATTGTTTACAGTTTTGCTCTCGCTGAATTTCGACCATTATCAAATTAACTATTTCGTACAGAGATTGCAATGTAAATTTGAAATTTAAAAATTGGTCATGAGTAAAACCAAACAAGTAAAAAATATATGTTTCTACATAGATTACTGTGATTCTTGTACAGCAATTCTGAATAAATTAAACGAATCATTAACGAAACCCCATGATAACTCCAGCCCTACCATATTAGGACATACTTTTAACTATGTAAAAAGTGATATTTTCGTAATTAATTGTTTATTATTAACTAAATGAAGGACTCTAATAACTCTTAATAATACAATTTAATAATACTTCTTGTATTAATCTTAAAAAAAAAAATTTTAATTAACTGTATTATTTTCCAATTTACCTTGTGTATTGTAATTGATTAATAACTTGTCATTTACCGTTACAAAAATTAAGGTACATGTGGCTGCGATTTAATTATTATTTGTTTAATGGAAAATGTTTGATAAAGAAAGGTACACCGGGCTATAGATTTGGTATTGAAATAATGATGAAAAGTAAAGACATTTTTATTATGTACCAAATTAAAATTTTACATACCTAGTTCTAAATAAAAAAATATATTTTAACCAATGACATGTGAGTTATACTATTATTTAGGTAAAAACGTATACTATTTTTATGTTAATTATATATTTCTACGATTTAATCTTTGAGTTTTTCTATTGTTGTCCCCTACATACACTGTAAAATGTTGACGATTACGTTTCTGCTGTTCACACAAATACTTCAGTGATGGGCAATTTCAGATGCTTTAGATAACGACATGTTGTTCATACTAAGTGAAAATTATGACCACTGTGAGCATGTAATAATGTTCATATCGTTTATAAATAAAGGGTGTAATAATACCCTTAACGAAGCCGAAAGTTCTCCCCATGGCTGCCATAATTTTTTTTCAAGAGCATTCCTGGACACCCCCTAGTTACGGAAAATTGGGGAATAAGGTTCCATTTTTTATTTTATTTTAAATCCTACTTTTTCAGGTTGTAACTTAATTTAAATTACCTCCATGACCCGTTTACTATTCAAAGCATCCACTAGCACAATGTTACATTGAGTGCTATATTAAGTTTTAAAATGTAATTTTTCATCCCAAAAAATAAAGTTTTTCGCAGCAATAAATAAAAAACTAGGCTTTCGGGACCGGGACCGCGGTCCAGGATTCCACCTAAAAAATAATAAAAATTTGGTTCATCATCATCATCATCAGCCATAAGACGTCCACTGCTGGACAAAGGCCTCCCCCATAGAACGCCATAACGAACGGTAACCTGACGTTTGCATCCAACGGTTGCCTGCGATTCGCGAATTTATTAATTAATTAATTAATTTATTTATTTACCCAAATACTCAAAACAAACTCCAAATTAATTAAATTGATATAAATGATAAGATCAATGTAACTGGCAATGATAATGTACTCGAAACGTACAGCTCAACTGTCTTATGCACATGAAACAAACTCTAACTTTTAGGGAGCGAATACAAATTCACTATTGTTTTTGATTTCCTTCATTTCGTTCAAAATCTGTCGACAACCACTACCACGAACGCACACGCGCGCGCGTTTGCATATGATTTAAATAAAAAGGAATAAGTAGGTATACAGTTCCTAATAATAACATCATGTTTAACTCCAGTTACACGAGACTCATTTATTATATTATTGATATTTTTTCCTCATCTCAACACACCTCTCAATATGGATAAACATTGTGAGGGAACAATATTCAACAACCAAAAAATTGAATACCTACATGTCAAATCCAATTTTTATTACAAACGTGGCCCTACACTAGGAATTTTTCCTGTGTCGTAGGCAGTGTCGTATGTGCATTTACAAACATTAATTTTTAACTCAAACCCAGACCCGAAACAACTATCTGTAGGTCATACAAATATTTGTTGCGTGCGGGAATCAAACCTGCGCAGCAGTCAAATCGCTCCGCCACTGCACCAAACATGTCGTGGAAATGAAGTCTCTCTCTACATTTAGTATAACCCTTTCCCTCCTTACGGTACTTAAAAGTACCTCCACATTTTTCGTCTAATAACTTAAGTACGAAAACACGTTATGTTAACTACAACTGACGATCCTTTAGAGTATCGTTTCCGTAACCCAATCACAGAGCGTTATTTGAATTACCGCGTGATGTTGCCAAAGAATTTGAACATCGAGTTACAACCTAACGAACATTTTGTCACTTCGCTGTGCGGTGTAATTGAAAAATATTTTTTATTAGAATATCCTAAGCAAGTGCTATTTTTTTTAACATTTACGTTCACCGACTACATTTCTAAAAACTGTTATAATGTATTATCATTATATTTTATATGAATATTTGATAAAAACCGATGTGGACCTAAAAGTACCGTCAGGTGACTTTAGTCTCAAAAATTATTGGTTTTTATAATACACATACTTTATGAAGTGGGTATTTGTTTTATCATAAACGAATTTATTTTTAATTTATTATTGTTCTGACCTATTTTCTCATTGTTTTGGCAATTGAGGTGGATATTGTAAGCAATACTGCTCTAATTAAAGCCCTATTATTAGAAGAGCTTCCGGACGGCGACGAAGAGTCTGATGCAGGTGTGTCCGATGATGAAGTAGAAATTCTTCAACTTCCCTCACCAAGAGGCTTCGATGAGGTTTTTGAAAGAGGTCTAGAGAGTGTTTTTGACGAAGTCATTATATGTATTGGAGTGCCCTATAAATCAGGTACCCACATCTCCAATACCTGGATCTAGTATTCGTACTGACCTAGATCTTTGATCTCTGTCTTCACACAGAACTAACCAGCGATTACCCGAACCAAACCGTAAATGGAAAAAGAGGGACAATACACAGATTTACCGGAATACATTGCAGATACTGAAGTAGAAGACTGTTTTGCTCACTGTACAACACCGACTGATATATTTATATAGTATTGATTGGAGACATTATTGGCGATATTTTAAACCGAAGTAACCATTAAGCTATCCAGAAAGGCAAGGTATTGAACCTAAAAAGGTGGAACTCCTAACATTTATAGGTATGATTGTTTTTATGGTCGCCTGGCTTGGAGAGACAGCTGAGGGCGTAGATACAGGTGATCGTTTGGGTGCCCTTTACTGTATAGATTGCAAATCTTCAAAATGGTGGTACAGGTAGTTTTGGGGTCTTCTGGGCATCGCGTTTGTCAATTTATATGTCATTCATGAACTTATAATGGAACAGACTACCGTAAGATTTTCGACACTCTGAGACTCAAGGTTTGATGACAATGAATATATAAAATAAAACACATAAATATAACTTTAAACTAAATATTTAAATACCTTCATAGCAAATAATACGGCTATCTTACTGATACTATTTTAAACTAATATTATTTATTTTGTTATTCTATTAAAAAGACGCCTTCATCCTCTCTACTATAAAAAATTAACTTTGCTGTGCCCGACAGGGTCCATAATTGATTCTATGTTTTAACATACCAACTGTTATATGTACACATTATGGAATGCAATAAAATATTGAGTATTGAGTATTGAAAGATGCTGGTCAGAAAAGTAAGACTTCTAATGATAATACTGCGACAGGCGGCCCTTCCAAAAGGCGCAAATCTGACTATTTCACTATAAAAGACGTACGCTAGGGTAACAGAGGCATCCATTGGCCTACGTGCCTAGAAAAAAAGGGAAGGTGTGAGGTTTGTAGTTTCAAGAAGATTCAGTCGAAACCTCATAGCAAATGTTCGCATTACAACGTGTTTTGTGTTTAAATGAAATGAAAAATTGTTTTGTTGAATACCACGAGGTTAACATTGTGATTACACGAAATTCCTGACGGTACTTTAAAGTCTAGGTCTTGGAAAAATCTAAAAAAAATCTGTGCGTTTATTATTACCTACCTTATTATGATAATAAAGTTCAAAAGCGGATATTCGTTAAAAATCACTATCCGGGGGGAAAGGGATAATTACGCTTATGATTTGGTATGGACGACTGTTGGGATAATAAAATTATGCTATACTGTTTGATAATATAATTATATTCAATAGCTGCCCATTAGACCAAAATATATTTTATGAAACGATTGGTTGTCTGACCTTCAGAAACCAGTTACTAAGGAGCCCCTTGGTAAGACGGATTTGTATCGACCGGCAATTATTAAAAAAATATATTTAACTTAAGAGGCAGTGGGCAGGGCACATTGCTCATAGAACGGATGTGGCTGATGGTGCTGAAAAGTTCTGGAATGGCGACCGCGAACCAGAAGACGTTGCGTAGGAAGGCTTCGCACTAGGTGGACCGATGACCTGTTGAAGGTTGCGGGGACCCGCTGGATGCGAGACGCACGGGACTAGTCAATGTGGCGACATCTTGGGAGGCCTATTTCCAGTAGAGGACGTCTTTTGGCTGAAATTATGATTTAAAAAGGAAATAAACTTAATAACCTTCCTTTTGTGCTTCGCCGCAGTCGGGTAAAAATTGGCTCGCCCCTTTTACATGGGACTTTAACATATCTGACGAAGTGTGGTATACTATTAGGTACCTACATCTCTGCCTAACCCTTCGGGGATTATAGGGTAGGCGTGAAGTTATGTTTAACTTTAGTATCAATTAAGCGCTCAGTAATAAGCATTCAATCTTTATATAATTTTTTACAATTACTTTCTACCAATACAAAATAATGGTGAAGGTATAAAATGTGCGTAAAAGGAAATCCATTAAAATTCATCTGTCTGTCTTGGGGCCAGCGACAGGTTGATATGTGTTGGCCACAGGATTTTCTTTCGAATACTTTCTTGTCTTTAGTTGTTTAGGACACCATAGAATGTCATAAAGTCACGTCTTTTACCAATAAATTTTATCCCGTCCACGTTTGTACATCTATTCAAACACGCTCTACGCACTTTTTTAAGACAAATTGCTAGACATTCTGGTAGTTTTTGTTTGTGTTTTTGTATGATTGTCGGACCTTGAAATATTTATCCACTTGTAAGTGTAAATTCAAGCATAGGTATTTTGATTTAAAAAAAATGGTCAATTGCGAGTCGGACTTGAGCACGCAGGGTTCCGTACCTTCACTACTTATTATAAAACAAAGTCCTCCGCCGCGTCTGTCTGTCTGTCTGTTCGCGATAAACTCAAAAACCACTGCATCTATTTTGTGCCATTTTCACCAAGGGATAGAGTGGTTATCGAGGAAGGTTTTAGTACATATTTTTATCGGAATTCCACCCCTAAGGGAGTTAAATAGGGGATGAAAGTTTGTTGGGATTTTTTCGACAAACACGCAGGCGAAGCTGCGGTAAAAGCTAGTTATCTATAAAAATCATTTTTGGTGTATTGGAACCCCCCATAAATATTTATTTTATTTTGTTTTTAATATGTATTTATTGTTATAGCGGCAACGGGAACACATAATTTGTGAAAATTTCAACTGTCTAGCCATCGCGGTTCTTGAGATACAGCCTGGTGACAGACAGGCGAACGGACAGTGAATTGGGTACAGAACCCTAAAAAAGTGGTTTCTAACTTAGTCGTTTAGATACCTTCAAGATATTGGTACATAACAGTAGCCAAGGGGCTTTTGCTCAGCAATGGAACAGCATGGGCAGATAACATGTCACTGACACGATAGAGCCATGGCTCATCAATGAAATTAATAAACAGAAACATTTTTTGAGCTCATTAAGTTACATTTTTATTACATAATACTTTACACGTTACAATTATATACATGAGTACAGCCATTGAATTTATAATAAGTACAATTAAATGATTTTACCGACTTCTTTGAATATATCTCTATTTATAATCTCAAAAAACTTACACATTACCCGTGTGTAAGAAGTTTCGTATGACAAAACTGTCAAAACCTTTACTAAGTGATAGCCTAAGTAATCATTAAAGCTCTCTGAGTGCGGCAGTAATTAATACTCAACTAAAACCCCCCAGGGTTTTAGTTGAGTATTATTGGTAATATAGCCAATTACTTATAAACTAATAATCTAACTATAGAGTAAGAAAAATAGAGCGTCCTAGAGAAGTGTAGAACTCCATCTCTGTTTCACACTAAAGTAGTACTCGCGTAGTTCCAGGTCAATTCCTTACTTCGCCAAAACTCTCTTCTCCCATCCGTCTCTCTCGATGAACTTGAGCTTGATGCCATCTACCGGGTGAGTGATGCCTGTCAGAGGCTTGAAGGTCAGCTTTGTTGGCATGCCATCAGCAAGCTCCAGACGGTACTTCTTCAACATAGTGATGAGACCAGTCATCATCTGCATTTTCGCAAATCGCATACCTAGAAAGAAACAAAAAAGATACACTATTAATTTTGAGACATCTAAAATTACCGGTAACTGAGTCAGTGAACTTGTTTCTGCCGCAAAACAGTGACATTCTATCACCGATAATGATGATGAAGAAGGCCATACAATTTATTACCATTCAAATTTGTTAAAAAATTATCTAGAAAACCAAAGGCTCTAAAACCTTTTGCCATCTCTTGTCCAGACCCTAATGAGGGCAGACAAGTAATCAATTTAGCAGAGGCAAAGGATGCGTGGAACGATTTTCGTGACGTTTCGTTATTTAGGTACAATTTAACAAATGTTTGTAATATGAATCGATTTAGTCGAGTTTGATTGTTTTTTGTTTCATATCAGCCCCAAAATAGCATCGAAGTCGTAACCAACATGATAAGACAACCACATTTTTCATTTAACATGATAACATGTTAAGTGTAGGTACTTGTGATTAGTTTAATAGTATATCCCCAGTACGCTAGTGAAATTAAAAACATGCTTTAAAATAGTACTCACCAATGCAAAGTCTTGGTCCTTCTCCAAAAGGCAGGTAAACGTACGGATTAATTTTCTTCTTCTCCTCACCCAGGAATCTTTCTGGACGAAACACTTCAGGTTCCGGGTAAAATTCCGCATGATGATGTAGGTAATACACCGGTATGTTAACTCGCATGTTTTTATCTAACTTAACGCCGTTAGGCATTGTGTAGTCTTCCATCAGCTCCCGAGGAAGCATGCCAAGAACTGGGTAATAGCGGAGGGCCTCGTCTATAACAGCATCCAGGTACGGTAACTCCGATATACAGTCGAAATTGAGCTTATTCTCATGACGAACTAAATATGCGTCCACTTCCTCCAACACTCTGTCTTGAATCTCTTTATGTTTTGCAAGTTCATACAGTGTGTAACCCAAAGTGGTTGAAGATGTTTCAAAGCCAGCAGCAAAGAAAATAAAACATTGAGCAACTAACAGATCGTCAGTAGCTTCTAATGTTATTTTTCTTATTTCACCAGTCTTGCTATTCTGTAAGCTCTCACCCTCTATTTTCTTGCTTGTTTTCCAACCCATCACGAGGTCCACGAAGTCATTCCTTCCAGAATGTTTATATTCCCGTCGGGACATGACAGAAGTAATCAGGTCATGGAAAAACTGAAATTGTTTTTTCAGTAGCCTACCGCCGAATAAGTAAAATATTGATGGCCACATACTGCGTAATTCTCGCAAGAAGACCCCAACTTTGGGAGGATCTGCAAATTCGGCAACTTTTCTGAAAGGATTTTCTTTATCATCTTCCGCCATCGTATTTGTGTCTACTCCGAAAGCGCAAGCTCCAATACATTCCATAGTATATCTTGCAGTCAATAACCTGACTTCTAGCTCGTTTGAAATTCTAGTTTCACGGTCCAACATGTCCTCGAACCTGTGTGAACAGTTGTTGATGAGATGAAACATATTCTTCATCTTCGCAGAAGAGAACAACGGACTCATATTCTGACGCAGCACCTTCCAACTGTCGCCATAGGTACCGAAGAGGTTCAAAGCTGCTGGCTCTTTATGGCTGTGCTCAGACAGGAATCTTCCGTGGAAACTGGCGAAGTCTTTCGTCAAAATCAGTTTGAGAATTTCTGGATCTTTGGGTATCAGAACGGGTTCTGTTCCATGGAATGCTCCAATGAATTTCTCGTTTGGGAATTCATAACAATAATCTTGAAGTGTCTCTCCGATGGATTTTTTCTGCAGAAGTATATCTCCATAATTTCCCAATAAGAAGGTAGGTTTCTTGTGTGCTACGTTCCTGTCCTTCCAGTAATTATATTTCCGCGTGATCACATAGTACAGGATTGATAGTATCGTTATTATTAGATAGAGAAACATCGTGTTGATTCACTGAGCGATCCGTTTCGACTAAGCGTTTATCGTACTGACAGCTGAATGTATTGCCAGGTCCGAATTTTGGCTTTGTATTTATATCACGACTGATTGCGAATGATGTCATAATATCGTGATTATCTTTGATTATTTTGTGCACCTAGTAGACTATATTTTGTTACAAAATTTTAGTTTAAATGAGTTTACTACTAAAACTCCTTTTAAATAATGACTTGACAATAACAAAGTTTAGTTATATTTAGATTATTACGAAACTGTTTATGTATTTTCTATCTTTTTTTTCATTGTTTGATTAAATGTATACAGTTTTCGCAAACTTAATAAAACCTGATAGGTAAGCCATGGAACTGCTGTAGAAGACTTGAGACTGATACTATTACGTATTCTACTTATCACAATTAAATTGCATCACTTGTGGCTCGTAGAGATGACTTTGCAAATCGCGTCGATCGGCGTATTAACTATGCGTCATGGGGGCTTCTGTTACAACTTCAAACGCAGTCATTTCATTATGTGTAGCCCAGCTGTTACCAGCTGTTATCATTTGCGTGTTGTTTTAGTTTGTTGGCCAATTTGGTAGTCAGGTGACATTTTATTGGCCATAGCAAAGATACCCTAGATGTAGATCTAATTCACAAAACGACGTAAATTGGACACTCCAAGCAAATAGGTATTGACAGTTTAGCAGTGTGACCAAACACACGAGGTCCAAGCGAGTGAAAATAAACAACAACGTATAAATTATTCATGTCGGTACTGAATATTTACTTTGTAAATTACTGACACTACGATTTTACAATTGCTAGGTCAGTTATCAATGTTAGCATTCGCTGGTGAATATCTGAATTAAGTAAATTATGGAATCAAGTTTAAAAATATCACCATCGGAGTTGGTGAATGTCCTCAAACACCGCACCATCTTAACATTCACTAATGGGCATTATCATTTCATGGAATCCGGCAAAACATCAGTGTTTTCACAAAAAAATAATATCAAGATAACAAAAAATATTAAAATCCCCTAAGAATAAAAGCACATTTCAATATAAAAAACACGCGTCCTAGTTTCATAATAAAATACGTTTTGTATCAGAATGATTTCCTTCAGATAATATAATAGCTTGGCGTTCCCGGGGGACGAGAACGAAGGAAAATAACTGAGCATCAAGGATATGTGTTTTATTTTTATTTTGGAGTATTTCCAGTATTGCGGCATTAGTGAACGATATTGCGTGTAATACAGTTTTGTAGACAATGATTGGATAGAAAAAGAGGGCCTATTTAACCAAAAGGTTGAGTGGTTGAGAATGTCTAGTCCGCCTATGTCTATTTGTAGGTGCTCATCATAACCTGCTTAGCATTTTACCAACTATGTTGCGGTCGGCTTCCAGTCTAACCGGATGCAGTTGAATACCACTATTTTACATGAAGCGACGGCTTATCTGACTGCCACAACCCAGCTAGTACAGGATAATATTTTGTTTTGACTCTTTGTTAAAACTGGTTGTCAGACTATCTTACCACTGAGCACCTGTAATGGCTGCCAAGGATCTATATAATTGTGGAAGCGGAAACCAACGGCTTAACCTGTTTTCCGAGGCACGGGGGAAACTCGCTATGTAATGGGTGATAAACACACATCCAAAATATTGACTCGAACGGCTGTTACTATTACGCCATGGGCTCCTTCACATTAAGGGTGTTAAAGGTATCCTTAACGCAAACAAAAGGCACTTGCTCTCCCCACCACTGCGATATTTTTTTTGTTCTAGACCATACCTGGGAACCCTCTAGTTACGGAGATATTGGGGTCAAAGTTCCCAATTTTGCACAGCTGTTTTTGTAAATACTTACTAGTTTTTCAGGTTAAATCATTTTTGAACCCAAAAAAAAATTTGCTTCCCAGCAAAATTTTTTGCGTAGGTGTACTTTGTTTGGGTAGTTTGATGTACAGAATGCTTGGTTGACATATATGTGTGAAGGGTTTAATTTACACTCTGTATGTACCACTTTTGTATGAAGTTTAAATTATTAAATGAATGGATTGTAAGTTAGGTACTGCATTTTGTGAATAGCATGTTGTTTGTAAGTCAGTGGAGGTAGTGAGTGGGTATTGTAATATCAATTTACTTTGATGTGAATAGCATCGTTCAACTGAATACGGACAACTGAAATCTGATGATTCTAAAAACGTTACTACAAAAGTTGATGATTATTGAGGGGTATGAAAAACAAGGTGTAAAGCTCATCAAAGGGAGGATTCTCCAACCAGACGGGTCTTGTGTCTCTGTTGTCGTCGGATTCCTATTTACTGCGGTACTCAGAGATATTTAATGATTACTTAAGCCGTCACTTAGTAAAGATTTGACAAACGCTTGTATGACAAAACCGTCAAAACATTTACTAAGTGATACCCTAAGTAATCATTAAAGCTCTCTGAGTGCGGCAGTTACAGTCTTAAGTCGCGGATAACTTGTACGATTCAGCATTAGCATGTTAGTTCTTTATTTTTGTCATAGATGGCGCTGTCGTACTTTTTGTACCATGTTGCTGTAGTACAGTAGGTACTATTTTTACCCGACTGCAAGGAAAGGGTAATGTTTTTCGCGACTATCTTTGTTGTAGTCTGTACCGCTAGAATAACGTGCAGAGTCTTGCTTCCTTGCTTTATTTATTAACCTAGAGTATATAGGTTGAAAACTTAACATTTTCTTGATTATTCCACGACTATTGCTCGCAAAAGAGTGTTGAATAAGTACTATGACTTATCTACTATCAGTAAGCCAGGAATACATCTGAAATGAGGAATGATCCCACCTTAAGTAATGACTCCCACGAAACAATCCTATTCATAAAAACATATACATAAATATAACTGTTTCATCACTATTTATAAGGCTCGATGATAAATACAGCATCCGTGACTTTCGGTTAGGGGGTCAGTAGAAGTGTAGGTAATTAATTATAGGCAGGATTCGTCCTTGGATGAGTGGCCAGGAAGACGGCGGGATTAGGGATCGCAGATGTTTTTTTTTAGTTTTCGGTTGGTTACTAAAGAAACTTAAATATTAGAAGGGCTAGGAGATATATCAGGTTTTATTCTAGGTAGGTCGTCAGCGAGAAAATGCCCAAGACATTTAAATATCTTGGGCATTTTCTCGCTGACGACCTTAAGGACAATGTTGATATTGAAAGGGAGCGTAGAACTCTGGCGGTCCGAGGTAACATGTTGGCCCGAAGATTCGCCCGGTGTAGCACGTTAGTGAAAATAACACTGTTTAAGGCATATTGCCAGTGCTTCTACACGGGGAATCTTTGGATCAACTATACCAAAAGAACGCTGAATGACCTACGCGTACAATATAATAACATTTTTAGGATGCTGTTGGGACCGCCGCGATGGTGCAGTGCTTCGACTATGTTTGCGCAAAACCGAACTGACGGCTTCCACGCCGTCATTCGCAAGAAAACCGCGTCATTGTTGTCAAGATTGCGAGCGAGTGGCAACATTATCCTAAAAACGGTGGCGGAGAGTGTCGACTCTCCGATCATTAAAAGTTTTGTGAGAAGGACAATCACTGAACATTAGTTTGGGGATGTCCTTTTCACAATACTATTAAGTCTGTGTTCTCTGTTAGATTTTAACTACTAACACTAGATATAAGTTGTTTTATTAATTACTAACACTATGGATCATGTTGTCTGAAAAATAAATAAATTATTATTATTAGTATTATCATCATCTTCAACAGCTTATAATGTTCCTACTGCAGAGACTCCGGCCTCATCTCTAGGAGAGGGATGGCCTATAATTAGTGTTGTAAAAACCTCGAGTCTTTTAGTCTTTACTTTGAGACTTGAGTAAGTTTTCAAGACTGATCTCGTTAGTCACATGAGTCCGAGTCGTTTGTCTTTTTTTTTTTTTTTTTTTTTTTGGTTGGTGTAAAATCATCGAATAACCCCTTCCGCTCTTGGGCAGTGCGAAAGGGAGTGTCAGACTTCTACTGACTAAAAACCACCTATGTTCACCTGTGGACAACCCGCCAAGTCAACCCGGCAAGTCCTTTGAGTCTTCTGTGTCGTTTTGAGTCTTATGAGTTCTGTGCACAACGCGGGCCCGGTGCGCGTTGGTAGACGTCACATGTCTTAATTTTTTTTGGTTCTAAGGTTGATGATGAATTAATGTAATGCTTTTCTCATGATGTTTTCCTTCGCCGTTTTGAGAGCAGTGGTGATGAAATAAAAGTAATACACCTGACTGGGTTCAAACCCATGACTGGGCCACAACTGTTAAGTTTTAAAAAAAAACTTTTCCAAAATATGTGTATGGGGTTCAATGCTCGGGTCGGGCAAAGTGTTATTGGGTTTTTCCATCGGGTGTTTTGCTCTACTACTACTAACTAGCGGACGTCACGCGGTTTCACTCGCGTAGTTCCCGTTCCCGTGAGAATAAAGGGATAAAAAGTAGCCTATGATAGTGTAGCTTCCCAGCGGTGAAAGGATTTTTCAAATCGGTTCAGTAGTTTCGGAGCCTATTCGTTACAAATAAACAAACAAATCTTTCTTCTTTATAATATTAGTGTAGAAAATTCATAGTAGCACCTGTATACGTATCTCAATTAAGCGTCTCTGCCTGTACGTTATTGGAAGGCGCTGAGCATAGTATTGAGATTATCACTTTGTATTCATTAGGGGATAATCAAAAACGTCAGACATCACATGACGGCTATGTCTCGGGAGACACGTTTCACATTCTGGTAATCTTGTCTCATATTGCATAATATCCTCAGGTTTACCCAAAGTCAATAGTTTAAAACGACTTTTGCTACTCCGAAATTCCTGATGAATTGTGACTTTGCCCTACCCAGAAATTAAACTCAGGCCCTCGTGGTTGCTACCGCAACTCAATCAACGGGACAGTCCAAAAAGTACATCGTATACCTACTTAGAACAAGGACATACAGGGTGTAAACGAACCCTTCACACATACGTCAACCAAGCATTCTGTACATTAAACTAAGTACCACTACGCAATTTTTTTTGCTGTGAAACGACTTTTTTTTTGGGGTCAAAAATCACATTTTACGGTAAAACTCAATGTAGCATTATTAAAACATTGTGCTAGTAGGTGCTTTGAATAGTAAACGGGTCATGGAGGTATTTTAAGTAAAGTTATAATCTGAAAAACTAGTATTTACAAAAACAGCTGTGCAAAATTTGGAACTATGACCCCCAATATCTCCGTAACTAGGGGGTTCCCAGGTATGGTATAGAACCAAAAAATATCGCAGTGGTGGGGAGAACAAGTGCCCTTCGTTTGCGTTAAGGCTACTTTACACCCTTTATAAGCCCGTGTCATGCCGGAGACTTGCCATTTGACAGGGCTAGTCATATTCAAAACACAGTCGAATCAAGCTCCTACTTTTTACGAATTCGGTCAGTGGTACTCCCTCAGGCTCCCTGGCCTCGATACAGCTAGTCCACGTAACGCATTCCCCACTTAATTCCCGCTAGATTGAATGGCGCGGGATTTGACACGTGTCCCGCTTACCAATGATACTACCTGAGAACTTCAGATTCTTCACCATTTATTTACAAAGTAGATACAGGTAGTTTGGGGAGGTAGGGGGGTTACTGAAAGACTAATCAGTTCATTTCTTATTGCACGTTGATTGGTTGTCGTAATTTTGGGTGAGTGGCAATATATGAGATACGATAACTAATTTTGATTAATTATGTCTTGTGGTGTGTTTAATCAATAAAATTATTTACAAGAATGGTCATTGTTATATATTTTCACGAGACCAAGCAAGCGTTTGTTTTGTTATAAATGTGGCCTTCTCTTTGATATAATATGTGGCCTCCTCTTTGATATAATATGTGGCCTCCTCTTTGATAAAATATGTAATCTAATGCCCAGTGCTAGTTGGTAAATGTCACACTTTTTCATATTTTTGGTTCTATAATACTTAACAATGTTCTCTTTACGAGCAGTCAAAGTTAAACTGTTGGATCATTCACACTAGTTCTACTGAAGTCCTACGGCAGAACAAGTGGGAATTGGTTTTCTCACTAGTGCTATGATTAAAGGTGGTACAAAATGCTGCTGTTACTGATTATGTTATGTCTTTTTTTATTATTATTATATACTTTTTTATACTTGCCTTACTATTGTATCGAGTCTGGTTCTTCTAACCAACCTAACAGACAGATGTGTACTGGGGAGTTTGTTCCGCCACTTCTTCTTTCCAGCAAAAACACTAGGAAGTGTCAAAGGGGGGCGTTTTGGGGGACTGTCTCTTGTAAATAAGTAAAGTAAAGTAAATTTTGACGTTCGAAAAGTGCTGATTATCAGCCTAGTTTGAATAAATGAGTTTTGATTTGATTTGATTTGCTAGTTGTTTGATAGAGATACCGTGGCTTCGACACAAAAGGCTAAGATTAAACATGGGTGGTTTTTAGTCAGTAGAAGTTTACCACTTCCTACCACTCTGCCTAGAGTGTAAAATAATTCTTTTTTTAAGTTCCTAACCTAACCCGCGACCGCGTTAGGATTTCGAGTCAGGTTCGGAATTATCCGAATATTCTGACCTGCGGAAAACATTTCAATTCACCAGTCACTCAATAACATCTCATTCCATAATAAACCATTTTTAAAACCTCTTTGAAACTAATAAAAACCTAGCAAAATCCACTTACATTTTGCTGAAACTTTCTGAATATAAACTTACATCGATTCCAAGTTGCAAGTGGATTGGACTGCTCCAAAATCGTGTATATTTTTATTCGAAAAGTTGGCGACAAGAAAATTGTCCAAGTGTCGGAAATATGCGGTCGCAAAGGAAGGACTTTTTTTGTTAAAACTCGGAACCTTTTACTAGTTTTGGCACTGTGGCCCTTACATTCGAGAGTATTACGAATGCAATAAGGATAGTGTTCTACTGTGAATAAAGGTGGTAAAACATTTGTGGTTATAGGTACATAGGTATTTTTTTTTTGGCGGGTGGAAAATCATCAAATAACCCCTCCCGCTCTTGGGCAGAGCGAAAGGGAGTGTCAGACTTCTACCGACTAAAAACCACCCATGTTCCTTCTTAGCCCTATATGTCGAGGCCGCGGTAACTTGTGAACAACCCGCAGCCCCGACGGGACCCGCAGCCCCGACGGGGTATAACTCATCGTATTTTTGCAAACCGTCATCACATCAGTCGAACTACGTCCACTTGCAAAACACACCTCCTCCAAGTGTCCCCATATTATACGAATCATAACTTTACGAGTTTATATGTATTTTAAGCGACGTAAGGCCACATTGAAAATTCTTGCTTAAAATTTCCGAGAGCAAAACCAACCACTGCACAAAAAAATAAAACAATGTTTGTCAAAATACTCTGAGAACTTCGCAAATTGCCAAAGCAACAGAAGATTAAATTTCTTAGCGAGTTCTCAAAGACTTTGTTGGTTTGTTGGCCATAGTTAAAGTTCCCACTGTATTATTACAAACAATACATTTTTTGTTCACCATGCTTCTCTGTTATGATTATTGCTATCGTAAAATAAATCCGTACGTTCGGTGTTACGGCTCACGGGAAAATTGCCAGAATGCCAGATGTTTACTGAGTAGTAGTTCGTCGGCCGGTTCGTGTCCAGTTTGCGTATGATGTGTTATGGCACAAATTTGGTACTAAGGCTTTACTTGTCTATAATATAGAGACTTAGGTGACATAGGGATAAGAACTTCGAAGCATCCATAGTACTGGAAGTAGTATGTGTACAGAAATATCAATGCATAATGTTAATTGAATATTTCATTGTAAATCAAAAACTTTGTAGACATTCACAAAGCTTATTTACAACAAAACATTAAATAAAGTGGACGTAAATCCTGTAATAAATTTTATAACAATTGATCCCAAAATATCTCCTACTAAGCGCCATACACAAATAGAACAGAACAGATTCAATGTTGAAAACGGCCAATAGAAAACACTCGACCGCCTCCTAAAGCTATAACCGAGAAATCTCTCAAAATACTCGTCTATTCATAAAAAATAAGTGCGTCCCAACAAAAAGGGTTTACTACAATAAAAATTGGGAATCCTTCCGGTGGTAAAGAATTAGCGGAGTCGAGGAAAAGGTGCCCTTTGTGCGGACTGCGGTGTTACCGGTTACGACTCACGTGAAATCGTACGCGGTTCGTGACACGGATCGAACTGGAATGTTCGGTATTACTTTTCTGAATTATTTTATAAGTTATGAGAGGCAGCGGGTCAATGAGATGCTCATTTAGCTGGTAGGTAAACGTACAGATACATAATGTAACCATTATCAAAGTTTTTGTCATCGGTAACGTTTCGGTAAACTTGTCTTAATTAGTGACATCATAAATGCCATGTTGATATCAGTGGTTGGGATGGTACGTATTACATTCAATTTATTCAACTTAAAGCCTTTAACTGTGCACTTACGCGTTAATGGGGTAAACACACTATGGGGTATAAAAACGTGGTGTAAAGTTCTTCATCTACTATAGAAATGGGAGGCTATCCAACCAGACGGGGGTTATATCTGGTAGGCTACTGTACGATAGCTGTTATTGGGTTTTTCAGGATTTTGATGATAGTTCTTCATCTTAGTCATAGATGGCGTTCTAGTACTTTTTGTAAAATGCCAATGTAGTACTTCTTGTAGTGCCGCTGCTACACTAACACTTAATGAAAGATCTTAGTGAACTACAGTCAGTACAGTCCAGTAATGTTTCAGTTACATATATTTTCGAAATGTTCATAGGAATTCAACTTTGGCTTTTTTACTTGTAATCACACAACATTATCCTAAATCCTCACTCCCCAACCTGTTCAAGATCCAAACTCCTGTAAAGGTATACCTTAACTAAATCCGGGATGTAAATAACTCCAAAAGTCCAGAGGACACACAAATTCTTAGCCCAAGTTAGCCCAACTTAGACCAAGTTAGTCCACAAGGGCAGTGCAAAGTTGCCGGACTAGGGGCCCTTCCGAAGGACATCTATATCCATTAAAACTTAGATTAGCCACGCTGTGCCCTCTGACCTTTGCAAATATTCGTTATTTTTAGTTGTAGGATTACAAGAAAACAGTGGTTTGATTCGATGCTTGAACAATGTGAATTGTTGATGTTTGTGCTCAAAAAGATTTATTTTATAGGTATGTGGGTGTTTTTGTGGACACTAATCTTTTAGAAGGTGTAAGGGTATCGTGACACGAGCTTCCCTACATAATCCTAGATCAGAGACGTTTTCCTGCACTGGTAGTTGGGGCTTAGACGTATGTACTGAATTCATGTCAATAGTTTGTATCTCAGTATTTTGCACCGTGTAAGAGTGGTCAAGAGCCCAAAGCCTGATATCTTTTTTTTTTTTTTTTTTCTTTTTTTTTTTTTTTTAAAACGTTGCCCCACACTAGGAATTTCTCCTGTATCGTGGGTGCGTTCACAAACATTTAAACTCACATACACAAATACCCAGACCCGAAACAATTATCTGTAGGCCATACAAATATTTGTTCCGTGCGGGGATCGAACCCGCGACACGTAGCGCAGCAGTCCATTGCCTGAGCCACTGCACCAACCGTGTCGTCAATGGACTTTTACGTGACCACATTTTTTTTGCAGATAGCTAATTTTTTGCAAATTTTGTGTAATATATGTTTAGATTAGGCAGAAAATAATCACTTTTTGAACGTCAAAATTACACAAGACAGTTGCCCAAAAAGCTCTTCCAGTGATTTAGACGAAATGAGTTTCTGACCAGAATCAAATTATGGGACCATTATAAACTGATTAAGTTTAAACTAAGCAACAAAAATTCATATACCACCCATTTGTATACTCAACAACTGTATCTGTAGGTCACAGTAACCCCATATGACCCAGTTTCTCATAAAAACAAAGTACATATGTCCGGATTCCCGTCGTGGTCGTTGCCAATCACGCCGCGACTCCCAATTTAACTTTTAATGAATACTGTCCCGCTCGCTACGTTCGCTCCCGCTCCGCTTGACGCTGTCGCTGCTTCTTTTGTCCCTGATTTGAATAATTGTATATGTAAAAGTGTACGCTTTGTTTACTGGTGGATATTGATTGTAAATCGCTTTTTAAGAAGGTTTGAATTGGTTTTATGAACTAGTATTAAAGTGGAGGGTTATTAAACCTATAGATTTCGTTTCTGTACTTAACCAGTGAAGCGTGGAGCTTACCAAGGGGTATCGTACTGTTCAGTACTAACTGGGTTTGAATAGGTCAGATAGGCAGTCGCTCCATGTAAAATACTAGTATTCAGCTGCCTCCAGTGAGGTTGGAAGCCGACCCCAACGTAATTGAGAAAAGACAGGTACATAATAATATGTGTAGCGTGGAACTCCTAAAAATCACGATAAAAGTAAATTATCCAAGTACTGCTTAGTGTGGAAACTAGGCATTAATATTGTGATTTTTATGTGTTGATAAGACATCCACTACTTGATACAAAATACGACGTGATTTACAACAATGAGAACTCACATTAGTATTTCTACTTGAATCAAATCTTATTGGCCGTATTTATTTGAGCAGCTTTAACACGCAACCGCCAAATAATCATCTAGGTTTCAGATTTAACTTAATCTAGATGGCTGAGTCGTTTGCCTAATTCTGGCACTTTGTTTGGCTGTGACTTAGTGGGGCATCTATGATTAGATCCGAATCTGTTTGATTAAAAATGTATGTGTTTGGTGTATAACAGGTTTAGGTCGTGTATTTGAGTAGTTTGTACTAAAATAAAATGATGATATTTGAGAAATAAATTATAATGTGAGATTTTTTTACTTGAGAAAATCGACGATTACGGACATCTGAATAAAATTCCGGACATTGTGTTTTACATTTACTACAGATTAGATAATCATAATCATTATATTTACGTATAGTTGATACTTAAATAAAATGATTATTTGTTATTTGTTTGTGTTTGTTTTGTTATTTTTTCATTCTTGCAAAATTCTATAAAATTACGGACAGCTCTAGACCTATGACATCTCTAATTTTTACCCAACTGCGGCGAAGCCTAAAAGGAGGGTTATGTGTTTGGCGTGCATGTATGTACGTCTGTTTCTTTGTTACCTCATAACTCCTAAACGGATAAAGGGATTTGAATAAAATATACGTCGTTGGATTCGTCTTGATAGCGCGAGTGTCACTGGCTACACACTACATTTAAATAAAAAATAAAGAAAAATTGCGGATTTTGCAGGCCATAACGCGGATTTGATAAAAAAAAAACCGTTACTATCGAGAAGGGTATCATAATGAAGCAGTACCTTTGTACTCTCATGTTATATTCCTGTGTTGTCTACAGACTGTGTGTACATAAATAGTAAAATAAATAAATAAATAAATGAAGGGTTTTAAAAGGAGAAAACTAGATTTAAAAATATATGACACTTCTATGTTTAAAAGAAATTCAAAATCATGAATCCTATTAACAAACACAAAAGTTATCACCTGCGAAGAATTTTACGCGACCAACGAAAGAACAAACACAAAAGAACTAAAAAGTTGGAAATAAAAAAAGTAGTTAAAAAACTAAAAAAACCCGACTGAAAAACTGAAAAGCAAGAACAAGCACATTTTAACTTGGAAGCAGGCGGGGTTCATTTGAATATTAAATTATGAAATGAAAATAGAATGCATATTATACATAATTTTTCGAGTATTACTATAAGTATTTTGAGAGTTTTAATTATGATTACTGATTTTATTGTCCGAGAGAGAATAAAATACGTAAGATTTTTAAATAAGTAAATCAGCTGCACAAGAGTATCCTCTGTTACACTTCACTGCACGTAATCCCCACCCAAATCCAACCCGGCACTGCCAGGACTGCTTTAACTGACAAAATTAGTTGTTAATAGGGTTTTCAACCCTGTTTGTTGATAAGGAACTTACCCTGCTCTCAAGATATTGATTTGATATAATACCCAGAGGTATTCAGAGGGAATTATGTTTCACTTGTAGATCTGCTAATTGGCTCCGCAGTAGATATTGTTGGTTGTTATTTGGATTGAGTTTCGTTGTGTTTTGTGTATAAATGCGGTAGCTTTGATGATAATTGCCCCACTAGGGAGATATTTGGTTTCTGGTTCAATGCTTGTTATTATTATGTTTTCTAGGAAACCTACCTTAATATAGTTGGGAGCAAACCTTGCAGACGAAACCAGGACCTGAAATTGGACCCCGTAAGCGAGCGTATTTAGCAGATATTGAAATCATCATCGTCAACATCCACAGCCCGAATTCTCCCACTGCTTCTCTTTTCTGGTGCCAATCGCCAGGTTCTTGGGTCAATCTCATCCAGGTTTGTTGCCTTTTAGAGTTAAGTTGCTTAAGTTAGAAGTATCACCTTTTGGACTGACTACACGGTTGTGTTAGGCTGACCACAAGGAAGTTCTCTTCCACTAACTAAATTCTGATATTTCATATGGAAATAATATGCACATATTACTTACAGCCTTAAAGTTTAAGATAGATAACTCTACCTATATCGATCGCTGGTGATTAGTGTCGTAAAGTACCCTTCGTGTTTCTTAAGTCGTTTGTCCACGTTGGCCTTGTGGCTGTAAACGGTATATAAAGGCCGCCACACTATTCCCAAACTACTGTAACTCCTGTTAGCCAGAATAAACATTAGCGACCACCAGAAAAACGCCAAGACAATGAATCATGAATCACAAGAGAATCTATAGATTCAACCAAAAAAAGACAATAATTTGAAAGCCGGTACATCACAAACCAACTTGAATCTCAACCGGAAAACCAAGTTACAAAGATAAAAAAAATAATTACTTCGCTCCAAAAGCACGTACAATATTTAAGTGTACATATAAAGTTCCATGATAAGTGTGGGGCCATAAAGTAGGCGTGTATAGTCCAGTCACGTGGCAGCGACCGCCTGTGTTTATAGGTGCCAGTAATGACTGGATAAAACCGGAATGGGCTGGTTTATTATAGCTGTTTTGGGTGCTAGTGCGGTGGTTCAGAAGGCACATTATCCTAGAGTAAAAATATATAAGTTGAGATAGTCGGCATAACTGCCTGTTGTGCTATTTTTTTGAATAAAAGTACATAAAGCCTTTATTTTCTAAATACTTTATTTTGTAATTCTATTGTGATCGGGAAGTGGCGCGGTATCTTCTCGTCCAACTTACCACAGTGTCTCAAGACGAAAGTCAGACCAGTGTGTTTTGCACATCAGAAAGCTTAAACTCACCCAAAGGGCAATGGCTCTCCATTGCCCTCTGGCTCGGAGTTTCCTTGCGTGATCGAATCAGAAAAGAGGACATCCGCATGAGAGCCAAGGTTACCGACGTAGCCCGAAGAATCGCCAGACTTTAGTGGCAATGGGCAGGCCACATTGCTCGCAGAACGGATGGCATATGGAGCCGAAAAGTTCTAGAGTGGCGACCGCGAACCGGAAGACGTTGCATTGGAAGGCCTCCCACTATGTAGACCGATGACCTGGTGAAATAATGATGATGATGATTGTTAAAAAAAATAGAAGTTTCTTCTTGTTCACATTATCTATCGAAAAGTCTGCATTTCTGGGGATTCAAGTTATCACTAGAGAAATTGAAAAAACTTGTTTGATGTATAGGTACTAGCATGAACTAGAGGTTGATAATACTATAACAATTGATTGGTTTTTTTTTTATTGATTGAGGTTGATTGATTGATTGTTTTTTTTAAGTGTTTCTCTTATGTTTTAAGCTTTTAATTTTAATTTTGTTTTGTCAATTTGTTCTGTCCTGTGTGAAACCAATAAATACTTTTTCTTTCTTTCTTTCTTTAATTCAACGTTGATGTCATGTCTAGCTCCCATTACCTATGCAACCAGCATGTATCAAATCGGTGTGGTTAAGTACATAATTCAAGGGTGTATTATGGGTGTGATACATGATATCATGAAACTGAACCACTTTTTGCTATGGAACTTAAATCGCAATCGCCCTATAATTATTGGTTCGAGTAGATATTATTTTTTTGTTAGTCAGGTGTTATTTTATTCAATTATTACAAAGCAAAAATTACTTATAAGTAAATAATATTATTATTTTATTCTGTTAAGAATGAACCATATAAAGGGTGTAAAAGTACCCTTAACGCAAACGAAGGGCACTTGTTCTCCCCACCACTGTGATCATTTTTTTGTTCTAGACCATACCTGGGAACTCCATAGTTACGGAGATATTGGCAGTCAAAGTTCCAAATTTTGCACAGCTGTTTTTGTAAATACTAGTTTTCCAGGTTATAACTTTACTTAAATTACCTCCATGACCCTTTTACTATTCAAAGCATCCACTAGCACAATGTTTTAAAAGTGCTACATTGAGTTTTACCGTAAAATGAAATTTTTGACCACAAAAAAAAAGTCGTTTCCCACCAAAAACTTTTGCGCAGGGGTACTTAGTTTGATGTACAGAATGCTTGGTTGATGTATGTGTGGAGGGTTAATTTACACCCTGTATAGTATTCACATCTTATGTTCTTATTTGTACGAGAGTTTATCAAACTTTTTGTAAGAAATAGATCTTCTGGCCCACCTGGTTGGTGAGGTGAGTTAGTGTAGCGATATTTGCTCTAAGAGCATTAGAAGTATTAAGTAACATATAAAGTTCGTTAAATATGAACTCACACACACGCTACTTACATCGGTTTAGTGCTAATCAACCTATTGCAGTTTGTTGTTAAGTGTACTTCTAAAAAGATATATGATTATATCTTTCGTAAATATATTTTAAGGAAGATAGACCTTTAAATGATCGATATTGTAAAGTCGATGGAATGTTAACCGATTTTGGAAAATAAGTTTCTTAAAAATAATAACTAAGCCCTGTCAAATGAAGAGGTAACCCTTATTAGCAGAAGATTCAACTATATTATAGTGAAACTAAGGAAGTATCTATGTTTTGCCATTACTGGTTTACCAACCTCTGGACCTATCTGGACCTTAAAGTTATTGTTAACCCAAACCATTTTATAAGAGTAATAAAATAATTAGAGTCAATAATTTTTAAGTCTTATGTAAAAGGGGGCGAACCTTTTGTTGGAATCCCAACACTAAGATTTAGTCGATGCGATATACGCACAACACTAGTGCGTCTAAACGTGTAGCATCGTATTCGCGCCCAACCAGTTGTCATCTTCAGCTTGAACGTTCCACATCGGCCACAGTTATAACGGAAAATAAACATAAATATACATAAAATAAACATAATTATACGTGTATTTGTCAAGAACCCAATTAAAAGTGAAACAATAAAACAAGTTTTGATTTGGCTCTCAACCTCTTCACCACACCTGTAGTCATCGATCGAGCACAAATCCACACTCCATGTTTGCTACTGAGAAATCGAGCAAGTGAAAACTATACAATAACCACATGAATCCGCAAAAAGAGAGGTGCTTGTTTTGAGGTTTAAGCTTTAGACCTATGGCTACACAAGACTATATAATACCATGAGAACTATATAACAAGTAAGTTTTCACTACTCATGCTCTGAAAGTAGGTCATAACATGCCTGCGGAGCGGTTTAAAAGTACTACTGTCAAATTATAAAAAAAAACTAGGTCTATTTTCATATTTTTATTGAACCATGTTCCAACATTTTGTAGAGCCACTAAATTACTGCGCGATTTAAAATTAAAATAACATAAAGTTAACTTAAGAATATAATTATTTATTATGACTTTTATATATTTTGTTTTAAATATTTCTCTAAAATAACATAGATTTCGGCAAAATTTCTGTCATTTTTATTTTAAAGACGCACATGAAAAATACTGGCTGTATAGATGGACGGCCAGAGGATAAAAAATAAACAAAATAAGCGGGAAAGCGATAATTCGATCAATACAATTTTTTTCTTTAGCTAATAATTTATTTATTATTATTTTTACTTTCCTCGTATTCGTAATGAAAAGCACAGTGTTAACCTTGGAAAATAAGTATCTTTCACCCCTTTTTTTTGGTTTTTGGGTAGGACGAAAGGAAGTGTCGGACTGACTAAAAACCACCCATGTTCCTTCTTGGCCCTTTATGTCGAGGCCGCAGTATCTCTTACAACAACCAGCAGCCTAACTTTCACACCATGGATAACAATGTACTATTATACTTTAGATACATTTAAATAAATAATGGTTTTATTTTATTTCTATAATCGTTTATGTAAAAGACACTGGCACGGAATCTCAATATATTTAAGTTGGCACTACGTAACGTATCCCACGCTGTACGCACAATGCTGCCAACATACATATTTATGTTTTGCGACAGGAAAAAGCCATTGCTCACTTCCGTTTGTCTAATGATGTTTGTTTTATTTTATTTTTGTGAAACAAATGTAGGTAAATCGTTACATGTTATTGCTTCTAGCTTTAGCTTTATGTTTGCGGCAGTTTTTTAGGACAAGTCAGTGGAGTTTTTTAGGACAGGTCAGTGGAGTTTTTTAGGACAGGTCAGTGGAGTTTTTTAGGACAGGTCAGTGGAGTTTAACATTTCAGAATGTTAGTCAGAAATTTAGATAGAATTACACCAAAACCTAAAATACTTCTCCCTGTATGTTACACTAGCTTATGCCCGCGACTTCGCCACGTGAATGTCGGAAATATCAAAAATGACGATTTTCCATACAAAGTTTCATTCTCCATTGGGCGTGGTATTTTGAAAAATCTTTCCTTAGTGGATCTCTATGTCTTAAGAGAAGTATTTACGCGTGCCAAATTTTAAGTTTCTGCCCCTAAGGGTTTAGCCTGTGGCTTATAAACATCTAGTTAGCTTACTAAGCTAAAAAAATGAGTGTCTTATAGTTACGATTAAATTTATAGATGCCTAGTGAAGACCTTTTTACTAAAGGGTTCTATGCACTTAGTCGATTTATTGTGTCTCTAACCCGGACGTATTGGAATACTGTAATTTAAAAATCGGAGATTCGATTTTGTATAGAAACTAGTATACGTTACGCCAGAAAGCCTTTTTTTTCTGTAAAGTATTTTTATGAGCTGAGAATAAGTAAAACACTACCAATTAAACACACGAATTAACTTTATTACTCACAAAACACTTATTCACAATCACAAAACCACTAACTACACACTTTATCGTACTAGATGTCTCTTCGAACCTTTCGTTGTCTCGCTTAAAAGTAGACTGCCTGTTCCGACCTCTGTCGGTCCTTTTATACTCTAACACACAAAAGAAGTTCGAGAAAATTCCCTATTATTCCATAAAGTATTCACAGAAACATTAACAAAAACAAAGCCAACAAGAAAAAATAACCAACAAAGAAAAAGTTACTTTACGCCGTTGGCATATGGTCGAAATTACAATGGCAAGTGCCGCCGACGCCGGCCGAACGCTGACCTTGGCAAAACAATGTAACTATACCTACAGAATGGAAGTAGGTACCTAAACGAAAATAATGTACTTGACTCTTTTAAGTACTACAGAGTTATTACCGAGGTTTCTCGAAGATTCTGGATGACCGTCGTAACAGTATCAATTGAACGGATACGGAATAAATGCAGATGTAACTGCGCCGCGTAACTTCACAAACTCCTAAGCACAAAATACCTAAGCCTACCTCGAGTACTAAACCTCGTTCACTGAACTCCCCAAACACCTACCATAAAGTTTAAACCCCAGTTCATTGACCTGACAAGTGAATGACCTGACAGCCGCTTCCAGGAAAAGTTACTGTATGAAATTAGATTTTCCGGCCAGTGATAAGGCAACGTAGATCCTTATCGCCACAAAAATATGAATAAATTAAGTAGCCAGAAGCCACTTAGCATAATCAACGTATGGAAGGTCAAACCGTATGGACAGGACTCCGGAGGCTAGTCATTTCTTGCTGAAATATTTGTAAACTGACTAGTTGACTACTTCGTTGGTTCAGTGGTCGCAAGCGCGGCTACTGTGCATGAGGTCGTGGGTTCAATCCCAGGTCGGATAAAACGGTTTTTGGTCAGGATTTTTTTAGCTGAAGACGGAGTCTGGATCTGGAGTCGGGTCTGCACGGGACTAATACTAGGGAAATGTAGGACCGTGGGTGTTGTGCTATTAGATACACATCTGCGTAACTCTTCCGGGGATGTTCTGCTATATAAAATTACAATGTCCGCAGCTAGTCCGGACGCGAATTTACAAAAGCTTATTTGAGTCACGAGACAGACTCTAATTGATGAGGTTTTGTTTACGCATATTACAAGACAATACCTTATCTATGTCAGTAAAAAACTTACTCAAATGGATTAGCTTTTTGCCTTGATATTATCAAACATTACGTACGAACAAAACCTAGTCGAGTAGAGGCTCACCGCCACTTTTGTTTATCGCGAACGCAATTGGTCGACAGCAACTTGTTCGTTCGGTTTCGTATAACAATAATTTATTCTAACTTATTTCTGCGAACAACTTGGAAGTAGCGCTCGCCGGCCGATGCATGCTACGCTCGCTTGGATCCCGTGCGGTTGGTCATATTTTTAACCTAAGCTAACCTATTTCACCCAATCAAAATGACAAATCATACAATCCACCGCAGAAATATTTTTACCATTTTCTAATTATTCACTCGCAGGTAAATACGGAGCTACGATGCCACAGACAAACAGACACACACACACAGACAGACATGTCAAACTTATAACACCCCGTCGTTTTTGCGTCGGGGGTTAAAAGTAATTATCTGCGTTGGTAAAAATATTTTAGTTTTATTAATGTTTGTACTCGCAACAAGTATTTGGTGTGTATCCTGTGTCTTAGATAATAATAAATGGTTTTACTTTTATTTGTCTATCAAATACAGAATAGAGACGAGTTTTCAAAACTGTAATATTAAAGTAGTAATGACTATTCCCATTCACTTATAATTTAAGCTAACGATCGGTAATATCGGTGTCAGATGGAGTAGCATTTGTTGCTGCAATGTTAAAACGAATTTATCTAACAAAGTCTACGCGATTTCGGTCAATTTCTGTACCACTAGAATAGATTCGGGCTTCGTCAAGTTTTTGTCAAACAAAAGCTAAGCCAGTTCAGTTTGCACTTTCACTATAATGGTATAGCTTTTGTGTAAATTCGCAGTCCGGACACCGGTCGGGTCGATTTGTTCGCACCTATAGTCGTTCCCTATGGAACACAAGCCTTAGCACAGGCTCTTAAATTGGCGCAAAATTATCCCTGGTTTTCGACAGTAAGATCTTCTACATAATATATTTTCAATAATCGTATGTTTGCCAAATAGCCAAAAGTAGCCGTCTTAGCTAGAAAAATAAAGATTAACAACAAATGTACCGGAAATTGAGTCCTTGGTTTTTTTCCCAAAACACGTCTTGAAAGGCCAAAAAATAATTCAGAGATAGTTGTTATTCCACCCAGTCTTAAAATCACGTTCAAAGCTGCGAAAACACGGGAAATTGCCTTTTACACAAAAATATTAGACATATGTGTGTTCTTTTGAATTTTTATCTAGCCTTGGAAAATCTTGTAATATCATGATGGAATATTCCAGAGAAACTATATTTATTTCATACTTTTGCCCATTGTGTGTCAATATCAACAAATCGTTAGCAATCTGAGAGACTTTTACACGAATAAGCAATAAAGTCTCAAAAGTATTTCGAGTTGTCGTTCGAGTTTCTATTACATTAACTCCACGTGTTTGTGCTAGACCGGTATTTTATTTAAAATTGCTTGATTGCCAGATTTCCTTGAATTGACGACCAAGAAACTATACTATAACAATATCATCTAAAGAAGACTTCCCCAAACATAAATATCCCTTACCTTCTTTCCACAAAATACGAATAAAAAAAACAAATGACGCAACAAACTGATTTCGCCGACCAAGTAATCTTACCGAGGCTGGACCAAGCAAGTGAATTATATCAACGGACAGTGAAAAATCTGTGGCATCAATCACACCGAACACATACGTCATCCCGCGGTCACCCACAATACCCATTTATGAGCTTCCATAAAAAATCACGCGAAATAAAGTGTATTGAAAAATATTGCCAGCGTCTCTGGATTTCGTGGAATCAATTTTGTACGGTGTTATGGGAGGTAGGATTTGTTATGTTCTAACTGCTTTCTTTGTAGATTTACTACAGATTTATGTAAGGCGTAAGTTTTGACGTCATAGCTTAAGTGGGATAAATAGAGATGTCTATATTTAGGTTATGTAATCTTACTACATAACACGGGCGGATAGACATATCCGCCGGCATACATAGTTTTATTAAGGCACTGTTTACTTTTTTAGTATTTTATTCTAATAAAAGAAAGATCTTTTATAATTTTAATAGTTTATTAATGTATTTAACTCGCGTAACATAATTAATCATAAGTTAGTGATCAGTGGATACTAGTGTTGGTAGTGCAATAAGTGCCATTAGTTTGAGTTTATATTTAGTTTATAACATTAATATGTAATTTTAATTTTGCTTGCTTGTAATTTGTGACAATAATTTATAGTCTTTAATTTTCGTCAGTATTCATTTTGTTTTTATTTCTTGACATTATTTTTTATTCTTATTTTTGACATTCACTTTTGAATTTAATTTTTTAATTAATTTTTTTTTTTTAATTTTTGACATTGATAATTTCTGACTTTATTTGTTACTTTGAGTTTTGATTTTATTTTATTTTTTTGTATTAAATTTAATAGTATTTTTAATTGGTGATGTATAGCTCTGTTAGCTTAGATTTAAATTATATTGTGCATGCTGTGGTCTCCTGTAAGTTAAGGAGTACACTTACTTGCTACTTTTGTCGTCCACTATAATTGACATGATCTGTGTATATTCTTTGTTGGGGATCCTAAATAAATAAATAAATAAAATAAAATAAATAAAACATGTTTTGTACTGCTGTTTTTTATCCCTAAATAAATAAATAAATGAATAAATAGTACTTCGCAAACTAAATCGCATTAGTTGCTAATGTTTGTATTACATTCACTTTGGCTTAGGACTTTTTTTAAGGAATCGGATATTTGGAGTCGCTTTGATAGTATCATCGGGCGAGATGTAAGGAGACATTTCGCTAGCCAAACGTTAAGTTTATCGTTAACCCTGTCTACCTTTCAATCCAGCTACGCCAGAGTCTCCAAAACTATTGAATAGATTTAAATGAAATTCGGCAAACACAATACAAATTCGGTTTGTATCCACAACAGATTACCGATTATTATAGTAGGATTCCGTGGAACTTTTAACGTTCTTCAAGCGGGCGTCATTTAGTAGCTCTATCTGGGGGCACGGCAGTGCCCCCGCCAAGTCGAGCAACAAAGCGGCACGGCCGTACTATCCTTGTCTCGAACCAGCTCAAGCCATTTTAGACCTCCTATAACTTTGTGGATAAATCTAGAAGCCTGAGTTTTTAGTAACCAATTAGGAATTATATAAACACGGTATATTTCAAATTTAATTCTATTTGAACCAGTAGTTTAAGAATTATAACTAATCAAAGTTACTTAGTTTTGTCACTCACTGACTGACTGACTGACTGATCGATCATCAAAAGTCTAAAGCACTTCTAGCAGACATAGAAGCTCCAAAAAATAATGGAAAAACTTAAAAAAATGCAATTTCAGTCTAGTTTTCTTGATTCACCAACTGCATAAATAACTTTGTAATCCCATATAAATGTATAGGATTACAAAGGTAAAGTTACATTTTCAGTGAATGAATGTTACGAGTTAAATTTAACACACTTCCTAGTTTCTGATTGATCTGAAATTTTGCACGTAGGTATACATATACGTGCAGAATTTTTATGATGCAGTGGCCAAATCAATCCATTTATTTAAAACATCCAAGGTATTAAGTAGGGATTGAATATATTAACTGACTTGGTATTACATGGATCTCACTACTTTTTACGGTAAAAGAACTGAGTTAAGTTTTGTTTTCGGTGGGATTTCATTATACCCAAGATTTTATAAGGTTAGTAAATAAAAAGACACAAAGAATCTCTCAAAGCACACTTTCAGACTTCAAACTTATGAAATAATTGTTTGGAAAGCCAACAAAAACATGTTATTGAAGTGGCTCAGAGCTTACAAGAACTTGTGACAGCTAAAATACTTAGCACTCGACAACGTGCCGACTTGCCGACTTGCAGCAAGTCTGCAAGTTGCGACTACTTGCATTCTTTATTTGTGTTACTTTGGAAACTGTTGGTTGACTTTGTTCATTAAGTTATTTTAACCGATTTTCAGGTCGACTGGTCTTTATAAAATATCTTGGTACAATTTCATTGCAGTTTATTTTTCACTCAAATCTTTGCCTATTTTCACTAACATGAAAAGACACATAAACTAAGGCTTACTTAGAATCATGCTTAAGGTTAATCAATACTTTACTAAGTAATCGCTTAATTGAAAAACCAACAGCGAGCATTTAACTTATAATTATGTCAATGTTAGTGAAAACGGGCATTGAACTTACTCACACTATATTTGTGATTTTCTTGAAAACCATGGTTTGTTTAAAATGTTACTTAAATACACACACGAGCAGCTTCGGTTTGTCCCTGAAGTTTTCAGATTAATTGTATTTACTGTGTAATACACGGAATTATTATAAAAAGCAGCCCACTGAAAAAATTGAACACTCAGTAACACAGAATATCATTTTCATCATACGGTTTCCATTAACCCAGTTTATTTCAGGTTGCAGCCATGTCTCCTTCTTCCATACTTCTTTATTATCCAACAGATCATTTTTAAATTAATAAACTATAATTTCAATTTAGTAACCTTTGTGGAAACTATATATTTTCGAGCCGTTTGGGGCTGAAACTCTGGGACCGTGGGGTCCGAGTGCTCATAGCCTGTTTAATGAAATATCAAAACGCTTAGTTGACGCCTCTCGTGACCCAAGGGCTGGCTTTTATCTTGGCCAGAGGCTAAGTGTTACCATACAGCGTGGCAATGACGCCAGTCTTTTGGGCACATTACCGGCTGATAGCGTTGATGAGCAGTATTTTGATGCCTTTTTGTTGTTTCTTGTTAGTTTATTTAATAGTTTTTAACTGTGCCCAACTTACTCTTATCAGTAAAGCTATGTTTTATCTTCATAGATCATTATCCTACAATTCACAAAACATCTCAAGACAGAATCGACGATTCGAATGCACTTCTCAATTTACAACCAAACCGAAGCAAATTTTCAATAAATTGCTGCTTGAAATCAGAGACGAGCTCCGGAACTCAACAACTCGGAGACTGCAACTGCTAACTTTCCCAACTGTTTTTCAAGTCAATCAGCCAGCTTGCTAATAGCCTGTACAAGTACTTAGTTGCTGGTTATTTTTGCATAAGTGGTGCTTCGTTTATTCCGGGACATCGGAGGACATAATTTCGCATTGAAAATGTAAATTCCCCAGAACTTCTGAGTACTTAAAGTTCCAGACGAGGACGGGTTAGGCCGGGAGTTAGGGACGAGGAATAATTTTCATCTAATTATGGTTATTGCGTAGTTGTTTTGGTGTAAAGGGGAGTGTCTCGTGTCAGTGCAGGTGTCTTTTCCCAAGGCTTTTTCAAAAGAAACCTCTAAACTATCCGAAACAAGAAAATACACTTGACTACATTTTTAAACGATTTTTTATGATTAAAAACCGATGGGAACCCAATGTAGTCAGAACTGAAAATAGTACTTTCTATTTAAAACACAAAAAAATAATACAAAACATGACGCCTGCAATCCTCAAAGTTTAAGATAAAGGTGTACTTACGTCACTAGTTATTTAAAGCCCCATATAATAGGAAGGCGAACACAGTAATACATGTTTTACTTACAAAGCTACACTATTTCCAAGAGAAACCTACTCAACAGCACCACTTCCCCACAAGCTCCATGTAAGAACGTTTAAATAAAATTCAAATTCTCTCGCAGCTCCCGGTTTAAACAAGAATTCTGTGTGGACTGAAATTCGCCGCTCCATGTTTACCGCTCACAACTCTTGCTCGCTCTAATCTTATAATAATTCGTCTAAACAAAATGTACCGGAACCACGTGAACGTCAAATTAATTACACAATGCTGATAACTACCGTTCTAGTCTGCAAAGCCTTCCCAAGGGTGTCGTTGGGGGATTAGGGGATTACCAAGATGGGTTAAAACAGGCCTATGCTAATAGAATCATATTGAGTTTCTAACACACTTAGAGTGTAGTTTTGGCTAAACTGTCTGGTTTACTGGAGGACATAATAATGTCTTGTTAGAAGTGGCGCCACGTCATATTGTATTGTTCTCATTTTAAATCACGGATTAAAACTTAAGTAACAACGAGTAACTCACTATCCTGCCTGATTAGCCTAAATATGTTTGGATTATGATACTGCTGTATGTGACACTACTGTGTATATATTAACCTGGTGAAGGTTGCAGAGATCCGCTGAATGCGAGACGCACGAGACCGGCCAATGGGGCCTTTGTCCAGCAGTGGACGTCTTTCGGCTGAAATGATAGGTAATGATAATGACAACTGTCTACTGACACAATCCAGTTACTGGAAGATACCTTTGACAACATTGGAAATAATAGAAACATGGTTACCACATGAACATACAGTTTTAAGCTAACTTTAAACTCGAAACAACAAACAAACACACAAATTCGTCTAATGCTGACCAATTTTTAAACCTCAACGAAATCTAGAATCCTCCTTTTGGATATCCAATCAGGATAAAGTGTGAATTATTTAACATACAACCGAACCGATATTGAAACCTCGCCACAACGATCTCTGATATATTGAAATGGAATAAATTGAAACATAATTATTTTTCCGGATTATGTTTCGGTTTGTTTAACTTTGTTACCATTCGGTAACCGAAATTGAAAATGATTAAAGTTGGTAAAAAATATGGTTGGAATATTCAATTCTGAAGTCCAGTGAATTGGTAAGGGTTTGGTGAAATCGTAAACAAAAACTACTAAAGAAAACTGGTGATCAGATTCTGGACTATAATATGTTTGTAATTTTCTGAGATCCGTCATGTATGTTTCAAAACGATGAAGGAGTGTCCTAACGAAACATTAGACACTAACCCGTACTGGGGCTTGTCGGTGGATTTGTGGCCAACATACTTTACAAAAAAAATCACGATTATATTGGACTTGTCGTAGAGATGCTATTTCTACCCTGGTCTGAAATGAGCAGTCTCAAATAGTGAAAGATCTGAAAAAAAGCTGGAAATTTTCAAAAACATATATGTTATTTCCCAGTGCCATTTTGTGTCGTCGAACTATCCACCTCAGTAAACCAGAATATAAATATCTTCGTACAAAGAAACAACCTCCCAAAGATAAAATAAAGCAAGTAAATATATTTCTTTCATCCCCACATTAGAATAGAAATAACGTACCATTTCATTGGAAAATTCACATTTCAGAAATATATGGCAAAGCTTTTTCGCGCCAAAAATATTGCTTGCTATGAAGCACCAAGTGTGATTTATAGGGAATCGGTCTTTGTGTTACACTAGTGTGAGTCCGCGGCTTTGTGTGCGCTTTTTGATTTATATTCTGCAGTTTTCAGATGACGTAGTTTGTTGCGAATTTTTAAAAGACCATGCTGCTCCGTACTTTTGCGAATTGCAGCTAGTACTGGATCGTAATTGTGGGTCATCGATTTTTAGAAATTTTGAGTTCTTTGTATTGATTCACTGGTTCGATCTATACTAATTTTATAAAGCTGAAGAGTTATTTGTTTGTTTGTTTGAACGCGATAAACTAAGGAACTACTGGTTGGCATTGAAAAAATATTTTTGTGTTGGTTAATCAATTTATCGGAGGGTTTTGGTCTTGTGGACCACAACCCTCCAACACAAAGTACCTACAAAAATAAAAAATCAGTAATACATATCGCATCCCTAAACGTTCTCACCCTGAGAACAGAAGAAAATCTTATGGAACTAGACAAGTAGCAGGAGTCATGTGGAACAGAGTAGCAGAAGAAAGAAAAGAATGGAAAAGGTTGGAGGAGGCCTTTGCCGACTGGCAAACAGATCTAGGCAAGATAACAAAACAACAGATATTAGTATAAATAGTTTACAAGTTCAGTGTTAGTTTTTAAGTTTAAATTTGTAAAGAGATCTGAATAAAAGGCTATATATTATTAATCCATTTATCGAGGAAGGTTATAAGCTATATATTGTGACGCAGTAGAAGTTGCGTGGGTCAGCTATTGTATTGTATTGGGGAAAACATGTCATTTTCGTCTGAATAATTATGGTTTCCTTGTTATTAGTCAGGAAGTAAAGGATAGGGTGTTGTGACACAATTTAGGAGGCCTACTTCCACCAGTGGAATGAGATAGGCTAAGTTGAGTTAAAGCTAAACTCACGTGATATGGAAACACTTCATATGGTTACTCGTGGACAGCTTCGCCTGCGCTGATGCAACCACGATGTCCGTATAGTTGAGTAAAATTAATAAATCTTCTTCACATCTTGCCATTTAAGTCCAGTTCTTCGCACAACCCACGTAAAATACCTGTAAATAATTAGATAATAATATAATAATATTCCACAACTATCACACAACGCCATCTAGTCCCAAGCTAAGCAGAGCTTGTGTTATGGGTACTAGACAACTGATAAACATACTTATATATTTCTAAATACATACATATTATAGATAAATTACACCCAGACACAGAACAAATGATCGTGCTCATCACACAAACATTTGTCCTGGGTGGGAATCGAACCCACGACCTCCGGCATAGCAGTTAGGGTCACTAACCACTAGACCAACAGGCCAGTCAAACAAATAGATACAAACAAACACACTCATTCCTTCTAATTAAATCCTTTATGCCTTTAGGCCTATGTCCAGCAGTGAACGTCTTTCGGCTGAAATGATGATGATGATGAAATCCTTTATTACTTCGTGCAATATTCCAGTTGCGCGTATTTTTGTAGTTTTGACGTATTTCAGTGCATTTGTAAGGACAAGTACCATTATCGATATTTATTGTGTTGTTAAAGTAAAGGATTTTTCTTTTTCGTCTGGAGGTCAATGAATGAGCCCTTTTAAGGTTATTGTAGACGCGTGGATAAGCAAAAAAGAAACGAATGAAAATACAAAGGTTCAAAGGCCTTTATTCTACTGCAGGCAATAGGGATGTTTACGACTTAAAAAAATATGATCCTAATTAGTCCGTCTGTTAGATTATCGAAAAATATTGGATACGTATTTTTTGTTTTATCAAATCAATCAAAATTGTCGAAGTTAAGACGCGTCAAAGATTTGAGTGGGGGTTTGTGACGTCACTAACTGCTAAAAATGTCATACTAATGTCTTAGAATATGACGTCACACAAGTTTTCAAAGCACTGTATCGTCTTCATTGTATGCTTACATGAAAAAAGAAAAAATACGTGTCCAATATTTTTAATTTTTTTTAGATAACTACCCTATTTATAATGGAATCCAGTGGTTAGTCGTTTTAACGAAATAAAAGAGATATACATATCATCTTCGTGCCGTTGTCCCATCGAAGAGGAGGCGTTTTGGGGGACTGTTTCTTGTAAATAAGTAAAGTAAATTTTGACGTTCGAAAAGTGCTGATTATCAGCCTAGTTTGAATAAATAAGTTTTGATTTTGATTCTATGCAGCATGTCTACTTCTTTCAATCTCTCACCAACGAGATCGGAACTGAAATGTATAACCTTCATAATTTACTATTTATTGACATTGCAAAAAAATACCATAACATCAAGGCTTTGAAGTGTTAGGGTACAACCATATTTAACCAATGTAACACGCGTTTTTGAATGCTCAGTCTGTGCCATACCGCGCGCCCCCTCCTTCGTCGCCCGCGCACTTGCCCCGCAGTGCACAAGGAACGCTGCGCGGGCGACGAGGTGGAGTATCCCGAACGCCAACGGGAACAGACCTATGAAGCGATCCGCCGCGATCCAAGTCGCGATGTAATATTGTATTACTTAATTATTCTCTACTAAGTTGTGCATATTTGATGCCAATAATGTATGAAGGAATAATAAATAGATTGTTTAAACCAGCACCGTTAAACCAGTAATGTGAAAGTCTCGTGTAATTAGAGGTGAGCTTATTGTCATCACCCGGACACAATTTCTGATACGATAAATTTCTGTTCTCTTAGAAATTGGACCCAAAACTGAAGACTGCAGACTTTGCTTAATTTCATAATTATTTATTCACAAATTAGAGACAACCATACAGAGTAACTTAATAATAGACACAAAATAGACATAATGTGAAATTGTACAATGCAAAGATGGTTTTATTTTTTATTTAATTTATTTATTCTTTAAAATTAGACACAATAATGTTGAACAGTTTTAAATGCAGTTAGAATTAAATACAATATATAAAATGTGCAACTGTGCCCGAGCTAGGCTGAGCCTGTATTTCAGGTCACAGTTCTTTTCCCAGTGTTTTGACCGGTATTAACAATGGTTGGACATTTTAGGTTAGGTTGCCTTTAGACTGATTCACCCTATCCCCTCGTACTAGTATTAAAACTGTATCACGAGCGAATAGTCTTCCTCAACCCAAGAGCAACAGATTCTCACAAGACTTCAGTTACAAGTCACATAACAGTAGTTTGATTACATGCTGTACAATAGCAGTCATACTTGCAGACACGACACCACTACCAGTACTTTGATTACCTCTATATTGATCCGAAATTCTTCACACACAGCCCAAAAAACTACCCCATCAGACCCACAACACAGCTCTAAGCTAACCAAACTAAACAGGCTATTAATCGCAGTGCTACTTCCACTAGATTGCTCGCTACAGGGTGTAAACAAAGTCATTTGTTTCTCGCCCGCACTGATTGCGTAATTAGGACACATGGTGGCCGATGGGATCAAGATTGCGTACCCGATGGGTTCGCTGTTCATTTCTGCGACTTTGTTTAGGTGGTGGCAGATTGATGGTGTAATGGATCAATTATGATACTGATTTGACGTTTACTTTTTCTTCAGTTAGCTGTGACCTGAAATATTTTATAGGGGAACCTGAGATATTTATTTTATTTAAAAAAAATTGCAGAATCATTAATTCTTATTATTATTACATTGAACACAAAAAAGTAAGTTTTCATTAAAACAACTAGTTCAAAATTGCATTACACACTTCTTTACACAATCTGTAGATCTTTTTTTTTCTCTGCCCTTATTTACTTACCGAAGATTGGCAATCAACTCCGAATATTATGCTTGTCCTATGTGAGGTGTAACGTTTCAGCAGCACTTTCAAAATGCTACAAAAATACTTTAGAACGATAAGTGTTACACGTTGCATATCGGACAATCTGCTACGGCGTAGCAGGCGTGCTACGAAGGGCGTAGCAGCTGTACTACGAAGACTGTAGCTAGCATACTTCGAACATGTGAGCTGATATTGGAAATATAGTTTAATAGTTATCGTTGAACCGGTACGGTCAAACTCCATATCAGTTAAGTCTATCAGTTACCTGACTGCATCTTAAATAATTTCGTTGAGCAGTAACGTTTTTTTTATTAATAACAACACGTTTATTTTCCACAAAGAAAAGTAAAAAATACAGCTTTTAAAATAATTTCCATCTCAAAATAATACCTCAACGGTGTCCTTCCAACCAATTCATATTGCGCCCACAATTTTCTTACCTGTAAAGAATTTCCTTTCTCTTTTTATTTTAATTTAAAAGAGGCTTGAAGGGATATAATCTTGCCAGTCCGGGGAAATTGATTTTGGGCGTACGTTCGCAATATTGTTATATTAAAATATGAAAAAAATGTCCTTATTGTGTATTCTGAAGGGATTTAAGGGGAATAGTTGGTGATTATAAATAATTCGCTTGTTGCTTTCGTGGATCTGTTGGTATTATCGTGAGAGAAATTGTTACATATAGATTAAAAAATTCGTTATTTTATCCTATTAACACTTAGCGAATCTGATAATCTAGATACTTGTGAAGTCTAGTCATTGTATTTGAACTACTTTACAATTTCTGAATTCATTTTCATTTACAGAAGTCCTGCGGACCGGCCTATAATTCATAATACGAAGACAGGTAGAGTAATTTACCCTAGAGAGTGGTTCGTCATGCACCACGCAACCATCTGGCTAATAGTGGGTCCTAAACACATCTACCTAGCCTTCTCACAACTATGTTAGGGCCAGTTTCCAAACTAACAGAATACAGCTGAATACCAGTATTGTACATCGAGCGACTGTCTACTATACCCACTAGGTCATGGACGATGCCGCTTGCTAAGATCGGCTGTCAGACTTCCGAGCAGCTAACTACCTGTTACGACTGACTACAAACATCTATAAATACCAGCCGGATCTTATCGCGCGTACGTCAATACTAAACACTGCCCGGCCGACTTAGAGAGGAAACAATTTTCCAAACAAACTACTAACCCAAAAACTTGTCTATAACCGCCAAATAATTTAACCCCTTTTTCTGACCTTCACTTCGGGTAAGATATTCGAGAAAATATTATTTCTTCCTCCCTAAAGAGAAGTGTAAGAAATACTTACCCTCGCATTATTTATAATGTTCGCGAACTACCCTCGGTTTCCGAGCCATATTTTTTATTTGTACTTAAATCAAACAGGGTAGGAGAGAGATATTATTTTCTTGTTTGTAGTAATATGTTTTAGGTAACTCGCGTTTATGGGTTGAGTAAAGTCGCGGTTTTTTTTCTATTAAAAAAAAGTCGCGCTGCCACTGCTGGTGCAGCTGATGACTTTACCAGGAGAGGTTCCAGTACGAAAGCCATCGGATCTCAACCTCTTGTGTCCATTCCTTTTAGCAACTAAAATGGTGAATGAGATGATGAATGGAACACACTCAAACGCAAGCGCAGTAGTGGTCCTCCTCCACCTCCACATCAGGATGTAAGTAGTCTAAGGAGGCTATGCAATCCCTGAATACGAAGCTGACCAAATATAGAATATAGATAGAATGCGACCGGTGATGGGAGTCGTCATTGGACACTGTTCACTGAATAATCACTTTCACACCCTAGGTATCGCTGATAGTCCTCTGTGCAGAGCATCGTTGGGGCAGACGAAACTCTTGGAACACCAAGATCGCTGATGTCCTGATCAAGACTGGGAGGTTTGATCTTCTTCTGGAGGGACGTTGGCTGCTTGGAGTAATGGCCGCGATGGCTCACGTACGTACCACATAGTGTGGAAACCAAATCCTATAATTTTGAACATAGTCCCACTGCTGGGAGATATGCGCCCACTGCGAGAGGGTTTAGGATATACACACATCAAAAGTGTCTAGGGATCAACATATATTTTTGCAATAACTTTTCTCCTGATTGATATTAATTAAAATTTTCTTTAAGGATTCATCAAATAAAGTGTTTTCGTTTGTCACAGTAACGATAAACCAAGTCACCTTTGCATTAATAAAGAAATTTGCCATTTTCCTAATAAAGGGATTTTTGACATTTGAACCACTAACATTAAAGTTCGAAAAAAAGACTGAAATAACAGTTTTCTTTAAAATTTTATTGGGTAACTTAAACAATTAATAATCCGTGTTTCTACCGCGAACACTAACAACACAAGAACATCGGTTTGGCATACTCAAAATGAGTTCATCCAAATCACGCTGTGGAATGGCCGCCCATGTTCGTTGCAACAACAAAAAAAGGTCTTCTTGCGACTGGATACCCTCCATATTCGGCAGAGCTCTTCTCTGTAGCATATCCCATGCATGCTCAATCGGGTTCAAGTCTGGCGACTGAGCAGGCCAGGGCAGGACATTGATGTTAGCTGCGGCGAGAGTCTGTCTTACAACTCTTGCGGTGTGCGGTCGTGCATTATCATGCATTAACTGAAATAAGGGACCGATTTGCACTTGTAGAGGAACGATGACGTCTGATACAATCGTCTCAGCATAAATTTGAGCGTTGAGGTTGCCTCTGATCCAAATCAACTCAGTTCTTCCGCCGATCCAAATACCCGCCCATACCATGATGGTTCCACCACTATAAGGATGGACTTCCTGGCAGGATTTTAATCGCTGTTGGCGTCCAGGGGTTCTCCAGTGTCGTATACGTCTTGTATCCGGTCTCATACCAAAACGAGACTCATCAGAAAAGCACACGAAACGCCATTGTTCTTCTGCCCAATTTCTGTGTTCAAGAGCCCATTGATATCGAATCCTACGATTGTGCATTGCTATAGGTGGTACCCGTAGCGGTCTTCGGGAATGAAGGTTCACTTCATGCAAGCGGTTTCTGACTGTTTGGTCGCTAATTAAGTTCCCTGAAGAGTGATGAAGCCTCACGGCTAACATCATGGCGGTTATTGTTGGAGCTCTTCGAGTTAAGATTTGAATGTATCGGTCTTGTCTCCGTGTGGTGCAGCGATACCGTCCTCCATGGCGCTCAGCCACGGTACCAGTGCTTCGGTAACGTGTCCAAAGTCGACTGATAACACTCTGACTTGTATTCAGAGCTAAAGCCACAGTACGTTGCCGGGAACCAGCTTCTATCATTCCCACGGCTCTGAGCATTTCTTCCCTGCTTAAATGACGTCGCCGCTCCATAATAACGTTGGTTTTAATCAGTAGTAGGGAAACAGTAGCACTAATAATGTCTTCAATGCGTTGTATGTTTTTATAGGGAAAATATTGACAGCTGATTTTCATCTTTTACTCGAATTTGATTCACAGTTCCTGATTCAAATTATGAAATGCACCAAAAAGGATCCATATAAATTTATAAAATCATAAATTTATTACAAAGCCACATCTCAATCTCAAGAAATCCGCATAAAAATGCTTGATCCCTAGACACTTTTGATGTGTGTATTTCACAACGTGGGCCCATCGTGAGATGGTATTATGAGACATCTCTTAGAAACGTTGCGATTCTAAAACATGTAATTTGACAACAGAGAAATAATTTACCTACGGTTGATAAGTTCTTTTGACTCACACAATTCAATTATCTTCCCTTAAACCAAGGAAAATCATCCAAAAATATATTAAAACCAATTTGTCTCCTTCATCCGTTACACAAGCCCCCCTACCCGTGAGATAAGTCGTAAATAACACCGCTTACACTTTTCACTCCGAACGTGTTACATGTTGCAAACTTCTCAACTTTGACGGGTGTAACATGTAACGCGACAAATTGAATTATTTCACGCGCTTTCATTATGCATTGGATTGTTGATGACTTGTTTAGACGACTGTATTTTTAATGAGCAACTTTTGCTGTTTGTAACTGTTTGGAGGAGTTAAGTTGTTCAGTAAAATGTTTAACCTTTTCGAATATTTATTGTCTACTGTAATTAAATATTGGATGACCTTTACTGGCTTTAATTTGCCCTTCTTTTTAGCATGTCAATAGCGAATTTTCATAAAATTTTGGCTCAAAATTCAGCCTTGCGAATTACACTCGCTGATGCAGTCATAAGATCGTCAAGTTTGTAGGTTTTAGGGCATACAGCGCAAGTTGGAAGGTGGGTCATGGTCTGTGGAGATACGCCGCATGCATAATTTAGATCTGAATTGTCAATAAACCCCCATCTGAAAAGATTGTCATTTCTACGGCCGACTTGAGTTCAGAGTTTATTTATAGATTTTGTTAGTCTATGGCCAAAGCATGTCCAGTTGGAAGGAAGCTTTCATTTGCCCTACAGAAAGAATATAAGCAGTACTCCACCTATTACAGGTGTCATAAGTCTATCTAAGGTTAACTTGAAGATATTGTTATCAGCTATTTGACAAATAGGGATGTGTCCTGACTTAAAAAAATTGTCAAATCAATAAAAAATGACGCAGATATAACCCATCAAAGATTTGAGTGGGGGTTTGTGACGTCATTAACCGGTAAAAATGTCATACTAACGTGTTGGTAATCTATGTGACGGACTAATTCGATTTTTTTGTTAGCTACCCTATTCCTGATGGAAAACCCAACAACACCTTGCCCTACCCAGGACCGCATAGTCAGCAGTCGCACTTGCGAACATCATGTTATGAATGGAAACAAGGAATTAACAATTTCAAGGAAAGTCTTTAGTTCACACTAAACTCAGCACTAAGGACCCACGTACCATGTAGCAATCAATTCAAAAATCCAAAGAAAAATACCCGGAAGTGAAACACTGTCGCACCAATCATTTCATAATCAAATCCACTCCTGCATTTCCTTCTCCATTACTGAGCCCTCTCAGCCCTCAGTCCTCACAATACCTCACGTCGGCATCATCAATCACTCCATTTATTAATACTCCTCGCTTAATCATTTCAACCTCAACTGACCTAATTTTTACAAGCTCCATCTCCCTTCCCTTGCTTAAGAGTGTAACAATGCATTTATTTCTGTTTGTTTTATAATTTAAGGAGCCATGTTTTAGGAGTTTTTGTTGAGAAATTGTGGTTTGATTTGCATTTAATGTTATTTTTGTAAGGGTGTAGCTTAATGTGAGTGGTTGTTTAAGGAAAGAGTAACGAACTTATTTATTTCTGCTGCTGTGTTGATGAATGTACCTATGTATTTAGAGCTCGTGGTCAACTAAAGCAGCGGTGACCCAGTGGTGGCGGCCCTAACTTACAAACTCGTCGGTCGTGGGTTCGAACCCAGGCATTCACATTACTTTGTGTAATTTATTTCGATACCGCTGCTCTCAAAACGGTGAATTAAAACTTCGTGAGGAAACCGGCATGTCTTAGAACCAAAAAAATTGTAAGACATGTCACATCTACCAATGCGCACTGGGCACGCGTGGTAGATACACATTCCCTCTCAAAGAGAGGAGGCCTGTGTCCCAGCAGTGGGAACATTAATAGGCTATTGATGGTCAAATAAAAACTACTGCTCAAGTTGATCCGTGGATGGGTGCATGGCCACCATATACCGAGTTCCTTTGTACCTAGGAAAGCACGTTAAGCCGATGGTCCCGTCTGTCATTTGAAGAGCTTTGAGAGTCGATAAAGTTAGTCAGTGGCCAAGGGTTATCGTACTCAGTACTAGGTTGGTTATGTACTGGTTTGTGGAGGTCAGATAGGCAGTCGCTTCATATAAAATACTAGTATTCTGCTGCATCCGTTTGGACTGGAAGCCGACTCTAACATGTTGAGAAAATGCTAGGCAGATGATGTTGGTGAATATAATATCTCCCTCATAAAACTGATAGACTTTAAACTGTTGGGTCTATATTGATAATATAGGGTACATTTTGGTCTTATAAAATAAATAATAATCTTGAAGCATAATATAAATAAGGTCTTGATGTAACGGTAGGGAAGAAAACATTTTTGTAAAACACAAAAATTGTATTATGCTTTTTTTGTGAAATTGCATACATTAAAAGAGCTTTCTATCTTCATTCTAAGCTGACTGACTGAGGATCAACGCACAGGCAAAGCATTTTTTTTTTTGGGGGGTGGGAAATTATCAAATAACCCCCTCCCGCTCTTGGGCACAGCGAAAGGGATTGTCAGACTTCTACTGACTAAAAACCCCCATGTTGCTTCTTTGCCCTTTATGTCGAGGCCGCGGTATCTCTTACAACATCCTGCAGCCCCGACACTGGCCAAAACCATTTTTTTTTTGGTGGGTTGAAAATATTCAAATAACCCCTCCCGCTCTTGGGCAGAGCGAAAGGGAGTGTCAGACTTCTACTGACTAAAAACCACCCATGTTCCTTCTTAGCCCTATATGTCGAGGCCGCGGTAACACAACTTGTGTACAACCCGCAGCCCCGACGAGGCAGGCCAAACCAATAGACCTAGAAACTTAAAGTTTCGCACACGTATTTCTTTTATGACGTAGGCATCCACTAAGGAAGGATTTTACAAAACTCAACCCCCAAAGAGGGTGAAAAGGGGTATGAAAATATATATGGAAATCTACATTTTCACGCGAGTGAAACCGCGGGCAATAGCTTAAAAACTATAAAATCGCAACAGATTAAAAGAACCTTCTATAAACTACACCTATTATTCTAGCCGTTAATCAAGAAACATCCCCTACATCACGTCCTTTTACTTTTTCCTCATAAAGTACGTTGATATCATAAAACATAATAAGTCCCGTTTGATGCTGCGCCACAGATGAGCTCGTGTGTAATTATCTCGCGTCACTTGTTACTATGTTTACACGTCATGCGCACAATTTACAGCGCACAAAGCTGCTTGATAACTCGCTAAATAATACTCATAAGAAAGGGTTGGGGGTACACTGAGAGAACAGGGTGTTTTATTATAGTATGTGCTGTTCCACTGCTGGGCAAAGGTCTCCCCCAGTTCCTTCCTTCCAAGCCGTCCGTCTTTCGACATCCATCGTGCATGCGGCTGACGTGACCCGCCCAATCTCATTTTAGCCTAGCAGCCTTCACTCCAACGTCTACTATACAGGGTATTAAGAACATATTTTATTATAAGGAATAAAATATTAAGCATCTTCAGAGTCGTTCATGTTCATGTCTTCCTCATGTTCTTTTGCTCAAATATAGGCATTCCAAGAAATGGCCATGTTAATATTTTCAATAATATATTGTTGCCCTGCTCTCAAAAAACAGTGAAAGAAAATATCGAGAGGAAACCGGCATGTCCTAGAACCAAAAATTTTAAGATATGTGACATCTACCAATCCGCACTGGGCCCGCGTGGTGGATTATAGCCCATCCCTCTCAAAGAGAGGAGGCCTGAGTCCATGCAGTGGGAACAATAATAGGCTGATGATGTTGATATTGCCTGTATTGATAATGATGATATTGATGAGTTTTTTTTTTGCTATTTTGGTAGGCGTGAACAAAATATTATGGTGTTTTTCAGTCAAGTCTTATATTATCTTCACCGCTGCTTGTAATAATAAAAGCATTGCTGTTATGCTTTGGTAACTTATCATAATTATTCGTACTCAGTGCGTTACTGTGTTAACGCTGGTGTTTATCTGTGGTATCATTATTAGCCCTTTCACCGCCTTTCATGTCGCAATGAAACGAGTTCATTGTTCATCGCATATTAACGACTTATATACAAAAACCACCGACTTATATGTTCCTATTTACTTATTTCAACTAAAACACAGGTTTGACGAGTATTTCTTGTATGCTAATAAATAATATGCAAACACGACTGCTGTGTATCAGGTCCTGGATTGGATTACCAGGTTGAGCAAAGTGTTATTGGGTTTTTCCATCAGGAATTTCTCAATAGCAGTCATGAAGTCGGGATCAGTGGCTGGTTGATGGTAATAGGCTCTATTACATGTGATTTAAACATTACTGGCGAAATGTGAGTTCAAAACTAAACGTCTTTTAAAAGAAACAGAATCTTGTTAAATGATACTTTCCCAATAAACTTACACTATACAGTGTGATTCTTTATAATGTGCACATATCGAAATGAGGGAATCTATGCTTAATTTTATCGATGGAAAAAATATTTAAAAAAATCTAAATATTTTTTAATATTTTTTATGGAATTTTCAAAAATGTTGTCCGCTGTTGTGACCCCAATGTAAACAAAACGGTGTAACTTTTAAACTAAATTATCTATCGCGATGAAACAATTTTATGTAAAAAGTTATGAAAAAAATAAGTTTTTTTGATCAAAAAACGTGTTTATTTTCAATTGAGGGTAGTTTTTTTCCACAATTTTCATTTTACGAGGACGCCTAATTGCTTCCAATCATTATGGAGTTTGTTTCATCGCGATAGATAATTTAGTTTAAAAGTTACACCGTTTTGTTTACACTGGGGTCACAGTAGCAGACAAAATTTTTAAAAATTCCATATAAAATATTAAAAAATATTTAGATTTTTTTTAATAATTTTTCCGTCGATAAAATTAAGCATAGATTCCCCCAATTCGATATGTGCACATTATAAAGAATCACACTGTATATGGTGTTATACAAGTACGTAAATACTTGTACAATATAAGATAATTTATGTGCATACCTCGAACAAATTATGTGTGAGTTTAGAAGCAGGTATATGCTCTGTATTTACAACAATGTTAGGGTAAATGTTTGGATTTCCAATTATGCAACTAGGTTTCCGGGTAGCGGTTAGATTCTCAGTAGTGAAATAGAAATAAACAGGTATTACATAATTATTATCTTGGGCACGCAGATGGTTGTAAATTTTCTTCTGCGTAAAACGGGACCATTGACTGCAAGTGTAGAATGACTTATAGAAAGCTTTGAAAAGAGTGATTAATATAAAATTAACATTTTGCAAAACAAAACTGACTTTGAAAAAAAATCTTTAATTTCGGAAGTCAGTGGCAAATAAGTCAAAACAAACAAGACTTCTGATAGTAAAGTTATTTTAGACTGTTCTAGTGTTTCTTGAAAAAAGTTTTACAAAAGAGAAACTGGCTATATATATATGTAACATACTTTTGTTACATTTTTTTCGAAAATATCCTACTACTACCTAGATATTTTTTCAATAATTCTCCCCATCATCGCATCCACAACAAGGGAAGATCGTATCCAAAGTCCGAGTTTTAATATCCGAGAGCAGCTTGTGTTTACTCGAGAAAACTGATTAAGTTTCAACGATAAGTACCATAAACAAAATCAGGCGATTTTAATATTTTACGGGCTAAAGTTTTCAGGCATTTTTTCATCCCCTTTGAGGAAATAAGGAATAAAACGCAGCTGTCGTTCAGTTGCGCACACTTACCCTGTGGGGTGTAACTTTTTAATTACACCCTCTCCGACATTTTTACCCCTAAGGGATGTCTTGGATATTTCTAAAGTTGGACCCTTAAAAGTGTTTGATTTTATGGCTTAATGAAACGAAACTTGTTTTCTTTTTTTTCTTTGGAGGTAGTTTCATAATTTCCTGTATATTATTCCACAGAATAGGTAAGTAAGTGTAGTGTGTAGTGTATGCTATCCATCTATTCAGCACACTTTACTTTTTGATGACGTCCTCTAGAGATTCCCACAGTCAGTTCTAGGCCCGTTGCTTTTCATGGGAACCCAGTACACTTATTGTCTGTCCATTTTATCCAGTTTTCACTTCATGATGCAGTCAAACAATACAGGCATGCATGAACGTGTTCAGGAACAAATTGTGCAGTTATCCTTGTCTGTACATGCAACCTAGATAATATCTAAATATTTATCTGTTAAGATTTTTTTGTTGCGTGTACCAAATAAATATATTTTCTTTCTTTTCTTTATATTTTTTCGCTAAGTTAGGCCTGAGCGGCGCAAATGTGCGGACAGTTGCAAATGAGCCAGTCGACAGACATACACTTAGGTACGTGTGTGTATGGCAGTCCCGGTCACAACACGCGTGGTACTTGATCTTCAGTGAAGCTTGTGGAAATGCGGCGAACCCGCCACAAATACGTGTGATAACAATATTACCTAATAACAACATCAACGGAACTAATTACAAACAATTTGTTTCTCTTACTCAAATCAGCATGTCCTTGTCCAATGTCTGTCCAAAATCATGATTAAAGCGCGCCAATATTTTCTAATAGCTGAACTGATTACCAATTAGTGTAGAGCCCGTCCAATTCCCCTGGGAGGGGGTGAGGCGGGGTGTAGGGGGTGACAGTGACAAACGACGGAAATATTTCACTGAGCCAGCCACCCGGGGACACTGTTGAGAGGATAATAGTAGTCACAGATGGAAGAATTGTGGGAGGCTGCGTGCATCTGGTTGGAGAAGTTGTCGTGTGTGGAATGTAGTAAGTGGGGATTTGAGATTAATAGTCCATAATATTAATCCCAAATTCCCACATTACACGAGGTATGTGTAAATCAATATTTCGTAAAATTACTATTGCTAAATGAATTCAACGTAACAAAATTAAACAGAGACATATATTAACTAATGTATTTTTTGATGGAGGTGGAATACATTATGACTTTCAAATGTTTCGCTACATCCACATTTCTACCTACCAAGTAACGTCTCGCTTATAGTACCTGAAAGGTTAGGCAGGGGTGTACCACCTATGTTTGGTATTATTCCCGGTTTTTTAACAAATAAGTAAGTCTGACGTAAGTAGGAATGAAGGATTGCCATAAAATGAACAAAGGCTGAGACTAGTGGCTGTTGAAAAAATCCTGATGGGTAAACCGAGACATGTCATTGACCCAAGAACCCCGTGTGACCCAAGAACCACAAAACCAATGAGGCTGTTCTAATCAAGTTAACAAATGGTTTAGAATAAAGAATAGTTAAGATAACCAGATAAAAGAATGCTATCTATCGTTGGCAAAACAGTGTTTTGCCCCTGAGACAGTTTTGTTGTGGTTTGCGCACAGTCATTGTTTTTATAGGGCGATAGTCTGGTGAAGATTGTTATGTCTACTGCCTTGGTTTGATTGTCTGTGACGTATTTAAGGGCATTATTTTTATCAGCATAAGACAGTTAACTGCTGGACATAGGCATCTCCAACTCGAATTGGACGGCAGCTGCTAACAGCCATCCTGCGGAGATCGACGCTCCAACCAACATGAGGGCTTCCCACCATCAGCTTACTGATTCACGGTTTCCATCCTAATGGCGTATCATTTAATTAATTTGCGAACATAACATTCATAATTTATGGTTCTGATTTCAGAATTTCAATGAAAGGCGAAAATTAAGAAAAAAATTAAATTATTTATTATTATTAATTATTAAATTAATTATTAAATTAATTAAATTAATTAATATTATTAATTTTAAAATCAATTCACTATTGGATTTATTTATCTTTCGTTTGTCTACCAAATGATCGAAAAATGAAATGAGAGTAGCGGGTGTACGCTCATTCCAATGTCAGAGTTGTATGAACGTGGGTGATTCAAAAATGAACAGTCCATCCAAGGAACCATTACTCAAGTGAAAACAGTTCCATCATGTTTATGAATGATTTAGCTGATGCAAGACTCTTATTTTTTTACCAAATTAAAACAGCACAGGAAATGGATGATAATGCTAGATTATCATACTAACACTTAATCTTATTTACGTATCAATACTGATTATTCAATACCAACAGGAAGGAATCAAAAGATTACATGAATTCATTGATAAAATGTTATCAATGAAGTTGACTTGCTAGATTATAATACTTAAAGTATTTATGAATGGGTACGATTTTTCACAAGTCATAGTTATAAGCAAAAACATGTATTTTTATGAATAAAAGAAATACGATTGTGTGATCTTGATTGCAATATTATTACGTTTAAGTTGCTGTCGTAGGTAGATAAGGTAATAGCATATTGTTGTACAGAGTCAGTGTGACTTGTAATTTTTCAAGTGTTGTGATTAAGAATTGGTCACATTGCCTCCCAAGTGTGCTATGCACTCGAGTGGAATGGCGTATGAATTATTGCAGATTTTCATTTAGATAAACATAGATTATTTTCATTATTGCTGTTGATATGGCAAAATACTATCATCGTTCCAATTTATCATATTTTAATTTAAAACATCGTCCAACCACAACGTCACAGTAATACTATTAAACTCGTTTTTCAAGGGAAAGATAGCAGTCGTGGCCTTTTTTCGGTGCGAGCACCGGTAGTCCATTGGTGACGGCCCCGACTTCCAAGCAGTAAGTCGTGTGTTCAAACCCGGACAGGCGCATTACTTTGTGGCATTTATTTCATCACCACTGCTCTCAAAACGGTGAAGGAAACCATCGTAAGGAAACCGGCATGTCCTAGACACAAAAAAATCGTAGACATATGATATTATTTACCAACCTGCACTGGCCCCTCGTGGTGGATTATAGCCCCTCTAATAGAGAAAAGGCCTGTGCACCAGTAGTGCACATTATAAAGTGATTATGCAACCGAAAGACGTCTACTGCTGGATTGTTCGAATCGCCCCATTCCTAAGAGCTATTGGTCGATTCACACCGCTCGGCGCTCCAAGGACCGCCGCGGTCCGAAACAGCCTATTCCTAAGAACTCTTCGGCGTTTCACACCGCGGTCCGAACCACTCGTGGTCCGAAACGACGAAACACCCATTTAGGCCTTGCCCAGGCGACGGCTTTTGATCCTGTGTGAGAAGCACGTCATCTAGCGGATTTCCACTACTATTTTTCAGTTTATAGTTTTATCTTGTTGACTGGCCTGTTGGTCTAGTGGTTAGTGACCCTAACTGCTATGCCGGAGGTCGTGGGTTCGATTCCCACCCAGGACATATGTTTGTGTGATGAGCACGATCATTTGTTCTGTGTCTGGGTGTAATTTATCTATAATATGTATGTATTTAGAAATATATAAGTATGTTTATCAGTTGTCTAGTACCCATAACACAAGCTCTGCTTAGCTTGGGACTAGATGGCGTTGTGTGATAGTTGTGGAATATTATTATTATTATTATCTTGTGGGAGGCCAAACAAAAGCATATCTTGTTACTAAACTACTGTTTCTAGCAAAACTGTGAGTATGTTAGGGTCATCTTTAAAACCAGTACGTAATAATTATAAATTTGATAGTTAGGCTTTTTACTCTTTGGCTAATTGTTTAAGTTCTTTAGAGTTGTTAATGTATTTTCTTTAAAACATCGTTAAGGTATCGTCTTTAAAAGATTAAAGATGTTGTGCAAAAGTTTCAGTAGTAAGTTCTGTCGCACTGAAGCTTACAAATGAAGTTAAATAAAGTTTTCCTTTAGTGTATAATGTAGTGCAAGTAGTCTTCGTTCAGTGAATGAACCATTACAAATTCATTTCCCGCGTAGAACTTGCTTTTACATGTCAAGCTAGATGGTAAATAAATCATCTGATAGAGCGGGAAATTTTGAGGTAAACAAATTGATAACATGTGCCTTAGATATTTCATTTATATTTTTGCCTTTAATGTGGTTTGTTCGTTTCTTATTTTTATTTTGGAAATGAGCTCAGTAAATAATGAAATTAAAATTCGCATTAGTTGATAGTTAAGCAGAATGTTTCTACTAACTGTATTTCTTGTAATTAAATAACTATGAGTTCTTAAATTAATAATCTCTTGTAATACAGTTATAAGTTAGACATAGTTTATCTCATTCTCCCCGCCCTCATCCCAATTTATTTGGAGTCGATGCAGCATTTCATACTCTTTTTGATTACTCGAGTAACCTCCTTTCTGAAACTAAGTTCAAAATTGCTCAATGTTCGATCGTGGTCATACTGGTATGACAAAATAGTATGACCACGAGGAAACACCCGACAATAGCTTAACTGTACAACATACCTTTTTACCACAACAAACGACACTTCTACCTACTTTCCACGGCTTACAGTTATTACCAGCAATTGATCAACGAACTACTGGACAATAAAATAACCTTCACCCATTCATGAACTGCAATGAAATGGACGGAAACGTCCGCCATCAAAAGGCACACTTTTATCATTTGACACTTTTTGTAATCAAAACTTTTCGCCAACTCGTTGGAAATTTTACTGTTTAAAAATAAAAAAAAGATGGCTGTAAAAAGTTGCGGGAGCATGTCACATGTGGCACACGACGTTGAGTTATGGCGCATAGTTTTATATTAAATTTCGCATAATTTCCCGACAAGATGTAGTATGTAATTTGCGATTGCAACCCCCGGTTGTAGTAAAGTTATGATTGTGCGATTGGTTGTGTTTCGTGTTTGATATTTTGTGATGCATAATATACTGAGCTGTATTTGACTAGCTACATCACTTCCAATTAAGATCATTTTGATAAACAAAATATGGATGTAGGTAATAAATATGCCAAAAAACACCGGGTTTAAATAAAATTTATGTAGATACTAAAAATCAATCACAAAAATTCCTACTTTCATTACTGCAAGAAGATTTGACCTTTTTACTTAGAAATAGGGATGTATCCTGACGTCTCTGTTAGATTATCGAACAATATATACGTGTTTTTTGTTTGATCAAATGAATAAAAATTTACGAAAATACGTGTCAAAGACCTTAAGTGGAGGCTGGTGACGTTACTTTCTGGTAAAAAATGTACCTAACTGTGACGTTGAACGACTTTCCGAAGCACTGTGTCGTCTTCATTTATTGTTTACGTGAAAATATAAATAATACGTATCCAATATTTTTTTGAAATCTATCTGACGGTCTGATTAATTTTTGTTTTGTCTTTTTTTTATACCTTTTTTGCGAGGACCTATCGCAAGCTTAACCAAACCACCGATTATGACCCACGTAGAATTTTATTCCCTTTCACAAAGGCGTGTGTCCCTGTAGTGAGAACATTAAAGGCTGAATGGTCCTAAGCCATCGCATACAGTGGCAATTACAACTGGTTGCTAGCTACGTAATAAACCATCATCCCGGATGCTTTTCGTTCTCTGATTGTAAAGTCAGCCGCAGCCGGGCAGAGCATCTTGCGAGTACGACAGAAGTTGTCCCGCGGAATGTTCCAGGCGCACTGAAAATTATATTACCAGTATTACGTCGAGGCTTTCAGAAAAAACGATATTAAACGAGGTTGTGTGTTTAGTTACATTGAAAATGTAGGTTGATGGAGTTTTATTTCAAGTAGGAGTGGTTGTTTTGTTGTAATATCACGCCTATACCCTCGAAGGGCTAAAGTATGGCTCAATTTGATGTTTGTGTTCCATGTGAAACTATTGCGATGAGCCATTAAAATTCCAGACTCGGGTTGTGAAAGGTACCTCATAAAACAATCTGGGAATTAAACCCAAGCCCTTTAGTTCTGCAGTAGCGATTGCTACCACTAGTCTTACTATGGAGGCGAGCCTTGCTTATTGAGTGTTATACTAGTCTGTAGAAGATTGTGCTGGTTTTATTTTTAACCGACTTCCCAAAAAGGACGATACGATTGGTTTTTTTTAATGTATGTACACTGATTATGCTGAGATTTATGATACGATTTACGTGTTTTTTTTTTTAGTTTGATGCGGAACAGTTGTTATTAGGTCCAATAAAAATTTTACATACGACAGTTTGGCCCAGTACTATTTTTTCATTTTTTTTTTAAAAACAATATTTATGATCATTTTTGTTTATGTGTGTTCGCGAATAGCTTCGTCGATTGTGAACAAATTTTGATGATTCTTTTTTTATTAGTAAGGAGATATTTCAAGGATGGTACCATGATATGGCAACCAGGACTTGGTGATGGGCAACCTTCCAATTTTATAGGCACGTACTACGTGTTTCGTGCTTTTTCTGTCGCTCATGTATTCACATGTAGCAGTCATCACTTCATTTTGATAAGATGATGATAGAAGGTACTACTCCTAAATATATTTTTAACTTTTTGGTGTTTTTGGAGTGAGTTGTTTTTTTTTTTTAAATAGTCTATTTAAAAAAAGAATCTGTTATAATTTTGCAGGTAATAACTTACACTCAGAATCAACAAAGAATCCCGGCAGAGTAGACACCAATATAAAACACTATATAACATTCTTTATTCCACTCGAACAATCAAGAAACCGCCGTAAACCATAAATTCAACAACCAGGGGACATTCAACCAACATATTATTTATACCACGCCGACCGTAATTGGAAAAAAATATATATTCAACGGGTATGCAACCAGAGAGCCCAAGGGGGCGCTATTGCAAAGCCTTGGGGAACGCCATTGCAAAATTTCCAATTTTCAACTCAATCCAATTTCAATCTATTTTCAATATCAGTCGATTGGTGTACCTACTTGGTTAGACGCGGGGCACGTGGAGAGACTTGTAAAGGATAGCACGTGAAGATTCAGGTAGAACCAGGTCGGGACTGAATTATGCAATACGTTGTGAGTTAGATTTGAAAGGAAAATTGTTTTTGTTATTGTTACGAGCTGGGTATGGAATAAATAAAAAAACTACCAATTGAACACACGAATAATTAACTTTATTACTTACAAAACACTTGTACACAATCGCAAAACACTACTGAACAGTCTACAGCACTAGATGTCTCTTCGAACCTTTCGTTGTCTCGCTTAAAAGAAGACTGACTCGACCTCTGTCGGTTCTTTTATACCCAAACACACAAAAGAAATCCGAGAAAATTCCCTATTATTAACAAAAATTAATTAAGCATTCACAAAGAAAATAATAAAATAAAAGTAAGTAAATCACACTAATATTATAAAGGCGAAATTTTGTGAGTGTGTATGTTTGTTACTTCTTCACGCAAAAACTGCTGAACGGATTTCGATAAAATTTAGTACACAGATAGTTTATAACCTGGATTAACACATAGGATAGATTTTATCCCGATTAATCTTCCCGTGGGATAATTTTCGAGTTATAGCGGGTGAAGCTGCTGTCAACAGTTAGTAAAAAATAAACTTAAGGTAAAAGAACCAACAAGGAAGAAGTTACGTTACGCCCTCAGCATACGGTCGAAATTACAATGGCAATTGCCGTCGACGCCGGTCGAAAGCTGACCTTGACAATACAATGGAACTATACCTACAGAATGTACTAGAGTCTTATAGGCACTACACAATTATTAGCGAGGTTTCTTGAAGATTCTAGATGTCTGTCGTAACAATATTATCATCGTTTTTTTATTAGGTAAAAAAGTTTTGGTCATATGGATGGACTGTGTGATGGATGATATGGCTAGAAAGGAGGTGGATGATATGGCTGTTGACATGACGAGTAATATCGACATGGAAGAAAAAGACATGCTGCGCTGACCGAAAATCAATAGGGCAGTTAACAAAAAATATCTTATCAGTCCGTCAGATAGATATCCAAAAAAATATTGGACCCAAATTTTTTTTTTCACGTAAACAAACAATGAAGACATTACAGTGCTTTGAAAACTCGTGTGACGTAACTCATGGCGTTCTTAGACATTAGTATGACGTTTTTTACGGGTGAGTGACGTCACAAACCCCCGAACACATCTCTGATGCGTTTTAACTTCACCAATTTTTATTGATTTAATAAAACAAAAAATACGTATCCAATATTTTTCGATGATCTAACAGACGGACTAATTAGGATCATATTTTTTTTAGTCAGGAAACTGGGACGTCAATTAAACACGGAGATGGATAGCTGACTGGTTTATTCATTTTGAGCGCATACCCACATTACATTAAATAATAACAGTAGGCACTATACCTTCCAGAAACATCCCTATTGGGGAAGCGAATGATGATATTGTTTTTATGAATTTACAGCGAGGACCGCAAGGGCTGCAATGATGGCCAAGCTGAAAGGCCTAGAGCGTAGCTAGGCTAGCTCGAGGCAATCATAGCGTGACCAGCGAAGCAGTCATTGTGGGCCAAGGTTTGTATAGTGCTTTACTCAAAAATGCAAGTACCTAATCTAAATAAAACCAGCAAGTAATTTAAATAAAAAATATATTAATTAACTAGAATTTTAATTAAAATGACAATTATGAAAAGTACAGTTACTAAAATTCAACACCGACTTTCCCGGTTTGATATTACTGATAGTTTGCGATAATTCTAATGCGGTGTTTGACTGCTGGATTATTTCTTCATTTATTACTTCATTTAAATCTTTTTTTTTTTTTTTTACCTTTAGACGTACAAACAGCTGTGTTTTAAATAAAATCTTTTTGAAATTGATTTTTTAAAACGTTGAAACGTCAAAATAGCGGTTGGCAAAACATTGCCGGCCTGTTAGAGCGGCCAGCAAAACTTTGCCGGCCGCTCCTTGAAACAGAACGGCAAGGTCGACTTTGCTCAAACAAGGTTGTCAAAATAATGACAACATTACATGCATTTTTGAGTAAAGTTTATAAACTAGCTCTAGTCTAACAATAATAAGAAATCAAAAAGAGAGTATACTTAAACATTGTGTGTGTGTGTGCGTGTGTGTGTACGAGCGTGTCTGTCAGTATAAGTGGGTGTGTGTGTCTGTGTGTATATGAATAATTCCGTGTTATAACAATGCTTCTGTAGCCTCATACGTAAGTGGTTTAAGTGGTATAAGTTACAACTGTAACGCATCATGGAACAACAAAAACCAACTAAAGTCGACAAAGTTCACCTCTTCCTCTTAGCCAAGCTAAGCCATATTATCCAAAGGCGATTTCACACCCATATAAAAAGGAAAATGAAACCAATAATAGATAATTCATTCCTCAATTTCATGCAAGCGCAGCCACGGCTCGAATCTATCCTATTAGTTACCATCTTTTCGTGCTAGCATCAGGGCGGAATAAATTATAACTTGGACATTCTGTTTTTAGGCAAAAAACAACATCGTGTCTGTGTAGTCTGGCTGTTACCCTGGAGGGGTTCGCAGAAGTGTATAAGTAAAAGAAGCTATAGGTACCATAAAAACGTCGTCGTCGTCGTCTTTTCACCTAAAAGTGTGTACCTGTTAGTTACCCTTTATGAACGTTAATTATTTTCTTAGATATTTGTGTCAATATAATTCTGAAGGTGCATTTTGTATAGGTGCATTTCATTGCTAAAGTTGAAGATAATCTCAGCTCAGCTCTACACCCGCAGCTTAACACCTTTCTTATTTTTGGATTTTTAGAGCGTTGCCTCACACTAGGAATTTTTCCTTTATCGTGGGTGCGTTCACAAATATTTAAACTCACATACACAAATACCGAGACCGATATTATATGTAGGCTATTCAAACATCATCTGTTCTGTGCGGGGATCGAACAAGCAACACGCAGCGCAGCATTCAATTGCTTGAGTCCAACACGTCAGTCAGACATAATATTACGAGTAAAACATTAATTTATGTGTTGCTTAGAGTTAGTGAAAATGTGCAAAAATGATATGTCAAAGTAGGCGAGCGTCTAGGCGTTTCTTTTTATTCGTAAGATGTTGTTTGGGGTCCAATAAATAATCTTGGTTTAGACATTTTATGGTAGGAAGCTAATGGGAGCAGATATTAATGGTTATTGTAGGAAAAAGGGATGTATTTATCCTCTATGTTTTCTCATTACGTGTGATACAGTAGACCGTACAAAGAGTCATGGCCTACGTCGTTCATGATTTTGGCCTTAAGCATCTCCCCGTCGGGGCTGCGGGATGTTGTAAGAGATACTGCGGCCTCGACATATAGGGCTAAGAAGGAAGATGGGTGGTTTTTAGTCAGTAGAAGTCTGACACTCACTTCAAATGAACCCCGCCTGCTTCCAAGTTTTGTTTAATTTTAAATGTGCTTGTTATTTGCTTTTCAGTCTTTTCAGTCGGGTTTTTTAGTTTTTTAACAACTTTTTTTATTTCTAACTTTTTAGTTCTTTTGTGTTTGTTCTTTCATTGGTCGTGTAAAATACTTCGCAGATAATTTAACTTTTGTGTTTGTTTATAAAATTTGTGACTTTGAATTTATTTTAAACTTAAGTGTAATTTTTGTATTCTCCTTTTAAAACCCTTCATTTTGATACCCTACTTGATGGTAATGGTTTTTTTTTATTTTTTTAAATCCACGATATGGCCCCTAAAACTAGCAATTTTTCTTTGTTTTTTAATTTTAATGTAGCCAGTGACACTCTCGCCATCAAGCCAAATCTAACGACGTATTTCATTAAAATCCCTTCATCCGTTTAGGAGTTTTGAGGGAACAAAGAAACGGACATACATACATACACGTCAAACACATAACCCTCCTTTTGGGCTTCGCCGCAGTCGGGTAAAAATGAATCTAAAATATCGTAAAATTAACATAAAATATGTTAACAAAAATGTGTACACTTCAACACACAACCTTTGTCGTTTCTAAACTTATATTCAGCATAATAATTCACGTGTAAAAATATGAGCACTCTGCTATACTGAAAATAAATGTTCACTCGGATTGTCGGCAAAAGGTTTAGCTCATTATACGCGAATTCAAACGTAACGCGCTGCTCTAACGAAACGAACTAAAAAGTGTACACGATTTGTGGAAAATCTACATTTTGTGTGAAACTGTTGGACTTTGGTCTGTGACTTTGTGAAAATGGCGGCGAGTTGGGAAATTGATTTACAGTGGTGTGTGTGTATTATTTCATTTATGTGTCTTTTGTTTGAATAGCGAGTAAGTCCGTCAATTATAATGCCAACAAAAAAATACCTCCATACTTTCCATTCCTCTAATGTTTAATTTGAATTGTCAAGAACAATAGGGTATTTCATCCAAAAAAAAAAATCTAATATGTCCGTCAGATAGATTTTCAAAACATAATGGACACTTATTTTTTTCTTTTTTCACTTAAACAAAAGATGAAGACGATACAGTGCTTCGAAAAGTCGCGTCAAGTCGTGTGACGTCACAAGGTTAGTACTTTTTACCCACAAAGTGACGTCAAAAGCATCTTTGACACGTTTTATTTTCTCGTCAATTTTTATTAATTTGATAAAACAAAAAACACGTTTCCAGTATTTTTCGGTAATCTAACAGACGGACTTATTAGATTTACTCAATGTTTATTTTATCATCACTGCTTTAAAAACACTTTCACCGTTTTGAGAAAAGAAAGAAACCGTCATATTCTTGAATAATAAAATTGAAGCACTGCAGTGCGGGTTGGTAGATGTCACATGTCTTCGAATTTTTTTGTGCTCGAATTTTTTTGTTTTTCTGAACGGTTTTGAGAGCAGTGGTAATGAAATAAATTACACAAAGTAATGCGCCTGCCTGGGTTCGAAACCACGACTTACTATTCGTTAGTCAGGGGCCGCAAACACTGCGCCACTACATTAAAGCCTATGAGATCTACTAACTCGCACTATACCGGCGTGGTAGATGATGGTCCACTCCCTCTCGCAGATAGGAGCTATGTGTCCCCCCCAGTGGAAAAATTATATGCTAATTATGCTTTACATAACCCCAAAAACCATCGCAAGGCCACAAATAAAGCTGACTTCCCACGTGCCTAAGTATAAGTATAAGTATAAGTATAACGGGCTGGTGTCCGCAACTCCACGCTCAATGCGCGTATTTTACGTGCGGGTGGGAATATCACTCGATCCACCCCAGCTCCCCGAGAAAAGCCAGCAACCCCTTGGTGTTACTGGCAATCTCGCGGAGAGTACCTGGGTCACCGAAGTATTTGGCCCTGTGTGTTTGTCCCACGTGCCTATTAAGATCTATTACAAAACGGAATAGCCGCCATTATGCCAATTCCGAGAACGTTCCAATTTTAAAGAATGCAAACCACAGAGTACTGGCATGTAAGGTTCGTGCAAAAAACAAATTCGGTAACGAAATAATGGCCCGAATAAGTTTAATCTTCGAGACTTAGTTTGAAATTCAAATCGTGAAGACTCGAGTAATGTCGGGTTGTGTTGTGGTGATAGGTCTATATGGATATACCTACAGGTTTTGAGGTAAAGTACGAGAATATGGATGTTATGAGGTTTTTGAGGATATAGGAAGTCTTGGATGTAAATAGAGACATGTGACTGTAATTATTAATGTGAAAAACAGAAATATTTGACTAGGGAAAATGTGTGACGGAATATGAATATCATTTGAAGGATATACTAATCTGTAATGTTGAGATTTTAAACGAAGATGCTCGGATCGAAACTCATTTGTATGCCAGAAATACTCCGTCATTGTTATACTGCAAAATATTTTGTGCTATCTTTATCAAAAGCAATTACCACGTTGTAAATCTGTTAATAGGTTAATTATGGTCTTATCAGAAAACAATTCACCCACCATAATCTCTTTATCAAAATTTAAACAAATAAAGATTAGTATCTGGCTAATTACCTTACGTATTAAAATGGAAGCTTATGCCGGAACTACAAAAGTCCTCTTTGGTTTTCAATTTAGCTGATGTAACCAACATTGAATTCTACGTTTAAACCAAATTGATAAAACCGTCTGAAGTTACCGTTAAAATAAATCAACACCCAAGTATGCTACTCTATTAAAATTCTCAAAAGAGCTTACCCAATAAAAACGCTTTCAAACGATTTCTTTGGCCGATGTAGTGCAGGTCAATTCCCTGTAATTCCGTATGGTAATAACCACCGCCGGTTGGTCATGGCACCAAATAGATGGGCGCAGAAGGTCAAAAAGGTTAGCAATCAATGGTGGCCCAGTGGTGGTGGCCCGGCTTACGAGCTAGTCATGGGTTCGATGAGTTTAAACAGGCGCATTCACTCGTGTTAGGCAATTGTTTGTGATCGCCATACTTACACGTGGCCTGGCCTGGCCACGAGCTACATGCATAAGCGACTCGTGTGTTACAACAGCGTTTGCCTGAACCTCGCATATAAAATAATTTGTTTTAGAGCATTCATTCAGCAGTTTATTATTTTTTTTTTTTTTATTTATTTACAGAAATACATTTAAGCTCACAGTTTGTCACCAAAACGCTTAAAAGCTAACAATGATCATATTCCAATGTCAAATTATCTTGTCAAATTCACAATAATTCAGAAATAAAAATAAAATAAAAGTTATAGGTATGTCAACTGGTGTCTTTTAAAAAACAAGTAAATTAAAATGAAATGCTACGTCAAATGGTGTCTTATATAAAACTAGTAAATAAAATTAAATCGGAAATTCTTAGTTTAGCAAGAAATATGTAGAATACATGTGCAATGCAATGTCCAAATAATAATGGCGGTAGATGATGATGTCAACATTAATACATACACTAGTTTTACATGTTAAATGTTAAACATTAATTACGTATACAGCCCTAATTAACATAAAATAAAAATGTACAAGAAGGTTAGGTAGTAATCAACGGTTTAAAAATAACAATACATCTTTCCTTATGGTGCTAATATTATCCACAAATATGTCGGCATCTGGATTGCTGTCAAGGTAACGATTAATGAGACCAATTGCATTAGCGGTTGGGCCGTTATTAACCTGACGGGTCCGCCATTCCGGGGGGCATGCAAGAAGTTGATGCCGCCGCCGTCCTACACCACGCATGTATTGCTGCGGAACAAATAGGTGGATATGCTCTCTTACCGATGGATTGTCTATACTACTGTTAATTAACAAATAATAATGTATAACATGCATTAATTTTGCGCCTGAGCTGCAAAGTATCCAGTCCGACCATTCCTGACACAAATAAAGAAGGATACAAAAATGGGTAGTATCCGTAGGTGCGTTTATATATATAACGGCAAAACTTCCTCTGAATTTTTTCAATCATTAGAGTATATAACTTCTCCGCAGGACCCCAGACAATTGCATTATACTCCAATTTACTGCGCACATATGCCCTGTTACCCTGACGTGACCTACTCCACAACTCATGCGAAGGAAAAAAGAGACGCGAGCGCGTTTGTCGTGACGCAAGTCGTATCACCCAAAGCCTGAAGGGTGTTCAAACCAAGCGGACCAGACAACGGACAGTCTTGTGGACACACACTTTTGAATAGATGACGTGACGGTTGACGCAGTGGCTGAGCGATAGTCTGCTTCGCTGAAATATTTTTTTGAGGTTGGTTCTAAGTTTGTGTTTGTGGGAACAAGATATAGGAGAAATTCTTAGTGTGAGGAAAATTTTCAACAAACAAAAAAAAATGTCGCAATATCTGTCAAGGGGCATGTCGATAGGCAGTTCATTATTCATACACTTGATGTATACGTGCGTCTATTTCAGATCGCTGTATGAAACTGACCTTCTGCAAGTGCGTTTTATAGTGCGTTGATATTTCTCCAGTAATGATATTCATTGAAAGCGTTTCCGAAGGGATTCCTACAGTTACTTCGGAGACTGAAAACTTCCACTGTTATTATAATTGAACGATTTTTTGTTGGAATTGGATTAATTTTGAGGAATTCAAATTAGAATTCGTTTGACTGTGTCTTTGGAATGTTTTGATGAAATTCATTTTTTGAAGATTCCTTTTTCTTTATTTTGTCGTTATGCCACTTTCTGCAAGTGGCGTTGCTAATAAAGTATTTTAATGTATCACGAAGAAGATTTTAAACATATTACTATCGCTTTTAGTTAAGGTTTTAGACGATACGTAATACATTCTGTGCCGAATTTTTTGACTAGTAAGTTTTAGTAGGTATACGTTTCTTTTTCAAGAGCCCTTTGAATTATCAATCTTTGTCTACTGCTGGGGTGTAGGTATCTACTTGCACGTGCCAATTTAACAGCTTGATCTTATTTGGGAATTCATTTTGGTGGTAACTGGAACTGGGCCTAAGTCCAAATCAGTCCAGACAGGAAACTAAAGAACTAATAATGCATTTAAAACATTTCAGAAAAAGGGAAGAACTAACATATGCTTTCAAAATACGCCAGACAGAGTTAAGCCCTAAATAATTGCCCGCAAATTGGCAGAACTAAACCTAAGGTGGCACTCGACTCAGTTTGGGAAATCCTGTATGATAATGTGCTCACATATTGGTATTCATTGAAAAGCACTAAGAGGAGGAGAGGACACTACTAATGTTTGAATGGTTTTACTTAGGAAACGATTTTCCAAGTACGGCTATTGACTTTACATTATGGTTTAAAACCAAATTAGGTTTGAAAGTTAGATTGTTTTATAATAAAGGTATAATTATAAAGCTCGTTACCTAAAACAGTGTAAATTAACCCTTCACACATACGTCAACCAAGCAATCTGAATATTAAACTAAGTAACCCTACGCAAAAATTTTTGCTGGTAAACGACTTTTTTTTTTGGGGTCTAAAATCACATTTTACAATATAGTACTCTTAAAACATTGTGCTAGTGAATGTTTTGAATAGTAAACGGGTTATGGAGGTAAGTTAAGTAAAGTTATAACCTGAAAAACCAGTTTTTACAAAAACAGCTGTCCAAAATTTGGAACTTTGACCCCCAATATCTCCGTAACTACGATAATTTTTAATATCGTAGTGGTGGGAGGAACAAGTGCCCTTCGTTTGCGTTAAGGGTACTTTTACACCCTTTATTCCGGCCGGTTTTTATTATTTCTGGTTAAAGCGGCATTAGAAAAACATATTTTGTGATTTTTCATAGTAGAGAGAGTTTTCATAGTGTTTGTATGAATGACGGACAAACATGACGAATCTATAAGGGTTCCTTTTTTCTGCTATTTGACTACGGAACCCTAAAAATTTGTGCTATCTGGAGAACTCTTCCACTTTTAATGTAATTTCAATGTATTGATTAGCTATACATTCAATTGAAACCTCTAATGTAATGAGTTTCCTTCAAAAGACACTTTTGCGAAATTAAACCAATTAGCTAATTTACAAATCATGTTTTTCCCATGCTACCTCTAAAAACCTTTGGAAACCTTTTCACAACATATTTCTTCAGACCTTTCATACAGACTTGAGTGTTTAAGTGTAGGTGTTTACTTATTTACTGAATAACAAAATAAGTTGGAAAGATAATTTGTGTTTAAATTTTGATCTTTATTTTTATATTATATTATTATATTTTCTTCTATCCATTATTTTTAATAAAAAAAAACAAACATAGCTTTTAGCTTTGGTGAGTGTATTAAAAAAATCGTATTGTTAAAGCTGAGAAACAGTTTTACTTTTAATTTAAAGTAGGTACTTACGAAAAAAACATAGCATAGACAAGAGATTTCTAATTGCATGTATCTTCTACCGAATCTTCTTCGGAAGGAAAACACACACATCAAACATTCAGGAATCATAGGCGTGTTGCTATGTACGATTCACATCGAAATGAGATGAGTTCTACTTTCATCAACAATTAGCCTGTGCCGACAACCAATCCGTTTCCCCGGGTATCATGCCGGACAAACATCGTCCAACAGCCGGATAAATACCGGTCGTACACCGTACACCTAGTTTGCTTACTACTCTACTGATTACGCCCCGGGGGAGGGAGATTTACTGCAGCATCCCACTTCTACTGTACTCTCTAATATTGATGGATTAGTCCTGCGTGATTTAGATAGACCTGGCTTTTGTTTAGCACTGTTTCTAGCTGGAATTTCGTTTTAGATACAGTCTACCTCTGAATGGAGCGAGTTGATTTAACTCACCAGTGAATTAATGACCACTGGTGATATTAAAACCTTGATAAATATGATTTGCTCTGTATGTGCAAAAGTGAGTTTACTGTAAATATGTAGTTTACCTGCTCTAACGTTGGACCTTTAAGGTGTATTTTTCTTTCAAGATCAAGACAAGCTAGAGTTTTTTCATAGCCAGTTGAATTGTCAAGCACGGAAAAGGCTTATTTTAATTTCTATTTTTATATAAAGCAGTCCCACAATTAGTACCAAGCATTGCTTGCAAATCTTCACAAAGCCTGACGTAAGTTCATCACAAATACAATGATGTTGCCAAAATAAAATCAAGTTCAAATACGCAGTGCAAAATAAATTAACGACAACAGAAACGAAAACGATGGATGGGCTGTGTGCAAGACGATATTACTAGAAAGGTGGTAACTGCTAAGATGATGAGTACTAATATAAATTCTGGAGGCACCAACTCCAAAGTAAATTGAATCATGATGATACGCAGAGAAAAACAGAATAGGTTATCAGACTGAGTAAAAAAAAATATGATTCTAATTAATCCGTCAGTTAGATTATTGAAAAATATTGGATACATGTTTTTGTTTTTTCAAATTAATTAAAATTGACAAAGATAAAAAGCGTCAAAGATCATGAGTGGGGGGTTTGGACGTCATTTGTAGGTAAAAAACGCAATGTCATGTGACGTTTTCAAGAAGTTCACGAGTTTTCGAAGCACTGTTTCGTCTTCAGTTTTTGTTTATGTCAAAAAAGAAAAAATAAGTGTTCAATATTTTTGGAAGTCTATCTGACGGTTGATCGGACAATTAGTTTTTTTTGGTCGATCCCCTATTGCGAAATTTTAATTTAAGTAGGTCCGAAAATGAAAGTCTGATACAGGTTGTGGCAAATATATTCAAAACAACATCCTTATTAAACCCAACTCTTTCAGTTCCCAACAAATTGCCGTTCCCAAATCACCAGAGATTACTGTGCCTTATTAGTTTCACCCATACTGAATAAAACATTAGCACAGAGCCGAATGTCCCGATGATCTAGAGGACGAAAGGTTGCCTGCTGAGCATGGGTTTAATTACCAAGTCAGGTAATTATTTTTTTTTGTATTTTTCCTTGTTCAATTTCTGAGGAACATCCTAGAGCCTGCATTTAAATTGTACATTACTCACAATTGAAAAGAATCCCTGGGAACGCCACTTCTTCTCTAACTTTGTCTCCGAGTAATGTACTAGTAATTTTTGTCGTACAAAAAGTCATAATGCATTATCAGCTTTGTTTGCGAAGCGATGATGATGGGTGGGAATTCATCAAATGACTCCTCCCGCTCTAGACGGAGCGGTAAGGAGTGTCAGACTTCTACTGACTAAAAACCACCCATGTTCGCTCTTTGCCCATTGTGTACGAGTCTTATGCCGTACCTTCAGGCAGCATTATCTTCTTCTTACCATTATGATTTGTTATGTTGCTGCTAAAATTCTAAATTCCGTATACAACAACCCTTATCAGATTCCTATAAACAATAGCAGTGCTCTTCCCGATGGGGTAGCAGTAATTTCCCCTGGCCGGCCGCAGAGCCTCCAGGTGGAATAATTAGCAGCCGTAACGATGCCTGGCGTTAATTGAATCTAATTGCGATGCTATAACTAGTGTGACCAAGATATGGGATGGAATTGTTCGGGAAGTAATTTTAGGATTTTTTGCAATGATTTTGTGAAGGTCAGCTTTTGCATTGAATGTAATTTATAGCAACCGCACTTATGACTGATGTATGAATTGAAAACCAATTGTTTATTTAAGGATAAATGCTCTTCAACGATATCTGAACCGACAAAGCTATCTGAAATTATGCTCAGTGAACCATATGGGATGAATAAAGTTAAAATTGAGAAGGAAACTCGTATTTTTTTTGACAGTTCAAGTTATAAACACCAGTTTTTACTGCATATAAATCAAACTCAAAACATTTATTCAATTCGATCATTACAGGCACAGGAAAAACAAAGAAAGCAAAGTTACAGTTTTAAGAATAGATTAAAATGGGCTACAGAGAAGAATGGACAAGAATTTGTATGTTTACTAATGCTCCCATTTTACTTACAATGTACAAGTAGCATGGTAAGCATCCAGTTCTAATGAGCCTAGCGTTAAACATCCAACAAGGTGGTTTGGCTGGTATGATGTGAGGGTTTCTTCTTGTCATATTTTAATATACGTATACTTCGTCTCCTCAACCATCACAATTCGATATCCACATCTAAAACATAATTTGTGTTGAAATTTAAGTTCTATAAACATTCTTACACGACTGCTTATTGGATACTCTAACATCATGGCTACACTAGTTAGCGTGCTCGTTCGGGCCGTGTCCCGCAACTAACTGACAGATCCGCGAATTTACGCCACAGCCACACTTCTGAACACTTTGAAGCTAATGGAATAGGTTTTATAGGCCTTTTTAAAAAAAAATATCAAGTAAAATCAGTGGAATGCCTAGGCAAGAAAAATACGGCAAGATTATAGGGTAAGCAGAATATTAGAAAATATAATTTCATAAAGAGAAATAATTATTTCTAGTGGCAGTATTTTAAGCTAAGCTAAATAAGCTTTTAAACTTGTATGAAAGTACTACCACAAGGAAGAATTGACATGATCATTAAAGAAAAGGAGTACCTATGTAAGAATCGCGCAGATGGCGGTCTCTAGAATCTGCCTAGGGTAGGCAAAAGCTATCGAATGCATAAAGGGTGTGAGTTTGTGAATTTTTAAGCTTATCACATTACGTGTTATCTGTCTTGTGTGTGATAGAAAAAAAGATGAAAACCAACTTACTGTAAGACTGGTCAAAAACCTAAGGTTTATCTTAGGTGCAGCTAAGGTTATGATCAGACTATTTCTTAAAAGAGGCTGATCAAGAACCTTACCAATCAAATACCTGGAACTATATCACATCTTACGAACAAACATTGAATAAAATCAGGAGGCATAGAGCACACGATTGTGGAGAAATTATTACAAACTCATTCCCAACTCCTGAGTAAGAAAGGTGCAATAAATTAAACGCGCGCGCTCACAAAAGACTGCTCGTGAATGGGAGTCGCGCATTGTTCTGTCAGTTCAGACAAAGCGTCACTGCGATTAGCCGGCATACGACTCATTATAATTAACTTGCGGATTTTATGAAGCCTGTTCATGCTGCAGATTTTCATTCTGGATTAAGAAACCATCTGCACTGACAGTCGATGTGAAAAATTTAAACATTTTGGAAAACCAAATACAAGCGGATTTCCTAGAATAATTGTAAAGCTATCAAAAGAATGGCAGTTGTTTATTCAGACATTTAAATTCAAACAGTATACTGAATTTGAGTTTTCAGTCATCGGAATTTTTCATCTGAAATTCGGAGATGGCTCAAACATTCGTAACAGGAAACTGACCTTTTAAAAAACAACGAAGTGGAGTAACTCCGTAGAATCGCAACAGCTAAACCCGCGAGGCAAATCCTCGCTTTGTCGATTCAACGCGTCGCTAGCATGTAATTGTGTGTGTGTACAGACCCCCAAACAATCAAAACTTTTCCTTGTTTGAATCAATAGTAGAAGATGTCCTGGCAAAACTTGCTGCCAGTAATAAATCTGTAATTATTTGTGGCGATTTCAATGTCAATATTTTAGAAGAAAATTCAATTAGCAGTAGGTTATTAAATCTTTTTAAGTCATTTAATTTAACCAACATTTTTATAGAACCTACTAGGGTCACCTCATTTTCTGCTACTTGTATAGACAATGTTTTCTGCGATTGTGATTACATAGATAAAGCCATAGTAAATTGCCTGCCGTCTGATCATAGCGGACAAACCGTAACTTTTAAGTGTAACACACCATTACAAAAAGTTCAGATTACATTTAGACCTTTAACAACTAGCAAATTAAATAAATATAATATTTTCCTACAGAACAAGTTATGTGAAATGAACCATCATGTGGATGATATTAATATAAATAAATTGTACGATAACTTCTTTTCAATAGTTCACACAGAATTCAATAAAACTTTTGAGAAGAAGATTAAAAGTGTTAGCCCTAAATTTATATTTAGTGATTGGGCAACTAGAGGTATCAGAAAAAGTAGGGAAAGACTTTTTGAACTGTATGGCCTTAAGCCTTATATAAACTCTGAAACTTTTAACAAGTATGTTGCAAAGTATTCAAAAATATTTCGAAATACTTGCAAGGTTGCTAAAGCCCTTCACATAAGCAAAAAGATCAAAACAGCAGAAAATAAAATAAAAACAGTTTGGAAAGTCATAAATAACGAGACTAACAGGAAAAAAATACGTACCACTAGCTACACATTAAATACAGCATGTGGTCCTAAAAGCGATAATCAGGAAGTAGCTCAAGAATTTGTAAATTTCTTTACTGATATTCCTTTAAAAACAACGGAGGCTCTTAATTCCTCACCTGAAGTCTCAATTGGTTTATTGAAGGCGAACGTGCCTGGTTGCCTGGCTGAATTTAAATTTAAACATATAAACCCTACGGAGGTAATTAAAGCTTTCCGGCAAATAAAAATTAAACTGACCGAAGATCTATGGGGAATGTCTATCAAAGTTTGTACATCCATAGTTGAGACTATTGCACCATACTTAGCTTCAATATTTAATTTGTGTGTAGACCGAGGGGTTTTCCCAGATTTAATGAAACACAGTAAGGTCATACCTCTTTTCAAATCTGGTGACAGTAAAGATACTAATAATTATAGACCTGTATCGGTGTTGCCAGCTTTTAGCAAGGTTTTTGAAAAAGTTATGCTTAACCAAATGCTCAATCATTTTAACACCAACAGAATCTTACACGATCAACAGTACGGTTTCACTAAAGGACGTTGCACAACTGACGCCGGTGTAACTTTATTAAAGCACATATTTAATGCGTGGGAACAGTCCCAAGATGCTGTAGGAATATTTTGTGACCTCTCAAAAGCATTTGATTGCGTGAATCACGACACATTGCTTTTGAAACTTGAGCATTATGGACTAGGTAAACTTGCACTTAGTTTAGTAAAATCTTATTTGAGTGAAAGGCAACAACATGTTCAAATAAATGGTGTTAATTCACAGGGTTTAAAAGTAAAAATGGGGGTTCCGCAAGGCTCAATATTGGGCCCTTTCCTTTTTCTGGTATATATTAATGATCTACCCTATTTATTGAAAAACCAACCTCAGAATATGGTGTTATTTGCTGATGACACTTCCCTAATTTTTAAGATAAATAGACGGGCTCAAAAGCTAGATGATGTGAATAAAGCCCTACTTCAGATTCATAATTGGTTCACAGCAAACAATTTAGTATTAAATGAAAAAAAGACAAAATGCATAAGATTTGCTTTACCGAATGTTAAAAGTAGTGATTGTGATATTCTATTAAATAACGAGAAACTAGAATTCGTAGATGAAACGGTTTTCTTGGGGATTACGCTTGATTCACGGCTACAATGGGGTGCTCATTTAACATCTCTTGCAGGGCGGCTAAGTTCAGCAGCATATGCCATTAGAAAAATTCGTCAGTTTACTGATGTAGATACCGCTAGGCTGGTCTATTTTAGTTACTTTCATAGCCTAATGTCTTATGGCATTTTGTTATGGGGACGAGCTGCAGACATTGAATCTATTTTTATTCTGCAAAAACGAGCCATCAGAGCAATATATGGTCTTCGTAGGCGCGATTCTCTGAGAGAACTATTTAAGAACATTAACATTATGACGGTGCATTGTCAGTACATCTACGAAAACATAATGTATGTGAGAAAAAATCTGCATCTTTTTAGTAAAAGAGGTGACAGACACAATTATATTACTAGGAATAGGGACCAGTTAGTGCAGCCAGGCTTCAGACTCGCTAAGGTAGACTCATCTTTCATGGGGTACTGTTTGAGATGCTATAACAAAATTCCACAAAGCATTCTTGAACTGAATGAGACGAAATTTAAAACATGTATCAAACGCACACTATGCAAGCAAGCATATTACAAGTTAGACGATTATATCGCTGATAAAAATGCTTGGCTCAATGCCGGTCCTGCTCCACAAGGACAGGACGCTTAAATAAATAGCATTTAATAGGAAGAAGAAAGAAGAAGAAGATTGTACAACTATCTTTGCAATGTATAAATTCAATCTCTTTAGTATTATATAGTCGCATAGCACATATTGTGTGAGTACTATGTACTAGAAAGCTGTCATTCTCTGGAAACCTACATTTATTTTTCTATTTTTTATTTGACTTGGATATGCCCTGGCGATTAAGAGTGTGTCATGCTCACTTAAATGTCTCGCTGATGGTGGCGGGTGTGTCGGGTCATTTCGTTCCCTTTAAAATGGTTGAGTGGAATGGTGGCTGATCCATGCGTCATGCTCGTGAACGGGTGCTGTCAGTTGTGACTGGTCACCTCTTAGTTGCCACGGCTTGTTTGAATTATTATATTATTTTTAAATCGTCGTTTTGGCTTTACTGTCGACATTTATCGTGCATAACTTGCTACATCGTTCTCACATGATAATATACCAATCTCGATATGAATGATGTAACCAAAGTTTTGTAACAATATTATGATTTAAAAGAGTATCCATGAAGTTTCTTGCCATTCTTCTCATGAGACCAACGCTTTGGAATCGGCAACTACAGTACACTGACAGTTATTATGCCTTGTGAGTGGGACTGTAGCTTAGTTTATTAGCTTATTAAAATTTAGTATTTGTTCGACTATTCAAAAGAGCCTGTAACTGGCCAACTTGAAATAAATGATTTTGATTTGATTTTTGATTTTGCTTGTGGTGCGACTATCAGAGTTAATGCTATTAGTCGCCGCGTTAATAGCCGACTTTACGGACGTGGCGGTAAATCAGTGACCCGCAGGTGTTCCACTTTATCATAATGTTCACGTGAACTTGGTGAATCTGGAAAAGAAAAAATGTTCTGGAAGTTGGGACGGAAGACGAACATAATCGTCATGCTTAAGGTCTTTTTGGCCTTGATTTTCGTGGAATATTGCTGATTTTACGTAGCATATTATTAGTAGCACGTAGCTTAGATATTTTGAAGGGACATAGTAAATCAATCATTTGAAACACCACAGTCACCTTGATATGGAAATGTTACCTACTGTGAAGCGTAGCCACAAATTACATTCTATGTTTACTTAGCACGTGTAAGAGTTATTTCGTTTATCATTTAACAGAGTTTAAATCTATATTTTAATCGCTTTAATGTGTTTATTTTTTCCATATAATTATAATTATAAAACCATCTACGTCCATGTACTGAACCCTACTTTTTGTAAAACCATTGGACCGTTCGTAAAGAATTACAAACTGCAGGGGTTCAACCAGAAGCATGCACAAAAGTTTCTATGTATGCAAGCAATAAGAAAGAATTTTGGAATAAAAACTTGTATAGGTTACATAAATGAAGAAGCTTTGCATTGAAAAAGTATAGGTAGATAAGTAGGTACAATAAAAATAACATGATAATAAATTGATTGACTTCCCTAGTCTGTTGAGTGTTCATCGCCGCGGAAGAGAAGGTGATTCGCGGTAGTGAAGTTGAAAAACAAATTTTATTTCGGTTCGCTGGGTTTTAGAGACTGGCGCAATGTTTGGTCAGTTTTCAGGGAAACACACTTCACCTGGAATGTTGTATAATGTGTTGGAAACGTAACGGGGAATGGTTGAATGAATGTTTTTAGGCTGGTTGAGTTAATGTAGAAACACGTGGGTAAGGTGCGCACAGAACCGGGAAGTATGGCAACAGAGGGGAGGCCTATTACTCGGCAGTGGGTGATTCTGGGCTAATATGATAATGATGTTGCCTAAATATTAACTTTTAATATTTTTGTATTTATTATTTTTGCTTAAAATATCAGTTAACTTATATAAATATTTTTATACATATGGGGAGTATTCAGGTAGATATGCTCCTGAGTACTCCTGAAGTAATAAGTCCTTATTTGCACATATTACCTCATCTAACAAGCATAATTTAATTCCTCAAACATAAATGTGTCATTACTTATTGTCTATCAATAACATTTTGATGTATCCTAACATTCTTTGGCTCTTACTATAAGAAGACACATAGCAAAAAGTAATTCATGAATTCAACCTTTGAAAATATTAGAAAAATAATTTCCTCAGGCCGTTCCGGCTACATCCAAGGCTTCAAACCTTCGAAAAGAAACTACTTACGAACTGTACCCACATCTTACAGAGGAAGTAGACCAGAACCGAATAATGTGGATAACAAAGAAGCTAAAGCCGAAGTTTGTGAAGCAGGAAGCGAATCTGCGGACAAACAATTTGAGAAAGAATCAAGAGTCCTTAATGGATAGAAAATGGATAGTATTAGACCGGATTTTGCATAGTCAGTGGCGGGGATATAGGGAGGCTGGATGTGATCATATTAAAAAGGTAAGTGATTGTGCGGTTCTTTTATTTATACAGAAATTGCCACTGATTGAATGGGTACCGAACCCGTAATATCAATAACATAAATAGTACTTAAGAACTTAAAACAAATGATAATACAGGCAGGCATTAACCGTTGAATAGATGATGGCCAATGGTGATGAAATATTTTGGTATAGTGACCGCGAACCGGAAGACGTTGCGTTAAAAGACCTCCCACTAGGTTGGCCGAACCTTCACTAGGTCTAGTGAAGGTTGCGGGGTTCCGCTGGATACGTAACGCACGGGACTGATCAATGTGGCGACATTTGTGGTAGGCCTATGTCAGTTAAGTAGAGGACGTCTTTCAGTTAAAATGGTGATATGACACCAAACCATTCCTGATCAACCTCATCCAGTATTATTTTTCCTTGTATCAGGCAATCGTGGCCTTTGGAAGCTCGCCAAACACACAGAGAGATGAAATTTAATACGGGACGCCATTGAATATTTATTTATGATAATATATAATGATTTATGCCTGGACTGCTTACGGTTAATAATTTTTCGTGCTTCTGATGTAACGAAACTTCGTGAAGATGAATGGTGTGACAGCGCATGTATTGTTGTTTTGAATTGTTTATGCTTCACTAGAGGTCGGAGTGCTTAGTACTTATAAGTATTGTTTTTGGAGCTTTTCTAGGATATGATTGATTTGTTTAACGTTGCTGAACTTGTTTATTCGCTTTACTATAATTCAGTTTTGTCTTTCAATCGTCATTTTTCACATAAAGTGAAAAAGTAATTATTCATTAATAATTTATTTATTCATATTTTAGTAGAGGTGTTTCTAATAGTACACTCACATTCCGCTACTTATCTTTAAATCTCATATAATAAAAATGTTGGCTTGTCACTGTCTTGTGAACATAAAATGAACAGATCATAATTCATTCATTTCTTTTAACATTTTATAACAAACTGCCAACTTCTTCTCTAGACTTGTCATTTAACGCTTTTAAAGCCAAAGTTAAATTTAATCTTTGTTTAAAAGCTAACTATTCCATTAACGTCTACATAAATAATAAGATTAGTTGGTCGCTGACTTGAACACAAGACAATGTTTGTTATTTATGTACTTTCTCCTAGATTAGTTTACTGATAATAATGTTATGTCTTTTTTATATTTTTTATTTTTAAGTAACTACTTTTTAATTATTGATTTGTGTCTGTAGTCATTAACTTGCACCTTACTATTGTATCGAGTCTGGTCCTTTTAACCTAACAGACAGATGTGTTGCTGGAGAGTTTGTTCCGTCACTTCTTCTTTCCAGCTAAAACACTAGGAAGTGTCGAAGGGTGGGCGTTTTGGGGGACTGTCCCTTGTAAATAAGTAAAGTAAAGTAGAGTAAATTTTGACGTTCGAAAAGTGCTGATTATCAGCGTGGTTTGAATAAATGAGTTTTGATTTTATATGATAGTTTCGATTCCGGTTGTTTTATAACATTTTAATACAGTTGCTCAAAAAATGGCGTATTGCAGAGACGTATAGCGTTCGGGATGTGGGCTATTACATACTTGTGCTGTTTTTTCCGTTCCCGAACTCGTGCGTTCTCTTTCCCAACTGTCAAAATAATGTCTATTAAAAAGAAAAACCAACTATGAAGTTTTTACTAAAAAAAATCATAGAAGTTTTTATGATTCATGCAAATACGTATATTTCTAAAAATAAGCTACTAATTTGTTTCAATATCAGATTGAATGATTTGATTGAATGATGTAGGTTAGGTTTCATTTAATTTCATCTCATTAAATTTCATTTTGATTTCATACCAATTAAAAAAAAGTACTGAAGACTTGGCTGTACGGGGCATAGTTCCCTTTGCCTACCAGAATGGGTAAAGAAAAAAAAACTCTGCTTATGTTCTACGATTGGCGCCATTTTTCAGAAATTTTCTTTGCGAGTTTTAGTTGTTTGTTGCACAAAATGAGTAATTTCGACCGTAGTTTTTTTTTCAGAAAATGTTATGTTTGCATACTTCTCCGAACTCTCAGCAAAATTAAAATCTTCTACGATATGGTCGAGGTTTTCTATGATAAAAAGTATGCTGAAAATAAGGAACACCGTGGATATAAGTGCCGAAATGGCATTGTATGACAAATATACATGAACAATCATACGAAATTAACAATTGTTTGTCTCAAACAGTAAATATACAACCTAAAACTTCCCCAGTTGGTATAAAAAACTGTACCAATTTCAATGTATATGTGAATTATAACTTTTATAAGAAATAAATGATTAGTTAGTTGAGTTTATTGTGTTCTTATTATTTTATTAAATTGCTACATTTTTTCGCAACTGTATTAAAAATAGTCGTTCAGTACACGTGCGAAACCTTTATTGTCAAAATAGTATATTTCATTACAAGTGCGGAAAGGTTGTAATGAAATATACTATTTTGACAATAAAGGCCTCATAGACGAACAACTTAATAATAATTATCACACAACTTTACGATTTAAAAAAAAAAAAAAAAATACAAAAATATTTATTTCCGTAAAACAATAGTTCTTACATTAGTTGTTGATTGGAGTCTCCTTTTAAGCAAAAAATGCCTGTAGTAGGAGACTCCGCTCTTCCTTATAATTATTAAGATAATACAATTTTATTTTCTTACCAATACAATCCTAATATTCTCCTAATAAGTTATGAATGTATATATGAGCGATTAAAGGTAAAAGTTGAGTGGCGTATAATGGATGAGGATTTGTGTGTGTGTGTGTATGTGTGTGTGTGTGTGTGTGTGTGTGTGTATGTGTGTGTGTGTGTGTGTATGTGTGTGTGTATATATGTGTGTGTGTTTGATTGCACGCGTTTGATGTGTGTACGTTATCATGTTACAAGAGTGCTTCGGTGTCTTCATACGAAAGTGGTTTTATCCATTCTAGTATATTTTTTTTACAATCATGTAGTTGTTTATTGTATATGTATATCTTTCTGTTAACTCTGTTGTAAAGCTGAGCTGAGCGTATGTTATACTGCATGGCTGCAAATTTTGATCTTGTTTGCGGGATTTGTGCAATTATATCTTTTCGTCTTTTTACTATAATATCTTTATCAAAAGTAAGTGTCCTGTGTTTCTTTAGGAGTGTGGCAGTGATATATAACTTTCTAACACTAAGCAGGCCACTGATCTCGTAAAGAGTTTTAGTTGAAAATCTACGTCTTTTAAAATACATTATTTTAATGAGAGCCCTTTGGCCGCGTTCCACATCTATAAATTTTGATTTTGCCGCCCCGCCCCAAACAGGTATACAGTAAACTATAACCGATTGTGCAATGGCAGTATAAACTTCATTTAACAGATTCCTGTTTGGGCCTCCTGGTTTAGCAACATATGTTGTCGGGACCACATGTCTCAAAGTTTTAAACATCCAGCCTAATTTTCGTACTCTATCGGTTACGTGCTCGAGGTGAGAGTACCAAGTCAACCTTTGGTCAATAATTATGCCTAAATATTTTGTTTGGGGTACTTTGTTGATTAGGGGACATGTACAAACCAAATCGGTTCCTTTACAAGAATGTATTTTAATATAAAAATTATCATCTGGTTGTGACTGGTTTGAGATTGTAAAACATATATAGTTTGTTTTCTTTGTGTTTAGTGTTAGTACATTATCATTAAGCCAGTCGGCAATTTGGGCCATACCCAACTCGGCTTTAAGTTTCACGTCAGACCAATCAATTCCAGAGAAAACCACAGCTGTATCATCGGCGTAAGAAAAGATGTTTGCGTTATCGACTTTAAGGTTACACAGATCATTTATGTATGTCAGAAATAATGTAGGGCCTAAAATGCTTCCCTGCGGAACGCCAAAAGATACATCTGCCTCCTCACTGGTATAAGCACCTATTTTAACACAATAAGATGTACATACACAGTTAGATGTAAACAAATTGAAAGTTAGAAAACGTATAATATCCCCAATACGAACAACAAACAACTCCCAAGATTACAATCCCCAACTCCCTCAGATTTTCATTTTGTTAGAAACTCATACAACAAGAAGCCTACATTGAATTACGACGCAAGATCCTCTGCCTACCTCAGAAACAGTTTAGCGTCAACAACACGATACTGTTAACTAGAAAACTTTGATATTGGCGATATGTAGGCAAACAGTGATACTAGCGAAGTAACAAGTGTAATAGGAACTGCTGGAAACTTGGTCAGAGTGGACCAAGTCCATACATCGATTGGTAGATGAAGTATGCCTGTCTTATTGGAAACAGGGAAGGGTCGAAGATAAATGATTAGTAAGCAGAGGTTTTGTACAAAGAGATATTTACCAAGGGGTATTGCACTCAAAGGTTTATGGAATATCCTTACTTTTTTTAATATTATAAATGCTAAACTAACTCTGCATTTCTTTTGCTACAGAACCGATTTGAATGAAATTTACACAGAAGTCTAGAGCCTAAGAAAGGACATAGGTTACTTTATAATGCGAAAAAGGTTGTAAGAGGTTGAAAAGGGAGGATGAAAACATTACTTTTGGGCACGATAACCGACACCGGTCGCGATAACGGACATTCACATCAGCTAGTTAAATTATATTTCCAATAGAGAATCTTATTTTAGATTTTTGTTGCTGTAAAATAAATAAGGATTCAAGAGATTTTGGCAAACAAGGGTTTCGTTCTAGGGCATACAGTTTTTATTGTGTGAGGTTGGTCTTACCAAGAGGCATCGGATCACTCAGCTCGAACTGTGGTGTGGAAATCAGGTAGGCAATAGTGGAATGTAAAATACTGGCATTCAATTGTATTCGGTTAGACTGCAATCCGACCCTAAGACAGTTGGGGAACAGGCTTGATAGATAATGTTTTCTTTTTTTGTTGGGTAAGCCCTGTTAATTGACAAAACAATATTCACGGTCAGTGTGATCCTTTATTACTAAAAGTACGTACTAATAGAGATAACTAGGTATAATTCGTTATTTTTTCTACTTAATAAACAAATATTTTTCCTGTAAACAAACAACAAAAAACATTTTATATTTCACATCCATCTCAAAAACGTTCCTTATTTATTACGCATTCATGCCTGCAGATGTCGCCTCTACTTTGAAGTATTAAATAATGGCTGAAAAGGAAAAAAAATACTTCATTAGCAAGCTGAGAGAAACGACAGCCGAATATAATTCCACTGGAGTGAAGTTGAGTGTGGGTAAGCCGTATTTAACGCGAGACGTAGTCTAAAGTAGCGGATATGGACGCGCGGATTTCGGGCGGGTGTAGATGCGGGAGCGTATTGATGGTGAATTTACTATTTTACATAACATCACCCCTGTAATCTCCAACGGGTTAGGCAGAGCTGTACCCGATAGTGTACCCACATTTTGCCAGTAATTTTTGAGAATATCCTACATATTCTGGGTGGGCCTATTGCTATCAACTGAGCACAAACCCGTGGCTGCCAGGGCTACTAAGAAATTCCTGATCGAAAAAATCAATAACACTTTGCCCGACTTGGGAATCGAACCGAAGACCTCATGCTTAGCAGTCGCATTTGCAACCACTACACCAACGAGGCAGCCTTACTATTACAGTTTATTAGCAGAATTTATTATTTACTGTTTTATCAGTGTCATTACTAAGGTAACTGCGGTACTCAGAGATCTTTATCAACTAGCTGAAGTTTTAACGATAAGACAATTGTATGTCATCGCTTCTATACTTAGGCAACATGCATCTCTAAACTTCAGTAGTCTTAATCCAGTCCTAAAAAGCAGGCGTTTTCATCAAGTCTGCCAAGCTAGGCCGGCTAGGACGAGTTTCAGCCGATATTTATTTTTCTATCAGGGGCCACGTTTGTATAATATGGCAAATAAACTACTTACAATTTATCCACTAACAAAAATTTTATGCAAACATAAAGTCCCAAAATGGCTCCTAACACTGACCTACAACGATACGGAGAAATTGTTACCCAGCTATAGAGAAGTATAACACATACGCACTACACACACACCTAAAGCATCACAAGCACAACTCATAAATCACTCTCACAAAATCACCTAGCCCACACAATTTTCACAAACACAAGCTAATGCCATAATCACAAACTAATCAAAACATAACAAATCTTAGTCTTCATTACATTAAATTTTTTAAATTAAATTATTATTGTTAATTGGATGTAAGCACTTCCGCTGCCTTTACTTATGTCCTTAGATTGGCTCGTAATCATGTATTTCGAGATAAGGAGACCAGGAGACCCGTAGCACAAGTTTTACTTAGTATGGGCTCCTGTCTCCCATTTTCAAACTTTTGTATACTCTGTTACTGTACACATTATTATTTGTGGGAGAAAATAAATAAAGGTCATTGGGCACCTTAGTATGGAAACCATACCCATGGCGGACACAAACGAAATATAGCAGAATATATTGTTATATGGCTTTGATTTACTATGGAATTAGTCGCATTAATGTGAGCCACGGGAATCTCGAAAAATTCAAGTGTTAGAAACTGGTAAAGGGAAGATGAATAAAACGCTAATATTCATGTATTTTTTATTCAATTTGATCCAAATCAAGCATCAAATCATTTAAAAAAGCAGCAGGTGCGTCTGTTGCTTCCTGATGTCTGGCCCAAGACAGATAATAAACTATGCTAGCGATATGGGCGCAGCTCCCGACAGTGCGGCGGCCGTGTATACATGAGCAGTAGTATTCTTCTATTCTTTGTCTTCCGTGTTGTGTTGGGTTTAACAAAATATATGTATAGTACTGTTTCATTCGAATATGACGTGACTGGATTCGCCCTCTGATCAATATTTTATTATCAATTAAATGTTGGTGTCGATACATTTCTATGATATAATCCCCGTTTGGTCGTATGTGCTCGTGACAATAAGACCTTGCGATTCTCAAATGGTATGAGCCCAACGTGAATAAGATTAAATCTTCAAAGCTCAGCTGTGGAAAATCCTCAAAGTCTGGACTGTTTCCATCTAGAGGCACAAATGCTACTCTTTGTCTGTTCAAGTTATTTGTTGATACGTATTCTGCCAACTCATTTTCTCTGTTTATATTTTGATTTATAATATCCACAAACTGCTCGGCGTATATATTGTCTTCGTATGGCCGCCGAGTAGCGTTGATAATTGCCGCGGTTATTTTAAAATCAGTCATCATATTTCGCATCGCAACATTAAAATATGTATGTCGAAATATTTTAAAATCTTTCTTAAATCGTCCATTAATTGTTTCAATCAGCGTATACATGCTTCTGAACATTGGCTCAACCGTGCAAAATGCTGTATGGTTATAAGATGAAAAAAAATCGTCTGAAACTGATTTTTTTTTTTTTTTTTAAACGGTCCTGTACATTTTTCTCCATCGATTTTTAATAAAATAATTAAATGCAGTGAAAGGTCATATTATTACCCTTAGTTTAAAACTATTTTGGTTAATGTCCGCCACTCTTCGCAAAGCGGGTCAGATATGCCCAATGACCTTTATATTAAATTTATTATTATTATATATTTAATGGCTACTTAAGCCGTATTATTATATATTTAATGGTTGCGTAAGAAAAAGGTTTAACATACAAAACCTTCCTTAACTTCTGAGTGCGGCAATTAGTCACCTAAAGTTTGCGGTCACCGCGAGAATCGCTTCCGCACCCGCTGCAACCACGCAAATGTGTCCAGCCCCTTAATTCACAGGGCCCTGAGGCCTCTCTTTTATTTTACGTTTAATATTATTCCGGTAGGCTAATATTTGATGGGAGATCGGGCGGTTTTGTTCGCAATCAAAGGTAGTCGCCGCGTAAACGTGAATTAACTTTTATGCTGTATAACGCGGGTTTCTTTTCACGTCTACTTATATTTAATTTTTGGATTCAGTTATTCTTTTGATGTTCTGAGTAGGTACCTGCTGAAAATCCAGTAGGTAAATGAAACTGTTTTTAATTAGAACTTAAAATTTTTAGAAAAGTTCCGTTTTATTTCCCACGTTACGCGCCCACGAACACGACTCGGCCGATCGTATGTCCGGCCGCTATCTTAAAAAAACTGGATGGACTGTCTTACGACCCAACTTTTCTTTCTGTGTTCGACCAAAAGTCGCTTCTGCGGCCAAAACTTGTCACCGTAGCCACGTAAAGCACGAGGTCCCTTAAATAATGTGTGTGTTTTTTTACCTGCATTATTTTCCTTTATAGGGTTACTTTTAGATTCGTCAGGTCTGTCTGTCTATCTGAAAGAATATCGGTGAGACCTATGTTAAAGAAAAACTAAGTGAAACTAGATTGTAACATTTTTCATTGCAATGTAATTGTAAATTTTATCATTATTGGCAAGCAACTGTGTAGTTGCTGGCGCTATCCACAAACCTCTTTCCGCCCTTAACCACAGCTCATACTTGAACTTCATCATACAAGAAATACGATGACATTTCTGTTGAAAGCAACTCATTGAATCGTAGTTACTGCAAGTTGAAACTTGACGCCAACTCCTGCTCCCCAAAGGTGTCAGCCAATTGAATTTAGTTACTGAGACTTCATAAGACCTAACATGTCGACTGAAACTTAGAGTTAGTTTGATATCTTCGATGTTACTAAATTATTACAGATATCAGTTGAAAGTGAGGGCAGCGATGGCACAGTGCCCCTGACTTAAAATACGAACATAATATGTGACATCTACCAATCCGCACTGGACCGCGTGGTAGATTATAGCCCATCCCTCTCCTAGAGAGGAGGGCTGAGTCCCTGCAGTTGGAAAATTATAGGCTGATGATGATGACCAGTTGAATTTACTAGCTAAAGATCTTTATTAATTGTGTAACTTTACTGCCTGAGGGATATTTCCTTTATATATATTATGCTCCCGTCGGGGTTGCGCTCCCACCGGGGCTGCGCTCCCGTCGGGGTTGCGCTCCCGTCCGGGCTGCGCTCCCGTCGGGGTTGCGCTCCCGTCCGGGCTGCGCTCCCGTCGGGGTTGCACTCCCGTCCGGGCTGCGCTCCCGTCGGGGTTGCGCTCCCGTCCGGGCTGCGCTCCCGTCGGGGTTGCGCTCCCGTCCGGGCTGCGCTCCCGTCGGGGTTGCGCTCCCGTCCGGGCTGCGCTCCCGTCGGGGTTGCGCTCCCGTCCGGGCTGCGCTCCCGTCGGGGTTGCGCTCCCGTCCGGGCTGCGCTCCCGTCGGGGTTGCGCTCCCGTCCGGGCTGCGCTCCCGCCGGAGCTGCGGGTTGTTCGAAAGAGACACCGCGGCCTCGGCGGGGCTAAGAAGAAACATGGGTGGTTTTTAGTCAGTAGAAGTCTGACAGTCCCTTCTGCTCTGCCCAACCACCAAAAAAAAGGCCAATTCAGAGGCCCACGGATGGCGTAAAATTTCTGTTATCAGGTTAGGATCTCATCATTTTCCTGCTCTTGTCTAATGCACGAGCCCCTTTTTTTCGTCCTTACTCTTCTGTCAACCGTCACGCTATCAATACTCCAAGACGATACTTTCAATATTAGCCGAACCTTTGTCGAATGCCAGTATGTTACATTGATTGGATTAATGTAGACTGATTGTCTGACTATTTAGCTTTCGATTCTTCTGACTACCCACAACTACAGTCCAAGATCCAATATGTCAGCCAGAACCAAATGCTTGACATGTTTTACAAGTCGAGTTTTGCAACTTTTCTACTGAAAAAGTTTGTAGATTTCAATCTTGAAGACACAGGTAATTCTATATTGTCCTGTTTTCTTTGTTGAACACGATATTTTAAAGCAGGTCATCGAAGTTAGGTACCGAGTAAAATTAGAAAACACTTTAGCAATTTTAGTAAAGTAAGCCTTTTCGCGGAAACCTTTTTCATGAACAAGACGTAGACGTAATAAAATTCTATTAATAACTAACCTTTAACGTCCTTACTGCTGGCGTCTTACTTAGGCCATTTTTTATAAGAAATACATACACACTTAAACTCACGTCTTCTACCGATGGGGATGGGAAGGCAGACCCACAGAACGAACCCCTATGAAAAATGTGGACCGTAATCCAACAGGCGGGCCCAGTGTAGATAAATGCATGTCTTCTGTCATTCCGATTTCCTCACGATGTTTTTTTCACCATTTGGAGTGCAATATTAGTTGAATAATTACGCAAAGTAAAGTCTCTGTCTAAAATCGAACATGCAACCTACCACTCTTACGTCGCGGTGATCCCGATCACTAGGCCACCGTACTCTCAATAACAATTATTTAGATCTCGGAAAACCTATTCCTTTAACCTTTCGGAATTGGCCCCAACATGATAATTACATAAAGTCGTAATACCTTAAAAAAAGATAATTTCCATAAACTACAATCCCATCCTGCTCTAGTATTAGGCAGTACCATTTGTTTCCGTTACTTACTACGTCGTAAACAGCAATAGCAGCCAGTCTAGAACTAGGTACCGAAACTAGGTTATAGTAGACCAGTAACGAGCCAGCCATCCGTCACTATTTGTTACAAAGACACTTAAAGTTAACTGCCCGAGAGTAGGTACGCAGTTAAGACACTTAGGTTGTGTGCAAGCGGGGAAACTTTTACTTGTTCTACACGATATTGTACGTGGCGCAGTGTTTTCTTTGGTATTTTTCTTGCGAAGAAACACAGGTGATATTACCTGTCATTGCCTGATCTTTATGGTAAACAGCGTTTGTCTGTAGATGAGTCATCATCATCAGCCTATAATGTTCCCACACAGGGACTCAGGCCTCCTCTCTAGGAGAGGGTTAGGCCTAGGCCGGTTGCCTCACGATGTTTTCCTTTACCGTGTGCGTGGGTGGTATTTATTTATCTTTTCTGTGCATCAAAAAACGCGTTAGACTATTGATTCCAACTTTCCTTTGTATTTATCTTTGACAATCGTTACAGGTACAGTCATTGAACTGAGTCTGATAACCTGACAACCAGTCTTACCAAGGTTTCGGAGGTCATCACTTTCGCATCTTTGCTTTGGCGGATTCCGGGCCATATCCTCTTATGGGGTTGTAGATATCAAATAAGAAGACGCTCCATGTTAACTACTGGTATTCAGCTGCACCCGCTTAGACCGGAATCCGACCCCAACATGGTAACAATTACAAAATGACTGACAGATGACGAAAAAATTACAAGATTCTTTCACGAGAAAATCTTCAGGCATATTAACAGATTAAAATATTTCCTTATCGCACAAAATCGGCTTACCAAGATCTCAGCGTCTTTAGAGATTAAAGCCGTCACAGGCAATTATAATTATTTTGCAATTTAAGAACTTTGTGCCTACAAAGTACATGCATACATTTTGCTTTAAGCCCAGTGACCTAGTTTGTACATAAGTTGATTATGGGGCCAAAATTGTTAATACAGCTTTGTCAAAACTTATACGAAGTATTTTAAGGGTAAGGCTGGGAGTAAACAAATCGAGAAGTTTATCTGCCTTATTGGTGTTTCTGGTATAGAAGTTCTGAGAGTGTTACTGGATTATTTCATTATAAGGCGTTTATCAATACGCGTTTGGTTTCCTGATCTGCCCTCGGTTGATGGCAGTGAAACTATTACATAGTTGGGATATAATTAAGTTTTTTTAATATTTCATCATCAAAACATTAAAAACAACGAAGTGGTCTGGACCGAGAGGCAAGAGGAACAGGGGCAGACCACGCAAGAGATGGGCAGACGACATCATTGAAGTAGCTGGTCCGAGCTGGATGGAGTCGGCCCAAAACAGGGAAAATTGGCACGGGATGGAGGAGGCTTTTACCCAAAAGGGATCCATATCCAAATAAAATAGAAAACTATTAATTTGTAAAAACATTTTGTAAAGAAAATATGGAATAAATGAGCTTTATTATTATTATTATAATATTTCATCAAAAGTTACATGAGTAGGTATCACACAAATTTTCTGCACAACTGCAGAACAGTTTGTCGGCAGTCAATGATGATGAATGATGGGATGTTTAAACAAGAACAAGCACAACACACACACAGCACACAGCTTTTCTCGCCTGTCACTCCGTTCTCTTTCATAGCATTACTCACACGATCCATCAATCTTTTCTATGACCTTCCTCTTCCTCTCCAACCATCTAGAGAATATTCACCGCTCTTTTAGTCATTTTATTCGTCCCTCATAATATGAGCATACAGAGACAGTCTTTCCCTTTCAACTTTTCTGTAACTGGAGCAACTATTAAACTTTCTCTATTTTACTCGCTGCTTAACTTATCCATTCTTGTCACACACATCCACCTTAACAAACATTCTATAGACCAATTAGACTATTGCGACTTAAACATAACTGATAGAATGCGATGTATATAGGTATAACATACCTCTCTGCCTAATCTTACCGGGGAATACAGGTGTGATGTTAACATGGGTCTGATTTAGGTTTCTAGGTTTGGTAGATATGCCTCGTTTCGCTTTTGTAGTCAGAGCTGTACAACAATAAATCATATCGCCGTAACAAGGACATGACAATTTATTTCTGAACTAGAAACTAGGTTTGCCCTTGGATATATTGTGGATAAAACTCACTGTGAATTCTTTTCAGGGAATCCGTTTGTCAAAAAATGTACTAAATTGATTCGAAAAATAGGCATATGTTTATGTTTTTTATCTTTTTTCATTTTTGGTTTTTTTTTGATAAACATTTCAGGGAAAGTTGATTAGGGAAAGTGTTTTTGGGTTTTCCCATCAGGAAATTCTCAGTAGCAGCCACGGAATCTGGATTTGCACCCAGTTGATGGCAATAGGCTCACCCCATATTACAGTGACTTACACATAACTGGCGAAATATGGGAGTACTATGACGTACGTACACCCCTGCTTAACCTTTCGTGGCTTACAGGTGTGATGAAAAATCTGTTGTCCTTTCCCCGTTCAACATATTCAGGCATTTTAATTTAACTAAAACAAAAGTTCAGAGCTACATCAGTACAATGTTAGATAATAACACTTAAACACTAAACATTGTAGTTCAGTGACCGTCATTACTTTCGTTACAACAAAGTGCTACAATTAACACACAATTTATGGGAGGGTATTACACTGTTCTCTAGTTACGATTTTTAAAGGGCAGGAACTCCTTCAGCGTTGGTTTCAGTTACTATAAATTGTACATTTAAAGTGGTAAAGTAAGAAATGACATCATCGCCATCATGCCAACTAAAAGACGTCCACTGCTGGACCTAGGCCTCCCCCAAGTGTCGGCACTTTGAACTGTCCCGTGCGTCTCACATGCAGGACTCTCGCAACCTTCACCAGTTCATCGGTCTGGCAGAAATCACTTACATAATTTATAGTCAGGGAGAAAATAAAGATACTAAGGTGATCATCGGTGTTACCAAGGCTTCATAGGAATAAGGAAGCGAACAACGACATCCAATGTTATAAGTCAAACGAGAATGTTGTAAGGAAAATAATAATGCTGAGTACATAAGAAAAATCTTCCAACTATTTTCCTTTAACTAATAGTTATGAGCAATAATATGTATACACTTGGCTAAGTTAAAACATGAAGTTCTCGTGAAATAACGATTGGAATTTTGAGATATAACCTACTTAAGGATAATAGTGAGTTCCAAAATATTAGTTTCGCTTACGTACCATGAAAAATAAATCAATCAGTAGACAAAAATTGCTGCTAAACGTTGATCAGTGTACACATATCGCTCGTGACTGTAAGCGAAGAAAGTGACCAAACAATTGCGATGCTCATCTATATAAATATAAGAGAAGTCCTGACTGACTGACTTATTAACGCCCAGCCCAAACCCTTGGACCAAGAAAGCTGAAATTTTACGAAGAGGTTTCCTTTATAATGTAGACAAGGAATAAGAAAGGATTTTTGAAATTCAACTCCTAAGGTAGTTAAATAGGGGATGAAAGTTTGTATGAAAAATCTTATTTCTTGAGTTAATACACTTGAAACTTGGCATAAAAAATGTATAAGTTAGTATGGAATAATTTTAAGGTGTGGTTAGATTAAATCGAAACTCAGTATTTATGCTTGAGAACAAAAATAAAGAATAACGTGTATCAGGGTTTTTCGAAAATCGACCTCTAACGGGTTAAAAAGGGATAGTCATTTTTACAGGTGGAAGATTTTATCGCGGGACTTGATTAACTCGAAAATTGGTGTATGAGTCAAGTTATGGAAGTTAAACTATTGTTTACCTAGATTAACCTACATTCCCGTGGGGTATTTTCCGACATCCACGCGAGCGAAACCGCGGGCAAAAGCTAGTAATAAATAATAGCGCCCAATAATAAGGTCACAGAAATCAATAACGTCAAATCACTTACCAGAAAAAGAACTGAAATAATAAATGTTATTATCCTAAATTCCCATTGAATTACAAACGGAGACAGGAGAATAAAATATGTTCATAATAAAATCAGTAACTACGGTACTCAATAGAAGATTAAGACTATCACAATTTACCTACCGCTAAACAAAAGCGAAACGCACTTTACAAACCACACAAATTAAGGGCTGCACACACGTGCGTTCGGGTCGGTATGAATCGGGGCGGCAAAGTCGAATAAAACTATCTTGAAAAAGCAACTCAGCTCAGTTCGACTTGTGCCGAGTTGATCTGAACTTGATGCTAATCAAATAGCTTTATTTGGGTACTTCAAAATCATTTCTGTATTATAGAGGGCGGTATTATTCACATGTTAATTATACTTCCATGAAGTTTAGGCAAACTCTACCAATTATGATCTCTGCTGATAACAGATATAGTCATGTCGTGTGTTTGTTTGGTTAGTACAATAAAGTTTGCCGATCGACAAGCGCCTAATAAAAGCCTATTATGTGTAGCGATCTCTTCAGATCGACTTGCTTGTCCTACCAAAATCAAATGTAGGTACCGACCCGAACATTTATGTGGCACCCTCACAAACCACATATCATCTTAAACTAACCTCCAAGGAAAGACTAAAGTATCCCAAAAAATATGGCTTCCAAATAACTTATGAGAAATGTACGAAGAAAACAAATAGACAAGGAATTGTAGTCGGCGTTCACGGAACATTAAGCACCCTACAGATATGTATTAGTAAGTGCACAATAGGGCTTTTATTAGTCGAAGATTAATGGACCAAGTTTTGTAGAGGATATTAGGTATTAGGTCAGACTGGCGGAAACATTCTGGATGTGCAACTTTGTTCGATATATTTATTTGTTTTAATTTCTAAGAGTAACGGTGCTGATTAAGGAAAGCAGATGAGAGTGTTAACGCCTGGAGGGGATGCCCTAAAAAGACATACACTGATCTTATTCGAGACGTAACTTGGAACCGGCGTGCGTGTATGAACAGATGTATGAAAGTGGACGAGGTAAAAAGAGTATGTAAGGTTCGTAGCAGCCGGCGTTCTGTGGTTTCTGCCTATCTATATGGGAAAAGAGCGTAAGTTTTGTTTGTATGATGGCAATAGGCTCACCGAGGTACACAATAGGGATAGTCTCCACCGATCCCGGGATCAGATTTGATTTAACGCGGACCCTGGCGAGTTGTCTCCACGGATCCCGGAATCCGTGTTCAGTGATTGTCTTCGAATTTCCTCACGATGTTTTACCCTTTTGAAAGTAAAGTGCCTGCTTTGGTTCGAAACCATGACCAACAACTCAAGTCGAGGGTGATGCCACTGGACCACTGCTGCTCTTAGTGTATATATAATAGGGTTTACCAACCATAAATGGGAACCCGTGACCTCTGTTAATAGACAGCTTATAATTGACCGCCTTCTTCCTACTTTCGTACCATTTTATTTGGGGTCAGTGCAACACGTTTTTGTTTTTCATTCTCCCTTGTCAATCGCCATCCTATCATGAATTCCATTTTATTACATTTTACCATTGTTCATTCAACAAAACTGCATTCAAAGGTTAAAATATCAAGCTACTAAATATTTTTCTTCCATACATTTTCACGGCACATTGGCTGCTGTTTTTTGAAAAAAAAACTTCATCGAGCCACACATTGTCGTAAAATTTTATTGTTCCAAGTCTGCAAACTTGAACAAAGGGTACACGCGACAATGACCCTCATTACTTATGATTTTCACAGCTGTTTTGCTGAATCGGCGTGCACAGGACTTGGGGTTATTAGGAACGTCAAATATTATATATTTTTGGAGTGGAGTAGACACATTAAAAACACCCTTACAAGCTAGAATTAATTGCTGCCAATTATTTTTCATGTGTTTTTCATTATTTTTGTACCTTTTGTTAACTGAAAGAAGATGATTTTATTTGTTAAAATTATACAATATAGCTGTTTCATAAATCATAAGTGATTTTTACCATAAATACAGTACACGTCTATTTCTCTGTGTCAATTTTACAGGGTAACTTTTTTGGAAACAGAAAAAAAAGGTAGCCAGAGACCATCGCTGATTTTAGACAAATTTTTAAACACAAAACAAAGTTTCAGGAAAAGAATCTCATCGCTTAAAACATTGTTCTCGCCGTCGATTAAAAGCCCGTAACGACATTGAATTTCAAAGATACTAAGCGGACGCCTTCCACAATACAAGTCATTGGAAAATAATAGGAATTCCGCTTGGGAATTATTGTAAAGACCCATCTCCGATTGTTGAACCTCAATCACAATTCAATCACGGTCTGTTTTCATATCAGCCGATCGAAATATCATTGGAAATGTCGCGAGCAGGATGGTCGCGGGTGGAATGTGTGGGAGAGGGGGGCTGACGGGCCCGCTATGCTGTAAGATAAGATAAGATAAGACAAGATAAGATAATTTTATTTGTCCAAAACATGAGTATACACACACATAGCATGCAAGATGTTACATCAAATGTCATAGATAACTTGTTAGGGTTCCTGCCCTCCTGGTACTTTGTTGGTTTAAACTTTAAGTAATTATTAATGTCACAACAGGGGCAATTGGCAATCGGTTTCCTACAACGACTATGCATAGAATTAACTTAAGCTTCTCGTCATATTTTTTCACTGTTGATGATTAAATGCCACTTTGTCTAGACCCTAAAGTCAGATATTGATTGAGTTTAGAATATAATTCGGTTAGAGACGTTGACGGTAGTGACTGGTATTTTATAACTGCGTCTACTTCCTACTATGTCAAAGGCAATTTCAACTAAGTCGGCCCATTGGCCTTCAGCAGCGCAAAACCCTGCCTGGAATGATATTGTCACTGGACTTTCACTTGTGACTGTATAAAACTTACGTGATTAAGATTAAAGAAAAAAAATGTTAACAAAACGACGAGAAAATTACAAAAGTAACAAAATACGAGTCGAGTTTCCTTAACAGCAATCATAAACTAAGTCTCAATTACTACCGAAAATACATATATATAAAGGAAATCACAAGCGTGTCCTCTCGATTATAATCACCACATATTTCCACACATGAATAAGTTGCAGTGAAACGATTTTCCTTAAGATTTTTTTTTTCATTCAATTCTCCAATTTCGATGGTTTACTCGTCATTTAAACTGAACAGAATTAAATTACGAGTTTTTTTTTTAAATACAAAAGGTCCTCTAGTGGTTCTGACAGAGAGTATCTTCAAAGGATCTTGTGTGTGGAAGCCTTTATTAAATGTTATTTACATATTGAGTTGTGTTCTTTATGGAAACGTTTTTAAGTTTATTTTGGCGTAACTTGATTGGATAAGGAAGTTCTTCCTTGTTTTGATTGAAGTACGGTTTTGGGTACTGTGAAATGAACAATGCGTAATTAAGTGGGTTGGCAAAACTCAAAGATGGTGTTAACCGCTTGCTATCATGAAATATATTGATTATCCACAATGTTTCGTTAAATACTACGTTCTAGATAGTCTAATCTCCCCGTACTTTATTTTATACACATAATACTCTCTAGTGATTTATTATTTGAAGTAATCTGTGGAAAACGTAGGTAAGTAGTGGGTAGCATATTAAAATTTATCATAGTTTAGTATGTTTATAAAATTTATTATAATCCTGTAATACTCGTTTGGGCTTTGAACAGTCGGTCAATTTGGTAGGGTCATTTTAATATCAAACAGAGTGAAATCTTTTAAACTAAGCTCTCTTTATCATCGGACCATGGTCTCCACACAATGGATGCCTGAAAATGGTCAGCAAACACAAGGAGAGATGGTGGGATGATATGGATGCTTACTGGCGTAGGCTAGTTCAAAGTGGTGAGGGGAAATGCTCAGAAAGATAGTGAGAGCTAAATAACAAAAACTAACAGGATCCACAATCAATTGTTACATTTGTCTCTAAAAATAATGTTCAACACTAATAATATCTCTAAATCCTCTCTTCTTCCCATCCACTTCAATCCTATCAAATGGTATCAGATATAAATCGTATAAAATTGCGCATTATTCTAGTCAGTCGTCAGGACGTGTCCGTTCCGCCGCGGGCGAGGCGGCGGGTGAGGCAGCGAGGCAACCGGCGAGGCGGCAAGGCAACGGGTGAGGCAAAGGATTAAGGTGTAAGGTGCACGGAATAAATCGATGCCAAACACGTATTACGTACTGGCGTGGCGACAAGTGGTTTGGGAGTGAGATAGAAGTTTTATTTGTCTTGAATGTGGTTTTTTTCTGGAGCATCAGACTAGCGGTTTTATTAAACAGATTTATGTAGGTACTTTTCAGTACCTAAATAAATGTCCGTGTGTCTAAAAACATTCACCAACATCATCTTATCCCACCTGACTTTACCCACTAGTGGGTATATTCCTCTCTTTATTCTCCAAACTAAAGGACCATGAGCAAAAGTGTCCCTACCCTCCAACAGGTTTGAAACCAGTTCCATTCGATGCGCCTGTTAAGTAATTTTTTTATTGTGATGAGTTTTTTCAGAAACGTGGGGTTTACCTGGAATACTTGAATATATCCACCAAACCTATCTTTTCTAATGGCAACATTTTCAAATCGAAGCGCCTATATAATAAGGTTTTTTACTAAGGCGACATTCTTGAATGATGTGGGGTGTACTCTTGCTCTGGGTTTTTTAGAGCACATCGATATGTATCCTGTGACTGTTGGAGGGTTCACGCGGGTTCACGCGGTTCATACAAAATCCTTCCATGGTCCTTTTTCAATCGTTCTGGTGCCTCATCCAGGTAACACTGACGTTTCCCCATCAAGATGTCGGACGAGCAATACTCTTTTACGAGGTGTTAGACACACACTTGTATCAAATTCGGGTCATCATCATCGTCTGCCTAGCTTTTTCCCAACTATTTTGGGGTCGGCTTCCAGTGTAACTGGATGTATTTGAATACCATTATTTACATGGAGCTACTGATTATCTGAACTCCAAAACCCTTTTAATACTGGGTAAAACGATACCCTTCTTCTTCTCTACGGAAATCAGCAGGTCTAAATCAAATAATATCGTAACAATTGTGTCCTCACGTATACTTACACGTCGTTTGATTCGTCACGGTCGAGCAGTCGGATTTATTGTGAAAGTTAGCTAATAAATAGTGTCGCGGCGCCGCCGGAGTCGCGGGGCGAGCATGTAGTATTAACAAGTAATGCCAGTTAAGAACTCCGTGCGGAATATTAAGAAGTCTTAGGTCTATTGAGAGATTAGTTTTTAATTTTGAGGTAAAGTTATTGAGCCTTAGTGGGGAAAAGCAGTATATAATTTTGGTCACTTCAATCTATTTTCCCACAAAAACGTCGGAGATTGCAATTATTCAATAACGATGTTTACTGACTTAAAAAAATGTGATTCTAATTAGTCCCGTCTGTTAGATTATCGAGGAGTTGGTGACGTCACTAACCGCTAAAAAATGTCATACTAATGACATGTCTTAGATTATGACGCCACGCGAGTTTTCAAAGCACTGTATCGTCTTTATCGTTTGTTTACGTGAAAAAAGAAAAAAATGCGTGTCCAATATTTTTTGGTAATCTATATGACGGAGTAATTAGATTTTTTAGTTAACTACCCTATTGTTTCTTTCTATTGTCTCATAAAAATATAGTCTAAAGTTGTAAACAGTAGTTAGATGTAACGATTGCAAAACGCGCCAATTTACAAAAGAAAAAGAGTTAATGACGAATACTCTAATTCTCCAGCACCGGTTCCGGTAACCGAAATTCTCCAAGCGCCGAGATTAAATGCAAGTTATGCGATGAGCTGCTGAAAATTCAATCAATCAATCACAGCAGTTTACGAGCGCTTGACAGTTTGTTAGCTAATTTGAATGTTGTTTCCTTTCCAGAAACTCGATTTTAAACTAAAGGAATTATCGATGACCCATTTCAAAAGCAAAGTTTCGAGAAAATTCGGGCATTGCGGATGATCTCTTTCCATCCTTTCAAGAGACGGTCAGCTCCTTATAAAAAATAAATATACTACCTATGCCCTTGGGATAAGATAGGATAAACTTTCGTTACCCGCTGACCGATTCTCAGGGTTTTTCTGAAAACTTTCGTGTGGGGTTGATATACTGCACATTTTCTCATTTTCCTCATTCCTCTATCACAGAAATGGTTACGACTGGCTCTGATTTATCTCTAAAGTTATGGATCTTTATTCAATTGGATGAAACTTGTGGTGTCGTTCATCTTCACTTTTTATTAGTTGGACAGGTATAAAAAGTTGTATTATTTGTAATATTACACATTCTGGCGTCAGTTTGAAGACAAGTCGGCAAAGAAATTCAATACAAACGGTTTTTGATTTACGGACTTGTGAGAAAATCTAACTACCCAGCTTTGCTTGGCAGTCAGATGGAACACTCATAAAATAGAAGTAGGCTTTGTGATGGAGACTTATCCACGCTCTTTAAGCATAACATAACATCATGCCAGTCCACGGTAAGGCAGATGCATACCAAAAAGTACAAAGACATTTCTCCGTATGTGTAAAACCTATGTTATGCAATAACTACATTTGGGGCGAGTCTATTGCTATCAATCGCACACAAATCCATTTTCCGTGACTGCTAGTAAGAAATTCCAGACAGAAAAACCCAACAACACTTCACTCCACCCACGAATCAAAACCAGGACCTCGTGTTCAGCCGTCACACTGGCGACCACTACACACACTAGAGTCTTCAAACGCATCTGCAAAAGGTCAAAGCAAAAATGTATTAAAAAGAGCACTCGCAGTCACAGTCCATTCAGATCAAGTTTCCTTAGAGTTACAAACCGGTTAATAAAATTGTAACAACAAATCCCATTCTACTCTACAATTAAAAGCAAGAACAATAAAACTTTTTCAAGGCAATCACAAAAACAAAAATAAAAGAACTTTGTAAAAACTAACCAAACGAAAGCCAAACATTAGTGGAAAGCAAAGTTTTTAACAAAACGCGAACTATTTATACACCCACACTTATAAGCCGTTTGGGGTACAATGCCCATGACATTATTTTAACATACCAACTTACTGTTACACTTATCACAACCCCTATTCATCCACACACAAGGTCAGTAATTCTTTGAATGGAGAGTGTTGTAAGTTTGTTTGGCCAGGGTCACAGCTGCAAAATGCTAGGTCTACTCATTTGTGGTCATCCTGGCTAAATATCCTGAAGCTGTAAAGTGCTTTATGTTAGTTATGCGTTATGTAGTTCAGTTCTGTTTGTTTTGGATTTAGCCTGTGGGACTGTGAGGTCAACGGGAGGCTAGGCTAAGCTAGCTTATGGTTAAAACCTGGCATGTACATAGCAGGGGAATATGCGTATAGCGTCGAGCTGTGCCTTTGAGTGTCGTGTCATTGTAGGTAAAAGGTGTTAGGAAAACATTTTTTAACGAAACCCGATCATAAATTGAGGAATTCAAGGATTAGAAGTGGCAATCGCTTTTAGAAAGGATGGCTTTTAAGTCAATTATTTCAGTAATGGAATGTATCAGTACAGAACCTAAAAAATCAAATAAAATAGAGGATTTCAAAAATATAACCCGTTTTTAAAACCGAGCCTCAGGGCCTAGAACAACCCGTGTTCGAAAGAGATACCGCGGCCTCGGCACAAAGGTCAAAGAAGAAACATGGGTGGTTTTTAGTCAGTAGAAGTCTGACACTCCCTTTAGCTCTGCCTAGAGCGGGACGGTTATTTGATGATTTCCCAACCCAAAAAAGGGGTTGAAATGATTACTTTTGGTCGCGATAACCGACATCCACGCGGGCGAAGCCGCGGGCATCAGCAAGTCAAATATATATCCAAACATCGATGTCAATAGAAAACAAAACAAAGAAGAAACCAAAGGTTATAATAATAAATTCCAAGGAACCTTGCTACAAGAACTAGATAGATAGCTCTGTCGTATTAGTTATGAGCTTTCGAGTATACGTGGTCCGGTTTGTAAGTCCAGCCCACGATATTTATGTGACTGACTACTTCTTATAGCTTCTTATTCCCTGGTGGTTGCTCACTATGTGTGATGTTTTGACTATAGTTTTTATGGATTAAAAATGATCATCATAACTTATAACGCGTCAAGGGATTTGTATATTATTATGTATGCGTTGTCTGTGTTTTAGTTGTCTGATTTCTAGTGTCCAAATTAAGTTAAGTAAGTTATAACTTATTCATGTTTGTATTATCTTGCCATAGGAATTGCTTTTAAAACCCGTCATTACATCACAAATAATACATCGAAAGGAAACTGGGATAAAAGTAAAAATTTAAAGGTACGAGACACAAATCACAGAAAAGCAGCGGTGGCCCAGTGGTGGCGGCCCCCACTTACGAACAGTAGGTCGTGGGTTCGAACCCAGGCAGGCACATTACTTTGAGTAATGTATTTCATCACCGCTGCTCTCAAAACGGCGAAAGAAAACATCATGAGGAAACCGGCATGTCTTAGAACCAAAAATTTGAAGACATGTGACATCTAGCAATCCGCACTGGGCCCGCGTGGTAGATTATAGTCCATTCCCTCTCAAAACAGAGGAGGCCAGTGTCCCAGCAGTGAGAACATTAATGGGCTGTTGATGATGAGACATCCACCAACATGCGCTGGGTCCCCGTATCGAATCGTGGCCCATTGAGGGTATGCTGTCTATATCAGCATCATACATTGGCAAGAGGAGGAGGAGAAGCAGGAGTTCGTAGCTAAATAGTAACTGCCGCGCGGGTCGATTGCACAGGTTGGTCCGAGGATGGGTGATCGACTGATCGCCCATTACATTATAAGTTTCCTCGGTGCCACGGAAAGGACGAGATCCCGTTAGTCTTTGTTTTTGTTTTTGGCGGGTCGAAAATCATCAAATCTTATCGTATTATCTAGTAATAAATAGGTTTTGGATGTAAGATAGCTAGACGCTGCATATTAAATACTGGTATCCAGCTAAATCCGGTAAGCCTGGAACCTGAACCCAACATCTCGTAGTTGAGAAAAGGCTAGGCAGATGATGGCATTGGCAAGAGAACTCGTGACCGCAGTTATCAAAATGTGGCGACAGCGACATCTATCGCAACACTTGCGAACTAATTGGCTAATCCTGCATCGTGCCATAAAAGTTCTCCGCGACATTGGCCTATATAAAAAATCCCGACTTAAATACGAGTATGTCGGGCAGTTATCCCACCAGAAACAATAACACCCGTCTGGTCGGAGGATCCTCCCTTTTCTATGGGGGGTGAGGAACTTTACTCCCTGTTCGTTCATTCCCCCTCAAAACATATAGCAGGACACGTCTAGACTTCATCTTAAACATGTTCTCCCTCAAATGGGAAATAGGTGGCCTTTTCTGAACCACCGTCGAAACGGAACGCTAATGCAAGTGCAGCCCACTATAGCCTCATGCATATTTCATGGCCTGATCGCGTATGTCACGGCTATTGATTCCGTACACCGTGCCCGGACGTCCGACAGTCGGTTTTCAGGTCACCGAATAGTGTCTGTTTTACATAGCGGTTTCTTTAGACGGCTCGTACACACGGCAAGAGGAACGGTTATTTATGCAAACAACTCCGAAATTCAAATAAGAGTCATTTGCTCACCGTGTTTCATGTATTCCAGTCTAGTTTCTTGCCAAGCTATACGCGTTTGCGTTCATTATAAAGGGTGTAAAAGTACCCTTAACGCAAACGAAGGGCACTTGTTCTCCCCACCACTGCGATCATTTTTTTTTGTTCTAGATCATACCGGGGATTCTTACTTTACTTTACTTAAATTACCTCCATGACCCGTTTACTATTCAAAGCATCCACTAGCACAATGTTTTAAGACTGCTACTTTGAGTTTTACCGTAAATTGTGATTTTTGACCCCAAAAAAAAAATCGTTTCACAGCAAAAAAAAATTGCGTAGGGGTACTTAGTTTGATGTACAGAATACTTGGTTGACGTTTGCGTGAAGGGTTCATTTACACCCTGTATTAATTTCGCTTCACGATATCATCATCTGTCCAACGTTTTCTCAACTGTGCTGAGGTCAGCTTTCAATCAAACCGGTTTCCGGATGCAGCTGAATACCAGAATTTGGATGGAACGACTTGCTATCTGACCTACAAAACCCATATAGTGAGCTAGCATGTCAACCACGATAAAAATTGTAGATTTTTCTTTGCTACCCAGTCCAATTGGGTATTATACCGTACGTTTCCAAGGCATTGTATTCAACCTAAGCTGATGTATCGTACGGGCGAACAAAACAACGAATAGATATACCTCCTTTTGCGGTTTCAAGTCGGATAAGAGCTAGTTCTAGATTTAGACGGTACTAGAACTGCGAACCTGCGAGTTTTTTTTTGGAATATTTTTTACTAGCTGTTGCCAGCGGCTTCACCCGCTACAACTCGAAAATTATCCCACGGGAAGATAAAATCTGGATAAAAATCTATCCTATGTGTTAATCCAGGTTATAAACTATGACGCCTGTCGGGGCCGCGGGTAGTCCAACGGTTATCGCGGCCTCGACATAGAGGGCGAAGAAGGAACATGGGTGGTTTTTAGTCAGTAGAAGTCTGACACTCCCTTTCGCTCTGCCCAAGGGCGGGTACACCCACCAACAAAAAAAAAAAAAGGTTATAAACTATCTGTATACCAAGTTTTATCTTAATCCTTTCAGTAGTTTTTGCGTGAAGAAGTAACAAACATACACACTCACAAACTTTCGCCTTTATAATATTAGTGTGATAGTGTGATTGTAAGACTTATTACTTTGGGTAGGTATCTATCAATTAAAACGACAAAATCAATCTTCTTACCGGTAAAACTGAAAAGCATGTTTGTTTTATATTTGATTTCGTTTAACCATTAAATCTATGGCGTATTAATATGATTGATTTCACTGATACTATTTAGTGAAAAGTGATTTTGGACAGACGTGTCATAAAAATCTAACTTTAAGTCAAAATTCACAGTAAACATTTCAGTGAAACTTTCTTAGTTTAAAAGTAAAATTTAAAGTGCCAAGTCCCCAGTGTACCCAATCAAATCATTACTATTGGCCGCAGTCCAAACTCGTAGAGTCGAGCGTCCCAATATTGAATTTATACGATTATTAACCTATGGGACTTTGGAGCGGGGCAGCGATGGTGCACGATAAGCGGTCGTTATGTAAATAGCTAGCTAGCCAGTAATACTGAAACAGAATACCACTTCTTTCAAGTCGGTTAGGTCTATGGTAATGTGGGGTAGTAGGTGCTTTGTTTTCATGGTTGCGGGCATGTCATTAGGGTTGGAAAATCGAGCGTATTAGCCGTAATAGCATACCGAGTAGCCTCTTTCTATGTGAGTTTGGGAAGAGGTGTAGTTTTTCTTTATACTGTGTATGTATTTTTTCCTGTTAGTTCTCTGAGTTGAATAACTGGAAAGAATAATATCATTCGCTGACGGCACGGTTGGCGCAGTGGCTCAAGCAATGGACTGTTGCGCTGCGTGTCGCGTGCTCGATCCCCGCACGGAACAAATATTTGCATGACCTACAGATAGTTGTTCCGGGTCTGTTTATTTGTGTATGTGAGTTTAAATGTTTGTGAACGCACCCACGATACAGGAGAAATTTCTAGTAAGGCAACGTTTTAAAAATAAAAATTGCTTAGCTCATTGTTCCACACTATGTTGAGATCGTCTTCTAGTATAACCGCAGCTGGATAACTGTATTTTACATAGAAGCCAGAGGTAGACAGAAATTGACCTAATAATAAACACACATTTCGCCTGATATGTTGAAGTCCATGTGATACCCCGGCAGGCCTATTGCCAGGTGCCATCAACCAGCAACAAGTTCAGACTTCGCGGCTGCAACTGAGGGACTCCTGCTGGAAAAACCCAATAACACTTTGCTCAAAGCGAACCGACTAGTAAACCAACGAGGCAGTCAAATAATTCTTTATAATCAAAAATGTAATCTCAACCCCCTTCAAACAAATCTAGCTCCCATACAAGCATGGACCAGCTTCTCATATAAATAAGTTATATAAGGTGTAATCAGAAAGTATAATCACACGTGAAGGTACGAACATGGCGGACTAATATCCGTATGTTTATCTGTTAGGAGAGTAGGCATAGATCAGAGGTGGCAGCACTTTGTTGAAGAGAAACTGTAGAATGTTTGATGCCTATTTTCGTGACCTAATAATCAGCATTATGAGGAACTGAGCGGCTTCACCCGCTACAACTCGAAAATTAGTTCATAGAAAGGTAAAATCGGGATAAAAATGTCTATCCTAGGTGTTAATCCAGGTTATAAACTATCTGTGCACCAAATGTTATCCAAATCCGTTCAGTAGTTTTTGCGTCAAGAAGTAACAAACATACACACTTACACACTCACAAACTTTCGCCTTTATAATACTAGCTGTTGCCAGCGGCTTCACCCGCTATAACCCGAAAATTATCCCACGGAAAGGTAAAATCGAGATAAAAAATATCCTAGGTGTTAATCCAGGTTATAAACTATCTGTGCACCAAATGTTTTCCAAATCCGTTCAGTAGTTTTTACGAGAAGAAGTAACAAACATAAACACTCACAAACTTTTAAAGTTTTAAATAGATTACACCTGCATCAGGTAAGACTGGAAATTGATCTCGAGTAAGGCTAGGCAGATGATGTTTAATCTACAGCATGTCATAGGACAAAGCGCAATTTGGCAAATCGGTTAACATACATTGCTCGCTTTGAAGCACATTCTTCTTTTTAACGTGTGATTAGTGCTTAACCTGTTGTCAATTTTATAGCCTCTAACTAAGCTTAACGTGATTTCCTCACGACATTTTTTTATATCAAAGCAAGTGATAATTACACATTGTTCAAAAAGTCATTGGTTCAAACTTGTGGACTACTATATGTCTGCACATTGATGATGATCGATCGCTTTAAGACCACGAAGAACATAATGAAATCATCAAGATGGAACGACCATATTTCATCATAAAAGTAACCAGTAGTATACGCCATCAATATCAGTAAATTTTACAAATAAGCATTAGCATAATACATTAATATTTGAAAAGGTTTACACAGCAGAACTGTAGTAAGCCTAGTTTATTAAAACGCAACATTTGTTTATTCAATATACAGACTACACGCATGATAATATTAATCTATGCCAAAAGGTGGGTAGGAAAATAATAAACACAAAGGTGTATCGTTAGCCACACCTGTTGTTCGTAATCTTTACAAATTATTGTACTCGGCTAACTGGCGCCCAACTGGGACTCGAGTGCAAAAACTTATGAAAAAATTAAGCCTTTGTGTGGTGGTATGTTTTCTGTCCTTTGGGTTTTAGAGTAACTATTAGGTTACTCGTTGTAACTTGTCAGGGCTTAGTTCGAGGGTACTTACTAGGTTTTACTAAGGTAAAAAGGTAGCAGTGTTAAGGTTAGTCCGACCGTGTAATTCGAGGTGAAAATCAGGCCTTCGGGATTAAGAATTTTTGTGTTAATATTGATACCTCTTTCTAGGAATTAGATCTATGCCTTTGGCAGCTTTTCAAGTCTTTTAATGCTTATAGTAGGCAGTCTGAGTTAATATTGCCGACGTGTTTGTTTTTAAGGAATATTTTAACAAAATTATTCATAACATCTTACTGGTTCATGGTTATCTCAGATTTAGAAAATAATAGTTTAAATAATCATTATTTAAATTTCAGCCAAAAGACTTCCACTTCTGGACATAAGCCTACACCAGGTGTCGCCACATTGACCGGTCCCGTGCGTCTCACATCCAGTACCATCATTATTTAAGCTAAAAGTTCAATACAATATATTGATCCTGTGCTTTCCGCATCCAGGCACAAAATGAGCTACCCAAAACATAAATAATATTCCTACAAATTTATCACAATTTTTCCCCACCCAGGAACTATTAACAACATAAAACATACCACCTAATTGTGTACTCTATAAAGAAGTCCCATTACAAAAGACAAAATACTGCAAATAAAACAAAGTTGCAACAAGCAAAGTTAAGTTAAAGGTGCTCCGGCGTCCGGCTTGGAATCCCCTTCTTATGAAATTCAATGAGCATTTTGTCTCACTCCCGGGTACATAAGTACATATGTGAGCGCGTTTGTAATCCTGTGACTCTATTGGTGGATGGGACAAGGTGGAAGAAAAAGACTTTGAAAGAAACCTTTTTGGTATAAAGGCCAGGGGGATTTTAACTTAGCCTGTGCTGAATAGCTGTAGTTTACACACTAGTGCGTAAATACGAGTAGATAGGTTTATTTTCTGCCCATTACAGAATTATCTACCTAGAAAATTGATGTAAAAAGGTTCTTGAAAGGACCGTTACCTTTAGTTTACCATGAAGGTAAACGGGATATATTCAATCGGCCTAAGTCTAACGGTTATCAATAATGTTTTCTTGTACTGTTTTATCTAACTAGCAAAATTGGTTTGTGTTGATATTGACATGTGACTGATATTTCTATTTAAAAAATCGTTACCCGCACTAGGATATTTTCCTGCATCACGGGTGCTTTTACAAACATTTAAATAAATAGCCAGACTAGGAACAAGTACCTGTACGCCATACTAATATTTGTTTTGTACGGGGATCGAACCAGCTAGATCGATCGAACAGTGCGGCAGCCATTCGCCAACTGTGCTTATAACAATATTATAAAGAGAAAATATTTGTATTTTTGTGTGTATGTTTATAATGAACTAGCGGACGTCACGCGGTTTTACCCGCATAGTTACCGTTCCCGTGGGAATACAGGGATAAAAAGTAGCCTATGTCACCCGGGGATAGTGTAGCTTCAAAACGGTGAAAGATTTTTTCAAATTGGTTGAGTAGTTTCAGAGCCTATTCGTTACAAACAAACAAACAAATCTTTCCTCTTTAAAATATTAGTGTAGATAAACTCAAAAACAACTGCTTTTTTTTGTCTTAAAAATTCGGTCACCATTACTAAGCTACATTCACCCTGAGTAACATAAGCTACTTTTTATCTCTGTATTCCCACAGGAACGGGAACTACGCGGGTGAAACCGCGTGACGTCCAACATGATAAAATTGGTGCGTTCAAAGTTATTTTCCCTGTAATTTTATAACTATTGACGTCTATGAAATCTCAGAGGAACAATTTAACTGTCTTGATCCCACAACGAAATTAACCAGATAAGAGTTACTGTTGAAAAAACATAATTTCCACGTCTTCCTTTGTACGTTGTCATTTTACTCTCGATCCTCTCATGCCTTACCCCAAAAACTGCTCCTGCCGTGCCATAATCCCATACTTGACACGTAGCTACCTAGATCTCCCACGAGTTAACTTGTTCCGCACTTTATCTATATATTTTGGTGGTTCGGCTTAGTTTAACACTGCATAAAGCTTACCATTTATCCGACTATGAAGAGTTTGGTGACTTTGTTCGTAAATAATAGTTTTTTATTTAGTTTTGTTCGCAATTTCACAATCTGTAACCTTGAGCCATTGTCTTATTATCCTTTTTTTTGGATGGTGGAAAATTTTAAAATGTCTCCTCCCGGTCTAGGCGGTAGGTGTGTCAAAATTCTACTGGCTAAAACCACCTATGTTCCTTCGTAGCCCTTTGTGTCATGGCCGCGGTAGCTCGCTCTTTTGAACAATCTGCAGCCCTGAGGGGTCATATTATTATCCTTACAAAAGCTTTAAAATATTGCCCGTTGATCCAGTCCGGTCCCCGCAAACACTGCTACTTAGCTTGAGGTATTAAATGAGATATAATAATTAAATGAGGTATTAAGAATTTAATCCTGTGGTCAAAACATCGATTTTTTTCAATTAAGAATTGCTGCAAAATAATCTGGAAATTGTTGATTGAAATGATTGACTTAACTGACTAAATGTGGTGTTATAAAGATAACAGAAGATATGTTATGATAAGACATGGTATCACTAAGTTTTGTATAATTAAACTCATAATTATGATATTCCTCAAAATTATGAGGATAATAAATTATTATCATCTCAGTACATTCCGATTAGCTGTGTTACTGACAAATAGTTGTCACTTAATTAGTTAGGTCTTAGCAAAACATTAGCCTGAACTAAAAACTAAGCTGATAAACAGATCTAAAGCTCTTCAATAATATATAAGGCGGTGCTTGCGGAAATAAATGGAGTATTATCAGTTAAGAGCCCATTCTAATGAAAATTCTCTGTAATTTCCATCCAAGACTGATTTCTGTGAGCGGAGCTACCGTCGTGTCTGACGAACGGTCCAACTTATAAGCTGCTGGTTAAGTATAATAATTATATTTTCCTTTGACATAATTTAATAGGAATCACTTAAAACTGACATGGTGTCTACGGAATACGGAAGAGATGGATTGTGTGTTAAATGATAACAATATTTATTTTATTTATGAAAGGTAGCTTTACAGCTTACAGTAAAATAACTTAAAACTATTACAAAACAATACGCCAATTACGATCTACACAAAAAAAAAAAAATAAGGTAGCCGAGAGAGACTCTAGAAAATTGGTATTAAAATGTGGTGACTAACTGGGTCTGGCACTAGCGATGGAACTGTGTAACACGCATTTGCTTCAAGATTGAAGTGATCTCTTTTTTAAGACGGATAAAAGACAAAGGAGTAAATGACGCCATGATGCCGTAACGGCTGACAGTGGGCAAAAAAACGTGTTGCGGCAATCCCTAGTTTAATGAGATAAGGACAGGAAAATTACTATGGTATCTATAATACTCGAAAGGTAAGGCCAAGGTGTATAGATGAAAATGCGCCTATAACCATCAACTGTTTACAAATCCTGCCTCTAGGCTGCTACTCAGGATTCCCTGATAAAAAATCTCAATTACATATTTGAAATAGAACATAGAATCTCATGCTCAGCAATTGCACTTGTGATTATTAGGTCAACGTGACGGTCTACGGTTGTTTTTAAACCAAAGCCCATTCAAATGATTGACGAAATCGTGACTTTTGCTCGCTTATACTTTTAATGACGACTAATTCTCAACAGCTTATATCTTCAAATGACATTTACGATATAAAGATATCACAACATACCGAAATTAAACAGTATTTCTATTAACATCGATATTTTATAATACTACTTACCTAAGATTTTTCTCCAAAATCTTACCGTATGCACCACAAATGTAAGGGTAAGTTCATTTGTATTCATTGCGCGCGTTCCCTGTCAATCGAGTGCGTCCCGCCGATGAAGATTGATGGAGCGCCTCCGCTAAAATAAACGGACGAGTCTACACACGACAATTATGTCAACACCCCTTGTGGAACTGTTTTAATATACGAGTACGTTTGTGACCCATTGGTCTTCGGCTGTCGGGCTGTAGGTTGAGAAGGGGTGACATCAGTTTAAATAGTGTACGCCTTGCTGTATCGTTGGACTTGGTTTGCGGTCACAGATGTATGGGTTTTTACCCAGGTAGGGTTAAGAGTTCTTGGGTTTTTGTTTTGAAGAATATTTCAATAGCAGCCGAGTTTTTTATGGTTAGACCCTTTTTTTTTTTTTTTTTTTTTTTTTTTTTTTTTTTTTTTTTTTTTTTTTTTTTGGTGGGTGTAAAATCATCGAATAACCCCTCCCGCTCTTGGGCAGAGCGAAAGGGAGTGTCAGACTTCTACTGACTAAAAACCACCCATGTTCCTTCTTCGCCCTCTATGTCGAGGCCGCGATAACCGTTGGACTACCCGCGGCCCCGACAGGCGTCGGCCCTTTCGGGCCCCTCCCATGTTGCTGACATCTCTTTGAGATGGTTAGACCCTTGGTTTATGATACTTAAACATAACGGTTACAATGTGGGAGTGCAACAAGCATACCTCTGCCTAACCCTTCGGGGAATTATAGGCGCAATCAATGATAATGTTTATTTGTAAATGCGTTCTAAAAATACTTTTACATATCAAAATAAGCTGAAACGTGACGTTTGCCCATGCAGGTTTTGCATTTAAATTAACAATAGTAAGCAAAAGTAAATATTGCATTCAACGCCAACAAACAATATTGAAATAGATCCGCGTTTCCACAATGAAACTTTCAGATTTACAAAATCGTTTTATTAAAATGACTTTTGCAACAAAACACAAAGCTCTTTTGTTTTAAATATAAAAATCTAGAGACAATGGCTGTGACCACACGCCTGCGGGCGCACAGTTGTACTAGTTATTCAGTCTCCTGCCATTTTGTCACCCGAAAACCTTTTTATTGTGCATACCAATTCACATCGAGAACAGAAGCATAACATTGACTTAGAACCGACGAAATATGGTGCAGCTTTGCCTTAGGACCGAGGAGGAAGGAGTGGTTGATTAAATGACATGGGGCCTTCACTTTCCAGCTGATACACGTGCTCTCCGGGCATAGGTGTGAGAAGAACTTGTGCTGTATAGCTAGCCTAGAATGGAGTGAAAATATTTTTTTTCCTCGTTCTCCGCTATTATTTACCAAATGATTTCGTTGCAAGATCCAAGACAGTTCCATTATTGTTTCTCTAGGACTTGGTTAAGCTTCTTTGTCTTGGCCATTTTCTGATGGTCGCCACTGTTGATTCTGGCTTTCAGGAGTTGCAGTAATTCGGGAACAAAGTGGCTCGCAAAAAAAAGACAATCGGTAGTCACCAAGCAGTGATTGCCTTGAAAGTCGGTGTCCGGTGCCGCGCCTTCATTTTCTTCTCAATGGTTTCACCCATTAAGCCTTTGACTGAGATTGTGACGACAGTTTCACACGAGTTGTTCTTCAGTTTGTGATTACTCTGCGAAACCATTGTGATATTCGAGCAACGAATTAAAATACCGGTTCGAGAATCCGTACAAATCGACAAAGCTTTCGGTTCAATTTTATTTTATTGTAAAACGCATAGTTAGGTTTGTTGATGTCCGGCGAGCGTGCGAGCGTCGATCGGGGAACCTAAAATGCCACCGCCATTTTTTTTTCACAAATACACTGTAGGCCAAGCGCACCTATAAAATTAAGTTTTATGCCCGTTCATTTGTTTTATAGATTGGATCGCCAGTTCGTTTTTGTTTTTAGATTGGAGTGAAATTGTAATTTGGATGTTAGGTGTCGAGTTCCGCAGTGTGGGTTGTGTGTATTGGAAATTGAATTACTTATTTGTTCGGAAACGGTATATGAAAATGATGTTTTGGTTCTGTATTGGTATTAATATAGAGAGAGTACCCTATCATAAAAATGTAATTGAGCAACCCTTTTCTTTTGATATTAGTATAACGATTTATTTTAATTCAGTCAAAAAGCCTTCAGTCATTGGCTTTTTTATGATTTGGATTACTTGTAAGTGAATGTTAAACGATACAAAAACATAGGATTACTTGTATTTTTTGTGTGACAAAATTTTGTAAAAGTTTTAAATGACTGGCATTATGAATAGGACAATAAAAACGGTATCAAATACTGTAACATTTTATACACGGGAATGTAATAGTAACAAAACCAAACAAACAATAAACCAGCCACAAGACGCCATTAAACAAATAAACCTACTTCCATCCCCTTTAAGTCCCAAACGTAATACTCAAAAATTTCCATCCGCTTACCCTCTACCATTTCACCATTTCACCACATACGGGACGCAAAAAGGAACAGAAGAAGAAAAATACAAACTTAAACTGAATTGCATGCCAGTTTCAACACAGTGTATACTTTATTCTGTCCGCCACAACACGGGCGATGTCGCTTGTCGCTCGCAACGACATTCCAATTCCATTTTGTGGCTTTGTGACATCGTGGCACAACTTGTCATATTTATATGACGTATAACTCGGGAGACGGGATATATGATATGTGGAACTAACGCAGAATTATGGGGGGTTAGTGTGCCAACAATTATAGATGTTAAAGATATGGGGTAGGGTTAAAGTTGAAGAACTTTTAAATAATTTTGCCAAGAAGGTTTTTATTTAATTGATAATGTTGATCATAAAAATGATGAGATTTGACCCATCTGTTTCTTGTTTAGCCAGGGCTGGTATTAAACTCAAAACGACAACGAATAGACTACCAATGCGTTACACAAAAATGATTGAATTTTCTCATATAAGTCATTTTTAATTTAATTTTACTTTCTCATCCTTATAAATCTGATCGGAATAGTTGACACAGATAACTGTTGAACATGGTTTTGTTAATCTTATTCACCTTTGCCTAATACCCCAAACGCTTCTAGAAAACTTTTCACCATATCCAGCATTTACTATCCCACCAATTAAACCATAAAAAAGATAGAACTCTCCGTAATACGTCAGATTTTCTGCTCATTGGACGTCATCTTAGCGGATCAGCCGCGTGGAGTTTTTATGTAAAGGTAAAGTAAACACTTTGAATGAGAGTTTAAATTGTGAAGGTTTCCGAGTTTTTTTCAATTCGTTTGTTAGAGAATGTGTAGTTCTGTCATTGGTATAATTAAAGGTAGTTTTTTTCCTGATGGCCTAGTTGTGTCGTGTACAGGTACACGAACTTAGTTTAAGAACCTTCTCGAAAATTCTTTTATTGACTATTCACATCAAATTTTGAGTGATATTATGATTACTCTTATGGTCAGAATTTCACCGCTCTTGAGAAAATGGCGGTAATCACCAATGTCACTGTGTAGTAAACTATTTTGTGATCGTGTCTTGAGCAGATTGCCCTTTAAATACAAGTGCTGTGATATTCCGGGTACACTTGGTGAGTTTATAATGAGTTACTTTTAGGTAGTAATTAATTTAGCCTGTCGCCACAAAACCTGTACTCCATATCCAGCATGCAGTAGCTAGGGGAGGAGGGGGGGGGGGACAACAAACGCTACGTTTGCCGATACGTGGTCTCCAGAACTTGTTTCCTTCATCAGCTATCTGTACTTTGGTATTCATGACTAGACTACTGGTATTTTAGCTTGACCAGTGTCGCGTAGCTGCATATTGTTGGACTGCTACAATAAAACTCACTTTGGTACCACACTTACTGCCGGACTCAGAAAGCTTTAATGATTACTTAAGCCATCAAGGTTAAGGCTAATTTAAGATTTTGACAGTTTTGTCATACAAAAGTATGTCAAATCTTTACGCGAATAAAACTATAACTGCGTATCGCAGTTATAGTTTTATTCCACTGACTTTCTTATTCAACGGCTAACAGCCAACTGATTCGGTATTGACCGGATGTAGCGGTCGGCAAAATATTAGAACTCTAATACAATGTCAAATAATTCTATATTTAGTTTAATTAATATAATATAATATTCCACAACTATCACACAACGCCATCTAGTCCCAAGCTAAGCAGAGCTTGTGTTATGGGTACTAGACAACTGATAAACATACTTATATATTTCTAAATACATACATATTATAGATAAATTACACCCAGACACAGAACAAATGATCGTGCTCATCACACAAACATTTGTCCTGGGTGGGAATCGAACCCACGACCTCCGGCATAGCAGTTAGGGTCACTAACCACTAGACCAACAGGCCAGTCAAACACACAATTAAACATTTTAAAGTTACATAAAACTAAAGGAATTAACTAAAGCATAAATTCTAATATAAATTCTATTTTAAATAAATTGACGAATCGGAAACATATCAAAAGTAACGCCATCTTATAATTCGTGGTTTATAATGACAGTGATATTATTAACTTATAAAAATTACTAGCATCATAAACCCACACTAACAAAAGATACATGACATACCAATATTAATATCTTATCTATTTTTAACAGAACTCTAACAACATTATGCAAGCTTTAATTCAAACTTTTCACTAAGCTATCCTTTAACCAATTGTGAAAAAGCTATTATAGGTAGTTGAAAGTCTCAATTTTTTTCGTTATTCTGCATACCAACTTACCAAGTACTTGTCTGTTAAGTTTTTGTGGAATTACCTACTTCAAACGAAACTGGATAATTCTATTTATTATTTTACCAGACAATATGGCGGTAGGTACGTCTGAGTCTTAATCCAACTAGGCTAAACAAGGTCAAGTAGAACGCACTTACATCTAAACTTAAGTATAATAATCTAGTTTTTTACGTATATCGTTCTTTGCTTTATTACTAAAGATTTTTTTTTCAGAAGCAATATAGTACAGTGTGGGTGTATGTTTGTATTGATTGTTTGACGCGCCTTAAGTGGAATTTCAAAGAACAAAGGCTAGGACTTAGCTTGATTATGAAAATCACTACTTATCTTATGTTTAAATTGTAATTTTATTAGTTTACTAGCGGACGTCACGCGGTTTCACGCGCGTAGTTCCTGTTTCCGTGGGAATACAAGGATTAAAAGTAGCCTATGTCACCCGGGGATAGTGTAACTTCCCAACGGTGAAAGAATTTTTCAAATCGGTTCAGTAGTTTCGGAGCCTATTTGTTACAAACAAACAAACAAATATTTGCTCTTTATAATATTAGTGTAGATTGAAAAGCAAGGTTAAACTGCGTGTTTCAGAAAGGTGTGTCGAACTTACGGGTACAAAACCATAAGAGTAAACAACTTTCTTCATGGCATCAACAAAATCAGAAGAAAAAATAATTAGCTGTGCACACTTGGGTTGGGTGTACACTTGGGACATCATCATCATCATCAACAGCCTATTAATGTTCCCACTGCTGGGACACAGGCCTCCTCTCTATGAGAGGGAATGGGCTATAATCTACCACGCAAGACCAGTGCGGATTGGTAGATGTCACATGTCTTCGAATTTTTTGGTTCTAAGACATGCCGGTTTCCTCACGATGTTTTCCTTCACCGTTTTGAGAGCAGCGGTGATGAAATGAATTACACAAAGTAATGTGCCTGTCAGTAGAAGTCTGACACTCCCTTTTGCTCTGCCCAAGAGCGGGATGGGTTATTTGATGGTTTCCCACACCCCAAAAAAAAAGCGATTCCCAAATAGCCCTCGCGGTCGGACGAAGATGTGTGTATGGAATGTGAAACAGCCCTGAGTGGTGAGCGCCACTTGTCCGCACGGTTGGGCTATGAAAGAAAGCAAGAAATATTAAATTCATGCTACTTATATCATTTTCATACACAGAAACTTTCGCCAGCAACCACAACACAAAATTCGACATCATTTCACAAAATCATATATTCATTACAATTATTAATTAAAACAAACCACGAAGGAGTTAATGAAGTAATATCTCCGTTTAAACATCGGATCAAAGGGAAACTTCGGAATTGTTTGATAAGTCGTGCAGAGGTCGTATAGAGGTCGTGTAAGAAGCGAGCGGAGCCGTGGGGCGATGTTGTGTAATTACACGACTTGTTTTGCTGATTCGTTTCTGATTTATGGTGAAGTGGGCGTTTTCTGAACAAATTTGGAGTTACATCGCTTGATGAATTTGGTTCGAGATGTGGTACTGTGAGTTCTTTAGCGAGGCCAAGGACCACCTTTAAAATTATTAATAACCTAATTGATGAAACAAAACAGCTTTTATAATGCTGAATTCTGTAGAAATGTATGCTAGAATTAATGTTACATATTTTTGTCATAACTTTGAAAGCGTTTTGTAGCACCTTTGTACTTTGATCGAAGGATGCAAATAAATGAATAATTTTAAGAAAGAGTTTTAAATACTTAAGTTTACGGAGGCATAAAACCAAAAACCTGGGCAACCCCTATAGAAAAGGGAGTGTCCTGGGACTAAACCTATGTTGTTTTTAATGAGCTACTGCCTGATGATGGTGTTCAGGTATCTGTTGGTGTTAATCATGCGAATAACTTACGCGATGTAAGATATTACCTGTTGCTTGATACGTAGTTCGTTTTATTTCATTGTAGATGTTCCTACATGATGTTTTCATCAAAAAAAAATATCTACAACCTGAGTTAACCAACTGCTGGGTATTTAAATTATGTTTTTCCTACTCCTCCGCTAATCTTTTCTGATTAATTTCGTTGCGGGATCCAAGACAGTTAAATCCTTTCTCTGAGACTTCGTCGAGCTTAATTGTCTCGGTGCTTTTCTTGTGGTCGCCACTGTTGATTCTGACTTACAGGAGTAACAGTGGTTTGGGAATATTGTGGCGGGCTTGCTCAAAAAAAAACTGCTGGGTATATTCCTTTTTTTCTCGTGCCCATCTCAACGGTCCTGATTTAGCCTCAACCAGGTTTTCCCCCAAGGTGAATATGAAGTTTTATTCAAAAGATATAATTAATACAGTGTTGAGAACCCATCAGAAAAGTACCCTAGTATTGTCCAGACCTAAACCTACATATTTCAGTTTCCTTTAACCGATATCACCTCTTTAACTTCCTACATGAATGTCACAATACAAATATATGTCTGCGCTTCAGTGCAGAAAGGAAATTGAATACACAATCTCAGGAATCGACCGCCTCGGCCGGATTACGAGGCGTTACAGGGTTGCTACCACTACTTTTTTTTAACCCAGATAACTTGACGGAATAAAAGCACTTTAAGATGAAGATAGAAATGTTCTCTAGGAGTGTAAATGTGATGTTGTTCTACATACGATGGGATATTACATGACATGTCCTACGTGTCTCATTACGCTACTGAACCTGTAGACTGATCCTGGGCTGGCTCAATTAAGATTGTCATTAACACGATATGCCTATGTCTAGCAGTAGACTTTTTTTCCGCTGAAATACCACCATACTAGACTGGTTACCGGTTCAAAGCAATAGCCATGCCCCTATTAGATGAGACTTTAACTTAAATGGATGTACTGTTATGTTTCCTATACCTTCGTTAATCATGTCGGAGATTACAAGCGTTAGAAAAAGATGGGGAAGAAAGTGCTAGATTGGTGACCACGGTTAGGACGGAGGAATAAGGTCAGAGAACCGGCCAACTAGACATGGACATTATTAAAGTAAATGTAAGAAACAAGATAGACAGGATATATTATAAAACTGCCAATACTTAAATATTTGAAAGAGACCTACACTCAAAATTAGGCGACTAACTGCCGCACTCAGAGAGATTTAATGATTATTTAGGCCATCACTTAGTAAAGGCAGTTTTGTCATAATTATAAACGTATGTCACATCTTTACTAGTAGTACTAGTAGTTTAGTTTCAAAAAGGGAATGAACGAAAATAAATAATATTTTTACACAGGATTTTTAATTAACATTAAACAGCTCAGAAAGAACATTGTGTATTTCTATACCTTTGTATGATATTGGAGACGAAACCATAGTGCAGTGGCAACCCTTAACAAACAAACAAACGAACACAACTTCCTTCTTCGCATGATAACATCACTGTTTAAAGTTTAAACACTCACGATTTGAATCGCACTTAAATGAGAAAATGCATTACAAAGTTCTACGATGTAATAACATTCGTTCTTATGGCGTTTACATACCTGTTTATAGCATCATTATCTTGATACAAAGTCTTCGAAAATAGGGTAGTTAACAAAAAAAATCTAATTAGTCTGTCAGAAAGATTTTCAAAAAATATTGGACACGTATTTTTTCTTTTTTCACGTTAACAAACAATGAAGACGATACAGTGCTTTGAAAACTCGCGTGTCGTCATTTTCCAAGACATTAGTATGACATTCTTTACGTCACAACACCACTCAAATCTTTGACGCGTTTTATCTTAGTAAATTTATATTGATTTGATAACACAAATTTTTTTTCGAAAATCTAACTTACGGACTATTTAGAATCATATTTTTTTAAGTCAGTAAACATCCCTATTGTTTTGTTTTTGTTTTTGTTTGACTGGCCTGTTGGTCTAGTGGTTAGTGACCCTGACTGCTAGGCCGGAGGTCGTGGGTTCGATTCCCACCCAGGACAAATGTTTGTGTGATGAGCACGATCATTTGTTCTGTGTCTGGGTGTAATTTATCTATAATATGTATGTATTTAGAAATATATAAGTATGTTTATCAGTTGTCTAGTACCCATAACACAAGCTCTGCTTAGCTTGGGACTAGATGGCGTTGTGTGATAGTTGTGGAATATTATTTATTTTATTTATTTATTTATTTTTGAATCAGCTGTTTCCATCATAACTCTTCCAGTCTATATTTCATAGAGTTAAACTTTAACAGTTTGACAAACATTAAGTAGATATTACTAACAAATTGTTTGATAGAAGCCTGTCGCATGAAAAAGGCTTTTCCGACTCGTTATTGATTAGTTCGTGATTGGTTCCGTCATGTACAAAGTTATATACGGTCTTCTATTGATAACTAGTGTGACATTCTGTTCACTCATTGGTGATTCATGTTTTTTACTGTTACCTTGTGAAAACTAGCTACTAGTGTTTGTCATACTCCTGAATATGTTCTTCTTTACTTATCTTGCTACATCGTTCTCACGCACATCTCAACGGCACTGATGTAACGAAGTTTTTGTAACAATCATCATCATAAGCCTATAGTGTCTGAGTAGGGGCCAGTGCTGGTATGTACAGGGTGAGGCAAAAGTAATCAAACTATTATAGTATATCAGCCACAGAACACCGGATGATAACTTTTGCCTCACCTTGTAGATGTCACACGTCTTCAATTTTTTGGTTCTAGGGCATGCCGGTTTCCTCGAGATGGTTTCCATCACCGTTTTTGAGAGCAGAGGTGGTGGAATAACAATGAACCCTGGCAGGCGCACTGCCTTCCTGGGTTCAAACCCACGACCTACTCGTAAGTCGGGGCTGCCACCACGTGTCCATGGAGATTATTGCCCAATTTTGTTATCTTTTCTGTAGGTCAAAAGTGCATCTAACCGGCTTACTTGAAAACTTATTTTGAAGAAGAGCTGGGCTGCATACAATCATTAAGACGCAGTAAGCAATTATCAATATTCTTCTCCTTAGCCTACGGGCAGTTAAGTAGCAGGCAATTTCCTAAGGCTATTATTTTTCCTGACAACCCTACATTTCAATAACAGTTCAGATACAATATATATAGCTCTACACCTAAACACTGGAGCGTTTTATATTCCCACAATATATGTTCGTATCTACAAAATATACTTACTTGCGGTGGAATGAGGATCTCTTTACAATATCGTAATGTAATTTGTTTTGCCAAGGTAGGATTGAGTGTTATTGATATTTTGGAATATCGCTACATGTAGACATGTTCATGTTATATCTAAAATGGTCCACGAAAAAAACTGGTAATCATAATGCATAGATTTAGACTGTAGCCAACGCAACGTGATTGTGTAAACTAGGCATATTCTGATAATAATGATAATAATAATAATAATATTCCACAACTATCACACAACGCCATCTAGTCCCAAGCTAAGCAGAGCTTGTGTTATGGGTACTAGACAACTGATAAACATACTTATATATTTCTAAATACATACATATTATAGATAAATTACACCCAGACACAGAACAAATGATCGTGCTCATCACACAAACATTTGTCCTGGGTGGGAATCGAACCCACGACCTCCGGCATAGCAGTTAGGGTCACTAACCACTAGACCAACAGGCCAATCAATCAATGATGCTCGCAAATATCTCAAAATACTTATCATAAGTATAAAATCAATATTGTGTAAGCACAACCAGATCACATCTACTGAAACTGTGTTCGCAATTTTGTTTCTAAAAATATTTGTAACACTTTTCTTTTTAATTAAGCTTTTAAACTTTAATTATTTCTATGACTTATTTGGTAGCAGCTATGCCATTCAAAAACTACATACTTATTTTCACTAGAAAAAAAACTTTAGATTTTCTAACTCTTTAATACAAACAGAACCAAACCCAATTCATTGCTTTCCTCTCAAACCATAACCGAAAGAGAAAAATATAAATATTTTTCCATTTCGAACCGAATTACTCTCAACCAGTATTATAACCGAAGCTGGTTTCCATTTGCTAATCCTTTAAGCTTTAACACCTTGCCAGAGGATTTCCAGCAGGATTAAATTCCTGAAAAAGTAAAAAAAAAAACAACATTTTTCAAAAGAAAAGCTCCTCAGAAAAAATAGCTAAACACGTCCCGGGGAAACAGGGAATAAATGGAAACCGTTCTTTCAGGTAAGCGCCTGAATCGGGCTCTGATAACGGGCTGGACTTAGATTCGATGAATCTGGATATGAACTGGTGAATAGATGATTTTCTGACGTTATTTATGTGTGGCCTGCAATGGTATGGTAAGATACAAGTTGTCTGATGAGATGATAAAATTAGTAGAAAAGTATGGTAGAAGATGATAATAATATACTGCGTCTACTTCTAGAACTAATGGATTGATATAAAGGTTAAGAGAATGATGACATGTGGGGTTTTAGAACGAATAGATTAACCAAGTTATGGATGACGGTATCAAGTCCTGGGTCTCATGATTGGCAACTTGATGGGGGTGGTTTGAAGTAGGCAATTGGGTTATTAGTACTTATACGTCGTAAAACACTTAAAGCTATCTGACGAGCGCATGACATCTCTGTGTTCTACTGTACTGTGAAAATGAGCGAAAAAGAAAAACCTAGGTACATAATATTATATTTGTCCGCCCATTTGTGATTTTTCTACTTTTTAATTTCCATGATTGCGATTAGGTGCATTTATTTAACAATAATTACCACGCAATGGTAAGGTTATAGGTTTTTTGTTCATATCCAGTTGTTCGCATCTTGGTATCGAACTCATCTCGTCGGTAAAGCGATCGTATCATCGCGCTAGTCTCCGACAGATCCACTGATACAGTTTACACTTTTGTATCGAGGGCAAGATGTATCTTACGCGTGATGGAAAACTTTGTTAGCATCGTGTTGTGCAGGAAATGAGATTATTTTCTTTGCTTGTATGTTAATTTTGTAATGGAAAATATTACTATATAGAATTTTTATAATAGGGATGTTTTTCTGACTAAAAAAATATGATTCTGTTTAGTCGGTCAGTTATAGATTATCAAAAAATATTGAAGTGTTTTTTGTTTTTATCAAATTAATAGAAATTGACGGAAATAAAACGTGTCAAAGCTTGCTTGCATTTGCATTACATTTTAAAATGTACCAAACGGTGACGTCACATTTTCAAAGCACCACATCGTCTTATTTTGTTGTTTACGTGACTAAAAAACACACACTAAAAATAAGTTTCAAGTTTAAGTTTAAAATAAAAAATATGTGTCCAATATTTAAGAAAATCTATCTGACGGACTAATTAGATTTTATTATTAACTTCCCTATTCGCGTTCTATCTTTGTTTAAAAATAAGCTTTTACCCTCCACTCATTCAAAGTCGACAATCGAACAACTATGTCACGCCAAGGATTAGCCCTTAAAATCTTGACTGTCAGTCTTACACAATGACCTACGTGTAAGCACACGACAAGCCAACCTGTGTTCTAGATTGCCCTGCACAATCCGTGCAAGGACAAAGCGACACAGCTATACAGGGTAGCCAGTAAATTGAGCGTGAGCGGCGACAATTTGACGTCAATTTGGCGTTATTACGACGCTGTCTTGTTGCCTCGTAAATTTTCGGGGGAGGGGGTAAAGGGGTGTGGAGGAATGCACTGGTTTTTGTGGCACTCTTTATGGTCGTTTGTGCGATGAGTGTTGTGTGGTTTTGCAGATAGAAGAAGAATTGGGGTGGAAAAAAAACGATCCGGCTCGAAGGACCTAGTTTTGTGTTAATTATTATCATTTGCAGATAGCAGCTTTGTAATTTCAAACAGTAAATTATTTGGTGGTTAATTAATTAAGGGAACATAAATTTATTTTGTTCAAATAAGACAATTTTATCTGCCATATCCAAGATATATTCAGTAGTCAAAACATAATCCTATAAGTCTTTGAAGTTCCAAAGGGTAAGTAAAAACATAAATAAATTGAAAAATTACTTTAAACGATACCAACATCATAATCAGTCAGTTATTGATGGTATCATTAGCCGTTTGATAATGTTGACCAAATTTAGCTAAATTGGTTCTAAATAACATCAATTTGGAGGCAATTTGCTGCTATTACGACGATGTCTTGAATTTTGAAATAAGGCTGCGTTCACAGTAGCTTGAGATTAGTGGGGAAATTACGTTGATAACGTATAACAACATTTTTAAGGCCGAGCAACGCTTTCCGAGGTCGGTTGTGAGTCCCGGTTTGTCGTGGATGAGTTCATCCCTGCTTCAGAAAACACGTTATGCCCTTTTACGGCTGGATAGGTAGATTAATTAATTAATTAATCCTTCAGATCGAAGAACTAGAACCCAGTATTTGAGTTGCGATTGTCAGATAGGCAGTTGCACTACTACCTACTTGTAGAAAACTTTATTGTTTTGAGCTGCATCGGGATTGACTGGAAATCGACACTAACATGGTTTGAGACAAACGATGATGGTAACAGTCATATTTCTCTGTTGGGGCGATATAGATACAAACACAACACAAAAAATGTAAGAAAGAGACACAGAATATTATTAGGAGAGTCTATTAAGGAAAATGAGAATCTGTCTCGTTCGGCTGATGAGTTTATAATTAAACTGTCACAACTCTCGCATATTTCGATCTCAAATACGACAGTTTGCTAAATTAATGTTTCTCTTGAAGTAAATATTTTGTGGAACGTCAAACCTACGTAAGATAGGGGCGGCAGTCACAGCTTTTTGCTCAGAAAAAGTGCTTAAAGAAAATGCTAATAAATTGAAGGATATTGAAAAGTGAACCTAATACATGTAACATAAAAAGATAGAATACTGCTGTATTGTTGTTTTTTTAACTTCTATGACTATCAGCTTACCCACTCACATAACATAACATTAACCGTCGGGCTGCGGGTTGTTCAAAAGAGATACCGCGTCCTCGACACAAAGGGCTAAGAAGTAACATGGAGAGAAGATTTCCCACCCAAAAAAAGGGGTACCTATTAGTATACTCACATTTGATCTTAAAATAAGCGTCAGTTTTTCGAAAACTTTTCCCTTACGACTGTAGACACAACATGAAAATGTATATTTTGACCCAGAGCTTGTTGTGCATGCGGTGAATGTGGCCAGTTCAGTCCCACTCCATCTAAGCGTCTTTTTGCGTATATGGGCGGTGAGTTTAACGCCTAGAATGCTGCGCTCTATTGCCCAAAGCTACTTAATTATATAAGATGTGGGTACATAGGGGCTATGCATTTGGCAATCGCCTTGAAAGCATAACCAAACGCAGCAACCAGCAACCAAGCATAAATAAACTAACCTTGAAGCGTAAGTATCAGCCAAATTGAATGTAACTTTATCTTGAGATTTTTTAGACCGTGTATCGACCCTGAATGAGTTCATTGTAATCACTATAAGTATCGATCACAAATGAAAGTAAGCCTAAATACCTCAGCAATATGTTATCTAGCACTCCCTGAACACTAATAAACAACATGATTCAAACATCATTAACAAAATTATTGATGTCTGTCGCCTAACTAATTAGATCTAAAATCGACAGCGCGCATAAAACACGTTATAATCAGGGTCCTGTATAAAACAGATAAAACACTATAAACTACGGACTCAGTTGGTACGCTCGTATATTTTGACAAGGTTCGCAATGGGACAGCAATTACGTTAGATGTATATGATGCCGGACATATCGCAGCGGTATTAGGGGCGATGTTGAAACGGTATTTATGCGAGAGTCGAGAGTTCGGATCTATCTTCAAGTTTAAGCACCACTTGCTGAGGTCAATCTGTAGATGAGTGACTATCCATTACATACCTTGAGAGCAGCAGTGGCCCAGAGTGTCGGCCCCGACTTACGGACTTTCGTAGATTCGAATCTAGGTAGGCGCATTACTCTGTGTAATTCATTTCATCACCGCTGCTCTCAAAACGGTGAAGGAAAACATCGTGAGGAAACATGGCATGTCTTTTTTTTTTTTTTTTTTTTTATTTAGCCTATTTTGTCCCACTGCTGGGCAAAGGCCTCCCCCATTTCTTTCCAGCTCTCTCGGTGTTGTGCCTTCTCTGGCCAATCAGTCACGAATGAGTCAAAATCGTCACGCCATCGTTTTTTGGGTCTGCCTCGGTGACGACGACCGCCTTCAGGCACCCAGTGTGTGACGGTTTTGGCCCATCTGTCCTGACCTCTCCTGGAAATGTGACCCGCCCAGTCCCACTTTAACCTCGCAGACTTATCGCCAACATCGGCAATGTCTGTCTTGGAGCGTATTATGGTGTTACGAATTCGGTTCAGTTAGAATAAAAAAATCGATGACAAGTGACATCTACCAATACGCACTGGTGGTTTAATTTATAGGCTGATGATGATAATGATGACGAAGTTTTCTTCGTGCCTCTAAAAGCACGTTTACCTATTCGTTGCTCCCTCCCGGCTGTCATTTGAAAATCTTTGACAGTCATTACAAGTCTAGGTATCCGAAAGATTGATAACCAGTCTTTTGAACAAAATTGCCACGATATCCGCAAAGGAATAAAATAAATAACCCTCCGATACAAACGAGTGCTCGAGATTTTTCTCCGTTTTTGTGAATTTTGTTCACCAATCCAATTTGTTTTAATCTAATGTTAAAAATTTTACTATAGTTTTGTACAGTGCGAAATGATTACCTAACAATCTGTAAATATAACTGAAGAGAAACTTTTATCACATCACATCACACTAATATTATAAAGCCGAAAGTTTGTTAGTGTGTGAGTGTGTATGGTTGTTACTTCTTCACGCAAAAACTACTACACGGATTTGGATAAAATTTGGTACACAGATAGTTTATAATCTGGATTTACACATAGGATAGTTTTTATCTTCTCGTGGGATAATTTTCTAGTTGTAGCGGGTGAAGCCGCTAGCAATAGCTAGTAGCATAATAATAGGTAAAGTAGAGTTACTCGTGCGGAAACTTTGGAGTTAGTTTGACATTATTGAACTAAACGTAACTTCAATCAAAATCTATGTTTTCATGTTCATCCATTTAAAGTCACAAAATGAAGAATGAAGAGACAGCCAGACTTATGGGGAGAATATCATACTAAGATGACCGGACCTGACTTGTTTCATCAAAAAGAGCGTAGTGAATGACAATGCCCAACGAATTCTTTAGTAACTATAGTTCAATGAACTCTGTAGTTAAGCAATAAGTGAATATTTGATTCCACACGTCGTTCGTTAGAGTATTTCAAAATTCATTGTTGGTTTTATTTTTATTTTAGCCGTATTATTTACATGAATGAAGTTCTGCGCACAGAGAATGTAATTTACCATTGGTATAAAGGCACACAATCAGTAGCGGACAATGCAAAAAAAAAACAGTGGCTAAAAATTCGGTGGAATTTATGATTCTAAATAGGGAGCTGATTGCACCCTGTCTGGTTTTAAATGGCTATCCCTTCATCATCACCATCCACAGCCCGAATTCACCCACTACTGGGTATATACCTCTCTTTTCTTATGCCAATCTCCACTGTCTTTCGCCAGCCGTGAGGCTGGCACAGGACTGTGGAACCGAGAAACCTGGGTGACCAGGTTTAGCCCCCGATGGCAACTATGTAGTCTGCCCATCTCGCCGCCGGACGACCCACACTTCTTTTGCCAGCTCTTGGACGCCGTTCGGTGATAGCCTTAGTCCACCTGTCATCACTGCACCTTGCTAGGTGTCCTACCCAACGCTATTTGAGTTCCGTAACGTGATTACCAATATCGAAAGCCTTTGTACGTTTTTGGATTTCGACGTTAGGAATTCGATGTATTAGTTTTATGCCGAGCATAAAACTAATGAAAACAGCAGAAACTATCCCTTTTTTTTTCGGCGGGTGAAAAATCATCAAATAACCCCCCCAGCTCTTGAGCAGACCGAAAGGGAGTCTCAGACTTCTACTGACTAAAAACCACCCATGTTCCTTCTTAGCCCTCTATGTCGAGGCCGCGATAACTTGTGAACAACCCGCTGCCCCGACACGGGATGAAACTATCCCTTACAACCTATATATTTGCTCTACTAATTTCTACTATCGTCCCTCCACATCACCCCCAGTTTAACATAATGTACTAAGCATGAAGTGTGTGTCAGTGGGGTCAGCAGATAGCGAGCTCGTTACTGCAGCGATCCGTCGATAGCACACAATGTTGTTTGTGATTACACTCGCAACTTATGTACAAATTGTTTATGATGTGAATTATGAACCAAATTGTTTAGTATGTGAATTATGAACACACAAATTTTGGATTCCGCAGCTCATATTGCAGGTAAATTCATGGATTTTCAATTTATCTTTGTTTGGAGTTTGGGGTGAAATAGTGTTATTGTTATTTTAGTGAGTATATGTGTGTGTGTGTTTTAGGTGACCCTAGCAGAATACTAGTGCTGTGACATTTGATTTAAATGTTACAGCACCATACTGAGCCCTTCTCAGACTTTTAGACATCCCCGAATAGGAATAATTTTATCTTATGTTTTAGCATTTATCGTTGATTTTAAACGTTTTTGTTTTGATATAAGTTTTGAAACTGACATGGTCTGTAGTACCATGATCTCGGATAAACTGAAGTCATAGCGAGTAGTGGTACCGAACATAAAACACGAACTAGGAAGAGGGTAGACCGTTTTGTCTGCTCATAATCATCCACCCGCAATGACTTCAGTTTCATGGTCATGGCGATTGTAACAGCGCCGAAATACCGGGCACTCGAAACTAAAAGTAAACATGGTGAATATCCCGCTTTCAAAATTAATGGATGTTACCGGCGCGGCGGCGAGTGCTGTGGGTGCGGGGGCGCGCGGCGGCGGGTGAGCGGAGCTCCGGGTTGCGGGGCAGTGGTTGCACGTTGTGGCGTGCATTCGTTGTTCCGTGATTCGAAGTCTCGTGCATTCGTTGTTGCAGTGTGCGTCGCTGCGTGCATTTGGCGGCGTGTGGTTCGGCGTGGTGGGTTTCGGAATGACGTATTGCACTCGTAGTTTTATGAATTGTTCTTAAGGCATTCAAAAGTGCCAGTAATGGTTTTATTGAAATAAATGCGTTGACTTTGAGCTTGAGTTTAATAATAGTGTTTTTGTTTTGTCCCGTGTGAGTCTAATAAATACGATTTTATTCTCTTTCTTAGTAAATCTATTTGAATAAAACACATTTACTGAAACTAGATTGAGTGGCGTCATACTAAATGGGACTTGAAATACGAATGGCAAATGGGGCCCACACCTCTTTGTAGCTCCAGTGTGTACCCACATGTCTTATGTAGAACCATAAAGTTTTAACTACGTCTTAAAATTCCGTCTTAAAATCACAAACACGGGTCCCCGTTTCTTCTGTTTGTTATGAGAAGTTTTTGTCTTTAGTAGAAAATAACAGGTTGCTAAGATTAATATGTACGCTAGTTTACTGCACGTTGAACTACAGTCTTACCAAGGGGTATCCCATTACCAAGTGTTGACTGGGTTGTGGAGGCCAGTTGGGCAGTCGTTCGATGTAAAATACTGACATTCAGCTGCATCTGGTTAGACTGGAAGCCAGCCCCGACAAAGTTGGAAAAAGGCCAGGCAGATGATGATGATCCTTTTTTTTATCCTAACATATATTACACTGAAGATGCCGCTGGGAATCGAGTATTTTGATATGTAGGACACAAGGTACCTCCATGGATACTAAGTTTTACCGTCTAAAGCCTCGATTATTTTAAACCAGGTCATACAATACTCCTAAAGACCTACACAGACGTGGGACTTTCTTTTTCAAAATATAACAGGCAACATGTGGGCCATAGTGGGTGTACTATTAGTCATAGATATAGATAGACCTAGATCTGTACTCATCATCATCATCATTTCAGCCAAAAGACGTCCACTGCTGGACATAGGCCTCCTCCAGGTGACGCCAGATTGACCGGTCCTCGGTACTAATAGCACAGATATAGATAGATATATATCTGTGCTATTATTATTGTTTTATTATTGTGTTATTTTTGTGTTTATCTCTAACCAAATATGGATTGATTTCTGAAATAAATTATTTGAATTGAATTGAATTAATGCAGATCTACCCAAACTTTTGTAGAATACCACGAAAGGATATATAGAGGTACACTCACAATTTAGACTCATGTAACAAGTAGGAACATTTACCTTGAAAACAAAAAAAAACATACAAAAAAAACTTTGATAAAACTATACGAGTCCTATGCGAATTCCCGATGGAAAAACACAAGAAGACTTTGACATATCTGGGAGTCATACCAAGTTGAATCAAACCAAGATTATACATATTTTTTTTTTTTTAAACTTTGCCCCACACTAGGAATTTCTCCTGTATCGTGGGTGCGTTCACAAACATTTAAACTCACATACACAAATACCTAGACCCGGAACAACTATCTGTAGGTCATACAATTGTTTGTTCCGTGCGGGGATCGAACCCGCGACACGCAGCGCAGTAGTCCATTGCTTGAGTCACTGCGCCAACTGTGCCGTCAATCATTGATAAAATGCTTAAATATACAACGTAAGATATTATATTATATTATTAAATTAGCACACACGCATCTCCTACTCTTTAAGACCTCCAAAAGGTCTCTCGTCTACTCAACCCCTAAAGGGTTCTCCCACGGCCGCTACCCAGTTATTTCCTAAACATAGCGAAACTCGGAACAAGCCGTAAAACGAAACAAGTACACTTTGGACAAACGAGAAAAAACTCCAGAATTCGTTAGGAAAAGTTTTTTGTGAAAACAAAAGTAATTTGCAACGAAGCTTGTTAATAACGTGTTCTGTATTAATTTCCTTTTTAATTATAGCTTGTTTTTAATTATTATTTTAATTTCTAGCATTTATTTTTACTTTGAGTTGTGTAAAGTTCAAGGTGGGTTTTAGGTTTCACAGTATTATTATTACTTTGTTATTCTTAATTGCGTTTACTAACAATTAGTTTTCACCTTGAAAATGCGTTAGAACACTGTTGGATTAGCAACTTTTAGTTTAAGGTTTAAAGTTCGAAATCCACCTGCAGGACGTTTAAAAAATTGTCTCCCTTACATTTTAACTACAGTTTTCTTGTAATGAACATCGGCATGTCAACACTTGTTACATAATAGAGTTTCTCACACAGACTTCATAAAACTAATCTACAACCTGAAATCAGGCTTAAACACGCTAAGAAGATGAAGCACTCTGTAATTTATGACGTTGGCCCACACTAGGAACTTCTCCTGTATCGTGGGTGCGTTTACAAACATTTAAACTTCACATACACAAATACCCGGACACGGAACAACTATCTGTAGGTCATACAAATATATGTTCCGTGCGGGAATCGAAACCGCGACACGCAGCGCAGCAGTCCATTGCTTGAGCAACTACGCTAACCGTGCCGTCAAACTGCTACCGCTAACTGCTACTGTACTGAAACGACAGCACGTTTGGCGCAGTGGCTGAGCGATTGGACTGCTGCGGCACGTGTCGCGGGTTGAACATATATTTGTATGGCTTACAGGTAGTTGTTTCGGGTATGGGTGTTTGGTTTGTGCTTGTGAGTTTAAATGTGTGCAAACATACCCACGATACAGGAGAAATTCTTAATGTTTAAAAAGAAAAAAAATTGTCTTAAGCATTAATGTTATTATAATATCACGCCTTTTTTTGGCAGGTGGAAAATCATCAAATACCCTCACGCTCTTGGGCAGAGCAAAAGGGAGTGTCAGACTTCTACTGACTAAAAACCACCCATGTTCCTTCTTAGCCCTGTATGTCGAGGCAGCGGTAGCTTGTAAACATCCCGCAGCCCCGACGGGATAATATCAGGCCTAGTATTCCGAAAGAGTTTCCACATTTTCCCACTAACGTTCATGTTATTTATGTTCCCATTGTAAATACCCCGCATAGTATATTTTGTCGAAATAACACCGCTAATATAAATTAGTATAATGTATAGAAGCGGCGTCATCATTATTTAGTGCACCGCATTGCCCCAGTTCTGGATATTAACGATTCACTATTCAATTTAGTTTTAGTACTACACTATATTCTAATGTTAATTATTAATGAGGCGATGAAAGAGGATCTGTATAAAAGGTACCAGGGGATTATGAAACGTTGCAGGTGGACGCCTCAGACCAAGTAAAAAGTAAATACGGAACTCTGCGAACAGCAAAGTGAGGCCGTCAAACTACGCCTCGCCGTGTACATACACAATACACGCACACACGTACAACATAAACTACGCCTTGGTCTTAAACTTTTTATTTGGTCTGAGACGTGTGTGCGTGTATGCGAGGCATAGTTTGACCGGCCTCACTTTGCTGTTCGCAGAGTTCCGTCTATACTTTTTATTTGGTCTGAGGTGGACGCATACTGGTCGCAATGGAGTCCATCTGAACTAAAAGAAATATAATGTTAGCAATAAAGGAAGTAGGTATCTCAGTGTGTTGTGAAGAATCCGATCCGAACCCGTGAAAATATGGTTCGGAGTAGTCGTAGAACTATTTATATGGTAGTTTACGCACTAGTTTTCTTTCCGTTTTAGTGCTTAAACTACTATCGAAATAGTTCTACGACAGATTCGGAACGGACGTAGTGCGAAACCGCTCTAACACTATACTTGTGGAAGCTTTGCCATAAGGCAGTCCTATGTCGTATTATCTACATGCTTGTCCACCCACTGCTGAGTATATATGCCTTCTCTCTTGTGTGTCATGCTTCCGTGGTCAGTGCAAGTCTCATTCAGATCGTCCCCAAAATCTTCTGTGGGACGTCCGTACGACTCAAAGTGTCTGCTAGGGTTGGTGCTTTGGTAACTATTATACAGGCTGTAAATTAACCCTTCACACATACGTCAACCAACCATTCTGTACATCTAACTAAGTAACCCTAAGCAAATTTTTTTGCTGGGAAACGACTTTTTTTTTTGGGTTCAAAAATCTCATTTTATGGTAAAACTCAATGTAGCACTCTTCGAACATTGTGCTAGTGGATGCTTTGAATAGTAAAAGGGTCATGGAGGTAATTTAAATAAAGTTGTAACCTGAAAAACTAGTATTTACAAAAACAGCTGTGCAAAATATGGAACTTTGACCCCCAATATATTCGTAACTACCCCGGTTCCAGGTAGTCTAGAACAAAAAAATGATTGCAGTGGTGGGGAGAACCAGTGCCCTTCGTTTGCGTTAAGGGTACTTTTACACTCTTTATAAGAGTTCTACCTATCATGACCATACCTATCTAGCCAAAAGTCTTACTCATCTCCAATTGATTATTCCGTTTGATTATTTTCATAATGTAAATTCCTCATGTACTGCAATTTTTTATTATGAACGTAAATAAATTATTATTATATTATTATTATAATTCAGAGCCGCTACATGAGTATCGAATAAACGGAAACTAAATAAAATTTTCGTAACTAAAAAATAATCGGTAGCAAAAAAAAACTAATTGTATTAAACCAAAATTTGCTTGAATCGAGAGAAATTGTGATCATGTTCTGTTGCTGTTTTGATTAAATGTGTTCTATGGAGTGCTGTGTGCGGACCTTGTGAAGCGAATGCGGTACAAATCCATTCTACCCACAGGGGAAGCATAACCCAAAGAAGCTGCATAATTTGATGTTATCTGCGAACAAAAAGAAAAGGATTTATTTAATTTATTTTAATTTATGACTATTGTGCCATGTCTCAGTTTTAAACACATTACTAGGTTTAAAATTGATACCATCCAGAACAGCATTGGAACTGGTTAGTACACCAAATAAGTTCATCTAGTCCCACAAAATTCACCTACTTTTAGGCAGAATGCACACTCAAGCACCTTTTTTTTTGGGGGTGGGAAATCACCAATCACCCGCTCTTGGGCAGAGCGAAAGGGAGCGTTAGACTTCTACTGACTAAAAACCACCCATGTTCCTTCTCAGCCTTTTATGTCGAAGCCGCGGTATCTCTTACAACATCCCGCAGCCCCACTTGGGCGGAGCGAAAGGGAGACTCAGACTTCAACTGACTAAAAACCACCCATGTTTCTTCTATTTTCTCTTTATGTCGAGGCCACGGTATCTTTTACAACATCCCGCAGCCCCACACTCAAGCACCCTCAAAGCTGAACACGTACTCAGCCAAAATTCGCCACTGTATGTACCCAAATCAACATACAAAATGAGATTAAACAAAAAAGAAAAGACTTAAAACAACACAGGGAAAACAATAGAATAGACGTACTCCTACTTTACATTCAGGCCCACATGTCTACAACCGACTTTATTCGCCTCACGAAATAAATCTTTCTTTATTTATACTTTCAACTAACCTATTGTTTTTTTTCTTTCTTTCTATCTCTCGTTTTCCTCAGTAATTTGGAAGTTTTTTCTTGTGTTGTGGTATTCGGTTACCTCGCGGTGTTAGAGTTGACAATCTTGTTTGGTGGTTAGAGGTTTGTAGTGGCTTTGAAGATAAAGATACTTTGTTTACTATTATTTCGTACTTTTTACATAAAACCGGTTACGTTTTTTTCGTAATACTCCATGAGATTGGCTTTTTAGAACACGTCGGTAACGTTAGCAAAAAGAAAAAAATGACAAAATAATGGATCAATGGATAGAGCAAACTTTCAAGCTTCAACGATTAAATGTGTTCTGCAGTTTCTTGTGGATCCGGAAAACAAAATTCAAAAATAACTTTGCAAATTCACTTTTAATACATTGTAATTAATGACTGCCAATTAATAATTTCAACAATTGAATGAATTTTTTGCTATCATATTTAAACTGTTACGTTGTCCACAGAACAGACTCACCACACGTTGTGTTTAATAAGAAAAGCTAATTTCCGTGGGAAGTAAGACTACAGTCACTTGTTTAAAGACCTTTTTGAACTGCAGAGAAGGCAATCAGTACATATCTTACGAAAAAAGCTTGTAAAAAGCAAAACTTAGGAGTGGTAGAAGAATCTTTCATAGACATAATTTATTTATTGCGTCACTTGCCGTTAAAAGTGTTATTACAGTGAGTGGGCACTCAGTTTAGTTTTTGTAAAATGCAGTTTTGTACCTGTGCAGAGTATGAAGCAAATGAAATTGTCAGGTACCAGGACCCATTATGTGAAGAGGTGATTACTAAAAATACCTAGGAAACTATTTGAGTGACCGCATTTGCTGAGGATATCTACTGTGTGGTTAACCAACCAATATCTAAAAAACTTACTATTACAGATATGCTGGTGCAGCTCTACATTTCTGTATAAGTTTGCATTCGATTATTGGAGTTCGATTTTCCGTACGTCATCCGTGTCTTGTCACATAAATAGAAAAATAAGATAACCACACAATAAAGTATCCACTATATCCTCGTGTATTTTCAAATGATAAATAAACTGAATCATTTAGTATTACTTTTAGTGTATTATAAATGTTTTCAATGTCTCCCTTAACTTACACTTATAACAATGCTTGTCACATACTGTATGTGCCATCAAATATCTGTTTACAAGTAATGAAACAAGTCAATATGTCTACCAAAACGATGTTATTCACAACACAATATCATTATCATAATGTAGACGCAAAGAGGAAGAACGAAAGAATACTAATTTTCTGTGATGACGCAAAAATGGCCCATTAGACGATGGGGGGGAAAAACGCTTTTTTTATGTAATTGCTAAGGCAGATTTTTTGGAGCAGTCACTCCATTCCCAATCACTCTAGTCTTGAGAATCAAAACAACATTTTATTTTCTTTAAACGTTATCCGACACTAGGAATTTCTCCAGTATCGTGGGTGCGTTTACAAACATTTAAACTCACTTATACAAACACCCAGATCTCTGTAGGTTGTGTGGGGATCAATCCCTCAGCCAATGCGCAAACCGCGCCGTCAATAGGGTATTTAACTAAAAAAAATTAATTAGTTCCTCATATAGATTACCAAAAAATATTGGATACGTATTTTTTCTTTTTTTACGTAAACAAATTAACAATAAAGTCGATACAGTGCTTTGAAAACTCGCGTGACGTCATAATCTAAGACATTTGTATGACATTTTTTTGCGGTTAATGACGTCACCAACCCCCACTCAAATCTTTCACGCGTTTTATCTTCGTAATTTTTTACTGATTTGATAAAACAAAAAATACGTATTCAATATTTTTCTATAATCTAAGACTAATAGAATCACAGTTTTTTAAGTCAGCAAATATCCCTATTGTCTTGGACCCTTAACGGAATTGCAACGATAGTAAGTTACCGAATAGTGAATACTATTGTCACCCTGTTAGTCACACACTACATCACGCTTATTCGAGAGAGGAGAGGCAGGGTGTTTCAACTACCCACAATTTGCGAGTTAAAGATCAGAGATTCCAAGACTTCCATGGTTCAGGGGGCAATCTTTGACCACCACAAAGAATGACAACATAAAATTCCTTTGGGTAGGCAGGAACTACAGGACGCCACCTGCTACAATCTTGCCTTGCCCACATTCATACACGCACGTCGGCTACTAGTACTACGTACCTGCCTTTTTTAAGAACCTTACCAATAAGGTCAGTGTATGCTTTCCTAGGCCGACCTCTCCGGCGGTACTATTCACAATATCTACCTTTCAAATCCTCATCATGCCTACAATGTTCCCACTGCTGGGACTCAGGTCTCCACTTTAGGAAAGGGATGGACCTCTACCAAGATTTCACATTTTTTTTTTTTGTTTTTGGTTCTAAGACATGCCGCATGCATGGTTGTCTCACAATGTGTCCACCGTTTTGAGATTAATGGTAATGAAATAAATTATACAAAGTAATGCGCAATATTTTTTGCAAAAAAAATTAAATCTGTAGTAAAATAACTTAGGATCACGACGCAGGCGAAGCCATAAGTAAACTATAAGTGTAGTACACATAATATACACACGGTTGCAATGTGAGAACTTTGGTTTACATTCACATAATAATTTCAGGAAAATACGAATAATGAGTAAAAAGATATTATTTTATGGAACAACTCCAGCTGTACTGACGTTGTTTTAATCTGGTAAAAATGTTTTTCACTTTTTTTCTCATACTCGACGTATTCCAATGATTCATTGTTTTACGAACGTGTGTGCAACTGAATAAGTTATTTTTTCATCCTTTTTTGGGATATTATGTTAAAAAATATGAATAACTTTATTGCAGACTGCGGTATTTTGTGGCTGTCGTTTTTGGAGTTGTGGACAGTGGCAAGAGAATAATATAATAATAATAATAATATCACCAGTCACCGGTATCGGGAACAGGGTCCAAGCTACCGGCAGTCAGGGCTCCAGAGAAAGGAACCTCCTAACAATGCGAGCCGTGTCCAGGAGTACCGCTCTCTGTATCAAGCCCCTGATCCAGCTGCCTAACGAGAGCCTCCTCTGATGTTGGTCGAGGTGATCGGCACAATGACCGCTGAGTTCACTCCCCACATGTCGACAACCTCGCGAGCCAAGTCAAGATATTTGATTTGTTTATCTTTCTCAGCTTTCACGAGGTTCTCGTCATGAGGGACCGTTATGTCAACAATCATTGCGCGCCGCTCTGATCGATCCACCAATATTATATCAGGCTTATTGGCTACAATAGTCCTGTCAGTGATGATGGATTGGTCCCAGTACAATGTGATACTGCCATTTTCGAGAACTGGGTCGGGCACATATCTGTAGTACGGCACTTCCGATTCCACAAGGCTGTATTTTAAAGCAAGTTGCTGATGGATAATCCTGGCTACAAGGTTGTGTCTGTGCAAGTATAACTCTCCGTTAGCTAGACGAGAACACCCAGAGATAATATGACGGACACCCGGACGGTGGCATGCCCGACATATGTCAACCGTGCCGTCCTTCACAATAAATCTCCGGTAGTTATTCGTCATTATAACTTCATCCATAATTGCACAGACAAAACCTTCGGTTTCTCCAAAGAGTTCTCCGGATCGTAGCCAGGCTACGGACGCTAGGAAGTCTGCGTCGGGCTCGTGTAGGGCCCGGAAAAAGCGTCCGTGAAGCTCCTTACTCTTCCATACCTCCATGCGTTCATTAGTGTCAAGCACTACAGGTTTGCGCCAGTTCTCTTTAGCCAAGGAGAGCGGGGTAAGGTCCTTGTCCACCGCGACAACATCTCGATGCATCCCCACGTCGGCCTCCAGGAAATATTCCCTGAGACTGTATATCTCACGGTTGTGGAGAGTCTTAGCATTTAAAAAGCGTCGACCTCCACACTTTCGTGGGATATACAGTCTCATAACCGAAGAACGTGGGTGATGCATTCGATATGCGGTCAACAATGTACGGACCCGCCTATCCAGGGCATCTAGCTCTGTTTGAGTCCATTTGAGTATGCCAAAAGAGTACATCAAAACCGGCATGACCCAACCGTTGAAGGCACGCACCTTATTTCCGCCTGATAAAAGACTATTAAATACTTTTCTCAGGCGGCCAAAGAAGCGCTCCTTCAACGATTGTTTCATGTCGGCAACGTTGATGCCCAGCGCTTCCGACATACCCAAATACTTGTAGATTTCGGTTGCTGAGAGGGACCTAAGATTTATGGAGTCGGTGAGCTGGGTTCCCACAGATTCCACAATCTTCCCACGCTTTACATGCATGACTGCACATTTGTCCACACCGAATTCCATCCTGATGGCGCTACTGAAAGCTTCAGTGACCTTCAGTAGTTCCATCAGTTGCAAATCGTTGGGGGCAAAGAGTTTCAGGTCATCCATGTAAAGGAGGTGAGATATAACCTGACCATCTCTCTTCAACCGAAAGCCTAGACTTGAATCCTCCAGCAGAGTGCTAAGAGGATTCAAGGCTAAGCAGAACCAAAGAGGACTCAAACTGTCGCCCTGAAATATACCCCGCTCAATCCTTATCGGTTCGCTATTCCTCTGGATTTGTCGACATCCTGGATAGCGAAGGACTGTCCTCCATTGCCCCATACACGTCATCAGGAAGGTGCGTAGAGTTGCATCAATTTTATACAATTCTAGCACCCTCATGAGCCATGTTTGTGGCATCGAGTCATAGGCCTCATTTATTATTATTATAATATGTCCCTCGTTTAACCTAACAACCTGTATTTACAACCTAATAACGCCTAAGTCATAGATCCGCGCACATTTTCTGCGATAAACAGAAAGGGTTGCGAGACTTTTCCGAAGTATTTGGTATGGTTCTGACTGGTTTTTATCAGTGTTTTTTTTTGTTCATATTTTTATTAGTATCATGTAAGCATACCCTATAGCAGGTTTCAATATGTCCTTCGTTCAAACTAACATACTGTATAACAAATGACTGGATGGAAGGTAGCAAGCAATAAGCATGCTTTCACGTCTACAACAATTTCAGGCTTACCACAATGAAAATTGAGTAACTAATAAATCTATTTTACTGACTGCTTCGTTTGATTACTGGTTGCAAGCGCGATTGCTGTATATGAGGTCGATTCAATTCCCAGATCGGGCAAAGTGTTATATGGCTTTTTCCATCAGAAATTTCCTGTGGCAGCTGATCTACGGAGCCTAAAGCACCCGCTTGATGGCAATAAGATCGCCCACTAAATACATGGGACTTAAACAAGACTTGAGCAAATGTGTGTGTGTGCACGTTCAGTGGCAGAACACATCTGTCATACCTATTAGGGATTACGGGCGAGATGTTATGTGTTTGTTATAGATCTAAAAGCACCTTAAGGTACACCATAATCGAAATTGTGTAAATACCAACAGAAATACAGCTCCCAAAATCCTCACGCAGCTAAATTAAACTCACATAAACCTACACGCCTACACTCAATTCTCGTACTGAGATGTAAATCCACCAAACACCCGATAAATTCCACAATTTCGCCCATTAAAGTCATTTAAGTCGTAAATACGTAACCGCGGTTGCCTTTTGGGGCTTGCCTAACAATATTTTATTTTAATGTTGGTAGCACTGAAATAATTAGCAACGGAACGTCAGCCGAGCAGAAACTTTGTGTGGAAACCGAAAACATTAGGGGATTCACCACTTGTATAGTTAGGATATGACTGAGGTGATGAGAGAAGCGGAAAGCTAAATAAAGTGTTTGTGTTATTTTGCAATCCGTAGACGTACGAAGGTCTTCGATAGTGGAAATTGCGTTAAAAACTCAAATGAAGTTGGATAAGACTCCTAGCTAGGCATGATGACAGGTGAAGTATAGCTGTGACCGAGTGGCGTCCAAGGAATGGAAAGGGAAGTGTTGAACGTCTGGCGGCGAGCTGGGTCGGTGATATTGTTGCCATTGCGGGAATATCTTGGATGAGACTGGCACAAGATCGTGGATCTTGACACAAGCAAGAAGAGGCCTGTACCCAGCAGAAAATCGGACTTTGGATGATAACTATTTAGTAAAATTCTTGGTTGAAAAACAACTCTACCTAATTTATAATTTTCAACCGTATTTATGAGGTTTACTCATGTCTGTATAGTTCGGAGATGCCAAGAAGGTGATATTTTTATCAGACTAAGGAGAAGGTACGTTGATTTTGAAACCAATCGGTCTGCCACATGTATTCATTAATATGACAACTAAATAAATCGCATTAAAAGCATAAACATTGTTGATACATACCAGCCCCGGGTATTAAAGCTTGCTCTAATGAAGGCAGGTATACACTTTAGTCATAAATGAAATCAATTAGCACTCACTATAGCCACGGTCTCCGTTCCGTAAGCAAAACAGTCAGAATAGTGCAGCGGCGGGTAAATCCTGCAATTAGTCGGAGACGCCGATGTGCTGGCTGTACCTGGCCTTGTGGCAGTCGTGACGTACTTACTGTTGTTTTCGTTCTACTTGTTACTCGGGTATGAATTTACTTTAGGAAGTGTTATGTTTGATGTTATTTGATGGTAATATTCATGAAATAGGTTTTCCCAAATAGCAAATACCTACTTAAAGAAGTCATTGTTAGTGTCGAGGTTATTATTTTTGGTTCTTATTTGTTTCTAGCTGTTGCCAGCGGCTTCACCCGCTACAACCCATGGGAATATAAAATTGGGATGAAAAACTATCCTATTTTTAATCCAGCTTATAAACTATCAGGGTACCAAATTTCATCCAAATCCGTGCAGTAGTTTTTACGTGAAGAAGTAACAAACATACACACTCACAAACTTTCGCTTTTATTATATTAGTGTGACGTGATGTGATGTGATGCTTTAACAAAAGCAAAATAAATAATAATATTATAATTTCTTTACTCATGAGAACATGATGCTTCTACGTTACTGTAAGCAAAACTTTTTCCTACATCTAATTAAGTTATTTATTAGTATAACAGAACTTTGAAACTTGTGCGTTTGTTCGAGTGACGTTTGAAATCCTAAATGGCAGCAAAAAGCCGCCACTGTCTCGACACGAAGCGCCATATTGATGTAAAAAAAGTTTTTTGTAGCGTTATGGGGTGCCAGTGAGAGCGACTATTTAGTTTGATCTCGGACTTTTCTAAAAACCAAATAGTAATTCAATTGTCTGTTAATGTTTCCTGTCGTATTAAAAAATTACAAAATATGATATATTGGTCAAAGACAAAATCAATAGTGCTATTTCTTCATTATTAAGTTGAAAACCTTTCAAACAACATTTTGGAGTAGCCTAAATCCAGTAGTGGACTGCTAGCTGTTGGGGATGATGTTGCCGAAACTCAAGGTTCCAAAAATTATACTAAGCTTAAGATTTTTTTTTATTGCCATATTTTAGGAAACCGCCATTGTTTGGATTTCTTTTGCCCCCCTGGGCCTCTGATTGGTGGATGAAATAGGCTGATTATGTCTATTGTGTACCCTTTTATTGAAGGGTGGGAAATCATCAGAAGACTCCTCCCGCTCTGTACAGAGCGTTAGGAAGTTTCAGACTTCTACTGACTAAAAACCACCCATGTTCCTTCTTAGCCCTTTGGCTCATTGTTTACTCTACGTGTTAATTTATTCTTATGTATGTTCCAGAAGGACAGATGAGTCCAGTTCAATAATTGAATGGCTGATCCCCACTGCCACTCCGCCCACACCCCATCGTGACGTGTTAATGCTGGTTGATGGATGCGCCGCCCACCACAAGCGCGGATTACTACGCGCGCCGACAGATTCCCACCAACACACACTTTTTATTGCCTACGCGGTTGCAGAATTACGGTGTAAATGCCTTTTTACGTATGGTCTAGCTAGAGGGATAGGTGGGAAACAATGCAAGATTGTAAAAACTATGATAAAAAGGGATGAGAAAATCACATAAAGTATTGGATAAAAATATAGGCGCAGTCATCCCGCTGCGGTGGGAAGTTAAACTTGTGAACATTTTTTTGTTCACAAGTTTAACTTCCCACAACAACAACATTTAACGTTGCCCCACTCTAGGAATTTCTCCTGTATCGTGGGTGCGTTCACAAACATTGAAACTCACATACACAAATACCCAGACCAGAACATTGTAGATGGCATAAATTATACCTAATTATTTTCACACCGTAAACGGACACAAACATACCTTATTGATGATGATTTCTTTAGAACCACTAGGTTCACTACAGGTACACTTCTACTTTACGCTTCGGCGACTACAGGTGGGATGATATTATGTTATTTCTTTAGTTATGTCAGTTACTTAGTACTCGCATCGCAAAGAAAAATTAGTATGAGGAAAATGGCATGAGTTTTCAAATAATTTCCCTACAAAAGTTTACCTTACAGATTTTAATTTTCTGGTCTGGTATCTTCATCAGCCTATATGTATTGTTCCCACTGCAGGGGCTCAGGCCTTCTCTCTAGGAGAGGGATGGGCTATAATCCGCCACGCGGGCGCAGTACGGATTGGTAGATGTCACATATCTTTGAATTTTTGGTTCTAAGATATGCCGGTTTCCTCACGATGTTTTCGTTCACCGTTTTGAGAGCAGTAGTGATGAAATAAATTACACAAACTAATGCGCCTGCCTGGGTTCGAACACACGACCAAGTGTTCGTAAGTCGGGGCCGCAGCCACTAGGCCACCACTGTTCTGTCCTGGTATATGTAATTCTATTGGTCTGGGTATTTCTGTATATGTGTTTAAATGTTTGAGAACGCACCCACGTCACAGGGGAAATTCCTAGTGTGGAACAGGGGTAAAAACAACAAAAAATATCGTTTATCTTATATTCAAAATTTATATGATTTAAGATCAAGTGCCAACCTATCCTCGGCCACGGAAACAATTCTATTCGTCAGAATTCCTCCGCATTTTTCTTTCTCCTTGCAACATTCTCACAATTACTCATAGCCACAATATCATTTCTTCCAGGATCGGTATTCAGTACCGAATGATACAATATTTCGTTCGCAAGTACGTCACGTAATAAATGCGTTGTATCGGCGCATGCGGTCGTAACTCACGCCGAACGTACGTATCTCATCGCGGTAAATCGCTGGGAGACGTAAATACTCGTAAATGCTATGTTTTTCAATGGGTTATCGCGAGCCAATATGTGGCGCTGTACTCCAATGATGGACTGCAGGTTTAATTATATATGTGAGCGGTGGTAGTTGTTGTGTTGATTCTGCTTTAGCTATTTTTAAACGAGTTTTTTTGTTGCAACATATTTATAAGGCCAATATTTGGTTTATCAATACTGCTGTGTTAGCCTGCATCATTGGGATTATGCAGGCTGGCTCTCCCCATGACTTGCAATTTTGTTTTTTTTTTGGTCGCTAGTTTTGCCCAATACTACTGAATTGATTTGGCAATTGTGAGTGATATTCAAGAAATAATTCCTCAAATATTACGCTTGCGAAAAATGCCAACACTGTTATTCCTCTGTCAATATAATCACAATAATCGATGGACGTACCTAATCATAATACCTCCATCATTAGCAGGTTACTTTTTAAACTTTTAACCTTTCTCATGCAGACGAAATTAACAATCATAACGTTACAGCCTAAATAATTTAGGCGCTACAAGCAAAAAGCCAGTACAAAAAGCGACAGTCTTCAACATTACGCAAAAAAATTCGTCAAAAAGTGGAAAAAAACCTTAAAACGTTAAGCAACGGAAATGGCGCACGGCAAAAGGCTGTGCTCTATTAAATTATTCCGTTTGGTCGAGTCAAAATGGTAGATCTTAATGTTGCCAGCATTGAAAAGAGGCCGGCTGAAAGGGTGGGCTTTTTGCCTTATTTTTACACTGTGGTCAAGTACTTTCGTGTGGACGAATTGTTGATGTTACGTTTCTATGATGCCTTTTGTTGGGTATCAAGAGTTATGTTAGTGAAATTCATATAGGTCCCTATAACAATTTCACTGTTTACTGACTTAAAAAATATGATTCTAATTAGTCCGTCTGTTAGATTATAGAAATAATTTTCTATAATCTAACAGACGGACTAATTAGAATCATATTTTTTGCATACGTATTTTTGTTTTATCAGATCAATAAAAATTGACGAAGATAAAACGTGTCAATGATTTGAGTCACAATTGATTGTGATTTGAGTTTTGGTTGTGATGTCACTAACCTCTAAATAATGTCATACTAATGTCTTAGAATATGACGTCACACGAGTTTTCAAAGCACTGTATCGTCTTCATTGTTTGTTTACGTGAAAAAAGAAAAAATATGTGTCCAATATTTTTTGGAAATCTATCTGACGGACTAATTAGTTTTTTTTGTTAACTACCCTATTTACGTACGTATTTTTTTTTTCGTTAATGTTTGCTCGTGCGTAGAACTCCACAGCAGGGCAAAAGTCTCCCCCATGGCCTCCAAATCTTTCAATCCAGGGTGAATGTTGACCACCGGTTGTTGGTTCCGTCTAGGTCGTCCCACTATCTCCTGCAAGCCCTACCGTGTTGCCATCTGGCTGTGTCAGGGCTCCACAACTTAGTTTTTTGGCCCACAGCTTTGGGCTCACTTCAGATTGGTCTGCACAGTCCAACTTCAACTTAACGGCTTTTTTAACAACGTCAGTCATTTGTGTTTTTAAGTTGTTAAGTTTAATGCCTTGGATACTGTGTTCCATTGCACTCAAATGAATAGTATTGCCTGCATGTTAATAATAATAATAATCATTATAATATTTTTTATATTTTGAAATGTTTTTTTTTATTGTTTTTTGTAAATAATATTTAAAAATGTAATAAGTTTGTGACAAAATAAATAAAGGGGATAATCATTAATAGGACACCCAAATTTTACCCGTTATACTGCGATCAACTGATCAAATATTCCGACTCCCGTGTGCTTCAATTAAATAACTCTTTTCATGACCCAAAGAATCGAATCCAGACCCCATGTTCAAAACTTGTGTTTGCAACCATTAAGTAAATGAACAGGTAGGAAGACAAAGTTGTTTGAGCTGCGGGATGTTGTAAGAGATACCGCGGCCTTGACATATAGGGCTAAGAAGGAAAATGGGTGGTTTTTAGTCAATAGAAGTCTGACACTGCCTTTCGCTTTGCCCAAGAGCGAAAAAAAAAGAGAGAAAGTTGTATCATATTTAGGTATCTTGCTGGAATTATTATTTCTTTAAAGAGTGTGAACCATCAGCAACACACGGGCTTACTTATTGAAACCCTTTTTGTTGTGATTCGAAAACCCTTCCCGCTCTTGGGCAGAGCGAAAGGGAGTGTCAGACTTCTACTGACTAAAAATCACCCATGTTCCTTCTAGAGAGATACCGTGGCCTTGACATAAAGGGCTATATGTCGAGGCTGCGGTATCTCTTACAACATCCCGCAGCCCCGACGGGCATTTATTGAAACCATAACACGAATACGCATCGTAACCTCAAACAATTTTTGAATGAAAAGTATCTATCTTTTAGTATTTTACGGGCGTAACGTTAAGTCCGCAGATTCATGCTCGGCCTACAGGACCTAATCTCTAAACAATATTTCCAGGCCCACCTAGTGTTCAGGTGTGGTCGTGTTAAAAGCCACAGCCGGAATAATTGATCGATAAGAGCGGCGGTTCCACACCACAAATCAATTATTTATTTAGGCTGTGGTTATTCCACTGTAAATTGAATTGGAAACAATCTAAACAAGCGCGAATTTATTGTTCTATTGTAGCGCGGATTTAATCAGGTTTGGTTGCAATTAGAGTAATTAATTAATGTGTATGTGGCTTCTAGTGATACATAATGCTTGGTGTGTTTGTGCCGCTTTATCTATGGAACTGTATAGGTTAAGTAATGGGTACATGTCATTTGAGACGTCATTAAGTAGAAAATGTTCTGAATTAATGTGTTGAGGAGCATATAAGGAGCATATAGGAGCATATAGTGTTACCATTGTTGGAACTCCATGCTTCCTATCTAAGAGAGGGAGTGGGCTACAATGCACCACACGGCCCGGGTCCAGTGTGGGTTAGTAGATGTCACATCCGTCATGTCGAATTTTTGATTCTACGAATATGCCGTGGTGGCCGGGTTTTCTCACGGTGTTTTCCTTTACCTTTTTGAGAACAGCGGTGATGAAATATACACGAAGTAATGCCAGCTTGAGTTCGAACCCACGACTTACTGCCCTCAGCTGCTGCCGTTAGGTATTTCCAATATAAAAAGTATTACTATTTTAAAATTCTGTACCTAGTATTTAAATTAAATCACCACGCATGAATTGGTAAGTATTTACTCTAAATTAGTTTTATACCTGTGAGTTTTGGGTGCCCTTGTGACCCGTATGGTTGGGCACCAGTCTTTCACAAATGGTAACCCTATTTATTAGATTAAACTATTTCAGTTCGCTGTAACATTTGTGATGAGAAAATAAACAGATTATTGATTATTACAACATAAACACTTGGTTTAACCTACATAGCAGCAAGTGCGGAGAACACAAGTAAGTGCCTTTCGCATCAAATGTCTGACTGTTGTAATGTTGACGCAATGGCTGCTGCCCTGCATGCCGCGGGTTCGATCTCCAGTATTTGTATGACCCGCAGGTTGTTCCGGGCCTGGCTTTGTGTGCCTGTGAAATGTTTGTAAACGCACCCTCAATACAGAAAGAATTTCTAGAGTGGGGAACCTTCATTTAAAAAAAAAGTGTTTTTGCGTATTTTTTGTAGTATTGAATAAATAGTCAACATGGACTATATTCAGTACTATTAATATCATAATCCCAAGAAAAAATCATTAGGACATGTCATACCTTCCCCGTTACTCTCATTCAAAGTAATTAAACAAAAACAAAACACCCATATAAAGAACATACGCGACGTTAAACGTAATGTATCGTAATTTATTCACGAACCCTCCTCATTACCTGCTGGGTCACTCCCAGTGGCTTATGAGGACCCTTTATTAGGATTCAGATAAAATGATTTATTCTACACACCTTGTTTCTTAAGGATATGGTATTTTTACACAATCAGAAAGATATAGTTAGTTGGACGAAATACTTTACTTAACATAACATCGGTTATCGAGGTAGCCTGAAGAATCACCAGACAGTGGGCAGGGCACATAGCTCGCAGAAAAGATGGCCGATAGGGCCGAAAAGTTCTGGAGTGGCGATCGCGAACCGTAAGACGTTGCGTGAGAAGGCCTCTCACTAGGTGGACCAATGACCTGGTGAAGGTTGCGGGACGTACGGGAACGGTCAATGTGGTGACACCTGGAGGAGGCCTATGTCCAGCAGTGGACGTCTTTTGGCTGAAATGATGATGATGATGATGAACATTACATCACGCCAGAGAGCAACAGACCCATTAGTACACCCACTTTTCATTACTTATGTTTAAGTCCCATATAATAGGGGACGAGCCTATTGCCATCAACTGGGAACTAATCCAGACTCTGTGCCACTAAGAAATTCCTGATGGAAAAACCCAATAACAATAGGATACAACATAAATCTAATTAGTCCGTTATAGATTACCAAAAAATATTGGACACCGCGTAAACAAACAATGAAGACAGTGCTTTGAAAACTCGTGTGACGTCATACTCTAAGACATTAGTATGACATTTTTTAGCGGTTAGTGACGTCACCAACTCTTTGGCGCGTTTTATTTTCGTATTTTTTTATTGATTTGATAATACAATAAATACGAGTACGTATTCAATATTTTTCGATAATCTAACATACGGACTAATTAGAATCACATTTTTAAGTCAGTAAACCTCCCTCTTGTCTTAACAGGAAATCCAATACATGACATCATGCTCAGTGTCGTAACTGCGACCATTACACCAACGAGGAAAGTAGAGTAGGTAACATTATTTTTATTTTGGGTGGTGGGAAATCATCAAATAACCCCTCACGCTCTTGTTCAGAGCGGAAAGGAGTGTCAGACTTCTACTGACTAAAAACGACCCATGTTCCTTCTTAACCCTTGTACCGAGTCCGCGGTATCTCTATCGAACAACCCGCAGCCCCGATGGAAGTGGAGTAACTTTATATCTGGATTATTCTCAGCATTATAATGTTCGATTACCGCGTACCTCATTTCTTCTTACGGATTATTCAATACAAGACAACAAAACACTTCTAGTTTTAACCACATGATATATTCCTCTCAAACTATCTAGAAAATTAAAATTTCCGAACTGCAATTACCCAACAGAGTGGCTATAAAACACGGCTTCTAAAACCCCTATTACCTGAACTTACACGTAAATATGGCGGAGACGGGAAAGTTCTTCAACTATTCTATTGAGCGAAACTCCGGTGGAACTATGTGTGCCTGGTCATAGTGCTGGAAACTCGTGTGGAGACGAGGTATGAAGAGGTATAAGGAGATAATGGTTGACTGGATGAAATGGTCTTGTCGTCCGTGAAGTTTAAAACATTTGTCGTTAAATATTTCATTAAAATTAATATTCAGTGTGAATTGTAAACAGTAATAGTCAACTGGTGTGTAAATTACACAAAGTAATGCACCTATTTAGGTTCGAACCTACGGCTAACTGATCTTAAGTCGAGGCCCTAACTGACCCCGTCAGGGCTGCGTATTGTTCGCAAGAGATACCGTGGCCTCGACATAAAGGGTTAAGAAGGAGCATGGGTTTTTTAGTCAGTAGAAGTCTGGCACTCCCTTTCGCTTTGCCGAAGAGCGGGAGGGGATAAAAAAAAGGCCCTAACTGATAGACCCTAGGCTGATTAGGCTCTAATCATATGATATTTTTGCATCGCCATGCAAAGGCAAAATAAATCTTAATACGGAAAGCACGTTGCTGAAACGCGTATGTCGGTATCGGTACCCAGTCGTTATGATTGATTGATCGAAAAGCAATAGTCCATCAATATAAGAGAGAGGCATATTGCATTGCAGTCATGCACTTCTTCAAAATCACGCCTGTTACTAACCAAATTATCACACCTAGCTTACAGGCGATACTAGAAGGTGAGTCAGGTACCTCTAAAGAGCTCATCAGAATATCTATAGATAGTCAATCAGCTGAGCGCATGTGAGTGTCATCGAAGCTCTCCATGTGTATGAGTAGACACTCGCTAATGCGTGCGCCGTGTCGCGCTAGCCTCGCTCTAGTGTTTGCTGGCGACGTCTGAACACACCCTTATTCTGGAAACCTATTGTTTTGAATATTTTGTAACAGAGTCCAGTAATGGGAACATTTAAAGCAGCGGTGGCTCAGTGGTGTTGACTCCGATCTATAAACAGTAGGTCGTGGGTTCGAATCCAGGCAAGCGTATTACTTTGTGTAATTAATTTCATCACCGCTGCTCTCAAAACGGTGAAGGAAAACTTCGTGAGGAAACCGGCACGTCTTAGAATCTAAAAATTCGGAAAACATGTGACATCTACCAACCCGCACTGGGCCCGCGTGGTGGATTATAGCTCATCCCTCTCCTAGAGAAGAGGCCTGAGTCCCTGCAGTGGGAACATTATAGGGTGATGATGATGATGATGATGGTGATGATGATGACGATGATGAATGGGAACATTAAAAAGCTGATGATAATAAAGAGGAATTTGTGATAAATGATTGTAACGAATAAGAGAAGAGCGCGGCTGAATTATAGCAGCTGCTTGGCTCGATCTTCAGTTTACTCCTTGCTTGCCTGGGTTGGTCTGTGTATAGGTGACCACAACCCGTTATAAAGGGAGTAAAAGTACTTTTAACGCATATGAAAAGCACTTGTTCTCCCTACCATTGCGATCATTTTTTGGTTCTAGACCATACCTGGGAATCTAGGGTAAATCTCCGTAACTAGGTGGCTAGTTACGGAGATATTGGGGGTCAAAGTTCCAAAACTTGCAATTTGTTTTTGTAAATACTAGTTTTTAGGGTTCCGTAGCCAAATGGCAAAAAACGGAACCCTTATAGATTCGTCATGTCTGTCTGTCTGTCCGTCTGTCCGTCTGTTCGTCCGTATGTCACAGCCATTTTATTCCGAGACTATAAGGATTACACAGTTGAAATTTGGCAGGTAGATGTATTCTGTAACCGTTTTTTGATTTTTATATAAAAAAAAAAAATATAAGATTAAGAGGGGGCTTTCCATACATGGAATTGAAACTAAAAAAACTTTTTTTCATCAAACCTACACATGAGGGGTATCTATGGATAGGTCTTCAAAAATGACATTGAGGTTCTTAAAATCATTTTTTCTCAAAGTCAATCGTTTCAAAGATAGACACTTCCAAAGTGGTAAAATGTGTGCCCCCCCCCCCCCCCTCTAACTTTAAAACTACGAGAGTGAAAAATCGAAAAAATATATGCTGTAGATCGCAACGTAAACTTTCAACCAAAATTGATATACAGTAAATAGTTTTGGAGATTTAGTACATTTAAAAACCGCAAAAATAACTTTAATACATACTCGTACACAATGAAAAACAAACATATTACTAAATTAGACTCAGTTTCCAATATACGAGTAGCTTGATTTAGCGATTGATCATTATTTATCCACAAGCTCAACTAATACCATTGCCAAATGTGATCGGCAAAATATTCGATTGTACTTGCGCTTCGATTTAGATTACAGGTACCGAAACGCCGGTGGGATACGAACTACCACAGAATGCAATTGAAATCAATTGAAATTAAATGCTCGCTTTAGTCCATTGACTTGTAAACAATTGTGCACTGTTGCGATGTTCAATTGTGTTGCTTTGTAATTAAACGGTACTATTGTAGCTGGAAACTAATATTATATCACCAGGTGTGTTCGTGACAGAAATAATAGGGATGTTCACTGACTTAAAAAAATGTGATTCTAATTAGTCCGTCTGTTAGATTATTTTATTATTTTATTAAAAACTGAAAAGTAAAAAAAAAGCATATTTTAAATTAAACAAAACTTGGAAGCATTCCATTCTATTTTCATTTCATAATTTAATATTCAAATGAACCCCGCCTGCTTCCAAGTTTTGTTTATTTAAAATACCTATGCTTGTTTTTTACTTTTCAGTTTTTTCAGTCGGATTTTTTTAGTTTTTTAACTACTTTTTTATTTCCAACTTTTTAGTTCTTTCGTTGGTCGCGTAAAAATCTTCGCAGATGATTTAACTTTTGTTTTTTTTAATATGATTTGTGGCTTTCAATTTATTTTAATAGTACATTACTGCCGCGGTCTATAATGACTACTTTGCTGGTCGCGCTGATGATGGCCGACAGCGCAGCGTAGCGCAGCTCCAGGCCGACACAGCGCGGTCAGCGTGCAGCACTTGATGGACGAGCTGAGATAAAGGCCGAGACCGTAGGCCAAGGCCTTTACAGCGAGGACAGCAAGGGCTGCAATGATGGCCAAGCTGAAAGGCCTAGAGCGTAGCTAGGCTAGCTCGAGGCAATCATAGCGTGACCAGCGAAGCAGTCATTGTGGGCCAAGGTTTGTATAGTGCTTTACTCAAAAATGCAAGTACCTAATCTAAATAAAACCAGCAAGTAATTTAAATAAAAAATATATTAATTAACTAGACTTTTAATTAAAATGACAATTATGAAAAGTACAGTTACTAAAATTCAACACCGACTTTCCCGGTTTGATATTACTGATAGTTTGCGATAATTCTAATGCGGTGTTTGACTGCTGGATTATTTCTTCATTTATTACTTCATTTAAATCTTTCATCATTTTACCTTTAGACGTACAAACAGCTGTGTTTTAAATAAAATCTTTTTGGAATTGATTTTTTAAAACGTTGAAACGTCAAAATAGCGGCCGGCAAAACATTGCCGGCCTGTTAGAGCGGCCAGCAAAACTTTGCCGGCCGCTCCTTGAAACAGACCGGCAAGGTCGACTTTGCTCAAACAAGTTTGTCAAAATAATGACAACATTACATGCATTTTTGAGTAAACATAATTATAAGTGTCATATATTTTTGTAATCTCCTTTTAAAACCCTTCATTTTGATACCCTACTCGATGGTAATGGATTTTTTTTATTGAAATTCCTTTTCTTTTTTAATTTTAATGTAGCCAGTGGCACTCGCGCCATCAAGACGAATCTAACGACGTATATTTTATTCCAATCCCTTTATCCGTTTAGGAGTTATGAGGGAACATAGAAACGGACATACATACATACACGCCAAACACATAACCCTCCTTTCGGGCTTCGCCGCAGTCGGGTAAAAATATTGGATACGTATTTTTTGTTTTATCAAATCAATAAAAATTTACGAAGATAAAACGCGTCAAAGATTTGGGTGGGGGTCGGTGACGTTACTGACCGCTAAAAAATGTCATACTAATGTCTTAGAGTATGACGTCAGATAAGTTTTCAAAAGGAGGGTTATTTGGTAATCTATATGACGGACTAATTAGTTTTTCTTTGTTAACGGGTTATTGTACGAGGTGAACAGTTAAAAACTGTTTTTCTTCTAAATGTGATCTATTGGTTCCATTGTTTGAGATCAGTTAAAGCGTCGCAGACTTGATGAATACTAGCTCTATCAATCGGCGTTCGCAGAATTCATCGCTACTTAAAACCGCACTTCATCTTCGTTTTCATCAAACTGATAAAAAGTATTTCGTATGGTAGCGGCCCCAACTTGTTTCTCGAAGGTCGTAGGTTAGAACCAGGTCCTCTCACTGTTTTCAAAACAGAAAAGGAAAACATCGTGAGGAATCCAAAAGTCAAAGAGTAACCATGGAGCTTTTTGCCGGTTTTCTCCTAAGGGAACAACCAACCCGAACCGTGCACCTTTTCTCGACGTAGTGTAAGTAGGCCTATCTTCACTAATATTATAAAGACGAAAGATTTGTTTGTTGTTTTTAACGAATAGGCTCCGAATCTACTGGACCGATTTGAAAAAAACTTTCACCGATGGGAAGCTACACTATCCCCGGGTGGCATAGTCTACTTTTTATCCCTGTATTCCTACGGGAACGGGAACTACGCGGGTGAAACCGCGTGAAATAAATGTTTTGATGTAGAAATGTTTGAAGACTAAGAAGAGCCACGCACTTGCACTGGGCTCCCACGACATGGATGGCCAATTCTCTTTCACACAGACGAAAAGGTAATTTTAGAAGTGACGTCACATTGTTGCAGTAACAATGTCACCTGCACACCCCAGAATCAGACAGTTTAGTGGACAATCGTGAAGTGGAATCCATTTGCAAGCCGACGAGGGCAGGATCGTGAGCGGCAATATTAGGCGTCCTGAGAGTGCTACACTTCGCATGTACGGATATACTACGGATATGAGGATACAGCTTTGTTTGCCGATACCTAATGTTGGAGACCCTTTGTGGCGTTACCGTGTATGGAGATGATGGGAAATTAAATAATAATTAATTGAATGCATGTTTAACCTATACTGTTCCCACTGCTGGGACATAGGACTCGAACGATCAGCTCAATTGTACAACAAAATAAATAAAGAAATTTTCGTATTTGACAAATCTTATCATAATATGTAAAGAAATGTTGATTGAATGAATAAAATCAATGACATATAATAATCCTACAAAACGTAACCTAATACACGCACACGACCCACTCATGCGCACACAGACTCTCCCGCTATCTACACACATACACATACAACCACGCATCCATAACACTCACGTACAATCAACAACACACCCACACTCATGCACACGCACACACACGTACACGTAATTATTTTTTGTTTTACTTCACCCATGTACTGTTTTTATTGTGTTATTAAGTAAGTACCTACTGTTGTGAAGGAGCGGAGTCTTTAAACACAGGCATTATTTGCTTAAATAAAGACTCCAAATCTAAAATTGGTTGTGTATAACTTTTGGACACAATAAACGTTATTATTATTATTATATAGGACTTATCTCAAAGATAGAGATTGGGCTATAATAGTTCACCAGACTCGGTGCAATAGTGTATAATAAGTCTCTTAAATTTTTCCTCTCAATATTTTCTTAAACCGTTGTAAGTACAATAACACATAGGGTAACACAATAAGCAGTTGTGTGATAAAAGCGAAAAGATTTTGATTTTGTTTTTCTTTTGTTTTTTTTTTTTTAGTAGACATTGGGAATACAGTGATAGGAATGTTTCTTGACTAAACAAAATATGATTTTGACAAAATATGATTTTGTTTAGTTCGTCAGTTATATTATTGAAAAATATTGGATACGTGTTTTTTGTTCTATCAAATTAATCAAAATTGAATGAGATGAAACGCGTCAAAGATCATGAGTAGCTTTTGACGTCACTACTGGTAAAAAAGGCAGTGCAATGTGACGTCACACGAGTTTTCGAAGCACTGTGTCGTCTTAATTTTTTGTTTATGTGAAAAAAGAAAAAATATGTGTCCAATATTTTTTGAAAATCTATCTGACGGAACTAGCCTATTGTGACAAGTTTTACGCTTGTAATAAACGACTGTTACCTGACAAGTGGGCGCTTTACCTAAAAATACTGACTTGTTACAAAGAATTAGGTACCTAACAAAAGTAACAGATTACCATATTCAGCTCAGACCAAATAAAAAGTAAAGACGGAACTCTGCGAACAGCAAAGTGAGGCCGGTCAAACTACGCCTCGCCGTGTACATACACAATACACGCACACACGTACAACATAAACTACGCCTTGGTCTTAAACTTTTTATTTGGTCTGAGACGTGTGTGCGTGCGAGGCGTAGTTTTACCGACCTCACTCTGCTGTTCGCAGAGTTCCGTCTTTACTTTTTATTTGGTCTGAGCATTTTCAGTCTATCACTCGTAAATATAATTATGAATATCTTTGGGTAAAAGATAGATAAAACATAAAATCAAACAACTACACGACATAGTGCTGGAGGGTCGTGTTATTGTTATTATCTGCGTCCTTCACATATTTTCATCACGGAATACCTTCGACACGTATAATATACAATATTCTCGTGAAAAAAAAAAGTATTTACTCAATCAAGGCTTGTCATTTCCGTGATGCATCACCGAACGCCACCTGCCTTCATCTGTCAGTCGTGTCGGGAATTCGACGAAAATATTTTTTCGTTAAAACTGTGTACCTACTGAAAAATTATTGATAATATTCGCTAGAACGGCGTGTACGGACAGATGATTTAGACGTGTGCATTTGGTCAGAGGAAAAAGAGTATCAAATAATTGGAGCATGTTAGGTTCTGTGATTACCGTTTACATGTGAAGTTGAAATAAAAATCATTATAACACGTTCTACGTCCTACGACCTCGTAAGCGCGACTAGTTTTAATGATAATATAATATATAATATACAATGTGGAGCAGGACGATTGACATTCCTCTAAACCACGTAAAGAAAGGCATGCTCTTGACCCGTATACAAAAAATCAATCAAATCCAATGACTACTTTAGCCACAGGAAATTATTTTTCATTTTCTTATTTTTCAACATGATGTAGATCGGAGTCCGTAATAATAGGTAAACATTGTAAGGTCAGGAACCTGTGCAAAAACCTACGATTCTATTCTCAACGTCTCAATACGCTTGAAAGACAGAGAAAGGTGTCATACGATCCCACTCTGACGCGCCCCGCACACTCCCACAAAATACTACAATTATAAAGAAAAAGTAATATTACTTACGCAAATAATGCATTAGTGGTGCATAGAAAATTGCGAGTGTGTGTGTGAGCGGAATTTTTTTCGGCAAAAAGTCCTTGACTCGGTAACTATGTCAGTCAGTGCATAGCGGCGCCCTTTGAGGAGAGCACACGCCTACTTTTTTTATCACAAGACGAGCCGCGCGCGCATTGTCGTGATTTTATGAAAAGTTTGTTGTTATTGTGATTAAAGACGATTTATGATATTTGGATTAGTGCATAGGTTACTGTGACTTATTGGTGTTAGTGTAATATTAGTTATTTAGGCATTTATTAGGTAGCTAGTTTTGTGATTTAGGTTAAGTTAGTAAGTTTTTTAGTTTAATTATGCCTCAAATAAGGTTTTAAGTGATTAATTATTCAATCAGTGATCTTTTATTAATTAACAACTCGCAACTTAGTGAGTTTATGCCGCTGATTTGTTGTTCTCCGATAAAAAGTACCTACGCCCAACATCGCCGCCGCTCGCTGCACCCCGCGCACTAGGTCAGTGACTTTTCGTAGTTAAAGCGTGTTTACTTTTTATGCAGTTGATTCTGCTATTTATTTTGTTTGAAAATTGCAATTTTTAAATTTTCCACTAACTACTAATCTTCGTGTTTTAAAATGTTTCGATGGACTAGTACAGTGCTAGTTTTAATTTAATGTCGTAGTTCCAGATCCACATTGTATATAATATATATATAATTATAGCTTCGTGCGATTTCTACTAGACTTCTGACCGCGACCGTACGTGTGTGCCTTGGAGGACCAATTTTTTGTAGCGTTTGCGATTTTGTGGAACTTTTTTAATCACAAAAGATTTATCTAATTCAGATTCATGAAATTAATTTTATTGATAAATAATAGTCTTGTAAGTTCATAAAGTTTGTTATAAAATATTCTATTTTGTTTGAAACCGTCAAACAAGCACTGAAGTTGCAATTTTCTACTATCTTATACGAAATGATAACTGTTTCAATAAACCAAACTACAGCTGTATCCAATAATAAATAAAATCAATGTTAATATCCGAGACGAAAATGTTCGACATTCTTTCCCAAATGTCTGCAAAAAATAATACCAAGTATCCAAAGAAAATGTTGTGAAATAATAGGGTCTGCCTTTTTGTTCAATTACTAGACTGGAATTTTTGGTATAAAGACATGTTATTTAACAAAGTGAGCCTTGATAGAGCAGACAGTTTCCCAGGAATTTGGAACTAACATTGATATGATTGTTCCCAAATAAATTGGTACTATTGCAGGACTATAATGATGGTTGTTTTAGTAATTATACTTTAAGGATGAGTTTGTTTTCGGTGAATGAGAACAAGCGCAGTCTGTGTTATTCCAAAATAAATGTTGTAGAATATCGAAGTATACAAATGTTCTCATGCAAGTAGGTCTTTTATCTTTTTGAGAATAAAGCATTTTAAACCTAGGTGAATAGAATTAGTGATCGCGTTCACTTTAATTGTAGAAATGCGCTCTTAGGATTCAATATCGTAGCTCCTAGCATCATACATTCAGTTTCTACCTACATTTTGTAAGCTGTAAGGCTACCTTACATCTGGTATGGCCATTGATAATGAACGGCAGTCAATATTTTGGCTTCAAACAAGGGTGCTTTTGACGTTCATTTGCCCCTGGCGGGTATTGAGCTATTTTATTAGAAGTCTATGTGCAGCATTCGACGTTCACAGACTGACAGAGTGACAGTCTGATTACCTGTTTCTACTAAAGTCGATATTCATAGACAACACCTATTTATATCTAGCACACACTTCACTGTCTGTTTTCGTCGAGTTGCACAACTGACATACTACTACATTACACAGACGAAAACATTTATTTAAGCATAATTTTTTTCACGGTGTAAGTATAATCGAGAAGTTAAGACACGATTTTAGCGTCAAAAAGGACACTTAAATACATATTTTTATTACCAAAGTGCTTTAATATCATTTATGAATACAGTTTAAAGGAGAAGCCTATAAAATAATTCAAGACCCGCAAAATTATGAGCGTAGTATATTTAGTTAAGAAAAAAGTGGATACTCGGATAATAAACTCCTAGGTACTTTTCTAACAGTAACGAGCGAGGTCGGGTCAAGGTGAAAACCTCTCGTTTTATGAAGCCTGTAATAAAAGCTTATAAAAATCTGAAGCTTAAAAATAGAGCTGAAGGGGAAAAAGCTCCCGATCTCACAAACTCTTGACAAAATATTAAAAACATTATAATTTCATAGTTTATTGAAACCAATCCAGGCGATCGCAAGGTCGAATAGTTGCCGCAAACAACTTAAATGACCCGTAAAACAATTAACCCTTTATTACGACACGTTGAAACTTGGGATAGGCTCCGCGACCAATAAAACCATTAAAATTCTTAACTCTGTGAGCCATGGTTTTGTCATAATAAGGTGTTAAGTCACAAGGTAAAAGCGATGAGACAAATTCAGTAATCAATCAATTCGAGAGAAAGAGTTTTCATCGAGTTCCTGATAGGACTGGAAATCTTTTGCCTCGAAGTTGGTTAAAATATTCCACTTTTGGTATGATATGGTATATGATATTGGTAAGGACCATTAGACCTTTTGCTAGTTAGTGATAATAATAGTACCTCTCAAATTACATGATAATATTCGGTTCTCTGCCTTCGATAAGTTATTTACTCTTGCAACATATGTCATGTGTTCTGACATGTTGGCTTCGTGCTCATAGTTTTTCAGTCAAACTTGGGCAATAATAATTATGCTAGCACACCAAAGCTCTTGAGAACCATCCTAGAAAGCCACTGGACGCAGTCGCTGTGGCTGAAATCGGCTAGATGGTATCAACATCATCATATTTTTGCAGAAATGATGTGTATCCATGGCTCTGAATTCTTTCCCTAATAAAGGGTGTAAAAGTACCCTTAACGCAAACGAACGGCACCTGTTCTCCGCACCACTGCGATCATTTTTTTGTTCTAGATCATATCTGGGAACCCTTTAGTTACGGAGATATTGGGGGTCAAACTTCAAAATTTTCCACAGCTGTTTTTGTAAATACTAGTTTTTGAGGTTTTAACTTTACTTAAATTACCTCCATGACCCGTTTACTATTCAAAGCACCCACTAGCACTATGTTTTAAGAGTGCTAAATTAAGTTTAACTGTAAAAAGTGATTTTTGACCCCAAAAAAAAAGTAATTTTCCAGTACATTTTTTTGCGTAGTGGTACTTAGTTTGATGTACTGAATGCTTGGTTGACGGTTGTGTGAAGGGTTAATTTACACCCTGTATTATATAATGTTCGAAAGTGATATGAAACGCGTTATCTTTCACGTAGTGAGGTTCTGTCGCCACCACAAAACGCTTCCACGCATCCCTTCTACTCCACCCCAAAAATCTTGAGACAATGACGGTGTTTGGAGAAAACTCGAGCTCATCAATTTTATGGCACAAGTTTTGAGCCGCACTGGGGCGACGCGGCTTCCGTGACGTCATCATAATGTAAGCGGTTACAATCATTACCCGAGTTACTGGGGAAGCGAACCGGGGGATTACTGAGAGCTTATGAGCGAAGGGTATTACTGCTTATTAGGCTGGATTTCTTAGTTAAAAGGATAAAGTGTTAATAACGGCTCACCAGGATCCTTCATGGCCAATGTCATTTTTTCTGAGGATGTTGTCATGGTGGTGAACCACAGGCGAGCCACCGACGCAATGCAAGATGCATGACGTCAATACACGTTCACTCTGTAGTTTCTTATTAACATAATTTGATGATACGGCAATCCAATGCAATCGGATTGAGATCATGAAGTGAACAAACATGCTCACGTCTGTTAGTATATAGCGTAATAGGGGTGTTTACTGACTTAAAAAATATATTATTCTAATTAGTCCGTCTTTTAGATTATCGAAAAATATTGAATTCGTATTTTTTGTTTTATAAAATAAATAAAAATTTAAAAAATAAAACGCGTCAAAGATTTGAGTGGGGGGTTGTGACGTCACTGACCGCTAAAGAATGTCATACTAATGTCTCAGAAAATGACGGACGACACACGAGTTTTCAAAGCACTGTATCGTCTTCATTTACGTTTACGTGAAAAAAGAAAAAGTACGTGTCCAATATTTTTGGAAATCTATCTGACGGACTAATTAGATTTTTTTTGTTAACTGCCCTATTATGTACATATCAATAATTTTGTCTTCATTCCATATTTGATACCCGATTCACCATCTAAGAAAATCTACTATGAATCCTATTTTCCGCGCCCCAAAAAATACATCAAGCGAATCTTGAAGGCTGGCACTATAATTCTTCTTTTTCAAACCCATGCCGCATACAAAGAAAGATGGCAAGAACCCTAATTAAAGGCCTCTAGGCTAATTACAGCGACATGCTGAATCCGGGCCTGGCGCGACGGCTTAAAATTGTCAAGACGCGTTATTTGAGAAGACATTTGTTACAAAAAGAGGCTCTTGGGAGCGTGGCAGGGCTGGAATTAAGGTGCATGAGTGCCTGCAAAATATGCTTTTTGGCTGATGTAAAAAAGACGAAAGGAGCTTGAAGTATAAGGTATAAGTAGCTTCAGTAGTGTAGTAATTAGGAACAAACTTTGCCTAACATTTTTTTTTTGAAGTTGGGAAATGATCATCAAATAACGTGTAATCAGACTTCTACTGACGAGAAACCAAACATGTTCCTTCTTAGCCCTTTATGTCGAGGCCGCGGTATCTCTTGCAAACAACCCGCAGCCCCGAGTTTTACCTTACCTTCCATTAGCGATAAAACGTTTTTGACGTCGGGGAAAGGGCGATACGCCTAAAGTGGAGTTAGGCAGGACATGTTACACGCGGACATAGCGTATGGAGGTACTGACCGATTAGTACCTAGGCTATGGTTGGAACCAATAAACCAGGGTCGCAGACATGAGGAGAGTGGCAGAAGAAACAGGAGTTCTACACAAAAGTGTGTGGTTCCGAGCGATGGTATAAAATAACATCAGAAGCATACTTTTTTTGAATTTTCATCATCTACACCATTGTCTTAAAACAGACCACTCATGAAACGCCAAAGGTACATATTTACTACTTGAGCGCCTTATTATAGACGCAATTAAAAAGCCATTCTTTTATGTACAGGTGGTGTTCATAAGGCGCGCAAGGAGTTCAAGTAAACCGCAGTGGTTATTCCATGATATTGTTTTAAACCATGAAAGCTGGATACACAGCAAGTATTCCTGGCACAATCCCTAATGATCGTTATTATTGCTAGATCTTCAAGGTGATTTTTAGATTGATAATCCCGAAACCGAATTGGAAATGAAGACATCCATTAGAGTGCAATGCGTCGCTCCGGGGGTTACTGCGTCGAGTTGTGCGGCGCCGGATGTTTGCGGCGGCGAGTGTTGCGGGTGCGGGGGCGTGCGGCGGCGTGTGCCGTGGTGGCGGGTGCGCGGGGCTCCGGGTTGCGGGGCGGCGGTTGCGCGTGGCGGCGTGCATTCGTTGTTCCGTGATTCGGGGTCTCGCGCATTCGTTGTAGCGGTGTGCGTCGCTGCGTGCTTTCGTGCTCGCGGTGCTCGTTGTTGCTGGCATTCGGCGACGTGTGATTCGGCGTGGTGGCTTTCGGAATGACGTATTGCACTCGTAGATTTGTTTTTATGAATTGTTCTACTGACATTCAAAAGTACCTATAAAGGTTTAATTGAAATAAATGCTTTGAGTTTGAGTTTGATCCACGCAATAACCAAGGCCGACCGATGAATTGCCAAACTTAAGTGGCAGGGCACAGGGCACAGTGCTCGCCGAATTGATGGCTGATGGGGCTGTAAAGTTCTGAACAGGCGACCGCGAACCGGAAGACGAGACGTTACGTTGGAAGGCCTCCCATCCTACTTATTGTTGTGGTCCATTGCCGTTGAACTGATGAAGGTTGCAGGGATCCGGTGGATGTGAGATGCACAGGATCGATCAATTTGGTGACACTTGGGGGAGGCATATCTCTAACAGTGGATAGCATTCAGCTAAAATGACATTACCCGATAATAAAGATAAAATTTCTGGGGCACGTTTGAGTACACCGGAAAACCTTAAATAAAGGCAATTCATAAAATTAATTATTGAAAGGCTAGAACGTCGATTAGAGCTTTGCACCGGCCGTAAGCTAACTAAATCCGGCCCTGTTGGCAGGAGGGGCGGGGGTAGATTAATCCCTCTTGATGGATCGCTATCCCGAATCTGTTTTTGCGTAAATGAGAATAAACTGTTTGTCCGACCTGTCACCTATAGCTGGTTTTTGCAAGTTAAATCTGTTTTTGGGAGGTGTGGTGAGCTGAGCTATCAACATGTGTATCCATAGGACACCCTCATTTCCAGAATTTAGTTCCAAATTAGCTGTAGGGAAAAATCGGTTTCCATCGAACGATTTTTAACGAAATTTAAACTTGAGGCTGCTTCTGAGCGTCGCCTCCTTCGGCGAAGCAGTGATGCTAGCGCATAGGAAGAGGCGGAACGTGAGAGGGAGATAACCCCTCATCCCAGCTGCCGGCCACCGCAGGCCTGCGGACGTGAGTCCGTCCGTCCATCCTATAACGATGACAGGCTGTGTCGACGGCGCGTTCGTGTTCCACGCGTTTCTCAAAAAGATGTCAGCAACGTCGCAGGGGCATGCAAGAGTCGACGCCTGTTGGGGCAGCAATAATTAAGGAACAGCATTATGGGTGGTTTTTAGTCAGTAGAAGTCTGACACTCCCTTCCGCTCCGTCCAGACCAGAAGGAGTCATTTGATGATTTTCCACCCTCAAATAAAAGCTGCTGCTGAATATGAAACTCTAGTTACACTGGGCGAACCGGGAATCAAGTCCTTGACATTACGCTTGGCTGTAATACTTGCGACCAGTGGACTAACGAAGAAGTTATTCAAAAAAAAAGTAGTTAAAAAACTAAAAAACCCGACTGAAAAAACTGAAAAGTATAAAACAAGCACATTTTAAATTAAACAAAACTTGGAAGCAGGCGGGGTCCATTCTATTTTCATTTCATTTCATAATTCTATTTTCATTTCATAATTTAATATTCAAATGAACCCCGCCTGCTTCCAAGTTTTGTTTAATTTCGACCTCGGTGTTACTTTTGATTCTAAATTAACTTTTATCCCTCATGTAGATTGCATAATAAAAAAGTCTTCTAGAATGCTTGGTTTCGTTTTAAGACATTGTAAACAGTTTAGGTGTCCTAAAACCAAAATTATGCTTTACAATAGTCTAATTCGAAGCCTGTTGGAATATTGCAGTGTGATCTGGCGACCGCACTATGCTACGCATTCGTTGCGACTGGAGAGAATCCAAAAACGCTTTCTATGGCACCTGGCGTTTACCAGCAGAATAGCAAAAAATACGCGTTCATATACCAAGCGGTTGAAATACTTTAAAATGATTTCGCTGGAAAAACGCCGTCGCCTTATTGACGTAATGTTTGCGGGCAAAGTAATGGCCAATAAAATTGACTGCCCACAGATACTAAATTCTTTTAAATTTCGTGTACCTTCAAGGATTCCTCGTAGGCCAATTACGCCACTCTGTCCACCACTCCGACGAACGGTCTTGGGCGCTAGTTCCCCTGTCGCGAGGTTAAGCAAGACAATTAATGAAATTAGCGATCTAATCGACTTGCACTTTGACTCACTATACAGTTTAAAAGCGAAGACTTTGAAAAACCTAGATAAGGATTAATATAATTAATTTGAACATTTCTTTTTTTTTCTGTGCTTTCTGTTTCAGACTCTAAAGATTTTTTTGTAATTTTAGTAGCGGATATAAATTAAGGTAGTTCTCTTTTATTCTTTTTCTATTGTACGTACAAATTTCGTTTTGCATGCTGAGTTTACCTATAAGTGATTGTGCACTATTGTTCATATATTTTTACTTGTTTTTTAAGCTCATAACCAGTGTAACAATTGTTGGTAAACCGCTTGTTTTTTGCTTTTCAGTTTTTTTGTATTTTTTGTCCTCTGGTCGTCCAGCTATGCAGTCAGTATTTGTCATGTTCATCATTAAAAAAAATAGCAAAGATTTTGCCGAAATCTATGTTATTTCTTCTTTATTAATATAATTATATTCTTAAGTTAACTTTATGTTATTTTAAATCGCGCTGTAATTTAGTGGCTGCACAAAAATATTTTTCTTTAATAAATTTTCTCCCTAGGGCTGAAAAGTAGTACTTTCAACCAGCTCCGCAGGCATGTTATGACCTACTTTCAGAGTAATATGAGTACCTAATGAAAAAGAATTAATTGATGAGTGTGACATTTAACAAAGAAGAATGAAAGACAGGATGATGACGCTGTGAGAGTATTTTTACGAATACGTGGTCAGCGGCATTTTGTCAATGCACACAAAATCAAAGACAATACCAACGAAAACCCCTTTTTTTTTTTAAATAGTGTGTCTCACCAAAATAATCTTATTAGTCCGTCTGTTAGTTAACGAAAAATATTGGATACGTGTATTTTGTTTAATCAAATTAATAAAAAATGACACAAACAAAGCGTATCAAAGATCATGAGTGGGAGTTTTTGACGTCACTTTGTGGGTAAAAACGTACTAACCTTGTGACGTCACACAACTTGACACTTTTGTTTACGTGATAAAATAATAAACATGTATTCATTCTTTTTTGAAAATCTATCTGACGGAATAATTAGATTTTTTTGTTGGTTCCCTATTCAAAAGCCATTATTTATCTTCCACCACTAATCCGTCGACAGGTCAACTCTAAGTAGTAGCATAAATAAGGATTAACTACCCCCAGCCCCGGTTTCTCTCACTCTGTGTATTTGAATCGTGCCGACATTGAGATCAATAGGATTAAGAAGCTACGATGTTGGTGACGGTTTGAAGACCAAGATTTAATTAGAGTCTTCCTATTCGGAACCTATTCGGAGGTTCTTTAATGAGAATGGAATAATAATGCTGAAGTAACAATGGATTTAAGTGGAATTACAGGTTGATGCGACATTTCAATGATATCTTTCTTAAAGTGTAACTGTGATGTCTGTAAATAATAATAGCTGTTCAGGTTAATCCGCTCTTGTCTAGGTTGGTCGTCGTTGGCTGACCACCTACTACATACCAAGTTTCCTCCGTACTTTTTAAAGCGTCGGCTGTCATTTGTAGACCTTTGACAGTCTTCACAGGTAGTCAGTAGCCTGACAGTCTGATAACCAGTCTTGCCGAGGGGTACCGTATTACCCAGTGTTAACTGGGTTGGGTAGGTCTGATAGGCAGTCGCTCCAATGTATAATATCTGGTATTGAGCTGCATCCGATGTGACTGGCAGCCAACCCTTAACAAAGTTGGGAAAAGCTTGGCAAATGATAATGATCTCTGATGTCTTTAATATTGTTGATGTCCATAGACCACAGAACATGACACAAACATCTAAAATGAGTGAGATACGGAGGGCATCCGTCCGTTGTATTTAATTTATATATGTTAGTTTATAACGTATATCTATTGGCCATTTGTAGCCTGAAATAAAATGATTATTATTCCCTTCTTTTTTTTTTTAACAAACTTTATACATTTTTAAATATATCCTATAAAAACAATAAAAAAACACATTTAAAAATATAAAAAAATTGTAGCCCACTGGTATCGGGAACAGGGTCCAAGCTACCGGCGGTCAGGGCTCCAGAGAAAGGAACCTCCTAACAATACGAGCCGTGTCCAGGAGTACCGCTCTCTGCATCAAGACCATGATCCAGCTATTATTTCTGAGAACCAACTCCTTAAAATCTCAAAGCATTCATAAAACTCTTGTAAAATAACCAAAGACCACTTTCAATCATCTTTCGTCGGCCCTTTTCCAAGTTCAATAAAAAAATCGACAAAATATCTTAACACCCGCAACCCTCAAATCGTTTTGAGGAACCAGTCAGTTATGCCACTTCAAAATTAAGCATTACATCACATAAAAATATGAATATTTTCACGGATCCCGCTTCCACCTGTAAAATATAATATTCAAAGGCAATATCTCCGAGCGATTCCGAGAACCTATAAATGTTCACCATAAAAATGACGTTACACCCACGTAACTCAACCAATCGATAACCAACCTTATAACTCTATGATAAGGATTAGTACAACCGCAAAGCTAAGTTGGTGAACGTAAATATTAGCACCTGAATAATCTGTTATATGGTCTGATATTTATTTCTTTCAATGTATTAGTGCCTTCCTAAGCTAAGGCCGTTTCTCTTTTATGTATGGCTGTTATAAAACACAAGGATCCCTGTGGGAATTTTTAATTAGTTGGAAAATATTAGTAATTTAGACATAGTTTAGCATATCTAGGTCAATTTATACTGAAGACATACCTTTCGCTTTTACCAGGTTGGTTTTAATTGGGTTATTGATTTTGAGACCCTTTGAGCTAGGTCTAGGATTCTAGGCGGTTACTGTTTCATAAAGATATAGTTTTAAGGCCATCTTTGAAGTTTAAAGGTGAAGGTAATATTTTGGGTTGCTAGATCAATTTTCTCGAGGAACGTGTAAATTCTATTCTCATTTGTACGTATAAAATATAATATATGTACGTAACATAGTTAGTTTTAAAGCAGACACTCCACCACCCGTCACACTGGACCCGTGTAAAATACGGTCTATTCCTAAACTACATAGGCTGATTACTTAAGAAGGGCCCAACTCATATTAATGAGATTCCGATCGATATTTCCGAACAATACAAACCCTACACAATGGACGTGACATGATCAAAACCTTGAAACATACAACACATAATACTATTATGTAAATCTTGACCCAAACTAATCTCCCAATGCTTGTTGTGACATATTATAAATCTTCGCCATCTCACGAGAAAGGCAAATCTTTAAGGACAACACATCAGTCTGATTGGTCTAGGGGTCGCAAACACAAGGAGGATGTTTTAACCTATCTGGGAATCAAATTTTCTGGATTTTGTTAACTATTGGAAATTTCCACCAGAAAAATTTGATTGTGGTAGAAAGGATTGTGGTATGGTTTGAATGTTGACCTGGTAAAGGGACTATTTAAGGATCGTATCAGGTGGCATTATCTGTTTTTAGCCTATTCCCATGGCAAAAGGGATTTTATGAGATTTTTAGTTTATGATATAAAATATGCTGCAGCTGCCCGGAGTCAGATAGATAGATGCATTGGGCTAGTGTCCGCAACTCCACGCCTAAAGCGCGTATTTTGCGTACGGGCAGGAATCTTATTCGATCCATCCCAGCTCCCCGAAAAAGACCAGCAACCCCTTGGTGTTACCGGCAATCTCGCGGAGAGGACCTGCGTTACCGAAGTACTTGGCCCTGTTTGGGGCAACCCCCGAACAGTGCAGGAGCACGTGGGCTGCTGTTTCTTCTTCCTCCATGCAGGCTCGACACAGAGGATTATCTGTGACTCCTATAACAAAGAGGTGCTTGTTAAAAGTACCGTGTCCAGTGATGGCGGCCGTCACTGTGCGTAGCTGCAGTTTAGTTAGCCGGAGCGCTTGTTAGGTGAGGCGGAAGTCGATGGCGGGAGGCCGGAGCCGTGAGTCAGAATTTGTACCTGTTTAATAGCAATAGGCTCGCCTTATACTATATGGCACGTTATCGCAACACGTTGTTCTATCCCTCTGGGTAACTCTGCTTAACGTTTCGAAGATTACAGGTGTGATGTTATGTAAAAACGATCTTAATCCCGACCCAAACAAATTTCCACAATAGGTTTTGTGGACATGTTATGAATCTTCGCAATCTAAAGAAAGCAAAACGGTCAAGGACACCATAACATAATCCAAGATGGCTGCCGGCCAAGTTTTTACAAGCAAATAACAACCGCAACAAAATACTCCTTTTCTTGATAGTCGAGAAAAATGCAGCAATTTCTTCAAGAGAGCTTCCTTTGCAAATAAAATGTATGTGGTGCTCTGGCGAAATAAACTACAACGCGGCTTGAAGTAGGTAGGTAAGTCAGTATTCATAGTTAGGTTGAAAAGAAATTTTATATCTCTTTGTTTCCATTTATCATAAGGTTTGTTTACTAATGTTTGGTTTTAAGACTATATTATTCACAAAAGAAGGATTTTTATGAATCGACTTTCTTCAATAATACCGGTTCTATGACCGCACACAAGAAGTTTTCAATCTTTCAATCATAATTGGCTCTACACTATCTTAATTAACCAATGCAAGTTGCAAATAGATGTTTGTAATTATTAGAAAACAAAGGTTTCATGGTTTTGCTTTCGATCGAGAAAGGAATCTTGTGTTTATTAAAGAAAGTAAACGAATTCACCTACAGAATAGATCCAGGTGTTCTTAATCCTAAAACCTCTTAAACCCCAACTACTAAGCACTGCATCCCAACTTCTTAAGAAAAATAGCAAGTGCTCGCTCTCGCGTTATGATTATAACACGACCATGTATCGTCACCGCTCCCCAGTAAACTATTACACGGAGGTAAGTGAGTCCGTAATTTATTCGGGTAATCGTGTAATTTGTCGTAGAGGATTGGTGTAATTTGTCCGCAGGTGCGGCCCCGGCGGCGCCTGCTTTCTTGGAAATACGCTCCATGTACAACGAAGGACGTTTTTTTGAGTTAAATTTTTCTCTTTTCCTGTTTTATTTCGCCGAGTTCGCAGAAGTTGGGTTTAGGACCCTACTTTGAAGTGTTATTTATCAATTTTACGCGAAATAAAATGATTAAGTCATGTTTATTTGTTTGTGTTGACATAAGGTTGGTTTTGCGCTTAAAAAAATATAGTGCGTGTCAAGTCTCTTGGGGTATAAAGCTGTTAGTGGGAGAAAGAAAAAAGAGACCTCACTCACGGAATAAATACACACATCAAAAGTGTCTAGGGATCAACATATATTTTTGCAATAACTTTTCTCCTGATTGATATTAATTAAAATTTTCTTTAAGGATTCATCAAATAAAGTGTTTTCGTTTGTCACAGTAACGATAAACCAAGTCACCTTTGCATTAATAAAGAAATTTGCCATTTTCCTAATAAAGGGATTTTTGACATTTGAACCACTAACATTAAAGTTCGAAAAAAAGACTGAAATAACAGTTTTCTTTAAAATTTTATTGGGTAACTTAAACAATTAATAATCCGTGTTTCTACCGCGAACACTAACAACACAAGAACATCGGTTTGGCATACTCAAAATGAGTTCATCCAAATCACGCTGTGGAATGGCCGCCCATGTTCGTTGCAACAACAAAAAAAGGTCTTCATGCGACTGGATACCCTCCATATTCGGCAGAGCTCTTCTCTGTAGCATATCCCATGCATGCTCAATCGGGTTCAAGTCTGGCGACTGAGCAGGCCAGGGCAGGACATTGATGTTAGCTGCGGCGAGAGTCTGTCTTACAACTCTTGCGGTGTGCGGTCGTGCATTATCATGCATTAACTGAAATAAGGGACCGATTTGCACTTGTAGAGGAACGATGACGTCTGATACAATCGTCTCAGCATAAATTTGAGCGTTGAGGTTGCCTCTGATCCAAATCAACTCAGTTCTTCCGCCGATCCAAATACCCGCCCATACCATGATGGTTCCACCACTATAAGGATGGACTTCCTGGCAGGATTTTAATCGCTGTTGGCGTCCAGGGGTTCTCCAGTGTCGTATACGTCTTGTATCCGGTCTCATACCAAAACGAGACTCATCAGAAAAGCACACGAAACGCCATTGTTCTTCTGCCCAATTTCTGTGTTCAAGAGCCCATTGATATCGAATCCTACGATTGTGCATTGCTATAGGTGGTATCCGTAGCGGTCTTCGGGAATGAAGGTTCACTTCATGCAAGCGGTTTCTGACTGTTTGGTCGCTAATTAAGTTCCCTGAGTGATGAAGCCTCACGGCTAACATCATAGCGGTTATTGTTGGAGCTCTTCGAGTTAAGATTTGAATGTATCGGTCTTGTCTCCGTGTGGTGCAGCGATACCGTCCTCCATGGCGCTCAGCCACGGTACCAGTGCTTCGGTAACGTGTCCAAAGTCGACTGATAACACTCTGACTTGTATTCAGAGCTAAAGCCACAGTACGTTGCCGGGAACCAGCTTCTATCATTCCCACGGCTCTGAGCATTTCTTCCCTGCTTAAATGACGTCGCCGCTCCATAATAACGTTGGTTTTAATCAGTAGTAGGGAAACAGTAGCACTAATAATGTCTTCAATGCGTTGTATGTTTTTATAGGGAAAATATTGACAGCTGATTTTCATCTTTTACTCGAATTTGATTCACAGTTCCTGATTCAAATTATGTAATGCACCAAAAAGGATCCATATAAATTTATAAAATCATAAATTTATTACAAAGCCACATCTCAATCTCAAGAAATCCGCATAAAAATGCTTGATCCCTAGACACTTTTGATGTGTGTATATGGACATCATATTATCTTTACTTAATCTAGAACAAAGTTGCTTCCGCTGTTTTAAACGACGCTACGGATTTTAATTCAGTTTTTAACAATAGATAGATTGATTAAAGAGAAAGGTTTATATGTTGACATTGATAGCCTTTGCTCAAAGGTGCACACTCTTCTGCAAGCAAAAGAATTGACCAAACGAAAAAAAACTGAACCCTACAAAATGAACAATGAACGTTTGTAGCTACAACAGTTGGAGTGTCGGCTGTTATAACAAGTTGTAGGCAAAGTGATTGCAGCACAGCAAGCCGGTGTTAACTACACGTTGTCGAGAGGTGATTAACTGCAGTGGCCAGCTGATGGCAGGGATGTACGGATTGCGGAAGAGGCCGGGACTGATGTTAATAAAATATTCGGGAGTATGAAGGACCATTTCATGTTTCATGTTATAGAGTATATCTTATTAGATTGCGGTGCCAGGAAAACTAATGCTGAGGTGAGACAGTGCAGCACCATCGTTCCACCGGCTGAGAATCACCCATAATATGTGAGCCAAAAAAAGTACCATTCTACCAGCAAAAACGATGATGTAAAGGGTTATTGGGTTTCCATTACGAATTTCCCATTAGTAGTCACGCAGTCTGCACTTTATTTTTTATTTTAGGGGGGGGAGGGGGCGGGAAATCATCGAAAGGGAGTGTCAGACTTCTACTGACTAAAAACCACCCATGTTCCTTCTTAGCCCTTTGTGTCGAGGCCGAGGTATCTCTTCCGAACAACCCGCAGCCCCGACGGGGTACTATCTGATCTTACGTTTGTTTACCTGTACGCTTGCACAAATTCACTGTACAATTGATATGCTTTGAAAGCGAATGTGATTAAGCCCCTCAACTTAAAATGTTACATGCTAGCTTAAGCAAATAAAATAAGCAATTTAAATAAGAAACTAGTTCATTATAACTTGAATGTACCTAGTAGCTTCCTAGTAATAAAAAAAACATTTCATTTCAAGTTAATTTAGATTATGAAACCATGTTTTATTGAGGACTGAGACGTTAACAAATCAACTAGTTACTTTAGGGAAATTTTCCGGAAGGGAAAACACTTACAAAGAAATGAGATAGTTTATTTATCTAAAGTTTCATCTCTCTCTAAAGTACTTTCATTTAACTTCAACAAAAGTCGCAATAAACGTAAATCAATTTAACTCGTCACCTTTTATTTCCCATTAGACTGATAGCTATTCACCAGCCTCTATATTTCACGCGAAACCACTTCTAGTGCTCAAAACTCAATGTCGGAACTACACAGCGGCCGTAAACCTTTGGTAAGCACATTCGTTGTAAACTCGCCCATGATTTACGAGCAAACGCGTGCACTATAAAAAATGTTTAGTGTCAAAATCAGTTCATAGCGAAAGAATGGAAATCCTTGCCTCATTTTCCGCTCACAGTAATTTTTGATGAAGGTTTGTGATACCTGATTTTTGGGTTCATGACGAGGCAGATTGTTTTGGACAGGTAAATTATGGTGTTTTTGTTTAATTATTTTTTATTTTATTTTTGTGGTTGTAGGCCACTTACTCTGATGACTAATTGCGTATTTTTTATTATTTTTTTATTTTTATTGCGGTCTTACTCAACAAGCAGATTTTTCAGCAGTTCGATAAACTACTCTGTGTTGATTAAAAGCAAATTCTCTTTCAATATGAAAATAAATAAGAAAATCTACTGAGATAACTTTATGAAGTCTTCAACTAGCAAAGACGGTGAAATTTGAAAAATTGTAAATACGGATTCCCGTTCCGCCGTTCTCAACGGCCAAGCAAGGACTTGACTTAACTTAAAATAAATAAAACATCTCTCATAAAGAAATTCACCACTTAGTACGAGTTCGTCGGGCAAATTGATATTCAGCCAGCATCCCAGAATTTTTCAAATAAAAAATAAACAAACGCTAAACAAGTCTGGTCCCAAAAAGTACTTATTTACCTCAAACCGAACTTTCTTCAGAGTTACCCTGACACGGCCTCTTGATAATTTAATTTTTTTCTCTCGTAAGAAGACGTAGCTCATTACGCATTCGAGCCTCGTACGCCACTATTTATTCCTTATACATTCGGCTCACGTAATAAATCACAGTTATTTAATCTACTGAAAGATATATATGGGTATTTACCCGAGTATTTCTATCATAATATTTGTTGAATGCTAGTTTTGTGGGCCTCATATAGTTTTTAATCTGGAAAAGACAGAGATAATTGTATGAGATACATAAATAACACATTTACTACGATGATAACATTCCCAACTTAGTATTTTTATATTTTGTAGCGCTACATTTTTTGTGAAAGGTAATAAAATTTGGCAAAGTCACTTTTCTTGAAGCAGTGTTCGTACTCATAATATTTCAGACTTGAATTGAGTTGGTTCGAGTATTTTGTCAACTTCTTTCTACTTTTTCTGGAATTATTGTACGAATTTGTCTTGTAAATGTAGAACTTGTTCCATCAATATTATTTTAGTTGTTGCTTGTCACAATTCTGTTTCAACGAGGAATGATAGACGTGACCTTATTTTTTTCTTTTATTTACTCAGAAGTTTATCAAAAAGATAGATCTTTGTGGCAACTGAGGCCAATTAGGCTTACCAAAAAGAAAGTTAAAAAATTGAAAGTTACGAAAATATTAAAAACTGTCTTCGATAGTAAACTCTGATAGTCGAGCCAAAAGCTAACAAAATATCGACGCCCTAATTCAGGATATTGGAGAGGTGAGGGAAAAATTAGATTAGCGAGCACCGGACACGGTGGAACCTAGCCATAATCTCATTGCCCTGGACCGGCAGGCGGGGGACAAGTTACATGCGAGATGGATGTGACACTTCCTGATTGGAGGATGGATTATGTCGAGATTAAGAGAAAAATTCTAGTCATAAAAAGCAAGGGGATGTAGATAGAGGAATAGAAACAAATATTGTCAACAGAGTTTTGAGTAACAGTCAAGAATGCTAAATGCTATATTGATTTTCCATTACTGATCATTTGCACACCATTCTAATTTCCGTAAACAGACAGTAATAAATAAACGCCAACGACGTTTTAGAATGCAGAAAATAAATTACCCTAAATTGAAGCGCGAGGAATGTCAGTAGAAATTTTCGTCGCGAAGATTTCGTCTCTTGTACCAAATTGTGTACCCAAAGGGCGCAACGCCGCACGAATATTTGTAAGTCTTTTTACAGGGACACGGCAAATGGGAACCGAATCATTTCCGACTCGGATTATTGATTCTACATCGGCGGATTTAGTGAAGATTTTCGACCAAAAACGTACTGGAGGAAATTGGGTTAAGTGCACACTTCTAGGCTTGATCGACGGACTCCATCCGGATTTTGGGAGCGAAAAATTTAGGCCAACTTCATAGCACTCTGTAGTCTAGTTTATGTTTTTTTTATGCTTCACATCAATTTTTACCTACTTATTAAAATAATTTTCTGAATCCTAACATCAAATTCACTAAAATTTGTGTGTGTTAGGTTGTTTTTACTTCTGTGAGAAAACCTAGTGAATTACTTAATTTATATTATTATTATGCTTTATTAAATGTAATAAATTAATATTTCATGATATAATAAATATGAATCCCTGACTCAAAGCTTTCAATTTATTTCCTAGAATAGAATAAAATATATTTTCTTGTTAAAATTTTATGGTACCTATTAACGATGAAACAACAATATAAAAGTCTTATTTCGAAGAATACTGAAACAGAAAAAAAAAGTTTTGCTTCCAATTATTTATCTTGATATCATCACGTGTTACGTCTTATCACTCATCGCTTTAGACAGCTCTTCATCGACTCGTATTCCCTGTTCCGCAGTTCCACTTTACATAAATTACATTCTCATACACTTCTCCTCAATATGGAGTATCAATTTGGAACAATAAAAAGTATTTGTCACAAGTACCCACATTCACAAACCCTGGAATTTCATTACGACAAACAAATGTATCGATATCAGATGATTACATTATATTCAAAGGGAAATTTCTAAGATGCTTATAATGTATCGGGAATTATTGTTGCGAATTTTTCCTACCCTCAATAATAACGTTTTCTTTGAAACACTTGAACGAAATTGCTGGGAATTTTAAGCCTTACTCAATGAATTTTGAAATATTCAACTTTGTTTTTGTGTTGTTCTCTATTGGTTCGCTTTTAGTGAAGGAAACACAATTTAGAGGATGTAGAATTTGTTGTGAATTTATATTATATTCATGTTTCCTTTGTTTCGAATTTTTCGTTGTTTGTTGATATTACGTTTGATCTGTTGCCTTAGGGTGACTACTTTCTCTTTTGGAAAAACAAAATCAATCTCGGGTTTCAATAACTAAATCTTTATCGCCCTGTATTACGGTTTGTCCAAGTTAGTTAATATATTTTTTATATTTAAAAGTTTCTGTTACAGAATATCGTTTTTCAGATTTTCCTAGAATTACGAATATTAATGTTATTATAATTGGAAGCTGTTTGTTACGAGGAAAGTTTTTGAGAAAATAATTGAAGCAGGGAGGCAATAAACACATTTTTATTAGTAGACCTCCAACATAAATCGGGCGAGGATGTTTATTGCTTGTTTTTAGAGAATGAGAGAAAGTTAAGATTGAGATTTTTATTCCTACATTATTACTGTTTTAGAAGTGAACTTATTGACAAGTAAAAAAAACTCCCCAGCAACAGATCTGTCTGATAGGTTAGAAGAACCAGACTCTGAACCAGACTGATAATGATGACACTCAAACAAAAAAAATATATAAAAGTTTATCAAAGAGAAGATTCTTAATACAAACTATTATAACAGAATAGTATGTTTGCTGCTAGCTAACACAATGTGTTCTCCAAAGTGTCGATAATCTGAGATATAAATGAACAGCTTGGCGTTCGAAGCATAATATTATTAGCACACAAAGCTTTTGTTCATGTTATGCTTCATAATCTTGTAGCAGCTATTTCATTTCATTTATTTAGTAAAATCGCTCATAGTCTCATGAATACTGTGATATCTAATATAGAATTAATTTCGTTGTCCATTTAAGATTTTGCCAATTCGTATCAGTTTTCTTTCCTTTATTCAATATTTTATTTGGTTAACCTTTTAATAATGTGAGTATCATAAGCATTTTCTTGCTCTTATACCAATTAATTTGGCTCGTTATCTAATCAGACACCTCATTTTTTGGCATGCCATCCTTTACTTTACACAGTTTATCCATCGTTTCTTTAGTTTTCCTTTATCATATTCCCATACCAATCTTTATTCACACTCAAACCTTTCCTCACTACATTTTAGTAGAAGTTTTGTAACTACATAATTTTATTTTTATTTATTTAAGAAAGGTAGCTTCACAGCTTACAGTAAAATAACTAAATTTATTACAAAACAATACGCCAATTACGAGGTACACAATAAAATTAGAAAAGATAAGGTAGCCGAGAGTGACTAAAAATCGGCATTAAATTTTATTGGGTGTGTGTGTATGGGTGGGTGTTTGTGCGGTTTGGGTGTCTGTGAATGTGTGCGATGATATTGTGTATATGTATTTGTGACTAACTGGGTCTGGCACTAGAGGTGGAACTATGTAACACGCGTTTGCTCCAAGATTGTAATTATCTCTTTTTTAAGACTTTGTGAATAATCATCTTAACTGACAAGAAAAACACATAAATTAACAGTTATTTAGCAGGTAAGTTATTGAATATGCTAACATACTGAGTTTTAGTGTCACTAACACACACTAATGAATATAATTATAATTGACGATGCCAAAGTAATATACCTTTTAGCCTTACTATTCAGAATATTTCTATAAACAGCTGTGGCACTCCGGGCAGCAGAAACTAAACACATAAGCAAAACCATCAGGTTTGCTGCGCGCGCGTATTCGCCGCGGTACGACGGCACGACAGGGCACGTGCACAAACATGCATTACCATAATCAAACGTGGTTTGCTGCGTACGGCAGCTTGCGTACTGGGAGGCAAGATGTGGCGGTTTGTTGGAGTTTGGGTAAGCGAAATGTTGGTCATTATTTGAGAAGGTTGTATTGCTCATCGTCTTGTTATCAGCCCATTAAACTTACTATTTTACATTATTAATTATCTTTGTGCAGAAAAACTGGTTTCATAATTATTCACCATTTGGCAATGTGTATCGGATATGCTGCCTTTGCAGTGGCCTTCTTTCTGGCGGCCAAATACTAACAGCCGCTTTCACTCTAAAGGATGATATGAACTATAATCTATAACGGGAGCCTGTTAGTGTCAGTTGGTTGATTTGTGGTAAACGCTTTTAATACTTTTAACTAACTTACGAAAATCTACCGTCTGGTGTACAAACTCTAAGGAGAAAAACATTACTTGCGTGTTTAAATCCATAAAGGATAGAATCTTTCAATATAGACACTCTTATCTACACTAATATTATAAAGCGAAAATTTGTATTTTTGTGTGGGTGTGTGTGTGTATGTATGTAATGAATAAACTCAAAAACTACTGCGCCGATTTCTAAAATTCTCTCACCATTGGAAAGCTACATTGCTACAAGGCTACTTTTTATCCCTGTATTCTCACGGAATCGGGAACTACGTGGGTGAAACCGCGTGACGTCCGCTAGTTTATAATAAATCGTAATGTTTCTTGATCTATCGCAGCATTAATTCCACCCCAAACACGCGTTGCGGTTTGTGCGTCCTCAAACATAACCTCAAGATTATGCAGCGTCTACCCAGTTACTGCCCACACTATAACGTGTAAAAACATTAACTATTCAGTTAATATCTTGCTCAGAAACAGTTTAGTCCTCACTTAACTCAATGTACGGATCGACACGATAAGGGACGAGCCTACGTGACTTCACTCCTATTTTACTATTTTCTTGGCGAAATTTTAGGGTTTGGGAGAAAAAAGAAGGAATTCAATCGAGAGGGTTATTAAATTAGATTGAGGGTAAGGGTCGTTTTGGTCCTGAGCACTAGTTGGCTTGAGAGCTCTTGAAGTTTCTGGGCTAATAAATAAGTATGTCAATGATTTCTGCCTCATTGGTATTGAGCTCGCAAGCGCAATAAGTTCCGGGGTTCGATAGCCAGGTCAGGCATTATTTACAATCCTTTCTAATTTCTTAATAATAGTACATTTGTCTCAGGACTTGTGCCCAGTTGATGACAATAGTCCCTCCCTCTTTTACATTGGGCTTGAATATACTGATACTGTTAGCCTGTGTTATCCCACTGCAGGGCAGGTCTCTCCCTATGGCTTCCAGTTATTTCGATCTAAGGTCAATGAGAACCACAGGTCGTTGGTCTTGTCCAGATCATCTCACCATCTTCTACGAGGTCTACCGCGACGCCTTCTGACTGTGTCAGGGCTCCAAAAAGTGGCTATTTTGGCCCTAAGCTCATTGGGCATGCGGCAGACTTGCCCTGTCCAATCCCACTTAAGCTTAGCGGCTTTATGAGCAACTACAGCAATCTGTGTTTTGGAGCGCAGTGTTGTGTTGCGTACACGATCGTTTAGTTTGACGCCTAGAATGCTGCGCTCCATTGCACGTTGGCAGACCTTGAGCTTGACTGGGAGCCATAAGTCAGAATGGAAAGAATGCACATGTCCATGGGGGTTTGAATATAATACTTGAGAAATGTGGCTAGTGAATAACCTCTGTCTCTCTCAATACTGCGTAATGTTTTTTGTAAGTTATGTTATGGTTTAAAGTATACTGCATCTCTAAATAATATCGTCATCTGCGGTATTCTTAGTTTTAATAAAGTATTTCATCTATTATACATCAGATTAACTTTAGCTCATAGTTTAGCAATAACTAATTACTCACATTTAATTTTACAGGAACTTGCATACCAAATGCCAATGCGAATGAGATTTTCAAGAACTTGTCTAAACCGAACCGCCACTTTAAATCCAACTCCTAATTGATTACACCGTTAAATCTTGCTCAAAACAAACCTAAAACATTAAATACAAATCCCTTTCTCTAAATAAAATCAAGAAAATATTTAACGTAGGTAATCCTAACCTCCTAGATATATGTTGGACGATCAATTTGTCCGTCGGTCAGTCCGTCCGAGGGCCATCAAAACAAATGCCACAATTTATTTGATCCATTTTCTATCGCACACGTACTCGTACATTTGAAGATGTTTCGGCCCAAATTTCGTTGCTACGTGTATCTTGTAATTTAATTTTCGTTGCCTTTTCAAATGGATTTTTGGATAGGGACTGGTTTTTAGGTGAAAGAGTGACTAATGAATAACAACCACACGAGTTTTTCCTCAAGTTTAAACAACGCATTAGCCAGTTGACTGGCCTGTTGGTCTAGTGGTTAGTGACCCTAACTGCTATGCCGGAGGTCGTGGGTTCGATTCCCACCCAGGACAAATGTTTGTGTGATGAGCACGATCATTTGTTCTGTGTCTGGGTGTAATTTATCTATAATATGTATGTATTTAGAAATATATAAGTATGTTTATCAGTTGTCTAGTACCCATAACACAAGCTCTGCTTAGCTTGGGACTAGATGGCGTTGTGTGATAGTTGTGGAATATTATTATTTATTATTATTATAGTTATCAGGTTATGTCAGAGAGGCAACCAACCCAATGATGTTTCATTGGGTTGTTTGTGTTAGTTGTGAAAACGCTAGGCAGTTGTCGCGCAATGATTGTTGATATAACGGTCCCGCATGACGAGAACCTCGTGAAAGCAGAGAAAGGTAAGCAATACAAGTATTTAGATCTGGCTCGCGAGGTTGTCGACATGTGGATCGTGAATACAGCAGTCATTGTGCCGATAGTCGTATCTGCCAATGGCCGCGATGTCAGGAGGTTCCTCTCTCAAGAGCCCTGACCAACAGGATCCGAGTTACATCGGTAGCTCGGACCCTGTTCCCGATACCGGTAGGCTACAATTAAAAAAAAAATGTTTTTATAGGAAATATTGAAAAATGTATAAAATTTGTTTTTAAATGAATAAAGAAGATAATATTATCTTAAAACTACGAAGCATTAAATTTTTGTGACTATCATCTGCCTAGCCCTTTTCTAACTATGTTGGGGTCGGCTTCCAGTCTGACCAGATGCAGCTGAATGCCATTATTTTACATGAAGCGATTACGTATCTGACCTCCACTACCGAGTAAGTATTACGTAATACGATGGCCTTTGGTAAGACTGGTGTGACTGGGATTATACTGATTGCATTAAATAACATTTATAAGGTCATACTTTAACCTAAATTCTCATAGCTTATCTCCAAAAAAATATCAACAGAGCAATACTTAAACGATGTGTATCCAAATCATTCACAAAACAAACAAACATTCGTGGTGTTAAAACGTCTGACCAGTTCGTTTGTTGATACATGCAAATTGTGTATATTCACAAACACATACAGGCAAACAGGACGAAGTGTATCTCAACTCGAAATCTAACCGAAATGGACCGCAGGCAGGCGCTGGCCACTTCAAGTCGAGTGAACTTTAGTTAGCCGTCGATGGCGAAGCGCACAGCTGATAGGAATCGTTCGTGCGTGGAACTATTGCTACCTTCCCGGTCGTTCTGGATATGAAGAGATTTCAGGAAACCGATAAATTTCTAATACCTAAACAAACACGACATCACGTTTTATGTAAGAGTTAGACAGAGATGTAGATTTATTATGTACTTTGTACACTAACTTATATTTTTGTAATTATATTTTACTTAACACTAGCGGACGTTTCGCGGTTTCACCCGCGTAGTTCCCGTTCCCGTGGGAATACAGAGATAAAAAGTAGCCTATGTCATTCAGGGTAAATATAGCTTTCTAATGGTGAAAGAATTTTTGTAATCGGCGCAGTAGTTTTTGAGTTTATTAATTACAAACATACACACAAAAGTACAAAATCTTTCCTCTTTATAATATTAGTATATAATCACGCCTGCATCCACTTAGGTGTAGGCAAAATTGTAGCTTATAGTTTTCCCACATTTTGTCAGTTATAATTAAGTGAACTACTACTGAGAAATGATAGAAAAATCCAATAAAACTTTGTCTGATCCAGAAAAACGAAATACCCCATGAAAAACACCAAACCACAGCCACCGATTTATAGGAATACGTATCTTTGTTTTATCCCTTTTAATTTTTTCCTTAAAGTACCTACTTTGGTAAGTACTGTACTGTAAAAAAAACGTAAAACTCAATGCTCATAATGACCTATTTCTAGCAATAATTATACCCCATTTTCTCCAATTTCCAGTGAGCCAACAAACTACACTTTCCTCACAGTTCAATAAAACTCTCAACTGGATTACCTCCGCGAAGAAACCCAGAATTGTTTTAGAACGCAACTCCACTATTTCTTTCCATCACTAAGCAACTATCCGTACGTGAGCACACGACCACCGGTGGCAAACGGGAAAGGAAAGATAGTAAGAAAGAAAATAATTCTGAGGTAATCATGTAACTGGCGAGATAATAACGGCCTTTGGGTCGAATGATAAATTGAAAAGGACCACGTTTTGTGTAAATTTCTTTTGGATGAAAAGAAGATTTGGGTCGTTTTTTTTTGTGCATGTGTGAAAAATGTGTTCGTGATTATGTAATGGTTGTTTTGTGTCTAAGGATAAGCTAGATTGTACGAAAATTACGTGATGGTTAGTTTCAGAAAAATATTGGATTTTTATTTCGATAAGCGTTGCTATTTGTGATGTTAGAAAAAAAACCAATTCTTAATTATTTCTTCAAATTAAATTATTATTATTGGTGTCTTTGTTTTGTCTTGTAAAAAAATAAAAAGGCTTTTATGTCGAAGAACTTTTCCCCCTTTTAACCCTTAACCATACCAGAGCTAAATCAAACAAAATAAACAACCAATACCGATACCGAAAAATATGGAACTCCAAATAGAAATTCCCTTTTGATTCCAACCATCTTTCAAAATATTATCGTTCAGAAACTACCTGTTTAATAGAGCGCCGCCACAATGGTGTCCCAACGGAAAAGTCACAGGTAACAATGGGCCAATACCTCCCAAATAAATCAAACCTTCGGTTCCTACTGAGCATTGTATCCACTCAAACTACACAGAATTATCACCTTTAAATTCCCATTCGTAAAGCTCATAACTCCATGAAATATTTTACTTGTAGTCTTATTTTGTTTCGGACAATTCAAAGGAATATACGCTGTATTGTTGAGGCAACAAAGACGGTGTTTCTGTGGAGTGTAGAGACATTAATCAGCGGCCGTCAGTTTGACACACAAAAGCGTCAAATGTTCGCTGTGAATGAATGAAGTAATTTGTTGTAGATATATTTAGTACATAGTGTTCGTTTGTTTTGGTTCAGGCTTAACTTGGTTTTGTTATATTTGATTAGAATCTGGAACATCGTCATAATTTATCATCTGGAGTAATGGAATTACGTACCTGTTTCACACGAGTGCGTCACGATTTCTTGAAGTTATTTTGCCCGAAAGGTTATTTAAAAGTATTCCACACCTAGTTTAACACTCTACGTAAGTATTTCGCTAATAATCTCATGACGAGGTAATCTTTGGAGTTCATGTATACCTCTTTACCTGTGCTTTGCTTAGATTAGCTGTAAAGTGAACACTGCCCACCCATGTTCATCACAGAGACGAACATGGCAGAGAAGACTCGTGAGAGGTGAGACCCTTTGCTGCTAACGTCTCTGTTTTGCCTCAATGGACATGCACTCTTTTCTGTTTTGGAGGCTGGAAAATCCATCAAATGACTCCTCCAACTCTGAGCGCAGCGGTAAGGGGTGTCAGACTTCTACTGACTAAAAACTATAATGTTCCTTATCAGCCCTTTGTATCCGAGGCCACGGTATCTGTTTCGAACAACCAGTAGCCCCCACAGGCTTGCAAATATATGCACCCTTACATAATTTCTCACTCAAAGAATCTAGAGTTACTCCATTCAATCACGTATTCAGTACAACCCTATCACTATTGAAATTTATCCATCTAACAACCTTTTACACAAATACGGTTAAAATTCGTATCAAAAGTTAGCACATACATATTAGCGGTTAGTAACTGGGCCATAACCGTTTAAATATGAACTTAGCAGTAAAAACATATTAATTGATAACATGGCGAGCCAAATCGCCAATTAATTCAACAATTATAACTTCTAACAGTATTCATAGGGTTAGTACAGTCAGCTCGCTAATGGAGTTAAATAATATTGCTTTGTTGAACTTCATTTATGTTGGGGTTTGAGAATAATATTTAAGAAATGTCGTGGAAATATATCAGATGATATGCTAAGTGGTATCATCTGCTTAGCCTTTTCCCAACTATATTGGGGTCGGCTTCCAGTCTAACCGGATGCAGCTGAATACCAGTATTTTACATGGAGCGACTGCCTATCTGACCTCCACAACCCAGTTAATACTAGGTAATACGATACCCTTCGGTAAGACTGGATGTCAGACTTTCAGGTCACTGACTACCCGTAACGACTGCCAAAGATCTATATATGGCACCCGGGACCAACAGCTTAACGTGCTTTCCGAGGCACGGAGGAAACTCGGTATGTAATGGGCGGTCACCCATCCACCGATCGACCTAGGCAAGCGCAGCTTAACCTAAAGATCGACCCGAGTGGCAGTTCTTATTAAGCCACGAGCTCCTCCAACTCTCCCAGTGTATTGCCTTGTCCGGCCAATCAGCCAAGAACGAGTCCAAATCACGCCAGCGTTACTTGAGCTCGTCTTCGTGACGCCTTCCGTCTTCAGACACCCACTGTGTGATGATTTTTGCCCCCTTTTCCTTATCCATCCTGGAAATGTGATTCACACAGTCCCATTCAGTCTTCAGTCTCCACTTACTTCTGACTTATCGCCAACATCGGCGTTGCCTGTCCTGGAGTGTAATGTGGTGTTGCATATTCAATCGGCGCCAATGATGTTTGAAATGTTACGCCCAATACAAAGAGCAATAGCTCTTTAGACAAAACATCGAGTTTGGACTTCTGAGAATTTGTCAAATGTTCCAGTTCATCTGTTTTAGAAGCAAATAAATGGTTAAAGTGATAATTCAAATTCTATTAAGTCGATCTTGATAATTATGAGGAAATGGGCTCTGCAAGTCATCATTAGAGTATTCAAGATTTAAATTACATGACCTACTTACCCAACTTATAATTTTTTTTTCATCGTGTCTATATCAATACCCATCACGTTTGCGAAATTTCACTGGTTTATTTAATTTGGTATCAGGTTACGTAAGTTTTATTATGGCCCGTATTAGTTGTTGTTAAAAGCAGTGCATGTTATTGTAGGACAAGAAAACTGGTGAACATTTTGAATTCAATACATTCAGTGAGCCATACGGGTAACGAGATACACCCAAAGACATTGTCCAAATTATTACACAAGGAATATTCTATTATGGTTGACTGTACATTAACTAATATCCGGGTAGGGGTAGCTTAGCACGCATATGAAATTCAATGAGCTAAGCCGAGTGGAGCCGAACGAAGCCGACATGAGCCGAACTTTGCCGAGTTGTACCGAAGTGTGCTATTAACTCCCTTTAGTTTTGTATGAGCGGATACTCCAAGTTTGGGACAAGAATGAAGTTTCAAAGGTAGCTTGTGAATAATTGATTTTGCGGGGCTGATTGTTTTGTCATGAAAATAAGGGTAAAATTGTTTGTTTGTCCGACAAAATTTGTGTAAAGCTTCAAATTGCATGGAAGAAAGTAAACACCCTGAGGACGTGGTAAATTGGTTACGCTATATTAAAAAAAAACGCCATATAACATCACGTTTGTACTTCCAGAAGGGTTAGGTGTACCTAATAGTACACCCACATTCAACCAGTGACCCTATTGCTATCAACGGGCACAAATCCAGGGTCCTTACCTACTACTAAGAAATTTCGTATATCAAAACTCAATAATACTATGAGCGGCTATTTCATAGATAATAGATAATTACATTTCGATAGCACTTCAGTACACTTGCGTCTAAACACAGGTAGTATTCGATAGCAACACCGTTCCGTTTTACGATACGTACAATAGATTCGTGATAGGGCTGCCAACAACAGATATTGTTGAATATATTATTATATTGTTTTGATTACTTTGAAAACACCCAGAGGAACTCGTGGCCACCTAATACAAGCCACTCAGGTAGATCTTCAGGTTAAGCTGCGCTTGCTCAAGTTGGTCCCTGGATGGGTGGCCACTCATTACATACCGAGTTACTTCCGTGCTTCACAAGTACAAGTAAGTTCGCACCAAGCCGGCAAGTAAGCCGGGACCAACGACTTGTTGGTCCCGGCTGTCATTTGTATATCTTTGATAGGTTACATACACTTGATGTCTGATCAGAAGCTTGTTTAGAATATGCATCCTTGGCATCAAAACAATTTTATGACGTTAAAATAGCTCGTGGAACCGTAAATTTGAAGCCTTGTGCATTCGCCAACCGCCGCTTATGCCGTAAAGGCTAAAAAGCCGTTACAGCTTCATGAATTGTGTACCTCCTCTCCCGCTCCCTGGCGAATGCTCCAAGGACTTCCCTATCCAACCCATTTGTACCACTTCACTTAAATCACCCACCTAGACAGGAGTTGCCATGGCAGACCTGGAAGTCGAAGCAAGGATTCAGGCGGAGATTCATAGATGACTCTGCCCTGGAGTGTAAATGTGGTGTTGCCCCATAAACTATAGGGCACTTGATTTCGTGTCCTGCCTCTCCTGTTGTTTGCACATCACAGGAGCTGATGGAGGATATAGTATGCTAAGAAGAGAAAAAGACCAAACCGCCCTGACCCGTGTACTGGATCAAGATCTACTCCCTCTCACAGAGAAGAGGCCTTGTTCCACATCCACTATACCGCCCACTATTGCCGAGATATCGATCTATCATCATCATCATCATCCTAACTGGATGCACCCTAATACCAGTATTGTATATGGAGCGGCTGCCTATTTGATCTCCCCAACTCAGTAAGTACTGGCTCATCCAAAAGGTTTTTTTTTGAGATTGGAATATTATCAAATGACTCCTCCCGCTCTGGGTAAAGCTATTTGATTATTTTCTACTGACTAAAAACCACCCTTTATGTGAAGGCCGCGGTATCTCTTACAACAGCCCGCATCCCCGACAGAATACAAAACCCCTTGGTAAGACTCTAGAGCAACGTTCATGAAACTGAATACCAGTAATTATATGGAGAGACTGTCAGTCTATCATCATCCCTCACAAAACAGAGACATCCGTAAAATTGAGCATTCTCTTAACTGATAAAAATCTGCATTGTCGGGAAGTTAGTGCCGTCGGGACGCTAATGCCGTGCGCGCGGTGACGTCGCGGAATTCTAAGTGAGGGACGAGAAAACATTTCGAGGAGGTCAGAGTTTCCATTGGTGTTACCGGGTTCTGCGTATTTCAGTTGTTGTTTTTTTTTGTTATAATTGTAATGGTAATTTCTCGTCGGGCTGCTCTTTGTTCGAAAGAGATACTGTGGCCTCGGCACAAGGTCTAAGAAGGAAAATGGGTGGCTTTTAGTCAGTAGAAGTCTGACACTCCTTTTCGCTCTGCCCAAGATGGGGAAATCGTCAAATAACCCCTTATTTGATGATTGCCCACGCCAATAAAAAATGTTGGCTAGCCCCGTTGGGAATATGGGTTGTTTGAAAGAGATACCGCGGCCTAGACACAAAGGACTAAGAAGAAACATGGCTGGTTTTTAGTCAATAGAAGTATGCCACTCCCTACCACTCTGCACTATAGCGGAGTAGTCATTTGATGATTTCCCAAATTCCAAAAAAGGAAAGGCTTGACCTTTAAGGTGGAAGCTCACATCTGGCCCGCGAAATTCTAATTTTCTTACGTTTTTGGCAATTTGCAGGCCAGTGCTTGGTTGTATGTTTATGAAAATTTGATTTGCGACTGTAAGACGTATGAAGTTACCGAATTATAACCATCAAAATTATCAATACAACCCTCCAAGTTCATTTTCATGTCAAGATTGATTTTTGCATGTAAAAGTCATTCTTTAGTAATTTAGTCGTCGTTCTTTAGTAGTTAGTAATTTTGATGGTTATAATTCGGTAATTTCATACGTCTTACAGTCGCAAATCAAATTTTCATAAACATACAACCAAGCACTGGCCTGCAAATTGCCAAAAACGTAAGAAAATTAGAATTTCGCGGGCCAGATGTGAGCTTCCACCTTAAACTAATTACTTTACAACATGAGTCAGCTAGAATGTACAGACAAGTATAGAATATCAAGTTACAATAATAAGTCTTTCTTTAATAGATTTGTATCTTTTCGCTAAAGCATGAGGATCAAGGTTGATTGGGAAAATTTTACAGTTTGAAGTGTTGTACATCTTTATTACCTACGCAACGGTTGTGATATTGCAAACTCCACATCATCAGCACTTGGCAACTCACACACAATCAAAATAATGCATGCCTATTTAAACACGCACCGTTGTATTGAAATTTTTACAGTTCATAATATTCAATCTAAATGAGCGTTCCTAAGAATGACGCTAATTTAGATATTTATGTTAATATAATTAAGATATTTGTATGACCTACAGATAGTTATTCCGGGTCTGGGTATTTGTGTATGTGAGTTTAAATGTTTGTGAACGCACCCACGATACAGGAGAAATTCCTAGTGTGGGCACAGATTACTACAGATACTTCACTCAGTAGAAAATTTCCAATACCTATTACGATAATTGCCTACTCCCTCGCGTCAACAACCACTGTATGCTAAAATGCGCCTTAATGCTCAAGCGTACAGCAGTGATTGCTTCGCACCGCGCGATTCCACAGTAATCGCAGGGCTGCCTCTTCGATAAAATTAAATTAACATAACTTTTTTATCTATGTTATTGAGAACTGTGAATATGTTCTGACTTTTATGTGGCAGTTTAAAATTTTATCATTTATAAAATATTTAACCAACTTAAAAAAAAGGAGGTGACTGACATACAGGCCAAACTGAGATGTTTGACTTTGCAATGTTTTATGAACATTATTGCAGTTGTTAGTTTAGCAGTTTATATTCGAATGTTTTCTTTCGAAGAGTGCATCTTCTGTACTTTGTACTATTAATTATTCTGTGGTATAACGTTTCTATGTAACAAAATTATGTAAATCTGTGTCTGAAAGGCAAGCTAATGCTTAGTATATACCTATTAAACTGTCAAATTCTAAGTGGAGACCGGTGTCCGCACACCTACTGTCTTTTAATTATGTCTCTAATGACGGTATGTGAATGGAAAAAAATGTAAACGACAAAAACTAGTAATAATTTATCACTTACCTTTCTTCATTGACAGGTAAATGGAAAAATGTTAGGTGTTTATCCCTTCTTTTGCTTGATTTACACCCATCTACAGCACATAAGGCACCACACGGCATCGTAATACGCGTACGAACGAACGCGCTTCGCTTGCGAAAACCGCACTGAATTTGATCCGCCGGCGGACCGAGACCGCTCGGCTGGGCGGTAGGCACTTATAGCGTGCAAGTAGGTACATGGAGTGACGGAGGCCTGGTGTGGGGCAACGTTTTTTTTTTTAAAAAAAAAATCACTGCAACTCCTGTAAGCTGGAATCAACAGTGGCGACTATTAGAAAAGCGCCGAGATAATGAAGCTCGACGAAGTCCCAGGGAAATAATTTGACTGTCTTGGATCCCGCAACGAATAGCGGAGTAGGAAAAACAGAAATTTCCACTTGTAATAACAACTGGGACCAACAGTGTAACGTGCTATCCGAGACACGGAGGAAACTCGGTATGTATTGGGTACTCAATACATACCGAGTTGGTCACTGGATGGGTACCCATCCAGTGACCAACCTAGGCAAGCGCGGCTTAACCTAAAGATCGACGCGAGTGGCAGTTATTATTAAACCACGAGCTTCTCAATCTAATTAATTTCAAGAGTAGTATAATATTTTTTGACAGATGACAAAGTCGTGCTTGTTTTGATCCGGGAGGTTGACGTTGCATTTGTTCTACCTCCTCATGAAAAATAAACATTTATATCCAAAAACTTCTGTAGATAAGATACGACAGTAAAATTCTTCCTACCCTCACATGCGGAACCTTAAACCATCTATTTTTTCCGGGGCTCGTTCCAGAGGCTCGTTTAATTTGCTGAATGATTTACTTGTGTTCGCAAAGGAAAGGAAAAATCGCCCGTTTATACTTTAGACTTCGATGTCGATCAATGAGGACGATTTTGCATTTTAAACAAGTTTCTTTTTACACCCTTGTTGAGCTTAAAGGAAAAGCTGGAATGCTGAGTTTACTTTGAATGATGGGTATATGTAAATAGTAAGGTCTTGATGGAATAAACGGACGCCAGTAGGAAGTTTTTAACCGACTTGCAAAAAAGGAGGAGGTTCTCAGTTCGATTAGTAATTATTATTTTTTAGTAAGTACAAAGTTACTTGTTTTTACAACATAACTAGTGCCTTATATAATGAGTGTACTCGCACTATAACCGAACCTTTATACACTTGTTATATAAAGCTATGTCTATGGCGGGAGGGTAGTACCACAAATATTGTCATGTCTCGATGGTCTCGTGGTCGCAAGCACGACTCCTGAGCGTGGGGTCCTGGTTTCGATTTCCGATTTCCGATTTATCTATTAGAAATTTCTCAGTAGTAGTTTTATAATTAGGGGCATGATACCCCCCATGCATCGAAAAGCACATCGAACTATGTAATATCATAACCCTTGGTAAGACTGGTTATCAGCCTTACAAACTACTGAAATTATAAAAGATCAATATTTCATAAAATCAATATTAAAAAAAAATAACATTTCTAAAACATCCTGAAACTGGTCTTAAAGCGTGTGCTAAGTTCGAACCATAATTTCGCACCAACTTGCAACATTTTCTAGAAAAATGCTCTCACAAGCAAAAATCAGCTAAACACACAATACACCTGAGCAGCTCAATTTGGAACAGCTTGTTCGACGGCTCAGACGGGCAGTCTTTTTGCAGCTAAAAGCACCTCGATTTCAGAGCAAGGAGTCACTGAGAAGATGCTTACAGAAGAATTACGGTACCAAAAACATAATTATAAAGCCTGCATAAAAAAATACACCTAACTGACTAACATTTAAGACTGAAATTCTAGTAGAATTTATCAATGCGTGAGCAATAATCTATGTATTTAAGTCTAACACAGTCCTACAGTATTTAGACTAGTGGAATTTCTGTATGAAGTTCTACAAGCTCGTAGCACGGAGTTGGCGGCACGTAGCGCTACGGCCCTCGTAGCCCCGTAGCCGCGTAGCCGCGTAGACGCTCTACGAGTAGTTTTCAATACAAATTGCTTTGAGTCGAGTCTGGTACAGAATTTGCGCTACATTGCGATGTAAAGTTTTATTTCTATGTTTTGAACGTTTGATTGTTGGATTAGTTCTGGTTTACTGTGGGGACAGAGAGAGTTGTGTTATTGTACTTAAACTGACATAAACTTTATGGTGGCCATTTTGTTGCTTTTATGGATTTTCAGCTCAAATAAATTGCCAATGTGGAGCCCCTCTGCAAAATATGCGTCATCTCCTGGCCTGCAACTTGCAGGATTCAATTAAAGCAAATGGTAGAGCTATGCAGATGGCTACATACAGACTGGTCTGGCGTAGTTAGAGTTCATCATCATCATCAGCCTATAATGTTCCCACTGCATGGTCTCAGGCCTCCTCTCTATGAGAGTGAATGGGCAATAATCCAAGACGCGGGCCCATTACGGGTTGGTAGATGTGACATGGTCTTCGAATTGTTCAGTTCTAAGCCTGTTTCCTCACGTTTTCTTTCACCGTTTTGAAAGCAGCGGTCATGAAATAAATTACACATAGTAAAACGCCTGCCTGGGTTCGAAACCACGACTTACTGATCGTAAAGCGTGACCGCCACCACTGAGTTTGACTTCATCGACACGTAAAGAAGAAGAAGAAGCTCCAATAAAAATAGCGCAATTGACAAAAAAAAAAATTATTCCGTCAGATAGATTTCCATAAAATAATGGACACATTTTTTTTCTTTTTGTACGTGAACCAAAAATGAAGACGATATTGTTCTTCGAAAACTCGTGTGACGTCACATCGCACTACATTTTTTCCACGTAGTGATGTCAAAAGCTCGCACTCACGATCTTTGACGCCTTTTATCTTTGTAAATTTTTATTCAATCAAAATCAAAAAATCAAAATCAAAATATTTTTATTTCACATAGGCCTACATGGGCACTTATAAAACGTCGGTAAAAAGGGGCACGGTTCGGTGCATTGGTCGATTCCTAAGGAGAAGAACCGGCAAGAAACTCCAAAGGTTACTATTTTAATCTTTTAAAATCGTTTGGGTTAACAATAAGGTATAATACACACATGAAGATAATGCAGATTAATGTCTGAGATGGTCTTTTGAAGAAAGCACCACACAGATTTGAGTGTTTTCAGTTATCGTGGAGCTCGACTTATAACTCAAGGAGCTCAACGTCACGACGAACAATACCAAAGAAAGGACATTTGGGTGGGTCACTTAAAGTAATCAAACTGCCAGACAATCGTTAAAATTTAAGAGAGACCCACATGGTCCTCACATTCACAATATGAATTTTTGAATTATACAATGTTTTTCGATAATCTAACTGACGTACTAAACGGAATCATATTATTTTTACGCAGGACACATCCCGATTCAAGAGATATGATATATTTATTTAGCGTCTTTTTAATGTTTTTAGGGAGCTCGAATGTCCTGCAATAAATCATTTTAACTGTATACCGCTCATTTACCCAAAAACAGGGCAAAATCAATTCGGGACTGCAACAAGACGGATGGCGGGTGGTTGGGTAACAAACACCATATAAAGCCCTCATCCATCGCACCCATGAACCAATACACTCCCACGATGTGATAAATTATTACTATCGCGCGGGTAAACGAATATCCGCCACGGTTTCTTTTGTCTCGTTCGATGATTTCTGGTATTTTGGTAGTAACATCATGAGTTTGTGTGATTTGAGGACCATGTGGGTCTTTCTTAAATTTTAACGATTGTCTGGCAGTTTGAGTGCTATAAGTGACCAGCGGCGGTGGCCCAGTAGCAGCGGTGGCCCAGTGGTGTCGGCCCCGACTTACGAACAGTAAGTCGTGGGTTCGAATCCAGGCAGGCGCAATTCTTTGTGTAATTTATTTCATCGCCGCTGCTCTCAAAACGGTGAAGGAAAACATCGTGAGGAAACCGGCATGTCTTAGAATCAAAAAATTCGAAGACATGTGACATCTACCAACCCGCACTGGGCCCGCGTGGTGGATTATAGCCCATCCCTCTCCTAGAGAGGAGGCCTGAGTCCCTACAGTGGGAACATAATAGGCTGATGATGATGAAGTGACCCACCCAAATGTCCTTTCTTTGGTATTGTTCGTGGTGACGTTGAGCTCCTTGAGTTATAAGTCGAGCTCCACGATAACTGACAAATGCTTGCACTGACTGGACGGGTCCACTCAAATCTGTGCGGTGCTTTCTTCAAAAGACCATCTCAGACATTAATCTGCATGATCTTCATGTGTGTATTATACCTTATTGTTAACCCAAACGATTTTAAAAGATTAAAAGAGTAACCTTTGGAGTTTCTTGCCGGTTCTTCTCCTTAGGAATCGACCAATGCACCGAACCGTGCCCCTTTTTACCGACGTTTTATAAGTGCCCATGTAGGCCTATGTGAAATAAAAATATTTTGATTTTGAGTTTTATCCCCACGAAAGATTATGTGAAGCTATTTAATAGTATATTCAATTTGTCCGGTTTGTTTATACAGGGTGTAAATTAACCCTTCACACATCCTTGAACCAAGCGTTCTGTACATCAAACTAAGTAACCCTACTCAAAATTTTTTGCTGGGAAAGGGATTTTTTTTTGGGGTCAAAAATCACATTTTACGGTAAAACTCAATGTTGCACTCTTGAAACACGGTGCTTTGAATATTAAAGGGGCCATGGAAGTAATTTAAGTACAGTTTTAACCTGAAAAACTGGTATTTACAAAAACAGGACAGGTGTGAAAAATTTGGTCCCCCAATATCTCCGTAACTAGGGGTTCCCAGGTATGGTCTAGAACAAAAAAATATCGCAGTGGTGGGGAGAATAAGTGCTCTTCATTTGCGTTAAGGGTACTTTTACACCCTTTATTAAAGTCTCATTTGAGAAGGCAAGCTTATTGCAACCAAATCGTACACAAATCCAGACTGCGCAGTACTGTGTCCTGGTGGAAAAATACAATAACACTGTCTGAAGTTGGAATCGAACCCATAAAAAAAGCCATTCTCATGCAGTCTACTGGACCTATAATGTGCAATTTTAGAAATTTTGATAGCATCACACCTGAAATTCCCGCAGGGTAAAACAGAGGTGTAACTAATAGTGCACTCACATTTAGCCAGTTATGTTAACACTAGCTGTTGCCAGCGGTTTCACCCGCTACAAGTCGAAAATTATCCCACGGGAGGATAAAATAGGGATAAAAACTATCCTATATGTTAATCTAGGTTATAAACTATCTGTGTATCAAATTGTATTCAAATCCGTTTAGCAGTTTTTCCGTGAAGAAGTAACAAACATACACACTCACAAACTTTCGCCTTTATATTATTATAGTGTGATTATAGGGGGCGACCCTATTTGTACTTAAATTTTGATGTGTCGTCATAACTTTCCTCGAAATAAAATTACAAGTAACCATAAGTTTAAACACACATTCGAGCACAAAAACCATGACCCATCTGCAACAGCCAGGATAGGAAGCATGCACAAACGAATACCTTGCACCCGTCACTTTGTCAGCAATCCGCATCGGTGTGCAGGGATGCTTTGAAGAATTCCAATCGGACCGGGCTTGAAGTTTCATTTCCTGTAAAATGGATGACAACAGGGTTCCAACTATAGAAGATTCTGGCTAAAGAAAGTATTCTAACTGCCGCACTCAGTATCTCTAAGTACGGCAGTAAGTTATAAAGATTCTGAAGTTTTAATCTGATTGATAATACATGACCATAGATGCGGGTAATTTAGTAACATTAAAACGGCAGGTTGGTGTTCTATGGGGGAGGAGGCCAGCAATGGTAAAACAGAACATAGCATAACATCACGCTTGTAATCCCCGAAAGGTTAAACAGAGATGTACCTATCAGTACAAGCACATTTCGCTAGTTATCTTAAAGTAGCTTCCTAGTACATGGGGTACTAGGGAGCCTGCCTCTTGCCATCAACCGGACACAGATCCAGACTCCGTGAAATAAAATATAATATGTTATGTTATGTACAAAATGTGAATGGACATGATCGACAGGGTCCATGATTGTTACTTTCAAAAAAATGTTTACCACCAAAGCCTACATTGTGGAATGCATTAAAGAATTGAGTATCTGTTATAAAACTTTTTATATATATTTTTTTTGCCTTAATAAAACCGACCTCAACAAAAAATAATACACATAGTGAAAAATAAAATTAAGAGGAAAAATCCGTTTCTGAAGTCGGTGACTTTTGTTTGTTAGATTCCATTTTTTTGCCACCGAGTTCAGGAACAGATTTTTCCTCCAAAGTTTATTTTTACCTTTTTGTGTTTTATTTGTTGTTGAAGTCGGTTTTTTTTTTCACTTTTTAGTGGTTCACATGTGCTTATACCTTCACAGCGTACCGGCGTGATGTTATGTTATGAACTGATGAAAACAGTAGACAGACATAGAAATTTCAGCAATCCCAGTCCATTTGCTATCATTTATTGAGGAGCTCCGTTGACTATCTCCGAAGTTCTTCATCACATCTTCACCAAATTGAAATGGGACCACTCCGAGAAAGTACTCTTCCGAAAACTACTCAAATCATTTCAAGTAAGCCCATAAAATTTGAAGAATTATCTCTATTTCTCCAGGATTCCATCTTCAGATCCTGACTTGATGATCATGGGACAACCCTTTCAAACAAAAAAAAAATCGGTCCAGCCATCTTCGAGTAATCGGGGAACAGACATAAGAAGTTAAAGAAAAAAAAGATCACCGACGAATTGATAACCTTTTTGCAAAATGCAATCTTTTTGCAAAGGGCGACATCCATCCAACAAGATGAATGTAACATGTCTATGACTTTCAGGTTTTAGAACAGGCGGGTTTCCTCACGATGTTTTACTTTCACGGAACCCCTAGAACAGGGATGGCGAACCTTTTTGGATCAACGTGGAATTTTTTCTAAAGCAATTTTTATTAAGACCTTGCACGTGCCGTCCAATAATATTGCGTAATCTCTATTGGCAGATAATTAAATTAATTAAATATTTACAACTAATACCCTATATTGTAATATTTGTTTCAATTCTACGTGTAATTCAAATTAGAATAACATTAGTGTATCTTCTCTTGTTGCTGATTAGATATGACTAACTTAAATGTGTAGTGTACGGGTTGTAAGAGGTTACTTTTAGTAGATTGCATGTTGAACTGCGGGTCTAAAATGGCCGCTTTATCAGAATCCACGCAGAATCTTAGTATGAATCACGTTAAAAATTTCAAATTCTTAAAATTGACTTAATTTGTCTATAACCATAAAGTCCATTTTAAGAATTTTAAATTTTTAACATGATTATTATTACGATTCTGCTAAAGCGGCCATTTTAGACACCCTGGACTCCTCTACCAAACGGTTTCTAATCGAATCTTACGTTATTCATCTCTGAAAATAATTACTAGTAGGTACAGATGACAATATGGTTTAAAAAATACGGTGGTGTGCCTAAAATATTGTGTATTGTGCCATGCGCCACGCGTGCCACTGGTTCACCATCCCTGCCTAAATGTTTAAAAATAATCTTTGGCCCATGGATCATCATAATCAGCCTATCAATGTTCCCACTGCTGTGACACAGGCCTGCTCTCTTTGAGAGGGAATGGGCTATAATCTACCACGCGGGCCAGTGCGGAGAGGTAGATGTCAGAAGTCTTCGAATTTTTTGTTCTAGGGCATGCCGGTTTCCTGTCGGGGCCGCGGGTAGTCCAACGGTTATCGCGGCCTCGACATAGAGGGCGAAGAAGGAACATGGGTGGTTTTTAGTCAGTAGAAGTCTGACAATCCCTTTCGCTCTGCCCAAGAGCGGGAGGGGTTATTCGATGATTTTACACCCACCAAAAAAAAAAAGGGCATGCCGGTTTCCTCACGATGTTTTCCTTCACCGTTTTGTGAGTAGTGGTGATGAAATAAATTACACAACGTAATGCGCCTGCCTGGATTTGAACCCACGACTTACTGTTCGTAAGTCGGGGCCGCCACCACTGGGCCACCACTGTTCGCCATAGATACTAAACATGATATCAAACCCTGGCCAACCCCACTATCAAACACCCGCTATATCAAGTATCTATTTGAACATAAACCGTTTATCGCCGGCTATCGCTCGGACAATGGCGGCCGGGGGGAGGTTCGGGTGTGTGCGGGGGTGCGGGTGACATCCGCTTCCGACGGAACCGGAAATGGCTGATATGTGACTTTGTTTTGCGCCGTTTGTTGAGCTTCCCTTATTTACCGTTAGTAATAGCTGTTAATATATTTTGAAATATCGTTAGATTTTTGTTAGGAGACAGGATATGACATAATGCTCTAGTGGCTAACATGTTATGTTATGAGTATGTTGTTTAAGTAATGAATATTTTAGGACAAGCAATGGGAATATATGGCGGTATGATTGGCGCAGTGGCTGAGCGATTGGACTGCTTCGCTGAGTGTCGCGGGATCGATCCCCACACGGGACAAATTTATTTTTTATGGCCTACAGTTAGTTGTTTCGGGTCTGGGTGTGTATGTGTATGTGAGTTTAAATGTTTGTAAGCGCACCAAAACTGGTAGGCAGACCGGTAAGATTGGTTGAAGACTGGTTACCTTTCGTGTCACTGACTACCTGTAACGACTGCCAATGACCTACAATTGACAGCCGGGAACAATGGCTTAACGTGCTTTACGATGCACGGAAGAAACTCGGTATGTAATGTGTGGTCACCCATCCACATACTAACCTAGGCAATGAGGAGATTGATCTCAGCGGTTATTATTATCTAGCAAGGAGCTAAGCTGGCTAAAATTAGCATTGGATTTTTTTATTCATGTTTACGCTAGCAACCCTACGCTCCAGCTAGCAACCCTAACGGTGGGGGACCATCATTTTATCACATCATCTTCAAGACTTCTCATTGGTTCAAAATGACGTGATATCTGTCGGCAGCCAATGAAAGGCCCACAATTTCGTCGTCGTCATCGCCATCTTTTCATTTTCCAAAACCGTTATATACGCTATTGTTCCCGAACCCAACGCACCTCGAATTTTGTAAAGCAAATGAAATAAATCAAAGTTCAATCTTAAAGAAGTCGCAAATTATTTATACGCCTCAAGACCTCACAAACATCTTGATCCATTCGAGCCGGAGCAACGATAAAAGCGCCAGAAAACGAACCAGCAGTCCAGCAGACCAGCACAGCAATGCCCGTTGGAGGTACGGTCAGCCATCCTGTCTAATTCCCCTGTGACTCCATTTCCACTGTGTAATACCGTGCTATGTTGTAATCATTTCAGTGAGAACTTGTGTGTCTGATTCGTGTCGTGCCAACTACTCCGCAATCTGCGACATCATCAGCATCCTATTTTAACCGTGAGTACTCCATCTTCCTATTGCCTACCAAAATGAGCAATTCTGAAGTTCCCCTAGTGAAAATAAGCGACCCTAATCCCGTCTTGGCTAGCAAATCTCGCGATAAATCCCCTATACCTAGTGTTTATAATGACAAAGTCTTAAGGGATCTAGTAAAAAAACGGGGTATAGTAAAGGGAAGGTTTACGAGATTTATTAATTACATACATAGTCTTGTAAATGAAGATCTTTCTAATCAAGACCGCATAGATTTAAAATTAAGGATTCAAGGGGCAAGTAATTTATTCGATGAATTCAACAATATTCAAACTCAGCTCGAGGAATCGGTTTCTGAAGCACTGGTAGACGAGGAACTAACTAAACGGGAGCAGTTTGAGGACAACTATTATACCATAATGTCGCAAGCGGAATGCATTTTGAATAAAAAAAATAGCCCTGCAGACTGTTCTACTAAGTGTGCTCACAAGTCACGAACAATTAAACTCCCTACTATTGCTATGCCCACATTTGACGGCTCATACGAGCAATGGTCACAGTTCAGGGATTCTTTTCTCGCATTGGTGCATAATTCCAGTGAACTGACAAACATAGAAAAGTATCACTATTTAAAATCATCGCTAAAAGGCAGCGCGGAGATAGTTATAAGTTCAATAGAATTCTCTAGTGACAATTATTCGGTTGCATGGGAATTGCTTCTCAATCGATACAATAACAATAGATTGTTGGTGCATAGTCATGTGAAATCCCTATTTACGATGTCAAATATAACCAAGGAATCATCAACTTCAATTAAAAACCTAATAGACACCGTACTTAAAAACTTACGCGCATTACAAGTTCTCGGTGAACCTATAGACTCGTGGGATACCTTGGTTATATACATGGTAGTGTCTAAGTTAGATCAAACTACAGAGCGTGAATGGGAACAACACAAAGGCACATTATTTTCCGCAAATGGTGAACCTAACAAACGTATAAAGGTGTCTGATTTGTTAAAGTTTCTCAAAGATCGAGCTGACATGCTGGAAACATTGCAAGTTTCGCATAACAAAAGCAGTTATGTTACTCACACCGATAATAGAAAACACAATTCGCACAATAATAAAGTTCACTGCAACGTTTCCAGCAATAAGCCACAAGAACGGAACGGTACGGTCACTACGCGCCTATGTTATTTATGTAACGCTAATCACCCGTTATATTCGTGTCAGAAGTTTATAGATTATGACTTAGAATCAAAACTTAAGTTCATTAACGACAAAAAACTGTGTATTAATTGTTTACGTGCCGGTCATAACTTGGATAACTGTAGGTTTGGGCCGTGTAGAATGTGTAACAAAAAACACAACTCATTAGTGCATTCCGATAATCATTCCAATTCGCAGGAGATAGTTTCACTTTACACGTCTCGCGCGAGTGAGGTGTCGACTGCGGCGGCCACCGCATCTACGGGTGCGGTGCCCCCTCCAGTGGCATCTGACCTGCGCGAGCCCACCTCTTCCTTATCTTCGCATACACCTACAATACAAGCGAATAAGGCACACATAAACATGCAAAGCACTCAATCAGCTGTTGTAAAACCAGTTTTGTTGTCAACCGCGCTAATCGAGATAGCCGATAGTTTAAATAATTATCACGTCGTTCGTGCGATCCTTGATTCTGGTAGTGAGCGATGTTTTATTACAAAAAAATTATGCGATCAATTACAAGCACCAGTTATACAGTCCACTCAAGAGGTAAGAGGTGTCGGCAATTCGATCACACAATCTACGCAACTATGTGATGTTGAGATTAAGTCACGCACCTGTAATTTCCTTACGCATTTACAATGTTTTGTTTTACCTAACATTACATCGGCGTTGCCTGCAATGCCAATCAAATTTACGCATTTTAATATTCCCAAACATTATCAGTTAGCTGACCCGCAGTTTTTCGAATCTCAGAATATTGATATTTTGATAGGCGCTGATAAGTTTTGGGATTTAATGAATAATAAGAAGATTAAATTACCTAGTGGGCCATTTTTATTAGATACAAAACTGGGCTGGATAGTTTCTGGACCTATTTGTTCTACTTCGCATGATAGGTACATTCAGTGTAATTTTAATCAGTCGATTGATGCGCAATTACGGCAGTTCTGGGAGCTTGAAGAGGTGTCTGTGTGTCGGGATACGCGCACTGATGAGGAGCGTGCTTGCGAGGAACATTTCGTCAACAATACTACGCGTAATAGTGACGGAAGGTTCTGCGTACGCATACCTTTTAAAAAATCGCCCGATACATTAGGTGAAACATACTCTTTAGCAGAACGTCGGTTTCTAGCCCTTGAAAAGCGTTTATTACGCAATAATGATTATAGAACGCTTTATAGGGACTTTATTCACGAGTATATTAGCCTAGGTCATATGAGTCGCGTGGACAACTATGGCACGCCTCATTATATTTTACCTCATCACGGTGTATTCCGTGAACACAGCACCACGACTAAGTTACGCGTGGTATTTGACGCTAGTGCAGCGTCTAGTAACAACATTTCGCTTAATGAATTGCAGATGGTAGGTTCGCCGATACAGGGTGATCTTTTTAGCATCTTATTACGATTTAGGCAACATAAATATACAGCCTGCGCCGACATTGAAAAGATGTACAGGCAGTGCCTGACTCATGAAGATCAGCGTGACCTTCAATTAATCTTGTGGCGTGACGAACCGTCTGAACCTATTAGTGTTTATAGACTCAAAACTGTAACCTACGGAACTGCGTCGGCGCCATTCTTAAGTTGCAGGTGTCTAAAACAGTTAGCGATCGATTGCGCAGATAGTGACGTCAGCAGAATTATAAAAGAGGATTTTTTTGTTGACGATTTAATTACGTCAAATAATTGTAAAAATAAATTATTGGAGGATTGTCGAAATGTAAATAAAGTTCTAAGTTCCGGATGTTTTCCGTTACGTAAATGGATTTTTAATTTTAAGTTAGATAACACGGAAAACAACTTACCTGAAATAAGTAAGCAATTAACATTAGGCGAAAATGTTAACGCAAAAATATTAGGTTTAGGTTGGTTTAACTTTAGTGACGAATTTCATTTTAGTACGCAATTTAAAAATAATAACGATAAGATCACTAAACGTTATATCATGTCAAACGTCGCGCAAATATTTGACCCTTTAGGGTTACTAAGTCCAATGATTATGTCAGCTAAAATACTATTGCAAGGGCTATGGTTGTTGAAAATAGATTGGGATGACGAACTTCCTTCTGACGTCATACAAACGTGGAATAGGTTTTGTAGTTCGTTAGATATTCTCAACCATGTACGCGTACCACGACATGTCGTAGGCAGTGACCCTGAACGAGTGGAGTTGCATATTTTTTCGGATGCGTCGGAATCTGCATATGGGTCATGTATTTATGTGCGCACAGTTAATCGTGACTCATCGATCACTGTTAGATTATACTGTTCTAAGGGTAAGGTTGCGCCGCTTAAACCGATAAGTATTCCGAAGCTAGAATTGTGCGGGGCATTACTAAGCGCTAGGTTATATAACAAAGTACGTGAGTCCATTAACTGTCAGGTTGATTCTGTAATATTTTGGTGCGACTCAACTATTGTGTTGGGTTGGTTACGTATGTCACCCAACCAATTAAAAACATTTGTGCAAAATCGTACGGCTGAAATTCATGAAATCGCAAAAGACCTTCCGTGGTGTCATGTAAGTGGTAAGGAGAACCCTGCGGACCTTGTGTCACGAGGCGTTAGCTTGGACGATCTTCAATCTTCCACACTCTGGTGGCAGGGACCTTCCTTCTTTCACGATCCAAAATTTTGTTCGAGTCAGGCAATATCAGAAAGGATCCATGCATTACGGACAGATGATTTACCGGAAATAAAGTCAAAGGTGGTGCACTCATTACTCACAGCGAGTGTGACCTCATTATTCCCGTTCGATAGATTTTCTCAATTTAACCGTATGAAGCGCACGTGTGCATACATCCTACGCTTTATTTATAATACACGTAATCCACATAATGTTCGCCGTGGACCTCTTGCTGTTGATGAGCTGAGGGAAGCAAATTTAACACTCATAAGACTGTCTCAGCAAGAGTCTTTTCCAAACGAATATAAATTATTAAAAAATAATAGTTATCTAAAATCGAAACATAATCTAAGTAAACTTAATCTATTTATGGATAGCAATAAAATAATACGAGTTGGCGGAAGAATTGAATACTCACCTAGCTTTAGTTTTGATAAAAGGCATCCTAGTTTAATTACGTCTAAACATAGGTTTTCAATATTATTATTTCGATATGAACACATACAGCTACAGCACGCTGGACCGCAGTCATTGTTGTATAACATGCGTGAGTCATACTGGCCGCTAGGGGGAAGGGACCTGGCTAGGCGCACCGTACACACTTGCGTTATCTGTACCAGAATGAGAGGCAAAACCCTGTCGCCGATTATGGGAAATTTACCTAAGGAAAGAATAACTCCAACTTTTCCTTTCTTACGATGCGGAGTAGACTACGCTGGGCCTATTTTTACTTTAAATCGCAAAGGCAGAGGCTCAAGGTTAGTGAAGGGTTACATATGTTTATTCGTTTGTCTCGTGACTCGTGCGGTGCACTTAGAACTAGTGAGTGACCTGTCCAGTGATGCTTATCTTCTAGCGCTAAAGAGACTGATTTCCCGACGCGGTAAACCCGCTGAGATTATGTCGGACAATGGTAGAAATTTTGTAGGTGTAGCCAATGAATTTTCAAGATTTTTATCTACTTGTTCCCCTGTTATTATTGATTATGCGACTAGCCAAGATATAAAATTTACTTTCATCCCCCCTTATGCGCCTCATTTTGGTGGGTTATGGGAGGCTGGAGTAAAATCATGCAAGCATCACTTGCTACGAGTGGTTGGTAATGCTCACCTTACATTTGAGGAATTTAGTACAGTATTATCACAGGTCGAAGCCATCCTTAATTCCCGACCTATGAGTCCCATGTCTACCGATCCCAATGACTTCATTCCTTTGTCTCCTGCCCATTTCCTGGTTGGTCGTCTCCTCACAGCACCGGCGGCATCTACAGAGCTGCTTGATGTTCCTGTTCATCGATTAACACGCTACGAGAGACTCGAACAGATGCGACAACACTTCTGGAACCGCTGGAGCAAGGAATACATCTCAGAGATGCAGGTCAGGAATAAATGGAAGGAAAATACAACTGATCTTCAACCTAATACATTGGTCGTCATTAAAGAAGATCACACACCGCCATTAAAATGGAATTTGGGACGAATCATTTCCATAAGACCAGGGAAGGATGGAGTTGCCAGGGTAGCTGATATACAGACTGCATCAGGAGTTATCAGACGCGCATTCCCACGCATCTGTCCGCTGTTTATTGAAGAGTAACTGTTGGACGCCAGTGCTTCCAAGGCCGGGGGCATGTTTACGCTAGCAACCCTACGCTCCAGCTAGCAACCCTAACGGTGGGGGACCATCATTTTATCACATCATCTTCAAGACTTCTCATTGGTTCAAAATGACGTGATATCTGTCGGCAGCCAATGAAAGGCCCACAATTTCGTCGTCGTCATCGCCATCTTTTCATTTTCCAAAACCGTTATATACGCTATTGTTCCCGAACCCAACGCACCTCGAATTTTGTAAAGCAAATGAAATAAATCAAAGTTCAATCTTAAAGAAGTCGCAAATTATTTATACGCCTCAAGACCTCACAAACAATTCAAATTTATACTTTTATTTGAACAAACAAATAAATCTCCATGAAATCGTAACACCATTCAAATAAATTATTATTATTTATTCATTATTTAATAAAAAAAATAAGTTTAAGAACTAAAACCCGACTACGAATGAAAACACAGACTCATGAAAACGTGGTCTTAAAAGTATTGAACAAGAAAAATCGTCTATTATGTGGATAATTTGATAATTATTATAGAGGACAGCCGTAGTCATTTGAAACCAAACATGTTATGATAATCTCAATTTATTTTTTTTCGAGCTAAGAATTTGTCATTTAAATTCCGTCATAAAAAGAATTGTTAAAATTTATATAGCCTATGTCACCCGGGCTACTCTTACAAATCTATTGACACCTCATTTATTAAAATACGTTCAGCAGTCTAGGCGCTATGGTGGAACATACAAACATACATACGTAGACTGCCAAAATCATTACCCTTCCTTTCGGCTTCGCCGTATTCTTCTGACCTAAACAAAAGGTTGTTTGTATTTGAATAAAACAGTAAACATTACAATGATATTTATCAACCTAACTTCATTCAAACTAATAATTTTAATGTCCAGCAATACCTATGAATTTTACAAATTAATCTCTAGTCTCATAACGCAATATTATTTAATTCATTAAACGATTCAGTAATTTAATATAAACAAAACTATCATCTTTTATACAATTTATGTGTCGTTTTATAATTTAACTCGTTAATTTATATTGCAGATGATTAAATCTACGTTATGAATACAAATATAATAATAATACCAGCCCATTATTGTCCCAACATTGGTCAAAGATCTTTTCATACAATACAAATATAGAATTCATTAATTCACTGACACACTCTGCACAGCGTAAACAGCTTAGTTTTTTTTTTAGCAAAAGTAAAGACTAGTAAAGTACTAGATAAGTTCCTAAATGTTGTCTCACTTCAATTCAAATGGGATTCTGCATAGTCAGCAGTTCGGTTTCACGAAGTGTAGGTCGACAACGGACGCGGGAGTAAAACTTATCAGTCACATTTTAGAATCTTGGGAGAAGTCCAAGGATGCCATTGGCATTTTCTGTGATCTCTCAAAAGTGTACGACTGCGTCGACCACATCACATTGATCCGTAAATTACACCACTACGGAATTCGTGGTCAGGCTGCTGATCTTGTCTGCCCTATTTATCGAACAGGCAGCAAAAAGTAAATGTTAATGGGGCGACGTCCTCCGGGTCCCTAGTCAAGATGGGCGTGCCCCAAGGTTCGATTCTCGGTTCCTTCCTCTTTCTTGTAATATTAATGATCTCCCATATATAAATGATGGCCAAATTCTCGGATATAGTTCTATTTGCTGATGATACTTCACTAATTTTTAAAATAGATAGGAAAGATACGGATGTCTTACTGGTCAACGAAAGTCTAAATGTTCTCTCGAAATGGTTTGCAGCTAACAATCTTTTACTGAATGCGAACAAAACAAAATGTCTAAAGTTCTCTTTACCAAATGTACCACAACGTGACCTAAATTTGACTCTTGACGGCAAAAAACTTGAAGTTATAGCGGAAACGGTATTCTTAGGGATTACTATCGATTCAAAATTGCAGTGGGGCACATAAGTTTGCACATAAGAACTCTTTCGGGTGGGTTAAGCTGCAGCTTAACGCAACAGCTGCATACGCAGTAAGGAAAATAAGGCAGTTAACTGATGTAGCCACAGCTAGGTTAGTATACTATGCTTATTTCCACAGTATTATGTCCTACGGCATTCTGCTGTGGGGATCGGCAGCGGACGTTGATTTAATTTTCATTTTACAGAAGAGGGCAGTCCGCGCGATCTATAAGATGGGCCCTCGCGAGTCTCTCAGAGAAAAATTTAAAGAGATTGATATCCTGACTCTGCCTTCACTTTATATCTTAGAGTGTATTTTGTATGTCCGCAAAAACCGAGGACTTTTCAAAACTAGAAGCGACTTCCATAATTTAAATACTCGCAGTAAACACGAAATAGTAATACCCAAATTCAGATTAACGAAAAGTAGCAAGTCTTTTCTTATAAACATTATACGCTTTTATAACAAGTTGCCTAAGTCAGTTATAGAACTGACCGATGGAAAGTTTAAAAACTACATTAAACGTGTCCTTATTCAAAAAGCATATTATAAAATCAAGGACCACGTCGAAGATAAAAAAGTTTGGTTTTAGCTTCTGCGCATGCGGCTTCCCTGGTAACTCTTAGCCGATACAAAGTTGTGGATGTCTCTAACTATTCTCAATTTTATTATTTATTTTTTCTCTTCCATTAATTACTCTCTTTTACAGTGGTTTTTAATCATCCAGACGCCCTTTGGTACGAATAGTTACAGCGCTGATATCAACATTTGTGCCTTACCTACATTACAAAAATTTGTTAACTGATATGATCAGTACTTTTTTATTTTTACATTGTTTATAATTATATAATTTTTCATTATTGATTTGTGTCTGTAGTAAATCTAAATAGAACTTACACCTTACTATTGTATTGAGTCTGGTTCTTCTAACCAACATAACAGACAGAATGTGTCGCTGGGAAGTTTGTTCCGTCACTTCTTCTTTCCAGCTAAAACACTAGGAAGTGCCGAAGGGTGGGCGTTTTGGGGGACTGTCTCTTGTAAATAAGTAGAGTAAAGTAAATTTTGAAGTTCGAAAAGTGCTGATTATCAGCCTAATTTGAATAAATGACTATTGATTTTGATTTTTAAAGCTGCGGGATGTTGTAAAAGATACCGCGGCCTTGACACATAGGGCTAAGGAGGAATATGGGTGGTTTTTAGTCAGTAGAAGTCTGACAATCCCTTTCGCTCTGCCCAAGAGCGGGAGGGGTTATTTGATGATGTCCCACCCCGCCAAAAATAAAAGGCACCAAAGTAAATTCTATTGTAAACTTTACTCAAAAATGTTTGATGATAGCCACATCAAACCTTGGCAACTTGACGTGCTTGACTATATTTTGTCTATTTTTTATTTTTTTTGGTGGGTGTAAAGTCATCGAATAAACCCCTTCCGCTTTTGGGCAGAGCGAAAGGGAGTGTCAGACTTCTACTAACTAAAAACCACCCATGTTCCTTCTTCGCCCTCTATGTCGAAGCCGCGATAACCTGTGGACAACCCGCGGCCCCGACGGGCGTCGGCCCTTTCGGGCCCCTCCCATGTTGCTGACATCTCTTTGAGGCGCGCGTGGAACACGAACACGCCGTCGACACGGCCTGTTTTCGTCGTGAGACGGACGGACGGCGAGTTAGCCCATCACTCACCGTCCACAAGCCCGCGTCTACGGTGGCCGGAGGTCATCGCGAGAACCCCGACGCCCGGAGCGCCTCCCGCGGCGGCTGGGACGAGAGGTTCTCTCCCTCTCGCGTTCCGCCTCCTCCTTCGCCAGCATCACTGCTTCGCAGAAGGAGGCGACGGCGTCCCATTCCTCCTCGCCCCGGACCATGGCTTGCACCAGGGCCGGGCGCGAGAGGTCGCCGCCGCCGATCGCCGCTACGACCATATTTTGTCTATAAAGCAGAAACTAAAGAAAGTGGCTACTCACCTACTACACAGAACAGAAAGACCTACTAAATACTAATCTCTTATGGAATTAGTTCTCATAACACATAAACTGAAACAAACTCATGCCGTCTATTTTCTTTCGAATCAAACGAAAACCAATGTAATTACAAGTTAGTTTTTGTAGCGCCGTTAATAAATTAATTATCTGCTACTAATAAAACTTTCATAGTCTGCACTACAGCCATGTTGTAAACTAGTTTACTATTAAACTATTTACTCTCCAGTCAGCTCGTAATTAACTTAGTTTTTGAACGATGCAATGGCATAAAAGTTCTACAATTTTATGAAAAACTGTAGGAACTATGACGAGGTTAATTTTTTATCTGATACTTTTTTTTTTGGTAAACAAATAAAATAAAAATAGCGTTTGATCAACTGGGCACAAACACGAGTTAATTGGTGCATATATATTTTTATACCGAAACTAGTTAAAGGACACTTGTTTAACCCCATAGGTGTCATCAGTGTGCTGATCATATCTGATTATTCCTGACATGGTAATGCAATAAATACCTCTTGGTCAAGGATAGTGTTGTAGGAAACTCGAGAATTTTAGTCTTTATTTTGAGACTTCAGTCGATTTTCAAGACTAGGACTCGTTAGTGACATGAGTCCCGAGTCCTTTGAGTCTTATAAGTCCTTTCGAGTCTTTTAAGTTCTTTGACCTAGACTGAGTCATGAACTTGATTTGATGTATTATAATAGGTAATACTGGGTGATGTTATATCGTCATCCATATTTATTAACTGACTGAAAATAAATCGAACAAGAAAAAATTTTAACAATTAAATTGCATTAAACGTTAATAACCTTTGAGTTCTTTTTGTTTTTTTTACAAAAGACTCAAAATTCTGAAAGACTTGAGCTCTAAAGTTTTATTATAAGACTCGAGTCTTAAAAAGTTGCTCTAGCTTTATTAAATAAGAGTCCAAGACTCGAGTTTCTTACAACACTGGTCAAGGACTTGGATGGGCATCCAAGGCAAGTAAAGTAAGATATGGGTACATCATTTGAGACAGCTTGGTTTTTGGGAGAGCAACACAAAGACTGTGATGACACTGTGTAACAGATTTCCATAGGTGGAATGGCAACAGCGTCTTTGCAGGAGATCTACCAACTGGATTGACTGAAGACTTTAAATAGACAGTTAATTAGGTCAAACAAGATGAGTTAGGAAGAGTTCAAAATTATGTGGTCCAGTGCAGATTGAGAGAGGCATATGTCTAAAAGAGAACTGTGCTATGCTACGTTGCTTATATGGTTGGTAGACGGGGCTGACCAGGCCTCACACCCTACCAAAAATACAAAAACTAAACACCGACGTCACTAAATGGCCATAAATTGCTTTCTGTGAACAGTAAATTGAATGCTTGACGCGCATAAATTATCTCCACATTGAGTGACGTCACATGCACATAGTTACCCTATGTCGGGGATAATAAATCAAGCTGTGTTATCTCTATAAAACTGTCTATAGGTACATCTGTTTTAAACTTGCCTGGGCGGGGTTGGTATGACAGCGGGCAGGAGCGTCATAAACGTAGGTATTTTTTTATATTTGTTAAGTATTCAAAGAGCGTCACCAAAGAGAAGACGAGAAAACCAGATTATATGACAACAAAAACAGACACCAGTTTAACCATCTACGGGATGATTTTCTTATGGTAACATGTAGTCTTCCTAACCGTTTTCGGTCACAACGGCCAATCTCAGCGGAGATTAACCATCGGCGCGGGAGATTTTATAACGCATTGTGCACAAGGGTGTGCGCATTCACAGATGTACTCTCTGTACCTTTTTCTCTTATAGTCTGAGAGTGATCAGGCGCAAGAACAACAGCTTAGCAACAAAGCATCTATGGTAACATAGAAAGCAATCTTACTACTGCGGCTTTTCATAGCGTTTGTGTGGATTTGCTGCCACGGGTTGAGGTTGCCTTACCTCCATTCTTTTCCCCGCTACCACTGCACCCCCACATTTAAAACCACTCTCACCCCGCTCACGTCCACATTCTGAGATAAAACGCAATATAACTTGCAACAGTACGGTTCTATTCAGATTAGTTCTAACAAGAGAATATTGAGTTCTTTGCTTCTACAGTTCTACCTTTATTGACGCTGTATGGACCTAACTACGTGACACGGTTTGTTATCTGTTGCAATGGACTTTTTATTGGTTTCAATTAGAAATTGTGGAGCTAATATGTCCAGAGAGACTAGGTTCGATCACAAACTCAGGTCAATTGGTTTCTGGGTTTTCAATTCAATAATGTTGACGAACAAAACTAGCAAATAGGGAAATAATAGCTGTGACATAATGGTTACTGTCTGACTTACAAGTTGTACTATCCATGTATGGCATGGCATGGTTAATAGTAAAATGTTTATTCAAGGTTAAATAGATAAGATGACACATATTGTAAACCAATTGCACAATAGCATAAATGGTAGGTTGGTGAACCATATCCCCCTGTACACTTTTAAGGACGATAAACCGTCTACATTTAGTAAGACAATTAGATTTTTACTAATATATTTTCGTAAAAAGCTACTTTACCGATATGCGGACCTTTATAGAAAACTAGCGTGGGTCTTAAGCTGTGTGTGGGTTGACTAATAGTGTGTTGTGGGCAATCTCTCAGCTGACATGTAAATGGCGCCTGTCTATGTATTTTGTGTGTTTGATAAATTGTTTCACAGTGAGTTCAGTAACCCAAAATATTTTCCCCGTCAAAATGTTGCAGGTAGAAACAGAATAATTGAGTTTAGAGGATGTTTAATAACAGATTTATTTTAACATAACAACATGCTATGTAAATATCAGTGTATTAATAAATACACCTCTATTTATTAATACACTGATATTTAGTTAGATATGTATAAGTCCCATGTCCCAAGGAGGTGACTACTGAGGTGACGAGAAATGGAGAATTATGGAGGAAGAAGATATGTTGCGCCGATAATGAATGATGATGTTTAAGTCCTATGTCATAGGGTATGAGCCTATTTGCCATCAACCGGGCACAAATCTAGGCTCCGTGGGTGCCACGCTATTGAAAAAATCATATTATAATAATGTAAATTCGAAGTATGGATGAGAGCCTAGTGGTGTCGGCCCCGACTTACGAACAGTAGGTCGTGGGTTCGAATCCAGGCAGGCGTATTACTTTGTTTAATTTATTTTATTTCATCACCGCAGCTCTCAGAACGGTGAAAGAAAACCTCGTGAGGAAACCGGTATGTCTTAGAACCACAAAATTCAAAGACATGTGACATCTACCAACTGGGCCCACGTAGTGGATTATAGCCCATCCCTCTCCTAGAGAGGAGGCCTGCGTCCCTGCAGTGGAAACATTATATAGGCTGATGATGATGATGATGATGATGATGAATTAGGGATGGATGTTTGTTACTCAATTACACCAGAACGGCAGCAACGTTTGATTATTTAAAGATAATGGAAAAGGTACGTCGTTTTCCTACACTGAAATGACAATAAAACAATATTGCTATAAGATGTCGTGATAAACCCACTTTTGTGGTTTTTTACCTCCGCAAAGCTGCTAAATATAGCGACGCTTGAGGATACAAACTCCAGCAGAGAAAATCTTTCTAATTAAATTAATGATTCTATGGACGATTATTTTATGTATAAAGCACTCCACTTGCTATCTATGTATTTACAAAATAAAACTTCTAAAGTACAGCTCTATATCAAAATGAATCTTTACAAATTGACTTGAATTAGACGACACGGTTGGCGCAGTGGCTCAGGCAATGGACTGCTGCGCTGCGTGTCGCGGGTTCGATCCCCGCACGGAACAAATATTTGTATGGCCTACAGATAGTTGTTCCGGGTCTGGGTATTTGTGTATGTGAGTTTAAATGTTTGTAAACGCACCCACGATACAGGAGAAATTCCTAGTGTGGGGCAATGTTTTAAAAAAAAAATACTTTGCACATGTAATTGTGTTATTTTGTTATTCTTGAACAAAAGTATAACCTTAAGCAAATAATAAAAACAGGGAAGATTAGTCGCTACAATGTCTGTATAATACCTCCTTAGAAAGGTGAGTTTTCTTCGAGAAACACAAGGTGCTCTTCGTTATTTACAAGGCTATCCAATACATGATGGGTTGAACCCTGAACTAGGAAATATGAAGTGTTATTTGGGTAGTTGACAAAAAAATCTAATTAGTCCGTCAGATACATTTCCAAAAAATATAGGACACGTAAACTATAAATGAAGATGATGCAGTGCTGCGAAAAGTCGTGTCACGTCACAGTTTGGTACATTTTTTTTCCAGAAAGTGACTACATCAGGCCCCATTCACGATCTTTGACACGTTCTTATTTCGTAAATTTTTATTAATTTGATAAAACAAAAAAAAACGAAGAAAAGAGTAATTAGCTTACCTTGCAAACAAGCTGCGGTCCGTCTGTTAGATTATGTAAAAATATTGGATACGTGATCCAATATTTTTACATAATCTAACAGACGGACCAAACAGAATCATATATATTTTTAGTCAGTCAAACCCCATTACTAAATTAGATAAGTCGGTAGAAAAACCGCAGCTTGTTTGCAAGGTAAGCTAATTACTCTACGGAGGCAAAGCCGTGTGTTTTCCCGGGAAAAAGGTGGTTACCCTTTCTACGAAGTGTGAAAATGGATTTTAAGCGGATTATTTCTAATGTATATATTTATGAAACAAACCACAACATCATGTCAGTGTCACCTAAATATGAGCTTTGTTTTGAATTATTGTGATTGGTTTTTAACCGTTTCTATTAATTTTCTACCTAGCCATTTCCCAATGGGCGGGCGGGTGGCACTGTGGCCGAGCGATTGGACTGCTGCGTTGCGTGTCGCGGGTTCGATCCCCGCACGGAACAAATATTTGTAAGGCCTACAGATAGTTGATCCGGGTCTTGGTGTTGTCTGTGTTTGTGAGTTTAAATGTTTGTGAACGCACCCACGATACAGGAAAATTTGTGTGGGGCAACGTTTTCTTAAAAAAACATGTCGGGGTCAACTCGGTCTTCGGTCTTACCGGATGCCGCTGTATATCGGTATATTACATGGAGTGACTGCCTATATCTGACCTCCACAAACCAGTAAGTGTATATAAGATATCCCTTTCACCTAAGTTTTAAAATTATAGCCCTATGTAACAGCCCCAAGACGGCCTGGACGCGCACCACTAGGGCTGGTTTGAGGTGGCTCTGGAAAAAAGCACTTGGAAGGAATTGGAGGAAGCCTTAGCCCAGTAGTGGGATAATACAGGCTAAAAAAAACAGCCCCCTACCACATGGGGCTATAATTATTCCAGGGCCACCTTGTCGCCACCGGGCACAAACGTTTAAGCTAACTTTGCCGATGAAACTGGACCCGTTTCAATATCAATTTTCTATAACAATCCAGATAGTGACAGACTGACAGTTCTTCAATGAGGATTAGATGTGCTGATCGCGAACTCTCAAAACGGTGAAGGAAAACATTGTGAGGAAACCGGCACGTCTTAGAGTTAAATTTTCGAAGATATGTGACATTTACCAACCCGCACTGGGCCCGCATGGTGGATTATAGCCCATCCCTCTGTTAGAGCCTAAGCCTGAGTACCTGCAGTGGGAACATTATAGGCTGATGATAATGAATCGCGATCGGTTTCAACAGTGAAATCATTTCACCCGACTCGGAAATTAAATTCACAACCGTGTTCAACAGTCGTTCAACAATGTTCATATAACCAATGGTATTTTCCATCTAACCTTTTAAAAACTTGCTTTAGCATCTAAAATCATAGCAGTGAACGTCAACAAGCCCGTGCAGTGCGCTGAAGCGAACAAAGCCGTGATTTAAAGCGCTTTGCGCTGCACCAGCTATTTACGAAGTAAAAACTTAAGTCGCTTTATTGTGTAAGATCTAATATTACGGTTGAAGTACTATGTACAGAAAAATACTCGTAATCATTTGACATTGACAATGTTTTTATTATTGCGAAGCATGAGTGGTTTAACTTTTTGTAATTTATTTCATCAACACTGCTCTCAAAACAGTGAACGCAAATGTCGTGAGGAAACTGGTATGTCCTTAATCAAGAAATTAGAGGACTTGTGAAATCTACCAACCCCCACTAGACCCGCGTGGTTGAGTACATTTCCTCTCATGGAGAAGAGCCCTGCATTGAGATGCAGGGCTCTTCTCCATGAGGTACATGTGAGCCTGTACAGCAAAAGAAACATATTTTGCTGATTATGCTTATGAGTGGTTCTCAATGTTCAAAAGTTTTACCAATTGTTCAGATTGTTGGCGACATTAACGAATTGAATTCACATTTTTGATAACCCCCTTATCCATGTTAATTGGTCAGGCAGCGGGTTTAATATTAATTAGTGGTGAATTTGTTGACATAGCGTAGAAAGTTCTATAACACACACGAGTAATTATGAAATTTGGAATGATTTACACTTGCATATCCGCGTAACAATCAAGCTAATTACTAATTTTATCCGAACATGGACAACATCAATTAAATTAAGAATAATTGTGAAGATTTGTTTTCATAGGTTATCAACAAATCAAGTTCCTACAAGTGTAGTTTTAGCTAAACAGCTTCACTGGTCTAGTGGTCGCAAACGCTACTGTTATTTCTAATTTATTTTTCAGATGCAGCCAGGGAGTCGGGCTTAGTGCCTGATTGATGTCAATAGGCTTACCCCCTATTACATGGGACTTAAACCTAACTTTTGAAAAGTGGGTGTACAATTAGGTATACCTCTGCCTGCCTAACCCATTGGGTTTTCAGGCGTGGTGTTATGTAAGTTCCAACAGTCCGTACATTTTTATAGTTAATCTAAATATTATAGAATTATGTTAATTTAAGACCTGCGTTGAGTTTGCATGTGGCCTGCATTCGATATTTTCATCAGAATTGTTAACAGTCTCTTCAAGATTCATTCTACAAGAACACAGTAGTCTTTCTTACCAATAATTATATTTAAAGCCAAGGACACTTTCATAATTAAAAACATTTTTAACAAGCGTTCTCACAAATTCCAAACAAACTCTCCATTTATTTGCAAAAACATTTTCGCCTCCAAAATTATAAATTTCCAACAGTTTAAAACGCCAATAATTTAAAGAGTCGAATTTCCTAATTATTTGGTAAAATCCCTTTATAAATGAGTTCAATTAATTCGGTAGTGTAACCAAAATAAACAGTTTTAACAATAAAGCGACGTAACGAGTTCCTGCGGTTTCTGAACGTTAGATGAACTGTGAACGAGATTTAATTAATATATGTTGTGTGCGGCGTATGGGATGCGGTCCGCACAGAGTTTGGGTGTTTGGTTGAGAGTACAACCATGAAATCTGTATTCATTGTGTCTCTTTCTTTCTTTTTTATCTCTCTGTTCACCTTGCGTTGGCGAATAAAGGCTTTCTGATATGAGTCAATCAGCAAGATGCGGATCGAGTGGTATCCAAGGAAAAGAAAGAGAAGTGTAGTCATCCTAGGTGAGGCTGGCACATGAGCGTCAAGCTTGGCTCATGCCAAGGGACCAAGCCCGACTTCACGCACTGCCAGATACAGCCCGTATCTGGCAGTGCGTGAAGTCGGGCTTGTCGATGACGATGAAGTTGCAGAAAGGAGTTTAATAGCTTACACAGGGTGTAATAGATGTCTACTCATCGGCAAATTAGGGGTATTATTTCGAAATTGACCGGCCGTAGCAGTAAGAGCGGTTTTTATATGGCCAGTGAAACTATTGATTTTCATTTTGGTAAGTATCGTCACTTAATGAAGCTCAAGATTGAGATAAAGTACGAGTGTTGTTTAAGAGTAGACCATCTATTCTACTGTCAGGTAATATTTCTATCATAAAGGACCTTTCTATCTGCCTCCTGTTTGGATATAGTGGAATGCCAGTATTTTCCATGAAAAGGCTATCCATTTGCCCTCCACAATCCAGTTGGTACATACTGGGTCATACGGTACCCCTTAGTATGACTATATGTAGAAATATAAGGGATTTTACTTAGGGAGTACAGAAGTTCATTGATTTTAAGACATTGTGGATCTCAGTATTAACTTTAAAAGCTGCCCTTTCAACAACTAATCTAGCTCATGAACCAAGAATAAGAACATCACTAAAACCATCATAGATCCTTACTCAAGTTTTAACGATAATTCTGAAACTGATAGTTAAACAAAACGTAAAGTGAAGACGTCGTAAAACGTTAAGTTAAAGTTAAGGCATAATCAGTTGTATGTCACCTGTACAAGTAACACACCATTCAAGTTGCTCTATTTCCCATTGCATTAAGGGGTCGTTCTGGTGAACACGACTGGAAATTGCGACTGATTAAATGTCAAACTGACATCTGTCAGATCGACGTTTCTTTTTTGTGTCAAAAAATTAAAACTATAATATTTAACATTACGGAGTAATAATATAATTAGGGAGGAAAAATATACAACAAAATAAATACTGAATAACACCAGCTTATGGCCGCCGCTTCGTCTTAGCTGAAGCCGGAAATTATCTATCAAGAACGTAATACTAGGGTAAATTGATTCTGATGCTAATGCGCAAAAGGTAGTATAATTATAGTACAGATAAAATAAATTGCAACGTTTTTCTCGTTTACTGTCGCAATTATTCCATACATAAGTAAATAATAAGTGAACATAAGAGAAGCATTTAAAAATAAGACACATTAAATTAAAATGAGTAGTTTTAAAAAAATATGAAAGTATTAAAATTTATACTTTCATAGTAGTTTAGCACGGATGACGGTCACGAGGATCAGCTAATTATGTAAACATGTGTACAGAACACCTAAAATTCTTTTGTCTCTCTACAAATGGTACTAAAAATCACTTCCGTGACTTAGCCACAAAAAAAAAACTGTAAGTAATCGCATCTTACCCCGCAAATTCCAATAAGGACTAAAAAAACCCCTCTAGTCTCGTACAGAAGGACCGTTCCGTAACAAAGTTAAACCGCTCACAATTAGATAGCACCATCTATTACCAAGTTCCTCTATGTGTAACTAACTCAATTACCCGCTGCTACAGAAATAGGCGGCATTTGACAATTTGGGGGCAACTTGTACCGCTTGTTACCAAACTAAGGTGGGCCAGATGGTTCTAAAAGTATTTATTGTTAGAAGTTTTGGGATAGGAACAGAATTGATGTGTTTTTTTGTGGATGTGAATGTCATATTTGAGATTCTTATCTTTTTCTTTGTCATTTATCAATAAGAGGAATATTTTGGGTGTTAAACATTATTTTCGATATTCTACAAAAGTAACTTTATCAGATGGTCATCATCAACATCATTTGAGCCGAAAGAAGTCCACTGCTGGACATAGGCCTGCATCAAGTGTCGCCACATTAACAGGGCCCCGAGTCTGCTATTCAATAGTGTTAGAATGGTCTCTCATTGATCTCATAATTGTTGATTTTGACAAGTTTGGTGTTGTCAAAATCAACAATTATGAGATCAATGATAGACCATTCTGACACTATTGAATAGCAGACTCGGGGCCCTGGTCCCATGCGTCTCGCTTCCAGTAGATCCCGGATTATAATAAGATTTCTTTGATTATTTTGAATCTTAGAACAAACGCTTTCTTCGTAAAGCATCCATTACCGCAACATTTGGCGCTTCACTTGTCTTACCTTGACTTTATTTGCTTGTAAGTATTACAATAAAAATATATGCATAAGACAAAACGTCACAATACCTGTAGATTCAAAAATGTAAAGCCACCATGTTTTATATATATTTTCTAAATCGATTTCACAGATGTTTGTCAACACCCTCAGCATTATAATCAGTGATATAACCCCCCTCTACAAATAGACACAAAATGAACCGGTGTCAAAATCAATATCTTACCAACAATAGTCAACTACTCCGAGAAACTTTTCACCACAATTTGTCATAAGTCCATTGTCAATTAACTTCAATTACTGGTAGAAGCTAATGAACATGTCCAAACTAGCGCTAGATGAAAGGAGACCTGTTCGCACTGTTCTAGCGCCAATTATGAACAAGTTGGCACATGTTTGATTCAAACATGATTTCTGCGATCGCTTAGTTGTTTCGGAGTTGTCCAAAGTTTCGAGTAACTCGGTTAGTGGGGAGAAATGGCCGTAATTATTTTTTGGGGGAATATCTTTGTATTTAAGAGATCTCTTCTTTTGATTTTCTGCGAAGATATATTTTATTTATTATTTATTTATTTATTTGGTTTACCAACAATTGTTACACTGGTTATGAGCTTAAAAAACAAGTAAAAATATATGAACAATAGTGCACAATCACTTATAGGTAAACTCAGCATGCAAAACGAAATTTGTACGTACAATAGAAAAAGAATAAAAGAGAACTACCATAATTTATATCCGTTACTAGTAACTAAAATTATAAAAAAATCTTTAGAGTCTGAAACAGACAGCACAGAAAAAAAAAGAAATGTTAAAATTAATTACATTAATCCTTATCTAGGTTTTTCAAAATCTTCGCTTTTAAACTGTATAGTGAGTCAAAGTGCAAGTCGATTAGATCGCTAATTTCATTAATTGTCTTGCTTAACCTCGCGACAGGGGAACTAGCGCCCAAGACCGTTCGTCGGAGTGGTGGACAGAGTGGCGTAATTGGCCTACGAGGAATCCTTGAAGGTACACGAAATTTAAAAGAATTTAGTGTCTGTGGGCAGTCAATTTTATTGGCCATTACTTTGCCCGCAAACATTACGTCAATAAGGCGACGGCGTTTTTCCAGCGAAATCATTTTAAAGTATTTCAACCGCTTGGTATATGAATGCGTATTTTTTGCTATTCTGCTGGTAAACGCCAGGTGCCATAGAAAGCGTTTTTGGATTCTCTCCAGACGCAATGAATGCGTAGCATAGTGCGGTCGCCAGATCACACTGCAATATTCCAACAGGCTTCGAATTAGACTATTGTAAAGCATAATTTTAGTTTTAGGACACCTAAACTGTTTGCAATGTCTTAAAACGAAACCAAGCATTCTAGAAGACTTTTTTATTATGCAATCTACATGAGGGATAAAAGTTAATTTAGAATCAAAAGTAACACCGAGGTCTTTAATTGTGTTCAATTCTGCTATTTTGGTTTCATTTATGTAATAATCTTGTCTTACTAAATTATGCTTTCGTGTAAATTTGACATGATAGCATTTACTGGAATTTAACAGCATGGAATTGCATTCACACCACTCGACAAGCCTATTGAGATCACTCTGCAAAAGGATAACATCATTTTGGGACTTAATAATTTTAACAAATTTTAAGTCGTCGGCATACATAAACACCTTGGAATGTAAGAAACACCTTGGAATATCATTTATAAAGAAATTAAACAAAACTGGGCCCAAATGAGAACCTTGTGGAACTCCGGAGGAGATATATCGGTTGCCTGACTGAAATCCGTTTATCACTACATAAAAAGATCTTTCCAGAAGATATGAGCTTAACCAAGAAAGCAACGATCCAGTTATACCATATGCTTGCAGCTTATGAATCAGTATCTTATGTGAGACTTTGTCAAAAGCCTTACTAAAATCTGTATAAATGACGTCAGCTTGGTGACCTGAATCAATTGCATCTGATAATAGCTCGGTAAACAGAAAAAGATTTGTATTTGTTGATCTAGCTTCCACAAAGCCGTGCTGCTCGTCGCTTAGACACAGTTTCAAGTGCTTTTGAATAAATGGGCAGATCAGAGACTCAAAGATTTTAGCAAAACAGGACAAAATTGATATCGGTCTGTAGTTAGATACTAAATCGTCCTTGTCAGATTTATGTATAGGTACAACCTTCGCCACCTTCCATTTTGATGGAAAGACCCCCGAGGTTAACGATTTATTGTAAATAAGTGATAACGGGGTGACCAACTCAGCCGCACACTCATAGATAAAAATTGGTGGTATCCCATCTGGCCCAGCACCCTTATTGCAATCCAGACTTTTAAGTTTTTTGTAAATTTTACTTTATTATTATTGTATCGTTTGTGTGTGGCGTCTCCCAATGTTGACATTGTTGTTATTGACACTTAAGATTATTATCTATTTTATTTTTTTCATTATTATTTATACATTTATTACCATAATACAATTTTAATGAATTATCTGTTTAATGATGGCTTGATTATAATCAATAATTAATTTAAGTGAAATTTATAGTGTAGGTACATGAGTTTATAGATATTTAAATTTTAAGTTTTGAATATTCACGGTCACTTTAAATTATTTTTGTTACTGTATTATTGTGTGGCGAATATCTCCCAATATTGAAATTAATATTATTGACATTAATTGTGAGTATTACTTTTATTATTTTTTATGATTATTTTGACATTTATACAATTTTAATGGGATTATCTATTACTGACTGCATGATTGTGATCTATAATTAATTTAAATAAATTAGGAATATGCAACTTATATTTGCACGCCGAAATTAAAGGCAGAATAAGAGACCAATTTTATATGTTTAACAACCTTCTGTACCTTATTTACGCAAATAAATGATTTTGATTTGTTTTTGATTTTAAACTTATATAATAGGTAGTTAAAGTTTATAAATATTAATTTTAATGGTTGGCTTAGAGTTGGGTTTTTAAGATTATTTTATTCAAAATACTAATTGCTTCAAGATTGCTATTTTATAGAGGTTAAGTATATGAAGCTTGCTGTTTATCTCCATAGAGATTTTGTACTCTTTGAAACGGGAGGTTAAGTTCATCTTTTTGACTACGGATATATAATATTATAATAATCCAGAAAACTAAGTTTTAGATTTTTTTGAAATCTTTGATAAAAATAAACTATGGTAAATGTTTGAAGTGCTTTAGATACTTCATCTCAAGCATGAAAATACAATAAAATCAAACCTAACCTAATATAAATTATAAGTTTCAACAGGATAAATTGGGTTAACTCAAGAGACAAGAATTGAGACAAACACAAAGTTCTCAAGTTATATCTAATGGGAACAATAACAAAGTATTATTTAGTTCCCATTTTCATTTAGTTTTAGCCATAACATCAAAAAGCCGAATTGAGATCAATTTAGGTTTAAGTTCACGTCGTTGTTTTTATTGCTTGTAATAAAATTCTTTAGAACTAAGTTCTTTTTATTTAGTCAGCTAAGCAAAGATTTGACTTGAAATCTCTGTCTATGACTAAAATAAGTAGACACAAATAGAGAAGGAGTAGACTTTTAGGGTATTTTTGCAAAAGTCTATTCTTACCTTCTTGTGTAAAAAGCTAGCGGAAGATTGTCTTCTATTCTTTGTGTCTGCCAAGGGATAAGGAATAAGTTTATGTATGTTATGTTATGTGCATATCTTCAATATTTCATGATTTAATAAAAAAAATCGCACAAAATCAATAAACCGTCATTTAATTTTATATCGGCAATTTCTACATGAACATCAACAAATTGTAATTCTAGAAGGTTTTCGAACCACGTTCAATAATATAGGTGTGTGTAAGACGGCTAGTTCGACACAAACAGAAAGTTTCTCCGCTAGGTCTCACGAGTGCTATGACAAAGTGCTATATCGTTTACACGTTAAATTAGTGCTCGCTATAAAATCAAAAAGCCGCCGTTGGCGGCTGCATTTACACCGTACAGTAATTTTTTAATTTAAATTAATTTAAGTTAAATTATATAAGTAGTTTCTGGGTATTAACTATTTAAATAATTTCCGTAATCTTTGATTTGGTTTTCAGTAGCACCTAAAGATTATTTGAGATAATTTGTTGATGCGAGCTTCACAGTGACAACTTATATAACATACGTCAACAATGAAATTGTGTTCTCATGCCTATGCAAGCATATATAATATATTAAATCTAATGGATTTTAACTACAGTTCGTTAGATGCTGCTGCCCATTTCTTGGCAAAACCTAACAAACAAATATAAAACAATAAATCAAACAAACTTTTCTATAACAGAAAAGTTTAACGTTTGTTTGCACAAACCAGCTACTCGCAGATCTGCTTAAAATTCTGCTGATCCGATAAACCGCGCCCGCAAGAGACGATCACCCAAAATACATAAAACTCAAATATTTAAACTTGCGAACCGAATTTGATTCCTATCGCCAACACTCCAATTTTATATCGTCGGCACACAGTAAACTTTTATGTTTACCCATAACGTTTCTATTCCTGGCTAATATAATTGAAATGGAATTCGTGTATTGTTTTAAACAAACGATGGGAACAAACGATCAATCAGTTCGCGAGCTGGTAATCGGATAAGCCCGAATGGATGAAAAGCTTTTTATTTAATTTGATTTTAGAATACACGTGGAGTTTTTATTATATTGTGTCAAATGGAGGTACTCTCATCATCTACCTAGCATTTGCTCAACTTTCTTTGGGGGTCAGCTTCTAGTCTAACCAGATGCAGCGTAATGATGACATGGAGTGACTGCTCTGACGCATTATTTTTACGTTATTTGCAAATACATGACAAATTCTCCATTTCTGAAATTTCAACCAATGTACGTACTCTCAATAATCGTCACTATCAAAAACTTGCAACGATTCTCAAAGCCATTTAAGTTCGTTTTGGTGTAAAGGCAGTCCGCCCCGACAGCCAGTAATTCTCGATCTCGGTCAACGAGGCAAGTTTAATGAAATTCTTGCTGGCCCTATCTCCGTACTATGCTTACACCGTGTTTTTAACTTCGCACTTTCCTACTGCTTGTTTTGCGGGTAGATATGAAAAAGTGTGGTGAAAAATACATGGGGGATTTAGCGTTCAGAGGGATGGTCTTTTAAGTATGGTTATGACTTGAGTAATTTGGCTGATGAAAAGACGTTTGGTGGCTGAAGTTTCGTTTCGGAGTTTTGCCTCGGTCTTGTGTAAGTAGATTCTAGGTATTACTTTTGCAATGTATTTGGTTAAAGGGGTCATTAGATACACCTCCGCCTAAATGTTTGGATATTTTTTTATTTATTTAGCAGTTGCAGTTGTTGGTCTTATAAACGCTACTGCTTAGTATGAGGTCCTAGGTTATAACCCTATGTCCAGCAAAATATTATTGGATGTTTCCAATAGGTTTTTCGGAGTAACAGTCCGTGGTGGCCATTTTTATTCTTGGCGGGTTGGGAATCATCAAAAATAATGGCTCATGGGCAGAGCGAATGGGAGTGTCAGATTTCTACTGACTAAAAACTACCCATGTTCATTCTTAGCCCTTTATGTTGAGGCCGCAGTATCTCTTGCGAACAACCCGCAGCCCCGACGGGGCTGGCAATGGCCTCACCCAATATTATGTTATGTATAAACATAAATAGTTACCCCATTTATGTTGATGTTTTCGTACAGTTCTGCCTAATCTTGCGGAGATTACAAGTATGATTTTAAAATTATCTTAGTTTACTTTATTCCAAGTAATTAATAAATAACAATTGTAAAAAACTTGTGAAAAATTAATTAATAAACCAAAAGAAAAGTGAGCTACTCCGTTAATAGAAAAATATTTTGAGGGACCCAGCACGAAAATTAAAATTTTAATCAATTCTTTTAAAATTATGCTTTCATTAAAACTAAAAGAGAAGTAAATATGAAGTAAAAAACAATATAGATGAAAATACTGGGAACTGCACATCTGAATCAGTAAAAGCTCGATCAGAATCGAGCGCTTTCTCGGAAGTGGAATCCGGTAGTAATGGATTCATTTAGACTTTGAGCAACAAATAACAATCCTTTGAATGATTCTGAATACTACGAGTAGTTTAATTGAAGTGACTGCCCATTTCGTCCCCGCATGTCACAAAATACATTAATTATGTATTGGTTAATCTGGTTTTCTTCCGGACTTCTGCCTCGTAACAACTGCCAGAGATTTAAACATTACAATAGGGATGTTTACTGACTTAAGAAATAGGAAGAAAAGAAGAAAGAAAGAAATTTATTTGGCACATGCCACAAGTGCACACACAAAGTAAATTTATTTGGCACATGCCACAAGTGCACACACAAAGTAAATTATAATAATAATAAAAAAAAACCTAAGAACTAAACACGAAAAAGAGTGTGTATCTCACGGCTGCGCCAAATAGGACCAGTTCAGCAAAGTGCCGAGCAACTAGTGCCCGACGCTGGTTTTCAACAAATATGATTCTAATTAGTCCGTCTGTAAGATTATCGAAAAATATTGAATACGTTTTTTGTTTTATCAAATCAATAAGAATTGGCGAAGATTAAACCGCTAAGAAATATCATACTAATGTCTTAGAATATGACGTCACACGAGTTTTCAAAGCACTGTGTCTTCATTGTTTGTTGACGTGAAAAGCGTCCAATATTTTTTCGAAATCTATCTGACGGACTAATTGTTTTTTTTCTTAACTACCCTAATAAGACGCGATCGGCTAAATGTACTTTCCATGACACGAAGGAATTTGGGCATGTAAAGATGGCGGTAAGCGTTCGAAGTGTCTCGACAAGATTGTTCAGTTACCATGAAGAATTGCCACCCATCTATGGACCGACTTCGGCAAGTACCTGAGAAATATATACGTATGTTGACAAATAAAAGGCGTGGATCCATAGCAAACGTATAATGAGAACTGACGTGAGTACCTGTCACGCCATAGATAATATTGGAATACATCACAGTACCCTTCAACTTTTCTTCTAATGCTATCCTTTGTTGGCTGGTTAATCATCTAACCCTATATAATTATATTACTAGGTGTTGCCACCGGCTTCGCCCGCTACAACTAAATAATTATCCCACGGGAAGATAAAATCGGGATAAAAACTATCCTATGTGTTAATCCAGGTTATAAACTACCTGTGTACCAAATTTTATCCAAATCCGTTTAGTAGTTTTTGCGTGAAAGAGTAACAAAAATCCATCCATACATACATACACACATCAAAAGTGTCTAGGGATCAACATATATTTTTGCAATAACTTTTCTCCTGATTGATATTAATTAAAATTTTCTTTAAGGATTCATCAAATAAAGTGTTTTCGTTTGTCACAGTAACGATAAACCAAGTCACCTTTGCATTAATAAAGAAATTTGCCATTTTCCTAATAAAGGGATTTTTGACATTTGAACCACTAACATTAAAGTTCGAAAAAAAGACTGAAATAACAGTTTTCTTTAAAATTTTATTGGGTAACTTAAACAATTAATAATCCGTGTTTCTACCGCGAACACTAACAACACAAGAACATCGGTTTGGCATACTCAAAATGAGTTCATCCAAATCACGCTGTGGAATGGCCGCCCATGTTCGTTGCAACAACAAAAAAAGGTCTTCTTGCGACTGGATACCCTCCATATTCGGCAGAGCTCTTCTCTGTAGCATATCCCATGCATGCTCAATCGGGTTCAAGTCTGGCGACTGAGCAGGCCAGGGCAGGACATTGATGTTAGCTGCGGCGAGAGTCTGTCTTACAACTCTTGCGGTGTGCGGTCGTGCATTATCATGCATTAACTGAAATAAGGGACCGATTTGCACTTGTAGAGGAACGATGACGTCTGATACAATCGTCTCAGCATAAATTTGAGCGTTGAGGTTGCCTCTGATCCAAATCAACTCAGTTCTTCCGCCGATCCAAATACCCGCCCATACCATGATGGTTCCACCACTATAAGGATGGACTTCCTGGCAGGATTTTAATCGCTGTTGGCGTCCAGGGGTTCTCCAGTGTCGTATACGTCTTGTATCCGGTCTCATACCAAAACGAGACTCATCAGAAAAGCACACGAAACGCCATTGTTCTTCTGCCCAATTTCTGTGTTCAAGAGCCCATTGATATCGAATCCTACGATTGTGCATTGCTATAGGTGGTACCCGTAGCGGTCTTCGGGAATGAAGGTTCACTTCATGCAAGCGGTTTCTGACTGTTTGGTCGCTAATTAAGTTCCCTGAAGAGTGATGAAGCCTCACGGCTAACATCATGGCGGTTATTGTTGGAGCTCTTCGAGTTAAGATTTGAATGTATCGGTCTTGTCTCCGTGTGGTGCAGCGATACCGTCCTCCATGGCGCTCAGCCACGGTACCAGTGCTTCGGTAACGTGTCCAAAGTCGACTGATAACACTCTGACTTGTATTCAGAGCTAAAGCCACAGTACGTTGCCGGGAACCAGCTTCTATCATTCCCACGGCTCTGAGCATTTCTTCCCTGCTTAAATGACGTCGCCGCTCCATAATAACGTTGGTTTTAATCAGTAGTAGGGAAACAGTAGCACTAATAATGTCTTCAATGCGTTGTATGTTTTTATAGGGAAAATATTGACAGCTGATTTTCATCTTTTACTCGAATTTGATTCACAGTTCCTGATTCAAATTATGAAATGCACCAAAAAGGATCCATATAAATTTATAAAATCATAAATTTATTACAAAGCCACATCTCAATCTCAAGAAATCCGCATAAAAATGCTTGATCCCTAGACACTTTTGATGTGTGTACTTACAAACTATCGCGTTTATATATATAAGCAGGATAGGATGAGGGCTTAACAAGATCTAGCTAAAAGTCATTCAAGTACACGTATCAAATCAGCCTAAACCTTAAACTCAGCAGTATTCTCATGAAAAATATATCCGTTTTGTCTTCCACAAAGAATATTTGGAACATTTCCCGCGGCGTGTCACGTCGATAGCTTGTCACGGTTGCTAAGGGCGTGTTAACGGCCCTTTCAAACACGCGCCGGTTTTTTTACCCGGATGAGAGTTTTGTTGGACCGTTTTCATGTTTCTGTCTATACAATATTCAGTGAATTATATTTTCCATCAGAAATTTCTCAGTAACAGCTACGGAGTCTAGATTCGAAGCCGATTGATGGCAATAGGCTCTTACCCTATTATATGAGACGTTAACATAACTGCCGAAATGTGGGGGATGTGTATGTGTGTGTCTGCATAATCCTTCGGGGATCACAAGCGTGATGTTATGCTTGTAAGGATTTTGTGTTTTAGGATCTAAACACATAACACGTCTGTATCTCTGAGAGCAAGCCAGAGTTTATAAGACACCAACGTTTCGTCAGTTATTGTATAGGGTGACGCTATTATCGGGGCAATCCAGATTTTTTGCTGCTTTTATATTATGACTACACTATAGTAATTTAGTGGACATCGGAATCCAAAAGGGTATTTCACCAATAAAATGTAATTAGCCCGTCTGCTAGATTATCGAAAAAAATTGGACACGTGTTTTTTGTATTACAAAATTAATAAAAATTGACGAAAATAAAACGTGTCAAAGATCATGTGATCACGTACTTACCTTGTGACGTCACACGACTTGACATAACTTTTCGAAGAAGTGAAATGTAAAACCACACTAATGCAAAAAAAGTGTTTTTGGTACTGCCCCTCGTATATATAATAAAGTTCCTGATGTTATAAAAAAAATGACTTTATCAAAATTCAAAAAGGCGTTAAACGAAATTTTACTTGTAAAAAGCTATTATTTAATTGAGGACTTTCTTAATGATGATTTACTGACTGATTGATTAATGATTATTACTGTTACGCTATACAGATTTTGTTATTGACTGATTTATAATACCTTTTCTATAATTGACATAATTATTGTTGCTTTCGTTAGCATAATTTTATTTTTTATTATTTTGACCAGCTTGACATTTTCTGATTTATATTTTTAGTGTTAATAATTTAAAGACATTCTCACATCATCATTCGACTGGCCTGTTGGTCTTGTGGTTAGTGACCCTAACTGCTATGCCGGAGGTCGTGGGTTCGATTCCCAACCAGGACAAATGTTTGTGTGATGAGCACGATCATTTGTTCTGTGTCTGGGTGTAATTTACCTATAATATGTATGTATTTAGAAATATATAAGTATGTTTATCAGTTGTCTAGTACCCATAACACAAGCTCTGCTTAGCTTGGGACTAGATGGCGTTGTGTGATAGTAGTGGAATATTATTATTATTATTTTATTTTATTTGACATGCCACTATAACTGTATAGCAATTATTTACATGCCCATGTGACGGTAAAATATGGAGATCTTTATTATTAAACGAACATCTATGTACCATTACCCATGTTTGCAAAGCAATAAATGATTTGATTTGAAGCACTGTATGGTCTTCATCTTTTGTTTACGTGAAAAAAGAAAAAAATATGTGTGCATTATTTTTTGGAAATCTATTTGACAGACTATTTGGATTTTTTTTGATGAAATACTCTTTTCAGGACCACGTGGTCAGCAGTCATTATTGAACTAACAGCCAGTGATCCTGCGATCATGGCTCTTGTAACAGAGTCAAAATATCGGGACTTCATAATAATGGATATTCACGTAAGGTTTTCCGTAAGTGACAGTATAAGTTTCGAACAAACAAGGTTATTCATTAAGTCACTTGTTGGATGTATGAATAAATCAGTATTTTAAAGATACAAAGAACTCCTCAACAAGACAGCTTCGTCTTCATGACCACACTCTTTAATTTCAGACCATCATTGTCTACATTTCCACATCTCATTATCACTGTTTTTCCACCCAAAATCATCACACCAAATTAAATCAATTGTAAAGCACCGTCCGCATATTAATTGGCTAGTTACAATATAATTAATGCGATTATCAATTGATTACAGATGTTGAGAACATTCAATTACTGGCGCGAGTTGGAACGCTAATTGAATTAAATGTGATTGTTTGTTTGTATGATTGTATCGACGCGTGGAACTGTCATTATGTTAATAATTAAGCACTTAGTAGTACTGAAATGTATGGAAATACGATAGTTAGAATATATATTGTAGTACCTAAATACTATAATTACTGAGTTACTGGTAGCAGAAAAAAGACTTTTCCCATGCAGAGAAGGAATAAGAATTGAATACTTCAACTGCGCTTCGTTTTCAACAATGCCTTTTTTTTAATAAAACTTTGCCCCACACTAGGAATTTCCCCTGTATGGTGGGTGCGTTCACAAACATATAAACACACATGCACCAATACCCAGACCCGAAACAACTATCTATAGTTCACAAATATTTGTTCCGTGCGGGGATCAAACCCGCGACACGCAGCGCAGAAGTCAACAGTAACTGCGCCAACCTTGAAGTCTTAAAGCACTAAGTATTTAACGTTAATATTTTGTTAGTTTATGTAAATCCATTTATTCGTTTCAAGCAAACTTTAGTTTTGATTGAAAGTCACTTTGCCAAGGCCCCTTTTTTTTTTTTTTTTGGATGGGTGTAAAATCATCGAATAACCCCTCCCGCTCTTGGGCAGAGCGAAAGGGAGTGTCAGACTTCTACTGACTAAAAACCACCCATGTTCCTTCTTCGCCCTCTATGTCGAGGCCGCGTTAACCAGAGGACAATCTGCGGACCTTGCCCAGGCCCCTTGGCCGACATAGTAAGAAATTCCATTTTTTGTATTCTATCACCATAAATTGTTGGTACCTTTGATTACATTTGGAAGGACATAGATAGGCTTGACTGGACAAAAACTGTTCATGTGAATCACAAATGAAGCAAGAAACAAAAATCAATTAAACCTTTATACTTTACTTTATCAGTTTGGTTGTCTTCTATGTGATTGTATATGGTCTATAGGTATCTGTTTGTTCACGTGATGACCTCCGGCCACCGTAGACGCGCGCCTGTGGACGGTGAGTGACGGGCTAACTCGCCGTCCGTCCGTCTTACGACGAAAACAGGCCGAGTCGACGGCGCGTTCGTGTTCCACGCGCGCCTCAAAGAGATGTCAGCAATATGGGAGGGGCCCAAAAGGGCCAACGCCCGTCGGGGCCGCGGGTTGTACACTAGTTATCGCGGCCTCGACATAGAGGGCTAAGAAAGAACATGGGTGGTTTTTAGTCAGTAGAAGTCTGACACTCCCTTTCGCTCTGCCCAAGAGTGGGAGGGGTTATTTGATGATTTATCACCCGCCAAAAAAAAAAAAAGGTATCTGTTTGTATGAAACTTTTTTGTTCCTATTCATATTCATTCTCCTATCAGGGGGTCTAAATGGCCACTCTAGCAGATCATAATATCTACGCAAATAGATCTTAATAGGAAAATAATATGAATAGGGTACGAAAAAAAAATAATTAGTCCGTCAGATAAATTTCCAAAAAATATTGGACACGTATTTTTCTTTTTTCACGTAAAAAAACAATGACGACGATACAGTACTTTGAAAACTCGCGTGACGTCATATTCTAAGACATTAGTATGGCATTTTTCAGTGACGTCACAAACCCCCACTCAGATCTTTGACGCGTTTTATCTTCGTAAGTTTTTATTGATTTGATAAACAAAAAATAAGTATCCAATATTTTTCGATAATTGAACAGACGGACTAATTAGAATCACATTTTTTTTAGTCAGTAAACATCCCGGTCACAGAAGCAGTTACTATTATGGAAGGTACATTTTACGCTTTTTAACACAATCCATATTAAGATATGCTAATTGCCATTTTAGACCCCCAGAACATTCTGTAAGTGGTTTGACATTAGTTTGAAACATCTCGTATGAGTAATGCACCTAACTGTCACCGTAAACTCCCGCCGGTATACTTGAATAACGACTTAACTCGATAATGCCGCGCTGAACTGAGTTCAACTAAATTATATTATTAGAACTAGCTTTGATGGCAAAGGATCTTGGTCTTAGATGTTGTGTCTGTAAGGGGTTGTGACGTTTATATCTACGTTCTTACCGTTATTGGTTTGGAGAAGCTCGTGACTAGATAATGACGGACACTTGAATCAATGTTTAGGTTAAACCGCGCTTGTCTAGGTTGGTCTGTGGGGGGTGAGCGAGCACCCATTTCAAACTGAGTTTCTTCCGTCAGGAAACACGTTAAGCCATTGGGTAGCTCAGGGCGCTACGTCTAAGGGTCAAAATTAAAATCAAAATATTTTATTTCAAATAGGACAAAAAGGTGCACAGTTTGGGTTGATCGATTCATATGGATTAGAAACGGCAAGAAACTCCAAGGTTACAAGGGTATTTAAGCAGATCGATGACGATGACACCGTCATTCGTAATGTTCGTTTTGATAGCTCAACTGAAAAATGGTCATATTTCCAGTAGTGACTAAAGAATTTTAGACTTAGGGCTGACTTTTCAATCAGCAAATTAGATTTGCGTGAAGCGTAAACGTGCCGCTTTGACAAAGTGTCCATGCATAATTGTTAAAATCACAAACTTATAGATTTTTAAAACCGGCGTAGAGCAATGGATTTTAATAAAATAAATAAAATAATAATCCATTTATTTTCAGGCATCTAAGGCCCACAGATAAATACCTTACAGACTAACATAAATATTATACAATACAATTTGTGTTAGTTGATAGAGACTTAAAAGTACATATGTTAGTAACACTTCACTAGCGCACTAAATATCTGTGCGTTCTTGTGGCACTTGCCCGCGGAAGCGACGGAACACCACTCCCTGCGGCCAAAAGTCCTCTTTCAAGACGAGATGCAGAAAACATGTTGGTATTCGCACCACGAACACCCTAAAGTATTTTGTAGTTGGGTACTTACTTACTCCTATTAACTAATTAATTCTAGTAATTCTCCGTCTTGAATATCCCAGACGGTACTCCAAACCAAGAATACCAAGACCAACAGACAGTACAGATTCTATAATATATTACAGGCATGTAGACTGTACTTGGTTAGTTCGCTCTATTTGGTCTGAATGTTTGTCTACAGTCCCTGTAGTGTTACTATTCCTAGTTTACAACTTGTGTAAACGGTGGGATTAGGTATGTGTTGGCGTGTTGGGACCAATGTTTGACTCAATATTTGTTGTTGTTGTAACATGTGAATATCTCGTTCAGTTTTTCAAAACTGAACCTTGCTTCGCTAATAGAGAAGATACGTTCATAACGCTAGTAACAGCTATTAAGTTTTTGTCCCGGGAAGAAATAACTTAAGCATGAATTTTCTTCATTGAATATGTCCATGAGTTTATTTACCTCGGCCAAATAGTCTCCTTCCAGGCAAGACAAGACAAAGAAGTTGCCCGACGCACCGAGAACGCCTGGAAGAGCTATTGGTCGAGAAGAAAATAATGAAAGGAGCTCTCCCTCTCTCCCTCAAGAGAAAACTCATGGACATGTGCATTCTTCCTACCCTCACCTATGGAGCGCAGACATGGTCATTAACCAAGCGTCAAAAATCCGCACTCGGGGTCAGCGAGCAATGGAGCGTAGTATCCTCGGAGTCAAACTTAGTGACCGAATAAGGAACTCGATACTGCGTTCCAAAACTCAAATTGCCGACGTGGGTCACACGGCTGCCAAGCTAAGGTGGAGCTGGGCTGGCCACATCTGCCGCATGCCGGAAGAGCTATAGGCTAAACTAACTACGCAATGGGTCCCAAACAGCAGCAAATGGCAACGCGGCAGGCCTAAAAGAAGAAAGCAAGACGAACTTGACTCTTTTCGCAGGGATTGGCAAACAACATCACTGGATACGGATAAGTGGAAGGAAGGAAGGGAAGCCTTTGCCCTGTAGCTAAATACCAGGAGGGACTGCCTATCTGTCTCAACTCAACCAGTATCTTTGATAACAATAACATCTTCAATAACTAATGCTAAATGTAAACAAAACATAATCAAGTTGTGTCGATTTGTTATTCCGGCCCTTAGGAACTGTATATTTACATAAATAGTCCGGTTTGAAACCAGACGCGATCGTAAAAGTTACCACTGTATACCTCGTGAATAATAAACATAATTGTAAATCTTACGACTTGAGGGAATATTGAAATGTATTCAGATGCTTTTGAATTACAGTGTGGTCACTTAGTCTTGAATCCTTGATAGCGAAATAAAAATTTGTAAAAAACGAGAATGACAATTGTTTTTTTTGGCGGAATATAATTATGTATTATTACTACACCAGAACATTGCTCATGGGCAGAGCAATTTGCTTGCAGAACGGATGGCCCATGGGGCCGAAAAGTTCTGCAGTATCGGCCCGAAGTCGTTGCGTTGGAAGGCCTCCCACTCGGTGGACCGATGACCTGGTGAAGGTTGCGGGGATCCGCTGGATGCAAGTCGCACGGGACTGGTCAGTGTGGCGACATCTGGGGGAGGCCTATGTCCAGCAGTGGACGTCTTTTGGCTGAAATGATGATGTGATGATGATGACACCAGAACGAACGGAGTGAAATCACAAGCATGAGTAAGAAACGCATTATATAGTGCTTTCTTATAGAAAAAACCCAAAAACACTTTGCACAACCTGGACATTGTAAACAAGACAGCTTAACATTTATCAATGCCAACGGGGAACGGACCTACCAGGTAGTCATTTATTTAGGCCAGGTTATATTTATTAGTGAGCGGGTTTACAGCAAAAATAACTGAATTTTACAGCTTCATTTTAAAAACAAACTACGGCCAAAAGGCAACATAAAAACATTTTATGAATAAAATGTAATGAACTAAAATGTTAGAAAAATAAAATTCTAACGTCACATTTTTAACCCGCGGATGCGTCGCACAAAAACGTAAAGCCGGCCGAGCCTATGACAGTTGGTCGCTGTCAATATACTGTATGTTGGACACCCCATTTTTAATTGGTTTTAGGCCATGTTCGGTAAAAAAACGTAGTGCTAACAACGTTTGCCAATCCACCTTTGAAACTAGGCCTTCTATAGTGAGGGATGTGTGACGGCAATTTATGAAGGGGAGAACTGATTTGAGAGGGTTATACCTCCGTTTTGTAAATGTGATTCTAACCCGGTTTTCAAGATGTAAGAGGTTTTTTTTCAGGGAACTGCCTACTGTTAACTAAATAACTGCCTCGATGGTGTAGCGGACGCACGTGCAAGCGTTGACTGTGATATCATAGGTTCGCTTCTAAGAGTAAATAAAGTGTAATTGGGTTTTCCTATCAAAATCTTCGTACCGGACCGGATTCTAGTCGTACCTTGTTGATGGAATTAGGCTAGCTCCACCTCAGTACACATCATCATCTGCCAAGCCTTTTCCAAACTATGTTGGGGTCGGCTTCCAGTCTAACCGAATGCAGCTGAATACCAGTATTTTCCATGGAGCGACTGCCTATCTGACCTCCACAACCCAGTTCATACTGGGTAATACGACACCCTTTGGTAAGACTGGTTGTCAGACTGTTAGGTCACTGATTACCTGTAACGACTGCCAAAGATCTATATATGGCAGCCGGGACCAACAGCTTAACGCACTTTCCGAGGCACAAAGGAAACTCGGTATGTAACGGGTGGTTAACCATCTACAGACCGACCTAGGCAAGCGCGGCTTAATCTAAAGATCGACTTGAGTGTCAGTTATAGCTCCTCCTCGCACCTCAATATATGGGACTCGCGTAATGATTTTTTCGCGTTATAAATGTTATAACCTACGATATTTTCCACAATATATTAAAAGTGAAAACAGAAAAGTAGTTAAAAATTTACATAAACAGACATGCAAACAATAGAAGAAGAGAGAAAGAATGACCAAATATTAAACTAACTAAACTAACTATTTTATTCTAAAATTATTTTGAAGGGTGCACATGTTATGTTATGAAACATCTCGTTTACAATCTGTTAATAACTATGAACACAAAATAAAAATAAGAAACGACATAGACTAAAGAATTTAGTTTTCTTCCAAAAGAGTCCAAAGACGTACTCGTCCAACCAGGATCCTCAATAGCCTAACTTATCGAGTACCCATAAATCAATCTAAAACGAACCAAAGTTGAGTATTAAAGACGTTTAGAGCCGTAACATTTGAGCTAGGGTCCAGTTTAATATAAGTTGTGACCTTGACTGCAATGGCGTCGCCGTCTGTCGCTTACGACTCAACCCCAGAAGTTGAGGACGATAAATTACTTATAATAGAGGGCGGGGTACGGTTTTTAGATTTTAATGGGAAGCCAGTTGTGGTGATAGTTAGTCCGATTTGGGGTAGACGGACTGAGTTTTGATTAATCTCGGCTGTGTTTTGGATTGACTGATACTTAATGCGACTACGACTGACCTCTATAATAATTTAACTTATAACACGTTAAATTGAAATATATAAATTATCTACTTACTAGACGACTTTTCTTGTTTTCTACTTTTAAGACCGCGGTTTTATTAGTCTGCGTTTTTATTCGTAGTCGGGTTTTAGTTTTTAAACTTATTTTTTTATTATGTACCCAATATTTTGTAATACCAAACAAGATTTAAAAAATTGTCCATGGAGTTTCATGCCTGTTCTTTTCCTTTAACTTTCTTACTTACTCACCATCAATTCGAAACGGTTTGAGTTGAATTTAAACAACGTTTAGAACGGAAAGTCCAATTTAAAAATCAATCATTATTTGGTAATAACGTCAGAAAATTGCCTTTCAAAGCTTAAAGAAATGTTACAAATTTTCAAAAATAGCCACACATAAAACTCATTAACCTAAAACATAACATAACATTAATTTAATGTAGGACACAAATTAATGCGCGCCTGCCAACCATTGAAATAAAACCCTTATTAAATTATACTGGAATTGTAAACAACTCGACATGTGTAATTTATTTAACGTACAACTCATGTGGACCGAGGTAATGTGTGTTGAATTAGAAACTCGAATTATACTGAGAGTTTCGCTCGAATCATTTCGACCATTTTGTGGCAGTTTTGATGTTAGAAGTTACTGATATTGTAGTATTATTACAATCGACTCGATTATATTCGATTTTTTTTAATGTATTCTGGGTACATATTTTAGACACGTTGAGTTTGAGATTAGGAAAACTGGCCAAGTGCAAGTCCGACTTGCACATGAAAGATTCCGTACCATTGTAGTAGATATTGAGAGATTTTTCATGTTATTTTAACACCATAGACTTCTTATAGGTTTTCCTGAAATCTATATTAAGTTAAACTCATTTTTGTAGTTTTCTTGAAATTTTCTGATAATATAATAATGGTCGGACAGACAGACAGACACACTACTGAAAAAGGGTCGTTCTGACAGTCTATTGCCAGGAACAGCTTTTTTTTTATATTTGCTTTAATTATAAAAATGTGTTTAAAATTAATTAAATTATTAAAATAATATTTGATATCCTAAGCCGAGTTTCTAGGACCCAGGTCTGTTGATTGTGAGAGGGTCGAACCACAACCCAGACCCAGCGCGGGCAGATGGGTGTCACGTCTTTAAATTTTTGAACAAAACTGTTTTTCTAAGAACTAAAAACAAGCTTCGAGAGCAGTGGTGATGTTACACAAAGTTAAGTCGAACAAAAAATGTTCGATTACGTAAGGCAGGCCATCGCCACTGAATCACTTGTTCCCTAAAATTACGCTAAAATCAATTAAAGACCAACAAATGCAAACTTCTCTTCCTACAAGCAAAGTTAAAGATAAATAAGAACGCCAAAATAAAAGTAACTATAGCCGTACCTTCACTGGAAATCGCAAATACAACTTTACATAATCTAATTCCGCGTAATATTACAAATTCCTCGAACCTTCGCTAAAACAAGAGGCCTATTTCCTAAAATTCCATAATAAAGCTTATTTAGCACCAATAGAAGGGTCTGGAATAGTTAATTACTAGAAATAAAGTTTTTCAGAAGAGTTTGGAGGAAATTTTGTTCGGGAACTTAGTCGTGGGATCGTGCGATTGTCGCAATTGTCGCGTCAATCGACTGTCGACAAATTAAGGGTCCTCATTTTGCTCTCTAATTTGTAGTTCCTCGTGGGACTAGTGTAGGGGTGGCGGCGGGACTAATTTTGGAAAAGTTATCTTAGTACGGAGATAAATTTTAAGTAAATAACGTTGCGAATGACCTTCAATTGCTTGTAAGCCAGCTTTAATTAAGAACAAACGTTGAAAAAGTGAGAATTTGTGTTTAAAACTAAGCTACATATTTTTCAATAAAAAATAAAAATTCACCTTTCAATCAGAAAAAGCCATGCTAGCATTTCAAACTCCAGGATTCTAGAAAAAAAAAACGCTTAAGGTCAAATTTTTGATACCAAAAGACTCGTTCACATATTTCCTGTCTATTTTATTTTCAGAAATCTTTTCAAACCGTTATCCTGTCCCAGTTTGTTTATCCTCTTTTCTATTTATTTTCATTGAAGCTACCAGCCCTATTGAAGTATCCTGAAACATTAGCACTGGACCGGAATGTCATAGGACAAAAATACTCGTTTTTTGGACACGAATAAACTTTTGCTCCATTTACCGTAATCATGTCGACATAAGCTTGAGGAACATTAAGTGTTAGTTCGACTTTTATAAAGATGGCTGAAGTCAAGATAAATGTGTTTTAATGTCGTAGTTTCAGTTTTAGAATGGAAAATTGAATGGGTAGCTAAAACTTCGTTCTTGTTGCTCATCATTATGATTACCGCAAAAATACTGTTGGAACTAGACCACTGTTGGACATAGGCGGCCCTCAAGTGTCGCCACATTAACTGGTCTCGACCTTCTCGCATCAAGCAAATCCCCGCAACATTCACCAGGTTTGTGTCGCTCATTAGAAAGTATTTCCAGGAGTAAAACTTATTTATTTCATTTTGGCTGAGAGTGAACACTTTAAGATCAAAACTTCATAAGACTTCTCTTAAACCGCCCACTCGACTTAACCACGCAGCAAATTCGATCCCCATCATTGCTTATTTTGCAGACTTAGTCATCATCATCATCATCATTCTCCTGCCCTTATCCCAATTTATTTGGGGTCGGCGCAACATGTCTTTTTCTTCCATACTTCTCTATTTCTCGTCATGTCAGTAGTCACCTCCTTCCTAGCCATATCATCCTTCACACAGTCCATCCATCGTTTCTTTGGTCTTCCTCTACTCTTATACCCATCTACATTCATCATGTCATTTGTCATGTCATTCATTTAGCAGACTTAGTAAAGCATCAATATTAAATTACGTAGGATCTTTATTTAGTTAAAATACAAAATGACAGTTTCCAATGAATCAATCATTAAGCAAATATTGACGCTACGAAGTAATTTCTACAATCACAATAAGCACTAGTTTACGAGTATTTACTTAGTGAAGTCCAAGTTTGGGGTGAAAAGGAGAGCAGAGGGGGCGATGTCAAAATAACAGGAAATAATAACGGATATGGACGTTTTTATTGCTTTTTTATTTCTCCCCCCTGCGACCTCTTTAGATGAAAATCGATGGACCCCGCGGATGTCCCAAAACTAGCGGTTTATGGGGTGAAGCACTGCTGTTATGTCAGTTCACGGGGTGACCCATTTCTCTCACGGACCAATTGGATGCGATAATCGGACAATGTTTTGAAATGAATGGTGACACTGATAATAAAAGCAAGTCGTCGAGGATGTTGATGGGTTTCCGGAGTTGTAGATACGCAAGAACTTGTCAAGTAAACTGAGTTAATCTACCATTGAAAATCTTCATTTGTAATCTGTAATACTGGACATGGACAATAAATAATAAATCAATGGAATAAAAGACATTTGTTTGACGACTCAGACTGACTGATAGGAATACCTCTATTTAATGTATAAACGTACAACTTAGAAATGGCAGACATGTCGTAAGCCACTATTATTTATTATCTTGCATGCATGTATTATTTTATTTGAATGATGTATGTCAATACATGTTTTAGAAAATAAAATATCCTATTCTTATTCTAAGAACTTATAAAGAACTATTGAAGTACTAGACTGAGGTGTACCAGCTAAAATAAGGTTTTTTTTTGTTTTCATTCATTTTACCCCAGGTATATAAATCATTGGCAGTTGTTACAGATAGTCAATGGCCTGATAGTGACAACCATTGTTAATAATAGGTACTAACTGGGTTGTGGAGGTCAGATAGGCAGACGCACCATATAAAACACCGTGTTTAACTGCTTACGGATAGACTGCAAGTTGTCCCCAACATGAAAAGGTTATGCAGATGAATATTAATCAAAAGAAATCAGTTTATGAGTAAAAACTAGTAGTTAAGAAAGAAAGAAAAGATATTTATTTGCCACACGCCAAAAGAGCACACGAAAAAAAAATACAAAAACTAAACAGAAAAATAATAATATTGTGTCTCACGGATGCGGCCAATAGGGCCAGTTCAACATATTGTCGAGCAGCTAGTGCCCACGCTGAGTAGTGAAAACTATTTACGACCAAAATACTTCTTCCCCATACTTACATATATTTTATTTTTATTCCATAATGTTTAACGGGATCCAATGCTAATATCACACATATCAAGCTTAGTAATCGTCTTCAGCTAACCCTGAACTTGGCAATGTAACTGACCATCGACAGACTAATCAACTGAGTCTGCGGTTCACCGATAACTTATAATTGACGCCCAGAAACCGCACTGATTCTGTTAACTGGTCAGTTAATGTTGGATTTCGTATTCGTTAATAATTTTCATTGTAGGGTAGAAGTAAAAATGACTTGCAAAATACGCCACTATCCTATCGTGTCCCATCCTTTTCCCACATGCACACCTGGACTATCGCTGTTCTTGTCACCGCCGACGGCGACTGTGTGAAGACCCTCACTCACATCTCCGAGAGTAGCGTTACTAAGAGCATGCTCCTTTATTAATTTTTTACTAATTTACGATTGCGAATAGCCGCGAGTGCATTTTACGAACTATTGTCTAAAACACTGCAAAAAGTGCGTGTTTATGTGCTGAAAGGCCTCTGAGCGCCCCCTCGTGCGCTGCCCTGAATCCAGCAAGGACTCGAACCCTCTGCCTACCGACGCGGAGATAGAAATTGAAGACGGCGAATCTACAGGTCAGTGGTGATGCATGTTTCCTGCTAAATTCCTTTGTCCATATTCAAGTTCGTCGTCCTAATTCGTGTCGCATTTTGCAAGGTCAGGCCTACCTACGTACTTTTTCAACCCTCTCAACAATACAGTCCATTCGAATCCATCCAGCTCCCAGCGTCTGGGATAAACGCAAACAAATTTATATTTCCGCCCTTAATTGGTGTAAGGCGCCACCATTTAATTTGGTCACTTCGAGCCGAATAAGTTTGGTAATTTTGGCCGCATTCTAAATTCATACCGCATGGTCAGTTATAACTAAACATTTACTGTAGGTACTACGTAATTAAAATAGATTGTCGTTTATTCTTTGTATTTTCCCGCACCGACAACTATTTCTTTTTATTTCCGCACCCGCATTGCATAGTACAACACAACGTAAAAGTTATTTCTTTCCAAATTCATTCCATTTTTGTGGTCCGCCATTTTATATCGTTTCCTATATGACCGTGTTTTAGATGACTTGTTCGTAATTGTTCGGCAAACTTCGGCTCGCTTCGTTAGCGCTCGTTCGCATACCAGTTCTTTTGATATTTTTCACTCACCCGCAATAATTTTATTTTATTTTCGCTAAAATTAATCGTTTTTACGATAATACCCGCTTATAAATACTTGTTTACATATTCGTGTTACGTACTTATCGCCGCTATACTATTTACAGTTATTCACAATGGTTAAGTCTAAGAGGAAGAGTAGTGATGCAGACATGTTCTTCGACACTGCGAGTACTAATAAAAACCAATTATCATTATACGAAGTCAAACGTGATGTTATTTACAAACGCGTAGAAAATATTTTCGAACTTGCACACAAAACAAATAATGATCGACAATATTTTAAGTCGTTTTGTTCTAGTGCTTCAAATATTGATACATTGCGTTAATGATTATCAACAAGCCTTAGATTCCTATAATATAATAAATTTACAGTTGAACCCCGATTCCGAGGTCGAGTATGATTCCTGGTTATCGTTTGAAGAAATGTTTTGTTTTATAAAACAGGTTTTACTCAATAACAAAATCGAGTGTCCTGAACCTCAACCGTCATTACTAAAAGCTAATTCTCGCCTTCCGCCCATTGATTTGATGTCATTTGATGGTAACGTCAAGAAATGGCCATTGTTTTATGAACAATTTAAAAGCATGATACACGATAACGCATCGCTCAGTAATAGTGAAAAAGTATTTTACTTAGTAGGTAAATTAACTGGGCAGGCGTCGTGCGTTTGCGCAGGGTTGGCTCCAACCGCAGAAAATTATATTATCATTTGGGAGGCACTCGTGCAAAAGTATGACGATCCTCGCTCACTCGCATCCGCTTATTTAAACCAACTGTTACAGTTTAAACCGTTATCCATTGCTAGTTCCGATGGGCTAGATTCATTTATAAATAATTTTGATTCATCTGTAGCAGCGCTTAAGCAATTAAAGCTTAATGATTTAACCGAATTTATTTTCTTGCATTTGGCTCTGCAAAAGTTAGACGCAGACACAATTAAATTATTTGAAATTACCTATCGTAAAGATAAAATACCTTCTTACTATAATTTAATTGAGTTCATAAAGGAACAAAGTAAAGTTCTGTCTCGTTCTACGAATCTTAGTAAATCGATAGATAATAATCATTCCCAGTCTAAACAACAGCGTCAAACTAAGCACATCCCTAAACCGTCCAAGTCTTTTGTGAATACAGACATAGGGTGTGGTCCAAGTGTAAGCGATAAATGCGCTTTATGCAATGACAAACAACATGAACATTTATATTCTTGTTCATCGTTTATTAAATTAACCCCGCGAGAAAGATATAACTTTATAAAACTTAATAATTTCTGTAACAATTGTTTAAGTATAAAACACAAGACTTTTTCTTGTACTTCGAAACATACTTGTTCTCATTGTTCAAAGCGACACCACACCTTGTTACATTTCAATCTAACTCAAAATGATAAAACAAATTGTAACGTTGGCTCCGTGGTGTCCAACACCGCTAATCCTATTCCCGCTACCGCTCATGACGCGCCGCGCCCTACCCCGGCCAGCAGTCATGCAGAGTCCGCTATGACTCATTCGCTCGCCGCTTCTAATAACCCTACAACTATTGTAAATAATGCATCGGTCTGTACAGTTTCGTACGATCGAGCAGCTCGTTATCAAACGACTACGTTGTTAGGGACCGCAAAAGTAAAGTTTGTTGATTCTTCAAACCGCACTCACTTTTTGAGATGTCTAGTGGATCCTGGTTCTCAAAGTGATTATATTTCCGCATCTTGTTGTAAGCGCCTATCGCTTCCTATTTATACTCAAACCCGCTATTCGGAAGTTCAAGGCATTGGAGGAGCTTCACAAAAAATTCTCGGCGTTACCTCAGTTAAATTCGCGTCTCGCTTTGATAATAAGTGCGAATATTCTATAAGGCCGATGGTAGTAGGACAGATTACGTCACAGTTGCCGGACACCTGTGTTGATACCGCGTCTATTGAATTTATTCGTAACTTACCGCTCGCTGATGACGAGTTTTCGCAACCGGGAACTATAGATATACTTTTGGGTGTTAAACTTTATTGTGAAATTTTACTTTCTGGTCAAATTAAAAGATCACATGATGGTATGCCTTCTGCCCTTGAAACGACTTTAGGTTACCTAATTTTAGGTGACGCTCCTATTATTTCTCCTCAACCCGCTACCCACACATTGTGTGCTTTTACTTCTGACTCGCTACACCAGATTGTCGAAAGATTTTGGGCAGTCGAGGAATTACCTTCGCAGTCATTTTTAAGCCCCAACGATCAGCAGTGTGAAAATATTTATACTTCAACCACTGTTCGTAACTCCGACGGCAGTTATTCAGTTGACCTTCCTTTTAAAGAAGACCCCAATAATCTAGGCAATTCTTATACTACGGCTAAAAAACGCTTTCTACTTTTAGAAAGGAAATTTTCTAAGGATCCTAGTTTAAAATTAAAATATGACGAGGTTATTCGTGATTACCTAAATAAGGGTATACTGTCCCGCACCGCACCTGAGACATTAGCCGCTCCAGGCTTTTACCTACCGCACCATCCTGTAGTTCGCAACGACAAGGCGACGACCAAGGTACGTCCTGTGCTAGATGGCAGCGCCAAGACCGATACAGGCTTATCACTAAATGATATCCTATACACGGGTTGCAATCTACAGGCTGATATATTTCATATACTTTTGAATGTTCGTGTTTATTATATTGCCTTTTGTGCAGATGTGAAACAAATGTATTTATGCATTTATACTAATGCTCCGCACCGCAAATATCAACGAATCTTGTATAGATTTTCAGAAACCGATCCACTCGAGGTTTTTGAGTTCACTCGAGTCACATTTGGGCTTCGATCTTCACCATTTTTGGCGCTCCGCACGCTACGTCAACTCGCTAGCGATGAACGGCATAACTGGCCAACTGCGGCAGCCGTATTAGAGAGGGACATTTATATGGATGACGTAGCTTCATCTACTTCTTCTCTCGAGGAAGCAGTCAAGACAGCTACCGATCTGATCCAGATCTTCAAAACTGGCGGGTTTGATTTAGTCAAATGGACGTCCAACTCGCTGGAATTGCTCGAACATATTCCCGAGTCGCACCGTCAATCTGAATGCATTTCCTTCGACGATGGAAATACATTTAAGATATTAGGTTTGCGTTGGTTACCCGCTCAGGATACCTTTATTTTCGAAATATCAAGTCCCCCACCTGTTTGTACTAAACGCGCCATTTTATCCGCTACCGCTCGGTTGTACGACGTCTTAGGACTCGTCGGCCCTATAATTCTTTTCGCTAAATTAATCATTAAAGAACTCTGGCTTTTAAATCTCGATTGGGACGATATACCCCCTTCTCGCATCGTTAAAATATGGCAACAATACTTAACAGAATTACCGCACATATCTAATTTATCATTTCCACGTCATCTAGGTATAGAAACCGGTTCTATGGTTTCCTTAGTCGCATTTTCAGATGCGAGTGAATCCGCATACGGCTGTGTGATTTATTTGCACGTCGTAAATGGCGATCAATCGCCTATTATTTCGCTCGTGTGCTCCAAATCGCGTGTTGCATCCGCTAAACCTAAAATCACTCTCGCACGTTTGGAATTAAACGGAATACTTTTAATGTCGCGACTTCTTAAAGCCGTTTATGACACTTTATCTAAGCGACATAAAATTGAAGATATTTATGCTTTCTCAGACTCTGAAGTAGCACTCTGTTGGTCTGTTGCTTCGCCACATAGATTTAAAACTTATATTGCCAACCGCATTTCTCAAATTCAGGAAAATATTTCACCTGAAAACTTATATCACATCGCTGGCTTACATAACCCCGCAGACTGTGTATCTCGTGGGCTCACGCCTTTGCAGCTCATTCAACATGAGCTATGGTTTAAAGGTCCATCCTGGCTTTCCTTGCCTAGACAAGACTGGCCTATACAGCGATTTTTATCCAACCGGCCTTTACCGGAAGAAAAAACCGTTTCGCACGTGACTAAAGTCACAGATAACGATATCCCGCTTTTAAAATTAGCTTCAGAGTGTTCCACTTGGGAAAAGCTGCTGGAAGCTACTGTTTTTTCGCTTCGATTTATAAAAAAATTGCCGCAAAACGATACAATCACCGCTGAAGATTTAAACACAGCTGAATTGGAAATAATTCGCACCATTCAGTCTAAATACTTTTCCGAAGACATTAAGAATATTTCTAAAGGTCAACCGTGTTCGGCCAAGTTACGGAAATTGTTTCCATTTTTATGTAACGGACTTTTACGTGTCGGAGGTCGCTTATCGAATTCGACACTAGAATATTCTTCTAAACATCCGATTTTACTTCCTGGGCAAGGACATGTTGTCAAATTATTAATTGAATTTTATCACCGCGACAATTGTCACGCCGGGCCGCAGTTATTAATTTCGATATTAAGATCCAAATATTGGATTATTTCCGCTAGGCGTGTGGTTCGACAGTACATACACAAATGCAATGATTGTTTCCGAGTTAATCCTAAGCCTACATTTCCGCCTATGGCCGATTTGCCTAAATGTAGATTAGAGCAATGCAAAGCGTTTTTACATACAGGCGTCGATTACGCAGGGCCGCTTTATATTACTCCTTACCGCAAACGGGGCGTACGAAGTGTAAAAGCTTATATTTGTGTTTTTATTTGTCTCGTAACAAAAGCGGTGCATATCGAACTAGTATCTAACTTAACTTCTGCTTCGTTTATCGACGCATTTAAACGATTTATATCGCGAAGAGGTCCTTGCAATTTCTTATATAGCGATAACGGGACAAATTTTGTCGCATCTAAAAAATATTTTAATGAACTTCATGAGTTTTTACAAACCGCTGATTACTATCAAAGTTTTAGTCATGAACTCGCGAAGAACCGTATCACGTGGCGAATGAACCCTCCTACAGCAAGCCACTTCGGAGGGATATGGGAAGCGAACGTTAAAAGCACTAAGTCGCTTTTATTTCGTACAATCGGCAATCAAGTTCTCACCTTTGAGGAGATGTCGACCATTCTTATTCAAATTGAGGCAGTGCTAAATAGCCGTCCTCTTTATGTTTTGAGCTCTGACCCATCAGAGCCATTAGCACTTACTCCCGCTCATTTTCTATCTACTTCTCCGCTAGAATGTTTACCCGCAGCCGACTTATCCGAAGAACGAACAGATCTGTTGTCTCGTTTCTCCTTAATGGATTCGATAGTTCAATCATATTGGAAACGATTTAAGTCGGAATATTTACATAATTTGCAACAACGCGAGAAATGGAATACTCCGTGTAACCCGATCACAGTCGGTACCGTAGTGTTGTTAAATGTAGATAATGCTCCACCCTTGCAGTGGCCATTGGGAATTGTTACCAATGTTTACCCTGGTAAGGATGGTGTTGTTCGCGTCGCGGAAGTAAAAACTAAAACCGGTACTTATAAACGACCAGTAGTGCGGTTATGCCCGCTTCCGACTCAATAGTCAATAATATTTATATATCCATATTTTCGCTCATAAGTATTAATTAGCTTACGTTAGATAAGTTTAGTTTAGAAATTTCATTATATTATATTTATCCGCTCTAGTTACTAAATACCCGCAACTTGAAGTTGCTTATTATAGCGATTTTCTTGCTTTTCTAACCTCTTTTGAAGGGTTTCTTCAAGGCTGGGAGGATGTTGGATTTCGTATTCGTTAATAATTTTCATTGTAGGGTAGAAGTAAAAATGACTTGCAAAATACGCCACTATCCTATCGTGTCCCATCCTTTTCCCACATGCACACCTGGACTATCGCTGTTCTTGTCACCGCCGACGGCGACTGTGTGAAGACCCTCACTCACATCTCCGAGAGTAGCGTTACTAAGAGCATGCTCCTTTATTAATTTTTTACTAATTTACGATTGCGAATAGCCGCGAGTGCATTTTACGAACTATTGTCTAAAACACTGCAAAAAGTGCGTGTTTATGTGCTGAAAGGCCTCTGAGCGCCCCCTCGTGCGCTGCCCTGAATCCAGCAAGGACTCGAACCCTCTGCCTACCGACGCGGAGATAGAAATTGAAGACGGCGAATCTACAGGTCAGTGGTGATGCATGTTTCCTGCTAAATTCCTTTGTCCATATTCAAGTTCGTCGTCCTAATTCGTGTCGCATTTTGCAAGGTCAGGCCTACCTACGTACTTTTTCAACCCTCTCAACAATACAGTCCATTCGAATCCATCCAGCTCCCAGCGTCTGGGATAAACGCAAACAAATTTATATTTCCGCCCTTAATTGGTGTAAGGCGCCACCAGTTAACTTAATCATGTAACTGTTCAGGTTTGAGGGCCATTTTAAACCATTTGTGTTGTTTTTTCAAAAAAATGTTTTCATAGGGTACTGTGCTATGCCTGATATGCGTTGCATTGCACCTTTTTCTACCTACTTTAGGGTGGGGTTAGGAGGGTGACAATTACTTTACGACTTACACCTTTACATTTGCCTACCTTTATGCTTTCTGAATGTACACACAAAATATCATAAAAATCGGTCATGCCGTTTTAGAAGAGTGTGACAACTAACACTGCGACACAAGAATTTAATATATACAGTGTGGAAACGTCCCTTCACGAATTCATTAAAATCACTGAGTACCGCAGTAAGTACCCAAAAACTATAGCTGAAAAACGAACGTCTTTTTTGGGGGGTCCTTTAGCCAAATGGCAAAAAACGTAACTCTTAAAGATTCGTCATCTCTGTCCATCTGTCCGTTCGTATGTCCCTGTTATTCGGAAACTTTTAAGACTATACAGTTGAAAATTAAAAATTAGGGCCCTGAAACTGAAACTAAAAAAAAAACTTTTTTCATTCGACCTATATGTGTGGGGTGTCTATAGATAGGTCTTTAAAATGAGTTTCCTATAAACATTTATTTTTAAAGTCAATCGTTTGATAGATATACACTTCCAAAATGGTAAAATGAGTGTGTGTGTCCCTTTAACTTTTTTTAAACGAAGAAAGTGAAAAATAAAAAAAACGTACATGCTGTAGATCGCAATGAAAACTTTCAACCAAAATTGGTTTAAACGATATAATAGGTATAGGAAATAGATTTTAAGATATAGCACATTTAAAAAAGCGAAAATCTAACTTTGTCATTCATACAAGCACTATGAATAACAATCTTATGACAAAATGTGTTTTTCTGTTATCGTTTTAACTCGAAATAGTACAAATTAAAAGAGGCTTCCGACTTACTACGATGGTACGGAACCCTTCATGTGCAAGTACGACTTGCACTTGGCCAGTTTTTTTAAAATACTGTTTAAATTACTTTTCATCAGGCTAAAAAAATTTATAAGAATCCTTACAATTTGATTTCTACAAACATCACACAAATACCCAATTTCGATGTTACTACATTCACCCCCCGTGACCCCGTGACCGTGACAGTCAAACGTCACTTTGTCATTGATTAGACGTGGGTGATTAATCAGCTATGTCTGCGGTTTGTCGTAATTACCACCAGACAATTAACTCTGATTCCAGATGATCTCGAATTAACTTGTGGTATTCACTCCCAACCCCTGATTAGCTATTTGTTAATGTCAGACAGTTACCAGCTGACACCAGTTTAGTTGTACATTGGCATGATTTAATAGATGTGTTACTATTTCCTGAATAAATTAAATGGAAATTCTGACGAGATGACGCTAAAACTGCTCACTGGATAAAATAATGGCGATTCACAATTGATAAGTATTTACAACGCAACTGTGAGTGGTAACGCCGGAAACCAGACGCCGAAGCAAAACATACCTACACTGACTGATGATATTCTTGAAGAATGCTAAAGTGTGCATAGTACCCAGGGTATTTACGTTTAGATTATTGTTTTTAAAAAATTGTGTGAGTGACGTCAAAAGACCCCACTCACGATCTTTAACACGTTTTATTTTCGTATTTTTTTAATAATTTAAAAACATAAACACGTATCCAATATTTTTCGATAATCTAACGGACGGACAAAATCGATTTTTTTGGTGAAATACCCTCAAATGCATTAAAGCTTATACAATTATAGGCGAGTACAATAAGGATCTTAGTATGTAAAATACTGAACGTTCTGCTTATCTACATAGGATAAAGGCATGTTTATGTTTTGTATGTGTAAACTACATCTGTCTCCATATCTAGTTTATTTAGCACCTGATTATTCAATCCAAGTCCTTTATGTCGTAACGACTGGCATGGAATGAAATCATTACTTCCAAATACTTTCTACCACTTGCAGCAATAAATCAGCTCGTAAACATCACAGTTTTATCTCCAGAGAATTAAACACTGCTCTTTGTGAGAAAAAATAAATTCGCAGAGATGGCCCCGATATGGAACCCATTTATACAGTAAACTGCTTTCCATTTAGTCGAAATAATAGGTTACAGCCTTCCGAGGCACCTTATTTCACTTATCGAGTAAACCGTGTAGCTTAGCTTCGCTTTTCCCGCTTTTTTCGCTCTTTTCTGCTCTTTTATCATGGTAAACACCTTTGTCTACAGTCTATTACGTGACGAGTGTGTCGTGTCTGTTAAAAGGGTTTTTTGTGTGTTTTCTTTGCTTCTTTGTTATGTTAAATTCGTGTCTGAAGTTTTCTTTATTCGCGCGTCGGATGTCGAGTTTAAGGCCTTTGGTGATTGGTTCGGAAGGTGTTTGTTAATGATCGCGATTTAGATGGGAAGTTTATGTAGGTGCCTGTTTGTGTCTGTGTGTGTCTTTAGCCAGTACAGTCAGCATCAGAAGTAGATTAATAGTACTCAAAGTTTCAAACCAGGTTTATTAATTAAAACTTGTTAGATATTACTCGGTAGTAACAAGATATTGAAGAGTAAGGAATATTTTAAAGAATAATCTTCTGAGACATTAAAAATAATAGCTGGAGTTCTGTCCATCAAATAATTAAGATTCCAAATCGCTAAGCTACGTCTGTTGCTGACTGTACCTACATGTTTTAAATTTAGAAGAGGGTAGAGGTAGAAGAGTACCTAATAATCGCCCATACAAAACATTTAGCGTCCTATAATAATAATAATAATTTATTTATTAAACAGACTACAGAGGTCCACTGTCACTGCTTAAATTATAGTTCAGCGCTATAATATACTTATATGAGGGTCACTGGGCTTAATCTGCCCAGTCTACCATCACAATTTATAAACGACTTCTAGACGAATAAATATTTATGAAAAAAATTTGAAACTTTTCAAAAAACTTTTCTTAAAGTCGTGAGATAAAGTATTTTCTTTTTCAGATACTCGAATAATGTTAACGTAGATAAAAAAATAAATAACAAAAAGCAAAAGTTTCCCAACAGATTTTCTTTATTTGGCTGCATACAACAACTGTGAATACAATGTGTTAATTTTGATGCAGAATTATACTGTTATATTTTAACAAGTAATTATATCTGTCGGTTCGTTGTTTTTTTTTAACCCTGAACAGCTAAAGGGGATTTAGAAATTATTAAACGCAACATAATTATGAACATTGAGCGGTGATAGTATAATGGTGCGACCAGGTGCGACCGTTGAACTGCCAAGTCATGGTTCTCGAGATCGAATCCAAATGACGCACCTCTGATTTTCATGTTGTGTATATTATTTATCATTCACTTCAGTTAAGGAAACGTCATGAGGTAATATGCCTGAGAGATGATTTCTATTTTATTTACAGAATTTACAGCTAAGTCAGAAGCCCTAGACCAAAAACTCTGACTATGATATTATTAGATAGGACATGGAATAATTTAGTCTCGGTATTGCGTTTGTAGCATAGAAGTTCAAATGGGCAAAAACCCTGGTAAAAAGAAGTACCAAAGCTAAAACTATTACTTATTAATATTCTGAAACATTTTGACCTCCTTCAAACAAAGACAAAAGAGTTGTTTATATTTATATTAGTTTTCAAGTCCATTCTCAGTTTGCCCTCAATGTCTTAGTTTTCAAGTCCATTCTCAGTTTGCCCTCAATGTCTTAGTTTTTCTGTATTCTGCATTATTCATTCACTTGGGTACTAAACAGGGTTCCGCAGACTACTTTGCAGTTTCTCGTAAACGATGAAGAAAAACTGTCAACTTCAATAGTTTATAAGACTTGGTTCGTGAGAGGTCGGGGAATAATCTGTTGTGGTCCTTGTTTATTGAAAAATCTTTAGTTTATTCTAGGGATTTGCTTTGAAAGAGTTTTCGTATAGAAAAATCATAGTTCAAATTCAAATTCAAATAGTTTATTGTGGATCATAGGTTCATAAGATGTTGTGTTAAATACAGGTGTCAGCTATGTCCCGCCATTGAGGCATACAAAGTTTATGTAACAAGTTCGGCAAAAACAATACAATACTAGAAATTAATTAATAAAATAAAATTGAGATCAAACAACAATAACATTAAGATACAAATTACCATACATCAAATCTGTCATGCAATAAATTTTGATTAAATTGGCAAAATAGTAAAATATTTGTCAGATTAACAAATCATTTAATGGACTTCAAATTTAAATAATTCATTTTGGATCATAGGTCACAAGTTTGGTAAATATATATTTAAATTAAATTACAATACATCCAATCTAATTGTCATTCAATACATTATGAATAAACTAGTACAATATTTAAGTCAAATTAACAAATTATTCATTCAATGGATTTGCTTCAATGTATTGTCATCTAGAAATTCTCTTACGGAGTAATAAAATTTATCTATCAATAATTCAAGTAGTATTTTTTTTAAGGTATATAATAATATATCGCTCATAGTTCTGAAAAAGGTGGCAGATTATTAAAGATACGTGGACCCATACAAAAGATGCTTTGGTGTAAAAGCTTTGTTTTACTGGCTACGGATGCGCAGCTTGTCTTTGTGTCTGGCCCTAGTGCAAAAATCAAACAAGTTTGGGTTTGATTTTATAAACATTACAGCTTCATATATATACACACAAGGGAGAGTTAATATTTTTAAATTTATGAAGTGTGGTCTGTTTTAAGTTTTCAGTTTTAAGATCATTTTATTATCTGTCGAATTCGATTTAGCTCTAATAATACTTATGTACTTAGTTCCTATATAGCTCACATAGCGACATAGCTCTCAGAATATGCAAGTTGAAATGGCAATGGGCAGGCCACATCGCTCGAAGAACCGACAACCCATGGGGAAGAAAGGTTCTCGAGTGGCGACCACGAACCTGATCCAACTGATATTAAAATAGAAATTTTCAATTCAATTCAATTCAATTCAATCTCTTTATTGTGGATCATAGGTAGGTAACATAATACAGGTGGCAGGTACATAATGAGTTGTGAACAGCTATGTCCCGCCCATAGGGCATACAATAGTCAGTACATATTTTAATCATGGATATTACAAATTATTCAGAATTATACAAAATAGTTAATTAATTAAGGTACATGTCAACAGGTCACTGAACGCATCACGACTGAGTGGGATTACTCGTATATTGTAGCAGAGATTTATCTGATAAGAAGTCTTTTATAGAGTAATAGCACTCGTGTACTAGCAGATCATGGAGAGTCTTTTTAAATTTTTCTAATTTAGCAATCATTCGGATGGGCCCCGGAATATTATTAAAAATACGAGAAGCTGTACAAAAGATGCTCTCATGCATTATATGAGTCTTGCTAGCTACTGTGCGTAATTTGTCCTTGCGTCGTTCACGGGTGTAATAATTGTACATGTCAATATTATTTTTGACAAACACTGCGACCTCAAATATATAGACTCATGGCAAAGTTAAAACCTTCATCTTTATAAAAAATGGCTTGCAGGAATCAGTTTGACATAATTTAAATATAGCCCTAATGCACCGTTTTTGACCAATAAAAGCGCGTTCCTTGTCTGTACTATTGCCCCAGAATATTACGCCGTATCTGAGAATGGAGCTAACGTAGCCGTGGTAAGCTGTTAGTAAAGTAGACTGCTTTGCTATTTTGCTCAATCTGTGTAGTGCATATGAGAATTGTCCCAGCTTTTTGCAAACATGAACGACATGAAATTTCCAATTAAGCTTGTTGTCAATATGTAACCCTAGAAATTTTGTTAATTCAATTTCGTCTATGTCCCTATCTAGATAATGTATTTTTAAGTCATCCGTACGTCGTGTTCGTATTTTAAAATTCATTATTTTTGTTTTGTCAATGTTAATCATTAAATTATTAATTTTAAGCCATTCTATAATTACTACTATTGTTTTGTTAATGTCAGATTCTAAGTCAATTAAATTATCATTAACGAATAAAACAGTGCTATCATCAGCAAATAGTGTGATGTCATGATTAGTTCCCGAAGGCATGTCATTTATATAAACAAGGAAGAGCGGAGGTCCCATAATACTCCCTTGAGGAACGCCAAATTTAGCAGTTCCAGATTCAGAAACATAATTATATTTCTTCTGTTTTGTAACTTGGATTAAACCTCCTAACTTCTGTAAACTGTTGTCTGTTGCTAAGGTATGAGTCTATGAGTTTATACACATTTCCTCTCACACCGTATGCATATAACTTTCTCAAAAGGATTTCGTGGTCAACACGGTCGAAAGCTTTCGACATGTCCATGTATAGTGCAAGAGCTGGTAGCCCTTTATCCAAATTGGTCATTACCTTATGTAAAAAGTTATATACTGCCAAATTGATGGATTTGTTTTTCCGAAAGCCATATTGATTATGTGCAAAAATGTTATTTGACTCAAAGAAATTATACAGGCAGTTGAACATCACCTTTTCAAAATTTTTTGCGAAAACGGGTATTAATGCTATGGGCCTATAGTTACTCATGTCAGCTTTGTCTCCTTTTTTAAATATTGGCTTTATAACAGATATTTTTAGTTTGTCCGGGAAAGTGCCTTCTTCTATACATAAATTCACAATGAAGCTTAGTGGTTCAGATATAATATGGGCTGCATCTTTAACAATGTTTGTCACAATGTTATCATAGCCGACACTGGTTTTATTTTTTAGATTAATTATTATTTTATGGATGTCATACGGAATTGTCGGTTGCATAAATATTGAATTAGAATTATATGTCAGTTTGTTGGAAGATTTTTGAGGTTCACTAGAATTATTATTGTTGATGTCAAGAAAGAATTTATTAAATAAATTTGCGATGCCTTGGGGATTGTTTACGATTTGGCCATTTGAAATTAATTGATTTAGGCCTTCATTTGGATATTTAGATTTGATATCATTTATAACTTTCCAAGTAGCTTTGTTCTTATTTATAGCAGTTTTAATAAAGTAATCGTTTTGGGATTTTTTTGTCAGTGTGATAACATTTTTATACCTCTTTGCATATGCTTTGAAGGCAGTTTTAGTGGTTGGATTGGGATTATTCCTATATTGCCACAGTAGTTGGCATTTACGCTTGCTGCATATTTTTAAGCCACGTGAAATCCATTGCGGTCTAGGTTTGTTATGTATCTTGGCTTTCTTTTGAGGAAAACAGAGATCGTACAACATAGTGAAATTATCAGAGAATGTGTTGTAGGCAGTGTTCGCATCAGAACAGCTATAGACGTCACTATTTGTTAGTTGTCTCAAATATTTTAAAAATATTGTTCTATTGTCTTGAGAGTAATCCCGTTTTAAGATATACCAATATTTTATGGTACAAGTCTTTTTGACTGGTACCTTTATGATTTGTGCATTATGATCTGATAGCGCTAATTCCCTCATAGTGCCTTTGCAAGCTCTTATGTTATGTGCTATGTTATATATGCAAGTTTTGCTAGCAAATCGTGTCACTTGCTTGAATTCTAATTTCAAATTATATCTAGCTAAGAGTTCTGTGAATTCAATAGAAAGTTTTGTATGCTTCAAGGTGTCAATTTTCTTATTTTCAGCTTTCCAATTTTGTAATGGAGTCGTGTTTTTAGTTTTTTTTTAAAGCATCAGTCACAAGGTTATTTTCTATGTGGTTTTATACACAAAAAAACCTAGTCGTTGAACAAGACAAAATTGTTTTTTATTTTGGTAACGAGACAAAGAGTATAGTCACGTGAAACAGCTAGTGTCTCTACACTTGTCATTGTTTAAGACATTTAAAGTCATAAGTCATTTATTCATTTGTTTAACATAGGTAAAATAATTGTGGTATATGTGGTAATAATGAGTGCGCTATGTTATGCCATAGAGCGTACAAATGGTTTTAGGTATAAAAAATTAAAAAATCAGAAGTTAAATTAATAAATCCTGAACACTAGGAATTAATTATAAAGAATGACATAATACAAATTAATTTATGATAATAACACTATAGATCAACGTCGCCAAAGACAAGTACTGACATCATATAATATAAGCGAAGCTAATGTCAATGCACAATACTAATGTCAATATACAATACTAATGTCAATAAGCAAAAACTAATGTCAATACACAATACTAATGTCAATACGCAATAAAATATATCAATACACAATACTAATGTGAATATACAATACTAATGTCAATATACAATACTAATGTCAATCAGCAAAACTAATGTCAATACACAATACTAATTTCAATCTATTATACAAATGTCAATATTCAAATTATTTCGAAGGACAAATATTCCAAGTATTCTATTAGCATGTCAATATTCAGTCACTAGATTTCAACCAACCAACCATACACCTTTCATTTCCAACCTATTGTTTAGTAAAGAAACAAACAATTCGTAAAGTAGTGACAATTCCCACATTCTAACCCTATTCAGACATTCAAGGGATCTAACATCTAACTAAGTACACATTCGAGTCCTTGTTTGCAAGATCGTACTTTATTCTGAACAACTCAATAAATGAACAAAATAGCAAATGCCTTCAGAAGGTTTTGAAACCTACATAAAGACGGTTGAAAGAGAAAAGAATAAATAATAATAAAGCATTGGCTGCTTGCTTAATAATTCGATATTCTGCCACAGACAGACAAAGAACTATTGTTGATATTTTTTGCATTAAAAAATAAGCAAAATAGCATCCTATTGAGTGCCATGAACTAAATAACATTAATAAATCTTAAATATGGGAATAGGAAATGTTCCGATATGAAATCCCATCAGATACGCAGAAATAAGGATACTGAATTAATTAGCCTTCTGGATTAAATTACTATATAAAGAAGTAGTTCAGTCAAGTTAATATATTTCATCACACATCAGTATTATAACTAGTCGTTTCGTTCAATCCCACATTAACTTGACTATCATCTAAAATCTTAATTTAATTCATCATCAAAACAATCGCCACAATGGCATGTTGATCTTAAATTAAAACGGGAACTATTATGTATAGTTTGGGCATAACTTATGGGCTCCGTTGGGATCTAAATCATCTCTGTGACGCTATAGAATTAATTATTCTACGCAGTCGTCCGACGAGGAAGGGTTAACAAGGATGGTTGTGTGGTCAAACCTGAGATACGAATGGTTTTGAAGCTGAAAATTTAAGGCCGTTTTGACCTAATTGTTGTGTAAAATGTACGCCAATTGTGGGTTATGTGATGTTGTTTTTCTAGGATAGTTTTGCCGCAACAATATTAACAATAGGTATCTATTAAATGGGACTTAAACATTACGAGCAAAATAGGTATCTATTAAATGGGACTTAAACATTACGAGCAAAATAGTATGTGTATATATTTAGGTATTCTTCTACCTATTCCTTCGGGAATTTCAGTCATAATGTTTTACCGGAAGACCGGAAATACCTGTTACATGCGCTTTTTTTTTTCTTAAAAGACACTTCCTATCATCATATTGTTATTTACATAAGTCGTAGAAATAGAAGTTTTTTTAAATGTAAATGCTTTAATAATAAATGCACCTTCCAGGACTTACTAGAAGTAAATGATAGAGCTGTGCAGGTGGCTAACTATGGGTCTAATACAATTTGAGCTCATCAACACGTAAAGAAGAAGAATAATATAAATTACAATAGTTTTCAAAGCACTGCATGAAAAAAACCATCTTATCGCTTTTTTACGATAAGCCTTCTGTTAAAATATCCAACAACAAGGGCTAAAACAATAAACATTAGGTACTTTACTTATCCTAGTTAAAATCTTTAAATAACTGATCTCAGTTGAACACCTAACAACATTTCCAAGGCAATCTAATCCTAAGACAACGACAAGTACAAGTTAGAAGCCAAATATCTTCACTAATACTAACGGCAGTAATACCGTAATACTAACAAATATAAGAGGCATAAAAGCGATATAGAACGGAGTGAAATGTCGGTGGACCGGCGAGCAGCGGCTATGATAGCCACTTTCTAATGGCCAAAGTGTCGCGTGTATCTGTCGCTGACTATGCTAATACTGGAATTGAAACTGGGAAGATGACTGACTGACCTTATTGGTGATGTTCTTCAGAAAGGCCAGGGGAATCACAAACGTCGTGTAACCCGTATACGACCCTGGATAAAGCAAAAGGAGTATTTTAATAGGATTGTAGTAAGTGGCGTTCTGTAAAGAGAAATCATTTTACATTGACATGAATTTGAGTGAGGAATCATAAATGATTATAATTATTATGATAAGAAGTTCATCACCCCGCTAAGAGCTTTTCTGCAGGTTCAACTTATATTAGCTTGCGATTGCAAAGCCATATCACAAACGATCCTACCTCCTGTCCTTTATTTTGTCCAACTCTAAATCGAGTTAATGAAGTAAATCATACTCTAAAGACTAAGGATTTGTCAAAAAAAAATTCAAAAGCCTTCGCAATTTTTAATTTTTTTTTAGTATTTTTTTATATAAATTTAAAACTTTTTTCATCATCTGCTCATCAAAATAAAATGATAACTGCTAGATGCGAATATTGAAAAAAATCAGAAAAAGTGCCTATAAAATTTGATGGTTGCCCTCGATTTCTCTAGGATGCCATCATCAGATCCTGATTACCTTATTATATATTATATTAGTACCAATTTTGGGATATCTCCTTTCCAACAAAAAAATAATTTTCTATATAGGTTCAGGCGTCTTCGAGTAATCGGTGATTATACATAAAAAAAGATTTCGACGAATGGAGAACCCCATTTTTTTTTAAAGTCTGAAAAAGATTTACCGTCTATTTCTAGGTCAACCTAATAACCTGAAAGAATGCAACAATCGATCCATAAGTATATATAATTTTGAAGGAATTTTCTTTCAACATAAAACAAAAAACACGTTTCCAATATTTTATGATTTATGACTAACATATGATTTAGGACTAAACCGATTTTTTTTTGTCAGGAAAGATTCCTATTCCAGCAGTTCCATAGTCTAGGACAATAATCGTAGAAGTTCCGAAACAAAACCAGTTTGGCGATACTCCAGTACAGAGCTGTAATGAGGGTTTTAAGTCTAATGAATGAAACTGAAGTTCAGCACTTACAGACACTGGGGCTGCTGGGGCTGTGCTCGCGTGATAACGACCCCAGTCATGTTATGCTGATTGTAAGTGGCCTATTGTTTTAATTAGTTCGCTGTTTTCAAGATTTTTGGTGTAGGATTGGGATCATTGATGAAAAAGTGATTTTATTTTGTGATTTAGTTTTAAACTTTGCTGATTACGTAATTTGAATTTTTTTACTATTCAGTAAAGTTTCACTACCTTAGTTGTTTGAAATAGATAACCTTATTTTAATCAGATTTTGAAGGGAGCTTCGGCTATGTTCTATTTTACAAACTTTTTCATTAAAAGTTTATACTAATGTAATATATAGGTAATATAAATTACAGCAGAGAATTGGTCTGAAGATCGACATTTTGTCAGTTAATTTTAACTCTAATTTAAATCAAACACAGAAGTTTGAATCAAAACAATTGAATCTAAAATTCAAACAATCAATACGAAATCTAAGTTTTTTTTTTAATTAATCGAATTTCTACCTCCTAAGCAATAAAAATGTTCACTCCACTGCATCGAACCATACTACCTACCGAAGAAAACAAACTTGCTGACTAGATCCCTTTCCCAGCTCAGCATATAGAATTGGTATTATTTTTCTGCTTTCTATACGAGCGACCTTATCTGGGTCTCCGCTAGGTATTTCCAAGCCAGTGCACACCAAAAGGACAAAGGGCACAAAGCCCTTAAATGTTCTCTATAAATATATATACGTAAGGACCGTGAGGGTGTAACACAGAAGTATCACTTCGTTTATTTGAAAGAAAACTTCTCTTCCGATATAAAAAAAAAATACATGTACCTGGGTATTAGTTTTACTAAATGAGAAATCCGACACGCGTATTGTATAGCCTTTTCGTGTAAAGAATCTATGTACAATATTTAGAAACTGTTTCATGAAAAATCTAATTTGCCCGTACAAAAACATGCTCACAAACATGCCACGTTGACTACGGAGTTCTCATTGCTAGTGAAGTTTTGTTCCATCCGTCATCATCGATCACGAAATCCATTTCTCTTTTAACAAAAAAAAGTTAAAAACTAAAACCCGACAACGACAAAAAGAAACGACGCTGAAAAAGTATGAAACAAGATTTTCAGGATGCTGAAAAAGAAAAGCCGCAGTCACACGTTATTAAAGTGTTTAGGTTGGTACCTATTATGGTACCTATAAACGTGTGACTGCGGCTTTTCTTTTTCAACATCCTATGCCTATGTTCACCGGATAATTAAGACGGTTCAAATAAACGGTGACGGTGACGGTACATATGTCGAGTTCCGATAAATAGATAAGGAGTTATGAGGGAACAGATGAATATACTCACATACATAAATACATAAAAAAATAAAAATTTAAAACTTTTTATTTTAAAAAACATTTCATTGATTTTGGATTCTGATTTTAAACACACAACGCTTAATCTTAATTCTGAAAGATTATGTGCGAGTGAGACGTCTCGCTTGTGTACATTAAAATATAATTATTGCTATAAAATTCAAGATACATTATTTATTTGTTTGTGAAAGATCTGGAGAAACTTTGTATTGATCCACTGTGAGGTAATATTTCATTATTCGTTTTATTTGTAAAGTTGTCTTTGATTTTAATTTTACATACATAGCCATTTAAAATCATAACCCTCCTTTGGTTTTGCCGTAGTCGGGTAAAAATAGAACGATGATTGAAACTAAACATAATATATTTAGTGATTTTTGGTGAAAACGTGACTTTCATACGCGTCTATTGACAAACATTTTGAGTGATTTGTGGCAACCATTGTCTTTATACTTAAAATCAAGTTCTAGATGCTAATTGTCCTTCTGTATATTTGTATGCTACACCACCTTACACGATATCATGTCGTGGGACCGTCAGCGAACGTGATTAACGTTCAGAAAAGATGGAAATTGGAACGATTAATATTAGTACGTCGCGTGGGATGCGAATGAACGGCTGTTTAATTTGTTTGTTGCGAATGTACGTGATACTGTGGTGATATTTATTGTATTACTAGATTTTAACAACGGTTTGGCCTTGTAAATGCCGGGAATTATTTCTCAGGAATGAACTGTCGATGAAAATTTTACTGTCTTCATCCAGGTAATGCACAAGCAGGTTCATTAAATATATTTGTCGGATCTGGTTATTTGTACAGACATAATATAATAAATCGGAAGCTGGCCAGTAGTGACATCACGCGACCTTTTCACTTACTTAACTACACAAACTGCCGCAATCAGAGAACTTTAATGATTACTTAGGCCATCACTTAGTAAAGGTTTTGACAGTTTTGTCATACAAAAGAATGTCAAACCATTACTAAGTGACGGCTAAGTAATCATTAAATAACTCTGAGTAGCGCAGTTACACACAGTCTTACACCACACCGAGCTTCGACAGAGTCGTGATGTTTTTGACACGCAGAGAGATCATTCAGTGCCTGCTCACAGAGACTTCCTGGAAGGGTCAGAATACCAGTAATAAACATGAAGTAACTATATATCTGCCCTCCACAACCCCGTGATTGAGTAACACGTTACCCCTTGGTAAGATAAAACACTTATAACAATCCGCATATAACCTTTTGCGACTTAACCTAAGTAGTTATTCGAAGGTTTTATCAAATAGTAATGAGGCACTAGCATGAGCGAGCGGTGAAAACTGATCGTAAATACGTCGAATTTTGAAGAAATTATTTATTTGACGACATGGTTGGCGCAATAATAATAATCATTTCTTTATTTCAATCAACAAGTAGATCATTTGATAGCAATGGCTCAAGCAGTTGACTGCCGCGCTACGTGTCGCGGGTTCGATCCCCGCACGCTTTTTCACCAACCAACCAACTTGTTAATCTTTAGGTGAATGCTTCTCTGTACTCGATGTTAAAACAGAAGCATCTAGATCAAAGACTATACTCCCAAGGAAGTCTCACTGGTGACAGTGGAACTACCTCGGGAGTATAGACAATACAAAAATAATTTTGAAAATCGGTTCATTAATGACGGAGATAATATCTGGGACGTAAACAAAAAGGATCTTTGTATTTATTTATTACTGCCCAGCAGTGGGACAAAGTAGGCTGTCTTAAATTAACAGAGAATTATTTCAATATACAAAACAAATCCTTTCATTTGATACCCAACTCGGATATATCCGTTTACTATCATTTATTTATTCGCTATTCCACCCTCCATTACTATTTGATGATTATTTAAGCCATTACTTAGTAAAAATTTTGACAGTTTATTGAAGGTTTTGTATGTCAAACCTTTACTAAGTGTTCGGTTTAAGTAATCATTAAATATGTCTGAGTACGGTAGTAAATCAATTTTCATCAAACATAGCTAAGAACACTCCCATCTAATTCACCTTTCAAAAAAATACATCAAAATCGGTTCATGCGTTTTGGCCTTGTCGCGGTCGTTTTTGCGTCATAGGTTAAAAAGAGAAAATGCTATGATAAAATTTGTATTTTCGACTCAAAAATCGACGTATTTCCTTCCTTCAGTACTGATCTTAACCTCAACGCACCTTATCCGGTAATGAAAATCTTGACATTTGAAGAGAATTATTAAAACGTCTGAATATTTTCCGCCATAATAAGGCGGGACGGGTTAGCATCTATCATTATTTATTTACTATTGCAATCTTGCGCCGTAAATTATTTATACCAAGTCTACAACCGCTTGGGAGTTCCTAGCGGTTTTAATACCTTCCCCTTTGCCTGGGAGATTGAAGAAATACTTTTGAACGTAGGCTGGAGTTAGATAAATATTTAGAACAACTAATAACTATCACAAACTATTTAGCAAAGGTCAGTAACCTGTGTAAAACCGTGAGGAATTTAACAAGAGCCTATAAGGTCAACGAGAATCTAATCTATCCGTGTAGGTAGCATTAAGTATACTTTGGGATGAAAAGGTCTCTGACTCACACATATTTAAAAGATCTATTTTCAGTTGAAGAAGGAAATAAATATTAATTTAATCTTACCTCTGTTAATAGCAGCCTCTCCTGCGTAATTTACACTTTGCACACAACATTACGACTTGTGGAAAAAGTGTTGTGTTACCTAATTATCTGCGTGATAAGGTAGTTAACAAAAGAAATTTAATTAGTTCGTCAGATAGATTTCCAAAAAATATTGGAGACGTAATTTTTTCTTTTTTCACCTAAACAAACAATGAAGACACAGATACAGTGCTTTGAAAACTCGTGTGACATCATTTTCCAAGACATTAGTATGACATTCTTTACCGGTGAGTGACGTGACAACTCCCCACTCAAATCTTTGACGCGTTGCATCTTCGTCATTTTTTATTGATTTGATAAAACAAAAAATACGTATTCAATATTTTTTGATAATCTAAAAGACGGACTAATTAGAATCATATTTTTTTAAGTTAGTAAACATCGCTATTGTCTCAACTACTAAACATCTGTATGTTTAAGGGTCCAGAAAAATATTAGCCTCAGATATTTCTTTAAGCTTTCAAACGTTTTTATATTTTGGATGATGGGAAATCATCTAATGACTTCTTCTGCGCAAAGCGGTATCAATAGAATAAAATCATTTACATTTAATTAACCAACTTTCAAAAGGGGGAGGCTCTCAATTCGTCAGATCTTTTTAGATTAACATGATAACAAGACTTGCTCTAGTTAACATTACTTTTTCAATCTCATCGTGTATTTTTTTAATTATCTTGTTTACCTCAATTACGTAACTAGGGTAATAATCTTGCTAGATAGACACAAAGATCTGGTTTGTGATCTCAATAAGAACATTATATATCCATTTATCTTGTGACTAAATGTTCTCAATTTTTGTACTTTTGTTTATGCAGATGTAATGTGTTTTTATTAGGCTGTTCCACTTTCAGGTCGTGGGGTAAATATAATTAATTTCTATTATACCCCAGGCTAGAACTAAAATGCTGGATGACGGCTTCTCTCGACTTTGTTTTGTTTCTGACGCCTGTTGGCTGTTTTGTCCTATTTATTTGTAATAAGAAGTAAGTAGGTATATCGGATTGTTTTGGGATTTATTAGATCATGTGGGCACTTTAACAAATTACTCGAAATTTCAATTTCACACAATGGGGTATAGTTCCGAGATGTCTCAATTCCGTTGCGATCAATGAATGTCATCCTCGCACCGACCGTTGAAGAATGCTGTGGTGTGGGTAGACTGGTGAGTAGGTCGCGTGATGTCATGGCACCACTGGTACGCTTGCACCTGTGTTAGGCCCGGTATCCACTAAAGCGGAGACGAGCATAGCGGAGACGATATGTGCCAAATTCGACCAATCACAGGAAGGGCGATAGACCAGATGTAAATTAAAACTAATGTGATTGGCCTATGTCCAGCAGTGGACGTCGTTTGACTGAAATTATGATGGGCCGATTTCCGCACATCTCCTCTCCTCTCCCGTCCTCTCCGTTTTGGTGGAAACCGGACCTAAATTATTCTATGTCCGTATCAATGACTGGATCCGGCAAGTAAATAAGAGAACAATTATTAAGTTCTGGTGAAATACTATTCTTCAGCAATCACAGTCAGCAGAGGATCGTGTAGTTTGCAAAAGTCAAGATCTTCGCGTGTCGATGATAAATCCATGTGTTCTATTGAGTTGCTCCAGAAACGATGAGTTCAGCATATATTATCTTGTTGGCATCAGAGCAGGGATAACAGTTGACACACAACACATATTTTGCACTGCAAGCAAGTAATATACACAGAAGTAACTGTGAATGTCTGTCAGTTACCTTGTGAGGCCTTAACCTCATGTGAGCAACAATGTAGAGCCCCCGAGAGCCCCCGAGAGCCCGCGACTGTCGGGGCTACAGGTTGTTAGAAAGAGATACCACAACCCCGGACACAAAGGGCTAAAAAGGAATATGGGTGGTTCAGTAGAAGTCTGACATTCCCTTCCGCTCCGCCCAGAGTGATTTGAAGGAGGAGTCATATTTTGATGATTTCCATTGCCTAACACATTAAATAGGTACTCTTTACCACGGTAGTATTTTCACATGGGATAATATTAGACATCCAAGTGAACGAAGCCACGGGCAGAAACTAATCTCAATATTAATGCGAAAATAAACATCACGAGCGTTATAATATTTCGTTTGAAAACCGGTTTATCCCGAGTTTACTTTACTAGATTAAGTCTATCAGATTTACTTTACTTTTTAAATGAATTTCAAGGGAACTGCACAACTTTATGATATTTTCAGAATATCAGACTGCAAAAGTTAAAAACTTCTGCCTTCGTTTACGCCTTTAAAACTAGAGGTTTTAACGTAACTGGATGAAACAGGCTATGGCTTGATTTACATATAGATTATGAATATATTTGTAACGTGTGTGTACAGGCTCCATGTTAAATTATGCCATAATATTACTAAAAAATATGGAGATTTTCTTTATGATCATCCAGAGATAATACAAATTAAGTTTAGCGAGATAGGCTTGGAAATTGAGGTTTAAACATAACAATGGTGGACAGGAAACTTCTTGTAGATTAACAGTAGGAATTCTGGAGTTACAGTTCCCACTGTAACTATCAGTGATTATTTAAAACGCAAAATCAATTATAATAACACCTAATCAACAACTACCTACTGCTTATTTTATGTGGTCATTGATTGGATTTTCAGGTCGGTAATACTGTTATTTTTATACGTTAGAATAATGAAAATTATGAATTTCTCAGCAATAGCAAGTTTTATGTTTGATACTAAAACACATGCCTATTTCTTGAGAGCAGACATGCGGGACACTAAGGCTACGCTATGTTTTAAAGCAACTCGTAGCAGTTCTATTCTATGTTAATTCATCATTATTATTATAAATTCAAACCAAAGTCGCCCGCCCACTGCTGGACATAGGCCTCCCCCAATTGTCGCCCCATTGATAGGCCCCGTGCGTCTCACATCCAACGGAACTAAGCATGTCTGGCAAAATTTATTTTGAATAAATTTTCAGTAAAGGTATATTCAAACTTGAATGTAGGTAAGGCTAACCAACCTATCAATAGTCTGCAAGACTGGCTATGTATAGACTCTTATTACCGCTTCCCTGCTACACACAGAAGGTTGAGTCCTAATCCTAGATTAATCCTCCTGCCTCTTCAAGTGAAGTGTGAAATGGGTGTCCTTCCCCCTTATATTATCCGTCGAAGGAAACTCACCGATGGACAAAATACTGTACTTAATTTCATCTTTGCTTTTCTAAAAGTTTTCGGTGTGGTAAGTCCGTTAAATAATTCTTATTATAAATTCTCGTGTCCGAATCAACATAATAGAGCCAAGTATTTCGCTTCGAGGGTTCTATTACACTAAATATATATCAATCAAACAGGACAAAAATCATTGGAGGCTAATAAAGTGCCTTCTGTAAAAAATTGGAGATAATTTCCTCATTTACAAGACCACGATAACGCAGGAATATCTGAGATGAGGCTAGCACAAGAGTCAGTAGCCGTGGATGACGATAAGCTTGTGATTAATCAATCAAAAATATAGACAAAAGCAACTAAAAAATCAACAATAATTTTAATTGAAACCTGTGATAGATTCCCAAATCCAACACAATCAGGCACCCAGGAGTAGGCAAAGTTAACACAACTCCAATTGAGTTGCTTCACTGTCGCCGCTCCATATTACCTGCCGTAATATCCCAAGGGAAAGCCTGGAACCATCCTTATTTTTATACCCCAATAAACCACATTTAACTCTAAAACCAGCGGTTTAAGGTTCAGATTGGTTGCTCCAGTGAAAGAATTCAGGATTGTGTTTTTTTCAGATAATCTTTATGTTAAAATCTGTAGTATACTGCAATAAGGCTGTGTATGGCTTCGTAAAAACGTTTTTTTTTTGTACAAAATTGTTGTTGTAGAGTGTTTTTGTGTGTCGTTTACCTGAATTGGAAAATGAATGTTCACTTAGTGGAAACGACAGGCATAACATTCAGTTATGTTATCGCGTTGACGTCGACAAATTGTTTGTTTTATAGGAATTGTAATGGCGTCATGTCAGCGTACATATATCCAAACAAGTATTGTAATCGTTTGTCACAACGGTTCGCATGAATAAATTGGGTTTAGCTTGATTGAATGTTCAGGAACTGCACGTAAATTATAACCATTACATAGTATAAAAAAAACAAAGTCGCTCCCGCTGATTGTAATCTTAGATCTTATAAACTGCGCATCCGATTTAAATGAAGTTTTCAACAATAGATAGAGTAATTTAAGGGCAATGTTCAGTATCTACTTTGTACCCGTGCGAAGCCGGGTGGGTGTTCAAATTTAAATAATCTTTTCATATGGAAAATGAATTGTCAAAAACTTGATAAGTAGATTAAGTTCGCAACTACAAATAGATAGGAATACTTCGTTACTACAAACCATACTGAATATACACAGGTGTGGTTGTCACAGGGGCTGATGTAGTGACGATGCGCACTCCCCTTGCACACCGTACAATTTAAAGCGTGTGTTCTCACCCCAACGTAAAGCACGGCGCACACTATACTACAATTTAGCGCGACTTGCACCCGCACATGGCTAATCCTTGCCGAGTAGGGCGACTGTGTTTTCTTCAAGTTTTCTTGTATATTTTTATTGAGATTTTTTTTTAGTGCTAAAAGTCCAGAGATCCATCGTTTTTGTGTATAAAACATGTATTAAAAACATAAATGTCATGTGACATCTATGATTAATACATAAATGTCTTCTGCTAGTCTGGAGTTAACCATAATTAACATTATTACCATTTATTTTATTATTGTCTGTTATTTTTGCTTTTAGTTGTAGATTTATTTGCAAGAAACGTGTATTTTTATGTTAATTCGTGCCTTACTAACGAATTAGGTAAAGACCTGTAATGTTAGCTGGAAGTTAAAAATAAATAACACAAGATAATTCAAGTTCCATATTTCAGTTTACAAATATCTGAAATCCAAATCTACACACAGTCAACGGATGTATGTGCTCTAAACATTTAGAAAACCCACATCAATAAGTATCTTGGCAAAATATGGCAACTAATACTCTTGCCATAATGATCCGACTTCAGCGACGCAAGCCTCCTCTATGAGACAGAAAATTGAACGAACCAAAAATCCTGAGCAAAACTAAAAGCGTGGCCACAACACGATAGAAGGGGAGCAAATCCGTGCAACGCGTGTATGTTCACGACGTAATCTGATGGGGCCAACAGAGGAACCACGCGATTACATCAAATTGAAGCTAAGTGAAAGAAAGACAGAGTTACGGGGCGAAGTAAACTTCACACAATGTTTTTTATTGTGCAAATGAAGTTATGAACTTGTTCGCAGAATGGAAAAAGATATTTACGTGGTGCAAGATAAACAAGAAATTCTTTGGGAGGAGGATGAGGAGAGAGCTTATCTGAGGATATGGAGTGACTTATAATGACGATGGGGGAAACATGTTTCAATGGTGGAGGAGGCGTTAGTAAAGTTTAAGCTAAAGGAACTCAATAGCCTAAACGATGTTTGCCAATGAATTTGATATATTATCAAGTGTCTACAGAAAGTAGGCAATTTTGTTGTAGAAGGGAGCCCGTGGCTTTACAATAATAATCGCTCAGCTCAATTTTCAGGTTAAGCAGCTCTTGCTTAGGTTAGTCTGTGGATAGGTGACAAGGACCTAGTTTCCTCGGAAAGCTCGTTGAACCGTTAGTTCCGGATGTTATTTGTAGAGCTTTGACAGTCGTTACAGGAAACGGCTCAAATGTCTGACAACCAGTTTTACTCAAAGGTATATTATTCAATAATAACTGGGTCACGGAGATAAGATAGGTTAGTGTCGTTACATTTAAAATACTGGTATTTAGGTGAACCCAGCTAGACTGAAAGCTAAACCCAACATAGATAGGATCATGCAAACATGCTAGGCAGATTAAAATTGGTATTAAAATATTAGAGTGAATATAAATAGTAAAACTGTTTATTGACTTATAATCCCACTAAAAATACACACACACCTGTGCTTTGTTCCACCTAAAAATAACAATTAACTCGCAATCAATTTGCATGCAATTACTATCTCTAACCAGCAATTCTAAAATAAATATAGCAACTGTAAAATCAAACGTTGTAAATGTTCAAATAATAGTATATTTATTTAACGAAATTGAATATTAAAATGCGCTTGCGGGTGCGAATCTCTTGGGCGATACGTTCAATCTATTAATATAAATTCATGAGCCAATGAATGTAAAGTTTGACGAGTTGGATGACGCGTGGCGCGGCTCGCTGGCGGCACGTTTTATGCGTTTTTGAGTGTTTTAGTTTCGACTCCCGGAATAACAGTAAAATAGGGTTGAAGCAAAACCTTATTCTATCTCCGTAAATGTAGAAGTTATCACAGAACTAAGCTTTCTCCGCATTAGCATCCATTAGTTCTAATAAAGTGAAAATCGGCTACAAAAGTAAATATGTGAATAAGTGGCCGCTTTGATGAACCTCGAATTTTTATTTACCAATTCAGTAAGTAGTAGTTTTCATCTTGTATTGCCTTTTTTTCGTTATTTTTCCATTTCCGTCTCAGTATTCAATAAAATTGCGTCTATTACATCCTTAGCGAGGAAATTTTAACTAAGCCTGGATTTTATACATGTAAGGATCATTTGCAATGATTGATCGATGCCATCATTTTTACGCTATCGTAAGTTCATAGCTAGGATAGGCGTAAAAATGATGATTTTCAGTCGTGTTCATTCAAGCTTCTCTATTTCGTATTCTTAAAGCGTAAGCGTATAGGGTATCTATGGAATAAAGTTCAAACCAATGTAGGACAAAAATTTAGGTATGCGAACTCCGCGCACTGATGCAATCAAAGGCATTTTCTCCATTCTTCTAATTTGGTCTTTGGGTTAAATTTATTAGAATATCTGCATCAAATAGTTCGCTACCAATCACGGCGCCAGTAGCATATTTTTCAATTAAATGTTTTTCTCTATTGATAACTTACTTCATTTTTTTATTTCTTTTGTTATTGTTAAGCGACTTTTTTAGAGTAATTATGTACTTACATTCATTTAAAACTATTAAAAAACTAAAATAAAAAAAAAAACTATAAAATGGCATCAAAAAACTGCTCCTCAACGTTGTCAGCTGTTAATGTGCCCAAAAGACTGACTGCATTGCCACGTTGTATGGCAACACATAGCTTCTGATCAAGGTAAAAGCCAGCCCTTGGGTCACGAGTTTTGAGATTTTTTTGAATAGGAATGATTTTTAATTAGTTTTATACTTTGTGCCATGACTTTACGACAAGCTAGCTACATGACTCAAATGATACTTAGTTTGTGGCTCACTGAAAATGTATGACACAGCAGACTGTTTTGTCCTATTGATTTATAATCTTATTATTCTGATTACTATTCGTCATTCTCTTGCGCTTATCCAATTTATTTGGTTTCAGCATCAGCATGTTTTCTTTTTCCATACTTTTCTGTTGCTTGTCGTCTCAGCATTCACCTCCTAAACTATTGAACTATCTATTGCACGCAATATAGGCCACACGTCATCACAATACCAGATCCCTTAACGTGGAAATATTAATCCAGTCATAACTTCCACCTCTCTGACGTAATTTCCTGACTGATGAAACTCTAAGCTGTCTAGCAGATTGCGTTGCGCTCATTCTGAAGCAGACCGGCTCCCTTAGGAGGTGATGTGCGGATTGTTCACATTCACAATTACGTGTTCCTCTCACTGCATATAACTAGATTAACGAAACTAGTCATACAGGAATTTCATTCTCTTTGAGTTTGAGTCTGATTAGAAGTGAAGATTATTAAGGTTCGTTTCAACTTACTTAAACTCCTGTTGACAACAGTCCAATATGTTGGTAGATTAATGAACGTTTCGATGTTCATGATTAGAAAGAAATCCTTTGAACTTCGGGAAATTGACTTATTATCGCGATGGCATCAACTTGGGAAAATCAAATCAATATGCACTAAGTCATTTATGTGGTCGGAAAATTATTTAATTCCAACAATCTATAGTCATATAAAGGTTTCCATAAAAAAAAAGTAGAGCGATGGTATTTGTATAGAACAAGTACCCAGTTTTTCATTAAAATCGCTTCAAATTGCACTTATAGCGACACAATTTGCAGTCTGACTGATTACAGCACAGCTCTTGTGCAATTTTTTCATCGTTCTTAATTCACTTATACCAAAAGTTCTATCTTAATGTGCATCTGTGTTCACATGAGCTCTTTCAGACAATCCAACCTACAAAACACGCAGGTAGTTTGAGTTCTCCACATGACACTCGCATACCCTCCTCGTGCACAAAACTAATACGTTTAATTACATTCCTAGTTTATACCACTCCACTTACCACCCCGAGATGAGTCCAGTTCCGAAAATACTGAAGCATCGACAATTCTATTCCAACTGTGCGGCAAAATTTTCCCCGGAAAACTTGTTCTGTGCGAGTGCAAAATGCAATATTGTAAGTTGTTATGATTCGTCCCGGGAATAGTTCCGTACATGGTCTGTGCCGAAATTGTCAGCGTAGTAAACGTATATTTAACTTTATCGCTTCAAGTTTACGTTTATTATTATAGTGTGTTAGTGGAATGGTAATGGAGGCTTTGTGCCACTTTATTCTCGATGTAAACGTTTAGATTTTTATGACAGCGCTTTGTTTAGGATACATATAGGTTTGCGAAACGCTGAAATGATTTTCCTCATAGAATTATTTTATAATACGCGACTGTTATGGTTTCAATCAGCTGTTCTGAGAAGGCTTTTCTGTAATGGAGGATAATTTGAACTAAAACTGAAGTGTTTCAGTACAGTAACAGTCACAGAGTCTGAATTTATACCCGAATGATGACAATAAGCCCACCCCCTATTGCATTGGACCCTACTGGCGAAATATGAATGTACTATTAAGTACACCTCTGTCAAACTCTTTGGGGATTACAAGCGTGATGTTATACTTTCCCTACGTTCCAAACGACTTAAATACATTATCATCTAAAATCTAAAACTTCTAATCTACCCTCACTATTTTAAAAGCATTACTTTTAATCGAGAAATCGTGTCCGCACTTCATTATTTAAGGCTGTGCACAGATAATTAATCAGTTCCAACGTGGTGCACTATTTGTCTTGGTAACGAATGTCATTGCAGGTTTTTTTCTACAGTTGCACAGTTGTGTTGCTAGCTTTATTTATAACTTGTAGAAGAGTGGGATTAGAATGCAACCATTCGGATTCGTGTCTAATGTTATGAACATTAGATAATAAAGTAGTGTCCGCATTCACCCGGGAGATACTAATGTCACCCAGGTGAATAATAATAATAATAAGCAGAGCTTGTGTTATGGGTACTAGACAATTGATAAACATACATATATATTTCTAAATACATACATATTATAGATAAATTACACCCAGACACAGAACAAATGATCGTGCTCATCACACAAACATTTGTCCTGGGTGGGAATCGAACCCACGACCTCCGGCATAGCAGTTAGGGTCACTAACCACTAGACCAACAGGCCAGTCAAAAAAATTGGGAATACATTAAATTGGGGATACTAAATAGTCCGGTCATTTTAGACATAAAAATAGTGATCAAATAAAGAAAATTCCGACAGAGCCAAATCTTCGTAGAGACTTTAGGTTTACCACAAGGAATAAAGTGTCAAAAGTCCCCATCAGTCCCATGTGAGCTTAGGGACTTATTCGGGGCCCAAGGTCAAAATTTTAGGTTTTTTGGATTTTTCTCGAAAACGGTAAGTTTTATCGGAAAAGTACCTCAGAGCAAAGTTGTAGATCTTAAAATTCTCTATAAAAATAGTCTCTATGATTTTTTTTCTAAGACCCACTATTTCCCAGATATTGCGCTTGTAAGAATCACGTTCTACATAATATGCACACATTTCCACACCACCTGTGAGGTAGTGTACTCGGCGCGTTTTTTTTAACGTAATTATGCAAACTGTATGGTTGTGACGTTTAGCATCTTCTAAAGCACAAAGTAAAGTTGTGTATATCGTATTGTAATTACTTGCAGGCTATTGAACAAATGGCAGAAATGAAATTTTTGATTTTGAAAAGTCTACAATATTGCTAGTAACGTGTTCAATATAACCATTCCAACCAGGTAAAGGGAAAGCTTTGCATTTTCCATAGAACCACATCACATCAACTTTTTTTAGAAAATATATTTTTGTTTCATTTTCGTATTCAAAATCTCGCACATTTATTTTGCTAAATCCTACTACGCCAGTATTTTGATAAACCTGTATAGGTACATGAGCCTTGGCTGCAAAATCTTTAGCTGAAAGGACTTCAGTTACTCGCGGCATCGGCAGTTCTAGTAATACTGAATCTTTGGGAGTTACAATTTGTATAATACCCATGATATGAAGCGTATTATTACCGTCCAAAGTATTTACATTAATATCAGCATTATCTGCAACATATTGAAGAAATGTGCCAGTTTCTGGTGATAAAATGTGAGATGGGCGACTGAAAACTGCTGCTGCTTCATACTTCATTGTTTCACTGTAAGATGCATATAAACCAAACGATGAGAAAATTTGTATAAGTCGTTTTGAACCAAACCGCCGATGGAAAAAAACTGAAAGACCCAGCTGTAATTTAGACTTGAAGGATCTAGGCCGAACAGCAGTCATTATGCTATGACTAATATTTGTGCAAACTAACTTTAAATGATCCAAATTATGACGCTTATTTTTAAGAATGATTTGTCCCAAAAAAAAAGATAATGATTCGGTAATATCGTTATTTATATCTTCAAACATTCTACCCGGTGGCGGGTACATAGTATTATCAAACACACAAGATTGAATATCTTCTCGAATAATTTCTGCCGCAGCTATTAAAGTTTTCCACCGTTTTTCCTTTTCATTCAAGTTTTTGTTATCAGACCAGGCTTGACTTAAAATGTCTTGGTAATTGTCTACAAAACAAATAAATGTTAATTTTCCAGGCTTTTCTGTAATAATAATTCTACTACCATACTTTAATTTCAATCGTATTTTTATAATCCCGTTTTCTAAAGCTACATTTTGGCAAACATTCTTCAGTTCATCTAACGAAAACTGGCAGTCATCGCTACTTTCAATGAAATTGAAAATTTCCTCCATTGCAGAGTTTATAGCCTCACTTTGAGGACGGCCAATTTTACCGCCAGTATTAGGTCTCAGGAATGATTTGTAACAACTGTCATGGTATTTAGCGTCAGCAGCAACTAAATCATACTGAAAATTAATACGCGCAAAGACAGCTTTTGACACATCATCAGAACGATCTTTAGCTAATTTTAAAATGGAATCTTTGAATGTAAGTGTAGAAACTTTATGAATTTTTCGGCGATAAATCTTCACTTTCTTCTTTTCTGCTTCTTCATCCGCTTCATCGCCACAAAATAAGCAGTGGTTTTTAAAACAAAAGCTGGATTCACTTATTCGCGCTCTAGTATGAGGTGGACTTACATTTGAAGTACTGGCCTGTTCTTCCTCACGTTGTCTTTTTGATGCAGAGATTGAAGTTTTCCGGGTGTATGATTTTCTGCAATCCACGTGAATTGTAACGGACTTTTGGCTTCTTAAATAATCAGCAAACTCATCACTTCTCGCGACACTAGCATCGATTAAAGTTGGCATTCCACGACTGACCACAACAGTTTCATCTTCAGTCAAAAGTTTATTACAAATAAAGCAAAATTGTGACATTTTTTTTTTAATATTAATCAGCACTAACTACAATAGTAGACGCTTGTAATAAATACGTATAGTCACTCGAACTGCTCGTTCAACACTAAAAGAAGCAGGTATACGTGAACGACACCACATGGACAAACGAATAGGCAGATGTTTTTCAAGGCCAGATGTTATTCAAGTAGAGGGGATTCGGTAAGGGACCGGCGGTCATTTTAGAGTAAATTTTCTTAGAATAGTATAATGTATACATAAAAGAGACACGAGTAGGCATTTTTGCTTGCTTGAGTACCTAAATATGTATATACGTGGCATATTATTATGTGTGCATACTATGTAGAACATGATTCTTACAAGCGCAATATCTGGGAAATAGTGGGTCTTAGAGAAAAAATCATAGGGACCATTTTCATAGAGAATTTTAACATCTACAACTTTGCTCTAAAGTACTTTTTCGATAAAACTTACCGTTTTCAAGAAAAATCAAAAAAACCTAAAATTTTGACCTTGGGCCCCGAATAAGTCCCTAAGCTCACATGGGACTGATGGGGACTTTTGACACTTTATTCCTTGTGGTAAACCTAAGGTCTCTACGAAGATTTGGCTCTGTCGGAATTTTCTTTATTTCAATTGTCTAAAATGATCGGACTAAAAACGCTGTGAAAACATTTAATGCCCTGTGTTCACCTGTATTTTTTTTAATTGATTGTTATAGTCTGTTGTAATAAGCAACTGCTTCATGCATTTATTATATTATTTTTAAATAGGCAAGGATAAGTAGCAGATGATAAAAAGAATAGTAAAGTCCCACAAACTACCAGGAGAATAGAAGTAGGAAGGAGACTAGCTTTCATAATGTGTCATCACTGACATCACATGTTTGTGTTGGTTACTAATTTCAATTGATCAAATTTAACGTGTCTTTTTTCCAAATAAAGCGGAGAAGTAGCATAGTACTTAGGTACAATTTACATACATAAAATAAAAATAGTCTCCCGAAATGCACCCATTATTCACTTCCTAGTCTCACTCGCTCCTTTTTTTTTTGGTGGGTGAAATATGATCAAATAACCCCTCCCACTCTTGGGCAGAGCGAAAGGGAGTGTCAGACTTCTACTGACTAAAAACCACCCATGTTCCTTCTTAGCCCTAAATGTCGAGGCCGCGGTATCTCTCACAACATCCCGCAGCCTCGACGGGTTCCTAGTCTTAGCTGAAGGGAAAAAGTGCGAGTACAAACCAGTAAAAATTGGTGATTAATCGATTGATTGCCATACGGTTATGGCTTTATTTTTCAGGATAATTCGATGTGAAGACTGCCTGCTGATTCTCCAAAATTCAAGCAACTTTTACTGTCTTTATTCCATGGCTTAATCCACACTCAAAAAAGAAAACTTTTTCGTCCCGATAACATCTGAATTCTTTATCCACCCAATCAGTGAAGTTTTTCCAGAACATTCTCGAAACGACTCCCCTTTCTTTTCTGACCACTATTTTTACAAACCATAGACCGCCATTGATAGATCATTAAGCAAATGATTCCCGGGGGTAAGCAGTGATCGGAATCTTTACGTACCTAATGGTCTGCTAATAACGCTGAGATTACCCCAAAATTTTCCTTATAGCAACCCCGCAGGTGATTCTAGCCTAATGGGATCCCAACATTATATTGCATTATTTGATGGTTACCAAATTAAGAGCCATCGTTGTTACTTTCGTTTTTCCGGGACTTTCTCCTGAGATGTTCATCTCGGGATAAAAAAACATTATTTTGCACTTTATTTTTAAATCGATTTAATTAATGCTCTCTGAGTAACCTGGATCAATATATACAAATATCTAATGTGTGCTGACTTGGCTATACCTAGTTTGAACCGACTAGTACTAGGTGTAGCCGGCCACATGCAGTTAAACCTAGATATATCCTACTTATCTTCGGTTAGAATTAGGTTTAGCCTACATCATAGCGGCTAGAATTAGTTACTGGCTGCAAAATGTTTCCACAGTTTTTAAACACAAAAACCAAACCATTTCAGGAAATAAAACTCTTTAATTACCATTAAAATTCATCTTTTGACAAATTTCATCAACTAAGTATTTCGACATTTAATTTAGGTCTAACTAAGTCGACCTTTCAAACAATTTGAGCCTACATTTCAAACTAACTAGCCAACAAATAAGTACATCCACCTACAATTACTGGAATATCTTAGACCCCCGCCCTCCCGCCCTCCCTCCCTCCTACGCAGTTTATCCTCTCTTGTGTAGATCCCTTCGAGTGGGTGAACTAATAAAGGGTTAGCCATCGTAAATTCTTTCATTTCCGTCCCGATGCTGGTTAAAAATAAACTTTACGATTGGAGGAAGAAACTTAGTTCAGAAAAGACTGGTAGGGTAGTAAGTAGGTATGTACCTAACATCTTACTTTGTTTAATTTTGGTTTTAGTACATTATTTACTGTCAGTGCCCAGCTTTACCTAACCCCTCTTCTCACTTAATTTGCTCCTTTCTTTTTTATACGAAGTTTCAGGTTATGATGGGCACTGCCTGTGTAGGACCTTGCAATGTTCAACAGCACACAAAGCAAACAACCAGTACAGGATGTAGCAAAAAAATGGCGAGGTTTATCTGCGGGTTTCAGAAACTATCGCAATCTAACATATTACCGAGATACAAGGAATTCTATATTCGTACCCAGACCATTGTCATAGTCTACCTGTGTGCCATGTCTCGTCGAAATGTGATGATCGATAAGACGTGACAGTAAGAAGTAAGCACTCATAGAAAATCAAGAAAGGATTGAACAATTTTAATTAGCTTCAAAAAAGTTTTTACAAAGTATTTTTTTTAGTTTCGGTACACTGGTGGAGAATAAATCAAAGTCACATACATAAGCTCACGCCCTATACACCTGGGGGTAGGCAGAAACCACAGTAGGCCACCTGCTACGATCCTTAAATACTCTATTGCTTCGTCCACATTCATATATCTGGTCATACACGCACGCTGGCTGTCCTTTCTGAAGAACATCATCATCATCATCATTTTATGTACTTATGCAATTGATGATGATAGCAGTTATCATAGCATAACATCACGCCTATAATCACAAAAGGGTTAAATAATAAAAAATAATAATAATAAATGTTAGTAGTTAGATTTAACCTTTGGTACATCCACATTTTGCTAGTTATGATTTAGTCTTATGTAATAGGGAGCGAGCCTATTGCCACCAACCGGGTATAAATTCGGACTTAATTGTTGCTCCTGGAAAAATATTGATGGAAAAACCCAATAACCCAATAACACTTTACCCTGGGAATCGTTAGTAACTTAGTAGCTTAGCTAGAATATTCATGGGCCGTTAAATAGGGTAGTTAACAAAAGAAATCCAATTAGTCCGTCATATAGATTACCAAAAATATTGGACACGTATTTTTTCTTTTTTCACGTAAACAAACAATAAGGACGATACCGTGCTTTGAAAACTCGTGTGACGTCATACTCTAAGACATTAGTATGACATGTTTTAGCGGTCAGTGACATCAACAACCCCCACTCAAATCTTTAACGCGTTTTATCTTCGTCATTTTTATTGATTTCATAAAACAAAAAATACGTATCCAATATTTTTTTAATAACCTAACAGACGAATTAATTAGAATCACATTTTTAAAATCAGTAAACATCCCTATTATTAATGCAATACCTTCATCATTTAAATTGAAAGCCACTTCACCTAACCAATAAAACCATCACCTTAAGCCAAAACTAAACACCGAACTAAAGCGAGTATCCCAAAAAAGAGAGATAATGTTGATGTTGTAACAAGAATTCGTTCCACGTAACGCTTAGTAAACTCTCCTTCGTCACTTGCCGCACCTTCGTCACCGGACAAAAACGTTAGCACATTACTGGGCCTTTCACCCTACGACGCCTGGCTGAACAAATTCAGTGCTAGTGTTAGCTAAGTCGGGAGTCAGCTGGTGAGGTTCAAGAAATAAATGGGAATATATTTTTTGTTGAGAGGTTGTTAGGTAATCTGTGTGCTACACAATATTTTGTCAAAATTAGGTACGCATTAGGTTGAAGATGGAAAAAAAATTGTTGTTAAAATTGGAGAGGATTAAAAAAACCATTTTGTTTTCGCTCGTTTCCATTTTAATACAAAAAACTTATAAAAAACTTTTCCAGAAATGTCTTAGTAGCAGCCACGGAGTATGAAATTGTATACGGTTGATGACAATAGGCTCGCCTCCTATTACATGGAACTTAAATCATCATCATCATCAGCCTATAATGTTCCCACTGCAGGGAGTCAGGCCTCCTCTCTAGGAGAGGGATGGGCTATAATCCACTATGCGGGCCCAGGTGGGTTGGTAGATGTCATATATCTTCGAATTTTTGGTTCTAAGATATTACGGTTTCCTCACGATGATTTGAGAGCGTTTTGGAACTTAAATATAACTGGGGAATAGGGCAGTTAACAAAAACCATCAAATTAGTCCGTCATAAAGATAACCAAAAAATATTAGACACGTATTTTTTCTTTTTTCACGTAAACAAACAATGAAGACGATACAGTGCTTTGAAAACTCGTGTGACGTCATACTTTTAGACATTAGTATGACATTTTTAGCGGTCAGTGACGTCACCAATCCCCACTCAAATGTTGGACGCGTTTTATCTTCGTCAATTTTCATTGATTTGATAAAACAAAAAATACTTATCCAATATTTTTCTGAAACCTAACAGACGGACCTAATAGAATCATATTTTTTTAATCAGTAAACATCCCTATTAGCGATCAACATGAAAGAAAAATACTCAGAAAGCTTTGAATCGACTCGGAATACTAACCACTACCACTATATTTCTACTATTTTCTCTTACGTACAATTTCTGAGAATCTAAATCCATTATAAAAGGGCTAGTCACATTGTGAAAAGACAACTATTTTTATACCTACTTAGCAAAACATTGAGAAGTTTATTTATAACGTTCCTGTCTGAGTATGTGTGACCCTTAAATCTTAAAGGGTAGGTCACCCTGCTTTATCGTGGGTGTCTCCAAAGGTCACTGTGGAATTTATGTCTAGAGGATGCACAGCATCTTCCCACGTTAGTCTCGAATCGCTAAGTGCACTAATGGTAATTGCGACATCATTACCTTTTTCTTACAAAATCAGTTAGAAAACCTTTGTTTACAAGAAAACTCACAATTTCAGAAAATTGGTCATTTTGATAATTAGTTATATTGAGAATTGGCCATTCAGAGAATTAGGCTTTCAGAGAATTGCACAGTTTAAGGACTAGTCCTATCAAGTCATCAATACGTATCAAGTTTCCTCCTTGGAAATCACGCTAAGCCGTTGGATCCGGCTGTCGTTATGCAGATCTTTGACTGTCGTAATAACTATTCACAGTGACCGGAAAGTCAGTCGCTCCATGTAAAATACTGGTATTCAGCTGCAGCCGGTTAGACTCAAAGACGACCTATGCTAAACTGATTTAATAATGACCAGCAAGATGTGTAAAGTTTTTAAATCTTTATAAGCAGGAATGTTTTAATTCTTAACATCAATTCACACTTTCAAAAGTAAAATCAGGATATCTTTTGATTAGCATAAAACTTGGTCAAATTAATACAACAATTTAGATATAAGCAAATATTGAAGTTACTCTCGAAACATCAGCTTGATTAAAGGCTCGTTAATTAATTACCTACTATATTTATTAATACTTAATACTAATTAATGCAGATTAATTAGAGTGGGAGGAAGGAGTTCAAGATACTCTATGTACTTCCTACACACAGTTTCTCAAACTACATCACTATTCACCAGAATCGTCAAAATTGAGCAGGAAATAGATATTTCTTAGAATACAAACAGGTACTAATGAGATTAAATAAACATTACAATATGTGTAGCCTTGAGCAGCCCGTGCCTTAATAATAACAACCACTTGGGTCGAGTTTTAGGTTAAGGTGGGCTTACCTAGGTTAAACCGTGGATGGGTGACCACCTAGAACATTATTAAAGACCCTGCGTGCCTCGGAAAACATGATAAGCCGTTGCTCCCGGCTTTGATTTGATGATTTTTGGCAGTGGTTACATGTAGTACTGAGAGGTGTCATATAACCCAATAGGTACCAATTAGGTTGTGCAGTTCAGTTAGGCAGTCGATCCACGTAAAATGCTGGCATTCAGCTGCATCTGGTTAGTCTGGAAACCTACCCAGTTGACAAAGTTTGGAAAAGGTTGTCTAATTGAAGACACTGCTGACTGTCCTAGGATAAGAAACCTCAAAAGAAAGCCCGGACCTCAGACCAAATAAAAAGTAAAGACGGAACTCTGCGAACAGCAATGTGAGGCCGGTCAAACTACGCCTCATATACACGCACACACGTCTCAGACCAAATAAAAAGTTTAAGACCAAGGCGTAGTTTATGTTGTACGTGTGTGCGTGTATTGTGTATGTACACGGCGAAGCGTATTTTGACCGGCTTCACTTTGCTGTTCGCAGAGTTCCGTCTTTATTACTTTTTATTTGGTCTGAGGCCCGGACATGAAGTAAAGGTACGGGAAATAATACGTTAAGTATGTACTTCTATATATATCGTACTTTTATTAAGGCACGACCTCCTCAATAGAACGCGTTTAACCAAAATCCGCTGGAGTCATAAGACAGGTAAAATATTTCCATACACCTACCGAGGCTGCGGGTTTTTCGAAAGATACACCGCGGCCTCGGACACAAAGCGCTGAGAAGGAGCATGGGTGCTTTTTAGTCAGTAGTAGTCTGACATTCTCTTCCGCTCTGCCCAGAGCAGGAGCTTCCCACCATCCAAAAAAAAAGCTGAAATAGAAAAACAATAATCCCAAAAGTGCTTACTCTTAAATCCCACACACAGTCAATAGGTAGGTACTAATTGTCGCGAGATCGAAAGAAGAAATCCGTAGAGTTGCCATTCTGCCAGTACTGACTCATCTATCATCGTCAGTGGGTATGTTTGCAAAGGACAGCATTTACACCGACCAACCCATTCGTGCCCCGCGTTGGTTCACCGATCCGATGTGACTTTTAACCCTTTTTTAAACGATTTATCTTCGGTGGAAGTTGTCGGTGTCGTGGTATTTCTATTTGGTTTCTTTATGGAGTATTTAGGGATGTAAGTCTAGATTTGGTTCTTATCGACACTTGCTTGGTTTTGGCAAGAGTTCTGATTTTCACTTATTACTCAATATTTTTTTTCGTTATCGTGCGGTTGGTGATTTCTGATTCATGGCAATCAGTTTTCCAACAATAAGCCACTTCTTTGTTTGATTTATCAGTTTATGTTTTCCTCAAGAGCCATACTTGTATGAAAATTCTTATCACACGACTCTCTTGCTGTCAAGTGGTAAATCTTTTATGTAGGCTCGATATGTCACTCCACTCAGAGCGTGTGCCAGTTTGTTTACATTTTCTCCTGATATTTCAGGCTGTTTTGAGCTATTTCCTGCCGAACTGATTTTTGGCCGAGGTCGAGGTATACAGGGTGTAAATTAACCCTTCATACATACGTCAACCAAGCATTATGTACATCAAACTAAGTACCTCTACGCAAAAATTTTTGCTGGGAAACGACTTTTTTTTTGTGGTCAAAAATCACATTTTACGGTAAAACTCACTGTAGCACTCTTAAAACATTGTGCTAGTGGATGTTTTGAATAGTAAACGGGTCATGCAGGTAATTTAAGTAAAGTTATAACCTGAAAAACTAGTATTTACAAAAACAGCTGTGCGAAATATTTGTAACTTTGATCCCCAGTATCTCCGTAACTAGGGGGTTTCCAGATATGGTCTAGAACCAAAAAAATATCGCAGTGGTAGGGAGATGAAGTGCCCTTCGTTTGCGTTAAGGGTACTTTTACACCCTTGTATTATTACTTATGCCTAATTAAGTATTCAAATTTGCATGCTGCCCATTAGCTTCTGTCTTGGCTTTGAATCAGAAGTACGTGTTTGAACTCGAGACCGATGGCTTGGCGGTCCCACGGTCACAAGGCTATAAGCGATGTTTTTCTTCCCCATTAGAACTATGTAATCTATATATACAGGGTGTTTGGAAGGGAGCTGTACATACGCCTAGGGTAGAAACTAGGGATAGTCTGCTACCTACCCCCGCCCATTATATTGACCTTGGCCTCAAGGTTTTTTTTTAATTTATTATTATTTTTTATTTGACTTTTTGACTAAAACTACCTGTAGCTCAAAATCTATCCATGGGACCGGTCGGCTAATGGTCTTGTTTTAATCGTTAGAGTCTTAGGGTCCTGCAAAAAATTATTTTACACCAGAAAATTGTGGAGAAGAAAAGTTATGGGGCCTGAAGTACCGTAGTAAGGTAAAGAAATAATTTTAAATTAAAAAAAAACCTTGAGGCCAAGGTCAATATAATGGGCGGGGGTAGGTAGCAGACTATCCCTAGTTTCTACCCTAGGCGTATGTACAGCTCCCTTCCAAACACCCTGTATAAAAGAAAGTCGTGTTAGTTACTTCACTTATAAGTCAAGAACGGCTGAACCGATTTAGCTGAAAATTGGCAGGGAGGTAGTTTAGAGCCAGGAGAAGGACATAGGATAATTTTTTTTTTTTTTTTTTTTTTGGTAAGTAGATAGTTAGGTTGTAGGTAGGTAGATAGGTAGGTAGGTAGTATTTAGGTAGGTAGTAGGTAGGTAGTAGGTAGGTAGTAGGTAGGTAGTAGGTAGGTAGTAGGTAGGTAGTAGGTAGGTAGTAGGTAGGTAGTAGGTAGGTAGTAGGTAGGTAGTAGGTAGGTAGTAGGTAGGTAGTAGGTAGGTAGTAGGTAGGTAGTAGGTAGGTAGTAGGTAGGTAGTAGGTAGGTAGTAGGTAGGTAGTAGGTAGGTAGTAGGTAGGTAGTAGGTAGGTAGTAGGTAGGTAGTAGGTAGGTAGTAGGTAGGTAGTAGGTAGGTAGTAGGTAGGTAGTAGGTAGGTAGTAGGTAGGTAGTAGGTAGGTAGTAGGTAGGTAGTAGGTAGGTAGTAGGTAGGTAGTAGGTAGGTAGTAGGTAGGTAGTAGGTAGGTAGTAGGTAGGTAGTAGGTAGGTAGTAGGTAGGTAGTAGGTAGGTAGTAGGTAGGTAGTAGGTAGGTAGTAGGTAGGTAGTAGGTAGGTAGTAGGTAGGTAGTAGGTAGGTAGTAGGTAGGTAGTAGGTAGGTAGTAGGTAGGTAGTAGGTAGGTAGTAGGTAGGTAGTAGGTAGGTAGTAGGTAGGTAGTAGGTAGGTAGTAGGTAGGTAGTAGGTAGGTAGTAGGTAGGTAGTAGGTAGGTAGTAGGTAGGTAGTAGGTAGGTAGTAGGTAGGTAGTAGGTAGGTAGTAGGTAGGTAGTAGGTAGGTAGTAGGTAGGTAGTAGGTAGGTAGTAGGTAGGTAGTAGGTAGGTAGTAGGTAGGTAGTAGGTAGGTAGTAGGTAGGTAGTAGGTAGGTAGTAGGTAGGTAGTAGGTAGGTAGTAGGTAGGTAGTAGGTAGGTAGTAGGTAGGTAGTAGGTAGGTAGTAGGTAGGTAGTAGGTAGGTAGTAGGTAGGTAGTAGGTAGGTAGTAGGTAGGTAGTAGGTAGGTAGTAGGTAGGTAGTAGGTAGGTAGTAGGTAGGTAGTAGGTAGGTAGTAGGTAGGTAGTAGGTAGGTAGTAGGTAGGTAGTAGGTAGGTAGTAGGTAGGTAGTAGGTAGGTAGTAGGTAGGTAGTAGGTAGGTAGTAGGTAGGTAGTAGGTAGGTAGTAGGTAGGTAGTAGGTAGGTAGTAGGTAGGTAGTAGGTAGGTAGTAGGTAGGTAGTAGGTAGGTAGTAGGTAGGTAGTAGGTAGGTAGTAGGTAGGTAGTAGGTAGGTAGTAGGTAGGTAGTAGGTAGGTAGTAGGTAGGTAGTAGGTAGGTAGTAGGTAGGTAGTAGGTAGGTAGTAGGTAGGTAGTAGGTAGGTAGTAGGTAGGTAGTAGGTAGGTAGTAGGTAGGTAGTAGGTAGGTAGTAGGTAGGTAGTAGGTAGGTAGTAGGTAGGTAGTAGGTAGGTAGTAGGTAGGTAGTAGGTAGGTAGTAGGTAGGTAGGTAGGTATGTATTTAGTAGGTAGGTAGGTAAGTAGTAGGTAGGTAGTAGGCAGGTAGTAGGTAGGAAAAAGGGCATTGCAAGGCATGCGGGTTCAGCTAGTATAACTATAAAATATGGTTAGGGAATAAATAAACTCACTTTCCTAGGTTCCATCTACCCGTAAGACGAAGCTGTCACCACTTCCGTGCGAGCCTTGCTCGTTAGTTTTGAGGCATGAAGACTTGCTGAAAAAATGCAATGCTATAAATTCTTTCCAAATTCAAGGTAAGGAAAGCGATTTGAAAATTTACCGATATGAATATATTTTCCTTTACCATAAGTTGTTGTTATGTTTTACAAAACAAGGTTATTATTACACCCGATCTCATCCATAACTTAATACAAACGATACCTACGAAAACATCTAGTTACAACAACATCGCTAGTATCCACACCGTTTATCTTCCAAACTGCTGGCAGACAATTTATTAGCAGAGATATCTCATAAATAATAGAGTGCCTAACTTAATATTGTATTAACATTCAACATCTATTAATATTCCTGGATTATGGCGAATTAGTTGCTAGCTCTAATTGGGTTTAGGCTAGATTTGTATGATTCTCTGAATCGAATCTTATGTCATTAATACGTGGATGTTAATAAATGTGACTTTCATAGACTTAGGCTATGTTCATACTGTAAGGGGCCGACACCCCATCGGGGCTGCGAACTGTTCAGAAGTTACCTCAGCCTCGACATAGAGGGCGAAGAAGGAATACGGGTGGTTTTTAGTCAGTAGAAGTCTGACACTCCCTTTCGCTCTGCCCAAGAGCGGGAGGGGTTATTTGATGATTAACCAACCCCCAACAAAAATAAATATTAGCCCTTTTTTTGTTGGGGGTTGGGAAATCATCAAATAACCCCTCCCGCTCTTGACTCTTAGAGAAGCTTAGAGTCACGCAACGAGCCATGGAGAGAGCTATGCTCGGAGTTTCTTTGTGCGATAGGATCCGAAATGAGGAAATCCGCCGAAGAACCAGGGTCACCGACATAGCTCTCAGAGTATGCAAGTTGAAGTGGCAATGGGCAGGCCGCATCGCTCGAAGAACCGACGACCGATGGGGAAGAAAGGTTCTCGAGTGGCGACCACGAACCGGAAGACGCAGCGTTGGTAGGCCTCCCACCAGGTGGACCGACGACATCGTGAGAGTCAATCAATCAATCAATCAAATTAAAGTCAATTATTTCAAGTAGGCCAGTTACAGGCTCTTTTGAATAGTCGAACAAATACTAAATTTTAATAAGCTAATAAACTAAGCTACAGTCCCACTCACAAGTACTACACTGTACACTGTCAGTGTACTGTAGTTGCCGATTCCAAAGCGTTGGTCTCATGAGAAGAATAGCAAGAAACTTCATGGACACTCCTTTAAATCATAATATTATTTATATATATTTATTTATATTATTATTTTTTATTTTTTTTAAATTATTTATTTATTATTATTATTTTTTTTTTTTTATATTTATTTGTTACAAAACTTTGGTTACATCATTCATATTGAGATTGGTATATTATCATGTGAGAACGATGTAGCAAGAATCGCGGGCAACCGGTGGATGCAAACGGCAGGCTGCCGTTCTGTATGGAGTTGTATGAGGAAAGCCTTTGTCCAGCAATGGAAGTCTTGTGGCTGATGATGATGATAAATGTTTAGCGTCATGTTCTTAAAATGTAAGAAAGTAAAACGTCAAATACTGACTGACTATTATTTGTTGTAAAAAATAGAATTTTGGGTACACCTCTACCAACTCTTCGGGAATTACAGGCGTGATGTTATATTATTGTGTCATTTTCTAACTTACACAGAGAAGGCCTGTGTCCCAGCAGTGGGGACGTTATGGGCTGATTATATAACATGCAGTCGGCGATAGCCATACGTTTGGTGTAAACACAGCTTTATAACATTGAGCATTCGCAGTGATCACTTAAATAAAATAATTAACTCTTTAACCAAACATCAATATCGCTAAAGTCAATAAAACTATACCACAAACTGTTTCATTAATTGCCTTCATTTAATTACTCGCGAGAATTAAAAACTTCAAAAAGCACAAAATTTCAAATTTTAAACTGTTTATTTTCCAAACCCCGGTTTAAATATTGAAAGTCTTTTTGAAATAAAACAAATGATTCTGCTATAAAATTGACCTCGGACCCTCAGACCGCACCAGGCGTCACTTGTCATAATTATTGTGACATTCAAAAGAAAACGCAGTGAATTCCTTTACAAACATAAACACACATCCGAACAAGAAAATTCCCACCTTATCATAACCACGTAAGGTCCTCACAAACTGCATTTGTTAACCTAGTAAGCAATCTTTCAGCAACTATTGAACCAAAGAAATTTGCACTTTATATCGTAACAAGAAAGTTGTTATTTGAAATTCAGGAAAGGTTCTTCATTTTGAAGTACGGTTCGCTTTTAATTTGTCATATAAAGCGTGATTTATATTTTAAAAGTTGAACGAGTACCATCAACGTGTGAGCGGGGTTACAAGGGACATGTTTTGAATAATTTAAAGTTTATTACGGCAGTTTTCTCTAAGTGTATTTACTCTAAAAGAATTGTAGGAAGTGAGTTAATGTGTTATGCATGAAGTTTACTTATTTACATTTTTACTCGGTGAGTTTGTAAGCGACAAATAGTAGTATGTGCTTTGTAAATATGTAGTTTCATTTATTGCCGTTTTATTGGCTGTCGTTGCCTTAGTCGTTGCAAGAGGTATAGCTAAAGCTTTAGGATTCCGATTCTATATTTAGGAAAATAACTATTGAGTTTTTCATTAGACAATTATCAGTAGGAGAACCCGATTCTAGATTTAAGCCAGTTGATCGGTGTGTGGTGCATTGGTGCGACCCTTATTACGTACAACTTAAATATATATATATAAATGGCGTAGTTAACCATAACTATACCTAAGTCTGCGAGAATGAAGCGTAGTGTAGTAAATTTTATGTTTATTGATCTACGTTCCTAACGTAGGTTTGAAGTGCACTTATCTTTCACAAGCAAGTAGCTTTCCCCGCGGACTCACTCGCGTTTGTGTCCGAAATTGTTACACGGTAACGTTTTAAATAGCTTATGGCAATAAAGCTTCCCATTAGTGAAAGAATTTTAAAAATCGATTAGCAGTTTCAGAGATGATTCGCCTACAACGACACAAAGTTAACCTCTTTATAATAAAAAAATAGTTTAGGTAAAAATGTAATATGGTTGGATACAATACTTTCATATTTAATATTCACAAAAACACTGCAGCGAATACTTCTAAAACAACTACTTTCAACAAAATATCTACTTTCGCTATTAAGAACCGACTTTAAGTAAATATCGGAAGCAATTTTCGAGGCAAATAGCGTCCGTTGCAGGATTGCATTAGCGACGGCAAATATAAGCGGCGTATATACAGCCTATGTGGAGCAGATAGAACAGCCTGTATACTGTACGTGGAGCATGCTGTATAATGTGTGGTAAAAAGTGAACAGTATACGGATGAGGTGAGGAACTTAGGATGGGGACATAGTGGTAGGTTTTATATTATGTTACGATAATAATACCAGCCGCTTGTATCAATGTTCAGGTTAAACCGCGCTTGTGTAGGTAGGACCATCCATTACATACCGAATTTCCGTCTGATGTTTGTACTTTTTATTTGTTGTTTGGCACTGACTTTCTGTAACGACTGTCAACTAGTTTCATAGGAATTTTCAGGGTATCGTATTACCCAGTACTAACTTGGTTATAGAGGTCAGAAAGGCAGTCGCCTGTCGCATTTTTCAAAGAGAGAGAGTCTGAAAAATGAGGAATAGGAAACTTTCCATTTGACAACACAAACATTCTCAAGCACGCCGGCATCGAAATTGTACATACCAATCTTTTTTATAAACCGCTCACCGCTCCCGCTCACCACTCCAGCTCACCGCTCCCACTCACCGCTCCCGCTCACCGCTCCCGCTCCCGCCTCCGCTCATCACCGACATCCCAAACCAAAAACCCCCGCGTAGTTCTCATAAGAAACACAAGTACTAACGTTCAACGTAATGGTTGCGTTCAGTTCGACGGTTCGTACCGTCTACTGCAGCCTCCCAGCGAGGAGGGTAATACGCTTCTTTAGATCCCTCCTCTGACTTTTTGCACCGAGTGTGTTAGTTACTTAGTTCCTTTGTAAGACTTAATGAGATACAAGCTTGTATTTTAAATTGGGTTGTGTTTGTTTGGAATGTGTCTTACTTCCTTCTTTTGCGATTTAAGAACTATGTGTATAGGTACCCAAAAGTTTTTTTTTTCTGGGGTGTGGGAAATCGTCAAGTAACCTCACCCGCTCTTTGGCAGAGCGAAAGGCGGTGTCAGACTTCTACTGGCTAAAAACCTCTAAAAACCACTCATGCTTCTTCGTAGCCTTGTGCCGAGGTCGCGGTATCTCTTTAGAACAACCCGCAGCCCCGACGGGATGTGTTTACCCTCTTGTAGGTAAAGTGAATTCCAACTTACTGTTGTTTTTTGGGGCTAATAGAAATATTAAGATTCTCCACAGCTAGCGAAAAAAAAAAACGATCACGTTTTTGTTATTAACACTTTTTGTTTTTGTTTTTGAAGTCTTTTTTTTTGTTAAAACGTTTTTTTTATTCTTCCATTTTTAATTGTAATAATTTATACAAATATGAATACAACCAAGAAACCAAACCCTTAAACTTCAAGATTCCCTAATTTTTGCTTTCAACTCCTAACCGTTGAGGAGTAGAACCTTCCATAATCAGCATCAGCTTACCTGGATAACCTGAAAGAATACAACCATATAAATGTCCTCATAATATTCCTTAAAAAAATATCCTCCAACTCCTAACCGTTAAGGAGTTGTACCTTCCATCATCAGGTCATGAATGAAGTGATTAATGCTAGATTCGAATACTTAAATAGCTTTAAAAAAGCACGAAACACGTAATACGTGCCTATTAAATTTGAGGGATGCCCACAATTTCTTTGGGATGCCATCATCATCAGGTTAACATAATAGCCTGAAAAATACAAGTACCGGTCCATAAGTACGTATAATTTAAAAAAAAAATCTTCTTTCAATCCTAACCATTGAGGAGTTGTACCATCCAACATCAGCGCATCCACATGAGATTATGATTATCAGACGCTAGTACATGAACAGCTTAAGAAAATTTAAGAAAAACGTAAGAACTGACTAACTTGGTACCCACACATTGAGCAAGTTGCAGATAGAGTCAGGAAGCTAACCTGGATTTTCAAAACTCTTAGATACGTCGTACCTAAAACCACCGCTAATCATTCAGACCACCAAAAAGACTTCCTTAAAATTATTTATGTCGCGCTAGTCCAGTCTGTGCTTTCATATTGTATACCTGTCTGGGGTGGCGCGGCAAAAACGAAATTTCTAGTGGTGGAAAGGGCACAACGCGCTCTTATAAAGTGCATGCATTTTAAAAGACGGAGATATCCTACTGAAGACCTGTTTCGACTTAGCAACCTGCTCTCAGTAAGAAAACTTTACATTACACTAATAATATTAAAGAAACATAAGTCTCTTACCTATGATTCTAGCATACAGTTAAAAAGAAGGAAAGATCTGATACTTAACATCCCCAGGACAAGGACTTTACTTGCCAGTATGCAATTTAGTAAACGATCTGCTGCGTTGTACAATAAAATCAATAAATATATTTATATCTATCCCAAAAACTCCTATGATACTAAAAAAACAATAATGAAATGGATACAAACCCTTAATTACAATGATACCGAAACATTTCTGAAACCTTGACACATCCACACACTCACACTGACACTCATGCACTACTTACATCACTCTACAGGCTACACACTCTATTACTTACATATACTTACACACACATACATACAACATACCCAGACCCAGTCACTCGTCCTACTTTTGATTTTAAGAAAAGAGATTTAATGTTTATTTCGTGTTTTTAATTTAATTTATTAGTCTTAATTTTTATTAAATAAGCTTTATAAAATTATATTTATGTTTTTGCTATTTGTATTTCACGTCTTGAAATGGAAGAGCGGACTCTCCTAACACAGGCATTATCTGCCTAAAAGGAGGGTCCAATCACAAAATTTTGTTTAGACCTAAACTTGTTTTACCAATAAACTATTTTATTATTATATTATTATACAATTTGACGGTTGCCCTTGATTTCCCTGGGATTCCTTTATCAGATTCCAACTTGTTGACAACGGGACCACCTCGGGAGTATACTCTTTCGAATTCAAAAATAATTTTGAAAATCGGTTCATTAACCACGATTTTCAAAATTCCGATAACAAAATACAAAAAAAAACAAACAAACGATTTGAGAACTTCCTCTTTTTTGGAAGTCGGTTAAAAAGTAGCTAAACACGTTACAAATAGTTTCAAATCATTTGTCTTGGAACACAATGTACAAATATAATTATGTCGAAGCCACTGAAACAAGTAATTAGATCAAACCTACACGAGTAATGTTAAGTATTCAGATGTGACATTTTGAAAGGTCAATAGATTCTGGCCTTATCATGTTTGAAAATAACTTAATTAATATTTCTTTGCTGCGAGTAATCTATTCAAGCCACAGTTCTGGGAAAATCGCTATTAATAAGTTACCAACATTTACAAGTGTAAAAAAATAAGTTAGTAAAAACTAAAACCCGACTACGAATAAAAACGCAGACTAATAAAACTGCGGTCTTAAAAGTAGACAACAAGACCACTGATACCTGAATTACCTGATGCTCCTTCATGGCGTTCTCATTAATACAGCAGTCAACTCCTAGTTGCCATTAGCAAGGTTCGTGGGTTAATAAGGAACATGGGTGGTTTTTAGTCAGTAGAAGTGTGACACTCCCTTTCGCTCTGCCCAAGAGCGGGAGGGGTATTTGATGATTTTCCGCCCGCCAAAAGAAAAAGGCCCTTGATGAACAACAAACTTATCACAAAATATGTTTTTCTGTTGCTGCCTTCCCTCCTACGATGGTACGGAACCCTTCATGTGCAAGTTCGACTAGCACTTGGCCAGTTTTTTATTCAATAAAAAAAGTATAAAAAAACCGGTCAAGTGCGAGTTGAACTCGCGTGAAGAGGGTTCCGTATGATGAATATAATATATCTACCATGTTTTTTTAAATCTGACCCAAATTTGTTTGTGGTAACTAAAAAAGGTCCAGCGGTTAGGGCTGTGCGTTCAGTCATATCAGTCATTGAGTCAGTCAGGACTTTGAATTTTATATATATAAATTCACCATGTAATTTTTAGACCATGGACTTCTTATAGGTTTTACTGTAATCTACAGGTATAGAACTATTTTCTGTATTTTTTTCAAAATTTTAGGCTCAGTAGTTTCGGAGATAAGGGGGGGGGAACGGTCAATTTTCGTCTATTTTCTTAAATAACTTTAAAACTATTTATTTTAAAATTATTAAAAAAATATATTTGAGACCCTCATAGTAAGCCCTTTCATTTGATGTGTCACATGGTACAGTTTGCAAAACTTTTTTTTTAATTTTCTTATTTGCCCCTTAAAAGAGACCCCTATATTCAAAATTCATTTATTTACTTTAGCCGTACATGTTTGGGTCACAAAAATCCATATGTATACCAAATTCCAACTTAATCGGTCCATTAGATTCGGAGCAAATTGGCTGTGACAGACGGACAGACAGACAGACAGACACACGAGTGATCCTATAAGGGTTCCGTTTTTTCCTTTTGAGGTACGGAACCCTAAAAACATAACAAAGATCCCTTAAACCAGTGCTTTTCATGACTTCCTAGTGTTTCAGTAGGGGTCAAAAGTGGTTGAGCAAACATCCAACAACATCCAAAAATATTGCTTTACTCGCACAAAATTTTGAAGATTTTCGATCTGCAAACTTTGATGGCGTGAAGTAGGTACTTCAGACTTTAGACTTAATTATTATTTTCTGTTCAAACTAGTTTCGACACGAGTAGCTTTCTAATTACTGCCACGAGTCTGTGTAACTAAACTCCACACAGAGTTACTTCTATTTGTTTTTTATTTAGAACACTGAGATACCCTTGATTTTTGCAGAAAGGAACTCATCATCTAGCCTTTTTCAAACTATGTTGAGATCAGCTACCTGTCTAACCGGATGCAGCTGAATAGCAGTACTTTACATGGAGCGACTGACTATCTGACCTTTAAAACCCAGTTAATATTGAGTAACACGATACCCTTTTGGTAAGACTGTTTGTCAGAGTTGCAGGTCACTGACTACCTGTAACGACTGCATGGCAGCCGGGACTATGCAGAAAGGGACTAAACTAATTCAATCAAGTTTATATTCCAAATAATGTATTTGGAAATAAATAAATGTTTATGGATTTTTGGAGACGGCCTCGTTAGTCGAGCGTTGGATTCCCAGGGCATGCAAAGTGTGTTTTAGTTTTTCCATCAGGAATATCTCAGCCACGTAGCCTGGATTTGTGCCCCTAACTATTTACGGGCACAAATCTCTATTGTGGGTTATACATGGGACTAGCAAAATGTGAGTGTATTAATCGGTACACCTCTGCCTTAGAGGATTACAGGCGTGATATTATATTAGGTTTGAAGAGTTATTCTGGATAAACATATTATTATTTAATAAGCGATTATGTTAGTATTAGTAACCGTTGTTTTTGGTCGATCTTTTAGAAATTCATAAATATATCCTATTCGCAAATTAAACCAAATCAACACGTTATACAAAGTACGTGAGCAAATTAATGGACACATTAAAGTAGAGTATTTCACCTAAAACAATATAATGAGTCCGACTGTTAGTTACCGAAAAATATTGGTGGTTTTTGTTTCATCAAATTAATAAAAATTTACGAAAATAAAACGTGTCAAAGATGAATTTTGACGTCATTTTGTGGGTAAAGAAATACTAACCTTGTGACGTCACACGACTTGACGCGACTTTTCGAAGCACTGTATCGTCTTCATCTTTTGTTTAAGTGAAAAAAGAAAAATACTCGTCCATTATTTTTTGAAAATCTATCTGACGGACTAATTAGATTTTTTTGGTGAAATATCCTATTTTGCCAATCGGATAAAAGAAACATTACGATCATCTTCTTTTTGACCTTACGCCAACAGTTGGGATTACAACCAGGTGCTACTGAATTCAATTAAAATACTCTGAGTACCACAACCCAACTGGATTCTATCCAAAAAACTACTTGGAGAGTTTTTTACGTATGATTGTATGTAGAATAAAGAAAGAGACTGGTTGTCAAGACTCACGTGAAAATAAAAATATTATGATCAGACAAAACTATACACAGCAATAAAATAAAACCCGTATACTTGATTCCAAAAACATGAATAACAGAACAGCATCAATAGTGGCATAGATTTACGACATCAACCCCTGCTTACCAGCGCGGGTACATTTTTACCCGCAGAACAATTTGACGCGAAAGCATTCGTCAGCGATGGATGACACAAATGTGCGACGCGACGGTACTAAAGAACCGCGAGATACGAGAGGGTTAGACGCTTTGTGATGTAGTGTTGCCAGAATTTAAAATAAAAGATATAATATATAACGTATTTTTAAAGTTGGATAAATTGATGTTTGGGCTGCTGAAATTGCACAATTGTGGAAATTGTTGTAGGATTCTGAGCAGTCGACCCTGCAACTGCCTTTTTAGCTGATAGGCTTATATTTTAACAGTGCATTGAACTGTTTGACTTATTTCTTGACAAAAAACGTTGCCTCACACTAGGAATATCTCTTGTATCGCACCCAGCGTTAAAAAACATTTGGGAATCGAGCCCGCGACGCGTATCGCAGCAGTCAATCATTTAACCATGCACCAACCATGTGAGACTGGCCGTTGACAATTTCTTACTACAAAATTATCATCATCATTCCAATTTACTAGGGAGTAAATTGGAATACAGGGAATGATGATGATAATTTTAAATAGATATTCCATAATTCCATAATTCCACAATTCTTCCATAATTCTGAATCAGTCGACATCGTAGTAGGCATGTATGCAATAGACCTGCAGGGCTATTGCGTATCTTTTAAATGTCAGTGGCTTTCATATTGTCCATGGATTAGCTGTCAAATTGGTTATAGTTTAGTACAAAATGGAACCATTGGCAGTTAATTGATGGACACTATATGTATAATAGCCACTGTAATTTAAAAGATACGCAATTGCCCTGCAGATCGAGTTCGACATCGTGTTTCATGAAATAACAAAATTCCACCGACCTTGAAGTTTTAGATTAAACCTTTTTTCCAATTTCATCCCGAATATATTCTTTGGTCTGGCAACACCAAGTCCTGACTCAGCATAAGCTATGACTGAGTGTATCTTATTGATTCGAGATGAGATGCCGATACAGCCACGCGATATCTTATGTAAGCTATATGTTGATCATGTATTCTTACATATAACTATCTACTTTATTGAGTTTCAGTTACTGTTTTTTTACAGTCACTATGCGAGTGACTGATAGGATGCTTATACAGGGTGTAAATGAACCATTCACGCAGTCGACAACCAAGCATTTTGTACATCAAACTAAATACAACTACGCAAAAGTTATTACTAGGAAACGACTTTATTTTTGAGTTGAAAAATGACATTTTACGGTAAAACTCAATGTAGCACTCTTAAAACATTGTGCTATTAGAGCTTTGAAGAATAAGTGGGTCATGGAGGTAATTTAGGTAAAGTTAAAGCCTGAAAAACCAGTATTTCAAAAAACAGCTGTGAAAAATTTGGGCCTCTGACCCCGAATATCTTCGTATGTAGGGGGTTCCCAGGTATGGTCTAGAACAAAAAAGTTATTACAGTGCAAGGGAGAACAAGTGCCTTTTGGTTTCGTTAAGGGTACTTTTACAGCCTTTATAAAAGTATAGGTACTCATATAAGGCACTGTTTAATTCATCTTAAAATACCTTTCCGCTAGATGGCGACACTTACGGGGGGCCTATGTTCAGCAGTGGATGTCTTTCGACTGCAATGATTAAAAAGCGTTTAAACAACATCAACCAAGCCATAACTGACCTTCGTTTTATATAATTGTACAATATTCATGTCCATTTGATTTAAAAGTATTAATTACTTTTTTTGCTTAATTGATATTAGTGTAGACGTAAATTTTAAGCAGTAGTCTAAGGCAAAATACTCGAATTACGGTACGTGAACTACAAAATGTTATACTACCATGTCCACCGAAACTCAAGTATACAAAACAATGGGAAACCCAAAAATACCGTAGGAAATGGTACAACAACAAAGAAACAAGTTAAAAAGGCGTAAAGAAAAACGTCACGAAAAATACTACAACAAGCGCAATTCCCATGGCGCTCTTCAAGAAAATCTTATGAATTCGACGTAATAAAGATGCAAATCTGTACGTTTTTTTTCCTCGCCAGTGTACTGCTCCACCAGTTCACTCGGAAGGAAACTTCACAAATGGCGTGCATTGCGACTCTGTTTACACTATCTGTCAAAATAATTGTGCACGTTCTCGCGTGGCTGTGACGCAGACATGTTTGTGCACCATATTGGAAAGTATTTTTATTATTCGTGTTCAAAAATATTGCTATTTCAGGGAAGTGTAGCTCGAGGTATACATAACGGTGTTTGTGTGCAGTGGGTGATAATAATATGTCTTATCTTTGGAAGACGGTTAATATATTTATAAGCTTTAAGGTAATATATTTTTTGTAGTAAAATTCATAGGTTCATCATATTTTCTTTAGTTGCCTCTACAGTCCCATTGCTGGGCAAAGGCCTTCCCGCATTCCTTCCATGTGTTCTTTTAAATGATAAAATGATTTTTATTTTGCAAATAGGTTTTTACACTCACAACACTTTCACAAATTAGTTTCTTTAAAACAAGATGGGGGCTGACTGAGAAGAAACATCCGAAAGAAACTCAGCGGTCTCTTAGTTTCTTTTAAGGTCTTGACATAATCTTGGTACACACATCATCATCATCAGCCTATATTGTTCCCACTGCAGGGACTTAGGCCTTCTCAGGAGAGGGATCGGCTATAATCCACCACGCGGGCCCAGTGCGTACCTATTGGTAGATGTCACATATCTTCGAATTTTGATTCCTCACGATGTTTTCCTTCCTTGCCTCTTTTTTTTTTTGCGGGTGGAATTTCATCGAATAACTCCTCCCGCTCTTGGGCAGAGCGAAAGGGAGTGTCAGACTTCTACTGACTAAAAACCACTCATGTTCCTTCTTAGCCCTCTATGTCGAGGCCGCGATAACTAGTGTACAACCCGCGGCCTTCCTTCCCTGCCTGGGTTCGAAACCACGACCAACTGTTCCTAAGTTGGGGCCGCCACCACTGGACCACCACAGCTCTGCTCTGCTCTCTGCTGGGTTTTCTTGGTACACACACATGAAAACTATGGAGATTAGTGTCTGAGATGGTCTTTTGAAGTAAGTACCACCTAGATTTGAATGGACCCATCCAGTCAATATTTTCTCGTGTTTTCTCGATACAGCCGTCGTGGTTCGCGTTCAGATCATCTAGCCACGTCTCTCTGGCCCGGCCTTGGCGGCGACGTCCGTCTTTCGGATACCATTTTCTCCCAAGTTCATAATTGGCTGATAATAATATAATGGTGATATCGCGAATAGAAGCATTTATATCGATCCTGTAATAATTTCTAACTTAGATTAAATGCCTTTGAGCCTTTCAATCCTTCGCATTACGGACTAATTTGCTTTAAATACTTCTTTGTCCGAGGGGAAATCTAGCAGTTTACATCAAACAGTCAAAGAGATAAACGGAATTATATCCAAAATCCATTTGGATTTTGTCACTAATATAACTTTTAATGGGGAGTCCGTTCTACCCTCGTCAGGGCGGTCTCTGTCGCATTGTTTTAGCCGAATGTCAATATCTAAGATAATCTTCAGCCTGGCATAAAGTGTTCCAACAGTCACGGTGACAGATATTATTAATTCTGTGCTAAATTTGTGGCACTTTCTGTACTAGTATTTAGTTCAGGGATTTTGTTAGAAGTAAGATTGTCAAATAACGTTGTCACTTTGTCAGTGATGTTTTTAATCAAGTCGGAGAGGATAAAGTGAGGTTTTTTATTAGTATACAAAATTAATATAGGTACGCGTGGGACGAATTTAGTATAGTGTAAATATAGTTAATTCTGTTTGTCTGTTTGTAAACTAATACGTAAATTCTATTTCTTGTTTAAAAGTAATCTCATACTAGGTAAAGTTAAATAAACATAACTTTAGATTACGCTTAAGCGTTACCTTGCCTATCGATTAGAGAGGCGTCATCATCATCGTTAGTTCAGCCGAAAGACGTCCACTGCTGGACATAGGGCTACCCCAAGTGTCGCAACATTGACCAGTTTCGAGCGTCTCGCATCAAGAAGATCCACGCAACCTTCCAGGTAATTTGCAAAAACTAGAGTAAAATGAAGGTCAGTACCCAAATGAACATGTAGAAACTTCGTTAACCACAGCCAACGACTGAAAAATATCTCTCTTTTAATAATAACTTTACTTCATCAATCATTAACAATTCACAATCCGAACTTACTCCTACAATGTCCTCAGTCTATACACACTCTGTCCCTCTCACTCTACCTTGTTTAATCCTTTAATCTTTTCTTATGACGTCTAGAGCAAGTGATAGGCTAGATGTGCGCCCGTGCCGTCTCCAGCGTACAGCGCTGTAATGTGCTGGAGACGCGGCGACGGCAAAGCGCTTAAAGCGGCATTTAGTGCAGATTGCGCTGAGCTGTATACTCTGGGTAAGGCAGGGCGTACAGATGCGACGGTAATTGGTTTCCTAGTCGCTTAGATTATGTTTGTGATGGTGTATTTGATTTTCCTTCTCACAAAACTTTTATTTATCAGAGAGTCGACACTCTCCACCACAGTTTTAGAATGCTGTTGCCACTCGCCTGCAACTTTGACAGCATCGACGCGGTTTTCTTCCGAATGACAACGTGAAATCGGTTTTGCGAGCAATTCGAAGCACTGCACTATCGCAGCAGTCCCAACAGCATCCTAAAAATATTATTATATTGTATGCGTAGGTCATCTAGCGTTCTTTTGGTCTGGTTGACCGGGTTGCCCATGGATTCCCCGAGTGAAGGCACTCTGGCAATTTGCCTGGAACAGTTTTATTTTCTTCTATGAATATAAGTACACTAATTGGTACACCTGGTAACTATTGGGGGATTATAGGCGCAGCTAAGGTTAGGTTATTATTTAAAAAAACCCAATTTTTATATCAAATCATTATAATTGTCCGCCTTTCCCCAATCGTGTTGTTTTCAGACTTTCAGAATTTTTGTAGAATATCGACTATAACCGACTGCATAATATCTGACTATTCAAATACCGTAAATAATAAAGCGGTATCGCGTACAAAGAGTAGTAGTGTTCCGACATAATTGATTGACTGTTTGAGCTGGAATAATTTCATGCATAAAATATACCGGAGCGATTGACCGGCCGGCGATAAAGGATTTATTCCGGCATAAATATTTATATCTATCTAGACTTCACACGAATTACAAAATAGCTAACATATTGTGTTTTTGATGCTCAGATTGACAAAGTAAATAATTTTTCAGGGTCACTCGTAATGATTTTTTAATTTCACAAAATAAGGTTGTAGACATAATATGGGACATTTTTATTTTAATAAATAAACTAACATAGGTATCGTAGACGTAGTGGCCTTGACGCTGAGTTAGTTTGCAGAATATTCGATGCGCAACGCAACAGACGGACTCTTCCTACAACTTTTGCGAATTGGATTTTGTTTTCAACAGTCTTACCAAAGAGTATGAAAAAGAAAGAAAAAAAAAAAACAAACAGAAACAAAACAACAAAGAGTATGGGAAGTCAGATAGGCAGTAGCTTCACGTAAAATATTGTTATTTATCTACATCCAGGTAGACTGGAAGCCGACCCCAACATAGTTGGGAAAAGGCTAGGCAGATGATGATGATTTAGTTTTCAACTTGCAGTTTTGCGTATCGTAAAGACAAGAGAGTATTAGTACGAGGACACCAACTATCTTACATCCTGGATTAAATGCCTTCATAAGGGTAAGTTTGCGTCTACAGTGCTCTACGTGGAGTTTAACTCACGAGCTCTTACTGGCCAGACATGATGAACTGTCTCCTAAAGTAATCAAATCTTTCTTTTCCTGCTTGCTGCGTTGAAAAGTACAATACCGTCCTAATATAAAAACCATCGAAGCAGTGATAGTTGAGTGATATTACCGTTTATCTGTCAAGTTATAGTTCACGAGTTCGAACGCAAGACTTGCATTTCTGTTTTTTTTTTATATATATGCGTATTGTATAATAATCACTTGTTTTGACGAAGTAAAACATCGTGAGGAAACCGGCATCTCGTCGGGGCTGCGGGTTTTTTGAAAGACTCGGCAAAAATGGCTAAGAAGAGACATGGGTGGTTTTTAGTCAGTAGAAGTTTGATACACCTTATTGCTCTGCCCGGAGCAGAAGAGTCATCTAATGATATCCCATACATCAAAAAAAAAAAGGAAAGCAGCATGCCTAAGAGATATTTTTCGACGGCATGTAAACTCAAAACGGTGAACGATAACATCGTAAGGAAACCGGTATGTCTTAGAACCAAATGTGACATCTACCTTCTCGCACTGGGCGTGGTGGATTATATATAGTCCATCCCTCTCCTAGAGAGGAGGCCTGAGTCCCTGCAGTGGAACCTTTATAGGTTGATGATGTAAAGTAAAGTCAGAGGGTGGCATACAAACTCCAACACCAGGTGAGGCACTAACCACACGATAAAGATTCATCATCATCATCATCATCAGCCTACAATGTTCCCACTGCAAGGAGCCAGGCCTCCTCTCTAGGAGAGAGATGGGCTATAATCCATACACGCGGCCCAGTGCGGATTGGTAGATGTCACATGTCTTTGAATTTTTCTCACGATGATTTCCGTCACCGTTTTGAGAGCAGCGGTGATTAAGATTGATAACCCAATCAAAATCTAGTCGTAAACGTGCGCCACGTCTTACGTACACAGTGTATTAAAATAATATCAGCGTTATATTGCGCCGCTGCAGTTCGCCCATATTGAAACATTATAATCTGTTTTTGATTAGCGTTCTGACCGTTACGTGAACGTTCTCCCACTAACTTTGTAGTACCAGAGGCAATAAGAAAATACTAACATTGTATCAATCGTTTTTGAGCTCTATTACTACGCTGATAAGAGCAGGTTTATTTCAAAACGGAAAAATTCTAAAAGGAGAAGGTTCTCAATTGGTCGGCAATCTATTTTTATTTTTTTTATGTATGTTCCCCGATTACTCAAAGTTGGCTGGACCGATATAGATATTTTTGTTTTTTTCGAAAGGGTATAGGTGGTTCCAGGTGGTCCCGTGATCACCAAGTCAGGATGTGATGATGGAATCCTGGATAAATAGAGAGAAGTCTTCAAATTTTATAGGCACACTTGAAGTGATCTAAGTAGTTTTTGAAAGAGTACTTTCTCGGAGTGGTCCTATTTCAATTTGGTGAAGATCTGATGATGAAGTTCGGAGATAGGCAACGGAACTTCTCAAGGAACATTTGAACGTATCCCTACGTATTTTATCAGTTGCGTCTGAACGTGAAACAAAGAAAATACTATCAGCCTCACAATAACCTCGATACGCAACCTCTTACTCAAACAAATAATCATCATCATCATCATTATCCCCGAATTGCCCACTGCAGGATATAGGCCTCCAATTTTATCCACCACACTTCCCGGTTCTAAATGTATTTTATCCGTGTTTTCCCGCGACTCAGACGATATCGAAAACCCAATAAGTTTTAGCGTTTCTCAAAACAATCAATCTGAAACCAAAACATTCAATACTAATCTATAATTTAAATTTGAATCGAATAAAAACATAAGTGAATTGTGAGTGGAAAGTGTCGGAGCGATGGAAACCACGCCCACAGCTCTAGAGCCTTTAATTAATAATTGAAAGGTGAAAAATGTGAAATATCCCCAGCCCTGATAGAAATAAAACTGTAAAGAGACCTTTACAATGTACGTTTATGTGTATTTTATGGAATAACAGTTGGATTTTATTGTGAAAGAGTTGTAAACGTAAATCTTATGTATAGGCGTTTCGACTATAAACTTTTAAAACTAACAGGTGCATTGAAATTGTAAAACTGTGTACAAAATATTCTACCATCATAATCATTACTTTGTTAATAGTTTTGTGTATTCTAATCTAAGGATTAATCATTCTCCTGGATCCTTTTCCTTCTTTTTCTACAACTAAAAAAATATAAAATTAATCAATTGATCCACCGATTGGTGGATTCGTACGATGACGATTTCGCAGAGAGTCGAATCATTTCACGTGAAAATGATAGACAACTCTAATTTCCCATCTATTTACAACATTCCGCAATTTCTAATAGGTACAACTGTAAATCATGCATGCTTTAAACCTTTTTAGTAAGGTCGTAATTTATGACTGACCAGCTGTTGTCAGCGGCTTCGCCCGCTACAACGTGAAAATTATCCCACGGGAAGATGAAATCCCAGATAAAAACTATCCTATGTTTTAATCCAGGTTATAAACTATCAGTGTACCAAATTTTATTCAAATCCGTTCAGTAGTTTTTTCGTGAAAGAGTAACAAACACACACCTCTAAAATATTTTTTACGTCAAACAGAAACAACTTCCTATTTTCCCCCATTTCAAAATCACTTGAATCTTCCGCAGTTCCTGCTCTCAAACAGTACCACTCTAAGCAAAGTTGTACATGTAACGAAGTCATGTGAACTCTTCCTTACGCGAGCTAATTTCAAATAGTCACGTCTTGGCGCAGGTGGGACTGGGGATCGAATCCTCGTCTATGGATAGGATAGAGCGGCTGTCAACCGCGCGTGTGTCTCGCTGATATGTTATGGTTTATGGTACGATTTGTATTTATGTTACATTGATTTTACGATATCATGTATTTTAGAATCAATTTTGTAAAAGTTTGGTTCACAATTTACCAGATACATAGCAAATTGAAACATTTTTAATGTAAATTTTCGACCAGATACGGTAACTATCAATAAGGAGCTGTAGACATATGCCACAAAGGTGGCTTTTGATCTTATAAACTTTAGACGAACCGGTACGGACAAACTGCAGAGTTGAATTCTGAATCTGGACACTGACAGATTCTAATGATGAATGTGAGTACTGAAGTATCTGACAAAAACCCGATGGCTGCAGCCGGTAATCAACTTATCCGTAACGGGTTGATTGAAGCTTTATCCGTGGCTGCGAAATAGACAACGTTTAATATGAAATAGGGAAGCCAATCTGCCACTAACGCCACTCACATCGCAAAATGTTACATATTTTAACAGCCGGCAAGTAATATCAGATCTCACTGACACTGGTATTTACGAGTTAATTCAAGGCTTGCTCACAAACTTAAGTTCAGTTTACAGATTTATGTGTAGCACAAATTAATAATTTATAACTTTGTTACCTATTCGTGTATTAGACAGTAATTACATTACTTTGAACAAGCGTATCGTCTTACTGTGTATTATCATATTCAGCCTTTCGGTAATGATTTTGTGTTGTTATTAAGGGACCTACTGAATACCAGAGAAACCAAAGTTTAACATTGAAAGTATCATATATCATTGGTGAGAAGTTTAAACCACATACTTAAAAATAGTTTTTGCCTTAACGTCCTACGTTGCTCTAATGGTGACATTTCTGGGCGTGAGGTCGTGGGTTTGATTCCTAGTATGAGTAGGTAGTGTTGTTCGTTTTTCCATCTTGAATTCTTTAGTCCAGATTCATGATGTCAACCAATAGCCAAGCTTACCCTCTGATATAAAGGGTTTAAAAGTACCCTTAACGCAAACGAAGGGCACTTGTTCTCCCCACCACTGCGATATTTTTTTTTGTTCTAGACTATGGTCTAGAACTGGTAACCCCCTAGTTACGGAGATATTGGGGGTCAAAGTTCCAAATTTTGCACAGCTGTTTTTGTAAATACTAGTTTTTCAGGTTATAACTTTATTTAAATTAAATCCATGACCCTTTTACTATTTAATGCATCCACTAGCACAATGTTTTAAGAGTGCTTCATTGAGTTTTACCGTAAAATATGATTCCCCAAAAAAAATCCTTTCCCAGCAAAAATGTTTGCGTAGAGGTACTTAGTTTGATATACAAATGCTTGGTTGATTTACACCCTGTATGTATAAGCCTTCGTGAGACTCAAAAATAATTGGTAAATACATGGAGACTTCTTGATAGAGGAATATACAGAGAACTAACCATTTCAGAGAACTTGTCCATGTTCTAGCTGGCTATATCTCTTGTGTCGAGACGGGTGAATCTACGGGTTAACTTGGGTATTCAGCTGTTCCGACTACTGCGTAGAGAACATTCGTTTAATGGGATTGGGAGAAATTTAGATAACTAAAGATTTGAGAACATACTAGAACTGTTTGATGATGACATTACGATTGAGGATGTGAATGATGTAGTTGTCAGTAATTTATTACCGTGTTATTTATTGTACACAAAAATGTTAGTTTTAAGAAAGAAAAACGACAAGAACGTTACACCGTTTTTACCCAACTGCGGGGGCCCAAAAGGAGGAAAATGTTCGGGTATTTTGAAACAAGGCTTTCCTGTCGGGGCCGCGGGTAGTCCACCGGTTATCGCGGCCTCGACATAGAGGGCGAAGAAGGAACATGGGTGGTTTTTAGTCAGTAGAAGTCTGACACTCCCTTTCGCTCTGCCCAAGAGCGGGAGGGGTTATTCGATGATTTTAAGCCCACTAAAAAAAAAAAGGCTTTGTTCTTAGTTATTATTATACGACTTCAAAAAAGGAAGAGGTGCTCGTTTCGACTGTATTTTTTTGATTGAAATTAGATGTAGCCTTCCTCTATTAGCAAAGTGATGATGCAGTTGAGCTACTAACAAAATATTCTGCTTTTAATGTCGTGTCTCAACGATATAAAAACTTCAAACTAAAAACATGTTAACAATTTAGTGTGTCTCAAACCCCTAATAAAACCTCGAACATTTACATCCAATCCAATACTCCCTCGTTCCCGACTCAACCTACAGTAAGTCTACAAAATTATTTGCGCACTAAAGCGGTGTATGAATTTATAAGCGACGCCCGGAATCCTAAAATTCAACTAAACCGGGAAACTTTCGTCCCTCCTGACCTTCAAGAAACTTGCTTCTGATATAGGTACCTACATACCTACTTGAAATTTACAACCCTCCTCCCGCTATGCTTGTTTATTTTCCTCAACTATTGTGCCTTTGTTTTCCGGAATTTTCAAATAATTTGGTAGTATTTTAATTGGTGCTGGTTAAACGATGTTTTACCTACTCTCGCCCTGTTTTTGGAAAACTTAAAAGAAAATTACGTAACTAATGTTAAAGCTCGAATAAACAGCTTTAATTGGTCAAATTAATTATCATAAGATAATCGTGTCACTTGACTGGGGTGGTCTGGCAATACGTTACAGAAACTTAAGATTTTTTATGAAGATGATGACTTTGTTAATAATGCTACTGTTAACCCAACAAATAACCTTGCTCTGTATCGATTAAGTTCTCATTGACTCTATACGAACTTGGAAATTTCCAAGTGAAAATATGTAATTTTCCGTCTAGACATTGAACAAACATCAAATAGGGAAAATGTAAAATTGGAGTATCTATCAAAGAAAATTTTAATGTTTACCATATGAATGAGAATTTGAATGTTTTTGTCTAAGAACCATGTAAAACGAACGAAGCTAATGATGATTTCAAGCATCATCTTTTTTATTTCTTGGGTATAGAGACATTTTTATTTCTCATAGTACAGTTTTAGCAACAGAAAAAAAAACAATAAACTTACAAAATACGATAATTTTTCTATGAGTGTAGGGTAATTTGTTATATCTTGGAACAGCTTAAATGTAGGTAAATACACGGAACGCGCGCAACTAGGAGTGGTATGTGATGTACTAAGGTAAGATTTAATTATAATTATGTCATTTTAATTGTTTTTTACATATGTATAAAAAATGGATTTTACATTCTTGATGACATTTGGTAATTTATTATACAATGCAGCACCTTTGTACATCACATTTTTCTTGCCTTAGCTGGTACGTGGTGGGTTTAATTGTATGCCATTTGCATTACTGAGCTCAACTTTGTGTATTTGATGTTTCTTTGTAAAATGTATTTGTGTGTAAATGTTTTTAATAAGTATTTTTCTTATTAAGATGCAGCTGCTTTCTTTTATGTTTGTTGTTATTTCTAGATAGATGGAATCAACAAGATATGATGCAATGTAGAACTTGTGTATAGAGCGACACAGTGGTGCATAGGGTGGTTTAGTCGCTAAAATAATTAAAGTTATCATTGAGGCTAAAGCAGGTTGTTCGAAAGAGTTACCACGGCCGCGACACAAAGAACTAAAAACATATTTAAAACTTTGATTTTCCACCATCCAAAAAAAAAGCCTAAAGCAGTCGAGCATTCTATCGTCCTGAGTTTATTTTTACAAATAATACTAATAAAAGGGTTTCCGTTTCATCCAATCGTTTCATATTCCACCTCCATTAAATATCATGATCTAAAGCCTTTCTCCGCAAACTGAAGTATAATCTTCATGATTAGCAGCCACTGTTCGTACGCCGTTTGACAAAAGACTCAATTTCGACTTCGATTATAATCTCTATGCTGTTTCTGGCATCCAATCAAAATGTACTACGGTACAGATGTGAAGACATTTAATATTGTGCGTAGAGGATCTTTGAACAGGTTAGTGACAGGCTTGAAGGTGATTTAGAGTAACAAAGATATCAACTATCTTCGGTGCCTGACTCATCTTTTTGCCATTGTGACTGTTGCTAAATTACCCCAGACTGATAAAATTTTCGTTTTGCCTAAATCAAAGTAATATTAATATTACAGTCGATTTCCGTTTGTTTTTGTTTCGGAAAGGCTACGCCCCTCCCCGCGTAACTCTGTGGGACCCGTCCCAGACTGCGTCATCCCCCCACCATTCCAATTCCCAATTCCTTAGCATACAGAATTCCAATGCCTCGTCTCACTATAATAACAAGGAACGGATCGAAAGATATAGTCAATCTGACAAAATAATTCACAGTTATTGAAATATATTGGAAGCTGTTTCGAAATGTTAATTCCTAACTGGTAGATGCCAAATATATTAGTATTGCAACCAATAGTTCATAGAAATAACCCTTACGCTAGCGTAATAGGTAATTGGTCAGTCGTGACTTACACGATACTTCACATCTGCACCCGAAGCACTCAGAACAACACTTCGATAAGTGACGTAAGCGACTTTTCACTGGCAATGCGTCGGCATCATGCTCCTAGTGAACATTGTCCCTAGCAGCTCTTTCGAACTGGTGAACGTGACAAGGCGGCTATGTCAGCGGCAGAACGTCGATCATCATGCATATCAGTAGTCATAGTCCTTAACAGTCATCAGACTGATTATAGCAAATAAACGATTTATTATTATAAAATACAAGTAGATATGGTATCAAACCATTCCAATCCCTCCCCATGGATAGTATGCACTTTTTCTACAGCTAGCACATCTGCAAGACACGTGTTTGTGTATGCCTGACCGAATCATTTGTCAAAGTTAAAGAACATATTATTTTAGAACCACTATATGGTTGGTCATACTGGGGCTGAGAATCAAAACTCAAAAGGGAAATTGGCTGCATCGTTGATTAGAGGTAATGAATACATAATTCAAGAATTATTAGATAATAGAGTTGATAATCAAAACTCAGAATAATTTTGCAATGGAGTTGGAGGTCAACTCTATTGGAACCCTACAGACGTTCCCAAGAGCGCCCATCCGTCACCACTTCCTAGTGTTAGAGCTGAGGAGAAGAAGTGGCGCAACAAACTCCCCAGCAACACGCTTCGGATTGTTCAGTTGGAAGAACTTTAATTACTTCATCAACCTAGGATAATTATGGTAATAAGTAGCTTACCCAGTCGCTCACCAACAAACACACACATAATAATCGTGGATTACTCTAAACAGGGCTTTGAGCTAAACTATATTCAACTTATTCAATTATTATCGCACTCTCGCAATCACCCGCTAGGACAAAGCCTAAATTAAGTAAGGAGACTTGGTTAATACCAAGTCTCCTAACTTGACTTTTATCGCTCATATCGACCAATTCCCAAAACACCACGACCAGCTCGTCTCCCGAGTTGAATGTTATAGTGTTTCCTAAGAGTTCTCTAAACATTTTTCATGCTAGCTGACACTTGTGTCTCGTGACTTTCCAATTAAATAAAGGTTTTATTATGCCTTTCTAAGAAGTCAAATGTTGCTTTACAATTTAAAATAAGAAATATAATTTCGTTATTAATTAGGGTAACCCATCGAGCTGTCAAGTCATAAAATATAGACTATATCGGCCTTATTACAAAAGTGGTTAAACCTGGGTTTAACTTAGACTTGGTTTATCTCGCATGCCGTCTCACTTCGATAATATTCAAAAGAAAGTGACGGCATGCGAGATAAACCAAGTCTAAGTTAAACCCAGGTTTAACCACTTTTATAATAAGGCCGAATGTGTTTGTAAGTGACCCAATACATCAGGGTGATTTTGAAATAAGAATCAAGATTTTAGATATTTCCATAATAATAAGAAGAATCTGACAGGTCGCACTATAATACAAACCCATATGATACAATTCATAACGCGAAAATTACCGTTTCAAACTAGTCGTATAGTATCACCCCCTGTTACTGTAGCTCCACTTAAAAACCATTCATTTTATTCGGTGGTTTTGTTGGTGGAGTTTGCTATTGCGGCTTTCTACCAATTTGTACCTTTATTAAGTTGCACGTAGGTAACACAGAACACAGAATATGGTATTTTTTTGCAGCGATTGCAATAATAATCGGTTTCATAGCTCTGTGCTTTTTTCTTTTTTAGGGTTCCGTACCTCAAAAGGTAAAAACGGAACCCTTATAGGATCACTTTGTTGTCCGTCTGTCTGTCTGTCTGTCTGTCTGTCTGTCAAGACCTTTTTTCTCAGGAACGCGTGGAGGTATCAAGCTGAAATTCATATCAAATACTCAAGTCTATGGTCTCTTGGGGCTGTGAAAAAATCAAACTTCTAAGTCAACGCGATCAAAAGATACTCCCGTTTATGCCGCCAATTTTCGACACTCGCAAGGGAATCAAAACCTACAGGGTACTTCCCGTGAACTCAGAATCTTGAAATTTGGTACGAAGCAACGTCTTATAACACAGATAAAGGAAAAATTGCGAAAAGCATAAATTTTTAGTTACATCATATAATAAAAATATTTTTAATAATTTAAAAAAAAAGCGACTCCCCTACTACGATGGTACGGAACCCTTCATGTGCGAGTAGGACTCGCACTTGGCCGGTTTTTTTCATATTTGTTAGGAAGTAAGTACGTTCCATTTTTATTTTGTTTAAGTTAGTTTATGTTTCATATAAAAACTTTCAAGCGTTATACCATTTCAGGATTTAGACAGTTAGTAATTATTTTCAAATAGAAACCGAATTTAATTCGGCTAACTAATTTTACTTTTGAGAAATCTAATTTAGTATCCGAAAACAGTAGGTAGCGAACTTGAGCGCCTACTTCAACTAAGCCAATCACAACTTAATCCAAAACAAGAACAGCAATTTCCCGAATATTTTAGTTACATTGGGCGACCCCATTCTTGTCTGGAAAAACCCTAAACGCTTCGATTTCATTATGCATACCCCAGCCAATTGTCCAAGTTGGATAATAAAAGTGGAGATAGTGACCCATAAACGTAATATCATCATGTTATTGTAAACAAAACCAGGGCTTCCTTTCTGTCGTTACCGGTTGAATAACGAGGCAAGTTTTATTAAAAATCCGGGTATTATCCCGCTGGGGCTGAAAGTTAGGTTGTAGCGGCTATACGCACCACCTGACCGCGATTGGGCTAAGGTGAGCTCATTAATAATGAAAGTTGTAATTAGAACATTAATTTCGGTCAAGATTGAGGCGAAATTACTGTAAAATCTTCATCATTTACAAGATTTTGTAAGGAATAAATAAATTACTTACTAAAATATGTCTATCATACACAGGAGCGTAGTAGTTGCAACCAGCGTTCGTGATGACAAGATGTATGAATGTGGACGAGGCAAAAAGTGTATGTAAGGATCATAGCAGACGTGGTTCTTTGGTCCCATGAGTGTAGGCAGACCTACACTCATGGAAAAAGGGCGTGAGTTTATGTTTTGTGTAAAAAATATTGTTAAAAATAAATATGTTATTTGAAATATGGTGAAAAACCGGAACTAAATCGCCAAAAACCGTTAAAATAAGCGGAAAAAAAGAGAAAAAAGTCCCGTATTTTTTCCGTATTTGGATACCGTTATCAAATCCAGTTCAAAAAAGTTTCAGACAATTAACGAATCCCGAATACTCGACATTCCAAATAAAGCAAGTAAAACACCATAATGAGGGGTGAGGGTACATTGATCCCCCGTATCTTACGCAACACAGGTGTGGCACAAAGGATGAGGGCAGTCTTTGACTCGACAAAGACATAATTACTTTGTGAAGAATTGTCTCGGCACGCCTTCAAATGACAGAATCGCTGCGATAATTCCCGAAGTCCTCGGAATTTTGACGTAACCCAAGGTCCTGATTTTTGAGTCGATTTTTAAACGTTTAAGAATTTTGTGATTTATGTTTTAGGGTCGTGTGAAGGATTAAAGTGTCTGCTCGTTTTTAGGCTGACTCAAGTTTTACGAACTTTTACTTCAGTTTAATAGCAGTAAAGAATTACGGCAACTTTTTTTTTAATGCTATGCAGTGGGAGCACTGATATTCAAACTGAAATTAAATTTCTGGTAGTAGGTACCTAACTATATATAGCACTATAGCCTTAGTGTAGTTAGAAATCGGGATTCACCAAAAACTCGATTTTTGAAAACTAGCTAAAGCCTCCATTAATTTGCTATCAAATCCCACGCCATTTGATCGTTTGGCCAAAATACATTAAATATTTATCCGGCTCGAAGGATCAATGTTTGTTTGTATTGGAATAAACTACTGGACTTCATTTAAATAATAAGTAGCGTTTTTGCCGTTTATTTAACAGTATGTTATGTGTACCGGACAAACAATTAATAATAGAATATAGTATTTTCGTCAGTTGTGGTGATGTCTGGTAACTATCGGTCAGGATTATACCAAACCGTGTAGCCATCCGTTTTGTGTCACGAACCGTTGATCACGGGTTTGATTACTAATACCTTTTTGATATGTAAAGCTATGCATCTCATTTTCAAGAATGCTTAGGGTCCAGTGGCGAGGCGTGAAGTATAATGCATTTAAGAGGCAAATCTTAGCAACTCTAAAAGACCAGCAAAGTACCTAAAATACTATTGACATAATGTTTAATACGCACACAAACTCACTTTTTTCCTTTTATACTTGTAAATCGGGATATTAGTTCCAGGTTAATGGCCGTTGTTTATGATAGGACAATATTCCTTTGCTTAAAAATGTACTGTGTTTTAGGTTTTGTATTTGTATTGCTACTAGCTAGTTTCAATATTCTTAAAATTGTAATCTGCGGAAAACGTAGTGGGTAGCATAATTGTTTAAAAATGTTAGATTTAAGATATTATGTTTAATTTTTGTTGTGTTTTTCCCTAAATAAATAAATAAATAATAAAAAAATAGTTTGAAATCTAAAACCAACTACAAATAAAACCGCGGTCTTAAAAGAAGAAAACAAGAAAAATCGTCTAGTATTATATATAATTTGAAAATTATTATAGAAGACAGCCAGTCATGGCGTTCTCATTGATACTAAAGTCAGTTGCTAGTTGCCATTAGCAAGGTGGCATGCGACTACGACAGTCTTCTTTAATAATTATCAAATTATCTACTTACTAGACGATTTTTCTTGGTTTCTTCTTTCAAGACCGCGGTTTTATTAGTCTGCGTTTTTATTCGTAGTCGGTTCTAGTTTTTAAACTTATGTTTTATTAGAATTTTTATTTTTGTGTGTTATTCAATAAATACGTAAATGTTACTTTCATAATATAATATTCTACATAATGCTGGTTTGTTATTTACATAGGTAATACGAATAAATAACACAGACTAGACCGCAGGAACTGTTTGAACGCAAGCTAAACGAATATGTTGACTTAAACTATAATATAATGTACAAATTTTAGTGATGTACTCGCCAAGACCTTTCATTTGATACCAAACATTTATGATTATCTCAATATTTTTCGAGCTTAGAATTTGACATTTAAATTCCGACATAAAAATAATTGTCAAAATTTATATAGCCTATGTCACCTGAGCTATTCTTACAAATCTATTGACACCTCATTTATTGAAGTCCGTTCAGTAATTTAGGCGCTACGGTGGAACATACAAACATACATACATACATAGACTGCTTAAATCATTACCCTTCCTTTTGGCTTCGCCGTAGTCGGGTTAAAAAGAAGAATCCGATGAAACAAAAAATAAATGTTTTTTTTAATGTTTATTAAAAAAAAACTGTTTTTTTTAACCTCATTTTCATTATTAGCGACTCATAAAACCACGAACCACGTCGTTGCCATATTGGATTCTAATTTTTGGTTTCATTTCGTTCTCAATGCCCTGAAAACCAGCAAAATACACCCATAACGAAAACCCAGAAAAAAACCCAGAAAAGAATACAACTATATAGGGTGTAAAAGTACCCTTATCGCAAACGAAAGGCACTTGTTCTCCCCACCACTGCGATCATTTTTTTGTTCTAGACCATACCTGGGAATCCCCTAGTTACGGAGATATTGGGGGTCAAAGTTCCAAATTTTGCACAGCTGTTTTTGTAAATATGTAAGTACTAATTTTTCAGGTTAAAATTTTACTTAAATTACCTCCATGACCCGTTTACTGTTCAAAGCATCCACTAGCACAATGTTTTAAGAGTGCTACATTGAGTTTTACCGTAAAATGTGATTATTGACCCCAAAAAAAAAGTCGTTTCCCGGCAAAAATTTTTGCTGTTAAACGACTGATTTTGATGTACAAAATGCTTGGTTGACGTATGTGTGAAGGGTTACTTTACATCCTGTATGTACGTCCCCATAATAATTTATGTGACGGAAAAGGGGTGCGTGGCGCAGGTTATGGTAAATAAGACCACGCAACCAGTCTACATGAAATATATTAATATAAAAAATGGGTGTGGGAAGGTCTACGGACACAAACTCCTAAGGCATCCCTGTGGGATGTGCTGTACTGCCCTGATAGCCGGCGTGGCGATGACCGCAGCGAGGTGCCACGCTGGATGCGTAGGGGTGATGGCCAGCTCTTCTTTACGTCGGCCCGGCTCGGCCCACGTTGCAAGTATGGCCAACAAGTGGGAAGTCCGATGCCGGCCCGATTTTAGCACGCACGACGGAACCAGCCGCGTAACCAACGCGAACTTGAGGGTGCTCTAGCCGGAACTTTGGACCCCAGTATGGGGGTTTCAAAGACACCGAATTTAATTGCTCGATGGCGGAGAATTATGTTGATTAGGTAGGCAATTGTTTTAGGCCCGGATAATGGCGAGTTAAGACACGTGTGAAATCACATATAATTTAGATATGGTGAGACGTGTGACCGCTTCGGGAAAAACCAAAATTCCTAATGTCAAACGAAAAGATCGCGTTGGCAGCGTTGGATAGAGATGGGACATACGCGAGCCCATAGATAAATCCTCACTCGCGCGCCCGATAGTTGATGCATCTTGTGCTTTTAGTAATTACTATTTGCTACCGCACTACTTGTAATTTTCTATGGTTATTATATTTTGACGTCTGCGGTTCCTTGACAGGTGGATGAAAGTAAACATTGGAATGTTGCTGTTTTTATTGTTAATTTAGTTTATATGTTTTGTTTTGTGCAAAATGTAACGTGCGACGTTACATTTATTTAAGAATTATTCTTTAACTCCTAACCGTTAAGGAGTTATACCTTCCATCATCAGCTCATCAACATAAGATGATGACTGCCAGATGCGAATACTTGAATAACTTCATAAAAAAAACACGTAATAAGTGCCAATAAAATTTGAGGGTTGCCCTTGATCCTCGACACAGAGGGAGAAGAAGGAACGTGGGTGGTTTTTAGTCAGTAGAAGTCTGACACTCCCTTTCGCTCTGCCCAAGAGCGGAAGGGGTTATTCGATGATTTTACACCCGCCAAAAAAAAAAGCGCTGCCCTTGATTTTGCTGAGATTCCACTATCAGATCTTGACATGGTGACAATTGGACCACTTCGAGAGTATATTCTTTCGAATAAAAAAAGAATTTTGAAAATAGGTTCATAAATGACGGACTTATGACGTTTCTCCCCTACATAGTCTCGATTCCTGCCCGTCATAACTCGATAATATGCGGCTTACTGAGTGCCCTACAAAATCGTGTTATGAGTCGCGATGTCACGTGGTCCAATTTCATACGAATTTAGTTCTGAATTCTGACACCCAAACACCGGGTTATTTGGCGCTGGCTGTTGCTTTCTTTGTTGACATAAAAAATGTTAGCATCTCTAAAATATTTTTAATCTTATGATGCAATAAATATTTTTCTCCACAGATCTGATAAAATACTACTGGTCTAAAGAGCATAATAATTAGTTTTTTTAATATTTTTTTTTTCTTTTTGCTTAATTTTCAAAAGGGAAGCCGGTGGAAATTGGCTTATAGGCACGCCTCGTTACTGATAGGATCAGAAGTCCCTAAAAAACGAATGAATAAATACTACAATTTGGTTGACAATATTATGGTCAAATAGAAATATCTACTGATTGATACATTTTAAATCATCGTTTTTGAGTACCAGGGCAAGACAATCCATGATTCAAAACCTATTAAGAACCAGCCACAATTTTAAAACCTAATCCCTAAAATAAACAATCGATCATCCAGTTGGATATAAAAACCTTCGTCAAATCGCCACCCCCTGAGAAATAGGGGCATCCAGCATTAATTCAAGTTATAATGGATACAGTGCCATCCGCCCCTCCGTCGGGACTACCTTTGTCAGCGGCAGTCAGCGCTATCGATGTGGGTTTTTATTTGAATTTTATAACACTAGTGGGGAAAACTCTTTATTTGTTATGTTTAACTTTATGAGATTGGAATTTTTTAGTTTTTTATCAATGTGGGATGGAGAAGTTTTATTTGCCATAGGTAGAATAATATATGAACTGCGATGTTTAAGTTCTTAAAGTCAATTGCACGAAAGTTTGTCAAAGCAGGTCAATTGTGGTGTGAAATACTGGTGTGCAACTGCATCCAGTAGACTTAAAGCCGACCCAAAACTGATAGAGGAAAGGCAAGGCCAATGATGATGATGTAATTCGTTTTATGACTATAGAAGGCTCAGACATTGGAAAGTGCCTGTAATGGTTTGACGGCACGGTTGGCGCAGTGGCTGAGCGATTGGACTGCTGCGCTGAGTGTCGCGGGTTCGATTCCCGCTCGGAACAAATATTTGTATGGCCTACAGATATTTGTTTCGGGTCTGGGTGTATTTGTGTATGTGGAGTTAAAATGTTTGTCAACGCACCCACGATACAGTAGAAATTCCTAGTGTGGGGCAACGTTTTTAAAAAAAAATAAAAAAATGGTCTAAATAAAATATATACAGTATGTTAACTAACAGAGGGCGTTCCCGTCAACCAAGCATTCTGTACATCAAACTAAGTACCCCTACTCAACATTTTTTGCTGGGAAACAACTTTTTTTTTTTGGTGTCAAAAATCACATTTTACGGTATAACTCAAAGTACCACTTCTTAAAACATTGTGCTAGTGGATGCTTTAAATAATTAATAGGTCATGGAGGTAATTTAAGTAACGTTATAGCCTGAAAAACTAGAATTTACGAAAACAGCTGTGAAAAATTTGGAACTTTGACCCCCAATATCTCCGTAACCAAGGGGTTTCCAGGTTGGTAATTTTTTTTTAGCATGTATGGATGCTATACTATTGCGAGTTACCGGGAACGCCCTCTGTTAGTTAACATACTGTATATGCTTTGAGTTTAATGATAATAATAATAATTATTTATTTATTTTCAGACCATGGTGTCCATTTTGTTAGTAACAATGTTCTTAAAGACTAGTGTTAGTAAACTTAAGCTACCCACAACAAAGCATAAAAATAATGTAAACACAACAATCACTGCTGCGCCATCCCATGACAAATGGAGCAGCAGTGACTAATGTAACTGCAGTCCAGCCGACTAGCGATCATGCTAAGGATGCTGTTGGCGCTGCTACGTACTCTACGCACCAGGGCAGCGCATCTTTTCCGCATTGTAGCGTAAAAGCAGTCTATGCGAGTCTCAGCAAACACAGTGCAGATACCCTGATGCACTACAGAATCGCCGCGTTTAAGTACCTTGCCTAACTTATTACCACAGGAAATATTCACAATTATTTTGAACTGATGAACACATAAAAAACAAGGTAAAAAAGTTTTTCTTGTTTCTAGTTACCTATCTACTTTATTTTGATATATTTTCAGACTTTGTAATAAAACTGAATAAGATCTATGAGATGTCTAGAATTGACAAAGTAACAAGACTGATGAGTTTACGGTAAAACAGGAATAAAGCCTGCCTCGTTTAAATTTGTTGGTATTTTTGGTTCAGTTGTTACGTACGGAAATTATTATAATCTTACCACTATTTGCAGATTACTTCGAGAAAAATGTACCACTGGTAACGATTTCTGCTTTTACTAGTTGTCCATTGTAGTTTTTTTATATTTATGTTATACTATCATCATCATCTGCCTAGCCTTTTCCCAACTATATTGGGGTCGGCTTCCAGTCTAACCGGATGCAGCTGAATACCAGTATTTTACATGGAGTGACTGCCTATCTGACCTCCACAACCCAGTTAATACTAGGTAATGCGATACCCTTTGGTAAGACTGGATGTCAGACTTTCAGGTCACTGACTACCCGTAACGACTGCCAAAGATCTATATATGGCACCCGGGACCAACAGCTTAACGTGCTTTCCGAGGCACGGAGGTAACTCGGTATGTAATGGGCGGTCACCCATCCACAGATCGACCTAGGCAAGCGCAGCTTAACCTAAAGATCGACCCGAGTGGCAGTTCTTATTAAGCCACGAGCTCCTACATCATCATCAATGGACTAAAATACAATTGAAACCATCATATCCTTGGTTACAAGATTGCAGTTGGTTGCTAATGTTGCTGATCTGCGAAACAAAATACATGTAATGTAACAAGGCAACTTTTACCTAAATACTGCAATAACAAGCCTTTCATTTAAAACGGAAAAACAACAAAGATCTGTACCCACATTTACTAGAAGCACTTAATCACTTCGTTCCGCTCCTAGAGAGTTAATACATAGAGTGCAAGGTGAGCTCTTTCAACAACAAACAAAAGTAACACAACTCAATCAGGGAGCATTTTAAAGGCCGTTACACAATGGCCAATCAGGGCACCATATTTTAAAGGCCAGTCCACTCAACAGTCAATCGAATGCTTCCCCTAAATCACAAATGTGCGCTTCTGTTTATTTATCTCGTTCAAATCGTGGATGATCGAAACGGGGGAGATTCCAGCGAGTGAAGCTTTTGAAGTATAATAATGGCTAGTCAATCTAGAAGTAGCTTACCGTAACTATACGACGACGCCATTGGTGTCATTAAATCAATTACCACATTCTTATTAATTGAGCATAATTCATCATCATCATCAGCCTATTAATGTCCCCACTGCCCCAGGTTTATAATCTACTGTGTGTACCCAGTGCGGATTGATAGATGTCACAAGTCTTCGATTTTTGGTTCTAGAACACGACAGTATTTTATTATATTACTGCCCCAAATTTTCGTCATTTCACCATTAGACCATAAATCTCTACAATGCTTCGTCGTCGGAAGCATTGAAAAGACTTATGGTCCAATGGTGAGAAACGCAACTATGAATTTGATTAGCTACACGATAACTGACAAATGCTTACACTGACTGGACAGCTCCACTCACAATGTGGTTGTTTCTTTAAAATACCGTCTCAGAGACTAATCAATCTAAGTCATAATATAAGTCATATATGACTTGACCAGGTCTGGCCTTAAACATTTTTATAGTGACCTCTGAGTTTGTTTCGACTGTTACTTCTCAAAATAGTCAGGTATAAAACCAATTAACAGCAAGAAAAAATGATTTAACAAGAAAAATTTGCTCATTATTATGAATGATATCCTATTTATAATATATCTGTCTATCATCCTGTAGGCCATTCATTCAAAATCGTAACAAAACAACTTTATTATAATTCAACCGCATCACGCTAACATATCCCTTACTTCTGCGATCATTGTCCCGAATCAATCCTGTTATGTCAGCCGGCATGGATCAAATTGAACCGTTATACTTCACCGGTACAGTCGATATGAACCTGTTTGGACCTTACATATTTACTTTGAACAAAATTGCCATGTTCGTTACTGGGATTTTATTCTGTTTCTGTGTGTGTGTGTTTTGATTACGGATCGGCCGTTGGAAAGTGAGTTGTGTTTTGTAAATAAAGTCTAATTTTTGACGTAAACGTCACTTTTGATAAGCCAATTTTAGACAAGTTTGGAAGTTTAGTAAAGCTCTGATACTATCACATCATCATTTCAGGCGACAGTCGTCCACTGCTGGACATAGGCCTCCCCTGCATGTCGCCACATTGACCGGTCTTGTGAGTTTCGCATCCAGCGGATTCCCGCAACCTGCACCAGGTCATCGGTCCACCTAGTGGGAGGCCGTCCAACACTACGTCTTCCGGTTCGCGGTTGCCGCTCGAGAAAGGCCATTCATTCTGCGAGTTATGTGCCCTGCCCATTGTATGAAAGAAAAAGTATTTATTTTACTCACAAAGGACAAAAGAAATCGATAAAAATTTGACATAAATAAAATAAAACATATGACAACACTTAATTTTTTTTTTAATGAATTAAAAAGTCCCGTACATGGTTTTTCAGGCTACGTCGGTAACGTGGGTCTCATGTGTATCTTCTAAGATAAATTCTCTAAATGGAAACCGCATCAAAACCCGTTGTACGAGTTAAGATTATTAACGCGGTCGCACAAACAGACTGAAAGAGCTAATTATTTTATAGGTAACCTGTAAAGATACATTTGAAATAAAATAGACCAAGTTACTGCAGCAATCAAGTAAAAACCCTATTCACAACGTTTTGAAAATAAAGTAAGCACAAAAATAAATCAGAGCGTGCTTGTGTGTACGATCAGTAACAGAAAAATAAACACTGTCCTCTAAATATCGACATCTATTCACACCCCTAAACAAACCTGACCTATCGGCATCCTCCGATCACGATCAGGCTACTTTAACTTGACATTTCATTCATATTGTAATATGGCCGCTTCCGGCTATCCGCGGGTTGACCGGACCCGTCACATAATGGAAGGATCTCACCAATCAATAACATTTTCTTTTGTGTTGTTCGCTGAAAGATTACGTCGTTTATGGTCCAATTCTTTAATTTACCAATCGTTTTTGCGCTGGTAATTTTGAACAACAACAGGGCTTTCATCGAACGATAATGCTAGTTATGTACGGTCGGTGACTCTAGATAAAATAATATACAACTCAACAGATTACTTGGTGAGTACTTATTTCGGGTCACTGATTGTACTTGTGAAGCTGGGTCCATCTTGCTAACTGACCCGTGACCGCATCATCAAAATTGTTACCAATACGAGAGTAAAAGCAACGTTATAAATTATAGTAGTTAGCTTTTTGTAGATGCTAAAGTGCAAATAATAAGAAAACATTGGTTCTAAGCATTTTTGTTCGCATATATCTACAAAAAACATATTCCGCGGATTGGGGCGCAGATTTTGAGATATTGTTTATAATGAGGGCTAGAATACTCTTTTAAAGCTTTTAGTTGTATTTACTGCTGGTTGTACTGTTTGTTGGTATAATGATCGTAAGTGCTTCAAGCGTTTTTATTGTGTTTTTTCATTAATTTCTCCAATTAATAACTATCTATCCCTTCTGGGATACCAAGCGTGATATTGTATTTTGCTACAACCACAAGTTTCTTGAAGATAGCAAAAATAAAATTTGAAGTCTCAAAACAATCCAATTTAAAGTCGTCTCCAGTCAATCTCCCGCTAAACCATATTTAGGTCAGCACACAATTTCGTAGCATAAAGTTTATTGTTCGGTGGGACCTTCAATATCGTGAAGTGGCGCAATAAACCTGCTGTTACAATAATAATATCCCAACAACTTCGCCCCATGCATTATTCAAATATTTCAAGCGTTTGATGACGCATCACGTGTTGTTTAGCATTTCAAATAATTTCAACTGAGTGTACGTCAATTGGTGGAAATAGGTTAAATGAGCTGTAATGGGGGATCGTGAAGGAAAATTATAAAGATTAAGCTCTTTTATATGTGTTTGGTATACCTATGATTTTTCTATTACGATTCCAGTGGTGGTAATAATACCATTTGCATGTAGTTGGTCACAGTTTTAACCTAATTTGGTTGGGATACACCAGTTTAGTTACCTACTTCGACAAACTTCTAAAAACGTCCTAAAGGTTAATTAAAGTTAGGTTAGTTAGGTTTTGCGTAAATGATTTTGCATAAAATATTTTAGGGGATAAGTACATCCCCTAAAATATTTTATGCAAAATCATTTATCATTACGCATTACGCAACTAATAAAAAGTTCATATTCTACTCCGTTTAACAATCAACACGCCAGATTTGAAGAACACCAGATGTGGGTAAACTACCTAAGACGCAAAATTGATTTAGTGTTTCTAAAACGTAAGTGCGAACTAATGAAAATGGCATGAAAAGAATCCGGAAAGCTTTTCAAGCAAAAATAAAACACGCAGATCGACCTTATATCAATACCTATCTAAAGTACTCTTGATCTCTAGATTATTTTATCTGGATTATCGGAATAAATAAAACGTCAGCCTCCACGGATAGATTTTTCTCCTTTTACCTATCTAGGTTTTGAATTACCGACATCCACATATTGTTCCACACAGGTCTAATTGGTACGCCGCCGCACGATTGTAAGCAGTTTGAAAAAAACAAGTCAGTTTCTAAAGGCTTTCTCTACGGTTTGTTTTCAATGAAGATTTGTAGAACCGTTGAATAAAAGATTTGAGATGAATTTGGTAAATCAACTGATTATTCGGTATTTGGGAACAATCAATTATTTCAGATTTTGAATAATGTGAAGGGATTTTGCATAAATAGTATGACAATGTCTGTCTGAGATCCAAAGAGCAACTTAGATTTAACTCAAGTTTAGTTCAGTAGCACTTCATTTGAAAATAAACCTTATTGAATAAATTTAACATGTTTAAAAGAAAAAGTGAGTGTGATCAAGTGTATGATAAGAATTTAAAGAACATTAACTGTATGCCAATATGGTTCATTTTATATTCCAAAGGTAGACCATGTTTAAAGCAGCAGTTATGCTTCCTAACCACTAAGACAGATCTCTCACAGTGATACCTAGTAGTAGGTTTACATATCGTTTTTAAAACACTTCCCCAGAAGGTGACAGTACTTACTGCTTACTGTTGTGGTTAAGGTACTCGTATATTATATTCAGTGACTGTCAGTAACCGAACGAGAATACTATTTCTCCGTTTACCAAATTAATTTCACACGACTAAAGAAAACCGGCCAAGTGTGAGTCGGACTCGCGCGCCGAGGCTTCCGTATTAAAAATATTTTTATTATTTATGATGTAACCAAAACTTTACGGTTCTCGCAATTTTTCCTTTATCTGTGCTACAAGACGTTGCTTTATACCAGATTTTAAGATTCTGAGTTCATGGGAAGTGCCCTGTAGGTTTTGATTCCCTTGCAAGTGACGAGAATTGCGAACATTTAAGGCATACACGACGACTCTCGCGTCCGGCCCTGGTGCAAGACATGGACCGAGGCAAGGAGCGAAGCAGTGATGCTAGCGAAGGAGGTGGCGGAACGTGAGAGGGAGAGAACTTCTCGTCCCAGCCGCCGCGGGAGACGCTCCGGGCGTTGGGGGCCACGTGGCCATCGTAGACGTGGGCCTGTGGACGGTGAGTAATTATGGGCTACCTCGCCATCCGTCCGTTTTATTACGATGACAGGCCGTGTCGACGGCGTGTTCGTGTTCCACGCGCCCCTCAAAGAGATGTCAGCAACATGAGGCATAGGCGAAGAAGGAACATGGGTGGTTTTTAGTCAGTAGAAGTCTGACACTCCCCTGCACTCTGCCCAAGAGCGGGAGGGGTTATTTGATGATAACCAACCCCCCAAAAAAAAAACCTGAGTATTTGATGTAAATTTCAGCTCTATCAAGCTCTCGCTCATACGTGTTCCTAAGAAAAAGGGTCTTGACGTACGGACGGACGGACAACAAACTGATCCTCTAAGGCAGTCTAAGGGTTCCATGTTTTCCTATCGAGGTATGGAACCCTAAAAACTTAACACAAATCTGGTAAATGTTAGTTCCCGTGCAACCTTGCGGAGTAAATAACCTGATATTGTGTCATAGGTTTTGAACGGGGAAAACCTTTAGATCAATCTTTTCACATCATTTAAATAATCTTCTTTCAAAAACGTAAATTTAGTTAAATAATCTCCAACAAACTCTTCAGTTTTGAGCGGATGAACAGAATAAAAATCTCGCCGCAAGAGACTCCATCGCCAGCGATAATCCGTAATAATTGATTGCTTTGTCGTCATAACACGGAATTAAAACAAAAAGCGACCGGCTTTAAATTTCCAACTTGTAATTATCATTTTATTTTCACGCCTGCAAAGTACTTCACTTGTTGTTATTAATCATATTCATTGGTGCTTTAATTTGTTTAATGTTTTCGAAGTACTGATTGGACCTTATATTTAAAGTTGGTATGATTGATAAACCTGGAATACGTCGGTATATTTCAGGTAACTAATAGCTATGACGGAAAGCGGGGCTAGGTTTGGCGTATTGTAATCAATCAGTCAAAATGTACCACTGCCTTGTTGCCAATTTGCTACTTCAAAAACATTTTTTTCCGGTTGCGAATGATTCATGGGGAAAGTCTTTTCGCATTATAGTAGGTATGTATGAACTTGTAATAAAATCTCTTTGGCTATACTATTTGTATCTGGCTGGTTTTGATCTCATTGAAAGATAATAATGATAATTCCAAATTCAAATTAGGAAAATTTGTGATTTTCATCTGTTTTTCGTACCATCAAGATGAGTGAATCTAATGAAGAAATTCGATACATTCTAAAATTTTACTACAAAAAAGGTAAAAATGCAACGCAAGCCGCGAAAAAATTCCGATGTTTATGGACCTATTGCAGTGTCTGTGAGGGTAGCATAAATTTGGTTTAAGCGTTTTCAATCCGGAAATTTTGATGTCAAAGATGCACGGATAAAATGGATGCCATTTTTGAAAAAATGGAGCAAGATCGGCATATCAGTAGTTACGACGTAGCTGAAGAACTAGGAATTGACCACAAAACAGTTTTGGCGTTGCCCCAGGAATTTCTCCTGTATCGTGGGTGTGTTCACAAACATTTAAACTCACATACACAAATACCCAGACCCGGAACAACTACACACATCAAAAGTGTCTAGGGATCAACATATATTTTTGCAATAACTTTTCTCCTGATTGATATTAATTAAAATTTTCTTTAAGGATTCATCAAATAAAGTGTTTTCGTTTGTCACAGTAACGATAAACCAAGTCACCTTTGCATTAATAAAGAAATTTGCCATTTTCCTAATAAAGGGATTTTTGACATTTGAACCACTAACATTAAAGTTCGAAAAAAAGACTGAAATAACAGTTTTCTTTAAAATTTTATTGGGTAACTTAAACAATTAATAATCCGTGTTTCTACCGCGAACACTAACAACACAAGAACATCGGTTTGGCATACTCAAAATGAGTTCATCCAAATCACGCTGTGGAATGGCCGCCCATGTTCGTTGCAACAACAAAAAAAGGTCTTCTTGCGACTGGATACCCTCCATATTCGGCAGAGCTCTTCTCTGTAGCATATCCCATGCATGCTCAATCGGGTTCAAGTCTGGCGACTGAGCAGGCCAGGGCAGGACATTGATGTTAGCTGCGGCGAGAGTCTGTCTTACAACTCTTGCGGTGTGCGGTCGTGCATTATCATGCATTAACTGAAATAAGGGACCGATTTGCACTTGTAGAGGAACGATGACGTCTGATACAATCGTCTCAGTATAAATTTGAGCGTTGAGGTTGCCTCTGATCCAAATCAACTCAGTTCTTCCGCCGATCCAAATACCCGCCCATACCATGATGGTTCCACCACTATAAGGATGGACTTCCCGGCAGGATTTTAATCGCTGTTGGCGTCCAGGGGTTCTCCAGTGTCGTATACGTCTTGTATCCGGTCTCATACCAAAACGAGACTCATCAGAAAAGCACACGAAACGCCATTGTTCTTCTGCCCAATTTCTGTGTTCAAGAGCCCATTGATATCGAATCCTACGATTGTGCATTGCTATAGGTGGTACCCGTAGCGGTCTTCGGGAATGAAGGTTCACTTCATGCAAGCGGTTTCTGACTGTTTGGTCGCTAATTAAGTTCCCTGAAGAGTGATGAAGCCTCACGGCTAACATCATGGCGGTTATTGTTGGAGCTCTTCGAGTTAAGATTTGAATGTATCGGTCTTGTCTCCGTGTGGTGCAGCGATACCGTCCTCCATGGCGCTCAGCCACGGTACCAGTGCTTCGGTAACGTGTCCAAAGTCGACTGATAACACTCTGACTTGTATTCAGAGCTAAAGCCACAGTACGTTGCCGGGAACCAGCTTCTATCATTCCCACGGCTCTGAGCATTTCTTCCCTGCTTAAATGACGTCGCCGCTCCATAATAACGTTGGTTTTAATCAGTAGTAGGGAAACAGTAGCACTAATAATGTCTTCAATGCGTTGTATGTTTTTATAGGGAAAATATTGACAGCTGATTTTCATCTTTTACTCGAATTTGATTCACAGTTCCTGATTCAAATTATGAAATGCACCAAAAAGGATCCATATAAATTTTTAAAATCATAAATTTATTACAAAGCCACATCTCAATCTCAAGAAATCCGCATAAAAATGCTTGATCCCTAGACACTTTTGATGTGTGTATCTGTAGGTCATCCAAATATTTGTTCCGTGCGGGAATCGAACCCGCGACACGCAGCGCAGCAGTCCATTGCTTGAGCAACTGCGCCAACCGTGCCGTCAAATCGTCAATCGTCGGTCGTCGTGTTAATGCGTATGTAAACAGGTGGTAAATAGCCAAGGAGTATTCATTCAATAAGTAGTCTGTGGAAGTCAGATAGGCAGTTGCTCCTTGTATACTAGCATTCAGCTGCATCCAGTCAGACCGCCAGTCGACCTCCCCATTGTTGGGAAAGGCTAGGCAGGTATGTAGACATGCAAACAGAACTAGACACACACTTACAAAATCAAAATCAAAACTCATTTATTCAAACTAGGCTGATAATCAGCACTTTTCGAACGTCAAAATTTACTTTACTTTACTTATTTACAAGAGACAGTCCCCCAAAACGCCCCCCCTTCGACACTTCCTAGTGTTTATGCTGGAAAGAAGAAGTACATAACAACAAAAGTACAAGTACCTCACTCATCTGCCCCTAAATCTACTTATTTTCTTAAAGAGACTGTCTTCATTGAGTGACGAGTGAAGAGCCTTCAAGCTCATCGAAGTAAAAATATTTTGTAGATTCCTCCAGAAAGAGGAAATCATTTATAAAATGAGGCACTCCCAAAGATTGGGCGTTACAACTCAATGCTGAAAGGTCAAAAGTGATCGACGTGATCTTTCAGAGGACAACTTCACAGCTAAATGTCAAATTTTGTTTATCTACAGTTTAAGATAAGAAGAATTAGGATTTTGTTGTTTGAAGGTATGTCTTTGGCATGTCTGAACAAAAGCTTAAAATAATAACTTAGTCAGATTACTTATCGAACCTCAAAGGGAATGGAAGCTAATATTGTTACCCTAAACTAGAGTCACTTCGAGGAAAACGGCCCACTCCTTTTCACAGAAAGAAAACCTGTGTCCCAGGAGTGGGAACAGCGGGTTTGGCGACATAAATGTTGTAACGAGTAACCGGTGAAATATAAAGATAACATCACGCCTGTAATCACAGGACAACCCTCCGGTGATTACAAGCTTAGAGGTGTACCCAAAATAGTACACCCATATTTCGCCAGTTATGTTATGTTATAGTCCCATGGAATAGGGGTCGAACCTATTACCATCAACTGAGCTCAAAATTAAATTTTGTGTGTTGGCAAGTAAGAAATTTTTATTGTGAAAACCCAATCACCCCATCAGTTCTATAAACTTCAATATCACCTCCGTATAATACAGTTATACAGAAAGGGGTGGTCAGTTATTGAAATCCATTTAACTATGTCCAAACTTAGTTAACCTTTTAAACTTCCCTTTAACCAAACCTAGCCTTTGACCTCATAAGTTAAAACTGATTATGATAACAATTACTTACTAACAAAAATAAATGTTAGACAACTCAAAGAAACGATTGACAGAAGGCGTACTTTAAATAATGTCAACAAAGGCAATATAAACTTTGGGCCAAGGGTTGTTCGAAAGAGATACCGCGGACTCAGACATAAAGGGCTAAGAAGGAACATGGAAGGTTTTTAGTCAGTAGAAGTCTGATACTCCCTACCGCTTCACCCAGAGCGGAGGAGTCATTGGATGATTAACCACCGTCTAAAAAAAGACTAGTAACAACAAAGCTCAGTCCCACATCCTTATTTTCCTGTACGTATCCATTCAACTCGGGGTCGGTGCACACGTTTTCTCCTTCCATTTTCTGCTGTCAGACATCATGGCGTCATTTACTCCTTTCACTGTCATATTATTATTATCATTCACGTTCGGCCACACACCCGGGAGTTATTGCGTCACATCGAACAAGTCTTAGTTATCTTTCAGAGACGATGTTGTACAAAATCAGGCTTTATCAAAAACTCAATGTTATATTTACGGCTTTCAGCGTGCCTCATGAGGAATCTGTCCCTCCACCGACGAAGCGAATAGCTTATCAAGAAACATTAAAAAATATTGATTGATTGATATTATTGGTCATATTAAGCTATTTAACCAGTTTACGCAGATTAAAGCATGACGTATCGCCGTGTGTACATCATATAGTAATAGATGACCGCTGATTTTTCACACTGGTCGGTGAAAATTATAAATCATAATATAAATATCAAATAAACGACTTGTTACTACTATTTTATCGAGTCTGGTTCTTCTAACCAATATAACAGACAGATGTGTTGCTGGGGAGTTTGTTCCGCCACTTCTTCTTTCCAGCTAAAACACTAGGAAGTGTCGAAGGATGGGTGTTTTGGGGGACTGTTTCTTGTAAATAAGTAAAGTAAATTTTGACGTTCGAAAAGTGCTGATTATCAGCCTAGTTTGAATAAATGAGTTTTGATTTTGATTTTGTACTTCCGGCCGCCAATCCTTGGTGATGGGACAGTACCTAGCTATGCTAAGTGATTATAATTTTTAATTTTTATCCGTCATAGTAACTCAATGGAACTTCTGCCCCTCACTCTGCCCACATAGAGCGGTAACTAGATTAATGGAACCAGTCACGTATGACCCCCGGAACCGGAAACGGTGACGTGACGTCACTCGTTATTATGACTCAACACGGAAGTGAAACTGAAAGTTTACTGTGAGCGGCCATTTGTCTTTCAGTTACAATATAATTGGTTCGTTTTTTTAGACCACTTTACTGTGTTTTGTTTTGCAATAACTGGGACTGATAAAGTACTACTCGTATATTTATATTATGGGTCAATGGTAAAAGTCAAGTAAAGAGAAATTCCAAACATCGCAACCTTTTGTTCACCTACGTTGTATTTTGTTAATTATCCCGTTGGTGCTGAGTTCGATTTCCGTGTAGGAAAGAAATGTTATTAAGTTTTCCATTTTAAATTCCTCAGAAGTAGTTTGGACTTTGTGAGTTGGGAGCATGTTACCCGGTGTTTCGGGAAGGACCTAAACCCTGATCCTGCGCTTGATCTCACTTCAGTCATATCGGACTGCCGTGCCACCGGACCATGAGAGTAAAGGAACCGAGAGTGCAACTATGACTGCGCAATTAATACTCCGAGAACGGTCAGTAGAACTATTATTTTGGAACCCATTCTTAATCACCACATGACAATGGATCTACTGACTGTAACATGATAATTTTGGCTAGAAAGAGGATTGACCACTAACTGCTGCACTCAAACCAACCGTCATCACTTGGTAAAGTGTTGACATACAAACTCTACAAACTAAGTGACGGCTTAAGTTATCATTAAACGTCTCTGAGTGCGGCAGTTAAATGTGTGCTATAATGAAGACAAGCATGGAAAAACTGCTGTGTAAAGTATGCATAATCCATTAAATTATCATCTATACTTGAGATCCAACTAACACATCTACCTACCCCACCTTCCTTCCACAGCAAAGATTACTGCTATTCACGAACAAATCAGAACTATTCCATGAAAATAGCATCCGGTATGTAAACAAAACTGAAAGCGGCTTAACCATGGCGAGGCGTTTAAAAATCAATGCTCCCCGTGCCAGCGAGGCAGAGGTGTTGCGTAAGATTATTGTTTGAGGCACGGAGGCACGTATGGACCGCGGTCTGTTGTGACTTAGAGACGTGTATGTGACTCGTGAGGCAATGAAGTTCTAGTTAAACTGGAGACTAGACTGCTCGGTCCACTGTTTGGTTAAATTAAACAAATTATAGAACAACTAACCTGGGTTAAAGCAATCTGTGAAGTTTCTAGTAATTAAATATTCACCTCAAATATTGTGTGCCTAACACACAATATTTGAGGTGAATACTTAATGAGTCTTTACTCATTTAACTGCGATAAGTCTAACTATATTATATAGAAATATTATTGTGAACTTGAATAAACGAATAAATAATAGCAAGGCTGTAATCTTTGAAAGGTCAGGCAGAGGTACCTAATAGTACACCCATATTTTACCAGTTGTTTCAGTCCTATGTAATAGGAGTAAGCCCAATAGGAGTAAGCCCAATAAGAGTAAGCCCAATAGGAGTAAGCCCATAGGGGTGATTCCTGACAAAATATAAAAAAGACTGTTTAGTTCGTCAGTAAGAATCGAAAAATATTGGATACAAATGTTTTTTATTTTTTTACGTAAACAAAAAAAAAAGTCCAGTGTTTCGAAAATTCGTGTGACGTCACAGTTCAGTACATTTTTGCGAGTGACGTCATAAGCCCCTCATGATCTTTGACGTGTTTTATCTTCGTCATTTTTCATTAATTCTAAAAAACAAAACACGTATCCAATATTTTGCGATAATCTAACTGACGAACAAAACACATTTTTTTTTTGTTAGGAAACATCCCTATTACTTTATATAACATCACGACATTATTCACCTGGAGGGTAAAAGAGACAGCAATAGTTTGGCAAACCGATAGCATGACGACAATTAACTACAACATCCATCATCTACTCCATCCATTCCGACTTAAAACACGAATATACTCTAAAATGTTGCACTGCATAATACTGCATATACCTAGTTTTATAACTCAGCAGCGTCCAGTCGTTCCCTTTGCTTTGTTTGGTCTGGCCAGCTAATAACTACGAGAGGGATTGTATTTATATAGCGCTATGTACGAGAGCATACTGTACTGTAATAATAATTATAGTTAAGAAGAGGACTGGATCAGTTGTCGTCGTGTGAACATGTAATGAAAATATTGAGTAAAATATTGCGAAATAGTGAGGGAAATTTTGAGTAAGAATGTTGATGGGAATGTAGATATGAGTAAAGGAAGAGCTGGACTGTGTGAAAAATTATATGGCTAGGAAGGAGGTTACTGGTGAAGTGTTGAGGTGATGAGTGAAGGAAAATTATGGATGAAGAAGACATGTTGCCGAGATAAGAGCAGGAGAATGATGATTATGGTGACTCAGAAAAGGTAACTTTGCTAAATAGTGTTACGAGCTGGGTGGGTATGGGATAAATAAATACACTACCAATTAAACACACGAAATAACTTTATTAATCACAAAACACTTTATACACAATCACAAAAACACTACTTAACACTTTGTCGCACTAAATATCTCTTCGAACCTTTCGTTGTCTCGCTTTATAAGAAGACTGCCTCGCTACGCTACGAAGGATTTCGCTGCGTCCCCGCAAGGGGACGCGGCAAGGCGGTCTCGGGGCCGCTGCCTCGCTACGACTTCTGTCGGTCCTTTTATACCCAAACACTAAAAAGAAGTTCGAGAAAGTTCCTATATTAACTAAAAATGAATAAAGCATTCACAAATAAATACCACTAAAAAATAAACTTTAAGATAAAAGAACCAAGAAGCAAGAAATTACTTTACACCCTCGGCATACGGTCAAAATTACAATGGCAATTATGCCGCCGATGATCTTGTGAATGGAAGAAGGTACCTAAAAGAATGTAATCGGGTCTTTAAGCTACTTCACAGTTACTAAAGAGATTTTTCAAAGATTCTAGGTGATCGTCGTAACAATAGTAATACTCCAAATCTGTTATTGTCTTACTGCGGGATAGAAACCGATTATCATATGGGGTAGGCATGAGCCAGAGTCGCCACTTGTTCAAGCTATGCATGATACAATCACTAAGTAGATAGGTGCCCATCATTTTATCGGTGGTGATAAACCGTCCGTCGCAACCGTAACATAAATATTTTTAAACTTATGTGTCTGTATGGCTTTAAAAAGAAAAGTGTGATAGGCGATTCAACAGCATATTTCTATCAAAAATATCTTAACTTGTGATGATGTTTTAAAGAAAGAAAATACTTTGACAGCTGTCTGTTATCTTACATAAATCTCAATCTCAACAAACGTTTCAGGAAAACGGACCAATATTAAGATACCAATTAAAGAAACAGTTGTGACACCGACTTGTCATTTGCAAAAGAAATATTTAGGGGAAAATCCTGTATAACTACACAGAACGTCCACATTTGATGAGACAGTTACTAGGATTAATACCAATAGGAGCAGATGCGGCAAAATATCACTATTTTACACGAAACGCCGTCGGTCCCGAGACCGCAACCCAATTAGTGGTTAGGTAAGGTTCAACTTGACGAGACTACGGTCAAAATCAAAAGCTGGGTTAAGTCAGCCTTGAATAACAATGGAATTCATGTATTCCTTAAGACAAATAAATCATTTGTAGGCAGACAAACAATAAATATAATTATAGTAAAGGAAAAAAGATTGCGTTGATCAGATGAAATTTTCTAGCCAGCATTTTCCGCTGCAAAAGGCAGACTTTTTAAACTTATAGAAAAAATTCCATCCCAACGTATTCCCAGCCAACTGACACAACTTTTATGAAGGAAACAAAAAAAATATGAATAAACTGTATTTATAACTGAATTCAAATGTAATTTCCATCTGTCCGACTCAGAGCATAATATGAATACTTTTTCATTTCAAGTTTTAACGTTTCCACATTTTCGGTAATTACAATTCTGTTTTCTGTCGCGTTGGAGATGTTTATTTTTTTTGTGTATTTTTAATTGAATTTGGAACTTTGACCAACAAGTTAAATCGAAAATCTTGAATGTTTAAGTAAAGTATTTCAGGACCTGTATCAATTTGTGGTGACTAAATTTTTTTATGTTTTTAAATAGTTTCTTGTTGACATTTCTATATAACTAAGAGTTCACAAGTAGCCTGATGGTTATTCAGTGATACTCTGAGAGCTTTTAGGCGTTTTTTTTAGCAGTTCGCGGCGTCGCATGGCATCCGTTACTTCTAACAGAGTGAATTTTTGCGGTGTACTCACTTTTTGTGCAAAAAGAACGGCATTTTACGCTTCCCCGTGGCGCTTTGTAACCCCAGTGCAGTTTGCAGCACAGTTCATTTTAAGGTTTGGACAATTACGAAGGTCTGTTGGTCAGAAATGAAAGAGCAAATCCATTCGACATGCAAATAGACTAAATTCTTGCTCGGTTTACGTTCTTTTATTTTGAATACGCGATTTTAAATTTTACGGGTAACTGCGGACGAAATGAATGGGTTAACAAAAAATATTTCGCCTAAAGAGTTATGTTTAAACTAGCATGTTAACAAAAAATATTTAAACCGAATACCTTTGGTATCGGATTCCCAAAAAGCACTTCGCAAAATGCATTGCCTTTTTAAAAATAAAACAGGAAAAGTAAACAAATATCGTAAGTTTGAAAGCATAAAATAAAAGACTAGCTTAACACCAACATTTCGCCGTCATTTTTGAATGAATGAAAAATTCATTCATTCCTTCATACCGCTCCTTTCATTCGGCGTTTGAATGACGTAACGTTTCGTACAATTCGTACTACGTGAAAAGTCCACCTAATTTTGGAAATGCGCCCCTCTATTTATGCAGGGGTTCCGAACTGAGGTAGGTCGGGGTAGGAACGTACTTTTCCTGATTTTGGGCCAAAAATATCTTTTTATTTCTTCGTTGTAGAATTTCGGTAATCATAGAGAGTGTTCGTATATTTAAAAAAATAAACAAACAGGCGAATTGATAAGCAGCTGTATCAAATTTTATATGTGTTTTTTTTTAAGGGTGGCAAATCCTCTCACTCTGGGCGGAGTAGAAGGGAGTCTCAGACTTCTACTGACTAAAAGCCACTTATGTTCCTTCTTAGCCCTTTATGTCTGGGGCTGCGGTATCTCTTATGAACAACCCGCCGCCCCGGCAAATATATGTGCTAGCTTTAAAGAAAAGTTGTTGGTTAGGCAATCTAATATACCTTTTGTCGACGTTTTAGGTGCTCATGTAGGCCTATATGAAACAAAAATATTTTGTTTTTGAATATAGGACTTAGTGGTGTCTTCAGAAGACCTTGGCTAAATAATACAAGCTGTAAGGGTGACTTTCAAGGTTTAAATGTTGACCCATGGATAGCTGACCTTAATTACATTCCGAGTTTCCTCCTTGAGTCAGAAAGCACGTTAAGCCGTTTGGTCCCGTTTGGTCCCGTTTGTCATTCGTAGATATTTGTACGCTTTTACGAGTAGTCGGAAACCGAAAGTCTGTCATCCAGTCTTACCAAGGGATATTATCCAGTTGCTGGGTTGTATAGGTTAGATTGGTAACCGCTTCATGTAAAACAGTTTCGGCACACTAAGCAGATGATGAACTAGGCGCCGTATCCCAGTAGTTCCATTCTCTAGTTCCATTAAAGGACTACTGGGATTTTTTTCTCCCAGTAGTTCCATGGAACTAAAATGCTTTTTCACCTTATCCCATTAGTTCCATTAAGTACAGTTGAATGGTAATTAAATATAGTAAGAACAATAATCTTACCTATTTACCAACGTGCAATAAGTGAACTGGCCAATATTACGTGCATTTGGCAGATTTCAGATTTATAAGGAACAGAATAGACATATATTGTCAATAATTTATTTGACGTGCATGCTCTACTTACCTATTATATTATATCCTTTGTTGCTTTTGCTTGCTGGTCTTAAATTATGGAAAACAGCACGATATTTTTTATAAAACGCGGACGAGGTAGAGTACTTCTTTACCGTGGACGAGAATACTACAAGCACACCACCTACAAAAGTGGCAATAGTATATGGAGATGTAGTTTATATAAAACACAACATTGCACTGGCACAGTAACGCTAAATAAAGTAAGTTATAAAACTCAATTTTATTTTTCCTTGTTTTATCTTTAAAAAGTACTTCTAAAGTCGTTAAAAATACTGTTAAACCTATAGGTAAGTACTAAAATACCCCCAATACGTACCTTTTCTAAAGTGGGATATACGTTCATTTCTAAAATACCACCGAGTTTTTTGGTTACGAAGAATAATACAATTTGTTTGAATTTTAATTAGGGAACAGTATAATATGCGGCTTTTTTATTTTACTCATAAATGTTTCATTATACTAATTTAATAGTACTATTATTTTGCACCATTGATGGTGCACGTCACTGGTGCTTATGAAACGTGAGGGTGCAAACCAGTAAATCGACATTTTGGATATTCAGTACAATATTAAATCTCTTTTCAGGAAGAGAGTGAAATCAAGTCTCATACACAACATTTAGAAACTTGTATTCCAAATATAAATAAAGAAATTATAAGAATTCACTTTGAAAATGAAATGAAAATTGCGATCAACGGAGAAGAAACTATTCCATCTGCTTTCAAGCGGACTGTGGCCAAAGCACAGAGTACGGGCATTGATATTATTCAAGAATTACCAAATTACAGGAATGTGAAATCAAGTTTTTACAGAAAGCGAAATCGTACTGTCGGCGTAAATAAACTAGTTTATAATGACGTACATGAAGTGGAGGTGCCACCGAAGTTTATTCCATTCTTGCTTGCAGACTACTCCTATGTAGATGAACGAATTCTGATTTTTTGTTCTGATAATGGCAAACATCTTATGTCAAACCTTAAAAACTTTTTAGGCGACGGCACTTTTCAAAGTTGTCCGGCTCCATTTGTTGAATTATACACTATTCATGGCGATATGAGTAGTTCTCAAGACACAACTCAAATTGTACCGTTGATTTATGCATTGCTATCAGGAAAGACAAAAACAATGTATAGCCTATTATTTTCGTTAATTAAGTCTCAAATACCAGATTGGACACCCCACAAATTTACAACAGACTTTGAGTTACCAGCTGTAGATGCCTTTAAGAATATGTTCCCAATTGCAGAAAACCATGGGTGTTATTATCATTACACGAGGTGTTTGTGGCGAAAAGCCAAAGAATTCGGCATTAATAAAAGCATTTAAAAAAAAAAAAAAAAAAAAAAAAAATATCCTTGGACATTTCACACAACGCCATCTAGTCCCAAGCTAAGCAACCTAATGCTTGTGTTATGGTAACGAGATGGCTGATAAACTACTTATATACATTTTTTTTTGTAAATACATACATATTATAGATAGAAAAACACCCAGACTCGGAACAAATACTTGTAGGTCGTACAAATATTTGTTCCGTGCGGGAATCGAACCCGCGACATGCTGCGCAGCAGTCAATCGCTCAACCACTGCGCCAACCGTGTCGTCTATTTTATTTGATTTACACTCGAAAACCCGTGGCCTTATGTAATGCACTACCGTTGCTACCTAGTAATAAAATAATGGAAGGGTGGGAGTATATTAAGTCTGAAATACAATTATTACACGAAATTGAGTTCATACCTGAATCCGAGAAACTAAAGTTAAATAGGTTTAAACTATACATGGAACGGTTTTGGTTGCGTGACGCTGAATTTATTAACCTATGGTGTGCTTTCGGCGAAAGACACAGGACAACAAATTTTGTAGAGGCATGGCACGGCGCACAGTGGATCGTCCCCATACAAGAGGTCGGACATAGAATGAAAAATTAAAAAAGTATTTAATTAAAAAAAAAAATATACAGTTGCATTCCTCTATTGAAGAACAACAAAAAATGTTACTACGCTTTTTTTATTTGACCAGCACTTTAGGAGCTATTCGATGAAAACTGTTATTTTTGTATGGAAACGAACACAAAAATGTCTGTATCTCATGATTCCCTCCTTTTTTCGATTTGCGGTTTTCACTACTGTCTTTTACCTATTTTATGCCACGTTTTCTTCAAGGACACATGGTGCCCGCAGAGCGCCCCTTTCGAGATATTTTGCCTATAGTAACTATCTTTGTTATTGTATTACTGATGGAATGGAGGTACATTAAGTATACTTATTACTGAGAATTAGTCATCACTAAGTAGTTCCTTAAATAACAGGTGCATTTGTGAGTACTTTAATGACTTATTAACGCTTTTGTTGCAATATAACAAAAGCGTTAATGAGTCATTAAGTAACGACTACCAGTACTTGCTTAATCTAATTAGTTATTGTAATTACCTTGTTATCAGCCCTTAAGCTCTGCATTGTGATTGGCTCATATGTCATCATTAGCTTATCAAATTCATTACTAGTTGCAACTTGCTGCCCTATATATTTTAGTGTGTTTTGCAAATATTATTCAGTTGTAATTTCAACCTCTACCAAGTGTTGTCATTATGGCTTTCCGTGGGTTTTCTACTTATCTTGATCTTTATGTTGCTCTTCGTAATCATAAAGATCTTCGTGACTATGAAAATTTATGTAATACATTGAAGTCGAATAGTAACGTCCAGTTAAGTGAAAATGATGTGTCGGATCTAAAGAACTGGTGTCGACGATTTTGCTATCGGGTTTACTCCAAATGGGTGCAATCAAGAAGGACAGTGGACAAGTTCATGGACAAGAACAGAGAGTGGTTAAGTTCCGATATCATTTGGCCAAATTGCTTTAAGGAAAATATTGTTCACACTGAAGAAGCTAAAGATGAGACAGAAGAGGTAATCAGTCCATCAAAATCAGATGCATCAACTTCAACATTTAAATCTCCTCGAAAACGCTTTGAAGATTTATCCAGTAGACAGAAAAGAAGACGTGTTGATGAAAATATGGCAAGTTGCAGTCGTCCAGATGAGCTTTTACATACTGTTGAAAGTGCACTTAAGTCTGCCGGAAAAAATGATGTGGCCAGAATCATGAAGCATTTGCTGGGAAATCCTGAACATGTCTCAACCGTTCTGAATGTCCTGGAAACTAAACAGAATACTTTGCTTCGTGAAGTTCCTACTCACAAAGAACTTGCTCTTTACGTTCACATGCAGTTATCCAAGTGGCGTTACATCACACTTAGGGACTTTAGTTTTAAAGAAGGTCATGCGAAATACCCAAGCTATTACATGTTAGTGAAAGAAAAACTTAAGTGTTACCCGGCAAAAGAAGACGTAACTGTGACTGATACTTCCGCAAAGATACGACTCCAAGCCCTCCTTGATCTCACAGTTAGGAGGCTGATCGATTCACTTAAACCGAATTTTGATGCTGGTGAATAACTTGTGCTTCACAGTAAATGGGGTTTTGATGGAGCTTCAAGTCAAAGCATTTATCATCAAAGAACAACAACAAGTGAACAAGATTTATCCAGTGTATTTATGGCAAGTCTTGTACCTCTTAAGTTAGTGACTTCTAGTGGAAACACAATGTGGCAGAATGATCGGCCATCGTCAACCACATATTGTCGTCCGATTTCATTTACGTTTATGAAAGAAACGGAAGCAAATGTAAAGGCTGAAATGGATATATTTGAGACCGAGATTCGTGAACTGAACCCAACTGCTTGCGGCAATGCTACTGTTACGCACAATCTGTGGTTAACCATGATTGATGGTAAGGTACATTCAATCATATCGGGAACATCGGCAGCAGTATGTGATTTGTGCAAAGCTCGCCCAAAAACCTGTGAACGAAGATTTATACAAGCATGGATTTAGTTCGTTGCATGCTTGGATTCGGTCTATGGAGTGTTTATTACACATTGCCTACAGAATGGACATAAAATCATGGCAAGCAAAAGGTGACGATAATAAAAGAATTGTTAAAGATAAGAAAGAAGCTATTCAAGCTGCTTTCCGAAGAAACACAGGCTTACTTCTGGATGTTGTAAAGCAGGGTAGTGGCAATACAAACACTGGAAATACTGCTAGAAGGTTTTTTGCAAACCCTGAAACGACTGCGGAAATTACAAAATTAGACGTCAATTTAATTAGAAGACTCGCTGTAATTTTGCAATGCATTTCCTCAGGCGAAAAAATTGAAATCCAAAAATTCAAGTTATATTGTGATGAAACAGCAAATTTCTTCGTACAGTTATATCCATGGTATAACATGCCATCAAGTTTGCATAAATTGCTGATTCATGGATCGCAGATAGTGGAACACCTATCAGTAGTGCCTATAGGTTTTTTGTCTGAGGAAGCATCTGAAGCAAGAAACAAGGATTTTCGTAAATTTAGAGAAACTCATACGCGAAAGCACAGTAGCATCGCCACTAATGAAGACATTCTTCATAATCTTCTTTTATCTTCCGATCCTCTTCTAACGAGCCTACGACCGAGGATGCCCAATAGAGTTAAAAAATCTTCATTTAGAGAACTGGACGATTTGCTCATACATGACCAGAGTGAATTGGAGCTTATTGACATTTCAACAGATACAATAGTTGGAGCAGTTTCGGAATGTAGTGACATTGAAGAAGATGACGACAATAATGATCATGATGTCGTTATTGATGAAGACGAAGAAAATATAGTTTAATTCTTATAGTAATATAATTGTTAGTAACTTTAAGGTAGTATTAGTTTATTTATTTTTTATTATAATCAATATTTACAATTTAGTTATTAGTAATTGTTTTATTTTTTATTTATAAATTATTATAGGTTTAAGTGTAATTTATTTAAAGATTTAAATATATTTTACAGTGTTATATTATATAAATAAAAAAAAATTAAATACGTATTTTCTTATTCATCAACATCATAAAACATTTCTTTTCTTTTTGATTTGTTATTGTTAATGCGATGTCACAACTCATTACCGATATTTTTTTTTTCAATATACATATAGAACTCACTAATGCACCTTTTCTTCATTTAACTTCTTATGTGTAATTCTTAGTAATTATAATAAATGATTAGATTAAGCAAGTACTGGTAGTCGTTACTTAATGACTCATTAACGCTTTTGTTATATTGCAACAAAAGCGTTAATAAGTCATTAAAGTACTCACAAATGCACCTGTTATTTAAGGAACTACTTAGTGATGACTAATTCTCAGTAATAAGTATACTTAATGTACCTCCATTCCATCAGTAATACAATAACAAAGATAGTTACTATAGGCAAAATATCTCGAAAGGGGCGCTCTGCGGGCACCATGTGTCCTTGAAGAAAACGTGGCATAAAATAGGTAAAAGACAGTAGTGAAAACCGCAAATCGAAAAAAGGAGGGAATCATGAGATACAGACATTTTTGTGTTCGTTTCCATACAAAAATAACAGTTTTCATCGAATAGCTCCTAAAGTGCTGGTCAAATAAAAAAAGCGTAGTAACATTTTTTGTTGCTCTTCAATAGAGGAATGCAACTGTATATATATTTTTTTTTAATTAAACACTTTTTTAATTTTTCATTCTATGTCCGACCTCTTGTATGGGGACGATCCACTGTGCGGCGGATTAAATAAGTCATTTAAGAAAACTGTAATAACTCTATATAAATTATTGCAAGTTTTATCAAATGACGCTATGTATTATACAGTACATACAAAGAAAATACAAAATAATTTAAATCCTGACACCAGAAGAGATTCTAACTATGTTGTGAAGGACATGCTTTTACAAAATTCGCAAATGAAACTTCTCAGTGGAGAAATTACTGTACCACATTTCTTGGAAAAGAATCGTCCGCAGTTTTCATAAGTAGAGGTAGAAAATTAAAAATAAAAACATTATAAGTTACGTTTCTGTTATTAATACTAAGAAAATAAAAGCATTCTAAGTAAAGTTTTTGTTAATAATACTAAGAAAATGAAAAATAAAAGCATTCTAAGAAACGTTTTTGTACTAATATACTCAGATTTAACTAATTCAACTGTACCGGAACTTATGATCGATTTAACTGTACTGGAACTTATGAGACTAATTTTATCTTGCTTAAACAGAATGCCAGTTCCATGGAACTACTGGGAGAAAAAAATCCCAGTAGTCCTTTAATGGAACTAGAGAATGGAACTACTGGGATACGGCGGAACTAGGCACTGTCTTGAGATAATCTGCATCTAGTTAGACTAGGAGACGATCCTAACATGAATCAGTTGGCCTTTAAGTCATATCCTATAGGTACATTATAGGGCCTCTGAACTTTAACTTAAACATCTCTGTCAGGTCAATTTATGTATTCAGAAAAAGGAAATAATTAAAAAATTAACAGAACATTCTCCTCGAAACGAAGTTTATTAAGTCAGGCGATCGCGATTCCGGAATTAATAAGTTCGTGACCGGAGCAGTTAATAAAAACATGGACGACGCGCGCTTGGACCCGATATTAAAATACGTTGTTCTTTAATAATAATGATTAAAGTAAGTAGATAAATTTAATAATGTTTGTGAGAGTAAAAATGTATACTTACCTTAGATTTTTTATACGTTATTGTATGGAAGCGTTTTCACTATAAGATTTATTATTTTGGTCGTTCGTTGTTTAGTTAGCTATTTTCAGAAGGTGGAAGTCACATGTAATCTTCGACGACCTATATCGGTAGTTTGAAGCGGGTGTAGTTTAAGTCTGACTGTCTTACCATAGTCACCAATTCAGTTAGGATTATGGAAATAAGATAGTTAGTCCCCATATGGCCCAAGTTAAATACTGGTATTCAGATGAGTTTGGTATGTCTGGTTGCCAAATCCAACATAGACGTAAAAAGGCACGAATAAGGCTTCCGTCATGTTGGCCTTAAAAACCAAATTACAAAGAAAAATTTACGTCATAAATCGTTCAGCCAACAGTTTTTGAAGGTCTTTTTTATAAAAATGCCAGAACTAGCAAAAAAATCCTCCAAAGAATATCAACGAAACATCAAAAAGAGCTTCACAATTCAGCTTCTCGTAAACCCGAACATACATGGACTTATAAATTCAAAATCGTTACAAAAGAAGTATTGTAAAAACCGTCATTTTGCCGGTTTGCCGGCCGTCCGGCACTAGGCGGTTCCTTTTGATCAGCGAACCGGAAGTGAATAAATAAAGTTGTTTCGGGTTCCGTTTCATTATTCATACGTGGTTGAGGTTCCTTTGATACAGTTGTGCCAACTTAAAAGTCGAACCGTTATTCAAGTTTTGACTAGTTTGTACAGAAGATTTATTGTTTTAAGTTATTAGTTAAAATGGAAATACGAACAAGAAAGAAACACTTTTTAAAGAACAATAAATTAACAGTGAAGTTGCAGATAAAATAATGTCATGTCTTTATAAATGGATTCTAAATAATAGTTCACTGAATGCCTCGCTGGGCTAGTGTTCGCAAGCGCGACAGCTGAGCACAAGGGAGGTTTGTGTCCCAGGTTAAACAAAGTGATAATTGAGTTTTTAACCGACTTCTGAAAAAATTTCTCAATTCGATAGGATTTTTTTTTGTATGTACATTGTACACCGATATCTCCATCCAAAGTAGACCGATTTTCAAAATTATTTTCGTATTCGTTAGAGTTACTGAGAGCAGCAGTGGCCGGATGGTGTCGGCCCCTACTTACGAACAGTAGGTCGTGGGTTCGAAACCAGGCAGGCGCATTACTTTATGTAATTTATTTGATCACCGCTGCTCTCAAAACGGTGAAGGAAAACATCGTGAGAAAACCTGCGTGTCTTAGAACCAAAAAAAAAACGAAGACATGTGACGTCTATCAACCCGCACTGGACCCGCGTGGTGGATTATAGCTGATCCCTCTCCTAGAGAGGAAGCCTCAGTCTCTGCAGTAGGAACATAATACGACCCGGTGTGCACAGTGGTTCAGGCAATGGACTGCTGCGCTACGTGTCGCGGGTTCGATCCCCGCATGGAACAAATATTTGTATGGCCTACAGATAGTTGTTTCGGGTCTGGGTATTTGTGTATGTGAGTTTAAATGTTTGTGAACGCACCCACGATACAGAAGAATTTCCTAGTGTGGGGAATCGTTTTAAAAAAAAAAATAGGCTGATGATGATGGTGATGATAATACTCCCAAAGTGGCCAAGTCTCAGTCGTGGCCTCAGAGTTTGGATTTGTGTCTGTTTGATAACAATAGACTTGCCCCCCAATGTTGGTACATTACGACCAGTCATGTTGTTGCCTATAATGGGCCTACCACACGCTCAAGCTTCACCACAGTCTTGCCTGCGCGATTACACGATGCACATGGTACATCGCGCGTCTGGTTCGTAACACTGAATTACCATTACCAACCACACGCGCGATGTATTGTGTGCACCGTGTAATCGCGCAGGCAATAGTGTGGTGTAGCTTGAGCGTGTGGTAGGCCATGGGTAGGCCCATTTGGTGTACCTACTGTAATTGTATATTAATGAAAAACAAAGTTACTATTAATTGCATGAAAAGTTCTATAAATCAAAAATTATTTGAAACAATTTTTGTTGAATTTTCTTTCATTTTACATAATTATGTTTTCGATGTGAATGTTCTTAAAATACGAGAATCGTCTCTCTGACCAATATCCTGAAATAACCAATTCCCCACCCAATAATATTCCAATCTCAATCCAAATTCAACCGTTTAATTGACCCATAAAACCGAAATAATAAAAGCAAACAGTCGTTCAATTCATTCGTTCGCGAATGATAATCGCTAATTGAACACGTCTCGTTCACGTCAACGTTGAAGCGACGTGATTTAAAATGACGTGACTGAATCGTAACGTGTGACGTCAATCTATATTGCTGTGTCAATTAATTTTAGTAAGTGTTTTATTATTGGCTGGTTTGTTGATGGAATTTTCTGGTAATGGTTTTTTTTTAATTTCATCGTTTTTTTTTTGTGTGTACTGGCAAATATGGTGGCATGTATGTATGGTGGTTGTTATTTGTTCAGATTTTTTGTTTGTTGTGGTTCAATAGTGACAAGTACCGTTAAGGGAAAGTGAAGTTTTATGTTTTATCTAAACATGCTACACTAATACAACATACAGTGCAACGTCGTGCAACCAATGATGCTACGCGGTGCTACACCGATGCTACGCGGTGCTACGTGATGTTAAAGCGCCACGAATAATTTTATCTTCTTTATAAAAAATTAAATAAGCACGCGCTTATTTAGTACAAAACCACTAACTATCATGCAAGTAAAACGTGACTTAGCGCTGGTTTAAAAATAAACAATATCGGACCGACAAAACAGTAACACAAAAGAACGACCCTCACTGACATTTTTTAATTTTTCCACGAAAGCCTTTTATAAATAACGTTATCGTGATTATCTCACACCAGTGGATTACGGAGCAACAGAGGAAACACAAAAACTGTAGGAAACAACGTTTAATTTAAATGCCAGCAGTAAAGTACATATTTTTAAATGTGGGCAGCATACAGAGCGGTCTAATAGAATTAAGTGGTTCTTTTAATTCTAATGTTTAGCGTCCATCCTGCAAAGTGCTGGGAATCTAGGATGAGCACCTACTGTGAGAGTTTTTGTAAATAGGATTTGTTTTTGTAGAACATATTTTAAGTTAGTATGATAAAGGGATGATTATAGTATTTTAACTAAGGACAACACGTTTGGCGCAGTGGCTGAGCAAAAATTTGACTGCCACGTTGCGTGTCGCGGGTGCGATCTCTGCACGGAACAAATATTTGTATGGCCTAGAGACAGTAATTCTTCCAAGTCTAGGAGTTTGTGCGTGTGAGTTTAAATGTTTGTAAAAGCACCCACGATGCAGGAGAAATTCATAGTGTGAGGCAATTTTTTTTATTGAAATAAATAAGGACCAGTTTTATAGGAAGACTTTGAATTGTCATCGCGGTGAAAGGGTTAGCTCGTCAGCGAGGAGATGACTCACTGACTATCCAGTGTGGCGCATCCGGGCTAGTCAATGCCGTGCTAATACGCTAACAAGAATAAACCAGTTTTTTTGTTTTGGTGTTGCACGTACGATACATACTCCATCCCTTTTTATGACTCGTGGAGGGAGTGTCAAACTTCTACTTACCAAAAACCACTCATGTTCCTTCTTAGCCCTTTGTATCGAGACCACGGTATCTTTCGAACAACCAACAGCCCCGACAGGAAACGCTGTCATGGCGGAACCAGCAGCCCCAACGGGACATACTCCATCTCTAAGATCCTTGAGAGTTACAATTAGCGCTATATGGAAGCGGTCAGTCAGTGTAAACCGCGATTTTTCATCTACTATAATGGCTTCCCAGCAATTATGTTTGCACAGTATTACTTAGTGTGATGTACAGAACGCATTGATGGATTCACGGAAGCTTTTTGAAATATATATATATATATATATATACAGTATGTTAACTAACAGAGGGCGTTCCCGGTAACTCGCAATAGTATAGCATCCATACATGCTAAAAAAAAATTACCAACCTGGAAACCCCTTGGTTACGGATATATTGGGGGTCAAAGTTCCAAATTTTTCACAGCTGTTTTCGTACATTCTAGTTTTTCAGGCTATAACGTTACTTAAATTACCTCCATGACCCATTAATTATTTAAAGCATCCACTAGCACAATGTTTTAAGAGTGGTACTTTGAGTTTTACCGTAAAATTTGATTTTTAACACCAAAAAAAAAGTTGTTTCCCAGCAAAAAAAATTAAGTAGGGGTACTTAGTATGATGTACAGAATGCTTGGTTGACGGGAACGCCCTCTGTTAGTTAACATATTTTATATAATTTTTTTCGAGTATAGATTCAATTTCAAAATCTCTTTCAATATTTGAAACAAAAATGGTAAAAATTATACCATAAGCTTTACAATATGTTGGCATATCCCATACAAAATAATCTCTATCACGACACACAAATCCGATTTTTATTATAACAGCCTGATTAAAATTTCAAACGTTCTGCAGCAGAGCGTTATAAAGTACGGATTTATTTGAAACATTTGTTTTGTTACGAAATAAAAATTTTACTGAACATTTGTATAAAGGATGACATGTCACCGATGTGTACGCAAAATGAAAATGAAATTTTAAATATTTTATTCGGAAAATGTTTAATTGAGTCGGATGTTGGTGGGTACAATTTTTAAAACTGCTGGTGGAAACTGCAAGGCAGCCAATCCGTTTGTTTCGAATATTCAACGTTGCACAAATAGGGCTCAGTAAGTAAATCAAAAATGAAAAATTGCGGACCATGTTGGTTTTTAAATCTGTATACAATAAGCACATAGACTGAAGTTTGACATGTTTTCCTATATACCTATACAAAAATGTCCTCATAATCGTCAAATACATAAGTAAGTGATTCTTCCTAAGTTAAACCAAAGTGATTTTAGACAGTTCAAAATTATTCAAAAGTATAATACGCTTACGTCGCACGTTTGTGCTAGGCCTCTGTAGCAAATTTACTTAAAATTGGACGTTCACTTAACGTTTATGCTTACTCTGAATGGATACTGAACGTATATTCTGTCATGAAAGTATTGATACTGAACATTTCGTCCTAGTATTTCCACGGCATTTTGGTAAGATTTTATTGCAGGAAACAAACATAAAAAAAAAATCCATTTATTTCAAAATTTCAAACACGAGATACATTCAAATTCATTGAAAATAAACATAAAAACAAAAGTGAAAATAAAATAATGTCAAAAAATTAAAATAATTATGCAAAGTATGAATAAACCATGCCTTCTACGAATTAAAGTTATAACAGTAATTTGTTTAAGTTTGATGTCATGCCATTGATTTAAACTGATTTACATTTTTTTTTTGAAACTATGTCATTGCTGCATATCCAGTCAAAATATTATTTCAAACAAGTGCAGATTGTGTCCCCGGCAGCCGTGCATCAAGTTTTAATTTTCCGGGAGGGATAGCACAATATGCAATACACTAGATCAGTACCTTTCGATTCAAATTCGTTGGAGTCAGAACCGGGTATAACTAGCGAGCGGATATTCAGATGTATACTTACGTGAGGGTTGACTACTAGGCTAGGCACCGTCACTACCGGATAATCCCGGTTTATGAGACTGAAGAAACATGCTCGAGGTTTAGTATGTGTTTGACTTCATCAGTAAAGTGATAAAATTAGTATTCGCAATTTTGCAGAACGAGAGATCTTCTACAAGAGTAAAAGATCTTTATAAAACCATCGAAGATATTCCAGCGATAAATACGAGGAAATATTGAGATTTCCTGTTCGGAATTCTTCAGTGTCTATCACGGAGTCTTGTTTTTTGTGCCCATTTGAAGAGCTCGCCTCCTATTCATCATTATCATCATCATCAGCCTACTGGTGTTCCCACTGCTGGGACACAGGCCTCCTCTCTTTAAGTGGGAATGGGCTATAATCTACCACACACAGTCTTCGATTTTTTTGTTTTAGGACATGCCGGTTTCCTTTCGATGTTTTCCTTCACCGTTTGAGAGCAGTGGTGATGAAATAAATTACACAAAGTAATGCGCCTGACTGGGTTCGAACCCACGACCTACTGTTCGTAAGTCGGGGCAGGCACTACTGGGCTAGCGCTGCTCGCGTCCTATTACAGGTTTTCTATTGGGTACTACTGCCTAATCCTACAAGCATAACAAACAAAAACCTTACGTAAAAACGTTATTGTTACATCAATTACGTTTCATGTATATGCATCCAGATATCCGATCACAAGTAATAACACAGCAAAATAGACCACCCCACCTCGTCCATGGCGGTTATAATAATACTTTCTTCGCAACAATCTTGCTGACTAGTTAATGTTTTTGCCGCGGCATGAGTTTTCTCATAAAGTTCTATGCTGAAACAAGTTAGCGGACTAGAAAAAAAAATAAAAATAAATAAATATCCTTGGACATTTCACACAACGCCATCTAGTCCCAAGCTAAGCAACCTAATGCTTGTGTTATGGTAACGAGATGGCTGATAAACTACATAAATACATTTTTTTTTTGTAAATACATACATATTATAGATAGAAAAACACCCAGACTCGGAACAAATACTTGTAGGTCGTACAAATATTTGTTCCGTGCGGGAATCGAACCCGCGACATGCTGCGCAGCAGTCAATCGCTCAACCACTGCGCCAACCGTGTCGTCAAAAATATATACTGGGAACAACGTGTTGTTTTATCTGAATCATGGTTTACCAGTCGGGAGGGCAGTTAACAAAAAAAATCGAATTAGTCTGTCAGATAGATTTCCAAAAAAATATTGGACATGTATTTTTTCTTTTTTCAACAAACAATCAATGAAGACGATACAGTGCTTTGAAAACTCTTGTGACGTCATTTTCTGAGACATTAGTATGTGGTGAGTGACGTGACAACCCCCCACTCAATTGATAAAACAAAAAATACGTATCCAATATTTTTCGATAATCTAACAGACGGACTAATTAGAATCATATTTTTTTAAGTCATTAAACATCCCTATTATTTGCCAATTGCTGCACTTATATTTCAAAATCCTTATATTCTTCATTTGCACTACTCTCAAAACGGTAAAATGTATTAAAGAAAACTAAACCAAGGTAACTACGAATCCCCATTGGGGCTGTGGGTTGTTCGAAAGAGATACCGCGGCCTCGACACAAAGGGTTAAGAAGGAATATGTACAGTAGAAATCTGACACTCCCTACCGCTCTGCGGGAGGAGTCATTTAATGATTTCACACCCTCCAAAACACACAAAGAGTGAAAAAAGGTAGGTAGGAGGCGCTGGCCCGCATACTTGATTATGATCCGCTTCATCTCCACGCCAGAAAGAAACCTTCCGCTATAGCAGTGGGGAAGTTTGTTTGGCATTTATTTGGACCGGATTATTATGTAACTTAAAATTATCGAAATATGCACATACATTCTCGATATATGAAACATAAAAAATGCAATATGAAATTAAAGTAATACTACAAAATAATGTGTTTCTATATTTTCAACGAGATTCTATCGTTATTTTTTTCTTGAAAACCGAGTACTGTTCTACATTATCAGCAGTATGGTCTTCAATTAACATAAATATTTCAGTAACAAGAAAATCATCGTACTATCCAACAAGACTAGTATTTATTCTTGCACATTTTTGCAGTTATTTATGTTCAGTTTATTTTGAAGGAAAAAAACACGGTACCTGATGTGTTATGCATATCATGTTATGTTATGCTATTATACAGGGTGTTTGGAAGGGAGCTGTACATACGCCTAGGGTAGAAACTAGGGATAGTCTGCTACCTACCCCCGCCCATTATATTGACCTTGGCCTCAAGGTTTTTTTTTAATTTAAAATTATTTCTTTACCTTACTACGGTACTTCAGGCCCCATAACTTTTCTTCTCCACAATTTTCTGGTGTAAAATAATTTTTTGCAGGACCCTAAGACTCTAACGATTAAAACAAGACCATTAGCCGACCGGTCCCATGGATAGATTTTGAGCTACAGGTAGTTTTAGTCAAAAAGTCAAATAAAAAATAATAATAAATTAAAAAAAAACCTTGAGGCCAAGGTCAATATAATGGGCGGGGGTAGGTAGCAGACTATCCCTAGTTTCTACCCTAGGCGTATGTACAGCTCCCTTCCAAACACCCTGTATATCAGCTTTCTGGAATAACATGAATTCATTCGATGCTTCCTTGTTTAAAGCTCCCATACATAATATCCCAACATATAAGCTAATATTATAACCTGTATTGGTGCTTCTATTTCTAGCCTCGTTCTAAAACTAAGGTAGTTAAAATATTCACACAACTAAAATCTACGCGAGAATATGAATAAACATGTTCACAAATGGACATAATATCTAGTTGAGAATATATTTTTCGACTGCATTTTGTTAGAAAAGAGAAATATGTTGGCACATTTCAGAAGTACTTATGTAAATAATTAATTGCTACGCTGCTTGAACATCTTTTTTTGAATGAATTACTAATGTAACTGGTTTAGAACGTGACTTAGGTTTTATATTTTGCGACAGAGTAGGCTGCTGTCTACCACCTTTTAAATCACGATTTTTTCAAAGGATTTTTTTTAAACAGAACCATTTTTTTGTCCGTTGTCAATATGGAACCCTTATAGTTTCGCCATGTCCGTCTGACTGTCTGTCTGTCTGTATGCCCGTCTGTACGCACTATATCTCAAAGACTCTTAGTACTAGAAAGCTGTAATTTGGCATGAATATAATAAATGAGTTACTCCTACAAAGTGCTAAAGTAAAATATTGCGTTTTTTTAGGGTATCTCAGGTCAAATTAAAGTGGGGATGATTTTTTTCTCGCAAACCCCATTTTGTGGGATGTCGTTGGATAGGTGTTTAAGAAACATTGTGAGTTTGCTCAACCAGTTTTGTGATTAAGGAATTTGTTGTTTGTGGAATCTGACTATAAACATTTAAAACTAAGGCATCCTACAGTCCCGTCGGGGCCGCGGGTTGTACACTAGTTATCGCGGCCTCGACATAGAGGGCTAAGAAAGAACATGGGTGGATTTTAGTCGGTAGAAGTCTGACACTCCCTTTCGCTCTGCCCAAGAGCGGGAGGGGTTATTCGATAATTTTCACCCGCCAAAAAAAAGAAAGGAATTTGTTTTTAAAATATTAATCTTTAAAGTGCAAATTTTTATTAGACTCAAGTGTGCGAACCTATGCATTAGGCTCGCCCTCTATAACATGTGACTTTTAAACATGTATTCTGCAAAATGAGGATGGTATAATTACACTTTTGCCTCCTTCATTATGATTACGGACGCTTTGTCATGTTATATAATATACAAATGAAAATACAAGCCAAGTATCTTATCATTCAAAAACTGTTTAACACTCCGGGTGCATATTAAACTTTCAGCTATCTTCATAGGATACACTTTCAGGAAACAGTTGACAAGACAGACAGAAAACTATTACAAGGAGACTTGCTCTTGTTAATTTTCATAGGATAACTCCATCGAGCGGGATCACAAACTTGTGCTAAGTTGGCGTAGCTTAGCTGTGACGTCACAGCTTGTGCTTATTAGATAGTGGGTAAGCCCCTTTATGTAACTGTCTTGTTTATACTTACTTCACTTATTTACTCAAGGGGTAGTTTGTATTGTCGGGGCTGCAGTTAGTCCTCTGGTTATCGCGGCCTCGACATAGAGGGCGAAGAAGGAACATGGGTGGTTTTTAGTCAGTAGAAGTCTGACACTCTCTTTCGCTCTGCCCAAGAGCGGGACGGGTTATTCGATGATTTTACGCCCACCAAAAAAAAAAAAAAAGGGGTAGTTTGTATGTATTGGAATTATAATTATGGAAGTTGATAAGTGAATCGGAATCTTAAATCGTTACAATAGAAGTGTTATGTTTGTCTAATTTATAAGTTTAAGGTATTTACAATTTGATCAAACTAGATGTACCAGACTCTGAAAGATTAACTTTGAAGTGTCAGTCAGTTTCAGAAATATCCGCAGCTACAAGCATTAAAGTTAGCATATTTTTTTACCCAGTGTATAAAAAAAGAGTTTTTTTTTTTACTGGGATTTAAAAAACCGACAAATAAAACTTGAAAAATCTTTATAATCCCTAGATCTTTGTTCTAGTATAAAATGTCAGGTACACCTAATATGTATAAGTGGCTCACTAGTCTGTTCTGAAACAATAAACAGAAGTAAGTGACGCATAAATCTATCTTTTACTCCTTTATGCGTGGGAACTGTGCACTGTCTGGGGTTCCGCAGAGCGAGGGCGAGGACCCTCGTCTTAATGTAGTGTGGAGTGATATACGGGTGTTACCTACTTGGGACAATATACCTAGATGTTTAAGTAAGCAACAAAACCTGTGTTTGTCGTTCTAACTTGCTTGTTAGGTCTTTATGGTAGACTAGCTTCTGATTGCGACTTTGCTTGCATAATTTAAACTTTTACAATCATTTCAGGTTCTCTGGTTGTTTTATTGTAATTAATAGGATAGAAAACAGGTTTATCGACACTAGAGTTCTAGAATCAAAAAATTTATTAGGTATTTACCTTAATCAATTAAACACTCTTTATCTATCAAATATTGTTTTCCTCGGGAACAGTAGGTCCTTTTTTGACTATATTTTTTTTTGTTTTTTCAGGAGGCCCGGATCAGGAGTTAAGACGTAAAATGGTAACATAACATCGTCAATTATCAAATTAAGATAAATATTGTAACAGACAAGCGCAACGTATAGTCGAAATCAACAAGACCAGTTGTCGGTACGGCTTACGATTATCTCTAACGTTGCGGCAGTTTTGTCCTATTTTCCTCACCTTCACCAATATTAAACTTCCCAAAACCGATGAAAAATCGACTACCAATTCACAAACACATAACTATACCTATTTTCTCTCTAAAAATCCACACACCACTCTAAAGCACACACCATATACGGAACCTCGGGCACACTGTCCAAATACGCGGCGCATCTTTTTTTGTTACTCTGAATATTTCAAAGCTTCGCATGAATCCTTTGCAAGTGTAGTGTTACCGTTGTTGCGTATGGATGTTTATGCTTTATTTACTCATAAAGGGATTGCTACGTAGATTGCTCAGCGTGCTTATTTGGTTACGTGCTTTCTTTGCTTCAAAATCGCTGGTTTGATGTATGTGTGGGCTTGGAGGTAAATTTGAGCCCCTGCTCAAATTTACCTTGCCTTGCCTTTTTTGTTTACTTGCGGGTGTGCGATTTTGGCATGAGAAAGCCACTTATGCACTCAACGTATACTCAGCAGTAGACAGTGTGAAATTGAGTGAATGAAAAAAGCTGTGACGTTTTGGTGAAATTGCCAGTTGGCTAATAATTAATGTAGAGGAAAACTGCTCTTAAATCGTTGTAAAAAAACACTTTTTTTTTTACTAAATTATGAACTGTATTCAGTTCAACAAGTAGTAACATAAATTATGTGAGTAATATTATGAAACGTAATACTCCCTTGATAGTACCTCTGAATGCCGGACATTCCCGCTTTGTACCCTCGCATACTTGTAGTTAGTAGTTTGAGCTGTGAGAGACGTGCTTCTACCCGTACAACTATTTGGATGAGGACTTTTAGTTTATTTCGTATGTATGCATGTGAAGTCAGAGAAATAATTTGATCAACAACTTGGCTTCTGACTTAATTTTCATATATTATTCAGTTGATAAACAGCGTGTATCAGAGAGCTGGTAGTCTTACATAAGTGTGTCATAATCTGCTTATCTAGGCTAGACAGATGACGATGATGTTAGACAGGGAATAGCACCAGACTTAGATCGTGTAAACACATTCGTTTCTGCAACAATTTGTTGTGTGATACAGTATCTGGATTGTGGAGTAATGATTTCAATGTCCATTCTGTTATCGAGTTAGATTAAAAACCGACCCAGTGTAGTTTGAAAAAGACTTGGCAAATGATAAAAGATTAATAAATATATTTTAACATATTATTACACGTGAGCAAAGGTCGTGGGCAAAAGCTAATAATAAATTAATAACACTTGATTTTGATTGGCCTGTTGGTCTAGTGGTTAGTGACCCTAACTGCTATGCCGGAGGTCGTGGGTTCGATTCCCACCCAGGACAAATGTTTGTGTGATGAGCACGATCATTTGTTCTGTGTCTGGGTGTAATTTATATATAATATGTATGTATTTAGAAATATATAAGTATGTTTATCAGTTGTCTAGTACCCATAACACAAGCTCTGCTTAGCTTGGGACTAGATGGCGTTGTGTGATAGTTGTGGAATATTATTATTATTATTACTTAGTCTCAAGGACTTTATAACAAAGGCAAGGATTACACGTGTTTCCCATAGCATTCAACATAACACCATCATAGCATTATCCGACAATACCCTCCACATTTACAGCGTGAGTAATCACAGGACAGCTATACATTACCCAAACAAAAGCTACAATAATAAATATTATCATCCCTTAAAACAATCATGGGACTATGAGAACCACCCTGATGCTAATTTGTAAATAAATAGCCGCTGAAAATGTCGCGCACGACAAATTTGTAGCTTGTTCACAACACAGATTGTTTGGATGTCCCATTTTTGTTTAATTTATCGCAGCACCCCGGAAGGGGAAGTTTTGGGGCGCTAATTACCCCTGAAACATTAAAAGTACCTGAGATCTGCTATCAGTTTGACTCCGAAAGAACTGCCCTTTGATCTCCGTTGAAGAAACTTCGTAGTTTTGAGCTCGTTATCTTGAAGATGATCGATGTTACTGTGTGAAGGTTTTAAAGTTTATGTTTTCCGCGTCGGCGTTGCTTTGGTATTGAAGAAAACTCCTGTTACTTATTATCTTTGTTGAGTAATCTTTGGAGGATGCTTCCGGGGTTTTAAGACTTGCACTGTTTTTAGTCACGTGAAATTAAAGTAGGTTGGGACTTATTTTATTTTTTGTTCTACAATGTTTGTCTTGTTATGTTTGTGTTGTGTCTTTTCCCATAGAAAAAGGTATTACATTGTAAATAAATAGAAACTCGATGTTTTGCGTGGCTTGGGTTAACAAACACTAGGGTATGGTACGGTGGACATAAGAGTCTCGAAAACCCCCTCCCCCAGTTTACAAGACTTTCTTATATGTATAATTCGACTGCAGGGAAGCCCAAAAAAGGGGTTAAAAGGCGTTTCAATAATTTTTTTTTTCATTACCATCGAGTAGGGTTTCTAAATGAACGATTTTTAAAGGAGATTACTAAAATAAATAACATTATATGTTTAAAAGAAATTCAGAGTGACAGATCTTATAAAATAACACAAAAGTTAAATCATCTGCGAAGAATTTTACGCGATCAACGAAATAACAAACACAAAAGAACTAAAAAGTTGGAATTAAAAAAATAGTTAAAACTAGTGAAAACTACTTTTTTATACAATAGGAAGTAAGAGTAATGAACTATCTGTGTACCAAATTTTATGCAAAACCGTTCAGTAGTTTTTGCGTGGAAGAGTAACAAATATCTATCCATCCATACAAACTTACACATTTATAATATTAGTGGGATATTAGTGTAGATAGATTACAACAAATTATACAAATAACCCCTTTTGGGCTTCGCCGCAGTTGGATGAAAAAGAAATATAAATAATTAATTTTAGTAGCATATTTTAAACAAAAATAATAGTTTTTGAAAAATAACACAGTTTTACTTTGTTAAAAAGCTATAAACACATGTGTCTTAAAGAAAGCCAGAAATTTCACATGCAAATAAGGGGGTTCTTTTTTTGCCTGTCAACTAGGATACCCTAAAATAAATTAGAAACGGTCTTGGTTTTAGTAGTAATTTCACACTAAAAAAAAATTATTATTTTTCGAACCGCACCCCCAATAAACCCATTGAAAGCCAAAAGACCCATGCGAGATTGTACTTATTATCCTGATCAGGACAGCATCCGTCTCGCTGCCAAGAGACATCGTATCTCAACAAACAGACTCCTTGAGTACGTCCCAGATCGATTACTTGAAAACTATTACAAGTCGCTAAGTCTACGGGGATGCCCTACATTGGGTAGCGAGGGAATCTGGCACGAGCCCAGAATCTCCTAAGTACCAACCTTAGTACTTCTCACCGATATTATTTTATTTCGTCTGTAGGATACGGGGCAATACTTTTTATTTGGGTACTTTTTGTTGAGAATTTTTGCTCCGAGGTATATTTTTGCCATGACCTTTATACGTCAGTGAACATTCATTCTTTACACATGTAGTCTGTATTGTGTCTTCTGTACAATTAATAAGAAACATCATTTTTATGTACGTTTGAGGCCACAGAGAAGATTTTTATATCGATTAGAATCACGTTGGTCAAAAATTATAATTTAAAATTAATAGCAATTATTGGATAGAAGTTGCACGGAATCGTGATCGTTGGAAGAAATTGAGGGAGGCCTTTGTCCTGCAGTAGAACAGTATGGGCTATATATAATAATATAATAATTCGCGTGTCGAAGCCTGTTTTCTTGTTCATTATTTCATGTAATATTGGTAATTTTCGTCTTTCATAAAATAATCATAACATCCCTTTAATATGTAAACCAGTCAGCGAGGCATAAAGACCATCAGTCAGATTACATAAAAGTCGGTTTTAATATCGCTACTTTTAGAGACTATTCTATTAAAGACTTTTCTTCTAAAGAAAAGAGATACCAACTTTCAGTTGACGAAACAGAAATACCACCATTAATACATCTCGCACCGTGTCAACGTCTAAAAGTAAAAAGTAGGAAAAACAGAGCTATTAAGTTAAAACTTGTCCCAAAAGCTTTCTCCATAGTCTTGGCATTCTGTACAATACTAACAATAAAATAAAAATGCACAACGACTCTCCTTCATAGAGAAGTAACGTTCTGTCTGTGCTCTCAACTAGAAACCGGTATCTGGCATTTAGAGCTACACAATTTTTGGGAAGCTTTTAGGTTATCTGTGACGTAACGATATATGAAATTATGGAGCTTGACGTAATCAGGTTATGGTATCTATTTTGTTTGGAATCGGGTGTAAAATGAGGCAGTATTTCATGTATTATTTTTTGATCTGATATAAATTCGATTTGAGTTTAATAACGTAATTTTGACACGTTTTAATCTGATTATTGATCAATTTTATAATTGGTAATTTATTCAATTTGATTGACTTTATGATTGTTATATAATTTAATGTAAAATATTTTACATCCTGGAAACATTTAAGTTCAGTTGGCGAAAGCAATGTAATATTTGAAACAATCTATAATCCGTGAGTGGTAGGCTTTCCTTACAGAAAAATGTTGGTATTGCAAAAACCAACTACACACATCAAAAGTGTCTAGGGATCAAGCATTTTTATGCGGATTTCTTGAGATTGAGATGTGGCTTTGTAATAAATTTATGATTTTATAAATTTATATGGATCCTTTTTGGTGCATTTCATAATTTGAATCAGGAAATGTGAATCAAATTCGAGTAAAAGATGAAAATCAGCTGTCAATATTTTCCCTATAAAAACATACAACGCATTGAAGACATTATTAGTGCTACTGTTTCCCTACTACTGATTAAAACCAACGTTATTATGGAGCGGCGACGTCATTTAAGCAGGGAAGAAATGCTCAGAGCCGTGGGAATGATAGAAGCTGGTTCCCGGCAACGTACTGTGGCTTTAGCTCTAAATACAAGTCAGAGTGTTATCAGTCGACTTTGGACACGTTACCGAAGCACTGGTACCGTGGCTGAGCGCCATGGAGGACGGTATCGCTGCACCACACGGAGACAAGACCGATACATTCAAATCTTAACTCGAAGAGCTCCAACAATAACCGCCATGATGTTAGCCGTGAGGCTTCATCACTCTTCAGGGAACTTAATTAGCGACCAAACAGTCAGAAACCGCTTGCATGAAGTGAACCTTCATTCCCGAAGACCGCTACGGGTACCACCTATAGCAATGCACAATCGTAGGATTCGATATCAATGGGCTCTTGAACACAGAAATTGGGCAGAAGAACAATGGCGTTTCGTGTGCTTTTCTGATGAGTCTCGTTTTGGTATAAGACCGGATACAAGACGTATACGACACTGGAGAACCCCTGGACGCCAACAGCGATTAAAATCCTGCCAGGAAGTCCATCCTTATAGTGGTGGAACCATCATGGTATGGGCGGGTATTTAGATCGGCGGAAGAACTGAGTTGATTTGGATCAGAGGCAACCTCAACGCTCAAATTTATGCTGAGACGATTGTATCAGACGTCATCGTTCCTCTACAAGTGCAAATCGGTCCCTTATTTCAGTTAATGCATGATAATGCACGACCGCACACCGCAAGAGTTGTAAGACAGACTCTCGCCGCAGCTAACATCAATGTCCTGCCCTGGCCTGCTCAGTCGCCAGACTTGAACCCGATTGAGCATGCATGGGATATGCTACAGAGAAGAGCTCTGCCGAATATGGAGGGTATCCAGTCGCAAGAAGACCTTTTTTTGTTGTTGCAACGAACATGGGCGGCCATTCCACAGCGTGATTTGGATGAACTCATTTTGAGTATGCCAAACCGATGTTCTTGTGTTGTTAGTGTTCGCGGTAGAAACACGGATTATTAATTGTTTAAGTTACCCAATAAAATTTTAAAGAAAACTGTTATTTCAGTCTTTTTTTCGAACTTTAATGTTAGTGGTTCAAATGTCAAAAATCCCTTTATTAGGAAAATGGCAAATTTCTTTATTAATGCAAAGGTGACTTGGTTAATCGTTACTGTGACAAACGAAAACACTTTATTTGATGAATCCTTAAAGAAAATTTTAATTAATATCAATCAGGAGAAAAGTTATTGCAAAAATATATGTTGATCCCTAGACACTTTTGATGTGTGTATTACGTTACTCTTTTACAATCACAATAATCTGTTTATCTTACATTAACACAAAAAATCTGTCATCAGCTACCGCGTTATGCCGCACAGCAGTACCCGACAAGTGTTTTACAGCTGTCCGAGCGTCTCCTTTAATTAAACTTGCCGGCTGGCAATTAAACGCTTATATTTTAAACAATATTAAACGCTTCACTCTGAACAAAATTGAATCCTGGACCTTGCACCCTTAAGCTGGCGCTGAAACATGTGAATTAAACAACCCTTTAATATCCTTCTATAACGGAAGAGGTTTAAGGGTATTTTTTGAAATAACTAGGGAGACAATGCAATAGGCTTGCATGGGATTTAAACGTTACTGGTGAAACTTAGCGTAGTATAGACACATCTTTTTTTTTTTTGGGGTTGGGAAATCATCAAACAACCCCTCCCACTTTGGGCAGAGCGGTAGGGAGTGTCAGAATTCTACCGACTAAAAACCACCCATGTTCCTTCTTAGCCCTTGTGCCTGAGGCCGTGGTATCTCTTTCAAAGAACCCGCAGACTCGACGGGCTTCGGCCCTTGCGGCCCCCTTCCATGTTACCTTCAAGTATTATTGACGTGTTCTTATTTGTAAGAGGTAGATCGGTTAAATATTTCTTGACTCGTATGTATGGTACACCTCATTTTCAAAAGTATGTAAAAAATCAATTTCGTCACGCAATGCCGTTGGTCCGGGATGTTTTTTTAGATTAGTAATTTGGTAACAGGTAATCAGTGACCCGAAAGTTTCACAACCAGTCCTACCAACGTGCAGCATAATAATTATATTTGGCTATGGAAGTCGATAGGCAGTGACATTTTAAATACTGATTCAGCTGCATCGGGTTGGGCTAGAAGCCGAACCCAACATGTCTGTAAAAGGTTGTAAAGGTTTACATTCTAGTTTTCTAAAGAGTAGATCAATATAACAGCGGTGAAATAATAGGACAGTAACAAAACTCGACATAATACTTTAATAAAAAGTAGAACGCCAAAAAAGGTGAAGTTTGATTGAATTTAAACTTTGAAACGAGTTTAGGCGACAAAATTAGACGCTGCCACTTAAATAATGATAAAAGTATCTCCTCAAACCTCATTCTTACTTATTTATTTTTAGATGATTTCTCATCTTAAGCAGCGGTGTCCCAGTGGTGTCGGCCCCGACTTACGAACAGTAGGTCGTGGGTTCGAATCAAGGCAGGCGCATTACTTTGTGTAATTTATTTCATCACCGCTGCTCTCAAAACGGTGAAGAAAAACAGTGAGGAAACCAGCATGTCTTAGAATAAAAAAAAATCGAAGACATGTGACATCTACCAGCCCGGGTGGTGGATTATAGCCCATTCCACTCCTAGGAAGGAGGCCTGAGTCCCTGCAGTGGGAACATTATAGGCTGATGATGATGATGATGATTTCTCATAAAAATTGTGATAATATGGTATGAATTTGGTAGATAAACTAATAGTCTTAATGCAATCATATCGTGTTATGTTTTGCGTGTTAATAGGAAACAACATTATGTAATGTGAACACTTGATTTCCCCGGAGAATGAGGTAGTTCTATGTTAGATAAGATACCTACCTCCCTACCTCGGTTATTATTGTTTGCGTGATGATAAAAAACAAAAGTTATTAAAGTAAAAATAGTACCAGTATCTTGCTTTATCTGATGATTTGACTGTAAATAAAACCTAGAACTGAGGAAAACACGAACAGAAAAGCAAAAAATAAAAAAAACTTTTACTCGTAATCTAGATAGTAGCAACAAAAGTTTAGATTTCATGGGTTTCCTTTCATTCAATTTATACTGATGTGTTAGAGACATTGATCCTATCGAATGATGCCATAAAAGTACATTATGTTGTCCTCCATTTATTTTTGCCGATTAAAAAAAACAAAACGTATATTTTTCTTCAATAATTTCATATTAATATACGTTTTATAAAAGTAAATCCTCCTATTTATACCGTGAATGAAAATCCGACTGGTCATTTTCTAAAAGAAAAGCGAACAGCGAAAATATAATGTTTAACTTCAACAAAAAGTGTTGGAGCACTAGAGAATCTCGTGACGAACAATATGAACGTAGTATTTTCAAATTTTCCACGCCGGTGCCCAGCTAAAGTAATTTCTTTAAAACATTTTAGAAGCAATTTTGACAAAAGAATGCACTTAAACCTGCGGATCGTTTGGCTGGAGTGACTCTTTAGAAGCTTGAGACTGGGATATCGACGATTCAATTTAGTGGTTCCATTTATATGTGAAAAGATATGGAAATACCATAGCTAGATGGCAAGGCTAGATAGAAAATGTCTCCTTGTAGGATTGTGGAATAGTTTCTACCGCGATATTGGCTTGGGCCGCTCAAAAATATAAAAGCAAATAGCTCAACGCATTGTTCGCTTTTACTGTATGACCATAAAGCTATTGTTAACCAGCTCAAGCTGATTGCACATCGATAAGTTTGGTCACTCTCTTTCCAAAGCAAGTCTGAAATTACTAAACTACAAAATGTTTTTTTGATGATGAATCTTTCTGACCTAAGTACCTACTACAATGGATTCATCGCTCACTTTTATCTAGAACTACTAAACGTGCTGTAACATTTCAGTCACGGAACTCCCTGAAACCTGGCATTTTATGTTATTAATAGCAATAGTCTACCATTAACACTATAACTGCTTTTTCAGTTTGCCCAGAGCAATATTGACAAAAAATCCCCACTTTTATTCCCGCCTGTTTTATAGCTAAAATATTTTTCTTTGCCGTGTGAAGTGTGGGTTTTAGAGGATTTGCTGGTCCCAGCGTTTATTTTTCGTGTACTGGCAATCTGTACCAGCTTTTGAAAAGGATATTTCAAAAATAGTGGAAACGATAGCTGACGTCAAAGCTACGAGAAATATACAAAACGGAATGATTTTGGATTTTGATATATTTTTAATTTTACCATTTGAAACAGCTGCATTGAGACCACGACCATCTTGCATATTTTAGTTTATACCTACTACAAATAAACTCAATTAAATATGAATTTAGTTGCATTATCTACTACAAACGATTTCATTACGCGACCTGCCATATTTTACCGGATATACTGTAAACAATATTTTTCCTACAATCAGGGTTTAGTATCCGTTTTTAATAAAGTTTACCTAAATGAATGCCTAATCGAAGATTGAGGTCAAGAATAGGCCCATCTCATATGAAAAAACTAACTACTATCAGAATTTCAATGCTCAGATGAGATCGAAAGTTGACATTACAATTATATAAAAAATGATTAGGCTTTTATTTAGTTATTTGTTAGTGTAAAATAGGCTAACTAATTTCATTCATCATTGACATTCATGTTCATTAAGCCTACACTTTTACCAAAAATTTAATGTACTCATCTCTTAAAATATTATATCAATTAAAATCCAGCTTATTTCGCCACAAACTGCCACCATTATCATGAAACAAGAAAACTTACTCAAGCGAACGCTGTCGAAGCTTCAGAGGCTAATTTTTACACAATTACAAACAAGTTGGGCAACAATGTCAGTGTTGCTGAAACACAGATTAACAGAGTTTTCGTTTTAATATTCGCTATTTAGATCGTGATTTATAAAGTTTGGTTTTAAGGACTTTTATTGGGCTTTTTTTAAGGGTTGTTGATTAAAAGTATTTCTGATGTCGTTTCCTGCCTTGCTTTTTTCCAAATATGTAAGGATGGGCTTCCAGTCAAGATAAACCAGTATTTCATACAGAGCAGTAGCTCTGTATGAAATACTGGTTTGTCTTGACTTGCTTATCTCACCTCCAAAAGCCAGTTTTTTGGCAACACAATATTGCTCGATAAGAATGGATGTCTAGACCACATGCCTTTGGACTACCAGTAACGACTGCGAAAGCATTCCTAATGTAAAGAGGATTGTCCGTGAAGAGCGTTAGCACAATATGTGTCAGGTTTGAAATGATCTGATTACAACGGAATCTTCACAACGTTTCAGTTTCATAAAAAGCAATTTTAATAAGACAATGGGTTTTTTCACAATACTCAACATGTTAATTTTCAATGACTTGTCTATTCGCTCGCGTCACTCGCTCACTAGACCCCGCCATCCCCTTCTAACCTAACCTGTCCGAGTCGGGGTGCCCCGAGTCCCGAGCTCGCTTCGCTCGCTTTTGCGTCCAAGGCTTGGTGAGTATTAATCTAGTTTGGTAGGCAAAAAGAATATAAATACAACATGTACAATTATTCTGATGAGGGTATAATTATTTTGAAACTTAAAACGTTGTTCTTTAAGCAAATCGGTATAGGGTGGGTTTATTTTATGTGAAGTTAACATTTTTTGGTTAGCATTTAAATTATAGCCATTTTCAATTCCTGGTGGCCTATTATAGATACGGGCTGTGTTTCTCATTGCTGCAACAATTTTCAAAACGACTGACAGTCTTGACCTTGGGCATACATTGTTGAGATCTACATCATCGAATAGCTGATATAATACTTTACCCGTCCCTCTGGAATTTAAAGTTTCAGATATATCAAGTTTAAATAATATAGGTCTCTAATGACAGTTCAACATTTTGTACAAGGAATTATTGTCCCCTATTAGTTCCATTCGAAACGAGTCTTTCTTAGTTCCAAAAATATACCATCAAACGCACTTATCGTGTTGACTACCTACAACACAGTATTCAGTATAAAACCCTATAAATAAGCCCTTATCCTTGCCCAATGGATCGCGCTAATATTTCGGCCATAAGCCGCAGATAATAATTTGATGCTATTTAGTTTGCGTATCGCCATTGACCAATTTTGTTGGGCTCTAAATTTAGGCTTTTGTTTTTGGGATCGCTTTATAGTATTTAAAGCTGTTTTTAGAATATAAAATCTATGATATAATAGATCTATAATACTGACAGCTCTTGATAAGTATATTTTTTGTAGGGAAAGTTATGTCGAACATACGTTAGGTTAGGTAGTTGTTAAATGTCAGTCGATACTACCAAAGTTACTTTATCGAGAGTAATACTGATGGTAAATTGAATCAATCATTAGTATATTATACTAGCGGACCTGGGCAGACGTCGTCTTGCCCGGACAGCAGCGGGTCCGATCCGCCATTTATTGAATTCATTTGTTACAAAAAATGTGATAAATGAAGAGCCGCTCGACCGATTTTGTGCAAACTTCACATAAACCATCTACTAAATAGTCCAAACAAAGCCCTACACATTTGGTTTGGATAGGTGAGCCCTTTCTTGAGTTATAAAATTACAACGAAAAGTGGCATTGATTTTTATATATATAGATAGATTGATGTAGGTGGACATTTTTTGCATTGGAAGCTGTCAGTCATGGTGATAACGATCTCAAAATTAGTTGTTTTTCAAAAGAGCACATTATAGTGATGAAGAAAGAAGAGAACCGGTATACGTAACATAACAACCAATAAATTTTAAATTGGAAAAACGTAAAAAAAGAAAAACTTAATATACAGAAATATAATGCGTAGCGGAAATCAATGACGCAGCTTATACAAATGAAAAAGTATCCCATTTTGAATAACAAAATTCCATAAGGTAACAGTTAAACCAAATCAATATAATTATTTCCCTAAAATGTCCGGGCTATCAGTGTGTTATAATATTTCAGGTAAAATCCGCAAATAATTTGACAAAAGCAGTTGATAGCCGGCATTAGCCGTAGCGATGCAAATCGTTCTGTATCGTAAATATTTTTCTTCTCCCTCGTTTGGTGCATAAATTTGGTTTAGCTTGTTATATTGCCTGCATTGGAACTGAATGGATTTTTATATTGTTGCTGTAGAATAGAGATAGTTTAGGAAGGTTGATTTATGTTGCACTTCACTTCATTTGCAATACTGTGACATAATCTTATAAATTTTCTTGAATGCAGCCTGAAAACGTTGAATTTTGATGTTAAAATGGCACTTGGGCAAATCGTTTAAACATAATTTATGTAACTATATACTATGGTATTCTCAGATTGCTCACAACTGAGCTTTATTGGAATTCTCTTTCAGCAAAATCTATTTTTTAGGAACATATAAACAAGATAATACATTGTTCTTAAAGCCAGCATAAGACCTCAAAATAACCTTACCACAGAGTTATTGGAAATCGATACTCCCACATGCTAAATCTAAAAGTCTAAGCACATACCCAGACCAGACCAGAGTCGACCAGACCCAAACGAACCGATACAAATACAATCTACGAATAAAATCCGAAGACAGTCTAAACAACAAGCATTAAGCTGTAACAAACGATCCTTGTAAACACTCCCGTTTCTGCATAAGTTTGGATTTGCAAACAATGTCGGATAAACTTGCCAAGTTTTTCATGCATTTGGAAAGACCATATCTCCTCAAAATAAGGTTCAATGTTGTTCAATTTGGTAGTAGGTGTTAAGTTAGTTATACAACTCGGTGCATTTACGAAGCTAGCTGCTGGCACTCGCTTACACTATTTGCATTGTTAATAGAGTCAACTGATTCAATATTATCGATGTGCTGGTCCGTGAAAGGTTCGCTAGCGGTGTTTTATAATGCCTGCTGGACTAGGGACGTAGCCTCGGATTTATTCGGATATTTATCCGACAGATGTGGTTAGGGAGGACAATAAAATGTCTGGCTGCTTATTTGGTGAATAAGGATGAGTGTAGTGTATGGAGCTCGTATTTCTGTGGCGTCTTAGATATTGTTATAGGTACTAAGTTAGGAATCTACATTTTTATTATAGATGCTACTGGAATGCGTATTGAAAACCGCAATACTAAACGATACTAATACAAATATGAACCAAAAAAACACTGATAAATAAAAGACAGAAACACAACAAATATTTCGGTAAAGTCTCTGAATGTGCGCGGGTCAATGACTTTTAGATATAATCCATTTTCCCTTCATAATTTAAAACTGGCGTAAGACAATGGCGAACACGAAACGTCTATTAAAGTGAGATCTAGAGAGATGCGGTTATAGTATAAATATCATAATACTACCGTAATAATAATAATAATATTGGTAATATGATCATATTGTCGTAATGCGTTGCCATGGCAGAATTGCTCACAAATTAAGGTTATATTTTTTATATATTTGGGACAAGAATCGAATACTGGATACCCTCCTTCAATTTGTACCTCGTTTAACCTACCACACTGTATATTTCTCGAATCATTGCTTTAGATTTGTCTTATAGAATCAAAATAATATTGTCACCCCTCATAATTAATGTACGTTTCTGGCATCGTTAACGTCATCACTATTCATCGAGATTAAAGATGATTGTAAGTTCCATGTGCATATTGTAAAACATTGTGAGGAAACCAGCATTCTCGGCATTTAAAGTCAAGTCAGAGGCCCAGGGACGACATAAAAACTCTGACACTAGGTTAGGCCCTGACCACACGATAAATTAAGAAATAATGTATCATCACGCCTGTATTCCCTGAGGGTTAGGCAGAGCTGACACTCTCATTTTGCCAGCTAGGTTTGAATCCTAATTAAAGAAAGCGAGGCCGTTGTCATGAATGGCCATAATTGTTCATGCTCTGGGCTGCCATTAAATAATTCCTGATAAAAATTTACTGGACATGGTAATTGAATTCAGGAACTCATATTCGCAACAATGCAATTATTATACCATTGGGGCAGCCATTACCTATTTACTGTTAACCAGTTTTCTTTTAATCGGTTTTTGAATGAAATTACTGCAAACAAAACTTTAAACCTGTGATGAATATTCCTCCGCATCCCGTATTATATTCTTAGATTAAAGCAGCAGCTTTTAGCATTTATTTGGTTTAGTCTGCGCTCATTAGCAGCCAGTAATGGCCGTCTATTCGTTTCCTTTGTTCTCGACCTAGAGGGTGCTAGAGGATCCGATCTGTCAGTAGCCGAAACGACCTGTATTTGGTTTCTAACGAATCTAGGTCCATTATGTGGTGCTTTAGGCTTTCCAGACACGGTTTTCTATTGAACTGTCTTGGAAATGAATTTAGGATCTTGTGACTAAATTATCTATTACACAACGCTTGCTTATATTCACGGACCTACCATCCGTGAATGTTATAACATAACATCACACCTATAATCTCCCAAGGAGTCAAAAAGATGTGTGCCCACGTTTCACCTAGTATGTTTAAGTAATAGAGGGCGAACCTATTTTCCATCAACCGGGCATAAATGTAGACTCCGTGGCTGTTACATAAAAATCCCTGATAGAAAAACCCAATAGCTCTTTGCCTGACCAAGGAATCGAAGCTATGACCTCTTGCTCAGCAGTCGCACTTGTGACCACTAGACCTACGAGGTCCGGTCCGAGGACCAGTCACTGTCACGAAACAGTGAACAGCAATGAATTGGTGGACAGTGAACAGCAATGAAATGAGGCAGTGAATAGGTTATTATCTATCACATAACGAGTTGCTCTGTGCTTCGGAAATATTTCTAAACAGTTGGTGCTGGTTGTTATTTTGTACATCTATGACAGCCGATTCATTCAAAGGGATTTACTGAGGGATATCGCAGTAACCGACATTAATAGGGATATTTACTTTCTAAAAAAATGAGATTGTAATTTAATTAGTCCGTCTGTCAGATTATCGAAGAATATTGAATACGTATTGTTTTGTTTTTTTTTTTAAATAAATAAAAATTTAGGAAGATAAAACGCATCAAAGATTTGAGTGGGGAGTTTTGATGTCACTGACCAGTAAAAAATGCCATACCAATGTCTTAGAATATGACGTCACACGAGTTTTCAAGGCACTGTATCGTCTTCAGTGTTTGTTTAAGTGAAAAAAGAAAAAATACATGTTCAATAATTTTTGGAAATCTATCTGACGGACTAATTAGTTTTTTTTTGTTAACTACCCTATTGAGATGTGGAGGTGAAATAGGCCGTCACTCCATGCAAAATACCTTAATTCAGCTGCATACGTTTAGACTGGAAGCTGACTTCAACAGAGTTATAAGGATAGGCAGATGATGATGCCAGGAATACTAATTATGTTGACTAGATTGATAGACTATGTATCTAAATGTGTCAGAAGATGTGCGACGATTTTTAGCTAAGCAGAGAGTAATCATTTAAGTTAATTATTATTTTCCACACAGTTGATATTCCTATCTGTACCTACTACGACAGATAATAAGAGAATTGTACCTTCAAGTGACGGAGTCTTGCATAATAGAATGAAGGGCTTTCAATCCTGAATAATCTGAACGAAAATCAAACAATCCCCCTAAAGACACGTCAGTAATTTAATTCTCAGCAGAATGAGAGCGCAAAAAAAACAAAGCGACCATTTTTTCCTCTCCTAAAAATCAAATAGGGGAAGTCGTAAAAATTGAAATGTTTGCTCCTCACCTCTTGGAACTTCGTTCACTGCTTAAAGAGGAACGTAAACAAAAGGAAGGGAGGCTGAGCCACGATTAAATGCTGTTTGAATCCGTATTAAACATACATGGTATGGTGGGGTCTCCCATACGTTTCGCCATGACGTCCCCGCCGCTGGAAATGTCGAGCTTTCTTTTCAAATAAACGTGTCTTGTTCTCTAAATGGTAGCAAGTGTTTGTAAACCTCCTTGATTTAGTAAAGACTGCGGAAAGAAGGTAATTTCGATTTCTGGCACATCCTTTCTTACACGTATTATTGTTGTGAAAGCATGTGTAAGACTTTAAGTTTGTCTGTTTGATCTGTTTTTGTTGAGAACAGATTTTTAGGAGAGGTAGAGTACTAAACTCGAGGCATGAATAGCAACCAGTCACAGTGGCTTAGTTTATTTCATACGGTAGTCACCTCGTGTCATCAAAAGATGTTATGTTTTACAAAACATTCAAACAGTTATTTCTCAGCGGGATAAATAATGATAGCTCAAATCATTTAACAGATTTACAAACCATGTGTAATATGTGCATGAATAATAATTAATCCCATGTTTTACAATAGTATGATGTTCATTAAAACATCAGGTGTAATTTACCTTGGCATTCCAACCAACATTTGATTCACAGACCGTTATTCCCACAAAAATATAACGTTTACACGAAATAAGTAATTCAATGGCTGATAATAAATTATAACGAGCGATTAATCACGATATTACGAGTTTTATTTACGGAAAGGAGAATAAAATAACGAGAATGATAATGAACAGGAGTTTTTGGACCATTTGCCTATTTATGTGGGAATGTATAATGCGTATTTCGCGCCAAGATTCTCGGGGGTTCCGCTTTGTGTTCACGTTTTGTCACTGAATGACTTTTTATGTGTTTCTTTTTCGTACATTTTGTAAGTGGAGGAAAAATGACGAAGAAAATAACATTAATATTGTTAGCTTTACAGAATTATTTTAAATGCTTGTGGAGACTTTTGTTGCAAAAGTGCAGTTGCTGTGTTTAAACATGTTCACTAATTCACAAACCTGTTGCCTTAGTTTCTAGGCTTCTAATCACATTTTATGCCCAAGGGAGTAATCATACTTAATTATAATTAATTACTCAAATTGATTATTGTAAACAAGGAAGCTTGAGCTTTTAAAAGGAAATTTTGTAGGAATAAAATTAATATGGTTAGGCGGAAAGGAAATACTCCAACTCAATTATGCATGCTTAATTTGCTTGCTTTCATCTTAAAAGTCTTCATGAATCTTTATTACATTACATAGGCCTTTATAAATCACTGGAATGAATCCAGAAATTATAATGTTAGTGATTATCACAGTAAATATTGAGGAAAACCAATAGACATTTTACACGCCAGTGATCCCTAAAATTGGATCGGAGACTCTACACTCGAAGTCGTGGATGATTATGTCTACCTGAGACAATCGGTCCAGTTGGGTAGATCTAACTTCGAGAAAAAGGTCAATCGTCGAATCCGACTCGGCTGGGCAGCGTTCGGGAAGTTGCGCGGTATCTTCTCGTCTAACTTACCACAGTGTCTCAAGAAGAAAATCTATGACCAGTGTGTGTTGCCAGTGATTACATATGGGACCGAAACGTGGTCCCTCACAATGGGCCTCATTAGAAAGTTCAAAATCACGATCGCATCAGAAATGAAGACATCCGCTAGAGAACCGAGGTTATCGACATAGCCCAAAGAATTGCCAAACTTAAGTGGCAGTGGGCAGGGCACATTGCTCGCAGAACGGATGGCCGATGGGGCCGGAAAGTTGGGTGATGAGGCTGGTAAAGGTTGCATGGATCCGCTGGATGCGAGATGCACGGGACCGGTCTATGTCCAGCAGTGGACGTCTTTTGGCTGAAATGATAATGACGATGATCCCTAAAAGGCTTTAGTGAATAAAGGTGTCTCAACACAACAAATTTTGACTCTGGGCTGCGACTGAGGAGCTCCTAGTGTAGAAATCCAATTACACTTTGACCGACCCAGGAACTGAACCCATGCTCATCATCATCAGCCTTTTATTGTTCCCACTGCAGGGACTCGGGCCTCCTCTCTAGGAGATGGATGGGCTATAATCCAACACTCGGGCACAGTGCGTATTGGTAGATGTCAAATATCTTCGAATGTTTGGTTCTAAGAAACACCGGTATCCTCACGATGTTTTTCTTCACCGTTTTGAGAGCAGTGGTAATGAAATAAATTACACAAAGTAATGCACCCACCTGGGTTCAAACCCACGACCAACTGTTCGTAAGTCGGGGCCGCAACCACTGGGCCACCACTGCTCACCCCTGCTGAACCCATGCTCAGTCGTACAAAATTAGGAAAACAAGTAAAATATTAACCGTCACCACGAACAAAAGAAGATCCCAGTATTTTGTTTTAACAGAAAACCTCATAAAAACCATTCAACTATCCTCAAACACGCGCATAAAACCTTCAATTCGCTAACCGATCCCAAAAATTGGTTTACGACGCAAAAAACCATTTGATACAACCAACCTTTTCCCTCTGAACATATTGTACATAAACTAGATATACAATATATTTGCATCGAAAGGCATTACGAGCTTCAAGGCAGGGTTATTTCACGGCTCATAAAAATTTGATTTTGAAACCGAGTAGAGCGGAATCTGATACATTGTATGTATCATACATGTATCATACAATATTGTGAGACGTGCACACTGATACATGCCAGATACGACCTGAAATGTAATACTTTTTAAAATATCTTTCGTTGGAGAAAGTTTGCGGTTGGATTGGTCTTGTTGGTGATTTGGGTTTCCTTTATAGTTTTATGAAATTGTTAAAGATGTTGCTACCCTTATTTATTCTGTGAGTTTGATCTTGAGAGGTGGACATTTTTACTTGTCCACTTTCAGTGTGTTACTTTATACGAGCTCTTTATTATTACCAAGAAATAGTAAGATTAACTTCTGGAAAAAGAAAGAGCATAAAACAATTCATGTTTGGTGACACCTTACTGTCAACATAAACCTCCTTAATTAGTCTATCTATGATGTTACCATCGCTGGGTCATAGACCTCTTCTACCTTCCATTTTTGCATCCTCGTCAAAATTCAGAAGATTGTCATAAAAGACTCTAATGATCGATTTTAATTACGGTACCCGGTCAATAACTTAATACAATTATAGGTACAGTTTTTGCAGTTGTTAAAAAAATAACAGTATTTCATAATAACCCCGCGCCGCGCGCCGTGGTGGGAATAAGAAATTGTGTTGTGAGTGTGTGAAAGCGCGGTTATAGGACGAGAATCAGACGGGACTCTTGATGTTTTCTTTAACCATTTTAAGAGCAGTGGTGATGAAATAAAACACGGAAGAAGAAAACGTGTTACGCCGTTCCCAAGTAACATAGGACGTGACGAAATAAATTAAACTACTCTTCTCGCACGTGATGATAATGACTGTTCTCTCAAACAAGCAACAATTCAATTAATAGAAACGATGCAGGCTACAAGGGTGACAAAAGTACAAATAAAAAAGTTAAATTCAGTAAATTTAATTCACGCAACAACGGTTGGAGCTGTCAATATGTAAATATGGACGGCTCACAAAAACTGCTGGAATAATTCCGGCAAATAAAACATTTCACTTCTATTTTGTTCGGGTAGGATATAAAAGGGATTTCTATCATCATGGCAGATCATTGCTCTTGTTACGAGACAAAGAGTTAATTGTGATATCAACACGCTTTGTAATGAATATGAGGTTTTCACTGGCGCAGCTTTGACCGATTGTTTTGGGAGATCAAACTTTCTTTAAAAATATTCAAAGTAAAGATTAAGGATTTTCGTACGTTTTACGGTCCTACATAAAAAAAAAACATCATTTTTTGATGAATTTTACACCACACCTTCACATCATAGTCATAGATGTAATGTATGTGTTACTGAATAAATAAATGTACCTCATGTACTTTAAATTATACCTGACGAATGTGAGTGTATTAACACTCATTAACCTGAGTGTTGAGCCTACGCTCATTATGAACACAAAACCAACAAGTCAGTTTTCTAGGTTGTTCTTTAAAATAATATCTTAACTAAAAAACATTTAGCTGTTATTTGTAGACATACTTAAGGAAAACACAAAATGATTGGCGTAACCAACAAACCAAAGAAACATAACTAACCCTAAACTAAACCATACAAATCGATGATACAAAGTCCAATGACTTGCAAGAAGTAACATAGATTTTAATAAGTGATTCCAGCGACCCTGGATGTGACCCAGAAACCCACTTCCTATTATCAGCCGATGGATCATACGTTGCGATATATCTCGTCATAAGAAAGCTGAACTTTGAACGGTATCTATAGCCGGCGTAAACGGATTTATTTCGTAACCTTGACGGAAAAAAACACGAAATAGGAAATAACCTCATGCTTCTACAAGCAGATAGAAAGGAAATCAGTAGAGGTTTCTTCAGCAAGATATAAGTTTACAGTCTTATTGCATAGCACGTTTTTTTTTTCATACAATTTTTTCTTACTGTTTTTGTGATAATATAATAACAGTCACCGAAATACAGTTTACTGGTTCAACCTATTTAACAAAATTGACCATTTGGTTTAGTACCAAGCGGACAGTTTTGAGTTATCTTATGCAAGATAAAGATCAGAATACAAATGCTGGCTCGAAGGTCTGAGGTTTGACTAAAGGTTGAACTCCGTTTTGATAAGATAGATACCGTTTTATAATATCTACAGGTCTAAGTTCAAATTATTGAACCACTTTACCAAACAAACAAAAATGGTAACTAAAATTATTTCAAAGGCCTTTATTCTCGGCTGCGGGTTGTTCGAAAGGGATACCGCGGCATCGACACAAAGGGCTAAGAAGGAACATGGGTGGTTTTTAGTAAGTAGAAGTCTGACACTCTCTACCGTTCTGCCCAGAGCGGGAGGCATTATTTTGATGATTACCCACCCTCTCAAAAAAAGGCATTTTGTCTACAAAACATTTCTTTCATAAATACTTTTACAGACGAAACTACGGCCTACATCCTCTATAATTCCCACTACTTACACAGAATCAAGTGGACTGACTTACCTTATCTCTGGACCCTACATCCATTACCAGTTACACTAAAGACGATGGCCACAACAAGAGGCTACATTCAGCTTACTCCACTAACTCATCTGGACACATCCTAATCTCGTTGACAAATGAACTGGACCAACGGAACAGCATTATCTTAGTAGTGGAAGAAACGATACCTTAGACAACCCAACACAAGGCAAAAGGAACTATAACACTTAAATAAGAGGGTTGAGTTTTGGATGGGGAAGTTTGTTAGCCAAAATCTGCCATTATGTCGTATGAGCGTAGGGGGCGTTTAAGCGAGCCCCGAGGGGGTTAATCAACTGTTTACACTACTAGATAACAGGCGAGTATATTGCTCATAAAAACCCTTCCGTAGCCTTGATGTATGTGAGGCAAGGGGTCGATTCTTAAAGATTTAAATTGGTTTCTAAATGAATGTGTTGGTCAAGCTATTATCCTTTGTTGTGTAAGGGCTGCAAACTGTGTGTATCTAATAAATTGATAGAGGGGGAAAAGTACTGAAGTCTTGGTAATCAAAAATGTGGGATTGAAAGTGTTCTTGCAGCGTTTTCTTGTGATTGCAATCAATTCGAAATGAATAATGTAACAGACTGCAGCTTCTCGACTGTGGTCTTTTCTTAATTAATTTCCATGACAATGAAAACTGAAACACTTTCAACGTTTCTCTTGAGACCGACACTTTGATTATTTAATTAACCACTGTACTGGTTATTATAATATGTCCCTGACCTGTTCTTCCCCACTCACCTACTAACTACAACCACATAATTATATCCGCAATTCAAATAACCCAACCATAGTCATAGTCCTGTCTCTAAACTAGTTCAAACCAGTTTCTCCCGGTTCAGAATTACAATAGCGAACTTTAAAATAAACTTGGCTTGGCCAGGAGTCATGTTAAACGTCCCGGCCAGTCGGGCTGGGCTTGAAATATCACTCAACTTACGAACTAGCCAAGCCCGACTTTTTTCCTCACTTTTTATAACTGTCATAGTTCGAGGAGTCACTTTGATCTTTGTATGGAGTGTTTTTGTTCGACACGGGGCGAGGGAGCGATTTTATGAAGAATCTCCCGAGTTTTTAAGGGTGTTGTGGAGTCTCGAGTTTCTTTAATAAATGGGAGTTGAACGGTGAATGGAAATGCTAGGTACCCCTTTTATGTTTGTTTAGAAAACTGAGTAAACTGAGTTTCGATAACTTGCGGAAGTAAACGGAACTTGTTGGTTATGATCACATATCGTGACGTGTATAAGTTCTGATATTCATTCCCTCCAGCTTCAAATGGTTTCTTCGTAAAATTGAAACGGTTTGTGATGTTAGTTGGTATAAGGATTCTAATGGCGTCATGCTCATCTTCACCAGCCTAGCCTATGTTGGTTTGGGCAACCTGTCTGACTGTTTTTATCTGACCAATGCCATAGCAACAACTCATTACATAACTCATACAAAATAAACGCATAAATTTGAGTGTTTCCTGTACTTGATTGTTCTATTACCGTTTTTGACCCAAAAACATAAGGTCCCGAAATAATACACAATAATTATTCACCCATAAAACATACGCAGGTAATCTGTGCTGCAAAGGGGTCCCCCAAGGTCGGGTTACAAACTAATTATTATCAATCCGGTAGCCGGCAGGATAACTCCTAATTAATCTATAGCTATTAACAAATACGGGGCCCGATAAATCCGCACAATTTGCAACATTTATTATTCCACATCCTGCTTGGGAAAACTAATTTATTGTGAATCTGGTTTAGGGATCTTTTCCTATTGCTGACTCCAGGATCAAAGATTTATACTGTAGTGGTTTATGGTTTCTCTATACATAGAGAATAAAAAGATTTGCTTATTTTTTGGTCGTTGGATGCAAGAAGTGATAAATTGATTAAGCACAAGAAAAAGTATATTTTTGTGTTGGTAAAATTATTCTAGGTTACAATTTTTCAGATGCGTCCATTAGCTTGAAGTAGTTAATAATACGAAATGAATGGATGGTATATTTTAAGAAAATATTTTTGTTTCAAAACTGGGTCTTAGACATCCAACAAAATCCTGGCTCTATTTAATCATAATAAATCACACTCTTAATTTTTCCAAGATAAAAAAGAGGAATGGTTTAAATCTATAAGTTAATTTATTCAATACCTCTTCCAATTTATAGAGGCCAAAAAATTCAATAAATATTTAGCCGGAATCTATCTTAAATAAGGATCTTTAGACAAAGACCAAATAACGGCAGTCTTGCAGGTAAAGCCAAAAAGTCTTCAATATTTTATATAGCGAGCAGATGACCAATAAATTTGTTTGTTGTAACGAGTTTCGATACGCTCGTAAATTTTAAACCACAGCTAAGTAACCAAATTTAATATTATAACATGTATATCTTATGCGGAGCGGGATCTCGCTAGGGTTGCCACCGTTGCCACACTTGCCGCTACCAAATATTATTTTGTTGAGAGCATTCTGAGACGGAGGTTACATTTGTTTAGTTCAGGCGTTGGCCTTAGAACTGAGTGTGTTCATTTTATTAGCAATATCATGAACCTCTTTGTTGCTGACATAAAATGTTAATAATCCTCTTAATTTTGAAATCGATACATTAACCTATCAATTATTATATATGTTTCTATCATTTCAATATTATATACTTTTTTAATACTGTGATTTAGAACTTTTGTTTTAAAAGTAGTTATAATATAATAATAATAATAATATTCCACAACTATCACACAACGCCATCTAGTCCCAAGCTAAGCAGAGCTTGTGTTATGGGTACTAGACAACTGATAAACATATTTATATATTTCTAAATACATACATATTATAGATAAATTACACCCAGACACAGAACAAATGATCGTGCTCATCACACAAACATTTGTCCTGGGTGGGAATCGAACCCACGACCTCCGGAATAGCAGTTAGGGTCACTAACCACTAGACCAACAGGCCAGTCAAGTTAATTGCCTTAAAGGCACGTCAGAGGCTCATGTGCGGTATAAAAACGCTGAAACCAGGTTAGGCACTAACCACACGATTAGCCACACTAATATTATAAATGCAAAAGTTTGTGTGTATGTTTGCATTCAAAAAAATACTGAACGGATTTGGATAAAATTTGGTACACAGATTGTTTATAACCTGAATTAACTCATAGAATAGAGTTATACCGATTTTATCTTCCCGTAGGATAATTTTCGAGTTGTAGCGGGTAAAGCCGCTAGCAACAGCTAGTTGTTCATATCCATCAAAAATTGTGTTTTTCTTACTCCTCCGCTATTCTTTTCTGATTAATTTCGTTGAATTTCAAGACAGTTAAATCGTTTCTCTGGGACTTCGTCGGGCTTCATTGTCTCGGCGCTATTCTTGTGGTCGCCACTGTTGATTCTGGCATTCAGGAGTTACAGTGGTTTGGGAATAGTGTAGCGGGATCCGTCAAAAATCGGAAAGTAAAATTTTTCAAGTATAAGTAAGAATGAGAATGTGTTTTAATTTCAAGTCCAACGAAACTAAATCATTTGTCATGCTTTGTGTCTCCATCTTCCCTCTATAGAGATGTTTACATTAATAACGAATGCACTCTACAATCCAGACAGTGATTATAATCGCCTCAGACTCGTGAACCCTGGCTGACGAGTAATTATGCACTGCAGACATAATTCAATGTCGACCTCACATAGTTCGCGCTCAGCTGCTTCATTTTGCTAAACCGACGAAATGGCATGATAGAAGATGATATATTAAGTATTATATTTTGAATTGTTATTACATTGAAGTTGAAGACTCAAAGATTTGTTGCAATCATCGTTCTGTGATTTTTGTGGTCGGTGCAATTTGTTTTATTTTCCCTTCTCCTGCCAGCATCACGCTATAATTTTCTCTTCTTCTTTCTTTCATACCAATCCTAAAAAATAAAAACTCTAAAAATAATAAAACTCCTGTTATTTCCTCTTAAATTTCATCCCTCAACATCCATAATATAATAATTTTTCATTACTGAGAGTAACGATTTGTGAGATAATACACCGAGTGTCCTTTACGTACAGTAGAACAGCTTGTTTCTTTTGAATTCGTGTTTGTCATTCATTTGTGCCTCACATAATAGGCCCGTCGCATAAAATAGCTATGCTAATGCATCGCGCGTTCACATCGGTCGCCCACAAAACTAACATGCGTATCGTAGACGCGCGACATCATTTCGCTACAAACGCACGTTATTTTTGTGGTCTAGAGCAATCAGCTGGCGACCGCATCGCGACTGTATCGATGCGAACGCGCGACAGCATCGCTACATAAAGTCGCCGCGGGCGAAGGGCCTTATAGATGAGGTTCTAAATGTGTATACAAAATATCAAACGGAAAGTCGGTATTCTAAAAAGGTTTGATTAAGAAAATTGCACACATCAACAAACTTTCTCATGTTTTTATTTTAAATAGAGATTGAGGAAAACATAACTAGGATCTTGTTATTTTATTTTCAAACATAATCTTCTTCGACATCAGATTTTCCATCAATAAACCTACCTCTGCCAACCCTGCAAGACAGACGTCGTTAGGCACACCGGGCGCTCCTAAATAAAGTCAGAGGATCGGCTACATTCTGTTGCTTCATATTGCTGCCAGCAACTTAACCTTTCCATCACAACCAACCACAACCTTATTTGTTTCAACCGCTTTGCTTCCGTCCATCAAACTTGAGAAAACTTTCGAAATTTTAGGGTTGAAGGAATCCTCTTTTTTGACTAAGAAATACCTACCAACGTAATTCTTTCATAGCAAAGTGCTATCTAATTGTTGGAAACTACAGGCTTGCGGTTATAGAAAACACTTATCATAATATAACCACACAAACCGATATATTGGAATGGTTTGCACTTTCTAAACGACTGTTTCCCAAAAAGACTTCCTTGCAACTCTCTAATGTTTAAGCAGGGAGGAAGAAATGGTGGGACAAACCAGGTTAAAATAACTTAATTTTTATACACATTACAAAACCAATAAAACAATTATTTTAAAAACTTGCTAAATTCCAGCAAGCACACGGGAATATTTATTACTTAAATATTTCATTAGTCTGTACTTAAAAGTCTTAAATCGGCAACATGCTCTGAGCCAGTTTGTTGGTGTATAAATCTTTCATTATCCATTATGAAAATGTTATTGGCTTTTTCTCTTAAAAAGGTTCAATACAACTATTTTTTTTAATACGTTGTCTAGGAATTACTCCTGTTCTTCTTCTTCTTATCGTGTGAGCAGTAAGGTTTTGTGGGTGCATTTACAATCATTCAAACACCCAGACCCGGAACAACACTGTAGGTCGTATAAATATTTGTTCCGTGCGGGGATCGAACGCGTGACATGCAGCGCAGCAGTCGAATCGCTCCGCCACTGCGCCAACAGTGCCATCCATTAAAATCAAAATCAATCAAAATATTTTTCTTACTCATGTAAAACATCGACAAAAAGTTGCATTATTACGATCATGAAAGTATTGATAACATCTTACATCAATAGTTCACATCCACCAGTCCTGTACCCCAGACATCGTTAGACACACCGGCTGCTCTAAATAAAGTCAGCAGATTGGCTCCAGCTGTAGCTTCATATTGCAGCGCCGACTGTCACAGATAGCGGTTTTAGTCTGTCTCCACACCTGTTGATGATATGAAGCCCTGGTATATTACCTGGGATTACAGCTGGAACATGGTCTTTACTATTTCGAAGTAAAACAAATCACACACAAACTCTTTTGTCTTTGCAAGCACAGAATAGAACTCATGTTTAAATAAGATTGGTTTTACTTCGAAATATTAAAGACCATTTTTATTTTTTTACTGAAAAGTTGTTTTGCAGTAAAACCCCAAAAATTGGTTTATTTATTTATGGAACCGTTCGAACGTTAGTGCTTTTCGACGAAAAATAAACAGGCTTTTTACTTCGATGATACCTTTTTATAAGATTTAATCCCCATCCAAAAATAAACACAACAATATTTTCCGCTTCGCAAATGAATAAAAAGGCACTCACAACTCACAATCAGCCACAAATGGCATATTTACACCGATTGCACCGTTTCCCTTAATGCGGGACATTCTTTAAATGGTTACGTGAGTGGCGTCATAGTGACCCAAAACTTTCAATCGAGCCTTTATCAATATTATCTACAGCTGAACGCCGAACGCCGGCGAAATGAAAGAATCTGGTCTATTCACAAAAAGGTCCCGGAATGGGAAAAGAAATTTCTCGAAAGCGACCTTTCTTAGATGTTTATCTGCGCTGCCTTTAAGGGCCGTGGCTGGTAGCGTACCAGTTGCAGTGCGACCGTAGGCGAGGATTACGAATTTCTAAATTTCGATTGCGCGTTTTGATCCCAGCAACGTTTCAGCTATTGATGCATGATGAGCATTGGTTACAAAAATGTAAGGAATGAAATTTATGGCGGTATCTTCACGGTAAAAGTCAAAGAATACAATTTAAAGATGAGCTTCTTAAACAAGATAAATCTATTGACGAAAATAGCTCTTAATTTTGAGTTTACATAAAAAAATAAATACACTTTAATGTATAGGCGAATGCTCTTAATGCTTCCTTTTAACGTTTAAGTATTCCTGTTTCTGCGGTATTTAAGAGGTCTTTACTTTAAGAGAAAAGAGCCGAAGACGACTCGGTAATCCTTTGAGTAGTCTGCGATGATTTACAGATTTTGCGATTATTTTACCCTGGACTTTTCTTTTAATCTGCTTAGTGCTTACAAGATACTTTTTTGCTAAAGTTGTTATCTGTTTTACGCCCTAGTTTTCTCATTTAAGCGATTTAAAGACCTTGAAAATTTTAAATGAAAGTTTATTACTTTAAAAATATTCCATTGTCTGTATTGATCAAGTTTTTTTGTACCTCAACAATCAAAATTGGGCAATTTAGTTTAACTCTGCCATACATAATGAAATTCAGCATAAACGGCGAATCACATTGACGAAACTTCGTAACTACGCTCTACATGTATACGTAAGACAATTATGGAGCTCAGAGCCTGCTAAAGGGAAATAAGGGACGTCATATCATTTTCCCCAAACCAGCGCCAGGATCCGTTTAGTCTAAATCATGACCCAAACATTCATCCCAAAACTCGCGATAAACTACATCTGCTTATCCAGAAAAGGGTTGAAACGAAATAGAATAATACTTCTTCCTATAGAGTCGTCGGCCTCTACTTCAACCCTATTACCCTTCGGTCTAATTACAAATTAATGCTTGTTACTTTCTTTAATAAAGGGCTAAGAGAGCCCTTAATTATATAAAAATGTTTGAGTGCTCCTTTTATTTTTGGTGAAAAATATACAGAACTTGTTATACAAGTGATGTAAAAATGTCGACAGTTTAATCTATAGTTAAACCATTTTTAACATGTACCGTTTCGCGCCTGTCGATAAAAGTTTGGTATGTTGTTCATTTACAAGGAAAATTTTGTCGATATTTTAACAATAGCGTGACACGTGTTTAGAACCTTTGTTTGAGTTTAGTTTTAGTAATAAATCGACGAAATTAATTTCCTAAGTTAAAAAACAGGTTTGGGAAATAAATCGGAATACCGCACTTAATCACGATATCTTCCATAATAGATTACTTTTATAGACAATTTACAATTAGTCAGTTTGCCCGACCTCGAACATTATGAATGGTTTTTAGCTTGAGACGAAAACTCTTCCAAAAAAACTTAACTTCGGTTAAAACTCCTTGTTTATTATAACTTGTCTGTTCTCAGGCCTCTTAATAAGTTTACCATTTTACTGACAGTCTCCATTCAAAAATAAAGCCTTTCCTAGAAAAACAAACTGAAATAAGGTTTGAAAGTCGGACACGGAAATGTCAAGCTGTGATTGGATTGTGAATAATTTTAGGACATTCGCTGTTCACATTCCTAATAGCTTTTCCAATATGATATGAAATGGCTAGTAATATTCGTCATGTAATTTAACTTTTAAGGTGAGCTGCTACTAATGCTGAAAATGTGTCTCAAAAGGTACAATCACATTTCATAGAGAGACACACAAATGTGGACTACGGGCTGCTTTTCACAAAATTCCAATGAGATACAAAAACCCAATTACACTTTGCCGAAACTGGGAATTGAACGTCAGAACTCTTGACTGTTAGAATTAGATGAACAAGACAGTTACATCATGGCCGCGGGTTGTACACTAGTTGGCCGCGGGTTGTACACTAGTTGGCCGCGGGTTGTACACTAGTTATCGCGGCCTCGACATAGAGGGCTAAGAAGGAACATGGGTGGTTTTTAGTCAGTAGAAGTCTGACACTCCCTTTCGCTCTGCCCAAGAGCGGGAGGGGTTATTCGATGAATTTCCACCTGCCAAAAAAAAAAAAAGACAATTACATCATCAGATAGGGAGATCCCTAGTTAACAAAAAATTCTTATTAATACCATTTCCTTTAATTTAAACCTGCTATAAATAAATAGAGAAGTTTGGTTTTGTTTTCCGTATAAACCACAAATCCCGAAGCTTTATTAGTGTAACGCTGATAAGACAATGCCCCAGTTCTTCTTATACAGAAATTTGATACCGCCGAGCAAGTTACTACCTACGGACTACTTACAACATTATTCGTTGTGTATCGGTAGACAATAGCCGTGATTGATGGTTATAATAGACAATACATTATACATGTTGTTATCTACACTAATCTACAATAATATTATAAAGAGGAAACATTTGTATTTTGTTTGTATTTGTAATGAATAAACTCAAGAACTACTGCGCCGATATAAAAAATTATTTCACCATAAGAAAGCCACATTCACCTTGAGTAATAGATACCTTTAAAATAAATAGGCTCTGTATTGCTACGGGAAGGGAAACTAAACGCGTTTATAAGTTAAAATTAAATTGTATTTAACGCGTTTAGGTTCTAATATCTAAACTATGGTACATATACAGGGTGTAAATCAACCCTTCACACATACGTCAACCAAGCATTCTGTACATCAAACTAAGTACCCCTACGCAAAAATTTTTGCTGGGAAACAACTTTTTTTTTGGGGTCAAAAGCACATTTTACGGTAAAACTCAACGTAGCACTCTTAAAACATTTTGCTAGTGGATGCTTTAAATAGTAAACGGGTCATGGAGGTAATTTTATTTAAGTAAAGTTATAACCTGAAAACTATTAACTATTTACAAAAACAGCTGTGCTACATTTGGAACTTTGACCCCCAATATCTCCGTAACATACCTGGGAACCCCCTAGGTTCCCAGGTATGTTCCAGAACCAAAAAGTGATCGCAGTGGTGGGGAGAACAAATGCCCTTCGTTTGCGTTAAGGGTACTTTTACACCCTTTATTGCATTATGAACCATCTGTAAAAATCAACGAAAAACAGAGGTAAGTAATAAATACCTGTGTTTCAATCATCATCATCAATCGTCAACACTTACAGCTTTAAAAAATCAGTAAACAAATTGTATATTATGCAACTAGTCAATAAAGGACGGATTTAAAGCGAGGGCCGTAGATGAGTCACGAGCAAGTGAAGGATTCTAATGATTGAATCACAAGCGCAGCGAGTGATTCAACGGTTTCTAACCGTCCTGAACGACGCGAGTGATTCATGGCCTCCGATATAAATACTTGTACTATTACTACTTATATCGTACTTTATTCAGGAGTTGCATACTATACTTTATACCATGACTACGAGAAAGACATAATTTAAGCGAAAAATAGAAATTTAATCAAGAAATAAGAATTGTTACATTAATTGAAATGGACATCAAAATTAGAGCAATGACTGAAATTAAGCGTAATTTCTTATTATTATCATTAGGGTGGTCAACTTGTAAAACAATATTTATTTATTATAAAGTAACACTAAACTTTGTGTCCGTACAATTCACAGTAAGTATTTGAAATGGCGCCAATTCACTATTTTTTTTTCTATAAAGGCAGGAAAGAACACAAAACAGTTTTTAATCTAATGCCAAACTCCTTCTCGCAAATATCGACCAATCAAATCTCGAGAATTTATTTGCACCAAAGAGTTTTGAATTTCGAATCTTAGCGCAAGGAGTTTGTGTAAGCATTGAAATAGAGACCGGATATATTTTTGTGTTCCAAATTCAAACACCAAAATAGTGAATAAAAACAAAACAGTGAATAAAAGGCCTTTTTATTCACTGTTTTGCGTGAATAAAATAAGCTTTTTAGAGTAGGTATGGTATAAAATAAGTTTAATGCTGTATAGCTCAAATTTGTTACCATAATGACGAATTATGAACAAAATTCATTGCAATTAAAACCAAAAACATTTTTACAGAATCCGGAGAAGAAAGCTTGTTCAAAATTAATGAACGAGATGACATGAAAAATCTCTAAAGATAACTTTACCGGCCTCGTTATGAATACAAGTTTTAATTTTAACCAATAACGGTTGGCGAAATGAATCGTCAATTAAACTACGACCGTCCACCCGCAGTTTGTACGCAAGCAAGCTGCTTGTCACAGATAGGGCAGACAGAGGTCGTGCTTGATTGATGACTATAATGGACAATGCATTGTTGTCAGGCCTTTTCCTTTACATTATAAGCGAAAGTCGTACCAAAGCGTTATAGGTGAAATGTGTCATGAGAATGATTTTTTCATCAGTTTTGTGTTTACGGAACTAGGCAGCTTTTTCTGAAAACATTGGGAAGATTGACTGCATCGTTGCTTTTCGTTAGCTCACTGATTAGCATGAGGTCTTAAAAAAGCGTGATGTTTTGCTATAAAACACTAGCTTTTACCCGCGGCTTCGCCCGCGTGGATGTCGGAAAATATCCCACGGGAACGTACTACCGTGATTAAAAATACCTACCCTATTTGTTAATCTAGGTAAAGGAGACAAACTTTATAATTTATTTGTGCCAAGTTTCAAGTATATAATCTCAAGGAATATGATTTTTCATACAAACTTTCATCCCCTATTTAACTCCCTTAGGGGTTGAATTTCGAAAAATCCTTCGTTATTCCTTGTCTACATTATAAAGGGAACCTCTGTGCAAAATTTCAGCTTTATTGGTCCAAGGGTTTGGGCTGGGCGTTAATGAGTCAGTCAAGCAGTCAGTCAGGACTTCTCGTTTTATTTATATATATATAGATAGCAAGATAAGATAAGCAAGAAGGTGACTAATCTTAATGATTTCTTAGAAATAGCTAAATAATATAAGCTTTTTGTTTTACCTACAATCTTATGAATTTCAACCACATATTTATATAGATTTTCATTTGTCCCTATTTCGCGGTCACAGATAAGTAAATGCTCTACTCACCTACCATCACCATGTCTAGCCAAGTGTCCTGCCCATATCCATTTCCGAGTCTCCACAGTTATCTATAATTCAGAACTTTATAGTTTTACGATGGGAATCTGTGTTCCGAACAACGGTCTGCCCTAAGAATAAGGAGATCATTAAAACTTCAAAATGTGAAGCATTCACCGCTATTGTTTGTCCCACACAGCCTCAAACGCAGTCCACACTGCTCGTCATAGATAGCTGACAGAGGTCATGATTGATGGACGGCACTGCCAATGATGCAGAGCGGGTCACGCGCGCATTGTTAGCGCATACGACTTTTATTTCTATCAGGCTTTACTCAGCATCCTCGATAATTATTACTAACGTAACATGAGACATCAGGGTGACGGTACTTGGCAAGACAAATATTTTTCTTCTAAGACAAACATCAGCAAACTAATTCTGGTATCGTTAGTCGTGGACTGAACTTAACTTGAACTTGACACGCCATACACCCCATTAGACAGTTACAGTTTGTTTTTCAACATGACAAAAACGCTCACTTTTCAATATAGAATGACATTATACACATTGATTAAAGTGACATTTGACATCTTAAAACAGAGGCAAGTATGGGTTTGACAAGGATGGCTGGTGTAGGAGGTAATATACACATACGGAGTAAGTACCTTTTCTGAAGACATGGGTGGTGTATATGGGTATAAGTACATTTTAAACATAGTTCCAAATTACACCGCGTCTCATGATATTTTGGTAAAGTCCGCAGTTCTCAGAAATTCTAGGGATTACAATGCTGATTGGCCCTTCATGCGTAACAAAAGGTCTGTAAAGACCTCTGAACAATGCGTAGATATTATAAAATATTCAATTGCGCTATGGTTTACATTTCAAATCCTTTCAGACAACATTCATGGATAAATACGTTTGAAAGCTTTGTTTGAGTAAGTAGTATATCAATGGATAATCCATTGAAATAATACTTAGTGTTATTCAGAAATCAAATCGGTTGGCTAGAAGCTCCTACAATTGACCACAATACAGATACACGTTTCTAGAACTCAACACTCATTATTTTCTTTCTCAGAATTAATTCTAGTTAAGAATATAATAATATTATATTCCAGTCTTTATTTTGATTTCTTATTATCTGTAAAATTATATGAAATAAAGACGCTACATTATTATCCACATCAAAACATCTCGCTTTTCATTCCAGAATGGATATGTAGAGTTGTACCTATGGTAAACATTTCGTCAGTTAGTACCTATAATAATTTTGTCAGAAAGTTTTTAAACTGACATGGTCATATACTAAAACATTCGTTCGGTTGGTTTATTTGTGATGATAGCGCTTGCAACAGTGCCAAAATATCGGGAACTCAAAACAAATATTGTACATGGTAAATATCCTGTTTTCAGTGTTAATCATGTTAGTGTTTATTTTTATTTGAGCTTAAATAAAAAAGTTAAATGTTCAATGTTTTCATATTTTTTTAATTTTTATATTTGTCTTGCCCACTCTATTGAATTTAAAGCTTTGAAGGCCACGTAGATGCAGACAAAAGCCATAGACACTATCCTCCATCCTCACTACAAACCGGAAGATTCAAAACCTCACATGAATACACGTCTAAAGCAAACTTGCGAATTCACCCTCCATCCCATATCAAAATCAGTACACAATCAAGCATTGGTCCCTTCATCCCGAGTATCCCCGAGTCCTACATTCAACATACACCCAAGCAAGGGCCTCCCGACAATTAATCCGGTCCTTAACAAAAAACCGTTGGCGTACAATAGCGTTGTGTTCCCGACTCACAAATGGGCAACAACCTCTTGCTATTATCCGCATAAATTGTTAGGGAATCATCTTTGTCCCGGCCCTTTGTTCGGCAGCTCTTCAGCAGGTCTGGTCTTCATTAACTTAATTATGTCCCGCCTTTGTGTTGAGTGCGTATGACCTTCTGCGATACGAGCCTGAGTGTGAGCTTTTTTAGATAAACGGTCAAGTAATGGTGTTTTATGTTATAAGGTTTTTGATTGTGGAAAAGTCTGGCTATGTATGCGTTGTTACCGAATTTACTTTGCGATGTACAATAACGATTTTTCTACAGATTTATTATGTGTATAGATAGATGATCCTTATGAAAGGCGAATAAGAATTTACAAGTATTGATTACGATCTCTCTTAAGTTCTAAGTTTAATTTCTCTGTTATTATCTTACGTCAATTAGTGTTGATCCGTCAAAACTAATTGACAAACACACTTTCTGATGTTGTCGATGTCTACAATTTATGTTGTCGATGTCTGCTATTGCCAATCAAATTTCTGCCTTTGTCCCATTCTATTTGGGGTCGGCGCAACCCGTTTTCATCTTTCATGCTGTCCTATCAGACGGCATGTCATCATTTACTCCTTTATTTCTCCAATAAATCCTTACGCAATTCATGTATCTTTTCTATGGCCTTCCTCTCCATCTACCGCTTAACCACGTTAGGGCAACTAAATCTATGCTAATATTATAAAGCTGAAGAGTTTGTTTGTTTGTTTGAACGCTAGGATCTCAGGATCTACTGGTTGGAATTTAAAAAATCTTTTTGTGTTAGATAGTCAATTTATCGAGGAAGGCTTTAGGCTATATAACATCACGCTACAACCAATAGGAGTGGAGCACAAATGAAAAATATTGCAAAAACGGGAAACGATAATCCTTTTTGAGAGCTTCCATTGCGTGCGCTGCGAAAATGGTTTAAGTTATGAAAATATTATGTACTATAGAAATGTTTCTCTTTAAAAGTTCTACAAAAAAGACTGCGACAGCAAATATCTATCTATTAAGATTGACTCACTGTAACCATTTTTTACTATTGAATTGTTAGGTTAAATAGAATTATTTTTTGCGAAGCTTATTTTACCCATATGGTATTAATCTATATCTAAATAAATGTATTTGTTAGAACGAAAATCTAATATAGAATATTTGCTCCTTTTAGTCTATATAGTTTAAACAAATATCTTAGAAGATATTGCAATGTTAAAATGTCCGCGCGACAAAATAATTACGCGGTCCGCCGGCAATCGCGACCCGATGTAGATACGTGGAGATTCTGGCCTCCGGGAAATTCAAAATATTTATTGCACCATATTATTTACAAGGTGTTATTGTATATTGCTTTGGCAGCAGTGGTGGCCCAGTGGTGGCGGCCCCGACTTACGAACAGGTGGTTGTGGGTTCGAACCCAGGCAATCGCATTACTTTATGTAATTTATTTCATACCACTCCTAGAGAGGAGGCCTGGAACAATATAGGCTGATGATGATGATGATGATTGTGTATTTAACAGTAAGAGATAGGTAGGTAGGCTACTTATAGTAATTCTCATATTAATCATGTAATCTAAGGTTCTATCTAATATTATAGAGAGGAAAGATTGTTTTTTTTTGTTTGTTACGATTTAACTCAAAAATTACTAAGACGACTTTGAATATTCTTTAAACATTAGAAAACTAATTGAAAAAATATTACTATGTTAGATAGTCGATCTATCGAGTAAGGTTGTAAGCTATATATGTATTATTGTGACGCAGACGAAGTTGCGTGGGTCAGCTAGTGTATATTATAAACATAAGAAACTGATTCTTTAAATAAGGAAAGGAAATAAGAACACAGTAAACCTGCACAAACAAATAATTTTATAGTTACTTTCGTTATCTCTTCACTCATTTCCTTCTGCCACAGACATACAAATGATTAAATTTCAGTTTCCAGGTAAACAAGGCAAACAAATTACAATTTTTATATTAAACTTACTGTTTATTATTCTCCTTTCGTACGAAAACGTTGCATACAAAATGTTGCATACAAAATAAAGCACCCATGTTTCCGATCCCTATATAATCCCCAAAACTTAATTTAAAACTGCACTGTGCTAAAAAGGCAAAAGAAACCCCAATGTGCAAACACGGTGAAATTGCACTCAAAGAAATTCCAGCTTGAAATTTTGGTTACTTGTGTTTGAGGAAAATTCTTGTTTCGGACAAAACTTGGTTTTTTGGAGGAATATTTTTGTCAATAAATTATTTTTCCAGGGAACTTTACATGGCGATGATGTTTATTAAATTGGGACATTCACCTTCACGTCGTAGTGACGTGTTTTACTCGTATATGATACAGGTTGGGAATTAGGGAAAATGTATAAAAATTTGTTTAATCTTTCAATAGTCTAAATTAGTATTGATGGGATTATTATCAAATGAAACCGAAAAAATACACACAAAAGAAAAACAATTATTTGGCAACTGTGATTTTTCACGATCATACACCGGTTATCGCCCAATTTAATGAGACTTCTCTGCAACAACAAGATCATACCACTGGCCCTGATTTACCAAAGTTAGTCACTCTAGAAAGTTCTAAACCTGCACAGCACCAAACTCCATTGTCTAGAATTCAATCAAATTAATACGTCACAACTCCAATCCAAACTAATCAGAATATTAATGAGAGTAGCGACGACGCGTATTACATCGACGCATGAATATGCATACGCCGCCGCTACGGCCGCGTACTACGCACACCACGCGTAGTCGCGTATCATTCGTAATCTGCGTGTAAGTCGGCAGAGTTTTGCTATTAGAGTTAAATCTCTTTCTGAATATCATTCGCGGCATGTGTCGCTAATGAAATAATTCTGTCCTACACTTTAATGTGGATCAACTTTTGGGTCAAAGATTAGTGATCCTGGCTTTTTGTAGACGAGACGCGTGGAGGATACAATTTAAAATTTCATTGATATGAGTGAAGAGTTGGTGGAATAACTGTGTGGTTTTACAATGTTAATATTAGGGATTAGTCATCGTAGTCAGTGTCAGTGTAAATTCCTGGTTTGTGCAACCTTTTTTACAATATTGACATCAAATTGTTAAGGTTGCTATTTATCTAGGCAACTTTAATGCTTCTGCGACATACACTGTACCTTAACAAAACTACAGTGTATTTTAAGACATCTATAATTTACATATGAAATCCCGTCTTTAGGAAAAAACTAGATTCATAAAAAATCCAATACCAATTAAGTTATTCATGAATAAGCTTGCACAAACTTAATGGCGAGAAAAACTAGAATGATTGAGTCTAGCTTTGCGATATTAAAATTCTCTCAAAGTTTTTACGATTAAAAATTTTAAACTCGATGAGACAGACTTTGCGCGCTTACCCAGTTAAATACAATCTTATTTTTTTTCGAATATAACTTGATTGGACATTTATTTGATAGATCAATACAAAAAGTTACTTTTAAAGGCTAAATCCACCAAGATCACTGAACGTGATCAGCAAATCTAAACCATATTCGATAGCGGTCACTGTGTCATTAAACGATGATGAAATTGACAGCTCTTGAACGTGATCTCGTGACTTCGTTCAGGATAAATGGTGAAATCTACCCTAAATATATAGGAGCACGTTAAACTTCTCTTCAATAAAAATACTCATAGTAAAGTTATTTTCTATATTAATGTTCGAGCGACTGGAGTTTCTAAAGGCAATATTTCAAAAGAACAATATATGAATATTTTCCTGTTCGGACGATAAATATTGCCGGAGCACCCGAATATACGGCGGAATAATAATTTCTTTTGCGGTTGCTTTTTTATAGCGAAAATACTAACGTAGAGTTTTTCCTGAACAGTATATTTAAAGTAAGTGTAAGAAACATAAACAGTATTATTTCAAACAGGTGGGTGTAATTTTGTAATATGTCTTCGATTCACTCTTAGTAGGTTAACTCGTTAGTCGTGCACCTTCTATCTCCGTAGTCGTAACGGATCATATGCTCATTGTATTACGAAGGAAGAGAGCGAACAACTGTGTTTTGCACACATTTGTGCATTCTCGAGGTATTTCCTCTGTCAGTGTGGTTAGGAAGACATAATAACAATATCATCTCTCCCATCTTGCACCATTTGTCACTTCTACATCCTACTCTATGCCCCGATGTCTTAGAATAAGCCGCAAAGACTCAAGTCATACGTAGCCGACTGGCATTTAGTTCCGTCGTCGTATCCAGCAGCCAACCAGCGCTAACCAACGCCAACTTATACCGATGTGGCAGGCTTTGCGTCACTCGCACTCCAGAAACGTATTAGTTTTAAGGATTTTAGCGTGGGATCTTGAGTTATTTCGGAATATTCCAAGATCATTATTTTAAAAGGCGCCGCAGACTTTACCTTTAAAATTATAGTGAGTACGAATATATTTCGGGAGTGAGAGGATCAGATTTTTTAACAGGATACTTAGTTTGGGAGGCTTTACGTAAGTAATGGAAATTTTGTTGGGCTCTCTAATATTTTGAAATGTTTTACTAACGAGGTATTAAGTTCATGATGGTATTATTTTACGGGCCTTATCAATAAAATAGGCAAGACCAAGCATTTATACACATTGGACGAGGCAAAACACGAGAAAAGAAATTCACACTCTCTGATGATTTTTGCAGGATGGCTGGTAGCAGTTGAATAACAGATACGAGTTTTAATGGCGTAGGTATGTCCGATAATGGTCTGTACACTGTATGCTAATTTATATACTGAAGATAATTATAACACTGAAATCATAATGGAAAAACAAAAAAAAACCCTGTGTATCCAGCACTAAGAAAATGAACCCGAAGAACTGGCAGAAGTTGGCGCTGCATTTTATTAAGTTCATCTGCATTAAAATGTATTCAGCGCTGTAGGGGGCGCCACCGGCGGTCGCTAGTAATTGCTAATGTAACAGTGATTTTATTAAAACCCTTATTGGACCGTTTTGCATTTTAAATCTTTACCTATTGATTGTGCTGAGGGGAATTTTACGGCGGTTATTTTATAGCATTTTAATGGGATTAAGTGTAGATGATGAAAGGTGGCTGTAATGGGATTAACCACGATTTACTTTGTCTTTCTTAGTTAATTAGGCTGCTAATTGCGTGGGGAAAAGGTTACTTAGAGATTCTTTGCTCTGCATTTTGAAACCCGGTTAATGGCAATAAGGTCGCCTGGATTTTATAGTACTTAAAAATAAAAATGTGGTCTTATAATGAGCGATGTACTATGATAGTATTAGTACAGGTTTACCTAAGCCTTCGGGACTACACGTGTCATGTTATGTAAAATCTTACTGTAGTCTTGAAACTAAGTAAAACGAGTGAAGTTAAGCTAATACCACAAAAGATACCGGTCAGTAAGATAACTTGATATTCCGTAGAAACTATTAACGGTTTAATAATGGAACTTGGTAGGCCACATTTGACGCATGTCGCATCAAAATTGGGCCAAAGTGGTTCCAGATTGAGTTCCGAACAACAAAATCTGGCGACGCGGTTGGCCCAGAAGGAGACGGCGTGACGAGCTGGACTCTTTCCAAAAAGATTGGGCGGCCTAATAGACAGAATTAATTGGAAAGAGGGAAGGGAGGCCTTTGCCCTGCAGTTGGACATATCATGCTCATAATTATAATTAATAATTATTAAGGGAATATTAATAATCACAATGAGACGCAAACCATGACGGTCCATAATGTAATTAATTAACATTTAAATATAATGATTCAATTTAATTACAAAGTAGGCTTAGTCATTTTAGACAAAGTTGGTATTTTATAATCTCTACAATTGAAATGTCATCTACAAAAACTTTTTAATTAAAATCGTCAATTAGGAAGATTAAAGGTCAGCGCACAGTTATAAGGACTGTACGGTACTGACATGACTTTTTGTCCGTAATGCCCTGAGTACGATAAGCATATCCACATCATCGCGGCAGACTAAGATCAATGGGGGGGGGTACAATTGCTACGGTATCTCATTACACATTGACATAACAACAATAGTACTTTACTTTTGAACTGTGGACCCGACAAACTCATTTGCGTTGAATTATCATACTGTGCCAGGTGTATGGAGGGCCACCGCTGTAATTTTTTTTTGCGCAATTTCTCATAACTTTTGGGTAGCGATTTATAGACGTTACTTGCACTCCGAATTTAACTATGTGGTGAAATCAGTTTCAGAATAAAATTACTGTGACATAATTATGAACGGAAGGACAAGACGAATCTATAACGTTTCCGTTTACCCCATAAATAAGCGATGTTAACTCCGTGCAGTACTTGCATGTGTGCGTTAACCTTAAGATAGTCACTTTTACAATTCAAAAATCTGTTACTCCGTTTAAAAATAGTTTTAGCATCAGTGGTTACAATTCTGTCTACAGGTCGATCAACATTGTTACAGCAGGTACTTGGGTTTATTTCACAGCTCACTCGAGAATTAAGCAAAGCTGAACGCTTCAACAGTCTTACAGTTAAGAGCTACGGTTCAAACTACGCTTTAAGATACAGCTGGGGACATCAAAATTAGGCACCTTGATTTTTATTTTGATTTATTTACCATATTGAGAATGTTGTACTCTGCCAAACAACAAAATCAGCGTCAGGTGGTGCACTTTGTGTTGCCACCTGGCATTATGCTGAACTGAGGCTCTTTTGGCATTATTAGTCTCAATCATTTTGAATTTGGTTCTGTTTATTTTTTAAGTTTTTATTGCCAAATAAACACAATTTTCTTTCTTTCTTTCTTTCAAACCTGGGATTACAAAATGTGATGCTACATAATAATTATTTATACCATAGCGAAAAGCCATTGGAAAAAACATTTATATTCAAAATTGGCGGTTAGTATGGTTGCAATTTACTAATGAAAAGCGCACTTACAAAAAATAGAACAATTTTTTCTTTCATCCCTTGCTCTACCAATAAAACAATAATGCAAAATCGGTGGAGCCTTTTTCAATTGACGGTTGATTTTTACGCGGAAATTGATTCTTATTCTCACATATTTATTAGTTAGACCTTACCGTAAATGTATCGTCACTTAGGAGTCGGAACAATTTTAAACAAAAATAAAATTTGAATGTTCCAATTGAATCTGTCCGAAAGTGTAGGATATCTTTACGCTACGAAAGCGTCACTAGATGCTTCCTAATTGCATTTCGCCGACTACCCTCTTCCAGATTACTTCTGTTGCAATTTACACGAGTGTACCAGCTCAATCTGACGCCCTCGCCCCTCCGACACTTCGTCGAACGGACCCTGAAGAGTTCACTTCATTTATATGCTGGGCTCCAATTAAACTGGGTGCCCTCTTACAATCTTAACACGGTCCAATTTTAATTTTAAGGAATTGTTCTTCTCCTTTTAGAAATAAGTTTTTAAGTGTCGCGACAATAATTGGATTTATTCTATTAAGGCTGTGAATACACGATGTTGGAAGTCTAAATAGATAACAGACGACCTACGTGTATCTATTATTATGTTTTTGCTTCAATATCCATTTGACTCAAACAAAATTCATGAAAGTATTATTGTCAGTTTCATAAGTTCGAGTATTATTAGGTTATTTTTCGTTGGTATTGAGTGGTAAAAAAGCTTGTAAGTCTTACTGCAGCATTAAAGTTGTTATAAAACATAAGTTATGAGTTAGGTAGTTATTAAATAAATTTTTAAAAATGCAAAATTTCGGTGCAAAATAATGTACATCTCGTTAATTTCTTATCCCTAATACACTACTCCCAACTTGAAAATCGAACCACAGACCACATACTTAGCAGTTACACTTCATCATCATCATTTCAGCTGAAAGACATACACTGCTGGACATAGTGGACATAGGCCTCCCCAAGTGTCGCGACATTGATCGGTCAGGTGCGTCTCCCATCCAGCGATCCCCTAAACAACCTTTACCAGGTCATCAGTCCACCTAGTGGGTAGATTTCCAACACTCGCGACCTAACCCAACGAGGCAATCAGTACCTAATTATTTAAATAGATCGTAATCCCTAAACCAGTATGATAATTAATATATTATTTTCCTCTGCAATCACATACAATCACTTCGTTCAAGGTAACTAGGGTCCAAATACACCATGTATATGTAAATGAGCCTGCAAAGGATTTGATAGCGTTATTACCCTCCTCAACCCCAACTAAAAAGGTTCCAAGGCTGGGAACCTTCTTGGAGACCTCCTAAACCCAATTGAGATAATCAGCTGTTTACATTATGGAAAAATGTTTTTATTTTTTGTTTCTACAGTGTCATAGCTTAGGGTGACAAAGTGAAAACAGTGTGGTTTTCTTTTTGGTTTTATTTATCTAGAATAGGAAGTTATCGCGTGAGTCCTACACGTTTTAACCAATCAATATTTTTTTTCTGATCACAGTTATTTTTAAATTTGGGACAGACTTTATTTTATTTAGATCTACAACGTATAAAAAGTAGGCCACTTTAGCACCGAATTGTAATAAAATCAAGCTCTATAGAAGCATTGGCATTGACTTAACAAAACTTGAAACTTTGCCTTTAAAATACTACTTATGTAGGTACTACGTTTTATGTTCATAAAAGTCTAGTCAAGAAAACTACTTAAGTTCGTTATGTGGAACTGTTTCATGTCAAATGCATGTGAAATATTTATTTATAGGAGTTTTTCTCAGAAACGAATATACTTAAGTATTTATCGGATGTCAAACACAAGTCATTCATTATACTTACCCTTCGGCGTATCTCGAAACGATGATGATGAAGAACGATCCGATTTACTCAGCTTATCTCTCGGCCTTCCAACATTTGACAGAACATAAAACAGAAATTAGCTTCCAGCTAAAATATTATACGCTTTAAAATTAAGAAGAAACGGTTTTACAGAAATTCGCTCTAAGTAAGTTTATCTGATTTAAGTGACATGTGGTTCAAAAAGAAAATGTCTGCCGTCCAGACAAATCATATTACTTGATAGGTTAAAGTCGTCCCTAGAGCCACTTCGCCCTGCTCCAAACTGTAAAGTGCCAATAGAAAATAACGTTAAAGGAAAAAAGAAAGAAAACTCTATACATTTTATTAAATTCCCAGCCAGAGTTGCCACAAAGAGATATTATAGAAAAAAAGAGTAATTTGATCTACCCGACCGCAAGTTGACATAAGATAGACGTTACTTCAAAATTCGTTATAACGAATATTCTGTAATTTAATTAGGACGTGCGACTGACAATGTAAACGAAAGTGGGACAAGGGGTCATAAATAAAGGATATTGTGTTTTTATAAAAAAAAAATAGGGAAAACACACTGTTTAGGTTATTTGGTCTGCAACTTTTAATGTTTCTTTGGTTGTATTTACAACAACAAACGTGGATAACATCAAAATTCAATTAGCATAGAATTTAGAATTATTTAATATCCAAACACTCGTACTTGAGAAAATCGTCTACAAAATGTTTATTTAATCAAAGTTCAGCCGAAAATAATCGCCGCTTTGATTTATTCGCTAAGTTATAATTAAGTACATGAATACTTGAGTAAGTTCGGTATTGTGGCAAAGTTGTACGACAAAGAATTTGACTATAGCATTGTTAGAACAAATAATGTGTAGAACAGTGAAGATAACGTAATTTTCACTTATTTTGGGTGCTGACTGATTGATGGGCTAAGTGGCCAGCTCTCTGCCATCAAACACATTACTGTGACAAAGTTAAGAGACGTTTCTTGTGACTGATGCTTTAGGACCGTTACATTAATTTTGCATCTGATTTGTCAAATTATATACTAAAACCATCCTCAAGAATAAATAAAATCCATCTAATCAATAAAATCATCAATAAATAATATCCATTGGTCAATACAGCATCAAAATAGGTGCAGTAGTTTTTGAGTTTTTTTTTTTTAAACGTTGCACTCGCTCTAGAAATTTCTCCTGTATCGTGGGTGCGTTTAGGTACAAACATTGAAGCTCACATACACAAATACACCCAGACCCGAAACAACTATCTGTAAGCCATACAAATATTCGTTCCGTGCGGGGATTGAACCCGCGACACGCAGCGCAGCAGTCCAATCGCTCAGCCACTGCACCAACTGTGCCGTTTATCGCGAACAGACAGATAGGCGCGGCGGAGGACTTTGTTTTAATAATATGTTGTGATAGTGAAGAGGAGACTAACTTTGTCTAGTCGACAGTTACATTAATAAAACATCTCATCTCTCAAAGGATACAAAGACAAATTCGAATGGGTAAAGATCTGATGAGGAGTGCGCCGTTGCTCCAGGCACAGTCTGACGCCGACAGTCACAATACTTACTGTACCGTTACAGATATGGTAGTATTAAATTGGAAAATATTTGAATTGAAATTCGATTAACACTTCGGGTTTCAGATTAGTACAACGAGTGTGTAGAGACTAATTATTCCCTTTCCGTGCAAATGCATTCATATAGAAACCGAAAAAAATATCACTTGCCGAGTGCACGGTGCAGAGTTTGGCCCACAAAAATATAATGCCAGATTTTTGACCAACGTCCCAAAAGGAGGAGGTTCTCAATTCGGTCGGTATGTTTTTTTATGTTTATACACCGATTACGCTGAGATTTATGATATGATTTACGTGATTCTTTCGTTTAATCCGGAATAGTTGCCATTTGGTCCAACATAGTTTGGTCCAGTACTTTTCATTTTATGAGCATATTTTTACACGACTGCAAGGAAAGGGTTATGTTTTTAAACTTGTTATCACTATAACTGTTTTTATGCTCGAGATTTCTGGCAAATATTTCAGCTGTATGAAAGAATTTTCTGTTACTCGGATAGCAAAAAAAAAGTGAAACATTTATTCCATCTATGGTAGTCAACTCTCCAGTTCACAAGCACACTCGTATTTTTCCACAAATATTGCTGATAAGCTTCCGCCTATAAACGCACTGACCCATTTTTCTGCAGCCAATAGCTGTCACAGACAGAATCGTCCCGCGTCATGGACAAATGTCACTCCGCTCTTATGCACTCTGCTTACCGCTGAATATTGTAGGAATTTGCTGACCTTTTGTACTACGGAATGAATACGTTCAACATTTATACTTACATTTAATTATTTTACTTTATTAATGGAGTTATTTACGAAAAAAAAATACAAAGTATGAGCATCTTCATCATGTACTATGTTTCTATTTTAACAATTTTTTTTTATTTTGCCGTCCAATGTGAGGTTTTTATAAATGTTATTTGTACGGTGTAAAAACCATATAAATAAACCATTAAAATACACACACTATAAAATTATACAAACAAGAATATAGGCCTAAAATATTAAAAAAATATTAATTGAAAAAAAAATATACACAACGAAGAGAGGCGCTAATACCAACTCTGTATCAGGTGCAGGTCCTACCGCTAGAACAACCGCTAGGCGGGTGGTAAATCATCGAATAACCCCTCCCGCTCTTGGGCAGAGCGAAAGGGAGTGTCAGACTTCTACTGACTAAAAACCACACATGTTCCTTCTTAGCCCTCTATGTCGAGGTCGCGATAACTAGTGTACAACCCGCGGCCCCGACGGGCGTCGGCCCTTTCAGGCCTCTCCCATGTTGCCGACATGTCTTTAAGGCGCGCGTGGGACACGAACGCGCCGTCGACACGGCCTGCAGTTTTCGTCGTAAGACGGACGGACGGCGAGTTAGCCCATCACTCACCGTCCACAGGCCCGCGTCTACGGTGGCCGGAGGTCATCACATGGCCTCCGACGCCCGGAGCGCCTCCCGCGGCGGCTGGGACGAGAGGTTCTCTCCCTCTCGCGTTCCGCCACCTCCTTCGCTAGCATCACTGCTTCGCAGATGGAGGCGTCCTATTCCTTCTCGCCCCGGACCATGGCTTGCACCAGGGCCGGGCGCGAGAGGTCGCCGCCGCCGATAGAACAGCACCCTTAGGAGACAATAATGATCACGGTACAAACATCGATCCACGAGTTGAAGCACTACAAAATGACGGAAGCCCAAACAATAACCTGAAAATAAAATATGTCAATAAATGCATGAAACAATAGGAACCAATGAGACTCGAACTAACATCACACAAACTTCAACAGATAGAATCCTCCTTTGCTAACTTAAAAACGGAACAGTTAGGTCAACTCCTGCCTATTCAACCTATATTGACCCAAACTTACGTAGCTAATTGTGCAGCCACTGCCTCAATCCAATCACCATTTGTGCCAACTGATGCACAACTGAATCAAAAGAGATATCTTGGGAAAGCTCGACTGTTCTGTAATCACGCCTGTCGCTTGCGTGATAGCATCATGTCGCTGGCAGGGGTGACGCACGTAGCAAACGATAGCAACGTGTCGCAGGGGTGACGCACCTCTGAAACCACAGATTCAAACATATTTATTCAGGCGTAAACACATCGGTTTGATATCAACCACAGGTGGGCATTGTGGGCAGTTCTTTTAAATGTTTTCTGTTTTTCATCTTAGTTTATTTACATTTTTATATTTCTAATTAAATCATCATTCTCACACATTATCTCAGTTTATTTGGAGTCAGTGCAGCCTACTTTCTTTATCCATTCATCTCTATTACTCAAAATCAACAGACACCTCCTTAATAGTAAACAATCAATTCTATTTATTAATTTATTGTAAACCTAATTAAAATCACTTTTAACCAAGTTACTTAAATTACCTCAATTGAGAAAGTTTTTCAAGCCAATATTCGTCGAAAGTTGTTATTTTTAACTTCATAAAATATGTATTTTCACCAGTTAAAAACTCGATGAACGACTTTAAAAACATTTTTATTTTTGAACATCGACGCCAAACTTTAGAACTATTTTCAGACTCCAAGGCAGAATTCCGTGAAATATAACTTTGTTGTGACCTATTTGATGATGAGGCCAATATCGGTTCCCGTCGGGGCTGCGGATTGTCACATACCGCTACCTCGACATATATGGCTAAGAAGGAACATGGGTGGTTTTAAGTCAATAGAAGACTGCACACAACAACACTCCCTTTCGCTCTGCCCAAGAGCGGGAGGGGTTATTTGATGATTTCCCACCACCCCAAAAAAAAGGCTAATATCTGTCATTGTCAGAACGTGACATCATAGACGTGTCCTATATACGTGTCCTGTGTATTTGTGTGTGTAAAAAGTTTTCATTTTTAATACTGCACTGTAATATTTTTTTCAATACATTTCCTTGAAAATTGGCTCTTATTGCTCTACGATTAGGTTCGACATGTGACCTATTTCGCACTCCTGCGTTAATCTTATTTTTCCGCAACCAAGGGTAGGAAAAAAAATACCACAGATAACTATACCTTATACTAAGCCTGAATCGATTAAAACGTAGGAAATTAAAAAAAAAAACACCACCGACTATGGAGTCAGTCACGGTTTTCTTTTTAGTTTAGTCATTTTGATTTGCGTCTTTACAGCATAAATATTTTGTTAATATCAAATTGTGTTTATTGTTAAAAGAATACTATAAATAAACATGATTATTATAAACAATTATTTACTTTTATGAACAAGAAAACATTTATGTGTGTTCTTAATTAAAAATATTTGAATTTTATATATTTCCTGTGTGTTTAGCGGCTTCTTACCTTTGCTTCTTCTTCAACCTGGCGAAATCAAACACAAGAAAAAAAATTAAAATCATAGTCTTCTAAAAATTTATGGCAAAAATACTTATCGTTTTATTAGTTAATTTCTTCTAAAGTGTATTGAAAAATGTCGTTTGATACACGTGGGAATTTGTTACTGCATTTCTCAACAAACTTTCCGCACTTGTATCAAAATGTACTATTTTTTAATAAGTGTTGTGCATTATGTTAATTATCAGAATAAATAAATGATTGTAGAATTAATTTTACCATTAACAGTACTTTATTTTATTTTAGGGATTGATTGATACTCCTCTGTATAGCATGCAACGTTTCTAATTATGCTATACTGCCAGCGGCTTCACCCACTACAACCCACGGGAATATAAAATCGGGATAAAAACTATCATATTTGTTAATCCAGGTTATGAACTATCTGTGCACCAAATTTCATCCAAATCCGTGCAGTAGTTTTTGCGTGAAGTAACAAACATACACACTCACACACTCACAAACTTTCGCCTTTATATTAGTGTGAAGTGTGATGGGTTTTAGTAAGAACCTGTTTGGCAACCATGTATGAGAATCTTTATTACTATTTTAGCTGGTTGGTTCTTTATAATTTATTCCTGGACGTAGTCTATGGTGTCGTTTTCTACTTTGATAGGTTCTTCTACAATGTTTGACAATTTTGATTTCTGGGTTTTCGCCGCTAAACCTTTCGTTCCGTTTTCTTTCTCGATCGAAGTCTTCCAGCATCTGCTGAAGCTCTCTCGGTGTTGGTGTTGCATTAACATTTTGAATTAATGTATTTCCAGGATTGTCATTTTCCTCTTAGTATACTGGCACTGACTTTTAATTATGTGCTCGGTCCAATATCTGTCATAGTCAGTTGTTGACGTCACAGGCTGTCGCAAACAACGCATGACGCGCGTCGGACGCATCCGAGCGTGTTTGGAGCATCGTGTACCGCCGCGAGGCGACGTGCGATGTGGTGGAGGAGGTGTAATGTAAGATTTTAGTTTTTGGTTTAGGTGCTGTTATAGCATTTTATTGTCAGTACTGGCTTATCTGCCTCGTTGGTTCAGTGGTCGGAATCACGACTGCTGATAATAAGGTCCTGGGTTCGGTTCCCAGATCAGGAAAATTATTATTGGGTTTAAATGGATTTTTCCTCAGTGGCAGCCACGGAGTTTGGATTTGTGCCCAATTGACAATAGACAATAGACTCGCCCCATATTACATGGAATGTAAACATAACTGGCGTAATGTGTGTACTATCAGCTACATCTCTGCCTAACTCTTGCTATTATATTATATTATTTTCTGCTACTTGTATAGACAATGTTTTCTGCGATTGTGATTACATAGATAAAGCCATAGTAAATTGCCTGCCGTCTGAGCATAGCGGACAAACCGTAACTTTTAAGTGTAACACACTATTACAAAAAGTTCAGATTACATTTAGACCTTTAACAACTAGCAAATTAAATAAATATAATATTTTCCTACAGAACAAGTTATGTGAAATGAACCATCATGTGGATGATATTAATATAAATAAATTGTACGAAAACTTCTTTTCAATAGTTCACACAGAATTCAATAAAACTTTTGAGAAGAAGATTAAAAGTGTTAGCCCTAAATTTATATTTAGTGATTGGGCAACTAGAGGTATCAGAAAAAGTAGGGAAAGACTTTTTGAACTGTATGGCCTTAAGCCTTATATAAACACTGAAACTTTTAACAAGTATGTTGCAAAGTATTCAAAAATATTTCGAAATACTTGCAAGGTTGCTAAAGCCCTTCACATTAGCAAAAAGATCAAAACAGCAGAAAATAAAATAAAAACAGTTTGGAAAGTCATAAATAACGAGACTAACAGGAAAAAAATACGTGCCACTAGCTACACATTAAATACAGCATGTGGTCCTAAAAGCGATAATCAGGAAGTAGCTCAAGAATTTGTAAATTTCTTTACTAATATTCCTTTAAAAACAACGGAGGCTCTTAATTCCTCACCTGAAGTCTCAATTGGTTTATTGAAGGCGAACGTGCCTGGTTGCCTGGCTGAATTTAAATTTAAACATATAAACCCTACGGAGGTAATTAAAGCTTTCCGGCAAATAAAAATTAAACTGACCGAAGATCTATGGGGAATGTCTATCAAAGTTTGTACATCCATAGTTGAGACTATTGCACCATACTTAGCTTCAATATTTAATTTGTGTGTAGACCGAGGGGTTTTCCCAGATTTAATGAAACACAGTAAGGTCATACCTCTTTTCAAATCTGGTGACAGTAAAGATACTAATAATTATAGACCTGTATCGGTGTTGCCAGCTTTTAGCAAGGTTTTTGAAAAAGTTATGCTTAACCAAATGCTCAATCATTTTAACACCAACAGAATCTTACACGATCAACAGTACGGTTTCACTAAAGGACGTTGCACAACTGACGCCGGTGTAACTTTATTAAAGCACATATTTAATGCGTGGGAACAGTCCCAAGATGCTGTAGGAATATTTTGTGACCTCTCAAAAGCATTTGATTGCGTGAATCACGACACATTGCTTTTGAAACTTGAGCATTATGGACTAGGTAAACTTGCACTTAGTTTAGTAAAATCTTATCTGAGTGAAAGGCAACAACATGTTCAAATAAATGGTGTTAATTCACAGGGTTTAAAAGTAAAAATGGGGGTTCCGCAAGGCTCAATATTGGGCCCTTTCCTTTTTCTGGTATATATTAATGATCTACCCTATTTATTGAAAAACCAACCTCAGAATATGGTGTTATTTGCTGATGACACTTCCTTAATTTTTAAGATAAATAGACGGGCTCAAAAGCTAGATGATGTGAATAAAGCCCTACTTCAGATTCATAATTGGTTCACAGCAAACAATTTAGTATTAAATGAAAAAAAGACAAAATGCATAAGATTTGCTTTACCGAATGTTAAAAGTAGTGATTGTGATATTCTATTAAATAACGAGAAACTAGAATTCGTAGATGAAACGGTTTTCTTGGGGATTACGCTTGATTCACGGCTACAATGGGGTGCTCATTTAACATCTCTTGCAGGGCGGCTAAGTTCAGCAGCATATGCCATTAGAAAAATTCGTCAGTTTACTGATGTAGATACCGCTAGGCTGGTCTATTTTAGTTACTTTCATAGCCTAATGTCTTATGGCATTTTGTTATGGGGACGAGCTGCAGACATTGAATCTATTTTTATTCTGCAAAAACGAGCCATCAGAGCAATATATGGTCTTCGTAGGCGCGATTCTCTGAGAGAACTATTTAAGAACATTAACATTATGACGGTGCATTGTCAGTACATCTACGAAAACATAATGTATGTGAGAAAAAATCTGCATATTTTTAGTAAAAGAGGTGACAGACACAATTATATTACTAGGAATAGGGACCAGTTGGTGCAGCCAGGCTTCAGACTCGCTAAGGTAGACTCATCTTTCATGGGGTACTGTTTGAGATGCTATAACAAAATTCCACAAAGCATTCTTGAACTGAATGAGACGAAATTTAAAAAATGTATCAAACGCACACTATGCAAGCAAGCATATTACAAGTTAGACGATTATATCGCTGATAAAAATGCTTGGCTCAATGCCGGTCCTGCTCCACAAGGACAGGACGCTTAAATGAATAGCATTTAATAGGAAGAAGAAGAAGATTGTACAACTATCTTTGCAATGTATAAATTCAATCTCTTTAGTATTATATAGTCGCATAGCACATATTGTGTGAGTACTATGTACTAGAAAGCTGTCATTCTCTGGAAACCTACATTTATTTTTCTATTTTTTATTTTGACTTGGATATGCCCTGGCGATTAAGAGTGTGTCATGCTCACTTAAATGTCTCGCTGATGGTGGCGGGTGTGTCGGGTCATTTCGTTCCCTTTAAAATGGTTGAGTGGAATGGTGGCTGATCCATGCGTCATGCTCGTGAACGGGTGCTGTCAGTTGTGACTGGTCACCTCTTAGTTGCCACGGCTTGTTTGAATTATTATATTATTTTTAAATCGTCGTTTTGGCTTTACTGTCGACACTTATCGTGCACAACTTGCTACATCGTTCTCACATGATAATATACCAATCTCGATATGAATGATGTAACCAAAGTTTTGTAACAATATTATGATTTAAAAGAGTATCCATGAAGTTTCTTGCCATTCTTCTCATGAGACCAACGCTTTGGAATCGGCAACTACAGTACACTGACAGTTATTATGCCTTGTGAGTGGGACTGTAGCTTAGTTCATTAGCTTATTAAAATTTAGTATTTGTTCGACTATTCAAAAGAGCCTGTAACTGGCCAACTTGAAATAAATGATTTTGATTGATTGATTGATTGATCTCCAAGGATGTGTGATGTTATGCTAGTGTTTACTAGTACGGACCTGAATCTGGTTTGGCCATTATGCCTGATGTGCCACGGTTGGCGCAGGCAACACATATTTGTTTGGCCTACAGATAGTTGTTTCGGGTCTGGGTATTTGTGTATGGAACGTACCCACGATACAGGAAAAATTCCTATTGTGGGGCAACGTTTCTTTAAAAAAAAATAGATATCTGCCATCGCCAGTGTCGTGGGATAGGCGTGCGTTCCTAGCAGGCGCGCGCCTGCGCCCATTACGCGTGCCTACCTCTCTCCATCATTCGGACTTAATGTTATACTAGTTCCATCCAATCTTAATATTTCTCCGCCATCATGCATTTAAATTCAGTGTCTCCATAACCCCAATACTGGGTAAGTTTTGAACAGCTTAAACATGTAAGTATTTTGTGTTCCTAACCTTATAGGTTAACTTAGCATGTATGCCTATGTTCTCCAACTTTATTCTACGCTAATTCATGTCATCTGCCTAGCCTTTTCCCAACTATATTGGGGTCGGCTTCCAGTCTAACCGGATGCAGCTGAATACCAGTATTTTACATGGAGCGAGTGCCTATCTGACCTCCACAACCCAGTTAATACTAGGTAATACGATACCCTTTGGTAAGACTGGATGTCAGACTTTCAGGTCACTGACTACCCGTAACGACTGCCAAAGATCTATGTATGGCACCCGGGACCAACAGCTTAACGTGCTTTCCGAGGCACGGAGGAAACTCGGTATGTAATGGGCGGTCACTCATCCACAAATCGACCTAGGCAACCGCATCTTAACCTAAAGATCGACCCGAGTGGCAGTTCTTATTAAGCCACGAGCTCCTCCCTATTTTCTCATGTATTTATTTATTTATTTATTTATTAAAACTTTGTGCACAAGTAATAAAACCGTACAAAGGCGGACTTAATGCCTTGGGCATTTTCTACCAGTCTACCTTAGGGTGATGCAGAGACATTACACAGTAGGTGCTTAACAGAAACAAAAGTTAGAAAATATATATACCTAACTTATAAAAATAAATACATACATACATATATACATAAAATATTTAAAATTAAATATATTATATATATATTATTATTATTATATATTTATTTAATTTTTTAAATTATGTATTCTAATCTAATTGCCTTCAGCTCAATACATTTTGAACTTTTCGTGCTTCCACCAACACTTTCATTAGCGCGCTGGTGCTCGCTTTGCTTGACTTTTGGTGTCACAATCAGTGGAGGTGACCTTTTGTCCAACTCGTGGCACGCTGGACGTCTTCCCTGTTTTTAACAGATTAAAAATGACTATTGTTATGTTCGCTTTTTGTGGCCTCAGTTTGTGGCATAGAATGTCACTTTTTTGAGCAAGTGGTACGAAAAAATCCTTTTTGATCAAAGGTTATAAGTAGGTCATACATTGGTCATCACACGTATATGGTAATTTAAAATTCACATAATTAAGAGCCATCTTGCACGGAACGATTACAAATAAATCAAATCCTTGAACATTCAGGTCATCATAACAAATTGAAAATAATTACATTACCGTCTAAATTCGATATAACTCCGCCAGGTTATTACTACCAGTCAATCATTAAATAATTTACATTTTATTCTTAAAGTACTTTAACTTTTATAGCATCTACGATAAACTAGCCAAAATTATAACCTCAATACAAAAAAGGTTACACAAAAACTGGTTGCAATCTCGTAATTCTTTTTCTGTATTAAAATGATATATATCATTTTAATACAGAAAAAGAATTACGTATATCAAACATCGTCATATTATATTAAAAAGTACGCCTTTTATCCCAAAGGAGATTTATGTTTTTACTCTTGTATCTTTTCCGTAGTAAATGTATATTTAGATAACATTAAAGATGCAAGGTATATAAGGCTAAGAAGGAGTGGATTCTGTAATGTGAACCAAGATGAAATCCACTTCGTTTGTTAGATTTAATTGAATTCGAACAGTCATCAGTAGTAAAATTGGCTGATCTAGTCTCGATCAGGTTGGCCTGAGTGGTGGCTGAATTAGGTTGCAGCTATTAATTGGATACGAAAACCACCGGATTATTCCATCAAACGATGTCTTCTGGCTGAAAAAGTGATCATAATGATGAATGTACCTAATTTTTGTTAGCCTGTATATTCCCACTGCTGGGCAAAGAGCGGTACGCGTCCAGATAATCTCGCCACCTCTTTCAACATACGTCACTTGTTTTTCCGTCTTCCGACAACCATCGTGTGGACACTTTTGCCCATCGGCCATCGTGCAGACATGACCCGCACAATCCCATTTTAGACAAGCATATGAAATCAGTATATGTCATCTCAAATTCGTAAAGGCATTCTTAAAGACAAATACAACCTTTCTTATGAGAACATATAAGATAAAAAACTCGCGACATCTAAGGGTTAAAGTTAAGAACATTTCCTGATAGCAAGCTATTAGAAGGCACTTTGCGTTCAGCCAAGCTAAACGTTAGGGGTGTAGCGCAGGGCGCGATTACCTCATGCATAATATTGATACTTCAGCAACTAGAACTTAACCAGCTACGATACGGAACCCGTTATGTGACTATGAATTCATTATAATTATGCTTGTAGCTACTTGGTATAACAAGATCGTAATAAGTTCATCGTAAGCGCACAGTTCAGGAAGGAGCTTATTCTTTAATAATATCTGTCGCACAGGTCAATTTTTGGGTTAAGCTTTGTTTTCCTAGGTTGATTCAAGGATGGGTCAACCACCCTTTTTCATACAGAGTTTCCTCGCTACCTCAAAAAGTCCCTACTGACATTTAAGTATAGATCTTTGGCAGGCGTTTTAGATAAAATACTGGTATTCAGTTGCATCCAGTTAAACTAGGATAAAAATATTATTAAATTTATTAATAATATTTGAATCTCAATTTAAGCTAACGTGTAAGCACAAGCAGTGGAACGGGATTACCTCACCTCATTTTTATAAGTTGATTGCCGATTTGAGCCAACACTGTTTGCGATGAGTCGCCTTTGTAGTATGGAATTATGGCAAACATTTTCTTCTGCTCATGTTGAGGTGATGCTGATCCTATACACACACATTTAGTTATGTCATGTGCTATACGTACATTAAGTTGTAATTAGTACTGCTACTCTGCAATGCTTTAAAGAGTGCGAGCAGAGGAAGACTAGCAAAACCATGGACTGGTGTAGAGGATAATAATTATGGCGGGAAAGGAGTGTCCAATGAGATGCCTAAAGAATGATTAAAGAAGTATTGAAGGAGGACACATACTGACCTCAAATGAATTGACAAAACACTTTATAGCTTTCTCCATTGTCAATTTGTTCTGCCCTTTAGAAGCTTAAGGAAACCACCTCACGTAACATATTTGAAAGCTCAATAATGACCTTAAATAGTGGTGCAATTACTAGTAGGTACTAATTTGCACAACATAGCGTCAGTGTTAGACTGCTACGTACATCTACGTCATCGGCAATGCGTGACATGCGATTACGTCATGAATATTGATAAGAGTACTCACGGGCTTGTTAATGTGTGCATACGGACTGCAGAACCACTGGATTGGACAAACTACTGATTAACTGAACTATTGATTCGATTAGCGCGAGACATGATCCTCATCAACATCAAGCCATTCTCCATAAGCCCCTCATCATCATCATCATCATCAGCCTACATTGTTCCCACTGCAGAGACTCAGGCCTCCTCTTTAGAAGAGGGATGAGCTATAATCACGCGGGCCCAGTGCGGATTGGTAGATGTCACATATCTTCGAATTTTTGGTTCTGACTTATGCCGCTTTCCTCACGATGTTTTCCTTCACCCTTTTGAAGGCAGTGGTGATGAAATAAATTACAAAAAGTAATGCGCCTGCCTGGGTTCGAATCAACGACCAACGGTTCGTAAGTCGGGGCCGCAACCACTGGGCCACCACTGCATTCTCATAACAAAACATCACGCCATGTAGTTCCCGATAGGTTTGGCAAAGCTGTGCACCCACATTACGGAGTTATGTTCAAGTCCCTTGTAATAGGGGGCAAACTTATCAACCGGGCACAAATCCAGACTCTGTGGCAAATTGCCGACTAATAATTTTCTTATTTTATCGATCCCAGTATTCCACTCTAATATAATAAAAGAAAAAGTGCACAAATAAAAGTATCAACTCAGACAAATAGACGATGACCATTACGCCAACGAACTGGAAAAACGACATTAAAACTGCTAAAAATATATAGTCGCTCAGCTCGTACAAACTTCAAAACTTTCCTCCGTTATAAACTTTTCAGTAAATTTATCTCCAGCAAATTCTAGAAGCACTTCATCGATACCACATCCATATTTCATAGTGCTGTGCACCTTTCATCCTCTACTGTAATTGACAGCACCATCTGACACCCGACTAAGTGATTTTTTATTTATTCATCGGATGAACGCCTTACACTGTAATAGATGAAGATTCTTGAAGAAAAGTGTTGAAAGATTGATAATGTGTGAGGTAATAATGCAGCGGTGAGAGATTAATGAGTCAGCTGATCAGGTGTGAGATATGGGAGGCCATTATATAAACGTGCTTTTCAGCGAAAAAATCGCAGGTGTAGTACTAAGATTACTTTTTTTAAAGTCCTTATAAGTCACTTAAATTTTTAGTGTCATTTTACGATAATATTCCTTTAACTTAGATTTTATTAATGCCTTAAAGCATGACTCTTCAAAACACAGTTTGACAAAGCAATTCGTAGCGAAATCATTATCTTTTGCTCCTACGTAATGTTCACTATATTACTAAATAGATATCTGCTAATGAATCCCTGGCAGCCCAAAGGTGTCGTTGCCATTTATGAGTCTCAGTAAATACGGTATAATGCTAACCAATTTACGAAGCACTAAACAATTAATATACCCCCGAGACACGCCTGCTATCAACTTATAGACGAAACTAAAGCCACACATTAAACGCCCATAATTTTAGTTAGGTTGTAATTTACAAACAGAATCGTAAAACCAGTGGCTTGTAACCAATCAAATAGACAGGCGACGTTGCATTAAGTTAGGACACGGAGGAATAACAAATAGAGTGTTATGTCTCTGATTCGAGACCTTAAAAAATTGCAAACAGTAAAGCCAGCCAACAATTTGACAATCAGAACAACACTATTAAGCTACCTTCTACGTCACTATGCTCATTTCATATCTTCCACAATAATCTTTGCCTTTTTCGGCCTCTTCAGAGTATTGTGACCACTGTTATTTTACTTTACTCTTCGCTCTTATTGGTAGGGTTGCAAGGAAACAAGCGAAACGTTTTTCGTTGCTCACAAATTTTGTGGGTTCAGACACAATACATTTATACGATGCTTTTTAAACACTCCATTTAGTACATACTTCATGACGAAAACCTATCAAAATTTTACGAGCCCGCCACGGAGGAGACTGGCAGAATTGGAAGTGTCTCCGATCTTTGCGGCTTAATCATGGCTCGAATTAGGCATGAGACACTTGCTTAACTTTTGACATCAGCTATTTTGAGACAGCAGCGGCGCCATTACACTTCATCGTTTTAAAAGCCAGCCCATTTTAGGAATCCTGAATTCTGATTCAATGGGTAATATTTCAAAATCAACATCGTTTTGGGTACAATATCCAAAGTACAACTACCCACACAAATAAGGGATATTTTCTTTACAGTCTGAAGTCATTAAAGCTATTCAAAAATAATGGGTCTAAAATATACGTCTTAAAATAGGCGATTACAAGCAAGATAACGTTTTTTTTACTCACCAGTGGTTTCACAGATGTAACAGGGCAAATATGTGATAAGATACGCTCTGATTGTCAGGTATGGGACATTACTCACGAAAAGACGACTGTTTGAGAACAGTGAAGGAAATAACATGCTGGATCGACACAAATTAAATTGAGATAAGTTGGGAAACTTTGAAACATAAAAATACCCAATTTACACTCGACTGGCCTAGATTTTTCATTGCATGCACTGCGCCTTTATTTGGCTGTAACACCCGAACATCTCATATTACGCGGCGAGCAGACGACAGTATAGCTGACAAAGACAGACATGATGTATGACCCTGCAAGTGCTGGCTGGACACTCGCGGCTGTGGCTGGCGTGATATTTTATAAATTAAAAGTTCAGCACCAGTTTTAGTAAAAGGAAAATCACAAAAACTTTCAAAGATAATAGGTACCTATTGAAGTTAAGGCAAACGTATTGTACTTTAGAAAAGCCCTGTTATCTCCGTATCATCCTATATTCTATTTTCATCCTACCTAAAACCTCTGCCAGCGATCGTATTCCGATTTCCTCTAAAAAATCCCACCAATAACATTTTCAAGAGCTATTCGCAAAAAAGGCTCGTATCGATTTACACGTAGCGAATCCTCGCTTTGGGGCGCTCGCTTTGACCTATCGACACCTAGAAATATAATATGGCGTCATTGTGGATGCTGCTAGCATGCTAACACGTCGGCAAGTTGAAAGTATCAGTATTCACGGGGATAGGGATCGCTGGCGCGTGTGACGTCATCAATATTCACGTGCCGTCGGCGTGACGGGCCGTCACGGCGCCGCGTAACGCTGACGTGAGAGCGTGATTAATGGAAGCGTGTCACACCAGGTGCATTTTGCTGTCGAGACATAATAATGTCATCAATGTATTGGTCTTTAAGTCTTTATGGGCCGTTCGAACACCTGCTGAATGGGTAATCTTTTTATGAGTAGATATTTATGATTTGTCCTGTTTTTTTAACATTTGTTACTTATTAATTTGTAATTGAAACGTGTTTCGCCGATCTCAAGTAACATGAGACGTAGATGATAATATTTTAAATTATTATTTAATTCCAACAGATAATAATTTGTCATGTTTGACAGTTGTTACAGGTACTTCAGAAACCCGGAAGTCTGACAATCAGTCTTACTAAAGAGGATCGTATTAGACAGGATCTAGCTAATGAATTTTCGTTATGCAGTCACCCCATAAATGTCCAAAATTGGCAAGATTGTTTATGCAAATAAATATTTTCTTATCTTATCTTTTGGCTCTAAACTACATCCCCAGTTAGACAGAATGCCGAACCTGAAAAAGGCTAAACATTTAATAATGTTAACAAACGAGCATAATAATTCTAATGAAGACACCATAATTTCATTAGTATTTACAAACCCGTCTACTTTTCCAGTATATATGTGAACATAATAATGCATTTCAGTACGTAGGTATCGCAGTGGCCTCCGGTATCAATATTCTAGTACCCGGTATTCCCGCAGGCGTTATGAGAACTGATCTGCTTCGATAAACTATCGCTTCAACTTCTAGCATATATGCAAGATCTTCATTGCATATGGGAATGTTTTATTTTTCTTAGCTACATTCTTACATTTTATTTCAACTATTTTATTGCCTCGTTGGTCTAGTAATCGCAAGTAGGACTACTGAGCATGAGATCCTACGTTTGATTCCCGGGTCAGGCAAAGTGTTATTGGGTTTTCCCATTAGGTCTTTCTCAGTAGCAGACACGGAGTCTGGCTGTGTGTCTGGTTGATAGCAATAGGCACGATCCCACACAAGATTAAAACAGAACTGGCGTACAACTGAGGTACACCTCTGCTTAACCTTTCGGGAATTATTGTTAGGTATATTCTTTTTTATAAATAAATATAATTGAATTGTCTTCCGTTTCTCCACAGTCAGTCTCCTCTTTTTCTCCAATTGCTTGCGAAGCGTTTCGTGTTTGCTTATCAGAAATGAAATAAGGTTTTCTATAGTTTTAATCTAGACAACACATTTTTGACAAAAGGTCCTATTTAAAAAAAATATGATGTGTAAATATTATGTAGATACAAAGGTTAAAGTTTAATAATTCTAATACGGCTTTCCACGAAATTGGCTTCAACCAGCAAGATAAAATCACGTTGTTTAATCAAATTTACATTTTCTTTAGGTAATAATATGTGCTGTAAATAAACAGCCTCTAATTACATATTCTTAATTAATTATCTACACTAATATTATAAAGAGGAAAGATTTGTTTGTTTGTTTGTAACGAATAGACTCCGAAACTACTGGACCGATTTGAAAAAAAAAAATCTTTCTCCGTTGGGAAGCTACACTATCCCCGGGTGACTGAGGCTACTTTTTATGCCTGTATTTTACGCGGCTGAAACCGCGTGACGTCCGCTAGTTTCAAATACAATAAATGTTGAGTTATTAAAATATTGAATTTTCACGTGTAGTTAATAAAATGCTTAAACGATTAACTTCAGGAGTTCAGTTCCTAAAGGTGAATTAATTGTTTTATAATATAATACTCGTACCTACTTATATTAAAATTTGATAATAATGTGCTTGACGAGTATTAAAATGAAATTTTGAGATTTTCATGACGATTTGGGAGCAAAAATTTATTTGTTTAAAATAAAACTTATACTTATCTGTATCAAATATGTAGGCTTTGTAAATTCTTAAATGCTTGATAATTTTTCATCTTGTTTTACATTTTTATGTAACAACTTATTTTTAGGCTATCCTCCCATACTTAAGAATTTGTAACATAATTATCTAATTATCGATGTAAAACGAAATAAAAGATTAACCATATAGTTTTTTGTCGGTTTTTCTCCACAAAAAACAGCCAACTCGAACCTTTTTTCGACGTTTCATACGCGGTAATTGTAAGACTACATAGCCTTACATAGCCTTGCCGAATTTTGAATGTATTGATTATTTCGTCAATAGTACAACATAAAAATCACAGATGTCGCGCTGTGTATCAAAAGAACTGTGTTCAAGATTTAAGTCACGATGCTGATATACACTGTTTGCTGATAACCGTGGTAGTGGCACGTTGAAGCTTTTATGTATAATACGAATAAAAAACTCAAGGATTTCATGATTTTGACATTATGAAAATGAGGTCTTTGTCAAGAGCATGTCCTTACCGGAAGAATTCGTAAAGAACAATTAGAATCACAACTGTTGCAATACAGGTGAATATATTTTTTTTAATATTTTTCAATTAGTTCTACACAGAAAGTTTCAACTATCGCACGAGTCCCATGTACATACCATATGTTATTATGTCAATATCTATTTTTTTTAGATTGATACAGTTGATCGTACCTATGTCATGAATGAGCTCTCTTTGTTTATAATCCCAATATGAAAAATGGGCCCTAGTCTGTATGTATTAAATAACAATTTTCTATTTCTGCACTGGAGCCAAGTTACGCAACATTTTCCAATATTACACAATATCCATTCTCTACCAGGTCATCAGAACTTCTATAAGTATCCCTTGCATAATCTGTAATAGGAAAAATATTAAAATGACATTCTAACGCAAACCTTGAAACTAACGACCATGTTTTACATATCGACGAACTTTCTAATAATCTGTCGCAACCTTGAACTCATCATTACGTAACAACTCGTTATTTTGTTTTGAACATCAATGTCTACAAGTATGGAATGTTGGCTAATATGCACTTGTATGGAAAAATACTTGTAGCTTAAAGATGGCAGCACTTATAAAAGATGTGATTGAAAAGGCCCTGATATTCTTTGTAAGTATTTGGTGCGATACTTGTTGCAGTACAAGTGTTTGTTTGTAATTTTGTTGTTAGTTTAGTTTCATATTTTTATGCCTATTTCGATTAAAGGTCAATGTTGTAAATACCTACTTATAATAGACACCCCATGTTTGACCATCATGTACTTTTTGTACAAGCTCCATGTATAATGTCATCATCATCATCATCATCATGAGACAAGCCCGCCTCACTATTCCCAAACCTTTGTAACTCCTGTTGATTCTGGCTTACAGGAGTTACAGTGGTTTGAGAATAGTGTGGCGGGCTAGTCCTATCATCATCATCATCAGCCTATAATGTTCCCACTGTTGGGACCATTGATATAATTTTTTTTTTATATTTCTATGGTTGGGACGCTGGCCTTCTCTCTACGTTTAATGTAATTAGTAGTAAATAATATATTAATTTGAAGCGCAGTGCTTTGCTGAATTAGTAAAGCTAATTTAATAAAAATGTATGCAAAATGTAAATGTATTTTCATATTTCAATTAAAAACATTATTGTTTAGTTGTAACTTGTAGCAAACAAAATCGCGTCCAAGTAAAACTTCATAATATTACTTAAAAAATAATTACCTTTTCAATCACCCATTGTATTGATTATATTGTCAAAAGTACAACATTAAGATAACAGATGGCGCTGCCAGTACCCATTGGACCATATTCTATATAATTATTTCATTTATACACGATGTTTCCAAGAGAATGTTTCCACTCTCACTTAACAGGATATACATATAAATTTATGCTTAATCAAGGCATAAAAAGCTCCCACCAACCACCACCACCCCCACCATCCAACACCACCACCATTTTATTATACTTTTAATTCCTGCTAGAAATTAAAATCAAAATCAAAACTCATTTATTCAAACTAGGCTGATAATCAGCACTTTTCTAACGTCAAAATTTACTTTACTTTACTTATTTACAAGAGACAGTCCCCCAAAACTCCCCGCCTTCGACACTTCCAGTGTTTTATATTATTATTTAACATGTATAATGAAACCGTAAAATATCAAAAACATTTGATTCACATTTAACAAATCCTAAATATAATATAAAATTGATTACCCACATTGCGAAACAGAATTGCGTCTCAAGACAAAAGTCTATGACCAGTGTGTGTTGCTCGTGATTACGTACGGGACCGAAACGTGGTCGCTCACAATGGGCCTCATCAGAAAGCTCAAAGGCTATGCTCGGAGTTTCGAATCAGAAATGAGGCATGAGAACCAAGGTTACCGACGTAGCCCGAAGAATCGCCAGACTTAAGTGGCAATGGGCAGGGCACATTGCTCGCAGAACGGATGACCGATGGGGCCGAAAAGTTTTAGAGTGGCGACCGCGAACCGGAAGACGTTGCGTTGGAAAGCCTCCCACTAGGTGGACCGATGACCTGGTAGGTTGCGGGACCCGCTGGATGCAAGACGCACGGGACCAGTGAATGTGGCGACACCTGGGGGAGGCCTATGTCCTGTAGTGGACGTCTTTTGGCTGAAATTATGATGATGATGATCACACTAAAAAGGCGAAAGTTTGTGAGTGTGTGAGCGTGTATGTTTGTAACTTTTTCACGTCTGAACGGCTGGAGCGATTTTAATAAAATTTGATATGGAGTTAGCTCACACCCTGGGTTAACACATAGGTTTTTATCCCGATTGTATCTTCCCGTGGGATAATTTTTGAGTTGTAGCGGGCGAAGCTGCTGGCATCAGCTAGTTGCGAAATAAAAGTCAATCAATCAATAGGACGCAGAGGTCAGAATGTTACAAGTTAAACTAGTAGCTCGTTTTAAAAATTACCATTGAATTAGTAGCCAACTGACCGTTTAAATACTAATCGATTTAACCTTTTTGTTGGAATATCGGTTTTAAATTAGCTGGTGAGCAAAGAGTTTGTAATATGGACATACTTAGCATAAAACGGTAATAAGTTTCTTAGTTTTTACTGGGCCAAATTTCCGAGACTGAACTGAGAGAAAAACTAAGGAATATTTTTACAGCAGACCTTGAAAATAAACTAAGTGTAATATGATGTAATAAGAACACATGACGCAAACACTGTAAAAAGAATGGAACTAGATGCTCGTAAATAATATCCTTGACCTTATCTAAATGCTTGACGTTATTTAAAACCTTAATTTTCCTTTTCAAAGAGTTCATAAAACGGCAGTAAATAAAATATAGGTGTTTATTAAGTTACCAAGTTGTTGCTACCGACCTTTAAAGTTAAGTAAAGAAAATAATGAAGACACATTACCAAGTTCTTGTCATTAGGAAACTTATTAACGTATTTAGCGGACACATAAAATGTTAGCAAACCATCGAAATATAGTTAGTAAAACAAATATTGCTTCATGATAATAAAATGAATTGAGTAAATAAACAAATATGTCATAACCACAGAATGGTGTTTGATGACATTTCTTTCAAAAGAGATAAAATAAAACGTGTATCTGTGTTACATTGATTACTGGATATGGCTGCGCCTACGGCTATAGTTACGACTAGAAGGGCCCAAAGTGGTGCAACATCCTTGTTCTTTGTTGGACACAACTTATTTCATAATAGTGCCAGTTATAAAAATAAACTAGTTTAGTTTAAACTTAACTTAAACTTGTTTAGTTCTATAAATTTTAATAAACACTCTACTTTCAAAGCCGAGCATAAAATTTATTATAAATATTTTTTTAAATAGGCTTACTATAGACACTTAAAAAACGTTAAGAAAAGGTGTGAAATATGGGTAGCATAGAATTGTGTTAATAAATAGGAAATTATTGAGGATTTTTGATCTGTGTATGGTTCGACAAAGCAACATGTGATGAAAAAAACTAATATCTGCTATCATAAACGCTAAGCGACACTTAAAATAATGCTGGTAGTTTTTGCCAAAACGAAAACCAAAGTAATACAATAAAATTTCTAAAACATCTTCAAAATACATAACCTAACACTGAACTTGATCTACCTCTATAAATAGTTACATAATAACATGACATTTGAACAAAACCGGTAACTTGCAGTCAGCGCAATGTTATGTAAACATAGTCCAACAAACGTGTATGCTAATATAAACCGGTTTGTTTCAAATTCTTCAACTGGCTGTACTAGTGACCCGACAGGTTTGTATGGCATTAGGCACAATCAGCGTTATTAGGTAGTAAGGAGAATAAATTGTTTGTTTATTTTGTTTCGTTGTTTTTACAAACACTTCTATATACCTAGATGTTTTAAAACTAACTGTTCTGAAGACAAACACCGAAATATACCCAGAGATCAGTCTCTTTTACAGTCCACATACAATCTAAACTAATTCATAATTGACACTCAGGACAGATTAATATCTGTGATGATCTTCCACAGTAACGACTTCTACATTTGTGGATAAACTCGAAGCCGACTCCAACATAGGCGGGAATATGCTAGGCAGACGACGATTATGATCGGTTCATTGCCACATCAGCATACTTATTCTGTGAATGTCGACAAGAATCTTAATATTTCTGTAAAATAATCTATTTATTTTAGCTTACCATAGGAATGCGTTAAAACAGGTGTAAATAATTTTCGGATATGATGAATGAAACTTAACTTACATTAAACTTAACTCCCGCTAACCATCACTTAACATCTGACCCCAATATTCCACTCTCGTGGCCCGCCCGTAATAAATTGTGCTTGAAACTTGTAATATTTGAAGATATTAATTCCCTGTCAGTAACCTGGAGTTTTAATTACGCCACTCGTAATTTAACGATGTCGTAAATTATTATTAATTCATTAGTTTTCGTTTAGTACTGATGTACTGAGGTCAAGGGTGAGGCGATGAGGTCAGCTCTTCAGCGCTAATCGACTGCGACATTTTGACAAATTATGGACGGAATCGCTGAATTTACGTGGACAGTAAACTGTTTAGTAGTTCCGGAAGTTCTGTAAATCGTGAATATTTATTATTTTCCTCGGTTGTTAAAGAAATGCTGAATTACACAACAATTGCTCATTACGTCAGGGTATATTTTTATTACAAAGCCATTGAAATTTATAGTGATATTTTAGAAGTTTGAAATAATTACCCCTCTTTCTTATAATACTACGTATTATTAAGGTAACTTTGACCTTCGTGACTCTGTTGTATAACCATATTTTTGAGTAACACCTAGGGGTGTTCTCAATCACTTACTGCATTCCACAATGAGGAAGTAAGTGGTTATCTAAATTGTAATGAGAACAACATAGACCTTTTTGTGAGCAGCAAACACAGTAGGCAAGAGTACTTTAATACTTATGTATGGTGAGACAACAAAATGTATAGAAATATTTAGTCACATCGTTAAAACGTGCTATGAGCTTAGCATACACGCAGCATACTGCAACATGAAACAGATACCGTGAATGCACCGTTGAATGGCGCAATTTTCATATGAAATGATTAGACGCAGGCTGAGCGGCTGAGCTTGTATTCATAGCGACGCGCCTGTAATGCCGGCAAATGGCTATAAACGCAAATCTGGGGCTTGTGGCCATACAGTATGAGAGAACTGAGATTCTGTTAAACATATACTCGTAGCTAGGTCATCCAAAGTTATCGCAGAATAAGTACAAGACTTTGAATTGAGGTCTGGTATGCATACCCTGCACCCTGCAAGATAGGCTAACTAGAGGATCAAGACAAATAGTGAAATTCTTAGCAACATTTACAAAGATGGAAAGAATGGAAAGCCACTTAAGACATATTGCAAGCACTCTCAGATAATGTGGTGCAAATTAGGATGTTCATAAACTATAGCCAATATTGTCTATACCATCCTAAAGTTATTCTTCAACATCGTCAAAATATCCACTGTTTTTTGTAGGCCTCTTCAATAGGACGCCAATCAGCTCGATTCTCAGCAACTCTCGTCCAGTTGCTACCAGCCACCCTGCAAAAATCGTCGCTTCACCGAACCTGAGGGCGTTCCACCTTACACTTTGTTATTTATAGGATAGAAGTATTAGTAAGAAGTATTTTTTTAAATATTGGTACCAGTGTTTTGCTTTGGCCCTCAAAATTCTTGAATTTATCTTATTCCCCGCGATTGGTATGGGCTGACCCATAGCTACACAGTGCAAACGTCGATTTGTCGCGTTTACAATCAGCGAGTATTGCACCGCGACTGTAGCGAGCGACTGTAGGCACAGCGACTCGGCAAGCGCAGCCGCGGGACGTGACTCGTGTAGATATTATACTTGCATGTATTATAGCTACGTATAGTGAGCGGTGTGCTTAGATTTTTAAAATTTTGCTTTACTTTACAATATACCTTCGTTGATCACTGATCAGTCTACTTTATTTCATCGTGTGGAGTGGCTAACCTCTGACTTTGCTTAAGATGCCTTCAAAAAATATCTCTAAAGGATGCTGTTTTTGTCACGATGTATGCTGGTGAAAGTTAATGTTAAAAAAAACTGGCCATGTGCAAGTCGGACTTGCACATGAAGGGTTCCGTACCATCGTAGTAGGGAAGGCAGCAACAATAAAACATTACATTATTATAAATTTGTTTTTCTTAGTATTTGTATGAATGACAAAGTTATAATTGCGGTTTTTTTTTAACTAATTTTGGTTGAAAGTTTTTTTTACGAACTACAGCATATTTTATTTTTTTATTTTTCACTCTCTTAGTTTAAAAGTTAGATTACCACTTCGGAAGTCTAATACCTTTCAAACGAATGACTTTAAGAAGAAACGTTATTGGAAATGACAATGTAATTATTTAAGACCTGTCTATAAACACCCCACACGTATAGGTTTGATAAAAAAGTTCTCTCAGTTTCAGTTCCATGTACGAGACACCCCTTAATCTTTTATTTTTTTTATATATTAAAAAAAATGTATATATTGTATTTGTATTAAAATCGTAAAGCGGTTTTCAGAATACATCTACGTACCAAATTTCATCTGTGTAGTCTTAATAGTTTTCGAATGAATTGGCTACGACATACAGACGGAGAGACAGACAGATATGACGAATAACGACGAAAAACGGAACCCTAAAAAAGAGTGATAGTCTAGTGGTGTGACCGTCGGACTGATATATGATAGGTCTCGAGTTCGAACCCAAGACACGCACTGTTGATTTATAGAATTCATGTTCGTATTGTTTAATTACCACTTACCAACTAGTCTCTTCTTCATGATTATTTAGTGGTTGTAATAATAGCTTTCTCTGTGCCTGGCCTCGAACTGCAGTGAGTTATTACAATTGAAATCCGCGTTTCAATACTGGGTAGATTAATGTATGCCCATGAATCATACTTCAATTCATAATAGTGGGATCACTCTCTATCTTATGATACTCACGCATAAGGCAATTATTCGTTCAGCCCGCATGCAACAGTACCATCACTCTCACTTCACCTTTCTAGACGTATTAGCGTTTACCTGATTTGATCATTCATTTCACCCCACGATGAGCTATGGCTGTTTTTGCGCAACCATAAAGTGATCAATCTTAATATGAGACAAGTAAATTATCTATTAACGTAGTTTTTACACTTACGTAACATAAAAACTTTGTTTGAGAGGTGCTGATGACTGAATATGTTGCGGTCGACATGGTTTGGCACAGCAGTATATACCTTCGTAATAACATCTCCGCCTAGCTCGATTCTCGAATGGTGTCGAACCAGTTTATACATGGTTCTCCTCCGACTGCGAGATGGGCAGATGACATAATTATTGTCATCGGGGAAAAAACCTAGATGAGGCTGGCACAGGAACGTGGAGATTGGCACAAAAACAGAGAGGCAGTGGGTGAATTCAGACTGAGGATGAATATGAACCTGGACATGATTTCTGGAATCGTAGATGCCGAACGGTTTTTGCCTATTAGTGCGAAGAAAATCAAAACTAAATATCTACCTCAGTATATAATTAATGTGTTGTAGTGTGATTGCTTTTGGTAGGCTTTGTTGTTTACGAAATACTGTCAAATCGACAATTAGTGTTGACTACCATATAATGATGTCTTCACATTTCTACAACAAAGTTAAAGACGTGATTATTTCCACGTATTTCATCTGTTTAATGCAATATCACCTGTCAACATTCACATCATAGCCCATCACGATACGGAAAGGGTTACAAATCAACAAACCACTTGAATCTGTAACCGATGACGAAGCAACCTGTCTCATGATCAAATAGATTCTTTTCAAAGTTGCCACACACGCGGTTAACTTTCAACTTCATTTTAGTAACAGTTATGTAACGAATACTTGCAAAGTCATACGTTATTTAATTATGTGTGTAATTTGTAGTTGCTGGTTTGGTTTCCGGATTAGTAAATGATCTTGTGTAATATATGGAGTTGAATAGTGTAGTGATGTTATTTAGGTAGTGTGTAATTATTTGTAAAGGCCAGCTATTGTGGGTGATGGGTATCGTAAAGGGCAAAGAAGAAAATATGTCAAGACGATAGATGACATAGTTTGCCTTTCTTTACGGACAATATTGTTTTTACCCGACTTCGGCGAAGCCAAAAGGAAGGGTAATGATTTTGTCAGTCTATGTATGTATGTATGTTTGTATGTTCCACCGTAGCGCCTAAACTACAGAACGGATTTTAGTAAATGAGGTGTCAATAGATTCGTAAGAATAGCCCGGGTGACATAGGCTATATACATTTTAACAGTTAATTTTTATGACGGGATTTAAATGTCAAATACAAAGGTTAAAAAAAATGAGATAATCATAACATGTTTTTTTTTTTTTTTAATCTTTGCCCCGCACTAGGAATTTCTCCTGTATCGTGGGTGCGTTCACAAACATTTAAACTCACATACACAAATACCCAGACCCAAAACAACTATCTGTAGGCCATACAAATGCTTGTTCCGTGCGGGGATCGAACACGCGACACGCAGCGCAGCAGATTGCCTGAGCCACTGCGCCAACCGTGTCGTCAAGTAATTATGGTTATGGTTTGGTACCAAATGAAAGGTCTTGGCGAGTACATCACAAATATTTATGTTATATTATAGTTTAAGTCAACATATACGTTTATATTGCAGTTAAACATTCTCGCGGTCTATAATAGTCTGTGTTATTTACTCGTATTTATTGAATAACACACAAAAATAATATTTAAATAAAAAATAAGTTTAATAAAAACTAAAACCCGACTACAAATGAAAACGCAGACTAATAAAACCGCAGTCTTAAAAGTAGGAAACAAGAAAAATTGTCTAGTAAGTAGATAATTTGATAATTATTATAGAGGACAGTCGTAGTCGCATGCCACCTTGCTAATGACAACTAGCAGCTGCCTCCTGCATCAATGAGATCGCCATGAAGGAGCATCAGGTGTCAGTGGCATGCGTCTACGGCGGTCCTCTATAATAATAATAATAAATAATAATAAACTTATTTTCTTATTTTTCAATCTACATCCGGGGTTATTTATTATATCTGTAGATACTTCTATAATTACTTGACGACACGGTTGACGCAGTGGCTGAGCGATTAGACTGCTGCGCTGGTGTGCGTGTCACGGAACAAATATTATTTGTATGGAGTACAAATAGTTGTTTTGGTTTGTGTATGTGAGTTTAAATGTTAGTAAACGCACCCACGCTAAAGGAGAAATGTCTAGTGTGGGTGGTAAAGAAAAACTATGTTTCAGTACCAGTGGCATTTGAAAATGTTAATTCAACTCAACCCGTGGGTAGCTTTATTTTCTTAAACATAGCAATCCACGCTCACCAAACTTTTGTGTTACACCCGGCACCAAAATAGAAATCATAAAAATAAACCTCCCCAACATACAGCCCCCCAACATACAGCAGCCATCTCTCACCGCGAAATAACTCACTAACTGTATTAAGTATAGCAACGGCTAAGGTAATGAACTTATCCCACACCATTCCGCCAAGACCCTCCGATTATCCACTCACACCACTATTTACGAGAATTAAGGATTTGGGAGAGCTCTGGCTATAATGGTCGTTGAGTAGAAGGCTTCGGAGCAATACGCTCATTTGGGGTAATATTTCTCCCATCACGGCTTTTTGATGTGCTAAGCAGGTAAATCAGGTGCTTTTGATCCCAGATTGTATGTTAACGACGGTTCAGACTTGTAATTATTAGATTTTTACCGAGCTTACTGTTTTTCGAAAGAGATTTTTCTTTTTTGGAGATGTTGTTTCTATTAAGTGTGTCTTGCGCATTAGTGTGGCTTTCGTCTTGGATTTAAAATGTCTACTCTAGAAGATTTTAGTGAATGAGATTCTATTTTCTTTTCGTGAGATTCTGTTTTCTTTTCTTTTTCGTATCAGTGGCAACGTGTTAAGGTATTATTTTTAATACAAACTGGTTTTTGTAAAAAATATTTCAGCACTATAGCACATATATCCAAGGATTAATAGGTAAGAACTCTTTATTATGAACACTGTTCTAATAACAATAGGTAGGTAAACTTCTAAGAGTTACTAAACATGGTCTTGCCAAAGGTCTTCAAATAGGTACTAACTATAATAACTGAAACTTGTTGAAAAAGTGCTGTGATAATCACCTGTTTCCCGCTATCCTGATGTATAATTCTTAACAATTTCATTCTGTAGTCAACAAATTCATTCAGAAAAAAAAACATTAAGAAAAACGCGGCAAAAAATTAAAAAAAGAACGCCGAGCGAGTTATCGCGCGTCGACTTTATCTATGGAAATCTATGCGCGGCGCGAATGGAACCTACTTTTAATTAAAACTTTCTTATATCCTTCCGTATGCTGCTCCCCTTTTTATTTTTAGGTTAGAATGTTGTTGAGTATTCCTGACTCCTGCATTTATAACTGGAAATATAAATTGTGTACTTAATTGTCTTATTTTTATTTGCAGAATGTTACGAGAAACGGCTGACAATATGGAAGCGATTTAATTATACAACGTTTATTGTAGAGAGTTGTAAATATTCTATTATTCAATAAAAGTATATTTATATATTCTGTTTTGCTTTGCCTTATTGTACGTGCAATTTTGACCCATCTGATGAGACGATAAAGATTTCTTCAAACCAATGCATAGGTAATTCGAACTCAATCATATTTTTACGCAGCGATGATAAAATCATTGTTTGAATTCGCAAGAGCTCGTGTTTATGAGGCAGGAATAAATGCAAAGATACTCAATTACTGGCAACCCAACGTATTCAGAATGTAAAGCGGGGAAGACACCTGCGACACGCCGTATTAATGGCAACTTTGCAACTACGAGTAACACGGCTTTATTCTATTGTACTGGTTGTGATAGTTCCAGATGCACTCGCAACGTATTCGGAACGGTTATGCGGCCGCCACACACTCGTCGAGTGGCATGGGAAGTAGCGAGGAAAGGAGGCAGAGACATAGTGTGGCCACATTACTCGTCATGTCGCACGTCATGCTCCTCCTCCTGCCCATCGCTATGTTGTCAGTTTTTGTTTTTGTACGAGCATCGCGATTAAGGTCAGTCTAAGTACTTGTACGAGTATGTCGTTCTAGAATGTCTTCTATTGTAAGCCTAACTTCTAAGACTAAGTATTCAAGTGTCTACGTTTTGTTAACCATCTTAATGTTCATACAGACATGATACTCATGTATTTATCAGTACTTCCTAGTATGTAGACAGCACTTGTCAAGTAAAGGGAGACACACCTGCCCTCCTGGATTAGGGTGACACTTGCACGAGTTCGCGGATTCATTGTACTGCACTTGTTCTGTTACACGCGGTAGTAGGGTGGCGGCACCGGTTGGCAGCTATGCAGAGCATTTCCTTTAATGTATATACGATTATTATATCTATTTCGACAAATACAAGGAACTTGTAAATAATTTTGAATAAATCTAGTGTCCACAGTAGAATTCAGCTTGATTGTTTGCAAGCAGAGGAGACCTTGTTAGTAAATAGATATGCATTTCAATTCTCTAGATAGTATTAATGTTGAAACTACTCCAAGACGACATTTAATGAAACAATATTACATGGCAGACACACATAATATAGTAAGTGCTTCAGTATTCACTTAGAAGACGAGCATAGCTCGAAACATCATAATTTCATTACAACACACACTAGTTTACCAACTACGAAGGTATCTTAAAGTTCTTGATAATAATTGCATCGCAGTTACGTTGATACATGTTGAGGCAAAGTTTTGTGATAAACGACGTACTTAAGAGCAACTTAATAGGCACTGCAATTTAACTTATTATTTTGACCTTTTTCGTGTTACAAAAAACTTTATTTTAACGACACGTTATGAGTTTAAATTTTACGTGTCATTAAGTTTAACTTACAATTGAAAACAATTTATTATTTTGTGTTGTGTTTTTACCCATTACGTAATTTAGATCGTCATTCAAGAGAAAGTAATAACTACAAAATTACGTTGTTTTTGCTTACGGATCATTGAACGACTAACGCATTTTTATTAAACTGATCTTTCAAGCAACACCCTTCTTTTATTTCAAGACTTTCACACGTTTTTATGCAGAAATATTATACAAAATAGTTTGAATAGTAAGTTATTAATGCTTTATTATTATACTTTATTTTACACACAACTATAATACTGCGCATGATAGTATAAGTAATACACTGATTCAATTATTTAAAATAATACTCCATTGATATTAAAGAGCTAATCAGTAAGGAGTGTAGAAATTCATTCCAAAAGCGTATAGCACAAACAGTAAAGATGAACACTTGAGTGACCTGACAATAATTATTATTTTCATAAAAACTTAAACAGAAAAATATACTAGCCATCCAGTGTTGGTGTCGTCCACCCTTCCCCGCCTTTTTTTTTTTTTTTTTTTTTTTTTATTTATTCATGGTTTACCAACAGATGTTACAGCTATACATACACAAAAAAATATAACAACAGATCTTAGTTCTACTGCACACCCAATTACAGGTAAACACAACATGCGATTATTTTAGTTTACAAAGGACAGCAATTTATTGTACAATATTGGAGATATATCTATATAAACGAAGTGCCAGCTTGAAATTAGGCTTAAACTATAACTAAATTGATGCAACCTAACTTATTTGTTTATGTTTATGTTAGTATTGCGGATGAATGTTTCTAGTGTTTCTGTGTGGATATCATTGAGATCACTGTATTCATTAACTAATTTACACAGCCGTGGAATTGGGGAACTAGAACCTGACTTAGTTCGACGGAAGGGTGGGACTAGAGGAGTGATCGGCTTTCGTGGTTGTCTACGTGGGACTCGAAAATAGAATTTGCTTAGGAGTTTCGGACAGTCAGTTTTATTCCTGAGTAGCTTGTAGACAAACCTTAGGTCCAGGATATCTCTCCGTTTCTCAAGAGACGTCACTTTGAAAAGGCCCAGCTTATAGCTATATGGTTTCCTTTTGATTTTTTTCCCTACTGAGAATCCGAGGTAGTTTAAAAATCTTTTTTGCACTCGCTCTATCCTGAGGCAATGAACAGCGTAATGAGGCCGCCAGGCAGTGCTACAGTATTCCAGAACACTGCGAACCAAAGTGCAGTATAGCAATATTTTCGTTTCAGATTTTTGAAATAGTTTGCTGTTACGAATCACAAATCCCAATGCACGTAACCCTCTTTTTATAATACTATCTACATGTGGTACAAATGTCAGCTTATTGTCTAAAGTGACACCCAGATCTTTTATACAGTTGACTTCTGCTAGCGGGGTTTGATTTATATTGTAAATTGTATCTATGTTTCGCAGTTTCCGGCTAAATTTTATGTGTACACACTTTGCGCAATTCAACAGCATTTGGTTTCGGGCACACCATTCAGATAGTCTATCCAAATCATGTTGCATCAAGTCAGCGTCCCGAGGTGATGTCACTATCTTTACAATTTTCATATCATCAGCAAACAGAAATGGAATAGCATTATCGAAGCATGTAATGATGTCATTAATGAATATTATGAACAGAATAGGACCTAAATGCGAACCTTGTGGGACTTCTGATGCGATAGCGTAACAGGCTGAACGGAAACCGTTAACAACAACATAAAACTCTCGTTCGCACAAGTAAGTTTTGAACCAATTAAGAAGTGCTCCGTGGACACCATACATTGAAAGCTTGTCTCCTAGAATTTTGTGGGGAACCCTATCGAATGCCTTGCTAAAGTCCGTGTACACAGCGTCTACCTGAGCACCCGTGTCCATCGCTGCAGACAATGTCTCTATGAAAGATACAAGATTTGTACATGTCGACCTAGCTTTAACAAACCCGTGCTGGTCTTCACAAATGAATTTTTTGAAGTAACGCTGTATGTACGGACAGATCAAGGATTCTAAGACCTTGCCAAAGATGGACAGGATGGAAATTGGTCTATAATTGCTAACTGCACGATTATCACCACTCTTAAACACCGGCACCACTTTTGCAAGTTTCCATACCTTCGGAAATTGTCCTGAGCTAAGAGATTCATTAAATATTGCCGTCAACGGAACTACAAGACTTTGCGCACAATTTACTATAAATTTTGGAGATATTCCATCGGGACCAGCACCTTTGGATGTATCCAGCTGACTAAGCTTTTTGAGTACCTCCTCGTGGCCTACTTCTATGGTTGAAAAAGTGTCATGAGTAATAACCTGATGTGTATAAAATGATTGGTTAACGTTGTCTGGCGGCGTGTTGCTATAAACCTCTGCGTATGCGCTTGCAAATAAGTCGCAAATTTTAGTGCCATCAGACGATTCAGTTGATCCGTTAGTCATGACAGCAGGGTAGTTACTCTCGCGAGCACGTTTATTTTTTATGTACGTCCAAAAGTATTTTGGATTTATGTTTATGGCTTTTTCCACTTTATCTAAGTATGATTTGTAACATTCTTTAGACAGCGAATCACAACGTTTAGCTAATAATTTGAATGATAAAGCGTCTAGTGGATTATGATATTTTTTAAATCTTATTCTGATGGTATTCTTTTCTTTCAGCATTTTTATTAATTTTGCACTAAACCAAGCGGGGTACTTATTATTTTTTCTGCGAATTAAGGGGACGTAAGTTTTTATGGTGGCTTCCAGTACATTATAAAAAATGTTTGCCATGTCATCAACAGTCGCACAGTCATCAAACAGTTCATCCCAATTTATACTTTTTAAATGCTCGTTTATAGGTGCGTAGTCAGTCTTATACCAGTCTCTCTGTTCGTTATTCTTGTTAGGTTCAAGTTTCACTGTGTTGATGGTTGATAACTCTACTTCTAAAGGAGGGTGATGACGGTCTATCGGACTTAACGGTCCAGTTTCTTGTACATAGCAAGAGGGGACATTTGTTAGTACAAGATCGAGGATTTTGCCACTGTCATTGGTGACGTAGTTACATTGCTGGAAGTTGTTAACAGCGACAAAATCGGTCAGCACATCGCCAAGAGCAGATGTATTGCTTACTGCAATGGAATTATTGACTGCAACCCAGTTAATATTAGCAACATTGAAATCACCAATGACACAGGCATAAGCATCAGATTTATCTAAATAATTATTACAATTTGCCACGAAGTAATCAAGTTTTGATTTGCTGACGGGTGGAGGAAGATAAACTGCACATATATCCAGTCGGCGTGCTGTATTGCGAGAGCCAATGTCTAAATCGACAGATACCCAAATATCCTCACAATTGCTCTCTCTGCATGATAGTCTTTGAGAATGAATTTTTTTGGATACGGCAATCAATACTCCCCCACCCTCCCTTTTACTATTATAACTAGCAGTCTCTCTATCTCTCCTATATACAATGTATCTGTCGTCAAATATTTCACTACTGTACAGTTCACTATTGAGCCAAGTTTCCGTTAGTACTATGATGTCATAATTAGTTATGCTTACAGAGGTCATAAAATTGTGTGTTTTACTACGCAACCCTCTAACATTTTGGTATATTATATTAAGCATTGAAAATGACTTAAACTAACAAACTTGCAACAAGTTAATAAAAAGAAACACAAAGTAACATCTACTCGAGCTTTTCCAGGCAAGATTTATCCTTGATGACCTTATAATCTGAGGTGGCGTCTTTACGCATTAGAATTCGTCCGCCTCTCACCCACACAAACATATATCCGAGGGCCTTGGCCTTGGCTCTTGCAGCGGCGTGGAGAGCTTTGTTTGATGGCGAAAGGTGTTCCATGACAAAAATTGGTTTCGTCTCCCCCCCTATTCCTAAGTGAGATGAGTTCAACCTGTCCGTTCCGTTCTTCTTGTTGTAGTCAATTGCAGCTGCTAAGTAACCATCGCGGGCTCTGGGGGAACAAAATTGAACTACAATAGATCTAGGACGGTCAGAGTCACGGTTCAATTTTGCAACTCGGGTGCAATGCAGTATTTGATTCTCCTCCACTCTGCAGCCAATGACAGAGCCAAGCTGTTTAGTTACAGACACCAAGTTTTCCGATTTAAACTCCGGTACGCACTGTATCTCAATATTACTACTCCTAGCATGTTGTTCTATTTGATTCAGGCGGTATGTTAAATCAGAGATAGTACCTTTCATATTCTCATTCTGTGTTTCTAAACTCTTTACTAAATCTGAAGATGTCTTAAGCTCTTTCTTAATATCATCGTAGTCGTTACCGATGAATGCCATAGACTCTCTCACGCTTTGTATTTCATCCTTGATAGTCTTTAATTCCGAAGTTATTAAGGAGTTAATAGTGCTTCTTAATTCCGCAAGCATTTCGGCTCTTTCGGCTCTCAAAACTTCACTGACAATAGTGCGTATATCTTCCGTGGTTGCTAGGCTGGAACTTTCGGATGGTGGTGAGGAAAGGGCCTGTCGTTTCTTTGAACGGGACTTGACATTGTCGGCAGAAACAGCACACCACGCAGGAGTTTTCACCGCAGATCTACACGAAGAACAACGCCAGTTTGGAGCCAAGTAATCAGTCGGCTCTGCTTGTTTTTGAGTCGACTGCAGACAAGTGAGATGAAATAATTTTTTACATTGGCAGCAAGTAGCGTATTCCTCCTCTTTGTCCTCTTCACAACAGCTCCACTCAACAGACATGATATGGTTTTGTAAAGTAGTTGTAAATATTTAGAGGAGCGAAAAAAAGAGTGAAAAAATATATATAACTGATTTGATTCTCTTCTCCAAACGTTTATCGCAATAACTTAACTTCTCAAGATGCAGCACTCCGATCAACAATAATTTCAAAATCACAAAAAGAGACTCGGGCGCGAGTGTGATTCGAACTCGGTACTCGCAGTTCCTAAGTCGAAGCCTCACGCCGCTCAGTCAAATCGCTTAGGATTTTGAGTGCGAATTAGGCCACTTTATGATCGACACTAAAGTAGGTGATTAGCGATCCAATGACCTTACAATTGTTTGTCAATGTCAACACTGGTACTGATTTTGATGGACACCGGTTATTTTATACATTTGTTTTGCTTATTGTGAGTCAGTTAATGAACACTTCACTTAGAAAGTAACTTCAAATTGTTAAGCACTGTTTTAGACACACGCTGGTTTAAGTCTTATAGCAATTAGTACACTTTTTGCAATTGTTTCCGATTAAAAACGGTGACAACAAAGAAACACGTCCTTTTGCAACAACTACCTCCAAGCCTTGTAGGAAAGTTGTCGGCTTTCCACACAATATAATTCTGCAGAGCTCCCAATTGTGTAAGCAGCCCGGCCATATTGATACAGTGAATAAATTCCACACAAGCACACACAATAAGTATGTCGAACCAGTACTCTGTGCATTGCAGTTCGCAACTAGCTCTCTGTTCTTTGTTCGGCAAATAAATTAACTTTATGTTTTTACTTCTGGAGAGCGGTTTACAATTGTTGTTTGTGTAATGAAGTTTAAAGGACTGGAAAGGGAAATAAGATGCAGAGGTTTAATAATTATGTGTAAAGGAAAACGTCGCATGCTTTGAAAATATACAGAAAGTGCACTAGGCTAAAACTTAATAAACTAGCGATGGCCTGCATTTAAAGACAATAGTTTATTTTGACTAAGATCAACTTTCATTTTGATAAAATTTTGATACTACACTCTGTTTTGTGTAGTCGTCGCTACACGCGGTTGTTTCTCATTGTTTGGCGTAATATACGATATTTATTTCTTATCTATAAAAAGTGATATTTATCAAAAGTAGTATATAAAAATTATTTCGATTTCAGACTAAAAACAAAATAAACCGAGTACTCATCATCGAACGATGCTTTGGATTATCGAGGTCCTATTGAAGCCATGACTTTTGAAAAGCGTACCCAAAAGTTCTCGCAAACCTGTAAAATAATATCGTTTTTTTAAACTGCCGTTCTCTCTGCATGTCACAAGTGGAGTGAAAAACTACTAGCAATAATGTTTGTTTTTATAAAATGGCAACACAGATGGTTCAACATACATCGTTTTAACTGCGATGTCCAGACGTTTGTTAGTTTATGAGGTTGTTGACCGTGACACATGACCACTACGGCTGTAAGCCTGAAAGACACAATTATAGTAAAAAAGTTTTACATTAACTCTGGCTACAAATTTTAGTGAAATAGGGCTTGAAGTAACACGGAGTATTAAGTGGTAACTGTATCACGTTACACAATGAACTCGCAAACAAAGCACCAGTACTAATTACATCTAAAGGTCAAAGAATAAATAATTAACATGCCTGCTGAGTTCGTCGATCATCCCAATACGTTACTACTAATAATCAAGTAGTCTTCTAGACTCAATAAAGTTGCCAAATGCTAGGCTTATATTCGTGAATGATGCCAGAAATAAACCGAACAAGATTTGGTTGGGGATTTAGTTCAAAACCTGACAGATTTCTATCGAGATTTATCCTTCAGCATTGTTTTAAGGCTTTCTCATAATTAATCTTCAATCAAATCGCGAGGAAATTGCTTTAAAGGTACCCAAATCCACAAACTAATTCAATGAACTCGCGAATTCACAATCCATCTTCGGAATTCTAGCCGTACTTTTCTATAAAGTCGTCAGTGTCACTAAAGATAAAGTCTCGCGCAAACCGCGGCACTTGAAGCGATGGGAGTGGTCTACTCCGGTCCCGCCATGCCCGGGACAAAGTTCCCGGCGTCGCTAAATCAAGTGTCTTGGCGCAAACCGCGGCGGTCACATTTCGCGTAATCACGCCACCTAATTATGTAAGTTTGGTCTCAAGTTGGTGAGTGACGGTGGGTGCCCCGTGTGTGGTACGCTTACCTGCTGCTCACTGTTTAAACGTTTTTGGAATTGTTTCGTGTATTTTACCTTTAATTATGCTACACAACACAACATCACGTTTGGAAGGATCACGTCACGTCACGTCACGTTTGGATCTTTGAAAGGTGAAGCAAAGATGTACTCGAACTTGTACAACGGCAATTATGCCCTCATATTACTTGGGTCTAAACCCAAGTAATATGAGGGCAAGCCTATTATCATCAACTGGGCACAAACCCGGACTCCTGGTTGCTACTGAGAAATTATTTATAATGTACTAGCTGATGCCTGCAGCTTCGCCCGCGTGGCTGTAAAAAAAAAAAATTGTAAACTGAAACCTTTCTCGATAACGTCTTTATCCATCGGTGAAAACAGCATGAAAGTCCAGACAGACGCCGACGACGACAAAGGACTTCATTTTATGTGTAGTGAAATCACAACAACATTTTCCTCGTTATTAACGAATCAAATCCAATATTTCATGCTCCTCAGTCGTGCATGCGACCATTATACCCAACAGCCAGATCTGCATTATGTTGACGATAACACAATATTGCTGCTTTCTCGGAAACGTCTTCTCCATCAACCACTCAAAATAAGCAGTATCGGGGAACACAAACTAATAATCTAATATTAAGGTAAAAATAGTCTAAAATAACCAAGAATTATTTTAGGAAACACACTAATATTATACAGAATGCTGATGATGTAAATGACTATTGCCAGATTTAAGTAGGCATTAAGCATATTAACTAGTGATTTGTGAAATCGTTCAAAGTGGAATTAGGCTCAGGTTCATAGTGTTGGGGAAATGAGCAGTAATTTGAGCTAGATTAAGATCTATGAGTGGGTGGCTCGTGGCTCGTGATGTTCCTTTACAATTTGGATGTGAGCACCGACAGCTATTCTAGAATTATATTCAAGTCTAAATTATTGTTGTAATGATGGATGGCTGATAGATAAGCCAGGACGTAGGCCCACGGCCATACTTCATGAAATATATACCTGCGTGTAGGTCAGAAATTAGCATGAAAACAAACAACCTAACCAACCCAGTCTTTTATCAGTTCTAGGTCAATAGTATTAAACGCCTAGACCAAATGAAGTTCTATCAGCGATACTGATAATAAAGAATAAAAAATATGATGTGAATGAAGTCATAATTAAGCTCGTCATTAAAACTCTTTAAAAGCAATTGCTCCTTTGCTTGGCTCTCGCATCTTTTAAAGTTTGTATCCAAATATTTTTTTTTTTTTGCAAAAAACAAAACCGTTTAAAATGCCAAGTTAATTAAATAAAGGTCAATCAGTACACTACACTAATTAAGTTTGGGGTCACAGGTCAGGACGAACAATAGGACCGTTTGTTGCCAATGTAAGGTTAAGGACACAACCATGTTACCTGCCAAACTTCATTATGAAGCACTATTTGTAAAACTTTTCAAATTCTTATACAATATTTTTTGTTTGAGTGACGCTTGAGAATATTATTACAGTAGTAAAATTGTTTTTTTGCATATTGTGTCTATTTAAAAAAAAAAAAAATAAATAAATACAAAAGTTAAATCATATGCGCAGAATTTTACGCGACCAACGAAAGAACAAACACAAAAGAAATAAAAAGTTGGAAATAAAAAAAAGTAGTTAAAAAACTAAAATACCGAAAAGAATGGACCCCGCCTGCTTCCAAGTTTTGTTTAATTTAAAATGTGCTTGTTTTTTGCTTTTCAGTTTTTTCAGTTGGGTTTTTAGTTTTTTAACTACTTTTTTATATCATATTAATTTTCACAATAGGGTTTTTTTTTTCAATTATTAAACAATTTCTCAGCACATCGTCATTCTACCCTGTTAGACGTCTCCTCGTTCATATCATTCCTCACACAATCCATCCATCTTTGGCATTCCTTTCCCTCTCCATTCATCAATATTTACATGAACCTAAAAGCATTTATTTTAAATTATATAAAAAATCGCATTCCCAGGTACTTACTTTATTTGTCAACGAGTTCGATTAGTTAGAAAGTTTAAACTAAATAACTCATTTATCTATTTAAAACTTCAACAAAAAACTCCATGCAAACTTTATTTTGATTGGGCCTATTATCATTAATATTCATCAACAACATTCACTTTCATTAATAAAAAAAACTTAAACGAAATGCTATTCCTATCAAGACAGACAAACTGTACACTACAACAGACATCAAAGTCGTGAGACCGCAGCGGTTGGCCTAGGCCTGCAAGACAAACTCCCTGATGCCCGAGATAGGGCGCTAATGTCTGTTTGTGCCAAGTTTGTGCACCACTCACCCTCGTACTGTCGCCTTGTCGCCAGATTGTTGCGGTCGTGGAGACTGTCCTGTGTTGCCGAGATTCTTTATCGAGATGATAAAACTTTTTGTTGTATGGCACTTGTTAAAGAGAACGGTTAACCGCTCTTGATTTTTGCTGGGCAAAGTGTATTTATTGACGTTTTTTGTGGATGTAACAAACAAAAAAATTTTTTAGACTATTACGCTTTTATGTTTAGGCATCCCATTTGTTTAATGTTGAATTCTTTACCTGTTTCTATAATTTCTGCTGTAAGACCGCTAAAATATCCCTTATTCTCTAGTGAAATAATAAGACCAATAGTTAGAACTGCCTTGTCTACTGAATCTATTTGAATAACCCATTTTCAGAAACTGGTGACGAGGTAAGACGGCGCGTATAATGTGGAGGACAATATTCTGTGGCGCAGCCAGAAAGCCTTGGCCTATGGCCAGCAGAGAACTGGAACTGGAATAGGCTGATTGATTTTTATGTTCAGAAACCTGAAAACTGTAATGTTTTAACTAGGCATTCATCCAAACAATGAAACAGCTAAGAGCTGTGTAGCTGTGTCACAAACTAAGAGCTGTGTAGCTGTGTCACAAACTATGATCCTCCTGCATAAAAACGTGTAGCCGAAGTAAGTCTACTAACCTACGCTATCCAAAATAAATCACTTCATTATTATAATACAAAGTCTTCTGCCGCGCCTGTCTGTCTGTTCGCGATAAACCCCAACACTACTGCGCCGATTTTCATACTGTTTTCACTTTTTAGATGATGATTTTAGAGAAAGGTTTTAGTATATAATTTGTCAAGTGTTTGTTATCCACGCGGGCGAAGCCGCGGGCTGAGCTAGCATTCTATAAATGTCCCAAAATTGTCCCTCCACGTTTTGGCAACAGCATCAGATAGTTTTTGTCCCGCCTCGTCCACCCGGCGAGGCGCTGCGGGTCCAGGCAGGTCGGATCATCATTGTTTAGCCTCCGTTCATTTATCAGCGTCCGTTTTTATGGTTATGGTTTAACTACTATTTACATTTTGTGTGACCAGTGTGCGGTGGAAGTAATATGTTTGGCAGGGGTTAAAAACAAAGTTAATGTTTATCCGGGGGGGATGCTCTAAAGAGAAACTTAGTAAAATTCGAATTTTCTTGAAAAGTTTACTGTCAAAATTAATGTATTTACAGCTAGATATAGGTAGAGGTATAACCCAAAAAATACACAATTGTTTCGTTTGGTCAGAATCATAAAATCAAAATCAATCAAAACTCATTTATTCAAACTAGGCTGATAATCAGCACTTTTCGAACGTCAAAATTTACTTTACTTTACTTATTTACAAGAGACAGTCCCCCAAAACGCCCCCCCTTCGACACTTCCTAGTGTTTTTGCTGGAAAGAAGAAGTGGCGGAACAAACTCCCCAGCACACATCTGTCTGTTAGGTTGGTTAGAAGAACCAGACTCGATACAATAGTAAGGCAAGTATAAAAAAGTATATAATAATAATAAAAAAAGACATATCATATCAGTAAACTAATCTTGGAGAAAGAACATAAATAAATAACAAACATTGTCTTGTGTTCAACTCAGCGACCAACTGTTCTTATCATTTAAGTAGTCGTTAATAGAATAGTGCGCTTTTAAACAAAGATTAGATTTTACTTTGGCTTTAAACGCATTAAATGGCAAGTCTAGAAAAGAAGATGGCAGTTTGTTATAAAATGTTATACCAAGCCCGACGAATGAATTATGAACTTTGTGAAGCCGGTGAAAAGGAGCGCGTAGTTTATGCTTATTTCTAGTGTTAAAGTTGTGAATATCACTGTTTTTAGTGTACAGGTGGATATTTTGTTTAATATATAAAATGTTGGCAAAGATGAACTGAGAAGCAACAGTGAGGATACCAATCTCCTTAAAAAATCTCTAAGAGAAACTCGGGCATATTCATCATCATCATATTTTGTAATATGTAAGTTTAACTGAATAATATAGCTTTCCTTGCCTCTAACTTCGGGCGCAAGTCTTCCACACGTTTACAGGTACAATTACAGCTCGGAAAGTTCATTCCGACATATAACACACAAAGGGATTCGTTTTCATTACTCTGCCTATGCTCCGATGGCTCAAGCGCATACTCCTCGTAATTCAATATAACAAGCGGATCTTCATCCCTTGAAGAAAATAAAACAAATATACCGTGACACGTGGCAGAACCAGGAACTGAAGTCAAACGTATTGAATTAACGTTTATCGTTGCTCAAAAACGCCTCTATGGGGTGTAAAGATAAATTGGTCGTGTTCTCAAGGTTGTATCGGCAGGTAAATGTATCTTATTGGTATATATTTGAAGGCACTTCGTTATTTGGCATCGTAACAAAATAAATATATTGGGTATTAGGTAAGTACAGCTAGGTACCTTGAGCTGAACTTAAGTGGTATTTAAACCTTTAAAACCTGGCATCATCGGGTCAAGTATCGGGTATTATCATAGTAGTAGATAGCAATTTGAAAAGAAAGCCTTCAAAAGAATTACCTCTGCCCTAGACCGCAAAGTGAATTAGGAGAAACACGGATGGGTTTTTAGTCAGCAAGTGTCTGACACTCCCCTCTGTTCCAAGCAAAGCAGGGGGAGTCATTTGATGATCATTTAAAAAAGGTAGCACCTGAATGCAGTTAACGCGCTGATCGCGATCAGTTTAGATACGATAAGCTTATTACGCTAGACCAGCTAGCTGGAGCATTGTCACTAATTACGGCCTACTGCTCCATCACATTGACTTGTGAAGAGGAAAGTCAAGATGCAAAAACTATTATCTCAGATAGTGTGAAACTTTTACTCTATATATCATAATAACTTTTACTCATACAAGCAAAAGTAAATGCTATCATTATAGTATCATGACCAGTTTATCATTAAAACGACCTAGCTACAAGAATTAATCAACTTTTTGCAATAAGGCTAATATGTTCATCATTATTAACTCTCCCGAGCAAATGAATAGAGAACTCGAGACAATAATTATATTTATTGGAATTTTATTAATTTCGTCTAAGTTGTAATTATTCTTTTGGGCCAAGAACATAAAAAGTAATCAGTCTCAGAAAAAGAAATTATTGAGTAAAATCGACGTCGATTTATTTATTGGCAAACTCCCTAGGTACTCCAAGGCACGATTTTATTATATTAAAACATAATTATCTTTGAAAAGGTCTAATAGGCAATTGGACTAAGTTCTTTGATTTGGTAATTTATGAAAAATTCTGTTATCAGGCATAAAGCTGTTTTCTTGACAGTTATACTTTCATCACTGATCACCGTCCCACTGCATGGCACAATCCTCTCGTAAATTCATCAGCAGTTGCCCGTATTATAGCCCACAGCCTCATGACAGAGACAAAAAACCTTACCCGCTGGACCATCACTACTTTGTCGTCATTAATCACACCTTAAATACCAAAAATAATACAATACATACACCAACCTAACATTACGCCTGTAATCCCCGAAAGATTAAACTTTGAGAGATGTACCTACGCATTATGCGGCCGCCACACTATGCTCCTCGCGCTGCTCATAGCTATGCTCAGCGCGATGTTGCCCGCTCTGCCCAAACTGCTCTACTCGCGCAATTAATCGCGACGCTCCTACAAAAACAAAAACCGACAACGAGGGAGCGACGGGCAGGACGAGGAGCATGACGTGCGGCATGACGAGTAAAGTGGCCTCACTGTCTCTGCCTCCTTTCCTCGCTACTCCCTATGCCACTCGTGGAGTGTGTGGCGGCCGCATTACACACCTGTTTACCCACATTTCAACACTTATGTTTAAATTCCGTGTAATAGGGGGTGAGTCTGTTGCCAATAGCTGGCCACTAATCCAGAATCTATGGTTACCAGGACCTCATGCATAGCACCCACTGCTTGTAACTACTACACCAACGAACCAGTGTTACATAATATCGTAAAACACTTGCATCAACAAAAAACAAAATATAATTCCTATTCTCCCCAACCACTTTTCCCAGGGCTGTTCATTTCTCCCCGACTTCATATAATACGTAAAGAACGTACGTTTTAGAAGGCACTCATGTAGCTGCAACTTTTATTATTCATTAGAAGCAATAGCTTCGGTAATAAGACTGTTTCTATTCGCGCCACGGATACCGGTGTTGCTAGAACCAGTTTTGGTCCCTTCGAATGGGGTAAATGGTGTATTAGGGCGAGTTTTGGGACCTCAAATGTATTCGGTTTTCGGCGGACGTGAAAGGGCACTTGGCTTGCAATTTGAGTTTAGAATATGATGGTGTTTGGGTGATAGCAGATGTCTTTATTGTAATTTTTGACTGACAATTTGGCTTTCTACGCCGTACAAAGCATTAAAGCAATGCTTCTTACTAAAGGATAGAAGTATATAGTTTATTAGCTCAGTGTACATTTTATACGATAGCTATGCAGTGTCTAAGTTGGACTCATAATAATATTATAACGTATGAAGTAAAGATTACTTAGGCTGGCGTCCGAAAATCATTAGGCTTTTATCGCTTCTCCTCTCTACGTATACTTCACTATCACCTGGCTACTACAAAGTTACACAATTCCATCTTAGTAAAATCATCACTTTAATACCAACAAAGTAAGGCAACACAAAGTGTTTCCTCTGGCAACCCAACGGGCCTTATCACGATGTTTTAACGGCGTCCGAACGAAGAATGGGATCGCTATTGTAATTTGTTGGTGTTTTACCGTTTTATGGCCCCTGCTTTATTCATGGGGATGTTATGGGCTCCCGGCGATCGCTTCGTTAACTATGTATCGCGGACGGGGTTGCTAGAGGTAAAAAAATGTATGGAGAGCTTTATGGGAGTTTTTGGAGAATGTGTTAGAGAGTGATGATCCTAAAAAGTTTATGTTGGGAGACGTAGAATTGGTATAAATTAATTCGCTTGTAATCAGTTCTGGCAATATAGTATGTCTTAATATTTAATTCAAATGCAGGTACTTTGCTACTGTCTAAATATCAAAATTTTCGAGAGAGTTCTGCTCAAATCAAAATCAAATCACTTTTTCATCTGCGAACATGGGTAATTTAACTTTGTGCTATCTAATTTCAAGCTTTTGTTGATATTATGATGTTGTTACTTCCTCAATTAGTTAACTAAGTACTTACTCAATTTATTTAATACACCATCTATTTATACAGTTATGTGTAACATATGGGCTGCAGGTTGTTCGAAATAGATACCGTGGCCCCGAAACACAAAGCGCTAAGAAGGAACATGAGTGGTTTTAAGTATGTAGAAGTCTGACACTTTATTCCGCTTTGCCCAGAGCAGAGGATTCATTTGATGATCACCCAACCACCAAATAAAAAGGATTAGGATATGTAAAATACCTACTAACTTTTTTATAATTTTAAGGTGTCTTACAGTGTGAAACGACTTCCATTTGCATGTCAGTCCCCATGAAGTCATCGTAGGGGTTTAAACTACCCTCCAAGGCGTAGTATTACCCCCGAACCAACTTCATGCAACCGGAGAGGGGATGAAGGTCATATAAACTATACTACGAGTACACAACAATTTTATAAACTTTGTTACAAGTTCCGAAGACGGATAGGTCAGCTTGCTAATTGAAGTTTCTTACGTCGGTAGTTCTTCTCGAAAGTTCGAGTTAAATGTTTAAGAAGCGTACTCGTTGGTGCTTACGAGGAGAAGTTCAAGCATTTTTTTTGAGTTAAGTTAGTGATGGTGAGCCTGATGTGAGTTAGTAACTTCGCCCTATGACTAGGTGTGTGCGTCTTACGTGTTTGTCTTTTCGCACTCCACGAGTGTTTTTGTATCTACATATAAGAAAGCACAGAATCACCATCTTCAAGCCCTTGTCCCATGTTACTAGGGGCAGCGCAACATGATTTTTACGGTTCCGTAGTGGAATGGCAAAAAACGGAACCCTTATAGATTCATGTTTATCTGTCCGTCTGTCCGTCCGTATGTCACAGCCAATTTTATTAATTATATAATTAAGACAACACAATTGAAACTTGTTACGTAGATGTATTCTGTAAACCGCTTTACGCTTTTTTTTCATCAAACTTATACATGTCGGGTGTCTATAGACAGGTCTTTAAAAATTACATTTAGTTTTCTAAAACCAATTTTTCTGTCAATCGTTTGAAAGATATACACTCCTAAAGTGGAAAAATGTGTGCCCCCCCCCCCTCTACCTTTTAAACTAAGAGAGAGAAAAATCTAAAATAAAAATTTGCTGTAGATAGCAATAAAATTTTTCAACCAAAATTGGTTTGAACAATGTTTATTAAAACGTTTTTGAGATAATTATAGGACATTTAGAAAACCGCATTTACAACTTTGTCATTCATATATGCACTCTGAAAAACAAACTTATCTCAATATATGTTTTGCTGTTGCTGCTTTAAGAAGAAATCATACAAATTAAAGAGGGGTACCGTACCATATCGTTGTAGGGAACCCCCCTACAACGATATAGTACGGTACCCTTCATGTGCAAGTCCGACTTGCACTTGGCCAGTCTTCTATACTCCTCTGTCAACCATCACGCTTTCATTTACTCTTTTTTTTATAATTATCATTCTTCACACAATTTAACCATTGTGTCTTACGCTCAAAAAACACAACACAGAATACTGAAAAAAAATCAATTTCAAAAGATATGTGAACATAATAATTATCACGGCTGTATCAATCGGTATTTAGACAGGAATTTGTGTTTCAACCACATTACGCCAATTATAATAATTATAAATGCCATTCAATATGACGCAGACATTTGCTAATAACAGAACGAACACAAATATAGAAAATCCTACTTAAATTCGAAATCGGATTAATTCTGATCGTTTGCTATTTACTAATAAACCAGTAATATTTTGCAATTTCACTTTCGTATAATTAAATAGATATAATATAAGCAAAACGTGCTACTATTGGAAACAGACTGTCCATTTCATTCTGTAAGTTAATTTCGCTCGGGAGCCGAGCATTTCTCGAGCTCACCTTTTGACCTCAAGGGCATAATGTCCCTAAGGTGGGCAACATTGCCGATAAAATGTAAGTAGCTGTTCTGTTAACATGTGTGTTTAACTGTACTAGTTGTTGTGCAGCTAGGGAGAATGAATAAGATTATACAAGTTTTGGTCTTTTAATCTGGTTACTTAATAGTTTGGGAGTTTTATTATTGCTTGGCTCAGGGCAGATTTACGTTTGCAGGCTGTTTGTAGGCTGTTCTTTTATTTTTGATATAATGTTGTACGAAACTCTATAATTGCATGATTTATTTAACGAAATAGTGCAATTATTTGACAGGAATCTAATCCCCCACCCAGTAACAATAAATCTAATTGTTCAACTACTGCACTGGAACAGTAAATCAGTTAGTTTGTGCCTACATTTCAGTCAAATTCATCACATCAAAGAAATATTACTTTAGGGAAATATTCAAAGTTATGCAAGAAAGAATGACTGAGGGTTAAAACTAGTTGTGTCTATAAAATCATGTTAATAAGCCCTGACGGGTTAAGTCGTAAGAAAGTTATGTAAAGGAACAAACCCAACATTTTCTTGTGCCACTTTATGAAAGTATTCTTAAAAGTGCTTATTTTATTTGTCTCAACTTTTCTGGCTGTACCTACTTTCAAAGCTGACTTTCTTCTTTCATTAAAATTCTAGTATATTTTTGGTCCTTTCTAATTTTAGAGTATTTGAACTTCATGATAAATACAAGTTTGTTGGTGGAAACTCTTTGATGGAAATGTAGGTCTTCCCAATCACTGTTTCAATTGTATATATGGTTCAGCTTGCACGGTTGTTTGTACCTATGATCCCATCTCTATTGTTTGAAATAAGTTTAACGTTTTAGAAAAAGACTTCTTCAGGCTATGTTACATGACACCGCTCGTCCGCGCGGTCATACGGTGTACGTGCGGACAACTATTGCTACTGAACGTGCGGGGATCGAACCCGCGACACGCGGCGCAGCAGTCCACTGCCAGCCCACTGCGCCAACCGTGTCGTGCCGTGTCGTGTGTGTGTATTTAGGCACAGTAGTGTTGTTTCACATACAAAGTTATCATTAGTGCTTATATGTAAACTATAAATAAAATATATTTAAGAGTTACAAGTAGTGGTAATTTTAACTTCACGTTTGTATAGCGAAACAAACAAACACAACACAAAAAAGACAAAGCAAATAGAAAACCTTGTATAAGACTGGAAACAATTTTCTCTTTAGACAATGGCGACTTACAAAATAATTCTCAGACCAAATATTCATGCCCAGCGTCTCACCCAATCGCAGCCTCCCTGGTACATTCGGACGAACGATTTCTAAAAGTTCTCAAGTGCATCCACGCTGTATGTAAGCGGTGATAAATGAAATAATTTTATTTCTCCACGAGTTTCAGGTCTTACAAGTGATTTATAGTTGGCCCGGGCCTCGAACCTGCTCACGGGGATTACGTACCGGAACTGAGGGGAACGAACCGGGAGGAGGGAGGAGGGGAGAGGGGGTGTACTAAAACTGTTTCGATTTGTGGATGCTGCACGTACTTTTTAGGTTTTTAGAGTTTAAATGCGGTTTTGAACTTAGTGTGCGTTAGTAAAGAGTAGTTAATAATTTATGGTTTTGTTAGAGTAGTAATAAGGTTTTGTTAAAAGCAAAACCTTGTTGAAGATTTGGGGTGCTTGTTTTACGAATTTGAAAAATTTACACAGATAATTAATTATGGGGGCTGCCTCGTTGGTCTAGAGGTCGCAAGAAATACTACTGAGCATGAGGTCCTGGGGGTTCGATTCCCGGGTCAGGCAAACTGTTATTGGGTTACTCCATCTGAGGTTTCTCAGAAATAGTCTCGGCGTCTGGATTGGCGCCCAGTTAGTAGCTATAGACTCACTCCCTTTTACGTGAGGCTTCAAGCACAGCTGGTAAAATGTGGCTGTACTATGCACTTCTGCCTAATCCCTCGAGAATTACAGGTATGAGGACAGCCTCACGTCTGTAATCCAGTTAGTTTATATTAAAATTTGGAAAAATAAACTAGTAAAGGATCTTGACGATACTCACACAAAGACATAAAGCAATATCCTACATTTTTTGTTAGTAGAAGAGAAATACCTAGGAAAACCGATCTATGCACATAATGTAACTTGTACATACGTGTACTCACATTATAAAGTCAAGAAGTCTGAAAGTGGTGCCGTTGAATGAAAAGCTATGTGGAAATCGATTGGCGTGGTATGGACATGTAATGCTAAGGAATGAAGAAAGTGTTGTGAGGAAAATGTTGAGTTTGAATGTAGATGGGTATAAGAGTAGAGGAAGACCAAAGAAACCACGGATGGACTGTCTGAAGGATGATATGGCTAGGAAGGAGGTGACTACTGACATGACGAGAAATAGAGAAGTGTGGAAGAAAAAGACATGTTGTGCCGACCCCAAATAAATTGGGATAAGGGCAGGAGAATGATGATGATCATTATAAAGACATCATCCATGGAAAACATCCGAAGGGTCAGATACATCTATTTATAGACAAGGAAAGGTTGAAACGATAAAATGTTCCCATCAATATTGAAACATCGTTATTTATATCTATTTTTGGAGATAAATTCATTGGAAAAATTCTCAACGAAAAACTCAAGATGCTTGAAATAAAAGACAAGATTGCGCTCAAAATATAAATACTTGAAATGGATGAGTTTTTTGTTATAAAGACAGAATATTTGGAAGCAAAATGTATGTGTGTAGAGAGGCTTTATATTGTACACAATTATAGCAAGTCTATCAACACTAATTACTGTTGAGTGATTCTCAGAAAAACCTCATCCAGCCTTCAAAGAAAATTACATACTTCTGTTATTGTTCAGTCTAAGGCGTCGTATCACCTCTTATGTCTCTATAACAATTCAATTTAAAGACGTTTTCGAGGTCTCGTCTCGCCGTTTATTAATTAAAGCTTATAACAGACCTGTTTGATCTCCCGCCCATGGCTCGCAGTCCTAACCAAATACTCAGAATTGTTTAATCATGGTTCACAAATGTGGACTGCGCGAATCGAGGTGAGCTGTGTTTTGTTTATGTTAATGAATTGCAAACACCTGATGTTACCTGCATTCAGTAAATCATCCTATAAACAAAAGATACAGGTATCTAAGAGGTTTTAAACACTTCATCAATACTACTATTTTGCTATTTATGTTAGAGTTCATGATGGTCTCATTAAATAAGTTACCAATTGTGACATGCTTGAATGCAATAAATGATTGAGAACTAAATCTTCCGTGAACAGAATTACGGAATTTTTCCTTGCCGCAAAGTTGCATGTCTTTTGGTCTTCTTAAACTGTACTTCGGAGAGTGTGCGCAGGAGCTCGACGGGCTGATCCCACCATCTCCTTTCTGCCATCGAGGGACTAGACGTACTGCAGGTTATCGCCCATACCTTATCGATGTACCACACATTTGTACAAAGCGCTTTGCTAAATCTTTCATTATGCGCACAGCCAAGGAGTGGAACTCCCTGCCTGCGTCGGTTTTCCCGAGTTCATATAACCCGAATCGTATAAATAATAAATAGACTTCTTCTGGGTAAGCTCGTTTCATTGTCAACCTCAACTCTACCTTTAGGGCAAGATTGTGGTCAAGAGTATGCCCATGTCAAATAAATAAAAATTAGGAAAGCATTTGTTGGCAATTTCGCATAATTACAGATAGACGAAGTGGAGATCTTGCACGATTTTACTTACAAACAACATCCAATATTGAACAACGGGTTTTATTATCGACCGCGGGAGGTACTTCTGTTTATTTTATAAGTTAAACTCTATTAGCATGCCATATTTTATTGCAACGAGTACAACCAAACCAACTTTCAATCTATTAAATTAAATATTAGTACCCAGTCAAACGTTTCTCGCAGCAATCAAAACCAATAATAACAAACGCACTTGTGCCATAATCCCTTTGTCTACCAGCACTACATTAGCGCGAACTACTCAGTTGTCCACTATAAATCATGCGACAATGATATCGAGTGAAAAATGGTGCGCGATATAATTGAAACATCGCGTGCGTCTGTTATGGCGATTTCGTGTTAATGCTAGCTGCGAATTATGTAAGTGTATAGAGTGATGTCGGAATAGGGCGTTGTTTTGTTAGGATTTTTAATAATTAACTGCGTAACTTTTCTAGAAACTACATTTTTGAATTATTGGCAAAAACTGTTGCTGTCAAACGCACAGTATACCTTTTATTCGAAACTGGTTTTACATGGAAGTAATTTCATTCTAAAATGTTTTTTCAACACACCTGCTCATATAATGGCTCTAATTTCACCACCATTAGGCACATAATGACACCTGTAATCAAACTGTGACTTTTTCATTTATTTTTCACAAGTGAGTTATAGGTTTTTTTACCCGACTGCGGCGAAGCCCAAAAGGAGGGTTATTTATTGGTTGAGTTGCTTTGTTCTTAAAAAGTTTTAATACAAAAAAGATCGTGTTCAATAGTCCAAATAAATTAATGTACCTATTGCTTGCTCATTTCATGCAACTTCGTATTTAAATAGATAATTTTAACTTGTACGTGTACGTTTATAATAAATAAAACTATTATAATGAATTAAAATAAAATAATAACTTTAAAATGAATAAAACTTTGAAGTCGTCATTTTGTATGTGGCTAAAACGCTATCCACAAAAAGCCAAAAAAAAGAAACCTCATTCTTGTAGTCTATGACCGTTCGCGATTGTTAGATGCACGCAAAGGAAAACTGATTTTTTCCCGCCATTACGTAAACATTTTCACAACTCGTTTTCACTGTTTAAAACGATTTTTAATATTAATTTCTTCACAAGTGTGTTGAAAAACGTGTGTATTGATGATTACCATCCTCGGGTCTCTAAAGACTTTCACGTAACGGCTCGGGTCTCAATGGCGCCTCAGAGGTAATCACCAACATTACACACTTGTATCATAATGTACTATTATACTTATCCAAACTAAAAATGGTCAGCTAATAAAAATACCTATAGTCGGTAATCATCATCATCATCAGCTCACAATGTTCCCACTGTAGGGACTTAGGCCTCCTCTATAGGAAAGGGATGTGGGCCCAGTGCTGATTGGTAGATATATAGTCGGTACTAGGGAATAATACTGGGCAACTAAAATTTTGTAACAAGAAAGGCGCTTACTAATTTATAAATACCAATTTACCCCAATTGAAACGCCATATTTATTTGGATTTGGTCTCATTTTTGTGTTACAACTTCGTATTTTCTCGGAAGTCACCAAACATGAGAAAAAAAAAAGAATTTTCGAGGATCTGTTATTTACACATATACCTAAGTCTTTTGGTTATAATATTTCCTCGAATATACATTTTCCACATTCACATTTTAACATCTTTCCTGAAAATTTGGGTGTAAACAGTGAAATATTTTAACAAGACAACTCTATGATAAAAAAACAGTATTCAAGTGGAGTCCATGTATGCTGGCATACAACTGCTGGACATTATTAAATTCCCTGAAGCAAAATACAGAAAAAAATCTTAAGTTACTAATAAAAACTGAAATTTTCAAACTATAAACCAAATAACAAAAAAACTATTCGTATTTGGAACATTCTAATTTTATTCCTATTATCTCTATCCTTATTCTAAACACAACTAAACAAGAGTTTTCTTGTAACATACAAAAAGTGTTTTTTTCTCGACTAGTGAGTAAATACAAACTTTGACAATTGACAAATATTGTTAAATCTCATTACGGTAAATCATAAAAAAGTTACATTGCACCTTTAATTTTCAATGGCTCAGGTAGAGATGGAAAAAAGAGAGAGAGAAGGCTATGTAATAGCGGGATAAGGACCTTTTACCATAAACCCGCCAAAAAATCCAGTCTCCGGGAATCTCGAGAACCTGATGATCAGCTGTTGCGTTTCCGACCACTCAACCAATGACCTTTCCAGAAGTTGGGTAGAACTATGAAGTAAATCTATTATCATCAAATTCTGTTGTTGTTATTAGCCAGAAGCATCTAGAACAGGTTTCGGGAATCGTGGTGATCACGATGTTAGGACGACGAGCGCACAACTGATGTCATAATTGACCTATAAAGCTCAGTTTCTTTACTTTAAATATCTGGCAAGTGAAGTGCTTGATAATGTCATGCACTTCCCGTGCATGACATTATCAAATCCGAGTTATATATCCACCGCTAGACAAAATTTTCCTCAAGCACTACCATGTCGACAGGTCTCGTCAGCATCATCATCATCATCATCATCATCAGCCTGTTAATATTCCCACTGCTGAGAAACAAGCCTTTTTGAGAAGGAGTGGACTATAATCTACAACGCGGGCCCATTGCTGTTCTGTAGATGTCACAATTCTTCGAATTTTTGGTTCTAGGACCTGCCGATTTTTTCCTCACCGTTTTTGACTGTACTGCGCCTTTCTGGGTTCAAACGACTTACTGTTTGTTAGTCGAAGCCGCCACCACCAGGCTACCACGTACTACAAACATAACATCAAACTAAAAAAACCAGAAGATATAAAAATAAATCAAGCTTGAAAATGTTCACAAAATATGGCGAGGAAGCCACAGCGTTGAATAATAAATGGCAGGCATGCGTACGAGCGTACGATGCAACGTTACCTGATACACTGGCTCCTGAATACGAACCGTGGCTCGTAGAATATATTGCTAGGCGAACTGAATTGGAACCGAACGGGGTGGTTTATGGGGATTCATTCCTAGCAGTGCGGGTTCAATACTTCTTGAATGTCATCGGCATTGTGTGTGCTGCTTCAGTTCCATGCCGGACAAAAGAAAATTAGAATGAGATAATCTACTTTCTCGACTGTGTTCTAGTTGGTTTCCAGTGTAACCAGATGCAATCGAAACCAAAAGTCATTCATTAAATCAAATTCGAGAACTTTGTAAAGGGTTCCCCTTAAACGTCAACACTTTCACAGATACTGGATGCAGCCAAATACTTATATATGGAGCGACTGCATATCTGACCTCGGAGATTGAGTACAGAGGTGTAATGAGAATACACCCATATTTCACCAGTTATGTTTATAAGTACCATGTAATAGGGACCCTATTATAAATAAATAAATAAATAAATCGTTTATTTGCTAAAAACATGGTATAAAAGATGGTAATGTTAATAATGTGAACAAACATGTTTTACTTAATAGGTATAAGCGTGCAAATAGGTACATGCATAACGAAACAGTGTCATCATGCAATTTTATGTTCCAGGAACTCCTTGACACTGTAGAAACTATTGGCAGAGAGCCATTTGTATAATTTGTTCTTGAACATTCTTGTATTTAATGTTTTTAATTCCTTTGGTATTTTATTGTATACCTGGACACACATAAATATACAGCTTTTATTATATTTCGCAAGCCTTGGGAGAACATCTAACACGAGACTGTAGGGGTCACGCCTGCTGCGAGAATTCACATCGCTTGCTTTCGCATACAGGTCCCTATGCTTCCACACAAACAAACAAATTTCAAAAATATAAAGGGACGGTAGCGGTAACAAATCAAGTTTCTTAAATATCGGCCTGCAAGATTCGTCGGGCTTAAGGCCACTTATTGCTCTTATGCATCTCTTTTGTGCAACAAATGCTCTATTTTGATCAGTGCTGTTTCCCCACATAATTAAGCCATATCGTAGCACTGATTCAACATATGCATGATATGTTGTTATAGATGTTTTAATGTTTGTTATGTTTCTAATCTGTTTCAGTGCATAAACAAACTTATTAATTCGTTTGGATACCTTATCAACATGTGCTTTCCAGTTGATGTCTTGATCTAAGGTTACTCCTAAAAATTTAGTTTGCGTTACTTCGTGAATTCTATGTATATTCATTTTAATGTTGTGTTTTGCATTATTTGATTTATTAAATTGTATGTAAACGGACTTTTTTAAATTTATGGATAAGTTATTTTCCTTTAGCCATTTTATCAATCTTTCAATCACATTATTAATTTCTGTCTCGTGGTCTTTAATCGTATTAATTTTTTTATCAGATGTCACAATAATAGAGATGTCATCAGCGAATAATATAAATTTATGATTAGATATAGTAGTTATAGAATTTATATACAATAGGAATAAAATAGGGCCTAGTACACTTCCTTGTGGGACGCCTTGTTTATTGGATTTGAAAGCAGAATAGTGAGATGTCATATTGTTACTTGTATCCATTTTAGTAATAGTAACGCATTGTTGTCTATTACTTAGATATGATGATAACCATTGAAGTGTAATACCTCTAATCCCAATTGCCTCCAATTTCTGTAATAACAGGTCATGGGAGACTAGATCAAAGGCCTTAGATAGATCGAAGAACAGCCCTGTAGTAAGATAGTTATGGTTTATATTCGTTAATACTATTTTTATAAGACTGTAGATAGCTAACGTTGTTGATTTATTTTTTTGGAAGCCAAACTGTTCTTTCCTAATAATGTTAAATTTATTACAGAATTCAATCAGTCTTTTATACATACACTTTTCGAAGATTTTGGATAGAATAGGTATCAAAGTTATTGGGCGATAGTTGTTAATGTCTGATTTTTCACCGGTTTTATAAAGTGGTTTAACAATTGACAGCTTTAGTGCTTCAGGAAAAATGCCAAGTGAGAATGATAAATTAATTAAATATGTCACAATTTCAATAAGTTCATTAGTACATGCTTTAATGATTTTCGTGTTAATTTCGTCATAACCTTCGGAGTTTGTGTTACTCAGTGACATAACCTCTGCTCTAACTTCATTTTCGGACACCGGTTTAAGGAACATCGAATGAACTACTGAACCTTCGTTACTGTTTACTTTTGCTCCCTTAATCGATGATTGTTTCATATTAGTATAGTGGTTATTGAAAGCTGTTGCTATTTCTACTGGATCTGAAAGTATTGTGTTTTCGAGTAGAATATTTTCTATGTTGTCCCTATCGTTATTGTTCCCGATTTCATCCTTTATTACTCTCCAAACGGCTTTACATTTGTTTTCACTATTGTTTATGTATTTGATGTTTGCGTTCTTTTTTGATGTGTAAACACATTTTTGTAAAATCTTTGAGTATTGTAAATATTTAGTTTTATTTCGTAAATTTTTGCTCTTATAATATTGATAGCGCAGAGATCTCTTTGTTTTGCAACTTTGTTTTAGACCTTTGGTTATCCAGTTCTGTTTCTTTTTAGTATTAGTACTTACTTTCACCTTTATTTTTGGAAAACATAAATTATAGAACAAGCCCAACAATTCGTGAAAAGAATTGAATGCTATATTTAAGTCTTTCTTTTCATATATTGCCATCGACGGGACACAAATTCTGGCTCAGAAATTCCTAATGGAAAAACCCAATAACAATTTGTCCAATCCGGGAATCGAATCTAAGACCTCTTAGAGTCGAGGTTACGGCCACTAGCCTAACGAGGCAGTCATTACGAGTATTTATAATTATGATTCTATAAATAGCAAGTAGCAATACACATCGAAACTGCAGTGTTTGGGTTTTTCCAAATCAATCATTCAAGCTAGTCAGTTTGTTCCGCAAACATCTGTTCGTCAAAACTCAATGGCTTATTTATTTCAGGCTACACATTTGTGAGCCATGACATGTTTATGTTGTAGTCATAATAATTAATGTCAATTTGTAACAATTTGTTTCTCCCAACAAAACTTTGTGACTCATTTCCTCCATCAACATTCTCTCATTAATACTTTGAATCTTCTCCAGATCAAAGCCATTAAAAATAACAGCCGACAAAACACATATTTGTGTCCGCCATTTTACACAAATGTGTATTTCGAATATTAGATCTAAATTCGTCCTGACGGCCCTATTCTGAGTGTTAAATTCAATAACTCTGTCAAAAGCGATATTCGTTCTTATGGCGTGTGTTGTTTAAAGCTTAAAATACCATGTACGTTTTAGACACAGTGCTTGTGTGGTCTTTGGGCTAATAATAGGTAATCTTCATTAATTTATTGCACACTTAACAAAAATACATTTCGAAGGGGCAACTTGAGTCTATATTGATTTTAAGAATAATTTTGTTCATCATCATTATCTACAGCCTGACTTCACCCACTTCTGGGTATAGGATAGGCTTCTCTTTGCTTGTGTTAAGCTCCACGCTATTGTGCCAGCCTCATTCAATATTTCAATACATACATTAAAGTACCTAGTCTATTTAACTTTGACGATCAACTCAATGTATTATGTACACAATGATACAGCTTCCTTTTCAGAATATGATCGCCGATGTCAGAATGCGCGTCGCCGGGGACAGTGTCGCTTTGATCAACATGTTGGTTCTATTTCTGACCAACTATTTCCAACGAAGGACATGTTGGTGATGGGACACAAGTGTTTGTGTTTAAAGAGAGTTGATACTTGACACGAGCGGCTTGAAGCTTTCTGATGTGGTTCACTTTGATCGTTTTTGAAGTGTGTCAGATTTACTAAGGCGTATGTGAAAAGAAATAGACGTTGTGATCTAAGGAACGGAAATAGAAACTGATAATTATTTTATTTCATTCATAGTTATCTACCTTGGTAAAGTTAATTGTTACATCGACATAAAATTAATCTTAAACGTTAAAATATTTTAAAGGGTTAGCAAAAGGAAAGTACTTATGACCTAAGTGCTCATACAAAAAATAAAAAGTTTATTCGAAAGCAAAGATCTTAGTTATCTTTCTGTAATCTGCATTGAACTTAATGACACATTTACACTCATATCTCATCTTTATCAGCAAAACCGATAGGTAATTATTCTTCGTACAAAACCGAATAAACGAAGAACAAAGGAAGTATCCTTTTTTTTTTTTGTTTTAAACGTTGCCCCACACTAGGAATTTCTGCTGTATCGTGGGTGCGTTCACAAACATTTAAACTCACACACACAAATACCCAGACCCGGAACAACTATCTGTAGGTCATACAAATATTTGTTCCGTGCGGGAATCGAACCCGCGACACGTAGCGCAGCAGTCCATTGCTTGAGCCACTGCGCCAACCGTGCCGTCGAAGCCTTAGTACATAACTTGGCTCCATGACTTTGTTAGGTTCCATGGTCTGTGACTATGAACTTTATTAATGATTTTAAGCCCATAGCCCAATATTCGTCAATTATTTATGAAATTAAAATCTGCTCTTTCATGAAAAAAATCAAACCTATTTGGATAAATTGTGTGGTACAGCAGCTTTTACTAAACAACTCGATACTTATGGGTCTAGGAACCATAAACTGAATTAATCGTCACAGTCACTAATATTCTACCAACATCACAAAACAACTCAGTATCAAGCTCGCTACTTACCATGTTACTATGTGCATAGCATTAGTTGCGGCACAAGTTGCCAACATTACAATAATCGGCGGCGTGTATGGGACTCATTACTTCTGGATCAAGTGCCCTGTTTGCAAGTTTCCACTCTATTCATGAGCTGCCATTAAACCTTGTTAGGAGCTGCAATTATGGCGTGGGGATCTTCAATGCAAATTGGGTGATTTTGGATTGTTTGAAATCATCTTTATTAGTCGACCTCCTTCATTTTATGCCCGTGACATAGAGGAACGTTAATTATCTTACCTACCGTTTGAAGAAAATATGTGTTTTTTAACACTTGCCTCTGCATCTTATATTTTTAAATAAATAAGCATTAAAACTGTAAGATTTCGGTTTTGAACATTGACAAAAAAGTAAGAAAAGAATAAAGCAGATGTTAGAGGAACTGCAGGAAGGGTACCTAGTATGATATTAATTAACCGTATTGGGTGATCTTCAATCTTCGATTATTCGGAAAGATCCGTGCGTGCACCCGGCGTTCGTTTACAGTTGTAACGTGAGGCAAAATGAGCACTTCTCCCACTGCAATCCACACAGGCAAAATGATTGTAGTAAGTGGCGTCCTGTAGTCTGTGCCTACGAGGACGTATACCCATGGGTAAAAACGTTAGTCTGTATAAAAGTACGTTTAGCTATTGCACATTGGTAGGTACACAAACTAACATGACATTAACCTCTTTTATTACTAAATGGCTTCTAACAAATCCTTACATAGGTCGTCACTTTAAGATCCCCAGGCTGATAGTCTTGTTTAACGACAAACATATTAGGGGCCAGGTTGAAAGCCAACTCAAAGCCGACCAAAAGCCAGCTGATTGAGCATTCGCGTGACCCCGTCGCATTTTATTGATATTTATGGACTCTCTACACACCGTCGCGAATCGCCGAATGCCTCCGGAAGTTCCCGAGCGTTGCTGAACCTATTAGATTTATGTTCGCCTTCAGTAATCGATAGCTATTGGTCGCATTGATGTCAACTCCAAGTTTTGGCTCCGTGAATAATGTGAGGTTTTCCGTGCTTTTAGTTTTCCGAAGAGTTCGAGTGTTTGTATGTGGCGATATATTTAACGTGTTTGGGTGCAGAAAAGCATGTGACTTTTAGTATATGGTCACGCGCCATTTTTATAGCTCGTAATTTACTTTCGATAAAGATTTATGGTCAATTGTATCCTCTACTATATGATACAATGCGTTAGCGTTAAAATAATTATTATAATAGTTAAAAAAATGTGCTACCGCTGGCGCGTACCTATTTATAGATCCTTCTTACACACGCAATATTGACGTGATTTGGCGTGGGTTAGAGAGAAGGCTAAACGCGTAGGTAACGGTAATTTGAGGCAAGTTGTTTGTTAACAGGTAGACATTATTGTGGTGCGGGCTATGAATAAATATTTGTGTGGTATAGAATTTATAACTACTAATAATTTATGTGTACTTCTTAGGCCCATTGAAAGGTATACCATTGTTCCGTATTTAGAATAGATACGGATTATAGAATGTGGGAAGTTATTATTTGTATACTGTAATACTTCGTTTTTTTATAATAATCTGGTTTAATATTGCAAAACACAATATTTTTATTGTCATTAATGTCCGTTGAAAATTATCTTTTGGTTAAACATAAACAGAAAATAACGTTTCGGTGTGACAGTCAGCCAACAATGATTAGGCGCCTCAAAAATTCATTTTGTATTCTAAATCATTGAAATCGCTCCCCATTGCGACAAATACGGTAATTTTTACTTTCTTTGCCCCAAATTGACCCGGGCCCAAACTTTAACAATAATGAAATTATTTAAAAACTTCGCCGCGGAATGGGAGTTGCCCCTTTGATGACGATTAGCTGTTTGTGTCGCAAACATTCCAGATAAATGGGTTTTGTGAATGTTTGTCAAAGTGTTGAAGAGTTCTTTGTTGTAAAGAACCTTTTTTCAGGGAAGATACGCTTTTAGACAAAGCTTTTTCTTTTGAAGATGCCGTGAATCTTTCTTTATTTATGTGGGCCCCAGAAATAGCGTTATCTGCTAAACTGTAGTCTGTACCTATGTATTGCGTCGAGTGGTAACTGATCGTATTGTTTGACCAGGTTTTGTTACTGATATTAGAATATAGTTTTTTAGCAAAATGCAGTTATCATTGGCGATTTCGAGTTACTGATTGTTTATGATATTATTATATCAAATCCATCATTGCACGTGTAAACGTTACGCCCTAAATGCATTTTTTGTAGGGTTGGAAATGGAAAATGTCAGACTTGACTAAATATAAGTCTGACATTTTCCATTTCCAACAACATATTCCTTCTTAGCCCTCAGTGCCGAGGCCGCGGTATCTCTATCGAACAACCCGCAGCCCCGACGGGACCCGCAACCCCGACTGGACGCCCTAAATGCCTGGGGCTTTATTTATGCATGAGTTGATTTCCTATGTTTTTTTGTTATATGTATTGGTGTGTGCTAGCTGACATGTGACAATAATTTAGGTTTAGGATCTTTTAACTCAGTCAGGTGTATTGGTAAGAAGTATTGTTCCACCGTGTTCTCTTCCGGTTAAAACACGAGGAAGTGACTCGTTTCAGTCTGTCTCTTGTTTTTTACCTTCAAAAATTGCTGATTAACAGCATAATTTGAATATTTTTATTTTTATTGCACAGTGCCTTACAACACATAATAAAACTCCCACCACCTTTTCAATGCATCCAAGAATGGGTCCCTACCTAACCGCGAAAGATTGTCCAACTTGATAGTTTACTTCAAACTAAATCATTTCGATGAACACTCTTTGACAAAATATGTATCTACTTGCCTCATAAACCTTATTCTAAACAATATACCTATATCACTTACTTTTCGTTGGATAACTTTCAGGTAGCGAAATGTCTGAACACAAAACGAATCAGAAGTGAAAAATAAAATTAATGAATGTTCCGATCCAACAATGTTGAGTTTCAGCACTAGACTACGGAATGATCTAACAATGAAATGAAAGAAGCAAATAATGGTTCATTCCTGTGTAAAGTTAGAAAATTGGGAAAGTTACGAAATGAGTTGTAGTCATTTTATTAGTATGATACGAAAGTGGATTGAAATGAGAAATAATTGTCACTTGAGTGGAGTTTTACACTAGGAAAATTCCCAAATCAAATATTTAAATGTAATCCCATACATTAAACTACCAGGTTCCACGAATCGACTTTGACTCGTAAACTGACGAGCTATGTTCTGGGAATGCTTTAGTGCTTTCAAACAACAACTCGCTTGATCCTCAAATTAGTCGACGTGCCCCTAAAGTGAGTTAGCTCTCATTGCATTTATGTGACATGAACGCGTCAATGTAAACAAGGGTTTGCATTTATATGATGCTATATTTGTGTGGACATTGCTTGTATTTGATTTTAAGGAGTAATAGTGCCAAGCTTTCGTTGGTGATGATGCCATCAAGCCGTTTTTGACACAGCACCTGCATTCGAGGGCTTTCTTTGGTGTGCTGCTCTTTCATGTACTCTCAAGTGGCTAGCATATGTATCTAACTTTGTCCGCAAAACTCTTAGCACAAAACAGACATGTCAGAACACCATTTCACACCGTACCGCAGCCGTGCCGCAGCCTCGACATAAAGTGCTAAGAAGGAACATGGGTGGTTTTTAGTCAGTAGAAGTCTGACACTCCCTTTCGCTCTACCCAAGAGCGGATACGGTCGAGTTTTAAGACGATCACATTGTGAATCGAATTGTGACCTTCTTCTTTCTTAAAAGGAGTTGACCTGCCTATTGCCTATGCACATGACGTGCCCACACAGGCCGATTTTGTGACCCGTTTTTAGGGTTCCGTACCTCAAAAGGAAAAAACGGAACCCTTATAGGATCACTCGTGTGTCTGCCTGTCTGTCTGTCCGTCTGTCACAGCCAATTTGCTCCGAATCTAATGGACCGATTAAGTTGGAATTTGGTATACATATGGATTTTTGTGACCCAAACATGTACGACTAAAGTAAATAAATGAATTTTGAATATGGGGGTCGCTTTTACGGGGCAAATAAGAAAATAAAAAAAAAAGTTTTGCAAACTGTACCATGTGACACATCAAATGAAAGGGCTTACTATGAGGGTCTCAAATATATTTTTTTAATAATTTTAAAATAAATAGTTTTAAAGTTATTTAAGAAAATAGACGAAAATTGACCGTTCCCCCCCTTATCTCCGAAACTACTGAGCCTAAAATTTTGAAAAAAATACAGAAAATAGTTCTATACCTGTAGATTACAGGAAAACCTATAAGAAGTCCATGGTCTAAAAAGGTAGATATATTATATTCATCGTACGGAACCCTCTTCACGCGAGTTCAACTCGCACTTGACCGGTTTTTTTCCTAAGGGTTCATACCACATCTTTTGAAGTGTCTATTCTTAAATAGCTTTAATCAGAAGGTTATTGGCGTGTATAGAAGAATTTAAAAGATCGAAGCGCTGGATTCATATACAATAGAATTTGGTACAAACTGGTAAACTCTGGTAAACAATACATAGATCACAACATATCCATAGGCAACCAGACTTTCCTTCGTAATATTCAGTATTTCCTAATATTTACTTTATTTTACCAACGGTTCCTTCAAGTGAGTGTTCTTAAAATAAGTAGCTCAACCACGCTACGTGTCCGAGATAACATCATCCGGCTGTATCCACTGTCCGCAGAATCCTTTCTGTAAAGAAACTTTGTGAAGGAAAAACGTTATTAAGTTATAATAGAGATCTCGAGTAAAATCCTGGAGATAGACGGAATATTTGAAACAATGCTCCACTGACCTGGTTTGTAAAGGGTGTGTTGTGGAAAGGAACCTTTAATACTTTGCGTTAAGGTCTTGTGTAAAGTATTCGTTTAATAAAAGTTGATAAATTATTTAATTAAGTAGGTATTATTAGACCCGGTAGGTGGGGCCGCTGTCCGGGCAGACGACGTATTCTATATATATAAAAGAAAGTCGTGTTATGTCATTCATTTCTGTCAGTTCATTTTAATCATTTGTTTTCGAGAATGGTATAGATTTTTAGATTTACAATTAGACCCTGTAGGTGGCGCCGCTGTCCGGGCAGGACGTCGTCTGCCAGGTCCGCTATCTATACAAATAAAAGAAAGTCATGTTAGTTACACTATTTATAACTCAAGAACGGCTGAACCGATTTGGCTGAAAATTAGCTTAGAACCAGGAGACAGACATAGAAAAGGTTTTTTTTTTTTGGTTTGTTAATTAGGTTGTAGGTAGGTAGGTAGATAGGTAGGTAGTATGTAGGTAAGTAGTAGGTAGGCAGGTAGGCAGTAGGTAGGTAGGTAGTAGGTAGGTAGGTAAGTAGGTAGGTAGGTAGTAGGTAGGTAGTAGGTAGGTAGTAGGTAGGTAGTAGGTAGGTAGTAGGTAGGTAGTAGGTAGGTAGTAGGTAGGTAGTAGGTAGGTAGTAGGTAGGTAGTAGGTAGGTAGTAGGTAGGTAGTAGGTAGGTAGTAGGTAGGTAGTAGGTAGGTAGTAGGTAGGTAGTAGGTAGGTAGTAGGTAGGTAGTAGGTAGGTAGTAGGTAGGTAGTAGGTAGGTAGTAGGTAGGTAGTAGGTAGGTAGTAGGTAGGTAGTAGGTAGGTAGTAGGTAGGTAGTAGGTAGGTAGTAGGTAGGTAGTAGGTAGTAGGTAGGTAGTAGGTAGGTAGTAGGTAGGTAGTAGGTAGGTAGTAGGTAGGTAGTAGGTAGGTAGTAGGTAGGTAGTAGGTAGGTAGTAGGTAGGTAGTAGGTAGGTAGTAGGTAGGTAGTAGGTAGGTAGTAGGTAGGTAGTAGGTAGGTAGTAGGTAGGTAGTAGGTAGGTAGTAGGTAGGTAGTAGGTAGGTAGTAGGTAGGTAGTAGGTAGGTAGTAGGTAGGTAGTAGGTAGGTAGTAGGTAGGTAGTAGGTAGGTAGTAGGTAGGTAGGTAGTAGGTAGTAGGTAGAGGTAGGTAGGTAGGTGGGTACGTAGTAGGGAGGTAGTAGGTACGTAGTAGGTAAGAAAAAGGGCATTGCAAGGCATGCCGCCGGGTTCAGCTAATTTAATTAAAAAAAGGTTTTCCAGCAGACCAGACAGGATAGATGGACAAGAAACGTAAACACGTCGTAGAATTAAACTTAAGCAAACATAACGTTATCAGTATTGAATTTACATACAAACATAGCCTGTTTGCCTATAACATACATGATAATTATAATATATTACTAGCGGACCTGGCAGACGTCTTGTCCGGACAGCAGCGAGTCCGATCCGCCATTTATTGAATTTATTTGTTACAAAAAATTTGATAAATGAAGAACCGCTCGACCGATTTTGTGCAAACTTCACATAAACCATCTACTTAATAGTGCGAACAAAGCCTAAACATTTGGTTTTGATAGGTGAGCCCATTCTTGAGTTATAAAATTACAACGAAAAGTGGCATTGATTTTTAATATATTGATTGTATAGCATCATTCAGTCGAAAGATATCTTATGCAAGTTGAATAGATAACCTTCTTCCTTTTTTTAGTTAGTTTAAAATTGAAAGTTGATTATGATACCATTCGCAGAAAGCAAAATTGCTGAACCTTCTCCAAAACCACTTTGATCGTATTGTCAGTCATTTTTTCAAAACCCGTAAGCCGGAAACACACTACAATCGCAAAGAAGATGAAACACATCAAACAGAATGCGTGAACTTTCATATATTTTATATTCGGATGTGAAAGAATGTCTTTACAAATATAACCCTGCTACGCGCGTCATCCGGCGTAGAATTCTCAACCGGCGTAGAATATAAGTTGCGTGACAAATGCGACGATTAGTAGTGCCCGCTTCATTTGTGCTCAAATCATGTCGTATAAAATTAAGCCCCTTTGATCTACACTCGTTAGTATGTGCTCTTTATGGAGAGGCGCCTTTTTTCGTATTATTGTTTCTTTTTCGTGCGTGATGTCTATTTTAGGAGGCTTTGAAGGGTTAAGTTTTCTTTCTTTGATCATGCGTGGAGATGTTTTTAGAGTTATTAGTTGTTGTATGTTGAGTTCGTTGTAATAGAGTAGTTAGCCAAAAAGAAATCTAATTAGTCCGTCAGATAGATTTCCAAAAAATATTAAAAATATTCATAACAAACAATGAAGTATACAGTGCTTTGAAAATTCGTGTGACGTCATATTCTAAACCATTTGTATGAAATTTCTTACCGGCGAGTGACGTCACAACACCCCACTCAAATCTTTGACGCATTTTATCTTCGTAATTTTTTATTGTTTTGATAAAACAAAAAATACGTACTTATCCAATTTTTTCGATAATCTAACGGACTAATTAGTTTTTAAGTCAGTAAACATCCATAATTAAGTCAGTAAACATCCATAATTAAGTCAGTAAACATCCATAATGTTGTTACTGAGTATAATTATATAAATTTTGTATGGGATTGTTCAATTTGAAACTGGTTGTTAATAACACCATCCCACATATTTCCTTTTATGTTACCGAAGCACGAAAATGTATATACAATGAATACCTAAATTCATCACATTTATAAAAAAATAAAGACAGTAAAAAGTAATTATTTACATCACAGCCTTCATTTTACACGTCCCTATATACTTTTATACCAAACCAGCGATTATAAGCTTTATGTCGTAGTCGTTAAGGTAATAATGGTATGTTGAAAAGGGTCCTAAAATTGAAACAAATCCGTCCTTTTTGGCGCCTATATAAACAGTATAAATCTTCGATGAATCTGACGTGCTAAACCCCACTTAACGGCGGCGCTCACCTCGATGTATCTTTGCTAGGATTTAATAATTACTCGTGTCACTTTCACGCGCCTGTATTACGTAAAAACGACCGCGGCTGGTTGGCAAAAAAAATCTGTTAATTATAAAATTATTGCTTCTACATATTTATATTTTGTTGTAAATTATAATTAATTATTTTAATTGCTGCCATAAATTCTCAACATCATCCGATGTGTCAATTTTATTTACGAGTATAATATCTAAACTCAGACACTTAAAATTGTGCCTTTAAGTGATTCTCATGAATATTTTTAATTTAGTTTTGGTATTTAATTTAAATCTTATAATCCTTCTTTATCATTTGGTTAAGTGCCTAACATGGTGTCACAATTTTGATGCCTCCCAATGGGCCTCTGACTTGACATGAACATTCCCGTCGAGAAATATCTCTTAATATTTTAATAATCCAAATATAATGACAGTATGTCGAAGGTTTAATCTTCCGTTGGCAATTAGCCGTAGTATCCAAACTTGGTTAAATCTCGTAGTTTCATAATCCATTACAGTAATTGTGAGCAAACCCCGAGCGCTTCAACAGAATTATGTAAATGCAAGACATACGTTGCATAGTACTGCCAGCATATTTTACGTCGAATGGAATTACTAAGCCAGCACCGGGTTATGAAATAGCGTTATTATAGAAGAGCATACTATCAATATTGTACTCTTATTTCGTAATATGAGGTTATTTTGTAATTAATTGCGTATAGCGTAACTGAGACATGGAAATAAATTATCGATGTATCTAAAATTAGAGCTATTGGTCTTTTTTCAAGTAGGTAGTAATTCCCTATTTTAATCGTTGTCTGTATTTTGTAGCACATACATTATAAAAACAACATTTTAATTTTCACAATTAAACAATGAAAACCTCCTGACATCTAGGTGTATCCTAAAAAATTGCACAACCACAACACAACGGTCGCTCCAAAAACGTCCCGGGTACAGTCAAGGACCATAATTCTGTTGTGCGAACCGCCCGGGACTCTCCAGGCCCTATATATTACTACACAAGGGTGCATATTTTACTCCACTTATGACAAACGCCCCATTTTTTTTCACGTCGCTTTTCTGAATAATTTTTCGCCTGTCACTCAGTCGTACGCCCATTGTGTCTTAAATAAAAAGCGTATCTTTTTTAGCGTGAATTCGTTAAGAGTATTTTATTAAGGCCGATTATTCAGAGTGGTTTGTTTGAATAATTGTTCTGTAATGAAGACAGGTTCGCAGGTTCGTTTCTTCTAATGAGCTTAATGATTTTTTTTGTTTTCTATTCTGGTTTGGTTTTCGATTTTCTAGTTTATTGGCTCAAGTTTTCTAAGAAACTCTTTTATCTAATTAATTGTTGATCAATTAGCAAACTCCTTGTCAGTTCAATCACGCAACATATTCGATAAGCTTCTAATTTTGTTGACTGCCATCTAACGCTAACAGCCCCGAGGGTGGCTAAAACTTTGAGATATAATCCCTTATAAGAGGCAACCTCTTCCGAGGGAAACTATGGAGAGGATTATAACTTTAACGAGAGCACGTGAAAGTTTGTTAAATATTTAATGAATATGTTTAATTATAGCTACATAAACGGTTTTATGTCTGGTAAAATTGATCGCTTGAAATATTTAACAAGCAGAATTATGACTGATGTTTTATTTATATTTTCTATAGTACCAAGTATTCTAAGTTAGCGGACATAAACCTTAACTACCTTAGTACTAAAACAAAGAGTAAAATATATTTTTATTTTAGTACGTTTGCGACAAAGAGCGGCATAAAAACGCGCCTACCGTGGATTGCGTCACTTATTTTATTTTTGTCTTCAACACATCAGTAACAAAGTGCTTCATTCTGTTTTATGATATGGCATTTTATTAGAAGCCTACAAATATTAGGATATGCAGAAGACTGAGGCCTATGCGGGACTAGGGGTTGTGGTGTGGGTTGGAAGAGACCTACGAGTATGCAGTGAACTCAAACCAGTCCTGCAGTAACACAAGCAGAAATGTGTGTACAATACGAGACACTCCTTTGCCCGACAAGCTAGTTAGTATCAGATCAACCCCCAGTACCAATAATAATATAGCTCCTTCCCTAAATACTAGTTTAGCTATAGCAACCATTATTACGTTTTATAAGAGTGTAATTTAAATGGGATTGGGCAGGACATGTCTGCCGCATGCCGGACAAACTGTGGACCAAAACAGCAGGAATCTAGTGCCCTGACACCGTAAGACGGGGTAGCGGCAGGTCAAGAAGGAGATTGCGGGATGAACTAGACAGGTTCCGTCAGAACTGGAAGGAGGACGCGCGGGTTTGCTCGAAATGGAAAGAGTGGAGGGAGGCCGTTGCCTAGAACCCCTCCTAGGCAAACATGTAAATATTGCGTTTCTAATATACATGGTGTAGAGTTAAGTGATTTGTATAACCTGCTTACTCATCCAAGCAACCAAAACCGCCAAACAATAACAGCCTACCCAAAGAACCCAAAGAAAACAATTGAAACTACAAAACAATGACAAACACACTTCAATTACTAGCAGCCCCACGATCCCGTGTAATCCCGCCTTAAACCCGGCCGACTTGAGATCTTCTAATACTTGAGATTTTTCGACGAAGGGACAGAGACGGAGTCGGGACAGCGGCAGCGGCGGGAACGTCGGCGGGAACTCTCGGAATCCCGAACATTCACTTTCTGACGTGGCACGTGATTTCTTGGGGCCCAAAGGGTCCTATAAGGGTGCTGTATTTACAATGTATTCGACTTAAATCTCTGTCTGGCTGCAATGTTAGATTTAGAGAGTGAGGACGAATGTGAGACGTGTGATTGGAATGTAGGAAGATATAGGGACTTGTGTCTCGAAGCTTGGATGGGTGGCAGAATGTTTCGCTGCCATTTAATTGTTTTCTTAGTCAAATATAATGTGTATATTTCAAATTGTCAATTCACAACGATCGTGGATGAAAGATTAAACTATACTAAGATATGTTGTAGCTAAGGAGTTCGCAGACAATTGAAATCAATAAACCGTTCTCGATAGAAGATTTAAAAAATAATAGTTCCGAGAGCTACGACGTATTCACCACATTCAAGTTCACAAAGGATGAGGACAAAGAAATATCTTAGTCTTTTAGTTCTGAATAGTACCTAAACAACAAAACAAGACAATCTACTTTAATGTTCATCCAGTGATAAATGTTGACATTTATATGAGTTTAGTCCTAAAGCAGATTACATAAATCATTATTTAGGTAAATCACGTTGCCGATACCGATCTTGAAGTAGGTAGGTACACGTTCTTACATCTATATCTTTATATCTACAATAGCTAGCATAAATTATTAAATCGTCTGTGTTTGGCTGTTGTCCGCGTTGTTCTTCTAAATATCTGAATGTATAATGATTGGTAAGTATGATCTGATTGAAATTCGCTGAATGATGTCACCAATTTTCTAATTAAAGTCAGATAAAAAAAAACTTCATGTTTTGGTAAGTGCTACATACCGATCAAAGAAGGGGCGAGTCACTAGTATACCACTCTGCCCACTTTAAAATTTGTCTCAAAAATGGATGTGTAAAATAATTGTAAAAGCTAGTAAAAGTATGATAAATGCGTGGAACGATTTGTGAGCGTAATATATCAGTAGGAATGCGACATATTCGCTCGCGTCGATCGATCCAGAGATTAGCTCGGCGCACAATGTTGCTGACCTCTCGTGTTTTTTAAACTGAATGCTAGTTCAAAATGGCATTGATATAGATTATATCTACTCTTAAATCTTGGACCATAGGAGATTGAAAGCTATTGTGTTTGTTAGAAACTTCTACAATAGTACCTATATCCTACAAGGCGAGGCAAGGTGTGAGTGGCAAGGACAAACACAAGAAGTACACACTATCTTATCGGTGAGCTTCCTCAGGAAGGTCAGATGCATAATTCTCGCAACCAGCGTATAAACTTGATGTAGGAATATGGAAGAGCAAAAGGCAGATGGCGGTGGGTTCTGTGGATTTCCCTACCAACATGGGAAAAAGGCTTGAGTTTGTGAATGTATGTTGAACAACAGTATCATAAAAGACAATCTATCGCATTCATTACCATTTCTCCACAGCTGCACACTGTTCTTTTGATTATAGTAATATATCATTTCATAATGTTTCAGCAACGTTGTGGTTTGAGAAACGTTTTAGTTTTTCCTAACGTTAGCAAATAAGGCTGAATTAAGTTCTCGTGACAAGGATCGGTAAAAACATAATTGTGTGAACATTACTATTAATGGTCTTGCTATTAAAACAATAGTTTTCTGTCATGGTACTATGAACTTAGTATAAACTTAATTGGCGTATGACGATATCACTGCTGGTACTGTAATAAAAGCTTTCTGTTGTCAATTTTATAAGATTTTTCCAAACCCGCCTCGTAGTCGGCAGTGTCCGTCCAAAAGCAAAGATGACCGAATGTTATTTACGTGGTCGTCAGTTCGGACGACTATTTCCGACGATGGCAAAGACGGAGACAGGCAGACACACAATTCTGATGGAAAACGCTGTTGACACTGTCGCACATTAGCGGGTGATTCACACTCTCTGTTTATGTTGTCACAAAATAATGTGTGTGCTTAGGCACGGAGATTGACCGAATTCTTCTTTAGTGCCTTTGATGTAGAACTTTCACTCAATTTTACTAATACGAAGCTACTCCTAAATATCCTCGCCCGTTGGATTTGTAACTCTCAGCGTTGAGTGAAGAATTCAAATTCCAACAGAATATCATTAAAGTATCGTTGTGTTATTAAAACCGGCATTGTTATTTCTTCTTTAAAATGTTTCATTAATTTTGTGTTGTTGTTTTTTTTATGTCGCAACAAATGGCCCGAATGTTCGGCATTCTTGTTTTCTTTATTGTCGAGTCCGTGTGTGATACCAGCTCATTGCCTATAAATGGCATGTTACATTATGTAAGCAACTTTTGACTACCAAACTTGTATCGACACGACATGAACGTGTTTGTGATAGAGGTTACCTTGAACTATTGCTGTGGGTTCATTTTATAATAATAATGACAACAACATGACAAATCTTAGGCTATTAGATAAAATTGGCGTAAATGCTAATTATATGATTAGATGACCAACATTAACAAAATATACCTAAGTGGAAAATTTGTGTGGTAGAGGAGCTCGTGGCTAAATAATACCAGCGGCACATGATGACCTCTAAGGGTAAGTCACGCTTACCGAGGTTGGTCCGTGGATGGGTGACCATCTTTATATACCGAGTTTCCTCCTTGCGTCGGAAAGCACGTTAAGCCGTTTTTCCCGGCGGTTATTTATAGATCTGTGACATCCAGTCTTACCAACGGAGACCAGTACTTACTGTGTTAGATAGGCAGTCGCTTCATGAAAAACCTCAGCTGAATCTGGTTAGACTGGTAAGATGAACTAAGTGAAAAATATTCAGACTCTTATTATTATATTGATGAGTTTTTCTGCGACACTTAAAACTAGATTCTAATTATAACTCAACTTACTATTTTTATTGATTTTATATTTGAATTGGTGATACCCATTTGTATGGGTATCACCAATTTTTTATAGTTCTTATTTATTTTTGACATTTGAATTTTTTCAATTGCAGTAATTATATTATTATTTTTGATTATAATTTTGCAATGAACGAAATATGAATTGACAATGAATCTACTTTTGACATTATTTTGTAATGGGTAATACTTTTAATCTTTTTTTTTTTTTTTTTTAATATTTTGGCGAATTGTAAACATTTGATTTATTCATTAATTTATTTTGGTTACCTACTGTTACACAAATGATTTCTATTATTTTTTTTTTATCATTTTTGTGTTACAATGTACTTTGACATTCGTGTGGAATCATAGTGTATATTTAGTTTCTATATTTTTTTATTTCTCATTTCACGTTATAGGTAATCATTTTTTGTATTGTAATTCTATGATTTTGTATTTTATTTAGTGAAATTTCGATACGATGTAAAAATTGTTAGGTACTGAAATAAATGAAATGAAATGAAAAATATAGACAACAACACACTCAAAACCTTATACACAGCATCGGTTGCTTCTCTTCCACAGAAAAAATCACGTAGGCAAAAATGAGTAATGCGAATTAAACTGCTCCCAAGTCGGCAATTTTTCATTTTAATCTGTAGCGTACGAACAATATACAAAAGAGATTACTCTTCTCAAATAAAATGTATAACCCGGGGCGTGTGACAACTGTAATTAAATTATTATATAAGTCGCAGACACGCGACAATGGTACTCGGTCAAGGCCTCAGGACTCCCCTGGATCTTAGAACGTGGAGGATTTTTTAAACGTTCATATTTTTTTTTGTTATTTACGAGGCCAAGGCCCGAACAGCTGTGCTCGGAGAAATGGACTCATAAATCCAGTGAAAGAAATTATGTTTTTGATTTAAATTTATATTTTTCATTTTTCATCAGGACAATACTTTGCGTACGTCTGGGATGATTTTTCATAATGTAAATTGTTTTGTATTTTATAAGGCTCACATTATGCATCTTTTAATAATGTTATTTTAATTTTATCAAATGGCACATCAGTTAATGCTAAAAATGCTTATTGCAGAAGTATTAAAAAAAAAACTAACAAAATCTCAATTAATATTTCCCACAAGACAAATCAAATATCCTATTACGGCAATAACGATACAATTGCTTATATGGGCTCTATTACCATAATATCATAATAATATATTCACGCCTATAATCCCTAAAACTCTAGGCAGAGGTGTAGTTATCATAGTACACCCACATTTCGCCACTTATGTTCAAGTCCCATGTGATAGAGAGCGAGCCATTGCATATTCAATTCAATAATGAATTACTAATGTAACTAATAAGAGGAGCTCGTCTCTAAATAATAACAGGCGAATGGATCGCAATGAGCACTTGCCGAGGTCGGTCTGTGGATGGGTGACCATTAATTACATATCGGTCTTCCGTCATAGCTCAGATAGCACGTTAAGCCGTTCTTCTTCTTCTTCATATCGTGTGTGTTAAGTTGTTGGTACAGGCTGCTATTTGTAGATTTTTGACAGACGTTAAGTTATTGATAGTCATCATCATTCTGGGTCATTGCTGCTGATGTTGTAAATAATATGTGACTTGCGTTAAAGTGTCGGTACGTCTTCCACCTTGTATAGTTAAAACGGCTAGGCAGATGATAAAAGTCTGTAGAATCGGATGAAAGCAACACACTTTGCGACGTATTTGGTACAGACAACACTCTTCTTGCGCGACTTTCTAAAATATTTACTTCTGCCTGTCCCCCGGGAAGCAACGCTTTAAGATATGTCGTGTACCGTCTACTTGTTATTCGTACAATAAAAATGATAATATATCTCGATCTGAGTTTTTGTAAGTCGACAGAGTTTCCCCAAGCGTAGGACTTTTTTCAAAAAGAACAATCGTTTGTACTTACCAGTACTTATATTAATCTTAGAACATGACATTTGACGAAAGCCCTGAAATAGTGTTTCTATGTTAAATAGTTTTTTTACGAGAATGTTATATCTCAGAAATGATTTACGGTCTCACAAATATTTATGGCATGTTTTTACATCAAGTTTATTTTATTATTAAAATGTCAAAAGCTACATGATAACAAAGGATTTATTGGTGCAACCAAGGACAAAATAATTTCTAATATCAGGTCAGTGCAGCCAATGATATATTAAAACTATAGATGATGATGTCCGACCTCAAAAATGACAACATGAAATGAAGCCAATTGGCCACATCGCGCTTAGTTACGCACCAACCTCTCGCGCGATGCTACGTTTGTTCTTAATTTAAATCGTGTGTGTTAACCTGCGCGAAACATAAAGAAAACAGGCATCCCGCTGTATGGTGTCATATTTTCTTTCCCTTTCTTTACGCGTAAAAGTAGTTATATAGAATACGTCATGACGTGTCTATATATAATACGTCATTTGGTGCAGCATGTCATTTCATTCGTTTTCTCCTACTCTCATAGCCCACCATACGCATACCATTTAGACTTGATGAATTATGAACCAGCAACTGATAGTTTCATCACCCACTGCGGTGTATAGTTCAATCTCCATACTCCTCAATCAGCTCAAGTATTACCCACGATGACAATAATGTCGTCTGCCAAACAGCAAGCTTAAATAAACCTAAATCAATTCAACACCTATCTTTAAAATTAAACCCGTTTTCAGAGCACGTCGGAAACTTTTGGGGACGTTCAGTCGTTCGCGTTTCAACTACTATGTCTCATGTAAGCCAGGATCTACTAAGTAATGACGGTCGCCGGCTCCCAGGAAACTCAACTGACTTACAAACCGCACTCAATTGCACTGCGGACTTACTGTAACTCCAATTTAGGAGCCGATCGGATTCGACGAACGATTCCTACGAGCCGAACTATTGTTGGGTAAAAACTATGTTTAACGTGATTTGGGGGATAAAGCTTATTTTCAGCTTTTCTAATTGGGTTGTATATAGGTGCTGATAACTATTATTTATTTATTTATTAAAACTTTATGCACAAGTAATAAAACCGTACAAAGGTGGACTTAATGCCTTGGGCATTTTCTACCAGTCTACCTTAGGGTGATGCAGAGACAATATACAGTAGGTGCAAACAGAAACAAAAATTTAAATATATTTATATACCTAACATATAAGAATAAATACATAAAACATATAAAGTTAAAATGGAATGGAATGGATGGATAGATAGAATTATTGTTTTGTTTTGGAAAATCTCTTAATACTACAAGAGCTTAGGAGTTTTATACGACCTCCAAATGTAAGAGATCTAGAGCTTCATGACGAATACTGTTATAGACATACTCGTATTTCGTAAATATCTGCATGAATCTGGAAGAGACATTTGCCTAGTTGTGGTAGTAGTATTCACAAATTTAATATCCAATTTATCGCACTTTTGTGTGTAACCAATTTGTGTGGTTTTAGGATAAAGAAATAGAAGATTATAAAAAAAAACAAAAGGAAACGATCGTGTAAAATGTCCTGCCAGTTACGCGCTTAGAAAAAAAAACTTTTCTACAGCCGACCCTCTCGACCTTATGCATTTTCCACGGCCTGTACATACAGTATCAGGCATGCGTCGGACAGGCGACAAGGCGACATGGGCGCGGCGTGGGGGCGACAAGCAAACACGTCACAACACGTCGCGCGGGCAAACGTCGAGGTGACGTGACGCCCACAAATGGCGGCTACATTTGACATAGGCTAACTTTGAGCAGTGAGTACCTTGACTACATTCCAAGTAATATAGGTTTAGGCTTTATTTTGTGTATTTATATAATTGTTTCTGAGTAGTCTTGAAATAGGAGTACATTACAACACTTACTAAAATGGAAAAATAAAGCGTTGTTTGGTTTTAGAAATTAAAACATCGCTTCCTGGAGTCGACAGTACCTACTGCTGCATTCATGTATTATGCTTATTTTTTATTCCCAGTCAGATATTACAAAAATCAAACCCAGAATAGGTGAAATAGGTGCTATTTTCGCAAGCCAATCTATCGCGGTGTCAAAGCAACTGAAAAAACAAAATGACTATCCAAATCCTTTACATGCAAAACATTTGGCCAGTATCACAGTCCATTGTCAAACGCTGACCGAATAATTTTCAGCGAGATTGCCGCGTGGATGTGCAGTGCAACCTTTGGGATTAGCCGGTCGCCGGCGAGTTATGGACGTTAAACAACGTAATGTATTGGCTAGCTGCTATTTATTGCCTTTATCCTATTGCCTGAGCGTTGCGCGCAATGTATGACTTTCCAAGATTTGTTTCGCTGGCAAGCATTGTAACTGTTACTTGTAGGAATCTACGTCTTTAATTTTTATTTAGATCTATGTATGTTATATTGTTTGTTATTCATAGTAGAATGTCTTTAAACTAGTATGATATTCTTGACTTAGCTATGCTTATTGTAGAACCTTAAATATAAATCAACATTTTCACTGAACATTTACTAAAGTTTCAGAAAATTTAATACAATTGAAGAGTAGATAATCCAAGTGCTATAAGATTACTGTTCTGAGTAAACAGTGGGTCTCGATATCGATTCCAAGTAACTTCAGCCTGATCGCAAACTCGAGCTGAGTTGTTTATTCTCTCGAGTTAGTTGTTATATTTTAGGAATTCAAGATAATGATGTTATTTAAAGATGACCTGGATTATAACAACGTTTGATTTTTTATAGTAAATAAATTATACTATTGTTTGAGCAAGAAATTAATGCTTACAAATAAATAAAATTAAATAAGTTGTGTTTTATTTCTGGCCCACCATAAGAGATAGGTACCCATAATGAGAGAGGGTTAGGGTACCTGTGACTGTCTGGCGTCCAACGACTAGTAAGGAATGTATCGCGAGATGGGCAGATGATATTGTTGTCATTGCGGGAATGTCCTAGATGAGGTTGGTACAAGAACGTGGAGTTTGGCACAAGCAAAGAGAGGCATACAGGGTGTAAATTAACCCTTCACACAGCCGTCAACCCAGCATTTTGTACATCAAGCTAAGCACCCAAACAATTTTGCTGTGAAACGACTGTTAGTTTTGGTAGCAAAAATCACAATTTACGTGTATTTAGTAAAACTCAATGTAGCACTCTTAAAACATTGTGCTAGTGGATGCTTTGAATAGTAAACGGATCATGGAGGTAATTTAAGTAAATTTATAAGCTGAAAAACTAGTATTTACAAAAACAACTGTTTAAAATTTGGAACTTTGACCTCCAATATCTCCGTAACTAGGGGGTTCCCAGGTATAGAATGGAACAAAAAAAAACATCGCAGTGGTGGGGAGAACAAATGCCTTTCGTTTGCGTTAAGGGTACTTTTACACCCTTTATACCCAGGAGTGGATGAAGTCGGGCTGTGGAAGATAATATTTAAAAACAATAAAAAAAAGAATTTTGAAATGGAAGCATATCGCTTATTAAAAATTCAAAACCGAATACAACTAAATTAATTGATTAACATGATTTCAATTTCCGAGGAAGTCCTTGTATAAATACAAAACACTTTGACAGCTATCGCCGCTTACTGTGATATGTGTCTGTGTCAGTTAAATTACCTAACTTAAAAAAGCTTGGCAGCCATACCTCACTTCAAGATTATATCAACAAGAACTGCGTAAACATTGCCCAGTATTTCGTAGCAATCTAATGCCAGTCTAATATCAGAATTGGGTGACACCAGAATAAAAGGTCTTGACAAATTGAATACCAACTCAAGGTTATATAAAGGGCAAACAGTGGTCCCGAACTAGCAAAATTATCCGTGTTTACCTGTTCCCACACCTTTGATCCGCTATCAAGCGTTTATGAACACACCCTATAATACATGGGCAGTTTATTATTTTATAAATTCGCTTGCACAAAGGTCCGAGTCGAACCCAATTTACGCCTCGAGGAACATAAAGGGGGTTGGAGAACCAACTTTGGTGTGCTGCTCCGGAAATGTTGCTTTATCACTTATTTTTGGGATACAAGGGTGAGTTTTGCTTGGTTTTGGATGCGTAGAATTGTATAGATTATGTTGTATTAGTGCGACGTCCTGTGTACGACAAGATCACGCCTCGACTTCGTTAACTTCTATTTATTGATTTCGCTCCAAGATGTTTATAGTTCGCTTTTGGTAAAAGATTTGTGGCTCGAATATCCACTGTTACACTATTTCTGTAAGTGGGTGACGACGGAGTAACGAAACGATAAATATGGGAGGTATTTACTGAAACGTTTCCTTTGGCGATTAAAATAGATTTTATGTTCGGTTTCAGGATTTATGTAAACACAAACAAATGTAATACTCGTATGATATACGCCAAACACTATTAGCTCGGCTTACTCCGCCTGTCTTAATATTCTAGTTATTAAATGAATATATAGTCTGTGTTTATGTCAGACATTTCTTCAGTTTGGAAGCCTAAAGTCAAATAAAAGTCGCTGTATATTAAACACCGCTGGATACATTGTGATTTACTTTGATTTACATAAAATAAACGTTATTCTTGGATTTATTTTCTTCGATGGCCGAATTTCTAAATAGTAGGTAGCTGCTTGGAATACTAATAAAAATAAATCAGCAATTTCAAAGGTCATCCTATCGATGTATTGTTGATAAACTCGTGCGATATAAGAATGTTACACCAGTCGATAAAACATTAATGACGTGTTTTGATACAAACACGTATTAATTACCGATCACTGAAATAATAATTGAAATGTGAGTCTTTGAATACAACACACAATTGCTTCCACACACAACGGTAGCAAATAAAGCAAATCGCTGATTTCTCAAAGTACCCTCCCAAGCTCTTTGTGCGGCGCGATGTAGACATTAATCGTTGCTTCCAAAAGCACTACAATACAATAAAAGCGCTAAACACCGCCACAATGAGCTCCACTAAATATTTCAATACAAAAAGCTTGCGCTGTCTCACTCTAACATTTTCGCGATTGGAATGAGACATTACAGGGATAAATGGTTTCCTTTGATGTCGACGCAGCGACGACGCCGACGTACCACCGCTACATATCACTTAGTATTCTTACGTTTACTGTCAGACATTATACTGACTAAAAAATAATCACTAAGAAAATTTAACACACTGCATTAATTCCGGCGCACTTAAAGAATGTTTTTTACTGGCGCGGGCGCGAGCAATACGTGGGTGGTAATGATTTATTTGTTGTACTTAATGAGTTAGGTACAGTGAAGAGCACCAATATGTGTATACTTGGCAACTTTAAACTGTTATCATCTGCAACTGTATTCACTGCAACTTTGTTGAAACGAATACGCACATATCATTTTGGAATCTATGTTTTAATGAAATGGGTATTATCTCAAAGTTCGTTTCACCAGTCCACGAGTGAATCGCTTTTAGATTAGGTAAGTGTTTACATATAGGTGCGCATGATAGTACCACAGTCGGCCGCTAATATTGTCTTTGTTCCGTCCGAATCGATCCAACGATAAGTCAATCGCTGATCGCTAAATAAATTATTGCCTTTGTATGGCCGTCTTTATTTGTTTTGTCTATATCGCAGTCCCTTCTACAACACTGCCTGGAAATACTTCGCTTTAGGCAAAAGAAGAGTAAATAGAATGAGTTTGTTTTAGTTCTTTGCAATGACTGGCTCATTTTTATGTTGTTTTATATTTTTGCTATATATAGGTAGAAGGCTAGGCATATGATGTTTTGTAATTCGGGCAACGTTAAAATTAGCCAATTAACTTGAATCTACGTAATTTGGAGTCTGTTTACAAACACGTACCTAATGAATAAAAAAAACAATCTAATTTATTTGTTATTAATTAATTCCGGCTTAATGTGTACTACAATGCAAGTAGATATCTACATCTTGTACTGTACATGCCTTTGTGTAGTGACCTATTCGAGCCAGAAATTAATTATTAATCATAATCACGATCTCCTCTAGTGTAGTGATACATCACTAGGATGTGATTATTCTAAGAACAAGGATACTATTATTGTGAAGCACTTAACCCAGTGGCCAATTCAAATCTGTTTAGGTACTGGGTAACCAAGAATAAGCTGCGGTGGCCCAGTGGGGAAGCTGCGGTGGCCCAGTGGTGGCGGCCCCGACTTACGAACAGTAGGTCGTGGGTTCGAACCCAGGCAGGCACATTACTTTGTGTAATTTATTTAATCGCCGCTGCTCTCAAAACGGTGAAGGAAAACATCGTGAGGAAACCGGCATGTCTTAGAACCAAAAAAATCGAAGACATGTGACATCTACCAATCCGCGCTGGGCCCGCATGGTAGATTATAGCCTCAGCATTCCCTCTCAAAGAGAGGAGGCCTGTGTCCCAGCAGTGGGAACATTAATAGGCTGTTGATGATGATGGTGATGAAGCAAGAATAACAAATAGGGATGTTTACTGACTAAAAAAATATGATTCTAATTAAGAAGTCCGTATGTTAGATTATCGAAAATTTTTGGATAGTTACCTACGTAGTTTTTTTTATCACATCAATAAAATTGACAAAGATAAAACGCGTCAAAGATTTGAGTGGGGGTTTGTGATGTCACTCACCGGTAAAAAAATATCATACTTATGTCTTAGAAACTGACGTCGCACGAGTTTTTAAAGCTCTATAGTTTATGTGAAAAAAAGAAAAAATACGTGACCAATATTTTTTGGAAAATCTGACGAACTAACTGGATTTTTTTGTTAACTACCCTATTTATATTTATTTATTACAAATAGATGCTTTCTAAATAATAAAGTAGTTCTTATGTTCTGCACATAGGCCACACCAACCACTGCCAACTTGCAACCAATGAAAAGTGTACCTACAGAGATTTACAAAAGATCTTATTTCAAAAATTATCTTTGATTTATGAACCCACTTTGACTTGCGTTAATAAATCAAATACCAATGTCACCTACTTAATTTATCGTCACACAAAAAGATGATTTGTTACCCTTGTCCCAATGAACTGAATCAAAAGAAATAAAACTCAAAAACCTTTACACATGCAATCACTTAAAACAATCAATACCAAAGAAATCGATGAAAACAAGCTATCAATGCTAGGAAAGTTCACGCCAGCTAGTGCGGGAGGGGGGGACAGAAAGATTAATGATGTTTCAGCCCTCTTTACACCCCTTGCATCAATCACTTAGCCCTTTGATGTATTATTTACTCCCAAAGTTATTTTTGTGTCTCTTCTGTTTTTGAAGGGGCACAAATATTTTTCAACGCCATCTGTCTATTTATAGATGACGTGTTTTGATAGGAAAAGGGGTGAAGGCGGGTGGAGTGGGAATAGTTTTGGCAAATGTTATGATGATGGCAAGGGGTTCTTTTGCCATGATTTGGGGGTGAAAGGAATACAAATAGTCAGCTGTTTGTTAGAGATTGCCGACTTAGTTTAATAAATAGGGAAGGATTAAAATGCTATTCAACATAACATAACGCCTGTAATCCCTTATGGGATTATTAAAGAGCGTACTAACAAAAAACTACACAACAAAATATTAAATTGAAAATCCACAATAAACTAACGTCCGACCCAAAACAAGTTACTAACTCGTTCAATGATTTTTTTGCATCAATAGGACAAACAAGGCAAAGTGGGAACGCAGAGCCGCGCGGTCGGCCTGTGCTCCGACCGACTGAGAACACTATGTTTTTACATCCACCCACACCGCAAGAAATATTAAATATAATGAAATACCTTAAAGGCAAATACAGTCACGGATTGGATGAACTACCTCCCATATCAATTAAAACGTTTGCTGAAGAACTGACAATACCATTTTACCTATTAATTTGTCAATCATTTTCTGAAGGGGTTTTCCCAAACGCCTTAAAAAAATCAATTATAAAACCTATTCACAAGAAAAACTCGAAGTCTGACCCAAATAATTACCGTCCAATTGCACTACTACCGACATCATCGAAAATCTTCGAAAAGGCAACGTGCAAGCGCGTTTATAATTTCTGTGAAAATTTTAATATTTTCGATGAATCACAAAATGGCTTTCGGGAAAAAAGATCCACAGTTCTAGTAACATATAAATTCACACCACAAATATTGGACGTTTTAAATAATAAAAAATACGCTATTGGAATCTTACTCGACATGACAAAGGCTTACGATAAAGTACTATACAATATTCTACTTGACAAACTATACGGCATCGGCGTTAGGGGAATAGCTCATAAATGGTTCGCATCTTACTTACAAAACCGAGAGCAATTCGTAGAAATTGATCATTGGGATCATAACACTGGGCAACTCAGCCATGTACGTTCAAATAAGATGTGTGTTCAAAATTCAATTCCTCAAGGTAGTGTTGCAGGGTGTTTATTATTCTTGATTTATATCAACGATCTCCCTAAAATTCTAACGGAATCGTGCGTATTGTTCGCTGATGACATTTCAATAATGATTTCTTGTAATGACTCTCAACGCCTACATGACATATTAAATAAAATTATAATAACTATACAAGATTGGATGAAAGACCATAACCTAGAAATTAACTTCTTAAAAACCAAAATTATGCAATTTAGATCATATCAAAACAACCTTTAAATATAAATTTTGCGTTCGATGGTACTAAAGTAGAATGTGTGGATACTTTTACCTTGTTAGGTCTGGAGCTAGATACTCATATGACGTGGAAAGCACACATTCAGAAAATTAAATCAAAACTATCTAGTTTCATAAATGCGCTACGTGAACTGAAAAAAACAACAGATTTAAAAAATTGCCCTATCTACTTACTATGCTTATGCATACGCGTGGCTAAAATACGGAATAATCCTTTGGGGAAATAGTGTCGATATCAACGAGTTGTTCATATTAAAAAAAAAAGTATCAGGATATTGGGTCATATTGAAAACGACGAAAGTTGTATACCTCATTTCAAGAAACTGGACATTTTAACTCTGACATCAATTTATATTCTAGAAATCTGCAAATTTGTTAGACAGTGTCCGAACTTCTACGTTAAAATCTCTGACCAGCCTCGCCAATATGCACCGCGTTCACGATTTGAAAATACCCTCATATTACCCCAATCGAAGCTTAAATTACACAGCACTAGCCCTCACGTTACATCAATTAAAATTAACAACAGAATTCCAAATGCGATAAGAATTAATTGACAATTGTTATTACACATTGAATGATTTTTTTAATGATGACATCATAATGGACTAACTTTGACTGCTTATTTATTGAATTTTAGTTTTTATTTATTGACATTTTGTACCACATCTTTGACATTTTATTGTGATTGTATTTTGATTATTACTTTATTTTATTGACATGATGCATTTGCCTATAATTGTATTCTATTTGCCGACTTTAAGTATTTGATTATTATTTTATTTTGACATGATGCATTTGACTATTGTATTCTATTTACCGACTTTCATTATTTTACTTAATTGTCTTAATTTTTTATTTAAAATTTCTCTAAGACTGCTTATGCTTGCTAATTAAAATTAATTAAAAATATTCCAAATTTCTAATTACTGTTTATTAAATTTTAACTAATGTACCTTAAATGCTACTATCACTATTGTAAAAAAAATGTTGTGCCCGACAGGGTCCATGTGAACTATTTTATTAATAGTAAGATCTTGTAAAATACAATATGTGATATGCAATAAATGATTGAATTGAATTGAATTGATAAGCAAAAGTGTACCCATTAGTACAGCCACATTTTTCCATGTTTTTGACCCATATTGCCATAAACCGGATATAACTCTAAACTCTGTGGTTATTACTGAGAAATTCCTGATGGAAAAACTCCATAAATCTCTGGACGTCCTTGGAATCGAACACATGACCCAATGCACGGTAGTTGCAGTTGCGACCACTAGACGGGGAAGGATTAGTGTTATTAAATAATTTAAGTACTTAGTGCTCACTAACCAATGTAAATAACTTAAACAATGCAATGTATGCGTCGACCATTCGTTTCCTGTAGATGAGAAATGATTAGAAAAAAGACTGGTCTGACCACCAAGAATTCCCAGAAAAGACACTAAATAGATGAACAATTAGTACCTAGGGAGACTGACAGAACACTGGACAGACTAAGATGAAAGATATTTTAATAATGAAGGAACAAGGCCATTTTTATCAATAAATCTTCTCTCCGAGGAGTCTATTAACTAATCATGTTGAATATGCCCTAAGTTACTAAATAAAACCTTGAACTCAGTCACCAAACACGTGATTTTTGTCCGTGACCCTAATCCCAAAGTGATCAACATTGATGATATTTTATAGACACACTCGTAAATACCCATCATCAATACATATTAAACAGTTCAGTACAAATTATAACAGTTTTGAATAATAATAATATAGTTTTGATGAGTTGGACCGAAACCATACCACACTTGGAGTGGGCAACAAAAAACAAGCGTTTTTAGGGTTACGTGCCACTTTGTAGTCCGTCCTTCTATCAAGACCCTTCATCTCGGGAACGCTTGTAGATATCGAGTTGAAATTAAAACCATTTACACGAGTCTCAAATATTTGTGAAAAAATCAAACTTCTAAGTATACTTTTAGAAAAAGTATAGCCGTTGCTACCTTAAAAAAACGTACTCAACATTCTCAAGGAAACCAAAATGTACAGGGTACTTCCCGTTGACATAGAAAAATGCACCAACTAAATACCAACAAGTTTTAACGGAACCCTCAGTGCGCCATCTCCAGTCCAACTTGCACTTGATCGGTTTTTTTTATTTGATGCATCATTGAGCATTTGGAAACAGCCTTGAAAATATGCCAATAGGTTCTATTAATAAGATATTACAATAATATCAAGTAGGGTCTAACAAAAACAGACGAATCTATTACAGCAACCAGGATGTTATGTCAAATGAGCACTTCTTTTTTATCTTTATACTGGTTTGAAAGTTCATTGAAATGAAGTTTTTGTACACGGAAAATAAATCTATTCTTACTGATTAATAAGAATCCATACCGTACGAAAAAAGATCAAGGGCAAAGATAAATTGAAACCGCAATGTCAAATAATGTTTGACACTTGAAATGTAGTTACTTACATTGAATTTATTCGAAGAACTAACATGATATTACTAACCATTCCTTTGAAGTTCTTACTCATAAATATAATGATATTTTGATTGTTGTTATTGAGTGTGATTGAAAGGCAAACAAGTTGTGATGTGATTGTGTATGACGGTAACTATATCGGTAACTACAGACAAATATAATGCAATATCTGAGCCATGGCTGATGTCTTGCTATCCTGCCACAAAGCAGAAATTTCTCATGTGCTTGTAATTTTATTCATCATCGTGAGCCACAGCCCGAAAACACATCCCCTCCCTTTCTATTCCTTGGACGCCACTCGGTCACAGCTTGACTCCACCTTCAATCATCATATTGGAACTTAAATGGTGTGGCCATTTGAGTTCCAAAATGCGATTTCCAACATCAAAGACGTAAGTACGTCTCTGGATTTCGACTTTTGGAACTCGGTTTAGTAGTTTTATGCAGAGAATGACACGCTCCATGGCTCTCTGTGCTACTTTGAGTCTGTACACAGCCTACTGTGTAAGCACCCACGTCTCAGTGTCGTACGTCATGGTAGGCAGAACACATTGATTATTCAACATTTATAAATAATTCAATAGCTTGTAATTAGTCAATATTTATGATTTTCAAACCAACAGCCAGCCATTTATATTTTGCAACCAGCGGGCTACGGCCACCTCCATCTGTCAGCGACGAGTCTTGTGACCTAGCATTGGGAACATTAGAGGCTGGTTAAAATAATTGTGGCATACAGTTTGATCGGCAGTAGATTTTAGAGCTACATAAATAGCTAACATAGCTTTTTGTCATCGACTGGGCCTGAATCTGAACTTTAGTTCAGACTCCGTTGCAGTTACTGATGGAAAAAGCCAATAAAAATTTGCCTGATTTGCAGCCTCGCTTTCGACCACTAGACTAACAAGGCAGATTTTAGTTTAGTAATTCACAAAATCAATTGCTAGCCAGCTTCTTAATAGGTACACAAACCTTTATATATTCTTCACTTGGTAATATTCGTACTTGATACCTAATAAAAGATACCTAATATTAACCTTAGGATGTAATCCGAAGTTTATTAAACAACATTCCAAACCCACGCGACCTTTATTGTTAATATAACATTTCGCAAAATCTTCGGTAGGTCACTCCTAAGATATTATACGACATTAAGTATACATTTACATAATATTTTAGCAAGTAGGAATTACATCAAATAGGTATAGGTATCGTTTAAATATCACCAAAAGGCCACAGGATTAAAATGGATGGTTCCCTTAAAAGGGTAACAACGAATTAAATAGATGTTTTATCTTCTTAATCTTACACCGTTTTTGTGTTTTTTTCTCATAAATCAGGCAGAAGCAGGCTATAAAGTAATAATAGAAAACGTCTGTGCACATGATGTGATATATTCACAAGCCGGGATTTGTTAAGTTTTTTTTTGTATATCGATCATGATTTTGACAACATCCTCAATGTACTTCAATGATCCGCGAGATGGCGCTAACAGTCTCAACAGTTTAAGTTAGGTACACTATCTGATCTATAAGCCCACTATTTGAAATGGCTTGTAATTAAAAAGTCTCTGGATAAAAACTTATCTAAACACATTTTGTTTGTTATTAGATACAAACCAACCAAAACTTGGAAAGCCACTGGGTAGGCCTTTGCCCAGCAAAAAAAATACTTCGCTCTGCCAAACCCAAATCGTAAACTTGACACTTCTTATCAAGCAGGTTGAATATAACAATAATGACACAGGACTCAATCTAGCTTAACTGAAATTATAAGGAATTATTGCTTGGAGCTTGTGATTTTCACACAAATTCCTAAGTAATGTTTAGACATTACTGTCTTCGAACTTAGAGAAAAATGAAAAGATTCTAAAATTATATCGGAGTCGTTTTGCTCCATTTTACTTTACACCGATCCCATGGGCCATATACCCCTTTTCTCTGGCGGCTAGCGGCTGTTCATTAATCCCTGCGTGCGCAAAAAATGGCAAAAAGATTAGGTTAAACTCATCTCAACATAATGAAATAAAGACCGCCTCAGCAGCAGCTAAGTTCAAATCGATTAAGGCTAATAGGACATTACGATATTCATCAAATCGCTGATGTACACAGTACAAGGCAATGAACTCTGGCTAAATCGATTTACAAAAATAAATGTGCTTTTAAAACCGTATAGTGTAATCGAGTTGTGGTCAGTTCATCGAGTAGGTATGTGTCGTAATGATAATGTAAAGATGAGTCTTTAAAGGTCAGATGCGTGGGACCTACTAGCAAGAGGCACTTGTTTCTGGTTGAAATTGAAAGTGTTACAAATGAGATTTGCTCTTTGGGAAGTCCATGTTTTTTGTTGTTGTTGTATCTATAATTTCATAGTGGCACCAATCAGTTCACGTAATAGTTCTTTTGTAATTTGAATTGTTGGTCACTAAGTTTAGGTCAGTCGGAATAGAGGTGTAAAAATCGGTTTCGTTTTTCGTTGATACCTAGAACACTTTTATGTGTGAAGTGATAAGTATAAATGTTTTATGTTTGTAAATGTTATACCAGAGACTACCTGTAATATTGTCTCTCCTTTTCCTTTTTTTCAATCCGAACTTTGTCTTAAAGATAATTAGATAATTCTTAGCGATAACATCACGCATTGTTTCACCTTATGATAGGTTTCTACATTTACATTTGTAATTCATATGATGTGCGTTTTAAGCAAACAGCATTCTACCTATGTATGAATTATTATAATTTGTCAGGGTCTCTCTAAATTCTGAATGTATCTGTATGGGACCCATGTTTTCTCTGTTAATGTTACAAAAGATGCCATGGGTTCCACAATGGTGCGATATTTGTAAGCAGCGCTGTGACGTCACGAACATCTGTCATGTGGTTTGGACATGTCCGTGTGTTTGGACAAGACTAGGGCTGTCAAAAACAAAAACATGACAGGCACGAGAGAAAATTATGAATTTCTGAAAATCATTTTTACGCATTGAGAAAAACACAAATAAATCAAGGGAAGAAGTACGAAGTTGATAATTCACATTTACTGGTTTAAAATTTATGCAGAGATGTTTATTAGTCAAGTTTTGGCGGTTTCAGATAGGTATATAGGAATATCTCAGTTTGGATCGGCTAGATCCGACTTTGTGCCCCGTCGAAGGTATTATGCTCGCGCGTATTAAAATAGAACTTAAAAATTACTTGCATAGTATAAATTTAATGTACCTAAAAGCGTGACATTATGCTTTTGGTGACTCATAGCTTCTGTTACTTGCACTAATATAACCTTATAAACTTATATTTGAAGAGATCCAAGAATTACTATAACTTAGAATTATTTGACATTATGTGATCTTTGTTTAATAAGTTTCTTTAATAAAATGACAAAAGTCTAGATTAATAATATTAGTGGTCTACAGCAACAATAAATGCAATTAGTGACGAAAATTCTTTGAATGCCAGCCCTAGGCTTGGCCTTGTTACGAGTAGGTTATTTAAAAATGATTTACTAGGAACTTGTAATTTAAATAAGCGTTTAGTGGGTGAGTGATTGTGTAGGTCGTAGGCGTATTTAAAGGTTAAGGTTCCGCCAATTCTTTTAGATATTTTTATGAAGTTTATTTTTCTTGTCACTGAGCTAAATGAAAAGTTTTACTGTATTTTTAGGGTTCCGTAGCTGAATAGCAATAAACAGAACCCTAACAGATTCGTCATGTCTGTCTGTCCGTCTGTCCGTAAGTATGTCACAGCCCCCTTTAGTCCAAAACTATTAAGACTACAAAGTTGAAACTTGGTGAAGATGTATTCTGTAAACCGCTTTACGATATTTATACATACATGGAACTGAAACTATAAAAAACATTTTTCATTAAACCTATACGTATGGGATGTTTATAGACAGGTTTTTAAAAATGACAATGAGGTCCCTAATACCATTTTTTCTCAAAGTCAATAATTTGAAAGATACACACTTCCAAAGTGGTAAAATGTATGTCCTCCCCCTCTAAGTTTACAACTAAGAGGGTGAGAAATCAAAAAAAAATGCTGTAGATCGCAATAGCAAATTCCAACCAAAATTAGATTGAACTATATATATTTAATAATTTTTGAGATATAGCACATTCAAAAAACCGCAAATATTACTTTGTCATTCATACGTTTGTATGAATGACAAAGTAATATTTGAACTTATGAAAAACAATCTTATCACAAAGTATGTTTTTCTGTTGCTGCTTCCTACGATGGTACGGTACCCTTCATGTGCAAGTCCGACTTGCACTTGGCCATTTTTTCATTATTTTCAAGAACGATTTTTTGGAGTTATTTATTGCTAAAAGACTAACCTTTATGCCTCATTAGTCAACTGATCCCACTCATTTTAAACACGTGGGATGAGTTTACTAATTAATTATAATTTTAAATGCTTCTCTTTGATCGATTGGATCCGCTGTTATAGATGAAGAATAAATTGTGTTATAGTTTCCTCACGATGTTTTCCTTCCCGGTTTGAGAGCAGCGGTGATGAAATAAATTACACAAAGTAATGTGCCTGTCTGGGTTCGAACCCACGACCTACTGTTCGTAAGTCAACTTTTTGTCCTTTTATAAATGTTTGTTCCTCGACAATAAATTATTTCTTAATCAGAATTCAAGGTATGTCGACATATCAAGACTTCCTTTTTTGTATTATCAGCTCTCCCCGGCTAAAAGGAATAGAACAAAATCTACGATGACCAATATGACATGTCAAGCATAAGAAGTCTGACACCCCCTACCGCTCTACCCAGAGCGGGAGGGGGGTCATTTGATGATTTCCCACCTACCCATTGGATATCGGTCACTGTAGTCTATTTTTTGATAGCGAACATTTATTTACTAGGTACTAGTTTAGTTCACTATTCGTACGAAAAAGCCTCGAACCAAATATCAAATACCAGGAGCGCAGACGCCATAAAAAGTATCCAATCAAAAATGCTCACACCTTGCCTACAAAGTGTTGCAAGCATTCTATGAAAGAGTGAAATATGTGGGCCACAAAGGGCGGTTCACACTGCATGCAATTTGTATCGCTTCGGAGAACCTTTCACGTTCCGTGGCGTCGAAACTTCGTGTCGCGCTCACCTTTGAACACTTACCTTTACGAATAGTGGTGATCGGGATAGGTAGGTTCTACATCAATAAATAGGCTGGTAGTTTTGATAGGTGGTTTGGTTGGTTTGGTCGGTTCAGATACTTTGGGTATGTAAAATTTAAGGTGTGAATATTTCAATAAAATAATAATTGTTAAACACATCAGAACACGTCTGTTTTTTTATACGAGTAGGGTTAGGCATAAATGTATCTGTACAAAGTCATGTTCCATGTAATGGAGTTTCAATCTATAACCGCCATGAACCAGACACAAATCCAGATGACTACAAAAGAATACCCTATAACCCTGCCGGACTTAAGACGTACTAAAAATCTTATGGTGCTAGTTCATCATAGCAAGATGTTAACTGTTTTTGTTTTATTTTATTTTATAAGTCGAGCTACACGATGACTAACAAATACTTGCATTGACTGGTTAGGTCTACTCGAATCTGTGTTGTTCTTTCTTCAAAAACCTTTTTAGACACTAACCTGTGCCTCGTGTGAGTACACTAAGCTTAGGTCTGAACCTTATAATAGATTATGACATCTGAGTTTATTTCGGCTGTTTCTTTTCAGAGTAAGTAGTCATAATAATATGTGTAAAAGTGTGTAGTAAACCTATTTGCAAATAAGCATAATTAATCTATCAATTCCATAACGGTAAAAAACTGTTTAAATCAATCAACGGACATAAATTAATTAACGGAGATCCATATCTTTTGTTCTTTTTTTTGCATGGCTATTTATTTGACAGCTTAAATAGTTAGTAGATACTTCCACCTGTGTGACCTTTCATTAATGACTTCTTAATTATGTGTGTCATTGTCACCCTCGACAAGACATTCAATTAGAATCACAATAGGAAAGTATTTAGACTCATGGTCACCCGCTAACAATTCAATTCACTGAATCAGACACAGGGCTATTATTGTAGATACGAGTATTTTGTCGAACCACCAATGATCATTTTAATCAATAAAATAATATTATTGCGCCATGCACGAACAAACATTATTATATTAAAAAGAGTAATTGGTGCAACATTCGAAAATAATTTACTTTCGAAACCAAAGTATTAATGAGATTGTTTATTATTATGTTACTAAATGAATATTAATAGCGGTAGTACCCGACCTTTCATCTCGATAGAGTTATTAAAATAATTCCAGTTCGTATAAACATCATTCACTCATTCGATTCAGTTTTTTAATTTATTTATTATAAAGCCAATAATAATAATCACCACATTTATAATTAAATTACTGTAATCGATGTTTTAAGTTTATTACCCCTATATAAAATTGTTAGCAGTATAATAATAGTAATACTTTAATATTATCTTTTCAAATATTCGAAGGTGGGCCACAAAAGGTAGGTACCTCTTGTCTCTTAGTATGGATATTAAATATATTTACATTAGACCTGATCTCAAAACGGTAAACGAAAATATCGTGAGGAAACCGACAAGTCTTTTAACAAAAAAATCGAAGACAATGTGACATCAGCTGCCAACCCGCACTGGGCCCGCGTGGTGTGTGCCCATCCTTCTCTTAGAGAGGCCTGAGTTTATGCAGTGGGAAAATTATAAGCTTATGATTAATACCTGATCACAATCAATGTCTAGCCAAAATCGTATTGCTAAATATTAAGGTAGTACCAGCTCACCCGCTAGATGGCGCTGCAATACCATGAAATCAAAGAAACGAAAAGTAACAATTACTTAAATAGGTAGGGTATTTGAGTCTGTCTTCTGGATGAAAGATGAAGGTAAACTTAATTACTAATACAAACTATGTGAGTCTATTTCAAGCATTTTTTTCTGTTATGTATACAACCAGCTTCTCTAAGTCTAGCGTCTTGCGATTCACGCACGGTTTTCACACAAACACTGGGTGTATTCCCGCTCGTCCCCTCGACTTCGTCCCCCAAGGGGGACGAACGGGAATTTACAAAAATAATATTTAATTTGTTCCCGATCGTCCCAATCCTAATTCAAGAGGGGATGAATGGGAATATGTTCTTCGATTAGTGCCATTCGTCCCACTAAAAAGATTTGTGCAGAAATATGTTTATTAGTTGTTTCGTAGTTTACTTTTAAATTAGTTTCTTCGTTAGATTTAATCATTATTTTACAAAATTCTTCTCTATTTTTTTATGAATTATAAAACGTATTTGAAGTTTATCATTGTTTCATTATGTTTACCTACACTAAATACTATAAAATTGTATAACAACTCTGGCGGGAAGCGCCGGCGATGCTGGTAGTTCACAAAAGAGTGCCGATAACATTGTGTTATTATTGTGTTACACCGGACTTCAATAAAAACATAATAGACATCCATATTGATGAATGCAAGAAAAATATAACTTATGATCTGATGTACCTTGCGTACCAGCCGCCTTTCATTCAACAATTTCGAAAATGTTGGACGAAGGACTCGATAAAGTAACTTTACCCAAAGATATTCCTAAGTTTACAAACATCAAAAGCACTTTGTATCGCCATCGAAATAGCACTTTTAATATGAGTAAAATCACTTTCAATGACGTTAAAGAAAAATTGAATGACTGATTTTTATTTCAAATTTGTTTTTTTTACCAATTAAAATCTAGACTAAGGGTCTTATATTATTTGGTGGGAGCAATAGACCTAAAAAAAGAATTAATAAATTATTCCCATTCGTCCCCCCAAAAAATTTAGAGGGACCATCGGGAAAATAAATAACGAATTCCCGTTCGTCCCCCTCGGGGGACGAAGTTTAGGGGACGAACGGGAATACACGAAACACTGTACCGCTTTAACGGTCTCCTGTCTTAACTTACTCATTCTTATAGTGGAAATGTCTACATCCAGGGAGCTCATGGCCTAATAATCACTGCCACTCAGGTTGATCTTTAGGGTAAACCCCGCTTGCGTAGGTTGGTCTGTGGATGACCTCGGAAAGCATGTTAAGCTGTTGGTCCCGGCTGCCATAAATATAGATTTTTGCCAGTCTTTACAGGTAGTCAGTGACTTTAAAGTCTGACAACCAGTCTTACCAAAGGGTAGCGTAATAGCCGGTATTAACTGGGTTGTGGAGGTCGAACAGTCAGTCGCTCCATGTAAAATACTGGTATTCACCTGCATCTGGTTAGACTGGAAGACGGCCCCAACATAGTTGGGAAAAGGCTAGGCAGATGATGATGGATATAGAAATCTTTGAACTGTGTCTTGCGGGACTCAGGTTACTAAAACACGTAAAGCTGTTGAGACCAGATGCTCTCCCACAAACCATGAGACTCATAGTGTCGCATCTGGCGTGTTGTTGTCTGCAAACAGCGACTGATAGACGCCACTGTGAAGCTTATAGCCGAATTTTGAACTTTAGATTTACATCAACTCGAATTAAATCAAATTAAAAAAAACTGGCCAAGTGTAAGTCGAACTTGCACATGAAGGGTTCCGTACCATCGTAGTAAGGAAGCCCTGTTTAATTTGTAATATTTCTAGTTAAAGCGGCAACAGAAATATTATTTTTGTGATAAGTTTGTTTTTTATAGTGTTTGCATGAATGACAAAGTTATATTTGCGGTTTTTTTAAATGTGTTTTTTATCTCAAAAAATAGTCATATATTGTTCAAACCAATTTTTGCTGAAAGTTTACATTGCGATCTACAGCTTAATTTTTTTTAGGTTTTTCACTCTCTTAGTTTTCAAGTTAGAGGGGGGGGGGCACACATTTTACCACTTTGGAAGAGTATATCTTTCAAACTATTGACTTTGAGGAAAAATGGTATTAGAAACCTCAATGTCATTTTTAAAGACCTGTCTATAAACACCACACGTATAGGTTTGATGAAAAAAGGTTTATTCAGGTTCAGTTCCATGTATGGGGAGAACATTTTTTTATGAAAATCGTAAAGCAGTTCACAGAATACATCTACGTAGCAAGTTTCAACTGTGTAGTCTTGATAGTTTCGGAATAAAGGGGCTGTGAGATACGGACGGGCAGACGGACAGGCAGACATGACGAATCTATAAGAACCCTAAAAACCGGCCTAGTGCTAGTCAGAGCCCCGTACCGTGGGCTCCGTACAAACTAAGTTTAAAATTATTAAAAATATTATCATGATGCAATTAAAAATGTACAGTTTTCAAAATTATTCCTTTATCTGTGCTAAAAGACGTTGTTTGTTCCAAATTTTAAGATTCTGTAGGTTTTGATTTCCTTGCAAGTATCCAATATTTGCGGCATAAATGGCTGTTTCTTTTGATTGCGTTGGCTCAGAAGTTAGATTTTCTTACAGCTTTAAGGGACAGTAAACCGGAGATTTGATATAAATATCACCTTGATACCTCCACGCATTTTTGAGAAAAAGGGTCTTGGCAGACAGACAGACGGACGGACAACAAAGTGATCCTATAAAGGTTCCATTTGTACGGAACCCTAAAATACAAAATCAAAATATTTATTTCAAGTAGGCCAGTTACAGGCACTTTTGAATAATCGAACAAATAGAACATAAAAGAAGCTGCAGTCCCAGTCACAAGGCATAATAGCTGTAAGTGTACTGCAGTTGCCCATTCCCTAGCGTAGATTTCTAATCTGAAGATCGGGCAAGAAACTCCATGGACACTATTAATTCAATGTATTGTTACAAAACCTTGGTTTCATCATTAATGTTGAGATGGTATTTTAAATTACGTGAAAACGATTTAGCAAGATGTGCACAGTAAAAGTGTCAACAGTAAAGTCAAAAACAATGATTCAAAAATAAAATAATAGAACAAAAATGTCGTGGCAGCTAAGCTAATAATAATATGTATAATACGGAATAGGCCTACTGACTAGATTTATTGTGACTTTAGTTTAGGCAAATTTTGAATGAACACACATACCATAGAAGTTCCCTACCGAGATCAAAATCCTAACATTCCACTCGAGAGGGTAATTATTGAATTTATGAATAGCAATTTTCATATTCTGAGAACTTAAAATTTGATTTCTTTCGTATTTCGGTATTTTCCAATTCTATTTCGAGAGCGCTCGGATTTTCTAGTACTCGACCAATGGGTTAAAGCGGAAATGTTTGGTTAAATAGTTTACAACCGACATCCCAAAAGGAGGAGGTTCTCAAGTTTATCGGATTTTCTTTTTTTTGTATGGACACCGATTACGCTGAGATTTATGATCAGATTTACGCGATTATTTTTTAACCGACTTCTAAAAAAAGAAGGAGGTTCTCAATTCGGATGTTTACATTTTTTTATGTTTGTTTGGGCATAACCCCGTCGCATGCTAACCGATTTGAAAAATTCTTTCTTGTTTGGAATGGGTCAAATGTCACATACATTTTTTTTTGAAAAATCAACAAAACTAAAAAAAAACTACATCTACATTAACGATCTTATCGTCTCCGCCGTTTAGGAACCGATTTGAAAAAATCTTCTTTCTTTTATGCGAAAGTCTATGCTTTCCTATTGGTCTCATAGTCACCAGGTTGAGATCTGATTATGGAATCTTGGCGAAATCCAGAGAACTCCGAAAAAATTACAGCGATTTTTGTATTTTCTCTATTACAAGCTGATCTGATGGTAGAATGGTTCTTACGTAACCGACATCAATACGACCTTGCAAACTTCGGGGATAACACGCGTGATGTTTTGTTATTCCATTTATAAATACAAAAGTTTGCGAGGTCGTATTAATGTCTAAATGATAGCAAATGGATTGGGATTGCTGAAATCTCATATCTGTCTATTGTTTACACCAGTTCACATCACGCCGGTACATTGTAAAGGGGTAAGCACATGTGAATCACTAAAAAGTGAAAAATAAAAACTTTTTAACAAAAAAATAAAAAAATTAGTTTGATGAAATAGCTGTTATTTGGTTCCATAAAATTTTAACATAGTTTAGACGAGTACTTTTCATTTTATGAACATTTTTTTTAAATTAATGAACATTATTCGCTCATCTGTGTTCGCGAATAACTTCATCGTTTATGAACCAATTTTGATGATTCTTTTTTTATTAGATGGAGATATTTCAAGAGTGGTATCATGATATGGAAACCAAGATCTGGTGATGGGATCCCAGAGAAATCAAGGGCAACCCTCAACTTTCATAGGCACGTATTACATGTTTCGTGCTTTTTCTTTCTGACGCTATTCAAGTATTCGCATCTAGCAGTCATCACTTCATGTTGATGAGCTGATGATGGAAGATACTACTCCTCAGCAGGTTAGAAATAGAAATTGAAAGCAATAATAAGGGAATCTTGAAAGTTAAGGGTTAGGTTTCTTGGTTGTATGTTAAATGCATCGTGAATTGAATTGAATTTGTATAGGATATTACAAACTAAAAATGAAAAAAAATAAAATGAAAAACCTACCAAATGCAATCAAACAAACAAATGTCACCGACCTCAGAAGCAGACTTTTCTTCTGTAGTTTTTTTTTTGTATATATTTTTTTTAATTCGGTTGTTTTTTTTAAGTTAACAGTCATCAAATATTACGCTAAAGGGCCTATAGTATAAGCGGATTTCAATGAAATATCAGTATTCCGTCCTACTGCCGCCGAACACTGAGTTTGTGTTATTTTTTATTTATAAAAGGAAACTCAGAATGTAATGTTATGAAACTGAAATGGAGTTGAGCAGATCACCTTGCAATATGGCCGGTTAAGTAACTGAGTGACGTCCAGAGAATTGAAACGCATAACTATATTAGTTGTCCAGCGGCGAAATTGCTTTTGTAAAGAAATGTGATGATGAAGAAAGTAATTATTTCTGACCATAATAAATGAATAGACAAAATCTATCGCCAAAAATAAAATAAGTGCAAAATCCACTCCAAAAATAACAACGAGCCAATATTAGCTCCCACTTTATTAGCAGCCTGTACCCAATATACGGTCAGCAACAGTAGGTATCGAATAAAGTAATAAGTGTTCATTAGTAGGGTTACCAGCGGAATAGAGTAAGTACCGTGTTTGCTCCGGGTACGTACACACTACGTACTCTTCACGCGGCAGTCCAATTTCTTGGCACCCGATAAAAGACACGCGCATTGGGTTGCCCGGGAGTTGGGCGCCGGGAATTAATTTTTAGAGTTTTTTGAGGTATTTGCTGTTTTTGAGGTATTTTCTGTGATTGAAGTTGGCGAAATAAGATATGTCTTTTATAGATAAGATAATATGATAGCCATAATGTTATGTTATACTCATGACAATCATGAGTATAACATAACATGTGTACCTGTAGTACACCCATCTTTTGCACGGTATGTTTAAGTTCCATATAAAAGTGGGAATAGGCTCTCCCACTTTTCTTTGCCACCAACTGGGCACAAATTCATGCTACGGAATCAAATTCAAGATCTCATGCTGTACAGAAACACCTGCGACCACGAGAAGCCGCCACAACAATGCGTTTTTTTTTTCGACAAGTCTGACTTGAGGTTTATTAATTATATATGGCTGCGGGATGTTGTAAGAGATACTGCGGCCTTGACATAAAGGGCTAAGAAGGAATATGGGTGGTTTTTAGTCAGTAGAAGTCTGACACTCCCTTTCGCTCTGCCAGATTTCCGCCCCCCCCCCCCCTAAAGGTAAATATAATATATTTATAATGAAAAATTATCCAATATGCAACAAATAATAAAATTACTATGTGCAAACCGTATGACCAACTTTTTGCGGCAATTGACTGTACACTTGCTGTCATTATTTGCAGTTTACCTTTCCATAATTGTTTTCAATACCAAGTTATTATTGATAATTGCACTTTTAGTACACATTTCATAATAATATTATATTGTAGGTTATGAAATCGAAGTTTCGTTTAATCATTGAGCAAGGGTTTTTTTTTTAATGTACAGACTAACTGCGATACTCAGAGGTATTTAATGATTACTTAAGCCACTCAGTAAAGATTTTACATAATTTTGTATGACAAAACTGTCAAAACCTTTACTAACTGATGGCCTAAGTAATCATTAAAGCTCTCTAAGTGCGGCAGTGAGAGTAATTTATTAATGAACATTTATTTATTTATTCGCATACCCAACAAGTGATACACAAAGTAAAAAAAGCTATGGTTGTGCAAAAATGGTTCATAAACATATGAGTTATTATGTCATCACGCTATCATTTTACTCCTTTAATTTTCATTTAATTCCACACACAATCCTTCCTCCTTCTGAATCTTTGAGCGTTACCGAAATACCCTGAATACCGCTCGAAATAATAATTCTCCCCTCAAGGCAATGCATGCATAAACGATCTCTCACATTCATAATTATTTATGTATGTAAAGTACAGGTAAGTATGCACACCCTCGCTTAAATATTAATCACATATACGAGTACATTACTGTAGGTACTGTTTATGACTCGCGACGTACAAAGCATCTTTAAAATTCTCTAATCAGCTGGTTTTTAAACGAGACTTTCAAACTAAGCATATGACTTTATTTTAGAGTTCACTACTATGTTATATTCTCTTTTAAGACCTCATCATCCTCAGCACGGTTCCACCCACTGCTGGGTATAGTCCTATCTTTGTTTTTGCCAATCTCACTGTCTTTGTGCCAGATTTATCCAAGATTTGCTCACAAAGGCATCAATGTCATCTGCACGTCTCCCCGCCGGACAACCCACCCAGAACGATTTGAAACAGAAATTCCAGTTTCATCTCTTGGACACCATTTGGTCACTTCTATTCCACCTACGCTGTTCGCGCCGTGCTGTTTCCCTGCAAAACTATGGTTCATGAAGTGTCTTGCCAATTTTTCTACTTTGATAGGAATCGGCTTGGGAATGGAAAACTATCTTAATTTTTTTGACTGACGGCTCGTCAATAATGCAACAAGCCTGTTTGAAAACGCTTTGACTTTGAAAACAAAGAGCAACAACATACCGAATTCACACAACCACATATACCGAAAAAAAACTAAAGAATAAAAACGTAATTCCCAACTCCCGGTGTATCCGGGCGGGTGCATCGAGTAATCGGTTTACTCGGACCCAGGCGCCTCGAACGGACTGCGATAGATTTACTCGCCTCATTTTGCTCGACACGAGACGAGGGCGACTCTATTTGAGGAAACTTATACTTGTGTAAGTTCCCTTTGCGAGTAAATTACTTGTGTTTCGTTTTTCTCGGTGTGAGTTTGTGGAGTGAGTTTTTTAATCAAAAATTTATTTCGAATGTTGACCAAGATATATTTCTAGGTTACTAGACTTGCAGGGATTAGCAGCTTAGCTTTCCAAAACCACAGCTGCAATGAACTTGGTTCTACCTGTTGGCAATAGTTACTGAAAGAGAGTTTTAATTTTCTCTTTCGACGCTAGAATTTTTTTTAACTTAATTATTGTACGTCACACTCACTCTCACTCCAAAATGACTGACATTGTTCCAACAAAGCCATTAAGAGGTATTTTTGAATGTCAAAGAAGGGAAATAGTATCGATTTAAATTTCTATTAGATTTAGTTACGTTGGATTGGTTCATTTTATATTTATAGAGTTAGACAAAATGCTATGTGGAATAATTGTGGCAAACCTCATTGTAGCCTTTTGTGATAATTCATCGATGGACAAAACGATGAACAGCAGCCATCAATTGAGCGTGATATTTCACCAGAATGTTACATTAATCTCCTCATCAAAGCTGCCATTCCGCACCATAGCCAGTTCACCCTCTGTCCGGCTACATAGGCCTGCATTCACACCAAAATGACGGCTTAGAACCAAATTAGCAGTCCTGCTTCAAAGCGCGTAGTGTTTGGTGTTTCCGGAATACCGTGTGTCCGCCTGCGTCCGGCCTCTGTCCGGTGGCGGCTTAATTTGTTTGTGCGTGGATCGTTGGCGGTAGAAATGAAATGAAATGCTTGTGCACTAAGCCTTATTAAACCTAATAGAATTGAACAAATATTTCCCTCGTCTGGCCTTCGTTGTTCGATTGAAATGTAATTAGTTCTAGTGCTGAGTTGCGAGTTAATTGTATGATTTTATCGCGTAGTAACAATATCGGAGGGGAACCTTCTAGGAATCTTATTGGAGATATTAAATCAAAACAAAGTTTGACTCAGAGCTGCCAATGCAAATGATTGGTTTCATTAGTATCTTTGATAACAATTTAGATTAGGTACGAGTATGGTCGAGACTTTATTTGTGTGGTTAAATAATCAAATTGATGAAGTTATAGATTGTTTTAGAAAAGTATGGAAAATCTTCTAATTATACAGGGATCAAGGGTTGACCAGATGCTAAGTTTTGCCATAAAACGTGGTAATACCGCCAGTCTTGGGCACAACATTACCGGTTAGGTAGCAACCACAGAATTCTGGATTTGTGCCCACTTGCTGACATAGGCTTGCCTTCTATTAAACGTGGCTGTAAGGTACAGTTTTGCCTAACCCATGGGGGATTACAAGCGCGATTTTATGTTTTGTTATTGACAACGACTTGTAAAAATATGTAGTACTTTTCCCCGAATACATAAATATTGCACTAACTCGGCCTGTAACAGGCCGAGTTAGTGCAAGGCGGGTAGTCTAACCCCGGTCTATCGAACAAACAATATTAACTTGATCGAGTGTTGACACTTGCACCCTTACCTTGTATACGAGGGTCATGTTATTTAATGGGTACGATTTAAATAGTTAGCTATATGTTTGAGCGTTTGAAAATTTATTCGACCAGCTAAAATAAATAATTAATGAATACACAGACAGGATAGGTAACAGTTGCTAATTAGAATATTAAAACTGAACAGCGAATCATTTGCATTCAGGTCAATTCTATTCTAGTTATCTACATCGATTTTAAGCCTTTTTCTAAGGGGGTGGAAAATCATCAAACGACTCCTCCCGCTTTGGACAGAGCGGTAGGGAGTGTCAGACTTCTAATAAAAATAAAAAAAACCACCCATGTTCCTTCTTAGCCTTTTGTGCCGAGGCCGCGGTATCTCTTTCGAGCAAACTGCAGCCTAGACGGGGTCGGTTTTAAGCCTTAACCAAACACTGACTACGTAATAAATGAAACAATAATGTAACTCCGCCTAATTTTATTTCGCGAGAGAAATGTACATATACTCTGACGTGATTAGTGATATTCTTCTGAAAGCTCAGATGCGTGTCTCACAACTATTAAAGAGTGCGTGTATGACTAGATGTTTGAACGTGGACGAAGTAAAAATAAGTCATCATCTGCCTAGCCTTTTCCCAACTATATTGGGGTCGGCTTCCAGTCTAACCGGATGCAGCTGAATACCAGTATTTTACATGGAGCGACTGCCTATCTGACCTCCACAACCCAGTTAATACTAGGTAATACGATACCCTTTGGTAAGACTGGATGTCAGACTTTCAGGTCACTGACTACCCGTAACGACTGCCAAAGATCTATATATGGCACCCGGGACCAACAGCTTAACGTGCTTTCCGAGGCACGGAGGAAACTCGGTATGTAATGGGCGGTCACCCATCCACCGATCGACCTAGGCAAGCGCAGCTTAACCTAAAGATCGACCCGAGTGGCAGTTCCTATTAGGTAAGCCACGAGCTCCTCGAAGTAAAAATAAGTATGTAATGATTATAGCTGGTGGAGTTCTACAGTTCTCTGTCATCATCATCATCATCGAAAGAAAGAAGATAAGAAATCATCATCGGCCTTTAATTTTCCCACTGTAGGGACTCAGACTAGGAGAGGGGTGGGCTATAATCCACCATTCGGACCCAGTGCGGGTTGGTACATGTCACATATCTTCGAATTTTTGGTTCTTATGACATACCGGTTTCCTCACGATATTTTCCTTCACCGTTTTGAGAGCAGTGGTTATGAAATATATTACACAAAGTAATGTGCCTGCCTGGGTTCGAACCGACGACTTACTGTTCATAAGTCGGGATAGCCACTACTGGGCCACCGCTGCTCTCGAGTTTATGTATGAGTGTAAAAATTTTAAAATAATCTTCCACACAAAACTCAAGTACCAGGGTCTCATAACACCAAAATAGCACAAGCTAAGTGTCTACTAATAGAAATTCAAGTAAACGACGAGGTAACCGATGGTGGAGCCCGTACTATAAGTAATGGGGGGCAGGTGTGCCCAATGTTAACGTAAGTGCGGCCCGCATTGCGATGGAGAATTATTTTATTTTATACGATACGCCTGCCTGGGAGAAACTTTTTATCGGTTACATTGCTAGTGAGTAGTGGAGCTTGACTTTCTTTTGTAAGATATTTTTTTTGTGGCTATCGAGGAATTTTATTTGGAGGATACTTTATATCTTCTACTTGTACAAACAAGTAGAAGATATAAAGTATCAAATGCAACGGTTGCTCTGTGCAGTGAGTGTTAACAAGTTGTCGTAAATTATTTCAACTACGTACTGTTTAAGATACGAAAAAAAAAAGCTTTTACCTTGTTCTGGCAAAAAATTCTTCTTCAGTATTAATTACACACACAGAGGGAGAAGCTGTGACCATCTGTGAATATTTAAAAAAAGCCGTAAAGCCAGCTTTTGACTACGTGATGTACATTACATCTTGAGATATATCATTTTACCGCTCGTCATACATTTTGTACGCGACCGTTCACACTGTCCTATAATATACAGGGTGTTTGGAAGGGAGCTGTACATACGCCTAGGGTAGAAACTAGGGATAGTCTGCTACCTACCCCCGCCCATTATATTGACCTTGGCCTCAAGGTTTTTTTTTAATTTATTATTATTTTTTATTTGACTTTTTGACTAAAACTACCTGTAGCTCAAAATCTATCCATGGGACCGGTCGGCTAATGGTCTTGTTTTAATCGTTAGAGTCTTAGGGTCCTGCAAAAAATTATTTTACACCAGAAAATTGTGGAGAAGAAAAGTTATGGGGCCTGAAGTACCGTAGTAAGGTAAAGAAATAATTTTAAATTAAAAAAAAACCTTGAGGCCAAGGTCAATATAATGGGCGGGGGTAGGTAGCAGACTATCCCTAGTTTCTACCCTAGGCGTATGTACAGCTCCCTTCCAAACACCCTGTATATTACATCTCAAACGCGGGATGTAATATGTATAGCTCAAGATGTAATATATATTACATCTCATAGTCAAAAGCCGGCTTAAGACTACGTAGAATCATAACACCGCAACGCAAATCACATTCCTAAATAAATTCCTCCCATAATAGAACCACAAAAGCATAAGAAATACAATGTGTAAGAACAGCTTATATTACGTCCTTATGTTGTTAACAGCCCCTTAAGGAAAACGGGTCATTCCCTTACTGTAAGCGATACCCTCGTAAGTTTTAACTGTCTTCCGAGGTGAATGAGTTACCTGCGTATTGGGTAACCCTTGCGAATTAGCTGTATTCAGCCCGTTGGAACACATGGGTAATGGTGATGGAGGAAGGTGTGAGGGAAACTCACGTCATGTGTATTTCAGCTAACGTACGAAGGACAAACGAAATAATATCAATTATTTAACTTTACTTCCAGAATATGTCATATCTCAAATACTGGCAGAGAAGATCGATGATGAATGTATGCTACATATATTAAAATTAAGGCCTGTATATGAATAAAAAATATAAGCTTAAAAACTAAAACCCGACTACAAACCGCGGTCGTAGAAGTAGAAAACAACAAAATTATTCTTGTCTGATATTCATATATTGAATTTGTATATTTCTATTTAAATATAAGTAAAATTATTATAGCGGACCGCCGCGCCGTAGTCGCATGCCACTGATACCTGATGCTCCTTCATGGCGTTTTCATTGATACAGAAGTCAGCTGCTGTTGTCGTTAGCAAGGTGGCATGCGACTACGACTGACCTCTTGTGGAACATACAAACATACATACATACACACATACATAGACTGCTAAAATCATTACCCTTCCTTTAGGCTTCGCCGTAGTCGGGTAAAAAAATTAAAGCTTGTTTAACGTCTCTGTATCTTTTCCTTACTCACCAGTTCCCCATCAGTGTTATTATGTGTTATTATTATTATTATTGCATCTGTCTATCACAAGCAAGAATAAATAAATATATAAATAAATAAATAAATATCCTTGGACATTTCACACAGCGCCATCTAGTCCCAAGCTAAGCAACCTAATGCTTGTGTTATGGTAACGAGATGGCTGATAAACTACTTATATACATTTTTTTTTTGTAAATACATACATATTATAGATAGAAAAACACCCAGACTCGGAACAAATACTTGTAGGTCGTACAAATATTTGTTCCGTGCGGGAATCGAACCCGCGACATGCTGCGCAGCAGTCAATCGCTCAACCACTGCGCCAACCGTGTCGTCCAAGAATACAATATCTTATCAGAAAATACGCGGAGATGGCCGATTGAGCAAGGCATCAGACCGAGTGGTTGCTTAGGTAAGGCCAAAGAAACCAGGGCTGTCCTAAAGCTCGTTGGGTTGGTGATATCGTCAAAATCGTTGGAAGCACGTGGATAAGGTACGCACAGAACCGAGAAGTGTGGCAGAAAAATGGGGAGGCCTATACTCAGCAGTGGGTGATTGCGGGATGATAATTATGATGATCAGAAAATAAATCATTGGTTAGCCTGGCCATAATCATTATTGTTATCTTGCTCTTATCCCAATTCATTCGGGGTCTGCGCAACATGTCCTATTCTTCCATACTTTTTACCCGACTACGGCGAAGCCAAAAGGAAGGGTAATGATTTTGGCAGTCTCTGTATGTATGTACTATGTTTGTATGTTCCAACGTAGCGCCTAGACTACTAAAGGTATTTTAATAAATGAGGTGGTGGTGGGTGACATAGGCTATATAAAATTTAACAATTCTTTTTATAACGGTTTTGACATGTCAAATGCTAAGCTCGAAAAAAATAATCATAACAAATGTTTGGAATCAAATGAAAGGTCTGGGCGAGTACGTCACAAATATGTCATATCATCAATTATTACAGTTCAAGTCAACATATTATTACGTATAATTTTATTGAATAACACATATAAAAAATAAATTAAAAAATTAAAACCCGACTGCGAATAAAAACACAAACTAATAAAACCGCGGTCTTAAAAGTATTAAACAAAAAATCGTCTATTAAGTAGATAATTTGATAAATTATAGAGGACAGTCGTAGTCATGGGTTCCGGCCCAGACTTCCGAACGGTAAGTCGTGGGTTCGAACCCGGGCAGGCGCATTGATTTGTGTAATTTATTTCATCACCACTGTTCTCAAAACGGTGAAGTAAAACATCGTGAGGTAACCAGCATGGCTTAGAACCAAAAATCGAAGACATGCGACATCTACCAACCCGCACTGGGCACGCGTGGTTGATTATAGCCCATTCCTCTCCTAGAGAGGAGACCTGAGTCCCTGCAGTGGGAACATTATAGGTAGACGATGTTTTTTTTTTAAAGGAGACAAAATAAAGTTAGACAAAGCAAACTTGATAACGAGTCTTGCTACCTACTTTAAATACAGACACTCAAGGTCCAAATTTCAATAACTATAACCCAGTCTAAAATAAGCTTTCCACTCAACCTATTGTGTTTTAATAACCGATTCTTTTCACCGCCATATTGATAACAAGTCATTACCCTTTAAAGGTTAAACGGTGACTCTTCTTTTGTCTATGCTTCACAAAGCCAACCGAAGCGATTTAAATTTATAAAGTGCGGTTTTTAGATTCAAATTAATATTGGTATTGCTTTTCATTTTGCTGTTTTTTAGAATACAAATTTCTTATTTTTATTTCAGGTATCACACAAACTAGACCTGCGGGTCTAAAATGGCCGCTTTATCAGAATCCACGCAAAATCTTAGTATGAATCTCGTTAAAAAAATTATCTTCTTAAAATGGACTTGATGTCTATAACTATAAAGTCCATTTTAAGAATTTAAAATTGTTAACATGATTAATATGACAATTTTGCTAAAGACGCCATTTTAGACACCCTGAAAGCTATGGGAAATAATAATAATATTCCACAAACCACCCATGTTCCTTCTTAGCCCTTGTGCCGAGACCGCGGTATCTCTTTTGAACCACCTGCAGCCCCGACGTGACCTTAAAGTTCTTGATTGCATAAAAAAAATTGGCTAAGACTAATTTCCTAGGCATTTCATAAGTTTTTGATTAGGAGAGAGGATTAGATGGGATTGGATTTAGGGGAGGGGATTTTTATTCTAAGAGATTAATTACTTTTCTTTGTTCAATTCACAGCTCTGTAGAGAGATTATGTGTTCTCTGCATATGCATCAATGTGTGTGTGTGCGTGTGTTGATATACTCTGTTCAGAGATAACATATACTTTTACTCTTTTTAAGGCAAACACCACCAACTTTCAAACTTCGGGCTGTGTATACCGGGAAATTTCTAGTGTGAATACCCAGTTACAATTCGCCTGACCTCGGACCTTAAACCAGTACCTTAAGTTCTGCTATCGTGCTTGCGAGCTACGAGTCGTGGTTGTGCTTGATCAGTCATACAACGTTTGACCTACTAAGGCAGGTACCTAACCCCATTAAAGACAATCCGGGGCACGTTTAGTCGCATGTCCTTGAACCGAAGGCAAGCGTCAAGCGCACAGTTTACGAGGCGAGCAACGAAAGAAACGTCCCGTCGATAACAGCCAGTTACTTCGTAAAAATATACTTTATTGTTCTTTGAGTGTTATTGCGAACAAGTTTCTTGGGTGAAAAAAGAAGAAATTGGCAGTGGGTTTACTTTGTAGAGCTTCAGCCAGGTTTTTGAATTAAACCTAACCCATCTCACTGCTACACATAGATCTCAGCCATAGTTTTCTTCCTATATACAGTTCGTAGGTTGTAAAACTGTACTCTTATAAAGCATCGCGGTTTTAAATAACCTGTTGAACTCAGTCAGTTGCCATTTTGATTGATCACTACATATTTTATAAAACAAAGTCCTCCGCCTCATTTGTCTGTCTATCTTATCTGTTCGCGATAAACTAAAAAACTACTGCACCGATTTTCATGCTGTTTTCTAAGGAAGGTTTTGGTATACAATTTATCTCTGGAATAGGTTCCCATGGGTTGCGGGAATGAGATCAAAATTTCATGATTACTTTTTTTCGCCATAACCGATATCCACGCAGGCAACGCCGTGGGCTTCAGCTAGTCAGCTGGTTTACTATATTTTGTAGAACAAAGACGGATCTTGCAGCAAGCATAATTATGAAAAAGAAGGCCCTAAATAAACTCTTTGCAACTAACCCTAGTAATGTTTCATCTTTAGTTACTTTAGAATTTAAACCTATGTAACTGAAGAACTGAAGATAATAACAGAGAACCTTCTGAAATATCCTAGATTGCCTTCCCGTGAAAAGTAAATAATAATGGATAATCAAGTCACAGGTCATCGTCGTCTCAAATAAAGAGGTTTTTACAGCTCCTTACATTCATCCGAACAATAAATATTGATGTGCCTTATTCATAGACGTTTTATATGAATTCAGTAAGTGCGTACGAACATCGCTGATAATATTCGCTCTCTTTTTACTGAGAATATATTATTGATATCAACTCCCAGTTGATATGTCTGGGGGCTGCGATGTTTTAGATTGATTTTTATAGAGTACTGACTGCAGCATTATCGGTTTACTAGTTCGGTCAAAAGAAAGATTTGGATGTGACACAGTACACTGATAGTCAATGACCAGTTTTAAGACATACTTAGTATACTTGTGTACGAACTCTAACGTAGAAAGTATGATGTATTTGTAAAATGTTAAAAGCACATTAATAAATAAATGAACCTTTTTACATAGCAATCAACTTGGTTTGTTTTCCAAGTCCCGGAATGATTCTGATTATAAATTCCCGTGGTATAATTGTCGACTTTAATAATACGAAGGTGGAGCCACGGCAAAAACCTATTACGCTAATATTATAAAGGCGATAGTTTGTGAGTGTGTGAGTGTGTATGTTTGTTAATTCTTCACGTAAAAGCTACTGAACGGATTTGGATAAAATTTGCTACACAGATAGTTTATAACATGGATTAACAAATAGGATAGTTTTCATCCCGATTTTATATTCCCGTGGGTTGTAGCGGGTGAAGCCGCTGGCAACAGCTAGTAACTTAATAAAATAAACTAAAAGTAAAAATAACTGGGTCAGCAATTTCCAGTCGTTTCCAGCAGAGATTGATTAACATTATGCTTGTATAAGGCATGTTTAGAGATCACACCACATGTGAAGAACTGTGAGTAAGAATAAGATGGTTTCATACTTTAATACTGCGGCGTAAATCATTATTTTCACAAAAAAATCTTTGATCACAGGTTTCTAAACGATGTTTTTGGCGTAAATCAGGTCTGAAGATCAACTTACTAAGTCAACACATAGAAAACGTCACATTGATTGCTCGTGAACCGGGCCATCCAAGCTACAGGATGGAAATAAAAGTAAAATAAATAAAGTAAGTAAGAATAACAGTGAGTATTTGCGCTTGGTAACCCACTTGTATTACTATGACCTCGACCTTACCCGTCAACACAATATTATTTTTGCTATCAAGTGGATCCATTCAAGACGGTGCTTCTAATAACATCGAGTGTTTTCTTAAGTTTGTTCACAAGTAACGCCATGTTCATATGTATGTCTGTATGTTTGTGGGATTTCACATAATTTCATGCTTATTTCCCCGCAAGAGTAAGTCAGAGATCCTATAGTCCTTGCATCCTTCGTTCACATCAAGTCGAACGGCATGATTTTTTGCGGTATAATGTTGGCATCGCAGAGTACTACAATAGGGGATCGAACTGAGTCAAAAAATATGATTCTAATTAGTACGTCAGTTAGATTATCGAAACATATTGGATACGTGTTTTTTGTTTTATCAAATTAATCAAAATTTACGAAGATAAGATGTGGTTGTGACGTCATTAGTAGGTAAAAAATGTACTATCATATGACGTTTTCGAAGAGTTCACGAGTTTTCGAAGCACTGTATTGTCTTCATTTTTTGTATATGTGTAAAAAGAAAAAAATCGTGTCCAATATTTTTTGGAAATCTATCTGACGGACTAATTAGTTTTTTTTGTCCGATCCCCTATTGTTTTTAAACCACTGGGATGTTGACGTGTGATCTCAACTTAGTCCCGCGAAATATCGTGCTGAGCAGTGAAGTGGTTAGTGTATCCACACGACCATAATTACTTTAAAGGCACATTAATTATAGTAAACAAGTCTATTGCCATAAACTAGCCACAAGTCCGTACTGCAAGCTGCTACGTTCCCGACGGGGCTGCGGGTTCCCGTCGGGGCTGCGGGTTCCCGTCGGGGCTGCGGGTTCCCGTCGGGGCTGCGGGTTCCCGTCGGGGCTGCGGGTTCCCGTCAAGGCAGCGGGTTGTTCAAAAGAGATACCACGGCCTCGATATAAAGAACTACGAAGGAACATGGATGGATTTATATTTATATATTTACAGTCAGTAGAAGCAGACTTCTACTGATTAAAAACAACAACATCGCTCTGCCCAGAGCGGGAGGAGACATTTAATGATTTCCTACACTAGAAAAAAAAAATGTCTGCTACGTTCCAAATCCTAACGGGAAACCCAATAAATCATTGCCTAATCTGGTATTCGAACTCAGCAAATAACGATTGCTGCCACTCACTACACCAAAAAAGCAGTCATGAATAATATTTATCTGTTTATAATGTAAAAATTTCAAGTGCGATCAAAATACTGAACATTGATAAGAAAGTGTCAAAAAGGTTTTCTAATTATTGAGTTCCAAAACGTATTTACTTAAGAAAAGCTTAGTGCAAGTTTTACTTAACATTTCAAGTAAAACAGGCATAATAGATGGCAAGCAATAAATTAGTGTTTTGTTTTACGAAGTAACTGTCTGCCTCTGTGAGTCGAGTTGGCTGTAAGTTACACAAAGTTACTCAACGGCACTGCCAACAGATATTCTTGTGTCTATCATTAATGTTAGTAGGAACTACACTTGGTGGATAAAGCTTAGAACTAGTTGCGACATTATCTAAAAGACACAGTTCTTACTTTGTCTTCAGGCACTGATTCTTGGGTTGCTCGAAAGTGTTCGAAAGAGTTACCTAAGAGAAAAGAAGAGAATACCGCGGCCTCCACACAAAGGGCTAAGAAGGAACATGGGTGGTTTTTAGTCAGTAGAAGTCTGACACTCCCTACCGCTCTTCCCAAAGCTCACCCTCCAAAAAAAGGCACTGATTCTTATCAAGTAATAGCTGTTGTCACAGGCTGTAGTGATATATAAGTAATGGTGAAGGCTTTTGAAAGGAAAACATGACTTTGAAGGCGGCTCCTTAATGTCTGGCTGAATAACCCTTAGTTCATTCACCCCTTTGTGTACAACTAAAAATAAATGTTGTTGTTCAAGAGATGAAACTCATTGGGATTTAGGTACAACTTATTTGTGCGACATAACAAGAAGAATAATTTAACAATAAATAAAAAAGAGCACTAATCAAAACATTTTAATTTAAACACACTAAACTACACTCTTATCAATAAGTGAGACACTTCATTACACAAACCCATGGATAGACAACCCCCACAATGAAATATGACAACGAAATCCCCATGAATATCAAATACTCATCATACAATTGTGCAGAGTGCACCCTGTACCACGACACACTTGGTGTCGTCGTATCATCGAATCTCGCTATCGATACGTATCGCTATCGCCACACCACAGTTACGATAATCGTGGTAAAAGTCATGTTACGATACTGAAACACTTTATTGTGAACTAGTTGGGTGAGGCTATTGTGATGGCGTACAATGGACGAATACGTGCACAAATAATAAATAATATCGCGAACTGCCTGCTGGGTAAATATTTGGAGCCGAAATTGTAATTCTTTTGTCATGATTAAAATTGTAAACGAGCAAGGAATAAAAGGTAACGTTTTCAAAATTTATTGTGACTCATTTCGCTCTGTGTTGTTCATTTTATCCTTATTAATTGGACGTCGAATTTAGCCAAATAAAATTTCCAGATTGAAATGCCAAAGCATCTTGCTTTTTGTGCATCGAGAGTGGAAGAATGACCTTGAATATAAGTCATAAGACAAGGTGAGTTGTTTTTAATACACGTCACTTGAAAGAACATTTTTTTTGTGCTGGCACACTATCGTTTCTTCTGAAGCTTTATATTTACGTGTCACAGGTGCTGCGTCCCTGTATCAGAGAAAACAGAGCAGTTTGATCAGAGAAAGCTATTATTATCATAATCTTCCTGCCCTTGCCCCGCTAATCGCTCGCACTCCCACCTCTCCTACCGATGCATGATTACGTGTCGCCCATGGCTGTCCAACTGCATCCCTGTATAAATAACACAGCAGTTTGCTCTTGTATCTTACCCCGCTTATCGCTCGCACTCCCACCTCTCCTACCGATGCATGATTACGTGTCGCCCATGGCTGTCCAACTGCATCCCTGTATAAATAACACAGCAGTTTGCTCTTGTATCTTACCCCGCTAATCGCTCGCACTCCCACCTCTCCTACCGATGCATGATTACGTGTCGCCCATGGCTGGCCAACTGCATCCCTGTATAAATAACACAGCAGTTTGCTCTTGTATCTTACCCCGCTAATCGCTCGCACTTCCACCTCTCCTACCGATGCATGATTACGTGTCGCCCATGGCTGTCCAACTGCATCCCTGTACAAATAACACAGCAGTTTGCTCTTGTATCTTACCCCGCTTATCGCTCGCACTCCCACCTCTCCGATCAATGCATGGTAACGTGTTGCCCATGGTTGTCGAGCCGCGTCCCTGTATAAATAACGGAGTAGTTTGATCGCGGGTCACCGGAGTGGGTCGTACCTTTTTAATTACACATTATTTGCATGTTTTGTTGTTGATGTTGTTAGTTATTTCCAGTTAATTAATTGTTGTAGGTTATTTTTTAATTAACGAGGTATGCTGTTACTGCCTTTGAACTAATTGGTACAATTTTACCTACACTCTTACCAAAAAGTGCTAAAAATAAGATCCCATCATGAGTTCGGATCTTATTTCTTAAAGGAATATCTTCCAGAACACTGTTTGTAACAGAATTTAGCTATACAGTTGAGTACAATGAACCTATTGGAAGAAAATCAGTTTTAAATGTTGCTTCGAGTGTAAAAATTGTGCGACTAAACATACCATACGACATATTTACTTACGTTCCTGAATATTTACTGCTTATTTTGTGGGCTTTTATTTAACCAAGAGGAAAGCTTGATGGTTGCTTCTGTCTCATACTCCAAGCAGATTTGCTCTCCACGTCTTTTTTTTACTAGTCCGAGAAAATAAAATTGTTTTTAATTAAAATTTGAATCAGCTTAGCATGAACTAGATATTAATATTAAATACGTAGCTTTCTGAGAAGCAAACAACTCGATGTTAGATTTAACAACTGATTGAATTGACTTTCAAAATACCAGAGATGAACGTTCTTATACCCATTTTTAGAAGCATTAAACGATAAATAAATGCCTATATTACGGTACTATTGAAATTTCAACTCTCGACAACAAGCCGAGCGTTGAAAATCCATCAGAGCTGTATCACCTGTCAGTGTCGAAACTGATATTCATTTTCCTTGTAGCGACAGGGTAGCACCCCTTAATCTAGAATATTAAATACCGAAAACACTCTTCTATAAAACAATTAGTAGACTAATCGCTTTAAAATCAAATAACTATCAGTCTTCTGTAGCTGAAGAGTTTTCAACAAAACAAACTAAATTATTTCTAGAGAATCTGCCAGACTCCCACGCCTAACAACTAAAACTCGAGTTTTAGTCAAAAACGAAGGTATTAGATAATTGGATAATAATTAGGCTTTGTATATAATGTAGTTACATTGTAATGTTTAAAACCTTGTTTGATTAACTAACAACGTTGTTAATAAGTTTTTGTATCTTTTGATTGTAACAATTAAAATTCTTTGCTTAGTCATAATTAGAAAAGCTAAGTATTTTATTTCGTTACAGTTTGTTTGTTACGATTTCGTTATTATTATCGCCTCAAACCTACTATAAATCTTTCTAACAAGTGAAAATACCCATCACAATAAGCTTCATCTACACAGTCAATCTGTACTTCTAATTTAGGTAATACAGAAATAGTTTTTGTTTGCTATACAGCAAAAATAGTAAACTATCGTTGGGATGCAAAGTTAAAGAGTTTGTAAGTAAAGTTTTTAAAATTTAATGTAATCTCGAAAAGCACCTCAAAACACCAACGAATGACAGACGCCCAGATTGGAACGCAAGCTTGTTGTCAGTGCGTACATACGCGCAGATATAGATATTTTTAGCTATCTAAATACATTTATAACTAGTTTCAAGATATCTGCAGTATTTTATAGGAATAATTACAGAATTGTTTTGTTTAAATAAGTAATTTATTTGATTTAGTTGAAATGCCAAAATGGCGCCAACGTTTATTGGAATGACAGTTGAGTACTGCAGTCTAAGTAAAGATGTATTAAAAGGTCCAAAGTGCCATTTTAGCAGGACATTCTTTTCTGAACTTTGAAAGTGTAAGAAGCTCTAAAATACATTTTTAATTTCAGTGAATTTTATAATAAACTTGTAAATGTTTTGCTGTAGCTATTTATTCTGTACTTATTTTGATGTTCTGAACCCAGTAAATAAATCATGTTTTAATCTGTTCAAATAGAAGCTTTTATTTTCATTTTGATCTGGCTTGTCCTACATGATCAAAAACCGACTCTTTGTACGCGCTTCAAACGAGTGTCAAACGCGCTTCACACGCGCGTTTGTATCGTGTACCACGCGCGTTTGAATTTATAAGAAAGCATAATTGTCATCTAACGGCGCGCGGCGTCGATGACGCGCGTTTTATGAATGCATGCGTTTTATGCATCGGTGCGTTTAAAAATACACCATGTGTTATGGGCCTAAGTAATTCTAGGGACCACCGTTAAAACACTGGCCACTTGTAGCCAATAAATTCTAGTTAATATTATGATAGCGTAGATACATAATAATAATTGTTAATAACCAAATAGGTAAATAATTTCAAATGAGGTAAAACGGTTAGTATAACGTGTTTTTGATCATGCAAATTAATCAGCTAATACGCAGCAATTTATTAAATGTTCTCATTCAATGCGACGGTTCAAATATTAATTAATTAACGTATTATTTTAGTGACTATCTCTAAAATCATATATAAATAAATTTATTAAATTTTAAGAACTGTTAAGTTACCTTCATATTAATAGCAACTAGAAAAACACCTCCCAGAATCAAGTTCAGTATCAAAATAAGTTTTGATCCTTCGTTGCAACATGTCATCTGTCTATTTTCCATACTATGTTGGGTTTGCTTCAAGTCGTACGTTTTAGTCGTACGTTTTTTAGTAAACTGGTCAGCTATGAATCCTAGACGACCCTGTGGTTTACCTTATTAAATTCCGAAGGGTGCAAGTCAATGTATGAACGAATCCCCATTTGGCAGGATTGGATTCCTGTAATCGGTTTAACCAATATCCATTAAAAGATAAGTGCGACAAGGAGACACCATTTCGCCTAAACTTTTCACTGCTGCCCTGGAAGACGAGTTGAAAACACTAAAATGGGACCAAAGTGGTGTAAACATCAATGGTGTCTACTTGTAACACCTTCGGTTTGCGGAACACCTCGTGTTGTTTGCCGAATCCCTGGTAGATCTTCAATGCATGCTGAAGCAACTGTTTTATGCCTCCCTACAAGTTGGCTTAAGAATGAACATGTCCAAGATGAGGGTGATGTCGGGCATACATGACGGCTCTGTCTCAGCTGTTACGGTTGTAAATGAGCGTCTGGAGATGGTTGATCATTACGTTTATCTGGGATATGTTCTATCTTTCGCCAAGGAGCATTCAAACAAAGAGATCTCTCGGAGAGTATAACTCGGATGGGCGGCATTTGGTAAATTGAAACATGTTTTTCGGTCCAAATAGATCCCTCAGTGCCTAAAAACCCGCCTATTCAACCAGTGTGTCCTACCAACAATGATTTACGGTGCCGAGACATGGACACTCACAAAGGAGACTATCCATCGAGTGCGAGTGGCACAAAGGGCCATGGAGCGAGCCATGCTCGGCATAACCCTCTTAGATCGAGTGCGTAACTCCGAAATCCGCCATCGGACGAAAGTCTACGATGTCGGGGACCGGGCAGGCGACTCAAGTGGACCTGGGCAGGACATCTAGCTAGACGCGGAGATGGCCGATGGAGCAAGGCTTTGACCGAGTGGTGGCCAAGGTCAGGGCAAAGAAACCAGGGCTGTCCTAAAGCTCGTTGGGTTGACGATATCGTCAAAGTCGCCGGAAACACGTGGATAAGATGCGCACAGAACCGGGGAGTGTGGCAGAAAAAAGGGGAGGCCTATACTCAGCAGTGGGTGATTCCGGGCTGATATGATGATGATGATGAATCGGTTTAATACGAGATTTGTGTAATATCAGATAGACGGATATTAAAAACTTATAAACTTAAGTGAAGCCTCAAACTCGTAAAGTTATTTAAACTAGTGAAGAGCATAATTTACACAACTTGTATTAGAAGCATCGCGTCGCCAGCCTATCGATTAGCAGCGAATCAATATAATCAATGTGTAATTGTGTAGTCAAAGCTAACGGGGCGCGCTCGCGTGTCGTTGCACTCGCCATGAATTAAATAAACATCGTCCTATTACTTGCTAGCTTTAGCCCGTGGCATCGATTACATATCACAGGGATAAAAGGTATCCTATATTATAACTGTAACAGTGGTCTACTTTTAAATAAAATTTCATTCATTATCCGTTCAGTAGTTAAGGCGTGAGAAAGTGATGACAGAGAACTTATGTTCATAAACACATATCTAATTTTATTTTCATAACGCCTGTAGTCCTAGAAGGCTTGTGCAGACCTATCCACATTTTGCCAGTTTTGCATTTTGCTTAAGAATCCATTGAAATGTTACATTTACCGTGCATTTGTTAGAGGACGAAATTTTTATTTTTCAGATATCATGGAGGGGTCAAATTAAAGTTAAATCCAAGTTTGTGGGTTTGCAAACCTTATACCACGGCCGCCATCTTGGAAAAGGGGGTGTTTCAAATGGTTTTATATTAATAGCCAGTGATGTAATAGGGGCCGAGCATATTGCTATCAACTGGGCACAAATTCAGCCTCCATGACTGCTACTGAGAAAATCCCAATGGAAAAACACAATGACACTTTGCCCGAGCCGAGAATCGAACTCTGGACCTCGTGCTTAGCAGTCGCGCTTGCTACCACTATACCTATGTGACTGATTAGATGAGAATGATGACTTTTTGTCGTGAGGGTAGAATCTACGGAATCTAAAGCTGGGTGGGTGCGTGATTCTGCGGATCATCACGAACGGCAACGCGCACGTCAGTGATCTTTCAACAGTGCGTGTCGGTCTGTGCAAATCTTTTGATTAGCTTCATTTCAAAATGCAAAGTGAAAGAGAACGTATCGTCGTTCTCTTTCACTTTGCAACGCACTTTTGAAGTTACAGCCTCGCGACGGATACCGGCGTACCGACGACCGAGACAACCCAGTATCCCGCACCGTGAGAACCGAGCTTTACATACTCCCTTTTCTACATCCACGTCCATACATCGGTCATACACGCACGGTTATTGCGAGTACCACGCACTTTACCTCTCTGAATAAACATCACCAAGAGTTACTTTCCCATTAGAACATAAGAATGGATTGCGAGTTCTTTTGTAATGGTCATTAATTAAAACGTTTGTAAACAAAGAGGTTTACGTCATTACATGGTAATTAGAGGGCACGTAGTTTGTGAATGTTTACGAGATAATTAATTTCATTTCTGCATTCGCAACGCAACTGATTATTATAGTGGTAAGCTTGTGTCTCGTTTCTGTGTGGTTTGAAAGTAGTGTTTGGTAGATAATTTACAACAGTGATGATTAGTCATAAGTAGTAGGAGATGTATTAGACTTTAATTCTGCTAGTTTCGTGCAAAAATTAAATTACTGTTTCAATAAAACACTGTAGTGGTTTTGAATCAACTGTAATTTGGAACTATCATAGACAACATCATAGATAAAATCATATACATAAACGACAATCAATCAATATTTATATAAAAATCAATGCCACTTAGCGTTGTAATTTTATAACTCAAGAACGGGCTCACCTATCCAAACCAAATGTTTAGGCTTTGTTCGGACTATTTAGTAGATGGTTTATGTGAAGTTTGCACAAAATCGGTTGAGCGGTTCTTCATTTATCGCATTTTTTGTAACAAATGAATTTAATAAATAGCGGATCATTTTGTTAATGGGGATTTTGCTGTCTTGGACCCGGTAGGTGGCGCTGCTGTCCGGGCAGTACGACGCGACGTCTGCTAGGTCTGCTACTTCCGCTAGTAGTTTATAGAGAAGGCCGGTGAATGGACGTACAATACTTATCTAACAAGTTTCGTACATAAATTATCCTACTAATATTATAAACATGAAAGTTTGTAAGTCTGTATGTATGTATGGCAGTTTGTTACTTTTTCACGCAAAAACTACTGAACAGATTTGGATAAAATTTGGTACACAGATTGTTTATAACCTGGATTAACACATAGGATAGTTATTTATTTTTATCTCGATTTTATCTTCCTGTGGGATAATTTCCGAGTTGTAACGGGCGAAGCCGCTGGCACAAGCCAGTAATGCATAACTCTATACAAACGACTGTGTACAATACTGTACATACATAACATTACGCCTGTTGTCCTCGAAAAGTTAAGCAGAACCTATCACACCAACGTTTCGTAAGTTTTGTTGTAGTCGCAAATAAAAATTGACGAGCCTGCTGTCAATCGGGCACAAATGCAGACTCAGCGGCTGCCACTGAATAAGGGTGCTTTTCCACCAGATATGTGCTAGGCTACGTTGCTGTGGATACGTTTGATATCCACCAATCATATTCATTGGTGCACAAAAAACCCAGTAATACCTTGCCCGACTCGGGAATCAAACGTAGATCCTCATGGCAGTTGCGCTGGCGACCATTAAACCAACGGCAACGAGGCAGTCAGCTGTGTGTCTCGCAAAACATTTTATGTTCGTTTTCCACAACCTTACTTACCTAGTGTCAGAGATTTTTGGCCGCCTATGGACCTCTAACTTTGCTCAAAGTAACTTGAACTGATGCACAGAATATATAGTTGACAGCAGACCGCTATGTGATAAGCCATTTTAAACCTTTTGTGTTTCTCAGTACTTTCTGTAAATGAAAGGAAGAAAATTTGTTTAACTGATAAGGTTTCTATTGATGGGCACAGCATCTTTTTATCTGGTAACAAAAGATAAACTGCGCTCAGCCAGACGAATCAATTCGCTCCGGTTAAAGACCTCACTTAGCAGTTAGCAGCCGTAAACCGTGTGGGTTTATGATAATGCCGTCTTTAATAGACGCAAATATTCACGGGTTTTTAACTTTAAAATGGCTTTAGATAAACAATGTGGAGACCGACACTTACCATAATGGTATGTGTACATATAATCGGGGATAGTCGTCCAAGTCATTCCTTTATCATTTTGAACAAAAACACAGTATAAATTGACTCCTAGCGGAGTTCAACTTGAAAATACAACGGTTAAGGCAGATTTAATCATTTAATGAAGTCGAAGTAACCTACAATACGGTAAAAAAAACATCTTGGAGGAACTGGCATGTCCAAATAATTTAATTCGAAGACATGCGACATCTTCCAACCTACACTGGGTTCAACGCCAGCCCGCACGTGGATCATTTAGGTTGATCATGCCAAGTTACCTTCATGCTCTAGTTGGTAAACCGATTGCGAAGTCATCCACGGACTTCAGGAACTGCCTTTGGTAAGTCGTCGATGCATCGTTGAATTAGTAAACATTGTAGTTTCTTGTGTATACTACAATCTCCAATGAGTTTGTGTAAGAACATGCAAGTTTCTTGAAGCTTCGGGCGGTCATCGGCAAACTTGTTGGTAATGGTGCACTAAAAGTTAATGTTCAATACATGAGTAGTTTGACGAAACGGTCGGCGCAGTGGCCGAGCGATTGGGCTGTTCGCTCCCCGCACGGAACAAATATTTGTAAGGCCTACAGATAGTACGCAGGTCCTCACCGGACACGGTTGTTTCGGAAGGTACCTGCACCGAATCAGGCGGGAGGAAACGCCCGGATGCCACCATTGTGAGGATCGGCCGGAGGACACGGTGGAGCACACAGTGGAGGTGTGCCCCGCTTGGGCGGAGCCCCGCCGTGTTCTCGTAGCGGCGATCGGCGGCGGCAACCTCTCGCGCCCGGCCCTGGTGCAAGCCATGGTCCGGGGCGAGGAGGAATGGGACGCCGTCGCCTCCTTCTGCGAAGCAGTGATGCTGGCGAAGGAGGTGGCGGAACGCGAGAGGGAGAGAACCTCTCGTCCCAGCCGCCGCGGGAGGCGCTCCGGGCGTCGGGGGTCCCGCGATGACCTCCGGCCACCGTAGACGCGGGCCTGTGGACGGTGAGTGATGGGCTAACTCGCCGTCCGTCCGTCTCACGACGAAAACAGGCCGTGTCGACGGCGCGTTCGTGTTCCACGCGCGCCTCAAAGAGATGTCAGCAACATGGGAGGGGCCCGAAAGGGCCGACGCCTGTCGGGGCTGCGGGTAGTCCTCTGGTTATCGCGGCCTCGACATAGAGGGCGAAGAAGGAACATGGGTGGTTTTTAGTCAGTAGAAGTCTGACACTCCCTTTCGCTCTGCCCAAGAGCGGGAGGGGTTATTCGAAGATTTTAAACCCACCAAAAAAAAAAAAAAGGCCTACAGATAGTTGTTTCGGGTCTGGATGTGAGTTGAAATGTTTGTAAACGCACCCACGATACAGGAGAAATTCCTAGTGTGGGGCAACGTTTTAGAATAAAATAATAACAATAATAAAAAAACAAAATTAGGTCCTTAACATGCCTAAAGGGTATGAACCCTGAAACATAGACGAAAAAAACGTAAAGAACCGATCTAAAAAATATAGGTAAAGTGAAAGGAACGGGATCATGATCACAAGCTTAATGAAAATAATGATAAATGATGTTTATTTGCAAATACGTTTTTACAAACACATTTACATGTCAGAAACATCCGAATCAAACTCAGAGGTCATTGTCTCTTTTAAGGTTCAGACATAATTTTGTTTAAAATGTTTCTCAAAAATCTTTTTTCATAGAACTACAGGTGGTCAAAAAATGAACGTAACTACCTCGACAAAAACTCAGCATGTTAATTTAGCAGGCAATTTACACCCTTGCTGACCGAATGAAAATTGTGATTGTTTCCACGAAAACAATTACAGCGATATTTCTAACAAATCATTGTATGTTATGACAACATAATTCGGTATACGTTGACATCGAATATGCAGAGAATCGATACTTGATTACTAGTAAATTGCTTTATAATTACCGATGTTTTGCCATATCACTAGTGTTAATATTTTGTTGCAAAATATGTAAGTGCTCACAGTTTTAATATTTTGGCTATTCTCTTGATCAAAGATAATATAAGTTTAGCTTTTTAAATACTTACCACTTGTTCAAATGGTTTTGTGTAAATAAACAGGTACTTGACCTTTTCAAAATTCGCGTCTTGTTGGCTTTAGTTGGCACAAGTTTGATTACCAATGTTATAAGTGCTACGACACTGCAACATTTAATATTTGGTTATTATGCGATTTTCATGGCCAAACAGTGAATAACAACATTTTTTTATTGTTCTATGTGTTATTTTAAGTTGGGCGTTTGGTCGAATGAAGTCTTGATTTCAATCTTCCTTTGACTTTAAGACAAATATTTAAGAAACCGTTGCATTACTACTGTTTATAACTTATATAATTAATCATAAAACTCACAAAACCTCAAATTATTCTTAGTAAAACTTTTCTGTAGCATTTGGCTAGTTAAACGTGAGTAGCGGCGTCGTTGTCGCGCATGACAATCGTGCACTATTGAAACTTGTCGCCCGCGTCACGTGCGCGTCGCCTCGTCGTCGCCTCGTCGTCGCCCCGTCGCCGGCGACACGCAGCTGAATGTATAATGTAGGTACTAGAGAGATTTTTACAACGAAATCAGACGAGGATTTAAATTAGAAGTGAAGATAATTTGAGGAAATCGTGTGAGTTGAGGAAATGCAAACTTTATCATTTTAAACGTCTTTCATGCTCTAAGAATACGATGCGATGGCCGAAAGTACTGAGTTTCGTGACTTGGCTTTTTTTACAAGTTTCGGTTTAGTCGTTTAAAGTATTTGAACACTTTGAAGAGGCTTTAACAAGTTTCTGAATTACGTAGAACTAAATTCAGTTTTATGGCATTGAATATGGAGTCCCATTTACGATCATTTGAATAGAAAAATAATAAGACTTCTATTTGACATCTATTATAGTGCAAAAAGAGTTTGATTAAATATAATAGATTACTTGCCAAAACTAAATAACATAAACTCGAAAACCCGTCATTATAAGAAATAAAATAATACTTTCATAGATGGTCTAACTCCCAGGTCAAAGACCAATCACAGTTATTCACCGGGGCGGGGGTTCGAACAGATCGTACGTTTGCTATCATAAGAGCCATTTATTATCTTTGTGTTCAGTATATATTTATTAGGCAAATCTGATTTAAATAAAAAATATGAAATTTTGAAGTCTAGACGAGATAAAATCATGAGTGATCCAATTAACTTGAGACGTTGAGATTATTCTAAATTCAAGGTTTAAATGCCACTTGCTCTTGAAAACTTCGATAATATTATAAACTACACACAGTTCAAATTCACTGTGTTATTCCCAAATTACTTGGAGGTCAACTTTCAAAGACTTGGCGTAATCCAATAATATGATTTCGGTAATTACTTATAATTAAAAGTAATTGTAGGTCTGGTAGTAAGACGCAAACATATTTTATTAGCTTGTTGTTATTCCGATATGTGAGTCGTAATGCTGTGGCTGAGGAGTTACTCGTATCTTGCTCCTGATTTGGGGATTAAATATCAATAATATTATTTGTTATCTAAGCTTTTTGGAGTCATCAATTAATGTCAAAGGAAAGCAAAAATATCTTTTGACAAACATTGGATCTTAACTTAGTTCAGACACTGTTTATTTTGCAACGTATTGTGTTTGTCTCTTGTCTCTTCTTATAAGTTTGATGTCCAATGCCTTCAAAAGCTACTTTGCCTTCTTCTTTTTCATATCAATCTCTTCAAATTTCCCGGTAGCCTTTCAACTTCAATTTAAATTCTTCACCTACTCATAGCCAATCTAGAGTTGCGCAATAAAGCACGCTATCGACTATCGACACCCAAATAAATTGCGATTCAAAATAAACAGGGTATTGGTAAAAACACTTGGCGTTGAGACATAAAGCGAGGCTGTATCAGAAGCACTATAAATCGTGAACGTATGTGGACATATAAGTACATAGGTACATGCAGTATAACTGGGGAGACGACCCATAGTTGGGGACGTTGATACAAAAAAGATTTGGAAGTGACTTTCGAGACTATCGATTAAGTCTTAGAATAAATAAATAAGTACGAGGATAAAGAGTGTTGTGTATCCTACCATGAGTCTTATATTGGTTGATTAAAGACACCTTGAAATTAGTAATGAGGCAAGTAATTTTTAAAAAAATGTATTGGTCTATGATAATAAATTGGGGGTCTCACAAGGATGGATTATGAGTACACTCCCGCAATAAGATAAAAATAATAATTTTAAATTAAATTCATCATCAGCCTATAATGTTCCTAGTGCGGTTTGGTAGATGTCACATGTCTTCGAATGTTTTGGTTCTAAGACAAGCCGTTGATGTTTTCCTTCACCGTTTTGAGAGCAGCTGTGATGAAATAAATTACAAAAAGTAATGCGCCTGCCTGGGTTCGAACCCACGACTTACTGTTCGTAAGTCGGGGCCGCCACCACTGGGCCACCGCTGCTCTTCCAAAATGATATTAGGAAAATACATTAAAATAACATTCTTTATTTCTCACGTCATGAACCGTAAAATACGCTGATACTACGAGGTGAGTTCTCTCTTGTTTATCTCTCCTCTACGGTCCGGTCCCGCGCCGCTGAACTTATGTCTCCCCCAGGACTCCACTCTGTCGCTGAACTAACTTTTTTTAACTGTCATTACGTATTTACGACCAACTCATATTTAAAACTTTTGTTTAATAAAAGACTTATTTTTACTTTCTCATATTTGAATTGTGGGATTCGATTTGTATACATTTACGTTGACCTGTGCGTGAAGGTGAATTAAAGGGTTTCTTTTTTCGTACAAAATTTGTTTTGTTACAGCAAGTGAAAATGCGAATCAATCAAAATATTGTTAGAACTGTAACTACATAATTCTAAACTACATCAAAACATAAGTCAAGTTTGTTGCCCTTGTGAATGATAAATGGCCAAACAAATAAAAGTTCAATGCACTTTTAGATTAAGACAAATCCGCACTTAAGTTTAACGAATAGTAGCAGATATATTATAAACTAAATAGAACTGTCATTTGTTACTACAACTCTGGTTTAATAGGTACTTAATAAAACCAAAGAAAAAGTACTTAAAAAGAGATTAAGTACTTAACTTACATAGCTATTTCAAGCTATTATTTAACGGGACGGAGCAATAAAAAGTATTGCGTGGTTCATGGACAAACCTCGAGGGTAAAGCGCAAGTCATACAGAAGGTGGAACGGATAGTGAGTAAAAGTAATTACTAGTATGATGCTACAGCTATCAAATATAGCTTTTGAGAGTTTTTTTTTAAGCCCAGGAAATAGGTAAAAGGGTTATCGACGCAGTGAAACTAGGTATTCAATCAGTGTACTTTTTTTTCTATTTTGATCTTTCCAGCAGTGCAAAGGATGTAAATCTTCAAATTAAAACCCTCTATTTTAAATACGCCATTACAAATCATTTTTAAACGTCAAACTATAACAAGGAAATATGTAGAATTGATGTTAGTTGTACATTCGCAAAGGTATTTCGTATCGATAAGAAAGAACAAGTAACGTAAATGTTACTCGTTTAAAATGTAATCTTACTGAACTGCTGCTCCGTTCCGCATTCAGTCTGACCCAATCTTAATAATTTGAAACGTAATACAGTTGCTTAATTGTAAGACGTTAGTTAGGCTGTTCTTAAAATCCTAAGTAGAATTCTTGATTTGTAATCATGTTTATAATTGTGTGCCATGTTCGAGTTAATGTTTTGGTATTGTTAAGACTATCTTTTAAACGGATCCTGGTCATTTATCATGAAAACGAGTTTTCTAGTAACAGTTGCTGAGGATTCATTGTTTTTTTTATTGTCGTATCATTGCATCACGTCTGTACGTCCTTGAAGAATTAAACAGAAGTAGACCCGTAACACAATTTCTTCTACTTATATCTTACTAAGCAACGACCTAACTATAAACTTGTTTTTTATAAATATTTACTCAATCTTCAAATCCCTTTGTACCCCTTTAAAACCCATCATCTTCTTTTTAATACTAATCAAAAAGTACTCACACAACACTAAACTTCATAGTATTTCTAAATTAACACGTCTAAACAACGTTAACCCACTCTCTGCGTTTAAAACTATAAAAGAACGCTTCACGTTAAAGTTTTCTTACGTTTTAATGCGACTTCAAAGACTGTTGTACAAGCAAACGAGCTTCTAAAGATTATATCGTAACGTTCATGTCTCATGAGCAAACAATGTCATACTTCTGAGTAGCGATTCTCGGAAACGCGAAGTAACATTGCAAATGGTAGGATATTTAATTTTATCCTACTTAATACTACAAACATGAAAGTTTGTTAGGATGTCTGGGTGTTTGAAAAAGTATGTCTTTTTCTTCCAATTTCCCCCATTATTCGTCATCTCAGCAATCTTTTTTTCGGTCACTATGCTTCACTTTACTTTCACTTGACTGTTGTTATTGATCTTCTGTAAATGTAATACCGTGGCAAGAATACACACAAACATTAAAAACGCTGCAAAGAACTAACACAGATTTTCTCTTTAGAAAAGATTATGCCAAAAAGATACATCCTACTTTACTTTCAGACCACAATCCGTATTTCCTGTATAATCACGCGTCCTTACAATCACTCAGTGGAACTACATCGGTAGTTAAGGGTCCTCTCTTTGTAGCACTAGCGCTACTTTAACCGGCTACATCTTCAGCGTAGCGTTTATTTGGGCCGTACTGATTGCGCACTTCTGCCGCGCTGACAAAAGACCTGTTTATTTGTTTTATTTGTTCTCACTGCCACGTAATCAAAGAGACTAGTAACAGGAGCACAGAAATAAGAGGAAGGTGACACTGAGGAAAGTGGTGTCGAGTATCTGTTTACGATTACGGTACACATTTTTAAAAAGAAAAAAATATTATGGAGCTTAAATAATTCGTGGAAATAGGTGTTTCAAACGATGTCTCACAGTTTTTTTTTTGTTCATTAGAATTTGTTATTTTGTGTTATTCATTACAGCTTGGGTGATTTTGGTGAACCAAGGGGTGTGATAATACCCAGTACTAACTGGGTTGTGGAGTTAGGTTAAATAGGCAGTCGCTCCATGTAAAGTTTTATTATCCAGAAATATTAGAAACCCCAACATGGTTGGGAAATCGGGTTAGCCATTTCCCAACCATATTGAAGTTTCCACCTAGGTAGGTAATAAGTTTATTTGGCATAGTTACAGTCTTGATGAGGATAACAATCTTCTATTGCCTATACCGAACATTTTGAAAGAGTAAGTTTTACCGAAAACCGATGCATGGTTCACCTGCCATATTCACTCGCAGTTTTTATTCTTTCTTAGATCCGTTGTTCGTTATTATCGTACTCTCACAATGTTCATAATTAGACGTGCAGTATTTGAGTAGTTTGTAATTTTAACAACTTAAACACTTTGTCCTCGTAATATATAGTCTGTACTGTACTGTGTATGTAAATGTATATACCATACTAATAGTCAAAGAGCAAGTACTTATAATTTCGTCTACCTGTCTTATTTCATAAAACCTGTAACTCGGTTGGTGGTTCAATGGTTTGTATTCGAGATTTTTTAAATTTGTATTTTCATCTCTTCAGAAAACATGTTAATAGACAATGCCAACTGCTCTTTAACGAGTAGTGCTATGAAGAAAGCACTAGATTACAAACAGCCCACAATTCACCCTAAAAACAAAGCAGCTCATTTTCGCACATCTATTTAGACAGACATTTTCATTTAGTCCGTAATTTAATTGTTCGTTTGCGACGGGACGCGGGATGCGGGCTGGCGGGATGGTGCGACGCGGCCACTCGGGCAGGTCGTCACGCGCGCCGCCGACCGCATTACACCAAAACAACATTAATCGTTAAATCCCGTTAATTACCGCCGTCGTCAATCCACCAGCGGCTGCGGCGCTGCTGCGGGACGACTGCGGGGCGGCTGCGGGGCGACTGCGTTGCGGCTGCGCTCCGCAACGACTCCACGTCGCAAACACATTAATTTGCGACGTGTCCCCGCAGCCGGACCGCATTATGCACTCGATACTATTAATTTTCTTTTTTAAAGCAGTTTTTATTACTTTTTATAGCAGATTTATCGCGTTCACGCTCACTGCAAGCTGTAAATCTCGGTAACGGCTTATTAATTCTACTGCTAATATATACAGCTTGTAATTATCGTTAAAATCGAGCTTTTACTTGAACGCGCTGCTTCCGTGCACCACAGTGCATGCGGATGACGTCACATTATCATATTAATATGCACCTTGCTTCCTGTACTGCAATGTGGTTCCAGACGCTGGGTTTAATACGTTTTGCGGATTCGCAGATTTGCGGATAGCAGCATAATTTTTTCCATGTTAAAAAATCTTAACAAACTTAGACTCATATTTTTTTTGCATGTTGCAAAAATAACAGATGTTGCAAAAACCTTCAACGTTGTAGGTTTTTGCTACATCTGTTTTTTTTTGTTTTAGTTTGAAAAAGGTTTCTTCCAAATAGTCGGAAAATAGTCGAAGATGTTCAACATGTTTTGATGGAATGTGTACGGAATGAGGCTATGAGATATAGTTGTGATGTGGTGTGGGAGTATGTAACGCAATGCTGGCTTGTCCATTATCGGAACTAGCTCAGATTTTATATAAATTAGCAGTTTTTGTTTTATAGTACATTACTGCCGCGGTCTATAATGACTACTTTGCTGGTCGCGCTGATGATGGCCGACAGCGCAGCGTAGCGCAGCTCCAGGCCGACACAGCGCGGTCAGCGTGCAGCACTTGATGGACGAGCTGAGATAAAGGCCGAGACCGTAGGTCGAGGCCTTTACAGCGAGGACAGCAAGGGCTGCAATGATGGCCAAGCTGAAAGGCCTAGAGCGTAGCTAGGCTAGCTCGAGGCAATCATAGCGTGACCAGCGAAGCAGTCATTGTGGGCCAAGGTTTGTATAGTGCTTTACTCAAAAATGCAAGTACCTAATCTAAATAAAACCAGCAAGTAATTTAAATAAAAAATATATTAATTAACTAGAATTTTAATTAAAATGACAATTATGAAAAGTACAGTTACTAAAATTCAACACCGACTTTCCCGGTTTGATATTACTGATAGTTTGCGATAATTCTAATGCGGTGTTTGACTGCTGGATTATTTCTTCATTTATTACTTCATTTAAATCTTTTTTTTTTTTTACCTTTAGACGTACAAACAGCTGTGTTTTAAATAAAATCTTTTTGGAATTGATTTTTTAAAAAGTTGAAACGTCAAAATAGCGGCCGGCAAAACATTGCCGGCCTGTTAGAGCGGCCAGCAAAACTTTGCCGGCCGCTCCTTGAAACAGACCGGCAAGGTCGACTTTGCTCAAACAAGTTTGTCAAAATAATGACAACATTACATGCATTTTTGAGTAAAGTCTTTTTTTTTACCTTTAGACGTACAAACAGCCGTGTTGTAAATAAAATCTTTTTGGAATTGATTTTTTAAAACGTTGAAACGTCAAAATAGCGGTCGGCAAAACATTGCCGGCCTGTTAGAGCGGCCAGCAAAACTTTGCCGGCCGCTCCTTGAAACAGAACGGCAAGGTCGACTTTGCTCAAACAAGGTTGTCAAAATAATGACAACATTACATGCATTTTTGAGTAAAAATAGTTTTTTGTTATTTTTACTCTTATTGTTAATCATATGGGGCGACGTTATCACTCAGCGACAAAGCCCTTTAAATAATGAATAGAAAAATTAAATATAAAAACACATCTGTTATAGCGAGTGAATCTTAGACTCAATATGGTATTTCACCAAAAAAATCTAATTAGCCCGTCAGATAGATTTTCAAAAACTAATGGACACGTATTTTTTCTTTTTTCACTTAAACAAAAGATGAAGACGATACAGTGCTTCGTAAAGTCGCGTCAAGTCGTGAGACATCACAAGGTTAGTACTGTTTTACCCACAAAGTGACGTCAAAAGCCTCCACTCATGATCTTTGACACGTTTTATTTTCGTCAATTTTTATTAATTTGATAAAACAAAAAACACGTATCCAATTTTTTTCGATAATCTAACAGACGGACTATTATATTCAAAATATTATAAACCTATTAGATTCAAAACAGCAAACACACATGTTACTCACTTGACAATTTGATGAACATAACAATATCCTTTAATAATCATCATCATCATCATCAGCCTATAATATTCCCACTGCAGGGACTCAGGCCTCCTCTCTAGGAGAGGGATGGGATATAATCCACCACGCCGGCCCAGTGCGGGTTGGAGGATTACCAACTATACTCTAAGACATACCGGTTTGTTCACGATGTTTTCCTTCACCGTTTTGAGAGCAGTGGTAATAAAATAAATTACATAAAGTAATGCACCTGCCTGGGTTCAAACCCACAACTTACTGTTCGTAAATCGGGGTCGCCACTACTGGGCCACCACTGCTGTCAGATCATCTAATACCAAGGCGAAATCGAAACGAAACTTAAATTCAAAACCAATACTCAATGATAATAATTCTGAATGAGCAAACAATAATTCAGCATGTCTGGAAGTGGAACATGTTTCCAGCGAATTTGTGAACGTTTACGTGTGACGCTCGCAGACGGGGCCGGGTGTCAAAGCACTGCACGCCTCATTGACTTCATACTATTAAGGGGGAGTCTCCAGTGAGCTCTCCATACGTGCGACTTAGATAAATTATCAATATTATGCTTACTACTGCAATACTTGAAGGAAAATAATTTATGAGTCAATTAGCACGCTTGTCGCACTGTATGGATCAGAATGCTGGATGGACACACAAGGAGAGGTAGTCTACATAGAAGGATTGCATCAGGGACAGATAAATGAATAAATAATTTATTGCGTGACTGTTGACAAGGAACCATGGGAGAAAAGATATGTTGGGCTGCCCTCAGTAACATATGGGAAAGGGTAGGCATATAATGGTCTGCCGTGATCCGCGATAAAACAGCAGTAACTAAATTAAACTTTGGCTTTCAATTTTAAAGTAACTACCTACCTATTTGTGTAGCTGAGTTTTACTTAGTTGGCTGCGGGTTGTTCGAAAGAGATACCGCGGCCTCGAAACAAAGGACTAAGAAGGAACATGAGTGGTTTTTCGTCAGTAGAAGTCTGACGCTCCCGATTTCTAATCCTCCAAAAAAAAAAGTTTAACTTAGTCATGGTATAGGATTAATACTAGTTGTTGCGTTGTTAGTTTATTTAAAATACCCTATTACAATAATATTATTATATAAACTTAGACAAGGTGTTGCTGGAATAATTTAAATTACAATTTTTGTTAAAATAATTAGAAAATGTCTGCAACTGTACGCATCAATATTTTCAAATTACTTAGTTTATTTTCTAGCTTGTAACAGTTGTTGTTTCATGTACAAGAGCTGTAACAAAATGAGATGTGTACGAAGCAACATTAATTCTCATTGTAATAGAAATTACTCATGATACGAGCTACATTACCTTGAGAAGAATAAATAAAACAAACTGCTAATAAACACATCTCATTTAAAAAGAAAAATGTATAGCATTAATTTCATTTTAATTAAAGTTGTAATTCAAAAGACTCATTGATGTCGTAAACTCAAAGTTTATTTGTTTTTCTTTTCTCAACCAAATAATATGTGTAATATTATGAAGAGGTATATAAGAACTTTTGACTTAGTGGCCTAACATTCTATTACCTATTACCTTTACAAGGTTTTTTTGCGAGACTGTCCTCATTATGAATTTAATGGTGAAGACTTTCTTACCTCTACTTACTAAGCTATCTCTAGCAGTATATTGAGAAATCATACATGAGGCCTTACAGATCTTGATCAGTCGCGCATTTTTTTTTCTCTTTATTTATTTTAGGGACTTTTATACAGGTGTACATGCCAGTCCCATCGGACCTTCTTATGCAAATCTTAACAAAACAAACTTAATTAAATTATAAGCAGCTCCCGAGCTAGGTGTTGACAAAATATGATGGAACATGGAAACATCGTGCATATTTATCTCCAATTCTCTAACTAGATCCTCTCTTGCAGACTGAAATCTGACGCACTCCGTTAGTAAATGCATTACGTCTTCCAGTGTGTCACACACTTCACAATTCGGTGAATCAATTTTTTTCATTAAAAATCCAAAAATATTGAGCGGCATGTGTCCAGATCTCAGTCTGTGAGCAGTTACTATAATTTTTCTGCTAAATTTAGTATTACAGAACCACGCTACATGAGGAGGCTCCGAGACTAGTAGTAGTCGCGCATTTGAAAATTATTCACCATCACTCCCGTAAATGATATGTATCGGAACGAACCCCTAACATCTGTGTAAGCAAATGTTTGTGAGTCGGAGTCGCTTGACGCGCCTCCGACTTAGCTAAGTTATAACGCAAACAAATTATCTTTCACAGCCCAACGACCTCTGAACCACTGAACTTACTCATTATAATTTAATATGGGATTATAATTATATGTATTTGCTCGGAGTCGCGGAGTATTGAGTGTGTTCGATTTTAAACTCAGTGAGTAGAGCAAGTTAATGCTCAAATAATGTAATTTACTGTGATGAAGATGATGATGATTTAATCATATTTTATTAGGCCGTATCGTCTCACAGCTGGTCAGGGGCCTCCAAACTTCCTTCCACCAATGTGTTAATGGTAAGCATAAGAACTTACACTAATATCTACATAATATATAAATTCAATCTCTTTAGTATTATATAGTCGCATAGCACATATTGTGTGAGTACTATGTACTAGAAAGCTGTCATTCTCTGGAAACCTACATTTATTTTTCTATTTTTTATTTGACTTGGATATGCCCTGGCGATTGAGAGTGTGTCATGCTCACTTAAATGTCTCGCTGATGGTGGCGGGTGTGTCGGGTCATTTCGTTCCCTTTAAAATGGTTGAGTGGAATGGTGGCTGATCCATGCGTCATGCTCGTGAACGGGTGCTGTCAGTTGTGACTGGTCACCTCTTAGTTGCCACGGCTTGTTTGAATTATTATATTATTTTTAAATCGTCGTTTTGGCTTTACTGTCGACACTTATCGTGCACAACTTGCTACATCGTTCTCACATGATAATATACCAATCTCGATATGAATGATGTAACCAAAGTTTTGTAACAATATTATGATTGAAAAGAGTATCCATGAAGTTTCTTGCCATTCTTCTCATGAGACCAACGCTTTGGAATCGGCAACTACAGTACACTGACAGTTATTATGCCTTGTGAGTGGGACTGTAGCTTAGTTTATTAGCTTATTAAAATTTAGTATTTGTTCGACTATTCAAAAGAGCCTGTAACTGGCCAACTTGAAATAAATGATTTTGATTGATTGATTGATTTGATTGATTGATATCACATAGTTATTAAAAATGAAGGAACATCTGATCGATGCCTTTTTGCAACACATTAAAAAGAAACCTTAATAGTTTAGTAGACACAGATAAATAATATCATTATAACATGGAAAACATTACAACTTACCGATTTGCACAAAATAGACTCTGGAAAGTCTTTAGTAAACCACTGTTTTTATATACTTTCACAGTAACAGAAACTATTTGACGTACTGTTGTATGAAGCCAGGACATTTGTACAAATATTATTGATTAACGCGGCTGTTATATTTATCGCGACAATTGGCGATAATGAGGCAGTTGTGAGTGATTGTGATTCTCTTACCGTCACGACGGACAAACAATCGACCGCTGCACGTGTGTACACACTGGCCCAACATTAATTCTGCAGATGGTGAACTGCTTTGAACTATGTTAAAGATGTCCATCTTTCAGAGCTAATTTTCGATAAAATCAAAATATGCCTGATAATAATGCTGATGATGCCATCTAACCAATTTTGGACACAGCAACTGCATTCGATGACTTTAGGATTGTTGTCAAGAATTTTGTTGTGCTGCTCTTTCATTGTGTCCTTATGTGGCTACTGTGGCTAGCATTTCCAAGGCCATCAGCCTCTACAACTCCACTGCACACACACAAATGCCTCCTCTGTCACAGAGGTGACAGGAAGTGGACCGGAATCCACCACGCGGACCCAGTGTGTGGGCTCAGTCCTAATATACTGCTTAAGTTCTTGAACTTAAGCAGTCAGATTTGATCTGTCCACTGCCATAATCCCAATAAATCCTGGGTCTGCGAAGATGTATTTTTCTTCCATTTCTTAGCTGTTAAGAAGGTGACTGCATTATAAAGGCTACTACTATCGAAGGAAAGGGATACCATCTATCCATAATGATCATACATTTACAATCGTCTACGTAGAAATTCGTGTATTTATTAATTTTGGGAACAATTTTGTTCGGAGATATACCAAAATTTATAAATCACTTGTAGGCATAATAAATAGTGTGAGACCGCATCTGCGCCGCATACTCTCTCCCATCGCCGTATGCCTGTAATTCACGGCTGATGAATAATTCACCGTCCGAAAGACCAATTGTTTACCTCGCCGCCATTGCCTGCGACACTATCTGCATTTATATTAAACCATCACGCTGAGCCTGCCATGTTTTCCAACAATCATCTCAGCGGTTTTCATATTCACCGCGTTTTTTAGTTTATTTTTATTGTTGCTTCTTGTTACACGTACTAGCACGTCGTTTAAAACGTCGCGCACGTGTGTCCGTGTTTTAGAGACAAAATGTTTGGCAACATTTTGGGATTTGCGAAATCTTTACAGGATTGAATATAAAATGCACTGATACTAAAGTGATAATGAGTAAAATACACTGAAACTGAAATGACCGCTGCGTTACAGATCAGTTTTCATCATTTGCTAGTTTCTTCGAATCGTTAGTTTTGAAATCAATCCTGTCGAAGAGCATTCGGCACAAAATTCAAGGGTACTTTACACACTTTTTAACCGACTTCCAAAAGGAGGAGGTTCTCAATACGTCGAAAGTTTTTTTTTTATGTATGTTCCCAGATTACTCGAAGATGGCTGAACCGATTTCGATTTTTTGTCTTGTTTGAAAGGGTATAACTTCCCAGGTGGTCCCATGATCATCAAGTGAGGATCTGATTATATATTATATAAGAACTTCGGAGATAGGACGGAACTCCTCAATAAATGATAGCAAATGGACTGGGATTGCTGAAATCTAATGTCTGCCTATTGTTTACACCAGTTCATAACATTACATCACGCCGGTACGCTTTGAAGGGGTAAGCACATGTGAACTACTAAAAAGTGAAAAATAAAAACTTTAACAAAAATTAAAACCGACTTCAACAAAACATAAAGCACAAAAAAGTAAAAATAAACTTTAAAACAAAAATCTGTTTCTGAAGTCGGTGGTAAAAAATTAAATCATACAAAAAAATGTCCCCCACTTCAGAAGCTGATTTTTGTTTTAAAGTTTAGTTTTTACTTTTTCTGCGTTATTTTTTGTTAAAAAGTTTTGTACTTTATACTCATACACTTATGCCACTTATGTTGAAGCTCTGTTTGAGGAGGCAATCACATTGCCATCAACGGTACACAAATACGCGCTCCAGGCTACTGAGAAATACCCGCATAAATCCAATAAAACTGCCCGATCCGGGTATCGAACTCAAGACGTACCGAAAATCATTGGACTTTGTACTTAAAAGATGTGATGTTAATTACAGATGTGGTGTTCATTCCTATCCCACTTTAGTTGTCAACCGTTGTAATAATAATGGGTATGTTCAGAATTAGCTGCAACTCGCTATCAAGCAAAATGGGTCAAAGTAGACGCCGTTGAAATTGGCTCGAGTGTCTGCGTCATGCGAGTTCACAAGTTTGGCTAAGTATAGTTGCTTTACTTGCACTGCTGAGTTACTGTCATACAGTTTGCATGCGAAGCTCATCTATTAAACTTCCATATTGGTGGCATAACGAGGGACTCGTGCCTAAATAATAACAACCAGTCGGTTCGATCTTAAGGTTCATATGCACTAGCGTAGGTTGATACGTGGATGAATGAACACTTACAAGATAATACTTACAAGATTTGCAACTAAAACAGTGTTTATAATGCGGGTGCTTTCCAATTTATCTATGCAACTTGCGTGTTGGATTTTCTACGTTCAACTCGACTCAGAAAGTCGAAATTTCAACAACGAGCTAAGTATCCCTTACGTCATCAAACCTTCGTCTATTTCTCAGAATATTAAACACAAACCCTTAGCCAGTAGGCACCCTAGCCTGTAGCTTCCCGCTAATCTAGTAGCGTCAGCACAAAAGCGCGATAAGAGCGGGGACAGGCGTCGCCCTATCACCGGTATTTATTGCGGGCGATACAATTATCGCGCGATTTACTGCCGACGGTACCTTCAGGTGGCGGAATATTGCCGAATTCGTTCACGGGATTTGGTTTTTGAAAGGGTTTGAGATGTTTGTCACGGTTTTTAATAGGACAATATTCTTGTGCTGGGAACACTTGAAAAAAAAGTTTATCTTCTGTTTCCATATCAACATTGTCATTTCAGCCGAAAGACGTCTTTATTCCTGTTGCTCACGTGTAATTAAAAATATTTGTAAACACACCCAGAGTACAAAACTCTAGAATGGGGTAATGTCTTGCAAAAAAGAAAAGAAATAAAGAAATAATGTTTTACGGTCGAGCTCACACTGACCTGCAATAATACAATATTTCCTAAGAACATTTCTATAAAAAAGAAAGTAAACCAATCGTCCCCCATCAAACAATCGCACACAAAATGGGTATTTTGTATTAATCAAATAAAATTTATCTTCGATCTTGAGTACCCGCATAATCTCCGTGCCTACAGGATTCGTTAGCCGACGGCGCCGTCCAAAGACTCTCAGCTCAAAGACTTGTCCTATCTGCGCTCTTCATCATCATCGCATCTGCATGGAACACATCGCACTTATCTACTTAGTTCAGACAGGACGCTTAGTAAATGATTAGACCTGCATAGCAGGGTAAAGAGATTTTTAAGTTGATGTTTTGTTTAATGAACTTGATAGTATAATGTATGAATATATTGTTTTTACAGGAAATCTTGGTTGGTGGATGTTTGATTCTTTGTGGTAATAGGGTAGTTAAAAAAAAAATTATAATTAGTCCGTCCGATATATTTCCAAAAAATATTAGACACGTATTTTTTCTTTTTTCACGTAAACAAACAATGAAGACGATACAGTGCTTTGAAAACTCGTGTGACGTCATATTCTAAGACATAAGTATGGCATTTTTTATCGGTCAGTGACGTCACAAACCCCCACTCAAATCTTTGACGCGTTTTATCTTCATCAATTGTATTTGTTTTTCTTTCTCAGCTTCCACAAGGTTCTCGTCATGCGGAATGGTAACATCGGTTATCACTACGCGACGCGCTGATCGGTCCATCACCACTATATCTGGGGGCACAGCCGTGCCCCCGCCAAGTCGAGCAATAAAGCAATACAGCCGTATCATCCTTTTTTCGAACCAGTTCAGGCCATTTTCGACCTCCTATAACTTCGTTGTGGATAAAACTAGAAGTCTGAATTTTTAGTAACCAATTAGGCATTATACAGGGTGTTTGGAAGGGAGCTGTACATACGCCTAGGGTAGAAACTAGGGATAGTCTGCTACCTACCCCCGCCCATTATATTGACCTTGGCCTCAAGGTTTTTTTTTAATTTATTTTTATTTTTTATTTGACTTTTTTGTGATTTTTTGACTAAAACTACCTGTAGCTCAAAATCTATCCATGGGACCGGTCGGCTAATGGTCTTGTTTTAATCGTTAGAGTCTTAGGGTCCTGCAAAAAATTATTTTACACCAGAAAATTGTGGAGAAGAAAAGTTATGGGGCCTGAAGTACCATAGTAAGGTAAAGAAATAATTTTAAGGGCAACTTTCTATGGGGTTTAAAAAAAACTAACAGGGTTGGAGTTCTTCTGATTTTTTTAAAACATCCTCAGTCCATGCCCTTTCTAACGATATGCTAAAAGTGTATTTATCACTTTTAGTTTTAAAGTTATTAATTAATTTCCGCAACTAGGGCACTTTTACCACCACGAGTCGACATTTGTAAGACAAATGTAATTTCCAGAATTTAAACCAGTTTGGCCTACAGTTGGCAAATTTGTTGTCTCACTCTTACACGAGAGCAACATGTAAGAGACAAAACATGTCATGTCATGTCTCTTTCGCTCTTGGGTCGACGGGGCCGGGCAGGTAACTCGTTGGGGTCTTTGTTAGTCAGTCGAGATTTACCCATCTTAGCTAACTTACGTACTTGCCGTTACGACGCTCCACTGTTTTCGTTAATTTTGTTGAGTTTGTTATTACTTCGTTTTTGTTAAGTTTTGTTATTTGTTACCTTGTTGTTGGCAAAATGGCTGGATTTACCAGTGAAGAGTACACCGACATGCTGGTGGTGTATGGAATGGCTGATTGCAATGGGCGCGAGGCACGGAGGATTTATCAAGAACGGTATCCTAACCGGCGAGTGCCTAACCACCAAACGTTTGGCTCAACTTATCGGCGTCTGCGAGAAACCGGAAATTTAAATTTCCGGGAACCAGCCGTGAACAGATTTCAACCAAATTTGGCTGCGGAAGAACGCATATTGGCTGAATTTGAGGAAGATCCGACCAGAAGCGTAAGAACCGTAGCCCGGACGCTTGGTTTAAGCGTGTGGAAAGTCTGGTCGGTTCTTCGCGAAAATGGACGTCATCCTTTCCACTACACCCCTGTTCAAGGTAATTTTTTACATAAAGTTTTTGTTTTTAGCTCTTATGTAATGAACTAGCATGTGAATTTCATAGGCAATTTTTAAATTAACATGAGCATGTGTGTGAGAGAGAGAGAAATGGAAAGACAGAGATAGCAATCAATGTTACATAGCTACTAATTCATAAGGAAACCGCTAACGTTGATATTTTATTGTTTTAGGCTTAGAGGATAACGACTATGCAAGAAGGGTGGAGTTTTGCCGCCACTTGCTCCATACGGACGTGGAAGATATTAATTTTTTACGGAGTATTCTCTGGACTGACGAGTCCAAGTTTGGGCACCCAGAGATCAAAACCCGAGAGTCAAGAGGCACAGAGGTTTTCAACGAAGGTTCTCCGTGAACGTATGGGCAGGCGTCATCGGTAATCGGTTGATAGGGCCGCACTTTTTGCCAGACAACCTAAACGGGCAAAACTACTTAGATTTCCTCGAAAACGATTTGCCTGATTTAGCGGAAGAAGTGTTTGACGAAAATCGGCCCATAGTCTTCCAGCACGACGGCTGTCCTGCTCATTGGAGCCTAGCAGTGAGGGAGCTTCTGGACAACTGCTTTCCTAATTCTTGGATTGGTCGGGGTGGGCCAATTCCCTGGCCCCCAAGGTCGCCTGACCTTACCCCACTCGACTTCTACGTCTGGGGAAGGGCGAAAGAGTTGGTGTACGCAGAAGAAGTACCAACAAGGGAGGTTCTAATTAACAGGATCCACGCCGCATTCGATACAATGCGCGAGGAACTGCTGCTTAGAACGGTGACCGTGGAGATGAGGAAGAGGTGCCGAGCATGTTTACAGGTCAATGGTCATCAATTTGAACAAAATTTGTAATTAATTAAAATTAGTAATTAATTAAAATTTGTAATTTAATGACATTAGTCATTACCAAATTTTTTGTTTCATTTGCCATCCTTTTACGATCGAACACATTTAATTTTCATTAGTTGAAATTTTTGCTTGAAGTGCCCTAGTTGCGGAAATTAATTAATAACTTTAAAACTAAAAGTGATAATTACACTTTTAGCATATCGTTAGAAAGGGCATGGACTGAGGATGTTTTAAAAAAATCAGAAGAACTCCAACCCTGTTAGTTTTTTTTTAAACCCCATAGAAAGTTGCCCTTAAAATTATTTCTTTACCTTACTACGGTACTTCAGGCCCCATAACTTTTCTTCTCCACAATTTTCTGGTGTAAAATAATTTTTTGCAGGACCCTAAGACTCTAACGATTAAAACAAGACCATTAGCCGACCGGTCCCATGGATAGATTTTGAGCTACAGGTAGTTTTAGTCAAAAAATCATAAAAAAGTCAAATAAAAAATAATAATAAATTAAAAAAAAACCTTGAGGCCAAGGTCAATATAATGGGCGGGGGTAGGTAGCAGACTATCCCTAGTTTCTACCCTAGGCGTATGTACAGCTCCCTTCCAAACACCCTGTATAAACACGGTATATTTCAAATTTCATTTTATTTGAACCAGTAAATTCAGAATTATAACTAATCAAAGTTCCTTAGTTCTGTCACTCACTCACTGACTGACTGACTGACTGACCGATCATCAAAAGTCTAAGGCACTTCTAGCAGACATAGAAGCTTCAAATTTAGAATGCAATTAGTGTTTAGTGTATGTGCAGGATAGCTGCAGGCTCCATTAGTTAGCATGGTATATTATAGTTTTAGGCATGTGGTATTTTCAGTTTGTGGAAAAATAGCATGCAGTTTTAAGTCCAACAGATGCTAAAGATTCCCACGGCGCCCGAAATGTTTGGTTATTGTTTTGCTTATCGCCGGTCGTTGTCGCAGTAAAAATCATTGTTTTATATTCTAAAAGGTTTACTAGCGGCACTGTTAAAGGAACTCATTATTGTCGGCATGTATTAAGACCTTTTGTTGAATAGGTAACAGTTGGGCGTAAATTGTAATCCGCACAAAATATCTTTCTTAGTTTTAGGAAACGAATTTATTGTTGTCGGTATCTATTGACGTAAAATATGCATTTCTTTAGACATTTGTAATAGTTCCAAGTAAGGTTGTGTTTATGTGTTTACAATAGTTTTAAATAGCGTAGCCAGTACTTTGTTAGACCACCCAAAGCGTGGGAAATAGTAGGGATAGAACTAACGCCACTGGGGCATATAAAAGGCCTTACTTGTAAAAATACAGCTCAGTTCAACTTCGAATTTTATATTTTCTACAGTCTTCAGTCCCAGCATTCAGAGAGAACACTCCTAACTTACAAGAAGTGTAACCGCTCCTCATTAGTTCCTTGACTTCGTTTGCCTACAAAACAATTCCTGCAAGTGTTTCATTCTACGAGGTTCGAGCTATCCCCAACATTATTGGTCCTTCGTCGTCGGATTGCAGACCCACGCCTAGAAGATGAAGACACGAGGTATGGAAAGAGAACAAGCGAAACGTAGTCAAGAAGAGCTCAAGACACTCGGAGCCGTACAAGAGGCTCAGTTAGGGAACCCGCCTACACAGGGCACGTCGAACGCCGCTACCGAGACAACGGGTACTAGCAGCGGAATCAGTGCTTCGACTGCCACAGAAGCAGGCACCTCCACTGGAACTGAAGATACCAGCGCCGCGTCCCAGAAGAAGCAGACCTCTCAGCGTACAGTGAGGCCCGCAGACGCACGGTCACGACGCTCCGTAGCCTCCCGCGAGAAACTCCTCGCGGAGTTGGAGGCGAAAGAGCGGCTAGCCGAGCTGAAGCTTCAGCAAGCACAGATACAAGCTGAAACAGAAAAACAGCAGCTACGTGTACAACGTCTTCAAGTGGAAGCTCAAGACACTTCAGAAGATGAAGAAGAAGAAATAGAAGAAGACCTGGCTTCGGTTCGCATTAGCGCCTGGCTAAAAGACACCAGGCCGAACCAACCAACGTCAACTGAACATCAAGAAGAGGAAAAGAAGACACAAGAAGATAGTGTGAAGACAAGCCAGCCGTTGATAGACGTGGCTACCCTAGCCGCCGCACTCTCTCAAGCGGTTAGAGGCACAAGGGAACCACCGAAGTACATTCAAGAGCTGCCGCTCTTCAATGGAAGCAGCTCAGACTGGCTGGGCTTCAAGACAACATACGAAGAAACTCTCAAGTACTTCACACAAACTGAAAATTTAGCACGCATACGTCGGAGCCTGCGCGGAACTGCAAAAGAAGCTGTTGGCTGTCTACTAGTGAGCCAACCAGATCCAAAAGTCGTCATAGAAGCACTTGAAAGAAGATTTGGAAGACCAGAAGCACTCATTCACGTCGAGATAGAGAAGCTCAAATCACTGAATCGAGTCACCGACAACCCTCGTGACTTATGCATCTTTGCCGGGCGAATATCCAACATAGTGGGCACCGTTGAAGCATTGAAGAAGCCACAATACCTGCACAGTCCAGAGATGGCGCGAACAATCACGGAGAAGCTTACTCCTATATTGAAGAGCAAGTGGTATGATTACGCAGCAACAAAGAAAGAAGATACTCCAGAACTAAAGAAGATATCTACCTTCCTGAACGAAGAAGCCGACAAGTGTGGCGCCTATGCCTTACCAGAGGCCGTCACTGATGAAGTCGGAGGAAGAGACCGGAAGAACAGAAGAGCAGAGCGCACGTTTGCTACAGAGAAGAGAACCTCATCAGAAGATCAATGTCCTCAGTGCAAGCAAGACCACAAGCTACCAGACTGCAAGCAGTTCTCCGACCTCGACACGAACGCAAGATGGGAAGTTGCAAAAAAGAACCACATCTGCTACCGCTGCCTTCGAAGCAAGCACCGACGACTTCAATGCAAGGCACCACCGTGTGGAAGACATGGGTGCACCATGAGACATCACAAACTGCTACACCACGACAAAGAAACAGCAGCACCCACAGTAGAAGTCACATCAGCAGCGAAACCAGGCAGCCACCGACGTGCGTACTTGAAGATTGCGCCCGTAATTATAAAGGGGCCGCACTCCAGCATTGAAACATATGCACTATTAGATGAAGGAAGTACCATCACTCTGCTGGACGCATCAATAGCCGACGTCATTGGAGCAGATGGACCTGAAAACACCATGTGGATTCAGGGAATTGGCAACGAGATGAAGCACGACAGCAGCAAAATCGTCAGCTTCAGCGTCAGAGGAAAATATGCAGAAGACGAATACCAAGTAGAAGCCGCACGTACTGTCGACAGACTGAGCTTCGCACCAGAAACAGTATTCAACCAGCACCTAGAAGATTGTGAACATCTGATCGACATCAAAGATCAGGTCACCTATCAACACGCTTCACCCAAGTTGTTAATTGGACAAGACAACTGGCATCTCATCGTGTCAAGAAAGCTTCGCACCGGTCGCCGTAATCAGCCCGTAGCTTCCCTCACAGAGCTCGGCTGGGTTCTTCATGGTTGTCACAGTTCGCTCACAGCCAAAGTAGCGTTCTGTGGCAGACTCCAACAAAAAGAAAAGGAACCAACACTGGAAGAGCTGGTCAAGAATCACTTCAGACTCGAATCCTTATGTATCGAGCCAAGAAGACCGAAAGAAGATCCGGAACAAAAAGCTATCCAGATCCTAGAGGAAACCAGCAGAAGACTACCCGAGGGAAGATTCGAAACCGGCCTGCTATGGAAAGAAAGAGACCACAAGATACCCAACAACTATAAAGAAGCTGAACGACGCCTGCGTTCTCTAGAGAAGAGACTGGACAAAGAGGAAGACCTCAAACAGAAATACGAAGAGAGGATGGACAATCTGTTCCGGTCGGGTTATGCAGAGCCAGCACCCACTCCAGCCCCAGAAGGAAAAACGTGGTATCTACCGCATTTCCCAGTCATCAACCCAGCAAAGCCCCACAAACCGCCAAGGCTGGTTCATGACGCATCAGCCAAAGCAGCCGGCGTATGTCTAAATGACATGCTATATTCGGGACCAGACCTGCTACAATCACTTCCTGGTGTCATCATGAGGTTCCGACAATATGCATATGCAGTCAGCGGGGACATAAAGGAAATGTTCATGCAAGTGAAGATACGAGAAGAAGATAGAGATGCGTTACGGTTTCTATGGAGAGGCAAACGGCGGGAGGACAAACCGGAGGAATACAGAATGACATCTGTAATTTTTGGAGCTACTTCATCTCCATGTACAGCACTATTCATCAAGAATAAGAATGCCAGTGAATTTGCGAGCGCCTACCCAGAAGCTGCAGCAGCAATACAGAGGAATCACTACATGGATGATTACGTCCAGAGCTTCTCCACTATTCAAGAAGCACGAGAGATAACGAAGGCCGTCGACTTCATTCACAAGAAAGCGGGCTTCGTACTAAGCGGGTGGACATCAAATGACACGAAGACGATAGAAGAGTTCGGACTTCCTGAAGAAAGTAACTCCTTGACAGTAAGCCTGGGAGGCAAGGATACAGAGAAGACACTTGGACTGCTATGGCACGTGAAAGAAGATTACATAGGGTTCAACACAAACTCTATGAAGATACCCGCAGAAGTAGAAGAAAACCAGCGTTCTCCAACCAAGCGAGAAGCCCTGAGCATCATAATGGCACTCTTCGACCCACTGGGACTGATTTCACCAATCACCACGCCAGCCAAGAGAATATTCCAAGACACCTGGCGCTACAAGACTGACTGGGATGATCCACTACCAGCGGAATTAGAAGAAAAATGGAAGAAATGGATCACGTCGCTTAGCATCATCAAACATTTAAGAATACCACGATGCTACGACTACGAGCAGAGCGTCTCAAATCAGCTGCACACCTTTGTCGACGCGAGTGAAGAAGCATATGCCGCCGCAGTATACTGGAGAACAGAACGCGAAGATGGCAGTGTGCACTTGTCACTGGCAGCTGCGAAGAGTCGCGTCACGCCCCTCAAGCCAGTCTCTATGCCCAGACTGGAGCTACAAGCAGCCCTGCTAGGTGCACGCCTCGCACAGACTGTACTAGAAGAGCACGACTACAAAGTGGAGAGCAAGACTTACTGGAGTGATTCACGCACAGCATTAGTGTGGATCAGATCAGAACCACGCGTCTACAAATCCTTCGTGGCCCATCGTCTGGCCGAGATTGAAGAAACCACCAAGAAAAATGAGTGGAGGTGGCTCCCTTCCAAACTCAACGTGGCCGACGACGCGACCAGAGATACTCCAGACAACTTCGACGCCACCCATAGATGGTACCAAGGGCCGTCATTCCTGAAACTGCCAGAGTCACAATGGCCGAAAGAAGAGAACGTGGTCAAATATGATACAGGAGAAGAAAGAGAGAAGTGTCACTCGTGTCAACAAGAAGACGACCGAAATCAAGATCACCTGCCAAAGATCGACAGGTTCTCGAAATGGCTTCGACTCATAAGGGCGACAGCACGAGTCTTACAATTTATAGAGCTGTGCAAGATAAACAAGAACACGGTCGCAGCCACTAGAAAAAGAACCAAGAAGAACGAAGCAAAGATTGGCGAATATCCAGATTGGCGAGCCGCTAAGAAGACGCTACCTAAGCAGGTGAAAAGGGTCACACCTCACGACCCTCACCACCACATTGAAATACCCGCGACATACCTAGAAAGAGCTGAACAGCTGTGGGTCCACGCCAGTCAACAAGAAAGTTTCAGAGCTGAGATGGAACGAATCAGAAGAGAAGACGCACCTAGCAACAGCGACCGCCTAAGTCACCTCAGCGCGTACATCGACGCTCAAGGCATCGTACGTCTACGAGGAAGAGTGGCCGCAGCACATGAAATAGCCGAAGACACGTCCAACCCACCTATACTGGACGGCAAACAGACCTACACACGGCTATACATAGCTCACGTACATGAGAAACTTCATCATGGCGGAGTCGAAATGGTCGTAAATGAATTAAGACAACGACTGTGGATCTCGAAGATACGCCCAGCAGTAAGAAATGTAATCAAGAGTTGTCTGCCGTGCCGCATAAGAAAAATGAAGCCAGCGAGCCCTCTCACAGGAGACTTACCGTCAGCACGTCTCGCCCACCACGCGCGCCCATTTACCTTCACAGGACTCGACTACTTTGGTCCTATAGAAGTGACAGTCGGACGCCACCATGAAAAAAGGTACGGAGCTCTCTTCACGTGCATGACGTCACGAGCGATTCACATAGAAATCGTACACTCACTAAGCGCCGACTCTGCTGTGTCGGCCCTAAGAAGATTCATGGCAAGAAGGGGCTGCCCGAAAGAACTGTGGAGCGACAATGCTACGTGCTTCAAGGCAGCTGAAAAGGAGCTCGGCGCGGCGGCTCTCGAAGCGCTGGAACATGAAACCACATGTCGCCACATCACCTGGAAATATATCCCGCCAGCAGCCCCGTTCATGGGAGGAACATGGGAACGAATGGTGCGGTCAGTAAAGGAAGCGCTGAAAATCACATTGAACGAGCGGTACCCTAGCGACGAAACACTGGTGACACTATTAACAGAGGTCGAGAACACAGTGAACTCACGACCTCTCACCCATGTCTCGGTCGACCCCCAAGAACCCGAAGCGCTGACACCGAACCACATACTCATCGGCCCTAACTCTCATCTACCAGTACCGGGTCACTTCGAAGAAAAAGACGTGACAGCCCGCCAGCAATGGAAGAGAGCACAAGTCCTGGCGGACATCTTCTGGAAGAGATGGGTCAAGGAGTACATGCCCCTACTGCAATACCGGCGGGAGCCCACCAGCACAGGAACACAACCCAAGATCGGGGACCTCGTCATCATCTGCGACGGCAACCTACCACGCAACACCTGGCCACGAGGTCGCATCAGCCAGCTGTATCCAGGCACCGACGGGGAGGTACGAGTTGTGGACGTCACCATCAGCAGCGGCCACGTCCTCCGGCGTCCTACCAGGAAGATCATCGTGCTACCAACGGAGTCGCAGAGTAGCGACGGCGGAAGAAACGTGCGGGATAGTGAACTTAGTGTGTGAGTGTATGAAAGACGGTAGTATATATGTACGAGACAGTAAACATAGTGTGTGTATTCATAGTGTTTCGCAAAGACAATTATTATTTCAATAGTTTCAATTGTTCAACTAGCGTGTGAGTCAAGAGCTGCTATCCTGCACCGATTTTAATAGGTGCGACATCTCTACGCTACGAAACTGGATGTCGCACGGCGGGAGGAATGTGCAGGATAGCTGCAGGCTCCATTAGTTAGCATGGTATATTATAGTTTTAGGCATGTGGTATTTTCAGTTTGTGGAAAAATAGCATGCAGTTTTAAGTCCAACAGATGCTAAAGATTCCCACGGCGCCCGAAATGTTTGGTTATTGTTTTGCTTATCGCCGGTCGTTGTCGCAGTAAAAATCATTGTTTTATATTCTAAAAGGTTTACTAGCGGCACTGTTAAAGGAACTCATTATTGTCGGCATGTATTAAGACCTTTTGTTGAATAGGTAACAGTTGGGCGTAAATTGTAATCCGCACAAAATATCTTTCTTAGTTTTAGGAAACGAATTTATTGTTGTCGGTATCTATTGACGTAAAATATGCATTTCTTTAGACATTTGTAATAGTTCCAAGTAAGGTTGTGTTTATGTGTTTACAATAGTTTTAAATAGCGTAGCCAGTACTTTGTTAGACCACCCAAAGCGTGGGAAATAGTAGGGATAGAACTAACGCCACTGGGGCATATAAAAGGCCTTACTTGTAAAAATACAGCTCAGTTCAACTTCGAATTTTATATTTTCTACAGTCTTCAGTCCCAGCATTCAGAGAGAACACTCCTAACTTACAAGAAGTGTAACCGCTCCTCATTAGTTCCTTGACTTCGTTTGCCTACAAAACAATTCCTGCAAGTGTTTCATTCTACGAGGTTCGAGCTATCCCCAACAGTGTATAAATCATGGAAAAACTAAAAAAAATGCAATTTCCGTCCAGTTTTCTAGATACACCAACTGCGTTAATTACTTTGTAATCCCATATAAATGTATAGGATTACAAAGTTGAAGTTACATTTTCAGTGAATGAATTTTACGAGTTAAATTTAACACATTGGCCAATGCGATGACCAATGTGATGGCCAGCTATTACAATGGCCTGTTTAACATTGGCGAATGCGATGCGATGGCCAAGTAAAATGGCTTTTTTTACAAGTTTTGTTTTTAGTGGGATTTTTATTGATTTGATAAAACAGAAAATACTTATCCAATATTTTTCAATTATCTAACAGACGGACTTATTAGAATCACATTTTTTCTAGTCAGTAAACACCCTTATTGAGCTGTTCTTGGAAATTATCGGAGCTAGTGGCTGTAATAACTTAGTCAAGGTTAAGCATAGGTTGGTCCATGGACGAGTCCACTCCTTACTTACCGAATTTTGTCCGTGCCTCGGAAAGCACGTTGCGTTGCGTTGTCGGGAAGCTGTTGGTTCTGGCCGACATATACAGATCTTTGGCAGTCGTTTCAGGTAGTCAGTGGCTTCAAAGTCTGACAACTACTCTTAACAGTACTAACTAGTTTGTGTAGGTAAGATAAGCAATCGCTCCATATAAAAATACTAGTATTCAGCTGCATACTGCATCCGGTAAGACTGGAAGCCGACCCCAATTTTGTTGGGAAAAGGCCAGGCAGGTGATGCGTAGTTGATATCATGGAGACAATTTTATAGCTATTAGTTTTAACGTGGTAAACCTTATATTTATACAACTATACAGATATCCAAACGCAGCTTAATGTCAACTTAATTTTAAAGATAGTCAAGAATGTATTCTAACCAGACGATAAGACAGAACTAGAATTCAAATACAGGTAAAGTCCCCTGCCCGTCGCCCGTCGGGGCTGCGGGATGTTGTAAGAGATACCGCGCCCTTGACATAAAGGGCTAAGAAGGAACATGGGTTTTTAGTCAGTGGAAGTCTGACACTCCTTTTCGCTCTGCTCAAGAGCGGAATGACTTTCCACCACTCAAAAAAAAGGTAGCGTCTCCTAAAAGAGCAGCTCTACGTAAAATTAGACTATTGCTAACGAAGCGTTCTACAAACCAAGTTACAACAAACTCAACGTAGTGTGTACTTATTGTATAGTATGAAAAGGGTGCTGAATTAGCACATACATATATAAACTCACGCCTTTTTCCTATCGGGGTAGGCAGGAACCCCACGACCTGCTACGATCCTTATATTTTCCTTTTGCCAACCAAATTAGCACTTTGACTTAAAAAAACCGGCCAAGTGCGAGTCCTACTCGCACATGAAGGGTTCCGTACCATCGTAGTAGGGGAGTCGCTTTTTTTTTTTTTTTTTATGTTATTAAAAATAAGTTCATTATATGATGTAACTAAAAATTTATGCTTTTCGCAATTTTTCCTTTATCTGTGTTATAAGACGTTGCTTCGTACCAAATTTCAAGATTCTGAGTTCACGGGAAGTACCCTGTAGGTTTTGATTCCCTTGCGAGTGTCGAAAATTTGCGGCATAAACGGGAGTATCTTTTGATCGCGTTGACTTAGAAGTTTGATTTTTTCACAGCTCCAAGAGACCATAGACTTGAGTATTTGATATGAATTTCAGCTTGATACCTCCACGCGTTCCTGAGAAAAGGTCTTGACAGACAGACAGACAGACAGACAGACAGACGGACAACAAAGTGATCCTATAAGGGTTCCGTTTTTACCTTTTGAGGTACGGAACCCTAAAAATATTGGCTTTCCTTTCCCTTTGAAAGCTGAATATGTAACATGAATGTCCACAGAATGTACGTCCCCACTGAAATTCAGAATATATATACCACCTCAAGAGAACAGGCATAGATTGTAATATTAATAGTATTATACGTACATATTTTGGGTCTCGACAACGATCAAACGTGTAACGGCAAGATTCAACCAACCGATAACATTATAAATACAAATAATACTAAAACTGCTGAGAATTTCACGGAATTTCTGAATAGCGTTCGTAAATAAAATAGACTAAACTAAAATAACACGGTTCTTACGCGGCTCATAAACAAAATAGCTGTAAATCAAAGAGAAGCAGTTTGAATGCCGCCCTACATTCTACTGAATACGTTACTTTGTACCTGAATTATATTTTAGAAGCCCAAATATAGACTTTACGAAACAGTCTAGAACAGAAATACATTTTTATTTGACTACGAAGTCCATTGCGCGTTTGGACTGCTTGCAATATTTTGGCCTACAAACTCAGCAATGGAACTTAGAATTTATAATGCTCGTTTTGGTAATTATAATTTTACTAGTAATAGTGTGTACCTACTTACTGTACTTAGCCAAGCCTGTGGTTAGACCTGCGTTGGACACATTTAGACTCAAACATTACCTTATCACCGACATTACTAGACGGTCTTGTTTGACTTATATTTTCTAAATGTAAAGACTTTGGTTACACATTTAGTCCTTTCATTTTAATTTAGGACTTGCAAACAGGTTTAGAAAACTAAGGAGGATAATGTATGAATCACTGCTATGGGATAGTTTTTATCCCGATTCTATCTTCCCGTGGGATAATTTTGGAGTTGTAGCGGGTGAAGCCGCTGGCAACAGCTAGTATTATAATATATGGTTTGATGTTATATCTCAGTACCAGCCCGTAGTCTAGAATTGTACCCGGTTGGTATAAGTTCATCGAGTATTCCTTATTACGAGTACAAGGGGTTCGAACATATTTAACGAAATATTACACTTTGGTTAATCTGTCTATCTTTTCGGAGGTGTATGTTTACTAACCATCACCATTTAACAACGAGATCTAATAACTTAATCCTCCTAAAACACGTTATAGATATCTAATATTAAGAATAAGACAGCAGGTAAAATGGCACATAATCAAATGAAACAGCAATAAGTCACGACTTCATATAAATCAGAAGACAAGACGCGTGAAATTGCTATTGTAAGAAGTTATGTATCGAGAGGCTGCCGGAGTGCCGGCGAACCGCTCGTTGCCACGTCCTCGACTCTGATAACCGATATGCTTAAAAGAAAATGGCTGTTATGGGTTATTTGTGTAATAAAGCATTTGAGATATTCCGATCAGCAAAGACATGAACTAGGTACATATTCAGACAAGGTTAAATTAATGTAGTTGAGAAGATATTGCAAGTTTCCTTAAACCGAACCGACTGTCTAACTGTCTAACTGTCTCTTGTATTTGTACTCTAACATTATATGTATGACTAGAAACATAGTGCCTAATGACTTAATTAGTGTTAGTGCAAAACTATTGCTGAAGAAAAGGAACTATGCGTTTAATAAACAAATAATAAATATATAAATAAATTGAGAAGATACCTTCATCAAATGTCCTTCATCAAATGTTTCGAAGCACTTGTTACAAGTTGCGAATAAGTTACTTGGATATCTTAAAGTATCGATTCAACTATAGATATGTTAGGAAATTTATTCAAAACCAACGATAAAAGGACAACAGAATACAATCGCGTTTATATTATACTGTCGCAAGATTCAAAGTCGGCTCGTGTGCACCGATCCTAACCTGGAGATTGAATTCAGGAGCCAGGAAGATTATTAATCTCGTCTCTCCAGCGTTTTATATTACGATATTGTATTACATTTAATATGACCTAAAACACCGACGGGTTTTGTTCTGAGAAAAATTCTTAAGTAATACTCTTTCCCGTCGGGGCTGCGGGTTGTACACAAGTTGTGTTACCGCGGCCTCGACACATAGGGCGAAGAAGGAACATGGGTGGTTTTTAGTCAGTAGAAGTCTGACACTCCCTTTCGCTCTGCCCAAGAGCGGGAGGGGTTGTTTGATGATTTTACACCCGCCAGAAAAAAAGGGTAATACTCTTTTTCTATATCTCAAAATTGCGAGTTACATTCATCTTATCGTCTGCCTAGCCTCATACACACTATTATAGATAACTTCATAATATATTTACTTTTTTAAAGAATGTGTGATACTCGTTTTTAATTAATTAATAAATTGATTGAATTAATCTTATGTGATGTTTTTTTAAGTAATTTCGTTTTTTTTTTACGCAAATTTCGGATTTGATGCTTGTACAATAAATTATTATTATAAGTTCAGAGACCTGTGAACTATTTAGTTTTGTAATCGATTGAAAATACTTTTATCTGACAAAAGAAGTACAGTAGTGCTAAAAAGATAACGGTATTCAAAAAATGTTAACCTTTGATCGTTTTATCCCTAAAACGATCATACATCGATCATTGTGTAAAAATCATACGTTTAACTTTTTTTGACATTTTATCAAAACAATACCATCGACTAGAAACTGGCCAGACTTTCATTGTTTACAACATGAAACTTATTCAAACTACTTAACTATTTCCCAACTTGCTACTTCTTACTTGCTATTCAGTGTTAAGAAACAGGGACAGGAAAACAATGATGTTACCTAAGTATCTGATGACCTCAGACGCCATATCACTTGGTGAAACTGCAAGTCGAGCCTACGGGGCTCTGGCTGCCCCTTACGACTAGGTACCAGAATCACACGAATGGCAGCCGAGAGAAACCGCTTCATGTGCTCTTCGAGTCACGCAGTGCTCTACGACACTACTAACTAACTTTTTTAATCTGCGTTAACCCAGCCATTTTACAAATGAATGTTCATTTACATTTTCAGTAATTTTCCATTTCAATTTATTATTCGAGTTTCCAGTCCGGCGAACAGGACAGAGCCAACTGAATGCGCGTAAGTTTTAGATTTGATTCGCCTTTCAATTTGCAAGAAGTGTTGCAAATATTGTAATTAAAGTAGATTCATTTTAGCAAGTTGGCAACTCCATCAGCATTGGAAAAGTCTGGATAGTGCCAACTTTAGATACGCTACTGTTAACTTTTAGTTGACAATGGGATTGGACGCTTGAACTCAAATCGAGAACGCATGTTTTATTCTAATAGGTTTTGCAGAGTTTTATTGAGCGGAATTTAGAATTGAGCATCAAATTTGTGCTAATTTAGTTCGTGCTTATACTAATTATGGCATAACAAACATATCCATAGCATTGAGGTCTACAATATTCCCAATGCTGGGACGAAAGCCGCATTCCTATGAGAAAACAGAGTAGGCAAACATCTAACATGCGATGTTGATAAAACACTATCACCTAAGTTTCAAATAAGTCAGCGTAAACACACTGTACACTGTTGCGAAACTAAATAAAGCACTTTCTATACACAACCCTCTAAGCCTGGACTCTCGGACCCCATCTAAGAACTCAGCAGAATACTTAACCCTGCAGCGAGTCATTAGAGCGTGTCGCCGCCGCGCCGTGTTATTGCGGGGCCCGGGAGACCCGCGACAAATCGCCGCTCAGCCTGAATTACTTACACTCGTGTTATTGCCACGCTTGTTACAGGGTTATGTATTTACTGCCAAGTATTTTAGGTAAACGCTTGGAGAAACATGAGGGTGTACATTTTATGATAACTGGTTCTGTGATAAAAAAGAGTGATATTTTAGAACATGACAATCCGAGAACATAATGTGCACACTGAATCGCATGCTATTTTAACATGCCACGTAGCAAAAGAAGAATAATATGAGGACTTAAATACACTGTGAGAGGCAATGGTAACTACTCGTAACAGCTAAATTAATCAATGAAACGACAGATATTTAAATTCCGTCATAAAAATATAATTTTTAATTTATATAGCCTATGTCACCCGGGCTATTCTTACGAATCCATTGTCACTTCATTTATTAAAATACGTTCAGTAGCCTAAGCGCTACAGTGGAACATACAAACATACATACATACATACATAGACTGCCAAAATCATTACCCTTCCTTTTGGCTTCGCTGTAGTCGGGTGAAAAGGGCGCGAGATGATAGACGTCGCCGAAGGAGGTCTAGAAAACATCGGTGTGACGAGTTAGATGCATTTGTTGGCAAGAGAAAACATAACAAAGAGAAGAGTGGGAGCTTGTGGGGGAGATATTGGCCGAGCAGTGCGACAATACAGACAAAACAACAAAAATTCAACGGATCAGAATGTTACAGCCATAAAACACATTAAAACACACAATATTTCACACTCGAAACCTTACCTAAAAACCCCTTAGAAATAAGAATCACATCTTATTCCCTATTCGACAATCGCACAGAATAGGCCACAACTATCGGCTCAAAAATATCTTGCGATAGTTCGTTTAGGGCCGAAGTAGGCAAGGTGCAGACTGGGAGCCATTCTTACGGTATCAATACGCTATTTATATTTATCGAGGGTACTCTTAGCTGTTCAGTGTGATTTATGCCTTATTTTTCGAAGCTAGTCGCACGCTCGATCTGATAGGACTATCGCTTCTGTTTTTTGGCAAAGAGTTTTTTAGAGCAACAGTATTACGGTTATATGTTAGGATCGGTGACTGATCTTTATGCTTTGGGATTAACAACCTTTTCTGTCTTTGTATTGCTTTATAAATTGGGATATTTTTAAGGTGAGAACCAGATCTAAGTTTAGGCTGAAAATCTGAAAACGGTCCCGTATTCAACACAGATCTGGTCAATACATTAATTATTTTTGCGGTTAACGTTACGAGCTATTCCGACCCGATCCCCTAAATCTGATACACGTGTAACAAAGATTGGTAATTTAATCAAAGGCGGATTTGGTTAGAGACCAGACAAGAATAATCATTTTTATTGCAATTGCTGTGAGCTGTGGTCGGAAGCCACCACGCTGGGCTTACAAGTAATCATGATTACGTTCGTCATGATCATCTACCTAGTTTTTTTGTAACTATGTTGGGATCACTTTCCAGAATGAAGATGGAAACAATGACTTTTTTAGTCCAAACATGGCTTTTATATTTCAGTGTTTTCATATGAGGTCCGAAAAATCAAAGAAGCGTGTCTTTGGTTTGAAGTCCAGACCTATGACTTATCGTTCCTGTGATCACACCACTAGGCTATCCCTGCTGCTTCACTGCATATTATAAAACAAAGTCCTCTGCCGAGTCTGTCTGTCTGTTCGCAATAAACCCAAAAACTATTGCACCGATTTTCATGTTGTTTTCACCAAAGAATAGAGTGGTTCTCGAAGAAGGTTTTAGTATATAACACACCAACATTCCACGCGAGCGAAGACGCGGGCATCAGCTAGCGAGACTTAGACGTATCTAATAATAATCTCTTAGTTAGACTACTAATAGTAATTCGGCTATCTCCAGTACTCGCGCCAGTAACTCGGCTGTCACACGTGATTGATATTTAATCGAGTAATGCTCGGCTGGTAATGATAATAACTCGTGTTAAGATAATGATACACGTTGTAATCGTAATTAATAAGCTTGTAATGGTTATATTGTTAGGTAGAAGAAAAGTGTTGTTAAAAGCTATTATTTCAAAAGGATGACCAGTTAAGTATGTTTACATAACATCACGCTTCGTAACACCCGAAGGGTTAGGCAGAGTTGTAGCTAATAGTGCACCCACATTTCACTAGTTATATTTCAATTCCATTAAATAGGGGGAGGAGGGGGGAGCGTATTGACATCAACCAGACACCACAGCTGCTACAGAGAAACGTAAAAATAATATGAGACAGTTTCCAAATATCCCATTCTTTGCCACTTCCCAGTTTTGAGCTAGCAAGTAAAACTGGCAGGACAAACTACCCAGCAACACAATTAATATTAATGATATAAACTGTTTACTAACGAAAAATAATATTGTAACTTAATTATTTCAATTTAGTAGTTCCAATCAAAGTCAAAGTATAAATATCAGTTTCGAAACCAGACTAAATCAATATTATGTTAGCAAAACGTAACATGGAGCCAGTAATTTTCCAATAGATCTGACTGGTATTCGTAATGAAGAAAGACTGGTCGGGACATGCAGATTTATAAAATATGTTCCATTCAATATCCCCAGTATTGTGCAGTGCGGGTGGAAGAACACATTAACGACCACAGCGTAGGGGATATCAGTAAGATAACATTTATTTAAAAATGTTTTGCAATGTAAAACGCATGTTTTTTTATGGTGAAATAAATTATTCGTTTTTAGTTTTCACGAAAGCTTCAGAAGAAGTTCTGGCAGTATTGTTATGTAAGTATTTATCTACTTCTGGAACTTTCTGTTCTGTTATGAAAGGTTATCTCATTATGAAAAAAAAAACACCTATCATGTAGTGTAGCATGAACAAAAGCTTTAGCCCGTTATAAGAGAAAGGTTGAATGAACTATTTACTTTTTAGGACAAAATCCAATTACTTTACCCATCCTCGAATTTGAATCCTACTTGTATACGATCTTCAGACCAAAATGGTTCCTATAATAAGGTTAATGACCCAAATAGTGTTTATTGCAAACAGAATCACACCATAGACTGTTGCGCACTAATATAATTACTCTTGGTTCTACTCTGTGGTGTCTTATAAGTCTTATAACGGAAGCCTGCTCGCAAGGGGAATGCGAATAAGACAATATTGCCTGGCGAATGTTTGACCTGCGATAAATATCGCCATTACCCTTCCCTCTCGCACTAATCACGCAGCTGTAACCCCGTCCCTGTCCCTCGCTCACCTCATCCCGATGCCTAATGAAGAGGAATGTAGTGTAAGAGACTCTCTTAGACGACGTAAACAAGTGTTGACAGTTGAACTCTCTCGAACCTTCCACTGCTTTTTTTTTCTCGATGTAAAATTCTTTTAGTTGTGTTAACATACCTCCGATGCCGAAGTTAGAAGCATCGCAATGTACAGAGAAAGGAAGATCGTAGTCGGGACAAGCTAGTATAGGAGTAGTTATAAGAGCTTCTTTTAATTTATTAAAAGCCAGAGTAGCATCTTTATCCCAAATGAATTTAGGAGCATTTTTACCGGAAGAAGTTAATTTATTAAGTGGAGTTGCAATTGTGCTGAAGTTAGGAATAAAACGGCGAAACCAACTACAAGTTCCAATAAATTTTCTCACTTCTTTACGAGTAGTAGGAGTAGGAAATTCGAGTATTGCTTTAATTTTAGCCGGATCTGAGCGTAAACCGTTTTCATCTACAATATATCCTAAGTATTTAAGTTCATTTTTAAAGAATAGACTTTTATCGAAGTTAATAGTCAATTTAGCAAACGTTAATTTCTCAAGAACTTTAACTAGGTAAGAGATATGCTCTTCAAATGATTCAGAGATTATTATTATATCATCAAGGTAACAAAAAACCTTATTGTCAAATTCAGGAGTAAAAAGCATGTCCATAAGTCTTTGCTGGGTTGCTGGAGCATTAGTTAAACCAAAGGGCATGATAAGAAAGCGATACATGCCTCGACCAGGGACATAAAAAGCTGTTTTATCTTTATCCGCTTCATCTTTCAAAGGAATCTCCCAAAATGCTTTAGCAATATCAATGCTTGAAAGAAATTTAGCGTTTTTAAGATTATCTAAAATTTCGTTAACAAATGGAAGGCTGTACGCGTCCTTACGAGTAACTGAATTTAGTTTACGACTATCAACACAGAATCGCCATTCGCCATTCTTTTTAGGTGTAATGATAACCGGAGAAAGCCAAGGACTTTCGCATTTTTCAATAACGCCCCATTCTAACATTTTATCGACTTCTATAATGGCTGTCTTTGTATTGTGAAATCCTTTGAGAGCTCTGTGTTTATAAAAAGAGCAGTGGAAATAAAAATGTTTGATCATATCGATTTTGTAGTGGAATTTTAATGAATAAAAGTTTGTATAGAAAATCCTTCAAAGAAAATACTACGTCGAGTAGCTGGCCACAGAATGTGAAAGTTATGCAAGAGCGAGATTGAAACTACGGTAGTTTGTGTTTTAGAACAATTACCTTTATTTCGTTGAACAATGTTATGTTTGAAACAAAGAGCTCACGTAATTTGTTTCAGACGCTTTGAGAGCGCTTCATCATCGTGTCAGTGCGTAAACGAGAACTGAATTCCACTGGACTCTCAATATCTCTGGTTAATCTTTACGGTGCTTTTAGACGTTGATCCGTGTCTCATTTTCAGATATTGCGAGAGTCTGACTATCGGTCTAGCCAAGGGGAATCGTGTAGAGGTCATAAAAGCAGTCGCCGTATGTAACTGTAAAATCCAGCTAGACTGGAAGCCGATCCTTTAATAGTTGGAAAAAGGCAACAAAGGATTATGATTAAAAATCTGTTTCTGGTGATTAAGCACACAATCATTTATATATAAATAAATATATATGCCTGTGTAGGCTACACAAGATCATTAATAGATAAATTGAAACGTCTTCGCATTACTAAGAAAGTGTCTCCAACAAACTGAACTTGTAGAAGTTATATACAACTCTTTCCATATTACATAAGTAGCTATCTTCATATTGGTGGATATAATATTATTTCGGTCCCAAAGTACATATAGTCCTGACCTTTCTAGATCAGACGTATGCGACCTCTATTCGTGTTTCTGATTGAATATCTAAACTTTCCTTGTACCTACTTCTTTGGGCGAACATTGGCATTTCCTTTTTGATGTTGTATGCGGAGGGGCCTTTTTTACTTTGTTTGCCTTATTAAAGAATCAGTTACACTGGTGTGGACATGTTGTGTAAAGTTTGTGGACATACTGATAGATGTTTTTGTATAACTATAGGACTGCCCGGAGTAACATCTGAAATTTGTCCGTTTAGACGACCTGTATTCATTTTGGTCTCGACAAAGCATAACTAGATAGATTCAGGACCTATGCATTCAAGAGTGAACTGTAGACTGAATGCTACTTTATATCTATAAATGCTCGGTTTCAATTTATGTTAGGTAGTCTCAAGGCCTTTTCACCATAAGGAAGGCTTTGAGGCATTTACATACCGTTCTTGTATCGTACAAGAATATGCAACGAAGTTAGAGATGCTGTTTTTTAAAAATTCTAGCTGTTTTTGACAGCACCTCAGATCGGCCTACCCTGGAAACTAGCCTACCCTCACATAGCGCACAAAGGAGGCGCTGTAGCATGCCATACCACACACGACGTCAGACAACACCTGATACTGACGCGTGACGTCGGCATAAAGGACGCTACAACGTTACACTTTACGGTTTTTCTAAAACCCCCCCGTACGCGCTTCGTTGGTGCTAGAGGTATACAGGCTGTTTGGGAGTCGATCGAACACAATTGTCTTAGGTGTAGGGTAAGGATTTTAGTGTCTTATGTGTCATGGTGATTGAGACATTATTCTGTTTATGACTCGAAATTACTCATCTTAACTTTTTGTTTGATGCTCTAATTTTATAAAGATCAAATAATAATATGACGATTTCACGATGTACATTTTTTCCAAGAAATATTGTATGTGCTTCCAAAATATTTGAAGTAAGGTTCTGAGCTAGTAAGTGACATTTACAATCCCTCAAAAAGTGTCAGTCCTTCTACGAAACACCCTGTATATCGCGAGTTATTTGCGATCTGATCCGTGTTGTGGATCATTTTTGTTGGTAAAGTTCGGGTTTAGTCGGGTAATGTTGGTACAGGTAATATATTCAGAGAAACACTTTTAGTTTATGGTCAGGGATGATGTGAGGTAAAAGGGTGTAGCCGTTTGAGGTCACCGAACTTGGTTTGGGAGAGTGTTTGAAGAAGTGTTAGAGTAGAAGTCAAATTACATAAATATTATACGTTATCACTATAACGTAGTTTTTATGAAAACGGCACTTTAACCCTAAATAAACTAATAATTACCTAAAGGTTTCCTCTGTTCTGTTTCGCAATAAACGTGGCCTGTAACTAAGTTCAAACAATAAAGGCAAACAAACTAAAAAAAGAAGGACAGCCAAATTAGTGCCTAAAAACATTGTTTTTGAAGTATAAACCTAGTCTAGTCTAGACTTGAAAATGTAACAAAGCTTTTTTTAAATCATTCATGTAAGTATCGCAGTCAGAAGGTATCGTGGTAGACCTCGTAGAATATGGCGACCAGCGACCAGTGGTCCACATTTGCCTTAGATCAAAATAACTTTTTTGACGACACGGTTGGCGCAGTGGCTCAGGCAATGGACTGCTGCGCTGCGTGTTGCGGGTTCGATCCCCGCACGGAACAAACATTTGTATGGCCTACAGATAGTTGTTCCGGGTCTGGGTATTTGTGTATGTGAGTTTAAATGTTTGTGAACGCACCCACGATACAGGAGAAATTCCTAGTGTGGGGCAAAGTTTAAAAAAAAAAAAAAAACTGTATTTCATGCCCTTGCCCAACACAGGGATGATACTGGCTTACAGTCCTGCCGTACTCAGAGACGTTTGATTACTTCAGCCATCACTTAGTAAAGATTTTAAGACTATTTTGTAGCTTTTGTAAGTAAAATGTTTACTTAGTGACGGCTTAAGTAATCATTAAATATTTCTGAGTACGGCAGTCAGTATCAGTAGTATAAGTATCGCCTAGTGTAAAAGAAAATTGATAAGTAAAACTCGTCTACAGAAATGACAAACAAAATTCGTAGGAGCTCCACAATCTTTATTCTCCACTTGTTAAGATTAAAACGGAAAGCAATAAACGTAGAGGCTGTAAGTACAATTATATCCCCTCGAGTCAAGTTTACGACGTACAGATAACCAGATGATAAGCTCCACGTTTTTATATACTTATTGCGCGAGGAAAATATGGAGAGCTAGCGCCGTGTTGCGACTCGCTGTGAACTAATTGAGCCGGTATAAAATCTTAAACGCTGTGAATAAAAGGAAAATAAATGCGTTGCGGTGCGGTGTTGCTGCGGTGTTGCTGAAACGACAAACTTGTTAGTGAGCGGATTATTTCACTCCTTTTTGTTATAAAGCTGCAGTGGTGTTAGGTGTATGGGTGTGGGTGTTTGCTGGTTGGGACGATGGTTTAGATATAATGTTATATTATCTATGTTCAATAATCCATAATTTATTTGCTAGAACCACTGCTGTTACAAAGCCTTCTTATAACCCCATAAATGTGCAATAGTTGTTTTGATCAAAATCCTATAGCATAAAAGAACATATTGCTATTCAAATGTTTCTAAGCATGTGCAAAATACACGTTAGTTCCTACGCAAACAAAGTAGTACCTAGCTGCAATCCAATTGAATATCACCACGGTTCGGATTCTCAAACAGATGAAACAATTTCAATACTGAACTGAATAGAAGATAACCTGCAGAGCTCGTATCGTATTCCATTACACAGTAATTTTGTAAGGGTAATCGCACAATATACTGCTATGTTACAGCGTAAAATTTCCATTGCACATACGAGTAAAAAGTCAAAGTTTTAAAAAAAAATCCACTGAGTAAATTAATTACCATATGTGCCATAAATATTTGATCTCCACACGGTTAAAATCCAACGCTAAATTAAAAATCAAAAGTCTTTTATTTAAACTATGCTACAAATTATGACTTGTTGAACTTCAAAAACTAGCCAAGTGCAAGTCGGACGTGCAAGGGCGTGAAGGGTTCCACACCATCGTAGTATTATTTCTTGTCAAAGCAGCAACAGAAAAAAATATTTTGTGATCAGTTTGTTTTTCATACTTTTTGTACAAAGGCATATTTGCGGTTTTTTAAATGTGCTATATATCAAAAAACTAATAACTATATATTGTTCAAACCATTTCTGGTTCAAAGTTTGTCTTGCGATCTACAGCACATATTTTTTTAATATTTTTCACTCTCTTAGTTTATAAGTTAGAGGGGCACACATTCTACCACTTCGGAAGTTTATATCTTTAAAACGATTGACTTTGAGAAAAATTGTTTTAGTAACCTCAATGCCATTACTCAATTGTTTGATGAAAAAAGTTTCTTTTAGTTTCAGTTCCATGTATGGGGAGACACCCGTTAATCTTTTTTTTTGTACTTATGAAAATCTTAAAGCAGTTAATCTTATAGTTTCAACTGGCAAAAAACGGAAACGGAAAACTATTAAGACCACAGTCTTAATAGTTTCAAGATGGACATACAGACCTGACGAATCTATAAGGGTTCCGTTTTTTGCCACTTGGCTACAAAACCCTAAAATTGACACAAGACCTTATTCTTTGACTTCATCGTGCCGATGTATTTCCCTTTATGTTTTCTTATTGTATTGGCTGGTTTGGTATGAATATCTTACTAATTATAAACCTAGTCGGGATGTTAAATTAGGAGTATTGAATATGGCTTTATTATTATTTTGTCATCATAAATTTACAATTATCAATGCTGCACTAAGGCTAAAATATGTACCAGACTTATGGAAGGTGGCTGAAGTAATTATGATAGCTAAGCCAGGGAAACCGGCTCACGAAACATCATCATACAGGCCCATTTCCTTACTACCAATCATGTCGAAGCTATTTGAAAAGCTGTTACTCAAACAACTTAAACCAATAATAGATAGTAAAAACATAATACCAGAGCACCAATTTGGATTTCGAGAAAAACACTCTACCATCGATCAAGTGCATAGAATCACAGACGTAATAGAAAACGCCCTCGAAGACAAGAAAGTATGTACTACTGTATTCCTAGACGTGGCGCAAGCGTTTGACAAAGTATGGCATGAAGGCCTTATACATAAATTGAAGAGCCTATTACCGAAGCAGTTTGCAGATATATTAGAATCTTACCTTTTGAACAGAGTCTTTAGAATAAGACAAGAAGACGCCTACTCAGAACTGAAACAAATTAACGCTGGCGTACCGCAAGGAAGTGTGTTAGGTCCGGTCCTGTACCTACTATACACTTGCGATATTCCTGAATTAGAGCAAAACACGGTTGGGACCTTTGCTGATGATACAGCCATAATGGCTGTAGGAAACAGCCACGAAGAAGCAGTAGAAAAGGTTCAAATGGCTGTAAACCAAGTTTATGACTGGACCAAAAAATGGAGGATTAAACTGAATGAATCCAAATCTGTTCACATAGACTTTTCCAACAAAAAACACCAGTATTCTCCAGTTTACATTGACACTAAACAAGTCCCATACGAGAATACAGCCAAGTATCTCGGTATGACCCTTGACGCAAAATTACGCTGGAAAGCCCACGTCAAGAAGAAAAAAGATGAACTCGACCACCGATTTAAAAGAATGTATTGGCTGCTTGGAAGAAACTCCACGCTGTCCGTGCAAAATAAATTGTTGCTATACAGGCAAGTCCTGATGCCAGTTTGGACTTATGGTATCCAGCTGTGGGGCTGCACCAAACAGACCAATATATTAACTATACAACGATTCCAGAACAAAGTGCTAAGGGAAATTGTAAATGCACCCTGGTACATACGAAATGATGACCTACATCGGGACCTAAAAGTTGAGTTCATCGAAAAAGTGATCCAGAAATTTGCAGAAGCTCACGAAAAGAGACTTCATCAGCATGTGAACGTCGAGGCAATCCAGCTTCTCGACCACACAAACATAGTGAGAAGGCTAAAAAGAACAAAACCGTTCGAGTTAGTGTTTAGTGATAGTGAATAGTGTAAAGTACAAATGTACCAAACGAACACAAGAACGAAGTGTATTCGCCTTAATAGAGACAATAAGAAAAGTGCTATTGGACACATTCTTAGTAAAGACAATTTATTAGTTTAGGTTATAATTTAATTACTTATTAGCCTATTTATAAGGCTAGATTGTAATAAGATTAGGGTCCATCCTATTGATGAGCCCTAAGATAAGGGAAAAAAAAAAAAAAAAAAAAAAAAAAAAAAAAAAAAAACTTTGTGAATGAAATAGGGATGTTTACTGACTAAAAAAAATTTGATTTTAATTAGTCCGTCTGTTAGATTATCGAAAAATATTGGTTACGTATTTTTTGTTTTACCAAATCAATAAAAATTGACGAAGATAAAACGCGTCAAAGATTTGAGTGGGGGTTTGTGACGTCACTGACCGGTAAAAAATGCCATACTTATGTCTTAGAATATGACATCACACGAGTTTTCAAAGCACTGTATCGTCTTCTTCGAAAAAAGAAAATACGTGAACAACAATTTTTGGAAATCTATCTGACAATTAGATTTTTTGTTAACAACCCTATTCAAAAAGACACAAATAATAATAATTTCACCAGATGTTTTATTTCCGATCATAGTGACTGTTTATGACGATTTCACCCTATTCTATTTTTAACGCAATCCAAAAATAATGATGAAGATACTAGAAAAACCTTCAAAAAAGATAAAGGTAAAGTACCTCAACGAAAGCTCCTTTACTTCCCATGGCTATGTTAACATTTCTACAGCAATTTTCCTTTTGTATAGAAAATATGCAAATCTGACAACTTGATAGGAAAATAAATACCAACCGCGTGTTGTGGACAGGCGATGTTCAACGTTTTCCAACAGCGGTGTTCCGTGGAGCAAACAAACGAACATACAGATGTAGTGTCAACACACAGAGTCGAACCGGCTGGCGTGTGATTCAGTTGTAATGCAGTGTGCAATGGACGTCATTGCGAATGAATAATTGAACTCATTTGGAAGTCGATAAATCAGTCGGTTTTTAATTGTGACCGTTGTTCACCTTTTTTTTTGGGGTGTGGGAAATCATCAAATAACCCCTCCCGCTCTTGGGCAGAGCGAAAGGGGTCAGACTTTTACTGACTAAAACCCACCCATGTTCCTTCTTAGCCCTTTACGTCGAGGCCGCGGTTCTCTTACAACAACCGGCGGGCAACTCGCAGCCCCGACGGATCTGTTGTTCACTTCATGTCGCATTTACTGAACTATGGTCCCAAAGTTTTGTGTCACGGAAATAAGTCTGATGAATTTCTTTATTTTTGTCAGGTTGTGTAATTTTTTTGTTAAGTGTTGTCTAACTTTTTCTTAATAAGTTTTATCGATAGTAACCCACGATAATTTTAAAACATTGATTAAAGTCAATGCATTTATTTCAATTCAATCATTATAGGCTTTTTTGAATGTCAGAAGAACAATTCATTAAACAAAACTACGGGTGCAATACGTCATTCCGAAAGCCACCACGACGAGTCAAACTCCGCCACCGAATACCTGCTGTACAATGATTTAAGATTTTTTTATATTGTTAAATTATCGTACTTAGAATCTGTTTAACTAAGAAGCATGGAACTGTAAGTACAATCGCCCTCGTTCTCAGAACATCTCGCCTGTCAGTACCAATCGAGTAGATAACAATATGATAATACTCGGAAAGGAGAAGTTGCAGCTTCCATAGAAAATTACCCCAAGTCCGACAGCTGAGAAAAATATCCTAAAATTTAAATTAAAATGAGCGTTGATAAATTGCATACTTCTGATTGTAATCCTTACTGGCTATAATATATAATAATATTATAATATTCTTTCAGGTTATTTTTTATCTTAAAGATATTTTACTTTCAATCATGCAATACCTACTTCTTTTTTTTTTAATATGACAAGCCCGCCACACTATTCCCAAACCACTGTAACTCCTGTAAGCCAAAATCAACAGTGGCAACCACAAGAAAAGCGCCGAGACAATGAGGCCCGACGAAGTCCCAGAGAAACGATTTAACTGTCTTGGATCCCGCAACGAAATTAATCAGAAAAGAATAGCGGAGGAGTAAAAACATAATTTTCACTTCCCTCCATATCAGCAGGAGACAGAACTGAACAAGGCCAATAGGCGCACAGGGACGTATACAACTGGGATAAGCCCAGTTGCCTAGCACCACGGATATTATTGTCATTAATATTACTGGGTCCTAAGTTGTGAGCTGTTATATTTGATTCCAATAATAGGTATGACTTGCTTGTTGAAAATGCTTGAACGCACGGAAATTTGTTCTAGTTTCTACAAGCTCCGTGTAATAAATAACTCCAGATGTAACCTGTACACTATTTAACATAATATTACGTTCATTCTGCCAAAGACTACACTCCCATAAAATGTGATGTGCAGATTGTTCAAATTCGTAGTCAGATGTAGAACATTGACAGAAAGGCGAGGCAACAAGCTTGAAGGAAAATAATTAAAAACAACAATAATTAAATTAATACCTACTACTATTAAGACCATATAAAAATGAAATAAAGACGACTATTAAATACCGACGATAAAGAAGGTTATTTTATTTTTTTCGAGTGAAACTACGGTGGTAACCTGAGGCCGGGCCCGCAGTAAGCGTTACTTTAAATAATGCTTTTTAAATATTATGTTATTATCAACCTAGAAGGTATAAAAACTATTTTAAAAATCGCAATGAGTTGTTGTAGAGTTGTGTTGTTGTTGAGTTTTTCATTGTTTTTCATCCTATTTTAAAACTAAAACTATAAGTTGTAAATTATAGGTATTCTGCCCCTGAATCAATGTTTAGAGCAATTTTTAATTATGCCAGTAAAGATGGTCACCGGAAGTATATCATTTTTTTACACTTCTTTTTAGCGATTTTTTTAGATAAGTACTTATCTTTGCAGTCGGAAGTGGGGTATTTTTGCAATTTCTCCTTTACCGCCGTTTGATTCAAAGAATAAACTTTTATGTGCGTTTTCAATTTTATCACAGACAAGATAACTCCTGAATATTTTTCCTAGAAGCTTTATATTAAAAGATGGGTCACGTCAAAACAATGTCATTAAAAAACACACTCAGTCAAAATATCTGTCCCTTATACTAAGGTATCATTAATAGAAAATATCAACTAAAATAAAAGTATCTTTCAACAGTTTGAACTCAAAACAAATACAAACCAAACGCCACTATATTTTCGTGTCTTGCACCAATATGGAAGCTGTGACAGCCGTGTTACGTCCCGGCGACAAATCTTACGATATCTCCAACTTGGCACGTTAAAACTACGCGCGTCACATACAATGGCGGACATTTATTATTTAGGATCAGCACCGATAATCAGTGCCATTACCCGATTTCTTTCAGTGGGGTGGCGCCCTCGATTTACTCACTACTTTGTAACGCCTTTATTCCTGTGCTGACAAAGTTCAATTTTGTTAGCTACTTTAAATTTGACAATGTTATTCTAAGCTTTTGTCCTCATGTTTGTGCCTTTTACATAAGGTTGTCGTTTGCTTGAGTAGGGTGTATTAGTAAGTTGGTGTGTATTTTTATCATGACGTGCAAAGGTGGCCGGACGCATCGGTCCCTGGGAGCCAACGCATCTGGCGTTGAAATTCGCTTGATATATTGTTTCATGTTCGCACCGCCTGTAATACTTGCCAGAGATGGGACCAACTCGCATACCGTACGGTTGGCGGCACTTTTTGGAAAACATTTGTCCTTTTGTAATCGCCTTTTGAAACGTATTCGTGACTTCTAATTCAAATGAAGATTGTAGATAATGAGTTAACTGTCACGTTTAAACAATGAGAATTTTATGATCGTTGCTCGTTCAGGTTCAAACTATGACATTAGCAGCATGCAATCGTCGTCACAATAAAATTATATGAAAATTACCACACAATTTATTTCCCATAATCAAGTTTGATGAAAAAGGTTCAACTACATAACTGTGCCCTTATCTTAAATAAATATCACAAAAAATACATAACATCACGCCTGCAATCTCCGAAGGGTTAGACAGAGGTGTACCAAATGTTAGGTACACCCGCATATCACCAGTTTTGTGTGAGCCACATGTAATAGGGGCATGCCATCAACCGGCCATAAATCAGGACTCCATTCCCATGGCTACTAGGTACCTAGAAATTCCTGATGTTGAAACCCAATAACACTCGACCAAACTCTGGATTCAAACCCAGAAACTCAGCAGTTGCGCTTGCAATCACTAGACCAACGAGGCAATAAATATCACAATATTTGAATAAAACATAAAAAGTCATAATATCGATAGAGCCGGGGTCAGTTTGTACACAACGTGTCCCACCCCTAGCCGCCGAGCGGGGGTGAGTAAATATTAAAACTCAACGAGTTGTTTGTAAAAAATAAAACAATAAAACCGTGTTATAGGGATTTGGATTTATTTCGCACAATTTTCCTAATATTGGGTGACTTGTTTATGGCTTGTTGCGATGTTTCAGCGGTGGGAGTTGGGAACTGGGTTTTTTTGGATTTGACCAAATAATACGAGTTTTTATGATGTGTTCTTCTTTTGTTCTGTCCTGTCTTCATTGCACTTCGTTTTTTTAATAACGTCGTTCGATTTTCATCTCGTCCTTTTCTTACATTCGTAACATTTCACTTGTTTATCATCGGTGACTGCACAAGCATTTGGATAATTTATTTGTTTTTATTCTTGTAAAAAATCTTCATCAAAGACACTTGCCAATAGTAAATCAACACGCTTGACGATCGTCTCTGTGATCAAATAACACTAAACCTATAAAAGATGTAAGTAGATTCTCATCACAACGTGTCCCCTAACATTACCCTCAGCCATCTCTCACAATCCCATGGTTACCGATGGGGCAATCTATTCGCCACCCAAACCGAATGATGACTGGAACAAAATATATTCAAAGGAATCACATATTTATCTCACCATTCGCCAGATTGTTCTGCAGATAGGTTCAACTGACGCTTTTAGGAGATAGGATGGGCTAGCGATCTGTCACTGCGGGCAATAAATTGTTTTACTGCCATTTTTACACCCAATGCCTGGTTTATTGCTGGCGATATTTTGATTTACGAGATTAAAAGTGTCCTTTAAATCAAAGGTATAGAAAGGTATAGGGTTGCCTGAATTAGGAAATGATAGTTCATGTTTCAGTTGGTTCAATCCAAATTACGGTCTACGTATTATCTCATTGAATTTACTTTAATTTCTGTTTTCGAAGAACTTTCACCTCTGAATCCACAGTGAATGTGGGACAGATAGATATCCTACTCCGAAAACCGTGACTGAGTGGAGCATATTACGTCAAAATATATGTTCCACATGATGTAACTCTCAGCCATCCATATAAATTGTCCTTCACAATGTATTTCCTTATCCTGTAACAAAATGAAGCGTACAATTTTGATTTGGAAATCTATTTCGAGCTCCAAACCTTTATAATCCAAGCAAACAGCTCGAAACGGCTAGGTACGGCGTGTTCTGTGTATTCCAAGCAGCGGCACATACATTGTTTGAGACGAGTCCAAACGTATCGATTTGCGAGCGCGATTAGATCGCTCCTATCGACTGACCTAATCGATGTGGGACGAGCACTGGCCCGAATACGAATCACTTTTAATAGTGGACCGTTTTTTTTTCTTATTTTAGCTTACTTTGCTCGTTAATTTTTAGTATTATTGGTGCCTGTTCTTGAGATTTTTTTTCTGTTGATGGCGCTACTATAAAAGTTGTAAGTATTTTTCAGAGAATAAAATCATCATTGGTTTTTTCCGTTAGAATGTTTGTTTTCATGTCCTGCTCTTATCTGAAGATAGTTTATTAAAACAATCAGATCATCAGAAAATGAAGTCGGTAACAGTTGTTAAATATTCTGTTTAAGCTCCAGACTCTAGTTATTCGTACAATTCTGTTTTATTGTATTCATAAAGATATAAGTTTGAACAGAAACGAACACCATGTGGAATACAGTTCAATGCCTATACTACTATAGTGGGAATTTTCAATCCAATTTGTTTTATCATTAAAATAATAGTAGACCAATAAAGTTAGTCCTCTCAGTTGTTCTTGTAAAGGCATTGATGTTTGATTACACTAGAATAACAGTATCAAGTGAACTAACAACGTAGGACGTTGAAACGAGACCTAAGGGCGACCTAAATAGGTCAACTTTTTGTTTTGATGTTCGGCCAGTGGAATAATATTAATATTCATGTAGGATCGCGCTGGGACATGTTCAATATCGACTCGATCTGATTCTGATTTACAATTACTGGACTTGTAGTGGATATATATGTGTTATTATTTCATTTGCGGGGGTTGAGGACGTTGGCAGTAAACCATCACGTATGAAGGTCTATACCGATTGAATTTTAAGGCTTTGTAATTGCTTTTAGGACTAACTCGTTTTTTTCCGTTAACCAGTCTCCCAAATGTGGTTTATTTAACTTAATATTAGTAGTTACTAGCGTCTATCTGCGTGTAGGTAGGAAATAATACCATGCATCTTTAGGTTTAGCCGCGCTTGCCTAGGTTGGTCTGTGGATGGGTGACCACACATTACATACCGAGTTTCCTCCGTGTGTCGGAAAGCACGTTAAGCCGTTGGTCCCGGCTGCCATATCATACCTTTGGCAGTCGTTACAGGTAGTTAGTGACCTGAAAGTCTGACCTAGTGTTTTTGCTGGAAAGAAGAAGTGGCGGAACAAACTCCCCAGCAACACATCTGTCTGTTAGGTTGGTTAGAAGAACAGACTCGATACAATAGTAAGGCAAGTTGATGACTACAGACACAAATTTTAAGCAATAATTAAAAAGTATATAATTATAGAAAATTAAAAAAAGATAATAATATCTTCGCCGGTTAGACTAGAGGCCGACATCAATATAGTTAGGAAAAGGCTAGGCAGGTGATGACAACGTTTTCTATAACTTCAAATTCACTGTGTAGTGAAAAGTTAGCAGTATGAACAAACTTTCTCATTTATAATTATTAGTACTTGAAAGTCAACTACTGAGTCACAGCTTCTCAAAACTGCCAAAGTTCAAAATTTTCTTCATCGTTTGAAAAATTAATTATCAATTTATTCGCACAAAGCGCACTTGACATAATCCCTTTGGCACATTTTTTACCAAAACCATCAAAGAGAGGAAGGGGCGGCATTTCCTTTGCCAAAACTTGCCAATGGATTTTATCATTAGACTTAATAATTGCATAGCAATCGCCTCAGGGCGCACCGTCCCCTCTGCTTGCACCCTTCTTTTGACGTGGGAAGATCAACAGATGCTTTCGTGGAATTACAATGGAAATTAAATTACCATTACAGGAGAAAAATACTTTTTTGATGAAATGTAAAATAATGCAATTCTCTAGAGCGCTTGGTATACGAAGATATTAACTGGATTGCCATCTGAAAACACACTCTCACACGTTTTCTCATGGGAGTAGACAGGATCTACAGAACACTAACTGCTACGATCCATAAATATTTATTTTGTCTCGTCCACTTTCGTTCAATATTTGTGAAACAATTGAATCATTAGCATCGATGTAAAACTTGGATTATTTCAATTCCTCTAAACTCCATATATATTTCCCGTTACGATTTCCTTTGACATTCCCTCGACACTAATGAGTAAGTAAATATCTCCAATAATCTTTATTTGTCTGAAAACACGGCTATTAAAATGTGAGATTAGATGTAAGGGGCTGGCAGTTATAGAGGGTGGGATGGCAGTGTGACCTCTAGACTCTGAGGCCTTCATTACGAGGTATCGAGAGGGGATCGCATTTGAATGTTAAGAAATTAGGGTCGATGCTGACTAGATTGTAAAACAAAAAAAGCGTTTTCTTTTTCTTAAAAATAAAACGCTTTTTGCGTTTGTCGCATGATTTTAAAACAGGTGCCAATTCTTCACTATCCTAGTTATTAATATCAACTACAAAACTACTTTTAACCTTTTCATTTAGGCTCATATTTCTACCGATTTCCCTTATTTTTTTTACATTTTGAAGAACTCCTGTGTAGTTTTCTTATAGCACCTAGATTAGGGCGAGCAAGAAATAATTAGTAATTTAAGGAGGTTTGAACATGGAAAGTGTCGTGTTTGGCTTTGTTTACATCTGCATTAGACATGATATTATGACACTACAGTACTGCAGTCTTTACTTTGTAAGGACTGCAGTGTTAAATAGTTTGTAAGAACTTCAAGTCTTGACAGCTTTCGAAGTAACTCCTCTCCGATCCAGAATGCTTTGGTGAAAATATAATAGATTGTTCTGAAGAGAAGTAGATTTAAATATACACATGCTCGACTACACTTTACTACACTTTGTCGATCGAAAATTATCTTCACATTAAATAAGATAGTGAAAGGGTAAGTAAAAGAGGAGAGGTAAGTAAGAGAGGTAAGTAACTCGGAGACTGCCGCGGTAAAGCTATTGCATAGCATTTTTTATCAACTTATGTAATTATAATTATTTATATTATTATTATAAAGGGTGTAAAAGTACCCTTAACACAAACGAAGGGCACTTGTTCTCCCCACCTCTGCGATCATTTTTTGGTTCTGGACCATACCTGGGAACCTCCTAGTTACGGAGATATCCGAGTTCCAAATTGTGCACAACTGTTTTTGTCAATACTTGTTTTTCAGGTTATAACTTTACCTACATTACCTCCATGACCCGTTAACTATTCAAAGCAACCACTAGCACAATGTTTTAAGAGTGCTACATTGAATTTTACCGTAAAATGTGATTTTTAACCCCAAAAAAATCGTTTCCCAGCAAAAAATTTTGCGTAGGGGTACTTAGTTTGATGTACAGAATGCTTGGTTGACGTATGTGTGAAGGGTTAATTTACACCCTGTATATATATTATTATTATTTTAATTATTATTATTATTATTTTATTATTCCCTTTATTTATTTTGTTACAAACTTATTACATTTTTAAATATTCTTTACAAAAAACATTTAAAAATATACAAAATTGTAGCCCACCGGTATCGGGAACAGGGTCCAAGCTACCGGCGGTCAGGGCTCCAGAGAAAGGAACCTCCTAACAATACGAGCCGTGTCCAGGAGTACCGCTTTCTGTATCAAGCCCTTGATCCAGCTGCCTAACGAGAGCCTCCTCCTCCTCCTTCTCCTCCTCCTCCTCCTACTCCTCCTCCTTCTCCTCCTCCTTCTCCTCCTCCTCATTATTATTATTATTATTATTTTTCATAATAAATATAACAAAAAGTCATTAAAAGTTCTGCTATTCATCGATAGATGGCAAAACTAAAAACTAAAAAGTATCACCATTGTATAAGGAATAAAGATGAGAGAGAATTATTAATTAAAGATTTTAATTTAAATTTTCTTGATGTTGGGCTAATTTTATCAATTTTGGCAAATCCAAAATCAGAGCTAGCTAAAAGGTTAAGTAATCTGGCAAAACTAACTACTTAATTGATAATTCCCGCTCACTCACTTGTATTTAATAAAAATTGTGTAAGCGAATGTAATAGGGCACGATGGGGTTGGCGTATCCATGTGGATAAAAACCCCGTGTTAAATTAATAGAATAAAAAAAAAAAAAACAAAAAAGTATCACCGCTGTGCCGGTCGGAGTGGGGGGTGTTAGGTTATTTACGTTACGGAATTTCTGGATTCGGTCTCCACGCTCAAGGCCCGCGATAGAAGCTATGCAATAGCTTAAAAAAAAAGAAGAAACGTATTTAGTAGAAACAGGAAAAGGTTCGTTGTTCTTTTGTTTTAACCGACTTCAAAAAGGAGTAGGCGATCTTTTTTTATACAATAGACTCTATTGTATAAAAAAAAGATCGCCTACGAATTGAGAACTTCGAAACTCGATTAAAAAAAAACTAACAAAGATACTCTATTCAATAGAGATCTAGTTTTCTTCATAATTATTTATCTTAAGCTTCTTTTTTATTGTAACAGAAATCATATTACAATTACGTATGTACAGAAGAATATCGTTTTCCTTGTGTGTGTTACCTTATAATATAACGTTATGATCCCGTTGGTCACGTATCGGCGAAACTAGGTCAAAATATTGGATTAGTAGCATTGCGGATACTTCCCATTATGTTTTACAAATGTAATCATTAATAATTACCTACATTATTAAATGCGTTACAATAAATTGTTGTTGTTGTTATTTCAGTTTATCATCAATGATTTTAATGCATATCCAAATAAATAAAACTAATTTATTTACTATTTGTGTTTAAATGAACTTTGTTGTTTAGTGAACCTTATGATATTGTCACGAAATGGGGTTTAGTATACTATTCAATAACTGGAGCTTCAACGAAGCAGAAATAACTACTTAATGAGTGCACCACAACTAACACGATAAGCGGCATTCATCCATTCAATCATACCCAGCCAGCCGAATCATGTCATGTACCACTGGCATCGAGTAACGAATTGATGGAGTCATCATCAGCCTGTTAATGTTCTCACTGCTGGGACACAGGCCTCCTCTCTTTGAGAGGGGCTATAATCTACAACACGGGCACTGTGCAGATTGGTAGATGTCACAAGTCTTCAAATTTTTGGTTTTAGGACATGCCGGTTGCCGGGGTTTGTCTTAACCGTTTTTGAGAGCAGTGGTTTCTAACCCATCGTAAGTCGGGGCCGTAAACTCAAACTCAAACTCAAAGCATTTATTTCAATTAAACCTTTATAGGCACTTTTGAATGAGAACAATTCATAAAAACAAATCTACGAGTGCAATACGTCATTCCGAAAGCCACCACGCCGAATCACACGCCGCCGAATGCCAGCAACAACGAGCACCGTGAGCACGAAAGCACGCAGCGACGCACACCGCTACAACGAATGCACGCCGCAACGCGCAACCGCCGCCACGGCACACGCCGCCGCGAGCCCCCGCACCCGCAGCACTCGCCGCCGCAAACATCCGGTGCCGCGCAACTCGACGCAGTAACCCCCGGAACGACGCATTTCACTCTAAAGCTACAGTCACAGACACAAGGCATAATAACTTGTGAAAGTACTGTAGTTGCCCATTCCCTAGCGTAGATCTCTATGGAAAAGAAAGGGCAAGAAACTCCATGGACACTCTTTTCAATCAGAATATTATTACAAAATCTTGGTACATTACATCATTCATGTTGAGATGGTATATTATGTGAGAACTATGTAGCAAGACGTGCAAGTTAAGAGCGTCCGGAGTAAAAACATATAATAAATAAAACAAATAAATAAACTATGGCAACTAAGAGATGACCAGTCTCCACTGACAGCGCCCGTTCACGAACATGACGCCTGGATCAGCACCATTCAACTCAACCATTTTGAAGGGAATTTAATGATCCGATACATGCGCCACCATCAGCGAGACATTTAAGTGAGCATGACATACTCTCAGAAACCAGGGCAACGTCACTACAAAATAACTAAATGTAAAAAGTGGCTATAGCACATAGTACTCACACATGTGCCATGCAATTATATAATATTAAGATATTGAATCTATACAATACAAAGATATTTTTACAATCTTCTGCAGCCTCTACAATAATTTCTCATGATAGGTAATCAATGGTTGTGGAGCAGGCCCAGCATTGAGCCAAGCATTTTTATCATCAATTTAATCCCCTAACTTATAATATGCTTGCCTACACAGTGCGCGTTTTATACAAGATTTTAATTGCGTCTCATTCAGTTGAACAATGTGGGGGAGTCTACTTTAGCTAGCCTAAATGCTGAGATCTTACACATATGTGAGAACGAAGTAAAAAAAAAAAATATGTGCAAGTTAAGAGCGTCCAGTAACCGATACAATAAACAAATAAAAAATAAAAAAATATACCATGGCAACTAAGAGATGACCAGTCTCTACTGACAGCGCCCGTTCACGAACATGACGCATGGATCAGCACCATTCAGCTCAACCATTTTGAAGGGAGCTAAATGATCCGACACACACGCCACCATCAGCGAGACATTTGAGTGAGCATGACATTCTCTCAGCCACTAGGGCAAAGTCACAAAAAATAATAACTAAATGTAAAAAGTGGCTTTATAGTACATAGTACTCACACATGCGCTATGCAATTATATAATATTAAGATATTCAAATATATTTTAACAATCTTCTGCAGCTTCCACAATAACTTCACATGATAATCGATTTATTTGCCCCTATGGTTGTGGAGCAGGACCAGCATTGAGCCAAGCATTTTTATCATCAATGTAATCCCCTAACTTATAGTATGCTTACCTACATAGTGTGCGTTTTATACAAGATTTAAATTTGGCCTCCTTCAGTTGAAGAATGTAAGGGGGTATTTTATTGTAACATTTTAAACAGTACCCCATGAAAGATGAGTCTACTTTAGCTAGCCTGAAACCTGGCTGAACTAATTGGTCCCTATTTCTCGTATTATAGTGGTGTCTATCACCTCTTTTGCTAAATAAATGCAGTTTTTGATGTGAAACAGTGGGCCACCGTTGCTCTAAATGGAGTAAACACGATTTATTAACACAAGGCTTAAAACTGCGACATAACGTCAATGTGTGATGGTCATTATCGAGTAGGTCAAATACTTTTCTGAAGTTAAAGTAAGCAACGTCATTTTGTCCTCCTCTGTTTATCGCACTTCATGATCCATGTCGCAGAGTAGATTACTGACTGAACCTAAGATATAGGTGCCACCTAGTTTTAGGTCTAGTGTCTTAAAATGTTGACAAAATAAAACTTATAACCTATATTCATAATGCTGTTAAATTAAGAAAATGTGAATTATATGAGTAAAGTCTCCTAAAATATTTATTACAGGACATTTTAAAAATATACAGCTAAATAAGTACATACCAGCGGTCCATATGTTTACTACTCCATGTCATTTCCACGTATGTGTGCACGGAGATAAGACATTATGCGCTAGTAATAATTGGAGTAATTTCATCTGCGAGATATTAAATGGGGTGTGCGACTGTGTTGTTACTGATGGTATTGTGTGTGGTTTCATGTACAATTGTGGTTGTAGACTTGGTGAGATGTACTGCACAAGATAGCATTGTTACAGAGATCAGCTTTAATCAAATTAGGAAGGATTTCAAACTCAAAGATTACGTGAGATTGACTCAATAGTGACCTTTTACTGAAAAAGTCCTTAAATGCCGTTTGTTTCAGGAAAAATATCCATAATTCAATTAACCTTTCGAAAACATCAAACAGCCTACATTCAATTTCATAAGGCACTTATCTTACGTTATAGAAGCCCGTGCTATTATAACGATCGCCGGGATGTCTGGCTTAAGAAATTATCCGAAGCTAATATTAGCATCGCTGGGAGCCAGCCAGGCAGCCAGGCTTTCCGTAAATCTACCGGCCATTACCGACCCAATAAACGATTTAACTTGATTCCTTCTTTTAATACCGAGTTCAAAGCTCAACTCGGCTATCAAAACACTTTATATAAGCACCTCTCAGGAGCGCCAATAAAGGGTTGAAGTGTGAAATTATTTGAGAGTAAGTAAGAATTCCTGACTCAATTAAGTTTCTAAGTAAAAGTAGGCGTTTGAGAAAGGGTCGTAAAAGAATTTGTCTTAACTTTTCTTGAGTTCGAGACAATTGCTTCTGTTTTATGTTTTTACTGCTCTTTAGTGGTGCTGGAATGGGGTCGTGTCTTTGAATAATATCAGTCCATATAAAAATATATATATTACAGAATCGCCATAAAAACAACTTGCAGTGATTGGAAACTCAAAAAATGGGAATTTTACCTTCTCTTTAATAAATCGAATATTAGCCTTCTAAATGGATTTTGTATTTTTTCACACACTTAAAATAAGTCTTGTTAGGTACGCCTCAGTGAATGTAAATCTTAACTAAAATCATGGCATTTTAGTAAAAAAGAATCGTTATTCTAATGTGTTTAGAAATTCACAAGGTAGGTATAATGTTTTTGTTTTAATTCTAGCTAAGTTAGCCTATGTTTTATGGGATGCTATTTATTTGTTCAATTTGCTTATAAGTCTAGATTTCTAGAATTTCTAAAACCACCAAGGGGTTGTTTTTATATTATGTGCCAATTTCATAGAAGAATGTTTATGAATTCGCTCTCTTTACTTTTTTTTTTACGATTTTGTCCACATTCAAATACCCTCCCCACATCCATGTATCAGTATCATCTGATACTTAGTGAAATACTATTGTGAAACTGTATAACACATTTCTATAATAAAATCATTCGAACAAAGAAATAGCTACATAAATGTATTTCAACAAAGATTTGATTTGTTCTGAACCCAATGCATTTATATTGATGCCTCTTCAAAACTTTTTTTTATCATATTAAACAAACAAAAATATTTTCAATACGAACAAATACATGTTTTAGATTTAATAGAAATTAATATTGTTTAGTTTAGAGCAACACATTTTGGAGGCATAAAACTAAAGCAAACTAAAGCTGCTGAAAGGCACCTCTTGTACGAAATAGGTTATAAAAATTGAGTTCAGTGACCTGTTTAAGGCGACACTGAGCGTTACATTAAGGCTGGCTTAACACGAGTTAAATCTTGAATATTTTTATTTTTATGAAAGGTTTTTAAGTCTGTGAGCTGTTGCGTTTTAACTTTTAGTTATTAGAGTGAGCTTGTGAAGTTAGTAGTTTTATTACGAACAGCAAAATATTATTCAGTCCAGTTTTAGACGACGTTATTCTTGAATACCTAAAACGTTTGCTAACATGGCTGTGAACATACAGAGCCAGTCTGTATCACAAGCGTTGCCATCCTCGGTACTATTTGAGACGTTTTACTTGAAGTTGAGACAATGTGAGTTGGTCGATTCCTAGAAAGATTCCCAATAATAAATCTTACCACAAAATTGCTTTTGTATCAATGTAAATGTTTAATTCAATGCCAACTACACAAATGTTGACACTCTCGATTGTGATCACGTATTTCTTACAAAACTGATGTCTTATCGATCCCCTTTTACTATACTTTTATCTTCTACACTTCGTTGTGCAATTGTATTTGCGAAACCTTCCTCATGGGTGGCCTATCTTTCCTTGTAAATGAATATTTTCTGTGGCTACACGAGGATGTCTTTCACTTGTATCTTTTAAAAGATAAGGAATTTCAATCAATCCACAGTAAAGCGTTTTCAGATGAGATTATTTTGGTCGAATACGTTTTGTTTTCAATATTTTTGGTATAAATGATAAAAATTAACGATTGGAACGGATTTATGGGAGTATTTTAGCCTTTCTAGGAAGTGGGTGGAGAGGTTAATTCAATATAAAAATAGAAAACCAGTTTACTTCCACACACTAACTACACTGGATTCCTTTCCATTGTTTCCTGTATTTAATTCCACAAAAACAAGCTGCTCAGAAACTAAGCTGTTTATGACGAAAGACTGCGCTAGCATTTTTATACAGCCTCTGAGTTATTCGTCCGAAGCTGAGTGACTATGTGGATGGACGTCGTAAACTGTACCTGCCAGAGATACCTACGGAGCGAGGTAATCAAGGGTGCCAGCTGTAGTCTAAACTCTAGTACGGGAGCTTTGGCTAGGGTAAAAAATACATCTGCATCCCTAAAACTCTTAAGATTTTTCACCTACAATTATGTAATTTTTCATACTTTGCTCAAGTAAAATAAATAAATAAGTAAAATAAATAAATAAGTTAAATAAATTATCGTTTTTCTATTTGTAAGATATACTTTTGTTAAATGAAATGAAAGCGTTGCAGACCCTACGTCAATATTGAATTTCAGTATCTTAAAAATACCCAGCTTTACTTTACCCACGATATTTTTATCACAAGATATGAAAACAGAACGATCATAGCGGGTCCAACGTAACATTATCCTTTCAACAAAAGTAAAATAAACTTAAAAAACTTTTTCGTTTATTGGACCCGTAAAAATTAAGCTTCTCAGTTGGACCACGCTTAACTGCACCTAACTCTTTCGTCCGTCCCTTCCCTGTGGATCCAAAACGGTTTTATAGCCCGGTTTCTGTTTAAGTAGAGATGAGCGGAGCGGAGTGGAGATATGCGGGAGTCGACCAAATGCGTTGATTGAAATTCTCTCAATCTACTGTTATCGTCGAATCTGACACATCTTCGCTTCGCTCCGCTTTGCTAGAAATCGTGGCCTTAAATTCCGCGGGACGCGGGGCGGGGTCCGGCGACCCCTGGGGACTCCGGCGCCGGCTTATACGCTAAACAAGGAACGTAAGAACCCCGCACTGACCGTAAACGGCCCCGTGTTTGTTGCGGAGCAAGGCGGTACTTCTGTGTGATAGGGTCAGTACCTATGGGAGGTTTTAAATGTTTTGGTGTTACTTTAACTTTATTTTTGTATGTCTTGCATTGTATTGCATTTTCTCTTTTCAGAATATAAAGCAAGGCTGCGGGATCTTGGGCCGCGGGTAGTCCAACGGTTATCGCGGCCTCGACATAGAGGGCGAAGAAGGAACATAGGTGGTTTTTAGTCAGTAGAAGTCTGACACTCCCTTTCGCTCTGCCCAAGAGCGGGAGGGGTTATTCGATGATTTTACACCCACCAAAAAAAAAAAAAAAAAAGGCTGCGGGATCTGCGAAAGAGATTTGTTAGTTACCCACTCTACAAAAAAAAAGGATATCAAGCAATGGAGTAAGGCTTTTATGGATTTGTGTGTACATCTTAAACATCGATTTGTTGTCCTATATTGCACCTTAATTTATAAATTTGGACATTTTACTTAAAAAATTTAAAATGACTAATTTTGCATATGTGGCAGCCCTGTTTCGTCTCACTCGTATAAGGTTTACTATAACGGCAGCAGAACATACTAGCCACTCGTTCGTACTCAGTGGTTCTCATGTTCTAGTGTAACAAGTATAACCCGCTCTTTATACCAGATATTGACCACGTATCACTTTTATGCCCACTTACAGGTTCAGCCACAATCGGAGAATACTTTAGCTTTCAAATAGAATACCTAGCTTTTATTTCAGGTCATCTATCTGCAGTACTAAAGGAAAATAAAAGTTTTTTCAACGTTCTTTTATACGATCTAATCTTATTGAATTGTTACATGTATGTTTGTGATGGGTTAAGCCTATATCCCACTAAAACAAAATTTAAAAAAAAAGCCAAGTCACGCAACTCAGTTCTTTTACCGTAAAACTCGTAAAATTCATTCACTGAAAATGTAACTTTTACTTTGTAATCTTATACATTTATATGGGATTACAAAGTTATTTATGCAGTTAGTGTATCTAGAAAAGTAGACTGAAATTGCATTTTTTTTAAATTTTCTATTATTTATACACTAAACACTAATTGTATTCTAAATTTGAAGCTTCTATGTCTGCTAGAAGTGCCTAAGATTTTTGATGATCGGTCAGCCAGTCAGTGAGTAACAAAACTAAGGAACTTTGATTAGTTATAATTCTAAAACTACAGATTTAAATATAATAATGGGGAGTAGCATTTTTTTTTGTTTTATGAATTGTTCTTATGACATTCAAAAGTGCCAGTAATGGTTTAATTGAAATAAAGTTGTTGATGAACAATATATTTTATTATCAATCGCCAAATCGAGCAGTAAAGCGGCACGGCATCATACCACCCTTTTCTCGAACCAGTTCAGGCCATTTTCGACCTCCTATAACTTCGTTGTGGATAAAACTAGAAGCCTGAATTTTTAGTAACCAATTAGGCATTGTATAAACACGGTATATTACAAATTTCATTTATTTATTCGCTTTTTTTAATAGCTTAACAATGTGTACTATATATTATTATACAACATATTGAAATAAGCCCTTGCTTACAGTCGTACTATTAAAATACATCAGTCAAGCAAGTTTTTGAGGAAAATGATAACAAAAATACACTCAAACGAACATTCTGTCATTGGTTATCAAAGTATTGGAAGACTCGAGATAAATACCGCTAGAACGAAACCCATTATAAAAGGTATCTTTGAATTCAATTCTCCTTCAGTATTCAATACAAAGTACGTTAATTCGTATAAACGGCTTCGATAAGAGTCGCTGAATTGTCGAAAATATAAGGTTTGTGAATATAAATGTGACAACAATGGAGTCTTATGCATACAATGTGTGCTCGAGAAATATATTATATTGATATTATTCTCATCGAGAACGTATACCAAACTGGTAATTCAGAAAACTGTATTTGAAATTTAAAAATAATTTTAATTTATTTGTTATAAGTAGTTAAATTTATAAAAAATGGCTCCTACTAACTAAAAACTAATTGTGTACTGTTTGTGTCACTTAGATACAGGTTGTGCTTAACTCGGTACCTGCCGTTAAACCTGGCAATTTTTTGTTACTTTTAAAATATATTCTTTGAATGTTGATATGTTAAACAAGAATTCGAATTTAAAAGTATATGAATTTTAACACACCGGTTTGAAACATTTAATAATAATAAGCTTGTGTTGAAAGTGCTATGCAAATTAACTTCAACGTGTGATGTACTACAACATGTGCAAAAGTGATATCGGGCAATAAGAGAATGGGCACTATCATATGGCACCATCCATTTGCTAATTATCTTATTACAGCAGCGAATCACTTCCTAAACACCAATCCATAATTCAGTCCAGGCCATACCACACACACGAAACCCAGCCATAACTCGCTGGCAATAGGCAACAAACTCAAGTGATTTTAACTAGTCGTATCATTAATATTAGTGCGGCCATATCTCGCCGACACATAACACTAAACCTTTATCAGTGAGTACATAAATACGCGCGATAACCTCCGATGTTCTGACTTAGTTAATTTACTGTAATTGCGCCAACTATGGCTTTCCTAGGGCTGTGCGCGGTACGCCTTTGGAAACTGGAACACGGAATATGATGGGTATTAGATGCCTTGATAATGACAATTTTCCTTAGTAATACCGTGAAAGCAGCCTCCATGTATACTTAAATGTACAGTTTAAGAAATAGCGGTACATGATTAATTTAGCTTTGACTTTTTCATGGCAATTTCTTTCTGTACATCAAATACACTCAATGTAGCACTCTTAAAACATTGTGCTAGTGGATGCTTCGAATAATAAACGTGTCATGGAGGTAATTTAAGTAAAGTTATAAGCCGAAAAACTAGTATTTACAAAAACAAAACAGCTGTGAAAAATTTGGAACTTTGACCCCCAATATCTCCGTAATTGGTTCGGTTCGGTTCCCAGGTATGGTTTGGAACAAAGAAATGATCGCAGTGGTGGGGAGAACTTTACAGTGTATTTAATTTGCCCGACTAGCCTCGGAATCACCGTGTCGACTGACTAATACTTTTACTAGGATACAAGCGACTTACCGCTGTATTGTTTTGTTAATCGTAATTAGTTAATGTGACTATATAAAAACAAAGACCCTTGTTTATCTATATTAATATTACTAGCGAACGTCACGCGGTTTTACCCGCGTAGTTCCAGTTTCCGTGGGAATACAGGGATAAAAAGTAGCTTATGTCACCCGGGGATAGTGTAGCTTTCCAACAGTGAAAGAATTTTTCAAATCGGTCCAGTAGTTTCTGAGCCTATTCGTTACAAACAAACAAACAAATCTTTTCTCTTTATAATATTAGTGTAGATAAACATGACGCTAGGACTAATAAGAAAAGCTAGGCATAAATGAAAAAAACGTTGCAAAAACAAGAAAAGATATTCTTTTTTGAGAGCTTCTGTTGCGTGCAATGCAAAAACGGTATAAGTTACGCAAATATCATTTATGAAGGGATTAGTCGTCTCTAAAAGTTTAAAAAAAAGGTCCGGGACAGCATAAATCAATCTTTTGAGGTTGATTCACTGTAACTATTTTTTTACTATTAAAATGTTAGCTTAAAAAGAATTATTTTTTGCGATGCCTTTTAACCCATATAATTAATCTATATTTTTATCTAAATAAATGTGTTGTTACAACAGAAATTAAATACAGAAAATTTGTGCCATCTACTTTATATTGTTTAAGTAAATATCTAAGAAGTTATCGCAATGTAAAAATAAACGCATGACAAAATAATTAAGCGGTCCGCCACCGGCCTTCGCGTCCCAATGATACGTGGAGTTTCAAATTCAAATTCAACATATTTATTGCACCATAATGATTACAAGGTGTTATTGTATATTTAACAATACCAAATAACATAGGCTATATTATATTTTCAAAATACACATTGACGAATACAATTTTGATGCCGAAGAGTTTGTTTGTTTGTTTGGTTGAACGCGCGAATTGAGAAAATATTTATATGTTGGATAGTCGGTTTATCGAGGAAGGTTATATTATTACATTGTGACGCAGATGAAGTTGCGTGGGTCAGCTAGTTTGATATAATCCTTTACTAGTCGCCAACGTCCAAGTAGGATTACGATAATCCTACAGAGAAGGTACATTAATTGGTAATCTAATCATTTTCTCTACAAACTATATTTTTAGCGTTTAACACGATATCGATTTATATCCTTCAATTAGAGCAGAAATAAAAACAAACACTGAGTAAAAAAATGTTAACAGAGAATAGGGCGAAATGGTAATCACTTAATTTATATCAGAATGGGGTGAAGGAATGTGGCCCGTTTTGATCTAAATTGAAATAGAACCTTTTTCTAGGTTCTTATTATTTATTAGAAGGTATCGGGATCTTATTAGTTCTATAGTATTTAACATCAAAGGGCTTGTCTTGGTAGTTTTTCTCAAGTTACAGTACTTGTAAGTTTTCTGTTTTAATTATAGCTTCCCTCCAACTTTCTTCAATGAAAAATTATTTCAATCCCATAGCGTAAGTACCTACTTGAATAAAAGAGGATGGGCAAAAAGGTCTAGGAACCAATAACAACATGCGATATATAATTGGGAAGGTTTTACTATGTTCTTTAAATTTTTCTATAGCGGAAAGTCTCAAATCACTGTGTGGAATAAGTTATTGCATAATAAAACCAGACATGAACAAATACTTTTCAACATTTTGAAATGCATGTATAACTGTAAGGCGTCGCCGTAACACAAAACGATCATCACGGTCATTATGTCACTTTTAGTTTGGAAAACCGGAAGGCGCCCTCTGTTGCTACGATTGCTCGTCCCGGTTCCACACAGCGATTTGGAACTTTCCACCATAGTAAAAATTAAAGAACATAAAAAAACCCTTCCAATCATATATCGCGTGTTGTTTTTGGTTCCTAGGCCAGCTTCCATACATTTTTGGCCATCCTCCTTTATAATAGGAAAATAATTTGAAGTACGTATTCTTGGAAAAAAGATGTGTTTTACTTCGACGCTACAAAAAAGTTTTGAGAGGCTATGAAGGGTTACTAAAATTTATATATTTGAAAGAATATGAAAATGACCGCACCCAAAAGAAAGCCTTGACACTACTGAATAGAAAAACGAACGCGGATGACTACGACCCATGAAAAATTCATAGAATCTGACACAAAATCAAGGACGAAAAATTCCAGTTTCATTTTACAGCTTACAAAAAACACAAACCTTATATCCAATCAAGCCAAAGTCAATAAAACTGGCCCACAGTAACAAAAATCTCTGACTCTTCTTACACAGCTACAAAATCAAGCAAGTGAAACCCGAATTTCATTGTTACTTCATAAAAAACGCTCTAACAATCAGCTGATCAATCTATAAAACGTAAAACACGCACGAACTCATCAATGAATGTAAACGGAGCACGAACTCGCTCAAGCACTGGCTGCGCACACTCGACCACTCTACTCGGCCGAGTACGCTTGCAGAAATAACTCAATATTCTTTACTTTACAATTCAGCCGGCAGCCCTGCGGTTTGCTTACGGGCCCCTAATGCCACATTACTTTTGTACAGAACCTTTGGCCGGTTCTCCGGGCGTTTTTGTCATGACGGACGGGTAATTTTGCGGGCGAGTTTTGCCCGTTATGGGCGGCTAAGGTAAGTTTATCTGGATTAAAATGTTCGGGCCTTCGATGTAGCGGTTCTACTGTGGATATACTCGTACTTTAACGTTTTTGTTTCGGCAATACAGAGCAAGCTCACGGTTTAGTGTGGTCGAAGAATAAGTTATTTATTTTAATATTGCTGAAGATTTCGTTATGTTTGTCGAAATAAATCAAGTTGTTCTCGAGTACAGTCGAAAATCCTTGAATATTTTAAACATATAATACATTTGCCGTACTTTTCATTTTATTAGATTGTTTTCGTCGATCACATATATAAAAGTCCCAATCGATCACTAACAAATTCGTTTCTCCAAATTCACTTTACACATCATTTTCATCACAGCAAAGTAGGTACAACGAGCGCTATAGCCGTGAGCTGTATCGCCATTACGCCACTAATATTTACATTTTTACTATATAACACATCTTATTGCTCCTACATGGCAATCTGCCACTAAGCTGGCAAAATATCCTATACATGTGCCAAAGTTTCAGGCTGACAGTACTCTCCCGGAGTCTATAGGGACATAGAAACCTTATTTAATCTGGCTGATCCACATTAAGTAACAATAAAGGTAGCCAACGAACCGGAATCAAAATCATATTATGTCGAACAACAATATTATGTACGTTACGACGGTTATCAGCAGAGGATGGGTAGAGACCTTAGACGTCATGTCTGACACAAGGCAAGACGTTTGCCATTGTTCTGATGCGGGTAAAGTTCCGCGGTGGGAGATTTATGTGAACTGTCATGGCGGCGGTTTGTACGATTTGTTTATATTTGTTTCAAAAAATATTACTAACCTGCCTTAAATTATTACAATCAATTTCAAAAATTAAAATCGATGTAATGTGAGCGTCAAATTCAAAATGTAGGAATGAGCTGATATGATTCAAAGATGGTTGATGCCGATGGGGAATGACGAATAAAAGTGGAATCTGCACAAATTGCTTGTTGATCAACAAAAAACTGCTGAAGCGATTGTCATGCGGTGAATTTTCTAGTTGACTAAACCTGTAACTAGGGTAAAGTAAATCCTCTTTTTTTTCTTATAACTCGGTTTCTAGCCGTGCCCACACACGTTTGTCGACAGAAGCCAATTGAAAGACAGCATCGTACAAGAAATGGTAACGAGAGGGATATTCTAGGAACTGATCAAAAGGTATCTCAGTTAATAACAAGTCCAAGAAGCCGATACGTTGTGGATACCGGTAATCGATTCCAAGACGTCAGCACTAGGTAATGTAACGCATTGTATCGTTCAGACAAGTTATCAAATTGTGTGTGGGAATATAACATAATTTTACTTCAGCGAAATCTGACCTACATTGTTTAGCTATTTCATCAAAACAGGTTTTCATATTTTTAGTCACGAAACATGCCTATTGGTCAGTCAGGTCAGACACGGAATGACACAATTGATCGTTGGTCCTGGGACCAATTACCAGGTCAGGTATCATGAAACTCCCGTCGGGGCTGCGGGTTGTTGTAAGAGATACCGCGGCCTCGACATAAAAGGCTAAGAAGAAAGGTGGGTGGTTTTTAGTCAGTAGAATTCTGACAATCCCTTTCGCTCTGCCCAAGAGCGGTAGGTTATTTGATGATTTACCACACCCAAAAAAAGGGTTTTATGAAACTAGACGTACCCATGAGGATTTGTTAGTAGCAGCCCGAAATCTGAATTTGTAAAATGCCTTCAAAAACATCAAATTTTGCTCTTTATATCGCTTTATTTTCAGTTATTTCTCTTCCGATTGTTGCAGCCTAATGGCTTGGCAATGGAATTAATGTATTAATTAGCTGATCCATGGAACCCATTTCCATCTCTCAATCTAGTGCAAAGTAATTGGATTTGTCTAATGGTATTTTCCTGTAATACTGTACTCAGCGATTAGCCTCTATTTCTGCTCTTCTACCGTCACAATGACGGCTTAATGATTTCCATTTTCCTTTTGATGATGTGTCGTGGTGTGCCATTATTTTTGACGTAAAACCGGTCATGTCATAGAACCGCCCAAAGAAGCACATTTGCTGTCTATCATGAATCTTTGAGTTTATTTAGGTTTCGCGGTAAGTCACTTTTGTACGACATGTGTAGCTTCATCTAGACAAACTTAAGTCATAGCTCGACTGTTATCTAGACAAACTTAAGTCATAGCTTGACTGTTATCTAGACAAACTTAAGTCATAGCTCGACTGTTATCTAGACAAACTTAAGTCATAGCTCGACTGTTATCTAGACAAACTTAAGTCATAGCTCGACTGTTATCTAGACAAACTTAAGTCATAGCTCGACTGTTATCTAGACAAACTTAAGTCATAGCTCGACTGTTATCTAGACAAACTTAAGTCATAGCTCGATTGTTATCTAGACAAACTTAAGTCATAGCTCGACTGTTATCTAGACAAACTTAAGTCATAGCTCGACTGTTATCTAGACAAACTTAAGTCATAGCTCGACTGTTATCTTTCTTGACAAAAAAACATTTTGTTTAGTCCGTCAGTTAGATTATCGAAAAATATTGGATACGTGTTTTTGTTTTTATCAAATTAATAAATATTTATGAAGATAAGACGCGTCAAAGATCATAAGTGGGGGCTTGTGACGTCACTTGCTGGTAAAAAATGTCATACGAGTTTAAGAAAAACTACTATAATTATCGTCTTTATTGTTTGTTGACGTAAAAACTGAAAAAATATGCGTACTTTTTGGAAATCTATCTGACAAACGAATTAGTTTTTTTTGTCAGCTACGTTATTTAGAGGCTTTACCAACGTGTGGGACTTAGGTCAAAGTAGTATGCATTGATACACTCAGTTGTTAGAACTTCTATACTCATCCTATGATTGGTTTGGCCATAACGAAATTCACTAAACGCATTTGTCATTGCACACACAAGTTGAATTAGTTTGCCCTTCCTCTTTCGAGTGTTTTAGCCCGTGTAGACCGGCTACAAACTTGTTGAGTTGAGGTGGCTTTACGTGTAGATCTAAAGCCACCTCAAGTCAACATGAGTACATGGTGAATCTTGCGTTGTGTCGTTTTAATCTTGGATGGTGGCAATATGACAGCGTGGCACTAGCTAGGAATATAAGCAGTCATGTCATAAGACACAGTCATTATTTATACATTGAAATCAATTGAAGTGGTAAGTACCTAGTTAATTTTTGCAGTTAATCGATTATTAAATTTGTGCTTGCAAAGTCGGTTTACAATCTGTTATTAAGTTTTTCGAGTTGAGCGCTCAAATAATAAAATTATAATAATTCAGATACAAAACGAAATAACATTGCAGTTGCTAAGCCGAGTCCTCGCTCAACGACATCACGTGATACGTTCCGAGGATACCAACTAGCCGCAGGACGCCATCTCCTAAACACACATCTCCGCCATTATTTAATTAAAATAATACAAGTTAATTAAAGCGAGCATAACGTACTATATGTACTCGGTACACGACTTAGCTAATTAACCCATATTTGCAGGGCGTGGTCTAGCGCGCATACTTGCTTCAATATCCTAGTAATATGCTAAATATGTGCGCTTACATTAAACGCAGCTCGTAAATTACGAGGATGAGTTGAGGTGAGATTGAAAATGTCTTTGTTGGATCTCTTCATTTTCTAAACGAAGCTAGACTTGGTTCCTGTTGACGAAAAACATGACGAAAATATTGCCATCTGTGGTAGGTTAGATATGGTCATGACCTGTTTATTTGGTATAACGACATTTGAACAGTACTGACTCTCTTACTGGTTTTGAAAGTCCTATGTTCTCAATATGGAAACTTCTTCGAATCTCCAGCACATTTAACGTTTTAGGGTTTTGATTTAATCCTTTTCTAAGCCAGACGCAAAGTAATTATCCAACCAGAACCTTAATTATTCAGAAGGTAAAAATAACAAAAACGTATTGTATATAGACATACCATTATAAATTATATTATAAATTGTTCATAATTTTATTATTACAACCTACATGTGGATTTCAGTAAACGAGTGCTTTGTGTCTTGCACCCACACTATTGCAGTAATCCTTTTATTGTGCAGCATTTGTTTTTATTCACTTAGTCTGGGCTAGATTTAAATCCTGAAGTTCACATCAAGGTTCGAAGCGTTAACGCAAATACGTTTTCTCAGTAGCGACATAAAACCTTTCCATATAAATACCCCATTCAATCTGAACCCACGCTGCTTGTTCATTGAAATAGACCTTTTTAAATATACAATTTACATAGAAATAACGTTTTCAATGTGATGGTTTCGGTAAAGACAGAGGCTTTCAACAAATCCAGCTGTAGCGTGAACCGACGGGACGCGGCGGCGCTTGACAATACAGTACTGGTCTCGATTTAGAAAACAATCTAATGCGTTAGTTGAGGACACGGATAGTTGTTCTTGGTTAGACCACTGGCACCACAGTGTGGTTTCTTGCTACAAATAAAATAATTTAAGTAAAACTGATGAATTTCGCTGCTCATTTATAAAAACTCATATATTTTTCCGAGAAACGAAGGTCGATGACCTGTCAATTAATTTCCAGTCACAGTCTTCGTTAATTAATTTGCCTCGGTACAATAACTTAATTCACAATTATTACACAATAAAACTTCCAATTAAATCCTTATTTCCATTTACAACGAATATTAAGCTAAATATTGATCACAATTATGCGCAGAGGGCGCGATTGGAAATTGCTATGGTTCGCAAATACGGCCGGTCGGTAATCTGTTCATTAATGGGAAATAATTAAAATACGATGGAGTTTCGTAGCCATTAGCGGTCACATCTGCAGTATACTGCGAAGAATTATGATATTGTGGTGACAGTTAGCAGTGTGGATACCCTTCATGGGACAGGTTGGTGGTGCGGAAAAGCTTGAGCGTTCATACACATTCAGCTACATCATCCGTGTTTATCCTAATTTATTAGATTTCATTGCGTTACTTAAACTTGTCGTCCACATGCGCTTGTCCCAGAATCTACTTTCTTCTTGTAGTGGGTCCTTTTTGTCATGTAGGGTCGGGAAAGAAAAGACCCTATTGCGATCATCATAACTCCACGACTGTGTTTGGTAGAGTTGTACCTAATGGCATAACCAAATTTCGTCAGTTATGTTGTATTCCTATGTAAAAAGAGGCGAACATATTGCCATTAGCCGGCACAAATCCAAACTTTGTGGCTGCTAGTAAGAAATTACTAATGAATAAGCCCCATAACAGTTTGCCTAACCGGACTCGAATCCAAGAAAGAAGACTAGTCCAAAATTCTTGCTATTAACGTTTAGTAGTAATAATACAGAATATTAAGTGCTTCCCGGGACTTGTGAGGCCTCTAATCAATACATTACCTTAAACACAAGTGACATCCCGACTGAAGTGAATCTGTGGGTCCGGATGGACTTAGCGGGGTCACTGCGGCTCACTTGGGTATGACTCATATTAACATAATAGGAGAACGCTCTATAAACAGATAAATAGTACCCGCGCAATGAAAAAAATGTTTATGTGTATCGTTTTTTCAGAACTGAAATAGAGCTCCCTATTGGACTACACGTTTGTCTGTCTGTCCGTCGTGCATTGTTACTACCGTACCATACTAATAATAAGTAAGATTCGGATAAGACTTTCGTATACCAGGGATGCATGGCACAATAGAGAGGAGGATTATACTCAGCAGTGAGTGAAACTAAGCTGCCAATGAATAAATGTGGGATCCAAAATATCTGAAACGCATTAGTATTTTGAGACACCATATTTAATAATATGCTGATGTCTACTCGAACATATTTCAGACTATCCTCATGTCTCTTGTCAAACCATGTTGAGATCGGCTTCCAGTCTGACTTGTACCAGTAATACCAGCTCATTGCTACCTAACCGTCACATCCCAGACTAGCCTCATGATTCATATGTATATTTCCAGACGGCATTAGCATCATGCCGCATCATGGCCGTCGCACAGACAATCGCAATAACGCACACAGACAGATTACCGAGCAATTAGCTCGGCGCGGCGAGCTATATGGCACGAGCTATATAGCGCGCTAGATTGCCCGCCTGCTCATTATAGCGATAGCCTCCAAAGTGCTGCACGAGCTATTGGGAGCGATTGCTGGATTGATGATGAATGATTCAGTGAGGCTTTCATCATAATTTGGGTAGTAGTAGTTTGATAGTTACCTACAATCGTGGATGAGAGAGATTGGAAGCGGAGAAGACTTGGTGAGCAAAGTACTACAATTGTCTGCCTTAGTTAACTGATTAACTTTATCAATGGCAAACTTTCGGTCGCTAGAAAATCTAATCCTAATCTATTGATTTATGTTCTGTATAGGACTAGATTTAAATAATAATTTATTCACGTGTACGTTACACACGGTACTCGTTTCTCACCCATATTTCTTGCCATGTAACCCAATTCCTAAATTAATTCGTCTGCTCTTAATTCATCATTTAAAAATATTTACTAGTGAGCCGTTCCCTCACTATATTTGTTAACCGACGGAAAAAAAGAAGAGGATCTTAATTCGACGTATCTTTTTTCCAAACGAATTCACAAATTAAAATACATGAAAGCCTTTTCTGTAAAATCGTATTTTATGGATTATGATATTTCAATTGCAAATATATTTGTAAATTAAAAATGGACGTTCTATATTATTTTGTGCGAATAAATCTACGTTGAATAAATATTTAGTGATGAAGGGTCTGCTCCATTTGTGGACGAGTGTATTTCTGTCTAAAAATTCAAATGTTTATTTGCAATTTAAACTGATTGTATAGGCATAGGTAGCGAAACAAATATTTTAGTAACTAATGTGTTAACCTTCTTTCTGCCCTAAAGCTGCAGTGCAGTGCTCACATCATATTTCTTTTTTATTCTATAGTAACTTAAATCTAAATGTAGCTTTATAAATTCAAATATCATTCACAGTATCTATCCTGTGACGTCAAAATGTTAAAATAACCACCCACTACAATCGCTCCCTAGAGGAGCAAATGAAGATAATGTTCGGTCTGAGTGACAAGCGAACAAGCGCACCTAGATCATCCCACACACGCGACGTTGACGAGCGGTGACCGCGCAGGAAATCGCGCCATGAATGGCTCAACGCGGGTACCAGGGAACCAGGCAATGACAGAGAACCAAATTTAAAGCGTGGGCTGATATCGAACATCGGGGGCCAATTTATGTTCGTTCAACTAAGTTTTGAAAAATGTTTGATAAATTATAATGAACCTTAATTTACTGTGAAAATAACTGATCTTAAATCAGGGGTTATAATAAATAGATTTGAATTGAAAGATATAGAACATAGGTAAAAGCAGATTTAAATGTAATGATAAACTCTGTAATGTAAAACCAGGATTATAAAATATTTGAAATATAGAAATGCAGCTTGGTCTCTTCAAGTCGAGCGATTAATATAATATTATTTTATACCTAATAAACTAAATCCACTCAGATCTAAACACCACCATATCACCGATTCGAATGGGGATCCAAGTTAGTGAACATATTTTGATGGAGTGATGCTGATCTACCACAATGCTTTTGTAAACTGGCTAGTATATTTACTTGATTCAGGCCTAAATAAATCAATTTCCTCGGATTAGCAAGAGTTTTACCAAAACTTTTTCATAACTTATGACATTTTAAACTATTATGTACCTATCCACAAAATTTTCTTTACTGTTTCATCACAATGAGTAAATATTAGTCACACTGGAAACCCAAAATGTAAAACTTATAATATTTTTATTGAATCTGTTAGAGACATTCATTCTCATGAAAATAAATCTGAATATAAACATTTTAAACTAAGGCATCCTACAGTCAAACCAACCTGAAGAAAATAATTGAAAAAGTTTCTTGAGTACCTACTATCTAGGAATACAACATTTTGTTAACATGGTTATAACATTGACAAAAAAAATCTAAATAGTCAGTTACATAGATTTTTTTAGTTTTTTTTTCTTTTTAACAAAAAATAAAGACAATACAGAGCTTTGAAAACTCGTGTGACGTCATATTCTAAAACATTAGTATGGCATTTTTTACCGGTGAGTGACGTCACAACCCGCCCCTCCAAATGTTTGACGCGTTTTATTTCTTAATTTTTTATTAATTTGATAAAACAAAAAATACGTATCCAGTATTTTTCGATAATCTAACAGACGGACTAATAGGGATGTTATAATAATAATAATAATAATAATAAATTTATTTGTCAGAATATTGTTGCTATATACACATAATTTGATGTCCATAATATTCTGCTGTTTCCAGCGTACAAATATTTTAAAGAATAATGAAGCATGGTGAATGGTAATGAATTTATAATAAAGAATACATTTAAAATTAAAATTGACATACAATATAATTAATACAAATGAACCATAAAATGTCAAGAATAAGGAATTCGTTAACTACTATCAAATTATAATGGTAAGAATGATTAAATACAATGTCAGGATTATTAATTACAATGTCAAGAATTACTACACTGTGTTAGCCGACACTGTTCGTTGACGAGCTGGTAATAAGCGCGCGATCTTCTTGGACGTCTGTAGGCAATCTGTACACGATAGGTCACTGTGGGGGAACAGCAGTAATGTAACATCGTACCGGCGCTGGTCAATTTAGTGCATCGGCAGGGAGCGGGGTGAAAGGCGAAGCCTATTTTCAATATGAGACTGGAAACGAAGAATATTAAGTATACCTTCTTTACATAGAATGGTAAAAAATAAGTGTCATAAAATCTAGTCCATTTAGTCATCTATTGCACACAGCCGAAAGCTCCAAAATACAAAAAAAATATGGGTAAATAGTACACCCACATTTCGCAAATAAAAAACTGAAAAAAAAACAGGAAGTTAACAAAAAAAAAAATAATTAGACTGTCATTTAGATTTCCAAAAATATTGGACACGTAATTTTTCTTTTTTCACGCAAAAAACAATGAAGATTGGGTGTTCCGTATGGGGCTCCTCATCGCTGTCGATGTGGTGAAGCAGTCGACGGCCTCGGACACCATGGCCTTTCCTGCACTAAGAGCGCAGGTCGGATGGCGCGTCACGCCAGTATAAATGATCTTATCCGTCGTGCTCTGGCCACCTATTTTGGATACAACGGGTGGGCACGCGTAGATGAGAAGAGACCAGATGGTATGACCATAATGCCATGGAAGTTGGGTAGGCCTTTGGTGTGGGACGCAACTTGTGTCGACACCCTTGCGCCATCCCATCTTCCTAGCACGGTGAGTTGTGCTGGGGCGGCTGCTGCATGTGCTGAAAACCTCAAACGGCGCAAATACAATAACTTAATTGGTAGTTATGTGTTTGAGCCGTTTGGGGTTGAAACACTTGGGCCATAGGGTCCGAGTGCCCACTTAATATTGCAGGAAATTGCCAAGCGGTTGGTCGACTCTTCACGTGACCAGAGAGCTGGAATATTTTTTGGCCAAAGAATCAGCATTGCCATCCAACGTGGGAATGCTGCCAGCATTCTGGGCACTTTTCCTGTCGACAGCGGTGTGGACGAATTTTTTGACGCCCTGTAATTCTTCTAATTTTGATATTTTATTATAAGATTATTTCTGTAAATTGTAGTTTGTAAATATTATAAATAAAAGTCAGATGATGTCTCATGAAGACGATACATTGCTTTGAAAACTCGTCTGACTTCATATTCTAAGACATTAGTATGACATCTTTTTGCGGTCAGTGAATCAATTTTTATTAATTTGGTAAAACAAAAAATACGTATCCAATATTTTTCGATAATGTAACAGACGGACTAATTAGAATCAAATTTTGTTAAGTCAGTAAACAATCCCTATTGCGTGAACAGAGCACAAATCCAGATTCCCTCGCTGCTAGTGAGAAATTCGTAATGGAAAACCGCAATAACATATTGACCAACCTGGGAGTAAAACCCAGGAGAACATGCTGAGCAATCATTCATTTATTTGTGTTTTTTTTTTTAAATCAGATAAACTAGTTCTTGTTGCATCACTGTTTTTTAATACACTGTGACATTCAATGCAATACCTTAACTTCCTCAACTATCCTTGTTTTTAATACACTGTGACATTCAATGCAATACCTTAGCTTCCTCAACTATCCTTGTTTTTAATACACTGTGACATTAAATGCAATACCTTAGCTTCCTCAACTATCCTTGTTTTTAATACACTGTGACATTCAATGCAATACCTTAGCTTCCTCAACTATCCTTGTTTTCTATTTGTTATTGGAAAAGCTTTTAATGTTTCCTTTAATTTCATATAAATAGGATAAGTTGACTTTATCCTCTATTCGTGCGTACTCGTACGTGGAAGAGGAAGTTCAATGTTTCAAGTGGAGGAAAGCTTTCTGTAGTTTAATTAATTAATGCTTTTTCGCAGAATCGGAAAGTCGGAATATTTTGAGGATTTTCAAGATGAACGTAGCTAATCACCTACAACGACTCGTTGACTACTGAACGTGGGTTTCCGGTTAGAATGACCGGGATGAGCAATAATTTAGAAGTTTTTGGTTAATTATGAACTTCCCGGTAACGGCCCGCAATTTCAGTTTGCGTCCCTGTTGATCGGAAATATGCTCACCTCCTCTATACGCGGAATTTAATATAATTCTGAGACAGCTGGTCAATACTTCAGTCAAACACGGGAATCTAGTTGTGAAGTTAGAGGCCGCAACTGCAGATGACCTAAGATCAAGTACTCAATTCAGATTTTTGATTGATAAAAAACAAAACACTGCGAACAAAAATAATACCTTACAGAAACGTGCCAGTCACAATAATCGACCATGATAGCAATATCCCATTACGATTACATAAGGTCCAACATAACGCTATAATACAGAACATTCGTGATTCATTACGGCTGTGATTGGATTGAATGCGATTGCTAAGGATTCCCGCTAGGCCCACTATCTTTTTATTTCTACGGCTTCGGCGCAATATTCCCTTCATCAAATCCAATCACCCATCTCACTTACTCTTGGGAGAAAAACAAGGAAAGATATACGGATTTAGAATTAGATAATTTGATTTATATGTTGGAATGTAGATGTGGTATAATGAAGCCTAATGAATGTTACCGGGTCAGGCGTTTTATTGTGCTCGCTGTGATACGGGGATCTGATTACGTGTTTATTTTTAAAGGAACGTGGAACGGATTTGGTGTAATGTTGTTAAGGATAATCTTGTTAATTTCATTGTGTATTTGGTTGTATCTTTGTTATGTTGAGTGTTAATTATGTAAATGAGCCCACAACATCAAAGTTAGTCTAAATCCGTTCATCCAAATAATATTGCTTTCATTTTTATTACCATGCACTTACTATAATGTTTGAACACGTTTGACATTAACGTAACACGATCCACATAATGATTCATGACTTTTAAGTTCATGTAGTTCACCTTTAGAAAATTAGAAACCAGCGTTTTTTCATTCGATATTTCTTACTAACACTTGCGAAGGAGGTGGCGGAACGTGAGAGGGAGAGAATCTCTGACCCAGCCGCCGCGGGAGACGGTCCGGGCTTCGGGGGCCAAGTGACGGCCTCCGGCCACCGTAGACGGTGAGTAATGGGCTAGCTCGCCGTCCGTCCGTCTTATGACGACAACACAGCACGTTCGTGTTCCACGCGCGCCTCAAAGAGATGTCAGCAACATGGAAGGGCGCAAGGGCCGACGCCCATCGGGTCTGCGGGATGTTGTAAGACATATCGCGGCCTCGAAATAAACGGCTAAAAAGGAACATGGGTCATGGTCATGGTCATGGGTGGGAGTCAGTAGAAGTCTGACACTCCCTTGAGCTCTGCCCAAGAGCGGGAGGGGCTATTTGAAGATTTTCCACCCGCTAATAAAAATAAAAAAGGCCAATGTGGACCACTGTATTTATTTATTTTTTTCATACTACATAAGTTATTTATTTACGCCGAAAGATGAGTTCAAATAATTGTAAAATATGGAAGTTTCGACGCTCATATCCTCTAAACCCATGTTTTTTTTTCCAATTTTGCTTCGATACAGGGCTAGATAATGACAAGACTAATTGGTACAATTTTTAGTTTTGAATCTTCACCGTCAAACAGAAGAGTCATTACTATACTACGTTTGTCTAGAAGAATGACCGACTAGTTCATCCTTAATGAAAGTTACAATAGCTCATAGCTTATGGTTAGTTTGGTTTCTTTCATTACCTATGAAATCAAATAAACTACGTATTCCATTTAAGATCTGAGGGCAATATAGATGGGCCGCGGGTAGTCCAACGGTTATCGCGGCCTCGACATAGATGGCGAAGAAGGAACATGGGTGGTTTTTAGTCAGTAGAAGTCTGACACTCCCTTTCGCTCTGCCCAAGAGCGGGAGGGGTTATTCGATGATTTTACACCCACCAAAAAAAAAAAAAAAAAAGGGCAATATAGATAGCATACTATCGCTTGGCTCGAGCATAGTATACTTACCTCAGTACTGTGGCTGTACTATCATTCTACATATATTCTTATGCAAACATGTCAGCTGTTTTACAATACTGCGAAACATAGTAATAATTTAGTTCTGACTGTACAAATGAGATACGAGTAGGTAGACATCATATTGATACGAATATTCATATACATTATGTGTGTACAATCGTGTGATTTCAAATATAAACTCAATGACGCACTATACTGCTATATGATATGACAAAGCACTGGGAATTAATAGTCAAGAGCAAATTGTTTTCCATCTACACAAAGCTTAGCTTGAACACCGCATGACACATGTGAACGAGGCTTAATGCTGCGTTTGCACGCTCCAGTCACTCCCCCGCTCTATTGCCTGGTCAAAGGCCAGCAATGTGTAGAATGCGACAGCTGTCTTGTACGACATACAAACTGAGATATGAACAACATTGTTCACGTCTTAGCCCCATGTTAATATAGCACTGTCGTTTGTGAGAGGCATTTGTATCCATTTGTAGTGATCGATGATGTTGTATTGGTAAAACATAGAATCATATCATAAAATTCAGGCTTTTGTGAATGAACGATGAGTGTTATTTTTAGACGTTAACAAATATTGATCATTTCGATAAACAAAATCCACAATCACTGTCACCGTGTACCTAACTTACTACATGCTTAGTCTTGACGATTAGGATTTTTAACGATTCATCAACAGCCTATAATGTTCCCACTGCAGGGACTCTGGCCTCCTCTCCAGGAGAGGGATCGGCCATAATCCACCACGCGTGCCCAGTGCGGGTTGGTAGATGTCACATGTCTTTGAATGATTGATTCAAAGATATGCCGGTTACCTCACGATGTTTTCCTTTACCGTTTTGAGAGTAGTGGTGATGAAACAAATTACACAAAGTAATCCGAACCCACAAATTACGTTCGTAAGTCGGGGCCGCAACCACTGGAACACCACTTAGTGACTGCTTTAACGATTGGTTGGGCAAAAATCTAGTTCTTCTGAAGACAATCAAAGGTCAAATCTACAAACTCCTTACCCTACAAGGTCATCAGGGTCGTCACAAAAATCTTAAAACTTTATCCAAAAAAAACGTTAATTAGGCGAGCAATCCCCGCGTCTGACGACTACTTATCATACTTTTACTATGAACTCACCCCTCCTTCCCCCTCCGCCGTCCCCTGGCACCACAGTAAACCCGCACGATACCGTCAGCCGGGATTAAGTCATTCAAAAATGTTCGGGTCACCGCGAATGCAAATGGCGACATCTCTCGCCGACGGTTATTAAGTGCCAACATTAATTTATTCCGTCTCGTTCATCTTAATTAAAGTCTTGCACTTTTACACTCTGCCAGAGCGGTTAGCTTTTTTTCTAGCCGGAAAACTGGTTATAGTCTTGTCTTAAAGAAAATGAGTCCCTAGAATACTGCTCTCTATTGTTGAAGAAAAAGAGCGTAAACCCAAGTAGGTAAATGCATATTTTAATGTACGGAATTTAATTTTTCCTCTTACGCCTACTTTTGTTGAAGTTGCACTAAAGTATTTTAATTTTTTCGCGTTAAAGTAAAAATATTTTTTAAAGCGCAAGCTTTATGCCGCTTCCAGTCCACAATAAAGATAATTATACAGAAAAGTGTAGCGGTCTACGAAGGACCTACGCGGCTCGTAGCTACGTGCTACGGCGTAGTAGTGGTGCTACGCGGTTACGACAGTGTTTGCATTGTTGATTGTATTCAAATGGGTGTCTGCGCTAATAGTTTTATTATTAGTTGCTGGTTTGTTGAGAAAAGATGTTATTCTGTGTCTGGGAATTAATTCTAGTCATTTAAATGCTGGTTCAGTAGCGTACTAATTTTTACCCGACTACGGCGAAGCCAAAAGAAAGGGTAATGATTTTGGCAGTCTATGTATGTATGTATGTATGTTTGTATGTTCCACCGTAGCGCCTAGACTACTGAAGGTATTTTAATAAATGAGGTGTCAATAGATTTGTAAGAATAACGCGGGTGACATAGGCTATACAGTGTGATTCTTTATAATGTGCACATATCGAAATGGGGGAATCTATGCTTAATTTTATCGATGGAAAAAATATTTAAAAAAATCTAAATATTTTTTAATATTATTTATGGAATTTTCAAAAATGTTGTCCGCTGTTGTGACCCCAATGTAAACAAAACGGTGTAACTTTTAAACTAAATTATCTATCGCGATGAAACAATTTTATGTAAAAAGTTATGAAAAAAAAAAGTTTTTTTGATCAAAAAACGTGTTTATTTTCAATTGAGGGTAGTTTTTTCCACAATTTTCATTTTACGAGGACGCCTAATTGCTTCCAATCATTATGGAGTTTGTTTCATCGCGATAGATAATTTGGTTTAAAAGTTACACCGTTTTGTTTACACTGGGGTCACAGTAGCAGACAAAATTTTTAAAAATTCCATATAAAATATTAAAAAATATTTAGATTTTTTTAAATAATTTTTCCGTCGATAAAATTAAGCATAGATTCCCCCATTTCGATATGTGCACATTATAAAGAATCACACTGTATAAATTTTAATAATTCTTTTTATGACGGAATTTAAATGTCAAAAACTAAGGTCGAAAAAAATTAAATTGAGATAATCATAACATGTTTGGTATCAAATGAAAGGTCTTGGCGAGTACATCACAAATATGTATATTATATTATAGTTTTAGTTAACATACACGTTTAGAATGCGGTCGAAAAGTTCTCGCGGTCTAGTCTGCTATTTTCTCGTACTATTTAAATAGCAAAACCAACAATTATTAGAATTTTACATCCTGAAAGTAATTTAAAACGGATTTATTAAATAACACTAAAATAAAATTCAAATAAAAATATAAGCTTATAAACTAAAGCCCGACTACAAACCGCAGTTTTAAAAGTAGAAAACAAGAAAATAATTCTTATCTGATATTCATATTTTGAATTTGTATATTTCTATTTAAATATAAGTGAAATTATTATAGAGGTCAGTCGTAGTCGCATGCCACCTTGCTAACGACAACAGCAGCTGACTTCTGTATCAATGAAAACGCCATGAAGGAGCATCAGGGCCCCGAGTCTGCTATTCAATAGTGTCAGAATGATCTAACACTGATCTCATAATTGTTGATTTTGACAAGTTTGGTGTTGTCAAAATCAACAATTATGAGATCAATGATAGACCATTCTGACACTATTGAATATCAGACTCGAGGCCCAGGTATCAGTGGCATGCGACTACGGCGGTCCTCTATGATAATTTCACTTATATTTAAATAGAAATATACAAATTCAATATTTATGAATATCAGATAAGAATTATTTTCTTGTTTTTTGCTTTTAAGACCGCGGTTTGTAGTCGGGTTTTAGTTTTTAAGCTTATATTTTTATTTGAATTTTATTTTAGTGTTATTTAATAAATCCGTTTTAATATATTACTTTCATGATGTAAAATTCTACTGAATGTTAGTTTTGCTACTTAATTAATTATCGTGATTTATTTTTGTTTCGTATCACGAACTATAAAATATATTTTACTAATTCCTTTAGTAAAATCTGGTAACATCCAATTAGTTAATGAAGTTAATGAATTAAAATGGGAAAAATAAAAGCAGAACAACGCAGGTCTTTTTTATTTAAAAAGTTAGCACAAATCTAACGACTACGTGCGCAAAACTCACGGCCGGCATTTAATTAAGAAACCTCAATAAAAGGCGCGCATTCAAACAAAGTAACAAGTAAATAACTTACTCACAACGATTCGAAACGAACCGCGAAGCAATAACGACGTTTGCTGAAATATTCCAAACATTTATATATTAGTCGTCGCCTTGTTGCAGAAGTGCATTAGCTTCGTTAGAGAAATAATTTCCGCCAACCAAATATTTAAATCGTTAGATGTGCTCTCAGATCACCTGAAATATAATAGTATGCTAAGAAGAGTGAGCTTACGCATCCCTCGTGGAACGATAGATAATTATTAACTCAAAATTAAAAATATAATAATTAAAAAAACATAATGTAATGATAATCACTTGATGTGGCAACTCAGTGATTTTAATGATTTAAATCGTTCTAACGGCCAACGTGGCCCACACCAGCGCTTGATTTAATTTCATGTCCAATAGAAGCAGTGCGGGTGGGCCCATGCGGGTCACGGAAGGCGAGCAGTGGGGCACTCGCTAGCTTATCTCATTCGGAGCGAGTCGTTCACTACGCGAACCGATTTTGTTCAAAGAAACTGCTTTTATTACAGGAATCCGTAAAGCGCACGTGTACTCCCGGATTTACGAGGAAAAGTAAAACATTACTGTTTTACTTTACTGTACTGACCCATACACAAACACATACGTTTGTGTATGGGTCTGCTTTATGGGGGACTCGTGATAAGAAGCATGGGGATTACGATTATCCCTTCCCTGGACAAATGAGGGAAATAAAAATACTAAGGAGAAGTCATAAAAATAAACAGTTACTACCTACATCTCACACAAATTGGATAACACACACACACACATACAAATACACCTCCAGATTGTAATCAACTGTTTACAGTTCGTACTAATGGTACAAAAATGGCACTTGCTAAGATAACTTTTTTTACACTAAGCGACACAAATAAATACGAGTACCTCAAGAAAACACTTCGTTGGATTTCCCATGCAAATTGCAATTATATTTAGGTATTTATTTAAATATCCTAAAATATCATGGTGTTAGTGTTATACCTACCACGTATTGTACCATAATACAATTATGTATTTACGTCCGAGTAACATTAGAACATATCGCACGCTTTCCCCGAATTCTTCGTCAGAGTGTACCTTAGCTTAGAGTATTGTTAGCTATTTAAATATTAAATATTATATTTATAAGTAGTTTTAAGATATTACAGTATTTTTAAATTACAAAAATGTATTAGTAAGTTATTTGATTTGTTTAAAATGCTAAAATGGCGCTAACGGATATTGTGATGTCAATTGACTATTTGAGTCTGGTAAAGTGGCGGGATATTAAAAGTTACGAGGCAGCGCCATTTTAGGTTTTAGCAAGGCAGTGTTGGTTGAACTGTGAAAGTGTAAGGAGCTCTGTAATACCTGTGTAAGTACAGTGAATTTTAATAATAGAGTTTAGAATGTAGTGTTGTCGTTATTTAATGTGTGCTTATTTTTGATAGTTTGAACCCAGTAAATATATCATGCTTATTTTTTCAAATGAAAGCTTTTTATTTCCCTTTTACTCCGGCTAGTCCTACATTTCAGAAGTGGGATTGATAATGAATGCCTTGACTAATTACTATAGTGTGTTTCTCAACATTTTTTTTTTGTTTCTTTCTTTTATTTTATTCTATTGCTTGAAATCTTTGATTAAACCTACAAAACGGTTTGAAATAATCCAAGTAAAGGGTTATTTGATCCTGTCTTTTATTTTAAACTTATTGTAGTTTGTTTGCCAAGACATAGGTGTAGTGTAAGTGTATTTTAAATGCAACTTTTTGTCCGTTGATTTCGTATTTCAGTTAATCATGGAAAACGTGCACCAGTTGTCGTCTCGTGAGCGATCTCACGCTGTAGATCGTGACAAGAGTGCGCGGAGGTCGCGGAGCCGGGTGTTACGTTCAGTCAACCGTGCTGTGAGGACACCACAACGAAGATCAGAGAGACGCTCGTGCAGTCGGGAAAGGCGCCATGGCGTCGGGCGTTCGTCACGTTCCCGGAGCCGTGCGGATGCCAGAACACTTCGAAGACAGCGGGACAGAAGTCGGAGCCATCGCCGCTCACATCGGTGCACCAGCCAGTCCCAGTCACCAAGGGGCGAGTGCCGCCAACGTTCCGTGGTCGTGGAGAGGCACGCGACGCGGGTCCACGATAGGCGCCATCATCGGTCCAGGAGCCGATCACTCAGCCAGCCCAGGAATAAAAGACACAATTCAAGACCGAATGCAGCCACAGATCAGGTCGAGGACAACAACCAGCAGTCGAACGATGCCGGTGAGTCTTTTTCTAACAATATAAGTATGTCGCAGCTTCTACAAGTTTTAACATCTTTAAAAGGAGAAGACCCTATGCATAAATTAGGGAATCTCAACAATGCTGTACCAGAATTTGATCCAGCAAAAAAGGAACAGACTATGACCATGTGGCTACATAAAGTGAATGAGTGCGCTTCTATCTATGGGTGGTCCGGAAAACAAACTGTTCATTTTGCTCTACCTAAATTGCGTGGGGTAGCTCAGCGTTGGTACGAGGGTTTACCATCCGTACTTTTCTCGTGGGAAGAATGGCAGGATAAACTACGGGCAGCTTTTCCTTCCGATGAAAATTACGGTCAGATGTTGAGTGATATGCTTTTCAAACGCGCTCGTTTCGGGGACTCGTTAGAAAACTATTATTATGAAAAGATAACTCTGATCAGTAGATGCGGAATAGTAGGTAGGAAAGCAGTAGACTGCATCTTACATGGGATTGACGATCGTTCTGTACGATTAGGGGCAGAAGCAGTACAATTCGATGACCCCGACAAACTACTTGCGTATTTACGAAATTCTAAAAACGTAAAACCTAGCGACCGTAAAACAATTACTACCACTAGTAAAAATGCCGGTAAACAAGATCCCCAACCGCGTGTCCTTAATAAAACTCAACGCTGTTTTAACTGTAAGCAAGAAGGCCATATCGCTCAACAATGCCCACAACCTATAAAAAAATGTACTAGATGCAGCAGATTCGGGCATGAAACAGAACATTGTTTCACAAAACTCACAGGGTCTGAAAAGAAGGTCATGCGCGTCTCTAGCTTGAGGAAAACCAATGATAAATATTTTAAAGTCGCCTTAATTAATAATGTACCATTTGAATCGTATGTAGATCTAGGTAGTGAGTGTTCTATGATGAAGTTTACTGAATTTAAGAAGCTAGGTATAGGGTACGAAGTAGACAATTCTGTGCTGGTAGGATTTGGCAATTCAACGGTTCTCTCACTAGGCAAACAATCTGTTCATGTTACAATTGATGACGTAGCCGCATACGTAGAGTTAGTGATAGTACCAGATAGTGTCATGCAAGTACCAGTGATGATTGGTCAAACTTTTACAGAGCAATCACATATTGAGATTCATAAGACTAGAGATCATTTGGAAATCAAGGAGTTAAGTAATACTATCTCTGAAAATAACAAATTAGGTTTATACTGTAAAAGTGATACCAATGTTTCTGGAGTTACTACTGTTGACGTTTATGCAGAGCCTAGTTATAATGGTGAAATATTTATTGATGGAGGTTTTAGATTTGAAGCCAATTCTATGTTTTCAGTTTTATCAGGGTTATTTTGTATTCGGGAGGGAACATGTCAAATAGTGCTAAATTCTTGGGGTGTTGTCCCGGTTACGTTGCCTAAGGACAAGCTTATTGCTCGAGGAAGAGTCGCACGTGAGGGAACTCAAATTAAAGTTCATACAGTTTCTAACTTAGATTCCATTAGTGATTTCAATGTCAATATTGGTTCAGTTTTGTCTACTGCCGAACGGACACAGTTATTAGCTTTACTAAACCAGTTTAGAGGTTGCTTCGCATTTAATTTGAATGAGTTGGGCTGTACCTCGGTGGGAGAAATGGCGATAAACCTTGATAACAATGAACCTGTAGTTTACCGACCATATAGATTAGCCATTAAAGAAAAAGAAGAGGTTAGAAATATGGTTTCAGAATTACTGGATAACGATATAGTGCGTCCTTCAACATCGGCATATGCTAGTCCAATCGTGCTTGTTAGGAAGAAGAATGGCGAGCTTAGACTTTGCATAGATTATAGGGCGTTGAATAAGAAGACTATTAAAGAAAACTATCCGATGCCCTTGATCGATGATCAGTTAGATATACTTGCAGGCCATACACTTTATACAACACTCGATTTAAAATCAGGGTATTACCAAATAAAGATTAGAGAAGAAGACAAACATAAAACTGCGTTTGTAACACCCGACGGCCATTTTGAATTCAACAGAATGCCGTTTGGTCTTGCCAATGCTCCTGCAACCTTCCAACGGTTAATGAACCAAATATTAGGAAAAACGCGTCATAGGGAGGCTCTGGCTTACTTAGATGACATTATTATCCCATCTAGAACATTTAGTGAGGGCATTTCACGGTTTGGCTCCCAGACTGGAGCGGGCCGGGGCTGCCTTTAGGTGGCTCTTGCCCAATCTGGGGGGGCCAAACGCCTCCTGCCGGAGGCTCTACGCGGGGATCGTGCGGTCCATGGCCCTTTACGGGGCGCCGGTGTGGGCGCCTGCTTTGAGGAAGCGGGCCGCCCACTACCTGAACGTGCCCCAAAAGGTCATGGCCGTAAGGACGGTACGGGGGTACCGCACGATCTCCCGCGAAGCGGCGAACCTCCTTGCCGGATTGCCGCCGTGGGATCTGGAGGCGACAGTCCTCGCGCGCCTGCATCAATGGCGCGCGGAGGCGCTGCGCCGGGGGGTCACTCCGCTGCCGCGGCAAATTGCTGCGCGGCGGACAGACCTCCGGTGCGATCTCATGGCGGCATGGAGACAGCGACTGTCGCAACCCCGTGCAGGGCACGCCACGATAGTGGCGGTAAGTCCCCTCTTTGAGGAGTGGCTTGAGAGGCGCCACGGCGCCCTCACCTTCCGTCTGACGCAGGTCCTCACCGGACACGGTTGTTTCGGGAGGTACCTGCACCGAATCAGGCGGGAGGAAACGCCCGGATGCCACCATTGCGAGGATCGGCCGGAGGACACGGTGGAGCACACAGTGGAGGTGTGCCCCGCTTGGGCGGAGCCCCGCCGTGTTCTCGTAGCGGCGATCGGCGGCGGCGACCTCTCGCGCCCGGCCCTGGTGCAAGCCATGGTCCGGGGCGAGGAGGAATGGGACGCCGTCGCCTCCTTCTGCGAAGCAGTGATGCTAGCGAAGGAGGTGGCGGAACGCGAGAGGGAGAGAACCTCTCGTCCCAGCCGCCGCGGGAGGCGCTCCGGGCGTCGGGGGTCCCGCGATGACCTCCGGCCACCGTAGACGCGGGCCTGTGGACGGTGAGTGATGGGCTAACTCGCCGTCCGTCCGTCTCACGACGAAAACAGGCCGTGTCGACGGCGCGTTCGTGTTCCACGCGCGCCTCAAAGAGATGTCAGCAACATGGGAGGGGCCCGAAAGGGCCGACGCCTGTCGGGGCCGCGGGTAGTCCAACGGTTATCGCGGCCTCGACATAGAGGGCGAAGAAGGAACATGGGTGGTTTTTAGTCAGTAGAAGTCTGACACTCCCTTTCGCTCTGCCCAAGAGCGGGAGGGGTTATTCGATGATTTTACACCCACCAAAAAAAAAAAAAAAAAAAAGGGCATTTCACGGTTAGAATCAATATTACAGTTGTTTACTCAGGCTGGTCTCACATTGAATTTGTCCAAATGTAATTTCTTTAGTCCTAAAGTAGAATACTTAGGGTTTGAGATATCTGCTGATGGTATCCGACCTGGATCAAAGAAAGTAGAGGCAGTAGAGAAGTTTCCAACTCCTACTACTCAGCATAACGTTCGTCAGTTCCTCGGGTTATCCAGTTTCTTTAGGAGATTTGTGCCCAACTTCTCAATTATAGCAAAACCACTGACATATTTATTGAGGGAGGAAATCAAATGGGTTTGGGGCCCAGATCAAGAAAAGTCATTTAGAAAATTACAGGCTGAACTAACGCGTAAGCCCACACTGGCATTATATGATCCAAGTTTAAATACAGAACTACATACCGACGCTTGTAAAATAGGCGTTGCTGGTATCCTTCTCCAAAAATATGATAATGTTCTCAAACCTGTTGCATATTTTAGTCGGCAAACAACTCCAGAAGAACAAAACTATTCGTCTTATGATCTTGAGACTTTAGCAGTTGTCTCATCTTTGCATAAATTTAGAGTTTATTTAATCGGGATTCAATTTAAGATCATTACTGATTGCAATTCTTTAAGGGCCACTTTCCAAAAAAGGGATTTGCTTCCGCGGGTAGCTCGATGGTGGGAGCAAATGCAAGAGTTTAACTTTAGCATTGAATACCGACCAGGAAAATCGATGTCCCACGTGGACGCCCTGAGCCGTAATCCTATAAACGACGAACAGTTAAAATTCAACGTGATGATTGTAAATGACGATAATTGGTTAGCTACGGTGCAACGTTCAGATAGCGAAATACAAAAAATTGTAGGAATATTAAAAGACCCTAATTTAGATAATGTGATAGATATTAAAACTAATTACAAATTAAAACATGATAAATTATTTAGAGTGACGGCCTCTGGGGATAAATGGGTTGTACCAAAGGGAGTCCGCTGGCAAATAGTTAAGCAAAACCACGATGACATTGGTCATTTTGCTATTGACAAGACATTAGATAAAATTAAATCACATTATTGGTTCAAACGGATGCGTAATTTTGTAAAAAAATACGTTAATTCGTGTTTAGAATGTAGTTACTCAAAATCTATGGGAGGGAAAAAACCAGGCTATTTGCATCCGATTGATAAAGTCTCTACTCCTTTTGATACAATACATGTGGACCATGTAGGACCTTTTATACGAAGTAGTAAAGGAAATATGTACATACTCGTAATTGTTGATGCTTATAGTCGATACATCTATTTAAAACCCGTTAAGAATACAAAGTCCTCTACATCAATAAAAGTATTCCGTGAGTACTTCGGTATTTTTGGAGTACCAAGGCGGCTTATATCAGACCGCGGAACCTCGTTTACCAGTGATATTTTTAGGAGATTTACGACTGATAGGGGTGTAAAACATATATTGAATGCTGTCGCTACGCCTAGAGCAAATGGGCAAGTAGAGCGCTACAACAAAACAATTGTAGACGCCCTCACTGCAAAGTGTGTAGGCACGGCTGATAATAAATGGGACGATCACTTGTTAGATGTGCAATGGGGTATGAACAATACTTTCAATAAAGGCATTAATCGCACTCCTTCTGAGGCTCTTTTCGGAACAAGACTAGCAGGATCAAAGGAAAATAAGGTAGTTTCAGAATTAGGTGATGATGTGACAGATATCACTGACGGACAAGATATTACTGAAATTAGGGAAAATATAAATTCACATATGAGACTGTCTCAACAAAAGGCTAAAGAACATTATGATAAAAGACGCTGTAAACCCCATGAGTATGCCGTAGGTGATTTAGTTAGTGTAGAAATGCAAATACCCGCTACAGGACAGAGTAGAAAACTTGTACCCAAATATCAGGGCCCCTACAGAATTACAGAGGTTTACGATTGTGATAGGTTTAAAATAGTAGACACGCCTTTGACTAGAAAGGGCAACAAACTATACTCTGCGGTAGTGGCGGTGGACAAAATTAAACCCTGGTTAAATTTTAACAGACCACACGATGAGTCTCCGAGCGAGGACAGTGATGATACTGACCCAGAATAAGTTATCTATGTCTCCCTGTTGTTATAGCGATCAATTTTGGCATATTGAATGGTAAATTGATAATATTTGTTAGTGATAGAACGATGGTAAATGAAACTAATTATCGATAAGATTTGTTTATTGAAGTGATTTGGTTTTACAGGTGATTTATTTGTTGTTGATAATGGTTATGTAATGAATAATTTTGTGGGGCCTGTTGCCACTGGTATTCAGGACGTATTGGGGCCTGTTGCCAGGGGTATTCAGGACATATTGGGGCCTGTTGCTACTGGTATTCAGGACGTATTGGGGCCTGTTGCCAGGGGTATTCAGGACATATTAGGACCTGTTGCCACTGGTATTCAGGACGTATTGGGGCCTGTTGCCAGGGGTGTTCAGGACATATTAGGACCTGTTGCCACTGGTATTCAGGACGTATTGGGGCCTGTTGCCAGGGGTGTTCAGGACATATTAGGACCTGTTGCCACTGGTATTCAGGACGTATTGGGGCCTGTTGCCAGGGGTGTTCAGGACATATTAGGACCTGTTGCCACTGGTATTCAGGACGTATTGGGGCCTGTTGCCAGGGGTATTCAGGATATATTGGGGCCTGTTGCCACTGGTATGCGGGACGTATTGGGTCTCGTTGCCAGGGGTATTCAGGACTACAGAGGCCTGTAACTAATAGTATTCAGGACATTAATTGATAAAAATGCATTATATAAAAGAATGAGGATAATTTTTTTAAAACATGAATGCAACATGTAAATAAGTTAGAATACTAATTTTGTAATGTGTGTACCTCAAAAGAACTGTGTAAAATTAAATGTTTAAAACTAAATTAAAGTAATTGAGAACTTAAACTGATAGAACGAATATTGTAAGGTTACTACTTCATTATAGAATAGTATTTGTCTACCGTACGAGGACGTACGAGGTTTTGGATGGCCGAATGTTAGCTATTTAAATATTAAATATTATATTTATAAGTAGTTTTAAGATATTACAGTATTTTTAAATTACAAAAATGTATTAGTAAGTTATTTGATTTGTTTAAAATGCTAAAATGGCGCTAACGGATATTGTGATGTCAATTGACTATTTGAGTCTGGTAAAGTGGCGGGATATTAAAAGTTACGAGGCAGCGCCATTTTAGGTTTTAGCAAGGCAGTGTTGGTTGAACTGTGAAAGTGTAAGGAGCTCTGTAATACCTGTGTAAGTACAGTGAATTTTAATAATAGAGTTTAGAATGTAGTGTTGTCGTTATTTAATGTGTGCTTATTTTTGATAGTTTGAACCCAGTAAATATATCATGCTTATTTTTTCAAATGAAAGCTTTTTATTTCCCTTTTACTCCGGCTAGTCCTACAGTATTAACAGTACGTTTGCATCCTGTGAGTACCTGGATAGTATTAGATCAGATTCATAAACAGAAAGATATCTTTGGTTACACGTACTGAACGCGAACGTGTTAAAATTTGTCTATTTTGATGGGACCTTATATACACATAAACATATCCAACCTTGTAACAACCCAGGCAAGCGCAGTTTAACCTGAGGATCGACCCGAGCGGCTGTTATTATTTAGCCACGAATCCCACAGAATGTTTCACTGTCGATATACAATCAGATATGGTAATACTTCACTGCTATTACTAACATGAAAATTAATTGATTATTACGCCGTTCAGGGGTAGAAGCTGTTTAGTAATACCGGACTAATATAATATACTAGCTGACCCACGCAACTTCGTCTGCGTCACAATAATATATAAATTACAACCTTCCTCGATAGATCGACTATCCAACATAGTAATATTTTTTCAATTAGCTTTCTAATGTTGAAAAAATTTTCCAAGGCGTCTGACTTTTGAGTTAAATCGAACAAACAAAAAAGCTAATCTTTCCTCTCTATAATATTTGATAGAACCTTAGATTACATTATTAAATTGAGAATTACTATAGGTACCTACCTATCTCTTACTGTTAAATATACAATCATCATCATCATCATCATCAGCCTATATTGTTCCCACTGAACGGACTCAGACCTCCTCTCTAGGAGCGGGATGGGCTATATGCCAACACGCGGGCCCAGTGCGGATTGGTAGATGTCACAATCTTCAAATTTTCGGTTCTAAGATATACCGGTTTCCTTGCGATGTTTACCTTCACCGTTTTGAGAGCAGTGGTGATGAAATAAATTACACAAAGTAATGCGCCTGTCTGGGTTCGAACCCACGACCAACTGTTCGTAAGTCGGAGCCGCCACCACTGGGCCACTACTGCTCACAAAACAATATACAATAACACCTTGTAAATATTATGGTGCAATAAATATTTTAAATATGATTTTTTTTTGTAATTATTGTCGCGCGTACATTTTAACATTGCGATATCTTCTGAAATATTTGTTTAAACTATATAGACTAAAAGTATATTAAATTTCCTTTCTAACAAACATATTTATATCGATATAGATTTATACCATATGGGTTAAATAAGCTTCGCAAAAAAATAATTCTATTTAACCTAACATTTCGATAGTAAAAAATGGTTACAGTGAGTCAATCTTAGTAGATAGATATATGCTGTTGCGGTCTTATTTGTAGAACTTTTAAAAAGGAACATTTCTTTCAGACATAATATTTGCATTACTGACACCATTTTCGCAGCGCACGCAACGGAAGCTCTCAATAAGGAATATCGTTTCCCGTTTTTGCAACATTTTTCATTTATGCTCCACTCCTATTGATCGTAGCGTGATGTTATAGAGCCTAAAGCCTTTCTGGATAAATGGACTATCTAACACAAAAAGATTTTTTCAATTGCAACCAGTAGATTCTGAGATCTTAGCGTTCAGACAAGCAAACAAACAAACAAAGTCTTCAGCTTTATAATATTTGTATAGATTTACGCAAACATGATTTAAACCACAAAGCGAAAATGAGATCAATCATTATTAGATTTGAAAATACCATTTGTATTCACAAATGTTTTTTGCTATCAAACGAAGTGCTAATCCATACAATACATAACAACACGAACTGTGGCGTAGCACATATTTCAAAAACATGCCAATCGCCACGTCACTCATATAGACTATCGCTACGGCGTAGCGCCTATGGGGCGTAGCACCGCTACGCTGAACACTCGTAATAATTTATTTCACAGCCCTAATAATTTATTCGACGTTTAACAGTGATAATAATTTATTGGGGACATATTCGGCGGTGATAACGGAAAAGAAACGGATATCAGAGGCCGTCAAACTGATTGATTGGATCGTTTTCTTGGGCTCGTAGCACTGATAGCGCCCCCGACCGAGGAACGGGTGGACGATGTTCTTGGTATTTTTTTCTAAGAAAATACAATCTTTTAGTAAAAGTTTTGAAAATACAATATTTAAGTTAAACTGTCATGGTCACTAACATTAAGTAGTTGCTAGAAATATCTCAGTCTCATAAAATTTATGACAAATTAGATTATTTTTGTTAACTGCCCTATTCAGTAAAATTAATGAACCAAAAGCTACAAACAAACATTTTGAACACTTTTTTTACGTCTGATGAGCAGACGCAAACCAGAGTGCAGCAATTAGGGTTTCTTCCTCCGACAAGCACACCGCACGAGAACACGAACTCTGTTCACGTCTCCGGGCGGTGCGCCCCTCGCGTGTCCCTTTTTGTCTGGTCTCTCGCACTTGGATCTTTCCGGCATGAGTATATCTACAGGCTGACCTCCAAGGATCATTGATAAACACAAGCCCCACCACGACGGCAACGTGGGGACACTCTGATGGGGAACATTTTGAACCTCAAAGTAAAACCCAGTTTCATCACAACCCAAAACATCACCTGAAAGAAATCAGCAAACAAACAAGGAAAGTGTAAAGAAATCTTCCACACATCTCTCATATGAACTTAGTACTTACCTTCAGGTAATTTAAAATTAATCCTAGACGTTAGTGCCGCGAGCATCGTAGGGTTAACTTCTCCGTACAATTGTTTTCTAAAAACTTTGCTGTTTGAGTGCAGGGTTGCAAGAGAGGGGTAGTTTTGATTCGCAGGAATTCAGTTTGGTATGAAGTGTTTTGTAGATGAGGTAAGTAGGACATGACGTGTGTGTGACTTTGTGGGTCGATGAAGAATGTTGTGCTAAACGTTTTGTCGTGTATTGAATTATATATATTTTTTGGTGAACTAGCATAAGCATATTCAACCTACGATGCTCCCACTGCTGGGACACTGGCCTCAAACAGGGAGTGGTTTGTAATCAACAAAGTACACCCCATGCTAATATGTTGTTACATTTTTTTCAACCACATGCGCGATGTACTGTGTGCACCGTGTAATCGCGCAGGCAAGACTGTGGTGAAGCTTGAGCGTGTGGTAGGCCCATAACACAAGAAATATTGCTTGTAAAACTAAAAAAATAACTTTTCAGTAATTCAGAAAGAAACACGACCAAGATTGTTCGTTTAAGCCTACTATCACATCCGCATCCTTTCGTAGGTCCTAGCAGCCCGCAGGCCGCGGGACCTTGCCTCCCTTACTCCTCCCCTCCCCTTGCGTCTCACCTCCTTGCCCACCCGCTGCAATGACTGCTATATTTCACGGCGACGCGTCGGATGGATCGACGCACCTGACGACCAATCACAAGCGCGTTTAAAAGAAAAACCTTCGTGAACACCGATTTAAAGAAATGATAGTCACGGTGTTAGAAGTTCAAGGTCATTTAACTCGTGTTTGTGGTATTTATGGCCATTTTCAGAAAGTTCTGACTGTCGTGGGAAATTTTCTATTTATTCATTTTCGATTGTAGTTTAATATATACCGAAATATTCATATACCTATCATTCAACTGTGATTGAAATTTAACACATTTTTTTTGTAATACTTTATTATTAAATACCCATTAATCGGCAAATATGAACCCGACAAACTTTAGCAACCAACTCGAGTAATAGACTAGTACAATCAATAGTAATACATTGTGTCATTTCACCTACAATACACCACAACACCACACAATTTTACACCTACAATATATTTCAGAAAATATGTAAACATACAAAATCAGACAAATATTAAATCAAGTAGGCCCGCTCCAGCCCATTTTGTGTCAAGGCCATTTTTAACCCCCGACGCAAAAAAGAGGGGTGTTATAAGTTTGATGTGTCTGTCTGTGTATATGTCTGTCTGTGGCTTCGTAGCTCCGAAACGAATGGAACTATTTCTAATTAGTTTTTTTTTTGTTTTGATGGTGATTTAATCGAGAGCGTTTTAGCTTTGTTTGATGGAAATCGGTTCAGCCGTTTAACAGTAATGAGGAATTAAAGTGGGAACAAACATTGAATATTGTGCTGATCTCAAAATACCCATTCGAAGATCGGTCTATCACAATCCAAATTTTTGAAAGAAAACTACCCTCTACTCTCTTCATAAAATGGAAACAATAATTTTTAAGTAATAACTTTTACTCGTGCGTGAAATAAAAATTAAATTTAAAATTTAATAAACCCCCGACACAAAAAAGAAGAAAAATCCCATAAAAAGTTACAAATAATTATTATTATTCGACAGGATTCCTCTTTTCAATAAATTTAATACTAATTAGGTTTTCATAAACAAAACTTTATCGCGTCGGGGGACCGCAGGGTTTTGTTTCCTTTTTTTAGGGTTCCGTACCTCAAAAGGAAAAAACTGAACCCTTATAGGATCACTCGTGTGTCTGTCTGTCTGTCTGTCCGTCTGTCACAGCCAATTTGCTCCGAATCTAATGGACCGATTAAGTTGGAATTTGGTACACATATGGATTTTTGTGACCCAAACATGTACGGCTAAAGTAAATAAATGAATTTTTATTAAGGGGGTCGCTTTTACGGGGCAAATAAGAAAATTAAAAAAAAAGTTTTGCAAACTGTACCATGTGACACATCAAATGAAAGGGTTTACTATGAGGGTCTCAAATATTTTTTTTAATAATTTTAAAATAAATAGTTTAAAGTTATTTAAGAAAATAGACGAAAATTGACCTTTCCCCCCCCCTTATCTCCGAAACTACTGAGCCTAAAATTTTGAAAAAAAATACAGAAAATAGTTCTATACCTGTAGATTACAGGATAACCTATAAGAAGTCTATGGTCTAAAAATTACATGGTGAATTTATATATATAAAATTCAAAGTCCTGACTGACTCAATGACTGATATGACTGAACGCACATCCCTAACCGCTGGACCTTTTTTAGTTACCACAAACAAATTTGGGTCAGATTTAAAAAAACATGGTAGATATAATTATTATATTCATCGTACGGAACCCTCTTCACGCGAGTTCAACTCGCACTTGACCGGTTTTTTTTTTTAATTAGGAAGCGGTCCCCTGTCGCGATAAAGTTTTATTTTTAATTTAATTTTGTAAAATAGTTATTATGGTCACATATGGATTTGTCTGTCAGATAGATTTCCAAAAAAATAATGGATACATCATTTTTGTTTTTTTCACGTAAACAAAAGATGAAGACGATACAGTGCTTCGAAAAGTCGTGTCAAGTCGTGTGACGTCACAGATTACTAAGTTTTTTACTCAAAAGCACTCGTGATCTTTGACACGTTTCACACCCTCAATTTTTATTAATTTAATAAAACAAAAAACACGTATCCAATATTTTTCGATAATCTAACAGACGAACTACTATTTTTCCGAACTATTATAAAATCTCAGCGAAAATTGACGTACACGGTGTGAGACAAGAAGTGATACTTGCAAAATCAGCTCGATATGCATGCTCCAGCTTCCAGCAGTTTTGCTTTAGGTAATAAAATCACTTTTGTGCCGACAAAATAACCATTCATTGTCTGTTCAAAACTTGATCATGACATTAACATACAAATTCAGTCGTATTCAGTGGCACAACAGCGCGTTCGCGGCATAGTAATGTTCAGCCATTGTTCCGGACGGCACAGTCCGCGTAATTGGCGCCAATATACGAGATTGTTCCCCAGTAATTTAATTATTTGTTTTGGAAGTGGGGAGTTCGTCCTCCGACGAGACGAGAGAGGAGGCTATATGGCCCTCTGATAGACGGATTTGTTCGTTATTACACGATGCTGGGACGGTTTGATTAGCAGAGGCAATTTTCTGGTGCTTTCGTTTAGGGCTGCTGACTTGCTACTGTTATCGGCGAAGTTGGCGTATGAACCTTTCGCGAACCCATTTTAATAAAGAGTCTACAGGACTTATTCATAAAAAGCTTCGTAAATTAGCTTTTAAATAAATCTGTGTTACAAAAAATACCAAACTTTTGAAAACTAATTTAAGATTACCGACCTACTTTCATGTTCCTGAACAACTGTCAGTCATAGATATGACTTTACGTTTTTCTTGGTTCGGTTCTTTTAACATGATTCCGCCAGTATATCCTCAACTCATCCTACCCGAGTCGCGGGAAGAGTGACGACGCACACATTTAGTACAAATGTGGATAGAGGGGGGTACTGTGCGGTACGGCGGGGGGGGAAGCTACAGAGACTAATGTATGACGATTATTTAGGACGCCGCCCCTTCTTTATGGAGCAATAGTTTTTAAAAGCGGAGGGAAAATGGGTAAATATCGTTGGATGTAGTGTAATTGTACATCTTTGTTTTTTTTTTTAAATAATAATAGCTTATATTTTGCTTAACGCTATCACTAACATATAATCACTAACACTTAATCTTATAATTGCTTAACAGCTTTGCTTTCAATACGGCAAAGTTAATACGACACTTACTTCACGTTGTCTTGGAACTACCGAAAAATTGAGATCTCCTTTCCAAAATCCAATACTTCCATTACTCCTTTTCACTTCGAACTATGAAGTAATTCTATTTCTGCGAAACAATTACGTCAAATAGAAATTGGTTTCAAATAAATGTATTTCTTATATTATTTGTTATATTTGTTTCATCTCGTTGTATTTATTGAAGTGTGAAGTAAACTCGTGAGCAACGCGCCAGCATGCTTGTTGGTAGTTTCAGCAAAACTTTCACTCGAAAAATATTTGCAATGAAATTCAAGAAAGTGCTATAAGTCTCACTAACTAGTTACTTGTTTTTATTTATTTCTGTGAGTTGAAACTGCTCGGCGCCAACTTATGGAATAAAATATTTATTATTTCGAACTGTTTCCAACTTTAATTTGAATGGTTTGGTTTTGTAGGCAATTTGATGTTTCTTAGAAAATAGGTCTAGGTTTTATAAGTACCTGAATTTCATTTGCATGTTTGATGTGTAACTTTGATTATAACTGATTATCTAATATATTTAGGTCAAGCTATTCACGTATAGCTCGATGCTTACTTGAAAATACGAGCCTTCTACTTAAAAAGAAACCGGTACAAAAATGTTGACGATGTAGTCAAGTTTAAAGAAAACTCTCCTTTGAAGATGCTTTTGTCAGCAAAAAAAAAACCGCTTACCGCTGATCTTTTCAGTGAGGTACGAGCTCCTTGAAATGAAATTCTTTTTCTTTCAATAAATCAGTGCTCAAACACGGTTGGAATCTATTTATAACACTGGAACAGAGGTATTTTATTTATGTTATGGAATGTGGTATTCGTTTAGACAACTTGTGACAGTATGTAAACCGCAAACTGCGTCTTCCATTTAGTACAAATGTGAGTCGGCAATTCTCGACGATCGTCGGTCACAGCACGATGCACGTGGCCTCAATTGAATTAGGGACGTCACCATCGCCTCACTTCGACTATCTTGGTACTTGATTTATTGTGTAAGGTTTCTCTTATTAGGTTCAGAAATCAAAATTATAGCTTTCTAGTCATAGACATATTTTTCCCATGACCCAGTGCCTCGGTCGAATTTTAAATCGTCTTAATTAATATTGATCATGATCACGATCGCGGCAGTGCACGACGTGAGGTCGCCAAGTGGATGTGAGACGAAACTGTACTGTGACTCACCTTCAAATGCATGCAAGTGAAGATTACCCAGGCACCACGCAGGATAAACAGTCTCATCATCATTCTCGGTGGTAGTGTACGGACTCTCCTATCTAGATAATTAAGTCCATTTGAGTATGCCGAATGAATATATTAAAGTGAGCATTACTGAACCTTTGAAGGTGCGCACCTCAATATAATTAAAACAGCCTAGTTTAAGTTTTGTATGTTTTTAAACACAGTTTACCACCACGACAATATATCATACAGGATCAAGTAGATCTAAACCCACTTTATGGACAACAACTCCGCCGTACATTAGTGTCGTATAACGTCGCGCAGTAGTTACCCGGGGTAGGCAGGCAGGCAGCTAATCAACTCGCGCTGATAACGCCAACCCCGCTCACGACCTACGTCACACCACTGGTACTCGCTTGTTTTTATTTCATTTTGCTTTATAATGTACTTACCAACTGCCTGATTCGACTGCTGAGCAAAGTGTGGGCGAATTAATTGCAAAATTAAGTTCTAGCTAGATGTATGTATTCACCACTGGATCATCAATGAGAAGTAAAGAGTAAATAAATTATGACCATAACTGCTCAAATCGTGGATCCGCACTTTTGTTGAGAATTTCTAATGGAAATCGAACCTATAATTTCATGGGCAACAGTAGGCCATGTGCCCACTAGCCCAACAGTAGGCCATGTGCCCACTAGCCCAACAGTAGGTGATGTGCCCACTAGCCCAACAGTAGGCCATGTGCCCACTAGCCCAACAGTAGACCATGTGCCCACTAGTCCAACAGTAGGCCATGTGCCCACTAGCCCAACAGTAGGCCATGTGCCCACTAGCCCAACAGTAGGTGATGTGCCCACTAGTCCAACAGTAGGCCATGTGCCCACTAGCCCAACAGTAGGCCATGTGCCCACTAGCCCAACAGTAGGTGATGTGCCCACTAACCCAACAGTAGGCCATGTGCCCACTAGCCCAACAATAGGCCATGTGCCCACTAGCCCAACGAGACTGCAAATGAGTTATTTATCTCATCGGTAGACCAGATGGTACCCATTCACGAATATGACGCATGAATCGGCATTACATAGCTCAACCATATGGCGGTGAGCTCAACGACTCGATGCACCACTAACCATTAACAGGATACGGATAGGTCCGGGGGCCCGTTTTCCCAGAGACCGTGGGTTACGCCACTCTGCAGGTTGATACGGAAAAACCTTATTAATTTAAAATAAACCTATGGAGTACATTTTATTGGATGAATGTTTATGGTACTTAGTGTATTTGCCTCACTTATTTACTTACTTTCCTCATCGTTCACAAAGTATATTTTATTTGCGCCCACATATTTATTTGAGCAATGTCGAGCAATTTTCTAACCTTTAAGTAATATTAATATTAAAGTTGTCTGTCGTAAGTCGTATGTGCATACGTATCGTATTCTTGTATTGGTACAAACTGGGCCGCGTCAGTCGAACTCTACTCACCCTGTTTATGATCATAGGTATAATCTTGATCATCATTATCCAAAAAATGTTAATACTAAACCATTATGTTACTAATTACCTTCGTTACTTGTATCGCTCGGCGTGTAGGTAACCACACTTTACGCCGGTATCCGGAACAAAACCAACAAAATTAATTAAAAACCTGCATTTATACAACTTTTCCAATATTCATCAAAATTATTTGCTTATTACAAACAAAGTGTGCAACTTTTGTAATCAAATGAAACTTTTGTAATTAATATCTTAAGATCTACGAACTGTCTTCAGATAATTGTTGAAATTTTTGTGTTCCGTGATGTGAATAAAACAGTTCTTTTAACTGGTGTTTTTGATAGCTTTAAAGGAATCGGGGTCAGCGTGAGACGATGGAAAATACGATAAAGTATAAACAATATTGTGTGCGAACCGGTGCCGCGGTGCGGACTGCGAGCTTTGTGTTTATTACGCAGATATATTCACACAAAGAAGACAAAACAAAAACAATTTGTATTACGTGAACAAAAATGTAATACTGTGGCGAGCATGAGCGCGTCCTTCATAACTACGTTTGTGCCCGTAGTCCGTAGCCCGTAGCCCGTAGGTCGTAGGTACGTACATGAGGTAAAACATCGGACCTTTTTTGTCTTTTCACTTGTAAAAATATGTAAATAGTGTTAAAATGTTTCAGCTAAGCTCGGCTGACACGCAATGTTTTGTTTTGTTTACAACTCAAATTATTATTCATTGGTAGCAGGCAATTCAAATTATGTATATTGTCAGTAACTATTAGGTACCTAATCTGTGCTAGAGTTGTTTTGAACTTAATTAATATAAACAAACTGTTTTATTTAAAATTATTCGTATATTTTAGTAAAGTTAGTATTTAGGGCAGACTAACAAAGATAACAAAGGATAACAAAGTTACTTACCCAATTTTGGTAGGAAAACGTTTTCAGTGGAACATCATTTCGTTTTTGTACGAAATGATGTCACACAAATCCACCGAAAGGCATAAAAGGCAAGGTGACGAATGTGAGCAGCCCAATTTCTTTCAAACAACCCAAACTGACCGCAAAAAGTCCGTTCAAACTCGTCCCGTACCTTTAATACCACATTTTTTACCCCGAAGGTATCTGTGATCGATCGCAACTACCGACACAGCGTCGTTCCCGGGTTCAATCCTGTCAAATTGATATTTTCTCCTTTCGCTCCCAGCTCTAATTTCCTCGGATCCACTTAACACGTTGATTTGACGTTTAATTAGGATCTGTGCGATCTAAATAATTCTCGCATTTCTATCTACACAGAGCGTTGATAATGCTGACCAAGAAACGAAACGATAACTTTTCTAACAATCTTAGACGACGTACATTGAAGGTTTCCTTCCCATAATATTCTCGGTTTCTCTTGTCTAGAGAGCATTGTCAAGGTAAAGAAACGACAGAGGTCGTTACGTAGTGTTTTCTTGGTGCTGGTAAAGAAATCGGATTCCTTTGTGTAACGTGGGGCTATCGGTGAGCATTGTGCGGTCCGCATCGCGACCTGTTTGATACACAGCGGATACGCTGCTGCTCCTTTGTCAATGTCGCTAGGGCCATAGCATATCATGTATTTGTGATACATTGCTTGTGAAAAATTGAAGTTGAAAATTGAAGTGTGTTTGTAATTCCAAAATAACAGTTTATTGCTAAATGCCTAGTATGCATTGTTCTTTTAACAAAAAGTTTACGGTCTGTCTGTTTATTATGGCTAATCTCCGAAACGGCTAAACCGATTTTGATAGGAGGTTTACTGAGAGCTGATTCCACATAAAAGGAGTAACTTAGGCTTATTGTTATTGAAAATATTATAAATATATAAAATATTATACTTACATTTATTTTAGAAAAAGCTCGTGCATAAAAATGAAAACCCGTGAAACTGTTGACAAAGTCCGTAAAAGGAAAGTAATATTTTTATTATTACTTCACGCGGAAGAATTTTGAATAGCTAGTAAAGTATAAAATTAGGGGATTCATTTTTGGGCATTTCAGGAGTGCTGTTCTGTTTTGTAACTTATTGTTCTATACAGACCAGAGAAAACATTTTAAATCAAATGCCAAACATTTGACGTCAATACAACGTCCGTTTGATTCAATATTTAAAATAACTTCAGTCGTTAAGAACAAAATCCCGGAAATATAAACCAAAGTTCAATCACAAAGCGTTCTGCACAAAGCATCTATACTCCATAACGGTTTTCATTCGTATTTCCATGTAATTGTTGATAATTCCCTCGCGGCGTTATAATATTATCTGAACTGCAAATATTCCATTACGCAGACAAAAGGAGAGCCTCCAGACTTGGTTTACTTTGATATTTTAAATGATTGTTTTCTTCAAAACTTTGCCTGTCCGACAGACTAGTTAATGATCAAGGAATGGAATATATTTCTTTATGAACCAGTTTTGTTGCGGTCGTTTCTTTTGATTTAAACGTGGTTTATCATATTGACAATTTCTGTATTCTGTACAACAAGCTCGCCCGTATCACCCCCCCCATAACTGGGTACTCAATTATTATTACTGTAGACTTTATCATTGTACTATTACTGAAAAGTATCATAACAGTTTCTAATTCACTACTGAACCGTAAGTACCTGTAGTGGTACATCATTGGGATAGTTATAATTACTACACTTCCTTACTCATTACACCGTAATATTTCAATACCAAACTCATACCGCTTTCAGTCGAGCGACTTGTCAACTAAACAGTTGAGTGGACTGTCCACACAACCACTATAAATTGGTCGAATGTTTAAAACCGTTGTGCTGAGTTATGTGACCGTTCCAATGCTCCCGAGTCCTCCCGAATGGCTGCAACGCCACAAGGTGCCTCATCTCGACACAACTCTTATTTTTTTCTTACATTTTGAATTCTTGCGGGAGAGTAGCTTAATTTATCCTGTACAGAAATACATTAAGTCTGATTTAGAACTTAATTGAGTACTTGGACTAGAACTAAGATGTGCCCGAAATTTGTTCTAGGTTGATATTGATCGCCGGTCAGTGCGGAGCTACACCTACACACATATTCAAGATACCTTTCTATAGCTAGACAGAATCTCTCTCATCTTAAATAATTATTTGTCGGATGAGCATGAGAAGGTTCAGTTAACATAAAAATACAAAGTTACATTTTAAACTTAAACTGTTTACAACATTTCTTCCCAACCACAGTTTTCACCGAAACCATCCTAAATCGTAATGGCGATCCCAATAAAGGCTAGTTGCACTATAAAAATGAAACTGCCGTAGAATCTGTGGCCGTAGCTTACGGCTTACCATCGTTTAGAGTGAAAGGACAATAACAGCGCGGTGCAACCGGCGGAATAACATCTCAACTGCGAAGACCCGGCAAGACTGAACAAGCTGTTGAGAACTAAATTATAATAACTTCACGGCGGAAATGTCTGCTGACGGAAAATTGGTTTTGAATTAATCTGATTCAGCTGTAGAGGCAGCAGCATGGTGCGTATGATCCAAATCAGAGTATATCACGATGGGCTGAGCACTCATAATATGCTTGATGACACAACTGGCATTGTATCTACGTTATAGAACTAACGTGTTTGACTTACTCTGATTTTGTTATTAGGGTTTATTGATACCATGCTCAACAAATACTTGCATTTATGAGAAATTAGCCACCAGCTGCACAGACAGAAGAGACCGCGCAGAAGGTTATGGGGAAATCATCAAATAACCCCTTTCGCTCTTGGGCAGAGCGAAAGGGAGTATCAGACTTCTACTGACTAAAAACCACCCATGTTCTTTGTTAGCCCCTTTATGTCAAGGCCGCGGTATCTCTTACAACATCCCGCAGCCACGACGGGCGTCGGCCCTTGCGGGCCCCTCCCATGTTGCTGATATCTCTTTGAAGCGCGCGTGGAACACGAACGCGCCGTCGACACGGCCTGTCGTCGTCATAAGACGGACGGACCGCGATCTAGTCCATTACTCACCATCCACAGGCCCACGTCTACGGTGGCCGGATGCCGTCACGTGGCCCCCGACGCCCGGTGCGTCTCCCGCGGCGGCTAGGACGAGAGGTTCTCTCCTTCTCACGTTCCGCCAACTCCTTCGCTAGCATCACTGCTTCGCAGAAGGAGGTGACAGCGTCCAATTCTTCATCGCCCCAGACCATGGCTTGCACCAGAGCCGGACACGAGAGGTCGCTGCCACTGATCGCCGATACGCGAACACGGCGGGCCTTCACCCAAGCGGGGCAGACCTCCACGGTGTGCTCCACCGTATCCTCCGGCCGAGCAATGGTGACATCCGGGCGTTTCCTCCCGCCTGATTCAGTGCAGGTACCTCCCGACACAACCGTGTCCGGTGAGGACCTGCATCAAGCGCGGGCGCCGTGGCGCCTCTCAAGCCAGTCTTCAAAAAGGGGACTTACCGCCACTATAGTGGCGTGCCCTGCGCGGGGTTGCGAAAGTCGCTCTCTTCATGTCGCCATGAGATCACCGTCCGCTGAGCGGCACTTTGCCGCGGCAATGAAGTGATCCCCCGGTGTAGCGCCTCCACGCGTCATTTATGCAGGCGCGCGAGATCGCACGGTAGCGCATTCCTACATCCATGGAAGCCCATGGCCTCCAACTTAGAAGTAGAAACAGGTACTTATCAGGGTGACTTGTTGCTTATCGATTTCGATTATAAATTTACAACAGTCTTTACTAATAATTGGCAACAAGTTTTCACAGATGTGAGTTAAAATAAAATTCTGCTAAAAAATCGTTTCAGCAGTCGAGTTAAAATCCGAATATAAATGAAATAAAGAGCGGTCTGAAATTCTCACGTATTCGTGTATTAAGTGAGCGGATGAAATAATAGCTCATTTGTCAGGCGCAGATGAAGGGTTCAGCCGTTCAGGGGAAACTGCGAACGTTCATATTTAATGCACACCTTTTTCAGATGTCACTCTTTTCAGTTACATCGGAATATAAATTGTGAATTCAGGCGACATGTTACCGATTTGATACCCTATTAAATAAAGATTTGGTACTTGTTTTTTATTGGTACCGTAAGTGGCGATTAAATTTGTAGTAGAAGGATTATTTTAGACCCAAATATAAAACAGTATAGAGGAATCAGCCTATGACGTTCCCACTGCTGGGACACAGACCGATAGAAAGAACCCTTTCTTACAGAGAGAAGGCCACAATATACCAGGTGGTTCAGAGCGTATTTGTAAAAAAATAGTTTTGTGACTTAAAAACTTCTTACAAGTACTAATTTCATTTATAGCGTGAATTAAGTAGTAGCGTATTATTTTCTTCATACGTTACATTTGGGGTAGGCCACAAAACAGATATTTCAATATAACTAGCAGTAATTAGGCAGTGTGTCCACTGTACGTACGAAGGGTGGTCGTCCGGCGCCACCCCGCAATGCGACACTCGCTTTATTGTACGGCCGCCGGTCGCACTTGCTGTAAGGGGTAGACAGCCCTCCTGGTGGGTTAAACCATACCATTTTCACCACACCAGGGCCCCGAGTCTGCTATTCAATAGTGTCAGAATGATCTTTCACTGATCTCATAATTGTTGATTTTGACAAGTTTGGTGTTGTCAAAATCAACAATTATGAGATCAATGATAGACCATTCTGACACTATTGAATAGCCGACTCGGGGCCCTGGTTACTCCACTAATAACTGAATGTATAGCAGAAAAATGAATGCTCTGCAAAATAACCAATTGATTAACTAAACATGTCCTAAAAAAAAAACTAAAACAAGATGACCTTTTTTAAAATGTGATTCGTAAATCGGAAAAATACGAATTATTTATAAAAAATACTAACTTGCACTCTAAATTGCAGTAGATAAGTAAGTAAGTATCCCAAATTGTTTAGGTTAGGTTAGGTTTTTTTTTTACCGTGAGTTCATTTCCGCATACATGTAAATATTTTTTTTTGGTTAGGTTAGCTTGTTATTAGTTCAGTAAAACAGTTCTGTAAATACCATTAAACAGTATTTTTGTTTAATTTAATGTGCATAATTTGTGTGCAAGTCAGTATTTATGGTTTAACTTTGAAATTCTTTTTTCGATAAAAGGGAATATTCAGATATCAATTTAAATACATGCCCAACTATGAAAGGTTTGATGTGTTACAGTATGGCACTGATCATTCACACAAAAATAAAAACGCATCTAGTTTGGAGGGAGCTCCCGCTTGTCACATAGAAATACGTATTTTTTTAATTTATGATGGTTTAGATGCTTTACCCACCTATTAACTGAAATAAAACTAAAGAAAGTTATAAATTCGAGCTAATTTTTTCTTAATTCCAGAAACCACCATACAATGATGAAATAAGAAAATATGTTTTTAGATATTTTTTTTTGTTCTGATTGATTCATTGTTACTTGTTTTAACATTCTCAAATGTGAATTCTGATCTCCTGGACAGTCCAGACATCTGAGCATATATAAATTCAGTTAAGGAGTTTCAAAGTCATCTCTAGTACCATATGTAGTAGTCTGTGTCTATACATTTCGAGTTTGGAAGTGATTCCTAAAGGCACAGGTAGTCCATATGAGGCCTTAGGAGGTGTGGCCAGAGTAAAAATAAGATTACTAGCTCATAGGCCTAACACAGGTATGATCATGTGGTTCGGTTAATTCCTGCTCTTGATTCAGCCTCGACTCGTTTGTTTTTATGTAATGGCGGCTAATACGCACTTCTATTGTTTTCCTTCATTCGTAAGTGCGACATTAGCTTGTTTTTCTGGTTTTGTGATGGCGAAGGATTTTTATTGGAACTGTCAGAAGATAATTTAAAACATTACTCCCCTTCTAGAGTAGTGGGGTGGAATCAGGTTCAAGTGGTTTTTCGATGATTTTAGATGAGGTTCCAGTTTAGTGAATTTTAAATACAAAACAAAGCTTAGAACTGGTTTAAAAAAAAAATTTAAGCCGTAGCGAGACCAACTTGGTTTCCAGCTAAATGGAAATAAAAGACCACCAACCTCTGTAAGTAGAACTATCAACAGTAACATTGACTGACTACCCCAAACTGTCGTGGATGTGTCGTTCTTATCCACAATTTTTGGCGAGCAGTAAATAAAGCCGGCAGGCAAGTGATCTGAACAGATAGCACCGGTACTGAGCACAGCTAGCTGTACTAAACACGCGATAGCTTGGCAACTTGCCACCGCACTCGCTCGCTCACTGGCTTGGCGGCGCACGGTAGCATGGTGGGACACTGTGTCACTGCCCTTTTTAGTGCACTGGACCAAGTGCTGGACAAAAATGCGGGTCAAGTGTAGATCTTGTCTTTTATTATTATTGGAAGTTTTTTTAGATGGGCAGCTGTTCAAGTGAAGGTCACTAAAGGATACTTCTGGTTATGTTCAGTTCAAGATCACTCAAGTTCTGATGGTGTTTTAGATTCGTCAAATAATATATGGTACGGTATTTTAAGCATCTTGACAATATGAATAACAGCACTCTAGTACTTCCAAAAGATATCAACAGAGGAACATAGTAACCTCTAATAATCAACATAGTCCACCAAACTCCTTCCCAAGAGAGCGATGGCTGACCAAGCTGTAATTAATACATTAGATAGAGAGACATTACCCACAGCAATAAAACAAAGTAAAGAATGTGAAATTAGAGTGCAATGCCGGCTGTAATAGCTTTGCAATCAGCCGCCGCGCCCGCCGCAATCAATCAGCCTGCCACACTGCCGACCCCACTGAGTGGGACGGCGTTATCTCTGCAAAGATAAACTTTTATATTTTGAATTAAACGTCACGGTATGAAGGATTTTTATAAAGGTTATGTTAGGTAGGGTTAGGATAGGTTAGGGTAGGGAAGGTGGTTATTTTAGGTTATCGTTGTTTTTTCTAACATTACTAAATAATTCTTGAAATTAAAGGTTTTTCCAATAATTTTAATAAGCGAGGTGTAGTTTGATAATGAAGTTTTAGGGCGAGTTTAAATCATTATACATCACAAGTTATTAAAAATATTATTCAGTATTATTTATATTAAATACGGCTTTTCAGGTAAAGGATAAATATTGATAACGAGCTGTAGATACTGATGTCATGGCATATTATTAGAGATGTTATTAATAATAACTAGGAAATTGTATTCGACGAAAATTATAACGGGCACTCTGTTATGCAAAAAATAAATAGTAACAATATAAAGGGTGTAAAAGTACCCTTAACGCAAACGAAAAGCATTTGTTCTCCCCACCACTGCGATCATTTTTTGGTTCTAGACCACACCTGGGAACCCCCTAGTTACGGAGATATTGGGGGTCAAAGTTACAAATTTTGCACAGATGTTTTTGTAAATACTAGTTTTTCAGGTTATAACTTTGCTTAAATTATCTCCATGATCCGTTTACTATTCAAAGCATATACTAGCACAATGTTTTAAGAGTGCTACATTGAGTTTTACCGAAAAATGTGATTTATAACCCCAAAAAAAAAGTCGTTTCCCAGCAAATTTTTTTGCGTAAGTGTACTTAATTTGATGTACAGAATGCTTGGTTGACGTTTGTGTGAAGTGTTGATTTACACCCTGTATACATTCTCACGAAAAGCATTAGGTAGGTGTACGAGTCAAGCATCGTACATGCCACGCGCGCATTGCATACATCAGCACTTTTCCGTCACCTTGCACAAGTTATAGTTTAAGGCGACAGTACACAATCAGCGATCATACACAGCGGTACTCATTCACACATTATAGCATTAGTTACGTGGTAGTTAAATATATTCAATAAACAGTCATCTTTGGCTATCCATGACTTTCATTCAAGCTAACAGTCAAGGTGTGTGCGACCCATTCAGCAGCGCGTACATCTTTATGGTCCTTCGAACCTCAGCAGAGTGCTTAGCGTGGTATATCCCAGGTACGTTAGCAAATCGGTGTTATTGGCCTCCCACAAGCGGGTCTCACCAGTAACATTGAGACGTTGCACATAACGTACAGGAGGTTGAGCCACCCTGAGTGTCTGTTATTAACAAACCAGCAGAGAAGACGTCTACTGCTACAACATCTTTGGTGAATTTTACCGTTCCAGTAATCTTCCGATCATGGAGTCAGTTATTCAAACTCAATATCAAGTCATGGAGGCAATGCAGAAACTTCTGATCAACTTCAAGAAAGAAGGAGTAAGCCGCAAGACTCCCGACAGTGTGCAGAGAAAAATAGACATTCTCGACAAGTATTGGGCTGAATTTCAAAATAACCACGAGAAAATTAGTGAGCGTGAAGATTCATCACATCAATACTTTGTGCAAGAGTCCTATGAACAGACAAAACAATTTTACAGAAGCACTAGGGAATTCTTAATCAAGCATTTAACTCAAGAACAAAAACCTGCGTCACCCGTATTAAAGGCTTTAATTTTGAGCTCGCACCGTCAGCCTCACAGTCGGCGGAGCCAAGACCCCTTCAAGAGCAAGGTAACCAAGCAACCCTATCAATAAAGGTGCCTGAGGTAGCAGAGATCGCGGGTAACAGCAAAACAGGCGAAATGCTCCGCAAACAAAGGAGCAATATCAAAGCCTTCCAAAGAACCGCATCAAACATCAACGTGGACCTCCTCAAAGAAAATTGGCAGTTTGAAGACGCCTTAAAGGTGTTAGAAACCAGGTGGAAAGCAGTTGATTCACTTTACTGGGAACTCAACAGTTTGCCTAACGAAGCCAATGTGCAATACGAGATGTCCTACAACACGTGCAAACTCGTTTACAACGAAATGAAGGCAACCATCAACTCCAAGATGTGGTCAGTTACTTACCGAGAGAAGTCGACTCCGAAGATCGAAATTCCAGTCTTTAGTGGTAGCTATGAAAACTGGACAGCATTCAAAGATTTATTTGTTGAGACCATCCACTCTAGTCCTATGTATATGTACGAGTCATGCATCGTACAGTAGGTACTATTTAGTTGTTATAAATGGCATCTCTGAGTTATTGGGTTATTAGCAAACAAAACAATAATAATTGTGTTTGTCTAGCCTTTTACAACAACGTTAGCTGGCTATCAGTTTAAACGCAGTTAAATATCAGTATTTAACATGAAGCGACTGCCTGTCTGACCTGAACAGTTTTACAGTTACTTGGTTAAATTATACCCCTTTTAATGTTAATTATAGCCGTCACAATATCAAAGGTCTCTGAATGACAGCAGAAACAGTAAGTCACAATGTACCTACCGTATTATTTTTAAACTGATTCGTAACATCTAAAAAAATAATCTTTTGGAATATATTAATGAATTGGCGTGTAAAAGTAAATTAAGCCAAGCTTCATGTGTGTGTATCTCATCAATCAGCTAATCAGACAGGGAGTAGAGATCAAGGTCAATGCGGGGGCAGGCGTCAAAGGTGAAGTGATGTGACCTCGGCAGGGTTATCGGGGTTTCAGGAAACTGAGGACTAGTTTGGCACTAGTTCCAAGTGTCGGAAACTAGTTTGGCACTAACTCACATAAAAAATTAGAACTAGTTCGACACAGTACTTTCACAAGTTATTATGCCTTGTGTCTGTGACTGTAGCTTTAGAGTGCAATGCGTCGTTCCGGGGGTTACCGGGGGTTGCGCGGCGCCGGATGTTTACGGCGGCGAGTGCTGCGGGTGCGGGGGCGTGCGGCGGCGTGTGCCGTGGCGGCGGGTGCGCGGGGCTCCGGGTTGCGGGGCGGCGGTTGCGCGTTGCGGCGTGCATTCCTTGTTCCGTGTTCGTTGTAGCGGTGTGCGTCGCTGCGTGCTTTCGTGCTCGCGGTGCTCGTTGTTGCTGGCATTCGGCGGCGTGTGATTCGGCGTGGTGGCTTTTGGAATGACGTATTGCACTCGTAGATTTGTTTTTATGAATTGTTCTTCTGACATTCAAAAGTGCCTATAAAGGTTTAATTGAAATAAATGCTTTGAGTTTGAGTTTGACCTATAGTTGAATACTAGCTTGATACTAGTTCCACAAGCCGTTTACTAGAGCGATACTCGTTTTACTAGTCGGACCTTAGCTTAGCACGAGTTTCTAGTCACACAATAGTTGGACACTAGTACGTCACTACTTCGGAAGTTTCACTTGGAATTCACGATCCTTTTCGCTGGGTTCGTACTGTTCTTCCTGATACTGTTATTGTTAGCCTGCATCATCCCACAGCTGGGCAAAGGCCTCTCTCCATGACTTCCAGTTGTTTCAATGTAATTTTTTTAAAATGTAAGGACTATGTGGACCACTGGTCGTTTGTCTTGTCCGCCATCTTCTACGAGGTCTGCTGCGATGCCTTCTGACTGTGCCAGGGCTCCAGAAAGTGGCTATTGTAGTTGGTCTACAGCTTATTGGGCATGTGGTAGACGTGCCCAGTCCAGTATCACTTAAGCTCAAAAAAAATCGTCAACTAGTTGTCGTTTAATAATAAAGTGTTGAAAGAGCTGTTATCCATAATTGACACGCTTGCTGACAGATCGGATGCTATGAAACTGTGAGCAACGACCGTGGTGACAAATGGAAGTGAAGAGTGAAGGGATTACAAGTGACGATCGGCCATCAAGTAAATATGCGGCCTTATTTAACTGTACGGTTGGATACTAGATAATTTATTAAATAAAAATATAATAGTGTTATTGGGTATTCTACCAAGAATGGTGAGTGTTTCTGAGCAGTCGATTGAGCTAAGTTTATATAAGTCTACAAATATGGCAAAATGTGAGGTGCATGAGGTTATTTATGTTTTATGAAATAACCCTGACAAAATTTTCTATTTTACTATCAGCTCTTCCATTCTCGGTTTCATTTGACCAAAATTAGATCGCTTGCAGTTGCATCTGTCATCCATCCTATAGCAGTCACATTATATTTGTAACGGTGTGAGTGAACCGCTCTGGGATGGACAGTTACCGGGAACGGGTATTAATACCAGCTGGTAGTCGGAACCGATCGATTGCTGCGGCACCACTCATCTCAACCTATTACAGTATTATACGTAGTATCTAATGCTGTGTAATGCTAAGTTTGTTTTCGTAGAAACTACTTGAATTAAGTTAGAATGAACTCTCTACTGTCTGTAATACATTGCATGATTGATCACAACTATCTGTTTCATCATATAAATCGTAGCAATAATAAAAATATGTGTACCGATAAGGTTAATATCAACAACACTTATTTCTATTTCAGTCCTCATAATTAATAAAAAAATGTATCATTAAAAGAACAACAGAAATGTTCTCACACTCATTATCATGCTAGTTGACATTCACTCCAGAATATCCCGGATTCATAAATATATAATAACGATCAATATACAAGTCGTCTCGCAGATTGATAGTGGTTTCAATGTAGTCGGACGCATAAACATACCCGCGGGTAACGGCGTCATATCCCGCGATAGGTTGCGTATATACGGGCCGGTGACGCACAACACTAGTTTTGGATATTGTTGCGAATTAACTTAACGTTTACTTTAATAATATGTTAGAAAATTACTTATCAGGGAAATGCAGGCTGTCCATGTTTAAAATTTGGTGGTAGCAAAAGCAGAGAATGATCATAAGTAACTTTCAAGTCGAAAGTAAGAAACCCATTTAAAGACTAAGAAAAGCGAAATTCTGAGAGTATTTTATACTATTATACGTGTCTCCAAATCCCAGACCCAATCCTTCACTCGAAGCAAAACAAAGCAATACATAGCACAACACTCCAAAATATATGTCACTCAAAAAATATAACTAAGAATACCAAGATAAAGTCGTGAGTTGTCATGAAGTGGAAAGCTAATTAGGATCAATCTCACGAAGTAGAATAACCGAGAGTTCCGCGGAACTACTTCACCTTGTTAGCAGAATAAATAAGATTTTCCGCTGAACAGATTCCACCCAAGTTTTTCTATTTAGGCGGGTCACATGTCACTGTGACAGACGTTTCAGTATCTGTAGCGAGCCTCATAGGAATACAGCTTTTCAAGAAAAAACTTTTTCTCATTAACTTTAGTGGTACCTTTTTTTAGTTTGTCAAGTGAGCAACTTTGCGCACCGTAGTTTAGGACGGACAGCATGCGCATAGTCAAACTCAAAGCATTTATTTCAATTAGACCTTTATTGGCTCTTTTGAATGCCAGAAAACAAAGAGAGTGAAGCTGCACTTGTGAAAATACTGTATTTATATTGTAGAATAGTTGATGCCCGCGACTTCGTTCACGTGGAAATTTTGTTGTGTGTGACCGAGTAGTCCTAAGCGCAACTACTTAGCATGTGGTCCAGGGTTTGATTACCGATACGAGCTTGAAGGTTTTCTCAGAAGTGGCCACGGAGTCTGGTTTTTGTGCCCAGTTGATAGCAATAGCCAATATTACATCTATAAACGTAAAGCGTCCCCTGTTACATGGTGCTTCAACATTACTTACCCACACGTTCTTTGGACAGCACTGCCCTCACCAACAACCACTCTTCATTATTTTTATTAACCTCAAAATTAGGAAACACGAGCATAATAAGTTCATCCTCTGTTGGCACTGGATGGGATCACGATACAGGTGTCTTTGCATAGCTTATTTGCAAAGACACCTGCTTCGTGGTCGTCTTATAGTTGAACGTGCATGTTGCACGTAAGATGGATTTTTGACCCTGGACTACAGTGATGGGGACACCTTGAGACATGCGTTAATTTCATCCATCGGTGTGCCACCTTAATAACTGGGTCTAATGTCACCTGCTAACAACACGAAAATGCTGCCCATCAGTTTGGTTGTCCTGCAAACTGCGGTTCAACGCCTCTTATGCATTCTTGTGCGATATTGTGCAGTCGTCCCATACTATATTAACTTGCACTGCTACAAAAGGACTCTCCGGTCGCAGTTGATTGTGATGTCGCATGTTCGGGCAAGATTCAGCAGCAATTTATGAGGAAGGCACAGTAACAAACACAACAAGTGAAAAATTTACCTAAATATTTGACATCATTGCCTATAAATTGTATGTATCTCTTTGACTAAATTAATTAATGCCGTTCAAGTTATTTCAATTATTTGTAATTCTTATGATTGTTAATCTAATTTTAATGTATGATGAATTGATGACCCCTAATCTTATAAACCATATTTGTACGCCGGAAACGGCAGAATATTATGATCGTATACATAACGCACATAACAACCTTGTACAATATTCTGATAAATAAATGACTTCTATCTATCTATCTATCTAACAGCTATATGAAGGCACGGTTGGCGCAGTAGCTGCACAGCTGAGCGATTGATTGTGCTTTCTGGTCGCATTTTCGATTCCCTCACAGAACAAATAAATCTAATTTCATTTCATTTTAATTTTGAACTTTTGAGAGATTTTTTCGTAAATCTTTAAAATATTCATACTGTGATTCAAAACATGGCATCTATAAAATACGAAGTTAAGCTGCTAAAATTTAGTAGGCTATGTAGATTTTCAAAGCAGCGTTATTTAGACGTATTTTATATTAGAGTACCTTTTGATACCGTAACTTTTCGAATAAATAATTATATTTAATACTTATCTTGTGAACACATTTATTAATTAGTACCACCATCATCATCATCATCATTTCAGCCGAAAGACGTTCGACTGCTGGACATAGGCCTCCCCTAAGTGTCGCCACATTGACCGGTCCCGTGTGTCTCGCATCCAGCGGATCCCCGCAACCTTCACCAGGTCATCGGTCCACCTAGTGGGAGGCCTTCCAACGCCGTTGCGTTGGAAGGCCTCCCACTAAAAAAAAAGTTCTGGAGTGGCGACCGCTAACTGGAAGACGTTTCTTCCAGTTAGCGGTCACCACTCCAGAACTTTTCGACCCCATCGGCCATCCGTTCTGCGAGCAATGTGCCCTGCCCACTGCCACTTAAGTTTGGCAATTCTTCGGGCTATGTCGGTAACCTTGGTTCTCATGCGGATTTCCTCATTTCTGATTCGATCACGCAAGGAAACTCCGAGCATAGCTCTCTCCATTGCCCTTTGGGTGACTAGTATCACCTAACTCTATTATTAATCGTTAAAAACATAAAAGTATAGTAGGACCTTACCACTAAGGTCTTCTAAGGCATCCAACATCATAATGCTGGGCAAAGTCTTACACCCCTTGCTTTCGTAATCTACAAAAATCTCAACGTTTAGTTCAGAATTTCATTTTTTAATAAAAATTTGAAAATCTTAAAGGTTTAAAATAAAAACAAATATAAACTCACAAAAAGTGAAAACTGATTGGGAATCGAACTCGCGAACATGTTGAACATTTTTGGAAATCTCACAGCATTATAAAAAAATTACAAAAAGAAGCCACTGGCTAAGATTTGAACTCGCGCACCATTGTTTACAGGGAGGTCGCCGAACCGCAAGGCTACTAACATAGGTGTCAAACGATTCAAAATAGCCGTTCTATTGGTATAAATACTATATAACAGATATCGGCTGTCAAACAATTAGGGAAAATGGACATAATGCAAAATTGCTCACCGCCCTAAGTTTTAATAGCGATATTATATAGCCCATGTGTTATTCCAGACTATAATCTATCACAAATTTCATTCAGATTCATTGAGCCGTTCTGGCGTGAAAGTGGAACAAACATCCATCATCCTCACAAACTTTCGCCTTTATAATATTAGTGTGATTAGAATTAGGATTACGATTTGAAAGCAATAAAAAAGTATAGATAAACAATTTTATCAAGTACACAATTTAATGTGAATTAGATGTAATGTGTGATGTGTGCACAAATTGTAAATAATGCAATGTAAATAAACGCATTTACGGAAACATTTAACTAATGCTGCCTAACAAAACGTTTTTTTATACTTAACTGGTACATAATTCTCCAATACAACTTTCATTGAAAGAACAACTTTAAACAAAAGCATGTATGTAATTGACATAATTATGGAACGCGTACCAATATTCGTCAAAGTTTTTACAAGTTGTGCCACGAATAACATTTATTAACAAATATTGTAATGGAAAGCGTGTGAGTGTGACTCGTCATTGCATTCTACTATATGAACACTTACAGAAAAGCCACAGCACACAAAACTTGACGTGAATAAATACGAATGAAAAATCGTCTTTTGGTTTAAATATCTAAAATTGTCTGTTGTAAACCATCAGGCAGCAGTGAATTCAATGAGTGTAGCTTCATAGGGGTGCTACATACTTATACCTACCAGCTATTTGTTGGCACATATTAATTTGTCAGTATTTGTTGAAGAATAAAGCAATAATTATAAACATTTTTAGTCATCTTTCGGCTATCGGAAAACTCGTAACCAAAACGTCTCTCTGATGGAAAAGTAAACAGTCGCTCAAAATTCGTCGTATTAACGATCAAAAATTTAGTTTGAAAATCTCTGTTGATGTTCTGTCCCCATCCATGTCATGTCAGCATTTTACTTAAAGTCTGCCAATTTAGATGGGTGTCGTAATGTGCGTGCCATTACATCGCGCCGACGACGTTTTTATTTGCCTGCCTAGCTGTATTGTGTTAGAGCGATCATTCCATTTGTGTGGATCAAGTTGTGTACTAAAGAGAAATAAAGTGCTATTTAGACTCCGTGGCTTTTGTGTTACGACTCGCAATAATTTATTAAAGAAAAGAAACGCTTGATACAATTTAGGGTCGTTTCGAAGAGCTCTTCTTAAGAGATTTAGAAATAGCTAGTTTTTTGTTGGCGGTCCAACAACTCATTTTATAATGTAACTAAACAATTTTCAGATCCACAAAACATGATGTTTTCTAAAATAAATAATACATTTCTTTGATTTAAAGTTCATGGAGCACGGAAATTGCAGCTTAGGTCTGAAACTCTTAAGCAGAGTAAATATTTAAGTAACATTTTAACTGCTATCCGTATTTCAGGCGTTAATTTAACTCGCTCACGTAAATAACTAACACTGTGCAGCGTTAACTTCATTACCTTTCTCTCTCACAGTCGGGTAACGTCCTTCATTCTTTTATTATTTTTCTGGCTAGTTTAAGTCCTTTGGGTAATGTCTAAATTATTTGAACTTAATTTTTTTTATTAAAAGTCCTCTTTGTATATGTAAAAGACTTCTGCTGTGGTCATTCCCTGTTTTTAATTCCAAGCTAACTGCAGAATGTTATTATTTCCTGTTGTAAATTCTGGTTTCCGCAAGTCCATGTCCTCAGCGCGTATTTAGCCAAAAGGCAATGTGATCACTTGAGTCACTACTCTACCATTCGAGATAACTCGAATAATGTGACAGCCATTTTGACCTCATCCTATCAAATCCCTGAAAAACTGAGTAATTCTCAAACCATTCAGAACTGTCGTAAAACTGGAGCCAATATAATAAGTGTGCGTCATAATAATAACCGTGAATCTAATGAAGTAGGAACACCTAACAATAACGCTCTGTAATGTGGACATTTGCATAGGAACGATGACGACGTTCGCAAGTAATGAATGTGAAGTACTACTCGACGAGATTATGAGACCTAATCGAGAGTACTCGGCGATTCTAGGCAAGGAGACAGCTATTGATAAGTGAGGATAACTTAATTTTGTATGGCATTGGATTGGCTGGTTACTTAATCGATTTTTCCGATCCGATGGGTATTATTAGTTATCTAGTAAACAAGAACAAGTTCTATCTCGTTGATCGACTCAGCATCACTATGTTGAGCTGTGTTGTTTCCAAGTACCACACAAGACTTTTCTTAGCTGAAGTCGTAGGTCTTAGTATCAGCCCGGAGTCTAGAATGCAAGTGGTTGATGTGAATAGGCTTGTCCATAATATTAAATTAAACTGAGGCGTTGCTATACTTCTGGTACTCTTTTACCTTACCCTTAAAAAAAACAAGTATGAGGTTGTTAAGCTTAGGGGCCGCATCAAAACATCATACTTTGCTCCAAAACCCAAATAGCTGATGATGGCCTTACAACTGCTAGAGTAAAATGGAACTGGGCTGGACACATCTGCCGCATGTCAGAGAATAAGAAATATAATATGTAATATAGTTCAGTCGTCGCTGTGGAAATGTTTTTACAAGTAACGTTCGCTTACAAATTAAATGCTATGACGTTAACAATATTGGATTGGGTAAGTAAAGCAAGTTTCACTAAACCCTTAATCACACTCATCTAATTTACGTTAAATCTCATAGCTCAGACTTCTCAGACTCACAGTATGTCTAGTCACAGTTGAACAGCTCCATATCTTTGTTGTAACTATTCTGAAACATTTAGACTGCGATGCGAGCATCATTTGATTTCTAGTTGCTTCATATTGTGTGCCGTGATTGGCAGTTAACGGCTCAATCGACACACTATTGTTGTTTGAATGCTGCTAGTAACATAGCAACAATACCTGGCAACATAACACCAGTATCTACTAACGTACTAACAATGGGGTTGCCATATACAACGATTTGGGAGAGATACGCTAGGTTTGATGGTGGTTGAGCGAGCGAGGGCTGTTCTGATGGAGTGATTTCTATAGTAGGGACTTTTCGATGATATTTAACCATTAGGTATATGGAAAGGCATTCTGTCAAACACAGTAATAAGCACAATTGTATAGCTATTTCGGTTTCCAGCTTCATGAACCTTTACTGAGAGGGAAGATTTCCTCTCAGTGACCAAAATAAACTAATAAATAATAAAGCAAATTCAGAATAGCCTCACCCACTCATTCATAAGGAGACATTAGCAGACATTAGCAGACCGCGCGTACAGTCCCAGTCCGCAGGTACAGTCGACCGCACTAACTAACAATAACACATCATATTAATTAATTTCAACACGCGCTCATTAATTGTGCGGCTTTGTTTTCACTCATTATTGTAGTTCAGCTTTATATAAACTACCTCATCGCTCCAGTGGGTAATGGACAGGATTTTCTGGGTTCAAGATCTGGCTGGATGACAAAGAAAATGTCCAAATCCTCTTTTGGATTTGTACAAGCTCGAAAATGGGCACAATATTATGAGTTTATCTAGCAGAAATAATCAGACAGTACAATTGGAGTAACGCCAAATAAGTGGCGATAAGCTTCCTCCATGATTGTTATACTACATGTAAAGATGTGTTTATTTTGTGATATAAAATGTAGCGAGAATAACATTCGTGGAGAAAACTAAGTGTTTCGTATCCGATATGCTAAACTGCGCGCTGGTTTGTAAACTCAACTAAAAATCTTTTATAAATAACTATTCATTCAGTGGGATATTGTTTCGATTTCATTTTTCCGCCTCCATTTTGTGAAATGATATTACAATTCAGGTTGTGAAACGTGAATTGAATAGGTCATACAATTCTGCCTGTATTCTGGGTAAAATAATATTCGTATCCTAAAATCATTTTTCTTTTCAGCAAAGTTATTTTATAAAATAGCGCAAGCTAAATAGAAAGAGGCTACCAAAATAAATCAATTGACAATGTAAGCTCGTTGTACACGAATGGACAACGGCGAAGTGGGCTAATATAACTCGCTTACATCAGCCTCCCCCAAGCCATAGGTGTTGAATTATTTGGTCTCCCAGCGGGAGCGATACATTATATCCGAGAGGGGCACATCCCTGACATCCTCGAACTCCTAATTAAACGGGAATACATAATTAACTTTTTCTTTCTCAAATAAAACGGACAATAAAGTAAGGGTCACTCATGAATGTTAACGTTCTCCTCTCGGCACGAGTACCACTGACACGACTGCCACAAGTGAAACACACAAGCGACTTGTGAATGTGGCCGACATACGATTTACATAGTTTTTATTGTGCCTGTGACGTCATAATGTGTGTCCGTATAAATTGTCTTTTTAATGGTAACTGTTTTACTGTTTTGCTGGCTGTACTTGAAAAATGTATGGAATTCCTGGCTGTGGTTAAAAGGGTTGAAATGGAAGGGCTGCGGGGGCTAAGTGGAGTACTAATGCTACATCCGATGTGTTAGTATACGAGTGGGCGCCGCGCTTACATTACGTATCAAATTGCGGGCTCAATCATTTTAACTTTTGGTCGCTTTCATCTAGAATGCATGTTAAAGAACTGTGTAATATTTCAAAAATGATGATTGGATTTATAAACACCACGTTTTCGTTCGCAATCATTAGTTATTCGCATTAGTACAAAATGTAATCATGGATACACATGCACGGGTATAAACTACACGCACCTACCAAGCATATTAATTACAGGATAACGGCCTTATTGACAGGGGTGTCACAACATGCAGGGGTGCCGGGGTACACGTCCCCGGGGTGTCACTAACTTGTATGAAGCTAACTTAACTTCCAAAGTAATTCCCTTTCCTCCCCCCACCTTACCCTCCACACGTCGCCAATGCATCGTGTTACAACATCAAAGAACTCCAGGAAAACTTGTGTTTCTTTGACATTCAACTTTAAAGCTGTATAAAGTACCAGCTTTAATATTTATAATATTGTACCTCCAGTCTATTTATTCACTTCATAACGAGCTTGGTAACTTCATTTTCCTTTGCACGGATTAATAAATCAACGGAAAACGAACGCAAACCTGTGTCGGGTTTTAGTATTGAAAATGAAATGTTTTGTTATCCCTGGAAAAATGTTGCTTTAAAATAAAACAAAGTTTTAAACTTTCTCGTTTATCTGACAATTTTGCTGGATTTGGATAAAGAAATACCTAAAAATTGTTAGTGTTTTGTACAAATGTTTGAGTTCCGACAACACTAAAATAATAAAATATTTTTGTTGGGATTACCCATAGCTTGGACAATAACACACAAATCAATTGTAGAATTTAATTTAAATCTGTCAGGTAATACGCGGACCTTCCGGCTTAGTACAGTGAGCGGCAACATGCGCTAATCACGCGGATTATGCCGCTGTAATCGGTTGTACTATAGTAATGTTCGGCAATGCGGCACATTGCTTGCGTAACGTTTGGGATCTCACGACGCGCTATGGGCCCGCCACAACTGAGGGAGAGCAGAGTGCCCTGCAAATCACGGATGGCGGAAAAACAGATTTTTAGATTGTGCATGCAATTAGTTTGAACGAGATCGGTAGATTTCAGCTTAGATTTGAACGACTGTTTTATGGTCCATCTAGATTTATATGTAAACGCCCGCTGGATTTTGATAACGAATTATTATTTATCTCAGATTCTCAATATCCTTGTCAGATATCTCGCAAGTTCCAAACACACCAAAATTTTAATGTTTAATTACCTTCCGTCATCATCTTAAAAGATAACCCTAATTGTAACAGATCAAGAACGCCATCCCTTAAGTAGTTCTCTTATAAGCACTTGTAACAGAACTCAAATAAAAGAAACAAATCGTGTATTGCTGTTCGCTATTCTATACGAGTTGACAAAGTCCTGAAGAGGGAACAGTTATGTTCAGATACACATGGCAACACTGCTGCCAACGAAATAGGGTTCCTTGAGGCCACTTTACGGTCGTTCTATTAATATGTGGCTGGTTATAACTACAGTGAAACATTGTCAAATGCGGTGAATGAGGGAAAATATAAACGAACTTATAATAGCTTCGAATGGACTTCCTAGAAAATCAGTTATAATTATAACTCGTGATTTAATTTTGACTGTATCATAATAATGTAACTCCATCTGTTTGACAAAAGTATCCAATTACATGAAGACATATATATTAATCGAGTCACTAACTAGAACACAACGATTTAATTAAACTCCAAAGAAAATAATAAAATACAAACAACACTGTTAAATTGAAACAAATTGGCATACACAATTAAAATGTCTCCCAATTTAAACGTGCATTATTTATAAGACAACGTACAGCATTAGCTAATTAGAGAGGACTCGTAAACTCCATGCAAAGAGGTTCATTATTTTCTTTAACGCGCGCCAACGAATCGCCACGGACAAATTAAAAGGTCACATCTCTAATTTAATTCTTTAAGCGAGTCCGCAGGTGGGGCACACTTACATTTGGCCCCAAGTGTCGCATGTCGAGTACACTGCCAGGGTTAGCTCTCCCTAGGTTTACGAGCAGGACCCTATTGCTCTTATTGCCGTTTACGTCCGGCCAACAAATATTTTGTAACTCACATAAAATGCTAAGTTTGGACAAGCTATTCTTTGTTAGGAGCAGGATCTTGACCCAGTTGCGACGATCGAATACTGTTTTTCTATATCATTAAGACGTCTTGTACGTATTTTGTGAAAGGGTTTCTATTTATTTTTTTCCGGAATATTGCGAGACTGGTTCTCGTTGGAGTTGTTATTTCGCTTATTTACCGCAAAACGCTATTTCAGGAAACATTACTTCGAACCTTTGGAGATTTGCAAATGGTTGTAGCTACGAGTACACTCAAGAGATTGAATTCCTGAAAATGTTATAGATTTATGTCATGTAAAGTCCCTGTGTTCACGGTAAAGTTGGAACTATATTTAAAACGTCGTCGCAGCTCCGTACGGAACTCACACGAGTACGTTACGTATTACTGTGTAGTGTGTAGGTATCGGTCGTGCATCGCCGGATTTTCTTTAAGAGAGTCGGCTCCGTACGCGAACGGTCGCGGGTAGTAATAAAAAATGATAAACTACCCACATTATGTTAATGTATTTTTCTTTTTCATCTCCTAAGATGTTCGTGATAATGGGCGGGCGTGAAGGGCGCGGTGGTGTAACCCGGGGGAAGTTAATTAGTATAATATGTGTTGTGTTTAGCTGCATATTAATTGTGTGGGGATTGTCTAGACCGTCGCGCGTCGAGCGGCTCCAGATTGTGTTGATGAATGGCCAGCGGCGACACATCATTGTAATGTACTTCATTAGCTGGGCCAATTCACACATTAATTATGTTGTATGCTAATGTCTGGTCACAAAGTATTAAGTTTCGATTTCATTGTTACAATTGTACAAATCATCATCAGCCTATAACGTTCCCACTGTAGGGACTCAGGATTCCTCTATAGGATAGGGATGGGCAATGATATATATAATATGATATATATATATAATGACATCTACCAATCCACCACGCGGGCCCAGTGCGGATTGGTAGATGTCACATGTCTTCGAATTTATTGGCCACTAGCGGACGTCACGCGGTTTCACCCGCGTAGTTCCCGTTCCGTGGGAATATATACATAAAAAGCAGCTTATGTCACCCGGGGATATTGTAGCCTCCCAACGGTGAAAGAATTTTTCAAATCGGTCCAGTAGTTTTGGAGCCTATTCGTTACAAACAAACAAATCTTTCCTCTTTATAATATTAGTATTGATGACATGCCGGTTTCCTCACGATGTTTTCCTTCCCCATTTTGAGAGCAGTAGTGATGAAATAAATTACACAAAGTAACCACCACTAGGCCACCACTACTCAATTGTACAAATATAAACAAATTAATGTTGGCAATAACTAGGACTGTACCAATTTGTTTACTGTGAAAATTATTCCTTCTACATTTTTTCACCTGTTTTAGGTGAAAAATTGTTAAAATAAATTATGGTAAAGTAGAAGGTTCATTAATGAATACGGGTACTCTATAAATATACACATAAGCTAGGTTTTAAACGTAATGAAAACGTTACTGATCCGCTGTTATTATAGCTCACGTTAAACAAAAATATTTGCCACCTGTAGGCTATACACATACACAAATGAGACGTTAAGTAATATTTTGGCTTTACATTTTAATAATGTATGTAATGTGGTGTATTTTTAGAAAGTCTCTCTTTGCCTGTCGTCACAGCAACAGCGTTGATTTATTTTTATTGTTTGTGTTAAGTACCACTATCCCGTGTTTGTGTAGTGTTATTTTTTAACCGACTTCAAAAAGGAGGAGGTTATCAACTCAATCTTTTTTTTATGTATGTTCCCGATTACTCGAAGATGGCTGGACCGATTTCGATTTTTTTTGGTTCGTTTGTTTTACTTAAAATAAAATTCTATTCTCTTGTAAATTCAACATTTGATTTGGGTTGTACCGTAGTCGTGTTTGTAGTGGACCTTTACCCAGGTGGTCAGCAAAAAAAACCTCCATCCCAGGATGCAAGTCTTTCTTTAAATATTATATTATTATCATGTTTCGAAGTTTGTACCACTCATGCTCCTAAAATTATCATGTTTGATAATGTCTCTTCTCAATTTATTTGGTTTATCGTGAAAGATTTTGAGGAACTTTATAGGCTGATTATTTGTTAATCTATGATCTAGGCAACTGTGGTGAAAACATCTGTGGTGTCATATTCCCAATATTTAAGATCACCTTATCTTTGCTTTGGCTTTGTATAAATACACTTAAATTTCCAACTCAGACCGACCAAATCATTATTTAATTTATGATCAAAATAGAACTAAGGCCAGACCATTAATATTCAAGTAAGCATCAAGATTAATCCAGAATAAGTCCAGATTTACAATTGTGGCTAAAATAAATCCAATCTAGGTGTAAATACCTGGGTATGTTAGACAAGAACTGAATAATTTATGACTATTAATTTACTTGGCAATATAATGTTGTAAGTTATTCAGGTCAGTTCATAGCTATTATATTATTTTCCGCAGGTGCTTACCGGCCGACGATGGAAGAAAAACACCCTGTATCTATTTATACAGAAGTGGGGCACTTCTTAGGTGCTCTGACGTCACAGTTATTATGTTTTAGTGACTCTATGTGGTTGATATAATGTACGTTATTATATTTTATGCACATTGTACCGAGGCCGATACCAAGTCACTGAGATTTCTGTAGAAATGGTACAGAACTTGAAGCTTGGTTGAACGAAAAGATTAAACCCATTAAGTAATACCCAAATCCATTTCTTGCTTGATAGCTAGCTAACTAAGCGATAGAGGCCTGAATGGGAGTGGTTAGCTCGGAGTCGTGTACGGTATACTGCCCTGTAATGGCGATAGTCAACCAGTGGATTATGAGATGATGAATAAAAGCAAATTCTGAAACATTTACGTCCAAAAACACACAAATCGAGTTGCAATAAAGCAAGGATAATACTAACCACACGACGAACATTCAATAGTTACCCTCGTTACGTAAACCTGCAGCGCAGTGAACTAACTCCCACCTTCAGTGCACGAGTACCTGCGAGCATCGCGTCGTGGTCGTGCCCTTGCTTGCGTTGCCAGAACTGAGCACATCGTCTGCAGAATGCAGCGAGTAGTGTACCACATCTGGACGTGCACGGCATCATCACTTCATAACCCAAAGCACACAAGTTGCAAAAGTTGCAGCAGGTGAAATGTTTAATGAATATAGGAAAATATTTAATATCTAATTTCAGGAATTCTAGTACAGGAGGGCAGTACCGAAACGGGTCCAATTAATTGAAATTCAGGTAAGTTATGTAGGCATAAATGAAGATATAAAATAGTCATGTGGAAATAGGTTTTTAGCAGTCTGCCTACTGGCACACCTGGAGGTTACTACCTCTGCAGGGTTAGGCAAAAAGGCACGTATACTATTGTACACCAACACAAGCGAGCTATCAGTTGAGTTATTTACACATACTTTGTTATCAAATGTACAGTATTTAGTTTTATCAACAAAAGACAGCCCCGGTGGACTATTTAACAGTAGTGTGACATTCTGTCAACAGCAGCGCTCACTCGTTCACTCGGTCACTCATTCAATCACAGGGGCCGATCGTTTTTTGTTCGAGTCGCGACGACCGCGGCGCCCCCTTGCGGTGAAGCGAGCAGCGGCCGCTTTTTACACAAATAGCTGAGGTTTTGTAGCCAGTTCTATTGTCGAGGAAGCTCGATTGGAAATAGATTCTGTTTTGTTTAGAAAATGTTCTCTTGGACAATCAATTACTGTGGGGTCTAACGTAATTATTTACCCAAGTTAGCTTAGAACTCTGAATTATTCCGTACACTAACGTTTCTTAATTAAATTGCGGTGCTGACGTGATTAGGTATGTACAAACTGGAAATGTAGTGTTGTCTGTTGTCCTAAGCTACGTTTAGGTTGGTGCAGCGGCTAAACGTTTTCGCTACGGCATGAAGCCGGGTTTGATTCCCACACGGAACCAATAGCGACACGAGATAGGTAGATAGTCGTTTCCGGTGTGGTCGGAATGTCAGTCAATGCATGTAGTATTTTCTTTTACTTCGCGTGATGAAACTATTCAATCTTTTAATACACGTCCACGTGCCGTCGATGGTAGTGCAGAGGTCGCTTTGACTGCAGCATTAGAGATACAAAGGGCAGAGTGGTAGTAGTACAGTAGTTTTGTTATATTTAGACTTATAAACGTACATAGAATACAGGCAAGTAGTAAGTACAATTCTAATGATGATGTTAATTTTGTAAAATAATCGGACAAAAAAATAATAATTAGTCCGTAGATTTTCAAAAAATATTGGACACGTATTTTTTCTTTTTTCACATAAACAAAAAATGAAGACGATACAATGCTTCGAAAACTCGTGAATTCCTCGAAAACGTCACATGGTAGTCCTATCTTCGTCAATTTTTATTTATTTGATAAAACAAAAAATGCGTATCCAATATTTTTCGATAATCAAACTGACGGACTAATTAGAATCATATTTTTTTGAGTATTTAAAGAACATCCGGAACATGACAAAAACCGTCCTATTCCTTTTTTCTATTTCTATTCCCGCCCCTCCCCCTACCAATCACACAAAAATAGTTCCTGTCTCCACGATAGACTATGTATGTATGTGTGGGTGTGCGGGGCTCGCAATTACACTGATATATTTGTGGCACAGTTTGTCGCGAGTCGAGAATGCAACCCGCGACTGACGCTCCTACACACAGGTGGATAGATAGCCAGACAAGTTTATTAACGATTTGATCACGAACATTAAGTTCCTAATTTGTGAGTTATCATTATAAAATGTTACCGAAAACAGAATTATTGTTACTCAATTAGTAGCGTGGTAACTTAAAGGCAACTGCACGCTAAGCTATTTCTCTTCAAGCATAAGCATTTGTTTTGACGTAATATAGGTAGTTTAAAAGACCAGCTTCCAAGCCTCAGTTATTTGAGATTGTTTGTTTCATTAAAGAATCGTGTCAAAGTTACAAACTTGCCACAAGTACACGACACTTAAGTCAACTTTGTTGGCGTCCCTTCCAAGCCGTGTACCCCCGACACGTAAGGTGTGCAATGCATCGCGGGAGACAACTCAATTTAACGTGCACCCTCGAGACATACCCCCCGTCCCGCACCCCGCCCACCCCGCACTCGCGCCCCTGCGCCCCTCCGCTTGATTAATATAAACAAAGTTTATTATACAAGGGATATACTTTCCCAACTCGTCGAAGTTAAAGCTGTCACACATTCAAACTCCTTGTTTTACCGCGTGTCATATTCATTATTTAAATTAGCCGTAATTAGAAAGGCACGTGCTTCGTTATCATCGAAGGGTTGCCAACTGTTCTTAGCAATAAATCTCTCTCACAATATGACACAACGAACGAAAAATTAAAAATTCACGATTTGGTTCACGGATGTCATCTGTTTCAATATTTGTATTTAATTATTTTGGGAGTTTTTTTTTTTATTTTGTATATAATTGGAGATAAAATAATTGAGAGCTCATTCCTCACATAAATATTTTTTTGAAATGCCATTTTTTCGTGGAAAAATAATAAAACCTTTTGCACTCACATCACGTAAAAATACAGAAGTAATTTAGATACCCCCAGTTATAAAACGCGAGTTTGGAAAATAAATTTATGTAGATATATTTTCACACTGCGCAGATATGAAACACGAAATAAATGTCTAACTAATGTCTATGGGTTATGTTAACCAACAGAATATTTAAATAGCCTAGAACAAGCATACTATAAAAAGAATGGAAAATAAAAACGCCTACTTGCTGTAAATTAATAACGTTAAAATACCCTTTAGAAGAAACTTTCAAGTTTCTTTGAAGCCGTTCTGATAGAAAAGAATCATTATTTAAAATAAGTATTGTGCGTCTGTCCGTTTGCTTGCTCAACAGGAATAAAAAACTAAATTCATTATAATTAAGTAGGCAACATTTGAAACCTTATTTTTTAATCTTGAATGTTTCCGTATTTTTTTTTAAATTTTCGCAATTCAGGACATTTTGTAAAAAACCTCTAAGTGCAGCAATGTGGATGGCATCCACAAGTAAATTGTTTGGGAGCGAAGCCGTCGCGGATCGCTAGCTAGCAATAAATTTAAATGAATGAATAGCGACTGAAATAAAAAGATTTTTAATAACACAACTATTTAAAAAACGTGAGTACTTTGATAATTAATTGGATGAAGGGGAAGAGTCTGTGCGTATGAATTTGTGAAACGATACTTTACATAAAAAGAAAGTATGTGTATTGTAAGGTTTAAATCTTACAATAAATACTTTCTTTTTTTGTTTAAATTAGAACCTATTTCAGCAGATTTATTGATTTTAGAGTCACAACAGTAAACAATATTTCATCCCTTGTTATTCGCTCCCTACACTTCTACATCTGTATGAATACTCCAAGGTCAGACTCAACCCTTGTATTCATCTTTATCCATCTGTAGACGTACTTACACATACGTCTACCCTCACGTTCTATACCGGGATGAATTGATACACCGTTAAGATACGAGAGATGAATAAAACAAGCAGCTGTCAGGATTGCATTACCGCCTTATTTAATACCCTCGGAGGAGAATGAGATGATATGATATGTCTCTGCTCGACTGTGGGCGTTTGTCTTTATTTGTGTTGTTTGGCTTCTCATGAGTTGCTTATTGCCTTGTACAATGAGTGCCGCTTGATGGAATTGCGTGGCAATTGTGATGGGATGTTTTCAGGAATTGGCTTCCAGTGTAACTGGTAGAAGCTAGATTGACCATAATTATTCAATATAGAGCGACTGCCCATCAGACTTTTGAGAGGTCTGATAAGTAGTCGCCAGTGAAAAGGTAATTCGATACGCCTTGAAAGATTTATAATATCTTAGATAACAACACCTTATTTAACCATTATAATATGTAAATTTTGAACTCTCTTCCTTTTCAGTCTTTTCTTTCTTATAGTTTCGCTATGTCCGACTGTCTGTCTGTCTGTCCGTCTGTCCGTCCGCACTATATCTCAAAGACTCTTAGTACTAGAAAGCTGTAATTTGGCATGAATATACAAATGAGAAACGCCAACAAATTGTTAAAGTGAAATTTTGTCATTTTTGTTTAGGGTATTCCCAGTACACATTACTACACATTGAAGTGGGGATTTGCTCAAACAGTTTTCCGTTGAAGTCATTCGTTTGTGAAATATTAAGCTTTATAGTGCAAATTTATGTTAGACTCAAGTGTGCCAACCTGAACCGCTTATACGGGTTGTGCTTGGGCGTGTGAAAACAATCATGGTAGTAGCATATATAACGAAAATAAAAGGAATACTGTCACAGCTAAGTGTGCTTTACAAGTTTACGAGTACCTAATAGTCGACCAACTCATAAAATGTAGTTGTATGAAATATTTTCCTATACATAATGTATGGGAGCGCAGGTCTCAAAACTGCAGTTTATTTTATTTTTACAATAAAAATCATCGTTCGGAGGCAGGTAGGCAGGGTGGTTAGTCAGTTTAGTAAATTTACATATTTTGATGGGCAACTGCGGAACCCTACACTGTGCGTGGTCCGCAATGCACTTGGCCGGTTTTATAAATAGAACAGCTATAATAAGGATCAAGAATAGTCTAATAATTATTATTACTTGTTAGCCGGCTCAAAGCCTTCCTTGAACATATAATTTAGTCACCTCCACGGATGCATCTTACATATTTTTAAACTTGATAATTTATTCTAGTATAAATCTTTAGATAGGTTAAATTTAATCGTCTTACTAAACACCTACGAAAGGGATAAGTAAGGTTTATTCCGAGCCAGACCGGCTCAGAATAAACCATTCTTACTAAACCATTACGACCGGCATTGCCGTACCTAACGAGTAAACATATACACGTAGCATATATAGGTCCCTTAAAAGATAAAAATAGAAAGTGATTTGAATAACGTTTGACTGATTTAGTGCTTTGATTGAAAATAATTCGAGTCGAGAGAAATGAAAGCGATTACCTTAAGCTTTTATATCTCAGTCCTGCATCAAACTGTAACGTTTTCCATTTTAAGAGAAGTTGCTATACAAAATACCTTTTGAATCAACATGATAGGTACAGGCTACAAAAACACAAAAGAATATCGAAAACGAAAGGTCTTACGAACCAGCTTTATGGGCTGTAATACGTCTCCCCATAAGCAGCAAACGATCTTGCACAAATAAATGCATGGCGGTGTGAACACCATAAAACTTCGCCTACTTACAGTTCCCCTCGTTTGCCGAAATTGAGCGAGCTCCCCCATAGATAACACTCCATTCCCTCGAGGTGCCATTTACAATGCAGATCGTAATTGGGGCAGGGGAAATTGTTCGTTAGCTGCCTATCATTAAGGTCTCTGGTGAGCGCAGCGCGGGCTTGGTGAACACTCGCGCTGCATTAATGTCGTCATCTGTATAAGAAACTCGTTGCAATATTGATTAGTTGGTACGACACCACATTTATGATCCGTATACCGAGAACTTTGTACATTGATACTTTTACTTCAAATCTTGTTTATAGTGATGAGTTCTCCCAACTATTAATCCATTTCACTGCCTGCCTCACTTCCTCGTTGGTGCATAAGATCGCAAGCTTGACTGCTTTGCATAAGATCGCAAGCTTGACTGCTGTGCATAAGATAGCAAGCTTGACTGCTGCGCATAAGATCGCAAGCTTGACTGCTGTGCATAAGATCGCAAGCTTGAGTGCTGTGCATAAGATTGGAAGATCGGATCGGATGTTTTTGATTCCAAGGTCAGACAAACTGTTATTTGATTTTTTCCATAAGGAATGTCTCAGTAACAGCCACGGAGGCTGGATTTGTGCCCAGTTGATGACAATAGGCTCGCCCACTATTAAATGGGACTCAAACACACAACTAGTGGTGTATACTATTAAGTACACCTCTGTCTAACCCTTCGGAGAGTACAGGCGTGATGTTATGTAATCCACTACACTTGCCGACTGTAATAAAACATACATATTGAGATAACCATCGAAGTTTTCCAAGAAGCAGATATACGTCGACGATCCTCACCACACTAAGCACCGTCCACATCTGAATTATTCCATGTTTGTGTCGTTCACGCAACCTCGGGTGATCTCCCTTGAGACCTGCAGGAGGGTTCGTAATCTAGGATTTCTTTTTCATTTACTTTATTTTGTTGTAATCTAACGTTACGAGTGTTTCGCAGTTAAATCTCGACGTGAGATACAATTCATCTGCATTTCTGTAGCGAGAATTACTTTTTTTCTAAAAAGGCATTCGTTTTGTTCCACCGCATTGGAGCTAATTTAGGGAAAAGTGTTTATCTATTTGCAGACTAGATTTTGAGAAAGTTTTGTTAGTCTGGGAACAAATGTTTGTCTTTAAAGGTGCCCAATGAGCACTGAAAAGAATTAAAAATCATAGGTAAAGTCAAACGGGTCTCGCAACTCGTAAACTAGGATAGGAGCCGCGTCCAGAATTCTATACTTTTTTTTCTTTAGCTAGAGAATAAACTGGCTCTAGTTACGGGTAAGCTTTTATACATTCCATGTTTGTGTCGTTCACGCAACCTCGGGTGATCTCCCTTGAGACCTGCAGGAGGGTTCGTAATCTAGGATTTCTTTTTCATTTACTTTATTTTGTTGTAATGTAACGTTACGAGTGTTTCGCAGTTAAATCTCGACGTGAGATACAATTCATCTGCATTTCTGTAGCGAGAATTACTTTTTTTCTAAAAAGGCATTCGTTTTGTTCCACCGCATTGGAGCTAATTTAGGGAAAAGTGTTTATCTATTTGCAGACTAGATTTTGAGAAAGTTTTGTTAGTCTGGGAACAAATGTTTGTCTTTAAAGGTGCCCAATGAGCACTGAAAAGAATTAAAAATCATAGGTAAAGTCAAACGGGTCTCGCAACTCGTAAACTAGGATAGGAGCCGCGTCCAGAATTCTATACTTTTTTTTCTTTAGCTAGAGAATAAACTGGCTCTAGTTACGGGTAAGCTTTTATACATGTTTTATTCTCTATCGACATGGAAAATAAACAAAAACAAACGAGTTCACACTTGAATTATTTTGGTCTGCTTGAAACCATGCTAAAAATTTGTGTGCGAAGATTGCTTGAAAACAAATCTTATATTTTTCTATGCGCGGTCACGTATATTCAAAGACCTCCCCCCTAATATGAATATACTATTCTGCTGACTCCCTGGAGTGCTGTAAACGTGATATATAAAATATAGACAGAATAATCGGATCATTATTCAAATTATTATTTTATGGAAATTATTCTCCAAAAACGCAACAGTTGCTTTAAAAGACAACACAGAACCAACTATGATTTACTATATGATTTTAAATCTTGTGGCTAGTTCTAAGCCAACAATGAAATAATTTAATGTTACTTTACTAAATTCAAAGCATTCTTGCAATATTATAAGCACAAACAAAAACAAAATTCGAGATGATTTAATCGTTCAACCTTTGAAGTCTAACTAAGAATTTTAATACTGAAGTCTAATTACATTTTTCACGCAATTATACAATCTTCTCCTTTGAAGATTTCAAAGCGTTGCGCGTTGGTGGTTCAAAGCAATTTTACTGCATTAATAAGGAACGTAAGTAAACTACGCAGTTATAGGGTTTGATTCTTTGAATATTTTATTGAATGAGATTAATTTTATAATCTTTTATTTTTCAGTAATTGTAATGTCATTCAAACTTTGCCTGCAGGGAATGAACGAGACTTAAATTATTGAGCATGGTATGTACAACATTACCTAGAAATAACACATTTTATTATTATGTGGGTATGTTGCACTCACTACTCGAACATTTTCTTGAAGAAATGATTTGGAAGCTTTCCATCTAATGCTGTTTATTTATTTAGCGAAATCTTTTACATTTCAAGTTAAATGTGTTTCTTCTTTCAGTGCAGTGATCCGTATGTTTAATAAATTGATGTGAAATATTAGAATGAGTAAAGTTTCAAAACATCGTAAATTAAGTTTCTTTTTATCGTTTTAGGAACTTTTATATACGATACTAGCGGACGTCACGTGGTTTCACCCGCGTAGTTCGAAAAGCCTATGTTACTCAGAGTGAATTTTTTAAAAAGGCTCAGTAGTTTTTGAGTTTATTTATTACAAACATACACACAAAAATACAAATCTTTTCTCTTTATAATATAAGTGTAGATAGTGTAGATAAAGTTATTTACGACTTTGGTTTGACACCTACTGCTGTGTTACTGTAATACATCAGTTACCTATAAACCAAGTTTTTTTCTTTAATAACGAAATTGAGGCTATCCAGTTACTTGACACCACGCACATAGTGAGAAGACTAAATAGAAGAATAATGATGATAACTCAAACGGTTTAGTTATATTTAGTCTGTTTAATGCAGTGCAGTAAGTGCTTCGCTACGCTTAAAGAAAACGAGAACAAAGTATCTTTCAACTTGATAGAGACTCTAAGCAAATTGAGTTAAATTACTTATTAGCCTCAAAGTCTACATTGTAATTCTATGAGTAACCGTTTAATCACGAGATCTTCATAACGAAAAAAACCAAAACGAAATCAGCTAAATTAGGTACATTTAAAAATAAAATATCTTCCCAAAATAGCTCGTTGTAGTGGAGAGGCATGTTTCGCCGCAGTTGCGTCTATGCTATTGCATATTAACTTTGTGTGTGTGAGGGAATAAATTTTGCGTTTTTCGTTTTTGTCCTAAATCAACGCGGTATAAAACGAGAGTATAATAGAAGCAGTTGTTTGTTTGCGCGCATAAATCAGCAACTTTGTGCGCTGTGATCGTGCCGCCCCTCCCCCCGTCGCCTGCCCTGCACGACACCCCCCCCCCCCTCGTTGTCGTGCGGCTTGGTGCACTATTTGTCTCACTTTATTTATGACTTCTTTTATTTAAACATACCATCAAACGGTTTCTGCAGACGGTTGAGGTTTAAAAAAGTATTTACAAAAAAAGATGTCTTAAATTATTATTTTCTTAAAAATAAGTATTCCTTTGATCATAAGAGGAACCCTCATAAGTAAGGCTTTCAAACAATACCTAGTTGATTGCTGTTTTCGCATAGGTAGGTACTTGACTTTAATCAGGACAAACCCTAGCCAAGACATAACGTTTTTATTTCCCAATTAATTGTCAAAGAAACATTGTAAAACGGAACAGCGGGCGTCCCAATCTCCGGACGAACGCTCGCCGCTCGTAAACCGTCCACAGTCCACACCAGCAAGAGAAAGCACGAAATTGATGACCACATAGCGAAAGCTCAGAAGGTTGAAAGCATCCAACGAGCGGGAATACAAACGGCACACGCTCAGCGCTCACCTAGACCTGTCGTAATGCGATCACAAACAAATGCTGGTCTCGAGAGACTTCTTATTATTCGCTGTGTGTAGACGCGTGTCTGTGTGTGCGTGTGTTTTCACTTGTTGTATGAAGTGGGTTCGCTGTATCAACCTATTGTATGGCCAAAGCCTGTGCTACGTTAAAATTGAATTTAATCCTCGCCTGAATTCCGAGCCAGTGCTAGTGCTGTGACCACAAGCCGAACATGCGACCGAAGCCTTCCGAACGAAACCCGACCAATTACGTGATCAAAAAGTGTCCCAACCACGTATTATTAGATGGCAATTTGTTGCACAATTACAAACGGATTTGATGTCGCTTTTGCAGCGAAATTGTAAATGTTAGTGAAGGTAACTAACGTTACTGAAAATTCGAGCAAAATAATAAATAGGTCGCATCGTGCACTGCTTCTTGTATATATTTAGTAAATAATATTAAACTTTATAATAATACGAATCGTATTCCCAAAGAATTTGCTTAATTTGATTTATGAGAATCAGTTAGCAGGATACTTACATTGAAAATGTTTCAAGTAATACACTTGTCAAATGTCATCCGTCTAACCGTCGCTATGCGAACGTTTGACAATTTGTCAGCTCCAGTCGAAGCTATCAATTCGAAGGAATCTATTTCTCGAGGAATGTGAAATTTTATGCAGTATCAGATACAACAAAGTGTAACTTTCATTGATGGGGTGTTATATTTAATACTTCGCAGGGAGGGACGAGGGGATCACCCTCTGGGGACGAGCTTATGCCTAAATTCGGAAAATTTCGATTAAGACTATCAAAAAAATTCGTTTTAAATACTGTTATTTTATTTCTAGTTTTTGTCTTTCAAAGATACCACTTTGGTTACTCAATACAGTACTCAAAGTCATATAAAGTCAGTAAAAAGTTCGTTTTGATCTTTATTACGATTAGTTACAGTTTTAAGTTTCTTATTAGTTTTGGCATGGCAAAACAGGCAAAGTGTGGGTATGACATTTCATCAATACACTATGGATGTTATTCAAAAATTAAACTTCTGAATAAGACCACATTATCATGACAAAACTACTAAGAAAAATTTAATATTTGCGCTGTAGTTACGGTTACTCGATTATGAACAAAATCTCAGAAACACAACACAAAGACAATCAAAAACAAAACCGTCTTCCACGAAAGACTAGATTTTAGAAGTAATTGATTAAATTCCTTTAGACTATAATGAGTCTTACTTAACACCACCAGCCTGTCTAGCTAGTCCCTTTAGATAAAAGCGTGAAGTAATCCAAATTATCCGTCGTTACGGTCGCCGACAATAGGCGCTCACACAAAAGCGCCGGAGTTATTGTTTAGCAAAGTTTTCTATTATTAGAGAAACTAAAGATCACAACAACAACAATCAACAACAACAATCTCTTATTAATTACATCGAGATTCAAATATTGTGAAGACTTGTCCGTTGGCGCGAGTCGATTTGTGCTGACAAAGGTTTCAAGAATATGTCTGATGCTTGTCAAATACTGCAGGCCACGAATCTACGCATGACTGGAATCTAACGCATAACATGTATATTTTTTTCCTTATCAGTTATATTTGGAAGATAAAAATATTTTAATTTTGATTGAAGGTAATAACTATAAAAGAAAATCGAAAAGAAATATCCTTCATTAATTGAACTCAGGTTGATTGTACGTAAAGAAAATATCCTACTATTACAAAACAATTTGATTACAGCTCCTTGATTGTCAAAATCGTTCGCCATTCTTTTAGACCGGTGCTTGTCAAAGTAATAAAATACTTAAAAGTAAAAGGCACGCTTTGATCTAAACTTCTAGGAATCACAGAAATAGCTCTACATGGAACGGATGTTTTGAACATGAAGCCCAGGTATCATCATTGTGGGTTAGCATCGATATGTAGACATTATGAAGGTGATCTCTAAACCATTTAGCCGATTACATCTTTGTTAATACGGATGTTTACTGACTTAAAAAAAATGTGATTCTAATTAGTCCGTCTGTTAGATTATCGAAAAATATTGGATACGTATTTTTTGTTTTATCAAATCAATAAAATTTGACGAAGATAAAACGCGTCAAAGATTTGAGTGGGGTTTTGTGACGTCACTGACCGCTAAAAATGTGATACTAATGTCTTAAAGTATGACGTCACACGAGTTTTCAAAGCACTGTATCGTCCTCATTGATTGTTTACGTGAAAAAAAAAATCTGTCCAATATTTTTTGGTAATCTATACGACGGATTAATTAGATTTTTTTTGTTAACTACCCTATTAGAGAATGTTAGTAGTGCTCTTGACAATCAAGGAAGAGTTTCTAGATAGATGGGTTATTGTCGACGCATCTTGGATACACTGAAAGTGTAAAGTGTGTGTGTAGTGTGTGTGTGTGTGTTGTAGTGTGTGTGATTTGGAACACCTTCTCTCCTGCACGACTTTGAGTAATAAATAAACTGACCCTAGAACTTAACAAGACGCTAGCGCTACTAAGGTAGGTATTGGTCGGACAAAACCTAAGTCATCGATACGAGAAGAAGAAAAATGTAATAATGTTCATCCATTCTCCAAAATCACAGAGTTCTTTCCAAACTCACAAACGTCTGGCAAAGACGTGGTTGGTGCACATTCAAATAAACTGATGTCTTGTCGCATCGAGTAACTGTTACCGACCCAATCACACATACGCAGCGACAAACAGTGGAGACGCGCGTGTCATACCTGCCCCGCGTCGTACGATACGGTTGCAGGTTGCAGATGTCTGATAATAACCTATTAATTCACAGAAAAGGGGGCAGTGCCGTTAGAAATACTAAGGTTTTAGTATGATAGACTTACCTGAGTAGGTATTTCGTACGAACTTGTAATGTAAACCTTATCGTGTAATGCACTTCACAAAGGTATGTACGTAGTTCTCGCAACCAGAGCGTGTGATGGTCAACATGAAAGCATGGTATTCTCTGAACTATCTGTTGATGTTCAGAATTTATCTGATAAACATTGAGATTACAAAGAAATACATAATCGATTGCTAAATTATCTAATGAATTTTCAAAATTGTTTCACTGCACAGTATTATTATAATTTGCTAATTGAAATCTATGTTATTAGTTATTTCACCAATAACGACATCACTTTACACTTGCATACCTCGTGGTCGCAAGAGCGGCTACTAAGCATGAGGTCCTAGGTTGTATTTCAGGTCGGACTAAGTGCCATAGGGTTTTTCCATCAGGAATTTACTGGGTGCCCGGTTGATAGCAATAGGCTCGCCCCCTATTAAATAGTACATTGTTATCCAAGGGGCGAAAGTTACTTATTTAGTCCCGAGACGGGGTTTGGCGCCCGTAACGTAGTGAGGGTCTAAATAAGTACTTTACCCGAGGTAAACACTGTGCTTTCCATTACGAATACCAGGAAAGTAAAAATAAGAATATATTTTATTAGCTAAAGAAAAAATGAGGGTTGATCTGATTGTCGCTGTCTCTGGTCTTCCAGCTATATATTATTTTAGAGAAATAGTTAAAACTAAATTATTATAAAGTCGTAATATAATTTTATTCTTATGAACTTTTTGTTATTCAAATTTTAAATCGCGCTGTAATTGAGTGGCTGTATAAAAAGACAAGGACAACAAAAACACACACACACACACGGTTTAATAAAAATGTGAAAATAGACCATTTTTTTTTAAATAATATGACAGCTATCAGTTGAAAGAGATTTTCCCTAGGGCTGAAAAGTAGTACTTTCAACCCGCTCCACAGGCGTGTTATGACCTATACTTTCAGAGTATGAGTAATGAAAAAGATGTTCCCGTCGAGTTTCTGGTACATCCAGTATGAAACAAAAGAAGTGTGTAAGGGTAAGCAGGCTACGTTCTGTTGCTGTTTCTACCTATTCCAAAAGGAACACGATATGAAATGTCATAGATATGTAATGTGAACAACCATGTGTCACACAGCTGCTATTAGCCAGTTTGAAATACGTGATTGCTTTTTACGTTTATTTTGATAAATATTTTATATGAAAATCCACTGTCCACTAAAAGCAAATATATATTTTTAAGCCTCTAAAACTATTAAAATACTTGACATATTCCTGAAGAATAGTAAAGCTAAGTGCTAAAAACTGAACTGAAATAAATTAATTGGACTGCCATCAAATAGAATTTGACGCCACAAATTGTGCCATGTTTAGTTAGAAATATCAAATGTATCGTTTGTGTGCACAATGCAGCAATGTGGGCATCACGCGCTATTAAAAGTTATTTCAGTGACTAATTCCAGTAAATCCCATGAATATTCATTCGGCGAGTTATCTCTTGGAATACGGAAATTGAAGTTTTATCTCTTTTTATTTTTACATCTGTAGATATTATCCACTGATAATATCTATTCTAATATCTATATCTTGTCGGTCACTGACCGGGATATGCACTTTTGAGCTAGTTACAATGATTTTTCTACTTTATAAGCGGTAGTTGCCTATAATCAAGAATCAGTAGTGTCATATATACATTTTCAAAAGAAAGTAAAATTCGTCGAAAATAGGTGGGTATCAAAATAATAACAAGGCATCTGTGAGTTTGAGTCTACAGTAATACCAGTCGCGCCAGTAAACGTAAACGTGGACGTTAGCGTTGGTATTTAACCGACGCTAAACTTATTACGACAACGAGGCTGGAGTTTATCTGCGAACTGCTTGTAAGTGTGCGACAGAGGTCGCTGCGAGCCTGTGACGTCACGGCCCTGTCACCATTGTTCGCAAGTTGTCGGCTCTGCCTACGGCACTCGCGCCTGTTTCACCCAGTTCCATTCAACGCAATCCAGTTCGAACCGGCTCGCGGCGCCCCCGACCAGTTAATTTAAGTTACCGCGGTCTTTGAGTAATTGGTTCACCGTTTACTCATTCATACGACGCGACGGTCTATTTGCTCAAATGGAGTGCTGCAGGCTTTGTGTGCCGCTGACGTCCCTAGTCCCTAAAAATTGCCTGGATAATATTAAATTAAGCTGCCAATTAGGATTTTCAGCTCGTCTCGCTGCACCGCGCATTAGTTATGCGACAAAGCGAAGCGGAATGAATAGAACGAGTTGTACATTGTTTTTGTTATATTTTTTTTTATTATAAATATTTTTTCTCTCTCGTCTTGGGGCCCTTTCAGAATACCAGCGCTGTGATATTTGTCAAAAATGTTGCAGCACCATGCTGAGACAGTGGCCTTTTGTCCTCGTTCGGGTCTTATTTTAATTCTGTATTTTTTTTTTAAGTTTTCTCTTGTTTTCGTTCGTATGTCATTTTTTTTTCTTGTCCTGTGTGACACCAAAAGTGCGCTAATAGTTGATATAAATCCCAGTTTCAAATATGTTGATTTAAGAAATAAGCCGAAGTTCTAGATTATACAACCGCTGGTATTGCATTTCATTCCAACTATGCAGGTAGCTGTAGCGGATACTAAATCGCATTCTATAAACTTTGCAATGTGTGTGTTCTAGTGACAATTTAACTGGAGTGCAATTCCAATTCAGGTTAAAATACATCAGAAAGTTTGTTTAAATGCGGCGCCGGAGCGGACCCGGAGTGGCGCCGCGGCTGGAGTGCGGGTACGTCACGGGTACGGCGCGGCGGTGCGGGCGCGGTGCGGGCCGGACGAGCGAGTGTTGTTCTACAAAGAGCGAGACTTATTGTAATCAGACGGCGGCAATAAAACCATCCGAGACGCGCCGTAATGAACGACGGATAGAACAACGTTTAATATTTCCGAAACAAAGTGACCAATAAAACAAAAAGTTGCCAAGTCTTGATTTCCTCGGAGCTCGAACTTGTTCAAAGTTCCAATTGTAGTCGGATTGTTTTTTAAAGTATTCTGCGAGTCCGTCCCGGGGGTGTGCGGGGGTGAGACGCGGTGAGGTGAGGTAGAGGGTACCGCGAGGCAAGGAGGCGTTCGCTTCACTCAATAAAAAATCACACGGCAACATTTTCATTCGCTAATCTCCGGCGCGCACTAATCCACTGCGACTCATGACGGACGCGCCATGTTTATTTTATTCCCTTCCCAAATTTATATAAGCCGAAAGGAATTCGCTTTGGACTAAAGCTAAGTTTTTAATAGAATTTGCGAAAGTTAAAATAGGTTAATGTTATTGTTGGAGTAGCTGACGTCGCACCATTACTCTGTCAATATTAGATCATTCCCTTGAATTACTAACGACATTTTCTTGTAGAAACTTTTGTTTGTTTTGTCTCTGATTTACCTTCAGTACTTGTAATTTAATTACTTAAAGCTCATTACTGTTTTTGTACTTGAAAGTAATACTCAAATTCCCATAGAGACATCTGAAGTGCCACAAAAACTATAAAATGTTCTCATATACAAAAAAAAACTTTTTAATTACATTTGTAACAAGCTGGAAGTGTCCCAAATAGCTCCATTTTCGATATTATCAATCTCGTGAACGAGCGCTTTTCGATAACGACTGCCGCTCAGCGCTGGAAGCTCGTAAGTTACAGCACACAGCTCGTGAGGTGATCGGCCAGATGAAGGAAATATAAAGATTTCAAAGAGAAGGATACAAGAAATAACTCAGCTTAGCCTATCAAACAGGTTACTAGAGCTAGTTACTAAACATTTGTAGTCAAAACCAATATTCACACAAATTGAACTTTATAAAGTTACGGACGGACGTAGAACGGAGTAAGAACATTTCTCCATAATTTTATCATTATGTGTTATGAGTAAACGCTAATACTATAATTAATGCTATTAATTTGAATTGTATTTGCTTCGCAGTGCCCATAGGGTGCATGTTTAATTCTAAAAAAACATCCCCATTAATAGGCCCAAAAGTTGTAAGACCATGACTATATTACGATGTTATATGCAGCACTTATAACTAAGTTTGTACTGCAATATGAAGATAAGTCTTGATACCACGTATTGGTTAATATTATAATAATAGGGTAGTTAACTAAAGAAATTGAATTAGTCCGTCAGATAGATTCCCAAAAAATATTGGACACGTATTTTTTCTTTTTTCACGTAAGCAAACAATGAAGACCATACAGTGCTTTGAAAACTCGTGTGTATATTCTTAGACATTAGTATGACATTTTTAACGGTTAGTGACGTCACAAACCCCCACTCAAATTTTTGACGCGTTTTATCTTCGTCAATTTTCTTCGATTTGATAAAATCAATAAAAATCCAATTTTTTTTGATAATCTAACAGACGGACTAATTAGAAACATATTTCTATAAGACAGTAAACATCCCTATTATGTAAAAGCAGATAAAATGCACCTCTAGTGCACCTCTAGTGGAACAAAGAGGATTTACGAAACTCTCGGATGTCTATACAATAATCACGAGTCGAGACAGAATATCGGTGGTTTTACACTCTTCCGCAAATGCGGTCGCGACGAGACGCTGAGAACATTGTCATACGGAAGTGATCCAAAGTTTGTAGCTGCACTACGTACGTAAGTTTTGTATCAGTATTGTAAATGTGTATAATTCTATAATTGTACTAAACTTGGACATTGCACAGATTTCCAGGAACTGAAGTAGGTACTGTGAACAATTTCAGATGATGACTTACAACCAGAAGTCTTCATGGGAAAAATTTTAGACGTACATATTTCTGTCAAAACCCAATAACAAGATCTCATGTTCAGTGGTAACGTTTGTGACCACTGAATTGACGAGCTGCAAATAACCGATAAGTTTCGAAATTCGCATACCGTATTTCTATTGATATCCTCTCAACTGTTTAGTCAGACATACGATCATCGCTGGATATCTTTAAGTGCTCATTTCTTCAGAAAGTTAAATTCATATAGCGTGTGAGTCTCCTGCAAATTATTATATACCAGCCACAAACCATCAACAAACCGAGACAGTAAATCAATATCTCTCATCTCTTCCCTTTTATATTTCACTTTCCTCAATCAGTCAAAGAAAATATAAAACATTCTCGGAGCTGTATTAAATCAAACCTGAATTAACATGAAAAACAGAATAAAGTAAAACTCGCGTCACATCCATTTTTTGATCGATAAAAGAATATTTATCCTAAAAAATGGCATCTTATCGGAAATATACAAATGATATTGTTGCACGAGTTGGGACCTGAGTACATAATGTACGTTTGAGATACATAAGTTATCCCGCGGATGTATCTCGCGTCTTGTGTGCTCGCTTCGCTCCGAGCCGAGCGAGCGAAAGAACTTTCTTGATTGCTGCTTCTCAATCGCAACTTGAGCTCATCTCCACAACTATTGATATTTCATATCCCTACATACGACTGCATGATTTCATTAAATCATGTATTTATTAATTACTTATACATGTGAGTGTGAGAAATTGAATGCATTCATCAATTCTGGAAACTGATATTGTGTGATCAAACAATTACCAAATGAAACGATAATCAGATACAATTCATACATCAAAGTTGGAAGTAATTGCCCATTGTTACCTGCTGCCATTTGCATTTATCGAGATCTCTGCGCGAAAGTTGAAATTACAGATAACTGAAATATGTGATAGTTTCCATTGTACCCGGAATTACGTAAGAATAGAGTTAAATTGAAAAGTACTCGAATACCGACAACTCCTCCCCGCTCCCCGTTCCCCTCTTACAATTCACATTACACGAACTTTTCAAGAAAAATGCACGAAAACAATCTCGTCTCAGGTTTCGTCAGCGGATATATGGAAGCCGCAAATCCTTACAATATCCAATAGCGTACAAGAAATGCGCGAAATTAAATTCCAAAGCGTGGCCATTTGTAAAGTACCGCAGAGCTACGCGCTACAGATTAGCGGGCAGTGCTACGCTGCTACGCCACAGTGCTACGCCGCTACGAGACCGCTACGCTGCTACGACACGCTGCAACTTTTTTCGCACATGTAGCACGACTGCCGCGGGTGATTCGTCTAGTTTGTCAAACTTTTACAGTAAAATAAAAGATAGTTACATTAATTATTGAAATCTCCTCACGTTCATTCGAATGATCTATTTGTTTTATTCTTCGACAGGCTCTAAGAAAGTTTGTTTTTGATAAGTTATGCTTTAATACCACAGTTAGGACAGTAAAATGTCCTAACTGTCCTAAATTTAATCTAAAACTGCGTAGGGAGTTCACTGTTCTGAATTCAATTCTGTATCAACATTTATCAATAATCGTTATCGGCGAATCGGTGGCATATCAATAAATTTCCAAAATAATTATCAGAGCTCAACAAAGGAAACCCTCGTCGAATCGAGTAATTTTCGTGCCCCCGACAAAAATTCCGATTCTCGTTATTCAAATACGAAACCGGAACACGATTCCGGAACTCATTCGAGACTCGCGCCGCCACGTCGAAGGCCGCTCAATCGAAAATTGAATTTCAATGTCACAACAGTGCAGATGTAAAAATCGCCTCTCGCTCGGCCGACGTCGGGCGTCGTCGGGAACGCTCGGGAGCGCTCGGGATCGTTGGGCGGTGCGCGCGCAGCGGGTGAGCGCGGGTGGAGCGCGGGGTGCGCGCGCGGTAGGCGCCGGCAGTGTCCCGGGCCGGCCGCGTCCGCCGCACGTGTGTACGCGATGCCCCCCCGCACCGCGCGCCCCCCCCGCGCCGCCCGCGACGTGCTGTGACCGCAGTGAGTGCTCTGTGTGGACCCGCTCGCTTCCGCGACTGTGGCGCGATGATCGCGCGACTCCGCACGCGCTGAAACGCATGCGATTTGTCGCGACGGATTTCTGTACCTACAGTAAGTTTCAGTGTTGTTTCGCGACTTAAATGCACAGTCGTTCGGACCGGAGACTCGTTCGAGTTGTCGAACTTTTGATTTATCTGTCGCTCCATCGGAGCCGAGTGAATCGTTTGAGTGGTGCAGACTGCCGACTGGCGAGGATTGTCTCACAAAGCGCTGGTAGTGCTATCAGATCTGAGCGACGCGAGTTATCTCCGATCTCGCGCCGGAGCGAGCCAGCGGAACTACAGCTAAGCCGCTCTCTCTAGGTACTTACACAACTCTGCGGACCAACCAACTTTGTGTACACTCAATCCCTGAAAAGTTCATAGTTTAAATTGTATTTAAAGTGTAGTTTTGTCGTAAAAGTTTAATGTTCGTTACTTTATTCATGAATCTCTCGGGAAGAAGATAACTGAATTAAAGCAAAACCGCGAAGACGTTGTGAAGTGTTGACGGCGGCGGATTAGCATCGCGCGACTCGGCGCGGTGCGGTGCTGCATTCAGTAGTGCGGCGCGGTGCCGCAGCTGTGTCGAGTGCCGCCGCACTGCACCGCACCGCACTGCGCAGAGCCCGCGTAAAACTTTATGAGCGGTTTAAAGCGAACATTAGCCACCGCGCACTCGGCACAGATAACGCCGGCCTCTGAATAAAACATTCAATCTCCGAGAGAAGCCACTCTATTTGATTAACGTCGTAATTACTCATATAACTCCGCAGACGTCTCGGAACAACCGATACTTCGCCGCCGAACGTTTGTTTCAATATTATCGTAGGAAAAAATCGCCGTACAAAGGACGAGCACATCATTAAAACAAAGTTTCACTAGAATGTCGCCAAAAAAAACTTTATTTATTAAAACCGTTGAAATTCCAACCGGTGAAACCGACGAGGCTCTGTATGCGCAAACTTAAAAACAAAATAATAAGCAGGCAACGAAGACGCCACGAACTGAGCAAAGAGTATTTCTTTTATAATCCTCCGTCTGAATGGTACAGTTTGAATAGCTGGAGACCGCCCGGACATAGTTGTTACGGTATTGCAGGTTGAGGCCGTTCGGGCCGTTTGAGGCAACACGCCGGAATCGCTTTACCGAGGGTTGAATGGGATTAGCTCTTTTGAGGGGAAGCAATAAACTAATATGTGGACTGGAATAGGTTTCGAATAAATAAAGTAATGCGCAAAACGAGCCGACGTCACCGACCCCCAATACAAACTAACAGTTAACAATTGAGTCCTGAGACATTCATTAGGTCACACTAAACATCCTTGTAGAATGCTTTTATCATTATAAATAGAATCCTTTGATTCGAAATCAATGATTGTCTTATTATTATAATCGGTCTATAATCATTGTGAACGCAGACAAAGAGACGGTCTATCAGCAATCACGCACATATTATAACGATGTATTAGATTGACATAAAATATCGCAAAGATAATAATGCGAGTTCTTATAAATCTATTGTTATTTGACGTAGCCCATTGGTTTGTTGAACTAGACGGCTTATCAACATCATTCCCTCGATCTCATCTCAATTCATTTGGGGTCGGTGCAGCTTCTCTTCTGCTTTTGTACATAACGGCTTTCAAAAATCTTAAGCCAGTTGAAATGTTTGTTAATGCATGACTGGTGGCATTAAGTTCACCTATGTACCACTATGCTATTAACATTTGTTTTCACTAAGAAGTAAACTGTACATTCACTGGAAGATGAAACAAACCCGCTATAGTAAATAAAAGCAAGCCTCGCTTAAAACGGAACGACAATTAATTAAATAATCATTTAAATAAGCCGGTAATAGACGCCCGCGTTCAGGGAATCACTTAATGAATAGATTGTTGTTGTGTTCAACTGTTCATTATGAAGGCAAAGGTTTCAGCGCGAACTTCCGCCGAATTCGCCGTAATCCGAGATTATAATAGACAAAGAATATTATGAGCCAGTAATAGGGGCGTTAAGATGTCTTATTACATTGTATTTAAAATATCTTGTAAATATGAAAACAAAACATAGCAGATACCTGTATACACCGATAAAGACAGATTACAGGCGTATTTGTAATCCTCGCGGGTAAGACGGCAACGTCACTATGGCAGAACTACGTTTAAAATGTTTTAATAGACGTTTCCCCACGCTAGAAATTTCTCCTGTATCGTGGGTGCACTTACAAACATTTAAACTAACTACTCAAACCCAGAAAACTGTCTGTTAGGTCGTACAAATATTTATTCCGTGCGGGAATCCAACCCGCGACACGCAGCGCAGCAGTCAATCCTTCAGCCACTGCGCCAATCATGCCGTCAAAGTTTAAGTAATTCAAATTCAAATAATTTATTTCAGAATTTAATCCTATTGCCATCAGGCCGGCATGAATCCGGACGTTGAGCTGTTACTGAGAAATTCTAGAAGCTGAAATCCAGATAGTTATCAAAGGCTCATTAGCATAAAGCAAACTCACACATGTAAACTCTAAACTGAAGTATATTCTGAATAATTAATGATCGCTTAAGCGTAACACAAACATAGTAAAACCTTCAAGAGTTTCAAACTGTAATTTTATTACTTAACATATTCGGAAAGCTATCTAGCAATTTTGACTTAGTTTTGTTTTTGTGACCAATATTACTTGACGACTAGCCTGAGTAAATAGTGTTGGTTGGTGTGAAAATACAAATATTTAGTTTTGAAAATCTAGCTTGAAATTGAAGTTATAATATTTCTGAATACAGCAGTAGTTCTACACGGGTAGAAGGTGGCCGACCACGTTAATTGCGATAGCAATTATATTCGAGGTAATGCCAGAAATCGGTTTATTAAAGCCCTGTTTGTGTTACTGGAATATTAATTTGTAGGTACATAACTGATTTTTATTTTATTGCGATATTGGAATAAAAACAAGTTGGCATTCGAGGTTTTGATTTAATTGCTCAGGAAAGTCAAACCAATTAGGCTCAGAAGAATGAGTACAGTAAGATAAAATTAGGTTCAGAAATAATACAGCTTCTGAATTCATAGAACATTACACGAAAAGCTCCAAATACATAAAGAACACACCCTATTACTCTGCCGGACAACTCTATTGCATTCATTGTGATCAGGTGTTTAAAAGCAAGTTCGATTTGGCCAGTCATATAAGGGCAAATGCAGGTGAATAGCTTCAAAGGGTAGCCACTACTGAAACCGGTAAGGAAGACTAAATAAATATTAGGTACAGAGACTCACAAACTGATACAACACCTTTGCGTTGTAAAGACAATTTAATTTGACAGTTTCATATTATCAGATAACTGGGTATGTCGTAACATCGGACGTTTCGGAAGACGAAGTGTAATTTTCTAACTATATCAAGTTGAACCACTATAAAGTCATCGTTCACGAGAAGCCAGCGACGTCGACATAAAGAGAGATTGATGGACGGTTCTTAATCTTTAGATACTTATTCCAACGTAAATTCTGCATAAACTCGAGCGCCGTAAATAAGGATCCTCATCACTTTATCCAAACTCGTTCCGCTTTAATAGGTGTGTGCCATTAGCATTAACTGCTGAATACGTGGCCAGTAGGTGGGTAGATAGTAGTACCGGTGGCTCGTGACATTCTGCTCCAAGTCATGAATAATCAGCTGGGTATAGCGGGCACACTTAGCGCGCCCGAGAGCCGACGAGTCTGATCGCAGATCGCTCCCTCGGGGACAGATAAGCCAATCCCGCGGCGCCATATAAACCTTCACTATTTTATGACGCGATTTAACGCCGCGCCGAAAACCCGGATAAAGTTATGTTTGTTGTTTTGCCTCTATATCGTCTTATGTTTAATAAGAGCTGCCGTCGCTCATCTACTTCTTCAAGTTTGATATCAGTCAAGTTTCGACGCAAATCGAATTATTTAGAAGTTCCTGGTAGGTTGTTATAGACAAGTGCGATCAGTTGCCATAATTTACACTCGTATTAGCACTCGGCATTATGAATTTTTGGTACCGCGCTTTCATTGTAGTCCGAGACGTCAGCTGAAACTTGCTCTCTGAGAACAAACTCGTCTCGACTTGATACTGTTCTGTTTTATCTGACGTTTACTCTGAGTATCGTAAATGGTATCCAAATAAATGTTGTGAGCGGTGCCAGTGAGTCTATTACAGTGAGATACCGCCGTGGTGTGTAGTGCGGAGTGCCAGAGTGCGACAGTGCCGGCTTGCGGAGTGACGGAGGGTGAATAAATAGCGATCCAGATAACAGAAGGGTATGATATCAAATCCTTTCATTGAATGTGCGTCCCCAGTGCGGTCGTCTGCGCGAATATCCAATTATATACCTTATCCCATGATTGAGTTGTACTTTTTGTTCTGACAGATGACAAAAAGAATTACACAGAATTGATTCAAAAAAGTATTATTTGAAAGGTTGATTTATAAATGGTATGACAGTTCAACTTAGATAACATACAAAACTAATATTGGAGAACAAGCCCATAATTTAATATTCCATTATTTCTCCACTAAATTAAAATATTTCACAGCTCGTTATAATGAACATGGCGTTAATTGACTGAAGACAGGCGCCATCACAATAGCCCTTCAGCCACAATTGTGGCACAAATAATCAATTAAAATAATGAAATAATTGTGCGGTGTCGTCCGCCAATGAGCAATAAGCGAGTCGACGCAACTTAAATCAACCATCCTACGTCTGACTTATTCAATATTACAAATTACATTATTATCTACTTGAATTTGGACAGTTTGAGAGTTCCCTCTTCCCCTCCTCACAGTGTGTCAGTGTTTAATAGCGCACATTACTCAAACCATATTTGTGTACAAACGACCTACAACTGTAGGTGAGGACTACTTAAATAGTTGTTATCTCTTCATCTAATGGGGAGCTAATGTCACTAACCAACTAACTGTCGATGGATCTCACTGTGATGAATATAGTTTTTAAACAAAGAGTGACGTAGTACTCGTACAAACTACAGTTAATGCAAAACTTCTCGAGCTGATTAAGAGTCGACGACATTTCTACACTTCTATATTTACGCGAGTTTATAATATCCTCACCTTCTGTCTGAGCTTACCTGGATTTGAATAGCAACAGCTGCAAAGTTTTAACTTTAAAGTAGTACATTTCTGAAAGCTATACTAATCACTTTTGTATTCATAGAAATGTCATTGAATAATAACTAATAACTATTTAGAAATATTCTAAGTCTATGACTGAGCACTTAATCAATCTGTTTGTATAACACACGATTTGTGTGATTAATGAAGAATCACGCTGTTGTCTATAGCATGTTCAAATGTTCAAAACATTACAATTTGTGTCGCAGTATTACATGAAACCTCGCTCTCTCTCTAAGTACGAATGTCTAGAATGACGAAGTGCTCACTGTAACAAGCTCAACTTCGCGTCAAACTATTTTCACAGCTCATTACATACATGAAAATACGTTTGCGGTTAATGCTGTTACCCAATACGAGTCTAATAAGAGCGGCGAGCAATGCGCCGCGTGATGGATCGTCCATTGCCGGCAAACTGCCACTTTATTGGACATTAATCGCTGCGATGTAGCGATGGATACGTGATACTGCGATCCGGTGTCGAATTTTAGTTTTCGTTTGTATAGCCCCATTTGTGGATGAATTTGGATCGTTATGGATTTTGTCGCCATTACTTTCAGGTTCTATAGTTTATGTGTATGAAATATGTATCTACGATCACTTTGTTCGCTTTGAACAGTTAATTTTAGCTTGCCGTCAAGTTAAGTGAGCTCATTTATATTATCTGTGCTTTAATCGTGATCTGTGATAACTTGTTCAGTGAGTCCCCTTTAATTTTACAACGAATCCCTTTCAGAATCTGTGTTCCAAATCCAGTGGAATAAATTTTAAATCATGGTTATATTTGAGTGGAGAAGTTTCCAAATTATAATTTTTTGGGTTTAATTTAGTAATTAAAAATAGGCAATAATTTTAAAAAAATATTGAGAAATTCAAAGCTCAAACCATTAATCCCCGAAGAGTTATGCAGAGGTGTACTCATTAGTACAGCTACAACTGGAACTCCCTGACGGATCGAACTTGATGTGCTGGTTTGGGCTGGTTTTGTTAATTTATAATAATTTTTCGTATTTTTTTTCATAGTTTTAGAATAGACTATATTTGCCCACTTGCAGTATTTTTAGAAATCTTAAAATATTTTATTAGTAGAACAAAAAATTTACCTAAAGGCAACGAAAAAATGGCAACGGTAGATCGGTTTTACAGTATCACAAACTATTATTTTCAAGAAAAAAGTTTAAAATGTACTGAAAAACAGCCTAATTTCGTCCGAATTGTAAACGCACCTTTAAGTTCAAATTCAAATTCAAATTGTTTATTGCAATCCATAATGTACATTAACAGGTGTTAAGGAAATTAATTCTAGACACAATTATGGACCCTGTCGGGCACAGCAAATGTTTGTACAAGTACAGCGGAAGATCGGAAGAGCGTTTCTTTTATTATTAAGTTGGCTTAAAAATATCTATTTTATAATTATATTCTATTAATCTAAGAATATATCTATTTATATACTTATTCTATTAATATTGTTATGCAATCTATGTATTCTTTTATTATTTATTTAGTTATATTTTTAAATTGCTTATTTGTTTACGTCCTTGTTATGGACCTTTTTTTATATTAGTTTTGTAGGTACTTAAATTATGTATTTTTATTGGATTTATCCATTAAATATTCGTGTATTGTATAGTACCTAACTTTTTTAAATTAAGTATTGCTTTAACTTATTTACAAATGTATTGGTTTTCTTTTGTTGCTTTATGTTTTCTGGTAATTTATTATATATTTTTATAGACATTGAATATGGACTAGATTGGTGTAATTTAAGACGGGAAGGGGGCAAATTCAGTTTGTTCTTATGTCGCAAAGAATAATTAGTTTGTACGTCTCCCCGTGTGCTGTAAGAATCCGGATATTTGCGTACTAGTTTACATAATTCCAATATATAAATGCTAACTAACGTGAGAATCTTGTGTTTCTGGAAGTGCGGTTTGCAACTGTCTGTTGATTCTATATTAGTAATAATTCTAATTAATTTTTTTTGGAGGGTAAATACTGTGCTGTTTCCCCATAAGATGATGCCATAGTTAAACCAAGCGTGGGCATACGCGTAATATGTGGTTAACGCAGTTTGTAGGTTGGTAGTCTTTTTAATTTCGCGGAGGGCATATGAAAATTTTGAGATTTTTTATTTAACTGTCTGTATGTGTGTTTTCCATGTGTAGAGGGCGAACAAGTCTATTACCAACATCGGGGTGCAATAGGGTAGTTGTCAAAAAAAAACTTGCTCTTCTATTTATATATATTTTCCTTTTTTTTTGTATTTTGTGTGTACATAAATAAATAAATAGATTTTCAAAAAATATTGGCTATAGATTTTTTTTTTTTATGTAAGCAATAAATGAAGACTACACAGTGCTTTAAGAAGTCGCGCGACGTCACAGTTTGGTCCATTTTTTACCAGAAAATTATAAGCCTCAACTCACGATCTTCGACACTTTTTATTTTCGTCATTTTTTTTTTAAATCCAGCGTCGGGCACTAGCTGCTCGGCAGTTTGCTGAAATGGTCCTATTTGGTGCAGCCGTGAGATGCACACACTGTCTTTTTCAGTTTAGTTTTTTAGTTTATTTTTTATTGTTTGTTGTGTGCACTTTGTGGTATGTGCTAAATAAATATGTTTTCTTTCTTTTCTTTCTTTATTTGATACAACAAAAAACACGTATCTAATATTTTTCGATAATCTAACAGACGTAGTAAACAGAATCATATTTTGTTCGTCAGTAAACAACCGTATTCCAGACTCTGGCCTGCTGCTCAGAAATTCCTGATGAAAGTAGAATAGTTATGCAAATCAAAAGTTGCGCTTCGTGTTCAATAAAACTATCTATGCTTGATGTGTGGCTAACAAAGCAATCCAACGAGACGGTACGGACTTAGGTACTTGTCAAAATATTAAACTCTTTTTATTTCAGCACTACCATAAGTTGGAATCAAAGAAAAAACACATAAAAAAAAATCTTTAGTTTCTCTTCAACAAATAATCCATTAGTCGCGTATTTATTGGTGAATTTCACAATTGATTTCGACGCTTGAAAGGCAAAAACTTACCAAGCGACATTGTATGAAAGCGAGGATGGAATAAGACAAGAATCCTGTGTGCACACAATGTCGATTTGTAATTTTTGGGTTTCAAGCGTCAATATAATTCCATTAGTTTGCATTTAGTGTTATTAACGGCAGAAAACTTCTTAATACTTACAACTTCAACCAACGTGGTGCATTATTCAAACATTTCGGTCTATCTCAATTAGATTAGTCCCCAGTAGTGTATTCGCCATCTAATATAATTAATTCGGTAATTAAACGCTCGTAAATAGTTGATTGTTTGCTCCACAATGGGCCCGATGTAATCGGCCACTATTAATAACAGGCTACAATTAAAGCGCACTTTGTGGCCGATGGTGCGAGCGCGCGTGGCCCAGTGGTCCGCGTGTTTATCTGCCATCTGACTAATGACCCGCGCTGGGCTCCGGCCGTGCTTACCCCCTGACTGGCGGTGTCGTTATAATGTTACACGTCAGTGCCGCAATGTGCGTCGTTGCTGAAACATTGCAACGTGAACATGCCAATGGAACTTATACGAGTATCGTACTCGTGTAGCGTTGCAAATGTTCATAATATTATTAGAGCTCAGTCTGTATAGATATCAGAGCCAAAACACGTTTCAGTAACATTATATTGATATGTATCGTTTGGCTTCAGATCCACGAATATCAGTTTACTTGATAATAATCTCCTCGATGACTGTCTCGTCGTGTAGTGTTCGTAAACGCAGCGTTCGAAATTCGATTCCCACGTCGGAGAAAGTGTTATTATTGGGTTTTGCCTTTAGAAATGTTTCAGTACCAGCCCGCGCGATGGCAATAGGCTCACTCCCTATTACATGGCACCTAAACATATCTGACGAAATGTGGCTGTACTATTGGGTACTCCTCTGCCTAATCTTCTTTGTTGTTTATAACAATCTAACGTTTTACATTGTTGAGACACATTTATATGTTTACTTAGCGTCCAAAGAAAAAAGATTCGACACGTTCCTTCCCAAAATGACCTTTATCTTCATACATACAGAAGTGCTTCAATTATACTCCAATACACAGTTCGACGATATACAAGATATCTAAGACACAATTCGATTTTAAACTAGGAACAATGTCAGCCATATATTGTATTGCAATTTGTGTTCGTAACAAAGTTAACCGTAATAAATATAATTTCAATGAATTATGGTCCTCGCGCTTTGTTTCAACAACATTCATTTCAATTGAAATCGAATATCACATGAACAGTTTTATTCACTTTCATAATAATGTAATTATCATTCATTTTCTAGAAATAAACTAAATAATAACATTTCAGTGATATAAATTTAATTTCTGCGTCATTTCATGCGATGTGAAGAAAACAAAAATTGTATAAATTCGTTTGTAAACAATTTGTTTTACGTCGCTAAGCTTATTAATCCGTTGTTAGTCCCACTACGAACGAAACTATTTTCCTTTGCATATTTGAGTACAAAGTGCTTTGTGAAGTGAACATTTTGTTTCTTTAACTAACTTCACAATCACGTAAGTAATTGAGGAAACAGGCTTCCTTTCGCAGACTATTTGTGTTGTTGTTTGCTCGAGTGGCCATCTGTCCGCTCTCTGAAATACCTCCGCATTTTTCGTTTATATATTACAAGAAGTGTACTCTATCTCGTAAATTGGTCCTAATTTACAACTCTCTCTAGATGTAGATGTTAATTTGAGAAAGTAAAAAAGAACTAACGTGTCAGCTACTTTGTATTCTGAAACTGTTTTTATGTCACTCGTCATTGCCGCCTCGTAAGTTAAAACTGATTGTGTGATTTGATATAATTATTGAGCAGTAGGTATGTGTCGCTCGACTGCGGCTGGTGACATTAAGCTCCGTGTAACACTAGCGCAGGCAGCTCATCCCGCATTACAACACCAACTAAGTACGGTTCCATGTATTACACGCTCATTGTATCAGATTAATAGGATTTTGGGTCGCGACGCCACCCCACGCTATTATGTTCTTTTACACACATGCAATAACGCCCTCAATGGCGCAGCCTTTGTGCGCGGTGCAAAGTAATTGCAGGACGCATTATCTGTTTGAATGGCACTTTTTAGTCAGAGAGCTCAATTTGAAACGTAGCCGGAATGTGGTGCATTGAACAAATGTTCATAGGATCAGTTCTAAATATATGTTAGTGTGAGATAGTTACGTATGTCGTAGTGACCCGCAGTTACTCTGTATCGTGTCTTGTTTCGTCTGGCTGCACACTGCACGCTGCAGAGTGCTAACTGCCTGCACAATCATGTGCAATCATGTGCACGTACAGTCACACACACATTGCACACACACACAGTCGGTGGCTCCGCAAGATGTCGACAGTTTAGTATCGCGACGACAAGCACTCGCAGCGAGTTGGACAACTCCGCAACTGTTGCCAAAATTTACCAAACTTTATGTATGCAGCGCTACAGTTGTATAAATACTGCCAAAATCCTTCTATTCGGAAAATTTGGACCGTTCCGTTCTACAATCTATACCGCCATGTTTATTTCGAATACAGTTTGCGTATTTTGCTTTACAATTCGTTCCAAGCTCTTCATTAAATCAATATTTTGAGATAAAGTTGAAAGCATACCATTATAAGTTGATTTATTTACTATGTCCGTAGCATTTATTATTTTTATTCATTTCTCGACAGTTTCACGGGCAATGGGTAAATCCGTTTACGGACAAAATAAAAGATCCGTCTATCTAGACGAAACGACTGCTCCCATTCGAGATCCAGGAATACCTTTTTATTATTCTGGGAACGTTTAGCGTCGCCTATATACCTACGTTTATCTAATATTGCTGCTGAAGACAATCTACACTGAGGAGCAGTAGGCGAGACTCACAAAGGTTCAGTCGTGTCTGTGTCGGGGGCAGAAATACAAATACCTCGTCCGATTTCTCAGAACGACTAATGTTGAATGAAGTCTTCGTGTTGTGAATAGAGTCACACTCACTATGAGCAAGCTATTATCGCGCACAGAAATAACGGCTTTCAATGAACCTGCTAACAATTGAGTGGTGTTTCACAAAAAGCGCCATTACGCCATTCGGATGGAAAGCGCCACAGAACGCATTTCAGTGCGATGTCTTATTAAGAGCAGCACGGTATTATTTAGCAGTTATTTTTATGTGAACTTATTTTAATTATGCGCATTAGTATTTTCATGCTTACGAAGCCACTTGTTTACGACTTTTGGGTTTTATTGCATTATATTACTGACTGAGGGCGCTTTATGTTTCATTAATTTATATTCAACATTATATTAGATGTCTAAAATTAATATTGAATATACTTTTTTGTGATCTTTCACTTTATAGACTAATCTTTAAAATTGTAGAATTTTATATAGTCCGGCTAAGTAGTATACAACCTTCTAGCGTTGAACTACGAGTGGCCGAGTAAAACAAAATTGAAAATAATTGATTATTTTTATTGAGATTTGAATTGTACCAACGCTATAAATTGATGCATGTAAAACCAACTGCTGAACCCTTCAGAATGTGGAGTAACAAAACAAAAATGTGGAGATATCAAAAAGACGAATTTTTGTCGAGTGCCATTGTTATTGTGCTCCCAAATCAATGCAAAAACAAGTATTGGAGAACAAAACAACAAGACGATAACCCGCTCAGAGATGCGCTTATCTCAGCAGGTTATCAGCTTGTGTTCTTGTTCGGGGTTCGAAGGAACAGCTTCAAGCGCCGACACGTTTAAAATGTATAAGACAGCCTGTTCGAATAATATTATCGGCTCGTCGACGAGGCGGCAAGGCGCGAGGCGCGAGGCAGTGAGGCACGTCTCGCCACTTTATTCGCGAGGGGCGCGGGGCGGGAGGCGTCAAGTGCCCTCCTTCACAACTTTGACAAAGAGTGTCAACCTCTTAGCTGTCAAAATTAAGAAGCGTGGCAGGTGGCTTCTGCAAATAATTAGGGTGCACTCGATTGGCCCTCTCGAGCCCTCTCGTCGGCAGGAGGAGGTGGGACGACTTGCCGCGTGTTTAAAATGTCGAGTCTCATTGTTATCTTGTCGCGTTTGTTTAAAAATTACTCAACTTTAGACAAGTACAAATTGCTTCTTGTTACGGTTATTAAGTAGCGCGGAAACACAACTTTTTCTGTCTACGTTATAATTCTCGAAAAATTGATTTTTTTATTTTTAAATATAATAATCAAGTCTTCCATTTCTCATGAATATTAAATTGACCTCAGTATCCATGACAGTGAGTGAGGAAGAGGGCCGAAGTTAAATAATGAGAACAAAGCGATGATAACGAAGCCTCCGCGATACGAGGAGGAAACAAAACGAAATACTGCGTTTTTAACATAAGATTGAGCCTCCAGCGATGGGTGAGGTACCTCTTTATAATCGTCTTCATTGAAAAAAGGGCCATTCCTACAAAACATTTCAGCGTTTAATCTTCAGACAGATCCTGTTTCTTTCAAAGTCTGTTTTGTTTTTTGTTAAAATCAAAAAGGCAAACTTTAATAATATTGCCGATACAGGACGCCTAGATTCTCTTTAATCCGTCTTTCTGAAATAACCAAACAATTTACATAGAATTGTAACATTTCTCAAAGTTCTGTAAAGTGCCTAATCTTGATTGTTGAGGCGTTCATTACAGCACTCATTAATATTAGAGAAGCCTTGAGCCGTGTTTAAAAGTCAAGACAGCACTAAAACTTTGCGGTAACACAGAGAGACGTAGAACGTCGTTATCAACAAGGTAACAAGCCTATAAAAGTTTACCTAAATGCCATAGCACACACAGTATATACCATGAGTTGATGACCGCAAGAGCAGAGACTTTTGACTCATCTTCCATCGTGCCCTTGCAAGCTAGTTTCAAGCCCAGTGGCATACGATGATGGGAAGAGACCAGACGTTTCTATGAACATTTAAATACTTTGCAGGTTGGGTAGACCCTGTGTGGGATGCAACTCGGTTCGACTCTGTTTCGCCACCCCATCTTTCTAGCACGATGGGCTGTGCTGAAGTAGCTGCTGTAGTTGCTGAGAATTTCAAACGGTGGAAACACCAAAACCTGTGTTTGGGCTGATCTTCTACCGAGATATCGCCATGCAGTTAATTGACGCTTTACGTGTCCGAATTATATTATATTATTATATCTGGCTGTGTATATTTGTTTGACGCACTCACAGTTTTTTGAAGCACTGGTCTATTTTCCTCTCTTGATCATTTTTTTTCTTTGTTAATTTTTATTATTTTATGCTTTTTATAGTTTGAATCATTAAGTAACAACTAGCTCATGATATACTTTGAGGTTTCAGTTTTACTAGGAAAAATACCTCGCAACTAAAACCCAGTAACTAAACTACAATATAGTACTCTAAACTTATAGACGCACAGGATATGAAAGTAATTTTAGCCATAACTTTTGAGCCCATGAAGGAATATATTCACCGGTAGATTATTGACTGTTACATTTTTCTCCTAGCGTGATGTTCGTCGTAACGTAAATCAGCGTGAAATATCTTATTAGGGCTATTTTCCTCAATTATTCGGCAAGTACTAGGAGCACATGAGTGGATAAGAGATGAGGATGAGAGCCATTGTGTCGGTCTACTCCAATGTACGGAGGATTTATTATTCAGACATCGCCGAGTACTACTCATATTGTGTGTGTGTGTGTGTGAGTGAAAGAGCTATTTTTAGTTCGAGTACGATTGTGATCCGATTTTTCTATCGGTATATATATTTTATCATATTTGATATTATCGATGTGATCGAGCAATCAAACATCAGCCATGATTTTGTGAATTATTTATCTGGCCATACCAATTGGTACAATTAAAAGTATCGTAACCTTTGTGAACGATGTCATAGTTCTTTTAATAGCGTTATTTTTACAACTTCACTCGTGCCACAATAGCCTAAATTAAAATCTTAAAGAGCACATTAAATATACAGTTCGTCACGATTAAAGCCATGATTAAATTACTTTACAAAAGAAGAAAGTTGGTAAACAAAAACGTAAATAGCGCAAATATAACGAAGTCGCCATTAATTCCACAATCTCACGAACTTTGTACAAAAACACTTTCTAACTAAATCTAAATGAGTCAAATACTCTGATATAAAAAGTTAGGATCGTGTGACTCAGACAGTGAGCTATGTGCGAAGTAAATGATACAACATTCGAACGAACTAGATCCGTTTGTGTAGGCTGGCAAAAAGTTTAACAATGTTGATTAAAAAAATATATAAATATAGGTGTGTTTTGTTCGTGAGCTGAGAACATGACTTCATCGAGAGTGAGTAGTGAGGCACACGCTACGTCGCCACCCCCTCTCACCCCCGCCCCCCATTAGCCCCTCGCGTGACCAATAATGAGTGCATTATGTCAAGTTGAATCACAGCCGTCACGTGTCCACAGAGAACATAAATTGTAACATTTTATTCCACCGCTAAACAATTACGCGAAAATTGTTTAAGAATTAAATTTTCAGCACATTTTTTAGTAAAATGCGATGGTTTTATTGGTTTTTTGTTCATTCATTGGTTGACTGACATTGAGTCAACCGAATCAATTGAATTTGTTTGAACTAGATGAGAATGTAAATGGATTAACTTTTGTGAATGTACTCGTTTATCGATCTATTTGTTTTAATGTAAACATATTATCATGGTTTGAAAGCTTAGAATTCACTGACAAAAAAGTCACGGGTGAACTATTGTTATCTACTGTTACTGATGGACGCAAAAGGCCTTCACTTATTTCAGTACTTAAGTCGTCAAATTGATTTATTCAGGGACGTAAATTACTTGTTGTTCACTCAAAATGGGTAAATTATATTTTAGTAATTCTGTCATTGGTCTAGTTACAGTTGTTCAACTGCTCTCTTGGTGTCGTAGTCGCAAGCGCTACTGCTGAGCGTGGGGTACGATTCCCGAGCCGGGCATTAAGTCATATTCTGGTCCCACCAGACTACGACCTTGAGGGATGAGAGAGTGCATCAGTGCCGCACAAGGCACTATAATTATATCTTCCGCGCCGGTCGCCAACCTCCACTGAGATGGCCGCCGTGACCAACAACTGCCAGGTGGATTGTACTCCTGACAGTTTTCGGTTTCGGCGTCAATAACAGCTGTTCCTAGCAAAAGGACACTGAATAGTAACTATATCGTAACTACTCGTTGGCAGCAGCTGAAAATCAGCGTCAGGTGGTGCACTTTGTGTTGCCACCTGGCATTATGCTGAGCCGAGGCCCTTTTGGCATTATTAGTCTCAATCATTTTGAATTTGGTTCTGTTTATTTTTTAAGTTTTTATTGCCAAATAAACACAATTTTCTTTCTTTCTTTCTTTCTTTCTATATAACTACTACAAACTATATAAAGTCTTGGCTATAAGGCGTCAAGCGTTATAGTACAAGTCATACTCGTAGTATGATGTCATTACTAACTCATTAGTTTACGGACTTTCATTATAACAATATTACAATCCTCTCAATATTTGGTACTTCTGATGTTCAACGTAAAAACAAGTAAAAACGTTTAACATTACATTTAGATTAAACCGCATATTTTCACCGAGACTTTTAGAATAAAAACTTGAACCACATCATACCAGGTTTTTTGTTCACGTTATTATAATACTCATCAAACAGAGCTCTACAAAGAAATTACTAAAATTATAAAAAGCTTTTATGTAAAATCAGTTCAAAGGCACAATAATGAGTTTGGAATTGAACGAAACAATGTAGAACAATGCGTGAGTTATATACCTCCACTGTTAGCTCCACGGCTAGATTGTGTGATACCCTACAATTGCAGCCATTTACTTCATTTAACCTGAATAAATTACGTTTTGGGTATTTAAATCACGGTTACGGCTAACCAACTGAATGGGACGTCAAGTTATAACACTATGTGGTGTATTAATGTGGCATGAATACATTATGTATAACATAATTTTTGTGAGGTTTCCGCTTCCGAATTAAGTTACTATTATATGTAGTAACCCGAGCCGAGGTGTGCTGCCCTTTCAGACGTGCGTCTCACCGCGGTGTGTACATAGCTGCGGGCGTGTGACGAAGTGTGTGTCTCAATGCTGCGGTACAAGCTTACTCGCACACTTTACTGCCTGCCGGTGAGACGTGTGAAAAAAGTTAAGGGAGTATTTTTGAGTAGACGGAACTTACCTCATACAATTACTAAAATGTATCTGTTTATAATGATGAGTTTAAGGAAACTAAACGTGCCATAGGCCTACAACCAAAGTTTTGCCACTCAATAGAGATCTGGTTTGCTTCTCATTCATTCACACCTTTCATCTGGTAACTCAGACCTCCACTAACAAAATGGCCTTGTGGGAATCGAGAATGTTTGGGTTCTACACCATTTATTACGAGTTTTTACCCGACTGCGGCGAAGCCAAAAGGAAGGGTAATGATTTTGGCAGTCTATGTATGTATATTTGTATGTTCCACCATAGCGCCTAGACTACTGAACATATTTTAATAAATGAGGTTTCAATAGATTTGTAAGAATAGCCCGGGTGACATAGGCTATAGAATTTTTAACAATTCTTTTAATGACGGAATTTAAATGTCAAATTCTAAGCCCGAAAAAGATTAAATTGAGATAATCATAACATGTTTGGTATCAAATGAGAGGTCTTGGCGAGCACATTACAAATACGTATATTATATTATAGTTTTAGTCAACATATACGTTTAGAATGCGATCAAAGAGTTCTCGCGGTCTTTTCTGCTATTTACTCGTACTATTTAAATAGCAAACCAACATTCAGTAGAATTTTACATCATGAAAGTACTTTATTATAACAGATTGATTAAATAACAAAAACTTGAGAGGTGTCAAGGGACACCCGGATGGAACGAAGTTAAAGTCTATCGCAAACAGCACAAGAATGACCAAAAGAATTAATAATAATAAAAATTTAAAAAAAAAATATATATATATTAATTAATTTATTTTAATTATAATTTTTTAAATAAATTTTTAATATAAATTTAAAATATAAAATATCTGGCTTGCTTTCTATAAGAGAGAGAGAGACAGACAGAAACATGCGACGCCGCACAGCTTACAATAGCTTACTATAGCAAAAAGTGTCGTGACAACTTTTCGTAAGAATTTTTTCCGTCTAGCCCCCTTTTACAACGCGCGATAAGTAACTTCGTTCCAATAAAATAAAATTTAAATAAAAAAAATAGTTTAAAAACTAAAACCCGACTACAAACCGCGGTCTCAAAAGTATAAAACAATTGTTGTCTGATATTCACATCTTGAATTTGTATATTTCTATTTAAATATAAGTAAAACTATTATAGAAGACCGCCGTAGTAGGGTTTTAGTTTTTCAACTTATTTTTTTATTATATAAAAACTTTTCATAATTAATAAGATTATAGAACATTGGTGAAGTAAACGACGACGATTGGACGATAGTAGCAGGTGGCGTTCTGTGGTGTCGGCTAGTTTGTAATGTATGAACTTCCAGGGTGCAGTGGTCTCTAGCTTGAAGCATAAATATAATCATATTATTAATTTACTAGCGGACGTCACGCGGTTTCACCCGCGTAGTTCCCATTCCCGTGGGAATACAGGGATAAAAAGTAGCCACCTATGTCACCCGGGGATAGTGTAGCTTCCCAACGGTAAAAGAATTTTTCAAATCGGTCTAGTAGGTTTGGAGCCTATTCGTTACAAACAAATCTTTCCTCTTTATAATATTATTATTATAGTGTACATTCACGAATTAGAGACAACCATGGTGGCGTCATACCGTTAGCACATTAGTATCAAGAGACATAAATACAAATAACACATTGTTCACACATAGATAGGTATTGTTTGACTCACTTTATTTAACAACAAGTAGTGGTAGCTTATGAAATATTCAGCACATTATTAGTAGTGCTGCGTAAGTTCGATAATTATCTGTTCCCTCTCACGTTATTATTTATGTGTGTTCCTAAAACATGGGTTTGGGGACATAACCCTGGGCTTAACAAATTATTAGTGAGGGGTTTTAGATGAGGTACTCACTTCTAAAGAAAAGGGATATAATCGCATTGAACTGATGGTAATGTTTTCTATAACCTGACATCATTGTCCATTTTTTTTTTTTTTGGCGGGTGGAAAATCATCGAATAACCCCTCCCGCTCTTGGGCAGAGCAAAAGGGAGTGTCAGACTTCTACTGACTAAAAACCACCCATGTTCCTTCTTAGCCCTCTATGTCGAGGCCGCGATAACTAGTGTAGGTACAACCCGCGGCCCTGACGGGACATCATTGTCCCTAAAGAGTAATTTGGGGGTATTAAGAGTTTGCTAAAGACAAGTTCAGTCCACGAAAAAAATAGATTGTAAGTGTTTCAGTAAAGTTATCAGTTTTCTACTAAAAATACCAACAAATCCACATTCAATTCAAGTTGTTACCATACATCGAAGTTAAAAAAATGTGTCAAAATCTTACCTCACCACGAAAGCTAAACCTTACATGTCACCCTACCTCAAACGCTTCAAAACCAGTGAAGCGACGAATTGAAATCATACTCCGATTTATGAAAAGACATCTCTTTCCGTTACCTGCGCGCCTGGTAGGTCGCACTGAGCGGCCGTCACGCAGTAATCTGCGGGGATTAGCAGAGGTGTGCTCCCGCGCTCCGCCGTCTGTCACGGTATTACAGTGGGGATTGCGGTTTATCGATACCTACGTAATCTATATTGATGGAGAATTGATAAATACAGGTCATTATTTATTGACATCCTATATATAATTGTAATACTTGTCCCTGATCAATCATGATTTGAATATTATGATATTGTTTATGGAACACAACTATGGAGGTAAGTTCATAAACAAATAAAACATGGAAATAATTTGGCATGAAACAACATTATTACATGCACACATAAATAACTCATACTTTTATTACGTGTTATTATTTAGCAATATATTTTACAAGTTTCCACCAGTGTTTAGCGGCCATTGTGCATTATTAAGCTATAATGTTCAGCACGTAATTACAAAAGTGATAAAAGTGTCAATAAAAGTTCACAAGTCAATAGGCTGGTAAACCACTTTGGCTCCAGCCCATTATTTCTTGCGGTAACTTTTATAACTCACAAAAGAAAAACTTGGAGGAAAAATGGCGGGTTTCATTTATTTATGATTACCATTAAGATTATTTTAAGCTGTGCTTAGTTAACCGTTGCGTTGTTCAGTGGGTTCAAAGTTTTGTCGTGTGACATTAGTGTAACATAATAGTACGAACTTTACTTGGTTTTCATTCATCATGTTGTTCGCACTTACGAGTATGTGACTTAATTTTTTACACATGACATGATTCCTGACCACTTAGTTTAATTGTACTCAGGATAGATCAGTGGTCCTGGAACGAGTTTTGACGAATTCCGTAACGCAGAGTCGACAACAATTAAAAAAAAATGCATAGGTATTTTTACACGAAACATTATAATAATAATAATAATGTTTATTTCATGAAACTTTGACATAACTTACAAAATATTTTAACAGGCTAGTTTAAAACAGTATAAGTGGTACAGCCATCTGTAGCCGAACTAGGCGGTGCCTGTATTTCGACTATCAGCGCCAAACCCCTCAAGTATTAGACTTGACAAAAGCGCCAGTAACATTTCATTAATTAATTAAATTAATAATATTTTTCAACAATTTATGAGCAAGGCTCATAAAATGGCTCTAAATTCACCGCAATTAGGCACATAAGGACACCTGTGATCAAACTGTGACTTTTTGTTGCTATTATTCACAAGTTAGTTATGGGTTTTTTTCAATTTATTTGTTGAGTTTCTTTGTTCTTAAAAAAGTTTCGATAGAAAAAAGATCGTGTTCAATAGTGAAAAAATAAATTAATGTAGGTACCTATTGCTTACTCATTTCATGCAACTTCGTATTTAAATAGATAATTTCAATTTGTACGTTTTTAATAAATAAAGTAAAAAAAAGAAACTTCATTATTTTAGTCTATGGTCGATCGCCATTGTTAGATGCGCGCGAGGAAAACTGATGTGTTATCTCGCCATTGCGAAAAAAAATTCACAACTCGTTTTCACTGTGAACATTTTTTTTTAGTATTGTCTTCTTCACAAGTGTGTTGAAAAACGTCGTATGATACACGTGTGTATTGATGATTACCGTGCTTGGCTCTTTTAAGGCCCTCACCTAATGGCTCGGGTCTCAGCGATAATCACCAACATTACACACTTGTACCATAATGTACTATGGCTTCCTTGTTACAATTAATTTAAAATGCTGTAGGATTTGTACGTTCAATTTAAGGTTCTAAGTATTTACGTAGCGAAAAAAGTCAATACTAGTGCGTCTCTGATATTAATAAAATACACATGTTATAAGAAGTACAAATAGAGTAATTAATTAAAAAACGGGCCAAGTGCAAGTCGAACACATAAAAGGTTCCGTATTTAGACTTCTTATAGGTTCTCCTGTTATCAATAAGAAGTGTTGAACTAAATTCTTGATTTTATTTTTTCAGAATTTAGGCTCAGTACTTTTGGAGATAAGGGGGGGGGGGGGAGAATGGTCGGACAGACAGACAGACGAGAGGTCCTATAAGGGTTCCTATTTAGATTTTTTCCTTTCAGGTACAGAACCCTAAAAAAGTGTATTAGAGCTGTAATTGTTTTTATTTTTGAGCCAAACACATTCTAACTGTCGACTAATATTAACCTTATATAAAGACAGTAATCACCACATTTCACCAGTTATGTTTAGCCCCATGTAAAAGGGGGTGAACCTATAATTATTGCCATCAACAGGAAAAAAATCCAGACTAGAGAAAGTCAATAACACTTTGCCCAAGTCGGGAAGCGAACCCAGGACCTCATGCTCAGCACTCGCGTTTGCGATCACTACAAAAACGAGACAAATTCAAAATAATTTAAAAGGCACTGCACATATACTAATGTAATTCGTTCATGTATTTACAGAAGTTTCGAATAATTATTAACTTATTTGTAAGTTGGCCGAATTATTTTAATTGTTGATTTTACAGAGTCTGTTGTAGACTAACTTATTTTGTTGGGTTAATTGATTAAATTACACAACTTAATTCTAATTAAACACAAAGTGACTTAACATCCCAGACGTGTATCATAACATAACCTTTCTTCGCAAAGTTCGTCGAATTCCCAACTATGCTAATAGTAGCATTTTACATAAAGCGTTCGTACATGAATTACATTTCGTGCCAGTTCTCGAAACGTATCGATTTCGTAAGGTTATACTGAATGGCCATGATGATATTGTCTTCCAATTTCAGTAATCTATTTAACCTTGACAGCCTGTTCTATTAGTTTGTGAATATCTATATGTAGATAAGTTCATAAACAGACATAATAATGGAAATAATGTTTTCGTCGGATAGCACACGAGTTCACACGAAACACGACGACGCGTGGCGGTCCCGCACTCGCACTATGCACCACGCACTACGCACAGGACATCCAAACGCGTCTTACATTACCATAAACACACCATTAATAAAACTCGCTACACACGGCCACACTACGTTATGCCACATTATGGACATCACTAATTGAATCTCCCGGTGCGCACAACACTACGGGAAACTTTCATAAATAGAACTCTGTAAAGTTCAGAATATTTTTATCTTAAACACAATTTATTAGATCAAAGATTAGCTTTCTATTTTGGTGTTTAGTTATAGAGCTTGTCAGTCTTAGTTTCTATTAAGTTTTTAAATATTTTCATGATCATTAATTGAATAAAAAGACATAATACGATTTTAATAATGTAGAACTTATTTATAAAGGTGCTTTGAAAGTCTAGACTTTTAGAAATATGTTGACGAAAATGGCTTGTTATATTAAAACGATATAATTATTCATCTGAAAGTGAGTATAAATTCAGCCACAAGAGTCCAGTGATTATATCGTTCGATTTTCATCCCCCGCGCGTTGTGCGAGCACGTGTACGGCATGTCGCGCTAATGTATGCGATGTTCGTTTACATCGACAAGTTTTAATGTGCGGCCATCACTCGTGCAGCGAATAATTAACAATGTATAATATTATTTCATGCTATTCGACAACACCGCCTAGCGTCCTGTTCCCGGCGAAAGCTTTTTAAATGGCCGCTGAATAAAAGTGGACAAGTTTTGTTTAAATTACGTTTCTGTTAAATATTTGTAAATAAACTGTCAATATATTTCCTTACTAAATTGTATCAAAAGCTTATTTAATTAACAGTGACACTAAAATATTGAGAACAAAATATCTGATTACAGCTACATTTCGTGAAACTAAAATAGGTTTGTTGTGCAAATGAGCAGCAGTGGAGCTAGTTTACAGCAGTATTTAAACTTGGGTTCAACAAGCAGTGATATATCTTAGTGAGTTTACATAGTACAGGAGAGTGTCACCTGGCCGCTCTACATCAAAGGGGCTATATTTACGACGCAGCTCTAAATGGGGACAGACAGAAGGCCCGCTCCTTCAGAGCACCCTCGTAAATTCAGTTGCTACAGTGTAACTCAAACGAATTTGTATTATACTATAAATCTTAGGGTAAACACATCCCGTTGCAACATTTATTACTGACGTGCATTTAAAGCCACTGCTCCAGTATTTTAATTCTATGCACAAAAATACTGGATTTGTAAAAAAACAGGTAACAAGTGCACAGAAAGACGCAATAACACATTTTTCCCATCTGCTTGGTATTGAAGACTTCCATCAAAGCGACAAAGGCTTTTTATTTTTTTTTATTCTGACGTGTAACGTGGACTTTCTCTGCTAACATTGTTTCTATTTCTCTCCCGCCCCCACTTCCCCGGATCACCCGCGCCCTCCTGACCCGGTACAACGCGACACAACACACGCACACCACACGCACAATACACGCACGATACACGCACAGCCGCACAAATTGGCGCGCGGTGCCCTTTAACAACTTCCGCTAAAGTTGAATACTATTATACTATCGGAAATGTTGTGCGCACAATACATTTGTCTTCCTGCAAATGTTTTGTAGCGTTACCATTGCCAAATAACGCTGGCGGACTTATGAGATTTTTTGCTGGACTTGTTTGGGTCTATTTAGGCTATAATGACTGATTGTGGACCGACCAAAAGCAACTATGATTGATAGATTTTGTTTGCCTAATTCTATTTGTAGAAACAGACGACGATCAAGGGTGTACCTAAGTACCGTATTTCTGCAAGATAACACAACCTCAACGCATTCATTCTCAAATGAATTGACTTCTTGATTATAGGGCACGTTAAGTTTTATATTGAACTACTCCATGGGGGCTGCTCGCAAAACGGTGAAGGAAAACATCGTGAGGAAACCGGCATGTCTTAGAATCAAAAATTCGAAGACAATTATACTTGTGACATCTACCAACCCGCACTGGGCCCGCGTGGTGGATTATACATAGCCCATCCCTCCCCTAAAGAGGCCTGAGTCCCTGCAGTGGGAACATTATAGGCTGATGATGATGATGATTTGATGGAGTGAAGGGGTGATTTGAAATGCTTTATCAGTGTAAAAAGTGACGTGGGTTTAATTGGCGCCCCAAAACAATATTGAAGGTTTTGAGCGAAACCATTATTCATATTATATGTATTGCAAACCACACCAATGTCGAAGTAAACAAATACATAATCGCAAAGTAATCCGGTAACGCGATGATTGTGCGTCCCGTAGGTTAGTCGCAGGACTTAGTTCAGCGGCGATAAAGCCGTAATACCGTCTAATTAAGGCGCTTACGCTCATCGACTCAACAAGTGATGGATCCAACTTCAATTAGTATTCCATCCTGCTGCGACTGGCGACTGGCTGATGTGAGGAGATATGAGCGCCCTAACTACTGCCTCCTTCGCACGTCACGCCCACTTTATAATCACTTTACAATTAGGTCGCCTATTCAAATTGCTATTGAGCCTATCGTATTTGAAATGTCGGAGTTTGAATGCTGATTTGTTTCATAATGATTCTATGCTAGATTAACATGTAAATCTCTGGCAAAAAACACATTGGTGGTAACAATAGTAACGTCTCAACAGAATCTCCGAAAGAATACATCATTGAACGGTCAAACAAACACTCATAAACTCTTAGACTTCATATTTCTCTACACTTCATGCATATTCAAGATGCTAAGACTAATATAAAGCAAGCCGCCGTACAAACAACTCGTATGTTTATCTTGCGGCTGAATAAACCTCAGTTTATTGGCAACACCGCCGCCGATATTCTGCATCGAAGCGGTTTCAACTGACTTATTACTTCGGGAGGCAATACCGAGGTCCTGATGTCGTAAGAGAAAACCGTTAAAAGAAACATTGATATAAAGATCGTGATAATATACATAATGTATGTATGAACAAATATTAATATAAACATGCTTGCTGAAAGCCGTAAAATAAATGAAACGATCTGAAAATATCGCCATAATCGACAAGCATTCTAAATAAATTGATAGTATTAGGATAATGATACCGAAGAACGAAATAATCACCTATTTACGGAAAGAGTATGTTTTTCTATTAAAGAATAACGTGTATGTGATTCAATTTGCTTCGAGAATTCATTTGAAATCGAATACATGTGTAAGAATATTTCAATATCTTTATTTCAAGGTTGATGTTCATTCTTATTGTATTGGCAGTAAAATCTATGTCTGGGTTCATATCAGTAACCTTAATTTGGCATAATGCTGTTGTGTCGATCGCAATAACTGACATTAGTGGTGACGACTGACGGGCTGACGGGTGCCCCCACTGCTCGCGGATCAATAGAGGCGCTCATCTTTTGTTCATTCACTTCGCTCACTACATCAATAGCTAATTTCGCGATATCAACCAGTCGTGAATGAACGAATGAACGCTTTTGATGTCTCTTGGTAATATTGCCCGCTCCGACAGATTCCACTTTGCATCCAGTGGCGTAGTGGCAGTGGCTCCCTCGCGATTTATTGGTTCAACGTGATATTTTAGCAGCCCATTATAAATGTATACACTATACAGCGACATTTCTTTTACAACTCAACTCATAAAACCGCGTTGAATATAAATTGGATTAGATAATTACGTTGAGTTCACATAATTTTATTTGTTATTCATCGTTAAATATAGAAATTTTATGGTGGATCAATATTTATGGTTGTTATTTTAATTCAATTCTGAAAAATCAAAGGTTTATTTAACTGCTTTTATTTTCTTAAGTACGGACTAAAGAAGGTTAACGTTGTCGAAAAATAAGGTTTTGTGGAGATAGGCGATAGGCGTGTGATCCCGAGCCCTTTGCCAACGTATCACGTACACAATTTACCTGCGCCTCACCGCGCCATGGGGGGGGGGGGGCTGTAGAGCGGTGTGCGTACAAACATTGTGTATCACTAAAGTAAACAGTCGCCACGTTTAATACAATAAGTACACATGTTAAAGGAGGATAAGAATCGCCTATAGCCGGCACAACGTTGTTTTTTAAAGGGAAAAACGTGCACGAGAAAAAATATATGACAGCGTTTTGCTTCAAAATACACGTATTGGTTCGCTCAGAGATATTGGTTTGAACGGAGAGTACTTTTCGATATTAATGGTATTAGCTCAAGCAGCCGGGATGAAAAACAAACAGTTTGGAGAGAGTAACTCAACTTACTCCCATCTGCCATCACGAGCTGCCATTGCCATGTTACTGCAACTTTGATGTGGGTATGAAGTCCCGTGTTCAGTATTAATAGCAGCATTAAATTCACATTGTCAATCAAAGTACTAATGTGCAACATACTCAATCTACAAATTATTTAAAAATTCTTTCAACGTTATTTTTGTCCGCGCCATGCGTCGCATGTGTCACATAAATCGACGATAACGTGTTTTGAAATATTTAACAAATTCTTTACTTGTCACACTTCATTGCCAGCTCCACTGCATTGCTGTGCCAGTTAGTAGAACAAACGACGCACAACAACGCATAGCTGCTGTCTCTAAAATGACATGACAGAATAGTTTCGCGATATTTCAGCTCGTACCTACCCGGATTTCGGTTTTCCAAAACGTTGCCCGTACGATTTTATCGACAGAGAAAAATTCGAGCTAGGCGGAAATCACCGAAATATCCGGGATTGACTCATACTGACGCTTAAACCTAAACATTTTGTTTGTAACGGTAGTCTATTTGAAATCCGTATCTCTATTACAAAAAGTTTCTTCTTTTTGTTCCGTTTGGATGTTCGGAACGTTTAGAATAAAATTTTCAACGATCTTTCGACGTATTTAAGCAAACGTTTGAGCTGTGCAAAGCCGAAATTGACAAAAAACAGCAGTAGGAGGTTGAGTTCCACCAAGGTCAGCTCAACTCCAGTATGGTCTTGGAGCCCCGTCTGCACGGCGAATATGATCCGTTATGGCTACGCTTACTATTCCGCGGACGTCGCAGATGGGATTGCCTTATACAATTTCAGGACATTGCTGGCTGCGACCATAAAACTGACCGCCATTACCCCGCCGTGCTACCACGAGTATTCGCTCTCGATCGGTATTCGCTTGTTTTAGCCACATACAACAAAAAAACATATTTTTTTTGCAGGCAACTTTGGCTCTTACAGATGAACATAAATCTGTAATAATAATTATGATATTTATGTAATGTGAGTAAACAGAGGAAGTTATTAGCAGTCTATAAATTTATACAGGAAGCCTTAAACATAATTAATAATAAAAAATACGCAGTAGGTTTAATGCTTGACATGACTATTAAACTTATGATAAAGTGCAATATGGTATTTTATTATATAAACTATATAAATTAGGGATCTGCGGTAAATCACATGAATGGTTCAAATCTTACCTGGAAAATAGAGCACAACTAGTAGAAATAGAATAAATAATAATAATAATAATTGCATTTATTTCGGGCCGCGCCCATAGTGTTAGTAACAATGATCTTAATACTAGTGGTGTGGTCTCATAATACTTTAATAAAAATATAATTTAAATGAACTTCAAAAATTCCGGTCTGACAGAAAGGCGATTAGCGCATCTATAACCACAAGGAAGTGTAATTGGATGTCTTTTATTTCTCATCTACATCAACGATCTCCCTAAATTTATAGCTGAATCCGGACCTTGTGTTTTGTTTGCCGACGACATCTCCATTTTCACCCAATGTCATGACAACATAAACCTAAACAGTGCCCTTACTGAAATGCTCAAAATAATAACCTGGATGAACGGATACAACCTTGAAATCAACTTTACAAAAACTAAACTCATAACTTTCCATCCCCACCAGAAAAATCCTCTAAATGTATTTTATTCTTTTAATAATCATAAAATAGAAACAGTAAACGACTTCACATTATTAGGCATAACCGTAGACAAAAATATAAATTGGAAGCCACACGTGAAGATTAGTACTTACTTTTAGTAAGTACTAATATATTATTATATTTATATTCAAATTTTTTTTGGTGTGCCCGACAGGGTCCATGATTGTTACTTTAAAAAAATGCTTACCACCTAAGCCTACATTGTGAAATGCAATAAAGAATTGAGTATTGAGTATTAAGTTCAAAAGTTGCGCCACTTACAGGAAAGTTGAACTTGAAAGGAAATCGACTGTACGGGCATGTGATATGGCGAGATGAATCGCATGAGATTATAATAGTGATTAGTATAAATGTATATGAAGAAGAGGGAGAGGAAGACCAAAGAAAAGTTGGATAGATTGTGTGAGGAATTATATGAAGGAAAAGGGAACAATTAGTAGCATGACGATTGACAGGAGATAATAAACAGGAAAACGTATTGTGCCGACACCAAATAAATAGAAAAAGGGTAGCGAGATGATGCCCTAATATTAAGATATCGGAAAATAATAATTATGTTTCTGAGAGATTTGTCTCAATACGAACTGTTTTATGATGTTCAGTGCGTGAGTTTAGAGGCTCGTCCGTCCGAATATATCAAACGTCGTCAAAAGAAGCCAACCTTTGTTATAATTCAATTATAAGTTTGAGGTACACCTATGGATTCAAGGCATCTACAAAATAGAAAACATTAGAATCGTAACTATGAGATGAGAAATTGTCACATAAATGTATACAATCACCGCCAGTACATATAGGGCACAGTACGCGACCGGACGGGTTCCGTCGCCGCATGCACTTTATTTCGTCCATTACTGTAATGAACCGCGAAATAGCGCCTTCTGCTGAAATATAGCGCAATTATTTTTTTGCGCGGGCGGCATGATTGTGCCGAGACGCGGCGCTATATCACGCTGAGCGACGCAACCCTAGCCCGCGTCCCCCGCGCCTCTTGCACCCCGCACCCTCTGTGACCATCACACCTAAAAGATATAACAGAAATACCGTTCCAAATAACAGATGTTGTTTGCTTGTTTGAATGCTGTCTGCTAAAGAACAAGTCTTGTGATTATAAAAAAAAAGATGTTGAGTAACTCAATTATGAAATCAAGAAAACTTTGTTACGTGAAAATTTTGGTGTGTGTTTCTTTCTCTCACAATGCAGTTATTGTACTGTGCTTACCGTTTTTACAAGTACTTCTGCAATAGTGTTTGGTGTGACAAACGCGTCTCGCTCTAACGTATGTTCCACTAGTGTATATTAAATGAGTCGAACGTTCCGACGGTTCCGCTCCACGACACTGTTACTTTAGATGCTTTACTAAACCGACCCCGAATGGCCTATAAGTGGAACAATACAATACAAAGGAATAACAACGTTTACGTCTAATGTAGCCCTAAGACCTTTTGCAGTAATAGGACTAGAATTGGCAACAAAAATCCCGCCCTAGGCTGACGCTGAATAATCTCGCTAAGTTATTTTTGATGGCAGCATCGTAGCAAGATTAATAGGATCCTTTGTCACGAGAACGAGACCTTTACTGTGATGTGTCTCAATTTATATTCTTTTTATGAAGCTGAGTCGGGAGTTGTAAACTTTAGTGGGGATACAAAAACAATGGGCGGGTTGACCACGGGGCGGAGAGGCGCAGAAGGTCATCTCTGTACTATGTCTAATAAAAGCTCAGAGAGAAAAATTTACGTTAAAATGTTCAAAATAGTCTATAAAATGCCTTCAACTTGGGTCTGCATATTATAAACCATCTGATTACTTTGATCTATAACAATTATGCTTGATTTATCTGTCAGTTATGTTATGGAACGTGCCTACTGTATTTTCTTTTATTAACCTAGTATAGTTGTGTTGTGTCACACTAAGTAGAGTCACGCGAGTTGTCCGTCGTTGTACCCACGTCCTAACTGCGGCCAACTTTGAGCTGGGACTAAAGTTGGTCTTCATTGTAGCCGAGATAGAATAGGGATCAACTCACTCCGGCTATTGAAAATCAAGGATGCAGGATGTGTTGTTTCGAACTTTGGTTTTTTTGTTATCGTCGTCTCACAATGAACTACCAATATTTTTAAAGTAACTAAAAGACATGGATGAATACTGAACAAGTAAAGTTCAAAATGGTGTTCAGAAATTGGTTTTGAATTTCAATATTCTGTTGTAGTTCTCTGCTAAATACAAAACAGGTACATAAAAGACAATTTATTGCGGAGTTGAAGCTCTAGTGTGACCTAAATGACAACGTAAGTTACAACAATTCCAAGTAAGACAAAAATAAGTACACAGATTCCGAAACAATTTCTGAGGAAACTCCGAATTCATTTCGAACAAAGAACTACAAGAACTAATAAATAATATTAGAGCTGTTTGTATAAACGTGTTAGAGAATGTAATACTACTATTTTCCTTGAACAATTACACAGTGACGGGGCGATTCTACGGCAGTCATATCGCCGCTAAAGAATGTTGGCCACTACACCGTAACAACCACTAACTACTGTGCTATAAAGGTATCAAGCAAAAAATCATTTTATGTCTTGAAGTACGAGACTATGTCCACTGGACCGTTTCGTCACAGATCAACCCTTTCGCTTGTCTAGTCACGCCGACAAATTTGACGCTCCGTGCATGGTACGCGATGGTGACGGAACGGTCTAGTAGTGGTCATAATCTTATATTTATCAATATAAAGATTACCTATAAGGTTTAAACGCATAATGGTCGCCGTTCTAAACCCGCTACACACGGGTATGATACGCGGGTGATGCATTCTAGAAAGTCTAGTAGTCTGTACCGTTTTTTCCGTACCTAATACGTTAATGGCACGATCATGGTATTACACGGTGCAGTGGGCTGATTCCTACATCCTTGCTAGGTCGACGCTAGTGTCAAGCTTGTTACGACAGCGACGACGCGACTGAGGAAACAAATGAAAGTAGATGTTTAGAGCATGTCACTATTTGTGACGTCATGGCTGAACTGGCTGAAAGGAGACAAGTAGTACACATAGTATTCACTAATAATTCCCGATGCAGTCAGTGGAGGCGTCACGGGAGTCTCACGACATAAGAACTATTGTTGAGGACAAAGGTTGTTGTAAGAGCTGCGGGTAGTTATAAGAGATACCGGGCTAAGAAGAAACACGGGTGGTTTTTGGTCAGTAAAAGTCTGACACTTCCTTTCGCTCTGCCTAAGAGCGGGAGGGGTTATTTGATGATTTCCCACACACCAAAATAAAAAAGGACAAAGTCAAAATTGTACTTACCAAAAATAGGGGGCTGACATTCTGGACTATTATCACATCATCTATAAGCTAAAAGTATAAGTTATTATTTTGATTAATAACCTATTTATTTATCTGAAAATAACATAGAGTTAGATGTATATCTCTGAAAATCACAAAGGTACAATAAACTTAAACCTTTAGCAAGTACGGGTACGTTGATTTCTTAAAATAAAAGCTATTAAGTACAGCTTACAAACAAAACAAGTCCCTATTAGAAATAATAAGTGCCTTGTTAATGTAGTAACAATAACAAGACCCTTAGTGTACTCGTAATTGGTCTAGCCTTGAATTATCTAAAAGTATTAAATTGTGAGATTCAGATGGCAGTTGCTCCTTCTTGAAAGTATAACATGACACAAACACTCCTTATAAGACATGGTAGAGATATTCCTATAGTAATCCACATTCGCAAGAGTCAGGACGATATAACAAATAACATACGAGTACTTTTCCTAGATTAAGTAGTTAGCTAGTTACAGGAGACTCCCCACGAGTCCTGTTTTCCTGGTAGCTGGTAACAATTGAGTGGAGCACAGGCTGTTCACACCTGGTCGCTGGTACATAGTTAATGAACGCATTCAGCCGTCCCCAGCTCCCCACGCGCGGGCCTTGAGTTAACGTCGCTCCAGTGGGGCGGCACACGATTGGAGGTCACGTCGTCAGGAGCGACAGAAGATCCTGTGCTTTATCACATGATCTGTAACATAGTTTAGCACACGTGTACACTTGTGTCGGTGCACTTTTTCTGCATGTTTGGGCACTTCATTAATAATAATAATAATCTTTATTGACATAAAAGTAAGTTGCATTATTATATGGAAACCCTGACTCCTGCGCTAGGTTGTAACCTGTGTTACAGGAATCAGTGTCTTCTCCCAGTAGTTTTACACAGATATTATGCAATAATATCTGTGTGTGTGAAAGAGTGTGTGTGTGTGTGGTGTGTATCTTGGTGTTTATATATTTGTCGTGCATGTTTATAATGGGAAGCGCTAATTGCAGGGTTTATGTTATTAAGTTTTCTGTCTGTATATAATCTAGTGTTTGTAGAAAGGTGTTTATTTTCTTTTTAATTTCATTTTTAGGAAATGGATTAATATCTAGGTTCTTGTTTATCTTGTTATAGGTATGCGTAGCGAGAAAAAGATGTTGCCGTCTAGCTGAGGCAGTCTTACATTTGACGTATTTACAAACATTAGTGACTGTTCGTTTACTTTTGTAACTGTTGTTTATAGGTGTGATGAGGTGTTGCTTCAATGTGATATTGAGAACATTAAGCTGTCTCACTGTGAGCACTGTGCAGTTTTGGTACAAAGTTACGGTCAGGAAACGGTATATAAGCGAGAGCATTAAAGGGGACTTAAACATTATTGAAAAAATATGAATGGTCTATAGGCACACGTCTGCTACACACTCGCGCAAAGAGTACCTAAGGACTCTGCGGGTTACATTGATGATAATATATGTTATTTCACCTACCTGTATCGCATCGCAAGACCAAAAATTTTCAGGTTGTTCAGTTACCGAGTAAAATTAACCTTCTGCGCGAGTGTGTAGTGTGTATGTGTGTGTGCGGGTAGGTCTCGGTCACCCTCGTGTGTGCCGTGATCAAGTGTTTAGCTTTAATAAGTGATGTCTGTTTATCCGGACGAAAGGCTGTGTTAACGTGTCCTACAAATTGACCGCCATTACCTTTGCCGGGTTAGTTTACTTTGGAGCTGCGCGATTAATACGACATATATTTCATAATATTCATGAAATTATACCTATATTTGCTGTAATTTCCATTAACAACATTTACCTAGCCTAACATTTTATTAATCGATCAAACATTTTACTCGGAATCCCGGGACAGTGAGCTTTAAGAACATTACGATGTGATGTGTGAGTTGTGACCACTTTAGTTATTATTCTACCAGTTCAGGTACCTCTCTGCACCATACAAAACCAAAAGCGTGAAGCTTGACATTAAAAACTGCCGAACATCAACTTGACGTCGTTATCGACAAAAAGTGCTTCTCTAACAGAAATCAAGTTGTTTTATTAGCGAATCTGTCCGCCGACGCTGCGGTATCGAGTGGCCAAACTTGGGGCGCGCCTGACACCCTCACACCGTGACCTCACTGGGGGGAGTGGAGGGAGTGGGGGGGCTCCTGAACATCAGCATTTTGGCTTATTTTATAAGTCTAAGTCTGTGTAGGTATCTGAAGAGGTACTGCTGTCAAGTCGTTATTAATAACTGATGTTTCATAGTCCATCGTACTAACAACAATATCTCTAATCTATTAAAATTATATAACTCTCTAAAGTCCAGAAAGTATACACATCACGCTTGTAATTACTGAAGTGTAAGGCAGAGGTGCACCTTTGAATGGTGCAGCCACATTGTCCAGTTACGTTTTAACTCACACAAAGAAACAAAGTTCTAAACAAAATACCGTGTCATAATTGATTGATTTATTTAATTATAACATGTTTATGATTTGATTGATTATGATTAGGTTTAAAAACAAATACAATACAAATACAGTTTAAATAAAACCGGATAAGTGTATGTACAGAACAGGGACACTTTAAATTACTGCGCCCAGCGCAATGCACGCGTATATAGTGCTTGCTGACAGTATGCTGCTATACAAGGATACAGCCACGAGGAAGCAAATGTTAATACTTAGTGAAATTCAAAATCAATGCGGTTATTTCAAATAGGCCAGTTATGGGCACTTTTGAAACCAATACTAAAATAAAATGTAGTTACAGACCCAGTCACAAGGCACACAAACTGTGAAAGTACTGTCTCATTCCAAAATAATTAGCAAAATTCAAAACGAATTTTCTCTTGAAATAATGGTATGTACTTTTAGATGACGTCGGACACAATAGTCGCTTCCATAACAAGTTTGTGAATATGTAAAACGTTAATCAATACAGTAGAGCAATGGCTTTTGAATATAACTAAATGTATAACTATATTATGTTAGGCTCAAAGAGCGAACATCCGAGCACAACGCGTAGGTATACAATTCATTGATCGTGAGTTTACATGATGCAGTAGTGACAGAATACTTCGATAACGACACGATTCGGTGACGACACGGTTGGCGCAGTGGCTGAGCGATTGACTGCTGCGCAGCATGTCGCGGGTTCGATTCCCGCACGGAACAAATATTTGTACGACCTACAAGTATTTGTTCCGAGTCTGGGTGTTTTTCTATCTATAATATGTATGTATTTACAAAAAAAAAATGTATATAAGTAGTTTATCAGCCATCTCGTTACCATAACACAAGCATTAGGTTGCTTAGCTTGGGACTAGATGGCGTTGTGTGAAATGTCCAAGGATATTTATTTATTTATTTTATTTTATATATCACTTTAGCAAATTTTCCATAAACTAAAATTGTATTCACAACACAACTGTCTTTTTTATTATAATTGCTATAAACTAGAGAAACTGAACTCTGCCAGTTTAGTATGTGTTCTGTACACTGCCAGCAACCGGTCTGATACTCGTCCGTGTACAGGATTAGTTACCTTAATATTTTAATAAGTAACTGTTTTGTTTAACTTATTTCCCTGACTGTGCTTCCCTTTTTTTCGAATTTGGGAAATGATCAAACTCCTCCCGCTCTGGGCGGAGCGGACGGGAGTGCGCCACTCCTGCTGACTGTAAGCCAGCCATGTTTCTTCTTATCTCTATCGAACAACCAGCAGTACATATAAATTTTTCCTTACAAAAAAGGTAAAAAGGTCGGATACCTTGCAATGAGTAAATTCTTTGGAAATACCGTGTGTGACTTGACACTTGACACGAGGTGCTCTTAGTAAATAAGGAAAAAACCTTTGGAATTTTAACAAACCTTTACGAGAAACAAAGACATCCCACAATTCAACTAACGAACTGAATAGGATAATCAAATTTATTAACCGACTTCTAAAAAAGGAGGAGGTTATGTATTCTTCCCGGACTGCATTTTATTTTATGTTTTTGACATCAATGACTCCATGCGCGATTTACGTGATTCTTTTTTCATTTGGCAGAGGAAACCTACGCGGTCGGTCATATAAAGGTGCCTTGTTCGAGCAGTTTGTTTGTTGTTTGTTGTACTTTAATATGTAAAAAGTTTTTAATTGCTAGTAAGACCCCTACTGGTTCTCTATTTAAAATTAAACTGATATCACTAGATAAACCCAACAAATCATTTTCATGATTATTTTATATACATTGTATTCGTGTAATATTCATCATCATCATTTCAGCCCGGAGTCACCCACTGTAGGGTATATGCCTCCCCTTTCTTCTGCTACTCTTTTTTGCTACGTGTGTCTCTCATCCATCCGTGTCCCGAGCTCGTTTAATATTAATATTATTATTTGTGATCAAGGTCAGTTCTGAATCACCATCACATCGTTTGTTATACGCTCTACCACAGTTTAGTAAAGAACAAACAAAATAGCTCGTATATCACTCCAACTCGTTTCCTTTAAGAATAAGAATTAAATAAATACCCGCATTATTAATGGCCAGATTTTATAAAAACACTGAACTTTTGTAGTGTTATTTTCGTGAAGATTAATGACACGTGTCACGACTCTGGCCGCGCGACCGGTCGATCGCTACTCGTACTCACAACACATTTGTTTTGGTAACGCGACACATTGGAGACTGCTCAAATAAATATTTGTTCTGCTTTAAAATAATATACTGAGGAATAGGAATTAGTTTCTTCATGAATAATTCAGTACGTTTTTGTTTAAACTTGTTTGAAGTACATAATTGGATAATATTTATTTTGTGACTATGAAAGAGAAACTTCACTCTCCTTAGGAAGATTTTTCAAACGTCACACGTGTTTTATCCGTGGAATTAAATAGATATAAAAACTTTTTAACAAAAAATAAAACCGACTTTAAAACACAAAAAAGTGTAAAATAAACTTTAGAAGAAAAATTAGTTTTTGAAGGCGGTGGCAAAAAATTAAATCAAAAAAATCGTATTCAATATTTTTCGATAATTTAACAGACGGACTAATTAGAATCACATTGGTTACCCAAAAGGAGGGTTATGTGTTTGGCGTGTATGTATGTCCTTTTCTATGTTCCCTCATACCTCCGAAACGGATGAAGGGATTTGAATAAAATATACGTCGTTAGATTCGTCTTGATGGCGCGAGTGTGAATATTAAAAAAACAAAACAAAGAAATTTTCAGATTTTGGAGGGCCATAACGCGGATTTAAAAAAAAATCCTTTACTTTCGAGTAGGGTATCAAAATGAAGGGTTTTAAAAGGAAAGAGAGAGGATTTGAATATTAAATTATGAAATGAAAATAGAATGGACCCCGCCTGCTTCCAAGTATCGTTTAATTTAAAATGTGCTTGTTTTTTTGATTTTCAGTTTCTCTAGTCGGGTTTTTAGTTTTTTACATATCTCTTGCTCTGTAAGTACACCCTTACACCCCTGAATGCCGGGGTGTATGACTATCATTACAGCATAGGTTTTGGAATTTGAAAAAAGAACTGTCATACTCATACTGCACGAAGAATATTTTTAAAAAGTTAATTTTTTTTTTCTCGGTATCGATTAATTACTCGAATCGGAATCTAGACAATTTATTTTATAAAGATTTTATTTTAAATATGGAACTATTTGTTTCCACATCGTATGTTAGATGGAATCGATTTAAAAATCAAACTGGCCAGCAAGATTTGACGCGCTTGCGTGCGTGAAAAAAAAAAGGCAGTCTACTAGTAGGCGCGAAAGCATCGCGAAAATAATTAATTTTCTTGTTTGAGTTCTTTTTCAAAAGTTTTAAACATGTCTAGTGACGAAGACATAGATCTAACGCCCGATTTTATTAAAGAAAGGGCAAAAGCAGTTGTCGAAAATATATTACCGCCGAACTCGAAAGAAAGATATGTAAAGGCATACGACGAATTTATGAAATGGCGGTCAGAAAAAAAAGTGAAATCTCTTTCTGAAAGTGTTTTTATATCATATTTTGATGAATTATCTAAGAGGCTACAACCTTCCAGTTTATGGTGCTTTTATTCCATGCTAAAATCTACAATGATGACAAAACATGACGTGAATTTGAAAGATTTTTCTAAACTTACTGCTTTCTTGAAAAGGCAGTCTGACGGCTTTAAAAGCAAGAAATCGAAGGTATTTACTGCAGAAGAAGTACAGAAATTCTTAAATGAAGCTCCGGATGAAATTTATTTAGCAATAAAGGTACCTACGTATTTACTTGCCCTTTTTAATAAGTTACCAAAATATTTCACAAAAATACTATGCGAATTTGGTGCCTTTAATACAACTTATGTCTTTTTTACAGGTTGTTCTATTTTTTGGGATATCGGGAGCCTGCAGAACCGTGGAATTGACAAACTTGACAATAGAAAATGTAGAAAAACATAACAAATTACTACTCATAAAACTGCCTAACACGAAAACTAAAATTGACCGGTCATTTGTTGTGCATGAAGAATTTGCAAATTATGTTGAAAAATATCAAGCTCTTCGGCCTGAAAACGTGGATACAAATCGTTTTTTTCTTAATTACAGTAAAGGAAAATGCCACAGACAAGTAATAGGAAAAAACAAATTTACAGGCATGCCAAAGCAAATAGCCACATATTTAAAACTGAGTAACGTAGAGTTATACACCGGGCATTGCTTTCGCAGAACATCAGCGACTCTATTGGCTGATTCGGGAGCCAACCTCACTCTGTTAAAAAGGCACGGCGGCTGGAAGTCCAGCAAAGTGGCCGAAGGTTATATCGAAGATTCGATGGCAAACAAAAGCAAAATTACTTCTAAAATAACAGAAAATATAAACTTAAAATCACCACGTCAAAGCACATCATCTGAGCCATTTTTTAATGAAGAAAATAGTACCAGTCAACTGCCGCCATTTACGATGCAAGAACCTCAAGTCACTCAAACTCAAGTCTTATCATCACAAACTCATATTCAAACTATAAATATACCTAAAAAGAACGTGACCATATCTCTTACAAATTGTAATAATTTTACTATTAATTTTAATTAAATACACATTTTTTTCTTCTTAATAAATGTTCATTGAAACCTGCTGTCTTGTTGTTTACTTACCTCACAATCGATATGTAAAGCAGAGTATTTATCTCGGGCGTAAGCATCAATTGCATACTCGGGTTAATTAGCGCCTTCGCTTCGCTCAGGCGCCAAAAACCTCGTATGCAGTTGATGTCATACAGCCCTTGGTTAATAATCTACTATTAACTACTTTTTTTTAAGTCAGTAAACATCCTTATTGTAAATATGAACACTTGCCATTGCCAACAGCCCACAGACACAAGCATGATACATGCCTCATACGTGACAGCTGTACATAAAGGTCCCGTGACTACAACGCAGCCATCACACCGAGCGTTTTATAAACACATTAGGTAACAATCAATACACGAACGCACGCAAGAAGAGATAAATATTTAATTTCCTCGGCAAGGTGTCGTCGGATCGCTCATTTCCGCGGAGATACGCGCGTAATCCCAGAGATTGATGCTACGCGTGCGTTTCAAACATCTATATTTTTCATGTTCGCTCAAACGGATTTTATTCGCTGCTAATGGTTTTTTGGCGGCGCGTTCTATCATATTCCTTTTTGTTGTTACAAAATGATTTTAGGTAATGAGTCTTTAAACTAGATTAAATCTGCTTGATAAATATATAATGTATTCGTAGAGAAATTTTGAGATAGCCTTTAATAAACTAACTCGCCTTTTTTACAATGCTAACTAAATATCATCAATTATCGTAACTTGCCCGTCTTATTTATAGATAGCCATCCAATTTACTAACTCAGCCACTTAATTTATATCTTATCACCATTTTACGTTTACATAAATGTAGCTTCAACATTAGGTCCACAAAATATAAAAAATCAAGCGACCATAGACAGTATCATTTATTATAACTTAGCATGTAAAATAATACATCATATTCTTTTATCGTGATAACAGTAACTGCAAGATTTGGCACGAGCGCGCGAGACGACAGCGACCGGCCATTTGAACCAATCAGAGAGTGCCGAGAGTAGTATTTATTTTTGTCGATGTTTGTATTGCAATTGTTTCGGGTACATATTTGTATGTCAAACATGAAAAAACCTAAAATTGTTAAAAAGTTCAAAATGTAAATTTTAGGTTATATATATTTATGTTAAAAATGCCTACTAGTTACGATGTTTTTACAATTGATTAATTGACTAGTCATAGAGGGAAATAGGTTAGGTTAAAACTGTGACCAATATAGTATTCGACAAAAAATACAAAATCCAACTCCATGAGGACCACCGCTGCGAGGGACTTAGCCCTGCAGAATTGCGGATCTTCACGGATGGATCTAAAACAGGTACTGGCAGCGGAGCCGGAGTCTTCTCGGAGGATCTCAATATTCACTTAGCCGTACCTTTGGGGGTCCACAACACTGTCTTTCAGGCAGAATGCATGGGAATTTCCCTGGCGGCATCAGCCATCTTGGCTAGGGAGGTAAAGGAGCAATCGATCCGCATACTCTCTGACAGCATGGCGGTGCTACTGGCATTAAGGAGCCACACGGTCAATTCCGGGCTAATATACGAGTGCCACCAACGCCTGAACCAGGTGGGTAACCTCAATAATAAAACCATTCAATGGATTAAAGGACATAGCGACTCCCGAGGCAACGATGCAGCAGACGAGCTCGCTCGAAGGGGCTCAAGCATGGCGGCGGTGGGACCAGAACCCATCGTGCCGCTCCCTTTTGGTCATCTTCGCACGTTGGTAAGGAAACGTACTAGAGAACTTCATGCCAAGCTGTGGCAAGACCACGGCGAGTGCAGGCAGGCCAAGGAGGCGCTTCCCGCCATCGACCGCCGCCTCACTAAACAAGCGCTCCGGCTGACTAAGCTGCAGCTACGCACAGTGACGGCCGCCATCACTGGACACGGTACTTTTAATAAGCACCTCTTTGTTATAGGTGTCACAGATAGTCCTCTGTGTCGAGCCTGCATGGAGGAAGAAGAAACAGCAGCCCACGTGCTCCTGCACTGTTCGGGGGTTGCCCCATACAGGACCAGGTACTTCGGTAACGCAGGTACTCTCCGCGAGATTGCCGGTAACACCAAAGGATTGCTGGCCTTTCTCGGGGAGTTGGGATGGATCGAATAAATTTCCCACCCGTACGCAAAATACTCGCTTTAGGCGTGGAGTTGCGGACACTAGCCCGTTGTATCTATCTATCTATCTATCTAACTGTGACCAAACGCGCGCGATCCGTGCCGTGGTATCTGCCGGCGAGGGCTATTTCCGAATTGCTAGCAGAAATGTTTTTACCATTGTCTAATTATCCAATAAAAACAAAAATTCGCAGCAATTCTGTCGATAAGTTTTGTAGCATAACATGTTAATAAATATCAATCTCACATTCGATACTTTGAATTTCGATTTTAGGTCATTAGAGACTCTGAACTTAGATATTTAAGCCTTTCGATGTCACGACAGTAGTGTCTACGTCCTATTAGTGGACATTATTTACTATTTGATGACAATTTTAGAAAAAAAAAACGTTGAATTAATAGGGAATGAGTCACATTTTAAACATACTGAGTTAAAAAAATAGATGCTATAGCATATCTTTTCTGATGTCAAACGTTAATATTTTAGAAGTTTACTGCTTGAATGCATAGATACTTTAGATGCTAAAAAATAACCACCATGCTGATCGAGTTATATTTAAAGTGGCTCAGATAGGAGATAACTAGTGGCTAATGTAGTACTATTTAGACGCTCGTTAATTGTGGCTGACTTAGTAATTTAGAAGGCCATTTAGATTTTTAGAGGCTAATAATGCTATTAAAAAGAAGCCAGTTTTATTAGCACCCATTGTTTAGAACGAGCGATCTCATCGTTCTATAAAACTAAATAATGTCCAATATTTATCTTTTTCTTAGCTGAGAGAATGGTAAAAACATGCGCTAACAATAAATTATAACATTGAACTGCACTAAATAATGTCGATAAAAAAGAGCGCATTCCTTAACGGTTTAACCCATGTGCACAGCATGCGCGATTGCGCGGCCATCGTGCATCGATGTGTTGAGCACATACGTGTCTCGAATGTGTTGCCGCATCACGTGCCAATGACGTCACGGGCACAGACACATCCGAACACTTGCGGCACACAGCGCTTTTATTGTGACAACAACTATTTCTGCAGTGCTTTGTTTATCGAGATGGATTATTTGGAGTGCCCAGGTTATAGCCATTAATGTTTAGGAAAACAAGTAGGCAGAATAAATCTATATAATTATATAAAAATCAATGCCACTTTTCGTTGTAATTTTATACCTCAAGAACGGGCTATCACCTATCCAAACCAAATGTTTAGGCTTTGTTCGGACTATTTAGTAGATGGTTTATGTGAAGTTTGCACAAAATCGGTCGAGCGGTTCTTCATTTATCACATTTTTGTAACAAATGAATTCAATAAATGGCGGATCATTATGTGCGTGTTCAAGTGAATTCGAAAATGGTTTAGATTAACAATTGGTAGTAGGTAGCGCTACTGTCCGGGCAGGATGACGTCTGCCAGGTCCGCTAGTAATGTATGAATGTTATGTTAGTCATCTTAACATTTTAACAATATGACGATATTTCACACCTATGTTTAAAATAATTCCTACATTAAAACATTCTTTCCTTTTACCGCATTGTATGTAAGTTACAACATTTCCTTAACAAAACATGAAACGAAAATTCACATATTGCGGTAACTAAACCTAATTGAATCGGCCACAATCCTCTCCGGCCATAAAATAATTATTCCACAATAGGATGGCTCATGGCAGTGCCACGTATCATCCCTGAACCCTCGGCTACAAGTTTAGTTGCGCGATATTACACAAGTTGTAACAAAACGGCACATTAATTCCGTATGTGGCGATATTTGTGTCGTACAAAAAGCGAGCGATACAATTTGCATTGTTCTTGTGGCGGGCGGCACGTACGCAAGAAAAGTGGGTGCGTCGTACGTTTGTGTGTGTGTGTGTGTGTGTGTGTTTGTGAAATGTTGCAGGGTTGGACGGAAGGTGCACGACAGGAAATGTAAAGAAAGAAAGAAAGAAAAAGTATTTATTGGTTTCACACAGGACAGAACAAAATGACAAAAAAAATAAAAATTAAAAGCTTAAAACATAAAAGAAACACTTGGGAGAGTCCCTGCAGTCTGCAGGCTTATATTCAGTGCTGTGCTAGTGCGCATATTATAACGCTACAGTATCGGCCGATAAATCAATTTGATGAGCTACGCGATTGCCTTCAAGCTATGCTATCCACCAACTTCTATGACAGCATGGCGCTCTTGTTATCTAGTTATCGCCACGGACACACTTACCGATGGTATCTGGTACCTAAAAAAAAATTTGGGTGTGCTAAAACAGCCGCTCTTTTTCGCACTGAGAGCGGTGGTTTTTCACGTAAACTTTTAACTTCCTCAATGTTTTCAGCAGTCTTTGTTGTTTTGCTGGGTTCTGGCGGAGTCGTATTTAAAACGGAAGATGTTGCGCGGAACCTCCCCACCCACAACCGTATCAAATTAACACTTGGTGCGTCACTCAAACGCCGAATATTGTAATGTAAACAAAATTGTCTACGCGCTGTCACGTAAGAATCACCACTCTTAAAGAACGCTTCGGTATTATCCCGACCATTTCGGCACTGTGACTGACAGTCCGCACTCTCGGAGCGTCGAATAACACCGCCCACCTCTCGCACCGTTGATATTTTTTCGAGATATTTGCTTTTAAAAACCTCAATCTGCTACCAGACACCCTGTAGTAGTTCATTCTCTAGCAATCTCTTCAAAGTCGCCTAGACGACCGACTATTGGTCAGTCAGTGTTGCCAGCAGTTCAACCCAACTAAACTATCGTCTGATAGAAAATCTGCAGTCTACGAGGACTCTAAACGGCATCAGGTGCTTTGACTTGCAACATGAATGCCGTCAAGCGTCAAGCGCGTGTGTATATTGTGCCTTCCTTCCATAGTGCCGCATCGTGCCGGAGTGTCTCGTGGCATGCAACAACTTCTTTTTTTTTTATTTCTGCAGTCTCTGTCACATCATGGATTTCGTTTGAGCATGTGGCATCGTATGTAATATTATTGTCAACCTTTTATAGCAGTTCCATACGACGGATCAAAAATGACGTGCAGTATTAATTCTAATATAATTATGGACAAACGTAAGTTGGTATTCCATTTGTCAAATATTCATTTCTCTAATTATTATACAACTGTAAATATTTGTCATCATAAACACAAAATTGATCTAAAGTTTGGGCATTGTTCACAGCAAATCTTCTGAACCTCAATAAAAAGTCGTATGTAGTGTCCAAAACTCCTCGATCCTCGAACACTGGATGCTGCGTGGCGCTCTCTCGTCAATTCTACTCATATGAACTTACTTTTAGTGGTCGTTTGAGAACAAGTATTACATCGCCTGTTATTGTTTGATTGTATTACAGCTGAATATCATTGGTATAGTGCCCGGTTGAGAACAATACGTTCGCGAAATGTATCGTGGACCTAGTGTCGTATCGCTGAACGTGACGCCAAAATGCGTATGTGTGTGAACGTGTGTATTCGTGTGTGATGTGTGTGAACAGTATATACGCTGACCTACGCTGAGTATAGCTGACCTTTTTGTAATAAAGGTGAGTAATGTCTCAAAATACCAGTGCCGTTAAACACATGACTAGGGTCTCCAATATGTCAGTCAGTGATTGAACTGCTTATGTTCATCCGTTGTGCTAATATCACCAGATGTTTATTTGTCTGCCCCGTTGTTTGGTGGTTGCAAGCACAGCTACTGAGCATGATCCTGGGTTCTCGGGTCGGGGAATTAGTTACTAGGTTTTTCGATCACGAATTAGTACAAGCCGCGGAGTTGCCCGATTAATATTCAATAGGCTCGATCTCTATTACATCATTGTTCTCTTGTCCTTATCCACATTTATTTGGGGTCGGCGCAGCATGACTTTTGTCCATACTTCTCTATTACTCGGCATCTTATCATGCGTCCTTTCCTGCCATAACATTACTTTCCTGCCATAACATTACTTAGAAAACCCATCCATCGTTTCTTTGGTCTTCTTCTAATAAATGGGACTCAAAACAAAACTGTCGAAATGTGTGTACGGAATACTCTAATATAATATGAGTTTCCTAAGTGTCGGCAGAGGAAACCATCACTTATGTGAGAGTAATAACAGGCATCTGAAACGCATCAACGCTCGGCTCCACGACCCCAGCCTCGTGTATGTACGTACGAAGGCACACGACGTTCCTGCGATGTTCGGGAAGTCATTTGTACCGGAAATATACATAACAACGTTACTGCGTCGAGAACACGTTTGTTTAAGAATACATTGCGATTTGCGGTAAATGGCCATCCTGTTGAAGGGTTAACATTTTGAACTTCTTAATTTATACTTGGCTGTAAGGAGTTCTCACTCTGAGCTTACGCGTGGTATTAAATAGGGTACATTTTCATCTCTTGAACATAACAGAAATAAATGTTTCTGGATAGTAATATATATTTTATGCGTACAGCTATGTGGTACACGAAGCCTATGGTGAACGTGACAATAGCGTCCTATGATTGGAACCACCATTCGTCGTCCATTGATCAGCATTAACGTTTACGTGGTTGCGGTAACATCGGTACGTCCGCGGCGGGTTCACAATGCTCTTTAATTAACATTTAAATGAAAATCCGCACAAACTACACATTAACATGCACGAAAGCTTTAAAAAACACAATTAATTCGCTGCAGTAATTTGATTACTGTTCTTAATAACTGGGACATCAACAATGCGTACATTTTTACGATAATCCGTGTGGGGCCATAACGGTGGCGGTTGTTTATGTGTGGCCGCCCCGCCGGCGATTACAGCGAGTTAACAGCGCGTTAACCACCTGATTGCACGTTACGTTGATTGGTTCCGAATCTGCGGGAGCTGGACACGAGTCTTGTGCAGTACAGCTTTCGTTATTTACATTATATTGTATAGCTACTGCATCGAATTCCAATCAGAATGTTTGGTGTGAACGATTATGGTCTTATTACACATTGCGGAAATCGCAAGCGATCATGTTTGAGTAGTCTTATATAATTAAGGATTATGACTTTATTTTAAATTGCAGAAATTGCAAACGGTCAATGTTAAGGTATTAGTTTGACACGAATATCTTTAATTTAGACAATCGTTAGTCAGCCTTACACAAGTCGATAATGTTTAAGTACTAGGCATAAATATTATATATGTTTGGAGTAGAGTTACAAGTAGTACCCAGAATGCCGAGATATTAAATACGGTAACTTTTTCGTGATCCCCGAGCGCGGGGCGTCATGGCAACTAAGTTTGTACCTGAGAGCTGTTTATGTAATGAGATCATAGCTGATATCATTTCCGATCTCGCTCGATTCCCAGAGAGTGCTTACAGCTAAGTTAAGATTTTTAGCTATTTAATATCTAGACTCTAGATATTAAATAGCTTAAAATCTTAACTGACTTGGTCTAGATTCTAGACCGTAACAAGTTTACTCACAGTAACTACAATGTGATTCAAATAGTATATTATTATACCCAGGTTATTAGCTTATTAATAACAGGCTTTTTAAAACACATATAATTATGTAAATATTTCCACTGCTTCGTTAGTGTAGTGGTCGCAAGTCTTGTGCGACGGCTGAGTAAGAGGTTGTGAGTTCGATGTGCGGGTCCGTCGAAGTCTTAAGTTTTTACATCATGAATTTATAAGTATCAGCCACTCAGTTTGGATCTGTGGCCGGTTTATGACAATAGGCACGCCCCCTTTTACATGGGATTTAAACATAACTGCTAAAATGTGTGTATCCTATCGTCACATCTGAATGACCCTTCGGGTATTGCAGGCGTGATGTTATAAATCTTATATTCCTACTTTGTTATTTAAGTATATTTTAAGTATGAACTCCCGAGTTGAACAAAATATAAATGGATTTTCATCCTAAGCGTATTATTGTATTAAGCCCACACTACGCACAGGTGTGCGTGCCACTGGCCAAATAAACTGTTTTACGAGCTACCCCCTCCCCCTCCCAATCCCCTGCGTCGCCATCTCAGGGCTGACCCGACCGAGTTATTGTTTCCTTTCCAAATGTGTCGCGAGCATTGTGTGCGATTATTTTTGTTACAAAGTATATCATTAAGCTTGGTCTGATGGGCTGATTTTGATTTGTAGTAATACCTCCTGTGTACCTTCACGCAAATCAACACGCATACAGCGCGGGTAAGTCCACTGAATCCGCTCTGCATCTAGTGGTTGGCCGGATAGAGGAAGCGATCCATCAGAAGGGTATCTGCCTGGGTACTTTCATAGATATCGAAGGAGCCTTCGACAAAACAAACTTCTCCAGCATCAGCGCCGCTCTTTCCCGACACGGGGTGGAACAGGTACTGATAGACTGGATTACCAATATGCTTAGCAAACGAGTCGTCCGCCTTGGTGCAGAGCAGCAGTCAGCAGTGATAGCCAGGGGCTGTCCCCAAGGAGGAGTACTGTCGCCCCTCCTCTGGAATCTGGTGATTAATGACCTCATCGCGAAGCTCAATGCTAACCACTTTTACACTATTGGGTACGCAGACGATCTCGCCATCCTCATCTCGGGGAAGGTGACAGGGACAATCTGCAACCTCACTCAGCAGGCGTTACGCATAGTTGAGCGATGGTGTGCTGAGTTCGACCTCTCAGTGAACCCCACAAAAACTGAACTTGTCATGTTTACCCAAAAACGAACGCTAGGCCCTCATCGCCTACCTAAGCTATTCGATACTGAACTCCAGGTAACCAACGAGGTCAAATACCTGGGAGTTATCCTGGACAGTAAGTTAAATTGGAGCAGTCATCTTGACAACAAGCTTAACAGGGCCTGCATCACCTTTTGGCAATGCAGGAGGATGATAGGTAAGAAGTGGGGCCTATCCCCTAAAATTATACTTTGGCTTTACTGCGCGGTAATCCGACCCATGATCACCTACGGGGCAGTGGTCTGGTGGCCCCGAACCAAATTAATCACAGCGATAAGCAAGCTGCAACGTATGCAAAGGCTCGCCTGCATGGCGATCACAGGCTGCATGAGGACAACTCCGACCGCAGCTCTCGAAGCGATACTGGGGCTTCCGCCGCTCCACCTGTTCATTCAGCAGGAAGCAACGATGACGGCGTTGCGCCTCAATACGCTACAACTCTGGGGTAAGAAGTGCACGCAGCATACTGCGGCACTAGAGGGAATCCAAAGTGAGTTCCCCCTGGTGAAAGCTTTTAACGATCGAGTACCCAAACAGTACGTATTCGATAAGAAATACAAAATCCAACTCCATGAGGTCCACCGCTGCGAGGGACTTAACCCTGCAGAATTAAGGATCTTCACGGACGGATCTAAAACAGGTACTGGTACTGGAGCCGGGGTCTTCTCGGAGGACCTCAACATCCACATAGCCGTACCTTTGGGGGCCCACAACACTGTCTTTCAGGCAGAATGCATGGGCATCTCCCTGGCGGCATCTGCCGTCTTGGCTCGGGATGTAAAGGATCACTCCATCCGCATACTCTCAGACAGCATGGCAGTGCTGCTGGCATTAAGGAGCCACACGGTGAATTCCGGGCTAATACACGAGTGCCACCAACGCCTGAACCAGGTTGGTAACCTCAATAATATAACCATTCAATGGATCAAAGGACATAGCGACTCCCGAGGCAACGATGCAGCGGACGAACTCGCTCGAAGGGGCTCGAGCATGGCGGCGGTGGGCCCAGAACCCATCGTGCCGCTACCTTTCGGCTATCTTCGCACGCTGGTAAGGAAGCGTACCAAAGAACTTCACGCCAAGCTGTGTCTAGACCACGGCGAGTGTAGGCAGGCCAAGAAGGCGCTTCCCGCCATCGACGCTCGCCTCACCAAACAAGCGCTCCGGCTAACTAAACTGCAGCTACGCACAGTAACGGCTGCCATCACTGGACACGGTACTTTTAACAAGCACCTCTTTGTTATAGGAGTCACAGATAGTCCTCTGTGTCGAGCCTGCATGGAGGATGAAGAAACAGCAGCCCACGTGCTCCTGCACTGTCCGGGGGTTGCCCCATACAGGGCCAAATACTTCGGTGACCCAGGTATTCTCCGCGAGATTGCCAGTAACACCAAGGGGTTGCTGGCTTTTCTCGGGGAGCTGGGGTGGATCGAGTGATATTCCCACCCGCACGTAAAATACGCGCATTGAGCGTGGAGTTGCGGACACCAGCCCGTTATACTTATACTTATACTTATACCTCCTGTGTAGTAATATTATCCTCACTTAGTATCACATCACACCGGTGAGCAGCGGTGGCCCGTCGGTGGCGGTCCCGACTTACGGTCGTGGGTTCGAACCCAGGCGGGCACAGTAGGTACTTTGTGTATTTTATTTCATCACCGCTGCTCTCAAAATGGTGAAGGAAAACATCGTGAGGAAACCGGCATGTCTTAGAACCAAAAAATTTGAAGACATGTAAAATCTACCAATCCGCACTGGGCCCGCGTGGTAGATTATAGCCCATTCCCTTTCAAAGAGTGAAGGCCTGTCCCAGCTGTGGGAACATTAATAGCTTGTTGATGATGAGTATCATTTAAAAATGACAATGAAAGAATTGTTTAAACGACCTTTATTCCAGATTACAACATCCGAACTTCACAAACACTGCATTTAATATTATACTCGCAATCCAGGGAAAGAAATCATCTTTTCAGATGAAAGCACACAACCACATCGGTGAAACATAATACTGGTATTCACTTGTCGTGTAGGTAGCTATATGCCTTATAGGGCAGGTGCATTGTGTTGGCGCATGGCGCACTGTGCACGTACCTTCATTCCACGGAACACTGTACTTAAAAAGATACGCATATTTTATTTCCACATCGTTATCCCGCACGGATTCACGCTGCAGATGTGATGACATCTCATGGTAGAGGTACTGGAAACGTTACCTAGGAGGCTATCTCTTATAGATTGTATCAAACAGGCGCCAGGGGATAGTAACTAATCGCCGACCGTTGACGAGTGAAATATTCAGTGCGGTACCACGGCGGCCGATACCACTGATACCGCGCATCGCCGCTTTAGATACCAGCCGTGCGATATCACACGATCGGCGGCCGATAACACGCGAATATTTGCGACGCTTTACGCCCGTACCCCGGCCATTGTGCGCAAAGCCGTCAGGTAACAATTAGTTTTTATCTTACAATTATAGTTCTGTCTTTGGACAAACACTAGAAATTAGGGAAAGCAATAGTTTTTTTATTGATTAATTATGAACTGTCTTTGAAATTAATTGAAGAGAACGGGTTTGGAAGGAAAGTAAATTACAAGTGTTTATATATTGATATGCGGAACAGGTTAGCTTAACTTCCGAGTAAAACATTTTGATATATTATATTACATGTTGAAATATAATATTGCTAGTAATAAAACGTTGTTTTAATTATAATTGAACAAAAGTTTCTTTTAACATAAGACGTAAAGGTATAAGGAAATTCCACACACACACAAATGAGGTTAATTTAAAACGACGTCGATCTTGCAATGAAAGCCTCCACGTGAACGATTATCTCCCGGAAACGTATTACCGTATTACGATCGACCTTTAAACTGCGTCAAGAATCCACACTACCATACTGCACGCAGTTTTGGTGTATAACGGTATTAGTCACCATCTCGTGGCTTAATTATAACTGCCACTCGGGTCGATCTTAAGGTTAAGCCGCGCTTGCCAAGGTTGGTCTGTGGATGGGTGACCACCCGTTACATACCAAGTTTTCTCCGTGCCTTGGAAAGCACGTTAAGCTGCTGGTCCCGGCGGCCATGTAAATAAATAAATTAATTTATTGACACACACAAGTTAGAACTTACATAGAAGAAACCAAATACATTGAGCATGTATTAAAAAGAACATCAATGGAAGTAGCCGTGTATATAAATATTTATTTGGTAGACGTTACAGGTAGTCAGTGACTTGAAAGTCTGACAACTAGTCTTACCAAAGGGTAGCGTATTACCCAGTAGTTACTGAGTTGTGGAGGTCAGATAGGCAGTCGCTCCATGTAACATACTGGTACGGATTCAGCTGCATCCGGTTAGACTGAAATACATACATTTTATTTTACATATAGCGACTGCCTATTTGGTCTCAATAAGAACAACACATTTCGTTCTGGGTAATATGATGTTGGGAAATCATCAAATAACCCCTCCCGCTCTGGGCAGAGCAGAAGGGAGTGTCAGACTTCTACTGACTAAAAACCACCCATGTTCCTTCTTAGCCCTTTGTGCCGATGCAGCGGTATCTCTTTCAAACAATCCGCAGCCCCGACGGGCGTTGGCCATTGCATGTTGCTGACATCGCTTTGAGGCGCGCGTGGAACATGAACGCGCCGTCGTCATGAGGCGTACGGACGGCGAGCTAACCTGGAGATTGGACCGAGTGGCTGTTATTATCTAGTCGCGAGGATGAACTATATGAACGATGATATGGCTAGGAAGGAGGTGACTGCTGACATAACAGGTAATAAAGAAGTATGGAAAGAGACCACATATAAATTGGGATAAGAGCAAGAGAATGCTAAAGCTCCTCATAACGATATAGTAGAATGAATTAAAACCATTTACATTACTATTTTACAGTCGGAGAAAAGATGCGCAATCTAAAACTAAATCACAGACACTTATAAAACTTTGAAGGTCACATAAAAACGATCGATTTTGAAGTTAACTCAGTTTTATTAGATAAGTTACTGTGTGAGTGTGCTCCACAGTGCTTTGCTTGTGTTATGATATTTTTTAAATTCAGTATTTTTTTAAATTATTCACGTCATGTTCAAATTTGAATATATTTGAATAGATGATTGAAATTCTTCTTTATCTTGCGATTGAAGAGCGTCGTTATCCCTAAAACAAAGAAGCAAACTATATCTATTTTAGTAAGATTTTAGTGAATATCATTTATACTGTGTGGAAGAAGGTTCTATCTAAAAACCCCGTACGTCTTGATATACTTTACCGAAGTTATAAAGACTCATGGTATGTTCGTTTATTGCCCGTGTCCATGTGTTTTTATCGTAGTATTACGAAAGAATAATAGTGATAACAAATTGTAAAGCCAGTTTTTGTAACTTTAGTAGAGTGTAAATTTAAATAATAATTCTATTTCTTTACACGAACGAATCCAACGTTCTTTTACTTGGTCGTCCTTTAATACTTAATGATTATTGTTTCTGCTAGCAAAACTTAGAGGCGTTGTTCCGCACAAGTCTTGCAAATCGAAACTTCATTCAGTTTCCATCAATATCGGGAGTACAGCTGCAACTGTAACGCAAGGATTACATCTGTCATTAGTTCAAGACATTGACTTAAAAAAAAAAACAGAAAACTAATTGGCTAAAACTTACTATTTTTACTCTCCTGGGCAAGGCTTGTACCGTGTTGATGTTTCCTAAGCACCCTATTTAGCGTATGAAACAACTGTTGTGTATAAAAGTGTGATACTTTCGCAGTGAAAATGTATAGAACAACAGTTTTTAAATTACTGAGGAAATAATCGGGTTTTGAAATCATTTACCCTGTAAAACGGAAAGATTATGACAAAAAAACCGCGTCTGCCGACCGAGGTACGGAACCCTAAAAACAGTAAAACACTGTACAACCTTTGGGTCATTCTTAACCGTATCTAAACGAGTGGTAAAATTTTATTGTTTGAAGGAGATAACTTAAAACCTGTTTCCGAGTCTACATTACTTTGTATATATATTTATATTTTTTATATTTAGCTTTATTTTATCCCTTACATTTAGTTTTATATTTTAATGTGTTGTGTACTTATTTATTTATTTGTTAGTTATGTTAGTGTTTGTACTTAAAATAAGATTAGTATTGTTAGGTGTAAGGGCCGCCTTTTGCGGTGAAAGCCTCCTCCAAACTGTTCCAACTGACTCTGTCTTTCGCCAGTCTCGGCCATAAGTTTCCGGCTGTTTCCTTTAAATCGTTAAATCGATTACTTTGTATAGGCGTCGAGAAATCCTTAATTACCTACGAGCTTCATTTAAGATTAATCATATAACCAAAGAACATAATCTAGATAACAGAAGTGCATTAACCGTACGCGTCATGTAACATTTGGAGGCTGGAGGGTACGGTGTAATGCGCACATAAATCATGCGAGCGAGTGCATGTCGAGCGCATGTGTCGGGAACATGTGTCCTATGTGCACATACATAGGTCGCATTATTGAGTGGGAGCAATGCGAGTAATGCACATTTTGATTTACTTCCATACGTGATTAATGTTCTCCGAAAGATCGAGTATTCCGGAATATTAGGAATTTAGGATAGTGGCTTGATATGATTGTCTTTTAAGTTTTAAGCGTGTACTTACACGTATACACTTTCGCCGTTTGTTTACGAGACTCTTAGCTAAAAATCCCCCTTTTTTATCGGTCGATACTTAATTTGGCATTATTTATGAGACAGAGCAGAGTCTTCCATTAATTAATAATCAATCCAGCACAATCCATCTCAGTCTACTCACCCAACAGGTGTTTTCTAGCTTTTTTAATATTTTTGAATTGATATTAATAGTGTGACATGTTGTTGCAGAGTGCGAGGTGTCGCGCAGAATGTGCGCGTGCGCGTGGCGCCTGCACGTGTTCACCGCCGCGCTCGTGCTCGCCGCGCATCTCATCAAAGGTACGTGCCTCTCGCTCATGCGTCCCTATCTCGCTCTCTTTCTACATGAGACTATCCCTCTGGTAACTAATAGCCGATGTTGCGGAAAATTACACTGCGCAAAAAGCTAGCGTAGTCAGTTGATATTTACGCAGCGCGACAGGACACAGGCTGGTATTAAAATCGAGCCACAAATATTAGTACATATAATACAATACGAACAACCCACAGCTGTACCGGCCCCAACACTCTCTCGTTCCCAGCGGACACGTACTACCGCAGTTATTGTACGTTATCAAAAGAAATGGCACAGTTCAGCTGTAATCCGCCCTTTGTATCTCTCGCTGACCGTAACAACAGATTCCGAATGAATTTTAGATAATGTACCTACATCATACAAGTTGGTTACGCGGATATTGTCAGATAAAATGCGTAACACACCTGTTTGTGAATAAATAACGACGAGTAGGCTTCAAGTGTGTACACAGACGTGCTCAGTGCTCAGTGTGCTCAGTGCGCGGTGCTCACGATTGAGCAGATACAAATCCGTATGTAAATGTGTCGGAGTATTGTAAACAGCGAGTAGTTATCGAGGCCGGATCGAGTTTGCGCAACTTGTTACTGTAGCTAATGGATGTTGCGTTAAGTGGAGCAGTGTAAACACCCGCCGAGGGTGTTCGTGGGCTCTCCACGCGCTCGGCACCACTTGCCAACACTCGGGAGCGTTCGGCAACACTCGGGAGCGCTCGGCGCTTGCAGCGAACACTCGAGCGCGCCGTCGAACACGACACTAGTTTAATATGAATATTTAAACGTTCGTCGAGACATCATTTCCGAACGCGAAAATTTGCCACGACTCGTTGAAAACTTGCTCTTTATTCGTAAACTTGTCGCCAGAATCATAAACAAGTTTTAATGGGAATAAAATGAAAAGTTGCTGCGTCGGCTTCATTGCGGACTGGCGGAGCTGCCGACACCGAGTCAGGTCCGCGTAGTGAACGATTGTGAGTGTTTCTTTTTTGTAACAGGTCAGCTCAGGTTGCAGTCCCGAAACGTTTACTTTAACGACGTAATTAACTCACGAAAGTAAATTTAAACTATTTGGCGCTCTTACTGAAAAACTGCACTAATTACACCGAGAGAGGCAAACGAGTGAAAAAGTAGTCCTTTACGAATGTAGTGAATAAACGATCGGTATATCAAAGCCGAGCAAACAAAGTAAAATAATGAGCGTCGTGAACAATGGAGCGCCTCACTCAGTGGGTTAATGTGGAGCTATTAACAAATCAAACAGAGTAGTTGCGCCGGGAGCGCATTAACACCGTCGTCGGTAATTTATGAGGGTATTACGTCACCGCGCGCACCTGCCGCTCGCGTCGGTGTAACGGCGGCTTAGCGTCGTGTGCCTAAATAGTGGCGCCCGATGTGGGTCAGAGATCCCTGAGGGAGACATGTAAGTACCGCCTGTGGTACCGCACGACACGCGGCACACAGCCTCCGACACGCGGTTACAGCTTGCCTTCATTACTGTGTACACAGAAAATTAGAACGACTTCAGTGGGTGGAATATAAATGAGTTATTTTCCTATGATTAGAAAGTAATTGCTTTTGCCATAGGACGGTTTTTTTCGACGAAATAATAATAGTCTTCTGATTTTGTTAAGTTTCTGAAAAACCTTGAAACTAATCATAGACATTTTTAAAATGAAGAAAACTTAATCGAGTCAATTTCGTATTTCTTATAAGTACCAACTGATAAAAGTTTTTTTTTACATAATTACCAAAGATTCTAAAGTAACAATCTCCAATTTCTCAGTCCTAAATGATTGCTTAAAAAAACATGACTGATCTTTCTTCAAAGCTTCATTTATCAGAAATACTTTTATTTATTTATTTATTTATTTATTTAAAACACACACTATCATTACAGGCTAACCTAATACAACAGTGTAGTTATAGTTAAAGTTTACCAATGACTGAGACATACGATTAACAATCTAGACTAATTAAGAACGTAAACATCAATAATAACCACAACATACAATTTAATATAGTACAATTTAATATAGTAGTATTTAAATGCTCCACAAACTATTGGTTGGCGTTAATTAATTAATTGATTAATTAATCTCCAATTTCTCAGTCCTAAATGATTGCTTAAAAAAACATGACCGATCTTTCTTCAAAGCTTCATTTATCAGAAATACAATTTAATATAGTAGTATTTAAATGCTCCACAAACTATTGGTTGGCGCCACACACGTACATTATACACGAACATTAATATTAAATCACGCATAATTACGCAGTAATTATTATTAATATATCACATGTGTGTGTGTGTAGCTAAGTTTAGTATAAAAATAACGTGAACGAGCAAGTAAATTATTTCATTTGATTAATATTACAATACATCGAGTAATGACAAAAATTTAATCACGTTTTAATTCTTTTTTTTTTTCGTTTATTCACAGACAATTGTTCAAGCTTTGGATACCACATACTCATTTAATTTAGAATAACGTTAAAATGCCAACGCAACATCTATTGTTACAAATGTTACCTTAAAAATGTTTAGACTATCTGCATACAAATTCTCAAGGTAAACAGTTTTTGTACGCGGCTTCACCCGCGATTTCGAAAATGATTCCACTGAAACGTGCTACCCGGATAAAAATATCTTACGTCGTTATCTGGGCCACCACTTCCTGTCCTCCACATTCTTCCAGCCTTCCTCTCATGGTCTACCTGTGAGCCTTTTCAATAACGGCTGCTAAGAAGTGGAATGGTAACAGACAGATAGTAACCCTTGCATTCACAATATTCCTATGGATAGTACGTATGTGTAGCTAGAAGTTATTACACTTATAGAATCTACGAGTATTCATGAAATAAACCTCACATGGGCCGTACTTCACGAACCTCGTCAGCTGAGCTTTGATGTGTGCTTCAGCTGTTTTTGTTCAAGGCTTTGCTAACGCAGACTCAGGTAATGGAACGTGGGCCGCGGGTAGTCCTCTGGTTATCGCGGCCTCGACATAGAGGGCGAAGAAGGAACATGGGTGGTTTTTAGTCAGTAGAAGTCTGACACTCCCTTTCGCTCTGCCCAAGAGCGGGAGGGGTTATTCGATGATTTTACACCCACCAAAAAAAAAAAAAAAAAAAAGGTAATGGAACGTCCCGTCGGGGCTGCGGGATGTTGTAAGAGATACCGCGGCCACGACATAAAGGGCTAAGAAGGGCCATGGGTGGTTTTTAGTCAGTAGAAGTCTGACACTCCCTTTCGTTCTGCCCAAGAGCAGGACCCCGGTTATTCGATGAATTTCCATCCCCTCCCAAAAAAAAGGTAATGGAACGTCTGCAGTTTACTGTGCAGGGTTTACAAACGCAAACTGCTAGAAAAAAGCATGGAAAAACTTATGTGTGCTATTTATAAAAGCCATTACCAGTATTTACTGTGTCAATCAATACCATAGGATCGATTTAAGGATTGATTGGCTTACTCTCCTTCACTAAATTATGCCAATTGACACAACTGACGACAATGTTGACCTTCAAGCCAAGCAATAACACCATCAACGTAGAATTTGGAAACAATAATAAATTAGAAGACAATGATTCGAAAATAGTCAAATAAACTGTTGTTACTATTGAACGAATGAGTTGAACTGTTCTGTGAGTGGTTGGTGTTCTCCTTAATGACCTATCTGCTCAATAGGCCGAGGTCTAGCCCCCTCCCCCCTCCCCGCCTGGCCCTCGGGACCCAGTGCGTGGAGGCAGATTTATAGTATTGTTTACTGTCACAAATGCCTACCAAATAGAGAGGTGCTCTCGCCTTTTTCTCGTTTTTTTAGCGACTCGTCGCTTGTTTACGGCGACCCCTAGGCCTGCTCGGGCCTCCCCACTTCCTTTAAAAGTAAGTTTATTCTGTGAATAACAAATTACTTTTTTTAGTGTTGCCTAGAATAGAGAGAACGGGTTTTGTGTGTGTACAGAGGTTGAGTAATGACACGTGAGTTTGTAATGATTTTTTCATCTGGATATTTATGTAAAATTAAAAGATCAACCTATAACCGGTGTGCTTAAACTGAGCCGATTGGTCTCTGGACCGGACTGCGAACACCATACTTAGACAGGTAATGAACTGAGTCTAGCAGGCCCTGTGTCCGCAGTCAGTCCGCTGTCTGGCGAGGCTAGAATGAAGGCTAGATTATACTTGTCGTATAGAAATGACTTACTTTTGCCTATATAAATAATAAACGTTTACCAATACTTAAAGACAAACCAGCGTATTGTTGAGCGCGTGGTTTTTAAAGGCGGTGCTCATTGGCGAGCTCTCGGCCGAATTCATTACATCCACGTGTAAATTAAGGAGAGTCTACAGGACACAAGACAGAACTGTCAGACTGCCTGTCTCCTCACACTCAGCACAAAATTACGTTTAGAGGGCTCACAGATACAAATTACGGTGATACACACTTTTACAGTTTCGGTGCTAATTGTCTCATTTGCAAGTACGATTAAATTCAAAATTATATAGACATAAGACCACTTAGTGAAATAGTCCTACTTTAGAGAACTTCGATGTATTCTCTGTGGTGAAGACCGCTAGCTTTAGTTCGTAGACACTCCGGCCTACGTAGCTATTTGCTACGAAAGGCGTAGCTCGTGCTATCATAAAGTTACCATACCTTTGTAGTACGTAAACCTTCTATATTTTGTGCGTTAGCCGTCAGCCGAACACTCCCCCCCCCCCCCTATGCCCGTCCCGCGGCCTGCGTCTCCCGCCGGATAAATAAGAATCTTTTGATCTGCGCTTTTAACTAGTGTTCTTTTAGAATCCCTGGTTTCGTTCCGCTCCCCGCCCCCGCCCGCACCCGCTGCCCGCCCCTTTGACGTCATCCCTCTGCTGCTGAGATATTGTATTTTTCGTCTCAGTGGATGACAAAGACGTTCTAACGATCATCATAACAATGGCTGATGTAGAGCGGAGCTTTCAAATATTGACATACCTTCATTTGTGAGTGATGACGTACGTACGACACTATTATTTTATAATAATAATGATCGCAGTAAATGAAAAAAATATTTATTATTACAAAAAAAAACCCCTGGTAGGTAGTATTATACCGTTTATTTCATCAATAATTCTCTATGTAATGAGAATAATTATTAATTATTATTCGGTTTATTGCTGAATTATTGATAATTGTTCTAATCAGATTAGTAGACGATTATTAAACATTAATGTTAGCAATAACTATAATTTGCAATTTGCGGATATCGTTAATACTATTGGATCAGTTATATAATATTTTGTAAAATAAACACCATCATGCCCTATTTCGTACATTCGCTTAATGTGGTCGCTTTGCCATTCCATGTCTGCAATTTTTGAGTTTCAAAAGTTGGAATAAATGAACACACAATAAAGAGTTAAATAAAATTCAAATTCCTAAACTACCCTCGGTTATTAACAAATCATGATCTAACATAGCAACGATCTTTTAACACAAACGTAAAAAATAAAATGTTCCGTCAAATAATTTAACATCCCAATGTGAAGGTTGCCGCAACTCACAGCACTTATTACGCAGAACGAACTGGAAGTGGGTGAAACAATTACTTTCAGGCGCGTCAAATAAAAAGTTTATCGCGTGGTACCTGCCGACAGCGCCAGTACTGCTGCTGTATTATTTAGTGCTCACGCACACTCACCTGACGTCACGACCTGGATATTAAACCTTGCCTCACAGACACCGACTCGACACCACTTTTCTACGTTCATGTTTTCTATTTCTGTCCCACTAAAGAACCGACACAAGTTTGGGAGGAGTTGTTCACTGACCTGGTATTGTTACTAAACTGTATTAATATTCTCCTTGAACAGTTAAAAGTTTTAATCGTTGGGTCAGTGGCGTTAATGAGTTTGTGACTCCGTATTATGAATATGTCGTGCTTTTAATTAGTTAGGGTAAGTTTTACGTCGCACGTTACGTTTTTTGTCGTATTACGACTAAGTCCAGACATATTATTGTCATTAGTGCTTACATGTAGTTTTCTAGCTAAAGTTCCTCATACCATTAATAAATTCCAGTGTGCGTCTCTCAGGCGTTGTTATTATTTGGCAAAGTGTTGTATAATCAGTATAAACCTTGTTATATAACTACTATATAAATCACAAGATACAAAACATCTTACTTCAAGTATCCCCAAATGACATCCATTTGTCTACCGAGTCTTAGAAATATATTTTGCGAAGAGATTATTATTTCTGAGAACTCAGAAAAGTACGTAAAGGCAAAAGTAAATAACATTTATCGACATAAAGTATACAGTCCGCCGGGATCGCATTAAAATCAAAATCATCCGTAACTGAATATACATTTGTTTGTATTATGCACAAAGAAAATCAAGCGTAGTACCTACTGGTAGCCACGAGGGTATTAGATAATCTGAGAATTACGGAGATAGCCGAGCCACGCCGACAATAAACGAAATGAAAGCAAATAAATGCTGCGCCTTGTCTGTATTTAAAACGAATGATCAGAGTATTACACACAGGCTGACGTCACGTGGCCGTGGCGTGTTTGGTTAAACATCTTGGTTACTGAAATAAAACCCTTTCAATGTTGAAAATGTTAATCTTTATTATGTTCATACATAGTTCACAAAGCATAAATATCGTTACAATTCTAGCAATCAAAGAAACAATTTTAGTTAAAATTTTGAAATTCAAAGCAGTTATGATAAAATGTATAGAATCTGTAGCCAGATGGGTAGACAGATACCAACTCAATTAAATAATTTGAAAAAACCCTTCAATTCAATTATTACAAATCTGTGATGCTATAAATCCATTCGTATTAATTAAAAGCATCCAAATTAACAGCAATTAGCGATAATTGAATGGTTTGAATGGAATGAATGGTTTGAGTTTTGTCGTTGTGCTGCCGCACCATGACATGCCGTGCCGTGCCGTACCGTGCCGTGCCGTGTTCCAATGGGACTCGTATTGAGCATTCGGTATGTAAACATCAGTTTTATTGTGATGTAGTAGTTAAGTGTACTTAGCTACTACATCACACATATAAATATAGTCAGTGTTAATTAATTCAAATCGTTGACTTCACTGCGATGGCCATCGATGTGCACAGTGACAGAATGCGTGGCTACTGAACCACATTTAGATGTAGTTGCTGATGAATATAATACTAATTTACCAGTGACAGTACTGTGTGGAACTACTTCCATAGAATTATTTATAATAGAGAAGTGCAGAATGTTCACTTTTTGCTCTGCTCCGTGAAACTTACATTCTCCCGCGCCACCACTGCTATCGAGACACTGCTTTGACTTTGAGTTCACTTACACGTAACTTTTGAGTATTTTCAGTCGTGGATGATGTAATTGTTGCTCATAATATTCAAATGGGTGATGATTTGTTTTATATGCGGTCTTATTTGTATCTGTTCCATTGTTCCCGCATCACGATAATACACATCATCAGTCTATATTGTTCCCACTGCAGGGACTCAAGCCTCCTCTCTAGGAGAGGGATGGGCTATAATCCACCACGCGGGCCCAGTGCGGGTTGGTAGATGTCACATATCTTCGAATTTTTGATTCTAAGATATGCCGGTTTCCTCACGATGTTTTCCTTCACCGTTTTGAGAGCAGTGGTGATGAAATAAATTACACAAAGTAATGCGCCTGCCCGGGTTCGAACCCACGACCAACTGTTCGTAAATCGGGGCCGCAACCACTGGGCCACCACTGCTCTCGATAATACACACAAAAGAGTATTAATTCACCATTCGCACGAAACATGACGAGATATCGACTTGGATGACGTAAAGTACTTTTATTTTATTATTGACACATGTTCGTATCACTTTTATTATAGACTGGAGTAAAATATATGCGAGAACAAATTGGGATACGTCGGCCGCTGGCTACTGATTTTAATTGAGCAAGAGGTATTTATGGATGGGAAAAAGTGTTTTTAATTTTAAAATAATTTATTTTTGGAAGAATATTTATCATATTTCTGATATTCTGCAACCACTTCTAAATTCGTACTGCATACCTCGGTAGTATGAAGTGCACGCTGGCGATTTTACGTTTTAAATTAATCCAATTCCATTTTAAATTTTGGTGACCATTTTCATTGTTTTAACAACGGTTTCGCACTGTTTGTCTCGTCGTATCTGATTCATAAGTTCGCGTGTTGCAATCGCAGTAAGATTTCCTCGGCGAACTCGTATCTGGCGTGTGTACGTTACAAGCGAGGGGGTACTTCCTCATGCTGGCGTGGCACGCCGGCGTTGGACGGTGGTGTAAGGGCAGCGTGTGGCAGCCGCGGTACAAAGTAGACGTGAATGAGCGCGTAATCGTGGCGATCAATCAGCGCGCGAGTGAGGCCGGAAGACTGGCCTAACGCGCCGCTGACACGCAAAGCGCCGGGCGGGACTCTCTCGATAGTTACACTTCTCCGAGTGTTTGTTGAAAGTTTATAGCGAAATATGTAATATTTGGCTCACTGTTAGAATAAACAAAACAAAACTAAAACCTCATTTATGCGCGTTTAGTTATATTAAATACGTCAGCATATCCTAACCGCATGGTGCGGTTAAAAACCCGATTATTGTAATGTGTTTAACGTCAATTTGGTTGTCAATTTAAATAAATGTAAATTGCAAATTTTCATAGCGTAGTCTCATAACAATAATTGATTTATTGATAATTTCATAAAACTGTGCGTGATGTCTGTCTGCGCACTGCAGTCAACAAACTTTACTTTTTCACAACAAAATCAATGAATTTAGATAGTATTTCAAAGCCGTAGAATACTTGAAGCAGCTGTATATAGTCTCAATTCATCGCAATCAACTGCTTTTCGTTATAGTTAGTCAGTTTTAATTAAAGTCTTGTCACGACCTCCGCTCTACCCTAGTTTTGGATGAACGGTCCACCCACTACCCGAGCAAACGATGCCTCGCCAATGACAACACTTGACTGTTCATATTTAAGACACTTGAAAGTTTAGTAAAGTTCCAACTGATTTACCATACCAAATTAAAATAGTGCAGTTCCTTCTGAAAATATCACATTTATGATAGCATTTACGATGACTATTATTTAACAAAGTCCAAGGAAAAATACTCGAGGTGCATTCGAACCAATTGAACTGGACTCCGAACCTGACATCGGACCCGGTGTCCGGTACTCTGACAGACTGAAATATCCAGTGCCCGCAGCCACTCCGGCTAGCAGCTCCCAGCTACCAGTTTGAATCTACCTTTCTGTCCTACCAGTTTGAGTGCAACATAAAGGTTGGACTGATTATGGACCAGTTGCGGACACTAGTAGATACTTTAGTATTTATCTGTCCGGCCGGCACTTCGTCCGCCAATTATAAGTACTGGTTTGACTGAACTGTAAAGCGATGCTCAAAATATCGACAAAATATATAGCAAATTTAAGTTCGTTTGAGTCTCCTATACGAGTATAAGTTTGGCGCGTCCCGGTTCATCCCTTAATTACTTGTAAAAACTAAGCGAACTTTGAGCGACGCTTTACACAAGTGCTACAACTTAATTATTACTTAGTGTTCTCACAACAGATTATTAAATTCATAATTTACTATCTAACTTTAATCCTAAATGTTCTCAGATTTTCAAAAGTAATTAACACGCTATTAGATAAACGAAGATTAAGTTTGAGTGCCCCCTCTTGATCTTAGACTTATAATAACGAAAGTGCGTCATAAATATAACAATATGTTTTATCAATTCCGTACCTTAATGCATTTTGTGTGCACTATTTGTCTGTTTCTCGTCATCTTTTATCCAGAATTACTTAGTGGACTATCATCTTAATGATATCTTCCTATTATTGTTACTAGACGTTAGTTAATCAAAATAAAACGGAGAGTTATTTGACCTTGTCACTAGATAAAGAGGAGCTTCAATCAAACGTTGAATAATGTGTGTGTCGGTCGAACTTGAAAGGTAGTTTGAATAGAGTAGAGGTATCGATAGAATTGTTATGTACTATGTACTGACTCAGGATAAACCTTCAACAGTCTTTTGCAATGTTATGTATTTTGTATTTTAAAAGAAACATTTACTCAATATAAAGTGATACGTAGAGCTTGTTCAGTGGTTTTGCAGCGCGGTCACCGAGTGGTGTGGGAAACAAATGTATGTTGGTATCTTGTCAGACTATTGTGGAAACAATCAACTCACATTGCAACCTACAGTATACCTGTTGTCCATTACTGATATGGCCACTATTACGTTATGTCACGACATGCCACATGGTTATCAACTTACACGATATTATTATACTGAGTTGTAATGAATACATCACTTAAACTTTTTAAAATTGTAATTCCTGACACACAGCACAACATGTTTAATTAAATCGAAACGAGTTCCTGGAATTATTCTGTGTTCATTGTTCAACTTGTAATTATACGACATTTGAAGCAAGTCGGGTAGCCGGGTAACCGGGTACCCGGGTATCCGTGACCGCGGACAGTGAGGGACCGAAACATTACATTAAATAAACGCCAAATAGCCCGTAAAGTTGGCTCGCTTTCAATCGCAACTTTCTGAAATGACCCGCCATTTGGCTAACTACGTGTGTATGTTACCAGTAACGGGTACTAACAAATTACTAGTATTTGCGAATACACAAAAACGCTACTAAGTATCGTATGGTGGGTACACGGCGCGGTGTAGGTACACGGCGCGGTGTAGGTGCGCGGAGGGGCGCCCTACTTGTCAGTAAGTACTGGGCGTGGTGCCACTATCGTAACGTTATGAAGTTTTGCTACTAAATTAGCTTTAAAATCACAAACATTATTTTTAATTTCGTTGCGGGATTCAAGACAGTTAAATCGTTTCTCTGGGACTTCGTCGAGCTTCAATGTCTCGGCGCTTTTCTTGTGGTCGCCACTGTTGATTCCGGCTTTCAGAAGTTACAGTGGTTTGGAAATAGGACGGCACGGTTGGCGCAGTTGCTCAAGCAATGGACTGCTGTGCTGCGTGTCGCGGGTTCGATTCCTGCACGGAACAAATATTTGTATGACCTACATATAGTCGTTCCGGGTCTGGGTATTTGTGTATGTGAAGTTTAAATGTATGTAAATGCACCCACGATACAGGAGACATTCCTAGTGTGGGGCAAAGTTTAAAAAAAAAAAAAAAGAGTGGCGGGCTTATCCCAAAAAAAAAACATTATTTTTATTCAAAACAAAGCTGTTTGAAAGTCATTCCATTCTGCTGACAATGTGCAGACAAATACTATATTGTAGTGCTTTAACCGTCTATAACGGTAATCTGCTGCTCGTTTTAGGGTTTCCTACCTCAAAAGGAAAAAAACGGAACCCTTAAAGGATAACTCGTGTGTCTGTTTGTCTGAACATTCCCTCCCTCTTCTTATCTCCGAAACTACCGAGCCATATTTAAAAAAAAAAATACAGAAATAAGTTCAACACTTATAGATTATAGGTAATAGTACATTACTGCCGCGGTCTATAATGACTACTTTGCTGGTCGCGCTGATGATGGCCGACAGCGCAGCGTAGCGCAGCTCCAGGCCGACACAGCGCGGTCAGCGTGCAGCACTTGATGGACGAGCTGAGATAAAGGCCGAGACCGTAGGCCGAGGCCTTTACAGCGAGGACAGCAAGGGCTGCAATGATGGCCAAGCTGAAAGGCCTAGAGCGTAGCTAGGCTAGCTCGAGGCAATCATAGCGTGACCAGCGAAGCAGTCATTGTGGGCCAAGGTTTGTATAGTGCTTTACTCAAAAATGCAAGTACCTAATCTAAATAAAACCAGCAAGTAATTTAAATAAAAAATATATTAATTAACTAGACTTTTAATTAAAATGACAATTATGAAAAGTACAGTTACTAAAATTCAACACCGACTTTCCCGGTTTGATATTACTGATAGTTTGCGATAATTCTAATGCGGTGTTTGACTGCTGGATTATTTCTTCATTTATTACTTCATTTAAATCTTTTTTTTTTTTTACCTTTAGACGTACAAACAGCTGTGTTTTGAATAAAATCTTTTTGGAATTGATTTTTTAAAACGTTGAAACGTCAAAATAGCGGCCGGCAAAACATTGCCGGCCTGTTAGAGCGGCCAGCAAAACTTTGCCGGCCGCTCCTTGAAACAGACCGGCAAGGTCGACTTTGCTCAAACAAGTTTGTCAAAATAATGACAACATTACATGCATTTTTGAGTAAACCTATAAAAAGTCTATGGTGCTTAAATAACTTGGAAAATCTCTCAATGTCTACTACAATGGTACGGAACCCTTCACGTGCAAGTCCGACTTGTTTTATGTTGGCACTACATTAACCGTCGTTCACTAGCGGTGCACCGCGGTGTCGCTTGCCACACGAGACTCCTACGAGCCACAGACATGCCATGGACACACACCGTGGCGGACATTTGAGGACAATTTCTTGGTACTACTATTATTACAGTATTGTAAGACGTTATAAGTAGTTACAGTTCCTGTGCTAGGAATCTGAAACATTTATGTGTATTACAAGGTGTTGTATGGCTGTTTGCACGACAAATAGCTTTTCAGAAAAAGTCAGTGTATGGAATATTAACACAAACTTAATATTGTTGAAATGTGGGAGTATCGCTCCTGGAAATTGTCAAACGTACTCATAAGTTAACAGTTTGTTTTTTGTTTAATATAAAACTCTCTAAAACTGTCTATATTCTCTAATTGTCTGCAAAATTCCCTGTATCAAAGTATTCTTTGAACTAATCGTAATATCGTGATGTTATGTACACCTTGCCCACTTTTAGGGAATCATGATATTAATGGAGCTGTTCGATTTCAGAAGCAATACACACAACAATAATTGATGTCTGACATTTCAAAACAATACCGTCTGACCTTTCAAGGTGATCCCAAATTAAAACTGGTAGTCAGTAGGAATTTTTTTTTTTTTTTCAAACACAAAGGTAATCGTGTAGGTGCAAACATGAGCAGGAGCATACACACACCTACACATATAGGTTAGTTAGTATCGGTAATTGCTATATAGGGCTTAAGAGTACCCTTAACGATGCCGAAAGGCACTTGTACTCCCCATCACTACGATCAATTTGTTGTCCTAGACCATACCTGGGAACTCCCTAGTTACGGAGATATTGGGGGTCAAAGTTCCAAATAAATCACAGCTGTTTTTGTTAGTACTAGTTTTTCAAGTTATAACTTTATTTAAAATTACCTCCATAACCCGTTTACTATTCAAAACATCCACTAGCACAATGTTTTAAGAGTACTACATTGAGTTTTACTCTAAAATGTGATTTTTCACACCAAATAAAAAGTCGTTTCCCAGCAATGATTTTTGCGTAGGGGACTGAGTTCGATGTACACCATGGTTTGTTGACGGCTTCGTTTCTGATGTCGCAGTGACAAAGTTGGAAAAAAACCGGCCAAGTGCGAGTCCTACTCGCACATGAAGGGTTCCGTACCATCGTAGTAGGGGAGTCGCTTTTTATTTTTTTTTTGTTATAGCAGCAACAGAGAGACACATTCAGTGAAAATTTCAACTTAAAAATATTTTTATTATATGATGTAACTAAAAATTTATGCTTTTCGCAATTTTTCATTTATCTGTGTTATAAGACGTTGCTTCGTACCAAATTTCAAGATTCTGAGTTCACGGGAAGTACCCTGTAGGTTTTGATTCCCTTGCGAGTGTCGAAAATTTGCGGCATAAACGGGAGTATCTTTTGATCGCGTTGACTTAGAAGTTTGATTTTTTCACAGCTCCAAGAGACCATAGACTTGAGTATTTGATATGAATTTCAGCTTGATACCTCCACGCGTTCCTGAGAAAAAAGGTCTTGACAGACAGACAGACAGACAGACAGACGGACAACAAAGTGATCCTATAAGGGTTCCGTTTTTACCTTTTGAGGTACGGAACCCTAAAAACAGCAACCCTTTACAATCACTAGTTATAAATATTAGCTATTTACCTGTAACGGCACGCCACTGCCACGCCACTGCCACGCCACTGCCACGCCACTGCCACGCCACTGCCACGCCACTGCCACGCCACTGCCACGCCACTGCCACGCCACTGCCACGCCACTGCCACGCCACTGCCACGCCAGTGTTCGCTCTGCCAACATTTGGGCCGCAACAGCCTATTTTAGATAATTATGAAAACAAAAGTGAGCGGTTTTTGTGCGGCGCGGTGCGGTGATGCGGCGGTGCGGTGCGGTGCGGTGGCGCGAGAAGAGCGGCCGGTTCCGGCGGGATTGCGAGCTTTGTTCCGCGTCGAGCGCCGGGGCCGGGTAGGCCGGCGCCGGGGCCCGCGCGGCCCCAGGCCCCGGGGCCTCGCATTGTTTCTAATTAATCACGAGCTCTCGGCGACTCTACATTGTGTTTCTTTTCTATTATGTATGTGCATGTGTATTATGTGGATTGTGGCCGTACCTCTAAGATTGAGGCTCGTTACTCTTTGTGCTGTTCGCTACTGATTACTGCGCCGTGGATTGTACCAACACATTCTATGTGTAGTGTGACGGCCGTATGCACGTATGAGTTGTGTCAGTTCAACTGATAAGCCGAACGCAAGTCGCGCAAGTCGATGTATAAATACTGAGCGGTAAACTCACACTTACTTACTTGTAAACTGACTTGGTTGATATCGTATTCAGGTTTATCCATCTCCTGAATAATATATCGTGTTCGGTTCTACCGGTGTTGCCAAATTATCGTGCTTGTCACTACTTAGAGCCACTTCAACCTCTCTACCTCTTAGTTACTATCACAGTTGGCATATTATTCAATTGTGCGCCATACATAGCCCAATGAGTTTTGATTTGTGAGTGGTATAACTATAAAACGGCTAAACATGGTTCAGAAGTAGAGTTTATTTATAACTCTGCTCATTAACTCATTTAGGTATAATATACGCGGTCATAACGCAGACAAACGAAATAGAGGCAGTTAGTTATACTAATGTTATTCACAAACCAGTCTCACCGTTCGCGTTCATACGACTGAGCTACACGCGTGGAGGCCAATGCCCCACTTCTCAGCAACTCTCAACTCCTGTACTTTACAACTAGAAACACTTCGTTCTGGCAATTTTCTGTTCCTTTTCTCATAGCCGTTCTTGTTCACAAATTTGTTTACTCCTATAAACAAGCAATCATAATCTTATTTATTTCTACACAAATTATATTTTCGTGGAAACTTTCATCTCGTTATATTGTTGAAAGGGACTTGTTAAGACGTTGACCCTTTTAGCCTCCAATAGACACAAACAAGACACAAGCATAATATATTATAAGTTAGTAGGTACAATGTCTGGGATCTCATTAATATTCCAAGTATTCTACTCCCTTCAGATAAACACAACTAAAATAAAAGTTTTTGTCTTGAAAAAACGACCCACAAGTTCTGTGTAAACAAAGTCGTTACTATCGCTAGAACAATTGAAACTCGTCTGTAGTTGCGTCAAGTGCGTGTTCACGTCGTGGACTAGTTGGCTGAAGCAGGCGAATCTCAGGACAAGCGGTCACAAAGCGGTCACAAAGCGGTCACAAAGCGGGTTGGGGAAGTCTGTCAGTATTTCTCGTCATTATGTTTTTTTCTCTGTAAACATTAGTGGATGGTAGACGACGAAACAGTTTACAACAGACGAGGATGACTTCTTTGCTGCTGAGTCAAGGACCTGCATTGCGTGGAACTAGAAAAAGATTGTGCTCATAACGAGTCTGGGTTTTCGGATGTAACAATGAAGATTGGCTGAAGCAATGGTTTCATGGGGTCGATTTTCCGAAGGCGTTTTGCATAAGCTATATTCGTCTACACTAAATTGAATATCGAGTTGTCCAAAATGTTTAATTAAAACCTCCCTCTCAATAATTAGTTAAAGTTAACCTCGCAGAAGTACCGGCTGCTAATCGCGCCCGGCCTAATCCGGCAATACGCGGACTGAACGGACATTACTAGATAACGTCACTTTGCGAACATTGTCCATTCCGCACCCGCCGGGGTTGCCCGGCTCACGGCGCACTCTACTGTTACAACTAGTCACCTGAGTCGCATACTACTTCCCTACTATCTAATACTTGAGGGCTATTATGGAAGAGACCAATTTAATGGGAATTTAGACTCTGTTTCCTTTGCATTAGAGATTATATTGTACTATGGGCATAATCTTCTACTAATCTGTTTACATACGTGCCATGCGAATTTAAAGTCTCTTTGGTGAGCAATAAAATCTTTAATGTGTTAAAGGTTAGATTGCAAATAGTAGTGTTTTACTAATACCCTGCTATCTGCGCTGGTGATGGAGCGCTGATAGTGCGGGTTAAGGCACGAAGCGCGCCCACAGCTCGCATGGAGATAGCCATCGCTACTCGTAGGCAGGCCGGACGGCTGCGTCACTGCGTCACTGTCCGAATCTTCCTTGACGTTTGTTACTCGGTGCATTCTTTTCGGTGCAATTTTCTTTGAAAGTTTTTACGCTTTGGTTTGATCTGTTGTGAGGCAGTTCTTAGTGAAGGTGACAACTACTTTTCTACGAGTTGTCAGTTATCCTGCTTTCTCACTGCTGTGAGAACTGCTTAGTTCTAGCTACCAAAAGGTAGATAAAACAAAAAAAAAAAAAAGGCAGTTCTAACTTTCTTAGTCTGTTGCGATGTACCTTCAGACCAACATTCAGTTAGTATTTCAAGATTCTACGATTTACTTGTTCTATTTATGTAGTTATCTTGGTCAGGGACCTGACTCCCCAATCTATACAAGATCCTGCGTAATTTGTGCGTTCATATCAAACAAGGGGAGCGCGATAACATGGAGGTCATCTGTTTACTCAGCTGATATCTAATCACTCATACATTACAAACATATCGCGTATTGTGTGACGTCATGACGTGCACAAACTCGCGACTTTTCCTCTTGTATTAACTTTCATTAGCATCGTCGCTGTCCACGAACATCTCAATAATATCATAACGACTATTGTTGGTGGAGGGGGCGGCAGGAGGGTACGTCTGATGTTGTTTGTTGATGTTGACGGAAGGAGGTTTTATGTTCGGTTCCAGTTTACGAGCTCTTTCCTGTTATTATTCAATACTTATTAGCTGACACTAAACTTTTATGACGACATCAAATAAAGTACGAATTGGAAAACAATTTGTGGAGGTGACTGATATCACAATGGAACTAATATTATTTTTGGCAACCTTGACATTTATTCTTAAAAGTAAATCAGTGACCATAACTATCTGTTTTCGTCGGGGCTTCAGGTTGGACACAAGTTCTGTTACCGCGGCCTCGACACATAGGGGTAAGAAGGAACATGGGTGGTTTTTAGTCAGTAGCAGTCTGACACTCCCTTTCGCTCTGCCGAAGAGCGGGAGGGGGTTATTCGATGATTTTCCACCCGCCAAAAAAAAAGACCATAACTATCTAAGCCACGTCTATTTGTTGCATAGTGGAGACTCTTTGTGTCATGCCTTCTTTTGACATAATTATGGTTGTGTAGTTTACTGAACAAACAAAAACAATACGTTTAACGAGAAACTTCAGCGATACTGCCAAGTCAATGACAGTGCTATATGTTGCAGCGTGTTGCTGCGTCACGTCAATAGTGCTCGGTTTTACTAGTTCTTGACAGACTAAGTCTATCGAGAGTTTTTATACCCAACCAATACTAACACAATTAACGATTGAGTATTTAACATCTCTTGAGTTGATCCGAGACGTGTTTCTTTAGCACAATAGCATCTAGCCCACAGTGTGTAGGTACTCGCTGGCCGTGCAGACGCACACTCGGCACACAATGGCGGCCAGTTTACGAGCCGCGCCCGCTATCGTACCCACTTACCATATTTCCACAATAAACACGACTTCAACACCCCGCACCAACTAATAATCAACCTTAATCTCATCGTCTTAAAGACCAGATTGCATCGCCACTAGTGGCAGTGTTCCGTGTACTTAGCCGCAGTAGAGATGTTATTCAGTAATTCAAGTCAGTCCGAGCTAAATTTATTATTTTACAAGTAACGCTCCTCTCTGTGAAACTACCGCGAGGAGTTTTCAGTTTTATTTTCTTTTTATTCCGGTGCACAATGCAGCCTGAACATATTTCAAACGTATTTAAACGTTTCAGCGGAAGTGATAACAAATTGAAATATAAATTGCTGTTTAGTGTAATTGACGTGTATTTAGCAATACGTGCATGCAATATGCAAATGCCTTGTGCAAATAATAAAACATTGTGAATATCCGATAATATCGGATGCTGACGTTTAATATATGGTATGTTTAAATCGCACCACGTATCATTTCAACAAAGCTGAGCCTCAATTAATGCTCGATGTTGGTAATAATAATAAACTGCAAATAAAATACGTACTCCAAAGTCGTGGCTAGCTGCCAACCAAAAGATTATAGATCTACATTAAACGCATAACCCTCCTTTTGGGCTTCGCCGCAGTCGGGTAATAAATAAAATAACCCTTGCACTCAATTACCTTTAATAAAATAGTACCTCAAGTACAGCTCAAAATTAAAAGATTGACTGCCGCATTGAATTTACTTGTTAAGCAGTGACTAAAATTAAATGTTTTCAATGTTTGGGCAACGAGTTCGATCTGCAGTAGAATACTGAAAGGTTCTGGCCTCAATAGGTAGATAACATAGAACTCCATTATTGACTTGGCCTACTGAATATGCATGTATTGACGTGAGGCCAATATTGGCGCACTGTGTGACCGCGCATGGCCAACGCGCAAACATCAATCAGGCGGTGCGCTAGCGCTACGGCGTAGCACCGCTACGGCGCTACGGCGTAGCCAGCCTATGAGTAGAGCGTAGTTAAATCCGCTTTGAACTTTCATCTGACAGTGATCCGATGGGAATACGTTACCGGGGACATTTTTTCACGTTTTCACATTCCGGATTTTGAGGAACTATCGTTGTAGTTTTGTTGCTGGCGAGTTGATCTGACTAAAAGTTTTTGAATATGTTTGTAAAAGTCTTTTTTATTTTTTTTCCTTACATTAAGCTATAATAATACTTAACGAAAAACAAATGGAATTAAAATCAAATAACCCATTTACAGTTGAACCACAGAATCATGTGACTGTTCCTTGGAGACTGATCAGAGTTTGGTTTATGGTAATAAGTAAGTACGTAATAATAGTGATAACTTAAGATAGAGTGATAGTACCCACCTGACTGTTTTATGATTGCCGCTGGTAGAGCGGCGCGGCTGTAACTTATACTGCCACAAGCTCTGTGATAAAATATTTAGATCCAATAGAACGATTACTCTGTGTTCGGTCACAAGAACTAATTGCTGATAAAATCTTGACGTCTACCATTTACGTAAATGGTAGACCCATTTACGTACGATCTGTCAGATACAATCGAAGTGAAAGAATTCTGCAGGGAACAATCATTATCATGACTGTTTTCAACTGACCAGCAGGGCTATTGCGTATCTTTTAAATGACAGTGGCTATCATATAGAGTCCATCAATGAACTGTCAAATGGCTCCATTTTGTACTAAACCATAACCAATTTGACAGTTAATCCATAAGCAATATGATAGCCACTGACATTTCTTCTTTCTTGCTCGCAAGTCAAGTTCAGTCTTGCTCGCCGGAGAACTATTGTGAGACGACACACCACGCCCGTTGTGGCTGCGGGTAGTTCCAAAGAGATACCGCGGTTTCGACAAAAGGGCTAAGAGGGAACATGGGTGGTTTTTAGTCAGAGGAAGTCTGACACTCCCTCTCGCTCTGCCTATAGCGGGAGGAGTCATTTGATGATTACACACCACAAAAAAAAGACACCACAGCCAGCCGGGCAACGACCACCGTCGAGTAGCGGTCAGTGGTGCGGTAACAACTAACTCGATTTATATTGAAAGTTCCACAATATTAAACTAACTGTGCTTAGTGTGGGCCGTCCTATGGTCGATACTGACTCAAACTCAAAGCATTTATTTCATTAACAAAGACATTCAAAGACAGACAACAACAAAGCATTTCCATTACAGGCACTTTTGAATGTCAGAAAACAATTCATAAAACAAAACTCCGAGTGCAATACGTCATTCCGAAAGCCACCACGCCGAACCACACGCCGCCGAATGCCCGCAACAACGAACACTGCGAGCACGAAAGCACGCAGCGACGCACACCGCAACAACAATGCACGAGACGCCGAAGCACCCGGAGCCCGGATCCCCGCGCACCCGCCGCCACGCGCCCTGCACCCACCGCACTCGCCCCCGAAACGACGCATTGCACTCCAAAGCTACAGTCACAGACACAAGGCATAATAACTTGTGAAAGTACTGTAGTTGCCCATTCCCTAGCGTAGATCTCTATGGAGAAGAACGGGCAAGAAACTCCATGGACACTCTTTTCAATCAGAATATTGTTACAAAATCTTGGTACATTACATCATTCATGTTGAGATGGTATATTACGTGAGAACTATGTAGCAAGACGTGCAAGTTAACAGCATCCGGAGTAAAAAGATATAATAAACAAATCAAATAAAAAAAAAACTGAAACCGCTATGTTTGTTAACGTACCGATTCTTACCCGTAGTAAGATTTACTCAAATGCTCTTAACCTCATTTTTTGTCCGTGTCTAAAGTTATAACGAAAACGTTTTGTTTATTATAAAGTTAATTCTTATTTAATCAGTGGCTATAACACCACGCAAACGTTGTTGTTTAAAAGTTTCGTTAAACAAAGCTTGGCTCGTGAAAGCTGCACTCCCTACGGCAACGCAGCAAACATCGCTTACAAACAAATAATCACCACTCGGCGAATTAGAAACTAAAATCGTTAACAATAGACATAATTGTTTGAACAATCACGAAACGAGATAGCTCAGTGACGAATGCAAATAAATGAAGTTTTTTTTGGAATAATGCATAATTATTACTTTAGGAATCGAGCCCACATCAAAGGTACAGTTTGCGACGAAACAGAACGCAACGTAAACTAATGTTTGTACTTATAAACCAAAGAGTTCCACAAACACAAGTTTATAATGTGTTTCAGTGTTGTTTGGTTGCTCCACGCTCCTAACTGCAGCGGGAACGCAACGTACTTCATTTTGAAACAAAAAGTAAGAATTTTATTTTGTGTCCATTGCCGCTCTGTGCAAATAAACTTAGACCCTCGCTCGGGCGATTCAATTCTTCCTCGCTTTGTTGTGTAATCGAATTACTCTTGTTTAGCCGCCGGCGGCTGTAATTAAATAAAAACAAGAACAAAGGGAGCACGTGAGACCCCCCTCCTCCCCCGCCACACACACATGACCGACCTACTAATGGATGTGCTATGTGTTAGTGCTCTGCAGCTTGTTATTAGGTTCTAATTGATTGCATTCAGAGAATCTTGTGCCACTACCAGGCAGGCATACATATTTAGAATCTGTCAGGTCTCATCATTGTCTAGTAGAACAGTGATGCATGACATTTTGTGTACATTTGATAAATGGCTCCACTAATCCTACATTAGCTGTAACTAAATCACAGCAATATGAAGTAAAACTCCAGTATGGGTGGTGGGGACGGGGGTGCGGGGCGAGGAGTAGGCGCTGTAACCGCATTACTGAAGTAAAGCGTGTGTCGCTAGTGTTGTGCCGCGACGTCCACGTGACAAATATCCGAGATTATCCGCCTGCCGCCGCCGGCGCCTACCGAGAATTATCCGTGTCACAGCACTAAAGAAATGTTTTCTAACTCCGTACAAACGGAGCGATCGGCTTACCTCACGCCTCGCACCTCGCACCTCGCACCTCGCGCCTCGCGCCTGGTACTTCGCGAGGTTGACGGATGTCGCGTTTTATAAACTGACTTCCGCAAGAACTTCGTGATTTGGCTTACACGTAGTGCGGCTAAGCGAAATACGTCATGGTATATCAACTCTTTGTGAGGAAACTAAAAAAGATTAATTCTAAGATTTCTTTTTTGATTTTAGATGTAAATAAATACCGGATGGTTCGTTAATTAATTAATCCTATTGTCAACAAACGCCTTTTTATTTTGAAAATGAACTACAGTCTCCTCAAACTACCTTGTCTCCCTTAGGTGTGTAGTTCTCGTGCTGCTGACCCCCCGGTGGTAAGCGTGTAGTGTAATTAACAAACAACAACTGTATCGGGTTTCAGCAGAACGTTCTGATATGTTGTGAGTTTTAAGTGTGCTGGACTGCCGGCAACTAAACTAACTAAATCGAATCACTTTTTGTTTGCAATGTTATTGGTATTGTTTAAAATTGAGTCAACTATATTATAAAAATAGTTTGAATATATTTTAGTTACCAAATAATAAAGTTATGTATTATGACTGCTTGCATACAGCAAACAAATCGGTCATGCGGAAAACAAGAACAATCTTGAAATATGAGGAAAATAAACATACAAATACATCCGCTGCGTATTCTCGTCGCATCTCCTGAGGGCTATTTGTGTGCAATAACCCGAGCTCCCCCACCCCCCATCCCCCGCACTGAACGCACACATGCACACATTACTGACCAATCACGGCGCGTGACCAGCATTTGTACACAAAATGTATAGTGTAGGGCAAAAACATGATAATTACGTACTGACTTTGACTGTCCTACCTAAATATCGTCGCACACTTATGCGCGGTATATTAGCATGCGCAACGCCCTCAGTACCGAACTGCAGAGTACCCACAGAACAAGTCGTGATCTCTTATTATTTAGAGATATAAACAAGCTGTAGTAAGGTGTCTGTGGTTAAAAGACTAAACACAAACTTTATGAATATGATGATAACACAAAGCTTCTCATAGATAAAGCTTCTTGTTATTATCATCTTATTATCATACTAATCGTCGGTACGTTCAACTCAAGATAAAACAGCTGTTGCTGCAGTTTTTTCAGAAAATGTTACTTCAATAGTAGAACAAGAGTTGTGATGTCTCAAGCTCTGAAGTAGTTGACTAAACGATAATTATTTTGTTGTTAGGAGACGCCATTGCTGAGTAAGTCAGAAACACTATTATATACACAAACATTTACATAATTTCCATTTGAACGGTTTCGAGAATAATTCGTTAGCTCCCTGAGGCGTTTGTTATTTACGGACAACTGTACTGAGATATAGTTTTCACGATATTCAAGACTTCGTCTTACAAAGCAAAAAAGAAAAGAAAGCAAGAAAACATATTTATTCAGCACATGCCACAAGTGCACACAACAAGCCTTTAAAAATAAAAATAAACTAAAACAATGGAGTTCAACCAAAAGCGCTAAATATATTAGACAGTAAAGTAAGTGATTCCTATAATCGGAAATCATTACTAAATGTTTGAAATAATATCTGTTTTTAAATATAATATTTTTTTAACCGTATTTTTTGCATTTTTTATTTTCATTATTTGCTCTTCATTATGCAGAATAATAATTATACTCATTCACTATAAGTAACGCGTAGCGGCAGCCCACGTAGTCCCGTAGCCTCGTAGCTCGAAGTCTCGTAGCCTCGTAGCTCGTAGTCTCGTAGCCTCGTAGCTCGAAGTCTCGTAGCCTCGTAGCTCATAGTCTCGTAGCCTGATAGCGCGTAGCTAGTATTCATAGCACCACAACGTTCATAGAATATCGTACTCAGTGTTACATAACAGTTTATTTCAAAAATCGCAACAGACGATTGAGTCTACAAATGTTTCAATAAGCGACTGGAATTCTGTTAACACAAAACAACATATTATAAAGCATTATGTACAATTATTAAATAATTACTCATCTATTTTATAGTGTTTAACAATTAATGTACATTTTAAAGTATAAGGCATAATAAAATCCATGCACAACAAACAACAGGCCGAGTACAAACATGCAATAAGTCAGAGCTGACCGCGAGCGCGCGCTAAACAATCACGTCACCGCGTTGTACATGAGGGAACACTTTACGACAAGTATTTTCAATATATTATTAAACAACACGTTTTGCATACTTTTAAAAACTTTTAACTGTGACCTGAACCATCAACGAGAGTCGTCGTAAGCAAAGGCACTGCTGTGAAATCGCTATTTGTCTAAGCCTTACCATCATTTAGCTGCATATAAATCATAATAATATAATTATCTGTGTGTCCGCATGATTAAGTTAGCATTATGTCAGTAGATTGTATTCAATAGTAACCAGATATTTTATGTTATAACAAAATGACAATACTCCGGTTACACTGAACACTGTATGATTGTCGTAGTCTTTGACAGTAGATAGGAACTGTCTGGGGAAGAATCAGTCAAACTAGTTCAGACTGAAAGCCGTCATACTCACCACCATACAAATAATATAGATAGTCGTCCTGACCGTTGTCGGTCAACCTTAGCGGAGATTAGTCATCGGCGTGGGGGAAATTATATGGAATGCACAAATGTGTGAGGCGCAGGTACAGATGCACTCTCTATACCGTTTCACTCATAGTCCGACGGAGCGGCAATCCGACACGACCAACAGGACGAACTGCTTCATTTGCTCTCCGACGCACGGTAGGTTTGCACTCAAAAATACAAAACAGACAAACAAATGCTACTGAAGTATCCGTCAGTGTCCGGTATCCGAGGGTGGCCCTCAATGCGTCCGTAGGTACCTTCATTCAATCAATGTTTTGTTGAATAGTACAAAAGCATTTAATTAATTCAAAAAGCTTGTTGAATATAAAAGGTTCTGTGTTAGCTATCCGTGAGTACCCCACGTGTACTGCACTCTATGTCGTGTAATACAATTATGAAGCCGTTGTGAGTATCAGCATGTATCTGTTAGCCATGACGTCATCACCCGCGGCCATGTTTTAATTGGCTCAATTAATCGCTTGTTACACTAACACGCCGGACATGCTCGTCAAACAAAATGCTATTGTTATCAACTCACCATTAAACATAACTGCAAAAGTTTGTACTGAAATGTACTACACATTTTACTATCAACTTTGTTACAAAATTACACCAAAACCATAATTCGTTTAACTTGTCATTTAGTCAGCATCGCTTAGCATTATTGTGAACATTCCTGGTTTATAATCAACAGTGGGGTTTAGCAATTTTATTACACCAGGTAAGTCATAGCTAGAACAATGATCTACTTGCAAGCCTCCATGCCTTGTAAATTTATTACGTTTCATTAGAATACCAATTACATGTGGTATCGTCACGTTCACGTCGCACACTACCGGACACCACTCGCCGGACCGGACATCTAGTGTAATGTGTGTTATGAGCCCGCCTTCATAATAACATTAGTTATATTCTGCAGTTTATTCTTTGTGGTGTGTTGAGTTAGTAAAACGACGCGATTTCTAAATGTATTCATTTCGAAGCGGGTTCATAAACAAAATGGCTAAACCAGCCACTAAACAACCCACTTTCAAATATAATTCTGTTTACATTCTGAAATGGGTGCATTAATACTATACAGCATATTGAACAAGTATTGAGCCACTGACTGATGAACACCTGTTCATCACTCAGTTTTGCATTTATTTTCTCGTATTAAATTGTACATAGACTCGCATTAGTAGGATTATTTGACAAATAACTTGAGGGGCTCCGTGTGTTACCCTCGTCAACTCGTTTCAATTAAACTCGCACAAAGTGAACCTTCCATTCACGGATAAATAATTGTCCGTTCCTAAATTATTATTATTTTGTGGTAAACAACTAAACCTAAATTATATTAATAATAATAATAATAATAATAATAATATTCCACAACTATCACACAACGCCATCTAGTCCCAAGCTAAGCAGAGCTTGTGTTATGGGTACTAGACAACTGATAAACATACTTATATATTTCTAAATACATACATATTATAGATAAATTACACCCAGACACAGAACAAATGATCGTGCTCATCACACAAACATTTGTCCTGAGTGGGAATCGAACCCACGACCTCCGGCATAGCAGTTAGGGTCACTAACCACTAGACCAACAGGCCAGTCATATTATATTATTCTTATTGTGTTTTAGTACCTAACTGTAACTTTTACTAAAAACAAAGAAGTTGAATATTATGATCAAAATATGTAAGCTAATTAGAGTATACATTCACCCCCCTACACGATAGTGATATAATTAATGTCATTATACATGGTAATGGAGCCACAATCGACATCCTTTTTCCTTCCGACATTACCCGACACGAGATGAATCACGCAAAACCACAGCATCCCCCCGCATGTGCGGCTGTAGGGACTCGCGCCTGTAATGAATAGTTTTAATTAGTTTGAAAATTAAACTGCTCTGAACAACTTTCTATATAAAATGTTATAGGACTAAAGTTAATGAGCCTTATTTTGCGGCACGGCCAAAGAAATTTGTTGCGAATTTAAGAGCATCGCATATTGTACACATAATGTTACAGGGAGTTTCCAAGATATACTTCCTTTAATTAATATTTTATTCCCTCTTTCAATAAAGAACTGTTATTTATTTGAGGCCTACTTGCAGTAGGTTATGACAATGGAAGCGCGCGTAAGTACCGCAATACGATTAAGTTGTCGAGCAGCAAGCCGGTGCGGGCGCGCGGCGGTCTGCCAGGAAATAAAACATTCATCAAGCGCCGGTTCGTTAGTCACAAAGCGTTGCCATCAAAAAGCAATGAAATTATAAGAGCGACGAACAAATTGGAAAACTATTATGTGTCCGTCAGCCTCGTTATTTACTGAGCAATTTGCCGAATGGAATTAACTCGAACGTGAGTTGCACAACCGCCCTCCAATTTGCCGCTCTCGCCGTTGTCCCCCCGTGCGAGTGTGCGAGTGTGCAGAGTCGCCGACACAGAACAGTCAGATGAATATTTGCACGCGGCGCCCTTTCATCATTGTGATTGTAACAAGGTATAAGATTAAATTATAAAAAGGCCGCTCGTGAAACGAATCCGCGCTCGAGCGTGACTCGCATGTGGGAAGCGTTGCGGTGGACGCGACCAGACACGTCAGAAGGCGCACTAGTGGGACAAACACACGCACTTTCACTGAAACCTACGTTATATTACCGCTCAACATACTCCATACTTTTAAAAACTGAATAGTCATTATTTTCCAAACAAATAATTACTGTAACAACTGAAAAGAGTACAGAGAGGACTGACTTCATTCTAACACCTTCTCGTATACCGTCCTTATCGCATTTGTGAGGAGCGAGTCTTCTGTTCCATCTGGTTGTCTATTGCTAACCCCGGGTACCCCCCCCCCCCCACCTCCGCAGCACTTCCCCCCGGCCGATGTTCGACTATTTAGCATACACAGGTGGCAAGTGACCTTCGTAGATTATCCTGTTTGTGTTTCACAAACAAACTTCGACGTAAAGTTTAACCACATGGGGCACTGATAACGACTAAACGTTTAATAGATACCATCTAATTGCAGGCTATTACATGCTCTTGTTACTGTCCCTTACAAACATTATCTACTATCTCATGAAATAAATGTAATTTTATCTTTCAGTACTGTAACGCTAGTAAAAGGTTAATATGATAAAATGTTTCCCCTGGCAAGGGAAACATCCATATAACCGAACCACTCAAATATGTAATCAGAGGGCGATTCTAAATCGTTAACCTACAAAAGAGCGGCGCTAACAATCGAGCCGTATGTTATTTTTATGAGAGCCATTACACGCTGCATCGCTCATCCTCCCCGCGTCCCTCCCCCGCGACATCCATACGCTGTTGCCGGCTGGTCGCGTAGCCAGCATGTGATCAACAAAACGTCCAATTTGCTTGTATTCTCTGGGCGACACTCATCGCGAACGATATCAAAGGGCGCGCTTTAATTTGCAATCTGTCGCATGTCGTGTCAGACGTGTCGCGCCGCGTCCCATCCCATGTGGGCGTGTCACAAGTCGCGGGGCAGCAGTGCTGCACACAACACTTTGATATCTAAGCCGTCGCTGCATCGTGTCTATCGTCCCGACAGTTGTAGCACTACTGTGTAGATCCAGGGAATACTGCTGCGGTACGTTATAGTCTGAAAACATTGGCAACATCAAACCATTGTACTTTGTAAAAAAGTTCTGTGAGGCTTCAGCCTATGTCTTGTGATATGATACTTATGACTCCACTTGTAAATATCTTATAACTTAACCCCACTAACACTACCAGATTTTTAATCATCACTAGATAATTAAAAAAACTGGTACTCTTAGTGGCACCCCGTCTGTCTATCTGTTGGAGATAAACTCAAAAAACACTTCACCGATTTTCATGCTGTTTTCACCAATGTATCTAATGGTTCTCGAGGAAGGTTTTAGTATATCATTTCCATACGAGCGAAGCCGTGGGCATCGGGTAGTCTGCAGCACAACAACTATATAGCGCGAGATAATGTTACCATCGTCCTTGTCGAGGGAAGGTAGGGAAGGAGGGTGGGTGTTTTGCTTCGTGTACATTAAAAGTTTGTACTATATTACCGAAAGAAAAAAAGAAGCTTTTGTTTTGCATCCTCGTCAATTCAGAGATTATTTTTTATTTAAATAGAAGATCAGGTCAATTTGGTGTGCTTGAGTATAGAACACTCGCCACGCGTCACGTGACACAGGTGACCAGAGCTGCGCGTTCACACTTGTTACTGTTTGTAGCCGTACTCGACATATTATGTCCTATCTGTTTGCTCTTAAACTAATATTAATAATGATTCGTTATTTGTCTGAAATAAACTTAACTAATATTCCGTTCAGTTGTCATGATAGGCGTAATTGTTGAAATTATGGTCTGTTTGGCCGGCCAACACGGTTTTGCTTTGACGTGAAAATTGAACATAACTAGTGAGAAGTGTTTGCACTGTAACCACACTTTTGACTAATCTTTTAGGTAATAGAGGCGTGATGTTATGTGTACACAAGTAACTATCAACAAAGTTAGGGCCTAGAAAGTTTTAAAATATGAGGCAGGTTAATGGGCACGAGTAGCCAATCTCACTAAGTACACAGTTGGTGACCCCGCGCGAGCTGCTAGTAACAGCCCAAACTAAAATCGAATTTTATTTCTTTCTCGTCCAACGCAGCCCGCGGCTCAAGAAACTTTCTAACTTTTCGGAAATAAAAGTTATATATTTCCTTTTCCAGGCTAAAGGTAATCTACCTCTCTGCCAATTTCTACGTATGTTAGTATGGCTGTCTGTAGTCATAAAATATAATAATGTAGTACAGTAGCGCTGTGTGTAATGAATGGGCCATTACCGCGATATATTATCTGTGGCCAGCCAGCACCCGCCAGTCGGCAGTCGGCAGGTGGTAGGTATAGTTCGACATCGTGACCTGAATGAGTAGCGCCCTATTATTCATTTCACCTTCATTTACTCTCTTTATGTATAACTAGCGAGCCACATCGGAGCTACATCGGGGTCGCTCGGCTATTTTCGAATTAATTCGGATATCATTTCGTGTTCAATGTTTTACTGGGAATCTTATATCACGCCATTAATGGTATTTAAACGTTCTATATCTATCGTTTTACTTCCATTATCTTACCTTATTGTATTCTTACAGAAGTCTTAAGGCAGTGTGCCAAATGCAAAAAATAAATGTAAAATATTATAAAGATAAATTGGTTTTCTCCAGCATTAGGTGGTGATTAAGTAAGTTACGTTCATTACTTATTGTGAGTTGGTTTGGTACGGCGCGGCGGCGCGGCGGGTGTGGGCCGGCCGATACGGATGCTGATAATGTTCCAGTAAATAGGAATTTATTGTAAAGCTGCGTCAGACCACCACCGCACTACGGCCTATTAAATCATACTTAGAAAATCATTATAATATTAACTTTTAAATTGAATTCTAGAAGGAAACTCAAAAAGTAAAATTACTGGCGTACTGAAGTATTACATAATTTAAAAACCACATCACTCATTACTAAAAACTTTGTTAAGTGGCGGAATGCACATTGGGCTGACCTCTCCAAGACTCTTATGTCAATCAGCTGATTGATGAGCTCAGCAACAGCCATGTCGGATGTCACATAGATAACGTGTGCGTCAATAACATCAGCTACGCGGACGATATGGTGCTGCTGAGTCCATCGGTCGATGGCCTACGGAAACTGCTGGGAATGTGTGAAACCTATGCTGGGAGTCATGGATTAAAATACAACGATAGAAAGAGTGAGTATATACTATTCAGAGGTAAGATTAAACAACCTGAACATATACCACGAGTGTATCTCAACGGATTACCTTTGAGTCGTGTGTCTCAGTTTAGGTATCTATGGCATGTTGTGACCGAAACCCTACACAATGACGCGGATATTGAGAGCATTGTCGGTGCGAGCTAATATGTTGGTGCATAGGTTTACGTGGTGAACAGCTCAGGTAAAGGTGACATTGTTTAGAGCGTACTGACAAAACTACACGCAACGACATACAATGCTCTCAGAGTTCAATATAACAACGCGTTTCCTCGTTTCTGTAGTGCTTCGGGCATGTTTGCCGACGCGAGGGTGGATGACTTTTATGCTGTAATGCGGAAAAAGTCAGCCTGCGAATGATATGCGAATTGATGAAATTCGCATAATTCGAGGTAGTGGCAACAGAATCCTAGGATGATTGCGGATCGACCAGTATCGCCAGTGGTGGGGAGGCTCATTAGGCTACACGTTTCCTGATGAATATAATGTTTTATTTTAATAATTTTTTATTATGTAATAAGTTTTATATTTGATTTTTTTTGTAACATTTTTTTAGTCTTCGGTTTATTTCAATTAATTTATATTTCGTTTCTGTAACTTGACAAAATTTGTTTTAATAATTTTTTTATTGATTTGCATTTAATCTTGTGTATTTCAATTTATTCTTAATCAAGTCATTTTAATTTAAATGAGTATTCATTGGGACTATCACCATTAACACAGAAATTGCACTAACTTAGCCTTAAGATAATCTCTAAATAGTCGAACATTATAGTAATATATAGGATATGCCAAAATTAAGACTTTATATAATTTGTAATGCTATGGTGCTAACAGAGGTTCTGAGGGAGACAGATGGGATAAGTACAAGTAATAATAATCAACGAAAACATGTCGCCACATAATACTGTTTGAAAAATTGCCTTTGTACTTAAATAATATAAATATATCAAGTGCGGTACGACTCAGCGCAGTTGGCTCGGCTCGGCCCGGTTCAGCGCAGCCAATCGCCCAATAGAGACATCGCTAGTTTAATTGCCCCCTAGATACGATCTGACAGACGATTTACTAAACTAATCACCCTTTTACGTAAATACTCGCTCTATATTTCATGCGCAATCCACTGAATTTATTTTGTTTGTAAAAATATTACGAGTGCGATCAGATTAGCGGGCGGGGAGATTGCTTTGGAATTCATTTTGATTTTAATTAATGGCTACGTGTAGCGCCTGATACGAAATATTTTTGTAATATATCTTTACGTTAGACCAGAGATTTTGTAGGATGTCATTTAAAAGCTATTAGTTGGGTTAACATAAATAATGCTAAGTGTTGAATAAATCCTCCCCACTATGCAAACGTTTTAAATAATAAATCATACTATATAGCAGCCAAGAGATGCTCGGGCAAGCATCGCGGGATCTTCACAAATAAAACTGCTCGTCACTCGTCATACGTCTGTGAGATGTTGCTGACGTAGCATAGCCCTCCTCCGCCCCCACCCCCCGCACCGCTAGCCCCCACCCCCGCGCTCACCGGTGGCGCGACCACATTCAATAACTCCCTAGCACTGAAAAATATGTAAGAGCAGCAGAATGGCGCCTCCACCGCGCCTTTCATGAGTTATCGCCTGAAATCTTCAGTTATTCACTGAAGTAGGACGGAATTAACATTACTGCTTTATAAATGAAAGCTCAAAAGAAATGGTGGAGCAAACGAAATAATTAATATTTAGCGATTTGTCTGTGTTGTAAACCGAGAAAGCCCCTCGCTATTCATGGTTTGATGGTTGTTACCTGATCATTTAAATAGTACCACTTGAAAGATTCAGACATTTTCTGAACATAACCAACAAAACAGCAAAATTATAAACATATTTATTAATACAATTTTCTGTTCCAGTTAGTACAACAGTACTCTACTTAGTCTTAAATTGATTTTATTAACAAACTGTTACTTTGTAGCAATTGATGAAGTTATACTTGTATCAATGTAAACGTTCAGTAATTACCTGGTATCAGCTGGCTATCATCACTCCCCCTCCACCCCCGCGTGTCATAGGGGAGGTCACCACAAAGGACTCATGTCGCGAGTTCCAGGAAATACAGCGGGTGGTCGTGGTGGGCAGCGGACTGTGAGCGATACAGTTCCACAACTTCTGTAACATATCTTGAGGTAGAAAGTCACTTTCAGTAGATAAAATATGTTGTTGTTGTATGGAGGCGCGTCTTGATCTCAATGAAGGGTTAAACTAAAACCTTACAGTTCCAGCAATATTAAGTTGAAACCTGGGAGATACTCATACATTCCCGCCCCCCAGACAGGTATGCCACCGATAAATATACAGCAACACAAATAATGCTGATGGTGATTGGCCTCATAATAACTCCTTAACAAAGAGCTTCTTTACTTAACTAAGCGGAATGCAGATGCATACGAGTACTAGCTGCTGCGCGTTGAGGTTACGAAGAGAACTAACCGTGAGCTTATAACACTATGTCAAGCATCAAGTTTATATGCTCGTACGAACACCCCACGTAAACGTGATGCATGCTCCGCAGACGAGCTTATAACGTGAGGCAGTACCACACGACTTGATACGACTACTCATCACTGTTCAGTTAAAACCGCGCGCCGTCACTGTATACTGCAGACGTTTGCTGCATTACTTACTGCTCACATAATTATGTACCTACATATAATTCATATCACTGGTAATTTGGTTTGAATACATCAAAGTCTATGATAACAACATCATTACAGAAAACATCACTGTAATTTTTCTTGTAGTCGTAACCTATGTAAATACTAATGGTAATTAGTAAACCCTAACATCAGGCGGTAAATAGTTAACGAAGTGTCATTATGTTCAGCTCGTAATGTGGCGCGATCGCAGTTTGCGTTGTACCGTTATGTACAGTCACACAAAACCTCGGCTAATGAGACGCTATAATCATTATTTCTACTACAATATGTTTGAAAGGACTCGTAAAAACTTCGACTCAGCCGTTCTGCAGCTATTAACGATGTACTTACACCCACCGCTCCCGAGACATCGCCCTCATTAGCCTCAATTAGAGAGTTATGGGAATAAATAGACGCCGCGCCTCAGTATGCTTGCCTGTTCTGGGTAACAACACACTTGTGTGATACAGCTGCACCGTTTCATTACTGCGTCAACAAAGTAGTTGAGCATGATGTTTATGCTCAGCACTACAATTTAGATTAAGACGTGTAGCGCTAACAACAGTGTTCGCGTGATTAGCGGCCTTTTGCTCAGGCGGTAGTTACGAGCAAGTCTGCGGGGCAGCGCTAGTGTGGCAAGCAATCACAATCATTTGCCGCACGAACCCCGGAGGTGCTAAACTGTAATTTGTAAGAACTGTGAAAATGCTAAAGTACAAGCTTCAGTCAATATTTTTATGAGCCTGGAGTAAATTGTATGGTTTCCGATCACCACTAAGTAGCTCAGTATTAACAGGTTTTGTAAAACTAGCTCTAACTAGATATTGACTTATGCTTAAACGTTTTCTATTTTTTTACCCGACTGCGGCGAATCCCCAAAGGAGGGTTATGTGTTTGGCGTGTTTGTATGTGTGTCCTTTTCTTGGCTCCCTCATAACTCCTAAACGGATAAAGGGATTTGAATAAAATATACGTCGTTAGATTCGCCTTGATAGCGCGAGTGGCTACATTGGCTACATTAAAATTAAAAAACAGAAAAAAAATGTGGATTTTGGGGGCCATATCGCGGATTTCAAAAAACAAAAAAAATCCATTCCCATCGAGTAGGGTATCAAAATGAAGGGTTTTTAAAGAAGATTACAAAAATATATACCATTTATATGATTAAAAGAAATTCAAAGTCACAAAACCTATAAACAAACACAAAAGTTAAATCATCTGCGAAAAATTTTACGCGACGAACGAAAGAACAAACACAAAATAACTAAAATGTAGAAAATAAAAAAAATAGTTAAAAAACTAAAAAATCCGACTGAAAAAACCGAAAAGCAGTCGGTTTTTTCAGTCGGATTTTTTAGTTTTTGTCTCATCAGCTTAGGTCTTATTCAACGTCTAAAGCTGAATTACTTTTTCAGCGTCCATCAAATTAACCCAATTTAAGTCCTAAGCGTTAATAAAACATTTTTGAAGTGAAAACTTCTCTAGCGGCGTTGTGCACTTTTTTTGGAATGTTAAAGTCACGTTAGGTGCACGTGACGGGCCCGCAAGGGCCGACGCCCGACGGGGTGCGGGTTGTTCGCAAGAGATACCACGGCCGCGACATTAAGGGCTAAGAAGATGGGTGGTCTTTATTCAGTAGAAGTCTGACACTCCCTTTCGCTCTGCCCAAGAGCGGGAGGGGTTATTTGATGATTTCGAACCCCCAAAAAAAATAATGTAGGCACGTGACCTGATCGTAAGACAGCGCAGGCCGCTTGCGCGACTCAAAAAAATAAATGTTGATTGTTGATTTTTCTGGGAGATAAACTTTTTAATGTAAGTTATTTGTAATAGTTCTGATGTGTTACATTTTTTATCTTCTTTATATACTTTTTCTTTACGTGTGTATGTCACTGAACTCCTCCTAAACAGCAGGACCGACGTTGATGAAATTTTTTGTATGTGTTCAAGTGGATTCAAAAATGGTTTCGATTTACAATTGGACCCGGTAGGTGGCGCCGCTGTCCGGGCAGGACGACGTCTGCCAGGTCCGCTATTGTAATATAATATGTTGTCATGTTTGGATACCATAGCGCAATAAATAATATTTAACCACATAAATGATAGTAATTTTATGCTGATAAAAAATAAAATAATAAGCAATTCGTGCGAAATATTATTAAAATAAAAATGCGCAACGTTAGTGTTCAAGTTTTCACTTCTGGAGTACAACCCGTTGTTTTGTTTTATGATATGAGCAATAACTTAGTTTGTGAAATAATAGATGCAGTGACGTCACTGGCAGTGGATGACGGTAACGATGGGTGACGAGTGAGCGTGACGGAGGAGTAGAGCAACCAGCAGTGACGTCATTCATCATTTTTTTTCCTCCTTTCTGAGACCTGAAACACAGCTCCAAAAAATATTTATCCCCATAGCGCGTTCCCTTTGCAATTTCCGACCACTTCGTTAAACTATGGACAAAAACTAGCCTCATAATAAAGTGTAAAATATTATTGTCATCATTCCTGATGCATAAAGCAACATGCCAAAAATGTTGATATCACAAAAGTGTTTTTAAGTTTTAAATTTTGAACATTTAATGTTTTATGGATTTATCTTTAATTTACTTTCCTCTCTTCTTCATACATAAGATATTTAGGTTGTTCACAAACATTATGCTTTATGTTTCCTAAACGTTGGAGTACGCCACAGAGGAAGAGGTTTAATGGGGCAAGTCTTCTTATCGTACCAGGAATAGTTCTAATTGTAGGTCTTTAAGAATAATGGAGTTGCTACTTTTACTCTCCAGAAAAACTTATACTTATAAAAGAAGTACCCAAAGGGGTGCTGAGCTGGGTAAATCCTGAGGTTATTATAATATTCAGTGGATTCTCTTAGCGAAATTTATTTAAACAGATTATTTATAAGTAACAATGTAACATAAAATTTAACTTCATTATAAACACATTAAACGAACAGGTATCACTTTTGGCCGGATGGTTCCAATTATAATTATATCATTTTATTTTTTTTAAGCCAGGGAAATCGATAAACGACGACAAGAGAGTCAAAATCAAAACAAGATATATATAAGAAAATCAAGGTTTATTATCATTTTCAAGAAGCCTCTATACGAGTATAATACCAATCAGTCTTTTGGTTATAAAGCTGTTCCATTTACACCCGACAACAAATCCGACATTAAATCTCAAATTGCATTTGTAAACGTGATCAGGGTAATCAACGAGCTAGCAAAACAAATTCAGGGGAATCAATTATATACCTTCGTAATTTCATCCTGGATCAACGAGCGGCGCAACCTTCCGCAACGACGTTCGAAGCGCTACTAGCAGCACTCATGCGACGGCGCGAAGACAGTCTCCTAGAAAATTCTACTAGGGGTATACGAAGTTTAGTGAAGCGCCACGGGAATCACTGTTTGGACAATGTTTATTATTATGATTCTTAATAAAACTATCTTAAATATACACATGGCGTATTTTTTTAATATATCAACAACAAGCCTGGTAGCGATTAGACCGCATTGTTTATTTTGTTTACGTTGTAAGAGTTTTGTTAGTATGTTGTTTGCGAAATGTACAGCGGACGCACCAGGGGTTTCAATACGCCTTTTGGATTTTTTTCGACTATTTAGTACCAAATTAGACACAAACACTATCGTGCCTCAGTTAGATCACACATTATAGTGGCATAAAAACAAATGTTTTGGTTTCTAATTTAAATGCTACGGGTACTTTTTATCTTCGGATTGCTATTGCAAATTAGGGCGCTAGTTGAAGCGGCGCCGCGTTTGATCCCAATCCTACTAATTACGGAGCTATGTCTCGGGAATGTTCTAGAGATTGTAATGCGTGATTACTTTCCAATCAGCTCAGCTCAGGACGCATGCTCGGCTTAACACTCGACAACTGGCAGGCGGAGTTTGATTCATTTATAATTAAAATTCCTTCATTTACTAATTCGTTCATTCGAGGCTATTTTTAAAAGTCGACGATCCGCGACGATATTTTGTTTCTTACTTGTAGAATTGTAGACATTTTGTGGTACAAGAACTTAGCTATAATAATATCTGACACTAAAACGACCTGTAGGTAGAACTCGGAGATGGTGGATAAAGTGGACAAAACCAACGACCAGACAGAGGATTTGTCCCACAATGGGATGATGTAGGATAACAGTAACAGCAAGTACATCGGCAGTCCAACTTGAGCAGGAGAACATTGCAATAATCGTGAAAGTTGGTTACGATGGCTGTACAAAGTTATTGTATTGTAAGTGTCTACATCCAGGCGTTAGGAGTTCCATTGTGACGTCATCTGCGGCGGTGATACATTGAGTGAAGTTGCTACACCGACTTGAATCTAGTTGCAACAATTATTTTTTTTCTAATTTTAGCAATTAAATGGAAATATAATGTTTAAAAAAAAGTTGAAAAAATGGTTATATTTGTAAGGGCCATATAATATTTAGGGGGTATGAGGAACAGGGTGTAAAGTTCTTCGTCCCCCCTAGAAAAGGGAGGATCCTCCATCGTGGACTAACTGCCCGACATATTATGTAAGTCGGGATTTTCTATATAGGATAATGTCGTTGATAACTAAACTAATATTATTATAAAATATTTTTTTTAAACTTTTCAACAAAATCCCTCTAGAAGTTAAATTGTAATACAACGACCAAATTCGATAACTTATTGCAATTTGAAATCTGCGAGAACTCTTCTTATTTACTAACTTTTACGATAACGGGGATCAAATTTGTGCAAGGAACAGAATCATAGAATGTCGTTCAGGTGAGTGACGAGGTCGGGACGCGGTCGCGTATGTCGTCTCCTCTCGGCTTTGTTCGGGGCGCGGGTGTCACAAAGCCGATTACGGGCCGTGAGCTGCGCCTCGCAGAGTCACAGCTTTTATAAAACATCAAGCGCAGTAGTCCCACACAACATGCTGTTTACAAAGATCTAAGCGATAATGTACTGTGAACGGAACGAGCATGTTCGGCTTTACACAAACGTTGTAGTGTTGCTAGCAGTTGTTTTACTGCACGTAGTGTGACTGTGGCCGCTTTCTGGGCCGACTCGTGTCGCACGGCACGTCACAGCGCGGCTTGCGATCCGATTGTTGCCGGGATTGCACCGGATTGTCAAGTTCACGCCGCCACTGAACGACAACCTCAGACGGACAAATGTACACAAGCCGATCAGCATGGGCTTTATTTCTTTGTACAAAATACTTAGAAATAAGATTTGAGCGTTTTCAATTTGTAAGTAACAACAAGTTTTATTAAAGAAAGCAAGATTTGAAATGTTTTTCCAACAAATAATAATATTTTAAGAAAGTTCGCACCTGATAACGATCTCGCGGAGTTCCCAACGTCTTGAACTTAATTAAGAATCCCTCTGACCCGCACTTGTGAGATGCTCACGTTACAGCTTTTACTATTATTGTTCGAGTTAAATGATAATATTTCTTGTGCAGTTACAGAAGCTTGCTTAGCAACTGAAGTGTCCCTAGTGATGCGTTAACTCGTTAAAATTAGTAACTAATTCTATAATAGGTGTGTATAGAAAATGTATCCAATAAGAAGTGCTAAATTTTTTGAGGAAGTTGGTTGTTGGTTTTAGATTCTTAGAAGAACTCTAGCTGCATCCGTAAATAAATGATCCCCCCCCCCCCCTTCAACTTGATCATTCAGCTTAAAGATGCCTACATATTCAACTTGATAGGCAGTGTCGAGCATTCCTAGAACCCTAGATTTTTTAATATTTATTATCCATCAGTGTAGATCCTTATCTGTTTTGAACCTCTCAAGTTTTATCTCACAACATAGACTTTTATGTTGTAACTGTTAAATACTGGTAAAGCACGAATACACATCGAAATAGCACCTCGAGTCCCGTTGGGGCTGCGGGTTGTTCGAAAGAGATACCGCGGCCTCGGGCACAAGGGTTAAGAAGGAACATGGGTGATGTTTCGTCAATAGAAGTCTGACACTCACTACCGCTCTGCCCAGAGCGGGAGGAGGCATTTGATGATTTCCCATGCTCCAAAAAAAGGGGTACTTCGAGTTGTTAAGCGATAGTACCATAAAGCACAGTAACGTGTCGGCGACGGCACGCGCCTGTGCAGACGGACGCGCTTAATGAAAGCCTCCTAATGAACGACGCGCTGCGACTCGTTCGGCTAAATCACTCGCACCTCACTTACACTCGCACCTCACTTACACACGCTTTTTCTTCGTCTTCTTACATTGACAGCAATAATGATGTGGGAATTGTCCACCACATTTCATTGTTACGGATAATGTGCTCCTCAGTGTCAGTAATTATTTTTTATCATATAATAAATAATAATATTTATTCACCAACCAAAGTTACAGATCATTTTCATAAAAACCATTAACAAATGTTGTAATTTCTGTACAAAAATTAATACAACCCTGCCTCTTAAACCAGGGTAACCTTTATTACCCGACTGCGGCGAAGCCCAAAAGGAGGGTTATGTGTTTTTTTAAGAGACAGTGTTCGGCCGAGCAGTTCCCTAGACGAGTTTACAACAGATGAAGAACCTGAGGGTCTACTGCTTTTAACGTACGAGTATCTGAAGAAGGCACACGTAGTTGGTTGCAACAGAATTCATCAGTCATGTTTGTTCGTTTTTCAGTAAATATTTCCGTACTCTTTCAGAGAAAACTTCTACCAATAATACATTTCGCTGTCAAAATTCTACACGTCAATTAATTTATATCGTGAAGTTAAACTGTATGGCTCACAACACTCGTACCAGAGGTCGTGTCTGCGGATTTATACTAAACTCCTTCTGGGAATTTCATAAGCTCGAATTTTAGCTTTTAGTCTCCCATTTAGTTTTATGTGGATGTCGAACGAAAGGCCCCCAGCCTTTATAGCCGTATGTATATGCGAGGGTAGCGCCATAACACGGTGGAGTACGTCGCTGTATCAGAGCCCTCTCGAGCGTTCTCGCCAACATTGTGATGTATGTACATCTAGTGTACGTGATCTGCAATACGGCACAACGTACTGGTTCTCCTGGGGAACAGTTGATCGGCTTTATACAACGAGCGAAAACACACACGAACATAGACATGCTTCACGTACCACAAGTGCGATTGCATCTGCGTTTGAAATTTGTTTGACATATCTTGAGATCGCCGTGCATACACAAGTGTATATTATGTATGTAGATCTACGTACACTTGTTTTCACTGGCAGTATCGATGCACCCACAGGCAGTTCTATGCCCAGCGGTGAAATGCCGGCAGGGTGCGCTACGATCATGTAACGTACGGTACAGACGAACAGTGACAGTAAGGTTCCCTTTATTATTGCTCCAGAAGAAATTTTTCAGGCTTTGGAATTAAAAACACAAATGACAAACGCCACCGAATTTGAGACGAGACTATAATGTCACCAAACTAAGCTAACAAGATACGCATAGCAACGTAGCGCGTAGCATCGTAGTAGCGTAGGATCGTAGTATCGTAGTAGCGTAGCATCGTAGTAGCGTTTGCTACGCAGCGTAGCGGTTTACTTGTAACTGAGTGGTTGAATAAGTTTTCCAGGAAAAGTACGAGAACAATGTTCAGATGCAGTTTATTGGAAGCTTTTATGTTAGTATCGTGTTACAGTGCAGAGCGGTGTGGGAACTGTACGAAGACAAGTCGTGCCGCGCGGCTTCGTCCGTTGATGGTTGCTAGTTTGGTCTGAAATGATTAATGTATTTAGAAGTTTACTTACTGGAACTAACTGGATTTAATAATGATTCGATATATACTGACTGCTTCGTCGGTATATGTGTCGTGGTGGTGGATGCGCGATTGTTGCATGAGGTACTGGGTTCGATTCCCAGGTAGGGCAGTGTTATTGGGTTTTTCCATCAGGAATTTCTCGGTAGCAGCCACGTTGTCTGGATTTGTGCCCAGTGCGGGAGTTCTAATGAGTACACCTCTTGCTTAACCTTTCGGGGTGTGTTGATTGTTTTGTTTACTCCTCCACTTACATTTCTCAGATTTACTCGAATCATAGTTTTTTTAAATAGCTGATCTTTCCCACTCCTGGGCAAAGGCCTTCCCTTTATTCCTTCCAATTTTCCCAATCATAGTTGAAAATATTACTATAAGTCGCGCCATGACCAAAACTATAGCCCGTCCGTGGCCGGAATGTGGCGCTTGTGGCATAGATGTGGCCCCTCGCTAACGAAATGTGTATAAACACGGAACAAAGCGGCCAAGCGGGGCTCATTCCCGCCGTCCAATTTACACGATAGGTATTTTTACAGCCCATGAAAACACAACGTTATCCTTGTTGCAAACAACGCGAGGTATTCCCAAATTTATGGCTGACTTTTTATATTTATTAAATCCGGCTGCCGTCTGCAAGGGGCCCGCAGTCGGAGCCCATGGTTGAGGCCCACGGTTGGGGTTCTAATGTCGTTGGAGATTCAGTTTCAATCAATCTCTGTTGGCCATCGAGTTTTCCGTCACAGAAAAGTCGTCGTCGTTAGTAGGAATAACTATAGTCATCAACGTTAATGATCGATCGGTTCGTGCACAATATTTTTTCTTATGAGTTACAATTAATTCGAACAACTGATACAAAATATTTACATCGATGTTTGGGCAGCTTCGGTGATGCCTCTGCAACAACAGCACAAGTGGGGCAGTAGTGAGAGGTCGCGCTAAACAGCAGCGCGGTGGAGCTGTACCGCAGAGTTGGACTGCGGTCTTACTGTTGTAGTAAACTTTGTTAAAGCGTATGGTGGCCATTGAATGAAAAAGTCACAGATATCAATAAAAATCGCAAGACAAATGTTCTTATTACCAATTTCTTGTAAAGCGCAAACAGTTGACAAGTCTGCGAGCGACAAGTTACGATTCATTTTATTAAAGTCTGCGTCAGCTGATTTCACTTCAGAGCTCGCCAACGCAAGCAATTTGCATTCCGGACGCAAGTACAGTCGAAAAAGCTAATAAGTATACAGGTAGAGTACTGTCTTTGTAATAAGGATCTTTACTGACTTACAAAAATATGATTCCAATTAGTCCACCTGTTAGATTATCGAAAAATATTGGATACGTAATTTTTGTTTTATCAAATCAATAAAAATTGGCGAAGATAAAACACGTCAAAGATTTGAGTGGGGGTTTGTAACGTCAGTAACCGCTAAAAAAATTCATACTGATGTCTTAGAATATGCCGTCACACGAGTTTTCAAAGCACTGTATCGTCTTCATTGTTTGCTTACGTGAAAAAAAGAAAAAATACGTGTCTAATATTTTTTGGAAATCTATCTGACTTATATGTATTTGAGTGGCGTTTCAGTATTCGGCCGTAACCGAATACTGAAACGCCACTCAAATATAAGTAACGCTCAAATCTAGTGCTGACGCGGTCGCTCTATGCTGAAGTAACAGAGACAGAACGAGATTTAAGGGCAACTTAAAATTGAGTAGCGTTTCAGTATTCGGCCGTTAGATTTTTTTAGTTAACTACCCTATTCTAGAACACAGAAATAATTGATTGCAATTTTTGTCTTAAAAAAGGTTTCGTATTAAACGACTGATGTAAAACGCTGTTTCGTTGGATATCAGTCTTTTAATGTATCTGCATGATCTTAAATTTAAAGGGAAATAATAAGTCGAGCCACAGTTTTTTTTATTGGCTACGGGATCAAACTTCTAATTTATTAACTAAGCCACGGGAAAATGAGATTTTATTAAACTAATTCGTCTTTTTTACAACGCCAACTAAATATCTTACAGAAAGCGTCAAATGAAGATCATCAAATCGTAACTGGGTCTTTTTATTTATACATAGCCTAGAATAGTAACAGTAATTGTCAATCAATTGTGTGGGCAGCGCTGTGTCGTCGCGGGTGCGACGTATTGTTGCAGCATTAACGGGTGCCGCTCACTTGCTCGCCACTCTCAGTTATTAAATATATGGCGTATATATAATTATGTTTAGTATGTGGCATAACATGGCATATTTCTGATCGTCGTCGGTTTCCAAATACTCGCAAATTGTGATCTAAAATACTCCATTTTTTTGCAAAATATCCCATCGTCTGTCATCATGAAACCCATGTGAGTTTTGCAGCTGTCACTTAGGATTCATGAGATTTTAGAATATCCAGTACCTATTTCTACTAAAGGTTCATGCATCCATTTTTGGAGGTATTTCAAAATCAACAGCTATGTACATCGCAAGAAAAGACATTTACTATACAGAATTAAAAATACGAGGATGTTGAATATGAGTAATAATGTAATAATATATGTAAATAATAGTGTAATGTAGATATATATTTTAATTAAGTAACCACATGGTTACTTAATTAAATTACTCTTAGCAAAGTAAGTAAAGATTCAATATGGAGTGCATAAAATTTATAACCAACCCGCACTGGGCCTGCGTGGTGGATTATAGCCCATCCCTCTCCTGGAGAGGAGGCATGAGTCCCTGCATTAGGGACTGTAAGAAGAAGAATAATAAGTTTCCTTCGTACCTCGGAAAGCACGTTAGCTCATTGGACCTGGCCAACGTAACATTGCAGCTCGTTAAATGTAGACAGTGGCACGGAAGTTTGCCAACCAGTCTTACTAAGGGGCATTGTATTACTAAGTACTTACTTGGTTGTAAAGGTCAGATAGGCTTTCGCTCCAAGTAAAATAAAGGTAATTAGCTACTTTATATTTGGTTAGACTTGGAAGTCAATCCCTAAATTGTTGGGAAAAGGCTAGGCAGGTGATAGACGGATCGGACACGAGCATTCGAGCCAACGAATGTACAATACGACACGCGCTCTGAAACTTGTCAGTATCTGTATCCAGCGACATGCCGTTTGTCACCACATGACGCGACCTGCGGGCTGCGGGCTCTGTCGCCGACACAAGGAAATAATATGCTTAATGGTGCGCGGCTCAATCGCAGCTCCATTGAAACGCGCGGAGCTGTGGCGGACGCCGCGCGGGCACACAGCCAACCGATATCATTTTAATATTTAAACTTCGATCCAAATGGAAGTTAAAAAAAATATCTCGCTATAAATTTTCCTGTTCGGGCGCTTGAATAGTTCGCATCGCCGCGGGAAATTCACATTCGAACTGGAAAAGAAATATTGTAAAGGGAATCCGTTTTAGAGCGGGTGCAACAAGGGCGAGGGCGGCGAGGCGGGGAAGGGGCGGTGTGGCAGTGGAGAGCGGGTTACGTAACCCGCACACTCGAGCCGTGTAAAACTTCAACAATATGACGGAAATAAATTTCTATCTGCTGCAGTGGCTATAACTTTAAATAAAGTACACTTCCTTCGGAGGCTGCTCTCCTAATTTCTATTTAATTACTCTCCGCTCGCCGATGAATAATTTTATTTCCTTTATAGCCCCCTCGAGCGCTCACCGGCTCAACACTCACTTAAGCGCTCGTAAACTATTTGTATTATTTGCAACTCGCTTACCGTAAATAATTAAACGATTCACCTCGCTTGAAAGCTTGAAAGCTGTCGCTAGATATTTTAGGGCTTCAGCATTGAGCTTGTTCTAATTTAGCACTGTAAGCGACGGCGGGTATTAAAAGGTTTAGTAAAGTTAGTGAATGAAGCTGCGACGCGCGACGTGTTCGGGCGAGGTAACGCGCTGATTAGTAAGCGCTGCAGCGGGGCGCGGTGGTCGCTGCTTGCGCTGCAGCGCTGTAAGAGTATTAGCTACAGTTAGTGCCGGTCACTTCCTGCATACGAATGCTCTCTGCGGAGACAGCCACCTTTACTTACCCTACCATTGTTCCACACACATCTATCGACTTACATTATAATATACTAGGTATTGCTCGCGGCTTCACCCGCAACAATTCGAAAGTTATCCCACGGCAACGCGGTGGCGTCCTATGTGTTAACATAGGACAGTTTTTATCCCGATTTTATCTGGATTAACATCCAGGTTATAAACTTTTTGTGTACCAAATCCGTCCAGGACTTTCTGCTTAAAAGAGTAACAAACATCCATCTATCTATACATACTTACAAACTTTCACGTTTAAAATATTAGTAGGATATTAGTTTATTTATTTATTTAAGGAAAAACAAACAGTAGGACAATCATAATTAAACATAATACCTTAAATCTAATATTTTTAAACAATTATGCTACCCACTACGTTTTCCGCGGATTACAATTTTAAGAACATTAAAACTAGCTAGTAACAATACAAATACAAAACCTATAACACAGTACATTTTTAAGCAAAGGAATATTATCCTATCATATACAACGGCCATTAACCTGGAACTAATATCCCGACGTACAAGTTTAAAAAAATAAACAAACAAAGAAAAGTGAGTTTGTGTGCGTATTAAACATTATATCTGTAGTATTTTAGGTACTTTGCTGGTCTTTGAGAGTTGCTAAGATCGAAGTTTCTAATGTAAGAGATTCTCCTTCTGATAAAGACGATGCATTTTTAACACTGAATTAATTAGTTTGTGTAGTTAGTTTTAAATCAAGGACTTCAAGAATTTAGTAGAAGCACGAGCAAAATGTCCAAGTTTCGACACGCGGATACTTCGAATTCTCCGGTATTCTGACAGCATGGTACGCCAACCAGTAATAACGTCACGTAATGTACGGCACACGCTCCACATAATATTGTAACGTGTACTTTGTAGTGCCGCACATACCGGTGCAATTATCTTCTACAAATTGTATGTTTGATGTAGTTAGCGGCTACCTGCGTTTCATGTGGATCGCTCGTAAACTAAACTTGTTTAACTAAATTACTTGTAAACAAACATGTTGTTTTTCCATTCATTATTCTTATAGTAAGTTCATGGAAGCTAGTAGGTAGGGTGCTCTTGTTAATACTTCTTTTTACCCGACTGCGACGAAACCCAAAAGGAGGGTTATGTGTTTGGCGTGTATGTGTGTATTTCCATTTTTCTTAAATTTTTGCTCCCAATGCTGAGTTAGCCCTGTAAAGTTAATGATTTATCAATCTACATTAAGAGATGAAACACCTGCTATGAGCAGTTCGTGGGTAGTATGCCACTGGTATGTGTGACAGTTCACGTGTGGAGAGAATGGCGAGTTCACGTCGGTCGCGAGGAAGTTAGCGCAGCATCCTGCAGCCGGGACCAAGTTTAGCGACGAGTGCGCAAACTTGCGCTGAACTCAATATGTTCTGTGAGCGAGTTTGGCAAATAACATTCTGTTTAAAGAAATCAGCTTCTATTTACAATTTGTCGGGTTTTTTAAATGTACTACCTAACATAAGATAAAGTCTGCAATCACCAAACATAACTGGTAAAATGTGGGGGTAGTATTACACTTCGTAGTAGTATTACACTGAAATTTTGACAATTATAATAAACTCCCATTGAATAGAAGGTGAGCTTAATGCCATCAAACGGTCCCAAGTCCCACGGTCTCCATAAGTGCTACTGAAAATTTTCTGAAGGAAAAATCTAATAACACTCTGTCCAATCCGGGAATGGAACACAAGACCGTGTGATCAGCAACCGCATTTTCGTGCACTAAACTGATTGATTGATAGATAGATAAATTGCACTCGATAATGACGCTTAATTTTCGTGAATTTGATTCATAGAAATAATGGTTTTAAGCATTTCTTGCCGATTTCTTCGGGGACCACGGGCGTGATACTATCCCTTAAATGTCAAAGTTACATAATGGTGATGATGTATGAAGCGGTGAAGCCGCGGATGTAATCTTATGTTGTTGCTAACGACGCGCGACTCAGCGCAAATCTATCCGCGCATTTGTGGCGAACTGATAACATAAAACCTGTACTTCTAGCTCGGGATTTAGACGACTTTCCTACATTCATATTTACCTACTTAAGTTATGAAGTAGTTTTATGTAGGTTCAGTTAGTGCAATAAATTAACAAACAATCGTTGTGACTGCTAACCTGGCTGCTGAGGGCGAGCTGCAGTTCATAAGTACAGACAGCTTCAAACAATTGTAATTATCGACAACATTTTAGTACATTTATTTACACGTTCACATTTATTTATTTTAACTTGTTAATCAATAGTGTTATGTGTATAGGCTATCAATATCTCAACCTTTGGGTTAAACCATATCATTCATTAGCTATTGCCCACGGCCTTTCTCGGCGTGAACTTATTGTTAAAGTGTTATACTTTAATTTTAATTTCCCTCTTTGAATCGAATTTGGTAAAAAAATCCAAGGGTTTTGTTTTAAACATTGTTTTTAAGACAGTGTACACATGATATCTATCACTGTTGTGTACAAAGTTTATCCACAGATTAGCAATAAAGTGTCACACGCCGCCTGAGCGCATGTCACGGCGCGTGACGCTCGCCCGGAGCTGCGGCCGATACCAAGCACCGGTCGCGGCTCGTACGACATTAACACGCTTGTGTGTGGTACTCATACCGAAAGAGAACCCTTAGTAGCTTATGTACATGAAATTATATCGGAGTACGTGAGAGGCATATTCCTCATATTTAGTCATTCTGTATCTACATTACAGTCGAAGGTGATGAGATACTGACAAACCACATGCACCTTAATCCACCATTAATACCACATCACAATAAACCAGGAAGCCTTCCCTTTAAAACAGCAATGAATACCACACCACATCCATCCTTCATACACTGTTCTTCGTTAATTCTGACGTCAAGAGCTTACAACGCTAAAATAGCAGTCGTCGTATTAAAACGCGCGATTCATTTCCGGCAGGAGCCTCCTCTCAACCAACCATTAAATATTTAACGTCTCCGCGCTGAGCAAAAACTGAGAGTGGGCTTAAGGCATTTATCACGCCAGCGCACTGGGTCGAGCCGGATCTGTCTGGGCCACACTGGGCCACAACGGGCCACACCGGGCCACACCAGGCAACACAGGGCCGCACCTGGCCGCGCCGCGCGCCGGGCCGCAGCACACGTACCCTAATGAGCCGACTAATGCGGCGAAACATGTAATCTCAAAATGGAATATTGAATGCTCGCGTACATTATTCATCAACGCACACAATTGTTTATACATATTTCATTCGTCGTTGGTCTTCTTCAACATTTACGTGGGGGCCATTTTTCTGCTTCCTTATAATTATGTAATAACAGTTTAAAATTTTGTAAAGAAATACATTTTATAGTTTATGTTGCAAATTCTGTACAATAATAATACTCTACCTCTTAAGCTAGGCCCAAAAGGAGGGTTATTTATAGATATGAGTACTTAGTATATAGTATTGATGTTTGGCGAAAGAGGTCTTGTGTTGGATATTTGGTGGAAGGAACGTGCGCTTGTTTGTAATAGGAGGTGGAAGGCTTGCGTGTTTTCTAAAGGTGGATTTTAGCACATAAAGTTGACGAACCGTAAGTACTTTACAATAAGAGAACAGTTCAGTTGTTGGATACCGATAGGGTTTTTTCGTCATGACCTTAAGTATAGGTCGCTGTGCTCTTTCCACCCTTAGAAATCTTGTCTTAGCAGCACCGCCCCATGCAACTATGCAATAACCAATCACTGATTGACATAGTGCAAGGTACACCATCTTAAGAGTTTTTAGGTCGGCGCATACTCTAAGAGACTTAAATAGACGGACTTAAGAGACGTAAAGTTCTGGTGGTGACGGCGTCAATTTGTTGGTCCCATCTCAGTCCGTCGTCTATGTTCTTCTGCGTCTACGTCTTTCGGATCTCGCAAGCGAAGGACAAGTGCAGGGGGTGGACGGGTTGGTGCAGGAATGGGGAGTTATACTAAAAGAAGGAGGTGGTTTATGGTGTATGGTGTATAGCAAAGGGAATATAAGTGGTTTTTTGAAGGTTTAATGTAAGGAGGTTCGAGTTTAACCACATCATAACCTTAGCCATGGCCATCTCCGCATTTGCTTTCACAATGTCCCAAGTGATTCCGTCTACAAGAATTGCAGTGTCGTCCGCGTAAGCGTGAATTCTACCATTTGGAAGAGTCAGTCTGCAAAGATCATTTACGTAAATCTGATAGAACAAACACTAAAGAACTAAAAAGTAAGAAATAAAAAAAGTAGTTAAAAAACTAAAAAACCCGACTGAAAAGACTGAAAAGCAAAAAACAAGCACATTTTAAATTAAACAAAATTTGGAAGCAGGCGGGGTCCATTCTATTTTCATTTCATAATTTAATATTCAAATGGACCCCGACTTTTTTTTTATTAATAAGTTATTACTAAAATCTACGCTAAGCTATCATGACATGGCCAATAAAATAAAAGTATGCCGTTTTTAGAGTTCCGTAGTCAACAAGAAACCCTTATAGTTCCGCCATGTCCGTCTGTACGTCCGTACTATAGCTCAGAGACTCTTACTGCCGCACTCAGAGAGCTTTAATGATTACTTACGCGCCATCACTTAGGTTTTGACAGTTTTGTCATACAAAAGTATGTCAAATCTTTACTAAGTGACGGCTTAAGTAATCATTAAATATCTCTGAGTACCGCAGTTAGTACTAGAAAGCTGTAATTTGGTATTAAATATACAGATGAGTTACGTGACGAGTTGACGCCAACAAGTTGGTAGAATAAAAGCTTTAAATATATTTTTTTCTATGGTATCTCCAGTACACATAACAGTAAGGACGTTTTTTTTTAATTCATGGTAGTAGCTTAGTAGGCCATTTATAAGTTTATGAGTAATAGCCGACTGACTTATAAAATGTACTCGTTTAAAATATTTTCTTAAACATAATGTCCCATACATTATGTTTAAGCACAGATTTTAATTTTGCAAGCGTAAGTTTGTTTTAATATTACAATAAAAATCATCGTTCGAAGGCAGGTAGGCAGGCAGGGAGGTTAATTAGTATAGTGAGTCAACATAATTATTTTGAAGGGCAACTACGGAACCCTATATTGTGCGTGGTTCGACATGCACTTGGCGTATCACCTCAGCAGGTGTTTACTCTATCCCCATGCGGCAGATTATAAATCCGTAACTGTATGATTACCTAGAAGTGATATTTGCAGTTCACATAGGCAGCGGTCGATGGTGGTGATGTAGAAACAGCTTTAATAGTATTATGAGCGAATATTTGTTCAGTTATAATGTGGGAGCGCCACGCTATGAATTTAATATCGCTCTCGAGCGTGATTTAGTGCGGCGTTGTGTTACAAATTAAAGGGAACGTTCCGTACAGCACGCCGCCCAGCGACTCCAATGTGGCCGCGGCATGCGATCCTCGCGATCTTGTGCACGCCGCGCGCAACCCGCACAAAATAACATAGTGCAAAAGCTTCACTTTATTATCGTGATAAGGAAATCATACGGTAATATTTGTAATGGAATGGCTAAAACGCCGCGGTTTGCAATAATTTTAAAACGTTCGTCTTTTTGTTTCATGTTAATACTAGATCCAGACTGATTTCGATCGACACGACCGCGACAAGCAACCGCGACAAGAACTCCACAATATTTAATTGTATGGGAAAAAGTCTGAAGTCAAAAAGCTGTCTCGATATCCTCCATACATCCAATTTGGTGATTCTGTTCTTGTCTCTATTCGCAAGTACAAATAAGGTATTCTTAACGGCCTTGACTGCGCTCAACAACACATTACATGAAAAGTGGTAATCAATGAACAATGTTCATGTCAAACTGCAGTTAATCCTCGCACTCTTTGCTTACCCGTGCGCCCACCCTTTGTACCGATATAGTTGGCGAGCAAGTATGCAGCTATTAGAGTAGACCCTAATCATACAAGCATCTTTTCGGTTTATTTTTTAACGTTATCCCACTTGTACTAGTTTTAGTTGAATAATAATACGTTACTCTGAATACTCTGAACCTTTATTTGTTACATTAGTACTAGCTGCCGCCCGTGGCTTTGCTTACGTACAGGTTTTGGTTCTTCACACATTTAAACTATAATTTTACAGTAAACATCAAAATCTGCTAAGTAGTTTGTGCGTGAAAGAGTAAGAACCGACCATCCATCCTCATCAACTACCGCGTTTACACCAGTAGTATTAAGTAAGGTTACTGATGACAAAAAAAACGCAAAAAAACACGAACCAAAAATAAACTTAGCAGAAGATGTCTAACCGCACAACAACTTATTCATGTGATAGATTTCTCCTTAATCAATACCTTCTTAGCTTTTTTCCAACAATGTTATGTTTGGCTTTCAGTCTTACCGGTTGCACCTAAATACCAGTGGTTTGCATGGAGCGACTGCCTATCTGACTTCCACAACCGAGTTAATACGATAATAAGACTGGTTGTAAGACTTTCTCCTCCGACCAAAATTTAATTATTTTGTGTTACTCAATATAATATTAGCTGACAATACTAGCAAGTATCAGTATAAGACACGGTGTGGCTGCGCGTATTCACGAGTCGTGGCACGAAATTTGAGAAAGTTTCGCAAAGTGACGACCGAGTGGAGTAACCCACTGACTCACATCCCCACGACTTGGTACTCGACTTGTTCACTACAGACAACCAAGACGTCTGTACTTTAGTTGAGGCATAACACCGCATACTGTCTGACATTAATGACACCTAGTTAACCTGTAGAGATACGCGATTGTAATGGCAGACCTAACGTCAGTCTTGCCCAAATTTTGGGTTAGTGTGGGAGAAATGTAGTTGTCACGGCGACTACGTAACGCTAAAATATCCGTATTTAACAACAGTCGTGTTTAGTTCATCATCTGTCGAGCCTCATCTCAACGCATCAGTTCGTAGCGTCCTGAGCGTGACGTCACGACACATATCACATCACACAACCGTCGATGTGTCGCCGCGCGCCACAGATTGCAGCTGTAATTACACCTCGGACCTGCCCCCCCCCCCCCCCTGCCTGCGACACTGCATGCCGCGCACTAGTTGTCTCACCGCCTCCCCCTCCCCTCCGCATTCCACACGAGACCTTCCAGTGACGCAAGCCTCTTTCCGGTTCCGTTATACGACACTGCACTATCTCTGGATTACTCTGTCGTTACCCCCATGTGTTCAATGCAATATATCTGACAGGGTTTGCAATAACGATTTAATAAGTCAAATCGTATCACACTCTGAACAGAAGTACCAAAATAAATTGACCCAACTTAAATTTATCGGGACTTATTTATATTACAAATATTAAAATAATTAACAAAATATTTGCTTACCGGCGAGAAAATGAAAGCCGCCCCAATCCATCCTAATTAATGATCATCAGAAGTAATTAATTTGCATAATTGGAGGAGAATTACGCAGAAATGCAAAATACTCGAACGAAACTGAAGTCGAAACGAATTTGCATAACGATGGAATAAATTACGTCACACGGAGAACGACAGCGATGCGTAGCGCTCGTAGCGTGTAGCACGCTCGTAGCGCGTAGCCCTTCGTAGCGCGTAGCACTTCGCAGCACGTAACACTTCGTAACGCATAGCAAACTCGTAGCCGTTTTCTTACGCATCATCACATTTCATGAAGTTTTTTATTTCCATTGTTCAGCAGACACTTAACCTCCGCTCACATACTTTTAAATAGACTTTGTAAAAAACCATGCTAAAATTATCTTTATAGATTTAGTTGGTTACGTCCAACACAATCGTTTTTGTTTTGAAACTTTATTAAAAACCAAACATCGTAGTATTACAAAAAAATACCAAATAAAGTATTATAATTACAACCATTTAGTGCCATATCAAACAACTTTTGTATTATTATATAAGTACATAATTATATTATTTCTTGAATTACTCAAAGCATTGTTATTTAATTTTGTTGTTGTTGGTGTTTGTTGTTTTTAATTTTTGGATACAAACTACATTTCACAAGAAACAATATTGAACAACGGACGTGGCCGCACAAAGAGCTCATTATCCAATAAACGTTAAAGCCAGTAATCAAATTAGTATTGTGTTGTAACACTGAGTACTAACAGTTCTATATAATGCGGCTCAATGTGTACTGATTCGAAGAAACGCATCGTCTCATGTCCGCTCCCGCGCCTCTCACTTGGCAGACTACATATTACTGCACAATTATTGGTGTGTGATACAGCATAAGAGTTGGTTATTATCTTCATTAAAAATGTGCTCGGTGCTCATTTGTGGACTAGACTCGTATTACCCAGTATTAACGGGGTTATGGATGTCAGATAGGCAGTCGCTCCATGTAAAATTCTGGTACTCAGCTGCATCCAGTTAGACCGGAAACCGAACCCAACAGAGTTAAGAAAAGGCTACGCAAATGATTTTCATTTGTAGACTTAACTTTTTGTCACGGCAAGCAAAAACCACAAAATATCACCCGCTGCGATCGTAACATACTCCTTACTCGTTTACGTTCAAACATCTAGTTAGTGAGCACGCCATAACACACAACTCACTTGACCTTTTTGCTGTGGTTAATAATACCACAACACATTCAAATAAAAGTAGGTGCCTGTCAACAGTGACAATGGAAAGTATCGGTTGCCGCAAGCCGCTGGACTGTGTCACCAGTGCACTGTGCACAGTTGACTTGCTTGTACGGACAGCGCAGCTATCAATGCCTCGTATTATGACGAGCAATCAGAAAGCTGGGGACAATTACTGATTTGCTGATGGGAGACGACAAGTAGCGGGACAGCTGAGGCTGGAATTAAAAAAAAGTGTGAACAGTGACTGTGAGTGAACATGAGAAAATCGAATATTATTCTATGAATCAGTGTGTCACATGCTAGAAACCAGAGCCAAGACCTGAGCCGGCTCGTGTAGAGTCGTGTACGAGTATTAGCACATGTTTAGTTAGCAGCCCCTGCGAACAATCGTCAAACCAGTTTCGCAAGCTCATTCTGTTCCCACATATTCCGGAAGATTTGTGTTCTTGTGTGCGGCTCTTAACAGAACAACTTGTTGACGTGTCCTCAACGTAGTAATATCGCGGCCATGTAAGATATTATGTTACAAAGTGAAGCTGGTAGTGCAGTGGTCACGAGTGTTGTTTTTTTATTATTCTTTCTATTTCAAAGCCGCCCGCTTCAAATAAATCGTTCTCTCAACTTTACTGGCAATGCAGGTCTATCGAAGATTGTTGCTATGGTTTACCACTATTTCATCCATCAAGTGTTATTTCTCTGCTGAACACTACGATTGTGAGCTGAGATACCAAAAGTCGGAGCAGACAGGAAGAAACGCGCCATCTAGCGCTATTACTCCAGGATTAGAGAGAAGGCTGCTGATTTTCAAAACATTTTCCAGCTTCTAATGCTATTTCTTCTATCTGCTCTAGGTCTTAGGTCCATCTTCTTTAAGTATGTAAATTTTATTTTATAAATATGAGTACAGTACATGGTGCTCAACAAATATTAGGTAGGTTCAGCCATATTTTACCAATAGGCATGCAAAAGGTAGAATTTAATGCGGACACAATAATGGCAAAAAAAATACAAGTAAATAAGCAAATACAAGAAATACATTGAATAGCCGTAGCACAATTTATAGATCAGCATAGAGTGCATTTTTCGACAGAATATTAAAAAACTTGTACAAAGTTTGGCAGGTATATATTTTAAAATCTTAATGCCGTTTTCGGCGTTCAAATATTTTGGTTTGAAAAGTTAAGGATCATCATTTCATTACAATTAAATTATTAAACATTAGAATCACAAACAACATCATAAATATATTAAGCAATAGTTAAAGAACAGACTAAATAAATAAGTCAATATTTAGTAATGTCAAAAAGATTAAGTGAGATTAATAGGCAAATACATTTATGTCAAACATTAAAGTTGAACCGATTATATTTATAAGTCAAAATTCAGTAATGTCAAAAAGCTTCGATATGAATAACAAGCAAATACATACGTCAAACATTTAGATTAAACAGATTATGATATATAAGTCAAAATTTAATTATGTCAAAAATATTAAGTAAAATTTGTAGATAAACATGTCAAATATTTAGGTAAATACATTCAATTCAATTCATATGAAATCTTTCTCATTGCGGAATTCGTTAACAGTGTAGTATCCTTTATGCGTTAAAAAGTTTCGGAGCCTGTTTTTAAACAATGATAATGGCAATTCCCACCATTGTTTAGGTAACTTATTATAAATTGTAGAAGCCATGCAGTAGACACTCTTGCGCATAAGTGCCGTTTTGGCAGGATAGGAGCATATTAAGTCATTGTCGCGCATATTCCGTGAAACTACGCCAGCCAGACGTTTAAAACGACTTGGGTTTGACTTCAAAAACATAGCTATTTCCATTATGTACGGACAAGGTAGTCCATATTTTGTAATGTTTATATTTAGTATTTTGTATGACATGCAACTATCAGTGGATTGGAGCTTAAACATTGACCGTAGACATCTTTTCTGGGCTTTAAAAACTATCTCTCCTTCGGTGCAATTTCCCCAGTATTATACCGTAACGTACATGGAATTCTACTATGCCATAATAAACAGTAAAAAGTGCATCCATGTATATTATTGGCGATAGTGAGTGTAGGGCGTATGCTGACTTACTAATTCTCTTATACAAGGCATCAGTGTGTGCTTTCCAATTTAGGTTTTTATCTATCATGAGTCCCAGTCATTTTGTGTTTTCTACTTCTTCCTTAACTTCATTGTTGTGGTATATTTTATACACTTAACACAAAAGGCTCAATATAATCATAAAATTAATTTATCTAAAAATAAATCTAAAACTACATGGCAAATATTGTTAATCGCGCAAAGTATAATCTACCCAAACAAATCATTTGTAAAATTAAGGTTAGAAACCGTACTATATTAAATCCCAAGAGCATTGCTGAAGCATTTAATGTTTTTTTTGTTGATGAAATTCAGTCGAAACAGAATGACACCGGGAAACAACACTAAAACAATGTTCATGCCACCTAGTGTATACTAATATATAATATATACACAAAATATAAATAAAAAATAATACTTAAACTTACTCTTGAAGAAACATGAAGCTTACGGTATTAGAGGCAATTTACTTAGTCTTCTTGAGTCTTACCTTAAAGACCGAAAACAAATAACTGAAATTTGTAATATTAATTCAGTTAGCAAGCGCGAAAATATACATCGATCCTAATAGCGTGAAGTTATGTTTGGAGTACCGCAAGGAAGCGTTTTGGGACCTTCTGTATTCATTCTTTATATTAACGATTTACCTGAATGCATTGAGCAGCCAATAACACTGTTTGCAGATGATAGTACTGTGACAATCCGATGTAAAAGTGTGGAGACATATGAAAGGGACATTAATAATTGTTTAAAAAATGTTGTTAATTCGTTAGAAACAAATAATTTTAAAATAGACTTGAAAAAAAAAAGTTTTACATTTTAGTCAGCGGATTCTTAGAATGAGGTATAATTTTTCTGTGCAATTTGGAATTTTTAGTATCCAAGTTGAGATTAACCTTTTTTTTTTTTTTTGGTCTTTGTAAAACCATCGAATAACCCCTCCCGCTCTTGGGCAGAGCGAAAGGGAGTGTCAGACTAAAAACCACCCATGTTCCTTTTTCGCCCTCTATGTCGAGGCCGCGATAACCGGTGGACTACCCGCGGCCAGTTGAGATTAACCTTGGCCACTGCATCACATTGGCCAATGCGATAGCGATTAGCTATTACATTGGCCTGTTTCACATTTGCGATGGCCAAGTCAATCTATTTATTTAAAACATCAAAGATTTTAAGGAGGGACTGAATATATTAACTGATTTGGTATTACATGGATCTCACTACTTTTTACGGTAAAAGAACTGAGTTGTGCGACTTGGCTTTTTTTACAAGCTTTGTGTTTAGTGGGTTTTGTTTTACTGTCTCTACTTCGGCTTAATGTCATCTGCCACAAAAGCTTTCTTTTTCTTTGGCTACACAATTTAATTCTTTTTGACAGCCACTTAGGTTTTTTAATTACATCAACTTAAAACAATAACTGGTAAACTCAAATAGTATAAGCTTGAAAGAATCGATAAATTTATTTACAATAGGCCATATTCGGGTTTTCCGTCATAAATCTCAGAAAATGTAAAATTTTGGATGCGGCCTTTGAACTTGGCTATGTTTTCAACACTATAATCCCTTTCAGCCGCATGCCAACTGTTTATGACCCATCTTGTTTGAACATGACAGTGAAGGAGCTGTGCCGCATGATCGGATTTACTGAAATGATGCTCAAAATTATCTATACACTTCACCGATAAGAACAATGTGATACTCGTATACTTGTAATAATGTGCATTAAACATTATTATCGACGGTCTCCAACGTGCAAAAAAACCGTCAGTGATGCCGCTGATGGAAGCGTAAATGCGCGTCTGCTCCATTCCCATGACACTCGGTGAGTCTGGGTCAACTCTCCACTCGACGCGGTCACAGCACGCGCTACTGCGCTCATTTGCATACGAGCGACTAAGCGAAGCATCCACACGAGCGACATGAGCAAACGATATTATGCATCGCATAACCTTAACATTATTACGTACACAACGCCGCGCTGTCAGCGCCCAAAGCCGTCCGCATAGTTAGCACTTGTAAACAAATCAATCAGGAGTTCCAATGATATTTTATGGAAATAAAAATGTTTCGAACACGACCAAAATGTTTAGATGTTTTCCAAAGTAAAGTAGGAGCTAGATGTTTATGTTCCAGTGGTTAGTGGTGGACAAAGTTCTCGCAGTAGTGTGTGTGTGCGAACAGGATGATAGTGTGTGTCAGCGTCATTAGCTGCGCCGGGTGCGCGCCGACTTGCCGAGCGAACATCTGGCACAGCTAATGGAGAGCCCATCCACTCAGTAGAGAGACGCAGCAGTTCACATCAAACGCGTCACCACTGTACGACTACTGCTCACGAATTAAAGCCAGCTAAACTTAACTGATAAGAAAATCGAGAATCGATCTGAGAATCGATCGATCAGAACCCAAAGTAAAAAATAGCATTCGAAGTTTGATAAAAATAATTTTAAATATTTAGCTATTTACAATTACTGAACAATGTATTTATTGAAAATGTGGCAAAATACATTTTGTAAAAAAAGAAGAAACAAATCATAAGGAGTCACCGCGCGGTTTGATTGCCCACCGCTGCGCTGTTGAGAAACGTTTTACACATTTTGAAGAGTAATTCAGTATAAATGAACGACGCCGCGCCCCTAATGAATACTAGACATTTGTCAGAAAGGAATCTAGGCCGGCTTGGAACAAGAAACCATTCGTTTTCTTCGCTTTGTCCCGACATCTCAGCGCAACTATATTTCACTCAAAAATAATGTGCTCTCCTGCCGCCGCAGACAAATTATTAATGGACCCTTATTTGTTGAGTATCGTAGGATTATCTCTGTACAGACTGTATGCCTGGCGCGATGTGCGGACTGGGTGCTGCTAGCCCACTGTATGGACATTGTGGTCCACTAACACATTTTATTGGGTACACAGTAAAAGGACTCAGAGATAATTGATACCGTGACCTGTGAATGATGGTAATTTAATTTCCCGTTTATCTGGATGTGGTCGGTGCTATACTTTGTCCAGCGCTTACACAAAAGTTTATTGGATAAATTATGAATACAACATACAAACGACTTCACCCCTGAGATGAGTGAACACTTAGTCGTATTGGCACCAACTTGTACAAAACTATTTGTAAGTTAAACGACACGTCAATTACGCACACAACGTTCAACTGTGTGGAAAACCTGCGTGCAGCAGCCGATGCCAGCGGTTCCTTACCGACGCAACACACTGAAAGAAAACAAATTATTTAACAGATTGACACACTACGTCAATAAAATAAATATTACGTCTCTACAATTTATTAGAGCGTTATAGTTGCCAATAGTACTGGCGTAACATGACGTCACATGACGTTGACGCACTCGCGACAGGTGACGTCCGTCACGTCACGACGATCAAATGTATCCACGTTCGATGGTGAGTCAGTTTCTACAAAGTGAAACAGAGGTTAGGGGCAGGACTGTACTAAGCCGCCTCTACATATATGCGTATTTTGCATAAAACTTTGTGTATTAGAAATAAGATAACCTAGATCTTGTGACCGACGCATTAGAGTTTTTGTCGAGGGCATCATATAAGGGTTTTTCCGCATCAGTAGTTCAGACAGAACCGAATTCAATAAAATTTGGTAAGGTTATGTGGTATGTGGATGAGTCGAGAGCGCCGAGTTTAAATCGGTCGGTCGTCGACGGTCGATAATTAGCTGGGTGACCGCCAAACTAGCGCCTGTGATGCGACTTGAGTGTGCTGGTCCGTGTCACACTGAACTTCACTGAACGTGTCACACCTCGTTAGGACAACGTCAACGTTTCATTATGAAAGTGACAGCTTTTCTCTGCGCCTTTGCCGTAAAAACGAAAATTAAAACTTCTAATGGGACAAAAATTATCTCCTTAGTCTAGATCTTGATGTACCTGAGTCACTCATTTATTCAGAATGCGTTCATTCGTTAAGCTCTAAACACGTGAAGTACAGACAGAGACTAACTTTCGATTATAATATTACATGCATGCAAGCTGCCCTTGCTTTGCACAGCGTCACCGTAACCAACGACCCTACCCCACACACATTTCAACCAATAACAATTCAATAAACCTACTGTCACCAAAAGGGCATAAATACAATTTTAATGTAATCAGTGACACTTGTACTTCTAATGCCTTCTATCCAACGATGTATGTTTTATCCAAATCCGTTCATCCATTTAGGAGCTATGAGGGAACAAAGAAGCGGACATAAATATACAAAGGTCAAACACATAAACCACCTATTGGGCTGCGCCGCAGTCGGGTGATAAGCCTAAACCAGAAAATTCAATCTAGGAGCACATAAGCATGGTTTCCATGAGCAGTAGCGTTTACGACTATTAAACTAACGAGGCACAAATTATACACCAAAATATTATGCGTCGTTATCAGTGCGTTATAACATCGTCGTATACACTCACACTTCACATGATATGTGTGTATATTGTGCCAATCAAGGCGGCGGGATGACTTGGGATTTCATTTCCATCCTCAATATCCGCTGCAGAGGGGTGCCATCGGTAAAACCAACATTCCGGAGTACGAGCGCGTCCCGCATCGTTCGCCAGCAGCCTCTCCTCTATCACCAGTGACTGTACTCACGAGGAATCCCACACTGAGCATGTGTTAAGAAGGGAAAATATTTCATCACTAAGTATCGAAGTGCTCGCAATCTGCTGCGACGAGGCAATCGATGCTGTCACTGTTGCAAACTTAATAATCTAAGCAACTATGCTAATTACGAAATCGCGATGATGCAAAGAAAAATTTACAAAGTACCTGTAAAGGCAGCTTCGAGAATCATCAAGTAATTAATTAGATCTGGTTCCCCTGACTCCTCGCCCCCTCCTGCCTCTGCCAGCACAGGGCGGGCGCCGCCGCTCACATAAATCTCGTTTTTATTATTGGGTCTTTGCTCCGGAAATAGGAAATGGAAATGAAGGCGACCAACCGCCGGACACATGCTACGGATACTAGTCCCCGCTACGAGTGCTACGACTACCGCTACGAGCTACGACGTAGCAAACATTGCATACCATTTCACATTTATTTCAAACTATGCACACGGTATCTTAATTTTTTTTAAGCTATTGTATAGCTTCTATCGCGGGCCTTGAGCGTGGAGATCGAATCCAGAAATTCCGTAACGTAAATAACCTAACACACCCCACTCCGACCGGCACAGCGGTGATACTTTTTAGTTTTTAATTTTGCCATCTATCGATGAATAGCAGAACTTTTTGTTTTATTTATTATGCAAAATAATAATAATAATGAATAATAATAAGGAGGAGGAGAAGGAGGAGGCTCTCGTTATTATTATTAATATTATTATTAATTATTATTATTGTTATTATTATTAATAATAATAATAATAATTAAAATAATATTAATTAAAATTAAAATAATAATATAAATAATTATAATTACATAAGTTGATAAAAAATGCTATGCAATAGCTTTACCGCGGCAGTCTCCGAGTGCCACACGTCTTTTTATTTCATTCAATCTATGTCAGTTCCAAAATTTCGGTTGCTCAGTTCTGGCCCGACACAATTTAAACTACCATCGACACAAGATTAGTTCTTGTAACCAGTAGTATTTTGCAAGATTACCAGATCTTGCAAAATACCCGCACACCCAGCGTGGTCATTATAGGAATGTATACTTTAATCAAGCTCAGCTTCCAGAACCCTATAATTATATGCTATTTCTGATTTCGATGGTGGTCACGATAACGGCAAAAGCGTGCATAGAATTGTCGGGTTACGAATAGCCCCCAATCGGTAAGCGCAAGATGAGGAGCGACTACGTTTGCAGGATTGCTGGTAGCAACTGGATGAGAGTTGCAAAGAATCGAGTTCGGTTGCGTGCAGTTGAAGTGGATGTAATAGGGAAGCATCAAACGCAACTAGTGATCTGGGTATTCTAGAATAAACAAAACTTCTTGGACCAAACTTTGAGAAAAATATACCGGAAATAGATCTATTCATTTCTATAATTTAAAGATGAAATGAATTTATGATGTGTCCATACTCATATTTGCAGCTGACATGTATGAGAAAATGAATGTTGAAATGTATGATCATTATATAATGAATGTATAATGAATTATTTTATCCGGTGACAAAATCCTTTATTGTGCATATTCTTCCACGAACTTGGCCGGTTTTTTTTTGTGTTAATTAATAATTCTTCAAGTGTGATTTAGAGATGCGAGCGTGTGTATGATTATGAGATTGTGTGTTGCAGTTCTGTCGTGTGGCGAGGCAGGCGGCGGGCCGCGCCTCACCAAGCGCTACGTGGGGCTGTACACCGGGCCCTACTTCGACCCCTCCGCGCCCAACAACATCACCACGCAGCTGGGGACGCACGCCTACTTGCCCTGCAAGGTAACACTCTGTCCCGTCGGGGCTGCGGGTTGTTCGCAAGAGATACCGCGGCCTCAACATAAAGGGCTAAGAAGGAACATGTGTAGTTTTTAGTAAGTAGAAGTCTGACACTCCTTTCCACTCTGACTGTCTGTGTGACGCTGTCGCGTGTTGCAGGTGCGGCAGCTGAGTAACAAGTCCGTGTCGTGGATCCGTCGCCGCGACGCGCACATCCTCACCGTGGACCGCTTCACCTTCATCGCCGACGAGCGCTTCCAGGCCTTCCTCGTCGAAGCCACCGACACTTGGACGTTACAGGTCTCACTAGCTTCTTAATTTACCGTTCAAATCAACGTAGGCGTATTTGTGAAACTACACCATTTTTTCATCAATTGAAAACTACGTTCGGGTTGGTGCGACGAATGTAGTACAGCATGCTTGTGTTGTGTGCAGGTGAAGTACGTGCAGGCGCGCGACGCCGGCGTGTACGAGTGCCAGGTGGGCACCGAGCCTAAGATGAGCCACTTCGTGCAGCTCAACGTTGTAGGTAAGTGCTCACCACCGCCACCACCTCTACTTGTGGCGGAACTCTCACATTGCGATCGTGTGATATCGGCAGCAGCTGTGGCGTATCTATATTCGTTTTTCGAGTTACACCACAAACCCATGCTTTCCACCCTCTGGACCCAGCTGTACACAAGTGTCTGTTTATAACTTCAAATTACTTTTACCTTAATTACAAATTGTTTTTGCTGAATTACAAATAAAAGTATATACAGTTTTCATAAAAAAATATGTATTTGTTTTTTGGCCGTCTGTTTTGTTCCGGCCAATCTTCGAAATTGCTGGGGTGATTTTGACGGGAGATAGTTTTTACTGGCCAAAAGCTAATATTATTAGGAGTAACTTAGACTAGACTACTTATTTTTAAAAAAGGATTAAGGTTCTGTGTCAAACATTTAAAACTCTTGAAATTGATAACAAAATCCGGAGAAATAATGTTTTTGTAATAGTTTCACGTGGTGTAATATTTTTGATGCGATGTCGACAGTGCCAAAGATCGAGATCGTGGGCGAGTCAGACCTGTACGTGAAGGCCGGCACGACGGTGAGCCTGAAGTGTGTCATCACGCAGGCGCTGGAGGAGCCCGCCTACATCTTCTGGTATCACAACGACGAGCGCGTGCTCAACTACGACAAGAGCCTCGTCGAGATCCGCATGGAGCGAGTGGCCCCCGACACCACGGTATGTGACGCTGTGGCAGCGTGCGTGTGCCTTTACACACTCACTCTTTCTCTCACCGCCATACACCGTCACAACGACAACGACACCCAGCACCCTTATATGCTAACCGTTACGAAAAGAGCTTAAAGTCGACGGGATAATTTATGCTAGGCCGTCATGGGCGCACATCTGTGTATGCTTGATTTTAACCGACTTCCCAAAAGGAGGAGGTTTTCAATTCGTCGTTATTTTTTTCTTATGTATTTCCACCGATTACGCTTAGATTTAAGATCCGATTTGCGTGATTATTTTTTAGTTTGATGCGGAATAGTTGCCATTCGGTCCCACACCATAGTTTGGCCGAGCACTTTTCATTTTATGAAATTTTTAACCGACTTTCTTTCAAAAAGGAGTAGGTTCTCGTGTGTATTTTTTAAAGTGTGTTTCCGCATATCTCCGTCAATTGTGGATCGATTTTCAAAAAAAAAATTTTCTGTTCGATAAGGTATACTCCCGAGGTGATCCCATTGTCAGCAAATCATGATTCACGCCAATACCTTTCATTTGGTACCAAACATGTTAAGATTATCTCAATTTTTTTTTCGATCTTAGTATTTGACATTTCAATTCCGTCCTAAAAAGAATTGTTAAAATTTATATAACATATGTCACCTGGGCTACTCTTACAAATCTATTAACACCTCATTTATTAAAATCCGTTCAGTAGTTTAGGCGCTACAGTGGAACATACATAAATACATGGGCTGCCAAAATCATTATCCTGAATGGTTAAGCCGAAGCACTTACCTAACCAAACCTTGTTTCAAACCAAACTTTGCACACAAACTTAGGAACTTGCTTGACATATTTTTTGTAATACAATCCAGTGAATGTTTCGCTATTATGTTTGCAGGTGGGCAACTTGATTATCTACAGTCCGCGGCGCGAGGACTCCGGCAACTACTCGTGCTCGCCCTCAAACTTGGACTCCGCATCCGTGATGTTACACGTGCTCAGCGGTCAGTACCCACCACTGCCACCATTGCCACAGCTTACATTTTCCGTTTCGTCTCTATAAACCTTAAGTTCTTGTTGTTTATCTTCTCAGTCCGTTCACCGCGCCTCCCCAAGTGTGTGCTGAGCTTATTGCGTTTAACAGTGCAACAGACTATTAACTTGTCGGCATGGCGGAGTGCCTCAAGGAGTTGACTGCTGTGCTACGTGTCGTGGGTTCAATCCCCGCACGGAACAAATATTTGTATGGCCAACAGGTAGTTGTTTCGGGTCTGGGTATTTGTGTACGTGAGTTTAAATGTTTGTGAACGCTCCCACTATACAGGAGAAATTCCTAGTGTGGAGCACACCATTATAGTTATCACTATGAGTCTCCCCCCCCCGCAGGCGAGCAGCCGGCGGCGATGCAGCACGGCAACGCGGCGGGCGCGCCCCCCCCTCCCCCGCGCGCCGCACTGCTGGCCGCGCTGGCCGCGTCCCGCGCGCGTGCGCTGCTCAGGCTACTGCTGCTCATCGCGCTAGCGCTGCTCTACCCGTAAGTAAACCCACACGGTATCACATAAGACGGTAATACTTTCAAAGTCTTCCGTGCACTAAGAGGCTTAACCCGGATCCCTTTTTACTCGACTGCGGCGAATATTAAGTTTAATATTAAATAATGAAATGAATGAAAATAGAATGGACCCCGCCTGCTTCCAAGTTTTGTTTAATTTAAAATGTGCTTGTTTTTTGATTTTCAGTTTTTTCAGTCGGGATTTTTAGTTTTATAACTATTTTTTTTTTATACCCTACTCGATGGTAATGGTTTTTTTTTAAATCGGTGATATCGCCCCCAAATTTCTTTGTTTTTTTGTTTAATTTTAATGTAACCAGTGACACTCGCGCCATCAAGACAAATCTAACGACTTATATTTTATTGAAATCACTTCATCCGTTTAGTAGTAATGAGGGAACGAAGAAACGGACATACACGCCAAACACATAACCCTCCTTTTGGTTCAGTCGGTAGTGTTTTCAGTCGGCTTTTTTAGTTTTTAATTATTGATTATATTTAGTTGTAAACATTGGACTTTCTTAGCTTGGTCAGTTTGGATATTATGATGACCTGAACACTGACGTACAAAATGTATTAAGGCCTAACATGGTGTTATATTCGGTTTCAGAGTGCTATGTCACGACGAGGACGACGGCAAATAGCGCAGCGACGTGCGAGGAGCCCCGTGAGTGGACTCAGAGACAACAGTGTGAGTGTGAGTGAGAGTGAGAGTGAGTGCGCGGGCGCGCGCGCCCTCACGTCCAACACGCCGCATGCGATGCGGGTGGTTAAGTTAATTGTATTGTAAAAATTTCAAAGGTATTACTTAGATAAAGGAACTGTCTGTCGTACGCGTTGTGATATGAACGATGTGAGAACATAATTTAAATTACGAGATTATTCGTATTGGTACCTACCTACTAAAGTTTATATTATGGGAAACAAAACTATGTACATAGGCTGACGGCGCGAGCGGAGCGCGGCTGTGCAGCGCGGCTGTGCAGCGCGGCTGTGCAGCGCGACTGTGCAGCGCGACTGCCGCTCGTGCGTCTTTCACATTTGTAAAGTTGTACATAATTATTATAAACAATTACGAATAATGATATTAATAGTAACATTGATTAATCTACTGCGCGATCATGGCGGCACGTCTCGTCAATGTAACTGCCACATATGTCTGACACTGCGATCGTATGTGTCTGACATATGTGTTGGAACCTCACAGCTCGCATCTGCCAGATGTATGTGTTAGACACGTTGCACGTGCCATACGTCTGGCTTGGCTTGCCTGACGTGTCTCCACGGGAGCTTTGCTCGACTACTCATAACGACATCGAAATCGTTTTAACCGCCATCGTCTCACGGACGGCCATAACATTGTACTCGTGTCATATTTTCAACAGTACAAACTTACATGGAATTGTATAAAAACTTGTGAATTGGTTGAATTGACGATGATTGGTACGATCAACTATTATATTTATATTTTGTATAATGAGATCGATGCGAGACGGTACTTGACGACGGCGCACTCTCCAATGAAAACCTGTGATTTGTTAACTAGTGCGTGTACGGTAACATCAATGTCGTGTGATGTAACGTGTGCTGTCGTCGAGCTGCGCTCGCGCCGGTTAATACTTTGTTGTGTTTACTGAACGCATGTCGTCGAACAGTGGTGCCGAGTTGAAAACGTTTGGTTCGTTGACACTGTTACTGCCTCACTTGTAAATATATTAATATAAGTAATACAAAATAAAGATGAAATCGTTGAAACATTGTCGATGGTATTATTACGAACTCGTGTCGTTCACGACTCGTGCTGCCTGGCTGCCTGACTATGAGTAAGAGCGCTTCTCTCTAGTGTGCCAGCCTTACATATAGGCTGAGCAACTGTGATACTGATGGGAAGAACTTGGAGGTAAATATAATACTCATTGCAATGAAACCAACACATGTGTTAAGGTGAATTTACATAATATTTGTGAAACCTCACTGACCAATCTTATTAAGATTTCGAATAGTAGGTAGTTGCTTCTGAACTGTACATAAGAACACCAAGTACTAAAAACTTCTTAGTAGTTACTTATTACTTCCATGCATAACAGGTATACACATAGCCGAACAGGCTGGGCACACTAATCTTATAAACTAAGCGACTACACGCTAACTAAGGCCCTGTGGGGTACTAGTCACGGCTTAGGTCGTCGCTGGAGGAGGACAGCAAGGGGGCAGGCTGGATCTGAGTGGGCGGCACTGAAAATTTCGGGAATCAAGGAAGTGACAAATTACTATTTTAAAATGTGTTTATTGCTTTTCGATTCTCCGCGATGTTTTACACATTTTTCCATACGGTGGAACCAATCATTGAAGCAACCATTCCATTCGGAAGTTGGGGTCTCCAAAATGGCCGTTTTGTAGGCGTCCACAGCTTCTTCAGTGATGAAAATCTCTTACCACGCAATTTATTCTTTATTTTAGGGAAAGTATAGAAAGCATTAGGGCTTAGGTCGGGGCTGTACGGCGGATGGTCTAATAACTCTATGTTTTCTTGCCCCAAAAACTTTTTTGTTCTGTGTGAGAACTCGCATTGTCGTGATGGAGGATGATGCGGCGGTTGCAGTTCTCTTTACGGAGTTTAGAAACGACCTGTGGCAAACAAATGCAAGCATATCATTCTGCATTAACCGTTCTTTGTCCCTCAAAAGGAATAGTCGCACCATGGCCGGTTTTGGAGACAAACGTGGCCACCATTTTTTTTGCAGCACTCCGTGAACGGACAATTTTTGTTGGCTCTAACTCATTTTCGAACACTTTGGGTGTTCTCGTGACTGGTTTTTTGTTTCGGGTTCGGACGCGTATATCCAGGATTCGTCACCTGATACGATCTTGTATACAGCATTTGAGGATCCTGCGTGGTATCTTTCGAGAGTTCTGACGCGCCAAGTAACGCGATCCGCTTTTTGCTCTTCACAAAGCGAATGCGGTATCCATCGAGAAAACAACTTTTTACACCTAATTGTTCATGCAAGATTATTTGCATACTCATGCCAATGTCTAAAGTTGCCTGAATTTCGCGGTATGTCACATGTCGACCTTCCTCAATCAGCCTACGCACAACTTCGACGTTTTCTTGGGTGACTGCAGTTTTTGGACGACCTTGACGGGGATCATCACTGAGCTTGACACGTCCACGTTGAAATTCAGCAAACCAGCGATAAATTGTGGTATTGGAAGGGGCTTCATCACCAAATGCAGAAAGCATCCGATCAACACACTGTTTTTGTGTTAAAACACTTCGAAAGTCATAATAAATCATCGCTCTTGAATTTTCTCGAGTCAATTCATAAAATCATTTTCTCAACGACTAAACCAGGGACTTTTGGACTGCAAACAAGTTTGACAAGACCGAGATTCTTTTTTAAATTAAATAAATTGTATTCGTTTTTTTCAATTAAAAAGATTTAAATATGACAGGAACGTGACAGGAACAGTGGAAATATTCCATTCCCGATACTTTTAGTGCAGCCTGTGTAATGTAATACTCACAGGTAGCAAAAGTCAAATAATCTCCTCTTTTTCTAAAACGTGTACAAACTTCTCCTTCATCTTATGGGAAAGCAAAGTGGGAAACCTAGGAATAGATTGCAGAATAATTTAAGACATGCTGATTTTCATATTTTTAATTTTGATGATTACTGTAAAACTTACGTAAAAGAGTATCTGAGAAAGATTTGAATATTACATCACAGAATTGAATATGACGGTAAAGATAAACAACAGTCAGAAGACTTGTAGTTTAGTGTATCACAATGCTTAGAAACGACATGTAAAGCGGGGATGTGTTCGGCGCGGTGGCGTTCGGGCCGTCGCGTCGGTATAATGTGTCGATGAGCTGACAGCCACTGCTGAACGTCACGCAATTGATGGACGCTAGTGACAGCGCTAAGCTCACAGACAAGTTTAGTGGCCGCTTAGTATAGATACGCTACTCTGGGTCGGCTTCGGGCGCGGGGGGTGGGGGGCGCAGGAAGGCGCGCAGCTGGTCGCGCACGCCGTAGTTGAGCGCGAGGCTGGCGGAGCGCAGGCGCCGCCCCGACACCGGCGATACCGCGCCCTCTGCAACACAACCATACACTCTGATCGCAAGATTATAATTCTCATGACAAAAACCTGTTGGACACTTGGTATGAGGTGAGTCTTGTAACGAATCTACCGATCCCTAATAAAAAATAAAAGAATTAAGGTAGATTGTACAATAAATAATAATAATAAATAAGCTAGCCTACCTATCACACACTCAGGCGGCGGAGGTTTTTGAAAATTTAGTTAGTGATGCACTTTTAATTGAGAGAAGAGAGATCCGCTTCTTAGATGGTGATTCACTTTTGGTAATGAATGATGGTGATCCACTTTGAGTTGGTCTGGACAGTAGAACTTTGTAGATTTACATGTATGCAGAATCCATACGTAGAAACAGGACAACCTCGACGTAGATTCCCGTGTAGAATTGACTGAATCTCGACAGAAACGAGTAGCGTTGATTCTCAGCGTAGAGTCGATCGTAAAATCAAACGTAAAATCAACCGGACATAATCTCGGTGTGGAATCCAGTGTAAAAGTTTTTGGGTCAGCATCAGCTGCCCATTTTTATACAAAAAATCAAACATTTTTCTTCTCTTCTAAAATTCTTTGACAATTTCGAATTGAAATATGACATGTCACCTGCCAGTCATATAACCAGCCAGGAGTATTCCACCAAGACGTAATAGAACCTCCGAGTGTGCTTTTAGAATTTTAAAATTATAATTTAAAATTAAGTTATTTTTTATTAATTAATAAAATACAATTATTCAGCATAACAATGATAAAAAATAATGAAGTTATATAAACCAAAAAGTGACCTTCTTAGACTAAACTAGAAAGAAACTCTATGACAAAAAGAAAAGTACCTACTGACAGTTTGGCACATTTGACATACATGTCACAACAATGAAAATTATGAAAACTAATATTTAATTTCAGCAAATTATATGGAAACGAATCGTTTAGAACGTTTCGCCGAGTATAAATAAAGATAAACTATAAAAAGGATGATAAATGGTACTTATGTGATATATATAATGATAAGTGGGAATATAGCATATACTATAGTCTTAAACCACGAGTGCGTGTAGACATAATACAATACCATAAATGGCGGAAAACGTGTCGCGTATTTATATCGCATTGGTAGCTTAACCTAAAGATCTCCTAGTATTATTACTTGATCGTTACGAGATTGGTGGGCGTCGTGCAGGAGGACATTGTAGTGTACACGGCAGTCAATTTGACTGTTCTTAAATATAGGCCAAGAAAATTTTCGTTTTTCTTAAATTAAGGTAATATTAGTATTTCTGTTAGTTTAGAGACAAGGACCGTGCCCCGCCGAGTCCCTTTCGGTAAACAGAATTACACTTGAGCAATCTGTTTTTATGTTACTAACTTTTCAACTATAAAAATAATTAGTTAAGCTGTTATTACGTTATTTGCATGTATTGTTAATGTAGTACCAAGATAAACGCATGGGTAAAAAAGTTAGTGCAAATTATGGTTTGATGCAGCGTAATCTTCTAGTTGTTAGTATTTTATATGCCATGAGTTATATTTTCCTCTGAGTTCTGTTTATAACTCAATCTATATTCTAAAGTACCCTTTAAATATCTCATAATTCGCTTCAATGACATCCAATGTGTCATTTCAAAATTGTTGAACACATGTGAAATTATTGTGTCTCTGATGTGATCTTAGAGTGATAGTATTTCTTGAACTATCAACACTACTATCATCATTGGTACTGGGATAATATGTTTCATCATCACTCGTTCTATCCGACACACAGCTATCAAAAGATGTGTCATCTTGGGTCCCACTCTGTAGAGAATTATCACCAGATATCACCTCATCATTTCCTGTACTTAGAGGAATATTCACGAGCTCTTTGGTACATACAGGTCGCTGTGTAACTTTATCATTATTATTTAAAGAGTTTTCAATAAATATAACATCCCTACTAACTATGATCTTTTTATTTGCAGAATCAAATAGCCTATAGCCTTTTGTATTGTCACAATATCCCACAAAAATTAATTCTCTCGCCTTACGATCCCATTTTAAGCGATTTTGTTTTGGGATATGTGCCATGGCCTTGGAACCAAAAATCTTCAAGTTATAAAGGTTTGGTTTCTTACCAGTCCATTTTTCATAGGGAGTTACCTCAGCCAAAACCCGTGATGGTGATCTGTTTATGACGTAGGCAGCAGTAGTGACCGCCTCAGCCCATAAATGTTTATGCAGCTTTGCTTCAAATAACATGCATTTTGCACGCTCCACCAACGACCGATTCATCCGCTCTGCCAGCCCGTTCTGTTCAGGTGTGTACGGAGTACTGGTCTGATGTTTGATGCCAGAAGCTGCTAGAAAATCAGAAAATTCTTTATTAGAGTTTTCTTTTCCGTTATCGCTTCTTACTACTTTAATTTTCTTTTCCAATTCGTTTTCTACTTCTTCTTTAAATTTCTGAAACACCGATTTAATATCCATTTTGTTCTTAAGAAAATACACATATACTTTACGGGAATAGTCATCTATGAAAGTTATGAAGTATTTCGCACCACCAGCAGATAGTGTCTCCATCGGACCACATAGATCTGTATGTACTATTTCTAAAAGTGCTTTTGCTCTTGAACCAGAATGTGGAAACGTTAAACGTGTTTGTTTTGCTTCACAGCACGTTATGCAAATACTATCGACATCTTTATTTGTGATAGTGATACCCTTTTTTTTTTTTTTTTTGGTGGGTAAAATCATCGAATAACCCCTCCCGCTCTTGGGCAGAGCGAAAGGGAGTGTCAGACTTCTACTGACAACCGTTGGACTACCCGCGGCCCCCTTTCGGGCCCCTCCCATGTTGCTGACATCTCTTTGAGGCGCGCGTGGAACACGAACGCGCCGTCGACACGGCCTGTTTTCGTCGTGAGACGGACGGACGGCGAGTTAGCCCATCACTCACCGTCCACAGGCCCGCGTCTACGGTGGCCGGAGGTCATCGCGGGACCCCCGACGCCCGGAGCGCCTCCCGCGGCGGCTGGGACGAGAGGTTCTCTCCCTCTCGCGTTCCGCCACCTCCTTCGCCAGCATCACTGCTTCGCAGAAGGAGGCGACGGCGTCCCATTCCTCCTCGCCCCGGACCATGGCTTGCACCAGGGCCGGGCGCGAGAGGTCGCCGCCGCCGATCGCCGCTACGAGAACACGGCGGGGCTCCGCCCAAGCGGGGCACACCTCCACTGTGTGCTCCACCGTGTCCTCCGGCCGATCCTCACAATGGTGGCATCCGGGCGTTTCCTCCCGCCTGATTCGGTGCAGGTACCTCCCGAAACAACCGTGTCCGGTGAGGACCTGCGTCAGACGGAAGGTGAGGGCGCCGTGGCGCCTCTCAAGCCACTCCTCAAAGAGGGGACTTACCGCCACTATCGTGGCGTGCCCTTGATAGTGATACCCTCAGCACATGATTCCA